>OY743154.1:14515160-24515160 GCA_963555695.1 Dasypolia templi | reverse complement strand
TTCCATGTAGGTAATGTAACGTTCCCGCAAATGGTCGACACGGTGTTCGAAGTAATGCTTGCAGTGAGTGAACATTTACCTGTAACATTCCTTTCCATTTTGCGTTTATTTTCGTTGGAATGTCAGATCTGCAGGTCGCGTCTGTGCTCGATAAAATGTTACAGAAATTCGCGCGTTTGTTCGCCTAACAAGTTGTAACATTCGAATGTCCTGCTCATTGTTCGTCTTGTGAAAAGGTGACACATTAGACCGACTCGACTCACCTTTAAGTAAAATGTAAAAATACACATAGATTTAGAAAAAAAGATAGTAATATTCTGTTATTTTAGGGTGTTTTCAAAATATTCAATAAGCGAAGAGCAACATATGAAGTTGTTTATTTAATATAAAATTATCTTTAATTGCTTCTTTTTTTTTTGGTAACTTATGCCCGCGACTTTGATCCCGTGGAAGTCGTTAGACACCACACTATACAAAAAAACAGACCATGTTACTAGCTTGTAATGTAAATTTGAAAAGGTGAAAAAAAAAACATTTAATTATTTTTGGAGTCTATTCATTACAAACGAAAATCAAATCTTTTCTCTTTATTTTAATAGTAGTTTAAACTTGCAGCGCTCCGCTGTTTCACTAGCATAACTCTCGATCCCGTGGGAATGTCTGGTTAAAAAGTATCCTACGTGTTTAGCCATGTCATAAACCATCTGTATGGCAAATCTCATGCTGCAGCTATTTTAGCGTAATTGAGTAAAATGCTGATTAAAACTCGCACTTCCCTGTAGAACTTTTCTTTTATCAAAACAAAAGCTCCAACGCGTCAAATTGGTACCGTTTTAGCCGCCATGCAGTTAATAGTGTTAATTGGTTCTATTTTAATCTCAATAACTGGCTTAATATCTGAGTGTCAGAGGGCAAGGTCACCAATTAGTGAGTATAAATAGCCGGGGTTGTCTGGCTACAGGAACATTAGTAGTTAGGTAAGCTGGATAAATATTGGCTTTGTGGCGGCATCTACACCGCCGCATGCGACCCATCACACCGACGTCACGCCAAATCCTGCATCGCGCAAGTAGAGTTTACCGCGCACAACATCCCGACATCAAACGTCGGGCAATTGCCCACCAGATACGACACCCGTCTTGCTGGTAGATCCTCCCTTTTCTATAGAGGATGAGTGAACTTTACACCCTGTTCCTCATGCCGCTATAGCTATTATTATCAGGAGAATTATCATAGATCAGTTTTACTATATTCAACATAGTTGGGAAGGCAGATGGACTGGATGGATGGATTATCATAAAGCAGGACAATTTTCAATTTTATCAATTAAAATCAGTTGCTGTTCGTTAGTCTCGCTAAAACTCAATAACGGCTTAATCGATGTGATTGTTTCAGTATTACAAAATAAAAGGCATTGCAACACATCATTCATTAGCTAGTTATTAAACGAAAATTGAAGACTTCATACAATTTAGTACTACTTCGACTTGTCCTGCATTTGAGGGGTCTACCGTTGAGTTGTAACATTTATTTAAATAAAAAAAATCTTTGCCACCAATGGCATTTCAATATTCAAAAAAAAAAAAAAAACGACTTCCAAAAAAATACTGCAAAGTGAAAAATAACTTTAATTTCGGAAGTCGGTGTCTCACTTGACTTGTTTTTTTTATTTGGAAACTTGTTGGACTTGTCTTTTTTTTGGAAATAAGCTTATTATTTATAAATTTTTGTTGTGGTACCACCCCCTCACAAATTCGTTTCTACTTGAAAAGAAAATAACAGAGACAGGAATTTATCTTAGCATCATCAATATATTATAATGGAAAAACACATATTATTGTGGCTAAGTGAAAAATTACCCAAGCAAAGTTATCAGAGAAGGATGGCGAGGTTGGACCCGCGTATTTAAAAAATTAACGGAGCACCGTTCACGGGCAAGTTTATATTAATTATAATTACAAGTTTATAGGAGTTCTTTATAAAAATATTGAGATAGAAGGTGACGGAAATTAAAAGTTATTAATGATTTAATTTATTTATAAATAAGTGATCGTGCAGTTTCCGAACGGAACGTTTTTCGCAAATTACATTGATACATTCCAATCAATGTAATTTTTTAAACAAGTTTTTGGCGGTATTCCTTATTTTATATGTATTTCTAGATAAATAAACTAAAAATATATTAACGAAACATGAAAATTGCCTACAATGTAAACATACCGTACATAGGTAATAGGTAATAGGTAATACGGGCTGGTGTCCGCAACTCCACGTCAATGCGCGTATTTTGCGTACGGTGGGAAAATCGATCATTCGATCCACCCCAGCTCCTCGAGGAAGGCCAGCAACGCCTTGATGTTACTGACAGCCTCGCGTAGGGTACCTGGGTTACCGAAGTGCTTTGCCCTGTATGTGGCGACCACCGGGCAGTTTAGAAGCAAATGAGCTGCTGTCTCGTCCTCCTCCATGCAGGCCCTGCACAACGGACTGTCTGTGACTCCTATGACAAAGAGGTGTTTGTTAAATGACCCGTGGCCAGTCAAGGCTGCCGTAGCTATGCGCAGCTGTTGCTTAGTTAGTCGGAGAACTTGTTTCGTGAGGCGGCTATCAATTGCAGGGAGTGCTTCCCAAGCCTGCCTGCACTCACCTTGTTCCAACCATTGTTTGTGATGTTGTTCCCTGGTGCGTTTCCTTACCAGAGTGCGTAGATATCCGAAGGGGAGTGGCACGATGGGTTCTGGTCCCACTGCTGTCTCACTCGACCCCCTTCTGGCAAGTTCGTCGGCTGCATCGTTGCCCAGCGAACCGCTGTGTCCTCTCAATAAAATATCCATTGAATGGTTATTTTATTGAGTCTACCCACCTGGTTAAGACGCTGGTGACACTCGTATATTAGCCCAGATTCAACTGTGTAGCTGTTTAGCGATTGCAGAACAGCCATGCTGTCTGAGAGTATATGGATCGAGTGGTCCTTAACCTCCCTGGCCATGATGGCCTAAGCAGCCAGAGAAATACCCATGCATTCGGCCTGGAACACTGTGTTATGGACCCCCAATGGTGTGGCTATACGTATGTTGAGGTCCTCCGAGAAGACTCCAGAACCTGTGCCCTTACCTGTTTTGGAACCGTCTGTAAAGATGCGCAGCTCTGCAGGGCACAAACCCTCGCATCTGCGATCCTCGTGAAGCTTGATCTTGTATTTTTTATCAAAGATAAATTGTTTGGGTACCCGATCATTGATGGCTCTCGTAATGGGGAACTCGTTGTTGAGTCCCTCAAGTAGCGCGGTGTGTGGTGTGTCTCTCTTACCCCAGAGATTTAGTGTCTTAAGACGCACCGCCGCCAGTGTGGCTTCCTGCTGTATGAACAGGTGGAGCGGTGGCAGTTCCAGCATGGCTTCAACTGCTGCAGTCGGAGTGGTCCTCATGCAGCCCGTAGCCGCCAAGCAGGCTAGTCGTTGTATGCGTTGTAGTTTGTTTGAGGCTGTAGCCAGCTTGGTTCGGGGCCACCAGACTGCGGCTCCATAGGTGATCATGGGGCGGATCACTGTGGTGTACAGCCATAGTATAATTTTAGGGGATAGTCCCCACTTTTTGCCTATCATTTTCTTGCACTGCCAGAAGGTTATGCAGGCCCTGTTTAGTTTGTTGTCCAAATGACTACTCCAGTTTAACTTACTGTCTAGAATGACCCCCAGGTACTTGACCTCGTTGGCCAACTTAAGTTCTGTATTGAACAGTTTTGGTAGGCGGAAAGGCTAATGCTCGTTTTTGGGTAAACATGACAAGTTCAGTTTTGGTGGGGTTCACTGATAGGTCATATTCCCTGCACCAATTTTCTACGATACGTAGTGCTTGCTGAGTTAGGTTGCAGATCGTACCCGTCACCTTCCCCGAAACAAGGATTGCGATATCGTCTGCATATCCTATAGTATAATAGCGGCTGGCGTTGAGTTTCTTGATGAGGTCATTGACCACCAGATTCCATAGAAGGGGGGATAGCACCCCTCCCTGGGGGCACCCTCTGGCTATCATGGCCAGTTGCTGCTCACCCTCAAGGCGAACCACACGTTTGCTAAGCATGTTTGTAATCCAGTCCGTTAGTACCTGTTCTACTCCATGTCTGAAGAGAGCGCTGCTGATGCTGGAGAAGCTGGTTTTATCGAAAGCTCCTTCGATGTCTATGAAGGTGCCCAGGCAGGTGCCTTTTTGATTAATCGCTTCCTCTATCTGGCTGACTACCAGTTGAAGAGCGGATTCGGTCGACTTACCCGAGCTGTATGCATGTTGGTTACCGTGTAGCGGTAAGGTTTTCAGAGCGCCGTCCCTCAGCTCCCTATCACACAGTCTTTCCAGAGTCTTTAATAGAAAGGAGGTCAGGCTGATCGGTCGGTAGGATTTGGCGTTTGTGTAGTCACTCTTACCTGGCTTAGGGATGAATATAACTTTCACTTCCCTCCATCCCTTGGGAACGTATCTAAAGGCCAGGCACGCCCGCATTAAAGGCACCAGTCTTATTGTGACACCGGTGCCACCCCACTGTAGTAAGGCGGGGAACACACCGTCAGGACCAGCTGCCTTAAAAGGATGGAAGCTCTGGATGGCCCATTGGAGTTTCTCCAACGTGATCACCCTGCTGGCGTAAAGTCTTTCAGTGTCTGATGGTGTTTGAATTACCTCTTGCCAGTCGATACCCTGCGCGAAGATACATCCAGGGAAGTGAGTTTCAATAAGGATGCGTCTCGCTTCTTCTGGCGAGGAAGAGAGTGTGTTGTCGGGTTTCCGGAGGGTAGCGGGCCCAGGTGTGTTCTGTTGCGCCAGTACTTTCCTTACCCTGTTTGCTTGCTGACAGGATTCAATGCTACCACAGAATTTGCGCCATCCCGTAGTACTTCTGAATCTGATGCATTTTTTGTAGCTGGATTTGGCTGCGTAATATTTATCCCAGTCCTCATCCGCACATGTGTTCATGGCTCTATTAAGTGCTTTCCTTACCTTGCCGCGCTTGCGCTCCAGATCAGCGCCCCACCAGGGTTGTTTGCCCGGTGTATTACGTGGGGTGGTCTCTGGGCAGGCAATTTGGTAGCTGTCTATCATTGATTTAGTAAGATGACTTACTTGTGCCTCAATTTGTGTCGTATCCGCAAAAGTCGTCGGAACGCTTGATAACGACAGCTTGCATTCAAGGCTGCGTGTGTAGGTGGCACGGTCCGTGCTACGCGGATAGCGCCGTGGTGGTTTTGGGGTGACACAGACCTGGATGTCGAAGCGGATCCACCTGTGATCGGAGCAGGAGGCCTCCTTAGAGACCTGCCAGCCCGTGGCAATTTCCGCCGCGCCCTCTGTTGCCAGAGTGAGATCTATGATTGTGCGGCTTCGCCTGGTTACGAATGTTGGTTCGGAGCCAGTGTTTAGTAGGGATAGGTTAGTCGAGAATAAGTAGTCAACTAAGGCCTTACCCCTCTCGTTTTGCGTGTTCATACCCCAAAGTTGGTGGTGAGCATTGGCGTCGGCCCCGACGACGGCCTCAAACCCGCTTCTCTCGCAATGGCTCACGAGGCGGGCGAGGTCGTGTGGAGGCGGCGCCTCCGCCTCGGGCATGTATGCCGAGGCGAAAACGATCACCATCTCCTCGGCTTCGCCACGCTGTATTTGCAGCTTTACTGCAGAGACATCTCTGCAACAGAAGTCATTTAAAAGCTGTGTTTTAAGGTTACCTGTGACATAGATGCACGATCTAGGATGAACGTGATCTGTGGTGACCAGGAGCTTACCGCCAAGATTGGAGAGTCCTTGTATGCGGCCCGCCCTGACCCACGGCTCCTGGATCAGGGCAATGGCTGTGTGTTGAACCTCCAGCCACTTGCGAACCTGAGCCGTCGCGGTCTGACTGTGGTGGAGGTTGGCCTGGAGGACTCTACAGGTCGACGAAAGGGACGACATCGTTGGCCGAACCCTCTTCGTCCCCCTCCAGTCTCAGCCCGGCAAACAGGTCGCCCTCGTCGAAGCCGTCCCCCCCCCGGTCCGAGGGCGGGGACAGGATGATGTCATCCATCTCCTCACCCGATGAAGGAACGGCGACCACGGTGGCGGCAGCAGGAGCGGCCAACTCTGCTATTGCAGGTTCGGCCGCTGATGCTTCCGGGTTGTTTGATGGGGGAGTGGACTCCCCTGCTGGTGCTGGCGTCTCGCCGATGGTTCCCGTGGCGGGGTCCCAACCCTGGGGGACGTCGGTGAACCTCCCGTTCCGACCCTGAAACTTCACGTACACCGTCCCTAATCCAATTGAGAGACGGCGTCCAGCCTCCATCAGGGTCGGAATTTGGTCTTCAGGGACACCGACCACCACGAACCATGCCGCAGCCTGTTTGTCGGCATGCAAGAGCACCCACCTCTTGATGTCGACCCAGGGGTTCTGGTAGCTGAGAGCGCGCCCAATATTGGTCGGCTCTCCGAAGACCCCCTGCTCGTCTGGGATCACGACACCACATCGTGCTCGCTTTAGAATCTCCGACTGACTCTTGACAACTAGCGAGATGCTAGTTGGGAGAGAAAGGTCGGAGACAGTTTTCCTTAGCCAGGCTAAGGTGTGGTCGTTACCGCACCACAGTTTCAATACACCCTCGGCGAACAGCGGCTTGGCGTTGAATGTCGGCCCTGGAGTGTCTTGCTTGGGGGAGGAGGCCTCGAGAATGATCTGCTTCTGGATAGCAGCGAGTACCTGGTCCGGTACGTCCTTGCTGAGGATCCCCGTGCGGTCGCAAGTGATCGCGACGTCGAGGTTAGCGCTGGCAGCTTGGGCGTAGCTTCTTTGGGCGACCCGTTTGGATTGGTCAAGGCGCGGCCGCTTATGCTCTCCTCGAGGTGTCAAAGTCTCGTAGAGGGCTCGCTTGGCCGCGGCCTGATCCATCCGACCGGGTCGCTGTGTTTTAGTGGCACCTTCAGCTTTTTCCGGGACACTGGCTGGCGGTTGACAGGGCGCTGGTCGGCTAGTGCCGGCCTCTGCCTGCGACCGCTTACCGGCGGAGAAGTTTAGCTGGCCGCTAGTCGATTTGACTGACCCAGCGGCAGTAGCCTGTTTGTTCCGGGAGCCTTTTCCCTGGTTCCAGCGTGCTTGCCGACGCTCCTTCCTCGTGGTTTTAGCCCTTTGCTTGCCTTGTACTGAGGCAGCCGGTGGACCAGAAGGGTCAGTGCAAGGGCAACGGGCTTGTTGAGTGGATTTACCCTTGCCCTTGCGTTTCTGTACCTGCCATGCGCGTGAAAACGCGTCCTCGGTGCACTTGGCCGTCGCCGTTTGACCGTTTGAGGAGGAGGTGGTTTGGTAGGATACCCGGTGCCAGTATTACCTAGCGCCGGGGTCTGTGTGGAGAGAGTCGGACCGGCAGTGGTATGAGTCGTTGCCGTCTTCGCCGCTGTATTAGAAGGGTCGGTACTGGTCCCAATCAGCGCCGACGTCCTTTGTTTCAACTGGGACTTGTGTTTTTTGGTCATAGCTGCGGTTTTCGCCACAGCCGGACCGGCGCCCGCGCTGTTACCAGTAGCGTTAGCCGCATGGCCACCAGGGGCGAGGGAAGTGCAAGCACCTCCCTTGGGAGTCTCATTGGCTTTCGCCTCCACTCCGGTGTGTTCGTGTTTTTTTAATTGGCCTTTTCTGTCCATATTAAAAGTGAATTTAAAATTTCGTCTCTCTGGCTCCCACCCTCCATGGAGCCCGCAACTGGGAACGTCTTACTGTAAAATAGCTCGAACGTTAGGACTACCAGAGAGATATAGGGGCGCAAGGCTGGCTTACAGTGCGACATCGGGCGCTCGATCGGGTTCGCGTAGGGGGTCCTAAGGGCCACCCCCTTCGAACTGATCAACCCTCACTTACACCGTCAGCATGACCTTTACCTACCGCTTCGGCCGTCCGAGGACGACCTCAGCGGACCTCACGCACCTCGCCTGTGGCCCTCTGACGGGACACTATGACCATTTCCCTACCCCTGGCTAATGGGTAGGGCCACCGTTTCGCTTGAAATCCAGACCAAAGGGGGCGTGTTGCCTTCCGGGCACATTACAAACCAGAGCCGCTCGGCTCAACCCCCCAGGACTCCTTCATCCCCGCTCACGGCGCTCAACTGCGCAGGTCCTAGCGCAGGTAACTGCTTACTCCTACTCGCTATCAGCTGTCTTTAGTGACGGACGAGCCTGCCACCACCCAGTTACAGGGGGTCGCAGTAAGGAGTGGGAATTGTGGAGATGGAGGTGGAGGGAGTAGGGATGTAGGTAGGATGGGGTGGGGGAAGGATGAGATTTGGGGCAGGAGGGGCATATGAAGGGAAAGATAGGGGTAAAGGGACTTTTGGGAAAGGTTGTGCTGTGATGGCGACAGGAGGTTTTCGTTACGTCTATTTCTTAAGGAATTAGACCGAGAACGGGGTGGCAACCTCGGGAAGGGACATCCTCCAGACTTGCCTTGAGGATCTACACGACTGTAGCGCTCTCTCTCAAGACCCCGCCACCTTACCTCCTCTGAAGGAGGCGGCAGGGTAGGCCTGCATCTATACTACCAAGCAAAGCAATGCAAATCATGTCGTTGTGCAACCGTGAAAGCATAAAAAGCAGGCTCCTCCCCAAAGTTTATAGGAGTTCTTTTTAAAAATATTGAGATAGAAGGTGATGGAAATTAAAAGTTATTAATGATTTAATTTATTTATAAATAAGTGATCGTGCAGTTTCCGAACGGAACGTTTTTCGCAAATTACATTGATACATTCCAATCAATGTAATTTTTTAAACAAGTTTTTGGCGGTATTCCTTATTTTATATGTATTTCTAGATAAATATATTAACGAAACATGAAAATAGCCTACAATGTAAACATACCGTACATAAAATATACATATTATTTTGTGATATAACGGTATTGAAAACATGAAACGGAAAATGGAACGTCAGTGTCAAATATCATATTTGTCATTTTGGCGGTGAACGTAGGATTTAGCTATTTTTGCGATTTGGTGGATTCTTGACGACTTGGCTTACCTTTGTACGGACTATTCTGCACACCAACCTAGACTATGGCATTTACTTCTGGATAACGATTTGCAAGTGATAATATACATATGTAGGGGAACACATAAGACCCTACGGAATTTATGCAATAGAAGTTTGCCGGGATGAGACTCCTCTAGAAGAGATATTTGTTGGCAACCACCCATCTATTCTATGTGCCTGAATTCAATCTACGCAAATAGGTAGCAAGTCTTATTACACGTACATCGCAGTAGATAAGAGGCTGGAGGGTCGAACTGCATGTAATCTTATTAGGATTGAATAATAAAATAAAAGGAAAATATGTAATTATATACAATGATTGTATGTCTTGAATATTTTATAAGTAAAAAACATATTTTATAAGTAATATTATAAAGTTTTTTTTTTTTTCTTTTTATTTAACAAACCCCTAGTTTATATGAAAGAACGGATGAGAGGACTACAAGCTGTTAAAACTATCTGATAACTATTTTTTTTCAGCTTGGTTCAATCCAACCACCGTAATTAGAGTACATAGAGTTCCCTTATCCCTGCAGACGTATGTTAGCAGTTTTATGAATCATCAATTATACGGCAGCGTATATGTTTAAGGTATACGAGGTTGAATAAAGACGAAAATCATCAATAAGTATACCTCGTTATCGCCGAAAATACCAGCCATGCAACTCTTCCACTACATTATGCAAAAGGAACCATACATCAGGTTGATCTGGCTAAACAGATGTAGAAGGAACTTATGCAACTATTTATTGATAGAGATTTTTATTCAGATTCAGCATAATTTTTATTGGCCAGGACAAGACACCCTGCTGTCCTTAAAAATTCAGGTAGTACTGCAACGCGCGTTTTTGACTCGGATGTATAAACGTGGACGAAGCAAGGATATATGTGTGCATTTAAGTAAATATGTGTATACATATTTACATATTATATATACATTTTTACTGATTATATATACATATTTACTTCAACTTCTATGTATAATAAGCCACTCTGATACCATATAACATACAATAGGTCCATGCCCAAACTACTTTTAGATTAAATTAGGTTATAATCTTCTACCTTTCATATCTTTTCGCTCCCAACTTCTGTAACCTACTTACCATTTGCTTTTTTGTTAGTGTTATGTCGATCTTCAACTATCAATGGGTCCCAAATCACATGCGAGCTCGCCATTCTCCTTTATATGGGACCACCCCTGGAGCTATCCCTATTAAATTAATCATGTAAGAAATTATTCTAAAACATTCAAAAAAGTTTTCAAAATCGATAAACAAATGCCGGAGATATCGCGTACCTACATACAAAAAAAATATACAGAACGTCCTCCTTTCGGAAGTCGGTAAAAGTCGATAAAAATTATACGGACCGTATAATTTTATTTTCGGTGGTGATTTCCTGGTCGAGCCATTTGTTTGATTTATGTCTTAAAACAATTATCGCCACAGAGGAAAATGGCAAATTCCTTTTATTTACAGAAAATCCCAATAGCACTGCCCGACCTGGGAATCGAACCCAGGACCTCATGCTCAGCAGTAGCGCTTGCAACCACCAGACCAGCGAGCCGACTGTTCAACTATTCCCATAAGGTACAACAACTACACTAGTTTGTGAAGCACTGGTATTTCTGCACTGAACTTGACGGTGACCGACTATAAACTGTAAACGAGACTCTTTAACAAACACCGTCTTAACGTCTGTACAGTCGCGCAATACTACATAAACCCCCATAAAAATGGCGCTTTTAGGGTTCCGTGCCTTAAAAAAAAATTCGTATCTTCGCGAATTTCATTTGCTCTTTTAAGGAATGATTTCCATGTTTTTATCGTAGATATTTATATTTAATTCAATTCAATTCATCTTTATTGCAATCCATAATGAACACATACAGGTGGTTCGTATTAATGGAATAGAAACAATTATAATATAACTACTACATTATATCTTATCTTTCTGTTTTTACATTAATATGAGTACATTGTAATGTCTCTAAGAGTATTTTAATCACTTATTTATTAAACTTTATTCTCTGAATATAATTAATGGTATAATTTATGGTAGGAAATACATTATAAAAAATTATATTATGAATGTCAATCTATTTATTTATTTGTTGGATTCAATTATATATTAATATTGTTTATTTTATTATTCTTCTAACTATTTTGTATTTCAATTAGTGTATTTAGTTTAATTATATATTTAAATTAGGTAATACTTATTATGTTTTAACTCATATATTTTATTGTTTTTCTTAGCTAGTAAACAGTTGTATCTGTTTGTTTATGAATTTATCCGTTAGATATACGTCTAATAACTTTTATTGATTAGGAATTGTTTAAATTTATTTAAAAATAAATGGGTTTTCTTGTTTTATGTTTTCCGGTAGGTAACATTTTATATATTTTTATTGACATAGAATATGGACTAAAAGAGTGAGAGTTTAAGGCGGGCGGGAGGCATATTTAATCTGTTTTTTATGGCGCAACGAATATTTTGTTTGTATGTTATCCCGTGTGTTATAAGAGTTTGGGTGTGTGCGGACTAGTTTACATAATTCTAAAATATAAATACCAATTAAAGTGAGAATTTAGTATGTCTGGAAGTAAGGCTTGCAACTATCTGTTTGTTCTATGTTTGTAATTATTCGTTCGTAGTTTTTTTTGTAGGATGAATAGGGAGGGAGCGTCTGTGCTATTTCCCCATAAGATGATGCCATAGCTAAACCAAGCATGGGCATACGCATAGCATGTAACTATTGCGGTTTGTAGGTTGGTAGTCATTTTAATTTCGCGTAGGGTGTAAGAAAATGTTGACATTTTTGAAGAAATCTTCTGTATGTGTGTCTTCCAGTTTATATGTGTGTCTATTGTCAAACCTAGGAGAGTGAAATTAATCAAAAGTCTATATTTATTCGTCTTTTTTGTCGAGGAGAAAAAGTTATTAATTTGGTTTTGGTGAAGTTGATTTCAAGATTATGTTCGTTCATCCAACTCATTGTTTTGTTCAGAATAGTGAACAGTTTTTCATATAAATTAGCATTTGTTTGGCACGAAGTGAGGAGCGAAATATCGTTGCAAACAGTACCCATGGTCCATCTATGGTTTTGGGGAGGTCATTCATGTACATGAGTAGTATTTTGTGTGGTCAAAGACGAAGACAACATCAAGTTTTAAATTCAACTAGACCATTGATGGGTCCGGATATAAGAAAGTCAACAAGAAAAAAGACAATACTTAGCTGTAATGTTTTAATTACATATTTATAGGCTCAATCAAGTCCTATCATACAGTAATAAGGAAGCAAATTATTAGTTTTATGGTTCCGTACGTCCTAATGAAAAACGGAACCCTTATAGGATCACTCGTGTGTCTGTCTGTCTGTCCGTCAAAGCCAAAGAAAATTTATTATTAATAAATATTATTTATTTATTAAAATTTATTATATCTGAAAATTGACCACAACAGAGCCTAAAATTTTGAATAAAAAAATAGAAATGAGAATCGATTACTTACAGATTACACGAAAATCTATAAGCAGTCTGTAGTCTTAAAATAACATGGGTAAAAACTGACAGCTGCAGTTGGAATGTATGAGAGAATTCAACTCCCATGTCAAGTTTGTTCTTGGTATTTGGGGACCCAGTAGTACCCCCGGAGGAGACGAGAAAAAAAACAGGGGCACTACCTACCTTTGCTCGAAGCTTTTGGTCGTATTTTCATACCTTCATAGATTCGGCCTGAATAATGCTAGAGCTCAAACTCTCAAGTTAATGTAGTTATACGAGGGCGGGTCAATAAGTCCGTGACTTTTTGAATTACTGACTTCTTTACTGAAAAGGCAACACTACTCCTGTCAACAGGCATCTGTCAGTTGACTCCTGTGTAAATTTGAACTTGCTGCGCCAGTTAGTTTGTGTTTGACAGCTATCTTTATCAGACTACCCAGTAATTTGAGGAAAAACTGGAAAAAAGTGAATTTCGTGTGCTTATTAAGCATTATTTTTTGCGAAAAAAAACCATTACCGAGACCAAGGCTAAGCTTGATAAATACTATGGGGACTCTGCACCATCGATTTCAATGGTAAAAAAGTGGTTTACTGAATTTCGTTGTGGCCGTACAAGCACTGAAGATGCCGAACGTCCTGGACGCCCAGTTGAGGTCTCTTCACCCGAAACAATCGAAAAATTCACGATATGGTGTTGGCCGACCGAAGATTGAAAGTGCAAGATATTGTGGAAGCCGTAGGGATCTCGCATGGCTCAGCGGTTTCAATTTTGAATGATCACTTGGGCATGAGAAAGCTTTCCGCAAGATGAGTGCCGCGTTTGCTCACAGTCGACCACAAACGCAATCGTGTAACAACTTCACAGGAAGGTTTGGCGTTGTTTAATCGCAATATGGAGGAGTTTTTGCGCCGTGTTGTAACCGTGGACGAAACATGGATCCATCACAACACACCAGAGACCAAACAACAGTCACAGTGGGTTTCTAAGGGTGAATCGGCGCCAAAGAAGGCCAAGGTGGGTTTGTCAGCCAATAAAGTTATGGCGTCTGTTTTTTGGGATGCACGCGGGATAATCCACATTGACTACCTTCAAAAGGGAAGAACAATCAATGGGGAATATTATGCTAACTTATTGGACCGATTCAATGACGATTTGAAAAAAAAACGACCTCATTTGGCCAAGAAAAAAGTTATTTTCCACCAACACAATGCAAGGGTGCACACATGTGCAGTTGCCATGGCAAAAATCCATGAATTGGGCTATGAATTGCTCCCTCATTCGCCCTATTCTCCAGATTTGGCTCCGAGTGACTACTTCTTGTTCCCAAACTTGAAGAAATGGCTTGGTGGAAAAAGATTTGACTCCAATGATGAAGTCATCCCGCAAACAAAGGCCTATTTTGAGGACCTCAACAAATCATATTTTTTGGAAGGGATAAAAAAATTGTAGAAGCGTTGGACAAAGTGTATAGAGCTCAAGGGAGACTACGTTGAAAAATAAAACATTTATTTATCAAAAAAATCTGTGTTTTATTCCAAAAGTCACGGACTTATTGACCCGCCCTCGTAAGACATGTAAAATACACTAAATTACATGTGTCTAGCTTTTACACTGACTGGGTCACTCTCCCGCTCATTTACACTGACTGGGTCACTCTCCCGCTTTTACACTGACTGGGTCACTCTCCCGCTCATTAAAACCTCTAGGGCACTTCCCAAAGTCCTAGAAAGCTGAAATTTATTACCTGTGAAAGCTATGATTAGCACACAAACAAAGTAAAAACAACACTGTAACTTTTACCCGCCAACTTCCTCAAAAAACAGGAAAGTACGTGCAAGTAAATCTTAAAAGTAAATTTTAACCTACTTCTGATTGTCGTATCGAAATTAAACTTTGTATGTATATGTAGTTCGTATGACAAAACTAGGAATTTGTATCTTGGAGTGGATCTGATGATGGAGCCAGGAGGTGGATATTAGAACTCTTCAATGGCTACCAATAATTACTTCGACTTTTGGTTCACACGATTTGTTTTGATGAGTCCAATAGATTGCACGTGGTGTTGATGGTCTTATAATAGAGACAGGAGGTGGATAGTGGAACTCTTCAGTGGCTGCTAGTGAACCGCTCGAGTTTGGACTCATATGATTTGTTTTGACGAGTCCAATATATTAGGCTTGGTAACCTGGGACTGATGATGGAGTCAAGAGGTGATGGTGGAACTCTTCAGTAGCTTCTAGTACACCACTTATGACATAACTTTGTTGACTTTAAACTTATCAACTAATTTTATTATTCTTTTTGCGTAATAAAAGCGTGTTAATATTTTTACTCACATATTTTTTCTTAGGCTATGAAGAAAGTAATTGTTGGCGTGCAAGAAATACCTTTTTAAAGGACTATGCTAAGCTAGTATTGGTTATGATTTTAACATGTCTGTGTAAAATCTGTACAATATCACCCCTAAAATGAAAATAAATACAGCACCCTACTAAAACAAATTAAATTCTGCCCAAAATATTTAATGTAAAGTAGGTCTCCAAGACTTACATAACGCTCTTACTATTAAAAAGTTATCAGATCTAATTTACAGCCAAGCCCTTAACTCTAAAACGCCTACATCTACTAATCTTGATCAAAATGTGTGGCTTGGCCGTTCCATTTACCTATTGCATTGCATGACACAAAAATAAAGACCAGTGACATAATTTCTTACCGTATAAGACCATTGAAGTGTCTGTGTGACGCGACGCGACTGCCGCGAAGCAGCCAAAACCCCACATTTTGACCAAGATGCAAGGTTTGTAGCGTTAAGCCTTGTAGAGTTAGAGGCTTGACTCTTCATTACATTTGAAAACTTTTCAACAGTGATAGCGATACCTATGTTAGTTATGGCAACCTACTTTACATAAAATGTTTTTGGTTTGTAACATCATCGTACGGAACCCTCTCCATGCGAGTTCAACTCGCACTTGTCTGGTTTTTTCCATAATTTCTGTCCGTATCATTTTTTCGTGTCTCTGGAAATACATTTTGTAAACACACTCCGAGAAGCTTACTCGCGCATTGTGTGCAGTAAATTTATGTACGGAACCGTCAGCACGCGCGTAGGACTGTCACTTGTCGCTTTTTCTAGCAATGCACAAGCTTGTAGGTTTGCATAGAAAGGGGTGCCATCGGACGGTTTATACTGACGCTAATTTATTATTTAAACTACGAAGCCAAGCGTCACGCGAACGGTTTCAGCTTGTTGGAACATTTTCCTACTAGCCTGTTTTGTGTAATAGGGTAACTGTAGACGGAGAATTTCTACGTAAATTAATTAGCATAGAAAATTTGCTTTGGTTCATTTCAGTCCCCTGCTGGACAGGTATAAAAACATAATTTGCTTTTGGGTTATTTTCATAAGCTTTTTTGCACCAATAATAAGAAATAAAGAAAGAAAAAAATACGTTTATTTGCGGTAAACACAAAAAAGGCGTAATTGCGCCTTTTTTGTGTTTAAACATACACTCAAAAATAAGATAAGGTTGGTAATATTTTCACTATGGTGAAACCACCACGTCACACCACAGCCTAATTCTACAGGCATGATACAGGCGTGAATACTTTCACATAATTATAAACCATGTCATTTGGAAAATATATGAAACTTATTAATTTATATGTAGAACTAGCTGACCCGGCAAACTAAGTTCCGCCTCAGAACATTATCAAAAACAACAAAAAAACTGAATTTTCCCATGTTTTAATAGTTGTTCTGCTTTTCGATGCGGAAACTAATTTGAGTGAGTTATAAATGGTGTACCTAAACCGACTTTGTTTTATTTATATAGATTGCAAAGCTATTGTGCAAAATGCATAGGTTTGATTGGAACAGTAAAATTATTACACACACGCATTCGCTTCAATAGCAAGCTGCACAAATAATTTTACAATAGGTAGCATTCACAAGCATTCTGGAATTCCTAACCTGACACATAGGTATGGTACAAAGAAATGTCATGCCACCCGTTATTATCCAAATAGCCAAGAACCTACATCACTTAAAGGCCGCACATCAAAGAAAAATTAACCCTTCGTCGCGCGTCACATGAAGGCAAAAGGAATATTCAAAATTACTTTCCGCGGCAGATGTCAGTAATAAAATTTCAAAGTATTGAATTTTTTTTCTTCTTTCGAACAATGTCACGATAATAAAGGAGAAATATGAAATTATAGCTTCTGTGAACTGGCTCTTGGAAAAGAATTAGAAGGCTTTAATTAACCGGAACTGAGTGTAGTACTGTATTTATTTATTATGTGGAAAATAATGTGGTTTGTTTAATCAATTTCGTAGGATAATACTTTACTGCAAACGGTTTAATCGATTTTGAAACTTTTTTTGTTGTTGTATTTTTTTGTGTTTTTAAATAATGTGTTTGGAGGTATTTCATAGTTCCGAGACCTATCTATAAACATTATAAATTAAATTCGGTTTTCGTGTCTGTCCGTGCAACTGCGTTGTTCTTAAAACCGCATCAAAATCCTGTTCAGTATTTTGATGCGGTTTTCACTATTATTTATAAAATTTATTCCGAAAGGTTTATGTAACATAAAACAAAGAAATCTAGACCTTTTGTCAAGTCGTAAAAACCATGCGAAGCACGGACGGCTCGCTTGTATATTATGAGAAAAAGCTGCCAAACCAGTTGATTTATCCATCCATTGACGTAGAGGTGCATTCCTCCATTAAAAAGCTTCAGACATTATGCAGTAGTCATTCTTTTCAATAAAACACATTTTTTTAGTCATAAAAAGCAACACTAACCAAACTACTTCAGACCCAGGTGTTTTCACGTTTCATTCTATTTTCCTTTGCAAAGCAAAAAGCTCTCAAAAAAATTCACTGCCTTTATTTTATTTCAATAAAGGTCACAATCCCGCTTTCATAAAAAAAGATTACATTTCAGTAGCAAAAACATAGTGTATTTAACCACTGGACAGAATTCAAAGGGCTTTTGTGAAATTCAGGGAATGCAACAGTTATTAATTTGTGAGCTATGTGAAATCGAAAATTGTTTTCGACAAACGGACTGTAGTTCTCGGTTGTCGGACTGTTCAGAATTACTCTTTGGTGCTTTTTATGAAATGCAATGGGAATCGAGTTTATTTAAGTAGGAAGATTTTTTGGTGTTTCGTTAAATGTTTATATGGGCTTGTAGCTTAATAATAACAGCCGTTGGTCCGTTGTTGAGTAAGCATTTCTTAATTTTTTCATATAGCAACACTGGTCCGTGCCTTAGAAAGCACGTTTCAAGCCTTTGGTCCCGGCTGTCATTTGTGGATCTTTAATAGTCGTTACAGGTCGTCAGAAGCCCGAAAGTCTGACGACTAATCTTACCAAGGGGTTATTTCCCAGTAACTGGGTTGTGGAGGTCATATAGGCAGTCGCTTCATCGATAATATTCAGCAGCATCCGGTTAGACTGGAAACCCAACATAGTAAAGAAAGAAAAAAAGGTTATTTGCGGTAAACATGACGCAAAAAATACGGTTATTTGCGGCAAACGTGACGCAAAAAATAGGGTTATTATAATGGTATCATGACGCAAAAAAAGAATATACACTAAAAGAAAAGGTTGGGGGGATAGGCAGGCAGGATGAGTTAAAAGGTTATAACGCTGGTCGATGTAAAGTGACAGTTATTAGTATCTACTCGTACTACCTCAAAAATGTACTGTCATAATTTTCGATAACAATCTTTATTTTCATGTTCTTCTTCCACTCCTGTTTTTGATTTAAAGTTTTTAAATTAAACCAATTAAGTAATTTCCCGGTAAATTTTAACACTGGAAATAGTTCTTCCATTTCCTTTGTTGCTGTTGGAAGAATAATCTTAGTGAAATAATAATGTTAGAAGACAATTATTGAATTTATATAATAGAACCAAATAGAGTAAAGAGTACAAACCATATCATTTTATTAAAGGTACACACCTAACAGTATGAATATACAACAGTTGTGAATTCAATTATTAGGTATAAGATACGTAGTTTTCTTTCGAGAATTCACATTCTCAACTGCTCCTAAAAACAAAATCCGACCAAAATTCAAAACATCTGTTTACAAAATACTCGTAGATCATTGTTGACATCCCCGTATTACCCTGCACAGCGTTTTAGGAATGAAGCTGCTGCAATCGATTTACAGCGCTGCGCTTTCAGCTGACGAAGCGCTTTTAAGCGTTTGTTGTGCACCCGAAAGCTGGTAAACATTCGTATGTTGGTGTTTCACTATTGTAAATGGAAAAGTTTTTTGATGTAGTTGAAAATATTATGTGAAAAAGGAAAAACGGAGAAAAATAACTAGAAATCTGAACGAATTTTACAAAAAAAAAAATAAGCAGCTTTCCATTACCTTTGTGCTCTTCTGTTTTTATGTATCCCCCTATAAGTGTTTTGTACATTTAAAAAAAGATATGTCTTTCAAAACCTTATTTTCTCAGAAACGCGTGTAGGTATAAGCTTAACTCATTAAAAAAAAATGCTATTACAAAACTACATTTCCAGTAGGAGCATTAACCGTGACGCACCTCTATCGTAGATTTGTTCTTAAGTTTGTTCTTGGGATGAATTCATCCCAACTCTGGAACCTTTTGTTGTGTGTGGTCCGACACGCACTTAGCCGGTTTTTATATTTTTTTAGATTGACATGTCGTCAAGTTAGAGACACAATTTTTTTTCTTATTCAGGCTTTTCAGTGCTTCTTGAACTAAATTGGTGACTGCTGTAACGAAGGAGGCAAGTACTAACAATAATAAACAATAATAAACGAGTCGATCTAAGGTTAAGCGACACTTGCCGCGGTTTGTCCGGGGGTGGGAGGCCATACCAAGAACTCTGTGCAGCAGGGACCAACGGCTTAACGTGCCTCGAAAAGCACATTAAGCCGTTGGTCCCGGCTGTCATTCGTGGATCGTTGACAGTCGTAACGGGTCGTCAGAAGCTCGAAAGTCTGACAAGCAGTCTTACCCAGTAACTGGGTTGTCGAGGTCAAATAGGCAGTCGGTCCATGTAAAGTCCTGGTATTCAGCTGCATCTGGTCGGACTGACCCCAACACGGGAATAGGCTGGCAGATCGCTCGTATAAAATAAAAGTCACAACGATGTATTTCAACCAAAAACTTCATAAAATATTAAGTCGTTAATAAGTTTAAGACATTGCATGTTCTGATAAGGATCTTGTAGATTTTAATTTCAGTAAGCATTTTGTTTTGTTCAACTTCAGCATGAATCATCATAACGATATTTGCAATAACATCAGGAATTTGAAGACGTCTCAAAGACATTCGGTAAGTACTTATTACCTACTGCTTTAGATTTTTTTGTTTTTATAAAGATTGCTTTTGTCAACTGATGAATCTTCTATATTTAAAGAGTAATGCCCATTTTTCACCTGACTATGTATAGTAATGAAATAAATATTAAAATTCAGCTAATTGAATTGTATATTAATTACGCATATAACAATGTTAAATGAAACGCAGGAAAATAATATGTTTTAGTATTTCTTTATGCTTATTCTACGTGAATGGTAAACATATTCCCATATTGTTTTGAACGCACCTCAACTACCGTTCTTACGACGTTCCATTTTACATACTGCTACTTAACTTTATTCAAATCTGTTTCTGAGTTTCATACATTATTTTACGTTTTATTTAATCAGTAAGTATTTCTTTATTTATCCTTGTACAATACAAACTAATTAAAAATAACATAATAATTAAATGAATTAATCATGCAATAGGTAATTGAGTTCGCACAATTGAAACAGATTTTTTAACATTTGACAGTTAATGTACGACAATCAATTTATAGTGAAAATCATCGAGAGTCTAAGCAGTGACATAAGGGCAGTTGGTTTCAAGAAATTCACGAAGTCAAAAAGACGTTTTAGACCATAGCATAGGTAAGTTTTCCTATTTTAGACCAAACTTCGAGCGTTACATAATTAGTTTTATTTTGTTTGTTTGTTTGGCATCTCGCAGGTCAACCTATGCGGTTGTCGTCTGCTTAAGCGGACTTGCCTGTGGATTCCCTAATAAATTAAGGCCTCCAGCCAGGACTTAAACTTATATACTAACTAAAACTAAGCGACAACGCTAAGGGCACCCCCTGTGGGGTACGAACCTCGGCTTAGGGCGTCGCTGGAAGAGGGCAGCAAATGACTAGCTGGATCAGGATTGGTATTAATTAGGGACGAATTTAAAGCTACAGGCTCAGCGGCGCGGGCTGGCTCGAGCAAGGGTCGGGAGGGGCGTCGATTTGGGCGTCGCGGTGGGCCTCGGCGGCGAGGGCGGTAGGACGGCGATCGGGTTTTGGGCTTTTGTAGCGTGCTAGTGGCCTTACTACTCTCCTGGAGGAGGGTAGTGGCGTCGTCGGGGTCGATCAAAGTATGCCTTGGTCGGCGAATACTGCTAATGCGAGAGGGAGTGTAGCGGGCGGCCGCTGTAATCAGGGGGTTAGAATGTTGGATGCCGCAGTCGAAGAAACGCTTTGATAAGCGTTTCATGAACTGTTTTATGGTTGGCATTTTGAGGTCGACGTGAAGATCTATATTACGGACATAGAAGGGGGCACCCGTGACCCTTCTGAGGAAACGGTTTTGGAGGGTCTGCATCTTATGGAGATGACGTGGGTGAGCGTGCGCAAATACAACGCAGGCATAGGTCATGATGGGACGGATGACTGCGGTATAGATGCGGAGCTTGCATTTGAGGGACAGTTTGCTACGAGCTGTCAGTACGAATTGGAGCCTGCTAAGAGCGAAGGAGGCGCGCGCGCGAACCGCCTTAATATGAGCCTTAAAGGTAAGGTTCTCATCGAGGATCACGCCTAGGTATTTGGCTTGCTTCTCCCAAGGGATTGGCTAGCCGTACATAGTGATCGGGCTGGTAATTAGTTTTAGCACGTTTATTTCTTTATATTATTTTGGTATCGGCAAATCCTAACCTAAAAAGTAACATTAATAAATTTTGGACTTCGTAGCGTTTAAATCGTATAAATGACTATATCAAATTATTTACCAAGCATACAGGTAGTCTTTCTACTATACCTCATAATTAAACATAAACTTTCATTATCAGGTTTTTAAATGTATGGGAAGTGGGCATTGTTCTTTAAAGAACGAGAGTCGTTGGTAAGCGCATCACTTCAGAACTGCTAGGCTGATTTTGCATTTCTTTTTGTGTTAGTCCGAAAACGGTAGAAAAGTTGAAAAAATCGGAAAAAATTGTAGGTGACTGGACTTTTTTATGAGGTTTTTATAAGACCTCAAGATATTATTTCTAATTTTAATAAGAGAATGTCTGTCGGATCGGAAATGCTATTTCTGCAACCTCTTTAATCAACAGCAAGTCGCAGTCTACAATGGGTGGTACATACCTAAAATCCGAACCCAAAACGTCCCTATCTTCAATTTCGGCGCACTGGAGATAGAAAAACCTATCAATCTCTGGTTTTAACCTCCCAATAAAGCCAAAGCACGCGACCCTATGACGTGTTGACAGCTATTTTTTGACAGGGACAAATATAATCATACTGTCTATCGTCAGTAGCGATCTGTCTTAGGTTATTGGGTTTGGCCGTTAGTTAATCTCAACTAACACTGAAGTTAGAGACATTGGCTGATAATCCCGGATTGGCCAAAGTTTGTCACCATCACAGGCTGGTTAATAAAAGTAAGTTTTATTAAGAAAGTTGTATGATTTTCAACCAACACGAAATCGTACCTGGCTATTGTAAAAGATTCACACTCCAACACGCATAGAATACCACCACCATAGAAACGAGTTTAGTCGACGGGTTAATAAACAAAATTACAGAGGAATAAAAAAAAAAAAAAAAAAAAAAATATTTTTTATTGTTTATTATCTTAAATCTATACAATTAAGTTGCCGGGGCTTCCCAGAAAGTAATCCGAAGATACTTGTGATGGGATAAACCTCGCTCTTCCTAGAGTGATTAACATTCGTTTCGTTGTGCTAATTAGGTATAAGTTACACATTTTTCTATAAAACTAATACTAAAATTAAAATAATACTAAAATTAAAATCGAAAAATCGTGTTCATGGCAATGTGAAGCTAGAGTGTGTTGTATAAATTAATGTTTATACGTGTATTTATGAGTGTGTGGATGTATATTTTGTGTGAATATGTGTGTGTATGGGTGGGTGCGTGTGTGAGTGGGCGTGTGTATGTGTGAATGAGTGTGGATGTGTCCTGGGGTGTGTGTTTGTATGAATGAGGGTGTGTTGGAGTGTGTGTGTATGTGTGTGTGTCTATATGCAAGACGTTCAACCCAGAGTCTGACAAGTCAAAAGAAATCTGTCATTCTGTCTAATTTGTGTGTGACATTGTCTATTCTTCCGTCGACAATCTGTTTCTGGACCACTTCTATCACTACTCTATGCAGAGAAGACAAATCACAAAATGACATAATTTCCTTGAACTTTGACGTCGCGCCGTAGAAATCCTTCTACAGTCTATCATTTTGTATTCCGTTTTATCGAAGCCGTGCTACGCATGCTGTCGTAGAGTGCACTTCCATCCTTCCACACTCGCACCGAACTAGTTAAAACAGTTTGATACACAAAGACAACATTTTGAAACATAATATTACAATTTTAATTGCAGCACACACAACCTGAATGACTTCTACATGTTCCCGTTTAAGCAATTCCAAACTGCACAAACAAAACAGATTTGAACAGTTGCATTCACTTATAGAATGCTGTTTTATTCAATTACGAAAAACACAGTGTGCAGGTTTGCGCTCCGGTAGAAAAAAAAACCCGTGGGTACGCAATAATACTGATTGATTTTCCCGCGAGCGTTGTGGTTCCTGCATTCGAGCTTTGTCTGCCACTTTTTGTGGTTTTGACCACTGTGCGGCTTTTGTGTCGCGCCTCTAATGGCTTGGTGCTTTGTCCGATTGATTCGTCAAAAAACTCTACTCTCGGTCTACTATTTTATGATTTAGATTCGATTAGTTTAATTTTAAGGTTTTGAATCGGCAAATTTGATTCATACATATAAAAATTGTTTGAGGTACTTCTTAGTAATTTCATAATTTACAATGACTCAATTATTAATGATCTATGCTTATTAATAAATCAATTAAAAGTTTCATTATTAGTACTAATAAACATTCAAATTGTAGACAGTAGTAAGTCATAACATTAGGTATATTACCACATTATTATATATTTATTTGTTGGTTAGGGATATTCACTCATTGATGAGATTAATAATGAGATTTAATATCTACAGAAATTATTGTATTCCATTTAAAAAAATATTTACAGAAAAATTGTGGAAAGCCGAAGCGCTTGCAGTCGGCGGCTGAAAACAAAGTCGTAGCAACAAATAAATAAAATCCGGCACAAACCAAAAATGCCATAATAAAGCAATAATTCAATATCCACGATCCTCCAGTAAATCTTTTGCAAACTTTTGGCAATAGCGTTCAGGTTTTAAGCCAAAACATATGAAAAATCAAATGCAGCGAGCCGCTAGCCTTGATATATGGAGCGAGCTTATTATTTTCCACCATTAATAATTTCCAATGGTCACGTTTTTTTCGCAGCAGAGATTTCTGGCACACTGCCGATTTTGGTCGACGTTATATGATTTTATTTCGACCAACCCACCGCGTTGGAGCTGTAAATCAATTTTTGCATTAACTAATTGAATTTATGAGCTGTTTATTGCTTTGGGAAATTGTTGTTAAACGACTATTATTCTTCTTTTTTTATTTTGTGCTGCTTATCTAGGATTTTGTTTGGAGTAGTTGATATTTTTGATTTTAGAAGCTGTTCTGCTGATTTTGTATTGCGTTCAATATATAGCCACACATCGAACACAAATAATGACATCATATTCTCAAAAATTTAAGATGTCATAAGCCCTCAATAGGTTCAAAAATCTCTCAAAAATGAAGGAAAAGAATACGACTCATAAAACACAGTGCCAAAAACTGAAAATAATATTGAAATGACAGGAAAGACAATAACTGCTAAAAATATTAACAGCTTCAAAGAAACGATACATCATTTCAGTGCATAGGCCCTCGGTGTCACTGGCCTTGGTGTCAGTAACCAGGCTGCCCTAATTCGTGAGGGATTTACTCACACATAATACTTATTTTGCAACGCATTGTTGCATTTGGTTGTCATAAAACGGTGATCGAATGACGATGCATTCTTATGACACACTCCGCCATATTTATAACTTCTTCAGTTTATGTTTTTACAAAAAGTGTCATCGTATCTAACCGTAACATTCTCATAGACAAATAGACCTTGTCATTTAATGGCGTGCAAGTTACTTTCAACCTAACAGTAATAAAGCAATTACCAGTTCAACTATACTAACTTACCGCTACAATTCAGATTCGTCATTAACTTAATGTAGTTAGGTGTACTAAACACCTTTGCCTAATCTTCAGGAAATACATACCCCTTTTTATGTTTGCTTTATTTCCTCTCAACAATCATCCTTACAGGTTTTACATCAGCTATACTTAGAACATCGCAACCTGTAACCATAAATTCAACACATGAATCTAGACAACCTGGCGTAGAAGTTTTTCGTTGGATATTAAAAAAAAACTGACGTTTCTTAGAAAAGTGCCTAAGAATCATGCTTTCAGTTTGCGATATACCTGCCACCCTGATATTCCATAATCCAATAATGGAACCATTAAATTAAGCCCTCCTAATTACCCCGACTCTGCCTAACCGATTGGGACATACAGGCGTGATGTTATGTTATGATCAATAATGTACGAGACTTATATTTAAAACGAAATATGTACCTACATTACGAAATCACTTCTTAACAGCAACACTTAACTAAAATAATAAGTTCTTACTTACTAGATTACCTAGTTACCTAGCTACTTAACATATTCTCAATCAATCAATCAATAGACTTTATTTGTAAATGCTCCTTTATTAAACGCTGCTTTCGAAATCAAAATCAATGTATTTTATTTACATGGTCAGTGCCGGCAAGAAAACCCACGATTACTCTTTTAAAAACAATTGGCTTTTACTATGTTTTCTCAAATAACTGTGTTCATAGGTATGGGAGGACAGTGTCGGCCTGTCAACAACTAATAGGCACACGTCTACAAGCCCTACAACGTTCTCACATTCACAAAATATGAAAGAAACTAAAAAAGCCACTAATGAAGAGTTGAAATGAGAGAATTTACTTACAGTTAAGGGACGATTAAAGGTCAAAAATGTTGGGTTAAATCATTACTTCACTTTAAGAAACATGATAACTGCGGACTATCTATATACATATGTTTACCATGAAGAATATGTAGGTAGTTTCAATTTGTTCTCGAGTCTAGTCTTCGTTTAATAGACTTAAGAAAATACTTCAGCAACAAGAAAACTTCGCTCAATTTTTCTTCAGTAAATTCTTTCTTCTAGATATTTTAAATTCTTACAAGAAATGTTAATAATAAATAAGCCGACGACCTGAAGAATCTCAGGTGTATCGGTCTCTGAACTGAAAACAAAGTGTTTACAACACAGACAGTGTTCCTTGAAACTGAAACTCATTTGTAACATTCCCGCTTCATTATTTCGATGAAACAAATGAGAAAGTGGGAGGCGTGTGGAATTAAGTAATAATAAAATAAAAACGAGATCTTTGTGATGAGTTTTGTTTGCCAACACCACCTATTTTTTACCGACAATAATTAAAATTTAAAAAACCCCGACACAAAAAACTAAGACCCGTTAAAAAATATCGATTTTTTTACCAATTGGGGACCGTTATTTTTTTTATTTGGTAGAGGAAGCTTGCGCTCATATGCATTTTATTAAGTTTACTTGGGTTGTTTTTAAGTAATACGTATTTAATCTACTTTAAGACATCCTGTCACTGTTGTTACTTATGAAGCAAGTACTGGTATACGAATTTGTGGCGGGTAGGTACGACAGCTAAAATTGAAAAATAAAAAAGTTTTTGTAAACATGGTTAAATTTCGGTTTCCGATTCTTTATGAAAAACATACAGTCAAATGTGATTTTTTAAATAGTCAGCAATTCAGCAGAACTCCCTACGATTTTGACTATGACTATAAGCGACAGTAACCACGATCTAACACCCAAGTGAAACAGCCTATTTGCCAAACCATCACATCAACAAAAAAGGACATCTCAATTTAACCTCCCCGTACCGTTAGGTTAGGTTAAAGGCCTCCTTTTATAATCGAACCTTTTTCAAACAACCTCAAACGGAACTTACGCCACACAAAAGAAAAAAGAACATACCTTATTTATTTCGTTCACTTTGATCGTTCCATACTCGAATATTCGAACAAACAAAGCGTCCTCCTTACGTATAGTTATGCTAATTATTATGAGTCATCCCTCGCTAATCGAGATGCAAGTATAATGCGTCTCTTTGACTTGCTTCCCCTTTGTTTAACTGCATTTTTCCTCGAATAATGTGACAAAGTGAGATGAAACGAACGCGCCTAATTAACAGTGGGTGGATACGGGACTTTATTTTGTGTGGGCGCGCTTGCAGCTATGCTTTTGTGGTTCTTTTTAATTATGATTTCTACTGTTAAGCATCTGAGGTTTTACCCGCAGGTAGTGAAACACTGCGAATGTTTAGATGGAGCATTTAAAAATTATACCAATCTACTTTGGGTAAAATTACTCCTGCATGTAACACGCAACAAGCTGCCACGCTGCTGTCACGTTAAAATACAAAGTCTTTAAGAGCCGTCACACGCATAGTTTGTCCACAAGGGATTAAATTGGCGATACGGTAAAATCAGCCGCTCTGTCCATCGAGCCTTCATTCTTTAAAAGCGGGGTTTGCATAACGCCTTAAACCGCAACGGCCACGGTCCCCTGTACAACTTCCATCTCGACAACAGCTCAACACGATTCCCTGTACAACTTCCATCTCGACATTCAGGATATGACGCTGCGCTTTCGAGAGTGTCAGGCGTCGCGTTTGACTTACTCGTGAAATCTGCACGTTCTGTTATTGATATTGTTATTTTTCACACAGCCTGTATCATTTGCACTGCGGAATTTCCGCATTGGCCCTTTGGCTGTCGTTTTGAGCGACTCATTTTATTGTAATGTTACTTCGGTCGCATTTTTGGGTTGATCATGTTTGCAGGGTCAACATGGCCAGAGATCGCACAACATTAAGAGGTTTTTAAGGAAAAGGGGGAAAACTTTGCCCAGCACTGGGGCACAATATAGGATAGCCCATAGGAATAATGTCGGGGACAAATAATTGCGATTTAAAAACCTAATCTACAATAGGTAGATACGTTCAGCAACAAGAATATTCTTCTACACATCATCTAAATTGACACAAAATGAATCGATCGATATCCTGCTTTGTAGCATTTCTTATACAAGCTAAGAGTTAATACTTATTCTTAAAATTATACTTGAATTCCGATTTAATTTAAATATTTTACTCATTAAGTAGATTTAGAAAACTGAAGTGCTATTGAACCTCTGTTTCGGAATGTACCTTTCTCGGGATATAATGTCAGCCAGTCTATTCTATAAAAGTTCACCATGAAAACTTCCCGCTGTTCGTCTTTCACTGGATTGACACTTTTGACTCAACTCACATAGGATTTAAACAGAACAGATTGGCAGGATAATGTAAGAACATCCCTACAAAGCGGTCAAATGTCTTCCTCGTTGTCGTATATATTTATCACCTTTTCACCTTGCCCTGGGCGTCGCTGACCCACCTTTGAAGCACTTAACCCTTCAAACAGTGGTCTAAAAGTGCGACAACCAAGTAAATTGTACAGCATACACCATACTACGCACGGGCGAATTCGCTTTGATCTTCTCATGGTGATTATTCTGTGAATAATTCATCATTCACCCGCTCACCAGTAATGTGGTTGTATGTTTTATTTATTGGACCTTTTATATTAAGGGGCGATGTTGATCAACAATAATGTTTATGTACAAGGAATTTGGTTTTATGATTGCAGAAAAATATTTTTGGGTTTAAATGAAAATATTGTGGTGTAAAGGGTGCGGGTGGGTCTGTCATGTTTTATTCAGTCAATATTCATGTAGTAGAAGATGATGCTTAATAAATAAAATAATACTCATTTAATTTAAATATTTGAAAACATTTACAGATAAGCTTTTTTGGATCGTTTACTAAGTCGTAGAACTAGTGATCTTTGGTGGCAAACTTGATATAAACCAACGTTTCAGCCGAAAGAAGTCCACTGTTTGACATAGGCATCCATATAAATGAAAACTATTAATCCTGAGGCTTGGAAGGATTCTGGGTTATCCTAGAAATAAAAGTTTTTTTGGGAAAAAAAAAAACTTAAAAAAACCTAAACCTGCCTTCAATATAGCGCGAAAGTATCAAAGGAAATATCAAGAATAATTTTCCGCCTTTTTTGTCCTTGTGAACAAACATCAAATAAAAGGGAGTCATATTGTAGCAAATATTTGACGAACGGTACCTAATTATGTACAAAAATATACGTTATTTGTACAAGAACCGCCGATACATCACATTAACAAATTAGCGAGATGCAAACATACACGAGAAGGTCGCAATTCATTCCACGCCGTCTCACTTTCCCCTCCTTTGAAGACCACAGAGTAGAAAATGTTGTTGGGGCTGTATTTTTGCTCTTGTTAGGGATCTAGGGATTTACCAAGGAATTATATAAATTAGGTACCCAAATACCTCCATTCGAACAGCTCGTTTGTTGACACAATAATAACGAATTGATCGCGATATCCGTTTGTCCATAATTAAAAACATATTGGCAGTTTAAATACACAGCTTTAATATTTATTGTAAAAACTAGCTGACCCCGCAAACGTTGTTTTGTTTTTTTTTTTTTTTTTAAATTGATGTTGGCTGATTCTCAGACCTACCCGATATGCACACAACATTTTATACAAATCGATCCAGCCGTTTCGGAAGAGTTTGGTAACAAACACGAAAATTTTATATATTAGTCATAGCCCTGCGTGTGCCACATTGAAAAAATTGAACTTGGTAAGGTGTATTGTGATGATTTTTAATTAAAATGTTAAACCTACGATAAACACTACAACTATGATTTTAATCGGTACTGAAATCCACCAAATCGTGGCATTTGGGTTGAAAAAGAAAGTACCAATAAAACGGAGTACCTAACAATATTACTATTATTCTGATCGTAATTGGGTAGGTTGTATATTCGACCTCGTTATTTTTTCACCACTTTAGACAGTAATTCGCATTAAATTAAAACTTCACTAAGGTTGAAACTATGTGACTGACACAGAGACAAATAGACCTTGTCGCGTTATGACGTGTAAGTGACATTCAACCGCGATGAAGCAATGGCCGTCAACTGTACATCGTTCATCTCATACTTTCTACACTGTTCCCACCTTAAGTATAGGCACAAAATGGTGTTTCAAAGTTATCCTTTGAACGGGTTCAGTATAATTTGGTATTTTCGAACATCGATTAATTGATAAATCACGAGCTGAGAGTTTTATAAGAGGATTGTCCATATAGGGATTCCTGGTGAACGACTTTCTTCTTGATGAGCGTTTGTTGTGTAATCACAAAACATAAATAATCTTAAGTAGGCAGTGTTATTCGGTATTTTATTTATTATATGATATGTATGAAAGTACACGAAGCGAAAGGAGTAGGTATATAAGGATCGTAGTAGTAGGCATTCTGTAGTTTCTGCCTACCCCCATGGCTTTAGGATATGTATGTATGATATTTACAAAAATATAATTTTATCCGGAAATTCAAACTCGAACATAAACTCATAGCAATTATTAAAAAAAAAATATTACTGGTACTATAGAATTGTCAAGGTCGGTCGGTCAGACAGATGAAGCTAGTTTAAGCCCATTCCAAAGAGCAGTAGGTACCTATAGAGAAGCCTGTGTTTTTTCAGTCTTTGTTTTTAAAGCATCAATTTAAGTATGCCACAACTGGAAGTTATTAATAGGACTCCGTTGTACCCTTCGATTTTGTCCAAATGAACATGGTTAACTTCATTTGCACTTAAGTTCACCAACAACCTCGAAGGTGACTCATTACGTTCATCGTTGGAAGTCTTGTTGCACCCGCTACTTAGAATAGCCCTCTTCGATTCGATTAGGACGCGTACAACTTTCACACAGCACATGCAAGAATTCTTGCACAGTCACAACAAAGCCGTAAGAATGTGTAGCATTAGTAACTCCAGAACAAGCCGAGTCAAAAAGATTGTTCGCAAATTGCTGGTAGCCCAATCATATAGTAAATCCGAATGTCTTGTAGAGGTTATTTCGTAACACATCTACACTTCCCTCCATACACACACACTCTCTCTCTCTATCACACACACCCACACACACACCATCTTTCTCACACACACAGAGGCACACAGTTTAGATTGCGTTCAAATGTATTGTTTTTATTTCTCTGTTTTAAATCTGGCGAATGTTTCAAATTTCTAATTACTGCAAAATAATAACACTTTAAATGTGCTTCTTGACTAACAATCCGTCAGACCTCCCGACCCTTGCTCGAGCCAGCCCGCGCCGCTGAGCCTGTAGCTTTAAATTCGTCCCTAATTAATACCTATCCTGATCCAGCTAGTCATTTGCTGCCCTCTTCCAGCGACGCCCTAAGCCGAGGTTCGTACCCCACAGGGGGTGCCCTTAGCGTTGTCGCTTAGTTTTAGTTAGTATATAAGTTTAAGTCCTGGCTGGAGGCCTTAATTTATTAGGGAATCCACAGGCAAGTCCGCTTAAGCAGACGACAACCGCATAGGTTGACCTGCGAGATGCCAAACAAACATACAAACACAATCCGTCAGTATTAATGTTATGCGCATTTTCATTATTTGGTAATACCACCCATGGACTCCACTAGACAAGCTCGACCTGGTGTGGAGTTCATACGCAAAATGCTTTCTTTGTGCCTCATTTAAATACACTACTCTGTCAAGAAAGTACCGGGAAACGATCAATAATACACAAAATGTTAGATAATCGGGCGTTGCGTGATGCATCTAATTGTTTAATTAATGTTGGGTCGGAATTGACTCGTTGTAGCTCGCTCAGCGACTTACGATTAAGTTTTTGGGGTGAAGTCGGTATTTTGGGAGTAGCGTAGCGGCATCATGTTTCATACCCAAGTGATTATTTAAAATGGTACGGATCGACACGTGAGACATAGAAAGTTCAGCGGCTATCTCTCTCAAACTTGAATGAGGATGTTTTGTCACTATTTCCTTCACTTTTGCGATGTTAACTTCAGTGGAAGACGTTGATGGCCTACCAGAGCGAGGCAAATCTTCCATCACATGACTAATAATTACGTGTTTTATAAAGTCGAATCACCGTAGTAAGCCTTCTGTAATATTTTCAGTCAAAGTCAAAGTCAAAGCATTTATTTCAAATAGGCCCATAAAAAGGCACTTTTGAACGTCAAAACTTACATTAAAAATAGAACTGATTCTAGGCGCCACTTCCAAAAAGTTGTTTCGTATGGAGAAGAAGTGGCAAGAAACTCCACCGTTACTCTTTTAAAATGTTTTACAATATTTTGTATACATTAATTACATTTCTATATGTGAAGACGATGCACCAAGAATAAAAATACTATACCACTATTGGTACAAAAAAAATAAAAATAAAGCAAAGGTATATAAATTAATCACGTGATAGGTACATTGTGCTCACATATTTACAAACAATTGTAAAAATATATGATTTTCCTAAAATATTAACTTGGAATAAGTCAGTGACTCCAAACACGTAATTCCATTGGCGATGCAAAATTTAAGATAAACTCTTTGTTCGATATTTTTGTCCATTATGAAAGGAGGTTCTGCACCCATACATATTTCGCCCCAGAACCAACAGCGAAGGAAAGTTTCTTAGTGTGTCCTAAATTACAACCATTCGCGAAGACAAAGTTTAATGACGGACAACTTGCAAAAAACATTTATTTAATGAGAAAACTACGATTTTAAGGTTATATTTAGTAAGAAAAAATCTTCATGAATTCTGAATTACATTCTGAAGAACAGTACGAAAAAATTAATTCTTTCACTACAGTATCGTCTTAGCATAAAGCGAAATATATTTAAAAGAAAAGTACGTAGGTACGGATGCGTCCCTCCCGACCCTTGCTCGAGCCAGCCCGCGCCGCTGAGCCTGTAGCTTTAAATTCGTCCCTAAATAATATCATTCCTGATCCAGCTAGTCTTTTGCTGCCCTCTTCCAGCGACGCCCTAAGCCGAGGTTCGTACCCCACAGGGGGTGCCCTTAGCGTGTAGTCGCTTAGTTTTTAGTTAGTATTTAAGTTTAAGTCCTGGCTGGAGGCCTTAATTTATTAGGGCAACCACAGGCGAGACCGTCTAAGCAGACGACAACCTCATAGGTTGACCTGCGAGATGCCATTTACAAAAAAAAAAAAAGGTACGGATGCGTTGACATCCGTGAGCAGGTCAACTCAAGTAATCTCGATATCGATGTGTGAAATAAAAGATTGGGCATCACTAACTGTCATGTCAAATCTAAGTGTCAAAGATGGCAGCATTTTTGATGTTATGTCGAAAATCGTTACAACTCTTTTAACTGTTCAAAATGGAACGCAAAATGTCCATTTAATACTGATATTCGCAAATAGATGATCTAACTAAAAACAGCACTGTATCTAATCTAAATAACAGATGCAACTTAAACTCCGCGCCAAAGTGAAAAACTGTTGTGCCAATCTAACAACAAAAAAAAGAATTTGGAACCATAAACAAATCATCCATTCCCGATATTTTTTGACAGAATGTGCATATTTTCAAAACATGTAAACCTAGCTAGTGAAGAGATAATGAGGAACAGGGTGTAAAGTTCACTCATACTCTTGGAAAAGGGAGGATCCTCCGACCAGATGGATGTCGTATCTGGTGGGCAACTGCCCTTGATGTCGGGAAGTTGTATATATGCTAGCTGCGCGGTAAACTCTGCTTGTGCGATGCAGGTTTGTCTGACGTCAGTGTGATTGCGTGCGTTTGTTCGCATGTGGCGGTGTAGATGCCGCCACACTAGTAATGTAGACTATGGAAATTATAAAGCACTGTCTTTGGCAAATAAACATTATGTTATCTTACCCCTTTTGTTCACTGTATTTCCTGGTCTGTGCAAGTTTAACCAGAAAGCCAATTCTCGTAATTATAATTCAATCCTCAATCTGGTCTCAGCGACAATCAAATTCAAAATTTGTCAAACATTTAGGTTCTTTTGACAGATTCTAGCTGAGATTAGAACCCTAAAACTCTTAAAAATGCGAGAATTTCCCGTCAGGTATTTCCCGCCATCCTCTGAAGGTCATTGAGGTACAAAAAATCACGGCAAAAAAAACTAAGATGTCAAAAAACAATGGCCCAGAAATGCGTCTCATTTAAAATTCCCCCGATGACTCCAACTGATGAACGCCAGACGTTTCGAAAATGAAAGTGGCGAAAATGAAGGCGACTGACATGTCTGGACAAGTGAATAAATTTCTTTAGGATTGTTTTGGTTGCGATTTCTCAGGTCCGGGATCCATTTCCAGGTTCGTTAAAATTAACTAAGTAAGTATGTGTTTTTGTACACCGGTTAAGCATTTGTAATGTAACTGACAGAGTAGGTAGTATAAATTACTGATGAGTATTTATTTATTTGTAAATGATACTCTAATTTGAATTGCTTGGATTTGTACAAGGTTGATAGCATTAGGCTCGCCTCCTATTACATGGTTTTCTTTGAAATTACTGACGAAATGTAACTGGTTTAGTGCATCTCTGCCTAACTCTTCGGGGAAACCAAGCGTGATGTTATGATATATTCGAGTTGCTAATTAAGCGGGTTTCCTGTTAATAACCTATAAAGTGTCGATTGTGTAACGGTTACAAGGGGTTTGAACTCAAGAACTATGGGTGGTCATAACTCATCTTGTCATTATTATATGAACCGTGAAGGGTAGGAGCAAATAGTCCTATTAACAAAAAGACCTGTTGGAAATTTTTGTAACTTGTATTGCAACACCAACATTAAAATGTAAATTATTATGTTATCTGTGGCAACACGCACCCTCTTCCTTCTGTGGCTGTAGTCCAATACACACGTAAAATTTCTTGTCCGCCGTTTTATTTGTTCTTCCTACGTATAATCAAAACAACACTTTACCTAAACGCCGCATTAGCAAATCGACTTTCGAGCAGTTATGTCCTCTTAGCAGAACGTCCCATTTGTAAAGTACAGTAATACTGAAAAAAAACAATGTTACGGTTTTCATTCTCATGGCTCATTATAGCATATATATGACGTTAAAAACAATTATTTTAATTAATTCGAAGGGAGTTTCATTCAGCCGAGAAGTTCCCTTCAAACATAATATTGTGCTACTTAAAAGAAGCTACTAAGTATATCTAAGTTTACATAATTCAGAATATATTATTAGTAATTCGCGTTTCAAAGCGAGTTGTAAATTATTTCGCAAATTGAAGCGACAGCGCTTGACGAGGGAGCGAAGGGTCACGGGTTCGAATCGTTTTCAACTTCGCTTACATTTGGATGTTGTACGTACATCATTTTGGACCCTCTGTTAGTTTATTTACGTAAGTACAGTCATTTGTTAATATACTACGTCAATTTGCCTTGTTGTAGATTTATGTTATAATTTTATTGGGTAACAATTAATTTCCCAGGTTATTTAGATAAAATATTCTATCGTAATTTAGTGCCAATTTCACCAATGAAACTGAGCACATCTGACACTGACAGCTCTTGAACTGGGTTTAAAAGCGCTGATCGCTCTCAGTTTCATTGGTGAAATCGGCACTTAGATTTGGTAGGACGTAATCATCGTTTAGATAAGTGCAATCAGTATCCATTATACCATTTGTCAATGCGACTTCAAAGGAAAAAGCAGAGGACTAGTGCTTAAAATTTTACTACAAGAGAATAGTGCCAGTGCCTTTGTAGTACCAAAGCTACGATTGCTTTTGCTGGGCCATAGGTAACATTAGGCATATGCAAAGTGACCTCTTCAGCCTCTGCAAAAAGAGTGGTTACAAAGCACAGCATGTGTAAAAGCCCCTAATGCTCAGTTCGGACATGTATTATGTACTTGAGATTTCTCTTCACTTCACGTTCAATAGTAGTTTGAAACTAAAACCTCTCTTTGTAAAGGCCCCCGGCGACAGACGGGACGCGGCTCTAGTAGAACAATTTCTATGAAAACTTCATGAAAATGATTCTACCAGAATTGCGGCGCACCGTAGCGTCGCGGCCTGTCTGCGGGAGCCTTAATAGGATGTTATGATACCCACCTATAACACATAAACATCTTATAACATCACGCCTGCTAGTCCTACAAGTGTTAGGCAGACGTGAGCAACTTACACCACGACACCACATTTGGCCAGTTTAAATATGAAACAATTTGCCTTTCATTTGTGTTTTTTTTCGTAGCCTTCATAAAATCTTCATAGCTTGAGATTGGACTACTTAAGAAACGCGATCAGCACATAAACTACGTTTAAGAGCTGTCAGTGTCATTATTTTCTATGGAAAATTCACACTCGATAGACATACCAAAATTTTAATAACATCGCCAGCCAGCCATAGTCTTCCCTTTCCATCAGCGTATAAATTGATCATTTTACTGTAACCGCAAGACAGCTCTTAAACTGGGTTTAAAAGGGCTGATCGCGTTCAGTTTCATCGGTGAAATCGGCACTTATTGCTATAACAGGTACTTAAACAAGCTTCCAGAAGCTTACGTTTAATACGTTATCAACAAATGTTTACAGAGGCTGGTCCTAACAAATCTGAGTAACAGCAAACAGTTGAGTTCAGCAAAACGTTTCTAAAATTAGGAAACAAAACATTCGTTCCAATCCATACGTAACAATGCAAAACGATATGCAAAATCAATATTACAAAACAAGTCACATGCAAAATAAATACGTATTGCAAAATGTTACAAAACTATTGCAACTGAGCGGTGTGCCACAGCCTAAAAACCTAAATTTTGGAGTACTGAAGTGACAGGCATTCGCGAGTCGTGTGTCGAATGCATACATAAGTATATGCATTCGAAATAACTCTGACTTATTACCATATTGATATCCTAAAATAATGTTGTGAGTTGGTTTGTTTGGATGGCGGAAAAAGTCGAGAAAAATGGGAAAAAATTTCGACAAAAATTATGACATTTTTGTATTTTCACAGTAGCATTATAACATGTTTGAGACTTTTTTTTTAAAGCCCTCGTTTATGAATGTCCATAATCATTGAGGTTATATTATTTTATGCTTGACGGGCGGATAAACAAGCACGAAAAATTCCGCGATGAGGTGGGCAGAGGTAGTGGTGTACACCAGTTATGTTTATGTGTACATTTTAGCTGGTAAATATCAACCGGGTTGAAAACCTGAATTCGGGTTGGTACGGTAAAAATCTTAATAAAAAATTGTCTGCGTTGTTGGTCCTAGTTGTCGCAAGAGCTAATGCTGAGCATGAGATCCTGGGTTCGATTCCCAGGTTGGGTTAAGTAGTATTTGATATTTCTATACTAGACTGCCTCGTTGGTCTAGTGGTCGCAATCGCAACTGCTGAGCATGAGGTCCTGGATTCGATTCCCAGGTCGGGCAACGTGTTGTTGGGTTTTTCTATCTGGAATTTCTCAGTAGCAGCCCGGAGTCTGGATTTGTGCCCGGTTGATGGTAATAGGCTCGCCCCCTATTACATGGGCCTTAAAAACATAACTGGCGAAATGCGGGTGTACTATAGGTACACCTCTGCCCAACACTTCGGGGAAACAAGGCGTGATGTTATATTATGGATTTTTCAGTTTCACGCAAAAACACAAACAAATCCACATTTCGGGCTGCTGTCTGGAATCTGGATTTGTTCCTGGGTGATAGCGATATGTCCTTATAAATGAGAATTACTGGCGAAATGTGGTTGTTTAACAGGTCTCTGATCAGGATCTCTGCCTATCCCTTCAGGTATAAACGTAATAGGACAACGATCTTATACGAAATCATATCAGCTACATGTACTTAATGCACTCATACATTACATATTCACAAAGTAATAGCTCCATAATAAAATCAGGCTTTCATTTTACAGGACGTTTGTCAATACAGCCTGTATAAGAGAAATTACCAGCCAGAATGCAGTTGCATATCAAATGATCATTTAAAATCAAACCTTACATGTATTGGAATAGGGAGTCCTGTAACGTTCGGTAACTGTAATAAATGGTTGTATTCGTTGGAAGGGCCACTCAAAGGGGAACAAATGTGAAACCAATTGGTTGCCGAAGGGTTTTAGATCTGTCCCGTTAATTTTCCGCGAATTTAAACCGGTCGTGGGTCACCCTTTACTTACGAAACTTTTAGATTTTATTATGGAAATTGATAGTGGTGTCTAGCTCTATGGCAAAAAAGGAAAATATTTTCAATAAAACTATATACTCCCTCTTGTGAATAAACATAACGATAATATTATTTAAGACAGCAGCGTTCTCCGTTTTTAACACGCTTTTAATAGCGTCACTTGTAACTAACTTACTAGCAAACTAACTAACTTACAAAAAAAATTACCTCCTAATGGTCGTATCGAAATGAAAAATTTGGTATTTTGGAGCTGATCTGATGATGGAGCCAGGAGGTGGATTGTAGAACTCTTCAGTGGCAACTAGTAAACCGCTCAAGTCATAACTTCGTTGCCTTTAGACTTATTAACTAAGCCCCTTATTTGTAAACGCTGCTTATAGTTAAGTAATAATCAGCGTCTGAATACCCATACATTTTTAAGTTTAAGCGTCTCTTGACTTCAAAAAACGTTTTTAAATAATAAGAGGTTAGATGAAAAATAAAAATACTGAAAGACACGCACTTATCACGCACGAAAAATTATACACTTAAATAACACAAAATAAAAAACACATTGCCACAATACGTACGTGATAATCAAAATTACGATCTCACAATTACAAATAATCAGCGGTCTCCGAGACTATACTTGTCGCACACAAGCAATCAAATATGTGCACGCACTATACTAGCACACACCAACACGTTCACACAGTAGTTAGCATCCTAATAATCGTTTGTTTGTGTTCCCCACAAAGTGAAAAATTAGTACTTATGAGGGTACCTTGGTGTCAAATTGGCCAGCTGTTTTAACTCTTTTATATGTAACTACCTACACTTTTGCTTTGTTAGCTAGTGTTCTCGTATGTTTTTGTTATAGTTTTACTTATCTTACATTTGCATGCTTTGTCATTAGACGACGATTATATATATGTTAAAAGTTAAATCTCATTTAAGTGAACTGTATAATGTTCTTATGAGAAATAAAGATTCTTTAAACCTATAAATGCCACATTGTGCTGCTAAATTATGACGGCATAGTTGGTCTAGTGGTCGCAAGAGCTACTGCTGAGCATAAGGGCCTGGGTTCGATTTTCAAAAAAAAAAGAAGTGGGGCGAAGTGTCATCGGGTTTTTCAATTTAGAATTTCTCAGTAGCAGCCCGGAGTCTGGATTTGTGCCCGATTGATGGCAATAGGCTCGCCCCCTATTACATGGGACTTAAACATAACTGTCGAAATGTGGGTGTAATGTATGTATACACCTCTGCCTAACGCTTCTGGGATTACAGGCGTTATGTTGTTCTGTAATGTTAAAAATTATAATAATTAAATAAATTGTTAGTATTTTTACTTTTAAATCCATTGATTACATCAAAAAGCTTGGAGCGCTTTTTGGTTAATTACGTACATAATTCAAACAAAGCCCTCCACGCTTTTTGATTTAATTATTGGATTCCTCGTTGGTCTAGTGGACTGCCTCGTTGGTCTAGAGGTCGCAATCGCTTCTGCTGAGCATGAGGTCCTGGGTTCGATTCCTAGGTCCGGCAACGTGTTATTGGATTCTTCTATCTGGAATTTCTCAGTAACAGCCCGAAGTCTGGATTTGTGCCCGGTAGATGGCAATAGGCTCGCCCCCTATTACATGGGACTTAAACATAACTGGCGAAATGTGGGTGTACTATAGGTACACCTCTGCCCAACCCTTCGGGGAAACAAGGCGTGATGTTATGTTATGTTTATAAAAGAAGAACTACTAAAATTCAATTTAATTATTTTATAACTTTAGTGCGTGACAAAAGCGTGTTTTTTTTGCTTTTATTTCACTAGTTACAACACTTACTTAACTTGCAATATTAGAAAAAAACTAAACACTAGAACAAAACCAACGCAAAAATTGTAGTTAATTTTCTTATTATATTATACATTTTTATGCCTTTTATTTATTTTTATCCTTATTTTGCTATATTTTTAAATATTTTTATAAAACAACTTAAAAAAAAACATTTAAAAATATAAAAAATAGTGGTCCGCCGGTAGCGGGAGCAGGGTCCAAGCTACTGGTGGTTGGGGCTCCAGAGACAGGAACCTCCTCACAATGCGGGCCGTATCAAGGAGTACTGCCTTCTGAATCAGGCCCTTGATCCAACCGCCTAACGAAAGCCTCGAGAGATGTTGGTCGAGGCTTTTTGCCATCAGGCCATTGGCCGATACGACAATCGGCACAATGACAGCCGAGCTCACATTCCACATGTCAACAACCTCGTGTGCTAAGTCGAGATATTTAATTTGTTTCTCTTTCTCAGCTTTCACGAGGTTCCCGTCATGTGGAATGGTAACATCGATAATCATTGTGCGGCGCGCTAATCGATCTATCACTACTATGTCAGGCTTATTAGCGATAACAGTCCTGTCAGTAATGATAGACCGATCCCAATACAACGTGACAAGGTCATTTTCGAGAACTGGGTCGGGCACATACTTGTAATACGGTACCTCAGAATCCACAAGTTTATATTTCAAAGCAAGTTGCTGGTGAATAATCCTGGCTACTTGGTTTTGCCTGTGCAAGTACTCGCCGTTAGCCAGACGAGAACAACCAGAGATAATATGTCTGATGGACTCACCTGGACGGTGGCATGCCCGACACACGTCAACCGTCCCGTCCTTCATAATATGTCTCCGGTAGTTATTCGTCAAGATAACTTCGTCCATAATTGCGCAGACGAAACCTTCAGTTTCCCCGAAAAGGTCACCAAAACGTAGCCAGGATACGGACGCTAGGAAATCTACATCAGGCTCATGAAGAGCCCGATAGAAGCGCCCGTGAAGCTCCTTGCTTATACATTTTTCTTTATTATGGCTTTGAGAATCTGCGGGGTAATTGCGTTACACACGAACATTGTTGAGCAGATTTTTTTTTGAACAAATGAAGCAATGGATTAGCAATATCCTTCAAAACGATTCAGATTTGTGATTGTGTTACGCAATGAGGGGGCTGTTCCTTCATCAAACGGTTTATCAAGTAAAACACTGTACCGACACACCTTTAAAAGCCACGTTTGTTATTTAACTATTACAACCAAAAAGATTTCCCAAACACTTTACAATCCAGAAAAAAGCATAATATCTTCATGAAAATAACGTAAACAAAAAGGCAAGAGAGTCATCGTTTATACAGTTTTATGAGTGTTATTATAATAAGCTGAATAAGCGGAGTCATATGCGGAAGAGTGAGATGCGCTTGTATGCTGCCCACGCGCAGCTTTAGTGTTGCGATGGCGCGCCACGGCTATGTGCAGTGAGGCTGCAGAAATATAAGTTTTGTGGGGTATTGTTTTAAATTATTATGCAATGATGTAGGTGAAGACGAATTTTTGTTATGATGACATAATATTTTCTTTTGCCAACAATACCTGTCTATTCAATAGGAAGCTGTTTTCTTTTCCAACACCTGATCCCAACATATTGAAAAAAGACTTCAATCATATGGATTTTTTTGTGTGACGTGTAAAATCGACTCCTTAAATATTTCATGTATACCAAGCCATTTGTGTGTTAGTACGAGTACGTTAAAACACATTTTTTCTGTTTTATTTATTATGCCAATGCAATGCAATGCAATGCAAATGCAATTTTCTTTCTTTTCCTTCTTTCTTTAGATATAGCAACGTATATTATGCCTTACAAAAGACTACGTCTCAGAGACGTATACTGCGTTCTCGATTCAGTTTCAAACTTGTAAACAAATACATCATGTTTTTGCAAAAACAACTATAAAAACACTACAAACCCCTAATCAATATTAAAATAATAAATATTAACAATGTTCGACAGACTAATATAACTATTATAGCCTATATAACTCAATTTACATTGGCATAAAGTTGATGTCAGTCTATGTGTAAAGAACACCAATTTGAAGGAATTACTTTAGTCGTGCCAGACCTACTGTTCTTCTTCTCTATCTCACGAATATCATTGACTCGTCTCGGCCAGCGAAGTTAATTTATTAACCGGCCCCGCATTATAGTGGTTGTATAAATATAATGACTTACAAAAAAATTTCAACATTCACACAGTCATCATTACGACAGGTCATTATAAATAACTGCTGGTTTTTGCGATGAAATTGCATGTAGGTGGTTTCTCTTTAGGTAAAGTTAAAATTGCGAGATTTTGAGGTGATGAGTGTGATTCTAGGTAAGCTTTTGAGTTCAGAGGTCGACCAGGTGATAGGAACTAATGGACAACTCGTCTAATATGGCTGAAACTTGGGAGAAACTTACATTCTTATTAACTTACTTGGTCTTGCACCGAGGAAGGAAACCAGCATGTCCTAGAACTCAACTCTAAGATTTTGTTGAGTTATGCTAGACTTGCGCTTAGGTATTTTATCGACTCAAGATCTTGCTCTACCATTTGTGGATCTCTTTAATTATTTATTATATTAATTTCAGAGCAAGTTCTTATGTGAAGTTGATAAAAGACATATGTGCAAGATCTTTTTTGCAGTGTGATATATATATATATATATGTATATGTATAATAATTATTGATTTTAGAAAGATGCGTAAAAGGTAGCTTTTAATTTCGACTGGATAAGGAAAACGAAACGCCATATCTCCCTGGATAATCAATTATTGGGGACTCAATTAAATTAAACGCAAATAAACTTTTATACAAGTGGACACAACTTAACATAATGGAATATTTGTTGTTCCGTTGGTATACTCAGCACCAATTCAAAATGTCACATAATTTAAACCGAAACACTTTAATACAAGATTGTGTGTATGTATGTGTTGCATTTAATATCAAAACAAGCGCATCGGCGTGCGTCAGCGCAACCTTGGGCTGTTCGCATTAAATACGGAAACTCGCGCACATGTTTATTCGACTCGTAAAATTAAACGAACAGAGATGTAAGGAGGATTGATGAGACAGTGTTTACGGCAGTTACTACTAACATTGTCTTCGGTAACGAGTTTTTTTAGTTCGTCGAAGTAGGTAGGGATTCTCCCACGGAGTTCAGTTTTATGAATTACCTCGCTTACACTATCTTTTTGGGAGTCCATTGGCTGCTACGGAATTACAATCTCCAATATGTTAATTAATGGAATTTTTAAACTGTCCCGAAGGTTGGCTACGCATTTTCCAATCTTGGGGAGCTACTAGAAAACATGCAACCGCCCTCCATCAGCCATTGTGTTGAGGTTCGTTCAATAAACTTAACAACACAATAAAAATTACATGTGTCGCTGAGATGAGATTGCCACTTGTGTTTGAATGTTTTTTAAGTACGAGAACTGGCGTTATGTTTACAAGTAAATAGAAAAATATTGCCTGACTAAGAGTCACTTCCATTCAACATAAGCTTGTACAAAATGCCACGTTCTGGTGAGCTATTTGGTTTTATAGCATTAATATAATGTTATTACTGCGCTTCATATTACTACTTTAATTGTATTTAATAATGCTCGGTTTGAGGTATTTTAAAGCTTGTGTCTGAACTAATGATCTGAACTGATTTTTCTTGGTGATTTATTTCATTAATTATCACTAACCTTGAATGCTTTAACTTTGAGGCTGTTGATATCTACAGCACGCGTAGAAAGACCACCATAGAAACAAAATTTTGTCGACGGAAGAATAGACAAATAAAGAGATGAACCTTGTGCTGGTCTTGTTTTTGGAATCAACTGGCGAAATGTGGGTGTATCAAACTCCCCTGCCCTCTCCTTCGGGGAATACGTCTAAGATGTAGTGTCATGTGGAAGGAACGAGCGCTGAAACACATCATGTTTGTTGGCTATTACAGAACATTAAAGGTACATGCACACACGTCAGCCACGTGAACGTCAAGTCGCCGATCTGTCGCGTCAAAAAATTTATCTACGTATACGTTGTACGACGTTAGCTGCACACATCAATCACGTCACTGCCGGCGAGACTCAGTCGACGTCGCGTCAGCAGCAAGTCATAATTTGTATGGCTACGAACAAAACAAAAACGAAACAAGAAGGAAAAATTTATTGAGGCGCGTTGCTATGTATGACTGACTGACTGACTATCAGAGGGGCAATTCCCGTATTTATATGAACGTTCGGATTCTAATCTCAATCTGTTAAAAATACAATCAAATTTTTTTGACAAGTTTTAGACACTGAGTTGAGATTGCGACTTGAATTTGAAAGTTTTTAAGTACGAGAATTGGTCTTCTGTTCACAGACGTCCCCGAAAGTGACATGACTGATCGGCGACTTGACGTTGACGTGACTCACGTGTGTGCACGAACCTTAACTCTTTTGTAGGTTGGAAACTGTCACCTCGAAAGCATGCCATTCACAATTATTCTAGGAGAGTGCGGGTAACCCATATTTTTTGTAAATCATTAATTTCTTTTTTTAAAGCTCGCTCATTCACACAAGAAAATATCCTCCTACCGGTGCAAAACCCACGTTTTTGTTCCTGCTACCCTATACTATGTTTAAGAAACGCAAAAACAATCTTTATAACACCCAGAACTATGAACAAAAATAATAATAACATATCAATCAGATAAAACAAATAACTATTATCTCTACAACTAATATCTGCTTTACTACCCGAAACTCGAGATCGAAACTACCCTCCTCGCGCCTTGATTGGTAAAGTTATCTCGAGTGACACACTCCAGTTGATACTTTTACATGAACATGTCTAAGTCTGTCACAAAACTCTGAAACGAAGTTTCAGGAACTTTGAATTCATTCGTCTGTCTGGCAGTTTCGGGGGCGGTATAGAAAGTACTGGTGTAGAGAATGGCGAGCCAAATGTTGGTTCGCGTTTGCTGGTTCCGTTAGTGTATTTTATACTGTGCCTTAGTGGGATCTAAACTTATCTTTTTCACAAGAAGTGTTCATAAATCTTGGAAATGATGAATGGAGAAATAGACCGACCTGCCGCCCACCCATGCCTTATAAAAGTGTTTATGACCCAGCCAGCGAGGCCCGCAATCACTCAGTTGCTCACACCGGCTGTTGGATATCCAGAGTACTTTACACTTCACACTCGTCTTACCTTCTCGTGCGTCTCATAGACGTAAAAGTCTGCCATCCAGAGTACTTTACACTTCACTCACCAAAAAGTTGACTGACAAACTCGTTATCCCAGCAGCCTTTACGTTTGGGTGAGTGACCTAGTGGAATCTACATTTGTTCACCGCAGCTGTCAAGACTACCAAACACTTCACACACCCACACTGTTCGCTAACATGTTGACTAACAAGCCCGCCATCCCTTCCTCCCGTACGCCTCACAGACGTACGAGTGATACAACGGGGCCTAATCTAGCCGTTTACCCCAGCTGTCAAGACTACCTTACGCTTCACTCAACAACATGTTCGCTGACAAGCTCGCTATTCCGCCCTCCCATACGTCTCACAGACGTGTGAGTGACCCGACGGGGCCTACACTAGCCGTTCACCCCGGCTGTCCAGACGACCTGTTACACACTTCACTTGCTACATCATCATTATGAACAACATGCTGTATTTTATGTGATTTGCATCCTAATACCATTTTTATCGTTTGTTTATAGAGTTTGGTAGACTACATGAAAGACGTAACTTTGGTTGAAAGATTTGCAGGTGCAAATAAATAGGCTTTTCTAAAGACTGTTTAGAAAAGTTTACAAACGTGCTGCCGCTAGTAAGAATGTGGGACTGTGTGGGGGTTGCAGAGGGTCTTCTGAACCCTCTACAATTTTTTTAAAGGAAAAATTTAAATTTTATTTTTAAGGTTAGGAACGGGAATATTTATGAACTGCCGAACTATTTAAATAACCACCCATTCCAAAAAAAATTACTGGCCATTCATTTATTACACTAATTGAGTTTACAAATCGAAATTATTCGGTAAGAAAACTAACTTTGAAATAGCGGTCGCCGGCCGCTTCCGCAGCACCGCTCGCTTTGCTCGCTCGGCTCTCGCGCGGTTGATAACAGTTCTAACCTTACCTAACCCTTTAATCAATAAATTTAACTTTGTGTTTTGACTTAAATATTCACGTTTCAACCTTAAAAATATTACTTTTTTATATGCGTCTCGAACCTCTAGAACCCTCAAATAGTCTCACATTATTTTCAGCGAGGCAGGACGTTTCTAAACCCAACCCTAAATGCTTTAAGTAAACCCTTCATTTGCTAAAAGAGCAATACTTCAAAATTCATTTTTAATAATCCCATAGATAGATGGTTTATTTCGTTAGTAAAGTAAGTTTAAACGCTAATTTACTTTAATGCATAAAGAAAAGCTCCTGTTAGATCAATCGCATGGATCCTAAATCTGTTAAACTGGCCTCCCGTTTTCAGAAAAAGCAAGCGCCTCGTTTTGGCTAGTATGTACGGTAGTATCTTAGGCTTCTTCTGAAAAGGGTTTAAATTACCTGCAAACAGTAGCAAAACTTCGTAATAAGAGGAATTTAATGAATTTAATAGTTAACCTTACCAATTTAGGCCGCCAAAGAGCAATGCTGTGCTGTAAGTGTGAAATTACCATAAGGATTTGGCATTATATACTTTTCTAACTTAACTCTTTGCAAGTTTTTACGATATGTTACCCACTCAGATTTGTTACAGTTGTAATGACAATCAAATCATTTGACTTCAATATTTATTTACATTTTATACAGATTATCTTTTTATGTAAATGTGGTAACATTGTAAGTCTTGTGGACTCATTAAATATTTAGATTTGAAGGCCATTTCCTGTTCATTTAAGTACCTGTTACTTGTTGAGAGGCGAACACTGTCCTCCCATATTTATTTACACTGTAATTTGAAAACATTGTCAGAGCCGATCATTTTAAAAGACTTTCTTGTCGGCTCTTCTCCATAAATCAAATCATTTATTTCTTTGCAAACATGGGTATAGTAAATAGGTGTTTTCATAAAAAAGTTCTCCATTGTTTACACAGACACATGAGCATGCAAAGGTTTAAAATTAAACTACCAATTGGAACCTATCACCTAGCTTCTGACGATTCATAAGTGCCCATTTAAGTGTAAAAAAAGAACCCATTTGAATAAAATAAAATAAATTTATTACTGACACCTAAAAGATCCAAATATTGTTTGACTTAAAATACATTTGACTTAAAATACAATTGTTAGTAACTTAACTAAAGACGAGTTTATGAGAATACCACCCATCACCTAGAAACGACGAGAAACGGAAACTAGGGTAAGTATAGGTAAGTCTCCGCACAAATTGCCTTATTATGAGGGAGGCAGTATCTGCCGCCCGTAATTAAGGGTGGCCAATAAAATTACAATAATAAATTATGTCTTTACTTTTTTTACGGCAACGACAGCTTATGTATTGAAAAAAAAAACATGCATTCCATTATTTTTATGGTTGTGAACCTTCAAAATGTGCAAATACCGAAACAGCTTTAGAAGGCAATTTCATGACGTTTTGTAAGCAAGTCATTGACCGAGAGTGCAGTTTTTCATACAAATAATAAACTATGCAAACTTAGATTTAATAAAGTCCTGATTGAGAAACGACACGTTGTAATAGACAACAGTTTTTAGATACTTTTAGTTTGTTAGACTTTAATTGTTAATTGGGTTTTTTACTGAATGAAAAATATCGGTCATCCCGGTTCATTTTTGATCTCTCGTGGATAGAGATAGTTGTCTAGATACCGCAACTTCTTTAACCAATGTCCCACGAACTTCTTAAGCTTTTCGGGATCAAAACTATAAGAGACACTTAGAATATTAATCTTTTCTCTTAGTGCCAACTTACCGTAAGCCAGTCAGAAATACACCCTAAAATGTAGCATTCAATTAAAACACATGCAATTATTTTCTAATGACTATAATTATTATTGATTTTGGTAAAAACTATAACAAAACATAAGTTGTGTCTTATACCACTACGACGACAACTTCAGAAATACTTCCTACATTATCAGCACAAAGAAAACATTTGCACACTTATTCAAATAAGAGTCCCAAGGTCCCACATAATTGACTTCTACATTTCTAGTACTAAAACCCTTTGTCACTTCCGTATAGCCCTCATACTTCACAACAAAGACCTATGAAAGTGCACTGACTCATCGTCTGGTTAATTACGACGCAGCAATTACGGAGTTATTGTTCAGACAGACAGACAGACAAATTAGGGTTCGGTTTGGAAAATCATTTTGTTAATTGATTTCGGGTGTGTGATGAGTTCTGGCCATCGATATTTGTTGTTTTTTTTTTATTGTTTGAAGTTTTGTCTTTGTACCCACAGAATATGTTTGTGGTTAATGCATTGGGCTTCCGTGGGTTTCGAGAAGTTTTCTTTTTTATAAAAAAGTTTGCTTTTGCAGATGTCAGCCTGTGCTTCTGTGGAAATGATGTTCTTTCTTTAGTAATCTCTAAAGGTAGTTCAGCTTTATAACAACATAATATCACTTCTATTATAGTATAGAATGCGTACTGAAACATGTGTGCACTGACTGGACAGGTCCACTTAAAGTGTTTCTTTCCTCAAAAGACCATTTCAGACGTCAATCTACATGATCTGACGAAGATTATGTCTGGACTTCAAAAGAGACTGTGACCTTTGAATTTGTTTCGGTCTTTCTTCTCAGAGTAGTCAGACAGAAAACGCCGATCTCATCTACTCGTAGTTTTTTAAATATAATTGACGTGTAAAATAAATAAGAAATAAAATCATTTATCATTATTATAGTTTAATTATTTTAACTAAACATAATCAGCCTATAATGTTCCCACTGCTGGGACACAGGTCTCCTCTCGGTGAGAGGGTGTGGGCCGTAACCCACCACGCGGGCCCAGTGTGGGTTGGTAGACGTCACATGTCTTCGATTTTTTGTTTCTAGGACATGCCGGTTTCCTCACGATGTTTTCCTTCACCTTGTTGCTTTATCAACGTTAACAACTAAAATATTCGGAATAAATACCCATAGTAGGTACAACCATAAAATAACAATCAATAAAACATAATCTGCGGAACCACCACGACTTTAAAACTAATTAAGTATGCAAAGTGTGACCCACTTTTATCATTTCATTACTGCGTAAAATTTTCAGTCGCTCAACGTTTGTTAGTCATTAAAATGATTCATTGCCTTAATGTTTAAATTGCAAACAAAATCATAATTACTGCTAGTTCATATTTTTAGATGTTGAAGCGTAGTTTGCATGTGTCTCTTTTGTTTTCTGGTACACGAAGAGATGTGTTAATTTCCGTGTGGTTACTGTATAATTATTTACTTAGATATCTTATACATAACATAATATAATATCACGCCTGTATTGCCCGGAAGGTTTGCGCAGAGATAATGAAATGGAATGTTCATGATTGTAAATAGATCTTTTAAGACACTTTTACCCGTCAATATTTTGTTGGTCAATATGTTAAAACAAGATGGCGCCGGCATTTCCTAGCTGACTGATCCCTGAGACGAAATTCCCGAAACAAACTCACGAGGTCATGGTCTCTTTTAAAGTCCAAACATTATATTATTAGGATTTATATGAGTCTAACAATGCACAATAAATAATTATGTATGTGCCTAGAAACACCCACATTTACCCGTTATGTTTTTAAGTCTCATTAATAGGGAGTGAGTCTATATTACCATTAACTAGGCATAAATCCAGGTCAGGACAGCTACTATTCCTAAATGAAAACCCGGAAAACTGCGACTGCTGAGTGTGAGGTTTGATTCCCAGGTCGGGCAAAGTTTTTATGAATTTCCCCCACCATGAAACCGAACCCAGAACCTTAGCAGTTGCGCTTGTAACCCACTACAAAGAAGAAAAGTAGAGAAGCAATAAATTGACAGCAGACAATTTAACAACTTCTTTGACCTAAAAGACATACGTTTTAAACTAAACTGATGATTGAATAGTCTAGTATAGATTAGCAGTTACTTTGTGATTAATACGTCTCGATAATTGTGTACTGTATCTAGAAACTGCTGTTTACTTCAAGCCTCTTGTCTCTGGTAGGGTTGGCACAAACGTGGATCAAATAGTCTGTGGGTGACATTAAGGTAACAAAATATTTTTAGGTAAAACATCAATAACTAATTGGATAAATGAAACGAAATAGCTGGCCAATCAATTCGTTCTTAATAAAAATAGTTACATTGATTAAGTATATCTTGTTAGGTACAACAGATTAAGAGCAGTGTTGGCCCGGTGATAACGGCCGCGACTTATGAGTTGTAGGTCGTAGGTTCGAACCCAGACAGGCGCTTTACTTTGTGTAAATTATTTCATCACCACTGATCTCAAAACGGTGCAGGAAAACATCATGAGGAAACCGGCGTGTCTTAAAACTAAAAATTCGAAGACATGTGACATCTACCAAATCGCACTGGGCCCGCTTAGTGGATTACGGCCCACTGCTTGTCACAAAGAGGCCTGTGTCCCAGCAGTGACACAGAATATAATGGGCTGATTATGCAGCACATCAAATTAATTTATTTCATCGATTAGTACCCACCTATAAATAAATGGTAATACACATTTTTTCATTAAATTATTGAAAAGGTATATTCATTAATATCCCAAGAACTTAGTTACTATGTCATTCTTTCATATCCCAAGAACTTGCATAATTTGTCAGTCACCCGAATTCCACAGAAATGCCAAAGCTACTTAAAATTTCCAACAAAATGTATCGTTTTTCCCACATTTTTTATGCCAACCCTAACGTCGTCGTCTCCGGTCTTTACTTTTAATCTCTCTTTATTTTCTGTCCGTACGAGAAAGTGTTGCGTATTTGTCTTTTGTCTAACGACTCCACCGGACTGGAAACAAGAGATTGTGTCTTAATACAGACAGTTATACTGTTTTAATCTACATCACTGACATAGAGACTTCTTTACTACTAAAAGATTTTGTAAAGTTTTTTTCTTGGCAACTTTATGAGACTTTTAGGCGTAATTGACGACTAAAAGACTACAAGGTATTTTCATAGCCTCTACTATTATCATCTGCCTAGTTTTTTCCTTAACATGTTAGGGTCAGCTTACAGTCTAACAGCTAGCAACATTACCAGAATTTTTCATGGAGCGAATATCTATCTGACCAACCCAGCTACTGGGAAACACGTTGCTCCTTGATAACATTGGTCGTAAGATTTACAGGTCGTCAATACTCGTGACGATTGTCAAAGATCCACGAATGACAACCGGGACCAACGGCTTAAAGGGCTAGGTAAGACTGGATTATAGACTTTTGGCCGTCTTAAATAGCCTTAAATTAACCAGAGTAATATCGATAACATGAAAGTGCAAAATCTTTGGTGTTTTTTTTAGGGGGTCTACGACTGCTGGGAGTGTTGTTACTAGAAGGATGAGTCGAGAAAGTCTGTTTTATATATATATACGATACTTCTGTGATGTATATACAAAAAATTGTACATTACTGCAGCGGACGACAACAGAGGCACGAAGGACGTAAATGAAAATAGCAAACATTCACAGTGAGTCCATAAATACCTGGTTGCGGTCAAGGCTCGTATAGTACTTTTCTCAAATAATGCGTGGAAGTTCCAATTCATTATAAATTTCAGAATCATTGACGAACAATGATAACTTTTCTTGCGCCATTAAGTTCATTTGTTTCATTAAGTTAATTTGTTTCTTTTCACTTTTAACAGGTCTTTATGCTAAACGAGTTCAAGATTCAAATAAAATCTTTGACTTGTTACCTCCTTGGTTGCCCTGAGTCGAAAAATAAAGTACGTTCCATTTTTAAATTACACGATAGATATGAGTTTTAATTGTAATTTATTCGGCCGCTAAACACGACGGTTGTGAACTTTCATACTAACTTTGCCGGCCGCTGATCCACCGCATGTCACTGATGCTACACCTGCGCCACTACACTCGGTTGAGGCGTTGCTCATGTCTTTAAAAACTGACGCTGCTTTTGAATGGGACGGTATCTCTACTAAGTTCCTTAAACGTTATAAAAAATATCTTGTCCCCCCCCGTGACATACTTAATTAATCTTTGCATCAGCACCGGTGTATTCCACTTGAACTTAAAAAAAGCTATTGTGCATCCTATAAATAAGGGAGGGAGTAGGGACTGTCTAAATAATTACCGTCCCATTGCTGTCCTACCTTCAATATCTAAAATCCTAGAACGCATTATCAACAAGAGACTCATTAAATACCTTGAGGAAAAAAAGGATCTTTTATCTGCCACGAAATCCCATCTTTCGACGAAATAATTCGACGAATGATGCTGTATTAAATTTAACGGGCCACATTGTCAAACACATTGATGCAAAAAAAAGGTATTGTCTTAGATCCAAAAAAAGCTTTCGACACAGTCTCTATTCCCAACCTAGTGTTGAAACTAGTGGACCTGGGAATACGTGGCCTCCCACTCCAAATTTTTGCGGACTACGTAAGCAATAGGACACAGTGCGTAAAAATTGACAAGTACCTGAGTGGGAACTTCCTGTTACTTTTGGGGTTCCTCAGGGAAGTGTGGGGGGTCCCACTCTTTTCATGGTGTACGTAAATCAGCTGTGTAATCTGCTTCTCCAAAATTGAAAAATTTCGGCCTTTGCTGATGACACTGCACTTACCTTTACTGGAGATACCTAGAATGAAGCTTTTGGTGCGGCGCAAAGAGGACTAGATCAAGTTTTAAATTGGCTTAACGACAATCAACTTACCCTCAATACAGATAAAACTAAAATAATCAGCTTTACCCTACGCCAGTCTACACAGCCACCGAACTCATTATCCCTAATCACTCACTCAAGCGTCTGCCCAGGCACCGCACTTGCTCTTGCACTAAGCGTACCCCCACAATAAAATATCTTGGGGTGACTCTTGATGACAACCAGCTTTTCAGCCCACATATATCTACTGACAGCAAGGGTTAGAAAACTAATATTCGTCTTTAAGACTCTTCGTCATGTAGCAGAAGCACGGATTGTCAAAAAGGTCTACTTTGCCCTCTGTCAATCACTTCTATCATATTGTGTTTCCACCTGGGGTGGTGCTCCTAAGACCACAATGCTGAAATTGGAGAGGGCCCAAAGAGCCGTGTTAAAGGTAAGCACATTTCGCGAGATACTTTTCCCAACAGAAGACTCATATAAATGTTGCGAAGTACTTTCTGTCAGACAACTCTTTGTTCTTAATACAGTTCTATTACAACACAAATGTACCCACTTCGTCACAATCACTAAAAGACGTAAAGATTTAGTTTGTCAGCACTTCAGATGTAAATACTCTTTCACCAAAATTATATAATAAACTCAATAGGAAATTGAAACTTTACTCTCTTTCCACCCTGAACCCTTCCATTGAGAGCAATAACACACATTCTGTACCGATACAACACACACCATCACCATTACACACAAACACAAACGCGCGCGCACACACACACACACACACATACTCACACATACACACACCCACACGCACACGAAAGAATAATCCAAACTTCAACAAATAAATTCTAATTTCTAAATTCTGCAATTATGGTTTTGTATTAACTTTATAAAAAAAACTTGTTCTACCTGCAATTCTTTATTTGAAACTGAAATATGTATGGGCTTGTACCATTGCCCTTAATACAAGTTATTTTATAATTTAGTAAGGTTGCAACACCTACTTGTTTTGTTATCTAGCAATAGCTCAAGTGTACCTACAGATGATACTATTTGTGTTAACATTGTATATTGATTGATTAAATAAATTGAAATTGAATTGAAATTGATCGTATGTTTTTGACCATGTATTTGTTTGTTTGGCATCTCGCAGGTCAATCTATGAGGTTCAATCGTCTGCTTAAGCGGACTTGCCGTAATAAAATAAGGCCTCCAGCCAGGACTTAAACTTAAATACTAACTAAAAACTAAGCGACTATACGCTAAGGGCACCCCCTGTGTGGTACGGACCTCGGCTTAGGGCGTCGCTGGAAGAGGGCAGCAAGGGACTAGCTGGATCAGGATTGATGTTATTTTGGGACGAATTTAAAGCTGCAGGCTCAGCGGCGCGGGCTGGTTCGAGCAAGGATCGGGGAGGGTTGTGTTTGACCAATACAGGATTTTCGATTTATCTCGAAGATGGTTGTCAAAATAAAGCTCGAGTTTCCAAGAATGTTAGAGAAAAACTGCTTTTTAAACTGATGTTTCAACACCGTAGATCATAATCTGCTATCGATGACCCCACAAAAAACAGTCATCAAATTAATTTCTTATTTGTTTTATGCATGTTTAGATCCACCATCCCATCGAGATGACCCGTCTCGTATGCGGAGATAAGGTAGCTTATTTTATTTGATCCTGTACTTAGCCACGGCATCATGAGCTATTTCTAAATAATTTATGCCTATGCGAGAGAATAAGAAGAGATTAAGCCAAAAGGTTTGGCATCACTGGCAGACTGCGATAAAAAAATTAAAGGCCTCTGCCAAGTGAGGTGGTTATAGTTAACAGCGTTTCATTGTCGATGTGGTGACGCTCACGGCCTATGCCCATCAGTGAACGTCTTTCAACTGAACTGGTTATATGTATTTGATTGCTTGGAGTAGTTATTAAGAGATCAGTGATCCCTTACAGGCCGATTCAATTAATAATCAAACATTTACTTTGGACAGAATCCATTACTTTAAGTGGCTTAACTTTATCACTTCAGAAAAGCACATGTTTAGAATAATTTGTCTGAAACATTGTCCGTTATTTTAACGGCTTTGTCACTTAATCCATTTTCCCTGGTAGCCGTCTATCATACATAGTAGTACAAAAAGAAGATATGTTATCTAAATTGCTGTTATAACCACACGTGCTACACAAAAAATAAGCTTATATAAAAGAAATAAGGAAAACTTGTCACTTTCAGAACCGTATGTACTTTTAATTTTGGTAATGGACACGTTTTGGCTCAGTTTCGTTTGGCCTTGAGGTTGAAATTACAGTCATACAGAAATGGGCTTTATTTGGTAATATGTAAAGGACTTTATACGTGCAAATATAAGTTTGCATCGAGGACTTGACATTTGTTCAGTTTATGTTGACAGATTTAATTTTATGAGACACTGAATTAGTATTTTGCTTCCCAAAGGGGCGGCTGTGGGGACTAGACTGGTTTGAATAAAACCAGTAACTCCTCTTGTCATAAATGAAGCGATATAGTTGGGCTAGCTGATAAAGAGACACGTGTCTAAATGGTTAACGCGAGATCGAGCGATATGCGTGGACCAACCGTGTTGGCCACTTAGCACACCCAGCGTATGACTTTCATTATTAATAGTAACTCTTTCGAACTTAATAGTGGGAATATTATTAGGAGAACCGAAAGTCTGCTGACCCATGTTACCTTAATTTATATCATAGCTCACGCATTGGCTAGAATATTTAAAGTATTTAGCCGCATCAGGTTTTATACGTTGTAAGTGGTCGAGAAAAGCAGGCTGACAACTGGCTCGAAAACCCAGTGACTCGTGCAGGGTAACCTTTTTATTTTCAGTAATGTTGTCGTTTACGTCTTCGATTTCTTTAAGGTGTTATTTGCTGACGATACTTCCTTAGTTTTTAAGATAAGTAGACGTACATCAAATCTTGACGACGTAAATAACGCCCCACTGCAGGTACAAATTTGGTTTAATAATTTAGTAATAAATGTAAAAAAAGAAATGCATAATTTTGCTTTGCCGAATGTTAAAAGTAGTGATTGTGACATAGTATTGAATAAAGATAAACTAGAATTCTTTGATAAAACGGTTTTCTTGGGTATCACGCTCGACACAAGGTTGCAATGGGGTCCCCATTTAACATCTCTTATATGTAATATCTAAGCTGTAAGAAAAATCCGTCAGATTACTAATGTAGATACCGCGAGGCTAGTATTTCAGTTACTTTCATAGTATCAAGTCTTACGGTATCTTATTAGGGGGACGCGCTGCAGACATCGAGTCTATTTTTATTCTGCAAAAAAGAGCCATCACAGCAATATATGGCCTCCGCAGGCGCGATTCTTTAAGGGAACTTTTTAAAGATATTAACATCGTGACCGTACCTTGTCAATATATATATATGAAAACATCATGTACCTACATAGGGAAAAATTAAAATATTTTCAGTAAAAGAGGTGAAAGACACAACTATAGGACTAGAAATATGGACCAATTAGGTTTCAGACTGGCTAAAGTAGATCATCCTTCATGGGGTACTGTTTAAAATGTCTTAATAAAATACCTATTCACGTACTCCAACTGAATGAAACGAAGTTTAAAACTTGTATCAAACGCACACTATGCAGCCATGCATATTATAAGTTGGGGGATTACATCTCTGACAAAAATGCTTGGTTCAACGCTGGTTCTGCTCCACAAGGGCGCATAAACTAATTGATTAGCATTCTAAAATATTGTTTGAGCTGCTGAAGATTGTAAAAACTATCTTTGCATTGTATAAATACAATCTTTTGATATTGTATAATTGCAAAGCACACGTGTGAGCACTATGTACCTACTATAAAGCTACCCTATACTGGGCACGTCTGTCATTGACTTGAATGTGCCCTGGCGGCTGAGAATACGTCACGCTCACTCAAATGTCTCGCTGGTGGTGGCGTGTGTATTGGATCATTAAGTTCCCTTCAAACTGGTTGAGCTGAATGATGCTGATCCATACGTCATGTTCGTGAACGGGCGCCGCCGTCAGTGGGGACTGGTCATCTCTTAGCTGCCACGGTTTTTTTTTAAATTCTCGAATTCTTTTTTTTGTTTTGTATGTTGTTCATTACGGACGCCTTTAACTTGCACGTTTTTCTACATCGTTCTCACTTGTGTTAGTTCAACAAGACAGATATAACAAATTTTCTGACACAATATTATTTAAAAGAGTGTCCATGGAGTTTCTTGCCCGTTCTTTCCATAGGTACCTACTTGTCTTTGAAATGGACAACTAGCTTCATATTTCTGACTGACGGACCCCTTGACAATTAAAAAGTGCCTGTAATTGGTTTATTTGAAATAAATGCTATGAGTTTGAGTTCGATTAAATTGACTTTGACTATTAACCGGGTCACCAACCTCTTTCGGCCATCATAATTATGTATTATAAAATACTGTTTTTAACTCTTTACGATTTTTAAAACTAACAACAATCATAGTTTTCCCTTATAAGGGCCAATTTTAACATATTCTCAATTTCAACATATTCGCAATTTCAACATAGTGAATTCGCAAGGACACTGTTTTTTATTTTAAGCAATAATATAGATTAGTGTAGGTAGTATATTATTGTGTTAAGTATTCTGTATAGAAGGTATTGTGTTAAAGTTCCTATTACTTATAAGACAATTATTTTAGTTCTTAGTAGTATATTTAAATTGTAAATATGTAAATTTGTAGGTATAGATTTGTAAAATGATCGCACTGTCGCATTGGATACATACGATATAATGATAGTTGTAAGGGATATTTCAATATAATTATATATAAATACTAAAAGTGCCGTTAATTTTACATTTTTATTTTCAACTAGCTGAACCACCAGACGTCGTTCTGAATAGAATAGAATTGACAGCTAGGAACACTTTGAAGGAGAAAAAGAAAAATGTGGTTTTAACTTTTTTCCGTGCACGTTTTAAAATTTTCTCTTCATAGGAACCGTCGTCGGACTTCAACTTATTTTTGAAAAAAATAATAACCGAATTGGCCCAGCCGTTCTCGAGTTTTGCGCTTAGCAACACATTTAGCCATTTATTTTTAATTATATACTTATAGATAATCCTAATTAAACTAATTGTCAAACACAGCACTTCTCATATTTTCAATGTATTTTAAAAGCAGTAATCTTTATTTAATTAAAATACAGTTTATATTTGCATAACAGTTAGCTCAGTTAATAACTAACAGAGTTTGCTGAACTTGGGCCCAAATCTCTCCGAAAACAGTTGATGCTTTCTGCTAATCTATCCCAGGGCTTCAGCCTTCACTAATGAGATTGCTTAAGGTCTACATCGACGGCGCCATGGCTAGGTATGTGCTGCGGCTAATATTCGTGGTATATTGCACGTCACGGTCGCAGGTCAGTCACCGCGTCTCGGGGTCTCACACCTAGACTGTGTTTGGGACCTCGGACGTACGAAGGGAGGTTTGCTCAGGATAAGTCCAGGAATGAGTATTCCTGGTGTTATCCAGGCCAGAAATAACTTGCACAAAAATTTGCAAGTACAGTAAGTTCACAGTTATTTTACCGCTGTCAAAATATCAGTGTTAATTATTGTCGTTGCAATAAAGATCACTTTGGCAGCAACCTAACGGCAACCGCTGTTGGGTCTATGCCATTGACAAGTCTGTTAAATTCACAATGATCTTTATATTTATTATGATAAGGTTGCTATTGGGTTTCTGCTGTCAGGGGTAAAATAACTGTAGCTTGCGTGTGATCTCACGGTGACGACTTGCGTGGAGTGAGCTGTTGTGTCATCCCGTCTTGGTCAATCCCTAGCATCAGTGGCACTAACAGCTCACTCCACGCGCACTTCACCTAAGTTTTCACGGTGAGTTGTTTACTGAATAGCACTACTGATTGGTGAAGGTGAGGCTTAATTATAGAAAAAATGCAGCCTTTTGCGGGGAAATAGACCTAGGACTGATGCTGAAAGATCAGCTCATGATTTAGAAACAAAATAGATCACATTAAGACTTTTTTTAAACTCCCGACCCCCCTCGTTCCATCGCCTGCCCGCGCTATTAAGTCTTGATTTTCGCTAAGCGTTCTTTTGTCTTTTTTTTCTATTTGCTTGGCTCTTAAGGGCTTTAGCGTGATGTTAAATAGCCTCAAGACTTCTTAAAGAATTGAGCTATCAAATGCAGAAACACAAACAAACAAAATTTTACCGTTTTATAGACAAGCCGTGTATAAAAAGAAGTATAGATGAGCCGAACTTCCATAAAAACATTTAAACCCTACAGGGGATGATTTTTTATGAAACCTATCCTTAGTGCCTTCTTTATATAAAAAAAACTCTTGTGCAAAATGTTATGCTTCTTGACCCAGCGGTTCATACCTATATGTATATATAAATCTTAAATTCACTGATAGAACGCACAATCTATCAGTGAATTTAAGATTTATGTTAAGTAAATATTTTCACCAACTCCATAATTATCCTCTTCCTTCCCACATCGAGGGTGGTGTCTCGGCATTTTGTATATACGTATAAACATCAATCGCGCACGGGGACGGCCAGACGGCTTGCGATATTTAAATTTTGAGACTTTAACTTTTATAGCCATTTTGTTAAGCGCTCGCTCGAGGAAATGGCAAATGGGAGACGTGATTTTTAAGATGATGTGAATACGTTATTGGTTCGAGCGATTCAATTTGTGGGTAACTCTGAATTTGTTAAAACGTTATAAGTATTAATTTTTTGTTATAGTAGGTATTATGTCCGATGGCCCATGCACGACCTTGTAGGTTCAAATCCTAGCGAGTACCAATGCGACGTTTTTAATGTATATGAAGTTCGGTTAAGGAGAAACTTCGTAAGGAAACCCCCGGAATCATAGTTAGAAAAAGTATGGAACCACCAACCCGTCTTGAGCCAGCTTGGTGATCAATACGTAGGCACGACCCCTTTTCTGTATTAGAAGAGGCTTTGGCCCTGCAGTGGGACAATAATAGGCTGGTATTATTATTACAATGCGCAGGCCTCTCACAGGGTGGACCGATAACCTTGTGAAGGTCGCGAGAATCCGCTAGATGCGCATGGCAATTCTTGATGCCGAAAGTCGCTCTCCGTTGAGCATAGGTCTCCCATGACCAACGGAGAACGACTTTTGGATAAAATAATTATTATGTTAATGAAAGCTAAGTTATTTGCGACGAAATAAAAACTTATATTAGGTCAGGTATTTCTATAATCACAGGAGTCAAAAACAAACAAAAATTAATTACGTACAGTGAAATTTGACTTTGTAAGCCGGGTAAAGCCAAAATTAATTAAATATTTCATATGTGCCTGCAACCCTGATAACATTTTACGACACATTGATTGCCTCGTAAAATGGGTATTTACCAATCACCAATCAAAACAATATAAAATTAATGTTTACGAAGTACGGTCGTGACAGAATTGTTTTGGTGTTTTTGAAACGATACCTAACTTTATTCCGAGAAAAATAGCACCACCCTAATTTCCGTGGGTGTCGTAAAAGGTGACAAAATGACAAGACCCAAGAAAAAAGGCGAGCTGCCTGGCCCCCAGTGCCAGGCAGCTCGCCTGCTCTTGGTTGCAGTAGCTGTCAAGGCTACATGGCCGCAGGAATCCGCAGACGCAGGATGCAAGAAGGTCTTGAGTAAGGTCTATTGTCCAGCAGTGGACGTCTCTCGACTGAAATGATGATGATGATGTTGACCGGACTTTAGAGGAATGTGGAGCATGTGACCAGAATATAGATTATGGATATAGAAAGAAACAGTTATTTCTTGACACAAACTGGAAACTGATAGACATGTATCTAAAAAAAAACACCAAACAAATATGGGTAAGCGCAGGAGAATGAATAATCCTAACATCGTTAAGTGATTATAAGTATTCATGTAAAGTGAATAGCATTTAACACATTTCAGACCATTAAACATTCAATGACATGTAGAAATTGTTAGGTACCAAAAACAAAACTCATTTGTAGCTCAAAGTCTCATTACGGAGTAAAATTAATGGCAACTTTCGATAATGGCCGCCGAAATTACTGCGATATCGAATTTAATTACTCGGGAAAATTAAAATGTATCGAACGTTTCGATATAACAGAGCATCACTATTATCGAAGCTATGACTCATCACTGCGGGTTGAATTTTGATTTTGTAGTATGTTGGTGACTTTATTGTAGTACTTAAAAGAATAGGGATGTTCGATTTTCGAAAAAAGTAAAGTATTCTAGTTCTAATCGAAGCGATTATGTCACATTTGGTCCTGTTAGAAGTCTAGGTCTTTCAAGTCGAAAAACAAAATACGATAACTAATAAATTATTTTACTTACTACAACTCAAAGGGAAAATACGACACTAACTTAATTTAGAAATACTTTTCCAAGTTTGTGCGAATGACTAAAGGAAGAAGCGATAATGAATGTTGGTATTTGTGTAGGTACAGGGCTTTACTTCTGCCTACCCACCTGAAAGTGACGTGAAATTATACAACAGTCATGTGAAGCAATCATTTGATTCAAAGCCAGTTCCTATCAAAGCTAACTCAATTAACGAACAGATCAATACCTACCGTCTGGTACAGACATAGTGAGCATGCATTTAATTACTGTTTAGAGAACATACTAATAGATAGACGAATTAATTAATTTATACACATAGGTGCCTGTACACTTAGTGCGTTTGTCCACTGCAGCCGTCACCCGAGCGCCGTCATCCTGGCTGGTGAAGTGTCGAGTAGTTGGGTGTGACCGTAAGAATTCGGCCCAATATTGTGACGGGCCTATGTGCCGGCAATACAAATCACGTATGATCTTGTCCACACACTGCCGTCGTACCGGCACCGTTCGCCCGGATTTTGTTTTGTCTATCATTAATTCCCACCGCTGAACCGCTGAGTTCGGTCGTGCTGGACAAACGATCATCATCACCGCTACACTGGGACGTCACGTTATTTTCGAATAATCTCGTTTCTCGGTGACGCCCTTAAGACCACGCCCCTTGATAGGTTTTCTGAGAAACAGAAAACAGAAATTTTGACAGTCAAAAAATGTATGTCATGGCTTCTCTAATTTTTGTGTTTGACTTTCAAAAGTGCCTTTTATGTTGCCAATTTCAAATAATGTTGTAACATTGATTGTAAGATTCTGTTCACTGGATATTTTTTAGGCTTATCTTATTTTTAAAAAAAACATCTACAGAGAGGTCTTATTTAAGTCTTTATAAAAGTAATTTGAATTTAATACATTTTACTAAATACGATATCCTTGGATCGAAATCCTTTGCCCAGACGTGGGATGATGCAGGCTAACAGTAACAGTAACGACTGCCTCCGTTAGTCTAGTAGTCGCAAACGCGGCTGTGGAGCGTGGCGTCCAAGGTTCATTCCCCAGGTCCGACAAATTGTCAAAGTCAAAGCATTTATTTCAAATAGGCACTAAAAGGCACTTTTGATCGTTAACATTTACATTTAAATAGAATTTATTGAAGGCGCCCCTTCCAAAAGGTAGTTTAAGGTAGTTAGTGAGAAGAAGGGCCAAGAAACTCCACCATTACTCTTTCAAAAATGTTTAACAATATTTTGTATAATTTTTTTTTTTGAGCAGTCGTGGCCCAGTGGTAACGGCCGAGACTTACGAGTTGTAGGTCGTAGGTTCAAACCCAGACAGGCGCTTTACTTTGTGTAAATTATTTCATCACCACTGCTCTCAAAACGGTGAAGGAAAACATCGTCAGGAAACCGGCATGTCTTAGAACCACAAAAATCGAAGACATGTGACATCTACCAACCCGCACTGGGCCCGCGTGGTGGATTACGGCCCACTCCCTCTCACAGAAAGGAGGCCTGTGTCCCAGCAGTGGGAACATAATAGGCTGATTATGCTATGCTTATGCTAATTATATGTTTATATGTGAAGACGATGCACCAAGAATAAAAATACTATACCACAATAGGAGTCTATGTCATTGAGTTTCTCCATCAAAATATTTCCTGTGAAGTTATTTAATATAGTCAAAGCTATTCACACAACTTCAGTTGTGTGAATAGCATGAGGTTATAAATACTTCCAACCAGATAGCTACAAGCTACAACCCGCCGATCTATTCTGTAAACATACCACCGGGAAAATCAAGTTAAGGTAAGCTTAAACTGAGCTGGCATTGCACCTGATGCTAAACTATAGATTTGCATGATCTTAAAACAACATGCGGGAACAGGATCTACATATTATTCTAGTTATTGGCACTATTGACAGCTCACTAGACCTTAGTTTCCTCGGTGAGATTTCTACAGAATAGATCGATAGGTGTTATGACAGCCGCCTAAGGATTGCGGGTAATTCGATAGAGTAACCGTGGCCCTGGCACAGGCAATTGAAGGAACAGGGTGGGTTTTAGTCAGTAAAAGTCTGACACGCCCTCCCGCTCCACCCTGAGCGGGAGAAGTCATTTGATGATTTCCCACCCAAAAAAAAAACAAAAAAAAGGGTTTTATGACAGCTCACTCCACTTTAGTTTCCACGGTGAGATTTCTATAGAATAGAGCGACATGTACGTACATTTCAAAGTTAGTTTGCTGCGCCCCACAACACGCGTACCCTTGTAGCGCATACTCGGTTACAATTCAATACCCCTGTCAAATTAACGTGACCATCAAAGAAACTCGATCGCTGTTGTCGAGTTTGGTATCAGATAAACCACGAAGGGGTGGAGGTGGCAAAGAATGATTACCATAAAGAAATGCTCAGTGCCAGAGTTACAGTGAAGAAACTAAAGTCCTTAAAAATCATCACGCCTGTTTACCCCAATACTTAATAAAAAGGGTAGATGGTGTGTAGAACACTCACATTTCAGTATGTTTGCTTGAGTGTCATTTCCATTTACCAGAAACGAATACAGACTCCGGTCCAGTCAGTTCCTGGTTTATCATACATGCGTGCAGCATATGTAAGCGGGCACGCCTTTCATGCCTGGAGGTTTTTAAATAGGTATCAAGTTTTGTTTATGTTTTAATTATTTCTGTTGTTGACTATACGAGTAGTTTCCAATGATTTTGTTGGTATATTGGTGTTTGCTAGCTGACAAATGGCAAATTATTTAATTTAACGTTTTGTGGGTCGTTTTGTAAATTTTTACTTAATATTGTGTAGAATCAAGTTCTTATAAATGAACAGACAGCTGAGCTGCTGGGGAGTTTGTTGCGCGACTTCTTCTTACCAGGTAAACCACTAGGAAGTGGTGAAGGGCAGGCGATTTGAGGAACTGTCTTATGTAAAGTATGTTTGAAAAAAATACTATTAATTTGGATTTTTGACAATTTGAGGCTACTATTAGTTGCTTACATTTTTGAAGTGAAAACTTCTTTAGCGGCGTTGTAAACTTTTTGAGCAATGGGTAAAAAATGTTAAACTCGCGTCAGGACACGTGAACTGATCGAAAATTCGTAAGACGGATGATTATTGATTTTTATTGATTGATTTTTCTGAGAGATAAACTTTTTAATGTAATATAAATTGTCATGTTTGTGTACGATAGTGCAATAAATTAATATTCTATCACATAAATGATAGTACTTTTATACTGATAATTAAAGCAATTCGTGCAAAATTATTCCCTAACCGTTCCAAAATATCAAAAAAGCACAACGTTAATATTCAAGTTTTCTCTTCTGCCGGTACTCCCGGAGTGCAACCCGTCTTTTTTTGTTCCAAGCAGTGTCACCTCCAAACAACTTTTTACATTCACAAAACGATTCTCGTAACGACAAATTTTGGTTTGGCATCCCATTTAAACTATTCCAGTTATTTTTGGACACAGTATGATATTTCGATATTAATATTCTCTGCTACGTATGGCTTGCATTGTGTAGTAAGGCAGGAGGGGTTGACCTCGCCCAAGCTTTTCAACCTTTACGTCAATGAGCTGATCGCTGGACTCGTCAATCCAACATCAAATCCGATTACTGCTGAGTCCAGCTATCAGCGCAATAACCTCAGCTACGCGGATGATATGGTGCTGCTGGTTCCAACGGCCGGCTCCATAAGGGAGCTTATGGAATGTTGTGAAAGGTACGCTGCTAGCTACGGTCTTGTTTATAATTGTAAGAAGAGCCTTTTCGTAATATTTAAGGCCCCCGGTATGAAGCAGTCATACGAGCCAACTATCAACCTCAATGGCCAGCCCTTACAAAGGGTGAAACAAACTAATTACGGAGGAACTTAAAGATCATATAGACTTCGAACGCGAGCGCAGAGCTCTTGCTGTGAGAAGCAATTATGTTGGTTTGCAGATTTGTGTGCTGTAGTAAGGAGGTTAAAATTACGTTGTTTACGGCATACTGCCAGACCTACACAAGCAGTCGGTGGGCCAGCTACACGCGGAAAACAATGGACACCCTGAGGTTCCAATAACAGCTTCAGAATGCTCTTGGGGCTGACGCGCTTTTGTAGTGCCTCTGGCATGTTCACTGTGTATGTTCATGACTTCCACGCTATGGTGAGGAGAATAACGGTGTCGCTATTGAAGAGAACGCAGCCAAGTGCTAATGGCATTCTAAAGATGTTAGTGGACAAATTTAACTCGCCTATTATGAATCACTTCATGCAGGTATTGGTCAAGCAGGAGTGAATCTTCTAATCCGTTGAATGTATCATGTAATTATTGTTTTTCTGTGAGCTTGTATTTAGGTTTAATGGATGCGTCAAGCTGAAGACAGGGCGCTATGGCGCTCTTTAGGGGAGGCCTATGTCCAGCAGTGGACTAAAATAGGCTGATGATGTAACACACTAACGTAGCTTTTAAGTATTTTTATTGTACCTTACGTATATTGTATCATAATACGGATCATTGTTGTCTAATCAAATAAATAAACTTTATTAAATTAAATTTTAATAACTGCCTCGTTGGTCTACTGGTCGCAAGAGCTACTGCTGAGCATGAGGTCCTGGGTTCGAATCCCAGGTCGCGCAAAGTGTTATTGGGTTCTTCTGTCTAGAATTTCTCAGTAGCAGCCTGGGGTCTGGATTTGTGTCCGGCTGATGGCAAAAGGCTCGCCCCCTATTACATGGGACTTAAGCATAACTGGCGAAATGTGGGTGTAATATAGGTTCACCTCCGCCTAATCCTTCTGGGATTGCAGGCGTGATGTTACGTTTAATAAAAAAACAGTTATACAAATACGTCAGGTCTCACTAAGGTGTATGGTGTTACCCAGTACCTGGGTTTTGTAGGTCAAATAGTAAATCGGTCCATGAAAGTAGTCATTTAAGTTTTCACAAAAAAAAACTCTAAACCGTCTCCAACCAACATCCATACTTCTCTATTAGTCGTGTATAATACTGAATACTCACTAAGATATAAATCATTGAACAAAACACGTTAATACATACATAACCATACACAACGCATAAAATCTTCAATCAGAACATTAAATAAAATCGCACGCGTCCGTGGCATACTTAAGTAAATCGTCAAGTATAAACGCACGGAATCGGATGCAATACGCACGATAAATGAAAATGGTCCGGAGTTCAGTGCCGGCGGCTACAAAAAGCGAGTCGTAAAACAACCAGATTAGGGGTGGACAAAGAGCCAGTGGGCCATTAGGTAAGCTGCGTAAAGAGAAAAAAGAAAATTGACGAAAAATCAAAAAAAAAATCTTTTTGATGGATTGTATGCGAAGAAAAAAATGTATTATCGGCCCTGCCAACAAATTCATGGATTAGTCCCTTGATTAATCAATGAACACGTGATAACACACGGTGTTATAATGGCAGTTTTAAATGGGTAGATTAGTATGAATCTCCATGACCGGTCATGAAGATTCATTGATCCATGCAACTAAGTACAAAATATTGTCTTTCATATCTGTAGTTTCATCAGCGTTAAACCATCTTCCCGGAACACACAGCTATGCCCTTTTGTGGTCAAGCTGAGATAACCTTTTGCACAGTTATACTTATTATAGAGATATGAGGATTCCGACCAGATGGGTGGTGTGGTGTATCTGGTGGGCAACTGCCCGACGAGTGATGTCGGGATGTTGTATATATGCTAGTTGCGCAGTAAACTCTGCTTGCGCGATGCAGGATTTGTGTGACGTCAGTGTGATGCGTTGTTCGCATGTGGCGGTGTAGATGCCTCCACATTATTAATACTGACCAATAGGTACTTACCAAGAGGTATCGTGTTACGCAGAAACTGTGGATTGTGGTGGTCAGATAGCCACTGCATCCGGTTGGACCGGAAGCTGACCCCAACATAGGAGAAAAGACTAGGCAGCAAGTTCGGCAAGTTTTTCATTCATTCATGATCTCTTCATTCATTCATTATTTCCTTGCTTCTTGTCACCAAGCTGCTTAAATTATTCTACACAAACCCGCTGCTCGCTCCTTCCAACCCGCTGACTTCAAGCCCTGTACCTAATCTCCTAAACTTGCAACCAGGGCCTGTAGCACCGGGGCTATTGGTCGAACTATAAAACGAAGCCGTAATAAAACTAGTCCCTTTCCACGCATCCATACATCACTAATGATTTACAACGTACATTGAACGCTATTTACGAAGGATGGTAAATTCCTTTATAAACTAAACCGTCAATGTATACCGAAGTTTATGATATATACAAGGTTTTATGACCTGGATCCGCTCGTTAAGTTAGGTGCAAAATATTTGATAGCGTCATGCTAAAGTTTTTACGAGTTCGCACAAGATAATTGCGCGACTATTGTTTTGTGGGACTGTTTTTTAAATGCGTTTTATGTGGGTAGTTTGTAAGGACATAGTATGGAGCTTTTGTAGTGAATTATGACTTAAAGATTACTGAACGCAAAGCTTAAAATATATTATTGAAAACACATGAGCGATCCTAGGGATGCGGCCTTAACTTAGAATTAAATCATATTCTATAAAAATAATAAGGTAAGGTAAGGTTAATTAATGAGGTGCTGGGTACGATTCCTTGGTTGGGCAAAGTGTTATTGGGTTTTTTCACCGTAAATCTGAATTTGTGCCCGGTTGTTATCAATAGGCTCGCCCTCTATTACATGGGACTTAAAAAGTAATTAGTGAAGTGTGTTTGTATAGAAGGTTTTAACTCTGCCTAACCGTTCAGGAATCAAAGGCAGATGTTATGTTAATAGTAAATACCAAGACGAACTACGTAAATTGCTCATAGCGTGTTATAAATACTGCCAGCAAATTACCTTCAAGTTAATGTCAACTTCTCTCTAGCTACAACACATTTTAGATATTTCCATTTTACACATTTTAGATATTTCCATTTTAGATTGTAATCTGTAGCTTTTTCGTGGATGTCGAAATTAAACGCAGAAACTTTAATCGTCAGGACAGAGAGAAAATTAATCTGGTGGACTGAAGCAATACTGATACAGTCTTATTACAAAATGTATAGGAACTAACTTTAGTGCAAACTTAAACCTTCAAGCGAGTTTTTGTCTTTTGAACTTCATTTGGAATAATTTTATGAACTTATTTGAAAAACTGACTTTAGAACCAAGTCTGTTGCCAACTTTGTATTAAGAGCTTGACCTTAGTCGGAATTAAGTTCAAAATACAAAACCGGCCAAGTGCGTTTCGGACCACGCACAATGAAGGGTTCCGTAGTTGGGATGAATTTATCCTAAGAACAAACTTAACGTTGTAGTTACAAAACATGTTCCCCCCATACATCGATATACGTCACGGTCAATTCTCCAACTGCAAATGTAAGTTTGTAATGGCATTCTTTTATGGTGATAAAACTACAAATAAACGATTTTCGTTATTTTTCCTTCACTTGTGCTGTAAGACCTTGGTTATTGCCAAATTTCATGGTTCTAGGTCAACGGGAAGTAGCGTATTTAGGTTTTGATTTATTTGCGAGTATCAAAGAATGTAGCATAAATCGCCGTATTTTTAATTGCTTGACTTAGAAGCTTGATTTTCTTACGGCCAAACCCAATAATAACCTAAGACAGATCGCTACTGATGACAGACAGTACATTTCTATCTGTCCCTGTCAAACAAGTGCTGTAAACACGTTACAGGGTCGTTTATTGGGACGTTAAAACCAGAGAATGATGGGTTTTTCTATCTCCAGTACGCCAGCATTGGAAATAGATACGTTATTGGGTTCGGCCGTTAGAGTTCCAAGGGACTGTAGATTTATGTATTTGATATTAATTGAAACTTGATACCTTCACGCGTTCCTGAGAAAAAGGGTCTTAACAGTCAGACAGACAAACAGACGGACATCCAGTCAGACAGACAGACGGATAACGAAGTGATACTATACGGGTTCCGCTTTTTCCTTTTGCGGTACGGAACCCAAAAAATTATACCTTAAAATTAAGTGAGAAAACGTTTTGTAATGAAACGGGTCTCGTCAATTACAGACCGTTTATTTACTCCATCTTTACACAAATAGCATAAATTCAGGAAGAAGCAATAATACTAGCAATATTTACGTAGCCCACAGTTAGCGACGATTATCGGGACAGTTAAGGCAGATTTATCACTACAATAAAAGTAAACACTGGGCGCTTTCGACCAAGCACCATTAGTGAGAGGGATTCCCTGGGTGGGTGGCCCGAGTCACAGACGGAAGCAATGCGCTACCGCTTATGCGATTTCGGAAAATAGGGCCATGACATTTCTAAACCAAGTCCATCAATCATCTCAACCTATCACAGTCCACTGCTGGGCCTGGGCTTATCAGGCACAGGCTGCGCCACAACAACCTGCCCTTCGCCTTCTGCAACCACGTCCATATATCGAGAAAACATTCAAAGTTATACTTGAACTGGCTCCCCTAACGGTCTGAACATCAGGGTAATTGTGTAGAAATGGCTTTCATTTTTACAGTTCAACAACATTAATTGCGTTATTCATGTGGTTCATAAGACCATTTTTTCGAACAAATGAAGCAATGGACTAGCAATATCATTCAAAATTATTCAGATTGTTATTTATATATATATAGGACTAGGTATACGCAATTAGGTTGCATAACTGTTTTTGTATTCTTTTAGAAGCCGGTTCTTTACTTTTGATGTGAAACATCTATTTACGTGCCTTGGGGTAAGACTGACTCGTATGCTGTGATGGGAAACGGCATGTCTCCAGCCACCTCTCTTTTCGATATTTCTCGTCTGCCGGGCGATCCGTGACGGCCACTCTTTTTTTAAATGTCATATTATAAAAAGCTTCCGTTTTTACTGTCAAATTTTATCAACCCACTGATGGGCAAAGGCCATTCCATGACTTTAAGCTGTTTCTGTCCAAGGCTAGTGCGCTCTTAGTTTTGTCTAGCTAGTCCCGCCACCTTCAGTGTGGCGTTCAAAATGAAAAATCAAAATCAAAATATTTAATTTCCTATGGAAAATATCCGGCAAGAAACTCCACGGTTACTGTTTTAAATATAATTGACTTCTACAATGTTTTCAAATTACGTTGTCAATAGGTATATAGTCATGAGGATAGTGTAGGCCTGTCAACAAGTACCATATACTTAACAAACAGACAATGGTCTATAAATCTACAATGTACAAGGCCTACAACGATTTTACATTCACAAAGTATTAAAGACTCTAAAAAATAAAACCAATTTAAACCAAATGTCATGATTGACATTTCAACTATAAATACCGACTTCCTTTTTATATTCGGTAAAAAAAAATGTCATACGCCTTGCAAGTTGTTCATAAGCTGATGTTATCCCCTCTCGACACTTATAACTAGCACCTTAATATGTATTAGTTGATGGGGGGCGGGGGTTTGGCGAAATGTTCTGGACTGCCTTAGAGAGCTGATTGTCAGAACTAAATGGAATGAACTGTGATGTTCGGACTGGTACCTCCGCTGTTACTGTTTACGGTAGGAGGTTAGGAGATAAAATCGCGGTACGTGCTGAGTGACTTCTAAGGCATAAGTATAGCAATTGGCCTTTACTTTTAATGTTGCTTAACCTACATCGGCTTCAAATCAACTCAAACTCAAAGCATTTATTTCAAATAAACCAATTACAGTCACTTTTGAATTGTCAAGGGGTTGGTCAGTCAGCAAGATGTAGCTAGTTGCCTATTCCAAAGCGTAGTAGGTACAGTAAGCGTTCATAAGTGGAGTGGCTGGTTAAAAGTATTGCTGTGAACTCGCGGTACGACTGTATCAGTATAAACGGAACACACCACAGAGATCGCACACACTGAGGTATCGTACACATGCGCTTGACCTGGCTAGTTTATGGCATTACTGGTAGAGCTGGTACCAGAAGGAGCGAAGCGTTGGACTGAGAAGCAGCCGGCTTAGGTTCCGATCTCATATGATGCAGCACAGTTTGATTGGCATTTTTTTTAAATTTTGGTTTGCAATAATAATAATATTCCAAAATAAAAATAAACTTACATTTTTTTATTTGTGTAGTTATTGCAATAAAGGGTTTAGAATAAAACATGCATTACAAGTGATAACAAAAGTAACGTATTTATTCGTTATAATAGTTTACAGAAACATAACAAACCGCTACGATTATTTACAATAACTGCTTCAGCCGAATAAGATGTGAAATACAATGTCAAGAAATATAAAGCAGTTTGTATTATTTTGACACGTGAAATGTCGAAAAATTTTATTAAGTAGTTTTCACCATAAACATTAAATTCGATAATATGTTTCCAAAATAAGTGATTTTAATATGATTGGGCAGTTTGCTTATATTAAGTATTTCACATTTTATTTGGATTTAGTGAATATAGTTTACATATTGAGGTTATAGCTTAAGTATTAATTTTCTTTAAAAAAAGAAGTTTGAAACTAAACCGCGATTTTTTATCCGTAAATAATAATGGATATAGCGCAATATACAGGGTAAAGTATTCTCGTGCGAAAATTAACCATTCTTGTTTATGCCTTTCTGTCAAAAATATTTTTTTGTTGATTTGGTGATGCAATCCTTCAGCTTGGAGTGTACGTCGAATGGTTTAGAATGACATCTTGAATAATTCAGCAAAATGTCTCCTTGGTATGAAACCATTTGTTTCATATTAATTCACCATGTGACGTCGCTGCTTATTTTAGAGTAGAGATGGGTAGCACACATTTTTAAAATGAGGATCGTGCGAGGCACTCTTTTTACAAAGTGTGCTAGCACGAATGAGGCGAGGCTGCGGTGGCGTGGGAGCACGTACGTGCTCTGAGTGTGTCAGTGAGTAGCGTGACGCTCCGAGTCGACGCGCGAGTCGCGAGTGTTATGTGTGGTGTATAGTGACGACAATACGACACGGCACACATACTCAATAGAGTTGTAGTAGCTCGCACGAGTGGTGATGAGGGAAAGAGAAAGGGAGAATGATTACGATTCGTTCAAATCTCACAATACGATACAAAATGTTCTGTGTAGCTAATCTGTGGTGTGTGCACATCAAAATGAAATGAGTGAGTGACTCTTTTTAACCAAGTGAGTAGCTACAACTGTGCTAGCACATGTGCTGAGTTACCCAACACTATTTTAGAGGTTACATAAGGCTTCAACTTCGCGCTGCCACTAGCAAGGCTCCCTCTTTCTCACATCTCATAACCCACAGACTCACTGCATTCCTCTAGAACAAAGAATGGAATACTACTACACATCTCTAAGCAAAATACTATACACTGTTATAATTGAGAAAAAAATATTAAAAATAACAATATACGAATGTAAACAAATAATATTAATCGTTAAACCTCAAACTAATACGGAATCTTCTGCGTTAAAGGATTAGCAATGCCTTTGATTTAGATTTACAGCTAGTAAAATATGAAATATTTAAATGATAACACACTTAGTCCCGTTTCATTAGATGTTTGTGTTGTATTTCATCCACTTTTACGCAGCGCAATATTTTTGACTACGCTTCAATATTTACATTTGACTGCATTTTGACAATTATAACCACAACACCGCTAACACATTTAAATATTCGTCACTAACCAACAACGTTCAATCAGGTGAATAGTCGTAACAAGCTGCATCTACCTAACAGAAATTGAAATGATTTAATTAGTTTTCTGTGGTTTACCTATTAACTTTTATTATTTATGTAAACAAGATGAACGAGTCAAACAACGAATGATTATCAAACTACTGCACGACAACTAATTTTATTCATATTAACAAAAACTATTCAGAATAGGTATTATTAATAACATATCAAAAACTATAAATAGATTAGATTATTTGAAATTAATATCAAGCTAACCGCAGGTGAGATTCGAACACACGGCCCGCGCCATAAACGCGAGTGGAACTCACTACCTGCGTCGGTGGTCCCGAACGCATTCAACCCGAATCTCTTCAAAGTTAGAGTGAACAGGCTTCTTCTGGGTAAGCTCACTCCATCGTAGACTTTGTCTTCTGACCTAAACTAGAGTCAAGAGCAAACCCATCTCAAATAAAAAAAATATATAAAAAAACACTCCTATCCGAGCACTTTTACGACAAAGCTAGCATGCAAATGTTAAGTAAGCTGAAATTTTGAACTACTATCAATTACAGACAAAGTGAGTGTGCGCGTGTCTATAGTATAGAAACAGTTTATAGAAGAAAGTCGCAGGTGAAACCAAAGCGTCAATCTATTGCTTTTTGAGATTGCTACTGGACTTATGAGCGCTACCGTACCTTTAGAGAAGAACGGGCAAGAAACTCCACGGACACTCTTTCATCATAAAATTCTCAAATTTACAAAGTGTAGCTGGAAAGTGAAATTATAGGAGGTCATTAAGTAATTAATGACCTCCTGACTAAGTTATTAATTGAAATTGAAAAAAACTTTGTTGAGAAGGTAATCAATATTTGAGAAAGAATTTGAAATATACCTGCTATGGATGATCTCCTATATCATTTACATATCGTAATTATATATCGTCTTTGAAGGTGTGTGGGTATAGGTTACACCTCTGCCTAGCTTTACGGGGAATAGGCGTGATGTTATTTGAAATCTGCTGTTTTATACAGCAGATTTCAAATAACATATTAAAGCGGATACTTTTAACCAAATGTGTTTTCCAATTCATTTTAAAGGCAAGCAATTAGGAAGGTATTGATTAATTTCATTTAACCAAATATAAAACGTTAACAATATGTTAATTTCCTTCAGTATACACGATCTAACCAAGAGCATACTTGTTTGTTGGCAGTGAAAGTAGAGGCGAAATTGATAAATATGAGTCAGCAGCCAGTTGCGAAAGGTCACGCCACTCGCCAAACCAGTATCGTGTAGCTTTTACTTTTTGAGGTAAGCAGAGTACGCGGTCATTTGTTGTGTCTTCCGGCGAAGGATTACCCACCATTTTACAGAAGCAGTGGACCTTACACAAATATTGAATCTGACCATTATAAATTCAAGTTTGTATTCGTACCTGTCTGTGTGACCGCGTTGGTCTCCTAAACTATGCAACTGATTTCGATGCGATTTTCACCAACATTCAGAGAATTTATTCCAGAAGGTTTATAGGTATAAAATAAAACTATCCTACAGCATTTTGGTTGCGACAAGCAAAATTTATTAGAGTTGGCAATACCCGTTTCGAATATTTCCAATTAAAAAATCGTTCGAATTTCCATTATGTTTCCTCCACTCATGCTAAATCTATTGGCCGGGATTATGACGCATCGGCCTTTAGAAAGAGACGGTCACACAGGTATGAGTGTCAGACGACGTTCTACGATACCGAACTTTTTTCAAACCCTTTGTGCCACCTACCTCGTTAACTTTACCTGGCGATGCACCAAGCACCAAGGAATCCACCATGTAGGTAGCAAGTCTGCTAGGCTAACGTAGATTGGGCGGGCCAATGATTTAGGATGCATGGGGACAGATGGGCAAAAGTCTTCATGCAGTGGGATCCAAAAGACGGGCGTCACCGCCGAGGGAGACCGAGCAAACGCTAGTATGATGACTAACGGCTAAACCCAATAACGTATATATCTCCAACTTTGGCGTATAGGAGATAGAAAAACCTGTCAATCTCTGGTCTTCACGTCCCAATAAAGCCAAAGTATGCGATCCTATAACGTGTTGACAGCTACTTGTTTAACAGGGACGCATAGAATTGCACTGTCTATTATCAGTAGCGATCTCTCTTAGGTTGTTGGGTTTGGCAGTTAGAGGCGTTTATGGGAGATTGGCCGGAGAAGGTAACACACGGAGAAGAGTAAAAAGCTGAGAGAGACACCTTAGCCCAGCAGTGGAATAATAAAGGTTGAAAAAAGAGCTGTACCTGGGTAGGCACATAGTTCAGTAACTTCTCAGTACCTTTAATAACATACCGTAGACCCATAAAGTTAACTAAAACGTTTTCAGTTCCAAGTTAAACTGTGATACGGTTTACGGCTCCAGTTAGCATGCCTTGATATACTGAACGTTGGATAACTTGGACAGTTAAATTTTAACTGTTGAGACTTTAGAGTTATGGTTTCTGACGTTAAAATGAGTTTAATAACTTAACTGTTAAGATTATGGTTTAATGTGAGAAAACATTTTCTGTAATTTGTTTTTAGTGGTTTCATTTTAGTGCTGTGATGATGACCCTCGTTTTATGTGGTTCTAGGGTCAGAATTTAATATGTTTTCTTAGATATCGTTAAATGCTACCACCGCACGCGTGGCATGACTGGGTTTTGAGAATAGACAAAATAATAGATTTCTTTAATTTATCTGTCTCTTTGTCTTGCCTTCTGTAAACAAAACTCGTTTCTATTGTGGATATGCTACGCGCGCTGGACTAGCGATTCCCGATGACGAGAGGTTTTATTCGACTGTTCGAATATCTCGATGGTTCTCGATTGTTTCGACTTAGACTCGAGCCTGACTCGGTCTGTTATTGCGACTGGCACATAGCGCGTTCATTCGCGAGTTGTTCCTGGATGGTTTAGAGTTTCTCGAGTTCTTGACTTGCGTTGTGATTGCGAATCCAAACGAATTTTTCGATCAATCGAAAACTAGCGGACGATTCCGTTGACTCGAAACAATCGAAAAACATCTCGATTGTTTTGTAGAACGACTCGGATTCTATCGATTGTTAAAACATATCGGAATCATCCATCGCTATGCTGGAGTGTGATTACAGAGTAACAAGTTTAGGCACATTCGGGCTTGAAAATATGTCTATCATCATCTTCAAGTTATTATTTGGGGTCTTCTTACATTCTCCCCTGTCAACTGTCACGCTATCATTCATTCCCTTCTTCCTATCATTCCTCACACAATCCATCCGTATTTTCTATGACCTTCTTCTTCTATATTTCAATTCATCTACTTACATTTATACTCATCTCTGTTTTAGTCACTGAGTATCCTCTCTTCACATCACATGCCCATTTCAAGACAAACGATTTTCTTTCAACTTTTATGTCACTTGCGCCACTTTCAAACTTACACTTTGTAACGTAACGTTTAGCCGACTGGCTAAACGTGGTTACAAGTTATATATTTTTTTTAAATATGAAATACAAAATTACATAGAAAAAGATATTAAGGAATAGGAATCTATTAGCAGTAGCATAGGACGATCCTCTTGCCCGCAGTCTAACACGAGGGAGCTCACGGTCGTGCAGCAGCTCGAGGCGTCGGCCGCTCCTCCGGCCCACAGTCTGTCGAGTTGAAGCTCGCAGTAGCCTCTCCGTGCTCACAGTCGCGAAGCAGCTCACGGTTGAATCAGCTCGCGTCGGCCGCTCCTCTGTCCCGCAGTCCGTCGAGTGGGAGCTCGCAGCAGCCTCTCCATCAGCCCGCAGCCCGTTGCGAGGGAGCTCGCGTCGGTTGGTGTTTCTTCCGGCGGCGCCACGATTATTTAGAGTTCTATGCAAACCCGAGACGGTTTCTCTCCTCTCCTCTCGTAGACGCAAGTGAGAGGGTCGGAGGTGATCGAGTGAGTCAAACAGATTTACACACACAAGATGTTTGTAATAAATTCACTGAGAATAACTTTTAGGAAGGTTTATATTTAAATAGCTTTTAGAAAAACATAGAGTAAGAAAAAGTACGAAAAGAAAGAAGCCAACAGAGCGAGCCAGAAGGGCGAGTCAAAAGACGGAATCAAAAAGAACCTGGTGAAAAGTATCGGATGGTTTATATAGCCCCTGGCCGATCGTTCTAGAAGTGACTTTTTTAGTTTTCAATCCAAATACTTCTTAATTGGCTTAACACTAGTTTTACGATACCTTTACAATAAAATAGACGACCTCTTAGCTCTATACCATAGAAAAAGAAAAACTGACAGATGACAATGTTATATACAAAATGTCACAACATTCAATAAAAGGAAAATAATATGAGATCACATGAAATGAGATAAATGGATGTGGAAAATAGACAGAGGTAGCTAAAGGTTTGCTTTTCAGCAGTACAACAATATCAGATAAACAAATGTAAGTTAAATGAGTGTCATACAATTTTCATAAAGACTTTAGTACCTACTGAATCATAGAAAGCATTGCTGTGCACAACAGCTCCTCAGGTGTTAAATACATAAATAGATAATAAGATGTGTTTTTGGTGTAACAAAATACCACAACTTTCAAACGTACTCTCCTCTATTATCGAAAGCCTTCCTTGCCATATATAGGTGATCGCACTATTTTACGGATAACAAATGATTTCTGACAAAAGCCCCCCTCTTTTCTAGCTCGCCTTTATTTATTAACGTTGCTTAAGTTAAGAAAGTTTTATACGTTAATCATTACTTATCTTTTAAAACTTTATTAATAAAGGCGTAATGTTATCACACACTATTACCAACCCACCAACCATTGGCTCCATAGCTACACCAACATTGGAGCCAACTAACCCCAAATCCAAACTGACAGTCACAAACGCTGCGGATCAGTCAATAATTATTAAAACACTCCACATTAATAACATTATTGATGAAATTTGCGTTCGTTTGGGCCTACAAAGGTCTCCGCTAATAAATTATTGGCAATCCCACCAGCTTGCTATTGGAACAAATTAATAGTAACCGAGTTTAATTGAATCTTAGTTGGCGAAGTAAAGCTGAATGGAAACCACTGACTTTCAACGAATTTATATATGAGTTTAACAATTCGCTTGTTTAAAATTTGGGTGCGTATGCAGAGGGACGGATAGGGTGATCCTACACTATGGGATACATTTATCACACTATGGGATAAAGTTATTTGGTCCATTATAAAGTAATTTACTTAAACGTAAGTTTTATAACTTACATCATGTTACATGTTGATTTCACATGTATGTGCCTTCACGTTAAAATCAAGTGTTTGCACACGATTCACAAAGATATTCACACGAAAATAGCTGTTATTACGATAAACAGTAGGTACATAAAAAGTTGGTTGCAAACTTTGTGATCCCTGTACAATCTACCTTAAAATAGGCATGCAAACATTGAAAATAAATTTTAATCAAGAAATGAACTCGAACGTCAAATTAAAATTGTCGAAAATTAATAATTAAAAATGACCTAATTTAAACCAGGCATTATAATGTCAACAAACACATTATGTCAAATATAAAATAGAAAGTGTATTGGCATTTAAGAAAAGAATAAGTGTTTATCAAGGAATAGGGCTGTCCGTTTCTTTTTAAATATTTGTATTGGATTTTTTTTAAATAATTTGGTATATTATTCTCAAAAATAATCCTGGATTACCACTTCGCAAGCCGTATCTCGGCACACGGTCGTTTCATTATCGTGCCCCCACATGGGCCGCCTCGACTCAATACCTCGAATCTCAAAGGATACGAAGTTCAACAACTCCGGTAAGATTTTAACGTATTTCCTCCCTATTGATCTCTACGCGGACCGTAAGTGGAATAGTTCTACAACATCATCTTTGGTATTAATACTGAGTAATGTAACTTTGAGTAGTTTCTGCCTACTGGGGTTACGACGGTCACGCACGCGTACTTCGAGGCCTGATTCTGCTATATGTATATGTTTCAGGAGAATTTATAAGGTTCTATTTTATTTTTATAACGGTAGAAAAGGGAAATTAGAACCTTATCTACTCAATGTCAGAGCTATGAGTCTTAACACAATTAATTCAGAAATAATGAGTGCGTATGCAGACTGCCTCGTTGGTCGCGTTACTACTGAGCATGAGGTCATGGGTCCGATTCCCAGGTCGGGCAAAGTGTTTTGGGTTTGTCCATCAGGAATTTCTTATTAGCAGCCCGGAGTCTGGATTTGTGTCCGGTTGATGGCAATGAGCTCGGCTCTACTTTAGTCATAGCTTTGCCAAACCCTTTGATGCCCTTTGAACTTATTTTTATGACAACACTAATAAGATATACTTTTATAATTATTTAACTTCAGTTTCTGAATTTTATGTGGTCACTTCTCACGTCACAGATGTAAAACTTTTCAGTGCCTTCTGTCAGTCTTTTAGACACGTGCTGTGGATCAACTTTACGCCGTGGGCTTACGACCTGCGTGTTCAGTACTTCGACGCTTTGAGGCGAGTATTGATAAAACCCCGGTTCTGCAATGCTTTCGAAATGTTTGCGGGAGCATCCGTCGATAATTTCTTCCCCGTATTTAAGTAAAGAAATGCATCAATGATGAGCAGGGTCCGTGGTAGGACCAACACTGTCCTCAGAACGTTACCGTGCAAAGTCGCTATTTATTTTACTCAGGTGTACACCTGCAGGAAACTAGGAAATAGATTTAATGAATTTATAGTACATTATGGTACTAGTGTAACATTGGTACGGTTTTCAACACACTTACTCATAAAGTGGCTCTATGGTCACCGCAATTAGGCACAGAATGACACCCATAATCAAACTGAGACTTTTTCATTGCTGTAAGTCACTAGTGAGTTAAAGTTTTTTTTTTATCTTATTGGTGGAATGGCGTTGTTCTTAAATCATTTTCTTCGTAACTAGTACTTGTAGACATTTTAATTAATAAATAACTATAAATTCAATAGTGAAAACGAGCTGTGAAAAATGTTTCGTTATGGCGGGAAAAATTAATCAGTTTTCCTATGCGCACGCATTGCGATGACTAAAGGGATGAGGTTTTTTTTTTATTTTCCGCGCATAGGTTTTGTGCCTATTCTGCCACGTACAAAATGGGGAATTAAAAGTTTTCTTCTATGATAGAGAAAACAAAAGTTATATTTGAGTGAAAGTTTTATTTATTAAACAAACGAGTTAAAATTATCTATTTAAATAAGAAGTTGCATGAAATGAGCAAGCAATAGGAACATTAATTTATTTGTTCTATTGAACACCGATCTTTTTTGAATAAAATGAGTTTTTATTGATATTTTATTCACAAGAGTGTTGAAAAGCGTCGTATGATACACGTGTGTATTGATAATTACCAATGTTACACACTAGTACCATAATGTACTATTACACGTCAATAATATAAATTTTATAAACTAGATGAGGTCGGCGTTTCCTGTCTGACTGCTCAGGGAAACTCGGAAGTCACAGTCTCTTTTAAAGTCCAGATATAATCTTGGTCAGATCATGTGTAGACCATGTGGATTGATGTCTGAAATTGTATTTTGAGGAAAAAACCACACAGATTGAGTGGACCAGTGTCCAGTCAGTGCACGCATTTGTTAGTAATCGTGCAGCTCAACTCAAAACTTAAGGAGCTCAACTCAAAACTTAAGGAACTTAAGGAGCTCAACGATTCGATCAACAATACCAAAGAACCATTTGGGTAGGCCGCATAAATTACTCAAACCGCCAGATGCTTCTAACAACCCATGTGATGCCCCATGTACTTCTAATAACGCCTTCTTTTTATGAGTGTGTTTACTTCAGTTTGTGATACTGCGTATTACACAACGTCTTGTATATTGTGTATTCCTGTGCGAGTCCTAATAAATAGTTTTCTTTCTTTCTTTCTTCTTCGTAACAATTTTATGAACTGTGTCTGAAATTAAAATAACATTATTATACCGTGTGACTTGATAGGCGAGAAGTAATTCAGTTAATCAAGGCCAGTAATTTATATGAAACAAAAGAGCGTTAGTTTCTCTTTGAATATCCTTTCAGTACCAAGTGCCGGCCGAAATAAAAAATTTATAAAAACTCGCACATAATCATGTTACGTTTATCTCCCAGACAGCTATTAAGTACAGTCAAGCGGATAATGAAGTCATCCACAGTAAAGTATGGCGAAGTTATTCAAAAGGTTTGAATAACAGCTGACGGCGCATGATTCGCGTATAATATCGCTGTATCACGATCTGTAGGCAAGGAGACAGCTTAGGAGTTGACATACTTTTGGGGATTATTTTCATTTTGATGCTTTTTCTGTAATTTTCTGTACATACCTGTAGTTACTTTTACTTTTACTATCTGTGAATCGAAATTGAAAAACCAAAGCTGTATTTTTTAATTAATGGCGTTATATGTTCACAAGATTTCAATTGCAAGCTATTTTTCTTGCTTAATAAGTTAAGCTGGAAAAATAGCTGAGTAAAATAAGGCTGCACTAAAGCCGTTACAAACTTACCTGTAGTAAGATGGGATTGCAATTATTATTAATAAACATTTATGTAAAGTCTAATTTCGGTCCACAGTAGGTGTAGTACTACTATCACCAACTGTGCAAAAAAAATGTTTCCTAAACTAAATGTACTTATTTGTGTAAGTAAGGAACAAAAATAAAATGGTTATGCTTATTTCAAAAGAAACCTCTTCCAGCATGATACTAAGTATATCTAAAATCCATTTTATAAAATAAAATTATTAAATAAAAATAAACAGACTAAAGCGAAATGTTTGGACATTTCATGTTTATAACATTACTGTCCACACATTTTCATACCAAAATATTTAATAATTTTACGAAAAACACCCAAACAGCTTAATAAACCACAGACTGTCCACTCGCGGCCAACTGTTCAATACAAGCTAATTTTACACTCACTAACTTTAAAAGCGTTTAAATTTTGATATTGATGACCAAAGCCTGTCAAATGCACGGAATACCGACACAGTAATATTGTGTTTCTTTGTGTACGATTATTGCTGTGTTGTGTATGTTTTTGATGCCAATATTCTGGAAAATTGGATGGATATGCGTAGAATATGCGAAGGTAAATATGATGTGAGGATTAGGTTATCAAAGCGTGGTTCGAAATATTTCTGATTTTTCACCGAAATCTATACTTTTATGGTAGATATCCCAACCTTTTTCTTTTTACATATAAGGTATTGTTTGAGTTGACAAAAGGACTATGTGGAAAGAATAGACCTACGTTCGTAGGTAATCAACAATCATTACATACCAATATTAGAATTCAACTTTTGTCTAAAGGCAATGTTGCATAATGCTTTTAATTACATCAAGTGTTAATTTCCACTTATTGCCTATACACCAAAACAAACTTTAAACCGTAACCTCTTACAATTATAGTAAGTAAAGTTAAATCCCACACTAAATTTCACCATCCTTAATATCAAAATTATTAATATCCCCAACAAGTTTATGAGGAAAGCTTCCCTATCAAAATGTACTTTATAGCATTGGCATTTATGGCTCAAATAAGACGAGAACGCAGGTTTGACACCACTTGGAAAATATCACAGGGGATTTAAACCCATATGACTGCAATGTAAGCTAGAAAATCGTTAGTGGGTTTGAGGTTGAAATTACAAACTTGCGTTCGCTTGCGTACTTTAAAGGGGTCTGTTGTATCGGAGTTTACAATGAGGCCCAAAGGTACAATAATTTGATTTATTAATTCAGATGCGAAGTTTTGTTTTAATGTACTCCTTATTTTATTAAGGGAGTGCTTTGGGAGTTATTGTATGCCAGATAGTTTGATGGATTTAATTAATTGAATTTAAATAACTGTTAAGGGTAAACTCAGTATCAGCGGGAATAAAATTCAGTTTCAATTATCGGGAATTCGATTTATTTGGGCATAAATGATGATCCGAATAACAGGTTTTGGGTATTATTTTCTTTTTATTGTTTTATGAATAATGCCCGGCATGCGTCGCAATGCCTTTTCAAACCTTCTCTGGCGCGCACACTACAATTTACCAAAGTTTCATCACAATCGACTAAGCTATTTTCGAGTTTTTGCTAGACTAACGAACTGAAATTAGTTTTAATATAAAAGAAAGAAGAAGAAGAAATCTTAAAAAAAAAAACGTTAAGTTTTCCCATGTTTAAATCGTTAGTTATGCTGCTATTCGGGAACGAAACAAATCCAACAAAACAAAGATCACAAAAATCGGTCCAGCCGTTCTTGAGTTATAAAATAGTGTAAGTTATCCGACTTTCTTTTATATACGAATTCTATATTTACAAGATTAGTAATTTGCTCACTGTTAGGAAATTATACATATTGAACATAACCAAACATCTGCATAAGACTCTCTCATTTGATCCATCAAATCTCGATAATAGACGTAAAGATATTGTGGTCCATTCCCCCCCCCCCCGGTCCGTACGGCTGTCGCCAGGCGTCAGTATAATACTCAATCCACTTATATGTATTTATAACAAATTGAACCTTAAATTGAATATTTACCTCATGTTGCGGTGCGAATGTAAAAATACTCTAATGGAATGGTTAAAATCACAAACGTATGATGAAATTGAATTTATATTAACTAGAATAAGCTAATGAAGAACCTGTACCCAATCCTAGCATACACCAGTTATTCAATCATTAACACACACACACCTATTCACATCCACACACACACACACACACAAACAATCTGTAGTTTACACACCTGAACATGCTGCAAAAATTTCAACGTCCTAGGACCTAAAAGTTTTTTTTAACTTTAAAAAAAAATTAATTGATTTGTTTATTTATGTCTCACCATTGTTGTTAGCAACCACCCAATGTGTCCGACTCATTTCCCCGGAAATCCCAACCATCTTCCTGATATACTCGATGTAGCGCTACTCAAGAATGTGAACCTTCGTTTGCAATCGATAGAGACGTTCCACGAGCTTAACTCTGACCACCGCCCAGTAGTTATGCATCTTGCCCCCTACTCTGGCCCAAGCGATCCCAACCGCCCCCCTCAGACCCAGATGATAACCGACTGGAGGAAAGTAAGCGAAAGACTGAAATCCACCACGTCGCCTCACTTGGACATCCCCGATCACATAGTGTCAGTCGCCGACACGACGGCCGCAATCGACTCGTTTACTGAGCACGTTCAATCCGTTTTGACGGATTGTTCACGGGAAGTTCCGGTGATGGAAGACCATCGCTGGAAACTACCTACTGACGTACGTGACTTAATAACCGAGAAGAATGCGGCTATTCGTGCCTACGACTCCTTCCCTTGTGACGCGAACAAAGCCCACATGCGCCATTTACAGCGTGCTGTAAAGAAACGCATAGGAGAGGTTCGCTCAGAGGGTTGGAACAAGATGCTCAGTGAGCTCGAGCCCACTCACCAAGCCTTCTGGCACCTTCAGAGGAAGTTGCGTTCCTCAGAGGAGGTCTCTATGCCTCCCCTCATCCGCCCCGACAAGAGCGTCGCTTTCGACAGCACCGACAAGGCCGAATGCCTTGCCGACAGCCTAGAGTCCCAATGTTCTCCCAGCTCTCAACCAGTAGACCAAGCTCACCTGAACAAGGTCGACGCTGAAGTCGAACGGAGAGCCTCCCTCCCTCCCGTCGAAGACCCTGATGATCCTCTGCCTCCCGTCACTCCAGACGAAGTGCACGACATCATTAAAGGGCTCCACGCGCGTAAGGCCCCCGGTTCGGATGGTATTACCAATAAGGTATATAAACACCTTCCTGCCCCGCTAATAATGCTTATGACCGCCATCTTCAATGGCGCCTTGAGCAACAACATCTTCCCACAAGCATGGAAAGAAGCCACCGTCATCGGTATCCCAAAGCCAGGCAAGCCAAAGTCTGAGCCCTCCAGCTACCGCCCTATTAGCTTACTCAATGTTCTCGGCAAAATCTACGAGAGACTTATTTATAAGCGTCTCAAAGACTACGCCGAAGCAAAGAGCCTCATTCCCAACGAGCAGTTCGGTTTCCGTCCCCAACACTCGAGTATCCCCCAGGTCCACCGTATAGTAGAGCACTTATGCGCTGGTCTGCAGCGTAACGCGACGACGGGTGTGCTATTCTTCGACATAGCGAAAGCCTTCGACAAAGTCTGGCACGACGGCTTGATATACAAGCTTTACCAACTAGGAGTGCCAGATCGTCTCGTGCTCATCTTACGAGACTTTTTGTCGAATCGCACCATCCGCTATCGCATCGAGGGTGCACTCTCGTCCCCTCACCCTATTCGCGTCGGTGTCCCTCAGGGTTCCGTTATATCTCCTCTAGTCTTCACGCTGTTTACTAGCGATATCCCACAGAGTAAAAAGGCTCAGTTGGCTCTCTTCGCCGACGACACTGCCGTTTACTATACCGGTCATTGTCCCAACGTTATAGCTCGTACTCTCCAAACCTCCGCAAACGTCTTAGGCGCTTGGTTCCGGAAATGGAGAATCGAGGTCAACCCCGATAAGAGTCAGGCGGTTCTCTTCCCAGCCCGATCACTATGTATGGCAAGCCAATCCCTTGGGAGAAGCAAGCCAAATACCTAGGCGTGATCCTTGATCAAAACTTAACGTTTAAACAGCACATTAAGGCTGTTCGCGCGCGCGCCGCTTTCGCTCTTGGTAGACTCCACTTTATTCTGACAGCCCGTTGCAAACTGTCACTTAAATGCAAGCTGCGCATCTACACCGCAGTCATCCGTCCCATCATGACCTATGCCTGCGTTGTATTCGCGCACGCTCACCCACGTCATCTCCATAAGATGCAGACCCTCCAGAACCGTTTCCTCAGAAGGGTCACGGGTGCCCCCTACTATGTCCGAAATATAGATCTCCACTTAGACCTAAAAAGCCTACCATAAACCAGTTCATGAAACGCTTATCGAAGCGTTTCTTTGACTGTGGCATAAAACACCCCAACCCCTTGATCTCAGCGGCCGCCCGCTACACTCCCTCCCGTATTAGTAGTATTCGCCGACCAAGGCATACCTTAATCGCCCCCGACGACGCCACAACCCTCCTCCAGGAGAGTAGTAAGGCCACCAGCACGCTTCATAAGCCCAAAACCCGATCGCCGTCCTACCGTCCTCGCCGCCGAGGCCCGCCGCGACGCCCAAATCTACGCCCCTCCCGACCCTTGCTCGAGCCAGCCCGCGCCGCTGAGCCTGTAGCTTTAAATTCGTCCCTAATTAATATCAATCCTGATCCAGCTAGTCCCTTGCTGCCCTCTTCCAGCGACGCCCTAAGCCGAGGTCCGTACCCCACAGGGGGTGCCCTTAGCGTTGTCGCTTAGTAATTTTAGTTAGTATTTAAGTTTAAGTCCTGGCTGGAGGCCTTAATTTATTAGGGCAACCACAGGCAAGTCCGTCTTAGCAGACGACAACCTCATAGGTTGACCTGCGAGATGACATTTATAAAAAATAAAAATAAAAGTTAGCAACCACCACTATGGGCAGTTGCGAGGTAACCCCATCACAAGTATCCTTATAACTTACTGGGGCTGCCTCAATTTTGAGCTGTAGAACAATTGTACGAGAAACAATAAAAACTTTATTTATTTATTTAAACTTTATTATTATTATTTATCTATTTGACAGGATTTTTTTTTTAATTATGAGTTTGTTGTTGTCTTCTACAGAGCACTAAGTATTATTAATCGGATTTGCGTTAAGTATCGCAAGTAGGGACTTACTTAAAGTATAAGAAAAGTTAACAAGAATTTTAAAAATAAAATCATAACGTACTTTAAGAAATTCAAGTTGCTGAATTACAAAAAAAAACCGGCCAAGTGCGTGTCGGACCATGCTCAATGAAGGTTTCCGTAGTTGGAATAAATATGAATTTATCACAAGAACAAAGAACAATGGCATACATCATTTTATTTGAAGTAAAAAGCTTGTTACATTAATGAAAACTACCGTAAAATGTTCGTAATAAGTTCCTAGACTTATTTAAGAAAAGATAATCGTCAAAAAAATCCGTTGTTAATAAATATTGAGACTTTGGCCTTTTTGGCGGCATTTTGAATTTGAAACAACTTTTATGTATTAATGTTTTTTGACTATCGTCAATCGTGTGAATCTTCGTTTCTTGAATAAATGATAAAATAATGAATTATTTGATAAAGAAATAAAACAAGTCATCTGTAACCCAAACATATAACAACAGGTATGGCACAGACGTAGGTGACTTAGATCACATTTTTTTCTCCTGTCCCTTAAATGACAGTTCATCCTTTCTCAGTAACCTCTTGTCCCTTCGTACTCCTTTCCCTACCTCAATACTTTCTTTACTTTGTACCAATGGCTTTCCTGTATATAAATGTATAATATCCTTCATTACTTTAAATAATATTAAGTTGTAATTTTAGTTCATTATTCATTATGGTATCACTGTTATAAATACTGATCCTATAGATTTTATCCTTAAATCCCGATATAACTTATTGTAATTATTATATTTTCGTTTCCCTATCTTTGTTTCCTTCGTAATAAACTAAACGTGACACTGGCTGAATGCACAAACCGTGCGAAGACGAAAGGAAAAAAAAAACAGCGGCTCGAGAGCAACTGTCACTGTCAGTGTTGCTAACAACGCAAAGTCTGAGTTGCCATTTTAATCATTCATTCGGACAACTAAAACAAAAAACTTGTTACCTCTTTCAAACGACGTCATAGTAAATAAATAGGTATTGCGTTTAGGTCAATTTATTTATACCACCAGCCACCGCTTAGTACGTATTTCTTAGACGTATAACTGCACAGCTATAAAAAGTTCTAGATCGCGCGAAAAGCATTCAGTTGGCAACATCGTTGAGATTAGTTGTTTTAAAATTCATATTTACCGCAAAAAAACCAAAGAATGAAACTCTCAATATTTATTAACCACGGAGTTTAAAATATAAAAACTTTTATCTAATGTATTTAGGAATTAGAAACGAACATTTTACAATATTTTTTATTTATGTAACAAGCTTTTATTGTTCAAATAATTAGCCGCCATTGTTCTTTAACATAGCGTTGCCTTTGTATACACACAATGGGGATGATGACAATTTTTATTCTCAAATTTTTTATCTCAATAAAAAGTTTATTTCCAAATAGTGCAAATTATATTTAAAAAAGTGTTAAAGCTTAAACAACTGCCAAGTTATAAACGTTTTAAAATAAGTGGTAGACTAGGACAGCACTATCGTAGAAGTGACGTCACGACTACGTAAATTCATACTAACGCCGTATATTGTCCGTTCCGCGCGACAAGGACAGGAATAATCGCCTCCAAAAACTTTTAAAGCGTCTATCTTCTTCATATTTACATCGATTTACTAATTTTTACTATGCCTTCTTTGAAATTACATTATTTTTACGAACATTTTTTAAAAGTAGTCATCATCTCAATTACCCAGATGGACGCAAAATTTCAACTTTCTAGGTCATCTATCACATAAAAACCTAACCTCACTTCCGGTTTAGGTTTTATCTATTATTTGCCAAATCTAATAATTGTGATAAAAATTATAAAAATTAATTTAGCAACAACCGTTTAAGCTGTAAGTATGTACAATCAAATTGCACAAAAAAAATGCTATGTAAGAAGTACCCTATAGGCACCGGTTTCGATTTACTTGCGAAAAAAAAAATATAGCGCATGAATCGCCGTATTTTTTTTTGCGTTGACTAAAAGCTGGATTTTTTTATTTCAACTTGATACCTTTACGCATTCCTGAGATAAAGTGTCTAGACAGACTGACAGACAGACGAACATTGAAATGGTCCTATAAGGGTTTAATTTTTTCTTATTGAGGTACGGAACCCTCAAAATCTAGACAGGTTTATCTTGCAAATACCTACCTACCTACTATCGTAGAAAGCTTAACGTGCACCATGATTCTATTAACACAATTAATTTATCCGTCATTGCTTAATTTTTAATACGTTGTGGTTTGTACATATTATTGTAGTATAGTTAATTTATTCCTAGGTCTTCACATATAATTATAATTAATGGAAAATATTTCAGTTTAGTTTTCAGTTTCTTGCCCATTCGTCTCCATATCTGTGAAACTATCTTTTGGAAAAGGCTTCTGGAATTAGTTCTATTTTCTTGTAAATTTTGATGTTCTAAAGTTTCATATAATGGGACTTTGACTTTGTCAACATTGAATTACCAATAGAATATTATTCGACCTACTTGTTGCAAAAATACAACATAATTATTTATTTGATAAAATTATCTAAATGTTAAAATTGATTGAACCCTTAACTGAAAAAAATCTTTATTTCAACCGAAGCGTCTCCATCCCAACACCTCAAACAATTTATCACTTTCCAAATGAAATATGCTTATGAAATCATTTCAAAATAACCCAGACACCTTTCATGGGTAAGGATTCATTAATTTCGAGCCCAAAGTACAGTCTAGACGGATAAAAACTTGCAAAGAACCATTGTGTTGTCACAGTGTAAATAAAACAGTGAGCTTTTGACGAGGAATGAGTAATGGTATGTTTGAATACGAAGTTCGCGCTGTGTTTATTTTCTATGTACTAATTACGAATGCAATATTATGTGAGAAAGCATATACAGGGTCGCAGTCTGTCATGCTATTTACTGGACAATAGCATGACAGACTGCGGGGGGTGATAGCTTGGGTCAATACCCACCAAAACAACACATTATATGTTTAGCAAAACTTACGGATTTACATTTTTACAAAAATTTCCGAAATACCAAAAAATCTACCTTGAAACAGATTTTTAAGCATCTCAGATGGTCACCCATCCACAGACCGACCGCGGCCAGTGTAGTTTAACCAAATCAATCGACCCGTGCGGCCGCTGTTTTGTAGCTATAAATATCGCTTGAAGCAACATTATCTCTTAACTCTCAATTACCAAGACACAGCATTACTTAACATAATGTCAAAAATACTCCTTTCAACTGTCACATTCAATTTCAAAGTTTCCACCGGAAGGAAACTTATGCCGATGCGAAATTTAACTCTGTGGCATTTCTCAAACGTGTCCCAGCAGCGGATATAGTGCCGATACCCCTTATCTGAACAGCGTTAACTTCCTCGTAACATTATACCCCGTGACAGATACCGTTCGCGAATAAATTCGACGGTCGATGCCACTGACCGCTTCCTGCGGCTTCGACTTTTTGCGGCATATTTTTTATACTGACTGTACTTGTAGTTGTGGGGCTTGAGTGAATCATTGAGCCCTTGCGTGTATTGATATAGCTCCTGTTAATTGGGTGTAAGTAGAGTTTTAGGGGTTACGAGAATTTGTGACGACTGGAGTATTAGTAACGTCTTCTTTATTATGTGAATTGTGATTTATGCTCAACTAGCTGTTGCCCGCGACTTCGTCTGCAATCCAGGGTAAAAAGTACCCCATGTCGTTACCAAGGTCATGGTCTATCTGTGTGCCAAACTCTATCCAAACCCGTTTTGGCATGAAAGCGTAACAAACAAAACTTTACTTTCGCATTTATAATATTAGTTACCAGTTACGATTTAAATGTCACTAAAGGCATTTCATAAATAACTAATAGGTTTTCCAAAAGTTTTTGAGTAACGTCTTTTATTTTGTAAAAAAAATCACATACCTAAAATAAACCAATCAAGTTTGGCAATCCCTAGTGACCATTCATTTTAACAATCATTAGAAATCCACGTTTAGCAGAAAAGGTTTTAATAATGACGTTGAAAGCTGTTGTCAAAGTAAAGCAGTTCTCGCAATAAAGTCACAAGCCAGGCTCACTTCACCACCTTTTTTAAGTCACACAGAGCCGGCATAATATTATAAAACTGTCCTCACATACGCAGTCCTTTGGAACAAATTAAAAAGCTGGTGAGTCAAGAACTCTTTTTTACCCTTTAAGTGATAATCCGCGAATACGAAAACCGACATTTGAAACACGAGAAGACTTTGTAAACCTAAAACAGAGCCCATAAATTAAAACTCTCCGTCTGAATTATGGAATGACATTGTTTTACGCGAACCATCGTATCATCGGGGCGATTATTCGCGAAAACTTTAATGAGAATGTATGGGCTGAAGACAGTTTTAAACGCACATTGTTTTTCATAATAAAATCCGCATTTTGGAATATTTTAAGACGTTGTTGTTGATGGGAAGACAGTGTGCCTGTTATGTTTCATTGTGGCTCGGAGAAAATAGTGTTGTTTGGTATTACTGCGCAATATTGTAAAAGCTGCGTTTGAGTTTGTTGTGACAGCTTATTGAGTCTATTGTGGGAACAACTTGCCTTTGTATAAACTTGATCACCAAAATCAAATTGCTTTTACGTAATTTGCAGACTAGAATCACCATATTACTATGTAGCTATGCATAAAAACTACATATTCAACTTAACTTAGACAACAACTAAAAGTTTGCAGTTACTAGCTTAATTATTTAATCTATCAACCATATTGCAGTAATCTGCCGGACATAGGTCTCTCCCTAGCTGCACTTTCGCGTCCAGTCTTTTCCAGCCTGACTAAGGTAATCAATCTATCTAGCTGAGGGGCGTCCGGTGCTTCGTGGTTTTTCAAGTATGTCAAGATCCTGCTTGTAGAAACATTGTTATTATTTTTAACCAAGCTTTTAACTACATTTCCGTTACTTGCGCATGATTGAGAAATAAACAATTCGATGACATGTGACATCGACCAACCCGGTCTTGAGGGCCTTTGTGGTGGACTATAGTCCCAAACCCTCTCATAAAGAGGAGTCATATATACCAGCAGTGGGAACGTTATATTCTGATAATGCTCATGCTACGCTCATGTTCTAACACCCAAGTTCAATCTAATCCACCAAATAAAGCACACAGTTGCGCAATGGCAAGCAGATAGGAGTAGAAATTATAGCTGTAATAAAGGTGTAAACATATATTAACCAATCAAGGCGTTCCGTTATCCGCCGCTAGGTGGCGCCGCCGATCATTACGCCGTCTGCGTTGGCGCCGCAGTAGGTTTTAAGTTGGATGCTTTACAATGCTGGGTTATTAACATTTCATTTATCACTTCAATAATGGCATCTATACAAAATCTATTTATAAACTCAAACTCAAAGCATTTATTACAAACAAAACATTTTTATTTGTCAAGGGGTCGTTCAGTCAGAAAGATGAAGCTAGTTGCCCATTGCAAAGCGTAGTCGGTACCTATGAATAAGAAGGGACACTCATTTAAATTTAAATTGTTTACATAATTCATATTGAAATTACACATGTGAGAACGATGTAGAAAGACGTGCGCGTGTAAAAGCATCCGTAATAAAAAAAAACATACCTATATAAATGCCGTGGCAGCTATGAGACGACAAGTCCCTACTGACGTGCGCCCGTTCAAGACATGACGTGTGGATTAGCACCATTCGGCTCAACTATTTTGAAGAGAACTTAATGTTCCAACACAATAAATACAAAACGTAATTACAGGATAAGACAAAAAAGTTGTAGTGCACATTGGTGGTTGCCCGAAATTGAGCTTCGTGCAAGAGAATGTGATACCTAACAAAGTCACAGATTGAATTAAACTCACCCCACCCATGACCAAGCTATTGTTATCTTTATAGGTTTCTACTTCTCTTTATTCTATCTTAGCTTTTAGAAAGACGAAAGTGAAAATGAGGATTTTTCATTAAGTTTTGATATAGTAAGTCAATGTACTCGATCCACAGCGCCACAATCTTGCGCACACGCATAGCCGAGCTGCGAAGCCGTTAGCTTGTCACCGTACCGGGACAGGGTTGCCACACATCGTAATATTTTTTTTTTTTTTATTTAAAGGAAGTGTCTTAGTAACACTGTGATAAACAGGAAATTGAAAATAAATTGTATGTCATATCGATTTGATATTAGATTTAGATTGCATGTAACTGTGAAGTAGATTGTTTTAGTACTCGTAAGTTGTATCAGTTTTGAAAGGAAAAACTATTTTAGCTTTACAAAGATAATGTTGAACTATATTGATACAATTCTTTATCCATAGGTACCTACGTACGTTATCAACATCTATTTAAAAAAAAAAAAAAAGAAGCAATACAACGTTTGCGGGGTCTGCTAGTATAATTATCAAGTTAATGTATACAAAACATTTTACAACATTTTAAGAGTCGATGGAGTTTCTTTTGGAAGGGGCGACTAGAATCAGCTATATTTTAATTTAAATGTTGACTTTCAAAAGTTCCTCTTAAGTGCCTATTTGAAATAAATGCTTTGACTTTGACTTTTGAATGTCCTGGTAAATCGATCCCTGTTTTTTGAACTAGAGAATACACTGTTCTAATACAGTTAAAAAGCGCGTTGCATGAGAACGAGGCGGCTTTAATAATATTTTTACTTCCTTATAATGTTAAAAACCCCTTAACCTATTAACCAATCACAAGTCGCGACACCCCTACCACACATGCGGGTCACCCTGTTTTTGCGGTAGCGTGATTAGAAACCGCGTTTATAAGAAAATTATCCGCACCGAACAATTATCGTGAAACTTGTTTAATGGACCATTTGAGACACGTTTACATTTTAATTTTTACTTAACTAGGTCGATAACTAAATTTTAACAACTTAATACTTATAGCAATATGTAGGCCTTTGTCTCCCTGCTAGGAAGTTACCACTCTTCAAGAGAGATGAGCATTGCTCAATGCGTATTGGCAATTTCCGACTGTTTTAATAATTTTCTCAATTATTTTTCACGATGTTCTTTTTCCAAATGGCAGTTCTTTGGTAATGTTTTATTTTATAACTAGTTGCAGCCCGCGACAACGTCTGCAATCCAGAATTAAAAGAAGCCTATGTGCTTCTCCAGGTCATAGTCTACCCAAGTGCCAGATATCATCCAAATCCGTTCAGCCGTTTTAGCGTGAAAACGTAACAAACAAACTTACTTTCGCATTTATAATATTAGTTATGATTAATGTTATGTACTTGTACATAAGATAAACACTGCTTAATATTGGGCATCACTCGGCAATTTTCATCTCGACAACAGTCTGTCACATTCACCGATAAAACAAAAATCAAATTGTCATGCGCCACATTGCTGCAATTTTAAGTTGGACACTACATGGTTCGCTCCAGTCATTCATGCATTAAAGCAAAACTTTCGTCCCAAATTCACAAGCCCTAAATCATTCAAAAGCTATCTCCAATGATTCATCACCAACATCTGTAACGAACTTGCAAGATCTGAACACGCCATAATACTTTCAAATGCGCAACAACCAATCAGAGTTTGAAGTTCGAGATAAGGCACGGTTCAGACGAATTTGCGAACTCACTTGGTGCCAAAACGTGCCACGACTTAATCATTGTGAATTACAATTGTATAATTTTATAACATTCTGCTACTAAATTATTCTGACTCTTGACTTTGAGTTGAGTGTTTGGTTGTTATTGAATAATAATATGAAATTCTATTTGTAAGGTAGCTGATTGGGATCGAGTTTCGTAGTTTGAAAGGCTTCGCGGTATAATCAGCGTTTGAAACAGATTTCATGCTTTGTGTTAAGTTTGCAATGCTTGAAACAAATACTCATTTAACTACGAAATAAGGTACGTGTAAAAAAAAATATTGCGTTTGCATGCACCTACATTCTGGTGAGGCATACAATATTTTAATATATTTGTTAAAGCTTTTGGACAAACCGCTAAAGCTTTAAGGAAGGGAAACGTATTTTTAAACATGACCTCTGCGACGCAGTAGGCAGTAAAAAAGGCAAATGGTTCCTAATTGTTCCATAATTTGCGTCGCAAAATTACTCCATTAAGCACCTCCATAAACTATTAATTTAACGTTGCTAAAACATGAAAGCACAAAGCGCCTTTCAGTTTCTAAAAACAATAAGTGACAGATCGTTACTTTACGGCAGACTTTTCCCTAAGGCGTTAGCATCAGGAAAAATACATAAGGGAATATCCTTAAGTAGATCAATTCATATTCGAATACGTAAACGTATCACTGTGAAAACAAATAAACACCTACAATAATATCAGTATTCCTTTCACACCTCAATAAGGATTACCCTTCTAGGACAAATAATAAAAAAGGGGAATCAGCCAAAAAATCGTCGAGTAAGCTCGACGCTTGATAAAAATCAATTCAATTTTGGAGACTGTAGCTGTCATATCGACCTACGTGAGGCACGCGTGACGGGAATAGCAAAATGGAGGACGTAAAGTGGGGAAGCAGAAGTCTTAAGTAGAAACGGCTCCTTACAATTTTTCCTTATTGAGAAACGCGAGAGAAGTTACAATTAATATAACCTTCGCATTAGCTATTTTATAATTTTCGGGATTTAAATTAAGCTTGGCATAACTTTGTTCTTTATTCAGCCTTATTAATAAAGAGTAGAGTTATGCTTGTTCGTTAAACTACCTGAATGTGTTATAAATATGAAAGTTGTCATGTCACTTTTAACGTTTCACATTCCTTTGGATGTTTTACATTTCTAATGAAATCGTGGAGTGGAGGGACGTGTGGGGGTGAGTAACGTTTTGTTAGTAGTTCAGGAAACTTGTTTACAATTATACTTAATCTGTGTAGCACCTATTTATCATCATCATTATTTCAGCTGAATGACGTTCAATGCTTAATATAGCTCTCCCTCAAGCATCGCCACATGAACTGGTTCTGTGCTTTCTGCCAGCCAGGGTCTGTGCTTCAAGCGGATTCCTGTGACATTCGCAAAGTCGATGCTCCACCTTGTGGAAGGCCCACCAACACGACGCCTCCCGTTACGCAGTCGTTACTAGACAACCTTTCGGCCTCATCAGCCATCTGTTCTGCGAGCAACCATACGAGCGCCCCTTACTTACAACAAATTAAGAAAAATAAAAAATAGGCATCACTCCACACTAGGAATTTCTTCCTCAAGGTGCATCAGAAAACAAAAATCTGGAAAATAAACTTTTAAAAAACATTTGACTTTCTGCATATTTCTCTACAGCACGACCTCTGTATTGAAATTCGCCGTAGCTATTTGATTTCGCTGACGACAGCTTAAAGTCAGCTGATTTCTACTTCTCGTCTTATAAACTAACTGATTGCTGAATAAGCTTGCTCGTTTACACTTGATTAGTGAAGGTAATAAGTAGCTTCTCACGTAGCGCGTAGTGTCGTAGCCGCATGTTAACAAAATTTTGTTTAAACAATGTTCAAACGTTACATAGGAAGGTGAAATTGGTCTTCTAGTAAGTTATTCATAAAAATTTATTGTATCGCCTTCAAAGTATGCTCCTTCAGAAACAACACACTTACGCCAACGAATAATCCAATCATCAAACATTTTTAAAACGCTTTTACCGGAATCGTGTTCAGTTCTCGCCGCGAATTCTCCTTTATATCTTCTACCGAATGAAAACGGGTGCCACGAAGTGGTAATTTGAGTTTAGGAAAAAAAAGAAGTCGACTGGAGAATTATCTGGTAAATTAGGTGCTTGCTCAGTGGTATTTGTTTCGTTTCGTTCACAATGATGACCTTGTACGAAAGCGCATTATCGTGATGCAAAATCTAAGAATTTTCTTCCCACAAATCTGGCCTTTTTCGTCGAATTTGGTCTTTTAAACGCCGCATATCGCTTCAATAATATTTTTAATTTACCGTTTGACTTGTCGGCAAGAATTCCGAGTGCACAACACCGCGATAGTCAAAGGAAACAGTCAACATGACTATGACTTTTGATCGACTTTGGCGTGGTTTTTTCGGTTTCGGTTCAGTTGGAAGGCGGCACTCCGAACACACGTCTTGTAACCAGTAATAATGCGTTTCATGAACGTTGGGTCGGAATTGACTCGTTCTAACTTGTCCTCAGCGACTCTTATGCTTTTGAGTTTTTGGATAAAATTTAGGTCTTTTGGGACTAGCCGAGCGGCAACATACCTAATCATACCCAATTGATTATTTAAAATGGTACGCATCGACTTGTGAGACACAGAAAGTTCAGCGGCTATCTCTCTCAAACTTGAATGAGGATTTTCAGTCAATATTTCCTTCACTTTTGCGATGTTAACTTCAGTTGAAGATGTTGATGGCCTACCAAAGCGAGGCAAATCTTCCATCACATCTCGACCGCTTTTGAACGCTTTGTACCACTCATAAGTAGTTACGTGTTTTTGATAAAGTCAATTCACCGCAAGCCTACTGTAACATTTTCAGTGACTCTGAACACGAAATTCCGTTGGCGATGCAAAATTTAAGACAAACTCTTTGTTCGATGTTTTTGTTCATTATGAAATTCACAATACACACTAGATAATGATCTAAATAAAAACAACACCATATTTAATCTTTAGCGGAGTTTTTTTATAACAGATGCAACTCAAACTCCGCGCCAAAATGGAAAACAGTTGTGCCAATCTAACAAATAGAATAAAAAAATTGGAACCATAAACAAGTCATCCATTTCCGATACTTTTTTGATAGAATGTATAGGTACATATTATTAATAAGAAATACAGGCTTGCACCTCCCTTTAGGGGGTTGGACGGTATTTTTTATTTGTTTGTTTGTGTGCAGTTCCCCTGCATACCAAATTTCTAACACTTCGGGAAGTACCCTAGGGGTTTTATTTTAAATACACTGTTGATAACTGTTATCCGCAGTGCAAGAAAAGCTCACTAGATGCCGGTGGGTTCTCTGTCGATATAAAAAGCGTAGATATAAATAATAGTTGGTACTCCCTTAGAATCCAGTATCTAGTTTCTCTATTACGAACATTTAACGCTCACTGGAGTATGGAATTCATTAGGTGAAATCAATAAAATACATCTGTAAATACTTGAATGATGGTTCAACCAGGCTCCGTTTGCTTTAGAGAATGAGAAGGACACCTGAATGACGACTGAAACATATCAATCAAAATCAAACTTGGCACGAGCGAAGCCGCAAAAGCAAGTACACATATATACGATATTGTACTAATCAAGTAATAGATAAAATATATGTGGAGCAGTGGTGGCACAGTGGTAACGACGGCGACTTACGAGTTGTGGATCGTAGGTTCGAACCAGACAGGCGCTTTACTTTGTGTAAATTATTTTATCACCACTGCTCTCAAAACGGTGAAGGAAAACATCGCGAGGAAACCGGCATGTCTTGGAACCAAAAATTCGAAGACATGTGACATCTACCAACACGCACTGGGCCCGCGTGGTCCTCTCATATAGAGGAGGCCTGTGTCCCAGCAGTGGGAACATATTAGGCTGATTATGTATGTACTTGTCAAATCATGCACGATTGATTGTAGATAGGTAAATATTCGATTTAAACAAAATCAAAATTTTAAATGCGAAACTATCGTTTTGTTGCAAAATAAAAACACGAATAATATATTTTAATTAGACAAAAGGTTTTTATTTTTAAATATTACACATAACAATTAAATGTTTATTGCAATATCCCTCTCTTTTCAATATCCAATAACTTTAGAACTTGAAACAATCATCTGCACTTTTTCACTTCGACACAAATCATTAACAATCTCACATTGGCACGAGAAAATACGCAAAAACAACCAAATGGAATCCAAAAATTGCAACGCAAAGTAAAATGGAGCCACCCCAAGTCCAATCCAACTCCATTTTATCTGTTTCAATTCTTTCATTAAGCACTATAAGACTTCCACAATCAATTTCTAGCCACGATCCGCCTTAACCGGGATAACTCTGCAGTATTTGTAAGCTTTATTTCCTTCTGCACAAGATCTAAAGCTGAGTGAATTAGTAGCAAATATGTGCAGTAACGTACGGAGTCTGTACTTCGTTGTGGATAGCATAGATTGATGGGCGTGGTTGGCGAAGCTAAGTTACCCACAAGTGAAGAGCCGTTAACGTATACGATTTTTGGTATCGCTTCGTTGCTCGGACATCGTAGTTCTTATTACATTTTATCTCGATTGAGGAGAAGGTAATAATTGTAGGGTTGGGAATATTTCTTCATCACAACTTATAATCATGTACTGGCCTTACATTTCTAAAGGTAAGTATTGTAATTCTCGACCAGCGTTAGTTACGTTCTAACGTGTCGGTATGAGCTAATTGTGAAAAGGGCAGAGAGATCTGTATTTATATTTGATTTGAAAGCAATAGGCTAGCCCCCTTGTAGCGTTGTAGTTGATTTCCTACAGATCAACTAAAACGCACATCACTAGTTACGGTTTACAAGAATGTAATCCCTAAATCTTTCAAATTCCCACCACGCCACTCGGTGTCGTGGTATGGATTGGGCTATAAATATCCATCAAGCAGATCAAGCAGTAAGTTTAAACAACCCCGAGATAAACGGGTAAGTGCTCAGTGTGATTGCCTTTATTCTTAATTGTTTCCTGTCAGATCGCATTCTCTATGTATTTCTGTCTGCGCGGTCTGGCAGTTAATGTAATTGTTTTCGGCAGCTCCCCTATGACTGTCGAGAAAGCTATTTACCGATAGTGGCTTCTGCCACATAACCTGTCACCATTACTGCACCTCTGTGAATGCGTGCGCATGCTTCTCGCATTCTTCGTTAGGCTTGTCTCGCCGCGCTGCGCCTTGCTGTTCGCTTAAATCGCCTGGCCACGCGGCGAGGGACCTCCGAGAATGCCCGCGGCATGTGCACGACATAACCTAAAATTGTAAGCCACCACGATGGGTGAGTCTTCCTCCATCAACCTTGCTTTGGGCTTACGGCTGGGAGACGCACACATCGACGGAGGTTTGCAGTCCTGGCACAACGCTTACGGAAGCAACCGCCTCGCGCTGATTCCAGGGTTCCAGTATTAGGCTTCGCTGCTACTATCCTGCCTACCGCTGACTGCCGTCATTGCTGCCTCCGGCCTACCAGTGGAGAGACGCAAGTCACGCGGACTACCCACGCGGCCGCTACCGCCGCCTGACCTGCCATCCACGTGGCTCGTGGGTGCCGAGACCTCACGCCCGCCACGTGTTGAGGCCCTGCCTGAGCGGACCGTGCCTACACGCGGTCGTTCATCCCTGCGTGGTGCTGCCCACGCCTGGTGACCTCTGGAGTCGCTCCTCTACCCTGCTGTCTGCCCTGTGACCTCACGCCGGACCACGAACTGCGGCGTAGCCAAGCCCAGGGCAGTAACGTTCCTTTCCTTTCTACGATAGTGACCAGTGAACAAGTGCTTAGAGACCTTAACGCCCACTACCCTGAAATCTGTGTCTCAGAAAATAAATGTGTAAAGAGCCCCTTTGGTTTCATTATCTATCTACCTAGAAACCCGCTTGCCACACCCTATTACATGGGACTTAAAACATAACTGGCGAAATGTGGGTGTACTATAGGTACACCTCTGCCCAACCCTTCGGGGAATCAAGGCGTGATGTTGTATGTTATATGTGAATATATGTAAACAATAAATCAAACTACAAAATATATAATGGCCGTATCGCTTTCTGCGATCTCTTCCAGGAAACCTTGGAAAGGGCAGTGATTTGTCTAGACATAAAAAAAATCTGTAATTCGTTCATTATTAAGAGTATTCTATTTATTCTAAACAAAATTCATTAATGTAAAGAAGACGGTATGAAAAACAGGGTGTAAAGTTCACTCTTAATCTATGGAAAAGGGACGTTTCTTCTACCGGACGGTTGTTGTTGGTGTTGTTTCTGGTGGACGTTGTAGCGGTGTAGATGCCGCCACAGATTCAGCAATAAGTTATAAAGACGTCTAAATTTTACTGTTTTTTTTTTAAATTTAATGTTTAAAAATAACAGAAGCTAGCCACCCTTCAGCACTGCCTGGGACAATCTGAGTCTAACTTATTACATCCCAATCATATACGTGTCATAGGTGAAAATATATTGCCTGCGACTACCTTACCATTATCCCACCACGGACTACGACAAAATCTTCTAAAAATCTTTGATGAAGAGTCACGCACATCATTACCAAATCGTTTCGGAATCGTATCGGACTCTATAAAGGTTTCTGAGGTTAGTACAGATTACGAGGTGGAACTAAGTTGATGTATGGACGGTGTTCAAAAGAAATTTAGGTAGAATTGTGGTCTTGGTTGAAAAGAAAAGGGATTGGCTGAATAACCACGCCATGGCTTTAAAAGACCGATCTTTGAGAGAGAGACTGTTAATGTAGTTTTATGGTATTTTATTTTATTAAATAGGAACAACAATCAGCTTCATTATGCAATATTATTATAAACAAACAAAAAAAACATAAGATACTTACAATGTAGCCCACAGCGCTGTTCACGATTACCATTAACCAATAAAACTAAAGTCACTAGGAGGTGAACTGTTCATGCATAAGTGTTTTTAAAACAACAACACGTATTAGTCTAAGAGCTCAAGTGTCTTGGCGGCGGTTTTCTACCATCAGGTGACAATGCAAAAGATCATGTAAATATGTCGGTGTTCGAATGCTTCATTGTAGGTTCCTGCCATTCGCCGAACTGGTGAACGTAGACCAGTGTTAGATCGGTACCTACTGCAAATAGTTTGCCTTCACGCACTTGCCGTCTAAGGACAGTGCTGGGGAGTGCATAGCGTAATAAATTATTTAATAGTACAATCCAAATTGCCGTTAACAATGTTTTACAATGTCATTGCCTCCGATTGTTTATGTCTAGTATGGTATCTTATGGTATCTTTCCTATGGGCTGACTGTTTGTACTGTTGATCACAGGGTCAACATAAGGTATATAATTCTCGTGGTTTATTTACCCTGTTTTAGAATACTACATTGTTCCCTGAAACACCGAGATAAAGTTTTTACCATTTACTTTTTTAATCTAAACCATATTTATAACGTAATAAAGCTGAAGTATTTCTTTGTTTGTGTGAACGCGCTGATATCAGTACTTACCACCACTCGAATATGCATTGCAAACAATATTTTTGCATTTCATACCTCAATTTCAGAGAAAGGCCTTGAGAGGTCCTTAGGAGCCGTGCAAAAGAAAAAAAAACGGCCAAGTGCGAGTCGGACTCGCGCACCGAAGGCTCCGTACAAACCTGTAGGTATATGAGTAAAAGTACACACGCATTCATGAGGAAAGGGGTGGTAAGTTTAAAATTATTAGTAATATCTTTATTATATGATATAATTAAAAATTTACGGTTTTCGTAAGTTTTCCTTTATCTGTGCTATAAGATGTTGCTTCATACCAAATTTCAAGATTCTGAGTTCACGGGCAGTACCCTGTGGTTTTGATTCCCTTGCAAGTGTCGGAAATTTGCAGAAATTTGCGGCATAAACGGCTGCATCTTATCATTGCTTTGGCTTAGAAGTTACGTTCCTGAGAAAAAAGGGTCTTGACAGACAGACACAAAGAACAACACGAACAGACAACAAAATGATCCTATAAGGGTTCCGTTTTTTCCTTTCGAGGTACGGAACCCTAAAAAAGGAAAGATCGCTAAGCGAGAACGAAGTACTAGTGTGGGCAGAATATTCGCTGAGACGCGGGGGGTTGAGAGCCGAAATGTTAGGCGGTCGCAGTCACGAGCAGCAGGTAGTGCTACATAGCAGAAGTACCTATCTAATATCTAGCACTAGACACAACTTTATTTAAAAAAAAAAAATTGATTTTTTTACCTACAAAAAAAAACAACAAAAAATTTACCTACGTATTAACTAAATTTTTGGTGCGACAATAAGAACGAAACTACGTAGTCGTAACTACCAACACTTTAGAGCTTTTACTTTTAAAAATTCAAGCACGTATCCCATTCGCTAAAATTAACAAAAACTCTACGTTCAAAATTCCGTAAAAACAAAAGCAAGGGTACCCAAATTTTCGGAAGCAAATGTACGCTACCCTCCATTTGGCTCCAAAACAAAAAGTATATAATAACAATTCGAAGGACACTAACTATTAACACTGTCCACTTTTGTATATATAAGTTGAAAAACAAATTTATTTTGGTACGTTGCCCAAAATTCTCCTTCCCAATGTCGTCGGCATAAAGTTTACTATTGATTAGAAATTATTTTCATAGACGCATATGTGGGGTAGTTTAGCAAAAAGTTGCAAGCTTGGCAAGGCTGCCAACGGAGCTGGTCACTCGAGAATTGTTTAGTTGGCCATTCCAAATTCAAACTTGCAATGTTCCACTCCGGTGGGTGGCCATTTTCAAATGGTTTTAATACATTGCTCTTTGAATTTCTGGACGAAACTTTCAAGCTTAATACTATTACTGATAAACTTATCGTAGTTTTTATAACTTAAACAAAAATCGCAAAAATAAAATATAATATACACTGGATTTTCCGTTACTTTAATTAGCAACAAGTCAAATTGTCCGGAAAAGTGGCTTAAGAAAGAACAGCACCAAAATTGCGTAACAATATATTACGGCATCTCCTTCAAAATCCTTCAGATAGTGATTTGAAAGTATGTTGTCATGCAATTGGGGTGAGTATATCCTAGAAATGGTCTTTGGTCACTTCACTGAAAGAAAAATAAAGAAAGAAAGAAAGAAAAACATATTGATTTGTCACACGTGCACGTTGAAACACGTGCATACAAAAAGATAAGATAACTCAAAAAAAAAAACATAAAAAACAAAGCAGATTTATAGTAAAGAACACAGGACATAAAAAGTCGGCAGCTGCACGCCGTGACTGTGACAAGAAGGCTCCCACTCAGCATGATGCTGTGCTATAGTGGACCCACAGCACATCGATGACTTTCAGTGGTCACCCAAAAATTACGTACGAAAACCAAGTCATTAAAACTTTGATTTAAACTTTGATCTTGAATAAATGCTTTGACTTTGACTTTGAATTTCAAAGTCAAAGACAAAGCATTTATTTCAAATAGGCCCATAAAAAGGCACTTTTGAACGTCAAAATTTACATTAAAAAATAGAACTGATTCTAACCGCCACTTCCAACAAGTAGTTTCGTATGGAGAAGAAGTGGCAAGAAACTCCACCGTTACTCTTTTAAAATGTTTTACATTAATTATATTTCTATATGTGAAGATGATGCACCAAGAATAAAAATACTATACCACAACTGGTAAAAAGAATTAAAAATAAAGCAAAGGCAGATAGGTTAATCACGTGATAGGTACATTGTGCTCACATATTTACTAACATTTTAAAAATATATGATTTTCCTAAAATATTAACTGACACTGAACTGACACTGTGTGTGAGTAAAGTAAAAATAACAAATAATACAATACAATAAGCAACTGCTATGATTTTGTCTAGCCTCTAGATTGTCCTATGGAGCAGGACCAGCATGTTTCCAAGCATTCTTATATAAGATATAATCCTCTAATTTGTAATATGCTTGTTTACAAAGTGTTTTTTTAACATGAGTTTTAAACTTTCTTTCATTTAATTGCAATATTTCACAAGGTATTTTGTTGTAACATATAACACAGTACCCCATAAAAGATGTATGTACTTTAGAAATTCTGAAAAATTGTTTATCTATTTTATTTTTATTTCTAGTGTTAATATATGTCTATCACTTATTTTATTTCTTTTATTCAATTAACTTAGAGCAAACAAAAACAAATAAAAATGCCTATTACAATTCCCCAAAGTTTGTTTGGGAATGCTTTGGTCAATAAACGAATTAATGAATGTGAAATACTGTTGTTTTGAATCATTTCCATTTGGTCAGTGAAACTGTTATTACTTTGAGCACAATTTAATAATAATATTACGTTTATGATGTTAGTTGTGTTTTGTTATTAAAATCATATTTTGCTGTTGAATTTTAGTGTAAAGCAATCTACAGGACATTTATAATATTTGTTTTTTCGACTTGGGTTTATTTACTTTCAAAATAAAAGTCAACGTCATTCTAAGATTACAATGTTCTGTAGAGGTTTTGTACGGATGATTATGACCAACCGACCTCCAAGAATATTTTGTGTGTTGATGGCTTACATTTGGTTGAGATTAACACTATTTCATAATAACAAGATAAGAAAAGAATAGGGGACCAGCTTGGATAACTGACAGGGCGTGTGATGATTAAAAAATAAGTAGATTGACTGATATAAATAACGAAATTCATAAAAAATACCTACGCCTTTTAATGAGAATCCCGCTACAGTACGTACCTACCGTGTATTATTTTACAAACAAATGAAGCAATTGATTCTTTGAAAGCAATGTAAAGCAAACAATACAAAACTATCGTAGCCGCCTTGGCTCAGGCCGCCGCAGACACCCGTACTGCCAATTCACGCCCATACACAGACATATTGAAAGAACAAGGTAGCATAATTTTTTGAGAAACTTTTTAGTGCCATCATTATTGCTTCATTTTATAGACTTGACTCTTTCGAGGAATATTCGACCTTTTTGACGGTAACTAACGGGTCTTTATGAGTTTTATATTGTTCTACCACTCGTAGATGATAGTGTAATATTGTTTACGTAAAAATTAAAGAAATAAACTTACCTGACGGGCAATTCCCGTCTCCTTAGGAACGTTCTCGTTCTAATGTCCCAAAATTTTTGACAAGTTTTTAAATTGATTGTGGCTGAGATGGGATTGAAATTTTTAACGTTTTTTTTTTTTTACAGAAATTGGTCTTCTGATGCCTCTAGAACCTAGACGTAACCTATTCGCAGGTTCAGTTTGAGTGGCTTGGGCGAGGCCTATATCCAGCAGTGGACAATTGATGATGGGTAACCTATTCACTCGAGGCTAAATGATTACCAGATTAAAGTTTTCGGACTCTGAGAGCTTTTGAAAATCACCCTTTAGAGATATGAGGAACAGGGTGTAAAGTTCACTCATACTCGTGGAAAAGGGAGGATCCTCCGACCAGATGGATGTCGTATCTGGTGGGCAACTGCCCGATGATTGTTATCGGGAAGTTGTATGTATGCTATCTGCGCGGTAAACTCTGCTTGCGCGATGCAGGATTGATGCGTTTGTTCGCATGTGGCGGTGTAGATGCCGCCACATCACTCCCCTCCGAAGACCGGAGGTCGATAGTGGACTAAGTCTTGTATCTTGCGATGCTTGCCAATGCCAGTTGGGTTCCAGTGGGTTGGAACCGGGTGTCGCGTAGTTCGCGGTGAGTCGGAACTGTCTGCGAAGATGCCCCAGTGAGTCGGGGTGGCTGACTGCTGATGTCGACCAGGAGAGGGATTAAGCACTCTGCTTGTGGACCGGCCGAATGTGCAGTGTGCTGTGCCAAGGTTGCTGATGAGGCTGAAGGTGATGACCAGGTATGCGCTTGCGCTGCATGCTGATGGTCAGGACAACCGTTCAAGCCGTGGTTGCTGGCTGGCTGTGTGACTTGCGGGAGTGATGATGATGACGTCACGCTGAAGTAGTTGCACGAAGGCTGCGCTGACGTTCATAGTCGGGGTCACCAGTTTAGAGATATGAGGATCACGTCGGGGTCACCAGTTTAGAGATATGAGGAACAGGGTGTAAAGTTCACTCATACTCGTGGAAAAGGGAGGATCCTCCGACCAGATGGATGTCGTATCTGGTGGGCAACTGCCCGATGATTGTTATCGGGAAGTTGTATGTATGCTATCTGCGCGGTAAACTCTGCTTGCGCGATGCAGGATTGATGCGTTTGTTCGCATGTGGCGGTGTAGATGCCGCCACAACCCTATAACGTTCCACTGCTGGGACACAGGCCTCCTCTTTTCGAGAGGGAGTGGGCTCAGGGCGAGTTGATGGATGTGACGTGTCTTCAACTTTGTGATTTTTGCCGGTTTCACCACGATGTTTTCTTTCACAGTTCAGAGAGCATTTCTGATGAAATAACACAAAGTAAAGTTCAGTTTAGATTCGAATCTACAAACTACAACCCATAAGTCGGTGCCGATACTACTTGACCACTGCTCAAGAGTTCTCAGGGAAATAAAATGTCTAATAGATTTTTTTATACTAGTAATTGCGCAACACACTATCAATAACTATCTAAATCATTTTGAATGAAATTACAATCCATTGCTTCATACGTTTTAAAAACTGTCTTCTCAACAGCGTAAATAACGCAATGAATATTGTTGAACTGTTAAAATAAAAGCGATTGCTACTGTTAGTGTGCAACGCAATTCCCCCGCTGGAAAAAATAATTAACGACTACAAAATAATAATCAATTCAAATCACGTCTCTAAAGTTCTAAACCGTCCGTGAACCAATGAATCACGCACCTAAAAAATAACATTCTAAAAGATTATAGCTGGTTAATGACCAAAGAGTTAGGTGATGAATTTAAAAAGCAAACTGACTGTAACTCTGAGTCAGAAGTATATGGTACACATTAATTAGATATACCAAGGTCTTCCTGAACACGTGCTGTTAGTCATGTAGAGTATTACTAGCTATATGATAGTTACAGGATTTGTCTGTAAAGATAAAAAAATATGGATAAGCAGTTACAGTTTTCTTGATATACAAGTCAATAATTATTTGTGCCACCTCCCCTAGTATAGTAATGTTAGAATTCAAAGGATGTTCGTGGCACAAACACTATCAGCACCCTAATTAGATAACACACTAATAATCTAAATCATTTTGAAGGATGTTGATAGTTCATTGCTTCATAATAATATGTTCGAAAAATGTGTCTGTTCAACAACATAAATAGCGCAATGAATGTTGTTGAACTGTTAAAATGGAAGCCATTATTATTAGCCATCTGTGTGTTACACAATTACCCCGTAGGCTATACATATTGTCATTGTCCCCAATGGTCATCACTGGTGGGATGCTGGGCTCCTCTCTGGAGAGAGCTGTCAAAATGATATCAGCAGACGCTTCACTTACTGTTTACTTTTGTATTTCATTCGGCATATTTCACTCGAAGTGAAAAGTCTGAACACAAAAACAAAACGATCGATCGAACGATGTTGGATTTCGGCACTAAAGCGTCGCCCAGCGTGTTGGCGGAAGACACATTGTCTTTGACTTTTTGGTTGTAGGACACGCCAGTTTCTGCACGGTATTTTCAAGCATGAAAACTTTCCTCAATATCTATTGGTTATTGTATCTGTTACTCAACAATTGTCGAATGTTTATAGAAACATGTACAAAATAACGGTAACAAAATGTTGCACAGTTCAAAAGTCCGTACGGTCAGACGACCAAAGATTAAAATAGATACTTAGGTAGCGATACATTCTGTCAGTTAGTCACTGTCGTTATGACTCACTGTGCTGCTCAGCGTGACGATCATACAGACTGTTTTAGATGGCACTCCATTATTTACATACTAGTACTATGATGAAATCACGATAGAATGTTTTCATAATTATTTTAGGTACCAGGTATTATGTTAGGTACCAGGTACTAGCCACCAGCCACTTCTTCGCACACCTTGACGGGTTGATAAAACGTCATGATACATGTTGATGTTCCTTTATGTAATAATAATGTGTGATAATAATGCATTAATAATGTAATAATGTAAGGCAGAATACATTGACTGAAGGCTGTAAGATCTTTCCTTGTAAACTATGCATTTTCTTGCAAATAAACATTTTGAATTTGATATTAGTATACTTACACATATAAGTTACATATTAATGTAATATGCACATACACGTTCAGGAATATGTTCTGTAAATGATATTGTAAATCGCATCAAAATCCGTTGCGGAGTTTTGAAGTGGCAGCCCCCCAAATTTCGTAAAACTGTATGTTTGCTAATCACAAGTCAAGAAGCGCCTACTTCTACATAAAAACTCAAGAAGCGCCTACTTCTACAAAAAAAAAACTCAAGAAGGGCCTACCTCCTACTTACAAACTCAAAAAGCGCCTACTAGTACATACGTACTCTGTAGTCTATAGAAAAAACAGTGACATAAATTGTATAGTCGACCTCCTAATTGCTTTATTACCATAAGGTTGAATGTCACTTGCACGTCATAAAACGACAAGGTCTATATATATATTTGTACATGTGTCAGATCATTTCAAGTTTAGTGAAGTTTCCCAGTAAATGAAACTTCACTTCATTGTTGTCACAAGTAGTAAACATTAATGTAAATCTATAAATATTATAAATTAAAGTAGCTTTTTTTGAACTTCGCAACGGATTTAGATGCGGTTTTCTACTTCATTTAGAGATTTACAAATGATAAAGAAATCTCGATGTTTATCAAAGTAGTAAAAGACGTGAGCAGAAGGGGCGTGTCGCTAGTAAACTTTAGAGGTAACGCTGTTTTAGGTTCGACAGTTATTTTTTATACATATATTTGAGGATTTGCCTGAAAATTGCTTACAGCCTGTAACGTTTTCTGTGTACCACTTACGACTGTCATATTATAATTATGACAATCCATACCGACGACGGTGTGAGTTCCTCTATGAGGTGCAGCGTCAACTAACCTTGAGAAACTTGGCTTAAGCGAAATAAAAAAATTCTTAAATTTTATGCAATTTTTAGGTCAGTGCCAGGGTGTATGTTCAACAAAATATGATTCGCGACCGTAACTACGAGGTCTGCACTAAAAGTATCGGGAATGGAATATTTCCACTGTTCCTGTCATATTAAAATCTTTTTAATTGAAAACTCCTTGGTTTAAAAAATCGAATATCATTTATTTATTTAAAATAGATTCTCGGTCTTGTCAAACTTGTTTAGTCGTTGAGAAAATGGAATTGACTCGAGAAAATTCAAGTGCGATGATTTATTATGACTTTCGAATTGGTTTAACACAAAAGCAGTGTGTTGACCGTATGATTTCAGCATTTGGTGATGAAGCCCCATCCAAAACCACAATTTATCGCTGGTTTGCTGAATTTCAACGTGGACGTGTCAAGCTCAGTGATGATCCCCGTCAAGGTCGACCAAAAACTGCAGTCACCCAAGAAAACGTTGATGCTGTGCGTAAGCTGATTGAGGAAGATCGACGTGTGACATACCGCGAAATTCAGGCAACTTTAGACATTGGCATGAGTCAAATACAAATAATCTTGCATGAACAATTAGGTGTAAACAAGTTGTTTTCCCGATGGATACCGCATTCACTCTGTGAAGAGCTAAAAGCGGCTCGCGTTACTTGGTGCATCAGAACTCTCGAAAGATTCCACGCAGGATCCTCTAATGCTGTATACAACATCGTATCAGGTGACGAATCCTGGATATACATGTACGAACCCGAAACAAAAAACCAGTCACGAGTTTGGGTGTTCGAAAATGAGTTAAAGCCAACAAAAATTGTTCGTTCACGGAGTGTTGCATAAAAAATGGTGGCCACGTTTGTCTCCAAAACCGGCCATGTTACGAATATTCCTCTTGAGGGACAAAGAACGGGTAATGCAGAATGGTATGCTAGCATTTGTTTGCCACAGGTCGCTTCTGAACTCCGTAAAGAGAACTGCAACCGCCGCATCATCCTCCATCACGACAATGCGAGTTCTCACACCGCACACAGAACAAAAGAGTTTTTAGAGCAAGAAAACATAGAATTATTAGACCATCCGCCGTACAGCCCCGACCTAAGCCCTAATGATTTCTATACTTTCCCTAAAATAAAGAATAAATTGCGTGGACAGATATTTTCATCACCTGAAGAAGCTGTGGACGCCTACAAAACGGCCATTTTGGAGACCCCAACTTCCGAATTTCTTCAATTTTTGCTTCAATGATTGGTTCCATCGTATTGAAAAATGTGTCAAATTTCGCGGAGAATGCTTCGAAAAGCAATAAAACATTTTTAAATAGTAATGTTGTGTCACTTCCTTGATTCCCGAAATTTTCAGTGCCGCCCTCGTAGTATGTGTTTATAATCATTAAAGTCATCAATACAACCCTTTAAGTTCCTATAATCCTATTGAATGACAACAAAATATCAATCAATAGGAGTAAACACTGGGACACTGACCTGCAAATATCAAAAACTTATAATTTCAATTTCGCTGACAACCAGGCGCTTCCCCATAAACCTCGACGATCAATTGTTTTGTTCTTATTATTTTTCCGCGAACAAGAAAAATTATAATCTATATTTCTATGTATCTTATGAGTAAATCATTCGACTTATACCTTAATAATGGCAATACGTCGTCTTTATCTTGACTACATAAATAACGCCTTATTGAGATCCAAAATTGGTACACTGCTAATGATTTAGTATTATATGGGAAAAAAACGAAGTGCATAAGATTTTCTTTACCAAATGTCAAAATAACTAACTGTGAGATAGTATTGAATCTAGACAAACTAGAATTCGTCGATAAAACTGTTTTCCATCTCTTGCAGGACGGCTAAGTTCAGCAACATTTTCTGTGAGAAAAGTCCGTCAATTTACTGATGTAGGTACCGCGAGACTAGTATTTTTTAGTTACTTTCATATTATCATGTCGTACAGTATTTTTCCGACATCAAGTCTATTTTCATTCTGCAGAAAAGAGCCGTATATGGCCTCCGCATGCTCGACTAAAGATATTGACATCATGAAGATGCCTTGTAAATACACACATCAAAAAAGTCTAAGCAACACATACAATTTCAAATTATTAATCAATTATTATATGATTTCTTACCAAGTAGGTAATACCTATGTAAACTTTTTTGATCTAGAGGACATACTGGCTGGTTGAAAAAAAACGAGTATCATTTGTAATTTTTTTCACAAATTGAAAAGCGAATGCACATGTTCGAATTTTATAGCGTTTTCTTAGCTTATTAAAATTAAGTATTCTGTATCAATGTTATGCATTAAACAATAATTTGAAAAAAGTTTTTACGTCATGGTGCGACGTCATTTGAACGCACATGAAATGCAAAGAGCTGTAGGGATGTTGCAAGCGGGAAGAAGTCAATCTCAGGTATCTCGGTATTTTGGTTATTTGCCATCTTCATCAGCGTTACACTAACACGGGAGATCCTGCTGAGCAACACCCAGGTCGAGGAAGGTGTACATCCACACGCCAAGATCGATACATACAACTGACTGCAAGACGCCAGCCAATGTTAACCGCCCGAGAGATAGGTTTAAGGCTACAAAATTACAGTGGTGTTGTTGTTAGCTGCCAAACTGTTCGAAATCGACTGCCTGAGTATGGCCTACGAGCACGGCGGCGGCCAATTAGGTGCCCACCGATACGTCACGGGAATCGCGCTTGTCGAAATGAATGGTGTAGGGAACACATTACATGGACCCGGGAACAATGGGATAAAATTTTATTTTGCGATGAGTCTCGATTTGGGTTCAAGTCTGATACTAGAAGGGTAAGAGTGTACCGTTGTCCTGGAAATACTGAAAGACTGAGGTGCGTTCAGGAAGTGCATCCATACAACGGCTCAACAGTTATGGTATGGGCGGGTATTATGAAGAACAGACAAAATGACGCTGTAAATTAAGTTGAGGATGTTCTAAGGCCTTATTATGTCCTTCCATTCGCACAGACGCTTGGCTCTGATTTCACGTTGATGCATGACAATGCGCGTTCGCATACAGCTTTGTACACACCGGAATACTTGGCAAGGGAAAATATCCTGGTATTGCCTTGGCCTGCTCAATCGCGCAGACCTCAACCCCATCGAGCATGCATGGGACATGCTCCAGAGACGTGTTTTATAGGACTTGGATGGAGTGACAACCACCCAACAACTGAAGGACTTACTAAAATTTCATTGGGAGCAATTGCCGCAGGATAACATTAACAGTCTCATCGATTCTATGAATACTCGGTGCCATCAAGTTCTCAATAACAGAGGAGGCCACACTTTGTATTAATTTTATGCAATTTTTGTACAACCATTTAATTTTAGTTTAAGTTTAGTTGATTAGTCATCTTACTTTGTACTACGTACTTACAGTACTTACTTATTGTTACTTACGTAATTATTGTTACTTAATTAAGAATAAGTATTTTTTTTTAAATACAATTGTTGTGTTCAAAAACGCATTAAAAGTAATATAAATAAGAAATACTAAGGATTTAATGCAAAAACATATTGTAAAATTGAAATTTGTATGTGTTGCTTAGACTTTTTTGATGTGTGTATATCTATGAAAACATCAAGTGCGTAAGGAAAAATCTAGAAATTTGAATAATATTCTGAATAACAGCAAGTCTCTGATCACATTAGGGAATGAACAATAATGTTAACGACGTTCCACCGAGTACGTGAGGCGCGAGCGCAAGTCAATCGACCACTGCATTGCAAGGGTAGTCAAAATAATCACTATTACAATATAAAAATTCACCATAAATCAACGCCGGCTTGAACACTTCTTGATATCTTTTACTTTTGCCGCCTTCCTCGGTTACGTCAAGTTGACAGCTGTCAAATTCATGCTAAAATCAACTCTGTAAGTTTGCCGTCGCTAAACCCTTTGACGCGACGTCATATGTATACCAATATTTATGTACATAGGCAGTCTCGGCTGCCCGTCTGCAAATTTTATGGCATAAAGGAATATTCTAAATACATTTTCCTTGAAAATAACTTGGTATACCGTGATTTAGGAGCGAGCCATGAAAATATTATGATCACAGAAATTGATGTAATGCGACCAACAAATACGGGCGCCATATTTTGATGGATGCCGTCTATGTTAATAATTTATTGATAATACTGTTTATTTAATGAAATTATAGTTTTCGTTCTGAAATGTGTATTTGGTCAGTGTTTAAATGGATTGCTCCTGACTTCGACATTTTGATAAAACTGAGATAACACAACGCCTGTAATTCCCCGAAGACTTAGCCAGACGATTAGCATGTACACCCTTATGTGGCCAGTTATGTTTAAGTCCCATGTAATAGAGCGAGCCCTATTGCCATCAACCGGGCACCAGACTCCATGCTGCTGCTGAGAAATTGCTTATAGAAAAACCCAAAAACTTTTTTCCCGACCTTGGAATCGAACCTCATGCTCGGCAGTAGTTAGGCTACATAACTAGAAATCTGTAGACTGATTTATTTTCTTACCAAAAGCATCCGTGAATGGAAATCAATAAAATTTTGGTAATGAACAAAATAGTAATAGGTACGTTACCTAAGTTGTTCCTGAAAGATTTTCAATATAAACAAGTGCGAGTTGAACTCGCGTGGAGAGGTTACCGTACGAGGATGTCACCCACCAAAACCATATCAACGCTTTCATTGTTTAAAAGTTATCGGATCTAATGAATAGTCAAGCCCCTAATTCTACTTGGCTTAACTCTACAAACCTGGTCAAAATGTATGGCTTGACTTGTTCCATTTAACTATTGCAGGATACACCATTTTTCTTTTTTTTTCTTTTTCTAGGTAGGCCTTGTAGATTAAGCTGCTTGGTTGTACATTAAACCTGATAACTTTTGAGCAATGAGGAGTCTTGACGACTTGTTTTGGTAGGATTTCATTTATTTTTGTAGGGTGGTCAATAATTTTTTATCGTTGATATTGTACTGATATATAAACAGATATGCTAAAATCATAAACATTACTCCCAGCATAGTCGGGTAAAAAAGGTATTTCTTGCACGTCAGCAGTTACTTTCTCCATAAACAGCGAAAAAATTTGTAGGATACAAAAAAAGATGGCAAATAATTAGTTACTTAGTGAAATAAATTTTTGTGCGTGATAAAGGCGTTTTTAAGCACTATTTTCTTTGTTTAGTCCGGTATGTTTTTCATTAAGTTGATAAGTCTGAAGTCAACGAAGTTATGACTTGAGCGGTTTACTAGGAGCCACTGAAGAGTTCCACTATCACGTCTTGGCACCATCATCAGACCCTCCCCAATTAATTCAACTCGTCAAAACAAATCATGTAAACCTGAACTCGAGAGGTTTACTAGTAGCCACTGAAGAGTTCCACAATTCACCTCCGTGCTCCATCATCAGATCAGTTCCAATATAACAAATTTTAGTTTTTTTTTTTTATCCGAACTACATATACATACAAAGTTTCGTTCCGATACCACAATTACAAGTAGGTTAAAATTGAGTTCTCAAATTGTATTGCATTGTAAGTTGTACGCACAATATTGAAAGATTTACTACGTTCTTTTAAGATTACAGAAATCTTATAGATTTTCCTGTAATCTGTAAGTAATGAACTAATTTCTTTTTTTCCAAATTTTAGGCTCAGTAGTTTCGTAGATAACGGAACGGTCTCTTTTCGTATAATTTCTTAAATAATTTCAAAACTGTTGATTTTAAAATTAGGCATGCAATAATATTTTGTTACCCTCACAGCAAGCCGTTTCATTTGTTATGTCACACGGTTCAGTTTGCCAAACTTTTATTTTTAATTTTCTAGTTTTCACCCCAAAAGTGACCCCCATATTCAAAATTAACGTTTTTTAACGTTATACGACCGTGTTCGGGTAAATCATTATATGTGTAACAAATTTCAACTTAATCAGTCTTGTTGATTCGGATCAAATTGGTTGTGACAGACGGACAGACAGACAGACACACGAGTGACCCTATAAGGTTTCCGTTTTTCACTAGGACGTCCGGAACCCTACAAAAACAAAGGAGAGTTAGTTACACCATTTATAACTCAAGAAAGGCTGGACCGATTTTATGATCTTTGATTTGTTGGATTTGTCTGCGCCCCGCATAGCAGAATAACTTAGTATTAAAACATGGCAAAATTTCACTAAATCAATAATAATGAAGAAAATATACTAAGTCGGGGTCCAAGTCAGCTAGTGTAAAATTAAAACATCGCCATGTTATTATGAAGAAGACACTGTGCTCATTTATAAAGCCGTCTTTGGCAACAAGCCGAGAATGGAAAATTATGAAGAATTGAGAAGCTAGACGCTTTTGTGTTAATAAGCAGCTTAAATGCACTTTGATTCTCTTTGATTGACAAGTATACACGCGAAACACATTCAAAAGCATTCGTATCTCTCTGTGAGATGATATCGCAAGGTGTGCACGCGCAGCAGGAGGTTCTGGGTTGAATTCCTAGGTGGGGACGTCGTGTTATTGGGTTTTTCCATAAGAAATTTCTCAGTAGCAGCCCGGGGTCTCGATTTGTGCCCGATTGTTGGCAATAGGCTCGCCCTTATAACGTGACACATGTCCGGCGAAATGTGATATAGTCCGGTTAAGTAGTCACGACCTCTCAAGGTCAACTACGAGATGCCATACCCTAAAAAAAAAAAAGGCGAAATGTGAGTGTTCTATAAATAGGTACAGTTCTGCATTACACTTCAGAGAAAATCAGGCGTGATGTTTTGTTATGTTAGGTATGATAAAGTTAATTCATGCGACAAATGGCTGTCAAGCGAGATGTCGTAAGTTCGATTGCATTTTTGACGTGAACTTGACTTCTGGCACTAAGGATATTATTTAACTTATAAGGAAGGATACCTGTAGGTATAGGTATTAATTCTATATAATTATGTACAATCTGTATCCAGTGAGCAGTGGTGGCAGATGTAACAGCCCCCACTTACGAGTAGTAAGTAGGTCGTCGGTACGAACACAGGCAGACGCCTTACTTTGTGTAATTTATTTCATTACCTCTTCTCCCAAAACTGTGATGGAAATATCGTGAGGAAACGGGCATGTCCAAGAAACAAAAAAAAACTAAGTCATTTTGCACAAACAAAACGCACATTATAAAAATAAAAACACAAACTACATACAAACAGCCAAAAGCCTCGTATTCAGATTATAAAAAAAAAATGCGAGCGATTGATTGATACTATTATATTGATACGCCATCTGTCTGTCTTGTTACTTTGACTTTTATCATGACAAATTGATATAAAAAAATAAAAATAAACGTTTATTTGCGGTTAACATGTCGCAAAAAGAACATACATTCAAAAAAAGGAAAAGGTTGGGGACGCGTCACATCCAGCATTATGCTGCGACCCTGTATAAGACGAGCCCCAGCGCTGGTTTTCAGCGACCGCGCTGACGCTATGACGTCGACGTATGCAGCAAACAATTATTAGTACGCTGTACCGGTACAGCGGTCTTATAGAAAAATATTATAATATAATTTAAATGTGATAAAATATACTAAACAGAAGTAATAATTTTAAAATATTTGAAGAAATAGAAAAACATGTAAGCTATGAGAATATCATTCTCAATAAATGTTTTACGTTTTATGTAGTGGCAACATTTCGAAACGTCTTAATTGACGTACACCCAACATGCACCAAAGAAATTATGATGTAATTAATAGCAAAATGGCTAATGATGTGACGTGTTACTATTATGCAAAAGGTGTCAGAGCTTTAAGCGTTTTTAAGTACGAAAAACTATAATGGTTTTGGAGTATATCCTTAATGTGTGAGTCCCATTCGCACTTGCTTGGTTATTAAATATAATCGTCGATAGTCTAATGAACTGAAAAAAAAACAAAAGCCTGTCAAAGTTCATTAAACCCTGATGTACAATTAGCGCATCGAACCTTCATTGTCTATGGTTTACGTACAGCACATCGGATAAACAACTGTGCAAATGTTTGTTATGGCAACACAAAGCGTTGCACTAAGTTCGTTGCACTACATTTTAGTTGGCAATGTTTAACAAAGGCCCTTTTTGATAACGGAGAATTTTGTGACTCATGGATTTTAGAGATGTGTGTTAAGATAAAGGCGGAAGCGATTTTGTATGTGTGTATGTATCGAAATTTGGGTGTACTATAAGTACACCTCTCTGCCTATTCCTTCGGGGAATACAGGCGTGATGTTATGTTATATTATGTAATCTTAAATCCAGTTTTTGTCATAAGGTTAAATTTCATTTACCTTTACCATTTACCTATGTTTTATAGCTAAATGAGAGGCTGTTTACGACCTTTATTTGAAAAGAGAGTTGGCAATAAATAATACTTATTACATGATAATTTCAAAACAAACTATTGAAAGAATTAAACAGCCTTTTTAAAATAAGTTTACATGACAAGTTCAGATAAAAGACACAAATCGCCGACGTCACCCAAAAAGCAGCGAAGCTCAAGTGGGACTGAGCCTGACCCGTTTGCCGCATGTCGGATGCATCGTGGAACACACAACATGGGTTCCTGAAAACGTCCAACGGAAAAACTAACATCTTGAAACAACCAGGCGTAGACGGGATGAACTAGACGCTTATAGGAGGACCATGTTAGCTTAGGATCGAGATGAGTGGAAAGAAGAAAGGGAGGCCCTGCTTGCCGCGACTTCGTCTGCAATCCAGGATGAAAAGTAGCTCATGTCATGGTCTACCAGTGTGCGCAAATTTCATCCAAATCCGTTCAGCAGTTTTGGCGAGAAAATGTAACATACAAACAAACAAACAACAAACATAACATAACATTTATTTATAATATAAGTGAGGATTATGATATCTCGTAGATTTATTTTCCACCAGCTAGCTCTTATAACATGGACCAAAACGCAGCGAGGTGCGGTAATTAGTACAGTGTGGTCAGCCAAACAGTCTTGCTTTTATTTTTATTGTATTTCAGCGTTTCTATCCACAATTATATTGCGCATTGGAATAGCTTCTTTGCTCTATTCTATAATTGGACGGAGGTACTGATTTTAGGAACGTCTGGAAAATGTTTATGAAAACAAAAAGGTTAATAATTAATTTCCTTGTTTTTGATCGATTCTTTGCTGTAAGTTATAATATAACTCCCCCAACTCGTCTGATGAAAAACTATCAATACTCTAGGCTGCTACTTAGAGATTACTAATGGAAAAAGTTTGTCCGATATGGGGATTGAACCCCACGCTCAACGGTCCAAATTACCCCATTAGCACTTTGCTCAACCTTTAGGACCTACCAACCTACCTTTGCTTTACCTTTTGGTTGGTTTGGTTGGTTGATTTTCACACACACAAAATCAAAGCATTTATTTCAAATAAACCAATAACAGGCACATCAATTGTCAAGGGATCGGTCAATCAGAAATATGAATCTAGTTGCCCATTCCAAAGCGTAGTACTTTACGGACACTCTTTTAAATCAAAATATGGTTACAAAATATTGGTAACAATTATTCATGCTGAATTTATGTATGAGAGAACGATGCAGAACGTAAAACGCGAATACCTTAAAAGCGTCCGCGATAAAAGATAAGAACAATTCAAATGTTAAATTAAATTTCAATAAACCGCTGCAGCTAAGAGATGACCAGTCCGTACTGACGGCGCCCGTTCACGAACATGACGCTGGAGACTATGACCAACCAACAATACGCGACCACAATAGAAACGAGTTTTGTCGAAGAACGTATAGACGAATCTGTCATTTTGTCTATTTTGTCTATTCTTCCCTCGATAAAAGTTGGTCATGCAACTCGTGTTGAGCAGTCATAGACTAACAGGTAATCATGTTAAGGACGCCTCGTCAGTCTATAGTAGTGGTCGTAAGCGCTACTACTGAGCCTCATGCTCAGTAGTCCTGGGCTCGATTCCCAGGTCGGGCAAAATATTTTTGGGTTTGTCCATCAGGAATTTCACATTAGCACATTAGCACTTCAGGGATACCTCTGCCCAACTCTTCGGAGATTACTGGCGAGATGTTAACACACAAGTTAGTGAAGTGCTACTTACAAAGTTTTAAGCTGTATTTTTTACACAAGTTTTGTTTTGTATTTTTTATATGTTAGTTAATGGTATATGTCCATGAGCGATTACATAATATAATAACTATTAATATAATAAGATAGCAGGAATAAAAAACAAATAAAAAAATATGTATTTGTTTTTTTATTTTATTTATTTATGTGTAATGTTAGATATCTACGAACAAAGTCTCAACTAATAAGCAAGTGTATCATGCTGTCGGTACCAGGCAGGCAGGTTTGCATAAAGAATGATCGATGTGCAGTATATTAGAGCAGGTGCATCCGTGAAATGAGTCATTTGTCCAACATTATGGGCTTATAATTGCACCAAGAACATGCTTCTCGTGATTATGTGCTCTTGGTTGTCAAACTTATATTTATAGGTAGGTGGTTATGGTGGAGACTACACGGTGATTAAACGTAATGTACAGTGAACTGCACTTTAGTTGTGACACACACGAAAATCACTCTTGCGTCTATGATAGATAGATAGATAGATTCATTTATTTGCCTGAAATATGGTATCTTACAGATTTTATAACATACACATTAGTTCTTCATATTCCGCCTACTAAATTCGGCATGCAAATTTTGTGGCAATAGTAATAATTCTAATTTAATCAATTTAAACAAAATAATTAGATTCCCATGTCATAAAGGTATCTATCATTGTCGATTTATTACCACCGATATGGCTGTACGTTTAGAATTGAGATTTGTATTGAATTTTCGATATTTTTCGCCTCCTTCGTAAAGTCAGTGCCAAATATTACTGAATCAAAGGCATCACCGTCCGAAAATGCTTCACACATTCCATCATTTTTATGTTTACTCTTTTTACCTATCTGTTGTAATCTCCAAATCTTTTGCTGAAAAGGCAACAGCAAGATTATTAAAAAACGATCCAAACGAAAAACACGCTATCTTTATTAAAGATCTAAATAAAAAGAACCCATTATTCAAACAAGATAATATACGGTGATTTAAACACAAGCTCCCAAGTCTGCGATCATATTTGATGATTTCCAAGAAACGTGATAAAAACCGTAGTCGATTTCAGACGAATTCTTCGCATTTACCGGACATAACTGACCGTGAAATAAGCCCGTTTTCTCAGAATCAACTTTGATTATATTATCCTAAGGATAAGTTTTGACTAGCAATTTGGCCCGATTTCACCCATGTAGGTAGGTATGTCACGCTTGTATGATTTTTCAGCGAATAAGATGTTTAATCCTAATTGATTCGGCGAATTCTTAGATCAGCATTCTTTTTTTAACGAATGTGTATTGTTTAGATACTATCTGTTAAACAGTTATTGTAGTTAACCCAGAAGTGACTAATCTATATAGGGTGACTGGTAATTAGTGACCGATACTTAAACACATGATTGTACTCATCATAACGAACAACTTTTCCAAAGAATCATTTTTCTTTAAATTACTTAGCGGATGACCCCAATTGAATACTAAGTAAGTACCTAACAAGAATAATACACCATTCGCTGTGATTTTATTAAGTGGCTAATCCCTATTTACAAACACAATTAATCAATCCACTTTTGCTATGCATTTTTCTCTTTATTTAATTTATCGACCGCACGAAATGCGCGCGCGCAATCAGCTGTGCGGCGCTTGACCCTGTACGGTCACATGTTCATGAAGGTACTACCGTACAACGCGCGGCAAAAAAAAAAGTTTCTTTGGGAAAGTTGTTTGTCATGATGAGTACAATCATGTGTTTAAGTATCGGTCACTAATTAGCAGTCACCTTATATATCTATCGCATCTCTTGTGAACGGCTGCACCGCGGTGGCTATTAATTGTTCGTAATATTCCGAATTAAAAGAAATCTGTACCTAAAGCATCAAATTAAACATAAATCTAACTAGACTGCGAAAAGATCAAAGGGGACAGCGTTTTAGTAAATTAATGTCAAACAACGAAAGTATTGTGGATCGCTATTTGTTGGTTATTAAGTTTCAGTTACCTCTTCTTTTTGCCAAATCATTTAGTCGTAACAAGACACCCACGAAAAAAGACAGCTGATCTAATGTTCGCCAGACACACAGATGCGTCCACAATAATCATCCAAGAAAATGAAATAACCACAAAACATCCAACAAAAATGTCATTCACTCTTATTTACTGAGTGCGTTAACCCAAAAATATGTTTCGAAACAAAAATTACGGAATACTTTAATTCTGACCTGTATGTGAGTAAATAAATTCTCAGAGACCGAACTTCATACAATCGCGTTTCTTCTCTTGTATTGCCACAATTTATGCATTTAAAAATAACTCATGCCATGTGGTTTCCTGCCGGATCTTCTCCATAGGAAACGACCAATTGGAACCGTGCACCTAGATTCTGACGTTTCATAAGTGCCCATGTAGGTTTATGTGAAACAAAATATTTTAATTTTGAAAAACAATTGATGAAAATAGTAGCCAATTAGTAAGATGGTTGCGTAGCTAAATGCTCAGAATGCACAAGCCCCAGGTAAAAGTGTGGCTATCTCGGCGTTATTGTATAAAACTTGGTCTCGTTTTTGACACGACTACGATTGTGAGACACATTTAAGTTAATAATTCTACCCCCATTGGAATTACTTAAACTCCAATGGGGGTACATAGGAACTACTTAAACAGTGTAGAAATAATAAATATATAATAATGTCGTTATAAATTCGACTGTACTGATCTAGTGAACAGTTTGTGCTACCTGATCCCTCCTACCGTACATGCTCGGGAACTTCGCTCGAGACAATTGCTTGCAACTCCTTTCTATAGAACCAACTCAGGCGTACGCTCACCGCTGCATCGATTAGTTGACACCAGTGGGCAGTTTGGCTTAACTAATATTATCTCTCGCAGCAAGGCTATATTAAGAAAAGAAATTGTTACTATTTTAAGTTATCAGAACCCTAATAATTAAGTAATGTTTATTTTTAAATTGTTCTTTCTAACAACCAGTAGATTTGTTTAGTAATCTGTGGATAACGTTGTGAGTAGTGTATTTGTTACCTCTTTTATTAAGTTTCATATGTTTACTTATATAATGTTAAATAAATAAATGCAGCCGAAGTTCTTAGCTCATGACGCGGCGAGGTCGCAAGTGTCGTTCTCTGTTGCATTATCTACTCCTGCACCACATTTTTGAACATACATCAAATTCTCCAACACTTCAAAGACTTACAGTTTTGTTACTTTTGTATTGATTTAGTGCTTCAACGTGCACCATTAATAACTTCAGTGTGTAGAATGTAATATGCCGCTAAAATGCGTCAATGTCTGTATTCTTGGGCGTTTCACGTGAATGTGTTCGTGTGACAGTTCTGTTTTAGGATTTGGAGCCTGCCTGAGTTTTAAAACTAATATAGGAGTTGGTGGAAGTTGTCTTGTGCTGAGGGTATTTAGCTAATTGGGGGTCTGGCGGCGAAATGGGCGGACGATTTTGTTGCCATCGCAGGCTCCTGGATGAACCTGGAACGAGACGCGTGGGCATTGGCATAAGAAAAGAGAGGCCTATGCCCAGCAATGGGTGAAGACATGGGTGGTGAAGCCATGGGACAATGGGTGTCGCAATCGCTACTGCAGAGCATGAGGTCCTGGGTTCGATTCCCAGGTCGGGCAAAGTGTTATTGGGTTTTTCTATCTGGAATTTCTCAGTAGCAGCCCGGAGTCTGGATTTGTGCCCGGTTGATGGCAATAGGCTCGCCCCCTATTACATGGGACTTAAACATAACTGGCGAAATGTGGGTGTACAGGTACACCTCTGCCCAACCCTTCGGGGAAACAAGGCGTGATGTTATGTTATCTTTAGTCAATCAAGTGTCTCAGATTGATTTTCAGAGATCCTAATGAAGATAACTGATGAAGTTCTAGGTAAAAGAAAATTTTATCATAAGATGGCGTGATCAATTTATTAGGAAAACATACAAACAAATCTCAGTTAATAATTTTTTGATCATGTTTTTATTTTTACTGTCTTTGGACAAACTTAAGTAAGTACGTACTTGAAAAGTAAGTACTTTAAAAGGAGAGGCCCAATTATGACCTATCTTATAGTAAAATTATCACCGTATTTCTTCACTCGAACACTTAGCATACAAAACAAAAAACAGAAATGTTCCTCATAAAATATAGTTGAAAACGTTCGGCCCGTGTTTGTGTCTCCCGCAATGATTAATACTCTTAGTTCAAGTTGCATTTCACTTCTGTACGTAAGAAAAACAAGTAAAAATAATTTGCGTTATTTCTAATTATAAATGTAGCTTCATACACATTTAGATAAAACATACAACACAATGACATAACTTGAAACTTGGATTTTGTGGTAGAAATTTATGTTATTCGAGACATATATGGCAAACCGATCGCTTTTAGCGATAAGATCGCCCATGTGTCACCCTATGTAAAATTTCTACACACCTTATCTTAAATCTATAATGTGTACAAAACAAAGAGTATTATATTCTAATCTAAAGGTACGGAGTTTTATCCAGAGTAAAAATAACTTATTGGGCTCTTCACATTTCCAGTCATCTATACCTTTATGTAGAGCGATATTTATGTCGCAGGTTCGCTTGCTTTTAGTGCGCGCCGAGCACCACTCAGTTGTAGGGCGGCTTGGAGCCGTCGTGCTGAAAGAAGTATATTTAGCATCGGACCGGGCCCTAATTCACCATTTAATGATTCCTTGCTTCGAAACCTCGTTAATTTTTTAGCAAGACACGGCATCTGCTAATATCGTTTTCTTTATGTCACAAAGAATGAAAACGTGCGATAAGAACGCGAAGTTGGCGTGTTTTGAACTGTCAAAATACTACGCTTGATAACCGTGCGGAATCGTTGTAGTTTCGAGTAAAGCAAGATTGTGTTCGAGTAGAATTCAGCAAGACATATATGAAAGAAAGTTAGAAACAATTGTGTTTCGTATAAACATACACAAGAGACATTGTAGCTTTATGTCCTTGTATAATATTGTCGAAAATAATAATCCTTTTGATTATTTCTTTCAATCACGAAGTGGTCTAATCAGTTATTGTTATTAATATTATTATTTAAAAGTCTACAAGAACCCTCAAACAAATAAAATGCGTCCGAGTGTGTTTACATGTACTTGTAAACACACTCGGACAACATTTGGAAACAGACGTAAGTACGTTCAGAAACATACTCAATAAGTTTTAAAACTGCTGTCAAAATATTTTCATTGTATTTTTTTGTATGGCACAAAAATTTGCCACAAGGTTTGTAATGTCATAAATAATTAAAAATTAAAACGAAAAACGATACTTTAGCAATCATTGATGTTGAAAATTGAGTGTTTGCAATTACTAGTTTTAGGATCAAATACTGCCGAAGAAAGCTTCAAAACGCACGCATTGTTTCAAAATGTGCCATAGACAATTTGTCTTGGAGCATACAGAACACGACATTTCGATTCCTTGTCGTTACATGGGTTTCTACAAGACATGATATTGATGTGGTTTTCACATGGTTCGCGGGGAATGATAATTACGACATAGAATTGGGGCCCTGGTCAGATTAATACACCACTATGGTCTTCTTCTTTCTGGCCTGTGCCGATAACTTACTCTTTAATTGTCCGTCAATATTTTTCTTTCCAGGTTACATGTCATTATTAAGGTCGTCGACACCCAAACTGTCATCGTCTTCATTATAGTTTTCTATCTCGACTTTTATACAGTTACCGAAGCCGTTGTTGTATTGGGGACTTTGTGATCCTTTAGCAGAGTTTTCGATCTTGACCTCAGGCACCAGCATGTGAGCTGTCAGGCCAATGCCTCCCATCATGCCTTTTGCTTTAAGCTCCTCACATTTCCACCTGTCACTGTTGTTTTACTTCTCACTTTTTTGTTTTTGGTACCTTTTTCTTCTCTACTTTGTATCTCTTTCGTTTACTCTGATTGGCCAGTGGTTAATCACACCATAGCCGTCATCATCATCATCAGCATTAAACTCTGCATTCACGGATGGGCTGGACTGTTTGAGAATCAAACAGAGGGTTCTAGCTGACGATGGCTTCTAAGGTGACCGTCTGACAGTCTCCTTTCTCCTCGGCCTGATCGAGCACGTTGATGAACTTGAGTACAGGACTATTCAGCAGATTGGCGTGCTTTTGGGTTTGCGTTTACCAGCCGCGTAAAATCCTTGGAGTTCGAGGCCGGAAAGTCCGTTTTGATCCGCGAAATATGATCGTCTTAAGACCTGCGATTCGGTCGAGGCGTGCTACGATTTGAGCTTGCGGTCCGTCAGGTTCACTTGTTATGTGAACCAATCACACTTGACTATTACAGTTATTCTAACTTTCAGGGTTAACATTTTAATACTAGTTGATCTATATTCAGTACTGTTTCTATCGGGATAAATAGGTTCATCTATAAACGATAATATTCATTCGAAAGTTTACGTAATTTGTTTACCACGAACCACGAAACCAAATGCGTAACAAAGATGCACCCTGCGCTCCATAACACAAGTAGCGGATGTTGGAGAAAAAACAGGCAGGCTAAGTGGGAGTGGGTTGGCCATGTTGCAGGAATGCACCCAGAGATATGGGCAAGGATCGTCACTCAACGGATGCCTGATGGAAGATATCGCCGCCGCATCGAGGTAGACCGCGGCGAAGGTGGTGTGACGATCGTATCATTTTTGCGGGGCCAATAAGGCCAGAGATCGCACAAAAAAAATGTTTGGAAGGAAAAAGGGGAGGTAATTTAATTGCCCCGCAGTGACACAAGCAGGCTAACGAAAAAAAAATAATTAAGCGTTTTTTAAATTAAACACTAAAAAATATTAATACGTATACGCGTCACTATGGTTTTCGCCAAATATTTGAAACTAGGCACTCACAAGTCCCTTGCCAACATTATGTAAAATTGTACATAGATCTTATATAACTATGAAAGTGCATCTGATTATGTCAATATGTAGCCGCTTCGTGTACGTGCACTGTACCAAACTTGCTCATTGTAGGTAAACCTATCCATAGATCAGATTAATACAGACAGGACTCTTCTATGGTACACGGTAAAGGTACTTATTAATATTCCTGGTTTGGTGACTGCACCTGGTGACTGTTGATAATCTATTCAAGGAAGAAGCTTTAATATAACACTATTGTTTTTTGAACACTGTTAAACCCAAATGTAGGTACAAAAGTCTTTTCACAGACCATTATAATGTGCTTTTGATAGGCTTGAAAAAAATTCTAGATCACCATGATTAATTTTATTTGACTATGCCTTCACCATATCTTATGAAAAAAGAATGAATGCCTAAGGCATCCAGTCCGCCTTTGTACCTTTTTGTGTTCGAATAGTTATTTAAAAAGTTAGTTTAGTTATTATAAATCACGTAATTATCAGAGTTTTTTTAATTAATTTATTTTTATTGTACTACTTCACCTTACATAGCCCTTTTCCAATCGACCAGTTATACCTAAACTACACAGGCAGTGGTGGATCAGTGGTATCAGCCCCAACTTAAGAGCTGTTGGTCATGAGTGCAAACTCAGGTAGGCAGGTAGGTATTTAATAAAATAAGTGATAAAAATAATTTTATACTAGAAATAAAGATAAAATAATTCAACCATTTTTCAGATTAGCTTAGGTCATTATAAGGGTACTGTAATAAATGTTATAACAAAATACCTTATGATGTATCGCAATTAAATTAAAGGAAATATAAAATTCATATAAAAGTACACTTTGTTAACAAGCATATAGAAAATTAGAGGATTATATACAAGATAGGAATGCTTGGAAACATGATGGTCCAGCTCCATATATGACAATCCAGTCTAGACAAATTCATACTGGTTGCTAATTTAATTGTATAATTTGTTATCTTTACTCAACCTACCCACTGACTTATTCCTAGTTAACATTTCAGTTTTTTTTTTACAATGTTTGTAAATATGTGAGCACCTATCACGTGATTGATTTACCTGTCTTTGCTTTTTTTTTTACCAATTGTGGTATAGTATTTTTATTCTTGGTGCATCGTCTTCACATATCTAAATATAATGAAAGTATACAGAATATTGTAAAACATTTTAAAAGAGTAACGGTGGAGTTTTTTGCCCCTTCTTCATACGAAACTACCTTTTGGAAGTGGCGCCTAGAATCAGTTCTATTTTTAATTTTCAAAAGTGCCTTTTTATGTGACTATTTGAAATAAAAAAAGGTGAATGAAAAAATCGTGAGGAAACCGGCATGTCTTAGAATGAAAAATTCAAAGACCCGCGTGGTGGCTTACGGACCTCCCCTCACATAGAGACGAGGCCTGTGTCCCAGCAGTGGGAACATTATAGGCCGAATATGTATGTATGTTATATATAATAATAATAGTTGTTTATTTCTCCTCAGAGTAACAAACTTATTCTATGTTTCACATATTATTTGGGTATTTTTTTTTCCCCCTTTTTTAGCAATGTGAGGAGCTGGTGTCTGAGTTAAATGCCTGTATTACAAATCACCAGGTCCCCACCCCACGGAAGAACAGAAAGTTTTACTTAAGAAAAATAAAAAAATACAAAACAAAACAAAAAAATTGATAGATATCTTACGTTATAACTATGGAGATTTAAGACTAAAACTTAAGTTATTTAACTTTTGGGGGTAGAAGTTAAAACGAAACAAACAAAAAGTTAAAAAGTTAATACCTACACAATTGCTATACTGCAACCGCATTGGACTCGCGTAGTAATGGCCTGTCGGCCTATTCTGTACAAATCTCACCGAGAAAACTTGGGTGAAGTGAGCTTGCCAATGCAAAGGAGGCGGTAGAGATAGATATTTGATCGCCGGCCACCGTAAGGCGGGGCCTGCTGGCGGCGAAACTGAGGCTGTATCGTCGCTTGAACAGACAAGCCCACAGAGTTGGCACGCAGTGTTACTTGCGCGTCTTTATAAGAGGACGTCACTGACTTGGCGACGGGGCTCGCTGGGCATGGCGGGCTGATACCAGCCCGGAGTGCGGCGAATGTACATGTATCTCGTGGTGAACAGTGTGGTTTTAGTCGGTAGCAGTCCGGTAAATGTAATAAGTTAGCTCTTTAGGTTAATTTTTTATGTTTTTAGTTAAATTTAATATGTTTGTTACACGAATGATGCACCTGTGTTTAGTAGTTGATAGCTTACTTACGTAGGTATTTTAATTGAAGTTGAGTTTGTATTGGGTATATTCATTATGTACATATTTAATTAAATATAATATAAATAGCACCGCGACTTAGTCCGCGTGGATATCGAAAAAAAATTGCCTATGTTCATCAGAATTATATAATTTCGGCTTCTAGTGGTAAAACAATTATTCACATCGGTCCAGTAGTTTCGGAGTCTATTCAATACAAACAAACAATCAAGTCTTTCCTCTTTATAATATTAGTATAGATATGGTAATAATGAATAGCTACAATATCGAATTAGGTAGAAGATCTGAAAAGATAGTTGTAAGAGGTAAAAATAAAATAAAAAACCCTCTGGTCGCCCCAGATTGATGGTTTTTTGGCGGCATCTACACCACCATAATATGCGAATTACGCATCACACTGACGTCACGCAAAATCCTGCATCGCTCAGGCAGAGTTAACCGCGCAACTAGCATATATACAACGTCCCGATCAAACGTCGGGCCTGCCCCCCGTCACGCCAGATGAAGTGCACGACCTCATCAATGGTCTCACTCAAGGCTCAGATGGAATCACCAATAGGGTATTCCAACTTTTCCCTGCCCACCTGTTAATGCTACTGACCACCATCTTTAATGGTGCTCTGAGCAATAACATCTTCCCACAGGCATTTAAAGAAGCCACCGTCATCGGTATCCCGAAGCTCGGCAAGCCAAAGTCGGAGCCTACGAGTTACCGCTACATCAGTTTACTCAATGTCTTCGGCAAAATGTATGAGAGGCTTAGTTATTAGCGTCTCAGAGACTACGCCGAGACAAAAGTCCTCATCCCCAACGAACAGTTTGGTTTTAGAACCCAACACTTGTGCGAAAACAGGTCCACCGTATCGTCAAACACATCAACTTCGGTTTCCAACGAGGTTTGATGACGGGTGCTGTTTTCTTCGACATAGCGAAAGCGTTCGACAAAGTCTGGCACAACGGCTTATTATATAAGCTGTACCAACTCGGTGTGCCAGATCGTCACGTGCTCATCTTACGGGACTTTTTGTCGAATCGCACCTTCTGCTATCGCATCGAAGGAGCGCTATCCTCCCCCCACCCCATTCGCCCAGGAGTCCCTCAGGGCTCTGTGATTTCTCCTCTCGCATTTACGCTACTCACCAGCGATATGCCCAAATGCAGTAAGGCGCAGTTGGCTCTGTTCGCAGACGACACGGCCATTTACTACACCGGCCGCGATCCAGACTCGATATCTCGCATTCTCCAAACCCAAGTCAGCAAGCTTGGCGCTTGGTTTAGAAAGTGGAGAATTGAAGTAAATCCCGACAAAAGTCAAACGGTTCTATTCTCGAAGCCGCGTCATACCCCCTGACCCCCTCGACCGATCACCATGTTCGGCAAGCCGATCCCTTGGGAGAAGCGAGCCAAATATCTAGGTGTGGTTCTCGACGAACACTTCTCCTTTTCAGAGCACATTAAGGCGGCTCGTTCGCGCGCCGCCTTCGCTCTAGGTAGACTCCAATTCGTCCTAAATGCACGTAGCAAATTGTAACTAAAGTGCAAATTGCGTATCTACACAGCGTGCATCCGCCCGATCATGACCTATGCCAGTGCAGTCTTTGCACACGCCAAGCCCCATCGCTTCAATAGAATGCGGACCCTCCAGAACAAGTTCCTCCGTAGGATTACAGGCTCCCCCTGGTACGTTCGCAACGAAATCCTCCACGTTGACCTCAGGATTCCCACTATCTAATCACCGCAACCCTCTGGTTGCCAAGGCCGCTAGCTATATTCCCTCCTCCATCAGTCATGTCCGCCGTCCTAAGCATGTCCTCACCGATCCCGATGAGCACATAACTCTCCAGGAGAGCAGTAGAGTCATCAGTACAGTGCATAAACACAGACCGACATTCCGACCTCGCCGCCGAGGCCCCTCGCGAAGACCCGGACGTAACCGTACTCCCCGACCGATCGAGCAAGGCTCGACGAAGTGCCAGCCCGCGCCGTAGCTGAGCCAGTAGAAATTCCCCGATTAATAATAATATAATCCAGATCCAGCCTGTCCCATCTTGCTGTCCTCCCGTCAGCGACGCCCTAAGCCGAGGTCCGTACCCCACAGGGGTTGCCCTTAGCGAGCGTTCGCTTAGTAATGTAAGTAGTTTTACGCCCCTGGCTGGAGGCTTTGAGTCCGCTTAATGCAGCCACAGGATAGTCCGGTTAAGTAGTCACGACCTCTCAAGGTCAACTACGAGATGCCATACCTACAAAAAAAATACGTCGGGCATTTGCCCACCAGACACATCACCCGCCTGATCGGAGGATCCTCCATTTTCTATGGAGAATGAGGGAACTTAACATTTTGTTCCTCACACCTCTATAGTATCCATGAGGATTTCACCTCGAAAAAAAAATTGGTGAAGTGAGCTTGAAGTTGTTTGTCATTCCACCTGATGCTAACGATTGACATTATTGACAGAAAGAATAGAAAGAAAAACTTTTATTTGCGGGGCGCTGGTGGAAAGTCATTTGGAATTCAATGCAATGCTATCGTCTGGTCGCCACATGAAGCCAAGTACAAACTTATGCTAGAACGGATCCAGAAGAAATTTGTAAGATTTCTGTACTTAAAGCAGTATGGTGTGTATCCAGGGTATCCACTGATATATCCTACTCTATTTGTGCTGGGCAAGGTAGGCTATTATAAACTGGAAGTAAGAAGGGAAGTAGCTCTCGCCACTTACTTGTTTAAAATTATGCGTGGTAAAATACACAACCCAGGTGTTCTACGCACGGTGGGGTTGTATGTACCTGATGGGCACGTGGGGCGACGGAAGCGACCGCCGCTGCTGTGGGTGCCGCCCGCTCGAACCAACCTGCTGCAGCACGCGCCACTGACGCGCGCCCTGCATGCGCTCAATATGGTGTCAAAACAGATTGACTGCTTCAATTGTACTCTGAGTGAATTCACACGGGCCGCAAATTGTATAATTATTCATAAGTAGATGTTCATAATGATGTAATTATTGTAAGTCTCATATTGTAAGCTTTATTAACTATAACTACACTATTGTGTTAGGTAAGCCTGTGATGATAGTTGTATGTGTGATTCAAATAAATAAATAAATACTCAAAACAAGGTTGTCGAAAAAATGGGTCACATCCACGCAAAATGGCTATCGCTCAGCATAATGCTGCGACATGTTGCATAGGCAAGAAAGAGCCCCAGCGCTGATTTTCAGCGACAGCCGGCGCTGACGTTATGACGTCGAACGATGCAGCAAACAATTATTAAGACGCTGTACCGGTACAGCGTACTTAAAAACATATATACAATAATAAATTTAAATGTGACAGAACATACTAATGAGTTAAAAAAATAGACAAACATGTAAGCTACGAGAATATCATCCTCAATTACGTTTTATGTAGTGGCAACATTTCAAAACATCATATTGACGTACACCCAACATTCACCAAATAAATTATGATGTAGGTACCTAATGAAACTAATTGCAAAATGGCTAATGATGTAATGTGTTACTGGTTGTAACACATTATGTATGACAGCTCACTTCACATAAGTAAGTAAGTAAGTTATTGTAGAATAGATCGGCTGTTCCCTTTCACAGAGTGGAGGCCTGTGTCCCATAAGTGGGAAGTTATGTTCTCTCTTTATTTGTTAAATCCTGCCCCCTTTCTGTCGCATCTGTATAATTTCCACCTGTTCTATGGCAGCACACCGTAGACATAAGAGGATTACGGTGCTTCACCGCGAACTAAGTCGATCTAATGCAAAATGATTTAATAAATATTTACTGAAAGGGATTGTCGGTAAGAGCATTTTATATCGAATCAAATCATCTGTCAATTGAGTTTTGATGGGATTTGTGGAGAAGGTTATTTGACAGAAATGGGCTGCAACTTTGGAATAAATTTGAATATTATAACATAAGTTATACCTGTTGTAATCAAATAGTTGAAAAGCACTGCAGTGTATTGATAACTTCGGCAAGAAAAATAGAGAAAAACTGAGTGTTTAAGTTTTTAATTTTCATAAATGATAAGCACTCTTAAATTTTTCTCATCCTTCGCGACATACTCCTCGGGATTATTCGCCTGAAAAGATTCGGTCACCCATCTACAAACTGACAGGGAGAAGTGCAACTTAACCCTATTGATCAATCAAGCCACGCAATATTCCCTGTAAAAAAATAAAGTAAACATCGATTTACCTTTACAATGTTCAGTTTATTATTACCAATTAGAATTTAGCAACCAATAATGTTAATACCTAAAAACAATACTAGTCTGCCTACCATACGCAGCACGTACATATATACGGGCAAAAGGTGTGGTATTAACACTGGGAATCAATTCAAACGCAGACCACGCGCCGCATTACTCATTTGAACGAACGTGCTTGAAGCGGCTGTGTTGCCACGCTTTACGGAAACTCTTCCTGAAAAATTTAAAAATACTAACTTAATATCTTTTAGATTTTTATATAATTTGTAGTTACATTTTTAGACAACATAGTTCATAGTTTTCAGAGACAAATTCAGTATAGCGAAAATTTTATCGGTGATTTTTTTAATTATAACATTTTGTTTTTGTGGTTCTGTACCTAATGCCCATTATAGGATCTTATGGAACCTACTGATAATGTTATGCTCGTAGCTAAATTCTGGTATAACACTGAGTAATTTAATTTACCATCGACAGGCAAGATAACAAAACATGACGAAAAAAATCAGTAGTAAAGTGTTATTTTATTTTTATATTTTTATTTCTCACCACAATATTAAAAAATACATATTACATCGTATCAGAGTCAGACGACACTTAAATATTGTGAGAGGCTGGTGTGTAAACTAAGCTGCATTTTAGAACAATTGCAAGATATTTGATATGGTTAATGATAAGCACGACTTTATAATAAAACATTCACAACAATTTTTGTTTACTCGAGAAGTCTAAGTTCAAAGGATGAAAATACTCTTTAATCCTTTAAATATATCCTAGGTACACTTACAACAACAACACACACAAGACAAAAACAACACAACACAACAACTACGAACCACACGCAAGATATATAGATATCCTATACTTATGATTTAACGACACGTCAACACTCCTTAAACACAGGCCACTTACAATCATCTGCCTAGCCCTTTCCAACTATGTCGGTGTCGGTTTCCAGTCAAACCGAATCCAGACTGCCTGTGTGTGACACAACATGGTACCATAAAAAAACAAAAACTCCCTCGTTCCCAGGAAATTCGAAGCTGGCAACACAGACAAGCGGTGTGCGGTAACATTTTTATTTTTTCCATCGTTTGTACATTTGTGGCAACATGTCACTGCACATTCAACGCGCTTTATATACGTTTGCATTAAACCCTCACACATAGATACAAACCTATAAACATTAGTGAGCGAGCTTTTATAATTGTTCTCTGGCAAACTTGAAGTTTTTTATGAAAGTCGTATTAAATATGGTCTAATTTTAAGTCCTCTTCGCATCAGCTTGTAAAGTTTTGCTGAATACTGCAATATGACTTGACTAATAACCTCCAGACATGGAAAAGCACTTGATGCAGATCTTCTCATCAACTATGCATATAGCAGTACACTGCTGGACTTAGGGCTCCCCCAAGTTTGGCTGCAACTTCCGACTTACCGCCTTAGTTAAATATAACAATATCTAAAGGGGAAACAAAAATAGGATACTAGTTAAACACACATTACTGCTTGCATTCAAATAACATATTTAAATTACTTTACAATTTTATTATCACGAAAACACAATTGTTGGCGCGAACCAATTAAATACGTACAGTCAGCTAACTAATTGTGTTTACACTCCGCAAATACGAAACAAAACAAATTGTAAAACGTTAGCGTGACGTGGCTCAACTATAAATAATAAATGGAACTTCACAAGCAAACACACGACGATTGTGTCCAAAGTAAACTTATAAATTGGCTGAAAAATACATATCCAGGTCGGGTGGAGTCGCTAAATAAATATCCTGGTTGTCCTGTTTTTATCTGATTATGAAAAGGTTTTTTAAAACTTAGTGTGATTCTATAATGGTTATGTTAGTTGTTTGGAGGTTTAAATAACCATTTCTTATGTAGCAGGTTTTCGTTTTGTAGGTTCTAAGCCTAGCCGACTAGCATATAATTAACATGTGCCTACTGGACATTGTGGCAAATCATTTCATTTAACGTTTTGTGTTTCGTAATGTTAATTACTTTACTACTGAACAAACGGTGGTGCTGCTGGGCAGTTTGTTGCACCACTTCTTCGGGCGGGCAACGCGGGGGCTGTCTTATGTAATTTTGACGTTCAAAAAATGCTGATTCTCAGCCTAGTTTGATTGAAATCTTTTGATTTTAATCGCAGAAAACTACATAATATATATATTGTAATAATATGTAGTTTTCTGTAATGTGTTAATCTAAAACATTACTGACCTAAAGTAAAAGGGGATCGTAAGAAATTGTGTTTAAAATCGCACCACAGAAGGTTATTTTCAACAGGAAACTACGCTTACTAAAACCAGTATAAATCTAACTTTGTTTATAGATTGAAACCTATATTCGTCGCTATTTTTTAAACCTAACGCTCGCCATAACATTCGTGCGGTAATACCCGGTCATTATGTAGCATTTAACGTAATTTCACCGATTACGAAAAATATTTTCATCCAGTACTTTTTTCTATTACATTGTAAATAGAAAATCATAGTGAAATATTGTTATAGCGTGTTGATATCTCATCTGATAAAGGACGTACCTACATTACGTGGACAACTGCTTCTTTGCCATCTAATCTACATAAAAAACTGCGCTCCATTGTCTCCTCATGTACTTCATGTTACATGTATACATCTTCTTCTATGTCTTTATCTTCTATCTTCTTTATCTATATTTATATATTTTTTTACATATTACTATTTTTACGTATAATAAATCTGTAGACGAGGGGTTTCTGTACATTGAAAATATTTCCAAAAAAAATTGTTGGGGTGTTAAGATAAAAGATGTAATTTCTATCGTTTTTGGAATTTTTCTCTGTTTGTCTGATTGGATGTGAGAGATTTATAAGATCAAGTATCATGTAAAAAGTACGAAACCAATAGGGTTAACTTTTATAATCAAATATTTTGTTTAACTCGGAGTAATTAGTAGTAGAGTTTGTGTTTTGTCGCAAAATCTTCGGTCTATCATTTAAAGTGTTTGATAAGAACTTTCCTTTCCAAATACACGTAATGATATCTATTGACGCTAAATGGTACTAACGAATATATGAGATAACAATATTGTTTAACACGTCAAGATAACTGACTAATTTTAAAAAAGTAATGTAAATGTTATAAAATCGCTTTATATTAGTGGTTGATCAGTGGTGCTAAAAGAAAAAAGTGGGTAATATGAGGTGTTCTGATCTTCTGAGCGTTATAGAATGCAAGGTAAGATAATTATTTGTTACTCTAAAAATCATAATAACAATTTTATTAATCAAAATTGGGTTCAATTTTTTCGCTTTACTAGCCAATTTGAGATATCGAACTGTTTTGTCCCTTTCTGTCAAGTTAAAATGAAGTTTGACAGAAAGGGACGAAAGTAAGTTTGTTTGTTTGTTACCTTTTCACGCCTAGACCACTGAACCGATAACAAATCACCTGATGGCTTCAAACTCCCAGCCATTTAAATGTAATGTTATGTAATTATTTACCTTTCTATGAGCAAATGTTATTTCTCGACTAAAGACTTCATGAATGAAAACTTTACCCATAAATCATATTTTATCTTATATAACTAACATTACATTGAATTTTGACATATATAATTAATCTGTAATACAACTATTGTTCAATTTATTTAAATTATTTGTAATTCCAATTGTAAAGATTAATAATTTAAATTTAATTTTAATATAATGACGACCCATTATTTTACAAAACATATTTGTACGCCGGAAACGGCAGAATAATATGAACATAACAGCTTTGTACAATATTCTGACAAATAAATTCATTCTATTCTATTCTATTAAAAAATTTATTGTATGCAAACCAAGTCTTACAGTGGTGTAAGTAATCGTTAAATGGCTTTGAGCAAATGTCGTCATTTTCTGAATCGCGTTGTAAAGATATTCCGCACTCATTCAAATATGTACTAATACTAAGTTTTTGAACTAAATTTTAATTTGTGTAATAACATTGTCGGAAATATAGTAGTTTCGTAGGTAGATTCTGTTCTGGAGTTCAGTAGTCTGGACTGGACTTGGGTCTAGGAATATTTAGTTCTGGATTTCTCACTAGAGTTCTCACTTAGTTTTCTGTCGAATATTTTGAAGATAAACTGAAGATTCTTTGAGGGATCTTTAGTCCAGACTTTGAAAAGGAAGGTTCTCAATTTGTCTGTTTTAAGGGTTCCGTAGCCAATTGGTATATAGAAAAATAACTCTTACCATTTCGTCCTGTCCGTCTGTCCATCCGTATGTTACATAGCCAATTTACTCGGACGATTATTGTTTTGCGAATGGGCAATCGTGTGGAAGATGAAACACAGTAGCTGTTTGAGTAGATGCCTAACTATCTTATGCGTGCATGCCGTCAGTTGTGACAGGGGCATGCACGCTGCTATCAATGCTGCAATGACTCTTTATTCGAAAATCCCCTCTAGACGTGACTCACATAAATCCCAATAATATAATGTTTGGACTTTAAAAGTGACCATCAGGGCTAACATGCCAGACGCGACAATTACTCACTCTCGTATTTTCTCGTCGCGTCTATACCGTCACTTTATTCGTTTTCTGACAGCACTGCCGTACAAAATACTTGACTTTATCTGTCAAACTTGATGTTTTCTCGTTAAACCCTAACATGACCACCTCATTTATCTCTCATTTTGACAATTCAACATGAGAAAATCGTAATTTTCTCTAATTTAGTCGTCCTCGATTGTGACGACGAGAAGAGTAGACAAAATTATGATACAAAAAAAATAAAATAGAATATCCAAAATAACATGGCAAATTCATAATTATTACTTATTTTCGTTCTAGTTCTATTAAAACTTAATTGACATAATTGATTTGATAGAATTGAATGAAAATACTTTAAACACATTGGAATGAAGTTCCTTTCGGCGGTCGCGAGAGAAAGTTTGGCGCAGGGATGCACTATTACGTAGATGAGCATCAAGTGCAGTAATAATCAGTCTAGTTTTTCAATTATGGTGATTATCGAAATCTAGGGAGTTATGGCTGTACCTGCCTACGCAACATAATTACGAAAATCGCCAGTTGAGTCCGCAAAGTTGGTGAGTAAAAGCAATATCATGTGTTTTATGGTGATTGTTACAATATCAACCTTCGCTTTGTCGAATAGTGACCTGCGGCCGATTTATTAATTGTGGTGGATTATCTAGTGAGTATAATAAGTGCCACTAATTGTATATTTTAATTTTAGCATGCCAAAGAAAAACTGTAAAAAAGGCGGTTTTATGGAACTTAACAAAAATTAAAAGAGGTGGACGTTAAATCAATATAGAACATACTTATTCCATGCGTAAAATCGACCGATGTTGCAGTGATAAAAATGATTTGTTTTTAATAACTTGCTACATCGGTTTCTCGTCACGAGATACAGAAGTGTCAAAGTGCCTTTTTCGAGTTTACTCCAGCTTGGCGGTCATGTTAGGTGTAAGGATGATGTCAAAATCGTAGATAAATTTCGAGAAATCGAGATATCGATTGTTCTCGCGCTTGTCATGTTAGCCCTGCATGACCTTTGAGTTATATGTTTTCGCATTTCTTTTCAGAGATTAGTCAGCTAGCCGGCACCATCTACTTTCAGAATATTGACCAAAAAAATTACGTGTGAACGCCTCTTAGTTTTAAAATATCTTCTTACAGAAATAAACATAATTTCATTTCATTTGAAGTCTCAAGTTTACCAATCGGCATTAACAGACGGTAAAACAAAAATGGAGCAGCAAAAACGAAAAGCTCGGTTCTAAAGTGGGATATACTTTAAACCGGTAAAGTTATTAAGTCCAAAAAGTCGTGTTGCTGAAGTCGGGACACGTCGGGTGTGTTTTGGAACCGAGAGACTGTCCCAGCGACGTATCAGAGCAGATGCGATTAAATTGGAAAACATTCACTCAATTTCCTGAGCGAGGGGATCGGCTACCGGCTGTACAGTCAGCAGAGACGAGAGAAATAAATGGATATTTTTTACAATACTTCTAATTTTTTTATCATGTATTGATTTGATCGACACTATATCACAATGTCAAAATAACCATGCCCAATGATGATGTGCATTCCAACTTATTTATGCATTTAGTTATTTAAATATACTTTATTGTACACCACAAAAATACATAACAAAAATAAATCAAACTAAAAAACATACAATGGCCGGCCTTAACGCATCATTGTCATTGAACATCATCGTAACCAAAACCTAAAGTGATTATTAGAGTATTAGACCAGCCAGAATGTAACAACAGCACTAGCATTTCAATGGCGTCCGTAGACGACGCAACCAATGACAAACTAGATATTAACAGGTTAGTAAGTCGCTTTGAGGCTACTCATTGATGATTTGAGTTTGGAACATGTTACCTTTTTGATGGTTAAGTTTGATAAACTAGCCAGTAAACATTTCAACCTAACACCCCACTAAGGGATTTTTTAAAAAGTTATTTATTTTTTCACGTCTTCTGTTTTCATCGTTTCTCCAAGCCTTACAGTGACAAGACAAGCAATGAGATGAAAAAAAATCAATTAAAACAATACTCTAATTGGCGTCTGCCTGTTTTGTCGACGCTACGTCAACGAGCACGTAGCAACGCTCGCCGGCTGCAGGCTGACAAATCCGCGGCGGTGAGTAGCCGATAGTAAGTCGTATATATTTGCTGACGGTACCGCCCCACAATCTAAGAGACGCTACGTTTTTAAATTACTAAGCGTTGCTGAGAATGCAATCCTTTATTATGTTTTTATCAGTTATGCTCAGACTTGTTGATTTCAATGATCGATTGATTCGGAGTTTCAAAAAGTACATTTATCTATTAGTCGTAACTTAACGTCAATGAATAGGCATATAAAATGAGCAGAAAAAAAATTATAGAGTACATTTTTGGTCGGGTTAAAGCGCCTGTCATTTATAACTTAGCAATCAAAATAATAGGACGCTGCTTGTAGTTAAGAATTTTTTCACAGGCACAGCTTAAGATATCCACAAGTTGACTGATAGGTTTCGTACGTTAATTTATTGTCATTGAATGGACTATCATCTAGTATGCTAATACTAATAAACTGTGATGAGTACATAGGTATAGCAATTAGCTATCAATTATGTATTGTTGTAGGTACCTAGTAAAGTAATTTATTTTTTTATGATAATCTTCTTGCATTATATATTAGTGCCTTACATTTTAGCCTGAACTCAAAAATTCCCTTTAGAGCATTTACACCAAACTCGAGTATTGTTCTACTTTGCAACGAGAAAACCTACCCACAAAACTGTGGTATACCATGATAAGTAAACCTAACATCCAAATAAATAATAAAATTGTCTAGAGATTTCTAGACGATACAATACTCTCAAAGAGAGTTCTCTTTACTAATATCTTGAAGGTTACCTCAAGAGATTCTCTTGAGAAATAATACGGCGTCTAAAGCGCGTTTATTCCTTTGTTTTTATTGTTGAATGTCTCTTGTTCTCGATCACGTCTGATGGAGAGCGATGGATGTGGTCTTTGAGGTTAAATTATACCAGAAAATAAACCTCCACTTTTCTCAGCACTAGCATTACGAGATTAAATCACGCCAAGGTGAAAAGCGGTGTGAGCAGTGGTGGGCCAGTGGTAACGGCCGCGACTTACGAGCTGTATGTCGTAGGTTCGAACCCAGACAGGCGCTTTACTTTGTGTAAATTATTTCATCACCACTGCTCTCAAAACGGTGAAGGGAAACATTGTGAGCAAACCGTGTCTTAGAACCAAAAATTCGAAGACATGATCTACCAACCCGCACTGGGCCCTCGTGGTGGATTACGGCCCACTCCCTCTCACAGAGAGGAGCCCTGTGTCCCAGCAGTGGGAACATAATAGGCCCATATTAAGACGAAAAGACCAACAAGTCGGCCGGGTTGGTAGGGAGAAATAATTTCCAGGTTATTCCAAACTGACGCAAATCTCTACTGCTCTAAAAATCACATAATGCTTTTGGGTTTTGCGTTCAGGAATTTCACAGCAACCTGTGGGTTTTGTATTTATCTATACACAAGCCGTGTGACCGAGGGGATCTTCGAAAATGCACACATAAACAAACATAGGTACATCTCCTAATGTAAATTAAAAAAATATGTTTATAATAATAAAAAATCAATCAAAATGTTAAAATGTTTTATTTCATTATTACAATTTGTACATTATACAGATGGTGGCGTCTCCTTTTAAACATAGAAATGCCTGAGCCAGGAGTCGCCGCTCTTCTATACGTATATTACAATTAGTTTAACACCTAAAGTTTATAAATTATTAGTTTGTATTTATTATCATGTGTGTATGTGGTTGTTTTCTACGGAAGCGGTTTTACCTTGTATTTAATAGAAGAATCAGCAACGATTTTCATTTTTTAAACGGTTTAGTATGTAGATTTGTTTGTTTATTTATTTGATCAAATATGAAAGACGAGCGTTTATCAAACTGAATATTTCCAAATTTAATTCTATAAAAGGGGTGGAAGTACTATTGTGTTTCCTTCTTCTAGCTAATACATTAAGATCTCTATGGGTAGGGTTTTACATTTATATGTACTATGTGTATATTATCAGTACAAAATTGTATATTTATTTTCGTACTGATAGTAAATTACTTATTTGGTTATAGCTCGTAGGTGGGAAAGATCCTTTTTTAACTTTTATAAATGTCCGTTGCGCTCTTTCAACAGCAAGGAAACGTGTTTCTCGCGTCTCTCTCGGTAATTCTACCAGCAGGCTTAGCATGGCGTTTTCTGTTTCTACTCTACTGTAGAATAGAAATCGCTTTCTACGCTCCTCGAAATCTCTTTTTCGCGAGCACGAGGACACACTTAGACTCAGGTTGCTTTATAGACAGTGATTTTCCATAGCAACGGGTTAGTTGCTAGTGATGTGTATAACTACCCATTTTTACCGTACAATTGCGTTTCGTATCTGTGTAGACAGTAGAAAACTTTCTACTGTCTACACAGAAACGCCATTTTTGTCTACTCTTCCGTCGACAATACGCTTCTCTAGGGCGCTCGTGCTAAGCCTGCAGGTCATGCTACCAGGTCATGCTACCAAGTCATGCTTTGGTCTAACATTATACCTAAGTACTTGACGTAAGTAATATGAGGAAATCTTGCTCAACATTTTTGCACAAAAGATTAGGCGGCGCGTTGTCTGTCAGTGAATTTAAGATTTTTATTAAGTACACTCCCGGATAAGGAATACGGGTCACTATGAAAATCTAAAATTAGTCTTAAAATATTAGAGCTACAATGAAACTGTATGTTGTAGATAATTTCCGATTTAATAAAACAACACCAAATGTTGAAAACGTGTGTCTCGAAGTTTTGCTGAGGCGGGGTTTCGATTTCTTATACACCTCCCAAGCGTGTTCAATTGGATTCAGGGTCCGGCGTTTTTCGCAGGCCAGTCCATGCGTTTGATGCCAACGTCCTGAAAATACCCATTTACAATTTCAGCTGTATATGGCCTGGCGTAACGTTATCTGGCTACCCGATGTTCCCTTTCATGTTTTGGACCATTTGCGACCCGTAAATGGTATGTGGGGTCAAATTTGCTTCAAGGAACCTCCTCCGCACTTCGCTCCATTACGTCATCTCTGCGGGTCTCTCGAAGTTGATTTGTTACTTCAACTGCCGTGAGGTGCTGATTTCAGAGCATGGTCGTAACAATGAATCAATCTGTTCCTGGTTTAATGTTCTGCCCAGTTTCTCGGAAACGCTGGACGACACTCTGCACCGTATAAAGTGACACGTCTTATGTTCTTGCTGTACTTCGCTGACTTCTGCCTTCTTCTAACATAGCGACGATACGTGTACATTCTTCTTGAGTGAGCGACATGATAGAAATTCAATAATTATGGTGAAATACGAAAATGACTGCCTTTTATCATTTTGATTTATCAGATTAAAACAAAAGTGAGAAAATACAAGCAAAAGTAAAACAACCACGAATTGAATTTATTTCGTAATACAATGGATTACAGGGATTTTCGTCATCGAACCGTTTTATTTTACCGCGAAGAAGAAGAACTCAAAAAAGATGTGTAGTCTCGTTTCACATTTTATTTATTTATTTATTAATAACCAACTTATATTTACAGTTAGCACCGCACATACAAGTTATCAGTTAATACTACTAATTACACATACAATCACAAAACTAGGTAAAATCACATAGAACTAGACAAAATTAGATTAAATTAAACAAAATTAGAAAAAAAAGTATCTAAACTAGTTAATATTAGAATACATTAAATAACATGAGCCAAAAATAGATTTATTTGAGATCATTGAAATAAATTATCTGGACTCAAGTTATCGAGTATCAGGAATCGAGTTCAGGACTTGCAGAGACATCCAAAGACTTGTATACTTCCATACAGCAAAATTTTGTTGATATGGTGGAGGGCTAGATACAATGGACTGGTTTTAAGGGTCATGTTACTGGTTTGAGGTATTGAGAATAGAGGACTTTGGCGACAGCGAAGTGTGTCTCATGGGTGGTCGAAAGTTAATGAAGATGTACTGAAGTAACGAAGAATTAAAGTGGGTACCACGAATTAGGTGGATGAAATTATTTTACCAGACTGAGATTTCTCCTTACTTCTAAACTTTGGTACCCCGCCATCCTAGCACAAATGGTGTTGGGTACATGTACCAATAATAACCATAAAGTTTTAAGTAGAGGTAGCGGACAAAAGACTTCAGAACCTTTTCGATGATCAGCGTATAATTTTTTTCATGGGGGTTCCAGATAGCACTGTTAGTCTCGTTATTCAGCTTGGGCGGAGCACCGCCATGTCCTCGCGGAGGCGATCGGTGGTGGCGATCTCTCGCATCCGGCCCTGGTCCAGGCCAGTGAGCGAGAGGGAATGGAAAGCCTCCCGCTTCTGCGAAGCAGTAATGCTCGTGAAGGAGGAGGCGGAGCGCGTGAGGGTGAGAGCCTTGTGCCCTCACGCCCCTAGTCGTCGCAGGAGACGCCCTGGGCGTCGGGAGTCGCCTGCAGATTCCCGATCACCATAGGCGCGGACGTCGAGCAATGGGTAGCTCGCCATCCGGTAAGGACCAGGCCCGGGTCGCGGCGCGTCGTGTTCCACGCGCGCCTCAAAGAGATGTCAGCACATAATGACGGGGTCCGATAGGGCCGATGCTTCAGGGTCGCGGGAAATTCGAAAGAGATACCGTGGCTCTGGCACAGGCAACTGAAGGAACACGGGTGGGTTTTGATGAGTAAAAGTCTGACACGCCCTCCCGCTCCACCCAGAGCGGGAGAAGCCATATGATGATTTCCCACCCAAAAAAAGGGGGCTCATTGTCCATAGTATAGATGGTGTGTATGAGTTGTGTAGCTTTTGTGTAGGTCATGACCACACATTTACTAATGTTACATTAGTCCGTAGGCTTTTGTGAGTGATTTTACATAAGTAAAATAAACTCAATATCCAAAGTATTTTCTCCTTACAATTACCAAATCAAGCTATTTTACCGAACAATAAAACAATCTAAAGGGTAGCCGGTAAATCAATTGACCACTGGCATGTACTTGGCCGCAGCGGCACCTACTTTTGGAAATTTAATTTACTTAACATTGTACGCAAACCGTGGTCACAGATGTACCCACTGGTTTAAGGATACATTGTTTATTTATTTGTTAAATAAAGTGGTAAAGTCAGGGAAATTTTAATTGTTTCCCAAGTCGAATACCACCTGACACTACACTGACTGGACAGGTCCATTTCTTTCCTCAAAAGGCCATTTCAGACACCTATCTACATGGCCTTCACATGATCTGACCAAGATTATGAGTGGACTTTAAAAGATACTGTGACCTCTGAGTTTGTTTCGGCCTTTCTTCTCAGAGTAGTCAGATAGGAAACGCCGATCTCATCTAGCTTTTAAAATATGGTTGATGTGTGTGTACAAACCTACTTACAGAAATAAAATCATTTATCATAAATTATATAATTTACATCACACTCTTTGAGAGTTGAATGCATAATCAGCCTATTATGTTTCCACTGCTGGGGTACCGGCCTCCTCTCTGTGAGAGGGAGTGGGCTGTAATCCACCACGCGGGCCCAGTGCGGGTTGGTAGATGTCACATGTCTTCGAATTTTTGGTTCTAAGACATGCCGGTTTCCTCACGATGTTTTCCTTCACCGTTTTGAGAGCAGTGGTGATGAAATAATTTACACAAAGTAAAGCGCCTGTCTGGGTTCGAACCTACGACTCGTAAGTCACGGCCGTTAGCCCTGGGCCACCACTGCTCTTTCGGACAGTTGAATGTTTCGGACAGTTCCTGACAGTTGAATGACACGGCTACAACACGACGAATTGAGGAAGTGTATAAATTTGATGAGTTATTTCTCAGATTTTAGGTACATATTTATTGTGAGGGGACGATTGAAGCATTGCAACACATGACTTAATCCCATAGCTACGCAAGCCCTGACTACCTACATGGCGTCCAACCAAACTCGCTACAATGCCAAGTTTTATGTTTTTATACTGAGGATTTCCTTGAGCTGCACCAGGTCATCAGTCTACCTGGGAGTTAAGCCTTTCCTTCCGTAGTTTCGTAGAAACCGTCGATTTGAAAGCATCTCTAAGGTCTCTTTAAAGTTGGCAACATGTCCATCGGTACATCTATGTACTTTTGATGATGTATTTTTGTATTGTTCTTAGAACGAGCCCCGAGACTTAGAAACCGTTATTGAGTACTTTTTACTTTACTCCCGTATTAATAAATGCGAAGTAAAGTTATACCCAAATTAAACATTGAAAAAAAAAGGTTTTATCTGATGTTAATATGTACTCATTCTTACTTTGCTCTGCGTTCATTATTAAGAGTGTTAAAGTCTTCTATAGAGCTAACCCCATAAAACACTATCCTATGCTCCTGACTAATATAAAATGCGAAAGTAATCATGTTTGTTTGTTAAGCTTTCACGTCAAAATGGATTAACGGATTGGGATGAAATTTGGCACACAGTTAGACCATAACCTGCGTAAGGAAATGGGCTACTTTTAATCCTAGATCGCAGACGAAGACGCGGGCAGCAGATATCTAACATTATCAATAGCAAGTCTATCACGGTCATGTGTGTATCATGTTCGTACAGCGTACATGCAGTAATGCGTGATGCGTATCTATTAGTGCTGCTCTATAAATAATGCTCTATAGCTTTGTTGTAAAGATACGTACTCAATGGTTAACTAAGTTTGATGAATATGCGTTTAGACTTACTAAAATGACATGTTTTTTTCGACAGGATAAGCACAAGTGTATGCACAGATATTTAGCAAAAAAGGAACGTTTTGAAGGTTTTCTGGGACAAAACACAACTTTGGAGTAATCTCGACTTTCTACTCTTATTCAGAGCTTGCTGTTGCCCGCGACTTCGTCTGCGACTAAGATGAAAAGTAGCCTACGACCTTCTCCAGGTCATGGGTCTACCTATGTGCCAAATTTCATCTAAATTCGTTCAGTTGTTTTAGCGTGAAAGCGTAACAAAGAAACAAACTTGCTTTCGCATTAGTTATAAAGTTAGGATAAAAAAATTAAGAACTTTGTCAGTAATGTGGACACTAACTCAGACTCCGGGCTGCTGAGAAGTTCCTCATAAAAAATCTTATTTTTTTGCCTGATCATTTTTATTTTATTTTATTTTATTTGGGAAAATAAACGGTTACACATTAAAATGTATGGTATAGAACTTAAAACTAAAATGGGAGCAAAAATGTATAACCAACAACATTTTCCACATAATACAAAAAAGTTAAATAAACACGAACGGCATACGATATGAATACATTGGATGCACAGTATGGTTAAATAAAAATATAAAAAAAGATATAATAAAAATATAAGAAGATATACTAGAATATTGAAAATAGAAATTATGATTTAGGGTTTTATGTACTTAATTCTGCTATAATTTTAAGTGCAAGACTTCTAAATTTTCCGGCGGAAACAGCAAAGAATTCTATATCCCGAAAAACCTTATTGAATTGAGTTGTAAGACGTCGTAGGGGTGCTCGCGATCCTGCGTTTGATCGACAGGAGGTTACAGCAAAAAGCGGTCGCACGCGCACACCTCGACATATAGTAGTTCTGGGTACTACATAACTTATTCTATTGCTTATGTCTATACAATCATATGAGTTGTTACATAAATCAAACAAAAACATCGATTCCGACATTATACGTCTATATTTAAGGTTTTGAAGCTTATAGTAATTCAGCAAGTCGGTGTAAGATGCATACGTACGAAAACAACGGAAATGCATAGTCTTTAAAAATTTGCGTTGTACATTTTCGATCACATGAGAATATTTTCCATAGAAGGGATTCCACACCGGGACCGCGTACTCCAACTGAGACCTGACCAAAGTTTTGTATAGGTACAAAAAAGTACCAGGGCGTTTAAATTTCTGAGCCGATCTCATCACAAAACCGTACATACGAAAAGCATTGTTCACAATTTTAGCAATATGAGCATCAAGATGGAGTTTATTATCTAATAGAACACCAAGATCATGAACCACTGTTTCTCTTGCTAGATCCATATTGTTCAATGAATATGCATATTTAATTACGTTTCTATTTTTAGTAAAACTAATGCAATGGCATTTGGATATGCTCAATTTAAGTTTATTTTTTACACAATATTCAGAGAATCTATTTAAATCTTCCTGTAAAAGTAAACAGTCACGTAAATTAATAATCGGCCTAAAAATTTTTAGATCGTCTGCATATAGTAATACCTTAGAATTCTGGAAACACGTATCTATATCATTAATAAACATAATAAACAAAAGAGGACCCAGTATAGAGCCCTGAGGAACACCGGAAGTAACATTTAAGGTCGCAGAATTAAAACCATTTATCACAACTTTCTGAGATCTATTGAGAACGTAAGAAGAGAACCATCTCAACAGGTTGCCACGTATGCCATTAAAGGCAATTTTACTTAACAGCAATTGATGGTCCACCTTGTCAAAAGCTTTTTGGAAGTCCGTGTATATAGTATCAACTTGAATACGAGAGTCCATACTATTAAATAAATAGTCAACAAAAGTTATCAGGTTAGTGGTAGTTGATCTTTTTTTGACGAAACCATGTTGTTGTGGAATTATGTTATTATGTAGAAGAGGATAAACTTTATCATGAACAAGTCTCTCAAAAAGCTTTGACAAAACCGACAATATAGATATTGGACGATAATTCTCGATATCCTGTTTTGGTCCCGACTTGTGAACAGGAGTTATGTTTGCGAGTTTCCATGCTTGTGGAAAGACTCCTTGTAAAATAGATTAAATTAAAAATAATTTGTAGTGGCACACATAGATTTACGGCGGTCTGTTTAATGAACACAACCGGTAGACCGTCTGGACCCGGGCCTTTAGATGGATCTAATGCTCTTAGCGCACTTAATATTTCATCAGCAGTAAACTGAATGTTACTAAGGAGAGAACAGGTTTTAGAATAATCTCCGCACTGCGATGAAACACCATCACTTGAGATGGATGGCTCGTATACCGAATTAAAGAAGTTTGAGAACAGATTACAGATGTCTTCAGGGTTATTGGCTGAATGGTCACTGTAATGCATAATAGAAGGTAAGCTTGTAGAGGATTTGTGGGAAGAAATGAACGACCAAAAATGCTTAACATTAGTCCGGATACCATCTTCTACGGAGGCAATGTACTTTCTGTAACAGTTTTTGCACTCAACTTGGAATCTAGAGCGGTAAATGGAAACCTGCTCGTAGTCTGAAATGTTTTGATACATTTTCCATTTTAGCCAAGCCTTGGCTTTATTCTTGTAAATATGAATAAGCGATTTTGAAAACCAGACCGGAAATTTTGATGATCTACATCTTATCAATGGAACATGTCTTTTAATAATGCAGAAAACAATGTTATAAAACGTGCTTAAGGTATCGTCAATGGTTTGGTTCACTAAAACTTCCTCCCAATTAATCTCTTTTAAATCCCCATTTATGTTATCATAATTTGCCTTGTAATAATTATATCTACTAATCATCTTGCGAGCCATCGAATTGTAGGGTACACGTAGAGTAATAAAAACATTAAGTGGAGGATGGTGGCTATCAGGCTGTAGTAAATAGTCTGTGGCTCTAGAAACATTGCAATCACCGTTACCAATAACCAAGTCCAAAATTCTCCCACCTAGATTCCGTATTATATTAAATTGATGAGCGTTGAGGAACGACATAAGCTCACTCATGCGATCACAAACGGGGGAGTTACCTCTGCAAATATGAGCAGATAGCGAAGTGCTATCCGTACAAGCGGTCCAGTCGATTTCTGGTAGGTTAAAGTCTCCTACCACATAGAAATTAGCAATGTTTGAGTCGCCAAGCAGTGCTTGCAGAAGTTCAAAATATTCAGCATAAGCAAATTCTGGTGTTTTTGGTGGTATATATACTGCAGCAATAATTTGGCACTTGCCACGAGTTGAGCTTGGCAATTGCACTAAGATGTGCTCAATGCTGGCATGAGTTGCAACTTGCGAGGCCAATCTCACTGAATGCAGACCCCTCAGTACAGCCACGAGGACACCGCCTCCGTCTTTTTTATTGGTGGCAATACGGTCACGATCATATCGATATACTACATAACGCTCATCAATAAACTCGCTATCTGATATCTCGGGCGTCAGCCAGGTCTCAGTTAAAATGATTATGTCATAACAATTAGCTAGAATATTCATAAACAAAATATTTAATTTTGTGCGGAATCCCCTGCAATTTTGGTAATATACAACTAAGTTATCCGCCATTATAGCGGAAAACTCTATAGAATATGGTCATAATTACTAACGAAATCTTAACTAGTAGGGCATTATTATACAATAAAGCGTTAAGCGAATGCGAACAAAATACAAGAAACAAAACAAAACACTTAAAACAACGGATTAACAACCACAACAAGCAATTTACAAGCCAATATATGGAGTGTTCAACAAAAGTTTTTAATATACAAATTATCAAAAAGGCCCAGAGCTGTGGAGATGGATTATGAGATATGCCGAAGAATGATCGATTATACATCGTACAGCTAATTTCCAATGGATGCAGCTTCTTGGTTGTCAATCGGTGCTGCGTAGTCAGGTTTGATTTTAGTGATGTCTTTGAGGGTCCGAATTGCAAAAGACCTTGTCCCTTCTTTTTCACGGACAAGGACGGTTCCATGCTTAACCCAAACGAACTTATAATTGTGTTTTTTGGCAGCGTCTCGACACTCACGAAATAATTGTTTGTTTTTTAGGGTCAGGTGCTCATGCATATATATCGGTAGTGATGTTCCCGAAACACCAACTTGATCCGTTGAAAGTCCCTTGCTCAACCGATGGGCACTAAGAACATTGTCACGTAGTATCCGTGAAGCTAATTTAACTATGATGTTTTTGGGGTTATTGTTTTGCTGGTGTGCATGTGGGACACGATGGATAGAAATAATGTCACTTTGTTGAACATTGCACTTGACTAAGGCCCCAATATTTTGTACCATGGTTATGAGGTTTTCGTTACGCCTTTCAGGGATATTGCATATCTCGATGTTACAATTTCGAGCACTCTGTTCCAAATGATCTATCTTTGTTACAAGCTCTGTAACAATAGGCTTCAAATCATTATTTTCTTGGATTTTTTTACGAAGATGGACGACTTCCTTGTTGAGATCAGTTTGCGCTTCAGTAACAAATTGGACCGAGTCCTCGAGGGAATTAATTCGTTCTGTCGTACTTGAACACTTCACATCCAATTCTGCAACCTTCTGACGCAGGATCAATTGCTCCGATCGAAGAGAATTAATGTCATTTCTTATCTCTGACGTCACTTGATTAAGCGAAGTAAGTTCGACTTTCATTGACACCACATTCTCTGATATTCCATTAATACTTGTTTCTAAATCCCGTCGCCGCTCATTTATTGTATTCTTCAACTCCATCGACAACTCCTTTATAACCTGTGTCCACTCAGGATCTGGTAGTTTACGTTTACGGACTGCCACGTTTTGTTCGCCGCTCATTGAGGAACCAGTTGTCAAGTCGGTTTCCGAATGGAATTTTTTCTTTTCGGGGGAATGGAACATAGTATCGTTTTTGTTAATACCCAATCTGACAATCTTTTCTCAAATTAAATATATTTTTGAGAATGGAAAAATAATTGCGTCTTGCGAGATCCGAACCGACGCCACGCGGAGTAGCTCTAGTGATACAAAAAGCTCCACCGCCAACCACTCGACCACGGTGACTTTACTTGTAGAGTTAAAATTTCGCACCAATAGTTAGAAGTTGTCTATAAGAATGACTTGCGATAAGCTCGTGACTAATAAGGTCCTTTGTTCTCAAAGCCACAAGGTCACTTTGAACACTCAGAAACGTTAAAGTTTTAATAGGTATTTTGACAATACTGGGGTTAAACTGAATTTAATTGACAATAACCATATATATTTGGATTCCACAAGAGTCACTGTATATGTCACAACTAAAATTTGCCTAGATTAATAGCAAATAACGACTTATTTAACTTAATTTTATGGGCTGATTTAAACACACTACACTCAAAGCAATGGTCGCGCGCGTACTGTAATCATGTAATCATACCAGTGATATGTCTGCGACTAAAATACAACTTAACGTAACATAGATAGCATGGAACTTACCGGCACCTAAAAAATTAATTACGTTTCGGCCATCAAAAGTCCAGGTTGATTCACTCCCTATAACCGATCAAAAGTGACAGTCGTTACTAGTAGTCACTAGCCCAAAAGTCCGACCACCAGTTTTACCAATGGGTATCGTGGTACTCAGTACCAAACTGGGTTGTGGAGGTCATTTAGGATATCGTTGCATTTTGTTTTACTGGAAGACGAACCCAATATAGTTGAGGAAAAGCTGATGATGATGAGCCGCAAGCAATGGATTGGTTGTGTATTACGCAATTAGAGTACAGGTTAAGCTACGCTTGCTGCGGCTGGACCGTAGATGGGTGACCATTTAAATACCAAGAACCCTCCGTGCCTAGCAAAGCACGTAAAGCCCTTGATCCCGGCTATCATTCGTGGATCTTGTAGAGCCGTCGGGTCGTCAGAAGCCCGAAAGTCTCACAACCAGCCTTACCAAGGGGTAGGGTATCGTACTACCCAGCAACTGAGTTGTGGTGGTTATAGAGGCTCGCTCCATGTAAAATACTGGTATTCAGCTGCATCCGGTAAGACCGGAAGCTGACCCCGACATAGTTGTGTATGTTTGTTCATATTATTTTAATTACATCATAATTATTTGTATTGTAGTGATATTTATTTTAGAAGTATGGATGTACTTTTTTCACTTTTACTCTTAAACCCGCTGTCTACATCTCATTATCTACTTTCCTATCGCAGGTATACACAATCACAATCAGCCTTTTATGTTCCCACTTCTGGGACACAGGCCACCGCTCTGTGAGAGGGAGCGGGCCGTAATCCACCACGCGGGCCCAGTGCAGGTTGGTAGATGTCACATGTCTTCGATTTTTTGGCTCTAAGACATGCCGGTTTCCTCACGATGTTTTCCTTCACCGTTTTGAGCAGTGGTAATGAAATAATTTCCACAAAGTAAAGCGCCTGTCTGGGTTCGAACCTACGACCTACAACTCGTAAGTCGCGGTCGTTACCACTGGGCCACCACTGCTCAAGGGTGGTATGCTGGAAAAGATTTCTTAAGAAATAAGCATCACCTTTGTACCTATTTTTCTGTTGTTTTTTTTTCTTCATGAAATGAAGATGTATATGCAGGTATACAATATGTAACAAAAACACTGTCCGATCCAAAAAAGTCGTATTCCCGGTTTAACATACGTACTAGAAAAAAAAAAATTACTCATAAAAACCAAAAGTTATTGATTTTTTTATTTTTAGTTACCATGCGAAATGTAACACTAAATATGGTAAATTTTCATAAGTTGACAACACTCCACCGGCCGGCGAAATCTTTTATTTTATGCCTATTTTTATTTCAAAGGACACCGCCGTGAACCAACCGCACTGTAGGTACTCATAACGAGTCCTCGACCCTTTGATGTAGCCGACTGGTTGCCTACTGGCAAGCTACTTGTTTGGCCACTTCGCCAGTCTCACGTGGAGATAGCTTGCGATCGGATGTCCGTACGTATCACGTGCCGCTATCGTATCACGAACAATGTCGTATACTAATCAGGAATATTTGAATATGTTAATTTTTATTTGTGAGTGAGTGTGATTCGGAAATCGAAGTAAGAACTCGGATTGTGGAAGCTTTCGACTCAGTGAAATTGTACAAAAGTGCGCTGCGAAGAGTACGTGCAAACTTAATAAAAAGGTGTCGAATGTGTACTAATGTTCGAGATAGACTGGAACGCAAAATGTGGAACACAATCTCCGAGGTAAGCACAAATAAATGTTTCAATAAACGGATACCTACAGTCGGTACATTGCCAAAAGTACATCACAATAACTCAATAATAATTGTTCCTTGATAAACAGAAGGTCAGAAATCGGGGTCACTATGCGTCTATGCCCACAATAAATATCAGCTGATACCTACGCGTATGCAAAACGTAGGTTTCTTTAGTCCTAAGTTTGTTTGGCGGCATGCGACAAAGCACCGCCGCGCTCAGGCGGCTTCTTTGACACAAAACTGTAGGTGAACCCTGTCGTGCGATCAGTGTTGCCTGTGGTAAAATTATTTTTAATTTTTTAAATTAATTATTTTCACTGGGGTAAAATAATTATCACGTATCCATTAAATGATTACGTATTTGTGTACGCAGTGGGATACCAAATAATACCCTTCAGGATCGGACAGGGTTTTCGTTACATGCTGTATATGTATTTTAATCTTAGCGTTTGCTAAACTGGTCGACGTCATTCAACGCCGGTTGTCGCTGAAAAACAGCGCTGGGGCTCTGTCTCGCATAAGGTCGTAGCATTATGCTGAGCGATGGCCGTTTTGCGTGGATGTGACGTATATTTTCCCCCAATTTTTTCCCCCTTTGGTGTTTGTGTTCGATCACTACGTCATGAGTGTATATAAATGGTTAAATAAATAAATAGTTTGGAAAAGGCTAGTCAGGTGATGAACTGGTCAGAAGTGTGTCCTACGCCTAACAACGATAGGTATTGTGTACTTGTAACATAATCCGATGCCGCCGGGTTCCCAATTACCAACAGTAATGGTTCATAATTTAACTAAACGCGTGGTGTGATAATTGATACCGCCAGTGTTGTAGCCTTTACATAACGAGTGATAGTTCAAAGGTGTGTATTTAATCCTTATATAAAGGATTGATATATAAATGAATATAGCTCATTTGGAGATCTAGTACGGGAAAGTATAAATACTTTTGGCTACATTGTATGTGTATTTAATGTAATTTTTCAAAAATATGCGTTTTATTTGTGAAGAATAATCAAATTTTCTTTATTTACCTTACACTCAAATTCAAAACTCTAAAGCATTAATGTCAAATAAACCAATTACAGCCACTTTTGAATTGTCGTTCCAATGCGTAGCAGGTACCTATGGAGCAAAACGGGGAAACTCTACGGACACTTTTAAATAAATAAAAAACTGTCACAAATTGTTTACATCGTTCATCTTGAAATTATGCATATAAAAACGATGTAGAAAGACGTCCATGTAAAAAACCCATCATCCGTCTAGCCTTTTCGCAAACTTTTTTGGGGTCGGCCTCTAGTCTGACCATTGAAAGAAAGAAAGAAAAAAACGTTTATTTGCGGTAAACATGACGCAAAAAAAGAACAAATACTCAAAAAACAAAGGTTGTGGCCACGCAAAACGGCTATCGCTCGGCATAATGCTGCGACCCTATGGAAGACACGTTATGACGTCGACCGATTCAGCAAACAACTATTAAAACGCTGTACTTGTACAGTATACTTAAAAAAATTAATAATTAGTTTAATTGTGATAGAATATACTAAACAGATATAAAAATAAAAATTATGATTGCAGCTAACTACCTATATTTAACATGTAACAACTGCCTACCCCACCAGTCACTAGGCAGCACAATACAAGGGGAAGTACTACCAGCATTCTTATTTTAGGTGGTGGTATTTATTTTAGGTTTGTATGGTTGCTTGTGCGGTTGTTAATTAAGTGAGATTCAAGGTTTTATTAAGACTATTTGCCACTCATCTGGCATAATATTAAATTTATTTCCCTTTAACGTGAAACCGAAAGCCAGCACAATAATAAAGATTAAAGAAGATAAAGAAGTAATAGTACATTGTGATAAAAGTGTGCTCTGCCGTAGCGCGATATGGGAGCCGAGTGGGTTATGATCAATGCACACGCGTGTCACACGACGTTTTTCAACACACTTGCGAGGTAAAAATCAGACTCGTATTGTTGTTATTATCTTTAATTATTGAAACAATTAGTGAAAGTGCAATTCTCAAAATGATACCGAACAGTTTTTGTTGGCATTTTTACAGTTTGTGTTATGGTATTGATATTTTTAGTAATTACGTTGTTTTCATTTTCTTGGGTATATGTCGGAGATGATAAAAAGATTCATTGTATTTAGACATAAAAACGCTTTGCAGAGATGAAAGAAAAAAAAAGAGTAATGTAAAGTAAAAAGCACGCGTGTTGAATACACTGCATTATGAACCTAAATGCGGTGTAATAAGAGCCACTTTATGAGCAACTGTGTTAAAAATATTTTTTTACGACACGGGAAATGCAAACAGTAAAACACTGAAAAGAAGCATTTAAAACTAACTAATTAAAATTAAAACAATTTCTTGCCCATTCTTCTCAATACGAAACGTTGTAAATACGGACGTTCAGAAGTGTCCCACTTTTCGAGGCCAGAAAGACTCCTATCTCAGCTTTACGCTGCGATATTTAAAAATAAATACCGCAGCGCTGATATTCTGATAGGGATTTTTTTTTTTTTTTTGGGTGGGAAATCATCAAATGACTTCTCCCGCTCTGGGTGGAGCGGGAGGGCGTGTCAGACTTTTACTGACTAAAACCCACCGTGTTCCTTCAGTTGCCTGTGCCAGGGCCACGGTTTTCTCTGTGGAATAACCCGCGACCCTGAGGCGTCGGCCCTATCGGACCCCGTCATTTTGTGCTGACATCTCTTTGAGGCGCGCGTGGAACACAACGCGCCGTCGACCCGGGCCTGGTCCTTACCGGACGACGAGCTACCCATTGCTCGCCATCCGCAAGCCCGCGCCTACGGTGGCCGGGAATCTGCAGGCGACTCCCGGCGCCCAGGGCGTCTCCTGCGGCGGCTAGTGGGGGCGTGAGGGCGCAATGCTCTCTCCCTCACCCGCTCCGCCTCCTCCTTCGCGAGCATTACTGCTTCGCAGAAGGAGGTGACGGCTTTCTATTCCCTCTCGCTCCGTACCATGGCCTGAACCAGGGCCGGACGCGAGAGATCGCCGCCGCCAATCGCCTCCGCGAGGACACTGCGGTGCTCCGCCCAAGCTGGGCATACCTCCACCGTATGCTCCACCGTGTCCTCCGGGCGATCCACACAATGGTGACACCCGGGCGTTTCCTCCCGCCTTATGCGAAACAGGAACCTCCCGAAACAACCGTGTCCGGTGAGGACCTGTGTCAGGCGGAAGGTGAGGACGCCGTGGCGCCTCTCCAACCACTCCTCAAAGAGGGGACTTACCGCCGCTATTGTGGCGTGCCCAATTCTGATAGGGCTCGCTGTGCAATATTGACGTAGGCATCGGACGCCCCAAAGTTTTCTCAGTAAATGGTAAAATGCAACCTGATTATTTCGCAAAGATTTATGAACCTATACTATTTCGCAAAAGCTTGAAGATCACCATAAATAACACATAAATTAATACCTTAATACTCTGTAATACCAGTTAGATTTCCCTTTTTAAATGAAAAACGTTTTCAAAGTAAATCAAAGAAAATCTTCGTGAAGCAACAAAAATGATCGTTGACCGTCCGACTGTGTTATCAATTTGAAACTAATGGTCCAATTTGGATTCTGGGGGCACCGTGCCGATAATAAAATTCATCATGGAAAGCTCCCAGGGCAAAAATTAATATTCCAATGATGTAACGGGCAGTGTTTGTTGTGCCACAAGATAGAAAGAATAAGCGATCTGCCAAAACAGTTCAAAATTGACGAATTCAAGAGACAATTTTACAGCAAATAAATCCCCGACCGGATTTCTGCCCAGGTGGCCCTTCTCAAGGGAGATTAGGCAAGTAAGCAGGAGATGTTATAGAGCACAAGTGTGTGCACAAACACAGGTGCACTCTCTGTTCCTTGACTCTCATAGTCCGATGGGATGGCAAACGATACGACCGGGGGAGCTCAGGCGTAGGACCAACGTCTCTTAGTGCTATCTGAGGCACGGGGTTTTCACACCACAAATTTCCAAAGTCAAGGCTGCTATTAAGAAATGCACAGGGCTCCATGCTCGGCAGTCGCGCTTGTGACCACGAGACCAACGAGGCAGTCAAATAAAACGGTAATGGCATGTATAGTAATAATGGCATGTTGTGCATGTTGTTTGTACAGTCACATACAATCAAAATTGAACTTTAGTAGGTATATGATGAAAAATAAAGTTTATTTACCTTTAAAATAGAACGTTTACACAATTAATTAAATGACTAAAAAGTAACTATATATACAAATGGCGCCGAAGTACTCATCGGCATCGCTGTCATCCGGAAACGTGCCCAGAAGACTGGCAGCATTGTCACTTTGAAATGTCAATGCTGCCATTCAACGTGACTTGTTTGGCCAACAACAATACTAATAAATTTGTTATAAGTATATGATTAATTGGATCTTTTTCTTTCCATGGTCAAGACAGTTACGTAATTGTAAAATTTTCGCTCGATTTGTATGATATTATAGTTTATTATCCAGCCTCAGTATATTATTTCCTAGATCAGTTGTTACTTTAGTTATAAAAGAAATAAGAATTGAGGCCAACGCCATTTAGTGTCGTGCTCGAACAAGAGCGCACGCGATATTCAAATTCGGAGCTTACGTGGAAATGATTTTAGAGTGCCTGGTCTAAAAGTTTTTTTTTACAAGTAGGTACTTTTATCAGAGGATTTAATACATTCAATAATGTATTTATTTGTACAAATAAGAACAGTTATTTAATATCTCGTGAGTTTGTCTTATTGGAATGGAAAGCACAAAACTATGTCCTAACAACTACTTGTCTAGTGTTTTGCACTAATCCCATCCGCTGGCGCGTCCCAAGTCGTCGCAGTTTTTGCAAAAATAACTTCATGTATGGAAATCGCTATCGCTTATGATTTGCACCAGCGACCTCGACCGGCAGCGATGAATTACTGCAAATTAAAATTGTTTAATGAATCAACTTTATTGCTCCAAAAGATTTGTTTTTGGTTAATTAAGACGTGTACTTACTGTTTCCACACAGATTTGGGTATTTAATGAAAAAATGTATTCATTATTTTGTTTGTTTACTGTTAAATATTGGATAGGCATTGTACGCATTAAGGTACCTTTGGCGTAAGCATAGGGCTTATCTAATATGTAAAGTGTTCGTGTCACAGTGTTTGTCAAAAAACTCCGCCGAAACGTCTTGAACTCTTGACCGATTCTTATGAAATTTTGTGTGTACATTCAGTAGGTCCGAGAATGACGTAAACTTTTTTTCAAAAACAGATGAAGCAAAGCAACGTTTGCGGGATCAGCTAGTTTATTTATATATATTTAAATGTACACCACAAAAATACATATAAAAAAAAATACAATCTGCCTAACCTTTCTACAACTATGTAGGGGTCAGCTTCCAGTCTAACCAGCTGCAGCTGAACACCAGTTTTTTACATGGAGCGACTGCTTACCTGACCAACACAACCCAGTTGCTGGGTAACATGGGCTGTAAGGAACATCCATATCATAAAACAAAGTCCCCCCGCCGCGTCTGCCTGTATGATCGCGATAAACTTAAAAACTACCGTACCTATGTTTTTTAAAGTTTACAGTTTTCACTTATGGACGGAGTAATTCATGACGAAGGTTTAGGTGAATGATCCATTAATGTTTTGAGTAAATTGGCTGAAATAAAACTGTGATTGTTGAAGAGGTCGGAAAAAAGTCCAGCTCAACTGGTAGCTTTACTGGCGTGCGCCGCGTAAACTTGTACAGTTATATAGTTATTAGCCCGACATCCACGCGGGCATAGCCGCAGGCAAAAGCTGGTATTGCATAAATATACGATAGCCTCAAAATGGCTGACAGTTTTGAAAACCTGTTTCAACCCTCTGTAAAGCATTGATTCAATGCAATTTTTACTATAGAATTGTATTGACTGTGGAACTTTTTTTGTTGTTGCAACTTATGGTATGCCACAGGCTAATCTAATCAGGCTTTACTCGCAGTTGCTTTTCATAACCAGGGATATTAAGCCAAGCTTTGTAATTGAAATGTAATAATCTACTACCAGCTATGCTCTGATCTTAGACACCTTATGACTCAAAATTAGAGACAGCTATTTCACTCTCTTAGGTTTGACAATAGCCACATTAACTGGAAAACACACATTACATAGTTACGTACTTCAAAAAATTTAATAAAAACGTACACGATTTCATATTATGCGAAATATAAAAAAACTACCAACCTACAAACTGTCACACACTTTGCATATTCCCATGCCTGGTTTAGCTTTGACATTTTCTTAAGGGGAAATAGCACAGACACCATATAAAAAAACTGATACGAATAATTACAAACATAGCACAAACAGACAGTTGCAAGCCTCTTTTCCAGAATCACAAATAGCTCACCTTAATTAGTATTTATATTTTAAAAATTATGTAAACTAGTGGGCAAATACCCAGAATCTTACAACACACGGGAAAATATACACACTAACTCTCAAAACAATGATGGAAAACATCGTGAGGAAACGAACATGTAATAAAACCAAAAATTCGAAGACATGTGACATCTACATACCAGCACTGGACCCGCGTGGTGCATTACGGCCCACTCTCTCTCACAGAGAGGAGGCCTGTGCCCAGTAGTAGGAGCATAATAGGCTGAATATGCATTATGCACACTAATTGCCATACATAATATTCAAGCGAATAATTAAATATGCAAAATAAATAGATTGACCTTTATATTCAGAGACTAAATAAACAAAGTGATAATATTACTAATGAGATATAGTAACGTGTTCCCGAAAACTCGATGGTCTTTTTTTTTTTTTTTATAAATGGCATCTCGCAGGTCAACCTATGAGGTTGTCGTCTGCTTAGACGGACTTGCCTGTGGTTGCCCTAATATATTAATGCCTCCAGCCAGGACTTAAACCTATGTACTAACTTAAAAACTAAGCGACAACGCTAAGGGCACCCCCTTCGGGGTACGAACCTCGGCTTAGGGCGTCGCTGGGAGAGGGCAGCAAGGGACTAGCTGGATCAGGATTTGAGTGATTTAGGGACGAATTTAAAGCTACAGGATCAGCGGCGCGGGCTGGCTCGAGCAAGGGTCGGGAGGGGCGTGGATTTGGGCGTCGCGGCGGGCCTCGGCGGCGAGGACGGTAGGACGGCGATCGGGTTTTGGGCTTATGTAGTGTGCTGGTGGCCTTACTACTCTCCTGGAGGAGGGTAGTGACGTCGTCGGGGGCGATTAAAGTCTGCCTTGGTCGGCGAATACTGCTAATGCGGGAGGGAGTGTAGCGGGCGGCCGCTGAGATCAAGGGGTTGGAGTGTTTTATGCCACAGTCAAAGAAGCGCTTCGATAAGCGTTTCATGAACTGGTTTATGGTAGGCATTTTAAGATCGATGTGGGCCCGATGGTCGCAAGCTCTTCTGCTGTTCATAGTCCGATTCCCAGGACGGGCAATGTGTAAAAATATCACAGTAGCAGCCTCCGGGCTGCTACTGTGATATTTTTACACATTGTCTAGGGCAATAAGTTCGTCCCCTATTACATGGGATCTAAACATAACTGGCGAAATGTAGGTGTACCTACTATAGGTATACCACTGCATAACCCTTTAAGGAAACAAGGCGTCATGTTATGTAATGTCCCCGAAAAACAGACAAACAAATCTAAAACCGCTTCAATCCAAGATATCCAAGAAAAATTCCACATAATAACATCACAAAGGAAACAAACAGTATTAAATAAATCGGTGGTTACCGAAACTCTTGGGTAGTTATTCAGATTCGACGGTAGATTATGTTCAGGACAGCGTTACTTATCGTCAAATTATACCGTCCGTAATGTATGTCCGAGAGACGCGATATATGGCAACTGTATGTAAATGTACTGGAAAGGACAGCGGTGTTTCGGGCACCGGGATATTTTGGGGTAATGGCAACATTTGTAGGAGAGTAACGAGAGGTTCCAAGCAATGGAGGATTTTGGAGGACTGATAGTGATGGTAGGAATACGTCAGTCGGTATTCCTGTTTTCGTTCAACGTGCATTGTTTATACTTGGACTGCAGATATGAGAATTGCTGAAGAAAAATCGAATGACAATAATTTATCGGAATTTCTTCAGAAACCAAATTGAACTATCTTCGTAGATTGTACACGGAATAAATGTTATTAAATCTACTTGACCTTGAAATTCATGCCAAGCATCACTTTTAAAAAATCTTGTAAATACTTAAAGCTTGACGTTGTGAATACATGCAAAGGGCATGACATAAACATGTTGACCTAACGAACATAAACCAGAACAGAACATAATTATGTTCTGTTCTGGTTTAAGGTCGTTTCTAACATTTTAGTACATAGTAAAATGAGACCAACGAAAGAATATGTCCCTGTTTACAAAAATAATAATTCAAAAGAGGATGGAATGAGGGACAGAATGAACATTCACTCGTTTGGTCTAAACCTTCAGTAAAATAAGAATTTGAATTTCCAGACCATTCCTAGTTCCTACCTGACTGTACCGGAGTCTAGGATAATGTCTAGGAAATAAAAATGTAGAGAACCCTAGGTGCTAACACTGGTTAAATCATGCGCAGTGACAATTTATGTAAGCACGTTACTTCGCACTTCTACCGGCAAGTTTGCGTATAAGCCGGTCTTCGTGGATAATATATTGTAGCATGCGTCTTCCGCGGTTCTTGTAGCAGGCAACGTTCCAAAATAATTTACAGGTGTAGATATTTGGAGGCTAGGTAATTGATATAGATCGGTGCCCGTCTAATTGAGAAATTGGTTGTTCTGTTTGTCCTCAAGGTTCTTATGAACAGAGTCTTCTTAAACCTACGTCAATGTCGTACATATCTGCTAATACAATCAATAAACTGCGATCACCAATCCCTCTCAATTTATAATCTAGGCAGTTAGATTTTGACGGAATCATACATAGATGATGTGGTTAAAACTCTAATAAATACATGTTATTTAAATGCAGGAACTTTATTTAAAATAAAACATGGATATTTAGTATTTACATTACATTATGTAGAACTTTAAAGATTATAAAGCACCGCTTAATTCCCTACACATTTTCCATGTCAGATTACACAAAACAAACAGTCAAATAACAGAATATTTTAAATAAAATCCCAAATGAAACAATTATACGTACAAATTGGTTAATTAATTTTCTGAATATGTCACCGGCTTATGAAGCTACACAGCCAAATAATATAGGTCTGTAATGCCTTATTAGCTCAACGAGTACACGTTTAATTTTATTTTTGTCGCATTATTACGGATAATTATGATATGTGCGGACACAAATTGGGGATAAGGGTGGGGATTTAGTGGCGATTATTTGATATTTTGTTTGTTCGGTATTATTTTTGGTCGTTATCAGTTTTATTCGATTTGTCAAGTCAAACTGTGATGTCGTCAGCCTTTTGTTTGGGTGGGATATCATCAAATGACTCGACTGTTACTGTCTAAAACCCAACCGTGTTCCTTCAGTTGCCTGTGCCAGGGCCACGGTTCATCTTTCGAAATTCCCGCGACCCTGAGGCGTCGGCCCTATCGGACTCCGTCATTTGGTGCTGACATCTCTTTGAGCGGTGGCCGGGAATCTGCAAACGACTCCCGACGCCCAGGGCGTCTCCTGCGGCGACTAGGGGCGTGAGGGCGCAAGGCTCTCTCCCTCACGCGCTCCGTCTCCTCCTTCGAGAGCATTACTGCTTCGCAGAAGGAGGTGATGATGTCGTCAGCCTGGGGGTTACAATAGCGTTTTTTGATGGAGACTTCATACAACAGTTAGTTGCATGTCTCATTTTTTTCTAATAACAAGTAATGGAAACAAACTCCAAATTAATAACATTATAATTCTGTCAGTAACTCGCAGTTTTAGCTTTTTATTTTTTTAAATTAAATTTAATGTAATTTAAAAGCTATCTTGTATGCTTGATTTTAATGCCTTATCGTCCGACGAGCCAATCAGTGAATAAACTACGGTTTATCTATGTACTATATTGAATATCAAAATATACCGTGAAACAATCATTCATCTCCAAATCATCTAATATGTATGAACTAAAACAAAACGTGCAACAGTGTTTAAAGGAAGACAAACAATATCATCTACGTATAAAATAACAAGATAGTTTAAGAGCTAGCTCAGTCGTACGTGTAGTCGCGGATCCGGATATTGGTACAATTATATAATTCAGTTATACGCTATACGCTGCGCTCGTCTCAACTCTGACCAGTAGAAGGGTCGGGTCTCAGTGGCAGTAAAGAATAAGCTAGTGTTTAAGTATATTAGATGCACAACGTCGCTATGTAAAGTATCCATACAAAGGGTGCCTGAAGATGGACTGCGTCGCCAAGACCGGCTCAACAAGAGGCAGCGAGACCACCTGCACGCGTGTCGCGAGAGTTGATTAAAGTTGGCGCGAGAAAACATACATACACATGCATACACGCACTTGGTCGGTTTTGTTTAAATTTCTAAACTGTCCGTTTAGAAATTTAAACAAAACCGACCAAGTGCGTCTCGGACCACGCACAATGAAGGGTTCCGTAATTGGAAGAAATTATCCCGAGAACAAACTTTATATTGTAGTTGAAAAACATGTTTTCCCATACATTCCAACTACAAATGTAACTTGTTCGACTATTAATATTGGTTAACCTACTTAGCTGTGATAGTTTTCCTAGTTGTGGTATATAAATAACGAACATAAAAAGTTCGTTATTTATACCACAGTGAGTAGTGGTGGCCCAGTGGTATCGGGCCCGACTTACCAGTTATAAGTCGTGAGTTCGAACCCAGGCACTTTACTTTTTGTATTTAATTGCATCACCACTGCTCTCAAACCGGTGAAGAAAAACATCGTGAGGGAACAGGCACGTCCTAGAACCAAACAATTCGAAGACGTGTGTCATCCACCAACCCGCACTGGGCCCGCGTGGTGGATTACTGCCCACTCTCTCTCTCACAGAGAGCAGGCCTGTGTCCCAGCAGGCTTAGCACGAGCGCCCTAGAGAAGCGTATTGTCGACGGAAGAGTAGACAAAAATGGCGTTTCTGTGTAGACAGTAGAAAATTTTCTACTGTCTACACAGAAACGAAACGCAATTGTACGGTAAAAATGGGTAGTTATACACATCACTAGCAACTAACCCGTTGCTATGGAAAATCACTGTCTATAAAGCAACCTGAGTCTAAGTATGTCCTCGTGCTCGCGAAAAAGAGATTTCGAGGAGCGTAGAAAGCGATTTCTATTCTACAGTAGAGTAGAAACAGAAAACGCCATGCTAAGCCTGCAGCAGATGGAACGTTATAGACTGATTATGCTATATATACCACTGCCGGTATTTTTTTTTTCACATATCCAAAACCAACCTTTTATCTGGCAGTTGGGGAGAAGGGGACCTGACTAACAAAAATAAGCACTTTACAGCTTTATACTTCGCAAACGGATCCCTGAATAAAAAAATGGTTTCACCGGCAATATTTTTGAACGACACCCCGTATCATGGGATAGACGAGAAAAAAATAATGTAAATAAAGTCTCTGAGCTAAGCTGCGGACAGACGGGCGGACGGACACTGTAAGGGTTGCTTGAAGACTACGGAACCCTAAAAAGGCGTAACTTTTGCAGTATTTATAGAAGGTGCGTTTGTTTCGCAGCAACCGATTTCGATAAAGCTACTTACTACAACTGTCTATTGTGTCTACTCAGCGTAAATAATGTTGAAAAAATCCCTGTCGACAGCATTTCCTTCTCTCTTTAGAGCTTACAACTAATAAGTGGTTTCGTTATAAATCAGCAATCAACAGGCAACCAATTTCGAAACGGCTGGTCGACACTTGCCGTGACCCAAGGGCTGGCTTTCACCTTGGCCAGAGGCTAAACATTGCCATACAACGTGGCAATGCCGCCAGTCTCTTGTGTACTACATTATCAGTCGACAGCGATACAGATGGACATATACAATAATAATGTTTCAATCTATCTGTATACACCTTACTACAATACTGATACAGCGAAAATATTACATTTGATATCATTCAAATAGGACATCATCATCATAATACCTAAATATTTCTTTACATCAACTATCGCGGTCCCATGCAGGTTTAAGGCCCATCAAGGCCCATTGCCCACGACACTACTCAAAAGTAGTGTCACAGCACTAGTATTTCAATACCGGTCCTTAAACGACACGACTTACTGTAAAATTATTAACATTTTCGTACTTCAAAAGGAAAAAACGGTACCCTTCTAGGATCACTTGGTTGTCCGTCTGTCTGTATGTCTGTCAGTATGTCAAGAACGTATTTTTTCAAGAACGCGTGGAGGTATAAAGTTGAAATTAATGTCAAATGCGCAGGTATACGGTCCCTTGAACCTTTAAAAAAATCAAGCTTCTATGTCAACGCAATAAAACAAATACAGTGGTTTATGAGACATGTTTTGACACTCTCAAATAAACCAAAACCCGATGCTTACTTCCCGTTGACCTAGAATCATGAAATTTGCCAAAGCAAGGTCTCACACTACTAGTAATGGAATAAGTCCACAAAAAAAAAAAAATTGCGAATACAAAGTAACATTTGCAGTTAGAGAACTGACCGTGACGTACATGTATAGAAGAACATGTTATGCAACTACAATATTAAGTGTTTAGTAATTGGTTGCATCGTGTGACATTCTGGCTACACTAACTAGTCATTTGAGTTTGTAACACTTAACTTTTGCGTAAAGTCGTGGACGATGGGCCTTACCCAAGTTCCGCCCCCAGTTTTTTGAAAATCGACTGGTTTTCCACGTCCCGCTTGCCACCGCCACTTACACCCCACCCTTAGGCATTTGCAATGCTTGTTAATGTTAATAGGGAATCTGAATTCAACGTGCGATCGCTTTCCAGCTTACTGAATATCCATTTCAAGCACATTACTGTATTGAATGTATCTATAATAATATTAGGTAATGTCTTAATTTAATAATAGGTTGTGTACGTTGCTAGGACTATTGTATCACAGTACTGTTGAAGCAGCCACTGATGTGTGTGATTCGTTTGTTCTTGGGTAAGGAAAACATAGACAGCATGTCAATACATGCTCTCTGTTGTTGTCATAACGATGTCATGATAATTGCATACCGAGCTATAAAGTGGGGGCATAATTTCAGTTTTAATTACTACTAATTAAAACACCCATCCGAATGAAACGTAATTTAAATCTTGTATTCAACACACACTAGCCGAGCATAATATTATAAGTTAAGTTGGGGGATTACATTGCTGATTACAATGCTTGGCTAATCGCTGGTCCTGCTCCGCAAGGGCGAATTAACTAATTGATTAGCATTTTAAAATATTGCTAACAGTATTTTCAAATGAACCATTCAGTTTTTTTTTAAATCGTCAGCAGCTTTAGATCTGCTGAAGATGCTAATCCATGCGTCATGTTCGTAAACGTGCGCCGTCTGTAGAGACTGGTCATTTCTTATTTGAATTTAGTTAAGTACCTATTTGATGGTTTTTATCTTTTTATTACGGACGCTTTCAGCGTTCTGCAGCAAACTCAAACTCAAACTCAAAGCATTTATTTCAAATAAACCCATTACAGGCACTTTTGAATTGTCAAGGGGTCGGTCAGTCAGAAATATGAAGCTAGTTGCCCATTCCATCGTTCTCACTTGCATAATTTCAACATGAATGATGTAACCAATATTTTGTAACCATATTTTAATTTAAAGGCGTGTTCGTGTAGTAAAAAAAAACCGTTAAAGCACTTGGCAATTGCTGTGTCATATAGAAATCGACGGTTTCGAGACGGAGGATCTTTCGATTCCACGTTTTGCCAGATACGTAGTTACGTAGTAACATTCTATTATTACGAAAGATTTTGAACAACGGATTTGGTGTGAGCATGCCTGCAACCAAATTAATTTTGACTAGAGAGAACTATAAACGTGTGTAAAGCTATTCAGACTACAACAAAAAACAATCATTTTGATAAAAAAAACTAACGCTACCTTCCCTTTACATCCTACAAGTAGCTTCGTTCGTGCAAAAACAAAGGGATTACTTTAGATCAAACATAGAAGCAAACCAAAACTATAACCGAAGAAACAAAAGCAAGTTAATTACACCGACACCACAATTAAAAGAATGAAAAATATCCCCAACTATACAGCATGTAACAAAAACCCTGGCCGATCCAATTAAGGCGTATTCCTGGTTTAACATACGTACTAGAAAAAATAGTAAAAAATAAACTCATAAAAACCAAAAGTTATTATTTTTTTATTTTTTAAAACCATGCGAAATTTAACACTAATTATGGTACATTTTCATAAGTTGACAACACTCCACCGGCCGGTGAAATCTTTTTATTTTTATTTCAAAGGACACCGCCCTGCACTAGCCGCGCTGTAGGCACTCTTTTTACGAGTCATCGACACTTTGATGTAGCCGACTGGTTGCCTACTGGCACGCTACTTGTTTGTTTGTTGCCAGTCTCACGTGGAGATAGCTTTCGATCGGATGTCCGTACATATCACGTGCCGCTATCGTATCGCGAACAATGTCGTATTTCAATCAGGAATATTTTAATACGTTGATTTTTATTTATGGAGTCATGCTAAACAAATGGTTTTTAAAAGTGAATGTGATTCGGAAATCGAAGTAAAGGGCTCGGATTGTGGAAGCTTTCGACTCACTCAAATCGTACACAAGTGCGCTGGGAAGAGTACGTGAAAATTTTATAAAAAAGGTGTCGAATGTATTTTAATGTTGGAGGTAGACATTTGAAACACGGTCGCCGACATATGCAACAAGTAAATGTTTTAATAAACTTATACCTACAGTCGGTATCTACATTGCCAAAAGCACATAATACTAGTATTAACTCAATAATAATTGTTTCTTTATAAACAAAATCAGGTCAGAAATCAGGGTCATTAAGCGTCTATGCCTACAATACAATATCAGCTGATACCTACGCGTGGGCATAACGTAGGTTTCTTTTGACATAAGTTCGATTGGCGGCGTGCGACAAAGCACCGCCTCGCTCAGGCGGCTTCTTTGACACGAAACTGTAGGTGAACTTTTTCGAGCGATCAGTGTTGCCTTTGATATGATTATGTTTAATTATTTAAATTATTTTTTTTCATTGGGGAAAAATAATAATCTCGTATCGAATATATGATTACGTATTTGTGTACGCCGTACGATACCAATTTATACCCTTCAGGATCGGACAAGGTTTTTGTTACATGCTGTAGAATCGCCACAATGTATAAATAATACCGAATTACTTAGAAGACTAGAAGACAGACAGAATCCAAATACATTTTATAGAAAACTAAGATCACTTCTGATTGAAAAATGTTATTACACAGTAGAACAATTAATGACGCATAAAACTTTATAGATATAGGTACTTTATTCCTAAGTATTTATTTTATTCCTGAAAGATCCGGTCTGGTCAAAACCTTAATACTGTCTATTCCAGCGACAGAATATATTTAATTCTGTAGACATATTGACATACCATGCCATGAATAAGTACTAGCAATCACTGGACATGACAAAATTGTATTGTGTTGAATAACTATCGCGTATTATTATTATTTTGACTGCCTACCCTCTAATATTATCTGACTAAATATGACTATATCTGTGATAATGTGTGTTAATATTGTATAAGACTTAATTATTGGACATCATATTCTAGACATTTAATTTCTCTAAAATGTATCGTATTTTGTTTTGATAAGTTTAGACTCCATTATACGAGCGCCTCGTCCTCGAGATTAGCGTAACTTACACATGTAGTTACGCTAGTTATCACCACTCATGCACTTAGTTGAGAAAGAAAAAAACTTATTTTTATTTTTATACATGTGGGTAGGTACCTCGTCCAGTTCCGCTCTCAGACGATGTCGCCAATCATTCGCATTCTAGTGCTCAACCACTCAACATCTATTTCGCGTCTTCGCACAAGCTTGATATAAAAATGCCGAAACGTAAGAATTCTACGTCTCGTGAAGAAGACATTAACCATTATAGAAATAAAATAAAAAAGTAAGAACGCAAAATTCGTGATAGACAAATAAGTGCTTCGGAAAGTGTATCAGACTTGGAGGAAGCTGTTGTTCTACACGATGAGGAAATTGGAGCAGGTATTTACCTACTTACTCATTTAAAAGTGAAAACTATTTTCTTTCCGCCCTGTTTACGTATCTACGTATTTAAGTTACTTTAATGCAACCTGAACAGTCACGGGGGCTGTTTCAACGCATTTTAAATATGGTCGGCGTTCCTTCCACTGGGGATTGTAACCTTACCTTATAATTATTATGACAATGACTAATCTACAAACAATAATTATGTACCTGCTAAGGTAAAATGTCTGAAAAGACTATGATCGTAAAAAATTGACATGGACTTATTTAGGTCCAGTTTTTAATGTTGATGTTATGTGGGTACCTACTTATTTATAATATTGTTAAATAAGTAGGGTAGATTAGTTACTTGGTTTTCTTAAACGACTGCTGTGATAGTCGAATACACGAGCTTGTCCGTACCGGTTGCGTTATTTCATCTCCCACCAACCCCCCCCCGGGTATAACAGTTAGTAAGTTATTTTACTTATGTTTTAAAAATTATTATATCTATGATAATTTTCAGACACACCCGCACTGCGACCAGATGATTGGTTATTAGAATGGCCACCTGAAGATGAAACGACGATGTTAAAGACTGTCTGAATAAGGAAAATCGTAAAAGTTTGATGTCAAAATATCTATTACCTAAAAATTGTATTCAACTAGGATTTGGCTTTACCGCGGCAGGTCGGTACCTTGAGCTATGATGAAGTAGTTGCATTATTGGATGGACATTTCAAGCTAAAGAAGTGTACTTTCGCGGAAATATATAGCTTATAATATTAATGAGGTTATAGATAATATAACAGATTGTAGTATTAGTGACGAGTCTGTGTTGCCTAGTTATACAAGCAACATAGAGATTAATTATGATTCATCATGTTGTACGAAGGAGGATCCAACCATAATACCAACATCCATGGAGGGCACTACCAGTCAGATAGGTTATACTTTTCCTGCTGGAACCCATACCGCCATTGTAGACTCGTCAGTTGTAGTTGTGGAGGTCACTCCGGATAATAATTTAAACTAGTTAGTAAGACAACAGAAGTTACCCCTTTAAATAACCAATTATTACTAGAGAATAATAATAAAGTATCTTCTGGCAAAATAACTCATAGTAATAAAAAACCAAAGGAAGTGCAACACACTTTAAATTTATTTAATCAAAATATCCAAGGTTGCGCTTCCAAATTATTGGAAATAGAATTGTTTCTAGAAAGTACTAAGCTTGACGTTATTTGTTTAACAGAACATTGGTTAAAAGATCATCAAGTAATATCAATTAATTATGCAAATTATTGTGTTGTTAGCCATTTTAGCCGAAAACGTATGATACATGGCGGGTCATTAATATTAGTTAAAAATTCAATTAAATCGAAAGAACGAAAAGACATCATCGGACTGTCTGTTGAGCACGCCATTGAATTGTCCTGTGTTGAGCTTGATCAGCATGTCATAGTATGCGTATACAGACCTCCAAGTTACCAGAATCTACCTGTGTTTGATTCTGTAATGGAAGATGTTTAAAGAAACTTAGTGCTAGTAGTAAGTCAATAATAATCTGTGGGGACTTTAATATTAATTTTTTGAAAATAACTCTGGTACAGTCAGATTATTAAGTCTTTTTATGTCATTTGATCTGTCTAATGTTTTTATTGAACCTACCCGAGTGACAGCTTCTTCTGCTACTTGTATAGATAATGTTTTTTGCAATTGTGATTACTTACACAAACAAATAGTAAATATGTTGCCATCTGATCACAGTGGACAAACAATAATGTTTTGCTCATATACGCCTTTACAAAAAACTCAAATAATGTTTAGGCAAATTACATGTAAAGATTTAGAGAAATTAAATGATTCTTTGGCCAGTCAATTATGTAAACAAAGTTTTAATAACATAGGTGACCCAAATGAGTTCTACGCCGAGTTCTTTTCACTATTAAACACGCAATTTAATAAAACTTTTCCACTAAAGACTAAAAGTCTTAATACAAAGTTTTTATTTAGTGATTGGGCCACTCCTGGCATTCGTAAAAGTAGAGACAATCTATTTGAACTTTATGGCCTAAAGCAACATGTGACTCATACAAGCTTTCATCAATATGTTGCAAGATATTCAAAATTATTTAAAAATGTGTGCAAAATAGCTAAAGCTCTATATATTAGTAATAAAATAAAATCAGCTGATGATAAAATAAAAACTACCTGGCAAATAATAAATAATGAAACAGGTAGGAAAAAACAGCGTAATATTGAATTTAATTTAGTGACTGCACGTGGCCCCATCAACTCAAATGTAGATATAGCTCAGGAATTTGAAAACTTTTTTGTTAATGTTCCACTTAAAACTACTGAAGATTTAAATTCCTCACCCGCGCTTTCTGCTGCCTTACTTAAAAATAATGTAAAACCATGCCCTTTGGCGTTTAGGTTTCAGCATACAAACCCCCAAGCTGTTATAAAAGCTTTTAAAGATCTTAAAATTAAATCAACAGAAGATCTCTGGGGAATGTCTGTAAAAGTCGGTAGATCTCTCATCGAAACCCTTGCGCCCTATTTAGCTTTCATATTTAACACCAGTGTAGACCAAGGAGTCTTTCCGGATCTTATGAAACATAGTAAAGTGATCCCATTGTTCAAATCCAGTGATAGTAAAGAGCTCAATAATTATAGGCCCGTGTCAATTCTGCCAGTTCTCAGTAAGGTGTTTGAAAAGTTGATGCTCAATCAAATGTTACGTCACTTTAATAAAAACTCCATCTTGCATGAACATCAGTACGGTTTCACTAAAGGACGTTGTACCACTGACGCCGGTGTCACCCTAATAAAGAAAATTTTTAGCGCCTGGGAGGAATCACAAGATGCCATTGGAATCTTTTGCGATCTCTCTAAGGCGTTCGATTGCGTAAACCATGAGACACTTCTGCTGAAACTGGAGCACTATGGGATTAGGAATGAAGCTCTTGATTTGCTAAGATCATACTTGAAAGACAGAAAGGTTAAAGTACAAATAAACGGCACAAACTCATTAGGGTCTGAAATATCAATGGGCGTTCCTCAAGGTTCGATATTGGGTCCATTCCTCTTTTTAGTCTACATTAATGATTTAGCCCAGTTACTTCAAAACCAACCGAAGATGGTGTTGTTTGCAGATGACACTTCATTGATCTTTAAAATAGATCGAAGGTCACAAAATCTTGACGACGTGAACAACTCTATTCTTCAGGTCCAAGATTGGTTTACGGTAAATAATTTGGTACTAAATGAGAAAAAAACCAAATGCATTCGATTTAAATTACCTAATGTTAGAAGTAGCGAATGTGACATCATATTGAACGGAGGAAAACTGGAATTTAGTAATCAGACGGTTTTCCTAGGAATCACGCTAGACGAGAAGTTACAATGGGGACCCCATATATAACATCTCTCGCGGGGCGACTAAGCTCGGCAGCGTATGCTGTTAGAAAGATAAGACAGTTAACAGACGTTGAAACCGCGCGTTTGGTTTATTTCAGCTACTTCCACAGCATTATGTCATACGGCATTTTACTGTGGGGTCAGGCTGCTGACATTGAATCCATTTTTATTTTGCAAAAGAGAGCTGTCAGAGCCATTTACAATCTACGTCGCCGCGAATCTCTTAGGGAACTATTTAGGAAGATTAATATAATGACTGTACCTTGCCAGTTCATTTATGAAAATATTATGTATGTTAGAAAAAATCTGCATCTATTTAATAAAATAAGTGATAGACATAATATTAACACTAGAAATAAAAATAAAATAGATCAACCATTTTTCAGACTATCTAAAGTACATAGATCTTTTATGGGGTACTGTGTTAAATGTTACAACAAAATACCTGGTGAAATATTGCAATTAAATGAAAGAAAGTTTAAAACTCATGTTAAAAAAACACTTTGTAATCAAGCATATTACAAATTAGAAGATTATATCCTTGATAAGAATGCTTGGAAACATGCTGGTCCTGCTCCATAGGACAATCTAGAGGCTAGACAAAATCATATACTATTTGCTTATTGTATTGTATATTTGGTTATTTTTACTTTACTCACACACTGTATTATTCCAAGTTAATATTTTAGGAAAATCATATATTTTTACAATTGTTTGTAAATATGTGAGCACAATGTACCTATCACGTGATTAATTTATATACCTTTGCTTTATTTTTATTTTTTTGTACCAAAAGTGGTATAGTATTTTTATTCTTGGTGCATCGTCTTCACATATAGAAATATAATTAATGTATACAACATATTGTAAAACATTTTAAAAGAGTAACGGTGGAGTTTCTTGCCACTTCTTCTCCATACGAAACTACTTTTTGGAAGTGGCGCCTAGAATCAGTTCTATTTTTAATGTAAATGTTGACGTTCAAAAGTGCCTTTTTATGGGCCTATTTGAAATAAATGCTTTGACTTTGACTTTGAAAGATATAAATTCCACAGTGCCACGCAACATGTCAGCGAAGGATTGCCAGAGTGGGCGGCACGTGTACGTGGTTTGGCAGTGCACTGCGGATTTGTGGCGTTAATTCTGTATGAACAGCTTCGCGACAGGTTTGTGCTGGGCATGGCACCTGGACCAGAGAGAGAAAAGTTATTTTCCAAGACGATGTCAGAGTTGACGCTCAGCAAGGCTTTGGTAAAAGCTGAAGGCGTTCGCTGTGCACGTATGGGGGCACAGGAAACAACACAGCAAGCGGACATGGGTACACGATTTCAAGTGCTGAAGTTGGACACGCCAGCAAAGCTTGGCTCAGCAAGCGGTAGTAGCGCGCAGCAGCGCGGGCATGGGACAGCAACATCCACAGCTAGCGGCGGGCGCGCTCGAGACGGCGGAGGCTGCACAGCCTGCGGTTACTCAGGCCAGCAGGCATCAACGTGTCGGTTTGTTCGCTATAAGTGCAAAAAGTGCGGCGTTCAAGGACATCTTAAACGAGTGTGTAAACAAACTGTAAGTAAACAACATTATGTCGAGTGCTGTGGGGACGAAGACGATGATGGTAAGCATGTGTGCTATAATATCCGCACCATTGGCGGTGAACCGATGCGAGAATCTGTTTGTGTCAATGGTATCAACCTAACTTTTGAAATAGATACGGGTTCACCAGTTACCGTTATTTCAGAGCAACTGTATCTCAAACATTTTGTCAACATAACGTTGAAAGTCAGTGATGTTATTTTGCATAGTTATAACGGCGATAAGTTACACATTGTAGGAAAAATAAATCTCATGTTCACTTATAACAACAAATCATTCACTATAGTAGTATATGTTGTTCGGAATGGAGGGCCACCCTTATTGGGCAGAGATTTCTTTGCCCGTTTTAACTTACAAGTATGTGCTGTGAATAACTGCAACGATTTTTTATCAGGTAATTCTTCTAAATACCCGCAATTGTTTGGAAGTAAATTAGGCTGTTTTAAGGGCGTCAAGGTAGATTTACCATTAAAACCAGATGCAAAGTCAATTTTTTTAAAGCTAGACCATTACCGTTTGCTCTTCGGGAAAGCGTTGAAAAAGAACTTAACCGTATGGTAGGTTTAGGTGTGTTACTACCAGTGAAATACGCGGAGTATGCAAGTCCAGTAGTGCCTGTTTTGAAGCGAGATGGTTCTATTCGTCTCTGTGCCGATTACTCCGTAACTATTAACAAACAGTTACTAGTCGATAAATATCCATTACCAAGGTATGACGAACTGTTTACTAAATTACATGGCGGCAAGTATTTCAGTAAATTAGACCTTTCGCATGCATATAATCAGTTATGTCTTTATGAGAAGTCACAAATGCTCACTTGCATAAACACACATAAAGGGTTATATAAGTTTACTCGCTTAGTGTTTGGTCTGGCTAGTGCGCCAGCTATTTTTCAGCGTAACATGGAAGCGCTTCTATCAGGACTAGACGGTACTCTTCTATTTCTTGATTATATTTTAGTGTGCAGGGCGGACAAAGATCAGATGATGAGTAGGTTAAATGAAGTTTTCCGTAGATTACAGGAAGCGGGCCTAGTTTTAAACATAGAAAAATGCACTTTCTACCAGGAATCCGTTTCCTACCTGGGGTTTGTCATTGACGGTAATGGTATACATAAATCTCCGGAGAAAATTAAAGCCATTCTGCAAAGTCAAATTCCTACCAATACATCACAATTAAAAGCATTTTTAGGTATGGTGAACTATTACCGAAATTTTATTAGAAACGCATCATCAATTTTGTGTCCACTGCATGAATTGCTAAAAAAAAATGAGCCTTGGTCATGGACCAAGAAACATGATGAAGCAGTGTCCTTTATAAAACGCGAATTAATTTCTGAAACCACTTTAGAGCATTTTAATCCAGAAGCTTTGTTAATTGTAACGGTTGATGCGTCACCCAGCGGGTTAGGCGCCGTTTTATCGCAGGTCGAAGGTGGTATAGAAAAACCTATCTCATATATGTCCCGTTCACTTAATGCAGCAGAAAAACGCTACAGCCAAATCCAAAAAGAGGCTACTGCTATAATATTTGGAATAAGAAAATTCCACCAATACTTATACGGTCGAATCAAACCTTTTATTTTAAGAACTGACCATAAACCTTTAGTATCTATTTTTAATCCGGACAAGAGCATTCCCGAGATATCAGCAAATCGGTTACAGCGTTATGCTACTTTTCTATCCGCATACAATTATAATATAGAATATGTAAGCAGTGTACATAATTGTGCAGATTTCCTAGGTCGATCGGTAGCAGAAGATAAAAAGACGACCGACACACACTCAGTACTTGATGAGTCAATAGTCGATAAATCAAGTTATGTGCGTTTTGTTCACGAAGGTGAAAGATTTTTGTCGCTGACGGATATCAAAGATGCAGTTAAGCTAGATAAGGTTATAACAACCGTCATCGAATGTTTGACTTACTTAACGATTATTATAGCCACCGGTTGGAATTATCGGTTGAAAATGGTTGTCTAATGAGGGGTCACAGGTTAGTAATTCCTAGAAGCCTGCGATACAAAGTGTTAAAGGAGTTACACTTAGGTCACTTAGGAATCACAAAAGTGAAGGAAGAGGCACGCAATAGATTTTGGTGGCCGGGTATGTCTGTAGCCATTGAGCAGCACATCGGCGCGTGCGCCGTGTGTGAATCGCAGCGCGCCGCGCCCCCGCGCACCCTCCTCACACCATGGCCTTTCCCTGCGCAGCCGTGGCATCGTGTACATATAGATTTTTTAGGCCCAATTAGCGGCAAAACATTTTTAATTATGGTGGACGCGTATTCAAAATGGGTAGAAGTATTCGATGTTTCATCGGGTGGTTCTTCGCGAGTAGTAATAGAGAAACTATGGGAAGTAATGTCACGATTTGGTTTATTTCATACGATTTGCTCAGATAACGGCACTTCTTTTGAATCGCATGAATTTAAACGATTCTGTACTCGGAATAACATCACTCATTTAACTTCACCAACATATAATCCCGCTAGCAATGGGCAAGCAGAGAGTTATGTTAAGATTATTAAAAAAGCAATAAAATCATATTTGTTATCAGGTTCATGTTTAAGAGATTTAAATATAAAAATATCAGAATTCTTGCTTAGTTATAGGAATTCCAAACATTCGACCACAAACAGATCACCCGCTGAAGTTTTGTTCGGTCATAAGTTGAGATGTAGGTTAGATCTCCTGACACCGACCACAACGACGCCGTCCAACGCAGCACTCGACGCAGTTGTTAAAGTCAAACAGTGTCCGCAGATTGACAATTATGGTGGTAACCGTAACGTTTCGTTCAGTGTGGGTGACCAAGTCTTAGTAAAACTTTATAATCAACAAAAACATTATTGGACACGTGGCATTATTATTAGAAGTGTTGGCAAAACAGTGTATGTAGTACAACTGAGGGAATCGGATCAAACAGTCAAAAGACACGCTAACCAGTTGCTCAAATACAGAGGGAAGGAAGATGGGCCATGCGAAGAGATCATTCCCGCATTTGTAATACCATCACAACCTACGAGCTCCGGGCAGCTACCATCCAAAGTCCCCGTAGAAGAACTTCCAGTTGAGTCTGAAACGCCGGCATCAGTGCTTCTTCACGGCGATCAAACCACAGAAAGGGAAGAGATTTCGGCAGCTCCTTCCACAGAACCTGTGCCAGAAACTCGGTCGAAACGGATAAGAACAATAGTAGATTATAAGAAGTATTTCTGATTAAAGGTGGAGGGATGTTATGTGGGTACCTACTTATTTATGATATTGTTAAATAAGTAGGGTAGATTAGTTACTTGGTTTTCTTAAACGACTGCTGTGATAGTCGAATACACGAGCTTGTCCGTACCGGTTGCGTTATTTCATCTCCCACCAACCCCCCCCCCCGGGTATAACAGTTAGTAAGTTATTTAACTTATGTTTTAAATATTATTATATCTATGATAATTTTCAGACACACCCGCACTGCGACCAGATGATTGGTTATTAGAATGGCCACCTGAAGATGAAACGACGATGTTAAAGACAGTCTGAATAAGGAAAATCGTAAAAGTTTGATGTCAAAATATCTATTACCTAAAAATTGTATTCAACTAGATGCCCCTAAAATAAATCTGGAAATTAAGGCGGCAATTGCTGATACCGCAATTAAACGCGATAAAGGAATATAAATCAAACAGAAACAAATGTCTAGTGCAATTGCTTGTTTGGCCGACATCATACAATCCCAATTAAATTCTAAAACAGTAACCAATGACGTGCTGCAAAAATTAATGGATACAAGTAGAATTTTATGCGATTTACAACATGCAGATTCCATCACACGCAGAAATTTCATTTTGTTTGCCCTGAAAATATTATAAAGGAGCCCTATTATAAAGGACCAGCATCGAGAGCTTTAAACCGCAGGGCTCCCCCCCAGGCGCGCAGGCCGCCCGCGGGGCCGGCGCAAGCGCCGAGGAGCCGCGGGCTTGCCGCGTCGTGCGCGCAGTATCCCCTGCCGCAGACGCAGTACATGCCACCGCACGCGCACTCATCGAAGACGTCATCGCGGGGCCATCAGTCGACGTATCCCCGTCGCCGCTTCTAGAGACAGTTAAGTCCGCAGGCCGCTTAACTAAATTCTATCAACACTGGGCTGCAATTACGAACGATCAGACTATACTATCTTGGATAAGAGGTTATAAAATACCATTTACATCACCCGTTGTAAAACATACACTCTCTAGACCAACTTACTCGGCTAGTGAAAGACCGCATTATTTTGAAGCGATTAATAACCTACTCAAAACAGGCGCAATATCACAATGTTCTCCATGTAAAAATCAATTTGTCTCAAGTATTTTCTTGGTGTCCAAGCCAAACGGCAAGATGCGCCTTATTTTAAACTTAAAAAACCTTAACAAATTCGTTAAAACAGATCATTTTAAATTATAGGATTTAAGAACGGCATTAAAAATGATAACGTATAATTGTCAAATGGCGTCAATTGATCTCAAGGACGCATATTTCTTAATTAAAATGCATAGAATCTCGAAAATATCTAAGATTCTATTTTGAAGGTAAACTATTCGAATTTAATGTTTTACCATTTGGGCTAAGCACAGCCCCATACGTTTTCACAAACATTTGTAAACCTATAGCTAAATTATTGCGCTCTGCAGGCCTTTTGTCCACTGTTTATTTAGACGATTGGTTGTTGATTGGATATTCCCGTCTGGAATGCCTTACTAACATAAATCGAACTAAAAGATTATTAACTTCACTAGGTTTCATTATTAATGTAGAAAAAAGCGCATTTTTTCCTTCAACGAAATGCAGATTCTTGGGTATGATTATAGATTCACACGACTTTCAGATTACTTTACCAAGAGATAAAAGGTTCCGAATAAAAGCACAACTTGTAATGTTTTCAAAATGAAAGCGTTGTAAAATTAGGACTTTTGCTCAGTTATTAGGCTTATTAGTTTCTTGTTGTCCAGCGATCGAATACGGATGGCTGCACACTAAAGAAATGGAAAGATGTAAATATCTCAACTTGAAAGGTCATGATGATTATAACAAATCCATGAATTTACCTGAATCACTTCAACCAGATTTTGACTGGTGGCTAAATAAAATAGAACATTCTGTCCATCGAATAAAAGTTGATGTTTACCAAGTTGAGATATTTTCTGACGCCTCAACAACGGGGTGGGGGGCCGCCTGTGAAGGAAGGTCTGCGAGCGGACAGTGGTCGAATACCGAACGAGAACGACATATAAATTATTTAGAACTGCTTGCCGCATTTATTGCATTAAAAGTTTTTGCCAAAAATCTTTATAATTGCCAAATATTACTACGCGTTGACAATTCAACCGCAGTAGCATATATAAATAAAATGGGGGGCATAATATAGGGTATATTATGCCCCATTTTATTTATATATGCATTCATCTCACAAAAATAACTCGTGATATTTGGAACTGGTGCGAAAGCAAAAAGCTTTTCGTCTTTGTCTCGTACATAAAATCTAGTGATAATATTATTGCAGATTACGAATCACGAAGAACTCATCCGGACATAGAATGGGAACTGTCCGATTGGGCCTTTGACAGTCTCACCCGCGCATTCGGTCATCCAAAAATTGATTTGTTTGCTAGTCGCATTAATAACAAATGCGTCACATACATATCCTGGCACCGAGACCCAGACGCATTCGCGATAGATTCGTTTACGGTTTCATGGGAAAATTAATATTTCTATGCATTCCCGCCATTTTCAGTCATACTTAAAACTCTTAGAAAAATAATAACAGACAAGGCACGAGCAATCATGGTCGTACCTTTTTGGCCAACACAGACCCCGTGTTTAGATCCCTCCTTATTTCAGAAACGGTTACTTTTCCACCTAAAAGCCATGTCTTACTGTCTCATTCCAGCTCCCGTCGGATACACGAGTCGATTACCCTGGTGGCAGGCATATTATCCGTGACGCATTTTCAAGGAGAAACATACCAGAATCATCACTTGATATAATGTTAGCATCATTAGCACCTAACTCCATGAAACAACACGATGTTTACCTGAAGAAATGGTGGGAGTTCTGTAAAATTAATTCGTTAAATGTTTATGACTCCTCTGTACCCACAGTAATATCCTTTTTAACCGAACGTTTTAATGACGGTTGCCAATATGGTACACTCAATTCATGCAGATCTGCTCTTTCCCTGGTGCTGAGCCCGGTACTAATTAGTGATGATAGAATAAAAAGATTCCTCAAAGGTGTTTTCATGGCATCCTGATGATGGACACGCCACAATAGCGGCGGTAAGTGAGTGTGGGATCGACACGAGCGTTTTTAGTGAACACAGCACGAGACATGCAGCATCATCGCGCGCGCACTCACTGGGGGTCAGCCTAGATACTATCCGTAAAACAGCAGGCTGGAGTAGGAATTCCACAACCTTTGCAAAATTCTATCAAAGAGCTGTTATTGATGATGACAGTACTGCTTTAGCAGAATCAATAATCAACCAACATTAATAATGATTTTATTGTGGTCATATAGTTTACGGCTAACTGTGATAGCTATTATTAGAATAAATATTCTATAGTTAGTTAATTATATTCATCTGTTTGTGATTAATTTTACCCTTTGAGTGAATACTGAAAGAAACTGCAACTGTTAGTATTGTAATTCATAGAGAAGTACAAAATTGTCTTTCTGTTTCTTGATTGTACCAAAATAAACAATAATAAAATTATGTTTATAATTACGAACATTATAAATTGATGATATTCCCAAAAATACTCTCAAAATCTACATGTGTAAATTACTAATCTCGAGGAGGAGGCGCTCGTATAATTAATGATTAAACGAACTTACCTTTACGTGAAGTTCAATCATAATTATACGAGCGCCGAGTCCGAAGAGATTAGTAATCCCACCCTCCCAGTGCTGTACATACACCCCCCAAATTACCTTGTATCTCGGAAATACGTCAATGAACTATAGGATCTTTTACTCTAAACTAAATGATTGGCGACATCGTCTGAGAGCGGAACTGGACGAGGTACCCACATGTATAAAAATAAAAATAAGAAATGTTTTTTTTTCTTCTCTTCTTTCTCAACTAAGTGCATGAGTGGTGATAACTAGCGTAACTACATGTGTAAATTACTAATCTCTTCAGACTCGGCGCTCGTATAATTATGATTGAACTTCACGTACAGGTAAGTTCGTTTAATCATTAATTAGTACAACTTATTGTGTATGCGACATCTATGTTTGCAGTGCCCTGACAGGGTTCATGTACAAAAACCGACAGTAATATGTGTGATGTGCATGAGAGCAAACAAATAAATAAATAAAATTAACACTGATTTACCATTTCGTAGAAGACGTGACCTTGTAAAAATCTTAAAATTGTACTCGTGACTTTTTTGGTACGGGTTTTCTGACCACACGTGTTAACACTGGTTCGTTAGAGATAAGATTGATGGACCCTCATCGTACAGTTCAAAGACGTCCTCACAGACCGTCTCCGGACGAACATCAAATCATGTGCGATAGGGTAGGGCTAAAATAATTAGACCCCGTAGTTCGTCCTTTGCTAGACTTTTCGTTGAAAAGTATGATGGATCAGACCGTATGTGCATAGATTGTAGATAGCTTAATAAAAATATGGAGCATGTGTGGTGTGACTTTAAACTATGGGCTGAGGAATGATGTGATTAGGCAACTGTGCGGTTTAAAAAAAGATCTAGTGTCAATTTTTTTAAAGAATATGCTTAGATGGTTTTGGTCATGTTGAGCGGATTAATGAAAGAAGACTAACAAAATGTATTTACAAGGCAGATGTGAGTGGAAACGCCGGGAGGGAACGTCCTAGGAGGACATATAGTTGGTGATGTTCTTCAGAAAGGTCAGGTGCGTAGTACTTGCAACCGGCGCTCGTGTATGAACTTAAACGAGGCAAAAGGAGTATGTAAGGATCTTAGCAGGTGGCGTTCTGTGGTGTCTATGTACCCCCGCGGGAAAAAGGCGTGAGTTTATGTATGTATGTATGTATTTAATAATACAGTGCGAAATCGTTATCCATTACCGTTGATTAATAAGTGTGCTCAAGTCAATGTTAACTGCGATACTTAGAGACTGATAAAGATCGCTAGGAGATGCAAAGCTGGCTCTAAATTGTACGGTTAATCGCTTTACAAAAGTAGTCCATTAGAACTTTTTATAGGTAAGGTAGCACGTCCACTTCATTTAATGGCTAACGACAATGACGACGTTAAAGGCCTTGATGACATTAAGAGATTAGCATTCGAAGACAATGAGAAATCTGCGGGTTAAGATTAGATTGTTAAGGTTATCGTTTTGATAGTATAAAGGCAAGCGTGAGTAGGTTCTCTATCGTTGAATTAGTGCTTTTTGTAAACGAGGAGCGAAATCATACTAAGCCGTGAGGTATAGAGGGCCATTACAATTTGTTGAAGTAGGTGTTAGATGGCGATCGGTATGTTTTAATATACCTAGTTAACAATTAATTTAATTTCAAATACGCTCATGACCGTGTTCGGACGATGCCCGAGGGCCAAATATCAATTGAGATTGCAGGCGAAATAGATTATGAATTGGCATCACTGTAGCTTGTGTAAACAGGTTCTCGGTTCAGTAGGTCGCGGTCGGAGACTATACCAGAGTATCGTAGCCGTAGCCCGTTGGAAATCGGTATCTGCTCAATGAGTTGTCTATGGGTACGCGGTAGGCGGTAGCTCTGGGTGGTAAAGTCGGGTTTTGCCTTGAAGCAAAGACCATAGAGTTAAGGGTTGACTGTATGGTATTGTAAAAAATAAACATTTATAAGCGGACCTAATCATTACATTCTGGCGATCACACAGCCCTTTAAGTTATGGTGTTACAAAAGCGTCTAAGATTAATTAACAAAAAATACATTATTATTAAAAATCTTACACTTTTACATTACAAGGTTTTTTAACTAAAACACGCTGAACAACTTAACACGACATCGCAAGAAACATGTTTATCCCAAATAAAACTCCAAAACATTTTTCATGACAGTTATAACTTAAAAGTTTCACATTACATCACGTAAAAGACTAACCACAACTTCACATTTACATAAGTTTGAGTACATAAAGCAGGCTGGGCCATGCTGGGCCAGGCTGGGCCAATATCGGAGTATCTCAGGACGAACTAACGACACAACTTTGCCACAGCGGGTTAACAAAGAAAAGTTTCGGGTGAAACGAAACTGTCAACTACAGGTATCGGCGGAGTTGCTGGCACACAAGTTGGGGATACCAGTGACTTAAATAAAAAAGAATATTCACATTAATATATATTAAGTATCGAAAAACCAAATCTCCATCAACTTTTTCTTGTTCGCAATGAAACTGTGTGCAAACAAGAAACCGCACGTACAATAAAGTCGCATTCAATTCTGGCATGACTATTTTCTATCATTTAAACATGTGCGAACGAAATATGTAAAAAAAATTAAGACGTTTAATAAAATTTAAAAAAATATTTGGCGGAGCAAAAACGGACAACACTTGAATCAATTGTACAACGGATGTGCAGCTCTGTGTTTAGAAGAGGCAAAACTTGCATCATTTCATGCAATTCTTGGATGTCACTTTAAATAGTTTCGGGAAATCGCTCGCATGTAAACACTTGCGGTTCTTGAATGGTTATAATTGAACGTACTTCACGGCATGTGATTATTGCTCTTGAACGTTCCAGAAACTTGTACCGTGTTAATGGGGCTTGAGAATGGCAAAATCCAATACGTTTAAAACAACCAGTTTCTATCGATTTTTGCAAAAGATGAGTTATTTATTAAAATATCAACTGGGAGACGACCAAATCATAGACCTTTTTAAGAATAAGGATCATAATTACCTTGTCTCGTGTTTCGGAGAATCGAAATCTTAATTTATTTTAGTATATTTACGCCAGTGAATTCGTCTATTCCTGTACCCCTAAACACGAAAAGACGTCTGCAAGATAGTTCAGACTCTGCCGCGATTTGTTTAGACTTTTTCCAAGGTGCAAGCCCGAAGTAAATTGTTTTCAAACTAATATAAATTCGTCTCCAATACCCCGTGTTTATCGGAGGAAATTATTTAGTTTATTTTATTTCGTAAAGGTGTAGCGACCTTTTTAGTTCTCGGAAAGATGTTTGTTTGTTTAGTGAAAGGTCCACTGAATGTTTTTTTTTTCAGTTAAGTACGTTGTTTTCAGGATAAAGTATTTTCATTTATTTTGGTAAAATCCTTTGCTTCACAAATAAAATTAAAACAACGTTTTTTGTTGAAAAAACACCCCCTGTTTGTTTTAGTCCTAGAGCAGTGTACGAACTCCTCTGTCCTAATAACAGACCTTTGTGGCTGGCTGTCAATAACGTGGCAGCCTGACAGATTGACAGTCATGACGGGAGCTTGCGAAGAGGCCCCTACTTGGGCTCGTTATGTTGCTAAATGTGTGGCAAAAATATAAAAGTTTAACTCTCAATATAAGCCTTTTCAATAACCTGACTCACCCTGACTTATTTGAAAAAATAGGGCGGATTTTAGGGATCAATAGTTTAGGGATCAGTAGGGAGAAACTCTTATAATTGGCACTTCATCTTTCCAAAACATTTTGTATTTTTTTTTTTGCATTCTTTAAAGTCAATTATGTGAATGCATAAATATTTATAACCTTTAACGTAATGTGTGTGTCTTTGTACCCTGGCCCTGCCCTGCCATTGGTTGAATACGAGGCTTTCACTACTTTTTATGTGTGTATTCTGACACGCACTTGATTTTTTATAAAAAACTGTAAAGCTATGAAACACGAAGAAAAGATAAGTAATTAGTTAGAATCAAAATGATCCAGTGCTGTGTGTCATCTTCATCACATTGAACAAAAAGAACTAAAAAGCTAAATAAACAAAGTTTCTACTAATTACAACAAAATATACGAAAGAAAAAAACCAGCACTCGTTGAAACAGTCTAAATAATTTACCCGACCTCACTCCATAAAAGGGAGGTGCATTTTTTGTCCCGCACCAAAATGGTTCCCGTATTTTCTATTCAGATTCGAAAGGAACATCTATGCGGGACAGTGCTCGTGTATTTTTTCATCTTTTTTCCACACTTACGCTAGATTTGGAACAGTGTGTGGCGTTACTAGGGCAACTCACTTAGATAAATCAATTGAAAAATGTGAGTGAGTTGACTAACGGGAGTATGATGATAGTTCAACTGTCGCAGTGGCTATACTAATAAATTGGCGTGCCTCGGGTTCAAGGTACGATTTTCGCAAAACATTTTATACAGTTTGCCCATTCATATCAATATTTAAAAGGAATTCAAGCAGTTTTTTTTTAGAAGCTACAATAAATAATCTCCCAATCATTTCATCATGTTTGTATGACCTCATGTATTACCTTCAAGCAAATAAATTATTCGAATTTGTTTTTTCTTCTTCTTAAGAACATTGTAGTGAAAATTATTCCTTAAGCATTAATAAAAAAAATGTTATGTAGACAACATAACAATTTTTTTTGTCAAGAATTATTGATTAGACTAAAAGGTAGCCTTCCAACCACAACATATATACATACCTATAATTTATAATTAACTATAGTAAACTAATCGACTGACCACCTTGCTTAGTCAATTATCGGGATTAGATCAAGATTAACTTGGTATTACATTTACTAATTTGCACATTCAGTCAATGTACGTAATCTCCGCCATTGAATAACGGATTAACGGTCAATTTGGGTAAAGGTTGAATAATCATCGGCCACAGTCGGTGATTTAATTGTGTTATTATTCATTGTTGTAATGATAGGGGATTGAGAAAGTGATTATGGACTGTTTTTTGTTCTAAGTGATAAATAAATGATTTTATTTCTGTTTAGAGGTTTGTACACACACTTTTACGCGTCAATCATAAAACGTCATCAAAAACTAGATGAGGTCGGCGTTTCCTATTCGACTACTCCGAAGAAAGGCCGAAAAAAACTCAGAAGTATGTTTTAAAGTCCAGCACAATCTTAGTCCAGCCATATGAGGAGCCTGTAGATTGGTGTCTGAAATGATTTTTTGAGGAAAGAACCGCAAAGATATAAGTGGACCTATCCAGTCAGTGCACGCATTTGTCAGTAATCGTGTAGCTTAATTTGGAAGATAGGGAGCTCAAGGAATTCTGATTTCAATTCTACAGTTTAAAAACAATAATGTTCATGTTATTTCTTAACGGTAACACTGTCTAACATAAGTATCGAAAATACACAATTAATTAATATACTGGGGCGACACACAATAAAAAAACTAATATTGAGTTTAGCAATTTATTATTTCTTACACAATATACTTCACAAACGGTATTGGAATCCAATCAGAATATAACGAAACAAACTCCACTTTGTCAACGATATTGGTATGCTATATAGAGCTTCAAAAAAAAAGAACTACAAAATACCTATCATTTACAAGTTTGAAATTTCATCGGAAAAAATCCAATAAAATTTCGTTCCGTATTTTTGCGCCGATAGTACTGCCCACTGTGAAGTCGTATTTTATTTATTCTTCAATCATTGATTCCCTTTGTACTGTTTCGAATTTTCAATAGACTTAGCTTTTTACAGCCACTGTTTTAATAAAGCAGGGAATATTGCGGATTGGCGAAAATAAAATAGATTTAAACCATGTTAAAAAAACAAGTTTAATGTTTTTTTAAACTCAGCTGTATATTGGTTAGGATAAAGATATAAAAGTGTAGGTATCGGTAGTTTAGATCTAAGTGTGTCATATTTTTAAACAAAAAAAACGAAAAATTTCATTTTCAGCACTATTTACGATGTTTTCATAATTCCAAAATACGTGTATGAGATACTGTTGTTACTCAATGATGGCTGATGAGGAGCCTTTTTGGCCTCGCACAGGTCTTTTTTTTTCTATTTTATACTTTTTTCGTTGTTTTTAGTGTTCATTTTGTTATTTTTAGTTGCTCGTTTTTTATTTTATTTCCGGTGCGTGTCTCAAATAAAATATTTTTCTTTCTTCTTTCTTTCTTCGTAAAACATATAAAAAAATATTCACAGCTTACGTAAGAATTATTAGGTTTTTGAGGCACCTGTGTTCCTTCAGTTGCCTGTGTCCGGGCCAAGGTATCGCTTTTGAACAACCCGCGACCCTGGCAGGCGTCGCGGGCTTATTGGACCCCATCAATCAGTGCTGACATCTCTTTAAGGCGCGCATGAACGGCGAGCTATTCATAACTCGCTGTCCGCAAGCTCACGCCTATGGTGGCCGGGAATCTGCCGGCGATTCCCCGGCGTTTTGTCTCCTCGCGCCACTCCTATACGTGTGCGAGGGCCTCCAGATCCCATGGCGGCAATCCGGTAAAGATGTTCGCCGCCTCGCATTAGACCGTTCGGTATCCCCGGGCCAGCCGGATGGCCATGACCCATTTGGGACGCGTTCACCGGCGGGCTGGCGTTCCGAGGACCATGAAAAAACATGGCCTCGGAGTTATGCAGGACCTTGGGTAAGCGGACGCAGAGTCCAGGTAAGCCGTCGGGTCCTTTTTTTTTTGCGGGGTGGAAAATTACGCATGTATGTCCTCCTGGAGGGGTCTGTCAGACTCTTTCTGACTAAAAAGGTGTTCTATCTCACACCTACACGTCGGGGTCGCAGGAATCTACGATTCTTTTGCAACCCCGACTGGTGCCAGCTCGTCTCGTCGGACCTCCTCGGGTTTGGGGGGAGTGGGGTGTTAGACTCCCCCCACAACGTCTAAGAAGGGCGCGCATGGAACACTACGCGCTGCCACCTCGGGTTCTGAAGTATGGGGGTCGGCGGACGTCCCCGAGTCCGCCGTCCTTGGACCCATTTTGGCTGGAAAGAGCCTCTAAGTCCCATGGCCATACGGGTTATGACTCTGATGGCCATTACTCTCTGCGACTTTCGCAGATCAGACATACTACCGGCCGTCAGGTCAGCCGCCCAGACCGGGGCCCCGTAAAGAGCCATCAATCGCATACCCAAGTAGTGCCGCCAACAGCGGCGCTCGGGCCCTTCCAGATTGGGAAGGCGCGTTGACAGCGCCCCAGCTGCGCCCAAAAACTTGGGTGCCAGCCCCCGGAAGTGGGGGCCGAGATCCCACCGGCTGTCGAGCACCAATACCAGCTACTTCATGGTGGGCGCGATTCGAACCCCCCCGACTACTATGTGTGATCCGGGTGGTGGCGCCCGCCGGGGACCGTGAAATACCGTGGCCTCCGACTTGTTGAGGGCCACGTCCCACCCATAGGCACCGTATGCGGCTTACCACCTGGGAGACCGCAGCCGTCGCCAGCAACGCTGCCTCCCTGTACGAACTCCGCCGGGCTGTGATCAGCGTGTTGTCTGCGTAACACGCCCGGTTGGAATTCGCCCCTCAGCACCCAGTAGTACCTGGTTTTCGCCAGCTCCAATGATGCGGTGGAGGTAGAGAGGCACTCGATGATACCGCAGTGCCTACCGAATACAACTCCAGGGCAGGGTGTTGAAGGTGTTGGAGATGTCCAAAGACACCGCCAGGACTCTCACCCGCGACGTAGCGTGGATGGTGGAGCGCCCAACTGGCTGTCGTCCGGGTCCGAAGCCGTCGGGTCCTGGGCCGACCCATCACTCGACTCCAGCATGATGTCGACTTACGGGACCCTGTATATATGTGTACACAAATGGTGCGTTCACAAACTTTATTTATCAAATTAATTATCAACGATAATAAATGAAACAAAAACCAGTTAATAACACCGATACCATAATGAAATAACATGAAAAATTGCCCAACTGTAGATTCGCAACCATATGATGAGAATAGAAATACAGTCTATAGCAAACTAAGATGATAAGACATATAGAAAAATGTTAAAACACAGTAGACCAATTTATGACCAATTTATGGGGTACTGTGTTAAATGTTACAACAAAATACCTGGTGAAATATTGCAATTGAATGAAAGAAAGTTTAAAACTCTTTTAAAAAAAACACTTTGTAATCAAGCATATTACAAATTAGAAGATTATATCCTTGATAAGAATGCTTGGAAACATGCTGGTCCTGCTCCATAGGACAATCTAGAGGCTAGACAAAATCATACTATTTGCTTATTGTATTGTATATTTGGTTATTTTTACTTTACTCACACACTGTATTATTCCAAGTTAATATTTTAGGAAAATCATATATTTTTACAATTGTTTGTAAATATGTGAGCACAATGTACCTATCACGTGATTAATTTATATACCTTTGCTTTATTTTTATTTTTTTGTACCAAAAGTGGTATAGTATTTTTATTCTTGGTGCATCGTCTTCACATATAGAAATATAATTAATGTATACAACATATTGTAAAACATTTTAAAAGAGTAACGGTGGAGTTTCTTGCCACTTCTTCTCCATACGAAACTACTTTTTGGAAGTGGCGCCTAGAATCAGTTCTATTTTTAATGTAAATGTTGACGTTCAAAAGTGCCTTTTTATGGGCCTATTTGAAATAAATGCTTTGACTTTGACTTTGACTTTATGACTGCAAAAAACTTTTTATATGTAGATACTTCATTCCTAACTTTTTCTTTTATTTAGTAAGATTCGGTCTGATCAAAGCCATAATGGGACTGTCTATTCCAGTGACATATCGTACTTTATTATGTATTGTATACTGACCATAGTTTAACAATAACTGGACATGCCAAATGACAGTATTTATTACTCTAATACTATGACTTAAATATGAGTGATCGTACTGAATCTGTTTTATTGTGTGCTATTGTAATATTGTTTAGGACTGTTAATTACTGGACTTCAAATTCTAGACATTAATTATTTCTAAAATGTATCGTATTGTGTTTTTGATAAGTTTATACTCAATTTATGAAAATTCACAAGCTCAACAGCAAACCAACATTATGTTTGCAGAACCCTGACAGGATGGATGTATAATAACCGACAATTTTTTTTTGTAAATGTGTGATGTGCATTACCGCAAATTAATAAATACTTAATTTAAATAGACGAATTCCTTAATAAAAAACAGCCCTTAATTGCAGTTGGGTAAAAAGCAACACATTTTCCAATCCACTAAGACCACATTTATTTAAAAATGCAAACTTTTTAAAATACCGTCTTCACCGCAACACCCTTCCAACTCAACTCAACTTTCATCCGCCGCATCTACCGACGAATCCCTAACCCACTATCAAATTTTCCCAATTTTTTCAGCTACTGTACCAAAGTACACAGTATAGAGTACACAGTACGTAGAGTACACAGAGTACGTAGAGTACACAGAGTACATAGAGAACAGAGAGTACACAGTACGGTCCGCAGCCGCTAAGTAGCCTGGCACTCAGAGCTCGCTACACGATCCACCGCTAAGCTTATTTCGCCCGCTTTGGTTTTATAAAACTGGGTAAATTCCAACACAAAATACATCGATGGTAAATAACTGGTGCGTGCATGGATGTGGTACGTTTTACTTCAGTAAATTTTAGCTGAGAAATGCAGTGAAGAAAATAAACATCGCAAGTGAGAATAAGAAGATGTGAGTAGATTTGTCAGTAAGGTTAGTAGCGGTCCTGTCTACTTGGGGTAGCATAAGATATTCTTGCAAAATAATAGTTTAAAAAACCCACATTATAAGCACCAGCTTTGTACATAAGCTGCGTTTTCGTCCTTGTAAAAGTCTGAAAAGGCAACTCTTTGTTTTATATCTGATGATGATTATGTTATTATGGTCACATTATCACATATCTACGATGAAAGGTGAAGTCGTATACGCGTTAGGACATGGAGTGGCGGACCCCAGCCCGTTATACAATCAATACGAGGTCAAATCGTGATAAAACTTGAGCCAGACTAAATAATTGCAGTCGCCAGAAAGTAAGTAAGAATGTTGATCCACACTTTTTCCTTCTCTGTACGAAGCTTGTATCCTGCAGAGGAACCATTACAGGCGTACCAGTGACATAAGATTAGACACAAAAGAGCTTTAAAAAAAACTGCCGCATCCACAAACATCATTAATTTTCTTCCAACCTCGTCACCGCCTCCCCCAGAGTCCGCTGGCTGAATGAAATTTCAGTAATTTGGGAAAGCGAATGCTAGGTACGGGTCCCGGGCGGGATTTTCTTGCAATCCGCGCTTTGTTTTCAAGTCTATTTGAAGCGGAACGCCCAAAATTAGCTGATCTACCCCTCCCCGCACCCATTAATACTTAGCCGACCAAAGAAATGAAAACCCACGAACCACCAGAGGTCATTCTAATTGGTCATAACATTTTCAAATTATGCGGTTGACTTGTAACTTACCGTTTCAGCATTAAAGGTGATAATTGTTTGGTAAATAAAGTTAGTAAGTTTGCTAAGCTTTGAATATTATCTGTTTGCGCAGATTAAGAATGTTGCCATTTCGATGCTCGTTTCCCAGTCGTTATGATTTGAGTTGCTGCGAAACAAACATTTGCATAATTTTCTTATTTTATCAGAGATGTAGAGTACTTAGGGATTTTGTAATTAAAATTTTTCCAGGTTATCTGGAAAATCTGTGGGTTACTTAATTTTTTGTCTGTTTAATAATTAACTCTTCTTATTGAATAACTCTGAATATTGATTGTAAAAACCAACATCATTCGTAAGTTCAAAATGAACATAACTTAACTTTAAGTAATTGTTCTAACAAACAGTTGTAAAAATCTTGTAACATGAACCATGAATGGTATGGAAAACATCGTAAGGAAAACGGCATGTTCTGGAACCAAAAATTCGAAGACACGTGACATCTACCAACCCGCACAGGGCCCGCGTGGTGGATTATGGCCCGCTCTCTCTCACAGAAAGGAAGCTTATGTCCCAGCAGTGGGAACAAAATAGACTGATAATGCTTTGCAAATTATAAAGAGGAAAAATTTGTGAGTTTGTATTCAGGGGATAATCTTCGGAACGACTGATTCGATTCCGAAAGTTCATTCACTAATGGGACGGTACAATATTTCCGAGTGTCATAGGATATGTTAAATTATGAAGTCGCGGGCAGAATCTAGTACAGTACAATTATGCAATGACGTATTATAAATAGACGCGTCATACACGAACTTAGTGGACTCAAAAACAGCGTAAGCCATCAAGTAGCTACGTACCAGTACAAACAATCATACAGAGCGCGAAGTAAATGAAAGACCCATACCGATACCTGTTGTTAGAAAGAGTTGAACATATGTTATTAATAATGTCCCTAGCTGCCGCATGTTTATTGCCGAAATGAACAAGCGGCAGCAAGAAACTTTCAAGTCAGGCGATTGCCTTGTTTTTATCTTGCCAATGTTGAGCATAAAATGTAACACATCTAAATGTAATACAATATTGTCATGTTGGTAACAATCTACTAAAATGCAATTCCCCGTTGCCATGCATCATTACTAATCCATTGAATTAATAACACAATTTATTTACAATACCCTTCGCGTTTTACCAATGCGACTTCAACTATGTAGGTACAAGGTTCCACAGCCATCCTTGAACTAGTGCTGGCAACCTAGAAATACTTGGTCAACCACGTGTATTGTAAGGCCCACCGTCCACGACGCTACTCAAAAGTAATGTGTCACAAACTCCAATCACCGATGACTAGCCGGAACATCACAGCACTAGTATTACAATGACTGTCAGTAAGTATGCGAGGTCCAGCGGAAATGCTTTGTATAATAGATACTATCACATGAAAATGAACTTTAAAAAAGTTAAGTATTATATTATTTATTGTGAATGCGAAAACAATGAGGATTTATTGTTTTTTGTCTTTTTTTTCAGTTATTTTTAATCATGGTCTGGCAGTTTGAGTAATTTATGCGGCATACCCAAATGTCCTTTCTTTGGTAATGTTCGTCGAATCATTGATCACCTATGACTACTGACAAATGCGTGCACTGACTCGATAGGTCCACTTAAACTGTGTGGTTCTTTCCTCAAAAGACCATTTCAGACACCAATCTACATGGTTTTCACAAGATTCGACCAAGATGATGTTGGACTTTAAAATAGACTGTGACCTCTGAGTTTGTTTCAGCCTTTTGTCTCAGAGTAGTCAGATAAGAAACTCCGATCTCATCTAGTTTTAAAAATTTGATTATAGTGTAAAAGTGTTTGTACAAACCTACTTACAGAAATAAAATCATTTCAAATTTATTTTTATCATGACGCACAAAAGTACATTCTGGCCACTTTTTACTTGAACTTGGTAAATGGTTACTTTTGCGTTGCGCCGTGGACGATGGGCCTGATTGGACGACCTAGATTTTTCTGAAGAAAAGTACTTATAAAATGTGTTATGACCAGGCCACAACACTGCGTTGCGACTACGCGCCGTAAAATAATAAAAAACGCGTCGCGTGTGACGTCGTATGTTTCTACGATGCGTCGTCACATCGCAGAGTTGTGGCGTGGCCCTTACCCTACATGTAAGTATGGCGGGTTTTCAAGATAGGTATAGGAAATAAACGCATTCAGTTGTTTCTTGGCGTATTTAGGATAATTCATAACTTCAAGCCTACCTTTGTTGAAGGTATAGAAGAAGGCGACCAAATATTAACAAAGGATTTTTTTAAATTCTTTTTTCCTAATTTCCTATGCAGACTATTCCAAGAGCTTTAAAACTCATACTACACTTTTAGCAGAATTCATATTTTTGCTTTTAATTCTGCACTTAAATACACACACATCAGTGAATTCCTTAAAACTACGGTCTGAAAGTTATCGTTGTAAAGAATCCGTTGGGACTCTAAAGCCCAATCGCTCACTTATTTAAATTAGAATAATCTTGACAAAGATAGACCGAGGTTTTTGACCGAAATTTAAGTGACGGATACGTACACCTTCTGGGAATACAGAATCTGGTAATATTACTAGGCTCATGGGCTATTAGGGAAAGTGAGTTTTTGTTCGTGGCGTTTGTCGTGTGGTACTAGTTGAGAACAAACACTAACAAAAGAAAAACTTTTTCTACAAAACGCACGTATTCAGGAATTTAAAAAGTTTTACAATTTTGTCCATTGTAATAACAGACGCACGTGCCAATCGATCAGGTTAAGCTATTCTTGCCGCGGTTGGTCCGTGGCTGGGTGACCATCTTTACATACCAAGACCCCTCCATGCTTCGGAAAACCGGTTAAGCCGTTGGTCTCGGTTGTCAATCCCGGTTGCAATGGGGACCTCATATTACATCTCTTGCGGGACATCTAAGCTCGGCCGCTTATGCTGTTAGAAAGACAAGACAGTTAACAGACGTAGAAATCGCGCGTTTGGTTCATTTTAGCTACTGCCACAGCATTATGTCAAGGCATTTTACTGTTTCGCGGGTTTCTGACATTGAATCCATTTTTATTTTGCAAAAGAGTAACTGTCAGAGCCATTTACAATCTACGTCGCCGCGAATCTCTGTAACTATTTAAGAAGCATGTGTGGTGTGACTTTGAATGATAGGCTGAGGAATGATGTGATAAGGCAGCGGTGCGGTTAGAAAAAAGATGTAGTGCAAAAAATTTAAAAGAGTATTGTTGGGAGGATGAATGAAAGGAGACTAACAAAAGGTATTTACGAGTACAAGGCAGATGTGAGTGGAAACGCCGGAAGGGGACGCCCTAGGAGGACATTTAGTGACCCTATTGTTGATGTTCTTCAGAAAGGTCAGCTCCATGAGAAGAAGGCGTGAGTTTATGTATGTTTGTATGCATTTAAGAAGATTAGTATAATGACGGCACCTGAATGAAAAATCTTCGGCACCTGAATGAAAAATCTTCATCTTTTTAATCAAATAAGTGATAGACATCATTTGAACACTTGAAATTAAGATCAAATTATCTAATGTTCATACATCTTTTACGAAGTACTGTGTTAAATGTTGACAAATGCGTGCACTGACTGGACAGGTCCACTCAAATCCGTGTGGTTCTTTCCTCAAAAGACCATTTCAGACACCAGTCTACATAGTCCTCATATGATATGACCAAGATTATTTTCATATTTTATTTACACTTTGACATTGATGCACTTTATATATGCAATGACATTTACTTTGTAAAGGATTATACTATTTTAATTATTGTGAATGTGAAGACATTGTGGATTTGTTGTTTTTTTAATGCATTTTTTTATTATTAGTTTTAATCATGGTCTGGCAGTTTGAGTAATTTATGCGGCCTGCCCAAATGTCCTTTCTTTGGTAATGTTCGTCGAATCGTTTAGCTCCTTTAGTTCTGTGTTGAGCTGCATGACAACTGACAAATGCGTGCACTGACTGGACAGGTCCACTCATTCTGTGTGGTTCTTTCCTCAAAAGACCATTTCAGATATCAATGACCTGACCAAGATTATGTCTGGACTTTAAAGGAGACTCTGACCTCTGAGTTTGTTTCGGCGTTTCTTCTCAGAGTAGTCAGATAGGAAATGCCGATCTCACCTAGTTTTAAAAATATGATTGACGTGTAAAATTGTTTGTACAAACCTATTTACAGAAAATAAAATCATTTATCATTTATCAACAAAATATTATGATATATTGCAATTAAATGAAAGAAAATTTAAAACTCATGTTAAAAGTACACTTTGTAAACAAGCATAGGTATTAATTACAAATTAGAGGATTATATCCTAGGTAAGAATGCTTGGAAAAATGCTGGTCCTGCTTCCATTGACAATCTAGAGGCTAGACAAAATCAAACTGAATTGTATTTTTTTTTTTTGGATATTGATTCTGTAATTTCTTTAGCTCACACACAATATTATAACTTGTTAAACATTTTGGGGAAGTCATTTACTTTTAAAATATTTGTAAAAATGTGAGCATCATCTAGCTTTCAGATTTTTTTACCAACCATTGCTTTTTAATTAATTACATTTTAATTTTATTCTAGATGCATCGTGTTCACACATAACTAAAAACCAAGCACAAATCTAGAGACCGAGCTGCTACTGAGAAACATTAGAAATTAAATTATGCATTATTTTTTCACATAGCATCATGCCCGTAATCCCAGAAGGGTTAGGCAGAGGTGTACCTATAGTACACCCACATTTCGCCAGTTATGCTTAAGTCCCATGTAAAAGGGGGCAAACCTATTGCATATCAACCGGGCACAAATCCAGACTCCGGGCTGCTACTGATAAATTCTAGATAGAAAAACCCAATAACACTTTGCCCGACCTGGGACCCGAACCCAAGACCTCATGCTCAGCAGTAGCCCTTGCGACGACAAGACCAACGAGGCAGGCATTATTTTTTTCTTTGCAAAAATGGGTTAAGTACATATAGATGTTTTTATAAAAAAGTTCTCACTATTTTACCGTCACATGGGCATGCAAAGGTTTACAATTTCAAATAAAAAATAAGTGGCAGATCATAAGACTTACAAAAATGAAATTTATTATGTAAGAATGCAATTGTAATCGTAGAGTTGACAAACGCATTGACGATAGCAGTTATTGAATTTTTAGTTAAAAGGTTAATTTCTAAGCATGATATTGCAATGCGTCGTAGAACTTTGTTTTTTTGTATTTCCCTAAGTTCTCGACAATCTTTATCCTAACTAATATTATAATTGCAAAAGTAAGTTTGTTTGTTACGCTTTCACGCTAAAACTTCTGAATGGTCTTGGATGAAATTTGTCACTCAGATAGACTATAACCTGGATAAGAAAAAGGCTACTTTTCATCCAGGATCGCAGACGAAGTCGCGGGCAACAGCTAGTAGGTACATAATAAAATGTATCTATTTCTATTTTCCTTATTCTAATGATGACCACAAATGGTTTACGTACAAACGAAACCCCAATATCCCTCGTAATAATGTCACCCTTAATCGTAAGGGACCTTCGACCTTAAGGGATAAAAAGGGCCAATACCTTACGGTAATAACTATATGTGCAGGTATGTCGGGGTTTTAGCAATGAAAGTCGATACTTATCGATAGCAAAATGGTTCTAGATTTGTTAAAAATAAAAAATAAACATGCACACAGGCTGCCCCGTAAGTCGACGTCAAGCCGAAGTCAGGTCGCGCGGTCGGCTTATAATAGTTAACAGAAAAATATAAATGAAAAAAAAACTTTTGGAACAGGAGTTAAAAGACCGTCACAGTCAGTAGATACATCTGTAAAATACATAGCAAAGATTTTTATTTTTTATGAACTATTATGACTTGACCTATCACGATTCCGGTTTAACGTCGACTTAGGGGACACCCTGTATAGCATCACGCCTATATACCCCGAAGGGTTAGGTAGAGGTGTACCTATAGTACACCCACATTCCGTCAGGTATGTTCATGACTCTTGTTATAACATGAAATTTGGTAACGGTTAATCGAACACAATACAAATCAGGGCTGCTACTAAGAAACTCCCAATGGAAAATGCCCAATAACACTTTGGTCGACCCGGGAATCGAACCCAGGACCCGATGTTTCGCAGTAGCTCTTGCGACCACTAGACCAACAAGGCAGACATTACTGATTAAATAAAAAGAAAACAACCAACTTCCAAAAAAACACTACAAAGTAAAAAAATACTTTCATTTCGGAACTTGGTGTCTTTGGTTTTGTATTTATTTTGTTCACCGACTTCTAAAATTAAGGAAGTCGTTTTTATTTTTCACTTTTTAGATGTGGTACCTACCCCACACAAATTCGTCTATCAGTACTTGCTATGTATAAAATAGTGACAAGAAGTTATTAAAACATCATCAATATAAACTTAGTGGAAAAAAAATGTAGGTATTATTGAAGCTCACTGATAAACTACACAAGCGAAGTTAATAAAATTCATATGAAACCACCCCTGAAGTATACCCTAACTAGTGAAAAAAGAATTTTCGAAATCTATCCACAAATGCCGGAGATAACGCGTAACAAACGAACTGAGAACCTCCTCTTTTTTGAAGTCGCCTCTTTCTGTTTGATACATTTTCATTTGAAAGCAGGACAAGGGATATGTATAGCTAATCATCTGGGTATGTGTGTATGTGGCCATAAGAAACAGAAGCAGACCAAAAGAAGATGGATGGATAGTCTGAAAGATGATTTCGCTAGAAAGAAAGTAAATACTGACAAGAATATCGACGGCTAGTAATGATGTATGAAAAAAGACATCTCGCGGCGACCTCAAATAAATTGATATAAAGGTTTTTGTTTGTTTTTACCTTAATTTTATTGAAAAAGTTGAATCTGCTTGTTTATCTAATACAACAGGGTCATCCATCACGCGCAACTTTTCTTTGCGACGTAGTCTGCACACCCACTGCGAGCTACCTTACTAATGCTGTGACGTCACCAGCGTCATGCAGCTCTGAATTAACACAGCGACGTAGGAGCCTTGCATTAGAAAGTGCAAGGTTACGCTCGCTGGGTGTTAGCGCCAACGCTACCTACTGTAGATTAAAGGAGTAAGCTTAGAGTAGATGTGGCAGCTGTTTGCTGCACCCTCGTCCCGCTAGTGCTCGCAAGCGCTATCATCACGCCTGGTTTCCCCTGAGGCTTAGGGAGAGGAACAGGGGGGGTGGCGGGTACCCATAGTATCAACACCCACATTTCGCCAGTTATGATCAAAGCTTCTGTTATGGGGGCTGAGCTTGAGGTCCTTTTTTTCCTGGGTTCGATTCCTATTTCAGGCAAAGTGTGATTGTATTTTTTTGCAAGCCCGGTATCTGGATTTGTGCCCGTTGATGACTATGGCGTGATGTTATGTTGTGTGAGGAAATTCTCAGTCTTAAGGTCTGAATTGTGCCCGGTACAGCCAGGTACAGTTGACAGTACGAAATATCGGTGTACTTCACCTCTGTCAACCTATTCGGGTTGTACAGGCGTGTGTTATAAATATACGAGACTGCTTTTCTTTGCTTGCTTTATCTATTGCTACGCCGTAGCTGTAGAGATGCCACGCACGCTACGCAGTCGTAGCAAACCGCTACGCGAGCTAGAATTATTATTCGTAGACGATGTCTTTTATAAAGCAGCCGTGTTGGAATATTGCTAATCTTGCTAGTTTAATTTCGTCATAGTTATGATTTATTTGTATTTTTAAAAACACTATCAATATTTAATGTGATTCAACAAAATTAATTGCCTTTTACGTAAAAACAAACAGTTCTAGTATGTACAAACAGTCAGTACAAAACGGCGTACTAACATTAAACTTTTAGTACCGACCACCGATCGACTTTGTGTAAAATAATTTTTGCTCCACACTTATTTCCCTCGAGGGCTCTGTCAGTAGCAACGTTAGATGCCACAGGCAGTAGAACATATTGGTTTAACCTATTTCGACCAGTAGAATCCAGCTTCCTATCGGTTACTGTAACTTAAAACTTTATTTATTTTCGATGTAGTGCAGAATATTAAAGAAATAACAACCTAGAAGCGAATGCAAAATTATGATAATAACAAATCTTCAGGTCTCTAATTGGAGACTCCTAGAGAGTAGACCTGAAGATTTGATACCAGAAATTACCATGGGATGAATCGTAACAACACAAACTCATGAAGGATTTATTCGATACACAAATAAAGCTTATTAATATTACAAACGAGTAAATGAACTCCAAACTATATAGCCTTTTATTTTAGGAGACATCATAGCCAGTAAAACGGCCCCTTCACTGTCGCCTCTCCAAGCTACTCTTTGCCCTAATATATGAAATGAGCAAGTGAATGCATCGCGTTGGATTACAGAACGTTGTAATACGCAGCCTTGGGCCCTTCAAGGCTAGGCCAAGGACTCGGAACAAGGATAACGTTCTTAGTTTAGTAGAAAATACAGTCCATTGTTAGTCCACAGCTTCTGATAAAGGATATAAGTCTTACAGTTACACACGTAAATCAATGGCTGAATTGTGCAGTAGATTAGACCTTTCTAAGCTTAGCTGGTTTGCGTTTTATGGTACATGATTTTATTTCTGTAAGTAGGTTTGTACAAACACTTTTTCACGTCAATCATATTTTCAAAACTAGATGAGGTCAGCGTTTCCCGTCTGACTACTCTAAAGTCAGAAGAAAGGCCGAAACAAACTCAGAGATCACAGTCTCTTTTAAAGTCCAGACATAATCTTGTTCACAACATGTGGATTGTTGTCTGAAATGGTATTTTGAGGTATGAACCACACAGATTAAGTGGACCTGTCCAGTCAGTGTCAGTGCACGCATTTCTCAGTAATCGTGCAGCTCAACTCAAAACTTGAGGAGCTCAACAATTCAACGAATAATACCAGTGGAATGTGAACTGCTAGCACTGCACTTTTGTTCAATCGTCTTCCTAATTAAGACTCTAAAAACGATTATAATAAGAACATATCGCCATCTACTCGTATTTGCAATAAAAATGCAAACCTTTTACAAAAATAGTCTTTGCAAATCACAAAAACTGTTCTAAGTTTTTGTGATTTGCAAAGGCTGTTAGGGCACAGATTATTCAAGAAGATGGGCAACAGATTCATCCTTATTTATTTAATAAGAACAGCAATAGCATACAAATTATTATCAATTGATTAATGGCTAATTTGCTTTACCACAATACTGATGGGGGTATATACTTTGATCGTGCAAAGCTTGTGATTATTTATGGCAATTTTCCAAATTCAAATTCTTACATAATTCTAAAATCCAGCTCCAAAACCATCCGAGACTTGAAAATTGATTACCCCAGTCACCGATTTAATTACGAAGAAAAGTAAGCCGAATCGTTATCGATATAATAATCGAGTGAACAGACATAATTATGAGATATCGGTGTCGTAGATCGTTGTAACGATTATGGCTGTTTGGCATGTTGGGACACAATGCTGACAGGTGTATTGTAAACTGTTGGGTTTTATGATATCCTAGTTACGAAGGGAAGTTAAGGCAGATGTACACTAGACTGTAACTGTGTTTGCTTCAAAACCATATTTCTTTCTTAGCAAGTGTTGATTCGATTTTAGTTTAATTCTAGCAAGCTAAAATATAATTAAGGTAATGCAATGCGTTGAGGCAGAGGTGCATCCATACAACATTTCACCAGTTAAAGAACTTCCGAAATGAAAGCTAGTTTTCCAGAATCCCATAATCAAATCCTGACCTGATAACCGTGGAACTACTTGGGAAGTATACCCTTATACCCTACCGAAACACAAAAATAATTTTCCTAATCGGTTCCGCCAAATAAATCTAAAAATTCATTTTTTAAAGATTCCGACGATCTGACAACCTCCATCTTTTATAAATAACAAAAAAAATAACATCAAACTACGATACTACTTTCTTTCTACGTTACTATCTTCTCTCTTTCGTTTAGCTAGGTTTTCATTTTATACATATAAACTTAGCCAGTTCAAACAAAAATCCTACTATATCACTTTCATACATTTAGTATGAAACATCGCACTCTTCAGGGGGTTTAAAAGTTCGCTATTTATAGTAAAACCCGAAACAGCGCTGCACCTACAAATCCTGAATCTATTTTAGGGTTCCATACCTCAAAAGGAAAAAAACGGAACCCTAATAGGATCATTCGTTGTCCATCCGTCTGTCCGGCTGTCTGTCTGTTAGTTTGTCAAGACCCTTACTCAGGAACGCGTGGTCTACGGTGCTTTGGAGCTCTATAAATATCAAGCTTCTAAGTTAACGCAATAAAAAAATACTGTCATTTATGCGACATATTTTGATACTCGCAAATAAATCAAAACCTATGAAATTTGTTAATTTCATAGTTATAACCTATAACTATGAAATTTGGCAAGAAGCCAGGTCTCACAGCACAAGTACAGGAAAAAGTCCTTAGATCGTTAATTTGTAATTTTATCACTCAAAAAAGTTTTTTTAAGCTTACATTTTCAGTTACAGAATTGATCGAGGCGTATAGCGATGCGGTTGTGCGACGATGTCCCTGCCACCCTGTATATTAGCTTTTATTTTCATCATCATCATTTATTTATTAAGTTTACGTGCACAACATTACAGAATGTGATCCCAAAGCGTTACACAGAGCAACACAAACTAAAAAGTGACACTTTACTTACATAGGATAAGTAAAATGCAATTAAAAAGAAAAAAAATGGAAACACATAATGCAATCAAGTGAAATAAAAAAAACACATTATCTATACACTAACTTTTTTCTTTCATCCATCTTCTCACAAAATCTTAAACATGACCGACACAAATCTTTCCATCTCCCGGCAAACAGGTCACAGTCCGGTGATGATGATAGAAGAGCTTTGAGCATAGTGAGCGCCCGTCATTTATTTCGGTTTTTCTAATACATCCTTAAAGTTGTTAGCAACACAGAAATAACTAAGAACTAACTTGGATTTTCTACACAATAGAGTAATTAATTGTTCATTAACACTCAATAATGATAAAAAAACGTTTATTAATCTTTTCACATTATTAAATACATTTTAATTTTTTTTTACAAAAAACATACCATGTGTTTTTTGTAAAATTAAATAAATTGTTATTGTGATGTAGTCAAATTTTTTTTTTTTTCCAAAAAAATATTTGTATTCAAATAGCAAAATTAATATTATCAAAAATGTACAAGCTTAAAGAAGTACCAAGTTATAAACGTTTTAAAATATGTATTAGACAAGGACAGCACTATCGTAGAAGTGACGTCACGACTATGTAACTACTACTAGCGGGACGGGACGGTCGATTTAACGTTTTTTTCGATAATGTCATTTTTTACGATGCCTTCTTTAAAATTACATAATTTTTTTCGAACATTTTAATATTAGTCACAACAGGGTCCAAGCTGACAGTGGTCATGGTTCTAGAGAGAGAAATCGCTTCACTATGCGTGCCGTTTTCAGTAATGATTTCTGAATCATGCCCTCGACCCAGCCATGCAATGAGAGCCTCATTGCATGGCTGGGTCGAGGGCTTTCCGCTATAAGGCCATTTAATGTATCGATTATATCGGTACAATGATTGCAGAGTCCACGTCCCACACGTCGAACACTTCGTGTACTAAGTCAAGACATTTGATTTTAATAAAATAATATTATTTTAAATTAATTTTACAGTGCAGTGTGGCCAAACCTTTAAAACACGTGCATAGTTATTATATTTCCTGTTTGAAGTACATTAAGGTTAAATCTGCACTATATTTTGCAAGTATTATGTATCTATTGTTGTGCCAATTATGTAGCAGTGAAAGTAGCTTAGAAGCACGAGGATAATCCACGTGTATCATCTAGAAAACGGTATTCTTTTGAATAGCCAAACTAACTTGGAATGGAGCCGCCACGACGGCAACTAATCATTTATTTGCATTCAATTAAAAACTAATCATAATAGTCATAATCAGACTTTATTTATCTCAACATAATATAACAGGTAATAATTACTTAAATTTATGACCTACGGAGCCGAAACGTGGACACTCACGGTACGGCTGGTCCATAAATTCAAGGTCGCTCAGCGAGCTATGGAACATGCTATGCTTGGAGTTTCTCTGAGGGATATAATCCGGAATGAGGTGATCCGGCAGAGAACCAAAGTTGTCGACATAGCACACAGAATAAGCAAGCTGAAGTGGCAATGGGCCGGCCATATTAGCCGTAGAACCGATGACCGTTGGGGTAGACGTGTTCTTGAGTGGAGACCGCGAATCGGCAAACGTAAGGTAGGACGCCCTCAGGCTGGGTGGAGCGACGACCTTCGCAGGGTGGCTGGTAGCAACTGGATGAGTGTTGCCGAGAGTCGAGCTAAATGGCGTGCAATTGGAGAGGCCTATGTCCAGCAGTGGACTGCTGTAGGCTGATGATGATGATGATGATGAATTACTTAATTTCGCGATCTCAAATAGAGAAAGATGTCTGAGGTCCTCCTATCTCAGACATCATTCTCTACCCTGAGTTACAGATTACCCGGCTCTCTTAGATTTGACACGTTAATTTATAAAATTGTTAGAGTCTTGATATTTGATGTCAAATCATCATCACATCCTTGATAATAATAACGTTTTTAGTTTCTTTTTATGGTTCCGACCTTGAAAGGAAAACGAAACCTTTATAATATCTCTTTTTGTGTCCGTCTGCCACAAGGGATTCTTTTTTTTCAAAATTATGGATTTATTTAAGCTTTTCGAACACAAAAAGGTACAAAGGCGGATTTAATGCCTTAGGTCTTTGCCTTTGGCTTAAATTCATACATCATTTTTAGTCCCGTAAGTTTTAATGTAAAGTATCGTACTTTTAAATGCTCGAGTAGTCTACCGCTCACCGCTAGATTCGTTCCAGTAACATGCTACATAACAAAGCCCGCAATCCAAATATACCTCAAACCTTATAAAGATAGGAAAAAATGTAAAATCGATAGTCCGGGAGCCCGTACAATGACACTATCTTCTTCTAAGTCATTACATTCTGTGACTTTTCATTTGTTATTATCACATTTATGGAGTTTGACCATGAAGTAGGTTTGGGCAGAAGGTTCACCTGGTTATAGTTTGTTGATGATAATGAAACAAACCTTTCTTAGAAATGTGATAAAAACTTTATCGATTCGATCAATACAAAAGCACAAGTTAATCAAATAAAAAGGCTAAGTACGCCTGATGAGTGACTTAGGAAAAAAAAATTTTTTTTTGTATGTTTCTCAGTGTTTCGAATTCCTTGTGATAACGATTCATCGAGAAGAACTAGCACCATTAATGCTACTGTCACCTCGTAGTATTCTTGTGTTTCAATGGTTTCGTATTATTTTGTCTTGCAGTTCAGCAAAGTAAAAATCTACATAATCCTCACAAATCATCAGTTGAGTCGTTGACCAGCAACCTACACTTAAAATTAAAATACTCCCATACTTACGTCTTTTTTCAACGGAGGTAGGCAGAAACTACACAAGGCCACCTGCTACGACCTTTTCCTTCTTCCTTCTGCTTCGCTAAGGTCATACATCTGTGGAGTATTTGCGTAACACACATATAATGACAATTGATCGCAATTACTTTCTTTTTGTCAGTTCAACCACGTTGATTTCGCTATTAACGTTGTTGAGCTGACGAACTTTTCAAACCTATGAAGCAATAGATTAGGAAATGCCTTCAAAACCCTTGGATCGAGAATGAACGTGTGTTACGCAATACACGCACGTCGGTGGCAAATACTATGACTACTGTATGTTTTACAGACCTTTGTGAAGACTGGTCCTTCTGATGTATTTTCCTCACGTCATAGTTTTACTACCATAGCGAGTTCCTACGAGATGTCTTTATAGTTAAAATGGCAGTTCACTTGACAGTAAATTTTTGGACTAGTTTAAACCTGTCGACATTTATGTAAGTCACATTTTTATTACTTTATTATCGGTTTGCAGTTGAGAATGAAGATATGTTTCAGCTCTCCTAAGGTAATTCCAAGGAAAGTCAGATTAGTTGATTATTCGCTACAAATCCATTTCTTTATCAGCCATTATTTGCTGGCTTGGGTATCGTAAAAGCCGAATTTAGTAAATAGGCCAAGAGGAAAGACTCGAGATTTTGAGTACATAAAACATGCAAATGTAATCACAAATCCTTTTGCGAAGCCAGATGACCACTACAGCATATTAGGGACCGTTATTCAGTTGTTTTAAGGGCTCATCCATAAAAGCATAATCAGCCTATAACGTTCCCACTGCTGGGACACAGGCCTCCTCTCAGTGAGAGGGAGTGGGTCTAAATCCAGCACGCGGGCCCATGCCGGTTGGTAGATGTCACATATCTTCGAATTTTTGGTTGGGGGACATGCCGGTTTCCTAACGATGTTTTCCTTCGCCATTTTGAGAGCAGTGGTTATGAAATTAAATACACAAAGTAAATCGCCTGTCTGGGTTCGAACTCAAGGCCTACAACTCGTAACTCGGGGCCACCACTGCTCTAAGGGCTCATATATATATGCCAATTACATAATTTTATCGTTGGGATTGCGTTTTTATCCTTGACCTTGAGTTACTGTGTTCGAATTAATTTATCACTTAACAAAGAAATAACACAAAGAGCATTAATAAAAAAAAAGTTAACATGCACCCCATGCAAGATAATAATAAAAATACAACTCCTCTTTTAATTTACCTTTCATACACAAATGACAAACATAATATCATGAAAACACTCGACATATATCACTCCACGTGAATACCTGCAGTCTGCCCAAAATATTCCCCTTTTGTTTTTGATGAAAATCGAAAAAGAATCTCTCGTTCATTAACGAAGGGTGTAAGTTACACAGGGGACTGCGGGCCTGTATTACTGAAACACACGATATATTTACATGAAACTCGTAATGTAATATTCTAAATTGATGTCGACTTTTTTGAGTTTGCATGCATTACGTTACAAAAATGTTGATTGTTTTTTTAGGATTGTGTTGAACTTACGAGTATAGGTTTCTGGTGTGTGAGTTTCAACTGAAATTGATTTGCTTGTATAAACGTAACACCCTCGAAAGCCAATCCTTTGACTGAAAATAAGCGTTTTGCTAAAAAGGAAATGCTAAATATGAAATACACGCAGTATCGGGTATATGACTGTAGCAATTAACTTGGCATGCTTATTTGTTTGTTATCCTAAGGATTGGCAGGACAGCACGCAACCTCCTAGTCTCATTGTGGACACGAAATGGAGGCAGTGACCCAAGCCCTACTCCCGCTCGTCATACTGCCTGTGACTGAAGATCGTTTATCTCGAATTCGAGTGTGGCAATTCCCGTATTTAAAAATTGTTCGAGTTCTATTCTCATTCTCAAAATGTCAAAAATAACTTTAATTTACGTACATTTTTGAAAAGGTTGAGACATTGATTGTCGCTGATATGAAAATGCAAATAGATTTTGAACTTTTTTAAGCACGGGAGTTGTCCTTCAGATCACACATTTAACACAGTCTGTCAAACCCTAAAAAAATTTACAGTTAGGTACTTCAGAATAGTCCCCAGCAAAGCATTTTTAATTTGTACTTGAAGTAAAACCTGAGGGCACGCGAGATGGTTTGCGAGCGAGCAGATAAAAAGGCGTTTTGTTTTGACATAAGCAGGGGCGGCTGATTGAAATGCTAAAAATATTTGTATACTGTTGCTTACTGTTCAAGAGTTGATGTATGTTTTCTTGGCATTTTAAATGGACTACCTGTGTTTGTGTGATGTTTAAAATGATGAGGAAAGGGAGCTGCTTGTTTGGTTGGGTTAAGCAAGCATTGATGTTAGACATCATGTTTGGTTGTGTCTCAGTTTGCGCCAAATCTTGTTAGGTCTCTTTTTTATAATTTTGGAACAAAGACGTAATTTTTTTGGGTCGGGGATTAGGCACACGAAATGTTATATAGATATTACAAGTTATGTTGATGTTATGTATTATAGAAGTTTTTAATACAACTTGCCTTTGCAACATAACATAACATCACGCCCGTAATCCCAGAAGGGTTAGGCAGAGGTGTACTTAAAGTACACCCATATTTCGCCAGTTATGCTAAGTCCCATGTAATAGGGGGCGAGCCTATTGCCATCAAGCGGACACAAATCCAGACTCTGGACTGCTACTGAGAAATTCTAAATAGAAAAACCCAATAACACTTTGCCCAACCTGGGAATCGAACCCAGGACCTCATGCTCAGCAGTAGCTCTTGCGACCACTAGACCAACGATGCAACATGCAACACGTTTTGCAGTAAACGCTAAACGAACTAGTAGACACAACTTGTAGAACACATGTTTTATATCTTGCAGTAAACGCGGGGTAATAGTGACGGTGAAATATGACAAACAATATCTTAGGATTCAAGCAACGAAAGACAGACCTGAATGAATGTGGAATTAAAACTATCTCTACAGACATGCAGCAATTCGAAAAAGAATGAAAACTATTCAGTATAGCAACAGCACAGCATAGCTTATCGAGCATAGCAGCCGGCAATTAAGCAGATTGCATTTATATGGGTTCCACATAAATCAGGGATCCGGTACGTTCCGCGCCCGCCTGCGAATTCCCTGAGGGTGTGGCCTTAAAAAAAGCGACCGAAATGATACATTCTCCATTTAAAATGTTCACTAGTTTCTCGCCACTGCTTCGCACGGTTCGTACAACTATATATATTATAAATAAAAACCTTTCTAACAAATTAGTAATCTGTATGTTTTTTTGTTTTTGTACAGACTGCAGCCGGTCTATTCTGTAAGGTCACACCGTGAAAAGGTGAGCTGTAAGTGCCAGTAGTGTCAATTTTTAGCATATTAATGAAGCTCACTTCACAGATTTTTTACAGAAAACATCCATAGTCTCAAAAGTAATGTCTACCGAACTGGATGACAGAAGGATCCAATTGGGTTGGGCAGCGGTTGGGAAACTTCGTCAAGTCTTCTCGTCGCTTATCCCGCAATGTTTGAAGACTAAGGACTTCAACCGTCCGCGCGTCCTGCTCGTTATGGCATACAGTGCCTAAACGTGTACACTGACAGTTGGGCTGGTTCACAAATGCAAAGTTGAGCGGGTCATGCTTGGAGTTTCATTAAAGGATAAAATCAGAAATTAAATTATCCGGAAAAGAACCGGATTTACCGACATAGCTTGCAGAGTAAGGAAATTGAAGTGGCAGTGGGCTGGCCACGTTTGTCGCAGGGCTGATGGCCGGTGGAGTGGAGACCGCGTAGGCAAGCATAGTGTGAGACACCCCCAGCTAGATTGACCGATGACCTGAAGAATGTGGCTGGGACAGACTGGATGCGCAAGGCGGAGGACATGGAGTTGTGGCGCAGCCTAGGTAAGGCCTATGTCTAGCAGTGGACTCCGCTAAGCGGAAGTCAAGTCAAGTCAAAGCATTTATTTCAAATAGGCACTAAAAGGCACTTTTGAACGTCAAAATTTTCATTTAAATAGAATTGATTCTAGGCGCCCCTTCCAAAAGGTAGTTTCGTATGGAGAAAAAGGGGCAAGAAACTCCACCGTTACTCTTTTAAAATGTTTAACAATATTTTGTGTACATTAATTATATTTTTATATGTGAAGATGATGCATCACCCAGAATAAAAATACTATACAACAAATTGGTAAAAATAATTTAAAATATGCAAAGACTGATAGATCAATCACGTGAGGTACATGGTGATCATATATTTACAAACATTGCGAAAGTAGTAAGTATATATTTTCTTATAATATTAACTAGGCTGAGTTGATTGACATCCGCAGTAAATATACCTACATATAAGCGCGGAATATCAGCGCTGCGTTATTTATTATTTACACAGCTATAGTGTACCTATAGCTACACCCATTTTAATTATTATTACTTTATTATTTATTTTTTAAATATCGCAGCATTATGCTGAGATAGGAGCCTTTTTGGCCTCGCACAGGTTTTTATTGTTTTAATGTTTTAATTCTGGTAATTTAAATATTTTTGATGATTATTTTGTTTTTTCCTTCATTATATTTTGTACTATTTGTATTTCCTGTGCGTGTCCTAAATAAAATGTTTTTTTGTTTGTTTGTTTGGCATCTCGCAGGTCAACCTATGCGGTTGTCGTCTGCTTAAGCGGACTTGCCTGTGGATTCCCTAATAAATTAAGGCCTCCAGCCAGGACTTAAACTTGGATAGAGACCTCTTCTGAGGAACGCAATTTCCTCTGTAATTGCCAGAAGGCTTGATGAGTGGGCTCGAGTTCGCTGAGCATCTTGTTCCAGCCCTCAGAGCGAACCTCCCCTATGCGTTTCTTTACAGCACGCTGTAAATGGCGCATGTGGGCTTTGTTCGCGTCACAAGGGAAGGAGTCGTAGGCACGGATGGCCGCGTTCTTCTCGGTTATCAGGTCACGTACGTCAGTAGGTAGTTTCCAGCGATGGTCTTCCATCACCGGAACTTCCCGTGAACAATCCGTCAATACGGATTGTACGTGCTCTGTAAACGAGTCGATTGCGGCCGTCGTGTCGGCGACTGACACTAAGTGATCGGGGATGGAGTCTAAGTGAGGCGACGTGGTGGATTTCAGTCTTTCGCTTACTTTCCTCCAGTCGGTTATCGTCTGGGTCTGAGGGGGGCGGTTGGGGTCGATCGGGCCCGAGTAGGGTGCAAGATGCATGACTACAGGGCGGTGGTCAGAATTTAGCTCGTGGAACGTCTCAATCGATTGCAAACGGAGGTTCACATTCTTGAGCAGCGCTACATCGAGAACATCGGGAAGGTGATTAGGATTACCTGGGAAGTGAGTCGGGCTCATTGGAGCGATGACGTCAAAGTTAAGGGATTCGCCTAACTTGAAAACTAACCTACCTCTGGTTGAGGTTGTGCTACTATTCCACGCCGGGTGCTTGGCATTAAGATCCCCCGCCAAGATGACGGAGTCACTCATACCGAAGAGGGCAGTGAAGTCCTTTTGGAGCGAGATGGGATCCTCCGGACCATTGTCGGGTGGGATATAAGCGGAGATGATGGTGATCGGTTGGTGGCCGGTCATGCCGAGCCGACAGATAGAGGTCTCCAGATGGGAGAAGAGAGGAGGTGGGTCTATAGGGATACAATACAAAGATTTCCTAAAGTATATGAGTGTGCCACCCTTGTGACATCGAGACCTGTCATTGCGAACTAGTTTAAAGTTGGCAATATTCGGGTTTCGGTGATGTGGTTTTAAAAAGGTTTCCTGTATGAGGAGGATGTCAAGCTGATGGTCGCGGAGGAAAGTGGCGATCTCATCGCGTTGACCTGAAACGCCATTTGCGTTGAAAAAGCCTAATTTAAGGGATCGGGGTTTGTTACTATTTACTCTCGTATTATCCATTGAGAATTAATATTTGAGTGAGTGTAGAACTTGCGCGATCTCGGGATACGCGCTGAGAATTTCCATGAGGCGGATTGCGTTGCCGTTTGCAGCAACGATTTCTTCCGCCATTTTCCGCGGCGGTGGTGAAGAGAGCCGCGTATGTACTTAATATGATATGGGCGCTGTTTCGGCCCTGGATTCCCTGAGGTGCCGCTGGAGCGGCCGTAGGGGCCGCGGGGGCTACCAAAGGCGCTGGGATGGCGGTAGCCATCAGCGCTGGAAGTTGCGCGGATTGCGCGGGTTTTGATGGCACCGAAGCTGCGGGAGCCTTCAGGTGGTTAAGGTTAGCCCAGGGAGACGGCCTCTGCGGACTGAGCCGCTCCGGCATCAGCGCGGAAGGAGGCTTTCCCCAGGGGCTTTCCCTGTGCTGGCGGTCGCTCGCGCGTTTCGCGAGTTTGGGAGAGGAGGACTTCGGGGCCTTAGGACAGCCCCGGTAATTTGCCGGGTGTCCCGATTGGCCGCAGAGTACACAGCTGGGAGGCTCTAAACATAGTTCCCTATCTTTAGGGCGGGTACAGTCGGCGGTGCCATGCTCACCTAGACACTTGACGCATCTAGGGGTGGCATAGCAGTTGGACTGCGAGTGACCATATAATTGGCAGCGATGACACTGTCCAATTAGTTGAGCTCTGTAAGGCTTCTCTATTGAGATGCCTGAGAGCGAACACACCGACTTAACTTTAAAAATCGGGTGGTGCCCTTCAGTGGGGTCACAGATGACTAGGACCATGTCATAGACAAGGCCCTGCCTCGCTTTGTGCAAGCGATGGACGGCGGACACTGGGATTCCTTGAGCGATGAGGTCGCTCTTAATCTCCTCGGTGGAGATTTCTTGAGGGACGCGCCTTATTACGACGCGAGTAGGGGTTTCCTCCGGAAGGGAGTAAGTGTGAAAGGAGTAGTTCCTTTCACGTAGGGCGCGGGAGAGATCCCTAAAGTCCGTAGACGTGGGGACGGTAACTTTGATCCCCTGGAGGGTGGATCGGGCGTTGGTGTAGTTGATCTTGCGATCAACACACATCTTGGAAATTTCAGTCCATTTGGACTTTTCCTGGACGTATATCGGGGGAGGGGGCTTCTGCTTCCTCGCGGTAGGAGCGGGTGGGCAAGCCATAGGGCTGGCGGGGCGACTGGCCCGCGGACTAGGGGCGGAAGTGGAGCTGGACGGTATGTCGTCCTGTTTTTTCTGGGCCTTGGTGACCGGGCCAGCGGGGGCGGAGGATTTAGCCGCCTTCCTCTTGCCTCCTTTGACCACGACTTGGAAGTCGTCATCGCTGGAGGAGGAGGTGCGGGCTTCTTCCTCGGAGAGTGGGACTGACGTGTCCATGCTCTCCGGGCGAGTCGTGTTTTTATTGCTGCGGCGCGCAGCTGCGTTGTCTCTGAGACAATGGCGGCCGGAACAATGGCGGCCGTGACAATGGCGGTCGGAACAAAGGCGGGCGAGACAATAGGGGCCGGATTAGCGGCCGGAGTATTATCTGCCGGTACAATAGAGGGTGAGACAATGGGGGCAGAGATATTAGCCGGAACATTGTTGTGCGGAACAAAGGGCGGAATGCCTTGTTCGTATGCAGGTGGCGATAGCGGGCTCTCAAGCGCGTCGCTGAAGTTAGCGAGTGCGCCGTGAGACGGAGCGGGACTGGAAACTTGGCTTATTTTGGCGCCATATTTCGCCAAAAACTCGGGGTCCTTTAATAGGACCTCTTTGAGGAACGCCAAGAGGACGGCGTCCTCCATGATCGGAGCGGGAACTATATTTGGGAAGGAATGGTGGAAAGAGAAAATTCCCTACGTAGCCTAAACCCTATACCTAACTCCCCGGGTGGATTGGCCCGGGGATGAGTTCCCTCCCTGTCGGGTGTAGACAGGGAGGTGTGTACCTATTGGTGAGCCCTAAGCTTGTAACCCGTCGCCAGTCTTATTGTGCGAACGGGGCCCTGACCAGTCTAGCGCGAAGGGTGTAGACACACCCTAAAGACACTAGGTGAGTAGCTGGAAAGCAAAACTGTCACCAGAGCCGACTAGGAGATCCCCCAAGGCCGGTTATCTGGGACCCGTCCAACTAACTGCCTCGCCCTGAAGGGGTTCAGCGGGTGTGAATTGGGTCAACACCCCACTCGGCTTCGTTGACACCGTAAGGTTTCAACCGAGGACCACGAAACTGTGGTTTTACCCAGAAGGGGCCTAGTGAAGCTACTCACGAATGACTGATACAGAAAAGAGATTGCCTTGAAAAAGGCACTTTTTGATCGGTTAAAATCAAATCAATTTCTTGATTTGATTTTAAATCGGAGTAGTCGGGGCGACTACGATGACGTCACGTGGTCGCGACGAGTAGAAACAGGAAACACAACACTGGAGCGGGAGAGCGCACAAACACGTCCGTCCGCGGCGAGAGTCGAGCGTCCTCTGATAAAATGTTTTTCTTTTCTTTCTTTCTTTAATACAAGCATGTAAGTCACCTTTAACTGACGTCATCACCTAAAAACATTACCAAGTCTCCATTATTCGAGAACGAAATTAACGAAAAACTGCATTGCTAAATAGCGAAAAATACAGAAATCACAGAAGTATCTTTAGATGAATTCTTATCCCAATTATCAAAATCCTTTAATCCTCCATCCCGCGGTTTCCGTGGCCCCGCGCAATACTTAGCAATATGTCTTCGCGTGATTTACTTTAACGTAATTAACGCTTTCTCATGTAGACATTTTGGGGTTCCGTGGGGACACGTCGTGCCATCTCATATGATTGCCAACAATACGATTTGTGCGATAATATAAGAACATTTTGTGTGAAAATATTACTGTTTAATGGGAATAAACAAACACTGCATTTGCTAATGATACTGTGTTATTTTAAAAGCTTCACCGCACATCTAGAGATCTGTCAAATTTAAGGTAAATAAATGTAAGGCAATAAGTCTTGTTTTGATGGAGGGGTATCTGGTTGCGTCCACATATATCATCAACCATGTTGGGAACATTAATAGTTTCGAATCCATACATACGTCCAGAGGTTTCCTGCAGGACTGACATGACAAGTGCGAGAACGCTCTCTTTCTCGATTTGTCGAAATTTGTCTACGATTCTAACAATAAGCTCAAGTAAACTCGAGTAAACTTCGTTGGCATCCTAATTATAATAATAAATACCAGCACTAATTGTACTTACTAGATAATCACCACAAATGGCAAATGGACTGACGATGACAATGTGACAAAGCCACGGTTGATATTGTAACAATCACCATAAAACCCTTGATAATGCTGTTAATCACCACCTTTGGGAAATGACCTGGCGATTTTAGTAATTATGTTTCGAAGGTTTGATTTTGCTTACAGCCGTAACTCTCTAGATTTCGGTAATTACCATTATTGGAAAAGGGACTGGTTATAAATACTGAACGTGTCGCTCATCTACTTAATAGTGCTCCCCTACGCCATAGATTCTCGCGGTAATCGAAAGGAACTTTGTACAATATAAATAGTAGTTTAAACTAAGTATCTTCATTATTATTATGATGTATAATATAACAAAATGATGACTAAAATAAGTATAATTATGAAACTGCCATGTTACTTTGAAGATTTTCATATATTTCACTGTATGATAATTTTGTCTACTCTTCTCGTCATCATTAACGAGGACGACTAAATAAGAGAAAATAGTTGATTATCTTATGTTGAATTGTCAAAATTCGAGATAGTTAATTTTGTATAGCAGCGCTGTCAGAAAACGAGAAAAGTGACAGAAATAGACGCGACGAGACGACGCGAGAGTGAGTAATTGTCACGTGTGTCATGTAAGCCCTGCTGGGCCCGCCTTGTCGCTATCGCTTACGGCTGGTAATCTCGGAACAAAATATATGGCATTAATAGACGTACTCGTCTGTGCAATCGTCGCCATATTTGTTTGCTGTGCAACAGCTAAACCCAATAACTTATAACCGATTGTTACTGATGACAGACATTACAATTATATCTGTCCCTGTCAAACAAGTAGCTGTCAACACGTTAGAGGGCCGCATACTTTGGCTTTATTTGGACGTTAAAAACAAGGTAATGATAGGTTTTTCTATCTCCAGTACGCCATAATTGTAGTTGAATACGTTATTGGGTTCGGCCGTAAGTCTATCGTAGTCTGGTTACAATCGTTCGAACGCGATATGGGACCCGCACTTCGGCTGCAAGACAGGCCGTGGTGTCCGAGACTGTTGACAACTTCGTAACAGTACTCGTAACAGCGATGAGGAGAACTGCGAGGAGCGGTCCCAACGTTGTACAGAGCAATTTACAAACCAAAAAGTGACACACATACCTAACCATAATAACAAATAAGAAATATAATAACACGAGTAAATAACAAAATTAACAACAAAACAGAATGCAGTCAAGTGAAATAAAAATAAAACTTTATGTATTCACGAAAACATATATTATCTTTCATCCATCTTCTCACAAAATCTTAAACATTCACGACACACATCTTTCCATCTCCCGGCAAACAGGTCACACTCCGGTGTTGATGTTAGAAGAGCATTGAGCAAAATGAGCGCCCGAACGAGGGGCGAGTGAGCTCGTGATACTGTGCGTGCTGACGGTACAGCTAGTAGCCGGTGACTCCGCCGCCTGAGTTGTTGTTTGGGCACAACAGGGCAAAAGCCTTGCCAGATGCGCCACTAGCTCCTGGCAATCGCACTCACCCCGCATAACACGGCAGGCAGTGATAAGCAGTAATATAATGAAATGCAGTAGCTTAATGCTACATCGACCTACTTGTTTTGAAAACTCAAACCTTGTGATCACACCACAAACCACACTTGCTGTGGAAATGAAGCCTCAGAAAATCACGAAAGGACTGACTAGGGAAATGACTATTATAGTTATCGTTAACCATTGGTGTTGCAGCAATAATGGATAATTATTTACAATATATACGAGTATTTGTTTACACTACAGATGTTTGTTGCCTCGATTATGGGAAATAAACGCAAACCCAAGGGTACCTAAACCCAAACAAGAACTGACTATAGTTCAAATGCTATTGTTTAAGAAACAAACAAATAATATGTGTAGAGCATTTTTTTTTGTTTATTCTTTATTATTAAAAGGGTTTTTATCCATACGGATATGCCAACCCCATCGTACCTTTTAACAATTTAACTTTAATTTAGGTGTACCTACATACTATGTAACATAAAATGAATCATTAATTAGGCATCTTCACCAGGCCACACAACCTCTTTAATATTTATGTAATGCATTTTGTGAGTTTATAACCTGGACAATTTTTAACCCGGTAATTCGTTTCCGTGATAATTTCCGACCTCCAGGTGGGCGAAGGCGCGGGCGAAAGCTAGTAATTATTACAAATTCGAAAGTAAGTTTGTTTGTTTGTTACGCTTTCACGCTAAAACGGCTGAACGAATTTGGATGAAAAGCACACAGATAGACCATGACCTGAGTAAGTACATTGGCTACTCTTCGTGCAGGATCGCAGACGAAGTCGCGGGCAACAGATAGATTCATATAAAGAAGAATAAAAATGAAACTTAAAAAAGAGGTTTTACACTTTTTATTGGGCTCTAATCCAGTTCCTATGTTTAAAAAACTGATGTCCATATGAGTTAACAAGTAAATATAGGTACAAATTACAAGACTTGTTATCAATATTAAAAAAGAGCACTGCAGATTGTCCTATAAAGTCAAGTTTGGGTAAGAACTTTGCTATACAAAAACCAGCAAGGTTTGATCACCATGGTTACAGAGATCTATCGATATATATGTCATAACATAACATAACATGTATTCCCCGAAGGGTAAGGCAGAGGGGTACCGATAGCACGTCCACATTTCGCTTAATTGTTATTTCTCATGTAATGGGGGTCGAGCCTATTGCCATCAAACGAGCCCATATCAAGATTCCAGAAAAATTCCAGTTGGAAAAAACAAGCAACACTTTGTCCAAATCTGGAATCCAACCCAGAACCTAATCCTCTGTGGTAGCGCTTGCTACCACTAAACCAAGGAGATGTCAACTTTAAACAATAAACCAACACATTTAGACATTATCAGATGACATAGTCTGGGAGAACAATGTTCTACTTATCTTAATACGACTTTCGTATAATAATACTAGCACACGCCATACGCAATACAATGCTTCACCAACAGAACCATACATAAGAACAGGATAATCCTTCTCAATATAAAAGTAACCGCTCCCAAATTAAGGCAGTATTACCTAAATACTTAATGTCACGAACCAATATGGCGGGTATCGGAAAAAAGAGTTGCAGCGATGATTCAAAGCCGCTTAAAATATTACTTCAGTCTGTATGGGTGTGTGGGGCAAAGCATGTGCTACAGCGAGTTAACTATCACAGTTATATTTAACGTATATGTTTAAAGAAAAGAAGAAAACACGTTTATTTTGCGGTAAAACAAGTTTATGGTATTCGACACTGTCCAATTTTGGGGGAAAAGTTTCGTATGTCGTGTGAGTTAAGATATGTCTTGATTTTGAAGACAAAAAATCGTGTGAACAGGTACCTACTTATCGAACAAAGCATATTAGCATGCTACATTCGTGGAATGTGAATTGTGCACATAGTATAAAACCTTTTTTGTTATTTAAGTTTGCAGAATGCGCAACCTGCCATTCCAGGAAGAATGTAAATGATGTCACGACTTGAAAACTTTTACATAATTACGGCTACAAAATACACAAATCAGCCTTTTATGTTTTCACTGCTTTAACTCAGTCCTCCGCTCTGCTAGAGGGAGTGGACCGTATCACACGTCTTCGAATAGAACAAGCTAGAGCAACACTTGCTAGTTACTAATTTACATCAACCCCAGTCCCCTGTAACATGTGCCACACCAAAGGGTTGAGTTCGTGTGACATTCTCGGGGGAAATCTTTTCGACGCCGGCGGGGGTGAAGTCGGGATTAACTTCCGTTTCATTCGTCAACGCACAGCCCTAGCCGTACATGCATTTTACATCATCAGCCATTGGAAAACTTGCCCTTTGGTGTTCCTAATGCATTTTTATACCGCGCCATTATCTTTAATTTGTGTAGAATCGTAAGCGATCAGGGTTGGCACGGAATTAGCTAAATAGGTTGTGTAGTTAAGGTAATAAAGGTAGGTTCTAAGGTTTTACTCAACTCACCACGTTTTAGATTAAAAATGAATCTATGAATCCAAAGATACTTGGAGCTCTTTTAAATACCTACTGAATTTTGTTTAAGACATCAAATCTATTCCAATCGATCCCGGAGATATTGCAGTTATAAAGTTGTAAATGGGAGACCGGGTTAATGTCTCATAAATATTGATAGGCCTATTTATTTTCCTTCATCATATCCAACATCTAAATTAAATACATCATTATAAAAACAAAGAAAAAGCAATAAGTTCACGAAATAAAGTACGGCCAAATCATTTTAATTAGATATCAAGAAAGGTGATTGTCATGTTCTGCTCTGCATATTACCCATGCCGTCAAAATATTCCTAAAAACAAATTCCCCACTTCCTCATCACATAAAACCGACGAAAACGCCAAACAAAAACGAAATAAACTTGAACCAGAAGCCAGTCACGTTCCTCGCGAGACGAAAAACGAGCAACATTCCACCATCATTACCTTCAAAAGATTGCGAGAAACGCTAACAGAACACCTTCTAAAGGAAGGTTTTGCAGGCTTCTAAAAACTGGGTTCTATGAGTAAAACCCAAGTTTTACCCGGTATTTTTATCCGAATATCATACTCGTTGAGCGTTGGTTTTTTTTTTTCACCCATTATGCACGTCTTGTTAACATAGAGCTCTGGAATAAAAGTTGGCATCTCGGATGTGTACAAATAAAGACACAAGACACCTCTTTTGATCTCGCCTTTGGAGTAATGAGCTCGTGCTGTTTCTCACTGGAATATGTGTGCTTCGATAATACACTCAATTTATACTGTGTTTTGTGTTACGAGATGTTAATGTAACTTGAAATCAACGTTAAGTATGTCTTATATTAAGTAGTTTTATGCTGAGCAGCACTAATACTTAATTTTTCCTGTATCAATAGGTAAGTGTTTGTTATTTTATTCTTATTTTTTTTGCTGCTTTTAGTAACTACTTTATTGACCAAATAAAAAATAACACAAAAGTTTTACCTGAAACTATTAAGTTAGTTAGCAATCCTCACTCAATGTTTAAGCTTCCAGTATTGTCCCAAGATGTGATGAGAGCATTGCAAACAATATCTCGGTTTTCTAAAACCGAGATATTGTTTTACATCGGCGTAGCAATCAACTGCAGCGTGTGTCCGAAACACATCGATCATATGATGCGTTACAATATCTTATCTTATTTTTTCGAGGTGAAGATGGATATAATTTTTCAAAGAAAAAGATGATAAATCCAGTTACAGGTTCCGAAACTAACAAAAAAGTTTTTCAATGAATTATTATTCATACAGACCCATGGTTCTTAAAAATGGGGACAATCATATCTTAAAATGTCGGCGTCTCTTCCACCAACATGCTGTGGATATGTACGTACCAACATGCAGTTGAAACTGAGCAATTGACATTTATCAGGTTGAACCAGGCAAAACTGCGCTCTTAAGAATACATTCATCTACGGGATACCATCAATGCTGATAGAAATGCACAGAATGTAGTTAGAACAACTATTCTCCCTGCAAAATACGTCGGAATACGCTCAGGATGCTATGCCGTATGTACGTCATTATGGCACACCAGATTTGTTTGTAACGTTCGCATGCAATCCACAGAGGACACAATTTCGACAAGAATTATTTCTTGGCCAATCACCCATTGATCGCCACGACATTACCGCAAGGGTGTTCAAAAGAAAGTTAAAATCACTCATGGACTTCATTATTAAGCATCGCGTATTCAGCGAGACGCGCTGTTGGATGTATTCAGTCGAGTGAAAAAATCGCGGTCTTGCCACATGCACACTTTCTCATTTGGTTCGTAAAGAGGATAAGACCGAATGAAATCGACGATGTGATATCTGCGGAAATTTCCGATAATGATTGTTACATGAAATTGTTACAAAAAATATGAATCATGGTCAAAACGCTTTCCAAGACAATTAGTAGTACAAACTATTGGTGGAAATGATGCCGATCCACTGAGCCGGCGATCCACTGATGATAACGGAAGGTCAACAATAGTCAAAGTGAATCAGCTGGAAATTGAAGTTGTTAATCGTTGGGTTGTTCCGTTACTCTCCAATCCATTTAAAGCACACATAAATGATGTAAATTGCGGTTCCGTAAAATCGATAAAATAAATCTGCAAGTACGTGAACAACCTGGCTGTGATGGATGGAGTTGTTGCTGAAAATTCAAACGATGATATCACTCATTTTCAAATGGGGCGATATGTCAGTAGTAACGAGGCGATGTGGCGTATATTTTCGTTTCCAATACATGAAACACACCCCACTGTAATTCACTTAGCCGTACATCTGGAAAATTGTCAAAGGGTGTACTTTACAACGGAAAACGTATTACAACGAGTTGAAAGGCCGCCATCCACGACATTGACCAGCTTCTTTGAAATGTGCCACAATGATGACTTTGCTAGAACACTGCTTTATTCCGAAATGCCACGATATTATACCTAGAATCAATCGTTAAGGAAAATTCAACCACGGAAACAAGGACAGCCAGTTCCAAGTTACCCTCAAGTATTTCCCACCGATGCGCTAGGACATCTTTACACAGTCCATCCCAGCAAAGACGAGTGTTTTTATTTGCGTTTACTGTTAGTCAATGTTCGTGGCCCAACATCATTCAAACATATGTCAACGTTTGGGATTGCTAGAGAATGACACCCATTGGGACCACACTCTCGAAGATGCTGTGATTTCGTCAAATGCTAAACAAATACGAACACTGTTTTTCATAATTTTGTCTACATGCTTCCCATCAACACCGATTGATTGTTGAAACAAATATAAAGATCACATGACCGAAGATATAATACATCAGAAGCGTCTTAGAACGTCAAATGAAAATTTTATTTTAATTAACTCTAATTGAAGACATGTGCTTGATGCTTACCAACAAAGGATTAATACAATTAGGAGTGACAACGCCCAATCGCCCAATGCACGACGCATTTAATCATGAGAAACCCAATATGATTCCGAGGCATTGAAAGAAACTAGTCTAAGAAACGTTCCCCTTTTAAATGAGCAACAAAAATATGCCTACGATACGCTAATGATTTTTTTCTTAGATGCTCCCGGTGTGACTGGGAAAACGTTGTTAATATCATTGATTTTGGCTTCGATCGCAAAAAGAGTATCGCTCTCACACTTGCTTCGTCAGGTATAGCAGCTACGATGTTGGAAGGTGGTCGAACAAATAAATGAAACACCAACCTGTAACACAGCATAGCATAATCTGCCTACAACGTTCCCACTGCTGGGACACAGGCCTCCTCTCTATGAGAGGCAGTAATCCACCACACTGGCTCAGTGCGGATTGGTAGATGTCACATGTCTTCGAATTTCTAGTTCTAGGACATGCCGGTTTCCTCACGATGTTTTCCTTCACCGTTTTGAGAACAGTGGTGATGTAATTATTAACACAAAGTAAAGCGCCTGCCTGGGTTCGAACTCACGACCTACAACTCGTAAGTCACCCCGACTTACGAGTTGTAGGTCGTGAGTTCGTTACCACTTGGCAAACACTGCTCTCCAACCTGCAACCTTTCGAGAAATTCAGCGATGGCCAAAGTGTTGCAGCAGAGCAAATTAATAGTTTGGGATGAGTGCACTATGGTACACAAAAGATCTTTTGTAAATCTTGCAACGTGCTGTCTAATGCTTTTAGACCGCACGTTGCAAGATTTACGAAAGAACCAAAACCGGTTTAGTGGTGCAATGATTTTATTGGCAGGGGATTTTCTCCAAACACTACCAGTAAACGTATGTTTAATGTCATCCATTTTGTGGAAAGACGTCTAAACGCTCAAATTAAATATGAAATGCGAGTCGAATTACAGAACGACCACTCTGGAGAAGTCTTTTCCAATCAAATGCTCGATATTGGTAATGGCAAAATACATGTTGACTCATCGTCTGGATACATCATTTTTCCTACCAATTTTTGTCACTTTATTTATTTAATCATTTATGTACATGTCGGCGTCATCGTTAGCGGTAGGTACAGCGGGCCGAGTTACGCTGTGCAAAGCGGGACGTTCGCCTCCCCACTTCTCAAGCAACTTAATGTAAGCTAGTGCGCAGCGAAGAGGGGGATCATTCTTGTGGCAGGCTCGGCCCGGTGCGCCTGCTGTAGCGCCTAGAGCTATTATCGCGATCTATTTAATTAACTAACAAGCTGTTGGAATAAAAGAGTGGGTTACTGCTATATCTCATACTTTAATTTAATATGTCGGACCTCTGCCTTCAGGTTATTTCATGGTGATTATTTTATAAGAAATTGTGAGTGAAATAAAGTGATTGTGCTGTAACTAGTATCTCTATTTTCTTCGCCCGACAATCCACGCCTACTTACAAAGTGCAAGTGTAATATCGCTGATGAGGGCCTATCCCGATATCCGAATTGGGATTCGAAAGGCAAAAACCTGAAGAAAATAATGACGACAGTGAAGTGTGGGCCAACGTCTAATCTATTCAAAATATGGAGTTTTTGCTATCACGACTTCCGCAACCACTTAACCGCAAAAGTCAAATTTCACCTTAACTGCGCGACTGATACGGTTTGATCCTGATAATGACAATCGCTTCAATGGCACATTCCATCGTTGAAGCACAACAGTCCAAAAATCAAGTGATTGAAGCAAGTGGCAGTACGAACCTTTGACCGAAGTGAAGAATTCGAATCGAGCACCAGCACCGAAGAGTCGTGATACGAACCGTCTCACCTGCTACGTGTATGGACAACCACATCATCCGGTGAGCTCGTTCCTTTTCCTTTTAATAGATAATCTGGTAGTTCGTTTGTAGCTTTTAGCTTTGTCAAAAATTCCAGGGCACTATGCGCTGTGATTTAGTTTACCTTATAGGTATAGGCAAAGAAAACGTTAAATATGAATCGCAGAATACTGAGCCGTGGTGAAATTCAACACGTCAGTGTCCTTTTTGTTTCATGTAGTACCTGTTAACTCAATTACAGAACCAGTTATTATAGGTAGGGATCTATTAGATAGTGGTATCCATGTACGTACGGATATTGACAAAATTACATTCTGTTTGGGGTAAGAAAGTTAACGTTACTGAAGAGTTTCATTATCATATACCACAACATCAACACTGACCTACATGGTGAAGATAAACTCGCATTAGTTCAGTGCGAAAGGATAATTGATTCTTTATTGGTGGTATGGTGTTTATGGTTAAAGAAATTTATTTCTCGATAATAAATTACAAAGATTTCACTTACTTGAGAACGTTTTTAAACTTAAAATATAACTTGGACACACAAACTAAGCAGCTATTGTTTTAGTTTATATTAAATCATTTAAGTTGTAATACCATTTCTTTTCGTTCGCAAATAACATTATTAACTAACACAACTTAATTAAAACTTTTCGATCCACCCGCAAAAGAAATAATTTCCGTAGATAAGGAATGCGATCCCGGTGCCATGATAAAGCAATACAGTAGTAGGGCAAGTCTGTTTAATGGATGTGTTTGATCATTTAAAATGTGATTTTTTTAAATTTAATTTTGAAAATACCAAACGTTTAGTTCGCATTCTTTACTTCTATAGGTAGCTTATTATATTGTTGCACTCCCGCAAAACTAATTGTTCTCTCGCCATTGACTGTCCGCACTCGCGGTAGTAAAATGTGATCCTTCCTACTATTGCTGCGATTGTGTACCTGATGTATTTTTGTGTGAATGAACTTACTTAGAATTTTTAAGTATTCTGGTACACTATGCAGGAAGTTGTTTAATATTCATGAGTTTCGTTTCCCTGTAAATTTTAACTGTAGATGTAAGGTAATCATAGTGAAATAATAGTTTAATAATTTTATTTTGAGCGATCTGTAGGTCCTTTAGATTAGTTTTTGGCGGGTTGCCCCATATTTCACGTGTTTTACGTTAAGAATCTTGAATCAAATTAAAAGGGCCTATCAAATGGACAGACAAGATATTTACAAGAAAGTGATCGAAATACTAACATCAGAACCGGTTCTGACTAAAATGATTTGACTGGAACGCACTGATTGAACTTCACACTTGTGTGCTGGGCCTCAAGGGATTGTTTGGGGGGTCAACGGGTACGGGGACTCCATCCTATGCTTAGGGTTTCTGCTCAATGTTATACTGTACATTTAGACATCGCGGAGAAGTTGTGTAGAGGAATCGATGGTAGGGAGTATTCTTGTCATTGTTGACTCTTTCACTAAATGCGTCCTTCTCGAGTGCACTTCTTAGTTGGATGCAGCAGGTGCAGATGAAGCACTAACGGAGGCTCTATCTTTTCGGTGCGACTTCGCGGATCATTTCGGATCGGGGTGGGTATTGTATTGGCGCAGACAGAGCAATTTTATGGTGAACATGGTGTAGAGTTGCAGTTGTTGCACAGGTGTTCAGGTAGAGAGAGTCATGAGAACATTGAGGTGCTTACTTGTTATAATCGAAAGTGAATCTGGTGGTACCTGGCGCGGCGAGTTTCTTGAAGTGCAGCTAGCGACGGATGGTGCAAGGTCTAGGGTACACACAAACAGAACTTGTGTTCGGGACTCGGGCGCGGTTTTTAAGTGTGGCTTCATATTCTGAGTCTGGGTTTCGGTTAGATTTGGGTGAAATTCGTAAGATAGCATCCGAGAATATTGGGAGAGTTGCTGCGTCGCAGTGGGAAAAATGAGACCGTTCTACAGTGGTGATTCCTACTTCATTGAATGTGACAGGGGGGGTTCGATTGGGCTTCGCAGGGAGTACAGACTTCCCTTTGTTGTGTATCTAATAGAGAATGCAAATATGGTCGTAAGCATTTTCATGCAATGCCTGGGGGAAGTGAGGGCTTGGTGCATTTAGCTACCACCTTGACTGGTAGCTTGAAGGAGGCCGAGGTGGCGGCAGTCCGCGATTGACGAGTGGAGTGGGCGTCGTCGGGTGGTTTTAGTGATGCTTTGTCTATTTGTAGTTCACGTACGTTATCCGCCAGCTCTGGAAACCTCTCGGCCTCGGAGAGTGAAGAAACGTAATTAAACGTAACATTGGTACTAATCTGTGAGATAAAGTAAGGGACCGACTCATGCGGGTTGACGTCCTATGGTGTGTGTTATTGGGTAGTCTAAAGAACTGGCTTATGCAGGGCCGATGTTCTGGGTCATATTATAAAGTGATCGTCTAGTCTGAGGGGCTGTGAGATCAAGGGAGATATGTGTGGTACTAGTGAGTGATCGGAGAGACGCTGATTGGTTGCCTGGTCCATGTAGGCTGAAGGGACGCCTATTTAAGTTGTCCGGCTCAGCTCCTAAAGGTTGATTTTGTGGGTTATAAAACGTTGTAATGTATGTCACTGATGGACGAGCGTACAAAGTAATGTATCTACCAGTTTTATTCGTTTTACAGAAAAATGGGCCCGCGGTGACTTTAAGGGGATAGAGACGCACAAGGACGTGCGAATGTCAGTCTGGCCGTGACGGCGCTTCAATACTTAAATTAGTTTTATTTAGTTTTCATAGATGTCATTTGTTAGTTAAGAGTGTTAAGAACATGAATTATGTGTCTGCTACGACACATTCAATGACATGACACTCTGACACAACACAAAACGCTTATGCACCTTGAAGTGACATTTTGCTGGCTGTATGACATGAGACTCGGTCGGCATCGCACAGGCGTGCTACGCATTCGGTGGAGTGTCTAAGTCAAGTCTATTCTTAAGATTAAAATAGTTTGTTTCTGTTATAGGCTCTAAAGTAAATGACTTTGGTGGTAGTGAAACTACCAATGTACATAGCATGTGTGGATTGTTGAGACATGTACTTTCATACATTTGATTATATAATCTACAGGGACCATTTTAGTCCGGACTAACAAGAGACAAAAAAAGAGACTAAAAAAGAGTTTAAAAAAAGAGACTAAAAAAGAGACTAAATACAGACAAAAGAGAGACAAAAGAGAGACAAAAAAGAGACAAAAAGGAGACAAAAAGAGACCAAAAAAGAGAGAAAAAAAAAAACTGTATAAACTGGAGTGCTCTTGAAGGGTCATTCATGACCGGACCAAGCAGTAATAATCCTGAAGGTTTTTGTTATAACCGGACCAGGAGATTATAACTCTGTAGGGTCGTAAGACCGGACCAGGAGGTTATAATTCTGAAGGGTCATTTGACCGGTCCAGGCGGTTATAATTCTGAAGGTTCCAGACCGGGCCAGAAGATTATAACTCTGAAGGGGTAAACCGGACCAGATTGCTAAAGTTCTGAAGGCTCAATAACGAGCGGTCCAGAATTAGTAGTAAACTCTGCAGGGCTGAACCGGACCAGATTACTAGTATAAGTCCTAAAGGCTCAATATTGAGCGGTCCAGAGTTGGTTGCAGAGTCAGTAGGGATGACCAGATTTTTTGCTCATCGATATTGCTAGTCAGGATGAACGAACATTAATAATAACGTTATGTCTTTTTAGACAATGCTTGATGAGTCTACGCGTACGAGGACGTCTGCACGTCAGTATGGCCGTGTCGGCGTCATCGTTCGCGGTAGGTACAGCGGGCCGAGTTACGCTGTGCAAAGCGGGACGTTCGCCTCCCCACTTCCCAAGCAACTTAATGTAAGCTAGTGCGCAGCGAAGAGGGGGATCATTCTTGTGGCAGGCTCGGCCCAGTGCGCCTGCTGTAGCGCCTAGAGCTATTATCGCGATCTATTTAATTAACTAACAAGCTGTTGGAATAAAAGAGTGGGTTACTGCTATATCTCATACTTTAATTTAATATGTCGGACCTCTGCCTTCAGGTTATTTCATGGTGATTATTTTATAAGAAATTGTGAGTGAAATAAAGTGATTGTGCTGTAACTAGTATCTCTATTTTCTTCGCCCGACAATCCACGCCTACTTACAAAGTGCAAGTGTAATATCGCTGATGAGGGCCTATCCCGATATACACATTCTGCTCTCACACAAAGTTTTGTAAACACCTTTGTTTACAAAACTATGTATCTACTTTCTACGCCAATTAACTATTATGATTGTGATGTTTAGACTATTTAAGAGTTTTGAAATGGTTCTGGTACATCCGGTTTTCTCACTATGATTTCCTTCAAAGTTTTGAGAGCACTGGTGATGAAATCATTTACACAAAGTAAAATATAACAACATCAAAAAAAAAAATTGGTGAGTGCAGTAAATTGTAAGGGCTCAAAAACACCTTGAAATTGTAACCTTTCACCGTTCTTCGCAATAGCTTATTCTCTGGCGGGAAGCATACAGCATTTAGACCTACATAAAAAAAATTGTCGTCTCACTCCAAATATGTTCTTCATAAAGCCTTCCGCATTCAAATCCAAGTTACAACAAAAGAAAAATAACTATCCACATTCACACACATACACACAACTAACGTACTAACTTCAGGCACGCCGTACATACTCCAACGGGACTTGAAATGAAAACTCGCGCACAAGAGTAGTCAGGGAGCTTCAAATAAAACTCAGGGACAAGTAGTCCGGGAGTCGCATGCAACAGTTAGCGTAGCTGTACGAGGCCTGAAGTGGCCTGGCCCGAGGCAAGAGGCTCGAGGCCTCAAAGGCTCGACACTCGAGGACATGGCCTCGTAAAAAGACATCTCGGACTCTCGTTTTGTTGTCGTAATTGCTGTTTAATGTGGAAGTTCCGTTTTTTTTTTACTTGTTTGTCGACTAGGTATGTCAATAGCTCTCCCGAAAAACGGGCATTAGGAAAACGGACGACGGTTGAAAAAAAAATTATAAGTGTTTAAAGCTAATTTATAGTTCAGTGCTTACACAACTGAGGCTAAATAATTTGAAGCTACATCAGCGGTACTGAAAATATTGCAGCAAAACATCGTTTCCTGTTCATAAGTTAACAAAAACGCTCAAAAACACGACCTTAATCGAGTTTTGTATACACGGGAATTAAAGCTGGGCATTCATCGTGCGATAAGTCGCGTCACTTTGGTCGCAAATGAGTATGTAAGGATGATCATAGAACGTGGTGTTCTGTTTTTTCTGCTTTCCCCACGAAAATATGTGCGGATGTTTATAAACCTGTTGGTATGTCAAGTCAAGTGCATGTGTCTTATATTTTTAAAGTCATGGGCTGAGGACGACCAGAGTAGGTACTGTTTTTTCAGTAAGTCACTACGTACTTTAGGCAAAGGATAGGAAATAGAAGGGATACATGATAATTCCATTCGGAAAGATGGTAGTAAAATCATTAACTTTCGGTCATCGAAACCGAACACAGAAATAGCGACTACTTGGCGCTATAACCCTCAAATATCAATTTTATAAAGAAAGTCGCAGAAAAATCCTCAATTAATTCCACATAACGCGTAATGAACAGCCTTCCTTAAACGCATACGTATACAGGGTGATTAATCGAGCAGACGGGGTATCTACGGGGTGTTTCGTTGTATCCTCACAATGATGGATCACGGTGCAGTCCAGTTGTTTATAATACATACTTGTTTGTCATCGAGTTAACTTACTGACACGGCTGACGGGTACTGTGGTCACGACAACTATATTGTTAGAAATAATAAAATGATATGCTTTTTGGTGGATTGTAAAGTACAGTTTTAATCTGCAGAAGGTTTATGAGAGAAACAACGGTCGGGGGGTGATAACAAAAGCTTTTTTCTGAGTATACAATCATAATTTGAGTCTCATTATGTTTTGCGGATTGATTTCATATGATGCTAGCTTTTGCCCGCGGTTTCGCCCGCGTGAGTGTACTACCGGCATTAAAAGCACTCTATGTTTTACTCGAGGTTATTTTAGCTATCAAACTGTTTTGTCCCTTTCTGTCAAGTTAAATGAAGTTTGACAGAAAGGGATAAAATAGTCCGAAAGGTAAAATAGGTTTATAGAGCCGATTGTTCTTTTTAATGAATAAGGCGGTTTTTATAAAAAAAAAGTCGGGATAGTTACACCGTTTATAATCTTTATCTTTGTTTTTTTTATTTGTGCCCGCCCCGAGCAGCTATTAAAACGTTTGAAAATTTCACGAAAAAAATAATAATGACGATAATATTCTGAGGCGGTACGTGGTTCGCCGGGTCTGCTAATTATGTATAGACACCATCTAGCATACCAAAGACATTTCGGCATCGATTCCAGACTAGAAATGGGACCAACTAGTTTAACCAGGTTTCAGACTGGCTAAAGTAGATTTTTTCTTCATGGGGTACTGTTTAAAATGTTACACTAAAATACCTCCCCACGTACTCCAAATGAATGAAACGAAGTTTAAAACTTGTATTAAACGCACACTATGTAACCATGCATATTATAAGTTGGGAGATTACATCTCTGACAGAAATGCTTGGTTCAACGCTGGTTCTGCTCCACAAGGGCGCATAAACTATATGATTAGCATTCTAAAAAAATGTTGGAGCTGCTGAAGATTGTAAAAACTATATTGGCAGTGTATAAATTCATTAAAAAAAAAAAAGTATAATTGCAAAGCACACGTGTGAGCACTATGTCCCTACTAAAAAGCTACCATAATATACTGGGTACGTCTGTCATTGACTTGAATGTGCCCTGGCGGCTGAGAGTATGTCACGCTCACTCAAATGACTCACACATTTGAGTGAGCGTGAAATGCTCTCTGGTGGTGGCGTGTGTGTTGGATCATTAAGTTCCCTTCAAAATGGTTGAGCTGAATGATGCTGATCCATACGTCATGTTCGTGAACGGGCGCTGTCAGTGGGAACTGGTCATCTCTTGGCTGCCACGGCTTTGTTAAATTTTCCGAATAGTTTTTTTGTTTTGTATGTTTATCATTATGGACGCCGTTTACGTGCACGTCTTCCTACATCATTCTCACATGTATAATTTCAACAATGTAATGTAACTAATTTTTGTAGACTAATGTAACTAATTTTCTGTAACATTATTATTTAAAAGAGTGTCCATCGAGTTTCTTGCCCGTTCTTCTCCATTGCAGCATAGGTAGCTACTACGCTTTGGAATGGGCAACTAGATTCATATTTCTGACTGACCGACCCCTTCACAATTCAAAATTGCCTGTAATTGGTTTATTTGAAATACATGCTTTGAGTTTGAGTTTGGACATTATTGAGCTGTTGGAAATAAGAAAAAAAAACACTAACTGACATTGAAACGTCTGAAATAAAAATATATTCTAAAAATATATAAAACATTGCCAATCCTCACTTAAAACTCTGCCGACTCAAGGGTCCGTACCATTAATCCCACCTTACAGCAACTTTAAATCCTTTCCACTTCAGGAAGACAGGGAATTAAAAAGTAAAATATACCTGAGAACTGCTATAAATCATAAGCTTAACGTTTTAATTAAAATGATAAATATTGGCCGGTAAGTTCGCGACGGGTACCTTGGCAGTCCCGAGTTGAAGGCACAAGTAGGAAGAGCTTTACTTTTTTATCATTAGAGGCTGGTGGGTCGATGACCTAACAGATGTCACGTGGTGGACCTAGTCTTTTTAAGTCCTTGTTTCCAATTGATATTATTTCCATTCACACGAATAACTTTATGGTAGGATAAATTAAGCTGATTTCAGAATGACTAGTAGGTATTATTGAAAAAGTTATAATGTTTTAAAGTTGTAGCGCCAACTGAAATTTATACTATACCAATTACTTTTTTTCAGAGTAGCCTTGGAATTTCTTGCCGATTCTTTGTCATAGGACACGACCGATTATAAAGGAAAATATCATACACCTAGCTGACGTTTTATAAGTGCCCATGTAACAGAGCAATGTGTATTATCTTTGGTGCTGAGTGACATCAAGCTATGGACAAAATTACAAACCTTTTAAATGCTGAATACGAGGCCTTTGGCTACTATGGATGTGTGTAATTTATGTCAACTTTTTGTAATGTGCGTTTTGTTTGTGCAGAATAAACAAATTTTCTTTCTTCTTTCTTTCTTTCGTAGGTTAATGTGAAACAAATATTTTGTATTTGAATTTGTTGATATAAAGGTTTGTAAACAAAATCTCGAATGAACGTGGAACATGGAATACCAACCAGGGCAATTGTCGATGCATTGTTGAACTTTCACGGTTTAACCAAATTGATAAATTTTGATTGAAAGTAGAAAAAGGTAAGGCATGGCCAACACTGACAATTTTCTTTGGATAAAGCAACTATACATAGTTGCTTTATCCAAAGCAAGCAAATTGTGAACTAAGAAGTTCACAATTTACTTGCTTTAACCAAATTAAAAGACAAAAGTGGATCGTGTATTATTGCCATGTGCCGTCAGAAATAGTGTAGTTTTTGAGAAAATAAAGTAAAATAAAGAGTTACGTATACTGATACCTAACTCTTTATTAGTTCAATGAGCATATTATTAGACTATGTGGGAGTTGGGTTGGTGTAATAAAGTTTTGGTGCCAATTTAATATTGTGCGATATATTGGTCAAACAATGACAAAATTGACTCATTTTCACGACATATGCCGTGCAATTTTTTGGAGTTTTTGGCCCGTTAGTCTTCATAGCAACCTACCACGCTTTGGAATGGGCATCATTCAAATAGTAGCTGCCTCTTTCTGACTGACCAACCCCTTGACAACACAAAAGTGCTTGTAATTGTTTTATTTGAAATAAATGCGTTGAGTTTAAGTTTGAATAAAGCACTAAAACTATGACTGGTTGTTCAAGTTGCGCTACTGCTAAATAGTCTGCTATGAGGTCCTGCGTTTGATTCCCAGGTCGGGCAAAGCGTTATTGAGTTTTTCCATCTGGAATATCTCAGTAAAGCAGCCCGGAGTCTGGATTTGTGCCATGTTGACGGTAATAGAGTCGCCCTCTATTACACGGGACATAAACGTAACTGGCGAAATGTGTGTAAACTATAAGTACACCTCTGCCCAACCCTTACGTAATACAGGCGTGATGCCATGTTATGCGTTTTAGAACCTTAAAAAAAAGCACGAATCGTCACATTGTCGCTTGTCACCTGTCAGTTTCATTAAATAGGCCACTAATTCATATACTATTGAATTTAGTTCTGACAGCATCTTCGCAAAGTTTGCTCCTAAGCCTCGTACTTAATACATAAATGTCGCTTAAGCCATGGTTTCCTAATCACCATTGATATACGGTGCTCGTTCACGTGTGCCCGTTAATTTGTCAACCTTTACTTAAGGGCCTATTGGTTAATTAAGTGAGATATAGTATAATTTATAGGGTTCCCTTAGAGGTGGAAGGCCGTGGTAGTCTTGGCTCAATGATTTGCTATCAAGATCAAGACGTCTATATATTCGCAGGAATTTTGACACTTTATGCATGGAGGCTTTCTTTTAGGTATTAAGTTATGTTTACGTGTTTATTATTTATTGCTGCTTGAGTATAGTTTTCTATATTCTTATTGGTTTATTGGCGTCTGCTAGCTGACGTATGGCAAATAATGTAATGTTTTGTGTTTTGTAATGTTAATCCCTCCTTCGCTCATTTTCTTTATATTAGCAACTCATTTGCCATAATTTCATGCTTCTAGAAATGTTCACCAAGCAGTTTTAGCTATGCATTGTTTTTACGTGAGTAAATGAAGTTAAGATTTTAATCAAGTAGATTTATTGGGTTTTTTACCGGTTCGATTGGCGAGAGTGTGCACTTTCGGCAGCGAGTGTTGTTCCCAATTAGAATAAATATTTAAATGGATGACATGATCTTGAGGTCTGTGTCATGTTTAATTTGTGATGTAGGGCAAAGATATTAAATAATAATAAAATATAAGCATAACAACCGCTCTAAGTCCTAAAAAAAAAAAAAAACTTACAAAACTGACCACTTTCATGAAATGTTACCTTCATTTTATAACAAAACAATAAGCCATTACAAACAATGTATTATCAAAAGGGTGTAGCCACAGTGGCGGCTATAATTCAAAAAATGATTTAAGTCGTGTTCACACCAGCCCCATTTTTATTTACCGCCGTATCGGTTGTGTCCATCTACATATTTGGTGCTTTTGGTGATAGGGGAATGAAATTTTGAGGAGAAGGCAATTTTTGGGTTTTAATTCACGTGAAAACAAGTGACGGCGTTTAATTGATTTGGACTTTTGTTGGTTGCACAGTGATTATTAGTGGTTTGATGAAGAATGATTTAGTTCCAAAAAACACGGGACTTTGAAGAACTCTAGATTAGTTAACTTAAAAACATTTTCTCATAGTAAGGAATTCATTGGTCTCTTTAAACGAAAAAGTCAGACTTTTGAGACGACAGAGTTTTTTTAAAACATTTTTAAGATTCTCTAACATATTCACAACATAATTTGCCTATTAAATTCTCACTGCTGGGACACAGGATTCTTCTCAGTGAGAAGGAATCGGCTGTAATCCACCACGCGGGTCCAGTGCGGGTTGGTAGATGTCGCATGTTTTCGTATTATTGGTTCTAGGACATTCTGGTTTCCTCACAATGTTTTATTTTACCGATTTGAGAGCAGTGGTGATGATATTATTTACTCAAAGTAAAGTGATATTCACAATGTTGTGTATGTTAAAAATATATAATATTTATTTTGACCATCCTCAAATCTGAGCAGGTATTCTAAAGGTTCTTTTAGTTTACAGAAAGCTTTGGTCTATAATCATCCTTGAATCTATACTAGCCTTCGTCGTCCCTCCTCTTTCGAGTCACTTTATGCAAACATGTCGTTTGGGAAACGACGTCTATCTACCCAGACCAAGTACTTACATACCTACCTACCTACAGTTAACGAATTCAGCACCAATGTACCTTATTAATGTTCTACTAATCTATCAGCATAAAGCATATAAGGTGCAAAAAAAATTATAGGAGGCCAAGTCTACAAATTTGTAAGAAAAAGATTGCAAGTTTAAATAAAGAATAAAAAATATGTGCAAATCTGCCAAAAACTCATAATGGAGAGACAGCATCTAAACTAGTCGACTTTCGCCTCTGGACACACTTTTACGGGGCACGAAACCATCTCATGAATTAATAGCAATATTTATTAAGGAACCAGGTCAGAAATTTAAAAAAAAACGGCCGGTCCATACATGTTGATAATCATTCCAATTGTGTATGATATTTATATTTGTGTAATTCAGAAATCAGAACTGGTGCATCTAAAGCTGTTTTAAAGCACGAGTTAACAGCGTGCTCTTAACAGCACAACAAAGACCATGTAGTGTAGACATCAATGGCATAGCATACCTAACCACAAGCGTTTTGACATCAGTCATTCTATCTTCATTAAAGAATCTGGTATGCATAATATTGAAATGAGATGACGATGTTTTAGAGCATTAGTAGATTCATTTTATTTCGAAATCTACATAACACTTATAATTGAGGCATTCTATGAGGCTAGCGATTCACCTTTCAAAGCTTATGAGAGATACTGTTATGTGACAATAACATAAACTCGACACACAATAATCATAGGTAAATGATGACAAAAACAAAATTGTTCAGTAACTATTAATTTTACTGATTGCATGTACAGCATCATCTACACGAGGTGCCAGGCTACACACGAATAACGCATCCATTTTTTCAAAGTTTATGTGTGCACCAGTAGAGAATGCCATTTCGCAATGTTTATATAACAATAAGTAACTCATGCCAAACGGACACTTATCAGAAAGGGTCAGTGATATATTTATCAGTCACGAATTTCACACCATGGGTAACGCTAGCAAATAGTATGTTTTCGATTCCCTTTGGAAATGCGGTTTGTGTACTAATAGTAGATTATTGCATCGAGCACAAAGTAATATATTATTGCACCGAGTGCCGCTCTAATCTAACAGGCACGAGGGCAATATAAATTACTTAAGGCGAGGTGCATAATCTGCTTTTCTTTCAACTATGCACTGGTATGGGATCCACATGAACAAAAATACAAGCTTATGATAGAACGGGTCCAACGAAAATATGCTCGCTACCTATAAAAAAAAATATGGGTATTATCCCTATTTATAAGCTAAGTTTAGTTAGATCTTATTTACAAGATAGACGGCTAAAAGTTCAAATTAATGGTGTCAATTCACTTGGATTAAAAGTAAAATTGGGTGTTCCACAAGGCTCGATATTAGGTCCTTTCCTCTTTTAGTATATATTAATGATCTACCCCATTTATTAAAAAAACAACCACAAATGGTGTTATTTGCTGATGATACTTCTTTAATTTTTAAGATAAGTAGACGTTCATCAAATCTTGACGACGTAAATAACGCACTGCTGCAGGTACAAAATTGGTTTACTGCTAATAATTTAGTATTAAATGGAAAAAAAACAAAATGCATAAGGTTTGCTTTGCCGAATGTTAAAAGTACTGATTGTGACATAGTATTAAATCAAGAGAAACTAGAATTCGTTGATAAAACGGTTTTCTTGGGGATCACGCTCGACTCGAGGCTGCAATGGGGTCCCCATTTAACATCTCTTGCAGGACGGCTAAGTTCAGCAGCATATGCTGTACGAAAAATCCGTCAGTTTACTAATGTAGCTACCGCGAGGCTGGTCTATTTCAGTTACTTTCATAGTATCATGTCTTACGGTATCTTATTATGGGGACGCGCTGCAGACATCGAGTCTATTTTTATTCTGCAAAAAAGAGCCATTAGAGCAATATATGGCCTCCGCAGGCGCGATTCTTTAAGGGAACTGTTTAAAGATTTTAACATCATGACCGTACCTTGTCAATATATATATGAAAACATCATGTACGTAAGGAAAAACTTAAATCTTTTCAGTAAAAGAGGTGAGAGACACAACTATGGGACTAGAAATAGGGACCAATTGGTTCAACCGGGTTTCAGGCTGGCTAAAGTAGATTCATCCTTCATGGGGTACTGTTTAAAATGTTATAATAAAATACCTCCCCACATACTCCAACTGAATGAAACGAAGTTCAAAACCTGTATCAAACGCACACTATGCAGCCAAGCATATTATAAGTTGGAGGATTACATCTCTGACAAAAATGCTTGGCTCAACGCTGGTTCTGCTCCACAAGGGCGCCTAAACAATTGATTAGCATTCGGAAATATTGTTGGAGCTGCTGAAGATTGTAAAAACTATCTTTGCACTGTATAAATTCAATCTTTTAGTATTGTATAATTGCAAAGCACACGTGTGAGCACTATGTAGTACCTACTATAAAGCTACCCTATACTGGGCACGTCTGTCATTGACTTGAATGTGCCCTGGCGGCTGAGAGTATGTCACGCTCACTCTAATGTCTCGCTGGTGGTGGCGTGTGTGTTGGATCATTAAGTTCCCTTCAAAATGGTTGAGTTGAATGGTGCTGATCCATACGTCATGTTCGTGAACGGGCGCCGTCAGTGGGGACTGGTCATCTCTTGGCTGCCACGCCTTTTTTTTTCTTTTCCGATTTTTATGTTTTTTATTACGGGTCTTTCTACATCGTTCTCACATGTTTAATTTCAACAAGACTGATGTAACAAATTTTCTGTAACCATATTATTTAAAAGAGTGTCCATGGAGTTTCTTGCCCGTTCTTCTCCATAGGTACCTACTTCGCTTTGGAATGGGCAACTAGCTTCATATTTCTGACTGACCGACCCCTTGACAATTCAAAAGTGCCTGTAATAGGTTTATTTGAAATAAATGCTTTGAGTTTGAGTTTGATTTATATCCGTCTCTGTTTGTTGCCGGAATGGTAGACATCAACACGTTGGAACTGAGACGTAAGTGTGCGCTGTTGATGTACTACTACTTATTGCTTAATAATAATATTGATGACGCGACTACTCTAGCTCGCTGTTCTTTGTTTGCTCCGGACCGGTTGCGGCGGTCGCGCGCCTGTGCCTCGCGGTGCCTGTTCGCAGCTCCGCCTGTGCGTACCCATACTGCTCGAAATGCTCCCACAGCTCAGGCAATCAATCTGCTGAACGCCCTGATTGCTCAGGAGCCAAATGTTGGCATATTTTTGTATGGCAGTAAATCCATATTTAATGTATGTATGAAGTTTTTTTGTTAGATATGTTTGTATGAATACTTTTTGTTAAATGTTTGTATGTTTGTTTTGTTGTTGTAAATGTTGGCTTGCTGCGCGCTTTGGTATTTACTGTAAGTGCAGCACGCAATTGTTATCTAAATAAATAAATAAATAAATTATAGGAATAGTAGATAAAAGAAACTCATATCAAACAGTTAAAATAGAAGTTTAATTATTGAAATTAAAAGTTATACTTGAGCAATTATTAAACGTAAGGTGAAGAGTTGTGTTGGGCAAATTTATATTTAAATTTGGAACAAGTAGGATAGAAACGAATAATACGTACGTAAAAAAAGTATTGATATCGGCTGGCTGAATATAGCTAATCCATTGAGATTGGCACCTATTGGTGCGATTAAAAAAAAACTGTGCAATTACGAAATTTCATACATTTTTATTGCTCTAGAGCAGTCTTTCCCAACGTGGGCGATAACGCCCCCTTGTGGGCGCTGCAGGCCTAAAGGGGGGCGGTAAGAGACCCAGAAAAAAAAGGGGGCATTGTGTAGGGCTTTGGGGTCGATTTATAATTTCATCTACCTAGCTAGGAAGACTCTTAGACACCGACTGAGCTCTCGACTCTCGACTACATCTTGTGAACATCAACTTATATTAATTAAGATATAGCTCAAACTCGGTTCGATATAAAAGACCGCGGGCAATCATGTTTTAACAAGTTTTTGTTAAATAATCCGAATTGTACATTCCTATACCAATCGGCTGGTTCTATAATACTTGTTCTTGCTTGTCGAGTACGATTGGGCGTCGAATGAGATAAACGAGTTTATGCACGTTTGTCTTATTCCTGTTGGTGCGTGCTGCTTATGCAATCCTATATAAACGACGTAAATTTATTTTATTTTCATTTGCGGTTTCGCGCATAATAGATAAGCAGTACTTGATTTCAACACTTACGTATTTCTTAAAACAAAACAATGTCGGAAGTAAAAAAGAAGAGACGGCAATACTCTGCGGAATATATTAAATTCGGATTTATTGAAAATCCCACAAACCCATCGTCGCCTTTGTGTCTTCTATGTCTAAAAACATTTTCGAACGAAGCAATGAAGCCTTCAAGACTGCAAGATCATTTGAATAAAATGCATCCAGATAAGACAGAAAAGAATGTAGCATATTTTCAAGACCTAGAGAAGAAGCATAATACTCAGCCAAGTGTATCAAAACTATTTTCGGCGGCTGCTAAGCAAGATGACGACGGACTTCGAGCTTCGTACAATATCTCTTTGTTAATTGCTCAAAAAGGCAAACCACACAACATCGGAGAAGAGTTAATTTTGCCAGGAATAAAGGAAGTAATAACTACTGTGCTTCATAAACCGGCCGCAGATATTATCCGAAAAATTCCTTTGAGTAATAATTCTGTGCAAAGACGAATTGATGAAATGGCTGAAAACATTGAAGAATCATTGTGCAATCATCTGAGGACTAGTCAATTCTCAATTCAGCTCGATGAGTCCACTTTACCAACTAATGAAGCGTTGTTGCTATCTTACGTGAGGTTTATTAAAGATGAGAAAATACGTGGAGAACTATTGTTTGCCAGAAATTGGAGACAGATACAAAAGGCGAAACCATATTCAATACATTGGAAAAGTTTTGTGAAGAGAAAGAGATTCCTTTGAAAAATATTATATCAGTTGCTACGGATGGCGCTCCGGCTATGACAGGGCGCCATAAAGGCTTCATAGCATACTTAAAGAATAAAATTCCAGATGTCCTTGCTATACATTGCGTTATTCATAGACAACATTTGGTTGCTAGAAACTTAAGTGAACGACTATTTCAATCACTGCAATATGTCATCAAAGCAGTCAATAAAATCCGTAGCAGCTCTTTGAATGATAGATTATTTCATCAGCTTTGTGTTACTAATGACGAAGATTTCAACCGTTTGTTGCTTCATACTGAAGTTCGTTGGCTGTCAAGAGGCAATTGTCTGATTCGATTTTACAACCTGTTTGACTCTATGATAGAGTTCTTGAAAACTAAAGATACAGAACTGCGCAACAAGCTCATAACATCAAAGAATGATATAGCTTACATGACAGACCTGTATAAAATGTTCAACGACATGAACCTCCAACTGCAAGGCGATGAACTAAATTTAATTAAAACAAAAAATGTCGTTGCTGCTTTCGCAGCTTTCGCTGCTTCTGCACAAAAAGAATATGGGCAGACGTGAGTTTCACAATTTTCCGAATTTATCAGTATACTGCAGTAACGACGACTTGTTTGCCTACTGCCAACATTTGGAAAACCTCCACATTGACTTCACCGAACGATACCAGGACATTTTAAACTTGGAAATACCAGACTGGGTGTTGGATCCGTTTTCAAATGTCAACACAGCAATGTCACCTCAGCTGGAAGAAGAACTTATAGAATTGACAACAAACGAAGAAATAAAAATCAAGTTCAAAAATGGATATCAAGAATTTTGGCTACAAAAACCGATGCCGCAATTGTACCCTGGATTGTGGTCAATTGTTCAACGATTTTTGATAGCATTCCCATCGTCATATTTGTGAGAAGGTGGATTTAGTGCTGTGGCAACGCTGCTTACTAAAAAGAGAAATCGTTTGCGTGTTACCGAACGTGGCGACTTGCGGTTGTTTTTGAGTAAATTGGAACCTGATATCAACAAACTTATTGAACAGCATCAGATTCAACCTTCACATTAGTTTTTATATAAGAATTGATTGTGTTTGTTTTATTTTCAATAAAAGAAACTCTGTCCGAATACTATAAATTTGCGTTTCAATAATCAGTTATAAGTACTTAGCGGTTTTTAAGTATGGTTAAAAAGGGGGGCGTTAAAAAATAATTTATTCTTAAAGTGGGCAGTAGACAAAAAAGGTTGGGAACCCCTGCTCTAGAGCATTATAGACTCGCTTTGTACTGAGTTTTTAGTGTTATTGTGATGAAATTAAAGCATAGTTGGAAGTTTTATTTTAAAGTACTGACTGTACGTATGTAATGTAACAATATCAAACAGCTTTATGAAGTATTAAACGTAAAGATAAAAGAACCTGCCTCGTTGGTCCAGTGACCGCAAGAGCTACTGCTGAGCATGAGGTCTTGGGTTAGATTCCCAGGTCGGGCAAGGTGTTATTGTGTTTTTCTATCTAGAATTTCTCAGTAGCAGCCAGGAGTCTGGATTTGTGCCCGGTTGATGGCAATAGGCTCGCCCCCCCATTACCTATATAGGGCTAAAAAAAAAAAACTGACAAAATGTGGGTGAAATACTGTCGTGATAATGTTATGATAGGTAGATGAGATATGTGTTTATTTGCCTTGACCATGGTATAAAGTTATAACAGTCTGGTCCACATATTTAGCTGTACAGAATATTGCATCAATTGCAATCAAAATAATTAATATACGAGTTAAAGGTGAACTAAAACAATTTCGCGGCTTTCATGTTTTACAAACATTTCCATTAATAACATATATTTCGCATCCTCATTTTTCACATTTACAGATTGCATATATGTAAAGTGAGAGAAAATCCGCCTCCAAAGACCGCTGTCATAAGAAAAGGATTATTGATTGCCTACAAAAATAAACCAATACACAGAATAAAATTCAAAACTGCCCAAAAACCATTTAGACCAGTGATCACCGAACGATTAACCCTTAACCACCGAATCCCTGGAGGCGAACGAAAATTTTAATCAAAGAAAACTTTAAATCAGGAAAATTTCGGGTAAATAGCCCACAGCGCGCCGCTGCCAAGTTTGTGTGTGCCGTGTATTAAAACAAATAGTTCAATTTTATACGGGTTGTGTTATGAGGGCAAACAGTATATATGTTTAAAACCCCTACTATGTATAAGTAGAAATTATTAGTTAGTAACACACACCCCTGTATTCCTGAAGAGTTGTTCAGAGGCGTACCTATAGTATACCTACATTCGCCAGTCCCGCATGTAATATGAGGCGAGCTTATTGCTATCAATCGGGCACAAATCCAGACTCCGGGATGCTACTGAAAAATTCCAGATGGAAAAGCCCAATAACACTTTCTCGATCCTGGAATTAAACCCAGGACCTCATGCTCAGCAGTTGCGCTTGCGACCACTATACTTATCCCACTGCAGGGCAAAGGCCTCTTTTCATACAGAGAATCATTAATTACCACGCTTGCTCAAGACGGGTTGGTAATTCCAGAATTATATTATATTTAATTAAAAAGAGCTTAGATGGATTAGTCATGTTGAGCGGATGAATGAAAGGAGACTAACAAAAGGTATTTACAAAGCAGATGTGAGTGGAAACGCCGGGATTATAGTGACCTTAGTGATGTTCTTCAGAAAGGTCAGGTGCGTAGTACTCGCAACCGGCGCTCGTGTATGTCGAGATGTATGAACGTAAACGAGGCAAGTAGTATGTAAGGATCGTAGCAGGTGGCGTTCTGTGGTTTCTGCCTACCCCCATGGGAAGAAGGCGTGAATGTATGTATGTGTATTATTATATAAATACATAACTAACGCCTTCTTCCCATGGGGGTAGGCAGAAATAACAGAACCAGCTTCGGTCAGATATAGTCAGACTTATATTAACTACTAGCTGCTGTCCGCGATTTCGTCTGCGATCCAGGATGAAAAGAGTAACCTATGCCCCTATCTAGGTCAAGGTTTATCTGAGTGCCAAATATCTTCCAAATCCGTTTAGCTGTTTTGGCGTGAAAGCGTAACAAAGAAACTTTTTTTGAAACTGCTTTTCATGGAAAGTTCGTTTTGAAAACACATTCTGCAAGTACATTTTTGTTTGCTTTCTGGTGCTGTAGATGTTTTTAGGCGGACTAAGTGGTCATGACTTACCATAAGACCTGCATGTCGATTCTGTAAAAGTCTTACCGTGAAAACTTGCGTGGAGTGAGCTGTCAGTGTCATCTCGTCTTGGTCGATGCCTGGCATCAGTGGCACTGACAGCTCACTCCACGCTCAGTTCACCTATGTTTACACGGTGAGATGGTTACAAAATAGTACTACTGGTCCACGTAAACTGTGTGATTGTTTCCTCAAAAGACGATCTCAGACATTAATCTGCATGGTCCTAACCTTATCATATCCTGACCAAAATAATGTCTGGAATTAATGCTTTAATTTAAAAGGGTCTGTGACCTCTGAGTTTGTTTCGGTCTTTCTCCTCAGTGTAGTCAAATAGAAAACACCGAACTCATATAGTTTTAAAACATACTTAATTTTTGACGTGTTTAAGTGTTTTGTCTCACAATAACTGTAACAGGAACGGTTAAAGAGGTAACTAATCACCACACTTGAGAGAGGGATTGGTGATTGATTCGTGTGACCAACATAATTTAAGATCAATATTTGTACACTTAGTTAGCAATAAAGAAAGGAGAAAGAGAAAATGTTTATTCTGCACGAAAGAAACGCACATTACAAATAAAAATATAAAAATTACATACATACAAAGTAGCCAAAGGCCTCGTATTCATAATATTAAAAAAAGTTTAGCAATTTTGTCCATTGCTTGATGTCACTCAGTACCAAAGACAATACACATGAACGTTTTGACTTTGAATTTGTAGAAATTATGATATATATTAACAGCCGCAAGGGTTGATTGGAGGTTAAGCTAAGGTTGTCAAGGCCGGTCCGTGGATGCGTGACCATCCATTACATATCGAAACCCTCCGCCCTCCGTGCCTCGGAAAGCACGTTAAATTGTTGGTCCCGGCTGTCATTCGTGGATCTTTGACAGTCGTTGCAGGTCGTCAGAAGCCCGAAAGTCTGACAACCAGTCTTACCAAGGGGTCGTACTAGTACCTACTATCGTGTTACCCAGTAACTGGGTTTAGGAGATCATATGGGCAGTCAGTCGACATTTCAGACAGCCGCTTATATCGGGAATACAAGAATTCGGGTACATGCCATGTTAATCACATACAGGTAAAGTCAGGAAATGAATTGTCTAGCAAATTAAATTGTCCGTATAGTCAAATCTGAGCCCGCGTGGTGGATTACGGCTCACTGCCTCTCATAGAGAGGAGGCCTGTGTCCCAGCAGTGGGAACGTTATAGGCTGATTATGATGATGATGATAGTCAAATCACACGCGTCCAATTTAAGAAATAATTAGTTTCCCGGACTGTGCCTATGTCTCTTAAGCAGGTAACACATCGTCTTGATAATTCCTTTACTTTTAGCCAGGTAAGTCGAAAAAAATTACGAAAAATTTGGGTTGAAATCATAAATTTATTACCAATAGTAGTGCCAATTGGCTTATCAAACAATGTATTTATGTATGCAAACACTCGTTCACCGGTTGCAGTCGTGTTTACAGTTGATGTTTACTTTGGATACAAGTTATTACCGACGCTAGCCAGACTGGATGGGTTTTAAAATTTATGATATGCGCACCGGCGATTCGGCAATATTATGCGTAAATTTCGCTTAAAGAGCCGTGTAGACTGGGAGGAATGTTCGAACATATGTTGACCTACAATCTACATGATCAATGTTTTTTTAAACCTATTCATTTGCTTCGTTGGTATGTTTCCGGTTACTAAAAAGTTCGAAAAATACAAACAGATTTGTGATCGATTTTTCAAACTTTGTCTGGCATATACTTAAGCTGAAACATAAAAATAATAAACTTTATTGTTTTTAAAAGCTTGAGGTGTGAACGTCCTTCTTACACTTAAAGATATCCTGTAAAGAATGTTTACATTACTGTTCCTTTAATTAACTTAAAGCTTGTTTAAAAAATCTCCCTACCAACTCCGTAGCATTAAAACAGAATCTTATATTTTGTTCCTTTAATAAACAAGTATTTAAAAAAAAACAGGCGTCAATTCTACACAGCAAGGCAGCTTTCCAATGAGTGCAGTGAAAATCATACATTGGTACCTAAAACTACGACTTACTTACCCAAACAACATATAATATACAGTTTTTGATATTATCGCAACAAAAAATATAGATTCAAAACAATTTTTATTCACTTCAATTAATAGTAATAGTAATATTAAATACATCTAAATACATTGTGGTACATGATGACAATTTACAGAATCGTTAATAGTGCACAGAGACTACAATAAAATGGTGGGTGAGGCATATTAAAAGATAACCTGTGTTATGGAGTACGGTGCCCCAATTAAATAAAATTGTTTTCAGCTTTTCAAGATTTGGTTTCAGGGAGACCTAACTTGTATTGATTATCGGATTCCGAAAACAAGTATTTGAAAATAAAAATACCAAAGTACTTTTCTCCTATGAAAGGTGCGCAAAAATATAAATGGACAAAATTATCAGCGAATTAGCAATGTTATGACAACACCGGGGTTCTATAAAAAATATCAGTCATAAACTCTATTCGTATACTACAGACGATTACAGTTAAAACTAAATATATTACTGACTATGAATAATTAATTGCCTGCTCTTCTACAGATAAAAAATATTTTCCTTAAAACAACTGCAATTCAATTAGGGAACCTAGAACCAAATTTATTCGTATTTCAAAAATCTCCCCTTGTAACACGAACAGAACTGGTGCACATGCTAACATTGCGAACAAGCGACCTGTTTGCAACCCAGGGTGCGTCGGTGTTGCCACTATTTATAGGTCAATTACCGCTCTGTAATTAAGGCAATACTTCAGCAAGATCACAGCTTTTGCCAAGATTGCTTAAATAAATTTTAACTTGAGATTTCCAGCTAAGTAAGGGAGACATTACGTTATCGCATCTTGGTTGGTAAACAAAACTGTTATAATAACGTAATTAAACGTAAAATGGTTTGGTTTAAGGTTTTGTTATTTATAGTGCATGTTTAAAATGTCTACCTTTATCAAGTAAAACAGTATTAAGATAAATTTCGATAAAAATATTACTCATAATAATTGCACTTTTAGTCATTATTTTATACATTTATAAATACCTATTAGGTACGAATGTTGATCAACAAAAAAGTAAACACAGAAAACAAGAAACAATATTGCAATATTATAATGAAATTTAAAAAAAAAGCCGGCACACAGATGGAAAATAAATGAAATTTATTAAACGTTTAAACGTAAAAAAATCTTTAAAAGCAACGCTGAGCTATATCAAATTTTAAAAAAGGTTATTAAACATTCCCTTTGAATGTATTTCCTTTGAGCTTTGCATATTAACAAAAAAATGTATGACGTATTTCCTTTTTCAGCGCGCGTTCGAAATTTATTTTTTATCTGTGGTGCTTACATGAGTTGAATATTTATCGGTAGCTAGCCTTTTAAGTGATTCAGATTAATAATTCTGATCTTTTTTTGTAAATTATTTGAGAAATATAGTTCAACATGCTTTTTGTTACTGTTATTTGTGGTAACAAGCACGCCAACCAGAATCAGAAACATTAAATATATCTTTTGGCCGCGACTTCGCCAGAGTAACGGTCGATAATTATTCCACAGGCACGTACTACCGGGATTCATAGTATCGTATGTCCTAACCCAGGTCATTACCTACCCGTATGCCTTTCATCTAAATCTGTTCAGCCATTACATTAAAAGGTAAAATCAATCAAAATCAAAATCAAAAGTCATTTATTCAAATTAAGCTGAGAATCAGCACTTTTCGAACGTCAAAATTACATAAGACAGTCCCCCAAAACGCCCGCCCTTCACAGACAAAAACCGTAACAGACAGATATGCATATAAAAAATTCAAATGATCTTTTTGAGGGTTCCGTACCTCAAAATGAAAAATTAGAAGCCTTATAGGATGACTTCGTTGTCTGTCAAGACCGTTTTCTGAGGTACGCGTGGAGTTATCAAGTTGAAATAGATTATAGGTAAAAAACATAGATCTAGGGTTCTTGGAGCTGTAAAGAAAATCAAACTTCCAAGTCAACGCAATAAAAACAGCCATATAGCGCAATTGTAATCGCAAATAACCCAAAGCCTTAATGGTGCTTCCCGTTGACCGCATGAAGTTTGGCGAGAAGTAAGGTCTTACATTTCAAGTAAAGAGAAATTTTATTGAAAGTTCAATTTGCACCTGAAAAAATAAGTTTGCCCTTCAATCCGGAATTGAAAATTCGGGTGTTCAAGCGAGCAAAGCTTTGAGTTGGAACACTCAGGGCGCAAGACCTACTCACACTTGTCCGGTAAAAAATATAGGTTTTATGGTTTTTATAAAATGTCTAATGTCTTAAAATAATATTTATTAATTTTGTTATTTTCACCAATTATTTGTTACACCTCATTTAATAGCTGCTACTCTACTGCCGCCATTGACTACGTAATACCTACATGTTAGAAAGGTTATTTGATCACTTTTAATTGTAATAACTGACCGAGTTGTACAATGTTACGGGTAGCCGGGGAGCTGTAGTTGTAAGTCACTTATATAAAAGATAATAAAACTAAATGCAAAGGGTAAAAAGTGTGCAGGTGTAGCAGCTTCAGGTCTGCTTAAATTTCGCGTGGTTAGGGATGCTCGGAGTCAGCAGCAGTATCAGGAAGATGTAGCAGCATCAGCAGGCAGTAGTGGATCTGTATGAGAACGGGGCTGCGGTGTCTTACGCCGAACACGATTAGGAGGAGCCTTGTGTTCTCATCATCCCTGCCAGAGGAGGAAAATTTCTTAGGAGGATTTGCAAGGCGGGCTGCTTTTGTGTTTTACACCACGCGAGTGCAGTCCTGCAGTCAGAGGCAGCGGCTTACGCTCGGCAGAAAGGGTGTCACGGCTTCCTACGGCACGCGGGAGGAGCGCCCTAGCGTCGGAGACGTCCCCGTTCAGGAGTGGTCGGCTGTGGCGTCCTTCATCACGCAACTAGAGTGCCCTCCACGTCATGGACACAGACGCAGGCGAGAGGGCTGGAGACAGCGGAGGGAATGGGTGACACGCACACATAATGGTTGTAGAGATTTAACAATGGAAGATGTTTCTTTTGCAATTAATTGTATGTAGTGGGTTCAGATAATACAACTATATCGTAGAACATATTAAGAACTGATTTAACTAAAGACTGATTAAAGACTGACTTCTGACAGTTTTTATTTATTTATGGCATCTCGCAGATGACCGGAGTATATGACTTCTGACAGGGCTGCTTTTATTAGTCGCTGAAGAATGTGTTCCACATTTCAAACATAATTCAAATTGCCTACTTCTTATTTGATTGTCGGCTAGAAACAATAAAAACGACTTTCGGTGAGAACCTGACCTTATTACACTAACTTACCTTATCATGTAAGCTTTATAGCATTGAAAAATAATTATAACAGGTGACAATCTATAATGAATTTTTCAAAGTATTAAATCATGCTAAGATTTTATCATTAAAAGGAGAAATATAATAAAGTGAAATACAGATTTGGATTAGTCAGGTTTGCTTTTCAGCGGTAAAAGTGTTCAAAACATATTAAATGTGGCTGAAAAAAATAAGAGTCACACGATTTCATACTTGAAAACATAGATTTAGGTTCTGAACACACATTAGTATTATTAAAATATATTCTTGTAGAATTAAAAAGTAATAGAATTAGAATAGATTAGATGAGATTAGAATTAGATTCTGACAAGAATTGTCGGTCACAACAGTTCTTTAGACATACATATAGAATGAAAGATGTGATTTTTCTTTAGCAAAATACCACAGTGATTTTAATGAAATAAATACTAAATATTATTTCAAGATACGAACTATGACTATATTTCCAATCCCTTAAATCTCTTGAAAAGAAGTGCCCAAAAAATGCAATATTACATGTTAATTTTAAATCATCCCCTATTTTACCCCCTTTTAGGGGTTATTACAAAAACGATGAAACACTTTTTTTATATCTTTTTAAAAGCATAAATTTCAATTAGTTCCCTAACTTAGTAATGTTGGGTTTCCCATTCAAAATGTCATCCCCTATATCATCCCTTGCAGGATTATTTTTGAAACAAGTAATCTATGTCCTTTCCTAAAATGTGTAATTATGGATGAAAGTCTTAATTGTTTTACTGAAACAGAAAAACAAAAAACCCAAAAGTTCCGATTAAATTCCACCAATATAAAATGACAAATTCAAATCGTTTGAATCTTAAAATTGTAACAGCAATATGGAAGACGTACGATCAATGACTACGTCATCAATAACCGCTCAACGCCATCCAGATTTATCAGACGCAAACGTCTACAGTGCATTGCTGGCGTAAAAATAACATAGACAAGCTTTTATTAGGTTCTTCGGACTCCTAAACCAAGCCACCCTGCCACGTAAGGTATGAGGCATTAAACATCAAAATGATGATGTCAAAGAAAACGTTATTTTTTCAGTTTTGAAGCCAACATACTGGCCATAATTTAATTGTCATCTTTGTTCTGAATTTGGAGTCACAACCATTTCAAAAGTTATAGACTTCTGTACAAAATGAGCAGGTTACCTCGAATTAGGAGTCCGGGAGTGTATTTTAGTAGTTCATCATATAACATTTGTATTGTGCTCGTGGTACCTGAAGTCATAAAACGAGCTAGCGAGATGACACGAGACTCGGTATAGAGAAATCCCGTTTTTACCCGACTGATGACAATGTTGACAATGTTTTTACATTGTAGGTACTTTTCATGTTTTGTTTTATTTTTTAGTTTATTTAACTCGAAGTAAGTGTAAAAGATGGAAAACCGCCAAGCAAAAACGTACTTAGGTGCCATTCACCAAACAGAAGTTGTTGGCACGTACAAATGTATGCAAGTAGCTTGCACGCCAATGCAAGCTACTTGCATACTTTTGTAAAAGTTACACACTTGTGCATTATGGGCTTTAGATGCATGTGGTAATGCAAACGTCTATAGGTATGCGTCTTTCATTACATAACATCAGACAGGTGTTTGACAAAAAAAAGAAAAACTGTCGGTACCGTTGAATTAGAAAAGAATTTAATAATTTGTGCCATTGTCTTATCCTCTCTAAGACGTACTGGTAGCGCGGTCGCAACAAATGATAATTGACACCGCAGCGATTTATAGCCGCGCGGTTAGCTGACCAAGCTGCACCAGCGATTTATAGCTATCCACTCACCAGCCAGTATTATGGAAGAAATAACAATTTTATTAATTCTCAACAAATTTTTTAGCCTTGGCACGAATAAATTTAAAATACCTTAGTGTTAACGTAATTTCGTTTAAAATTATTATATTATTAATATAATAAAATACCTCCCCACATACTTCAACAGAATGAGACGAAATTCAAATCCTTTTCAAACGCACACTATGCAGGTAGGCATATAATAGCTTAGGGGATTACATAACTGATCAAATGCCTGGCTTAATGCTGGTCCTGCTCCACACCACAACTAATTCATTGACATTTGAAATACTGTTGAAGCTGCTGAAGATTGTAAGAATATATTTGCATTATATAAACTCAATCTCTTTTTTATTATACATATAGATGCATTGCAATGCATCTATATGTATAATAAAAAAGAGATGTGAGTACTTTGTACTATAGAGCTACCATTTACCGGGTAATGTCATAGATTGACTTGAATGTGCCCTGGCGGCTGATAGTATGTCATGCTTACTCAAACGTCTCGCTGACGGTGGCGCGTGTGTCGGATCATTTAGCTCCCTTCAAAATGGTTGAGCTGAATGGTGCTGATCCATGCGTCATGTTCGTGAACGGGCGCCGTCAGTTGGGACTGGTCATCTCTTAGCTGCCACGGCATATTTTATTTGGATTGTTTTTAATTATGTTTTGCTGCACTCTGGACGCTTTTAACGTGTACGGTTTTGTACATCGTTCTCACTTATAGTGTCAACATTAATCGATGTAACTAATATATTTGTAACAACAATATTATTTAAAAGAGTGTTCATGGAGTTTCTTGCCCGTTCTTCTCCATAGGTACCTACTGCGCTTTGGAATGGGCAACTAGCTTCATATTTCTGACTGACCGACTCCTTAACAAAAAGTGCCTGTTAATGGTTTAATTGAAATAAATGATTTGAGTTTGAATTTACTTCCATAATGTGGACAACAATAAGTAGGTATTTGATAGTTGAGGTTTACACTATGCTTTTTAAGGTATATCCTCATATGAAGCCAGCCAAATTTTTTTTAAGTTTGTTCCACAAAATTCTTATGAGAGGTAAAATAACCTCAGTAGTGCATTTGCTTATCTACAACAGATACAGAACGCATGGCAAAAACTACCAGCATTGGACTATTTCTGTTCATAGATCTATTTGGTTTTTTAACGGAACCCTATTAGTAAGCCTCCGCTGTCCGTCCGTCCGTCCGTCCGTCTGTCTGTCAGCGGGCTGTATCTCATGAGCCGTAATATGTAGGTAGACAGTTAAAATTTCACATAGTGTGTGTTTCAATTGCCACTATGATAAAAATAAAAAATTAAAGGGGGTCTCCATCCAAGAAACGTGTTTTTCGGCGTTTTACCTTGTGGTACGGAACCTTCCATGTGCGAGGCCGTTTTGAATTTTTCTTTATTATTCGAGTTAAATTATCTTTTTGGATGCACGTGTCACTGTGACAAAAAAAAACGATTCTTGTTTCTTATCTTTACAAGGAATGTCGAAAAAGAACGCGCTTTGCATTTAAAAATCTAATAATCCACAGACACATTTATGCATAAAAAAAGACATGAGATTTGACGTCGCGTGTTTTTTAATCGCTTCGCCAAGTAATGAACACACGGTCGTAGCGGGCGGCCAGCTGATGGGAGTTTCGCGTGCTATGCATTACACCAGATAGTATTTCTATTAATCGTCTCGTGGTAGGATGTCACTTGTGCGTGACAAACTGTAGGGAACGATGAGCAGCTTTTAGAAGAACATTGTTTTATTTTGATGCGACATGGGTTTTTAATTTGTTAATCTACATATACAACATGTTCCTTTTAAAATCCCTTATCTCTAGGTTATTATTTAGACCATGTCACATAATCAATTGACATATGTACTTTTTTTGTTTTAATTTCTTATACAAAATTCACACGATTATTTATGTACGTTTCCCTTACTTGAAATATGACATTGTCGCATTTTCTAAGCTTTAAATATGAATGAATCCCTACGGCTGTTTTCACAACTGCCATTCGCAACCCGTTGCGAATTAAGAAGTGTTATTCTTTGTTGGCAAACAATATACAGTTATAATACAGATATAGTTTATGTGAAAACTCTTATTCTTTTGGTTAATATACTTAAAACTTATAAAACGGGAATATTTTCCTTAGTTAATAATACAGGCTTTAAGTTTTATTAACAACACCTCACAGAGGATTTAGAGGGTGTCAAAGTTGGTAAGTAAAGGCGCTGTTGGATTAACTCTAATAAAAACTGAGTAATATATTTTTTTATTTTTTATTACTCAGTTTTTATTAGAGTTTATTTTTTGTTTTACAAAAAAATAAAACATAATTAAAAAAACTGGGTAATAATATTTAAAACAAAAAAAAAATACGTAATTAAAAAATCAACTCCTAACCCTGTGGAAAAGGGTCATAAAGTTCGGATTTTACTGGTTGCTTTAATTAACTCGAAAATTACTTATTTTCTGTTTGAACGTGCTAATCTATGGAACTACCAGAATCGGATCAGAAAAAACATTTTGTTTAACATCATGCTACGACCATTAGGAGCCGTGCAAAGACACAAAAGGTAGAAAGAACGCTTAGCGAAAACGAAGTACGTAGCGCTCATAAGTCCATAAGCAATCTCAAAAAGCAATAGATTGACGCTTCGGTTTCACTTACGACCTTCTTCTATAAGTTGTTTCTATACTGTACACACGCACACACACTCATTTTATCTGTAATTGATAGAAGTTCATAATTTCAACTAACTTAACATCCATGCTAACTTAGTCGTTGCCGTGCTTGGGTAGGAGCTTGGGTTGGCTCACCTGCGACTGCGGATGCTTGATGTTATTTACAAATTGTTGGTATTTAGTCGATTTGAATGTGCAAAAATGAATCGATTCTTACTTTTCAATAATGGCAACACTGTGACTAAATGATTTTGTATAAAACCGCCAACTGCCCTCAGTTCTATCCGACATCCGGCTAACTATCGGGGCTGCCCAAAAGCTCCGAAGTCATCGTCACCGAAGCTGACCAAGCGTGCAGACGCCCGTCAGCAGAGGGACCTCGCTACGCCCACGCACAGCAATCAACGCAATTCCAGGAGCGACTTAGCCCTCAGCGACCATCGAACTGGAACTACCTCCACCACCAGCAGGCCTTTCCAGCTTTAGCACCAAAACCCGTTCCTACTCCCATCCCTCCACTGATGGACCCTCGTATTCGCGTTAACGCGCCCCCAGGCATACCTATGCCCGTAAATAGAGTCGCGTTCGCCGCTTCAGCTACGCCCCCGGTACCCGCAGCAACCCGTGTGGCCGGCCCCAATCCTCTCGACGCCTTTTACGTGATCTCGAGCACGTTCACGGCCTTCCTTACCCCTCGCGCCAGGAAAATGGCTAGCGAAATTGTTACCGCCAGAAATGCCGGCAACATTTACATGATCCAGAGTATTTACAATGCGTATCCAGACATTACGCAAGCCCTGACCTCCTTCTACAACCAATCTAATCCAAATCATGGATAAAGGAATCCTCGCGAGAACTAAACCCCGATCCCTAAAGCTACGTTATTTCAATGCCAATGGCATCCGGCGACAACGCGATGAAATCGCCGTATTCCTCCGCGACCACCACATCGACATCCTCCTTGTACAGGAAACCTTCCTTAAGCCCAGTTACCGAAATCCGTCAATTGCCAACTATCGCACAGTTCGCAATGACAGGACGCGTTGCCACAAGGGCGGCACCCTCATCTATTACAAAAAGGAGCTATACTGCATCCCTATTGACTCTCCCCCACTTTCATGATTAGAAGTGTCTTGCTGTCGGCTAGGCATGACAGGTCATCAACCGATCACCATAATATCGGACTATCTCTCCCCCCCATTAATACTTCGGAGAATTTCCAACTCCTTACTGAAGATATCTCGGTCCTATTTGGCCTGAGTGACTCCGTTTTCGTAGCGGGTGATCTCAACGCCAGACATCCTTCCTGGAATAGCACCAGGACTTCTTCCAGAGGGAGATATTTATTCAACCTCTCCTCCTCTCAGAACTTTGATGTCATCGCGCCGATGACTCCCACCCACTTTCCCCCCTCTCCCAACCACATCGCCGATGTTCTCGACGTGGCGCTTCTACAGAATATCAACCTACGATTGGACTCTATAGAAGTGGTACAAGAGCTCTCTTCTGACCACCGTCCAGTAGTCATGAAACTGGTTCCCCTCATAGGTCTGCCCGATTCCACTCAACCCCCTCCCACCAAAGTGGTGACGGACTGGAGGAAAGTAAGCGATCGCCTGAAATCCAACACGTCCCCTCACTTGGACCCAATCCCCGATCATTTTGACTCTATCGCTGACACGACGGCCGCGATCGACTCATTCACATAACATGTAACATCACATGACCTGCCCACTTCCATTTTCTTTGAAATGAGAAGGTTAGGGCGTCTGTTACTTTTGTTCTATTCCATTTCTACATTCCTTACCCTGTCTTTTAATTTTATGCCCAGGCAACTTCTCTCAATTCTTCTTTGAGTAGTCTGGATTTTGTTCCTTATCTTGCGATCGAATGTCCAAGTCTGGCAGCCATAGGTGAGACATGGTAGTATTTCCGAATCCATGACAATTTTTTTGTCGGTAGTGGTAGCTGCGATTTGAAAACTTCCTTATGGCTCCAGTACTTTTTCCAGGTAGTCGAAATTCTTCTGTCCACTTCTTCTAAATTTCTTTCTTTGCTGGAAGAGATTTGCTTTCCTAGATAGACATACTTTTGAACGAACTCGAGAGGTATGTTGTTAACCAAGATGGGTGTCGTTAGGTGATCAGTGGTAACTTTTGTTTTGTCGAGATTCATTTCCAATCCAACTTTAATACTGGCTCGGTGTAGATCGTTTATCATGTTATTTTATTGTTGTGGGTTTTCCGAGAACAAGATAATATCGTCCGCGAACCTCAAGTGACTTAGAAACTTCCCGTTTATATTAATGCCTTGCTTTGACCATAGTAATTATTTCATTTTATGCTGTAAGACCGCAATGAACAATTTTGGTGAGAGTGGGTCACCTTGTATCACATCTCTCTTGATGTTGAAATTTGTGCCTGTTCTATCTAGCTTGTCTCTACTCAAGCTGATAGATGTTTCTTAAAATATTTATGTATTTTTCGTTTATGTTGTGATTTTGTAATGCTTCCCAAATACCGTCGTGTGATATAGAGTCAAAAGCATTTTTGTAGTCAATAAAAGCTACATATAATGGTCTATTAGATTCCAAGTATTTCTCTATCACTTGGTTAACTACCTGAATATGATCCACTGTGCTGAAACCGCTTCTGAATCCTGCTTGTTCAATCGGTTGGTGTAAGTCGATGTCTGAGGATATTCTTTCAAGCAGGCAGTAGGCGAATAATTTGTAGAGACATGACATCAGGCTTATGGGGCGATAGTTCCCTATGTCCGCTGGGTCACCTTTTTTATAGATCAAAATTATATCCGATTCCGTCCACGAATGTGGTACTACTTCTTCGTTTAAAATCTTGTTCCATAGTAACGTGATAGGTGGAAGTGGTACAGTCCTTGCCAGTTTGATACATTCGTTTGTAATTCCGTCAGGTCCCGGGCTTTTTTCTGACTTTAGCTTCATTCTTTGTTTCAGGATTTCAGGTCCGGTGAACTGACAACCATAAAACTACCAAATTCCGTCAATATTAGCCAAACAAACCAACCGTAGGTCACACTATTAACGAGTGTTATAAAAACAGCGATTAAAAATATTGGCCGAACGGCATCGCAACGCTTTGGCGATTTGTCGACCGTCGTCATTTATCAGCAGAAAACGTTGTCTATCCATCATAATAGGTAATGGGGATTATGGGAAAAACGTATCATTTTTCATCATTGTGGGATCTAATCATATTTTTTTCTGGACTTTTTGCGTATGCTGGCTGGAAACAAGTCAGCAACTCATTTGTCGTAAAATGCGCGTGAAAAGCTTTGTTTTTATAAATTATGGAATTAGAAAATAAATTCCTGTTGGAAAAACCCAGTAACATTTTACACGACCTGGGAATGGTACCCAGGGCCTCATGCTCAGCGCCACTAGACCAGCGCTTGCGGTCACCAGACCAACGAGGCAGCAGCTATGCACCATTACTCTATAGATGCAAAAACAAGCCAGCAATACAAAGTATTAGTTTTCTGAAAGGGACTTCTTGCACTGTTAAAGATTTTTTACAAAATAATGTGGCAACACACTCAAATAGCTACAATAGACTTATTGGCTAACTGGCTCATTTGAGGCTAAAATAACCCATTGTTTGTCTAAATAACTGCTTTCCAGAGTGCGCATTAGTGCTCTGCAAAACAATATACAAGTTTTTGAATAGAACTTGGTAACAACAAAGGTCAGGATACGATTGTAATATAATGAAAAGGTTCTGTACCTTCTGCTCTTCTCCATAGGTACCTATTACGCTTTTTAATGGGTAACTATCTTTATATTTCTAACTGACCCAGTCTTTAACACTTCAAAAACACTGAGTTTGTTTTCACACACACACTCACACTTCACTTCATTTGATTTGATTCGAAAAGTGACTGTTATTAGTAACATAACATCGAGCCTTGTTTCCCCGAAGGGTTGGGCAGAGGTATACCTCACGTTTCGCCAGTTATGTTAAGTCCCATGTAATAGGGGGCGAGCCTATAGCCATCTACCGGGCACAAATCCAGACTTCGAGCTGTAACTGAGAAATTCCAGATAGAAAAACCCAATAACACGTTGCCCGACCTGGGAATCGAACCCAGGACCTCATGCACAGCAGTAGCGATTGCGACCACTCGACCAACGAGGCAGTCAATAGTAAAATGGAAATAAACGCTTTGAATTTTGTTTTTTTTACCCTTAATTTTTTTACCGTCTGTGGTACTGTTTAATTCATTATGATATGAGATTTCATTTAATTCAGGAAGGACGTACTACTGAATATCATTTCACGTAAAAATACTCCTACTGAACGACACCGATGGGTACAGACAAAATGATCCACCACTACAAATAGATAGTCAAACCTTTAATTTCAAACAAGAAAAAAGTGTAATTGAATTGAGCTGTCCCTTCCAAAAGGTAGTTTCGTATAGAGAACAGGCAAGTAACTTTTCCAGAAAATGGTCTTACAATATTATGTAATACATAAACTATTTATATTACTTTCACATTATTTTATATTAACTTCCACATTCTCCAAAACAGCACAAAATAAATGAATCCACAATTTCCTTATAGATAAGGCATCGAAGACCTCTGCGGCTCACTTACGTAAATGGTAAAAACCTCTGGTTTAAGGAACCCTAAAGTATAAAATAGCCGGTGGGCGTAAACAGGGCGTTAATTAATTACCTGCGGAACCCAACCGCGTGTTTACATACGGACAAAAAGCGCTGGGTAAGCAGCAATGCTAGTCGCAATTAGTGCTGTTTCATGAATATTTTTTTATAAGTATGAATAACACTCCTTCATGGCCTTCAGTAAATAGTTAAAGAAAATAAAAACCGCCTACCTTTAGTGACATGAAATTACACATTTAAATGTAAAAAATACATAGAGTGACACAATGGGCGTTATTATCGCTAAAAACAGTATTTTAAAGAGAACCTTTGGATGGATTGGGGGAGAAGGAGAGACAATGCTGCAGTTAGCACTTTGTGGTAGAAGGTAGTGGCCGGTAGTACTTTCTCAGACGACCTCCTTCAAAGAGAGAACTACTTTATGAATTCACAAGCATGTAATGTAAGCTAACATTTTATACAACAAGACAAGTGCATCACACTTTAATTTCACTAATGCATAACACTAAATATTTAGCCAATAAATCTGTCGAGTCCCGTAAAGGCACAACACTACGAGCTACAGATGTCATAAAGAATGCATTAACAAACGCGGGATTGCACAGCATTACTCTTTCCCAGGACGGAGTAACTTAAACAAGGGAAAAAACAAAATACATTAATCCCCTCCCTACAGAGTTAAGAGGAAATAAACGAATGAACATTTTCGTAACATTTTTCTTAGGTATTGTACTTTTTGAATGAGATTGGAGTATATGGTAGGTTTTGCCCGCGGGCTTGGCTGTAATTTATTCAGTTTCTCTTATATCTCTTATATAATTACAATTTGTTTCTTTTGAAAGTTCTCTTAAATGTTGCTCTTTCTTAAACGGGTACAGAGTTTGAGTTCGTCTCTTGTTCTAGTGTCATTATATCTTTTTTGCTAGGATTCTTTTCTGAGGACCAGTTTCTGCCCGCGTCTTCGTCTACTTGGAAGCCTACTATAAAATAAAAAATATTTTATGCAACTCATCAATAGTGTAGTTGTACTTAGAACTAAGTATTTATTGTGTATTTATTTAAATAAATAATGAGTTACTTTATCTTTGCGTCTGCTGCACCGGTTGACGTCATCACTTCAACGCCGGCTGCCCCAGTACTGGGGCTCTGTCTCGCATAAGGTCGTAGCATTATGCTGAGCGATGGCCGTTTTGCGTGGATGTGATGATTTTCTTCTTTCTTTCTGTAGTATTCAATCAGTGAAAGAGTTTTTGTAATCGCATCAGAACTTACTTCCTCAAAACGGGGCTTTTGGGTTATTTGTAAGTGTGGCTTTTTTGTAATGTGCGTTTTATATTGTTGCGTTGTATATTAAAAATAAAATTTAAAAAACACTCTTCCAATTTTTCCTTAATAAATATTCACGGTCCATTTGTACCATTAACACTTCTCACAAATCGTGTTATACATTAATAAAATAAAAAACCAAATCTCCTATTTCACGATACTTAAATATTTCATTTAAGCTATTCAAAAAATACTTTTCCTCCAATACATCATTTTCAGTTCAATCGGTCGTGAATTCCCGTCGATTTCCCGTTAATTCAGCACTAATTCTGAATTCAGTGAACATTAATACTTTTCACTAATGATTTAGCTTTATTAAGACGGGATTACACTACACGAAACACAATTTGTGTGCAATTAATGTCAATTCACACGACTTAAAAGCGCGGGCTTTGGTAGATTTGGAGCTCGTAAAACAGCGAGTCGGAAGTTCAGTGATTCCTGTTTGAAGAAGCAAAGAAAGCTCTTCTGCCTATAAGACTGGTCCTCAATAGCAATGGATAAAGTGACAGAAGAGTTTGTACACAGGTTTTGGTTTTTTTAGAGTCGAACCTCACTCTTAACTTATATGATGCGAGAAAGTGATCGACGCTTAAAAGTTACTAGTAACTAGAAATAAGTTATTTCACACAATACAATTTGATTGATAATTTAATCAAATTGTCTCTTGGTTTATGCACCATCTCTTCCTAACAATTTGTACGCCACGATATGCGGCTGAACATGTTAGCTTTTCTGTACCTCATTATTAACTTGCATGCAATGTATCATGTACATCATGTTTAAACAAATAAAAGCTTTACTTACTTACTTAAATGAAAAATTAACTTCACATGATACAGATCGATATATGAATTTATGAATTGTCTCTCGTATAGTGTCGTGTAGAATAGGCTTTACTTGCTACGTGGACGCGATAACAATACCCCTCGAAGGCACAGAGCACGCAGTCATCTTGGCGACCGCTGCTAGAGACGGTATTGTCAACACTTTACATTAAAACTAATCTTGTCATAGTTTATTCGCCATCACAAATGACTCATAGAAACTGACAGCATGGAATGACGGACCGTGACAGAAGTTTTGCGCCCAACGCACTTTCGGCGCCACGAATTTCATTAGTAAGAACTGCCGTCTCTAGACTGACGCCGGCGCGACGATTCTGTGCTCTGGTGTCAAAATATTTAGCCCAATAAACAATTTCTTCGTTGGTCTAGTGGTCGCAAGGGATCTTGCTGGCGTTCGATTGCCAGGTCGGACAAAGTGTCATTGGGTATTTCCATCAGGAATTTCTCAGTAACATTCTGGAGTCTGGACTGTACCCAGTCGATTGCAAACACGAGACGTAAACATGAGTAAATAGCGGAATGTAGGTGTACTGGAGGTACACCTCTGCCTACCTCTTCGGGTATTACAGGCGTGATGTTATATTATGTTATAAATAAACAATTTTGAAGTGAATCTTCTTAAGCGGTGATTCAGTGAGAATAAAATTCCAAGAACGCGTCACGTTTACACACATTTCGTGACATGAGAGAGAAGAAAGATACTCGTATAACTCTCTTTTTTTCTCACACTCCCTTATTCTTTGTGCCGATTTCACAAATGATACAAAACGCGTTCCGCTCATCTAAAACGCGTTCAAGAACTGTCAGTGCCAATATTACACAGACAGCCCTTAAACCTATGTTATGTGCTGATCGCGTTCAGTTTCATTAGGGAAATCCACCCTGAGGCGTCAATTTTATAATTGGACGAGAATTGAGAGTGAAAGTCCAAGGACGCGTCACGTTTAGACACATTTAGGTACATGATAGAGAAGAAATAAATAACTCTCTCTGCCTCTCACACTTTATCTCCCTAATCCTTTAGTTTTTTTTTAAAAATTCACTATTTTTGTAGGTAACCCATTTATCCGCTCATCTATGCGCCACACAAGATGGCGACGCGTCGCGAGCTCACGCCGTGTGACAAGGCGCCAATTTGGCCGGATTAAAACTTCTATTCACTTTGAACTGAAAGAAGTTTATTGAAAATATAAAGTACGTGTTTTGTTATTTTATAAAGGCTTATGAAGGTATTAAAGTAAGTTTAAGATTATGTCCTGTTTTATTGATTGATTGCATTCTGTAACTCGTGTCACCGTGAAAACTTAGGTGAAGTGAGCGTGGAGTGAGCTGCCAGTGCCACTGATGCTAGGGATTGACCAAGACGTAATGACACTGACAGCAACATAGATGCATTTGCCGTCAAGCAGCATTTCCCGGTTTAAAAGGTATATGAGCTGGTGAAATTAAGCATTTCAAGTTTGTTTCGTAGGTTGGCAAGTACACTAGACACTTTCCATCAAAAGATGGGTCGTCGGCCTGTTGTTTGGAAGAACCTGTCACATAAATAATTTGTTGTTTGACGAAGGTTTTCAAGTCTTTTAAACTCAAGAATATGAGAAATTCGTCATATTCGTGGTAAATATAAGTTACGTTACTTTGTTGTAGCATCGTGTTTCGTGTTGCTAAATACGGCTTTAAAACCAGTTACGGCAAAAATTATACAAATACTTCGATTTTCAATGGCATTATAATGCATTAAATCACGCCTAGCATATCATAATATTATTTGTTATTTCTCCTCCCAAGGCCTCCCTTTTCTTTTCCACTTAGCTCTGTCTGTACAACAGTGACAAATTTTATGTCGAACGTTTGGCTTCTAAACAAGGCAGGAAGCCTGTATCTTAGAAGCCAATGTTTTGAAATTGAAATTGCACCGCCATACGTTTTCACACACGACATACGACATTGGACGTAACAATCGTTTTCAAAATTTAAATGTTAAAAAAGCCAAGAATATACATTATAATACCTTTATTACGTCCAGCAATGGACGTAATAAAATATTGTAATCATCATCGGCTTCATACTAATCTTTACTAGAAGAAATGTAAATGATTCTATGTTTGTTTGTTATGCTTTTACGCTAAAAAGGCGGAACGGATTTGGGTAAAATTTGGCAAACATATATAGACTAACATAGATAGACCATGACTTGGGTAAGGACATAGACATGTATTCGTATGTATGTATCTATTCGTTAGGTAATGTTAATATGCATATATCTGTGTATCTTAAGTGTAATGTATACTTATTTCCTGCACCACCGACAGCCCCATTTTATCTCCAGACAAATCACTGTTTTAAAAACCTCTTTCAATACTCCCGTACGGACAAACCTTAAAACGTTACACAGTCAGTTAAATTTCCCACCATTAAAACAATTCATTACAAAGCTCACAAAAAAGTTTTATTTGTATACTAACCCTAAACATCATAACCCACTTATTTCTTCCATTGGCCAAACACGGTCTACAAACTTAAAATATATCGACACATATCATCGATACCGTCTCCCACATCACTTACTGCTATACGACTAACAAAGGCGATGCGACTCGATGACCGGACTTTTTTTTTACGTTCGCTCGAAATGTAAGGTAGATTTGCAACGAATCACACTCAATACACGAAGCTCATTTGCATTTTAGATAATACATAACTAATGTCAAAGTAAATTTTTATTATATCGATGTTACTTGTAACAATATTTTAGTTTATTAAGTGTTATTAAAGTGCGTTTGTGTCTAATCATCGCGCTGTACAGTACAATATTTATTTAACGTAAGTAATTGGGATACCTCTGATTTATAACAAGTAAGAAGTTTAAACATTACTATTTGTATTCGTAAATGTTTTATATAGGCGCCATAGTCTGCACAAAACACCCAATCATAATGTTAAATGCTTTTAGAATAAGATCTGAATGTCATTTATCTGTTTGGCTTATGACAAAATAAAGAAATTTCAAACAAACATAAATCAGTGTCCATTCTAAGGTTGCCTGGAAGAGATCGCAAGAAAGCGATAAGGCCGCCCATTGTATATTTTGTAGTTACTTTTTGTTATGCAATTTTGTGGTGTACAGTAAAGTATGTATAAATAAATAAATATAGGCAGGATCGCAAACGAAGTCGCGAGCAACAGCTAGTATGTAAATAAATATCCTCCAATTCTAAAGGCACCACACGAACGTTACCGGCAAACAAGCAAAACTGTCTGAAACTCCCAACGTTAATCTTTTGCACCAAAACAGAACATCCGATCTTAGACAAAAAGTTAAAAATCTTTCAGTAAATCAATCTCTGCTAGCTGTAGCAACACTTAGGTCATGCAATATGGAAAAGAAGATAATCTTTGTTACAAATATTATTAATGAACGAGGTATACATGTTGGTACAGGAAATTTTCAGGGGATCTCATTCAAAATACAGCATGTATTTAAAAGTGTTGTCATTTTAATAAAGAATGTGGTGTCCGCGAGGCTTAAGCTGAGCTTTGCATTTGCGTGAGTGCACATTTAGGTAGTGTTGGGGTGGACGTCGGCCTAGAGCGTGATTTGTTTTAAACCGGTTTATACAGTCGGCCTGAGGCACTATGCGTCTCTCCATTGATGTGATTGGTAAATACTCACACAAATGCAAAGCTCAGCTTAGGCCTCGTGGACATAACGGTCGAGTAGAATTGAGTTCTTTGACTATTGAAAATTTTATATGCGATTATGATGTTGGTCCCGTGGAAAAAGTTGTCCAGTTGGATGGTCTTGGTTGGATGGGACCACACCCTTAAATATGACCGCTCCTCACAACGTCGCTGCGCGGCGGCAGTGAACGAGGGGTGCGGGGTCAGCCGGCCCCCACAACACGACAGTCAGCTGCTGCACGCCTCCACGCACCGCTGCGCATACGTTTTTAACGATTTTCTTTCTGATTCAGGCTGTATAGTTATTTGCAGTTCTGCCCACCCTATCGGCGCCACTTCTTAGTAGTCTTTAATGATCCAGGAGTACATTTATGTAATAACTTTTTCAAGGTTGTTTTCCACAAATATTTGTAGGCACGATTAAATATTTTAATGTTTTACTTATACATGAAAAATACTGGTATTCAGCCTAGTAGGGAAATGGCAGATTTCCTGAATTTCCTGTCAAAAAGTCACTGAAAGCAAAAATGAGCAATCTACTGATTAATTGATAACGGTATATAAATTCTACCTCACAAAAACGGTCTCGTGAATCAATCTCTCGGTAACTCAGGTGGCGCCATCTATGCCGTGTCTGGGAACTGAAAGGGTAAAAACTCTTGAATGGGTTAAAAACTCGTGAATACAGTCGTAACGTATGGGAGCAAGGCACGCCAGAGCGTTCCTATTTGTCAACTGTGATTTATTTGTGTTCTTTTATGTTTAACTTTTAGTAGAAAATGTTTTAGATAAATGTATTTTAACTTAAACTTGGTGGAAATTGAACAGTTTATTTGTAAGATCATTGACAAAGACGATGCGCGATGTTTAGACAAAGCGATTTTTGTTCAGAGCTACGCCGTAGACAGCTACGGCGTAGAAAGCTACGGCGTAGACAGTTACGGCGTAGGTGGCATATTACACTACGAATGCTACGCAGTCGTAGCAGATTTGTAAACGGCTAAAGATCACGCCGTCAAGGTATTTATAATTGTTATCAGGGCTGATAACTTATTAATGGAAAAGTAGAAATGTTTTAATTTCATTTATTACATTCCTTCCGAAAATAGCTTTAATGCAACAATAATGATCTTATATTAGATTTTCAACATAGAAACTGTTAACCGAATATCGAATGGCAAAAAAATACGCCCCAAAAATCTATGAACGGCCCATTTTCTAAATAAATCGAATTCCAACAACCCAATAAAAGTACATCACTATTTCATCCCTAACTCAGAACCCCAGAAACAGGTGAAATACAACCCATCAACTCGTAACAATCGATAAATGGACTCGATGCACGAATATCTATAATATTTACTCGATATCGCGTTACAAGTAACGACTAATATTCCACTTGGCATAGCTCTTATAATTCCAAGGGATCTTACAACAACAACCCACACCTGTGTCATGCAAAAATAAAGATTATCGCGATGAGAATTGTGTTTCTCATGAGTGAAGCTATAACTTTGTTTGTGGATTGTTCGCCAGGGAAATTATTAAAATGGATATCATGTCCATAGTTGGCAGCTATTTTAGCAGATAAAGGGTATTTGTTTTGTTCAATTGAAGGCCGATGGTACAGGTATCTTAAGAGGTACCTACAGGCATCTTATGAGGTCGGTACTAGTTTTTTTAAGGTTAGGAGGCTTATCATAAACTTTTGTTGAATGTTTGAGAGCTATAATGTTGGTTTAAAGCAGTTTAGTTTATTAACATATTTTTTGTTTGTGCACGAACCTTGAAGTTAATGTCAGTGGTTCGATGGTGGATACTGGTAACCTAGAACTAGCAGAAAAACTAGTATAAAAACGAACGTTTGGTCCAATCTTTTGATCGGAACTATTGCGGATTGATTATTTACAAAAAAAAATATTGAAAATATACAGGGTTACTGGTAACTCGACGTAATCCTTGCTTAGTTCTTCAATTGCATTTACTGGGGTCATATAAACTAGGTCTTTCATATGACCCCAGACGTAAAAGTCTAGCGGCGTAAGATCTGGTTTCTGGCATTTTTTAACTTTTAATTATGAACAAAGATCTGCTACGGCATCAACTATGATATTAATTTAAATTTCAGAACAGTCGCGCTGTAAATCATTTTTTCATTGGCTCCAAATGATTTAATCTGGGATTTTTCATAAAAAAACTGAAAATGTAACTACCTCAAAAACTACTGACCTTCGGTAGAACATTTGGTGGTTAATTTGTGGTATTTTAACCCTACTATGACGTCCCGCAAGGAATACGTCGAGTTACCAGTAACCCTGTATAATGTTTGTTGAATTATGTAAGGTAGGTAGTAAGTAACCTGTTTGTTATCGTACAAAACTTCATTTTTGTTCCTTTAAGCTGTTTTAAAGTTTCAGCGAACCTCATTGGAAAAAGACGTTAGTTAATGTATGTGTGTGTTTGTGTATCATGGCAATGTCTTTAGAGGCCGCACACCTGTCTTCATCCTCACTTATATTATAAATGCGAAAAAAAGTTTGTTTGTTTATTTGTTACTCTTTCACGCTAGAACGGCTGAACAAATTAGAATGAAATTCGCCACACAGATAGTTAATACTGTCTTGTGCCATTTATACTGTCTTGTCTCGCGTCGCTACGAGTTGTCGCGCCCGCGTAATCGCCGCGACGCTATACAAAATGGTCCTTTGGTGTAGCGCCAGTGTGAAAGGTGTTGCGTCGCGATAATGTCGCAGAAGTCGCGCCTGTGTGACGAGCCTTTATATCCGTTTCATACAACTGTCACATATTAAAATTTGTTATTTGAATGTGCGTCGTGATGGCCCGATGGTTCAGGCCTCAAACTCAAACTCAATTAATTTATTTAAATTAAACCATTTACAGGCATTTTTGAAATGTCAAGGAGTCGATCAGGCAGAAATATGAAGCTAATTGCCAATTCCAAAGCGTAGTAGCCTATGGAGAAGATCGGGCAAGAAATTCCTTGGACACTCTTTTAAATAATGTTGGTATAAAAATATTAGTTATATCATAAATTTTGATCTTATATAATCTATATGATATAAATCTAACATAAAATATCATAAGCGTCCAGAGTGCAGCAAAAAGAAAAAACAATCCAAAAATTAAATTATCAAAATAAGGCGTGGCAGCTAAGAGGTGACCAGTCCCAACTCATGGCGCCCGTTCACGAACATGACGCATGGATCAGCACCATTCAGCTCAACCATTTTGAAGGGAGCTAAATAATCCAACATTCGTGCCACCGTCAGCGACACATTGCTGCATTGAAGTGATCATGACATACTATCAGCCGCCAGGGCACATTCAAGTCAATATAAGACATATCAACTGGTAAATGGGAGCTCCATAGTAAATAGTACTGACATATGTGCTATGCATTTGTACAATACAAAGGAGATTGAGTTTATACAATGCAAAGATATTCTTACAATCTTCAGCAGCTCCAACTGTATTTTCAATTAGTTGTGGTTGTGGACGAGGACCACCATTGAGCAAGGCATTTTTATCGGCGATGTAAGTCTTTTACTATATCGCCTGCATTGTGCGTTTTATAAAATATTTTAATTTCGTCTCATTCAGCTGAAGTATGTGGGGAGGTATTTATTGTAACATTTTAAACAGTATCCCATGAAAGATGAGTCTACTTTAGCCAGCCTGAAACCTGGTTGAACTAATAGCTCCCGGTTTCTAGCACTATAATTATTTAATTCAACCTCTTTTACTGAAAAGATGTACTACTACTCTGTCAAGAAAGTATCGGGAAAAGATCAATAATATACAAAATGTTAGTTGTTCATCCAACGTTTTTTTTATCATCTTCAAAGTATGCTCCTACAGAAACGATACACTCACGCCAACGAATAATCCAATCATCAAAACATTTTTAAACGCTTTTTCCGGAGTTGAGTTCAGTTCTCGCCGCGAATTCTCCTTTATGTCTTCTACCGAATGAAAACGGGTGCCACGAAGTGGTAATTTTTAGTTAAGGAAAAAGAAAGAACTCGGCTGGAGACATATCTGGTGAATAAGGTGCTTGCTCGATGGTATTTATTGAGTTTTTGGTCAAAAACTCGATAACAATGATGAAGGCGGATGGACAGCGCATTATCGTGATGCAAAATCCACGTTTTTTTTCCACAAACCTGGCCTTTTTCTTCGAATTTGCTCTTCTAATATTTGAGCGATATGTAAATAATATTCTTTTATTACCGTTTTACCTTCCGGCAAGAATTCCGATGACGATACAACACCGCAGATTTCTGTATTTCAGTGACATCACAGTGGGCCCTATCAGAATACCAGCGCCGTGACACTTATTTTTAAATGTGTCGCAGCATTGTGCCGAGATAGGGGATTTAAGCCTCGTACAGGACTTTGTCTTTAGTAACTATTTACTTTTGTTTTATAATTTTTTAAGTTTTATGAGTTTTTTAAGTTTTTTGATGGCCTACCTGCCTAGAGTGAATCTTCCATCACATCTCGACCACTTTTGAACGCTTTTTTCCTCTCATAAGTACGTGTTTTTGACAAAGTCGATTCACAGTGGGCCTTCTATAACAAAAAAAAAAACCAAACAGCAAAGCGATTTAATTTTTGTCCATTATGAAATTCGCAATACACACTAGGTACGATCCAACTAAAACTGTATTTAATCTAAAGAAAACATGCAACTACAACTCCGCGCCAAAATATATTGACAGGGTACCTCACCTTTCCTAAACGAGGTTGTGGCTTCAAATCCGATTAAGTACCTTTGTGACTTTTCCATTCATGTACTTCCTAAGCTTATCTTGGACATTATTGACATAATTGAAAAAAAAAAACGTCAAGAGGAAACCTGGACTTATTGTTAATATAAGTAAGTCTGAAATCGTCAACCTGTCTTGAGCAAGCGTGGTGATCGCAATGCTCATGCCTTCTCTGTATGAGAAGGCATGAGCATTGTTCATGGTTCATGTGCATGGTTCGGTTGTGGAATTCACTTCCACCTGACATAAGGAACTGTCAAACTGTTGTGGTGTTTAAGAGGAGAGTGAAAGAACACTATCTTTCCACTGTGTCATAGTTGCATTTGTTTAATATAAGTGTATGTATTTATTTTTATCACTTTATATATATATATATATATATATATATATATATATATATATATATATGTATTTAGTGTTATTTATTTTAGAAGTATCTATGTAAGTATATTTTGATATTGTATTATTATTTTTAAATTAGTGAATTGTTTCGTTTTAAGTATTTTGTTTTCCCTTTTACTCTTACACACGTTGTCTACATCTATCATATACTCTCCTACTGCAGGTATGCTGGAAGAGATTTCTTTAGAAATAAGCATTACCTTTGTACGTACTTTTCTGTTATCTTTATTTTTCTTGTAAAAATAAATAAATGTTTACCTAAATCAATAAATAATCAATTTGCTTAATAACTTATTTCCCCGACTTTAAATGATACCTATCGTACAAGAAGAAAACCTAAAAACAAAAGATACAATCGTTAAAGATCACATGCAAAATAGTGCACACACCGATTCGATTATCGAGTACATTCCAGTACTCGATTCACAAATATGCAGTGTCGATGTCTGGCGTGGTCCCGATTATGACGAGGCCAATGACCCCGGTGTGATGACACAAACAGAATTATGTAAAGCGATTTAAAGCGATCGTCAATAATGCATCAATCAGGATTAGGTAAACTTTATGTGTCAGTTGATGAAAAGTTAGGTTGCAATACAAAAGGAACGTTTCAAATAAAGAAAAATGTTAATCTATCCATCTTTACTAATAATATAATGAGGAAAGATTTGCTTGTTTGTTTGTATTGAATAGGCTACGAAACTACTGGACTGATTTGAAAAATTGTTTTACCATTAGAAGCCAAAATTATGTCTGATGAACATAAGCAACGTTTTTTATTCGAAATCCACGCGGGCGAAATGCTAGTATATCATATAAAGGTCTGTCCTAATTTTTTTGGTATATTGACGTGTGTTACGTACGCTGACATACGGCAAATAATTTTCGTAATGTACTTTCCATATTGTATGGAATCAAGTTCTTCTAACTGAACAGACAACTGTGCTGCTGGAGAGTTTGTTGCGCCACTTCTTCTTCCCAGCTAAAGCACTAGGAAGTGATGAAGGGCGGGCGTTTTGGGGGACTGTCTTATGTAATTTTGACGATCAAAAAGTGCTGATTCTCAGCCTAAATTAAATATGTAAATGACTTCTGATTTCGAATCCTAAAACGAATGTCCTGTTTAACTCACTGAATGACTCATCAACGCCCAGCACAAACCCTTGGACCTAGAAAGCTAAAATTTTGCACAGAGGTTTAAGATGAAGACAAGGATATGAGTAAATCTTTCGAACTTCGTGCCGACACGAGAGATAAACTAAATGATAAACATAAATAATAATTCAAATAAACAACACATCAACGGATGAATATTCCTTCGCTTATTATTGAACAACAAACAGAACTCCACTAGAACGTAACTTTACAGCGACAAGTACCAGTTGTTAGTGAGTACTAAACAAAAATAAAAGCAGTCTTCATTTATAGTAGGTAACTTCTTTCAAACGGCGGACAAAAGTACAAACTCGTGGATCTAAGAAACGTGGATATGGAAGTGATGAACGTTTAATCCATATGTACTGTGAGCAGTTTACATGTTCAAAGTAAGTACACATTATTCTTAAAAGATGGTTATTTTTCTCTTGAGGCATGGCTTGCCAATCAAATCTGATGCCTTCCCTTGTCTAAATTTGTAATAATTTAGATTATTAGGTCATTATTCATTAATTACAAGAAAAGGTTACGTATCCGAACCATCTCTATAGTCCTTATTCAGACACTCATTCACTATTCATGCTATAAATGTGTGGAAAAGTTCAATCTTTTAATGAAACTTAGGGAAGAAACGATTAAGTAACTAACTACTTTGACTTAGACTTTGTACACGTTATAGTTACTAAAGACACAGGTGTAAGCAGCAGTAATTACTTATTATTCAAGAAACACAAATGTAAAACTTGTTCACATTTTTTACGTGTTTTTTTAATGTTTTTATGAATTTACTTTTCATAAAAAATTATCTATATTTATTATTATTGTAATAATTATATCACATATTAAAGTTGCTTTTCGTGTCTGTCTGTGTGACCGCGTTGTTCTTCTAAACTTCGCAAAAAGTTTTTGCTAATTTCACATCACTTAGATAATTTATTCCGGAATGTGTTCAATACATTAAACTTAAACTTATCCATAATAAATAAATCTAGGTGTTTTATCATGTCCTAAAAACCGTGCGAGGCAGTGGCGGCTCGCTAGTATTATAATAATTAGCTCCAACACTCCACTATCCAAACACCACTTCATATCCATCTTAATATAATCGTGGCGTTGAACTCAAATGGCAAAGAAACACGGTCGGAAAGAGGCGACAGGCAATTCATAGGAGCGTCTGCGCTGGCGACACAACAAGTCGCATAGTGTTGCGACTCGCTCACATATTATAATAGCAATTCATTCGATAGGAACTGACTTTTCAGACGTGCTTCATCGTCGTCATTGCTTACCATATGATGAGATCGTGGTCGAACGCGAGCTTATCAATAAAAAAGAAAAGTCGAGGGGTTTCGTGGCACACCCGGCTGAAACAAAGTACGAGAGGTAGTAGTAGGCAAAGTACCGTAGGTTTCGTATTTAACAACAGGCACGATCAAATATATCAACAATGTTAGAGATTAACTGCATAGAAATAAAAACACATGCAATGCGTTACTAAAACTGTCATGACGGTAAAAATGCTAACATTTTTCGGTCTAGTTCTCATTCGGTAAGTGTTCAGAGTATAGCGATCGATAAGGAACTTCGTTCCAAAAAAGTGTTTAGTTAGTAAGAAAGAACATCGTGTTTCCGGCGTTACTGAGCAGTTTAGGACAGACATAATAAACAGCGACAATAAAATCAGCCAATAGCAGTTCACAGCCGGGTATGTCCAGCTGTGAAATGCTATTGGCTGATTGTGTTATTTATTTAAATATTATGGATTTTACGCCGTGGTCGTGCATGGTGGTACTTATTAAACCAAAACTTATCTAGTTCGCTGTCGAACAATGGAAACACTGCCACCAGCGGCCACTTCCAGAATTTTCGGAGTCTTATAATTAGGTTTTCACCTGTCAAACACTTCATTCATCATTATCTGCCTAGCCTTTTGCTAACCTTGTCGGGGTCAGCTTCCAGCCTAACCAGATGTAGCTGAACACTAGTATTTTACATGGAGCAACTGCCATATACTTCATTACCAGAAGATATTAAAAAAATAAAAATTTAGATTATACCAATTAGTCGACAAATGGGCACATCACTAGCCCGTAAGTTTGACGAGCTTCGCCCACCGACGCTGACACCAAACTATTGTCCCGTGCGACTATTTTACTTTTTGTCCTCCGACAGAAATGAATTGAAATAAATGAAATGGAACGTAAACATATGTTTTATTTCGTATAAAAGGTGACTTGCGTTTCGTCAATAATAGAGCTTTTGACTAAATTGATTGAGGGAATGTTCTAAGACATTCATTATTGTCAATATCCCCTGATATTGACAATATTGAATGTCTTAGAACATTTCCTCAATTAAAAAAAAAAAAACAGATATATCACCACGGGCACTGGAACGACAGAACTAAGTATAAAAATTATATACTATGTATGTTGAAACTGTTAATACTCCCCATCACTTGTCCCTATAATAAAAAAAAAAACTGGCGGCAGACAGCATCTGTCTAGCATAAATGCTGAAATAAACCTTTTTGGCAAACACTATTGTTGTTGCTATTTTCACTTTTTAATTTTGTTATTTGTATTTGTGTTTCACGAAATGTGTCCAAATAAAGATTATTATTTCTTTCTTTCTTTATTTCTTTCTAATCGCACCGTTTTAATTGGTCGTATACTGCGGCAAAGAGAGGGAAATAATCTCTAAAAATTCTCAATTATAATGCTTTTACATTGTTCTTGAATGACACTGTTAGCAGGTATGAGAGAACAGTGCAGGCCTGTCAACAATACCAGATACAAAAATTTGTGGGGTCAGGGGTCCCCCGTCGGGAACGAATTTTCATAGGCTTTTTCTTCAACTCCGAATGAGATTTTAGTTTGTTTTTCATTTCGACCTCAACATATAGCTTTAGCACCCTCGATAACCATGAAAACGATCTCTCTCTGTGTCTCTTTCAATTACATAAAATAATAGTCGCATGGAGGCACAACACTTTCTCGAAATTTCTTTTTCTAAAATTCTAATATTTCCGCAAGCTGCGTTAAATTCAAAAAAGGTGTCCCAAGACGAGGTGTCGAGATCGAATCAGAATGGAACGAAGTTCTTTTCGCTGTTTATTATTTATTAAAACAGAGCCATTTAAGGTCTCAAGATACAATATAAAAAACAAACAAGGTACCTTTTAAAAAAAAACTAAAAAAGTTGCATGGAGGTGCATAAAACCTTTTTCGTTACGGGAGGATTTCAAAAAAATAAAAAATAAATACTTCTACCGCAAGGCACGTTATAGTACTGCGTTCCAAAGAAATGGTCTGCAAGTCGAAACATCTATAAGTCCACAAGGCGTCTTAGCAAGCATTATTTGCTTAAAAGAAGGCGCCATTAAAAACTACCAGTTTATCTAAACAGTGACGCTGTCAACTTTCTGAATGCTTTCTTAATAAGTTTGCGGTCACGGACTTCAAAGATACGTAATGACTCTCATATTATAATATTCAGAATCTCCCCATGATATCTGTTTATTAATTACATCTATCAGACCCCCCCCCTTCATCCCGCACACGGCACGGTATGAGCTTCCTCATGCATATTCATAAGGCTCGGTACACACTTGCGACCGACCAGACCTTGCAGGAGTCCGTTCATGTCCGTGATATCATCTAGCCTTATTGTTTTCGTGATCATTAGATTCTTAGGTACGTTCGGCCTACTATGAAAATCTTGACTAAGCTGATACTGAGAATCTTATCAATAAATTATCTATATGGTGACGTCATATTAACGCGTAACAAATAACACTCAGTATGTAACTGAGTGTTATTTGTTGTTGTTTATTTGTGAATATAGTTATATCTGTACAAATTATAAATTTAAATCTGTCTATGGGTCGCATTGTTCTTCAAAACTATGCTACGAATATTGGTGTTTAATAATTTATCTAAATATAATATTTAACCAAATCAAATCAAATCAAAATATTTATTTGCAAGAAAATACATAATTTACAAGGAAAGATCTTATAGTCTTCAGTCACTGTATTCACGTAGATTTATATCAATTGTATTTTGGACAGATTCGAACTGAGATTAAAATGCGAACGCTCTTAAAATTGCGGGCATTGCATATTTATTTCAAAAGAATTAAAACATAATTAATCACTTAAAAGGCGTAGGCAGAGATTTATAAGCTCACTCATATTTTTAGAACTTAGTTTTTACAAATTTCAATTGTTCATACAATAATCCCATTTAATTTTACTGGTAACTTTTCTATGTTAATTTTCCATTAAAACATGGGAGATTTACACTAGGCCGATTTTTGCCTGGTCAATCGCCTCACAAACCCAATCGCCGCCCCATTTACACAGGTCGATAAAATCGCAGGTGAGTTGCTAGGTGCACGGTTCCAATTGGTCGTTTTCTATGGAGAAGAGCCGGCAAAAAACACCACGGGTACTCTTTTAAAAATATTTATCTTTTACAATATTTCCAAATTACAGTGTTATATCAGAATCAGAATCAGAATTATATTTGCTATGAATTTAGGTACAGATATAAGATGTTGTATATGTATGGGAGGACAGTGTAGGACTGTCAACAAGTACCAGTTGCTTAACAAATAGACAATGGTCTACAAATCTACAGTCTTCAAAGCCTACAACTTTCTCACATTGACTAAATATAAAAGAAAAAGAAAATTCAAAACATATTTAAACCAAATAACATGATTGCCATTTCTGTAAAAAATCTGTATTAATATCCTGTTCATACAAGTCACAAAAAGAGTTAGAATTAGAATTGTAGATATATAATGTCAAATAATTAGAAGCTTATGTCAAAGAATGAAGTAAAACAAACAAAAGTCGAAAGATCTACACTCGGTACCAAAAATAACGGGTCAGTCACATAAGTTCGAATATCTACAAAACTGTAAGAGTTAGATCAATGAAATAAAAAACAGAATAAAGGCTATTTAGTTGCGCTTCTTATTACATATGTTTTATACTGGCTGATGAATGAAACTTATTTAAAAAAAAAAAAACTTGAAAAATTGAAATTTTTTAAAACAAAATTTTTGCTTTATGTCATTATAGTATATTTCCATTTCTATTCAATCCAAAAAATATATTGTGAACGACTTCCACGTCCATAATCAGTATTCTGAGAGGTGGAGCATGGCAGTCACGTTACATGAATGTATGTAGAATCCTGACTTTCTTGGAATTTGGGCGGAGCCAGCGTGAAACAGCAAGAAAAATTGGTGTATCTTTGTCGACTGTTCAGCGGGTAGTCCAGCGGTACCGAGAGACCGGATCGCACCTTCTGAGACCAGGAAATGGCAGGCCAAGATGCACGACGGCCAGGGATGACAGATACCTGGTGGCTACATTGCTCCGAAATCGTTTTCAAACTGCAGTTGGTCTAAAAACCACTTTATTTGCTTTGGTGGTAGCTATTTAAGCGCACAAACAGCGAGGAGACGTCTTGCTGAGGCAAACTTGAAACCATTAAGGCTCGCAAATGGCACCAAACTGGAACGGCAACATGGAATTGCAAGACAGAGAAACGTGCATGAGCACCAAACCTGGACACTGGACGATTGGTCTAGGGTAATGTTCACGGATGAATCGAAATCCATGCTTTACAAGCATGATGGTAGGCAATTGGTGTAAAGAAGACCATGGGAACGCTTCCATCTAGACTGTGTGGAGGAAAAAGTGGCACATGGCGGAGGCTCAGTACTGGTTTGGGCTGGAATTTTTGCCGAGGCCCGCACCGAGCTCGTGCTAATTCAAAATGGCACTCTGAATGCGAGAGAATGTGAGAGAGGTACGTGGAGGAGATCCTGAATGAGCATGTTGGACCTTTCGTGGCGAAGATGGACCGGGATGGCATATTAATGCATGATAATGCGCGTCCCCATACCGCAGGAACTATAAATGAATACCTTGGAGAGTTCGGTATCGAACTGATGCAGTGGCCAGCGTGAAGCACTGATTTAAACCCCATAGAGCATACATGGGACGAGCTTGAGCGTTGCGTAAAACATCGTAAATCCCCACCAATCACGCTACCCGAGCTCAGACAAGCACTGGTGGAGGAATGGGAAGCCATTCCTCAAAACCGGCTCGAAATTTGGTGTTCAGCATGCCGAATCGCCTGGAAGCTGCAAGAAGAGCTCGGGGAGGCAATACGAAGGATTAAAATTATGCATGTAATGAAAAAAGCAAAAAAAAATCTTAATTTTTTTTTAAGTTTCAGAAACAAATGTCTTACTTTAGTTTTTTTATTATTTTGAGAATAATAGTGAAGGTACACCTATGTTTCAATTTCTTAATTTTTTGTATAATTAAATGTAACAGTATTCGTTTCATTATGATAGCATACGTAGTTCGGGAGATATTCGGACTTTTGTGACTGACCCGTTATTTTTGGGACCGAGTGTCCTTTGGAATTTGCGAGTTTAGTCTACGGTGGCTAAGCCGAAATTCACAGACAGTAGATTGAAATCGTGTGCATGTGGTTGAAATCGTGCGGCTATATTCACTTGTGTAGGTCCCGCATAATAGATAAGATGCCTACGAGTAATATTGAAAAAGTTTCTTAAAAATATGTTATTTCAAAAAAGGCATACCTAGTAAAAATTAGATAATCGAAAAAATCTGTTAAATCGATGTAAATATGAAGATGATACACGCTTTAAAAGTTTCTGGAGGGGATAATTTGAAATAGTAGTAAATTCATACTAGCGCAGTACATTGGCACGGCGCGCGGCGCTAGTTTCTACGATAGTGCTGCCCTTGTCTAACACTTATTTGAAAACGTATATAACTTGACATTTTCTTTTAGCTTTTACACTTTTACACTTTGTGTAATATTGTTTCCACTATTTTACACGAAAACAATCATTTTTTTGAGATAGAAATAAAAAAAATGTCATCATCTCTATTCGGACTATTGCGAACATTCTAAGACAAATAATTGCCAAATCGGCCCAAACATTCTCAAGTGGTACGCTTACCAATGAACAGCAGTTAATTTTTGTTTATGTAGAAGATACAATTCTAATATACAAAAAAAACAGCCGAATCAAGGACTCGCACACGAAGAGTTCCGTACCACGAGGCAAAAAATACGTTTCTGATGAAGAAACGTACTTTTTTTCTCTCCATCTTTAAATTCATCGGAAACGAATTTTTTTTGGCGTTTTGTGGTTTTTTTTTTTTTATTATTTAGTATAGCAGCAACATAAAACATACTCTGTTAAAGTTTTGAACTATCTACCTATTACGGTTCATGGGATACAGCCCGCTGACAGACAGACGGACGGACAGACGGACGGACAGACGGACAGTGGAGGCTTTGTAATTGGGTCTCGTTGGCACCCAAAAAATCAACAACTTTGATTAAAATGCCGACAATTACAAAAGCCATTGAGACAAGCGAGGGAAATTGATAATGATGGCGTATTTAATACGTAAAAACCGATGTAGGGAATAATTAAAAGATAATCTACCAACGAGTGAAGCGAGGGAAGCGGCCCGATCGAATGGGGCCGAAATGACCGAAATGTTATAATTTCAGTATCCAAATGCGTATTGTAAGGGAGTTTATACGCTACTTTGATTTGATTCAGATTATTTATTTATCCGTAGAGAATTAGAAAGAATATACCATGATTTACAGTCAGGAAAATTAATTGTCAAGCAAATTGACATGAATCTGACGTCTTATAGCATATCATACAAGTGACCGTTCTGATTTAATTATACGGACAATTTTTATGTTGGAAGTAAGCTTGCTTTAAAAAATCGGTTGAAGGACACTGATTAAGATACAATAGTAATGTTATTGTTGTTACGTCTAGGCATATCCCGCAAAGTGTTAATTTCCCAGACTATACAACAAAATTAGAACACTTTTTCAATATTGCTCATTGTATGGACCGGTTTTATCGCTGATGGCGAACATATCCATCAGACAACCACGCTATTTCACATTAGGATAGGCAAAAATGAGTTAAGATTCTTACATAGCGCAACTCTTATCCGCTTTTATGAAAATTCTTAGGTGAACCAAACTTTGACGCTTTTCTTTAGACGCAATTTACGCTTTTTCTGAACAGTGAACGGTCGGATGACGCTGAATCGGGTATACTCGTCTCCAGTTGGGCGGTGACGCTGAATCGGGTATACTCGACTCCAGTCGGTGGGTGACGCTGAATCGGGTATACTCAACTCCTGTCGGTGGGTGACGCTGAATCTGGTATACTGTGGCAAGCGGGTTTCTAGGGTAGATATATAGGAATGAAACCAAGAGGTCGCTTAACACATTTATTAAACAAGAGATTTCAGGGTAGTGAGTTCTAAGGTCTCTGAGTACTGGTTCTGGTCACTGAAGTTAGAAGAGAAGAGAAAGTTACTGCCCTGGGCTTGGCTACGCCGCAGCACGAGGTCCGGCGCGAGGTCTCAGGGCAGGCAGCAGAATTGGGCGGCGACTTCAAAGGTCGCTCGACGTGGGCAGCACCACGCTTGGGTGCACGACCGCGTGTAGGCACGGTCGTGCTAAGGCAGGGCCTCAACACGTGGCGGGCGTGGGGTCTCGGCACCCACGACCCACGTGGATGGCAGGTTAGGCGGCGGTAGCGGCCGCGTGTTCAGTACGCGTGACTGCCGTCTCTCCAGCGGTAGGGCGGAGGCAGCGAGGACGTCAGTCAGCGGTAGGCAGGATAGAAGTGTGTAGCCCAATACTGGAACCCTGGAATCAGCGCGAGGCGGGTGCTTCCGTAAGCGATGTGCCAGGACTGCAAACCTCCGCCGATGTGTGCGTCTCCCAGCCGTAAGCCCAAAGCAAGGTGGATGGAGGAAGACTCACCCATCGTGGCGGTTTACAATTTTAGGTTATGTCGTGCGCATGCCGCGGGCATTCTCGGAGGTCCCTCGCCGCGTGGCCAGGCGATTTAAGCGAACAGCAAGGCGCAGCGCGGCGAGACAAGCAAAGCGGAGAATGCGAGAAGCATGCGCACGCATTCACAATGTGCAGTAAAGGTGACAAGTGATGTGGCAGAAGCCACTACAGGTAAATAGCTTTCTCGACAGTCATAGGGAGGCTGCCGAGAACAATTACATTAGCTGCCAGACCGCGCAGACAGAAATACATAGAGAATGCGATCTGGCAGGATACAATTAAGAATAGAAGCAATCACGCTGAGCACTTACCCGTTTATCCCGGGGTTATTTAGACTTACAACTTGATCTGCTTGATGCGAAGGAAACGGAACGTTAGGCGTCAAGCAGGGATATTTATAGCCTTAACCATACCACGACACCGAGTGACGTGGTGGGAACTTGTAAGATTTAGGGATGTCATTCTTTTAAACCGTAACTAGTGATGTGCGTTTTAGTTGATCTGTAGGAAATCGACTACAACGCCACAATACTCGACTCCTGTCGGGCGGTGACGCTGAATCGGGTATACTCGACTCCAGTCGGTGGGTGACGCTGAATCGGGTATTCTCGACTCCTGTCGGGCGGTGACGCTGAATCGGGTATACTCGACTCCTGTCGGGCGGTGACGCTGAATCGGGTATACTCGACTCTTGTCGGGCAGCGACTCGGGTCGGGTATACTTGACTCATATAAGTTTACTCCTATCGCGTTATCAAGCACAGTCCTTTTTTCTTGGACAAGGCTGTTTAAACAAACAAGATATTAACCAATATTATGCAGTGGACAAACGCTTGTCGATTTGATTGATTCTTAGACAGAAAAAAAAACTGAAACTGTGGATAACAATCGTGATTACATATACCAGCTGTGTTCTGTGACCTGTGACCTGTATCCAGGATGAAAGTAGCCTTTTTCCTTCTCCAGGACCCAGGCTACCTGGCTACCTCTGTGTCTTTCATAACGACCAGTTCTGTGGTTTAGGCGTGATAAGGCGACAGACAGACTGAGTTAATTTCGCAGTTATATGGTGTAATAAAGCACATTCTAATCTTTTTCACGATATTGCTTCTCTACCAAAATCAAATCGGTTTGCTTCCACACTGCGTTCGTTAAACTCATCTGCAAGGTACTTAACGGCGGTTCATGTGCCCGGAGGCTCTCATTAAAATTTCAGCTTTCCTATATGAACACAATTTTGTGGCGGTCGCGTATAACTTGATTTTATTAAAGGAATAATCGCGTCTAATATTATGTTTCCATGTTTATGTCATTCGTGAATGATACAAAAATTATTTTGTAACATTATAATATCACGCTTGTTTTTTCCTATGTGTTGGGTAGAGATGTCTATTATACAGAATCATATTTTGCCAGTTATGTAATAATAAAGGAGCGAGCCTACTGCCACCGTGCGCTTTTACAACTTTCAACGCCACGATAATTTCGTGGATGGGAATTTAAAAGCATCTTCATATCCTATGAAGCATTCACAGCGCCCACAGAAAATTGCCCAGAGCAATCTACGATATCAGTCCATTATCAACCTACAGACCTCTATTTATAAAATAAGCTTTTAACATTAACAGGTCTTCTTATAATACGAGTACAAGCTGGTGTATTTGTGAAAGAGCACTCAAATTTTCTGTGTATCGTGTGACCTAAATTCTAAATATACCTGTCGAGACCCAACACGGTTAAGAATTCCTTCACATCAAAGCACATTAAGGCATAAAAGTAGCTTCGTCACAGCAATTAAAATATTCAATAATAAATCAAGAGAAAAAGGGTACTCCCTCAGGTAATTGTTTGTATAGTGTGCAAGAATTTATTGATAAAAATATCAGATAAATATGGTTAGTAAGTTTTCGTTTGGTACATTACTTTAAGATTTTATTATTGTTAAGATTTTACCAGTCAGACATGTCAGAATAATAATTTTAAGAAATTAATGTACTTATCGATTTTAATTTTCAAAAAATTTGTATGCCAGTCCATGGCGAAACATGGAAGATCATAATATATTAGGAGACAAATATATTCTATTCTATTCTAACTAGTCCTAACTAATGTTATAAATGTGAAAGTATGTTTCTTTGTTTGTTTGCTACGCTTTCACACCATAACAGCTGAACACATACAGTAGACCATGACCATAACATAGGCTACTTTTAATCCTGTATCGCAGACTAAGTCGCAGGCAACCGATAGTACATTCTACAAACAGGGAAATTACAGACGCCAACGTACAGAAAGTATACTGTAAATGGAATATACGTGTAAATAAATGATACTACTACTGAGATATTCATACACACATGCATACATTAACTCACAACTTTTTCCCTTAGGGGTTGGCAAAAACAACAGAACACCTGCTCCTACAGCGCCTTTTCTTTATGTGAAAAATTCTAATAACACTTTACCTTACTTGGAAATCGAACCCAGGAACCTATCCTCAGCAGTTACATTAGTGACCAGCAGATGAGTTTTTTGATATTTATAAAAATCTACATTATCTTTTTCTTCAAAAAAAAACGAATTTCTAACTTACTAGGCCTATGAGGCTGGTTTGCTGTTGGCTTGGCGGGCCATGTATGGCCAGAGTCATCACGTCGGCGCAGGCGTATCGTGTCAGAAGACGGGCGTCATTGCCAAGAGAGACCAAGGAAACGCTGACGTGATGACTAAGATGACTAAAGACTTAGTTGCGTTTTCTTTACTTGGGATGGGTTTGCTCTTAGCTCTAGTCTAGGTCAGAGGTGACAGAGACAAAGTCTATGATGGACTGAGCTTACCCAGAAGAAGCCTGTTCACTCTAACTTTGAAGAGATTCGGGTTGAATTCGTTCGGGAACACAGACGCAGGTAGTGAGTTCCACTCTTTTGCCGTGCGCAGTATGAAGGATGTTTGGAAGGGCTTAGTGCGAATTGCTGGAATGGCAACTAGGTATGTATGGTAATTAGCAGCACGTCTGGATGTCCGATGGTAGAAGGGGGCAGATGGGATGAGGTCGTAGAGTTTTTGTGCACACTCACCGAAGTACAATCTATAGAAGACCGCAAGCAGGCAACCTTGCGGCGATGAGCCAAGCTGTGAAGCTTGTCATCCACCAGTTTTACGTCACCAATGAGCCTCTCAGCTCTGCGTTCCACTGAGTCGAGCGCGGCAATTTGGTATTTAGCTGAGCCATCCCAAAGGTGGCTGCAATACTCCGTGCTGGATCGGACTTGCGCTTTATAAAGCGTTAAAAGCCGTCCAGGTGTAAAGTATCGCTTCACCCTATTTAGGATGCCCAGTTTTTTTATTGATGCGTTTACGTGAGATTGGCCGGAGAAGGCAACGCACAAGGAACCGTAGCAAGTCATGGGAGAGACTTTTGTCCATCAGTGGGACAATGCAGGTTGATACAAAAATAAAGTACGAAAACAAAGGCCCGGCCCTCCCGTAGTTTGAATTATTTCCGTCATATCCATACGCCTAAGAGACAGCCATTCACGTAGCGAAGGCTTTTTTATCGAGAATCACTTAGTGGGGTGCGAAAAATGTGGTCGTCACTAATGATGTGCCTTGGCAAAGTTTATTTAGTCGACGAAAATCGACTTAATAACAAAAAAAAATACATTTAAACATTTCGCTCACAAAAAGGTACAAAGGCGGACTAAGTGAGGGATTCTCTATCAGCCAACAAAGGGTGGTAAAGAGACCAGATAGCAGGTGCTTCCTTGAGAGAAACGTAATAATAATAAAATAAAACAATTAAGAAGATAACATAATTAACTATAAATAAATTATACTTTTAAATTAAACCGATTTCAATTAATTTCTATACCACTTTTGATAACAATTCCCATGCAATTGAAACTGCTCTACGGTTAAAACTCTGTAACTTTCCATTAAATATTAATGAATTATTTGACGTTTAACAAAATGGATAAAAAATATTAAATATTGACGACTTCTGTTGGTTCTCCTAAGGGTTTTCTCAGAAGTGGTATGGAGTAAACATAACTGACGAAATATGGGTGTACTACGGTACACTCTCCCTCCCTTCGGGGATGACAGGCGTGAAAATACACAAAATAGCCCATTTTATTTTCCAAAAGCTTTGGTCGATACTTAGCTAACGATGAATCGATTTAACTGTCGACGCACATCACTAGCCACATAACTCCCCTATGCGTATATTTAAGGCCCCGACACTTTTTATAATGTTATCATGATGTTATAGCTGGGCCCACATAACTTATGAATGGGTATCACTATGCTTCACTGGTTCGGACACGATGAAAGAAACCAGTTTATGACTTTTATATGTCATTATCTTTACTCTTGTTTTTTAACGTCAAGGTTTCAGGGTACATGCAACGTGTATCAGAAGTGTGTGAAGAGTGGGGCACAAACCATGAAACTGAACAACTTTCTACATGGGCCCGACATCGTTATCGCAAAAGAATAAGCAGTTGTCACATTCAAAACTTCAGTAGCCAAAAGGAGGTTATTTTAACGTTCTTGTGGTTAGATTAGAATGTGTGCTTTCCTATTTCGAGCTCGCCAGGGTCTCTTCCGAGTTTGGCAGACTTGACATATATTATCCTCACCAATATTATAAATGCGAAAGTAAGTTTGTGTGTCTGTTACGCTTTTATGCTAAAACGGCTGAACGGATTTCTATGAAAACTGGCATACAGATAGACCATGAGCTGGGTAAGGACATAGGGTACTTTTCATCCAGGATCGCAGACGAAGTTGCGGGCAACAGCTAGTGATTATATAATTCGTTCAAAAAAAAAAATTGTTCTAATAATAACTTCTGATACATTATATATATTCTCACAAAGTCACAATACATGCCGTTCTCGTAAAAATAACAACAATAAAGGAAAAACGAGAGAATACCTCAAATAAATCCAATACACAATAATTCAATTCACAAATCAAGGAAAAAGCGCAATATTCCTTAAACGCGCCACAGCATTCAATCTTTCTGTGGAATAAGTTGTGCGGTACCAAAATTGAGGGCTCTTAATACATAATAAATGTAAAAACCTGTCAATAATGATGATGATAAAAGAGATATTTATCTCTTTTATCATCATCATTATTGGCAGTCTTGTTCCACCCACTGCTGAATATAAGCCTCCTCCCTTTTGTGCTACGCTTTCCTGGTCTGTACGTAGGACTACGGGTAGCAGCGTTGAAATGGAGATGGGCAGGACACTAAGCTAGACGTAGTGATAACAGGTGTAGCAAAGCCTTCACGGAATGGTTGCCGAGAAACGGCATAAGGAGCGTTGGATACTTTACTACTAGGGATATCTTTTGCTGAGCAAAAACCTCGTCAAAGTTGCTAATATTAAAACGACATCACCACTTTTATCAAACGTATTGGAGGCCACTGAAGGTGATTTAGATTTCATTAATATTATATTCTTTACCTATCAGGGATTGTCATTCTTGAACCGCTGATTAGAAAGAGAGCATTATTGCAAATCTATCGAATCAATACAACTTTCAGTTCTGTTACGCCCGCGCCATAGCAAACGCAATGTGCTGCGCGCAGTATGGTAGCAATCTAACCGGAGTAGAATCAATTCACAGTTGTTTTTTTTTTTACTTTAAAACAAAACCTAACAACGCCTGTAATCCCAGAAGGGTTAGGTTAGGTTAATAGCTACTGCTGAGCATGAGGTCTAGGGTTCGCTTCCCAGGTCGGGCAAAGTGTCATTGGGTTTTTCTATCTAGAATTTCTCAGTAGCAGCCCGGGCACAAATCCATACTGATTTGTGTTCGGTTGATGGCAATAGGCTCGCCCCCTATTACATTGGACTTAAACATAACTTGCGAAATGTGGGTGGTGTGGTACTGCCTTTTTTACTTCAATGTTAATTTGTGTCCATATTCTTGTCAACATTAGTAGCTAGATTACATTTCTGCAGTTTAAATAATCCGCCGATCCCGATTTCAAGCCGCGCGGGTTAATCGAAGGTTAAGCTTCACTTGCTGCAGTCAGTTAGAAGATGGGTGAATTTCCATTACATATCGAGCCTCGGAAAACACACTAACGGCTGAACCCAATAACGTATCTATCTCCAAATTTGGCGTAATGATGATAGAAAAACTTTTCAATCTCCGGTTTTAACGTCCCAATAAAGCCAAACTATGCGACCCTGTAAAGTGTTGACAGCTATTTGTTTGACAGGTACAGATAGAATTGTATTATCTACCATCAGTAGCGATCTGTCTTAGGTTTTTGGGTTTGGCCGTTAGTTGACCCTGGCTGTCATTCGTAAATCTTTGGCAGTCGTTACGGGTATTAGGAAGCCGAAAAGTCTGACATCCAGCCTTACTAAGGAGTATCGTGTTATCTAGTAAGTGAGTTGTGGATGTCAGATGGGCGAGTCGGTCAATGTTAAATGCTGGTATAAAGCTGCATTCGGTTAGACAACACAGGAAAAGCCTGGGCAGATTGATCTTAAATGCTTAATGTCTCTCAGATCAAATCTAGTCTCTTTTAACGCCACCAAAACACAGGCTTGTCTATTCACCGCAAAAAGGAGTCGTTTCGACCAAACTCCTACTTTTCGGGGTACATCTGTTCCTGTAACTGATCGGCTCGAGCTCCTAGGCATGGAGTTGGCGTCCATTTTTTTTTTTTTTATTCCCGGGGTTATAAATCCTCATGGATGTCCTCCGCCCAGGGGCGGGCGGAGGGGTCTGTCAGACTCTTACTGACAAAAAACCACCCCGGTGTTCCATCTCACACCTACGCCGGGGTCGCGGGAACACATAATTCTTCCGCATCCCCGGCTGGTGCCTGCCCGCTTGCACGGACCCCGTCTCGGCCCATGCAACGTCTGTGAGCGGCGCGCGCGGAACACTACGCGCGCCGCCTTCTCGGGTCCTGATGTTGGGGGGCGACGGATGTCCCCGAATCCGTCGCCCCTGGACCCATTTAGGGGGGCTGGAAGAGGGTGTTGTCCGCCCTCTTCCAGCACTGGCCGGACCGCCTCCATGGTGACGTGACCAGCGGTAGGGCGTGAAAGCCTGTCCCGCCATTCCGCCACCAGGACCTCGCGAAGCTGCGACCGACGCTGCTCCATATGGCGCTGCATCGGCTGCTCGCCCCGTGCCCTCGCTTCCTCGCGCCACCGATATAGTGACGCGAGCACCTTCGCATCTAGGTCCCATGGCGGGGATCCGGCCAGTGCACAAGCCGCCTCGTAGGAGATCGTGATATACCCCCTTATGACTCTGACGGCCATTGCTCTCTGCGGCTTTCGCAGCACAGAGATGCTGGCGGCCATCAGGTCAGCCGTCCAAATCGGGGCCCCGTAAAGGGCCATCGATCGCACGATCCCCACGTAGAACCGCCTACAAGCGGCGCTCGGGCCCCCCAGATTGGGAAGCAGCGTTGATAGCGCCCCAGCCGCGCCCAACAACTTGGGCGCCAGCCGCCGGAAGTGGGGTCCGAAGTCCCACCGGCTGTCGAGCATCAATCCCAGATATTTCATGGTGGGCTCGACAGCGATCCGGACCCCCCCGACCACAATGTGTGATCCTGCCGGAGGCGCCCGCCGGGGGCCATGAAACACCATGGCCTCCGACTTGTTGAGGGCCACCTCCAGGCCGAGGCACCGTATGCGGCTCACCGTCAGTGAGACCGCCGCCGTCGCGAGCAACGCTGCCTCCCTGTGCGAACTCCCCCGGGCCGTGACCAGCGTGTCGTCCACGTAACACGTCAGGTCCGCGCCCATGGAGTTGGCGTCCAGTCTCAACTTTGCCGCCACCATTGAGCGCAAAGCCCAAACTGCAGCCAAAAAACTGGGCATCCTTAATAGAGTGAAGCGATACTTTACACCTGGACAGCTTTTAACTCTTTATAAAGCGCAAGTCCGATCCTGCATGGAGTATTGCAGCCACCTTTGGGATGGCTCAGCTAAATACCAACTTGCCGCGCTCGGCTCAGTGGAACGCAGAGCTAAGAGGCTCATTGGTGACGTAAAACTGGTGGATGCCAAGCTGTGAAGCTTGGCTCATCGCAGCCAGGTTGCCTGCTTGTCGGTCTTCTATACATTGTACATCGGTGAGTGTGTGCAAGAACTACACGACTTCATCCCACCTACCCCCTGCTACCATCGGACATCCAGAGGTGCTGCTAATTACCATCCATACCTAGTTGCCATTCCACCAATTCGCACTAGCGCTTCCAAAAATCCTTCATAATGCGCACGGTAAAAGAGTGGAATTCACTACCTGCGTCTGTGTTCCCGAAAGTCACCTCTGACCTAGACTAAAGTCAAGAGTAAACCCATCTTAAATAATAATAAAAAATAAAAAAATGTCTTACCTTAAAAAAATACTGCAGTAATTTTGGCAAGCACGACGAAAAGTAAAGAAAGTGTCCCCTATTTTCAAACCGTGTCACGCCGTGGGGAAGTAAACGAAAAACTCACAATGGGCTCTTTATCGTAACCAAACCACATGTTTTTATGGCATCTCGGGCCGTTATAAAGAGAATGTTATTTATTTGTTCGAGCACTTTGCGAGGCGCGGAGTTGACGGCTGATTCGGAAGAATATCGTCTTGTTTTGTTAGTGGAACGGGTTGGTAACGTAAGTTAACTCGGGAGATTGTGTAACAGTATGTATGTCAATATTTGACTTATTTATTTAGTTGGCATTGGAAGTTTGTGTTTGTGTTTTGATGGCTTGATTGGGGTGGGGTAGTGAAGCTATTGGCTTCGTAAAGGTAGCAGGTTCTATTCTCGCACTGATATACTACTTAATACTAACCATAAATTAATTTACCTCGCTCGCTAATTTGCCTCGTTGGTCTAAGTGGTCGCAAGAGTTACTGCTGAGCATGAGGTCCTAGGTTCGATCCTCAGGTCGCGTAAAGTGTTATTGGGTTTCTCTATCTAGAATTTCTCAGTAGCAGCTCGGAGTCTGGATTTGTGCCCGGTTGACGGCAATAGGCTCGCCCCCTAGTACATGGGACTTAAACATAACTGGCGAAATGGGGGTGTACTATAGGTACACCTCTGCCCAACCCTTCTGGGATTACAGGGGATCTTAATACTAACCATAAATTAATTTAATATCATCATATGCCGAGCATTTTCCCAACTATGTAGGGGTTGGCTTCCGGTCTGACTGGATGCAGCTGAATACCAGCATTTTACATGGAGCGACTGCCTATCTGACCTCCACAACCCAGTTACTGGGTAACACGATGCTCCATCGTAAGACTGGTCGTCAGACTTTCGGGCTTCTGACGACCACCCGTAACGACTGTCAAAGATCCACGAATGACAGCCGGGACCGATGGCTTGACGTGCTTTTCGAAACACTATATGTACTGGATGGTCACCCAACCTACGACTGAATTGGAAAGCATTGCTTAACCTTGAACATCGACTCGTGTGGCTAGAAATCGGGATCGGCGGATTGCTTAAACTATAGTAATGAAATCTAGCTACAAATACTGACATGAATATGGACACAAAAAAAACATACATCAAAAGTTAAAAAAAACGACGGGTCGTACTCCGGGAGTGAAAACTTGAATATTAACGTTGTGCATTTTTTATATTTTGGAATAGTTAGGGAATAATTTTGCACGAATTGCTTTAATTTGTAAGTGTTTGTGGAAAACTTAGTAAATTTTCATATGCTGGGTAAAATTGCTAATAAGACCACCTTACTCGCAGCTTATCATGGTTATGTCGCCTCGGCTCTGCGGTATGGCCTCATATTCTGGAGAAATGCGCCTGAGATACAAGAAGTGCTTATAGCACAGAAAAAATGTATCCGAGCGATTTGTAGAATAAAACAGAGGGAATCATGCAAGCCACATTTTCATAAGCTTAAAATATTAACTTTACTGTCACTCTATATTTATGAAGCCTGTATTTTTATAAAACACAATATGAATTTGTATAGATTTGTAGAAAGTAAACGGCGCTCAAAAAAGTTGCAGGTGTTAGCAACAAAAACAAAATTTCATAGTAACAGCTTTTATGCAATGGCTCAAAAACTATATAATAAGTTACCAGGACAAGTTATCTCAAGTAGTAACATAAACGAATTTAAAAGAAATCTATTCGCATTGTTAAATAACAAGGTGTATTAGTCTGTTGACGAATATTTAAATGACGATTTTTTAATTATAAGACATGTTATGCTAAATCCAATCTTATATAATTATATAATTTTTTAATTTTGAATATTGTATAGAACCTTTGATATTTTGTATGCCTTTTGGCGGGACACAACTCGGATCTAATGTATTATAACACCTTCTGTATGTACCCTGTGTTCACGAAATAAATTAATTTGAATTTGAATTTGAATTAATTATCAGTATAAAAGTACTATCATTTATGTGGTAGAATACAATATTTATTTATTGCGCTGTGTACGATACACAAACATGACAATTTATATTACATTAAAAAGTTTATCTCTCAGAAAAACCATCAATAAAAATCAACAATCATCCGTCTCACGAATTTTCGATCAGGTCACGTGCCCTGACGCGAGTTTAACATTTTTTTACCCATTACAAAAAAAAGTGTACAACGCCGCTAAAGAAGTTTTCACTTCAAAACTGTGAATTGATTCGACGCAAGTTAGATTGACGAAACTACGCGTAGCACATTCGTTTGCTACGGCGTAGCTGTAGTATTGCGTTTGCTACGGCGTAGCTCAAGAATATGTTTAGTACTATTATTAAGCCACGAACGAGCCCTTAACTTAAACCACAACCAAACACCACAATAATACCAATGACCAACCAATCATAACAATTGTGTTATTTTTTAGTCAATTTGGTCCGCAATAAAGGTTTCTATTTATTTAATTCGAACTAAGTATTTTTAAACTAGTACTCCTAACTTTTAACTCTCAACACAACACTTCACACACTTGACTTCTTTGTGTTACTTAAAATGAAACCATAGATTTTTTTTCAGCAACAATTTTCCATCACCTATACAGGTGATTTCCAAAATAAAAACAGTATCCCCAAAAAGTATAGGTATTTTTAACCCTACGTTCGTCCACGTAGTTTCTGTGAATAGTTTATAACGCAGCGACCCGGCGCGATGTCAGCAGACGTTAGTCTTCGTGAACAGCTCCCTGAAGGCACGCCGTGACGTTTCACACGTGTAACTGACGTACGGGCGAAAATCCGAGCGTATTTTGTGGTTTTTTGAACGTAAAATTCCTTAAAATAACATAGCGCCCGCATTTCTACGAAGGGTTACGCAGAGGGTGTATTCCTAAACCCATTTTAACTATTATTAATATTTTAACTATATTGTACATGCTGTAGTCTTCCACAAGTGTAGGAGTACTCAACTCAACTCAAATCATTTATTTCAAATAAACCCATTACAGGCACTTTTGAATTGTCAAGGGGTCGGTCAGTCAGAAATATGAAGCTAGTTGCCCATTCCAAAGCGAAGTAGGTACCTATGGAGAAGAACGGGCAAGAAACTCCATGGACACTCTTTTAAATAATATGGTTACAGAAAATTTGTTACATCAGTCTTGTTGAAATTAAACATGTGAGAACGATGTAGAAAGACCCGTAATAAAAAACATAAAAATCGGAAAATAAAAATTAAAAAAAAAGCCGTGGCAGCCAAGAAATGACCAGTCCCCACTGACGGCGCCCGTTCACGAACATGACGTATGGATCAGCACCATTCAGCTCAACCATTTTGAAGGGAACTTAATGATCCAACACACACGCCGCCACCAGCGAGACATTTGAGTGAGCGTGACATACTCTCAGCCGCCAGGGCACATTCAAGTCAATGACAGACGTGCCCAGTATAGGGTAGCTTTATAGTAGGTACTACATAGTGCTCACACGTGTGCTTTGCAATTATACAATACTAAAAGATTGAATTTATACAGTGCAAAGATAGTTTTTACAATCTTCAGCAGCTCCAACAATATTTCCGAATGCTAATCAATTGTTTAGGCGCCCTTGTGGAGCAGAACCAGCGTTGAGCCAAGGATTTTTGTCAGAGATGTAATCCTCCAACTTATAATATGCTTGGCTGCATAGTGTACACCTATGTAATACCATGAGTGCTATTCTGTAATCATCTCACCGCGAATTCGTAGATGAAGTGAGCGTGTAGTGAGCTCTCAGTGCCACTGATGGGATAGCCAAGACGTGATGACATTGACAGCAAGGCCACGCAAATCTTCACGGTGATATTTTTACTGCATGGACATGCTGATGTTGCACATTATTGATGTGTTATGATCCTATACAAATAAAAAGGGTATTTATTTCGTAAGTTAGCAAGTAAACAGTAGGGTCTAAAACTGCACTATATAAAAACAGTGTTTTCGTAATGGCTCCAAGGATATATAATAAATTACCGAAATGTATACGGAATGAAGAAAATGTCTACAAATTTAAAAGTAATTTGCTTTTGTTTTATTAGACAAGACGTATTACTCTATTGAAGATTTTTTTAATGACAAATTGTGAGTAATTTCCTATAAATTAACTTCCCTTGACATGCATGTAAAATTTAATTAAATTGACAGTTCTTAATTTAATTGACATTTATTCTTGTTATAAAACTAGTAATCATTTGGACTTTTGTTTTTTATCAACTGTTTAATTTACTATATTAAAACTACTATTTGTACACCAATTTCATTGGTAGAACATAGTGCTCGACTACAATAATATGTATATTTCAAGACCTTTTATGTGTACCTATGTTTACAAATAAAAATTTGATTGATTGATTGATTGATTGTTACTTTTTTTTTTGTTTCTTTTCATAGGGAGCGAGTCAATTGGCATAAACCGAGCCCAAATCTAGACATTGGGTTGTTTTAAAGAAATTCCTTAATAACCCAAATAATACTTATTCCATATTATTGTATAATCAGCCTATAATGTGCCCACTGCTGGGACACAATACTATTTTTTGGTTCTTAGAGGGAGATCAGTGGTGATGATATAGTTTACACAAAGTGCCTGCTGGGGTTCGAACCCACGATCTACATACGAATTGTAGTCACGGCCGTTACCACTGCCACAACTATTCTTCCATTATAAGACCACAAAATAGTCTCAATTACGTATGGCCCAAAAATGTAAACCTTAAATGTTAAGTACAAAACGTCAAAGCTTGAATACTGTCGTCACCGAAAAGTTACGAACACCAATATTTGGTTACCGCGTCGTGCATGTTAACAAAGGTGGCATATTATATTAACCGAAACTGAACTTGAGGAAATTTATTACAAAAGCTGCGAACCCACTTTTACTGCGACACTCTTGACGGCAACCTACCAAATTTTCGAACAACATACAATGCTGCATTTGTTCAAAACACAAATTTACCTTGCAACCAGAACCAGCATTGGATTGTATACAGGGTGACAAAGTAGGGTGGCAATAATGTTGTTCTGTTTCGGGATACGCGCTAAGTATGAAGGGGTGCTAACTTTGGACAGGCCGTCGGCTGCATCGTCCTGAGACGGCACGCGAATGCAAGTTACAACTATGACACATTGTTGCAATATTAGACGTCCCACCTCCAACTCTTATTACCTTTGTGTCTGCTATTCGAAAAAGAGTTAAGAAAGCGCGAGAAATAAGATGATTGGGTAATCTTTTTCTTGGTAATGGTGAAAAAATATGCGGTTTTAAAACATGATTATTATTTAACAAGCCATGACTGTGTCCGATGGGATTCGAATCAGCAAAAAATACGAACTAACGTACAAACTTTTATACACTATTTAATCCCTCGAAGGGAAGAATTTTCAAAAATTCTTTCTTAGTGCTCACTTTCGTTATACTACATAAGAATCCCTAGCGCAAAGTTCCTTGCTTCTTAACCCAGCGGGTTTATGCTGTGCATTGTCTAGCAGTGAATTAATGAATTTAAGATTTATATTTAAAACATAAACATAACATCACGCCTTGTTGTTCTTGCCGAAGGGTTGGGCAGAGGTGTAGGTGTATAGTACACCCACATTTCGCCAGTTATGTTTAAGTCCCATGTAATAGGGGGCGAGCCTATTGCCATCTACCGGGCACAAATCCAGACTTCGGGCTGCTACTGAGAAATTCCAGATGGAAAAACCCAATAACACGTTGCCCGACCTGGGAATCGAACCCAGGACCTCATGCTCAGCAGTAGCGATTGCGACATACAACTGGGGACTTTGCTACAGTTTACGGTTAATCGCTTAGTGGCCATAATCATAAAACTTAGCACATTTATTTATCATTGGCATATTAATTATAAAATTATAAATGTTTCTATTTCTGTAAGTCAAAATCAAAGTCTTTTATTTCCCATAAACCTACAAGAACACTTATGAAACGTCAGAATCTAGGTGCACGGTTCCATTTGGTCGTTTCCTATGGAGAAGAGCCGGCAAGAAACTCCACAGTTACTCTTTAAAAATAATTGGCTGTTATAATGTTTTCAAATTACTGTGTTAAGAGGTATAGGAGGTCAGTGTATGCCTGCCTGTCTTCAAATCTACAGTATAAAAGGCCTACAACGTTCCCACATTCACAAACCATAAAATAATCTAACAAAATTTAAAACCTATGTCTAAGAGTTAAAACCTATATCAAAATCTAAATATCATGATTCCCAAATCAGCTGTTACAAATCCGAATTAATATCCTGTTCACAAAAGCCACTATTAATGAGTTGAATGAGAAGATTGTGACAAATATGTATGTATAAAAATAAATATTCAATAAAATATATATTTAAAAAAACAGAGCAATTTACATAGTGATGCCGTTTATGAGGTACCAGGGAAGCCAGATGTGCAGAGGGAATTATTGCCAAATTCCTTGTCTTCGACGTAGTCTTTAATCTTATTTTATACTTTTTTGATAAGGACGCGTTTGATGTGAGTTTTGAACTTTCCATCGCTAAGTTCTGTATCCGACTTTGGCAACTTGTTATAAAAGCGGATACAGTTTATAAGAAACGATTTGCTTGTTAAAGTTAATCTTAATTTGGGTATCACAATTTCATTTTTACTACGTGTATTTATATTATGGAAATCGCTTCTTATTTTGAAAAGTCCTAACTTTGTACAAACACTTTAACAGGTCAATCCTTTTTTTAAACTAGATGAGGTCGGCGTTTCCTATCTGACTACTCTGAGAAGAAATGCCGAAACAAACTCAGAGGTCAGAGACCGTCTCTATTGAAGTCCAGACATAATCTTCATCAGATCATGTAAAGACCATGTGGATTGATTTCTGAAATGGTATTTTGGGAAAAGAACCGTACAGATTGAGTGGACAGTCAGTGCAGGCATTTGTCAGTAATCGTCGCGGCTGTCATTCGTGGATCTTTGACGTGACTTTGATATCAAGGTGCATTCGGTTAGACTGGAAGCTGACCCCAATAAAGTTAGGAAAAGGTTCGGCAGATGGTGCTATGAAAAGGGGCACCTTCCCTTTGTCGTTGTGTTAACTAAACGCCTGATTAACTTAAACTTCTCAATCTAGCCAGTTACGTATTATCAGCAAATAATAGCATAAACAAATCTCCAGCATAAAACAGTAACAAATAAAAGGACAATAGCTGGAAAGAACTACTTGCAAACGTTTTACTGTGGCCATTTACGTTAGAGATTATTTATTGACCTATATAGGGTTACTTTCCGGCCACATAGGGGAAATTGCGATAACCTTGCGCGGTCATAACTCTGAATATAGGCCTGAGAAAAATAGCTGTACTACGTAAAAACCTATGTAGGCATATGTAACGGTTTTAGTCTCATTTATTAAAACATAACAACATATATTTAACTAAATTAAATTACAAAATAACTAATTACCTACACAAATTAATATAAAAACACTCAGGCGTCGAAGTAACGGTTTTTTACTTTTTTTAAAGATTGGAATTAATTTTCATGATCAAAAAATATATTTTAACACAAATAAAACACACAGTACTGTTTTCTGTACCAAAACAAACTCTTAGCTCATTAAAATAACATATTTCTTAAAACTAATGTTGAATTATAAACTTTTAAAAGCTATGAAAGTTTATCGCGCATTTGTGCTAACAGATTTTCAGAAAGCTACTATAAAAATTATCGCCAAGCCTAATTAACATTTAAAATGTACACCCATTTTAAATTCATGAATTTTACGTTTTGAAAAAGCTCAGACTTTTAAAAAAATACGTTTGTTTCCACAGCAGTGTGGAAATCTTGCTTTGTTCCTACACTCAGACGGTCTACTGTTTACTAATTAATGTTGCCCGCATGTTAACTGGTAGGGTTGCCATGATTACCAAATAGATTGTTTTTACTATAAAATACTTGCTATGTATGGATTTCTGAAAGATTAAAACTGATCAATTATATAAATTTATTCAGTATTTATTTTTATAAAAAAAGGAATCATTTCTAAATACGCAAAAAAATCTTAACATATTCCAAACCAGAAATGGGTTCGCATAATGCTCTCTGATTTATGCAACTTCACAGTCCCCGCTGAGCGCTCGTTGCGTGCAGGTGTTGTAGGGTAATACTAATCGTTGTTAAAAATGTCGTCGGCTAATGTGCTTAAGTGTAATAATTGTAATCTCGTGGTTAATGAACTGTTAACGTTTGTGCAACAGAAACATGAAGTGATGGACAGTGAAAGCCTAGTGAGGATATGTAGTTCTGCCTTTTCAACAGAAGACATCGAAAAAGCTAAGTCATTACTGTTTCAATCTGTTTCTTCTGGTATACGTCAAATAAAACGTAAAAACAAAGAAGGAAAGAGCAAGAAAGACCTCTTTGATATTATAGAAGTTTTTAAGAATGTAGACCCTGAGAAGATTCCTATTTTCGTAGCTCATGATTTAAACAAACTACCTCCAATTACGTTTGATCATGTAGACGTCAGTAGACTTTTAAAAGATATCGTTATCCTACAAAATGAAATCAAATTGTTTAAAAGTACGTATGTCACTGTAGACCAGCTGTTACAAACAAAGCAGGAATTGTTAAAACTTAACGCTGACGGTGGTGTGTGCGCTGTGACTCCTGACAGTTTGAATAAAACTATTATGCAGGATGACTATAGGAACATTAACCTAAGGAGAGGTGCATCTTGTATGCAAGCTAGCTTTGCCTATGATAGCCGACCTGAGGGTCTTCCGCACTTGTCGTCAATATCGTTGAGATCTCCGAAGCGAATAAATAGTACGAATGTTGAGCCTGATGAGCATGAGTGTGATTGTTCGTCCCCTTTGCACGGTAGCATTGATGTTGTGGCTGAGTGTGATAAAGCGGTTTCGTTTGCACCGAATAATCAAACAGTGCGGCAAGAGGTTGGTATGAGCACTACGAGCGAGGGGTCGGCTGCGGGGGGTGCGAGAAAGACAGAGCATATGGTGTGTGAGAAATTGAAGCCCACTTGCAAGTCGAGTGGTGTGACAGCCGTGGCGCCTAGCAACAGCTGTTTGCCTGAGTCTCACTCGTTTGCAGATATTGCGCGTGCGCCAGGTGAATGGAAACAACCAATGAATGGCGGTGAATGGACGGAGGTACAGAGAAACAGGCATAAAAATAGGTTTATAGGACAAAAAGGCGTAGCTGTTACCTCGCCACAGTGTAAGTTTAAGGCTGCAGATGTGAGACTCCCTTTGTTTATAAACAATGTTGACAAAGGAACTTCACCTGCAGACATTGCTAGTTATATTATGACTAAAACACAAGTTTGTGTAACATTGGAGAAAATTATAATGAAGCAACATAAGGAGTACGATGCTTATAAGATACTAGTCCCTAGGCACAAGTTGGCTACGTTCATGGACGACCGTATTTGGCCTGAAGGGATATCTTTTCGGCGTTTCATAGACTTTGGAAATCGAAGACACATTTATAAAAATCAAAATGGCCACTCAACAACTAGAAAGACCCTCACTTAGCAGTTTTATCTCATTTAACTGTAAGTCATTAGTACGCTCTGTGGACTATGTAAGAACCCTGTGTCGTCGAGCAGACATAATAGCCCTACAGGAGACGTGGCTGTTCCCGCACGACTTGCCGATCCTTGGAACAATCGACCAAGACTTTGACTACTGTGGCAAATCGGCTATAGACTCGTCTGCGGGCCTAGTACGAGGCAGACCGTATGGCGGTGTTGCTCTGCTCTGGCGTAAAACTGCGTTTAGTTCGGTGACAGTGATCCCGTGCAATAGTGTGCGTCTCACGGCAATTAAGGTAGTTGTGTGCGATCGATCCTTTGTAATAATATCTGTGTACATGCCGGTGAACTCCATTGAGAACTTAATAGAATTTACCGACTGTCTTAGTGAAATAAGTGCTTTAATTGAAAACACCGAAGTTGCGAATGTGTACATTTTAGGAGACTTTAATGCTAGTCCTTGTGCGTTGTTTGGAAAGGAACTTCTAAAGTTCTGTAACGAGCAGCAATGGGTATGTGCGGATATAGAAAAGTTAGGAATTTCATCGGGGACCTTTACTTTCGTTAGTGAAGCCCACGGCAGCACAAGCTGGCTTGACCATTGTGTGGTGACGGAGTCTGCGTGGCAGTCCGTACTGAGTGTGAGGGTGCTCTATGACTGTACTTGGTCTGACCACTATCCCCTAGAAGTATGTTGTAGTCTTTCTGTAATGAAACCACAGTTACTAATACTTGAAAAATCCCCTAATGGCATACTGTGGGCCAATAGGGATGAGCAACAAAAACAACTTTATAGTAAGATATGCAATGATCACTTTAGAAAGGTAGATTTTCCATCGGAATTGTCGGAATGCTGTGACGATTTATGTAACAATAAGGATCATAGAATAGTAATAGACAAAATGTACAAGGATATTGTTGCGACTATGTGTGAAGCGGCAGTGGTTAGTTCGAATTGCAGAGTTACTATAACTAAACGAAAACGTGTTGTATTAGGCTGGAATAGACATGTTCGTGGTGCTCACGAGGTTGCCAGGGTAAACTTTCAAACCTGGTTACTATACGGTAGGCCTGCAAGTGGACCTATCTATAATAACATGGTGGAGTCTCGACGTCTTTTTAAATCCAAAATAAAATGGTGTCAAAGTAACGCAGAGGAAATTAAAATGGATATTCTCGCATCACACCACGCAGACAAAAATTTTAAAAGCTTTTGGAAAGGCACGAGAAAACTTAACAGTAATCCCACTGTCCCTCTAAATGTTAACGGAGTAACTGAGCCTCGAGACATTGCGAACATGTTTAAAAGTCTTTTTCAGATAGAACCTCCTTCCTGTGTGCCGGGTATGCTCAATGCTGGTGAAATCAGGCAAAATTCGCTTGGGCAGGCAGTATTACCAGCTTTTACTGCTAAGCATATATCAACCGTTATAAAGCATATGACGAGGGGTAAGTCCCCAGGTCACGATGGAATTAGTATTGAGCATTTGCAGCATGCGGGGGTTCACCTGCCAAGGCTTCTGGCTATGTTTTATACATTTTGTGTAAGACACTCATATTTGCCGGATGAATGTATGAAGACCGTGGTTGTGCCAATAATCAAAAATAAAACTGGTGATGCGTCAGACAACAGCAATTATAGGCCCATTTCGCTAGCTACTACCGTGGCGAAAGTGCTGGACAGTCTGCTTGATCGTATTTTGAACAGCCACATAAAGCTGAATGACGCGCAGTTCGGTTTTAGACGCGGGCTATCAACAGAAACGGCAGTTTTATGCCTCAAGCACACTGTCCGGTACTACACCGATAGGAAGACTCCAGTCTATGCCTGTTTTTTAGACCTTTCGAAAGCTTTCGATTTGGTGTCCTATGGTGTGCTATGGTACAAAATGAGGACAGAAACCAGCCTCCCTGAAGAAGTCGTTAGAATTTTTGATTATTGGTACAACAACCAAGTTAATGTCATTAAGTGGGCGGGTGCGACCTCCGATGCGTACAGACTGAAGTGTGGAGTAAGGCAAGGAGGTTTAACCTCGCCTCGTCTCTTCAATCTGTACGTAAATGGGCTCATCGAGAGACTCAGCAACACCAATGTCGGCTGCTCCATAGACGGAAAATTTGTAAACAACATCAGCTACGCTGACGATATGGTGTTATTGGGCCCCTCCATAAGCGCGGTACGTAAACTCCTTGCTATATGTGTGGAATACGCCGGGGCTCATGGGCTCAGGTATAATGTAAAGAAGAGTGAGCTATTGGTGTTCCAATCACCAGGCCATAAGGTCATGAACGTACCACCCGTCCTCATAGACGGTATTTCTTTACCCAGAGTTTCGCGATTCAAGTACCTGGGCCACTGGGTCTCGGATGACCTCTCGGACCACGAGGACATTGAGAGGGAGCGCAGGGCGTTGGCTGTCCGATGCAATATGTTGGCTCGTAGATTTGCACGCTGCTCTAAGGCAGTAAAAGTAACTTTGTTTCGGGCGTTTTGCCAATCTTTTTATACGTGCAGTCTATGGGTCAATTATACGCAGAAGACAATCAACGCCCTGCGCGTTCAGTATAACAATGCCTTTAGGATGCTGTTGCGGCTGCCGAAGCACTGCAGCGCGTCAGGCATGTTTGCCGACGCTCGCATAGATGGCTTTCATGCCATCCTTAGAAAAAGAGCGGCATCTTTGCTTAGTCGAGTCCGCGGCAGTGGCAATGGCATTCTTAGAGTTGTGGCTGGCAAAATGGACTGTCCATCAATGTGGCATTGTGTGCAGTTGCATGTCGATAAGAACCGGTATAGGATCTTATCTACTGTATGATTATTGTGCCACGTATATCATTTGTTACTAACATAATTTTTAAGTATATTAACATAAATATGGATCATTTGTGTCTGAATTAAATAAATAAATAAATAAATAAATAAATAAATACTTTCTTCGTGTTTACTTTTGTGTTTATTTGATCTCGCCATGAAATGCGCTCTCCTAATACTTGCCTATGCAATCAAGCAGCTTGCCATTTTACTGCTCAATATTTATTTAATTATCCAGTTTTTTATTTGTTTTAACTTATTTTATTTAGTTAACTGCTCAGTTTTTACTGCCGTTAATAAATATACCTTTTGTATTTTTTAACTTACCAAAAGTACAATAAACAAAGTTTTGTTTTGACTCATTTTTAGTTAGCTGCTCAGTTTTATTTAGCTGCTTATTTGCTTATTTGGAAGTGTCGCAGCATTATGCTGAGACATTGATTATGATTACAACACAACATAACATCACGCCTGTTATCCCCGAAGGGATGGGCAGAGGTGTACCTATAGTACACCCACATTTCGCCAGTTGATTATGATTATTAGATTCATTATAATAAAAAATATATAAATGCTTTTTCTTTCTTTCTTACTTAGTTTTTACTGCCGAACTCGTTAATAAAAATACATTTAGTTTTATTTTATTTACAAATACTACAATAAACAACTTTTGACACGACTTGTTTGCTAGGCTGTGGTCACTAGGACATTCATGAAACAATTTGAATGACGTAAGACCATTACATTGATAAAAACTCTCGGCTATCATTCTAATTTAATACTAGTTATTGCAATGACTTACTAATGGTTTTACGTCATTGAATTTTGATCGTGAAGGTCCTACTTTAGTGAAAAATCGACCTAACACACAGAAAAAAAAACATTCCTATCTAATATTCTCACAATGTAATTCTGCAAAAGTCCAACCCAACTCATGGTGTCGGTACAACTTTCCGCACGCCCGTCCGTAGTTTGTGCTGTTTATTTGTAATTACTTGATGCGTTTCGGATTGGAATAAAATCTGTCCCCGCGCCCTGCCACTGTGGAGAGTGTGCAGTCTAATTGTCGGAGCTGATGTGTTAAAGCTGGTTTTAACATTGGACAGATGTGTGTTGGATAAACTATTTTTTCAGTTGCTGAATGTGATTTATCGATTGAATTGAATTGGAGTTAAGTTTTTCTTTGTGTCTATGTCCTAACCGGTCGTTCCCATAAAACATGATTTACTCATTACAGTTACTTGCTAGTCACAGTATGTCAAAACGTCAAACCTATTTTAAATGACAGCTCCGCGCACAGATTATCAAAGGCTAACGACGCGTGAGCTTTCAATGCCCGGAATGTTACCATTTTTATAAATATTGTTTATTTTATTTTGTTGAACGCTTATCTAGTTATTATTTGTATGTATTTTTTATTTTCATCTTAGCGTTTGCTACACTGGTCGACGTCATTCAACGCCGGCTGTCGCTGAAAACCAGCGCTGGGGCTCTGTCTCGCATAGGGTCGTGGCATTAAGCTCAGCGATGGCCGTTTTGCGTGGATGTGACGCATATTTTTCCCCGATTTGTTCTCTTTGGTGTTTGTGTTCGATCACTGCGTCATGTTTACCGTAAATAAACGTTCCTTTCTTTCTTTCTTTCTATCAAAACAAATTGTAAGTTGTTAAATCAAGACTGAATAGAAAACATATCACCTGTAGACAATAGTTTTTTTTCAAGGCGTAAATCGAACCCGGGACCCGTGGATAAGGTGACAGGGACTTTTTAACCTTAATGCATGCGCCCCACACAGCACAACGACGACTTAGTGGCACTGCGGTCCTTTGCTGTGATTCGCCCAATGTTAAGGTATGCTGTTAATTAAAGCAATCTAAAATGAATGCTTCATTAACCTGAATTGAAGTCTTAACAGCTAAGACACCTGTAAAATAAAACCATCTCCGTCTTCAAACAACCTAACTCCCGTATCGTTAAACTATGTACCTTCACTACAATAACGGTAACATGAACCCTAGTCTCCAGGGCTTCACGGCTTGTGCTACACAACCGGCCGGTGATCAGTTAAAAGGTAATATTTCCAGCAAACGGTCAACTTACCCGAACTTGTGCCAGCTCACTCAGGCCCGTACTTAGCCTCGCTTATGGGGTAGCTTAAAGAGAAAATTTTCGGGGTTTTCTGGCATATATTCTCAGAGACCAGTTCAGCTTGAACCGGTTACCGGACTACAACATAGTTGGGGAAAGGTTATACAGATGACAATATCCTCGGATATTGTCGGTGAAGAAATGCGTGCGTTTTGATAAACATTTTGCTTCCGGTATTATAGTTTTGTATAAGTGCTAACCACTACTAACTGTAATACTGTCGACAATAAACGTCATTCTATTCTATTCTTGATAAAACCGACCAGTCGGACTGGCTCAGCAAGAGAATGCCAAAAGAATACAGATTTCGAGGAAATACTTCCTTATCTGCCTCGTTGGTCTAATGGTCGCAAGAGCTACTACTGAGCATGAGGTCCTGGGTTCGATTCCCAGGTCGGGAAAAGTGTTATTGGGTTTTTCCATCTAGGATTTCTCAGTAGCAGTCCGGAGTCTGGATTAGTCCCCGGTTGATGGCAATAGGCTCGCCCCTATTACATGGGACTTAAACATATTCGTTTTACTATCGATGCACATCAAAATTTCTACTTTGGGTCTCACTTCATCTTAACGTCTAAAGAAAGAAAGGAAGAATAACGTTTATTTGGCAACAGTTCGTGAAACACAAAATACAAATAACAAAATAATGTTTTAACAACAATGGTGTAAAGGCTGCGCCAAAAAGGTTAATTTCAGCATTAATGCCAGACAGATGCTGTCTGACGCTGGTTTTCTAATGAACCTTTAGGAACAAGTGACGGGGGGTACAAACAGTTTCAACACCTCCTAGTCCCATATTCTAAGTCAAAACCTCATGACTTCCCCGATTTGACTCAAACTCACTTAGGTGGTTTAATATTCATAGTTGCAATTTTACTCCTCATCTCAAACAGTGTGCTCAGTCGAGGTGAGTTCATTTGAGCAACCACCTGTCAAATGTAAGGTACGTCGGCATCTACCTTGAGGCTTCCGGGGGGCAGTCAACCAGGATTTTTTTAACCAAAACCACGCGTATTTTATTCGATGTCTTTTGAAGATTTTATTGAATATGGACGCATTCATGAAGTATAACCTCGACCCACACTCATTCATCCATAGGGTCTTCATTAGTTTATTAATCTGACTTGTCTGAATACCAAATTTTGAGGGTCTTCCGAGGCACGCCTTGAGGTCGCCTCGACAGAGTTGTGAGCCGAGTAGCTTTCGAGGTTACGACTAAGAACATGGGTGTTAGTCTCCTTATCCGTTTCGGTTTAACGTGCCCCTTAACTTAGACTGTATGTAATAACAATAACAATATCTGTACAGCAGTGAAAACCACGTCTCGCTCAGCAGACTACCCGCTTTAGTGCTTATTGCCTTAATACAATGTCTTACTAGCGAAGGTATAACTGAAACTTGTGGGATAGCATTTCATGCTAAATATTTTTCGCATTTTTGTAACAATTTTTTCTGGCAAATAAGTTGAACTTGTGCGACTGCCTCGTTGGTCTAGAGGTCGCAAGGGCTACTGCTAAGCATGATATCCTGGGTTCTATTCCCGGATCGGGCAAGATGTTATTGGATTATTTCATCTGGAATTTCTGAGTAGCAGCCCGGAGTGTGAATTTGTACGCGGTTGATGGCAATATGCTTGCCCCATAATACATGGGACTTAGACATTATTGGCGAAATGTGGGTGTACTCTAGGTACACCTTTGCCTATACTTTCAGAGAATTCAAAAGTGAGTTTATTTGTTACGCTTTCTCACTAAAACGGCTGAACGGATTTTGATGAATGCTTTGGTGACAAACAACCACTACTTTACTTTTACTATTGTTCCCGGATTATCAGTACGTTCGGCCAACCTGATCTCCATAACTGAGGACCTAGGAGAAAATGTTACTGAATAAAGATTTAGTGACGGCATTGAAACGATTTTTTATTTAATTTTACTGCTAACCGGTGGCATTACGAGTAAAAGTAAAGTAGTGGTTGTTTGTCAACAAATCGTCACTAAATCCTTATTCAGCAACAGTTTGGCCAACCTGAATCTCCATAACTGATATGGAGATTCAGGTTCGCCGAACGTTCTGATATCAGGACGTTCGGCCATATATAAATGCTTCTAACTTTAGAACTGCACTGTCACAAATTATTTGGCAGGCATCTTTGTGAGTCAACAAATCGTCACAAAAAACTTGAGTAGCCGCCAACCTCGATTGGCCGAATGTACATATTCTTGTGGCCCTCGACGCGGTCGCAGCTGTGTGTAGTAATAATATAATCGATCGAGTCCAATCAGTGAAATATGGCTGTTCTTTCAAACGAAAGAGACGTATCCACAGAGTTAATTAACATTGTTTAAAGCTAGATCAGCGGGGTCATTGCCAAACAAACATAAAATGTTCGCTATTACATGGGACTTAAACAAAACTGGCGAAATTACTGCTATAATAATTATACAATAAAATACACACTTTCTTGGATAATTGTAGCAGTAATAAGAGGTCGGGAGTGGACTGATAGCTAAGTTACTATATTCGTTTGTGGTCAATTTTTTACAGACAACAAGTGATAATTTATGAAATGCCTGAGGTGGTCTCACCACACAGATTTGAGTGGGCCTGTCCAGAGATTGCTGGCATAGGTAAATCATTGCGTAGCTCATGGTTTATTGATGAAGCAAGCAACTGCTGGATTTAAAACAAAGTACACTCGGTCCCAAAAATAACGGGTCAGTCACAAAAGTCCGAATATCTCCCGAACTACGTATGCTATCATAATGAAATGAAATACTGTTCGATTGGGCATTTAATGATACAAAAAATTAACAAATTGCAACTTATGTGTACCTTCATTCTTATTTTCAATATAAATAAAAAATAAAGTAAGAATTTTTTTTCTGAAACTTAAAATTTTTGAAAGATTATTTTTAATTTGCTTTTTTTTCATTACATGCATTATTTTAATACTTCGTTTTGCCTCCCGAGCTCTTCTTGCAGTTTCCATGCGATTCGGCTTGCTGAACACCAAATTTCGGAGCCGGTTCTGAGGAATGGCTTCCCATTCCTCCACCAGTGCTTGTCTGAGCTCGGGTAGCGTGATTGGTGGGGAGTGACGACGTTTTACGCAACGCTCAAGCTAGTCCCATGCATGCTCTATGGGGTTTAAATCAGGGCTTCGCGCTGGCCACTGCATCACTTCGATACCGACCTCTCCAAGGTATTCATTTACAATTCCGGCGGAATGGGGACGCGCATTATCATGCATTAATATGCCATCCCGGTCCATCCTCGCCATGAAAGGTCCCACATGCTCATTCAGGATTTCCTCCACGTGCCTCTCTGCATTCAGAGTTCCATTATGAATTAGCACGAGCTCGGTACGGGCCTCGGCAGAAATTTCAGCCCAAAAAAGTACTGAGCCTCCACCGTGTGCCACTTTTTCCTCCATACAGTCTTGATGGAAGCGTTCCTTTGGTATTCTGTACACCAACTGCCTACCATCATGCTTGTAAAGCATGATTTTCGATTCGTCCGTGAACCGTCCGTTACCCTAGAACAATCGTCCAGTGTCCAGTGTCCAGTGTTGTTGCTAGCGCATGTATCTCTGTCTTGCAATTCGATGTTGCCGTTCCAGTTTGGGGCCATTTGCGGGCCTTAATGGTTTCAAGTTTGCCTCAGCAAGACGTCTCCTCACTGTTTGTGCGCTTAAATTGCTACCACCAAAGCGAATAAAGTGGTTTTTTAGACCAACTGCAGTTTGAAAACGATTTCGGAGCATCGTAGCCACCAGGTATATGTTATCCCTGGCCGTTGTGCATCTTGTCCTGCCGTTTCCTGGTCTCCGAAGGTGCGATCCGGTCTCTCGGTACCGCTGGACTACCCGCTGAACATTCGACAAAGATACACCAATGTTTCTTGCTGTTTCATTCATCAGCCAGTATAAAACATATGTTATAAGAAGCGCAACTAAATAGTCTTTATTCTGTTTTTTATCTCATTAATCTAACTGTTACAGTTTTGTAGATATTCGAACTTATATGACTTACCCGTTATTTTTGGAACCGAGTGTACTCGTACTAATCCAGACTTAAAATAAATTTGAAAGTAACTCGGTTTGTATGTTACCTTTTCACGCCTAAACCACTGAGTGGATTTCAATATTTTTTGGCGAGGAGATAGATGGTATCCTGGGGAAGGACATAGGCTAGTTTGTGTGCCGGTAGCACGTTCTCGTGGGATAATTTCCGATATCAGTAGCTAGTATTCAATATAGTGCGCCATGAGTCCTTCAAGTGCGCAAAAACGCTGATTTGATTGCAGTGTCGTGCACCGCGGTGCTCCCAGAAGGGATGGATATGGGTCACCTAAATACACGCGCCCTAATTCAGGGTGGATGCTCCTGTTGCTCTCCTTGACAAAATAAAATTAGTTAAATGGATATTTCAAATATTGTATTTCAAATGAGAACGTAATTACGCTGTTAGCATATAGTAAAATAAAATAACTAAGTTTTTATAACAGTTTAATTAAAGTCTCTATTATGAAAAAGAAAAAACAGGCGCAACAACAGTGTGTACTATTAGTAAAATGTTATTTGTTAAAGACAAATTCAATATAGGCTGAGAATCAGCAATTTACATAATTTCACAACTTTCTAGTGCTTTAGTCTGTTCAGTTACGAAGTTGTGTCAGAAAGGGCAGTGTGGATAACCGAAATAAATTAACTTCACTTCTTTTTTAAAACTTCACAACGTATCAATTGTCTCGTCATAGAGCTCGCTTGCCATCATTTTTCTCTCCCTCCCACAAATTATAGTCTCATTCAATAATGGCAGGGCCACGGTTTCTCTTTCGAATTTCCCGCGACCCTGAGGTGTCGGCCCTATCGGACCCCGTCATTTGGTGCTGACAACTCTTTGAGGCGCGCGTGGAACACGACAAAGTCAAAATCAAAGCATTTATTCCAAATAGGCACTAAAAGAAAAGGCACTATTGAACGTCAACATTTTCGTTTAAATAGAATTGATTCTAGGCGCCCCTTCCAAAAGGTAGTTTCGTATGGAGAAGAAGGGGCAAGAAACTCCACCGTTACTCTTATAAAATGTTGAACAATATTTTGTGTACATTAATCATATTATATGTGAAGACGATGCACCCAGAATAAAAATACTATACCACAAATAGGTAAAACTAATTTAAAATAAGCAAAGACAGATAAATCAATCACGTGAGGTACATGGTGCTCATATATTTACAAACATTGCGAAAGTATATGATTTTCATAAAACATTAACTAGGAATAAGTCAGTGTGTGAGTAAATTAAAAATAACAAATTATACAATACAATAAGCAACAAGTAAGATTTTGTCTAGCCTCTAGATTGTCCTATGGAGCAGGACCAGCATGTTTCCAAGCATTCTTATTTCGTATTTTGTTGTAACATTTAACACATAAAAGATGTATGTACTTAAGATAGTCTGAAAAATGGTTGATCTATTTTATTTTTATTTCTAGTGTTAATATTATGCGATGTCCGTACCCTGGCCTGGTCCTTACCGGACAGCGAGCTACCCATTGCTCGCCGTCCGTAAGCCCGCGCCTACGGTGGCCGGGAATCTGCTTGCGATTCCGGATAATAAACTTATAATGTTTTCAGACAATGAACGGGTCCCAAATGAAATTGCGTTCTAAATAACTAGACTAGAATTAAATCCTAACGTTTCTGACTTTGATTAATCACGTAGGTTATTCAGACACAGCCGCAAAGGATCCGCTCTCACTTCCTTGCTTTATTTTTAACTTAATAACTTCACACACAGAGTAAACAAACACAGAGGGTCCAATCAAATTGAAATTCAAAATATTGTTTTACTAATATTATAAAGAGGTTTTGTGAGATTGTACAAAAAAAAACCTTATATGTATACTAATAATAGGGGTTTCAATATGAAATTGCCGTTTTAACGCACTAGCCACTTTGAGTTACAATTAAACCTGCATGATATGAGATTCCAGGGTGAAACTTTTTTCACTCGACAACTGTAACACTCTAAATTTGAAATACATAGTAAACATTCGACTGTTTGTCTTACAATTGTTATTGGTTATTGCATTGAAAATAATAGTAATACATGAATACAAGTTCCGACGTGGAACTAACGCAACAGAATATCAATGCTGTGTTTGGAGAGGAGACTAATATGAGGAGGAGGATAATCTCAACCGAAGAACGCAATGGCTGATTCCAGGTCAAAAGCCGCAACAACCGTCTTAAGCGAAGCTTACCCACAGTTAAGTAATGGTAACTGTTTGATGGTCACTTCATAGTGTAATTCACTAAACCTTCCTCAGATCCGGTCAAGCAATAACAGCAGATTTCTACTGTACAGAACTTCAAATAATAATGGCGAAATTTGCAGCGAGACAGCCCGACTCGTCAACCGATCTTCACCACTATTGATCCATTGTAATGCAAGACCTCACACTGCACGAGGACCCGTTTTAACACTACAGGACTTCCATCATCCACCGTACTCGCCGGACCTGGTCCCAACCCACTACCGTTTTTTCCGTGATTTGGACCATATTTTACGTGGTAAAAAAACTTCTGCCTAAGAAGCAATAAAAAAATCTTTACATGGTTTTTTGAGTACAGGTCCATCCAGAATTACCGTAAAGACATAAATGAACTTCCCATGAGATGGCAGAAATTTATAGACAATGAGGGTAAAAAAATGATTAAATCTACATAATAAGTATAATTAAATAATATGTAATAAATATATGTAATATTTATTTGATAACATTTTAACTTAATTTTTTTTTTTTGTTTTTTCAGTACGAAACGGTAATTTCATACATACCCCTAATAATTTAAAGGGCCTGTATGATTTGAGTTTATATGTAGGGGATATCTTTGGAACTACTGATCCGATTCTGAAAATTCTTTTACTAATGGGAAGCTACACTATTGCTATACATTTAAATGAAGCTACACTATTGTTATATATAGTAAAGAAAGTACCGGGAAAAGATTCTACACAAAATGTTAGTTATTCGTCCAAATTTATTTCAGCGCCTTCAAAGTATATGCTCCTTCAGAAACGATACACTTACGCAAACATCAAAAATAATCCAATCATCAAAACATTTTTTAAACGCTTCTTCCGGAATTGATTTCCGGAATTTGACTCGTGAGACACAGAAAGTTCAGCGGCTATATTTCCCAAACAATTCAGTTGAGTATTTGTTTTCTCTTTTTAGAATTTTTAAGAAAATACCTTTTAACTTAACCTAACTTTTTTTGTACTCAACAAAATGAAGAATAAAATTCAAATATTGTAGTAATAAATAGTCTCGTTTCAGATTTTTTTTTAGTTTGTTTTATTTTCGAGTATGTATGAGACTTCTGATCTTTTTACTGTTTTGGTTTCATTTTGGTCCAATGCCGTTAGATGCATATGAATCAGTCTGTGCCCTCTTTTGTTAAGAATTAAATGTCTTCGGAGCGCGCTTATTCTCATTTATAACCACGCTTGTGCCCAGAATGCGCAGAATAATAAGAACTGATTACGATTAATAAGATTGATTGGATCTGTATTTTTCGTTTGGAACTCACAATTTCAATGTTGGAAAAATAGTTAGCAATTATCATTATTTACGAGTAGGGATGAATGCATATCATATACCTATTTGTTTAGTGATAGATACCTACTTACTTTATGTTTTTTTTATTTTTATAACTGGGCATCATTTCGAAAAATAGAAACTTCTATTACTTACCTGTACAATTTCGCTTAGGTAGATGCCAGAATTTGTTTCAGTAGGTAATTTTTCCCTCAATGCCGATAACGGGTACGCTCACCCTACCCCATACACCAATGTGCGTCGTAACTACTGCAGGGCAGGGGGCTCAAAACTGCGCAATTGCAAACACCACGTGGACCCAAGTTCATTCACCCCACTTAATCATACAACCTTATACCCGTGCAATAAGAGCTATAATCACACACATTTTTATTACCAAGTTGTCAAATAATCCCATCAAGTGACTTTCAGCTTTATTAAGTAGCAATAAAGACTATTTTGAGTGTATTTAAAATGTTGTTGTTAAGTAGGCCATGTTTTGTTTTGGTTGTGAATTACAACGCAGTAGATGACGTCACTCATTATTTGATAAGTGCTTTCGAAGTGGGATTTGAATATGAAGTAAATATAATAGTTGATGTGCTGCGCATACCTAGGTACGAATGAGTTATGGTAGTTTACGTAAATAAATAGGGCTTCGCGTAAACAATTATAACATAGAGATGTACATATCATTATATTGTAAGGGAGGTGGGAGACTGAAATCCCCGTACCTACTGTGATGAATTCAGATATCCCCTTAAAATACAACGACACATTTCTACAGCAAAAAGCAGAGATAGCCCAGTGGAATCGGCTGTTACTTACGAGTTTTAGGTCGTAGGTTCGAACCCAGGCGGGCACTTTACTTTGTGTAAATTATTTAACCACTTTTGCTCTCAAAAAGGGAGATGACAACAACGTGAGTAAACCGGCACGACTAGAACCAACAATTCGAAGACATGTGAGATCCATCAACCCGCACTGGGTCCGCTTGGTGTACGGCCCACTCCCTCTTACAGAAAGGAGGCCTGTGTCGCAGCAGTGGGAACATCCTGGCTGATTATCAGAGATGTATCAGAAATGTGTCGTCAAATTCAAGGATGTGGTACAGACCATAAAACTGGTAAATTTTCTCCACGGGACCAACATCATTCGAGAAAAAATTATCAACTGTCCCATACAAAACATTAATACCTACTCGACCCAAATGTACCACCCCGCACAATGTAATTGCCCCGTTGAGTGTTAAAGCTGCCGCATCACAAAGGCACCGCTCGTTGCGCGACACGCAGTACCTATGTGTCGCGCTGTCGCGTCGCGCCAGTTCGTTCGAGCCTTTATTAGGATTTTCCTTAAGGTATTTCTCAGTAGCAGGCTGGAAATTGAATGTTGGCGGTGTGATACCCCGTGCCTCGGAAGGCACGTTAGACAGTTGGCCCAGCGCCTGATCTCTCTCCGGTCGTGTCGGATGGCCGTCTCATCGGACTATGAGAGTAAAGGAAGAGTGCACCTGTGTCTGCGCACACACGCCTGCACTATAATATCTCCAGAGTCGATGGCCAATAGTCTCCGCTGAGATTAGCCGCTATAACCGAAATACGGTCCGACCACCATAGAAACGACGACAACGAAAGAATAGACAAAACGACAGACGAATAAAAGAAATCTGTCATTTTGTCTATTCTGTCTGCCATAATGTCTATTCTTACGTCTACAAAACCCGGTCAGGCTACGCGGAGGACTACTTGCTATTCGTATTAAGTATCTCTATACTGTGGCGGTAGAAGTAGCTTTTACCATAGAAACTTTTTTATTCCATGCTTTGGCCTTGCATGAAATTATTTAGAGTAGGGGAAGACCAAAGAACGCATATCTGATGGACTGTGTGAAAGATGATATGGCTAGAAAGGGGGGGTCTACCGAGATCACGACTAATAGAGAAGTAAAGAAAAAAAAGACATGTGAACCGACCTCAAATAATGTGGAATAGGGGCAGGAGAATGAGATGACCAGCATGCCGATTTTGTACAAATCTCACCGTGAAGACTTGCGTGGTGTGAGCTGTCAGTGTCATCCCGTCTTGGTCAATGACTAGCATCAGTGGTTTTGACAGCTCACTCCACGCTCACTTAACCTAAGTTTTGCGGTGAGATGGTTACGGAATAACACTGTATAGCAATAACAGAACACAAAATGAAACAAGCTTCAAACTTATAGTATAACACCCTATCTATTAAATCTATTAAAAATATTTAATTTAATTAAATTTTCATTTATTTACACAACAATGATCCATAGCATGTTAGTTATATAAGAACAAATAACTTAAAAACTATGTTAATTAAAATTAAGTAGTTACTAAGCTCACAGATAAACCATTTTTACATACAATCACCGGATGTAATGAATCACTCCTGCCTGACCAAAACCTGCATGAAGTGATTCATTATCGGCGAGTTAAATTTGTCCACTAACATCTTCAGAATGCTATTTGGACTTGCCCTCGTTCTATCCGATAGCGACGCCGTTTTACACCTCACCATAGTGTAGAAGTCATGAACACGCGCCTGAGCAAACATGCCTCAGGCACACGAAAGCGCGGCGGCCCCAAGAGCATTCTGATATTGAATAGGACCCTCAGAGTTTCCATTTTTTTCCGCGTGTAGCTGGACCACAGGCTGCTATTGTTAAACAAAGTAATTTTAACCTCCTTACCTCCATACAACACGCAAACCTGCGAACCAGCATATTGCTTTTCATAGCAAGAGCCTTGCGCTCGCGTTCGATGTCTTCATGATCTTTGAGGCCCTCCGGTACATAAGAAGTTTAAGGGGACTGCAGGACCTAAACGCAAGTTTTCTAATGTATGATATTCTTAAAGATATATATGATATTCTTCAGGATATATGCTAGTTAGCTAATGTGTTGAAAACATAATAAAATTAACTTGATGAGATACAAAAAAAACACGAAGATACCTCTAAAACTTTCTTTTAAGTATTAAAAACCAAACTAAAATACATTCTGTCAAAAATATATCGGGAATGGATGATTTGTTTATGGTTCCAAATTCTTCTATTTTTGTTTTTTTGTTGTAAGATTGGCACAACTGTTTTCCATTTTGGCCCAAAGTTTGAGTTGCATCTGTTATTTAGATTAAATAAAGTGCTGTTTTAGTTAGATCATATTATCTAGTGGGTATTGCGAATTTCGTTATGGACAAAAACATCAACAAAGACTTTGTCTTAAATTTTGCATCTCCAATGGAATTTCATGTTCTGAGACACTGAAAATGTAACAGAAGGCTTAAGGTGAATCGACTTTATCAAAAAAACGTCCTTATGAGTGGTACAAAGCGTTAAAAAGCGGTCGAGATATGATGGAAGATTTGCCTCGCTCTGGTAGGCCATCAACGGCTTCAACTGAAGTTAACATCGCAAAAGTGAAGGGAATAGTGACTGAAAATGTTCATTCAAGTTTGAGAGAGATAGCCGCTCAACTTTCTGTGTCTTAGATAGAGTCGATCCGTACCATTTTAAATAATTATTTGGGTATAAAACATGTTGCCGCTCGGCTAGACCTGAATTTTCTCAAAAAACTCAATCGCATTAGAGTCGCTAATGACATGTTAGAACGAGTCAATTCAGACCCAAACTTCATGAAACGCATGGTTACGGGTGACGATACGTGGGATTACGAGTTTGACATGCAAACTAGTCAACAAGCTTCGGAGTGGCGCCTTCCAACTGAACCGAAACCGAAAAAACCACGCCAAAGTCGATCAAAAGTCAAAGTTATGTTGACAGTTTTCTTTGACAATCGTGGTGTTGTGAACTCGGATTTATTGCCGGAAGGTCATAAGGTTAATAAAGAATATTATTTGATCGTTATGTAGCATTTAAAACAGCAAATTCAACGAAAAAAGCAGGATATGTGGAAACAAAATTCTTGGATTTTGCAACACGATAATGCGCCTTCGCACAAAGTCATCATTGTCAACGATTTTTTTACAAAAACTCAACAAATACCATCGAGCAAGCAGCTTATTCACCAAATATATTATGTCTCCAGCCGACTTCTTTCTTTTTCTTAAACTCAAATTACCACTTCTTGGCACCCGTTTTCATTCTGTAGAAGACAAAGGAGAATTCGCGGCGAGAACTGAACCGGAATTGATTCCGGAAAAAGCGTTTAAATTAAATGTTTTGATGATTGTATTATTCGTTGGCGTAAGTGTATCGTTTCTGAAGGAGCATACTTTGAAGGCGATAAAATAAATTTTAATTAATAACTAACATTTTGTGTTTTATTGATCTTTTCCTAGTACTTTCTTGACAGAGCAGTAAATGCAATCATTCAAATTTTTCGTCAGATTATTCTACAAGCAACATTATTAACGTAATAGTGTTTTATTATTTTAATCAAGTCAAGTGATTTTTTCTAAATAGAGTATTTCGTCATGTTTTGCAATAAATTACCAGCGTTGAGTCATCGTGCTCCTCTTTCTTTTCTATGCAGTCTGACAGAGACCACGCTTTAGCTCTTGTCAGCCCTTAAGACGGGGTTAAAAAGTAAAATAACGTTTCGAAAAGAAGGTTACCCCTACTCTTAAGCTTCCCCTGCTACATTTTCTTCAAATATTCCTCTACCCACCCATTGAATTTAAAAAGCGTGAACGAGACTAAAAAAACCGTCCAAAATGTACCGTCAAAACCTGAACAAACACTTTGCATCAAACATATTTTTCTTAGGGGCAGATTTCAATACCTACTGATAAAGCGAAACTCGTTTAAATTACAAATGTAAAGGGAATGGTACTGATTTCAAAAGTAGCCAGGTTAATGCACTATGACATCACATGCGACAGTAAATGTATTAAATAATATACATGAAGAAACGCACGAGGTGACTGGTATCTGGAATCTCAACGCATAGTTACAGCTCAAAATTAATTTATTAAAAAATACTGCACCTTATTTTTCATAATCACATTCAAATAGAAAAAAAAAACAAAGAAAAATGGTTAAATATTGATAAAGTCTAAAGTGTGTGTTAAAACTTTCACTTTTTTTAAATTCAAACACTGTTACTTGTTTATAATAACTTTATTATATACATGGAATCCTGATTACAATGTCAACCAACTTGCTTCGTAGCTCAATGATCACTGCTCAACATTGGCTCCACTGCTTTTAATACATTTCAAAATGACGCCTTCCCCACCCAGAAATAATAAGATTATCATAACCGTCATTTCAAGTGCTGCCTAACGAAAATACATTTGAAAGTTAGTTACAATATTAATCATTTGTTCTTTGACAGTGTTGCCACAGTGGATATTATACTTGGGTGTTCAAAAAATACATTTGTTTAAATTAAATTCCAACTTCCGTAATAATCGATTAGTTCGATTAGGTTTAGTAAAATTCACAACTTATTTTTAATGAAAGAGGCAAATTTAACTAGAAAATGCACAATATTTATTTGAAATTAAAACATAAATTTGAAACAAGCTAACAATTCGTCCATCCTGATAAGTCTCGCGTCCTCGCGAACGACATAATTTAGCTAAAAGTTAGTATAAACTAACACAAACATTTTTTACTTCCAAGCCATGTTCAAGATCTAAGCCTTAATAAATTCAAATCATTTATTAAACGTATGTTGTGCCAGAAAGCTTTTTATACAGTCAAAGACTATATTGAGGACAAAAAGGCTTGGGACTGACCTGCTCCAATTTTTGCATACTGAGTGTGTTTTTTTTTTTTTGTTTTGTTTGTTACGTAACTTTTGTTTTATTTTATATACACTTTGAAATTTCATGATTATGACATGAATATTTACTTTGTATAATATTATTATTATTTTAATTTCGTGTGAGGACTTAGTGGGTATTATTTCTATATATTTTGTCTATCTCAGTTATTTCATATTTTTTTATATCTGGCAGTTTGAGTACTTAAAGCGGCCTACCCAAATGTCCTTTCTTTGGTATTGTTCGTCGAATCGTTGAGCTCCTTACGTTTTGAGTTGAGCTGCACGATTAATGACAAATGCGTGCACTGACTGGACAGGCCCACTCAAATCTGTATGGTTCTTTCCTCAAAAGACCATTTCAGACACCTACCTACATGGTCCTCATATGATCTGTAAAATAAACAATGACATGAATACTTACCTAGGTATTATTTTATTGTTATTATTGTGAATGTTAAGACTATGTGGGTCATTTTTATTTTTTACTTTTGTTTTTTTATATTTTATTATCTCAGTTAATTTTAATCGTAACTTGGTCTGGCGGTTTGAGTAATTATGCGGCCTATCCAATGTCCTTTCTTTGGTATTGTTCGTCGAATCGTTGAGCTCCTTATGTTTTGAGTTGAGCTGTACGATTACTGACAAATGCGTGCATTGACTGGACAGGTCCACTCAATCTGTGTGGTTCTTTCCTCAAAAGACCATTTCAGACATCAATCCACATGGTCTTAACATGATCTGACCAAGATTATGTCTGGACTTTAAAAGAGACTGTGACCTCTGAGTTTGTTTCGGCTTTTCTTCTCAGAGTAGTCAGATAGGAAACGCCGACCTCATCTAGTTTAAAAAAAATGTTTGACGTGTAAAAGTGTTTGTACAAACCCACTTACAGAAATAAAAATCATTTATCATTTATCATTATACATCGCACTTCATAGACAACATTTACTTTTCTAGATTTTCGTAATGCTATTGCAGTAATTGTGCACTTTGTACTCCAAGAGTACTTTTGTATGGATTAACGTGACTACGTGCACATAGCACTTCGAGTAGTTCTGTTTCTACACTCTCGCACATAGCAGTGTATGAATTAACGTGACTACGTGCACATAGCACTTCGAGTAGTTCTGTTTCTACACTCTCGCACATAGCAGTGTATGAATTAACGTGACTACGTGCACATAGCACTTCGAGTAGTTCTGTTTCTACACTCTCGCACATAGCAGTGTATGGATTAACATGACTACGTGCACATAGCACTTCAAGTAGTTCTGTCTCTACACTCTCGCACATAGCAGTGTATGGATTATCATGACTACATGCACATACCACTTCACGTAGTTCTGTTTTTACATTCGCCCATAGCGCACATAGCGTAGGTGTGTACTTTTAATTTAGGTAAAGTATATAAACTCAATCATTGTTTACAACAAAATATATCTAATAAACTCAAACCATTTCTCAAACATGTTTTTCATTATATTTTAACTTAAAAAGTATTTTCGATCGCTTATAACACGGAACTTAATTATTATACTAATAACTACATACAATACATATTCACATTTAAATATACTTACGCACATAGCAGTGTAAGTGTACAATGTGCGTACTTCGCACTCTTAATTTAGGAGAAGTATATAAACTCATTCATTGTTCTAAATCAAAATATATCTAATATACTCAAATCATTTCTCATACATTGTTCCCATCCATTTTTGTTTACTTAAAAAGTATGTTCTATCCTTTACAATAAAGAACTTTATCATTATACCAATTAATACACACAATATATATTCACAGTTAAACAGATTCATCTAAATAGCAACATATTATATATGATTTTATATTAACCATCCGTACTCTCGCTAGTAGAAGATTCACTTCCATTATTATTAAAACAAAGCCAAGGATGTATTTTATCGATAGAAAATATACCCTTATACTTTGCAGCTCCCTTTTTTTTTGTAATAGGAGTATCTTCCACCTCATACCTATCGTGATCTAAAACTTTTGTTATTTTGTACGGCCCTGAATATTTGGATAATAATTTTCTACTTTTACCTACAGTATGTGCTGCTCTTTCCACTCTAACCAAGTCCCCAACTTTAAATTCAAATGGTTTTGTTCTTTTTTTATCATATCTATTCTTTTGATTTTCTTGCGACTTTTTCGTGTGTTCATCTACTTCATCCCTAATCTTACGTAACCTTTCGTAACCGGTGCTTATTTCATCTACGTTAGATGTGTTTTCAACTATGTCATCATCTATTTCCGAAACTAGACTACCTTCATTGATTCCAGTAAGCCTTAACCCAAACAAAACCTCAGATGGTGTTTTTCCCGTGCCTTTGTTTACAGTATTGTTTAATCCCCATTGTACCAGTAAAAGTCGGTCATCCCATAGTCTTTCGTCTTTACCATGATTTTGCGAAGCTAAAGAGTCTAAAATTGTTCGATTATATCGCTCTACCTGGCCATTCGCTCTAGGTGAAGCAACTGCATTCTTTATGTGGTGAACTCCTACTTCAGTAATGAAACTTTTAAATTTCGCACTTGTAAATGACGTGCCTCTATCGCTAATTAGTCGTTTTGGCAAACCAAACGTCCCAAAATAGTCCCTAAGAACCGTGATGGTAGAAGTGGACTTCGTATTTTTAACCGCCTTCAAAACAATAAATTTTGTGAACGATTCTATAATCACCAATATGTAACAATTTTTTCTTTTTGACTTTACAAATGGACCAACATGATCAATATGAATGGTGTGAAAGGGAGCAGTTTCCTTAGGTATAGGATGCAAGAAACCCTGCTTTTTGCCCGCCGGCAATTTGTTATGAGCACACTCTAAACAGGCATTCACATACTTTTTAATAAATTTACGCATCCGGGGAAACCAATAATGTTGTTTTATTTTATCCAATGTCTTATCAAACGCAAAGTGGCCTATTTCATCGTGGTTTTTCTGGAGTATTTGCCACCTACAGCCCTTCGGCACCACCCACCTTAATCCGTCCTCAGTTACTTTATACACTCTCTCGCACTTAAGGACGAAATTTTTACGTATCTCTACTAAGTCATCAACTCTTTATCAGCAAGGCTTTTCTTAATGCGTTGTATTTTAGAGTCTTCTAACTGTACTGTAGTTAACCAGTCATCAGTTATTGTCATAATGTCGAAAGTGTCAATAGCCTGAATTATCCCTGCATTTTCCGTCGTAGGATTCCTACTTAATGCGTCAACGTGAATCATGCCTTTTCCAGATTTATATATTACGTTACAGTCATACTCCTGAATCAAACTCCACCATCGCGCAACTCTTGGTATCATGTCTCGTTTTAAAAACGTCGCCCTGAGCGAGTTACAGTCTGTTACAATAGTAAAGCTTAACCCTAGCACGTACGTTCTGAACTTCACTAGCGCTGCAATTACTGCAAGAGTCTCTAACTCATACGATGAAAAATGGGACTCCTCAGGTGAAGTCTGTCTACTGTAATAAGCTACTGGTTTGAAATTTCCATCGATTTGCTTTTGCAGTAAAACGCTCCCTATGCCATGTTTGCTTGCATCTGTATGTATTTGAGTTTCAAGCTTGGGGTTATATAACGCTAGTACGGGCCTTGAAACAAGTGCACTTTTCAATTTATCAAACGCCTCTTCTTGAGCTCGTGACCAAACCCAAGTAGAGTTTTACTTTAGTAATTTTGTAAGATGACGAGCCATTTCACCGAAACCGCTGATAAAACGACGAAAAAAACTAGCTAGGCCAATAAACTGTCGGACATTGTGTACGTCTTTTGGCTTAGGAAAGTTATTGACGCATTCAATTTTCTTAATACCCGGTCTTACACCTTCGCTGGAAATTTCAAAACCTAGGTAGTCAACGTGATTTTGAAAGAAGTAGCATTTTTGTGGTTTTAACGTTAATCCCGCCTCCCTAAACCTTTGAAGGACGATTTCTAATCTTTTGATACCTTCTTCAAATGAACTACTGGGTACTAAGACATCATCCATGTAAGCTAGTGCAATATTATAGCGTAAATTACCTAAGACCAAATTGATAGTTCGCTGGAAAACAGCCGGTGCGTTAGCCAGACCGAAGGGCATTCTATTAACTCAAATTGTCCATCGGGTGTTACAAACGAGCTTTTATTCTTGCTCTCTTCAGTCAGTGAAATCTGATAATAGCCAGAGGCCAAATCTAACGCACAAAAATACTTATTCCCTGCCAAACGATCTACCTGGTCCTCAATACGAGGCAACGGGTAATGTTGCTTAATTGTCTTCCTATTCAGGGCCCGATAGTCCACACAGAGCCGTTTATCACCAGTTTTCTTTTTGACTAGCAAAACAGGACTCGCGTATGGAGATTGGGACTCTCTTATGATGTCATATTTTAAGAGTTCTTCAACCATAATTCTAACTTCTTCCCGTTCTGAATGGCTCAACTTGTATGGTCGATAAACTACTGGCTCTGTATCTCCTAACAGAATATCCATTTCCGCGACCGTGGTCTGACCTAGTTCAGACAAGTCTTTGGCAAAACAATCGCGGTACTGGTTCAAAGTTCTGAGTAAATGAAGTTTCTGATCGTTGTCCAAATTTTCACCAATATTAAGGTCATCCAATGTAAATGGAGGTTTACCGCCTTGGTTTTGAACCCTTTGTATCATATTTATGCCTTTGATGTTATTATTAATTTGAATAGCACGAGCCAAAACTTGGCCTTCTTTAAATTGGATTAGTCTGTTATCATAGTTTAGAATACTTAAATGACCAATACCGTTTTTGATATTATAAGTACGAATTTCTACACGGTAGTTTAAACGATAACCATTTTCAACAAAAACAATTCCACAAAAACTTGAATCGATAAACACCTTGACAGAAATACAACCCTCAGCCCTGACAGCTTTGACAGATTTTAAAGTCAGTCGTGTATCATTTTTAATTCGATTATCAGTTATCATCAAATCTCTATCAGATTTAAATACCCATACGTGGGGTTGCTCCGTAGCAGTCTGTCCAATAAGTAGATCATAGTTTAAATAACCATCAGGAACGACAATTACTTCAACATACATTTTAGCATTGTCAATCATTAACGAAATCTTAGCTTTACCTAAAGCACTCACGTATGTATTACCAAAACCTTTTAAAGATGGCAAATTATTTACTTGCCATTTTTGACGAGGAACAATTACTTCCATGACGGATTCTTTTATCAAAGTACACTGACTACCAAAATCTACGTACCCTGTCAACTGTACATTATTAACGTTAACACCCTTCTAAGTCAATATCATGGTCTAGTCACAATGTCTTAACTTCAGCTCTATCTACCCAAACGCTCTTATTACATTTAGGATCGTCATGACCAATGCGTTTACACTTTTGGCACTTAACAATAGGTTTTTTACATCCTGATACGTAATGGCCCGTTTCATGACAGTTATAACATGTCAATACTCTACCCAAATTATATTTTATAGGTTTACGAGTTTCGTTTACAGAACGTACCGATTTCCTATTGAACCTATCTAATGCTCATGTTTGACGCCCCTCAGATAACCCAGTAGTTTATCAGCATCCCTAAAACCTACTGCCTCTGCTCCGAACCGAACCGACCTATCATCTATTCCGTAAACAATGCAGTCAACAGCATTCCTACCCACTACACTACATCGATTTAAGGCTATTAACTTTTCATAATAGTACTCTTCTAAATCGTCTCCAAACTTTGCCCTTATAGCTAACATTTCCGTAAGCATATTACCATAATTTTCATGTGAGGGAAAAGCGGATTTAAGTTTTTCGACCCATTCGTCCCATGAAAGCAAAACTGATGACTGTCCTTCGTACCACTTTTTTGCGGTACCAACTAACTTTGGAAGAGCATAGTGAGCGGTCTGCCGACTGTCCCAGCCATAGATCTCAGAGCATTATTTTACTTTATTCAACCAAGTTACAACTGTTTGGTTTTTCGATTTAGGATCGAATTCTGGAACTACGTTATTATTAGAAAATCTTTCCTTACTCTGTGGATTTACGGCTAAGATGGATTGTAAGGACTCTTTGATACAATTAAGTAATTCATTATTAACATCGATAGATGGAGGCAGTGGCGTAACAGATGCACATCTTTTGTTAAAACAAGAGCGGACTGGACTTCGTGATCTATTTACGCTTTCTCTACGAGAATTTTGCAATCTGTGACGCCTCTGTCGACGACTTCGATCTATGAATCTATTTCTCGATTCATTTGTCTGCGCGTCCGTTGATGGCGTACTTGGTGTGCGACGCTGCAATGGAGGTTTCACTACTGACCTGCTTCGACTTCTTGCCTGCGACTCAACCCTTGGAGGTGATCTTCTGGATCTGCAACACTCGGAGCTACGACCATCTTTGTAGGGCGATGCTGGTGAGCGATGACTTCGCCTGGGCGTTGCTGACGAGCGATGACTTCGCCTGGGCCCTGCTGACGAGCGATGACTTTTCCTCAAGTCTCCATCCCGTGTCCGATGTCGGCTGCGTCTCGAGGGCCCTCCCAGCACAATGCTGTGATGACTCCCGGTCGACTTCTCTGACCGGTCACTGGACATCTTCACACAATTGTTCAATGTATACTGCCAGTGGTCTGAAAAAATGTAAAACAACGAGTACCTATTTCATTTAATATAAACCTGTTGTTAAATTAAAAGTAGGTAACCAATGTCATAAATTAAATTAATAAATGCGCCCTATGTTATGCAAATAAATTGTGTCTCAAGGCAGAAAAAAAAAATCTACCATGCGTATCATTTTTGTTCTATACCTATACTGTGGAGTAAAGTAGATTTAAGACTTTCTTTTGGCGAGGACATCACGTAAGATATTTATAAATTTACATACTTACTTATACATAGAATAATATATAGCAGACATTTAAAAAAAAAAAAGCATTTTACGAACCCTACACAAAAATAATTATTAACTGCTATTTGGCTTTTTAAATATTTCTACAACCATTAACCTTGCCATAGGATATTTAGGTAACATAACAATGATTTATATCTCCACCTGCAGTAGTGTAATATCAACACGGATAGATTTCCACTTTAGTACCACACTTTCATAAATATTACATGAACAAAAATCATATTGAGTAATCAATTAACTAGTAACATACCTTACTGTGGACGTATGATCACACCAGGGTGGTAGCAATAGCTACACCGGAATTCCCTGCTGTTATCCCTGCTTCTGATTTGTTAAAACTTTCACTTTTTTTAAATTCAAACACTGTTACTTGTTTATAATAACTTTATTATATACATGGAATCCTGATTACAATGTCAACCAACTTGCTTCGTAGCTCAATGATCACTGCTCAACATTGGCTCCACTGCTTTTAATACATTTCAAAATGACGCCTTCCCCACCCAGAAATAATAAGATTATCATAACCGTCATTTCAAGTGCTGCCTAACGAAAATACATTTGAAAGTTAGTTACAATATTAATCATTTGTTCTTTGACAGTGTTGCCACAGTGGATATTATACTTGGGTGTTCAAAAAATACATTTGTTTAAATTAAATTCCAACTTCCGTAATAATCGATTAGTTCGATTAGGTTTAGTAAAATTCACAACTTATTTTTAATGAAAGAGGCAAATTTAACTAGAAAATGCACAATATTTATTTGAAATTAAAACATAAATTTGAAACACGCTAACATGTGTTTGGATATTTGGATGTTTGTTACTCAATCACGCAAAAATGGCTAAACGGACTTAGATGAAATTTGGCACACAGATAGTTTATAAACTGGATTAACCGATAGGATCCTTTTTATCCCGGTAAACGCAGATGAAGTTGGGGGCAGAAACTAGTAAGAAATAATAACAAAGGAGTCACCGCGTTCTCTGTCTTCCTCTCGAGAGCATTTCAAAAAAAGAACACCCAGTCTGCGAGTTTGGAAACGAGACTAACTGATTTTCGTGATTCGCCTTTTTTCCATAATTATGTATCGTCTCTAATGTAGGCTCTGGTCATCCGTTTTTTTTTAAAAGAAACAAAAACACGTAATTTTAAAATTATACGTATTTGCTGTCTGTTTAGCAGAACCAATCTTTAAGTGCGGCGATGAAATCTCCACTATTTGCCGTGCCTGGCGCGAGCATGTTTGTCAACGACGATTGAAACGCCTTTGATACGAAGCGTCAATGTTTGCTTGTTTGTTTGTTTGCCTGTGTATTTCTTATTTTCGGGGCATCTTCGCAAATATGAGGCTGAAAGTGCTGGGCTTTACGAAATACAAAAATTTTGATGGATCGTTTTTATTTATTCGGTTTAGTTTCCATTTGTAACTTGTTTGAGGCTATAAACTCGGAGATACATGAAGGGACCAGCACCCGTAAGCTAAATGACCACGAATCAACCAAAATATTGCTTTGGTCTACAAATACTTAATTGTTTCGTTGTGCATGTGAGAAAGCAACAAATACAAAAAAGAAAAGAACTAAAAAAAAACATGTTTATTCTGCACAAACAAAGCGTACATTACAAATAAAAATACATAAAAACAAAACCCTCGTATTCAGGCGATAAAAGTTTAACAATTAACAATTAAAACATAAACAAAATTCCGATTGCAGAACGGAAAATTGACTACCGGATAAATATTAGTACTTTAGATAACTGATTGGTCAATCATTTATCTAAGCTTAGTACCTAATTCTTGAGTAAAGTAAAAATAGTCTTCCGTAATTGACTCCTTAAGACTGAGTCGAGAGATTGTAATCATAATGCCGCGTAAACACAGGAAGACACCTCTTGTAAATTCCGCCACCCCTGGCAGTCTTGCACATGTAAAGGACAACGGATACTTACCTACCGGACATGTTGGTACATTCAGTCCAGTAGCATCTCAATGTTCGTATTCGCCCGCACGGTTCTGCGGTTCTCTGTGTGGGTGACGAAGCATCAACTCCAACATTATTATCTTCTATACATACCTATCCTATACACATATGTACAAATAAATAAAACTGAAGTGTCTGTTTGTGATGTCAAAATAACGGTTTTTTACTAAATGTTTAAAGTACATACGGTACTTATATCTAACCATTGTTATTACAAATTGGAGGATTCTATACAAGATAGGCATGCTTGGAAACATGACGGTCCAGCTCCATAGGACAATCCAGTCTGGACAAAATCATGAATCATCTGTTTGCTAATTTAATTGTATAATTTGTTTTTTTTACTCAACTTAACTTTATTCCTAGTTAATATTTTAAGAAAATCATATGCTTTTACTGTTTGTAAGTATGTGAGCTCCATGTACCTATCACGTGATTAATTTGTATGTCTTTGCTTTTTATAACTTTTTACCAATTGTGGTATAGTATTTTCATTCTTGGTGCATCGTCTTCACATATAGAAATATAATTAATGTATAAAAATATTGTAAAACATTTTAAAAGAGTAACGGTGGAGTTACTTGCCCCTTCTTCTCCATACGAAACTACCTTTTGGAAGGGGCGCCTAGAATCAATCTTATTTTTTAACGAAAAATTTGAAGTTCAAAAGTGCCTTTTTATATGCCTATTTGAAATAAATACTTTGACTTTGACTTTATCAAAAAACTTATTTTTTATTTTTGTCGGTCTATCTAGGTATGTGTCTGTCTTGTCTGTTTGTTCCGGATTTTTTTTTTCCGAATCGGCTAGGCCGATACAAAATCGGACTTTCACTGGCAGGGGGTTGATGTTCTATGGAGTTTACTTAGGCTACTTTAGTTTTAGAAAATGAATGACGGTCCCGCGCAAAAAAAAACAATGAAATCAAATTTGTTTTCAGACATGCACACGAATGAAGTCGCGGGCGCAGCTAGAATAATATGAAGATTTAGGGAATCTACTGACACGTTTCCACAGGCTCAATGCATTTATAAATAAAACAAAGCGTAAAGATTTGAAATTTGTGAAATGATTGAAAAACTCGTCTGCTCCACAATGTAAATAACACAGTGAACGTGAATTGTCAAAATGAATGGAATCGCGATCAACTGTCATTGTACGTGTGTTACGCAATTACCACCATAGAAACGAGTTTTATCGATGGAAGAATAGACAAAGAGATAGAAGAATAAAAGAAATTTGCCAATTTGTCTATTCTTCCGTCGACAAAAGTTAGTCTTGTTAAGCGTGCAGTTCTCCCAATAGCTCCAAATAATTATACTTAAGTCTTACAGCTTTGAGCTAGACCGAAAAATTAGGCTTATCACACACTGCTATCAAATTCATAAACTGCGCTATCTTTGATAGGTGTGTACGTAGGTACGGTAACAGATGTGCTCAGGGTTGCCAGGTACAGAGAAATGCTGTTTAATTCTACCGCTTTTTATATCCTTTAGATTTCACTTGTTGCCGACCTTGAATACCAAAGTAGTGCTGGTAAAGCATGTAATATTGATTGGTTGTTGAGGACTTATTCTAATTTGAGCATTACTTTACGTGTCTTATCTAGACAGAGAGGCAGAGAGGACAAGAAAGAGGCCCAGTGTCACACATCTTCTGAAATTTCGCCTGCTCAACAACGTACCTACATAACGTAGCTGAACTGTCACATGAAACGCATTGCGACCGATAGCTATTGCTACAATAGTGTTGCCATTAGATACATGCCATGTAGCAGGAGTTCCTGAAACATTGTTAATTTGATAAGATTTTAGTATGTCTGTACATATGTAGTTTTAATAAACCCTTTTAAACCAAAAACACGATCACGGGAGCCGTACCTACATTACCTATTACTTTTAAAATAAAATTAAAAAGGCTCATTGCAATCATTCGCCCTTTTTGTTTAAATATATCTTTTTCATACTACATACTATTTTAGGATTAGACTGGCTGAAAATTTAAATATAAATATTCTAGTATACATTTTATAAAAATGTTAAATAAATAAATAATTGACTGATTAGTTTTTTTTTTTTTTTTTTTTTTTTTCCTCAGCCACTGCATACTTTTAGAATGTTTACTTTTTTTCTTTTGGCCTTGATATATCCTAAGTCAGGTGTAGTCTAGAAGGGGGTCGCATGTTGAAGAGCCTCCACGCGGCGCACCCTGGGCAACGTCAGCTCCAACTGTCCACCTGCTTTTGGTGGACAGTTGGGGTTGGCGGCCAATCTTCAACAAACGGGGAAGGGTCATGGTTCCAATCATCGATCATTTGTTATGGTCGATGAAGGGAACCGGGCTAGGGTTGGGGCGGCCAGTCCGTCTTCGGGACAGGTCTGGTGGCCATCTCCGTCCACACCCCCTCTGTTTGCAGAGGGTGAGTTTTGTGGGCGTCGAGTGGGGAGGGGAGAGGAAGACAATCTCTTTAAAAAATTACCTCAATCCCAAGGTCGAGCGTGCCGAGGGGATGAATGGCCGGAGGGAATCCGGTCACTAGCGCTGGGGAGGGTTTTCAGGGGAAAAGGGACCACACCCTTCAAAGGACAACCAAAATAATGATTAAGACAAATGTAGAAAAACTACCCCAGGGCGGTACCGGCTGCGCAGCAGCCGGAGAATCCGCCACGTTCCCTTCGGGAACGTCAAGCCCCCATTCGTATTCTGGGGGGGGCAACAAATGTCTTCTGAGCCGAGGAGGCTCGTCGAGTGATGCGCGGTCAGAGTCTGACGCGGCATCTGGCGCGGAGGGCTCATTTAAGAGCCCGGAGCGCGTAGTGGTGGGCGCTGTTGGGAAGAACAAACGGTTCTTCCTGAAGCGGCCCAAACCGAGGGATGGCCAGGGGTCACACTCGGATGGCGGGATGGCCTCGGCCCGAAAAATCGGTCGACGCTGTGGGCCGAAAAAAAAGAGGCGGAGAGCTCACCACCCAGGAGGGCAGGGAGGCCAGTCCGGCCGAGCCACCCCAGCGAGCCGTGAGTCTCGCCACGGAGGGGCGCCACACTGAAGTGGACGGCCGTAGGGTGGCCCTGTCGGAGTCGTCAGGTGGTGGACGGGATGCTGCTGGCGGCTCAAAAACTGAGCAAGCGGCCAGGTTTGCGGAGGTCGTGGTTGCCGCGATAAAGGGTGTGGCCTTGAAGAGGACTCAGTCCTCAAAAGACAAGGCCATATCTGCAGCCACGGCCTCCATTATAGAGGCAGCGGCGGCCATTCATTTCGGGCCTTCGCCGGACGGCATGTCCGAGATGCGGGCGGAGGTCGCCCGCTTGACAGCCGCCATGGAGCGTCTCCGAAAGGAGAATGTGGAGCTCCGAGCAGACCTGGCAAAGGTTCAAGGAGCTGGCCACCGGGAGGCGGTAACAGGAAGGGCGCAGCATGGGCAAGGCCAGCCCGTGTCTGCCGAGGACCGGGTTTTGACCCTGGTGCGGCATGAGCTGGCTGCCTTTCAGAGTCGGTTCTCCACTCTGGAGGCTATTGTCCTGCGCCCTCCGCTGGCGGCGAGCCATTCGGCCTCGGGCCAGCGAAGGGCGGCGTCGTATGCCGCCACCGCGGCCAAACCAGGATCCTCGGGGCGGACCCATAGTGGGGCCGTGGCGGGCCCGCCCCTGGCGAAACCTGCGTCGCCCCAGACCAGGAAAGGTGGAGTGACTGCACAGACGGCGAAGGCCCCAGCCGTGACGGAGAGACGGCCACCCCCGCCTTCTAAACCGCCTTCTAAATCTCCTCCGGCCGACGCCGAATGGCAAATTGTCGGGGAGAAGGGGAAGGTGGGTAAGGCAGCAAGGGCGGCCAGAAGAAGGCAGAGGCGGCAGCGGCGCAAGGAGCGAAACGTCGCGGCTAGGCTCCGTGCCCCGAAGTCCGCAGCTGTAGTTATCACACTACAGCCGGAAGCGGAAAAGAAGGGCATGACCTACCGCGAGGTGCTCGGCAAGGCGAGGACGGCGGTGAACCTCCAGGAGATCGGCGTCACCAATGGCCTTCGGTTAAGGGTCACTGCGACTGGGGCCCGGATGCTGGAGGTCCCCGGTGCGGCCAGCGGCCCGACCGCAGACGCTCTAGCTGAAAAGCTTAGGGCGTCCCTGAATGCGGACGAGGTCCGAGTATCCAGGCCCACCAAGTGCGCTGACATGCGTATACTGGGCCTGGACGACTCCGTGACGGAGGAAGAGGTCGTGGCTGCCGTTGTTAGGACGGGGGGGTGCTCTGCCCAGCAGGTAAGGGCAGGCACCATTCGTCCTGACTTCACGGGGATGCAATCCATTACGGTGAGCTGCCCCGTAACGGCGGCCCAAAAAATTGCCGGGGAGGGCCGAAGGCTCCTGGTGGGCTGGGTCTCCGCGCAGGTCAAACTGCTGGAACCCAGACCTCTGAGGTGCTTCCGCTGCCAAGTGGGCAACCACGTGGGAGTGCAATGCACCTCGGAGGTGGACCGCAGCGGCCACTGCTTCCGCTGTGGTCAGCCCGGTCACAAGGCCGGCTCGTGCAGTGCCACGCCGCACTGCTTTATATGTGCGGCAGCTGGCAAGCCGGCCGAACACCGGGTGGGGAGTAAGGCCTGCGTACCACCCGCCAAAGCCAGGGGCAGGGGCAAGCCCACTGCCACCGCCGTCAATGCCGCGTCCGCCGACACTGCCGCCGCCGCTGCTGCCTCCACCGTCGTCGCCGCCGCAACCATAGTGGCAGGGCCTTCACAGCGGGCTCGGGAGGGGGCTGATATGGAGTGTCAGTAATGGCCCCATTACGCCTCCTCCAGGCGAACATCAACCACTGCGCCTCTGCTCAGGATCTGTTGCTCCAGAGCATGGCGCAGTGGTCGATTAACATCGCCGTGGTCGCTGAGCCGTACTTTGTCCCGCCCAAGGATGACTGGGTGGAGGACCTGAGCGGCTCAGTGGCCCTAATTTCGTCGGCCGCCGCCGGTACCCTGTCCCTCGAGGCCGTCAAGAGGGGACGGGGTTGCGTGGCAGCACGGTTCGGGGAGATAGTCGTGTTAGGGGTGTACTTCTCTCCGAACCGAACTCTCGCCGAGTTTCACAACTCCCTAGCGGAGTTGAGAGTCGTCGTCGTCGGGTTTCGTTCCCTCCCCGTGCTCGTCCTCGGGGACTTCAATGCCAAGAACTTGGCTTGGGGTTCCCGGCTCACGGACACGCGGGGCAGGATGGTGGAGGACTGGGCTCTGGAGACAGGCCTGGTCGTCCTAAACCGGGGTTCTGTCCCAACGTGTGTGCGTATGCGGGGTGAATCAGTGGTGGACATTTCGTTCGCCAGCCCCGCTCTGTCGCCGCACGTCATTGACTGGCGCGTCATGGAGGGGGTGGAGACCTATTCCGACCACCGGTACATCCGGTTCGATGTCTCCGCCCAGACCTCGAGCGCGCCGGTCCGACAGGCCCCGAGTGGTCCGCGGTGGGCGCTGAAGCAGCTGGACCGGGAGCTCCTCCTGGAAGCCTCGATCGTGCAGGCCTGGGTGTCACCACCGGACAGGCCTGCTGACATCAACGACGAGGCGGAGTGGTTCCGGGAGGCCATGTCCGAAATATGTGACGTGGCAATGCCCCGGGTCCAGCCCGGACGTGCTTGGCGCCAGGTGTGCTGGTGGTCGCCGGAGCTGACGGCTTTGCGCAAGGCGTGCGTGGCTGCGCGACACCTGTACACCAGGCACCGCAGGCTACGTATTCGCCCTCCGAATACGGAAGCCATTCAGGCGGAGCTGTACGAGGGGTACAGAGCGGCGAAGACCGCCCTCCAAGCGGAGATCCTGCGGGCCAGGGCTCTGGCCCGCGAGGAGTCGCTGGAGACTCTGAACAGGGACCCGTGGGGACGCCCCTACAAAATGGTGCGGGATAAACTCCGCCCATGGGTTCCCCCACTGACGCAGAGTCTCCGGCCCCAGCTCATGGAGGAGGTGGTGAGCACTTTGTTCCCTTCGCGGGGGGAGCATACTCCCCCGCCCATGACTCCGCCTACTGCGGTGCCGGATGCGGACCACACTGCCGACGACGACGACGATGCTTCGGAGGTGACCGGGGTAGAGCTGAGAGTGGCGGTAAATAGGCTTAGTGCCAAAAATACCGCCCCAGGACCCGACGGCTTACCTGGAAGAGCCTGGGTTCTGGCCATGGAGGCTCTCGGGCCTCGACTTATGGGGCTCCTAAGCGCATGCTTGGAGGAGGGCCAGTTCCCACTTCGCTGGAAGACGGGGAAACTGGTCCTCACTAAGAAGCCGGGGCGCCCTGCGGACTCTCCGTCCGCTTACCGGCCCATCGTGCTGCTCGACGAGGTGGGCAAGCTCTTTGAAAGAGTTATTGCAAACCGCCTCGTCGGGCGGCTGGTGCGGGTGGGGCCGGATTTGGCGGAGAGCCAGTTTGGTTTCCGCAGGGGACGCTCTACGGTGGACGCCATCATGCGCGTGCGAGCCCTCACGACGGGGGATGCTGTTGCCCGGGGTGGGGTCGTCTTGGCGGTGTCTCTAGACATCGCCAATGCCTTCAACACCCTGCCCTGGAGTTGCATCAGGGAGGCATTGCGGTATCACCGGATGCCGACCTACCTCTGTCGTGTGGTCGAGGCCTATTTGACGGACAGGGCCGTCATCTACCCCGGTCACCGGGGAGAGTGGAACCGGCGAGAGATGTCGTGCGGTGTCCCACAGGGATCGGTCCTGGGGCCGCTTCTGTGGGATATCGGTTACGACTGGGTGCTGCGCGCGGACCTCCCGAATGGCGTCAGCGTGGTGTGCTACGCTGACGACACGCTGGTCCTGGCACAGGGGAGGTCGCACCAGGAGGCGGCCGAACAAGCGACACTCGGGGTTGCGACAATCGTCGATAGGATCCGGCAGTTGGGACTCGAAGTGGCCCTGCACAAGTCCGAGGCAATGTGTTTTCATGGTCCTCGGAACGCGCCACTGTCGGGTTCCCAGATAACGGCGGGAGGGGTTCACATCGGTGTCGAGTCGACGATGAAGTACCTGGGACTCGTCCTCGACAGCCGGTGGAACTTCGTGGAGCACTTCCGACGTTTGGCTCCCAGACTGGAGCGGGCTGGGGCTGCCTTGAGGCGGCTCCTGCCCAATCTAGGGGGTCCAAACGCCTCCTGCCGGAGGCTCTACGCGGGAGTCGTGCGGTCCATGGCCCTTTACGGGGCACCGGTGTGGGCGCGTTCTTTGAGGCGCCGACCGGCCCGCCGGTTGAACGCGTCCCAAAGGGTCATGGCCATCCGGCTGGTCCGGGGATACCGCACGGTCTCATGCGAGGCGGCGAGCCTCCTTGCCGGATTGCCGCCATGGGATCTGGAGGCAAAAGCCCTCGCGCACGTATGGGAGTGGCGCGAGGAAGCAAAACGCCGGGGTGTAACTCCGCTGCCGCGACAAATCACGGTACAGCGGACAGAGCTCCGGCGGGATCTCATGGCGACATGGAGGGTGCGATTGTCGCAACCCAGTGCTGGGCACGCCACAATAGCGGCGGTAAGTCCCCTCTTTGAGGAGTGGTTGGAGAGGCGCCACGGCGTCCTCACCTTCCGCCTGACACAGGTCCTCACCGGACACGGTTGTTTCGGGAGGTTCCTGTTTCGCATAAGGCGGGAGGAAACGCCCGGGTGTCACCATTGTGTGGATCGCCCGGAGGACACGGTGGAGCATACGGTGGAGGTATGCCCAGCTTGGGCGGAGCACCGCAGTGTCCTCGCGGAGGCGATTGGCGGCGGCGATCTCTCGCGTCCGGCCCTGGTCCAGGCCATGGTACGGAGCGAGAGGGAATGGAAAGCCGTCACCTCCTTCTGCGAAGCAGTAATGCTCGCAAAGGAGGAGGCGGAGCGCGTGAGGGAGAGAGCCTTGCGCCCTCACGCCCCTAGTCGCCGCAGGAGACGCCCTGGGCGTCGGGAATCGCAAGCAGATTCCCGGCCACCGTAGGCGCGGGCTTGCGGACGGCGAGCCATGGGTAGCTCGCCGTCCGGTAAGGACCAGGCCCGGGTCGACGGCGCGTTGTGTTCCACGCGCGCCTCAAAGAGATGTCAGCACAAAATGACGGGGCCCGATAGGGCCGACGCCTCAGGGTCGCGGGTTATTCCACAGAGAAAACCGTGGCCCTGGCACAGGCAACTGAAGGAACACGGTGGGTTTTAGTCAGTAAAAGTCTGACACGCCCAGCTCCCGCTCCACCCAGAGCGGGAGCAGTCATTTGATGATTTCCCACCCAAAAAAAAAAAAAGGTGTAGTCTAGAACACCAAGTGTGAAGCCTCAGTGCCATCCATTAAAAAAAAACAATATTAAACCGCTAAGTGTGATTTTAAATCGGTTGAAACCAAAAAGACGGTTTAAAACCAAATGGTTTAAAACGTTTAAAATCCGCTTTACATCTTTATCTCATATTTTTCCCAGTTGCCAAGATCATAATATTGTCGTTTAAATAAGCAGTTTTTATTCATCTTTTCTGGTTAGACAACTCAATATTGGTGCCGATTCTCTTGTACACCGAACTAAACTAACTAAACTATCACTAAAATTCCTTACTTTTTACTATGAAAATCTTGAAGCTATTCTGCGAAAAAAAATCTCTAAATTTAAAAATAATTTTGACACAACTAATCGAATTTGGCAGTCGCGAGTCCACGTGTTTTTTTTTTTTTTTTGATTTCGCAACGTCTTTGTTAGAGCCGGAGGCAGCCTGGGGGCAGCCTCGACGTGTTTTCTATGGAAGTTTTGACTTTTTGTGTGAAAAATATAAAATAAAAATATCTACATGTAGAGATTTGGTGGTTTCAGGGTTACAAAGGGGGTCGAAATTTTCATTATTTTTGTGATAGGACACACCGTTTTCGAGATATGAGCAAAAAAAAGAAAAAGAAAGTTAAAGACCCGTTTTTGCACGTCTGAAGTCGAGGTGTTGGTGTGAATTTTAGTTCACGCCACCTAATTTTATTCCACACCTTTTTAATCGCGATTAAAAATAGTCAGATTCATGTTCAGATTTAGTTTGACAATCATATTTTTTGGTGAAAAACGTAAAATTCAGAATAGCAAAATAGCCATTTTCACTAAACTAATAACTCAGTGCAATCTTAGTGCTGTCAAACTAAAATATAGTTAAGTTGTGTCACTATAGTCAACTTCAGAATGGAAAATCGTCATTTGACAGAATTAAACCAAATTTTAGTGATTTTTAGTCTAGTTTAGAAGCGTTTGTAACAAGAGAATCGGCACGGCAGAGAATTACCAGTTAATCATAACTGTCACGCCTTGACACTGACTGAATGCACAAACCGTGCGAAGCCAAAAGGAAAAGAAAAAAAAATGTCACGCCTAAATTAAAATTAAAGCCAAAAACTTACCTTCTCATGGCAACCCTGAGCGGTGCGTTCCGAACACAGCGCAATGTATAAATCTGTCAGACACGACAATCCGTTGGTATTCTCTGCATACGCTCATTTACGTAGCAATGGATAGACAGGTACTCTTAAAAACAAGTGTGCACAAAGTTCCAAAAAAAAAGTGGCACAAGGAAATTCGGGTGCTATTTTTGTATGAAATTCACGAACAGCTAGTAAATTTTAAAATAATTTGTTTGCCCAGCTTTCAAAACCATTTCATGATTGCCAACCAACATTTGCTTAGAAATTCCTCTAAGTAAAGGGAAAACTCACAAGAGACCAACCTTCATCAGTCTTACCAATTAATAATAATATTTTATCAGAATCCTGGATTCGCGGATTATTTTTCAGAGCGTAGTGTGCGTTGGATCATAGAAAATGGAATTTTTAATTGGATAATATGCGAAACTGGTGAAGGAGGATTATTGCCATATTGCAATGCGTTGCGTTGCGGGCACGACCCGGCCCAATTAGCGCTAGCCTTAAGGCCCTCCTGTGCTAGATTTTGTAGGTAAATATTTTAAAATAAATAAATAAATTATAAAATGTGTTCAAATTCATTTATTTATTGTTTGTCACAGGTGAAAGACAGTTCTTACAATTATCATTTTTGTATCGCTGTAACATATCCATGGGGTGTACAATATTTATATGTATATAAATATCATTATGAATAATACAATTACACTCTAAATTGTTGGTGGTTGTTATCCAAAGCATTGGACAACCTCGATTGTTATTCATTATTATACCTGCCTCGTTGGTCTAGTGGTCGCAAGAATTACTGCTGAGCATGAGGTCCTGGGTTCGATTCTCAGGTCGGGCAAATTGTTATTTGGTTTTTCTATCTAGAATTTTTCAGCAGCAGCCCGGAGTCTGGATTTGTGCCCGGTTGATGGCAATAGGCTCGCCCCCTATTACATGGGACTTATTCTTAACTGGCGAAATGTGGGTGTACTATAGGTACACCTCTGCCTTACCCTTCTGGGATTACATGCGTGATGTTATGTTACGTATTTAACATAATTATTACGGTCATACAATTTACATTAATTAAGTCAAAAACCATTTTGGTCAATAATTTCGTCACTAAGAAATTCGTTAATTGTATAATAATAGAATGATGATGATTGAAGGATGGTTTTACAAAGAGAAAATCTTTTAGCTTTGATTTAAAAACATTTAGTGACGAGATATTCTAAACAAAGTTGTGTTAGTGTTCTCAACAGGCCATACAAAACAATAAGCCTTAAGTTTTAATTTAACTTTCACATGGTTTCATGATGGAATCTCTTCAAAAATATGTACAATTTTTAAATGTTCTAGTTGAGACCCCATGCCTGTGTCCTTACTCAGGTCTTGGTGTATCTGTGTGTCACTAATATTAGTTAGGACATGGGGTCTCAACTAGAACATTTTATAATTAGTCTTCAAAAAAAGTCAAAGATGGCAGCATAGGTAACCATTATGAAATTAACAATCATTAGAAAGCGATAAACGGCAGAATTTTGGCTAAAGTAATATTAGTAAAAATCAAGACTTCCTTGCAAAATGCTGATTTGTCTATTCACACTCGTTTTTCAAGAAACAAACATAAAATAAGCTTTTACCTTCAATTCGAACCCATACAATGATAAAAGTAGCCATCTGTGAATCATTTTGTTTAGAGCTCTTTGCAATAGATGGTGTTTTAACTCAATTTGTCCCGTTTTCAAAATAACCTTTATAGTCACAAATTTAAATCAAACAACTTTTTTAAAATCTATTTGTTTACATAGAAACATTAAATAAATCAATTAACATGTTTTTCTAAAACCGGAAGTATAAAACTTTATTTTAAAAGGATGGCACGAAAAGATTTAAAAGTAGGTCGACTCCTAGATGGCGCTGTAAAACTACTGTCTCTGACAATTAGTGAATCGCTGATGCTGCCATCTGTTGAACATTTTGATGACGAAAAATTGCCAGCTCAATTGCCAGACTTAGGGAGGTGTCATTTCTTTGTATGGGATTGGGTATCTGTACATAGTATTATAATATCTGTGGTTAGGATTAGTTACTTTATTTTAAGATAAGTGTATCGCCAACTCGTCTTCAGCAAGCGTTGTGATCAACACTCATTCAATGCCTTCTCAGTATGAGAAAACGCCTTTGCCCTGCAGTAGGTCAGCAATAGGTAGTAGGTGTAATATGACATTGATGGGACCGGCAATTGGGATGATGACTACTATTTAAAATGTTCGTAAAAATAATGTAATTTCAAAGAAGGCATAGTAAAATGAGATAATCGAAGAAATCTGTTAAATCGATGTAAATATGAAGAAGATACACGCTTTTAAAGTTTTTGGAGGGGGTTATTCCTGTCCTTTTCACGCGGTACGGACAATGTACGGGCTAGGATGAACTTACGTAGTCGTGACGTCACTTCTACGATAGTGCTGTCCTAGTCTAACGCTTATTTTAAAACGTTAAAAACTTGTTTTTTGTAATACTATTTGTAAATAAACATTTCTTTGGGATAAAGATTAAAAAAAACATCATCCCCATTGTCGTCACCAATCAGATCCTCAATGACATCGATGATGCCCCAGCCTCGCGACTGGTTCGCGAGTGGCTTTCGCAGAAAGAGTCTTAGCCAAAGCTGCGAAAGCAAATGGGTCAATACTCCCATTGTTACAATTGGATGGTTTTATAATTATAAGTTAGATTAGTTCTAGGTACAGATTTTACTGTCACAGCAATATTGCATAGCTTGAGAATTAAATGCCAAATTCAACATTGGCAATAACGTGATGTGAGGCAGGAGTGTGGTTTTAGCCTGTAAGAGTCCGGCACTGCCCACACTGGCTCATAAGTGAGGCAGTCTGGGCGTCCATGAGGATTTCAAACTCCTGCCAAAAAAAAAAACATTGATCCATTCATTTAACTAACTAAACAAATAATCCCATTTATACAAACATGAAACTTAATCAGAATTAGAGAAATATGGGTGTACATATCATACACGTATGCCTTACCCCACGGGGAAAACAGGCGAGACGTTTAAATGTTGTGTCTAATAAATAAAATGCTGTAATTTTTCGTCGTGGCAACAACCCTGTGCGGTGCGTTCAGAACACAGTGCAATGTATAAATCTGTCAGGCGCGACAATCCGGCGGTATTCCCAGCGAGCGTTCATTCGTGTGTTTATATCTTTGTAAGGCTATAAATCTGTGCTTAATTGCGTCAATGGCGTTATAGCTGTTCAATTGTAAGCTAAACGCTATTCACCAATGATTTTTTATGTCTGTGAAAAGTTATGGGAAGCGGAAAAGAAGAATCATGTATGTTGTTGCTGTAGTGTTTTCTATTAGAAACTTTTAGCGGGCAGTAATGAGTTTTTAATCTTCTTTTTAGGTTTAATCACGCAATTATCTTTGCCGCGCACTTTTTGAATTTGGAACATCTTAGTGTTCAGCGCCAAAGAAATCGAACGCAAATATTGTTTCAATAAATACTGGCTGGTACGACGGCCCGTAGTCGCACCGCCCGGCTGAATAAACAAAAAAAAAATGACGGGTTGCACCCCGGGAGTGCCGGCAGAAGTGAAAACTTGAATATTAACGTTGTGCATTTTTGATATTTTGGAATGGTTAGGAAATAATTTTGAACGAATTGCTTTAATTATCAGTATAAAAGTACTATCATATATGTGGTAGAATACAATATTTATTTATTGCGCTGTCGTACTCAAGCATGACAATTTATATTACAATCAAAAGTTTATCTCTCAGAAAAATCAATCAATAAAAATCAAAAATCAACAATCATCCGTCTTACGAATTTTCGATCAGGTCACGTGCCCTGACGCGAGTTTTAGAAGAATTTTTTTTTTTAACACATTTTTTCCCCATTACAAAAAAAAATTACAAAGCCGCTAAAGAAGTTTTCACTTCAAAAATCAGATTAAAAACGCGCGAACTACAACCCGCGTTTTCGTCAATTTTCACGGATTGTTAGAAATTCATGATTTTGTTTTGAAAAATTAGTTCTTCAAGTGACAGTGAAAGTATAGAATTAACAACTCCTGAAGGTATTAGAGCCGACGCAAGAAATGTGATGGATAATCTTCAAACACGCAGAATATAAAATCTACAACAATCTCTATTCCTAATAAAACTCTAACAATAAATTTTCATAATTGCGAATATGTCACAAATGTCGTTTTAATATTAAATAATATTTCATTTCAGTTTAGTTGTTACTCTTTGTTTTATTAAATAATATATGAGGCGCCTTTTATTATCTCATAGTGGGTGATGAAAAGTAGAGTATCACTCGGGCGCAAAATATATTTTGGGCACGGGCGGCGTACTTTGACTCCCTCGCTACGTTCAGGATTCTACTAAAGAAGCCCTCGCCGTAAAAATATTATTTTGCTCTCGATACAATCTACTATAATCTCTTGCAGTCGGAGGCGACTTCAAAAATAAAGACCTATATTGCCTCCGTCTGCTCTGCTACTTGACTGCGAATTCCAGTAGTACAGATTGTGCCGCAGGCTACCAGCAGTTCGGTTGCAAGCGATGCAACCATTGTAGACGAAAATCTTTAGAGTTCGTCATGTTTACCTACATTATTCATAGACATGGTATCGGATCCCGCAACAGTTGAAGGTCAAAACATTGAACCTAGAAGCAAAAACTCTGACTCTGAAACGAACGACGACATGAACAGAAAAGAGTGCAATTATGCTTTGAGAACGAATTAAGACATTCCACACTCACACTACCTATGTTGGTACTTTATTTTTGTGTTTTTTTTTTCAAATAAATGAATTACTGATACTTCGGGGCAAGCAAGAATTAATTAAACACAGATACATAAAAGACAATGCCAAAAAAATTGTATTTCCTAAAAATATTTTCTGAACGAATAAAAACCTCATGGTATTAACTTGTACTATATGAAGTTAACTTTTAGTATATACATATATGAAGTTAACTATATGAAGTAAACATTTCCTATGCGATGATATCATTAGTCTAAAACTACTCAATTCGTTCCTAATTCTGACTTCCTAAAACCATAAAGTACTTAGTTGACAAGATGGATTTAACGCCATTTGTAACAATATGTTATTTATATTAGATTTCTATTTATATTTCGTCAATTTAGGTCCTTTTTTTAAACTATACATGAATTTTATCTAAATTTTGAAGTAAGATACTTTTTTTTTCCTAGGTAAGTTGTTTTACCCTTGAAGCCCATCGGTTTAAATAAACGTCTGTTCATTTCAAACGATAACGTGCGTTTCAATTCAATCTGTATGATTAGATCAAAACAACACTTTTCAAAATAGGTGTTTAATAGACAACCATTTTTTTTTTCATTACAAAAATATAAAGTGTTAAAATCATTCCACAATTTTATCTAAAGTGTATCTGAGAAAAGTTTGTAAAGTTTGAAGTTAGTATAAATACGTATTTTTTTTAATTCTCGGTTATTTTAGAAATTCTTAACACTGCGCGGAGCAACATCATAATATACTACGTTTAATTTGAAAAACGCTAGTTGACACAACGTTTAATCAAGGCAACAAAAAATAGGACAATTTTTTCACTAAGTGTATAGACAGACGGCTGTGGCTTATGCCAATTTCTTCAAACTTTTAAATTGCTAGCGCCATTCCGCGTCAGTTTTATCGTCACACACATACATTCCCAAGGAGCCACCGACATCTCCCTCACATACATTCTAAAATAGTGCGCCGCTCAACGAATATTTGAATACCCGGATGCTCCGCTCAACGTGTTAACTTGGTATTGCAGATATCCTACATTCCAATATTGTGTTTAGTATAATGTCAAGATATCTTGAAAATAAAGGAAGAATATACCAATGCTGTACTTTTATATCTTTCTAAAGTTTATCTGTAAAAAAGAATGAAGTCATTATTAAGTTTTTCTGTAAACCTGTGCCACTTTTGCTTAACTCTCTGTTGGTGGCTATCCTCAAGATATCTTGTGGGTTGGTATGGTTCAAGACACTGGCCAAATATGTAGTTATTGTTTCGAATATACTTGGGATGTGACAGTGGGCGAGCCTATTCCCATCAACCGGGCTTCACTATCCTCATTAACCCTCCATCGAAATGTAACAAAATATAAAAAGTCACCTTGCTCTATCAGCATCTAATAAGAAACAAATAAATAAAAGCCACGGAAACCCCCACTCTGTGTCTCTGAGACCTCAGTGTTCATCAATACATCTCGTTTTTATGAATTCTGACTTGTAACAATAAAAATCTCACTGGTACCAACAATGTCAAGAAAATAAAAGATGTACATAAAACGTTCTGCATGATTTGTTCTGAGATCGAACGAGTTATTGGCTCTGGCAGCCGGATGAGGGATCGGGAGCCCTCTGTACCATGTTCTTTGACAGAATGTACTTATTTGTTTGATTTTTTACTCGCAGAAAAAGTCTTTGTTGTGAAGTTCTGATGATCATTATAAGGACAATTTATATCGTAAAGGGAAGAATGATGTGCGTATAAGATACTGGCTTTTCCCGCGATTAAACCCGCCTAGGTCGGAAATTACTTCACGGGAACGTACTACCGGGTTAAAATAATTCACGTCCTAACTCAGGTCATAATCGAGTTCAATACAACAATGCGTTCAGGATGCTGCAAGGGCTGCCACGCTTCTGCAGTGCGTCGAGAATGTTTGCTGATGGCTTCGCAGCGATCAGACGCAAGCGTGCAGCGTCGCTGCTGCAGAGAGTCCGGGGCAGCTCGACCAGTCTCCTGAATCTCATTGTGGGAAAATTAGATTGGCCGCTCGTCCACTATTTGTCATTATTAATTAATGTTTCTTCTGTAATATAATAACACGTTCCGGGTGTTGATGGGGCTGCCGCGTTTTTGTGGCGCGTCCATCATGTTTGCCGACGCGGACGTTGATAGTTTTTCGGCCAACATGCGTAAGAGATGCGCATCTCTGCTTTGCCATGTTCGTGACAGCCGACGTGACAGTAGACGGGACCTTCCCCAGGATCGGCGTCCCTCACGCAGCTAAAAATGAAGGCAACTAACACTAGATCATAAGCTTACATTGTTACCAACAAATATGTAAGTTATTCTGTGAATTAAACGTTTTATTATTATTATTTTATTAATAAAATTAATAGTATATCTGTGTGCTAAAGGAGGTGTTCCAAAATGTATGGAGCCTGGGACAAGACCTTGTACACTATACTTAAAATAGGGAAACACATTTAAAAAAGTTCTCAACTGTCCAATTATTTGAAATGGATTTATTTGCTGGTGAATCACAAGAAATTAAAGTTCTTGTGTTTTACCAGCCGTTTGTAGAAGTACCGCTTTCTGAATCAAGCCCTTGATCCAGCTGCCCAACGAGATCCTCTTCAGGTGTTGGTCGAGGCTCTTGGCTATTAGGCCATTTGCTGTCACGACTATAGGCATAATGATCGCTGAGTCCACATCCCACATGTCAACCACCTCGCGAGCCAAGTCAACATAATTGATTTGTTTATCTTTCTTGGCTTTCACGAGGTTCCTGTCATGCCGGACCGTTATGCCAACAATAATTGTGCGCCGCTTTAATCGAGCCACCACCAGAATATCAGGCTTATTGGCAACAATAGTGCTGTCAGTGATGATGGATCAATCTCAATACAATGTGATATTTCCATTTTAGAGAACGGGGTCGAGCACATACCTGTAGCATTTGACATTTCCCATTCCACAAGGGTATATTTCAGAGCAGGTTGCTGATGGATAATCCTAGCTACAAGGTGGTGTCTATGCAAGTACTCTTCGTTAGCTGTACGAAAAGGCCCACAAATAATGTCTGATTGATTCCCCTGGCCGGTGGCATGCCCAACATTACTATTATTATTATGAGCCTGCGTTGTCCTACTGAAGGATAAAGGCCTCCCTTCCGTCTTTCTTCTTTTCCCTACGGCAGTAGATACTGCGATTGTGGGCCAATCCTTTAAGGAGTCCAGCTCATACCGCCATATGTTGCTGGGCCTGCCGCGTTGTCATTTCCTGCTTTTTTGGATCCACTGAATGATGGTTTTTGCGTATTGCTGCTCCGACAGATGAGGCCAGCCCATATCCAGTTAGTCCAGCAGCTGTGCTTTAATATGTTCGCAATGAATGTTGTTGAACGTTCAAAATGGAAGCTATACTGTTAGTGAGTTAAGCAATAACCCCGCTGGCCTTTTTAGAGCATGCATATTAATTTGGGTTTATTGTTTTGACATGGTTTTCTGACGCTTATAGTTTGATTGCTTTTGATCTAGAAATGCAGCCGCTGAATCCATACGCACAGAATGATTTTTATTCTTACTCTTATAAATTATTGGTTTATGTAAGAAAATGTAAGTTGATTTATAGTCTCTTCTGGAGTAGGTGTTGATAAATGTAATTTTATTTCAAAATATATATAAAAGCGATATGATTATTTACACTATTCAAATACATAGGTCCACAGAATCAGCATTGCCATCCAACGTGACAGCGAGGCGGAAAAGTTTTTTGATGCCCAATGAGCACTTCCCTTTTTTCCCTTTATATACTTGTACATAATATATGTATATACTTTAGCGTTAAATTGTACCTGAGCACGTTTCCGGTTGACAGCCATGCGCACGAGTTCCTACTTCGACGCCAAAATGACCTTTTGTTTTTGTACTTATTTCTATAGTAAGTTAGTTAAGTCTTTTAATTTGGTACCTAGCGTAAATAGATAGTTGTGTTAAATATTCTATATCAGAACTTTGATTGTATAGTTGTATTACGATTATTCTATAGTAAAAATAAGCACAAAAAGTTCTAATTGCAACAAAAAATAAGTGGTCAAACATTCTCTCAAAAAAATATATAGGCGGTTTCCTCTTTTAACACATCCCTCATTTTGACGACCCGTGAATAATGACAAGTGGCATGAGCATAAATGACGTTCGACCGGATTGAATGAAATGTATTTTATAAGAAATACCATTTCCTTTACGAGGGTTGAGTTAAAAGGCAGTGATCGAAATGTTGCGTCATGACAGTGTGAAAAAAAAACGTTCAGAATCAATATAATCGCCTAAAACCCATCGAAGTATACAGCCGCAGAACTTGGGCATTACCTTTATTGAGATTTTGCTTTTAAACCCAGCCCTTGAACCATAATGTTACCAATGTGTAACGCTTAATGGGTATAAGAAATAAAAAAATCTGTTCTATAAAATAAATAATCTAAAAATCCATGTTTACCTAGATCATTTATGAAATAGAATAAAAAATGAGATGGAGAATAAAAAATAACATAATTAACAAACCACAAACCATAAACCCATGTGAAAAACATGCCATAAACTACGGACAATACTTATGCGATAATGCAAACTTTTTTATCCGTGTAATTTGCGAGGCTTCCTTAACCAAGCCGACCGGTACATGAAGGTATATATCTAATTTCTCGGTCATTTAACGCTGACAACTTGGTACGTTACTAAACTCGCTCTTGTGTAGACAGCCTTCCAGTTTATTAGTGTCATAAAATATTTTATGAAGCCCCCTGTAGAGCGCCACAGTAGAGGTTTGAACAGTAGGACAATAACGCCTGTTTAAAGACGTTAACGAAGCCTAGGGTCACTTGCGCTGTTATTGTGATCGTATTTTGTGTTGGACCGTACCTAGGCAACTTCTGGTTATGGAGATTTTAAAAGGCCATAGTTTTAACTTTGTTTTACGACAACAAGTTCTAAATGTTATTTATAACTTAATTTTAAATGCCCGAGGTACTCCGGTACTGTTTCATGCACCCATAAGCACAAAGTTTTGCGCGCTGCCGAAAGCAGAAATTTTTCGCCCTAAAAATAAAAGCCGTTTTCCAGCAATAATGTTTGCTCTACGTTATTTAGTTTCATTTACAGAATGCGTAATAACGGCCATGTGATGAGTCTTTTTACATCATTGTATAATTGTGTTTGTTTTTCTATACTTATTTTACAAAGAGGATTTTTTTTGTTTGTAATAGATAAACTCAAAAAATACTTACCCAATTAAAAAAAAAACTTTCACGCACTAGAAAGCTACGTTTTCAGCAAGTGTAACATAGTGGGCTGTATTTTTTTAGTATGTGGTGGTGGTATCTTACGACTTCCACGCGGGCTTATCAGTCGATTCGCACGAATTTACTCGCCCTAAAATGGCGAATTAGCACTTAAAAAAATATTATTTTCTGTAAGCGACTCGCACGTAGTTAATAATAATAATAAATTATTTTAAAAAAAACGACTTCCTGAAGCAGAAAGTTTGTGCATGAGCGAGCCGGATTCGGCGGTATATGCGGCGAGTTGATCGATACACGCAGAATCGCATGTTCCAGAGCGATGAGAGGTGGGTGTATACAGCTTGGGAGCGACCTGAACAATCAAAATGTGACAGACATGTGCCGCCCAGATAATGATGCCAGAAGTGCATTCTGTCGCAGTATATCAGTAGCGCGTAAGACATCAATGTTAATGACATAAAGCAATCGTTCAAGAAGCGCTTCTTTGGCCGCCTGAAAAAGGTATTAATTAGTATTCTTTCGGGCGGAAACAAGCTGCGCGCTTTCAACGGTTGGGTCATGGCGGTTTTTATGTACTCTTTGGGCATACTCAAACTAACCCACGATCATCGGTGATGAGACTGTATATCCCGCGAAAGTGCGGGGAACGTGGCTTTTTAAATGCGAAGACCCTCCACAACTGCGAGGTGTACGTCTCAGGGAATATTTTATAAAAGCCGAAGTGGGTATGCATGCCGTGATGTAGACGCAGTGGACAAGGGACTCACCACGCTCTCCATGGCTAAAGAGAACTGGCACAAACCTGTAGTACTACCGATGACCGCAAGGCGGTATGGCAAAGCAAGGGGCTTCACGGGCGCTTCTATGAGCCTGATGTAGATTTCTTAGCGTCCGTATCCTGGCTACGTTTTGGTGACCTTTTCGGGGAAACTGAAGGTTTCGTCGATGCAATTATGGACGAAGTTATCATGACGAATAGCTGAGACATATTATGAAGGACGTGTGTCGGGCATGCCACCGTACGGGTGAGTCCATCAGACATATTATCTCTGGTTGTTCTCGTCTGGCTCACGGCGAGTACTTGCACAGTCATAACCAAGTAGCCAGGATTATTAACCAGCAACTTGCTTTGAAATATAAACTTGTGGATTCTCAAGTACCTTATTACAAGTATGTGCCCGACCCAGTTCTCGAAAAAGACTATGTCACGTTGTACTGGGATCGGTCTATCATTACTGACAGGACTATTATCGCTAATAAGCCTGACATAGTAGTGATAGAACGATTAGCGCGCCGCACAATGATTATCGATGTTACCATTCCACATGACGAGAACCTCGTGAAAGCTGAGAAAGAGAAACAAATTAAATATCTCGAATTAGCACACGAAGTTGTTGACATGTGGAATGTGAGCTCGGCAGTCATTGTGATTGATTGTGAGTCACTGTGATTGTCGTATTGGCCAAAGGCCTGATGGTCAAAACCCTCGATCAACATCTCTCGAGGCTTTCGTTAGGCGGTTGAATCAAGGGCCTGATTCAGAAGGCAGTACTCCTCGATACGGCTCGCATCGAGAGGAGGTTGCTGTCTCTGGGGCCCTAACCACCGGTAGCTTGGACCCTGCTTTCGATACCGGCGGACTAATATTTTATTTAATTTTAAAAATATTTAAAAATGTTGTAAAATATGGATTAAAATTAATAAACAAAGTATTAATATATTTATTGACACAGAACATACTCGTATTGTGTTACATTTGGATAGATAAACAGGACACATTCAGTAGTTTTCTTAAATTTATACTGAAGGCATCTGTGTCCGAACTAGATAAAAATATCGGTATCTCAGACATCAGCGCATTGATTTATTTGTGGGCGAATCGACAACTCCAGAAATATGTATTGGGCAATCTATCTATCTATGTATTAGGAAATAATCTTAATAACTAAAGGACCAATGTACATGACAATTACGGCGTATATACACACAGCCACGTTGCGTAGCGGCGTTGACGTGTGTGCATGAACCTTTAAACGCTGAGGATAGTTTAACTATACTCCGCGTTTGAAATAAGTGAAATATTCATAGAAAATCACTTATATTCTGCATCAAGTTTTGCAAAAAATTACGCGAGACTTTTGATATTTTTTTACTACAAACTACATTTTTTAGGAACATCAAAAAATACCATCAACATCATCTATGGTTTCCTTGCAAGTGGCTGGACCACTTTTTTCAACTCCGATACAAAATATAGCAAAAAAAAAACGGTTGAAAACCAATTTTCATTTTCGAAATAAAAACCAGTCAGTTATGTATTTTTCCGAATAATAAGCAAACCATTTCAAGACATTGAAAAATCACACATTAATTAATCTTCAGCTATTTTATAATAATTAAATACAGTATCTCCATTAGGTAAATCAAAGGCTACATCGTTTATGTTTTCGCGCAAAAGTGACGAAACTATTAACAGCTGCTGCGACTGACACAAATGGTTTAGCGCCGCGGAAACCGTACTTTTATAGTCAGTCAAACGGACGTAATTTTTCAATTATTTCAAGCTTTTTCACAACAAAAAATTAAGAAAAGATTTCGTGCACGGTGCTTTAAAATATACGGGTAATCTGAAATTGAAACCGGTAGCTTAACTCCGCATTCAGAAATAGAAGAACAACAGCTTATCTATCCGTAGAAATGACAAATATGTGGACGCAGCTCAACAACGTAGCACCCTTAAACTAGCGCAAGTATAAGTTTTCCTGCCCCCTCTTGCTGTAGCCACTAGCCACCTACCACAGAGTTGTACCGTGTGCGTTAATTCAGCTTCGTATTCTCACATGATATAAACGCGAAGAGCCATGAGCCTCATCCAATATCCAACAATGCCTTTAAGCCGAACCGAACGTAAATTTGACTTGCTTACTTATGATAGCTTACATTGGTCACAGATGTACAGTAATCGGAAGTGACTACACTACAGGATGACAGGGACACCGACGCACGATGGACTCGTTACATGATTCTGAAGTTGATATCTTTAGATGGTTTTAAAAAAAAAAGCTGTTGCGACAGAGGTAGTTATGTCTGACTTGGAGGCTCCCTGGGGTTTCAATGCTAAGGAAATTAAGCAAGTAGTGACCAATTTATCAAAGGGGAAGTCTCTGGGGCATGACGGATTGGGTGTAGAGCACTTGTTGTATACTGGACCTCATATATACCGCATACTTGCAATGTTTTTTACATTTTGCGTGCGTCATACCTATCTTCCAGCAGATTTAGTAGAAAATGTGGTAGTACCCGTAATTAAAAATAAGACCGGTGATGTCTCTGACAAAAACAATTACAGGCCTATCTCCTTGGCTACGGTAGTTGGAAAGGTATTTGATGGTCTGCTTGCGCGTCAACTTGATAGCTATTTGACGTTGAGTGATGCGCAGTTTGGCTTCAGAAGCAAACTTTCGACGGAAAGTGCTATCCTGGCGCTCAAGCAGACTGTAAGCTATTATACGGACAGAAAGACGCCAGTTTATGCTGCCTTTCTTGACCTTTCAAAGGCTTTTGACCTCGTGTCCTATGAGAAGCTATGGTCTTAACTTCATAGTTTATATTTGCCTACAGAGCTAGTTAACTTGTTGAAGTTCTACGGCTCGCAAACAAATCGAGTCAGGTGGAATAATGTGTATTCCGAGCCGTACTTGTTGGAGTGTGGAGTGAGACAGGGTGGGTTGACATCGCCTGCTTTGTTTAACCTGTACGTAAATGACCTGATTGATGAGCTCAGCAGAACCAATGTCGGCTGTTCAATAGATGGTGTAATGGTTAATAATCTGAGCTATGCAGACGATACGGTGCTGCTGAGCCCATCAATCAGTGCACTCCGGAAATTGCTTGTTGTATGTGAGTCCTATGCTGCGACACATGGGCTTACATACAACGCCAAGAAATCACAAATGGTTAGGTAACGTTCCTCCAGTGACTATAAGTGGGACACCAAAGCAGCGTGTTGCTCAGGTGAAGTACCTAGGACATGTGATCACGGAGGACTTATCTGGTGATGCGGATTTGGACAGGGAGCGTAGGGCGTTGGCGGTTCGCTACAATATGGTAGCCCGCAGGTTTGCACGCTGTAGTGGGGGTGTGAAGGTGTATCTTTTTAAGGCCTACTGCTAAACCTTCTACACGTGCAGCTTGTGGGTGAAGTATACGCGGAGGGCCTAAAACGCCCTACGTTTTCAGTATAACAATGGATTTAGGATGTTGATGGGGCTTCCGCGCTTCTGCAGTGCCTCGCAGATGTTCGCGGAAGCCCGTGTTGATGATTTCCATGCCATAATGAGAAAAAGGGCGTCGTCAATAATGGGTAGGTTGCGCGGAGGCTCCAATAGCATCCTAAAAACATTATTTGACAAGGTGGACAGCCCCTTTATTAGGCACTGGGTGCAGAGGCACGTGCCAACTTGTGTTGAGCCACGTAGATATTTGTTGTTGTTAGGTTAGTTTTTAAGTTTTACTAACATAGTTTTTATGTCGTTGTTACTAATACTATATGGATTGTGTGTTAATTAATGTATGATCCGAAATAAACGTAATATAATATATATATATACATTTTGACAGCGTTGTTATTACCTTTTGTAGGAAACAGCAGATTTTTTTTAACCTACGAAGAATGTGACATACAGAATCATGTACAAATAATGAACAATAACATGTTTGGATAACCACAGGTTGTGCGTCGATATTTTAGTCACTCTATTTAAAGGTATTTCACGCGCGTGGTTCTTTCGTATCGGCACGTGGTATTAGGAAAACTGTAAGTATATATCGGGTGTTAAAAATACCCTTAACGAAGCTAAAACGCTGGTTCTTCCCGTTATTATGTTTTTTATTGTTGTATTGGACCATACATAGGAACCTTACACCAGATATTGAAGGTCAACTTATTTTACGAAAAGAAGTTTTAAAAGTTGTAACTTAAGTTTAAATACCCCCGATACTCCTGAACCGTCGCATGCACACATACGCATAATGTTTTGCGAACTACCGTGAACAGCGAATTTTCACAACAAAAATTTAAAGTAGTCTCCCAGCAATTACTTTTAATTGGAGACACTTAGATTGATGTACAGAATGCGTAGATGCTGGCTTCATGATGGGTCTTTTAGCACCCTGCATATAATTTGTAACATTTAAACCAGTCGGTATGTTGGACGTACATTTCAACATCTACATTCGTATAGACTATATTTTAATGTAGGTACACCTAGCAATTTAATCAATAACAATTCTAGAATTGATAGTTTCATATAGTTAGTAGATATAAGTATATATATATGCTTGCAGTGGTTAGTCCATGCATTAAGTAATTATTCTTTACATTCGTATCCAAGACTAGTCACCATCTTCCTCATCTGCCTAGCCATTTCCAACCAACTATGCTGGGCTCGGATGCTTCTGGATAGCCAGCATTTTACATGGAGCGACTGCCTTATGAACGACACCCCTTGGTAAGACTGGTTGTCAGACTGTCGGGCTTCTGACGACCCGTAACGACTGTCAAAGATCCAAGAATGACAGCCGGGACCAACGGTTTGACGTGATTACCGAGGCACAGAGGGATCTTGTTAAAAATGGTCACCCATCCACGGATCAACCGCAGCAAGCGTCTGGTCGATCGACCTGTTTGGCCGTTATTACTTAGCCAAGACTAGTCACCGTTATATCTTTAGTAAAACATTTTTTAACTTCACACATTAATTTGGTTTCAGGTGCATAGTTTATTAATATCCCTAGTATTAGCTGGCATTTACCTTGGCCAGAGGCTAAGCATTACCATACAACGTGGCAACGCCGCCAGTCTCTTGGGTACAATACCAGTCGACAGCGATGCGGATGAATTTTTTGACGCTATTTTTAAACTGTGAATAGTTTTAGTTAAGTCAGATTATAACAAAAAATTCAAATGATGAATCTTGAAACTAAGCAACAAATTAATATATCTATTTCATACCTCATATTAGATTTAAATGTAATTAATTTAGTTTAATGAAATTTTGAAAAATAACTTTCTCACTTTCCTAAAACATAACAAAAGCAAAGCCAGACAGACAATTTTCAAATAAAACGAAAATAAACTTTAACATCGATGTCACTTCTAGATCCGTTACATCAATTCACTACCGAAGTAACCACCGACCACTGGCCGTCAAAGTAAGCTGATTGAAAATATTCAAACAGAGTACCGTGCATTTAAACATCACATAAATGGACGTGGTATCCCATCGACTGCCTCTCCGGTCTAGTGGTTGCCATGGCTACTGATGAGCTGCCGGTCTATTCTGTAAACATCTCACCGTGAAAACTTAGGTGAAGTGAGCTGTAAACCCATCAGTATGTCGATTCTGTAAAATCTCACCGTGAAAACTTGCGTGGAGTGAGCTGTCAGTGTCATCCCGTCTTTGTCAATCCCTAGCATCAGTGACCCTGCTCACTCCACGCTCACTTCACCAACGTTTTCACGGTGAGGTGGTTACAGAATAGCACTACTGATGCTAGGGATTGAGAGTTCAGCACTTCAAGCTCACTTCACCTACATTTTCACCTTGAGATTTTATAGAATAGACCGGCTGGTCCAAAGTTTTACTGGGCTGTTCCATTAGAAATTTCTCATCAATTTTTCTCTCGGGGAATTTGTACTCGGTTATTTATAATATATTTAATTATTCAGTAGTACACATACATTTAATTAATTTAAGTTGGTGCTAACATAAACACATTAAAGTTTTACTGTGCACCTAAATGTAGCTCTATTTTTTTAAATTATGTATGTTACGACTACATAATTTAAAAAGTTAGAGCCACTTAAGTAGGTACTTATTTAGAAAGATACAACTAATAAAACTAAACGTTTGAGCGAAATATTATCTAATACTGGATGGGAATAGGCTCGCCCTATATTACATGGGCCTTAAGCTTAACTGGCGAACTATCTGCCTATAGACCTTCGATATCCCATGAAATCCCAGTGGCACATAGAATTTGAGAAAAAATCGGTTTTATATAATATCTTCTATGTCACGAATAGTTGTGTCTCATACAGTCTCTTTCTGAAACCCTATATGGAATAATAGCATATATTCAATGTCGTATTAATATTTTATGATCTTGTTGAAAACTTCTTTAGCGGCGTTGTACACTTTTTTTGTAATGGGTCAAAATGTTAAACTCGCGTCAGGACACGTGACCTGATCGAAAATTCGTGAGACGGATGATTGTTGATTTTTGATTTTTATTGATTGATTTTTCTGAGAGATAAACTTTTTAATGTAATATAAATTGTCATGTTTGTGTACGATAGCGCAATAAATAAATATTGTATTTTACCACATAAATGAGACTACTTTTATACTGATAATTAAAGCAATTCGTGCAAAATTATTCCCTAACCATTCCAAAATATCAAAAATGCACAAAGTTAATATTCAAGTTTTCACTTCTGCCGGCACTCCCGGAGTGCAACCCGTCGTTTTTTTTATTCCATTAAATACCCAAACTATGTCTAGGCTCTTATATGTCTGGCTGTTATAATTTTTAAAACAGACGGCTGCATTTTTTTGAAAATACGTGTAAAGTAGTAAGCATTTAAATAAAGGGAGTCGTAAAAAAGGGCAAAGTTAACAACCGGGTATCAATTAATTGCCGCCTCCATCAGTACCGGGCTCCCTGTACCCGTCAATGTTCGTTCACGGTCGAATGCTAGCATACGGCCAATGTTAAGATTGTTCCGTCGGCCAACATGCCGCAACACCACTGAATATACTGCCAACATATGAACATAATTATACACTGCACCATTTGCGTAGATTGCTACGAAATCTCGTAGGCGCGTAACACTCAAATATTTTATAGCAAACAGTGACACATACCAGAAATCGGGATTCTTTTGTCGAAAGCGGGACATTATAAAAAAACACCTTTTTATTTACTTATCCTTATAAGTGAGTTTCAAAGATGATAGATTGACATAGAAAATGTACTTGAATGAAAATACAGTTCTTCACTACACTAATAGCAAAGACTGGTTTATCATGTTAGGCAGTTAAGTCTCCAAAATCAAATAAAATATCTCAAATAGGCAACTAAATGACACTTTTGAACGTCAATATTTACAAAAAAATTGAATGGATGGTTAGAATGGTTGCCGTTTCCAAAAGGTAGTTTCGTATGTCGAGAAGAATAGGAAAGAAACTTCATCGTTACTCTTTTAAAATGATATTTTGTACTTATACATTTAATGACATGTGAACATTTATTTATTTTCCTTTTTCTTGTCCTCCTACTGGAACGCCATATAGCAATTACACACATACAGAAATAAAAAACTTCAAATGCTGCTTTACAACAGGCGGGTATGGAACACGCACACTTACACAGCGTCAAGACACTTCTCTATAGTTCAACATGTAATTACATAATTAACATTTGAAGATGCGGAGCAATCATAATATAAATAAATAATACATTACTTATGCAATACTTATTTATATTTCTCTGATGATTTAACTTCACCGTCGAGTGATCCCCGAAAAGTCAAATGAAAAACATCTTGAAAGTTTTTAAATCACTTTAGCTGGAACTTCGGCGTCAATTCATAAATGGCACAATACTTTTTTTTCCACTGGTACGTTTTCTGATGTATTTATTTATATTTTCATCATATATTTTTGGAACAGACAGTAAAAGGGAGTATATCTTTGTATTAAGGAAATATTTAAACCCAGGCGAGGAATAGAACCTTTATTAAACCTGCACCCCGATTACGTAACACGCTTTCCTTCTATCCATTGCTACACGGTTTCATAATGTTTGACAAATTCGTCTGTTCGACAACGTAAATAATGCAATGAATGCTTTCGAATTGTCAAAATGAAAGATATTGCAATTGTTAGCCAGCAGCCGACCTCACAAATGACTCAATGAACATAATCTTACAAAAAAAAACTGTTACGTACTTTGCCAATAACACACAGACTATAATCAAAAGTTTATCATCAAAAAATGCGGATTCACATTATATCTTGCGAAGTTTCTTTGATCATGGGCCGTTTGAGCAGACCAATCGTAAAATAACAATGGTTGAATAGTCCACATATAAAAAGTATGATAGTCGAGCTGGTCGACAGAGCGGCAATGTACCGTCGTCACTACCGCCAATAATAAAATAGGATGGTACACTAACGCACACAAGTATTTCTTGTACTGTCATTGTCACTTTTTCGTGTACCTGTAGTTTATTGGTACTCTAAAATGACATGACATTCATGCCATTTTTGGAGCATTGGAATTTTGTGCCGGTTTGCAGTCGAATAACAGGCATTTTGCAACATCCTCTAAGGTTAATAACGCATCGGCAATCCCGGGATTGCTTAAGGCCGACAATCAATATGCCTAGAAACTTGTTTAAAAACTGCTTCTAGCAAAACTAAATAAACATTTTAAAGTACTGCTGCCCGCATGTTTATTTTTTTAACATAATATCAGTATTTACTTTTTTTTTTACACATTATTAATCTTTATTGTGCAGCAGAACACATATTTCTACATATGAATTTTGCGCGCAACGATACATAATTTTCCGCTCCGAAAATGTCAATCGTGAACCTTAAACGGCTAATTTCCTGCCAAATGTAACTTTGTATTAAGAAAATGTATAAAAACTTGGACAATAAATCGACTTCATATTATCATCGATAGTAAAAAAAGTTTTTTAATCAATCTTTGGAAAAGTTTGACGAAAAAATGTTTACGCGAATTAGTTGCGAAGTAATTTAAAAGAGGATGGTAGGATGGTTTGTCGGTTGATGGTTGGTTGTTGGTTGGTTGGTGGTGGTGGTTGTGGCCCGGAGTCTGGATTTGTGTCCGGTTGATGGCAATAGGCTCGCCCCCTATTACGTGAGACTTAAGCATAACTGGCGAAATGTGGGTGTATATACTAGTACACCCACATTTCGCCAGTTATACCAGGTACACCTCTAACTAACCCTTCTGGGATTACAGGTGTGATGCTGTGTTATGATGATGGTTCTACGTTTTACATTTATAATTTTCCTCTCGTCCCCTTAGCTTCCCAGCCAAGATCTGACACCAACCATTATTTTCTTCTATTGTTACAAATAAATGTTTGTCTCGTATTCATTGTGCCATCTACTATATCGAACTTGCGGAGGTTGCATGCTAACACCATGTCTGGTTACAGCCTCTACAGAACCTTAACGGCCAAACCCAATAACCTTACACAGATATTATACTGATGAAGGACACTACAATTCTATCTGTTCCTGTCAAACAAATAGCTGTCAACACTTTACAGGGTCGCATAGTTTGACTTTATTGGGACGTTAAAACCTCAGATTGATAGGTTTTTCTAAATCCAGTGCTCCAAAATTGGAGATAAATACGTTATTGGGTTCGGCCGAAAGTAACCAAACTTAATCTAAAATGTATAGCTAAAACATAATCTAAATATAAATAAAAGAGTTTCAGCTTGCAATAACTTAACTCCAGACTTCAGACAGTTTCTAAGAAAACCTGACATTTCACATTAAAATGAATTACTTTGTTATTCTTGTTCATTACAAAATATAATACCTAAGAGTTTATTAATTCATAAAAAAATATTCCGGTTTGTTTTCTCTTTATTTCTCAATGGGGAAGGCAACTGTCAAAATGGCGCTGTCGTAGCTAGTTCCCAACACAAGCTAAAAATACAAGGCGTGATGTGGTTTTATTTTATTTTAGCGAAAATTGACGCGTTGTTGTGTTCCTAGATACTCCGAAATTGGAGTTCGAATTTCTCGTAAGCCCCTAAAATTAGAAGATTGTGCTTTAAAGCTATTCGTACAGATTTTTTTGAGTTCGAATTTATGTCGTGAACATTTTGAAGAAAGTGATTACGAGGAAATATTCAAGGTTTAAAATTCTGACACTTTCCATGTCAAGTACTTGATTTAAAATACTGAAATCACCGAAAATAACGAAATATCGAAATAAAATCAAACTCATGAATGAACATTAAATGAAATGAATGAACGAAATGTCAAAAATTTTGTCGGCCGTAGGGACCTAGCTATGGTCACGCCATCTACAATTAGCTTTGCCCGACCTTCCCCATTGATATTTTTAATCTTGGTTGCGGGTAATCGTCTACAAAACAGACCGCGACAGAAATATTATAGATAGATAGATAGAATACTCTTTAATAGGTACACCTTTTAAATGTAGACATTTTACATTGGTTGACACAATGGGCGGTCATAGCGCTAAAAACGATCTTTTACAGACAACCTTTTATTGATGGATTAAAGGGAGAAGGAAATACTAATAGAATATTGCAGGGAGACATTGGTGTACCATTTACTTAGACAATAAATACATACATTCATAAAACATATATTTATCTACACATATATAAATATACATTAATAAACACGAAACAAGACCAAGGATATGTAGTAGTGTGGTTTAAGGAAGCAGTTAGTGTTTTTTAACCAGATTTTTAAAAGTCGACAGTGATTGAGCACGCCTTATCGACTCGGGCTAGGTATTCCATAACCACTGCTTGAGCTATAAAAGACTTGTCATAAAAACTAGTAGAATGCATCGGTATCTCTTGTCTTTAGTTTTCCGAAGACATCATATATCCAATTTGTGTCATAAAACGTTTTTTTTTTTAATATGAGGGAGTTGTAGGGTTATTTTTTTAAACGGACCCCCAATTAAAATATCCCTAGACCACGAGTCTAGAGATATGTCAGAGATACTTTTCTTTTAAAAGTCCAGCAATATTTATAAAGCCACCTGTTATTACAATTTGATTAAATTCTATTCTATACGACTAATCTTAATTCACAAAGAAACGATATTATGATAACAAATTAATTATTTATTCTTATGAAACCCCGGGAGTATTGCGTTACTTTGTGAATTACTATTTAACATTTAGTTTCCTTCATATGCCTTTTGTTATTTAGAGATATGAGGAACAGGGTGTAAAGTTCACTCATACTCTTTAGAAAAGGGAGGATCCTCCGACCAGATGGATGTCGTATCTGGTGGGCAACTGCCCGATGATTGTTGTCGGGAAGTTGTATATATGCTATCTGCGCGGTAAACTCTGCTTGCGCGATGCAGGATTGAAGCGTTTGTTCGCATGTGGCGGTGTAGATGCCGCCACAGTTATCTAAATATATGGTGTAAAAAGACATTTAACGAAGCCGAGAGTCATTTGTCCTTCCCGTTATTGTATTTTTTTTTGTACGGGACCATAATGTAAAATACCACAACTTTAAATAGCCCGACCCCCCCCCCCAACCCCTTACAACCCCTTTACTGTTGCATGCACCCAAAAGCAAGACATTTTGCATGAGTTACATTGTGCACTACTGTCAACAGAAAAATAAAAGTCGTTTCCCAGGTCCCACTTCCTGACTGTTTGTTGTTCACTTCACTATAATTTCTGTTTTGTTGACTTTATTATTTTTTGTATTCATATTTTAAGTAATGTAATAATTTGCACGCCGTAAGGTAGACTGTTGCTGATCTCATAAATTAATGTACAACATCTTATATTCATAGCAAGTAAAGTTCTGATTCCGATTCTGATGCTTATTTTGATTTAGAGAATGCGTAGTTGACGGCTATGATGGTTCTTTTACACCCTGTAGGTATGTCTTAAAATACGAAAAGTGACATTAAATTAATTGTACAATTTAACAATGTAGGTACTGTGGAAAAGGTGCGGATTATTTCCGTATGCGGATAAAAAGTGTCGCCTCTTCTCCTTTCGGAATTTACTGCCGACAGTATAGATTGCTCAATTCCTTAGGAATATAAAGTTTTTTCACACTTATGTTTCAAAGCGATAATATACCAGGTTTAATTGAAATAACTGAAAACCGCCAGGCGCCGCCACCACCGCCAGGCGGTGGCCCGTGTTGCTCTATGGCCAGGGCTTTTAGCAAAACATTATAAGATTACAAACTAATGATAAATGTTTTTATTTCTTTAAGTATGTTTGTACAACACTAACACTTTCACTGACTACTCTGAGAAGAGAGGCCGAAACAAACTCATAAGCAGAATCAGAAGAAGGGTCAGATCATGTGAAGACCATATATGGATTGATGTCTGAAATGGTCTTTTGAGGAAAAAACACACAGATTGCGTGGACATGTACAGTCAATGCACGCATTTGTCAGTAAGCAGCTCAAATCAAAACTCATGGAGTTCAACAATTCGACGAGCAATGCCAAAGAAAACACATTTGGATAGGCCACCTAAATTACTCAAACTGTCAGACCACGATTAAGATTAAAAGTAACAGACAAATTAATATAATAAAAAACACAAAAAAAAATTACCTACATAGTGTTAACATTTACAATAATTACAATAATATAATACCTAACCAAGTAAATATTCAAGTCATTGTTTAGATATTTTTTTAAACGTCCAGCCCACACTACAGTAAAATCCTACATGTAATTTTTTGTAACACTGCAAAAGCATAGCTCCTCTTCGCTTTGCCTGCCGTTATACAACATACTTTTACATTTCAAGTCTCTCGAATGTGGCATGGAAAGTTTATGTCAAATTATTGGATTTTTGTCCCTTAATCAGACACGTAAAGCTTTTGTACCCAAAGTGTTCCGTGGTCATTTGTCTTGGATTGGGTAACTTGGGTAGGAACATGAGATTAGGGTGTTTGGGTCTCAACCACTGACTTATTAAGAGAGCAATTTCTTTATTTTCTGTAGAAACTTACTCGTGTTCTTACGAAATTGCATAAAAAAGCACTTTATAACATGGAACCACAAATAGTTAACAAAAGCTGTAGGTCAAAGTCAGTCAAATCTTTTATTTCAAATAGGCACATAAATGTGACTTTTGAACGTCAACATTTAACAGAAAATAGAATTGATTCCAGTTTCCCCTTCCAAAAGGTAGTTTCGTATAGAGAAGAAGGGGCAAGAAACTCGACCGTTACTATTTTAAAATGTTCTACAATATTTTGTACTTGTTCATTAATTATTTAAGCATAATTGTGAAGACGTTGCTGCACCTAGAATAAATTACTATAACACAAGGGTAAAACTAGGTAATACGCCCTACTTTTGAAAAAAATGTAATAAAATAAAAACATTGCGAGATATAACCAAACTTTTTATTTTAGAACAATATTTAGTATCTTGACGATACTATCTCAAGTGGTAGTCTGAATAGGACCTATGAATATCTTAATATTATTATTATTTTTTAATCTAAGGTGGGGCGTTTTGGCACATGATCGTTGGCAAATATGACTCACTCTTATTATAAAATGCCCCAGTTTATTAATCATATATTTTTGCATTGATAAACTAAATAAACAATTGTTTTGGTATTAAGTATCTTTTACATCTAACATATGATGGTATGAAGCAATCACTCAGTCTCTTAATCAAGTCAGACTAATTTAATAAACACTTGAATCAAACTTAAATTTTAATTAAAGGAACGAAAATGATAATTTTAAATTAAATCTAAATTTAAAATTTTTCATCAAAGTTAAACCACTATCAGTAATCATTACTATAACATAACATAACATTTAGTTTCCGTTGGAGATTCAATCAGTCTTATATGTTTAAATTCAACAATCATCTTAAAATTAAACAATACAAACAACTTATCGGTTTTAAATATTGAGTTTCTTAGCCAGTTGAAATGCCATTTCTTTTACGTCTTCTCTGTCAGGAGCAAATCCAACTTTTTCCAATTTTTTAACCAGTTTTTTTTCATGTTCTACTGTAAATACCGGTTTGCGTCCTAAAGGGCCTTTTGATTTGTATGCCAAAGTTTCTGGATGCCTCATTAACACCCATTGCTCACTGCAGTACCCTACGCATGGCTTTTTCCAATTCGTCTGCACTCCATGGTGCTCGTAGTGTCGTTCTCTGATATTTCCGAGACATTTTCTGTAATAACAACACGCAAGTTATCGGACTTTAACACAGTTCATATACTGGGGCGTTTTAAGCAATTGGCTTAGGGGCGTAATGTCAAATTCAATTTTCAATATGCCCCACCGAGGTCGAAGCTCTAGATTCAAGGTTAAAACGTTCCACGACATAAAAAGAGTAAGGTAATTTTATCTATTTTACGATAGTATGGGTCATTTTAACACAAAATCTAAAAGTATACATTTATAGGATTTTTTCGGAAACTTACCAGAAATTGTTTTACTGCAATTTAACCAGATTTTGCAATATTTTTGCAACTGAGATCACAAACTACGTGCGCTCGTCGGTCATGTTGTCCAGCTACTAGTGGCTCCCCGCGCGTCTAGTTGCGATCGTTGTAGCTTTGTTAGTGTGAGTGCTACAGTGGTGGGGCATTTTGTCAATTGGGGCGTATTACCAAGTTTTACCCAATAGGTGGACATTATTAAATATAAAACAATGGCAGGTAAATTAATTATGTGATAGATACATGGTGCTCCTATATCTGTAAAATATATGAAATTCTCTTAAATTTTTAAGAAGTACTCAAAATCAAAATCAAAATCAAAAGTCATTTATTCAAATTAGGCTGAGAATCAGCACTTTTCGAACGTCAAAATTACATAAGACAGTCCCCCAAAAAGCCCGCCCTTCACCACTTCCTAGTGCTTTAGCTGGGAAGAAGAAGTGGCGCAACAAACTCCCCAGCAGCACAGCTGTCTGTTCAGTTAGAAGAACTTGATTCTAAACAATTGCAAGTAATTACCGAAACGCCAATGACAAAAAAAAATTGCATGTAAATAACACAAATACATAAATAAAGCCTTCAGGCCTAAAGGCCTAAATTTATGTGTGAGTTAAAGTAATTACAGAATGTAAAATCAACGTCTTAAAAATTATACAATTAAATAAGCAACCAGTTTGATTTCGTCTAGCCTCTTGCTTGTCCTATAGAGCAAGACCAGCATCATTCCAAGAATTCATTTCTAGGATATAAATGCTGGCTCAATTCTGGTCCACGTTCCAATAATAATACGTGGTAGTTCCTGTCAGTAACATTATCCTCACTACTCATCCTCACGCAAATCTTATATCCTTAGATGTTCGGGCTGTGAAACCGGTCCGCAGTCGGTACGCCTACCCTCTCAATATCGCTGCTTCGCTTGCCTTCGCTGCTGCTTAGGCTAAAGGATCTACCTTTGTTACAAGAAGAAGCGATTTATTATTATTGATAAACCTGTTTTCCCACAACAAACGCGGAGCAAAGTTATGAGAAAGTGGAACCTCGACTCGAATTTGTAGTAAAACTGATGTTTGTAACTTCACCCTGCGTGTTTATATCGATTAGATTTTGACCGGGTATATTTTGAAAATTATACCACGGGATCGTTTTACCGGGATTAAAAGTACCCTAGGTGCTAATCTAGGTTGTGAAATATCTGTGTGCACACTGCGTCGCTTTTTTTTTCAAAAATATTCTGTAATTATGTACTTATAGATAAAGCAGACATAGGTCAATGCTCGTGCCTTCTCTTCTCTTCTTGCGGAGCAAGTGAAAGGCCAATCTTTTGTGTAGACGGTTACCTCATATACCCTTCATTATCATCATTTCAGCCGAAAGACGTCCACTGCTGGACATAGGCCTCCCCGAAGCATTGCCACTTCGACTGGTTCTGTGCTTCCTGCATCCAGCGGATTCCTGCGGCCTTCGCAAGGTCATCGGTCCACCTAGTGGGAGGCCTTCCATAAATGCTAAATGAGCATTTGAATGCTCATTTAGCATTTATGTAATAAAATATAGTTGCGAAATCTGTGAAGTATGAATTCATCGCTTCGTACTACTTCATATTATCATACGTCAGCGCGTCGACGAAGCGGTAGCGTGCGCTCTCTGTCGCACCCACGGGAAGTCGGGAATACTAAATCTACCTGTTTCACGTGACTACGTGATGTTTGCGAGTGAAATTATTAGCAGGTAGTGCAAAGAATGAATTCATTCCAAATTCACATACTTCATTGTTATCAATTATCGTCTTATTAGCACATAGCATAGCAATAGCAATTAGCATGAATTCGTAAGTCTTAGACTTTCGAATTACCATCACTAATGAAAAAGAAAAGAAAGAAAAAACGTTTATTTGCGGTAAACATGACGCAGTGATCGAACACACACCAAAGATAACAAATTGGGGGAAATTATGCGTCACTCCTACGCAAAACGGCCATCGCTCAGCTTAATGCTACGACCCTATGCGAGACAGAGCCCCAGCGCTGGTTTTCAGCGACAGCCGGCGTTGAATGACGTCGACCAGTGTAGCAAACGCTAAGATTAAAATAAAATTAAATACATAAACATAATAACTAGATAAGTGCTCAACAAAATAAATACAATAAACAATATTTATAAAATGGTAGCATTCCGGGCCATTAGCCTACTCGGTACCGTCCGAGACCAAGGCGAAGTCGGAAGTCTGTGTGTGTGTGCGTGTGTGTGTTATGTGCTGACACTACTCGTCTTCACGCGCTCATTCACAGAGGGTTAATACACTAAGTTCCCACAAGTAAAACGCGCGTAGCTTCGTAAGATAAAACCTAAGTAGATTATGATACTGCGGCATTTGCTTAAAATCGCTTCCGCTCAAGCACTATGCCGCGGCTTAAAAGACGGCGAACGAACAGCGGATATGAGGTAGGAGCGGATATTGCACAGACACTCACAGGTACATTCGGTAACAGTGTAAACTACCCGCATTTGGTTATAAATGTTGTTTGCCGAACATACACCGCTCGAAATAAACACTTATATTCCACAAAAAAACTCGATAGTACTGTCTACCTGCACGTTTTTTGGATGTCAAGTTATTGTTATTGTTCAGTTATTGGTGCCGATTCTCTTGGCACAAATGCCTCTAAACTAGACTAACAATCATAAAAATTTGGTATAATCCTGTCAAACGACGTTTTCCCATTCTGAAATTGACTAAAGTGACACAACGTAACTATATTTTAGTTTAACAGCACTAAGATGACACTGAGTTATTAATTTAGTGAAAATGGCAATGTTGCTATTCAGAATTTATGACGTTTTTCACCAAAAATTTTGATTGTCTAACAAAATTTGACTATGAATCTGGCTATTTTTAACGCGATTTAAAACGTGTGGAATAAAATTAGTTGTCGTGAACTAAAATTCACACCATCGCCTGGACTTCAGGTGCAATTAAAAACAGTACTGTATCTTTTTTTATTTTCCTTTGCATAAATCTCGTCGTCTCTGTCGCGATTGTCAAATTCGACTTTAACTGTGTCAAAATTATATTAAATTTAGAGACTTTTTCTTGCAGAATAGCTGTACGATTCTCATAGCCAAAAGTAAGGAATTTAGTGATAATTTCGTGTGCAAGAGAATCGGCACCAGTGTCTTATTTATAAATTGAAAATATTATTGACTACTACACTACGGAGATGACTCAAACAAGTTCATCTCGAAATACAAAAAAAAAAGAACTTATTAAACGTGAAATCTGACAAGGACTTTATCTTTGTCAGTGTAACAAGAGATAGACTGCACACAAATAAGCTCTTGTGTGCACGAGGCACAAAACGTTCAAAATAAAAGGACATGTTGAAATAAACCCTTACAAAAATACTGTTTAATTTATTAAACAGCGTTGATCACGAGGTTACGGGAATTGTATTAAAACACTACTCCTGTAACCTATCAACGCTTTATTCTAACGAGGGAGAAAAAACCGGCACCTTTACTTTTACAACACCCACTAAAACTTTTTATGGCTGGCAACACTCGTAAAAGGTATAAATAATATATAGCCGCTGGCAACATTGACAGCGGGTAAGCGCGGGAAACGTAATAATTTCCACGTTTCGGCGACTCGAGATGTGGGCTCTTTTCGATTATAATTTATAGCCCTGAATGAGGGCTGGGTTCGATATCAGGGACACTTTCCCGTGTATAATGCCATAAATACTATCGTAAAATTGTTTGCTTGCTGCGAACTGTAATCTGATCACGTCCGATCGCCAATAAAAGCGGAATGTGCGAATTTACACAAATTATTATATTTTATTAGCGTTGTGCGATTACGAATCAGAAAAATACAGCTGATTGATACCAAGTACTCTTTAAAGCAGCAAATTCACTATTACTAGGACAAAAAATCATCATAAAATGCTCATAAAATGCACTAGAATAATATATGTTCAATGCACAAACCACGGAAAATCAATACACTCACCTTATTAGGAATAATTTTGAAACGCCGTGGTGTGCTTTAAAAAGTGGAGTAAGTAAGCCAGGCTATAATAATCAAAAGAACCCTTCTCGCTAAAAGCTCTGGGTAGTTTCGGCCCTTTTTCCGTTGGTGTACCTACCTCATAAACGATGGGCCAAGTCAATTTTTCCAAGTGAAGTAAAGGTATGTTTTTCTTTTGGCACTCGAACAAAATTAAGGGAAAAATCGTGGGAGTGTATAATGAATAACAAAAAGGTTTTGTATGCATGAGGTTTTATTACCTAAGAATGTGTCTGTTGCAAGACTTGTCATTAAAAAAAGGAGAATCTACGTGGGCAGGTATTACTTTTTGGCACAGCTTAAAAAGGCAGTTGTCTCTAAAAAGGAACTACTGGCAATGCTCACGTTTCCAAATGGATAATTCCAAATTGAGGGAAACTGGCCCTCAATTATCTTTAAATCGAAGGTTTTCTCTAAGCTTAACTCTAAATTAATAGTTATAAGCTATTAAACAGACTTAAATAACCAGATAAATTGAATGGTAAACCTTCAGAACTGTGCAGTTAAGGGCACTTCCGAAACTTGCCGTCGAAAAGGATCGTCGGGCACTTGTCATGGCACCAGTAACAGGGGCGGACTCAGTTTTTCCGCGAGTCAATTTAAATGTCTTGTGAAAACTAGTTTCCTCGAATGTGGGTAAACTTTAGTCAGATTATTAGTCCTCAATGTTTTTTTCTTTATTTGTATTGTTTTTTCCCGTTGCACCTTATTTTACGTCCAGAAGTTTCTATTATGGATTAACAGATTCTCGATACCCACACATACTTTGACTACCAATAGTATGAGCGAGCGATAACCGAGTCGCGGTTGTCTTTACTCCGCGCAATGCACTTCCATGTCACTTCGAATCAAGACAGGCAACCCGACAGCTCACTCCACGCAAGTCTTCACGGTGAGATTTTTACAGAATCAACATGCAGGTGGCATGACAGCTCAATTCACTTAAGTTAGGTTAGAATAGATCGGGAGGATTTACCCACTAAACTTTGCTAGAAACATCCGCAAATCCGTCCCTTTCCGTTATTACAACAAAAAATTTAAAGTAGGTACTAACAGCGGAGGATTCTTTACAGATTTCTTTTCAACTTTAAATCGAGCGTTAATTAGTTGGCGCGAGGACTTTGTGCCTTTTTTGCTCAAGCCCAGTGACTCACGTAATCAATTAAACTTCTTTTTAATCTCGACTCGATGGTCGCGGCACGGCGAATGCCCGAGCGCAGCCATTTTGACTTTAAAAAGTTTCGATTTGGTAAACGATCTTTTTTTGAGTTTCGTCGTTGTTTGTACATGCTTTAGCCGATCAGAGCTGCACTGCCTTACTTCTTCTTTGTTTAAATAAATTTCTGCGCTGTTGGGCAGCTGCTTGCCCTCTTGCAAAGGCTCAGTTAAAGGAACTAGGCTGCATTTTTGCTCCTTATGTTTTGTCGCATAGGAATGAATCCGACTGGTAAAGAAAAATATATAATTAACCAATCAGTTGCAGCGGTAGACGGCCTCCCACAAGGTAAGGAACCGCTGGATGCGAAAAGCACAGGACCGATGTATATGGTGCGGGACGTCTATGTCCAGCAGTGGACGTTCAGCTGGAATGATGATGAACCAAAATGTGTGTTCCTCCCTCTTGAATCCCGAATCATTGCAAAGAGTAAATTTATCTGTTAATCTGAATTTAAGTCAGCATACTGGCAGCCTCACAGACCCCGCTCATTCTAGCTTTACCCCGTGTTCCAAACCAAAGCGACCGGTCGCGCGAATACGCGATCGTCGGTCGTCAGATATGTCATTCATTTGTTCGGGAAACCAAAAAGGGCTCTTAGCGCGACCAGATAAACTAAAGGGTAATTTTAATTAAGATTTTCGAACGTGATGACTAGAATCAGTCCTTAAACGCGACAAAAAAACCACTACGAGTTGATTATCGGCAAAGCCGCACCTATATTAAATAACATGTATGACACAGTGTCATAAATGTTATTTAATATAAGTGCAGCTGCAGCTGTTTCATTTTCTTAATATAATAATTTGGAAACTGTGAACGTGTCTCTTGAATCCACGTTAACGCGGACGGACGGACACACAATTTGTGTATTATTAGAGTAGCAGGAGGATTACGGGGGGTTTCCTTCAAGAGGGAGATGTAGTTGCAGTGGGATAAGTTGAGCCCTGAAGCGGGATAGTAGATTATTTACTAAGGGGATAAAGCATTGTCTTAGGTCACAGGCGCTATTTCGGATAAGTAACGAAGGAGTCTAGGGCGCCCAAGACACAAGACACCGATGAAAGTACTCTACTTTTCGCACCTACTGCGAGGTAACAAATACAAATTAAATTTTCATCAGTAGTTTATTAAACTGTTAAATAACCGGGGGATACCTACTTATGTGCAGTTTTAAACACCACTTTATCTAAACTCATGCAGTTTATGAGAAAAACAATATGAAAAATAATATCGTTGACGCCAAAACCCAACATTATAATGCATAAAGGGTACGGTACGCGCCACAGCAACCGATCAGCTATTGCGATGACATGCCGCCATTGCCGCCATAGATTATGTAGAAATAGCGTTTGGACGAGTCTAAAGGCATTCAATCATTTTGGACTTGGTGCTAAACAGAAAATTAATTCCTAGCCGCTCGCTTTTGATTTAGTAAGGGCGAATGCTTCAGCCAGACCGATTGAATTTAACTTTAAGCATAGTAACCCCGTAACAGTAGTAAAAGCTTTTAAATATATCAAGATCAAATTGACCGAAAACCTTTGGGGAATTTCCATTAAAGTCTGAACAGACAATTAAGACTAAAGCGCCTTATTTAGCCTGAATATTTAATTTGTGTGTGGATTAAAGTCTTCCCGGATTTATTTAAATACAGTAAGGTAAGCCACAAGACATTTGGTTACGTCAATCACGAAACTTTCTTTTCGACTAGAATTCGTCGATAAAACTGTTTTCCTGGATGTCACGCTCGATTCAAGACCAATTCAAGACCACAACTAATTGATTAACACTAGAAAATACTGTTGGAGCTGCTGAATATTCTAAGCCTGTCTTTGCATTGTATAAACTCAATCTCATTTGTATTATAGATGTGATTACGTAGCACAGATAGATATATATATAGAGCTTGCATTTACCGGGCAATATGTCTCGCTGACGGTGGCGCGTGTATTGGATCTGATTAAAATTCATTTCATGAAACTGTTCAAGTCCAAGTCGGACTGTCTACGAAAGTTTATCTCAATCACAGCCTAAGAGCCAGTTTCATTAGGACTTGGTCACAATATTTTATAATGTCATCTGTGGATTTACACAGTGCGATTTGCCATTTTTATTATTTTTTCTGTCGACCACAGTGGTAAGAACTACAAACGACAGACATCGAACGATTAAAGAAATCATCTCTACTCTACTTAATATAGTAGCCATCAAACTGACACAGATTAGCTGAACTAAAGCTGATTTACAAAAACGCTTATTGTGCAGATTAGCATTTTTGCGAAAATCTATCCCTTCGATGACAAATTTATGCTCAAAACGCTTTCGCTTATAACTAGAGGTAAGTTAAATGCTTGTACGAAGTCTGCGGTAACCATTTCTGTGGTTTTTGTTCCGAGCAAATATGATTAGGTTCACTTACTGGATTACACTAATCTAGCCCCTGCCGAGCGTTTACAGAATATTTGATCACGTCATCCTTATCGGGGTAAGCAGAGTAAGTGGTAAAACTAACTTTGGGGAATAAAGATGATATTATCCACTGAAATAACGGCAGTGGTCGGCGGCGAGCTCGAACGCCGAAAGTGGACTTTATTCGATTCGACCCCCGGATCGTACTGATAGGCAAAGTGTTTATTCGTTTACGCAGCACCTCGTGAGCTGTGTATACGACTATCTATTCTGAATTTATACATCCAACCACAATCCAACTAAACCTCTGTGCTGTGCCAAAGTGTGATGACTCCTGTGAATCAAGAAGAAACGCTTTACAGACGAAACTATAGTTCCTTTCGAAATGTTAATTCCGGATTTGCATACCAAGCAAGAAAGTAGAAATCTACATTTATTTTTTAAATTTCTAGCATTAGGTACTTATCCAGATACATGTTACGCTCCTATTAAAAAGAAACTTTACGCCGTGTCGCAAGGCAATTCGTTCGCAGTTTAAAATCTTCAAAATTGGGTGCTTTCTCGAGTCCGCGACGGCATCGTACAGTCGTCGCTAATTTCCCATGAGGCGACTCACGGCGAACCGCAAACTGCCGCGATAAACAACCCAGAGGCTCCAAGAGTTAATAGGCCCTACTGTATAACTTTATTTTCCTTTACTTGCAAAGTTGTATAACTTTAAGGGCTCAGAAAGGTTGAAGAGGTGCTCAGAGCGCACGTTTAGCTTTCGTTCCTCTATCAAAGACTTACAATTTCAAATAGTTTAGTTTATATAACAGCACCTAGCAACACTAAACTTGTACAAAAAAATTTTGTTACAAGAAGGTACAGGAGAGGGGTGGGTTATTAATGAAAAGGTACTGTGTTATGTACCTCGTATTTACTTCGTACCTCGTAGTTTATGTCTTTGTGGAATTATTATGAATGAATTAGTCATACAAAAACTTTTTAACCGGTTAGGCAGGGACCTCTTCGAGTTTATTCAATTGGAATCATCTGCCTAGCTTCTTACCAACTAGGTTTGAAACGACCGCTTATTGAGACTCTCCAACCCGGGTACTGGGTCATACGATACCCTTGGTAAGACTTGGTGTCAGACATACTCGCTTCTACTACCCGTAACGACTGTCAAATCCACAGACCGACGCGGCCGCAGAACCTAAGCAAAGCTAAACTTATGGATCAACACGTGTCACGTTTTTTTCAGAGTTTACCAGAAGTACCTTATTTAAGAATTAATTTTAAAAACCTGCTGTTGCCCGCGAATGTACTACCGAGATAAAAAAGTATGCTATGTGTTAATCCAGATCATATACTATCTGTTTGCCAAATTTCATCTAAATCCGTTCAGAATTTTTGTGTGAAAGAGTAACAAACACCCATCCATCCATCCATCCATCCTCACAAACTTTCGCGTTTATAATATTAGTAGGAAGTAAGAATGGGAAGTAGGATTATTACATTCTATTTTGGCTTAAAGCTTTAACATTAGATACCAACGTTTAGAGAACCGCAAAACCGTTATTAGGTATTACGTTTTTTTTTTTCCTAAGACATTTATAGGTTACCACTACACAGAAAATCATGAAATTAATTTAGTTTCTGTTTTATCATGTTTAAACTCCGAAAACGAGATGGGTATCGATATATGCATCGCGTTAGCGGAGTTCAGCTAGCCCATTAAAAACTCCCCTGTACATGCATTCATGGATATCTGGAACGTCATTATTTTTGGCGTCGTGGAATCCTGTTACACGAAATAAAAGTAAAAAGTTAATAAACAATTCTCCAGGTTTAATTAAAATGTAAGAAAGCGTGAACCGTGTAATTATGTTCCTGCATACAAATGCAAACTTACAAAAATTCTCGGGCTTTGGATTCACTTGATGTCGCAGAGTAAAAATAACTCTCACCCTTTGTAGTGTACCTACATGAAGATAAGTGTACGTAATTGGTATGCACATCAACCTGCCGGAATAAATTCTCTAAATCATGGTGACAACCATTATTATCAATTTATCATATTCCGTTGCCAAGTAAAGAAAAACAACGCGGTCACACAGTGAGACACGAAAACCGACTTTATTTAATCATACCCATGTATGTATGTATGTATATATGTATGTGTGTGGACAGGCTGACTGACATATCAGCGCAGCGCCCAAACTACTGGTACTAGATACAGCTTGTCGATTCTGTAAAAATCTCACCGTGAAGACTTGCGTGGAGTGAGCTGTCAGTGTCAACCCGCCTAGATCAATCCCTATAATCAGCAGCACTGACAGCTCACTCCACGCTCTCTTCACCTAAGTGTTCACGGTCAGATCTTTACAGAATAGATCAGCTGGATGGTCCAAATGGTGACGTCATAAAAAAAATGTTTCGTCACGCCCAGTCCCATATCCGAAAATACCCAATGTATGTTGCAGACTAATATCAGAAATTAAAATCATTCGTACAAGCTTCCACATGTATACATCTAGGTGCAAGTACTTTGCGTTGACTTAATTTATGTTAACAACGATTTCCAAACCAAGAGAAAAAAAGGTATTTTTCGTTTTTTTTTTTTATAAAAAAATATAGACGAAGAGATACATAATAAAAAAGTTTGTTGAGTCGTGCAACATCAAAACAGTTAAATCGTTTACAAGCATCTACATTATGTAGGTGTTCATATGATTAAACATTACGGAATATTCTATTCATTAATTCATAATGATAGGAAGATGTTAGTTTTGTGTCTAGATACAAAACTAAAGGAAGAATTTACGTTTGAGTGAGAGTCGAACCTAGGACGGACGTGACATTTGTTAATTTTATTTTTCTAAATACTCTCTCTCAATCCAATTCGATCAAAATGTGTCTTGAATTATTGATAGGAAAATATTTATTTTATTTCTGAATGAATATTCCATAACAAAGTAAATTACAAAAAAAGAATGTGTAACAGTAGTAATAAATAGCGTAAAAATAAAGAAAGAATTTATTGAAAGCGGTTCCCATAGAATTTTCATGATTTTGTAATTTTTATTAACTAACTAAAAAGAATCGCGGAACATACTTGGGGTACTTTCGGATACCCCTGGGCACAAAGAATCTATTAATTTTATGACGTCACTGATTAATGTCATATAATTAATTCAAAGTTTAAACAACAAAATAACGGCAAAGGATTATATTTAACACATGAAACGACTGCCTCTTACGAAGGTCTCCGATAAAGTTCCCTCATATCGTCTTAATATAACAATAGTCGCAACGTAACGCTGTTCTTGTTTATGTTCCCATGCTGAATCTTGATATCTAATTCGTTGTTTACATCGTCTTGCCGTGGGTCACCAACCGCTCCAGTGATGTCACTCTTAACGTTGTAAAGAGAGCGCGGCAATCGCCAACACCTCATTGATAGTTAATTGTTCAGATTATTCTCGTAACGATAAATGATATTAAAATTGTAACTAGACTATGAAATACATCTGACCTACCGGATACAGTATGACAGTTCCATTTTAAAGCCCGAAGTGTCAACGCCCGGGAATTGTAGTAAATAGCTGTCTACAATAATTAACGTTGTGAGCCATAGATATACGCATGTAAGTTACAAACAGAATGTGTAGTACGGGAATGGACGCAGAGATGCTTCTAATTCCATTGGGTCCAACAAATTTGTTCCGGTCTGGTGCAAATAGGTCGTGCCGCCCGTCGCTCTTACAATATGTATTGTATCTGTTGGTACATAAGTACATACTCTAGTACGCAAATACGCCTCATGTGAATCCATGGGTATACAAACTTTCGATAACTGTGTCAATTAACTAACATTGTACGGAATTATACATCGCACAACTATAAGTATATAACTGCAGATTAAAAAATAGTTTGCAAGTGTGTAAGCATGCCCTTTTGAGTTAAGGTTTCAGCATACAAACCTCCAAGCTTTTATAATAGTAGTTTATGAAACAATTACATAATGAGGGGTATTAAAACAGCAGTGTGTGTTTAAAAACCAAGCCGTAGACGAGGTTTTTAATATTAATACACGAGTGATTTAATGCCTAGTTATGTGCAGTTTCATACACTACTTTATCTACTATCATACATTGGGATTGAACCTGCCAAATAATAGATAATTTTCTTCATATTCACTGTTATCAGACATTTTAAGCATGAATAAAAAATACGAATTTCAGTACAATAAAAAACTTATGAATGGCGCCAACGGCACCTAGCACATCACATCGCATGCGCTTAAGCAGGCACTGCCACAGAAACGCGTAATTGTAATGCTACAAAAATTGCGCGCCCCGCAGACGTCCCGCAGATGAGCTCCATCAAAAATTAAAGAGATGGAAACTCCTTGGTGTTATTAACTTCTTGGATTTACCCTGTATCGTATTGGTGGCTTTATTTATTTTTTTAGAAAAAAATCTATACACATAATATATACATAAAATAAGTAGACGAGGCGTTTCTGTACATTGAAAATATTAAAAATGTGTAAAATTATGGTGATAGAGGATAACCAACAAAAGCCATCTCTATAAAAAATAAAAAATAAATTGTCTGTTTGTCGGTTTGTCCGCTCAGGTATCACTTGCCGGATTGGCGCCATGGGATCTGGAGGCAAAAGCCCTCGCGCACGTATGGAAGTGGCGCAAGGAGGCAAAACGCCGGGGTGTGACTCCGCTGCCGCGAGAAATCACGGTACAGCGGACAGAGCTCCGGCGGGATCTGATGGTGACATGGAGGGTGCGATTGTCGCACAGTGCTGGGCACGCCACAATAGCGGAGGTAAGTCCCCTCTTTGAGGAGTGGTTGGAGAGGCGCCACGGCGTCCTCACCTTCCGCCTGACACAGGTCCTCACCGGACACGGTTGTTTCGGGAGGTTCCTGTTTCGTATAAGGCGGGAGGAAACGCCCGGGTGCCTCCATTGTGTGGATCGCCCGGAGGACACGGTGGAGTATACGGTGGAGGTCTGCCGGCGGTCTGGAGGCGATCGGCGGCGGCGGTCTCGCGCGTCCGGCCCTAGCCCAGGCCATGGTACGAAGCGAGAGGGAATGGAAAGCCGTCACCTCCTTCTGCGAAGCAGTAATGCTTGCAAAGGAGGAGGCGGAGCGCGTGAGGGAGAGAGCCTTGCGCAAGCAGATTCCCGGCCACCGTAGGCGCGGGCTTGCGGACGGCGAGCTACCGAAAGAGTAACCGTGGCCCTGGCACAGGCTCATTTGTCTATGCGACTACTACATAGAAAAAGTGAAATGAAGTTATTTTTATTATCACATGTCAATTGAGAAAAAAAAAATACTTGAATATATTTATTCAATGTGTTTCAGACAAGCATTTATCTATAATACAAGAAAGTTCAAATGCAAACGAAATGTTTATGAAATTGGACACCGTATTTCAAAGCAAAAGTGTTTTTACAAAAATTACACTGAAAAAGAGATTACTAAGTCTAAAATTACAAAGATCATTTTCAAAATTTTGAAAAGATTATATTTGAAATAGAAAATATGGACAAAAAAGTAGATGATTCAGACAAAATCTGTTATTTAATATTGTCTTTAAATGAAGATTACGAATACGTTATTACAGCAATTGAAACTATCAGCACGGATATAACATAAGAGTTCGTAAAATCACGATTACTTGATGAAGAAATAAAAACTCAAAATAGGTAGACATGTGAATCTCACTCCCAACAAATATTTAAAGCATCAGGCTCAGGAATAAACTATAATAATAACTACACAAGATCTCCAGACGTCCTTTTAGAGGAAGAGGAAATATAAATAGAGGATACTACAGAAGAGGAACGAAAGAAAATTTGAATGGCTTTATATATTTGACTGCAACAGCCATAAATGAAAACAAATTTATAATAGACAGCGGCGCTACTAACCATATGGTTACCGAAAAAATAGAAAAATGTATGACAAAAATACAAAAATTTGATGGACCGATAACTGTTACCATAGCAGATCGCAACAGGATTTTGATGGAATGGTAAGAAGCATTAACAGCAAAAAAAAGGTAACAATTACAGGATATTGTAATAACATAAAAATAGTCTTTGAAACACTTATTGTGGAAAATATAACACATAATTTATTATCAGTAGATAAAATAACAAATAATGGCTACATAGTTTTTAGTCATATGCTATTCAAAAATAATGCAGTAAGCATTAGAAGAGAAAAAACAACGTTTTAAGGAACAAAATATCACAATTTGTACACATTCGAAATTACCTTGCAATCACAAAAAGAAGACTAAGCAAATGTGACGAAAAATTAAGACTACGATTTATGACACAGCCGCCTAGGTAATTTAAATCGGAAAGGTCTAAAAATACTTGGATTACCATTTTCTAAAAAAATATGTGATAGTTGTATAGAAGGAAAAAGTACACGAAGACCATTTGTATCTAATAAAAGAGAGAGCAAAGAGATAGGAGATCTTCTACACTCAGATTTGTGTGGACCTATCCATCCAACGTCTATAAATGGCGAATATTATGTTCAAGTTTTGATAGATAATTATACACATTTTGTAATAATATTTTGAAACTTATACAGCTTATTTAAGCTCAATTTGGATTAAAAACAAAGATATTAAGACTAGATAATGGTGGAGAAATAACATTAAAAAGTTTAAAAGAAAAATGTATTAAAAAAGGGATAATTTTAGAATATACAAGCCCGTACAGGCCACGACAAAATGGCACCTCCGAAAGGATGAACAGAACGTTAGACACATGAACAGAAATTAGACAAAGTTAGAGTCAAGTTTGCAGAAACGAAGTTGCCTAAGGAATTATGAAGAGAATTAATTTGCGCATCAGCTTATGAGCTCAACCGTAGTCCTACTAAAGCATTGAACGGTCAAACACCAGCTTCAATATGGTACGGTTATAATGACATAACAAAACTGAAAGTTTATGGTACCAAAGCATGGATTGTAGCAATACTAAAGCCAAGCAAGCTACAACCAAGAGCCAAACCAATGATAATGGTCGGCTACACTGGTTCAGGTTATAAGTTATGGGGTCATAAAAGCAATTTAATTGTAACTTCAACAGATGTCATGTTTGACGAATCAAAGATTATAAAAAAAACAACCTGAAAAGCAGAAGGAGGCAGTAAACGATCCTGGCCATTAATATTCAATGACGAAGACGAAGACAAATCTAATAATATATCGACACTTAAACAAGAAAGTAGAGAAATGAGAAGAAGTTTAAATGAACAAGATGATTCGGATGATCTGAATGAATCTAACTACATGACTGGTGACGATGATGATATCGTACAAGATGATAATAAGAACTGATGAGGTAGAACTGTAAATCAACCAAAACACATGACTGATTTTCAACTTTATAGTGCATTTTGTTTGATAACAACTGAGAATAAAGACACATCTTCGTACAAAGAAGCTGCGAAAGGTGAAGAATGGTTAGAAGCTTTATGTAAAGAAATAAATTCATTGAAAAAGTTAAATACATGGACAGGACCAATAGATTTACCCAGAGAAAAGAAGGTTATATGAATGAAGTCCAAGATTGGTTTACGGTAAATAATTTGGTACTAAATGAAAAAAATACCAAATGCATTAGATTTAAATTACCTAATGTTAGAAGTAGCGAATGTGACACCATATTGAATGGAGAAAAACTGGAATTTATTAATCAGACGGTTTTCCTAGGAATCACGCTGGATGAGAAATTACAATGGGGACCACATATAACATAACTTGCGGGGCGGCTAAGCTCGGCCGCTTATGCTGTTAGAAAGATAAGACAGTTAACAGATGTAGAAACCACGCGTTTGGTCTATTTTACCTACTTCCACAGCATTATGTCGTATGGCATATTACTGTGGGGTCGGGCTGCTGACATTGAATCCATTTTTATTTTGCAAGAGAGAGCTGTCAGAGCCATATACAATATTCGTAGTCGCGAATCTCTCATGGAACTATTTAAAGGGATTAATATTATGACAGTACCTTGCCAATTAATTTATGAAAATATTATGTATTAAAAAAATAAGTCTACATTTTTTTAATAAAATAAGTAGAACATAATTGTAACACTAGAAATAAAGACAAAATAGATTAACCATTTTTCAGATTAGCTAAAGTACATACATAATGGGGTACTGTGTTAAATGTTATAACAAAATACCTTGTGATATATTGCAATTAAATGAAATAAAATTTAAAATTCGCATAAAAAGCACACTTTGCAAACAAGATTATATACAAGATAAGAATGCTTGGAAAGATGATGGTCCAGCTCCATAGCACAATCCCGTCTAGACAAAATCACACTGGTTGCTAATTTAATTATAAATTATTATTATTTTTACTCAACTCACACACTGACTTATTCCTAGTTAATATTTTAGGAAAATCATATTTTTTTTTCAATGTTTGTAAATATGTGAGCACAATGTAGGTACCTATCGCGTGATTAATTTATGTGCCTTTGCTTTATTTTTAATTCTTCTTACCAATTGTGGTATAGTATTATTATTCTTGGTGCATCGTCTTCACATATAACTATACAGCATGTAACGAAAACCCTGTCCGATCCTGAAGGGTGTTATTTGGTATCGTACTGCGTACAGAAATACGTAATCATTTAATGGATAGGGGACAATTATTTTCCCCAATGAAAATAATTAATTTAAAAAATTAAAAACAATCGTACCAAAGGCAACACTGATCGCTCGACAGAGTTCACCTACAGTTTCGTGTCAAAGAAGCCGCCTGAGCGCGGCGATGCTTTGTCGCATGCCGCCAAACAAACTTAGGACTAAAGAAACCTACGTTTTGCCTACGCGTAGGTATCAGCTGATATTTTATTGTATGCATAGACGCATATTGACCCCAATTTCTGACCTTCTGTTTATCAAGAAACATTTATTATTGAGTTAATGTGACGTGCTTTTGGCAATGTACCGACTGTAGGTATAAGTTTATTAAAACATTTACTTGTTGCATACCTCGGAGATTGTGTTCCTCGGACATTTTCCGTTCCAGTCTATCTCGAACATTAGTACACATTCGACACCTTTTTATTAAATTTACACGTACTCTTCGCAGCGCACTTGTGTACGATTTGAGTGCGTCGAAAGCTTCTACAATCCGAGTTCTTATCACACTCACTCACAAATAAAAATTAACATATTCAAATATTCCTGATTGGTATACGATAGCGGCACGTGATACGTACGGACATCCGATCGCAAGCTATCTCCACGTGAGACTGGCGAAGTGGCCAAACAAGTAGCGTGCCAGTAGACAACCAGTCGGCTACATCAAAGGGTCGAGAACTCGTTATGAGTACTTACAGTGCGGCTAGTGTACGGCGGTGTCCTTTGAAATAAAAATGGGCAAAAAATAAAAGATTTCGCCTTCCGGTGGAGTGTTGTCAACTTATGAAAATTTACCATTTTTAGTGTTACATTTCGCATGGTAACTAAAAATAAAAAAAATCAATAACTTTTGGTTTTTATGACTTTAATTTTTTTACTATTTTTTCTAGTACGTACGTTAAACCAGGAATACGCCTTTTTTTTGGATCGGACAGGGTTTTTGTTACATATTGTATAATTAATGTACACAAAATATTGTTTAACATTTTATAAGAGTAACGGTGGAGTTTCTTGCCCGTTCTTCTCCATACGAAACTACCTTTTGGAAGTGGCGCCTAGAATCAGTTCTATTTTTAATGTAATTGTTGACGTTCGAAAGTGCCTTTTTACTGACTTGACTTTGACTTTGAATGAATGAATGAAATGCACCGACCCCAGCGTGGTTTGACCAGACTCAATTAATCGAATGAACCCCAAGATTTGCACTAGCCCTTGAAGCCTCATGCTTCATGTTGCTACAAAGACCATTGCATATCAAGAAATAGACCGGGGGCGCTTTAACGGTAGGGTGGACGTGCCCTTGGGATAGGAAGGAGTGTGACAGCCAATCGAGTAATGTACCCTAAAATTAGCATTGGACTAGTGGAGAGACGGGTAATATTTATCTATGGGAGGGCATCTAATAACGACGTCGCAGCCGGTCTCTGCTGTGCTGTGTTGATCCAATATCTTCGTCTGAGGTCTCGCTACTATCCGTTTCAGGTTTCTTGTATATTTTGCTAGCAGCCTTTTTGATCTTATCTCGTTCTAGAGCCGTGTCCATCCAGAAGTTGTTTTCCTTGTCGAAGTAAGTCATGTCCTGTTTGAGGTTGTCATTCCAAGCGTAAATAGGTCGGCCGACTTATTAAGATTTGGCCTTGTACTGCATTGCAGCTTGTAGCAGGTGTGATTTTCGTCGTCTGTGGACATGTGCGAGATAACACATCATGTAGTTCTTGATGCGTTTGGTTACGGGTTATCGGTTTATTCTTAGCGTCGTTAATCAGGTCTCTTATGATAACTCTTTCATATTTTCACAGTCTTTACCTGTTGGCTTTAGTGAGTGCCGATACTTTCAGACTGTGTGTCATACAAGGTACGATCACAATTTGATACATGAGTCTGCCTAATTTCTAGCCCATCTTTGAGTTTATTATAAATGGTATTGGTGACTTCGCGAACCAAATAAGGATCCCAAAGGGCTTATTATGTTCAAATAATTTCACTAGAACATGCCTTCCACATTCCTACAAAGCGAGTCATCACATCCCCCTCACTGTTTTTGCAGCACTTTTGAACTTAACACTTGACTGGGACCGACTATTTGTGCGGCTATATAACCTTTTTTATACCCTCAGGTCGTCTACCTGAAGCACATTTCTGAAAGCTTGGTGCAACAAAATACAAGTTTGTAGAAACAATGCTTTCATTTTAATGATATGACGAATAAGCTATTAAACAAAAATCTCTCTTCCCGCCCTTTACAAGTTAGAACACACGTTTACAAGTTACAATTCTGACGCGGCAATTAGGATGTCTTCTCCTCCCCAGAACGCCTCGTTGAAGGTTTACATCTACTTGGATCATTTGTTAGCCGTGTTTCCTGGGAATAAATGCTACAATTATTAACATATGATAGGTTAGTGTCCTAGGTCAAGGTGATAAGTTCTTGTACGAAATCTAAATCGACAGCGTTCGTTTTGTTTTGAGTTAATAACATCCTACAAAAACCCTTCACCAACATGTCTCTTGAAATAAGAATCGCCAAACCTCAAGTTCACGACCCTGCTGACCCGCTAGGCCCAACCACAATTAGATTAAAGCTGAAAATCAAAACTCGGTTCGATTGGCTTATTTAGCCATTTGGCCTTAACAAACACCGTTAAGCTGGACAATGAAACTTGATCACAACAGATCCAGGCTTTCCTCACTTTTAGGCTCTTTACGCAAGTTGTTCATTGCCTTCGAGCTTGTTATCGATGCTCGTTGGAGCTTTAAATGATTTGCTATCAATTAAAACAATAGCTAAGCTAAGTGAGATCTTTTTACTTTCTTGTTGAGAATTAAATTTCCTTAACCATAGAATGGATTGATCTCACCAAATTCGAAGCTCAGGATCCTTTGGCAGGCAAGCAGTTCCTCGCATGTATGTAGGTGTACAGTTCGAAAGAATTTAATTTCGCGACACAGGGCACACTAGCTGTTCCTTAAACACTTATCACTTCGTCGTCCGAAACTGGGCGCAGGGTTGGCGCACGTGTCGCGCACGCTTTTTTTGTTTTTTTTTGTCGGAACTCAGCCGAGACAACCGCTCGCTACAATGGCTTACAACCGAATCTCTACCCAGAGAAAAGAAGGCTATAGATACAAAATGGATATTTAAGACAAAAAAAAACGGTTTAATCGCTCGTCTCGTAGTTAGAGGATTTCAAGTACAAGAAGAAGACTTTTTAACAGAAATTATTCAGCTGTAGCTAGAATTAGCACAGTTAGAACTTATTTAGCACAAGCGATACAAGATTACAAAGTTTACCAAATGGCCATCGATCGCACGATCCCCACGTAGAGGGAGAAGCAGCGTTGACAGAGCCCCAGCCGCGCCCAATAATCCCACCGGCTGTCAAGCACCAATCCCAGGTACTTCATGGTGGGCTCGACAGCGATTCGAACCCCGCCGACCACTATGTGTGATCCGGGTGGCGGCGCCCGCCGGGGACCATGAAATACAATGGCCTCCGACTTGTTGAGGGCCATCTCCAGGTCTACGAATCGGCGACTAGCACACTGCCGCAGGAGAGAGGGCTACTGCCGCCTCTAATATAAATGCGATGGTCGCCGAGAAGAGGCGCGTCCGCAAACAGTGGCAACAACTAAGATGTTCGAAAGAAATTAACCATCTCCCGGAGGAGGCGCAGGCCGAGCTGACGGCACACACCGCCGTGGACTGGGAAGAAAGAATAGACGCCACGACGAGCAACTGGCCGTCACTACACAAGCTGAGCCGCCAGCTCAAGAATACCCCAGTCTCGGTGCATCTACTGCTAAATAGCGAGGGGGCGCTTAATTATGTAGTGGAGGACCGGGCGAAGATCTTCGTCGAGCACCTCGAGCCTCAACCGAAACCGACCAGAGACACCGAACATGTCGCAGCGGTCGAGCAACACCTGGGAGACTATTTCGCCACGCCGATAGCTCCTATTTTCTTCTCGCCTGGCGCAGTCAGACGCGCCATCCTAAGGACGAAGCCTTTTTTTTTTTTTTTTTGTTCCCGGGGTGGAAAATTCTCATAGTTGTCCTCCGCCCTGGGGCGGGCGGAGGGGTCTGTCAGACTCTTTCTGACTAAAAACCGCCCCGGTGTTCCATCTCACACCTACGCCGGGGTCGCGGGAACACATAATTCGTCCGCATCCCCGGCTGGTGCCGGCCCGCTTGCGCGGGCCCCGTCTCGGGCGGGGGGAGTGAGGTGTACTCCCCCCGCAACGTCTGTGAGCGGCGCGCGCGGAACACTACGCGCGCCGCCTACTCGGGTCCTGATGTTGGGGGGCGACGGATGTCCCCGAATCCGTCGCCCCTGAACCCATTTAGGTGGGCTGGAAGAGGGCGTTGTCCGCCCTCCGCCTGCGCCCGGTGCGCCTGCTGCAGATCGGGAGAGTGGACGAGATCTCTCTCTCCCTTTCCGCAGCCTCCTTCTGCGAGATGATTGTTTCGCAGAAGGAAACCACCGCGTCCCAGGACTCGGCGCTGCCGACCATCGAACTCACTACGGTCGGCAGCGACAGGTCACTGCCTACTTCTGAGATGAGGGCACGGCGCGGCTCCTCCCAAGCGGCACACTCTGCCAGCGTATGCCACGCCGTGTCCTCCCGGCAGTCGACGCAGTGGTGACACCGAGCGTCCGGCTCTCTGTTTATGCGACACAGGTACTTCCCGAAGCAACCATGCCCCGAGAGCACCTGCGTCGCCCGAAACGACAGGGAGCCGTGCCTCCTCCCGAGCCAGAGGTCGAGCACTGGCCGGACCGCCTCGATGGTGGCGAGGCAAGCGGTAGGGCGTTAAAGCCTGTCCCGCCATTCCGCCACCAGGACCTCGCGAAGCTGCGACCTACGCTGCTCCATATGGCGCTGCATCGGCCGCTCGCCCCGCGCCCTCGCTTCCTCGCGCCACCGATATAGTGACGCGAGCACCCTCGCATCTAGGTCCCATGGCGGGGATCCGGCCAGTGCACAAGCCGCCTCGTAGGAGATCGTGCGATACCCCTTATGACTCTGACGGCCATTGCTCTCTGCGGTTTTCGCAGCACAGAGATGCTGGCGGCCGTCAGGTCAGCCGCCCAGATCGGGGCCCCATAGAGGGCCATCGATCGCACGATCCCCACGTAGAGCCGACTACAAGTGGCGCTCGGGCCCCCCAGATTGGGAAGCAGCGTTGACAGCGCCACAGCCGCGCCCAACAACTTGGGCGACAGCCGCCGGAAGTGGGGTCCGAAGTCCCACCGGCTGTTGAGCACCAATCCCAGATATTTCATGTCGCGATCAACGCTGCCTCCCTGTGCGAACACGTCAGGTCCGCGCCCGGAAGGACGAAGCCTAGACTGGCTCGGGTGCGGACGGTGTCACAGCGATGCGCCACCTGCCGTACCGTATGGTAGCGACACTGGCGCGCCTGTTTACGGCGATACTGCACACCGGGACCTTTCTCACCTCGTGGAAGGAAGGGCGCGTCATTATGCTGCCCAAGGCGGGGAAAAATATACTAAAACCAGAGAGCTATCGGCCGATCACTCTGCTGCCGACAGTCTCTAAGGTGTTCGAAGCACTCCTGCTGCGACATCTCCAACCACACATCGTTCTGCGGCTTTAACAGTTCGGGTTCCGGGCGGAACACATCACGACGCTTCAGCTGTCGAGGATACTGCACCTCCTTGGAGCCACGATGAATAAGAAGGAGTAATCGGTTGCAGTATTCCTCGACATGGACCGCTTATAGCACAACGGCCTCATATATAAGTTAGCCACGTCCGACGCGCCCCATCGCGTTGTTAGGGTAGTCTCTTCCTTTCTGTCCCACAGGTCCTTCAGGGTGGTGGTCGACGGACCGCTTTCTAGCGCCCGATCGGTGCGGGCGGGTGTAAGTACCGCAAGGCAGCTGATTGTCGCCGGCGTGTTGCTCACGTTATACCGACGACATTCCCACGACGCGGCGACGCGACGCTAGACGCGACGGTCGAGCTGTATGCAGACGATGCCGCGTACATTACCACCTCGCTTAATGCGAAGTACGTGGCTGTAAAATGCAGCGCGCCCTCGACACTCTTCCCGATTGGCTATCAAAGTGGCGGCTGTCGGTGAAAGTGGGTAAGACGCAGGCGATGGTCACCTCGTTGCCTCTCCCGCCACCCTTGAAACTACAAGGAGCCGACATCGAGTGATCGCCGAAGGTTAAATACCTGGGGTTCACCTTTGACCGTCGGCTCACGATGGGGCCACATGTTCGTAAGGTCGCCGCACAGGGTAGGGTCGCCCGTAACCTCCTTGCTCCAGTGCTCTCATCCCGCATCCCGGCGCGCGTCAGGCTGGGCGTGTTCAAGTCGTACAAAACGCCCTATACTGACGTACGCCGCATCCGCTTGGTTCACCCTCACGAGCGAGAAGAACCGCAGACTGCTCCACACGCAACAGAACTTTGCGCTGCGAGCCATAGTGAACGCCCCCCGCTTCGTGAGGAACTATATCATCCAGCGGGACCTCAGGATTGAGAGTCTGGATGAGTTTACGCGGCGCCTCGCGAAGGGAAGGTTCGCACATGCATGCATTGGATTTGACATACGTCAAAGACATTACACCGTGACACGCGCGCTCCCCCGACACGAGGCCCCTACCCCGCGACCTGATAGCGGACATGACGCCCGGATAGGCTGTAATTCAGGTTACACACAGCTTATCCGTGACAATAAAGACTCCACATGCACAAGAAAAAATCTGCGTCTTTTTAATCAAGTAAGTGATAGACATAATATTAACACTAGAAATAAAAGTAAAATAGATAAACCATTTTTCAGACTATCTACAGTACATGCATCTTTTATGGGGTACTGTGTTAAATGTTACAACAAAATACTTTGTGATATTTTGCAATTAAATTAAATAAAGTTTAAAACTCATGTTAAAAAGACACTTTGAAAACAAGCATTTTACAAATTAGAGGATTATATCCTAGATAAGAATGCTTGGAAACATACTGGTCCTGCTCCATAGGACAATCTAGAGGCTAGACAAAATCATACTAGTTGCTTATTGTATTGTATAATTGGTTACTTTTACTTTACTCACACACTGACTTATTCCTAGTTAATATTTTAGGAAAATCATATACTTACTACTTTCGCAATGTTTGTAAATATATGAGCACCCAATACCTTTGATTGATTTATCTGTCTTTGCTTATTTTAAATTATTTTACCTATTTGTGATATAGTCTTTTATTCTGGGTGGATCGTCTTCACATATAACTATACATCATGTAACGAAAACCCTGTCCGATCCTGAAGGGTGTTATTTGGTATCGTACTGCGTACACAAATACGTAATCATTTAATGGATAGGGGACAATTATTTTCCCCAATGAAAATAATTAATTTAAAAAATAAAAACAATCGTACCAAAGGCAACACTGATCGCTCGACAGAGTTCACCTACAGTTTCGTGTCAAAGAAGCCGCCTGAGCGCGGCGATGCTTTGTCGCATGCCGCCAAACAAACTTAGGACTAAAGAAACCTACGTTTTGCCTACGCGTAGGTATCAGCTGATATTTTATTGTATGCATAGACGCATATTGACCCCAATTTCTGACCTTCTGTTTATCAAGAAACATTTATTATTGAGTTAATGTGACGTGCTTTTGGCTATGTACCGACTGTAGGTATAAGTTTATTAAAACATTTACTTGTTGCATACCTCGGAGATTGTGTTCCTCGGACATTTTCCGTTCCAGTCTATCTCGAACATTAGTACACATTCGACACCTTTTTATTAAATTTACACGTACTCTTCGCAGCGCACTTGTGTACGATTTGAGTGCTTCGAAAGCTTCCACAATCCGAGTTCTTATCACACTCACTCACAAATAAAAATTAACATATTCAAATATTCCTGATTGGTATACGATAGCGGCACGTGATACGTACGGACATCCGATCGCAAGCTATCTCCACGTGAGACTGGCGAAATGGCCAAACAAGTAGCGTGCCAGTAGACAACCAGTCGGCTACATCAAAGGGTTGAGAACTCGTTATGAGTACTTACAGTGCGGCTAGTGTACGGCGGTGTCCTTTGAAATAAAAATGGGCAAAAAATAAAAGATTTCGCCTTCCGGTGGAGTGTTGTCAACTTATGAAAATTTACCATTTTTAGTGTTACATTTCGCATGGTAACTAAAAATAAAAAAAATCAATAACTTTTGGTTTTTATGACTTAAATTTTTTTACTATTTTTTCTAGTACGTACGTTAAACCAGGAATACGCCTTTTTTGGATCGGACAGGGTTTTTGTTACATATTGTATAATTAATGTACACAAAATATTGTTTAACATTTTATAAGAGTAACGGTGGAGTTTCTTGCCCCTTCTTCTCCATACGAAACTACTTTTTGAAAGGGGCGCCTAGAATCAATTATATTTAAATGAAAATTTTGACGTTCAAAAGTGCCTTTTTGAAATATATTTTTTTTACTTTGATTTTGACAACTATACACCCGCTACGTAACAAATCAAACCAAATCATTTATTTCTTTGCAAACATGGGTATAGGACATACTTAGTTGCTTTCATATTAAGGTCTCCATATTTTACAGTCTCATGGGCATGCAAAGGTTTTCAATTTCAAATAAATAATAAATAAGTGGCAGATCATTGGAATTACAAAAACAAAAATTCTAAAAATGTCAGCGTGGTCACAGCATTGAAGCAAAAATACGTTTAAATAATGTCAAACGTAAATTTAAAGTAAGTGAACCAGGATCGCATTAATTATGTCAATCAGAGTAACAGTATGTCAATCAGCTAGTGAATCGTCATTAAGAAAATCGTCAATAGTGTAATAAGATTTTGTAATTAAAATTTCGTTTAGCGCCCTTTTAAATTTGAATGTAGTCATATTTTTTATAATGCTAGGTGCTGTATTATATATGAGTGGGAAGATACCGCAATTTGAAGATCAAGAGGTTATGTTTTGTCAACTACAGAACCCTATGCGAAAAATAAATAAAGAAATACCTACTTACCACATAAAATGAAAATTATAGAAATGCATTTTAACTGCAAAATAAACTACGGACCTCGTATTCAGAATTATAAGTCTAGCCTGGGAGTAGGTTTGCCCACATGCGACGTAGGTACCTACGTAAATAAATGTTCAGAATAATATTTATTTGATAATAAACTACGGACTACGTATTCAGAATTATAAGTCTAGACGACTGCGTACGGCTTTTCCATTTCAAAACCTAGTAAGGGACACACTACACTTTTTACAAAAATCGTTTCATTGCATAATTTTGCTAACTTAATAAGTCCCTACCAAATACAAAAACACCAGCGTTTTAAACTCACGTATTAGCAGATATATTTATGCATGGATACCTAGTACCTTGTGCCTCTTGACCATTTTAAAACCTAGACCAATTGAAAACCTAGTAAGTCTCTGGACTTACTAAGTGTTTAAAGGATTGATGCACCTTACTATGTTTTTGAAATTAAAACCAAATACGAAAGCAGAGAGGGGATGGGCGGGGGCCTGCAGCAAGTAACAATACGGCGTTAATTTTAATAAAACATTTATCCCAATTGAAAAGAAGTCAAGCGATTTTGCCACATGTGTACTTTGGCTCGTATGAAGCTCCAACTGGACGAAAGGCGAGTGATATTATGAACGCCATATAGGCTTTCTTAGAGGCTGTTAAGGATTTGGAGCACTTGTATATATGGACTGATAATTAATATACAGCCCAAAAATAAAAATTGGACTCTTTACCCAGCAATGATTATAATAGTCGAGGGTAGCGAGTCCGGCGGAAAGGCGCAGAAGCCTGTTCCGCCACTCCGCCACCAGGACCTCGCGGAGCTGCGACCGAAGCAGCTCGATCTCTTGCTGCATCGGTCCACCGCCCCGAGCCACCGGTATAGTGGCGCGAGGGCTCTCGCCTCGAGGTACCATGGCGGAGATCCGGCCAGTGCACAAGCCACCTCGTAGGAGATCGTGCGATACCCCCTGATAGCCCTGACGGCCATCGCCCTTTGCGGTTTTCGCAGCATCGCGATGCTGCCGGCCGTCAGGTCAGAGGCCCACACAGGGGCCTCGTACAGGGCCATGGAACGCACGACCCCCAGGCGTCATAATGAACCGCCTAAAGATTTGAATTTAAACTCTGTTGTACAAGTAGAATTTATAGCTGGATCAAGAAACCTTTTTTATAAAGCAATGTACAAATAACTTATTTATGTAAACATTATTTTAAGTCAGATTTGTTTTACTATTTTGACATCAACATAAACTTAATTTTTCAGATTTGATGAGCCCTTCCAAGAATTGGATTATATAATTTAAAAAAATTGATTGTACTGACCTTCCTAAAACTATTGTCACTCAAAGGGGCATTAAACAAATTAAAAAAAGAAGAAATTATATAAAAATTGGTGTGATAAGCCTTTTTTTTATTAACCCGATAATGACTCGTCTGTCGATTTGACAAATGATGGGCAAATGTCTGCAGCAGTAGTATCTCTAGTTGTCTGTGGTATGCAGCTTAATAGAGCTATTCAACTGATACAGGCCCATCATTTATTTTGTTTAAAAATCTGTATTCAGGTAGACTTTTATTGTATTAAAAATATAAAAATCTGTATGTTTTAAGCCGTTGTTTAAAGATTTATAAGTAGTTTCTTTTTAATACAAGAATAACTTAAGTATCCCTAGATTGTGTTGATGTGCGTATTTGTGTCCATAGCCCTGCCTGGGGTGCACTATGCCAAATCGAATGACAAAAAATCTAATATCAATTGATCGACCACTATAAATCGAACGTCTAAATACTCGAACGTTCATAATATCGAATGGTTGAAAAATCGAGCATTCAAATATCGTACACTCAATACATCGAATGTATGTTTGTTCGAACGTTCAACGCGTCGCATATTCATTCTATCGAAATATCAATATACTGAATGCTTTTTTTTAATACAAGAAAAACACAAAATGTACTTATAAATCACATTTTAATCTTTAATTACTATCTTTTATAGGTACATTTTAAAATTTTGTGTGAATTATAATTGCACGAAGAAAGTGTACAAGTTTGTGTACAAAGTGATACATCCATGTTGTTTTTATTACTTAATATTTTTTCAATCGCATTATCGTCCCTTTTTCCTCTTTTTTGTGGAGTAGGTCTTCCTAATCCCGCGTTTGCCTTTTCAATTGTCCTATTTGTTATAGCTTGCTCCTTAATTAAAATTCTATAGTAGCATAAAGACCCCGTTTGTGCTTATCAAGCAACGTGTTCCATCTTCTGTGCCATCCTTCAATGTCGTTTTGAGTTCTAGGAAAACGCAGCGTATTATTTTGAAACACAGACCACACTGAAGGTGGAAACATAGGCGGTGAGCGTGTTTAAGTAATTTATTATTTCCCGTTTCACGTGAATAAATATTTCCCCAAATATAATATTTTCCAAACCAGTTGGTGACATCAATTACCTACATCTTCGTGTAACACTTCTTTTCTCAATCTATCTAACCCATCTGGTTTCCTAAACCTATCCTAACTAGTTAGCAAACTCAGGATCCTGGGCAGATTTACTTTGCAAACCATTTTGTTGAATTTGACGACATACGGTTTGACTTATGTGGCATAGACAGCATTTGTGTTGCGCTTCAGGAAATTCTTGTTATACACTATTAATTACTGCCATCTCAAAATTCGTCATTATTTCTCGTGGGTTCAATTTGATATCTTATCATAGCCTTAAAAAAAAGTTTTAGCCTTAGTACTTAAAAAAATACAAGTGACATTTAGCGTCTTCTTCTTTGAAAACATATACATACTGAAGGTACGAAATAACAGCTGCATGACAACTGACAAATGCGTGCACTGACTGGACAGGTACACTCATTCTGTGTGGTTCTTTTCTCAAAAGACCATTTCAGACATCAATCCACATGGTCTACACATGACCTGACCAAGATTATGTCTGGACTTTAAAAGAGACTGTGACCTCTGAGTTTGTTTCGGCCTTTCTTCTCAGAGTAGTCAGATAGGAAACGCCGATCTCATCTAGTTTTTAAAATATGTTTGACGTGTAAAAGTGTTTTTACAAACCTTTTTACAGTAAATAAATCATTTATCATTTAACGATCTGTACCCGTGTCCACCAAACCATATATACTATATATTTGTCTGAAAAGTATAGGACATGTTTCGAATGGGTGAGTTAAAAGTTGTGAGTTATATAATAGTTTTAAATTTGATTTGGTTGCAAATAACATAACATAGTTTTCTTCCAACCTAACCTGACGCCCTAAAAAGCTTTCGCCATCAGCTTTCTGCAATCTATCGGGGACGTATAAATCATCCAAAGAAGTCGGTTTCTTTGGCATTTGTTTTCTTCTTGATCGATGTATAATTTGCGATGCTGCTGTTTTGTTTGGAAGAGCACACGAACTTGATTTCGAAATGTTGACCTCGTTTCGCTGATTAATTTGACTGGACCGAGTCAAATTAATCAGCGAAATGAGGCGTCGTGAGGATCAAGCGAGGCGGTAGCATCACTTTTTATCGAATTCCTCAAATAAAGTTAATCTACCTTACCAGGATCTGGTGCGTGATTATGATGTGTTGCATAGCTTTCCAGCAAATGCTCTTCAATTCCGTGCAATTTGCCAGTAATACTTTTATTAATATTTTTGTTTATTGCCATCCAAAACTAAGACCGACTTGCGTTTTGAGACAAATCTGCACCCTAATTGCGTAACACATTTTCGTAAACGATTACGACTAATCTGTTTGATTTTGACGGTTCAAGAACATTCATTGCGTTCTATATATTGTTGAGCAGATTTTTTATCGAACTTAAGAAGCAATGGATTAGCAAACTGTTTCAAAACGATTCATATTCCGATTGATTGTGTATTACGCAATTAAGGTGCAGGCTTATAATAAGACCCTACAAACATTTTTCACCAAATTCTATTAAAAAAAAGTCAAAAAAAAAAGTATTCAGTATATTGATATTTCGATGGAATGAATGCGACGCGTTGAACGCTCAATCAAACAAATATTCGATATTTTGAACACTCGATGTATTGAGGGTACGATTTATTGAATGTTCGATTTATTAACTATTCGATACTATGAACGTTCGAGTATTTAGACGGTCGATTTTTTGTCATTCGATTTGGCATAGTACACCCCCCTGCCTGTATTATCGATTATTTTAATGTTAATCAGTTTATAAATATCACTGATGAATCACATTTTGATCAACATACGATGTATAACCAAGCTTATTATTGAATTTTAAATTCTCAGTCTACCGCGTATCTACAACATAGTACTTCACATTTCATGGGGTCCACGGCCCCTATTACCCGTGCCTGTCATCATGTGTCGCTGTTGCTGTCAGTGTCAAGTAAGAAATATAAAGTCAAATGAAATGACAGACGGTCGGACGGACGGTCAAATGTCAATAACGTAGCAATAATAACAATCTGTGATTTTGCCGATGTTTGAGTTTAATAGTTTATCAACACATTGATAACGCCGGCTGTCGTCAGATAAACCGTATTCACTGTTGTTATCATTGTTGAGCACGTTCGACAAACATCGGCCGCAATTAAGTAATATAATGAATTTAATATTCTCCGAAATGTCTGTGGACACGAGTCTTGCGCAGGTACATAACACAACTTTTATAAATATTTATCTTTGCATGACAAATAGAAATATTTCTTTGATTTATCACATAAAAATACACATCCGAACCACATTTTTATAATCTACGTAAACGTAGGTTATAAAAACGGGATTCAGAAACATGTAAAAATATAAGTCGTTTTATTCTTCATAACTGCGCAACGAATTTTGATGAAGTTTTTACCAATATTTAGAGAATTAAAGTAAATTAAAAATCAAGCATATCAGTACCTATATAAAAAGAACTGTTCAAATTTTTAGATCACCATTGATAGTGAACCACTTACTGTCAGGCCATCCAACTCAAAACTCTAAGTCACAAACAATTATACATGTACATAATTCTTATGATCAGTTATCAGATAATCGGGCGCTTATCCCAACCTTTCTGAATAATTAAGTAATTCAGGGTTCCCGGGATTGAATTTTTTTGTAAAACCAAATCAAATGAAATCATTTATTTGCTTGAATATGGGTAGGTACATGAGACGGTACATAATTACAATAATAGTTCTTTAAACCATATCCTACCTTAATTGGTGTGCAAATATATATTACAATAAAATAAAATAAACTTATTATTAAATTAAAATAAACACTTAAACTCACGCCTTTCCCACATAACCCCCATGTGGGAAAGGCGTGAGTTTAAGTGGCAGAAAATTCAGAATGCCACAGCTCCGTACGTACTTTTGCCTCATTTACGTTCATGGTTGTTTGTTTGGTAAGGATGGGGTGCACCCGCACGCCATCCTTACCAAACAAACAACCATACAAACAAAGACTACCTATTACAAATATTATATTAGAGTAATTATTAACATTTATTAATGATTTAATTTAAAAATAATAGTTTAATGAAAACTAATTATATTTATTTTTAAATGATGTAAAATTCGTTGCTTCCTGTATATTATTAGGTAATTTATTAGATATTCTAGGGCCCATACAGAGTGCACTCTTGTCAAACATAACAGTTCTATGGTGTATTGCTCAAAGTGTACTGACAAGCCGGGTACTTTTTAATGTTTCATATTTATTTATATTATTTCTAATGTTAGTTCATAAATATATAGTGATGGGAATGTCAACATTTTCAAATGTATAAGATGTGGTTTACAAGTATCTGTAGGTTTCAATGCACAGATTGCCTGGATACACTTCTTTTTTGCTTTGAAGACTGTTTCTCTCTCAGTGGCATTCCCCCGTAATAATACACCATATCTCAGTGTGGAACCAACTTAAGCGTGGTAAGCCGATAGTAGTGCATTTGGATTTACGCAGAGCATATGAATACCTACTTAGTTTTGTACATACTTGTTCGAAATGTGTCCTCCAGGTCATGTCTTGAGTATATGTGTAGTCCAAAAAATTTAGTAGTCTTTATTTTTTCTACGTCTATTTGGTCATAATTTATAAGCGCCTAGTATCAACTCTAAATGAAAATGTTGACGTTCAAAAGTGCCTTTTAGTGCCTATTTGAAATAAATGCTTTGACATTGGTGCCGATTCTCTTGTACACCGAACTAAACTAACTAAACTATCACTAAAATTCCTTACTTTTTACTATGAAAATCTTGAAGCTATTCTGCGAAAACTAATCTCTAAATTTAAAAATAATTTTGACACAACTATAATCGAATTTGACAATCGCGAGTCCACGTGTTTTTTTTTCTTTTGGTTTCGCAACGTCTTTGTTTAGGCCGGAGGCAGCCTGGGGCAGCCTCGACGTGTTTTATAGGGAAGTTTTGACTTTTTGTGTGGAAAATATAAAATAAAAATATCTAAATGTAGAGATTTGGTGGTTTCAGGTTTACAAAGGGGGTCGAAATTTTCATTATTTTTGTGATAGGACACACCGTTTTCGAGATATGAGCAAAAAAAGAAAAAGATAGTTAAGTACCGTTTTTGCACGTCTGAAGTCGAGGTGTTTGGTGTGAATTTTAGTCCACGCCACCTAATTTTATTCCACACCTTTTTAATCGCGATTAAAAATAGTCAGATTCATGTTCAGATTTAGTTAGACAATCAAATTTTTTGTTGAAAAACGTAAAATTCAGAATAGCAATATTGCCATTTTCACTAAATTAATAACTCAGTGCAATCTTAGTGCTGTCAAACTAAAATATAGTTAAGTTGTGTCACTATAGTCAATTTCAGAATGGAAAATCGTCATTTGACAGAATTAAACCAAATTTTAGTGATTTTTAGTCTAGTTTAGAGGCATTTGTGACAAGAGAATCGGCACCATTGAAATATTAAAAGTTTTTAGTTTTGAATTTTTATTTTTGAAAGTCATTATAAATGTCTTAGTTAGGTTTATTTTAAGTTCATTTAAATTTAGCCAGTCAATAATAGATAGCGTATAGTTCATTTCGTGCTCATGTGTCGTAGGGTCTTCAGATACAACTATCGCAGTACTATCGTACTACAACTAAAACAAACTCAATGAAATTATACCAGTGGTTATTTTTATTTCGTAGCTTTATTTAATTCAAAACAAATGGTCTGCACAATGTGGTCACATAGTGGAAATTGATTTATCTATCTAATAGGTAAAAGGTAATACCGGCTGGTAACTCCACAACAATGCGCGGATTTTGCGTACGGTGGGAAAATCGATCATTCGATCCACCCCAGCTCCTCGAGGAAGGCCAGCAACGCCTTGGTGTTACTGACAGTCTCGCGTAGGGTACCTGGGTTACCGAAGTACTTTGCCCTGTATGTGGCGACCACCGGGCGAGACAGCAGCACATGAGCTGCTGTCTCGTCCTCCACCATGCAGGCCCTGCACAGTGGACTGTCTGTGACTTCTATGACAAAGAGGTGTTTATAAAATGACCCGTGGCCAGTTAAAGCTGCCGTAACTATACGCAGCTGCTGTTTGGTTAGTGGGAGAACCTGTTTCTTGAAATACGCGTATTGACGTGGAGTTGCGGACACCAGCCCGTATTACCTATTAATCTCAGGAATTTCAAACCATTCCGGGATCCAGGATTCTGAAAGGCATGTCCGTATTAATCTTTCGTGGGAATAAAAGTTAAGTTTAGGTATATTAGCGCCCAATTATGTAATCACTGATTATGATTAATTTGATTTTAGAAATAAACTGTATTAAATAAATAAAAATTCTGTTTCAGGAATATTTAAAAAATAATGAAGCTCTTTTAGAACTGTATAATGATTATAATGGGACAATTGAAAAATTTGGTCCTTATTCTTATGACGGAAAAGTGTTTATTAAGAAAATTAAAAAGCTTCAAAACAAAGAAACAACATGGCATGAAGGTCACCAGAATACAATACTGAATATGGCTTCAAAATTAAAACAGAATGCCACCTTGATCACACAACTTGAATATTACACCAGAAATATACCTATAGAAGACACTAGTGCACAACTAAACCTCATTATTCAATACATCCGGTGTTACTTGAAGCCTGGAGATGATGATGGTGAGTAACTGGCAAGGGTAGCAATAGGCTCGCCCCCTATTACATGGGACTTAAAAACATAACTGGCGAAAAGTGGGTGTACTATAGGTACACCTCTGCCCAACCCTTCGGGGATACAAGGCGTGATGTTATGATGTTATGGTAATGGTAAATCGCCAGCTCATCTTGAACAAGAGTGGTAATCAATGCTCATGCTTTCTCTGTGTGAGAAGAGGCCTTTGCCTTGCAGTGGGACAACAATAGGCTATTATTCTAATGGCAAATCATTACCATTCCTTCACTTACTTAAGTAATTTAACCTCTCTACTCCACTCAGGATGCATATGTACACCGGACTCCATTTTTTTTCAATCTGTAATGTTATTTTACATTTTGTCCACTTGTTTTACTAATGCTCATTTTCACTTAGGGTCCACCATTTTTTGTCCCAATGACTCGCTACTCACGTTTGGACATCAGATAACCCGGCTCTGCAGAGGCGGGCACCTTGAGAGTAGATCTAGGGCAACAGCTGCTATTTGTCACCTCTTCGTAACACTGCTCCATGAAGCAGGGTAAGTAAAGAAGTCATGCACTGCTTAATTGATGTGTCGGTTGTCAACATTAGGTACCATCACCGGTTGCAACTTGATAGTTCGATGACCCTTGCCTTTTAACTACCGTACCAGGCAACCAACGCGATCCACTACTATAATTTCTATACATCACAGTTTGGCCCACATTCGTTACTGAGTTACATAATGAATGAGCATTATTGGTAATCTGTTGATTAGTTTTATTTTGAACACAATTTTCCGAATGTATAACATCTAACAAGGTACGTAGGTGCCTGTTCATGTAGAGTTCAGAGGGGCTCTTGTTAGTTGTTGTGCAAGGAGTTACCTGCAATCCTAGTAGCATTCGAGGAATCTTAACATCCCAAGAGATGTCATCCATTTTTCCCACTTGTCTTTAACAGTTTGCACCATTCTTTCGGCCAACCCGTTTGTTGCAGGATGATAAGGCGCTGTCTTGATATGTTTCATTTTATTCGCGTCCAAAAATTGCTTAACTTCAGCTGACACAAAGGACGTTCCGTTGTCGGAAACCAATGTCTCACACAAACCATGGATAGCAAATAAATTTCGCTAATTTATTAATAATTTACTAAGATCACCTCAGGCTATCTGGAATATACGTCCACAAAAATTAAAATATGTTTTGGAAAGGTCCCGCAAAGCCCACTCAGATTTAATTTTCGCAGACAAGTGATTGAAGCAACAGTTGCTACATAATTTGCTGCCACACATAGTTCCATTCTCTATCTACGAAGATTAGACGTAACACACTATTAATCAAAAATTAATTGTTTAAAAAACACTATAAAAACACGCTTTTATAGACGCAGGTAAAAACAAAAAAAATATTATGGATCGTTCAAGTTGTCACTATTTCTGGGCTGAAGTGTAAACTATGTGCTTCTAATTATAATAATTGATTGTAAAAGCGTGGGGCGCTGGAAAAGGAAAGGCTTTCTACCTTTGACTACCTTTCAAATAACTGCTACCAGGACACTCAGAAAGTATTGCGAAAAAAAATTATGCATGAGAGACTGGCTAGTTATAGTCTATTTTGAAAACATCATTATTTGTAAGTAAAAATAGGTACGTTACAATTTCAAAATTACCCTCCACAGTGTTTGCGACCTAATTTAAATTATCGTCTCTCATTAAAAAATGGATCTCCGCCGGAAACAAGCGAAAGATGCGCTGTCAGCGTTCGAGCAGGCTGTAAACGAGATGTCTACGGCGGACTGGAAAAAGTGTTTTGAAAACTGGTTCAGACGCATAAAACTTTGTATAGAGGCTAGTGGAGAGTACTATGAAAAGATGCATTAAAAAAATATTTGCATATAGTGGGACACCAATGAGACAAATTTACATTTACATTACAGTACTTTATAAAATTGGGAAGTTTTACTACTACTTTGTTGTTTTGTTTTAATACTGCTAGTAGGACGATTTGCTAATAGAGAGAGAGAGAATACCAAGAAAAGAGGCTTCTAAAAAAAAGTTGGTCTATTCTTGGGTTTGTGTTTAACGTATGTAGTCGTTGTAAACTCGATATACACGATGCCATGAGGCGTTCTACGTGGAGTTAATACAATCAAAACACATTCATTTAGTATAGTCTCTTATGGACTGGAGGGTTGACTCTAGAACGTCTGACTAGTAAAACATTCACAGTTATAATATTTAGAAAAATGGATACTTGCTAAACCAATGTAGTCAGGTAAAAATTCTAATTTGTTTTTTACAGAGCCAACAGCGTTTCGTTGGAATTTGCGCTGAAAGACACATACAATAGACCTGACCTTCGGTCAAGAGTACATCCAGTTCGAGGTAAATTTTAGATTTAGTTCTATTAGAGCTGCAGAGGAGCGGCACATAGGTTACTGTAGGAGTCGCGCGTCGCTACACGTTGATGAAAATCCTTGCAGCTGGCGTATCGATTGCAATCACCGGCGTGACGAGCAGTAGCGATGGCTGCAGTTACCTCGGTGCCGCTCGTCGTCGGCCTAGGCTTTATTTTTGCTGATGTCAATCTTTTGCATTAAAAATAAACCTGAACTTTTAATGAGCTCGAAATTTCAAGATGCCTAGCGTTTTCAGTCTCTATTAAAGATTTTCATGTAAATGTTTTCAGGGTTGAATTCTGGCACCGTCGCCGTTGTATCCGATGATGCTGATGTTGACTCTGCCGTTGATAAATTTATCGCAGCCTCCATGCAGGTATGTTCTACGAAACAAAAAGTATTAGTAACTATGTTAGTCCTATGTTCAGCAAACGGCTTATGGCGACTGGTCCAGGTCATCATGCGTCTTGCCTTGTCTTGGTCATCGGTCCAACGCAATAGAAACATGAGCTCAATTTTAAAGAAAATAAAATTGACATTAAAACTAATTTTAAAAATATATGGTTAGTTAAAGTTATTTCTGCTGCCTCTAAGGGTGGATTTTACCAATGAAACTGCACAGATAGCAATTTAAACTTGAATCTGACTTACAATAAGTTTGATGTATCAAAAGTGAAGTTTTGATCTAAAGGACAATGCTCATAAATGTATGTTATCCCGTACCATGCTGCATCAAAATCAAACTTTGTTTTTTAAAGACTACACATAATATATTAACTCCTACAAAAGTTGTTTTTGGAAACAAAAACCGGGTTTCAGAGTTATTTTATAAAAACGTAAATAACCTTTAAACTAGGTACTTATGTACCTATATTTTGTTCGACGATACCAATGTCTTCTAGCAGTTGTCTAGTAGTCTTCCGTAACCTATTCACAGAAGTTACACCTATAATCAAGAGTAAAGCCTTTTTTGACCTCGAAGAGGTTCGTTATTTGGTTATCTGTTGTTACTTCGTGTGCTAGTTTCAAAATAAATATGCTTTATTATTTTTATAAAAATAATATTATGTAAGATTTTAGATGCTACAGTCTGGAAATAGAAGGTGCCTGACATTCTTAAATATTCAAAGAGTAAAAAAAGATCTGCCTACCTGAGTTTTCACGACTATAACAAGTTAATTATTGGAGTAGACGCTTGTTCTAATGAATCAGTTAGGTTTCTGGGTATCACAATTGATACATCGGTTTTGCCGGCTGACTGACGGCGTCGACGACGACTCGACATATTTGCACAATGAAATACGCAGAAATAAGTTCACAAATACTAACAAGTTCTACTTCTCAACACACAATGTAATAAATAAATACGTCATATCAGCTGTCAGAAATGAATTGGCCGGGATTTAGGGATGTGATCGATAAATCAAAATCTTTAGTAAGTAAATGGATTTTGTGTCACTTAGAAATACTAAATCGATTTGGTGTTCTAGTTTTACTTAATTGTTACTGTTATTCAACAAAACGAAAGCAAAGCTAATACATAAAATTCGTGGAATAATTTTCAAAAGAATTCTTAAGTAAACTACTGGTTAGTCGATTCAATTTTTATTTTATTTATTTATTTCATTCTATAACAATTTGCATTGTGTAGAACATTACTTATAAAATAAAATTATTGCATGCAGGAACAATACATTTAAAAGGATAATTAAAATTTATGTGAAAAGTTTACAAAAGTCAAATTAATTTAAAATATGTCATCAAATAATTACAATGTCAAAATCAGAAGGTTCAATGCCTATTCAATGTCAAAATATGAAGTGTACAACTTCATCAAGGTCCTTGAGCTTGATAAGGTACTGCTATTATTGTGAGTTACTATTTGTATCATTTGACATAAATTCTGATACTGAGTAAAAACATTTTTCCACCAAGAAGGCTTTTAATTTAGTTTTAAATGAGTGAGAGCTATAAATTAATAATTTTAAATCAGTCGGTAACCTATTAAATAACTCTACTGCTTGGTATCTATAACAATGCCTAGCAATGTTAACATTTGGTGACATTTTGTGTTTCATTCCTTCCTTCTTGTGCTTTCTCTTATCTTACGTTCCTCTTGTGTTTCAAACTCATGAACATACTTGGCGAAATAATTTAGGATTAACTTGCTACTGTTAAAAAGCCTAATTCCTTAAAATGCCCTCTACATGAGTCTCTTTGTGAGATCCTTACTATAGTCCTTATGGCAATATACAGCAATCGATTCTATTATATTCTATAGATAAAATTCAGTTCTAGTTATTTCTAATTATTGTAGAATCGGCGAAGTACATTTTTTACATAATTTTTGAAAGACGTGATCAAGATTAGTTTCGAAATTAAAGGAACGTCATGTAAAGGGAGTAAAACATTATCGTCAAGAGACATACTTTTTAACTTTCAATTAAATTCCCTGTTCAAAAATGAAATCCCCGACACGTAATGTCGTAAAAAAATATGACAATAATTTCTATAAAATGATGATCATGATGCATAAGACTTTTTGATACGACTTTTGATCATTCTCCTTTGCCATGGCAAGTATGTATAAACGATTTCTGACAGTTATAACTAAAGCTGTTACCCCAAAGCATTATGCTGTATCTTAATCTAGATATTACCAGCGCATAATATACTTGAGGCAAGTTTAAATCAAACTTTCTAGTTTCAAACTTGCACGATGTCTGTTTCTCTATAGTTTTTGCAACTTTGACATTTCAAACAAGTTAGCGGCGCGTACATTGTCACATTAAATGCTATTCAAACTCAAATCATTTATTTCAATTAAACCATTTACAGGCACTTTTGAATTGTCAAGGAGTCGGTCAGTCAGAAATATGAAGCTAGTTGCCCATTCCAAAGCGCAGTAGGTACCTATGGAGAAGAACGGGCAAGAAACTCCATGGACACTCTTTACCACGTCTACCACATGGTATTCTTTGACCAATTTATACCAATCCAAAAAATATTAATGTAATCTATTCACAAAAAAATCTGCAGTTACATACATTTTGGTACACGAATGTGGAAGAGCTGATTGTTTTTGTGAATGGATTTCATTCAAATTTTATATATCGTCAAAGTATCTCAGATCTTGATAATTACAGACCGATCTCGCTTGCGACTGTCATAGCTAAGGTGCTGGACAGTTTGATTGACCAACAGTTGGAGAAGCACCTCCAATTGCATGACGCTCAGTTTGGTTTTAGACCCGGTTTGTCAACTGAGAGTGCTATCCTCTGTCTCAAGCAAACTGTTCAGTACTACACAGACAGAAGCACACCAGTTTATGCATGATATTTAGATCTCTCAAAAGCTTTTGATCTGGTGCTGGTCACGCTGTGGCAGAAGCTACAATGTGAAACGGATCTGCCACACGAGATTGTATCTTTATTCAGATAGTGGTACCAAAAGCAGCTGCGGGTGCGCAGTCGGACGTGTACGGGTTGGATTGCGGAGTGAGGCAGGGGGGTTTATCCTCGCCTCGCCTCTTCAACCTGTATATGAACCGGCTGATCGGTGAGCTCAGCAGCACTAATATTGGGTGTTCTATAGATGGGGTCTGTATAAACACCATGAGCTACGCGGATGATATGGTGCTGCTGAGCCCATCGGTCGGTGCGTTACGTAAACTTCTGCGCTTATGTGAGTCATATGCGGAGGCCCATGGGCTCAGGTACAACGCTAAAAAGAGTGAGTTTATGATTTTTAAAGCTGGTACCAAAAGCTACTCATCTGTACCTCCTGTCACTCTTTGCAGCATTGCTTTAACCAGGGTAAATCAATTCAAGTATTTGGGCCACTGGGTCTCCGATGACCTGTGTGACAATCAATTTTTTTAATTATATATTGACTTTTACATAACTCATATTTTCATTATTTGACATTATATACCTACAATTTTTAATTAGTTTTTGATTTTACTTTATTAGATTATTTTATATTTTGTAAATGTGAGAACGTCGTAGGCCTTGTGGATTGTAAATTTATAGACCATTGCCTATTTGTTAAACATATGGTACTTGTTGACAGGCCTACACTGTCCTCCCATACCTATTAACACTGTAATAAAAAATCATTGTAAAAGACAAATATTTTTAAAAGAGTAACCATGGAGTTTCTTGCCGGCTCTTCTTCATAGGAAACGACCAATTGGAACCGTGCACCTAGAATCTGCCGTTTCATAAGTGCCCATGCAGGTTTATGTGAAATAAAATATTTTGATTTTGAATCAGGATATTGAGAGGGAGCGCAGGGCGTTGTCTTTTCGGTGTAATATGTTGGCTCGCAGGTTCGCACTATGTACTAGACCAGTAAAGGTGACTTTATTTAAGGCATATTGTCAGTCGTTTTACACTTGCAGCCTGTGGATCAACTTTACGCAGCGGGCGTAAAGCGCACTGCGCGTGCAGTACACCATTGCGTTCAGGATGCTGTTAGGGTTCCCACGGTGTTGTAGTGCCTCGACTATGTTTGCCGAGGCGCGGACTGATGATTTTTTCGCGATCATAAGAAAACGGAGCACTTCGCTACTAAGTCGCCTACAAAACAGCTCGAACGGCGTCCTGAAGGTATTGTCCGAGCGGTGGGATATGCCCCTGTTGCAGAGGTGGATGCAGCTTCATAGTAGCGCCTCACCTCGTAATACGTAATATTCTTGTGTTAAGTTTTTTTATTTTATTAGTTTTGAATGACATGTATGTATGTATTTTATTTTAATTTGTTTTTTGACATTTGCATTTATTATAAATTTGATTTGATTTTAATGACATTTTTGTGTAAATTCATTTTATTTCATTTGAATGTTTGAGTATTATTTTATTGTGTGTGATTTCTATTTATTTCTATTATGTTTTATTGTACCCCAAATTGACTTTGTCTGAAATAAATAAATATTAAATACCTCTTCATAAAAAGTAGTGTTTGGTAACTACTACAGGAATAATCAATTTCATACTTTTTGATTTTGTCTCTCTGCTCTGAAACAAAAAAAAAACAAGACTACTGAAGGTGTAATTTTACATCAACTTACATAAGATAGTTTTGTCAACAAAAATTCTGCAAGCAGTACTCTGCGAGGGCCTTTCAGGATTTTGCCAACCAAAATCCTGAAAGGCCCTCGCATGTACCTAATCCAAATCTAACAATAATTTGCAAATGTTAAAAAATTACATTTTGTATTATGTAAGATACTACGGGGAAGTTCAGTTGAAGTTTTAATGGTATTTCGGGTACATTAATGTGTGTTAGGGCAATAACTGGCGTCTGGTTTTTGGACAGCCGGAAACCTTATTAATAAAATTTCACTTTTTACCTTTACCCAGCATGTACATCAAAGAACTATAATATATGCTAGTAAAACAATGTCCGCAATATTTTCGCATGCAATCAAAAGTAAGCCACAAAACGGCTTTTGGTAGAAATCAATATAAATACCAATTAAATGTACCTCAATGTAGATTGCAAATGTATAGGAGGGATGTATATATTAATACCATTTATGTTACCTAACTCAAATAAGGAACTTCCCATCCCCATGTTTAGGAAAAAGCTGACAAGTTGGTTATTGGATAATTGCTTTTATGACATTGGCGAAAATATGGAATATTGTAAAAAATCAAAATTATATGTACTTGATTTTGACAGTAAGGATTAACTAATTATAATAATACTAATGCAACTTAAATCTTCACGTGGAGGCGTCTAATAATATAATATTTCTGTAAAAAATAGTGATAGACTCCCAACAAGACGGCTGATAAACTAAAACTTGGTCCTACATTCTGACAAATAAATAAATTCTAATTCTGAATTTGATTCTGATAATCTACATCTTACTTTCTTATTATTCTAAATGTAGCTCGATCACTCAATGTTGCTGTTGTTGTTGCACTGATTCTTTATTGGCTTCAGCCACAAGCTTATTGACTTTTCTGCAGATTTCAAAAAAAATAACATTGAAATTAATAACATAGAATGTATCTATGACTATTACACTGAAAAAATAGTATTAGGCGTACAGTCGGCTAGCCGCCACCAATAAAATATAGGGAAATACTAGGAACGAGTTGTAAATTGTTGAGGTTGTACCTACATTGTACTTATTATGAAATACCAATCTAGCAATACAGCTACATGTAGGCACTATTTACGACCACTTGGACCGTCGATTGAGTTTGATAGTAGGTACTTACTTAACATTTTCTTATATCTGTAAAAGTTAAAATAAACTAACCTTTAGTCCTCAGCTCGTTATGCAAAGTATCTACGCGCGTCCCTCACGCACGACAGGAGCACTTATTCATGTGTACCGGTGTACAAAAACAATCGTTATAACACAAACTACACGATTTTGTTAAGATTGGGCGATCGGATAATGTTTTTTTAAATCCATTAAATCACCTTTTACTGACCGTGTCAAGTCCCCAAAACAAACAAAGTCTGATGTACGAAGGTCCGAACGCTTCAATGATAATGCGTATCGTCAATGCAATTGACAACGTCACACTTATTAGCCAATCATAGAGTGCTTCATTCATGCAGCGCACAGGGCGACCAATTATGTATTTTTGCACCCGTCTCACCTGTTACCCGCTACTCCCTCCTAACTTCCCAAGTGCCGATAATGGTTATCGCAAGTTTGATACTTCATCTTTGAAATATAGCGCAAAATGTAAGACTGCTACAAAAGTATCATCCATATAGTTGAATCATCATCCTTAATCTAAAAAGCTTGCAGCAATATTGCCATAAACATATTTTGTCATTATAGGTAACAATTTAAATTCAAATAAAAATCAAGTTTGCAGCAAGCTGATTTGCTATCTCTGCATGAACGCGTTCATCACTTCTGGAACGCGTTTATGAGCTGTTAGAGTCAATATTCCATAGATAATAGTGAGATTATAATGACACTGACATCTCTTAAACGTAGTTTATGTGCTGATCACGTTCAGTTTCATTGGTGAAATCGGCCCTTAATCACATTACAAACTAAATCATGTAACAATCAAGTTGTTAGGACATGATCTTGATCTTTCAAGTTATGTTTAAGTTGCTAGAAGTTATCTGAAATATTAATTTACATTAACCTCGACCATGATCGTATAAACTGTTCGAAATGGCCGACATTTCACGCATGGAGTTGTTTTTTTTTTTCAATTCTGATGTAATTTTTATTTACTTTAATGCCCATGTTTTCTTTTAGCGTATTCTCTAAGACCCAGGTTCAGAATATGACCAAAATGGTACAATGACCCCTTTTCAGGTTTCAATTACTTCAATTACACCTCATATAGTGTCAATAGGCACGACAAAGTAATGTTCGGCAAATAATGGATCCTGTATAATTACATCCTGGAATCCATTTTTGCATAAAACACCGCTGACCCAGTCAGCAAGAGGAGTATTGTATGAACCTAAACCACAAACGTTCACATTGCAGGCCCCGTGGCGCTTGAGGAGGATCCTGGTGCAAGAGAGCGTCTACCAACAATTTAAAGACGCTCTCAGATGGAAATGCAATTTAAATAAATCCGAAAGCAAGTCCATAACTTCCGACGTGTTATGTGCGGATACTCTTACTTACAACGACAGAACATTCCTGATAGATCCAGTGGAGTTCCCAGAGGAAAATCCGGCACGTCACGTTGTGAGTGTCGAAGCCTACAGGACCACAAAAGAAATGATATCATTGTTGCAACAATATCAAGCTCGCTACTTATCCCTTTGGACGAACGGCATAGCAGAAATTAATGAGGTTACGCATAGCACGAAGTCGCCAGTGGTCTGGGTGAATAATGTAGCTGACTTCAGAGGACCACCGCAAGTTTCCGAAGCCGTTTTTTCCTTTGGACGCCACTATCAAATAGAGAAATGTGAGAAAGTTGTTAAGCTGTGCCAACTCTCACAGTCGTGGCTAAAACTGGATTTAGAAAGTCGCCGTGATATCCTGTACGGTTTGCTGGACAAATACATACTATTAGATCCCACAAACAAACTATACACTGATATAAGAAATTCCCTTTCGGCTCGTACCCTGAAATCTTTCGTAGATGTTGGCAAAGATTATGTTTGCATAGGAATGCCGCAGGCTAGTAGTATCGCAGCCCTAGACTACACTGGTTTTTTTTTCTCTATTGAAAGTTTTGAGTTAATGTTACAAGGTAACTCATTAATCGCATTTAAGCACAAAGGATCATCGCGACACCAGACGGAATTTGCAGTACTTGAACAAGCGGGCGTACCGGTTGCTTGTTTAGATTATGTCGAGGGAGATTTTCTAGTTTGGAACTTTAGTTACCTCACTCGAAATCGCGTCGTCTGGACTAATTCAGGAACAATTTTTGCAAACTGAATATTTCTGCTATTTCGTGGTTTACCGGACATCACAAAATCGCGAAAAAAAGTAAGCTGTTCTATACTTTTTTGTTCACATAAATAAATAAATAAAAGTATAGTAGGAAAGTTACTCTAAGGCCCATGTGTTGGGTCTATTTAAATGATTGGAATACACGTTTAGCCGTAAAAGGTACAATAATTTGTAAAACACAGTAAAATACAATTGGCATGAATTAGAAAAAATAAAAATATGAATTTTGGCCGCGTTATGGACATTAATTTAAATATTCTGCCCTAAGTCATGCTTTCGTTTAGTTGTGCGCTCTGCATTAGATGGCTGCCTAGCTTGAATTCTAGACTTACCTTGTCTGTCCTATTCCCCTGTCTTTACATCTGCTCTGAACTTTTATTTTCCTTGGCACACGCCTTGTTATACTCTGCCGTAAAATGAAGTTTGGTCCTTGCTCTGTGTGCTTTTAGATTGTGAAAATAACTGTGTAAAGCGTTGTACTTCAGTCTTAAGGTCTTACACAAGTGGTCTTAATTTCTACAGCAACCTGTTGCGAGTAAGACGAAGAATCGGCCGCATCGTGTATCTGCTCTTGTGTATTGGAGAAAGAGCACTGGGAAACTATTGCCTGCAAATCATTGTTTGGTATTTGATCCAGGATCAGCATAATCATAGAAATTTTCATTTATCTCATCCTCCGTCGCAATTCTTGTTAGTGACATTCTGTCATGAATAGACAGAGCCGAGGAGAAGTGGGAAAGTAACCCCAAAGTTTTGCTCAGTGTTACATAGATGCTTGCAGAATCTTCCACATTTTCCAGCATCACAGTCGCAAACGCCTAAATCGGCTCTCACAGTATAAAAAGTATTTGGACTTCTTCGTCTCCGATTCCGAGACGCACCATTCAAGCCGCCGTTTTCATAGGTAACTCAGATGATATAACAGAGTCACCTGTTACATGACACGTATTCGTTGCGGTCGGGTATGTTTTAAATATCTACGCGCGAAATCCTAAATCAGTAAGTATAGAAAACCGTAGTGAAGCGGACCAGTGACACCACAAATGTTAGGTAAAGGCACTCTTTAATGAATTAATTTTCGATTTCTGGATTTGAACACGGTCTCTGAAGACATGAGCGTTGTGTGAAGGTATAGATTCCAATACTCGGTCCTGCCACAGTCGTGGGAGCGCAATCGCGTTAGCGAGAGACGCGCAATACGTCTCATCGTGTCACGCCTGTTTTATATTATCTATCTCGGTCTCACAAAAATGGCCAAGCAAACAATGAAAGAAAATTAAAAATTTCAACAAATGCATTTTTTGGCTGTACTGGTTGAAAAGAAATCCCTTATTTTTCTTTCTTGAGCGATTAGAACAGTTAATAAAGTGCAACAAGGCAAGGCATCGATGCGTATTTATATACAAAAATTGCCCTTTTAAGTTTATTGAAGAAGGGTTCAGCAGTTTTTGAAGTGAAAACTTCTTTATCGGCGTTGTACACTTTTTTTGTAATGGGTAAAAATGTTTAACTCGCGTCAGGACACGTGACCTGATCGAAAATTCGTAAGACGACAACTTCTTTAGCGGCGTTGTACAATTTTTTTGTAATGGGTAAGAAATGTTAAACTCGAGTCAGGACACGTGACCTGATAGAAAATTCGTAAGACGGATGATTGTTGATTTTTGATTTTTATTTATTGATTTTTCTGAGACAAACTTTTTAATGTAATATAAATTGTCATGTTTGTGTACGATAGCGCAATAAATAAATATTGTATTTTACCACATAAATGATACAACTTTTATACTGATAATTAAAGCAATTCGTGCAAAATTATTCCCTAACCATTCCAAAATATCAAAAACGCACAACGTTAATATTCAAGTTTTCACTTCTGCTTTAGTGAAACCCGTCGTTTTGTTTTTTTTCGTGATTTCTTGCATGGTTCCATTGTAAAAGTTGTTCATAATGATTCGTACAATTACCCTTTGAGAGGCTTAGCGTAAACAGAAACTAAGCTTCTATAATTTAGCAAAAAAATAAGAATAACTTAACTTATTTTATAGATTTGTATACAATATGCAATAACTTGGAAAAAATAATGTGCATATACATAAAATCCGGTCTCTAGTAATAAGTTCATGCATTATGTATAATATTTTCTGCATGTTTATTATATTTTATAAAAGTTTTACTTGTTTGTTTTCTTTCGAACCCACGTTTATTTATTTATTTAGGTTAGCCAACAATAGGGATGATGACTAATATTAGAAATGTTCAAAGAAATAATGTTATTTCTGAGATGGCATAGTAAAATGAGATAATCGAAAATAATAAATTCTATGGAAATACCAGTCCACTCAGAAGTATTACGAAAAAAAGTTTTTAAATATGAGAGACTGGCCAGTTGTAGATTATTCTGAAAAATATAATTATTTGTAAGTTAAAATAGTTATGTACCTACGTTCCTCTTCAATCATTTCCTTCACATTCGTGTCTCATTAAAATATGGATCTGCGCCGGGAACATTTTCGTGCTATGATTTTTTACGATTTCAAGTGTCGCCTGAAATCGGACGAATCGTACGATAGACTTCAAATGGCATTCATGGATGAAGGCAACTGTGTATCAATGAATATAACGAATTCAAGCGCGGTCGACTAACTTTGGGGGATGAAGAAAGAAGTGATCGCCCTTTGAACGGAAGTTGCTGAAGCTGTCGCGGTTGGAGTCAACCAGGACTATGCATTTTAAGTCCTACGTTCTCCAGGTTCCTGCGATGCAGAAGGCTGTCTTCCTTAGCTCAGATTTTTGGCCAGCAGGAGTTGTGTACAGACGTTACAGGGAAACATGAACAAAACCAAGCTCCCAAGTGTAGTGTTTTTATGATTTTGTGGTTTTTATAATTATTTATGTTGGTTGGGCTATAAGGTATTTAGGTTATGGGTCTTTGCTGCCTGAATTAAATGATTTATTATTTTACGGCTGTTACGCAAGAAAACTTACGTGCTAGGTGTGAAAAATTTAATCCAAGACAATAGGCGAGTTACGTATCAAGTGATTCAGCACATACTGCAGGTTGAATCGGGAAGCCTTCACGAAATTCTACACGTGCATCCTCACGCACAACCTCACCGATGCTCAGAAGCAGACTCGTCTCGGCGGGTTTACAACATCTTTACAGGTGATGAGTCTTGAATTTATCAATACGATCCAGAAACGAAGCGCCAGTCGACGGTTTGGGTGTTTCAAAAGACTTTCAAAGTTAAGCGGGGGGAAGATTTTGATCGCGAGCTTTTTCAAATTGACTGGCTACTTGGTGTCAATTCCTTCGGAACCATCAAAGCTGAATGGTATGCTACCAAATGCTTGGCAAATGTTTTCTCTGTTGTGAGCAACAAGCGACCAAACACAGTGCTCCGCGGGCTGCTACACCACGACAAAGCGCATATTCCCGAAAATAAAAAATCTGCTCAAAGGGATACAATTTTCGTCGCCGGAAGATGCGCTGTCAGCGTTCGAGCAGGCTGTAAACGAGGTGTCTACGGCGGACTGGAAAAAGGGTTTTGAATACTGGTTCAGACGCATAAAACTTTGTATAGAGGTTAGTGGAGAGTACTTTGCAAAGATTGAATAAAGTAAAAAAACTTTCCAACGTATGAAGAAGCTACACGCTTTAAAAGTTTTTGGAGGGGATTATTCCCGTCCTTGTCGCGCGGTACCGACAATGTATGTAGTATGAAGTTATTTTCTGCATTGTTTCCAAAACTATGTATTTTGTAGCAACAAGCTTACAAAAATGTGCTTCTGGTAGACGACCGGAGGGTGACAAAAAAAAAGTTTTGTCATAAATGGTTGGCCCCGTGTTAAGTTAGAAAATGCTGCAATAACATTTCGTGATCGAATGATAACCGAGAGTTTTGTTGTTCCGTCTTGGTAGTGTCGATACCGCAATATTTATTCTTATGATAATAATATAATTTAACTACCACAAAGTGAATAGATCGACGGCTCACCTCGCTGTGCTGCCGTCACCACATGACGCTGGCAGAATATTCGACAACGGCTCAGTTGCCTATAAATAAAAATAAGGAGTATTTAGTTACTTACAGCTACCAGCTGATGTCGCTGGTTGCTTCCATACATAAACAGGACGCCCGGTACAGTCCGAAACAAACTATGAAGTGCACTACTCGCTGCGCAGTACCTCACCTCTCAAACCAGCTGACACGTGAATTTGTTACTGCGCAGCGACTCGCCTCACACGTTCCGAGAGCCATAAAATATGAATCGGGCTGTCCTGGAGTTATGATAAAATAATATGCTGTTCCCTACATTTTTGTTCACATAATTGATCGAAAAAGAATATGGGTACGCTTTTCATACTGATGTGTACAATGACCCTCTAAGAGGTCTAGGGTAAACATTAACTAAGCTTGTATTTGTATTTTTTTTATAGATTTTAGGTAACATATACCTGAAAAAAAAACTAAATATGCATATACATAAAATTCTGTTTCTAGTAATAAGCATAAATTTAACTGTGTAGTATATTTTCCGCATGCATAAATATTTTTATATGAATATTTGTTATTTTCTTTCGAAACCACGTTCCAGTCTAAATAGTTTGTTGTTCACACGTCAATCACAGATCAACCTAGCCTTTTCTCAACTATGTCGAGGTCGGTTTCCGCCTATCCGGATGCAGCTGAATACCAAGTATTTTACATGGAGCGAGTACCTGTCTGAGCTCTACAACCCAGCTACTGGGAATACTGGGAAACACCTACCTAAAAGTGGTGGTCAGACTTTCGGTCTTCCGACTGCCCGTAACGACTGTCGAAGATCTACGAATGACAGCCGGGACCAACGGCTAAGGGATGATTTATGCTAGACCGTGTCGAACTCGAGCCGTGCCTTAAACGAAGCGAACATCCATACTAATATTATGAATTTGAAAGTAACTGTCTATATGTTACCTTTTCACGCCTACACCACCGAATGGATTTCGATAAAATTTGGCAAGGAGATAGATGGCAGCATGAAGAAGGACATAGGCTACTTTATGTCGCGGTAGCGCGTTCCCGTGGGAAATTTTCCAACATCCACGCGGTCGCCACAGCGGGCTGAAGCTAGTTTTAAATAAAGCAGCAGATGCTACACGGTGCAGCGTCCGTATCCTATCAGAGTCTTGGTCCCTAAAAATTGAGCAAACACGGACGGGGCTTGCGCCCGAGACGGTCTCTCCGAAGGACGGGGTTTCAGGGAAGTCTCGATATGTAATAGATAGTCACCCATACACAAACCGATTGCGACAAGCGTCGATCAGTGCGAATGTTATTATTTAGCAATCAAAACATCAGCTCTCTCGAGCTATTTTAGTAAATCGATTTTGTGCCTCCTTGCAGCTTTTGAATTGTTAAATCATACCTACTGCGAAAACCCAGAATACGTAAGGATAAATAAGATCCTTATCCGTAGGTATGCTTATCCAGATAATAGGAAAATAAACCCTAAACCTCGCCCGGGGAAACAGCGGAATGCTCGTTCGGAGTTCCTTAGATGTTCGTATGACGCTTGTGCCACCCGGAACACAACGTTCCTCTGAACGAAACTCAGATTTACGCAACTATTCGCTGAAAGCTCGACTTTTTCTCATTCCATAGGTATCAATATCAAGAGAAATTAAAAATTGTCGGAAATAGACCACCTACAAAATTATTAGTCTCAGGTCAAGTCTAGTTACCTACCTCTATTTTTCTTTCCTATTACTAATCTCTAGTAATCATTAGACGTGCGCCGAAAAATAAGCGGCCCGTTTGATATCACAATCACTTTGATTGACAATAAACGCGGAGCTAATTAAGAAACCTATTTTGTGCCGCCGTTCAACGTGCAGGGGCACTGGCGGTTACATTTAGCCGTTAAAAATAGTCCAATCAAATGTCACGCCCGTCAATAAATAGTTCCAATTTCGAAGACCAAACAAAAGATGGGACCCAAGCATTTACTATGACGTTTACATGTAAATACGGTAATAATCGTGTGAGAAAACGTGTGATTTGCATTGTTATTATAAATACGTTTTTTTCCCGGTTGAAATAATATAATTATGAGTCAAAATTAGTGAGTAAAGTTTAGTATGAAGACTGCCAATATGACCAGGAATAAGGGACAAGTTTATAGTGTTGGAAATTATCTGATGACTGGCAAGGTACTAGGGAAAGGACACTTTGCGAGAGTTGAAGAGGCTACACATAGGATAATAGGAAAAAAGGTAACAAACATTTTATATTAGCTACTCACCACTAAGCCGGAGCTTTGATTAGGTTAAAAGTCCCCCTGCCTATCACCACCTGCTCTCATTTGGTATTCGGTCATTCCACAATCGTCCGGTGCATAGCAAACCAGACCAGAGTGAAAGATTATATGTCCTTGGCCTGGTTTACGAAATGATATGCCGCATCAAAATTAGTGAGTAAAGTTTAGTATGAAGACTGCCAATATGACCAGGAATAAGGGACAAGTTTATAGTGTTGGAAATTATCTGATGACTGGCAAGGTACTAGGGAAAGGACACTTTGCGAGAGTTGAAGAGGCTACACATAGGATAATAGGAAAAAAGGTAACAAACATTTTATATTAGCTACTCACCACTAAGCCGGAGCTTTGATTAGGTTAAAAGTCCCCCTGCCTATCACCACCTGCTCTCATTTGGTATTCGGTCATTCCACAATCGTCCGGTGCATAGCAAACCAGACCAGAGTGAAAGATTATATGTCCTTGGCCTGGTTTACGAAATGATATGCCGCATCAATATCTTGTCATTCAGTTTCTTAGCATGGCGTGATATTTTCGCGTTTGTGCACGATTTCACCACCATTCTATGCTGCAGTTCGCAGACTACTTAGAGATACCTACTGTACTTTTCGTGACACATTGACATAATTTTTACAAAGGATGAGAATATTCTCTGCTCTTTAGAATCTTAGGGTCCTAAAATTTTGGTCGAAACCTATAATCCTGTGCCGGGTTTGTAGAAATGACACATTAGTACATACCTACATCGATAAATTTTTCTGTTTAAGGTGGCAATAAAGATCATAGACTTGACGTGTATAAAGGAGGAGTATGCCCGTCGACACCTTCACCGTGAACCTAGAGTGATGGCGAAGCTACGGCACCCTTGCATCGCGGCCCTCTATGAAACTATGATGGTTAGCTGAACAAGTTACATTCACTAAGTCACTTTCACACTTCAATAAAGCAGCTGGGTAGGTACTAACTTACAATTCTGCAGTTTTGCAGACTGCGTTCAAGGAAATTAACGCTGTCACAATTAAATTCTGCCCCCGTAAATGAAAATACAGTAACGCCGAAAATGCTGTTCGCATCGCAATGGCCATTACCTTAACGTCAACATTTATTGTGGACATCGTCAATATTGTAAATATTTGGGTTACGTTTCACTGCATGCTCTTCTTGATGTTTAAAGCTATCGGCTGATGATGAAGCTATGGGATAAAGCTGTGACTGAGTAATTTATTGGTATAGTTTTAATTTAGAACAAAAACAATAAATTTTATGGAAATTTCGAAGGAAAACATACCTTTTTATAAAAATACATAATGACCACAGTAAATAGTATTTTGCAGTGTTCAAACCTAAAATGTCTAACGCTCTGTGTAGGTACTTTATTGTGTATGTATAAAAATGTCTTGATTTTTAGCAAAATAGGTCTGTGTTTTATCTATCGTATCTCGAATAATCTCCCTACCGGCTAGATACAGACAAAACGAAAAGTTTCAGTTACTATGTTTCATTTACGAGAACACAATTGTATCGAAGCTTTTCTAATATGCGCGCGCGCCGGTTTTTGTCTTCACATAGTGTCGTGCCGAAGCGGGACATGGATATCATATGTTTACACAAAATCAGGTCTCGTTTCGGTTGTCGGTATATCTTATACCGAGGTGGGGCGGATTTGTGCAGCCCTTATATAACGGCGCATGTTAGAGAAGCCAAGCTTTACCCCTTCTATGTCCGTAATATAGATCTCCACGTAGACCTTAAAATGCCAACCATAAAACAGTTCATGAAACGCTTATCGAAGCGTTTCTTCGACTGTGGCATCAAACACCCAAACCCCTTGATCTCAGCGGCCGCCCGCTATACTCCCTCCCGCATTAGCAGTATTCGCCGACCAAGGCATACTTTAATCGACCCCGATGACGCCACTACCCTCCTCCAGGAGAGCAGTAAGGCCACCAGCACTTTACACAAGCGCAAAACCGCCGCCGAGGCCCGCCGCGACGCCCAAATCCACACCCCTCCCGACCCTTGCTCGAGCCAGCCCGCGCCGCTGGGCCTGTAGCTTTAAATTCGTCCCAAAATCAGTCAAATCCTGATCCAGCTAGTCCCTTGCTGCCCTCTTCCAGCGACGCCCTAAGCCGAGGTTCGTACCCCACAGGGGGTGCCCTTAGCGTGTAGTCGCTTAGTTTTTAAGTTAGTACATAAGTTTAAGTCCTGGCTGGAGTCCTTACTTTATTAGGGCAACCACAGGCAAGTCCGTCTAAGCAGACGACAACCTCATAGGTTGACCTGCGAGATGCCAAACAAACAAACAAAGAAGCCAAGCTTTAGTGGTTGTTGTAGCACGGGCCGCGCCTGTACGTGGTGATGGAGGCAGCGGGCGGCGGCGACCTGTCCGCGCACGTGCTGGGTGCGCGCGGAGTCGCGCGCGGCCTGCCGGAGCCGCGCGCACGCGCCCTCGCCGCGCAGCTCGTATCGGCCGTGCGCCACATGCACGCTCGTGGCGTCGTTCACCGGTATTCTCACCTTTTTAATATGCTTAAACTTAGTCTAGATGATATGGCTACAGTGTCGAGATAACGCGAACTCTACACTTCACGCGCTCTGTCTACAATTCACTATCTATAGTTATCTACTTTACCCTCGGAAGTCTCGCGTGGCTTTGTAAATTAAGGCATAAGACTGCTTCCTAACGGTCGCGGGTTGTACGAAAGTGAAACCGTGGCCCTGGCACAGGCAACTGAAGGAACACGGGTGGGATTTAGTCAGTAAAAGTCTGACACGCCCTCCTCCACTCAGAGCGGGAGAAGTCATTTAATGATTTCCCAAAAAAAACGCTGCTTCCTAACGTTATGAACGTTAGGAAGCAGCGTTTTTCACTGCAGTCACTTTTGTTCAGCAAACCGGAACGCGACGATCGTTTTTAGTTTGGAGGACGTGGGGTCAGGATACCTACTCGTACATCCTGAATATGGCCGTCCGCTACGTTAGGTGGTTCTAGAACTTTTTCAACGGAAGACCCGCGCCAGATAGCGGTGGTATCTGATTTTTAAAGAGACAGATGCGCACGCGGATCATCCGTCTCGGACGTTCCCCTAAACGCAGAGGATTTTGGCCATCTCTCTAAATAATGAATAACCGGAATTCACAATAGAACGAAAATTCGCTTATTGGCATATTATATAATTAAATTAAAATAAAATCATTAAAATTATCGGAAGAAGGTAAATATTGATGACGGAGCATGGAGACATTTTGAAGCAGGATTGACAAGAATGACGTGCTGCACCGACCTAAATGACATTGGGATATGGGCAGGAGCACCGATACAAAAGCGATCTAGTGCCCTAGTGTAGACAACGCATAAGTGTAATATTACGCCTGCATACTAACACTAATATATTGCCGGAACCCCTGGTTACTAAACTTTACTTTACTTTTGTATAACACTTTGCTTTTGTTTTTCAGCGACTTGAAAATGGAAAACATTATGCTGGACAGTACTAAGCAATTCATCAAAATAGTTGGTAAGATGTTTTTATTACTTTTACCTACTGCTGCGTTATATCCACTTGTTTTAAAATATTTATAGCTCTCTAGTCTCTTGAAGTTTTCTCCAAAAGTCTTCTTGTCATATTATGTCGTGAAGATATTTAAAACCTCAACTTCATACTGTCAGGGTTCTATTTCACAGAACAGTAAGTTTCGATACCATAAATACGTCCAACGTCCATGGCCGATAAATAAAAGCCTATGGCTGGCAACATTGCTAAGGTCGTGTAACTTTTTATTTTCGCCAAAATAAATCATGTCGCTGCAACACTGTTGTGCGGCTTTCTTCCATGAATTATAGGTACGCACAGGGCTTCAAAGCACCTTCATATATTTAAGTACCAAGTGTTCAATGTTTTCGTTAGGTGATTGTACTAAGGTATGGATTTTTTCGTTTGGAATTTCTCAGTAGCAGCCCGGAGTTAGGAAGTTGATCCTCGGAAAGCACGTAAAGCCGTTGGTCCTGCGCCTAATTTCTGTTCCGGTCGTGTCGGATTTAGGAGTAAAGGAATAATGTGCACTTGTTTGCGCACAAACTTCTTGCACTATAATATCTCCTAGTTTCTTCTTCTACACGAGATGCCCGTCATGTGGGACCGTTATGTTACGCCAACAATCAGTGTGCGCTTCTATAGAGAAGGAAGCGCCCACAATGATTGAAGCGAATAGTCTCTATTATCCACCACCACTATATCAGGCTAATTATAATTATTATCCTTTGGTTGTAGACTTCGGCCTATCAAACATGTGGAGCGGCGGGGCGGCGCTGCGGACTCCGTGCGGCTCGCTGGAGTACGCGGCTCCGGAACTGTTCGTCGACGGCCGGAGATACGGACCCGAAGTCGACTTATGGAGCATGTACGCACGTAGAAATGACTAGCATTCATCGTCTTAATTCTCTTGCCCTTATCATAATTTATTTAGTTCCGGCGCAACATGGTGTGGCACTTCAGATACGAGCGACTCGCGTCAACGGCAGAGGCAAATGCAGCCGTATACGCGTCGGCGGCTGCCGTCGACAACGTGTCGCTCGTGTATTTGAGTACATGAATATTCTTAGGTGGAACAAATTTCCAAAGTTCGACGATTGATATGAAATTGATGATTATTATTCAGTAATTATTTCATTCCTAAAGTCGCGAATCGCATTTTGATGAACATGCGAATTTGGCGGGCTACAGCTGAAGATTCATGTTATGTAAGATGACCGAATATTATAATATTCTGACAGTAATAATAAATGAACACTGAAAATAAGAATGATTTGTCTGAAAAAGTTGACGACACTCGAGCCGCCATGACAGTATGTCCCGTTTTGACTATCAACATTAAATTGCGTTATAAAAATGACAAAATCGTTCTGTTCATGTTATAACGGGGTGGTGTCCGTAACACCACGACCAAGCGCATATTTTGCATACGGTACGAGTGGAAAAATCGATCGTTCGATCAACCCCAGCCCATCAAAGGGCTTGGCCACGGAGGGCATTAGGAAGACTAAAAGGAGCAAGTATGTATGTTGCAGAGGCGTGATCGTGTACGGCATGGTGACGGGTGGGCTGCCGTTCACAGGCGCAGAGGCCAGCGAGGGCAAGTCGCGGCCGCAGCTTCGCGCCGCCATTACACGCGGCTTCACGCGCAAGCAGCGCTCCGCGCTCGCCGCAGTCACGCCCGGTTACTAACACTTATTATATTACCATAACGCCCCGTTACTTAAGACTTTTATATATTACCATTACGCCCGGACACTAACACTTAACTGTATTACCATAACGCCCCATTACTAAGACTTAATATATCACCATTACGCCCGGTTACTAACACTTTACTATATTATCATTACCGGCGGTTACTAACACTACTATATTGCCAATACTCCCGGTTACTAACACTTTAATATATCACCATTACGCCCGGTTACTACTCGTAACACTTTAATATATCACCATTACGCCCTGTTACTAACACTTTAATATATCACCATTGCGCCCGGTTACTAACACTTTAATATATTACCATGAAGCGCAAGCAGCGCTCCGCGCTCGGCGCTGTCACGCCCGGTACCAACAATTTACTATATTTACACATGGTCTCTGAAAAAAAACGACGTCAAAATATTGAAATTTGAAGTTAAAACGTGAATCAGTCAATCACAGCAGTGGTGTTGATTTTCGTTCCAGATACCGAACGTAGGTAAGTCACAGATGATTGTAAAACCGCTTTTGTTTGAAACTATCAAGTTAGTAATGATGGTAATAGTCATCCTCGTTTCATTCATACACTTAAATTATACATTATAATGCTATTAAATCAAAAATGAGGTGAAATTTTATTTTATTTATTTATTTAAAACGTACAAAAAGAAACAAAAACGTTTAAATTGTTTCTTATTGTTGAAATTAAAATTAAAATATAAACTATTGTTTTGATTGTGGTTTGATTATTGATATTTATTTTTGACGGCGGCAGACGGGCGTTTAAATAGATAAGAACTTGAGCGCGATTATATTTGAGCGTATATTTTAATAAAATCACAAACAGTACGATCAAACCTCTTTGGAATCACTTCACTGTCAGTCCATGAAAATTCAGAAAATGTTCGTGTAATATCTTCGGACGGCGCGATGATGTCGGATCTGAAACAAAATAGTTACACATAAAAATTGTGGTCCTTCATTAGAATGGGTGTGTTACAGAATGAAAAACTGTATGGGGAGGTGTGTACTTTTAATGGATTATTTTGAAATAGTGTATATTTATGTAAATTGAACAAAAACTTTTTGAAATAATGGTTTACTTTTTTAATAATAATAAAAATGTTTAAAAAAGTTTTACATTTTCAATTGAAGCCCTGACTCCTCAGCTAGGTGGTACCTGTGTTACGGGATTCAGTGTCTTTACCCATTATGGACTACTAACAATTTATGCAAATAAAATTAAAATAATGTAAATCTAAGGGAATTTAGTGCAAATAAAAATATAATGACCTTTACACAAGAAATTGGGAAAAATTCCATCACCCTGATTACAAATTAGAATTAGATTTCAAGGCAAAGCTGGGCTAATCCGTACATAATCTGTTAGCTAATTTTATAACGATTCCAACGACGTAATTATAAACAGCTCCCATAAACAATTTAAGAGTTATCGTAATTTTAATCACACGTGTCAATATCGCGCCACCGGGACCACCCAGAAAAGTCGCGCGTCGTTGCCGCCACGCCACAGTTGATCAGATAAATGTCAATATGGCCCATTAACAATAAGAAATATAAAAAAAGTAATTTTGCTGTCGAGCAGACGAATGTGTCAAACATAAAGAAAACAAATCTATTTAGCACAGTATAATATACTCCACATAAAAAACAAATTAGAAATAGATATTATTGTCGGGGTGCGGACTCGTAGTCACACCAGATTGTAACATGTCGCCCAGTGGTTGGCCAGTGTACGCGACTTACCTTAGAGTTGGAGGTCTTAGTCGTAGGTTCTAACCCAGATAGGCGCTTTATCTACTTGGTGTAAATTATTTGATCACCACTGCTCTCAAAACGGGAAAAGAAAACATCGTGAGGAAACCGGCACGTCCTTATGGCTTATACCAAAATTCGAAGACATCTGACATGTACTAACCCGCACTGGGCCCACGCACGTGGTAGGTTACGGCCCACTTCCTCTGTCCCAGCAGTGGGAACATTATAGGCTGATTATGCTTATGTTTAGTTAAGTTGCTGAACTTTACTGAATTCTAAGTAATGTTATTTGAAATAGCGCACTACTACAATAGCGCACTAGGGATGATGACAATTTTTATTTGTTAACAAATAAATATTTGTTTCCAAATAGTGCAAACAATATTACAAAAAGTGTGAAAGCTTAAAAAATTGCCAAGTTATAAACGTTTTAAGATAAGTGTTAGACAAGGACAGCACTATCGTAGAAGTGACGTCACGACGATGTAACTTCATACTATCCCCTCCAAAAACTTTTGAAGGGTGTATCTTCTTCATATTTACACCGATTTAACAGATTTTCGATTATCTCATTTTTGCTATGCCTTCTTTGAAATTACATATGTTTTCGAACGTTTTAATACTAGTCATTATCCCTATTCTAATCTGTCTCCAAAATACCCTATATGAATGTGATTTTATTCGCAGAGTGCAAAGCGTTTATACAGCATCTATTGGAACCAAACGTAGAAGTCCGGATGAAGATCGAAGAGGCATCTCGACACCGCTGGGTGCGGCGACCGGGCATGAGGATGAAAACACACCCCTTTGGCATCGTCGAGGCAGCCGCTAACAAAGAGGTAGGTGCACCGACCGACAATTTACACGGTTGATCAACATATAGAGATAAGCAATCTTATGATTGGCTGATCAATTTGTACGGGCTTTCCGTTTTGAAATGAAGCTGTACAGGACGTATTGGACCCCTCCGTCTATAGAGCTGTACGTCCTGAGGCCCTAGTGTGAGTTTGTTTTAATCATCTCGACTTAACGCTTCGACCGCGTTTGGCGCTCCGATTGGCCCTTGGCAACCGGAGCGCAACTTACGATCGGTGGAGGGCTAATCGGAGCGCCTGACGCGGTCGATGCGTGAAGTCGAGACGGTTAAAATAAACTCACACTAGGGCCTCTGTACAGTTCCATCTCTTTCCCAAACTGAGACAAGATTAGAACAGTACTAATATAAGAGGTTGACGGGTAGGCCCTCAGTTGTGGTGCATGGTTGCTTTGAGAAGTACCTATGTCGCATAAACAGGGAGCTGAACGCTCGGTGTCATCACTGCGTCCTCTGTCGGGAGGACACGACGCGGCATACATACACTGGCAGAGTGAGCCGCATGGGAGGAGCCACGCCGTGCCCTCGTATTAGAAGGCGGACCCGACCTGTCGCTGCCGACCGTCGATAGTTCGATGGTCGAGTCGTGGGACGTCATGATCTCCTTCTGTGAAACCGTCATTTCGCAGAAGGAAGCTGCGGAAAGGGAGCAGGTCCTGAGGGACGGCGGACTTGATGATGTCCGCCGTCACCCATCCAGCAGGACCCGAAGTGGCGGCGCGAAGTTTTGTAGGCGCGCCCCTGAGACGGCCCGCGAAGTCGCGCCGACACCAGCCGGGGATCGTGGAAGACGCACAAGTTCCCATGATTCCCGGTCAGGTGTGGGAAGGGAAAAAAAAGGCCCTCAGGTGTATACATCCGTTGGTTTTATATTCAAATTAAAGGCACATTCGTTCGCAGATATACAGGCAAATATCAGAGTTGTGCTCTAGGCCAATGATAGATGTGGTGGCCGAAATAAAGGCCGACCCATTCGGTCCGGTGGGTGGCATGTACAACATCAAGACGCACGCGCAGCAGGCCGGCGCCGCGCCCGGCCCCGACCTGCTGTGGGGCGCCGGCGCAGTCTCGCCCGCGCCGCGCACTCCGCCGCTGTACCGCGCCAGCCACGAGCGCGAGCCACCGCCATACCGCGCCAGCCACGAGCGCGAGCCACCGCCGTACCGCGCCAGCCACGAGCACGAGCCGCCGCTGTACCTCACCAGCCACGAGCGCGAGCCGCGCGCGCAGTCCGCGCAGCCGGCCAGCACGCAGGCCGCGCTGCTGCGAGCCCGAGACCCCAAACAGTTCCAGATCAGTGCCCCGCTAGTCAAACCGCCCCCACAGGTCACGCTTCCCGCCAAAAAGAGCCAGCTGCCGAGCCCGAGAACGATCAACAGACCCATCAGCAGTATGTACGGATTAAAGAAACCCGTTTACAAAGTTTACGACAATGGCGATGGCGGCCTCGACCCGCGGCTGCCAAGCATTGAGGAACATTCCAGCGCCGACGGCCATGATGCCAAGATCGTGAGGAGCAAGACTATGAGGACGCCGTGTGTGAGGAAAGTTAGCCTGGAGGAGGACCGAACTATAAGGCTCGGCAGTTGTCCAAACAGGGTTGGTGATAAACGCGTGGAGTTCTATAGGAAGGCAGGGGATGGTCTACCAAGGTGAGGAGCATCTTTTTGTGTAATAGATCTGCATTTCAAGACAGTAGCTTCCCATTTAATTTTTTGTCATTATCAGCCTTGGCTAGCCACTGCTCGACATATTCCTGAACAATAACATGCCATTTAATTCGATTCTCGTCGACTATCATCTAATTTTTGGTCACCTGACGACGATCAACCAATGATCTTCATTCTAAGACCTTATTTAATTTTAACGATATCATTTACGTGAAGTAAATGCCTTATAACGGAGTATATTTTTCGTTTGGTGACAGTTGGCGCGCTAGCGGGTCGCTGGCATCGCCGCCTGCTAGAATACTACTACAGAGCAATGCCACAACAATCAAACGTGCCTCGTTGGGGTAAGTGTCCTGTGCCTAAGGGTCTAACTAAACAGACGGACAGGCCAACCGGCACACCAACTGCAAGCCGACTGTTTTTATGACAACTGCAGAAAAACTGCATAGCGTGCATTTCTAATGCAGTTCGTCCGTTTATGTCGGTCTACACACAAAATAGTGGGGCAAAATGAGCATAAATCAGCACAAAATCATGTGGTACCAAACAAGTAAGAAAGAAAAAATACTGGATCCTTACGGGAAATAATATCCTGAATATTTTTATAATAATATTTTTATAATATTGCATAAAACACCTACGATTTGCACTTTTCCTCATCCCGTTTAGCGAAATCTTTAAACACGTGTTCAAATGTTTCGAAGCTACGTCTGTCAGGATAGATGTAAAAGAAGTATAGCGCTACAAGGTTTTTTGTAGCGTGGCCAAATATATCGTGGAACTAACGCCACCATCTTGTCATTCTCCAAAAGATCCTTGTACAGTCAATAGCACAGTGATCGTTATTGCCGTTGCAATAATGTTGCTGTTGGGTTGCTGCCATTAACGAGTAAAATTCACAATGAACTTTATATGGTTGCTATTGGTCGGTTTGATGCTGTCAGAGGTAAAATAACTGTAAATGGACTCTCGCAGTGTACTGTCCCATTCACGATTATTTTAAAAGAAAGAATAAAAGCATTGTGATCTTGAGACTTTTCAATGGCAGCAACCGAACAGCAATCTGATTACCTACACACCAAACCGACATTTCATATACAAAAGTAACACACTTCGACTTAAATAAAAGTCGCAATTAGAACTTAGGATGCAAGAGCGAGCTCGAAACTTGGGGCACCCCGGCTCGGACAAGGGATAAGGGGGGGGTCTAGTGAGGAAGCAAAGCGAGCGAACAAAAACCCTGCCATTTCCATCGAACCTAACCTGTCTGAGTCGGGTTGCCCCAAGTCCCGAGCCAGCGTCATCTCCTTCGGGTTAGATTCTTGTAAGCCCTGCAGACAGAAATAGGAGCCCCTCGAAACGGAACTCCGTCGGCTACGCCTTGTTTCCAAAAAAAAAATTGGACTTGACTTTTGACATTGACTTTGAAAATGTCCTTGACCTCACAGCATGTTACAAGGCAAATATTCCTAGAATTGATTATGTTTTGGTTTGACTTTTACTTTGGGGTGTTTAGGGTGTTGAACTTGACCTTGAAAATGTCATCAAGGCAAATATTCCCAGATTTGATTATATTTTGGTTTGACTTTTACTTTGGGGTGTTAGACCTTGAAGTTTGGGGTGTTGACGAACTTGAAGATGTCATTGACCTTCATTATTGCTTGGAAATCAATTTAGACTCACCACGTGAACCCTTAACTCCCACAAACTTTTGGCGACTTTTTTCGGAATATTCTACCAAAAAATAGCTACTATAAAAAATTGCCAGTCCACAACAGTACAGTGCTTCCACAGCAGCTTGTTTAAAAAATATCGATATTATAGTAACACCTAGTAGTCAAATTAATCAATCCACAGTGGTGACATGAAGTGAGCAAGTGGCAGTTTTTATAGAGATAAGTTTTTTATTATTTGTAAAATTCGATTTCTCTTGTTTACAGGAATATCGTCAGTCCACACTCGTCTTCTAATAGCCACTGCAAGAGCGAGAGGGCAATACCGGTATGTCGCATTTATGTAGTCAAAAGCTCTAACTAAATAAAATAACGAAAGAGTCTAAGAAGAGACTAACGCCCATTTTCTCACTCACAACTCTGTCGAGGAGACCTCAAGGCGTGCCCCGGAAGACCCTCAAAATCTGTAAACATAATCGTGAAATTAAGGAAATTATGAGGTCCGTCGAATGAGTGTGTGATGGTGTGAGTCGAACGAATACGTCAATTCTCAATAAACTCTTCAAAATACATTACATAAATCGGATAAAATACGTGTTTTAGTTAAAACTTCCTTGAATGTAGTATCAAGGAAGCCTCAAGTTAGCAGATGCTGACGTACCTCATATTTAACAGTTGGTTCCTCAACGCTAACTCTCCTCGACTGAGAAAACTGTTTGAGATTAGGAGTAAAGTTGCAATTATGAATATCAATCCACCTAGTGCGATTGAGTGAAGTCGAGGAAATCATGAGGTTTTGACTTAGAATATGGGTGTAACTCTCATTCCTCTGTGACAGCCTGATGTGTTTACGCCCGGGTACAAAACATGAAAACTATATCTCCAATTCGAGTATAAATCTAGTCGATACACACATTGTTTATCAGGATCCGATTAGAAAAGACCTACACCCTACGATTAATGGATGAGAAGTATTTTTTTATCAAAGCAGAATGGGTAAGAGCGTACTCAGACAAAAAGTAAATTGTGTAATTCTGAACGATAGCGGCCTTAGTTGCCCTCGTCGATTAGTTTAATTAATCCTACGACAGCATGTCAGCATTCACTTGGGAAAAAAGGATATGTGAAGAAGTTAAGTTGATCTAATAAATTGAATAAAATAATGAAATGAGGGAATAGGAAAGTTTTTTTAACATAAATACATAAACTCAAGCCTTATTCCCATGGGGGTAAGCAGAAACAGAATGTCACCTGCTACGATCGTTACAAACTCCTGTTGCTTCGTTTACGTTTATACGCACGCCGGATGCGAGTAATATGCACCTGACATTTTTGAAGAACATCATCGGTACACTACATGTCCTTCTAGGGCGCGTCCTCTGTTGGGGTTTCCACTGACATCGGCTTTGGAAATACCCTTTGTTAGTCGCCTTTCATTCGTCCTTTCAACATGACCAAACCCTCTAAGCATACCTACTCTTTTAAATTTTTGACTACATCTCGTCACTTCATCTTCTTTTAAACCGATGGATGCAGGTCGTTTCTAATCGAATCTTAGAATATTAGTTGTGTTAATTTTTAATATTAGTTTTCGTCACCAACAATACTGTATGGTTTCTTTGCAGTCTGACATAAAGAACTAAAAAGTAAAAAAAAGTGCATGTAATTGGTTTAATTGAAATAAATGCTTCGAGTTTGAAAAGGTTTGTAATTTTTTATTTGATTTTTACAGAAGCGACCAATGATGCCACTTCCGCAGGTGAGCTGGTACTCGACAAGAAGCATAGGCAAGGAGACCACGCACTTGCAACGGCTCAGACGAACGGCGCCGATGAAGTGACAACTACCCTCTATCCAGCCCCCGGCGAGCACGGCCTGTTTTTTCGGGCACTGCATTATCAACGTACTACTTTGCGCCGAGAGTTGAAAATCCAACAGTTCAACAGTGTATTTTTTGACGTGCTGGATGTACTGTCAATGCTCGGCTCAACACCGAGAGTTCAATTCAGTGCGCGATAAATAATCGTCGGTAAAATAAATCGTCCGTGCGTACCTGGGCTTAGTGAAACGCCTTTCGCTCCGACTGAACGCTTATCTACTTTAAAATTATTCGCCTTTTCGGTGCATTTGCACTAAAGCCGGTATCAGACGCTTCACTTTTTGTTCTTTCACTCCATCTGACCACAAAATGAATCAAAAGAGAAAAACGAATTCATTCGTGAACAAATCCAACGTTGTTGGATTTTGGCACTCATCTTTCACTCTCAAACAGAATGATCGAAAATTAAATGAAAGGAGCAAACCGTTCATTTCTACATAATTTTGTCGGTGTGGTGTTAACGTGGAATGAAACAAAAAAATAATCTGCATCTGATATCTGCTCATGCAGTATACTCAATACACTCAAATTCGTCACTATAGTGACTACAGTCCTTTTACAATTTTGTTTACCTCTATTTTGCATTACTGTCAAAATCATAGTGATCTTTATCAACGTTACAATAAGTTTGCTGCTGGGTTGCTGCGACTGGCAATTCTGTCAAAATTACAGTGATCTTTATCTTCGTTGAAATAAGGTTGCTTTTGGGATGCTACTGTCAGGCTGAAAGGACTGTATTATGGTAAACCAAGAAGAGGATAACAGCCACTGTTACAAACAATCTCGACTGACAGCGACTGAATAACAAATGACGGGGATGAATTAGAGCGATTACTTAAACGACATACTTTCAAATGTGCAAATGCATTGGATTGGCGCGCAATAGGAATGATGACAATTTTTTAAATTTAAATAAAAAAAATGTTGTTTTCTAATTGTTCACAACAATATTATAAAAACTGTAAAAGCTGAAAACATTGCCAAGTTATAAACGTTTTAAAATAAGTGTTAGACAAGGACAGCACTATTGTAGAAGTGACGTCACGACTATGTAGCTTCATAGTAGCGCCATACATTGTGCGTACCGAGCGACAAGGACAGGAATATTCCCCTCCAAAAACTTTCAAAGCGTGTAGCTTAAAATATTTACATCGATTCTCTCGTTTATCTCATTTTTACTGTCTTCTTTGAAATTACATAATTTTTCGAACATTTTTAATATTAGTCATCATCCCTATTTTAAAGTACTAGTGTGCAGCGGATCTTAGACACGATGCACACTATGCGGCATGCGACTGCGACAGCTCGGCGACTAGTTCATATATTTTGCTCAAAGCTTGCAGAGTTGGACAGGCTAGCAGGCTCTCGCTACTTGTCGCAGCGTCTAGACGCACACCCGATGACAGTCGCATGCGACAGATCAGCGACGGACTGTCGCAGTCACATGTCGCATAGTGTGCGAGGTAGTTTAGTTAATTTTTTTGAGTGCTACCTTCAAAGTAATGTTAAGCGAATAAAGCAATTTTACTATATTGTACACGCTCGACTTCCAACGAATCGATTTTGGACTAGTATTTTTTACCATTTATAATAATGATATTTACATTTTAAAAACTAAATAATAGAGTGTTATGTTATGGTTGTATGCATGTATTTTATTGAAATATTAATATAAGATGTGCATTACGTTTATTTATTTTTATTTACTTGCCGATTCTTTCACTGTTTGTTCATCTTTGCCTTGCAGTGGAGCAACTATAGGCCGGTAATCTTGAGAAGCTTAAAACTTGTGGCCAGGCGCATGTACGTGGTGGTGTTTGGTCGTGACAGTGGCGGAGACGTTAGTTATACAACGTGTAACGGAAAGGGGGTATCAACCCGAAATGCACCAACTCTGACAATGGTAACAGACGACATGGTACCATTTTTAACCTTCTAAGTTTAAGTTATAATTAAAAACAATTAATTAAAACCCAGGTCTGCATTTAATAAATTTAAATTTTGCACAACACTAGCGAAGTATCAGCTGTCTAGGGTCCATAACCTTTGATCCACCTACATATCGAAATAGTTTACCGCCTGTCTAGCTTTTACTCCTAGTAAAATATGATAAATGGGTTCCGTATTTATTTTTAGTGATTGAAAAGTCGCGTCAGGTTTGAATAAAATCGAGGTTGTCACAGTTTTGATGAAATGATTTAAATTAGAAAAACATAATTTGAACTTTTAACTTATACCAGTGTTTTTTTTGTGATTTTTGTGCTTTAGTTAGCACAAAAATCACAAAAAAAACACTGGCTTTAAAAATCAATAAACTTCACAAAATAATTTGAAATCGTGCACTAAGGGTTCCATTAATTAAAGTAATTTACCACAAAGTAATTAACAATTACATTACAAGATCTTAAAAAACAGACCGCGAAAAAAATTGCGCGATTACATGATTTATTAATTAAACAGATTATTCCATAAAACCTGAGAAGAGAAAAAACGTAGTGAACAAAATAAATAGTTTTTTATTTGTAGTTAGTTGCATCCACACAATAGATAACGCCTACTAGGATTTCATGAGTATGAAAGAGTTTTTATCATTAATGGCTTTAAAAATAATTTGCAGACCCCTGAAAGGGGCGTGGTCTGTCCACTCTAACCGTTCTTGTAATCTAGCTCTAAGTGTGCGATTATGCATCTCATGTGCGTGTAATAATAGTCACAATGGGTTCTCCTTAACTTAAATATTTAAAGTTTTTTTATGGGTTGGCAAAAGTCTCAGGTTTGATTCCTAGCTCGTACCACTTTGCAAGTTATGCGTAGTATTTCGGTGGGCACGTTAAGTCGTAGTTTTCAGTAGTTATTGATTTACATTGTGGTCTTAGGCTTTGTGTGATCTCTTCTACTGTCTAAACCACAAAGTAAATCGATCACAATACAGGAGTTTAAAAAAAACGTTGAAAACGAAAATCGCGCGATGACCATAATTTATTAATTAAACAGATTATTCCATAAAACCCGAGAAGAGAAAAAACGTAGTGGACCAAATTAAAAGTTTTTTATTTGTAGTTAGTTAAATTCGGAGATAATTAATGAATTACCTATTCAATATCGAGACGCATAAACACAATCGATTACGACTACCTACTAGGATTTCATGAGTATGAAAGTTTTTATCATTTATGGCTTTCACAAAATAATTTGCAGACCCCTGAAAGGGGTGTGGTCTGTTCACTCTAACCGTGCATTTTGTATTCTTGTCATCTAGCTCTAAGTGTGCGTGTATGCATCTCTTGTGCGTGTAATAATAGTCACAATGGGTTCTGCATAACTTAAAAATTTAAAGTTTATTTTTGGGTTGGCGAAAGTCTCAGGTTTGATTCCTAGCTCGTACCACTTTGCAAGTTATGCGTAGTTTTTCGGTGGGCACGTTAAGACGTAGTTTTCAGTAGTTATTGATTTACGTTGTGGTCTCAGGTTTGTTTGTTTGTTTGGCATCTCGCAAGTCAACCTAATGAGGTTGTCGTATGTTTAAGCGGACTTGCTGTGGTCTTAGGCTTTGTATGATCTCTTTTACTGTCTAAACCACAAAGTAAATCGATCACATTATAAAAGTTTAAAAAAGAAATCTTGATAAAAAAATAGCGCGATGATCATAACTTATTAATTAAACAGATTACTGAATCCATAAAACTGAGAACAGTAGAAACAAAACATTTTGTGAACTAAATAAATCGTTTTCTTTATTTGTAGTTTTAAAATTCCGACTCGCACTTTTAATTTTCATGATAATTACCATTTCGTCAAATTCAATATTGAGTTACCTACATCATAATTTCTCCGATACATCAGTTTTGACACGATCGATTACAAAGGGCTACCAGGGTTTCATGAGTATGAAAGAGTTCGGACGGGTAAGTTAATATCAATTTGAAAATGGATCCCTAATTATTGACCCACCCACCGCTATTATTATGAAACGAACCCGCGCAAATAAAGAAATGCGGCGATATAAAGAGTTATCCTGCTCGCACATCCGAAAGCTTTAATTAGAGCAAGCATAGCGGCTATTATTTTCGGGTTTACGCTCTAGTGAAAGCATTGTTGTGTCAATTTGCGATTTAGTTGCGTAGTCGCTCAACAGCCGCTTTGGTGTGAAGTTCGTTTTTTTTGTGATAGTGATATTTCGTGATGTCTTTAAGTAATCCAGAATATTACGAAATGATGCTTTGCGTCGGTGCAACCCACGGGAACTTGAGTGCAGCTCGGGAGTTGTATCGTCAGCGGTTCATAGAAGGTCGAACAGCTGCCGAGGCTAGACAATTGCCTTCACTTCGTTGCTTCAGACGCATGGTTAGCCGTTTGCATTCAACCGGTTCTTTCCACGCGCCAACTCCAACGGGCCGCACGACGTCCCAAGATCCGGATTTTGAAGAAGCCGTACTGGAGCACTTCGAAAACAACCCACGGAGCAGCACGCGTCGCGCAGCCCTGGCGCTGGGAGCCGCGAATCACATGCAAGTGTGGCGAGTTTTGCACGTAGACGACCAGCACCCATACCACTTTCGCCGCACACAGGAGCTGATACCAGCTGATTATTTACCTCGAGTGTCGTTTTGCGAATGGTACCGAAGTCAGGTCGAAACCTCACCTGAGTTTGCTTCCAAAGTGCTGTGGACAGATGAAGCATCCTTCACAAGAGCGGGAATTAGTAATGTTCACAATGAACATTATTGGTCGCATACAAATCCGCATGTGTCCTCCGTGTCATCTTTCCAGCATCAATGGCGGATAAACGTTTGGGCTGGTATCATAGGTGATGTTCTTGTAGGACCACATTATTTGCCGGCAAATCTGAATGGTGCAAATTATTTGGATTTCCTTAGAAACGATCTGGACGAGGAGTTAACAGTGATGTCAGTGACCAGCTACGTTGACCTCGTCATGGAGAACAACATGATATTTCAACAAGACGGCGCTCCAGCCCATTTCGCGCTTGATGTGCGAAGCCACCTAAATGCGCGCTTCCCCCAGTGGATAGGTCGAGGAGGCCGCGTTGCCTGGCCTGCGCGCTCGCCAGACCTCACTCCGTTGGACTTTTTTTTATGGGGATACATAAAAAACTATGTTTATGCCGTAGAGTGCTCATCAAGAGAGCAAATGGTGGGTCGCATAAACGAAGCATTTGAGTCAGTGACGCCGGAGATGCTGCGCAATGTCCGAGCGTCTACCAACAGGCGAGCTGGCTTGTGTATCCAGCAACAAGGAAGACATTTCGAACCCTTTCTTTGAACCGTAAGTTTGCTTATTAATTTCGTTTAAAAGTTCCGCGATTTTATTTTATTATCTTTGGATTCGTAAAACAACCGAATCAAATAGTTAATATTTCACCATATTTTTAAAAAGAAATAACTGTCAAAGCAAAATAACTCTTAATGCCAATTCGTTTAGTGTCAATATTGTTTGTTACAGGGACGGCATAAGACACCGCCGGGTAGCATTTGATCTCGCCGACGACGGCTTTGTTGAAGCCGCGCCAGCGCAATATGTACCAGGCGCTCAGAAATAGTCAGGATACGCGAGTGAGGAGAAATAATATTGAAATGGACGGTGCTAGTGTGAGTGTGTAGGGGTGTGTAAGTGAGACGATAAAAGAACAATGACCTCAAATAGTGATGTGCCACATTTGTTACATGCTAAAATTATTACAGGTGATTAAAAACTAGATTTTTCTTAATTTTGAAAAGTGCTTTTTTTGGATTGAAAATTCGCACAGAGGATCTACATAAGGTACACTATTTTTCCATTTCGTGTTGATACCACCTTTCCGTTACACGTTGTATATATAAGGTGTATCTATTCATACACAAAATATTTGAAGAGGTGCATCTATAGGTCGAACTTGGGCTATAGAAATGAAAAAGAGTTTTTTATCTAAGCATCTAATTTAAACAATTTAATAATTTAATATTACTTAAACACACATACACACATACTGGCTCTTTCATATTTTGTAACATCCATTACGCTAGTTTCTACGAAAATACTACGTAGAAATTACTATCATTGAAGCGGGCGAGGTCATGGCGGCGCCCTTAGATGTCGCGTGGCTTTTATGAATGATCAAAAGAGACCCGACTCGCGGCGTCGTCGCGCCGCCGGCGCCGGCTTCAGTTGCCTCGACCCGCGCCCGCCGCGCCGTCCGCCGCCGTGTTCAGTCTCGCGCGAACTGCATGTTGCACTGCACGCGGCTTAACTAACGTGGAACGCTTCGCGCAACAAACGCAACAATGCCGAAATATTCCAACTAGGAGTACCATACATGGTGGGCTGCTACAATGAGGGTGGTTTTATTTTTCTCACAGCACAAGCCCCCTTCCTAGAGATCCTAGAAGCTCGAAAGCGGCAACGGGACTACGGGGTCTACATGCCCCCAGCTGCAGACGGAGGCAAGCCTGATCTTACGCCGTTGGATTTCCATGTGTGGGGTAGGGATAGACCTGATTTATGATAATGACGGCCAGACCATTTCTAGTGCGGAACAACAAAATGTGAATCGTGAACGCTTGTTTACGCAATGATAGCTAGAGAGACATTGTTAAAAGTGCAACGACACATTATTTAACGTGCAACTACAGGGTGAATATGTACAGCAATTTTGGTGTAAATAGTGTAAATAAAAACTACGTCGCTATGAGGTATGTAACGTACATTTTAAATTGTTCGCGCTATGCACTTCTTACAGTTTACATCTGTACAAATAGGTAGGTACACAACCTATCAATCAGCTGACAGATACGACTCGACGCACAGTTCGTAACTTAGACAGAAGTCATTACCTTACACGAATCCGCGTTGCGTCAGCTGTTTATTTTTCTATTATTATTAGCTAAAAGATTTGTAACACTGTAGAATATGAATGTTTTAATCGAATCTAGGATCCTTTTCGTAAAAAAATAAGAAAATGATTGAAACGTTTCGATGCTCGCTCGTAAAAGTCGTAACCCCACAGAGGTCATTAGCTGCTTATTTAGATGTAAGTACCTGGTTTACAGAAGGTACTGTTTTTGTAAAACTGCGAGCAGGGAATTCAATAATGTACCTACTTAGATTTAGGTCGTTTTGTATTTTAAATTCACATTATTTTTATTGTAAGCGATAACTCTGTTATCAAAATAAGACGAGGTCGAGTTACGAAGTCTACCTAAGTTGGTTTATTGAGAACATCATCACGCCTGCATTCCCCGTAGGGATAGGCAGAGGTGTATTGTCGAATGTTCATTACAGTTCACCAGTGATATGTTAAACAGAGAGACGGCACGCGCCCCGCGGCAAGGCACCGCGCCCGCGCCTCTCCCCGCCGCCGCGTCTTTGATTCATAGAGCAGGCCGGGTTTTATGCAAAACATCTCAAGCAGTTTTAAATTATGATAATTACGTAAAATAATAAAAACATTGACATAAAAAATTCTTTTTCGTTTCTATAGCTTCTAAACGACCTATAGAGGTCCCTCTTAAAATATTTCGTGTATGAATAGATACACCTTATATATATATATATATGTATACACGAAATATTTGAAGAGGGATATCTAAAGGTCGAACAGAAGCTGTAGCAACGAAATTTTTTTTTTATCTAAGCATCTAAATAAATAAAAAATACAATTTAATATGACTTGACACACTTATTAAATACTGGCTCTTTCTTATTTTGTAACATCCATTACGCTAGTTTCTGCGTAAATACTACGCAAAAACTACTTTAATTGAAGCGGGCGATGTCATGGCGATGGCGGCACGCTTGATGTCGCGCAGCTTTTGAATGATCAAAAAAGTACGTGAACCCCAGCCGCGCCCGCGCCACACACGTGTCTAGCTTCAGTTGCCTCGCCCCCCGCCAGCGGCCCTGCGATTTTTTGTCCGGCGCAAACCGCCTGTAGCACCGCACGTGGCTTAACTAACGTGGTACTCATCGGGCTTCGCGTAAGAAACAACTATGCTAAACTATAGGTATTCCAACCAGGAGTATCAGAATATGGTCGACTGCTGCAATGAGGGTGGACGTATTTTGCCCACAACAAAAGCCCTCTTCTTGGAGCGATTTGGGAGAAGACCATCACTGCAGACCATCCTAGGAGCTGTAAAGTGGCAACGGGACTACGGGGTCTGCATGCCCCCAGCTGCAGACGGAGGCAGGCCTGATCTTACGCCGTTGGACTTCCATGTGTGGGGTATGGCTAAAGACCTGGTTTATGGTAATGATGGCCATACCATATTTAGTGCGGAACAATTAAAAATGCGAATTGTGAACGCTTTTGCAGTGCTGGTTAGTGATAGACACATTATTAAAAGTTCAAGGACACATTATTAAACGTGCAGCCATCTGCGTCCAACAGCAGGGCGAATCTGTACAACAATTGGTGTAAATAGTGTTAATAAAAACGACTATACTACTAACTAATAACTACAGGTATGTACATTTTAAATTATTGTAAATAAGTTGATTCTAAATTTTAAACACGCCTTCTTAGAAGGCACTTGCAAACCTTATGCAGTGGGATAACTGGTTATTTTCGAAAGTCCACATCTGCCCATCTGGTACGATTTTTGATAAAATAAATTCGCGCTATGCACATCTTACAGTTTACATCTGTACAAATAGTACACAACACAGCGTAGGTACACAACTTATCAATCAGCTGACAATTACGACTCGACGCACAGTTCGACAGATGTCATTACCCTACGCGAATTCGAGTTGCGTCCATTCTTTGGCAACGACACTACCAGCCGCACTACCAGTAGTGTCGTTGCCAATTAACGACACTACCAATCCTATTTTGGATTAAATTGTACAGTCAACACAGCAAAGTTCAGAAATATAATTATTTATTTATTACTAAGTAAATCATGAAATAAAAGTAACAGCAAACTTCAGAAATGTAACTTTATTGATTACTAGGAAAACAATAATGTGGTTGGTTGGTACATTGGTTTGGTTTATATATTGGTATATACGTACGAAACCAATATAAACATATTGGTTTCGTACATTTTATGTGATACCGTCACAACAGAACGTTGTAGGCCTTGTAGATTGTAAATTTATAGACCATTGTCTGTTTGTTAAACATAATTATGGTACTTGTTGACAGGCCTACCTGTCCTCCCAAACCTATTAATACTGTAATTTGTTTTTCCACTACCAAAACCACAATCATGTTTGACTGAGATTTTTTACCAATTAAGTATGTTTTAATTAAATATTCTCATAACTATATCTTCCTTTATATATATATATATAATAAATCGGTAGACGAGGCTTTTCTGTTCATTGAAAGAACAATTGCCATTTCTACATTTTATTTTTGTCTGTTATGAGAGATTTAATTGTTGTGTCACGTAAAAAGTACGAAACCAATATACTAACCAACCACATTATTGTTTTCTTAGTAATAAATAAAGTTGCATTTCCGAAGTTTGCTGTTACTTTCATTTCATGATTTACTAAGTAATAAAATAAAGAATTATGTTTCTGAACTTGGTTGTGTTGACTGTACAATTTCATCCAAAATAGGATTGGTAGTGTCGTTAATTGGCAACGACACTACTGGTAGTGCGGCTGGTAGTGTCGTTGCCAAAGAATGGTTGCGTCAGCTGTTTATTAGTATTTACCTACCTAGTTTACATCGTCTAACTGAGATGTGTAACTGTAGACGAGGGATTTTAATAATGTGCCTGTGTGTGTGCTTGCATATCTGTACATGGTAGTAAGGCAGATAACGAACAGCTGACGTCGACACGACGCACTTGTAACCTCACAGAGACAATTAGATTTTTCGAATTCGAGTTGTTGTGTCTTTACTTAGTTTACAGATGTGTAGGTACTAGATAACGATTTGTTTTAATCGCATCTAGGATCCTTCTAGTAAAAAAACTCGCTCGTAAAACCCGTAACCTCACAGAGGTCATTATCTTATGCGAATTCTAGTTTCACTGATTAGCTGCTTATTTGGATGTAAGTACCTAGTTTACAGATATTGTGTAGGTCCTGATTTTGTAAAACTTCAAGGAGGGAATTCCATAATGTACCTACTTAGGTTTATATCGTTTTGTATTTTAAATTCACATTTATTTTTATTGTAAGCGATAACTGTGTTATTAAAATAAGACCATCAGCCTAATTGCGTAACACAATTTCGTAAACGATTAGACTAATCTGTTTGATTTTGACAGTTCAACAACATTCATTGCGTTATTTACGTTGTTGAGCAGAATTTTTTATTGAACTTATGAAACAATGGATTAGCAATCTGTTTCAAAACGATTCAGATTCCGATTGATTGTGTATTACGCAATTAGGGTATAGATCGAGTTACGTAGTAGACGGACGGGCACCGCGCCCGCGCCGCGTCAGGCGGGTCATTCATAGAATGGGCCGTAAAGGTTTTATGCAAAATATCTCAAGCAGTTATAAAATTATGATAATTACGTTAAATAAGAAAACATTTAGTTAAAAAATCTTTTTTGGTTTCTATTTTATTTATATTTCGTGTATGAATAGATACACCTTATATATATATATATATATATATGTATTTAAATAAAAAATAAATATATATGTATAATATACATAAATAAAAAATAACTATATATAATATACATATATATGCGTGACACTGACCGTGGAGCTGGCCGACAATGGCGCGGCGTCAGTGGAAGGGCATGTGTGAGGGGTTGGCCATAGTAGCCAGGCGCATGTACGTGGTGGTGTGTGGTCGGGACAGTGGCGGAGAGTCTCCCGGCAGCGGTTCGTTCTTGAACACCGCCACGCACTTCCACTGGTTCAGGTATTGCACTGAAAAATACAAATCAGACATTTCAGTATGCCTCGGCTTAAGACAAAAGCACCAGGGCCCGCAAAATTTAGTATTTACATAATTATAATCATTAAAATCATCAGTAAAACTTTTTAGTTCAATGTACCCTATTTAATGACTATTTCATGAAATAATGACATGAATACTAATTTATATTATAGGTTAATATGAGTTAAGATATTTTTAAACCTACTACATCTATGTAGTTTCACAAGTAAATTTTATTATGAACCTGTGAGCGGGTATAGGCCTATCGCGGGGGTCAGGGGAGGGGTTGGCAGTCCGGACTTGAACTGCCATTGCCATCTAATTCGAATTCAAGCGTAAGCGTTCCGCGGTTATCAGGTGAGGATTGTGGCGAGAAGGCTCACCACGTAATCCTCACCAAGACACCTTTCTCTGGAATCCCATAATGACTATTTTCGAGATTTGGCATGGCGTTATGACTATTTTTTGGAATTGAAATCCAAGTCTATACTAACAGCCGTTTGCTTTCACTGCGGGGAGGATTGTGTGGAGACATTCACACAATCCTCACTTACATAAAGCTTTAAGAGCCCCTTCCAATTTCTTGGTCTAAAAACAGAAAATTCAACACTTTTCAGCGCAAATTTCTCAATAACCTTAACATATCGATTTTGATTTTTAATGCACATTTATTCATCACCTATTTAGCTAGTATTTACTACGAATTCAAAATTTGATAACTACTCAATAGAAATTACGAAAAATAAAAATCTAACATGTTTTTACGTCAACACGAAACACCAGGATTTTCAATTGCTTTTTTAGCTTACTGGTAGCAAATATCAATCTGAGAAAAATCCTAAATACTGGGCATATAGTATATTAGTTGGTCAACGATTTATTTTTCCAAACTTCAATGCATAAGTACTTTAAAAAAATGTTATAGACGCTGAAAAAACCCAATATAATCATGTGCTAAACCGTCGTGTACGCGTAAGAATTTATTGAAAATAACAATAAGTATTAAATATTTTAAAACTACAGGTGTTTACCTACCTAAATCAATTTTTATATTTTATTTTTGACTGCTTATTTAATTGTAATAAAATATCTAAATAATGTCTTATAAACCGATGCGCACGCTTCAGGCATTCAGTCGCGCCAAAGGGCTTTCAGACGGCGGACCTATGTCGCCCGAGACGTTCTCCGCTCCGGACGAAATCACGAATCGCAAGTGATTTGTACTAGGTCTAACGAGTTTTGAGACTGAGTTTATTTTTCTACATTTATGCACTTTGTGATGTTTTTATGTTATTCATAATGTTTTGTGTTAGTAAAATAGTGTTTAATTTTGAGAATATGGGTCGAAAAAGTGAACTTTGCTATCACGGAAAAATCAAGGGTAAAAGAAAAAAGTGGAAAAAACATGAAAGGCATGTGTAGTTCTTAGATAAATAATAATTGTTGCCATCATCTTAATTAAGAAAATTGTTGTAATTTACTATTATTTCTAAAATCTAAAATTGTTATAATTATATTTGTAGTGAATTATATAGGCAGAAATCTATCGCAAATCAAATATTACCTGGAACATCATCGATGCGCAGAAAGGATGGGTACAAGGTATTTCTTTTAACCTAGTAATAATTATAGTTACATTACGAAAATTTCATCATCATCATCTACTAATTTTATAATAAATGTTTTATTTATTATTTTAGTTACGCTAACAAACAGGATTCACCAGGCTCGTAATCGGTGAAAAGGGAGAAACTGAATATTTGGTAATAAATTAATAGTACTTTTATATTGTACAGGGAGGAAAAGGAGAACAAGCCACCAGGGAGATCAGGAACAGGCTTTACTTGATGAAGGCATAATCGAAATAAAGTCGACCCGTACTAAACTCATAGATACCTGTTATAATAAATAAACTGAAAAGTGTCTTATATTTATTTTCACGCTGCTGCACCTGACATGAAAAACATATTTGTAGGATATATTTAATTTTAATAAGATTGTTTCTTTTGAATGAAATACACACTAATATTATAAATTAGAGAGTAACTCTGTCTGTATGTTACCATTTCATGGCTTAACCATAGGTGGCATCCTGAGGAAGGACATACGCTATTTTATCCGGTAGCACGTTCCGGTGGGATAATTTCCGACATACACGCGGGAGAAACCGCGGGCAGAAGCTAGTTTCCTATAATTTCAATATTAAAGTACTATTCCTGCACGTTCCGCTCGTTTTTTCCACCATGTATTTAGATACATTTATTAGCTGTATATAATACGGCAAGTTGGCCTCGCTATACTATACTCTCATCTGCGGTCTTGTAGCGAGGGAAATCAAGGCACACAGGAGTCTCGAAGCGCACCGTTATCTACAGACCTACACGGCGGCGTTCTGTGGTAGGTAAATAATAGAGGAGTACAATACATCCTACGTGTGGCCAGTTTCAGACGTAGGTACCTTTTTAGCGCTGGTAACACTTTATAGTTTTCTTTTCCTATAGTGAATGCCGTACTAGGTAACGATATTTTTTTAAGGTATCTAATCATAATACGTCATAATCACAATAACATCCATCCATCATATGAGTTACGGAACCAAGTAAGTAAAAACTATGGTGTGATGATAATAGCGGTTACGGACCAAGATTATTTGTCCCCGCTTCAACGCACACTATGATTGTCAGCGATAGCTCGAACGCACACAGAGACTCTGCGCTCCGACATTTACCTTTTCTAGTAGCGCGTCGACATTGATAGGGACCCTTAACTTCCGCGACATTTTTTTTTATCCACGCACTTCGAGCGCAATCGAGCTTGGTAGGTGGAGGTAATCTACGCACACATATACAACGTGTAACAGAATAAGCTCAAGACCTGAAAGTAGTTTGCTCAGAATCAGCTTCTGAATCCATTTCCGTCATTATTTATATGTGTTAATTTTTCCCGGAAAAATCTTTAATTTACCTGAAATTAGTACCACCGCGTCGTAACAAGGTAATACATTATTTGATTAAAGAAAATTTAAGCCTTATCACAAAGGAATAAAGCCTTTTCAAATGCACGACCGAATTTGCAACTCACTCATAGTTATCCTATGTGTAAAGCGCGTAAAAAAAAAAAGACAATTTAAGGAAACTTAAACCTTGTTCCAAAGCAGTACGTCTTATTTAAATGCAAAACCGAATTTGTAGTCCGATCATAGCTTTCTTACACACATAAGCATTGCTTTTTACTTTCTATTACAATCTTGTCCTGTTAAAAAAAGAAGTTAATTTAAGGCAATTTAGATCTTATCTCAAAGAAATAAAGCTTTTTTAATTGCGCGACCAAATTTGTAGATCGTTTTACACATTCGTTTGTTTAGAAAAGCCAAAATATTAGAACATTTGTACGAGTAGTACTTCTTTTGCAAATGAAAGATTAATTTGAAAGAGCGAGATGTATTAATTTGCCGGCTTACAGCTTTGACGTTTGACATGCAGACGCACGCGCCGCCACTGCCCGCCTCACATCAAAGGTTTAGTTATTCTCCGGCAGCGACAAGTGTTCCCGAATTTAATTTTTGTTGCTGTCACATTTATTTGTTTACGCGCGCGATGGCATTCCAGTACACCAATATTCAGTACACGGAGATGGTGAGGACACTGGCTCGTTGCAACGATAATGTCGAGTTAGCGTGTCGAGAGTTCAACGAACGATATGATACTAGAGTGAGCGCCAGGACAATGTTAAGTGCAACTCAGCGTCTGAGGGACTCCGGTACCTTTCGTCCTAACACGGCAATAGATAGAGGGGCAAATGTGCGCACTACTCGCTTACAAGCAACAATATTAAACTATTTTGACGAAAACCCAGAGAAGAGCACCAGAGAAGCAGCGCCATTATTCGACTGCAGTCACATGTACGTGTGACGAACGTTATGCGCTGATGGTGAACTCCCGTATCACCTGCGACGTTGTCAGGAGCTGACGCCGAACGACTACTTGCCACGTCAGGAATTTAGTAGATGGTTGTTAGAGAACTGGCAAGGAAACATCATCTGGACGGACGAGAGCACCTTCACGCGAGTTGGCATTTACAACCAGCATAACCAGCATTTGTGGAGACATGAGAATCCACCTGCATGCCGTGTTGATTCGTTTCAGCACAGGTTCTCCGTGAACGTGTGGGCGGGCGTCATAGGTACACGCGTACTCGGCCCTGTTTTTCTGCCGAGGTTAACTGGAGATACCTACCTACAGTTCTTGCGGGAAACATTGCCCGAGTTATTGGAGGACGTCCCGCTCTTCTTTTTAAGAGACGTGTTTTACCAACACGACGGTGCTCCCGCGCATTTCGCATGGAACGTTCGGCAGCATCTTCATGCGGAATATGGGCCCCGTTGGATTGGTCGTGGAGGGCCAGTGCAGTGGCTTCCCAGATCGGCTGATCTAACGCCTTTAGACTTTTATTTGTGGGGTCGAATAAAAACGAGGCGACGAGTGTAGAAGACCTCAGACAAAAAATTGAACTCGCCTTTGGTATTGTGAAAAGTGACACTGAAGTACTAAATAAACTAAAATTTAACATAAGAAAGCGTGCAATAAAGTGCATCGAGCAAGGCGGTGGACATTTTGAAAGTTTACTTAAAAGGAGACGAAGAAATAGTGTAGTGTAAATAGCTCAAACCTGTAAGTAATTACTTTTATCTTTACCGAATTTAATTAGTGTAAATATTTATGATTCAAATCATTCATACACGCCGACTCAGAATATGATATCGCAACAGTTAAGTACGCATCAGAGATAAAGGCTCGCACAAACAGGCACGACGGGACCGTGGGAATGAACCTTAAATGAGTCAGTCTCCGGGACGACCGTGCGGCGAAAGGGCGCGGGCGCACGCCGGAGGGAACACCCTATCGCAGACGCGTGAAAAGTTGCTCGATTTGAAAATGCTTCCCCTTTACTAAACCTAATAACTTAGAACAAAATAATCCAAAGCTTATTTATTAAGGCTCCCACAAACAGGCGCGACGCCACAGAATGACACAGCGGCACAACAATTTATCGCAGTATCCAACGATTCAGGGAGTCTTACGCTTTTGTGGGAAGACCGGGACAAGGCAGAAAAATACGTACTTCGAGCAGGGATGATCTTTTCATCCAGCTTCGCATACGTAGGAACACACGTCTAAAGGCCGCCTAAGCTGGAAATGTGCTTGAGGAAATTCGAGGAGCCACAGTTGCAGCCCGTGCTGTACTCACTCTTCCACAGGCGCACGGCGCAGTCGTCGCCGGAGGACGCCAGCAGCGTGCCGGTGAGGTTCCAGCACACGCGCCACACGCACGAGTAGTGCTCCTCGAAGGCCGCCACTACCTCGCACAACAGTACTGTACTCACTCTTCCACAGGCGCACGGCGCAGTCGTCGCCGGAGGACGCCAGCAGCGTGCCGGTGAGGTTCCAGCACACGCGCCACACGCACGAGTAGTGCTCCTCGAAGGCCGCCACTACCTCGCACAACAGTACTGTACTCACTCTTCCACAGGCGCACGGCGCAGTCGTCGCCGGAGGACGCCAGCAGCGTGCCGGTGAGGTTCCAGCACACGCGCCACACGCACGAGTAGTGCTCCTCGAAGGCCGCCACTACCTCGCACAACAGTACTGTACTCACTCTTCCACAGGCGCACGGCGCAGTCGTCGCCGGAGGACGCCAGCAGCGTGCCGGTGAGGTTCCAGCACACGCGCCACACGCACGAGTAGTGCTCCTCGAAGGCCGCCACTACCTCGCACTTGAAACGCACGCTGGTTCCGTTGTTGCCCGTCCCAGAACTGACCGACTCGCTGCAACAGCGGCGATAAAACATTGTTTTTTTTTAAATAATATTTACAACATTTTGGCCTTAAATTAGAGGTATACAGGGTGCCAGGGACATCGACGCGCTAACGTATCCACGAATTCAGCACGTGATCCTCGACCAGGTATTTTTTTTTTTTCAGAATCGACGTGCTGTACTACATCCATGGTCCCAGGTTCCGCGTCGAGGTATCTGCAAGCCTGTGTATTTAACAATTGGATTCTACCTGTACTTGGTAATTAAATTGTATCCCAGGTATCTCACGCAAGTTCTTTTTACTTAACAGACAATTTTACTGCGAAGTTTGTTGAGCCACTTTTTGTTCCCAGCTAAAGCACTAGTAATTGGTGAAGTGCGGGCGACGCGGGGACCGTCTGATGTAATTTTGACTTTCAAAAAGTGCTGATTAACAGCCTAGTTTGAATGCCTTTGATTTAATTTTGAAATTCTTTTACACAAATATTATCTAATGTTCCTTACAAAGGAAAGACTCGTAACTTATCAGGCTAATTATAGTTTTATTCAAATTAAGAAAAAAACATCTACTACATATTTTGCAACCATGTTTTGATGAAAAGTTTATTTAAGGACTGTCAAAATAACAGCCGGGACCAAAAGGTTTATTGTACCGTCCAACTGTCCAATTATTGGTGGCGCTGTTTGTAAACGAAAATCAGAAAGTTAAACAAAAACCGATCGTATGTGCCATTCAAAATGTTAGTTCGAAAAACGGCCATTGCACAGATAAGTTGGCCCCCTTTATTTTTTTCTAAATTTTTATCTGCAATGTATATGGTATGGTATGGTGCATAAAGAGTATTCTAACATCCATTTTCTAAGTCCACTACTTGCTACTCGAATTACAACTCTGTCTGAAGCCTTCTTAATGTACATGCCGACGTACCTTATATTTGTCAGTTGGTTCCCCAACTCAAACTCACCTCTACTGAGGAAGCTGTTTGAGAGGAGTAAAATTGCAACTATGAGTATCAAACCACCTAAGTGAGGTTGAGTTAAGTCGAGGAAATTATGAGGTTTTGACTTAGAATATGAGTATTAAACTTCTAAAAAGGTACTTACGCGATAGGCTCAATTTTAATAATTCTGACGTCCTTAGTCGCAACTGCTAGTAAGTGGAATGATCTGCCAAGATTCGGAGCAAAAGCGATATCGTTAACTGGCTCCTGTACTGAAGACAGGCAATCAGTGCGCGTCCAACGGCGGGATGATTCGCTGTACCTGTAGGTTTTAATGTGTCAGGAACTGGCAGCACTGAGTTATGTTAAGTTGCATCACTGGCTAGGTTGGCTTAAGAAAAAATTACATTGGAGTACGCACAATGCACATGTATGAAATACACACTCAATACATAGTTAAAATACTTAGGTGATCTCATTTTACGAATATTCCTAAAAACAATCGGTAATAGTGTACTAAATGTTATGTTATCAATCAACAACAAACAATCAAACGAATTTTCAAGGTGTTGAAGGGAATTGATCTTTAAACTCACTCATATATGAACACTTTTCCATTGCAAGCGGTAGTCTTGTCGCCTTGCACGGTGGCCGCGGCGTTGGTGGTGTTGGGCTCATCGCTGCCCACGGCCAGCATTGGCGGATGCACCACCCTAATCACAAACATTCATTTTAATCTACTTATTCAAATTCTCACCCCTGCCCGACCCTTCACATCTTATTATATAGTTTATACAGTCGCGATGTTGTTATGCTGTGGTAACAAAATTCTTAAATTCACTGACATACAACGCAAAGCCTAGACTGCTGAGACTAGAAGCATACAATTTTGCGCCAGTGTTCCCTTTTTAACGAAGGTGAGCACTAAGGAAGGATTTTTGAAAATTAATCCCTTAGCATAAGCATAATCAGCCAATAATGTTCCCACTGCTTGGACACAGGCCTCCTCTACTGAGAGGAGGCCTGTGTCTATGACTCATCAATGACGGATGTAAGTGTGGAAGGGTCCTAGGTATGTGATTTTTAAAGTTTCAATCAATTCTTTTTCAAAGAGAAGCCTTGGATCTCTTTAATTTTAACCCTACAGTATTTTTACACCCACTTAATTCTAAGCTTATATTTTTCTCACTTTCAACACTGTGTCTTGAGATGCCATGTATTCTCCTAAGTCGACGAGGAGCGAGGTTTTGTGCACATGTTCTAAGATATAATTGAAACACGGTGTTTCTACACCCGTTTTAGTAGGAAACAAGCTATGGGCCAAATTTCATACAAAGTTTCATCACACTCACAAACACAAAGTTTCTTAGTACTCACTTTCGCAACAGAGGGAACTCTTGCGCAAAAGTCATGCTTCTGGACCTAGAGGTTTAGGCTGTACATTGCCTGTCAGCGAATGAATGAATGAATGAATTTCAGATTTTTATTAAGTAACTAGTTAAATTTATTGTAGCCATATAGGGTTACCTGGATAGGGAAGGGTTCCACGAGAGGCAACTTATTGACACTTTGGTTGGTATCTCATGTTGCAGAGTCCACTGTGCTAGGTTCATTACATCTGGAGCTTCATATATCCTAAAAAAACGAAAAAAAACTAATTACAGTTAGCAAAAGTAGCACACAAACAAAAACACAATTTTTAGGGCTGGAAATTCGCCATATCCGTCTGTGACATCGATGAAAATCAGAAAAAAACATGTATACTGTTGTGTAAAAAGATAAACAATGGTGTAAAAAAGTTAAAAAAAAATTATGATGTTTGTAATTGACTTTGCTATTTAGGATAATACGAGTAGTTTAAAGAAACGGGATATTTACGGTAACGGTACGGTAACAACCGCACAAATAACTTTGTTTTTCATCATTCTCTTCAAGAAATTAATACTTTTTTTTTCATTTTCTCGATTTGCAATCAGACCTCGAGCTTTAATCAGATTTGCTGTTTCTTCCCTTGGCAGTTCGAGATTTTTCACATCCAGCGATGCGTCATCTCGTTATTAGGTTTGTGTTGGTTAGATTGACGCTATTCGTTCTCTTTTAAGTCTGTAGGTAGAGTCTGAGGACTTTAGAAGTGTCACAGCGAGTTCATTTTTGTGTCGTTGGAGTCGTTCCTTGTAATTGTTGTAGGACCTTTCTACTACCTCCTTGATAGTGGGGATTTGTACTCGTGGTACTCGATGTTTTTTGAGAACCAAGGTGCACCACTTAAGATTTTTAGTGCCTCATTTTGGAAGCGCTGCATTATCTCAATATTGGAGTGGCTTGCCGATACCCAGAGCTCTATACAGGTTTAAGGATGCATTTGTAGATACGAACTTTATTTTCAAAGCTTAGTGATGACTGTCTGCCTATGAGCCAGTGAATGTGTCTAAGCTTTATGTTGGCTTGATCCCTTTTGGCCTTTATATGTTCACGCCTAGGTATTTGGCCGTACTTTTCTGTGGCAGAACGTCTTCACCGAGTTTCACTTGTGGGCAGTCCCCTCTTCTTAGGGCGAAGGTGATATGGACAGACTTAGCAGCACTAGCCTTGATTCTCCACTTTTTTAGCCATGATTCAATCTTATTCAGGTGTTCTTGTAGGTTCGTGGATGCTCTAATCTGGTCTTTATCGCAGGATAGGACTGCTGCATAGGTTGCAGTAACAGTTAACTTTGAGGTGGGTAGGTCAGCAGTGTAGACTGTGTACAGGACAGGCACTCCAGCTTCTATGGGATAGAATGAAGATGGACAGTCTCCAAATTTAACTTGAAATACTCGGTCCTCTAAATAAGATTTCATCAGCATGTATGCGGTGTGTGGTAAGCAGATCTTTAGTTTACACAGGAGTCCCTTGTGCCAAACTCGGTCGAATGCTTGCCGTATGTCAAGAAAAGCAGCCGAGCAGTACTCCTTTCTTTCCAAGGATTGTCGGATTGTATGAACCACTCTTTGTATTTGTTCTGTCGTTCCGTGGTGTGCTCGGAAACCAAATTGATGTTCTGGAATTGTTCTTTGTTCACAGTCGCTGCAGTAACAACTTCTCGAACAGTTTTGACAATAAAGGGAGGAGACTTATTGGTCTGTACGAGGAGACTTCACTAGGAGGCTTTCCAGGTTTAGCTACCATATGTATAATTGATACTTTCCAGATGAGGGGGAAATAGTTTAGTCTCAACACTGCATTAAATAGAATGGTTAGCAAGACAATTTAACACAAGACAACACTTACAAGACTACTGTTGGGATACACTGTCGTAACGGTAAAGACATTGCTGATCGCTGTCAAGTATCAATATAGGCTTTATCCGTAGGTTTTCTCGACCATTCACCATTTAGCTTCCATCTTAATGGAGGTATACATGTGTTGTTGTGGCCGTTTTAGCGACCTAGTTATTTTCTATAAGGAATAGTCGTCTGCTTTGTGAGATGATAAAGTCTTTAGTTTATCTTGCAGAGTGTCGTCATCGTGTTCTTTAATCATTTCCTGTAATTTATTTTGTGCTTTATTGAGGGCTCTTTTGTCATGTGCGTTCCTGCTTGTGTGTCATTGTCGTCTCAGTCTCCGTTTTACAGCTATCGTCTCTCTTATTTTAAGTGTATAATCTTGTTTCTGCGGACTGTATTTTATACATGGAGTCGACCGCCAAGCGGCTGTTTGAATCAGATTAGTTGTGTACCAGGCTGCATTTTCTGTCTTTCTCTGTTTTAAGGGGTTGCAAGTTGGTTTTTTCGTCAATAAAGGTGATTGCCCACTTTTGGGCCCAGCTGTTACAGAAGAAAACGGATGTGGAAAAAATATTTTATGAGAAACCACAATAAAAAAAATAAAAATGCTGATGCTAAATATAGAACATTTTTTGAAATGTTTGTGTTTTTTGTTGACATAATGCACTTTGTCGTGAAATGGCTAAAAGGGCATTGATTCAAGTCTTTAAACAAATGTCAGTGTCAAAATAAAAATGTCATTATATGAAAAAAACATTGTCTCATTCGCTCTGTGTTTACGCGCAAGTGAATGTGTTGTGTTGCGATATTCGTGTTATCGGTGATTAATCCAACGACTTTGGCTGCTTCACGGAATCTGACGAATCTTGCTTTCACGAACTACCTCACCGCGAAAACGGATGTTGTATCAGAATCTGCTACTTTGATCGACTATGGCTTGTTATTTCGGACTTCGATATCATATAACGTTATGGACAACTGCACTAATTGCGGTATTGCATCTTCTCGCTGCAATATAAAAGGAAGACGAGCTTTAAACGAATTTATTTTCTTTATTTTAAATTAATCTATTTCTTCATTTTAGTTTACCTGGGAATCATAAACCTATCTACCCACTAAAAACTAGGTATCTGACATGGCATTTGAGATTATTAGGATCGGCATCGTTAAATATAAATACAACAATATTTTTACAGAATTCGTTACTGTATTTCAATTGCTACCAGATCGAGTCTAAGTATTTGAATTGAATTGAAAACACTTTTTTTAACAAATCGTTGTCCTATTTCTAAGTAGGTACATTTAGGTACTAATGCATTAACCGCTGTACCTAAATAGTTCACTCTGTTAAGTCGGTTTATTTTATGCCATAGAAACCTATCTTAGCTATTAGTCATCTGAACATTACCATACTGATAATTGCAAAAAACATTGTTAAATAACACAATCTCAATTTTAACCTAACCTTAGATTCGACCCCATATATCTTGATGATGCAATTGTCAATCAAACTGAAATTAAGGCAGCTGAAAGCTGATATTTTAATCTAACAAATGAGACTAATTTGGAACTTGTTACGGTTCATCAAATTTTAGGCCCCACGATGTATGGGAGATGGTCGATGTCCTTTCTGGAATGAGTCCCAGTCAGTTTTACGATTGTATAGCGTGTCACGAGGCTCTTTATAAATAATTGTGGTGCTCACTGTACATATTACTGGAGTATGATCGGAGTTGCCGTCCAGGCATGATTCAACTTTTGTGTACAGTCCTGACATTCATTTGGTAACAAAGAAATCGATAAGGTCAGGTGTTTTGTTGGGATCAGATGGCCAGTGAGTTGGCTCTCCTGTAGTCAGTACATTGAGTGAATCTGAATCTATTGCCTTCTTCAACTCTCTGCCTCTGGTTGTGGTCAGCCTGGAGCCCCAGAAGATATGTTTGGCGTTCCAATCCCCTCCAGCGACATATCTGTCACCGAGCGTGTTAAGAAATTCGCCAAACATTTGTTCGTCGACTCGATGCCGAGGCGCGGAGTACACTGCAGCGATGTTACGTGGGCCCTGCCAGTCGTCTATTGACACTACCGTAGCCTGTAGGTATGCTTGCTTAAAGTTTGGGAGAGGGTGTTGTTTTATATTATCTTTTATTACAATTGCAGCCCCAGCATGTGATGTTCCATCAGGATGATTGGTGTAATATATATTTTATCCTTTGATAAGAATGGCTTTTTCGTCAGTCATGTGTGACTCTGAGATTAGAAGAATTTCTATTTTGTTGTGTTTAGTAGAAAAGCTCTACTTCTTGTTTATTACGAGGCAGGCAATTTACGTTCCATGCTGCGATGCGTAGGAATTTCATTTCTTATATTAGGCAACTAAAGTCGTAAGGAGTCCCATTTGTTGTATGAGAATATCTATTTTCTCTGATTGTTTGATGATGATTTGTTCTAGTGAATTTGTTGGCTGAGTTTGTATGTTCACTTGTTTTTTGCTCCAGGGTGCAGTGTTTCCAGCGTCTTGAGTGCGAGGATTAGTTGGTTGTTGTCTAGCGTGTCTACTTGGCTGTAATTGTGGAAAGTCATCTATCTGGAAGGGGACAGTGTTATTTCTTGGTTTAGTCATATTCGGTAATGGAGCTTTTTTATGGGGTAGCTGAGAAATTTTTCTTGCACGAATCTCTTTGTATACTTGGCACCCCTTGTATTTGGCAGGGTGGTCTCCATGGCACAGTGTACCTGTACATTGTGCTGGCTGGTGTATTCCTGTCTTTTTTTAGGCAGTCAATAGTTATATCCTTCTGCGTTATTTTTAGTGTGCCCATATTGTTGGCATCTTGCGCATTGAGGAATTTCATTTGTTTTTCGTGGATCTTCCATCGTAACTTTTGTATGATATATGGAATCTATACGTTTAAGTTCGGGGTTATTTGGGCCAGGTTCTACATTGACGAAAAACATGTTCAGTGGCTTCCTGTTTCTTCTAGAGAGTGCACATATGATTTCCCCTCTGACTTTATTCCCAGTTTTTTCTATTTCCTCAGGAAATAGAAAAAATACTTTAAATTAGGAAACTTATTTTTGCGGCCGGTAAAATCAATACGCATGCGTAAATATCCATCTCGACTACCGAACTGTGCGTGGTCCGACACGCACTTGCTTAGTGTTTAATGTTGATATGATAATGACTAATGCAAAACAAAGTTTAGTGGTGTTATGCAAACAGGGCAATGTGATACTCTTTAGAGTTTGACTTAAATTAATACAATTGAATACTTTAAATTAGGAAACTTATTTTTGCGGCCGGTAAAATCAATACGCATGCGTAAATATCCATCTCGACTACCGAACTGTGCGTGGTCCGACACGCACTTGCTTAGTGTTTAATGTTGATATGATAATGACTAATGCAAAACAAAGTTTAGTGGTGTTATGCAAACAGGGCAATGTGATACTCTTTAGAGTTTGACTTAAATTAATACAATTGAATACTTTAAATTAGGAAACTTATTTTTGCGGCCGGTAAAATCAATACGCATGCGTAAATATCCATCTCGACTACCGAACTGTGCGTGGTCCGACACGCACTTGCTTAGTGTTTAATGTTGATATGATAATGACTAATGCAAAACAAAGTTTAGTGGTGTTATGCAAACAGGGCAATGTGATACTCTTTAGAGTTTGACTTAAATTAATACAATTTATCCTAACCTTATAATACCGTCAGCAGAGCATGTGACTAGTAAGAGCCCTAAGTGCTTGGGTCCAAACTTGACATCTGTGACCGAGGTCCGGGAGTCCACTAAGTTGGACCTCTTTAGCCACGTCCGTAACCCTTTCTCTGAGCCGGACGCTGCTGTGTCACCTGTGAAGATTGGGGTACAATAATGGTCTTAACAATATAAAAATAAAAATAAAGATTTTCTAAATTAAATAAAATTACTTGAGATCTCTGCCTGAATACTCTGGATAAAGGTTTGCATAATGAATATGTGTTAGTAATATCTTTTTATTATTTTCTTCTCAAAAGTGTGTTAACAAGGATACACTAAGAACAAACTGGGCTATTTCGAAAGTTATTTGGAGAGGACTATGACACGCAAATAATGGCAGATTTAGAAACAAGAAACCGTTGAAATGATAGAGAAGGAAAAATAAATAGTTAATTGTCATTCCAAGATAATCGTTAAAATAACATGACTCATGTGTTGAGAAACTAGCCAAATTAATTATGTTTGATCAATATTTGTGTTAAATGTAAATGTTAAGAACTAAGTTTAATAAATAAATAAAAAAGATGATAATTCTTAGTTAGTAAATACTAGAACTACAAATCTATGCTTTGATGTTACAGATTTTTTGTACAAAAGTTACTTTTATTAAGGAAATAGAAATACACAATCAAGAACCAAACTTGATATTTAAAACAGTGGAATAGCCCATAAGCCTAGAATGCCTATTGTCTAGTAGTTCTCACCAACTTCCTCCCATATAGCTGCAGTTCTGTCAAAGGAGCATGTAGCTATGACTTGACCAAATTCTGGATGTGCCCACGTGACCTTCCACACGGATCCATGATGTGCTTTCCAGCTAGCTGTGAGGCGCCACCCTCCGTGACCATCAGAGTCCCACACCTAGATCATTATAAAAGTTTATTTTACAAAATAAGAACTCCTCCTTTATTTTGTTTGTTAAAAATAGGAAGCAGAGATAAGGGAAATCATGTGCATGTAATTGGTCACAAGTCCATTTTAAACCAACCCATTATATTGGGCCAAAAAAACCCTTAACAAAGCCAAGAGTCACTTGTGGACCTTCGTTGGGAACCTTCTGGTTATGTTATTGAAGGTCAATATTCCAACTTTTACTGTCATTTTTTAAGAAAACAAGTTTTTTATATCATAACATATCTTTTAATACCCCCACAACCCCTGTACATTATGTTGCGCACTACCATAGACAGCAATTTTTCAATAAAAAATAACATGTTTCACAATAATAATTTTTGTGTAATGTTACTTAGTTTGATGTTAAGAATGTGTACTTGATGGCTATGTGATGGGTCTTTTTACACCCTGTATATTTTGAATGTCTAAATATCACTTAGCTATAAAATACAATAACCATGATAAGTTATGTTTGTTAGATAAAGTTGACTTGAAAAATCATAAAGTTGTGAATGATCAAACAAGGCACATGCCTTGTTTATTAAATTATGTCAGTTAGCTAGTTGTTGTGAAACAGTTTTCTACGTGCATGCAATGTTTACTTAAGTAGTAGTACATCAGACATATTGTGTATTGTATATTTTTTAATAGGTTACCGCTGTTTTGCTTGCTTACAAGCCATACCTTTACATACTGGTCGCTGGAACAAGTGGCCATTCTCTCGCCATAGAAGTCGTATGCGACATCGTGAATCAAATCTTTATGATCAGCGAATATAGTTTGTGACTCAAACAAATTCGTGGCAGTCAATTCACTCATTTTGTAGTAGTAAATAAATTTTAATTCTAAACTACACTCTCACTCGGTAACCTACCCTTTTTACTTTGCTAATTTGCTTTTGCATGTCAGACGTCAGTCAGAAGAATTGTCATTTGTCTGACATGTCAGTCAAGGCTCCATTCCGAAATGCGCTGTAATCGATTTGAGCGGGCATACATCCGTACCGAATTAGCGTGAACGCGATAATTATCGATGTCCCGTAAATCGTCATAGATGTTGTCATGACATGCGCCATCTTGCGATAACGCCGACCATGCCCTACATTAATATCACCGTGAGTGCTGTCAAAAATGATAGTTGTGCTTGGGCTGTTTTGATTTTTGCTTCAGGCTCCACCTAAACAAAGCAGATGAAGAAATTTGTGCTGTGTAAACAATGAAATACTGTAATCCAACCATGAGTATTCAAGTGAATATAGCAGACGAGCCAAACAGGCGATGGTCAAATCAGAGCAATACGAGAGGTAGTGTCAATGCGTTATACTTCTTTATTCGCTACGTTTCGCGAGCACTGTGAGCGAGTTTACGAGCGTGCCGAATTGCTATCAGCTGTCATATTCGTCATTTCTAAATCGGAACGGAAGTTTTTTTGTGAGCCCTGTGAGCGATTATGGTATAATTTTGAATGTACCCCAAGATGTCAAGATCAACTTGTGAATCAACTGTCAGAAGTGAACCGACTTCAATGCCGCAATCCGAGTTAGACCATAATCGCTGACAGCGCTCACATCGATAATAGCGTTCCGATTTAAATATCACGATTATGACAGCTGACAATTCGCTCACAGTGATATTTCTTTACAGCATGGTCGGCGTTATCGCAAGAAGGCGCATGTCATGACGTGACGTCACCTATGACGATTCACGGGACATCGTTATCGCGCTCACGCAAACTCGGAACGGGTTAAAGCGCGGTCAAATCGATTACATTCCAATTCGGAAAGCAGCCCATGTTTAAAACGATCATTGGGATTTCGGGATTTTCTTTTCTTATTTACTGTGTTTTCACAATGGTTCAATACAATTCCGTGCTGAATCGAACAACAATCCATGGTATAAAAGTCCTTTAATCTATGTGAGTCCTATTCCCGCCAAAATGACGTTTTGTAGGGAAACGTCTTTTTGGCGGTTAAAGCTACTACTTTCAAAAAGTCACGGCGTTCGGGCGTTTGAATGGAGGCTGCGGTGCACACAAATAAAAAATGGTGGCTGTTTAATTCAAATATACGACCCCCATTCTTCCGAAAGCTATTTGTTGGGGCAAGGCAAATTGGTCATTGAAAACGTGCCATTTGATTTGTACTACGAAAGACTTATTGTACAATAACTTACTTATTACAAATGCATATGTTTCAGCAGCACATCCTCATTCGATTAGCCCTTAATCCAACGGCACATTTATTTTGTGATTATGATTGGTTGCAGGAGCAGTGGTGGCCCAGTGGTAACGGCCCCGACTTACGAGTTGTAGGTCGTGAGTACGAACCCAGGAGGCGCTTTACTTTGTGTAAATAATTTCATCACCACTGCTCTCAAAACGGTGAAGGAAAACATCGTGAGCAAACCGGCATGTCTTAGAAACGAAAATTCGAAGACATGTGTGGTATTTACGGCTCACTCCCTCTCATAGAGAGGAGGCCTGTGTCCCAGCAGTGGGAACGTTATACGCTGATAATGTATGATTGGTTAGGTACAATATATAATTTCATTACTTTAAAAAAAAAAACTGACGTAGTGGGGTAGTTAGTCAAAACAAAAAATGACAAAGAAGGAAGGCGAGGTTGGACCCGCGTAATTTAAAAATTAACAGAGCACCGGTCACGGGCAAGTTTATATTAATTATAATTACACGTCTATAGGAGTGGTATTATTATTGTTGTATTATCAGCACAAAATACATTCGCTTGCGTTCGCTGTGGAGTAATGCGGCTCCGCCACTAAGTTAGAATCACAGAGTACATTCTAAATTGGTTAGAATCGTACTACACTTACTTAATTCGATTTCCAGGACAGGGTCTTTTGACCATTCCTGCTACGGGTTTTCCATTAGGAATTTCTTAGTAACAAGTAGCATTCCGGACGGGCCCTACCTACCCCATCAGGAAATATAGGCCTGATGAGGACTGTGTCTCTGTTTTTTTTTTTAAATATAGGTAGCATGAAATTTATGGTATTGGGTATTAAATAGATTTTATCATCAATCAAATCAGTTTCGCATGATTGGTTTGGTCACGGGTAATCATTTTCAATCGCGGCTGTGCGCTTAAAAGCAACGCTAATGTGTAGCGAATCGCTCTTTATTAATGAGATCACGCTATCGTCATTCTTTTCTTACGTGCTCGATAGAAAAAAAAATGATTATCCTGATGCGCTTACGTGTCGACGGGCATCGCGTCGCCGGTATCGTGCCGCGCTTTGTGGCGTAAGATTTGATCGTGGTGAGGGAGAATTTCGGGACCCTGCTCACTAGGAGGCCACGGCCACCACCAAGAGTCATGATCAGTGGCCGCACATTCCAAGTTAAATTATAGAAAGCGTATGTTTCTATGATGGCGAACGCGCACTTGGCTGCAACGACTAACTTACGGCCAAACTTTTGACCAAGTTTTCCGCCGTATAGTAGGTACGCGAGGTCCTATTTATTATACCTGAATAAAAAGCTAGTTTTGATCTGCCTCATTGGCCTCGTGCTCGCAAGCCTGATTGCTGAGTATATGGTCCGGGTTCGATCCTTAAGTTAGGCAGTGTTATTAGGTACAGCCTAAAATCTCTTTTTACCTGGTTAATGACAATAGGCTCACCCCCTATTACATCTGACGGAAAATTGGTGTGTAATTTACAGTATACCTCTTCATTAATATTAGAGGAAATACAGGCGTTGAGAGTGATTTATAACGGAGTAAAGTAAGGTTTTATACGCGGTATGCTTATGCCTTCCCATGTTATCTTAACTAATATTATAAATGCGAAAGTAACATTGTTTGTTAAGCTTTCACGCCAAAATGGCTGAACGGATTTGTATGAAATTTGGCACACAAATAGACCATAACCTGGGTAAGGACATAGGCTAATCTCTGTCGTGGATCGCAGACGAAATGCGGGCAACAGCTAGTTCATTTAATAAAAGGATGAAGTGTTAGAAGACGGTTTATTTAATTGAATCCACATTTACTTAATACGTAACTATTAACAATCAAATTAACAACAACAAATGCCAACATTCACAGCATTTGGTTACAAAATACGCTAAAATGTAAATTGATATTATTGTCCACTAGTAAAATATTGGTAAATTGCGAAACATTACAATTTCTCTCATGGCACAGATAAACTAGTTTATAAAAACTTCATGCCAAGCAAATTCATTATAATTATTCATAATAAATATAGATTTGGCACTATGTAAGTATTTTTAGGATTTTTTGTTAATCCCCCTTTTATCAGTCACAGTTCACAGCAACAATTACTTATTCAACATAATTTTAATTTTACGATAAATTTAATAGTTAATCATTTACATGCAATTATTATCCTGAAATATTTGAGACTCAACACATTTCGCTAACAGAATATCCTTTTAAGATCTAGAGAGCATTATTAGTTATTAGTATTTTAAAGAATGTGATGCGTGTGGGCGGGCATGGATTGCACAGCTAATGTGCCAGTTTCATGCAAGCACAGATTTATTCAGTGTTGTGCAAAAACACGTTTTTTATTGGAATGTTATCTTTTTTGAGACATCATGATGACTATCAATTTCCATTTAAAAATCAAGAAAAAAAATCTGCCAGCAACACTTGAATCAGTAATACATTATAACATCTTGAATTTTAAATATTCATTCCCAAGTTATAAATAACTATTTCTAGCCTTCAGCTGATCAACTTCAAATGCAAGTTTTCTATTTGATTCAACTAAAGCATTTTGAATATGAGCCATATTCTGTATTTGCTCACTCATGCCAGATAATTGCTTCTCTAAATACAACTTCTGCTTTGTTAGGGCCATCATAATATGGAGAAAATAGTTTCTGTTATCATCAGACACATCCGTAAGAGCCAACTTGACAAAATCTTTTAGCTCTTCAGCAGCCTTAGATTCCACGGCCAATGCTGGAGCTGGGTTTGATGGCTTCTGAAGTGACAAATTGACATTAGAGCCTCGTAGATCATCCAGACAACCATTTGTTATCACAGGTGAAGGAAAAACTAAGTTTTCTGTTGTCCGGTTATTTATAGGAGTTGATATTTTGCTTATGTTTTTTTCCGCATCCAATTGACGGTACCTCAAATCATGCCTGTCACTCTTCCTTTCAAATTCTGTGGATTTATTTCCTTCTTCTTCATATTCATTTGATTTGTCAAGACCCATCATAACAAGGAAAGAGTCTGCTTTTGCGTCACCTCCATGAGACGAAATATCCAACAAATTTTTTGGTGGTGAATCCGAAACGAAGAACATATCTGATGTTCTAGATCGAATTGGAGAAGACATTTTTTGTGGTGACTGCATGCCCTCTGTGTCTTCACGAAGACTAATATCAGCTGATACCATCTTTCTTCTGATTGGTTGAAATGAAACCTTATGGACTTCTTCTTCGTGTCCTTTTAATACTTTCGAAGGAGTTGTAAGATCTCTGAGGTCATACATTAGCACCAGACCATTTTTTGTGCCTAAGGCAACTTGGTTTTCAGGATTAATTGCTAAGGAGGTCAGAGTGTATGAGGTTCTTATAGTTGAAACAACATTCTGTAATCTTACATCATAAACATTCATTATTCTATCAAAACCAGTGGAAAGCAACACATCTCTATTTATTAGAGAGTATGCTATATCACTGATAGGAGATGCATGGACATTTTCAAAGAAGGCTTTGTCTTTGTTGGTAGTGATGTCACGAATTACAATATGGCCTTCGTCAGTGGCTAGACCAAGCAAAGATCGACTCTCATGATGAAACCTCATTGCAGAGATACTTTTAGAGCAGGGCAGCTTCACAGTTAGCACTGGAATGTTTGAAACAAGACCATAGATAACGGTATCCCCGTTTTGCATTGATGCGGCAAGACTTGTGTTTCTGGCATTATAACTGACATAGTTCACGCATGACTGTTGGGAGGGAGTAGGGAATGTTTTTGTAATATTTTTGTTCTTAGTGTCCCATATCATTACATTGCCACTTCTAGTGCCAATGGCAATGTTTCGATGGCCCTCTCGATGGAAGCAAGCTGACCAGGTGTCTTTCAATGGTATATGCTGTAGAGTTCTGATGTCATGGTCAGCTGGACTTAGTATTTCCACTACACCTTTAGCATTGACCTGAAAGAAAATGGGTTGTATTAATGAGAAATATTCTTGTAGTGTATGTGTGTGTTTAGTTGTTGTTAGGTTAAAGCAGAAGCAAGATAGCACAATATGAGTATACCAAGAAAAGGAACTGAATTATAAGAAGAATAAATATGTACTAAGTAATTGAACACTGCATGCACAATCACAACCTCGGCTGTCCTTTATAAACAACCATTGTATGCCCTCGGACAACGCAATACTTGGCACACCCAGTGATTATCAGTGACCTACCTATGTGGCTATAGAACACATGCACAGTATAATGTGTTTTGGTTACCTAATACTTCTCTCTTTGAGCAAGTATTTCTAATTCAATGTGTACATAACACTAATTATTACCATGTGAAATTGATATACATACCTGCAATAGATATTTGCTATCATCACTCCATGATATATCCCGCAATACGCCTTCATAACACCAGTAACTTTTTTTCAAATCCCAACTGATAGTATCATACAGGAGTAACCGGGAACTTATTGAGGAGAAATACATTCTTATGCTTACAGTAAGGAGCCCCGGTTACTTACAACTACTTTCCCCACTATAAGGCTTTAATTGGGTTTATTTATTAAAATATCATCGTAAACAAAGTCGCGGAAAACAAATTGAAAACGTAAAATTTTGACAACTTTATTGACAATTGACAATGTATTGTGTAGGTTGCCCACCTAAATAAATTGGAGGTACCTACTTTAGTAAAAACGTTTTTAAAATATATTTTATTTTGGTTTTATCCAAAATAAAATATACTTTAAAAACGCACACTTATAATTAGTTATAAGGGGTCGGCTTTAGTATCGTTTGGTAGGAGTTCGGGGGTAAAAAGGGTTAAATATGGTAGGGGTGGGTTCGTACGTACGTAAGTACACTGTAATAAAATCGATGCGCAGTATTCAACACAATTGTTTGTGCAAATACCAAAAAAGCTCAAAATACAAATAAACTGGAAGAGATGATTCTACCGCTCAGCGCTCAGCGCGCTCATTGGACAGACCGTTGCAACTGGAACATATGTAGTACTTTAAACATCTCGGAAAAACTCAAACGACAAAACAACAAATAGATTTTTTTATAAAATTCTTATTAAAAAAAATGCAAACAGTTTGCCTAGTGTCTTACTGTTATTAAAATACTTTTTTTATATTTATTTTAATTTTGGATTTCGACTAATGGGGAAGGTCGGGCAAAGCTAATTGTAGATGGCGTGACCATAGCTAGGTCCGTACGGCCTACAAAAATTTTGACATTTCGTTCATTCATTTCATTTTATGTTCATTCATGAGTTTGATTTTATTTCACTATTTCGTTATTTTTGGTGCTTTCAGTATTTTAAATCAAGTAATTGACATGGAAAGTGTCAGAATTAATATTTCCTCGTAATCACTTTCTTCAAAATGTTCACGACATAAATTCGAACTCAAAAAAATCTGTACGAATAGCTTTAAAGCACAATCTTCTAATTTTAGGGGCTTACGAGAAATTCGAACTCCAATTTCTGAGTATCTAGGAACACAACATCGAGTCAACTTTCGCTAAAATAAAATAAAACCACATCACGCCTTATATTTTTAGCTTGTGTTAGGAACTAGCTACGACAGCGCCATTTTGACAGTTGCCTTCCCCATTGGTCTGTCCATTTTAAATGTAGCTTTTAATATTAAAAATGATTTTTAGCTACAAGTTACTTTTGACAAAAGGGCACTGGCAGAACTGGATCCGGCCGCATTTTATCTGATTGGCATAAAGGCCTCCTAGCCATGCCATTAACATTTAAAAAAAACTATATTCTGACGTGTACTTGTTTTCATTGCGGTGACCGGATTTCATCGCAATTATTTTAACTGATTTCCTGCATATTTGTAAGTATTTGAGGCATTTTTGCATTCGTCATGAATATCTTGTCATCGCATGCATATACACACATAGTCGAAATATACAGAACTTTGTAAAATTTAAATAATTGAATACAACCTGCACATCATGCTTTGTTGGTGAAGTGAGGAATGATGATACCCGTAATGCGTTGGAAAGTCTTACCTAATTAATTTCAACTTCTTTAACTTTCAGCTAGTTGCACTTATTTTCATTTGTAATAGCTATATCCGTATCTCATGAATACTCATTAGCCTATGAACTCCTGTAATGATCAGTTGGTTCCTCGAACTTATGATGCGCAGACCTCTGTACAAAATGAAGCACACACACATTTTTCGTCAGATAAGTTAAGTCCCATGTAATAGGGGGTGAGCCTATTGAGATTAGGATTATGATAATAAAATCTACAATCTACATCATCATTTATTTACATCAGTATTTTTGTTTTCCAGCAACATCCAGTCATCATGATCACAGACATCCAACTGGCAGTGTTCTCCAACATCCTGGGAGTTTCTATATTCTTACTAGTAATTCTATATCACTACATCAACGCCAACAGCACAAAATGAAGGTATAAAAATAAAGAACATATATTATTTTGAAGTTAATGCCTTCTGCCTTTTTGATCTAGTAGTTGCAAGGACGACTGCTGAACGTGAGGTCCTAGGTTGATGCCCAGCCCAGCATGTGCATGACCACCATAGAAACGAGTTTTGGTTTTGGCAGAAAAGACAAAGTGACAGTGAATAAATGAAATACACATATCATTTTGTCTATGTCATCTTGTATATTTTTCCGTCTACAAAACCCCGTGATATGATACTAAGCATACAGTAATGCGCCGAAACAACTGGCAAATAATGGTAAATTTTTATTTTTATAATAGACTAACCAGTCTCAGGGTAATCAACATCTGTAAATGCAAAAAATAACAAAAAAAAACAATGTTACATCACGCCTGTAATCCCAGAAGGGTTAGGCAGAGGTGTACTTAAAGTACACCCACATTTTGCCAGTTATGCTTAAATCCCATGTAATAGGGGGCGAGCCTATTGCTTTCAACCGTGCACAAATCCAGACTCCGGGCTGCTACTGAGAAATTAAAGATACAAAAACCCAATAACACTTTGCTCGACATGGGAATCGAAGACCTCATGCTCAGCAGTAGCTCTTGCGACCACTAGACCAATGAGGCAGTCAGCCTCAATTAACAAAAATGGCTTTTAGATTTTGATGCGAAAGTTGCTGAGAGGAATAATAGCCATGTTTCTTGTTTCAGGTAGCACTCAACATGTCAGCTAAAGCAATGAAATAATAATTATATTCCATCTAATGTTAAGATGTAAATAAATTAAGTGTTCTTACTTACCTATTTTATTATTTTTAACAAACAACAAACAAATACTCCGTGGCATTTAGTTGGTAAGCCTTTTTATCTTTAATAGTACCTACATTCAGTGCTCTGCAAACCTGACCCCTAGTTACCATTTCATTGTAAGAGGCACAGATAATATAATACTATAAGAGGTCAGGTAATGCGAAACACTGATCGTACTAGGTTCTGCCCGCGACTTTGTCCGCGTGAAATATCTTGCTCCCCGACCGATGCCGTCACATTGCATCACCTGCACTATTACTTCGTTTTCGCTTAGCGTTCTTTCAGTTCGTTTTTTCTCAAAACGGTGAAGGAAAACATCGTAAGGAAACCGACATGTCTTAGAACCAAAAATTCGAAGACATGTGACATCTACAGACCCGCACTGGGCCGGCGGCGTGGTGGATTACGGCCCACTCCCTATCACAGAGAGGAGGACTGTGACCCAGCACTCCCAGCAGTGGTAACATAATAGGCTGAATATGTTCTTTCAGACTTTTTTCTCATCTCATAAGATCCTTAGCGTGATGTTAAATAGTACTGCTGAAGAGAATGTTAGATTTTTTGTTTGTTTGAACGCGCTAATCTCTGGAACCTACCAGTCGGATCCTAAAAAATATTTTTGCGGTGAAGGTAGGCTATTTAACATCACGCTACGACCCTGCGTTATTTTATTTTTCAAAAATATATAAAATAACGAAGTAATAGCATGGGTGGCGACAGGAGTTTTATAAAAATTAGGCTGGCTATTTTTAGTCTATTGTGTATCTTCTGGCTTCGGGCAGAAGCTAGTAGGTACAATAAAAATCCTTCTCATAGAATGAAAGACATGATTTTGAATTTGTAAGTTTCCATCAAAGAAATTGCGGACCCAAAATGCATGGTAAACGTTTTTTTTGTGTTGCGTTGCGATTAAGCAGGTACGGGTACCATACCCGTACAAAAAAAAAACCTACTGTGTTGTACCTACTTACTCGCAACGCAACACGTATCCAACGCATCAGTTTGGCAGTAGACGTGACTGCCGTGACCACATCACATGAGCACCGTGGGGAACTTCGCGAAGCCACGAGCAGCGACCACCATTCAAATCGCAATCGCTTCCCTAGCTAGGGCTGCTATCACCAACCTGTATTAATATATTGAAAAATAGTTAGATGTCGTGATGGCCCAGTGGTTAAGACCTATCTTTTTTTTTTCGGTGGGAAATCATCAAATGACTTGTCCTGCTCTGATTGGAGCGGGAGGGCGTGTCAGACTTTTACTGACTAAAACCCACCCATGTTCCTTCAGTTGTCTGGGCCAGGGTCACGGCATCTCTTTCGATCTACCCGCGACCATGGAAGGAATCGGCCCTATCGGACCCCGTTACTGAGTCTCTTTGAGGCACGCGTGGAACACGACGCGCCTTCGACCCGGGCCTGGTCCTTACCGGACGGCGAGCTACCCATTGCTCGCCGTCCGCAAGCTCGCGCCTACGGTGGCCGGTCTGCGGCCAATTCCCGACGCCCCCGGGGCGTCTCCTGCGGCGGTGAGAGAACCTTGCGCCCTCACACGGTCCGCCGGTTCGTTTCGCAGAAAGAGGTGACGGCTTCCCATTCGCTCTCGCTCCGAACCATAGCCTGGATCAGGCCCGGACGCTAGAGATCGCCGCCATCGATCGCCATCGCGAGGACACTACGGTGCTCCGCCCAAGCTGGTCAGATCTCCCCACCGTGTCCTCCGGGCGATCCACGCAATGGTGATACCCGGGCGTTTCCTCCCGCCTTATACGGAACAGCAACTTCCCGAAACATCTATTTCCTGTGAGTACCTGTGTCAGGCGGAAGGTGAGAACGCCCGTGGTGCCTCTCCAACCACTCCTCAAAGAGGGGACTTATCGCCGCTATTGTGGTTTTCCCAAGACCTCGCTTCTTATGCATGAGATTGCGACTTCTAATCCGAGCAAGTACCAATGTGTATTTTTCAACTCTTAAGTACCCACTTTCTGAGTTTATCTTGGACGTTATTGACATAAGTGAAGGAACAACATAGTGAAGAACTAGTTCTTAGACTTATCTTCTTCTAGTTTTTGCCAACAACAACATCACACCCTCATTTACCCAGAGCAGAACGAGTAATAGCGCGGGCAGCTGCAATGCGACGCGGACGGATCGTTCAAATTAATCGGTTCGTTCAAATTAATGTAACTTTTTTGTAATTAGACAAAAGGTTCTTACTGAAAATAAATCATCAACTATGGCAATGGTCTCCTAAAATGGTAACTTGAGACTTTTTGGCGGGCTTTTGAAAAGGGCGGTCTAAAATAATTTGTTTAAAATATTTTAATTTATGTTTTTTGTTATTTAGTGTAGTAATTTGTTATATACCTTAGATTAGTGTTTAATTGTATAGTAGGTGTATATAGCGGTAAGTTTTTTTTTCTTAAATTTTTAACTGTATGTAGTAAATATGGATGTTGAGCCGGAACCTCCCGACAAAAATCCCTTAATATCATTGATAGAAGCGGATAAATTTATTAATGCCTCGGTTTCTCAAGAGTACTTGAAGAAATTCAATTCTCCTTCATCTACGATTAGTAGTAAAGGACCAAAACCGAAAAAAATTCTAGGTACACCAATTTTCAAGCACACTTCCAAACATCTACCAAATATTTCAAAACAAAAGTCGATCCTCATGCAGAATCCTGTTCATTCAGATCAACCCATTGTTTCCAATAATAAAAATACCCATTTAGATTCAGAGCAGCAAATGTCAGACCCTATCCATAGCCGTAATTTTTATACTGAAAAGGACACTGGTCCTTATTTAGTCCATGTGGAGTCTGTTACGGCAGATCCCCGCAGTGGAACTAATCTACACCCTATTAAGTTCGGCCATTTTTTGTTTAGGAATAATTTAAGAAATATTTTGAATGACGGTATTAAACGGGTGGGTCGCAATAGATTAGCCATTTATTTTCAAGTAGCAGAGGCGGCAAATTTGTTCTTGTCAAATGAGCTCCTAACACAAAATGATTACAGAGCTTACATCCCTACCTTTAATATCAACAAACTAGGTATTGTTAGGGGTATTCCAGTAGAGTGGAGTCATGAAGAAATTGTGGAAAATATTCAAGTTCCCTCAGATTTTGGAGCTATTCTTAAATCAAGAAGAATGAGTCGTAAAGTTGCATCTTCTGAAGGTTCTGTTTGGGTACCAACTCAGACGGTTATTCTTACATTTGACGGTCAGAAACTTCCATCACATGTTTATTCTTTTTTTACCTCTATACCAGTAGAACAATATTTCTTTCCTACTATTCAATGTTTTCATTGTTGTAGATTTGGACATACTCGTGTTAAGTGTCGCAGCCAACCACGTTGTTTCAAATGTGGTGATAACCATGATGGCGTTAACTGCACTATTGAGGACTTTAATTGTTTAAATTGTTCAGGTGCTCATATGTGCACAAATAAAATCTGTCCAGAATATGAGAGACAAACAAAGATTAAGAGACACATGTCACTTAACAATGTTTCATACATAGAGGCATCAAAATTATTTCAACCAAGCAAAAGATTATTCTCAGAGGTGGTTTCCACTGAAGCCATTTCAGAAACTAAACCTCCTGGTGTTAGTCCTTTAAAGTCTTTTTCATATACAAAAACAATAACAAGAAAAATAAAACCAAACAAACCTTTACAAAAAGGTTATGATAAAGTTGCTCACAATAATTTAATTAAGGAATACAATGTTCCATCTTCAATTAATGGTGGTGCTCTTCTAAATAGTGCTGAGTATGTTAAAAATACAGATAATGAAGACATCAATAATTTATTAGCCACATTAATGAGTATTATTTCAAATTCTTGTTTACCGGACCACGTTGCAGTAAAATTAATTAACGATATTACTCTTTCTATTTACAATCATTTAAAACATGGAACAAGTTCTTCAGTGGAACTGTAGAAGTTTACCTTCCAAATCATCTGAAATTATTTATCTAACAAACAAATTTAACATTTCTCTGTTAGCGATATCCGAAACCTGGTTGAAACCAAGTTCTAGGTTTCATATTTCAGGTTTTAACATAATTAGAGATGACAGAGCTGATGGTTGGGGTGGCTCTGCTTTTCTAGTTAGGAAAAATTGTATTTTCTCATCCATCCAACTGCCATCATTTTCCAACGATATATTGAATGCAGTTGCCATTCGTATGGGTGGCTTAACTTATGTGTCTATATATATAGCTCGTAAGGATCCATCTGTTATATCGGTTTTGAAGCGCATTATTCAATTAGTTCCGTCTCCGGTTATAGTATTAGGAGATTTCAATGCTCATCATAGTCTTTGGGGTGCTCCTAATGACGATGGTGTTGGAATTTGCATAGCAGAACTTATTGATGATTTGGCCTTATGTGTGCTTAATGATGGGTCTCCTACACGATCTTTTGTTCCGGGTCAGTCTCCGAGTTATGTCGATATTTCATTATGTTCTTCATCTTTGTTCCCCAGTTTTACGTGGAAACGTTTGAATACTTCACATGGCAGCGACCACTATCCAATTCTCCTCTCAAAAACCACGTCGAATTGCCGAATTCCACCACTGCCTCCCTTATTAAAATACAAACTTAATAATTGTGACTGGGAATCGTATAGTTCCGGGTTAGATGAAAGAGTTATGGAGTTTCCGCAGGTTTCTCGAGAAAATGTTGAACAATGTTATTATTTGTTGACATCAACAATGTTGACACTAGCAGCAGTGTGACCAGATTAAATTTTAGAAAAATACCGAAGCACCTCAAAACAATACTGAAATATACCGATTTACAAAGGGCAAATATACCAATAAAAATACCGATTTTCATAACACGTTTTATTCAATCATCATCATCACAATAAATGTTAGAATTTTATATAACATCTTGATTTGTTTTTAAACTTGCTGACACATTTTTGTTTCCGAATCTGTTTCTTTGATCTGTTTTTATTAAATTTATCTGTGAAAATATGCGCCCGCATGCAGCACTACATACTGGTAAACATAACAGAGATTTACAAACACTAGATACAAAATCATTTCTTGACAATTCAAAAGTGCCTGTAAATGATTTTATTGAAATAAATTATTTGAGTTGAGTTTCACTTCAACAAACCAACTGTAGTAGACGAGTCGATGCTATACTATTTGTGATTCATACACAGACAAGGAAGTATTTTATGTAAGTATACCCTAATACTTAACTACCCCTTAAACTGAAAATGTAGACTTATTTTTTCTAAATATTTGTTTTATAATTACCGTTTTTTTTTTACAACAACAATAGGAATAAAAAAGAAGTCCAACTTAACTTAAATCTTCTCATTTATTATATCAATGCGGCGGCAGCCACTTGACATTTTCTATCAGTGACTTACTCTTTGATCTTTGCTTATAAATAAAATGTACGCTAAACGGGGAAACTTCCTGCCACAAACTAATAAGAGAAGACATAGATCGCTTCGGTGTTACAATAACTTCTTATCCAAGTTATACCCAAAAAGACTGAAAAATACTGACTTCCCGCAATATACCCATAAAAATACTGACGTTCGGAAAAATTTGTAGAATATACTGAAAAAGTATTAAAATACTGAATCTGGTCACACTGACTAGCAGATGATTTTTTTCCCATTAAATGTCTTTCCAATGGTAAAATCCCTTCGCCGCCTTGGTGGGATAAGGATTGTACTGAAGCTGTAAAAAAGTGGAAAGAGGCAGAGAATTTATGTAAAGATAACCTTGACATGCATTCTTTTTTGCAGTTTAAAAATACAACAGCTGCGACCAAAAGGCTTTTGCGGAAAAAGAAAGTAGAGGGATGGCATAGTTTCTGTTCTTCTCTTTCTCCCGACTCCCCGCTTTCATTAATTTGGAAAAATGTAAAACGTTTCAAATGATCCAAAGCGATCAGTTCACAATCTTCCTTCTCCCTCGACTGGGTTACGCCATTTATTTCTAAAATTGCCCCTACTTCTGTTCCTAATTTAAATCAAATCCCCTTCATATACAGTCAATCTTCCGTTTCTGGGAATAGTCCCTTTTCAATAAATGAATTTAAGCTAGTTTTAAAACGCGTGTCGGATTCTGCTCCTGGAGAGGATGGCATTCCATATTCCTTTATTAGTAATTGTAAAGATGATACTTTAGCATTTATCTTAGATATTATTAACACTATTATAGACTCCGGGATTATTCCCAGTTCTTGGAAAAAGCATATTCTTATACCAATTTTAAAGCCTAATAAGGATCCTTCAGATCCTTCATCATACAGACCGGTATCTTTATCTAGCGTGTTTGCAAAACTTGCGGAACACCTAGTTAAAATGAGGCTTGAATGGTACTTTGAACACAATAATATTTTACCCCAGTCTCAGTTTGGTTTTAGAAGAGGAAAGGGAGTAGCAGACAATTTAAATATTTTCACTACAGATGTTTTGTTATCCTTTAGTCAGAATAAATCAATGGTAGCGGCTTTTTTGGATATAGCGGCGGCTTATGATAACGTGGATTTGGGCATTTTAAAATTAAAACTGGAAGCATTACAAGTTCCTCCAAAGTTTTCCAACTTTATTTTTAATCTATATTCGGATCGGACTGTAACAGTTCGAGTTGCTGGTTGTCCGTGTCCTTCGAGAGTTTTGTGGAACGGTGTTCCCCAGGGCTCAGTTTTAAGCCCATTATTGTATGATATTTATACAAAAGATTTAGAAGCAGTTATATATCCATGCTTAATCCTACAATACGCTGATGATATTGTAGTCTACTCCTCTCATTCATCAATTGAAACAGCGGCTAATAATGTCGAAAAATCTTTGACTAGTCTGGTAGAGTGGCTCGATGATCATCGCCTACAACTGTCGGTGAAGAAAAGTGTCGTTGTCCCTTTTACTTGCATTCGCAATATTCCTTCGGTTTTTATAAAAGTCAATGGTTTTACTCTTCCAAATTCTAACGAAGTAACATTTCTCGGGTGTAAACTCAATTCTAAATTTAATGGTGCCTCGCACATTAAATATATTATTAGTAAATGTGAAAAAAGTATAAACTTGATCAGGGCTCTTGCAGGTGTTTGGTGGGGGGCTCATCCTTCTACGTTACGACTAGTATATAATGCTTTGGTTAAAAGTACTTTAGATTTTGGAACGTGTTCGCTACCTTTAGTAAGTAAAACGGAGATGCTTAAATTAGACCGATTACAATCTAAATGTCTCCGCATTATTATAGGTGCAATGAAGAGCACTCCAGTTATGGCATTACAGGTTGAATGTGCTGACCCACCCCTACATCTTAGACGTCAATATCTGTGTGACCGTTACTTAATTAAGGTGTTTCAATCTAGTACTCATCCTCTAATTCCTAAAATTAAAGATCTTTACAAACTAATATCAGATGGGAATCACTTTTGGGTGTCGCGTCCCATACCGAACATCATAGAAGGCTATAAAAAGATTAAACATGTCGAACGCAATATTAAAACATATCCTGTACATCCGATTTATTCGGTTCAGTATGATGACCTTATATTTAAACCTAAAATATTTCTGACCACCGGTATAGGGAAAAACAGTTCAGATCCTAATGGTAAACTTGCCTCATTTCTGTTAAAGAATGCACAAGGGGCTGAGGTCTTTTATACTGATGCTTCGAAATATGAGGCAAATGAGTCAGCGTCAACTATAGGGGCTGCATTTATTCGACATCACACAGGACACTTTAAATTGTTTAAATATTCTTCATTTCTCTCCACTTTTTCCGGCGAGTGTTTAGCCATAAAACATTGTATTGAATACATAATTAATGAAAAAATTCAAAATTCAATTATTTTTAGTGACTGTCTGAGTAGTCTTCAATGTCTTCTCTCTAATCCATTTGACAGGGGCAACTTGTCCCCTATTATCATTTTGATCAAATCCTTACTAAAGAACTGCTACGAATTAGGCTTATCTGTCGCATTGGCTTGGATTCCAGGCCATTCTGGAATAGAAGGCAATATGACAGTGGATCAGCTGGCAAAATTGGCTGCGAAGCAGGGTCTATGGATCCCGGATGTATACTGTGGGGATTTGTTGCAATCAATTCCAGTAACGGCTATGGTTAATAGTTGGTCTCAGGTTTGGGATTGTGAGAAAACAAAGGGTCAATTCTATAAATTACTTCAACCCATCATTAATTTAAAACCGTGGTTCAGCAAGTTAAAACTTAATAAGAAAATAACTTCCATTCTTGCTCGACTAAGATTTGGCCATTGCTCTTCAGCTGTGCATCTTAACAGAATAGGGGTTTTTGATTCCCCCCTCTGTGACTGTGGTGTCGGAGAAATTGGTGATTTAGTCCATATTCTTTTTAATTGCTCGAAATATAATTCCTTTCCATTATATGACTTCCTTATTATGTATAAAGCTCCCCTTCCTTGTAATCTGTCTTCCATCCTTTCTTTGTCTAATAGGTCATACGTAGCATCTCTTAGTAAATTTATTTCTTTTCACAACATTTCCTTATAGTACAATTTGTTATAATTTTATTACATATAATTATTTATTGCCCATCCTAAAAAAATATCCCGTCACATTATGCCAACCTCCCTCTTCCCACGTTTAATTTCCGCAACACTCGACACTGGCAACAATGGCTAAGGCCGCTTGCCACAACCAAAAACAAAAAAAAAAAAAAAAATGGTAACTTTGGAACTGAAGTCAGAACTGTCAACACTCAACTGTCAAATGTAAAATGTTTTGTTTTTGAAAGTTTGAAACGATTGTATTTGGATTCGATTTGATTTTTGATTCGGATTGTCATTCTGAATTGAATCTACGTATTATTGTGAATTGAATTTCTCAATCAAACACATATAGCTATGTTTTTTTCTTTCCTTTTTTATCAAAGAGATTTATTATACTCAAATTTGGTTGATAGTGCGTGAGCGATTTGTTTCGAATTCACTTGAAACCTTGCTTGTTTGTAGTTTGCGATCATGTCGAAAGATTGCTGTGTTCAAAAATGCGTTGAAAGGGGAGGTAATTAATTATCATCGAATATTTTAAAATTTGTAATGCATGTTTCTAGCTTTACCCGGCTATGATTTAGGCCATATTTCTTTACAGAAAGATCATGAAAGCCTCAATTTTTTTAAACTATTCAAAATTAGGAGCACCATGAAGTGAGGCTCCATCGACTACTCCTTGGGGGGGGAGGGCTTTCCCCCCAAAAATCAAGTAGATGATGGAAAAAAAAAACGTAATTAAGATCAATTAAAAACGCGGCATTTCCTAAACTTCCCCTTTGTATAATCAATACGACCCTCAAAATAATAAACATATATGTATATCATATCTCAATAAGCCCCAGAAGTCCTACATCCTTCCAGAAGTTATACTATATATATGTCCTGCAGATGGGAGATGCGGTAGCGCGACGCGACTCTATTACAACAATTTCTATTGTAATAGGTTATACTGGCTGATGTCCGCAATTTCAAGTCAATGAACATGTTTTCTTCTACAAGGGTTGCTTTGTGCCTGTATACGGGAGCCTTTAAACCTAGCCTAAGTAATTGCTATTGATTTCACATCAATTATAATATTCTGGAGATGTCAGCACTATAATGCATCTATCACATACGGTACTTAATTTATCTGTCATTGGTTAATTTTTTATTCTTTGTGGAAAAGTAATTTTTGTTCTAGGTACATCATCTTCACAGAATATAATAAATTAATGTTATGTATGCAAGAGATTTTAAAAGATTAACAATTGAGGTTTTTGCCCATTCTTCAACACATCTTTTGGAAAGGGCAAGCAAAATTAATTCTATTTTCTTGTAAATTTTGATGTTCAAAAGTGCCTTTTATGTGCTAACCTAATTAAAATAAATTAACTGTACTGTGTAATTGCACTATTGCTTTAGGTACAGAAATACAGAGTGTTGGAAAATTTAAACAGTCTGTATGTCGAATAATATACAAACACTAAAATCTATCATTACAGAACAGCTCACAAGTGCCCAGACCACTGAATCTACTGACTCTTCAAAACTTGCACAGGTTGACACATCAAATCAGACGACTGAAACAAAACATCATGCACAAGGTATGTAATAATTATACTAAGATTGAAGAATTTGGCCAACTTTTATACCTGTTATAAGTTTTATCCTTACAAATGATTTAATTTCTGTAAGTAGATTTGTATTGTAAAAACACTTTTACATGTAATTTTTTTTTTTTTTAAATAAATGAGGTTGGCATTTCTTATTGACTTCTCTGAGAAGAAAGGCCGAAACAAACACAGATTTCACAGTCTCATATGTAATAGGTAATACGGGCTGGTGTCCGCAACTCCACGACAATGCGCTTATTTTGCGTACGGTGGAAAAATCGATCATTCGATCCACCCCAGCTCCTCGAGGAAGGCCAGCAACGCCTTGGTGTTACTGACTGCCTCACGTAGGGTACCTGGGTTACCGAAGTACTTTGCCCTGTATGTGGCGACCACCGGGCAGTATAGAAGCACATGAGCTGCTGTTTTGTCCACCTCCATGCAGGCCCTGCACAGCAGACTGTCTGTGACTCCTAAGACAAAGAGGTGTTTATTAAAAGACCCGTGGCCTGTTAAAGCTGCCGTAACTATACGCCGCTGTTGTTTGGTTAGTCGGAGAACATGTTTCGTGATGCGGCCGTCAATAGCAGGGAGTGCTTCCCTAGCCTGCCTGCACTCACCGTGTTCCGACCATCGTTTGTGATGTTGATCCCTGGTGCGTTTCCTTACCAGAGTGCGTAAGTACCCGAAGGGGATTGGCAAGATGGGTTCGGGTCCCACTGGTGCCTCACTCGAGCCCCTTCTGGCAAGTTCGTCGGCTGCATCGTTGCCCAGTGAACCGCTGTGTCCTTTGATCCATTGAATGGTTATGTTATTGTGGCTACCCACCTGATTAAGGCGCAGGTGACACTCGTATATTAGGCCGTTCAGAGCTTGCATAACAGCCCTGCTGTCTGAGATATCCGGATCGAGTGGTCCCTAACTTCCCTGGCAATGATGGCCGAAGAAGCCAGAGAATTACCCATGCATTCGGCCTGGAACACTGTGTTATAGGCCCCAATGGTGTGGCTATGCGAATGTTGAGGTTCTCCGAGAAGACTCCAGCACCTGTGCCATTACCTGTTTTGGATCCGTCTGTGAAGATACGCAGCTCTGCAGGACACAAACCCTCGCACCTACGATCCTCGTGAAGCTGGATCTTGTATTTTTTATCAAAGATAAATTGTTTGGGTACCCGATCATTAATAGCTTTCGTAATGGGGAACTCCTTGTTGAGTCCCTCAAGTAGCGCGGTGTGTGGTGTGGCCCAGAGATCTAGTGCCTTAAGACATACCGCCGCCAGTGTCGCTTCCTGCTGTATGAACAGGTGGAGCGGTGGCAGTTCCAGCATGGCTTCAACTGCTGCAGTCGGAGTGGTCCTCATGCAGCCCGTAGCCGCCATGCAGGCTATTCGGTGCATGCGTTGTAGTTTGTTTGAGGCTGTAGCCAGCTTGGTTCGGGGCCACCATACCGCGGCCCCATAGGTGATCAATCGGGCGGATCACTGTGGTGTACAGCCATAGTATAATTTTAGGGGATAGTCCCCACTTTTTACCTATCATTTTCCTGCACTGCCAGAAGGTTATGCAGAGGGCCTGCATAACCTTCCGTTTAGTTTGTTGTCCAAGTGACTACTCCAGTTTAACTTACTGTCTAGAATGACCCCCAGGTATTTGACCTCGTTGGCCAACTGAAGTTCTGTATTGAACAGTTTTGGTAGGGGAAAAGGGCCTAATGCTCGTTTTTGGGTAAAAATGACTAGTTCAGTTTTGGTGGAGTACTAATTTTCTACGATACGTAGCGCTTGCTGAGTGAGGTTGCAGATCGTACCACCTTCCCCGAAACAAGGATTGTGAGGTCGTCAGCATACCCTATTGTGTAATAGCGGCTGGCATTGAGTTTGGTGATGAGGTCATTAATCACCAGATTCCATAGAAGGGGGGACAGCACTCCTCCCTGGGGGCACCCTCTGGCTATCATGGACAGTTGCTGCTCATCCTTAAGGCGAACCACTCGTTTGCTTAGCATCTTTGTAATCCAGTCCGTTAGTACCTGTTCTACTCCATGTCTGGAGAGGGCGCTGCTGATACTGGAGAATTTAGTTTTATTGAAAGCTCCTTCGATGTCTATAAAAGTGCCCAGGCAGGCCTTTATGATGAATCGCTTCCTCTACCAGGTGAAGAGCAGATTCGGTCGACTTACCCGAGCTGTACCGCATATCAACCATACCGCTTCACAGTAACCAACATGCATGTTGGTTACCGTGAAGCGGTATGGTTTTCAGAGCGCCGTCCCTAAGCTCCCTATCACACAGCCTTTCCAGCGTCTTTAGTAGAAAGGAGGTCAGGCTGATTGGTCGGTAGGATTTGGCGTTTGTGTAGTCACCCTTACCTGGCTTAGGGATGAATATTACTTTCACTTCCCTCCATCCTTTGGGAACGTAACTAAAGGCCAGGCACGCCCGCATTAAAGGCACCAGTCTTATTGCGACACCGGTGTCACCCCACTGTAGTAAGGCGGGGAACACACCGTCAGGACCAGCTGCCATAAAAGGATGGAAGCTCTGGATGGGCCATTAGAGTTTCTCCAACGTGATCACCCTGCTGGCGTAAAGCCGATCATTGTCTGCTGGTGTTTGAATTACCTCTTGCCAGTCTATAACCTGCGCGAAGATACATCCAGGGAAGTGAGTTTCAATAAGGAGGCGTCTCGCTTCTTCTGGCGAGGAAGAGAGTGTGTTGTCGGGTTTCCGGAGGGTAGCGGGCCCAGGTGTGTGCTGTTGCGCCAGTACTTTCCTTACCCTGTTTGCTTGCTGACAGGATTCAATGCTACCACAGAATTTGCGCCATCCCGTGGTACTTCTGAATCTGATGCATTTTTTGTAGCTTGATTTGGCTGCGTAATATTTATCCCAGTCCTCATCCGCACATGTGTTCATGGCTCTATTAAGTGCTTTCCTACTTGCCGCGCTTGCGCTCCAGATCAGCGCCCCACCAGGGTTGTTTGCCTGGAGTATTACGTGGGGTGGTCTCTGGGCAGGCAGTTTGGTTGCTGTCTATCATTGATTTAGTAAGATGGCTTACTTGTACCTCAATTTGTGTCGTATCCGCAAAAGTCGTCGGAACGCTTAATAACGCCAGCTTGGATTCAAGGCTGCGTGTGTAGGTGGCACGGTCCGTGCTACGCGGATTGCGCCGTGGTGGTTTTGGGGTGACACAGACCTGGATGTCGAAGCGGATCCACATGTGATCGGAGCAGGAGGCCTTCTTAGAGACCTGCCACCCCGTGGCAATTTCCGCGCCCTCTGTTGCCAGAGTGAGATCTATGATTGTGCGGCTTCGCCTGGTTACGAATGTTTCAAAATCAAAAGTCATTTATTCAAATTAGGCTGAGAATCAGCACTTTTCGAACATCAAAACTACATAAGACAGTCCCCTAAAACGCCCGCCCGTCACCACTTCCTAGTGCTTTAGCTGGGAAGAAGAAGTGGCGCAACAAACTCCCCAGCAGCACAGCTGTCTGATCTGTTAGAAGAACTGGATTCTAAACAATTGTAAGCAATTACCAAAACATTAAATTAATCGCCGTATGCGTCAGCTAGCCACGCCAATACAAAAAAAAAATACAAAAAATGAATGTAAATAAAACTTAAACATAAATAAAAGCCTCCAGGCCTAAAGGGCATGGCAGCTTACATATGCAATACTAGATTTATTATACAAACAAATAAAATAAATAAATGATAAACTAGGACCATCAAAGTAAAATAAATTAACATAACAATTACTGTAACAATAATAAAAGCATAGACAGCAAGACGACCAGTCACCTCACAAGCAGCACCCGTTCACGAGCATAACGCAAAGGTCAGCCATTACCCCCTTCGCCATATTTGAGGGAAGGAGGACACCCGACCCCCGACGCTACCGCAAGCAGTGACATCTTAGGGAGCATGACGAACTTGCTGCCGGTTGCTCAGGCAAGAATAATATTATCAATTGTCGAAGTCGCTAGCTAACCACATATTGCAGTACAGCTCATTAAAAAACATTGTAATGTTGGTTCGGAGTCAGTGGTTAGTCGAGAATAAGTAGTCAACCAAGGCCTTACCCCTCTCGTTTTGCGTGTCCATACCCCAAAGTTGGTGGTGAGCATTGGCGTCGGCCCCGACGACGGCCTACACCCGGTTCTCTCGCAATGGCTCACGAGCCGGGCGAGGACTTGTCGAGGCGGTGCCTCCGCCTCGGGCATGTAGGCCGAGGCAAAAACGATCCCCATCTCCCCGGCTTCCTTTAAAATGCAGGAGTGGTACCTACACCTTCTCTAAGCGACACATTATTGATTTCCGACATGCACGCGAACGAAGTCACGGGCACGGATAGTACACAATAATAAAATATATAAAAACTTACTTGATACAGTTAATATTCATGTCATTGTAAAATTGTAAAAACGTATACAGTTAAAGAAGAAAAACAGTAAGCAAAACAATAAAAACAACATTCACTGTGTAAATTTATTGGAGCTCCTTATAAAAGATTTGAATGCTTAATTCTTAGTTCATAGATGTGGCTAGGAAGTTTATTATAAAACCGTATACATATATTGGCATCTAAACAAGCCACCTATTTTCTTGAGCCTGGTTGTAGGAATAACAATTTTGTGTTTTGTATTTTTAACAGATTTTGGTTACAAAAACTGCCTCAATAGAAAATATCGTTAAAAATATGTCAAACAGTCATATTTATTCTTCAGAAGTAATCTGACCATTGAAATAAATGTATTATTAGTTGAATATTTCACATAACATAACATCACGGCTTTTTTCCCCGTAGAGTTAGACAGAGGTGTACCTATTAGTACACCCACATTTGGCCAGTTGTGTTGGTAATAGGGGGCGGGCCTATTGCCATCAATGGGGCATAAATCCAGACTCAGGGCTCTACTACTGAGAAGTTAGAAGGTAAAAAATATATAAAAATGGGTTCTAATAGAACATAAGTCATCATCGAGTAATTGCCTTTTTTCGTAGTCTAGCTCTGTCTTTACTAAAACTTTAATATATTTTTTTACAGCTAATGCAACACAATCGGAAGAAACTTTGACGACATCACAGGAGGTAAAGGTATATAAAATGCTAAGAAATGTACAGTTGAAATTAAGCAGATGCAAAAACAGACGAAGAAAGCATCTCAAAACTTTGAAAATGGCCCAAAACATGATGTCAAATACAGCATTTATGGATTTGGTCGAAAACATGACCAGTGTCGGAAAAATTCTAAACCTATTACAACCCAGGAAACAGAAAAGAAGCAGAAGGAGTCGTAGATTTACCTTTAATGAAAATATTACATCTTTATCAATTTACACACAAAACCCTAAAGCATACCAGTTTTTAACTAAGATATTTCTACTACCAGAATCTAAAACTTTGGATAAGTTAATCCATAAAATAGTCATTACACCAGGCATAAACAAAAAGGTATTAAAAAACTTGAAAAAAAAGGCGAAAACGATGTTCGCTAAAACCAGGCTGTGTGTGCTGTTATTTGACGAAGTTGCGTTTCAGCCAAATATGAGTTACAGTGTGTTGGATGACAAAATATATGTCTTTAAAAGTGAGGGAAGTTCTCTAAAGTTTGCCAGCCATGTTGTGGTATTAATGTTGAAAGGGCTTTTTATGAATTACGTGCAACCAATTGTTTACGCATTTTCCTCTAATCCAACTAAAGCTATTAAACTCAAAAACATTATACAGAATGTAATTAATGAAGTGAGACGGGCTGGATTTGTAGTTGTAGCAACCGTGTGCAAACAAGGAACTTGTAATCAAGAAGCTATTGAGAGCCTTATTGAGGACACCAGAAAGGAAAAGTTAAAATCTGGAGAAGAACACAGATTCAACACATTTTATGTCGGAAAGTTAGAAATTATACCTCTCTATGACCCTCCAAATTTATTAAAAGATTTGAGAAACGATTTACTGAATATGCCACTCCAATTTGAGAACAAAGAGGGCAAAATATGCACAGCTAAGTGGGAGCACATCCAAATGCTATATACTGTGAACCTTCTTACCTGCGAAGATTACAGAATGCTGCCCAAATTATGTGACCAACATGTGGTGCCTGGGAAGATTAACAAAATGAAAGTCGAATTTGCAAGCCAAGTTTTCAGCCATAAAGTTGCATCATATATGTACCAAAACTCACGTAAGGATTTCACTTATTAAACATATTATACTTTATATTATTTTAAAGTATTTATTAATTCATCATCCGCCTACAGCAGTCCACTGATGGACATAGGCCTCTCCAATTGCACGCAATTTAGCTCGATTCTAAGCAACTCTCATCCAACTGCTACCAGCTACCCTGCCAAGGTCGTCGCTCCACCTAGCCTGAGGGCGTCCTATCTTACGTTTGCCGATTTGCGTTCTCCACTCAAGAACACGTCTACCCCAACGGTCATCGGCTCTACGGCTAATATGGCCGGGTAGCTGTATTGCTTATTCTGTGAGCTATGTCGACAAATTTGGTTCCCTGCCGGATCACCACATTCCAGATTCTGTCTCTCAGAGAAACTCCAAGCACAGCTCGTTCCTCGCTGAGCGAGCTTGGCTTTATGGACCAGCCATACCGTGAGTGTCCACGTTTCGGCTTCGTAAGTTAAGGTCTTTAGGCTCTGCGGAATACGTGACGAAGCTTCCCAAACGCTGCTCAGTCCAGCTGAATTCTTCTGTTAGCCTCCTTCAAAAGTTGTTTCAATATGCGGAGTTTGCCAGAGGTAAACGTATTCTCGAACAATCCTGAGACCGCCATTGGCTCCATTGCCAGCAATCAGTCCCGGAGTGACGTGTAGCTGAACATAACCGAGGTTTGTTCGAAGTACATCCGGAGGCCAATGCGTACAGAAAAATCAACTAGGCCGTCCATCATCTGCTGCAAGTCATGCAGCGATTCAGTCAGTACGACGATGTCATCTGTAAATCTCAAGTGTGAGATGTACTATCCTTTTTTGTAAATGCCTAGTCCGTCCCAGTCAGCGTCTTAAACACATGTCTCGATAGAGTCAAAAGCCTTCTTATAGTCCACAAACCCAAGACACAGGGGCCGATTATACTCTTCAGACTACTGTATAATTCATCGTGGATGTGGTCTATGGTGCTGTATCCTCCTCGAAATCCGGCCTGCTCTAGTGGCTGAAATTTGTCGAATCGCGCAAGACGATTCATGACTACTCTTGAAAACAACTTACTTACGTGGCTTAGGAGCGAAACGGGTCTGTAAGTCTTTAAAAGGGTGTTATCACCCTTTTTGAGCACTCCTCCACGCTTCTGGAGTTCTCCCAGAGATTAGAACAGAGTTAAAGAGCTCCCGAAGCTCTTTCAGTACAGGAATTCCTCTCGCTTTCAGGAGCTCGGTCGTAATCAATATATCAAAATAATTCAATTTTTAAGCTGTTTAAGAGCCCTATTTCATTTTGGCTGACTTCTGGTAGGTCTTTTGTGAAATGGCTGGTTAAGGTGGCTCTGGAATACTCATTTTCGGTATCAGGTCGAGATGTCTGTGATGCGTACAATTGGATGTAGAAGTTTTCGACTTTCGAAAGCATCTCCGGCTTAGAAACGACGATATCCCCACTAGATTTAGTCAGATTCGTCAGGTGGCGCCTCGCAAGTGATTGGACGAACACCGATCGACCCCGATATTGCTCAATCGCTTCCTTAATACAGCGTGTATTTGAGCGTCGGAGTTCGCGTCGTAACAATGTTCAACTTTTTTTGTTGAGTGCCCGTGGTTCTGACGAAGTGATAGATGGGTTTTCACGTCGTTCCGTCAAAAGCTCTAGAGTATCTTCCGAAAGTTTGGACGTCTTGCCCATACGCCGCATTTTGCAAAATCACGTACCTTCCTCCTTGAAGAATGGTATTGAACCGGTTGATTACAGAGACATCCCTGAATATATGCTTTTTTCCGCCATATTTTTCGTCATAGTTTTGGGACTTCGCCACGTCCATCTCCTTTGGGGCTGCTTCTTAAAAAAGGAATTCATCAAGTTAACCCCCCTCCGTCTCAACTCTCTTGTTCTCAATAGACCAGAAGCTTTGATCGGCTTCTGGAGGGAGTTGAGCTGGTTGGAATATTAACCACCGACGGCCGCCATTGCCCACGCACAATGGTCCACATGAAGGACTAAGTGCGGATACGAAACCCTCTAACATAACCTCCGTCTCAAGAAAGTTGATAAACATTTGCCCTCTATGATTTCTGCTGAACATCCTAGGATGCCTATTACATGGAACTTAAACATAACTGGCGGAATGTGGGTGTACTACAACCCTTCGGGGAAACAAGGCGTGATGTTATGTTATCCTAGGATCCTACCGATTCGTTGCAATCTTGTACTCTCACTTTACCGTTAAAATTACTCTATGAGAACGTTGTAGTGGGCCTTAGTGGAGGCCTTGGAGATGTTCTCAAACACTCCACTTCGTCATCCGAGTGTGCCGAGGTCGGTGCGTAAAGCTAAACCTCTCGGTTAGCTTCACTACGAGGTACGCTACCCTGTTCGAGACACTGAAGACTTCCACAGCGTTGGCACAAAGGGATTTGTTTACCAGGTCCTTCTTTTGAAAATACAAAAGGTGTCCCGTTTCAAGGGTTACTGTGTCCTCCTCCTCTTCGGATTTCACTCAATGCACCTTATTTTAACTACCTTTTCTTCTAGCTGCACTTAGTGTTCGTCAAGCTGTAACGCGCGTCCGTTATACGTCGCCAAGGTCATTCGGGTTGGGCGGCCATTGGTAACCCGTGGTTAATAATAAATAGTTATACCGCCATTTGTCGGTTGTTAGAGCCTCGTTCGTTATTAATCAGCGTGCACCACGAGCAGGTGAGGTTAACTTGGGGCACTGAGATGTTAAGTGTGCCCCCTTACACCATCTCACTCTCACCTATTCATCAATTAATGTTACATTATTGTTTCAGTACATGGAGTTCTGCCCCCTGAATGCAAGGATACCGCTCATTTGATATTGTTAATTGATAATCTCTTTGATACCATGAATGGTAGCCCAGGCAGGAGGGAACTTGATTGGAAACCACTATTAGGTCCTTTAATACCGTCACCACGTTGCCCTCATCATAAAAAGTGGACAGAAGCGAAAAAATTTTTTAGAAGTATGGAATTATTAAATGGTAGTGATAAAAATGTTCAGACAATCAAGAAATATTTGTGGAATATTGAAGGGTTCGAATATGTATCAAGAAAAATGGCAATTAAATATGGAATAAGTTCTATTTGGACTAGACGTCTAAACCAAGATCCATTGGAAAAGTTTTTGGGTACATCGCATTTCATGGGTGATGGAATAACAACCGAAGCCCAGCCAGAGTCTAATCAGCCTTTAATTTGACAAGATTATGCGGCTCGTGCCGTAAATGAGTAGGTTTTGACTTGAGGTTCTCATTGACCTTTGTAAGTGTAAAGTATTTTTAAACAAATATCGTTGCACACAAAATATTGTACTATGAGAAATAAAAATAACCAAATGTTTTTTTTTATTGTTTCAATTCCATTGTTAGTACATTATGTTGTACCAAAGACATTTATCAAATTTCTAATCCCAGTTTGTGCCGATAGTTGGAGCCAGTTATTAGAATAGGCGACGGTAAACAGCTTTTACTTCGAAACAACTCCAACAGATGGCGCTATCTGTGTCAATTTGCATAATTTTGTCTGCGCTGGCGGCCACCTACAAGCGCGAATCCACAGTTGTTGGCACGGTGGGCATGCCCATAACCCTGATTGAGGCCAAAAGGCTGATCTACACATGACACACACATTGTGAGCGAGCATATAACCTTACCAAAGAGACTGGGTCAAAAGTGGTCCATGGACATTTAAAGCAATATGGTTTTAATATTTGTGTAAAGTATATTTTTCTCAAAATTGTCCGGTCAGATTTTGATGCCCCTTTGCTCAAGGGCTTAGATGAGGCATCCCTACACAAATCGAAACGATATCGCCTTAAGTCTTTAGTCCTACTTCTCATTATATTTGGCTCTACTTTAGATGTTTGACAATTTGATTGAGTGAGGCCGTATCGCGCGGCGGGTAAATATGTTGTTTCATGGGAATCATTGTTTGTTGGTAGGTAAGCTAAATAACATTATTCAGTGTAAAATATATACCAGCTTTACATTTAATCTGATATGCTTTCAAGCTGTAAAAGTTTCATCAAAATTGGTTCGGTAGTGTGCGAGTCTGGATGTGATATTGCGATGTGCAAAGAGACACATTTACTTTTGTAATTTTCGTGAGCAAACAGGATATCATGTTGCAGGTTTATTAATTTTCTAATGTTCGCCCCGTGGAATTTCCGTGTATACACCTAGGTGCGCACCAAGGCCGTGGCGTCATACATTTTGTAAACGTCTCCTTTAGAATGCAATAAATTAATCGTGAACCGCCCCGGATTTCCGCCTAGGCCTACAAGGCCCCATCCATCTAGCTACCCCGGCCAGGTAGCCGGATTAACCACGTAACAGGCGTAGCATATGCTACAGGCCCCGCCCGCGCTCATATCATGGTACAGTCGAGTTCACTAATATTGTGTGCAGTGACAATGTTTCAAAATATTGTAAGCGTTATAATGCTCATTTAAAAAAGTGTTTATTCACAAAAAGAATATTTTTTACAAAACATTACCTCTGCCAATATGCAAATCAGTTTATTGGTAGACTGAAAGACGGAAAGTTCTATACAAGCTTAGACATCAATAAAATGTTATCATTTATACTGTTCATAGGTATGTTACGGTAGTGCAGTCGAAATAACCTGACTACTTCGGAACATAAATATCTAAATACTCTAAATTTCAATATATTTAGTGCAATCTAGGATTCGTAAATATCTAAACAGCTTTGAATATTAAACTAAATGGTCAGAGGACTGTACCAATTTGAAAACGTTCAAATTCAGATATTTTTATTTGTAGAACGCAGGTAAACAAAAAGTACAGATGTCAATGTTATACAATGAACGCTATGTCTTGCCGTCAACGGCGCACAAATATTCTAATTATATTTTTTATGAGAGAACTGTATTATTTGATTAAATTAAGATTTAGGAAATCTTTGTGTCAATGCATATGGAAATCTTATGGTCACTGAAGACGAGGCGCCGACCACCCCACCGGTTGAACGCGTCCCAAAGGGTCATGGAATTCGACTGGTCCTTGCTGGATTGCCGCCATGGGATCTGGAGACAAAAGCCCTCGCGCACGTGTGGGAGTGCCGCGAGTAGGCAAAACGCCGGAGCGCTACTCCGCTGCCGCGAGAAATCGCCGCACAGCGGACAGAGCTCCGTCGGGATCTCATGGCAATATGAAGGGTACGGTTTTGACAACCCAGTGCTGGGCACGCCAAAATAGCGACGATAAGTGCCCTCTTTGAGGAGTGGTTGGAGAGGCGCTACGGCGTCCTCACCACCCGCCTGACACAGTTCCTTACCGGACATGGTTGTTTCGGGACGTTCCTGTTCCATAAGGTGAAAGGAAACGCCCGGGTATCACCATTGTGTGGTCTGCCCAGCTTGGTCGGAGCACCGCCGTGTTCTCGCGGAGGCGATCGGAGGCTGGGATCTTTCGCGTCCGGCCCTGGTCCAGGTCATGGTTCGGAGCGAGAGCAAAAAGGAAGCCGTCACCTCCTTCTGCGTATTAGAAATGCTTGCTCACGCCCCTAGTCGCCGCAGGAGATGCCCTGGGCGTCGGGAATCGCCAGCAGATTCCCGGCCACCGCAGGCGCGGGGCTTGCGGACGGCGGGTTGTCCGAAAGAGATACCGTGGCCCTGGTACAGGCAACTGAAGGAACACGGGTGGGTTTTAGTCAGTAAAAGTCGGACACGCCCTCCCGCTCCGCCCAGAGCGGGAGAAGTCATTTAAACTCAAACTCAAATCATTTATTCCAAATAAACCAATTACAGGCATTTTTGAATTGTCAAGGTAGGTCGGTCAGAAAAATGAAGCTAGTTGCTCATTCCAAAGCGTAGTAGCATAGGTACCTATGGAGAAGAACGGGCAAGAAACTCCACGGACACGCTTTTAGATCAAATTATGGTTATATTATATTGGTTACATCATTCATGTTAAAATTATGCATGTGAGAACGACGCAGAACGTTAAAAGCGTCCGAAATATAAAGTTGAAAACAACTCAAAAATAAAATTTAATTAAAATACGGCAATAATTTCCCACCCAAAAAAAAAAGACTGTAAGTAGGTTCCTACTTATTTGTTTAAAACTTCGAGACTTTTCAAATTGTCAAGATATTTTTCATAGAAACATTGCATACATACGTATTTGTGATCTCTCGTCTAACTTTGTGCCAAATAATATGAACAATGGATTGCGCACAATTTTTTGAGGCTTTGTCCGTAGCAATATTATTGATATAATGTAGTCACATATTTATGATGTCACAGATTTTATTTACAATATTTATTGTAAGGCAAAGCTGTTTAGAGTTTTATGACACATGAACATGCTCAGGTTATATGGAACTCGACTATACCTATACCTCCCATAGGTCCTAGGTCCTATGGAATATTATGTATCAATGGTCATGGCGAGATGCTCAAAAATGTCGGGCGGGATGCTCGCTACGCTCGTTCCTCATTATAGTGTCTCTTATTTCTTCAGGTTTTCTGCATATGTCGCTAAAATAACTCCCATTACTGTTTGTCAAAAGAAATCTTACCTTTCCGGGGCGGGGTGCTCAAAAGACAAGTGCCAAGTGGCCCTGGGTCTGCTCCTGACCTGTTGTTATCAAGTACGAGCTTTTGGGCTGAGGAACATGCACTAATACGGGCCTAAATCCGGGCCTGATCTTATGTGACTCCTAATCCTACGTGAACTTTTCCACTCCTGGCCACCACTGACCGTGAGTATATAACATGTTCCACAGATGCCACGGCCAACATTCACACTAGGTACTCAACATTTCATAATTATACATAATAAAAATATAAATAATTTCATTGCAGAAAATATAGGTGTTACCCGTTGTAAAAGTTGGTGGTTTAATGTACATTCCATATTTTGCCTGTTTATGGCATGCAAATTAATTGCACATGAGTACCTATATGTAATAGGTAATACGGGCTGGTGTCCGCAACTCCACGTCAATGCGTGTATTTTGCGTACGGTGGGTAAATCGATCATTCGATCCACCCCAGCTCCTCGAGGAAGGCCAGCAACGCCTTGGTGTTGTGTGATATCGAAGTAAGAAGCCCTGTATGTGGCGACCACCGGGCAGCTTAGAAGCACATAAGCAGCTGTCTCGTCCTCCTCCATGTAGGCCCTGCACAGCGGACTCTCTGAGACTCCTATGACATTGAGGTGTTTATTAAATGACTCGTGGCCAGTTAAAGCTGCCGTAACTGTAGGCAGCTGTTGTTTGCATAAACTTGAATGCAAGCATTTTATACAGCTAGTCGTTGCAACAAGGTTAAAAATAATATACTTACTTAGCTCATAGAATTACACCTTGTATACTCGTAGTAGAACACGAGAATCTTAATGTTTACGGAGCCCTTCTTGATGTTGTGCAAAAAGAGTACCAATTTCAAGACCAAAACCATTAACATTAATGGCACCGTAAAAACTACTTGGAAAATTATTAACAATGAAACGGGTAGAAAACCAACTTGAGATTATGGTCGATGACAAATTAGTTAATAAGGCAGCTGACGTAACTGAGGCCTAGTATATATAGTAGTCTATGACTGAGGCATTTAATGAGTTTTTTGCCAACATACCTAGCTACGACTTGCTCCTTAAACTCGTCCCCGTCTGCATAAGCTACACTCTTCTTTGCTAGATTTGCCTTTTAATGCGTTTAAAGCTAAAGTCCAACCTTTGTTCAAAGGCTTAGTGGGCTTACTACTAAAGGATAATAGTTGGTCGTTGTTATTAAATGTGCTTAGCTAGCGACCTCGACAATTGATCATATTATTCTTGCCTGAGCAACCGGCAGCAAGTTCGTCATGCTCCCTTAGATGTCACTGCTTGCGGTATCGTCGGGGGTCGGGTTGCCTCCTTCCCTCAAATATGGCGAGGGGTGTTATGGCTGATCTTTGCGTTATGCTCGTGAACGGGTGCTGCTTGTGTTGACTGGTCACCTTGCGGTCTATGGTTTTGTAGTTGTTACTATATGTAAATTGTTCTGTGTCTTTATTTTAACTTTTTCGATGGTCCTTTTTTTTTTTTTTGTTGGGTGGGAAATCTTCAATCAAATGACTTCTCCCGCTCTGGGTGGAGCGGGAGGGTGTGTCAGACTTTTACTGACTAAAACCTACCCGTGTTCCTTCAGTTGCCTGTGCCAGGGCTACGGTTTTCTCTTTAGAATAACCCGCGACCCTGAGGCGTCGGCCCTATCGGACCCCGTCACTTTGTGCTGACATCTCTTTGAGGCGCGCAGGGAACACAACGCGCCATCGACCCGGGCCTGGTCCTTACCGTACGGCGAGCTACCCATTGCTCGCCGTCCGCAAGCCCGCGCCTACGGTGGCCGGGAATCTGCAGGCGACTCCCGACGCCCAGGGCGTCTCCTGCGGCGGCTAGTGAGGGTGTGAGGGCGCAAGGCTCTCTCCCTCACGCGCTCCGCCTCCTCCTTCGCGAGCATTACTGCTTCGCAGAAGGAGGTGACGGCTTTCCATTCCCTCTCGCTCCGTACCATGGCCTGGACCAGGGCCGGACGCGAGAGATCGCCGCCGCCAATCGCCTCCGCGAGGACACTGCGGTGCTCCGCCCAAGCTGGGCATACCTCCACCGTATGCTCCACCGTGTCCTCCGGGCGATCCACACAATGGTGACACCCGGGCGTTTCCTCCCGCCTTATGCGAAACAGGAACCTCCCGAAACAACCGTGTCCGGTGAGGACCTGTGTCAGGCGGAAGGGGACTTACCGCCGCTATTGTGGCGTGCCCAGCACTGGGTTGCGACAATCGCACCCTGCCGCCATGAGATCCCGCCGGAGCTCTGTCCGCTGTACCGTGATTTCTCGCGGCAGCGGAGTTACACTCCGGCGTTTTGCCTCCTCGCGCCACTCCCATACGTGCGCGAGAGCTTTTGCCTCCAGATCCCATGGCGGCAATCCGGCAAGGAGGCTTGCCGCCTCGCAGGAGACCGTGCGGTATCCCCGGACCAGCCGGACGGCCATGACCCTTTGGAACGCGTTCAACCGGTGGGCCGGTCGGCGCCTCAAAGAACGCGCCCACACCGGTGCCCCGTAAAGGGCCATGGACCGCACGACTCCCGCGTAGAGCCTCCGGCAGGAGGCGTTTGGACCCCCTAGATTGGGCAGGAGCCGCCTCAAGGCAGCCCCAGCCCGCTCCAGTCTGGGAGTCAAACGTCAGAAAATTTGATGGTCCTAGTTTATCATTTGTGTGTACTTAATCCAGTATTGCTTATGTAAGCTGTCACGACCTTTATGCCTGGAGGCTTTTTTTATATATTAATTTTGTTAAAAAAAAAAATTATTTTTTCTTGATTTTTTATTTTTGCTTACTTATGTCAGGTAATTTATAACACATTTGCTCGTAAAGGGTCTCTTATTTTACCAATTTCAATATCGTAATGTATCTCATTACGTACTCGTGCGTTATTGTAATGTAAAACGCACGGTTTATCAAGATGCTCTGTCTAAAACAAACAACGAGCAAAGAGTTTTTATGTCAGAAGAATGGTTAACATTTTATGAATAAAATTAACTTTGGGAGTTAAAATATAGTAAACAAACATTTAATTCTTGAATTTAATTAATTTTGACAACAAATTACATCATCATCATCATTATTATTATCGGTAACAAAAACACAAAAATATTAATTTACATAACATCACGCCTTGTTTCTCCGAAGGGTTGTGCAGAGGTGTACTTATAGTACACCCACATTTACATTATTATTATACTGGCCGTTTTTGTGCCTTAAAAAAAGAGCTGATGCGCATCACTAAAATTATTCTGCGCGCTTTTTCTTTTCGCTGTATTGTTTTTATTTGAAAATGGCGTCAAGTAATGATGAATTTATTAATTCGACACCGCCAGAAGTCTCTGAGGCAGCGAAAAAGGGTACTCTAAGCCTCTTGCCCGAAAAATCAACCGACAGGTTTTGATACGCTTTTACTTACAAGCGTATCAAACCTATCGGTTGATTTTAAACCTAAATTAATGTTATTAACTTCTTTCACTTTCGTATTTCTTTACAATATAGGTGTTTTATACGCTATTTTAAACTCTTTTCAGGTTGTATTAATATTCGGCATAAATGGTGCATGTAGACGTCAAGAGTTGGCAAACATCACAGCTAATGATGTCGAGAACCATGGGCGGGTTCTTCTTGTCCAGGCCAAAAACACAAAAAATAAAATTTGATGTTCTGTGTCTCGTAATGTTTATTGTTTTGCATAGGTACTTATTATTTTAAAGATTCAAGTTTTTTCTAACTGTACAGACAGCTGTGCTGCTGGGGAGTTTGTTCCTCCACTCCTTCTTCCCAGCGAAAGCACTAGGAAGTGGTGAAAGGCGATCGTTTTGGGGGACTGTCTTATGTAATTTTGACGTTCAAAAATGCTTATTCTTAGCCTAATTTGATTAAATGACTTTTGATTTTGATTAGTCGGAGCGCCTCTTTAGCCTGCCTGCACTCACCTGGTTCCGATCAAAGTTTGTGATGTTGGTCCCTGGTTCGTGTCCTCACCATAGTGCGTAAGTACCCGAAAGGGAGTGGCAAGATGGGTTCAGGTCCCACTGGTGTATCGCTCGACCCTCTTCTGGCAAGTTCGTCGGCTGCATCGTTGCCAAGCGAACTGCTGTGTCCTTTAATCCATTGAATGGTTATGTTATTGAGGCTACCCACCTGCTTAAGGCGCTGGTGACACTCGTATATTAGCCCTTGGCGCCGTTAAAAAGCATCGGTACGGCAATTTAAGGAGGAAGAGGCACGTCTTTTCGGGGGCGGAGGAAGAGTCTTCCAATACAGCTCTGTTATAGACATCTTATCAACTTCTTCAATACAGCGGGCGGACAATGTCGATAGGCAAGTGAATCTGGTCGTCATGAACATGAAGCAAGCCACGCGATGGGGTTGCCTAAAAGGGCGCACGTCAAATATATATATATCGTTTAATTTGCGGCCAACCTCCTGCATTCTCAACTTCCTGTCGGTCGTACCGGTAATCCGGTCAATCGGACCTCTATCTGAATCGGAATCTGGACTTCGCGGACGAGAGAGTGGATCTGCACCAGCGCAAATGTTTATCCACTTCATCATGGTCATCCGCGCGTGAATATATTTATAATCACGCGCGGATGACCCTGGCTTCTTTTCGAAGGACTACTGGCTATATAAGCCCTGCGGTGATCGGAAACTGATGGTGGGGTCGAGGTCTTGGTGGATCATCGTAGAGAGTCCCAGCTCGGCACGTGGGAGGCCAGTAGAGAGTGGTCGCTCCTGGTCTTGACTGAGGCGGGAGGACAGGTTCGGCAGCACGGCTGACGACAAAGCAGCCCTATTTAGGATCGCTCTGCTTTCCCCAATCCGGGGACGGGCCTAGAAAAGGTGGCCCAAACATGGTCCGTCTCTCCTCCAAATCAAATGGCAAACAATTATCACAATTAAAAAAATTGTCGGCTTATCGGCATTTCTCCAGAAACGGTCAATTGAAACCGTCCACCGCTTCAACGTTTTTATAAGTGCCCATGTAGGTTTAATGTGAAATGAAACATTTCTGTTTTTCAATGCGACTGCATTCGCGTGCATGCCGGAAAACAAAAATATGGCGCTCAGTAGGTGTATGTACTCCTAAATTGAAAACGAAGAGTTTTCCGATTTTGCCTGGTGGGAAGCGCTACCTGGGGTTATCTCCCTTATTCCTTTCGAATGCAGTCACTGCGTCTTCAGGGTTTATAATGTCAATGCGACTAAGTGTCACTTTGATTTTTGAGAAGATTTTTTTCTTTTCGAAAATTACATATTTTTGAGCAAGAAGATACCTTGTTGTTGTTAGGTATAAGAATATTCTTCCTGGTACCTTCTGTTGTCTTACAAACTAGTTAAAATGATTATCCGGAGTTAAGCCCAAGACTTCAATGTCATCGCCAGACAGTGAGCTCTTATAGTGAGTGAGGGACATTGAACCTCCTTCGTACGGATGCAAGTTTCGCTAGGACATCTTCCATTATTGACTCAAATAAAGAAAAGGTCTGAAAATTAGGGTGTCTGTACACGCACACTACACTATGCTTATCTAGCTCAACATTGAACAGTTCGATGCAATGTTCAACTGACAATAAACCAACCATGATAAGCCAACTATGTTATTACGTTGCTTACATTTTAAACTATTTTTAATCATGATTAGAGACCCTCCACGCAGCATAGATTTACGGGTAAAATAACTGCCCACACTAGAATTCTCATAATTAAATCATCACACATCTCTAAAATAAACGGTAAATACAGTGCTTACAGCAGATTTTCTATATTTTAGGTACAATACTTTGAAAAAACGTCAGAATTATGTATTGTATGTAAGAACATTTTTACAATAACTTACGTTTTTGTATTAAAATTTAATTAAAACGGGTCATAAAAATTAGTTTCACAAGGCTGCAAATTATCAATTGTTGAAATGAATGTTTTTAATGTCAAAAAGGAATCCTGCTAAAATCCTGTGACGTAGTCGCTCACCGGCTTAGGTCACGTGATCGCTGACTCGCCTGCTAGTTGTCGTGCTAGCTCATGGTACAAACTAGCACGGCATATTATTTTTCGTCTAAAATTGACCTGCTTTAAGAGTTAATGCGGGCCTACCCGCAGTACCTACACGGCACACCTATACTATTAAAGCTCTTTCAATCAGGCGCGACACGGTACGCGAATCGCGCGCGACACCAAGGCACGGCTCGTCGCACGACACGCGGTGCCTTCGTGACGCGTGTCACGCTTGTTTGTAAGAGCCTTTAAGAATTTAATTCGGTTATTTCCTAGGATTAAACATTGCTTTGTCCTGAAAAAGGGGTTTGGTTGGTAACAATGGTAGGTACCTAACAAAGTAAAATGTTCCATTCATCCACCAAATAATTGCACAATTCTATAAATATTTAAGTAGAATTCAAATGTTTTACACAAGCATTGTTACTTGAAAACAAAACATATTTTCTGGGTCATGCTTAGTCCTACAAAATTGCAGTGACAAGCGCTAAACTGTCTGCGAAGCGTCCCTCGCCTTTGTAATTTTTTTGCAAATCACTTCTTTAATTTCCTGTCGAGTTTTGGCTACGATCACATTCTACTTGCGTAACGAGTATTTTCACGACTGTCATTGTGATGGTATAGGTAGACGCAGCTTTAATGACTTCGAAACGAGTTTTGAGTATACCAAAGTAAGTTAATATTATATCTCGATAAGCTCGCGCGAATACGTCTTTAAATTTGCTGTCATAGAAGGAGGCCATTCAAATAAAATATGATTTAAAAAAACTCGGGACACAGTTTGCTGTTGCAGCTACATCTCTATCATCTACATCCAAAATATAATTACACACTCGATAGCTAAAGAATAAAAGAATTTGTTACGTCGAGTCAGGACTGTGTCGGCACGACCTCTACCCACCTCAGATAATATTACTCGTTACGTTCACGTATTCTCTTAAAACACAACACGACCGCGTCCACAACACAGCCACTCCCCTTTTTTCTTTGTTCAAGTATGCTACTGGTTGATGCATAGGTTGTTACATAGGAAGTTTTGAATCCAATAAAGTTAGCGTTGTTACATAATTTATTTAATTCTACTGTTTTCATCTGTTTAGTACTTTTAGAATGACAAAAGCACTTCCATCAGCCTTTTATAAACCAATGATTTCACATCTTTGGCAAAAATAAAATCCACGTGATTGAACTGTTCGAAAGGTATCTTGTGCGAGTCCACTACGTTGCGGAGCCTCTTGCGGAGATGCTCCACGTCGCTGGGGTGCGCGAGCCAGTCCGCCTCGCTGTAGAACAAACAAACGGGAGCAACTATCTTACCCAACGCATAACTCGGCGCTATCTTAACACCGTATCTTTTTATATTCTCTTCACTACCATAGTCGAATTTTCTAAAATCCTCTGTTATCAATCCTTGACCGTAATGAGCAAATTGTTTAATCGAAGCGCCAGACGGCATATGCCCATATATAATGGGCAAATTCGTAACATTGAGCTGACCAAAATCAAAACCAGCGAAAATAAATAAAACATTGCTGCATAGAATCGTCGCTATAGGTCCTGTTCCACACGTTATCAGCTTCAGAGCGTTAATAAAGTTGCTATCCGGTAAAAACTCATACAGTCCCAGATTCTTTGATAATCCGTGCAAAATTGATGTTCCAGGTGATAGCAGCCTCACTATAGGGGACCTGACTTTAGACATAAAAGCAACAGGGGACAATGCAATCATCACAGATATCTTTTCATTATATTCAGGTTTTTCAGAGGCCATAACGAAGAAAGCGGTGGTGCCTTGAGAATGGCCGATGTATTTTACAGATTTCGTATTTCTTTTTGTTAGCAAAAAATCGATCATAGCTGGGAGATCGTATATGCCAATTTCATGCCACGAGAAGTCCCAGAACTGTGCTTCAGTCGGATTCAAGCTTACGTGGCGACGGGAATGTTTGCAGCCTCGGGCATTACCCATCCAGACGTCGTAGCCCTCATCCGCTAGCAGGTAAGCGAGGCCGCTTCCAGGGCCTGCTATAATGAAGTCGTCCGCACTACCAAGCAACCCGTGCATGAGAAACACTGATGGTCCGGTGCTAGGGATCCTGAACATTGTCAGCACATAACCGTCCTCTGTTGTGACCTTATGTTTTTCAACTTTATATCCATACTTAATAAGGATGGCATCAATACTCATTCTTGCATCTTCATTTCGCTTGCCTGCATTATAGGCAGCAATGAACTTATCGACTGCATCTACTGTGTTTGTTTTGCTGATTTGAGATGTTAGTTGGACAGGTCCTATAGCCCTTGAAATTGCCAAGGGCAGCATGGTTATTAGGTTAACAGCTGCTGCAAAAGTATTGGAGGTCACATACGTCTTTGAAGTTACTATAGGATGATTGATAAGCCTTTCGGCTATGATCTCCGATGTTTTCACTATAGAACTTGAGATTAAATTTTCCGCCGTCTGCACGTTTATGAAGTTGATTAGTGTGAATAATATGACGAACGTTTTAGCCATCGCACGAGTTCTCCGAGTTTAAACTGAGAGCGGACTGTCCGGATTCCATGATCGACCTTGTCTGTGTTTAGGTTTTTGCGATTTAATCGTTCCGCTGTTTAGTGATGGGTAAATGAAGTCTGCTCCCTAATTGCGTAACAAGACTAGAAGCCGGCCCCAACGTAGCTGTGAATGGGTAGGCAGCTTGATTTTGGGGGTTCGTGGATAAATAATAATAGCCGCACAGCTTCCTGCAGCTCATTGTACGGAGAATGGATGTGGATTGCTCTGCGAGTAGTGCGGTCCTGATCCAATGTACCTATCCATTGTTGTGGGTATTTCTTGTAATCTTATAAACATGTATGGATGATTATAATAACTACTAATTGTAATGATCGGAAATAAAATTAATTTCATAAAATGAATTGAAGGTTAAGCTACGCTTACCACGGCCGGGTCATGGATGGGTGACCAACATGTGTACGGGACCTTAGCTATGTAATAAACCTCTGTGCCCATCCTGCATAGTAGTGGACCACGGAATAGGAAAACACCTATTCCGAGCAGTGGATGTTCGACTAAAAAAACCATTAAATAACATAATTACTTAGACAACAAATTCAAACAACAACTCAAACTCAAAGCATTTATTAAGCAGAACCAGCGTTGAGCCAAGCATTTTTGTCAGAGATGTAATCCCCCAACTTATTATTTGCTTGGTTGCATAGTGTGCGTTTGATACAAGTTTTGAACTTCGTTTCATTCAGTTGGAGCACGTGGGAGGGTATTTTATTATAACTCTAGCTGACCCCGCAAACGTTGTTTTACTTCTCTTGTTTTGTTGTTGTTGTTGGCCGATTCTCAGACCTACCCAATATGCACACAAAATTTCATACAAATCGGTCGAGCCGTTTAGGAGGAGCTTGGTTACAAACATTGCGACACGAGAATTTTATATATTAGTAGATTTTAAATAGTACCCCATGGAGGATGAATCTACTTTAGCCAGCCTGAAACCAGGTTGAACTAATTGGTCCCTTTATCTCGTCCGATAGTTGTGTCTTTCACCTCTTTTACTGAAAAGGTTTAAATTTATCCTTACGTACATTATGTTTTCATAAATACTAGCTGACCCCGCAAACGTTGTTTTGCTTCTCTTTTTTTTTGAAAAATAGATGTTGGCCGATTCTCAGACCTACCCGATATGCACACAATATTTTATATAAATCGGTTAAGCCGTTTCGGAGGAGGTTGGTAACAAACATTGCGACACGACAATTTGATATATTAGTAGATTGGTACGGTCATGATGTTAATATCTTTAAACAGTTCCCTTTAAGAATCGCGCCCGCGGAGGCCATATATTGCTCTGATGGCTCTATTTTGCAGAATAAAAATAGACTCGATGTCTGCGATTGAGGGGACGCGATGTCCCCTCAATAAGATACCGTAAGAATGATATTATGAAATTAACTGAAATGGAGTAGCGTCACGGTATTAGTAAAAAGACGGATTTTTCTACCAGCATATGCTGCTGGACTTAGCCGTCCTGCAAGAGATGTTAAATGGGGACCCCTTTGCAGCCTGCCTTGTGTCGAGCGTGATCCCCAAGAAAACCGTTTTATCAACGAATTCTAGTTTTTCTTTATTCAACACTATGTCAAAATCACTACTTTTAACATTCGGCAAAAAGACTTCGTAATCTACTGCTAGGTATTTGAATTATTTTCTAAAATATTAATTTTAAAATCACCACAAATAATTGCGGCTTTGTTACTGGATGCAAGTTTCACTAGGACACCTTCCATTATTAACTCAAATTAAGAAAAGGTCTGATAATTAGGGGGTCTGTACACGCACACTACAACATGCTTATATAGCTCAACACAGGACAGTACGATACAATGTTCAACTGATAAACCAACTAAACTATGTCATTACGTTTAGATTTTAATCAATTTAAATCAAGATTAGAGACCCTCCATTCAGCATAGATTTACTTATGGTAAAACAACTGCCCACACTATAGTTCTCATAATTTATTAGCATTTGGTAATCCTTTAACTAATGTTCAATAAAACAAACAAACTTGGTTTTCTCTGAAAACGTTTCAATTTCTAATAATTTGAAAGAAATACCTTGAATATTTTAATGAAATAACTTCAAAGCATTCTGCTGACCTTCTTTTCGATATAATACATATTTTTGAGCAAGAAGATGCCTTGTTGTTGTTAGGTATAAGAATATTCTTCCTGGTACCTTCTGTTGTCTTACAAACTAGTTTAAATGATTATCCGGAGTTAAGGCCAAGACTTCAATGACATCACCAGACAGTGAGCTCGTAGTGAGTGAGGGACATGGAACCTCCTTCGCACAATTTGTAGAACTACTTATAGCATTTGAGCTACATTTATTCAGGATCGCCACCTTACTATTAGTATTATTACCAACCAACCATTGTGGTGTTAATAACACAAGCCTTCGACATAACTTATGTCTGAGTTTATATAAAACGCCTTGCTAATATGTTGTCCCGTAGATTTGCGCGGTGTACAGACCAAGTAAAAGTAACACTATTCAAGGCTTATTGCCAAAGTTTGTACACGGGCAGTCTATGGGTCCATTATACTAAGAGATCGCTTGATGCCCTGTGAGTCCAATATAATAATGCATTCAGGATGTTGTTGAGGCTGCCTCGTTACTGTAGCGCGTCGGAAATGTTTGCGCAAGCCCGAACCGACGGCTTCTTTGCAATTATACGCAAAAGAACTGCGTCGCTACTGAGGAGAGTGAGGGGAAGTCAAAACAGCATTCTGAAAACTGTAGCCGAGAGTCTCGGTTCTCCGATTATACGACAGTTTGTGCGGAGGTTGATTGTTACTAACACTAGACAATAAGTTATTTTTGTATGTATACTAACACTATATGGATATGTTGTGTCCGAAATAAAGAAATTCTATTCTATTCTATTCTATTATGTGTCTAAAAAGAACAGGCAGATACACATTATCCTTAATAGATTTTTAAGTTTCAACAAAACTGTTGGTGTCATAAAACACAAGCAAACGCAAGTGTGTAAGCTTATTAAGCAAATGAATGTAATTGGTTTGTCTATTTGCCAGTCTTTCAAAATATGGGAAAGCACACAATATTATTTTACTACAATTTAACTGTAACATCTCTGTTACACAGTCAGTGATTTCATCTTTTTTGAAATTAGAACTATTACCTACAAATACAGTAATGTTGGTTTTAGGATTATATTCATTTCCTGTTACTGATGCCATTATTCGTTTGTAGGTTGACCCTGGCATACAATAGTTTTGAGTAGAATAACTCAGGTTGTTATTAATTAATTTATCTAAACCTCTTCCTATACTATCTGAGAACATGACTGAATTATACCAATCATGACACCTTAAAGATGGACAGCTACTGATATCAAGCTGTACCACTTGAGATAGTTCTTGTACTATATCAGTTATATCCTGGTTGAGAATACAGTTCTGAGACAAACTCTCAGTCTGGGATGGGTCCTCCGTTAACTTAGACTGGACAGCATCAGTGTTTGAAACCTTCTGACAAGAACACTGACCCATAACTAACTCCTTAGCAGGATATGTTGTTTTATTTGGTTCTGAGGGCCCACATATTTAATGTAAAGGGAACTAAGTCAGCCCTCAAGTACCTGTATGTCAGACTGTAAGCGCTGTGTTTCAATTTCATAGACTTTTTTTGCTGTGTTCTAATTTGATCTGATAACACGTTCTTTTCTCAGTGGAATATAATCAACTGGGCACAAATCCAGACTCCAGGCTGTAGTGAAAAAATTCCAGATGGAAAATCCCAGTAACACTTTGCCCGACCTTGGAATCGAACCCAGTACCTCATGCTCAGCATAAGCGCTTGCGACCACTATGGTCGCAAGCGCTTATCAGCTTATCGCTTACCAGCGAGGCATTCGACTCAGTGTAAACGTAATGAAATGCCAACATTATGCTATGCGATTAATAAGTCATTTAGGTAGGTACATTGCGGGCCTTTTTATTTGCGCAGATGATGTAGATACGCATAACAATTTTGGTGTAGTAATGATAATCACAACCGATCTATTCTGTAAAAACCACCCTGAAAACGTAGTTGAAGTTAGCTTGAAGTGAACTCTCATTCCACCTAAGGGATTTGATAATAATGACAGCTTACTTCAAGTCTACTACACCTTATGTTTTGACGGTGAGATTTTAACAGAATAGCACTAACAGCCGATTATTTTTACAGACTATATCGGCTGGTATCTATACCTACTCTCAGTTCTACTCTGTGAGTATCATTACTGTAAATTGTTATTTGGTGTATTAATGATAATCACAGGCAGGCACTTTACTTTGTGTATTTAATTTCGTCACCACACACCACACTGCTCTCAAACCGGCGAAGGTAAACATCGTGAGGAAACCGGCTTGCCCTAGAATAAAAAATTCAAAGACATTTGACATACGCCAACCCGCACTGAGCCTGATTATGGCCCACTCCCTCTCACAGAGAGGAGGCCTGACTCCCAGCAGTGGGAACGATATTATAGGCTGATTATGTTGTGCTTACCTTAAAATCCAGCCAAGTGCGTGTCGGACCAGACACATTGAAGGGTTCCGTAGTAGGGCTGAATATTTACGCATGCACAATATTGATTTTATCGACCGCAAAAACAAATTGATATTGCGTTGCTTAATATTTCTAGACAAAACTCTATAAAACAAACTAATTTCTGCGGTTGTAACCGAAAATATACCATAACTCAAAAAACAAAGTCACTTAGAATAATAATAGGTAGATATATTTGATTCAACAACACCCCACACGCTCACGTGTATTTATTCAACAGTACCCAACACGCTCACGTGCATTGATGCAACAACACCCCCACACGCTCACGTGCATTGATGCAACAACACCCCACACGCTCACGTGCATTGATTCAACCCACCCCACTCGCTCACGTGCTTTGATTCAACAATACGCCACACGCTCATGTGCATTGATTCAACAACAACCCCACACGCTCATGTGCATTTATTCAACAATACCCCACACGCTCACGTGCATTGATTCAACAACACCCCACACGCTCACGTGCATTGATTCAACAACAACCCCACACGCTCAAGTGCGTTGATTCAACAACATCCCACACGCTCACGTGCATTGATTCAACAACAACCCCACACGCTCAAGTGCGTTGATTCAACAACACCCCACACGCTCACGTGCATTGATTCAACAACAACCCCACACGCTCAAGTGCGTTGATTCAACAACATCCCACACGCTCACGTGAATCGAAGATTTTTTCAGCTGTTACAGTATGGGGCCACCCTAAATAATTTTTTTCGTAAATACTATACCATTGCTTGGTGGTGCATAGAGTAGGTAAGTACCTATTACTTACACCTTTTTTTTAATTTTCATCTATATCGATGAACATTAAAAAAAAGGTGCAAATTAGTCTTTCCGATTAAAATGGCTGTGTAATATCCGGACGGAATCGGAAACGGTCAGACGAATCATAAGGGTTCTGTTTTTGCCATATTTTGCCAACAAAACCCTAAAAGTACGACCTCAAAAGTCCAATTTCACAAGTTTTTGCTGAAAAATAATGTTTAAAAAACAAACGAAGTCAGAGGCAACAGCTTGTATTTACAGCACTAGGTACTTTTTTATTGCATTGTTAACAATTCTACAACAATTATAACTTAATCAGCATTTTTATTAAAAACACTTGAGTGTACAAAGTCTAAAGAAATTTTACTTATTAATCATTTCCATAATTCAATGTGCTGACTCGGTAGGTACTGAAGCAATGATATTACGTTATATTAACCTATACTAACAAATGACTATGGCTTTGCGTATACATGTTACGCCGCGTGTATTTTCGAAATACTCGTAAAATAAAATGCATCCATAAAAGTTAGAGTAGACGACATACTCAAACCTATATCGTCTACATTGATTTTTCATAAAAACGTTTGAGATTTCAGTAAAGGGTTACCGTACCTACCCCAAAAAGAAAAAAACGGAACCCATATAGGAACACTTCCAAGGTTTTCAGAAATGCGTCGCGCCATCTTCTCTGGGTCTGCCTTGATGTCGCCGGACGTTTTCGGGACCCAGATGGTGGTATGTTGCCCATGACACGTTCGATATGTGGTAAACGTGCCCGGCACAGTCCCACTTAGCAGCTTAGCTGCTTTTAGAGTGACGTCGGCGATTTGTGTTTTGAAGCGCAGCACTGTGTTCCTAACACGATCCGTTAATCCGATTCCAAGAAGGATGCGCTCCATTGCTCGCTGACAAACCCCAAGCTTGAACCTCTGCTGAATTGTCAAAGATAAGGTTTGAGCGCCTATGTGAGGATAGGGAGTATGCACATGTCCACTAATTTGCGTTTATGGCAAATTGTTAGGTCTCCTTTCGTGAGCTTTTTCATCGACCATTAACTCTTCCAGGCGTTTTCGGTGCGTCTAGCAACTTTTTTTTCTAGTCTTGTCTGGAATGAGACTATTTGGCCGAGGTAGATGTATTCTGGAACATATGCAAATTCCGCACCCGCTACATACAGTTTGGGTTGCACGCTATTGGTCATGAGTTTGGTCTTTGACATGATCTTTTGGAGTCCAATCTCGAGGCTTGCATACATACATAAACTCACGCTTTCTTCCCATGGGGGTAGGCAGAAACCACAGAACGCCACCTGCTACGTTCCTTACATACTCCTTTTGCCTCGTTTACGTTCATACATCTGGTCATACACGAGCGCCGGTTGAGAGTACTTCGCACCTGACCTTTCTGAAGATCATCACTAATAAGGTCACTATATGTCTTCCTAGGGCGTCCCCTCCCGGCGTTTCCACTCACATCTGCCTTGTAAATATCTATTGTTAGTCTCCTTTCATTCATCCGCTCAACATGACCAAAACATCTAAGCATACTCTTTTCAATTTTTGTCACTACATCTTCTTTTAAACCACACGGTTCCTTATCACATCATTCCTCAGCCTATCATTCAAAGTCACACTACACATGCTCCGCAAGGAACGCATTTCCACAGCATTTATTCTGCTTTCATGCTTCTTTTGCCACACCCAACATTCACTTCCATACATAAGCGTAGGCACCAGCACACTATTGAGAACAGCCAGTCGTGCCTTCTTGGACATCAATTGGTTGGTCACAATTGCATGTGTAGCGCCATTCACTTTATTTCCCGCATTCACTCTCCTTTCGACATCTCCATCAATCTTTCCATCCCTTGTAAACAGACTCCCCAAATATACGAACTCACTTACTTGCTCCACACTCTTACCATTTATTTTCACATCACACACCGATACATCCTCTTCTCTTTCAAACAGCATGACTTTCGTCTTATTTACATTTATATTCATTCCTTTCATCTTAAATGCTTCATCCATCACAGTCACCATATCTTGCAACTGTTCTGCTGATGATGCAAGTAGCACTTGATCGTCTGCATAGAGCAGGCATTTAACAGGCAACTCATTCATCGTCAATCCACATTCACTCTCTTTCAAATCCTTCAGACAGTTATCCATGTACAGGTTGAACAGCCACGGTGACGCTACACAACCCTGTCTAACACACCTCGAAATGGAGAACCAGTTCGTGTATGCCCTATTTATCCTAACACAAGCACTGGAATCCTTGTATAAGGATTTTAGTGCACGTACCAAGCGCCAGTCCACCCCGTACAAGGATAGTTTCGACCACAGTTCTTCCCTCCACACACTGTCATAGGCCTTCTCCAAGTCCACGAAAGCACAGTAGACTTTCTTATGCTTTGCCAGATGTCTTTCAGCTATGCATTTTAAGGAGAAGATTTGGTCCATACAGCCCATTCCCTCTCTAAATCCTGCCTGCGCATCCCATATTTTCTCATCTGTCACTCTTATCACTCTGTTTATCAAAAACTTCGCATACAGTTTGCCGACAACACTCAAATGACTAATACTGCGGTAGTTTTTACACTTCTGCTGAGAGCCTTTTCCCCTGTATAGTGGTACGATTACAGCCTTACACCAATCATCCGGTACACGGCCATATCTCCAACACATATTAAAGATTAGGTACAGCAGGCTTGCCACCACCCCTTCACCGCCCTTAAGCATTTCAGCAGACACTCTGTCGTACCCTGCAGCTTTGCCGACTTTCATCCCTTTCAGCACTCTTACAATCTCAACTATTTCTATATCATTCTCTTCATCTACTTCTGAGCTTGGGTCTTCAAAACTGGCGTCTGCCCAGGTACCCACTCCTTGCACACTATCCTGACAACTAAACAAACTTTCAAAGTATCCCTTCCAGCGTTCCAAGACCTTACTTTCTTCGCTCAGTATACATCCATATTCTGCTCTTATAACATTCATACTCGATGTTCCTGTCACTCCGCGAGCCAATCTTACCTGTTTCCAGAACAGCTTAACATTGGCTCTGAAGTTATCAGAGAACTTCCTGTTATACTTTTCTTCCTTTTCATACTTTTTCATTTACCAACTCTTTCACTTTAGTTTTCATTTCGAAGTATTTCTTCTTCACTCTTTTCAAATCATCGGTCACATTTGTTGCCTGATTCATCCTTTTTGGGCCTTACAGGCTAACACATTAAGCCAGGCCTCTTTCTTCTTCCTCACAACCTCTTTTACTTCACCATCTACCCAAGAATCATTCGTTCTACTACCACACTTCCTCTGCGCCAGACCACATACTTTTGTGGCTACTTGCACCATACTATCTTTTGCTATCTCCCATACTTCTTCTAGACTGTAATCATTCGTATCATCAAATATCTTATCCGTCTTCACTTTTAATTCCCTCTTATATTCCTCTTTTACTTTAAAATCTTGCAGTGCTTCTACTTTTATTCTGTCTAGAGCAGTCACAGGAACTCGAAATCGGTGACGCCAATGCCTGAACAGACCATCCACCCGACACATAACCAGATAATGATCAGTCCCTACATTAACACCCCGATATGCTCTAGTATCTGTGACTTTACTCTTCAATATTTCATCCACAATCACAAAGACGATCATGCTTCTACTGTCTTGCCTTTCCCACTGTACCTGTGAACCTTTCTATGATTAAACATAGTGTTCATGACTGACAAATTCTTCTCTACACATATCTCTAGTAAATTAATCTCGTTCTCATTCACTCTATCATCCCCAAATGCACCTAATACTTTTTCGTACCCATTCCTCTTCACACCAACCCAACCATTAAAGTCTCCAAGCATAACAATCTTCTCGTTTGACCTACATTCATTGACTAAATACCTTATTCTGCCCCAAAATTCGTCCCTCTCCGAAGGTGGGCTTCCCATATCGGGTGCATAAACGCATAAAATAAAGATCGGGTTTAGACCCACCTTTGTTCTTACCCATAGAATCCTGGGACTCACACAAACATAATCTTTCACACATTTCATCATCTGCTCGGAGAGGACAACCCCCACTCCCTGACAGGCTCTATGTGTCTCTTGAACACCGGACCAGATAGCGGTCAGAGAACCGTGTTTGGATATATCCACTCCCTTTCTTTTCGTCTCATTCACACATAGCACATCTATCCTTTATCCTTGACCATCTCACGCACCTCATCCAACTTATCTTTTATACCTCCCTGTACATTCAGCGTAGCTAAGCGACATTCCGCCGCTCGCTTTTCGCCCCGCGGAAACAACTGACGTGGTGTGTGGCGAGCATCACCGCCGCCTCCGAGTTGATTATTAGTATTTGAATAACTCATTTACCTTCCACGAAAAGCAGAGGAAAAAATCTGTCAACACCCTACAGAGCCCCGCATGTAGAGATAAGGCTTGTTAGTGCCTGGGGGCGCCCGATCCCAGACAACAGGCACGCTTGCAACTAGGCTCCCCCTAGCCACGGCAACCTTAGCTTGGGTGTGTGTTGTTCTTACCACACAGACGAAAAACAATAAAATCCTCCAGCAATTCCCTTAGTCGCCCTTTAACGACACCCACGGGGTGAGATGGGTTGGTCCTATTCTACTACCCGGAAACCACACGGGGGCTCGAGGCTTGCCTTATAAATAAACATTTATTTAAAAGTAAATATTACAAATACACGCAGAGTGTTGTGCTTAGCACTCTGCGTGCATTTGTACCATAGGACACCACAGGTGTAAAGGTTCCGGCAGTATGCATTAAACAACGTGATCTTACTTGACTTGAACATTTCGCAAATCGTCGTGCCATCATATTACTCTTGGCAGCGAGAGAACGTCGCTGTCTTTCAATGTCATCCTCATCTTTCAGTCATTAAAAAACCTAAATATGTGAAGCACTTGACAGCTTCCAACTTAGCGTTTCATAAGAATATGTCCGGTATAAGTACTGTTGTCGTAGCGAAAACACATTGTTTGACTCTTTTTAACATTATACTTAAGACCATGCTTATCCGCATATACCTCACATATTCCATTCCTATCAACTTGAAATTTAAAATAAAATGCGTAACAAACTTTTATTAAAAGTCTGAAAGATTTTAAAGGAGACTAACAGTAGGATTGGCTATCATTTTGACCGTTCAAAAACCTTCTTTGCTTGTGCTGACAAATGTGGGTCCGGTGGTCAATACCTACAATGCAAAAACCTATGTAGTAAATAATCCACATCACATATTCTCTACTTCGCACAATGACGAAATCGTATAATGACATAGTAGCAAAATGACTTCGGTTTCAAAGTTACAGTCGAGAAAAAAAACAATTGTACAGATAAAATGTATTATCATACTTAAAATCTTCTTAACATGTCACTCAAACCTCACCTCACCACCACTTTCCACCACCACCACTCACCAAAACTTTACTGATTCTCTTGCACTTTTCGAACAAAATAACAATATTTTCTCCTCTTCGCCATCATCTGCGTCTTGCGAAAAATTTAAGTATCAGATTAACTTCGAGTTTACCTTTATTGCCGATTAATTACATAGAAGCTGGTTGGAAATCCATAGTAGAACAAGTTCAAAAAAATAGTGCAAATAAAAAGTTTATAAATTATTTTTAACGGCAATGGGCGAAGTCTTTCTCACTTATATTTTGTGCGTCAGAAAGGCACCGGGCCAACAACGGTATGGAGAGCTGGCATAGGCGCCTTAACTGTCAAATTCCTCATAAAGCTACATTGATTTTATTTTTAAATATATTGCGAAAAGAAGCACAGCTTAAAGATATTACCATTAATAATTCTTTTTTCAACCGGTCACGTAGATTGAGACGTCATATACAGTTCGACAAAATGTATAACAATGAAGTCACTTCCCTCAACCAACAGAATATTACAGTTTTTAAAGAATATAATAAGAATACGGAAGCAAATTAATCACCAATCGTGAATTTTCACTAACACAGTGTTTTTTAAGAAGATTTCATGTATGATAATAAATTTTATCTATCCAATTGTTTTTTTTCTCGACTGTCACTTTGAAAAAGTAGTCATTTTGCTACTACGAGTATGTCATTATGCGAATTCGTCATAGTGCGAAGTAGAGAATATGTGATGTGGATTATATACTACATAGGTTTTTTGCATTGTAGGTATTGACAACCGGATCCCGGGTACCCTATTACGCTATTATGACAATCTTTTTTTTAAACAGACGATGTAATAATGGGAATGGGATATTATCTCGACTTCAATGAACTACCTGCCGCTCCATTTCCTGCCTACCCCCTTAAAATAAACTGTCGTGACAGTTTGTTGCTAATTACAGAATTGTTTAGCCGTCGCGTATATCATGGATTAAAAATACATTTTCATGTACTTACTTAGTAAATAAATATTTGCACCGGCAGCAAGAGTAGGTAATCTACGCGTTTGTTAATATAACATAGGTACGTTACATCACGACTGTATTTGCCAAATGGATAGGCAGAGTTGTAGGTAGGTTTAGTACACCCCCATCATGAATATAAGTAATCCTTTTTCCCTTCTTTTAGTAAAGTAAGTAATACAAAAAAGTAAACTTACTTCTTTTGATATGGAATTGATTGCCTCGTCAGTCTTGTGGCCGCTGGCTTTAGTACCTACTGAGCATGAGGTTCAAGTCAAAATCAAAGTCAAAGCATTTATTTCAAATAGACACCTTTAAGGCACGTTTGAACGTCAACATTCCCATTTCCAAAAGGTAGTATCGTATGGAGAAGAATGGGCATGAAACTTTACCGTTACCTACTCTTTTATTTATTGTTTACTATATTTTGAACTACATTATTTATATTTTAATATGTTAAGAAAGAAAGAAAAAGCATTAATTGAATACGATGCACCAAGAATAAAATTACTATATCACAATAGGTAATGAAGCAAATGATAATAAATCTCTCACGAAATAGATACATGGTGCTCACGTATTTACAAACATTGCAAAAGTATATGATTTTCCTAAAACATTACCAAGGAATATGTCAGTGTGTGAGTTAAGTAATCAAAGAATGTAAATCAATGTCATAAAAATAACAAATTAGACAATTAAATTAGCAACTGGTTTGATTTTGTCTAGACTAGATTGTCCAATGAGTATATACAGAGTATAATTTTATGTGGAGATGTTAATATTAATATTTTAGAGGTTACTCCATTAAGTATCAGACTTCTCAATCTGATTAGGTCTAATAATTTAATTAACTTCTTTTTTGAATCAACTAGGATCACGGCATCTTCGTCCACTTATCTTTGCTATCTTATGCCACAATTTGACCACTGTGGTTTATTAGCTAGCTTGCCCATTGCATTACATAAAAAGCCGCATAAACTTGACTGCAGGTCTTATACAGTTAGTCGTTGCAACAAGTTTAAAAACAATATAGCTCATAGAATTACACCATCTATAGTAGAACACGAGAATCCTAAAGAAATTTATGGAGCCCTTTTTGAAGTTGTGCAAAAAGAGTACCGTCTTATTTTCAAGACCAAAACGATTAACATTAATGGCTGGCTCAATCAGAGAGATGCTGAACGTCTGTGAAAGGTATGCGGCAAGCCACGGCCTGATATACAAAGAAACTAAAAGTGAATACCTGATCTTTGCTGCTCCCGGGAAACATCTAAATTACAAGTCCACAGTATCCCTCAATGGACGTAAACTTAAAAGGGTCGCCCAAATTAAATACTTGGGTCATTATGTCATCGAGGATCTCAAGGATCTGGTAGATATGGATCGTGAGCGCAGGGCACTAGCAGGCAGATGCAGCATGTTGGCTCACAGATTTGCTCGTTGTAGTAACGAGGTCAAAATAACTCTATTCTAATCTTATTGTCAAGGGTTCTATACGGGCAGTTTGTGGGTCAACGGTAGGCGGAGGGCTCTAGATGCTCTGCGTATGCAATATAATAATGGCTTCAGAGTGCTGGTGAGGTTGCCCCGGTTCAGTAGTGCGTCTAGCATGTTTGCTGTAGCACGAACTGACGACTTCTATCCCATCATGAGGAAGAAGGCCGCATCCTTGATAAGAAGAATGAGGCCTAGCAGCAACAGTATTTTGAAAACCCTGGCTGAACAGCACGATGCACCAATATTAAGACACTCTGTGCGGTTGTTCGTGTGGCAGGGATTAATTAAGTAACTGTACATTATTATGTACACTAACTTAATTAATCATAACCCTCAGTTGATAAGTTGTTTTTGTACTAACCAATGGACCTACTTTGTCAAGTTAAATAAATTCAATTAAATTTAATTTAATTTATGGCACCTCCGTTGGCTTCAACCAATGGGCTACTCCAGGTATTTATAAAAGTAGAGCGAGACTATACGAGATATATGGTTTGAAATAATAAAGTTTTGAAACTCCTTTCCTAGAGTGTGTCAAAAATTATTCAAAATTCTTTTAAAAGATTTATGCTTTTGCTAAATCTACATTTTTTAGCGATTCAATTCAATTAAAAATTACAAAAAAAGCGAATATTACTTGGTAAATTATTAACAATGAAACGGGTAACTCGGTTCAACAAGAAATTCAACTTGAGATTATTTATGGTCGATAACAAATTAGTTAATAAAGGCAGCTGACGTGGCTGAGGCATTTAATGAGTTTTTTTACCAACTTATGTATAACTACGACTTGCTCCTTAAATTCGTCGCAGTCTAAAGCTGAGAACCTTTTGAATAGTAGTATGCCAAAATGTACTCGCTTATTTAGCTTCGAACATGTAACGCCTGGTTATGTAATTAACGTCTTTAACACACTTAAGTCTAAAAACACTGGTGATTACTGGGGCATCTCCATAACATCGTAGCCTCCTATCTAGCCGTTAATTTTAATAAATGTTTTGATCTAGGAACTTTTCCTGACCTCATGAAGAGTGTAAAGTCATACCATTATTTAACTCAGGTAATAAAAATAACATTGGCAATTTCTTTGAAAAGTTAATACTTAAGCAGTTGCTAAGACATTTTAATATAAATAGCCTCCTTCATAATAAACAATATGGCTTCACAAAAGGACGTTCGACGACAGATGCGGGTGTTGCTCTGCTGAAACACATATTTAATGCATGGGAGAAATCGTAAAATGCTATTGGAGTTTTCTGTGATCTCTCTAAAGCCTTTCATTGCGTGCACCAATACACGTTTTTGCGTTATCTACGTCACTACGTGTCCAAAACAAAGCTCTCAACGTAATAAATTCTTATTTACATAATAGGTTCCAATGTGTAGATGTCGATGGTATGAAATCTTCCGGGCTACCAGTTCAGTAAGGTGTTCCTCAAGGCTCAATACTGGGTCCATTCTTGTTCTTAGTGTAAATCAATGACTTACCATTATGTTTAAATTATATCTGTGACGTTGTACTGTTGGCAGATGATAACTCTCTTATTTTTAAAGTATACAGGATTAGACAAGATTTTGACGACGAAAACAGTGCACTCTGAATGGTTACGGATTGGTTTACGTCAAATAACCTGGTTCTCAATGCCAAGAAAACGAAATGTGTAAAGTTTGTCTTACCGATTGTTAGAAATCTAGGACCCAACATAGTCATAAATAAAGAGCTGCTTGAAACTGTAGACTCGGCAGTTTTTCTGGGCATAACAGTAGATGCCAAACTTCAGTGGGGCCCACATACATCAAGCCTAGCGGGGAGGCTCAGTTCAGCCACCTACGCCTTCAGGAAAGTAATACACTGAAGTTGATACAACTCGGTTAGTCGGTTTTAGTTATTTCCACAGCATTATGTCCTACGGTATTTTGCTGTGGGGCAAAGCAGCTGATATTAAAAATATATTCGTCCTTCAAATACGAGCTGTCCAAGCCATTTATCAGCTAGGAGCCAGAATGTCTCTTATAGATTTTTTTAAAGATATTGGTATTTTCATGGTGGCATCACAATTCATCTTCGCCAAAATATACACCGATACACTAAAAACAGTGATTTTCACAATGTTAACACTAGAAATTAGAACAAACTACGTGCCCAGTTTCACCGGCTTCTTAAGGTTCATAACTCGTTGGTTGGGCTTGGTATAACCTTTTATATGAAGCTACCCTCTTCTTTGCTAGATTTGCCTTTTTAATATGTTTAAAGCTCAAGAAAAATTCAACATTTGTTCAAAGGCATAATTCCATTAACGACTACTCAAACTCAACTCAAACTCAAACTCAAAGCATTTATTTCAAATAAACCCATTACAGGCACTTTTGAATTGTCAAGGGGTCGGTCAGTCAGAAATATGAAGCTAGTTGCCCATTCCAAAGCGAAGTAGGTACCTATGGAGAAGAACGGGCAAGAAACTCCATGGACACTCTTTTAAATAATATGGTTACAGAAAATTTGTTACATCAGTCTTGTTGAAATTAAACATGTGAGAACGATGTAGAAAGACCCGTAATAAAAAACATAAAAATCGGAAAAGAAAAATTTAAAAAAAAAATTAAAAAGCCGTGGCAGCCATGAGATGACCAGTCCCCACTGACGGCGCCCGTTCAAGAACATGACATGTATGGATCAGCACCATTCAGCTCAACCATTTTGAAGGGAACTTAATGATCCAACACACACGCCACCACCAGCGAGACATTTGAGTGAGCGTGACATACTCTCAGCCGCCAGGGCACATTCAAGTCAATGACAGACGTGCCCAGTATAGGGTAGCTTTATAGTAGGTACTACATAGTGCTCACACGTGTGCTTTGCAATTATACAATACTAAAAGATTGAATTTAGTTTACTACTTAAACGATAATAATAGTTGGTCGCTTTGATTAACTCAAGACAATGTTTATGTTCTTTTTCCAGAATCAGCTTACATACTGACAGGGCATATGAGTTCATATATTTCTTTTTTATTTGACAATATTACTAAATTATTTTTAGTTTTCTTCATTTATTTTGACATGATCTACTCACTAAAATTTTTTTTTATGAGTTGTATTGCAATATGTAGTTAGCTAGCGACCTCGACAATCGATCATAAATTATTCTTGCCGTAGCAACCGGCAGCAAGTTCGTCATGCTCCCTTAGATGTCACTGGTTGCGATAGCGTCGGGGTTTTGGGTTACCTCCTTCCCTCAAATATAGCGAGGGGGTAATGGCTGATCTTTGCGTTATGCTCGTGAACGATTGCTTGTGGTGACTGTCTGACTGGTCGTCTTGCTGTCAATGGTTTTATATTGTTATAGTAATTGTTCTGTTCATTTATTTTACTTCGATGGTGCTAGTTTATCATTGGTGTGTTGGTGTCATTCAATAAAATTCAGTATCGCATAATTATGTAAGCTGTCACGCCCTTTGTGCCTGGAGGCTTTTATTTATTTATTAAGTTATGTTGTATATGATAATTTAATATGATGTTATTGTCTCGAAATTTTCATTTCTTTGCATAAGTACTAGATTCAAGTTTTTTTTCTAACTGAACAGACAGCTGTGCTGCTGTGGAGTTTTTTGCGCCACTTCTTCTTCCCAGCTAAAGCACTAGGAAGTGGTGAATGGTGGGCGTTTTGGGGGACTGTCTTGTGTAATTTTGTCAAAAAGTCTCAGCCTAATTTGAATAAATGACTTTTGATTTTGATTATATGGAGCTGGACCAGCATGTTTCCACGCATTTCTTTCTTGGATATAATCCTCTAATTTTAATATGCTTGTTTACAAAGTGTACTTTTTATATGAGTTGTAAATTTTCTTTAATTTAACTAATGTACTTTAGCTAATCTGAAAACTGGTTGATCTATTTATCTTTATTTCTCGTATAATAAAATTATGACTAAGTATCACTTATTTTACTGAAAATATGTAGATATTTTCTTACATGCCTACCTAATATTTTTATAAATGAATTGGTAAGGTAGGTACTGTCATAATATTAATCTTTTAAAATAGTTCCCTGAGAGATTCGCGACGAGGTAGATTGGAAATGGCTCTGACTGCTCTCTTATGCAAGGATCGATTCCCGGGTAGGCAAAAGTGCTATTGCGTTTTCACCGGGAGTAAAAAAAAACGAATTTACCCTTTAATTGCGTAACACACTTTGAAACACAATCAGAAACATGTTGATGCTAATCCATTGCTGCATACGGCACGTGTGGAGGCGGCGGCGTCCGCCCCTGCTTGCTGTGCCTGCAGCCCTTACTGGCGAGGACTCCTCTCACTAGAGCCATGAGTGTGGTCAACGAGGTTCACGAGAGGGTTGATGTATTGTGGTGCTACTTGAGTGAATTCGCAAAAGCTGCATTTTATATAATAATATATGTTATTTAAATGTAGGTTAAGATTTAGGATACCTATTGTATGTAATTTTATAGGATGTCTAAGGATTTAGCATGTAAGGAAGATCTGTAATGGAACTTGTAGGTTACATTGCGTAAATAAATAAATATAGTCGAAACATTTGTCTGCTCAACAACGTAAATAACGCAATGAATGTTGTTGAACTGTCAAAATGTTAGCCATTCCTACTGTTAGTGTGTTACGCAATTAAAGGGTAAATTTGTGCCCGGTTGATGGTAATAAATTGTTATTAACAACTGGCAAAATGTGTATGTAGGTACTCTGCCTAACGCTTTAAGAAATACAGTCGTGATATCCCTCATAAACACTTTAACCCTGTGTCGGATCCAGGATCATCGTTTGGGAGGGGCTTGACCCTGCTGATGGTAGGTTTTTAGCAAAGTCAACAATAAAGAAGCACTCAACATTTTATTTTGCTTAACGCATAAAAAGCCTTCTCGGATTCATCATCATCATTCATAATTTCAGCCGAAAGACGTCCACTGCTGGACATAGGCCTCCCCCATATTTCCTCGGATTCATAATCAGCCTATTATGTTCCCACTCTGCTGCGACACATGCCTCCTCTCTGTGAGAGAGGGTGGGCCGTGATCCACCACGCGGGCTCAGTGCGGGTTGGTAGATGTCATATATTGTCTTCGACTTTTTGGTTCTAAGACATGCCGGTTTCCTCACGATGTTTTCCTTCACCGGTTTTTTTTCTTGGATTACTCGCAAATTCCTCAATGACTTCATTTGTGGGAGTTGAATGTTTGGCTCATGAAATTCAGTTCACTTTAAGATTTTTCACGTAAGAACTCCGATGCTTTTGGGTGGCGTTTGAGCCCTTTAGACCCCCCCCCCCCTGTTTCCGCCACTAAATGTAACGGGTAATAATATGGTTACAAGTATACTTATTACTTTAAGATAATATTATTAATGTGTCGGTTTTAATTTTTAATATTTGTATGCCAGTCCATGGCGAGACATGTACCTAAGCTAGCAACTGGCTTCCCTGAAAAAAATACAATGACTATATAGCGGATGCTGTCCTCATTTAAGTAAGGTCAGTAAAACATGTTCTACTCTCAATGAGTCTCTTTATTTTATATTGTACAAAATTATTTAAAAAAAGGTAATAACTACTATTTGTCTGCTCTAAGTCTTAATAACATTACAACATATTATTATGTAGAAAACATTAACATAACAAACCACATAAAAACACAATTTCATCATTGTTCAAACATATACAAATTGCAGCAAACAAAAAGTAACACTCATTACTTATTAATAAACAACACATATACACAATTACAACTACCCACATACAAATAAAAAAATAGACAAACAATTCTAAACATACATATTGGTGCCGATTCTCTTGTACACCGAACTAAACTAACTAAACTATCACTAAAATTCCTTACTTTTTACTATGAAAATCTTGAAGCTATTCTGCGAAAAATAATCTCTAAATTTAAAAATAAATTTGACACAACTATAATCGAATTTGACAACCGCGAGTCCACGTGTTTTTTTTTTCTTTTGGATTCGCAACGTCTTTGTTAGAGCCGGAGGCAGCCTGGGGCAGCCTCGACGTGTTTTTTAAAAGGAAGTTTTGACTTTTTGGGAGGAAAATATAAAGTAAAATTTCTAAATGTAGAGATTTGGAATGTAGGGTTACAAAGGGGGTCGAAATTTTCATTATTTTTGTGATAGGACACACCGTTTTCGAGATATGAGCAAAAAAAGAAAAAGAAAGTCAAAGTACCGTTTTTGCACGTCTGAAGTCGAGGTGTTGGTGTGAATTTTAGTCCACGCCACCTAATTTTATTCCACAACTTTTTAATCGCGATTAAAAATAGTCAGATTCATGTTCAGATTTAGTTAGACAATCAAATTTTTAGTTGAAAAACGTAAAATTCAGAATAGCAAATTTGCCATTTTTACTAAATTAATAACTCAGTGCAATCTTAGTGATGTCAAACTAAATATATTTAAGTTGTGTCACTATAGTCAATTTCAGAATGGAAAATCGTCATTTGACAGAATTAACCCAAATTTTAGTGTTTTTTAGTCTAGTTTAGAGGCATTTGTGACAAGAGAATCGGCACCATTATTAAAATTTCTGGTCCGCGCAGTCTCTGGCATGGATGTTATACCTAATTATGGGAAAGTTGGTTTACATAATAAAAATACTCTTGAAATCATAGAAATAATATTTCATCTAGTGCAATATTTCATGGCACCAATAAATCTAACGTTAATTATTTTAATTGCACAAAAATGACGAGTACACAGCAATAAATACCGAACTAGATAACTACCGAGTGTCCAACTCCATAACGTGTGAAACAAGCAGTGCCGCTCGTTAAATTATATAAATAAATCTGATAAAAACTTAAGATCACGCAAAACATTTGAAGTATAGTTCGAAATATGTCACAGTTCGAGGTTTTTCTTGCAAATCTCGGTCTGGAATTTGACATAATTATCATGACAGAGTGTTGGACGAATAAAAATGCTCTACCACCACCCCTGCGCGACTACACCAGCTCTATGCGACAAAAACTGTGTGACACAAAACGAGGGTGTCGTAACCTACATACATTCAACATTGAAGCATAAAACTCGGAACTAAAGTAGCCATAATAGCAATATATAGATCTCCGTCAATTCAAAACATCGATAGTTTCCTTAATTCTTGTGATAATGTTTTAAGAACTCTATCGACATTTCGTACCATCATTTTAACTGGGGACATTAACTTAAATATCAACCCTGACAATATGGATGCTCGCTCGCACATGTATCTCAATATGCTTGCCACGCACGGTCTTTTGCCGGGACACAGCGTTCCAACTCGAGACAAAACATGCTTAGACCATATAAACATAAAATCCGAATGTAGTTCGAACATTGTAATAATAAAGTCTGCTGACACCGATCACTTTCCTGTATGTCTCACACTAGAATAACGCTTATCGCGTAAAGTTATAAATAAAACTCAAGAAAGAATACATTATGTAAAAGTAACAGACGAAATAAAACACCAACTTTAAAATAGTAATTTAATATACACAATAAAAAACGTTAATTCTGCGTTCCAATTTCTTGTTGACATAATAAACAACACAATCAACGCGAATAAAATCACCACCGAAGTTCCTCATCGTAAAGAGTATTTAAGCCGTGGATTACTCCAGGCCTACTTCGATTCATAAGGCATAGGGACAAACTACATCTGCACCATTAAAAACAACATCCTAAAAACGACCTACTTTAGATACCGTAACTTTTGCAACGACATTCTGTCAAAGTAAGAGACACTCATGAAAAATCTGAATTAAGGAAACATACAAAAAACCCAAAGGAAACATGGAAGCTAGTCAAAGAAATCGCAAATAACATATCAACACGTGAATCTAACTTAGACTTACTCAAACTAGAAGAAACCCCGGAGGAGGCTGTAAACAGTGTAAATAACTATTTTGTCAAAGTAGGTGAAACCCTAGCAAGCAAGATAAACCCATTCAACGACATCCCAACCAACAGTAATCGCCCAAAAGTGTGTAACTCATTGGTTTTGCTTGAAACAGATGAGCAGGAAGTTATGCAAATGATTTTAAAACTAAGAGAAGACTGCGCTAGAGGTTGGGGCAATATACCTGTCAAGATAATTAAATTAGCTAGAGATGTTCTGGCCCCCGCTCTTGTTCATATTGCCAACTTAAGCTTTAACACGGGAACATTCGGGACACTATTTTTCTCTCCGTAGTCCATCCAATCCACAAGTCTGGTGACAGGGTCGGTGTCAGCAACTATAGGCCAATTTCTGTGCTCCCAATACTTTCCAAAATAGTAGAAAAACTCATGAATAATGAGTAAGCAGACTAATGAATTGTCTGAATAAAAACAAATTAATTTCTCCAAACCAATATGGCTTCGTATCAGGGAAATCTACAGAGGACGCGGTATTAAAACTAACAAATCATGTTGCAGGTAAACTAGACAGCAAAAATAAATGCATAGGAGTATTTCTAGACCTAGCAAAAGCTTTTGACACCGTCTCTGTCCCCAGACTGCTGGAGAAGATGCAGAATATAGGGATTCGAGGATTCCCCTCTTAAATTATTTTCGGACTATGTTACTAATAGAACTCAGAGTTAAAATTGACAAGTACGTAAGTAATAGTACAAATATAGTTTTTGGTGTACCACTACACTAGAAAGTGCCCAGCGAGCAGTTCTCAAAGTAATGCACCAAAAAAAACTTCCAGTATCCAACGGAGCAGCTATTTAAGTATTGTGAACGGTTCGACAACTTTATATCAGGAGGGTTCTGCTTATAAGCCATAAAGGTTTAACGTACGATCCGGAGAGGCTAAAAAACAAACGTAGGAATCACTTGGTTTTTGACCTGAAACAGTGTAAAACAGACTTCCTTAGGAGACAACCGTGCTACATGGGTCCATAGGTACCTTTATAATAAAATAAGTAAAAATACACAGTTACACAACTTACCCATAAAAAAACTAAAACTTCCTTCTCTCTCAAAATTATGTTAATACAGAAAATATGTTAAAAAGTATAAAATAAGTCAAATAAAGCCACTTAGGCGAATTCACATACGTAGACACATACATACACACACACACACACACACAAAACACACTCCACGCCACGCTCACACACCACACACACTTATGGTCACATACACAAGCACAATAGTAATGATTATTGCATCCCCACCCACACTTGTAATGGCAGCTCGATCATGGTGGTGACGGAAGTAACTGGTGCTTATGGCACAGGAATCCTCCTAGTTTAAGCCCAGTTGCACATGTCTTGTATCTTGCCACTAAGTTAAAGTGTAATTTAAGTTAAAATCATCATTGTAAATAGGTTTAAGTCTTAAACAAATAAATATTGTTTATATTGTTTATAAGATAATACTTATATATTTATAAGACCTAAATGTAGGTACCGTGTTTTCTAGCATATACATATATAATAAAGTAGGTTATACACTGTACTGTAAGTATAGGGACTCACACTTTGTAAGTCCTTGGAGCGACTTCAGGCATAAATAGCAAAAGAAATAACAAAAAAAAAAAAAGCAGACTGCAACTACAGTCGCTGGCAGTTATTTTAGTTCACTATCACATTTGATGCTGTTTTTTTTTAATCGTTGTCCTTTTTTTTGATATTCCACATGCCCTTGTTTTTTTTTTCATGATATTATGTTACCCCTCCGCCATTTTGTATTATAAAAACAAAACCTAGACTATCGTACGACATATATCTACAAGTCACCCACCCAGAGCGGGAGAAGTCATTTAATGATTTCCCACACAAAAAAAAGGATGCTTCGGGGGTACAAAGAGTCCACATACAATATACATATGTATGTAGGTACGCGTGGAAAACATAACCCTGTCTTTGCCGTCGGGCAGTCGGGTAAAACTCCAGAAACATTGAGTCGACCCGGAGATCCAGGTGCGTTGCGCCATTGTGGACGAGACTTAATTAACTTTTACGGACGGGTACACATCGGGCTTAAGGTCAGCGGTCAAATTGTGTTGTCATTCATTCTCAAGTCGGACCCAAAAGGCTGACAAGAGCTAAAGCGCGGTCACTGCAGACTGCCTAAAAAATAAAAAGAAGCGCGACGACACAACGCTGGTAGTTTACTGAAAAAAATTAAGCCTTTATTTATTCACAAAAAAAACTATTGATTGGACAAATAAAAACACTATTGCGTTAATATGTTGCTTCGAGAAAAATCTGGTAAAAAGTACCATATTATTACGGTTAAATCTATAAAAATAAATTTTTGAGGTATCTTCGTATTATTTTTCTTTCGTATCAAATTAGTTGTACTTATTATGTTTTTAACACACTATCTAACTACCATATATTATCCTGAAGAACATCATTGATTTTTCATATTTTGTTTACTGCAGTGGAACATTTACTTTTAAGCATTATAAAACTTGCGTCTAGGTCCTGTAGCCCCTTAAAGAGTTGGCCCCCTGGTGTAGAGGGTCCTGTGTTACGTTCTCTTAGATAGGACATGTTAATAAACAATCACGGTAGGTTCGGGAATGGGATATTGTTTCGTCTTTGGTGAACGAAAACGCCACTCCATTCTCTGCCTACCCCTTTTAACAGTCGTGATAGTATTTAATGTAACGACCTACTTAGGTAAGCGATTTATTTAGCTGTCGCGTGTAACATGCATTAAAAATGAGTTTTCATGTGTTTGTATTGCACTCGCAGCAAAAAGAAGGGAATATTTTTACGTAAGGCACTGTCCCACCGCCCGAGGAAGCGACTAGCTATCAACGATTTTCTCGCTCAAGAAACACAAATGATTGTACGTCCTGTATAGGTAAACGAAATACATACAGAATGTCCCGTAAGTCGACGTTAAGCCGGAGTCGGTCGATAGGTCGGGTCATAATAGTTAACAGTAAAATATATTTAAAAATAGTTAAAATTTGTAGCAAAAGGAGTTAAAAGACCATAGATAGTAGATTTTCTCGTTTTTATTTCTTTAGAAATGACCTTATTTTTTTAAATACATAACAAAAATATTTTTTGTTAACTAATATGACTTAACTACCCGATTCCGGCTTGACGTCGAATTACGGGACACACTGTATACAGGGTCAAAGTCAATTAGCTAGCGAAACTCCGCAGACGTACCACCTATATCTAAACATGATAAACTTAACATAAAAAGATGTGTTTATTTTGGGGTCAACGACCGCTGGTAGTGTTGTTACATAAAGTATGAGTTGAAAAAATATATTTTATCGTGTTCAGAAATCGACATCAATAACGTGTACACAAAACACTGTTTTTAAACTGATACTTCAAGTGACTACTATAAAGAGACTGCAGTCGATGACCCCACAAAAAATCTGGTCGATGATGATGGAGATGTGCAGAATTTTGCTAGCTAATTTAATTTGACCCTGTATATATGAATGGTTGATCACTGCCTGTTCTCGTTTATCGCAGCGACAAGAGCTACCAAAGAGATTAGGTACTCGCTCAGTGACACTCGCTGAGAGACTCACACTTGTTACAAACGCATACCAGCGAATAATCGCTCGACTCGTTTTTGCTAATCGCCGACGGTGGGACAGATGCCGTACATAGGTGCGTAGCATCACGACTATATTTCCTAAAAGGGTAGTCAGAGGCAAGGGCGGTTCGAGGGGTGGGGCAAGGGGAATTCGAAAAAAACAAAGTGGCCCATGTTCATCAAATCATCAGACATAATTTCGGCTTCTAATGGTAAAACAATTTTTCAAATCGGTCCAGTTGTTTCGGAGCCTATTATTGAATAGGCTCCGAAACTACTGGACCGATTGATTGATTGTTTGATTGTATTGACAAACATACAATCAAATCTTTCCTCTTTATAATATTAGTATAGAAGTATAAATAATAAGAAGCGAAAATGTGTTTTCTCACTATTTTCAATACGATTTACGTAATATGTAAGTACTAGGGGCTATAACTTATCCTTATCCGTAGGGATACCTCAACTCAACTATAAATTGATGGCAAGCAGATATTTCCTTTGATACTTACATATTATTTTCCTCAGTTCACTGATAGACTGATAGACTAACAATTTAAGTTCTTTAATTTAAAAGTCTTGTGTTTAACTTCTTAACCGATTATCTCGAATCCAGACTTCGGACTGCTATCTGAGAAATTGGATATGGAGAATGGCAACATATAATTTAACAGTTTGTTAGACGGCCTGTGGATCGAATTCAGGACCCCATGTTCACCTGACCCAAGAGGCACTTTATGCTTTTTATTACAAAATGTTGCTGACTTTCGCATATTTCGACAGAATGTAGAGATTTCTGATTCGGTTCCATAATAAGAAATGTTCATAACTAATGAGTTCTTTTAGACCCATTTTCAGGTTCTAAGTTACTTATTACAATTACACCTTGTACAAATATAACTTGACTTGTGATAAGTTGGAAAAAATAACAAATGCAATTTTGTTCTAGGTTAGCAATATTTTTACAAGCAACGCATTGCGCTTACGCTGCACTTACGGCACGATGCGCCTGCGTCGGCAGTCACAGTTCTCACACACAGCCACACACGTATTCGTATAGCAGAATCGGCAAAATATTGCATATAAATATTGCCCATTTCTCCACAATCGACACACATCAAACCGGCAAGATGAAGGCAGCTTGTGTGTTAGTCTGCTTTGCCCTCGCCCACGGCATCACGGGCAGTATCTTCAAGCAGCAAGAACGTGAGGTGGACGGCCTCGACGTTCAGCAGCTGGAGTACACCGATCAATACCAACAGCTACACCGGGACCAGCCGACGGAAGGCCAGAAGCAGCGGGTACCAACGGTCCAGAGCCAGAAGAACCGCGGCAAGCAGCTGCAGAACCAGAAATACAGAACCCAACAAGTGCAGGACCAGACATACCAGGGACAAGAGCAGCTGACCCCGGCCTCCCAGGACCAGCAGCAACTGCCGTCCTACAATGAACAATACCAGCAGTCTGTTTCCTTGAACTCTCAAGAATGGCCATCCACCCATCAGCACTCGTATAAATCTCACCGCCAGCATGAGAAGACCCACCGCAACTTAAAATCCAGCGAAAGCTCTCAGGAGTCTAAGGAGAGTAGATACTATGGAAAGCAGCAGCCAACACTCCGCGGTGATAAGCAGAAGTGGAATTCGCATCTTTTTAACTCAGTTATGAACAAGGACAACATGAATGCCCAGGTTTATGGCGACGTCATTGAATGGAATGGCTTGCGGATAACTGTTGGGCCAAACGCTCCAGTTCAAACCCCAGAAGACATCGAGAAGATCTTCGGCGACGCCCAGAAAGCTATGAGGCACATTCCAGAAGAGGAAAAGGTCAACTTCCACGAAGTTTACGAAGTCACCAAGCAAGAAACCAACGAATATGCTCTTCTCAACGCTACCCAACTAGCACAAAAAGACCAGTACCTCATCGAGGAACACACTGTCAAGACCGACGATGGCTACATTCTCACTGTCTTCAGAATTCCTCCCAAGAAGCAGATCCCTGATGTTCAGAAGCCCGCTGTTTTCTTGATGCACGGTATCCTCGGAAGTGCTGATGACTGGCTTCTCATGGGCCCTGGCAAATCACTCGCTTACTTGCTGTCTGATGCTGGCTATGACGTATGGCTCGGCAACGCTCGTGGCAACAAGTATTGCATGCGTCACGTGACCAGGTATCCCGTTATGGCTGACTTCTGGCAATTTAGCACCGATGAAATCGCACTCCACGATTTGCCAGCTATGATCGACTTCGTCTTAGAGACGACCAAACAGGAGAAACTGTACTACATCGGACATGCCCTGGGATCCACGGCCTTCTTCGCTCTGACCGCCACCCGTCCCGAGTACAACAACAAGATCTTCATGATGTACGCTCTGTCACCCATGGTTTACATGACGAATGTTCGCAGCCCATTGTTCCGCATGATTGCCCCTACAAGCAAGTTCCAAGAGCAACTCAGCCGCCAGATTGGAAATGCAGCCTTCACTCCAACCAAGGAGCTGATTCACACTGTTGGTGGAGCTATGTGCGAGAATGAGATCGGCTGCAAGAAGGTGTGCTCAAACGTGAACTTCGTCATGGCTGGTGTCAACGTAGATGGCATGGACCCCAAAATAATGCCCGTAGTGATGGGACACTTGCCGGCTGGCACATCTGCTAAGGTGATCAAACAATACGGACAAGGTGTTGCTTCTCACGAGTTCCGCAGATACAACTACGGACCCTACATCAATGAGCAGGTGTATGGCACGCTGGAGGCTCCCAAGTTCAACATCTCTGAGGTCCAAGCCCCCGTCACGATGTACTACAGCGAGGAGGACTGGCTTGCTCACCCTATAGATGTAGCCAGACTGCAGAAGGAGCTTCCCAACGTCAGAGAAATCTACAAGGTGCCCGAAGAACACTTCAGCCACATGGACTTCCAGTTTTCGAGCAAGGCCCCCGAGATGGTTTACCAGCGCATCATCGAATCCATGCTGAACCAACAGTAACTATTAAGAACAAAACTGTTTACCTAAATAATTAATTCGTTGTATAGACGTATTGTTCATTGTAATTGTAATAAGTTATTTTTTTTACTATAATGACGCATTAAATAAATCCGTCCATATTTTTAAAACTTTGTTTATTTTATGGTATCCAAATACCTACCCAAGGTTCTATTTTTCACTGAAACTTTCCAACAACACTTAATTAAAAGTCTTTATCATGAGTCACTAAAGATGATAAGTTCTAAGTGATCTGTATCCCACCCCTTTGCCCTTTCCGGTTTGGTATAAGTTGGAGAAATAATATCCCCAGACATGATTTATAATAGCTGCGAAAAGTTAACTTGTCTGTTTAAGTAACACATAAGTATCTGCCTACCTACAAGACCAATCCTGAATATAGGTACCTATAACCTAATAAATCATAGCCGCCAGTCTAGTATAAGTTTAATTATTAGAGAGACTACCTATAACTTTTTATACCACGATAATAATCTCGCATGCAATTTCCGGTGGACCCGTGGACGTTTCCGAAGACCTAGGTACCTACTTTAACAAATACATACCTAATTAATTAATTGAACCGTACTATTGGTTCTCATTGGGTGACTGAACTGGACATACTAGCTCTGGGTGGCCCAGTCACTCGTTAGTCACACACACATTGTCACACACTCTAAAACAAACATAAACCAAAGAAGTAGTTTATTACAACTTCACTACGATTATCTGACTGATAGTGTATTAATCGGGACGGGATCACACAACGATGTTTATTTTCGTATCCTACGGGTAATCTAGGCAGTATCACTCAATGAGTTCAGAAGGCGGTGAACGGGTGAAAACAGTGTTAAAATATCTTTGTGCCCATTTTTCCATCAGTGCACTCAATTTTAGATAGATGTCGCTACACAAAACGGTTGAATGTTTGACATTTAAATAGCCCACGCTTTGTTTTGACATATACACTTGCATCTGTCATCAAATCGTTGTCGAGCAAGCGAGAAGGCACTATGCTTTCAACCGAGAATGAAAGGGACAGATGCGCGGCGGCGCTGTAGCTTCCCGCCGTCCCCCGTTCGACAGTCGCGCTCTGTTCGGTTTGCTGTGCGTAGTTGAGCTGTGTTATTTTTGTTTTCTACTTAATCAGTGATATCACCGGCCTTATTTCTATAACTGGACAAAGTTATTATTGTGTACTAGTGACTGAGTGTAGACAGAAGTGTTCGCATGGATTGAGTGAGCAACGATGTTACCTCCCACGGCCGGTCTATCACAAGAACAACGCGACCGGCCCGAAATGGCGTACCAGCAGCGTCAGGACGTGAGGGAACTCACTAGAGAAATCATCAGAAGCGCCCGAGTAGCAAACAGACAACATTCAACATCCCCTGGAGGTGAGCCGGTCCAAAATCAAAACGACGCCACGTTTCCGCCATGCTTGTCAAATTGACGTGATACGTCAAGGTGACATTTATATGAAAACATAGCATTTTGCGGGGAAAATTACATTAAAAACAAAGCCTACAATCATAATTATTGTATAGGAATCATAGGCGGAGCAAATTAGGACTGTTACGTCACCAGGGAGCCCCATCTTGCAAAAGTAAAATGGCGCCAAGGCGCCACATTGCTTATCATTAGCTGGGTACCTATATTGCTAGGAGGCATTTCTAAAGTATTTCGGGCCTGATAAAGTTAAAACTAGGTATTATTAGTGTTTAATGTTATGTAAGCGAACATTCTTCTATGCTTATTGTTAAATTGGCACGTGCTTGGGTTATTTTTAGCCCGCCCATTTGAGACCTACGTAACGTGGCCGCTTCGCGTCACCCCGATCGATATTGTATGTGCATTTTTTTACCGGAGTACTTCAAAATTTTTTATATTTATGGCAGATATTATCAATAGTGGAATCGTTTACATTGTTTGTTGTTGTTATTGAATTCCCTTTGACTTTTATAAAATGTCGCGGTGACAGTAAATTGACAGCACTCAGCAGTCATGACACAAGATGGCGGCCGGACCGCACGCCATTGGAAAAAAATCAAGTCAATTTTTAGTTCAATCACGCGCTGCACCAGGCGGCGCCACTGTCGCTTTGTTGATATTTTTTATTTGGTAATTGGTTGTAATCAAGTTGAAGTTCGGCATTAAATTGATTACGGCCTTACTTCTTTCTACTTCAACTGTTACTCAAAGAATTACTAAAAACATTACCAATATCAGTGTAATGTATTTAGTAAAAAATGAATTTTTTTTCACACCTGGGGTATTTACATAAATTAAAAAGAGTTATCTAAGTACTTTCTTCTCTCACAAAGTAAAATACTTACATAATATAATTTAACACGTTGCCTGTCCAGAGTATTTTGGATAAGGTTGTCGTGACGTCCAATTTTTTTTTTCGGTCAAATTTTTTAATTTTATGTACTTACGAAGTATATACAAATGATTTTCAATAAAACTTCTGAATTTACTGAATTTCAGCATTGCAATATTTTTAATGCACGGACGTGACAGCTAGAATACCGTGCATTACAAATAATGCACGGACGTTTAATGAAAATTTTCGTTATATCCATAGACAATAAACACATTTTTATGAACTTATTATTGTTTTTCTTTCATATCATTGTCATTTAGGTCATAAATGTCATTTTTACCGCTAAAACCTACAACATCTTCATCATCTTTTCGTTGGTAAACATCATTCGAATTTTTCGTTGGTTGTTGTTATACACAGCCACTGATGCAAGGAAGAAGACTTCACAAGTTACAACCGAGTGCATTCCATGCAAAAAACCATTTTGCTTACAATGTTATAACGAATCTCACTAATTGCCAGAGGATTTTATTCAATAATAATGCTTTTCAATAAGCCAGTTCATGTACCCAACCAATAAAAAAAAATTCGCGGGACGTTGGTGTTTTATTATTCCCAATTCACTGCTCATACGTCTGCAAAATATTAAAGACGTAGCTCGCACGTCCAGTCTACAAAACCCCATTCAAAAAGAATAGGCTCATTGCATTATAAATAAAGCACGGACGTCACAGCAGCAGCCAAAAATGCATTATATATAATGCACGGACAGACAACGTGTTAATTATCATCTTATTTATATCAGTTTTTTTATCTTAAACAACTAAAGATCCATCTATCTAAAATTTATAAACTTACAGTAATTATAATATATGAAAGCTCTGCATAGCTACATTGTCTGTATATTCACAAGTAAATGTCCTATGGGTTTATTTATTTTCTCACAGAATTATGCAAGAGATTAGTATTTTAATTCAGATAATAATCATATGAATAACACATACACCTTATTATAGTTCTTCCTGATTGGTCAAGTCAGCTGCATAGTACTTACAACCGGTATGACCAGATGTGTGAATGTAAACAATACAAAAAGTGTATGTAAGGATTGTAGCAGGTAGCATTCATGCAGTTTCAGCCTACCTCCATAGAACTGGTAACATAAACAGTAATGCTGAAAAATAAATTTACAGACTTATTTCAGCATTACTGTATAATTTTTACCAGTTTACAAAAGGTTCTGACTGAATGTTTGAGGTGTAGAATAGAACACCTGTGACATCACTCTTGGATTAAATTGTCTTTAAGGAAGTTTGCCCTAAAATTACGTAAGAAAATAGAAAACAAATACTGGCATAGCAAAATGGTCAGTCAAAGATAACTTACTAAATTGTGTAGTTTAGAATAATTTAATCACACATTGAAACAAATATTAAAAAGTATTCTGATTAGTATTTGGTTGTTTCACTCCACATAACGAAAACGCCCATTAACAAAACAAAAAAAATGCTCAGTTCCATCGAGTTTTGTTATAAAGAGTTTACTGACCGTTTATTAAATATTCAAACATAACCATTCAGAATTTATGTATCAATGACCTAAATTACACGAAATGTTTTCTATAAATCTTTATCAATCATTGACACTCCTGTAAACAGATAAGAGAATATTGCCCTGTAATTTATATGTGATTTAAGATGTCTTATTTTGTTCTACAATGCAGTTACATAAACATAAGCATTCCAATTCATCATGTACTGACATGGTATGATGTAGGGTATCTAAAAATAATATTGGATAAATTCATTATTGGTATTCATGTTAATCTCTCATTTGAATACTACAGATTTAGTAGAAAATAGTTTCATATGTTCTGTCCATACATGTATCAAACACCACCTGCGAGAGTGTTTTGGTATAGTGTTTGATAAATGGACAAAAGAAAGAAACCTCTTAATGATGAGCATGTCAAGCCAGAAATTACTGCAGTTTTTTTTTAAATTCATTATTCCAAGATCATATATTTTGAAGTCAAACATACTTAATTGAAAAAGTTCAAATTGAAAATACACATTCCAAATTAAGTAAAAAAAAAGGCTATTTTTCCTGGAGCTTATTACACTAACAAAAGGTGGCAAGTAATAATAAATGAACTTACTCTTACTTCCCATGGGGGTAGGCTGAAACTACAGAATGCTACCTCAGCCTACTATCCTTACATACTCCTTTTGCTTTATGTACGTTTATAAATCTAGTCATACACGCACGCCGGTTGAGACTACTATGCACCTGACCTTTCTAAAGAACATCACCAGTATATGTTTGTCTTTCCCGGGCATCCCCTTCCTGCACATGGTCTGACATCTGCCTTGTAATTTATCATATTTTAAAATAGGGAACTTATGGACCTTCTCAAAACTGGGTGAACTGAGTTCAATGCTATTGGAATTGGAAGTAAGCTAGTTTACAAGTTGAAATAAGCACTGCAATTTAACCGTCTGGTGTCTGCACGTATAAGCGCGTAGTTTGCGTACTGGTGAAAAATAGCTCGTCAAGGAAACTCTATACATATATTTAGATATTATAAGAGGAGAAACTGACTGACAGACATCAACGCACAGCCGAACACTACTGGGAATAGGAACGTGAAATTTTGCATATGTTCAAGGGGTTTATGGGAATTCTACCTTTAAGGGGGTAAAAAGAGGGGATTTTGTATGAAAAAATCTAATTCCTTGAGTCAATAAACTTTAAACTAAGCCAGAATTCATTTTTAAACAAATAATAAGTTTGCCGTTACCTATTAGGTTTTCAAAACTACCCCTCAAAGGAATTTTAGAGGGTGCTAAAAGTTTTGATAGAAAATAAAGATTCACAAGTATTTGGCTAAAATGGTTCAGCAAAGGATTATAAAGGGGCGTTATTAAGTGTTTGAGGGAGGATTTCACTGCGTGTCTGGATTAATTAATAATTAGGAGATAATACGAAATCAGCGCGGACGAAGTCGCGGGCGAAGTGCTAGTTTGAAATAAAATTTGAGTTTTGAGACGGGGCAATTGAGAAGTACTTGAGCTGTTGTCCAAAAGTATTAAAACTCATTTGAGGATTAGTTAATTTTTGCTAAGACTGCTGGCTCATGTGTGGCACCGTGACTCCTTGCGAGAGCTTGCTTATTTTCCTGAAAAATACCTATACCATCACAACTTATGAATTTCCTATTGTAAAACAAAGTCCCGCTGCGTCTGTCTTTCTCTCTGAACGAAAAAAACTCAAAAATACCGAACGGATTTTCATACAGTCTTCACCAATGGACGGAATGATTCATGAGAAAGGTTTAGGTGTATAATTCATTAAAGTTTTGTGTAAATTGGCTGAAATATAAAATGATGATTGTTGAAGATGTCCGAAAAAACATGCTGACTGGGTGCTTTACTAGCGTGCGCCGCGTAACCGAATGAGTTTAAGAAAACCCCGGTAAAAATCCCGGTAGTACGGTCCCGTGGGATATTTTCGACATCCACGCGGGCGCACTCAGTTCAAGAGCTGTCGGTATCAATATTCCACAATTTTGACACTGACAGCTCATGAACGCGTTCAGTTTAATTGATGAAATCGGCATAATAGCGATAAAGTCACATAGTATTCCCCGAAGGGTTAGGCAGAGAAGCACCTATAGCACTCATTTCGCCAGTTATGTTTAAGTCCCATGTAATAGGGGGCGAGCCTATTGCGTTTGCGAGAGCGAAAAAGTTATTTGCAGTAAATATGCTGAACCGGGATCGTAAAATGTTAGTGACGTCTATTACTGTTAAACAGCGTCGTCTTTTATCCCAACATTCTGGGCAAATGATGAATAACATAGGTAGAACTTTTCTATCGGCGTCGTACTTTGGATCACGAATCCCGCCTACCCATTTTATTACGCGAACCATCAATCATTGTGACGGCACGAACTTGCGACATGACAAGACTCGGATTATCATTTGGCGCCTTTCGGTACCCTATTGCGTATTACACAATAAATCGGATTCAGAATAGTTTTGAAACAGATTGCTAATCCATTGCTTCATAAGTTCGATAAAAAATTATGCTCAACCATGTAAATAACGCAATGAATGTTGTTGGACTGTCAAAATCAAACAGTCGTAATCTTTTACGAAAACGTGTTACGCAATTAGGCTGCGGGTCTAAGTCATCGTCCTAATAGAACGTGAATGCGCGATCATCGCGCGAGTAAGCGATGCGTGTGTACGCGCGATGGCAAAACTGGTGTCCTCATATATCGCGCGAATTCACGACGCGAGCAAGCGATCGTGGATGAGGGCGTAATGCCCCGCTGCGCCGATGCGATTCTCGCGAATTTCAATTAGGACACCTATTCGAATTCAATGTTTGATCGCGCGTTCGTACGAACTAAGTTCGCGCGAATATATTTACAAACATTTTGAGTCGCGCGACAGCGTCGTGCGATTGTCAGTTAGGACACCTATTCGAGTTCAATGTTTGATCGCGCGTTCGTACGAGTAAAATTCGCGCGACCTACGATGATCGCGCATTCGCGTTCTATTAGGACGATGCCTAAAGTATTATATTTGGTAAAGATAGGTAATTAGTTAAAGTATACTTGATAAGCTTTGTTTAATGTGGAACTAACTTTTGCCCGCGGCTTCGCTCACGTTGAGGTCGGATAGAGAAAAAGACACTCGGGAACGTACTACAAACCGGAATAAAAAGTTCTATGTCCTTGTAATTCGGGTCATGAGACACTGACCTGTACCCTAATTGCGTAATATACAATCAATCGGAATCTGAATCGTTTTGAAACAGATTGCTAATACATTGCTTCATAAGTTCGATAAAAAGTTCTGCTCAACACTGTAGATACCGCAATGAATGTTGTTGAAGTGACAAAATCAAACAGATTAGTCGTAATCGTTTACGAAAATATGTTACGCAATTAGGCTGCAGTACCCTAATTGCGTAATACACAATCAATCAGAATCTGAATCTATTTGAAACAGATTGCTAATACATTGCTTCATAAGTTCGATAAAAAGTTCTGCTCAACACTGTAGATACCGCAATGAATGTTGTTGAAGTGACAAAATCAAACAGATTAGTCGTTATCGTTTACGAAAATGTGTAACACTATTAGTCTGCTGAATTAGGACATACCCACGTAAACAAACACTAGCAACACACGTGAATAACAATGTTTTTTTTTTCACGTGCCATATATCCTCCAAATCCGTACAGCCGTAAGCCGTGTTTGATTAAAAAACATCCGGACTTAAACAAGAAGAATCATTCAAGTAAGAAGTTGGATCAGCGAAAGGATAGTTATCTCGAAAAACTCGAAACATCTGACGAGTACCTATAAAGCCGCGGGCGCAGCTAGTACCTGATTATAATTTAAACAATCATTGCAACACTTCACAACAAAGTTTTGCATTACCTCGGTGCAGTTTGCGCAACGCATGTAAAGCGGCTCTGTAATGTCAGTCTCTTATCTTGGCTCCTGTCCCGCGCAGATGTTGAGATTGTGTTCCGGTTTTGACGTTGACTGCCGGTCTATTCTTCCATTCATTTCTATAGCTATAATTGTGGTTAAAAGTGTCTACTAGAATATTATAAGTAGTGTAGGTACCTAGTAGGTAAACAGGTTTATTTATTTGGCTAAGGGCTCGTGACTTAATAACATAGCGAGGTTCATCAGCAGTTCTCTCCATGCCTTCTTGAGAAGAACAGTAATTGTTGTCAATCTCCAGGACGCAAATGGTCTACTTTTCCAAACATGAACTTTATTTCGTTTAATTAATGGAATTCAACCATCTCTGCTTATTCCCCCTAGAATCTGAGCTTGAAGATAACTGAAGCTTCAAATTACAAAACTTTGTCAATCAACTTTCAGTAAGGATTCGGATGAGCATGTTAAGGCTCCCGCAACCAGGCGCGACGCGACAGCGCGACACGCGGAGCCTTTGTGTCGCACTATCGCGTCGTGCCTGTGTACGAGCCTTTACGCAAACACAGAATAATTCTGTGTAACCGTGGACTTTGTATCTTTCATCGAACTCTATTCGAAATTTGGCTAATTCAAACTATCTGCCTGCCTTTTCCTAAGTTGGGGCTAACCAGATGCAGCTGAATACCAGTATTTTACATAGAGCTGCCTCCACGACCGAGTGACCGGGTAATACGATACAGGGGTATCGTGTTACCCGGTCACTCGGTCGTGGCAAGACTTTTTGTCAGACTTTCGGGCTTCTGACTACCCGTAACGACTCTCAAAGATCCACGAATGACAGCCAGGACCAACTTAACGTGCTTTTCGAGGCACAGAGGAGTCTCGATATATAACGGCTGGGCACCCATCCACGAACCAACCGCAGCAAGCGTAGCTAACCTTCGATCGACCCGTGCCCCCTGTGGTGATTTGGTTGCAGGTACGCCTCTGCCTATATCTTCGGTGAATACAGGCGTGATGTTGCGTGAGAGCCTCGACAATTACCTTTTAAAAGGAATTTCATACGATTTTTTCTCTCAAGGCTTCCAAACAAACGTTTTTCTTGGATCGCTCATCATACATCGTTCCTGTGTCCTGTGAGCACCCAAAGTAATGGCGAAGGATGCACAAAGTGTGCCTAATAGGAGATCGATTTGATAGATTTTCAAGAAGGACGAGCCTCCTTAAGATTTTGAGACCGCTGCTCTCTTTGCTTGTTTCGTAAGTTTCCTGATTCTTCCATCAGTCTCACGATTTTCACGAGTGGCCGGCTTTACACTGGCATAGTTCTAAGCTTGTGCGGTGTCGGTTAACAAAAGAACACCTACAGTGCACAGCACACTGTCTTCCGCGTCTCCACTTGCGAAACAATGCCATCTGAACAATGATGGGTTCACGAGAACAGTGCTTTGTCCTCAGCTGTGCCAATTTACTAGGACCATTTTAACGGACTCATACGTTTTTTGTAAGGCGGTTTTCCTAGATGTGTCTTCCGGATCTTCTCCTTTACGCTCAAATCAAAATATTTTACTAACATAAACCTACATGGGCACTTAAATGAAACGTCAAAAGCTAGGTGCACGGTTCCACTTGGTCGTTTCCTAAGAAAAAGAGACGGCAAGAAACTCCACGGTTACTCTCATAAAAATATGTAATTGGCTTTAACAATATTTTCAAATTACAATGTTAATAGGTATGGGAGGACAGTGTAGGCCTGTCAACAAGTACCAAGTACTTAACAAAATAGAAAATAGTCAAAATTTCAACGCTAATGAACCAAATCGATGTAAGAAATAGAAAAGAAACAAGAATTATAAAAAAAGTCTAGGTTAAACCTAGGTTATCCTATCAGTGATCGGTTATACGAAAACATTACGATTCGCCGTCTATTCCTTGAGAATCTCAGGTTTCTAGAAAACCTGTTTGTTTACAAACACAAACAATAGTAGTGTTTATGTCTATGGTTCCAAAATCATGCCATACATGCAGGCATGAGGTACCTAATCTCGTGTATGTTTCGTGTAGACTTGTTTGTACAACGCTACAAAGTTAGTGTGGCGGATGGCCTTAATCGGAACTCTAACGTCTCCGTCTTGTTTAGTTAATACAATTTCTGTGACACAACTTCGCAGATGTTTACCAACAACCCTATCAATAGCGCTCGCTCTATCTATAATTCCTATAGATATCCTAAAATGGTTCAGTAAAGGTAAAACCAAACCAAGTCAACTTCATTGATAAATCCTAGCAAATGCAATTGCCAAACCAAAAATAAAGTAAAGCAACCTTTTTGGGCTTCAAGAGTTCCACTTAAAATAACATAATTGTCATTATTGAATCAAGATTTCTTACAAGAGTACTAGCCATTGACCAAAAAGTTACTATCAGGTGCTGTTGTCGGTAAATATTTATGTCCTTGGACGTGTTGCGTCACTCCCCGCGGACGTTCAACCCCATCGATCGTATCCCCCCTCCTCCCGGCAACTTCCGTCGCGCTTCACACTAACGCAATACACTTTGAGATGACACCCCAAGAAAATTAGGTAGAGCCAAAGGAGGAAATTGTTGAGAAAATATCGTGTTTACATTTAAGCTAGAGATATAGACGTAACATGTTTTGAAAAACTTGTTAGTTTTCTAGATAGTTCTAGTTTAATGTTTTGGGGGCTAAGCAGGCTAAAGGCAGGCAAGAATCACCCTAAAGTTCGTTTTAACTACCCATTTGGCGTCATTATAGGAGCGAACATCTGTTTTCAGATAAAACAATTCTACATTCCCTTATTTGCTCCTAACGCAGAAATACTAATAATAAAATTATAGATACAAAAATATATGTAAATGATCACGTTATTAAAATTGCCGAGCAAACAGAAACGTAAGCGACTCACGTATTCACGAAACAAATGTTGACTATCCGTTACGATTAGGGCTGCCAAACAATCAAATGGTTTTATAGCGCTTGAATAATTTAGCGAAGAGGGGCAAATCATGTTTTCAAAGCTGCTAATTTTATTTCATAAAATTATTTCGGATCCATAACGTCCACTTGGTTAGTATACAAACGACTTAGAAACTATATACTTACATCTATAAGAGAATCAATACAGACTATATTTATTATTACGCCACAGTGGCATGTAGGCGTATCAAATGGGGCTGTCCCACCTATCTGCTGTAGCATTCAGATTGCTGTTGGGGCTGGTGCGTACCCTATGCATGATGGCGTGAAAGCCATCTATTCCCGCCTCTGCGAACATGCCGGAAGCACTGCAGTAGCGCGGCAACCCCATCAACACCCTAAATGCATTATTTATTGTATTGTACGCGCAGAGCTCTGTATTCCGCCCGATCTTGACTTATGCCAGTGCAGTCTTTGCACACGCCAAGGCCCATCGCTTCAATAGAATGCGGACCCTCCAGAACAAGTTCCTCCGTAGGATTACAGGCTCCCCCTGGTACGTTCGCAACGAAATCCTCCACGTTGACCTCAATCCCACTATCCGCCAATTCATGAAACGCATTTCAAAGCGTTTCTTCGAGACCGCCGCGAATCACCGCAACCCTTTGGTTGTCAAGGCCGCTAGCTATATTCCCTGCTCCATCAGTCATGTCCGCCGTCCCAAGCATGTCCTCACCGACCCCGATGACCACATAACTCTCATTCAGGAGAGCAGTAGGGCCACCAGTACAGTGCACAAACACAGACCGACATTCCGACCTCGCCGCCGAGGTTCCTCGCGAAGATCCCGACGTTACTGTCCCCCCCCCGACCTTTTCCGTAGCTGAGCCTGTAGCTTTAAATTCCCCAGATAATAATAATATAATCCAGATCCAGCCTGTCCCATCTTGCTGTCCTCCCGTCACCGACGCCCTAAGCCGAGGTCCGTACCCCACAGGGGGTGCCCTTAGCGAGCGTTCGCTTAGTAATGTAGTTTTACACCCCTGGCTGGAGGCTTTGAGTCCGCTTAAGGCAGCCACAGGATAGTCCTGTTAAGTAGTCACCTCTCAAGGTCAACTAGGAGATGCAATACACAAAAAAAAAGGGCTCTTTATGCATTCGGCGTGTAGTTGAGCCACAGACTGCACGTATAGAACGACTGACAGTACGTTGTAAACAGTGTTGCCTTTACTTTAGTCGTGCATATTGCAAATCTGCGAGCCAACATATTGCAGCAGACAGCCAACGCTATAGCATCGAACTATTTGGTTAGAAATTTTCGCGATACGTATCGCTTGTCGCGCCTGTGTGTAGGAGCCTTAAAGCGAAAAAGTTTCATGTAAACATCACACCTATATTTACCGAAGGGATAAACAGGAAGCCTATTATAGGACACTCACATTCGCCAGCTATGTTTAAGTCACATAATTATAATGCAGACAAACCTTACGGCAGTTATTGAAATCGGCCACAAATCCAGACACCAGGCTGCGACTGAGAAATTACTATTGAAAAAACCCAATAACCCAATAACCCGGAGCCGGTAATCAAACCCCGATCCTACTTAGCGGTCGCACTAGCAACCATAAACACAAAAACTAGGCAGAATACATGCGGAGGCAATTTTAAATACCCGTGAAAAGCATTGCTTCCTGAAACATTTTGAAACATTTTTTTTAGATTCTGTCAATGGCCAACCCTAGTTAAGGCACATGTAAATAATTTACCAAAGTCATGAGTTGACAATAGAATCGGGTCACGCGTGTTTTCAAAACACATACGATGTGATTTTTACTGATTTCTTCGAACGTTGAATATTACATGAAAAGTAAGGAAGACGAACGTCATAATGACGCTTATAACCCTGAGTAAAGCAGCAGGTAGCAGTGACCAACAGCCCTTTGAAAAATGGTGGCATCATAATTATGCAAAATTGTAAACTATGAGCAGTTAGTGCCCGTTTTCCAAATGTAACACAAGATTGATACTATGCTTTTGCTTTACGTATAATCAAATCCATGGTATAAGCCAGATTATGTTCATTATTTTTTTTATTCGCCTCGAGAATAATCTTCGCCCATGTATGGTATTTTAAGGCTTATAACATGTTTCAGATACTCTAGTAACTTGATCAGGCTTTTTTAACAACGCTATCACATTATGTTAGTTACACACGGCTACATATCAAGCTATACATTTCCATTATAAGCTGAACTCGCATTGTATAGTATTTCCGTTTAAATAGGCGTCAGCTTATACTGTTAGCCGTGTGTACGTTTAGAAACAAGAAGTTTCCAACATTATCTAACATGGCTACATCCTAACTCGTAATAACATCTTTAAGACCAAACAAACTTGAAACCATACCCGCTTACAACTAAAAGAAAAGCAAACTAAATAAAATAAAAACATATTATCTTGTCGTTATCCCAATTTATTTGGGGTCATATCTTTCACAAAGTCCTTCCATCGTTTCTTTGGTCTTCCCATATAGCCAACAACATTTAAGAACAATTAACATATTTTTAAACAGCATTAGGTATTTCTTTGCAGCACGCGACCGTTTTCCGTCGACTTCTTCTACGGACGACAACGAGAGCGGCACAGATGGCGAAGCGGACCGCTCTCGTCGGGTCAGCCTCGTGCACGGCGGCATGCCCAACCCGCCGCCCGGTATGGTGTCCATACGCAAGCGACGCGGCAACCTGGCCAAACACTCCGTGAAGATACTGAAGAAGTGGCTGTACGACCACCGGTATAACGCATACCCGAATGATGCTGAGAAGATTGCTCTGAGTCAGGAAGCCAATTTGACTGTTTTACAGGTTCGTTTTATTTAAAATTTTAAAGTAGTACTGCTTCAAATGGGAGCAATATAATTTGTTACCGTGTCCGAAACTAATAGCTGCTGTTAAAAAATCTGCGGACTCAAGTAGGCCGCTGCAAGCACAATCCAGCGAAATGGGGGATTTAGACTCCACCGACGCCCAGTGCGAATGCGGTGCTTCTAATTAAACCATGCCCCATATTTTAGAGTTTCCAACAAAAGCGTCCATATAACACAGTATGTACATAAGCAGTATGTAACACAAAATGTATTATGTACAATTAACATCGACTCGAAAAGAAGAAGAAGAACGGAGCAAACAAACTACCATTCACAAGATCCGTGACAGCACACAGTTACAACAGACCAATTTATCAGTCAAGAGCTTCTATTCTCCTAAATCTTCTTTTCCCTTGCCTAGGTATGCAACTGGTTCATAAACGCGCGCCGGCGCATCCTGCCGGAGATGATTCGTCGCGAGGGCCACGACCCGCTGCACTACACGATCTCGCGGCGCGGACGCAAGCAGCCGGGCACTTCCGGCGGCAACGCGAACACCGCCGGCGTCGTCGTCGCCTCCTGGGATGGTGTTGAAGTTGAGGTAACTAGAATTTCGTTTATGAAGGTGTTGGGTTTTTGAGACGGGCCAGAAAGAAAACGTTCTAAAACTGTTCTTAACTTTTTGATTGATTGCTGAGTGCATTCACAGATTTTGGACAAAAGGTACATGGCAAAAATGGTCAGCTAGGAAAACGTTATTTCTAACTTTTTTTGTGATGCCAGTTGATGCATAAATGTATTTATTTATGCATTACTTTAGAAATAAAATTTTTGTTGAGAATGTACACTACTACCTCCTACTATATTCTTTTATCGGATTGTCAGGACACAATCTTAACAGATCAAAATATTTTTTTATGTTTTTTTTTGTTTTTGAAAGTATGTTTGTGATAATTACCGGTTAAAGGGAACGCCCTTTATGAATTTATTGAGGATCTCTAACAAAAGATTACACACAAATAGAGGGCAACATCAGGTATTAAGTAGGTGTACAGTCCGCGAGGCCTAAGCTGAGCTTTGCATTTGTGTGAGTGCACATAGCGACGCGTCCTTTGCTTGGCAATCGGGCTGAGGCGCTGTACGTTCCTCGTGCGATCACACCTTGAAGTGAAACATTGGCACAGAAAAAAGATCCTTTGTAAAATGTATTGTAAATATATGTTTTTGCTCCTAGTAAATAAATAATAAATTGTCCACAGAACGACGCAGACCGCAGCGCCGAACAAGAATACAGCGATGGTCTCCTAGTCTACAGAAGTGACGGCGACGAAATTGCCGACGGGGAGGAAGGATACTCGTCCAGCGCTGTCTCAGAAGAGGAGGTCAAATACGACCCCTCTGTGTGGCAGTCCGTCATACGGTACGGACCAGAGGACCGGGAACTACACCCCGCTGCTAGAGGGTTGGTTTCCGATAGGCGTTTTGTTACAAGTGAAGCGGCTGCGGAGTTTCGGTCACACGATCGAATGCGGCGTTTTGTAAAATTGTAACGTTTGGACTAGGGGGTTAGTGTGCAGTCTTGCCAAGGGGTGTCGTCTTACCCAGTAACTGGATTGTGGACGTCAGATAAGCAGCCGCTCCATGTAAAATACGGGTATTCAGCTGGATCGGGTTAGACTGGAAGCCGACGCCAACATAGTTGGAACAAGGCAAGGCAGCTGGTGGAATAGGGGGTTAGGAAACCTTGTGCAAATTTAGCATGGCCACTAGATCCAGTTAATCAGTTCAAGTGTTATTTGAGTAGTTTTTTAATAAGTTAGAATCTCGACTAGTATATAAAATGTGGAAAACATTTACGCAAGTTGGCATGTTATTGAAGTCATTATTGCGTTTAGCTCACTCTTCTAATTGTGATTCTATTTTTTCTGCTTTGAGTAAATGCATTGCTTAAATAAAGTTTAATGTGTGTCCCGCAGGCGCACGGCGGGCGTCGTGTCGGTGCGCACGTCGGAGTCTGAGGAGGGCTCCGAGGGCGCGGGCGGCAGCGGCGACGCGGCCGGCGGCTGGCACCCGCAGCTGGCGCACCTGCCGCAGCTGCCGCACCCGCTGCGCAGGCGCATACAGGTACTGTAACTGGGAGGCGCAGGCGCATACAGGTACTCTAACTGGGAGGCGCAGGCGCATACAGGTACTCTAACTGGGAGGCGCAGGCGCATACAGGTACTCTAACTGGGAGGCGCAGGCGCATACAGGTACTCTAACTGGGAGGCGCAGGCGCATACAGGTACTGTAACTGGGAGGCGCAGGCGCATACAGGTACTCTAACTGGGAGGCGCAGGCGCATACAGGTACTGTAACTGGGAGGCGCAGGCGCATACAGGTACTCTAACTGGGAGGCGCAGGCGCATACAGGTACTGTAACTGGGAGGCGCAGGCGCATACAGGTACTCTAACTGGGAGGCGCAGGCGCATACAGGTACTGTAACTGGGAGGCGCAGGCGCATACAGGTACTCTAACTGGGAGGCGCAGGCGCATACAGGTACTCTAACTGGGAGGCGCAGGCGCATACAGGTACTCTAACTGGGAGGCGCAGGCGCATACAGGTACTCTAACTGGGAGGCGCAGGCGCATACAGGTACTCTAACTGGGAGGCGCAGGCGCATACAGGTACTGTAACTGGGAGGCGCAGGCGCATACAGGTACTCTAACTGGGAGGCGCAGGCGCATACAGGTACTCTAACTGGGAGGCGCAGGCGCATACAGGTACTCTAACTGGGAGGCGCAGGCGCATACAGGTACTCTAACTGGGAGGCGCAGGCGCATACAGGTACTCTAACTGGGAGGCGCAGGCGCATACAGGTACTCTAACTGGGAGGCGCAGGCGCATACAGGTACTCTAACTGGGAGGCGCAGGCGCATACAGGTACTCTAACTGGGAGGCGCAGGCGCATACAGGTACTCTAACTGGGAGGCGCAGGCGCATACAGGTACTGTAACTGGGAGGCGCAGGCGCATACAGGTACTCTAACTGGGAGGCGCAGGCGCATACAGGTACTCTAACTGGGAGGCGCAGGCGCATACAGGTACTCTAACTGGGAGGCGCAGGCGCATACAGGTACTCTAACTGGGAGGCGCAGGCGCATACAGGTACTCTAACTGGGAGGCGCAGGCGCATACAGGTACTCTAACTGGGAGGCGCAGGCGCATACAGGTACTCTAACTGGGAGGCGCAGGCGCATACAGGTACTCTAACTGGGAGGCGCAGGCGCATACAGGTACTCTAACTGGGAGGCGCAGGCGCATACAGGTACTCTAACTGGGAGGCGCAGGCGCATACAGGTACTCTAACTGGGAGGCGCAGGCGCATACAGGTACTCTAACTGGGAGGCGCAGGCGCATACAGGTACTCTAACTGGGAGGCGCAGGCGCATACAGGTACTCTAACTGGGAGGCGCAGGCGCATACAGGTACTCTAACTGGGAGGCGCAGGCGCATACAGGTACTGTAACTGGGAGGCGCAGGCGCATACAGGTACTCTAACTGGGAGGCGCAGGCGCATACAGGTACTGTAACTGGGAGGCGCAGGCGCATACAGGTACTCTAACTGGGAGGCGCAGGCGCATACAGGTACTGTAACTGGGAGGCGCAGGCGCATACAGGTACTCTAACTGGGAGGCGCAGGCGCATACAGGTACTCTAACTGGGAGGCGCAGGCGCATACAGGTACTCTAACTGGGAGGCGCAGGCGCATACAGGTACTCTAACTGGGAGGCGCAGGCGCATACAGGTACTCTAACTGGGAGGCGCAGGCGCATACAGGTACTGTAACTGGGAGGCGCAGGCGCATACAGGTACTCTAACTGGGAGGCGCAGGCGCATACAGGTACTGTAACTGGGAGGCGCAGGCGCATACAGGTACTCTAACTGGGAGGCGCAGGCGCATACAGGTACTCTAACTGGGAGGCGCAGGCGCATACAGGTACTCTAACTGGGAGGCGCAGGCGCATACAGGTACTGTAACTGGGAGGCGCAGGCGCATACAGGTACTCTAACTGGGAGGCGCAGGCGCATACAGGTACTCTAACTGGGAGGCGCAGGCGCATACAGGTACTCTAACTGGGAGGCGCAGGCGCATACAGGTACTCTAACTGGGAGGCGCAGGCGCATACAGGTACTCTAACTGGGAGGCGCAGGCGCATACAGGTACTGTAACTGGGAGGCGCAGGCGCATACAGGTACTCTAACTGGGAGGCGCAGGCGCATACAGGTACTCTAACTGGGAGGCGCAGGCGCATACAGGTACTCTAACTGGGAGGCGCAGGCGCATACAGGTACTCTAACTGGGAGGCGCAGGCGCATACAGGTACTCTAACTGGGAGGCGCAGGCGCATACAGGTACTCTAACTGGGAGGCGCAGGCGCATACAGGTACTCTAACTGGGAGGCGCAGGCGCATACAGGTACTCTAACTGGGAGGCGCAGGCGCATACAGGTACTCTAACTGGGAGGCGCAGGCGCATACAGGTACTGTAACTGGGAGGCGCAGGCGCATACAGGTACTCTAACTGGGAGGCGCAGGCGCATACAGGTACTCTAACTGGGAGGCGCAGGCGCATACAGGTACTCTAACTGGGAGGCGCAGGCGCATACAGGTACTCTAACTGGGAGGCGCAGGCGCATACAGGTACTCTAACTGGGAGGCGCAGGCGCATACAGGTACTCTAACTGGGAGGCGCAGGCGCATACAGGTACTCTAACTGGGAGGCGCAGGCGCATACAGGTACTCTAACTGGGAGGCGCAGGCGCATACAGGTACTCTAACTGGGAGGCGCAGGCGCATACAGGTACTCTAACTGGGAGGCGCAGGCGCATACAGGTACTCTAACTGGGAGGCGCAGGCGCATACAGGTACTCTAACTGGGAGGCGCAGGCGCATACAGGTACTCTAACTGGGAGGCGCAGGCGCATACAGGTACTCTAACTGGGAGGCGCAGGCGCATACAGGTACTCTAACTGGGAGGCGCAGGCGCATACAGGTACTCTAACTGGGAGGCGCAGGCGCATACAGGTACTGTAACTGGGAGGCGCAGGCGCATACAGGTACTGTAACTGGGAGGCGCAGGCGCATACAGGTACTCTAACTGGGAGGCGCAGGCGCATACAGGTACTCTAACTGGGAGGCGCAGGCGCATACAGGTACTCTAACTGGGAGGCGCAGGCGCATACAGGTACTCTAACTGGGAGGCGCAGGCGCATACAGGTACTCTAACTGGGAGGCGCAGGCGCATACAGGTACTCTAACTGGGAGGCGCAGGCGCATACAGGTACTCTAACTGGGAGGCGCAGGCGCATACAGGTACTCTAACTGGGAGGCGCAGGCGCATACAGGTACTCTAACTGGGAGGCGCAGGCGCATACAGGTATAGTCCGCGAGGCCTAAGCTGAGCTTTACATTTGTGTGTGCACATATGGATAGTGTAGGTGTGAAGTCGGCCTAGAGCGCGATTGATTTAAATTAAAATTTCGAATCGGCCTGAGGCGCTGTACGTCCCTCCATTGGTGCGATTGGTAATCACTCACACTAATACAAAGCTCAGCTTAGGCCTCGCGGAGTGTACTCTAACTCTCAATAGTTGTATTTATTTGGCAACAATTCGTGATACAAGGGGGTGACCACAGAACAGATAAAAGAGGTTAGGAGGGCCTTCTGTGCGGGGCGCCGCACTTATGAGCAGACGCTCATAAGTGAACCGAAATTTGGTTCACCGTCGCGCTCATATTGTGACAACGTGCGAAGCTCCGCGAAAAAAAAGAATTATGCCGTCTTGCGCTATTATAACGTGTCGGAAAAGAGGCCAGGTGTGTAGTGTAGCCCGGGAAGCGTGTTTGAGTGTACGTCGAGCGCAGTGTTTCAGTTTCAAACTCGCGATCTATGTGCGTGTGAGTTATTTGTGTGCGTAATGCGCGTGCGGGAGACAAGCGGCGACACTCGTTCTAATACAAATCAGGAACAATTTCCCTCCTTACCTCTTTTATCTGTTCTGTGGGGGTGTCAACCGAGAATATCGACTAATAGAAAACAATGTTAGAAAAATACATTTGTCGCCGACCCTAAATAAATTTTGATAACGTCAAGAAATCATCCCATCCCACGACTTTCATTCGGTCATCGGTCCACCTTGTAGATGTACCCACCGGCACTAGTCGCCCATCCAGCATCATTCGCCACAATCAGCCATTCGTTCTGCGAGCAAAATGCCCGCTGCCATAGACTGTCTACAGGCTTGTATCTTGGCTACCAATATGGAAGGTTTACCATTTAAACCTTCTAGGAACGCTAGGATTCATTACCTTAGCGAGAGCATGATACCTGCGCCTAAACCCCCCTCCCAACCCCGCTCAAAGTTGTACAACACACTTGCGACTGCGAAATAGCATAGAAATCTCAGATTTGATATCACCAACTGCATCAGACTGCTTGAAAAGTGAACTTTTTTGTAGCTGTATTATTTTAAATTGTAATATTCGTTTCGTCAGGTGGTGCCAGCCAATGTAAGCAGTGAGGGTGAACGCGACAAGTTCAAGTGTCTGTACCTGCTCGTGGAGACGGCAGTCGCAGTACGTCAGAGGGAGAAGGAGGCAGAGGAGGTCCCTGTCTAGTGACCGACAGGTACGTACCCGACTATTGTGTGATCCACAACTATGGACAAAACGAAATTCCTGGGTTTGTTTTGGCAATTTCGGTATATAAAAAATCGGTAGATGTTTGTTTAGTAACAAGTATAAAAAAAAGTAAAAGCAATACAGAGAATCTTTACACGAAAATTCCACAACCATTTTCAGCAATTTCCGTTTTTACGAAAATACAGTTTCTCGATGCTGACCGAAAAAAAAAGATTTCCGGCAAACCAATACTTACGATTTATTTATACAGAGAACATCCATAGTAAAATAGGAAAAACATTGATTAATTTTGTTTCTTTTATTAGCAATCAATCATCGTTCTAATCAATTCATATTTTTTTCGTTTACGGCCCATTTTTGGTCGGTCTCTAATCTCTATCCACAAACCATTTCACGTTCTGTACCCTTATTGTGCTGGTGGCGCCATCTATGCATCTCGTTTCGAGAGCTTATTCTAAGTAGTCTCACATTTGCACCACTGAAGGATTCACCTTATAAAATATAAAATCACATTCTCTAATGCATAAATGCTTTTATACTACATAACATCACGCCTTGTTTCCCCGAAGGGTTGGGCAGAGGTGTACCTATAGTACACCCACATTTCGCCAGTTATGTTTAAGTCCCATGTAATAGGGGGCGAGCCTATTGCCATCTACCGGGCACAAATCCAGACTTCGGGCTGCTACTGAGAAATTCCAGATAGAAAAACCCAATAACACGTTGCCCGACCTAGGAATCGAACCCAGGACCTCATGCTCAGCAGTAGCGATTGCGACCACTAGACCAACGAGGCAGTCTAGTAGTAGTAGTCTAGTCAGGCTTTTATACTGTAGACGAATTTTTGAATGTCTATTTTAAAATTTATGTTGACCATGTAATAAATGTGTGTGTTTGTTTGTATATTGCGTGCGTGTGTTCAAGTTCCAGCTTTAAGAACATAATGCAGCATCCAGTTCTTCTAACTGGAAAGACAGCTGTGCTTGGGGAATTTCTTGCGCCACTTCTTCCCAGCTAAAGCTTTTTTAAGAGCGGGCGACGACGCGGGACTGTCTTATGTAAATTTGTCGTTTAAAAAAGTGCTGTTTCGCAGCTTAGAATAAATGACTTGATCTTGATTTTGTGTGTAAAACCCTTTTAGAAGGAGCTCCACAAAATCTGTTTCTCGCATATCCATGTTCATCTATTAATTGTTCTCTTTATGAATCGCCCGGAATAGAAGCTAACAACAACACTATTCTAGTTTCGCCTAACCTCTAGTCTATTCTAGTTTATATTCTAACAATTTCAAAGTATTTTGTAATCGTTACAGACAATGCAGTATGGAGTGGACTCGGCAGCGCCGCCAAACGGAATTGTACGTTCAACACGCGGTATATAACGTTACAATCTTCCACTAATCTAGAGTTTAATATCGTATGTTTGTTTATAATCACTAATCATGTCGCTATGTGACATTGGCCCGTTAGACCGCACGTATTGACTATGTTAGTGTTCTTCAGTTCTATGTATGTTAGTGGGACTCCAAATAGTCGGGGTCTTGGTTTATCGAGACGGTTCGCCAACACAATAGTTTTGTAAATTTATGAGAGACGGCAAGCGGCCGTAAAAAGTCTGTGAGAATAGAACACTTTTGACATATTCAATCATTCAACAGACACATCCCACAAAACTATAATAATATGCAGGGTGGCATTGACGCGCAAACTTTTACCGTGAACTGAGCACATGATTCAGAACCTGAAAAAAGGTTCCTTTTTTTTTCGCTAGGGGGTATAGAATCATGTGCTGAATTTATGGTTATTGTTTGCGCGTCAAAGTCCTGTATGGGTTACCGATTGTACTGGTCGTCTACGTTCTTGCTAAAGCCGATAAACTTTCTTGAAGAGGATTTCTTTTAGTTTTAATTTCAGGTTAACTGAGTTTTTTAAGTAAAATATCTAGACTGATACAAGAGTAGATGGTCGATATTTTTATATTAATTAGCATCAGCTAAGCCAAGTTGGTCTGACATACCCGAGGGATATTCTTTTAAATTTTTATGGGTACTTCAGTTAGCAGTTTTATACAGTTTGAAGGCAATGATTTTAGAAATGAAAATTTATGTTTTTGTATATGTAGCAACCGTTTGTAAGCAACAACATTTTTAAGTATAAGTTTGTTTTAATTTAAATGACTTTACAGACTATAACATTTTCTAATGTTACTTACCTCGAAGATAAACTCAAAGGTGGTTTCTATAAAATTTCAATTTGACGTCCAGTTTGGAGGGTCTACCGATATTAATGTAGTCAGAATTGCTTGAACGCTGCGGTGCAAAGGCATCTTACCTCTAAAATTAGCGGCCGCGTATATGGCACATGGAGTTTAAAGAAAAGTTCGGTTTTGTAGAGCGACGTCCCTTTCACTCTGACTGTGTGACAGGCTCTTTCCAACACTCTAATTGCCATATACGACCGGCACCCCAAATGCGTAACACATTCATCACAATCTGAATCGTTTTGAAGGATATTACTTATTCGTTGCTTAATCATGTTAGAAAAATTGGTTTGTTCGACAACGTAAATGACCCAATGATAATTTTGTCACACTGAAAGCCATTGCTACAGTTAGTGATAGGGTACTGAACTTTGAATACTGACAAGCATCTTGCCAACGGTCAGCAAAAAGTCCCATTTTTTTTTTCTTCAAATAAACTGGTGAAAGATATTTGTATGGTAAATTGACAGAAAAACCTGAAAATGGCATTTGAGGAAAGTCTATGAGGGATTTGGAAGTTTAGTGTGTGATGACTGGGTAAGGCCCTGTTTTCAATAACACTCAACTTCGGGATATCACTATAAAGAAAACTGTAACTTTCATGAAGATGCAAACGTTACAAAGTTGTTGCATTTTAAAGCGGATCGATGTACTAGATCATAATCTATGTATACTGTAGTGTGCAATCGTGTTACCTATACTTTGGTGGTGCACGTTTTATAATAAGATAAAGACTTTGAAAGTTCATTTACATGATAAGGAGGTGTGTGAGTAGATTTTTCTTTTGCACTTTCTATTTGTATTTTTATGGTGAATGTGTCTAACTGATATTGTCCTCGTCCGGACATGGCTCTTCCAACCTCGCGCTCTATTTAAAAGCGATCGTCGCTTGCATGTCACTTTTTGTTCGAACCCGTCGTCGCCGGCGTCGTCAAACGCGACCTAATAGGCGCCTAGTCGGTTACAGGGGTCTTCTACCTAAGCACGAATCCCGTAGTTTCCGAAGATACTTTCGTTTTCTACTCCATATTACTCTACTTCATATTACTAACGGGTATATCGGGACCCGAACTTAGAATGAATGACTACACGATTTGACATTAGTCCCTAATTCCAATGTGTTTTTCCCGCCCGAAATGTTTGATGTGTCACTTGTTTTGGACGGGCCCGTATCTATGTTGACAGACTGGTGAATGGTGCTACTGAACATTCACCATTTAGGGCGAATTCCACCAAACATACCTCGACTAACTAAGCCTACAATTTTATTCCATTAAGAAAACTGGATTTGGTAAAATTCTATCTGTCCTTAATAATCTGTCCTTAGAGTCCAAAAATATTCTTTTACACGATAACTTTTGATTAAACCATCATTGAAATCGTGTACGTATTATAAAATCGTGCACTATTAAAGCAGATCGTAATTATTATACACTATTAATAATTTTTGTGTAGGATACATATAATAAACGAATATATCAGTAGACTTCCTATATTTATAATTAGAATGACAGACTGGTTAATCCTTATCTATCGGAAGTATTTACTCTGCTTGTAACGTTCCTATCAAATAAATAAATAAATAAAGTCTTGAATTATTATAAAATGAATACGTATATACATTAAATAGGGTTCTGCATATTCATCCCACTAATATTACATATAATGCAAAACTTTATCATATAGTCATGCCATTATGGCTAAGAAATCAAGTATCTAGCAGTAGCACAGAGTAGATACTTACTCTTTTATCTTAAAAACTGATTTGAATACCGACCGAAAGCAGCTGCAAAATTTTACTCCCTTAAAATAAATCGTAGGACTGGATAAATGGTAATACACGAAGTTTCCTGAAGATCTTAGTCCGGCCATGCGTAGAGGTCACTTCAGAGTAAATAACGAATAGACCAGATCAATACTGCAAACATGTCCATTGTAGATTAACACACTTGAACGGTAATATTATCCAAAATAATGATATATTTAGATTTTGCAACCCAATGATTGCTTTTCGGTAGAAAAGCAATCATTTGAACAATAGTAAATTTTATTAGTCTTCTTATAAATTGAAGATTCTTCACGAGAACCAAGTAGTTTTATTAAAACCTCGTTTTAAAGGCGTACTTGAGGTACACTAGCAAAACGTATCAATAATGACCCAAATTAAATGCGACACATCGCAACAATATTATTCTCTATAAAACAATAATAACCAAGTGTAACTACCAACCCATTCCATACAGTGGTCCATTGCCTTTTATATTGACTGGTCTTCAGATACCTCATCAGTTATTAAATATTCATTCATATTGAATGTCATATCCCAAGCTGTCGGAGGGGCAGTTTGGGACTTAAACCCCTCTCATTTTGTCCCGACAATTTGTTCTGCAATAACAGACTGTATGGAGGTATTTACACGTAGATTGCAATAACTGCTTCATACATATAAACTCGTGTCCTTGTATATAGTTTGTACACATACATTGTGTATTCATCATGTTAGGTCTAAAGTTATATAGCTACTAGTTAAGTTAGTGCCAATGAGGCAAGGTAATAGTACATCTCAAAATATGGATAATTCTCATGATAATTTATTTAACCCCTAAACTGACAAGCCCCAATTACGTCACTTAGCAAAATTGTTGAGCTCCGCGAAAATGAAATAGCGCGGTTTCTACACGTTCACTAAAATGTCTATATCTCAGAAAGTTCGCATTGTAGCTCTACAAACTGTATGTCATTGAAATTGTTATGAAATATGCTATCTGAATATAAATGGTTTAGTATAGTTTTACCTTATAATTTATTGTTAATTCGTAGTTGAAAGTAGGGTGAGCGATTTTTTCCCAATTTTTCGTACAAAAGACGCCATAATTATAAAAATAAAGCGTTATTTCCAAAAATTCTTATTGTCTGTACTTAAAACTATACCATTTTACAATAATCAATCAAAATATCAGATATCTCCATACATTTTTTTCATGAGATAAGCTTATCAATAGCATGCCTCCGATCGCCGACCCGGGCGACGAACAAAAAAAAAGAGTATGTTTACACATTCATTACGGGAACTCTGGTAGCCAGGTGGTTTAGGTTATTATCTTATTACATTGTTTGGTACACAAACATAATACAGACAAAGTTTTAGCTGTAACAAAGGTTCAGTTTACGAATAATGAGCAAAAATACAAGCACTTGAAAATAAGTACTAAAAAAGACCCTCTTATACTTTGAATCGTAGAGCAATTATTATTGAACTTATTTTAAATATCAATTTACCATCCACATAATGAAGATATTTCCTAATCGTAAAACATAAGACAATAGCATGTTGCCTAACAAAAACAGTAAGCAAACCAACAATTAAAACAGTCAATTTATTGCGAAAAAAGTGTCATTATTTTTTGTAAAAATTGCCAGCAGCAACCTAATAGCAACCTTATAGTAATAGTTATAAAGTTCATTGTTAATTTGAAAGACCCAACAACCTAAAAGCAACCTTATTGCAATAGTTATAAAGATCAAAAAGGACCGTACCAAAAAAACAAGATGGCGATTTTTTACATTCCCATTCTGTCACAACGACTCAATGAGTTCGATCTATGTTTACAAGAGCGCTTCAGAAAGTGGAACATTCCCGAGAAAAAATGTATGGAGATGTTTGACATGTGATGTCATATGCCTATGCCATTCTATTTCCTACACTCTGTGTAAGTTAGAGCAGGAAAGGAGTTCTCTAGACAGGCAATATTTCCCATTAAATCCGACATGAGTCACGCTGACTCAATGAGTCGACTGACAGTTATGCGGATTATGGCGCCATCTCAATGAGTGGGCTTGTCAGTCCAGGGGTTAAGGGTGATTCCTATAGATGAGCAAATATCATAGAAGTTTGATTGTAGCTATTTAGAGTTAAACTTATCGGCACTGAATTGCGGGAATCACTCTTTTTATTTATTAGTAAATTGTCAAGATAATTATCACAGTTGTAATGTTAATTTTTCTATTAATTCTTATGAAGTAGCTATCAACTTAAGAAAAAGCTTTAAATGGAAGTGGAGACACATTTTTAGCGTAAATGTTTCTCTTGTAGAAATATAATATACTAGATAGCAAACTAATGTACCCACAAATAAGTAAGTTTGGATTAGCTTAGCTATCTAGCATATTGTCTGTCTCGATAAATGTCTTAACAATTTAGAAAATCATATTTAAAAATGTAACCAGCGCCACAAATCAACTTGCAATTATGTATGAGTATCGTGCATAGAACTCCAGAACACCAATTATATTCCATGCCTTATTGCTAAAGATTTAAGACATTTACTTACAAAAAAAAAACAGCGTATTGGAGTTCTATGCAAAATGTATTTATTGGTTGTGAGAATGGGGCGTCGCTGTGTGAACAGATATTTCTATTTGGTAAGACCCTTTATGTATAATTTCTTTGGTAGGCGTATTGAACAAAATAGGCAATCCCCAAATGTTGAAGAATTAAAGAAAATTTTGAATTCAACTTTGGATTAACAAAAACTTTGTTTGCTCCAAAATAAGTCTTATTTTATTATAAAAAAGGACTCTTTTTAGACCAAATGAAATGATAGAGAAAAATACTTCAATATGTCTACTAAACTTTGAAGTTAAGGGGACGAATTATTAGCCGCAGGAATATTACGGGAAAAACTTGAGTCCAAATCAGTAGTTGATTCAATTATCAGACAAACCTTACAATATTATTACTGTCGGGTGTCGAGGTAATAGATCGCTTATTTAATGGAAAATACCTACGTACCATTTTATCGATTTAAATCGTATTTTCAACTACAGAAAATCTGCAATTTACGTGCACAAATCATGTTCTATGAGAATATGATACATAACTTTATTTTAGTTTTAATTTTGTCTATGACCTACCTTAATAAGGTACTCCATCGTTGTCTAGCCTGTTGCACTTAACTTAAGCAGTCAATGTTAATTAGCTCTTAAGCCGTTTGTTTTAAGGTGACTTTTCGTTTAACTCTTAAATATAAGTAGGGTGTCATTTTCGTTTCTTAATTTACCTGAGTACAATAACTTAGACCTTAGTATTTTTCGTTCGTGTAAATACTCCTGTGTAAGATGCGTAATCTGTTAGTGAATAAAATAAATATGATTTCATACTGTGTTTTATTATAAATAAACTTATTACATATCCCAGCAATGTCATCAATTCATCATATAGACTTACAGACGACAATATATTGAAAACATTGATTGATACAATGGAAATCCAGCACAGCTATAATTGATTTGGATGTTTAGAACCTTTTTAGAACCTTTAATTTTGAACTAGAAGTAATCTCAGTTGTGATTTTTAACAACATGAGTGAATGAATGAAATGCACCGACCTTCGATTAATCGAATGAACCCCAAGATTTGGACTAGCCCTTGAAGCCTCACGCTTCATGGTGCTACAAAGACCATTGCATATCAAGGAGTAGACCGGGGGCGCTGTAATGGTTGGGAAGACGTGCCATAGGATAGAAAGGATTGTTAGCCTACCGAGTATGCATCCTTAGTTGTGATTTAAAACAACATAGGTAGGTAATATCCAAATAATTATTTTCTGTAGCAAGGAACATCACGGAAATGCGACTTTTGAGACATTCGTTTTTAATTTAAACATCAAAATCAAATGAACGGTACCGAAATGCCTTTCTAATGTACTTACCTACCATTAATTAAAACGATAATAGAACAATAAAATATACTAAATGATTCGATAGATGTCTCCTCCATAGGTCTACAGTTCATACGAAAATCCCATATAAAAAAAAACTTTACCCGAATTTGAAACTGTTCCACCGTTTCTTTCCATAAAAAAAAATACGAACGATTACGAACATTTTCAAACAAAAAGAGCCAAGTCGGGGCAGGCGTTCTCAAGTGATGCACATACCAACGACCAGCATTTTATTTATATAGACTAGTAAAAGTACGCAAAACGAAGTATGTAAGGCAAAAGTAGCAAAAGGAGTATATAAGGATCGTAGGTGGCGTTCTGTGGTTTCTGCCTAACCCCATGGGAAAAGGATGGAAGGAAAAGGCGTGACTTTATGTATGTATGCAGATTAGTCTGCTTTCACTATATCCAATTTGCTCTTGAAGCTGTTCCGTCGCTTTGCCGCGCCGGCGCCGAGGTCGGATCCCGGTGACTTCCTCTTGCCGGCCTCGTCGCCAGTGGCCTCAATCATAATGTCTTGCGTCGGTATCTCCAGCAGTAAGTGGTCGAAACTGCTGCTGTTTCTACCCAGCTCTTGTTTTTCATCTGCAGACAATATCACGTTTAGCTGTCAACGGTCTACTACAATTTCTATCTAAGGCCGCATCCTAACCGAAAGCGTCTTTTATACGAATATGATGCACTCGCGCGATCAATCTCGTTGCGTTTTTACGTCATAATTGATATCAACGATCGCGTACTCGCGCGACACTCGCTTTCGATTAAGACATGGAGTAAAACTGTACATAGTTATTTTATAAATACTACTATAACAATAGCTACTTTGACTCATTGCTACTGCCGAGCATGAACTTGGTTTCGATTCCCAAGTCGGGCAGTGTTAGGTATTGGATTTTCTATTAAGAATTTGTCAGTAGCAGCCCGGAGTCTTGATGTGCCTGGTCGATAGCAATAACCTCGACCCGTATCACATGGGACTTAAACATAACTGACAAAATGTGAGTGGACTATAGGTACACCTCTGCCTTACCCGTCGGGGAAGTAGGCGTTATGTTATGATAAAATATTATTGTAATAGAAGTGGGTTCACGTCAGTAGTGCAACAGGGTGTTCGAAGCTTCAAGTTTCTGACTGACCCACTTCTTGAAAATTTAAAGTGTCTGTTTAATGGTTTAATTGAAATAAATGCATTGCTTTGTTTTGGACCTCACTGTCATCTCTCGAACTAATGCAACTTTAGGTAATGCAAATTTTGCCACTACATCAGTTTTTTTAACAACTAAGCCAATATTCTATCGAAAATACTGCTCTAGTCTAGTCACTTGTTTTTCATTCTTCATTGAATTATTTTTATTATGAGTAAACAGTGTGCCAAAACCTCACCACCACAAATCATCGCATGTCCTGGTATCCTAATAAGGATGAGATAAGGAAGTACATAAATAATTTACAAAATATTTGAAAGAAAAATCATTTAATTGGACAAATAATCAGTAACCTTAAAAAAAAACTGCCTATAAAGCAAACAATGACTTAAGGCTCCCACAAACAGGCGCGACGTGTTACGAGACTTTATGCCTGGTTTACACAGATATAAATTTATCAAAATTACATTAGAATTAATGACTCATAAGTACTACTCAAACTACCATTATCACGGGTATTTATATAAATAACAAAACATGCTTAATTGTTAGATATGTAGTAATGCATTTAAAACAACCAAGATGTTTTCCTAGGTAAAAGGCTAGTGTTATCTCAATTATTCTCAATGAGACATTGAGAATAATTGAGAGATTCTTTATTAACTAAATTTCCGTGCCAACTCCTAGCTAAGGTACGGTTTTATTATTAAATTATATAGTATCTGTACGACACGTCAGTAAACTACTAAAACTGCCATAACGCCTTAGCAGCTGCTGCCAGAGGCGGCGGCGGATTTTTCCATACAAACCGCTAGTCACCGCTTACTCACACTACGACAAACTCAAACTCAAAGCATCTATCTATACTAATATTATAAAGAGGAAAGATTTGATTGTTTGTTTGTTTGTATTGAATAGGCTCCGAAACTACTGGACCGATTTGAAAATTTGTTTTACCTTTACAAACCGAAATTAAGTCTGATGAACATAGGCATCTTTTTTTTTCGAAATACACGCGGACGAAGTCGCGGGCGAAGTGCTAGTTTCGAATAAACCAATTACAGGCACTTTGGAATTGTCAAGGTCGGTAGGTCAGAAATATGAAGCACATTCCAAGAGTAGTAGGTACTGTTGGAGAAGAACGTGCAAGAAACTCTACAGACTTTAAATCAAAATATGGTTACAAAATATTAGTTGCATCATTCATGTTGTTGAAATTATGCATGTGAGAATGATGAAGAAAGTTAAAAGCGTCCGCAATAAAAAAAAAAAGTAAAACTAAAATAATCCGCAGCAGCTAGAAGATGACCAGTCCCAAATGACGGCGCCCGTTCACTACCATGACGCATGGATCAGCACCGTTCAGCTGGTTTGAAGGGAGCTAAAGGGACACGAACCACGTAGAAACTGACGACTTGAATAGTGACCGCGACAGTTATTGTGCGCTCAACGAATTTGATTAGTACTGCCGCCTCTAGACGCTGCCGGCGCGGCGGTTCTGTGCTCTGTGTTGCTAACAATAATGTGTTTCTAACCGAGACCTTGTTGCTTCATCAGTTGTTTCTGCCGGAACTCCTCCTGCGCTTGCCGCTGGCGCCGCTTTCGCTCCGCCCTCGCCTCTTCCTCGCTGAGCCCGTCCAGAGCCGTCTTTGCTGGATCTTGCTCAACAACTTCTTGTTCATTCTCCAGCCGGATTGCTTTTGGCAGCTGTTTAGGATCGGAAATGGGTAAAATTATAAAAATAATAGGGGAAAAAAATGGGAATCAAAATAGCAGTAAATTGCCATATTTATGACGATTGAAGAAGTTAATATGTTGTGAAACTTAAAATAGCCAATAAGAGGATGTTCATAAAGTGAAATAAAGGAAAACGAATTAACGAAACTATCAATCAAACATTACATAAATTCAAACAATTTTATTTCAATAAAAACAGTTATTTATCGCGCATATCTACACAGTAAAACTACATACATATCTATGTACATTAGCAATTCCATTCGTCTAATACCTTATTATGTAACATGGTTGGGTGAGGAAAACTATTAAAATATCCCAATTTTAAAAACGCCCATTAAAATATAACAGGTGATTGAAAACTCAATTTAATAAAATCTAGTAAAAGCATCACACAAGAGTACATCAATAAGATAAACAGGGTGGAATTGGGACCTTAATCTTTGTAACTTCGGGAAAACGGCCTTAGGAAAGTTTTTTATGATGTCTGACTTTTGTAGTGCCGTAATCTAATCATTTTCATCAGTATCAATGCCCGACTCATTGGATAAAATGGTAATAAAATTGCCTGCCGGGGGCATATAGGCCCCCGGGTCAAGCGGTTCAGTAATTTCCCGATAAAAAAATATAAAAAAATTACCACTACCAAAGAAAAAAAAAAAAATAACAAAGAGATAAGAACACGAAATTATTACGCGGTTTTATCAATAAAAAAGAAAAAATCTCAAAAAGGTCTAAAGTTAAGAAAAGCAAGTTGGAAGTCGTTTAATTTCCTGCAATATTTTTGGTATTTTTTTCTCTCGAATTCTGACTTTTCTAGCACTCCAACCTCAGTTGGTCTTAAGCGTTTATTGATCCTTCGAAGAAACAGGATTCAATGGCATCAAAAAAAGGGTTAAAATTGCCCATTTTCTTGGTCTGTTTTTTTTTTAAATCTGTGAATGCCGATTGTATTTCTCGAAAGTTATGGATAGTCTCCTGAGACCGTTTTCACGCAGCTGTAACGATTAAAGGTACCTACCCTAACTGCCCCACCTCAAAAATCCACCCTGTATATAGGTAGGTGTGCGAATTTGAATGTTATTCTCGGAAAAATAGTAGATCTAGATAAAAGCAGGCATTCACAACACTCATAACACACCGACTTCTAACAACGAAGTGGCGGCGAGGACGCCTGACCGGCGACAACACTTACAACTACATACAACGAGGAAAAATTACATAAAAAATAGTTCACCATTTTTGAGATTTCAAACTATTCTCAAAACTACTGCAATACTCGTGTGAGCAGTGTGGCAAAAAACTTCCACAAGTGTATAAGAATAACTCGCTGATAAAATACTAGTGGCTAGCTGGCTAGTGAGCCAGATGGCTAGAGGCTAGGTGCGGGCGGAGGCTAGGCCTTGTCGGGCGAGGAGGAGGCCGCGCTCGCGTCCTCCGGGAACTGCTTCTCCACCTGCTCCGCAACCCACTTCTTGACCTTCTGCTCGGTCCAGAAGCCGTCGTAGAAGATGGTGGGCTTGATCCAGCAGCCCTGCGCCGGCGCCTGCGCAGCGAACGCGGCCTCGTCGGGCCGGCACGCGCCGCGCCCGTTCACCACGAGGTTCTTGGGCGGCAGGTTGAAGTTGAGGTTCACGTTGCCGGGCGGGCGCTCGTAGCTCTCGTACGCGAAGTGCCAGCCGCCGCCGGGGTACTCGTAGTACGCGCCCGGGAACACGGCCGGCGAGGGGCCCGCCACGCGCGGCGCGTACGTGGACGCGGCCGCGTAGCCGCCCAGCACCGGCTGCAGCACGAAACTTACGTTGGAGTTGGCGCGCGCGTGCGCAGGCGGCCCGGCGGGGCCCGCGCCCGGCCGCGTGGGGCCCGGCGGGGGCCGGTTGGCGGGCGGCATGGCGGCGCCCAGGACTCGCGCGTTCTTGACGGCAGGCGGCGGCGCGAGCGGGCCGTTCTGCACGGGCGGCGCCCCGGGGGGCGCGTGGGGCGCAAGGGGCCCGGGGGGCGCGAGAGACCCAGGGTGCCCTGGGGCCGCAGGCTGTGCGAGCGAGGCCATCGGGGAGCGCAGCGCGTGGTTCGGAGGGGTGGCGCAGTCGGAGTCCTTGCGCGCGGCGCGCTCGCGCATGTTCGTCATGTTCTTGGGCTCGACGTGTTTGTTGGCGACGTTCTGGTTGTTCTCTTTGGCCGGTTCGGGCGCGTTGGCAGGCACCTCCGCACGATGAGCCTCGAGTAGCTCTGACAGCTCGGTGGCAACGCTACCGCCGAAGCTAAGCAACGTCTCGCGAAGCGCATTCGTCACTGCACACTGTGGATACACAGAAAGCTATATAAAGCAACTATCAAGCAGCAAAAACATCAGATTTTATAATTCTACAATATATTGTTTAGTTCCATTTCATTTTATTTATACCTTTCTAGACTTGTAAATGGCGAATCCCTTAGAGTTGGCGGTTGAGGTGGCATAGCCGATGTTCTCCCGATGTATGTCAAAGCTCTTTATTGTTATGGACACAAATGCAACCACTCCCGCACAGTACTTGCCATTTGTGAAGTCCACAAAATCTAAAACAAATGTTTTTTGAATAACTAAATTATCAAGATGGGATGATCTATGAAAGTTCAAACCATGAGATTAGATTTTCATTATTAATATTTATTTTCTTTACCTTTTTTATATTCATGTTTATATTAATTGGCTTGTATATTATGTTAATTCAGTTTGATAAGAGACAAATAAAAATTAATTTTGTAAATTGGTAATTAATAACACTTTTACACATATTTTTTTTATATTTAATTTAGATGAGGTTGGTGTTTCCTAGCCAACTACTCTGAGAAGAAACACCAATTCAAACTAAAGAGGTATGTCTCTTTTGGATCAGATCTTTTTCAGTCACTATGATATCTTTGGTAGTCTCTTACTTACAAATGTAAGATTCAAAAACCAAATTTATACATATTATATAGTTTTTGTGTATTAAATAACTACAATGATCATTGAAGTAATTGATAATACATAACATCACGCATGTAATCCCATTTCGCCCGTTATGCTGAAGTCCCATGTAATAGGGGGCGAGCCTATTGTCATCAACCGGACGCAAATCCAGACTCCGGGCTGCTACTGAGAAATTCTAGAAAGAAAAACCCAATAACACTGCCCGACCTGGGAATCGAACCCAGGACCTCAAGCTCAGCAGTAGCTCTTGCGACCACTAGACCAACGAGGAATTTATTGATAAAACTATACAGCATGTCCGAAAAAACCAACAAAAACCCTGTCCGATCCTGAAGGGTAGTATTTGGTAGCGTATACAAATACGTAATCATTTAATGGATACGAGATTATTATGTTTCCTCAATGAATATCATTAATTTAAATGATAAATGAGTTAATACTCGTATTATGTGCTTTTGGCAATGTAGGTACCGACGTGTAGGTATAAGTTTATTAAAACATTTACTTGTTGCATACCTCGGCGATCGTGTTTCACATGTCTACCTCCAACATTAAAACACATTCGACACTTTTTATTAAATTTTTACGTACTCTTCGCAGCGCACTTGTGTACGATTTGAGTGAGTCGAAATCTTCCACAATCCGAGCTCTTACTTCGCCCCATGAGTAAAAATCAACGTATTAAAAATATTGCTGATTGGAATACGACATTGTTCGTGATACGATGGCGGCACGTGATACGTACGGACATCCGATCGAAAGCTATCTCCACGTGCCAGTAGGCAACCAGTCGGCTATATCAAAGGGTCGATGACTAGTTAAAAGAGTACCTACAGCGCGGCTAGTGCAGGGCGGTGTCCTTTGAACTAAAAATAGGAAAAAATGAAAAGATTTCGCCGGCCGGTGGAATGTTGTCAACTTATGAAAATTTTCTATTTCACCATATTTTGTGTTAAATTTCTCATGGTTCATAAAAATAAAAAATCAATAAGTTTTCAAGAGTACAATTTTTTTTTTTTCTAATACATAATTATGTTAAACCAGGAAATACGCCTTTAATGGATTGGACAGGGTTTTTGTTACATGCTGTATAATTAAGTATGTTGAAGCAGTATTTAAGTTAAAAGCTTACCTAGCTCTTGTTTGCTGACCGACCAGCTCCAGTTATTAAAGCCCCACTGTGAGTGACCAAAGTTGATGAGCTGCAGCCGACGTTGCTGCTGATCACTGTCTTCTTCTAACAGCAGCGGGTCTGAGATTGACACACAGTCCGGCTGAAGAAGATAACGTAATAAGGAAGGTTTGGTCATGTTGAGAGAATGAATGTTAAGCGACTTACAAAAGGTATATATAAGGCAAGGCAAGGTGATATTTATAAGGCAGAAGTGAGCGGAAACACCGGGAGGGGACACTCTAGGCATTATAGTGGCCTTATCATGATTTTCTTCAGAAAGGTCAGGTGCATAGTACTCGCAACCGGCTTGTGTGTATGACCAGATGTATGAACATAAACAAAGCAAAAGGAGTATGTTAAGAGGATGGTAGCGAGTAGGCATTCTGTAGTTTCTGCCTACATGCCCCATGGAAATGCGTGAGTTTATGCATGTAGATAAGAATGAAAAAAAAGAGCTTTGAAAGAGTATTCTATCTATCTTAGTTATTAATGTTAATATTTTAGGTTGTTTCAATAAAGTCAAGTCAGAGAATTCCATAACAAAGTAGTGTAATTATAATAAATTACTGCCTGCTGGCGAGCATGCCACGAGATGTAAACAACTGCTAGAGTGCTAAAAGGAAGAACTTAATGCTACAACATTGGAAAGAATAAAAATAACCAAGTCATAGATTCATACGAGCTGAAAATACAGTTCATTGGGTACATAGAAATATTAATAATTACATTTATAACAAGTATTACATTTTAGTTCTAGTAATTTAATAATAAACCTTATTTTTAATTACAATCATCAGTTGTAACTTTTTTGAACCGCACACAGCACCGAAAACGCGCTCAATTATTATTCACAGCCCAAACAACAGTTAGTACCTACTGCAATTATTAGCAACATTGCTTGTACCTATGTAGTTTTATTGCACTTTCTATCTACTGTTTTCATAAAGACCGGGTCGGTTACCATTTTAATACTGCAATTAGCGACGGGGAATCCAGGTTTTCTTTGCATCATGAATTAGGTTGGCGCGCTTTTTAATCAAGATGCCATATACTTTCTTTAATAGGTACTTTCTGTATTTGTGTAAATAATTCTTTGAACAACTTAATCTAAGTTGTTCTCAAATAATTGGCTAATAATTCCCAACAAAACAAGTATTGACATTTTGCGCGGAACTTCCGTTTACAAAAGTTCCAAAGATTCCAAACTTCCAAAGACAAAACCTATTTTTTTAAATAGAGTTGCTACAGTTGTCAAAGTTATTGATATTCACAATAATAATACTATTTTCGGTGTTGAATCCATGGTAATAGGTTTTATACGTCGATATATTGTCCCTGCCACCCCAAACATTGTCGCCCTAGCGCATTCTTCTTTTAGTACGACCCACAGAACACTATTACTCCTGTACGACCAAGTTATTGGTGGCGCTGGTTGTCGACGAAAATGAAAAAGTCTAAAAAAACCGATCATATTATGTCCAATTCGAAATAGTATAGATTCGAAATAGTTCGAAAACAGGCCATTTCTCTGATAAGTTGGTTGAAATGTAAAAGTCTTAAAATAATCACGAGACTATAATAACTAGAGATATAATAATTACAGTATATTGAATTAGATTATTTATCGGTGCTTGATCTGAAAGTAGAATTCCTCCCTCTTTGAAATAACTGTTACAAAACTGTGAAGTAACTGTAACTGTCTTTGAAGTAACAGTGTGCTGTATATTAAAATTAACATAAAATAAAATAAAAAAGTAGACGAAATAGGATCTTTAGTAATTCTCTCTTTCTTATCTTTAGTATTCTTTTTCTTTGATACATCGACTATCGATCTCACCAACTGTTGCGCTTATTTTGTAAACGACTGAACGGACTTTTTGGCGGGCTTTTGAAAAGGGCAGCAATGGGGAAGGTCGGGCAAAGCTAATTGTAGATGGCGTGACCATAGCTAGGTCCCTACGGCCTACAAAATTTTTGACATTTCGTTCATTCATTTCATTTTATGTTCATTCATGAGTTTGATTTTATTTCACTATTTCGTTATTTTCAGTATTTTAAATCAAGTACTTGACATGGAAAGTGTCAGAATTTTAAACCTTGAATATTTCCTCGTAATCACTTTCTTCAAAATGTTCACGACATAAATTCGAACTCAAAAAAATCTGTACGAATAGCTTTAAAGCACAATCTTCTAATTTTAGGGGCTTACGAGAAATTCGAACTCCAATTTCAGAGTATCTAGGAACACAACAACGAGTCAAATTTCGCTAAAATAAAATAAAACCACATAACGCCTTGAATTTTTAGCTTGTGTTGGGAACTAGCTACGACAGCGCCATTTTGACAGTTGCCTTCCCCATTTGTTATATATCTTGGATTAGTGTTTAATTGTATAGTAGGTGTATATATTATTAACTTTGATAGAAGCGGATAAGTTTATTAATGCCTCGGTTTCTCACGAGTACTTGAAGAATATCTTTAAAGTCTTTTTCATATACAAAAACAATAACAAGAAAAATAAAACAAAACAAACCTTTACAAAAAGGTTATGATAAAGTTGCTCATAATAATTTAATTAAGGAATACAATGTTCCATCTTCAATTAATGGTGGTGCTCTTCTAAATAGTGCTGAGTATGTTAAAAATACAGATAATGAAGACATCAATAATTTATTAGCTACATTAATGAGTATTATTTCAAATTCTTGTGTACCGGACCACGTGGCAGTAAAATTAATTAACGATATTACTCTTTCTATTAACAATCATTTAAAACATGGAACAAGTTCTTCAGTGGTACTGTAGAAGTTTACCTTCCAAATCATCTGAAATTATTTATCTAACAAACAAATTTAACATTTCTCTGTTAGCTATATCCGAAACCTGGTTGAAACCAAGTTCTAGGTTTCATATTTCAGGTTTTAACATAATTAGAGATGACAGAGCTGATGGTTGGGGTGGCTCTGCTTTTCTAGTTTGCCACCATTTTCCAACGATATATTGAATGCAGTTGCCATTCGTATGGGTGGCATAACTTATGTGTCTATATATATAGCTCGTAAGGATCCATCTGTTATATCGGTTTTGAAGCTCATTATTCAATTAGTTCCGTCTCCGGTTATAGTATTAGGAGATTTCAATGCTCATCATAGTCTTTGGGGTGCTCCTAATGACGATGGTGTTGTAGTTTGCATAGCAGAACTTATTGATGATTTGGCCTTATGTGTGCTTAATGATGGGTCTCCTACACGATCTTTTGTTCCGGGTCAGTCTCCTAGTTATGTCGATATTTCATTATGTTCTTCATCTTTGTTCCCCAGTTTTACGTGGAAACGTTTGAATACTTCACATGGCAGCGACCACTATCCAATTCTCCTCTCAAAAGCCACGTCGAATTGCCGAATTCCACCACTGCCTCCCTTATTAAACCGAAAGAGCAGAGTAAAAACAAAAAAATACGCTTGGGTATTGCCGTCAAAGGTTAGAACAACCGTTTGAGTGGGTTTCCATTCGGTAACACCCAGAGAAGTCACCTTACGGCTCGTTTTCCTAGCCTTAATAACAGGGCCGTATCCAGTGGGAACCTTGATGTTCTGTATAACTTCTTCCTCAGTCCATTCAGTGGGCACATCTCTGACAAGACCTAAGCGAGTAATGTTAAATTGGGGGATTGAGGCAATGAAATTATATTTTAATAAAATGGAACTGATTGAAAAACTGTTAGCATCCTGCAGCCTAATTGCGTAACACATTTTCGTAAACGATTACGACTAATCTGTTTGATTTTGACAGTTCAACAACATTCATTGCGTTCTATATATTGTTGAGCAGAATTTTTATCGAACTTAAGAAGCAATGGATTAGCAATCTGTTTCAAAACGATTCAGATTCCGATTGATTGTGTATTACGCAATTAGGGTGCTGGTGAGACTTGAACTCAACTGAAACACGATATCTTCGTAGCCGATAGACACTACTTAAGAGAATGTTGCTGTAGTTGTTTTGTGTCAGAAACATTACAAATTTAATTGGGTATAGAACTGTGCCAGGGGTCTCGCCCTCTTTTAAGGAAACGTGAATATGGTGGATTACCTTTTATTAACGTGTAAGAATGTCTGCCAATTTCTTTTTTTTGAGTATCTTTGAAGGATTCGAGGCAATATTAGGGGAAGGAGTAGCCAGTGGTCTTTTCATACTCGCAGATTCGGAATCAATTTTTTCACTTAGCACATTGTCATCGGGGAGGGTAACTGTTAACACCGGAGTGAAACCAAAGGGAACAAGTGGTTTTTTTGGAATTCATGGGGAATACGAGGTAAAATCTTGAAAATATGAAAGGTAGCGTTAAAACAAATCTTATACTTATTAAATGCAACACAAACACAGAGATTAGACACTAAAATCTACTGAAAATGTAACACAAACGAAAGCAAGTTTTAAGCCTGCACCACTACCCACAAAAGTTCCACTCACAGTTGTTAAGATAATCTAACAAAAACAAAACCAACAAAAGTCTAACCGTCAAAAAATAATAGATGACAACATAACTTTTAAACGCGAAAGGCGGAAACGTGAACTAAAGCTCTCAGGCCCCTGAACACAATCATCAGAAAAAATGGGGAGAAAATGACATTTAAGTGGGCAACACCACAAAATGTCAATGTTATTATTATAATGACATTGACATTTTGTTTATCCCGAATTCCCGATCCGGCAACATCCGGATTCCGGCGGCGGGCCGAATGCATTTTCAGGAATCAAGTGTTCACGCATGTTATTTTCAATCGTAGTTTTCATAAATTGCGAAATATTGTGGTCATAGAAAGGCGTATCCACTACAGAACAAAATTGCAATGGCGACAGAATTTACTGAAATCGATGGGAGTATTTTAGAAGGGGTAAATATCTCATTTATATAAATATTTGTATTCTTTGATGTTGAATTAGAATGTGGATAAAAATATTTTCAGGGCGGTCAAATACTTCGGACCACAATTTCTCTGAGTGCTATTCTGGGAATACCTGTGAGGGTGACAAACATTCGAGCTAGGCGCAGCAAGCCGGGTTTAGCGGCGCAGCACCTCATAGGTGAACTTCATTTTTTGTATTTAATATTAAATCTAGGTGGGCGTTTCTCTAAAAAAATACTTAATTAAAAATAACCTACTGAGACAAAAAATCATCGAAATTATTTTGGTAAAGTTCAACCTGCCAAGGTAAACATGAGTAAAATAAAGCAGCAACTGTCATATATTTTGACCTTCCGAGTTTACTACATCACCCTTTGGCTATTAAGTACAATATTCAGATCTTCCTTGATCCAAGGATCTAATAAATTATAATGTATTATTTACACTTTTATTGTGGTGTAATTTATATACATTATTCATGATAACTTTATGACTGTTAGCATTATTTTTCTAAATGATTTCAATGTTAATTTTATTTTGTTCTTTCACAATAAATACCAAGAATAAATTTCTACACAAACAATGCAGTCACAAACTATACAACTACCATTGTTTACCTACTATTATTATTTATTCATTATCTGGCATTGCTTTATTTTATTTTATTTATTTATTTAACTATTTATCTACACACATTTATACAGGCAAGAAAAGTACATACAAAGGTTATGCTTAAAAAAACAAATACAACGATGACACAGTGGAAAGAGCGTTTGTTCACTCCTCTTCTACACAGCAACAGTTTGACTGTTCCTAATGTCAGGTGGAAGTGCTTGTGTTATAGTAAAATAATTCTAGGTGCATCTTCACATAAAATTGTGCCTCAAGTCTGGAACCCCAATTATAATGTCTACATAAATTGTATTGAGAGCATACAGAAAAGGTTTTTAGGGCACATTCAATATTGGTCTTTTACATTTTTAACAAATTATACCCACCGTTGCAAAAAAAAAAACATATCCTTCCACTTTACAAAAGGCAGAAAATATCAGATCTTGTGTTTCTTTTCTACATTGCCAATGGAACAACTGGTGTTACAGAGTTGTGCGTGGGCCATGGCGGCCGTCGGTGGTTAATATTCCAACCAGCCCACCTCCCTCCAGAAGCCGATGAAAGCTTCTGGTCTGTCGAGAACATCTGTGAAAGATCCGGGTGTCCCGAGGGTTTCCGATCTTATCTGGGTAACGCCTGTGCACTCAAAGAGCACATGCGCAACGGTTTCGTCCGACTCCATGCAAGCTCTGCACAGTGGACTATCCGTGATGCATATTGTGTGAAGGTGTTTGTTTAGCGAGCAGTGTCCTGTGATGGTCCCCGTCACCAGGCGCAAGCCATTTCTGTCTAGGCGTAATAACCGTCTGGTTAGCCTGCCATTTAAGGATGGCAAAGCTTCCTTGGACTGCCTGCAGCCTGGTGTCGAGGTCCACCACCTCTCGGCTTGTGTGTGGGTGGATTCCCGCAGCCACCTGCGTATCTGGTTGGAGGGGATGGGTATGACGGGTTCAGGCCCGCAAGCCGATGTGCTGGATGCTCTCCTGGCTAATTCGTCAGCTGCGTCGTTGCCTAGTGATCCGCTATGTCCTTTTATCCATTGAAGTGTCACCTTGTTGCGGTTAGATACCGTAACTCGTTCTAGGGCATTGTGACATTCTAGTGTTAGACTCGAGGTAATATTTTCTTTCCCTAATGATTTGAGGACTGAGGCGCTGTCGGAGAGTATACGTTTAGAGATATGAGGAACAGGGTGTAAAGTTCACTCATACTCTTTAGAAAAGGGAGGATCCTCCGACCAGATTGATGTCGTATCTGGTGGGCAACTGCCCGATGATTGTTATCGGGAAGTTGTATGTATGCTATCTGCGCGGTAAACTCTGCTTGCGCGATGCAGGATTGATGCGTTTGTTCGCATGTGGCGGTGTAGATGCCGCCACATCACTCCCCTCCGAAGACCGGAGGTCGATAGTGGACTAAGTCTTGTATCTTGCGATGCTTGCCAATGCCAGTTGGGTTCCAGTGGGTTGGAACCGGGTGTCGCGTAGTTCGCGGTGAGTCGGAACTGTCTGCGAAGATGCCCCAGTGAGTCGGGGTGGCTGACTGCTGGTGTCGACCAGGAGAGGGATTAAGCGCTCTGCTTGTGGACCGGCCGAATGTGCAGTATGCTGTGCCAAGGTTGCTGATGAGGCTGAAGGTGATGACCAGGTATGCGCTTGCGCTGCATGCTGATGGTCAGGACAACCGTTCAAGCCGTGGTTGCTGGCTGGCTGTGTGACTTGCGGGAGTGATGATGATGACGTCACGCTGGAGTAGTTGCACGAAGGCTGCGCTGACGTTCATACTCGGGGTCACCAGTTTAGGGATAATGTTCATCACGTCGGGGTCACCAGTGAATTGATATGAGGATCACGTCGGGGTCACCAGTTTAGAGATATGAGGAACAGGGTGTAAAGTTCACTCATACTCTTTAGAAAAGGGAGGATCCTCCGACCAGATGGATGTCGTATCTGGTGGGCAACTGCCCGATGATTGTTATCGGGAAGTTGTATGTATGCTATCTGCGCGGTAAACTCTGCTTGCGCGATGCAGGATTGATGCGTTTGTTCGCATGTGGCGGTGTAGATGCCGCCACATCACTCCCCTCCGAAGACCGGAGGTCAATAGTGGACTAAGTCTTGTATCTTGCGATGCTTGCCAATGCCAGTTGGGTTCCAGTGGGTACGACATCCATCACGTCGGGGTCACCAGTTTAGAGATATGAGGAACAGGGTGTAAAGTTCACTCATACTCTTTAGAAAAGGGAGGATCCTCCGACCAGATGGATGTCGTATCTGGTGGGCAACTGCCCGATGATTGTTATCGGGAAGTTGTATGTATGCTATCTGCGCGGTAAACTCTGCTTGCGCGATGCAGGATTGATGCGTTTGTTCGCATGTGGCGGTGTAGATGCCGCCACATACGTATGTGGGTGTCTGTAACTCTTCTGGCTTCTATGGCATACACCGCTTGTATGATGCCCACACACTCCGCTTGATAGACGGTGTTGAACATTCCCAGCGGACTTGATATGGTTATGTTGAGGTCATTTATGAAAACTCCGGCTCCTGTACCGGATCCGGTCTTTGAGCCGTCGGTGTATACTCTCAGTTCATTCGTGCCTGAGTAGTCACACTGTTCTTCTGAGAGTATGATATTGTAGTGCTTTTGAAAGTAATGTCGTTTCGGGATTTTGTCGCAGGGTGATGCCATCATTGGTTGTCCGTTGACCGCATCTTCCTTTATGCGTATGTGCTTGACCCTAGAGTCTTTGCTTAGGGTTCCCGATATGTGGAGCCTGAAGGCAGCTAGGGTCGCTTCCTCCCTCACGATGAGGTGTAGGGGTGGTAGCCCAAGCATCGCCTGTAGGGCAGCAGTGGGTGTGGTTTTCATGCAGCTAGTGATTGCTACGCAGGCAAACCGCTGCAGTTTTTCGAGATCTCTTTGGGCTGTGCTCAGGTCTGTGCTAGGCCACCAGACCAACGAGCCGTACGTGATAATTGGTCGAATAACAGTAGTGTATAGCCATTAGGTGACTTTGGGGCTAATCCCCCAATTTCTGCCAAGCATTCGCTTGCACTGCCACAGACATATGCTGGCTTTTGTAGTGATATATTTGGTGTGTTTCGCCCAATTAAGCTGTTTGTCCAAATAAATGCCTAGGTATTTGGTTTCGGTTGACAGGCTTAGGGTAGTACCAAAGAAGCGTGGTAGTTGTAGTGTCATTTGTTTCCTCTTTTTTGTAAAGAGAATCAGTTCGGTTTTTGTGGGGTTGACGGATAGCTGGTGTCTGTTGCACCAGTCCTCTACTATTTTCAAGGCTTGGCGCATAAGGTTGCATAAGGTATTTTCGTGGGTGCCATTTATTATTATGGTTATATCATCGGCATAGCCTACAGTAAAGTAGCCTTTGTCATTTAGTGTTCTGATGAGGCTGTCTACAACCAGGTTCCACAGAAGCGGCGAGAGGACGCCCCCCTGCGGGCAGCCCTTCGCCACAATGGCCCTTGTGGTGTCGTTCACTTTTACCTGTACAGCTCTCAGTTTGAGCAAATTGGTGATCCACCCGCTCAGGGTCGGGTCGATGCTGTGTCTGTCGAGGGCCATGTTGATGCTACCAAAAGTGGTTTTGTCAAAGGCGCCCTCGATATTAATGAAGACGGCAAGTGCTGAGCATTTGTGATCCACGGCGCATTGAATTTTGGATACTACGCTATGTAACGCAGATTCCGTTGACCTGCCTGTGGAGTACGCATGCTGTTGTTTGTGAAGTGGTTTTGCCTGAAGAGGTCCGTCACGAATGTATCTATCACAGAGTCTCTCGAGGGTTTTCAGTAAGAAAGATGTGAGGCTTATGGGCCTGTAGGCCTTGGGTTGCGTGTAGTCGGATTTGCCTGGTTTGGGTATGAAAATGACTTTCACTTCGCGCCAAGCTAGGGGTATGTGTCTGAGTGCTATGCAGGCCCGGTAGGTCTTCACCAGGCATGGTGCTAGTAAATCAGCCCCCCATTGTAGAAGGGCTGGGAAGATGTCATCCAGCCCTGCAGAATTAAAGGGCTGGTAAGTGTTGATGGCCCACTTTATCCGGTCTTCTGTTACTATACTGTGTGCTCTAGACCAGTCTTGGTCTGTTGGGGCCCAGTCTGGTTCAGCTTCCCATACCTTGTCCTCTAGGAGTTCGCAGTCTGGGAAGTGAGTCTCTAAGAGGAGTTTACTGGTTTCATGGTCAGTTAGTGTGTATGAGTTATCGGGTTTTTTCAGCTTGCCGAGGGTACGGTCCTGATCAGTTGATAGGATTTTCCTTACCCTTGCGGCTTCGTTGTTGTTTTCGATGGATTCACAGAATTTCCGCCATGCTGTTCTCCTGGCAGTTCTGATTTGCTTTTTGTATGTATATTGGGTCTCTTTGTATAAATCCCAGTCGTCCGGGAGTCTAGTGTTTTTGGCTCTGTTAAATTGCTTACGTAATGCATCTCTGAGTTTACTAAGTTCAGCGTTCCACCATGGGTTCCTCTCGCTGTTGGTTTTTGGCGCTCTTAGTTTGCAGCATGCATGGTATGCTTCGGTTAGGTATTCTGATAGTTTATTCACGATGTATTCTAATTGTGCAGGGTCTCTTATGGTTACTTTTGATAAGTGCCTGTCTAGCAGGGAGGCTAGGAGGCGTTTATACCCGGGTATATTAGTGCTCCGCGGGTTTCGCCTTGGCACTGGGTTGCTTGTATTGGCAGCTAGTGTAAAACGAATCCTTCTGTGGTCTGAGCAAGAAGGCTCGTCGGATACATGCCAGTTTGTGATAAGGTTTGTCGCATTTTCTGTTGCAAGGGTTAGATCTATGATTGTTTGTCCACGGGCTGTGACCCAAGTGGGTTCAGAGCCACGGTTAACAATGTTAAGGTTAGTAGAGAATAAATAGGTGGATAGTACCTCTCCTCTGGAGTTCGGTGCGTCGCTGCCCCAGAGTGGGTGGTGAGCGTTTGAGTCAGTGCAGATGGTCAGGTCTAGTTTGGCTCGCTCGCAGTGTTGTACCAGGTCGGTCATCTCTTTTGGCGGGCAGTTTGCATCCTCACCCGGCATGTATACCGAGGCCAGAACAACGTCGGGAACGTCGCCTGCGGTCTGGAGCCTGACAGCTGTCAGGTCTCTGGAACAGAACTGAGTAAGTGATGTGGAAGGAATTTCTTTGGGTATGTAGGCGCAGGTTCTTGGTTTGTCTGAGTTTTCTGTGCTGAGAATTAGCTTACCTCCGATGTTGCTGAGGCCGCATATTCTCTAGTACCTATATAAGTATACATATATATTTTCTTTCGTCGTTAATTTCTTCTTCATTTTGTTTAAAATTGTATTGAAAAGCAATAGTGCCACTGATTCACTTGTATATTGGTTATTTTGAAATCAAATTCCGTATTAGCAAGGGATATCTATGCTTGCCTATTAATATCCGACTGCCTGCAATGCCTTAGCCTAATTAAAAAACAGTTTAAATTGAGTTATGACTGCTCTAATGTTGTTAAAAATCAACTGCTATATACATCATTGGTCTCACACAGTATAGAAATATTTTAAAATAAAGATTACGCCTGAACTTGAAGGTCTGTTTCACCATCTCTCTGTTGGTATCACGTTTTAATGCTAGCATGATTCCAGTGCGAGAGAGACATAGCTGTATAGCTATGATCAATAGCACCATCCCTTTTTCGGACTGGATTCATGGTGGCATTACCTAATGCTTCATAATACAGACTGATAATGTCTTAAATTAGTAGATAGGTACATCTGGAAAACTCCAGTACCTATATAAGTATACATATATATTTTCTTTCGTCGTTAATTTCTTCTTCATTTTGTTTAATATTGTATCGAAAGCAATAGTGCCACTGATTCACTTGATTTCAAAATTCACTTGTATATTTACAAGTGAATTTTGAAATCAAATTCCGGCATTCCCTCTTCCAATGATAGTGCACCAAATCCATAAATAACCAACGCAATATAGTAGAGTGTCGTTTGTCTTACAGGTATAAAGCTAGTAGCAGACATGTGCGGCGCAAAGCTAAGGGGTGACACCATCGGCTCCACCGAGGTACAGTTTATTCCGGGCAAGAGGATCAAACGCGGGCACTATGTCGCCGACACACGCACTGCTGGGTGAGAGCAACGCCTTATTTGTGCTTGAAAGGTTATTATTTGCTCTTATTAGTTTGTTTTTTGCGCTGAAGGAAAGGACAGACTGGTCTTTTTTGAGAATAAATTCGCGTACAAGTTTTCCGTGCTGATCGAATTGCGAAGGGTGTGGAAAGCCACCAAGGAAACCAACAAAAAGCGGTCATCTATGTGCTTCTAACGCCTCGTATTCATGGTAAAAGTTGTGCAACGTTGTTGCTTCAACGTTATTGTATAACTGGCAACATTTAATACAGTAACGCACACAACAAAATATCACTCAAGTATTTGTTGATAGGTAAGGCAAAGGCGTGTACTATGGCTATGGGTATACTATACTTATACGCCTCTATAACCTAACCTTTAGTAAGAGTATTTCTTACATAAAGGTATTTATTAATTAATTGAGGATCTCCAACAAAATACCCAATGCATGACTGTACGGCACTGTAACGTGCATGTTGTGTACGTGTGGCTAAGCCGAGCGCCCGTTTTTCCCGAACTTATACGTATATTTTGTTAACGCCTTTAGGTATTTGGTATTACCGGCTTTGTCAATGAATGTGTCGAAGATTTACAAACTGCATGGACAAACGAGAGGTGATAAACAAAACAAAGCTTCCAGCTGAAGCCGGTAAACAATGCAAAATTTACGCTGTATTTAAATAAAAGGCCAAATAAATTACTATCATGGTTTTGGAAAGCCGGGCAGTAATACCACATACCTAAACACGTTAAAAAAATACGTCTATGTTCAGGAAAAAAGGGCGCTCGGCTTTAACCACACGTACACTATATAACATGCACGGACACTGGGCGTACAGTTAAAATCAACCCATTCAGCGAAGGTAGAGGCCGAATGAAGTTTACCGATCGGCATGACCCGAAAGACAGCCGATTAAATGTTGCAATTGCTTCGGGTCGGCCTTGAGTACTACCTAATCGAATGTGCTATCCCGAGAAAGTGTATAGCACGCGACTTACATATTTTTTCGTGGACAATCTTCAATTTAATTAATCATTTTGACCGATAGTTCGATCAGCCTGCTCATGCAAATAGCGCTGCCTTGCGCTCTGCTGGCTGACGGGCCCGTCGTTATGGACCTGAAAGGAGGCACTAACGCCGACATGGCGCCCCAGATCGAATACATGACTGAGGTGTTCAAGAACACACTGCAACTCTTTGGAGCTACATTTGAAATGAAAATGCACAGACGAGGGTAAATATTATTATATAAGGTGGTAGGGACATCGGCGCGCCAACTAAAACCATGAAATCAGCATGCGTCCATGTTTTCGTTGGTTATCTAAAAAAAACTGTTTCCATGGGGTCTCAACTTGAACAAATTATAATTAGCCTTGATAAGAAATCATAGATGGCAGCGTAAGTGACCATTATGAAATTAACAATCATTAGAAAGCGATATACGGCAGAATGTTGACTAACGTAAGATTAGTAAAAATCAAAACTTCCTTGTTTAATGCTGATTTTTTTATTTGCACTCATAATGCACTTATTTTCAACAAACAATCCTTTAAATTTAATTCTAACCCTTCTAAGAAAGATAATAAATTTATTTGACACAGGTTAAGGCACACAATATTCACACAAAACAAAACAAAACAGAAGAAAATTGTATTGTGTGCCTCACGGCTGCGCCAAATAGGCCCAGTTCAGCATGAATGCCAGACAACTAAGTGCCTGACGCTGGTTTTCAACTAGACCCAAGACGTCCTCGTTGGGTTGTAAATCAGTTTTTAACGTGTTTAAACATTTAAATAAAATAACGGTAGTAATGTGTAATAAGTAAAAATAAAACAGAATAGATGATTGTTTAAAAATAATTGTACATAATAATATAGTGGTGTTTATGAAAACAAAGAAAAAATGGTATTTTTACAAAAGAAATAAAAGGACTGAAAAAAAAAATTAGGATCATAATGTTGAAACATTTAAGTTGATCATGTCTAGCTTCCGTTGTGCTTGAATGAGGTATTGTCGTAGGCGTCTTCTAAATGTGTCGATGTGTGTGGTAATTGCTCGAATAGGTGGGTGCAGGTTATTCCACACTTTGGAAGCCGCATAACGGAAGCTACCTCTAAATGCGGCTGTACTATGCGACTGGGTAGAGAGTTTCGCGAGCATTGCCTTCTCCCACATTCTCGTCTACTCGCTATCCAACTTAACTTGTAGTACAGATAGTCCGGTTTTTGGTACTTAACTACACCGAACAGAAGGCACGCCAAGTGTAGTTTGCGTTTCGATTTCATTTTCAATGAGAAATGTCTATTGAAAACCATTTTTACATGACTTCTGGGCGGAATTTTATAGCAAAACCAAGCACAAGCGTGATGATAAAAGAATACGAAAAATGATGATAAAAATAATGATAAAAGTAGTCATCATTTTGTTTTAAGCTCTTTGCAATAGATGGCATTTTACTCAATTTGCCCTGTCGCATGTCGTCACAGTTACTAATTTAAATCTTTTTTTTTTAAACCTATTACTTAACATAGAAATTTCAAAGATGCTGAACCCGGAACTATATAACTTTATTTAAAAAGGATTTCACGAAACTATTAAAAGTAGGTCGACTCCTAGATGGCGTTGTAAAACTAAAGTCTCTGGCAATAAGTGCGTCGCTGATGCTGCCGTCTGTTGAAAATTTGGACGAATTAATACATATAGCCAGACTTAGGAAGGTGCCATTTCGTTGGATGGGATTGGGTATCGTTACGTAGTAGTATATTATCGGTGCTGTTTCATAGAAAAGTGCCATACCTGCGCTTTAAAAAAGTATGGTACAGCTTATTTATTTTTCAAGAACGGGCGAAAATTTTCATCGCAGGGGGGTTCAAAATCATGTGCTGAATCCATGGTATCAGGTTGCGCGTCGATCTCCCTGACATTATTTTCTATTTAGCGATTCAAGTAATGCCATGTGTTATTTAATTACAGGAAAATAATAATGCACATGTTACACAAACAATTGCTGTGGATCACTCAAATAAGCTTTACGACTTGATTTAGAAAAAAAAGATTCTGACGTGATTATTCTAATGGCCAACATTCCAGGTAGTCGCGGTAATATAACATGCGAATAGAACAGTGAATAGTTTGTAAATTGACGACCAACTTAAATCCATACTAATATTATAAATTCGAAAGTAACTCCGTCTGTATGTTATCTTTCCACGCCTGAACCACTAAACGAACGTCGATAAAATTTGGCAAGGAGATAGGTGGCATCCTGGGGAAGGAAATAAGCTAATTTTTGTTCCGGTAGCACTTTCACAGACGCCGGCGAAGCCGCGGGCAGAAGCTAGTTAGTTGTCCATATATGCAAATCACAACTGTCATTCATTGACAGTTGCCCAGTTTGTACATGATTTCTTTAAACTTAGTGCCGCAGGTCCCACCTGCGGATCTCGCTTTTACGTTTTATAACCGCGCCTGCCTCGACCGTTTTCGCTTATTTATTTATTTAACCATTTATGTACACATAAGAAGAATAGAACAGAAAAATACTTACAAAGGTGGTGGCTTATATCTAAAGAAATCTCTTCCAGCGTACCTGCCATGGGAAAGTTGCATGATAGAAAGAGAGGGAGTAGAAGAGAAAATAAAATAAAACTCAGGCCTTAGCTTAGTGTAGTTAGTATTTTTACTGACTGAAACTTGCACACAAGAATGCAAGTAGTAGTCCGCACGCCATTGTAACATTCATATCTAAAGGTTCAAACTTTTTACGGGGTCAAATTAGAAGAGCCGTTTGCCCGTAATCAGTTGTTTAATTACTTTCAGAAAAAAATTAAGAAAATCTTACACTTTTGTTTTATCGTCATTAAATTTCGATCGACCCATCACGTCTTTATTTTTATTTCTATAGCATTAGCTGTAGTGTTTGATCAAAATATTGACTTGAAAGCCTGGTTTTAGATACTACCCGAAGGGCGGCGGCTTCGTCACAGTGGAGTGTATGCCCGTGTACAAGTTCAGCGCCGCCAAGGTGTTGGAGCGCGGCTACGTCAGCAAGATTGTCGGCTGGAGCTTCGTGGCGGGCACGCTGCCCACGCGGGTAGGTACTGTGAGGTCAATGGTTTTAAGGAAACGCATATACAATGTGTAACTGAATATAACTACATTTTGAAAGTAGTTCGTTCAGAATGAATTACCTGGTTCGATTTCTGACATTTATAATATAGATTAACAAAAAAACTAAAAACTGCGTACATTGACAATGCAAACCAAAATGGACAAAGTACCTACTACGCTACGCATAGTTATACGTGTGTGATGTGTGCGTGCGTAGATTTGTAATGTGACCATAATTTTCTCCCACAATAACTAAGTAGTACTTAAATAATTTAACAGATATTGTGGCAAGCGGGTTTCTAGTAGGTAGAATGAATGAAACCAAAGGGTCACTTAACAGGTTTATTTGAACACGGGACACAGAATTCAGGGTAGTGGGTTTAAGGTCTCTGTGCACTGTTCACTGGTCACTTTCTTACGAGAGAAAGGAACGTTACTGCCCTGGGCTTGGCTGCGCCGCAGCAGGTGGTCCGGCGTGACGTAACCGGGCAGGCAGCAGGGCAGAGGAGCGACTCCAGAGGTCACCAGGCGTGGGCAGCACCACGCACGGATGCACGACCGCGTGTAGGCACGGTCCGCTCAGGCAAGGGCCTCTACACGTGGCGGGCGTGGGGTCTCGGCACACACGAGCCACGTGGATGGCAGGTCAGGCGGCGGTAGCGGCCGCGTGTGTAGTCCGCGTGACTGGCGTCTCTCCGCGGTCTCCTGCTACCTTATCTCCTGCCTACCGTCAGTCAGCGGTAGGCAGGAGATTAGGGGCGAAGCCTAATTCTGGAACCCTGGAATCAGCGCGAGGCGGGTGCTTCCGTAAGCGTTGTGCCAGGACTGCAAACCTCCGTCGATGTGTGCGTCTCCCAGCCGTAAGCCCAAAGCAAGGTGGATGGAGGAAGACTCACCCATCGTGGCGGTTTACAATTTTAGGTTATGCTGTGCACATGCCGCGGGCATTCTCGGGAGGTCCCTCGCCGCGTGGCCAGGCGATTTAAGCGAACAGCAAGGCGCAGCGCGGCGAGGCAAGCAAAGCGAAGAATGCGAGAAGCATGCGCACGCATTCACAAAGGTGACAGGTGATGTGGCAGAAGCCACTATAGGTAAATAGCTTTCTCGACAGTCATAGGGGGGCTGCCGAGAACAATTACATTAGCTGCCAGACTGCGCAGACAGAAATACATAGAGAATGCGATCTGGCAGGACACAATTAAGAATAAAAGCAATCACGCTGAGCACTTACCCGTTTATCTCGGGGTTATTTAGACTTACTGCTTGAGCTGCTTGTTGCGAAGGAAAGGGCTCGTTTGGTTTGTTTGTTTGTTTGTTTGGCATCTCGCAGGTCAACCTATGCGGTTGTCGTCTGCTTAAGCGGACTTGCCTGTGGTTGCCCTAATAAATTAAGGCCTCCAGCCAGGACTTAAACTTAAATACTAACTAAAACTAAGCGACAACGCTAAGGGCACCCCCTGTGGGGTACGAACCTCGGCTTAGGGCGTCGCTGGAAGAGGGCAGCAAATGACTAGCTGGATCAAGATTGGTATTATTTTGGGACGAATTTAAAGCTACAGGCTCAGCGGCGCGGGCTGGCTCCAGCAAGGGTCGGTAGGGGCGTGGATTTGGACGTTGCGGCGGGCCTCGGCGGCGAGGGCGGTAGGACGGCGATCGGGTTTTGGGGCTCGTTAGGCGTCAATCAGGGATATTTGTAACCCAATCCATACCACGACACCGAGTGACGTGGTGAGAATTTGAAAGATTTAGGGAAGTCACTCTCGTGAACCGTAACTAGTGATGTGCGTTTTAGTTGATCTGTAGGAAATCGACTACAACGCCACAATATATAGTTACAACGTTTTATACATCATATAAAAAATTACGTGTATGTGTTAAGATTATAACTGGGGTGTCTGGTGGTGTGCGTTATCTCTGGGACATGTTGTAAAAGTACTTGCAATTCCAAAACTACATAAGATTTAATCACTTTTATATTCTATTATACTTTGAGTTTGAGTTCTCAATATGAAGTGGTTATCTCTAAAATATGCCAGTAACCTAGAAAACAGCCGTGGGGGTCGATTGGCGAAGCCAACCCGACAACACCTCTACAGTATCATAATATGTTACGTTATAGGGAAACTAGAATCTTATGCCAGTATCACTAGCATTACTGATTCAAATGAATTGGGATGATGATGAGCCACTTTCTTCAAGAAAGGGGTTTAATGTTTCCCAATGCTATAACTTACAATCGACGTAATATCAGGAATACCTTGACTATAATAAGAACCTTGCATATTATAAGTAGGATGCAATTGGCTACGTTAAACAAAACGGAGAAAACAAATTCCAAAGTAGTAAACGTTCTCGTCAGGCGGTTTTACTTGTTATGTTTTATCCTCTAAGTTTTCATAATATTTTTTTTATTTTGGTACGTTCTTTGTTCAGATCTGTTGCAAAAATATTTATTTATCGTTCAGCTGGCCAACCAGATGTCGGACGGCTTCAAAGACAGTATAAAGGACCTGCACCACCGCACCGAGATCACGGTGCTCAAGGAAGACCCACACGTAGCGCCCAACAACTGCAGTGGTATCATGTGAGTACTATGTTTTACTATAATTACACATAACATCACATCTTTACTCCCCAAAAGGCGGTATACAACGGTATACAACTGTTATGTTAATGACTCAACGTGCAGAAACGTGGGCGTACGTTTCTGCACGTTGAGACAGGCAGGCAGAGCGCTTTGGTCTGCGCAACACCTTCGGATTATTACCACATCGTTTTCAATGTTATCTGTACGCCGCCCTTCGCACGGCCTGAACCGTCCAAATTCTAGCCCACCGGCACACAGTGGTCTGAAAATCGAGCTCCATACTCATAAAAACTAAATATCAGGGATTTAAAAAAAAAATGGGAATGTCTCTGTAATAACTCTCTTTATATAATATTAAAGTATGGAGGGTATGCGCAGCTCCACGCGTGAGAAAACAAATAATTTGTGTTTTTTTGTATGGCAGAAAACACTTAAAGTTGATTATTTTCGAACTGAAAGGAACTAAAGGGCTGGTACTCACATGAGTTATTGTACCTCATACAGTGATCAAGGTGACATACAATTCATGCACCTTTTGGTGCCGCTTCGCGCGTAGGAAATTTTTAAAATTTCGAGTTTAGGTTATGTGATTTATTAAATCTTTTACGTAATAAAATGAAATTGCCGATCGCTTTTCATATATTTTAGTTAGTTAATAGCCTACTAAGGACCTTTTTAATGACAATAATAGAAAACTATATTGATTACAAACGTTTTTTTTACAAATTGCATTTCAAGAACTCATTTGGTAATCACCGTAATTTTCGTTGACTTTTAATTAGATACTAATAACATGGCATACTCAGCGTTAATGAGGGTAGTTACACTATTGATTTTTCTAATCTTTAACGTAATTAAATGATGTTACCGAACACATTGAATGGGAAAATACTAGGGAAACAATAGATATTCATAAAACAATTAAGATACTCGTATACCTATATAGAAAAGTAATATTCCTAAATTATTTTTATTATAGATGATTAAAAATAAGGTCCAATAAAATCAAGTTTTTTATACAAATAGTTTTAATCTTGAATGCTAATACCAAGACATTACAACAAAAATACGTCAATAACTATGATACACTATAACTATTTAACACAATAAAAAGCAGTGAAGTGATTTTGTGAATATCACAACAACATTTATCATATCTATAGCAACTGTACTTAGTCTAGCTATTTACGACTAATAGTAAAACAACCCAAAAAACTACTACTAACAGGTCTTCGCCATCATCAAAGTCCTCTAAATCCGAGTCTATCATTGACGCATTAACATCGACAAATTCAATGTTCTCTTTGTCTACACCTGCATCGTCACTGATGAGAAGAGGTTTCATATCATCAGTAACAGCTGTTTTAGTCGATTTTCTTTGCACAGGTCTTATACTGGACCGATAAGGATCTGACGATACAAGGAGACCATTGAAGATGTCTTCGTTTGTCGCTTTACGACAAAATTTGCGCAAATGGTACTCTCGAATTTTCTTGAAGTCTTTGTTTCTGGCTTCCGATGCCTCTTCAGATAATTTACCAATGGGCATAATGTTGAAGTGTTTGATAATTTCAGCGCCATGCAGTAAAAGTTTCTGGACACTCGAAGGCATGTAATACCAGCCATAGAGGTCTACATACATTTCAGCAGTGAGGCGCGTAAAGTTATGGGCATTTATGGGCTCCCCACAGGCTAACACACGTAAAATTGTTGCAAATCTTTGGATCAAACGGAAATCCAATCCTGTGATAGCTGCAGTTTTTGCAGAATCACAAAAAAAAATCCTGGCTGTGTTCCCATCATTTGTGGTTCCCGAACCTGAAACAAACAAAAAATACTTAACGACTTTGTAACGAAAAGATGTATACAATAGCGTATTGGAATTTTTTTTTGAGAAAAGCGACTGTTACTTTAACTCACCTTGTTTGACCCATTTCATCACGGAACTTCTGTTGTATGGTTTGTTTTCTACTCTTCAATGACTCTTTACTGCTTGCATCTCTGCATTGCCATGTTTTAAAGTCTAGTCTGTATGAAATGTGCAGTAGACACTCCATACATCTGATCCAAGCATGAAGAGTAGATAAACCATACTGGTAAATTTCTGTCGAAACCGGTTTTCTGGAAAGAAAGTGAATAAATCAATAAAAGATAGGTAACACTACAATAAGATGTCATTAATTAATCAAATTATACTAAACTCACTCTAAGATCTTCTCTAACTTATTCATTTCCGAATGGGTAGCCTTACAGATATCACAAGTCTGCGTTGAGGTTTTTGACAATTTCGAAAGTGATTTTGCCATCTATCATTGTCATAAGCATTAAGTGCTTAACAGCATGATTTCCCATGATAGACGGCTCCAGTGCTGCGATCTCAGCTTCAATCAGACTCTGTTCTTCTATGATATTCAAGCTGTTCTCGCTTGCAAACATGAAATAAAGAGGTCTGCACAACATTGTGGAAGATAGCTTTGGATTCTCCCATATATTTTCTTCACCACAAACTAAGCGCAGGGGCACAAAGGATGGGCACGCCACAATAGCGGCGGTAAGTCCCCTCTTTGAGGAGTGGTTGCAGAGGCGCCACGGCGTCCTCACCTTCCGCCTGATACAGGTCCTCACCGGACGCGGTTGTTTCGGGAGGTTCCTGTTTCGCATAAGGCGGGAGGAAACGCCCGGGTGTCACCACTGTGTGGATCGCCCGGAGGACACGGTGGACCATACGGTGGAGGTATGCCCAGCTTGGGCGGAGCACCGCAGTGTCCTCAGGGAGGCGATTGGCGGCGGCGATCTCTCGCGTCCGGCCCTGGTCCAGGCCATGGTACGGAGCGAGAGGGAATGGAAAGCCGTCACCTCCTTCTGCGAAGCAGTAATGCTCGCGAAGGAGGAGGCGGAGCGGGTGAGGGAGAGAGCCTTGCGCCCTAACGCCCGCACTAGCCGCTGCAGGAGACGCCCTGGGCGTCGGGAGTCGCCTGCAGATTCCCGGCCACCGTAGGCGCGGGCTTGCGGACGGCGAGCAATGGGTAGCTCGCCGTCCGGTAAGGACCAGGCCCGGGTCGACGGCGCGTTGTGTTCCACGCGCGCCTCAAAGAGATGTCAGCACAAAGTGACGGGGTCCGATAGGGCCGACGCCTCAGGGACGCGGGTTATTCTAGAGAGAAAACTGTGGCCCTGGCAAAGGCAACTGAAGGAACACGGGTGGGTTTTAGTCAGTAAAAGTCTGACACGCCCTCCCGCTCCACCCAGAGCGGTCGAAGTCATTTGATGATTTCCCACCCAAAAAAAAAAAAAAAGGGGGCACAAAGGAACATATAAAAATACTGAAATCGTCGTCGTCTGCCATAGTTTGCTTATACAAACTTTGCTCTGAAGCACCATCAAATCCCCACTTTCATATCAGGGTCAACTCTTTGCCATCCAGCGAAGACTCCAAACGTAGGAATTTCCTAGTCGTGCAACAGTTTTGTTCAAAATTGCTTGGAGCTGGACTCGTACCCCTATTTCCGTGATTTCTAAGGTATCTTTTGGTGGGTAGCAGTCCTTCTTCGCCTCTAGGATGGCAGTATACGAAGGATATAGTGGTATTCCTTCTTTTTTTGCACAAGTTCTTAAGGTTATATACTGCCACTTCGAAAGCTTCAACGAAGTCAAAAGACCTAAAGCTTTATCAGCCTAATATATGGGCGTAGTTTTCTTGTTCTTTAACAATTCCTTAATCTTTGTAGCCTCTTCAGGATGCTCAGTAACCAATTTTATTATATCTACTACATTCTTGCTATCTGCTTTTAAACCAGTCGCATAAACTAGGCTTTCAGTGCTATACGTTAGGAGCTGTTCCACTCTCCTTCTCTTCTGTAGCGGGCTTAGCTCCATGAACGGTTTTCTTTGACTCAGAACTGATGTTGTTATTCCAACACTGCACGTCTCTGGTTTGTGGGATTTTGATATATCCTCATTAACACCGAAGTCAGAACTAGAACAAGGTTGCTGTTCTACTGCTACTAATGGTGTCATCTTTTCCCTGATGACTTTTTATGTTTTCCTGCAGCCATGTCTCATACTTCTTTATGAATGTATATCACGAACGATTACACGAGATCCATTTATTTCTCAACAAACACACATAAGTCTGACAGAATTGTTACAATTCTTTCTTTTCATTTTCTGACAAATCAACGGCATTCACAAAAACTTCTAATAACACACTGGGCTGTGAAAAACAACTATTGTTTGCCACAAACATGAAAATGTCCAAATTGGTACCAAAACCTTCCATCACAACACGAAAATAAATAGATCGTAATAAGTATAGTTCGCGCGTAATAGTGCTAAAAGCTACTGAGAGAATTAAGTTTTTTTTTTTTTTTTTTTTTTTGTGTATGGCATCTCGTAGTTGACCTTGAGAGGTCGTGACTACTTAACCGGACTATCCTGTGGCTGCCTTAAGCGGACTCAAAGCCTCCAGCCAGGGGCGTAATACTACTTATATTATTAAGCGAACGCTCGCTAAGGGCACCCCCTGTGGGGTACGGACCTCGGCTTAGGGCGTCGCTGACGGGAGGACAGCAAGATGGGACAGGCTGGATCAAGTTTGGTTGATTATTATTAATCGGGGAATTTAAAGCTACAGGCTCAGCTACGGCGCGGGCTGGCACTTCGTCGAGCAAGGGTCGGGGGGGACAATTACGTCGGGATCTTCGCGAGGAACCTCGGCGGCGAGGTCGGAATGTCGGTCTGTGTTTGTGCACTGTACTGGTGGCCCTACTGCTCTCCTGAATGAGAGTTATGTGGTCATCGGGATCGGTGAGGACATGCTTGGGACGGCGGACCTGACTAATGGAGGAGGGTATATAACTAGCGGCTTTCACAACCAGAGGGTTGCGGTGATTCGCGGCGGTCTCGAAGAAACGCTTTGAAATACGTTTCATGAACTGGCGGATAGTGGGAATCTTTAGGTCAACGTGAAGGATCACGTTGCGAACGTACCAGGGGGAGCCTGTTATCCTACGGAGGAACTTGTTCTGGAGGGTCTGCATTCTATTGAAGCGAACGGGCTTGGCGTGTGCAAAGACTGCACTGGCATATGTCATGATCGGGCGGATGCACGCTGTGTAGATACGCATTTTGCACTTAAGTGACAATTTGCTACGAGCATTGAGGACAAAGTGAAGTCTACCTAGAGCGAAGGCGGCGCGCGAACGAGCCGCCTTAATGTGCTCTGAAAACGAAAGGTGTTCATCTAGAACTACACCCAGGTATTTGGCTCGCTTCTCCCAAGGGATCGGCTTGCCGAACATGGTGATCGGTCGAGGGGGGCAGGGGGTATGACGCGGCTTCGAGAATAGAACCGCTTGACTTTTGTCGGGATTTACTTCAATTCTCCATTTCCTAAACCAGGCGCCAAGCTTGTTGACTTGGGTTTGGAGAATGCGAGATATCGAGTCTGGATCGCGGCCGGTGTAGTAGATGGCCGTGTCGTCTGCGAACAGGGCCAACTGCGCCTTGCTGCACTTTGGCATGTCGCTGGTGAATAGCGTGAAAGCTAGAGGAGAGATCACAGAGCCCTGAGGGACTCCTGCGCGAATAGGGTGGGAGGAGGATAGCGCTCCTTCGATGCGATAACGGAAGGTGCGGTTCGACAAAAAGTCCCGTAAGATGAGCACGAGACGATCTGGCACACCGAGTTGGTACAGCTTATATAATAAGCCGTTGTGCCAGACTTTGTCGAACGCTTTCGCTATGTCGAAGAAAACAGCACCGGTCATCAAACCTCGTTGGAAACCGAAGTTGATGTGTTCGACTATACGGTGGACCTGTTGTACGCACGAGTGTTGGGTTCTAAAACCAAACTGTTCGTTGGGGATGAGGCCCTTTGTCTCGGCGTAGTCTCTGAGGCGCTTATAAATAAGCCTCTCATAGATTTTGCCGAGGACATTGAGCAGACTGATGGGGCGGTAACTACTAGGCTCTGACTTTGGCTTGCCGAGCTTCGGGATACCGATGACGGTGGCTTCTTTGAATGCCTGTGGGAAGATGTTGTTGCTCAGAGCACCATTGAAGATGGTGGTCAGTAGCATTATCAGGTGGGCAGGGAAAAGTTGGAATACCCTATTGGTGATTCCATCTGAGCCGGGGGCTTTACGAGCCTTAAGACCTTTGATGAGGTCGTGCACTTCGTCGGGCGTGACTGGGGGCAGTGGATACTCTGGGTCTTCGACGGGAGGGAGGGAGGCTCTATGTTCGACTTCAGCGTCGACCTCAGTGAGGTGAGCTTGGTCTACTGGTTGAGAGCTAGGCGAGCATTGGACTTCTAGAGTGTCGGCTAGAAGCTCAGCCTTGTCGACATCATCGAAGGCGATGGTCTTGTCGGGACGGATCAGGGGGGGCATGGAGACTATTTCTCCGGATCTGAGCTTCCTCTGGAGTTGCCAGAAGGCTAGGTGGGTGGGCTCTAGTTCGCTCAACATCTTGTCCCAGCCGGCGGTACGCAGCTCCTCTATGCGTGTTCTTACAGTACGCTGTAAGTAACGCATATGGGCTTTGTTCGCGTCGCAGGGGAAGTTGCTGTAGGCACGGACAGCCGCGTTCTTCTCATTCAACAGTTCGCGTACATCGTCCGGCAACTTCCAGCGACGGTCATCCGTCGCTGGAATTTCCCTTGAACAATCGTTCAGGACTGATTGTACGTGAGCTGTGAAAGAGTCGATCGCGGCCGTCGTGTCAGCGATAGAGTCAAAATGGTCGGGGATTGGGTCCAAGTGGGGGGACGTGGTGGATTTTAAGCGATCGCTTACTCTCCTCCAGTCCGTTACCACTTTGTTGGGAAGGGGTTGGGTGGAATCGGGCAGACCTATGCGAGGGACCAGTTTCATGACTACTGGACGGTGATCGGAAGCGAGCTCTTGTACCACTTCTATAGAGTCCAACCGTAGGTTGACGTTCTGTAGGAGCGCCACGTCGAGTACATCGGCGGTGTGATTGGGATCGGGGGGAAAATGAGTGGGAGTCATCGGCGCGATGACATCGAAATTCTGAGAGGAGGAGAGGTTGAACAAGTGTCTCCCTCTGGAAGAGGTCCTGGTGCTATTCCAGGAGGGATGTTTTGCGTTGAGATCACCCGCTATGATAACGGAGTCACTCAGGCTGAAAAGGACAGAAAGATCTTCAGTAAGGAGTTGGAAGTTCTCCGAAGTATTAATGGGGGGGAGGTAGGCCGAAACTATGGTGATCGGTTGATGACCTGTCATGCCAAGCCGGCAGCAAGACACTTCTAATCGTGAGAGTGTGGGAGGGTCTATGGGAATGCAGTATAGCTCCTTTTTGTAATAGATAAGGGTACCGCCCTTATGGCAACGCGTCCTGTCATTGCGAACTGTACGATAGTTTGCAATTGACGGATTTCGGTAACTCGGTTTAAGGAAAGTTTCCTGAACAAGGAGGATGTCGATGTGATGGTCGCGGAGGAACTCGCTGATTTCAGCGCGTTGTCGCAGGATGCCATTGGCATTGAAATAACCTAACTTTAGGGATCGGGGTTTGGTTCGCGCGAGGATTCCTTTATCCATGATTGGGGTTGGGTTGGTTGTTGAAGGACATCAGGGCTTGCGTAATGTCCGGGTACGCATTGTATATATTTTGGATCATATAAATGTTGCCGGCATTTCTGGCGGCAACAATTTCACTTGCCATTTTCCTGGCGCGAGGGGTAAGGAAGGCCGTGAACGTGCTCGAGATCACGTTGAAGGCGTCCATTGGATTCTGGCCGACCATACGGGTGGCTGCGGGTGGAGCTGAAGCGGCGGGAGCGGCTTTATTTAGAGGCACAGGAATGCCTGGGGGCGCGTTGACGCGGATGCGGGGGTCCATAAGTGGAGGGATGGCCGCAGGAACGGGTCTAGGTGCTAAGGCTGGAAAAGCCTGCTGATGGTGGAGGTAGTTCCAGGGCGAGGACCTCTGAGGACTGAGTCGCTCCTGATGTTGAGTGGTAGGCCACGCGTGGGCGTAGCGGGGGCTTTCCCTTTGCTGACGGGCGTCTGCACGCTTCGTCAGCTTGGGAGATGATGTCTTAGGGGCCTTGGGGCACCCACGATAATTGGCCGGGTGGCCAGAGTCGCCGCATAGCACACAGCTAGGCGGCTCTGTGCATAAGGTGCGGTCCTTTGGACGACTGCAGTCAGCAGTGCCGTGATCGCCCAGGCACTTGACGCACCTGGGTTTCGCGTGGCAGTGCATCTGCGAATGCCCGTAGAGTTGGCAGCGGTGACACTGCCCTATGACACCGGTCTTAAAAGGCTTCTCGATCTGCAAGCCGGTGAGGTTGCAGACGGAACGAACGTTAAAGATAGAGTGGTGACCCTCAGTAGGAGGGCAGACGACGAGGACCATATCGAATGGTACCCTGCCTCGGGCGCGGTGCATGCGGTGGACTTCCGCAACGGGGACGTTTTGCGACAGAAGGTCGGCTTTTATCTCTTCCGCGGGTATCTCCTTCGGGATCCTACGGATCACGACGCGGACTTGACGGTCTTCGGGGAGGGCGTAGGTGTGGAAGGACACACCTCTAAGGCGGAGAGTCTTTGTGAGCTCTCTATAATCGTTAGATGTCGGGACAGTTACCTTAATACCCTGTTGGGTAGATTTCGCGCTGGTGTAGCCTATGCGCAGGTCGGTGCACCATTTGGACACGTCTGTCCACTTCCCCTTGTCCTGGATGTACACAGGGGGAGGGGGGGCGATTTTCTTTGCCGCAGAAGGCTGGGCAGCGGGCTTGGCAGCACTGTGGCTTAGGGAAGAGGTTGAGGCCGAGGCGGCCTGGGAGGGGGCGGTGGCGGATGGAGCCACGGGAGCGGAGGTGGCTTCTATAGCCGGCTTCTTCGTCCTTGTGTCAGGACTCTGTTTGAGGCTCCTTTTTTTGGTGCCGACCGTCTTAAAGACGCCTTCGTCGGAAGAGGGGGAGGAGCTCTGGTCGTCGCTCGAGACCACGTACGGCGAGGTCGGGCGAGGGCAAGGCTCGCTGGTGTCCATGTGGACAGCCGGCGGCGAGCAACTTAGAAGTTGCGACTGAGAGGGCTCGAGGGCATCGCTAAACGTAGCGATATCAGAGCTGTCGTCGGTGCCTACTAGGTCAGAGGGACCGGGGACGGACTGCTGCAGAGCAGCGAATTTGGCGCCATACTTGGCGACGAAGTCGGGGTCCTTAAAAAGGACCTCTTTGAGGAACGCCAAGAGGAGGGCGTCCCCCATGGTCGGAGGAGGGGGGGCTATTTATGGGAGGGAATGGTGGAAATTAAGTTTCCACTTAGAGCCTATTAACCCTATACCTAACTCCCCGGGTGGATTGGCCCGGGGATGAGTTCCCTCCCTGTCGGGTGCAGACAGGGAGGTGTGTACCTAATGGTGAGCCCTAAGCTTGTATACCCGTCGCCAGTCTTATTGTGCGAACGGGGCCCTGACCAGTCTAGCGCGAAGGGTGTAGACACACCCTAGAGACACTAGGTGAGTAGCTGAAAAGCAAAACTGTCACCAGAGCCGACTAGGAGATCCCCCAAGGCCGGTTATCTGGGACCCGTCCAACTAACTGCCTCGCCCTGAAGGGGTTCGGCGGGTGCGAATTGGGTCAACACCCCACTCGGCTTCGTTGACACCGTAAGGTTTCAACCGAGGACCACGAAACTGTGGTTTTACCCAGAAGGGGCTTAGTGAAGCTACACACGAAAATCTGATGAAGAAATAAGATTTGCCTTGAAAAAGGCACTTTTTAATTGATTAAAAATAAAATCAATTGCTTGATTTTATTTTAATCGGAGTAGTCGGGGCGACTACGATGACGTCACGTGGTAGCGACGAGTAGAAATTCGAAACACAACACTGGAGCGGGAGAGCGCACAAACACGTCCGTCCGCGGCGAGAGTCGAGCGTCGAGTGTCAGAGAATTAAGCTCAAACGTCCTATTTATATATGTAACTACCCTCATTAGGGCTCGATGTTATTAGTATCTAATTGCAACTGAATCATAATGACATGATGAACGTGATTACCAAATGAGTTAGTTCTTTGAATGCAATTTGTAAAAAAACGTATCTAATCAATATCATTTCCTATTATTTTAACTAAAAAGGCCATTAACAGGCTAATAACTAAAACATATGAAAAGAGGTCATCAACTTCATTGAATTACGTCAAAGATTGGAAAAATCACATAAACCGAAAATTATAAATTTCTAAAATTTCTTACTAGCAAAGCAGCACCGAAAGGTGCATTAATTGTATGTAATCTTGATCACCGTGTGAGGTGCAATAGCTCATGTGACCACCAGCCCTTCAGTTCCTTTCAGTTCAAAAATAATTAACTTTAAGTGTTTTCTCCCATACAGAAAAAAACATAACATTTTTTTTCTCACTCGCGGAGCAGTGCATACCCTCCATACTATAATATTATATAAAGGGAGGTATACCAGAGACAGTCCAATTTTTTTTTGGCATCCCTTATATTAAGTTTCTATGAGTCACTCGATTTTCAGACCACTGTGCGGCACGGCGATAGCCCTCAAGCAGCTCAATCGAGACATGCTCGTCTCAGCTGCTAATGTTGCGCCATGGCCGGAAGATATAGGTTCCCAGAAGAACTCGCCTGATCCAGAAAGAGAGGCGGTCTGGTTACTGGATTAGATGGCGTTGGTTTGCGACGCTTTCATCTCCGGGTCAGGTGTGCCCAGCGTCTTGGTGCGGTTTACTGGTGGTGGGCAGAATCGTGAGAGGGCTGATCCCGCTCGGATAAGAAGACGTCGGGGATACAACCGCCTCTACATGTAACACGCCGAAACCCGGCATGCATTATTTAAGGCAGGCGGGAATTTGGGGTCGCAGGCGGTCAGAGTGGGGACTCTGCCCGCCCACTGTGATTGGCAACTCCCTTAGAGAAGACGGCGCACAGTGTTCACGTGCTGCCTTGCTCACTTGCACAGTTAGGTTTTAGCGAGGCCCCTTAAAAGTCTCCAAGAGATGTGCCCTAACAGGCGTTGCAAATAGGGGTTTTCGGATTGGACTTTTGAGAGGCAATGGTGCCCATTCTATGAGCATCACGTTACCTCTCGAAAAACGGTGACCGCCGGGATGGTTTAAATGAGGTAAAAATCCCACACTCCCGTCTTATCCAAAGGCCGGGCAGGCGCCGTTGTAGGTTACCGCAGAAAAAAAAAGACTAAACGATCTTTGTGCAAATCTACATTTTGTGACATTCACAATGAAGTGATTATTACATATCATGCTAGGATCCGCTAAACTGCGCTCCTCTCGTTCCTAGCAGAGCTAAAAAGATAGAAAAATGGAAAAACAATAAATCTTCAGTTTTTTTTAAAGTATAGAAAAGGTTTATAACATTAGTTTAACACCAACAATGATCCCGCTCGGAGAAGAAGACGTCGGGGAGACAACCGCCTCTACATGTAACACGCCGAAACCCCGCCAGCAATATTTAAGGCAGGCGGGAATTAAGGGTCGCAGGCGGTCAGAGTGGGGACTCTGTCGAAGATTTCATATTTCATCATTTCTTCACACAATTAGACCTTGTGTGAAGCTTTATGAACACGGCATTTTTAAGCGATTATGGGGTTATTTGCTGGAAGCTGCGCCGTGTTTGTCACTAGTCAAAGTGATCTTAATGAAAAGCGACCCATCGGCGACCATACAAAAACTAGGCGGCATCCCGCAGCAAAGTTTTTAACAATGAACTCCACTGGCAGACTGAAAGTAACAAACACATTAGCGCCATCTACGTGGAAGTAAATTGACAGTTTTCTTCACTGTCGCTACGGCTCCAGGGCATGTTGTTGACAGCACTGTGTGTTAAAAATCCAGATTATTCTAGATCATCGCAGTTACTACGTTCGTTTTGTCCAAATGAAATATTTTAAGGCTGAAAAAAAGTCACACCCGCATTGAATGAAATGATGCAATAACTTTTGTTTCATACATTTTGATTTGGTTATTCTTTGAAAAAGGTTTTTTTTACACCAGAAAAATTTAAATTGAGTTATTAATTATTATGACTTCTTTCTGACCCTGGAAAGATGCAAATGAAATCAAAACCAGTATAGGTAATACGGGCTGGTGTCCGCAACTTCACGTCAATGCGCGTATTTTGCGTACGGTGGGAAAATCGATCATTCGATCCACCTCAGCTCCTCGAGGAAGGCCAGAAACGCCTTGATTTTACTGACAGCCTCGCGTACGGTACCTGGGTTACCGAAGTGCTTTGCCCTGTATGTGGCGACCACCGGGCAGTTTAGAAGCTAATGAGCTGCTGTCTCGTCCTCCTCCATGCAGGCCCTGCACAGCGGACTGTCTGTGACTCCTATTACAAAGAGGTGTTTATTAAATGACCCGTGGCCAGTCAAGGCTGCCGTAACTATGGGCAGCTGTTGTTTAGTTAGTCGGAGAACTTGTTTCGTGAGGCGGCTATCAATTGCAGGGAGTGCTTCCCTAGCCTGCCTGCACTCACCTTGTTCCAACCATTGTTTGTGATGTTGATCCCTGGTGCGTTTCCTTACCAGAGTGCGTAAGTACCCGGAGGGGAGTGGCGCGATGGGTTCAGGTCCCACTGCTGTCTCACTCGACCCCCTTCTGGCAAGTTCGTCGGCTGCATCGTTGCCCAGCGAACCGCTGTGTCCTTTGATCCATTGAATGGTTATTTTATTGAGTCTACCCACCTGGTTAAGGCGCTGGTGTCACTCGTATATTAGCCCAGATTCAACTGTGTAGCTGTTTAGCGATTGCAGAACAGCCATGCTGTCTGAGAGTATACGGATCGAGTGGTCCTTAACTTCCCTGGCCATGATGGCCGAAGCAGCCAGAGAAATACCCATGCATTCGGCCTGGAACACCGTGTTATGGACCCCCAATGGTGTGGCTATACTTATGTTGAGGTACTCCGAGAAGACTCCAGCACCTGTGCCATTACCTGTTTTGGATCCGTCTGTAAAGATGCGCAGCTCTGCAGGGCACAAACCCTCGCATCTGCGACCCTCCTGAAGCTGGATCTTGTATTTTTTAATCAAAGATAAATTGTTTGGGTACCCGATCATTGATGGCTCTCGTAATAGGGAACTCCTTGTTGAGTCCCTCAAGTAGCACGGTGTGTGGTGTGTCTCTCTTACCCCAGAGATCTAGTGTCTTAAGACGCACCGCTGCCAGTGTGGCTTCCTGCTGTATGAACAGGTGGAGCGGTGGCAGTTCCAGCATGGCTTCTACTGCTGCAGTCGGAGTGGTTCTCATGCAGCCCGTAGCCAAGCAGGCTAGTCGTTGCATGCGTTGTAGTTTGTTTGAGGCTGTAGCCAGCTTGGTTCGGGGCCACCAGACCGCGGCTCCATAGGTGATCATGGGGCGGATCACTGTGGTGTACAGCCATAGTATAATTTTAGGGGATAGTCCCCACTTTTTATCTATCATTTTCTTGCACTGCCAGAAGGTTATGCAGGTCCTGTTTAGTTTGTTGTCCAAATGACTATTCCAGTTTAACTTACTGTCTAGAATGACCCCCAGGTACTTGACCTCGTTGGCCAACTGAAGTTCTGTATTGAACAGTTTTGGTAGGCGGAAAGAGCCTAAGGCTCGTTTTTGGGTAAACATGACAAGTTCAGTTTTGGTGGGGTTCACTGATAGGTCATAATCCCTGCACCAATTTTCTACTAATCAAAACCAGTAATTGAGACGAGGGGGTGATGCACTTTTGGGCGGGCCGCGCCGCGTTACAAAATCCTCCTACATCACTTTCTTACATTTTGTATGAACCACTGCATACCCGCACCGCGCCTTATTGTGCTCAAATGCAATGCGCTGCGGCTCGATGGGGCTGTAATGTGCTAAAGTAGTCACAAATTACAATTATTTCGTAGCTGGACCCTGCGTCCTAAACTCCTATCCAAACGCGGCCGTAAGGGTTTTCTAGTTAAGTGACGTGAATGCGACCGTTGGTGTATGGGCGAGGTCACATGTGTGCTAATGTGTATGTGTGTGTGTGTAGTGCAATCTGCGAGACAACGTCGGGCTGCCGCCTGGGCGCGGACGGTCTCGGCAAGCGCGGCGCCGACCCGCTGGAGGTGGGCCGCGGGGCCGGCGCCGCGCTGCGCAGCGACATCCTCGCCGGCTGCTGCCTCGACACACATCTGCAGGTACAACATTTCACATATGTCTAGGGAGGGCGGAAGAGTAGTACATACTCGTCCGCGTTCATACAGATGACGATGAGCAACCACTCGGAATGAGACTTTGGATTTTTCGTTGGAACGGAACGCGTTTTTTAATAATCATAGTCCTTTGGTGATTGGCTATTTCGGAAGACCCAAACACGATGGAAGGACTGCGTGAAAGATGATATGACTAGAAAGGGAGTGACTACCGAGACGACGAATAATAGAGAAGTATGAAATAAGAAGACAGACATGTTGCGCCGACTCCAAATAAATTAGGATAAAGAAAAGCAAGAAAATGATGATTATGTGATATTCCTTTAGTGCTTAACTTTTTCATTCCCGTGCTGGACTGGTATTTTCTTTATGATTTATATGTCGCAGGCAGAATGTATGATTTGTCATTATCATAATACATACGGCACCGTCCGTTTGCATACTGTCGCCTTTATGTATAATGCCCAAGTCATAAGTTAAGGCATGGGGCCTCACCTCGAACAAATTAAAATTAGTCTTAAAAAAAACATAGATGAAAAACAAACTGACAATCATTTCTTGGCTGAAGTAAAATGAGTAAAAATCAAAACTTCCTTGTTTAGGGCCGATTTATCTATGTACACTCAAAAAGTATAAATTAAGCCTTTAACTTCAATTCGAACCCATAGAATGATACAAGTAGCCATTTGTTAATAATTTTGCTTAGAGCTCCTTGCAATAGATGGCGTTTTACTAAATTTGTCCTGTTATCACAGTATCTATCGTTACTAATTTAATGAATTACTGATTTATTATCTTTTAAAGTACATAGAAATATAAAATAAATCTATGAACATGTTTTTTTGAACCCGGAACTATAAAATTAAATAAAAAGGATTTCACGAAACGTTTTAAAAGTAGGTCGAGTCCTAGATGGCGTTGTAAAACTACAATCTCTGGCAATAAGTGAGTCGCTGATGTTGCAATCAGTTAAAAATTGGACGAAGAAAGATAGCCAGCCTAAGGGAGGTGTTATTTCTTTGAATGGGAGTGGGTGGGCTTGGCGTACTTAGTATTATACTATCTGTGGTTAGGGTAATCATGATTAATGACAAGTTCGGCGGTAAAAACTGAGCAGTAAGCTAAATAAAAATGATTCAAATCATTATCACGATGGGTCAAATATTTAAATGGATCATTAAATAAATTTTAGCAGTAAAATGGCTTAAAGGGCGGTAACTTGTGGGCAGTTAACAAATAGGAATTATTCGCTAAGAAATCTAACTTGACCCGCCGGCTGCTGCCGCGGCACCGTCGCTCGCTCAGCTCGTGGGCGGTTTAAAATTTACCTTACCCATTTGGTCGGGGTGCCTTAGCTTTGTTACTGCGACCAATTCGGCTAGCGCGTGGTTGGTTACAGTTCCAACCGAACCTGTGAACTGCCGAATTATTTAACTGACTGCCCATGCCAACATTTTAAACGGCCTTTCATTTCTACTTGAGTATTTTTTGTACTGACATTATAGGATGAAATGACTGACCAATTTTCTTATTATAACTGTTAATGGTTTACTGTCACTCCGAAAATTTAATTTAACCGTAATTTTTTCAACTTATCATAATATCCTCCCTAATGTTGTAACAACTGTTGTAATAATGATTACCCTTTATATATTAGCAGGAGTACGCCGAACGCAAGTTTGCATGAACACTTGAGCATTTTTTGCGAGCCGGATAACCTCCAAAACTTCTTCTCTAGTCACAGCTTTTCAATAATCCTGTTTGAGTTTCTTAACAATTGACGTCTTTAAAATCGCTGTTTGCGGCACGCACTTGTTTTCATCTTTATTTTTGGAAACACTTACACTACTGCTACTCGATGCCATTTTTGTTGTCATGAGCGGTTCAGGTGGTAGAAATAAAACTAGTTGTATCAATTTACCTAGGCATTATGTACACGACGATCGAATCACCAATTACGTTTCAAGGAGTTACATAATGCCTAGGCGTTATACATTTTGCCTTAGGCATTATACAAAACGTCGACAGTATGCAAACGTCGGCGCCGTATGTATAATGACGAATTATACAATTTGCAATCGACATTATATTCAGCCCCAGTTCACATGAATTGTTTGAAATTTGTCGCAGTCAAGTATGAAAAAAAATCAGTGGTAATTAATAATTTAATTGTTGTAGGATCAAGTGATAATATACATGGCGCTCGCTGACGGCAAGTCCTCAGTGCGGGTGGGAGACATCACTATGCACACCAGGACTGCCATCTACATCGCTGAGTTGATCGCGAAGGTACGTTCTTTATTGTCAATGGCCGTTCGACGATGGACAACCTGCTTTGGGATTTTAAACTGCAAAATATTTTATTTGATTTAATACCCATTACTCGTGCAAAGTTTCGCTACATAATTTAATCAAAATCAAAATATTTTATTTCACATAGACCTACATGGGCACTTATGAAACGTCAGATTCTAGGTGCACGGTTCCAATTGGTCGTTTCCCATGGAGAAGAGCCGGCAGGAAACTCCATGGTTACTCTTTTAAAAATATGTCTTTTACAATGTTTTCCAATTACAGTGATTAACAGGTATGGGAGGACAGTGTAGGTCTGTCAACAGGTACCATATGTTAAACAAATAGACAATTGTCTATAATTTATAATCCACAGGGCCTACGACGTTCTCACATTTACAAAATATAAAATAATCTAATAAAGTAAAATAAAAAAATAATTAAAAATTTTAGGTATATAATGTCTTAAATTTTAGGTATATAAAGGTCTAATTTGACCTTGTATAGCTTTTATATATGTTGACCTTTGAATGTAGCAATTTTATCTTTACCGCGTTAAAAATCTGTCTGCTTTAACGATCCTTCAACTAATCGTTCGTTAATTCGTCTTCTCAATAATTGCATTCGATTCGTTTTCAATCTCCGTAAATATGACCATGTCTCTGCGCATCGGTCGCTTCTAAAGTGGTTGCCCATACGTCAGCGCAGAGAGCAAAGGGCGCTGACTACCTTGTTTTCATTTCTTGACTCTACCTCCTCCCCTGGTTATCTAGCCCCCCACTTTCAGTACATTTGCGCCAACCACAATAGAAATCTTCGTTCATCACACAATCGTCTTCTTCAATGTCCCACTCACCGCACAGACTTCATTCACTCTTCCTTCTTCGTTCAGTCTATCTCTCTGTGGAATGCACTCCCCCAAGAAATCAGGATGGCAACCAACCGATTAGCCTTTAAAGTTAAAGTTCGTGAGCACATTCGCAGGAAGCTGGCAGTATCATCATAACGGTATAGTTTTCTAATTGTTTGTCTTATTTGTTTTTAGTATATTCATAAGTAATTAGGTGTTTATATTTATATGTAATTAGGTATATATATATATATTATATTTATAGTTTAGGTATCTTTATATTTAAATATTTATTCCCAAATGATTTTTTATAAATTGCACCTACCAATGTTTGACTCTGCATCACCCAAAGGTTGATTGGTAGAAAATGCCTACGGCATTAAGTCCGCCTCTGTACATCCTTGTGCGTAAGTATAAAATAAATAAATAAACTTTCTTCCGTTCCCAGGTAAAATTTGAGATAGTGGAAGAAGGGGCTCAGAACGTGATCTCTTGCACTGGCTTGCGAGTGTCCAACCGCCACCACCCTCAGCACCAAGCAGCTGACCAACCACGGAACTAAACGTAGCACTGACCCGCCATTCTACATGACCACAGGCTGCCATACATGGAGATATTAATTTGAACAGACGAACCTGCGCACAAACAAGAAATAATCTCTTTAACACTACGCTTCAGAACCACACAACGTCGGTCGACCATCATAGACACGTACCCTGCGTTCGCGATTTAGTTTCCAAACATGTTAACAAATATGTTTTTGAAAAATAACTTTAAAACCTAAGTAAAAAAATACTTTTCAATAGATGTTACTAGTCATTCTGAAATCAACTTAATTTACATTATTGTAAAGTTGATATTTGAATGTCAATTGGAAACAAGGATATAGGAATAGCTACAAGGTACGGATTTGGATGATATCTGAAAACAGAACTGACATGTATGGTAGCATAAATTCACAGTCCTCATGGGACCTTACGTGCCAGGAGAGGTACTTTATTTTATAACTTCGTTTCTTCGAGACCAAATATCGAATGTATTAATGTATTTTGAAGCACGGCTACCGTAGCTTGAAATATGGTAAGGAAAGAATGACAGTCTTGTTTACTTTGGGTAAGGAAATGAGAGATAATGGACTGACTTAAGAAACACCAATGATGCTTTTCTGAGTCTAAAGTTCAGATACTATCTGGAAGCTTAGCGAAGGAGAAAAAGGAATTGATAGATGTTTGTATTTCGAAATAAATGATGTGGAGTAATATGGTTGGGTTGCCTTTGAGTTGAGAGCAGGAATCTTTTCATTAGCCACATCCACACTACGCTCGCATCTACGTCCGGCCTGACGTGCGGACGCGGCTTTTACCAGTGCAATTTTTTGTGTGATAAACCTAGACGCATTTATATTTAATATGATGGACCATTGCGCTTGTAATAGCGGTTATTTATATCCTGAAGTTTTAAACTCTATTCGCCTTCTGTTTTTCAAACGAAAAAACGAATTCAAAACTATGTATGTAAGTGTATCTACATCATTACAGGAATATTAAATGTCTGATTAACGTGTTTCATTGTGAATTTTGTAAGCTTTAACGTATAGTGCGTGATAATGATAAATTTCTAAAAAAGATTTGTGCATTGGAGAATAGTTCAAACAATATGATAATGTGGCACGGTAACTCGACCCGGTCGTTAAAATCTGATTAACGTCATATCGTCGACGATCTCAAGTTCTATGACTGATATCGTCACATCCGTGTCGTGTTACTACCGTAAAATATAGTATCAAAAACTAATTCTAAAAATGATTAACTTGTTCCTTAAATTATTAATCAATTATTAATAAATGTTAATAAAACATTGAAGTGTTTTTTATTTGCAGTGTAGACACCTTTCATCTCTCTACTGTGGGTGTGAAGTTATGTTTTATTACACCGTAAATGTAGTATTTTAGAACGGCATGTAGTCAACTTGTCTAAGGTAACGATTTGATTTAGACATCGCCTTTAGCTGGTAGCAGTCAAGGCAGTTTCCGTAGTTCAAATGTAACTTAGATATACGGCTGGCCAAAGGCACTGTCGGCGCAAGGTGCGGGCGCCGGGTACACCGGACCGCGACGCTCCACACCACTCAGCTCACAGGCGGCGCCGGGTACACCGGACGCGACGCTCCACACCACTCAGCTCACAGGCGGCGCCGGGTACACCGGACGCGACGCTCCACACCACTCAGCTCACAGGCGGCGCCGGGTACACCGGACGCGACGCTCCACACCACTCAGCTCACAGGCGGCGCCGGGTACACCGGACGCGACGCTCCACACCACTCAGCTCACAGGCGGCGCCGGGTACACCGGACGCGACGCTCCACACCACTCAGCTCACAGGCGGCGCCGGGTACACCGGACGCGACGCTCCACACCACTCAGCTCACAGGCGGCGCCGGGTACACCGGACGCGACGCTCCACACCACTCAGCTCACAGGCGGCGCCGGGTACACCGGACGCGACGCTCCACACCACTCAGCTCACAGGCGGCGCCGGGTACACCGGACGCGACGCTCCACACCACTCAGCTCACAGGCGGCGCCGGGTACACCGGACGCGACGCTCCACACCACTCAGCTCACAGGCGGCGCCGGGTACACCGGACGCGACGCTCCACACCACTCAGCTCACAGGCGGCGCCGGGTACACCGGACGCGACGCTCCACACCACTCAACTCACAGGCGGCGCCGGGTACACCGGACGCGACGCTCCACACCACTCAGCTCACAGGCGGCGCCGGGTACACCGGACGCGACGCTCCACACCACTCAGCTCACAGGCGGCGCCGGGTACACCGGACGCGACGCTCCACACCACTCAGCTCACAGGCGGCGCCGGGTACACCGGACGCGACGCTCCACACCACTCAGCTCACAGGCGGCGCCGGGTACACCGGACGCGACGCTCCACACCACTCAGCTCACAGGCGGCGCCGGGTACACCGGACGCGACGCTCCACACCACTCAGCTCACAGGCGGCGCCGGGTACACCGGACGCGACGCTCCACACCACTCAGCTCACAGGCGGCGCCGGGTACACCGGACGCGACGCTCCACACCACTCAACTCACAGGCGGCGCCGGGTACACCGGACGCGACGCTCCACACCACTCAGCTCACAGGCGGCGCCGGGTACACCGGACGCGACGCTCCACACCACTCAGCTCACAGGCGGCGCCGGGTACACCGGACGCGACGCTCCACACCACTCAGCTCACAGGCGGCGCCGGGTACACCGGACGCGACGCTCCACACCACTCAGCTCACAGGCGGCGCCGGGTACACCGGACGCGACGCTCCACACCACTCAGCTCACAGGCGGCGCCGGGTACACCGGACGCGACGCTCCACACCACTCAGCTCACAGGCGGCGCCGGGTACACCGGACGCGACGCTCCACACCACTCAGCTCACAGGCGGCGCCGGGTACACCGGACGCGACGCTCTACACCACTCAGCTCACAGGCGGCGCCGGGTACACCGGACGCGACGCTCCACACCACTCAGCTCACAGGCGGCGCCGGGTACACCGGACGCGACGCTCCACACCACTCAGCTCACAGGCGGCGCCGGGTACACCGGACGCGACGCTCCACACCACTCAGCTCACAGGCGGCGCCGGGTACACCGGACGCGACGCTCCACACCACTCAGCTCACAGGCGGCGCCGGGTACACCGGACGCGACGCTCCACACCACTCAGCTCACAGGCGGCGCCGGGTACACCGGACGCGACGCTCCACACCACTCAGCTCACAGGCGCGTACCACTACGGGCATTCCTTTGTACTATTTTCTATACGTTGATCATTGTTATTTACGGTATTAAACCTATTTACATACAGTCTACTAATTATTTTTATTATAATGTCCCCATTGAGCCCCATACTGGTGAGTATTTTAACAATTAAGTTAAAATACTCACCAGTATTTGCCTCTGCTGGTCAACGAAGGATACTTATTTTTATCAAAGGAAATCTCGCTACGAGGGCGGCACTGAAAATTTCGGGAATCAAGGAAGTGACACAACATTACTATTTAAAAATGTATTTATTGCTTTTCGAAGTATTCTCCCCGAAATTTTTCCATACGATGGAACCAATCATTGAAGCAACCATTTCATTCGGAAGTTGGGGTCTCCAAAATGGCCGTTTTGTAGACGTCCACAGCTTCTTCAGGTGATGAAAATCTCTATCCACGCAATTTATTCTTTATTTTAGGGAAAGTATAGAAATCATTAGGGCTTAGGTCGGGGCTGTACGGCGGATGGTCTAATAATTCTATGTTTTCTTGCTCTAAAAACTCTTTTGTTCTGTGTGCGGTGTGAGAACTCGCATTGTCGTGATGGAGGATGATGCGGCGGTTGCAGTTCTCTTTACGGAGTTCAAAAGCGACCTGTGGCAAACAAGTGCTGGCATACCATTCTGCATTAACCGTTCCTTGTCCCTCAAGAGGAATAGTCGTAACATGGCCGGTTTTGGAGACAAACGTGGCCACCATTTTTTTTGCAACACTCCGTGAACGAACAATTTTTGTTGGCTTTAACTCACTTTCGAACACCCAAACTCGTGACTGGTTTTTTGTTTCGGGTTCGTACGCGTATATCCAGGATTCGTCACCTGATACGATGTTGTATACAGCATTTGAGGATCCTGCGTGGAATCTTTCGAGAGTTAAGTAACGCGAGCCGCTTTTTGCTCTCCACAGAGCGAATGCGGTATCCATCGGGAAAACAACTTTTTTACACCTAATTGTTCATGCAAGATTATTTGTATTTGACTCACGCCAATGTCTAAAGTTGCCTGAATTTCGCGGTATATCACATGTCGATCTTCCTCAATCAGCTTACGCACAGCATCAACGTTTTCTTGGGTGACTGCAGTTTTTGGACGACCTTGACGGGGATCATCACTGAGCTTGACACGTCCACGTTGAAATTCAGCAAACCAGCGATAAATTGTGGTTTTGGATGGGGCTTCATCACCAAATGCAGAACTCATCCGGTCAACACACTGCTTTTGTGTTAAACCACTTCGAAAGTCATAATAAATCATCGCTCTTGAATTTTCTCAAGTCAATTCCATTTTCTCAATGACTAAACAAGTTTGACAAAACCTTGTGACAAGACCGAGAATCTTTTTTTTAATAAATAAATGTGACAGGAACAGTGGAAATATTCCATTCCCGATACTTTTAGTGCAGCCCTCGTATGTCGCACAGTGGTCTGAAAATCGAGTTCCATACTGATAGAAACTTAATATAAGGGATGTCAAAAAAAAATTGGAATGTCTCTGGTATACCTCCCTAATATAATATTATAATATGGAGGGTATGCACAGCACACAGTTGTGATGGAAGGCTGTGGTGCCAATTTGGACATTTTCATGTTTGTGGCAAACAATAGTTGTTTTTCACAGCCCAGTGTGTTATTAGAAGTTTTTGTGAATGCCGTTGATTTGTCAGAAAATGAAAAGAAAGAATTGAAACAATTCTGTCAGACTTATGTGTGTTCGTTGAGAAATAAATGGATCTCGTGTAATCGCACGAGATAAACATTCATAAAGAAGTATGAGACATGGCTGCAGGAAAACATAAAATGGCCTGAAGTCATCAGGGAAAAGATGACACCATTAGTAGCAGTAGAGCAGCAACCTTGTTCTAGTTCTGACCTCGGTGTTAATGAGGATAAATCAAAATCCCACAAACCAGAGACGTGGAACAACAACATCAGTTGTGAGTCAAAGAAAACCGATCAAGGAGCTAGTTTTCTATTATTGTCATTAAAAAGGTCCTTAGCAGGCTATTAACTAACTAAAATATATGAAAAGCGATCGGCTATTTCATTTTATTACGTTAAAGATTTAATAAATCACATAACCTAAACTCGACATTTTAAAAATTTCCTACGCGCGAAGCGGCACCGAAAGGTGCATGAATTGTATGTCACATTGATCACTGTATGAGGTCTAATAACTCATGTGAGTACCAGCCCTTCTGTTCCTTTCAGTTCGAAAATAATCAACTTTAAGTGTTTTCTCCCATACAAAAAAACACAAAACATTTTTTTTCTCACGCGTGGAGCTGCGCATACCCTCCATACTTTAATATTATATAAAGAGAGTTATTCCAGAGACATTCCCTTTTTTTTTAATCCCTGACATTTAGTTTCTATGAGTATGGAGCTCGATTTTCAGACCACTGTGTGTCGCTCGCAAAATTAAATTTTTCTTTCGTTTTTTGCATTTTTTTTATTGGAGATTGGTTTACTTGTGACTCTAGTCTAGGTCAGAGGTGGCAGAGACAAAGTCTACGATGGAGTGAGCTTACCCAGAAGAAGCCTGTTCACTCTCACTTTGAAGAGATTCGGGTTGAATGCGTTCGGGAATTTGCAGGTCAGTGTCAGGTTTCATGTCGAACAAAATACGATTGGCGACGGTAACATGTATATATTTACACAATTTGAAATATGGATGAAGACTAATATTAGAATGTTCGAACAAATAATGTAATTTGAAAGAAGGCATCTGTAAAATGAGAAAACCGAAAAAACTGTAAAATCGATGGAAATATAAAGAAACAACACGCTTTAAAAGTTTTTGGAAGGGATTATTCCCGCCCTTGTCGCGCAGTACGGACAATGTATGGCGTTAGCATGAAGTTACATAGTCGTGACGTCGCTTCTACGATAGTGCTGTCTTTGTATAACAGACATGTGTTTAAAACGTTTACAACATGGCAATTTTTTAAGCTTTTCACTTTTTATAATATTTGTCGGATTATGCCCAGACATCAGAAGTAAGACTCAGGTATGACAATACATTTTCAATGGGGAAGGTCGGGCAAAGCTAATTGTAGATGGCGTGACCATAGCTAGTTCCCAGCGGCCTACAATAAATTTGACATTTCGTTCATTCATTTCATTTTATGTTCATTCATGAGTTTGATTTTATTTCACTATTTCGTTATTTTCGGTGATTTCAGTATTTTAAATCAAGTACTTGAAATGGAAAGTGTCAGAATTTTAAACCTTGAATATTTCCTCGTAATCACTTTCTTCAAAATGTTTCCAACATAAACTCAAACTCAAAAAAATCTCTACGAAGAGCTTTAAACCACAATCTCATAATTTTAGGGGCTTTCGGGAAATTATGGACTCCAATTTCGTAGTATCTAGAAACACAACTAAGATTCAATTTTCGCTAAAATAAAATAAAACCACATCACGCCTTGTATTATTAGCTTGTGTTGGGAACTAGCTACTACAGCGCCATTTTGACAGTTGCCTTCCCCATTGAACAATCAGTTAATAAGTATCATGAATCTCGAAGTACAGAAATATAATTAAATAACTAATAATTTTAGTGAGGGCGGTCACATAGGGCAGTACTGACTGTCAGGAACAGTGGTCCATGCACCCACCGCAATAAGGACAGTACTAATTGTCAGAGACATCGTTCCACGTCCAATAACCGGGCAGTACTGACTGTCGAGAGACAGTGGTCCGTGCACCAAGACGCATCCGTTCGAAATGCGTGCTGATTGAACAGCGCAGCTCCTTTTAAAGGCGATCGCTTGACAGCGAAACGTCACAACATTTTATTAGATTGGATTCAAGTCTATTAAGCCAAATGATCTATAGAGTGAATGATTTCTTTATGATGCGTCTGATGCACGTTCCACTAGCGCCATCTAGTCGCCGTCTCTCGCAGCTGCTAATCAATATGGCTGCCGTCACGGCCATTCTGACAAATCACTCGTCCTCGAGTGCATTCAGGCATCTAATAAAAAAAGACTCATTAATTCATATCATCATCATCGTTACATATCAAAAAAGAAAATATCACTGGTCTAGGTATTTCTTTATAAAAGAAAACCCCTACAGTTTAAATATGCTGGTCTAAATCGTCACCCACTAAAGCAGGTGAGATTCCTGCAGCTCATCACAGATGTCACTGGTCTAGGTATTTCTTTACAAAAGAAAACCCCTACAGTTCAAACATGCTGGTCTAAATCGTCACCCACAAAAGCAGGTGAGATTCCTTCAGCTCATCACAGATATCACTGGTCTAGGTATTTCTTTACAAAAGAAAACCCCTACAGTTCAAACATGCTGGTCTAAATCGTCACCCACAAAAGCAGGTGAGATTCCTTCAGCTCATCAAAGATATCACTGGTCTTGAACCTTGCGTACGTGATATCTCTTCAGGTAATTGATTATTTAGGAATTGTTATCATTTCAAAAAGTACCGAATCGCGCTTCCGATCTTTATCTAAATGTAAAATTTACTTTACGAGGTTTAGAACTATTTGTTTTTGATAAATTGCGAAACAAGAAATCTGCATGAGCCATCTTTCGACTTTCTTCGTACACGATATCAAACTCCTAAGCCTGCAATATAGCCCCCACCAACGGTGAAGCCTTGGAGTCAAATAACGTTTTGAGAGAGAAGACTTGTCTATGTAGTTCGGTAAATACAGTGAATTTTCATAATACGCTATAACATATGCAGTATCATCATATTTTTGGATAAGAACTGCACCATATCCCTCACTACTTGCATCGGTATAGAGTTCAATGGGCAAGGAAGGGTCAAAAACTGATTCGGACCTTAAAATGTGGATAATTTTTGCGTGTATTTGGTCATGCTCTGGTGTCCAGTTAACATTGCCTTTTCCCGGGCCGAATTATTTGGAAATTGAGTAACAAAATTAAACAGGAACCCCGCATTGGAAAGGTGGAAACGATGTGGCCTGGCTCCCCGCAGACGTAGCATGTGACTTGTGGCTTTTGGTTGACACGTTTATCCGCAAATATAGAACGATTAAATGGCGATGCCCGATCCTGCCACATACGTTACGTAGCACGAGGGCGTTTGACGTCAGAATCGTTTGACTCGGGCAATTCTGACCTACGTTTGAGTATATGCCTCGCAGTAATCGTAATAGCTTATTCACGACTTATTTGAACATCAGACATAGATAATATGCAAATGGCAAAACCCGACACAACCTTTTCAGATAGTCTTGCGTCCGGGATATTCAATCATTTGGCAAAGACATTAACATGCCTGAGCGGCGGTCGCATTAGAAATAATTTGAAATTTTAAGGATACTGTCAAAGTGATCCTGAATAAGAATAGGGCGAGAGAACCGAGCTTTAAAAGTCTCCTGTATATCTTCCTATTAATATTGACCTATGACCTTGGCCAGTTATGTGGCTGCGCGGCCTTGAAGACAATGGGTCAACCTCATGATTAAATAGACACCATTCATATTTTTGCTCCTAATTATGGTGTCTGAAAGCCGTCACCAGCCCTATGTCCGAATTGGGCTCGTCAGGATCAAACGGTACCAACTCCGTGAAACGTTGAGGTGGTGCATTGGACCGGGGCAGCAGATATCAGTTAATTTTGCAAGATATGCTTCTAAACTATTTGAGGGTAGCGGAATATTTTCCTGCATGTTTTGTGATGACGAATTGCCAGAGGTGGGCGAAAATCCGATCCCACTTCTGATGTCGGATTATGCCCAGACATCAGAAGTAAGACTCAGGTATGACAATACATTTTCAATTGAACAATCAGTTAATAAGTATCATGAATCTCGAAGTACAGAAATATAATTAAATAACTAATAATTTTAGTGAGGGCGGTCACATAGGGCAGTACTGACTGTCAGGAACAGTGGTCCATGCACCCACCGCAATAAGGACAGTACTAATTGTCAGAGACATCGTTCCACGTCCAATAACCGGGCAGTACTGACTGTCGAGAGACAGTGGTCCGTGCACCAAGACGCATCCGTTCGAAATGCGTGCTGATTGTTTTTTTTTTTTTTAATAAATGGCATCTCGCAGGTCAACCTATGAGGTTGCGTGCTGATTGAACAGCGCAGCTCCTTTTAAAGGCGATCGCTTGACAGCGAAACGTCACAACATTTTATTAGATTGGATTCAAGTCTATTAAGCCAAATGATCTATAGAGTGAATGATTTCTTTATGATGCGTCTGATGCACGTTCCACTAGCGCCATCTAGTCGCCGTCTCTCGCAGCTGCTAATCAATATGGCTGCCGTCATATTCTTTGCACTATTTGCAAACAAAGTTTTGTTTTTGTTGTTGAAAACAACAATAGTCATCACCCCTATTGTCATTCAATATTATGATATGAACTAAGAGGGTTGTATTGATGATTTTCAATTTCGCGGGCAACCTGGCGCTTCCCCCATAATGTAACAGAAAGATTAGCCGAGAAATAAAACCCAGTCGACTGATCTGATCTTTTTAATTACAGTTCAGTGTTCCACATTACCATCAATTACATAATAAAGTTACATTCAAAATGTCCACAAGCTATACATGTCATGAGTACACACATCACAAATGAATTGTATTTATTAATTTGAGGGGTAGCTCGTACTGTGTCGTCTATTTCTTATAATGTACAGTTGTGTAGTTGTGAAAAGTTGTCTGATAAATATAGATAGCTGTTTAATACAGGTACTTATTTCTGCTAAAAAAATATTTAAAAAATCACAAAGTATCCGTGAAATGTAAATCTAAAAATTTCTAAATGCAACTCTATAATTATGCATATTTCTAAGATTCATATTGTGTTGCACTTCCTGACAAGCGAGGCTTGAATTGCGGCGGAGAAAATTATTAAGAACGGTACTGTAATGAATTACTTTACTCATAATTAATAAGAAAACCGAAAATTTGCTAAATAACTAACAAATATAGCACAAAGTTTTAAATTATCCTTGCCTTTAGGCTCTTTAAATTTTTGTAAAACATTTGCTAGTCTTTTTTAATACGTTAGATGCCTGAGGCAGCCAAATATATTTACCAATAAACAAAACAAATAAAATATGTTTAAATTATATATTTTTTGTACTTAACATAACTATGTTTAGAAAAATAAAATGTTCACCGAATATTTTGCGTTGGTAACTTTTGAAACAACTAGGCATGGTAGAGATGTTAACAAAATTCAAAACTTATTAATAAGTTTGTCAGAAAACAAAAACGTATAAAATGATTTATCCATAAAAATATACCTTAACGAAAAATAGTATAAAATTATTTTATTCAACATAAAATATAGAAATAAATGTTGTCGCAGTGTTGCTATAATTTAAACAATTTATTATTATATTATACATATCCATTTGATTAAATCTAAAGGTTCAAACACAGAGAGACGGTGAGGCCAGATGGTCGCTGGAATGTGCGCGGTTCTAACAATTACTAACCTAAACTAGGGTCATGACTACGCACCACAATAACTCAATAGCTCAACACTTAATCGAGACATTGCGTTTGTTCTTTACATTATTTTCCCTCAAAACAACTCATTGAAAATATAAATGCAGTGAAAATGTACACCTGAAGACTGATCAACAATTATTTTCCTTCACACTTTCTTATTGCGCTAATTTCTAAGATTTGTGACGCGCTAGTCCTAATCAGTATTACTAGTTTTAAATGAGTCAATCTGGCGTCATCGTCTGCATATTGGAAACGGTAGAATTTTTATTTTCTACCATACGAAACACTGATGGAAGATAACGATGGAAGTCTAATTAAATTACCCTTTATTTTTTTACAATAGCAACATTTGCGTACATTTTTATACATAACATCACAGATGCAGGATCATTTACAAACCGTGCCGTGTTTTTATTGCAAAGTAATAACATTGAACAGGAATACAATTTCCTGTTCAATATTATTTATTAATAATATTTTATACTTTTATTTAAAAGAGTAAGATTAAATATCGACTTTCGAGACTCACGCAGATGTTTAGGAATCAGTTTTTTTTGTTTATAAACACTTATAAAACAAACAGATTCCTAAAAGAAATTGTCATTATATACGTAGAAACAGTACATGTTTAGCTCAAACCGAAGGAAAGAAAAACAGTAGTACTCGGCCATAAAAGGAAAAGGAACACGACACAATTTCAAAACGTTCCATGCCCGTCAAACATGGTCACAGCTGGCCATACTGACCAGTGACGTCAGCTAGGCCGGCCACAGCAGCGTGGACGCAGGTTCACACATGTTAGACTCGGTATGATTCGGCACAGCCGAGCGGATAAATCGAATTATATGTAGATACATGTTCGGGAAACAGCTGCTCGGCTAAGCTCGAATTATGTCGAGCCGTCCCGAAAATTATTAAGCGAGGATTGTTGCCGAATGAAAGCCAGAATGTGTGTAGTAATTGATTCGGCGGCTTTGTAGTTCAAAAAATACTACCGAATCGAATTTGCCGACCCGAACATGTGTGTTCACAGCCCCGATAAAAGATGTATGTACTTAAACGGTACCAGTGTGCTGTAGTTTGTGCTCTGGACGTTGGCATTGTGTGTCTATTCAGTCTTTTTTGACTTGCTCGTGTCTTCTACAGCGGCTTCTACTATCGCGGGCTGGTCCTCGTAGCTGTGGAGACGGTATTTATTATGTAAGATTAGAAATAACGGGTAGTTGACAAATAGAGAAAAGTATTTATTGGGACTCGCACTGGAAGTTACAAACATAGAAAAAAAAATGATAGAATTAAATGTGTTGTGTATGCCCAACGAGAACTGTACTTATTACCTTTGATTTTGACTTTACCAAAAGTCACAACAATAAATAATTTGATTTGAAAAACAACAAAATAAATGAGCAGGTCGTAGACGAGGCCAAAAGCTAAAAAAACCTCAGTTTCGCACAAAATAATTATGACAAGTCGGAAGTGTATCCACCGTCAAAAGGGTAGGTTAGATGGCATCACTGTCCAGGCGCAGCCAGATTTGGCTTGTAAAATGGACCGACGATCTACGGCTGGAGAACGCGCGATGTGTGTTTGCGTTAACGCGACATTGCGTTATCCGTAGCATAAGCACCCTTTCGTTGTGGCGGTACCAACGGGCACTAGTGTCCGTTCCATAATCATTTGCAAGGCAGGTATAGTTTCCAGTAATATTTGTTCCGCACACGGTTCAAAATCGCGTGGCACCTCAGTTATTGACCTTAATAAGTCCATACTAACTTGAAGAGCGCGTTGATGTCTCCGCGCAGCAGCGCCAGCGCCAGCGGCGTGGCGAGGCAGGCGGGCACGAGGTACAGCAGCGCGGGCTGCGCGTGCTTGAACACGTGCATCACGAAGATCGTGGCCAGCAGACCCACTACGTACGCCGTGAATGTCGCCCTGAACACACGTTATATTGGTAAAAGGAGTTGTCTTAAAATGTATTGTTTTTGTAATGATGATTGTTTTTAATTATGTTTTGATGCACTCTGGACGCTTTTAACGTGTACGGTTTTTTGTACATCGTTCTCACTTATAGTGTCAACATTAATCGATGTAACTAAGATATATGTAAAAACATTATTATTTAAAAGAGTTTCCATGGAGTTTCTTGCCCGTTCTTCTCCATAGGTACCTACTACGCTTTGGAATGGGCAACTAGCTTCATATTTCTGACTGACCGACTCCTTGACAATTCAAAAGTGCCTGTAAATATTTAATTGAAATAAATGATTTGAGTTTGAGTTTGAGTAATATTTATGGAGTTTCTTTTCCGTTCTTCCCCATAGAAACCTATTGCCTTGGAATTGGCGACTAGCTTAATATTTCAGTCTGAAGAGTTCTTGACAATTCACAAGCGCCTATAGGAGTCTTGCCCAAGTCAAAAAAGGAAAACAGATACGTACGAAATAGTTATTAATAGTTAATTTTCTTTGAAGCGATTATTTTTGCAGATCAAAGGCAAGAACTATTGCATCACACAAGAAAAACCCATTATTGGTTGTAAGCTGTGTCTACGAGCAGTGAGACGCATATTGACGTCTGTCATTGACTTGAATGTGCCCTGGCGGCTGAGAGTATGTCACGCTCACTCAAATGTCTCGCTGGTGGTGGCGTGTGTGTTGGATCATTAAGTTCCCTTCAAAATGGTTGAGCTGAATGGTGCTGATCCATACGTCATGTTCGTGAACGGGCGCCGTCAGTGGGGACTGGTCATCTCTTGGCTGCCACGGCTTTTTTAATTTTTCTTTTCAGATTTTTATGTTTTTTATTACGGGTCTTTCTACATCGTTCTCACATGTTTAATTTCAACAAGACTGATGTAACAAATTTTCTGTAACCATATTATTTAAAAGAGTGTCCATGGAGTTTCTTGCCCGTTCTTCTCCATAGGTACCTACTTCGCTTTGGAATGGGCAACTAGCTTCATATTTCTGACTGACCGACCCCTTGACAATTCAAAAGTGCCTGTAATGGGTTTATTTGAAATAAATGCTTTGAGTTTGAGTTTGATTGAAAGTCAATGAAAATAATTGAGTAATGACATTACTTTATTTTTTTCATTGACTGACTGTTATCTCTAAAGTTCTTATTTATTTTGTTTTCGTGTTGTCGATGTTTTCCAATTACCGCAGATTTTCATTTTTGTTTCATACCACATTTACACGACACCGACAAAATCAACACAGAAATTAATGAAGCTCATTAATATATTTATCTATCAAAGTGCGAGTGAAATATACTGAGTGCCGAAATCCAACACCACTGAATCGGTTCGATAATTCATTAATTGTTCAGACGTTTCACTTCGAGTGAAACTAGCTGCATATAAGACAAAAGTTAACAAAAAGTTTCTGATTTCAGCTTTTATTGATTATAAAACAGTATTTCTTCACTTTATAACAATAAATAGCAAGCTTACCTGAAGTAGAACTCGCTGTTACGCTTGAGACTCTTGTCAAAACGCAGCAGCAACGCGATGAAGATGCCGGGAACCACGATGTCACCGAGACCCAACATGGCGAAGTTGCTCGCGTCCAAACCGTTCACTAGCAGGTCTTGGGGGAATACCACTGTGGAAAACGATGTTTATTGTACTGATTGTGACTTAAGGCGACTAATTAACATCAAGCTACAGTGCTTAAAAAGCGCGTTGTCTTTTGGCGCTTGAATAATTACGGGAGGGCGCTGAAATTGTTTTTCTACGACTTTATGTTGCACCCGAGACAAGAGTTGTATCAAAGTATCAATAATCGAACAACGAACCACTACTAATACTGACAGCTCTTGACGTGGTTTTGATGTGCCGATCGCGTTCAGTTTCATTGGTTAAGTTCGCCCTTCGTATTGGGTGCAGTGCTAACAAAAATGTGGTGGAGATAATTGCAGCGACGTAAACGTTGCGTGCGTGTGGCGCGTGGCTGAAAATGATGCGACATGTTTCACAATTTAAAAATGGTCGGAAAACTCTTCTTGTGACATCAAATAATGTTATTGATTGTTTTGTGGATATTTAAGAAGCCTTTTACACCGCTGCGCGACGTAAAGGAGTGCAGTTGTATGTATGTTTGATTCTTACGTTTTTTCTTCTTCCCAATGAACGGCATAACAAACTCAAATGACAATAACCAATGATGTGCGTTATACGTGGGACACTCAGAAAGTTTTGCGAAAATAAAAATAAATGTTCTTTATGTAAATATTTTGTCATTTAATATTTTCAAAGTACTCTCCACTAGCCTCTATATACAGTTTTATGCGTCTGAACCAGTTTTCGAAACACTTTTTCCAGTCCGCCGTAGACACTTCGTTAACAACCTGCTCGAAGGCACATAGCTAATCTTCCGGCGACGAAAATTGTATCCCTTTAGGCTGATTTTTTATTTTCGGGAGTTCACACGGTGCTAGGTCAGGGCTGTAAGGAAGGTGACCCAGGAGTTTGACCGGCGTGCTGTCCAGGAAGTCCCTCGTTTTGAGCGCGGTGTGAAACACCCAAACCGTAGACTGGCGCTTCGTTTCTGGATGCGATGACTTCGACCTGTAATGATGTCGTAAACACGGCGAGACGAGACTGCTTCAATTTTTTTTATCGTATCACGGCACCATTCCACCCATGCTTTTGAGCATCGGTGAGGTTGTGCGGCACCCAGCGGGAAACTTATCATTCTCACGCGAAGATGCACGTGTAGAATTTCGTGAAGGTTTCCCGCTCCAACTTGCGGTGTGCTGAATCTCTTAATATGTAAATCGCATATTGTCTTGGATTACATTTTTCACTGCTAGCACGTTTTCTTCCGTAACAGCCGTCAAAGGGCGACCACTTCTTTCTTCATCCCCAAAAATTAGTCGACCGCACTTGAGTTCGTAATACCAACGATACACGGTTGCCTTAGAAGAGCCTTCATCCATGAATGCCATTTGAAGTGTTACGTAGTACGATTCGTCCGGTTTCAAGCGACATTTGAAATCGTAAAAAATCATAGCGCTAAAATGATCCCGGCGCAGATCCATTTTTTTATAATGAGACAGGTTAATTTAAATTAGCTCGCAAACAATGTGGCGGGAAATTTTGAAATTGGAACGTACCTATTTTTACTTTTAAATAATCGTATCTTCAAAATAGACTATAAATGGCCAGTCTCTCATTCATAAAAACTTTTTTTCGCAATACTTTCTGAATGGTCTGGTAACTTCCTATATCGACTTTGACAAATTTCCTTTGTTAAGGAAACCTGTGAAACTCGTATAGAAGAAGTGTTACGAAACCGAGCTAAAAAGAAAACGTGCTTTTGTGCCCACTAGTGGCGAACGGTAAAACTTTATACAAATAAAGGATGCCGTTCAAAATTTTATGGACAAAATGTGTAGACTGGTAATTGCCATTTTTACATTTAACTGAAATAAATCGTGTTGAATTATTTTTTTATTGCGATATGGGCCAGCTTCTTGATCTTGGCATCAATCACGCCAGGTCGAAAGCGAAGGATGAGGTCTATAATGGAACGAGCAAGCCCAGAAAATGCCTGTTAGCCCTTGATTCGAAGGTTGAACCTTTCGCCACTGATACTTACTTAACTATACGTACATTGAAAAAAGGTGGAAAATGGTTATAGGTTAATGGGTGGGCTTAAGTGTAAGGCACGGCTGACGGTGAGCCTTTGGACATCCGCATTGCCAGAAGCATTGCCATCTGCGTTGCCATTGTTATTCCAGATGTCTATTGAATCGGACAAGCTCCTTCACAGAGAGCTCGACATGTAGGAATTTAAGCGAATCAAAAATGTTCAGGAAAGTAGTGAGTTTTATTAAGACAAACAAAAGCGACAATTGACATATACAAACAAACATAGACAATCACTGCTAAAAGACCCGAGTATTTTCATGTTTGTTAATGTCCTTGCTGCCTTTAGTGTTCTTCAATTCCTCATTTTTACCATTAAGGTGGATTTAGCTACAGTACTATTAGTTTTCATCCTTGGCTCCATCGACTGGTTTTTCATCTATGTGTTCTACTCAGTTCCACAGATTGTCGCGCTAACGTACAGATTAAACATATTTGCCCTCTACCATTGTCTTCACATACGTCTTTAGTGGTCTACAAGTCCTCATTTTTCCTTAAGGTGGATTTAGCTACAGTATTACTAGTTAACAATCTTGGGTCCACCGACTGGTTTTCCATCTTTCGGTTCTACTCAGTTCAACACATTGTCGCGCTAAAGTAAAGATCTGTATTATATAAATATTGCTCTTTCGACTGTTTTTTTTTTGTTGAGATTAAACGTAAAATATTTGACCACCACCATTGTCTTCAACTTTTTTTCTGTATTTTTCTGAACAATACATCACAAGTATCTCATAGTAAACCCACATTTCGCCAGTAATGTTAAAGGATTAATCTTTAGTGTTTGTTCTTCACTAGCAACGTTGTAATTATACTTATTCTTACAACAGGTTACAACGACAGGGCAGCCATAATCAAAATTTTCTAACGTTTTTGCAATTCAGTTTCAGGTAGTATATTATACAATCAACTAGCTTCTGCCCGCGACAACGCCCGCGTGTCTGACGGAAATTTTCCCACGGGAATGTGCTCAAAAAGCCTATGTCCTTCCCTAGAATGCCATCTATCAGTATCTCCTTGCCAAATTTTATCGAAATCCGTTCAGTAGTTTAGGCAAATCATCAATAATACTCTCAATATACTACAATCATAATAGTTAAATTACTTTTAATGAATGACTATTTCATAAAATAGTACTAGGGTGGATTTCACCAATGAAACTGAACGCGATCAGCACATAAACTAGGTTTAGGGGCTGTCAGTGTCATTATTTTCTACGGAATATTGACACTGACAGCTCTTGAACGCGTTCAATTTCAGTGGTGAAATCGCCACTTAGTGTTTTTAATTCTGTTAATAGACATTTTTATGGTCGCAAATCATATTTTAATTAACATACAACCTGACCCTGACCTAAAAATTGCAAAAAACGTAAGAAAATTTGATGATTGAATTTCGCGGGTTAACTTAACGCCCCCTCTTAACAAATAAAGAACATAGTGAAAGCCAACACCTGATAGACAAACATTGGCATAGACAAGTAGACACTGTGCTAGTGTTAAAAACTATTTTGTGTTCTATTCCATTCATTACTACTTGCACTCACGTTTGATAGGACCGTTGACACTATTGGCGACGGTTTCCATGAAGTTGTCTGTAAACATCTCGCGTAGTAAGGCATCGTTTTGCGTAAGCACTTCGCTCCATGTTAGCTTTGTGAATTAACTATTGTCTTACTTATGCAGCGTAATACGACTGAATGAAATAAACTTTAATAAATTAACGTAGACGACGCAAAAGGAGTAAAATCGTTTCGAATCCTTGTTTACAATTAAACAAAAACAGTATAATCTCACTAATCCAGCACTACTAAAAACCAGGGTGCCGGATTATTGGATTCGGATTACTGGATTAAGTGTAGAGAAAAGATCAAATAAAATAAAGCACTTCATAGATAGAATACACATAATGTATTAAATTAACATGCACATATTATTATGTAATTACAAAGTCAAACAACAACTATGTAATTAAAAAACAGGAAAATATGTATGCACGTGCACGTTATAAGTTTTGAGGTTAGACTGCTAGACGACGGCGGCGGCGTGGAGGCGTGAGCGGAGGATGCCGGATTATTGGACGTGCCAGTCTATTGAAGTGTCGGATTACTGAGATTATACTGTATACACTATAGTTGAGTTAAAATTAGGTCGATTATTGAAAATTTCATTTAAAAAAAAATTTGAAGTTTTAGAAGTAGCGAAACTCACGCGCATAAGCTCACGTTTGCACGGATGTAAAAGTTTCACGGCGAAACTTTATCGCTCACTGGCTTCAACGCCCTGAAAATACACACTGTTTGATTTTCTGCTCTCGGCGCTAAGCAGACAGTAGAAAATCCAACTGTGTATTTTCGAAGCGCTGGGATGCACTCTGCTAGATTATCTATAACAGTAAAAAATACAGCACTCACGTTTGATGGGGGCTTCGAAGGACTTGGCGACGGTGACCATGACATTAGTGCCGAAAACCCAGAAGATGTCGTAGATGAAGAGCCCGCACAGCAGGATGCAGCCGGTCACCACGTTGTTGAGGTGCAACAGTTCCACGCCGTTGACTGCGAACGCGATGCCGAAGAGGTTGTTGGCTATCCAGTGCTAGATTGGCAATAGAAATGTGTTGTTAAGAGGAATGTTCTAAAGCTTTTGGGGCGTTATTTACTATATACTAGTTAGGTGCGAGGAGACTGCGACACGATCTTGCTATATATATCACTAAATAGCTAATGTCTAGCATGCGTTGCAATGTCTTTTAAAACCTTCTCCGGCGTACACTCAACAACTTACCAAAGTTCCTTCACAATCGGTCGAGCGATTTCCGAGTTTTAACGAGACTAACTAAAGGGTTATGAAGTTGCGCGCTAATAGAATCAGAATATTTATTTGTAAAACATAGATATTTACATATAGGTGTTAGGTTACCATATTTGGGCGCTGTTTTCTACGTACAAATATTAAGTACATTGTAATTAAAACCTAAATAAAACAAGACAAATAAATTTAAAAATATTAAAAATTATCATTTATAAAATCTGGAACAGTATAGTAACATTTTTCTATTAATAGCGAGGTGAGAGCTATCTTAAACTTTGATAGTGGCATATTTTTTATATTATCGGGTATTTTGTTATAAAATTTTCAGAGACATTCCAAAAAAACTCTTTTTCATCAAAATGGTTCCGCATTTTATGTCTAATATGTAAAAGGAACTTGTGTCGACTCAACAAGAAGTTGCGGTGTCTAAATGTGTCAACACGACACCTCGCGCTAGTTAGGGGGAGCCTTCATCGTCGTTTGAAAGGGACAATACTTTTGACAAAAAATCCCAGTAAATTCCAACTTCATTAGAGTTAAAACTATCTAACTGCCACTAGACCATGCCATAGCCAAATAGACCATGTCGAAAATCAACCTTGGGTGATTGGGTGATAAATTAATTACACGGTTGACTATACTTCAGCTTAGATGTAAATGAATTAGCCACACACAAAGATATTTTTTTTTCCTGTCATTGCGTCGCCTAACTTGCAAGGAATTCTAGCGAATATGGCCATCTGAAATTCACCATATGAAAAAAGTATTTTAGACATTAATACTTCAACGTGAGCAGTGGTGGCCCAGTGGTAACGGCCGAGACTTACCGAGTTATAGGTCGTACGTTCGAATCCAGACAGGCGCTTTACTCTGTGTAAAATTATATTCATCACCACAGCTTTCAAAACGGTGAAGGAAAACATCGTGAGGAAACCGGCATGTCTTAGAACCAAAAATTCGAAGACATGTTACATCTACTACCCGCACTGGGCCCGCTTGGTGGATTACGGCCCACTACCTCTCAGCTCGCTTGGAGTTTCCCTACGTGATAGAATCAGAAACGAAGAAATCCGCAGGAGTATCAAAGTAACTGACATAGCCCGAAGAATTGCCAAACTTAAGTGGTAGTGGGCAGGGCACATTGCTCGCAGAACAGATGGCTGATGGAGCCGAAAGGTTCTGGAGTGGCGACCGCGTCCCGGAAGACGTAGCGTTGGAAGGCCTCCCACAAGGTGGACCGATGACCTTGTGAAGGCCGCAGGAATCCGCTGGATACGGGAAGCGCAGAACCGCTAAAAGTGACGATGCTTTGGGGCGGTCTATGTCCAGCAGTGGACTTCTTTTGGCTGAAATGATTATGATACAACAAAATAAACGAAAATTCGGTTCTCACCTTCTTAAGCAGATACCAGCCCCCCATGCCGAGCGAGATGATGATACAGATGATGTCGTAGGACGTAAACTTGTAGTTGATGATGTCGGAGCGCGTGTCGGCCTCGCCGCGCGTGAAGTGGATGTGGTACGACACGTTCGGGACCGATGCCGGCACCATAAATGAGATTATTGGGCTGTGTGGAGAAAAATAATGTATGATTAAAAAACACATTAAGAGTATGGCATCAGAGAGACCCCAGCAGATGATGGCATCTGCCTAGTTATTGCAACTGTTACAATTTGAATGGCTAACTTACGCCAAAGACGCAATTATGAAAATGGACGACTATATATTATAATTATACATTCTTAGAAAAGCTTGTGCCCAAATCTACTAGGGCAAGTCTTTTTTCCACCATTTCTCTATATGAGCTTACTACTTTACTATGGCATAAGTGAAGTTATGGAGGTCGCCCACTGCGACTTTTTGCAACAATTCTGTAGCGATACTGTCTAAAAAGACCGCGATGCAGTGGCGATGCTGTCGCTGGTCGTATACGCTCGCCCACGTCTTTATGAAAATCATATAGCATCGCGAAGTGACTACATTCGAATGTCTGTGGACGCTACGGTTGTTGAGACAACGTTGGTCGCGTTGGTTGCTATTACGGAAGCAACCCAGCGTAGGTTTGTCCAAAGTAAATATTTGGCCATTATGTAACAATGTTTAAAAAGCTAATAAAGTACAAGGAAAACTGTAGAAAATGACAAAGAATATCACATTTCGCTCTTTTTACTCGATGTAGCCTAAAACGGTCGCACGTTCATAGCGATGCTGAATTTATACAGTCGCGCGTTTGCATCAATGTAGAAGCGACACTGAACCACTTCTGTCGCACGATACATATGCGACAAACTGCCACACATAGCGATGCAGACGAAACGCACTATTGAATCCCTACTCAAGCCCTTAGTTATGAAAGCCTAGTTAATGAAAGGTCTTACCTAAGAAGATGGCTCAAGGCAAGAACTCCAAGGAAGAAGAAGTATCCAGTGAGAAGCAGGTTGATGTACTCCTTGGAGAAGAACTGGAAGAAGATGTACAGGCCGAAAAGTGCGGCGGAGGCGATCAGCGGGAACATGAGCGCGTCCTTGTTGGACATCGTCTCGGCGCGCTCGCCCGACTCCTGAAAACAAGGGAATGAAATATTTATTTGATCAGTCTAATGTCCTGGTGTTTGCTGAGCACATTCCACTCCACAAGTCACAGAGCACATAATCAACACACGGCAGTACTATTGAAATCTGTGGCACCAAACGTGCTTCAACCTTATCTACCACCAGCCAAAGCCGTCAGTTTCTATCCATCATAAGTGTCCTAGTGCAAGTAAGCGGTGACACGCTTCACTCTTGGTATGTATGAAAAGGTTTAGAAATGCCACCTCTAGTGGCAGCCGATGAGGCATCTCCAGGCTCTACTAGACCATGGTACAAGTTGAGACGATTGTCAACTTGCTAGTAAAGCCATACATACACATACGCCTCCCACAAGCACAACTCATATAAATTGCTAGTCTGAGTAAAGGGAAAGGTTTTGTTACTCTTATTAGTACAAACAGTTGTTCACTCGGTTCCAAAAATAACGGGTCAGTCACAAAAGTCCGAATATCTGCCGGACTACGTATGCTACCATAATGAAACGAATACTGTTCGATTGGGCATTTAATGATACAAAAAATTAATAAACTGAAACTTATGTGTATACCTTCATTCTTATTCTCAAAATAAAATAAAAACTAAAGTAAGAAATTTTTTTCTGAAACTAAAAATGTTGTATTTTTTTTTTGCTTTTTTCCATTACCTGCATAATTTTAATACTTCGTATTGCCTCCCCGAGATCTTCTTGCAGCTTCCAAGCGATTCGGCATGCTGAACACCAAATTTCGGAGCCGGTGCTGAGGAATGGCTTCCCATTCCTCCACCAGTGCTTGTCTGAGCTCGGGTATCGTGATTGGTGGGGAGTTACGACGTTTTACGCAACGCTCAAGCTCGTCCCAAGCATGCTCTATAGGGTTTAAATCAGGGATTCGCGCTGGCCACTGCATCAGGTCGATACCGACCTCTCCAAGGTATTCATTTACAATTCCGGCGGAATGGGCACGCGCATCATCATGAATTAATATGTCATCCCGGTCCATCCTCGCCATGAAAGGTCCCACATGCTCATTCAGGATCTCCACCACGTACCTATCTGCATTCAGAGTGCCATTTTGAATTAGCACGAGCTCGGTGCGGGCCTCGGCAGAAATTCCAGCCCAAACAAGTACTGAGCCTCCGCCGTGTGCCACTTTTTCCTCCACACAGTCTTGATGGAAGGGTTCCCCTGGTCTTCTGCACACCAACTGCCTACCATCATGCTTGTAAAGCATGAATTTCGATTAGTCCTTGGACATTACCCTAGACCTATCGTCCAGTGTCCGGTGTTGGTGCTCGCGCACGTATCTCTGTCTTGAAGTTCGATGTTGCAGTTCCAGTTTGGGGCCATTTGCGGGCCTTAATGGTTTCAAGTTTGCCTCAGCAAGCCGTCTCCTCACTGTGCGCTTAAATTGCTACCACCAAAGCAAATAAAGTGGTCTTTTAGACCAACTCCAGTTTGAAAACGATTTCGGAGTATTGTAGCCACCAGGTATCTGTCATCCCTGGCCGTTGTGCATATTGGCCTGCCATTTACTGGTCTCCGAAGGTGCGATTCGGTCTCTCGGTACCGCTGGACTACCCGCTGAACAGTCGACAAAGATACACCAATGTTTCTTGCTGTTTCTCGCTGGCTCCGCCCAAGTTCCAAGAAAGTCAGGATTCTGGTACATTCATCTAACGTGACTGCCATGCTCCACCTCACAGAATACTGATTACGCACGTGGAAGTCGTTCACAATTTTTTTTTGTGACAGAATAGAAATGGAAAGAAACCATAATGATATAAAAATTTTGTTTTCAATCATTTTTTCATTTTGTTTTTTTTTTTATAAGTTTTTTTCATCTGCCAGTATAAAAAGTATGTAATAAGAAGCGCAACTAAATAGTGTTTATTCTGTTTTTTATTTCATTGATCTAACTCTTACAGTTTTGTAGTTATTCGAACTTTTGTGACTGACCCGTTATTTTTGGAACCGAGTGTATTTTCAGTTAATTGTGACTACAATGGTGCACTGTATGAATGATGGCTTATGTTCTTTTCTTTATGTTTTTATGAATTTACATTATTTATTTATTTAATACTTTAAGCACACATTGACTGCTAATTGTGAGGAAATAGTTTAATGGGGGTTTTTTTTTTTCAAATCAATTTACTATATTTATATCATTTGTGCATTTGTTTGGCTGCTGGTATAAGTAGTACTTCACTACTACTTAAGTAGCATGATTTGACAAACATTCCAACTAAATTTCAACCAATATCCAATCAGCAGCAATATACTATACTAATGGACCATTTTACCATTTAGTAGGTATATTGCTGTTGATTTGTATTGCATTTCAGGCCATTCCTAGTATGTCAAATGTGAAACATGAAAAAATATATCCAAGGACCTATGCATTAAATTATATTAAATTGATATAACTACTACTGAATAAAACTGATGTAAAAAAGAATGAACATAAAACTGTACAATTTTATATTCCCACAGTTTTGTTCCATTAAAACATTAACTACATTGTTTCTAGATTCATAATTCACATTAATATTTTATAGTCAAAATTTCAAAAAAAAAAAAAAATATTGGTACCTTATCAAAAAGGCAAAGTCTTGGCTGACAAAGCAAATAGGTATCACAAGTTATTCAGTCAGTCACAGTTTTAACAATATAAATTATTATTATAAAAGATAAGTTTCGTGAATTTTTTCCTGTTTACAAATATTTTTAACGCAAATGTGTTAGAATAAACTTCAATGTTTTGCTGGTCACATGAGTTGTCTTTTCCATTTATTCAATGATATTTCGATCTTTCTCTCTGGCTAACCCACATTTAGTCTGTTAATCAAGGTATTCAATAATTCATGCCCAAAGATTTTTTTTCATTTTATTCATTTTGACCTGTGATAAAAACATGAATATAATCTTTAATAAAAAAACTTGATGTTGATAAAGTACCTATTAGATAGGTACCTAAAAAATTATCAGGATTTTCCTCATCATTTTGAAACATTTCAAGTATCAAAAAGTAATTGTGAGAAATGTGTTATGATTGTGACAGAATCTGAATACTGTTCTACCTAAAATTAATTAGAGAGAAAGAGAACGTCACGTTATGATTTGAACTTCTTTGCTGAAAGGTTCTTTCTATGAGGTCTGTTTTAAGATTTGACAGGCAACATATGCCACGACGTATAACGTGTTTCTATCTCATTGGGTCCAACCAAATTCAACAAGTATGTGATAAAATTGCATTCTAGCATTTGAAAACTCTTTCTGGACTTACCTTTTGCTCCTTCAGGTATTTCACTGACCGAAAAGCCCCAAAGAATATAGGTAATACAGCCATAATCACTAAACTCAAGTATGCAATCGCGATGCCTTCAATACTCGTTGGCGGCTTTTCTGTAACATTTTTTACAGTTTCCCTGACAGCTTCTTCAATGTTTATAGGGATCTCCGTCGCTAATTCTGCCATTTCGGATAAATTATTTATCAAAATGCGTGGCGAGATGGCTATTGCACTACGGACCAACCAAGTTTGACAAGAAAATGACAAGTGTACAGTTAGGTTTACAAAGTTGGTCAACCGTAATCGGTAATCTAGAGTAGTTTAAAAACCGTAAACTTATTAAGCTTAAAATTATTCGATTTTGAAATATTGATTATCTTGTAGGATAGCTATCATAGCTATTGAACAACAGGCAAAATATTTAATTAGTTAATGAACATTGCATTGTATGGCATTGCGTTGCTTCAGTAAAATATATGTTTAAAATACGTAGGTAAAACATGATCGTACCAGTTGTATTATATTGGTACATGTATTGGAATATTAATTAAACTAATTTATTTGCAGTGGCCCTGGACGACCGAGCGTGGCAGCAAGCCACACTTCCCATTCGCCTGGGAGGTCTCGACGTCCGTAAAATTTCAAGTATTAGTTTACCGGCCTTCCTCTCCTCGGTCCACAGTACTGATAAATTAACCAGGAATATTTTATCTTCTTCACTGGTCGATTTTGAAGTACCGTGTTTGACCGATGCGTTGAACGCTTGGAAAATAGCTTGTCCCAATACGGTTTTCCCCGACAACCCGTCCTCCCAGAGACGGTGGGACGTGCCGCTCTGCAGTATTATACGGAATACCCTAATAAACACGTCACCTAATACTGTTGAGCGTGCCCGTTTGCTGGCTGTGGGAGAATGGGAGTCAGGCTTGTGGCTTCAGGCGCTCCCGTCATCCACCATAGGCACAATGATGAATGACTCATCGTTTCGGCTCGCTACATGTCTCCGCTTGGGCGCACCTTGTGTTGCTCCGCATCGGTGTCACTGCGGTGAAGCTGTCGACAGTCTCGGGCACCATGGCCTGTCCTGCTACAGGAGCGCAGGTCGCATAGTACGGCACGCCAGCATCAACGATATTATTCGTCGAGCCCTTGTCACCGCCGGTATACCTGCGGTTTTAGAACCAAACGGTTTGGTACGTGACGTTGGAAAGAAACCAGACGGTATGACGTTGTTGCCTTGGAAGATGGGTAGGCCTCTGGTGTGGGACGCAACCTGTGTCGATACCCTTGCTCCATCTCATGTTCCTAGCACGGCGAGCTGTGCTGGCGCTGCTGCTGCGGCTGCTGAGACCCTCAAGCGGCGCGAATACTGTAACCTTATGGGTAACTACAGTTTTGAGCCGTTTGGGGTCGAAACGCTCGGGTCATGGGGCCCGAGTGCGCGTCTCCTTTATAGACAAATTTCTCACCGACTAGTCGACACTTCACGTGACCAGAGGGCTGGATTGTTCTTTGGCCAAAGAATTAGCGTTGCCATTCAGCGTGGCAATGCTGCCAGTCTTCTGGGCACGTTTCCAGATGACAGCGATGCGGACGAGTACTTCGACGCCTGAGTGTTTTATATTAATTTGTACAGGTAGTTAGTTATTTAGTAATTTAATTTAGTTATATATATGTTGTTAGGTTTTAATTAATATCTCTTATATACAAATAAGTTATTTAAATCATTATTCTTTATTATTAGGCAAAATTAGGAAATATCAAAAGCTAAATAGTAATATTCTAATAGGCCCATTTTTTATTTCAATCAAGAATACTGGTAGTGAAAGAAGAAAAACTCTGTATTTCACATGCTCCGCTGTCATGTGGCTTTGAATTTCTGCTAAAATATTCTGATAATTATTTAAATGTGAATTAAATATAGTTTTTGATACGATTTTCAAAATTGACTATTTTGTATCGATACATGGATGTATCGATATTTTTCGACAAGCCTATGCAAATTCCTTGATTCCTTCCATATGTCAAAATAAGTCAAATACAGGACAGACACTTTCGTTTGTATTTTTCGATCGTTTTATATGATTAATTTTTTAATTGTCATGTCTACGTGCTTAAATAATTGCAGTTTACAAAATATATCATAAGTAGTGATATTTTACTCATTAAAATGGAAGTGTCGGGTGGCGCAGAAGAAGGATTCGTCAGGGAATGGGCCCCTTGTTCGCATATTTTAAATTTGATTCCGCCTAGGATACAGACTGGCATATTTTCTAACGAGCTGTGCCTAACATGCGTGGATGCGGTCAGCGAGTACATAGCTTTGGGCACGAACGTCGGGTTGGTGTACTGGTACGATCGGAAAAAGGGAAACATTCAGCGACTGCGATGCGAGGTAAGACTCAGTATTAGGCATGGGTAGCTCGTGAGCTAGTGATAGAAAAGAGCTAGCTCTTTTCGATTCAAGTCGCTCTCGATCACTCACTCGCTCGCTAACTAGCTCACTAGCTCAGTTCTTCAGTAGGCTCGTTCCGAGCGATACACCGATGACCAAACTCACCGACTGAACGGCTCATCGGTTGCCTTCGGAATACTTCGGATCGCATTTGTTCGCTCTTTCAACAAGGCTCTCCGCTTGTCCGGACCAATACGTCATTGCAATCTACTCTTACGACACACGTCACTGTAAATCTATCTTTATTTTCATTGTGTTTAAGTAGAAAATACTTTGGCACATTATTAAAACATATACGTAAACTCATAATAAAAACGAACAGTAAAACGTATAACTTATTACAGTTAACTAACTAAATTGACACTTAAATTATTTCACAAGTTCAATCATGATAAGATACAAACACAAACGTCGACCGTGCCTACAACCGCCACAAAAAAAAACAAGATATTCTCAATATTCGTAGTAATTCGCGAAGCATGTTTATGAGCGAAAGAGTCCAAATTTTCAAAGAGCTATTGATATTGAGCGAGCCGAGCCGTCTCATTCAACGAATCGACGCGCGTGCTGCGTGAGTCAAATGAGCTAACAGTCGGTGTCTGAGCGACTGAGTTACTGAGCTATAGAAGAGCTAGTGAGCTAGAAGAGTGATATAGCTCTTTGGAGTGAAAGAGCTAATCGCTCTTTTTCTTTTCAGTGAGCTGTTTCGCCCATGTCTACTCAGTATGTCAGGGACGGGGTTTCCCCACGCAACTTATTGGTCGTGCCCTTGCGAGCGTCCAATACCAGACACGGTTTCTAAGGATGCTAATCACTTCATAGTTTGTGCTAATTGTTGGTATACAAAAACAACAATATGTTTCATTTAATTTTGCAGAATATTCCTAGATCCAAATGGTTTATAAATACAATAATGAAAGTTTTTATTTGCGTTACAAACTTGAAATACCATTTAAATTAATCCTAAGGGTTTTTAAGAGGACCCAAAAATATTAAATCTTCAAAAGGCGATTTTGTATTGTACCTATTTTTTTTTCGGTAGTTTATAGCCTTTCTAGTGTGTTTTTGAAATCCCCAAATGTCGCAAATCAATAGTTGGCTAGAAAAAAAATCCCAAAGTTTCTAAAAATTCTACTTGTTTACGTAATAAATTTGATATTTTACCACAGATAATGTAAGAATTTGACTTCTACGTTGTTCCTGTGTGACAGCGGATTTTAATGGTTTTTAGTTTAGAAATAATAGGTTTTTTACTTTAATTAATTTTTAAATAGCTGCCACCGTAATTAACGTAATTATGAAGCAAAAATATTATTAATTAAATTAAAAATAATTTAGTTTCATTTAAACACTCACACTTAAAATAACGTTGGTAACAAAACATAATCAAATGTGACACCAACGTTTGACAGTTGTCATTCATCGTATGCACTCACAGTCAACAGCTTTCCTAAGTTCTTTTTTATGTTAACCTATTAGTCCAAAGCCGAAGGGGCCTTCGAAACCTAGCCTGTCCCAGCCGGGCTGCCCCAAGTCCCGACACATCTCAACTTACTAGTTAATATTCAATTAGAACTTAGGATACAAGAGCAAGCGAAGCGAGCTCGGGACTTGGGGCACACCGACACGGACAGGTTAGGTTAGAAGGGGGTGGTGGGGTCTTGTGAGCGAGCGTAGGGATCGAACATAGACACCGCCATCCCCTTCGTGGTTATTTTTTTTAATCCACCTAGAAGTAGAAACGGCTCCGTCGACTACGCCTTACTTCCAAAATTTCATATTGACCTTGACCTTCGAGACGTTTGGACATTGACTTTGAAAATATCCTAGACCTCAGGGCTTGTTATAAGGCAATATTACAAGATTTCAGCAAATTTTGGTTCAACTTGGACTTTCGGGGTGTTCGACCTTGACTTTTAGGGTGATGACCTTGACTTTCAAGATGTCATTGACCTCAGTTTTCCTTGGAAAAAAATTTTTGACCTGCCACGCGAACTTAATACTCCCACTATCCCACCAATCCCGAAAGAAACATGGCGATTTTTTTTTCAGCACCTATGGTTTTGCGACATTTGGGGATTTCAAAAACAGATTAGAAAGGGTATAAACTACAAAAAAAAATAGGTACAAAACAAAATCGCCGGTCCATTTTGTACAGTGTTTCCCAACATGTTTACCACATCGAAAAGATGTAACTCCAACATTTTTACCACGTTCATAACCGATTTTCAGGGTAGTTATTCTTTTTGTCAAGTAAATATTGAATAAAATATGTATACACAGATATATTTTTTAACTCATTTCCCTAAACTCGGTACAACAAACTTGCAGTGTAAACATTATGAGTCAACAAGATAATGAAAAGTAACTAAGAGATAAGATTATTTTGATTTCTTTGTTAACATGGTTGAATTTTATACATAATAATATTGAAATCAAAATTAATTTCAACATTGATACTAGAACTTAATTCAATTACGCATAATTTTTTTAAGTTTCACTACAGATTGTGTACCAAATTAAGAAAAAACTAAGCATTTGCTCCACATTGATGGAAATAATGACTGAAAATCTACTCAAATAGATTCTAGAAGAACCATAGGTGTTTATTTCATAAGATTCGTTTTTCTAAAATTATTAACACTGGTTTTTCAATGGGTATTATGGCACTGAGCTCAACATCAACATAATTGATTTTCCTGAATGTAAGATTATTTACATGTCCAATTATATTTTAGGCGTCAACCTCTCCAATAACATATGTAAAGATAGTGAGTACAGTTGACTACATGGTGGGGGCTGGCAATGCAGCTGGTCAAGTCACTGTGTTCCAAATACCTAAGGAGCACCCTGAAAATGTGCCAGACTCCTTCAAACCTAAAGTGGAGCCCAAAGTTGAAAGGTGAGAACTGTGAACTTATCTGAAATATACACCAAGGATTTTATTTTTGTTCAATGCATCCATTTATCTTCAAATTAGGCAAATAGAATATAAGGCTATTAAGTTATCTTACTGAATTATAAATACTAAAGTAGCTTAATAAATGATTTTACATTAGAAAAAAAATAGGTTATCAGTAATCTAAGTAATAATAAATCTAAATTAATTATTTTAGAAGTATAATATCACCATGAACTTTTTAGAAAAAGAAACAAACAACTTTGTTTACAAACATTTTAATCACATTTGTATTTAAAAGCATTAGTGAACTGACTCCTATATGGTCGTGCAAAATAACATTAAATAAAATTTGCTTAACAAACTGAACTATGGTAGTTTGGTGGGACACCACAGAGGTAATGGAAGGCTCTTGAAAAGAGTGGATTTCCATCAAAAGTGTTGTCTATTTTACTAAAATAACAGAACTAACATTGTAAATGGTAGGATAGCGTTGTTGATATATATTATATTCTGTTGTGGTCATATGATCCTGACCTGTATGTAACCACAACTGAACAAAACTAAACAACAATATCATTACATTTATATTATTGTCTATAATGTCATAATCTTTTTCGATACATAGATGCAAGTTGTAACTCTGTCTCAGGGGTGCTACAAGCTTTGGGACGCCACAATACTGGCGATAAGTCCTTTCTTTGAGAATAGACGTAGGTCCTCACCGGACACGGTTGTTTCGAGAGGTTCCTGTTTCGCATAAGGCGGGAGGAATCGCCCGGAGGACACGGTGGAGTCCTGCCCAGCTTGGGCGGAGCACCGCCGTGTCCTCGCGGAGGCGATCGGCGGCGGCGATCTCTCGTGTCTGGTCTGGTCCAGGCCATGGTAACGGAGCGAGAGGGAATGGAAAGCCGTCACCTGCTTCTGCGATGCAGTAATGCTCGCGAAGGAGGAGGCGGAACGCGTGAGGGAGAGAGCCTTGCGCCCTCACGCCCCTAGTCGCCGCAGGAGACGGCGAGCAATGGGTAACTCGCCGTCCGGTAAGGACCAGGCCCGGGTCGACGGCGCGTTTTGTTCCACGCGCGCCTCAAAGAGATGTCAGCACATAATGACTTGGTCCGATAGGGCCGATGACTCAGGGTCGCGGGAAATTCGAAAGAGATACCGTGGCCCTGGCACAGGCAACTTAAGGAACAAAGGTGGGTTTTAGTCAGTAAAAGTCTGACACGCCCTCCCGCTTCACCCAGAACGTGAGAAGTCATTTGATGATTTCCCACCAAAATAAATAAATAGAAGGGGTGCTACAAGCTTCTATATGATCCTGACCTGTATGTAACCACAACTTAACAAAACTTAACATCAATATCATCATAACAGTGACATTATTGTCTATAATGTCATCATATTTTTCGATCGATAGATTCATGTCGTAATTCTGTCTCAGGGGTGCTACAAGCTTGTAAATGAGAACCCAGAACCCAGACAGGCGCTTTACTTTGTGTAAATTACTTCATCACGACTGCTCTCAAAACGGTGAAAATTCAAAAATTCGAAGACATGTGAAATCTACCAACCTGCACTGGGCCCGCGTTGTGGATTACGGCCCACTCCCTCTCACAGAGAGGTGGCCTGTGTCCCAGCAGTGGGAACGTAATAGGCTGGTTATGATGTATGATGATGAACTCTATAGTCGACCCATATTCATTCATTGTTTCTCTGTAACAAATACTCGTCTTTTTTAATTTTTCGGAGAATTTATAATGCGATCATGTTTTCCATTTTCAGATATACGATAGGAGAACTACATAAAAGTAAAATCACAGCAATAGAGTGGTCCAAAAACGGCATGAGACTGTTCTCTGGTGACAAGAATGGCGTCATCATTATGACTGAAATCGACTTCTATATGGTAAGTTTATTACGTTAACAGGCCAAGACAATAAGGCAACTGGGAAGAACCGGTCACTTAGAGCATCGGTCCAGCGTTCTTGTTAGTGCCATTCAAATCTGTCAAATATTAGCTGACGGCGACTGTTTACATAAGTAAGATTTGGTAAGCTTGGATAGATTTTGTAAACTGGTCAAATCGTTTACTAACACTTAGTACGCTCAGAGTTGTAGAAAGAAGGTTGCTCTTTTACGAACGAAACCGGTATTAAAACGTCCTAGTAATGTTTCGTTAAACTCGTTTTAGAAAGTCGTATTTAAAGACAGATACTTTTTACTAGCAAAGAAATTACATTCCGTCGTCAATTTTTTTTTTTGTAGGTCTTACTCCACTTTCGGTCGGTCCGTAGATATGCCACTACATAATCGAGACCCCTCCGTGCCTCGAAAAGGACGTAAAGCCGTTGGTCCCGGCTGTGATTTGTAGATCTTTGACCGTCGTTAAGGGTAATTAGCAAGACTGGTTATCAGGGATCATGTTACCCTGTAACCGGGTTGTAAGTATTATAGGCAGTCACAGCTGCGTCGGGTTAGTCTGGAACCCGACAATAACATAGTTGGCAGAATGCTAGGCAGATGACTCAACAAAGCTTTGCCGAAATATCATAACAAAATGCTAAAACACAGTTCGGTTTCGTGTTTAAGAGTGAATTCCAATATATTTATCAATATGTTTAACTAAGAAGGCTTTAAGGGCTAGTCTTCCCTGTTTGCGTGACACTAAAATTGTGTTTACGTTTTAAACTTTACTCTCGCAAGGGAAGATTCTGAGTAATACAATATTATTAAATATACATTATTATCATTAGCGGTAATTACGTTCGATATTATATTGAACGGAAATATTTATCAATATGTTTAACTAAGAAGGCTTTAAGGGCTAGTCTTCCCTATTTGCGTGACACTAAAATTGTGTTTACGTTTTAAACTTTCCTCTCGCAAGGGAAGATTCTGAGTAATACAATATTATTAAATATACATTATTATCATTAGCGGTAATTACGTTCGATATTATATTGAACGGAAACAACGATAGCGTTGTGACCAATGCTCCGGCAAGGTTGATTTGTTTAAGGTCTATTTTATAGGTCACGAAAATGAGTTAAGAGTTTTATGTTAAAAAGATAACTGTTAATTGACACATTGATTTATTTCGAGGTGTTAAGTATAAAAATAGCTTAAACTGTTAACAAATTCGGCATATGTAATGTGCGTGCAGATGTAAGACAGTAGAATTAAGTAAGGTAGGTAATACGGGCTGGTGTCTTTACGTAGAATTATAAGAGAAAACCCATGCTCCAAGAGCTATAAATGACAAGCTACTGCCCTCGACTTCTTTCGCGTGGAAGTCGTAAGACACCAAAATATACGGAAATAACAACCACATTCTCCGCCTGCGCTATAACTTCGCTTTCGCTAAGCGTTCTTTCCGGCTTTTCGCCTAAGGGTCGGAGCATGATGTTAAATAGTCTACTTAAAACCCTTCTCAAGAATTGGGCTATCATTTACAAAAAAAAAACGACTGACTGATCCAGAGATTAGCGCGTTCAGACAAACAAACTCTTTAGCTTTATTATTAGTATAGATATACACAGATAGATTAGTGTTAGGACATTACAGATGATCGATTAATCACCTATGTAACTGAACGTGTTCAGCACATCTAAAACGCGTTCAAAAGTGCTGATCGCGTTCAATTTAATTGGTGAAATCGGCACTAAAGCTCAAATCGATGTTTATTTCTGTACTTTTTTCGCAGCATCTCTGCAAATCAATGGAGATAGTGAACGAAGAACACGAGATCGTTCAGATGAGCTACTATCAGAACACGCTGCTGGTGTCCAGTGTGTACCGCAGTATCGTGTGCGAGCGACGCGACGCGCGCTGGCACGTCAACCAGCTGGGCAAGAAGGAGCGCAAGAGGTGAGCACGTGGCGTGTGACTGACTGACGTACAGCGGCCCTAGTGAGTTTATTTTAACCATCTCGACTCTACGCAAAACCGCGTTCGGCGCCAAGCAACAATATAACAACAGTATAGGCTATAAACAAAAGTCGCTGCGTGTGTATGAAGCGTAAAACTGCAATATTTGTCAGTTTGGTTTGTATTCTGTTCAGCCTGTGCGCGCTAGGAGCAGTGTTCCAGCACTCGTACGCGCGCGGCGGGCCGGCCGCGGCCTACTGCGCACGCGCAGGGCTGCGGCTGTGGCGCGCCGACGCGCAGGGCAACGTGCTGCAGACGCTATTGTTCAAGGTTCGTACTAATCTTAGCGTACAGTCAAGAGAATCTATTTTTAACTGAATTTATTAAACTTATAATAGGTACTCGTAAATAACCGTGCGAATAAAAAGAACATTGTTGCCAGTAGTCAACCAAAATCTTTTTTTTTTACACAATGTCGCCATTGTGAATAAACAACATTTATCATTTTAATACTGCACACGAGAGATCCTTATTTAAGAAAAGATGTAAAAGACGATTCTCATAATACTGAGACTAGCATGACTGCAATCAACAATTCGAGCGTTTTTCCTATTTTCATTTTAATTTTTTAAATTTTAACCTGTATTCTCTAACTGCAAGCCAAAAGTCTCCCCCACTGTTTTTTAAGTTTTTTTGAATGCTTTGACATCTAATTCCAGGAAGCGATATCAAACCCCCTCACAATAGCAGAGCTTCTAAACCCGAGCCAACATAAACACTCTCACACCCAACACGAGTACAACCTGGGCCCGCTCTACGTGTTCAGGGAACACTTCCTAGTGGCGCACAATGAACACATTCTGTATATTCTGGACCCGCGCTCGCTCACTGCTGTAGCCGTCGTGGACGATCTGAGGAGGTGAGCCTAGCTAGTAACACTTGTGACTATAGTACACCCTGGGCCTGGCCCACGTGTTCAGGGAACGCTTCCTAGTGGCGCACAATGAACACTATCTGTACATACTGGACCCGCGCTCGCTCACTGCTGTAGCCGTCGTGGACGATCTGAGGAGGTGAGCCTAGCTAGTAACACTTGTGACTATAGTACACCCTGGGCCTGGCCCACGTGTTCAGGGAACGCTTCCTAGTGGCGCACAATGAACACTATCTGTACATACTGGACCCGTGCTCGCTCACTGCTGTAGCCGTCGTGGACGATCTGAGGAGGTGAGCCTAGCTAGTAACACTTGTTACTATAGTACACCCTGGGCCTGGCCCACGTGTTCAGGGAACGCTTCCTAGTGGCGCACAATGAACACTATCTGTACATACTGGACCCGTGCTCGCTCACTGCTGTAGCCGTCGTGGACGATCTGAGGAGGTGAGCCTAGCTAGTAACACTTGTGACTATAGTACACCCTGGGCCTGGCCCACGTGTTCAGGGAACGCTTCCTAGTGGCGCACAATGAACACTATCTGTACATACTGGACCCGTGCTCGCTCACTGCTGTAGCCGTCGTGAATGATCTGAGGAGGTAACAAACAAAACTGTTTCACCAGAAAAGTAAACGACTAAAAATAAAAAAGCTTCGAAAAACCGATGCGTAATTTAACATAATTTTAGCGTCGCAAGCTATTTTGAAACAACCATTAAAATGTGAAAAAAAAAATCTGCCCCTTCATACGTAATTTGTGTTTGCTTAACTCGATAAAATGTACTGTTTTTTTCGCGATTTCATTTTTTGGCCCTTAGTAAGAGTTTTTCATAATTATGAGAACCATACAACCATCCAAAGTGTACCAAATAATCTCCCTCCCAGGATCCTGTCAGTATCAGTGAACAAGGACGAGATATTCGTCCTGGAGGGCCCGCGCTCATTGGTCCGCCTCGCGCATGCGCCCGAGCCGGCCGCGCTGGCTGCAGGTCTGTTCAGCAAACTTCACTAGTCCGCTAGAATGTAGAACATGTAGGCTGGATGAGGCATGATACACGTTTCTATGAAAAATTTAATATTCATACAAAAAATAAAAATGGCAATAAATCCGTCTGTACATTTGTGTGCTCTGTCCTGATTGATTATTATTCAAAAGTCAAAGGGTTACCATCTTTAAAAGGAGTTAATATTGAATTCAGCGAATAAGAGACATTATTGAAAAAGTATTGTCGCTTTTACCCCTAGAGTAGGAGAAGCTGAAATTAATGTAGTGTTGATCCAAAACTCGTAATAAAGAAAGTTCCCTTAAATACTCTTAAAATCTGTGAAATTGTGCAAAGGATAATGTAATTAAAGTATAAAGTAAGCATTCTATTTGTTGCCTAATCTGTGATGGTTTTCACATTGTTTCTGTTTTCTTGCTCGCGTTAGTTTATACATTCAGATGTCCCTTCCAGTTTGAATGCTCTACATGAATGTATTTTTGTACTTATTTGAGCATGTTTTAAAACTTATGGAATGATTTTCTATCACAATGAATGCAGGTTAATTGTTATTTGTTAGAATATGGACTGTTTTTAGTTTATTAGGCCTGTATGCTAAAACGATACTCAAGTACTTAAATCTATATTTGAGTGGAGATTCCATGAAATCTTTTAAATAAATTTAATGCTTAAGTATCGATCTAACATATGGGCTTTAGTCATTATTAGTTCACAGTAGACATAAGATTATTGACTTTTTTTAGAAATAAGCAAGTTCGAGCGTGGAAGAATCATTCTACATTCTTAAATATACTGAAAAGGCTCTTGAGATTTATCGTTCAAGCTTGCTTAGTTTTTTTTTACCCTAAAATAAGAATATGATTGACCTCTTAACAACCTACTTAACACCACATTCGTGGTAGGCGTGGTCACAAAATGTCTCACATTTTGTGACCACGCCTACCGTGAGAAGACATGAGATCCATATAAAGTTTTTTAGAAATCACATTTACTTACTGGATTGTTTTATGACCGCAGATCAGCAATTTCTTATCAAAGTGAAATTAAGGCTTTTTATATTCTTATTATAATCGCATATTCCAGAAATTTCTACAAATCTACACAGCACAGGATTTTTATGACAATACTTATACATACATCATATTTATAAACTTTACTGTATAAATACAACCCTTATTGTATTCTTATGTCCTTATTCCCTCCAGTATTTTTCCAAGCATAACTCCAAAGTGTTGTTCATTGCCTGTCGACTATATGTAACGTCATCAATAAGTTAAAGTTGGTTGAACTTTGCTTCAGTTATACAAAGTGTAGCAGATAAAAAAAAAAAACTTTATCAAGGCAGACATCGTGCTCAAACGTTGAGGGCGGGTTCCGTAGCCTAATAGCAAAGGTTAACCCCTTATAATAATTTATTAGTTAAGCATCAGATGGCCCGTCGTAGTCGTCGTAGTGTTTGCTATCCATCATTTAACCAAGTGTAGGTAACCAAGCGTACAAACACGCTGAGAATGTGCGCGTGACGACGAGTAGCGTCAGCACATAACACGCGCACACACTTCTGACTCCGCCATTCTCTCGGACGGTACCGAGAGCTCCTGCGCTTACACACACATTCACAGCGTGTTTAAACACATAGTAAACACAAGTAAAGCAAGCGTCGCTTCGTGACGTAAAAATACAATAATAGCTATATTACCCTATTCTAGTATAAAAACCAATGTGTCAGGTCGATTTTCAACCTATAATGAAGTTTCAATTTACCTACTGGGAATTGTTGGTCAACCGTGGTGGAGAATTTACGAGGTCGACTATACATATTCTTGGGCGTTTTAATAACGACACTTATTTTTTGCCGGTTTGTTACACTTCGGATACACCTATGATATAAATCAGTTGAAGGACACCGAACGAGACAGAATAGAAGTTTTATTGTTATTACGTCTGGGAGCGTTTAGTGTCCCGCAAAGTCCTTATAAAATGACGATTAAAGTCGACAGGCATGATAGTATTAAATCGGTTGTTATTATGTATGTGTTCAAGAAAATGTTGTGAACTACAAAAGTATTATGAACATATTTCCGTCCTATATCAAGCATGCATTTATACAGCCTGTAAAAAGCCACATCACATAGCCGTCAACTACGCAGTCTATGCATCAAAGTAGGCACGATAATATAATTGCTGGAAAACGAATTTTAAATTTGGTGTAAAAATCGCTGTTTACGGTAGTGCGCACGCAAAACATGCATAGGGGTGCATACGTGCGGTACAGGGGTCGGGGGGGGGGGTCTTATTTAAAGTTGTGATAAAATAAAAACGAAATTGTTTTCGTAAATAAAACCTCAATACAAGTTGGAATTTTAACCTTCAATATTTCCGTAACTAGTATGGTCCAGTAAAAAAAAGTGACAGTTATAACTTAATGTTTCCACGCACAAGCATTTGAAAAGGGGCGGGTTTAAACATGAAAATGTCTCACGAAACTTATGTTACAACATGAATCAGAAAGGAGTGGCCATATTTTAAAACTTCAGTACTTACTTGACCCAAATGAAAGGGACGGTTGATTATTGTTCCTGAAACAAGATGTTTAAAGAAGCACTGAGTATCTTTTTTTCGAACAATAATAAAACGTAGACGAGACGAGACAATATCATGTTGTACTAAAACTGTTCCAAAATAAAAATAAATATTTTCTATTTATGGCAGATTTTTCAATAGTCAGATATCTCCTGACTGAAAAGTAAATTTGACAGCTTTTCTGTAAAACTGTTGCTGAAACTGTCATTGTATTCTTCAGATAAAAGATATCTGACTAATGAAAAATCAGCCCTTAGTCAATTAAAGTGCCTAAAAAATTTATAGTCTTAAATAAAGTAACTCTTGTACTAACATAATCATTAAAAACGCCTTATATACGTATAGTGCCATTGTATAAAATTGTAAAATATATTTTAGAAGGTTATAGTTTGTGTCCAATTTAATGACCACTGGGAACTTCCCAGTACCTTATTTTTTTTTAAATAAAATGAAAAGTATCTTAATTTAATTTTAATGACATCGTAGATGGTTAAATACCAGTATTTGCTTGAATATTGAGTAAAACAAAATATAAGCATGACTTTGTACCTTAGGTGGTGGAGATAAAGTTCATTTAAATTTAATTCGAAGTTAATTTCACACAATCTGTACATCAATATGTAGCATGTTAGAAACTAAAGAGATCTAAGCAAGCAAGATTTGCTTGTAAAGTTTTATACAGTACGCGGCTGTAAATATGGTACATTGAGTTTTGGAGAATGTGTTCGGTTTTGTAGCGTCGTGTCTTTCACTCATAATACCTGTGTGACAGACTCTTTGTAAAACTATATACAAACATAAACTCACGCCTTCTTCCCATTCGGTAGGCAGAAAATTCAGAACGCCACCTGCTACGATCTTTACATACTCCTTTTGCCTCGTTTACGTTTTTTTACATCTGGTCATACACGCACGCCGGTTGCGAGTACTACGCACCTAACCTTACTGAAAAACATCACCAATTTGGTTATTGTAAAACTGACTGCCATATTAATGGGTGTACACGCATGTTCGGGTCGGCATATTAGATTCGGCAGAATTTGTTCAATAAAGAAAAACAACCCGAAGCAATGAATACACATAATAATCGGCTCGCGCCGATCGGCAAACTTCGTTCGGCATATACCTCCCCTTCTTATTCATGTTCGGGTTAGCTCGGCACAATTCGGACATAAATATCAACAGACATATTATATTCAATTTTGCCGAATCATGCCGAGATGAACGCTGTATACAATTTTGTAGAAACTTACAACCATAATAGAAAACCGGTTATAAAAAATGTATAGTTTGTTCATTTTGATGTTTTGTTGATGTTTGTTGTGTCATTATGATGTTAAAGAAATAAGATTAATATGTAATAGTACATAAGTTAGAATAGTTAGAAGTGCCTTAATCATACCAAATCGCGACCAATGTATTTCATACATCTTTATTAAATATGTAAAATAGACAATAATATACAGATTAGTTTAATATGTGCTAAAAGTAGGTAGGATGTAATATTTAGCTGCATCTGGTTGGTTATAGGTGCCGATTCTTTTTTCGTCAACTAAAATGAAATAAGAGTACCTATTGCTGTCTTTTACTTAAAGACAGCGTAAGAAAAGTACAGTGTAGACTGATAGCTAACCTTCTTCTTCTTGAATTATCTGCGAGATAAAAATTGAACTATTACAATTTTTTTCTTGCAGTTAGTACAAGAAAGAGAAGAAAAGCTTATCAGTCTAAGGCTGCAAATAGTGTTACACCGACATCGCTTGCTGACGTCCGTCGCACACCCATTTATATGAGGCCCTAGTGTGAGTTTCTTTTAACCATGTCGCCTTTACGCATCGAACGCGGAGCGCAACGTTCGAATTGCGAAGGACCAATCGGAGCGCCGAACGCGGTCGATGCCTACAATCGAGATGGTTAATAGAAACTCACACAAGGGTCTATGGACTCGCGTTAGCTGACAGTCAGTGCTACAGTATATTTATCGTCAGCGTATTGGTGTACGCGTGACACTAAGCCAGCATAAGTGCCGATTTGTCAAGCTTCAGATAACTTTCTAAAGAATAGAAATTGTGGTTTGACAGCTTTTGTATGGAAAATATGTCAAACCACTTTATTTTCTTGGCAAAAGTTATATAGGTAGTTGGTGCACAAGAGATTACAGTTAAAAAAAGAACTAGACTATGGCTAAGACTACCATTTACAATTTAACAAAATTAATATAGTTTACTTAAATCTTACATTAGAAATCTAAAAAGTATTTAATGTAGTGCAAAATATTTTTACTTAATATGTTTAGTTTAGACATAATAATCATCACGTACTTAAACTGACATAATTATGTACTTATACACATTCCATTCAAAGTTCTTTTACCTCTGACAGCAGCAACCTTTTTGTAATGATTATAAAGATCACTGTGATTTTGACAGTGATGCAAACTCACGAGGTAAAGTAACTTTGAACGGACTTTACCTACATTCCTATTATACACTGTATATTTGTCATGACTTGATTTCATTATTGTGACGTTTTCATGACAATAAAGTGTTTTACTAAAATAGATAGATGCAGAAATAAGCGTAGCGTTTTGTGTTTTCAAAATAAAATTAAGTATTAGTTTATACTTTATATTCGCAATGTTGTGTAGTCAATAGTTGAAGTAATCAAAAATGAGTTAAATAGTTCTTCTTTGTAAAACACATACGCATATATGATAGATGACTAGATAGACCTAACACAGACACAGATTATAACTATGACATGTCTTGCGAAATGTGTATGCTTATAGATATGTTTTACGTGTGTTCTTTATAAGATCATACAATATTTAATGAGATTCTTGTTTTGTTTTAAAACTACACATTTATTCTGTATCTTTCTTACGGTAAAAAATAATGTAGATTAGATCTGTCGCTTATTAAAAGCTTCGTATACAGGGTGTACCTTTTGAGCTTGTTAAAAAGTAATGTGTTTACAGGGTAGAAATTGTATGTAGAATTATCCAAATCCTATATCTATTTACCCGCTGTAGTGAGATGATAGTTTTTTAAGTCTTTTCGGTACACTTGCTTGCGAAAAAAACGTAAACTACCTTTTAACTAAAAACCATTTTGGATTTAAATTAGTATGATGTGTGTGGTATTACATATTTAGTTTTATTATTATTTAAATAATAGACGAATGGTTTTACCGCTCTAGTCTCATATTTTTTTTCGCTAAAATTTTGCATGTATTTTTATATTGATATGATTTTTGCAGGCAAATGTATCCGTACATGCGCTGTCTCGATGTCAGCATGGCCATTTATTTATATATAAATATACACATGCACAACATACATATGCATTTTTATTTTATATCCAATCACCTTTTGCTTTTGTATCTGTATATTTATGTATACGAGCAATGGCTTTGATTGTCCGCTTGTCTTGCTGCTCCAGTTTGCTACTAACACTGGTACATGCATATATGCTAACTTTGAATGTTTATATTTAATTAAGTAAGAATTAACTACATTCATTTGTTTAGAGTATTCTGATAAAGTTTCATGAAGAGTTACGGGATTATTTTCTGCCATCACGATTACCGAAAATAAACTAAATTGATGATGCATCATGATTGTGGGTTCGATTCCCAATAAATAAAAAATGAATGACCTTGTGAAAGCCACAGGAATCCGCTCGTTGCGGGAAGCACAACCGGTCGTAGTGGCGTTGCTTGGGGGAGGCAGTGGACGTCTTTCGGCTGAAATGATGTTGATGATGAAGACATTTATTATATTACACATCAAAATGAAGTAATGCTAAGTCGCATGTGGTATCACACGAGTGTATTCTTTGAATGATCCCCATTTTTCATAAGTACATAATTTTTTCACAATGGTTGTTCAAGACCATTCTTTAGCGCCTATGGCTGGGTTGCAAGCCATAACACAGCGCTGATAGAGACGAATTTAATTTGTAGTTAACTAAGATCCTTCTTAAATAAATACTGTAACATCATGCATGGCCATATTTATTTAGTTTTAGAAAGACTTACAAAGTAAGATGTTTTTTATATATTTGAAAATGAAAGATAAATCTTATAAAAATTATGAATGAATCTTATCAAAACAAGTATCTTTTCCCAACAGAAGAACCGATGAACATGATGACGAAGTCGCTTACATCATCAATCCAGCAAGCTGTGAACTCAGTGCGCGACTTCACTCACATAGACCAGACGGTGCCATACATCTCCAGTGTTCTAGAACAGCCCATCTCCATGTTCACAAAGAATGAGCTCATAGAGACCGGCACCGTCGCAAGCGCAGAGGAATGCTTCGAACTACCTCCCATCAAACATTTACCCCTCGATCTATCCGAGAATGTTCTCGAATCGATTATTAATGAGTTCCGTGATGTCTCAAGCGATGCGGAAGAGATTAGGAGGGTTAAAACAGAAGAATTGCAGAGAAAATTAAAGTTGTATAACAGTATAATGGAGAAGAAGTACGATGGAGAGCTGATTCATAGTAGCAGACGGAGTCGTAGACGGGACGGGGGGTCGGGGGGAAGTACTCCTAGGATGGCTACCCCGGTCAGGAAGCCGGCTGATAATGTGAGCTATACCAGCCCTTGTGTCATGAATATCAGCGTTTATGGGTGAGTGACAATTTACTTGTACCACTTTTTTAACTCTCAAATAATTCAATCAGTAGAAATAAAGTAACACAAAATTACCATTTACTAAATGACACAGGCAAAGTGTCGGAATCGATATAGCAAGCATATTCGAAGCTCTTACAGATCTAAACCTAAGTCAACATGTAATTCTGTGAGCTGCAACCGCTTCAGTTCACATTACTTCACACTCCATTGCATCACACCGATTGCTAAATGTTTTAATAACGAATTAGCGTTTTCTTTTCCGTTTTGTTTTAAACTTTTCTTGGAACTGAATTTAATTACCGGAGCGGCTTATCGTTTATAAAAAACATCTCTTCCCAGATTCACAATGTTTAATTACCAGATTGAAATATTTTACACAAAATTCTTGTATTTCAATTTTAGAGCAATCCCACAACAGAACGACGAACTCCTGGAAAAGCAAATTGAAGAGAAGGAGAAAATACTCGCCAAGATGTTGAACTTGTCGTCCCTCAGCATAGACAGCCCCAAGCTGGACCCGCTGGACCCGCCGACCCCAACGGACCCCGCGCCCACCTTCAGACACGTCGACATACTACCCCCACCAGAGGTAACAACCATCATAACCAAACCTGTTCAGAAACCCACAAAAACACCCATAAAAGACCGAAATCTCATGGACTTAGTACCCAAAGTAGTCCAACTACCTAATACATGGAACTTAGAGAATATTGAACTGAAATTGGACACGAAATATAATGGCTTCAAAGATAGGTCACTTTTGTCCCCCGATGATAATTTGGATAGTGAGTGGGAAATAATCTGATACAAAATGATGACGAAATCTGGTTTGTTTAATACTTTATGAAATTAGACGCCAGATTTTAGTTGTACAATCCAAAACAATATTGATTTTTATTATTATAGAAAATCTTATAAGGCTTGATTTATGCGGAAACTTATGAATTGACTATTCATACATTTCTGCATAAATCAAGCCCTTATGTAACAAACGTAGATTTTGGCCGTACAATCCAAAACAATATTGATTTTCTGAAATTATAAAGACTTATTCGGAACATAAAGGCTTGATTTATGCAGAAATTTATGGATAGTCCTTAGTCCACAAGCAAGTGTATCAGAAAAATCAAAGCTAAAACCATCGATCACTAATAAAGAACTAGATACCCTCCAAAAGTTCTCTTAAAACTGTCGCCAATACTGTTTACGTATTTTTAGTTAAAATATCGCCTCTTTAAGACTGCATTTTTTGTTTAGTGGTCGCAAGATCTCCTGCTGAGCATGAGGTCTTGGGTGCGATTCTCAGGTCGGGCAAAATGTTATTGGGTTTTTCTATCTAGAATTTCTCAGTAGCAGCAATAGGCTCGCCCCCTATTACATGGGACTTAAACATAACTGTCGAAATGTTGTTGTACACCTTTGCCTAACCCTTCTAGGATAACAGGCGTGATGTTATTTTATGTTTGTTATTTGTAGTTAAAATAAATATACATTAATGTAAATTCAACCTTAAGCACAGCATCAAAACAAGTTCAACCTTACACGCATGTTTTAAAGTCATAGATACAAAGTTCCTTAAAAAACGCAATAAAATTTTACGACCGAGACTCGCCGCTAGGACAAGGAATGAGTGGAGTCGAACTGTCCATTTTTTTAAACTGTAATATAAGAATAAGGCTTAAAGAATTCTTCGGATCTTTTCACTGCTATAACTGAACTAACTGGAATCCATTTTCCACACCTCACTGGATCTGGAGGAAAGCTAAATAAGCAAAAATAAAACCTCACATCTTTAATTTTTTTAACATGTTCTTAGTCAAAACGAATTCTATAAAATGTTACTATAATATTTATAGAAACAATAAAGCAGTCACATTAAACAAAAAAAAAACATTCATACAATAATCCTAACAAAAAAAAAGCAGTAGCATCTCCAACCAATGGAACAGAATCAATCCACATAACCCGAACAATTGAAGTGGGCATGCTATCGTATGATTCATTATTTTAGTAAGAGTCTTTACAATTGAGATGGCTTATAACTCCTGTTGTTTATTGTGACTTGTTTAAAAAATATATTTTACGATGATATGTTCACACAATATTAGTATTTACAATACAGTGTTAACAATTATACAATGATATTTTTTTAAGCGCCTTAGATGTGTGTTTTGGCAGCTTTTAAACGAGCACTGAGGCGTGTTTACCGTCGGAGCGTTCGATTGCTACTAGATAAAAAGCGCACCCTAATGTTCAAGTGGGTGCTCATTTGGTGAGGACATTTTTTTGTCGCTGAGTGTGTATCTAGTTATTTATTAGTGATCAATGGCTAAAACATATTTATATTGATTTTTTGATAAAGCATGGATTATATTATTAGCAACTAATACAACTACACAAGAATCAATTTTGACGACTTATGACCAAGTATTTCTAATTAAATGTTAAAGCAATGTTATTGTGTACTCACGCACTGTTTTGACATTGTACTCTGAGCTTTGTAGCGTTCGAGAAACGTATATAAATTGAATGGAAATTTGTAATGATTGTAAGATGCAATTGATGTGTTTTTGCACTCCAAACACACAACTCTCATTTAAAATTCGTGTGTAATATAGGTAGATCTTTAAAAAACAACGCCTGTATAATATGCAATGAAATCAGATATATACTAGAACCTTTCCTGAATGTCTATTGAAAATTGCTAATAGAAATCAAAATCCTATAAATAAATTCAGCTTGTGTAAGGATTCTGATCTAAAAACATTTCTAAAGGGACCGTTTACGCTATTACTAAATAGGTTAGTTTCATAATCTCATACATGAATAGTCAATAGTTTGTAATGGACAAGAACAATTAGTATTGGTTTGCACGCAAGACGTTGTATTTAGTTTAAAGGCTTATTTAGTAACAACATAGTATTAGTTTAGTACGCCCCGATTATGATTTTATTAATTGAGCCACAATCAAGAACGATAGGCAAATTCCATTTCGTAATAATGTGTTAGCTTCTCAAGACACATAATCTATATAAATAAAACAAAGTTGAGTTAGTAACAACATTTATAACTCAAGAACGGCTGGACCGATTTTTGTGATCTCTGATTTGTTGCATTTGTCTCCGCCCCGACTAGCAGAATAACTATTAAAATATGGGAAATATTAAATAATGAATATTATATTCTGAGGTGGTACGAAGTTCGCCGGGTCAGCTAGTTTATAATATAACAGTAATGTCAGAATTATGTTATGAACTGTCGTATACATGCAGTTTTTTTATTGCTTATCCCATTAGGCCCTCGATCTTAGTTATTCTTAAAAGGATGTAATTACCTACTTGTTACGAAGTTTCGGTTTCATGTAGGTTTTTGCATCTTTTTATAGACTAACCGTCTTATTCATAATAAAGCCACTCGTTTGATAAACCTATTTTAGCTTGCGATCTGTTTTGTCCCTTTCTTTCAAACTTCATTATGACTTGACGCAAAGGGACAAAACAGATCGATAGCTATATATATGAATAAGACGGTAATTCTACATATTTTGAATAAAAGATTAGTGGTGGCTATTAATATAAGAAGAAAGTGTCCTAATACCGCATTTAATTTATTATAATAAGCACAATAGCGAGATTTCAACGAGGGATTGAATTATCATTATGAATTAATTTTATTTGACCAATTAAGAGGTGTATGCGCATAGTATAAATAAGTGGTCGATGTAAGTGGTTTTGCCCATTTCAGCCAAAAGGGATGTATGTTTACAGCTCTCTTATTCATGTAAGTTTTAAAGGAAATCAACATGAATTTTGTAAATAATTATGACTAATATTTATGTCAAGTATTTTTTTAACGTATTTTTTTTTCTTTTCACGCTGATCTGGCAACTAAAGTAAATCTGAGGAATGTAAGGAATGTGATCAGGCATTTTAATTTAGAAACTTTCAATCGAGAAAGAACGTATAAATCCTACGTCAAGTGGAAAATTATCATTATTTTTACATATCAAATATCGATGTTTCGAAACTTACAAATATTATTTTTTAAAGTGTAATCAAACTATGAAGTCAAAAATCGGACGTTAAATTCGAACACTTTAAACAGTATTTGATTATACTACTTTAAAAAAAGAAAGTTTTATTATAATCAATTGTAACATTTCAAATACTTCGTTGTAAAGTAGGCAAAAGCTTGACGAAGTAAATATTGAATAAAACGATTTAAAATAAATATATAATGGCCACTTTGAAGTAGTGTCTACTAATAGATACGGTATAACATCTCGTCGCACACTATAACATTTTGTTTACTATAGAATGTGTATACATCTATGCATCAGAGTGCAGTTAGAAGCAAAGTATATACTCAGCCATTTTTTAAAAAATACAATGCAATAATTTGTTTTGTTTATAAGTGATTTCACAGTTTAAAAAAACAATGTGGTCAATAAAATGTTAAAAAAATATCATCACAATTCAATTAGTTCACCTTACGTAGTCATATTAATGTAAGTAAGCATAATGGAAACAGTTCCTTGCATCACAACATAATATTTAAATATAAGAATACCACAATGATATAATACAGCCAATTATTTATGACCGGTCCGAAATTTGCGTAGAAGGCTGCGCAATAACATGTTTTAGGAAACCAATGGTGGCCAATATTGCGTACGATTCGAGCATGAGTGAGAAAACATGCGAGAAAGTTCGGAGTTCGAGCCTATGTTCAGACCGGCCATGATCATCGGTCGTATTGTACATGAATGCTTTTAAATGCAATATAACACAAAGTACTGCCACAATGCAGTTAATAAATAGGGTGATTATGTACTTATTCCTTGTTCTTTATTTTTGCTGATCTCAATATTTTGCATGTAGATGTCCTATGGTGGGGCATCCCATGACAATTTTATTTTCAATTATTCAGAGTTGAGGGAACATTTATATATATAAGATCAATTTATTTTTTATCTGTAATCAGTGTTATCCAAGTTGGCTTTAATTTATTTCTCAAAAAAAAACTTTTACTGAGTTCTTTTTTACTGTTTTATCATTTCTTTTCATACAAAAAATCTAGTATTCAGCGAAAATGCCTGCTATAATATGTTCAACAATAATTACGCTATAAATGTATAAATTGTGATATTACCTATGTATTTTGTTTTTGGGCAAAAAATAAAGTTTTTGATAATTTACATTTTGTTTTATTCCGTCCTGGAATCTCCTTGAAATATTTGAGGCACTAGATGCGTGCCATCATGTTTGCCTCGGCTTGCAGACGTGACACCTTAAAAGTAATGAAACATTGCCGAAATCATGGATGAAGCTACAGATACGGTCTTCAGTCAGTTACGATGTACAATATTAACCCATCTATCCGCGGCTTAGAGTTTTTAGTACTGGATAAGGCGCATAAGCGTCACATATTCTGAACACAAAAGTCTAACTTTTGGCGAGGGGCGCAGTAGCTACTACAAAAAAAAAGCTGCTCGCCCGGATAGAGTAGTCGGTACCATCGTTTTTTTAGTGTTCCGTACGTCATAATGAAAAACGGAACCCATAAAGGATCACTCGCGTGTGTCTGTCTGTCCGTCTGTCACAGCCAATTGCTCCGAATCTACTGGGCTGATTAAGTTGAAATTTGGGAATATGAATTTCTGTTACCCAAGCACGATTTAGTAAAGTAAATACACGAATTTTGAACACGGGAGTCACTTTTGGAGGGGAAATTAGAAAAAAAACATTTTGCAAACTGTACCGTGTGACATAAAAAAGGTCTCTGTGTTAAAGTCTCAAACATATTTATTGAATAATTTAAAAATAAAGAGTTTTGAAGTTATGAACGAAATTACATGAACATTTATGATTACCCCGTGTGCGTTACATCAGCAGGAAGTATCTCCTAGAATGAATTTAGCCAGACAAATAGTTAATGCTTCATCGGCTAGAAATGTATGCGCGCCTCCGGCTATAACAAAACTTCACGGGGTAGGGCTGTCAAGTAGAAAAGCTAAAAGAAAAAGAAAAACACGTGGACTCGCGATTATTAAATTCGATTTTAATTGTCAAAATATTTTTTATTAGAGGACTTTTTTGCAGAAAAGCTTTAAGCTTTTTATTCTCATGGTCAAAAGTAAGGAATTTGAGTGATAGTTTAGTTCAGTACCTACAAGTACGCAAGCATTTCTTTAAATGCTTTTCTCAGCAAGCAGTACGAAAAGCATTTCTTTAAATGCTACGTAAGTTTGCGTAGTTCTTATTCTTTGTTCGCAACCAAACTTTTTCCTTAACCGCAGTTTAGGAAAAAGTTTTCTTGATTCGCACTGGTTGCGAATTGTAGTTGCGAAAACGGCCGGAGGGGTTAAAATTAGGTAAAAGATGGCTTCCAACTGGTTGGCTTAAGAGTAAAGACATGTATTACATAACTAGTTTGTAACCACAAGGTCTGTACATGAAATGGGTGAGCCCTGCCTCTTAAAATAGAGTAACCTGTATCTTAAGAGACATTATCTGTCGTGCCTGCCACTTTAGTAGCTTTCGTCCCATGTATGTAATAAATTACATTAAGTTAAAAGAGTAATAACAACTCTATATACTTACAAGTCGATCGAGAGCGTCCGGTCTGCACCAATTGCAAAGGGCAACTGATAGAAATCCGACGACTAACGAAACATGAAGTTTGCCGAGGGACATGTAAGAAAATGGTTGTACTGTATATACATCAATATTTGATCGCTGACCGTTCACACCAGCAGGCGAGTCGAGAACTCAGCGACGCCCACTTGGCGGACAGAACACTCGCTGCTCGTTCACTCGTTTTTAGTGGCTAGGTGCCTCAACGTAAAGATTATTCCTAAGGAGTACCGTGTCTACATCAGAACATACAACCAAACAAAGATGCCGCCTTTGCTGACAGATTATTGTATGTATTTGTGAGTATCCAAATAAAGAAAGAAAAATGAAACACAAGTTGCACATACTAACTTTATTTTCATAACACAATGCAATGTTATTTATCGACACTTCGCAGTACAATAAATAAACGCGAAAAAAAAAACAATTTGGTCCATTACCGAATTCCGAACTAGCTGTTTAATATACAATTAAAAAAATACTGTCTTTTCCGCAATCAAAAATGATTTTATACATTCTATGTTAAGAGCTCTCGCGTTCTTAATCCTCAAACTTGATCAATAGAAGTAACATCAGATAGGTAATTTTAGAAGATTTGGAAGTAGGCCCGATACAATACTTTGGAAAAAAAGTCAACTAAGGTTTTATAAAACGTATTTTACTTCTCTCCAGTACACAACGCCACAAATCTCCCAATATTGACTCCAAACAAGTCTATCATAATTCAAACAAGGTTCAATAGAAGTACAACATACTATTGCGTTCACATAACAAGAGCTCTTTCAATCAAGTGAAAACAAAAAAGGTAAACATACAAAAAATCAAGAAAAATGGTAACAAATTGTGTTCAAGCAAAGCGGAAGATTAACATATATTCTCATGATATTTATAATTCGCGAAACAGAACAACAAAATTAGAATACCTTTTAAACTTATAAAAATAAACAAACGCGTAAAGGTTCCTTAATTTATTGAAATTAAATCAAAAAGTGATTGCAATCAGTGACAGACGAGTAACAATCGATGCAAAATAAAAAGTGATCTTAGAGATCGTTAGAAATCAGCCAAGAGGGTCAGACAAAAATCAATATGTACATATAAGTATTTAGCTGAAAGCCATGATAGGCCATAACACGGTCAAATAAAATTAATTCGCAAAACTTCGCAGTCAACCTTAAACGGGATGTCCCGTAACTCCACGTCAACCCGGAATCGGGTGTTAGGTCAGTCTTATTTGATAACAGAAAAATATTTGCTATGTATTTTAAAAATACCGGCTTATATTAACAAAAAAACTAGAAAATCTACTGCCGGTGACGGTCTTTTAACTCCTGTTGCTACATTTTTATATTTCCTGTTCTACCCTGACTATTCTGAGCTGACCTATCACCTGACTCCGACTTGACGTCGACTTACGGAACATCCTGTATATTTTGCAATTAGGTAAAAATCTAATGAATCTACGAATGCTTTCTTTGATTGATTTCTGTCACGACTTTTTTGCATTATATTTAAACATCATTCAACAACATTTTAGAACGTCGAACATTAAACATCATTCCAAAAAATGACTAAGGGCTGGTTTCACCAATGAAATTGAACGCGATCAACACATAAACTACGTTTAAGAGCTGTCAGTGTCATTATTTTCTATGGAATAATGACACTGGCAGTTCTTGAACGCGTTTAGTAACATTGGTGAATTCGGCAATAAGTAAGTAGTGCTGTGTGTCAAAATATTAATGTTAATTAATTTTTATTATTAAGTGTAATGTAATAAGTTTAAGTACGCCTACAGCTAGATACAAAATTGGTCAGTGCGTGTGTTGATATGAACGCGACCTACAATAATAAATTAGACTATGGCGGTCACCCACAATTCTGAGTAAATTTTTCTAACTAATCAACTCTATCCACCCTGTTGGCCTGTTCCCAAGAGGCGCTTCGGTCCTGAAAAATCTTCAATCAAAGCGCTTAAACATTTTCATTCTAAGATCGTAAAGATTGGCATCCGTCTAACTGAACTGTGAAAATTTAGTTGGCATAGAGATTTATGCGTAAAGTTATACGCGCTGTTTCGCACTTCCACAGACCTAGACTTTATCCAACATACGAAATTTTGCCCAGTTATTATGCCTCAATATCAAAGCTAGGATTGAACATCTTTTGGTCCCAGCATAACACTATAGGTGTCATCTTGACGGATCTATCGCCCCATGCGACAATATAAAGAGATATGAGACCCTGGTGTGAGCTTCTTTTAACGTTCCTTGGCAATCTGACCCCAACTTCCGAATGGTGAAAGGCCAATCGGAGCGCCGAACGCAGTCGATGCGTTAAGTCGAGATGGTTAAAAGAAACTCACACTAGGGCCTCTGAGCCGTTTTCACACACAAGTGTGAGCTATAATCATCACGTTTTGAAAAACAAATGTCAGCGATCAAGCTATCTGTTGTCTGAATAGATATTCACAATTTGGGGGATTTCACAAAACCAAACGATTTGCGTGAGTTGTAGGTCGTGGGTTCGAACCCAGGCAGCGTAGCGCGTGAATGCGTGTTTTAACGTTGCTTGTAAGTATATCCGTTTGTATAGAAAACACGCACAGTCCAACACACAGAGAATGCATCCACGCGCGTTCATTCAACGCAACGTGCAGCGTGATGCGTGGCAGTGTGATAATCGCCTTAGAACCATAAATTCGAAGACATGCGTCATCTAACAACCCGCACATGGCCCGCGTGGTGGATTACGGCCCACTCCCTCTCGAAGAGAGGTCTGTTTCCCAGCAGTGGGAACCATTATAGGCTGGTTATATACACGATTTGTGAAATCTGGCGGATCTTTTGTTTTTTCAGTTTCTCAAAACTTAGCAATAATAGCCATTAAACTTTATACTACATCCTTAACCCTTTAATACCTAATCCTATCGAAATGTGGATGACGCCAACGAAATAAGCTATACCATTTTAAGCTAAACATTAATATAGATCAGCTGAATACTGCTTTTTGACTAAACACACAAACATTTGACAAAACATTGGCGCTGGGCATCAAACATTTGGCGGCAACGCGTTATATAGAAATAGGTATAACCAACAAAAGCCTTCAAGCTTATAGAAAAGTTTTAACAAGTTATTTAGCATTAAATATCACAACATATAGCAAATTAAGCCGTATACACATAAACGCGAGGCACTCGTTGCACGACACTGAGGTGACCAAGTTCTTTAAACACATTAGGGTAGCAGTCTCATAAATTAAATTAAGATAGTTATTTAAACCAAATATTGGAATAATGGTGTAGTCTTTCTCCAACGTACTGGACGGAATTTGGCAGTTCTATTATGTTTTTTAACTAATACCATCAAATCTCTCTATTGTCAAGATTCGAAGTAAATGATAATTATACTAAACTTATTTAAAAAATTAAAGTACTAAACATGCATACACAGACGGCAAGTGCTGATTGTACGGTTGCAAAATATATTACAAAAAACTGTAAAGATAGTAACAGTTGTTTTCAAAGTTTCGAAATATAAAGGCTCGTTCACACAGGCGTGACGCAACAGCGTGACACAAATGCACCGCCTGTCGGGCGACAACCGGTGCCTTTGTGTAGCGGTGGCGCATCGCGCCTGTTTGTGGAAGCCTTCAATCGACTTATGACGCTGCAATAGGCTCGCCACCTATTGCTAACTTAAACTGGCGAAATGTGGATGAACTACACTTCTGCATACTCCTTCTAAGAATACAGCTATGATTTTATTATTACTGAATCTTTTTGAGATTACCTATTATTAAGAGAAACACCTGCTAAGCCTTGTGTGAATGCATACTATGCATTCACACAATACTATGAAATATAGGCGATTCGGTCCCAAGTGTCGTGAACAGCGCCCTTATAATAATACCGTACAAACGCTCACGTCAACGCTTCACATACGATAATACTGACCCTAGGAAGTAAAATTTCTTAAAAATACGCTGGTATTGTGCCTCAGTCTTTCGTTTTGATGACCGAACGACATTATTTATCTTACACCTCGTTCCCGCTATTGAGCGGCCGAATCGCGTCAGCACTCCATTGATGTAAATAAAACAGCTATCATAAAATAAAACTGCAATGGATTTTTTTTCTACAATAACGAACGACGCGACTGAGCATTGAGCGCTGCGTGCGATTTGCCAATGACATATAACAATGTAACGATACATTGCGTGTGGGGTAATAAATCAAATCAGGTTTATTGGAATCTCATAACGTTCCTGAAATAATTTCATGTACCGGTCATCTTAGTATGTTATACTGAATTCACCCCATCAGTCTGCGGAGGGCTGTCCCAAACACCCTATACAGAGGTGGCGCCTTAAAAATAAATACAAACAAAAATTGTATTGTTTGCAACAGCCTTAAGGTTTTTCAATATTTTATGCATGGCGACCATCCTACACATGAGCTTTAAAATCTGTTTCATTCCTATAAGAAACATAAAACGCTTTACTTTTAAAGGGATGGGATACACTTTTGAAACACGTTGCAAATCGCACTCAGGCAACTCTTGCCATAGAATTACGTATATTGAAGTCTCAAGTCCTCATCAATAATTTAATTTAATAATATAACACTACGCGAATTTTATTCCTCAAATACTCTACAGTATTTTGCTTAGGACTCTCGCAAACATGCGACTACTTACGTGAACAAAGTTCTGTCGCTCTCAAGCCGCTCCATACACCTACCCATCTTAAACCTACATTTTTGGCAGTATGCGACGAACCAACATATACAAACAATCATAACTAGTTAATTGCTATATTACCTTCGCAATGGCGATCTGTAAAATAATTACATCGTCTTTCATCTTGGTTCTGTCTTTTTTCCAAAAAGCCTTAACTTTTTTCCGAGTCCACGGTAAAGTCATCAAAATAAATAAGCAACCAGGCAGTTAACTACGACTCCTTTTTTAGGGTTCCGTAAGGGTGCCAACGGGACCCTAGCTATTACCAAGGTTCCGCTGTTCGTCTGTCCTTCCGTCTATCATAGGGTTGTATCTTTTGAACCGTAGTAGACACTTGAAATTTTTACATAGTGTATACTACTATGTTAACAACATTAATATCATACAAGTTTTTTTTTTTGTAAACTTAATACATTTTTTTTTTAATATTATACGGTGGCCGCTTTTTATTAAAACCGTAAATTTCTTAGCTGGTTACTGATATCTTTTGACACTGACTTCACATTCAACAAAGTTTTTGTTATTTTGTTCTTGATTATATGTAAAAAAATTATCATTATATGTTTTTAATATATGCGAAACTGCGAGATAAAAGGTATTTAACACTTAAATGAAAAGATACATCAATCTAAAGATATATCTTTTCATTTGAGTGCTCTACTAAGACGCTTTTAGTGAAAATCAGTTTTTTTTTGTGTTACAAGATATTTTTAACGCGAGTGTGAGTGCTTTAAATGTAAGATGTGATTATTTAGTTTCCCAACTATTTTGGGGTCGCCTTCCAGTCTTACCAAAAATACGTCCACAACCTGTCACAAGGCAACACGATAGGTCTCGGTAAGACTGGTGGTCAGACTTTCGGGTTGACTACCCGTAACGACTGTCGGAGATCTACGAATATAAGCGATGAAACTATTAATGTAGACGAGGGATCGGAGTAAAGACCTTTACGCCGACGAGTTGTTTTTTAGTCTGAAGCAGATAGAATTTGGCCGATTTCTTTGTTTTTTGGTTGTAACTTAAGTGCCTCTTTTGGAACGAAATTCCATGTCGCACTTTATACTCTGTACACTTGACAGTCAAAATGCTACACTTTTGTCGGTCTACTTCTTATTCGCCAAGTGTACAAAAGCGAAAGAAACTTCATTCCAACCGAGTGTGATGTATGTATGTATGATATGGAATCAATGAAAGTTAATATCAAATACATTTTTCCAACAGAATCGGGATGATGACATATTTTTTTAAATTTATACTTAACTAAAAAAAAAGTTTTTTTTCAAATAGTGCAAACAATATTATTATTTAATTTAAAAGTGTAAATGCTTAAAAAAGTTGCCAAGATATAAACGTTTTAAAATAACTGTTAGATAAAGACAACACTATCGTAGAAGTGACCTCACGACTATGTAACTTCATACTAGCGCCATACATTGTTCGTACCCCGCGACAAGGACGGGAATAATCCCCTCCAAATACTTTCAAAGCGTGTAGCTTCTTCATATTTACATTGATTTAGCAAATTTTTCGATTATAGCATTTTTACTATGCCTTCTTTGAAAATTACATATTTTTTCGAACATATTAGTCATCATCCTTAGTAGGCTTTACCTGCCATTATCAAAAATAGTTACATTTTCTGTTACATATTTCATGGGGCCTTATTTATACGGAAGATTATTCTGAGGTTAAAGATTATAACTATACTATAACAGCAATGTTTTCGTCTTTTCATTCATTGGGTGAATTTGAGACACAAATAATTCTTTTGGTTTAATTCTTTGTCTACACTCGCGAAACGAAAAACTCTGACTGACAGAGACGCTGTCAAACTGACAGGCTATGTCAACTTATTATCAAACTATTATCCCCTGCTATCTACTTGCACGTTCGACCTTGACCGCTATCGCAGTGTTGTCATTCATTCATTCATTCGGTCATTTCCACCTTAAAGCGTATTATCCAACAAACTCTGCAGATATTCATGCCAAAGAGAATACGTGGGTATAGCTGAAACTATACAAGATCCATAAATATGAAATCTAAATTACAACAGCTAGTCAAAAGTACTTAAACAAAAAAAATACGTGGGTTGAATTTGAGTAAATTTTTGTTCTACTAACTAGACTAAATAACCTTTTTTTACGCCAATAAGTCATTACTTGGAATGTTCAGTGTAGCACAATAAACCAAAACGAACAACCCATTTCCTTATAATTTGATGCTGCCTCTGATACTGTCCGCCGTAGAAGTAATATTTCAACGTAATTTCGTTGTATTTTTATTATCTTAGTGTGTTAAAATTCTAATAAGAACCTTATTTCCATATAACGAGTAATTTTTAATTAGAAACATTAAGGATCAACCGGATTGTCGTAATGTTTACAAAAATCGGCTATCAATGATCGTGTTTTTCCATTTTGGATGTTTACATATTATTACTAAAACTTGAGATGTTTTTTTGCCGATCTTTTTATTTGCTCACATATTGTTTTACAGAGCCATCTTTGTATGTTTTCGTTTTAGAAGCTCTCACAAAGTAACCACGCTCGATAATGTAAACAAAAACAAAAAGTCGGCCGGGCTGCACTTAAGTTTCTAAAAACTACAGGCAGCAATAAAACCAAAATCCAAATAAAGTATACTGTCTGCATAATACAACCCCAAACATACACGTGCCACCGTGCAATTCCACGTATGATAAAAAGACCAAAAACATCAAAATAATGTTAAGTCAAAGAAAAAGTTTTTATGCAGTTTTGATGCCGACATACTGGCCATCATTTTGATGTCGTAATTGATCAGAATTTTAATTTACCATTTAAAAAGTTATAAAATTCTGTACAAAAAGAGCAGGGTGGCTCGATTTAGGAGACCGGGAGTTTATTTCTCCAAATATGCAGAGGTTTCATGATTTCCATTTTAAGAGAGCTTTTATTATTATACTAGAAATTATTTTATTAAAAAGCCGTTACATTTAAAAAAAATGCTGCAGACCTTCTAAGCATCGTAGTGAAATGTATCACATTTTTTCAGAGAGTATTTTTATGAGACATGACAAAATTCATGACATAACTATAACGTGCTAGTCTTTTAACGTATGTTTAAAACGTATGAATGTATTACTTATCGTATTCAGATCTATAAGCAGTCTTTTAAAACACAGTTGTCTTAAGATTTAAAAGACAAACTATGAAGTTGTCAAAGTGAGTCGATATGTCTCACGAATCAGTTCGACAAAGAGTCTTTTTTAGCAGTTTTTTAACAGTTATCGATAAATATATCGACCATCACTACGCTATCGGAAAATCACTTACTGTTATGCCTATTACCGGCAAATTTGATATGTAAGTAATGTAGCATTATCCGAGCAATATCAACATTGTGATATTTTGTAAAAATAAAATAACAACGCATGAACAATGTCGATAAATTGAATTTTGAACCTGGTCAATAAATATAGTTAAGTAGGTTTTATCGGCATTGTCCAGGCGATGTCAATCCATCATAAATGACACAGTCCTTCTTTTTCACGAATTTGCACATGATTTAATCTAAACTGAGTATTAAATTAAATTTGAATTTATTACTGAAGTTTATTACGATATGAAAATTATGCGCAAAGCGTGAACAGCAGACATTATCATAACACAATCTCTTTGAGAATGGTTTTTGGTCAAACCATATCCACACATGATTACAAAACATATACATACATATCAAAACTGTCAACATGTCCATACTTACGGCTTAACTAACTTATAGTGTAGGAGACTAGTTCAGGCGATATTGGTCCTTGGCGACATGACTATGTAGTGGTGTTCCATGGGGGGTGGCGGTATAATCGGCGACATTGGCATGTATTCATTTTCGATTTCATCTTTTAATCGTACTTTGCTCATTTGCTCGTGACCTAGGAGTAGGTCGACAATCTGTTGTGGGAGCGAGAGAGCGGCTACATTATCTTCTGTGAACTCTATTGACAGGTCCGCTTCGAAGTCAAAGTCATTTTCAAGGCACTCTACTGACTTCGAACAGCGGTTTGTCTGCACGTGTTCGGTGTCGTCGAGGAATTCGCAGCTCTTTGTCTCGCCTTTGGACAAGTTCCCTGTAGTGATCTTTAGGTTCTTCATCTTGCGACTGACCTTGAAGCTCTTGAATATGTCCCGTGTGGGCGTAAAATCGAACTTCTTCTTTTTAGTTTCGACGTCTTTATTTTCTTTTGATATTTCGGATTTCTGTGAACCAGTGATGCGGGAGTCGCTTTTGAGCCGTTTTCTGTAGGAAAATAAAATAATTTAGTTTAGTTTAAAAAACCTATTCAATTACCAATGGGGTTGTTTCCCGGAAGCTTCGCCGCAAGAGAGCGCTGTGTGTTTCATGTTCATGTACCATAAAATCATCTTAAAGACAAAGCGACCAATCGGCAACAAGAAAAAACACTAAGCGCCATCTCGCAACAAAGTTTATAACAAGGTACCTAATGAAAAACATTGACAGTCGAATGAAAGTAACAAACACTTAGCGTCATCTACGCCGAAGTAATTTGACAGTTTTCTTCCCCATTGTATTCGCAAGTTAAATGGAGCACGCCAATAAAAGCTAGTGTCGGGTAAATGCTAAGTGGGAAAACCCACTCTAGTAAAATACTATACAGTAAGCGAGGCCTATGCTGAGCTTTGCATTTGTGTAAGTGCACATAGCGACGCATCCTTTACTTGGCAATCGGTCGAGGCGCTGTGCGCTCGCGCGCGCGCGATCGTATTGGTGCGATTAGTAATCACTCACACAAATGCAAAGCTTAGCTTAGGCCTCACCTCGCGGACTTGGGAGGCAAAAGCCCTCGCGCACGTATGGGAGTGGCGTGAGGAGTAAACAGGAGGTAAATGACACTTTAACTTCGTGGCAAAAAACAAGCCATGTGCAACTGGGCTTAAACTAGGAAGATTCCTGTGCTATAAGCACCAGTTACTTCCGTCACCACCATGATCGAGCTGCCATTTCAAGTGTGGGTGAAATGCTCATGTTTTTTTTTAAATGCAATAATCATTACTATCGTCCGTGTGTGTATGTGTGTGACCATAAGTGTGTGTGGTGTGTGATTGTGGTGTGGAGTGTGTTTTTGTGTGTGTGTATGTATGTGTTTGAATGTATTGGTGTATGTGTCGTATGTGAATGGGCCTAAATGGCTATACTTGCCTCATTTTATACTTTTTAACATATTTAATTATTTTGAGAGAGGAGGAAGTTATTTAGGGTTAGTTTTAGTTTTTTTATCGGTAAGTTATGTAACTGTGTATTTTCACTTATTTTATTATAAAGTTATGGATGGACCCATGTAGCATGGTTGTCTCCTGAGGAAGTCTGTTTTACACGGTTTCAGGTCAAAAACCAGGCCCGTCCTACGTTTGTTTTTTAGCCTCTCCGGATCGTACGTTTAATATTTATGGCATAAAAGCAGAACCCTCCTGATATAAAGTTGTCGAACCATTAAAACCATACAATCCTTATATAGCTGCTCCGTTGGATAATGGAAGTTTTTTTGTGTATAACTTTGAGAACTGCTCGCTGGGCTCTTTCTAGGTTTAATATATGAGTTTTGTGTGTACTCCCCCAGATAGAGATACAGTTTTCCAGTATATTGTTTTCAATAGGTTCGAGGGATAAACAGATTGCGACTCGAACCTATTGGTTCGAGTCGCACACCCTGCGTAACTTCTTAAAAACTGCTATTAACTTTCTAACCTTAGAGCTTAGTGTTTTAACATGCTGGTGAAAGTTTAACTTGTATACCGAGATATTTTATACAGTTTATTTTTTTCAATACGGAGACAATTGCATTCACTGATATCGTTTAGATTACAGGTGTGTGCTCGGACTTCAACCAATTCATTAGCAGATGGTGGAACCTTCTTTATAGAGATCATGAGGTATTTTGTTTTTCCTACATTAAGGGTAAGTAAGTTTCGGTTGAGGTATCCAAGAACTGTTCTCAGCCCGGCGTTTGTAAGGGCGGCAACCTCTGACCATGTAATTCCATGAAAGAGAATTGCCGTGTCGTCTGCATAAGTTATTATAGATATATATGTACATTTAAATTACATTTGTAATTTATATAGATAAGAAATAAACTGGGACCGAGCACACTTCCCTGTGGTACTCCAAAACCTATATTTGAACTTTTACTTATGTACTTGTCAATTTTAACTATCTGAGTTTATAGTTCTATTAGTAACATGGTCCGAAAATAATTTAAGAGGGGTTCCTCGAATCCCTATATTCTCCATCTCCTCCACCAGTCTGGGGTCAGAGTCGGTGTCAAAAGCTTTTACTAGGTCTAGAAATACTCCTATGCATTTATTTTTGCTGTCTAGTTTACCTGCAACATGATCTGTTAGTTTTATTACCGCGTCCTCTGTAGATTTCCCTGATACGAAGCCATATTGGTGTGGAGAAATTAATTTATTTTTATTTAGATAATGAATTAGTCTGCTATTCATGGTTGTTCTATTATTTTGGAAAGTATTGGGAGCACAGAAATTGGCCTGTAGTTGCTGACACCGGCCTTGTCACCAGACTTGTAGATTGGATGGACTACAGAGAGTTTAAATAGTGTGGGGAATGTTCCCGAGTTAAAGCTTAAGTTGGCAATATGAAAAAGAGCGGGGGCAAGAACATCTCTAGCTAATTTAATTATCTTGACAGGTATATTGTCCCAACCACTAGCGCAGTCTTCTCTTAGGTTTAAAATAATTTGCACAACTTCCTGCTCATCTGTTTCAAGCAAAACCAATGAGTTACACACTTGTGGGCGATTACAGTTGGTTGGGATGTCGTTGGATGGGTTTATCTTGCTTGCTAGGGTTTCACCTTTTTTTTTTTTTTTTTCGTGGTGTTCCAACTCACACCTACGCCGGGGTCGTGGGAACACATAATTCTTCCGCATCCCCGGCTAGTGCCGGCCCGTTTGCGCGGGCCCCGTCTCGGGCGGGGGGAATGAGGTGTACTCCCTCCGTCTGTGAGCGGCGCGCGCGGAAGAGTGTTTCACCTTCTTTGACAAAATAGTTGTTTACACTGTTTACAGCCTCCTCCGGGGATCTAAGTTAGGTTCACGTGTTAAATTGATATTTGCGATTTCAAGGTGATTTCAAGGTTGCCTTTGGGTTTTTTGTATGTTTCCTTAATTTAAATTTACAAAATACGCCGTGGTGTTACTCCGCTGCCGCGAGAAATCACGGTAAAGCGAACAGAGCTCCGGCGGGATCTCATGGCGACAACGTCGCAACCCAGTGCTGGGCACGCCACAATAGCGGCGGTAAGTCCCCTCTTTGAGGAGTGGTTGGAGAGGCGCCACGACGTCCTCACCTTCCTTCAGTACTAAACGTGACGGTACAAAAAAGAGTGGCCCAAACCTAGTAGTGGATGAAGTCGGACGGACCTCTTCATGTTCCTAGTTACCTGAACACGCTGAAGGGTTGTCTCTTGGGCAGCGTGTTGGTTTGCGTGTGCGTGAGTGGCAGCGTGTTGCTGCAGCGCGGCAGAGAGCCGAGCGACGAGTGACGTGTCACGTTGCCTTCGCGAGGTGTCTTGGAGCGACGGCCCCAAGTCTCGCCTGCTTTTAGTGTGCTGCAATCAAACAGTGGTTTTATACACATGTTCTGAAGTAGACCAAAGTGTAAGAAACTTGGGCCATCACCCAAAAAAAGATAGATATCCTGGAGATACAGCTACACACGCATTTTAAGTTTCCTCTTGCTCCAGGCGTTATTCAATGATTTAATATGGGGTTGTGCAGATGAAAATACTGAAAATCTGTATATTATTTGAAGAGCCACAGATCTGCGGTTGACCTGCTATTGACTCGTTAATCGTAATGTTCTAGCATTACCTATTTATAGATCTACTTAATAAATTCTTAAATTCACTGACAGATAACATTCGACGATTCTAAACTGCTGGCTCTAGAAGCTTAAGATTTTGCACGAGAGTAGCACTAAAGGATTATTGAAAATTCATTCCCTAAGGGGGTTAAATAGGGGATGAAAGTTTGCATGTTGGTTCGCCATTTTTACCGATGCAATCCTATCGGGCCCACGAATTGTTGCTAGTAAGTTTGAAGGAGTAAGTACGTACCTGAAGGGATGGCGCGGCGGCAGTGGCGGCGGGCGGCGGCGCCGCATGGTGGCGTACACGCAGTCACCGACGCACTCGTACGTCGGCTCCTCACGCAGCGGGTCGCCCAGCGCCTGCGCGGATATGTTATCAATACATGCTATAAAACAATCGCTTTTCGTGTCCGTCGTTCTTCTAAAGTCGTTTTATCAGATGCTCCACTCGAGTAGGTTAATTTTTGTTTCATTCCACGTTACATACAGGAATTAACGTTTCTCTGCTCCTTTCATTTAAATTTTCGATCATTGGGTAGGCGATTAGCCGAAAAGCCGTAGTATGCCGAGTGCGGAAATCCAACGTAGATGGATCGGTACACTAATGAATTCATTTTCCACTTTTGATTCTGTTCAGACGTTATACTACGAGTGAAAGGCAATGATGAACAAAAAGTGAAGCTGCAACTACACAACAGATTTTGAAACGATCTTTACCATCATTTAGAGAACTTTTCGAAGGGTTTATACATATTAGTAATAATTCTTTACCTGTAAAATAGCAGTTTATTATACAAAAAGTTCAATCAATCAATCAATCAAATTTTTATTTGTAAACATAGGTACACATAAAAGGTCTTAAATATACATATTATTGTATTTTATTTTATTTATTTATTATCCAACTTACATCTATCATTACAGGGTAACCTATTGCGATAGTGTACATATCCTAACTTATTATAATAATTACATTTTGTAAGTTATAACATACAATGCGTTCTTTGTGAACTCACTCAGAGAAATTGAAATTGGTGTACAAATAGTAGTTTTAATATAGTAAATTAAACAGTTGATAAAAAAACAAAAGTCCAAATGATTACTAGTTTTATAACAAGAATAAATGTCAATTAAATTAAGAACTGTCAATTTAATTAAATTTTACATGCATGTCAAGGGAAGTTAATTTATAGGAAATTTATCACAATTTGTCATTAAAAAAATCTTCAATAGAGTAATACGTCTTGTCTAATAAAAACAAAAGCAAATTACTTTTAAATTTGTAGACATTTTCTTCATTCCGTATACATTTCGGTAATTTATAATATATCTTTGGAGCCATTACGAAAACACTGTTTTTATATAGTGCAGTTTTAGACCCTACTGTTTGCAACCGGTCACAACGTCGCTGGCTACTTACTCTTTTAAATTTGTGCAGATTATTTTTGACAAACGCGGCTCCCATTACAGTAAAGTTTCGTTGTAGTTAAGCAAAAAGCACCAAAATACCGCCTCGCTTTGATTGGCTGTCGCTCTAAATGTTTTTTTTTGTGATTGGTCGACTAGATCTGAGTCATGAGGCCAAAATATTATAAAAATTGGAACATTTTGCTCGTTTGCACAGTCCACGTCGACCTTAAAATGCCTACCATAAACCAGTTCATGAAACGCTTATCGAAGCGTTTCTTTGACTGTGGCATCAAACACCCAAACCCCTTGATCTCAGCGGCCGCCCGCTACACTCCCTCCCGCATTAGTAGTACGAGGGCGGCACTGAAAATTTCGGGAATCAAGGAAGTGACAACATTACTATTTAAAAATGTTTTTATTGCTTTTCGAAGTATTCTCCGCGAAATTTGACACATTTTTCCATACGATGGAACCAATCATTTGGAAGTTGGGGTCTCCAAAATGGCCGTTTTGTAGGCGTCCACAGCTTCTTCAGGTGATGAAATTCTCTGTCCACGCAATTTATTCTTTATTTTAGGGAAAGTATAGAAATCATTAGAGCTTAGGTCGGGGCTGTACGGCGGATGGTCTAATAATTCTATGTTTTCTTGCTCTAAAAACTCTTTTGTTCTGTGTGCGGTGTGAGAACTCGCATTGTCGTGATGGAGGATGATGCGGCGGTTGCAGTTCTCTTTACGGAGTTCAGAAGCGACCTGTGGCAAACAAATGCTAGCATACCATTCTGCATTAACCGTTCTTTGTCCCTCAAGAGGAATAGTCGTAACATGGCCGGTTTCGGAGACAAACGTGGCCACCATTTTTTTTGCAACACTCCGTGAACGAACAATTTTTGTTGGCTTTAACTCATTTTCGAACACCCAAACTCGTGACTGGTTTTTTGTTTCGGGTTCGTACGCGTATATCCAGGATTCGTCTCCTGATACGATGTTGTATACAGCATTTGAGGATCCTGCGTGGAATCTTTTTACTATTTGTATTTGACTCATGCCAATGTCTAAAGTTGCCTGAATTTCGCGGTATGTCACATGTCGATCTTCCTCAATCAGCTTACGCACAGCATCAACGTTTTCTTGGGTGACTGCAGTTTTTGGACGACCTTGACGGGGATCATCACTGAGCTTGACACGTCCACGTTGAAATTCAGCAAACCAGCGATAAATTGTGGTTTTGGATGGGGCTTCATCACCAAATGCAGAAATCATCCGGTCAACACACTGCTTTTGTGTTAAACATCTTCGAAAGTCATAATAAATCATCGCTCTTGAATTTTCTCGAGTCAATTCCATTTTCTCAACGACTAAACAAGTTTGACAAAACCTTGTGACAAGACCGAGAATCTTTTTTTAAATAAATAAATGATATTCGATTTTTAATACCAAGGAGTTTTCAATTAAAAAGATTTTAATATGACAGCAACAGTGGAAATATTCCATTCCCGATACTTTTAGTGCAGCCCTCGTATTCGCCGACCAAGGCATACCTTAATCGCCCCCGACGACGCCACTACCCTCCTCCAGGAGAGTAGTAAGGCAACCAGCACGCTAGCGGTGGGTAACTCCGGAGGTACTGATCCAAAGGAGCCGGTACCGAACGCGGATACGTAAACCTTATTTATTCCTCACAATCCTTACCGGCACCGCGGTACCAAATGATTCCGGAGCGCGCGTTCACTGTTCACTCTCGTTCGCTCGCTCAAGTCACTCGGAAGTACTCGGAACACGTCGTATCGCTCTAACTAACCAACTGTTCAATTCAAAATGTGCCAAATGATCCAGTGAACCAAATTAATAAAATGTTCTGCGAAACCGGGGAACCAAAATGAGCGAGTGAGTGCCGGTGCCAAACGGTGCCAAAGGAATAAATAAGGTGAACCGGTACCGGACCCGGAGTCGGAATAAGTGAATCAATTCACTTGCCGGAATAAAGATTACCCACCACTACAGCACGCTACGTAAGCCCAAAACCCGATCGCCGTCCTACCGCCCTCGCCGCCGAGGCCCGCCGCAACGTCCAAATCGACGCCCCTCCCGACCCTTGCTCGAGCCAGCCCGCGCCGCTGAGCCTGTAGCTTTAAATTCGTCCCTAAATTACAACCATCATGATCCAGCTCGTCCCTTGCTGCCCTCTTCCAGCGATGCCCAAGCCGAGGTCCGTACCCCACAGGGCACCCCCTTAGCGTGTAGTCGCTTAGTTTTTAAGTTTTGTAAGCCCTGGTTGGAGGCCTTGATTTATTAGGGCAACCACAGGCAAGTCGGTTAAGCAGAAGACAACCTCCTTTTTTTTTTTTTTTTGTTCCCGGGGTGGAAAATCCTCATGGATGTCCTCCGCCCTTGGGAGGGCGGAGGGGTCTGTCAGACTCTTACTGACTAAAAACCACCCCGGTGTTCCATCTCACACCTACGCCGGGGTCGCGGGAACACATTATTCTTCCACAACCCCGGCTAGTGCCGGCCCGCTTGCGCGGGCCCCGTCTCGGGCGGGGGGAGTGAGGTGTACTCCCCCCGCAACGTCTGTGGTCGGCGCGCGAGGAACACTACGCGCGCCGCCTTCTCGGGTCCTGATGTTGGGGGGCGACGGATGTCCCCGAATCCGTCGCCCCTGGACCCATTTAGGGGGGCCGGAAGAGGGCGTTGTCCGCCCTCCTCCGACGCCCGGTGCGTCTGCTGCGGGCCGGGTCGAGAGTCGAGATCTCTCTCTCCCTTTCCGCAGCCTCCTTCTGCGAGATGACCGTTTCGCAAAAGGAGACCACTGCGTCCCAGGACTCTGCGCCGCCGACCATCGCGTTCACGACGGCCGGCAGCGACAGGTCGTTGCCTACTTCGGTGATGAGGGCACGGCGCGGCTCCTCCCAAGCGGCAGACTCTGCCAGCGTGTGCCACGCCGTGTCCTCCCGGCAGTCGACGCAGTGGTGACACCGGGCGTCCGGCTCCCTGTTTATGCGACACAGGTACTTCCCGAAGCAACCATGCCCCGAGAGCACCTGCGTCGCCCGAAACGTCAGGGAGCCGTGCCTTCTCCCGAGCCAGCGGTCGAGCACTGGCCGGATCGCCTCGATGGTGCTGAGGCCGGCGGTAGGGCGTGACAGCCTCACCCGCCATTCCGCCACCAGGACCTCGCGGAGCTGCAACCGATGCTGCTCGATTTGTTGCTGCATCGGTCGCTCGCCCCGCTCCCGCGCTGCCTCGCGCCACCGGTACAGTGACGCGAGCACCTTCGCCTCCAGGTCCCAGGGCGGTGATCCGGCCAGTGCACAAGAAGACAACCTCCTAGGTTGACCTGCGGGAAGCCACTTACAAAAAAAAAAAAAAATGCTCGTTCGACAAAGTCGGTGGCGAGCTCTTCTGAAATAAACAATCCAAATACAGAAGCAAGAAGCAATACAAATGAGGCTGTATGCCACAGATTTTTTTGTATGTTTTCCCGTGAAAATGATGTTTACGAAAAGTATAGTTTTCATGTGAGTGAAGAACGATTAAGAAAATGATTTTTTTCCTTTTCTACACTTTTCCCACTGACAGCGATTCGGAAGATATTTTGGTGGCCAATGAGATTTACCCTTCATTCATCAAAGTTGTTTAAAATTGTAAAAAGTATATTTTCGGCATCAGACTCAATTCAATGTACAGTTAGGACTTCCTTACTATTTAATTCTTATTTTTATGTTTGTATATGGTTAATCTGATGGAATAGTTTACCTTCAAAACCCCGTCGGGCACATCACAAGACGTGTAGCTGCACAGCGTGTCGGTGCCGGCTGCGGCGGGCAGGTCGGGGATCTCCTCGTAGATGCCCGACGCGACCGACAGCAGCGACCGACGGTCTGATACGCTGCACAAACAAAAATATTATAGTTGCAGTGATTTTTTTCCTATATTTTTATGCGTTTTTTTTTTTTGTGCTAGCTTGTTTTTACTCGGAGAATTTGGGGGTCGGTCTTAGTCCAACAGTGTGACAGACTCGCATACCAAAAAAAAAAAACAATTTAGAGGTGTTAAATGTCGACTTTTTAGGTCGGTTCGGGTGAGTGTCAGAATGTTAAGATTTATACCCAAATTAATCAAGTTTGATACTTGTTTAATTTTGATTGTAAATCTAAAAAGACAAACAAACGATGGTAATCATAATAACAAAGAACTCAAGAACAATTCCAGTGCGTGACTGTTAATATTCTGAAACTTACGTGATGGGTTAAAACGTAAGTCTTCCAGAAGTATTTTAAACTTGAATTTCGATTTAAAATAGAGATTTTTGTAAAATAGTTATCGTAAACGTAGTTATGTGTAATGTGGTATGTGTGTAACTGGCGAAATGTGAGTGTACTATAGGTACACCTCTGCCCAACCCTTCGGGAAACAAGGCGTGATGTTATGTTTATGTTGTTAAATGTAGTTTAAAATATGTATTACAGACTTTAATCTAGAAGACGGTCCGCATAAAGATACTGGTCCTGTGCACTTGTGGGTAGAACAGTAGCTGTACAATTCACGAGGCCTAAGCAGAGCTTTGCATTTGTGTGAGTGCACATAGCGACGCATCCTTTGCTTGGCATTCGGCCAATCGGCCAATCGGCCTACAATCAGTACCGACCAGAGGGCTTAGACAAATGGCTTTCGCTTTCCAGCGGTTCTATTTCTACAATCACTATTGCTTCACTATGATAATACGCTATGACGTGTGATCACGTGACATTTCGATAGCTTATGTCAACCCCATAATTTTTTGGCTTTTCTACTGGCGTCGTCGCTAATCGAATGTTAAGAATGTTATTTTGTCTAGGCCCTGTATCTTCACCTTGACACCGGAAAACCTGTATCTTCATGCAAGCATCCTGGTCGATAACGTAGTACAGTCCGGTCATCTTATGACATAGTGGTACATACCTGTCGTCGAAGGATGTGGCAGACTGCGTGTTGAAGGGTTGCGCGACCGCAGCCGTAGACAAGAGCTGTCCCGCGCCGATGTAGCGAGACAGCTGACCCGACGGGATGTGCTTAGACTCCTGATGATAAATAGGAAACATCTCTTAACACTAAAATTTAACATGACATCATGCCCGTATTCGCCGACGGTCGAGGCAATGTTTGAAATATAAATGGTGAAGGAAACATTGTGAGGAAACCGGCACGTCCTAGAATCAATAATTCAAAGATCATCTACCAACCCGCACTGGATACATACAGCTCACTCTAACAGAGAGGTGTCCTGCAGCATCCCAGCAGTGGGAATATTATAGGCTTAGATTGTTATGACCTGTTGACCTAACAGACTTTTTTTTTTAATGTAATCTATTGACATGCCACCTTAATTTTAATTGCTTGGTTATCTTATTATTGTATGCCATGCATTGGCAAAACACTGAACATATTTTGTCATAAACAAAATAAATGATTGATTGATTATGTTGTGTAATAATACACTTGGGAGCAAATAAATCGAGCCACTTCCTTTTTCACGCATTATGGTTATTATTTTTGGTATTATGGAACGCATCGATTCGAAACATATATCGCCTAAAAGGGTATTTAATAACCTTTACAATGAGGGTAGTTAGTTGTCAAAATTTCATTTTAATTAAAGTTTAAAGGTTAGAATAAAATTATCGCATTTAATTTGCTTATGACATTTTTATTGTACTCTGTTAAGAAAAGATTAAATTTGAGGTTTTTGTTAATCATACCCATATTACTTGTTATTGTTGTCTTTATCTGTGTCTGTGTAATCAAAATAAACTGATAAAATGGATACTACACCGACGGAAGCTGCCCAAGTTGTAGCTTTACTTGAGGTTGGACACGGACAACGTGAAGTGGCACGCAGACTTCATTTGAGTCGTTCAAAGGTACAGCGGGTATACCGCAGGTATCTGGAGACTGGTGCTTTTGTTCGGCGACCTGGAACTGGCCGACCACGGGCAACAACAGAACGTGACGTCCGCTTTATTGCAACCAATTCGTTGCGCGACCGTGGACTTAATGCTGTTCAGCTACAGCAAGCGTTACGTGACGTTCGAGGTGTCGCAATCAGTAGGTGGACAGTGAGACGAAGACTAAAGGAACGAAATTTAACATCACACAAACCAGCAACTGGCCCAAAATTGACTGTAGCTCATCGCCGATCTCGCTTGGAGTTTGCTCGAGAACACATTAATTGGACGTTAGAAGACTGGAGGTCAGTTTTGTTTTCTGACGAGTCAAGAATCTGTCTTTTTAGCAATGACGGGAGAAACCGAGTGTATAGACGTCCTGGTGAAAGATTTGCCCAATGTTGCATTCGAGAAACTGTGAGTTTTGGTGGTGGTTCTTGTATGGTGTGGGGAGGAATTTCTCTAGACGGAAAAACGGAACTTGTCTTCGTCGACCCCGCCAACGATGGCAGTGGTAGACGTGGATTAACAGCTGACCGATACATAACTGACATTCTTGAAGACCACGTAATGCCGTATGCTGGTTTTGTCGGAGAAAATTTCTTGTTTATGCATGACAATGCGAGACCTCATACCGCGCAGATCGTTACGGAATACTTGTCTGCGATCGGGATTCAACAAATGGTATGGCCAGCACGAAGTCCCGATTTGAACCCGATCGAACACCTATGGGACGAGCTAAAACGGAGAGTCCGAGCCAGGGTTCCCGCTGTTTCATCCATTCCCGAGCTTAAAGTCGCTGTGCTTGAAGAGTGGGAGAACATACCACAATATGTCATCGTAACTCTGATCAGATCGATGACTAATAGGCTACAAGAATGCATCAGGGCACGGGGGGTAATACTTATTAAGAATATTTTTTTTGCAATCATTTTGTTTTTTATTGTTTTTATGGACTGTTTTAGCCCTACTAAATGTTCTATCAAAATTACCATTTTTCTTGCAGAGCCAATAATTTATCATTCAATAAGGTTATTATTCGATAATTTACCCTCATTGTTAAGGTTATTAACTTAACTTTTAGGCGATATATAGTTCGAATTGATACGTTCCATATTCCCAAAAATATATACCATTTTACGTGAAAAAAGGTAGTGGCTCGATTTATTTGCTCCCAAGTGTACATGTATACAAAGTCCTTCGACACCAGACAATACCAAAAAACTTTATTTTCTTCAAATCTATTTTTTTTTTTCGTATTACTGATACCCATCACGTTTGCGGAGAATCTAGAATTGACCCAGTAGAAAAACAAAGCAAAAGTCATTGGCAAATGATTGCCATGAGAGTTGACCAGACCAAATTCAACTCACATAGTTCAATAATCATATTTTTTTTATCATTACTTTTCTTTCTAAATAAAAGGTCTTACCTTCGACATGACGAGGTCTATATCATCCAGAGATACTTCCGAGGGACCGCTGTACCAACTACTGCGACGAACATCGCCTGTAACAAACACAAGTTTCAATATCTTCTTAAATCTCAATTTTCTGGTCTGGCATCTTATATTACAATATACTCGTATACCTACCTAAGAAAGCAACTCAGATGGCACCCTAAATTATTATATCATAGAGTCTACCTACCCAGAACATCAACAGCTAAAAGTTTGCCAAGGCACAGATTTTAAATTAATTATTTACGGAAGAATTGAAGACGAAAAATGCACAAAGTTTCAATAACATTTCGATAAGAAAGTATATAAGTGCACTAGTACTTTTACCTCACTTTTCATGTCTGTCTGTTTTTCCGCTTAGTTCTATTAACCTACGCAACTGATTTTGATGCGGTTTTTAAGATCATTTAGACTTGTTCATAATGATGAGGTCAATGACCCCTTAAAAGGATGCCCATGAAAAATAGATGGCAGCATAGGTATCCATTATGAAATTAGCGAGAATTAGAAAGCGTTATACGGCTCAATTTTGGCTGAAGTACGATTGGTAGAACTCAAAACTTCCTTGTTTAATGCTGATTTATTTATTTACACTCATAATGCACGTATTTTCAACAAAAAACATAAATGAAGCCTATAACTTCAATTCGAACCCTTAACCCGTTTAGAGCTCTTTGCAATAGATGGCGTTTTACTCAATTTGTCCTGATATCACAGTAACCACTTTATTGTTACTAATTTAATTCAAACCACTTTTTTATCTATTACTTTACATAGAAATATAAAAAAAATCTAATAACATGTTTTTCTGGACCCGGAACTATAAAACTTTATATGTATAAAAAGGATTGCACGAAATGTTTTAAAAGTAGGTAGACTCCTAGTTGTAGTTTTAATACTAGTCTCTGGAGATTAATGAGTCGCTGATGCTGCCATCTGTTGAAAATTTGGACGAATTAAAATAGCCAATTCAATAGCCAGACTTAGGAAGGTGCCATTTCGTTGTATGAGGGATTATATTATTCGTAGTATTATATTATCTGTGACCCAGTATATGGCACAGAAAACTCGACGTTTTGACGTGTCGCGACATTAGTAAATTGCGGGACGCTACTACAAAAATAAAAATAAAAGTTAGGTACCCATATCAGTATCGCTACACTTAGGAGATCGCAGGTCTCCCTCACTCTTGCTGAGTTTGTGTCCCGCTCGCACGCCGCCGCCGCTCAGCGCCGCCCGAAGCGCGCGCGCTAGCGAGCCGGCTAGCGGGGACGAGAACTTCAGCGAGCCGGCGCCGTTGCTGAACTCACTGGGAAAGTAAATAATCGTGACTACTGTGACAATATACGAGGGCGGCACTGAAAATTTCGGGAATAAGTGACACAACATTACTATTTAAAAATGTATGTATTGCTTTTCGAAGTATTCTCGCGAAATTTGACACATTTTTCCATACGATGGAACCAATCATTGAAGCAACCATTCAATCCGGAAGTTGGAGTCTCCAAAATGGCCGTTTTGTAGGCGTCCACAGCTTCTTCAGGTGATGAAAATCTCTGTCCACACAATTTATTCTTTCTTTTAGGGAAAGTAGAGAAATCATAGGTCGGGGCTGTACGGCGGATGGTCTAATAATTCTATGTTTTCTTGCTCTTAAAACTCTTTTGGTCTGTGTGCGGTGTGAGAACTCGCATTGTCGTGATAGAGGATGATGCGGCGGTTGCAGTTCTCTTTACGGAGTTCAGAAGCGACCTGTGGCAAACAAATGCTAGCAGCATACCATTCTGCATTAACCGTTCTTTGTCCCTCAAGAGGAATAGTCGTAACATGGCCGGTTTTGGAGACAAACGTGGCCACCATTTTTTTTGCAACACTCCGTGAACGAACATTTTTTGTTGGCTGTAACTCATTTTCGAACACCCAAACTCGTGACTGGTTTTTTGTTTCGGGTTCGTACGCGTATATCCAGGATTCGTCACCTGATACGATGTTGTATACAGCATTTAAGGATCCTGCGTGGAATCTTTCGACAGTTCTGATGCACCAAGTAACGCGAGCCGCTTTTTGCTCTTCACAGAGCGAATGCGGTATCCATCGGGAAAACAACATTTTTACACCTAATTGTTCATGCAAGATTATTTGTATTTGACTCATGCCAATGTCTAAAGTTGCCTGAATTTCGCGGTATGTCACTTCAGCTTACGCACAGCATCAACGTTTACTTGGGTGACTGCAGTTTTTGGACGACCTTGACGGGGATCATCACTGAGCTTGACACGTCCACGTTCAGCAAACCAGCGATAAATTGTGGTTTTGGATGGGGCTTCATCACCAAATGCAGAAATCATCCGGTCAACACACTGCTTTTGTGTTAAACCACTTCGAAAGTCATAATAAATCATCGCTCTTGAATTTTCTCGAGTCAATTCCATTTTCTCAACGACTAAACAAGTTTGACAAAACCTTGTGACAAGACCGAGAATCTTTTTTTAAATAAATAAATGATATTCGATTTTTAAAACCAAGGAGTTTTCAATTAAAAAGATTTTAATATGACAGGAACAGTCGAAATACTCCATTTTCGATACTTTTAGTGCAGCCCTCGTAGCAGTTTCTTCTCATCTCTGGTCGAACCCCGTAGCCACGAGCTACACGCTCTAGCGAAACGCATCTTGCGACAGCCAATGCGGAGAAAAACAATGAATCATTCATTGTTTTTCTCCGCATTGGCTGTCACAGTTGTTTAGAGTGTGTCACGAGCCGCCACGACGCGACGGACGGAAACAGCGGGTGATTGCGTAACACACATAAAATAACAAATTGATCGCAATGGGTTTCATTTTGACAGTTTAATTGTTAGTAGTTTGTTGACCAGACGAATTTTTCAGACCTGTGAAGCAATGGAATATCCTTCAAAACTCTTAGATTGTGATAAAAAGGCCGTACGCAATTAAGGTGCAGGAACGCGCGCGCATGTGTCAATATTCAATAAACTCTTAAGACACTATGAAAATCGGATAAAATACGCGTGTTTTTGGTTAAAACTTCCTTGTTAACTACCAAGGAAGCATCAAGGTAGACGGCGACGTACCTAATATTTGACAGTAGTAACTTCACTTGACTTTACTGGTGTTTCAATTTGAAAGCGTCAATGCCTTTCTAAATTTCAACATCACGGCTCTGGGAATCAGTTCGTTGTGCTACGAGTATGTGCGAGTTTTATAGACTATTGTGCGTTATGCAATTTTATTTTTACCACCTCAATGTTTATTTACTTTTTTGTTCCTGGTATTTTGGCCTTAGGCTCATCCCCGATTGGGTTTAAACGTAACTGGCGAAATGTTCTTCTTCCCTTCTATGAATACCTACATATCGTGACAAAACTTTCATATCAGGGCAAACAAAACATCTTGTACTCATATTCGCTCATTGGCAAGAAGGGTGACATAACAAAAAATCCGCAATTTTGAGTTAAACATACAGGTGAACGCGGTAAATTTTATTATTTTTGCTGCAAAAACGCCATTACTCGCTTCGCCACTCTCTTACTGCTTTTCGACTTATTAATCATCATAGCCAAAAATGCTACTTTTAATCATGTCAAGGTTCTCGCAAATGTACGATTATGTTACTTCTTTAGGGGATTATGTTACTAAGGCTCCGCTGTCCGTCCGTCTGTTACAGAGCTGTATCTTTTGAACCGTAATAGTTAGACAGTTGAAACGTTCACAGAGTGTTAATGAGGCCGCTATTACAACAAATATTAAAATTAAAATAAAGTTGAAAATGAAAGGTGTCCTCCCCTACAAGAAATGTGTTTTTTCGGCCTTTTTTTTTGTACGGTGGTACGGAACCCTTCGTGTGCCGCTTTTTCCTAATTTGCATGTTTTATTTCGTATAAAATTATGTGAGAATAAACTTTTACAGCATGATGTCTCAACTAGTTAATGTTTGAACTTTTTACTGTATTCGGTTTCCGTATATTGTGTTGTTAGATATTCTATTGAAAACTTGGTTAATTGCAATTATATGACTTCAACAAACAATCTTCAAGTTTCGTAGTTTTTGTCTTTATGATAAGTTCGCATTATGCCTACTACAGTATGAGCACATGAGTAGATATGCAACAGAAGCCTAACTGCTACAAGTGAAGAACGGCTATGAACTCTATGCATGTCGCCGTCTGTAGTGAATCAAAACAGCGGCAGATCGCAGAACAAAAATGTTTGGAAAATTGATGAAGCTTAGCGTATGCTGTATGTATATTTTGACCTTTGTAGCATTTCCAATCAGTATATTACAAAAACACAAACCTATCAATATTAAGAACACAAGTTGTGTTCTTATCATTATCGGCGAGGCGCACATCCCTGATATGTTTCCACTCTAGGAATGTGGCAAGCTGCGCACGCGCCACTATCACGCCGCCAGCAGACAGCGTGACCACGGTGTCGGCGCTCAGGCCGCACTTGCGTGACAACTCGGTCGCCACCACGCTCACCGAGTATGAGTCTTTGAGCAATGGTTCAATGTCTGAAAGATGAGAAAGCATGAAAGTGAGGGGCGTTTTGCATTTTAAATATATGCAAAATCATAAAAAAAACGTGACAATTTTGTGTGGTGTTTGTTGTACCATTATACGCACTTTTGAATTCAATTCTGGCTGCATGATTTCAAAGAACAGTTACCGAAAAAAAATACACAACACATTTATTTTCAATTAAAAATTAATGCATAGTACAGTTTTAGATGTTTGTAAGTAATGTAATTGTGTGATCACAAGTTTTGGTTTTTGCCTTTTACTTGTGCACGAACTAGATTTCTATAGTGAACGTACATTATAAATATGTATTATAATATTTAAAGGACGTCACTGGATAGTCCAACTCACTCCCATAAAAAAATCTCATTATTTGCTTGCAAAATCATTCTTACTTCTTTTTTTTTACATTTAATGCAAAAATACCCTCAGGAACGTTAAACAAACAGCCAAATGAAATGTAATTAGTATGACGATGCTCTGGTGTTTGTTATTCCAATGAGCTGACAAGACAACATAATGTAACACAATACCCAGACAATATCAGCAGTATAATGTAATAGTTAATGTCAATCATACCCAGTAAATGTTCACATTGAACATGCAGGTAATGACTTGTTTTAGCAACAATGAGTAAAACAAATTTACCCAATAACATTGAAATCTTTGAAAATAACATGGTTTGTTTAAATATTGTATACTTCTTAGTCATAAAAGTTCAGTCTTCATAACTTATGGCGCTGCCCAAACGTTTTTGTCGCACAGTTAGGAGTTGATACATTACAAGCAAAAAAATAATCTGTGTAGTGGCAAATATTCAAAGAAAAGTCAGTGTGTGTGACAAGTGAAAGAGTGCTTAAAAAATAATTTTTCGTCGCATTATTCTCAAATTTTCCCAATTTCTGAGCCCGAGGTCTGGTTTTGTGAAAACATTACTAGCGAAATGTGGGTACACCCACAAATACAACTCTGTTGAACCCTTCAGGAATTAAACGAGTGATGTTATATTCATATATGTCTTAAAGTTACATTAAGAATGTTTCCTTTAGTAGGAATACCTTTTCGCCATAATGAGCATAATGTTTCAAAATCACTATGGTTCAGCTAAGGTTTTTTTTTTCTATGTAAAATGTGTTTGCGTGTCATACAAGCAAAGTTAGGTCGTTTTGGTCAAGGCGAGTCCTATTATAAAGTTGATTGCACAGTATTTAGAAGTCAGCCAAGGCCTTGGCCCAATTCAATTGTACTGAAATGTTACAAATGATGTCTTCTCCCCATACAGTGTAAATGTGTGTGTACACAATAGAAGCAAAGTTAAAGCTGGATCCACACTGAGGCGTATCGAGGCCGTATTTACGTGCAGTCAGACAACTACTATGAGCCAAAGACTGGATGCAGGCGAGTTCGGCGCAGGATTCGACTCAGTCTGTTTGAACCTTATTAGATCATTGTCTAGGGCCGCATTCCGAGTTAGACCATAATCGCTGACAGCGTTCACATCGCTATTTAGCGTTCCGATTTAGATATCAAGATTATGACAGCTCACAATTCGCTCACAGTGATATTTCATAGAGCATGGTCGGCGTTATCGCAAGATGGCGCATGTCGTGACGTCACCTATGACGATTAACGGGACATCGTTATCGCGCTCACGCCAACTCGGAACGGGTGTAAGCGCGCTCAAATCGATTATATCCCAATTCGGAAAGCAGCCTAGGTATTACAATTTTAAATGGGCTATGTGGGTATTTGCATTGAATGTTGTGACGTCAATGGCGTAGATGCAAATTTCAGGCCATGGATGGGCGTACAGTTTGCGCATGTGGTCTGAATTTGGATGTATGAAAGTGTCCTTATTTTATTTTTGTGACGTAAATATTCCGAACTTGTTTATGTCAAATTTCACAAACATTAATTTGATGACTGTCCTGACTAGTTTTTCCTTATTTTTTCTTTCTATTAGCTCAAGCAGGAGATTAAAGTAAAAGAAAATTTGAGTAAAAACACTCAAAAATGATGAGCTGAAAGTTAAATTAAAAAAGTACATTGTTCTAAAATATTTCTTAACAGATGACTGTATTCCCATAATTAAATGAATGTGGCACCTAATTCATTTCCACTAAGGTGTTTGGCCTTGCCTTCATCTACATACAATACAGAAATACATATACCTATATTACACAATGCAAAGGTTCCATTGTGTGTGATTCCTTATGACTAAGGGTTTGTTGACTTATGTTAAAAATAATTATATCAGAAAATTATATTTCAAACTCCAAAATGCATTGCTAGTGTTCTTTAACACTGCGGGACACTAAGCTAAGTCCCCAGGCAACAATAAAACTTTGATTGTGTGTTGTCCAATGTCCTTCAACCAATTAAGTATCATGGTTACAAAAGGCAGTTTTATTATCTTTCACCCTTATTGTTTCATCACTAAATGGATTTCTGGTGTCTCTTCAACAAACATATTTCTGATATTTAATGTGCAAGATATTATATATCCTTTGTCACTTTTGTATAAATGCAAATTAGTTTTGTCTTTTGGGAAACATATGCATTTCTGACAATGAAATGTACAATTTCCTGGAATTTTGGTGCATGACTTTATCAAGCATTTCACTTCCTCAGAAACTTTAACCAAAAGTTAAAACTGTTTAGTTGTTCTGATTTTAAATTGCAGCGAGAACTTTGTAAGTATATAGTTTGTAAAAACAATAACTTAAAATATTATAATCTTTTGCATGGGCAAGTTTATGTTTTCTGTAGAACTAATGATAACCATTATTTAGTATTCATAGTAATTATAGAGACTAGTTGTGCTTACATAAGCAACGGGTTGGTTACATATGAACCATTTGCAGGTTTCCTAAGAACAGTGTATCTAGGTCACATACATACTAATGTATTGAGAATGAGACCTAAATGTTTCAATAATTCCTTAAATAATAATATTAGGCGAAATTTTTATGCATTGTGAGTAACTAATAAAATAAGGGAGGTACAAAAACAATTGTGTATGTGAACCTTGTTTGTTTGATGGATGACTAAATATTTCATTGGAATAATTTATCACGGTATGTTTTTTTCTATGAAGACAAATCAAGATGTTATTTGGGTCCTGAAACTTTATACTTAAATCACAGTATTGATTGTGGACAATGAGTCATGACTTAATAAAGAAGACATTTTGGCAGAAAATGTTATACCTACTGCACATTTGGAGCAATTAGCATAATTTAATGTATTTTTTTTCCATTCGTATGCCTAATTGATTACATAGGTTTATATGCATACATTCCATTTAACAAAATAAACTAAGTCAATACAACACAGGCAGAATCAATGTTGATTTTATTTTATTATCCTACTTATTGCTGTTTGGACTTTGATCACATGGAAAATATTAACATTAATGAAGGTAGACACTCACCTAATAATTTGCTCCCATTTAACAAAGCTCGGATTTTTTCCATCCAAACGTGTGTGTCATGAAGCGATTGAGCTGCAAGCAGCACGCGGGGCTTTCTCGGCTCGTCTACAGAGAACACGGCAAAGGCATGCGGCCGCGTGCGAGACTTCGCTCTCTTCACCACGCAGCCCAAAGGCAGTTCCACCGACCCCGCTGCAGCACCTGCCTCGCTGCAGTACACCGCCAGAGAGGCCCCCGAACACGTCGGACTCGGTCTCAAAATACACCATTGTCTTTTCCACGACTGACAAAAACAAATATAATCAATGCAATGCCACAATGTTTTTATAACATCCCAACGAATAACATGCAGTTTACGAAACTTACCTTGAAAGGATTTAAGCCCAAATTAGATTTGAACGGATACTTTATCTCCAAGTATCCGGACATCGTAAGTTTTCCGTTTTTACAGTGTTAAAATCATGTCTAAATTAAATAAAGTTGAATAACACGAGATGCACATGTTCAATCAAACAATATTGTTTACAAAAAATCATAGACTAACAACAAAAATAGTGATTGGTCGTTTATTTAAAATCGATAACTTGAAACCGGTTTTTCCCGACGCGGCGACGATGGCATGTGTCTATGGCTTCCTAAGAAAATGTGAAAATGAAAACTATTGAAGAGTTTGTCCAAAATGTGAAAAAAAAACAAGATAAGCTTTCGAGGTAGTGGGAGCGCAATAAAATATATTTCCATTTTTTTATGTATGACATCTCGTAGTTCACCTTGAGAGGTCTTGACTACTTAACCGGACTATCCTGTGGCTGCCTTAAGCGAACTCAAAGCCTCCAGCCAGGGGCGAAAAACTTACATTACTAAGCGACTGCTCGCTAAGGGCACCCCCTGTGGGGTACGGACCTCGGCTTAGGGCGTCACTGGAGGGAGAACAGCAAAATGGGACAGGCTGGATCTGATTTGGATGATTATTATTATCGGGGGAATGTGAAGATACAGGCTCAGCTACGGCGCGGGCTGGCACTTCGTCGAACAAGGGTCGGGGGATTATGTGGTCATCAGGGTCGGTGAGGATGTGCCTTGGACGGCGGACTTGCCCAATGGTGGAGGGAATATAACTTGCGGCCTAGACAACCAGACGGTTGCGGTAATTCGCGGCGATATCGAAGAAACGCTTTGAGTTGCGTTTCATAACGGATAGAGGTAATTTTGAGGTTGACTTGGAGGATTTCGTCGGACTTCGAGGTATTTATACTATAGGTTCCAACCATAGAGTTCAAACCCTAGGAAGCCAACAAAAGTTAAATGTCATGTCAATGCTATGACAAATTGTCAACTTTTGTCTACTGTCATGCTAATCCTATTTATAATCTGTGGTCTTCGTCTTCTATCACCTGTAGCGGTGGGTAATCTTTATTCCGGCAAGTGAATTGATTCACTTATTCCGACTCCGGGTCCGGTACCGGTTCACCTTATTTATTCCTTTGGCACCGTTTGGCACCGGCACTCACTCGCTCATTTTGGTTCCCCGGTTTCGCAGAACATTTTATTCATTTGGTTCACTGGATCATTTGGCACATTTTGAATTGAACAGTTGGTTATTTAGAGCGATACGACGTGTTCCGAGTACTTCCGAGTGACTTGAGCGAGTGAACGAGAGTGAACAGTGAACGCGCGCTCCGGAATCATTTGGTACCGCGGTGCCGGTAAGGATTGTGAGGAATAAATAAGGTTTACGTATCCGCGTTCGGTACCGGCTCCTTTGGATCAGTACCTCCGGAGTTACCCACCGCTAATCACCTGACGTACATCATTTGCAATTTTTGTGATTTTGAAATCGATTGTGACTATTTGACTAATGCGGAATTTTAATCCAAACGAACACTAGTCAAAGATAACGAGATAATAAGATACAAAAACTTCATATCAACCTTGAAGATGAAGCAGCTCCTTTCAATCCTCCTCACAGTGTGTACATTTTCACACGGACTGTCTGCAGTCAATATCCCTGAGGAGGAAGTTGGAAACGGCAGATATTCTATCGAGGGTAAAGTGTTTCCACCGGAGGATCAGGACCTAGGACCATGGCAAGTTGAAACACGAATCCATGTAAATGGCGGTGAATACATAGGCTTCATCAGAGGAGACGGAACATTCGTGATACATAATGTGCCCTCGGGTTCATACGTTGTTGAAATTATAAACCCTGACTACATGTATGAGCCAGTCAGAGTAGAGATTAACTCTAAGGGCAAGTTCAGAGCCAGGAAAGTGAACTATATACAGACGTCGCAGGTTATCCAGGTGCCATACCCATTGAGACTCAAGGCTCTGTCAAAATTCAGATATTTTCAGGTCAGAGAGCAATGGCGATTAACAGATTTCCTGTTCAACCCAATGGTTATTATGATGATTCTGCCACTCCTGTTCATCATGATTTTACCTAAAATGATGAATGACCCTGAGACCAAGGAGGATTTGAAACAGATAAGCAATTTGGCAAAGATGTCAGAGATGCCTGAAATGTCAGAGATGTTTACTTCATTGTTCAGTGGTGGTGCAGCCAAAACCTCTGCTTCTAAAGCTAAACAAGTAAAAAAAAGGCAGTAGCATTTTGCTAGTCCAGTTATTTATAAGTACCTATTTATGATCAATAAGTTTATTGATATGTAATAAAGTGATGTAAAAATTAAATACATTTTTAAATGAACTTTGTTTATAAATATTTCCCTGTAGTATGACTAGGTAGATGAAGGAATGCTGATGTGTCACTGTTGAAATTGTTTCAATGGCACCATAAAGAAGAGTTACTGTCATTCATGTTGGTATCAAGAATCATTATTATCATTCTCATATCTTCTTATGACATGGAACTAGATAATAAATTGGTTTAAGTTTAAACCAACTGCAATATTATTGGAATTGATATAAAACTGCCTCATATGGTTGGGTAAAACGGGGTGAATAGGGATGCACCGGTCAATCAAAACGAAACTTTAAAAAGGATTTTAACATTGAAATGGGCACTTAATCGTTAATTAAGTCAATACATAAGACATTTTTGGCAACAAACATTATTATTTTAAAGTTTAAATCCCTTTTAAAGTTTTGTTTTGATGCACCCCTGCATCCCTATTCACTCCGTTTTACGGTAACCTACATTTTTTGAGGCAGTTTTGGCAATATTTTTTTCTCATAAATTCTGTAGAAGAATGTAAGAATAAAACATACAGATATTTTCATAAGGTTTTATTTGGAAATAAATCTATGACAATAAACCACTCTCCTACTCTAGAGAAGCTTTGTAACAACTTAGGAAGATATTACACACAAATACATAAAGTAAAAAAATCAGTCATTGATAATTTGGACGGAAACTACTTAAGTAACATGCTCACATTGAGTTACAGACATGAGATTCATTTTAATCTATTTTTATATCACTATAGTTTATATTTTCCTTTGTTGGCTATTTCGGACGGGACATTTTTGTACATAATGTCATAAAATCTAAATGCTATCGAATATATTTGATGAATGTGGCACTACAATACATAAACAAAAGAAATAAATAGGTACGCTCAGTTACCATAATACAAAAACCTAAACTACTAATTAATTATATAGTTACAAATCATGTATATTTTTCATTAAAATATTTCCAATAATTTCTAATACCATATATATATTGTCTTTTGATAATAAGGCATTATGATTGATATTTTTGAAACATTATAGCTTGTATATTTAATTGTAAATAGTGTGCAGTTGTAATAATTATGATAAACTGTTCCACACAATGTGTCAAAGACAAACCCAGTCAACATTACAAGAGTTTAAAAAGAAAATCACTAGATGGAATACTTTGGCCTGGTTTCTCGAACGAAAATCAACACAGAAATCTGTTAACAAATTATCAAGCACATGAAACCAGCTGTGATTGGTTGATTGAACTATCAACAGCCAATCGCATCACTTTACTTGCGTTTTAATATGACGCGTCGATAATTTTCGTTCCAAAAACTGGGCACTAATGTCTTACATGATTACATCTGCCCATAATTCTTTTTGAAATAATTCATAGACTTAAACTATAATATTTACATATATTTGCTGCACATTGCCTTCATATAAAAATATTAGAATCAAGGCAAGGACGCATTTTATGCTATTTATCATCACAAAATTTTCTCTCTTTCCAAATTGTTCCAAATAAGTTGTAGATTTCGATATGTATCTTATATTCGATTTATAGATTATGGATTATTTTGTACAAGACATAGAACTAAAATCAGGTAAAATTGAAGGTAAAATAATAATAAAAGCTAAAAAAAATGCTGACAGCACCCAGGAGAATAGAAAACGGGCCTAGTATCGAGATTCGTAAAAAAATCACGAATAAAACTATGTAATGAGATTGTAAATAAAAAATGGATTAAAATATAAACAGATTACCTTAAACATGATTAAAATAAATCATACTATTATTTTTTTATACATAGGTACAGTACAAAAAGTGGATTTGTCGAGTGTAGACATGCATCGCGTTTCTAGAACCAATCAAAACCAGATCATTGACTGTGAATACTATGATACCAGGGCATCCTGCTGGCACTAATTGTTAGAAAGGTTCGTGTGACCTTTCATATTTCTACTAATATTTTTTTTTAATTTTCACTCCTAGATGTAGGTGACACCGTGATACACATATATCTTAACACTTAAACAACGATAACCACTTCTTAACTAATTCTAAATCATGGAATGGAGAAAAGAATCGTGATTGGTAAGGGTCCCCTTTACTTCGTCAAGGAACGGGGGTGGGTTCCCAATTTTATCAATGGCGGTTTATGGACGGTAACACACGCTAGGCAGTCAGTACAAGAAATTGTGATTGTGGCATTTGTTGCCCAAGCGTCGGCCAGTGGTCGAATACATTCTAGTTTTTATACAAGGTACGACAATAATTGTCCTTATTGATTACAAGCATCTTATACGTATTTTCGTAATACATCATTCAAAATTTCAAACGTTTGATACGTCTGAATGATGTATTACGAAAATACGTATTACATCGTTACATAGACAATTTACTGTGTACATAATATGCTACGAATTTGAAGCTTGTTTTTTCCTTATTCCTTATTATTTATTACAAGGCAGTTGTTAAAATATACAAAGCAATATCCTTGAACATAATCTACTGTGTATACAATTATTCTGTAACATTTTGTTTACGCACATAAAAGGTTTGTCTTTTCATTATAATATACTATATATAAACTAATTTCTAAACGGTGGTTAGTATGGAACATAGTAGAACATACACTTGGGAGCAAATAAATCGAGCCACTTCCTTTTTCATGCATTATGGTTATTATTTTTGGTATTATGGAACGCATCGATTCGAAACATATATCGCCTAAAAGGGTATTTAATAACCTTTACAATGAGGGTAGTTAGTTGTCAAAATTTCATTTTAATTAAAGTTTAAAGGGTAGAATAAAATTATTGCATTTAATTTGCTTATGACATTTTTATTGTACTCTGTTAAGAAAAGATTAAATTTGAGGTTTTTGTTAATCATACCCATATTACTTGTTATTGTTGTCTTTATCTGTGTCTGTGTAATCAAAATAACCTGACAAAATGGATACTACACCGACGGAAGCTGCCCAAGTTGTAGCTTTACTTGAGGTTGGACACGGACAACGTGAAGTGGCACGCAGCCTTCATTTGAGTCGTTCAAAGGTACAGCGGGTATACCGCAGGTATCTGGAGACTGGTGCTTTTGTTCGGCGACCTGGAACTGGCCGACCACGGGCAACAACAGAACGTGACGACCGCTTTATTGCAACCAATTCGTTGCGCGACCGTGGACTTAATGCTGTTCAGCTACAGCAAGCGTTACGTGACGTTCGAGGTGTCGCAATCAGTAGGTGGACAGTGAGACGAAGAATAAAGGAACGAAATTTAACATCACACAAACCAGCAACTGGCCCAAAATTGACTGTAGCTCATCGCCGATCTCGCTTGGAGTTTGCTCGAGAACACATTAATTGGACGTTAGAAGACTGGAGGTCAGTTTTGTTTTCTGACGAGTCAAGAATCTGTCTTTTTAGCAATGACGGGAGAAACCGAGTGTATAGACGTCCTGGTGAAAGATTTGCCCAATGTTGCATTCGAGAAACTGTGAGTTTTGGTGGTGGTTCTTGTATGGTGTGGGGAGGAATTTCTCTAGACGGAAAAACGGAACTTGTCTTCGTCGACCCCGCCAACGATGGCAGTGGTAGACGTGGATTAACAGCTGACCGATACATAACTGACATTCTTGAAGACCACGTAATGCCGTATGCTGGTTTTGTCGGAGAAAATTTCTTGTTTATGCATGACAATGCGAGACCTCATACCGCGCAGATCGTTACGGAATACTTGTCTGCGATCGGGATTCAACAAATGGTATGGCCAGCACGAAGTCCCGATTTGAACCCGATCGAACACCTATGGGACGAGCTAAAACGGAGAGTCCGAGCCAGGGTTCCCGCTGTTTCATCCATTCCCGAGCTTAAAGTCGCTGTGCTTGAAGAGTGGGAGAACATACCACAATATGTCATCGTAACTCTGATCAGATCGATGACTAATAGGCTACAAGAATGCATCAGGGCACGGGGGGTAATACTTATTAAGAATATTTTTTTTGCAATCATTTTGTTTTTTATTGTTTTTATGGACTGTTTTAGCCCTACTAAATTTTCTATCAAAATTACCATTTTTCTTGCAGAGCCAATAATTTATCATTCAATAAGGTTATTATTCAATAATTTACCCTCATTGTTAAGGTTATTAACTTAACTTTTAGGCGATATATAGTTCGAATTGATACGTTCCATATTCCCAAAAATATTTACCATTTTACGTGAAAAAAGATAGTGGCTCGATTTATTTGCTCCCAAGTGTAGATGTTTGAACATAGCAGCAGATTACAGCTGCACAACGCAATATTCACTATTGCATTAATAATATTTTTTCATAGCTGCCAGTTGTAATGACAAATAGAATTTAATTTAGAACATTATGAAAATATAATATATTTAAAAAAAAATATGAGACTGAAATGGTGTATGAAATAGCTGCAGATTCATTTATACAACTAATCATGTATTTTCTTAAAATAGTTATGTTTTCCCATTTCTGATAGCAACCATGCCTGTCTTATAGATTATTTAAAAGTTTGATACATAATTAATAAAGTGAATGAATACTGGGTGTTAGTTAAAACTTTAATAGAACATTGGTAGTTATTCCCTTTTTTTTTTACTACGTACAAATAAAAATAATTTTGATTTGTTAAACTAATGTTATTTTCAATGATTTTAGTCGCTCATGAGAATTTGTAATTCATACTATCTACATTCTTATGGGTGCTAGCTTATTGCAATCGTAAAATGGCTTGTTTACAGAATAACTCTAAAAAGAATCTATAGTCTTGAATCTATGTTGGCGTATAGTATGTTATTATATTATAAACCAACATTCGTGCAAGGTACGGTCATAAAACAGGAGAGCGAGATGACACACGACTACGTGTAGAGTTTCAGAAATCCGGTACTAAATAATCTTTGTCCTCTGTAACTCGCATTTTTGATGCAACCGCAACTATGGCGTTAGCTTCAAGCCTTAGGCCTGCTGTCTCACTAGGAATTAATTGATACAACTCAATGATAAATGATCATACATAAAGTTCGTTTTTTAAACCCACATTTTAATTTGACAGGTGAAATGAGTTTGACATTACACCTGTCCCACAAAGATTTGAAAGCTACTATTAGTAAGGGTTTAGAAAACGAACGGAAGTGCTCGCAAGATAAGTCTGTGCGTGTGTTTAAACTTCAAGAACTATCCCTTGCAGCACTTGTTTTCACATTCGGCATAATTATGGAGATTGTTTGCTTTGGAAAACACGGAACACAGCACACTCTCTTGGCACCTATTTTATGCGTCGAGATGGCGGCAAACGTTTATATCCGCGCGCAGACTTAGTTTGCGCGCGGAAATAAATAAATAATAAAATGAGTCATTCTGTATACAAATCACAAAGTTTTGGTATTGTATTTTCTATAAATCTTTTACAAAATCGATTGCTTATAACAAACATACCTATGAGATTACATAGAGATTCATTTGCGGTCGAAAGTACCGAGTGATGGTTAAAACCAAGGCTATGAATAGGAGTGGAGTCGCAATAGTCGTTCGTAAAGCGTTGTTGTATATCGCGCAGTACGGACATTGTGAAGAGCCGCACACTTCGCAAATGTTCAGGAGGTAAGTTGGTAGCGCGTCGAATATGCTCTCATTGAAGCGTTCTGTTGGAGTAAACGGTTTGTTTATATTATAGTTTCATTTTTAAGAGTTTACTTAAAATCATGGATTTCCGTTTTTTTATCTTGTAAAAGCACCATTTTTCCTTTTAATAGTAATGCATCTTTCAGTGATTGGGCTACCATTGGTATACCTAATCAGCAAGATAGAGGCCGACTGTGAAAAGTGAACCACCACATTTACTATCACCTCTTGTGGAGACTACTATAAATGCTTTATGGACCTATTGAAGTTGAACAGATTGTCAGAAATCACAGAACTGTTAAGAGGTGATTGTAAGTTTATTTTATTTTTAAATTAGAAGTGTTGAAGCATTGCGATTTGGTTTGTTTAAAATGTATGTTGTTAAAAATTTATAGTTACACTTTCTGGCACTTTCGGCACAAGGACATAAGGATAAAGAGTAGAATACTTACCGGGTGCATAGTAGTCATAGACACGCATGGGCAGGTATCGGGACATGTTAGCCACCGGGAACCAGCGCTCGATCGTGAAGTTCACACACGTCGGCTCTTCAGACAGCTGAACAAAATGTTAGATAATAATAAGTTTCGTGACTGCTGCAGCGTTTTTTAGTTTGTAACTATCGTCGCGCACAGGATGTGTGTGTGTGTGTGTGTGTGTGTCTGTGTCTTTGTGTGTTACTAACGCTACTCGTCTTTACGCACTCATTCACAGCGTGGTTGTACACTTGGTTATTAAAGTACAGCGCACGCCTGCTTCGTGGGATAAAAATACTGTAGTTACAACAAGGAATGATGATGATAGATGGCAGAAAAGCTAACAATTTTGGAAGCCTATGGAAAATTGTAATCCTCGAGCAAAAGCAGTGTCATCATGTGTCTGCTAAGAGCATAAGATAGGGCTTCATCGTGAAAGGCCAATCGAAGTCTATCATAACTTACTTGTTGACATAAATGACATCGAAAGTCATAAAAAATCAGTTTACGAAAATTTTCTCGCGTTCAATTCATGTTGAGGTGACACAGACTATTTTCAATTTGCCTTCAAATCGTAAACACTCGACAAATTAATACAATACACATAGTGGCAAAGAATTATATTTTCAAAATTTGAACTTTTTTTATTATTCTATTTATTACATCGGTGCAAAAATTTACCAACTTATGAAATAATTCTTCCATCCTTTTCACGCAAAACTATCATTGTACTGAACGGCGCGAAGTTACTATGGCGTTCATGTGTTGTGACGTCAGATGCTAATATTGCTGTATCTGTCTAGCATCGACTTTAAAACGCCTAGAACTTCGCCATTTGTTGAGATATTTTATCTTTTTTTTACTGTGGCGTAATAATTTTCTAGGTTTCGACAAATCAAATAAATACAGTCAAATAGATTCGACCGTGGTGAAGTCCAAAAGTAGGATATTGTTTTTAAGTAAGCCTTTGAGAACAGAAGTGGTTTTTGCTTTCCAGCACTTGACAGGCATAGTTGATTGGCTTAGTCTGTTCTTATCAGTGTAGATGGCAACAAGTTCATTCAACATGTTTTGCCCAAAATTCAGCTAGGCGATCTGCACTCACTGACGCAGTCATAAGGTCATCAAGAACAGATGGCAGGGCACAGCGGGCACAAGGCGGGAGGCTTGCTGCTATAGTGCGCACAAACAGGTGGCAGGGCACAGCGGGCACAAGGCGGGAGGCTTGCTGCTATAGTGCGCACAAACAGGTGGCAGGGCACAGCGGGCACAAGGCGGGAGGCTTGCTGCTATAGTGCGCACAAACAGGTGGCAGGGCACAGCGGGCACAAGGCGGGAGGCTTGCTGCTATAGTGCGCACAAACAGGTGGCAGGGCACAGCGGGCACAAGGCGGGAGGCTTGCTGCTATAGTGCGCACAAACAGGTGGCAGGGCACAGCGGGCACAAGGCGGGAGGCTTGCTGCTATAGTGCGCACAAACAGGTGGCAGGGCACAGCGGGCACAAGGCGGGAGGCTTGCTGCTATAGTGCGCACAAACAGGTGGCAGGGCACAGCGGGCACAAGGCGGGAGGCTTGCTGCTATAGTGCGCACAAACAGGTGGCAGGGCACAGCGGGCACAAGGCGGGAGGCTTGCTGCTATAGTGCGCACAAACAGGTGGCAGGGCACAGCGGGCACAAGGCGGGAGGCTTGCTGCTATAGTGCGCACAAAATAAGCGCGAGCCCGGAAATAATCGTTTGCCGCCATCTCGACGTTTTTATCAGGTGTCAAGAGAGCGTTCTGTGTTCTGTGGTCTAAAGTAAATAATCGCCATCATTATGTCGAAAGTGTTTAAAAGTGCTGGCAGGGATATAGTAGTCTAGAAGGTCAAACACGCGCGCTAACTTATTTTGAGCGCACTTTAATATACGTACATAGTCGAAGTAGAAGAGTATCTTGGTGGGCAGATACTTGGCGCGCTGCAGCGTGGGCACGCGCCGACTCAGCACATACGCGTCCAGCTTCTGTTGCTGGATCATGTAGCCTGTCGGCACGCCCACTTCCAGGACTGCCATGCCGGAGCGCGGGGACTCGGAAGCTAGGATCCAGCTGGACAGAAACAGGTAATGGTTATAAAGACACTGTTTTAAATCCAATTTTTTATTTAGAAAAGTGTCTACGGAGTTTCATGCCCGTTCTTCTCCATAGCAACCTACTACGCATTGGAATGGGCAACTAGATTCATCTTTCTGAATGACGAGTCGATTTTGACAATTTAAAAGAGCCTGTAATTGGTATAATTGAAATAAATGCTCGAATTAATTGAAGTGCAAACAGACCTGGCACATCCTTGAAACTCGATGTGAGACTGATTCCTGCCGTAGAAGTGATGCGACGAGAGCAGCGAGAAGCAGTTGAGGGGGGGCGGTGTCTGGAAGCGTTCGATATCCACGTTGTACTGCACAGACATCTGCAGGATCGCGTAACCTGCGCCGCGGGCTGTGACCTTCACCGTGCCCCAGGCTTCTGGGATCTGGACAACGACACATTTATATTATTTAATAAACTTTAATTACAATAATTAAAGACACATTATATAACATACAGTTATAGTACAGCCCGATTCAAACTTTATGGCGTCTCTGAAGTGCGCTACTCGCTGCGCAGTACCTCAACCCTCCTCCCCCTCCCACAGGTGCATTTGTTACTGCGCAACAACTCACCATGATGGGATCGAAAAGTTCTGATGCAGCGACTACGTAGGTGTCGAATTGGCCAACTGTTACGGTTTAAGACATTTATTTTCTCAAAATATTACAATAATCACGTACACCAGAAAGTACGGAAAGGGTGGTTCACAAAGTGGACTGATCTACTGATGAAGATCGCAGGAATCCGCTGGACGTGAGAAGCACAGGACTGATCGTTGTGGCTATGCTTGGCGGAATCTTATGTCCATCAGTGGACTTCTTTCGGCTGATTGATGATGATGTTTGACACTATGCGGACACTTAACGCCCCCAGACGTAATAACAATATAACTTCTATTGTGTCTCGTTCAGTGTCCTTCAGGCGGATAAGCTTCCGATAATAAGAATCACGTTAATGACCTGCATGGTCTCGCTCACTGTTAGTGACGACACGTCGCGCATACGTACAATTATGACTAGGTATATGAGACTCACGTCAATGAACTGCATGATGGCGAGGTTGTCGTTCCGTACGTAAAGGGTGCGCGTCTCGCCCGACAGCGCCACGGCGTCCACGCTCACTGTTAGAGACGACACGTCGCGCAGACGTTTGCGGTTCGTGTACTCAATCAGGGCACGCAGAGCTATGTATGTGTCCTGGGAAGTAAAAGAATATTAAATATCAATGAGCCAATGGCCTTAGGCATCGCCTAATAAAACGCGAATGCGCGATCATCGTAGCTTCGCGAAAATTTTACTCGTATGAACGCGCGATCAAACATTTTGAACTGGAATAGGTTTCCTAATTGAAATTCGCGGGAATCGCGTCGGCGCAGCGGGGCATCGTGCCCTAATCCACGGTCGCTTGCTCGCGTCGTCAATTCGCGCGATGATCAATAGGACACCAGTTTTTGCCATCACGCGTACACGCGATGGTCGCATCGCTAACTCGCGCGATGATCGCGCATTCGCGTTCTATTAGGACGATGCCTAATAGCCTTGACTATCACCTAAAAACAGTCGGTAGGCAGTTACGCTTGATCCAAAAAGCTTTACAAACCGCCTTCAAAGATTTTATTGTAAAATATTTTAAAAGAGTAACTATGGAAATAACTAAGGAGTTTCTTGTCCATTGTTCTCCATAAGGAACTACCTTTTGGAAGGAGCAACTAGAATCAATTATTGTAAATGTTCACGTTCAAAAGTGCTTTATGATGGACTACCTTGAAATAAATTATTTGACTTGGCAATAAATAACAATGAGTCAATGGCCTACTTGCCAACAGTCTTGACCTGCACCTAAAAACAGTCGGTTTGATCAAAGCTTGGTATATAAAGGTAGTTTCAAAAAATGTCGTCGCATGATCTCGCGTCGAAACGAAACCTGTACAAGGATCTTTTGACGCACGGCAAAAATTAGAACTAAGGCCGTCATCTTGTTATTTCAATACAATTTCACAAAAATGTTTACCAGCAGCAAGCGCTAAAACTATATTCTAGCACTGTAAGCATTAACGTAGTAATTTATGGTGGGAGTGCTAGATTGGTTAACAACATTTATTTTGCTTATTTAAAAAGTTTTGTTTTTCGTCCAAAACAGACCTCATAATAATCACTCAAAGATCACTCGATATTAAAAGGTTCTTACATATGAAATTGGTGGTACATCCATTGTTATCTATGCACTTTCGCCATTTTAAAGGCATTTAATTGATTCCTTTGTTGAAAAAAATGTGGGAGCGAGAATCAATAGTTTTTGACTGCCTCATTGGAGTTTTTCCTCGGAGCCTCAATTTTTTTTCTTGCTAGATATTGTCCAAATTATGGTAAAAGTGGTAATCTGTTGGAGCAAGGTCCGGAGACTACGGTGGATGTTTGAGACTTTCGAATCGCAGCTCTTCTTATGTAGCGACCGTCTATTATGCAGTGTGTGGTCTAGCGTTGTCCTGATGCAGCAGTGGGCTAGATCACTTAATAGGCCGTCCACGGTGTTCGTTTTGTAGGTCGATAGTTCCAGAACTTTTCAGTGAAATTTCCACTGTTTTCTTTTACAGTAGCCTCCTCATACGCATAAATAATCCTTCGAGCTGTTTCTGGTGTATCTCGTATTTGCAAATAACGCGATATTTTAAGTTGTTCATATTGTGAACACAACTATATGTAAAAAACATGTGCGAAAAGCAATGAATCACTCAATTTAAGATACAAATATACACAAGCCTCCAGTCGCCTTATCTATTTGTCCATCAAAAGCAAATTCGGAATTGTCTATGCGGGAAAGGAATCAAAGAGAATGTTTGATCATTGAGATGGTTTACTAACTCATGTGATGTCCACAAACCTGCGTAGAAGCCCATCCGCCATCTTGCAACCTCTGCGAGTTGAGCCACATCACAATAGCCTCATTGTTGTCCTGTCAAAGAGAAATAGTTTATATCAATCAGTTTATTCATCAATTAATAAGTAACATAGGACAAGGGCAGGACGGTGATCATTTTTCATGAATTCCTTTCACAGGACTGATCCGTACGGATCTTAGGAATAAGGGAGTGAACTAATCAGTGCGTCAACGTTTTATGGATGAATATAAATCAATTTCTATTGATCGATAGACACATTCTATTTAACTTTTTATATTGATTAAGGGGGAAGCGCCAGAGCTGTTCGGTGTTTTTCGAACACCTTAGTTAGCAATATCGGCCTGACGCGTTGACCTAATTTTATTACTTATTATTTTATAATAGATTCAGTGCACTTTTGTCTACCGCGTTAGCTGAGTGTATTCAAACATTTCATCAACATTTCATTAACATTTTAACACTAAGAACAGTTTGAGAAGTGAGTTAATAAATAGTTTTCAACATAAACATTTGCTTGTCCTCAAAAACACCGACACCTCGCTACGTACCCCGACAAGAGCAGACCCCGAAAATATAATTGTCTTACGTTTTTTTGAAATTTGCAGGTCTGTGTTAGGTTGTATAATGCACAAAACCGTAACAAGTATGTATTTACAGAATTATTATGATTAAAATCATCAATACAACCCTCTTAGTTCATATAATACCATTGAATCTATACTATGATATAAAAAGATATTTGATTGTTTATAATTATGCATGTAGGGGGTAATCTTTGGATCTACCAAATATAATACAAAAAAGAGTTTTTCGGTTGATGTTACATAATCTATAGCATTCCTATGCTATAGATTACTAGCTGACCCCGCAAACGTTGTTTGCCTTCCTTATTTTATTTATTTTTTGAAAAATAGATGTTGGAAAATATTGTATACATATCGATCCAGCTGTTTCTGAGGAGTTCGGTAACAGACATTGCGACACGAGAATTTTATATATTAGGAGATGTAACATCACGCTATGACCCGAACACGTCACATTAGGAGCTGAGCAAAAAGAAAAAAAAAAGACTGGAAAAAACGCTAAACGAAAACGTAGTGATACGACTAGCGCAGGCAGGTGATGCCATGAGACGGGGCGGGTCAGGGCATCAAGAAATTTCACGCGGACGAAGTCGCGGGCAGAAGCTAGTGACTGTATAAAAGTCATTAAATGAGATTACATGAACTCGCGGGCTACCATGGCGCTGCATCTCTAACCACGCTTATTTCATGAAATCATGACATTTGAGGTCAGTTACAGCTTAGAGAGTTGTATTGATAATTCTTACAAGTATAATTCTGGAATTACACATTTGACTCTTTAAATCATTCAGCTCAGAGCGCTATGGAAAGGCTCGGAGTTTTTTTTAAAAGGATAAAATTAGAAATGAAATTATCCGGAAAAGAACAGGAGTTAACGACTAGCTTACATAGTAAGCAAACTGAAGTGGCAGTGGGTTGGCCATGTTTGTAAAAGGATCGGCTGCCGGTGGAGCAGTGGAGTCCTGGAGTGGACACCACGTATCGGCAAGCTTAGAGTGGGACGTCCCCAAGCTAGCGACGAGCTGAGGCAGATCGCGCGGGAGGACCGATTGGAGGCGGAACGGCGGGCAGGATGTGTGGCGCCTGGGAGAGGCCTATGTCCAGCAGTGGACTGCGATAAGCTAAGTCGATTGATTGATATTTGTTTTGATCGCGAATCATAGTTTCCACGGACCTGCAAATTGCAAAAAACTAATTATCCTTAATTAAATCAGTGTGTGAGTGAAACAGAACACATACCTGATGGTCCATACACGCGAGGAGCGCATAGGCTGTTGTCGCAATGTTGTTGGAGTCGTACTTGTACGGCAGGCGGGGGAGGAGGAACGGCTTCTGATTCTCCATCTTGTATGGTGCCTGAGGGACTGGCTCCTTGCCCCAGTAGCTTAGACCTCCTGTGGGTGAAAGTTGAGTTAGGATGGTAGAATTTTGATTTCTGAATGCAGTTTACTAGCGAGATTTGATGAGAATTTAGATAAAAAAGTTGATTATATTCATTGTAAGCTTTGGCTATGTGTGTTTTGTTTTTGTGTGTCGGCACTATTTTGTACATGTACGCGACCGTAAAGATGGCAAACATATACTTAAATATACTTATTTTTGTATAATTTTTATTTTTATTAATAAGTAAAAAAAACTGATTTGTAGAGCGCCGTTTCTTTCTTAAGTTTGAAGTCACAAAACAAATAAAAAGTGGTCAATGCTGGCTTACCTTCATATCTCTGCCTTCGCTTCAGCAGCCTGTAGGCATGCTCGGAGCTGGGCGCCTTGGCGTGCGTGAGAGCGTGCGCCACGAGCGCGAGCGCGTAGGGCTCGCCGCACTCGTCCAGCAGGCGCAGGTTGCGCTCCAGCCAGCGCACGCCGCGCTGCTGGGCCGACGACACGCGCGCGCTTAGGCCCTGGGGATTCAATGTGAATCCGCTATTAACTATAGTCGCTTTATAGACTACTAGCTGACCCCGCAAACGTTGTTTAGCAATTTTTTTTTTTTTTTGAAAAATAGATGTTGGCCGATTCTCAAACCTACCCGATATGCACACAAAATTTCATCAAAATCGGTCAAGCCGTTTCGGAGGAGTATGGCAACGAAAACTGTGACACGAGAATTTTATATATTAGATAACAAATATTTCTACAGCGCGATATTTTATATGCTATCATTAGCGTAACACGTTGTTACAAAAACTCGACCGCAATCTAAACGCGGAGGCGCTTTCTTTTTATCCCGCAAGACGTTCAGCGGGCACTTTGATGCGCGAGGAATATTATCGCAACGAGCTGTACACGAAAAAATATTATTAGCTGCAACTTCAGACGAGAAGGAGCTACGAGTGACAAGCCCTATAAGAGGGCTCAGGGGGGGGACAGTCCCATATATTTGACTTGGATGAAAAGATGGTGGCTCCATCTGCATGTTGTTCCTAAACGTTGGTTTTTTTTATGTTTATGGCATGGCTACGAGGCCTTTAGCACCGCGACTCGAGAAAAAAAAAGTTTTATACATTTAAAATATAATGTACCTTAACAATATTTATTTTACATTACACTAATAAAATTGAGCTTATTTCAGTATTTTTACAACTAGCCTTTTTTTTTAAACTGGTAACTGACAAAACAAAGTTTAGCAATTTGTTTGAAATTCAAATTTCAAAATGGTAGCTACTCTCTGTGTCAGCGTATGTTAGTAGTTTTTTCCATTTTTCGTTTGTGTTTCGGCTGTGAAATCTTCCAGAAAGTGCGTCGATTTGAGCTTTAAGTTTCTCCGCCTTTCTGTGGTGACTTCGGCCCGTAATATTTGTCGAATTGATTTTAACAATTTCGCGAAAGGACGCTATTAATTTTATTGTGTTGTGCTAAATCAACATTTCTATTGAAAATGCCTAGGTTATGTGCATTTGGCTGTGCTCCCAGTGGTAAGTTTAATTTTATAACATTTTAACATCACCGGCAATGTTCTATAGATGCTTCATAACAGGACATTGTTAGTACTTCATTTCTGAAACTCTCAATATTCAGTGAACCAAATATAAATTCATGACTACCCGTCAAGCACCGATAAATGAGCCACAATTACATTAATATATATTTATTATACGCGTGACTAAAAATGAATTTGAATGGATCAAGACAATAATTTTTGGCATAGATAACAATAGTTTTTGACTGGTATGGTACATATTCCTTTCGTAACATCAGTCTTTATTGGGTTAGCTTCCTGCAGTGTAAAGACGCAGATTTAATAACTTAATATGATTACAAAATTTGTACTTGTTGTGAAGCATCTTTTTGACCACTACAAGTCCAAGTGGTCCAATAGCAGATAAGTTAGCTATACATTTTAGATGTACACAGCTGATACATTACACGCTTGGAGTGTCCCTTTTATTAGCCAGGTGTTAACAATGATACATATATCCCAGGTTGCATACCTTACAAGGAAGGCACATCAATAAATGTTAAAAGACTATTCAAATAGCCTACAGCTCTTTTATCTTTCCAATTGCAGGTGTCCCAATGCATCGTTTTCCAAATGCTGATAAGTTCCCTGATCGTCTTAAGGCTTGGGTCAATCTTGTTGGTGGAAAACTACAAACAGCAGTTGATTATGCATATTACCGAACAAAGTTGGTTTGCGATATACATTTTACTACGAGAGATCGAAACCGTAATAGCCGGTTAAATGCATTAGCAGTTCCATCACTTCATTTACATGGTTAGTATGACAATTTTTTAAAACTTAGAATCTGAATACTGAAACTGCTAATTGGTACCTACTTATTTTATAAATATATTGTAGTCTATGTCATACAGTACCTAAGTGTATGTATTTTTTTTTAGAAGTTAAAGTAGTTACATAAATCGCCCTTACTACGAAGTAAAGAGTCTTTGCAAGTTGAATTGTAAACATGACATGTTGTAGTTACTCTTGAGCCCTTAGCCTTATTACGACACCCGAGGAGATAATTGTCATACAAGACATAACATAACATCACGCCTGTAATCCCAGAAGGGTTAGGCAGAGGGGTACCTATGGTACACCCGCATTTCGCCAGTTATGTTAAAGTCCCTTCAAATAGGTGGCGAGCCTATTGCCATCAACCTGACACAAATCCAGACTCTGGGCTGCTACTGAGAACTTCTAGATAGAAAACCCAATAAATATGATAATATCTGGGCAGTATATATGTGTCATAAAATATTCATGCTTTGTAAATTGATATATATTTGAAGATTTATGAAATCAAATGTGATTAACAATTTTTTATTTTTTTTATTGTGATTTCAGGAACATCGGCCAGGGAACCTGAAATCAGTCTTGTCAGTCTACCTGCTGATTTACAAGCTACAAATACAGGTAAAGACCTTTAATCAGTTAAAGCTGTAATCTTTCCAAATATAAATACATATTACCTATATACTATTTGAAACAAAGTTATTAATTCTCAATTCTAGAGAAATGATAAATATATAACAATTACAATGTTTACACTACAACATTGTAGAAGCCCTGCTCGATTCCTACACATGTTGATAAATATTTAAATAAGTACCTACAGTAGATAAACCAAATTTTATTTGTAAAGTGGGATCATTTAGCAACTCTTATTTTAAAAGTTTAACAGTAGGGAACTTGATTATGAAATCTGTTCAATATTTTTTTAAACGTCATGTTTGAATGATTAAAAAAATGAATTTATGATCAAGTGTTTTTTTAATTCCAGGATCGACAGGCAGTTTCATATCAGAGCCAAGTTTAGTTGATGTTGAAATGAACAATAGCCAACCTTCCACTTCCGATCATGCAAATCCAGGTAAATTCTTTAAGTACCTAATAATAAACTTAACCTATTGCAGTCAACCACTGTACATTATGCCTTAAAATTTAAATGGATAAGTTAAATAAGAAAAACTTTATGCCTAAATTACTTGCGAATAAAGATATTTTGGTCCAGTCTTTTATTCTGGTCCAGGTGAAGTCAGCATCAAAAATTTGATAATTACTCAGTTTAAATATAAACGTAATTTCTTTAGAGAAAAGTATTACCATAAAACAACTATATCTACTTATCACTTTAGTAGGTAGGTACCTAGATATCTATACATCTGTACAAATAAATGAAATTGAAGTGTCTGTTTATTATGTCAAAATAACAGCTTTGCACTAAATGCATATTATGAAAGTATACACGGTACTTATAACAAGAAATCAATGTTCATGTTTTTGCCTGTCTGTTTGTTCCGGGTAATCACCGAAACGGCTTACAAAGGCTCCTTTTTGTCTCGGTAGAAATTGACTTCCTTAAATTCCTCCTTTAATTTCCGACACCCACGCAGGCGAAGCCGCGGGCACAGCTAGTAGGTTATAAATTCATCTAAGAAAAATAACTAATTAGATTCATTACTATGTTTCAGCCACAATTCATGGCACGGCCACTGCATCTGTAGTAATGATGGAACACAGCTACAGCAAGGCTAGCGAATCTTCAAGTAAAACATTTAGAATGGGTAAATGTTACTTTCTTATAGCAAGTTCAAATATAATATTATAGTACCTACCTACCTAATATGAAATAATATACTTATCTTTTTTCAGGTTGTACTAAGAGTTCACTTACATATAGTTGTGTACAAGTGAAAGCCCTTTCTTCAAAAATCAAACAACTTCGGTCCGAGATATGTCGTCTGCGAAAGAGGGGGCTATCTTACAAGTCAAGACTGGCAAATGCTGCTAAATTATCCCAAGATACTGCATTCCAGCAAGTTGTCAAAAATTTGAAAACACCGGCCCAGCTGTTTGTCCATATGCAACTGCAATCGGCAAAAAAATCCAAAGGTAGGCGGTTTACTATGGATGAAAAAATACTTGCATTGTCTATGTATAAGAAAAGTCCAAAAGCCTATTCTTTACTTTATAAATACTTTACACTACCTTCAACAAAGGCAATGAAACGTTTGCTAAGTCAAATTAAACTCCATCCTGGCATTAATCCTATTGTATTCAATAAAATTAAGAAAACAGTACTTGAAAAAGATGCTGCTGATCGTTTGTGCAGTCTAATGTTTGACGAAATGTCTGTAACACCTCAAATATTTTATAATAAACAGAAAGATGCATTTGAGGGTTTTGCCACAACCAAAGACAATAAATTTGCCGACCACGCTCTCGTTTTCATGGTGAAAGGTTTAAAACACAATTTTAAACAGCCAGTAGCATATTATTTTACCAATGCCTTACAAAAAATAGAGCTGAAAACACTCATAAAATGTGTAGCATCAGAGGTGCAAAAATCTGGTTTAATTATTATAAACACTGTATGTGATCAGAGTTCTGTAAATGTAGGGGCAATAACGGATTTAATTAATGACACGAAGGCGAGTTATTTGCGGCTAGGCAAAGAGTGGCGCCATGATCTTTTCAGGGTAAATGGTCAGAAGATAATACCGTTGTTCGATGCTCCCCATTTAATCAAAGGAATAAGAAATAACTTACTCACTAAGGATATGGCGTACACCTCTGATAATAAAGTTAATATTGTTAAATGGGACTATTATCAGCAGGTATACGCTGCAGATAAATCCAAAGGGGAGCTTCGACTACTAAATAAAATAACAGAAGAGCACATTGTCCCTGAAAAAATTAATAAAATGAGGGTAAAATCCGCGACCCAAATTTTCAGCCACAGTGTCGCTGTGGTAACAGACCATTTAATAGCTAGAGGAGATTTGCCCAAAGAGTGTAAACAATTAATAGAAATAACATTATTACTAGACAATTTGTTTGATACATTAAATGTTAGTAGTTTTTCAATACCCAATGGTAAAATGTATAAAGGGCCGATTAGGAGGCACTCACCTCACCACCAATTATGGCTAAAATCGAAAGAAATATTGAAAACTGTGAAATTTGTTCAGAAAAAGGTTACTGGTAATAAAGTACGATTAGTGGAAACGACTATACCATCTGTAAAGAATTTAATTAAAACTATCGAAGGCATGGAAGCAATTTGCAAGGTGTTGTTTGATAAATATGGTTACGATGCAATATTATCACGGAATTTTAATCAGGACCCTGTAGAAAACTTTTTTGGGAATATCAGAAGCTATGGAGCCAGAAATATTGCCCCAAATACAATATCATTTGAAGGGGCATATAAAGCACTGCTATTAAATAATTATTGTACTCCTCATTCAAAAAGGGCAAATTGCGAAGAGGACACCAACAAGTGCCTACAAACTCTTAGTTTTTACGTCACAGAAAAATGTGATGCGACTGATGTTCCCAAGGAAGACAACATTAATTTTACTACTAATGTATTAATTGATTACTGCAAAGAGTCTGATGCTGGTCAAAGAAATTATGTATGTGGTTGGGTCCTGACTAAATGTTTGAAAAATGTTGCGAAATCATGTAAACATTGCAGAAAAGACCTTTTAGATAAGAATAATGAAAACATTAGTAATAATAGTTTTATAAACGCAAAAGAATATGGTAATAAAAAATGGTTAAGTTATCCAAATGAACTCTTGCAAAATTATTTCCATGACCTGCAAAATATGACAGAATCTTTTTTAATAAAAAGTGTTCTGAAACAAAATGTACTTAAAACAATTAATTCGTTTGCAGATGTTTTAGTGGATACCCCTTTTAGCTGTAGTATGCACAAAGAAAAATTAAAAGATTATTTCTTTAATTTAACAGTTAGTGTCTTACTACATAGTTGGTGTCGATCCGTTAATCGTATTTTAACAGGAAAAATTACATATAATGGAGATGACGAAACAAAAGTTTTTGCAAAATTGTATTATGTTATGCATAAACATAATAAAAATAAAAAATTACATAAACATTTGACTTGTTTCATTTCACATCATTTCTCTTAGAGACAAGCCTACATGATATATCAACGGCATATCAATGGTAACAAAACTAGTAAAAGTAGATCCTGTCTTCTGTAAAACCTATGATACAAAGCCAGTTCTGCTTAAAATGGTTTTGTTACCTTTGATAAACTGTTGCACCGTACCTACAACTACAAAAACCTGGATAAAAAAAAAAACCTGTATTAGTTCGGGCACAAATTGTAGACGGCGCCACTGCGCTTATTGGCATAAAAATGACCTAAGATGGCACTCTTTACCCGTCTAATTATAGTACTCTTTGAGAGGGCTACACTGTAAGCAAAGAATATAACTACTCTCTAACTGTAAGTTTTTAATAAAAAAATTTGTTCAAATTTTGACAATGGACCTCTTTGCCAATATAATTATGTCACATTATGCCATTAATATTGTATTCATGTGTCATTTGTTTACGACTTGGCGGCAAATTGAAAATTGTCTGTGTCACGTCAGCATGAGGTATGAGTCAAGTGCACAAAATCCTCCATGAACTTTTAGCGGTCAGGAAGCTTTAGGCTCGGTGGATACATCATAATTTGACAGAGGCCAAAAACTCCGTCGTGTTGATTGGTGTCGTGAAATGGTTCAAAGATTTAACGGAGGTGACTCAAATGCTGTGTCCGCCATACATACGGGTGACGAAAGCTGGATTTATTGTTATGATTCTGAAACTAAGAGACAGTCTGCTGTCTGGGTGTTTCCTTCCGAGGAGTTGCCAACTAAAGTGAAGAGAGGTCGAAGCGTGGGAAAAAAGATGGTGGCGTCGATCTTCGGAAGGACTATTACGTCAGGTACGTAAGTCAACCGTTGACCATGTACGGCACGTTGTTGGTCAACGTGAGCGTTTTCGCAGGGCAACAGACAAACAACGCAAATATACAATAATACAAATATATTTATAAAACCAATAAGGTTCGCGGAAAAGATAGTTTCGTAAATTATATTAATCCCTTAGTTCGGTGCGCAGCCTAGTTGACAGACGTCACACCGCTGATGACATACAGAAGGCTGCGCCGTATGTCTTTAAAGTAAGCTTCTAGAATGTTCTAGAAGCTTCGACTCGCCCTCATTGGCCGAGCGGGAACGAGCGACGTTCCCGCCAGAAGCTCGCGGAATGGGGGCGGGAGCGGTTGCAAATAGTTTCGCATCTTATACTTATGTGTTAAACTATTTTCAGATACTTGAATAAAAGAGTCAGAACGCTATAGTAAGCAACTTCAGCATTTTGCCTCTTAGTGATAGTTAATAGCGCTAAGCATAAAAAACGGACCAGAAAGTCCTATTATAACTCGAAATATGTTCCCTAACCGTTACACCACAGTTTAGGACATAATTTTTAAAGGCATAGGTTTTATGAATTCGAATCTTACCTCTCGCACTCCGATATCCTTGAGATTCTTGACAGTTTCCAATGTGATGACCACTTGAGCAGTCAGCGTGATGTTACGCTGCATTATTATCGAGTTATTTACCTGGCAACAAGAAGCATTATATGAAACTGAAGGACAAAGCAAAACATAGAAGAGATTGAAGGAAGAATGACAATAATTTATTTGTTTGACGGGTTTTTTTTTGGTGGAGAACTTACATTCTGTCAAAAAAGTATCGGGAACAGATGATTTGTATATGGTTCCAAATTCATTTCCAAATTTAAAAATATATATTTGGATTGGCACATAACTGTTTTCCATTTTGGCGCGGAGTGTTTTTAGTTAGATCTGACCTAGTGTGAATTGCGAATTTCATAATGGATAACATCGAACAGAGTTAGTCTTAAATTTTGCATTGCCATTGGAATTTCGTGTTCGAAGTCACTGAAAATGTTACAGAAGGCTTACGGTGAATCGACTTTATCAAAAACACGTACTAATGTGTGGTACAAAGAGTTCAAAAGCGGTCGAGATGTGATGGAAGATTTGCCTCGCTCTAAAATTCTTGGATTTTGCATCACGATAATGCGCCTTCACACACGGCAATCATTGTGAAGGAATTTTTGACCAAAAATTCAACAAATACCATCGTGCAAACACCTTATTCACTGTATCCAGCCGACTTCTTTATTTTTGCCAAACTCAAATTATCATTTCGTGGCAACCGTTTTCATTCTGAACTGAACTCAATTCCGGATAAAGCGTTTAATAAATGTTTTGATGATTGGATTATTCGTTGGCGTAAGTGTATCGTTTCTGAAGGAGCATACTTTGAAGGCGATAAAATAAATTTGGATGAATAAATATCATTTTGTGTTTTATTGATCTTTTCCCGGTACTTTCATGACAGAGTAGTACAGCTAATAAAAACAGTCAAAAAAGGAGACCATTGTCACCAGAAAGCCAATTACAAATCCTCACGTTTACTCCTCATACTCTTATTTATTTAAAGTAAAATAGCTATTATGAATAAAAGTAAGACGCGTAGTTTTTATAAAATAGTGTATTACGAGCACATTGTATCATGATTTTTTATTATTACCAAATTGAGATCTGTCAGTTAAAAGAGAAAAAACAAATATCTTACTTCGACAGCGCTCGGATCGTTCCAGCCCGCGTGTCCGAAAGCCTCTCTATACAGACTGCTATTCTTGGGCACTACAATAGTCGAGTTGTCGTTCCTGTTGGGCAGCCATGTCACTTCGTAGAACGCACCTTCTGGCGTCTGATGGTCCAGGACCCACGATACGGCCATTGATATCACCTGGCAAGAGAAGTTGTTAAGGCATTTTTTTTATAAATATCAATGTGATATAAACTAGATTCAATTTCAATATAACGTATAAGTAATGTGCAAACTAAAAGTAAATTTGGCTGTCTGAAAGTCTTATCGTCGATTTTAGTGTAACATAAATTAAAATTTCATAACAAAGGTTTGTTAAAACTTCTACCAAATCAAGCCATTTTGAAAACAAAAACTGAATTTCATTCAATCTTGGGATTTAGATACCTCCAAATATAGACAATATTCAAAATAAAATTGCTTTAGTGAAATACGCTAGCTAATTACCTCAGGATCAATATATATGAAGTTCTCCCACTCGTTGAATGACGCGTCTTGGAATATCTTAGCGCAGAATGACGTCAACCAAACACTTGATGCTGATTGGTTCCTGATAAGAGAATAACAAGAAAAATATTATAGTCACAATAGTTTAAAATACATTTTATGTCCTTCTTGGATAATTATGCCTTTTTTAGTGCTTGAACTTCAGTTATATAATAATATGGACGATGACAAATTAAAAATAAAAATAACTGTAACAAAATGGTTTTGCAAATTCTAAGACGGCACCATTAGAGAATTATTGACGTCTCGACTAACTTCACTTCATTCTAGCGCCATACATTGTCTGTACTGATCGACAATGACGGTAATAAGCCCTTCCAAAAAGTTCATTAAATCAAAATATTTCACATAAACCTACCTACATGGGCACTTATGAAACTTCAGAAGCTAGGTGCACGGTTTCAATTGGTTACGGTTAATCATTTAAAAATAATTGGCTTTAACAATGTTTTCAAATTACAGTGTTCACGCACATAACACATTTTACAATTAATTACTGTCGGTTTTTGTACATGAACCCAGTCAGAGCACTTCGAAACTTAAATGTTGATTTGCTGTTGAGTTTGTGAACAATAACTTAACATAAATTGAGTCTAAACTTATTCAAACATAATACAATACATTTTAGAAACATTAAATGTCAAGAATTAGACTTTATTTTTTTCGATTATTTGTATGCACATTTCTAAAGTCATCATTCCTAGACTTCCTGCTTATTTCTTACAACGAATATATCATTTTTTGCCGAATATTTTGTGTGCCTTTTAGTCTGTGCCTAAAAAATGTCGTCCTTTCTAATGGAGACCTTGTACTAGAAATTGCAGCAAGGGCCTACCCCCAAAACGTGGACTGGTGACCTGTAGTGGTACTCTGTAACCATCTCACTGTGAACTTAGGTGATGTGGGTGTGAAGTGAGCTGTCATTGCCACTGATGCTAGGGATTGACTAAGACGGGATGACATTGGCAGCTCACTTCACGCAAGTCTTCACGGTGAGATTTTTACAGAATAGACATACTGGTGAAGGTTTCAGTAATCTGCTGGATGCGAGAAGCACAGGATCGATGGATGTGGCCACGCTTGGGGGAGGCCTATGTCCAGCAGTGGACGTCATTCGGCTGAAAGACGTCCACTGCAGAAGTGAATGAACATGACGATATTACTCACCAATCACTTCGGAACAAGCTGAATGATCCGTCCGGTTTCATGAAGGACAGTTGTCGCTGGTACAGTATGTTCATGTGGTAGAACGCGTCTCGCTCCAGCGTCCTGTTACGTTGGTTGATCAGACGCATGTATAGCGTTAGGTACATGTTCGCAGCGAAACTGAACATGTTCTGTTCGGCTGAGTCCTGTGAGGAAATAAGACAAGTTATCATTTCAAATTCAAAGTATTTTATTTCGCATAAACCTACATGGACACTTAAGAAACGTCAGAAGCTAGGTCCATGGTTCCAATTAGTGGTCGATTCTTATGGAGAACTGTTAAAAAAATAATTGGCTTTTGCAATAATGTCATATTACATTATTAATCAGAGTTTTTACATGTTAGTCCTGACGAAAGATTTTACAATTTGGATTACGTGTGCAGAATCTCGCTTTCTCTTTTCATAAGCACTGTATCCGAGTATCAACACTAGCTTAGTCAAATTGAGCTTTAAAATACATTGCATGCTAAAACAATAGATTTTGGGCTTTGTAGAGCGTTTTAATATGTCCCTCGATGTGCCATATTTAAGGCCGCGATATTCGTTTTCCGTAATGGATAGTGCTATGATCGGACTAGCTACAGATTGTTCAAGCTCATAATAAATATTACTGAATCCTATTTTTATAGTATTAAAGCCTTGCTATTAAAGAAACTAATAAAAACTGAGGAGCCTATCATGCCCTTTCCCTCGCGCAGTATAGCGAGCTAATAAGCGCCTGCATTTTAAATAAGTTTCTTTAATGGCAAAATCAAATCAAATGAAGATTTGATATAAGTTTAGTCACCATCGGCATGTGCAGCAAGCTGGTCGCGTTGACCGGCATGGTCGGGAACAGCGGGCCCACCACGTCGCCGACCACAGAGATGCGCGCCTTGTTGGACCCGAACACGTAGTAGCGGTCCACTTCGTACGGGATGATGGGCGTCTCGGTCACGTTGACGTGCATGTATTGGAACACGTAGGCGCGGTTGGACAGGTCGAGCAGGACGGACTGGTGACGGTATTGAGGAATGCCGTCCGGCTGTGGGGAACATTTGTCGTTACTTTGTGTTCGTAAAAAGTCGTGTGTGGAAATGATGTCAAAAAATCAAAGAACTAGGTAGATAAATGGAATACACTCTTTTACAAATAAAGTCTCTTTTACATTTAACCTATATTCGGGGCACAACAAACTATTGTTTAAGCTTATGAAACAGACTAACTATTTAACAAACATTATTTTTCATTAGTTGAACTACTTTCATAATTATTCTCAAAAATATTATTTAATCATGTACGGACATCGTCTGGGTGACGTGCGTGAAGGAACCAAGGAACTGAATAACAGTTAGCCAGTCCTGTTACCTATTTTATTTATTTATTTATTTTTATTTCTTTATATAAAGAAGTTGGTTCTTCTAGCTATTATTACAAAAGTATAACAAAAAAGTGTATGAGACATAGAGCCAATTACAGGTTGTCACGGGTAGAACACAACTTCTGCAATAATAATCACTAAGAGCAAGGATTTCCTGTACTAGTTATGGGGAACTGAATTGTTTAATTTCGCACATAGTTAGAACATGTTGGTTAGTTAAACCAAGAGCGAAATTTATGACTTTTCATCTAGCATTTCTTGGCTTTTTATCTTTTTCAATAAATTCTATCCCCGCGTTTAAACCATGGTATAATATAGTATTCTAAAAGTTGTGTTTTCGTTTTTTGTTTACACTAACAAGTAGCAACACATGCAAAATAGTTATCGCTACATGTCTGAAACAACAGCATTACATTTATATAATTATAGTTGGTAGTATGATATTTGTTTTATGCACGACATGTGTCACAAGTCTTGTCGAAAACCTGTATACATTAAATAAGGAATTACATTGACAGAGGGGCGTTTTTCATAAACATTCATTTTTGTATCTCAGAAATTGTATTGACAAACAAGTACCGATTTTAGCCACGAGCCACAATAAATGTTTAAATTGTAAACGCTAATAACGTCTTGTCTCAGTAGTATGTGTATGACTCCTACCTCTACAGAGATCTTCTTGACATAGTGGTGTTGTCCCATGAGCGTGGACGCGTGCAGGCGCACGTGAATGTCTCCCAGGCGCGTGGGCACGACGGGCACGTACACTGTGGCTGCGTCTCCTGAAGTTATGTATACGAAGAACTGGTGCTCGCCGAATGACGTGCGCGGGTTGTAGGATCGGACCTGTGGAGAAAAGTATTGGGTTACTAAAATCCCAAGCCAAAATTAGTTGATGGAACAAATGACAACAATATCGGATAGCAAACAGCCAATTCCCGTATTTAAATACGTCCAAACTTTTGTCGCAATGTTATCTTAGCGATAATGAATGTAAAAACTTGTGTTACAACAGATATTTGTGACAAACTGAGATTAGAACGCGACCGAAAACCGAGAACTGTTCCTCCGAGAACACAAACTATGTGTGAAATCAAATTGTTTATTCTGTAAATAGGATATTGTAATAACTTTTTCAGGTCATCAAAATATAAGCAAGATGGAGTCGACGCTTCCTATCTGACTAACACTGAGAAAAAATGGTGAAACAAACACTCTTTTAAAGTCTGACCGAAATGGTATTTTGAGGAAAGAACCATACCAAAGAATTAAGGAGCTCAACCACTCGACGAAGAATAATACCAAAGAAAGGATATTTGGGTAGCCGGCATAAAGGACTCCAACCGCCATCATTAAACCACCATCCATCGTTTCAGTATTGAACTCTGAATGTTTTATATTCGGAATGTTTTATACTGAGCGATTATTTTATACAAAATAATCGCTCAGTGATTGTCACTCGTGGGCGAACTCCCTCGCAGTAATATCTGATTTCATGATAGCATTAATATCCTTTCGTCAATATGACGGCAAATACAGCATGTAACAAAAACTTTGTCCGATCCAATAAAGGCGTATTCCTGGTTTAACAAACGTACTAGAAAAAATTGTAAAAATAAAATGAAAAATTGTAAAATTAAAACTCATAAAAACCAAAAGTTATTGTTTTTTTATGTTTATGAACAATGCAAAATTTTACACTAAATATGGAAAATTTTCATGAGTTTCAACTCACCACCGGCCGGCGTTTTTTTTTTCATTTTTACCTATTTTTATTTCACAGGACACCGCCCTGCACTAGCCGCGCTGTTGGCACTCTTTTAACGAGTCCTCGACCCTTTGATGTAGCCGACTGGTTGCCTACTGGCACGCTACTTGTTTGTTGCCAGTCTCACGTGGAGATAGCTTGCAATGTCGTATTCCAATCAGGAATATTTTAATATGTTGATTTTTATTTATGGGGTCATGCTAAACAAATCGTTTTTAAAAGTGAGTGTGATTCGGAAAACTAAGTAAGAGCTCGGATTGTGGATGCTTTCGACTCACTCAAATCGTACACAAGTGCGCTGCAAAGAGTACGTGCAAATTTTATAAAAAAGATGTCGAATGTGTATCAATGTAGACATGTGGAACACGATCGCCGAGGTATGCAACAAGTAAAAAAATTTTTTAATAAACTGATACCTACAGTCGGTACATTGCCAAAAGCACATCACATTAACTCAATAATAATTGTTTCTTGATAAACAGAAGGTCAGATATCAGGGTCACTATGCGTCTATGCCTACAATAAAATATCAGCTGATACCTACGCTTTAATTTTTTAACTTAATTATTTTCATTGGGGAAAAACAATAATCTCGTATCCATTAAATGATTACGTATTTGTGTACGCAGTACGATACCAAATAATACCCTTCAGGATCGGACAGGGTTTTCGTTACATGCTGTATATGTGATCACTTAAGGCATATACAAGTGGCAGCACGGTAATGTGACATCGAAGGAACAATCAAAACTATCTCACGGGTCAACAGACACCAAAATATAAGATGCTCCAAAAAGATATGTTACCTCCGATGTGTGAGCCGATGTTGACTGTTCTGCTAGTATCAATTACCCATGTCGAAGTAGATGAGTATCAATTTCATGTTTGATACTGGCAGAGTATACGGCGCAGTTGCCAAAAATGAAAAATCGCTTATTATTTTAATTTCTACTTTCAAACATTACCGTCAGATATTTATGCTGCCAGTTAGATGTTAATTTATTATTTTTGAGATATGAGCGGCAGGATTGCGAGATAGAAGAAAACCCGAAATTATACTGTAAGATTTTTATGCTACGAAAGTGTCAGATATTTTTGATTACAACAAGGTATCGCATTCTTCAAAATTCAACTGAGAAGGCAGCAATAAAAAATACACTTATCCATGTTTTATTTAGTTAGTATACTCACAATGCCATTCTCCTCGACGTGCACGAACTTGTAGTCGGGCGAGGCGGCCAGCACGACGACGGCCTCGATGTCCTGCGGCTGGTAGTTGAACACGACCACGCGCAGGCCCACTTGCTCGCCCTGGCGGCACTGGGAGGGACCCTCCACTTTGATGAAGAATGGTAGGACGCCTATGTACTGTTTAAACAAGATTAAATCATGCTAAATACGTCTGAAGCTAGGTGCACGGTCGCAATGGGTTGTCTAGGATCAAATCAAATATCGTTTATTTAAGTCAAAAGGTACGGCAGCCCCAAAACGCCTGCTCTTAAGTTAGTAATCGTAGGTACTTACGCGTTTAGGTTCAGTCAACATGCCTAGACCGAGACTGGGAGACATACTGAATGCAGACACTATCCAGTGAGCAGGTATCTGTAACAAAATAGAGCATTTTAACAAAATTTTAATTAACAACATATTATTATGTATATGTTTGTAAAAAAAGACTGCTTAACGTAGTCAATACCAGTACCATTTTATGTATTAAATCTTAAGAGAGTTAAAACACGAACAATAATTCTGACTCCTTTTTTCTGCCAAAATTGGACTAATTGCATAAAAAAGGCTGCATTGTCCTACATAATGCACAAAGCCGAAACAACGCTTGGAACCGGTACCTAAAGTACATGTTCTGTATCGCTCTTAGTGGTTCTTACCATTTTGGTACCTGGGTACCGGTTCCACACAGGTACCGGTACCGGGCGCGTATTTGTACGAAGAACCTCGTACGGTTGGCCACCATTAAAGTTATTTTTCTAATGCCTATTAACTATCCTTTTTTTCTTACTATATCTGTATTCTTACTCTAACTTAAGGAAATAGTTGTTTGGTACGGGTACAGTACTGATATTCATTTAAAATACCAATAGTACAGAGACGTCTGGTACCGGTATCACACCAAGGCCGGTTTTATTTGTATTTATTTTAATTTCTAGTTGTACCGGTTCGTAAAAATACCGGTATTTCAAACCCTGGGGCAATCATGTGTAGCAAATCTGTTGCCATAGATAAGTTTAGTTAGCTTGGCTTTAACTCGAGTATTAATTTATTATACGTTGACTGTATTGATGTGACAAAACCCAAAAGTGATGAACGTTTTCGTAAGGTGAGTGTACATACCTGCGGCACATCCACAGTGAACACGTATCGTCCGTGCGGGCCGATGTTGACGTCACGCCACAGCCACACGTTGTCGTACTGTCGCTGCACGCGGTTGAACCGGAACTTGCGGAAGTGGGTGAGCTCGAACGACTTGTTTATGTCGTTTTCACCTGTGCAACAATGAGACCTCAAAAATAATTACAACATAGCATATCACGCCTGTTCTGTCCGAAGGGTTAGGACAGGTAAATAGTACGACCGCATTTCGCCAGTTATGTTTAACCGCTTGGTTTTACATCAATTGCCGTGCCCGAAACGCCCAGCTCATAAGTTTACAAATAAATATCTACGACGAATAGGGTCGTTCAACGAAATTAAAATAAAATAAAACACAACTATATGGGCGGCTCTTAGCGTCGCGCAGTCAGGTAAAAAGTAACATAGGTTCTCAGTGGTATAAATACGACTAAGGCGGCACGGGCACGAAAACATTTTGTTGTACTAAAACAACTGGGGCGGTCAACAGGTTAAGTCCCATAATAATATAATAGGGTCGGGCCTATTGCCATCAACCTGGCTCGAATCCAAACACCGAGATGCTATTAAGCCTCATAAACTACAGATAACACCACGACTTTCACGATAACTTTACCACATAAATATTACAATTTTAAAAATACGAGCAGAGCATTGAAATAGTTTGCAGTGTTTTCCAGGTCATGTAAGACTAGAGCCTTGTATGACCTAGGTTTTACAACTGTGCATCAAATTTTAATAAAATCTAATATAAATATCAAATCAAAAGGAAAAGTAGTATGGACTTTTGGCGGCAGACGGGTTCAAACATACCGCAGATGATGCCTTTTCACTGTTCATCTTCTGTGCACGCTCGTTCGATCCTTTTCCATTAGGCGTGAAGGAGGTCAAGAGCAGGCCCAATCAGCAATAAAAATAAATAAAAACACTAACGCACAATCCAGTTCAATTACCTCCTGTTTTTAAAGACTGAGTCTACATGCAAGATTGACTGCACTGTGGCGGCATCTACACCGCCATATGCATCACGTAAAATCCTGCATCGCGCAAGCAAAGTTTACCGCGCAACTAGTACTCGTATATACACATTTACAACGTCCGGAAATCAATCGTCCGCGTCGGGCAGTTGTCCACCAGACACGAGATCCGTCTGGTCGGAAGATCCTCCCTTTTCTTTAAAGTATGAGTGAACTTTATACCCTGTTCCTCATGCCTCTATATCTCAAAAAAGACTTGCGAAAGGGACATGCTCACACATCAGTCACGTCATTTTTTTAAAGTTGAAGTTGTGACCTCACTACCGGCGCGTCTCAGTCTACGTCACGTCACCGGCAAGTCACAACTTGTATTGCTACGAACGAAACAAAAACAAAACAAGAAATATGACTGACTATCTGTTCACACACGTCCCAGAATTTGACGTGACTGATCGGCGACTTGACATTCACGTGACTGATGTGAGTGCATGAACCTTTATTCACTTTCTCTCTCAATTTCAGCTACACTACAAAACGCCGAATCGCTACATAGTTTCGAACAAAGTCGTTTTTTGTTTGTCTGTGGTGTACCGCTTAGATCATCTATTCAACACAGTGGATTTTGATGCAGTCCTCACCATCGTTTAGCTAGTTACATGAAATTTTAAATATCAACTCACAGTTAGACTCGTCAGTGTGGTCGGCACAGTCGTAGGAGCCGTCGCATCGCTTGGACAACGGGAAGCAGCCTCCCTCCAGACACTCGCCGAAGCCCTGCGACACGTTGCACGTCGTGTAGCGGCGAGTTACTGGCACGTCACTGAACACTATGAGGCCTGCGTACCTGTGGGACAAAGATTATTCAGAGATGAAAATGCATGTTGCCCGCTCTCTTTCTCGGCTGAGAATAAGGACATTCCTTCATAGCCATGAAAGCATTTTGTGAGCACATCAACGACGTACTATTTATAGAAGCGTCATACACGAACATTAGTGCACTCAAAAACAGTGTAAGTCATGAAATAGCTACTTCTAGTATTAGTGCATACAATCATACAGAGCGCGAAGTAAAGATAAGACCAATAGCAACACGTCACTAGCTGCTGCATGTCCATTGGCGCAATGAATATGCAGCAGCAAGACAGTTTCAAGTCAGGCAATTGCCTTGCTATTATCTTTCCAATATTAAGCGCGGGTAACGCATCTAAAGGTGATCACATCATTGGAGCACACATCCATTTATTTTAAAAGGACATAATAAACAAATATAATTTATTATGTTGTCCCACTGCAGGGCGTAGGCCTCCCTTTGACCCCTCACTTCTTGAGCTAGTGTGGACCTGTCCGTAGGCGACATGCTGGTCCCGCCATTTTCGACTGGGTCTGCCAGAACGTCGCCTAACGTTTTCCGAGATCCACAATGTGGTGGTGCCCATAACGTTAAATTAAAAAAAAACACGACTAGAACCCTGCCTCTAAAGTTTCGTTTATTCGTATAAAAATTCATATCCAAACATTTTTTGCGATAACAAGATCACTAACTGAAAGCTATACTCACTCGAAAGTCCTGTTAGCATCAACGCCGAAGGTGGACGAAGGGAAGTACACGAGGTCGTCCGCGTCACCGAAGTGAGAGCGCCACGTGTAAGCGAACGTACCGTTCGTAGACTCGTCGAAGTGAGACATCTTTGATATCACCTGCATGATGTAGATGTATTAAGTACTAAGTCGTTTTGGATAAACTTATGATAAAAGATCCAGCACGCGTAGTATGGTCACCATATAAACGAGTTTTTTCGACGGGTGAATAGACAAAATGACAGATGAATAAAAGTAATCTGTGTTCTATTCTTCCGTCGTCTAAAGTTGATCATGCTACGCGTGCAGGGCAGACACTTGAAATGGATTAATAAGTATATAAGTTCTAATGTAACTATAGAGATATGAGGAACAGGGTGTAAAGTTCACTCATACTCTTTGGAAAAGGGAGGATCCTTCGACCAGATGGGTGTCGTATCTGGTGGGCAACTGCCCGACGATTGACGACGGGACATTGACTTGCGCGATGCAGGATTTTGCGTAACGTCAGTGTGATGCGTTGTTCGCATGTGGCGGTGTAGATGCTGCCACAGTAATGCATGCTGTTGTGCAATAAATATATTACGACTTCCATAACAGATTAATTCAAAAACAAACAAAAAATATCCGACCTAGGGATCCATTTAGTGTTAGTATGAACTTAGCGTATGTTGACAACATGGTTGTAAACTCAATATTTAAAGATTAATTGGCTTCATGAACATGTGCAGGTGCATGCACATGCCTGCCAGCCCAGAGCCTGATAAATGGCCCATCAACCTTGTCCGCCAGTGTAGCTAAAATACTGTTAGGGCTAGCCCTGAATCGCCCAACAACGCCACCATCCCACTGGGTCGTGCTACTGAGACTAGACTGATCTAACTCATTGCCATGGGGTCTCAACTCGAACAAATTATAATTTGTCTTGAAAAAAAAATCATAGATGGCAGCATAGGTAACTGTTATGAAATTAACAATCATTAAAAAGCGTTATATGGCAGAATATTTGCTGTTTTATGATTGGTTAAAGTCAAAACTTCATTGTTTACTGCTGATTTATCTATTTCAAGTCATAATGAACGTATTTTAAAAATAAAATAAAAATGAAGCCTTTTACTTCAATTCGAACCCTTTTAATGATAAAAGTAGCCATCTGGTAACACTTTGTTAAGAGCTTTTTGCAACAGATAGCGTTTTACTCGATTGGTCCTGTCACTAACAGTTTCCTATAATGTTACTTATTTAAATCAAAGAACTTTATTTTACATTATTTTTTACATATAAATATTTAAGAAATCTAATAACATGTTTTTCTGAACACGGAACTATAAAACTTTATATAAAAGGATTGCACGAATCGTTTTAAAAGTAGGTCGACTCCTAGATGGCGTTGTAAAACTACAGTCTCTGGCAATTAGTGAGTCGCTGACGCTGCCATCTATTGAAAAAATGGACGAAGAAAAATTTCCAGCTCAATTGCCAGACTTAGGGAGGTTTCATTTATTTGTATGGGATTGGGTATCTGTACATAGTATTATATTATCTGTGTCATTGCCCAATTTAATCGAAATCTGTTCAGTGGTTTACACGAGTTACTTTTGAAGGTTTAATATAAGTGAGTATGGATTTACCTTAGCGTAGGTGAGCTCGTTCCCGGCCTGCATGGTGTAGAAGGTGTTGTCGATGCCGGACAGGCCCACGTAGGCGCCAGGCTCGCCGTAGATGGCCACCTCCACGCGCTCGCCCGTGCGGTGCTTGCGGTTGTTTATGAACACCGTGAACTGCGTAACAGATTATAATGTCAGTGGATAGTAACACAAAAAGTGCTGAAATTCGGGAATACAATTTTTTTTTATAAGTCACTTATTTGGGTCTCTTACTTGTCGATAAATTCTATAAAATTACACAATCAAACTTCTTTTCTGATTAATACTCGACTGAAACAAAAAAGTTTTCAAAAGTATTTTAATGCAGATACAAAATTTGAAAATAAAGTAAGCTTCCCTTCAGTAAAATGAACTATTATATATATATATATATATATAAATGTATCATTATAGAATCGCTCTTTTTCAACCCCACTACTTGTAAACTCACATTGTTCCTAGAGATGCCGTTGACGGGGAAGGTGAGCGAGTCAGCGAGCACGTGCGCGCGGCGCTGGGCGCTCCACACCAGCACAGTGGCCACGGGCGCCATCTCCGCCGACACCGTCACGGCGAATGTACGCACGCCCTCCTGCGGGACAATATTACAACCGTAAACCACCAGACTTAAATATACATTATACAATCCAGTTTACAAATGAACTGAATAACGAAAGGAAGCTCTGACAATCAACAAATCGCGGTATAACTATGCAGCAGCGTAACTAGTGCGAGAAGCTGTGATCTGCGATCGCCAACTCGCATGCCCAGCGTGGCGATTATCGACAAAACCTTTAATGGCAAGCCAAAATAAACCACGGCCCGCTGTTCCCGGCCTTGCTATTCCTGATTGTGGCGGCGATCACGGTAACGCAAGGTACTAAGAATCCCAGGGTTACGAATGGCCGCCAAACCCAATTAACCTTAGCCTCGAATAACGGACGCGCGTTACGGCTCGACTAACACCTATTTTAGCTCTTAAGAGCTCGGAAAAATAAGATGGCACATTCTTGGAAGACATTTGAAGTCCGAAGACAGGAGGAGGATATAATAACCTGAGGGAGTTTTCCGGAGATCTGGAAGGAGGCCATAGGAATCCTAAATCCAAAATCGGGGAATAAGACTGATGTCTGCAATTATAGGCCTATTAGTATAATGCCCACTTTGGAAAACGTTCTCGAATCTCTTTTGTGTCCCTTCATGAATTGGCATATCAAAGGCTCTATTACGGAACATCAACATGGCTTCTTTAGAAGTAGATCGACAGCCACAAACTTGGCCAACTTTATAGAACGAACTCTAGCTTACATGAGTATCGGTAACGAAATTGACGCCATCTATAGCGATTTCAGCAAAGCTTTTGACAAAGTTGACCATAGTATTTTGCTACAAAAGCTCAAAATGACTTTCGGTGTTCATGGGTCACTTCTAAAATGATTCCAGTCTTACTTATTTGGCCAAACAGCAAGAGTAGTAAATGGACACTCATCCAACACCTTCACACCCATATCTTGTGTACCACAAGGGACACATTTGGGCCCAATATTATTTACAATGTTTGTTGATGATATTAAACTATATTCCATACAAAACTCTCGTTTGAAATGTATGCCGACGATTTAAAAATGTATAGGGATGTCATGACAAAATACGATGAAACTCTTCTGCAAAAGGATGTTGACAGGCTCTGTGTATGGTGTGAGAAGAACAGAATGCTAGTTAATGTTAGTAAACGTTATCATATCAAATTTTCTCGTAAAAAAACATACATTTAATTCTACATACATAATGAGTAACCAAATATTAAGTAAAGTGTCTGAAGTTAAAGATCTGAGCATAATTATCGACTCTGAAATTAAATTTCAAATACACACCGATACCATAATAAATAAAAGCAATAGAATGCTAGCTTTTTTAAACCGTAACACAAGACAATTCAGTATTTTGACAGTACTGAAAATATTTTTTTCTGCATTAATTCGTAGTCATATAGAATACTGCTCCATCGTCTGGTGGTACCCAGTACATAATATCCACATTCGACGCATCGAAAAAGTTCAATTTTTTTTTAAAACTCTTATAAAGCAGGTCTAAGGAATACAGTTAAAAACTATGAAGATAGACTGAATTACTTCAAAATGAAATCTTTACACTAGTGTCGGCGTCGTGTCAAGGCGTGGATTGCTCACAGCTTCTATCATCAATTAATATTTATACGATTACCTTTAATTTAGATGCATGCAATGATATTGTATTTGTAAATGATGCGTACTATGAATGTATTTAGTTGGTTTGCCTAAATAAATAAAACCCTTGAATCGGGCCACCTTTTATTTTTCCAGAGGGAGACCAGCTATCCCAAGGCGGGGTCGGGTTCCTGGTACACAAATCCTTTTGTGACAACGTTGTGGAAATCTCCAGTGTCTCGAACAGAGTAGCTTACCTCGTAGTGAAGCTAACCGAGAGGTTTAGCTTTACGCACCGACCTCGGCACACTCGGATGAAACAGAAGTCCGAAAGGATAATCGGCCCCTGTATCTTGCGTTTGTGGATTATGAGATGGCTTTTGAGTCTATCGAGACCTGGTCTGTTTTGGAGTATATGCAGCCATGCCAAATCAACTGGCTATACATCCAAGTGCAATGTGCTTTATGAAAATGCGTCAATTACCGTCCAAACTCAGGTGCTGAGTTTGGACCCCTGTGACGAGGGCACTTAATTTCCCCGAAATTGTTTTTTAACTCATTGGAGGATGTGTTTAAGACGCTGAACTGCAGCTAGGCTGGGCAGCGTTTGGGGCGCTTCGTCGAGTCTTCTAGTCACGTATTCCGCAGAGCCTACAGACCAAAGTCTTCAATCAGTGCGTCCTATCTGTAATAAGAACTTACGGAGCCGAAACGTGGACACTCACGGTACGGCTGGTCCATAATTCAAGGTCGCTCAGCGAAGTGTGGAACGAGTTATGCCTGGTGTCTCTCTGAGGGATAGGGCCGGCCATATTAGGCGTAGAACCGATGATAACCGTTAACCGATAAACGTGTTCTTGAGTGGAGACCGCTAATCGACAATAAGGTAGGACGCCCTCAGGCTAGGTGGAGCGACGATCTTTCGATGATCGAGTTGCGGGGAATCGAGCTGAATGGCATGCAATTGGAGAGGCCTATGTCCAGCTGTGGACTGCTGTAGGTTGATGGTGATCCAGTTTACTAAAGGCAGCAAATCTAAACTCAATGTCACGCCGGCGTACAATGTATTTTTTTTTTGTCACGCTTGTCTCCCTTTCGCTTTCAATATTAACGATATACCTTTCTACTCCGACGTGTCATCTAATATAGTATGACATTACAAGATGACGTTATGGGTGTGTTTGTGTGCCGTTTTTAAAGATCGAATGATGCTTCGGTAACCCATCTATGTACCACTTTTTACTTATAATAACATTGCTACGGACTACGTAAAGTGTTTTAGCCGCTGTGATAGCGAGAGCGTGTTTGCAAAGATATTTTTTTTATGCAAGCATTTTCGTAAACTTCTTACCTGCGATCCATACTGCGACTGCGCGTATATTATAAAGACATTTTATTATAAAATCATCTAAACTTAAGCGCAAGAAACTTTTGAGAAATGAAGTTATGTTGCGCAATTTCAAAAGTTACACAACTGAATCAAAGAAAAGCACCTCATTCACAACTGTTGGGTGTAAAAGGACTCACAACTTGGGAAGAAAATATACAGAAACGAAAGATTATATACAGAAATATACATTATACAGAAAAATATAGGAGATGAACAAGTATACCTGCATGATCTCCTTTCCGCTCGTGAGAATGATTCCCTTGGACATGACGACGTAGTTGAACGACTCCATGTAGAAATTGCTCTGCACGTGGAAGATTATGTACTCGCCCACCTGCGTGACGAAGGCTTAATATTATTATCATATTTTTAACACCGAGGCCCGACCATGTTGCGAACCGACGAGAATGAATGTTCGCAAAGATGTGAAAACGAAGGAAAAAAAAAAACTGCTCTGCTGGCTTCCCCATGGTAACGGCAAATGGGAACTGTGGCTTCTGAATCTATCAAAACCTGTTCGTGTTACTAAGGTGAATTTAAATCCTGCAGGCAGAAATGGAAACCCCGTAAAGTCGAAAATCACATCCGTTATCCTTTCCCACTACTACACTTATAGGCTAGATTCAGACGCACAAATGTGTAGTACCGGCTACACACGTTAGTCCCAAAACTGCCAATGTTGCTGTGAGTGCTATATTCTCAGCACACACGTTGAACGAGAGGCACTGGTGCCAACGTTAGGACCAACGCGCAGAGCCAGCGTCCTAACACCTGCTGAACACTTGCACACACAAGGGCACTGACCCGAGCGTCAGTAGTGCTGGTGGCGATGCGGATGTGTTGGTTGTTGGCGCTGTAGTGCGCGATGAAGTGCACGTCGGCCGTGGCGTGCGACCCCACCGCGTCCACTAGTTGCGCACTCAGACGCACGCCCGTGATGCCGTTGAGGACGTCGCGGTAGTTGGGCTCGTTTTGTAGGCCTGGAACAAGGATGAAGTTAGTAGGAGCATGTTATACTAGGTGAAGAAAACGCAGGGTAACTGGGGAAAACGCAGGGTGATTGGGGAAAACGCAGGGTGACTGGGTTCACTGTCCATTCCAAGGTTGCCTGGAACAGTTTGCAGAAAGCTATAAGGGCGCCCATTGTATAGTTTGTGGTGTTTGTTTTTTTTTGTTATATATTTTTGTGGTGTACAATAAAGCATTTATAAATAAAACAGTAAACGTTGGTCCTGCACCTGATCTCGCCGGTCGTGTCGGATTACCGTCCCATCGGACTATGAGAGTGAGGGAAGAGAGAGTGCACCTGCGTCCTCGCACACCCGCCTGCACTATAATATGTCACGCGTCGATGACTAGCCTACGTTCAGATTGGCTGCTTTGGCCGAAATTCGGTCTGGAGGAGAAGTATGCTCACGCAACAACTTGTAGAGGTCCAGCTTGAGATGCCACACGGCATCACTGCCCGGCACCAGCGCAGGCTGCTGAGGATCCACGCCACTTCCTCTGCCCTCTACTTGAACGTGAACCTGTAGTGATACTCCTCGTGCCTGCCAGCTTGGTAGGGGAGACCCGTCGTGGTAAGAGACTACCATCTGAAAAGACAGTGTTGGCATTACACCCAGTGCCACAGAAAAACATAGGATGCTTCGTATAGAAGCGAATCGCTTCGAAATCCAGTAACAACCATACAGTAATAAAAAACTCGAGGCCTTTTTTCAGAACAGCTAATTATTGGTTTTACTTGAACTCAGGATCTTGGTTAGAATTAAATTTCCAATGGTCCAATCAAGTAAATGTGTGTTCGCTAAATATAAAATTTAAACAAACACTTTATTTTTCGTCGGTGCCCAAAATCGAGTCAAGAAAATACAGTGTCAGGTACCTGATTAATGCAAAAACTCGAGTCTATCCTAAAAAATATTTAACCTTGTTGAAAACCTTCCAAATCTACTTACATAAACATCAAACGGCATCGAAGGTTTGAAGACCTGCGGCGTACCACCCAGGAAGTTAACTTGTAACGAGGAGTTGAAGATCCTGGCGATGCTGTAGCCCTCGATGACTTCATCCAGGAACGGGTCGCCCACGGAAGCCGTGATGATGACTTCCACGCCGTCCAGGGTGGGTACCAGCTGGGCTAGCTCCGACATCGGGTATTTGAAGTCGTATGTGCCGTTGAACTGCGAGATTTTTAAGTTGGTTAAATGTGCAGGTATGGTGTTAAATGTAGGTGAAATGTTCCGCCTTTGTACCTTGTAGTGCTTTATATGGTTACTGCATCTGTATCATTTAGTCATTAAGACCAGGAACTCTAAAATCATTTTCACGCAAGGTCCGCTACGTGCTAAAGCGCACCTTTCATTGAATATCGCGTGCGCTCTTGTTCGAGCACTGTCTCAATTCTTATTTCGTTCATAACTAAAGTAATAATTGATTTTGAGACAAAAAATTGTGGCTGGATAATAAACTATATTGTCTTACTGTTAATATTTATTTTAGACAGAAAGCCGAGCAAACTTGTTCTTTTTTAAATAATCTGTATAAGACAAGATTTTCGAATAAAAAATGAATCGATCGAAAATGTCATGTACAGATGTACACATACATGGATAGAAAAAGATCCAATAAATAATATACTATAGTTCAATTTTGAGTGTATGTGACTGTTTCAGAAACTTTGCAGTTTATGAATTAATTTAAAAAATAAAAATCAACTTATGTATAAGTTACTTAAAACTGAACCTATTGAATTTAAATATTTCTTGGTCTGTAGTCCGTTCGCATGTATTATACTTATCCTAGTTATACAGGGAAACCTATTTTTAGCCATACAATATTGTAATACACAAACTCTGTAACATGCTATTTATGGCTGTTGGTTGCTTAAATAAAGAAAATGAAAATAAAATAATTTGAAATACTCTTAGTGGGGGAGAACAAAAAAAAAACGAAGTTACCCACTCAAATGAAGCAAGACATATTAAGCAAGCAAGCATATAATTTGAATTTGCAGTCAAATATGTCTACTATGCCTCAATCAGAAGGAAATACGAAGGAGAAAAAAGACACTTCTTTTATCCAGCAATAATGCTACACCTGGAAACGTTGTCCAAACAATACTCACGTATCTCAAGTAAGGCAGTTGATCGTAGTTTGGGTTGTTGTAATAATTGTTATACGTAGACGTTGACGTGTATGTGTTGTAGTTAGGATTGTTGTTGTTATTATTGTTGTTGTTGTTGCTGTTGTGGTCGATCGCGTACTGAGTCGGATCCGGTTTCAGCATCCAGAATGGGTACTTTTCATCCTGGTGGAGAGAAATAGATTGAATGTCTGTTAGAAAAGAGAATATTACAAAGTATTATTGTGTCTAGTAGCACCTGATTGTTTGTATTCTTTAGTTCAGTAATGTTTCATCACATAACATAACATCACGCCTGAAATCCCAGAAGAGTTAGGCGGAGGTGTACCTATAGTACACCCACATTTCGCTAGTTATGATTAAGTCCCATGTAATAGGGGGCGAGCCTTTTGCCATCAGCCGGGCACAAATTCAGACTCCGGGCTGCCACTGAGAAATCCTAGATAGAAAACCCAATAACACTTTGCAAGACCTGGGAATCGAACCCAGGAACTCATGCTCAGCAGTAGCTCTTGCGACCACTAGACCAACGAGGCAAGCAGGATGTTTCATAGCCAGTAAACAATACAGAAGTATTTGTTTAATATAAAACCCCCCTCAGCTCGCGTAGCAAGACCGGGTTTTGACGACGGAAGAATAGACAAAATGACAGATGGAATAGACAAAATGACAAATGGAATGGACAAAATGCTAGATTTGTTTTATTTGTCATGTTGTATATTCTTCCGTCGACAAACCTCGTTTCTTTGGTGGTCATACTACTCGTGCTAGGTTACGTACTCTCTACACAGCTATTAAGCTTGTTTGTTTGTTTCAACGCGCTAATCTCTCGAAGTACCCGTCGGATTTCAAAATCTTTTTGAATTTGATAGTAGCCCAATTCTTGAGAAAGGCCTAAGGCTTGAGGCTTTTTAATATCACGCCAGGAGATATGGATCAAAAAGAAAAAACAGAAAGAAAGCTTAGCGAAAACAAAGTTATAACGCGGACGGGGCCTCCTCGATACGGCTCGCATCGTGTGGAGGTTCCCCTGTCTCTGGAGCCACCGGTAGCTTGGACCCTGCTCCCGAATGTTAAAGGCGTCCGTAATTAATACGGACGCCTTTAACGTGCTTGTCGTTCTACATCGTTCTCACATGTATAGATACACAATTAGTAAAATATCAGAAATTATTTTTAAAAAAACAATCTAATGTTAGACGCGATGCAACGGGGTGGGTCGGGGGAACAAGAAATATCACGCTGACGAAGTCGCGGGCAAAAACTAGTTAGAAATAAAGTTTTTTTTATTATTATGAAAACTATTAATTACTGGTATACAACACATTCTCTACTCAACGCACATGACAAGAGAATGAATGAGGCAAACATGTTTTATTTAGTATGAACTTATTTTAATACCATTACCTTCGATCAATAACAGTATTATTGATCGAAGACCATTACTAATCTAAGAATACTAACAAGGGTTCATAAAAGTAGTAAAATAGAGTGGTGTGGTGTTATAAATTCAATTTATTTAGAAACAACGCGTTAAAATTTGAATTACCCAGAATTTAACATAAAATGCGTCACGAGGGGAACGATCTAATTTCTCCTACAGTTTAAGTACATTTGCTGTGATTATAAAAAGCAAGTCTAACTAACACTAAACTTGCATATTTTCATAAAATCTGTACACAGTATTTTATACTTACAAAATTAAACATCCTGGTGACCACCTTCTGCGGGTCATACCACCAGTCCGGCTGCTCCAATTGGTTCGGCTGACCAGGGATGTACCGATTCTCCTTATTAATTACCCTCCCGAATTCATCCACAGTTGTCTGTCCGTAGTTGTCGTATAGTTGTTGCTGATAGTTGCCGTCGTACTGTTGCTGGTAGTTGCTTTCGTTGTTGTTGTTGTTGTTGTAATTGTTGTTGTTGTTGTTGTAGTTATTGTTGTAGCCAGGGTTGTATGGGTAGTTTTGGCGGACTGTTAAAGAAATGTAGGGTGTTATCATGGTTGTATTCGTGTGAACCTTAACCTTATATTTGTTTGTTAAAGTGTGATCAATGTTAACCTCTTAGCTTTATATTCATTTGTTATACTCTGATAAACAAACTGTATTTTTTAATGATCTTGCGTTGTATATTTCCAATAATATTAATAACAAATCTGACAAACGTAAAACACCAATGGCCAGAAAAACGATGTGTGCTGTGTCTAGCGTATACAAGGATCAATATACGTAACGACCCGTAAGGCAAAAGCCAATGGATTATCAAGAAAATCATAGATTGAACAGATTGAACTACGCCTGCTAAAGCATTTAATTTTATTTTTGATGGCAACTCGTAGGTCAACCTAAGAACTTGTCGGTTGAATAAGGCCTCCGGCCAGGGCAGTTAGAGCATGCCTCTTTATATTTTCGGAAATATTATTTTATTAAATTCTTACCTCTGGTATACTGGTTCCCTCCATACCCTGTTGGTACTCCGAACTGGCCTCTATTATTGAACTGTCCCTGCGTGTAGTACCTCGGTCGGTACTGCGGTATCGGCCTGATGGTAGCCTTTAGGGTCAAATTGCCCCGGACAGGCGCCCCTGATGTGTAGTTCGCCATTATGCGGCCGTGGATAAACGGTTCCGTGTTAAAGAAGAACGCGGGCATTGTTACGTTTACCTGGTTGAGAAGATGGTATAATTATAGATTTGATTAAAATATTGATGTTCGTAGAGAAGTTATTCTGCCCTAACTTTTTAGATTATCCTTCTTTTACAGAATATGTAGCCTAACGGGCTACCACGCAAAATAAAAACATAGTGCTCCATGAATTACGCATAACATGAAATCAATATTCGTCGTAAAAAGAAAATATAGAATCGGAGGTTTCATAGAATTATCATCTTTAACATACTTTTATTAATGGTCAAAGCTGTAATGGGACGCTTCACTCGATTGGAGGTTCACTTTTGTTTCATTTCACGCTCACACGAGATCGACAAAATTTTATAGCAATGAACGTTCATCTGAGAGCCTATGGCATACGCTTCGGAGCGATTCTATTTCTACAATCGCTATCGCTCCACTATGATACTACGCTATGACCTATGATTACGTGACATTCGATAGCTTATGTCAACCCCGTAATTTTTTTTACTAGCATCATCGCTAATCGAAGTTACGAATGTTACTTTGTCTAGGCCCTCAGATCCTTTAATTTCTTTTTTCGATCATTCGTGTGCTGAAATCCAATATTGTTGTATTGGTCCATTAATTAAATAATTTCACACTTTTGGTTCATTTTGTGTTCAGACGTTTCACTTCAAATGAAAGATGGCAAATGAAAGGCTAAAATGAACAAAACGTGAAGTGACGTGAAGCGTCTGATATCGGCTATAAACAAAATAAGGCGTTAATTAAGCCCACGCATACGTTCAAATATGGAATTGTCAGAACGGTATGGTGGTGGTTACAATAAACGCATTGCCAGAATGGTACATACCTCATATCGTGTTTGATAGTACTCCTCGACAAGGAACTGCGACTCCTCGATCTGTCCCAGCGCCTCCACGCGGATGTACCATTCGCCGTACAGCGGCTGGTCTGACATCTGGTACTGCAGACTTACTGTGCCAAAGTTACTCTGAATAGAAAAGAAAACTTTTTATTATGTACACCATGCGAAGTAGCCAGCTTTTTTTGCCCGATATTTTTGTCGCACTCGATTTTCAACTATAGCGAATTGAGCCGAGCATTGAAACCGCGTCGGTCTTGAAAACTTTGCGGGGGAGTAGCAATGGCATCCTGAAAATTATAGCAGATAGGTTGGACGCGTATGTGTCAATCGATTCATAAATCTGCATGTTAGAGGTGCGGATTGATGAATCGACATAATTTTCCACTTTTATTTCTGCGTTACTAACATACTGTTTAAGTTGTTTTTGTAACTAACACTATGAGCTATGATTGTCAGAAAATAAAACATTTTTATTTATTTTTATTGAGAATCGAACAGAGCGCATACCAGCGTCAAGAAAACACTCAGTTGGATTTTCAACTCTCGGCGCTAAGCAGAGCATTGACAATCCAGTGAGCGGATAAAACCCGCCCGTACGTACCTGGGCTTATTGGATTTTAATGTTGGAATTTTACGTAGGGTGACACAAGGGACGGTCTTATCTCTAATAACCATCCTCCGTATAAACATAGATAGGATGGTATTTATACCGGAAGACGATGATGTTACTTAGAGAAAAAGTGGGAATGGTGGCGTCCTTAACACATAAACAAAGATCGGATATTCGGATGCATATTTACCTAACGTTATTTTTAGCTATGAGTCTGGAAACAGCTTCTTAAAATATATTTTCGGTAAAAAAAAACCCGGGATGACAGGATCACCGAGAATGCATAACTATTTGGGTGTAGGAAGCGACTTCCGGAATCACGGGATTTACAATCGATACAAAAGTGCATTCCATATAAGCCAACGTTTGAAAGTAAGTAAATATACGTCCGATTCTATGATCAGAAACCAAAATTAATTTGTCGATCCTGGAACCGCAGGTTTACTGGTTTGTACCTATAGTACACCCACATATTTCGTTAGTTATGTTTTTTAAGTCCCATGTACCGGTGAGAATAATACCGCCCTTACTGCTAAGAAAGAGTGCTGTCAAAGTCAAACTGCTACCAAGGACATGCAGGTGACTGTACATCGTATGAAAACTTAAATAAAAACAAGCTTTAGTAATTTGAGGTGTGTCTACCCCGCGACTAACTTCGCTTCGGCATGAAGAATCAATGAGGAATTTGATTGAACGAAGAACACGTGTTCTACCGCATTTTCTTCAAAGTAGCGAAACATATGTGTGATTCGAATCCCAAAACAATTTTATTTATATGCATATCGATAAGTTTGATATTGAATTCAGTGTCAAGATCAAAATCGTAACTCATGCTCAAAGTTCAAAAACTACGTAATTATACAATGCACTCATAATAATAATTATGTATGCACTTGTACAGTTAGAAGAACACGGGGTAAACGTGTGAACAAATAATTGGCTTACAATGCTTTCAAATGACAGTGTTAATAGGTATGGGAGGACAGTGGAGGCCTATCAACAAGGACCATACATAAACAGCCTATTATGGTCCCACTGCTGGGACACAGGCCTCCTCTCTATGAGAGGGAGTGGGCCGTAACCCACCACGCGGGCCCAGTTCCGGTTGGTAGATGTCACATGTCTTCGAATTTATGGTCTCTAAGACATGCCGTTTTCCTCATGATGTTTTCCTTCACCGTTTTGAGAGCAGTGATGATGAAATAATTTACACAAAGTAAAGCGCCTGTCTGGGTTCGAACCTACGACCTACAACTTGTAAGTCGCGGCCGTTATCGCTGGGCCAGCACTGCTCTACTGGGCCACCACTGCTCATCCGGGTGTCTACAAATCTACAGTCTACAAGGCCTTCAACATTGTCACATTCACAAAATATAAAAGAATCTAATAGAAGAATAATAAAATAACTAGGCAGATGATGATGATGACATAGAAACAGAGACTGTTGATCGTTCTGAGGACCATTTGATGAAGCGTTCAACCTGTCTACAACAATGTTAGAAGGAGTAATGTCGTAAGACATCTTGTATCATTTGACTACAGTTTGCGTGAACAATGGTCTTGAAGAGACCCGACACTTACTGGCCTATCCGATCGAGTGGCAAGGTGGCACAATAGAACATTATTCACTTATTGTGATCCTATCAGACTTGTTATGAAGTGTGAAAGATGAAGTGACTGCAAATTAGTATGATTTTGATTAATGAATCTTTCCATCTGCCTCGTAACACGCAGCAGCTACTGCTGAGCATGAGGTCCTGGGTTCGATTCCCAGGTCAGGCAAAGTGTTATTGGGTTTTTCTATGTAGAATTTCTGAGCAGCAGCCCGGATTTCTGGATTTGTGCCCGGTTGATGACGATAGGCTCGCTCCCTAGTACATGGGATTGAAACATAACTGGCGAAATGTGGGTGTACTATAGCTACACCTCTGCCTAACCCTTCTGGGATTACAGGCGTGATCTTATGTATGTGTGTGCTTTTCTTTTAAATTATTTTTTGCATTTGGCACCTTGTTTATATTTAATTATTAATTCGTTATCATGTCTCTTGTGTGAAATGTATTATCTATCTATCTATCAACATTTTTCACAATACTACAAAGTTTGTAGATTACATTACCTGTCTAGATAGCCATCGCTTCATGATGCGTCGGTTAGGGTCCAAGATGAACACGTCGATAGCTCGACCAAACGCCTTCAGCTCCGTGTTGATCGGTATTACGCGGAAGCGAACTGAAAAATAAGGCTTTATTGCAGTATTTGTAACCAACTAAAATAGGTTAGGTTGCAATTATCACACCCTCTTTTAAGAGCGGGAGGGCGGAAACCATCCATAATTTGCATCCGAGGCTGGAGGGATGGTTTTTGGCGGAATTCTGTTGGAGGCTGTATAGGTACCTACATAACAATGTTTTAAGATTCGAGTAAAACTTTTTTAAAATCTGTCAGGGTAATTGCGGGGTAATTGCGTAACACACTAACAGTAGCAATGGCTTTCATTTTGACAGTTCACCAACATTCATTGAGTTATTTTCGATTTTGACTAGACTAATTTTTCGAACATATGAAGCAATGTATTACCAACATCCTTTAAAATGATACAGTTTCTGATTGATAGTGTGTTACAAAATTAGGGTGATGGTCCGTCAAGGACAAAAATTGTGGAGTTAATAAATGTATTCCTCCCATATTACTATGATACTCTTTGATGTATTCCATCCAAATAGCCTCTCGATTTCAATAAATTCAAACTTTGTAAATGTTGAAATGGCATAACATTGTATCGTGCTTTTCATTTCTACTAATAATAACAATTCTGAGAGATTTCTGGGAAATTAAAAACTAAAGAGCGCAATGCAACTTTTCCTCGATTTTGAATTACATCAGGTCATCAATAAGTCAGGCATGGTTCCTAGTAGTAGTTTAAGTAGCTAGAGAATTTAATAAACACAAAGGCACGCCGAAAGCAATTGTAACTGATGGAGCTGGCAGATCGCCTATAGTGATAAGCAGTTCCGAGTAACCTCACCTCTACCTATTTTACCTTCAATACCTTGTAGGTCAAGTTCACATATGGCGTATAGCATAAGCATCCCTGCATTGATTCAAGCTATGCAGTTTAAAAATTTAATATCATTCAAACTCAAAGCACTTTTGAATTGTCAAGGGGTGGGTCAGTCAGAAAGATAATTAATTCAGTTATTTTATTAGAATGCATATGAGTATAAGCCCAACTATATTGCTCCCGCGCCATTGTTACCGTCTGTAAAAGGAAGGAAGCGCCACGGTAATTGATATTTCATCAAATAGTCATTCAATAGGGTTATTTGAACTTAGAGGGTTGAAAATACATATTTGTTACGGTCGCGAATCATATTTGTTCAACATACAACAAATAACAAACTTCGCGGGCTACTTTGGCGCTTCTCCTTATAATACCCCCCCCCCCCCCTTTTATTGCCCTATTGACTTTTATTTATATTATTAATTACCGATTAATTTTAAATTTTTATTTGACTTTGTATTTATTTTTATATTGTGATTTGTATTTATTTCGTGTTTCGTAACTTGTTATTGTAATATGGGAGAACCAGAAATAAATGGATTATTTATATATATGTTCTAAGACGAGCACAAATTCTGCCGACAAACTGTCACGCAGTTCGGTTTAAAAAATATTTTTGAAGCAAAAAAAATATGTTTTTTAAATCCTAGAACACGGGAACACGGTTTGAAGATGAAAATAGATGTGTTGTTTTTCTCTCTTTGACAAGCTCTTTATGGCTGTTATGTCTAACATCTTAATAGGTACTTACCAGTTTGACCCTGCATGTAGACAGGTTTGTCCATCTGTATGAATATGGTCATGAACCGTCTGGAGAAGGAAAGCTGCGATTCGTTGACGAAGGCGCGGCCTCCGAACGGCGTGTCCAGGTATAGGCCTTCCACGCGGAGCTTGTAGTCACCTGGCACTGTTGTTGGCGGCACCTGAAGGATATAAGTCATTTAGATCAAAAGATTTTAAATCAGGGTCACCTTTCACGGTTAGGTCAGGAACCTCAGCAATATGCTTGCGTTCAAATGCGCCGATTTATGTTATGCCAGCGTCGTAACTTAAAGAGAATGTCGCGCGAGTATGCGATCGTTGCGCTCGTAAACAAACTAAAATTAAATTCGTTTAATTCAGAATATTTTTGTCTATTTGTTTGCCTATGCTGTCCCAATGCTGAGCAAAGACAAGTCCCTCCAGGAATGCTTTTCCCGGGCCACCTCGAAACAGCCCTCGTGGTTCGCGTCAATATGACTTATTATCATTAGCAGGATCAATCAAGTCACATAAGCGCATCGCTTAACGATCGCGGAATTGTGTATTCACGTAATTACGTATATTCGCGACAGCAGCTCGGTTGCAGCTCGTACAATTATAAGCCTCAGTTTCGTTTCTAGACTTTTAGATTTTTGTTGCAAAGCTCTGGGAATATATATTTACTATAATAATTATGATATTAACTTCAACTTATCGTCTTTATTTGGTTGAGAAGAAAAGGTTTTTGACAGGCAGAGAGTTTAACAGATTTAGAATAGGGATGATGACAATTATTTATTTTTAAGTCAAAAAATATTTGTTTCCAAATAGTGCAAACAATATTATATTTAATTTATAAACGTTTTAAATTAAGTGCCACACATTGTCCGTGCCGCGCGATAAGGATGGGAATAATCACCTCCAATAAGTATGTAGCTTCTACATATTTACAACAATTTCACAGATATTTTCGATTATCACATTTTTACTATGACTTCTTTGAAATAACATAACTTTTCGAACATTTTTAATATTATATCCAAGTTATTTTCATAAGCTTGTATTAAGACAGCTTACCCTCATATTCAATATTTCAGGAACTCCTTCTTTCACTCTCTGGTTTACATCGGTAATTTCCACTCCATTGCAAGAGATGGAGGCCCTAATGGTCATCTGCATGCGAGCTTGAAGAATATTTGCTGATATCTTGTAGATCTGGCCTGGCCTCACCATTCTAGATGCCACTATGAAGTATGTTCTGTGAAATGAAAGCTTAATTGTAATAGGGTTTGTAAGAATTTAGCAAAGTATGTTTGTTAAATAATTAATTTAAATCAAACACATAGCAGGGTTTGGATGTCATTTTCATTAATTGCAGTTAGTTATTAAGGGTTGGATTATGTATGAAAGAGCAAATACTTTTACACACCAGTGAATGGCAAAATGAATTGCCACTACAAACCGCAATGGTGACTTGCAAGACTTAAGTAAAATAGTAAAGGGAAAATAAACTTACGCCTCATTAATGATGACACTCTCATGTTCCAAAGGGGCACCTTTGTACGCAGTACTGTAGGTCCTGCTGTTATCCCAAGCAGGTCTTGGAGTATTTTCAGGAGTGTACTGGTTCAGATTGTAGTTTACATCTTGATTTCGGTTCTCAAACTGATTGAACCTCTGTTCTGGGCTACGATTTGTATCATATTGACTACGATTTGGATCATATTGATTCCGGTTTGGGTCATACTGACTCCGATTTGGGTCATACTGACTCTGATTTGGGTCATATGGACGACTGGGATCATATTGTTGAGTTGGATTGTTTTGGTTATGATTCTGATTCTTCCTGTTCGGATCATAAGGGTTGTCATACTTTGGGTCAGAATTGAGGTAATCGTTTGTGGGGTTAGTTTGTTGAACATCTGGATTGTATGTTGGTGAAGCATAATCTTGTGATGTGCATAATTGTAATACTGTTGTTGATAGTATGTATGTTAATATTAAGAGATTCATAATTCAGTCGTTGATTTTGTCTGCCTGTAACAAAAAATAATATTGTAAAGTCATCAGAAGTCCTCAAAACAACCTAAAAGACCAAAATAAAATATAAAAATAAGTTGAATAACAGCTGTGACGCAACCTGTTTCTTGCAGAAAATACACAGTATTTTGATATTTCCCTAATCCTGATGCAGTCCATGTTATGGAAAGTCGTGTTTACACTTCACTTAGATTGAGTTACAACAGCATGAAAGTATACAATTGTTGTTTAATTTGATTTGAAGTTTATCAATGGTAATTAGTAGTATTCCAGCTTTAGTATTTAGTCAAATCTGCTGTTTTTTTCTTTAATTATTTATATAGCAGGCATATGGAAACCAAATAAACGAAAAATATTGAAAAGCTACTTCAAAATGATAAGTAAATTAGAGCGTACTATCAGTTGTTGAAGTTATTTTCTATTTTAAGATTCGAATTAGCAACAATCGTTACCCAACATAAACACCGACTCTTGTCACTAATAGTCAGTTGAAAGTTCAGTTAATTACATAACACCGGTCACATAAACAAAATCATAGTTCATTATGTAAAGATAGAACGAGTTTAATACTCGATTAACCTTAATTTTAATTTAATAATAAAGTTAACAATTGTCTTAACCTGAAGTTAACGCCCATGGATACTCTCCGCTTTTATATTCTAAACAAAAGCAAAGTACACAACCACATTTGCACTAAAACTTCACTTTACTACTTAAAAACACGCAAACTCACTTTGTTAGAAGGAAATTCATTTAAAATAAGTTTAATTCAAATAAATAAACAAGAACGTTAGCAACGTCCCATTACTCACTTCATTCAAGAAAATGCGATTGTCGCGCAGCCGCACTTCACCACGCCCGGCTAGTGTGAAAACCGGTAGGTTCCGTTAACGTTTTAACGTTATCGTAAATTCGACTTTTTACATTCAAATTGAAATGAAATGTTTAAAAATGTGATGCGCAGGGAATGCATTATTAAATAGATAGGAAATAGTTGTTTACTCCAATGGTGGATTTATCCGGTGTATAATTCTTGTTTGATTCGAATGAAATGTAAATATATAAATTAATGAAAGTGTGTGCGTCCCTGTAAAAAAGGCGTTAAAGAAAATGTCAAAGATTACTAGTTTACTAGTGTCCTTAAATCGTCAACTTTTTTTGATTAACCAGGATTAAACTAAAGATGAGATAAAGTTTGCAGTATGCCAGCTAGTGCAATAGGAACTTGTAGCTGCATTTCCCTACTGAATATAATATTGTTCTTTGTAACCATCACCCGTCCGCCGTGCTAAGGCCGGTATAACATATTATTATATGTTTAGAACGGAGACGGCACGCATGCGGTGTCCACCATAACCTAACCTTTTTCTCTATGATTCGTTTTCAGGTACTTATGTAATTAAAGTTACTTTTCAACACATTTGCTCAAAAAATGCATTTACGAAACCTGTATACTTTGTTCAAAAAGTAACGCACCACACAACGGAATGTACGGTAAAATAGGTAGATACTCTAACTTATGTGCTCATGGACATGAAGCTACATGTGACATCATACACCATACATCATACATGTGACATCAAGCTATACATTTCCAGAATAAGCTGACCTCTCATTGTACGGAAATCCTATACAATGTGAGATCAGCCCAACTGGAAATGTATAGCTTGATATGTAACCGTGTGTACCTGTTTTACCGCGTACTCCGTTCTATAGTGCGGGCCGTGCGTATCCTTAACGGTTTAATTTCCTTAGTTTGTCTCATTACATTACACTCGGTATTAGCACAGATATTATAATACTACGTATTAATAGAGAGAAAAGAAAATGTGACGAAAGATGCAGTTTAGATTTTCACCACGCGCACGTTGCGCCATTTGCAAATTCGCGCCATTTTTAGAAATGTCAAACATTGTTGCGACTTTCCGATTGTTACATTTTTTAGATTGGTCATTCTTTGAGGAGGAGTAGTGGTGGCCGAGTGGTATTGGTCCCGACTAACGAGCTGTAGTTCGTGAGTTCGAATCCAGACAGGCACCTCACTTTGTGTATTTAGTTTCATCATGACTGCTTCCAAAACAGCGGTTTCCTCACGATGTTTTCCCATCGTGAACAAACATTGTGTCAAACCGGCATGTCCTAGAACCAAAAAATCGAAGACATGTGACATCCACCAATCCGCACTGGGCCCGCATGGTGGATTATGGCCCACTCCCTCTCTCAGAGAGGCCTGTGTCGCAGCAGTGGGAACGTTTTATGCTGATTATGCTCCTATTTTTAAATTTATTTAGGAGTTCAACGAGGAATCCGATATAATTAAGGAATCTACTCCACCTGATATCTTGAATAAAATCGCGAGAACGCCTATTTAATGATTTAAAATAATTTTATGTAATGGAAGACTAAGAAATACCTACTTAATCTCTGAATTTCAGAAAATGATGGAGCAGGTTTTTGTTCGATAAATTTGCGAAAAAACAAGTGTACTTAACACTAAGTAGTAACTACTTAGTGTACTTACTGTTCTCTCGCAAATGTGTCATAAGATGCTGCGTAAACACCGGCCACCAGCCCAACGAACGCAAGCGAATGGGTTTCGCTGGCTTCCGTTGGTCCTGTCTAGACGGTTTAGCAAAAGCCAACAATCTTTCGTTGGCGTGTGCCGGCTATCCGCAGCGTGCTGGTAACATCAAAGACAGACGCAATCCACCATTCGTTTGTTCGACCAATAAATGTATTTGGACGTACCTTCGAAGGCCAACGAACGTGCGGTAGCCATCGCCGAATATCCTTCGATTGCGCTCGTTGGACCGGTGTACGCAGCATTACACACGTGCGGAAATTGGTTTATAAAAACTCGTGACTATGGTAAGCCCTCGAATTCGTCTTACTTACATTCGCTTCTTTGTAAAAAGCAACTTACCCCAACCTGTTTTTTTATATCCCTTATCTCTAGGGCTATATTTTGTAGGTAAAAATAGGTGGTCCAAAAATGAATAGTTTCGGTGATATCATCAATCATATTAAGTGTGTAGGTATCTAAGTTTCATTGAAAAATACGAGTAATTCATTTTTATTCAAGCCAATCATTCATTTTTGAAGATAAGAAAACGCGACGTTGTCATATTTCACGGTACCTAGGGTGTTTGTTTTACACATGATTGGAAGACTTCTGGGTTTTTACGTAGTTTTAAATAATCGTGACTTTGTCGAATTCTTTTTTAAAGTAAAATGAAAAAAAAAGTATGATTGAAACATAATTCCTAGGCCAGTTGATTATTTGTTCATGGTCTCAATCATACCCTAGAGTTATGGGTTAACAAAAAAAAACACCTTGTATAACTATTTCATTAGGTTTAGATAGGTATTCTGTTAAAATCTTTTCCACATAGCGTGTGGGTACGGTGTTCATGAGGTTTGAAATGTTAACGAACTGTCTTCTCTATCAAACTCCTTACAGGTACTTACTAATTCTATGGACTAAATTAATAGGGTTTCTTTCGGGCATGTTTGTAGGCTCTAACTACTAACGTAACTCGATCGATCTTCAATAGGGACATTTTGATTTTATCATTACCGACCTACTGCTTCCATTGCAGTGTCTTTAAAATCCCAACGCTAACGCCATGATAACCGCTCGTTCGTGATGAAATTTAAAACCACTCATGCGCGCACTACTTCTGGGTGGATATGTGAAAAATATTATAATGGTAATCGTAGCTAGCAAATCAACGCTAATGCAATGTAAATTACATTCATGTATTGGCCTACATATTGAGATCGTTAGTTTATGTCCACAATCCGGATTTCTATAAACGTACTTCCATTTTGTTGCGCAATGCTATAATGCTTTACAACTTTACTGCGAAAGAACTTAGCCCGAGACCTAATTATGTGTAGCTTGCAGTTATTCAAATTCTAACAAGGTTCTGGCTTTCATTATTTTGTGTATTTACTTCAGTAGCGCTATTCTATAGCAACCTCAAACAAAACAAACTTAGGTTAAGTGGGCGTGGAACGTGGAGTGAGCTGTCAGTGCCACTAATGCTAGGGATTGACAGAGATGGGGTGATGATGATACTGACAGCTCACTCCACGCTTGTCTTCGGTGAGTTTTTACAGAATCAACATGCTAGTAATAACTTCATTCTTGCTCAACACCCGGTTGTCCAACAAGCATCAATTATCTATATTTAGTAAGGTTAGAAGAGGTGTAGTCACGAACCATGTTTCGCCAGATAAAAGAGGTTGAACCTGTTGCCGCAAACTGCGTAGAAATCAAGATTCCGGGCTGCTACTGAGAAATTCGAGTTAACCCAAATACCATTTTAGCAGAACTGGGGATCGAACCCAGGATGCCCTTGCTCAGTGAGTCAGGCTTGAGACCACTAGAAGCAGCAGGAAGTTCAAGTAACATATCCAGTCGGCCTACGTCCAGCAGTGGACGTCTTTTAGCTGAAATAGTACCTATAATCGTAGTTCTAGTACAGAAGATATGCAAATGTGTATCCCAGTCAGGCCCCGTCAGGGTATATATTTTCTGTGCTCAGGCCTACATAATTAACAATACTCGGTCCATCGAGTATTGTTAATTATGTAGGATCTAATATTGGTCATTGTTGTTGTTCACATCTTAATGCCTCCTAAGGTAAAGAACATTATGCCTGTAATCCCCAAAGAGAAAGCCAGAGGTGTATAGTAGCCGGCACGTAACTTGGCAAGGTTTTGGCGTAGTCGGAGCTTACTCCGACTACGCCAAAACTGCACTGCAACGCTGCAACTTATTGAAGCAGTGCAACATTTTTTTTCAGATTTAATGCTTGTCATTATTATATGGTTCTTACCATATATTTCTTTAAGATCTGTTTAGAAAAGAGATAAAGGAAAAAAAAAAAGTTTAACGATACTTGCCAAGTTACGTGCCTGCGACTATATGTACCTAAGGTAGACCATCTGTTCGCCAGTTATTATGACTTAAGTCCCATGTAGTATGGGACGAGTCTATTGAATAAACATGATTTTATGGTAAAGAACTGAATAATTAATTTCAAAAGGCACGTTTTCTAGGGGTGGCGTGAGTTGGTTAAGTAGGGCGGTGTGTGCAGGTTAAATAGGGACATGAGTGCTGGTTAAATAGGGACGGTAGTGCTGGTTAGTTAGGGCGGTATATGCAGTTTAAATAGGGAGGTGTGTGTTAGTTAAGGGGCAGGCAACAGGAAATTGTGCATAGTGAGCAATGTTCATCTTCGTGAATTTTCGATACGATTTCGACGATAAATACAGCATCAGTAAGCTATCGGTTGTGCCTATATCCTTCCGTTTCGTCCATGTTCATCTTCATAGGTGATAAAATGTATACAAGGTGAAACCAGCATCAAACCATGCACTACTCAGATAATAAGCAATTCAGCAATTAATACATTGTTGGTACTTTAGTGAACTAAGGATCTACAACAAAAGCTTTTTCACAGCAGCAGGTCTAGGACGGCAGATACATTTGTTGACCAATAAAGGCAAGCTGTTGATGGACAAAATTGTTTCAAAATGTTTTTTATATTGTTTCATATAATATCACACATGCTATGTAGGTAATAAATATAATTCGAATGTATGTATTCTAGGTATGGTTGAAGGATAGGTATTGCCCTCTTGTTCAGTCAATTGATATGAGCTCAGTAATGTGATCTAAACTAAATTCAAATTATTACACTTGGGAGATTTAAAGCTATTTAAATGTGTTCGTGTTGTGAGCACATGGACAGTCAAAACAAATATCTACGATACTAAAAGACAGGGCAAGACGAAAACTTGTAAAATAATAAGGCAAGAATTTTATTAATTAATCATCTCCCACTGTATTTGAGTAATCATTATACATTTCAGTGTATTACAGAGAGGCACATTGACAGGGATAACAAAATAAAAAATGTTTTGATTGATGAAATTCTAATTAACCACTGAATTCTCCACAAGTTAGCAGGATCTCATAAACAAAGGAATTGATCAATAAAAATAAATCACGTGAAGTGATAGGATGTAAGATTGAGACTCGTCGGATCGCATACGATCGCGTAAGAACAACTGTATAACAAGACGAACAAGAGAGTCCAGTAGGGGTTCGGGTCGCTCCGGGGCCTCCACTCTTCATATTGAAAACTCATTATGTACGCCAGCATCCAATTTATCTTTTGTCAAAAAAATCTGTACAAAATATATTAAATATATACTCTGTAATGCTAAAAACTGTAACGCTACCTCCTCAATAGTTCAATCACGATTATTAAATGATTTAAAACACAATAACTCGTTCACGTCGTGCAAGAACAAACATTAACGTATCGACGAGCGCCGCCGGCGCTCGCGCGGCGGGGAGACCTATAAACAAGTCAACATTTTAAAAATCATACACCTCAGTCTGTCACGTGAATACCGCTGCTGCATCTGATTTATAATTCCGTTGCATTAATTTCATACAGTCGTGTGGTCTTACGATCTAGTGTCGCGTATCGCGTCCTTTGCTTATCGTCCGTGCGTGGCATCATAATATACATAGTTTATTTTATATATAGGCAGTCGCGACGAGGCGTGTGTTAGTTCCGCTCCTCATCGCAGTCGCGGGAGATGTGTCCGGGTTTTCCGCACACGTAGCAAGTCTTGGTGCCGTCGGGGCAGTTGCGGGAGATGTGGCCGGACTTGTTGCAGTTGTAGCAGGTCTGGTTGGAGCTCTCGCGGCCGCCCTCGGGGCAGTTCCGTGCGATATGCCCGGTCTTGTTGCAGTTGTAACACGACGGCTCGTCCGGGCTCTGCGCGCACTCGCGCGCTATGTGTCCCGTGCCGTTACATCTGTACCGCACAAATAAAGATGAACATTACATACACGATTTTACAGCCAAAAACCTGATTTAAATTTCATTCAGATATTTGAATAAGATAAAGGACGTTGACACTTTAATTGGACACGTGTTTCACCAAGGTCAAAGCCAACAGTTCACGCTGAAATGTTGAGCGTTAGTGGACACTTCACTTTCTCTATGACCTCGATATTCAGGCCAATGCCTACAATACATCAATCAGTTATTGATTGCACCAGAAACAGCCTATGCTTTTTTACAGGTTGAACAACTAAGTACTACCAACTATGTATTTAAAATACTTATTTATTCTGAGACAAAAGCTTGAAGAGCTTTTGTCTCAGAATAAATAAGTATTCGAAGATTCGAGTAAAAACGAATAGCAAAGAAACATCAAAGGCGATTCTCGTTATCGAAACTGGTTTTAGATATGATCCAATGATAGACCGATAAGAATCGCGGTTACCTAACACCCAACGTTACTAAAAAGACGCCCAGCATGGAATTATCCGATAAGTTGGTAGGCCGTAACTGGAGAGACTTGTCTCAAGCAAAACTAGTTTAAGTTAGCATATTGATTGAGTTGCTGTACTGTACAACATAGTGCAAAGAGAAATTTTTATTGATGAAACATAAACTATTAAGTTTGAGTTATGTTTCAATTTCAACATTATATTACTTTATAATGGGACATGAACTGTTCAGATATTCATGCCACGAGGATGGGAATAGCTCGTGGCACTTGTTTCCTCGTCGGCGCACGCTACGTCGGCTCGGCGATACACGCGTATGAGTCGAGCCGCTTAAATGTGACCACTCATGCGTAACGAGCCATTGCAGATACTTCATATCTACACGAAACACGTATCGTTGTCGTTAACTTATAGCAACGCTGCATCTAAGAAGCTTGATTGATTTACGCTACTGCTTCAAGCAACCCCGCTCTGGGCAGTTGAGTATGGGTCACCGAACTTATTTTTCCCCCTCGAGTCGCCGTGCAGGCCGATCATTGACTAAGAAAAATGTAGAGATCAGAAGGCACGTTCAAAAGGGGCAGAAAGTGTGAACTGTTTTTAAACTTTGGACCACTGGTCGCATTTTCGCTGAGTCTTAAAAAGTATGCGGCCTCGTCTGGATGTATTGGAAGTTGATCTGATCCTATGAACTTAGGGAGGCAATATCAACCTGTAGCAACGGTCGGCCTCCTCCTTGCAATCACGCGCGAAGTGTCCGGAGCGGTTGCACTTGAAGCACTTTTCGCGCTGACGGTTGAAGCCAGAGTCGCGAGCACCCTGCACGCCTCCTCCCTGGGTACACTCGCGGGCGAAGTGCCCCGTCCGGTTGCACTTGTAGCATACGCTCGAACTCATTGTCTGGAACAATAGGATGCACTCCGTTGATTACACTCTTATCACTTTCTAACTTGAAAAATACGCAGCAGGCTGTTAATTTTCCAATAATTTGGATTGTTAACTCAAATAAATATAAGCTTATTGTAAGATGTGACAAAAAAACACGTTTTAGGGCGCATTTATTCAGTAAACATTTTGACCTTGTAATAATGACCTTTCTAAAATACGGTCATTCGCCTTCTCTCTTTCTCACCCCTTTTTAGACCGTTATGGGAAACAGAGATTTCAAGTTTAATTATTTGCTAAGAAGTTTTGCTGACGTGACGTGACCCTGAGGTTGATAGCGCGCTTCATGTGCCAAGATCACGGCAAATTACGTACGATTGGTCGATTGCCACCAATTGATTCGCCGCAAACATTTTGATCTAGACGTTAAAGGGAGGCCCGATACTATGCAAAACAATTGAGATCGTATTCGTCGCACATTCCACAGGGTCTGTTGACTTGAGTATTTGAGCAGCAGCTCATGCCGGCTTTTAATGATGGGACAAATCCGAATGCGTAATATTTCAATGACGAAGCACTACAACAGTCGATTCTTGACTTCGAGTTTATATCTTAGCTTATATATTATCACTCTCGTGTTATCATAAACTGGCTCAGAAAAATTGTTTCGAGTACAAACAAGCTACCTATGACTTGATTTTGATCTCAATTAAAATAGGTCAGCACAAGTGCAATAAGTAATTTTCAGAGGGCAAACAAGGATCTTTAAGACACTACATGTACTTACACTGATTCTAGTACCTGCTATGTTTCGACAATCCAATATTAATTTTTATTTGAACAAATTGTAGCAGACTTGTGTAAATTTCAGCTTAAACAATAAAATATAGAAACCATAGTGTTAGAGGGACAAGTATTACGGCCGGCCTCGACTCGGCGACACCTTTCTTTGGCCTCTAAACTATTGATCAACACTATAGCAAGACATTATTTGAGTACAGTTTTATTTGCATAATCAATAAATTTTATTTGAATAATTAATCCCGATAGGCGACATTTTCGCTGTAGGAACTGCAACTTAATGAAAGATTATGTGAAACACGTAGAATATCTCGATATCTAGACATGTTTAAAAAAAAAAAAACTAATGTTATTATACTAGACCATTAAAAACCGTGAGGTCAACCACATTACACGCCGATAAACTGTGAGCATATTGTAGAGGGGATACAGAGAAAGCTGCAAGTGGGAAAGTCATTATCTTGTAGCAATTATGATAACTAGTGTAAGTGCAGTCACTATGTAAATAGCTGGCCCACACTTATGTACCCAACATGTAATAGCAGCTCCTAGGAGAATCAAGACTTCTTTGGCTAAGTGTCCATTAAGTAAATTTACCATTTTTTGTGGGAATTGGGGATCATAATTGTATGTCTATAGTATTACAAAAAGCTTCAAAACCAAAAAACTAAAGCATTCGTAAGAAGACGATGATTCTAATAACATACACTTAGTATTTGATTGAAATCATCATCACTAAAGATACTATAAACAATTTATTAAAAAAACAACTTTTAGCACATTATTGTTGTAATTTGTGGGTCTAAAAGTTAAGTCTTACCAAGTCTGTACAGTAAAGATTTCAAAACTTATCTTTAACCAAATAAAATACAATTTAAAACAAATAATTACTTGAGAAAAGGCTGAATATCAAAAGTAAGTCGCACATGAATTTTACAGTGAAATCTAGTTGGTTGTTATGCATTGAAAAAAAAAATACTTTCTAAGTGTAATTAAAGAGAATGGAGCAATAATTTGAAAGTTCTAACTGTACTCTTGTAAACGTGTAGCAAACCTTTTTAGATTTATTTGGGAATGATGGTAACAGTTTCTTTTTAAATTATTTTGTTTTCTTTTGTTTTGCACTGTTACCATAACCAAAGATTGTGTTACAACCTATTTTTACTAAAAATAAATACTACAAGATGAGAATTTTAGTATTTATAACCTAAATTTGACCACTACATTCATGTAACTGTTGGTTCTCCATTCATAAATCAAAGTTTTTAGGTGTAATTTATATTATTTTGAAAAATTTGTAATATTTAGCTTGTATTGTTTGCAAAAAACTGGTAATTTTAATGCTTCTGCTGCCAGTGATTTGTAGAAGAATTAAAATTCTTAGAAAGTGTATAATTGGAATTGTTCATCAACTTCATTGACTTTCATACTGAGAAATTCTGTGAAAGGCAATTAATGGAACAACAAATATGGTTAGCATTGTCGAGGAAATTGAAAAGCAAGATCTTGGCAAAATGAATTATGTCCTTGATTATTATTAGAACAAGGGTGTTAGTTGAAAATTCTAATACAGTGTGGAAAAATAAATTACGGTTAACCAATGAACATTATTATTGTATCTACTGACGTGATATCAATGAATTCCTAAGTACAATAGCAGATAATACAGATGTACCTACCATTTAGTACATTAATGAGTCCTTTGTGTGAGCATGTAACAGGTAGATAGCATAACACATGCTTAGAACTAGACTTTTAAGGTATCTAACCGATAGGCAATGTACATGTTAGTACTTTCCACATGCTGTTCATAGTGCAGCGATGCGTCATTGTCTTATACCAACAGAGAAAAAAAAGAAAGCTACAAGAGAAGGCATGATGAATACTTTGGAGCTGATGGAGACAGCGCTATGATGACGGAGCCATTTCAGAAATTGCTTCAGATGCAAATTAACGAATCCAAAAGAATCTGAATGGAATATTTCGAATATAAAATTACCTCAACAGCAGCTATATGTGTCAGCAACGAGTCACCGTTTGTCAAAAGACTAACCACGTTCATTAAACAACCTAACTAAGATGCGTTGACATAAAAATAACAGAATTTCATTTGGAAACACTTTGGGAATTTGCGTCGTTGCTTTATTCGCCGATAATTAGAAGAAAACACATCTGTAATGTACGTACGCCATATAGCAGCCTAACCACGTGTAGAGGTACCGGTAGCGCGCGGTTTCACAATCAATGTTACACTTTTCACTTACCGATTAGTTGTGAAACTTCTTGAGCACTTAAATCACTATTGATTCGATCGTTTCACGATCAAATTTTTAATAAGTTTTACAAATAAGATGTAATTTACGTTGCTTCGTTTGCAAGGAAGCCAGCCACCATCACTACGAATTCGTAAAAGACATTTTGAGCATAGACAATGTAGCTAAAAAGTTTTTAACGCTTCTCCAACGTGACTAGCCAATGATTTTTAAAATATATTTTTAAATACAATTTCAATGTCACACGGATCGAAAAAAACTAAATTTTGCACAAAAAAAGGTTTTTTCTATTGATTTTTCTGTAAAATTATTTAAGATACAAAAATTTTTTTTTTCATGGGAACGCTAGCTATTGTCTATGAATTCGGAGGCGAACCAATGGGAAGTACAGAAATCTACACTTCCAACCTATCAACAGTTCCGTCAATAAATTACCAATGAGCTTTTCTTAATATGTTTATTACCATAAACTATTTCTGTGCATCATAATCTGTATTATGAAAACTATTTAGGAAGTCTCAAATTACTGCGAACTTTAATGAAATTACGAAGTTTTAATTTTGCTAGGTTATTCAACTATTGTCAAGCGAGTCGTACGGTGTTTACAAAACTGCGAAATCTATTTTATAATCCGATATTTTTGAGATAAAAGAGAAGCCAAATTGGTTTAAGGAGTGCCAATAATGTCCACGGAGAAACGACGCAGCAGTGTTGATAACAATGAAGAAGCTGAAGAGACCGATGGCTGGATAGGGCCTATGCCCGCTGAGGCATCAAAGCCCAAAGCAAAAAAAAGACGAGGTAGTTTTATGATAAAAAATCCTTGATTGGCAGAGGGTTTGAAGCAATTGCAGGTGCTAATCAATATCTTCTACTTTCCAGTGTTGGAGTTTGAATCTCTGTACATCGAGAACCTGCCTACATCTGAAACGTACGAGTTCAGTTACATGCATCGCGATGTGGTCACTCATGTAGTAGTTACTAAGACGGACTTCGTGATCACTGCTAGTCAGGATGGCCACTTGAAGTTTTGGAAGAAACAGGTACAGTATAGAACATCATTCTGGAACATCTATGAGACCAAGGGCCTGTTGCATTTTGGCGCCACAATGGATAATTGAACATTTGAATTGATGTTAGTTTAGTAAAATAATGCTCTATTGTTAAAGTTACTACACTTAATCTAAGTAAGTCATTATTTTACATTCTGAGCATTATGCTGCTGAATTAAGACTAAAATAATTTGAAAACCACCATTCATTACAGACAGATTGGTGATTGCTGTTTGTTTTACATAGAAACTGTAACAATGAAATGAACACAAGAGTTAAAAAAAGCAGTCTTTTTGTGCTTTTCAAATCTAAATAAATAAAAAAACACCTAGGATCCATATGTATAGTGTTAGTATGAACTTAGCCTATGTTAGATAACACAATAACATAAAAATACAATAATAAGGATCAATTGTCTTCATGAACATGTGCACGCACAAGTCTGCCAGCCCAGAGCCTGATAAATGGTCCACCAACTTTGTCTGCCAGTGTAGCAAAAATACTGTTAGGGCTACCCCTGAATGGCCGCATCATCGATGCACATTGTTTGCACGGTTTACGCATGATGGCATGAAAATGATCTGTTCGCGCTTCTGCAAACATTCCCGATGCATTGCAGTACCAAGGCGGCCCCAACAATATCCTCAGCGCAAAATTATATTGCACTCAAAGAGTGTTGTAAGCCTTCTGCGTATACCTAACCCACAAGCTGCATGACTAATAAGACTGGCTCTGAAGAGGGTCAGTTTTACCTCGTCAGTGTACTGCACAAACCTGCAGGCAAGCATATTGTATCAGGCTGCCAACGCCCTGTGCTCCCTATCTATATCCTGGTCATCTGTGAGAGAACCCGTGATCACATGACCGACTTCTAATGGTGTTCCCTGTAACATCACCAGTGGTATATGCCCTATGTGGTGGTGTGTGTGGCTTTTGCCCTATAAAATGTTTGTTCCGGAACTTAAATTTTTGATACTTGTTTTACAGGAAGAGGGCATCGAATTTGTGAAGCATTTCCGTTGCCACCTGGCACCGATCAGCCATGTTGCTAGCAACACCACGGGTACACTGCTCTGTACTGCTTCACTGGAGAAGACTATCAAAGTGTTTGATGTTGTTAACTTTGGTAAGATAATATCTCTAATCGGGTTTCTGAATACCAGCATCATCATCGTTATTGGCTTAGCTGTTTAAAGTGTTTACATAATTATCATTTAATAGGTGTTGCCTGCAACTTCGTCTGTGATTGTAGCCTTTGTCCTCATCCAAATATGTTCAGTTGTAAATTAAAGACAAACAACTAATGTACTTGAAACTGTAACAGAGAAACAACCTTTCGCATTTATAATATTAATTAACCAAGTATAAAAAAAAAACATCATCTTACTGCCCTTGTCCCCTAGTTTTTTTTTTTCCAAAATAGTTTTTTTATTATTTCCTATACTTGAAAAAAAAAAAAATTAATAATGTTATTAAAGATTAGTATACATAAATTACAGACACTTACGACCAAATCCAATAACTTAAAACAGATTGCTACTGATGATACTATTATATCCCTGTCAAACAAATAGCTCAAGGATCGCCTAATTTGGCGTTATTGGGACGTTAAAACCAGAGATGACTAGGGTTTTCTATCTATCTCCAGTAAACCAAAATTGGAGATAGAGACGTATATCGTACGGTATTCTGTTGTGGGAAAATGCCGCCGACATTCAGACTATAATTGTTTTGCAGAAAAGAGCTGTTAGATCAATTTATGAATTAAGTCCGAGACACTCTCTCAGAGAGAAGTTTAAGGAAATTAATGTAATTACTGTGCCTTCTCAGTATATTTATGAAAATCTTTTATATGCCCACAAAAACATAAAATTGTTTAAAAAATACAGTGATATCCATAATATAAATACTAGGAACAAACACAAATTTGTTGTACCTACAACAAGGCTCAAGAAAATAGGTGGCTCGTTCAGATGTCAATGTATACGCTTTTATAATAAACTCCCAAGCCACGTTCAAGATCTAAGCCTTAATAAATTCAAATCATTTATTAAACGTTAGTTGTGCCAGAAAGCTTTTTATACTGTCAAAGACTATGTTGAGGACAAAAAGGCTTGGGACTGACCTGCTCCAATTTTTGCATACTGAGTATGGTTTTTTGTTTGGTACGAGGGTGGGTCAATAAGTCCGTGACTTTTGGAATAAAACACAGATTTTTTTTATGTTTTATTTTTCAACGTAGTCTCCCTTGAGCTCTATACACTTTGTCCAACGCTTCTCCAATTTTTTTATCCCTTCCAAAAAAAAATTATTTGTCGAGGTCCTCAAAATAGGTCTTTGTTTGCGAGATGACATCATCATTGGAGTCAAATCTTTTTCCACCAAGCCATTTCTTCAGGCTTGGGAACAAGAAGTAGTCACTCGGAGCCAAATCTGGAGAATAGGGCGGATGAGGGAGCAATTCATAGCCCAATTCATGGATTTTTGCCATGGCAACTGCACATGTGTGCACCCTTGCATTGTCTTGGTGGAAAAGAACTTTTTTCTTGGCCAAATGAGGTCGGTTTTTTTTCAAATCGTCATTGAAACGGTCCAATAAGTTTGCATAATATTCCCCATTGATTGTTCTTCCCTTTTGAAGGTAGTCAGTGTGGATTATCCCGCGTGCATCCCAAAAAACAGTCGCCATAACTTTATTGGCTGACAAACCCACCTTGGCCTTCTTTGGCGCCGATTCACCCTTAGAAACCCACTGTTTTGACTGTTGTTTGGTCTCTGGTGTGTTGTGATGGATCCATATTTCGTCCACGGTTACAAAACGGCGCAAAAACTCCTCCATATTGCGATTAAACAACGCCAAACCTTCCTGTGAAGTTGTTACACGATTGCGTTTGTGGTCGACTGTGAGCAAACGCGGCACCCATCTTGCGGAAAGCTTTCTCATGCCCAAGTGATCATTCAAAATTGAAACCAGTGAGCCATGCGAGATCCCTACGGCTTCCACAATCTCTTGCACTTTCAATCTTCGGTCGGCCAACACCATATCGTGAATTTTTTCGATTGTTTCGGGTGAAGAGACCTCAACTGGGCGTCCAGGACGTTCGGCATCTTCAGTGCTTGTACGGCCACAACGAAATTCAGTAAACCACTTTTTTACCATTGAAATCGATGGTTCAGAGTCCCCATAGTATTTATCAAGCTTAGCCTTGGTCTCGGTAATGGTTTTTTTTCGCAAAAAATAATGTTTAATAAGCACACGAAATTCACTTTTTTCCATTTTTTCCTCAAATTACTGGGTAGTCTGATAAAGATATCTGTCAAACACAAACTAACTGACGCAGCAAGTTCAAATTTTGACAGGAGTCAACTGACAGATGCCTGTTGACAGGAGTAGTGTTGCTTTTTCAGTAAAGAGGTCAGAAATTCAAAAAGTCACGGACTTATTGAACCGCCCTCGTACCTAACTTTTGTTTTATTATATATACACTTTGACATTTCATGATTATTATATACACAATGACATGAACATTTACTTTGTATAATATTATTATTATTTTAATTTCGTGTGAGGACTTAGTGGGTAATATTTTTATATATTTTGTCTATCTCAGTTATTTATTTTAATTTTTTATATCTGGCAGTTTGAGTACTTAAAGCGGCCTACCCAAATGTCCTTTCTTTGGTATTGTTCGTCGAATCGTTGAGCTCCTTATGTTTTGAGTTGAGCTGCACGATTAATGACAAATGCGTGCACTGACAGGACAGGTCCACTCAAATCTGTTTGGTTCTTTCCTCAAAATACCATTTCAGACACCTACCTACATGGTCCTCTTATGATCTGTAAAATAAACAATGACATGAATATTTACTTACCTAGGTATTATTTTATTGTTATTATTGTGAATGTTAAGACTATGTGGGTCATTGTTTTTTACTTTTTATTTTTTATTTTATTATCTCAGTTAGTTTTAATCGTAATCTTGGTCTGGCGGTTTGAGTAATTATTCGGCCTACCCAATGTCCTTTCTTTGGTATTTTTCGTCGAATCGTTGAGCTCCTTATGTTTTGAGGCGAGCTGTACGATTACTGACAAATGCGTGCACTGACTGGACAGGTCCACTCAATGTGTGTGGTTCTTTTCTCAAAAGACCATTTCAGACATCAATCCACATGGTCTTAACATGATCTGACCAAGATTATGTCTGGACTTTAAAAGAGACCGTGACCTCTGAATTTATTTCGGCCTTTCTTCTCAGAGTAGTCAGATAGGAAACGCCGACCTCATCTCGTTTAAAAAAAAACGTTTGACGTGTAAAAGTGTTTGTACAAACCCACTTACAGAAATAAAAATCATTTATCATTTAAATATTAAATTCGGCCGTTAAAAGACATTGTAACAATATTACGACGACAGGTTATCATAATTTTATTGTATTTAATGTTGACTGTTATTTCTATTTCAGACATGATCAACATGATAACTATTGAGTTCGAGCCCTATGTTGCTGAATGGGTGCACTCAGCAGGGGATCCGATATCTGCACTTGCTATGTATGTATTACTTGAAATCCATACCGAATTTAGTCTACATGCTACTTTATTTTATTTTTACTTGCTGTTACTGTTAGCCTGAGTCATCCCACTTCTGGGCAATGGCCTCTCCCCATGATATCCAGCTCTTTCGATCCAGGGCTAAAGTAGACCACTGGTCGTTTTGTTTTGTCCAGCTCGACCCGCCATCTTCTACGGGGTTTGCCGCGAAGCCTTCTGGCTGTGTCAGCGCTCCACGTAGTGGTTATTTCGGCCCACAGCTCTTGGGCATACGGCAGACTTGGCCAGCCCAGTCCCTCTTTAGCTTAGCGGCTTTTTGTGCATCGTCAGTAATCTGGGTTTTGGAGCGCAGTGTGGTGTTGCGAATATGGTCTGTCAATTTGACGCGTAGAATACTGCGCTGCATTGCACGTTGGCTAACCTTGAGTTTGGACTCTTAAATGTTTGTCAAAGATCATATGATCCATAGGTCAGAATGGGAAGGATTATTTATTAACATACTTTATTAAAAACCAATAACAATAATTAGAGACAGTAAGGCAACACAATACACTTACATATTACTTAATAAAAACCCTAAGGTCATTTATTTACTGACTGACAATGCAAAGCCTAAACACAGGTCTATAAGCATGACATTTTGCACAAGAGTTCCTCATATAACGAAGGAGAGCAGTAATGGATTTTTGAAAATTCACACCTTTAAGAGGTTAATAATTGTATGGAAGTTCGTCATTTTTACGGATGGGAAATCCCATCAAACATGACTTGTTGTCATAGAACATTTTCAGTTTATCAGTTTCTTCATAGAATAATCAGATACCATAATTATCCTGGACACAATAAAATAAAACAAAACCAATTTGGTAATTTCATAACACAGAACTCGCAAAACATAAAGAAACAAATATTGAACTTGTTCATTTACTATTAAACATTTGCTTTGTATGTAGTTCTATGCCAGTTATAAGAAAATGGTGGCTTTCTTACAATATTCTTTTATCCTTTTTCTCACCAGCTCAGAGAAAGCCAGCAACAAGATCCACATATTCGACGGCACACAAACGGCGAGCAAGCCACTACACACCTTCGAGACTCTTCATCAAGCCACCGTCACCACCATTGCTTACAATCCGGTCTACGAAACAGCAGTGTCGGTAGACAAGCAAGGTAAGCAAATCATTTATTTCGATAACACCAATATGCACATTCGAAATAAAATAATAATGTTAGGAAAAGAAAATTGCACTGTACGAAAGCAAGCAAGGTTAAGGCAAAATCAAATTCATTTCAGTTTAGCAGAACCATGGGGGATCAACTAGAACATTTTATAATTAGTCTTCAAAAAAAGTCATAAATGGCAGCATAGTTTACCATTATGAAATTAAAAATCATTAGAAAGCGATAAACTGCAGAATTTTGGCTGAAGTAAGATTAGTAAAAATCAAGACTTGTTAAATGCTGATTTATCTATTCACACTCGTTTTATAGTATAGTCACAAATTTAAATCAAACAACTTATTTTAAATCTATTTCTTTACATTGAGACTTAAAATAAATCTATTAACATGTTTTTCTGAAACCGGAAGTATAAAACTTTATTTTAAAAGGATGGCACGAAACGTTTTAAAAGTAGGTCGACTCCTAGATGGCGGCGTAAAACTACTGTCTCTGACAATCTGTTGAACATTTTGATGACGAAAAATTGCCAGCTCAATTGCCAGACTTAGGGAGGTGTCATTTCTTTGTTTGGAATTGGGTATCTGTACGTAGTATTATAATATCTGTGGCAGAACAAATTAGCATGTTGAAAAAAGAATGTTATTTTTTTTTGGACAAAATCCACAGCCCTTTAACTATTTCACTTAAAATTAATAAACTAATCTTACAGCCAACTACGGATTTACAATTTAGTGGCTACACTTATTATATGCACAGAAACAAACAGGATGACAGGCTAGCACCATCCAAACATACCTAGGTGTGCAGTGTGGGTGGGTGTGTAGGAGTTGTAATGGTGTATGGATACTTTATTCAATACTATTTAGACCTTTTAGTCAATTCGTCGCACCCAGAAGTTACTAAGACTTTCCTGAATATTTCTTTTTTGATAATTAATGAGAATTTCGCATTCTAGAGTGTATGAAGAAAATTAAGCAAAAATATTTTTAAAGTTTTTGTTAACATTATTATGCATGGTGGCACGTACATCGACGCGCAAACTGAACCATGAATTCTAGGCCCCGTCATTCTAGCTTCATCAACATCTTTAAATGCGTGCTCTTACACCCCTGATTGTTGTGTCATGTGTAGTTGAGCGAGTGTGAAAAGCCCACTTGAGCTTCGTTGTTGAAGGGTTACTACTGTCATCCGATAGACCGTACAAACTCTATACTTATATTCTAAAGAGGTAACATATGTTTGTAAGTTTGTATGTACGGAGTAATCTCTGGAACTGCCGGACGGATTTGAAAAAATCTTTTTGTATTTGATAGCCCAATTCTTGAGCAATGCTATAGGTTATGGAACATCACGCTATGACCATAAGGAGCCGAGGAGAAAGAACGCTAAGCGGAAACGAAGTGACAGCGCGGCAGTTGATGCGATTCGATGGGATGGGTCGGGGGAACAAGAAATTTCACGCGGACGAAGATGCGGGCGCTAGTATTCATTGAATATGCTGATAGCTACACACTGTTTCCATTTATTTTACTAGGTATCATCGAATACTGGACAGGCCCAAAACACGAGTACAAGTTCCCGAAAACTGTAAACTTCGGCTCGAAATTGGACACGGATTTGTATGACTTCGTGAAGAACAAGACGTACCCGACAGCGCTTGCGTTCTCGCCCGACGGCAAGAAGATGGCGTCCATCAGCTTGGATAGAAAGGTAAGATGATATAGTGCTGATGTTTTTTTGTGAAACATATTGTAGTTGGAAAAATGTTTTAGTTTTTAGTTCCGCAAAAACTAGATCCCGGCTTGGATGAATGCAGCACTGCCTTTCCGCGCGCAAAAATGCACATGCATAAGATCCGATAAGTTATATATACCTATTGTTGCAGCTGCCATGTTTTGTCTCTGCATCACCCTAAGGTTGACTGGTAGAAAATGCCTCAGGCATTAAGCCCGCCTTTGTAATGCAACCTGCAACCCTAATCTATACTCGACACGTGTTTTGCCCCTCCATGCGGTATCCTCAGGAGATGTTGACTCCTCGAAACTTAATATTTTTACTGTCATGGATTTCTGCACAGTAACGCCTGATAACATTAAATGCAACGTTTGTTTTTCTTGACTGAAATAGAGAGGTATTATTTTCATAATAAGTTCATATAATCCCAAAGGATGACTATTTCATGAAATAGCCATTCAATGGGATTATATGAACTTGAGGGTTGTATTGATGATTGTTATGATTATAATTCTATAAATACATCTTGTTACGGTCGCGAATCATATTTTGATGAACATACAACCGGACACTGAACGGCAAATCATTAAAAATTCAGGAATTACGTGTGTATACGCATTCCAATACACACACTCTCGCCTTCTTCCCATGGGAGTGGGCAGGAACCACAGAACGCCACCTGCTACGATCCTGACATACTCCTTTTGCCTCGTTTATGTTCATACATCTGGTTATACACGAGGTCGCCGGTTGCGAGTGCTACGCACCTGACCTTTCATAATAGCTCCCAGGTTGATTTTACTACATAAGATTTTAAGACAGTATAAATATTTGCTGCCTTGGTGGTCTAGTGGTCGCAAGAGCTACTGCTGAGCATGAGGTCCTGGGTTCGATTCCCAGGTAGGGCAGTGTTAATGGGTTTTTTTATCTAGAATTTCTCAGTAGCAGCCTGGACTCTGGATTTGTGCCCGGTTGATGGCAATTTGTTCACCCCCTTTTACATGGGACTTAGCATAACTGGCGAAATGTGGGTGTACTAAAGGTAAAAAATAATATAGGTAAACCTCTGCCTAACCCGTCTGGGATTACAGGCGTGATTTTATGTATGCATGTATAAATATTTGCACAAAAAAGCCGAGATGATTAGTTACATAATGATAAAAGATAAATCGCATCACATCTCAGTGAAACGCTGTTTGGTTTGTGAAAGTATACCTACTTCCATACCGTAATTGGTAACGTTAAATAACAGGTGAAAACTTAAACAAAACACATAATATAGATGTTATGTGGCACATTATCTGATATTATAGCAAACGCAATACACACGTAATTACTGCATTTTTTATGACTTTAGTTCTCATATGGCGATCGATACCTCCAAATATATCGGGACCGTGATACTTTAGGGTACCATATTACTTGACATTTTTGTTTGTTTAAGTATCCCCGACCCATTTAAGTATAGACATTTCACGTGCGCGGATGTATTGAATTTTTTTTACAAATATAGGTAATACATAAGAGGTGTTATAATAAATTAAAGCACCGCCATATTTTACCATTCGGCACGCAAACATTTACATTATTACTTTCTTAGGTTAAATCAAAAGCCAGATTCATCAATCCAGACCTCTACTGAGTCACACTAGTACAACACTTTTGTCAAGTCTTTCCAACCGCTTGGTGATTTATTGTAAATAAACATCCATACAGTAAACACTTCTGCGCACCAAAGTAGTTTGACACGTTAATTGACACAATTTACTATTCTCACGCCTATTTCTTGGGGTTGCATCAGTTAGACGTTCAAAATGACGAATGAAAATATAAATAAAAGGAAGCTTCAAGATATTGTACTGCTTAAAATAAGGCTTGCAACCGTCTGTAGTTTTAAGTTTAAACATTGATCGGAGACATGCTCTTTTGTGCCTTAAATGCTGTGTCTTTATCAGTCTCAACTGCCCAGAAAATGACAAAATAACGTAATATTGAGATTCAATTATTCCGTGGTAAGCCTTAAGAACTGTCTTGGTGTCTGCTATGGACGATAATCTATATAAAACATAATTATGCATGAACACATAGACAACACAAACGACAACCCACAAAGGTTCGAACCCCTTTGAATTTGTCGGGTTACTCTTGCGCTTTCCCTGCAACCATATTTCTGATTAGCTCAGCTCATTCATCCAGTTCATATGATCAATTACTTTAGTTGGGTTGGTATTCTAATCCAAATGGCGTAGATTATAGTTTATATATTACAGTCCAATTTAAAACCATTATTCTGCCGCCAAACAGCCTATTCGAAGAGTCCATAGCATTTTCTATCAAAGTCGTAAGCGTATTTCCCACCTGTATCATAACATGAAATTACGCCTTTATTCGCCGAAGGAGAACTGTCATACATTTCGAAAGTTATGTTTAAGTTCCATAAAAGGGAGCGAGCCTATCACCAGGCACAGAGTCAGATGCCAGGCCGCTATTTAGAATACTTATAATACTTAGCTCGGCCTAGATATAGAACCCAGGATCCGAAGCAGTCGCCTTTACGACCATTAAGCCAACCAATGAGACAGTCCTCTAACTTTTTTGTTTTGTATACAGGTTGGCAGGGACATGATGCGCAAACTGTAACTGTGGATTCAGCACATGGTTCCAGACCCCCTAGCATAGAAACTTTTAATCGGTTATAAAAAAAAACCGCTGTTCCATAAAATGAAAAGTGCGATACCCACGCGGTCAATATGTATTGAACGGCAGTTTTTTTAGGAAACGAGTCATGTACTGAATCCATGGTAACAGGCTGCGCGTCGAAGCCTACACGACCTAATTAATACCTGAAAGCCAATTCTTGTACTTAAAAACCGTTCAAATTCAAGTCGCAATCTCATCTCAGCGACAATCATTGTCAAAACTTGTCGAAAATGTATGTAAATTGATTGTATTTTTAATATATTGAGACTTAGATTAGGATGCGAACGTTCTTATAAAAACGGGAATTGTCATCATTTGTGCTTCATATGTTGTGTATATTGTTTGTGGAAGATCGTAAATAAATAAACCCTCTGAACCCCGTGTGAGCCCAGTACATAACAAGTAGGATGTTTGTCTGTTGATGTAATAGGTGCGTGTGTTCCATTTCCTGTCAGGCAAACTGCACAAGGTGCTGGACGAGAGCCTGCAGCGCTTCCAGGAGTTGCAGCATCAGACGCAGCAGCTGCCCAACATGGAGTTTGGTAGACGGTAATGTTGCATCAATTTTTTGTGCGTCTTTAGTATGATCGTGGCATCCTTACGAGCTCTAACCCGACTTAATCGACTCGACTTAATGTTTGAGCTGTATGTTACTAACTTAACTTTTTGTGTGTTCTTTTACAATCTCTAGATCTATAACAAAGTTTCCATCCATGACAGTATTACAAGATGAGTGGTCGCTCTGCTGCACACAAGCACCACAAGCCTTCTATAATCTGCTATTAAGGGCTGCAGAAGCAGGAAAGTAGCCAATCTTTATATCATAGTACACGGGGTGCTGTGTATATGTTTACACAGCAGCCAATCCGTATTACATAGTACTTTTAACATAATGGGCAAAATGATGGTTTAGGTAAGTACAATACACTTCTCCCTATCTCTTCGGGGACTAAAGTCGTTATATTTATTTGTGCTGCCCATACTAACAGTCTTCTTCCTCACGCAGAATGGCAGCCGAACGTGACCTAGAGAAGTCAGACTCTGTCCACTTGGCCAACGTACTGTTCGACACGAGCGGCCACTTTGTGATCTACTCAACCATGCTGGGAGTGAAGGTCGTCAATCTGGTCACCAACCGCTGTGTCGCCATGCTCGGGAAACCAGAGAACTTGCGGCCTTTACATCTTGCACTGTTCCAGGTAAGGCTTCATTTAAATTGTGTATACATTAGCAGGAATACCTTTCCTTAATGACTTTTGGAAACCAATATTGAATGTATATGTTGCTGGCGTTCTTGAATAAATGAATATAACCGGTTGACAAGTTAACTTGTCCCACAGTTGAAATAAACTAGGAAGGTTTGTGTTGGCAATTATATTTATTTGGGCCTTTTTAAAATTTATCAATTAATTTTGTAATTTTCGGATAGCCGTTCTTAGATTTACGCTTTGACATTTCTGTTTTGATTACTTGCACAGTAAAACTGAAACGATCAAGACCCATTAATGTATCAATTATTTCACTAAATAATAGTTAAAATACACAAAACTTTTGTAAAAGAGTGCAAAAGTTTCCAAATTTCCTTACCTTTCCAGGGCCGTACCAATCAATCAAAAGTAGCCACAACTCTGGAGATGGAAGGCTCCGAGAACCCCACACTTCTGAACATAAAGACGGACCCCACGCTGTTCTGTACCGCGTACAAGAAGAACCGCTTCTACATGTTCTCTAGACGGAGCCCTGATGATATCAAGAGCCCTGATGCTGACAGAGATATCTTTAACGAGAAGCCTTCCAAGGAGGATATCATTTCTGCTACTGAGGGGCAAGGTATGGCTCTATTTTTCTCATCTAAGATATTTGACATTATTAATGTAAATCATGAATTATCTCTTTGATCAAATAGTACTAACCATCGCAGCGTTCTTGCAGTAAGCAATAATTGCCGCTATTTATATCTATCAAACTATAGATCCCCAAGACATACGACTGTTTACGACTTTTTACGCCCCTAGTTTCTGTAATCCTGAAAACGGGCCTTTTAATGTCGGGATAGGCTCTACCTATATGATACATTAAGATAAATTAAACTAGTCAGGAGGTAAAGAAAGATGCTGAACAAGCACATTTTGAAGACTGAAGCTTAAAACTTTAAAAAGGTGCTTGTATTGATCATTTTAAATCACGTGTTAGCTAACTCAGTATTTTTCAAACTTGTAAGCGTTTCCTACATGTCGAGGGATCGTAGTGTTTTTCAAATATTGCTATTTATTTTTTTGTTTGAGAACCAATCAACCCGTACTGGGCCGCGTAATGGATAACGGTCTACCCTATGAATGAATGAATAAAAACGTATTTCGTCCAACAAAGGGTCGTAGGCACAAAACAACACAAACATCTCGATTGGTCAGTATGTGAACCAGACAGCAATGGATCAGGTACTGGCAATCGAACCTCTGCGCGAATGCCCTCAGGATGCCCTGATGCCTATGTTGGATCCCTGAGGCTCAGCAGTGGGAATACTATCAGCTATCAATACCCGATAACAAAGCAGAGCACCTCCTCGATTAGCTTATTGAGAAAAGATCCTGAAGAGTTGAATAAACCTGTCTCAAAAACGTCCTTTTCTAAATACTTTTCATTCTACCCCAGGTGTCCAGCGTCTATACGAGCAAGCCATCCTACACACGTCTCTAGGAGACGTGCACGTCCGTATCTTCGGCAAGGACGTACCGCGCACCGCTGAAAACTTCTGTGTCCATTCACGTAACGGCTACTACAACGGACATGTTTTCCATCGCGTTATCAAGGGCTTCATGGTGCAGACTGGAGATCCTACAGGTAAGATACGATAAGCTTTATTTTTTATTACTTGGTCTAGGACAGATTTATGCTCAAAGGAATGATCTAGCTCATACTACACTTTCTTGAAGGTAAAGAAATATTTTTCTGAAGATGAGGAATAAGTAGAATTTTAACAATATGGCCATTTTTCAGTTGCTCTGTTTCATTCACAGCCAGATTTTTTTGGTCTAGATGTGCATTTGAGAATTTGAACGAACCAAAGAATTACGAGTATTCGTTGAACAATGTTTTTCAAACTAGGCTAATGAAGTTCCTAAACTGAAATCATAAAAAATACCGGTTGATCTTTGAAAGGAAAATAGTACATAAAAGGCTGATTACAGTCAGTCGTGAAATAATAACGAAGTTTCGAGGCGTAAATTATGTAGTTTTCTACAAAAATATTTTATTATCATCACGTTTTCGCGACACGTTTCACACCCACGTGCCACTTATCATGACGTGATAAGAGAAATTTGCCGAATTGTTGGTAATTTGAAGGACTCCTTATCAAAAGAGATAATAAGTACGTCATCGGTATCACGCTCGTTTGAAAGCTAAACTCCATCAACATCAAATGCACCATGAGCGGACGAATATAATAATGATTGTGGATATGTTGTACTAATCGCAGCTTATATCGAATTTTATCTGCAATTTTACCCGAATAATAATATAAATAAATAAAACAAAGTCGGATAATTTACACCATTTGTAATTCAAGAACGCCTGGACCGATTTTTATCATCTCTGATTTGTTGGATTTATCTCCGACCCGAATAGCAGAATAACTAGTAAAACACACTTCGTACTGCCTCAGAAAATAAAATAAAAATCCCGTTCGTGACTTATAAATGCTGTAACTAATCCGACTTTGTTTTATATAATTATATGGCTAGCTCGTGCCTCTTTTTTTAAATACCTGTACTAGAGCGAACAAAACAAAACATAAAAACAATGTGGTTATGCCGTTTTTGAGTTTTAGCGAGACTAACGAACAGCAATAGATTTTTATAAACAAGAAGATGGGAAAATTTCACGAAAATAATAATAAGATAATATTCTGAGGCGGTTAATTACGAGGGCTGCACTAAAATTATCGGGAATGGAATATTTCCACTGTTACTGTCATATTAAAATCATTTTAATTGAAAACTCCTTGGTTTTAAAAATCGAATATCATTTATTTATTTAAAAAAAAGATTCTCGGTCTTGTCACAAGGTTTTGTCAAACTTGTTTAGTCGTTGAGAAAATGGAATTGACTCGAGAAAATTCAAGAGCGATGATTTATTATGACTTTCGAAGTGGTTTAAGACAAAAGCAGTGTGTTGACCGGATGATTTCTGCATTTGGTGATGAAGCCCCATCCAAAACCACAATTTATCGCTGGTTTGCTGAATTTCAACGTGGACGTGTCAAGCTCAGTGATGATCCCCGTCAAGGTCGTCCAAAAACTGCAGTCACCCAAGAAAACGTTGATGCTGTGCGTAAGCTAATTGAGGAAGATCGACATGTGACATACCGCGAAATTCAGGCAACTTTAGACATTGGCATGAGTCAAATTCAAATAATCTTGCATGAACAATTAGGTGTAAGAAAGTTGTTTTCCCGATTCGCATTCGCTCTGTGAAGAGCAAAAAGCGGCTTGCGTTACTTGGTGCATCAGAACTCTCGAAAGATTCCACGCAGGATCCTCAAATGCTGGCTAAACGCGAACCCGAAACTAAAAACCAGTCACGAGTTTGGGTGTTCGAAAATGAGTTAAAGCCAACAAAAATTGTTCGTTCACGCAGTGTTGCAAAAAAAAATGGTGGCCACGTTTGTCTCCAAAACCGGCCATGTTACGACTATTCCTCTTGAGGGACAAAGAACGGTTAATGCAGAATGGTATGCTAGCATTTGTTTGCCACAGGTCGCTTCTGAACTCCGTAAAGAGAACTGCAACCGCCGCATCATCCTCCATCACGACAATACGAGTTCTCACACCGCACACAGAACAAAAGAGTTTTTAGAGCAAGAAAACATAGAATTATTAGACCATCCGCCGTACAGCCCCGACCTAAGCCCTAATGATTTCTATACTTTCCCTAAAATAAAGAATAAGTTGCGTGGACAGAGATTTTCATCACCTGAAGAAGCTACAAACCTACGCCTACAAAACGGCCATTTTGGAGACCCCAACTTCCGAATGGAAAGGTTGCTTCAATGATTGGTTCCATCGTATGGAAAAATGTGTCAAATTTCGCGGAGAATACTTCGAAAAGCAATAAAACATTTTTAAATAGTAATGTTGTGTCACTTCCTTGATTCCCGAAATTTTCAGTGCCGCCCTCGTATAAAGTTACATGGAACGGAAACAAAGTTCACCGTAGTACAACTCTGCCTTTTTTTTTTTTTTTTTTGTTCCCGGGGGTGGAAAATCCTCATGGATGTCCTCCGCCCTGGGGCGGGCGGAGGTGTCTGTCAGACTCTTACTGACTAAAAACCACCCGGTTGTTCCATCTCATACCTACGCCGGGGTCGCGGGAATACATAATTCATCCGCAACCCCGGTTGGTGCCGGCCCGCTTACGCGGGTCCATCTCGGGCTGGGGGAGTGAGGTGTACTCCCCCCGCAACGTCTGTGAGAGGCGCGCACGGAACACTACGCGCGCCGCCTACTCGGGTCCTGATGTTGGGGTGCGACGGATGTCCCCGAATCCGTCGCCCCTGAACCCATTTAGGGGGGCTGGAAGAGGGCGTTGTCCGCCCTCCGCCTGCGCCCGGTGCGCCTGCTGCGGATCGGGAGAGTGGACGAGATCTCTCTCTCCCTTTCCGCAGCCTCCTTCTGCGAGATGACTGTTTCGCAGAAGGAAACCACCGCGTCCCAGGACTCGGCGCTGCCGACCATCGAACTCACTACGGTCGGCAGAGACAGGTCACTGCCTACTTCTGAGATCCTTATCTCAGAAGTAGGCAGTGACCTGTCTCTGTGCCGCTTGGGAGGAGCCGCGCCGTGCCCTTGCACGGCGCGGCTCCTCCCAAGCGGCACACTCAGCCAGCGTATGCCACGCCGTGTCCTCCCGGCAGTCGACGCAGTGGCGACACCGAATATCCGGCTCCCTGTTTATGCGACACAGGTACTTCCCGAGAGCACCTGCGTCGCCCGAAACGACAGGGAGCCGTGTCTCCTCCCGAGCCAGATGTCGAGCACTGGCCGGACCGCCTCGATGGTGACGAGGCCGGCGGTAGGGCGTGAAAGCCTGTCCCGCCATTCCGCCACCAGGACCTCGCGAAGCTGCGACCGACGCTGCTCCATATGGCGCTGCATCGGCCGCTCGCCCCGCGCCCTCGCTTCCTCGCGCTACCGATATAGTGACGCGAGCACCTTCGCATCTAGGTCCCATGGCGGGGATCCGGCCAGTGCACAAGCCGCCTCGTAGGATATCGTGCGATACCCCTTTATGACTCTGACGGCCATTGCTCTCTGCGGCTTTCGCAGCACAGAGATGCTGGCGGCCGTCAGGTCAGCCGCCCAGATCGGGGCCCCGTAAATGGCCATCGATCGCACGATCCCCACGTAGAGCCGCCTACAAGCGGCACTCGGCCCCCCCAAATTGGGAAGCAGCGTTGCCAGCGCCCCGGCCGCGCCCAACAACTTGGGCGCCAGCCACCGGAAGTGGGGTCCGAAGTTCCACCGGCTGTCGAGCACCAATCCCAGATATTTCATGGTGGGCTCGACAGCGATCCGGACCCCCCCGACCACAATGTGTGATCCGGCCGGCGGCGCCCGCCGGGGGCAATGAAACACCATGGCCTCCGACTTGTTGAGGGCCACCTCCAGAGTACAACTCTGCCTAAACTGACCTTTGCACACATATACACATTTTTTGTTACCTACGGGGTCGCCGCTTTGTCCTTAAAATTTTTTGCAGGATACTGAGTGACTACTTTTAGCAGCACCACCATGTCCACCATCAGATATTTTTTCATTGGTTTCTGTTTTGGGTATATTGGTGTGGCTAGCTTACATTTGACAGATAATTAAATATGATTTTCTGTATTTCGATTTTTTTTAACTTTGATTACCTTATAATTATATAGTTCAATGGTTTTTCTAACTGAACAGACATCTGTGGTGCTGGGGAGTTTGTTGCGCCACTTCTTCTTCCCAGCTAAAGCACTAGGAAGTGGTGAAGGGCGGGCGTTTTGGGGAACTGTCTTATGTAATTTTGACGTTCGAAAAGTGCTGACTCTCAGCCTGATTTGAATAAATGACTTTTGATTTTGATTTCAAACATACACATAAAGTCACGCCTTTTTCCAATATGGGTAGGCAGAAACTACAGAACGCCAGCTGCTACGTCCTTTTGCTTCATGATCTTCGTGATCTTCCAATGGAACCGGTTGCAATTGAATACCAGTATTTCACATAGAGCGATTGCCTATCCGACTCCACAACCCAGTTACTGGGTAACACGATACCCCTGGGTAAGACTGGTAGTCAGACTTTTGGGCTTCTGACGACCCGTAACGACTGTCAAACATTCACGAATTACAGCTGGGACCAACTGTTTAATGCTATTTCCGAGGCACGGAGGTTGGTATGTAAAGATGGTAATCTGATCGATCAACAACAACACCACACGCCCACGTATTTTTTTACAAATAAGTACTTTGACTTCATTTACGTTCATACGTCTGGTCATACACGCAAATATGAAATCCTACTTATTAAAGCGAAAGTTGGTGAGGATGGATGGCACACAGATTGTTTATAATCTGGATTAACACACAGGATACTTTTTATCCCGATATCCTCACGGGATCGAGATTTGTGCGGTTGAAACCGCGGGCAGAAGCCAGTCCTACTATAAATACAAGACAACTTTTTAATTATCCTTTCCAGGCACGGGTACCGGTGGTGAGAGTATATGGGGCGGCGAGTTCGCGGACGAGTTCAAGGCGCATCTGAAGCACGACCGGCCCTACACCGTCAGCATGGCCAACGCTGGCCCCAACAGCAACGGCAGCCAGTTCTTCATCACGCTTGCACCTACGGTAAGCGGCATAACAATACCTTTGTTTTTACCAGTTATTTCGTTCGCGCGTTATTTTTATTTTAAATCGTTTGTTGTTAATATAATATAATTTGGTTTGGTTTGACAAAAACATACCAACCCAAACCAATCGTTTATTTTTGTTTGCGTATTTTATCTATTTTGTCCATGGATTAGATTTTTCGTTTTTCTTATCACACAATAAACACCTAATTTTTTAGCTTACGAGTTTTTACCCGACTTCAAAGAAGTGTCATGCTTTTTGCGCGGGTTACACAGTCGGGCAATATGAACATCTACAACACTAATAAATAAAATTTAAGTGTCTGCGTCTCTTTCTAATGTCAAAACAACACCTTAGCATAATTATGATGAAAGTATATAACAAAAAATATATTTTACATTTTTGACTTTGTGTCTGTTTGTTCCGGCTAATCTCCGAAACGGCGGGACCGATTTTGACGGGACTTTCCCTGGTAGATAGCTGATGTTATAAGGAGTAACATAGGCTTTTTTTGTCCCAGTAGCATTTTCCGATTGTATAAACTAAGCAAAACTGCTAAGGATACTAGTGGAATATTAACTAGGAATAAATGTTAAATAATTACAAGGATTGATTTAACAATATTGTAGTGTTTTACGGCCGAACCCAATAACGTAACTATAACAAATTTTGGCGTACTGAAGATAGAAAAACCTATCAATCTCTGGTTTTAACGTCCCAATAAAGCCAAAGTAACATAACATAACATCACGCCTTGTTTCCCCGAATGGTTGGGCAGAGGTGTACCTATAGTACACCTACATAAAGCCAAAGTATGCGACCCGATAACATGTTGACAGCGATTTGTTTGATAGGGACATAAAGAATTGTAATGTCTACCAACAGTAGCGATCTGTCTTAGGTTATTGGGTTTGGCCGTTAGAAGATACAGTTTCAGAAATAATCATAATTTCATTTCAATATTACAAGCAGTACCCGGATATGGTTCGGTTTTATGGTAAACTATTGCCTGAGGTTGGGGAATTCATGTTCAGCTATAGATCTCAATACAAGAATTATTTATCATACAGATTGCACCGAGCGCCGTTGCAGTAGTAACGCACGTGACCGGTGTGAGCAAGATAAACTTTGTATGATACCAGCGTGAACTAGCATTGTTCTAAAACTGTTATGTGCTTTATTTGCGCCTTATATGACGGCGACGGCTTTAGGTGGCTTTTGTAACCAAACTAAATAAAACTCAATTAATGCTATGACAACAGCGGACGTACAAATCGAACACGCTTAGATAACCAATATCTAAAGTTCTATATCAAAAAGAGCAATGCCCGCGAGCGCTAATATATATCTGTCATGCAGCCCTCACCCTCGCAAGCAAGCCAACGTCGTCCAGATGTTTTAATCCACAGAGATTACACGGTGCGTGCGTGTGCGCAGTCTTATCATAAATTCAAGAATAAGATTTGAAAAATGTTTTGTCATACATACATGACATAAAGAGGCACTTCCAAAAATAAATATGGGAACGATTCGAATTTGTTGAAAGAACAGGCAAGACACTCCGGATTTTTGTTTTTATAAAGACTTTTTTTTAATCCTATACCGCCTTTACTACCTACAGTACCACACTACTGCTGAATCGCCAGCCTGCTTATATCCGCCACATTAACAGTTAAAGGGGATATTGACGTACTTATCATGCATCGATAGATGAATTCATCCCATACAAACATTCAAAAACTGAGGCCTTCTTCCCCTGGCAGAAACCACAGAACACAATCTGCAAAGATCATAGTGTTAATCTTTTATTAGCCTAGCCTTTAAACAAACAAGAGTCATCATTATCTTAGCAGAAAACTACTCGGTAAATAGCTCCAGTCCAGTTTATCCATTTTCTATTTTTTTGTATTTAGTTATGTAGTTACGACATACATTGTCTTGTTAGAATAGTAGTTTATTGTTTTCTGTAGCAAGTAGTAAATAAAATACAAGGGTAAGCGCATTACGTTGCGATTTAAAAATAACATAAAATGTCATAGAGTTGTATTGTGAATTGCTTGCAATTGTGATCGCAGTGAGCCAATCAAAAGAAGTCTACAACATATTTATTTTATTTACAGATTGTTAATTATTTTCCGATAACATTTTGTTTGATGATTCGTAGTGCTTGCTTACCCTTATACCGAAAGCATCATACGAAATGCGAAAGCAATTGTGGCCATAAAGCGTGCGAGCAGGACAGTGTTTATGATCGATTTATGACCGCGACTGCCACGCACCTTGGCGTATACTATATAAGAGATACATTTGTACAATTGCAGTGGAAAATTTTACAAAAAAAAACCTTTTTTCCTCAGCCTTGGTTGGACAACAAACACACAGTGTTCGGTCGCGTGGTCCGCGGCATGGAGGTGGTACAAAACATCGGCAGCGTCAAGACCAACCCCAAGACAGACAAGCCGTACGAAGACGTCAGAATTATATCAGTAACTGTGAAATAAATAATTTAACAAGTAATAATATGTTGAATAAGTTATGAGTTTATCTTGGACATTACTGACATCGGTGAAGGTAAAACATCGTGAGGAAACCTGGACTTATAGTTAAATATAGGTCTGAAGTCGCCAACCCGTCTTGGCCAAGCGCGTCGTTCAATGCTAGTGCCTTCTCTGTATGAGAAGAGGCCTTTGCCCTGCAGTGGGACCATTATAGTTTGGTATTATGATTACTGAACTATCGCATTAGGGCAACCTGACCTTAAATCTATCCTGATAAATGGTTAGTTTCTTGAACGAAAATTATCGCAAAATTATTGTGACAAATTGACAAGCGCGCATAATTGCTAAATAAATCTAAATTTTGAACAGTGGTGGCCCAGTGGTAACAGCCGCGTCATACGAGTTGTAGGTCGTAGATTCGAGCTCAAAAGGGCGCTTTACTTTGTATTTATTTTATCACCATTGTTCTCAAAACTGTGAAGGAAAACATCGTGAGGAAACCGGCATGTCCTAAAACAATCAAAATCGAAGTCATGTGACATCTCTCAACCCGCACTTGCCCGCGTGGTGGATTACGGCCCACTCCCTCTCACCGAGAAGAAGCCTGTGTCCCAGCAGTGGGAACATTATAGGCTGATTATGCTTATGCATAAGCTGCTGCGATTGGCTGTTGATAAATCATTCAACCACGTCGTTCGAGAAACTGGCCCCTAAGGTGTTATAATAATAAATAAATATTATTGTTTTAAGTGAATCTACAATGTGATGTACAAATGAACTGTTGCAATAAATTTGATTGATGTTGTATAGTAGTTTTGTGTTTGATTTTTAATTTCTCGAATGGTCATAGTCCTCTGCTGGACGACAGCATCTTCCAAGTTACTGCCGCAACATTCCGTCGGCCAAGTTCAGCTCTGTATTTATTATCTTAGTCCTTGTGTTTGCAATACAGATGTTAATGGTGATCAGTGGCGTGCATTTCATAAAGGCTATTCTGCTTAGATGCAGTGCCTACCTCGAAAAATCACCATATACCTATAACCTATCAATTAAATAATGCGTGTGCCCCGCAATAAGAAACTTGTCATACCTACCAGAAACAAAAACTTCATACAAACACACACGCGTGGTGCGTCACGTGGTGGTCAATAGGCTATCGCCGAATAGCTTACTTGGCTCCCTTACTATTCGTTCCATTTGGTCTTTACGCGTTCAAAATAAACGACGAAATTAAAAACGCGTACGTCCCACGCAGAATAGCATAACGTTCAACCTTCGCTATGTATTCGCAACCCATAAGTAGGCATGCTTATTCTAATAACCAACCGAGTGTAAAGAGATGGATAATTGATTGCGCAGGGCGTGCGTCGCGATGGCAGGAGAGTATTTCATTAAAACTCAAACGCAAAGCATTTATTTCAATTAAACCATTTACAGGCTCTTTAGAATTGTCAAGGAGTCGGGCAGTCAGAAATATGAAGCTAGTTGCCCATTCCAAAGCGTAGTAGGTACCTATGGAGAAGAAAGGGCAAGAAACTCCATGGACACTTTTAAATAATATGTTGTTAAAAATATTAGTTAAATCAGTTAATCCTAAAAGTGACAACGATGTACAAAATCCGTACACGTTACAAGCGTTCAGAGTGCAGCAAAATAAATAAAAACAATCCAAAACATGAATGATTAAAATAAGCCGTGGCAGCTAAGAGATGACCAGTCTCAACTCACGGCGCCCGTTCACGAACATGACGCTTGGAGCACCATTCAGCTCAAACATTTAGAAGAGAGCTAAATGATCCGACACACGCGTCACCGTCAGCGAAACATTTGAGTGAGCATGACATACCTACTATCAGCCGTCAGAGCACATTCTAGTCAATATATGACATGACCCGGTAAAATGTATATTTTAAAATATATAGGAGATATAGTTTACAATGCAAATAAATGCATTTATAAAATAAAATTCATTTCATTCATACTCCTCATTTGTGATTTTTTTTTGTTGTCATCGGCAAGCGCGCGAATTTTTTTTCAAGTAGTTGTATGTATTCATAATTTTGTAGTATTTTTTGTTCAAATTTAAAATAACTTGATGTGTAAACACATCAAGTTCGTTTGTGATGCTATGTGTGTGTAAATTAAAGCAATAGATAAACTAAACTGCGTAGAGTGTGGCGATCAATTGCTTTGTTTGGATAAATTGCGGACAAAAATGCAATTTTTTAACCAGTAAATTAATCATTAACTTCATACTTAAAGTGCGAACGTACTAACGAGTGTAAAGTGAAAAAGTGTAAAGTGGGTGAGAAGAGACAATACAAAGAACAAACGGTTTTTATCAACCACTACAGAAATCCATCAAATTGCATGAGTGACACATTATGCGCTTTAAAAATATGTTCATTCATTTTTTGAGATACCTGTGGGAGTAAAATAGTTGCCTTTCGTCCTACCGATGAAGATTATGTTTTACTTCATAGAAGGTACATAGTGGGTAAGCAAATAATTCTAACGTTCAAAATATATACTTTTGTAATGTTTCTGATAAGTGACCGCATCTCTTTGCCTAGTCTAGGCCAGGCGGTTTAGTGCCTGCCTACCTATCCTGAAAAGCAATGCACGCCACTGATGGTGATGGACAGAAAAATAGAGTATTTTAATTAACGAACGGCGTTCCCTTTAACTAAGCTTAAACCAGTAACACTATGGCCGCCGCCCATTGTATATTTTGTAGTGTATGTTTTTTTTGTTCTGTAGATTTGTGGTGTACATTCGCCATCAGATATACCGTAGCGGGCGTACTCTAATATTTCGGAGCAGCATTACTTTTCAATAATTTCGTTACACTAAATATGTTCAATAACATCAGAAACACATACGAAAGATTTGTATGAAGCTTGTATGAAAAAGCTATTTTCCATACTAGCTTCATACAAATTTTTCGTAAAAAAAAAAAATACTTCGTTTTTGTGCAGAATTAACTCGGGTGTCATTTTTGAATATAGTAATAACTAATAGAAGCGATATCCGCCAAAAAATCCGGCACTTGCAAATTGCGCCGTGTGGCATCCCATATCGTGCACCATAAACTTTTTTAAATGTCTGAAGGCCACCACTTTTACCGGATTAGCGTCCATTTAGTCTATAAAGTGATTAGAAATCACAATATTACTGTGTGCTGTGAAGGCCGATTTAGACGAACTCTACCCTATATTTTTTGTGTCATCAGCATACATTTCTTCGTTGGTCTCTCTCTAATAAAATGTCAAGAATATCAACAAAAGAGTGCTCTGTAATCTTGTTCTGGTTATAAATTCGTTAAGTCTAGACCCACCTTGAGAGCAGTTTACTGTACAGTATTCTTGTACTTTCCTTTGTTTTCAATGCCAAAATGGATTGAAATATTTTACTGGTCAAAATTTTTTTAACTAACATCCTAATAGATAGAGGCGGACCCAGGATTTATTTCTGGAAAAAAGAAACTATCCAATCCCATGCCCCCCGCCCCCTCCGGGCGGGGGGCATGGGATTGGATAGTTTTTCTTTTGAACGTACATATTGAAATTGGAGTTGATTGTCATGGTTTGTAGAAAAGTTTGAGAATTTATAATAATAAAAAAACAAGAGCGAACTAAGCGAGCTCGAAAATTGGGTTAGGTTTTTTTCGACTGTTCATACTGAAGTAGAAGTTACTTTGTCGACGTATGTATAAAAGCTTGAAAATTAAGAGAATGTTGATAAGAGCGAGCGACGCGAGCTCGAAACTTTAAGCCCCGCCTTAAAGGTACAGGTTAAGTTTTTTCGAGTACTCTCGACCATTCATACTGAAATAGAGTCTCGTGGTCGACTCATTATTCCGAAATTTTGGAGGATAAGAGAATGTAAGAGCGAGCTAGAAAATTTTTGTTTATGTTTTTCATGCGTGAGGGGTCTCCAACTCCAAACTGCTTCTTACTGAACATAATATTTTGACCTTGTTTACCAACGGGCCGGAGCGTACCGAGCGAGTTAGCGAGCTTAATAATTTTAGAAAAAGTTAGTTAAAACTTTTTCTTTTTACCATTCATAGTAGGTACTTATTAACTAAGTATTTTTATGAGTTGAGAGAAGCTGCATAAACTTTGAAGGCGCCAAGCCCTTCGAACCGCGCTATATTTTTAGCCCGACTACGAACTGGCTACCCGTCTGTCTCAAAGATCTATAATGTTCAAAAATCGATTTGACAAAATCAAAGATCGGTTCCAGAATACTCATAGCTGTCACTTTTATACAAATACCAATCTAGAAATCCGATCCGTCCTCCCAAAGATGGATTTAATAAAAAGATCAGTTTAACGATTATTCGATCGGATAATTGAAATACTAAAAGTAGAAATGGGTTCAAATTCTAATCTCGATGAGTAAATTAAGGATATTTACTATACTCTATGATTAAGGATTGGTATTGAATATAGAAAGCGGCCGTAGAGTGTTAAATTGGTGCTGTTCCACAATCGATGGGACACTTAATATCATGTCCTGCGTGTCCTGTCAGCTGCACGATATAGGAACTGATGGACGCTAGTGATGGCGGCAAACACGTAGCCGAATTCTGGGCCGAGTTCATTTAGATTGTCATACACACGCTGAGAACACATACAAAAGGTTATACTTTGATTTACCGAATCAAAGTATAACCTTTAGTGTCAAACCCAAACTCAAATCATTTAAATTTCAAATAAACCAATTAATTACAGGCACTTTTGAATACGGTAGCTCAAGGTAGGTCGGTCAGAAAAAGGAAGCTAGTGAAAAAAATGTATCTGTTACATGTATGAATGTGTTTCTTTTAAAACAGTGTTAAAAACACTTAAACGAAATCCCTGTATACAATTAGCTTACGGAGGTCAATGACCTTGCATTGGATCACCACATTAAAGATATGCTCTTCTTATTTGTACCATGATGTTGCGACATGGTAATAATAACCCACGGTACAAAATGACAATTATTCGACAATTTACGAAAAAATATTTCATAAATAGGGATGATGACAATTTTTTATTTTTATCAAAAAAAAAAATGTTTATTTCTAAATTGTGCAATAAATATCATAAAAAGTGTAAAAGCTAAAAAAATGCCAAGTTATAAACATTCGTAAATAAGTGTTAGACAAGGTCAGCACTATACTGGAAGTGACGTCAGGATTATGTAACTTCATACTAGCGTAACTGACAATGCATGAGTACTGCGTGACAAGGACGGGAATAATCTCCTCCAAAATTTTTTAAACTTAGCTTCTTCATATTTACATTGGTTTAACAGATTTTTTTGATTATCTCATTTTTACTATGCCTTCTTTGAAATTACATTAAGTTTTCGAACATTTTTAGTCATCATCCCTATTGGGACTCGTATCTCAGGGTGGGTTCCATTATAAATGATAGCACGCCATCTGTCATCGAGTAGAGTAAAGCTAAAAATACAGGTTAACGTCACCATCTAGTGTCGCGTAGTCTGACAAAAAATATAGTTGAAAACTTTTCTAATAGATGGCAGCACTAGTGTTCATTTTACAACTTTAGTTAAAGTAACATTGTGTTCCAAACAACTTTCAGGTTTGCCGGCAAAGAACATTTACCACGTACATAATAGCAATCTCTCAATAAGCTTACGGATTAATTGTTTGTAAGGGCCCGACCATGTATACTTTAAAGTTGGTTATTAGTAATAAACGCTATAGTATCGAAAAAGGGGAAATGCTATCAGCATTCGGTAAGTTTTCCGTTATGTTATTTTTCTCTTCTTAATAGTAATACCCATTCACAACACCCACGGGAATTGACCTACAATAATCTTCAAGTTTCCTATTTCCCACATATTCAGGTACTTTGTTTGTGAGTATCCACACACATACAAAGCATACCTATAAAATAAATTTGTGTTGTTTCCGTGTTATTAATAGAAATAAATACATACAATTAAGTTTCCCACATGGTTACCTTCAACTTGTCATTAATTTATGTGGTAGATTTATACCTAGTACGAACCTTCAGCTGTGGTACAGAGATGTGCACTTGACCCTAAATAAGTAAATGATGCGTAGGTTATGTCGGTAGGTACCTGTATCATATTATTATTATAAAAGTCGTAAGTAGACAGAATTAGTTGCGTATTCCATTGCAGTCGGTAAAAAATAATAACATCTGTTTTATTATTTTTCTGATTTAATTGGTTTGTATTGGGGGATTAATGAGATAATTACCTACTAATATTATTAATGCGAAAGTAAGTTTGTTGGTTTGTTACGCTTTCACGCCAAAATAGCTGAACGGATTTGGAGCAAATTTGGCACACACAATAGACCATGACCTAGGTAAGGACATAGAGTATTTTTCTTCCTGGATCGCAGACGAAGACGAGGGCAACAGATAGTAATTTAATATTTATGTATTTAGTAGATTAGGAATCATTTGGGTGTACTACGTACTATGTAGGTACTATAGGTTCACCTCTGCCTACCCCTTCGAGCATTACTGTCGTGATGTTATGTTATGTTATGAGGAAAAATATTAATATATGTACAAACATAGGTATAGGTAATAATAACTTCCACTACACGTTATTACATTTTTATGAAGCCATAAAAACATAGTTACTTACCTATTAATTTAATGATGCACATGATCCTTATAGGCTTCTCACAGCCGTTTACTGCCATAGTGCCTCAATACCTACCTACTTATGTATCTAGAGGATTCTGTAGCTGGTTTTGTGGTTATGACCATAAAAAATTAAGGTCAACTTTACTTACAATAACATCAAAATGTGAGTCCACAATAATGAAGGAATTTTAGATGCATTTTATTTTCCTTTTGGTCACTGTTGTTGGACTTATCTTTCGTGGGAGCGGGACGGCAGTGAGCAGTCTCGCTCTTTCCCGTACAGTTCCCCCCTCCGCTTCGCCCGCACAATATTTTCTTGCACCGCTCGCTAGCGGCTACCCCGCCTCCGTGCCTCACCCAAACTCGTGCGTTTCCATTGTTACACTTTGACTCTCGTTCCAGGATTTTATGTCTTACTAGCACTTCGCCCCCGACTTCGTCCGCGTGGATTTGGAAAAAAAAGTTGCCTATGTTCTTCAGACATAATTTCGGCTTCTAATGGTAAAACAATTTTTCAAATCGGTCTAATAGTTTCGGAGTCTATTCAATACAAACAAACAATCAAATCTTTCCTCTTTATTATATTAGTATAGATTTACTTTGTTATATTTTTATTTATTTAAATATTTAGCTAACTATTATTTACACAAAACATTTACTATTATCTTGTTCGTTCGTTTTTATGAGCAACAATTACCTACTTGCTAACACAAAATGCACTATTTATGGTTTCACATAATTATTACAAAGCCCAAAAAGATATGTATACATAGGTACAACACAAATTAATAATATTGTGGTGTCTGTAACGTCAAAATACCGTACGTGTGCCACATACCGTAGTCTGTCTCAAGACGAAAGTCTTTGACCAGTGCGTATTGCCAGTGATGATCTATGCCGACTTCTAAATAGTTGGGAAAAGGCTAGACAGATTGATCTTCTACTTTGGGTTGCCAACCCTACTACCCATACAGGGTGGAAGGGACATCGAAGATGACCTATGGCACTGAAACGTGGTCGCTCACAATGGGCCTAATCAGAAAGCTAAAAGTCACCAAATGGGTAATGGAAGAGGGCTATGCTGTGCGCCACTTCTTCTTCCCAGCTAAAGCACTAGGAAGTGGTGTAGGGCGGGCGTTTTGGGGAACTGTCTTATGTAATTTTGACGTTCGAAAAGTGCTGACTCTCAGCCTAATTTGAATAAATGACTTTATATTTGATTTTGAAGAGATCCGCAGGAGAACCAAAGTAACCTACATAGCCCGAAAAATAGTTAAACTTAAGTGGCAGTGGGCAGGGCACATTGCTTGCAGAGCAGATGGCCGATGGGGCCGAAAAGTTCTGGAGGGGCCACCGCAAACCAGAAGACGTAGCGTTGGAAGGCCTCCCACAGGGTGGACCGATGACCTTGTGAAGGCCGCAGGAATCCGCAGGATGCGGGAAGCGCAGAACCGCTCAAAGTCGCGATGCTTGGGGGAGGTCTATGTCCAGCAGTGGACGTCTTTCGGCTGAAATGATGATGACGATGTAGTTTTTTAAGTACCTATGTTTAAAATGACAGAAATGGCAAAATAATGAAGTACATTCTTAATGTAGAATTTCGAGATTAACGTCGTCATGTGACCATAATTTTGACGTTAAATCGGGACAAGTCCAGCAAGTCGATTCTGCAAAAACCTCACCGTGTAGTCTTGCGTGGAGTGAGCTGTCAGTGTCATCCCGTCTTGGTCAATCCCTAGCATTAGTGGCACTGACAGCTCACTCCACGCTCAATTCACCTAAGTTTTCACGGTGAGACGGTTACAGAATAGCATTACAAATGTTTCCTTCTGTTAAATATTATTAGGTAGGTATTACATGAAATATAAAAATCCGTGTGACTTGAATTTAATGTAATATTGTATCAATGTGTAGCCACATATTGATAAGTACAGTATTATGAAACACAAATCGTATACAATCAAATGATTTATTACATTATTATTACCTTTTGCAACCAACAAATGATTAAACTGCCAAACTTTGTTGGATCGGAGAATCTTCATGAGAGCCTTATAAATGTAAAGGTGAAACGTTCGAAAGATGCTTTTAGTGTGAACCTGTGTTAAATAAGTATAAACGAGTAACGTTTGAATTATTATGTAACAGTATTTTTATTATGTAATAGTGCTAAATATATATTTGGTAACCAGGCATTAAAATGGAAGCATGTTGAATGGACATTATTGTTATAATGGATATGCGCCTGCTGATTCTCGGTAATCGTACGAAGTCGTAAACAGCCCGACGCGGCCTCGCGCTACGCTACGATGCCAATCACCAATCACATGCTAGCGTTGCTTGGTATCGCGCGATATCCGACCAATGAGCGGTCGACTATATCACGCTACTTCTAAAAATAGCTTATCTGAGTCACTCAATAAAAGCAGTGGTTGTTTCTTAACAATGTTTAGAAACAAGTGGAACGTTGAGAGAGTCGGACGTGCGTTGCCGCATGAAAAAGTTTTGATATTCGCGCAGTGAGTTCAGTGATACCGAGTTATTCGGTGCAAACACATGGTTCGACGCTATCAACACGGCATGGAGACCACTTTCTATGACGAGCAGTATCCCCTTAGTGGACCTGTGGAGAACCTGAAGAGGCCCCTCACCTTGGACGTGGGGCGGGGCATCAAGCGGGCTCGGATTGGCGGGGCGCCTGTCCTGTCCTCACCAGACCTGCAGATGCTGAAGCTCGGCTCTCCGGAGCTCGAGAAGCTGATCATACAGAACGGTATGATAACAACGGCGACTCCTACACCCGGTGCGCCAGTGTTATTCCCGGCCAGTCTCGCGCCGACGGAGGAACAAGAAATGTACGCGCGGCCGTTCGTTGAGGCGCTGGACAAGTTACACCACTCGGACCCAACGCCGCAGATCGGACGCGTCGTCGACAGGCGAGTATACGCCGACCTGGACAGGCCGCTTGACCGCTACCCCACACCGATGGTCAAGGACGAGCCGCAAACAGTTCCCAGTGCTGCAAGTTCGCCACCCCTGTCTCCCATAGACATGGACACACAAGAAAGAATCAAATTGGAACGAAAAAGGCAAAGAAATCGAGTGGCTGCATCCAAGTGCAGACGGCGCAAGCTGGAGCGCATCTCCAAGTTGGAGGATAAGGTGAAGATCCTGAAGGGCGAGAACGTGGAGCTGGCGCAGATGGTGGTAAAGCTAAAGGAGCACGTGCACCGGCTCAAGGAGCAGGTGCTGGAGCACGCCAACGGCGGCTGCCACATCGACTCGCACTTCTGATCGTGCCGTCGCCGCCGCTGCACCACATTCCATGCTAGTCGCGCCCGGTAGGACGCAGCATACAAAGCGATTTGTGATCTTAATTTTACTGTGTAAATATATAGTTAATGAACACTAGTGTTTAAGGTGTTGACGCTACGTTAAGGATGCTGTGGATGTATCGTTAAGTTTGAGAGATTAGGTTGCCAGTGATGTGTGCAGGCAGAACCTCCGCTCGGGTGAGCTGATTCCAGGACGTTTGTTGTTTGAGAAACGGTTATGTTATGGACGGGCCACTTAGCGAGGGATGTACTTAGTGCGAGTCACAACTACAAAAGCTTTAGCTTCCATTGTAAGTTGCAAAACCAATGTTTTCCTTAAATCAGTATTGCGTTGTCTCATTTAGAATAGTGTAGAAACTAGAAAGGATAATCGCGCGACGTCATTCGTTTGCAGACTGACTGAAGTGACTGATCGAGGTTGAGGCGGCGTTGCCAGTTTTACGGCGAATTTCCCGTTTCAGCGATGTTGCCGCACTTGTCTCGCTGAATCGGGGATTTCCATTGTTCATTGTGTCCCGGCCATTGTGTGTATTTTTTCTGTCCAGTAGAATCTTATTATAATAATTAGTAAACATTTCGGACGTTATTTATTGCGATTTAGACGGAGACGCACGTCGCCTCTATGTTGTGACAGGTACGAAACGCAACCGGTGTGAAAGAGATAGTGTAGCGTAGAGTGGCAACGGCGCATCAGGCCGAGTCACGAGCGGATGTTCTGCTAATTAAAATTCCGCCTGCGCCGCCCTCGCGGAATGGCGGCCATGTGTTCAACACTCGGACGTTCCGAATCACGTTTTGTTGCACAAGGTTAACTTTTTAAACGCGACAATAGCGTTTTAACGCCGCCGTGGACTGAAACGTCTTTGTTCGCTTCGCTTGATTGTTTCGAGAAAAATTAAGTGCTTGTGTGGGAGTCTGATCGAATGCAAGTAAGGAGTGCCTTTACGTCTGAGCGAGAGCGTGGATCGCGCAAATATTTATCTCCTTTTTGAAAGATGATTCTCGGAACTGACCCGGTGCTCTGTAGAGGACGTGACTTTTGTAATGTGAAGCCGTCCGATTTAAAATATTATTTGTGGACGTATACAAGTGATCCCTAATGAGCAAATGTGTGACATGTGATTGTGCAATTGTGAACGATGCGAGTGCATGTGTGATGGAAGTATTTATTAGTGAGAATGTTTATCTTATAGGATGAAGTAGCAATCTCGAGTGCCTACGCTTTGTAAACTAAAGCCTATACCTGTTTTTAATTGTTTTTGTTACCATTTAATGTGCTACAGTAAATTATTCTGTACCATTGTCTTTCTATAGGTCATTGTAAGTAATTATAATACCAATTAACAAGTTGAATTGTTATATAGACTATATATGGCGAGCGGGTGGCGTGGTAAGGAGAACTCGAAGAAAGTTGTTCTGTAAACTGTCAAGAACGCACCCGACGCCCATTTGTATTATTTTTATACAAAAGAATTCGTCAGAATGTTAACAGTAATTTGTAAGTTTATAAAAGATATGGAAACAGTTATACTAAAATAATATATTTCTATGAATTTAACAAAGAATATTGTTTTATATGAAGTATCATATTGTATGATAAAATTGAAAGAGAAAATAAATTATGAAGATTATTATACCATTTACTCCTTGATTTCATTTCTATGCCCTAGTAAACCAGCAATTTTGTAGTAAACAACTGACCCGGAATCTAAACAACCAATACAATATTTGAGGCAGTTCTTTGTAGACAAAGTTCAAAGAAGCAATTTCAAACAAAATGCAAACACATGCATGTATACATTAACAAAAATGAAAAACAAAAACAATGATATGGCACATTCAAATTATGTAAATAAATAATGACAAAGAAGCAAACAACAAATGTCATTACATAACGTAGTAACAACACAACGTGCAACGTAATGAGCACTCGAAGCTGGAAAAGACAACATTGCAAGTACCTATACAGTAATTTGACATTGAGGAACGAGATCAACAGTTGTAGCTGTTACTTGATGGACTAAGTATCTTTTGTTACTCCATAGCAAATCACTGCTTTCTATTTATTTAATCTGTGAACGTATTTCTTCAAGAAACCTCACCTGATAACAGCATTAAAAGCTTGCTCCTTTTCCTTGAATATTAGGATTTTGAGAACAGTATTTTTAATTTTATTTCAAAGAACACTCATTTAAAACAAAATACTCATTCTGCGAATTTTGAAAAAAAAAAACATGTTATTATTATAAAAAAAACAAGTAGCAATAAATTACTGTCTAAACATTTAGTCACCAAATACATCTTGTGAAGATCAACAGTAATTTTTTTAATGTAAACAACCGATAAACTCGACATAAGTGCAATTTTATGTCAAATATACACTGATAATTGTGTATTATGCTTGCTAACCTATACCAGTGAATGAACGAATTAAGACTATAATTATTAGTCAATGAGTCGATATTCGTGTTATACTACAAACGAAGGTCAAACGAATCGATGCCAACGATATTTTGCCGGCCGGATGTCCGATTTTAGTGGCAAAAACAACAGATGAGTTAGGAATCCTGGGACAAACACAGCTGGTCAAAACGAAAAATAATGTATTTAAAAAAAATAACACGCTACTGCGTCACCATCTCGTTTAGATTATCAGTGGGCGGCTATAGCTGTAATAAATTATGTTTGTGATGCATTTCCCATACATTTTGTAATGGGGGCAGCAAGAGTGGAAAAATTGCTCGATGACAGCTCTGGTAACATAATTGATTACTGTCCCAGGCATGCCTAAATGCAATGCAAGATTTTTTAAATTCAACTACAATGGCTGTGTACATAATGCTCCTAACTTCCCGAGCAGACAGTAAGAACCTAAGAACATTACGTCCCAGTTCCGGGGGCGGCAAATCACGGTCATTTATTTTATGGGTCAGTATGCTGTTAACATGAACATTAGCCACTGAAGCCTACGCATTGTTCTCGTTAAAACATCGCAATATTTACTAACATCATCGTGTATAAACTGGCTGTTGTTAAAACACTTATATATTTATGATTCGATGTTTTTCATACGACGAGCATGTTGACAGATTGCGCTGCGTTTGCCTATTCATTTCGTTCGCCGAAAATAACACGCGAACGTGTCATCAATATTATATGTTGAGATAATATCAACAAAATGCTCATGTCGCAAAAGTGTTTAAAAATAATTGCGCATTTTCAGTGCTGCATTTACATGAAGCGTGATTTCTGCGTGGACAAAGCACGGTCCTAAAATCTAAAATTAATAGGAGTTCACAACTTTTCATGCTGATCTATTAGTTAAGTTACCTGTCGAAGTCGTATAATTTCTGATAATGAACTTGTCAATTAATCAAGCATTAAATGGTCCTTCCTATATTCTGTAACACAGACTTGGCAGACCTCGCAGTCGCAAGTTGGACATATGTATTATGACATTTCATTAAAATTTAGAAGGCCTATATGATGATAGTATAATGACATTATATTTAGACATAATACATGTTATGATATTGAAATATGAATAATAAGTTATGTCATTCTTGCAGGCTCGGTAAAAGACTTTCCCTGTTTTCCTACCATCGACAGGAGTACAATCCATCTCAGCAAGTTCTACATAATAAAATCGAAAAAGCATTTTATGTCTATGAACTAAATAAATATCGATTTTCGTTGCAAAGCTTTTCAATATTGGAAAAGTTCCAAAGAAAACACCGTGTGCGGTCGTTTGCCCTCGGCAACGCTTCTGACTCATGTAAAAGAAAAACTCTCAAAAACTATTATGTTTGTTGGATATATTATAATGTTACACCGAGGACAATGTCAACGTGGAATACAGTTCAGTGGGTTCCGAGAAGTGTTTTGTTAAATTAAATGGTTTCCAGCGGCACCGAGCTGTTGTAGCTAAAATATCTAAACGAGTTGGGAAATGTTCTAAACTAATTTATCGGTACGCAAGCTACGTGTTTCTTAGAAATGATGTATTGAATTGTATGTGACATCAAAAAGATAAATTGCTGCCAATTTGTGCAACCTTTTATTTGTCAAGAGGCCGACTGTATTTGTAGTGGCATTTAAAGGAAATTCGGCATTTGGCTGGTGGCGGAGGCAATTTCTGCGAAAGACCCCGTTGGCTTTTAATTTTAACCTGCGGGTCACCTTCAACTCGGCGACATGTTGTGCGCGCAGGTGCGCCCTCTGCTGGGCTAATATTCGATACAGTTCGGAAATCGGTTGGCGAACCTCCAACCGCCGCACGTGCCGTGACGCGTGTAGCTACCATGCGTGATTATTTTGTAGACAGATCCTGTTGTTTATTGGAGAAAGCCTGATAAATATCACAAGCGTATGATAAAAAAAAAAACTATTTAGGTAATCACAACCCAAATTTGAAAGCTTGCCAGAAAAATAATTCGAAAATCACATCATCTTACTATTGTCATACTGAAAAACATTTTAAGCTTTTATCAGGAAGTATCTAGCTCATACGGATGTAGAGCAGTGGTTGTTTCTGGCATCCCTTTCTGAATCACAACCGCGACGGTCGTAATCTGACCTTGTCCTACTGACATCCTGTCATGCAACAAGTTGATAAAATCCACATTATCCACATAAAATTTACAAAACAATATTTAAATCTGTTGTCAGTATTTCTATTGTACTCACAACAGAAAATAAAATGCAGAATGACATCCATTTGTTCCGAAATAGTTTATTTTAAGAGAAAATAAATAAATTACGCCACAAAAATAATGACAACCGCTGTCACTCTAAATTAATGACAGAACAAGGAAAGTTCTGTAAAATCAAAAATGATGGTGACTCTATCCTCGGCCCGCAGACTATAAATCAGGTAGATTTGTTGCACCATTGTGTGGCGTCTCCAAACTGTCTAACAATAAATAGATTATGCAATTTAATAGATTTACTGCCTACGCCTTTTATTTTTGTAACAGATGTTGGCCGATTCTCAGACCTACCCGATATGCACACAACATTTTATACAAATCGGTCCAGTCTTTTCGGAGGAGTTTGGTAACAAACATTGCGACACGAGAATTTTATACATATAAGTATTAGACTAGCTGACCCCACAAAGGTTGTTTTGCTATTTTTTTTTTAAATATATGTTGGCCGGTTCTCAGACCTACCCGATATGCACACACAATTTCATACGAATCAGTCCAGCCGTTTCGGAGGAGTTTGGTAACAAACACCGTGTCGCAAACACGAGAATTTTATATATTAGTAGAAACGGCGTCTTGACACATTTTCTCTTCATTCACATTTCATCCTTTATTAATAACAAAACACAATCCGTCAGTCAAATTACTTCTATATTATTTTCTCTTTGAATTGGATAAGTTACATGGTTGTTACGTATGCCCCAGAACGGCGATAAGGCTGAATAGCAGAAGTGACTTGCAGAGTAAAAAGTTACCTAATCATATTTCTTTTGTTCCAATAAGTAAGCTGATTAATAGGTAAGCCTGGTAGCGATGATTGACATTCTAAGGATTCCTGTCAGCTTTTAGCCATTGTTCAATTTCTACAGTACTGTAAGGGGTGAAATGAAATATGTACATTATTCTGCCGAACTTAATCATATAATTCACCACCAGTTTTATACCTTTTAGTCTTTAGTATAATGTTACTTAAAATGTTGCATTTGTAAACCCGATATTCTGAAACTACGAAAATCTGTGGAAAAAGACTGGATCCTGCGACAGAGGGTAATATGTTTGTGCATGCTCAAGTGTCACACATGAATAATGTAACAATCCTACCGAAAATAACTTAATTTTTTTTAAATGTAAAACGATGCCGACCCATACCGGGAACAGGACCCAAGCCATCTATGGTTAGGGCTCCTGAGAGGGGAGCCTCCTATTAGTCCTATTATTATTATTTCCAATATTTAAAGACGTTTCAAATAGGTAGGTACCAAACTATCCTAACTAATATTGTAAATGAGAAAGTAAGTTTGTTTGTTTGTTAGGCTTTCACGCTAAAACGGCTGAACGGATTTGGATGAAATTTGGCACACAGATAGACCATGACGTTCATCCTGGATCGTAGATGAAGTCGCGGGCAACAGCTTGTTCAAAATAAATAACACACACATAACATCACACCTGTAATCCCGGAAACTTAGACAGAGGTGTACCTATAGTACGTCCACATTTCGCCCCATGTAATAGGGGGCGAGCCTATTGCCACCAAACGAGCACAAATCCAGACTCTGGGATACTCCTGAGAAATTCCTAATATAAAAACCCAACAACGCTTTGCCCGACCTTGGAACCGAACCCAGGACCTCATGCTCAGCAGTAGCGCTTGCGACAGCTAGACGAAAGAGGCAGTCAAAATAAATAATCTCTTTATACGGTTAAGTTGCCCTTAATGTGTTATTAAGGGCACTGCTATTAAGCATTAAGCCCTGGTATAACTACACCTCATTAATTAATTAAAAGCGACTGTTAATTAGGTCATTCAAACACTGTCAATTTGAACACTTAAACGCCATTGTGGTATTAATTAATTTATCGAGTAATTTCGATACTAAGTTATTGCGTGTAATTGTAATTGCGTATTAGCAGCTGCTAAAAATAGGTCGTTGTTATTAGAGAACACAATAGAAAAATCTAGGTTCATTTCGTTTTACTATTAATTACCCACACGATTCAAGTTTCTCCACTGTGGCTTAGAATGAAATTAAAGCAAAAACTGACTTTTAATGTACCTGGCGAAATGTGGGTGCACTGTAGGTGCACTCTCTCTGCCTAACCCTTCGAGAAATACACTCGTGGGATTATAAACATCTCCCAGTTTTTTGCGTTTATTCTCTTAGCACCGTTTTACCGTAGTATTTTATTTATAAAAAACAGAATGAAATTAAAGCAAAAACTGACTTTTAATGTACCTGGCGAAATGTGGGTGCACTGTAGGTGCACTCTCTCTGCCTAACCCTTCGAGAAATACACTCGTGGGATTATAAACATCTCCCAGTTTTTTGCGTTTATTCTCTTAGCACCGTTTTACCGTAGTATTTTATTTATAAAAAACTTGTTGTTAGGAGTGGACACAGTACAACAAAGTAGTTCGATATAAAAGCCGTTGTGTACATTCGCGGCCACTTTCTATGGATTTCACAAGTTGTGCAAGCGCGGAAGCTCCCCGTTATAGTCCTGGCACACTTTCCACTCTTGTCCGCAACTGTACCCGCACCCACGGCTGTTTCATTGTAGCCATATTTATGTACTTACACCTACCAAGGCTCCTTTAAGGAGTTTATAATTTAATGGCTGCAATTTTTTGGATACTAGCTGTTGCCTGCGGTTTCACTCGACGAATGTTGCTAAAGATGCAGAACAAAAAGTGGGTGTGTGCTGGTGATCACACTTGTGGCACGATAGAAGTGAAAACTTATGAGTGGAGACGAAATTACCCGATTCAGCGTCACCGATCCGAACGTCACGGTTGATTGTGCAGAAAGAGCGCAAAGTGCGCCTTAAGAACACACTTCAAAAAGTCTCATACTCTGCCTGCCTACCCCTTTCAGGAAGTACAGGCGTGATGAGCATGTTTTCAGAGCTAGGTAGGTTTGTACGTGGCATGAAAATAGCTTGGTAATGCATATACTAATTATCAATCGACTGCTGCGATCAACATTATAAAGCTAATGTTTAATGATTGAAGATTAAACATAAATGTAAAACTTCACATGTATTCCTCGTTAGTTAATTTGACCGCTGAGCCGTGACCAGTTGGCACGTGTAGGTCGTAGGATCGAACCCAGACAAGCGCTTTACTTTGTGTAAATTAAAACATCGTGAGGAAACCGGCTGAACAGGAACATGTATTCGATTCAGTCTAGGACTAACCCGCACTGGGCCCGCGTGGTGGATTACGGCCCACACCTTCTCACCGAGAGGAGGCCTGTGTCCCAGCAGTGGGAAAATTATAGGCCGATTATGCTGTGACCGGTAAGAATTCTTTCCATTCAACATTTTTCAGTAGTAGCCCGCTGCGCTGTCTGAAATTCTGAACTTGTGCCCGGTTGATGGCAATAGTATCGCCCGCTATTATATGGAACCTCCTCCTCTGCCCAAATCTGTGGGGAGTGCAGGCGTGATTTTTGTTATTGTTATGTGAATTCAAACATTTATTGTTATAGTATGGACCACCTGACGGGAAGTTAGATAAGGATAAAGTAAACTGATGCACAATTTCGAATGCGAAATCCGTTTAGCCGTTAGTCTAGGGTACGCACGGGTTTTTTAACGCGACGATGTTTTATCGCGCACTGGATTTTCAACTCTCGGTATTGAGCCGAGCATTGAGAACCTAAAAAAGCGTATCCCAGCAGGGCGTCAAAAAAAACGCTGTAAGATTTACAAATCTCGGCGCTAAGCGGTGATTTGAAGATCCAGAAAATCACCTGTGGGTACGAGTGCTTACGCCGTTGGTCCACCGCCACCGTCAAAAAGAAAGCTTTATCAAACCGAAGGTGACGTCCGGCGGCGCGGCGGGCGTCCCGACCGTTGTGTACTTACATTGTTCACGCGGCCATAGAAAATGTATGCATTGCTACTTTGGCGCCCCGTCAGCGTCATCTCGTTCTCGTTGACGTCCCGTTGGACGTGGACAAACGACATTAGAGCGCGAAAAGCTAACAAACAGGCAGACAAACTTTAGTAGTATGGATAACCGACGTAGTTTCATATTGCCTTCTACCAAATAAATAAAATTAAAGTACAAATTAATCATTAACACAACTTAACTTAACAAAACAATTTGTTATTAAACTATTTCCTACTTCAACTCCGTATTAGTTTGAAGTATGTTACTATTAACTGCTAATCTTATCATAATGATTGCCCAAGAGTACTGCAGGCACGCAGGTGTTACAGTATATATATTTATATAATTATAGACGAAGTGGGTACTCGAATGGTGCACAGCGCAATACCTTGTTTGTACTTTGAAATTACCTACATTGGCCGCGGGAAACACCGCAGGAAATGCTTTGTGTAAATAACTATGTAGGTACTTCTTGCACCATTTAATTGTTTTCTGACTGCCTCGTTGGTCTACAAGTCGCATCGTTATCGCTGAGCATGAGGTCCTGGGTTCGATTCCCAGGTCAGGTAAAGTGTTGTTGGGTTTTTCCATCTGGAATTTCTCATTAGCAGCCCGGAGTCTTGATTTGTACCCAGATGATGGCAATAGGCTCGCCCGGCTACGTACTTTTGGTCCAGATTATTTGGAGAAAAGAGGCCTTTGCCCTGCAGTGGGACAACATAGGCTGTACTTAAAAACATAATTAAAATTTTAAAAATAACTTCCTGAATTTTATATTGTTGGGTGCAAATTACATTCGTCTATTGTTTGATGAATTGTAGAATCTGGCCTTGTGTTATTTTGTGTTCTGTGCCTAAACTAAAAGATTTGCTGTGGTTTGAGGTTTTCGTGGATGAGCTAGATATTTTGTTGTAGTGTTTTGTTGTTTTCTTTATACTCACAGTCAGAGTTGAACATTTTCCTGAAATATTGTTCGGTGCACATTAGATTGCTAGTAGATTAGTTGAACATATAATATAATAACACATCTGTTTTCCCCGAAGAAAATCATAACCCTATCTCCTAACATAACATCACGCCTGTTATCCCAGAAGGGTTAGACAGAGGTGTGTACTATAGTACACCCACATTTAGCGAGTTATGTTTAAGTCCCATGTAATAGGGGTGAGCCTTTTGCCATCAGCCGGGCACAAATCCAGACTCGGAAGCTACTGAGAAAGTGAAAACTTATTTGGTTACTTGATTTATAAAACATAACAGCGGGGTAATTGCGTAACAGTAGCTATGGCTTTCATTTTGACAGTTCAACCACATTGATAGCGTTATTTACGTTGTCGGGCTGACAAAATATTCGAACTTATGAAGCAATGGATTAGCAATATCCTCGAAAATTATTCAAACTGTAATTGATAGTTTGTTACGCAAGTAGGGTGCAGGCTAGTGGCCCTAAAGTAAAAAGATTTGCTTTGCTTTGAGCCTGTAATTATCCAATTGTTGAAGATTACCCATAGGACTGTATAATAAAAAGTCCTAAGCTATATTTTCTCAGTCTTGCATCCATAAAATCAACAAATTTTAAAATTAAACACGTCTTCCTAAATGTATACGCCGTCTGAACCGTTTTTATCCGACAAATTAGCGGGCGAGACGTTCATGTTCTTAGCAGCAAACTAACAAACCGTAACGAAACAAAGCGTACAACTAATTGCGCTTCCTACTAAAGCGCAATTAGTATTTATCATTATGTAGTATATAATGGAACATACGATTCATACAAAGAGGTGTTTGCACTTTGATTTGACCAACAAATCTTTGTGAAATAAGGTAGGTACCTAATTATAATAATGATGAGTTTGCAATAATAGCGTGGAATTTGCTCTGGAAAATGTGGCCAAAACAGTTCCACTAATGTAACGTTAATGGAAATAATCAGTAATCTGTCAAAACACAAAAAACACTGTTATAGGCGCTTCTAGAATACTCACAAACAAAATACCCATGTATAAAAAAAAGAAACAATAGTCGTTTTAAAAATCGAATTTTTCAAGTTTAAAAAGATCGAGGGCCTTTGTTCACGCGGACAAAGAGTCAAACGTGCGAGGTAGCACGTACTTACATATGTTTGTGCAAATGTGCACGTGGACACGCCCTCACGCCGCGCGCCGGCGACATTGAATTATGATGAAATCGTAATAATAATAAAGAAATTAATAAATTGTAACATGGAAGATTTTTCAATCCATGAATGGGTTGAGGAAAAACGTGTGTGAATCAGAGGGACTTTGTTATTGAATGAATGGAAATGATTTCTGCAATGTTTTTCTAGTTCATGAGTATTAATTCAGCTTTTTCTTCGGTCCATATTAGTGGAATTAATCAGTTTTTCAATTTACTTTCTGAGTTTATTTTGGACATTCTGACATCGGTGAAGTACAACATCGTGAGGAAACTTGATGCTTAGTTATTGTAAGCCTGAAAAGGCCAACCCGTCTTGAGCAAGCGTGGTGATCAATGCTCGTGCCTTCTCTGTATGAGAAGAGGCCTTTGTCCTGCAGCGAGACAATAATAGGCTGCAGGTGTGGCTACCTCTTTTATTATATGTAGATTTAACGTGACAATAAAGCAAAATAATTTATTAGGAACGGTTCAAAGGTTAATAACCGATTGCTTGTATTTTAACTCTAACTTATTATCACTAAATGTGTAAGTAGGTACTGTTTATTATTCATCATTTGATTATCGCTTGTTTCTTGGTTCGCCTGTGATCTTCATCAGGAAATATTTAATGTTATCAAGATAACTTTTACGTTGGTTTAGCAACTGAATCTTGTTAAAAGCTATCTCACTGGGCGAAAACAGTGTGTCCGAGTGGGTCAGTACACGAGCAGTGATCATGTATTCGACTATGGGGTACCACAGGGTAGTATTTTGGGACCTACTCTATTTCTCGTTTACATTAACGACCTCACTAACCTCTATCTACCCCGAGGCGAATTGATCTCATATGCAGACGACACTGCTCTCCTTTTCTCCGCCGATACTTGGGATGAGGTATTCAATGCCGCCCAAAAGGGATTCATTGTGGTGAAGAATTGGCTCAGGGCCAATATCTTAACCTTAAACGTTGAAAAACCTAAATACTTGACGTTGAGTGCTCGTTGTCTCGGTAAAGATATTAACAAATATCACATCATATCCCACGAATGCTTGTCTGGCGTGGGATGCTCGTGCAGATCTCTAGAGCGCGTCAACTACATCAGGTACCTGGGTATCATAATTGATAGCAACCTAGTTTCAGGAAACACATTAAGCAATTAAGTGCTCCCGTACGGAAACTAATCTATGTCGGCGAGCAATGGGTAGCTCGCCGTCCGGTAGTGACCAGGCCCGGGTCAACGGCGCGTCGTGTTCCACGCGCGCCTCAAAGAGATGTCAGCACGAAATGACGGGGTTCGATAGGGCCGACGCCTCAGGGTCGCGGGTATTTCGATAGAGTAACCGTGTCCCTGGCACAGGCAATTGAAGGAACACGGGTGGGTTTTAGTCAGTAAAAGTCTGACACGCCCTCCCGCTCCGCCCAGAGCGGGAGAAGTCATTTGATGTTTTTAACAATCAAAAAAAAAATAATGACATGCCGCCGATGCCAAATTACTTAAGCAAGTCTATTTTCGCTTTGCCAGTCGATAATTACTTACTGCATCTCCTCTTGGGGAGGCGCTCCGAAAACCATCCTCAAAAAAGTAGAAATAGCTCGACGAGCTCTTTTAAAAACCATTACTTTTCGGCCCATTCTGTATCCTACATCGCAGCTATATCAATCATGCAAACTGCTCGCCGTTCGTCAACTTTTTAGTTTTAGTATAGTCATAAAGCAACACGGTGATCTCATATACGATCCAAACAAGGTACATAAACGTAGAAAACATGCTGTATGTAAACGTACCCGTGCCCAAAACATCTTATATTAAAAGATTCTACATTTTCATTGGTCTGTACCATATACGACAAAATCAACAAAATTATAAATATATACCCACTTAATAAGACACAATGTAAAAAGAAAATACAGGACTACTTATTAAAAATTACGTATGATGAAACAGAAGCGATTTTTAGCATTCCCAAATAGACAAGCTACTACTACAGGTACTCACATATATTATCTTGAACAATCATCCCTTTTACATCACACTCACAACACACACACATACACATACACACGCACAACACACTTACATTTTTTCCTTTACATTATGCAAACTTTCCACGTACATGGCAATCTTATAATGTTCCCAACCTTAAATAAGGCTACTAAATGTTCACAATTTATTTATGGGGATCAAATGTAATCCGAAATACAGGTTTGCCACCTAGTTCGGATGCATACAGTCCCAAACTTTAAGCTATTACTTAGTGTACATTGTCTTTATAAAATTTTGTAATACGTGTTCTTAATTTGGTGAATAAATAAATTATAAATTATAGTAACAGCCGCACGGTTCGAACGATCAGGTTAAGCTACGCTGCCGCGGTTGGTGAGTGGATGGGTCACCATCCATTCCATTACATACCAAGACCCCGCCGTGTCTCGGAAAGCACGTTAAGTCGTTGGTCGCGGCTGTCATTCGTAGATCTTTGAAAGTCGTTACGGGTCGTCAGCAGTCCGAAAGTCTGACAACCAGTCTTAGGGCTCGTAGAGACTGACGCGACACGCGACGCGAAACGTGAGCGACACAAATACACCTCTGGTCGAGTGACACGCGGTGCCTTTGTGTCGCGTCGCGTGTCGCACCTGTTTGTAGGAGCCTTTACCAAGGGGTATCGTGTTACCCAGTAACTGGGTTCTGGTGTTAAGCATAGTTGAGAAGAGGCTCGGCAGGTCATGAACTTCTACATTATCTACGCTTTGGGCCAAAGGGCGGTTTGGTACAAAGTCTTTACTACGTAATTATCAAACTTTAGACCCTGGAAGTCTGAACTTTAAACTGTGCGAGGGCCTCTCAAGCCTCGCCAAGAGCTTTCTGAAATAGGTATCCGAATGAATCTTCAGCAATTAATAAAAGGTAAGAGGAAACTTAGCTTAAAGGGAAATATTTTGTTTGACAAAATTCTTTGGAGAATTTAAGACGGGCCACCCTGTATATCGCGAGGTGACATTTTCATAATCAGCTCTCAGGGCAGACGGGTCTGTTATTGTAGTTTCTTGGATATTTTTAACCCCCGACGGAAATAGAGGGGTGTTATAAGTTTAACGTGTGGATCACAAACGGCTGAACCGATTTTTGTTTTGTTTTGTTTGAAAGGTGACTTCATCTAGAATGCAAAGAAAAATAATGAAGAAAGTTCAGCCGTTTTTAGAGGTTTTTGTTTGTGTCGAGACTTATTTATGGAAAAGAGGTCGCCTATTCTGTATAAGTCTTCTAGCACTTACTAGTGCTTGTGCCTTTGTCTCATAGGTAGGCAGCTCAGAACGCTGGCACCATGGCGGCATTATGTATGTTAATATTTATATTGACAATGAAAATTCTCTGGCAGGAGTTCAACCCGCATTCCAATCTGCAGGAGCCTCCACAACTCTACAAGGTTCTAAAGCGGAAGCACCTAGTAAAGGTTTTGAAAAGCTAATGCCTATAGTTATGTCAAACTCGGTCAGAGAAATTCAAGTAAGGAGGTCTTGGGTTTTCTGGAAAGTAATAACAATCTACTCATTTGTTTTATATCCGTTTTATTCATGTTGTCAGCCTTAGGAATCGGGACTAGCTATAAAACTAAATAAGCGGCAAGTGCAAGTCGGTTGGACACGTAGAGTTCCGTTGCACCCCGTATAATATTTAACAAAAAACTAAAATAATTTAATTGACTTGTTTTACAAAACAAGTCAATTAAATTATTTTACGGCGTTTCCTCGCTCCGCGCTCCACGCTTTTTAGTTGTGTATATTTGTAATTAATTTGAAAAAAAACGCTCCACGCTTTTTGATTTAATCATTGAATCAGAAGAATTAATACAAACCAATTCAATTATTTTTAGTGCGTGATTAAAGCGTGTTTGTATTATTTGTAAGCTATATATTTTTTGCCTATAAAAAGGTATTTCTTGCAAGCAAGCAGTGCTTGCAAGAAATACCTTTTTACTGTTTTTGTTATGATTTTAACAATCTATGCAATATCAGTACAATATCTCCGCTAAAACAAAACTAAATAGAGCACCCTACGACTACCAATTTCTTACCATAAGCTCATAGGTGTGTCTCTGCGACGGCCGCGAAACAGCCAATTTTTTTTCAGCCCTTTGTCAAAACAGTACGTTTTGACAAAGATGTGTGGTTTGTAGAGTTAAGCGTTGTTGTTAGGGGCTTGGCTCTTCATTAGATCTGATAACTTTACATGAAATGTCTTTGGTGGGAAACATCATCGTACGGAACCCTCGCACTCGTCCCGTATTTTTTGTGATAGGACCGCCCCGCCCCATTGTGTCACCCCTTAAAAGATTTCTACATTTGTATCTGTAATTCATAAGATGTGCATTTTAAAGAGTATTCTCTCATTATCTCGCGTTAATTTTAACTTCCTAACGTTCAAATTGTTTACTATTAAAATACCAGTGCCCTTCAAGACAGCTTCCTATTATTTCGAGCCTCGACCAAAACAAGTCGGCGTTAATTAAATTATATTTGTGTATGTAAACACATCGTGTTGATGTTACCAGTCTAATTATAAGTTTAGTCATACGATAGGCACGTGCTACTTAGAACCAGAATTCATCAAAGCGGAGAGGAGACAAGATGTCTCGTAAACCAGCAATAATGTAATATTAACAGTATGTACTATGCGTTCGCTCTAAGTTCTCCTCCCAACCGCATACCGCTGAGTCGCCCTCTTAGTAAAGTAAGCAACGTCATCGCAAGCACGTGTGCTTATATTACATATTTGGCATCTGAATATTCTTTAGTTGTCTCGATATTTTTTAGTTTTGCTGACGGTCAGCGGCAAACTTAGAGCGAACTGGTTAAACTAGCGACTGTTTCGCACGGTTTGTAAGTACGACTTGACAAAACATCGAGATTTCTTTATTATTTATAAGTTTGATATTAACGTATTAAACAAATAAGAGCTTTGAGAGCAGTGGTGGCCCAGTGGCGTAGGTTCGAACGCAGACAGGCGCTTTATTTTGTGTAAATTACATCACCACTGCTCTCGAAACGGTGAAGGAAACATCATGAGGGAACCGGCATGTCCTTGAACTAAAAATTCGCAGACATGTGACATCTAGGTACCAATCCGCACTGGGCCCTCGTGGTGGATTACAGCTCACCCCCTCTCACTTAGAGGAGGTCTGTGTCCCAGCAGTGGAAATGTTAAGGCTGATTATGCTATGTATTACACACAAACCTACCGGAAAAAAAACTAAATGAAGATGACGATGAAAACCGCATCAAAATTCGTTGCGCAGTTTCGAGAACAACGTGGTCACACAGACACACGTTAAGCCTATTTAATTTATAATAAGTATAGAAATAGAATAATGTATTGCGTTGCATGTAAGCATGAGATGATGTTCTATACTTATCCTCTCCGTCTTGGTAGAAAACGGGTCACTATATCTCATTTTCCATTTTCTTTCTTGTCCAACTTGCTTTGAGCAAATCATGATCAAAGAGCACAGCTTAAACTGAAAATCAGATTTGGCAAACATCAGGAAAATCTTACATGAGGCTGAAAAATAAGATGATTATGATTAGTGCTAGCAGTACTTCAAATTTGTGTCTATATCGACATAGAATCGCAAAAATAGAAGAATAGTAGTAATACTCTTTAATATGCATACACCATGCGAATGACATATTTAAAAGTAGAAATTTTACATTGGGTGACACAATAGGCGGTCTCATCAAAGATATCCTTTGTATGGATTTAAAGAGAGAACGAGATACAAACAGTACCAGTTACGTATACAATAAACACACATAGACGCTGATTACACAAAAAAGCCAAAAGCCTATAGTTTACATTGTCTTGTCTGTAATGCCAGCCTTCTGCCAGTCGTTTTACACGTGCAGCCTGTGGACCAAGTATACCCAGCGGGCATACAGCGACCTGCGCGTACTGTACAATAACGCATTCAGGGTGCTTTTGGGGTTGCCGTGGCGATTTAGCGCGGCAGGGATGTTCGCGGAAGCGTGCGTCGGGTTCGCCGCGCTCATGCGGAAGCGATGCGCCACCATCATGGCGCGCTTGCGCTCTTCCTCCAATGGCATCCTGAATGACCGGTGGGACTGTCTCCTGTTGCGAAAGTTGGGAAGAGTTCAGACTCACTTGCCCGAATAAACTAGTGAAACATTGAACGAAGAGTTCAATGGTTCATTAGTTGTTTATTGCTATTAATTAACTAACATTATGCTAAGTTATACTACTTATAACATTATATGGATTTTTATCTGAATTAAAAACTTTACATTTGAATGCGTTGTAAATATTTTGCACATTTTTCAATGCCGACGCTCTTTATTTTACTTGGTACTCGTAATTCGTGAAGTGAGATCTATCAAAATATTGATTTGTTCGATAAGATAGGTCCTCGGTCGGTGCTGTAATCACTTGAGTTGCTATCAATATTTTTTGTTTTTACTGACAGCCAGCCAATAATCACCGTGATTGACTCCATCACGAATATTCATGACCAGGGTATGTAATATTGGTGGATCTTCAATATTAGTTCCCAATATCGGAATTTCGATATTAAAAAATTTAGAAAATGTTAATACAAATTGAACTTAATAGAAAAAAGGCATTTAAAATCAAATAATCAATTACAAAAAAAAATACAGGACTGTAATTAAGGCTCACGTTTCTTAATAAATCCTTAAGTAAAAAACATATCTGTTTGTTTGTTTGTTAGATTGGTTTGTTAACCAATCTAAACCTTTATCAGGTCGCTTTCGATACAACGATTGAAAAAACACAGCAATTCAGTCTAATTTTAAAGAATTCTTAAAATGATGGACAAATAAAAGCAACAACGTGTTAGTCTTCGACTGGTAACAATTACAAATGATTTACGAGTTGTTCCACCTTTTACACCTCTCTCGATCTTGGTTTGCGCACGACTAACTGGCCGAATGGCACATGCAAGCATATTGACTCTGACAATGATTTTAGTACGGTACGGGTTTGCTATATTTATAGAGCTGTACTATTTAATATCGAATAATGGACAAAAGACGATGGGAAGAAACGTTCCCACCACCCAACAGATTGAAATAAGTGTCGTCTAGTAGGATAGATAATTTTTACTATGGTGACGTCCTTCAAATACGTGGGGTTTAGGTTTTATAATAAGAGGAATCAAGCAAGCACTCCAGCACCCGGCTAAAGGTAACAGCAGGACACCGTCTGTTTTTAGTCAATAAGAGTCTGACCCCTCCACCTACCCCCAGGGTGGAGGACATTCATGAGAATTTCCACACGTTAAAAAAAAGGTTTAATAATATGTTGGTTATTTTATTTATTTCTTCTTGTTTTTTACTAACAAATTTACTTATTGTGATTATAAGGATTAGGATATTAGATAAAAAGGATTAGAATTATGGCGATCTTAATAATGTTTTCATAAAGGTTACGGTTTTTAAAGATACCACTTGTTTTTACATATTTAGTCGCGCCATGTCCGTGCACGTATTTATTATAGTTATATTTTAATAGACCGGGATTTGGCTGGCCGACATGGTATTGCTGATTGATACTGCACTTACCTTACCGGCAATCGCACTATCTTACACGACTTTAATGCACCAGCACAAATGCTTAATAATATTTTCACAGACGACCAAATGTAATTATTAGTAAGTCAAGAGCACGTCAAGCTTGACTCTTTGGACTAGCTCTGTTTTGTATGGCACGCAGTATAAATCAATGTTTAACTTAAGCTAGTAGTTTGCCGTTTGACATGTTTTTGGCTGTACCTAATGAGTTAAAGGGTATATTAATTAACTTAAACACTGCTAAATGATTTTCAGTTTGAGAATCAAGTATTATTTTATATGGAATCGTCATTTGTTTACGTGAAATATGCTTTTTTGTTTGTGGAAATAATGTTTTTTGTTATTTTTTTTTCCAAAAAGTATTTTTAGGGTTCCATACCTCGAAAGGAAAAAACGAAAACCTTATAGTAGTACTTTGTTGTCCGTCCGTCCGTCCACCTGTCTGTCAAGACCCTTTTTCTCAGGAACGCGTGGAGGTATCAAACTGGAATTTATATAATATACTCAGGTCTACTGTCCCATGGAGCTGTGGAAAAACAAACTCCTAAGCCAACGCAATCAAAAGATGCAGCCGTTTATGCCGCAAATTTCAGCCAATTTTCGACACTCGCAAGGGAATTAAAACCTACAGTGTAATTCCCGTGAACTCAGAATCTTGAAATTTGGTACGAAGCAACGTCTTATAGCACAGATAAAAGAAAAATAGCGAAAACCGTAAATTTTTAGTAACATTAATTTAATGTTACTACCCCTTTCCTCATGAACGCTTGTGAACTTTTACTTATATACCTACAGGTTTGTACGGAACCCTCGGTGCGCGAGTGCGACTCGAACTTGGCAGGTTTTTTTATTATAAATAAACCCAATAGTTTTTGCAACTAATACAGGTACTTAAGGCTTTTTTTGGGTCCCAATGAACAAATTGACACGTATCCCATGACTGTTGTAGGGTGGGGACGGGGTTCATACAAAATCCCCCATGGTCCTTTATCTCAGATTCCGATATTAAGGGGCCGACGTTATAAGCGCGTAATAATACTTCGAGTCGAGTACAAAATTCATTCGGAATATTGCTATCTCTGTTTGACAAAAGAAGGCGAACGAGGGACGCGTGCGCAGCCGTGAGTGTGTGTCTGTGTTAGTAGATAGATAGCTATTATTAGCTGTACTGTACTTTACAGTTAGTTCCTACCATTCATTAATAACGGCTCGTAAGATATTTATATCTATTAGTAATTGGTTATGTTCATGATTTGCTTTATTTTTGTTGACTACTTTGGGGAATCGTTTGTAAATCAACAGACTAGTAATGCGTTTTTTGGAAATTATTTATTTACAATGCTGGTATCTCAACATATTAGAATGTTTCGAGATCTAGGCCTTGTAGAGAAAATCTAGCAGATATGTCATACATACCTTTCCGAAATGTACCTATAAGCTGTCGGTATTCTTGAATAAATTACATATGGTACCTATACATCGTCTTCGCGAGCGGTCTTTGTTTAAAAAAATATTAATCGAAACTTGATAAAGGTGACCATACAATACCGACTAAAGGAATAATACAATTATGGTAGTAGGAGTGTCAAAGATCCACACAAAACACTCTGATTTATATGATTTGACTTTTTGTATGGAAAATATATAAATAAAAATATCTACATGTAGAGTTTTGGAGGTTTCGTAGTTACAAAGGGGGTCGTCATTTTTGTGATTGGACACACCGTTTTCGAGATATGAGCAAAAAAAGAAAAGATAAAGTTAAAGTACCGTTTTTGCACGTCTGAAGTCGAGGTGTTGTTGGTGTGAATTTTAGTTCACGCCAACTAATTTTATTCCACGCCTTTTTAATCGCGATTAAAAATAGTCAGATTAATGTTCAGATTTAGTTAGACAACCAAGTTTTTAAGTGAAAAACGTAAAATTCAGAATAGTGAAATTGCCATTTTCACTAAACTAATAACTCAGTGCCATCTTAGTGCTGTCAAACTAAAATATAGTTAAGTTGCGTCACTTTAGTCCATTTCAGAATGGAAAATCGTCATTTGACAGGATTAAACTAAATTTTAGTGATTTTTTGTCTAGTTTAAAGGCATTTGTGACAAGAGAATCGGCACCAATATCTACTCAATTTAGACAAACTGATTATTGAGGTATCAATATCCATCATATCAGGGGTATTGTATGAAACCTGGTTACGTCCAGCAAAAATATAATAATAATAATGTCTTCCTGGTCCTTAACGATTTCGGTCACAATATAGTAAAGCGCACAATTGTGTGCGCAGACACAGGTGCACTCTCTATAGGGCCTAATACCCTCACTCTCAAAGTCATGTTATGCGTAAACAAACTTGCAAAAAAACGTTTAACAGTTACATAAGATATTGACTTATTTTAAAGCAAGCAACAAGCATAACTATTTTGATACTGTTGTCATCACAAAACGATTGTCCATTTATTTTATCCGCTATCGCTTCAATAAGATACTACGCTATGAACTTTGATTATATGTATAATGACAATAAATAATCAATGAAATATGATATGACCTATGATCACCTGACGTTTCGATAGCTTATGTCAACCCCATACATTTTTTGGCTTTTCTACAAGCGTCATCGCTAATCGAATGTTACGAATGTTACTTTGTCTAGATCCTCAGTGTCCTTGAGATAATTACCTACGCCGTAAAAAATCGCGGCGGGATTGTTTCGCACACTGGATCATCAACGCGCTGCTTAGCACCGAGAGTTGAAAATCCAACAGTGTTTAGTCGATGCGCTGGGTAGCACTCTGTTAGATTCTCAATGCTCGGTTCAACACAAAGAGTTGAAAATGCAGTGCGCGATGAAATCCTGGAGCGAGATATTTTCGTCCGTGCGAACATGCAGGTAGGCAGGTAATTACTAATTTATGCAAAATATACTTAGGTACCTACTAGTGTGAAACTCAGACCAAGAAAAAAATGTCTTTATTTTCTTGGGCCGAGTCGATGCCCAAAAGCAATATGTCAGTAAAATTGGACTTTTTATTGTTATGTCGAATTCGTCATTCCGGTTGGGATACATCTTAGTAATTTGTTTTTCATTTATCGTAGTGTGATTTACAAAGATATCATAAATCACACTTTTATTGTAGGGAAATTCAAAACAAAAATTATGACAAGAAAAGTATCTTTACGTATCAATACAAAACTGTTTTGCGTAAAGTATTGAATGTTCGTAAGTTGCTATTACCGACATAATAGCGTAAATGAATCGTGCAGTTCTTAGTAAATGTTAGAACGTGGTTATTGTCGAATTATTTTGAGTCAGCTGAAACCGTTATGGAAACTTATAAGCTTTTAAAAGTAAATAATTGATTAATAAATAATTATGTGTCCCCCGGTGTCGTTTTCGACTACAACGGTTTGCAACGATACTGAGACTGTTTCAATCTAAAATAACCACAACAAAAAAATAAAATAAAATACGTATCGTCTTTGAAATCCTACTATCCTACTAATCTTTCTATCCTACCTACTATATACTTCAAACATGAAAGTTTGTGAGGATGGATGGATGGATGTTTGTTACTCTTTCACGCAAAAAGTACGGAACGGATTTTTATGAAACTAAACAGTAATATACGAGTAGCTATAATCTATGTGTTATTCTGAATAAAATTCCGAGACAGCATACATCTACCTTTTCTGTGGAAGCTATTATAGCCAAATAGTGAGCACATAAATGAATTGCTTTTTTGTTTTTACAATACACATTTTAGAGTATTTAGTTAACATAAACATAACATAACATCACGCCTTGTTTCCGCGAAGGGTTGGGCAGTGATGTAGCTATAGTACACCCACATTTCGCCAGTTAATCAGTTTTTTTTTTTAAATTTTGCCCCAGACTAGGAATTACTCCTGTATCGTGGGTGCGTTCACAAACATGAAAACTCACATACACAAGACACCCAGACCCGGAACCCGTTTATTTAGTTATTTGTCATCTAAATGAATAAGGTTATCGCCTTTGGCGTTTGATGCAGGTGAACTTTGTTTTTACACTTATTCATTTGGACGAATGGTTCAAAAGTTACTTAAGTCAAAGTCAAAAATTTATAGCGAACTAAGTACGTAAACACCGCGGACACCGCGAGTGGCGCGCACAGCGGCACAACGTTACACGGCTAATCCGATGAACTGTGATTGATGCCTGGGGAAAAACATAGGCTATTTTTCATCAACACTCCACATGGGCGAAGCCGCGGGCGGAAGCTAAGCAAGAAGAAATAACGTTAGATAAGTCCGTATTGTAATGTTACGTATTCAACAAACTTACTGCATTATGTGTATATTACTGAAACAACTTACTTGTGTTGACATCGTAATTGAATTACACAAAGAAAATGCTTTCAGTTGATGTATCAATGAACGCAATACTTCGACTCCTCGAAAAGATACATATTCAATAAATAAAAAAAACATTTTTCCTGTAAAACTTGAGTTTTACGATAACCGACTTATAGTGCCGATTTCACCAATGAAACTGAACGCGTTCAGCACAACTAAAACGCGTTCAAGAGCTGTCAGTGTCAAAATTATTATGGAATATTGACAATGACAGCTGTTGAACTAGGTTTAAAAGTGATGATCGCGTTCAGCTTCATTGGTGAAATCGGCACTTATTACTTGGGGGTGTCTATACAAAACACTTAGTTACTAAGAACGTAGTAGGTAGGTAACTTTTAATAAATCATTGGATAATGCTAACTATTAAAACATCCTAGTAAATAAAATATCGTAAATATTAAGTCTTACGGATTTATAATAAGTCCGCAAGCAAAGCTAAAGTTCGTAAGAATGCAAATGGTTAGGTTACTCGATACCAAATAACAAGGCAAATCTAAATCCAAGTTCACAGCATAAGTCAATTGTGTCAGAAATATAACAATACAATTTAGAAAGCAAATAAATACGCACGCACAGGACAGTAAAGTAATCGTCTAACACTGTCAGTAAACACGGAACACCCCGGCGGCGGGCAAAACGGTTGCGGTAATGTGTGTGCTTGTGCGAGCGATACACACCTACTACCGTGAGCAGTATGACCACGCACACATTGATATTTGCTTGACGCGATAGCACTACTAGCTATTGAAAATGTATGATAAATTTTGATGTATTCCGTAATACCAAAAATGATGAATGAAAACTTAATAGTTTTTCCTGTTTTTTTCGGCTTTGCGTAACTTGATAATATAAGCTATGTTTCTAATACAACAACATTACAGATATTGTTGTATATAGTATAAAATAAACGATAAGAAAACCTGTCATTTACGCTGTAAAAAAGTGCGAAATATAATTAGCTTAAACTTCATTTTCGGTAAGTATTTTTGAAAAAAAAAAGATCTAGGAACCTAGATAAATACTGTCTAAATCCGAAAATAAGCATAATATGTTTGAAATATGCTTAAATTGCAAATGGTTTAGGTATTAAGTTTGTATGGACAATTCGAGCATCGCCCTGCTCTTAAGAGATTTCGAGAATCCGATAAAAAGAGATTTCGAGATTACGATATTAAGAGATTTGATTTTCCGAAATTCATACCCTAATCATAACATAGGTAAGTACATAATTGTATTTTCGATGGCAGTTTTATTAGATTCGGATATCCAACGCATTTGTAAAGTTACGTTTTTTTTTTTACTTGCCACTAACCATACGGCTTCAAAAGTAAATAGCTGGAATAAATAAATACTCTGAATCTCTCTATGTATACATAATTATGATTAATTAAAGTCGCTTGTTTGTGCCTCTGTGCGATCGCGTTGTTCTTCTAAACTTTGCAACGAATTTGGATACCTTTTCCCGATCATTTAGAGAATTTATTCCGGAAGGTTTATGTTGATAAAACATCATTATTTAACTTAGATATACCGCAGAAATATCGATGTTTTTGACAAGTCGCCACATCAATTCATCGCGTTAGTTCGCTACTAAATCATAATCAAAGATACAATTTTAAAATTAGCTTAAAATATGCACTCATATTGCTAGTAAGTATAAAGCGTTTGTTTAATAAATAAAAAAAGATAGTGAAGGCATGAATGGTAACCTACTTACTGCCAGCTAAGTTGCAACAAATAAGACTACGTGACCGGAGGAACGAAGAGGTTTTTCCAACTGCGTTGTTTGATTGGGCTGCATACTGCCTGCCTAGCTCTAATCTAGAGGCAAAATGGTTCGTGTTTCATCACTCGATATATTATTGTTTGTTATTTTGGAGTACCTATGCTTAGTTGGGTTGCTCATGTTGAGAGGATGAATGAAAGGAGACTAACAAAAGGTATTTACAAGGCAGATGTGAGTGGAAACGCTGGGAGGGGACGCCCTAGGAGGACATATAGTGACCTTATTGGTGATGTTCGTCAGAAAGGTCAGGTGCGTAGTACTCGCAATAGGCGTGCGTGTATGACCAGATGTATGAACGTAAACGAGGCAAAAGGAGTACGTAAGGACCGTAGCAGGTAGCGTTCTGTGGTTTCTGCCTACCCCCATGGGAAGAAGGCGTGAGTTTATGTTATGTTACTTTGGCTTACTTGAAACTTATCTTGATTTCTGGGTGCTGAATGAATGAATTGTCCTAGCATTTATGTTCGCCGCGACTTGTTTGCTTACTAACTGGCGTTTGTATCTTCCGTTTCGATTCAATGAATTTTCTAAATGCACCAAGAATTCCTTCGGATTGGCCTTCTTCGTGTTATTCCTTTCTTTTCGATTAGATTTCTTCTTCATGTCGCTGGTAGGCTACGAGTAACTAAATAAAAAAAATTGCGAACTCAACATTTCGCAAATATGTTGCTAACTTTATATCTGTCGTTACGAGTTCAGAATTTGCATTCTTTTAAGTGAGCCACGGTGGCCCAGAGGGAGCAGTGGTGGCCCAGTGGTAACGGGCGCGACTAAAGAATTGTAGGTCGTAGGTTCGAACCTAGTCAAGCGCTTTACTTTTTGAAAATATAATATACCGTGAGAAAACCGGCATGTCCTGAAATAAAAAAAGAAGACATTTGACATCTACCAGCCCGCACTGGGCCTGCGTGGTGGATTACGGCCCACTCCCTCGCGCAGAGGAGGCCTGTGTCCCAGCAGTGGGAACATTATAGGCTGATTATGCATTATTTTCAGTCACGGGACAGTTGTGTAGATAACAATTTCTTTATATATAATTTTCAATTCAGTTTTGTACTCTTAGAGTAATTAATGACCTTTTTTCATTCTTGGTATTCACCTTCATTATAAAAGGAACTTTTGTGCAAAACATTCATGCTTCTAGACCAAGCAAGACCAAAAAGGCGGTAGGTACACAGCAGTAAAAACAAGTATACGAGTACCTACAATAGAATATTTGTTTCGATAACAGTCGATCAGGAAGAATTTGTAAATAAAACAAGGAAAACAAAGGTTTTCGTGAAGTTGATAACAACTGAATCATACGAGTACCACCAGCTGAATGTTATTTAATTGATAACCTACTTGTTTGAGTGCACACTGCATAGTAGCATGAATTAAATAAAATCGACTGCTTACATAAACCAATATTATGTTTGTAACCTACTTAATATCCTCGCTAAATGTTACTTGTTATCTAATTAGGACAAGTTGTCATACTTACCTACTAGTAGGTAATTACATATACCTCTACATGAGTTGCAATAATAAGTAATAAAAATAATTTGGTCTGAGTTCTTTCAGTCAGCTCTGACCTGGATTGCTAAAAATCTTTTAATGATCTCTAGGTAGGTCGTCCTCTGGTGTGGGACGCAACCTGTGTCGATACCCTTGCGCCATCTCATGTTCCTAGCATTTGGCTGTACTGGCGCTGCTACTGCGGCTGCTGTACGTAACCTAATGGTTACCCTTGCGACATCTCATGTTCCTAGCACGGCGGGCTGTACTGGCGCTGCTACTGCGGCTGTACGTAACCTAATGGGTAACTACCAGTATTGAGCCGTTTGGGGTCCAAACGCTCGGGTCATGGGGCCCGATTGCGCGTTTCCTTTTTATGGAAATTTCTCACCGACTAGACGACATTTCACGTGACCATTGCTCTTATGCCAAATAATTAGCATTGCCATTCAAGGTGGTAATGCTACCAGTCTTCTGGGCACGTTTCCGGAAACCCGTGTTCACCGGTGCTTTTGTGTCGCGCCTTTTTTGGGGGGAGCCTTAGATCGCTTGGTCTAAAAGCATGAATGTTTTGCACAAAAGTTCCTTTTATAATGATGGTGAATATCAAGAAAGGATTTTTTGAAAATTCATTCCATAAAGGGGTTAAACAGAGAATGACAGATTATCTGGCAGTTCGGCATTTTTGCCGATGGGAGATCCCATAGGGCGCACGGATACTATACATATATGCGACACGGACATTTACGCGCAATCTTCATTCATTCAGTACATGATTCTGAACACATTTTATTTTTATTTTATTTTCTAGGGTTGGAAATCATCATGAGTACTCCCGCTCTGGGTGGAGCGTGAGGAAGTGTCAGACTTTTACTGACTAAAACCCACCCGTGTTCCTTCAGTTGCTTGTGCCAGGGCCACGGTATCTCTTTCAAACAACTCTTCTGAACCCCTCCACTGTAACGGTTAGGGCACTTCTCGCTCACAATAAGACAAGACTAAAAAAAAATTAGGTAAACAAGGATCAGCAATTAGACAAAAACAATACCCAAACATGGAAAACGACTTCACATAATTTGTTTCGTTTTACGACAAAGGAAAGATGGCGGCAAGTCAACGACTTCGCGCCAAAAATAAGTTGAAAAAAAGAATAGTTCTCATCACTCTTTGTGTCAGTCTGATGGGGGAACGTGATATGAACAGACGGACAACTAATTACGTGACTACATCCAGTGTCGTATTACATTAATATATTCCCCCAAACGACATGTAGGTAAATGTTGATTTTGTATTGAAATCAGACGGATGCGTTTCAGCTGTTGTAGATATTGTTTGGATGTCGCAGGAAGTAGAATATCTTGAGTTTCCCTGTTTTATTTTAATTCGTTGTTTCGGTTTTTCCCAGTTAGAAAAAAAAACGGTGTGTATTAGAAGTGTACATTTTACAAAGTGTGTTGTCGTTTTGTGAAAATAGGGATCTATACATATACTTCCATGACATTATGATACCTATTAATAGGTTGTTACAGGCAGGTTGTTGAAATTTATGATACTTAGGTAGGCATGTTACGAGTTTGTATTGTATCAGGTTCTATCACAATGGATCAATCAATATAAACATCCAGAACATTCTTCCATACACAAGCCATAAATGTGGTACCGATATAGGTACTCGATTCTATTATCTACAACTTGAGTTCTGCCGTAGATCTATAGAATACACACTCCCAAGTCCCAGAGCACGGAAATATTATCATAACTACCGTGCCCAGAGGTTACATAATATATATTCTACTTAATTAGCGTTTCTAGTTACTGGTTTAATTAGTAGGGACCTACCTAAATATGGAAACACCGTATTTTGTTACAGTCTTTCAATTATATCAATTGACCTTGGCTAGTTTCGTGATATATGCTTATAGGTACTTGGGTCAAGTCAATTAATTTCAATGTCAATGTTAGTTTACCAAAATACTTTATTATTTGTTCTGTCAGCAAAGCTTTCTAAATAAAAAACTTACTGAGAACGAAAAATTATAAGAACCCATCACCATAATTATTAATGGCTCTGTGAATTTCCAGAATGATGATAATTCAAATATAACGTGTTTCTAATTCCTTTTCTTTTGGGCTTAGGAAATAATCCTTCGCACGACTTTATTCAACTACAGATTACAAAAAGTAATCTAAAAAAAAAATAAAGAAGATTTAATAAAAACCGATCCGCCTAATGAAATCCTGCCTGACACCTAACACAGATAATAACGTAACAGTATCGTATCGTATATTATAATCCGTAGACTATAGAGTGGCGACGATGGAGTGTGTTGACCCCTCGTTCATTCCACCCGCATACATGTGCCGAAACTGAAGCTTAATGGTCGCTCACTTTGACAATAAACTGCTTATTGGAGCCATGTGCCGTGTGACGCCCTTTGTTAGGTATTTAAGAGAGGAATTAAAGTTTTTTTTGTTGATTTGTTCTGGCCATTTAGTGATAGAATTTATTCCTTTTCGTGTTAAATTGTTGTCTCCATTCCACTTTAAGGGGAAGCGAAATTCAAATTTTCTTACGTTTGTGCAATTTGCAGGTCGTTGTCAGGTTGTATGTTGAACAAAATATGATTCACGACCGTAACAAGTATGTTTTTCCAGAATTATAATCTCAAAAATCTACAATACAATCATCTAAGTTCATTTAATACTATTATGAATGACAATTTCAAAAAATATCAATCAATAGGGTTAAACTGAGAGGGATGTGTTGATAATTTTAAAAATACCTGACACTGACTGTAAGAAAATTTGAATTTCGCGGGCAACCTGGCTCATCCCCCTGAAAGCATCTTGCCATACATGGTGACCTGGTGGTCGCTTGCGTTTCTTATTTCTTCAACGAATTTCAGACGGATTGACATAAGCTTTTTGGTAGCTTATGTCAGTCCCATACATTTTAAACTGATTTTTATTTTGTTTTATTTAAAATTTCACCGTTAGTGCTGATAGAATGTCGCTTTGTCTATGCTCGCTGGCCCGCAATCTCCCTGCTTCACTTTAGCGAAACTTTTAACATTTCCAATCGTTACCCTATTAGCTCTCATGCCATCCTTCACGACATGGAAACACTTTCCGACGTTCTACAATTTTACGGTGTACTCTTTACTAGCTAATCACGAATCAGGTCAGTGTCATACCTTTTTGCCTCCCCCTTATTTCCAATTATATCCTAACTTATGTTCATTCTTCACTCACCCTAAAATCTCAAAGCATACAACTTATATTTTTGATCTATCTTTTTCTATAGGTATCTAAAGATTACAAATACATTTTTATAAAAAAAAATACACAATATTAATTAGGCTATCGTTAATTAGTTCAGTTCAAATAAAGCTTAGTCGGAGTAATTTGTCAGTGAGTTACGATCGTAAACGAGGGAGTTGGTGCCAAGTTTTGGCGCCCTGCTAATGTCAAATAGTTATTTATTCTTGGAATAAGTTTTAAATAATAAAGCAGTTTACATTTTCTACATAGTTGTACGAGCTATGTTGGTATTGTTTACTTTGAAATGCTCTGTAGCAAGGGCGGATCCAGGATATTTTTTTTTCCACATGGGCCAGATGGCTTGGTTAGATTTTCTAGTGACTAGACATGTATATTCAGTATACATGTCTAGTCACTAGAAAATCTATATTGGAGTTACGTACTCACGGTTTCATGTAGAAAAGTTTGAGAATTTAAAATAAATTATAAGTGCGAGCAATCAAAAACACAATCAATTTACATACATTGTTGATACGTTTTTTACATTGATTATTGCATAGGTGAGATTCCGGCTTGAATTTGAAGTTTTTGGTTTTGGTTTTCGGGAATTGGCCTTCAGATGTTGCGCAATGGTTCCAATACTCTGCGACTAAGCGATTTTCTACGTAGGATCGCGTTACCATCTTACATAAGTTATCCGAACACAAGATTATATCGATATAGATTGCCAAACAATTCCACTTCAGCTTAAAGTCATGATTCTCTTTAATAACAAGATAATCTAATATGTGACGTCACAATTCTAATATCCTTTAATCTCTGAAGAGGGCATCATATCTGCGGACAAAACAGAGATAAGGTCCAGGAAAATGGGCGCACGTTGTTTGTAGATACTTTGCTAATGTCTAATCTTACGATAAGATATGACCAGGTAAACAGCTACGGTAAACAGTCACTTCTTTGTAGATTTTAAAAAGATTACAGCGTAGATATATCCACAAATTCAAACCCAAAGCATTTATTTCAATTAAACCATTTTCGTCATTTTCGAGTTGTAATTTTTCAAGGAGTCGGTCAGTTAGCCAGAAAGCTAGTTGCCCATTGCAAAACCTAGATCTCTATGGAGAAGGACGGGCAAGAAACACCAAGGACGCTCTTTTAAGTCAAGTTAAAAAAAAATGGGTACATTATCCTTGTTGCTGAGAACAATATAAAAAGGAACAATTCAAAATATAGATGAAACAATTCCACGAGCTCCTAATGTAACGTCGGGCTACCTTCATCATCTGCTCAGCCTTTTCCTCAACAAGTTTTGGGAAAAGGCTGAGATGCAGCTGAATACCAGTAGTTCACGTGCCACTGCTTGTCTGACCCCCACAACCCAGTTACAGGGTTACACTACTCCTTGGTAAGACTGGTTGTCAAAGTTTTCGGCTTCTGGCGATCTGTAACGTCTGTCAAAGATACACCAATGACAGCCGGGACTAACGGCTTAACGTGCTTTCCGAGACACGGAGGGGTCTTTGGTATGTAAAGATGGTCACCCATCCACGGACCATCCGCGACAAGCGTAGCTTAACCAGTACTCTAATTGCGTAATACACGATCAATCGGAATCTGAATCAGATTTTGAAACAGATTGCTTATCCATTGCTTCATAAGTTTGATAAAAATTCAGCTCAACAATGTAAATAACGCAATGAATGTTGTTGTACTGTCAAAATCAAACAGATTAGTCGTAATCGTTTACGAATGTGTGTTACGCTATTAGGCTGCTGATCGATCGACCTGTGCGGCTGTCATTACTTATCCACGATCGCCTGGCTATCGGTTGTAATATGACTATAACGTACATACGTCGTACGTAGCTACTAACAGTTTCCTATAACTTACCAACCTTTATCGGTTAATACCAACTACAGAACAGGCCTGCGAGGCTGCAACGGGTAAGGAAAACAATACGTTTGTGGGTATGGAGACTGTTTCATAGTAATATAATAATACCAGCCTATTATTGTCCCACTGCAGGGCAAAGGCTTCTTCTCATACAGAGAAGGCACAAGCATTGACCACCACGCTTGCTCAAGACGGGTTGGCGATTTCAGATTTATATTAACTTTAAGTCCCGGTTTCCTCACGATGTTTTCCTTCACCGATGTCAGTGATGTCCAACATAAACTAGGAAAGTACTATCGACGACATTTTTGCATGACCCCATTAGGGCGATTTTGGTGTGCACAAGCCAGTGGCTACCCCCGCCTGCATTGTTTTCGTCCACCAATAGCGCTTCAGCGCACATTATAAAAAAAAGCGACAATCTTCATCATTGGTCAAACTAAAACAATTAACGTTTAAAAAAACGGTCACCCTTCATTCATAGGTCAAACAGAAAAAGGGCGGGATAACCTACGATTTTAACGTGCAGTCGAAAATGTTTTGAAAAGGGTCATCCGTGGCTGTCCTCGATAGTACATATGAATTGAAAAATCACATTGGTACTTGCCCGGATTTGAATCCACTTTTCCAATTGTCTGTGTTACTTTTTTCAATCTATTTTGTAACATGCGTGACCACCCAAACGATTTTTGAAGCCGGAAGGTTAAGGAAAATCTGTCATTATGTCTATTCTATCAGTCATTTTGTCTATTTAGACGTCGAAAAAACCCGGTCATGCGGCAAGTACTGGGCAAAGTTTTCCCCCACAGCTTTTCACTCGCCCCTGTGTGTTCCCTTCTTCGGCTAATCTCTCATAAACGCCTCTAAGTCATCACGAAAGCTACTTCGGCCCACCTCGGCGAAGACGCCCGTCTTCTGGCTCCCATTGTGTGATAACTCTGGCCCATTTGGTCTTGATGCATGTTACATACACGGCCCGCCCAATTCCATTCAACCTACCAGACATGGGCGTTTAACTATCAAACAATTACTTTCAAGAATAAAATATTGCACAACGCCCAGTGCAAGGAAAAAAATCCAAGTGTCAATACACACGAGCGGCATGCATCAACGGCAGAGGCAACTGCACCCGTCGACCCGTGTTGACGGCATTCGTCGACAACGTGCCGCTCATGTTACATATTTGAGCACCGTACTCAAGTACAGGCTGCAGCTGTCTCTGCTGTTAACGCGTGCCGCTCGTGTGTAGGAACTAAAGTTATTCCCTATTATGACCTCCAGCCATTAATACAATTTTTATGGGATCGGCTTTGTAAATCTTTAATAGTCGAAACCTCAGCTTCCATTCCCTTCCTAGCGTCATATTTCACATAATCATCACTCTCATCAACATTCTTTCACATATCCATCTTATCTTAGGTTACTATGTAAATAAAACAAAGTCTGGTTAGCTATACCATTTATACATTAAGAACCCCGATTTTTATGATCTTTGATTTGTTGGATTTGTCTCCGCCCCGAATAGCAGAATGGGAAAAAATCACGAAAAAATGATGTTGAAGTTCGAGGTTCACCGGGTCAGCTAGTATGTTAAGAATGATACCTTAATATCTAAGAGATTTGTAGAATACTTAAGCTGGGGAGTTTGTTGCGCCACTTCTTTTTCCCAACTTCTTTTTACTAGGAAGTGGAGAAGGGCGTGTGTTTTGAGGGACTGTCTTATGGGATTTTAACGTTCGAAAAGTGCTGATTCTCAGCCTTATTTGAATAAATTACTTATTATTTGATGTGATTGTTGCCCTTAGATAAATGATTAGTCTCGCCGAGCGCCGCGAAACCTATCATTTTTCTACGTTGTTGGCCTTGTCAATCTACCACCCGTCCGTCCAAGAACCAAATATGACTAACCGACTTTGATTGGAGTTGTCTCCAAGTCGGTTGGTCATATTTGGTTACTGGTCACCAACCTATCTGCACGAGTAGCATTACCACCATAGAAACGAGTTTTGCCGACGGGAGCATAGACAAAATGACACATGAATTAAAGAAAACTGTCATTATGTCTATTCTTTCTAACATTTTGTCTATACTTCCATCGACAAAAGTTGGTCATGCTACGCTTGCTGGTGTTCTTTTAGACTGGTTTCTTGTCCGTCTTTAATTTGGTGGGTAATCAAAATATGTAGGTAATTGCAATTGCAATTACTAATCAGATTACTTATCGATTAGAAGCTATTGAAGGGAACGCTGTATTGTGGTTATGATTGATATTTCTATAACATACCTTATAATACAGAAATATCAATCATAACCACAAAACAGCGTTTCGTTTACTTAGCTCCACACTTGTAAATCAATCAAAATCAAAATCTAAATATTTTATTTCACATAAACCTACATGGGCACTTATGAAACGTCAGATTCTAGGTGCACGGTTCCAATTGGTCGTTTCCTATGGAGAAGAGCCGGCAAGAAACTCCATGGTTAATATATTATGAAATATCCATAGTAGACAAAATGTACCTATAATGGCATTGTAGACATAAAAAAGGTAGTTGCCTACATAACTAGATTTTGTTTCCTTCCTTTAGAAGATGCTGGACATACACAGTGTATAATATTTTACGAATGTAGGTATGTGTACGAATTATTTCAAGTGAATTGGTATGAGGGTTCACCTCATCATTCATCATCATAATTTCTTCCGAAAGACGTCCACTGCTGGACAAAGCACCGCCACTTTCTACCGGTACTCTAATTGCATAATGCACAATCAACCGGAATCTGAATCGATTTGAAAAAGATTGCTAATAAATTGCTTCATAAGTTCGATAAAAAATCTGCTCAACAATGTAAAAAACGCAATGAATGTTATTGAACTGTCAAAATACAACAGATTAGTCGTAATCGTTTACGAAACGCAAGTTACGCAATAAGGCAGCTGTTCTGTGCTTCCCGCATCCTGCGGCCTTCACAAGGTCACCGGTCCACCTTGTGGGAGGGAAGTTCGCCTAGGTGGTAATAATTTTGTCATCTGCAACTATCACTGAATATCGATATGACGACTAATAGAGGAGTAAAAAGAATCGCACAGACGTAAAAATATCGCGGCAGGATTTTTTCGCGCACTGGATCTTCAACGCCCTCCTTAGCGCCGAGATTTGAAAATCCGACAGTGTGTTTTTTCGACAAGCTAGGATGCACCCGTTTCGATTCTCAATGCTCAGTTAAACACTGAGAGTTGAAAATCCCGCCGCCATATTTTTACGTCCAAGAGAATGATGGTGATGGCAAGTAATCATCACTGATAAACTCACGGGTCATCTAAGGCCCTAATGAAGGCTACATCAGTTGAAATTAACAGCATGGCCTTGTTTTAATTAATTCTAATAAATAGTAATTAGGTTGATTCTAATTTTCCTGTTTACAATAAAGTCGTTAGAGGGAAACACAGAAATTATAAAATATCGCTGATTTGTGGTCGTTGTTTTAGTTCATACCTACTTGCTTGCAAAGGTCCAGGTTCTTATTTAAAACCAGCTCTCGATAGCAATTGATCGCATCCTTCCTTTACAGCTATATGTGGATTTTGCTGAATCATTATATCCTTTTCACTCCGACAAAGTGGTTAAATAAGATAGTGTAAACAAATTTTTTTTTTGCTACATTTAAAGTGGGCATGAATTATGTTTTCTTGTCTATCCCATGATGTGGAATGTCGTTCAAAAATATTGCGGGTTTGTGAAAACCATTTTTCGATTCAGGGATCCGTTTGCTACCTATTAAGCTTTAAAGTGTTAATTTTTGTAATATGGTTTCTGTGGTTTTTAACGAATCTACGTTACCCAGCACTGAAACCCTAGTTCCTTTTAGAGAATTAAGGCGTCTTAGATCGCGTCAGATACCAAAATGTAGGTTTATCCAGCCTTAAAGGCTGATTATACTCCAATTCCGACATTTGGGTGATAACCTACATTCCGCCGATTTAGTCTTATTTGACGCCTAATCCGCGCTTTTTCATTATTAAACAAAAAATATACACTTTTCTTAATAAAATTCCACAACACCATTAGCGGCAGGGTCCGAGCATCCGCTAGCGAGCGATTAACACCAAAATTGACGTTTGCGTTTTTAGAGATATGAGGAACAGGGTGTAAAGTTCACTCATACTCTTTAGAAAAGGGAGGATCCTCCGACCAGATGGATGTCGTATCTGGTGGGCAACTGCCCGATGATTGTTGTCGGGAAGTTGTAAATATGCTAGCTGCGCGGTAAACTATGTTTGCGCGATGCAGGATTAGTGTGATGCCTTGTTCGCATGTGGCGGTGTAGATGCCGCAACACGTTTGTCAAAAACAACACTTTTCTTCCACTTTGTATGAGAGACACCACGCTAACGTAGCGTTCGCGGTAGCGTTTCTGTACAAGTTTTTATTTGTCTACGAACTTAGCGTGACATTACGTGTCATTAATGTCATTGCCGTACATTTTGACGTTAGCGTCAGGTGTTAACGCTATCAGTTAATTTTTTTGTCTAGGCCTGCTGTACATAATGAAGGCATAATTCGGAAATAGGTATATGGTTTTGTTTTTAAATAAAGTTATAGTTTTTTTCCAGTTGCCACTTAGTCAAGATTGTTTGATGGCACGTCATGGCCACACTCAATTTTTATAACGGCACGTATCAAGTGGAAGTATTTAATTTTTAATTTGATCCAATACAAATTACATCATATTTTTATATTTACAGGTTATTTATTACCTCTGACATCCTATGTGGCCTTCGCTTATGTGGGTTTTATTTTGATAATATCTCGGCTGTAAATTACATATTTTCTTTTGAAGAGTGATGACGACTGATTAATGCAAGCCGAATTTCGGCTTGCCTGCCGTGACGGGCTGGAACATCGTAAACAACCCATTCCGAAGGCGTTTTATCAGTGTTAGTCCTATATAATAAAAGTACTCTGTGGTGTTAGTCTCTCACGGCTTGCGCTTGGACTGCGTGTGCCAACCTACAAGCCCAAGATTTCCTTGTCGTGCGCTCGGCGGCGACAACATCGGATTCTACTACACCGGATTCTCGTATTCACAACTAACTTATTTATCATATTCATCTACCTTATTCTTATTATTATTGTCGTTTCTAGTTATTAATATATTTTTTTAAGTTATCTAACACTAAGTTTTACTTTGGTTTTACTAAGTTTTACTCTTTAAACAATAGTTCAATGCTGCAATATTTCTGACGTTTTTTCATGTAATATTTTGGTTTTCTTTTTCACCTTTTTCTTTTATATGTTCGGTGTTTATAGGGTTCCTCGAAAGGAAAAAACGGAACCCTTATAGGATCACTTTGTTGTCCGTCCGTCCGGCGTCTTTCTGTCTGTCAAGGCCCTTTTTGTCAGGAACGCGTGGAGGTATCAAGCTGGAATTTATATCAAATATTTAGATCTACTGTACCTTGGAAATGTGAAAAAATCAAACTTCTAAGCCAACGCAATCAAAAGATACAGCCGTTTATGCCGCAAATTTTCGGCACTCGCAAGGGAATCAAAATCTACAGGGTACTTCCCGTGAACTAGGAATCTTGAAATTTGGTGCGAAGCAACGTCTTATAGCACAGATAAAGTAAAAATTGCGAAAACCTTAAATTTTTATATACATCATTTAATAAAAATCATTTTAAACTTACTACGAGTACCCCTTTCCTCATGAACGCGTGTGAACTTTTACTTATATACCTACAGGTTTGTACAGAACCCAAGGTGCGCGAGTACGACTCGCACTTGTTTTACTTTATTACAAAAATGATACGTATTATGTAGCGAAGCTCATCTTTTTTATATCGGTACACTACATACAAACAAAACAATAAAGTATACAGTCCATAAAAGGCAATGATCATTGATTGTCGTACAGTCTGGTTCTCGCTATATGGAAAACGTACGGACAAACAAAACAATAAAGTGTACAGTCTAAAAGGCAATGATCATTATGGTTTATTAATTTTTGCCGCCCCATACATTTGGGTCGAGTTGGTATAGCAGTTTTTTTTTTCTTTTTCCTTGTAAGTATTGAATTTCTGTATTGGACAGTTGTTTTTTTATTCGCGCTTACGATGTTGGTCCCAATGGGAAAGTAATTCATTTTGAAGGTCTGTAGCACCATTTTTAACAGACTTCAAAAAAAGTGGGAGGTTCTCAATTGAGAACCTTCTACTATTTGATTTGGAAGATTATTTTTTTGAAAAGTTATCGAGTGGTCCCTTATAAATTTGGTCAAGTTCTGATGAGTGATTATGAGTTGGCTTCAATAATAAGTATTTTTCCACTTGATTGTATGTTGATGATGTTATAATAACGTTCTGTCGGTGTTATTTACTTAGCAAGTGAAGGTACTAAGGTACTAAGGGTAAGTACACGAATTTGTGTGTGGTGGGTACCACAACTTAGTGAAAAATAACAACTTTACTAAACTAAACACTGCAAAGTGAAAAATAACTTCAATTTCAGAAGTCGATGTATTTCGTTCGTTCGATGTAATACTTAAAGTTTTTGTTGTATACCACACCTTTCTAAGACATCCTGTATACTAGTTAGTTATCTTCTTAAAAACCAAATAATATACCGTAATGATCGTTGCCTTTTACAGCAGACTGTACATTTTATTATAATACAAGTGATTCTAGTCTTCAAAGTCCTCCCTACTTTTCAATTAGATACGTGTGCTACAAGCAATTAACAATAAATTGGCCATTTTTTCTTCCAATTCATAAACCAGTGTTCTCGTAACTTTTCATTTTCATATTTTCTTTTATTTTCTCCGTTAATTTATATTGTGTACATACACTAAAATGTATCATATCTACGGCTTGTTGTTGACTACCGTGCCAGCTTGTCGAGGAGCGGTGGGCGACGGCACCGGTATGGAAACTTGCAGGCTTCGAGCACGGCTACTTTCTCTCAGGCAGTCTCGGGGAGGCTGTGGTCACGTAAACGTCTGTAAAAGGCGAAGAAAGGTCCTGTTATTTTAATAAGGCATTATTAGAAGTTACTAATTTGGATGATTTAGATAACTGTACGATGTTAAATTGATTTTTTGAAGATTTCTTATTATCTGAAGTTGTGAAACGTCGTGAAACGGCAATATTTACTCTTTAGTAAAGAGATATCTGACGGGCAATTCTCGTATTTTAAGAACGTTCGCACTAACCTAACCTTTTTTTTATCTTGGATTGAAAATCGTGGATGTCCTCCACCTTGAGGCGGGCGGAGGGGTCTGTCACACTCCTACTGACTAAAACCACCCCTGTGTTCCATCTCACACCTACGTCGGGGTCGCAGGAACGTACGATTCTTCCGCAAACAACCTAACCTCAGTATCAATCTGTCAAAAATACAATTAATTTACATACATTTTTGATTGTTGCTAAGAAACAATTTCGACTTGAATTTAAATGTTTTTAATTTAATTTAATTTAATCACAGATACACGCACTCACATAATAATATTATAAATAGTCACTCTCTATATTTCATATTTTTCTGTGTACTTCGTAATTGGCGTAATGTTTTAAATAATACATATGTTATATTTACTGTCAGCTGTGAAGTTACCTCATATAAATAAATAAATAAATAAATAAATAAATTTGAACGTTTTTTAAGTACGAGAATTGGCCTTCAGACTATTGAAAAATCATCGACGTCTAAAGGTTTTTAACTTTGATACAATTTATGGCAGTGTCCTGGCTCGTGACTGAGTTATGATTATGATTGAAAATAGCATATTAGTTTATCATTACACATACAGCATGTATCAGTCAGGTCAAAATTAAAGGCTGTGGTACCTACACAATCAAATGGAGCAACTTTCTCCGTGAAACCAACATCGTAACCGAAATAAAATAATCAACTGTCCCATACAAAACTTCAATACCTCTCTTCCCTCCCTCGAAACGAATGCAACTGCATAAAAAGCGAACTTAAATAAAAAGATAGAACTAAGATTAAACACAAATACATCATGCTCTTAAATAATAACATGCAACTGGAGGCGATGGTAATAGGCAAGGTTTTCTTGCTTAGAACCATCTCACGACTGAGACGTATCGATAGACATCACGTGTATTAAAATTCGTCTAGCCGTTTGGATGCTTCGAGGGTTATCAAGAATTCCACCTTGCTGTCGCTCAGTCGGGAAAAAACTCTGCTTGCTAAACCATTATTATAGACCTGAAGGCTGCTGCTGCCTATCCTTAATTTCTACAACTGCGACGGTATATTTGGAGGATGTCCTTTCTTTTGCTTATCAGTTTTATCAAATGTGTCACTCTTGTATTGGTAATGTTGTTCAGCACTTCCGAATATATCGATTACCGATATAAAGTTCTGGAAAGCGTAATATTATCTGATTATGTTGAAGTTTGCGATTCATAGAAACAGTATTTTCTAATGTTGGAGTCAATTGGTTCTCAGTAACGGTTGAGGAAAAGTTACAATGTTCTGGAAAATGTTCTTTTTAACCGACTTCAAATATTTTTGTTTTCTCGGAACTCCGTCATCTAGAAACCGATTTGAAAAAATCTTCTATTGTCTAAAAGGGTTACTTAGCGAGTTTAAAACGATAGATTTGGTCAAGTACTGGTTTTTAAGTTAGCTTTAATAACACGTACCTATCTTTTCCACTTAGTGTATGTTGATGATGGATAACTTCCTGTTACTGTTATTTACTTAGCAAGTGAAAGTATACGAATTTTGCGGGGGGTAGGTACCACAAGCAAGTCGGTGTCTTTGGTTTTTCGTTTTTTGTCATCGACTTCCGAAATTAATGTTATTTTTCACTTTTTAGTATTGTTTTTCATGGAAAACTATCTGTTGCCTGCAACTTCATTTTGTATTACTTAGGTACTTATTACACTCATTGTCATTTTTAATACCATCCAGGCAGGATGAAAAGTGGGAATGTCCTTCTCCAGGTCCCAGGCCACCAATCTGTCAAACGTAACGATCGGTTCTGTGTTTTAGGCGTGAAATGGTAACAGACAGACCGAAACAATTACTTTTACAATTAATATCAAGTAAGGATGAAAAATGTGTGGATATTAATATGTAGCAGCCTGAATTCTCATTCATGGTGATGATTAACTTAAGAACACCACTTGCCAAGCTACTTTGCCCTCTAAATCTTGGGTCAAAATACGGCCCGCGCCTACGGTGGCCGGGAATCTGCTGGCGATTCCCGACGCCCAGGGCGTCTCCTGCGGCGACTAGGGGCGTGAGGGCGCAAGGTTTGCCTCTCCCGCACGCGCTCCGCCTCCTCCTTCGCGAGGTTTACAGCTACGCAGAAGGAGGTGACACCCGGGCGTTTCCTCCCGTCTTATGCGAAACAGGAATCTCATGAAATAACCGTGTCTGGTGAGGACCTGTGTCAGGCGGAAGGTGAGGACGCCGTGGCGCCTCTCCATCCACTCCTTAAAAAGGGAACTTATCCCCGCAATTGTGGCGTGCCCAGCCGACAATCACCCTGCCCTGTTACAATTACAACAATGTAGTAAGTTTTTTGTCCACAATGCCACTTTTATCTCCGAAAACATTCCCAAATCTGTCAACAACGATCGTACGATCGGTTGCTAGTAGTGATATCATATTAACTGTTATCAGCTCTGTAGGCTTAGGCAGCAAAATCCATGTTTACTGATAACAGCATGCTGCGATCGTTATCATCACGATATTTTGTTTTTTTGTGTACTTTCAACTGCGTCACTTATTGTAACAAAAACGTTAAAAATTCTCTCAAAAAAGTGACCAATATGACGGACGTTCCATATAATCCTAAGATCTAGTGAAGCGAACTGTTAGAGGGCCCAATGTGACAAATGGAGGTAGTATGAACAAGCATAGAAGGGACCCTACCATACTCTTCCCAACCGCTGCAACGCCTGTAGGTCAGAAAATACACAGCGGTGACTCACTAGAAAAATCCCCCAAACAGAAACTCGGCGATTTCCAGTGAAATTACTTAATTGTATTGGAACCCGCGCTACAAAATTAAACAGAGAAATTAAAAACAAGACCACTTCAATAGATTCATATCAAACAACAGGCAGCAAAGAGCTAGAAGAGAAACAAAGGAAGCTAAAGGCTAAAAGATTTTGAAGATACTGAAACCGCATGACTGTAGTAGATTTTAATGTGCTGTATCTGTATTGAGATTGTTTGAGATAGACTGTAGTGTTTTCTTCTAAGAAGGTAAGGCACGCTTGGAAAACCCTTGGCACTTGCAACCATATCTACGAAAGTGGTTTTTCAACGAGTGCAACTTTTTGCCCTTTTGTGGTTTGTGTAAAAAATTTAAGTTCTAATCTGTGAAAATGTCACCGTCGAAACTTTTTTTTTTGGTAATTTGTTTGTTTCGCTTTTTGTTTTGGTTGTTATGATATTTGATTGTTATACCGTCGAAACTTAGGTGAATCTGTAACCAACTCACCGTGAAAACTTAGGTGAAGTGAGCGTGGAGTGAGCTGTCAGTGCCACTGATGCTAGGGATTGACCTAGACAGGATGACACTGACAGCTCACTCCACGCAAGTCTTCACGGTGAGATTTTTACGGAATCGGCATGCTGACCCAGAAGTGAGCTGTCAAAAGTATCAATCTCTCGTATCAACTGGAAACACAGCTCACTCCACGTATAAACTCATTCAAAATAGTATACTATTCATAATTTACAACTCCTACAGATTGTTTTCGTCAGGGTAGCTATGATTCTGTAAAGCCATATTTGTTACGGTCGCGAATCATATTTCATTCGATATACAACCTGACACTGACCTGCAATTTACAGAAAACGTAAAAGAAGGAAGGAATATTAAATAATTAATGCGTTGGCCTATATTTCCGCCGCTTCTTAGAGTAGAACTATAAATTCTGCATGAAACACTTAGTGTAAGTACACTTGCTACGAACGTTTTGACATTAACGCTACTTGTAATTTATAATCTGTGAGTCAGGTCTTAGCTCAGGCTAAGATGTATAGTCGATGATCTAACGAACAATTTGAGGGCAGAGTTGATTACTACCTCATCGTTTTAATGTGTGGTCGCAACATTAGACAGGATTATCGACCCCTTTTCCGTGAAGTTTTCAGTAGATAACATCCTGGACATATGAAAACGTGTCTATTCTCTACTTAATTTATGTATGGTAGCTCATTATTTCAGCCGAAAGACATCCACTGCTGGACATAGGCAACGACTTCCAGTACGCGGTTGCCACTCCAGAACTTTTGGCTCCATCGGCCATCTGTTATGTGAGCAATTCAATAGATGCCAATAGAATACTCATTTTAATCATTTTGCTATCTAACTGTCCCCGTCCGTATGTATGTTCCAAACATCAGCAAAATATCTTTAATACTAAGGTAGTTTTTTATTACCGACTTGTGTGTAATAATGGTGTATGTGGCTTATTATGATAGACGTTACGAACACATCAACTGCTACAGCTCTGCCCACCCCTTCAGGGAAAGAGTTGTAATATCTATTAGTGTTGATTATTACTAACCTATTTTCACGACATTATTCACATTTTCTTAAATATTCGTGCGCCATTAGCGACGGTGTTTTGGCACTCGGCAGCGATAAGTCACATCCGCGCTACAATCGGTCAATCGGAACTTGGAATATACGATTTTTTTTTTGTATTACTTTGGGTATAATTTTTGATTCAGAGTTCTTGCTAGTTGTGATTCGCAAGAAATCTACTGACTATCATCTACGACGAATTTAGTTTTAATCATGGTCTGGCAGTTTGAGTAATTTATGCATCCTACCCAAATGTCCTTTCTTTGGTATTGTGCATCAAATCGTTGAGCTCCTTAAGTTCTGAGTTGAGCTGCATGATTACTGACAAATGCGTGCACTGACTGGACAGATCAACTCAATCTGTGTGGTTCTTTCCTCAAAAGACAATTTCAGAAACCAATATACATGGTCTTCACATGATCTGACCTAGATTATGTCTGGATTTAAAAGGGACTGTGACCTCTGAGTTTGTTACGCCGATCTCATCTAGTTACTAGAATATGATTGACGTGTAAAAGTGTTTGTACAAACCTACTTACAGAAATAAAATTATTTATCTTCAGCATCGGTTTCGTTGACATAATGATAGTCGGTAGATTTTCTTGCAAATCATTACTATAGGCACAAATTTCTCGGTTTAAAACACGCGCCATCATTGACCACATCATCGCTGCGTGAGATAGTGGTTAATTAAGTAAGTATTTAGTTTTCTGAGGGTCCATCAAATAGATCCGAGTAAATATGCAGCTTTTTCATAATATCTATGTACATAGACATCAAGTAGGTATACATATACTATCTATGTACAGCATGTTGATTCTGTAAAAATCTCAACGTGAAAACTTGCGTGGAGTGAGCTGTCAGTGTCATTCCGTCTTGGTCAATCCCTAGCAACGGTGGCACTGACAGCTCACTCCACGCTCACTTCACCTAAGTTTCCAGGGTGAGATGGTTACAGAATAGCACTACTGCAACAAATAAATAAAATCAAAGTGTCTGTTTGTAATGTCAAAATAACAGCTTTTTACTAAAAGCTATGAAAGTATATACGGTACTCATCATCATCTGCCTAGCCAGGTCCCAACTATGTCGGGGCTTGGGGTCAGCTTCCGGTCAGACCGGATGCAGCTGGATACCAGTATTTTACGTGCGACTGCCCACCTGACCACCACAACCCTGTTGCTGGGTAATACGATACCCCAGTACCGTGAAATATGCCAACATTCCCCCAAGGGAAACTTTGCCCGAAGAACATTTTATAAACATATCTTTGATGTGCAAAAATATCTTAATAATAAGGCAACATCGCATCGATTGACTTTGGTGGAAAATAGGTTATATGTATAGCAGTACTAACTATAGTATTTGTTGCTGACTTCGCTTAGTAACTTGTTGGAACTCGTCGAGTGAGGTACGTGTTTTTGCGGGCAAATTTTAGTGCAAATTTGCAAGTAAATTCTGCGAGATGGTAAAACACAGGTTCGTTTTCTTTATAACATGCCATAGAAAAGTAGTTATAGATTATATTAATGTTAGTGTCATTGCTCAGGGTCTTTTAAAAACTAAAGCTATGATGGCGGGCAATGTTGGGTTGGCACATTACAAAACCTTGTATTTTTTTTTCGTTTTTTAATGGCTACTACTGAGCTTATTCAATTTTAAACATACATTTATATTTAACTAATAAAATTTGAACTTTTATTACTATTCTTCTACCGGTCAGCCCCGTAACACAGGATCGTGGGTTTAAATCCCGCCCAGCGCAAACATTCATCTCATCACATTTGTGTTAGTCCTGTGTCTCGATGTTGTTCATATATAAAAGCATCTATATATGTATTTGTATCAGCTGTCTGGTACCCATAGCACAGGCTTTGCTTAGTTTGGGGTCAGATGGCCGTGTGTGAGATGTTCCCACATATTTGAGTTTTTATTTATTTAATTGTTGTTTTTTTTGAGAGTTGCATGGTTTCTTTCATTCGACATAGGAAGTCAAGACGAATAATTGGTTCCAGGGTGTACACAATCCTACTGTTTTATCAACTGTAGAAGAGAACCAAATTACTCCTAATTAATAATAATCTCCCAATTTTCACAAATTATACTTTTCACAAGTCGATAATTTATTTACCTACCACATACGAGTTACTTGACTTGATCTCTTTTATTGGTAGGTAGTTACCTAATTATCTACTTTACAAAAAAGTGTTAATTGTAACTTCAAATTTTATTAAATACTAATATGCGTGAAACATTTTTCTTCGTTTTCTTTTTATTTATAGACATGTTCTTTGTAGCGAGAAAAACAAATTGAATATTTTTACCATGTGCCAACCCTAGCACTTTTAAAATGTGAAATGTGAATTGTATGAAAAAGGGAAAAAATTTCAGGGTAACATTGCCCAGTCATTTTAGTAAGAAACTTTTCATAGTTTCGTTTACATTCCAAAGGAAACGCCATCTTTAACAAAATTCTTCTACTAGTTTTTATGTCATCTGTATAGAGGCCATATTTGCGTCAATAATCAATGTGGGCAAAGTTGGCTAAAAATCCAGATAACTTTACCCGCCAACAAAATCCAACAAATGTTCAATACTGTGTTCAACAATGTGTGCAATACTAACACATGCACATGATCGAACAGTTGTAGCTGATAGAGGAAAATACTTACGTCTCCATAGAAAAATCCTAATAAAATTGTAATTATTCGTAAAAAGTGGGCAAAGTTGGCATGTTTCACGGTACTTAAAAAAGTATCATCATCATCAGTCTATAGTAGTCCACTGCTGGACATAGGCCTCCCCTAGAGAGCGCCATAGCGCCCTGTCTTCAGCTTGACGCATCCAGCATCTGCCTGCAGTCTTTCGCAGATCGTCATCCCACCTGGCCGGAGGGCCATAAAAAAGTAAAGGTACACGGTACTAATAACACAAAAACTACGTTTTAAATTTCTGTCGGTCTTTCCGTATATCGGTTTGTTCCGGCTAATCTCCGAAACGTATGAACCGATTTTGATGAAATTTGGTATGTGGATACTTTGAACCCTGGGGAATATGCTGGCTTTATGGTACTTGTTGACAGTCCTACAGTGTCCTCCCATACCTATTAACACTGTTTTTTAAAACATTGTAAAAGACAGATATTTTTAAAAGAGTAACCATGGAGTTTCTTGCTGGCTCTTCTCCATAGGAAACGACCAATTGGAACCGTGCACCTAGCTTCTGACGTTTCATAAGTGCCCATGTAGGTTTATGTGAAATAAAATATTTTTCAACCCCCCATCTCGGAAAGACTATTTTTTCTCTTCGATATCTGAGCGTAAAAGCCGTTTTTATCCTAAAAACTAAAAATTAAATTGAATTTAGAACATCGTGTGCACGAAGTTTGTGAATTAGAAACATTATTAAACCTTTTTACTTCTACCTCTATGGTGCTCTATTGTTCGGAATTTGATTGGGAAATTAAAATAAATTGCTTCGCGCGTTTTTCTTTTCACGTTGATCATATTTATTGTTAAAACAAACCAAAAATGAGTGATTCAAGCGACGAGGAAGTTTATTTGACGCCTACAGAATTGCTTGAAACTGTTAACAATGCGCAAACGAGTTTTCTCCCTCAACAATCACGTGAGTAGTATTTAAAACAGTACGATATGTTTAACACTTGGCGACTAGCTAAAGGAGCCAAATCATTCTCGGAAAATGTTTTGTTGGCATATTTTATTGAATTAGCCGAGATCAAGAAGTCAAGCACTCTATGGAGTACATATTCAATTCTTAAAGCAACAATAAAAATGAAAAAAGAAATACATGTCAACACCTATCATAAATTAGTGGCATTTTTGAAAAGAGCGTCATCTGGTCATCAACCCAAAAAGTCGAAGGTTTTCACTGCATCTGAAATTGAAAAGTTTCTAAACGAAGCACCCGTATATTTGGCGGCAAAAGTAAGTAACATAATCTAATACGTATACGCATATCAATTTTATTTTTTTATCTAATACAATACTTTTTGCGTTACAGGTTGTTCTTATTATTGGTATAAACGGAGCATGTCGAACTAATGAATTAACACAACTTAATATCAACAATATTGAGAAACATTCAGATAACTTACTATTAATTAATTTACCTAACACAAAGACAAAAAGAGACCGCAACTTCGTCATTCGCAAGGAATATGTAACAATTGTTGAGAAATATCAAGCCTTACGCCCGCCTAACCCTCCAATCAATCGATTTTTTCTACAATACCGCAACGGAAAGTGTATAAGTCAGCCTATGGGTGCCAATAAAATTGCCAGTATCCCACGAGACATAGCAACATTTCTTGAACTTCCAGAACCCATGTTTTACACGGGTCATTGTTTCCGACGAACTTCAGCCACACTTTTGGCCGATTCAGGAGCTGATCTCCTGTCCCTTAAGCGCCATTGAGGCTGGAAGTCCAATGCGGTTGTAGAGGGATACATAGAGGATTCCATCCAAAATAAGTCTAAAATATGTGAAGGCATCGTAGGAGCCATTACACTGAAAGAGCCTCAGTCAGATCCTTGGACTGGCCTTTCTACATCAAAAATGATCCGTTACGAAACACCTAGCGATCGCCCTCTTTCGCCAACATTTACGCCAAGGGAATCCAATGAATCAGTACAACAACTAAGTATGACAGATAGTTTACATAAAAATAGTACAAAAGTCACTAACACCAACATTACAGTACCTAACAAAAATATTATACTAAACTTAAGTAACTGTAGAAACGTTACTTTCAATTTTTCTTAATTATACCTAAGTATTATTTGTTATACATACCTAATTTAAAGATTATTCTGTAATACGGTATTAACCTATCATAATGGATTAGTTATTAGCTAAACTGAAATAAAAGTATCTTGTAAATGTGTTTTTATTGCATTTAGTCATTTCCTCGCTGAGGTAGGATGAAAAGTTACGTGTTGCACTCGATTGCAAAGATTTTTCACCTTGTGCTCTTTTGATTCCGTCGCTAACTCTCAGGATCCTAATTTTTGAATCACTCGTTGCACTCGTCATTCAATTTTAGAATCCTTCGCTTGCTCGGTCATCAAAATTGAGCACGCGGTTAAAAAGCAACTTTGCACTCTTGTATAACAAATAACTATTGATTTTGATCGAAGCTAGATTACTAACTAGATTTTATACTATCAAGTACTTATGTACAATCCGTCAGTTAATTAATGCTTAGAACTCAAACACGTACCTGAAGCTGGGGGATTCACGTGTTTTTAGTTCTGAGCTTATTAAACACCATAGGAAAATTCATGAAAACTTCGGAAAAGGCGATCCATAATAGGTGTTGGCTTGAATGTATGTCGACTGACCACTCTTTGGACAGTCGACATACATTAATTTTTGGATCGTCTGCTTTCATTTTTGCTCGTGCTGTGCATGCGAAATGAATTTACAAATCAACTAGGTACTTACTTATACCCAACCTGAAGACTAACGTGATGACTAAAATGGTTGATTATTGTAAGACAATTCTCATAATCAGCCCACTGCTGGGACACAGTGACAAAGGCCTCCTCTCTGTGAGTTGTGGTTGGTAGATGTCACATGTCTTCGAATTTTTGGTTCTAAGACATGCCGGTTTCCTCACGATTTTTTCCTTCACCGTTTTGAGAGCAGTGGTGATAGTTAACATAAAGTAAAGCGCCTGTCTGGGTTCGAACCTACGACCTACAACTCGCAAGTCGCGGCCGCCGCCTCACCACTGGGACGGCCACCACTGCTTTCAAGTGAATTAGAAGTGTACTATAGGTCTCTCTTCCATCATCATCTTGTTAGGGTTCCGTACCCAAAGGGTGCCAACGGAACCCTATTACTAAGCCTCCGATGTCCGTCCGTCTGTCAGTGGGGTGTATCTCATGAACCGTAATAGGTAGACAGTTGAAATTTTCACAGAGTGTGTATTTTTATTGCCGCTATAACAACAAATAATGAAAATTAAATAAATTTAAAAATTAAAGGGGTCAACATACAAGGAACGGTTTAAAAAAAAATATGTAGTGTTAATTATAGTACAGTGGTACGGAACTCTACGTGTGCGAGTCCAACTCGCACTTGGCCGGTTTTTTTTTCATGCAATAGGCGAGATTGCGTGCATTGGTTCAGGTGGTGTGGGACGGTCTAATTGATAAAAAGTAAAAAAAAATACGCATTACGTCGCTATCGTAGATTAGTCTTATCACTTGCTTTGTGGAATAAAGGAGGCTAGCAAAATACGCCGAGTTACTAAAGTATTCTTATACAACAAATGAAAAAAAAACTTAATAATTAAAGGGGGTTCCCCTTTAATTATTAAGTTTTTTTTTTCATAGTGATAAGACTAATCTACGATAGCGACGTAATGCGTATTTTTTTTTACTTTTTATCAATTAGACCGTCCCACACCACCTGAACCAATGCACGCAATCTCGCCTATTGCATGAAAAAAAAAACCGGCCAAGTGCGAGTCGGACTCGCACACGTAGAGTTCCGTACCACTGTACTATAATTAACACTACATATTTTTTTTTAAACCGTTCCTTGTATGTAGACCCCTTTAATTTTTAAATTTATTTAATTTTCATTATTTGTTGTTATAGCGGCAATAAAAATACACTCTGTGAAAATTTCAACTGTCTACCTATTACGGTTCATGAGATACACCCCACTGACAGACGGACGGACATCGGAGGCTTAGTAATAGGGTTCCGTTGGCACCCTTTGGGTACGGAACCCTAACAAGATGATGATGGAAGAGAGACCTATAGTACACTTCTAATTCACTTGAAAGCAGTGGTGGCCGTCCCAGTGGTGAGGCGGCGGCCGCGACTTGCGAGTTGTAGGTCGTAGGTTCGAACCCAGACAGGCGCTTTACTTTATGTTAACTATCACCACTGCTCTCAAAACGGTGAAGGAAAAAATCGTGAGGAAACCGGCATGTCTTAGAACCAAAAATTCGAAGACATGTGACATCTACCAACCACAACTCACAGAGAGGAGGCCTTTGTCACTGTGTCCCAGCAGTGGGCTGATTATGAGAATTGTCTTACAATAATCAACCATTTTAGTCATCACGTTAGTCTTCAGGTTGGGTATAAGTAAGTACCTAGTTGATTTGTAAATTCATTTCGCATGCACAGCACGAGCAAAAATGAAAGCAGACGATCCAAAAATTAATGTATGTCGACTGTCCAAAGAGTGGTCAGTCGACATACATTCAAGCCAGCACCTATTATGGATCGCCTTTTCCGAAGTTTTCATGAATTTTCCTATGGTTTTAATAAGCTCAGAACTAAAAACACGTGAATCCCCCAGCTTCAGGTACGTGTTTGAGTTCTAAGCATTAATTAACTGACGGATTGTACATAAGTACTTGATAGTATAAAATCTAGTTAGTAATCTAGCTTCGATCAAAATCAATAGTTATTTGTTATACAAGAGTGCAAAGTTGCTTTTTAACCGCGTGCTCAATTTTGATGACCGAGCAAGCGAAGGATTCTAAAATTGAATGACGAGTGCAACGAGTGATTCAAAAATTAGGATCCTGAGAGTTAGCGACGGGTTCCCCTTTAATTATTAAGTTTTTTTTTCATTACACCCATACAAGAAACGGGTTTTTTTTCGACGTTTTTGCCTTGTAGTACGGAACCCTTCGTGTGCGAATCCGACTCTGACATATTCGTTATTTTTTTCCTTTCCAATCTATTGAGTGATATGATTCTGATCATATAAATACCGGGGATGTAATATGATAGACACGTGTCACTTGTGAGCTATACATGGGTCTCAAGCTACTGCGATTCTTGCATATAACGAAGGAACACTAACTAAGCAATAGAAGACTAGTTCTGTGCAAACTGAACTTGTAAGTAATTAGTATGAAAACGCTACTTACAAACCGCATTTATCCTATGTCTGATCAAACTTTTCCAAACCAGTATTTGAACTAGCGAACATTCAAAATTGAACCTTAGCTGTTGTAGATAAGTTTGAAAGTCCCTTGTTTTGCTTACTTCGGAAATGACCCCATTCCGGGTAGTCGGTCCGCATTGCACAATCTCTTGTTCTTATGACAGCCTTGATTTGAGTGAAATTATACTCATATGGTTCTTAAATTGTGTTTCATAAGGTGCAAAATCGCATAGTTAGTTAGATATGGCGAATTAATTTGTTAATCGAAGAATTATGACCATTTATCAAATGTTTTGCTTCCTATTAGAATCTGAGGGTTATGTAATTTAACTTAATAGTTGTGCAAACTTTAGGAAACTATTTTAAATACAGGATACACCTACAATGTCGCCATAAAAAACTTTTGTAGCTATTTGAGTTTTGTGGAATCGGTTTTTAGATGAACACAATTCTTGCACCACTATTATGCAATAGAGCTTTCACGAATGATTAGGGACTCAGAGGGCATGAACTAAGTTTCCTAGAACAACAACTGTCACAAAAACCAACAGCATTTACATTAAGAACAGAACTCTATGTCATATACCAAAAACTAAATTAAAACCCATCCTAAAGTTTTAACGATTTTTTTTAAATTATGTTTTGCACACCACCAAAATGATCATTAATTTCTTCGCTACTTTTATAATTTAATTTGTAAAATGGTCGATAGGTTAAATAAAAAACATCATGGTAATTTTTATTTAGAATACATTTTGATTAATTCATAATTTGTAATTTAATTAGGTTCGTTTTTATGGATAAATTTTAAGGTGTGTATTCTATTAACATGAGGGAGTACTAGGGAGTGTCACCTGCCATGTACAAAGGGCGTTGACACGTCACATAATAACTATGTAAGGTATATAAGGGCTCAGCTCTTAGGTTGGACCTTAATTGAACCACTGTGCAGCTATTCCATATTTTACGTTGTCATAGAGCTATGATAATGATCAGAAAATATCTCTTGACATTCCTGAAGTTACCTCATAGCTGCAATGATAAAGCAAGGTTGATGGACTTTGGCATTATTTTTGCAATTTTATTGATGAAAGTAATCATAACAAATACCATCAGGCCTGTAATCCCAGAAGGGTTAGGCAGATGTGTACTATAGTACACCCGCATTTCGCCAGTTACGCATGGCATGCATGCTTGGGACTTAATCCCATGTAATAGGGGGCGAGTAATAATCCTCAGACATAATTAAGTAAGTAGGCTTGTCTAATAGAAACGTCATCCCAACAGCTTACTATTAGAATGTTTTAAACTTCCAGCCTTAAATTTTAACAAAGAGCTTTTGTTGGTTTAAAATGAGGCTGGTATTCAACTCAAACTAAAAAAGGGGTCAACGGGTCGTCGGAACCATCACAAAACCAGTTGAACACTTATTGAACTTGATAATTTAAAACTTGTTTTGGGTTCACAAAAAGATTCACAAGAAGATTCATTCGAGTAATTTTTTTTTTTTGCATATAATAATTATTCGAAGATTGATTGACAGATTATTTCAAACAAAAGGCAATCATCAAAAAAGAAGAATAACAGTTTTTCCATTCAACGATACTAAAAATGAAACGTAATAATTATTGACAGTTTGTCGAAGGCGACGTTTGTCCTGCTGAAACTGGGCCAAGGCGCAGCGGCCATCGGCACACGGTCAGGCCAAGCCTACGAAATTATCTGCCAGACGCTGGGAAAATACCAGTGTTCATGTCTGCTTCGTAAAAAGTATTTCATGATTATGATTACAGTTTTTATTGGGATTTAAATATTGTTTTTGAGAGAAATATTTTATATTTTAGTGGTGGTAATGAAGTCGACGTTGACCACCCAATAAGTACCTACCTACCAGTGTTTATATCTATATTAAATGAATAAGAGTCGGGTTACTTACACCATTTTTGATTGATCATAAAGCGAACAGAAAGATGGAAAACAGCATTCCTAGCCAGCTCATTTTCTTAGCTAGCTATTCCTTTTTTTTTTGCAAAAAAAAACGATCCGAAAACATATACATTTTATTTATTTATATGGTAACTTCAATATAACATATTTATTATTTTAAACAAAACGCCAGTACACAGTAAAATAAGAAATATAGAGAGTGCCTATTTATAATATGTAAGTGCGTGTATCTGTGCGGTATAGGTGCTGTAAATGTATGTGTTGATATGTGTGTGTCTATGTATGTATGACTAAACTGGCACTACTTGGTAAGCTGAGTATCCGGCGTTCGATGGAGGATTTGGAAAATCTCCTTTTTAAGACTGTTATGTGTGGTAGAAATGGGGTCCAAAGGTGAGAATTTATGATTATATAATGCAGGTAGACGCAAAAATGGTGACATCTTTAGATAATTAGCTGTGTAAAGCCGATGGTACAGATAGCATAGAGGTATGTCTGGTACGTCTGAGTGGAACGTGTAAGTGTATTCTGCTGAGCAGTTGTGGACAGTCAAATTTATTGTTGAGTATGTCGTACAATAACATCATATCATTTAACTGTCGTCGATCTTCCAGAGAATTAAATTTGTGGTGGCGTTATTTCGTGATAATTAATTTTGTACCTACCAGCTACCAGTAGGTAAACATACTCCGAATACTGATTTGTATTACCCGAAGTAAACATTTACTTAATGTCTGAATAGATCTGCGATTCTATATCAAACGTAAACGAAACAAATGTGTATTATCTTTTACATATTAACTCTTTGAACTTCATTGGCAGTGTATATTTTTCTGGAAACTACTAGTTCAGTAAAAAAAAACTTTGGTAGTTTATGGAAACATGTTCGAAAATAGAACGTGTATCATTTTAAATATGGTTTCCTGAAATAAGAAGGTATTTATTGTACAAAAAAAAAAAAAACACTTCAAGCCTCTCTCAGCCCGATTTAAAGTACATCATAAATTCCCCAAAAAACCCAAGTAACAATATTGGAAACTGTGATGAGGTAGGACCAATTGAGTAAAACGCCATCTATTGCAAAAATCTCTAAACAAAATGATTAACAGATGGCTACTTTTGTCATTAAAAGGGTTCGAATTAAAGATAAAGGCTTAATTGTTATTTTATTTTTAAAATACGTGCATTATGAGTGGAAATAGATAAATCTGCACTAAACAGGGAAGTTTAGACTTTTACCAACCATAATTCTGCCAAAATTCTGCCGTATAACGCTTTTTAATGATTGTAAATTTCTGTACACTCTACATGGATCTCAGTAAAGCATTTGATTGTGTTAATCATAAAATACTTTTGCAGAAGTTAGCCATATATGGAGTTCGTGGTAATATTCTTAAACTTATTGAATCTTATCTTACCAATTGAAAACAGTTTACCCAAATTACTCAAATATTACATAAAACAAATAAAAAGGTTCATTTTACATCAGAAAACAGATATGTAAACTTAGGAGTCCCACAAGGAAGTGAATTAGGACATTTACATCAACGACTGACAAAAAATTATAAAACAACCAACATTTCTTTTTGCTGATGATTGTACCATTGTACTTAATGTTAAAGACAAAATGACACTTGAAAAAGATATTAATGACAACATCGAAAACTTAAAATTAAATTTCGATAAAACTAACATATTGATATTTCGCAATCGAGTTACACAGTTTAGTGACATTAACATCAAATGCTCAAATAAAAAAGTCTCGCACTTAGACTACAAAAATGTATGTCCAAATATTGACTGCAGTATATTTTGGAAAACATACATTCGAGAATTGATGCTTAAAATTAAATACACAATCGTATGCTTTACATATGCTTTCCAAAATGGCCGAAATATCGACTGTACTGTCTGCATACAATGGCTATGTGGGATCCATAATAAGATATGGAATACTGTTCTGGAGCTGGGGACATTCTGTAATTAAGGATGATGCTTTTAAAGCTCAGAAGAGATGTGTCCGATCAATCTGTAAACTTAAACAAACAGATAGTTGCAAAGAATATGAAAAAATCTCAAATTAATGACACTTCCATGTACCTATACATACATTTATGAAATTATTAATTAAGTAAGATCTAACATTTCTTTCATTGCAAAATATAAAGTAAAAGACATATATATTGGTAAAAATTGTTGTCCTAATAATAAAACAGCATATTTTGTATGACTCCCCGTGTTTACAATCACCTACCTAAATATTTAATGGAGGCATCATCGCCGAATATGTAAAAAAAACTAAAAAGTTTGTTTGTTTAGTTTTTTATTTTTGTGTTTTCTTTTTATGTAATTTGCATGCCGAAAGGTAAAATATGGTGATACCAAGACTGTGATACACAAATATTACATGAATGTAAAACATCTGCTTGTTCACCCATATTTGCGAATAAATGATATTGAATTCGAATTTGAATTTTATTGTGTCATAACATTAACAAAAGCCGATTATTGACGTAACTAATTATTAGAAAACGAACCTTATATTATTACAATAATGCTATTAGGGTGCTCTTATTAGACATAATTAATCATTATGTTCAGATAATTTAATAACAGATAGTGTTCTGAATTCGAATACCAATGAGTCACGCTATACCTGGACAAACATACTACGACAGTTGCGAAACTTGATTTTCTGAGTATTGCTGTTGCTTTTCTTTGGAAATAAGGTTGATTATTGCGTGAACTGTGCAGATATAAATGGTAAATGCTTATTAGGTGTCGTATAAATTGAAATTTGTAACGTTTGACCTCATTGTAGGGGCTCCCTCGCATACTTAGTTGATTTATAATAACTGTTAGTACTAGCATTCGCTAACTCATAATATTATTTTCAAGATCTACTTTCAAGCTTGTCATGTTTTACGAGACCAAAGAAAATAGTTATTGGAAAACTGTTTTACGAATACGTAAGTAACTACTGTCTTACTTTTAATAGGACAAATAAGGAGATAGGTAAGTACATAGAAAAATGCTCTATCAATAATTCAAGTAGGTACCAAAATTATCTGAAGCTGAGCTAGTGTGATCAAAAAAATACCTAATTATAAAAGTAGGTCGTGATTCAAGGTGCAATGGCCCAAAATATCAGCAAGTTCACACTGTACTAAAGATATTAGACATCCATTACGTTACACAATCTTAGCATCCGTATGTTTTATAGTGCACTCAGAAACATACAAAAACATCCTATCATCGAGTTGGCTCGCAAACAAACTTACTTTGTACAGAGTCATATCGCGTTTCTTCAAATTTAACACCAGCCAGAATCAAAAATCGATCACAGTTGAAACTGTGCAAAAATACAACTGACAGAGAATTCAACATTCTCTTAGGCCTGATTTCGCCAATTAAACTGAACACGATCAGTACATAAACTCCGTTTAAGAGCTGTCAGTATCATAATTTTCTATGGAATATTGACACTGACAGCTCTTGAACGCGTTTTAGATATGCTGAACGCGTTCGGTAACACTGGTAAAATCGGCACTTAGAGTCATTATCATGACAGCCATAGAATCGAGTTCTGTCGACGGAGAATGAATTCAGATGAATGAAAGCGATCTGTAATTTTGTCTATTCTTCTGTCAACAAAACCCGGTCATTTCCCTTCATCATTCATCATCATTTTCATTCTGCGAGTGCTGAGGTCTGAGCAACATGTACTTACTTTTCTTCCGTCAGTCGTCATCTCGGTAGTCCACCCCTTTCCATCCACCGCATCGTTTCTTTGGTCTGACTTTCCCTCCTCTTATTGGATTTCCATCTTCCTTTCCATCTTCAAAACTTTCCTGACAACATTCAACCGATTCATTAAACCGACGGAGTTCAATGAAAAGTGGCTTTAATTTCGGTATCTTTGATCTGTACTACAAGACGTCCACAGTTATGCTATTGTATAAGACCACAATTTGTGTGTAGACCTGGGATCAACAATGGTTAGGACATATTTTTACAATTCTTTTTTCAAAAGTTCGTAGCCAGAGGGGTCTACAAATTCCCTGTAGGCCTTGCTACGCTGCTACGAGCAAAACTTTGTGCTACGAAATTAGCATCTTCATAATTTATGGTCCTCGGACAAAGAACCATAAAATATTTTTTGCTGTACTTTTTATGTTTCAGTGTTTGTGTGCATTAAAATATTTTTATTATTTAATTACGAATAACAAGGTTTTTGTCTTGTTTTAATTCTTATACCCGTACATCCACACTAGTATATTATAAATACCAAAATAGCTCTGTCTGTCGGCTACCTTTCACATCGAAATCACTGAACCGATCGTCATGAAAGGTATATAGGTTGTCTGGGACCTGGAGAAGGACAATACGCTACTTTTCAACCAGGATATCACTATCATTACACATATTATACAACTAAGTCCCCCCGCCGCAACCGTCTGTCTGAACGCGATAAACTCAAAAACTACCAAGCCAATTTTTATACGGTTTTCGCCAATAGACGGAGTGATTCATGAAGAAGGTTTAGGTGTATATTTCATTAAGCATAAATATAAGCAAAATCAGCCTATTATGTTCCCACTGCTGGGACACCGGCGGTAATTCTAGGACATACCGGTTTCCTCACGATGTTTTCATTCACCGTTTCGAGAGCAGTGGAAATTTACACAAAGTAAAGCGCCTGTCTGGGTTCAAACCTACGACCCACAACTCGTACGTCGTGGCCGTTACCACTGAGCAACCACTGCAATTCATTAACGTTTTGTGTAAATCGGCTGAAATATGACGATTATTTTTGAAGATGTCGGAAAAGTCATGGCGACTGGGGGCTTCACTGGCGTGCGCCGCGTAAGCCATGTACAGTTATATGAGAACAATGGGGATATTTTCCTACACACACGCGAGCGAAGTCGCGGGAAAAAGCTAGTATGTGTATAAAATACATTTCTTTTTTCAAAAGACCCTTCCAAACAGGATATATATTAGGATTTTATGTGAGTCTAACAATGCGGTGGTCCCGCATTTTAAAATCCTAATATAAAATGCAAAAAAAGGTTTATTACAGAAACTTGTAAGTACAACTTTTACAGTAAATCTTACATTGGGACCTCCTTTTAAGGGGTCTCGTTCTTCAATGACAAATTATGAAATGGTAAAAGTGGTGTACAAAAAGACAACAGAATTTAAAACTAAAATTAAAATATTAATGTCTGGACTTTAAAAGAGACCATGTCCACTGAGTTTGTTTCGGCACTGCTTGTCAGGGGTCAGTCAGCTAGGAAATAAACTGAATCCGATTAGCACATCTAAAACGCGTTCAAGAGCTGTCAGTGTCAATATATCACAGAAAAAATGACACTGACAGCCCTTAAACCTATTTCATGTTCTGATCGCGTTTAGTTTCATCGGTGAAATCCACCCTTAAAAGATAAACTTACAGAAATAAACATTTAACATAAAAATAAACGTTTCACACGCAGATGAAGTTGCGGGAAACAGCTTGTAACTTATAAACCAATGTCTATATCTTGAAAAGTAGAGTATGGATAATGTTAAAACAGGATTTAATGTTGTTTACTGAAACACTGTTGTACTACAAAATGATACTCACGAAGAAACATGAAATACTTTGTAGTTACGTCGAGGTTTATAACTCAATCGGCTAAAAGGTCCATTAACATTTGTTAAGGCGTTGAAGACATTTACTTAGTACATTTACAGGATCTTAGAAACCTACGAAGGCTAAATAGCTTGAAAAACAGATTTTTCACTGAAAGGTTCCATAAGAGAAATCTATTTCACTCTCTGTGGTTGTATAATATGTTGTTCAATTCTCTTAATTGGGTAATTTGACCATTTCCATTTTTCCATTTTGGTTCTTTGTTGGCCTGGCCAACAATGTGCTTTTTGGGATAAGGCTAACACGAAGAAGTTAACAATTTCTGAAGTGAAACTTTTTAGTTATGCGGCAATTCGATAATTGGATGAGAATTAAGAGTGAAATATCAAGGACGCGTCATGTTTGGGGACATTTCGTGACATAAGAGAGAAGAAAGATATAACTTTCTCTTTCTGTCTCTCGCACAAATTTTTGTTAGTCTTTACATAATCTGCTGGACAAAGGCCTTCCTTATCTCCTTCCAAACCTCTTTCTCGTTTGCTACTAGTATCACCATTTTATCCTCATCCTCACCTCATCTTCAATGCAATCAACTTGATTCCACTCCTAAACAAATGCACACATTTTTTGTGTATTTTTACATCTGAATGCGGTTTTATTACCATAGACTCGCGTGAGAAACGTGCCTGACTAGATTTTATCTAGCGATGATGTTCTATTATGTATGTGAACGTATATGTATGTATGTATATAGGGCTCGTACCGTAAATAGCTTCCTCCATCGATCACTAATAAAAGAACGAAACACGCGGTTCGGCGCGTTTTCATACAAAATTGTAGATTTTTATCCGACTTAAGTTTTAGTGAAGGGGAGATAAGTTAATTATGACGAATTTCACCAAATTTTATGTCTAGAGCCATATCCTGAGAATAATTTTTGAATTTTTGACTGTTTTTCCATACTAGAACTGTCAGACGTCAATTTTATTCCACGGATAAAAGTTAACTGACTGTGTAAAATCAGCCAGAAGTCTTAATAATTCAAAATTTCTTTAAGTATCGTTTATTTGGACTAATCTACGACGTAAGTGGTGTAGCCATCTGATATTATGCTGAGCTGAGGCCCTGTCAGCGATAGAAGCATTGATTTATTTCATAGTTTTATTAATGCTGTTTTCTGTTATTAGCCAATGAACGCAAATTTCTTTAATTATTTCTTTGTATTGATCAGTAGAACAGAAAAACTGTACGGCAGCCAAACCTATGTCAGGTCAGGCAATGCAGAGTGCATTACCAGCATGTCGATTCTGTAATAATCTCACCGTGATGATTTGCGTGGAGTGAGCTGTCAGTGTCATCCCGTGTTGGTCAATCCCTAGCCTCAGTGGCACTGACAGCTCACTCCGCGGTCACTTCACCTAAGTTTTCACGGTGAAATGGTTACAGAATAGCATTACAGATCCCTCTTTTAAGGAAGAAGAGGGGTTGAGTTATGCAGGTCACTGACTGTACCTAATTTTCTCTGAAACTAAACTCAGGACCCGATTTTCTAGTTACCACGGCATGAGCTGTGTTCGTACAGCTGCAAGAAAAGAAGAACAATAGAATACGCGTGTCAAAACTTTATAAATAATACGTAACAAAATAAAAATAAAACACATTTTGTATGAAACGGCGCCACAGCCCGCCGCCGTTCATTAATCAGTTGCAAGGATATAAATAGACGCGTAGGTACTAGTGGGTACAGTCAGCCTCAAAAAGATGTATCTATACTTAGTAGTAAAAATTGTGAGCATCACGGGACTGAGGAGGATTTGCATCACTTGTTGGTGGAATGTGTCCATAATAGCGGAGAAAAAGACGCATCGATGGCCGAATTAAACACCAATAGGCTAGATCTATAGCGATCCATGTAGCATTGAAGATATTAAAATGTACAAGTTTGTTAGGAACTCTGTTAGATAACATGGTCTGTATGATGTATGTCTATCATGATGGGGCTGACATGTATGTATGACCAAAAGCCTCTAAATTAAATAAATATTTTTTTAAAAGATGTACCTATATCGACAAGAATTGAGTTAATTGTCTACTTTGTATTCCATAATACATACTGTAACAATTACAAATTGATACAATGAGGGTTTTCGAAACTTTTTCTGCCACTAGGCGGCGCTTCGTAGGCGTCAGGTCCAAACAGCTGTCAAATAGCACAGAGTCGAAGGTACTGAACATAAATTATTGAAATTCTATTGTATTTGGAAGTGTTATTGATTTTATTATGGATTATTTTTCGTTGGAGTAAATTTATCTCTGCAAATGGCTACAAGCCACTGTTTTAATCGGGTTTTATCTCTCGTAGGGAACTTATGTCCTCCTGTTTTATTTGCACACATAGGCACTGCACAACACTGTGGCATTTTAAACAACGATATTCCGAAAGGAATGATTTTAAGAATAAATAAACCAAAAAATATATAGAAAATTACAATTCGCGTATGTATTTTGACAGTCCATTGGACCTGCCGCTACAGTCCTGCCATCTATCGGAGATCATTTCAGAAAACCCTCATTAAGTACCTACCCAATATGTGATAGGTTTTGTTTCTACACATCGATACAATAATATGGAAGAAAGACAACAATCACAACAAATCATCACTTTTTTTTTTACTTTTTTTTTCATCTTTGTTTCTTTCAACCAAAGCACCTGTCATCTAATCCCTTCACCACCCTTGGTTGACCAGTAGAGAATGCCTAAGGGATTAAGTCGGCCTTTGTACCTTTTTGTGTTCGCAAAATTTAAATAACTAAAGACATTAAGACATTTAAACGTATTCTTGTTGTTGTATACATCTTTTTGGGGCTAATTGTACAAAACGTTAGCATTCAAGGAGGGAGGCTGCGTTGCATCACCACTTGATTTCAGAGACAACCTCGTAGGTACAACACGGTCGGAATACTTCCGGATTTGTGATGATGACTTAGGTGCTATACAGTATTGTTCCCACAAAGATGGCGGCTAGAAGTACACGTACAGATATCTGCATGTCACTATCCCTGTGCATCTATCTATGTCAGCCACTCTCTCTGTGAGAGGGAGTGGGCCGAGGCTCAGTGCGGGTTGGTAGATGTCACGTGTCTTCGAAATTTTGGTTCTAAGACATGCCGGTTTCCTCACGATGTTTTCCTTCACCGTTTTGGGAGTAGTGGTGGTGAAATAATTTACACAAAGTAAAGTGCCTGTCTGGGTTCGAACCCACGACCTAGAAGTCGCGGCCGTTACCACTGCTCTCTAAAACTACTAAACTCTAGTCTAATTTGAACGGCATGTTCAAATTGGCTGAAACTTACACACACTTTCTGTTTTCTGTTATGAGGCTGACAAGAGCTTTAGCGCGGTCACTGTCAGACTGCATAGAAAAGAAAGAGAAGCGCGATGACACAACGCTGGGAATTTATTGCAAAAAATGAAGCATTTATCTACTTACAAAAAAAATCTACTGATTGTACAAAAAACACAAAACACTATTACGTTAATATGTTGCTTGTAGAATAATATGACAAAAAATCAGAATGGATGTATGGTTTTATATCGTTAAAAGAAAAAGTTTTGAAGTATCTTCGTGACTTTTTTCTACCGTATCAAATTAGTTATAGGTATCATGTTTTCAACACACTATCAAACTAGCGTATATCCTGAAGAATATCATTTATTTTCCTGATTTTGTTTACTGAAGTGGATCATACACTTTTAGGCATTATAAAACTTGCGTTTAGGTCCTGTAGTTTCCTTAATGCGGGCCATTCAGCTTGGTACGATAGCTCGTTCCGCCATCTTCGCCTAGCGCTGTGGTGTCTCCTAAAGTAGTCAATAATACAATCCTAATATCAGCATCGTCATATCAGCCTGGAATCACATACTGCTGGTTATAGGCCTCCGTTCCCTCTTGCTATACTTCACCGTTCTGTGCGTCCCTTATCCAGGTGCCTCCCGCGACTTTAACCGTAACAATAGCAATTCTAAATACGAGGTCTTTGGCTACTTTGTATGTGTGTTATTTATGACAATTTTTTGTAATGTGCGTTTTGTATGTGCAGAATAGAAATTCTTTAGTTCTTTCTTTTCTTTAAAATACCTACTGCTGAATAGTTCCAGCTCCTAAAAATACTTCCTGCTGAATAGTTCCAGCTCCTAAAAATACCTACTGCTGAATAGTTCCAGCTCCTAAAAATACCTACTGCTGAATAGTTCCAGCTCCTAAAAATACCTACTGCTGAATAGTTCCAGCTCCTAAAAATACTTACTGCTGAATAGTTCCAGCTCCTAAAAATACCTACTGCTGAATAGTTCCAGCTTCTAAAAATACCTACTGCTGAATAGTTCCAGCTCCTAAAAATAGCAACCAATTCTATGCTTCTCTAAAATCTTGGGTGTTGCTCGAACTATGCTTATCGGTGTAAAGGTCTGAAAAAACATAACATCACGGCTGTATTCCCCGAATATAAAGAGGTGTACTTTTAGTACACCCTCATTTCACCGGTAATTTGCTATTTGTGTCCGGTTGATGGCAATAGGCTCTGATATACCGGACACTAATCCAGACTCCGAGCTGCTACTCATTCAATTGTTACTAGGTACCAGGTAATAGGTACCAGGGGCTTTAAATCACCTTCATAAAGGTTAAATACAAGTGTTACATTTTGAATTGATAACAGAATCAAATAGGTAACACTTATTAATGTGTTTTCTAACAAAAGTGTTACAATAATAAATCTGTAACAGATTTAACAGTGTTTAAAAGTGTTGCCAAAATAGCCAGCAACGCCGCCTATGTCTGTCCGCCGCGCGTTGTTGCGATATCGTGCAGTTATACCTAAAACTGCTTATTGACAATTTTAGAAGGTTACACTTTAATACTGTAACATTATTGTATCAGTTTCATTTATAAATGTGTTTCTTTTAGAACAGTGTTAAATGCACTTAGGACGGTTACAGTTTGAGTGCCTGTTGTTAGTTGTGACGCGTTTCCTTGCATCACCTTGCATTTTTACCAAGCTTTATCTGTACACAATGGCCCACGCTGGCTGGCCTTCGGTAACCATAATCGAGGCAAGGATGTTCTCTTGCATCACCACCACTTGTTTTCAAAGCGAACCTCGCAGCCAGTATAATTATGTTAGTTATTTCCGGATTCAAATGGGTGTGTAACTGTGTTAGGTAGACCGTTTGTTATGTTTGTACAAAGAAGGCCTTGGGCGTAGTTCGACGAAGATAACTTGTGCTTAACGAAGTAAGTTGCTTTTGTATGGGTATAATATAATATACAAGACAAACCATCGAGTTTTTTAAACTAAAAACTCGATGACTGAATTGTCAAAGAAGTCGCGGTCAGTCTATGGAGAACCATAGACTGACCGCGACTTCTTTGACAATTCAAAAGTAAAATTTCATGAATTCAGTTTTAATGACTTTGGGACTTCGGGGCACCTACAATTTAAATAATAACATGAGTAAGTGCTTATACATATAAGTTCTACACTGAGGTCACTATATGCACACACACAACCTAATAAGGTACTTCAATTAATTCTTAATTATTTTCTGAATTCCTGCCAAGAAGTCTGAATTTATCGAGGGCTTTTCACAGATGCAAGTGATAGATTAACATGCATATTGTGAGTAAAGAGGTGCGTTGTTTCTTTTTTCACACAATGCCAGTCTTGTCGATCACCCAGCCAGCCACATTCAAATTTCGAAACGCACGCTAATTTGTCCAACCGCGTTCTGCCAAGATAGTAAACAGACGATGTCTAGAATAAAGATGAGCAAAACCTGCTTTGTATACAACCTCCTTTCGGATGAATCATCCTTACAAAATCAGTATATTCCGAAAAATTAAATATGGTTTTTCAAAGTTTGAATGGACTCGTTTGTTAATGTTAAAAGGTCTTTTGGACTTAAAAAAAATAAAAGGCGTAGCCGTTAAATGTGACTTGAAATGTCCATGTGTTTTTGTGTTTGAACTTAAACTGCACTGGTCCCTTTTACGGGTCTTTCAATGTATTTTTTTTTCTTATTTAAATAATTTAAAATACTGGCTGCCTGGTCTGGTACTCACTTACAGCAGTCTAATATCCTTGTTTTAGGTCTGTGCTATCAATGGGTAGTTCAAACAAGAATCCTAAGAATGCTTCAGATTCCGATTGCTATGCGTTTCAGCAATTGCCATCTTTTGAAACTTAATTAGAGTGCTTTTAATAGCTTGAACATTTTTTCGCTGTTTACACAAAACTTCGAGCATGAGCGTGCTAATCAATAAATTCCATCTCATCTATAGACTGTTGTTGGTTTGTTAAATTATTTTGTGAAATGAACGCGTCCAATCACTGATTCGTCTACTTACTAAGTTCATCAAGGCTTTGTAGGTCTGCAGTGCGAGTCCACGTGACGTTGCTTGCTTCTTGCCATTTATTTAGAAAATTTGCTTGAAGGTTTTTATTGTGTGTGTAATTTGGAATTGATATTTTAATGACAGTTATTCAAATTTATATTGACTAATTTACTGAATGACTACTTTGACATTGAATTTTGATGAATATTATCACGGTTTATGCAGCATCTTTTCCTACCAATTTGTACGCCACGATATGCGGCTGAACATATTAGAACTTTTCTCTAAGTAAATCATTATTATCTTACATGCAATGTATCATTTACACCATGTTTCAACAAATAAAATCTTTACTTACTTACATAAGTTATACGCTAAAAATAATGAAAATGTGTCAACGTCAACAACGTTGATTTACTACTTAGATATCGCTATTTTTACACAAAAACATCAAACGGGTTATCATATGAGCAAACAAATTACAAGTGTCCATGAATTTATCAATATTCAAACGTAGAATAGAACATTCCACGCGGAAATCAGTTGCACAACTGTGTTATTTATTTTGAGACAAAGTTGGTAAAAATGCTGTCTATGGTTTTACTCAAATTATGGTTTCGGGCTCACCCAATCAGTTTCGAACCGAAAAAGTAGGAACCGTAGTTTATTAAACTGAATGTGTCACAGGCAAAACAAAAAAAAAACGCTATTCATTAAAGTATCAATTCTTAGAACAAAAAACATGTGTTCTCTTATTAAAATCATATTTACTATGTTCATTGTGTACTACAGTAGGTCTTCACGTTTACCTACGCCGATGAATCACCGAACTTCTAAGAACTGTTAACTCGGCGAGAATTCACTCTCGATCCACATCCGGTCACGTGTTTGTTCAGAATATGGGCTTCGTAGAAAAAAAGGTTTTTATTGAAAAAAGAAGTGACCTCTTGTAGGAGTTGTAGGACATTCAAGTGTTTTGTAAAACTTTTTGTGAAGATTATTTATATTTAGTGAGGTTGTGGGTTGTGAGGGGTATCGTGTTACCCAGTAACTGGGTTGTGGAGGTCAGACAGGCAGGTAGTCGCTCCATGTGAAATATTGTTATTCACCTGCTTTCGGGTAGACTAGAAGCAGGCCGCATTGCTATTCAAATGAAGACGAGTGAGGTTGTGGGAAATGATTTATTATTTGGATTTTGGTGTGAACCCCAAAGATTAGTTTCTAGAGTTTCAATGACGACGACGAGTGATTAACGACGGTTGACGTTTTATTGATGGGGAAACCCACAGCTACAAGTTTACAGTGTGTTGTTTGGTAAGAATCCTCTTCATCACGTGCTTTAAACGATTTCAACGATCACGCGACATGTAATACCTACACTTACAGCGTGGTGAACCAAAATCAAAACGTTTTATTTCACATAAACCTACATGGGCACTTATGTAAATTCAGAATCTAGGTGCACGGTTCCAATTGGTCGTTTCTCATGGAGAAGAGCCGGCAAGAAAGTCCATGGTTACTCTTTTAAAAATATTTGACTTTTACAATGTTTTCGAATTACAGTGTCAATAGGTATGGGAGGACAGTATAGGCCTGTCAACAAGTACCATATGTTTAACAAATAGACAATGATCTATAAATTTACAATCTACAATGCCTAAAACGTTCTCACATTTACAAAATATAAAAGAATCTAATAAAGTAAAATAAAAGGCTAATTTAAACCAAATGACATAATTGTCATTTCAACTGTGACACAAATCTGAATTAAGATGTTGTCCACAAAAGCCAATAATGAAGCGTTGAAATTAAAATTGTAGGTATATAATGTCAAATATTAATAATAAGAGGGCGACACTGAAAGTTTTTAGAACTGACCACTTGTAAACGATTTTTTTTTTGCGAATTTTGAAAATGGAACTCTGCCAATATTATTGTGGATTGTATTAATTTGTCATTTGCGTAAACAAATGACAAATTAATATACAAAGGGGAATGCCCACCGTCCATAGACACTTCGGCCTCGAGTGCACACATTTTAAAGTATATGGATAGGATAATATGCAATTTAAACAATTAACGGGACAAGGAATTGGTTTACAAAAATGTTAGGATTTTTAAGATAAAATAGTTTTTAATCTTGACTAACGTAATTGCTTTACTATCATTGGATATTTAAGTTATGTTTAAAATAATTGTCGGAATCCATTAAATATGCTTATTTGATGTATAAAATAACAAATCCGCAAGAATTAAACACAGTAAGGCAACCGCAAACATTATAAGTAGATTCTGTAGATTTTTATGATTTGACACTTGACTGTGTCTTGACTTGACAGCCGGCCAGCGTAACTCAATGTTGCCACATTAGCAAAACAAAAAAGTCGATATCGACTTTTATTCGAATCATAATTTAATACAAAATTATAATCACTACCAAAACCCCACTGAAGATAAGTACGTTTTTGTCATATTTGATCTTTATTGTGCTAAACATGAATTGAATTATTATTCAAATGTGTGGTAGCGTTTTTGTTATAATCCTATGTATTCATTTTTATAATATCAACTATTAAATAGTTTGTCCATTTAATATCAAAAGTAAAAACATAACACCGTATATGTTATAACAGATCGTATAACAAGCATTACGGATGTTTTTTTTAAATCCATGAATACATGATCGATTATTTCGTGAACGAAATTGATAAGTATTGGCAACACTGCTGCTTTATCCACAACCGTGAATGTCATTTATCGTTACACTACTTTTTATTATTGCAAAAATATTGCAAACTTGTTCGGATAAATGAATAACTTGTTAAATAAATAGAAATTACGACGTTTTTTTACTTATACGTAAGTTATTGTGCCTTTAGGGCCGAAAACGGGCATCCCCCTTTGCGGCAAACTGAAAATCACGCATGAATTTAACGCGAGAAAATTTTCGTACAATGATTTTTATGACTTTCGATGTCATTTAAGTCAACAAGAAAGTTATGATCGACTTCGATTGGCCTTTCACGATGAAGCCCCAACTCGTGCAATGAGTTTAAACGTGCTCGCACTAATCTCTAAAGATAACATCGACTAAAGATAACATCAGTGTTGTGCGCTGTATGATATAGACTGACAAAAGAGTCAAAATCTGCAAATTCGGACAAGCTTATTTTTAAGCAAATTTTTAGTTATTTTCATTATGTTGAACTAGCTTTTCATTATGTTGAACTAGCTTTTCATTATGTTGAAATAGTTTTTCATTATGTTGAACTAGCTTTTATTATGTTGAACTATTTTTTCATTATGTTGAAATAGTTTTTCATTATGTTGAACTAGTATTTTATTTTGTTGAAATAGCTTTTCATAACGTGAAATAGTTTTTCATTATGTTTAACTAGTTTTTCATTTTGTTGAACTAGTTTTTCATTATGTTGAACTAGTTTTTGCTAGCAGCTCTGTCCGCGTGGCGTTCGGAAATTAACCCACGGGAACATACTACCGGGATAAAAAGTACCCTAACCCAGGTCATGGTGTACCAAACATCGAAGTCGACAGAAGATCAAGAAGACAGAGTTACTTTCGCATTATTAGGATGTAAGTACGTTTGTCGAAAGAGATACCGTGGCCCAGGCACAGGCAATTGATGGAACACGGATTTTCCCACCCAAAAAAAAAGGATGTAAGTACCTACTTTTTTTACCACAGTGGCTCATTGGTAGAGTTGTAGGTCGTGGGTTCTAACCCAAGCAGGCAGTTTACTATGTGTAAATAATTTCATCATCACCGCTCTCAAAATGGTGAAGGAAAACATCGTGAGGAAACTGGCAAGACCTAGAAGCAAACATTCCATTGCTAGTCCACTTTATTCCACAAAGCAATTTAATTGTTAACTTTTTTATCAATTAGACCGTATCACACCACCTGAACACCAACTATGGCGCCAATTGCATGAAAAAAAAACCAGACAACGAGTCCGAAGGGTTCCGAACCACCGTACAATATTTAACACTAAACATTTCTAAAAAAACACGTTCCTTGTGAAGCCCTTTAATTGTTACTCATTTTATTTTATTGTTTGTCGTTATAGAGCCAATACATATACACACTGTGAAAATGTCAACTGTCTTACGGTTCATAAGATACAGCTGTAGACGCTGACAGATGGTCGACGCGACGACGCGACGGCGACGACGTACGGACCACCGGACGGACGGACAGACAGCGGAGGCTTAGTAATAGGGTTCCGATGGCACCCTTTGGGTACGGAACCCAAAAAATTATCAGAGGTATAAAAATATCGCGTGTCGCGGTGGGTTTAATCTTCCTAAGGAATTAACATTACAGACAGTTTGATAACAGTGATAAGTTAATTACCTAAATAAATAAAACAACAGGAAAAATTTTCACTGATTAAGATTTGATTTCTATCTTTAAATTTTTTACATGACTTATCAAAAAACTAGCGACCGACCGTGTGCGTCGCTCGCTAGGTAGCCGGAATAAATGCTCTAAAATTATGAGCATTTGAGTCTAACTGATGGCTTGAGTAACATCAAAATCCTGGTGTAGTGCAAAAGAACTAAGCGAAAACACCAACTGACTTTGTTTTATACCTGCTATGTATAGTATAGAATTATAGATGCATAATCAGCCGAGAAGGAGTGGACCGTGATCTACCACGCGGATACCCAGTGCTGGTTGGAGGATGTCATAATGTCTTAGAATTTTTGTTCAAAGACATGTGACATGTGTTCATCACGATGTTTTCCTTCGTCGTTCTGAGTGACCAAAGTGCCTACTCGGGTTTGTACCCACGACCTTCAACTCGTAAATCGCGGCAGTTACACTGGGTCACCACTGTTCTTGTATAGATGTTTGTTAAAAGAGTTTCGAGGCTGCTATTTATTTTGCTGTGTAGGTACCTGACTAGTTCACACCACTTGATTCTCCGCGTTGCGCATCCAGAGTGACCTGGCCGCGTTTTAACGATACATATTGCTGGGATCGGGATTCATCTCATGCATTCAACGACTCCCACGCTACGTTCATATCATTGCCATTGTTCTCTATATTACAAAATTCCATGTACATACATACCCATGGAATTTAATTACATGACCTAGTACATAACATTCATAAATAGAGCTGTATTTCACTTCATTAGATCTCAGAAGATGCTTTAAACGACATTCAACCAATAATTTTTCTTACATTCCCATACCAATGCGGGCATAATTATAACGAATAACATAATATTCGCATTTGCAACAATACTGCTTATTAAAGCCATTTATACACCTGCGTATTCCATTCATGCGGAGTAGCAAGTTGCCTTGTGTGGAAATGTGGACTACAGCACTGATTGCTTACCTACTTGGTAAGTTGGTATTTAATAAGTTGTGTCGCAATCTTGTGGTGATGGATCTCATTATACAGGTCCATAATGGACTACTGCTGAACATGGGATTCTTAATAGGTTGCTTAACAAAGAATAAAAGAAGAATAATATATTTTGGTTTTAATTTGTTTGTTTATGAAAATGGTTGAATGTCATGTCACATGAGCGAATTGTGATGTTGTCATTATGGCTGATTCTAGTCTACATGGTCAAATTATATTACATACTAGCTGACCCCGCAAACGTTATTTTGCAAAAATTTTTTTTTGAAAAATAGATGTTGGCCGATTCTCAGACCTACCCGATATGCACACAAAATTTCATCAAAATCGGTCAAGCCGTTTCGGAGGAGTATGGCAACGAAAACTGTGACACGAGAATTTTATATACACTTGGGAGCGAATAAATCGAGCCACTTCCTTTTTCACGCATTATGGTTATTATTTTTGGTATTATGGAACGCATCGATTCGAAACATATATCGCCTAAAAGGGTATTTAATAACCTTTACAATGAGGGTAGTTAGTTGTCAAAATTTCATTTTAATTAAAGTTTAAAAAAGGGTAGAATAAAATTATCGCATTTAATTTGCTTATGACATTTTTATTGTACTCTGTTATTTAAAGATTAAATTTGAGGTTTTTGTTAATCATACCCATATTACTTGTTATTGTTGTCTTTATCTGTGTCTGTGTAATCAAAATAACCTGATAAAATGGATACTACACCGACGGAAGCTGCCCAAGTTGTAGCTTTACTTGAGGTTGGACATGGACAACGTGAAGTGGCACGCAGACTTCATTTGAGTCGTTCAAAGGTACAGCGGGTATACCGCAGGTATCTGGAGACTGGTGCTTTTGTTCGGCGACCTGGAACTGGCCGACCACGGGCAACAACAGAACGTGACGACCGCTTTATTGCAACCAATTCGTTGCGCGACCGTGGACTTAATGCTGTTCAGCTACAGCAAGCGTTACGTGACGTTCGAGGTGTCGCAATCAGTAGGTGGACAGTGAGACGAAGACTAAAGGAACGAAATTTAACATCACACAAACCAGCAACTGGCCCAAAATTGACTGTAGCTCATCGCCGATCTCGCTTGGAGTTTGCTCGAGAACACATTAATTGGACGTTAGAAGACTGGAGGTCAGTTTTGTTTTCTGACGAGTCAAGAATCTGTCTTTTTAGCAATGACGGGAGAAACCGAGTGTATAGACGTCCTGGTGAAAGATTTGCCCAATGTTGCATTCGAGAAACTGTGAGTTTTGGTGGTGTTTCTTGTATGGTGTGGGGAGGAATTTCTCTAGACGGAAAAACGGAACTTGTCTTCGTCGACCCCGCCAACGATGGCAGTGATAGACGTGGATTAACAGCTGACCGATACATAACTGACATTCTTGAAGACCACGTAATGCCGTATGCTGGTTTTGTCGGAGAAAATTTCTTGTTTATGCATGACAATGCGAGACCTCATACCGCGCAGATCGTTACGGAATACTTGTCTGCGATCGGGATTCAACAAATGGTATGGCCAGCACGAAGTCCCGATTTGAACCCGATCGAACACCTATGGGACGAGCTAAAACGGAGAGTCCGAGCCAGGGTTCCCGCTGTTTCATCCATTCCCGAGCTTAAAGTCGCTGTGCTTGAAGAGTGGGAGAACATACCACAATATGTCATCGTAACTCTGATCAGATCGATGACTAATAGGCTACAAGAATGCATCAGGGCACGGGGGGGTAATACCAGTTATTAAGAATATTTTTTTTGCAATAATTTTGTTTTTTATTGTTTCTATGGACTGTTTTAGCCCTACTAAATTTTCTATCAAAATTACCATTTTTCTTGCAGAGCCAATAATTTATCATTCAATAAGGTTATTATTCAATAATTTACCCTCATTGTTAAGGAATTGATACGTTCCATATTCCCAAAAATATTTACCATTCCACGTGAAAAAAGGTAGTGGCTCGATTTATTTGCTCCCAAGTGAATTAGATTTAGCGAAACTGGTGAAGTGAGTGGTTACTATGTCTAAACAATAAAATGATTTGGTGTTTATTTTTCAATGGCGGAGTGGTACATATACCTTCTCTAAGCGACACAACCTACATTTTCTTAACCACGCTCATATCACAAATAATGTGCTGTGAATTGAACAGCGTTCCGCCCTGTGACTCCACTCACGTTTACCTTCACTGGACACTTTAGCAGTTGTCCTTACTCATATCCTAGAACAATTGTGAGAAATTATTGTAATCAGGTAAAAAAGTTACTGTAGAAATATTACTTGAAAAGTCAGTAGGCGTACAGGATGAGGGGCAACGACACGCATCCTGTTTCCATGGATGGGATTCTAAAAATAAAAGAAACGTAGGTATTGCAATTTTGCATGTAACAGCATCCAGATCCAAAAAAAGGTCAGTCGCCAAATCCGCCTCGGCTGGGCAGCGTTCGGGGAGGTCCAAGGTGGACCAAGGTGACCGACATAGCCCGAAGAATTCCCAAACTTAAGTGGCAGTGGGCAGGCACATTGCTCGCAGAACAGATGACCGATGGGGCCGAAAGGTTCTGGAATGGCGACCACGTACCTACCGGAAGACGTAGCCGTTAGAAGGCCTCCCACAAGGGACCGATGACCTTGTGGAGGCAAAGAACCGGTCGAAGTGGCGGTGCTTGGGGGAGGCCATGTCCATTAGTGGACGTCTTTCGGATGAAATTATGTTATGATTATGTCACAGAAAAATGACTACGCCGGGGGTTCAGAATCATGTGCTGAATTCATGGTTGTCCCTGCCACCCCGTATATACCCCTAATACCTTACGCACAAATAACCCTTCAGCAGTGTAGGGTTATTTGTGAAAGAGCTCATCTGGGTAAGTACTTCCATCATACCTTTTTTGGCCCCCAGCGTTACTTAGCTGTGTGTTTCGCTTTGAAGTGAGCCGGAGTAATTTGTGTTGCAGGCACTCGAGACATCAGCTTTTTCACTTATGATCAGGTGGACGGCTCCTCTTGCTTACTTTAGAGGGTTAAAACTCAAATTTTTAAATATCCTATTCGTGTATTCTGTATTTCTCAATGCATTTAGATTTAGAAACTAATAATGATTAATGCATTTATTGTTCGCCCTTACTGATCAGCATTATGTCCTTATTCGTGATTTATCTTAGAACAATCGCGAGGAGATAATTTGTGATCGGATTACAAATTATATGAAAGATATGTGCTATATTTACAGTCACATTTACATACACAAAGGGCCATGCAGCGAGTCATACACGGCATAACCCTACTAGACCCAGTCGGTAACACTGAAGTACGTAGTCTGGAAAATTACGGTCGAAAGTCTATGACGTCGAGGACAAGGCGATGTGCCTCAAATGGAGTAGGGCAAGACATCTGGCAAGACGCGGAGATGGCGGATGCAGTAAAGCCTGTAATCAACTTACATCAATTTAAAGCTGTACTTTGAAATGGGTGAATTTGTTTTAGCAAGTTATTACATATGGGTTCGTTGAGGGGAAAGGGCTCTGGGTTTTAGATATTCGTTATAATTATTTTTTTACAGTTCCCGGCTCCATTTTTCACTTTCCTTTCGAAGTGAATGTTAAAGTACCAGACCGACAGACATACTTTTACACGGTTGTAACTTATGTGAGTGTGACGAGATAAAAATATAGCTGGAATCCCCCTAAACCAAGACTTAGTAATTCAACGAAAACTCCAGATAGCTAAGCCAGTTATTCCAGTAATTTGTAACAGTTAATATTGGCATAGCTTATAAAGTCAACGTTTGCACCGGAGCGGGCCAACCAGGCCACTTTCTCGGAATTCGCGAGATTTGATAAGATTACACGTTTCACTTGAAGTATGTCTGTTTGTTCGTCCGAGATAAAGTTCTTTGTTCTACGTGCCGGCGAATAGTTTAATGATAACTGCTGATAACGGATATCTTTTAAATTCATGAAAACACAACATATCATAATCAGCCTATATGGGTCTTATGCTGGGATTCATGACTCTTCTCTCTATGATAGGGTGTTGACTGTTATCAAAGTTCGATAATGTCTTCGCATTACAGATCTAGGACAAACATAATTATACCGGTTTCCTGACGATAACGAACGAACGACGACGCGTAATGTATTCCTTAACATTTTAAAATGCAACAAGTTGTAGTAATATCTGTACCTACATACCTACTTAATTTTCCATTCATCGAAACAGGTTATCGCCCTTTCGATACTTTAATTACATAAATTTAGACTAAAATATTAATATTATAAAATTGTTTATTAGTAGGTACTTACCTACCCCGTAGGTAATGTCGCAAAGTCCCACTAATCGAACAATTTCTATGAAAAACTGGAAATGGAAATTTTTCTACTAGAGTGAACTCGCTCTGTCGCATCGCGTCTGTCTGTGAGAGCTTTAACTAGTAGCTGCATAGTCGGCAGCTACGAAAAACTGCGTAGCGTCAATTTAGGACACGGGAAAATTCGTAGAAAGCTCACCAATCTTTTATGTAGTTTAATATCAATTCTTGATTAGTTACAAACTCTTGACTAAGTTGGTGTGAAAATTTATGTTTAGCACTTTGTCTTTATTGTGGCGCGTGGCCAAAATCAGAATTAACGCCGCCATCTTGTTTTTTGAACACATTTCACCTACCCATAACTCATAGGTATTTAAGTTATTACGAACAGCGCCCCCCAGTATAGTCCAGTTAAGTAGTCACGACCTCTCAAGGTCAACTACGAGATGCCATACACAAAAAAAAAAACGCCCCCCAGTCAACGACATTCAAGCGCCCCAAGTCATTGTAGAAGAAGCAGCGTACTTGATCAAATGAAATATTACAGCGTGGAAAATACTACTATGCTAAATAATGTTCTATTTTCAAACACGCAAAAATCAAATTGTATTTTGCATCGTAAATAGGAAGCGCAGTTTTACGTCTGTTATTGTGTTTTCAATGTATTCAAGGATTTTCGCAATAACATGTCAATTTTCGTGGTGTTATGACTAAATTAACATTTTCCCGTTTGGAAACACTAGTAATTTATTTGTGGACGATACGCTGTTCCTGTTTGTGATTTGGGCTTGTAGTTAAATAATTACAGCCACACGTATCGATCGATCAGAGAACCTAGTGTGAGTTTCTTATAACCATTTCGACTTTACGCATCGAACGCGTTCGCCGCTCCGATTGGTCCGATGTGAAAGTCGAGATGGTTAAAAGAAACTCACACTAGAGCCTCGGGCTAAGTTTTGTCAAATCCTGATCCAGCTAGTCCCTTGCTGCCCTCTTCCAGCGACGCCCTAAGCCGAGGTCCGTACCACTAAGCGACTACACGCTAAGGGCACCCCTTAGCGTGTAGTCGCTTAGTTTTTAAATTTTATAAGCCCTGGCTGGAGGCCTTAATTTATTAGGGCAACCACAGGCAAGTCCGCTTAAGCATACGACAACCTCATAGATTGACCTGCGAGATGCCATACATAAAATAAAAAAGGCCTCGGGTTAAGCTACGCTTGCTGCGGTTGGTCCGTGGACGGGTGACAACGGTCCTTGCCGAGGAGAGCACGTTTAGCTATTGGTGCCGGCGGCCATTCGTCGATGTAACAGTCGTTACGGGTCTTCAGAAGTCCGAAAGACTGCCAACCAGTCTTACCGAGGGGTATCGACTATCATATAACCAAATAACTGGGTTGTGGAGGTCAAATAGGCATTGCTTCAGACGCTGATGTTTGTGACTTAAATTGTGGCTTCTTCGTCGGCTTGTGGTAGGCATTGTGATAGACTCAGTAGAGTTTGCAACACAGCATATCCGCCGAAGGGGTAACCAAGAGGTATGTTATACTTACACCCGCATGTCGTCAGTTATGCTATGGTCCCATGGAATACAGGGCGATCCCATCGCCATCTACCGGGCACAAATTTAGACTACTGGCTATTAATATTAAAGTTTCCTTAAACTTAATAAGTAAATAAGTAATTACATTCTTTTATTTACCTGTTTATGTAGTTAGACACAAACAGATAGAGAAGAAAGTTTTCTTCTCATCTTTTTGTGTTTCTTGTAAAGGGGGGGGGGGCCTATTGCCATCAGCCGGGGACAAAGACAAAAGGCATAGAGAAGAAAGGAACTCAAAAATACATCAGCAGTATTACAGTTCTAAATTGCTTCTTATTTTAGAACTGTATTTCTGTCTGTTACGGTAGCTTTTTAAGTAGGCAGCAGGCAGTCATGTAGGCACTGTAAGGCGAGGTTGCAGTACTTTTTAACTTTCTAAAGCCTTTGGAAATTTAGACAAATGTAAATGTTGCCAAAAAAAAAGTTTTATTCCAAAAATGTTATTTTCGATCAAGCGCTGTGTGAAGACAGATAATTCACGTATTATAATAATTGGCTCGATAAAAAAAAAGGAAAGATTTTTTATACAGACACTTAATCGCTTTAATCCATCATGAAAACATGTAAAAGTTTATGGAAAAGATAAAGCTTACTGTTTGTTTGGTGGGAACACATTTTCTAATTTCGTCATTATTTTTAATATATAGCATTTCAAGCACTCTCACTGGCCGGCTTGTGCCCGCCAAGACGCATTACTAGACACCGCACATAACATTTATCAAGAAAATGTGACACTAGTAAATTCCCATGTTTTATAATTTTTAAAATATAGCAGTTCAAGCACTCTCACCGGCCGGCTTGTGCCCGCCAAGACGCATTACAAGACACCGCACTTTAGCATTTCTAACAAGAAAATGTGACCCTAGTAAATTCCCATGTTTTATACAAATAGGATAACGGCAATAACTACATACCATGCTTATGTAGAATCCATTTTACGTTATGGGCTTATTTTGTGGGGAAACAGTAGGGATAAAGACAGAGCATTTATTGCACAAAAAAAAATGAGTCAGAGCCATCTGTGGGCTCAATCCTGATGAGAGCTGCGAACCGTTTTAAAAAAATCTAGGTTTATTAGTTTAAATCTGTAAATTTGTGTACAGTAATAAGGGATTGTTCAAAAGAGTGTATGATGTAATCTCTCGGCCAACAAGAGATCCCCACAGACTTATATTAAAGGAAAATCCTAAGTCAGCCAAGTATGCGAAAAGTTGCCTTGTGATGTGTGTACGTATTTACAACAAAATACCAAAAGAACTAAAATTACTAAATAATACTAACTCATTTAAAAACAAACTATTTAAATGGCTGAATGGACAAAACTTTTATGGCATTAAAGATTTCTTTAACATGAAAATATAAAATGGGTATGTACAGGTATTAATGAACATGTAAATGATATATGATCTTAATGACTATTATTGTACCACCAATTAATCTGTGACATTGTATAAGTTCACCTTTAACTTGTGTATTAATTATTTTGCATGCAATTGATACAATATTCTGTATAGCTAAACATGTGGACTTTTTTTTATCAAAACCAGACTGTAACAACTTTATACCATGTTTAAGGCAAATAAAGATTTATCTTATCTTATAATTTTTAAAGCCGGTAATACATGTTGGCCAAGCCTCAGCGAACGCGAGCGTAGGCAAATTGATACCGATACTGATGCGAAGTGAGACGAGTCGTAGCGAGCGATCCCGAGTGGTGGCGACTGTGGCGAGGCACACCAAACGAACCGCATATACGTTGGCGCTCGCCTGCACTCGGCCAGCTAGGCGAGCGTTGATGAGCAATGGCGAAACTCGACAAATGGGCTGTCTATATGTTGGGACTCGCCTTCGTTCGGCCAAATATGACCAACATGTATTGCCGGCTTAAAATATAGCAGTTCAAGCACTCTCACCGGCCGGCCAGTGTCCGCCAAGACGCATTACAAGACACCGCACTATAACATTTCTAACAAGAAAATGTGACACTAGTAAATTCCCATGTTTTATAAAATACCTCATTGGTGTAGTGGTCGCAGGAGCTATAACATACAAAGCATGAGGGTTCGATTCCCGGATCTGCCAAAGTGCGAATGGGTTTTTCCATCTGGAATTTCAGTAGCAGCCCGGAGTCTGGATTCGTGCCTGGTTGATGGCAACAGGTTCGCCCCCTATAACATGGGACTTAGACATAACTGGCGAAATGTGTGTGTACTATAGATACACATCTCAGGCTAACCCTTCGGAGAAAACAGGCGTAATTTTACGTTATGTGTTTTTTTATACCTACAAATTAATACATACAACTGTTTCATTCAAAGAAAAGTACGTCATTTACTTGGAAAAAGCCATTCACTGTCATAATATAGTGATTTAATTAAATGACATATTACAACCTGTTTTTTTAACACCACATTTATCCAATACGTTTGATGATTCATACATTGTGTAGGATGTGTCAATATTAACATAACCTGTATGAGCGATTTTAAATATGAAGTTACAAAATGCTCATAGTATCAAGTGTACTGGCTATTAAAAAAACATCTCAACTATTTTTTAGAGCCACGTACAGTGTGCCCAGTATATTTTGGCACGCGGCATATTAGGGAACTAACCGTATCTGAAATATTTATCTATGCTAGCAGCGCCGAGCGCCGCCATGACCTCTCAAGTTATAATTGCTAATAGCCACTATAAATTCAAAAACAGTAAGCAAAAAACACGAACAAAAAAACTTTTTTTTAGATATCACAGTCACACCCTCTGGTAATTAGCAAAGTCATTTTTCAGTTCTAAAAACCATATTGTGATCGCAATAAGGTCAATAAAACGAATTTTGTGGTTTTGTTAACTTTGCCATTCGTTCCCTTATTACGTTAAACGATTTTGAGTCTTATGAAATTTAAAGGCGAAACATACATCAACGAAAGAACTTTTATCAAAAACTCAGCCAAGCTAAATTTAATTCTGTTTAAAGCGGATTAAAGTTTATTTTGCAGAAAATATGAAATGGCTGTCACATATTTTGCTTGGATTTGTCTGGCATTGGTGTCGAGGTCGATGGAGTACTTACTTATCTACTATAGTACCTACATATAGTAGATAAAATTATTGACTGTAAGTCAATGTCAAGTTTGAGTTTAGCTAATTAGCTTGCATTGTGTTGGTTTCAGAGCTAACACATTCGTTTGTGTTCAAGCGATTTTTGTCTGCTTCTTTGTTTAAGTACAGAAGTTTATTCAGACTTGAATCTCGGTTAGGTAATTTTTTCTAAGTTTCAGAACAAACTATTTTTTATGTGGGAACGCACAATTGCAGATTGCATTGGATTGATTAAGTTGTTATTATTTTAAAGATTCAGTAAAAAATACACTTTGCTTGAAGCTAATTTGAGATTGTCATTGCATTTCGCGCACTGTTTTAGACCCCTGGAACAATCAAGTTTTCCACTAGTAAGAACTTTTCTTTTTTACATAATAACTTATTGATTTACAGTGCAGAATTAATAAGAAATAATTGGAAGCTTTCAATAATTAATAAATAACACACAACATAACATCACGCCTGTAATCCCAGAAGGGTTAGGCAGAGGTGTACCTAAAGTACACCGTACATTTATAGCATTTTTTTTTTAATATTAATAAATAAAACTTAAAAGGCTACTCAGGTGTTGAGTATAACGTAAATAGGAAAACAGGAGCAGTGGTAACGGCCCCGACTTACAAGTTGTAAGTCGTAGGTGCGAACCCGCACAGGCACTACTTTACTTGTGTAATTTATTTAATCACCACTGCTCTACAAAACGGTGAAAGAAAACATCGTAAGGAAACCGGCATGTCTTAGAATCAAACGAACCAGTGACATCTACCAACCCGCAATGGGCGCGGGCCCGGGTGGATTACGGCCCACTCCCTCTCACAGAGAGGAGGCCTCTGCCCCAGCAGTGGGAACGTCCTAAACTGATTATGATTATGAGTAAAACAGGAAATAAAGGTTTAACAACCAAGACAGTACTTAGCTGTTTTTTATGTGCAGTTGATAACTTTTTAATTAACTGGAAGTCGCATAACTGAGTTGTTTTAATACCACAAGACATCGATATTTATGTAAAGGTAAAGACCACGCAGATATGTTTTTGTAAGTTTATTACGACGATTACGTTTTCTTCTTGGATTGCATTAGGTACATCATCATCCGCCGAGCCAGTTCCCAACATTGTTGAAGTTGCATGTCGATTCTGTAAAAATCTCACCGTGACGACTTGCGTGAAGTGAGCTGTCAGTGTCATCCCAGCTTGGTCAATCCCTAGCATCAGTGGCACTGACAGCTCACTCCACGCTCACTTCTAGTAAGTTTTCACGGTGAGATGGTTACAGAATAGCACTACTGTATTTTATGATTCAATGTTAATAAAATTAATGTAATTGGTGTTGTACCGTGTTTTTTTTTTAAATATAATTTGAACGACTTATTTATTTCATTTGATTCTTTCTGATTTTAGTTGACTTTATTTGATTTATTTGATGTGATTTCTATTAATTTTTAATTAATAGAAATCACATTATTACTTACCAGTAATAAATTGATTTATTATTTATTTTTAACTCAAGAAAGGCTGGACCAGTTTTAGTGATGTTTCATTTGTCGGATCTGTCTCCGCCCCGAATAGTCTGCTATAACTATTAAAACATGGGAAACAATATATAAAAAAGATGGTAATATTCTGAGACGGTCTCGTTGGTCTAGTGGTCGCAATCGCTACTGCTGAGCATGAGGTCCTGGGTTCGATTCCCAGGTCGGGCAAAGTGTTATTGGGTTTTTCTATCTGGAATTTCTCAATAGCAGCCCGGAGTCTGGATTTGTGCCCGGTTGATGGCAATAGGCTCGCCCCCTATTACATGACTGGCGAAATGTGGGTGTACAGGTACACCTCTGCCCAACCCTTCGGGGAAACAAGGCGTGATGTTATGGTACGAAGTTCGCCGGGTCAAGCTAGGTAACCATAAATAAATAAATCTTCGCAAAAACACGTTCCCAGTCGTCAGGTGATTGCAGTTTCTCAAGTCAGTATATTTTATTATTTATAAATATTGATTTTTCAAGAATACTTTGTTAGTTAGGTATGGGATGATGTCGATCGCGTCATGCATTTGCCATTCATATTAACTTACCTACTGAAATTCCGTAATGATTCTGGATTTCATTCAATTTAAGTATTTACTAACATAAAATAATAGTTATTTGTTATGTAAGGCTGGAGAGTTGTTCTTGGCGCGAGTACCTACTTGTATTGAAACCTGTAGTGAGGGTTTCAAAGGTACGAGACGAAATTTAACTTAGCTAAACAACTTTTCACCTCTCTACGGCTACACCTCTCTACTTAGCGGATAAAATTGTGAACTCATTCAACCACTTCACTCAGACTTCGTATGATAAACTGAATCTTTCCGAGTTTGTGATGTGCAAAATTTACTCGATGTTAGGCTCAAGTCTACTATTGGTGTTATGCGGCAAGAGATGAACGTAAACGAAGCAAAAGGTATATATGTAAGAAACGTAACAGATCGCGTTCTGTAGTTTGCCTGTTTGTCTACCCACATGGGAAGAAGGCGCGAGTTTAAGTATGAAAGTACTTATTGATGTCTTTCCAGATACACAAAAGAATGCACTGTAGGGGGTTTCAGAATCATGTGATGAATCCAGAGTAAAGGTTGCGCGTTAGTGTTCCTAACACCCTGTACACTTTGCAAAAAAAAATAACAACATAATTACTTACTCATTCTTATCTTTCGATAATGCGATAAAGAACATGGGACAGACAAACCTACACATAGAAGTAGAGTTCCATTACTTCCATTATCACGTCATAGCTACGGAACCCTCGCACTCCAATCTTTAAAATCGAACCCACGCCACGCTCTCACGCTTAAAATTCCTTCAACCACTAGACTATGACACTGATCTAAAAATACTTATGAATAACAAAACAATATTTGCTGCTTCTGATAACAATTATATTATGCTAGTGAATTAATTAAGTAAACATGTCTGTTATAGTGAATATAGTATCACTGGTGAGTCAGCGTTAGCTTTGAATAGCTACTTCCTACCTCGTGTTAAGCCTCGTTAGTTCTTCGGTAATTCTCGCAATTAGACTGATAAGCTAGCCTTTGTACACTCTTAGTCTTTGTGGGTGGTTGAGATTGTATAATGTAGATGTAATAATGTAATAATGACAAAAGAATGATCTTGAACTGCAGTATGGATACCATACCATTATGGACTCAGTGGCAGTAAATGTGGCTCAAGCCCTAAACGCGAATTTGTGAACAAACTAAACGTATTCTGTGGGATTTTTAAATGAGATGTTCAATTTTTTTTTTTTTTTTTTGCTAGATTCGCAATCGGTACTTAGCCTACAAATTAATAAAAAGTCGTATTTTGACTAAGTCTTAACTGTCGCATAGTCGCGGTCGGGTAAAAGGAAAATTGTACAGCTTGAGAGAAAAACTCAAAACTAAAAAACTTATTTTTTTAAATGATTAAATAAAAAAAAAATAAGATTTCTGATTTCTGTCTGAAATATTTTTTTGTTTCTTACTCGCTAGATCACTTTTATTTTTCCGTAGTCGGCTTACAGTTTTTTTTTAACTATAATTACTACTTTTATAATTTATACTTTTCTGTTTTAACGCTTGATAAACGTTACGACAAAGAGTATGTTTTGGTTGAACACGAATTTGCGTGACGGCTTGGGCCAAATTTTATTGACAGTTCAGTTTCAATTTAGTATTTTAATACTTTTTGAATTTAATATTTTGGCTTTATCTTTTTAAGTTTAAGTTAGTTAATTATTCCTCATGTGTAGTATTTGTTGAAACTATAAAAAAGTTTAAATTATAATCTGTCCTTCCACGTCTGGTGGACCTTAGGATTAGGGGAAGCCTCATCCTAAATATCAACTTTCTGATACTTTCAATGACTTCAGCTCTAAATTATTACGTTGCGTTTGTAGGCGTTACCTCTCGTAACTAAAGGGACAAATAAATCCATCATCAAAATTAAACCTATGGCATGTCGTAAGTGACAGACATGTTTGTTTTGGTACAGCGTGCCGTAAATTCTTTAACAATAATAAGCACCCATTACTACAGCTTTCAATTAAAAAAAGAAACACAATGAACACAAAGGATTTTCAACTGTGACACACTATGATAAGATTTAAAATTCGTTAAGGTAGTCAGAATTTTTAAGCAGCGCGTGAGCTGATGCATTCCAAAGAGGCGTAGTGCATTCCTTTCCTTGGCTCATATATCACTTTGAAAAAAAGTTGAATTCCTTTACAAGCTGAGTGAACGTAAGAGTTACATATTTCACGGTTGTGAGGTCATCATGTTTTTAGTGAATGAGTTTCGTAAAAAAGTTTATTGTTCATTTCACACTCGAGTTGAGACGATACCGAGAAATTATGAGGACTTCGTAAAAACAGCTTTGTGTTTCTTTATTTACATTTCTTGTGAAATACAAATTACAGTGGCGTAAAATATTATATGTATTAGTAGGTACCTGTTTACTGTTTGTATTTGTACTGTCACTGTACTTGCCACTGGTTTGGTACAGCTCCTGTATAAGAAAAAGTATCAACCATGTTTTAATTTCCTATCCACATTCGTATTTCTAAAGGCAAACACACCATTATTTTGTAGATCTAGATCTGCACGTCCACATTTTAACATCTACCGCTCTATGTGTTTCGAAAACCTCAATCAGGGCCATACTATCAGCGGATAAGCAACGTAAATTACAGAGTAGGCACTATAGGAAAGTACATGAGTATACCACCTTTACTTGCCAATTGGCAAAATGAACTTTAAACCAAAAAGGTTACATTACCCGTAACGACCGTTCCAGTGATCAAGGGAACATGATGTAAAGTTGCCTCGGGTCAAGGCAAGTAGGCACTTCACACATGTGAGATGCGAGTGCGTGTAAACAGTGCTTAGCATTGAGCTTTGACGGCTTTTGGCGGTTTTAAATTAGGAAACAATTTGAATAACGAATATCCTTGACATTCATTATGTTTTCGTGTACTTCGTGTAGAATGAAATAACAACATTTTATAAATTTATGTCTGACATGACGGTTCCTCGGATTCGTAGTTTCTAGAAGTCTTGGCTGGCTCTAACACAAATTGACCCAAATGAACACGTGTTTATTAAATTGGTTTCCACTATTATGTCTCGTCCTTGACAGAGTAGAATGGTTTACTTTACTATTCCCAGAATATTGTTTTGTTCATTTGCCTCTGTAAAAGTTGAGTTCCTGCAGTAAATAAGGTCAATTCTAGCCATCATACAGTATATTGCAGCAGCAGCTGCGCCTTTAGAAACGTTTTAATATTGACGCGCTAATAACAAACGAAGTAAGAAGGGTTTTTAAAAATTGAGTTACTTATAGATTCGGAATCCTCGTAATCGTTTCGAGTTCATGGCTTTCGATTCTCTAGCTCATAGAGAATCGAAAGCCATGAACTCGAAACGATTGAGAACAATAAAAATAAAAATAAAACACGTAAAATCAAATTTTATTGTTTTTATAGTGAATAGTTGTCAAATTTGGATACCGTTTGCATGTGCTACCATTCGTCGATACGTTTTACACACTATCGCATTGATCGCAAGAAAACGTTGCTTCGAGTTCTCATTATTTCACACAAAAAAAAAAGATTTTTCGTGTTTTTTTTTTTTAAATAATGGTCTCAATCGTTTCGAGTTCGATGATCGAGTACATGGCTTTCGGTTCCAGAACGACCTAAATTTAACCGTGTAAATTGGGTGCCATTTACTCGAAGCAACGAATAACCTCCTTACTGCACTTCTAGTTAGCGCGGCGGCTACATTCACATAGGTACTTACATAAACTCACGTCTTTCGTCCCATGGGTATAGGCAGAAACTACAGAACGCCATCCATCTGCTACGATCCTTAGGTACTTAAGTACTCCTTTTGCTTCGTTAACGTTAATACCCCTGTCATACACGCACACCGGTTGCAAATATGTTTCAATGGTCCTGTTAATCAAGTCAGCCAAATTTTTCCTCAAATTTTTATCTTAGGATCAATAGCCCTTTTACAAGAAAATACTGACTTTACAAAGTAAGTACCTACTGAAAAATACCCAAAACTTTCTCAGAATTATCCTGTGGAGAGATCATTGACCCTGGACAAACATCCTTTACAATATTCACAATTGACAACCAAATGCAAATGCATCCCTAACTTTCACCGACCACGCAACACTGTTGGGTAAACTTCACACATCCAACTTAAGGTGACCTCTCTGAATATTTGAAAAACTCGCGCTTTTTCTTAAACACGTGGGTCAAGGAATACTGGCCACCAACAAAAATGGCGTCGGCAATGGGTTTTTCCGTTCGCTGCAATAAAATGTATTTGTTATTGACGACGTTAATCTTTGTGGTTAGTTATTGTGAGGAATACCTAATTGTTTGAGCTGAAATTTTTGTGGTGACTTGCGCACAACATGTTCCTTAGAATAACTTTAACTGCCACATTATTCTTAAAAGTATCAGTTGCCTATTGGTTTTATGATACCTTTAACTTACAAGGTAAAACTAGGGAAGTCGGTATTGGAATACCGCCAATACATGTACCACACGATTCAAACTTAATGGCGGCCAGGAACATGAGGCGAGTCGCTGCGCAGTAACAAATTCACGTGTCAGCGGGTTTGAGGAGTGAGGTACTGCGCAGCGAGTAGCGCACTTCAGAGCCGCCAGCCCGACATAAAGTTTTAGTGTAACATAAGTCAAACAAACAATATTGTAAGCTTAGAATAATAAGGCATAGAAGGTTAGTCTCATACACGCTTCCTACAAAAAATTGCACACGCAACTTTTGTAAAAATGTGTGAGTGAGCGGCGCTTAATTACGTATAATATAGTGCACTCTGTAGTTGGTACAGAGTTTAGTACGGCCGCTGACACGCACACAGACGTAAAAATAATGTTGCTAGGGATTAAAATTTTCCCTAAAATCGTGGTAAATGTAATGTGTTTGAGCCATAGCCAGACTGAAAATAAAAAAATAAAAGGGAACATTAATTGAATGACTTTTGGATTAAAGTCAAATGGACAACTTCACATTTGACATAGTAATTTCTGTTAACGAACAATTCAAAATAGTCACTCTATTATTTTAAGCTGGGTCACCATGTTTTTGTTATTTTTTACATTTAAACAGGGTTTCTACAAAAAAAAATGGGCGTGGCCTTGCTGTTAGTTCAATCATAAACGCCCTAACATGTTTTCTGAGACAGATTGATAGTATCTCCGTATTATATTAGAAAAAGGGTAAGTTGTTTGTTTTATCAAACTAACCCGGTTAAAAAACTATTTGAATCAACCATAGTTATTATCTTTTCGTTTCGCTAACAAAGTAGCGCCTTACAATAGGCATCATAATACAGTGGTGGCCCTGTGGTAACGGTCCCGACTTACGAGTTGTAGGTCGTGAGTTCGCACCCAAGCAGGCGCTTTACTTTGTGTAAATAATTTAATCACCACTGCTCTCAAAACGGTGAAGGAAAACATCGTGAGGAAACCGTGAGGAAAACAAAAATTCGAAGACATGTGACATCTACCAACCCGCACTGAGCCCGCGTGGTGGATTACGGCTCACTACCACTCACAGAGAGGAGGCCTGTGTCCCAGCAGTGGGAACGTTATAGGCTGATTATGCTATACAGTGGACTCAAACAGCGTTAGTGCCTACTGTATTAAGGGTAATTTTTCTTAACAATTAACAACACTGCAGTGTGATAAATTAGGTTATGATTTTTTTTAATTTGGATATCGATTTACGTACCAGGCCGTTGCGACCTAAAGTATCGGGTCTCATTAAAAATGTATCTGCGCTGGGAAAATTTTCGCGCTATGATTTTTTACGATTTCAAGTGTCGCCTGAAACCGGACGAATCGTACGATAGACTTCAAATGTCATTCATGGAATAAGGCCCTTCTAAGGCAACCGTGTATCGTTGGTACATATAACTAAATCAAGCTGTATCTAATGATGTCGGAAACACCGGCGCAGATCCATTTTTATGAGACACGATAATTTAAAATAGCTCGCAAACAATGTGGAGGGAAATTTTAAAATTGGAACTTACCTATTTTCACTAACAAAAAATCATATTTTCAAAATAGGCTATAACTGGCCGGTCTCTCATTTATAAAAACTTATTTTCGCAATACTTTCTGAGTTTAAGTTTATCTAAGTTTATATAGTTCGTAATCAACAAACACATTTAACAAATACATTTTCTGTGCCTTATTTTAAGTATGGAGATACCTGTAACAGAAGACCTCCCTCTTCCATACGTCTATGTGTACCTATACATACAAAGCCTGTTAGTGACAGAATCAATAACAAAGTAGTTACATTACGAAAAATAAGAATATAGAATCTACAGATAATTGAGTGCCTGGTATTCCCAATGTACCCACGATTTTGTAATATCTTGATCTAAAAGAGTTTCCTTGGACTTCCTTGCACGTTCTTCTTCATAGAGATCTATGTTTTGGAAAAGGCAACTAGATCAGCTTAAACTTTCTGAGTAACTTGTCAATTGAAAAGTGCCTGTTAGTTGATATAAATGGTTGGATTTTGATATTCTAAAATAGAAGCAAAATAGTTATTTAATACATTTAGGGCAAATAAAGTTAATGATAACATTTAAATATCAAGGAAAACGTCAAGGTAAATGGACATGTCTGTCAAAACAATTCAATTTACATACAATTTTCCCCTATCAATATAAGCCTTTAGGAACAATATTTTTAGTACTAATTATCTAACGTGTACGTACGCAGATGTATAATGTGGTTACCAATGACACGCCAAAAATAATTAGGATAAAATATGTTAGACGATTCCATAGGGGAATATTGTTAATTAATAATTGTTTTCAGGGACTTATGAAGTTCGCACTAATGGCAATTTACCACACAATGTTTTGACGGTGACAACAATTCCTAACAAGGTAACTAACACGTGGTCAACTTTTCATTTCTTTACCATAATTATTATGCTCATCTCCTTTCTCAAAGAACCAACCCACTCTCTAAATTCACTTCGGTTTTTAAGACGAGTAAGCAGTACTTTTTAACTTTCATAAATCTTTATACTTACCTAAATCTAGCCAAATGTTGCACATGTTTTTAATGATCATATTTCGATCGGTCATGAGCTTTGTGATGACAGAAACGTGCATTATAATAATTGGCTCGATGAAAAAAAAAACATAAAGATACTCTAAATCCTATGTCACCAGCAGTGCTATTCTGTAATAAAATCAAGTGAAGTGAGTTTGCAAGTGAGCTGTCATTCCACCAGCCACTGTAAAAAAATCACCCTGAAAACTTGGGTGAAGTGAGCTGTCAATTGTGTAGATGCTGACGCTAGGTCAGCACCCTAATTGCGAAACACACTATCAATCACAATCTAAATCTTTTAAAAGGAAATTGCTAATCCATTGCTTCATTAATGTTTTTTTTTTTTTAAACCTTGCCCCACACTAGGAATTACTCCTGTATCGTGGGTGCGTTCACAAACATGAAAACTCTCCTATACAAGACACCCAGACCTGGAATAACTATTTGTAGGTCATACAAATATTTGTTCCGTGCGGGAATCGAACCCCAACCGTGTTCGAAAAATGTCTGCTCAACAACGTAAATAACGCAATGATAACTACTACTGTTAGTTTATTACGCTTTTATCCAGCAGGTATAATGACAGCTCGCTGTATGTTCATTTCATCTTCCTGAGTTTTCAAGACAAGATGTTCACAGTATTTCTATTCTGTAACCATCTCACCGTGAAAATTTACTAGAAGTGAGCGTGGAGTGAGCTGTCAGTGCCGCTGATGCTAGGGATTGACCAAGACGGGATGACACTGACAGCTCACTCCACGCAAGTTTTCACGGTGAGATTTTTACGGAATTGTCATGCAAAACAGTTCAGTAGTTGCTAGGGATTGACAGTATTGACAGATCACTTCACGTTCTCGTTATAACGGCGAGATTTTTACAGAAAAGACCTGATTGTCGATTCTGTAAAATCTCACCGCGAAGACTTGCGTGGAGTGAGCCGTCATTGTCATCCAGTCTTGGTTAATTCCCAGTATCAGTGGTACTGACAGCTCACTCCACGCTCACTTCACCTAAGTTTTCACGGTGAGATTGTTACAGAATAGCACTACAGGTATCCTTGACGACTTAGATTTAGACTTTAAATCTTGCGTCGGATCCAACGTGACACAAATCGTTTGCATTGCACTGAACTATGACTTTACGACCACGCCGAGGATGTTGCTGTAGTAAAATGTTTATGCTTGTGCGGTGACCATGGAGTTGATGGACATTTCGTCATGCTGTGCAGTTTTTATGGGTCAAGGTTAACCAAAGTCAAAGTATTTATTTATTATAATAATGGGAATGCCTAGTGCAGGGAAGCCGAGCCACCAATGGCACGCGTGCCATTGGTGTCACATTACAAAATAACTTGGGCACGGCACCGTTTCAGGAATTTAGACACCTAAGTCATCTAGTTTGCAACAGGAAAAGTTGCACCTATTTGTTATTTCATTTAAATAAATAGAAAATTATTAATTGTAACATTACCGTACAATAATATAGCTATTATTGTGGCAGTACAATGTAGTTGCAAATAAAGATTACCTATTGTTGTGAAAGGACCTACCTCCTTTCTTTATACAGTTTATGGGTTTCGTACCCAAAGGTTGCCAACGGAACTCTTTTACTAAGCCTCCGCTGTTCGTCCGTCCGTCTGTCTGTCAGCGGTATGTATTTAATGAACCATAATAGGTAGATAGTTGAAATTTTGTGTATTTCTATTGCCGCCATAAACACACAATAGTATTGTTTCCAGTAGTCACTAAGTCAAGATTGTTTGATGTCACGTCATGGCGTCATTAAATATTTATTTGGAAAAAATGGCACGTAGATGTATAGAGGTTCGCCATCCCTGACCTAGTGGAAACGATATAATATGACTGCCAAATGACTTGATGGACAACAACCAAAAAAAAAAAGGGATGTCAGTTAGTATAGAAAAAATCTTTTGACGCAAAAAGAGGTTATAATTTTGACGTGTCTGTCAGTGTGTGTGTGTGTCTGTCTGTCTGTATGTGGCATTATAACTCCCGAACGGATGAAGCAATTTCAATTTGGTTTTTTTTTGTATTAAAGGTGACTTATGTGCGTGTGTTCGTAGACATGTTTGAAAATCGGTTGAGACATAGGTTGAAAAGCCGTTTAAAAGTTGTGGAGGGTGAAATTGTTTTAAATAAGATAATATTATTATTAGGAACCTATGTATTTACAACTTAACAAAATCTACATTATAATAAGTATGTACCTATAAAATAATAAAATAAATATAAAAATTTAACAAAATCCCGACATAAAAACCTAAGTACCCTTTGAAAAGTAAAAAATAATAAAAAAAAAACTCAGTCTAAAAGTACCTAAGGATGTATTAATAATTCAAAAAAAAAAACGTCGCGTCCCCAGAACTTTATTCGATACCCAGTACCGAATAAATTTGTGGGGGGTGAAAATCGTAGAAAATAAATAAATTTGAGCGTATTTGTGCGTGAATACTTGGTAAAATGAGCTGATGATGTTTCTACCTGATGAGATACCTGCATGTAGATTCTGTAACCATCTCACCGTGAAGACTTGCGTGAAGTGAGCTGTCAGTGTCATCCCAGCTTGGTCAATCCCTAGCATCAGTGGCACTGACAGCTCACTCCACGCTCACCTCTAGTAAGTTTTCACGGTGAGATGGTTACAGAATAGCACTACTGATTGAGACTATTGACAGCTTCCTTCATCTCGTTTTTTACGGAGAAGTTTTTACAGAATAGGTATAGATAGAGTTGTTGTAGGTACCAAAATATAAAAGTAACAGTTTCATTCATGTTCGTAGCAACTCTTTTACGTACACCTTTTTAAGTCAAATTAAAATAGCTAGCGAAACTCCGCAGACGTGATGCATTTCGACTAAACAAAATAAAAGATTTGATATTTTTCTCAGGGGTCAACAACCGCTGGTAGTTTTGTTACATGAAGTATGGGTTGGTTGTTTCATTGTGTTAAACATCGATACCAATCACTCTGTGAAACTGACACAAAAAACGTAATTTTATTTTAAATTGATATTTCAAGTGAATTACACAAACTGCAGTCGATGACCCCGCAAAAAAAAAAAAAACATTTATTTTTTGTTTTATCATGTTTAGTTCTCGATATCACGTCTGCGGAGATTCGCAAACTAATTTAATTTGACCCTGTATCAATAATAATGGTAAAAACTTATTACAACATGATTACATGAGGCCTTCACTGTAAAAAAATATATTGGCTTGAAGTTAATTAGCAATAATCACAATTATACATATTTGCACGCCATAGTATGTGGCCAACATGTCCGATTTTTCTATATGTTATCCTGCATGCACGTTTTTATTCTTATCTTATCTTCATATTGAAACATTTCAAATTAGCTCGCCCCCTATTCTATGGGAAATAAATAAAACTAGCGAAATATAAACATGCACCCATAAACAGGCCTGTTGTTGTATTATGTGCGTGTTAACATTATAATTATATTAACTTTAACAATAATTTAGAACGAAAAAAAAACAGTAAATCTACGGTCACCCTACCACTATGACCTCTAACTGCCTCTACTTAATAAACGTGTGGTCTCCGTTGTCTGTAACCAAGGGGGTTACACGTGGAAACTACGCATAAACGGGCGTCTTATATTTAAGTGCATACAAATAAGATTCTGAACGATCAAGACTTCAAGAGTGATAATAATTTTATTGCCAGACACTTGTCGCGATTGGTCGAAAAACCCTCGGCAAATGGTAGTTACCATCGCTTTGATCAATCAACGTTAGGATATTATAATCAGCTTGTTAAATACACTAAAGATGGTTGCCTAATAAACCGCTACCATGGCCAACCTTCTGAAAATACAGCTCAGCGAATCTTCTAGCTCTGTAAACAAAAAAAGGTTATTAATTCAAAGAGAGGCTCTCTTTGAATGAATAACCTCGAGTGACGTACGTAGCCAGAAATTCAGTTAGAGGCGTGTCGATCTCCGAATATGTTAATATAAGTAACAACTTTGTTTTACAATAAGCATAATATTATAATTTTAAATAGTGCAAAATACAAATTGAATTTTAAGGCCACTGACGTGGATGATCATATAAACTAATCCATACGATAATATTAAAAATACGAAAGTAAGTCTGTCTGTATGTTACCTTTTCACGCTTTAATCACAGAACAGAATTCGATTCGAAATTTTACTATTTTAAATTATTATATTTATTATCAGTCGATAAAACCTATACAGACCTAATGTAAATGTGTAATAATCATAATATAATAATAATAATAAATTTAATAATATAATATACTACTATGACTTTGTCACTGACATGAAACTAATGTATTTGCACGCCCTATCATGACAGGATATGCTGAAATAAAAAAGACTATAACATCTATTGTACCATATTTCTAGTTAATAAATATTTTTGATTTGATTTGATAAAATTTGGCAAAGAGATAGATAGCATAGCAGGGAAGGCTCATAGGGCTACTTTTTATCCTGGCAGCACGTTCCCGTGGGATAACGTAGTATAGTTTTACGTCGTAAAGTTGATCAAAATGCGATTCGTGATTGTAGGAATGATATATTTAATGATATATAATCAGGCTATTATGTTCCGACTGCTGGGACACAGGCCTCCTCTACGTGAGAGGGGTGGGCCGTAATCCACGACGCGGGCCCAGTGCGGGTTGGTAGATGTCACATGTCTTCGAATTTTTGGTTCTAAGATATGCTGGTTTCCTCACGATGTTTTCCTTCACCGTTTTGAGAGCAGTGGTGATGAAATACACCCATTTGTACACAAAGTAAAGCGTCTGTCTGGGTTCGAACCTACGACCTACAACTCGCAAGTCGCGTCCGTTTCACTGGGCCACCACTGCTCTTCTGATATATTTACTGATTTGTGGCGGCATCTACACCGCCACATGCGAACAACGCATCACACTGACGTCACACAAATCCTGCATCGCGCGCTCAGAGTTTACCGCTCAGCTAGCATATATACAACTTCCCGACAACAATCATCGGGCAGTTGCCCACCAGATACGACAACCATCTGGTTGGAGGATCCTCCCTTTTCCAAGAGTATGAGTGAACTTTACACCCTGTTCCTCATATCTCTATACTGGTGACCCCGAGTATGAACGTCAGCACAGCCTTCGTGCAACTACTTCAGCGTGACGTCATCATCATCACTCCCGCAAGTCACACAGCCAGCCAGCAACCACGGCTTGAACGGTTGTCCTGACCATCAGCATGCAGCGCAAGCGCATACCTGGTCATCCCTATTCCTCATATCTCTATAGATTATTAACCATCAATGTCATAATTAATCGTTAAACTTTGAAAATCATATATCACTTAAGAATTTATATTTGACATATTCTGAAAAATTGAATTTGCTGCTTCTGCCATTTAATTCAATGTTGTTATTTGGATAAATATTGATCATAACAACAATCCTAATTCCTAAGAACGAACTTAATATAACTAATGATGCCTCGAAACGTGTTGAACCATTCACACTTTCTATAATTAGTTAGTGACATGTTAATGAATGGCTTGAATACATGGTACCTACGTGACAAGTGCCACTTGCAGCGCATTACGTAAACTTCACTAAGAGGCTTACAAAAGATAGAGCGCGATCATCGTCAGCCTGCATAGATAAGAAAGAGAAGTGCGATGACACAAAGCTGGTAATTTATTGCAAACCATGAAGCAATTATCTATTTACAAAAATCTATTGATTGGACGTAAAAATAAAACGTTTACGTTAAATGTTGCTTGTAGTATAATCTGACAAAAATCGGAATGATTGCATGTAGATTTAATATACAAATATTATGACGTATCTTCCTGACTTTTTTCTATCGTATCAAATTAGTTGTATTATGTTTTCAACACACTATGTAAATAACATGAATATCATGTATTTTTCTGATTTTGTTTACTGCAGTGGATCATATACTTAAAGGCTTTATAAAACTTGCGTCGAGGTCCTGTAACCCTCTAAAGTTACCGTTTCCTACTGTCACCGTGTCTATTTATTTCTAACCTATGTTGTCCCACTGCAGGGCAAAGGCCTTTCTTTCTCCTTTCCACTCTTCTCTGTCTTGAGCTAGTGTGGATCAGTCCTGTCTGTAGGTGTCAAGCTCGTCCCGCCATCTTCTCCTGGGTCTGCCTCGATGTCGCCGGACGTTTTCGGGGACCCACATGGTGGTAGATGTGGCCCATGGCTCGTTCGACATGCGACAAACGTGTCCGGCCCAGTCCCACTTAACACTGCTTTTTTTGTGACGTGTCTAAGATAAATAACACTTTCACACAACGACGGGCTTTATTCCTCTGAAAGAAGGACATAACTTGATTTTATCGATGAATTACATAACCTCACGCTTGTAAACCCCCAAGGGTTAGGCAGTGGTGTACCTATAGACTTGGACACCCACATTTCGCCAGTTGTTTTAGTCCCGTATAATAGGGCCTAGGGGGCGAGCCTATTGCCATCCACCTGGGTATCTAACCCAGGGCCCTGAAGGATTAGGCGGAAATGTACAGGACACCAACATTTCACCATAGAATCGAGTTTTGTCGACAGAAGAATAGACCAAATGACAGATGAATAAAATAAATCTGTCATTTTGTCTACTCTTTCTGTCGTTTTGTCTAGTCTTTATGTCATTTTGTCTATGCTTCCGTCGACAAAGTAAGTCAAGCTACGCGTGCTGGCAATATCACTACTCGGTCAAGGAATCAAAAATGCCCCCTAATTGCGTAACACCCTTTCGAGCACAATCTGAATCATTTTGAAAGATATTGCATATCCGTTGCTTCATTTGTTCGTAAAATGTGTCTGCTCAACGACGTAAATAACGAATGAATGTTGTTGAAGTGTCAAAATGAACTGCTGTTATTGTGTTACCCCGCACGGGCTTAGCTACCACCCAACGATACGGGACCCCCCCGCGCAACGTCCGGATGCAAAGAGTCGTAAATATTTTCCAAAAATTTAAATTCTTTTTAAAAAGACGAGGCCAATATGAAAAACCTTGCCATCTTTTAGAGCTTCACTGCAATCGGGTAAAATACGCTAGAGTTGACAAAAAAACGCAGCATTTATGATTTTATGAGCGTATAAAATTATGAACGTGTATGAAGGATGGACCACCATACAAGCTGGCAGGGACATTGACGAGCAAACCGTTACCATCAATTCAGCTCTTGATTTAAGATCTAGCGTAGAAATTTTTCGTCAGTTATCAAAAAAAGAAACGCTGTTTAATAGAAAAGAGCAATGCCTACGCGGTCAAAAAAAAAAAAAAACTGCGTGGGGTTCGCAATCATGTACTTACTGAATCCATGGTAACAGGTTAGTTCTGAAACCTAGTTGGATGATGATGATGATGACTAAAATGAAAATCAAAACACATTAACAATACCACATTACAATCTTTCAGAAGCAATCACACCTTTGTCCCGACCAATAAAATCTATATGTATCTCACGTTCTTATTTATCGTTAGCACTTCCATTATGTATTAGCTACTCGCCTGCTCCCATAACAGCTGGTTTTATGGGTGTGTTATGTAGGTACTGTTCAGTATTTATTTATAGATTTATGTGCTGCTGATATCTGAAGGCTGATCAAATGCGTGCATAATGAAACGTTTGATTTATTGTATTAAGTACTGCGAAAATGTAATTGTTTTATACTTTACGGATTAGTTTATTGTTTGATTATGTGTTAAGATAAGTTTTAGTATCTGTTAGTCAGTGAGAAATGGGAAGGTGTACATCGAACCTCGTAAAGTGGGTCTACCTCGACGGTACGGCAGCAGGGTGTGTATGTGGATCTGTGTCACAAGTTATGCTTCACGTCCCCAAAACAAATCATCCCTCTTTGCCCCAAAACATGCATCTTAGTTACCTCTGCGCTGCCACCGATGACGCCGTGGAAGCGGCAATTTTTTTCGGCCAACAGTATACAGTAAGTCGACGTCAAGCCGGAGTCGGGTCATAGGTAACAGGCTAACAGAAAAATATATAAAAATAGTTAAAATTTGTAGGAACAGGAGTTAAAAGACCGTCACAGGCAGTACAGTTTCTCGTTTTTTTTTTAAATAAATGCCCGTAATTTTTAAAATACACAGGTAGATAAGATTTTTTTCCTGTTATCTAATACCACTTGTCGTGCTTGCGACACGAAGTAGAAGTCAGTGGTCTATGATATGCATAGCGTCACTGGGTAATCCTTGGGAAGAAAATATGTAATATAATAAATATGTAAAATATATAATATAATAATATATGTACTTGCTTTTTAATTCCGCTGGTTTCTTTTTTTTTGTTTTTTTACTGACTTGATTGGAATTACGTTATAAGGAAAATGGAACTGAAAATATCTAACGATGTCGAATCAAGTACTTTCGTGGTCAATATTCACGGAAAACAAAATCAGAGAGCTCCCTTTTTTGGAATTAGGGAACACCTGTCATAATGATTTGTTTGATATAATATAATAAAGAATCGATTGACACCTCACCTCATTCATCAAAATCGGGTGAATTTAGGACCTACAGTGAAATATAATATCATATAATACCTAATAGTAATATATAATAAAAGGTATACAGGGTGTCCTGTGGTAATTTTCACATAAAAATATAATTATAAAATAAAAACATAAAAGTCTTTAGTTTTATCACAAGTAAAGTTTTACTTTTTAAAGATAACTCACATACGTTAGTACTTATGTATATGTAGGTTGCTAAAAACATAACCCTTCTTTTTTTACTTCGCCGTAGTCGGGTTAAAATAACGGCTTCGAAAACAGGGCAGCCCCTTAAAATCGTCGTCAACTTCTGGAGTGGGTAGGGGACATTGCTAACGCGATTAGAAAGATAAGTTAACTTGTAATTTCCATTCTCCAAGATAACTAAATCTAATCTTCAGAAAACATGCCATTTCAAGCATTGTTCAAACCTAAATAACCATAAAAATACGACTACCTACAGCATTATACCAATTTATTGTTTAAAATAATGGGCATGAACAATACAAGCAACGGGACTGAACGGGAACTTTTGAAAAGAAAGAGAAACTCAATTTTTTTACTCAAAAATGTACGTACTTTCCCTCAACCTCAATACTAAGAACGGTTCCTCAAATAACGTTCAAAAACCGATGAATACATAACTAACAAAGAGTAGGGAACTTTTTGAAGTGGCACAGACTATAATATACGTCGTTTATTTGGCGGGGCGGCGCCCGGGCGGCGGGAGCGTCGCGCCGTCGTGGCGCCCTACGCCTTCGCCCCTGACGCGACAGGAATTATACTATTGCTTCTCGACTTCTTTCTGGAATTGTGAGTTTAATGACCGTGTTGTTGTAGGGAATAGTCCTGCTGGATCATGCACATGTTGGACTTCAAATAACATGATACTTCTTACCTTCACCTCGTTCAGTCTCTATTATATTTATAGCAGAATACATAGTATTAATATGTATGGGAGAAAATGAGTCAGAGAGTGGCTGACTGACTGACTGAGTGAGTGAAGTGTGTTATGAGGTGGGTTCGATACCCGGATCGTTATTGGGTTTTTCATCATTTCTCAATGGCAGCCCGGAGTCTGGATTTGTGCCCGGTTGATGGCAATAGACTCGCCCCCTATAACATGCGACATTAGCATAACTGACGAAATGTGGGTGTAATATAGGTGTACCAGGTGACAAAGAAGCTTCTGATTAATTCAGCTTCTCCAATTTATATACTAAGTAAGTGTTTATGAATGAATATTGTCATTGTTATTCTTATTGATTTACGTGACATAATATACCTATGAAAAAACATACTGTGAATGTGAGTACCATGCAGGCTAGATTGAATATATGACCTTTAGTGCTATTCTGTAAGCATCTCACCGTGAAAACTTGGTTGAAGTGAGCGTGGAGTGAGCTGTCAGTGCCACTGATGCTAAGGATTGACCAAGACGGGATGACACTGACAGCTCACTCCACGCAAGTCTTCACCGCGAGATTTTTACAGAATCGACATGATTATAACTGTCTGTCAGGCGGTTTGAGTATTTTATTTATGGCATACGCAAATGTCCTGGTAGCGAAGATCTGGTAGCGTCGCGTGACGGGTCCTTGAGCTTCCTAAAGTAGGGTTGAACTACGCGATGACTGATGCGATGCATGCATGCCGTCTGTTGGGAAAGGACAACTCAAAGCTGCAATGGCCATTTTTTCAAAAGGCCGTTCCAGACATGGACCTGCATTTCAAGACTCAAATAAAATGTTATCAATGTAATCTTTAGACTTTAAAAGAGATGCCATCTAGTTAAGTATTAAAATATTGACCACCAAAACATTGGCGTGTAAAAGTGTCTTTAAAGATCTACATACAAAAATAAACATTTCATTTACATGTTCCTATTCTGACACTTTATTCTGATTAACATGGGACTTAAAACATAACTGCCGAAATGTGAGTGTATTATAGGTACACCTCTGCCCAACCCTTCGCGCCTTGTTTCCCACAAGGCGTGATGTTATGTTATGTTAACAATTTGACATACTTCATTATTTTTTGACAATACTGTAAAAATGTTACTAAGTAATGTTTTTAGTCTGTTTTTTTATTTTTTTGCAATTCTAATGATTTGAAATTCATTTTTATTCGATATCAATAGAATTCCTGTTAGGAATTGAATATTATTTGCATGCCCATGAGACGGTAGAATAAGGAGGACTTTAATTTAAGAAAACATCTATGTACCAATTACCCACGTTTGTAAATAGTTATTTGTTTTACATGTGGGTAAAAGTGTTTTTTGCCGTGAGTGCTTGGATTGAAACCTGAGCTAGCGAAGGGTTCTAGAATTAAAGCACGAGCGAAGCGAGTGGTTTAAAAGAAGAACCCTGAGCGTCGCGAAGGTTTCAAATCACGAAACGTTATAAACTTTTACCCATAAGTGAAACACAACAATTTTCACCACACTACGAGGAACTTGCAAAAAAGAAAGAAAACCAGTAAAAGAAAACCGTCTTTTCAACTAATTCTGACGGAGTTAAATTTTCATCGCATTTTGAGAAATTTGTAAAATTTTGTCGTTGTAAAAGTTTTTGAATGTTAGCGTGGGACACAGGCAGGCCACAACGGGATTCTTTCAAAGGCTTCTTTCAAGTGCCTGTTGTTTTATAATTCGCTCATGCAGGCAAAGGAAGTGAGCCATACAGCCTTGTCTTTTTTGTCATTACTTAGTGAGATGGTACGTTCAAAACAAATGCTTCATACACTTTATTTATTTATTTCGATACACTAAGTATAGTTAACCATTACTTTTATTACCTTTTACTGTATATTACGATTAGAACTATTCAAATTAACATTAAAATTACATAATTTTATAGTGTTAGCAGTAAAAATAAATTAAAAAGCGGATATTTTCGGTTCTGAATAACCAGGTATTTTCGGTTGACAGGTTTTGAAAGTTTCTAACGTAGTGTGGTGAAATAGTTATTTTCACCACACTACCTATTATTTGCAATTTTTACCCATCGATTTCCGTGGGTAAAAGCCTTTTTTGTTATCTAGAGTGTAAAAGTGTTTTAAAATTCGAAGGCTTCCGATTCAACATTTACTCGAAGTTTTAAATAAAACCAAAGAGTTAGGAACAAAAAGTTTTTAAGACAAAAGTTAGAAACGTTCAAAACCTGTCAACCGAAAATACCTGCTTATTCAGAACCGAAAATATCCGCTTCTTAATTTATTTTTATTGCTAACACTATAAAATTATGTAATTTTTAATGTTAATTTGAATAGTTCTAATCGTAATATACAGTAAAAGGTAATAAAAGTAATGGTTAACTATACTTAGTGTATCGAAATAAATAAATAAAGTGTATGAAGCATTTGTTTTGAACGTACCTTCTCACTAAGAAATTACAAAAAAGACAAGGCTGTATGGCTCACTTCCTTTGCCTGCATGAGCGAATTATAAAACAACAGGCACTTGAAAGAATCCCGTTGTGGCCTGCCTGTGTCCCACGCTAACATTCAAAAACTTTTACAACGACAAGTTTTTACAAATTTTGACTCCGTCAGAATTAGTTGAAAAGACGGTTTTCTTTTACTGGTTTTCTTTCTTTTTTGCAAGTTCCTCGTAGTGTGGTGAAAATTGTTGTGTTTCACTTATGGGTAAAAGTTTATAGCGTTTCGTGATTTGAAACCTTCGCGACGCTCAGGGTTCTTCTTTTAAACCACTCGCTTCGCTCGTGCTTTAATTCTAGAACCCTTCGCTAGCTCAGGTTTCAATCCAAGCACTCACGGCAAAAACACTTTTACCCACATGTAAAACAAAATAAATTATTTGATTTGATTTAATTTCACCTCTGCCTAACTCTGGAACAAAGGCGCGATGTTATGTTAAAAATATGGAAAAGGCATAGATACCTACGTACTACATCGATTCCAAAAATGTAATACGGGCAGAATCACAATATGGTATTAAAACAAGAAGATTTAAAGCTAAACAAAGATTCTATCCCAGAAATATCAATGACAGTCGAAACCCGAATGTCATTGATATTTCTGGGATTCAGATAGATAGTTAGGATGGACTAAGCTGCAGTGACGAATAGGTTATTGAATGGATGGGGAGGAAAATATGGGTAGAATGTGCCATATGAGGGCTGATAATTATGAATGAAAAAGGACAGTGAGGGCTGAAGAATAGAAGAAGAAATCATGTTACGCCGACCTCAAGGAACAAGGCCATGTAGCTCAATTCTATCCGTTCCACCTCCTTCTTGGTGGACCAGCAAATTAAGCGTTGTGCATTGACAACCCAAATTGTGCGTTTTAGCAGACAGTTCTCTCATGTCTGTCGAAACGCTTAAATAACCTCTAGTCATTTATAGTAAAATAATTACATAATACCTAGGCAGTGATAAACAAAAATCAAAACATAAAACTTACGATTGCAACCGAGTATATGCGATTCAGCGCCGAGTATACGCGACTCAGCGTCACCGACCCGAGCGTCACGAAGTCACGGTTCAGGGGGCTACTCCCTCAGCACGAAGTTCGTAGTTTTTGCCGAAGTTACGACCGTTTCCTATACCGTCAACTAGATTTAAGGGCTGTCACTGTCGTTATTGTCTATGTAATATTGATAATGACAGTTCTTGAACGCGTTTGGCACTAAGGATCAATGACAACAAGGCTTTACAGTTGTCCCTACGGCTGTCCTTGTTTTTACGGATCAACTACTTTCGGACGGGTCCAATATACCCCCAGTTTCGTATACTGTTTAAAAAAAAAGCGCATAGTGTGCATAAAGAAGTTTTCACTTCAATAAATCTGTACCATACAAATGGTAGGGGAGACAAACCCTACACAGACGTGCCACATATTTTATATCGCTAGTGCGGGGGTCGCTATGCAATGGATTTTAGCTTAGCGTTTCATTAGAAGTAACAGGGTTAACTGCATAACGGACAGCTAGTAATTTATGTACATAATAATCAAGAGCTTTACTATAGTTAAGACTTTCTGTTGGTAAATATAGGTCTTGAAATAAAACTGTTTTTGAAGGTCCATATGTCTTATATAATTAAATAGCTTTTTAACAAAGCGATAAGTATTTTCAGCATTTCATAGATCGATTTTTAAAACCTTTGAAATCTAATCTTTTTTAACTCTTCATTAGTGGCTTTCGTGGACCAATAATTGGAACCGTGCACGGTGTGCAGTCACCTAGCTTCTGACCTTTCATATCTGCTCATGTAGGTTTAGGTGAAATAAAATCATAACATTTTATTTCACCTAAACCTACATGGACATAATATTTTAATTGAGAGCCAGTTTTGGTATATTCTAAAGTTTTTTTGAAATATATAGTTTAATACGAAGCTGTACACACAAGTGAATTTTTAGAATTCGATGTAAACTTACAATACAATATTTTGCAATACACATATTTTGCACTTATATATATGTATTCATGGCCAAGATTTCTAAACGTGGGCGGAGTGTTTTAAGTTTATAACCCTCGATATAATAAAGTGCCCTGTGTATCCGATCCTACGGTCAGTGAGTTACATTCAAACTCTTGAATGACAGATTTGATGATGGCTTGTTCGTGTTTTGACATAATTTATGTATTCAGTATGATGGAGTGCTATTGGCTAAAGTTGGCAAGTACCAGACGCACGGGTCGATCGTAGGGTAAGCTACGTTTGCCGAGGGTGGTCGGTGGATGGGTGACCATATCGAGACCCTGCCGTGCCTCGGAAAGTAGGTACGTTAAGCCGTTGGTCCTGACAGTCGTTAAGGGTAGTCAGAATCCCGAACGTCTGCTATAAGTCTTAGTTTGGGTATCGTGTCACCTAGTAAGGATGTTGGGTTGTGGAGGGCAGATAGGACTTGGCTGTAAAATACAGGTATTCGTTAGCTGCATTCGGTAAGACTGGAAGCTGACCCCAACATAGCTAGGAAAATAATAGGCAGATTGATTGAAATATGTGGAGCATATTATTATAAATATTGCAATACATATCTCCCGACTTGCTGCTACCGGGAAAGTCCATATAGAAAAACCCAATAACACGCTGCCCGACCTGGGAATCGAACCCAGGACCTCATGCTCAGCAGTAGCGATTGCGACCACTAGACCAACGAGGCGAGTCAGTCGGATTTGTGCCGGGTAGATGGCAAGAGGCGCGCCCCCTATTACATGGGACTTAAACATAACTGGCGAAATGTGGCGAACTGGTGGAACTGGTGAACAAGACGTGATGTTATGTTAGTAATACATATCTAAAACTGAATTTACTTACTTACCTATGTTAAACCACGAAGTAAGAATATCATCTACTACAATCTAACTTCACACAATGCAATTGTCACTAGCCGAACTAAGTGAGCAATTAATATTGTGTCTGAAAATAGAATTAGCTGAAAAATAGTACGTACAAAGTTGCGCCCGCGCCGACGTCGATCCGTGACTCACGCCCTACTGGCGCCACTTGATTTATTGCGGACACTTGCAGAACTAAGGGATTTAGAAGATCATTAACTTAAATAATAATTACTTATTTGTCACTTGAGGGCGCCTGCTTTAGTGATTACTTTCTTTTCTGTATTAATAAGTTAGTAGTCGAGGATGGATAGAAGTCACAATCATCTGATTCTGGAAAAACGTGGTTTGTTTTTGTTTATACTTTTAGTCATAAGAGTTGTTTTAAACATGTCTCTCTATCCTCAATGAACCTCTCTCTCTACTTGATTTTGTCTATGAATGCCATAACATCACGCCCGTAATCCCTGAAGGGTTAGGCAGAGGTCTACCTATAGTACACCCACAATTCCCCAGTTATGTTTAAGTCCCATGTTATAGGGGCGAGCTTACCGCCATCAACCGGGCACAATTCCAGACTTCGGGCTGCTACTGAGAAATTTCTGATGCAAAATCCCAATTCCCGTCCTGAGAATCGAACCCAGGACCTCAAGCTCAGCGGTAGCGCGACCACTACACCGCAGAGGTAGTCTCATCTAAAAATCTTCATCTAGACGTGCTACTGTCGACTTTATTGGTGTAGGTACTCCTGAATGTGACTCAAGGCAGCTGCCTGACTGTCTACTGTCATCAATTAATTGAAGCGAGCAATAAAGGAAGAAAATATTACAATGTCGACGCTGTCGACAGACTGCCTCCATACTGTCTGATTTATAATATACTAAAATGATCAGCAGTGTCAATTGCAACGTGGTTTTTCTCCAGGAAAACGGAAATAAGGAAACAACAGAATATTAATGTGATATTCCTTGAGAACCGCCGAGGTGTTGATAGTCGGGTCACGTTTTACAAAATACCAATAACGTGATTCGATGTAGGTAAGTACCTTTAGTGACACTCCAATTCCTCGCTTCATGGAAGAGTGGCAAACCGCAGGTTTTCGTGCAAAGGTTTTATCCATAGTATACCTACCAATATGCTCAAACCTCCACAAATGGCTGACCTACTTGACCTTGAATTTGACTAATTGGTTATTCGTTCAACTGACAAATTGCACGTTATTCGCTGAACTGGCCATCTCATTCTTTCTAAATGGTCTGTGGCGATTTGCAGCAGCATTTTGGAAAAGCTGGCTCGTAGTCTTCTGTTCGCGTGTCCCACCCTTATTTTCTTGGACATCTCCAACAAATGCCTTTGTCTTTCAGTCGTCATCTATACTAACCAACGATATTTCCTCATTATTTTAATTTATAAATTCAATCAACTGTTTGGCGTGGATTGATGAACAGAATTTGACTCTCGATCTGTGTGTCCATCCGGGTAAAAATAACCTGTCCACCTTCGCAGCACTTCCTTTATGAAGAAACCGATGTACATTCAGCTGTCGAACTTTGCCAATATATTTACTAGACTTTTCTTCTCTCTGACAGTTTAATAGGAAGCGTTAAAAGTTTACATTGTTGAGAAAATACTACTTATGATGGGGGAGGAAATAAAACTACTTACGACCTAGACTTTTTTTTGACTCTAGATCTTTTTGTCCATAGCGTGGTAACTGTTTTTAACTCTTGAATTGAAACAGCAACTTCTGACAATATTCAGTTTCTTCTTCTGACCAGAATCTTACATGTGCCCCTTTTTTTGGAAGGTCTTCGCAAAATGGAGAGAAAAAAGAGGAAAGCTGGTCTAATCACCATGTGAGACTAAAGCTGGAAAGGATACGGTCTCAATCAAGAAAACATGAGCTGTGTATTGCTTGTTTCGAGTTGTAAGAGTTAACTACAGAGCAATAGATAATTCAATATCCGTGATTGCCAACGATGAGACAGCTGGTTTCAGTCATGTTTAAAACATTATATTCATCGGTCATTCGAATGACGAAATTGTAAAACTGGGTATAAAGTGGTGGTCGTTACTTTAAAAAGTATTTAAAGTTAAAAAAATCCACTTGCGTTTAGGAATTGTCTATAACTCATAACTATCGATTTGATTTGCAATTCTCATCCTTGCTTCTTCTCTTCTAAGTTCTCTGTAATTGAAAGCAGTCTGACAAGTGACAACTGCTGCTTCTTCATACCTCTGTAACGATGCCAGAAGTTTGTAAACGCAAAACAATTGTACGGGCCATTGTTTTCTAATAATTTGCTGCCGTACGAATCCTTATTCGACCTTCACTGTCATTTATGTATTTGAATGTATCTGAATGTCTCTAATCAAAATCAGAAACAACAGGGCCCCTTGTGTGACAATGTCACACTACACCTGTCATTTGCATCGGGATTTGATCTTAGAACCATCCACCGGAATCCGTGACCGAATGGCCTTCATTATGTCCTATGTAGTTTTTGGATTCGTTATAAGAGGGGCTCGTGGTTACGTTACAACAACCGCACGGGTCGATCGATCAGGTAAAGCCACGCTTGCCGTGGTTGGTTTCTGGATGGGTGACCATCTTTACACCCCGAGACCTCCGTGCCTCGGAAAGCACGTTAAGCCGTTGGTCCCGGCTGTCATTCGTGAATCTTTGACAGTCGTTACATGTCGTCAGAAACCCGAAACTCAGACAACCAGTCTTACCATGGACTAGGTATTGTATTACCCAGTAACTGAGTTGTTTAGGTCAGGTAGGCAGTCGCTCCATTTAAAATACTGGTATTCAGCTGCATTTGGTAAGACGGCAAATGATGATGATGAACTTTTAGGATGCACTTTATACATGGACTAAAGAGTCAATTGAAGTAGGTTGACAATATTCAGACTAAAGTCGACCTTAAGTTGCTGGCCCAGCGTAGTACGGAGTTCCAATAAAATAATAGGCCAACTACTATCACAGACGTGCTGTCTACTATAGCTCCTTCAATCAAACACCTTTTGCAAGTGTTGAGGCTTCAGGCGTGTGCTGGGAGAACTCTCGCTCTCTTCCTTTCTCCTCTCGCTTCAACACGAGCTGTGCTATAAAGTCAGGTTTTGATGAAAGCTATTTAGTGGGGTTGGTAGGGAGTGTAAAGAGACTGCCTACTGCCTTCCTAGTGTGCGACAGGTGTCAATTCAAGTCTCATCACTGGGTCTTCATATAAGAAGCTTGTATTCGCACCTCGACACATTTCGAGTTTCGAAGTGATGTTGAAAGAATAACTTCTGAGATAATAAATTCTTAGACAAACAATAGAAAATTGGCAGCTTGAAGACTGAGGCCCCATAATTGTTGCCATGAATAGCGAAACAGCATGATTCAGAGTCCTGTTTTTAGTTTTGAGGTCGCTCCGCCAATTCTAGCTCGTCTTAGCTCTTCGACGAATCGTGCGTATCCGAAAATAAATTGGGCCAATAAGAAGTATGGTGACAGTTGATACCAGATGGGCACCACCGTTTTTAGACTGGTAATTTGGGCTTGAATGATGCCTGCTTGTGGCTATTGTTCGCGGTTTTATTCGATTATAATTGAAATCTTAGAACCTTAGTCCGTGTGAACGTAGGTTTACATGGAACTTAAACATAACTGGCGAAATGGGGTTGTATTATAGGTACACCTCTGCCCTAACCCTTCAGAGATAACAGGCGTGATGTTATCTTATGTTAGAACCTCTCTATAATTTCAAAGGCCTCCCCTTGCACCTCCTATCCGTAAATAAAGTGACCATGTGTTTAGCCAACGTCTTGTAGCGTCGCAGGTATGTTTGTGATTCAGTAAATCAATGTTCAATATCAATCTATCATGTATTGGGTATGCAAATTTTACATTTGATTGACGTGCCTATTCTTAGATGTTACATTTTCGTCTCAGGGGCTGGGTACCAAGTACAAACTTTTACTTTTCAATATGGCGTCGATCGCTGGCTTTGTTTCTTGTAGCTTGCGTATCCAGGGGCGATATTTTATCGCGGACTAGATTTACAACGCACTGCTAAGCGCTGAGAGTAGAAAATAAAATAGTGTATTTTGTTGACGCGCTGGGATGCACTTTGTTTTATTCTCAATGCTCAGCTCAACACAGAGAGTTGAAAGTCCTGGGCGCGGTAAAAATCGCCGCGCACCTAGGCATAAAGCATCTGTTTTTAATAGAACATCCTCATAGTTGCTTATATTGACTGCCACGTTGGTCTCAAACTCAAACTCAAAGCATTTATTTCAAATAAACCAATCGATGGCACTTTTGAATTGTCAAGGGGTCGGTCAGTCAGAAAGATGAAGCTAGTTGCCCATTCCAAAACGAACCTAGTAGGTACCTATGGTGAAGAACTGGCAAGAAACTCCACTGTCACAAAAAATTGGTTAAATCGTTGGTTGAAATTATACTTGTGAGAACGATGTAGAAAGACGTGAACGATAAAAGCCTCCGTAACAAAAACAATTAAAAAAAAAACAAAAGAAAAAACAATTCATAAATTAAAATAAGTCTTGGCAGCTTAAAGATGACCAGTCCCTGCTGACGGCGCTCGTTCACGAACATGACGTAAGGATCAGCACCATTCAACTCAACCATTTTGAAGAGAACTTAATGACCCAACACCAGTGAGACAGTTGAGTGAGCATGACTTACCAAAAACCCTCCGCCGCCAGGGCACATTCAATCCAGGGCACATTCAATTAAATAAAAGACGGTCTAGCAGTCGTGAGCGCGACGGGTTCTGGGTTTTATCCCCAGAAGGGGCAAAATGTAATTGGGATTTTCCGAAAGAGTTTCTTAGAAGCCCGGAGTCTGAATTTTTGCCTGGTTGATGGCAATAAGCCCCTGGTAAGTTACATGGGACTTAAACTTATCTGGCGAACTGAGGGATACACCTCGAACCTCTTGAAGGGTTTTTATGCCCCTGCACGCCTAGCATGACCGGGTTTAGTCGACGGAAGAATAGACAAAATTACAGATATAATAGACTAAATGACGGATATAATAGACAAAATGACAGATGTGGTGATGTTGTGTCACTTTTTTTCCTTTTGTTTACATTTTTATTTATTTAGAACTTAGTAATTGTTGGCAGGCCTACACCGTACTCCCATAACTATAACAGTATAAATTGAAAACATTGTAAAAAGCCAATTATTATTTAAAGGGTAACCGTGTAGTTTCTTGCCAGCTCTTCTCCATATGAAACGACCCTACCTTACCTGACGTTTCGTAACTGCCTGTAGATTTATGTGAAACAAGCTTCTGCAAATTTCAAGCGTCCGCGTGAAATGTCTTGTTCCCCCGACCCCGTTGCATCGCATCGCCTGCCTTCTTTCTGACTTCTTTTTATATAATAGCCTATCTCAAGAATGCTATCAAATGCAAAAATGAATATTTCAAATCCGACAGTTATTTCCATAGATTAGCGCGCTCAAACAAACAAACAAAATATTTTTAATTTGAAGTTGTTATGCTATGTTTATAATTCCTTAGCCATTTAACAAGCAATAATTAATAGATGATTTATTATTAGCACATTACTCACGGAGATAAAGTTATTGGTTTATTTTATAAAAGAGATTATTCTTAGTACGTGGTACTGTCTACGAGTAGGTGAGGTCGTTTAGTATCTAAACAAGGCCAAGGCAACTAGCATTTAATAGTATTTCATAGATAAACATCCATATTTATACGATGTGTGTATTTATCAGAAACGCGTAATCGTAATCTTTTGTTTTTGTTCCTATGTCGGATGGCTCTGTACTCAGTGGTCCGGGCTTGGAGGGAAACGCTGTGGCCCTGGCTGAAGGCCTTAATTTATTAAGGCAACCGCAGGCAAGTCCGGTTAAGCAGACGAATACCTACTAGGTTGACCTGCGAGCAGCCATTTACAAAACAAAGGGGAAAAACTGTAAACATTTCTGAAGTTTTTGTTAAGTTATTGTACGCTGTCCCACTGATGAGCAATGCCTCCTCCAAATTCTTCCAGCACCCTAATTGCGTAACACAAAATTAATCACAATCTGTACCCTAATTGCATAATACACAATAAATCGGAATCTGAATCGTTTTAAAACAGATTGCTTGCCATTGCTTCTTGTGTTCGAAAAAAAAATCTGCTCATCAATATAAATAACGCAATGAATGTTGTTGAACTGACAAAATCAAACAGATTAGTCGTAATCGTTTACGAAAATGTGTTACGCAATTAGGCTGCTGAATCATTATGAAGGAAATTGCTAATCCTTTCCTTTTATGTTCGAAAATTTTGTCTGCTCAGCATCGTAAATAACGCAATGAATGTTGTTGAACTGTCAAAATGAAAGCGATTACTAGTAAGTGTGTTACGCAATTACCCCGTTGGTATCCTTTTCATAAGCCACTTAGAACCAACTCTTTGGTAGGTACGCATGTATGTCGTCTGGCCACCTTTTCCTGCGCTGGCCTCGGTGACGCGGGTGACGCCCTCTATCCTCAGGCACCCTCCGTGTGTGTTAAGTTCTTAACGACACAAAATTACAATAAATAACTAAGTAATTTGTTTTTTTTTATAAAACATGGGAAACTTCCGTACTCCTCGTGTCCCGACAAGATACGATTTTTCTCAAAATAAAAATGACGACTTTTGAAATATCTATTTATTCTTGTGTAAAACACTACACATGAAAATAATACACACACGAAATATATTTTAAATACATTTTCTGGATGTTTCCATGCATTGGTGCGTTGCGTCATATGTATTTATTCTGTTTTCATCCGTTTTAACGAACTACTGGCACTAGGCCCATTACAGTGCAGACCAAATAAATTGATACAAGTTGCACATACTTATAAAATTATTAAAAAACAAACTCTGTAGACTAATTAAAGTAAAAGTACCTATATTTTACCTTAAACGGTGGATGGGATGAAACTCTTTGTTTACTTCAAGAACTTTCAGAACGAATTAAAGATGTTATCATAAAACATACCAAAAAAAGGCACCACTGGCATAAAAAATAATCTAGTACTTATTGCATTTATGCTAACGTCAAGTTTTACGATACAGTTTTACTATAACACATGACACCATCATCACAAATAAATACTGACTCATTACTTTTATAATACAGTGTGCCAATAATTCTGCACGTTGTGTACTACCGAAACGGATCTTACGCAATATTTTCCTGGGAACTGTTTTCAGGAACATTTCATTCATCACTCGTTTGGCTCCATTCAGATGAGTTCGTCGCGCTGCGTGATAAGAGATGATGCTGATTCATAGCTTCGGTAGATACAGTAGGATTCACATTACCGTACATTATTTACGAGGATTTTTGACTAATTATGTATTTGAGCACTGCACCATAATTGCGTAACAGACTTTCAATCATAATCTGCATCGTTTTGAAGGATACCTATTGCTAATCCATTGCTTCCATACTTATTACGTTTAAAAAATTGTCTGCTCACTGCTGCACGTAATTAAGGCAATTAATGTTATTGAACTGTCAAAATAAAAGCCGTTCTTGGATGATGACAATTATTTTTTGTTGATAATGAAAATGTTTGTTTCCAAATAGTGCAAACAATATTACAAAAAGTGTAAAGTGTAGCTTAAAAAAATGCCAAGCTAAAAACATTTTAAAATAAGTTTTAGACAAGGACAGCACTATCGTTTAAGTGACGTCACAACTATGTAACTTCATACTACTAGCCCCGTACATTAATGTATAATATAATAATATTAAAATATTTAATATAATAATATAATATTTATTGGCACAGACCTTGTTACATTTGAACCCCAGATTAAGAGATAAAGCAGGAGAAACCGCCGGTGAGAAGCGTTGCAAACTAAGCACACTTTATCGCAAGTTGTTTCACTCAATGTAAAAATTTCTACATTTATATCTGTAATCTATATGGTGTACTTAATAAAGAGTATTCTATCTATAAATGTATTTTAATGTTCTCCCGTACGTTTCAAATGTTGTATCTGCACTTTTACATCTCATCAGTTGCGACGTCATCATACCCAAAATAAATAAAGGTAAAACTCAGATTTTATTTTCAACCAGCTCAATTTCTGCGCTCGACTTCGCCTTCGATTTTATCCCACAGTAAGTAGGCTATGTTACTTCTTATAACATCAGCTATCTGCCAGTGAAGTCCAGCAAAGAAAGGTCCAGCCGTTTCGGAGATTAGTCGGAACAAGCAGACAGACAGACAAAAATTGTTAAAATTTATTTTTTGTTATAAGTATCTACCGTAACTTATAGCTGTCATTTTTACATTACAAACAGACACTTCATTTTTATTTATTTGTATAGATTCAGCTCTGAGCAACTTTGAACCTGGAAGAATTCCGAGAAGCACAAAAATCGTTTTTGTGGGATTGGAATAGACCAATCAATTCGGCTGATAGCTGTCCAATGTTGTGCATAGTCCTCTCCTAAGTAGCGCTACAACACCCCGATGTCCTGTCCCGTTTGCTCCTGCATCATTTTTCAGATTGTCGTCCCACGCAGCCGCGCTGTAATTGCCGAGATGGATACCTATTTTGAAATTGTCTTGGTAGATTAGTCATCTCATCCGATGCATAGATGCACTTGCTAGCATAAAGACAAGTTCCAACACGAATATTTTAAGTCGCAGTGAGTGAGTAGGTATTGCACCATTTGGATAATAATTGCGGTCATGCTATAAAACATTCCATAATAAATTATTATTATTCCGAAGACTTGATAACAAAGCATGAGTCACACAAATAAACAGAATCTAAATATCTAATTGTTAGTTAACTTTAGCCGCAAATTACGCGGTTTGACAAACGTTCTACACAAGGTAACATCAAAAAGTATGACCGTCAATTAAGTTAATAAATCAAAATTAACGAAAGCCATCACCCTTTTCTCTCCTAGTGGCTTTTTGTGATACATATTAATCTTCCCAAGAATGTTTCTACAGGAAACAAGGAACATTCACTTCACTGGTATGTTTTCGCCATTTCCACAAAACCGAAGGAAATTAAATTCTAAACGACTTCTCAGATTAGTTTGATATAAATATCTACTTTTATTATGACAATCGGAAGACGGTCATTGGCATACTTTATTAAGTTTCAAGATTTCGGAAAAATACGTTACGACGATACCTACCTACGCAGTGTCCTTCAGATGTTGAAATAAACAATCTTTTATTGACATATACTCGTTTCCATGAAAATGCGACCCATAAAATTTTCAAGGCTGGCAATTTGTACTTTTGCCAAAATCGGTCGGGAATAACGCCACTGAAATGTTTTATTTACGATTTCCTATCGTTTTTCTGAGAAAGACAGTTTTCTTTTCAGAGACTAAATTTATAAAGGTAGTGGAAACAGACAGGAAACACCAAACACGATTTGGCGAGTCGTTCCAGTCTCTCTCTTGCACTTGTAGTTTGAGAGTTGTGTGACAGTGACAAGAATAACGCTTAGCTAACGTTAACAGATCTCGGGCTTAGATTATCCAGCGGGAAACCGAGTTTTGGTGGATCCAGTTTTCTCCAAGCGGCGGTAGATACTACCTAGGCTTTCCACAAGACAGCAAAACAGACATTTAGCGTGGACCATGGTTGAGGGCATATTGTTCAGGATATTCTTGTCACCCCTGAGATCGAGATCTGCCTGTCATCTTGTGAAGTGTTCTAAATTTTTTAAAGTTCTCTGAACAAGGTGCTCATCCACACATTCAATGTGTAAGTTTCCAATATCTTTCTCTTTGGCTTCGAATGTCAGGAGGAGTAACTTATCTGCCAACGAAAACTTGATCTGAAGGGACCTTGTTTTCGTCGCAATATTCATTTGAATCTGTTCGGGACTTTGTGCTTCAGTCTGAAGATGATTTCATCCGACTCTTGCTTTCACATAATCTATGTTTATACCTGCTTCCAATCTCCTATGAGCTTCAACAACTAGCGACAGGGAGTCTGTATCTCGCTGGCACTGTTCCAAGGAGCGCTCAGTAGCACCAGCCACTGTTGCTATCTGCCGGTCCGTTGAGTCGTTGACTCATTGGAACAGTTGCTTTACTGAAGGTCGTACTCGTACTGTTTTATGCTGCTTTTGCTTGTTCGTTACTATCGCACCCTGACTAAGGGTTGGCAGTATGCTTAAATTGCTGTCAGTTGTCTTTTTAACTTGGTTTAAAATTTCTTTTACTCTTAGGTACCCACCTACTACATACTTAGGTATCTAATTTAAAAAAAAAACTTTTGATTCAGGCAAATCATTTATTACACAATTATTACATAAAATAAAATAAAATTTCACAATACTGCAACAGAATACCTAGATCAGAATAAAATAACAATGTCAATGCAATAAAATGAATGAATGAATGATAATGTTTTTACCAAAAACTCTAGCTTGTGCTTTCGTTCATTAAATGCTTTCATAAAAAAGGGCCGTGCCTGTTTTCCGAGTTTTTGGGTCCTTTGCTTGAATTTGCTATTAAAATGAAAATAAATACTGATGCATAAACAAAAACAGCCTTATGAAAGTACAATATGTACCTAACACTAAGCTTCCTGATATAGGCAATGCAACATAAAATGTAACAAAAAATAGGATCAAGGATGACCGGCATCCTAATGGGGAAGGTCGGGCATAGCTAATTGTAGATGGCGTGACCATAGCTAGGTCCCTACGGCCTACAATAAATTTGACATTTCGTTCATTCATTTCATTTTGTGTTCATTCATGAGTTTGATTTTATTTCACTATTTCGTTATTTTCGGTGATTTCGAAAAGTGTCAGAATTTTAAACCTTGAATTTTCCTCGTAATCACTTTCTTCAAAATGTTTCCGACATAAACTCGAACTCAAAATCTCTCTCTCTCTTCTAAGTTTAGGGGCATTCGGGAAATTGTAGACTCCAATTTCGGAGTATCTAGGAAAGGACAATGCCAGAAACTCTATAGAACTTTGCCCCACTTAAATCAAAAAGTCATTTACAAGCCTGCAATATGCAGCATCTTAAAGCTTAGTTATTACTGTTAACTAAACATTTGTCGTAATGCCTGTAGAACTTGCGGTTTCTGTTAAAATCTTAAAACAATATTGACATTGATTATAGGTTAGGTATAGTTTATAAATGTTTAAAAGCGATTTAAGCAACATTTATGGTTTTGCATTATGATAATTATTAAAATTATATTTTGAGTTTTTATTTTACAGGTATTTAAAACTTTTTTTTGTTGTTTATCATGCGCAATTAGTAACGCAATAGGAAAATCAGAAGTTGAATTCCTTTTATCATTGATTTGTAATCGGCAAGTTCTACTGTAAAACAATGTATTATGAAAAGGTCCTTAAATCATTACAATTATTTTCATTAATTGACATTTCCTGTAAATAGCTGGGGCAGGATCTGGCATTGTCATTTAAGCGTTGTTGACGCTTAAATTTTCGCAAAAATAAAATAAAATCACATCACGCCTTGTATTATTAGCTTGTGTTAGGAACTAGCTACGACAGCGCCATTTTGACAGTTGCCTTCCCCATTGCACAAACAATCAACCACAATCTAAATCATTTTGAAGGATATTGCTAATCCGTTTATGTTATTTGTTTCAAAAAATTATCTGCTCACTAACGTAAATAACGCAATGAATGTTGTTGAACTGTCAAAATGAAAGCCATAGCCACTCATACTGTTAGTGTGTTACGCAATTACCCCGCGGGTTTGTTTGACGGAAGAATAGACAAAATGACAGATGAATAAAAGAAATGACAGATGAATAAAAAAAACTGTCATTTTGTCTATTCTTCCGTCGACAAAAAAAAAATGTTTCTCGTGCTGGGAGCGTCAAAAGATATAAGCAGTTTTAATTACTTTCGTATTGACGTCTCCACCTTGTATATTCATACTCGTAGTTACAAGATTGGCACTACAAGAAAACCTGTTAATTAAAAATCCAACAATTCCTTCATGGCCCACACACATACACACAAACCCCAACGGACCGGCTAACTCCACACACACGCACAAACACTCCTCACAATAAAATTTTAAGCTCATTCAATAAATATGTACATAAGTTAACATCGGAATTATTACGCAATTATAGATATTTTGTCAAAAGTGTCAATCCCACTATAGTATACTGTTCTTCAAGATACAGGATTTTCCTAGTTTGTAGGGCAGGGGTCTAACTCATCTGTAATAGCCATAAGTATCCATACTTTATTGAAATAACCGTGATGTTACCTAGGCTAAATCTTTTGGTAAATAAATTATTACTTACTTACTTACTAATACAGGCCATTTTTTTGGGGGTAATCATCAAATGACTTCTCGCGCTCTGGGCGGAGCGGGAGGGCGTGTCAGACTTTTACTGGATAAAACCCACCCGTGTTCCTTGAGTTGCCTGTGCCAGGGCCACGGTATCTCTTCCGAACAACCCGCAACCCTGGCAGGCATCGGCCCTATCGGACCCCGCCACTAAGTGCTGACATCACTTTGAGGCGCTCGTGGAACACGACGCGCCGTTCATGTGACAGCCCTGAAATTCATGCCATGACTTATTGTTTATATATTACTATCGTGGAGTCTGACCTTGCCGAAATGTTACTGAATTAAAAAGCACAGCGAATCATTGTAGCCTATAAGCACCTACTTGATAACACCAATTAATGTTTTACATTAATTATAAATATAATTAATGTAAAACATTAATTGGTGGATAACTCTGACAAATGTCAGAGTTATCATAACGACTTGTTTATTTTCTTTGTTTGATAAAAGCACAAAGTATATAGACCGCGACTTACGTCAGGTAGTCAGGTCGTAGGGTCGAACCCAGACAGGCGCTTTACTTTCTTTAAATAATTTCATCACCACTGCTCTTAAAACGGTGAAGGGAAACATCGTGAGGAAACCGTCGTAGAACCAAAAATTCGGAGACGCTCGGTGTTGTTCGTCATCAGCTTTATTTATTAAATACAATTATGTTGCTAGCAGGGACAAGAACTGATCATCTGCCTAACCTTTCTAAACTTCTAAACATTATTGGGGTCCTTTATTGGCGTCCGGCCGTAATGCAGCTGGATACCAGTACTTTACATGGAGTGACTGCTTAACTGACCACCACAACCCAGTAACTGGGTAACACGACACCCCTTGGTAAGACTAATTGTCAGACTTTCGGGCTTCTCACGACTCTTAACGACTGTCAAAGATCCACGAATGACAGCCGGGAGCAACGGCTGAACGTGCTTTCCGAGGTACGGAGACAAGAGTTGATTGAAGAAAATTGCCTGATCGTTATAAATGGATAATGGCTACAGAATACAATGACCGCTGATTGGACACACTATAACGAACAATGCTCCAAGGTACAGTCAACGTACAAAACACGTAAATCTTTTACGAATATATACAAAGTTTTATGCACATAATTAAGTGTCTTCTTATGCACATTACATTACATAACATCAGAAGGGTTAGGCAGAAGTGTACCTATAGTACCTACACCCACATTTCGCCAGTTATGCTTAAGTCTTATGTAATAGGGGGCGAGCCTATAGCCATCATGGTTGTGTTGTGGTCAAAACAGGTACAAATCCAGACTCCAGAAATTCTATCTAGAAAAACCCAATAACACTTTGCAGGACCTGGGAATCTAACCCAGGACCTCATGCACAGCAGTAGCTCTTGCGACCACTAGACGAACAAGGCAGTCAGTGTCTTCTCATTTCAGTCCTAAAAGTCAGACAAAACTCTTCTAAGTAGGCAGTTTAGTAGTTATTTAAAATTATTTTTTACGTTTGGACCTGGACTTATAGTTAAGTAATAGTCGTCAACCGTCTTGAGCAAGCGTGGTGATCAATGCTAGTGCCTTCTCAGTATGAGAAGAGGCCTTTGGTCTGCAGTGGGACAGTAATAGGCTGGCATCATATTTTTTCAGTTTAAGGCGAAATCTCCAGGTGCCCGGGTCAAGTCATGTTGTATGTTGATCAAAATATAATTAGTGACCGTAACAAGTGTGTATTTAAAGAATTGAAAAATGTCACAAATGTAACATTTGAGGGTTTTTTTTATCATAGAGAGTTCTAATAATGATTCTAATGATGAATGTTCCGTTTGTTTTCGTTACGTTTATTTGGTTTGACTCAGCCGGTGGGTGCTTAGATCTGTATCTGATATCGATTACACTAAAAGTGACAAGACAGAATGATTAATTAATTAATGATTGATCAGAGAGTTACCTACACAAGTTTTGTAATTACAACACTAATTTATTGGTCTTTGCATCCGGGTTAGAGTTAATTAAATCAAAGAAAAACAATAGAAGTTTCAAATGTAGGCAATGTGCCAGAACCATCGTTACTGGACTGATTTCTATGTACCTATACATATCTACTTAGCATAATCAGCCCATAATGTTCCCACTGCTGGGACACTGGCCTCCTCTCTGTGAGAGGGAGTGGGCTGTAATCCACCACGCGAGCTATGGTTCAAGGACATGCCAGTTTCCTCACGATGTTTCCCTTCACCGTTTTGAGAGCAATGGTGATGAAATAATTTACACCTGTCTGGGTTCGAACCTACGACCTACAACTCGTAAGTCGCGGCCGTTACCACTGGACCACCACGACTCTGTATTCTACATGATGTGATCATACTTAGTATGTAACACGCCATAATCATTTGTATTGACCTCCTTGTTTTTCTAAAGTATTTTTGTATTTTCCCATTTCCGATCGTATTTGTAAACATAGCTCATTTTTTTTTTTCTTTTTGTTTTAATAACTTTTATGCAATTCAACTAAAGATATCTTGTACGTACGTACTGTTAATTTCTCTGTTAGTGCTGTGCACTTCTTTATGTGAAGAATTCACAAGTCACAAAACTGTACCTAATTGATTTTTGTTTGTGTATGTATTAATGAGTACCTAAGTCTTGAAAGTACCTCATAAATAAATAAACATATTTAATTGTACATATACTAGTCGGCTACATTAGCTATAGGTTCCTATATATTTTGTAAAACACTTCAGTTACAATAAATATTTTTTAATTACTGTATTGTTCAAAAAACATTATAATTTTCATATTCTCTTTCAGCATCAGCTGAAAAACAAAATATAAAAAGAAGAAGGTTGCTCGAACGCTTGTGTTTTTTCTTTCGCCCACGTTAAGCTTAAAAGACATCGCTGACCAAGAGCTAACAAACCATTTATCTATACTTAGAGATATACCTAAGAGTCTTGACAGAATTTGGATACGAGCCTGGCACCTTTTCAGTAGCGTCCATCAACTCCTGTAGCTTGCAGACAGCAAGACCCGCTGCACACAATTATTAAGTGCTTCATTTTTTGTGGGACAGCACCACATTTACACTCCAGGGCGGAGTCATCTGTGAATCTCGACCAGCACGCCTTAGCCTAGCATAACCACCACCAACGACGGAAGAATAGACAACAGATGAATAAAAGAAATCTGTCATTTTGTCTATTCTTCTGTCGGCAAAACCCGGTCAATATACGCGGGCTGAGCAGCAGCCTAATTGCGTAACACATTTTCGTAAACAATTACGACTAATCTGTTGTATTTTGACAGTTCAACAACATTCATTGCGTTATTTACATTGTTGAGCAGATTTTTATCAAACTTGTGAAGAAATGTATTAGCAATCTGTTTCAAAACGATTCAGATTCCGTTTGATTGTGTATTACGCAATTAGGGTACAGGTTTCCTTTGCTTCGGCCTACCAGAATCCGGTGTCTATTATAAGATTTCCAGGTAAGCCAAGGCAACTAGAATTACATATTATTGTGGATATTCACTCTTACAATCTCTGCGCCTATTCGTGTACATCTGGTCGTGGATGTTCAGTGGTCCGAAATAGCCGCCTTATATTTAACATCGATCTATTATTGTGCCCCTGCCGAGCTAATTGCACGCCGTAGTAACGGATTTACAGCATCTAGTAACTCCACACTTGTACACATGCAAAGTGTAGTAGCCTAGTAGGATTCCTGTTTTGAGTCGGTCTAGCGCAAGCGCTACTGCTGAGATGAGGTCCTGGGTTTGATTCTCAAGCAGGCAAAGTATTGTTAGGTTTTTCCATTAGGAATTTCTCAGTAGCAGTCCATGCAGAGTCTGGTTGGGGTGTGTGTGTGTGTTGGTGGTTGAGTGTGGCTGGTTGGTCCCCTATGACATGGTACTTAAGCATAACTGTGAAATGTGGGTCTACTATCGGTATACCTCTACCTAACCCTTCGGGGGTCACGGGCGTGCTATGAAACAATATTGTCTGATGTCTTCGAAGGTTTGAACCCTTGCACATTCATCATTTGCATTTGTTGTTGGCTGTACTGTCTACTGTAAGGTTACTGATGAAGTCCGTATAATTTTGGGTAATGATTCACCTACTTCTTTAATTGATATTTTAATGAAATGCTAGCTAATTCTGCCCCCGACTGGTACACGTGAAATTCTCGTTCCACTGACCCACCCCGTCTCACCCGTCACAGCGCCTGCGCCCGCGCTTCGTTTTCGGTTAGCTTTCTTTCCGTGTTTTTTTCTTTTGGCTCGGCTCCTAAGAGCCTTGGCTCGATGTTACATAGCCTATAGAATTCACAAGAATCAAGAATTGCAACAAACAAATTTTACCTCTTTATAATAGGTGGTAGATGAGGGTGTTGTTGAGTGTTTGAAGCAAATGCAGTTCCTGTTTTTATTATTGTTGTCTGTATTTTACTTCAGGTTCCGTAAACTTCCTTAAACTGTTCTTATAATATTGAATGAAATTCATGAGATTATGGTTATGTTACCATATGAATTGTGATACTTCCGTACCGCCTACGCGCATAATAGCAATATGCTTTCCTCTCTAGAACAACTTGCTGATCGAGCAATTTTGAATTGTATGATCTATGTATCATACAATTCAAAGTTGCTTGCTCAGCTCCCATTAGGTATAGGTACTATGATATTAACATAACATAACATCTCGCCTTGTTTCCCCAAAGGGTTGGCCAGAGGTGTACCATGTTAAAGGGGGCGAGCCTATTGCCATCAACCGGGCACAAATCCAGACTCCGGGCTGCTACTGAGAAATTCCAGATAGAAAAACCCAATAACACGTTGCCCGACCTGGGAATCGAACCCATGACCTCATGCTCAGCAGTAGCTATTGCGACCACTAGACCAACGAGGCAGTAATATGAATTAAACACAAATACAGATAAATATATGTAAATTTATGTTATAAAGGACAACATTGCTAATGAAAAATGGAAGAAAGCTCTACATAATTTATAAGCTAATTAAATAACGACCACAAGTTTCAAACAGCCTATAAAACTTTCAATTACACTTGATGTTTAAAACTTATTCACAACAAAATAACCTGTCGAATTCAGAACTTCCACCATTTTTGAAAAACAGTCACAAACTGGACGGTTCAAAAATTATTCGCTGCCACGAAAGTATCGATTTGTGTAGGTAACTTTAATCTACATAAAATGCAATAACAAAGGTGTAATTTATTCGGACACGCACCCACTATATCAGCCGAGCAATTTTGTCCAAATTTATGTAATCTCGCGACCTTGGCGTCTCCCCTACGAACCGGCGGAACAGGGTTGCCCGAAAAACCAATAAATCATTGCCATAATAACAATTGTTTTCTTTTTTTTGTTACATAAATACTCACCTATATCTAAAATTATGGAGTGTCTGGGTACCTAAATGTGTATTACTTATATTTATGTTCTACAAACCAGAATTCTCTTTAGATGGAATCCTTCCTCTCTTCTCTTCTTCTTCTAAGTCTGTCTTTCCAGCACGCGTCATGACCACCATAGAAACGGGTTTTTTACACGGAAGAATAGACAAAATAACAGATTATTTTGTCTATTATACCTGTCATTTTATCTATTATATCTTCATTTTGTCTATTCTTCCGTTAGTTTTCCCAGCAGTGGACCAGATGAGGCAGGCAGACAAGTAACCAGTAAAACTACTCTGTCTAAAGCTACGGTTTCCTAGAAGACTGTTTCCGTCACGTTCATAGCGGACGTCATGAAAATTATAATTTTCACCCGTATTTGACATTGAGCCGCAAAAAACGCTCTGTATTTGGACATTAATGCGGCCGCGGCGGACACAGCTTTTGTATGAAACTGTAGCTTGAGTATCTACCTGAATAAACAACAAACTGAAAAACGTTTTTTTTTACAAAAAACAAATACAGGATTTAAAAAAATACACTACTAAGGTAAAAACAGCTAGATATATTTTCTAGTAAATGAAAAAATAATCATGTGAATCGGCTCAGTAATTACGAAGAAATACCTACCTACATACTTTTCCTTTTTGAAGTCGGTTTAAAAGGAAGATGAAAAATGCCAAAAGTCTCACTCTCTCATAAACTCACGCCTTCTTCCCATGGGGGTAGGCAGAAACCACAGAACACCCGCTACGATCCTTACATACTCCTTTTGCCTCGTCTACGTTCATACATCTGGTCATACACGAGCACCGGTTGCGAGTACTACGCACCTGATCTTTCTGAAGAAAATCACCAATAAGGTCACTATATGTCTTCCTAGGGCAGGGTACGCCCTAGGAAGACATATAGTCGGCCGTTTCCACTCACATCAGCCTTGTAAATACCTTTTGTTAGTCTCCTTTCATTCATCCGCTCAACATGACCAAACCATCTAAGCATACTCTTTTCAATTACTGTCACTACATCTTCTTTTAAACCACACCGTTGCCTTATCACATAATTCCTCAGCCTATCATTCAAAGTCAAAAATACAGTAAGTAAAATCTCCTTGCCTAGATAAATCTTAAAACTTCATTAACTACTTACCGTCCTTTGAGTAGATAAACATGGCTGGTGCATGGCAGTATAAAAACAATCATATAAACCGTGAAATGCTTAGCTAACTATTTTGTTTTTAACTTTAGATAAACTACGTGACTTGGCCGTTCCGAAGTATTTAAAAACCTTTTAAAGCAATTTGTGAGTAGGTAAGGTCTTGGTAAAATGACCAAGTAAGTATGCGAGGTTTATAAAAAATACATTTGGAAGGAACCTATGTCACGTGGTATGTTTATGTTAGGAGTTACCTACATATTTAGTATTTCGGAATTTATTATTTACTGCTTAAATAAGCTAACAGACTTAAATAATATTTAAAATACTAAGAAGGCATACAAAACAGGAAAAAAATCAAAGGCCATCAAAAATTCAACGTGGCTATACTGCCAGCTTTTTGGGCACTTCTCTTCACGAATTTTTGTTGCCCTATTTATTCCTATCCATCTTTCTTATATACAGATACTTAGGAGAATAGATCAATGTTTCAGCAGGAAAGTGCCTAGATAGGTATGCACTTAGGGTATATAACTGAATCCAAAACTTCAAGGTCTGGTTCCGCATGGGTTCCGCCTATCTACTCGATTTTTCACAGTGAATTCTGTGGGATGTTCTGATTATCAAAAGTTACCCCATACAAATTGCCGACATTTACTCATTAAAGTGTATACACAGACCAGGGTGCTGTAAAAGTTAGCCTCCCTCAAGGCGACTCTATACAGGATGAACAGTATTTAAAGAAAAACTCAAGACTTACGAACAGTAAAACCTCTAAATTTAAACCTATTAAATATAATATCCATGAACGAACCCAGGAGTTCACATTTGACTACCGCGCTCCGCTTGCGACCAATTTACTCAGTATATACGATAACGTTAATTTCTATAAGTATTTCCAAATTAAAAATTTACAATGTAATGTGTCTGCCAACCCTATTTCCACCCTCGCAATAATGCAATGTCCCTCATTGTCCACCCTAACCCCACTGCCCTTGCCCCTGCATTACGAACTGAACTTATATCTATAGAATCTGTAATATTTATTTTAATTGCTTTAGATAAACAGCTGTTTTATAGATAGGTGCACCTACTACTGCTCGAAGGAAGATTAGACAAAATGACAAAAGGAGGCAAATTCATGAAACAAAACTAAAAAAAACATAGCGGTGCTGGTATCTGCGGCTGTGAAGTAAGAAAACAGTAATAATTAGTTGCTCCTGCTGCAACCCTGCCTATTTAAGCTCATGCTGAGAGATATCCAGAGGACGATCCTCCGGTTAGGCGAAGTGACATTGCGTTTTCCATTACTAATTTCTCAGCAGGCTTAGCATGGCGTTATCTGTTTCTACTCTACTGTAGAATAGACATCGCTTTCTACGCTCCTCGAAATCTCTTTTTCACGAGCACGAGGACACAATTAGACTCAGGTTGCTTTATAGACAGTGATTATTCATAGCAACGGGTTAGTTGCTAGTGATGTGTATAACTACCCATTTTTACCGTACAATTGCGTTTCGTTTCTGTGTAGACAGTAGAAAACTTTCTACTGTCTACACAGAAACGCCATTTTTGTCTACTCTTCCGTCGACAATACGCTTCTCTAGGGCGCTCGTGCTAAGCCTGCAGTAGTAGTCAGTCAGTGGATTTGCCTATTACTATTTCTGTTAATAGAAATTTACAGCATTGCCACCTAGTGTCGAGTAGAAAAACTATTTAGAGTTCAGTTTAATGTGCTCCAAAAGTAACAATAGCGCCATCTTTTGGCTACAAAATATGACAAAAAACTCAAGATGACATGACTCATTGTTTAAATATTAAACCGCAACCTATGTTTACTCAAATAGATTATAAATACAAAAAATATCTAGATATTAATAGAGAAAGCCTAAAAGACCTCAATTGTATTATTTTCTATGTAAAGTACATGGGACAGCATTGCATTTTATTTTTATACCGTCACAAATAAATGTTTTCCTGTTCTTTACGATGGCTACGATCCACAGCTATATAGATGTTTTGTTTCATAGTTTTTTTTTTTGTTTATACTAGCTGACCCGGCGAACTTCGTGCCGCCTCGATGTGTTGATTATTTTAATTAATATAATATAATTCTGTAAATACATACTTGTTAATTAATCATATCAAATAGAACATATCATATTTTGTTCAACATACAACCTGACCAAATTGCAAAAAAGTAAAGAAAGCGTAAGCAAATTTGAATTGCGCGCATCCGCTTCCAAGAAGTTTTTTTGTCTGATTTTGTTCTTGCTGTTGGTACTTTTATTAAATCACAACATAAAGACTATGTATGTATGATACATAGTCTATAAGTTGTGAATTAATAGTATAATTGTAAAACGCATATATTGTTCATATTTACCTATACAGATATTAGAAAAATATAATTAAATAAAGCTTTCTGAAAAATAAATAAATGACAAAGTAATAATTGAAAAATACATTCATGACCCACAGCATCACATAAATGCAAAATCCACGCTGAGACAACGTGTTGTCCAATCATTGTGCATGTATTTTATTATCTGTGGTAACAGTACCACAAAGTACTGGCGCCAGTGCCACTCGCCATAGTGCAGTGACTGAATGATTATAAATATCGAAACCTCAATTTAAATTATCAGTCCCTTAACCACTAGCAAAGTGAAAAACGTGATATCGAAAAGTATTACAATTCAATTGTAGTATATTATAATAATTACATTCAACTTGTGTTTTAGTGTGAACGTGTATTTTTTTTAAAATATTATTTGTTAATGGCAATAAAAATTGTCTATACTTTCATTTGACGGCTGCCTGCCACATCCGGCCCTCTGACGAAAGGGTCCTTTTTCAAGCGTACGCCATTGCTGGCGTATGGTAGTTTATTTTATTGAACGAAAAATCTAAAACCATCCAATATGGTGAGTATTTATCATCATAATTATGTGCCGGAAAGTGTTCCTGTGTATCCGTGCTAACGTTTCGCGTTAATATTTTACGGTTTTCGAGTTTAAAATTGAAATAAAGTATAACTTTCTTCGAGACTGCCGTCTTTGTAATCGGGTGACGTTCTAAGTGTTGCGGTGATTGATCGATGTAGATTCGCGGAAAATCAGCTAGAATAGCATAAATCGTTAGAGGATATAAAATCGGAGTTAATTAAACCATCTGAAAATGAGACGTGCGTGTATCAAGTGTTACATCTGTGTTGTGATGTTGGAAATGTTGACGAACTGTTTTCTGGTTTGCGCAGGTGAATTTCACCGTAGACGAGATCCGGCAGATGATGGACAAAAAGCGGAATATCCGCAACATGTCCGTCATCGCTCACGTCGACCACGGCAAGTCCACACTAACGGACTCCCTGGTCTCAAAGGCCGGTATCATCGCTGGCGCCCGCGCTGGCGAGACGCGGTTCACGGACACACGCAAGGACGAGCAAGACAGATGCATCACCATCAAGTCAACGTGAGTACTTGCGTCACCACATGGTGCAACTGACTGCCTTTTGTTTGCTTCGCATGAATGCCGCTGAGCCGGCAATTATGAACCCTTGAACTTGACTGTTAAAATTATGGTTGGTTTCACAATTTAAGGTTATGCTCGCAGTGTAATGTCATAGCAGATAATTTAATATTCTGCTAAAAATGTAATCAAGCATAGGAACCACTTGTAGCTTCTGTTCTAATCATATTTTGAAGTTTCCTTTGTCACTTAAATGTATTGTTGAGATTATGGCCTTTACTTGTAAATGTCAAATCAGCTGTTCTTAAAATTTCTAACCAATAACACTAGTACAGAACAGTTAGCTTTTCTACTAGTATTGCTACAATTGCTGAATGCAGAAATATAATTTTGTGACAATTTCACAACATGGCCAAACAGTGTTGTGCAATATTTGAAAACAAAATTTGAGTTGAAAATTAACTCTTAATCCAAATAAAGTCCGTATGATGAATGTTCTTACCATTTAAATCTGAAAACCAATGAAGATCTTTCAGAACGGCCATCTGACATACCCTTAACACATAATTACACTATGTATACGACAATGCCCATGCTAAAGAGTGAAAATTCTTTCCCAGTGCTATCTCTATGTACTTCGAACTCGAAGAGAAAGACTTGGTCTTCATCAACAATGCTGACCAGTGTGAGAAGACCGAGAAGGGTTTCTTAATAAACCTGATCGACTCACCTGGACACGTTGACTTCTCGTCTGAAGTGACTGCTGCGCTCCGTGTAACTGATGGTGCCCTCGTCGTCGTTGATTGTGTCTCTGGTATGTTGATGGGAATTACTAACATTGGTCCCACTTAATTTTGCTACTTTCCAAATAGTCTTTCCTAGAGATCTCTACGGTGCATAAACAAGTATAATATGAAAACATAATAACAAAATTGCATTGAAAGAGTGAAAAAAGTTTTTCAGACTCTTCTACATTACATAACTTCTGTCATAAAGGGTGCCTGACAGTGCATTAGGTACTTTATTATTCACAACCAAGCTAAAATTGCTGGCATACCCCAGAGTGCTATAAGATATAATAATTCCAAATGACTAGCAATTTCGAAGGTTTTAATGTGAAAATTACAAATTACTGCATATTGGCATTGAATGACATTAACTTCACCCTATGTCCCAGAGATAAAGTTTCAAATTAAACAATTTCTTAATTACATGTAGTGAAATTTTTGCAAATTATATTTATCTTTGAAAGATCATGAAGTTGCAAATGAAACGGAATAAAAAAGACTACTTTTGTATAAACTTAATTTACTTACTTAATGTTTGTAGATAAAGCTGATAGCTATTTATGGCTTGATTATTAAGAAAAGTATTTCAATTATTTAAAAAAAAAACATGATGAATGTTCTTACCATTTAAAACTGAAAATCAATGAAGATCTTTCAGAACGGCCATCTGATATATGCTTAAATTATTATCACACAATGTACACAACAAAGACTGCCACATTAAACATTTTTCCCCTTCCTTAGGTGTGTGTGTACAAACGGAGACTGTACTGCGTCAGGCTATTGCCGAGCGCATCAAGCCCATTCTGTTCATGAACAAGATGGACCGTGCTCTTCTGGAGCTGCAATTAGAAGCTGAGGAGCTTTACCAGACCTTCCAGCGTATTGTTGAGAATGTCAACGTCATCATCGCCACCTACAATGACGATGGCGGTCCCATGGGTGAGTATAGCTGACAATTATTATAACCTTGTACTTTGGTACAAATTAGATTAGTTGTACCAATCTTGCTGACTGGCTGTTTTTATAATTGAATGATTCACTAGCTGTTGTAATGACAGGTGGCAAAAAATAAAAATGTTGTTCATGTTTAGTTTGTGTTTATAGCATGTTTCATAGCAAAGATTACTTGTGTGGATGATACTGGAATATCCTTGTAATCTGTAACAAGTGTAACTAGAGATATTTTATTCTTAGTTTTGATTACTTTGTTATGTAATTATTGACTGAATCGGGTAATTACTTTGATAATAATTGTAAAAGATTCTTGAAAGTAGACTGCTACCTGGCCGTTTACATAGTTGCCAGTTTGAAATTTACATGTATTGGAGTACTACTTTATACACTTGGGCTCCATCGATGTATTGAAAGTGTTGGCACCTACTGATAAAGATTTGCTGAAAGAAAAATTGTAATAATATAAATTTAATGGATAATACGGTCCCTAATTGGGAAGCCAAATGTAATATTAAAAATTAAAAGAATAGGTGTGTGTGTGTGATCTCCTAAAAAAAAAGTATGTTATTGTAAGAAATTAAATTTCGGGCGCCGTGGAGCGACACACTATTAATAGATAGCCAGATAAATAAAGTTGGAGAGATTGGACCATTAATCTTAGGATGGGGGCCTGTGGATGTCAATGGTGATTAAAAGTCTCACTACCTTGAACATTCCCAGTTTATTGTACCTTTAGCCTAATGTATACAATTATATTAATATAAATTTTACTTGCTTTATCATCATTACATCTTTGTAACTTTAAATTCGCAGCTGAAGGCTGTTATGTTCTATAGGAAAAAAAGATAAAAAATATGTATCACAGATAAAAAATAAAATTAAGAAATCGTTCCGAAATCGACTACAATCATCAATACATGTAACGGTGTAAAAAAACTCGTTACAAAATAAACAAACAATTCCAACATTTGTATTTCACGCAACACTGCTGCTACAAATTTGAAACAGTGTTACGTGAAATACAAAGTATCGTCATTTAAATTCAGACTGCAGGACCCCCACGTCATTTCTATGCCCTTCCTTCCTTCCTGCCTTTAGTGCGTGGGATTAAATCAATAATGTATTTCAGTCTAGTCCACTGACGTGTTTCACCTACCACCTGCCCACGCAATGTTCCCCTTCGCCTGTGACGTCATAGCACTTGGTCCAATTTGCGAGAGCCGAGAACCTAATTTGATAATAAGGGTGGGCGAGGGAACACTTTAAAAGCGAGTTGTTAATGTCATTTGAACGTCGACTAGTTACGTAAAGCGTTAAAATATGCATTCATTTACCACTACTTCTATTTGCCGAAGTTATACTCCTGTTAGTGAAGTCATTTAAAAGCCTACTAAAAGTCAATGGAATTTTTTGAGACTACCTCGCGGGATCAAATAAAATAAAGAATAGCGAAAATCGTTCTAAAATCTCGGGACAATTTGGTGGACATTGCAAGACTGTTAAACAATACTGTAATCGTTCTACGTCTGGTTGAATAAGGAAGTACGTATACATATAGGCTTCGGGACTGTTATTTGGCACTGATGGAGCACTGGCCTCACACCTCTCCGGCCGGCCGCGCGTTCATTGACCACATTTTTCACGAGATGAGAAAAGAATCCCGTCTACAATCACGAGGCATACGGTGTTGCGTGTTTCTTACTACTGTTAGAAAAAGAAGTAATTTATGAATTCGATACGTATTCAATCAAACAATCGCTAATTTTTGTCCGTAACTCTCTATTTGGATAATTATTTTTTTGTTGTTTGTAATCAGGGACTCAAACTTGTAATCGTAGTAAGTGTTAACACTGTTTTTAAAGAAACACATTTATAAATGTTACAGTATCAAAGTGTAACCTTTTTTAGGTGTAACAGAAATAAGCAGTTTTAGGTATAATTTGACGGTACCGCAACAACGCGCGGCGGACATACAGACGCGGCCAAAAAAGGTTCAATCCTGTCGAGATTGAGGCTATTTTGGCAATGCCACGTTTATCTGTTACACTTTTGTAAGTGTTTGAATTGATAACAGAATTAAATGTGTTATATTTGATTATGTTATCAATTCAAAATGTAACAGTAGTTAATCTGTAACATTTATGAAGGTGTTTTTAAGTCCCTGTTTGTAATTTTCAGGGCAAGGTATTATGAAAGTATTTTTTTTTTTTAATAAATAAAAAACGATTTAAATTTAAAGATTTCGTTAGTAAGCACTAACCAAGGCCCCCTGAGCCCACCAAGAAACCAGTCTGCGGAATCATTAAGAACAATAGATGTTTATCACTAACTAGAGTGAATACAAACTCAAGCGTCACGTTATCGTGAATAATCATGATGCCGGCGTGTTTGGTACATGTGAGTCGCGCGATCCGCATTGATAAAGCGTCAAATCCGCGCCAAGGTCGTACAATGTGTGTTCTCTTACAATAATATTGTGTAATTTTCACATTACGAACATCCGTTACTTTTGATAACGATTTCATGAATTTCGTTTCGATAAACTTGGCGATTGATTAGGTTTCGAATGTATCGAATTCTAAAATATTGCTTTTATGAACCAGTAGGAGTTTTGAGGGCTCTAACTTTTGACCTTCAGAAATTGCTGACTCTGTGTTTAATAATTTATTGTGTACCTACCTACCTTAAATATTTTCTTCATGTAGGTATTATTTCAAAAAACTGCAATTGTAATTATTAGTCAGTCCATTTTACAGCTATAAATTCCCTAAGTCAATGATCTAAAATATCGTCTGAATACCCTTAAAGGATGAATTTTTTATTTTCCACTAGAAATATCGTGACCATAGAAAGCTATACAATAATTTATCAGTACTGTAGTAAGTAGTTCGTTACCTACACCGAGGCTCCGTGATAAAACCTGTAGGTTTATTGAAAAACAGTCTAATAAAATGATATCTCAATCTTGGTATCAGATCCGAAAACCGACCGCCGACCGAGGGCCGAAACTGTGGCGAGCGAATGTGCAAGTTTTGACTATATTGCGGCGCAGTTATGACTTTCAGTAAAAGCTCTTTGTTATGTCTGAAAAAATCGTCCCATTGATACTGGGTTAAGCATTTAATGCTATACACCAGCGGCAGACCGGGACGAACATTACATCTCAACTTGGATTGGTGGATTGATCACTGTTGACTCTTCACAACGGTTGTTGAGATACATTTCAATATTATACGAAGAATAAATTACTACTTCTTTGTTTATCGAAAACGATGATAGATATTGCTGAAATGTCACAACTATGTTTCATCATTTTAAATTCAACACGAAACCATATTTGAAAACACACGTTCTGTAATTCACAACACAAATAGGTATTGATGACCAGCTGAATACAGGAGTTCAGGCGTTCCAAAAGAACATTACAAGAACAGTCTCGACATAAAATAAGCCACAATAAGCAGGATTGGTAAATTGATCAGTGTTTGTACTCTATACCTGTTCCTTCGTTATATCCAACGCTCGTTCCTATTAACCAGGTGAGGTCCGTGTGGACCCCAGCAAGGGTTCCGTGGGTTTCGGATCCGGTCTCCACGGCTGGGCCTTCACCCTCAAGCAGTTCGCTGAGATGTACGCTGACAAGTTCAAGATCGACCTTGTCAAGCTTATGAACAGGTACGTCACGTTTTGATCTTTCAGGGGTGCTTTGCACACTAATTCGGGTCGGCTTCATTCGACAGCCTGCATACAGGCTGGCCGCAATCTATACTAATAATGAATCTAAATAGTTTATCTAAATAGTCGAATTGAAAAATTCTTTTTGCATTTGATAGCGTAATTCTTGAGGAAGGCAGGCTATTTAAAATCACGCTAGGACCCGAAAAAGTGTGTAGCACGCCTCGTATAGCTGTATTTCAGAAACCGTCTCATCTATAACTTTGTTCAAAGGGTGATGCTCTAAAGCAGTCAATAAAACGTTTTCCGCACACTTTGTTTTCCTGTTATCAACCCTTAGGTATTTTTAATCTGAATGATTTTAAGAATTTTTAAGCATGATTTTAAGATTGCCATCTGTGTGTAATGTAATAATTTTGAGGTTATGTTTGAACACGTGTTCATGTGGCATGATTTTAGGTAGAAAGAAGTAAGGATAAGGCCGCCGCAAATTGTATATTTTGTAGTTTTTTTTTTTGTTCTGTTGTTTTGTGGTGTACAATATTTCTTCTATCAAATAAAAAAAATCGTCGTTCTCGAACTTTCTATTCTATTAACCGCAAGTAAGGTCCCAAATGCAGTATTGCAGATGCTCATAATGACGTGTCGCGCGCATTGATTTGTACACGCGACGTCGTCAACAGCATAGCCTCACTGAAAAGAACTTTATAGTCTTCAGGTAGAACTTAATTTTGTAGATTCAACGATAATGATTCGTTTGATTTTGATGATTTTCGTCGTACGTTAGCTTCGAAAGTTAGCGTTCTTATTAGGTTACGGTGTTCCAATCCTCTTAAGGTACCTAACTCGCAGCACAATTTTGAGATGACTCGATTTAGATTACCATCGACACGCTATGAAAATGCGTCAGACCTACATCGGATATGTGATTTTTGGGCCGGCGATGCATTTCCTAAAACCTACTCATTCATAACGTAAAGGATCTCTATTAGCTATTAGAACACAAACTCCAACAAGAAGTTTTTCTTTAGTATTAGTAGTTTTGTATTCGAAACTTAGGGTTTATTAGATTTCGTCCCATTGATACTGCGTTAAGCATTTAATGCTATACAGCAGCGGCAGACCGGGACGAACAATAAATCTCAACTCTAAAATGGTGACTTGCTTATTGTGAGCAATTTATTACGGTTGTTTGAGATACATCATGTTGACAAACAATTAAAGTGGTGACGTAACAGTACTTGTTGGAACTCTTAAAAAAACTTCTAGGTTTCGAGATGAATTTGTAAATAAAAAGTACGATAGAAATATATAATAACGTTAGCTAGCGGAAATATATGCCTTAAAGGCACAGACACATTTTTGTGTCGTGTCGTGACGCGGGATACACCTATCAAACTAATCTGTTCAGGACTGCGTCAAATCACAACGAGTTTTGATTGGCTAACACTGCGGCAGAAGGCGTCACGACACTACACAACACAGTAATGTGAATCTGGCTTAACTTGTTACTATTTAAAGATACATAATGTATGAAGCAGTTGATCATAATATGGATAATTTGATCCTTGATTACTTAGGGGTGTGTTCACCTATGGCCAAACCCAATAACCTAAGACAGATTCCTACTGATGATAGACATTACAATTCTATCTGTCCTTGTCAAACAAATTCCTGTCAACACGTTATAGGGCCGCAAACTTTGTCAATATTAGGACGTAAAAACCAGACATTGATAGGATTTTCAATCTCTAGTACGCCAAAATTGGAGATAGATACGTTAATGGGTTCGGCCGTTAGCCAATACGCAACGCGCATGGAATTTTTGAGTTTCAATCTGTAAAGATGTTAGTTCTGCACATTATAGCAGTTCACATTGTCGTGTTCTCATCAATTTATTGACTGTGACCCCTACACTTACTTGGTGGCCCAAATTATTTATCCCCAACCTTTCTATCAGGCTTTGGGGAGAGAACTTCTTCAATGCCAAGACAAAGAAGTGGGCCAAACAGAAGGACAATGACAACAAGCGTTCCTTCTGCATGTACGTGTTGGACCCCATTTACAAGGTGTTCGACGCCATCATGAACTTTAAGAAAGAGGAGATCGACGGTCTGCTCACCAAGATTGGAGTCACCATCAAGCATGAAGATGCTGACAAGGACGGCAAGGCCCTGCTAAAGGTAAGAATCTTCTTACTCATTGCTACTAACTCCAATATCTAATTCATAGTCTTGTAGATTTTAACCGAATTCCAAAAAAGGAGGAAGTAATGCATTTAGTTTGCAGCTAGTTTGATTTTATTTCAAGGTTCTATTTTTTTTTTTGCTGCAACGGAATTCATTCTTTGAGTTAGGTTCCAAAACATGTTCAAAATCTGCAATTCTAAAGTCAAGTTCAGATTTCAGACTTTATTGAATTCACACGCAATTATTGATTTGGATTGATAATAACAATATTAATAAGAAATACCCTTTTAATTGATGGAAATTGAAATATGAACACTTCCCAAACATCCAGCTCATCTTAAAAACAGTATTGTTTAAAGAAGCCTGAGATTAACTTCCGTGAGTATTGACTAACTGATATTGCTTTAAAAGTCATGTTATTTCAATAGAGTCCCAAGTGTTGCCAGTTACTTACAATAAGAATCTGGGTGTCAAAGAGGACTAACAGTATACTTTTATACCGGAATTGGTTGTAAGACTCCATAGCCTGCAACCCCATAAATGTATGAGACATTTACCACATAAAATAGATGATGTACAAGTATGTTATTATAGCAACCAGAATTGTACATTTAATACTTACGGTTCATGCTGCATTCAACTACAATGTGAATTGTTACTGAATACAAAATTTAATTGAAAATTGACACTAAACTTTTGTCTGTATTGTCCAGGTGGTGATGCGTAGCTGGCTGCCAGCCGGCGAGGCTCTCCTGCAGATGATTGCCATCCACCTGCCCTCCCCTGTGGTCGCGCAGAAGTACCGTATGGAGATGTTGTACGAGGGACCTCATGACGACGAGGCCGCTCTCGGCATCAAGGTAAATCACCAATGTTGTACTATTTACCGAGGGTTAAAAAAAACTGACAAGATGAGAAAAACGAAATAAGTCGATTGTAAATTTTGAATGAAAAGCGAAAACATGTTAAATAAATATTTACTAGATTAATATGGATTCTTATAAATCTTCAATTTTTAATGATTGATAAACTCCCAACAATATTTGACCAATAACTGAAAATTGACAGTCTGTATTTTTCATGGTAGGGTTAGGTTTTAAAATTCGGGTCTTTACGCGGGCAAAGCTGTGAGCAAAAGCTTGTTCCATTTATTTATTTTAATATAATTCCTTAACTTGCCATAACACTAATCGTTTCTCCCTGTTGCCCAGACCTGTGACCCCGAGGCGCCCCTCATGATGTACGTGAGCAAGATGGTGCCGACCTCCGACAAGGGTCGTTTCTACGCCTTCGGACGTGTGTTCTCTGGCAAGGTCATCACTGGACAGAAGGCCCGCATCATGGGACCCAACTTCACGCCCGGCAAGAAAGAGGTAAGGTATTCAGATACGGAAAAATTTTCTTGAGCTGAGTCTGAAAATATAGAAGGAAGAGCAGACTTCCTTATCCAAATAAGGAAGTCTTTGCTCTTAAAGAAAGAAGTAGTGTTCTAAAAAAATTACTTCTATAATTTTAAATTTCGTTGGAAACTGGGATATGTCTAGCACTAGAGTTCAAAACATTGACCAATATTTTTTTTCCATATTAACTATACTTACCTCAAAAATTGTTTCCATAGGACGTCTATGAGAAGACCATCCAGCGTACCATCCTCATGATGGGTCGTTACGTAGAGGCTATTGAGGATGTGCCCTGCGGCAACATCTGCGGTCTGGTCGGCGTTGACCAGTTCCTTGTCAAGACAGGAACCATCACCACCTTCAAGAACGCACACAACATGAAGGTAAACAGAATCATTATTCCCATTGGCAAAAATATCGAACTTCCATAGAAACTTTCGTCCCCTATTTAACCCCTTTTAGGGCATGAATTTTGGACAATCCTTCCGAATTGCTCACCCTTTTTAAAGAGGTACTCTTGTGCAAAATTTCGTGGTTCTGCTAAGTCTGCTTGAATATTAGGCAACCCTAGAAAACTATCATTAGTATTGGTCCAAAAAATCTGAGGCAATGCCTTGAAATTCAGCACACTGCCAAACCTAAGTTTTAAGTTACACACAGTAAATGTGGGAATGATATTGTATTTATAAATAATGTAAGTTAAAATAAACAGTAACAGTTTATTTATTCAGTTTGTAGTAGTAAATAAGATGCTAGAAATTTTACCAAAGCATTTATTTCAAGGTTCCTTAAAACTAAAACTCTTTACCTCCCCAGGTCATGAAGTTCAGTGTATCCCCAGTCGTGCGTGTGGCCGTCGAGCCCAAGAACCCTGCTGACCTGCCCAAGCTGGTTGAGGGTCTGAAGCGTCTGGCCAAGTCCGACCCTATGGTGCAGTGCATCAATGAGGAGTCTGGAGAACACATAGTTGCTGGTGCTGGAGAGCTGCATCTTGAGATCTGTCTTAAGGTTTGTAAAGACTGATTATTCTAGTAACAGATGTATAAAGCTAAGTAAAAGTGGCGTAGCGTTGTCAAAACAATACTTCATACGAAATGTATGTGCGTTTCGCTTTCGTTTCCAGCAACACAAAAATTGTGTTGTACATATTTTTGCTAATGTACATCATTAGCAAAAACTTGTACATCATAAGTCTCAAACCATGGAAAAGTCGAAACATTTATTACAAATAGGCACTTTTGAACGTCAACATTTACATTTAAATATAATTGATTCTAGGGCGTCTAGAATGATAATGATTAGCCTACTAGCTCGCAAAAGTAGAAAAAAGGAGTCCCAAGTGTTGCCAGTTACTTACAATAAGTATCTGGGTGTCAAAGAGGACTAACAGTGTACTTCATACCGGAATTGGTTGTAAGACTCCATAGCCTGCGACCCCATAAATGTATGAGACATTTATTTTACGAGTATTTGTTATTGTGGCTTTGTAAAAATTATGACGAAACTCGAGAATTTGTTGATATGTACCAATTTCCTATTTTTCTTTATTTGCCCAGGACTTAGAAGAGGACCACGCTTGCATTCCAATCAAGAAATCCGACCCTGTGGTGTCGTACCGTGAAACTGTGGCGGAGGAGTCGGACCAGATGTGTCTGTCGAAGTCGCCTAACAAGCACAACCGTCTGTTCATGAGGGCGCAACCCATGCCCGAAGGTCTGGCTGAGGATATTGACGATGTAAGGAAACAACTTAGTTATTTACTCATACAAATCATCAAACATCTTTAGTTTTACTTAACTTGCTGGACAAGACTGCAGACAAGGCTTTTTTTCACCAAGTACTTAATTACAGCCGCAGCTGCAGCTGCAGTTTCTAAATGAATATCTGAATTTTTTAAGCATATAAAATGCAAGTACCTTCCGGCACACCGTGCCGCGCCGTAGCGAGTCGGTCGCTTGTCGGCCGCTTCGCGCTGACGGCTGCGGCGTGCAAACGAAGCATAGTGAAGCGAGCCCGCGTCTAAACGCTGCACAGGACCTCTATCTTTATGTCCCGGGACTGCATGCTACGGCGCGGGCACTACATTACTATTTAAACATTTGTATATTTTACATTAAGTGGATAATTTAGACATTGGCGGTTGAAGGCCACTGAACGAGACAATAGAAGTTTAATATGTCTTGGGGCATTTGGTGTGTCCCCCAAGGAGTTAACAATATTTCTGTCTCTTAGGGCAAAGTGAATCCTCGCGACGACTTCAAGACCCGTGCGCGTTACTTAACCGACAAGTACGAGTACGACGTGACCGAGGCGCGTAAGATCTGGTGCTTCGGCCCCGAGGGAACCGGCCCCAACCTGATGGTGGACTGCTCCAAGGGAGTGCAGTACCTCAATGAGATCAAGGACTCCGTGGTCGCCGGCTTCCAGTGGGCAGCCAAGGAGGGAGTCATGGCTGAGGAGAACCTGCGTGGTGTGAGGTTCAACATCTACGATGTCACGCTACACACTGATGCTATCCACAGGTTTGTGATTACTAAATGTCTACAATGCGACAAAGTTCTTTTGGCACGTGGCCAATGTCGAAACCAACGCTGCCATCTTGTTTTGTCTAAACAATGTCTGTGATAGTTCACAATTGTTTACCAACAATGCCCCCCTGTCAATATAATTCAGGCGCGAAAAGATTCTTGTAGCACTAATCTATTTTGTTTGAAAATGGTCAAACTCGTCTTTGTGTCTCAAGTAGCTTGTCCTGGAAGTACTACCACTATATATATTTATATACCCTATTCAGATTTTTTATACCTTACAGATTTTTTTCCGCTCATACTAATGCAATCTTAGTGCACTGATGCAGTTACTTTTAGTAATTCTTGGTGCCCACTGGCTCGGCTCATCCACATTTATTGTAAAAAAAATACGCCGTCTTGCAGTCACCGTCAGGTACGTTGATGGCAAGACGACGAACGAAATATCTAATCTTTGTCTGTTTGTATAGGGGTGGCGGTCAAATCATTCCAACGACGAGAAGATGTTTGTACGCGTGTCTGCTGACCGCGCAGCCGAGACTTATGGAGCCTGTGTACCTGTGCGAGATTCAGGTACGGGCCGCCGCCTACCTGCAATGGAGTGTGTCTGTTGAACTGCTAAGCCAGTCTTTGTAATACTAGGAAACAGTTAATTTGTTGATTGAATCAGTTAATTTGTTACCGATAAAGTTAGAAAGTTGAGGTCTAGATATTTGCGGAAATTTAGTAATATTAGAAAAAGTAATGCAGTGGCTTGATGACAAGTCTTGGATAGTGGTGATTATATCCACAGGGTGTCCAGTAAATAGCACGACATACTGCAGGGGGTGATAGCTTTGGTCAATAACTACGAAAACAACGAAATATATGTTCAGCAAAATCTAACGGATTTACAGGTTTACAAAAATTTTCGGATTATCGAAAAATCTCTACCTTGAAACAGATTTTTAAGCATCTCATAATGAAAAATTCCTTTTCTATTTTTTTTTACATCATATTATTCATGAGTAGTTAGTTACTTTACTCATTGTCTTTTTTCTATCAAAAACAAGAATGTTTTTAGGATATAGTATTTTTGTTTAAATTTTTACAGAACGAAACATAAACGGAAATTTTTGTAAAATTGTAAATCTGTAAGATTTTGCTGAACATATATTGTGTTGTTTTTGTAGGTATTGACCCAAGCTATCACATGTATGTCATGCTATTTACTGGACACCCTGTATATAAATGGGATAGCAACAGCTATCTAGTTCATGTGTTATCGGCTGCGAATGTTCCCAACATGTGAACCCACGTTTTTCCTGAGCGGGCTAGCATGCTACGATAGTTCCGCCTTTCCGAGACGTGGCAGATCAACAGTTTTTTGTTCAGACACCGTCACCCATACATGCCTTGCCTGAACAGGTGAACTAACACTACAAAATTATTACAACCCTTGAATATTGGAATGTCCTGAAATACTGAGTATTTATAGTGAAGCAGTAATCCGATGTTTGCTGCTGACAGCTTTATGCCCAAGTACAAATACTGCTTGCTTGCTTCAGTGAATGTCTTACAATTACATTATAATAACATCCAAACGTGTAATCCCCACACAGTGCCCTGAGGTAGCCGTTGGAGGCATCTACGGCGTGTTGAACAGGCGTCGTGGCCACGTGTTCGAGGAGTCGCAAGTCATTGGCACGCCCATGTTCGTCGTGAAGGCGTACCTGCCCGTCAACGAGTCGTTCGGCTTCACCGCAGACCTGCGCTCCAACACCGGCGGCCAGGCCTTCCCGCAGTGCGTGTTCGATCACTGGCAGATCCTGCCCGGCGACCCGAGCGAGCCCGGCACCAAGCCCTACGTTGTGGTTCAGGTTTGTACTGAATACTTTGTTATTATGGAGACTACTGAAAATGCGTATTGATTAGCTAAGTTCTGAGCTGAAACGATATGTTTACACTCTCAGGAGGAAGTAATTTACTTAAATTACAAATTACTTTTTAAATCTATAATCTCTTTGGCTAACAGCTGTAATTCACAATATTTTGTAATGACATTTCTCAAACATACCTTCCGGCACACCGTGTCGCGCCGTAGCGAGTCGGTCGCTTGTCGGCCGCTTCGCGCTGACGGCTGCGGCGTGCAAACGAAGCATAGTGAAGCGAGCCCGCGTCTAAACGCTGCACAGGACCTCTATCTTTATGTCCCGGGACTACATGCTACGGCGCGGGCAATACATTTACATTGAAGCTGCAACAAATAATATTAATATTTTTTTGTTCTCAAATAAAATTAGTTTTTTTTATCTTTGCAGGAGACAAGGAAAAGGAAAGGACTTAAGGAGGGTCTGCCCGACTTAGCTCAATATCTGGACAAATTGTAAACGTCGTAGCTAATGCAATCCATACTGTAATATATGTAACAATATTGAGCGCGCCTCACGCAATATACAACTTTACGTTTTTATCATAATGAATAATTTTATTTTGAACATAAAACTGATATGTATCGCCTCAATTAAGTTAAGTGTTAAGCACGACGACGCTGGTCGGACCGTTTGTTACTGAGTGGTATAATGTTGCTGCCACCACGAGATACTAAATAAACTATTGAAAATACCACAGTCTGTTTGATATGAATCGCTATTATGTCGGGAACCATGATTCATTACTTGTACTGTAATTAATTTTTAAATTATAATTTTTCTATTGTAAACAACCCTAGTGTTTTTATTTGGCTGAAACAGTCATGTCGGAAAAGGTGAGTTGATAAATATTTTTATTATTATTTTGTAACATGCTATAAAGCAGTAAAAAACGTTTTCACTGCACTAAGGCATGTTTCATTTTAGATTTTGATCATAAAATAACCATACACTTTGATTCACAGGGCAACAGTTCCTGTGAAAACTGCATGTCGTGACAAAAATGGTAAGAATATTTTTCAGTGTCTAATTTCTTGCTACATCTAACAAATCAGTTTATTTTACCTACAGTTGTACCGACAATATACTGTTTATACTATTCTCAAGAGAAACTGTTCTAAAATATTTAAAAAAAACATGACTCCACTCAAATATTTTTAATGATGATTATCACAGACCTGTACTGAGTAATGAGGAAAAAAATCACACTGACAATATTAATATAAACTAATTATATTTATGCAGAAATGAATTGGTTGCTTATGTTATTATTTGTTGCAGGTGTTGAGTAAGCGAGGTGAGAAGACAATGCTATTCAACCAAAGGTAAATATTACAGAAATCTTTAATGTTATGTAGACAATCCATTATAATAAAACACGTCAAGTTCCATTAAAATGATCTGATCATCCAATGTTAGGATAATTTCAAGTCATGCTAATTTAATGTTATTTAATGATAAGCAATTAAGCTTTTAGTATTTCTGTGCAGAGTCACCTTCAGTAGTTTTTTTTTTAAACAATTTATCAGTACTTTAATGAAGTACATATATACCTCTTACATTATATTCAGCATCTTATCATACTTTTGCTATTTATTAATAATTTATCATTCGTTCAAAAACATAGATTACATTTTAGAATAATAAAATATATTACCGTGGTGGATGCTTTTATTTATTTGAAACAAGCTGTTGCCCGCCACTTCATCTGCGATCTAGGACAGAAAGTACCCTATGTCCTTACCCAGGTAATGGTCTATCCGTGTGCTAAATTTCATCCAAAAATCGTTCAGCCGTTTTGGCGTGAAAGCGTAACAAACAAACTTACTTTCGCATTTTATAATATTAGTTAGGAACAAAAGAACACTTGTTTAGTTCATAATTATATTTTTTATAAATTGTATTTCATAATGATGACAACACTGTTCTAGATGCCCCGTGATGGTTTAACAAGCTCAACAGGCCTGAAAACATAAAATTGCCTACAAAACATAATACATTAGAAGACACAAACTAACATACGTATTTTTTTGTTACAGATGATGCATCGATACGATACGCGGGTACCGAAGGTCGCTGATTTGTCCCATATCAGGTAATTAGCAGCATTAAATGCAACTGATAAGAAAGTTACACTAGCTTTTTAGATAGCTGTTACCAAAATGATTTTATTTTAAATATTATCCATTTTTGAATTGTATTTTATAATGATGACGACACTGTTCTAGATGCCCCGTGATGGTTTAACAAGCTCAACAGGCCTGAGATTTAATTTATTTAACAAATTCGACTAACTGTTTTGGTCAACGATTTTAACCGTTCTTTTTAAATTACAGATGCGGCGAAGATGCAAGCTATCCAATAGGTGAGAACAATGGCAAAAAATATGCCTATGTATAATTTAGCAAAAAGTTTTCTTAAAATGATGAACATTCACAGACCTGTTCTGAATTACTTTGAGGTCAACCTATTATTACTTCTGATTAAATCAAGCTTGATGCTTTACATTATATTGTATTTGTAAACCTGTTCACTAGGTCACGAATTCTAACCATTTTTATTTTATAACAGATGCCTGTTCACGAGTTCGGCTAAAATGGAAGATGAAAGCTATCCAATAGGTGAGAACAATGGCAAAAAACTAACATAAACACAGATTAATCATTTTGCATAAAATTTTCTTAAAATGATGAACCTTCACAGACCTGTTCTGAATTATTTTGAGGTCAAACTATTATATACTCCTGATTATCTAATAACTTCATGCTTAACATTCTATTGTAATTGTGAAGCTGTTACTAATTTATTATATCTTTGTTTCAGGTACTCTGCTACTTCTCGTGACAACTTAAGATTGAGAATTTGAAAACATCTGAACCAATAAATGATTATTAGAAATTTCAGTCTTTTCATTTCACCATAGAACCCTTAGCTGTGTCCACTACAGGCAAACCTTCCTAATAATTATTGAATAAAATAAAAGATACACACTGTAAAAGACCTTCCGAGCGCTTTGAAATCGGTAGTGCTGCGCCGCTATTATACCCGCAAAAAATAACATAGTCATCCCCCGGTATTCGAGATATCGTAGACAACAATCTACAGGGACCACAGGTCGAAGTATTCAGGTGGACGCACCACACTAATTTTTTAATTCTTTGTAAGAAGTTCTCAACCTCACACCCTGTCCGAGCCGCGCTCGCCGCAATTACTTCCCTTCGCCGAGAGCATAATAACACTTAGTAAAACGGGGTGATGAGGGATGCAGGGGTGAATCGAAACGAAACTTTAAAAGGGATTTTAGTATTATAATGATAATGGTTGTTGCCAAAAATGTCTCGTATCTATTGACTGTATTATAATTAACGATTAAGTGCCCCTGTTGGCAACAAACTATATTATTTCAATGTTAAAATCCTTATTAAAGTTTCGTTTCGATTCACCCCTGCATCCCTATTCACCCCGTTTTACCGTTACCTATTTTACAATATTTTGAGTTTTATTTGGTCTACATAACGGAAGTGACGTAAAAACCGTCACGAGCCCAACTGCTCCGTGCCTACCACAGCTACCAGAGAGCTACTCAGTGGTGCCAACTTAGGGTAATTTACCCTAGATTTAGAGTAAAGTAAAATCAACAGGGTAATTTTTAGGGTAGAAACTCGGTGAGGGTAATTTTAGAGTATTTTTTTTGTCAAGGGTTCAGTTGAATAAATATTCATGCAAACATTTATGTACCTCAAGTCATGAATGAGTGAGCTATTCGTTTTTAAATTTCTGTGAATGCACCTAACTATCATCGATTGGAGATTTCATGAACGCACTCATTTAATTTGTTTGTTACGACTCCCTCTCCGCCTGTCTTGTTCCTTCCTACTACATATTTTTCTGTGCCCGCTAACCGCTAGCAAACGCAAAGTACTTTGTATCCCACTCGCTCGACGCGTACCTACTAAAACTTCTTTCTCGTAACGCCCATCATAGACTCAATGAAGTATTCAAGTACTTGGGACAAATAGGATCTTTGGAAAACACCAGATTTATTCATGGTTTCAAATATCTATAACTATACAACTTGTCTATAATTAAGTATATTATAAGTAGATTGAAATGTCTAGTCTTGTTCATGATCTTTCATGAAATGTATCAAATATGGATAGTATCGTGCAGGAAAGAAATTTTAAAATCTTAGGGTAACTTTTTCATTTAACTTAAAATCTAGGGTAAATTGACATCAGAATTGGGGTAAAACAAAACCGAGACATGGCAACACTGGAGCTACTCCACTCGCATCCCAAACGTGTCATCTCATTGAGTAAACCAAAGAGTACTATAATTAGACGGAGTAAACTATCCTCTTAGCTCTGAGCTAAGCTATAAAAGGTCTAAAAAGATCCACATCTGAATTAATGTACGAACCAAATGTTCACTACTGCCTCAGACCAAAGAAAATACTGTGGCCACAGAGCTCCCTACCCACGGTAGGCTTGTGTAGTACATGAACTAAGTACTATTAGGAATTCATTCATGACACTGTACTAGAATGAACTATTCTCTAAGCTTATTAGTACTTCGGTCATTTAGTACTTCAGTACCTACTTCGTTTTGATCACGTTCCGTCCGATCGTTCGCTCGGACTTGGATCCACAGACTATGTATGTGCTTGTACTAAGATGCGCAAGCCCGCCATTGCGGCGACACTTAACTGACGCAACCGAACTTTACTGAACGCCTGGCGACGCGGGAAGGCGAAGGAACGAGAGAGACGCACTCTTTACTCTGTTGCACTCGGTGCACTCTGGGTACTCAAACTTACAACTTCGTATCTGATTTGCCAAGTTGTTTTAGAACATTATCATGATAACATTTTAATCTATTTTGCTTTATGTCTTTTGAAACATTTATGCGAGGTTTCCGAGTTTTCTGATTTCTCTACTAAAATATTTTTTAATACTTTCTAGTGAGTTTTCATTTTCAATTTAGTACACTGCTATTATTCTGTTCAAAAGAGAGATATATATATATATGTATGATGCCATTTGCTTAATGTAAAATTAAAATGTTAATATTTTTATTTATTAGCTTCTGCGAAGTGAATTCGTGAAGTTGTAAAAATTTGCATTTGAAAACATATCTGCGTGATAACATACAAGCACTCGTAAAACTCTTCATTCGACAGTGTACTAAATGTACTAATAGTACTAGTAGACCGAACTAGTACGTTTCACAGATTGTACTAGATCGGAGCGGTCTGTTCATTGAACGAGCAAGAACAAGTCTAGACCCACGGTAGGACGGGTCTATTTAAACAATTCTATGCCCAGCGCTCACCAGTGGCTCGGGGCGGGCTGGCACAGCAAAGGGTTCTATGTTTCATTTAGAAGGCGACGATGAATGTCTTTCGTTCAGGATAAAGTAAATAGGGTACGATAGCGATACGAATAAAACTATTAATTAATAAATCTTTTCCACTGTGTTTACGAACTGGCTAAGTGCATTTAGTGCATCACTAAAAACCAGAGTAATTAAGTTCCTTGTTCCTTGCTAATAAAAACGTTTGACGTATATTCATTCGTCTTCAGTCATTCATTCAAATAATTACATTGGTACATTACGAACTATGCGATTATTGCTCACAGCGCTTACATCAAAAATGCATTCCGATTTAGGGTACATTCCTAATTAGACCAAAATCGCTCACAGCGCTCACATCAATAATTTGCGTTCCAATTAGACAGCTGAGAGCTGTCAACAATGAACGCTCGTGAACGCGCTCACAGAGCTTGCTCATTAGGCCTTCTTGTGCCAAGTTTGGGGTAATCATTGGATTTAAAAAAAATAGTCTTTTTTTTTTTATATATTAATTTATCATAATAGTCATTAAAATCAACACCAGTTTAGGCAAAATTTACTCCTCTTCTAAGTTTATCGGTTCTGTTGCCAGTTTGTTTCGTATCATATTTCGTGTCTTCGTGAGGTTCACTTTACTAAATTTTCGTTCGCAATCGGCATTTGCATGTGGGAGTACTAAGCAATCTAGGGCAAATTTTGATATTTCTTTAAACGGTCTATCAGTTGTCAAATTATGCTACTGGTATAGTTATAGTTTAGGTTCTCCAAAATACATTGACATTTTTTCAGAAGTGATTTCGTTCGGTAGTAATGCTGAAGCTAAGGCACGCCACTGGAAAACACATCGCAATCTGCGTCAATCTGGACAACATCGCAAGATCAGGATTCGGACACACGCACGGTCGAAATATTATTACGAGATAAAACTACGCAATCGGAAGCAAACTTTAAATTATTAGTACTTTAGCCTACTATCCTCAGATGTGGATAGTATAAAGTACAAAGGGCGAAATTATAGTATAAATGTGTGGCCACGAAGGTGACGATGAATGTCTTGGCTTGTCTCGTCTTAATGGCGAAATTATAGTATAAATACTTTAATTATAGAACAAAATCCAACCCTTCCAAGCAAGCACTGTGAGCGCATACAAAAGCGTTCCGAATTGTTGTCAAATGTCAATATGAAAATAGATGTTTAATCAACGCATTGACACTCCCTGTCGTATTGTCCTGATTTGAGAATGAAGGAAATTTGTCGCCCGTTAGGCTCGTCAGCTATATTCACAACTGTCATTTTTGACAGCGCTCACGGTGTTAATAATTTAGGGCGTGATCGGCGTAATCGAAAGATGGCGATTCGTAACGGGTGTAAGCCCACTAAAATCGATAACAGCGCAACGCAATTCGGAATGCACCCCATTTCTCAACCAGTAATTCGTTCAACATTCATCCATCATTCATTCATCTGTTACGTCAAAACTCAAGGCTGCAGCTGTGCGCATGTTTTATAAAAATAGTTCGAATCCGGCTAAATAAATTAGTCTCGCTTAATTAATGCTGAGTAGCGCGTTGCGGCAGTGTTCGCAGTATCTCAACAAAATGGTGCCTGAAGTTGTGTTCGTATTGGGTGCGCCTGGCGCCGGCAAAGGAACGCAATGTTCTTTAATTTCTAAAGAATATGGTTTTGTACATCTGTCCGCTGGCGATTTGCTACGCGAAGAGCGACAAAGGCCTGGGTCCGAGTACGGAGAGATGATCGAGGAGAAAATCCGGAACGGTGAGATTGTACCTGTAGAGGTTACGTGCTCTCTCATTCACAAGGCCATGCAGAACTCCGGTAAGACGCGCTTCCTTGTTGACGGCTTCCCTCGTAACAAGGACAATTTAGACGGTTGGGAACGCGTCATGTCTGACAAAACGAAGCTTCTCTTCGTGTTATTCTTCGAGTGCGCGCGGGACATTTGCACGGATCGGTGTTTAGGACGCGGCGCCGCCGGCAGTGGGCGGTCGGACGATAATCTTGAGAGCCTCCAGAAGAGATTCACCACTTATCTAAACGACACCTTGCCCATCATCAACCACTACGACGGAATGGGTCGCGTGCGCAGGATTAATGCAGAAGCGTCTCCAGTCGAAGTGTTTGAAGATGTAAAAACTGCATTCAACAACATATGATTGCCAAGAATAGCAAACTAATTAATTTAGCATAAGTAGGTCAATCTTGAGCTGTGTACATTGCATAGTATTGTCTTTTCCTAAGAATATTGATGTTATTAAAAAAAAACTGATCTTTAAAATGTTGAGCAAATGAAGAAACATATACATAGCCACTGCGCTAAAATAAAATATTGCATGTGATTATTTTGCAGTATTTGCGTGATTCAAGGTTTCAGGTCTTGAGTATGCCATACTTATATTCTGATTCTCATAGTGACTTTATCTCTGAATTGTCAACTCATTATTTTACAATAACAACACAAAATATCATCAGGCCTTTTTTCAGAGGTGTACATAAAGTAATCCCACATTTGGCCAGTTATGAAGTCCCAAGTAATAGGGGTGAGCCTATAGCAATAAGTTGAAATTAATAATAAAATTTTAAAACTAATAAAAATTCAACTGAAGCAATGTATTCTTATTTTTTAAATTGTGCATAAGTTTTAGTTTTAAGCAAGCAGTATGTAGACCACATAAACATTATACTTTTGACTAAATGAAATATAATTAAATATTTTTTATTTGTTTAACATCACATTCTTAAGTTTGAGTAATTTCAATATAATGTCAAATCGGATCTATATTGGCTCCGTGACATGGTTTTAGAGTAAGTTGTTATCTTTACTGACTTCAGTAAAGATAACAATTTACTCAAAAAAGTACTTACTTTACAATTGTCTTATCAATGAGAGGTCTAGAGTTAACATTATTGTATTATATTAAAGTACCTAGTCTCCTTCAAGGTTAAATTTTAACCAAAATATATAATATCATGAAGTGATTTTTAAAAAAAGATATCCAAGAGAAAACAAGAATGATGGAGTATCAATATCTCTATATGTTCAAATAACTCTTATTATCTTGTCTACTGAAGATATTTCTTATTAAATATTAAAATATCTTCAACTTATTCTGATGCCTTAGCCTTAGCATTTTACTAGTAGTACAAATGTTTAAATCTATTTTAATAAATTTCAAGCTGATTAAACAAAATAATAGCATTTCTCTCTAATCTGGTATAATAGTGCCGTGTTGTTTGCTATAATAGTATGTTAAAAATGTGCATTGTCAAAGACACATTCCTAGATTTTCGTATTTATAAGTACCTAGCCCATTGTAAAAGTATGTGTAACACATAGACTGTTGTTTAGATCATGTGAAAGTGAATATAATATTTATTGTTGTAATTCGCTTTATTATTTATTTTCTTAACACACCCTACTTCTTTTAGCTCATGCCCAAACTGGAGGCAAACGAAAAAAAAACTGTATAACCTTGGTTCGAGTTTTTATGGTTCCATACCCAAAGGGTGTCAACGAGAACGTATTACTGAGACTCCGCTGTCCGTCCGTCTGTCACAGGGCTTTAAATTTTGAACCATAAATGTAGACACTTTTTGGCAGACTTATTATGAATTGTGTGTGTGTGATTGTGATTGTGCCGCTATAAAAATAATAAAAGTAGAAAATTGGGGGTCCCTTTGGCCATACAAAACCGTGTTTAAAAAAAGCTAAAGTACATATTAAAAAAAAAAAAATTATGCGTTTGAGTTCCGTACAGGGCGGAAACACGGTTAGGTACTTCAAAGCGAGAAGACCTACAGTAGAGTAACGATCGGCGAAGAGCTAGTTTACCGTGCACGGTGCACCCTAGACTAGCGTTGTGAAGAATAACAGGCACAGAACACTATTACTCCTAGCGGATAACGGGCAGCAATTTCCACTTCGATTTAAGTGAAATTTGTAGCAGCCATGTTCGGAAGTTTCTAAACTGATAATGATGATAACATTAATCTAATTGACGAGATAGGTACCTACCTAATTGAATTGTAATGCTGGCTGACTCATTAGATTCAAGTTTTCGAAAAAAGTATAGCAAAAATACTTTATTTTGTTTCTTACCAACTGTTAAATTACCACTTCTCATGTCATGTCCGTCAGTCCGTGTCCAATGAAACACTAAATTAACTACCTATAAAAAATATGATTGTTGGTTATAAATGACAAGGTCTACACATAATTTTTGTCATGTTTAAGTACCACTTATCACATGATACATAGTGTTAAAACTAGACTAAAAATGTAGTTAGCAGACTTGTAAAACAACTAAATTTCATGACTCACACTCTCGCTCATAAAAACCTGTAAGTCCTAGAAAGCTGAAATTTGGTATGAAAGCAAGGATTTTCACAAAAACAAAATAAAAAAACTGCAACTTTTACCCTCCAACTCCCTCAAAGGGAGTTGCAAGTAATAAAATCTTAGAAGTGAATTTTAACCTTTTTCTAATTATTGTCGTAATGAAATGAAACTTTGTACCTATGTATGTGTAATTCGGATGACAAAACTAGAAATTCCAGGATTCCAGGATGGAAGAACCAGGAGGTGGATAGTGGAACTCTTCAATGGCTGCTAGTGAACCGCTCGAGTTTTGGATCATAAGATTCGTTTTGACGAGTCCAATAGATTAGGTTGGGTGACGAGGGTGTGATGATGGAGTCAAGAGGTGATAGTGGATCTCTTCAGTGGCTCTTATTAAACCGTCTAATACATAACTGCGTTGATTTTAGACTTATCAACTAATTTAATTATTTAAAAAACATGTGCGACCAGCACCCTAATTGCGTAATACACAATCAATCGGAATCTGAATCGTTTTGAAACAGATTGCTAATCCATTGCTTCTTAAGTTCGATAAAAATTCTGCTCAACAATATATAGAACGCAATGAATGTTCTTGAACCGTCAAAATCAAACAGATTAGTCGTAATCGTTTAGGCAGGAAATTAACTGATGTAATTTGGCCGGCATGTCCTAGAACCAAAAATTCGAAGACATGTGACATCCACCAACACTCACTGAGCCCGCGTGGTGGATTACGGCTCACTCCCTCTCATACAGAGGAGGCCTGTGTCCCAGCCGTGGGAACGTTATAGGCTGATGACGTGATAGGCTATAGCCTGACTAGCTTCTGCCCGTGGATTCGCCCACGTGGATGTCGGACATTATCCTACGAGAACGCAGGTTAGCAACCCTTACAAAAAGTGCCTATGACCTTCCCCAGGATGCAATCTATCTCCTTGACATATTTTATTGAAATCCGATCAGTGGTTTAGACGGGAACAGGTAACATACAGACCGAATTACTTTCGAATGTACAATAATATTGGATTCTTGAGGAAACAAAGGCTATTTAACATCAAGCTAATAATAAATAAACTTGCAGTAAACTCACCTGATAAGTCCAGTATCTCGTGCCCGTCGTGCCTTTTTCCACCAAACAATTTCTTTTGAAGCACTATCGTTTGAACTTGACACTGAGCTGACACGGTTGCAGTTTAAGTGCTCACATTATTTCATGTCGATTGATTAAATTACACAAGTTTACTTTACAACGGACGGACTTCTTCGAAGTTTGTTTTGTCCTTTCTTCTCAGAGTAGTCAGATAGGAAACGCCGAACTCATTATGTTTAAAAAGTATGATTGAAGTGTAAAGGTGGTGGAATGAAGTTAAAATGTGTTCAAAAAACGAAAACGCGAAACCTACGTGTTAAATTAATGTCGCCATTATAACGCCACGCTGTATGGACAGTGGTATGTTAGAGGAACAATTAATAGAAAAAGGAAATTTCTGTGTTTGCCTTCTGTTTTTTTTTTTTCAAATTTATTATGTACTTATTAGTTATATTTGCTAGCCTATATTGTGTCCCACTGCTGAGCAAAAACCTTCAAGTAGTTATGGTCTTATTTTTCAAAACAAGCTCATTATTGAAGGTGCAAGTTAGGTGAAGTAGGTGAAAGTTATTTGAGTTCAATCTTAGATAAGATCTGTGTCTTTGCTGCCAGGAAATCAAAAAAGCTATTACATGTAAAAATGTTTTATTGATAGCGGTAATAAGTTTAAAAAATATAAACATACGCATTAAAAATAAGATTGTTTAAGGTACATTAATTTAAAAAACGAATACAATTAGTCATTATGAGAATAAACATCATTTAAATTTCAGTTACGACTTGGTGAACTAACATAACATAAAGACCCCCACCCATTCCCCCGGTGGGGTAGGCAGAGGTTTAGAGTTGGCCCACGTCTGTCAGCACGAAATCGCCTTTTTTCATGCTCTATCCTTTTTGATCGCTCAGATTTGTCATTTCCAAGAGCGAAGATGTGGGTCAACCCTTACAGTACACCCACATTTTGCCAGTAATGTTAGAAATGAGTAAACTATTGGTTAATTAGTTATTGTGCATAAATAAGTGTACATTATCTGTTTTTTTTTCATTTAGAGTAAGTACTAATACATCAGTTAATTTCCTGCCTTTTTAAATTCATAAATAGTTGCCAATAAAAAAACTATGAAACTTGTAATATTTTTTTTTTTATACAGATGAATTTATTACACATTATTTTAATTACTACTAATTGATTTACTTAAGCCATTTGTGTATTGAATGTTAAAGCCTTTTTGCTGTGTGACACCAAATCATATTAGAATGCCTTTAATACAATAATAAGTTAATAAACAATTCATTTAATTTTCTTCTTATATCAATATAATAAAGTGATAATTGAGAACGACACACACTGCAATAATTATCTATAGAATATCACTCCGTCTCACGGTCCCTTAGCAGCTAAGATGAGAGAGGCTTAATTAGCGTAATTTTGGGCACGAAAAATGTGTCATAATTTACGTTCATTATGAAATTTAACATTCAGGCAACGCATTTTGCATCGTCGTAAATTACGAGACATACAATACAAAATTACGCTCGTTCGGACTCGCTCTAAACGGCATTAACCTCAAACAATACAAGTTTTTTAGATACAAATCTACAGTTAAGGCCTCTGACTAAACACTTTTACACCATACAAGCTAGATTTCTATTAAATGAAATGGCTGTAGCAATTAGTGTTGATGAATGAATGACGTGATTTGGACGGATTTTTATTAGGTGGGTATTCACTATTCAGCCAAAAACTTTGTTCTCTTGGATATTGGTTTGTTTGTTCATTTTAACATTATTTCAGATTCATTATTTAACAAAATTACAGAGAATTTTTAACATGATTCATTATTTAACAAATTACAGAGAATTTTTATATTACATTATTTTAACATTATTTCAGATAAATTATTTAACAAAATTACGCATGTTTTTCACTTATGGCATACAATAAAATTGAAGCATTAAATGACTTGCAACGTCTAAACAGTGTTTAACTTTCAATGTAATTTCTCACAGCCACAAAATACCCTATCCGTATGTTTCCCCAGTCTTAACTTCCTAACTAATATTATAAATGCAAAGTAAGTTTGTTTGTTTGTTACGCTTTCACGCCAAAACGGCCGAACGGATTTAGATGAAATTTGGCAACTTTCATCTCCGTGACTGAATGACTTTTCATCCTGGAATGCAGACGAAGTCGCGGGTAACAGCTAGTTATTTCATGTTCTTCTAAACAGTGTTAAGACGATGATGCTTTCATTGTTTCTTTAACTTAATAAAGTTAAAGCAAAGAAATGTAGCAATAACGCTAGCAGGCTTGACAGTTAATTAGGCTATATTCTTTAGTGCGAGTCAATGTCTCCGAATGGATGTCATGAATATTTAAAAATGGGGGACATACAGATAGCAGTTGAAACAAGCGAATTTTGTGGCTGTGAGAAAGATGAATTGAATATTCCTGTTTCTAGCTATTTTAAATATAGCTAACGTCGCTCAGGCTTTTGTAAGCAGGCCATAAAAAAATCTGTGATTACTTTCAAAACTAGCGTCGAACTAGGCTTATTTTTTAATAATTTCCGCTCGAGTTTCTTTTTAGAGAGCTTTCATAATGTTGAATTAAGTAAAGCATTTGTTCAATATCATCCTGGCACTTCACGTTATTTGGGTGATGCAAAATATGGACCTTGAAATAAAGTTCAGTTTGTTTTAACGAAATAACGCGAATATTTGCGCAAATACGCCAAGTGTAGCGCCAGCAATAGGTTTCAAATATATGCAAACTGCTACAAATATCATATGGTGCTCAAATAACGCTGACAAAGGGGGGCGCTGTTGGGAAATATTTGTGCAATTGTTTAATGAATTGGAATGTGTTAAAAAAAACAAGATAGTGGCGTTAGTTTTAACTTTGGCCACGCGCCTGCCTAAAGAACCTTGTCGTGTTGTATGGTCAACATCTTGCTGACTGAGTAATATTCGTTATTACGGCGTTACCTATCCTTCAAAGATTTATATCGCAGATTTGCCGCGTCAAAGTATGGTCGCGTTTCATACGCCATATCGCAGCGACTTGACTTGATTGTTATAAAAACGCCGTAATTATTTTGTGAGGTCACTCTTTTTATGGACACTTTTTCGCGCCAATTAGTACGGGAAGAGTAAATCTAACGTTTTGCATCTTAACTATCCTCATATAGTTCCTGCTGGTACGAAAACAATACATAAATTGTAACAATTAAACTAAAAGACTATATAAGGCGAAAGCGCTAAAGTAGCCCGAGAACATTATATTATCTCAAGATTTTTGAAATTTGCAGGCTAGTATCGGGTTGCATGTTGATCACACACATGTATTTACATAATAATAATAATCCTTTTCTAATTACAACTCATGTTCAAATTAAATTATTGAATACTTAATTCTTGAAATCATGGCATTTCACATCAATTCTAACTTAAAGAGATGTATTGATGACTCTAATGACTATTAGTAAATACATATTTGTTATTTTGATCAACAGAGACCTTAACACTGACCTGCTTTCGAGGGCTTCCTTAGAGTACCCACTTAAGGGTGGACTGGAAATGAAATCGGAAGTAAATCGTACAAAAATAATATTTTATGACTAGAAATCTATTTTGGGAATGTACAAGTTCAGAAGTGGATAAATCAGATTTTCTACAGTCTTTTAATATTTATTAAGCATTATTTTGAAGTATTCGCCAAAAATAACATCTAGTTCGCATATTCTTTTCCTCAAGAAACAGCTTGCTTTGATTTCTTTGTCTTATTATTCTGGTTCGCTAACAAAACATTACGTGTTCTTAGTCTTCTTCAGCCATTACGAGAGGAGTAACATTACGCCTTTATAAAAAAAAAAACTACCATAGACATTGCTATTCCTATAATACTAGATCGATAATTTAATAAGCCTCTCAAGCTTTCGGGCCATCTTTTTAATAACTTATGGTCGATTGTAAAATGCTCGGCAAATGATGACATTATGAAATTGTAACTTTATACATAGTGCGAACACAAGCATGCATTAAAACTTTGCATTTTCTCCTAATAATTGATGGACAAATCATTTTAATTGGATTCTTAGAACCAATATTATTAAAGATAATTTAGTACATATCACAAGCTACCCGCATAAAACCAGGTTGAGAACAGCAATAAGCAAGTACGAGGATGTTATAAGTTTAACTTATCAAGCCTCGACTGAGACACACTTGTTACACCCGACGCCACGCCGAGACATGAAAAATTGTGACCAATCAGAAAACTACAGTGACACCTTGTGGTATAGCGTGTCGTTAGCCTGTTCCTGCCCTAACTATGCGTTCGTGGCTCTTTTGAGACTAAGTTTCGTAGTTAAACACTCTGCGCTTCGGTCTGATGTTCTTTGGCGAAGGACAGGAACACCTCTTCAAGGGTAGTCTCTGTGACGGAGTAGTCTTCGATGAGGGAGGGGAATGCGGTGCGGAGAGACTCTAACGCAGTGAAGAGATCGCTGTAGCGCATTGTCTCGTTTATGTGGTAGTGCAGCATTGTCTGTGGACAAATTAGCCGTGGTAAGTAATACAAGGTCGAAATAAATTAGCGATATCTTGATTCGCTGATTGGTGACACCGCACTCAAATGTTCAAGTGGTTGACCATTTGGGTGCGGTTTTTATCTAGTAGCAATCGCACTCTCCGACGGTAAACACGCCTAAGTGCTGGTTTAAAAACTGTACAACACATTTGATATTTTCGATAATTATTAATATTATCATTATATAATTGTTATCACTGTATTGTAAATACTGATATTGGTATTAAGTCGCAATATACAGCAGGTTACAGTTATAAACCATTGTAAAGACTCTTACTACACGAATTAATCATACTATCGCATGCCCACTTAAATTGTTCGGGTGATGTGCGTTGATTCTGTTCCATTTGTTTGAGACGCTTTTTTTTTTTTTTTTTTTTTATTAAAGTGTGAATGTTTTTTTTTCTGATATTACTACTTTATTGTTTCTATAAATATTCTAGTAATAGTTTTAGATTAAATGTTGACTAAGAGCATGTTATCTTGATTTATGTTTTTTTAGCTTTCCTCCAGATCCAGTGAGGTGTGGAGAATGGATATCAGTTACATCACGTCAAAGATCCGAATAACTCTTTAAGCCTTGTTCTTATAATTACAGAATACACAAAAAAAAAATTGGACAGTTCGAATCCACTCATTTCTTGTTCTTGCGGCGAGCCTCGGTCGTAAAATGTTATTGCTTTTTTTTGCTACTGTAATTATGTCTTTAAAACGTGTGTTCCCACTGCTGGGACACAGGGTTACTCTCTGTAAAAGGAGGGTGGGCCGTAATCCACCACGAGATCCCAGTGCGGGTTGGTAGATGTCACATGTCGTAAAAAAAATGGTTCTAGTACATGCCGCTTTCCTCACGACGTGTTCCTTCACCGAGAGCAGTGGTGATGAAATTATTTATACAAAGTAGAGTACTGTCTGGGTTCGAATCTACGACTATCGTTTTAAAAGCTAGTAACTTAGGGAGAGCGCAGACTAGAGTCACGACAGTAAGTCAGACATGTCTTACATAGACAAGCCTGCTTTAAAATTAAAAAGAGAAGGTTGTCTCTACAACCAGGCGCTTTCAACGTAAAACGAAATTGTTTTGTCTACGACGTGACGTCTGCGTTATTAAATCTGATAATGGAACATAAATATTTAGACAAAACCGATAAACGTATTGAGAACAGCGCCAATTACCAATAGGTAAAATAAACTTTTTAATATTATTATAGGAGTGAATCAAAAATATACTGAATTGAGTCTACTGTATCTCCAAAAGCAGAAGACTACCCAAACTCGTTGGTTATGATTCCCTTACTGTTGTTCTGAGAGACTAGAAGAGTGAGGGTACGTCGCTAGACAGTTTTGTCGTTGATGTGCGCACTCTATGCGTCATTTTAAAGGGAAGCCGACAGTCGCCGTCGCCGTGCATCTTGTAGGCATTAGACAACTTTGTGTATGAGAAGTTTTGTTTAAAGTACGTCTTCATAATTTTTGTAAAGCAATATTCTGTCTTAGAAACTGTCGTGACGGTAGTCTGCGCTCAACCTTACTATCAAGTTAATCATTTATTCTAAAGAAGTCGGCTTTGTCAATCAAAAAAGAGCAGCGGTGGCCCAGTGGTAACGGCCGCGACTTTCGGTGACGGTCGTGAGTTCAACCCAGGGTTTACTTTACTTCGTGTATTTAATTTCATCACCACTGCTCGCAAAAAGTTGAAGAATAACATTGAGAGGAAACCGGCATGTCCTAGAACCAAAGATTCGAAGATCCACCAACCCGCACTGGGCCCACGTGGTGGATTAATGCCTATTCCCTCTCCCAGAGAGGAGGCCCGTGTCCCAGCAGTGGGGACATTATAGCCCGATTATGATGACTGCCTATCTGACCTGCACAACCCAGTTACTGGGTAACACGATGCCCCTTGGTAACATTGGTGGTCAGACTTTCGGGCTTCTGACGACCCGTAAAGAGTCTCAAAGATCTATGAATGACAGCCGGGACCAACGGCTTAACGTGCTTTGCGAGGCACGGAGGGTGTAAAGATGGTCACCCATCCACAGACCAACCGCGGCATGCATAGCTTAACCTGATCGACTGACACGTATGTCTTTTATTATTTAGCCACGAACTCCTGTCGGCTTTGTGGTAGGTTATAAAACTAAACTTACTTTGTGTTCATCCTTTAGTGTGCAGTTGAAGATCGTTTGCAGCTTCCCTTTTAATTCGTTCATCTGTGTCTTGGCGCCGTCCACCTCTGTAATATTTACGAGCTTTATTAATCTGACTGCAATACATTTACACGTTATAAAGTGCGTTTGCGTCTTTTTTTTTTTTAGATGGGTTTGCTCTTGACTCTAGTCTAGGTCAGAGGTGACAGATACAGAGTCTACGATGGAGTGAGCTTACCCAGAAGAAGCCTGTTCACTCTAACTTTGAAGAGATTCGGGTTGAATGCGTTCGGGAACACAGACGCAAGTAGTGAGTTCCACTCTTTTGCCGACAAGCAGGAAACCTTGCGGCGATGAGCCAAGCTGTGAAGCCAGGCATCCACCAGTTTTCCGTCGCCAATGAGCCTCTTAGCACTGCGTTCCACTGAGTCGAGCGCGGCAAGTTGGTATTTACCTGAGCCATCCCAAAGGTGGCTGCAATACTTTATGCAGGATCGGACTTGCGCTATATAAAGAGTCTTGGAGTGTCTAATAATCGCGCTGTACATACACATTTACGTACGTTTTTCTTGCACATTATAACTTAGTTTCACATACGATATGATTGTGCGACAGCAGAATGGATTAAAGTCAATGGTGCACAAAATTAAATCACGATAATTGCACCGGGCGACTAATATGCTTTGGCAAGTATTTTGCCAACCCGCATTGGGCGTTTGTGCCATTGGGTTAGGTATGATCGGACCCATCTAAAATGCAGGCCGAGTTCCTGCACACGAAACGTCGCATTTTTTTTTTAAACAAAATATGAACAGAAGACATAACACATGGATAATAGGTTACATATTCTTTCGTACCTGGCACCCTCCGGGACATTATTACAAATAACAAACAAAGAAAAAATCCAGCATCCATCACTCTTCACTGTGAAACGGACACTTTCGAATGTCTTCTGCTTTCAATCAACATGGGACTTAAACAAAACTGCCGAAATGTGGCGTACTGTAGGTACGACTCTGCCTAACCATTCGGGGATTACAGGTGTGATGTTATGTTTTTAGAAAGCAGAAGAACATACCATTGTCTATACCTAAAGTATCTGAGTAAAACGTAAACATTGTGAATGCCAATTTAAAGTGCAACTTACAAATAGACCCGAAATGCTAACTTTGGATCCCTTTAGAGATGTTTTTCATTAGAAAATAGGGATGATGACTATAAAAATGTTCGAAAAAATAATGTATTTTGAAAGAAGGCATAGTAAAATTAGATAATCGAAAAATCTGTTAAACCAATGTAAATACGAAGAAGCTACAATCTTTAAAAGCTTTTGGAGGGGATTATTCCCGTCCTTGTCGCGCGCTTGTACTAAGAAGTTACATGGTCGTGACGTCACTTCTACGATAGTGCTGTCCTTGACACTTATTTTAAAACGTTTGTAACTTGGCACTTTTTTAATATTGTGCTTATGCTTTTACACTTTTTTTTTAATATTGTGTGCACTTTTTGGCAACTTCTTTTTTTTTGAGTTCAAAATAAAGAAAATGTCATCATCCCTAAATCGATGATTTTGAACAATAATGTTATTCAAACAATAATTGTAGGAAAAGTGGTGAGATATAAAGTTGAAACCAGCTTAATACAGTTCAATCAGATACTTTTGAACGGACAGTAGGCAGGTTTGTCGTTCGACGTACGTACCGTCCATGGCCGCCTGCTGCTTGCTGGTGAGCTTGAGCACGACGGCGTGCCCGTGCGCGTGCGCGGCGCGCAGGCCGGCCGCCGTGCCCAGCGCGCGCACGCGGCCGCACGACAGGATCGCGATGCGCGAGCACAGCGCTTCCATCTCGTCCATGCTGCGCAACACATTGAATTATTTAATACCATCCGATTATTGTCCCACTGCAGGACAAAGACCTCTTCCCATACAGAGAAGGCACGAGCATTGATCACTACGTTTGCTCAAGACGGGTTGGCGATTTCAGACGTATGTTAAAAAGTCCAGGTTTCACGACGTTTTACCTTTACCTATGTCAGTAATGTAATGTCCATCATAAAAAAAAAACTTCTTTATTTGCCAAATAAACATAACAACATTGCACAACTCAAGTTAGTAACAGATAAGCAGTAGAGGTAGGTAACATTTTTGTGAGGTATGTTTCGGTACATATCATGGTTGTTAGCACGGAACTGATTCACCCTGTTCCCCGTACTAGTATAAACTGTATTACGGTGAACTCAGAAAGTACTTATGAACACATACTCATAACTAATATTATATTTCTATTAACGTGGCCACCACACGACATAATAGTCGACTCGAAAAGGAAATTGTATACTTAATTTCAGGAAATATTTAATTTTGCTGTTTTTAACTTTTTATATCTAATCTGCCATAAATAGATCTGCAAATATTTGCAAAATGGTCCACGGTTATTTACGGTTTTTAAAATTATTAAGTCATTACAATGTCATGTTTTAATCACCTTTAAATGAAAATCCAAGATGGCGGCATTTCAAATTTTTCGTCATGCGTATCGTTTTCATGGTTTCCGAGGGTGCTAAAGCCGATAGTGAAATCAAAATGAGAATCCAAGATGGCAGGTGCGAATATTTAAAACAAGTTTCCATGGTTTAAAAAGAAACGAAAAACTTTTTTGTTGTGTGCCTACCTTACACAATTTCGTTTTTTTTTTAAATGTGTATTTGTACACTTAAAACACAAGGATTAACCCCTGAAGCCTCATGCTTCATGGTGCTACAAGGACCATTGCATATCAAGGAATAGACCGGGGGGTGCTTTAATGGTAGGGAGGACGTGCCCTTAGGATAGGAAGGAGTGTGAGCCAATCGAGTATGCACCCTAAAATTAGCATTGGACTAGTGGAGAGACGGGTGATATTTATCTATCGCAGCCGAGTTGATTCAGGTCGAGTTTCATTGTTGAATCTTTTTTCGGTTCTTTTCTATGTCCTTGCGCTGCTGTGATAAATATTACTGTTTCCACTCTTCAATGTCTTCGTCTGAGGTCTCGCTACTAACCGTTTCCGGTTATTGTATATCTACTTAGCAGCGTTAATGACCTTCCACCGTGTCCATGTTGTTATTTGTAATATTCAAAAATAACACGGGCACTCACAAAAAACTCGGGGTTGCAGCACTTTTTAACTTAACAATGGTTTTGGGACACTGAGACTGACCCTTTTTTTGTCGCCTGGCCGACTACCTGGCACGGATCTTGTAAGCTTGTTGCTACAGAATATAATCTTTTGGAAACACTGCTTTAATTTTATAGCTCTCTTATACACACTAACCAAGGAAAAACACTGTTTTAGTTCGTTCACTAAATGTTTTGAACTTAAAAATAAACCCTCGCCCGCCGTAGATCGCACTAAAAGGTGCGATAAATATAATATAAAAAAGAGATTCGGTTACCCGGCGTGTAGTGTAATAGGCTAGTGAAGGCAATAAGTGTTATGGGAAACACTTTTTATACGAATTCGAAAATAATAGCATTTCCTTTGCAACATAAGTAATGGATTGCCTCACCAGATTCAGGGCTTAGAATCCTTAGGCAGGCAGGCAGTTCCTCGCATGTTGCACTGGCTCGTGCGTTTTAGATCAGGTGCACAGTACAAATAATTTTATTTCGCGACACAAAGCACATCGACTGAAACACTGGTTAACACTTTAGGTGCCCGATGCTAGAACAAGTGTTGAACATGCACCGAAGCGAACGCGCCGTATTTTAATTTTTGGTTTTTGTTTGGTCGGAGGACAGTCGACACGACCTTGCTCTATGAAGTCTCATTGACCCAATCCGATTGTAATTGTATTATTAAACAAAAAAATAAACGACGATAATAGTGTAAAAGAGTGTAGAAGAAGAATTTGATAATTTTGGCAGCTGTTATCTTAGATTTCATTTTGATCTCATTATCGGCTTTACCACCCTCAATGAAAACGGCACCCGTTACGGTTTTTTTTTTAATTTTGCCTACCACCATCTTGGATTTTCATTTTGAAATTTACAGAAAAAAAATGTCTCTGTTATGTAAGAATTATTTCATGGAATCGAAAGAAAAAAATATGGACAGCAGGTATGGTCAATGTAGAACAATGAAAACAATGACGGGGAGAACAAATGAGTCTGGGCTTCGTTATGCGTCTTTTTACACACGTTATGTTTGGTCCAAGATTGTACCTGTGTGAAGTGATGATGATAGCTCGCTGTTGCCTCAAGGCCCTGCGGAGCGCAGTCCACAGCCGCCTGCGCGCGGCCACGTCCACGCCCGCGCTGGGCTCGTCCAGCAGAGCGAGCTCTGTGAAAGTCAAAGCCACTTTTGAACGTCAACATTTACAAGAAAACAGAACTGATTCTAGATGGCCCTTCTAAAAGTAGAATAATGGGGCAAGAAACTTCATAGTTTCTTTAAAAAAACATTTTGAATACATACTTTTTGTTAGTCGCCTTTCATTCATCCTCTCAACAGAGCAAGCCATTTAAGTGCGCAAGTTATTAAAGTGCGTGTACCTGCCCCGCCGCTGTAGTCCTCCACCCGGCGCCGCGCGTACTTCTCTAGACTTAGCGGGAACTGTAATGCGATGTGCGTGTACCTGCCCCGCCGAGTAGTCCTCCACCCGGCGCCGCGCGTACTTCTCTAGACTTAGCGGGAACTGTAATGCGATGTGCGTGTACCTGCCCCGCCGAGTAGTCCTCCACCCGGCGCCGCGCGTACTTCTCTAGACTTAGCGGGAACTGTAATGCGATGTGCGTGTACCTGCCCCGCCGAGTAGTCCTCCACCCGGCGCCGCGCGTACTTCTCTAGACTTAGCGGGAACTGTAATGCGATGTGCGTGTACCTGCCCCGCCGAGTAGTCCTCCACCCGGCGCCGCGCGTACTTCTCTAGACTTAGCGGGAACTGTAATGCGATGTGCGTGTACCTGCCCCGCCGAGTAGTCCTCCACCCGGCGCCGCGCGTACTTCTCTAGACTTAGCGGGAACTGTAATGCGATGTGCGTGTACCTGCCCCGCCGCACAACGCCGCGGCCGCGCCAAGTCGCCGCACGCAGCCGCCGCTGTAGTCCTCTACCCGGCGCCGCGCGTACTTTTCTAGACCTGCGGGGAACTCATCATATGTACTTAACAAACACTTTTTAGATTGTATTAATAAATCTTAGATTCGGACCGAATTTCGTTTTATGTTTCCGGCTATTAAAATCCGTAAGAATTTCGGCCGTAAAGAATTTTTAATTTCGGCAGTGGCTGAATAAATTATGTGCTGAGAAATAAATACTTTCTATTAATTTTCACAACAACTTAAAAAAAAAAAAAAAGCTTTATATAATAATAGAATATAGTTTATTATTTCGTCTAGGTCGTCACGAAGCATGTGAACTCTGTGGCTAGGTCTGGATACAACGTCATTATAATTGATGTCAAATAGATGCAGGTCATCATCATAAAGATAAAGTTAATAAAATTGCTTTAAGTAATTGTAGACAGATAGAAATAATTGAAACAGTATGTCTGCGTGACAATAAAAGTACAGTTTTCGTGGCGCTAAGCCATTCGTGTCAGTCACTGTAACTGTTTTTAGTTCCATCACTTTTGGGCTCTCGAAAATATATTTTTTTTGCCTTTGATTTACTTAATGAAGATATTGTATAATCATAAAATAACATTTTAATTTCGTTTTAAGAATAGGTGAAGATTAAATGTGGTTTCATCAAATTTCTTATAACGGTTTTATTAATGTTGGAAAAAATACATTACTGACAGTTTTATTTTTTCGAAAAATATGTTTTTTCAAAATGTTTTTTCCTCTATGCTTTGTATCGAAGTTGAAAAAAGTGGTTCAGGCACGTGCAAGTAGACCATGTTATGATTTTGATGGGTCTTTTTATGTTCAAAATCAAAAGTGGTTTATGGTAACAAAATGATCAAACGTTAGTCTCGCATAATTTTTTGGAAAACTTGTTTCGGGAATATTTGTGAATTTCCATGAATACTATAATATATTTCCATGATTATTAGGTTTTTTATTTATTTCAAATAACTTTGTTAAAATTCCTTCTCGTTTTCTCGCAAAAATTGCACAAAATTGATCAAAATCAATCGATCACGTGCACGTTAAGTCGCAGTAAATTGCGCTGCACTGATTTTTTGTGATGTTTTTGGGATAGATACTAATAGTGTTAAACCAAGTTTGCAGCTGGGAAAGCCTTTTTTGTTTTTTGTAACGGGAAGGAAATCCTCATGGATGTCCACCGCCCTGGGGCGGACGGAGAGGTCTGTCAGACTTCTAACAGACCCCTCCGTCCTGACTGTCTAACTTGACAGACTAAAACCACCTCGTGTTCCCTCGCACACTTGCACCTGGGGCTACGGGGGCACATAAGCACTATTCAACGCAGCCCCCGACTGGTGCCGACTCTGCGGGCTCCGTCTGGTCAAGGCGACGTCAAAGAGGTGCGCGTGGAACTATACGCGCCACCACGTCGGGGCTTAAAAGAAAAGGGGGCGGCGTACGTCCCCGAGTCCGCCGACCCTGGACCCATTTAGGGGGGCCGGAAGAGGGCACTATCTGCCCTCTTTCAGCGCCCGGTGCGCCTGCTGCAGGCCAGGAGAAGACTCGATATTTCCCTCTTCTTTCCGCTGCCTCCTTCTGCGACATGACATTTTCGTAGAAAGAGATCACCGCGTCCCACGACGATGCGTCGCCGACCATAGAACGAATCAAAACCGGCTGCGACAGGTCGCTTCCCACTCCCTACAGGAGGGCACGGCGCGGCTCCTCCAGAGCTGAACACTCTGCAAGCGTATGCCACGCCGTGTCCTCCCAACAATGGACGCAGTGATGACACCGTGCGTCTGGCTCCCTGCCTATGCGACGCAGGTACTTCCCGAAGCAGCCGTGCCTCGAGAGCACCCGCGTCCCCCTAACTGACAGGGAGCCGTTCCTCCTACCGAGCTAGTCGTCAGCACCGTCCGAACAGCCCCGATGGTGACAAGGCCGCGCGCAGAAGCCTGTCCCGCCATTCCGCCACCAAGACCTGACGGAGCTCGGACTAGCGCAGAAGATCTGCCGGTGCACCAGTACCACGCCCCGCGTCCACACCTCACGCTACTGATGCAGTGACGCGAGGACTCTTGCTTCCAGGTCCCACGGCGGGGATCCGGCCAGTGAGCAAGCCGTAGGAGATCGTGCGATACCATCTGATAACTCTGACGGCCATCGCCCTCTGCGGTACTCGCAACACTGGGATACTGCGGGCCGTCGGGTCAGCTGTCCGCACCGGGCCATACACCGCCATGAATCGTACGATCCTGTGCTAACTACGTGGCGCTCGAATAACTTCGAAATGTTCGAACTGCTTTCAGTTTTGACTAACTTCTAAATCTAATTATAAAAGTCAACCTATAATTTTTATGCATACAAAATTTGCTACTATTTTAGCGCAGGAGCAAGTTTTTTTTTTGTTTAAAAATCGCTAATATTTGAAGTGCTGTATCTCGAGTTCTACAGAGCTCTACAAGCTACGGCTGCGCTCCCATTGTACAAAAAATGGTAGCTTTTTCCGTAGGATGTATTTTTTTGAAGTCTAATGATTTTGTCGTAAATCGTCTTCTTCATCAGACTCAGCCATGGCTAAGGCAGTATTCCGCATTACAGGAGGAGTATTTCGAGCAGAGCATTTCAGCTCTGCTCTCTGGCAGGAACAGATCTTTCCACTTTCTAGCTACTGCATGACAGGATGTCAGCAGGGTTAGAGGCAGGGTTCTTGGTTGAGGTCATTGGTTTCAGCCCTTGCTGACTTCTTGTCCATCCATTGTTGGTGGACTATTCCTCTACCCCCAAGCACCTCTGCACCTGATGGTAGGTTCTATAGAAATGTGATGATAGGCAAGAGAAAGTTGTCAGAATTCAGCTTGGATCACGTTTTTTTTTTGTTTTTTTGCTACTGACCTGCAAATTGCGTTTGCAAATTATGTTGTATGTTGATCAAAATAGGATTTACGACCGTTACAAACATGTATTTAGAATATTATAATCACTAAAACAATAAATACAAGTCTGGCTGATCAACATGCAAAGCGGGCCCTACCATGGCGCATCCCCTAAGGTGGCAACAAAGTAAATACTTGAAGTTAAAAAAACTTTTCACTCACCAACAATATGTATCCAGTTTCTGACTTCCTCTTCCACCCGATTCTTGTCAAACCCTCGCAGAGTAAGGATCAGCGCCAGGTTCTCTTGACCAGTCAAGAACATATCCAGCCCAAAGAACTGAGGGCAGTAGCCTAGGGTCTGGAGGTACTGTGGGGAGACGAACAAGAGATTTGAGTAAAAAAAACGCCCAAGTGCGTGCCGGAGCACGCACAGTAAATTCCGGAATCGGGATGCATAAGCATAATCAGCCTATAACGTTCCCACTGCTGGGACACAGGCCTCCTCTCTATGAGAGGTAGTGAGCCGTAATCCACCCGCTCAGTGCGGGATGAGATTTACGCAATGATTAATTTTACCGACTGTAACATTATGTTGGTATTTCATAATATTTTTCAATTAAAGTACGAATAACGAACTTATTACTGCAGTTGTAATGACTTAAATAAAAAGTCAAATTCAAACAATCAAAATTAGAAACATCATCATCTTTTTAATTATGGGATACCCTGGCAGTCTAATGTGTTTTTTTATATATATATTCGAGACGGGTTTACTATTGACTGTAATCTAGGTCAGAGGTGACAGAGACAAAGTCTGCGATGGAGTGAGCTTACCCAGAAGAAGCCTGTTCACTAGACGCAGGTAGTGAGTTTAGAGATATGAGGAACAGGGTGTAAAGTTCACTCATACTCTTGGAAAAGGGAGGATCCTCCGACCAGATGGATGTCGTATCTGGTGGGCAACTGCCCGATGATTGTTGTCGGGAAGTTGTATATATGCTATCTGCGCGGTAAACTCTGATTGCGCGATGCAGGATTGATGCGTTAGTTGGCTGGCTGTGTGACTCGCCGCTCTAAAGCTTGCGGGAGTGATGATGATGACGTCACGCTGAAGTAGTTGCACGAAGGCTGCGCTGACGTTCATACTCGGGGTCACCAGTGAAGAGATGATGTTCATCACGTCGGGGTCACCAGTTTAGAGATATGAGGAACAGGGTGTAAAGTTCACTCATACTCTTGGAAAAGGGAGGATCCTCCGACCAGATGGATGTCGTATCTGGTGGGCAACTGCCCGATGATTGTTGTCGGGAAGTTGTATATATGCTATCTGCGCGGTAAACTCTGATTGCGCGATGCAGGATTGATGCGTTAGTTCGCATGTGGCGGTGTAGATGCCGCCACAGTGAGTTCCAATCTTTTGCCGCGCGTATTATGAAGGATGTTATGAAGCGCCTAGTGCGAATTGTTAGAATGGCAACTAGGTATGGATGGTAATTACCAGTACTTCTGGATATCCGTTGGTAGAAGAGGGCAGGTGGGATGAGGTCGTGGAGTTCTTGCGCACACTCACCGAAGTCCAATCTATAGAAGACCGACAAGCAGGCAACGTTGTGGCGATGAGCCAAGCTGTGAAGCCAGGCATCCACCAGTTTTCCGTCGCCAATGAGCCTCTTAGCACTGCGTTCCACTGAGTCGAGCGCGGCAAGTTGGTATTTACCTGAGCCATCCCAAAGGTGGCTGCAATACTTTATGCAGGATCGGACTTGCGTTTTATAAAGAGTTAAAAGCTGTCCAGGCGTAAAGTATCGCTCCACTCTATTTAGGATGTCCAGTTTTTTGGCCGCAGTTTGGGCTTTGCGCTCAATAGGTAGTGGTGGCTAAGTTGAGACTGGACGTCAACTCCATGCCTAGGAGCTCGAGCCGATCAGTTACAGGAACAGATGAACCCCGAAAAGTAGGAGTTTGGCCGAAACGACTCCTTTTTGCGGTGAAAAGACAAGCCTGTTTTGGTGGCGTTAAAAGAGACCAGATTGTCATCACCCCACTGGAAGACAAGGCTTAATGCCAAACCAGTCCGCTCTACCATGGCCTCTCTTAAGGAACGACCCCTGAGGAACTCCGAGGAGCAGCCGTCAACGAATACTCTAATCGATCGTTCACTAAGTAAGTCTGATATCCAGCTACAAAAATCAGCGGGGATGCCAGAAGCAGGAAGCTTGCTGAGTAGACTTGTGTGCCTGACCCTGTCAAAGGCCTTCAAGATATCTAGCGATACAGCAAGTGCTTCGCCGTGTTTCTCGATGGCTTCGCCCCAGCATTGCGTGACATACGGAAGAAGATCGCCAGTTGACCGACCTCGGCGAAAGCCATATTGACGGTCACTGAGGAGATCATTGTCTTCAAGGTAGGTCAGCAACTTACTGTTCAGTACCTTTTCCATAACCTTGCACATAATGGAGGTAATGGCGATCGGACGGTAATGGGCGCCCTTTTTGGGCACTGGTTGTACATTAGCAAGCTTTTAGGATTTTCTCACCGTTCTTTTTTCAATAGAGTGGTGGAACAAGTGCGTCAACACAGGAGACAGTTCAGGCGCACACTGCCTCAACACTCTCACTGGAATACCGTCAGGCCAGCTGGCCTTGTTCACATCTAGACTACACAATACCCTTCAGACCTCTTTATTATGAATCGAAGAGTCACAACGAGGTACAGTAGGTGGTTGCTTGGAGCCAGCGTCCAAACGTGAATTACTTGCAAAGAGATATGCAAATGAGATGATCTTATGTCAACGTCATAATGACTGCAGCACGTTACCTGCGAGTTGCCTCTCTTGAGGCGGTATCCGTTTCCGAAGATATTTCCCCTGGTGGCGGACTCTTCGGCAGTCAGCATCTTGAAGGTGGAGGACTTGCCCGCGCCGTTGACGCCCAGGAGGCCGAAACACTCGCCTGAACATGAACACAACATTAATAAAAGAGTAGTAGAGGCCGCCTCGTTGGTTTAGTGGCACAAAGCGCCACTGTTCCGCCTGAGGTCGGAGATTCGACCCCAGGTGCAGCAAAGTACTATTATATTAAAATAACTCTTAGTAAAAGTTGTTGAATGTAGGGGCAAACAATTTTGGAAAGGCGGGCTAGTACATTTATATGCGTAACTAGCACTACGCCGGCGACTTCGTCCGCGTGGATTTTGAAAAAAAAAAAGTTGTCTATGCTCATCAGACATAATTTCGGCTTCTAATGGTAAAACAATTTTTCAAATCGGTCCCTACTGGACCGACGGCGCCTATTAAATGCAAACAAACAATCAAATCTTTCCTTTTTATAATATTAGTGTAGATATAGTATTTGAATACAAAATTATACACAAAAATCATTGCACTTCGTTAGTCTCGCAAAAACAAAAAAATGGGTTAACAGATTTGAGGTTTTTTTGTTTTGTAGGCTCATACCCCCTGTATGAGCCTAAAAAAAAAGACATTGCAACTCAAGCCGGGCAAAGGCTAGTAAAAAAAAACATAAATTACTACTAATTTTACCACATAAAAATCATGTTTAATTAGTCTTGATTAAAGATAATATGTATTTAAGTAACCATTTAAAAAAATAAACGAACAATAACTTTATTCCCATATAAAATAGCGATGCCGATGATGATTACAAAAATATCATCCGAGTTTTTGACTCGGCCGGTGCATTTTCCAAAAAAAATGTTTCGTGTAAAACTTGTAAAACAAAATATTTGCGAAATTGGTGCAGCCGCTTTGAAGTGATGCGCGGACAAACATTTGTGGCGATTGTATTTTTTTTATATATGGATGTGAAGTGGTACAATTAAACGTTGTCTAGGCACGGTCATTTCGCTGCGCCGTCAACTGAATGCGTCGGTCGAGATTGTTCCACGGACCGCTGGAAGTACGCGTACGTTAGCGATGCGTTATGGAGAGGGGATACACATAAGTAAGTACTAACAAACCAGTATTTAAAAACTGATTGTATGTATAGTCGTCATCTTGCCAAACCCGATCGCCGTCCTACCGCCCTCGCCGCCGAGGCCCAAATCTACGCCCAAATCCACACCCCTCCCGACCCTTGCTGGAGCCAGCCCTCGCCGCTGAGCCTGTAGCTTTAAATTCGGCCCTAAATCCAATAAATCCTGATCCAGCTCGTCCCTGCGACGCCCTAAGCCGAGGTCCGCACCCCACAGGGGGTGCCCTTAGCGTGTAGTCGCTTAGTTTTTGTGTAGGCCTTAATTTATTAGGGCCCCACATGCAAGTCCGCATAAGCAGACGGCAACCTTACAGGTTGACCTGCAAGATGCCATACACAAAACAAAAAAAAAATGTCGTCATCTTGGTAGTTGGTAGTCACTTCCTTTCTAGCCATATCATCTTTCACACAGTCCATACATCGTTTCTTAGGTCTTCCCCTACTCGTCTAGCCATCCAAATTTATACTCAAAACTTTCCTGACGACATTTGCCTCATTCCTCCGCATCACGCGCCCTTACCATGACAACCAATTTGCACACAACTTTTCAGTAATTAAATCAAATTACTTAAATATGTAATGATAATACAATATCAAAATCCCGCCACTCAAACCTCATTAAAATTAAAATAAGCTTTATCTGATAGGAAATTGATAACTTTCATTTTCAACGCTTCGTCTATTAACTGCTTCCAGTTTTCTTCCAGATTATAGCCTATTTGGTGTTTGACTTCTATATAATGAATACGTTTATCAGTAGATGGCCGAATAATGAGACAATAATTAGTTTACACAGAAAGAGATGGAAACAATCGTATGTGTCAGTTCTTGGCTGACAAGCCATCGAAAAAGCATAGATTTTATGATGTACTGGTATGCTTTCTAGGAATAATTAGAGTGCGATAAGGCTCTCACAGTATATAGCTTATTATACATTTTTGGAGGCTTGGAAAAGGCAGTTTTTCGCATGCGAGTGTCATAAAAGGAGAAATTGTTACCTTTCTTGACAGAGAAGCTGACGCCCCTGACGGCGTTAACACTCTTCTTGCAGAACGGCTTGTAGTTCTTGTGCAGGTCGTGCACTAACATCGCATCCGGGATCTGCTTCACAGCTGTAAATTATAAAAAAAAACAACAGTAAAAATCATAAATTCATTTATTCACTGACAGACAACGCACCACCTTAAACGCTAAGACTAGAAGCATGATATGCACAAGAATTCCCTAACCCTTATACGGCAGAAACGATATTTGTACAGCGCCTCTAACTCGCCGAGCAGTCTAAAATTTCCTAGAAAAGCGATGAATGCAATTATACATGTGCGTTTTCAGCCCTCAGTCGACATAACAACCGTTATCGGCCGCTGCCCCGCACCTGGTTAGAAGAGTATTGATGTACTTACGCAGAGTTATAGCCTTGCTGACGTAAGCGTTTTCCGCGCGCACCATCTCATCTTGATCTACAGGCTGCTTTGGGCGGTAGCGCATGTTCATCACTTTGTCGACTATTCCGTTGAAGATGCCGCGTTCCGTTAGGAATACCATCGTCTGAGGAACAAAAAAAAAATACAACATCGTATCAGGTGACGAATCCTGGATATACGCGAACGTACCCGAAACAAAAAACCAGTCACGAGTTCGGGTGTTCGAAAATGAGCCAACAAAAATTGTTCGTTCACGGAGTGTTGCAAAAAAAATTATGGCCACGTTTGTCTCCAAAACCGGCCATGTTACGACTATTCCTCTTGAGGGACAAAGAGCGGTTAATGCAGAATGGTATGCTAGCAATTGTTTGCCACAGGTCGCTTCTGAGCTCCGTAAAGACAGTTACTCCGTAACTGCAACCGCCGCATCATCCTCCATCACGACAATGCGAGTTCTCACACCGCACACAGAACAAAAGAGTTTTTAGAGCAAGAAAACATAGAATTATTAGACCATCCGCCGTACAGCCCCGACCTAAGCCCTAATGATTTCTATAAAATAAAGAATAAATTGCGTGGGCAGAGAGTGGTTTTCATAACCTGAAGAAGCTGTGGACGCCTACAAAACGGCCATTTTGGACACCCCAACTTCCGAATGGAATGGTTGCTTCAATGATTGGTTCCATCATATGGAAAAATGTGTCAAATTTCGCGGAGAATACTTCGAAAAGCAATAAATACATTTTTAAATAGTAATGTTGTGTCACTTCCTTGATTCCCGAAATTTTCAGTGTCGCCCTCGTAATATGATCGCATACATTGACTTTATTGGGACGTTGAAACCAGAGATTGATAGGTTATTCTATCTCCAGTACGCCATAATTAGAGACAGATACGTTATACTACTCTGTCAAGAAAGTACCGGGAAACGATCAATAATTATTTTATCGCCTTCAAAGTATGCTCCTTCAAAAACGACACACTTACGCGAACGAATAAACCAATCATCCAAACATTTTCTAAACGCTTTTTCCTTTATGTCTTCTAACGAATGAAAACCGGTGCATCGAAGTGGTCATTTGAGTTTACGAAAAAGAAAGTAGTCGGCTGGAGACATATCTCGTGAATAAGGTGGTTGCTCGATGGTATTTGTTGAGTTTTTTGCCAAAAACCGTTCACAATGATGGCCTTGTGTGAAGACGCATTATCGTAATGCAAAATCCAAAAAAAAAAAAAACGCCGCTTAGTGCTCAAATAATATTCTTTATTTACCGTTTGACCTTCCGGTAAGAATTCAGAGTGCACAACACCGCGGCAAAGAAAACAGTCAACATGACTTTGACTTTCGGTTTCAGTTCAGTCGGAAGGCGCCACTCCGAAGCTTGACTAGTTTGCATGTCAAACACGTAAACCCACGTCTTGTCACCAGTAACAATGCATTTCATGAATGTTGGGTCTGAATTGACTCTTTCTAGCATGTCCTTGGCGACTCTTAACCGATTGAGTTTTTGGAGAAAATTCAGGTCTTTTGGGACTAGCCGAGCGGAAACATGTTTCATACCGAAGTGATTATTTAAAATGGTACGGATCGACTTGTGAGACAGAAAGCTCAGCGGCTATCTCTGTCAAACTTAAATGAGGATTTTCAGTATTTTCTTCACTTTTGCGATGTTTACTTCAGTTGAAGACGTTGACGGCCTACCAGATCACATCTCGACCGCTTTTGAACGCTTTGTACCATAAGTATGTTTCTTTGATGAATTCGATTCACCGTAAACCTTCTCTAGCACTTTCAGTGACTCCGAACACGAAATTCCATTGGCGATGCAAAATTTAAGACAAGTTCTTTGTTCGATGTTTTTGTCTATTAAGAAATTCGCAATATACACTAGATATGATCTAACTAAAAACAGCTCTGTATTTAATATAAATAACAGATGCAACTCAAACTCACTCAAAAAATTTTGAACCACAAACAAATCATCCATTCCCGATACTTTTTTGACAGAATGTATATTTCGACTCTTAAGCAGTGACGGATATGTGACGGGATGAGTGACGGGTATGGGATTGGGTATCTGTACGTAGTATTATATTATCTGTGATAATGGTTATGCTGCCATCTATGATTTTTTTCAAAACTAATTATAATTTGTTTGAGTTGAGACGTGGGGTCTCAACTCCAACAAATTATAATTAGTCTTATAGGTAGTACCTATAAACGCTTATAAAATAAGGCGAGAAAGGTTGCTTGTTTTCGCGAGTGACTAATTATAGTTAGGGCTGACACTTACCATCATGACTAAGAACTGCACAAGCAGTATTATAATGCTTCTTGCGGGAGAGAAATCGTCTAGGCATAAATAGCATCGCGGGTTTTCGCCGGCTGAAACAATATAAAGCAATAATAATACTAAACTATTACTGTCCCACTGCAGGGCAAAGGAACCTTCTCTTACAGAAAGGCACGAGCATAGAAATATGAAATATATAAAAAAGCAGAAGTGGCAAGGGGGCGTGTCTGTTTCCGCGAGTCATGATCAAAATGCTCATGTCGTAGGCAAATGGAATCAGTTATCTTATGTATTATACTTTTATGTATTTTTCTTCAAAATCATGAAAAACAATGAATCGTAAAATATTTCTTGCTTTTACTAAGTTATTTTTGTTTTCATATATAGCTGCAACTGTACTATTTTTGCAGTTATTACATTCTTCTTTTTTATTTATTGTTGACATTTTGAATTTTTCATTGTTTGCTGAATTCACTTTAAATAATGATATTGACTCGCGGTTTAGATGTCCTGATCGCGATCAGTTTCATTAGTGAAAGTGGCACTTAGAAACATCATAATCTTGTTAATTATCCAACAATACGCCAAACGCTTATGTGTATAGTTCCATGTCACTTAGCCCGACCCGAGAATCGAGCCCAAGACCTTTCTCTCTCATTCATCATCATAAAGCAAAGCAAGCTCACCGCAACACTTGTTCGCATCGAAGCCCGGTTCGTGAAAGAAGATCCCCGGACAGCGTGGCCTGGCGAACTTGCACATCGCGTTGACGCGAGCCACGGTGAGGCTCTGCAGTATCGCTTCGACCATTGTGTGAGGCGGCGCGATGTACGCGCACACCACGAGGAGGTAGTACACCAGGCCGAAGGCCTCGTCCTGGGAATATTCTCGAGCTGCCTTCGTGAAGGGCGTGAAGACACCTGCAGGCATAAAGGTTACAGGCTGTTTAGTGAACATGGTTTGGATATTTTCAATACCGGTGTTTCTCGGCTCAAGCATTTATTTTTTGGTGCAAAGCTTCTTCACGGAAAATTAACAAATGCCGATTTCAACAATTAAACTAAACGCGATCAGCACATAAACTAAGTTTATGGGCTGTCAGTGTCATTATTTTCTATCCAATATTGACACTAACAGCTCTTGAACGCGTTTTAGATGTGCTGAACGCTTTCAGTTTCATTGGTAAAATAACTGTTGTATTATTAGAGTCTAAACAATTCTTGGTTTGTATTCATCAAATCAACCGATCGTGTTTATTTTTTTTAAAGAAGTTGACCCGTCGAACTTCGTACTTCCTCAGAATATTATCTTCATAAATATGTTTTATTCGTTATTCTGCTATTCGGGGCGAAGACAAATCCAACAAACCAAATTTCATACAAATCGGTCCAGCTGTACTTGAGTTAAAAACTAACCTGACTTTGTTTTATTTGTAAAGATGCATGATAAGTATAGACATTTGGTAGCAAAATTCTTAAACATAACTTAAAACCTAGTGTTGCCTCCTTGACTCTGATGACAACTTCCATGCGGTCCCTAATGGTAGGTCCATTAATTTTACGACAGTTTCTTGATGAATGTTTTTCCATTCCTCAGTGACGACCATCTTGGAGGTCTTGAAGAATGATAGGGGCAGGACCCGATCATATCTAGGACCCGCACTTCCGTTTCAGCTCGTCCCAAAGGTGCTATATATAATTGTATGATAAGTATGGTATTTTGTATCGACCTTTTTCGATTTTATTTAAGCGTTTATCAGCGTAAACTTGTAAATGGCTTTCAATTTCATATTTTTCAAGAACACTGTAATAAGTTGTTGTTGTAAGTTTCCCATACAGAATACAATAAAATAGTTACATTAATAGCCACACGTACGACGCCAACAATATGATGTGGTACTAGCAGTTAGCCAGCGAGTTCGTCTTTCGTAAATTTCGAAGTTTTCTCTAGACAACTTTCATTTCACCCTATTAGAGAGAGAGAGGCAATTGCAGCCGTCGACACTCGATGGCGGCTGCACTTGCCTCTGCCGATGCGTGTCGCTCGTGTGGTAAAATTACCAAAAAACCTGGACAAGAATATGGGATTTCCATACAAACTTTCTTCCCCTTAGGGGTTTGTACCCCTAAGGGGAAGAAAGTTTCAAAAAATAAGTTTTGGCTGCATCGTCTGTCCTGCTACAAGCTACATGTAAAAATCAGTGTTTAAGGGTAAATTTATAAGGTACTCGTATTTGTATCTACTTCACAGGGTTATGACGACTTGACAAAACATCGAGTTTTATTTATTATAGTAAGTTTAATATTAATGTAAAACACTTAACGCGTGTAAAAAGATATTTAAAGAAGCCGAGAGTCACCAGTCCCTTCATTGTAGTCATTATTTTGTACTGGACCATACCTGAGAAGCTTCTGGTTAAGGAAATATTAAACGTCAAAATTCCAACTTTTACTGACGTTTTCTTACGAAAACAACTTTTTAATGTTATTTCACAACTTTAAATACCCCCACGACCCTTGTACCGTTGCATGCCGTAAGCACTATGTTTTGATTGCATTACGTTGCGCACTACCGTAACAGCGAATTTTCACTCCAAAAATTAAACTAGTGGAATAAATTCTCAAAGTGATGTTGGAAACCACATCAAAGTTCGTTGCGGGTTATAGAAGAACAACGCGGTCACACAGACAGACACAAATTTATAATATTTATAGATATAGGTAATATTCCCAAAAATGACTGACCAAATATGAAGATGCAGGCAACTAGGATCGTGCTGGTGCCTCTCTCGCCGAAGTTGAAGCTGATGAGGTAACTCAACGCGAAGAACGACAGGCTGCCCACCATCAGGATCAGCGCGAATGTGGCTGCAGATAGAAAAATTATTTAAAAAAAACTTGGTTTTTCGAGACAAAGCCAAGCGGTTGGTTGATTATTCACGTACCTAGAGGGCTGGCTTAATTTTTGACCAAGGAATCAGCACCGCCATACAACGTGACAATGCTGCCAGCCTTTTGGGCACTTTTCGTGTTGACAGTGATACGGACAAATATTTTGATGCCCTATGATTATTTTTGATTTAATTTTGTAACGATAGTCGTTTCTGTGATGACAGGACAAATTGAGTAAAATGTGAACTACTGAAAAGAGCTCTAAACAAATCATTAACAAATTGCTACTTTTATCAGAAAAGGGTTCAAATTGTCAAATTGAAGTTAATAAAGGCTTCATATATGTTATTTGTTGAAAATACGTGCATTATGAGTGTAAATAGATAAATCAGCATTAAACAAGGAAGTTTTGATTTTTACTACACTTAGTTCAGGCAAAATTCTGTTTAGCGCTTTCCAATGATTGTTAATTTCATAATGGTTACTTATGCTGCCATCTATGAATTTTTTTCAAGACTATTATTATAATTTGTTCGAGTTGAGACCCCATGGTCGGGTTAAATGCATACATTTACAGTTTGTAAAGTCGGAGTAATTAACATTTACTGGGTATGTGCCCATCTTTTTTACACTAAATTACAATACATAATATTTTGTTGTCTTTGAATTTTATTTTAAATCGTATTGTATGTGGTTTCGATGGAGATTTAGTTTATCAGCAGTACCTCAAAACGTCTATTTGTTTTGACGTAACTAACACTAACCGGGTTTAAAATTTAAAAGTTTAACTCTAGGTTTACCTCTAACTCTTGGTGGCGCAGGATGAATTATTTGAGTAACCCTGAGTTTCTGTTATCTCCGAGTTATTTAGGATAACCTAAGAACGCGCAAGTGGGCTTAAGTGTTTCTATGACAAATAAACGTATTATTCTTTGTTGTTTCCCTCACCTAACATATCCGGCTGGTTGGTGGTGTCGTCTTGCTCCAGCAGCTGCACGGCCAGCACGGTGGGCAGCACGAGCGTGGCCGCGCACAGCGCCGCGTGCGACGCCAGCGTGGCCAGCCAGTGCAGCGCGGCCGGGCAGCCCGACATCACGTGGATGTGGCGCGAGTTGGTCTGCCGCTCCTTGCACGGGAGCGACACGCTGTTGGTGTTTGTTGATAGGATTACTACGGACAAATAAAAAAGTATGAAATTCCGGGGGTTTTATCGCATAAAAACTGTCGCTTCTGTGCTGTGCTCGGTTGGTCTAGTGATCGCAACGCAAGTGCTACTGCTGAGCATGAGGTCCTAGGTTCGATTCCCAGGTCGGGCAAAGTGTTATTGGGCTTTTCCATCAGGAGTCAAAGTCAAATAATTTATTTTAAATAGGCACATAAATGACACTTTTGAACGTCAACATTGTAAAAAAATGAATTGATTCTAGTTGCCCCTTCCAAAAGGTAGTTTCGTATGGAGAAGAACTTGCAAGAAACTCCACCGTTACTCTTTTAAAATTATATGTGAAGACGATGCACCTAGAAAAAAATTACAATTCCGCAATAGGCAAAAAGAATTAAATATAAAGCAATGGCTGGTAAATTATGTGACTGATACATCATGGTGCTCACATATTAACAAATGTTTTAAAAGTATATGACTTACATATATTTTTTTAAAAGTAATAATGCGTGAGTTAAAGTAATTACAGAATCAATGTGAAATAAAAAAATACAATTCAATAAACAACCAGTTTGATTTCAAGCATTCTTATCTCGGATATATTCCTCTAATTTGTAATATGTTTGTTTGCAAACTGTACATTTAACGTGAATTTTAAATTTTCATTCATTTAATTACAATATATCACAAGATATTTTATTGTAAAATTTAACACAGTAGCCCCTAAAAGATGTATGTACTTTAGATAATCTGAAAAATGATCTATTTTATCTTTATTTCTTGTGTAAAAATTCAAAAGTTATTAAAACTTAAAAAGTTGTAGACTTTACTTACATAAATAATATTTTCATAAATTAACTGGCAGGTACCGTCATAATATTGATCTTCTTAAATATTTCCCTAAGAGCCTCGCGGCGACGTAGATTGTAAATGGTTCTGACAGCTCTCTTTTCTATACTAATATTAAAAAGAGGAAAGATTTGATTGTTTGTTTGTATTGAATAGGCTCCGAAACTACTGACCGATTTGAAAAATTGTTTTACCATGAGAAGCCGATTTTATGTCTGATGAACATAGGCTACAATTTTTTTTTTCGAAATACACGCGGACTAAGCTGTTGCTAGGGACTTACCAAGACGGGATGACACTGACAGCTCACTTCACGCAAATCTTCATGGTCTGATTTTTACAGAATTAACATGCAGGTGTCCCATGACAACTCCAAACTTTTTGTAACTTACTGACTGCAATAAAGATGCCCCACATGACGGCCGTGACAGTTTCCTTGGGCTGCTGGCTGGTCTTCGTGCCGGTGTCGTCTGGCCGCAGCTCGCGGCCGATGGGGTCGTTGACGGTGGTGATGGTGCGGCCGTCGGCCCACGGCATGTGCTGCGCCGCCAGCAGGTTGCTGAGCAGGTTCAGGGCCACCGGCGCCGCGTGACGGATTAACGTAGTGTATAGAATCTGAGCGGATTGGGTCATTAGTATTGGTTCAAAAAACCATTATAGATAGTTTTAGCTGAAGGGGTTGGCGGCGTATTGTACACACACGCCAAGAAACTACAAAAAAACATGGTTTATTTTGATAACTTTGCCAAATAACAGCTCTTTTGTACCAAGAGTCTCTGACTTAAACCGCGGACAAACAGACAGACATGGAAAACAGCAAAGGTTCCTCTTTTTACTCGCGACCCTTTTTTGCGTGGGAAATCATCAAATGACTTTTTCTGCTCTGAGCGGAGCGGGAGGGCGTGCCAGAATTTTACTGACTAAAACCCACCCGTGTTCCTTCAGTTGCCTGTGACAGGGGCCACGGTATCTCTTCCGAACAAACCGCGACCCTGGCAGGCATCGGCCCTAACGGACCCCATCAGTTAGTGCTGACATCTCTTTGAGGCGCGCATGGAACACAACGCGCCCTCGATCCGGGCCTGGTCCTTACCCGACGGCGAGCTACCCATTGCTCATCGTCCGCAAGCCCGCGCCTACGGTGGCCGGGAATCTACTGGCGATTCACGACGCCGGGGAGGGGGAGGGGTCGTCTTCTGCGGCGACTAGGGGCGTAAGGGCGCAAGATTGCTTCTCTCTCAAGCGCTCCGCCTCTTCCTTCGCGACAATACTGCTTCCGCTCTCGCTCCGTACCATGGCCTGGACCAGGGCCGAACGCGAGAGATCGCCGCCGCCGATCGCTTCCGCGAGGACACTGCGGAAACTGCGGGCGATCCACACAATGGTGACACCCGGGCGTTTCATCCCGCCTTATGCGAAACAGGAACCTCCCGAAACAACAGTGTCCGGTGAGGACCTGTGTCAGGCGGAAGGTGAGGACGCCGTGTCGCCTCTCCAACCACTCCTCAAAGAGGGGCCTTACCGCCGCTATTGTGGCGTGCCCAACACTGGGTTGCGACAACCGCACCCTCCCATGTCGCCATGAGATCCCGCCGGAGCTCTGTTCGCTGTACCGTGATTTGTGGCGCAGTTACACCCCGACATTTTGCCTCCTCACGCCACTCCCACACGTGCGCGAGGATTTTGCCTCCAAATCCCATGGCGGCTATCCGGCAAGGAGGCTCGCAGAAGACCGTGCGGTAACCCAGGACCAGCCAGAAAAAGTATCAGCCCTAAGTTTTTATTTCGTGTATGGGCAACTAATGGACTAGAATAGACCCTGAGAGTGATATTTATATGCTCTGGCATTTACGTACAGACTTTTTACTGTAGATAGTGATAATAAAAGTTAACACTTTAAATATTGAAGATAGATTTACTCAATAGAAAAAAACTTTATCGTTTAATTTTGCTTGCGGTTTCGTCTTCGTGGAGGTAAGAAATTATACCACAGGACTGTACTACCGGGATAAAAAGTATCCTTTGATATAACCCAGGTCATGGTCTACCGGTGTGCCAAATTTCATCGAAATCAGTGTAGCCGTTGTGGCGAACCAAACTCTATGGTTCCCATGCACTACGATATAAAAGTGACAACACTACAGTTCGCGCAAAACTTTATGAGTTCTTGGAGTTGCACGCGAGTGGCTGCAAAAGTACCTAAAAGCTAATTATTTTTGTGATGAACAAATCAATGCTGTAGGTAGGCATATAATAGGTACTATAGAAAATGTTCCACATCTAGAATAATGATTGTGCACTAAGCTGTACCATGCGCGGTTTCGTACTCAGGCCTACGTTCAGGGGGTTCATAAAGTTTTGCGAGAACTGTATTTATTTTTGTCTAGACCTGTATTTCTATGCTTCATGATTAGAAATTAGTTAGACCAGACTTATAATTATGAATGTGAAACCTCAAGAACATAATTTGCTATATTGTGTAAAAATAACTAAAAGATTAATATCTTGTGTTAGTGTAAACGCCGCCTCCGCTGTCGCTCGGATACAAATACATATAAAAATACAACTCGACGAGTTTCATTTCAAGTTAACCGGGCGCCATAAGCGTGAAAAGGTAACAAGACAGACATGAGTTACATTCGCTTTTATAATATTAGTGTGAGATAAGAAACTTTTGATAGGGATAATGACAATTCTTTTTTTTTTTACTCAAAAAAATATTTGTTTCCAAATAGTGCGAACAATATTATAAAAAGTGTAAAAGTTAAAATAAAATGCCAAGTTATAAACGTTTTAAAATAACTGTTACACAAGAACAGCACTATCGTGGAAGTGACGTCACGACTATGTTACTTCATACTGGCGCCGTACATTGTCCGTACCGCGCGACAAGGACGAGAATAATCCCCGTCAAAAACTTTAAAAGCGTGTAGCTTCTTCATATTTCTCATTTTTACCATGCCTTCTTTGAAAACTATTTTTTTTTAAACATTTTGAATATTAGTCAACATTTCTATTGACGGGGTTAGTGATATAATCTCGTTTGTCTTGTAACAGGCACAGTGACCGCGAAGCAGACACAATATTCAAACGATCACCATGGGCCATATGTGGATTATAGCATTGGGTTGGTATTGATGTTCTAGTGATTCTTGTTGCTTACCTTGGCATCAGTTTCGTTGATCTCCACTCCCACTAAGTACTTGTTGTACTCCAAAATGTCATTCTGGCCAGTTCGAAGTACCGCTGTTAAGAAAATAAAGGTATAATAAAAACACCGAAAAAAAATACTCTGGTTATAAAGGAAATTGTCAGCTTTGGTTACAACAGTTTTTATAACGACAACAAAAAGCCAGTACAAAGTGCCAATTTCACCCTATGTAATTGAACGCATTCAGTGCTTTTAAACCCAATTCAAGAGCTGTCTGTCTCAATATTCCACAGCAAAAAATGACACGGACAGCCCTTGAACCTAGTTTATGTACTAATCGTGTTCAGTTTCATTGGTGTCGATCACCCCTGAAATAATAAAAAAACTGATTTTTAAACAGATCTCAATTAACTACACTACTTACGTTCGTTAAAAAAAAGGTCATCAAAACAATTTTTATGTGTTTTATAATGTTTAGACTCATATGTCAGCTGACTTTCGCTGACTAATTTAATTTCACCGTTTTTACTAACCACTGGCCACATCTTCAGCATCCTCAAAAGCGACCTTGGGGAACCGTTTCCGGACCGTATCGACGTCCTGCAGCCGGACGGCCGGTCCGTCCAGATGGTACAGGACGCGCCTGTCCGCCTGGTCACCGTAGATGTCCAGGTTCATAGCCAGCGATTCCGATGGCTCGTCCGTCGTGCCGTTCAATGAATACGTCATAAAGATTATCATTGTTACTGGTAGAACGATTTGCTGGGGACAAAAGTTGAGATGTAGGTAAGGTTTAGAATACTAAATGTAAATTGTGTTTTATATTTTAGGGAATAATTCTTCAACTTTTAAAAAGAAAATGTATTTATTAACAATATAAATAATTTAAAAATATAATAATAAATATGCAGTTGTAGGCGCCCCTAATAAATAAATTAATTTTACTAAACTAAGGGTCGCATTACATCACAAATCATTAAATCTATTCATCAACTTTATTTAGAGCCAAGACTCTAACTAAGGGTCTACATTGTCCTTGAAACGAAGTATTAGTAAACAACACGATACAGTGACACTACGAATTCTGTACATCAAACTTATTAATAAAGCACAAAAATTATTGCTAGGACACGAATTTTGTTTTTGGTGTGATAAATCCCGGTTTACGCAACGCTACGCACGCAAAATCAATTCAAATCAAATTATTTTATTTCACATAAACCAACATGGGAACTTATGAAATGTCAGAAGCCAAGTGCATGGTTCCAATTGGTTGTTTCGGAGAAGAGCCAGCAAGGTACGCCACACATTACATTGTGTTTATAGGCACATGTATCGGTACAGGGTTCGTGGGCGTATTTAAAGTTGAAACATATAGAACATTATTCAACAATAAAAACTTGATGTCGTAAAAAAAAAAGGTTTGGAAGGAATTTTGACCTTTAATATCTCCGTAACCAGAAGGTACCCAGGTATGGTCCAGTACAGAAAAAATATTACGATGATTACTCTCGGCTTCGTTGTGTCTTTTTACATAACACACATAACCTCACGCCGGTAATCCCAGAAGGGTATCGGGAAGGGAATCCAACCCAGGACCTCATACTCAGCAGTAGCTCTTGCGACCACTAGACCAACGAGCCAGTCACACCCGTCTTTTTACACCCGTTATTATGGACATTTTAATGGAGGAAGATGGCTGACAGAGTGGAGCTCTGTCAGCTATCATTCTCCATCACCACCCAGAGTTACTGTTCATTTAATACATGAAGCTCTAAGATCATTTATAACATCTTTGTATTTCTGTCAATTGTTTGAGGTTGACAGAGACGGACGAATAATGTTTAGCGCTAGAATGAATAGTGATTTATATAATAGAATCGCTCCGAAGCGAATGCCATTTGTCTAGGCCCTCTAATCCTCGTTACAGTAACTGTGTGGTTCGCTTTTGCGAACAGGGACTATGCAAGTAATTCACAAGAAACAGTTATTTTTTTTAATAGGGTAAACATTATTTATCTTCTTCTTTATTATAAAAAAAAAACTTTAATTCAGTGACTGACAACGCACAGCCTAAGCCACGAGGACTCGAAACATAAAATTGTGCGCAAGAGTTTGTAAAGTACAGCCCTCCGCAAACTAACAGGGTGCATTCAGCTCCATAATTTGAATCATATTCCAACGGAAAATTTCTGAGGAATATTTTAATTGTCGTTTGCTAATTTAATTTAAACCATTTACAGGCATTTTTTAATTGTCAAGGAGTCGGTCAGTCAGAGAGATGAAGGTATTTGCCTATTCCAAAGCTTAGTAGGTTTCTATGGAGAAGAACGAAGAATGATTTAAAAGAGTGTCCAAGAAACTCCTTGGACACTCTTTTAACTCAAATAGAAATAATTTTAATGTTGAGTACTGCAAACTTACCAATATGAGGAAGACCCATTTTTTATGGATAGCGTATTTGACTTGTCTCTTCAACAACACGTAGAACTGTCGCATATACAAGGGAACGCCAGATAGTTTCGTTGGTGGCACTTCTGGAACAAGCAGGCGACCCAAAATGGTACTGTTGTTTTCACTAATTAAATAATCAAGACTTTTTTGTTAACCCCCGACGCAAACAGAGGGGTGTTATTAAGTTATTTACAGTATTTATATATCACGAGGCGTCGCGCTTTACTTGTGGTAACTAAGTGTACAAATACGCTGTGCATGTGTGCGTGAAGGCAAGTAGTGTCTGTACATAACACACACACGCACACACACACACACTTTCGGCTTCGCCATTGTCTCGGACGGTACTGAGAGCTCCTGCGCTTACACACACATTCACAGCGTGTTTGTTCACTTGGTAACCTCAAGTAAAGCGCGCGTCGCTTCGTGAAATAAAAATACTATTATTCTTCATGCACACACATATACAGAGGCGTAGTTAATGCCATAGGAATTTTCCACCAGTCATACTTTGGGTGATGCAGAGACAAACAGTAAAGTTGTGGGTGCAGTTACGAAAAATTCAGAAGTAAATTATTGAGAGTCTATAAAGTTGTCACTGCTAGGACCCCAGGCCTCTTCTGTGTAAGAGGGACCGGTATTAGTGAATATAAAGTCTTTTGTTTTTTAAACGACAGTTTTGTTACTTTTATCTTTACAAATGCGCTTGCGCGGCAAATTGGCACCTGTATTTTCAGTTACCTTTTAATCAGCTTATACTGTTCCCACTGCTAGGACACAGGCCTCCTCTCTGTGAGAGGGAGTGGGCCCAGTGCGGATTGATAGATGTCAAATGTCTTCGAATTTGGGTTCTAGGACATGCCGGTTTCTCCACGACGTTTTTACTTCACCGTTTTGAGCGCAGCGGTGATGAAATAATTAACACAGAGTAAAGTGCCTGTGTGGGTTTGAACGTACGACCTACACTAAATTCGGCGGTAACCACTAAATTCGGCGGTAACCTGTAGATTTTATTATATTTTAAATGGTTACCCAATAAACTATTATAAGTACTATGGTAAATAATATAGGTACTCACCCGGCTCTCCAGCATTGTCCACTTCATCTTCAGTTAAAGTTGTGTCGATGTCACTGCATAACCTTGGGACAAAATGACAAAGTTATTTAGCCAACGTTTACATACCCTAGGATTTCTAATAATAATTTATTTTGGCGATTCTGGAGGAGGTTCTGGCACAGCAGTGGACGTCTTTCAGCTGAATGATGATTAAAGATTTTATTTTTAAAGTCCAGACATAATCTTGGTCAGAACATGTGCGTTCCATTTTGATTAGTGTTTGAAGTGGCATTTTGAGCAAAGAACCACAAAGATTTAAGTGGATTGTGATCATTTGTCAGTAATCGTCTTTCTCAACAATCTCAACTCACAACTAAAGGAGTTCAACGATTCGGCGAACAATACCAAAAAAAGGACATTCGGGTAGGCAGCATAAAGTCCTAAAACTGCTAGACCATCATTATTACAACTTAAATCAATCAATCAGCTATGTCTAACCGCATGCAGCCGAATACCAGTATTTTACAAGAAGCGACTGCTTATCTGCCCTCCACAACCCAGTAACTGGGTAACACGGTACCCCTTAACACTGGTTGTCAGACTTACGGGCTTCTGACTACCGGTTACGACTGTCAAAGATCTACGAATGACAGCTAGGACCAATCCATCCACTAAGCGTCCGCGGCAAGTATAGCTCAACCTTCAATCAATCAAAAGCCATTCATTCAAATTAGGCTGAGAATCAGCACTTTTCGAACGTCAAAATGACATAAGACAGTCTCCCAAAACGCCCGCCCTAGATTGGCCCGCCTTCGATCGACCCGTGCGGCTACTATTACCTGGCCACCAACCTTCAGCCCATCCTAGGCCACGAGCCCATATTTAAAACTGAATAAGACAAAAAAAAACTGAATCTACTAATATGTAAAATTCTCGTGTCGCAATGTTTGTTAACAAACTCCTCAGAAACCAAAAATTAATAAACAAAAGAAAGAAATTAAATAACATAACAAGCAGTCACAGAGTGTGTGTGAATGTGTACCTGAATGTTGGTGATTGTGTAGGTTGAATGGAAACCACAAGGTGAAGATGAATGGTGGTGCGTGTGTTGAATGGTGGTGCGTGTGTAAATGGTGGTGCGTGTGCCAATGCTGGTGAATGTATAGGTAATTATTTGAGTCGAAGTATTATGTAATAGTGTGGAGCAACTTTTTTGTGTCCTCTTAAGAAAGGGTTTGTGTAGTGAATATTTATATAGATAATCCCCCTGGGTAACAATTATGTTGATGGCTTACTTCAGGAACACCTCCTCAAGCGTGGACACGCCAACTCCTATAGAATCTACCCCCAGCTCGGATCTCTTGGCCTCCAAGGCAGCGAACAGCCCCGGGAACTTGCCGCACTGCGTCGCCGGCAGGCTGTACGAGATCGAGTTGATCGTCTGCTCCTTTACCGACGCGTCGGGCACGTTTGACGTCACTACTTTGGTTATCGCTTGCTCTTTCGGGGATCCAATCGTGGTTAATGCTAGGCGGTAGCCGGAACCTGGATGGAAAAAAAAAACTTTTTTTTACACATACATAAGTAGATACAACGAAGCCGAGAGTCGTACTCCCCGTCTTTGTAAAGTTTTTTTTAATACTGGACCATACCTGGGAACCATGTGATTAGAAAGAAAGAAAAAGTATTTATTATGACTCGCACAGTAATAGGCAGAACGTAGTGTGCTACGCAGTATCACAAACCAAACTAAACACACTTTTAAAAATATATATTGCAGGTTAAAACTCCAACTTTTAATGACGTCTCTTTCACATTAACATGTTTTAATGTTATATCGCAACTTTAAATACCCCCACGACCTCGGTACCGTTGCATACACAATGTTATGCGTGTGTTACATTGCGCACTACCGCAACTAGCAAAATTGTACACCAAAAATAAACGTCGTTTCCCAGCAAATACTATTGTGCTGTTACTTAGTTTTGAAGAGATATGAGGAACAGGGTGTAAAGTTCACTCATACTCTTGGAAAGCTTTCAATGTTTACTAGCTAATGCCGTGAAGCCAGGATCGCGAGATCAGTTGATGTTTGGCAACGCGCGCGGTGAGCGTACTAACCCGCGAGTCATGCCGCGCGCGCGCCGCACGTGTATGAGTGCAACGCACAATGATAGGATCCTCCGACCAGATGGATGTCGTATCTGGTGGGCAACTGCCCAACGTTTTGATTTCGGGAAGTTGTATATGCTATCTGCGCGGTAAACTCTGCTTGCGCGATGCAGGATTTGTCAGACGTCAGTGTGATGCGTTTGTTCGCATGTGACGGTGTAGATGCCGCCACAGTTTGATGAACAGAATGCGTAGTTGACGGCTCTGTGACCTTTGTGAGAGGCCTTTGCCCTGCAGTGAAACAATAATAGGCTGGTATTATTAAAATTTATAAAAATGCTGCAATTAATTATCTTAGTGACGTTGAAAGCCACATCAATATCCGTTGCGGGTTATGGAAGAACAACCCGGTCACACAGACCTAGATAAATGAAATATTCCCAAAAGTTACCACTAATGTACGCATGTAAGGATCGTGGTGTTCTGTAGTTTCTGCCTACCCCTGTGGAAAAAAGCCGTGAGTTTGTGTATGTTTTTTGTTTGTGTAATTATAATACTCATAAACAAAAAAAGGGGTCATTGAACTTATCATTATGAGTAACCTTTGCTATAAGGCCAACCCTGAATTCGCCAAAAAAGAACTCGTTTTTTTTTTTAGTTTTATCGTGTTGAGATAAACAAACTGTTTTTTTTTAAAGCTGATATTTCAAGGAACTTTACTACCTACAGCCGTTGATCCCAAACAAAATATCGTCAAATATTTTTTTGTTTTATTAAGTTATCGATACCCATCACGGAGTTTCGCTAGGTAATTTAATTTGACCCTGTAGGTTTTGCATTTGTAGACTATTAGAAGGCTTTTGAAGATACTATCAAGTTAGCTTGTTTTTTTAAATAATATTTTAGTTTTAAGTTTAGATAGCTATTAATTGTAACCTTTATTTGTATGTTTCTTTTATTCTTAAAGATTAAGAACTAAAAGATCTAAAAGATTAAATGAAATGTGAGGTTTAGTGCCAATAGAGAACAATTGTTTTTTTTTCTGTTTTTATTGTAAACAATAACTTGCATTTATGTCTGTTAGGCTTAAGACATGAATTATTGGTTCACTGTATGCACTCACCCACTGCCTTCTTGAGATGCATGGTGGTAGCGAAGCAGCGCAATACGCCGGCGTGCAGCGCGGCCACGCGGTCGCCGAGCGCGTCCGCCTCCTCCATGAAGTGCGTCGTCAGCAGCACGGTGCGCTCGCCACGGAGAGACTGGAACGAATGATACAATCATTCTGCGTACGCTTCTGGCCTACAACCCAGGTCGCTGACACAAAGACCGACAGTATACGGAAATGAAAGCGACAGTACCGACACCGACACAGACGAACGACTCAGACATCGCCCACCTCGAGGAAGTCATGGCCCGTGCGGCTATGGCCGATGTCGAGAATATCACATCGCCCGAATCACCTGGCTGGAACGAGCAGCTCCTAGCCTCGTCGCCGGGCGACCTACACAGCGACCAGGCCAGAGTGGAGGTAGCGGAGATACTGTCCGATGGATCCATCGCCGAATAACTCCACCCCACTGCCTTCACCGCCCCTAAACATCATACAGACCAACCTTCAGCATAGCCAAACTGCCACGCCTAGCTTACGCAGGACAATGGAGGTAAATCCCGAACCATCGCAATGATCCAGGAACCGTGGATCAGGAACAATAGAATATGCGACCTCGGCAACATCTGAGGTAAGCTAATTCTCAACAAACAAAATTCAGACAAAAAAAGAATCTGCGCCTACATACCCAAATAAATTCCTACCACACCACTCACTCAGTTCTGTTCCAGAGACCTGACAGCTGTTAGGCTTCAGACCGCAGGCGACGTTCCCAATGTTGTACTGGCATCGGTATACATGCCAGACGAGGACGCAAACTGCCCGCCAAAAGAGATGGCCGACCTGGTACAACACTGCGAGCGCGCCAACCTAGACCTGATCATCTGCATCGACTCAAACGCTTACCACCCACTCTGGGGCAGCGACGCACCGAACTCCAGACGAACTATCCACTTATTCTCTACTAACCATAACATTGTTAACCGTGGCTCTGAACCCACTTGGGTCACAGTCCGAGGACAAACAATCATAGACCTAACCCTTGCAACAGTTCAAACCTTATCACAAACTGGCACGTATCCGACGAGCCTTCTTGCTCAGACCACAGAAGTATTCGTTTTACACTAGCTACCAACACAAGCAAAACAGTGCCAAGGCGGAACCCGCGGCGCACAAATACCCGGGTATAAACACCTCCTAACCTCCCTACTAGGCAGAAACATATCACAAGTAACCATAAGAGCGCCTGCACAACTAGAATACACCGTGAACAAACTATCAGGATAGAGAGGAACCCATGGTGGAACGCTGAACTTAGTAAACTCAGAGATGCATTACGTAAGCAATTTAACAGAGCCAAAAACACTAGACTCCCTGACGACTGGGAGTTGAGAGAGCGACCCAACATTACAAAAAGCAAGAACTGCCGAAGAAGAACATCATGGCGGAAATTCTGTGAATCCATCGAAACCGACAATGGAGCCGAAAGGGTAAGCAAAATCCTATCAACAGATCAGGACCCAGAATAAACCCGATAACTCATACACACTAACTGACCATGAAACAAGTAAGGTCCTCCTAGAGACTCACTTCCCAGACTGCAAACAACCTAGAGGACAAGATGTGGGAAGCTGAACCAGAATGGACCCCAACTGATCAAGACTGGTCTAGAGCCCACAGTATAGTAACAGAAGACCGGATAAAGTGGGCCATCAACACCTTTCAGCCTTATTAGTCCGCAGGGCTGGATGGCACCTTCCCAGCCCTCCTACAATGGGGGGTTGGTTTACTGACACCATGCCTGGTGGAGACCTATCGGGCCTGCATAGCACTCAGACACATACCCCTAGCTTGGCGAAAAGTGAAAGTCATTTTCATACCCAAACCAGGCAAATCCGACTACACACAACCCAAGGCCTATAGGCCCATAAGCCTCACTTCATGGTTGTAGAAAGCGTCATCAGAACACTAAATGTCGTATGCCGATGCCGATAACCATAATAATGAATGGCACCCAAGAAAATACTCTATGCAACCTTGTGCGCTAAGCCTTGAAAATAGTAGATAAGCCTATCGACGGAAACCCCGAAATAGATGCCAAATAGGCATCTATTTCGGGGTTTCCGTCGATAGGCGATGAGGTTTTGTCAAGCGGGTTTAAGCGATAAGACCGCCCATTGTGTCACCCAATGTAAAATTTCTACAATCATATCTGTAACTAATAAGGTGTACATAACAAAGAATATTCTATCTATATAAATATTTTAGCCACGCGTCAAAATTACTTTGTAGCGCTTTGGCTTGTGCTTTAACCGGCGGAGCTGACGTCCTGTCGGTCTATTCTTTAAAATCTCACCGTGAAAAGTTAAGTCATTTTGGCGCATAGCTAAAATCGAAACTAATACCGCCGTCTTGGTTTTTAAGTATACAAGCAACAAAAAGCGCCCCTGACAATGTCATTCAGGATCTAAAAAATCCCTGTAGCACTCTAGTCGAGAAGACTTACCAGCAGCAAGTCCTACAGTTCCCTGCGACTCTCTACGTCGAGTCGTGACTTCAGCTCCGCCAGTTAAGGCACAAGTTAGTTGAGTTCTTCACTATATCGCTCCTGATAGTTCGGTTGTTGAGGATTAATGTACAAGTTACAACGCTACAAGGATATTGTGGCCAAACTAACGCCTCCGTCTAGTTTTGTCAATACACAATGACAGTGAAAATTTCACAAATATTTACTTACAGCGCCCCCTGACAATTTCATTCGGTGTCAAAATATCCCTGTAGCACTCTAGTCGAGAAGACTTACCAGCAGCAAGTCCCACAGTTCCCTGCGAGTCTCCACGTCGAGTCCTGACGTGGGTTCGTCCAGCACCAGGACATCAGCTCCGCCCGTTAAGGCACAAGCTAGTTGAACCCTTCTCTTCATCCCTCCTGATAATTGGCTTGGCAATGAATTGAGCTTGTTGGTTAGAGTCAGTCGCTCGGCAAGTTTGTGGGCTGACATCCGCGCTTCTGCGAATGTGCCTTGTTTGAGCTGAGGAAAAACGATTACAAATATGAAAACTTAACAAAAAGAACAAAGGATTTGGTACGCAACCACGACAAGATACAATAAAAAAAATAAGAATATATATATGTCGTAACTGAAATTACAAACAGCTAACATTTTAAATGAATATTCTTCTTCTTCGTATATATAAAAATCTTTAGTCTCGCTAAAAATCAAAAACGGCTTAGCCTATTTTAGTTTTTTATTTGTTTTGTTCGCTCTAGCCCTGGTTTAAAAAAAATTGAGCCATTGCAATGCTAGTTATTATTAAAATGTACACTAAAAAATTATGTTTAAGCAGTCTATTTTACAAAACTAGTATATTACTCGCCAACTAATTGCAAGCAACAATGTGTTTTTTTTGTATACTTACGAGTGTAAAGAACATGAGATGTTCCTGTACGGTCAAATCCTCGAAGAACAGGTTGTGTTGCGGACACAGGCCGAGGTGCTTGCGTACTTCCGTCTGCTGAGTCACCGTGTTCTTGCCGTTCACAAATACTGTCCCTTCTGTGGCGCCTGTCATTCCTGTAGACATAGCATAGATGTGGAACATCGACATAGTCAAGGGAGGGCTCTGACATCGATAGATGCATGATGAGATTATTCTCTTAAACTTATCCTTTTCTTCCATATTTGTATATTAATCGACGCAACATGAGACATCATTTTAATTTGAATATTGAAAATAAGTGTAGGTTTAACGGAATTGAAAACTACAATTGCCATTTTTTTTTGTAGATCTTGTCGTTCTTGTGGATGTACCACGGGGAAATGTCAAAGTCAAAGCATTTATTTCAAATAGGCACTAAAAGGCACTTTTGAACGTCAACATTTACATTTAAATAGAATTGATTCTAGGCGCCCCGTCCAAAAGGTAGTTTCGTATGGAGAAGAAGGAAACTCCACCGTTACTGTTTTAAAATGTTTAACAATATTTTGTAATATGTCTATGTGTTTATTTTTATTAGTTATGTCGACTCGTCATGACTCTATGCTGTCTTGTAATGTTGCAAAAAATAAAACTATTTTGACCGTATTTTGGCCATGGCGGCCAATCTGAACGGAGACGCTTAGCTTTCGACGAGGGAGATATTATAGTGCACAAGCGTGTGCGCCGACACACTAGGTGCACTCTCTCTTAGGGACGGCAAGCCGACACTCGCGGAGAGAGAACAGGCGCAGCACCAACTGCTTAACGTGCGCACCGAGGCACGGGGGTATCACAACGCCAACTTTCAAACTCCGGGCTGTTTCTAAGAAATTCCTAATGGAGAAACCCAATAACACTTTACCCGACCTGGGAATCGAACCCAGGACCCCACGCAGTCGCGCTTACAACCACGAGACCAACGGGGCAATACTACAAGATACATAAAGTAATGTTGTAATGTTGTGAACAAATGTTTTTCTTTTATGCTTACCTGTGATGATAGACATGAGTGTAGTCTTGCCGGCTCCGTTGTGACCGAGCAGCACAGTGATCTCTCCCTTAGACACCTCCAGAGATACATTCCTCAAAGCTCGGTGTTTCGGGTACACCTGATATAAGTATTATAAACTTATTTCAAACAACTGTCACATTTAATTTAAAAAATTCAGTGATGTTGTAAATAAATTGTAATGTCATACGACATGAAAATTAAAACTTAAGGTTTGTTGTCAACTTACAGCATGCACTCTCTTAAATGAAGTAAGACATAAATATCTAAAGAGACTCTTGTTAGGCACTTAGGACAAGGCACAATGACATCCTATAGCTTGTCGACGATTGTTGTTGGCGATAAGAAGATTTACAAAAAATATCAGTCATCTATCCTACTATTTAGGATTTCAGGATGACCTTGACCGTTTTCTGAACTACTGTTCTGTTAACAAACTATACTTAAGTATATATAAATGCCACAGCATTATGTTTACAAAGAAGAAAAAAGTGACGAAATTCAACTATTCTTTCAGCAACACTCCACTGAACAAAGTTAATTCTGTTCGTGATCTAGGCGTTCAGTTAGACTCAAAGCTCCACCTTGATGCTCATATCGACAACATAGTCAATAAAGCATATAAAATGTTTGGTTTTGTAATGAGAGCATCAAGAGAATTCCACCGTCTCTCTACCTACTTATACCTAATATAAGTCAATACGACCGCATTTGGTATACGCAGTTCCTATGTCGAGCCCTTACTATAAAAAGTATATTGACATTATTGAATTGGTCCAACGCAAACTCCTACGTGCAATGCACTATAGATGCTTCAAAAAGAAAATATCTTATCATTTATTACTTCAAAAATATGATCTTATTACTCTGAAATCCAGACGCACCCTACTTGAGATGATGACCCTATTTAATATATTTCGTAATAAATTCGACTGTACTGATCTTGTGAACAGTTTGTGCTACCTGATCCCTCGTACCGTACATGTTCGGGAAGTTCGCTCTAGACACTTGTTTGAAACTACTTTCAGTAGAACTAATTCAGGCGTACGCTCACCGCTGCATCGATTAGTTGACACCTACAATGGGCAGTTTGGCTCAACCGATATCATGTTTCTCAGCAAGGCTGTTTTTAGAAAAGAAATTGTTAATATTTTAAGTGATCAGAACCGTAATAATTAAGTAATGTTTACTTTTATTCCCTTTATTTTTATATTGTTCTTACTAACAACTAGTAGATCTGTTTTTTTATCTGTGGATAACGTTGTGAGTAGTGTGTTTGATACTCCTATTAACATCTAATCTATATATACCTATTCGTACACTTCTGTTTGTTGTCCCTTTGTGAATAAATAAATAAATCTCTAAACCAGCCTATAATGTTCCCACTGCTGGGACACAGGCCTCCTCTCGGTGAGAGGGAGTGGATATAATCCACCACGCGGGCCCAGAACGGTTTGGTAGATGTCACATGTCTTCTAATTTCTGGTTTTAGGTCATGTGCTTTCTTTTACCGTTTTGAGAGCAGTGGTGATGAAATAATTTACTCAAAGTAAAGTGCCGGCTTGGGGTTCGAACCCGTCGAAGTCACAGCCGTTACCACTGGACCACCACTGCTTAACCACTCTCACTGCTCATTGTTCACTGTAATAATACTTATTACACCACAATTAATTAGGGTGCGTTCCTGACAACTAACCCTTTACAGCTCAGTTCTATAAAGTCTGACAGCAACCTTAAAGCTACAACAATAAAGATCACTGTTGTGCAGAAACAGCGGTACAATAACTGTGTAATGACTTCAACATTATTTACAGCAGTGGTGGCCCAGTGGTAACAACCGCGACTTTGTAGGTTATTTCATCACCACTGCTCTCAAAACGGTGAAGGAACACATCGTGAGGAAACTAGTCCTACAACCAAAAATCCGAAGACACGTGACATCCGCCAACCCGCACTGGGCCCGCGTGATGGATTATGGCCCACTCCCTCTCACCGAGAAGAGGCTGATGTCCCAGCAGTGGGAATATTATAGGCTGAATAAGTATGTTATGTTACACTATTTGTTCCAAATCGGTCGGAATACTAATTAATTTATTTATTTCAGATAATACCGAATCCAGGCAAGTACAGTCCGCGAGGCCTAAGCTGAGCTTTGCGATTGGTAATCACTCACACAAATGAGTGATTACCGATCGCACCAATGTGATCGCGAGATCGCGCGCGTGCTTTCGCACAGCGCCTCAGGCCGACTCGATGCCGAAAGGACACGTCGCTATGTGCACTCACACTAATGCAAAGTTCAGCTTAGTTCTCGCAGACTGTACCAATGTGACTTATTGAATTCATATGTACTGTCTGAGTTTATCTTGGACATTACCATCGGTTGAGGAAAACCATCGTGAGGAAACCTGGACTTTTATAGTTCAAATTGTGAGTCTGAAATTGACAACCCGTCTTGAGCAAGCGCGGTGATCAATGCTCGTGCCTTCTCAGTATGAGATGAGGCCTTTGCTCTGCAGTGGGACAGTAATTGTCTAGTATTATTTATTATGGAAAATTACTTTGTTCTGTCCAGTTTCCTTCAGTTAAAACCACGGAATAGAAAAAAACAAGTAGACGTGCCCGTTTGTTGACCCGCGTGTGTCACAATTATGCGGAAAATATGTAAAATAATAACAACCTTCGTCCGTCGTAATAAGACTTAATCTTGTATGAACAACAAGTAAGCTTTTCGTTAAAGTTGAATTTGTTGTTCATACAAAATTAAGTCTTATTACGACGGACGAAGGTTGTTATTATTTTACATATTTTCCGCATAATTGTGACACGCGCGTGATAGCTGTGTGGGCACTTCCACTTGTTTTTTTCTATTCCGTGGTTAAAACCATTACGATTCTTACCTTGGAAACGTTGACGACCTTGATCCCGGGCTCGGCATCCGTTGGCGCAGATTCAAAGAACCGCTGGTCGGAAGCCATGGGGTCTTCTTCATCGCCTTCCGACTGCGGTTTCACCTCATTTTCGGTCCAATAAGAGGCCTACATACACAAAAATGTGTTTACATAAATGTACAAATTGTGATACATGTTTCTAACAAGACTTGTGATACATGTTTCTAACAAGACTTGTCAGACATGTTTCTAACAAGACTTGTGATACATGTTTCTAACAAGACTTGTCAGACATGTTTCTAACAAGACTTGTCAGACATGTTTCTAACAAGACTTGTGATACATGTTTCTAACAAGACTTGTCAGACATGTTTCTAACAAGACTTGTGATACATGTTTCTAACAAGACTTGTCAGACATGTTTCTAACAAGACTTGTCAGACATGTTTCTAACAAGACTTGTGATACATGTTTCTAACAAGACTTGTCAAACATGTCGGGTATAAAATATGTATCATGCATGTTTGTTTTTAACTATTTTGACAAGTTTTGAATACAACTGGTACTTTAGGAGCAAACGAACGACAATAGAGATAACATGTACCATCCATGTTTTATACCTTGATGACGCTACGATGAAGTAAAGAGAGAGATGCCCATTACGTGGCAGCACTGATGGTTAATTTAGCTTAAAATGTGTACCGAAAAACGACACAAATCAGTTTTTTTTAACAAGCTTTTCTGTTTTCAAGATCTGTATAAACTAAAACTATTTCTGGTCTGTCACACACTGAGCTGTAAGTAAAGTCAACCAAACAGATACTTGCACATGCAGCTTACTTTAACTACGTTTGACCGTATTGAACGTGTGCAGAAAAGGCAATAGTTTGAAAATAAACGACCGTTACTTTGATGTTTAAAAGTTATACTCCATCACTCATTACTTTCCCGTAACAACGTTCATTAATATTTCATAAATTTGCGTATACAATTATCATACTCATAATAAAAACAAATAAATTTTGTCTATGGTATGTTCCAAAAGTATTTGATGAATCTAAACAAATGGGTCAGACCCAATGAAGCCAATGACTCAAGATGCCAATTTGTAAAGCCACTTTAAAACTGAGTACTTTGATTTGTTTATTTGAATACTTAAGCCGGAAATTCTGATTTCAAATCACCTTAAATATCCGGTTCTGTATCTTCTACACACCTGTGATTTCTGAGCTAGAAAATAATGTCAATGCACAGCAATCATGGCTGTAAGAAATAGTCACGCGGAAGCTGTAGAAAAAGTCCAAGAGTCCATAAATCTTTCCGGTATTTATAAATAACCTTCAAATACCATACGCGAATACTGCTAAGTATCTCGGCGTGACCCTGGATGAGAAACTGCGCTGGAAAGAGCATGTCAAAAAGAAAAGAGCCGAATTAGATAATAGATACAAATTTAAAAAAAACTGCTGCTTGGAAGGCAGTTGCCAATATAAATATCTAGCAAATTATTGACATATAAACAAGTTTTGGTAATCGTCAAACCATACAACGATTTCAAAACACGTACATTAGAAACAACGACCTCAGCCGGGAACTCAATATGGATGTCGTCAACACAGTAATACAAAAATATGCAGAAGCTCATGAACAACTTCATCATCACGGTAGTGTCGAGGCGATCGAACTCCATGAGAACACTGATCTAGTGCGAAGACTAAAAAGGGTTAAACTTTTGATTTATCTTGGTGTAGGTAGAGTGAGTGAACTTAAGCTCTAGTGGAAGTGCTGACTATTGTAAAAAAACACATGAATCTTCCCCTTTAGTGAATAAAAAAGACGCTATTGGACGATTTCTAAATTATATAATTACTTAGCAGTTTAAGTTATATTTAATTTAAAAAATTAACAATGTTATTGAAACGCTAATTGTGGGAATTAGTGGTTCTATAAGAAGAACAGACAAATGTGTTACTTAATCCTTCCTAGTGAACAGGGTTTGTTAAAGTTTTCATCACACACTTTTGGAACAGACATTACGTTATGCAAACATGTTTTGTTTCGTTCCTGCATATCCAATTCTTTGGTTGACTGTACCTAACATAGGAATCGTGGACAATACACACACACACACAAATATGTGATAGGGTTACAGATTGTGCAAGTATCATTATCATTATTTCAACCTAAAGAAGACCATTGGTGGACATTTGCGCCCAAAGTATTTTCAATGCTCAGCTCAGCGCCGAGAGTTGAGAATACTGTATAATATTTTAGCGTTCAATTAGGTGTTTGTACTTATATCCTGCAAGTAAATTTTTTATTTGGTGGTAATTCCGCTAACTATTCAGTATTTATTTACTTAAAACAATTAATTAATGTACATGTAAAATTCTAGCAACATGTTTTGGAAATTGGAATGTCATATATTTCTACAATATACCGATACAAGACCTACGGTGCTCAAAGGATCTTGTGGCGCTGGAATTACGTAGCCAGGGAGCAGCTGTTAATGATAGTTGGTGAAAACTTGAGAAAAGTAATTTAAAAAAAGATGGAGACGTTAGTTCCGATTTTGTCCGTGCGCCAGAAGACCCTTTACAGCGATACTAACATCATCAGCTTCACTAGTATAAAACCCAGTGGAGCAATCACTCAGTCTGCCGACTCCCTGAGTCACTCTTCTCAGTTCGTAGGTGACCGTCCTTACTGTGGACAAAACCGAGCTCCCATACTCGGACATTTCATAGTCCCCACTTTGTTCTTTCTCGAAACTTTTCTTTTCAATTGGTTTGGGTTTCCGCTGAAAGCAGGAACGTGCAGTACCCGGCATTAATATGGCACATGGAGCATTAGAAAGGGGCTGTCACTCACATAGTATTATTATCTCATGAAGCGACGCGCGCTTTACTTGTGGTACTGAACCAAATGTAAAAACACGCTGTGAATGTTCAATGTGTGTGTAAACGAAGGAGCTCTCGGTACAGTCCGAGACAATGATGAAGTCGGAAATGTGCGTGTGTGTTTTATGCTGACGCTACGCTAAGAGGAAGCCAATCTTTTGTTAAAACTCATGTTGCAATATTAACGGTCGGCTACTATAAATCTCGGGTTTCCGAAGAAAGCGGTGCCATCATATAGCGGCCGTAAAATGATGGTAGTCTTGATAGTATTTTTTACCGGTGGGTGTTTTTGTTTTTTTTTTTCAAATACTTTTATCCTTTTGGTGTGCCCTTGCAGGGTACATAATTTTGCAGCTAGCTTTAAGTTGTTTGTAACATCTGTTTACCATGTCTTATCTTTGTGTGAACACACGTATAGAACGAGAAGGCATCGCCGTCTTAGGAAACCCAAGTTTAATTGAAGCAACTAAATGTGGCTCATTTTAGAAGAAAGTATTTTTTTTTTGCACTGAAGTTCGTGACCTTTTACATTACTCTAAAAAAACTATCTAACAATTGCGTCCATGAACGATTTAAATGTACATCTGGCGTAGAGATTTTTTGCAAACACATTTCAAATTTCAAGTTTGTACAGAAATTTATGTGGAGGGCAGTGCAATTTTAGATTAAACGATCTAAACCTTGCTACCTGCTTCCAGGGGGGCATAGAAAGCGAAAAAAAATTAAACATGTGAAATCCCTTCTAAACCTTTGGGATTGAGATAGTCATAGGTTTAACAATTTTGCTACGGCATGAGCAGTCTTGAGCATGCTGAACGAGAAGAGGCTTTTGCCCTGCAGTGGGACAATAATAGGCTGGTATATTATGAGCTATTTTCATTTAGTATCAAATTGAAAAAGATCTCTCCCTCTCTTCACTTCTCCTCCGTATACCCCACATACCTTGAAAAGGAAGTTCCAGGGCAAGGCCTGACCATACTGGCCTGGCCTTACGTGTGAGAGGTACCACGTCAGGAAATAACAGATGGCTGCTTGAAGCAACATGAAGATGTAACAGAGGAGGACGGAGCCGTTGTTGTAAGCATTTGTCGACGCTATGTTGCTTATGGTCGAACCGATGCCTGTAAGGAAATTAATTAATTTATACAGGATGTCCAGTAAATAACACGACATACTGCAGGGGGATACTTACGGATTTACAGTTTTACAAAAAAAAATCGTTCGTGTTTCGTTCTGTGAAAATTTAAACAAGAAATAATATTTCTTGAAAACATTCTTGTTTTTGATAGAAAAAAAAAGACTTATCAATGAGTAAAATAACTATTCACGAATAATTTGATGTAAAAAAATTGAAAAGGATTTTTTCATTACGCGATGCTTAAAAATCTGTTTCAAGGTAGAGATTTTTCGATATTTCGGTCAGCTTTGTTTATCTGTAAATCCGTAATATTTTGCTGAACATATATTGTGTTCTTTTGGTAGGTATTGACCCAAGCTAAAACCCTCTGCAGTCACCCTTCAGCCCTAGTAACTGTCACACGTTCATGAGACGTGTGCGCACATCGATTCAACAAAATTTATATTATTTTACATTTCTACTTTTATTATTAATAGACAAGATTAATTAGGACTAAAGTTGATGATTGTGATTTGAACTGTAAAAAAAACTAAATGTAAGAAGCTGATAATCATCTTTTAATTGCCTGAGATCCACAAACAGCCCAGAACAATGTCAGAGGATGGAAGTATGGCCTCTCATCGATGTCCTGTGACGACATATAGTTTTTTGTGCTCCACAAAAATGTAACGGCTGGAACGAACATTGACGAGCAAACCATGAATTAAGCACATGATTCTAGATCCAGCTATATCGTAGAAATTCTTCGTCGGTTACCTAAACAAAAATCAGCTATAACATAAAAAAGTGTTCCCTACGCGTTCAAATTGTATGGAACAGCGTTTTTTTTTAAAGGACGCTCGGCTCTCGCCGCGGACGGACGTGTTTGTGCGCTCTCCCGCTCCAGTGTTGTGTTTCCTGTTTCTACTCGTCGCGACCACGTGACGTCATCGTAGTCGCCCCGACTACTCCGATTTAAAATCAAATCAAGAAATTGATTTGATTTTAACCAATCAAAAAGTGCCTTTTTCAAGGCAATCTCTTTTCTGTATCAGTCATTCGTGAGTAGCTTCACTAGGCCCCTTCTGGGTAAAACCACAGTTTCGTGGTCCTCGGTTGAAACCTTACGGTGTCAACGAAGCCGAGTGGGGTGTTGACCCAATTCACACCCGCCGAACCCCTTCAGGGCGAGGCAGTTAGTTGGACGGGTCCCAGATAACCGGCCTTGGGGGATCTCCTAGTCGGCTCTGGTGACAGTTTTGCTTTTCAGCTACTCACCTAGTGTCTTTAGGGTGTGTCTACACCCTTCGCGCTAGACTGGTCAGGGCCCCGTTCGCACAATAAGACTGGCGACGGGTTACAAGCTTAGGGCTCACCAATAGGTACTCACCTCTCTGTCTACACCCGGCAGAGAGGGTCACACATCCCCGGGCCCATCCACCCGGGGAGATAGGTATAGGATTTAGTCTACGTGGGAATAAATTTCCACCATTCCCTCCCTAAACTAGCTTCTCCTCCGACCATGGAGGACGCCTATATTTTGGCGTTCTTCAGAGAGGTCCTTTTTAAGGACCCCGATTTCCTAGCGAGATATGGCGACAAGCTATGTCATCGCTCCACCCCCACTCCGTCCCAGGGCGCAATCGCGAACTTCAGCGACGCCCTCGAAAGCCCGATGTCGCCACCTGTTGCCGAACAAGGCATTCCAGCCATTGTTCCGGCAGCTATTGTTCAGGCAGACAATGTTCCGGCCACTAATTCGGCCCCCATTGTAACACCCGCCTTTGTCCCGGCAGACAATACTCCGGCCGCTAATCCGGCCCCTATTGTCTCGCCCGCCTTTGTACCTGCCGCCATTGGCGAGGCCTCTATTGTTCCGGCCGCCATTGTCTCAGAGACAACGCAGGTGCGCGCCGCAAACACGACTCACCCGGAGAGCATGGACACGTCAGTCCCAATCTCCGAGGACGAAGCCCGCACCTCCTCCTCCAGCGATGACGACTTCCAAGTAGTGGTCAAAGGAGGCAAGAGGAAGGCGGCTAAATCCTCCGCCCCCGCCGGTCCGGCCTCAAAGAAACAGGTCACGTCTACATCGTCCAGCTCGACTTCCGCCCCTAGTCCGCGGGCCAGTCGCCCCGCCAGCCCTATGGCTTGCCCACCCGCTTCTACCGCGAGGAAGCAAAAGCCCCCTCCCCCGATCTACATTCAAGATAAGGCCAAATGGACCGAAATCTCGAAAATGTGTGGTGATCGCAAGATCAACTACACGAATGCCCGATCCACCCTTCAGGGGATCAAAGTTACCGTCCCCACGTCTTCGGACTTTAGGGATCTCTCCCGTGCCCTGCGTGAAAGGAACTATTCCTTTCACACGTACTCCCTTCCGGAGGAAACCCCCACTCGCGTCGTCATTAGGCGCGTACCTCGTGAAATCGACACCGAAGATATAAAAAGCGACCTTGTTGCACAAGGCGTTCCGGTCTCCGCCGTACATCGCTTGCATAAAGCGAGACAGGGCGTTGTCTATGACATTGTCCTGGTCATATGTGACCCCACAGAGGGGCACCACCCGATCTTCAAGGTGAAGTCGGTCTGCTCGCTCTCAGGCATCTCCATCGAGAAGCCTTACAGAGCTCAATTGATTGGCCAGTGTCATCGCTGCCAATTATATGGTCACTCGCAGTCCAACTGCTATGCCACCCCTAGATGCGTCAAGTGTCTAGGAGAGCATGGCACCGCCGACTGTACCCGCCCCAAAGATAGGGAACTATGTTTAGAGCCTCCCAGCTGTGTACTCTGCGGCCAATCGGGACACCCGGCAAATTACCGGGGCTGTCCTAAGGCCCCGAAGTCCTCCTCTCCTAAACTCGCGAAACGCGCGAGCGACCGCCAGCACAGGGAAAGCCCCTGGGGAAAGCCTCCTTCCGCGCTGATGCCGGAGCGGCTCAGTCCGCAGAGGCCGTCTCCCTGGGCTAACCTAAATCACCTGAAGGCTCCCGCAGCCTCGGTGCCCTCTATCCCCGCGCAACCAGCGCAACCCGCTCAACTTCCAGCGCTGATGGCTTCCGCCATCCCAGCGCCTTTGGTAGCCCCCGCGGCCCCTACGGCCTCTCCAGCGAAACCTCAGGGAACCCAGGGCCGAAACAGCGCCCAAATTATACTTAGTACATACGCGGCTCTCTTCACCACCGCCGCGGACAAAATGGCGGAAGAAATCGTTGCTGCAAACGGCAACGCACTCCGCCTTATGGAAATCCTCAGCGCGTATCCCGAGATCGCGCAAGTCCTACACTCACTCAAATATTAATTCTCAATGGATAATACGAGAGTAAATAGTAACAAACCCCGATCCCTTAAATTAGGCTTTTTCAACGCAAATGGCGTTTCAGGTCAACGCGATGAGATCGCCACTTTCCTCCGCGACCATCAGCTTGACATCCTCCTCATACAGGAAACCTTTTTAAAACCACATCACCGGAACCCGAATATTGCCAACTTTAAACTAGTTCGCAATGACAGGTCTCGATGTCACAAGGGTGGCACACTCATATACTTTAGGAAATCTTTGTATTGTATCCCTATAGACCCACCTCCTCTCTTCTCCCATCTGGAGACCTCTATCTGTCGGCTCGGCATGACCGGCCACCAACCGATCACCATCATCTCCGCTTATATTCCACCAGACAATGGTCCGGAGGATCCCATCTCTCTCCAAAAGGACTTCACCGCCCTCTTCGGTATGAGTGACTCCGTCATATTGGCGGGGGATCTTAATGCCAAACACCCGGCGTGGAATAGTAGCACGACTTCTACCAGAGGTCGGATCATTTCCAAGTTAGGCGAATCCCTTAACTTTGACGTCATCGCTCCAATGAGCCCGACTCACTTCCCAGGTAATCCTAATCACCTTCCCGATGTTCTCGATGTAGCGCTGCTCAAGAATGTGAACCTCCGTTTGCAATCGATTGAGACGTTCCACGAGCTAAACTCCGACCACCGCCCTGTAGTCATGCATCTTGCACCCTACTCGGGCCCGATCGACCCCAACCGCCCCCCTCAGACCCAGATGATAACCGACTGGAGGAAAGTAAGCGAAAGACTGAAATCCACCACGTCGCCTCACTTAGACACAATCCCCGATCACTTAGTGTCAGTCGCCGACACGACGGCCGCAATCGACTCGTTTACAGAGCACATACAATCCGTATTGACGGATTGTTCACGGGAAGTTCCGGTGATGGAAGACCATCGCTGGAAACTACCTGCTGACTTACGTGACCTGATAACCGAGAAGAACGCGGCCATCCGTGCCTACGACTCCTTCCCTTGTGACGCGAACAAAGCCCACATGCGCCATTTACAGCGTGCTGTAAAGAAACGCATAGGGGAGGTACGCTCAGAGGGTTGGAACAAGATGCTGAATGAACTCGAGCCCACTCACCAAGCCTTCTGGCACCTTCAGAGGAAATTGCGCTCCTCCGAGGAGGTCTCTATGCCTCCCCTCATCCGCCCCGACAAGAGCGTCGCGTTCGACAGCACCGACAAGGCCGAATGCCTTGCTGACAGCCTAGAGTCCCAGTGTTCTCCCAGCTCTCAACCAGTAGACCAAGCTCACCTGAACAAGGTCGACGCTGAAGTCGAACGGAGAGCCTCCCTTCCACCCGTTGAAGACCCTGATGATCCTCTGCCTCCCGTCACTCCAGATGAAGTGCACGACATCGTAAAAGGGCTCCAAGCTCGTAAAGCCCCCGGTTCGGACGGTATTACCAACAAGGTATACAAACTCCTACCTGCCCCTCTAATAATGCTCATGACCGCCATCTTCAATGGCGCCATGAGCAACAACATCTTCCCACAAGCGTGGAAAGAAGCAACAGTCATCGGTATCCCAAAGCCAGGCAAGCCAAAGTCTGAGCCCTCCAGCTACCGTCCCATTAGCTTACTCAACGTTCTCGGCAAAATCTACGAGAGGCTTATTTATAAGCGTCTCAAAGACTACGCCGAAGCAAAGAGCCTCATTCCCAACGAGCAGTTTGGTTTCCGTCCACAACACTCGAGTATCCACCAGGTCCACCGTATCGTAGAGCACTTGTGCGCCGGTATGCAGCGTAACGCGACGACGGGTGTGCTATTCTTCGACATAGCGAAAGCCTTCGACAAAGTCTGGCACAACGGCTTGTTATACAAGCTTTACCAACTAGGAGTGCCAGATCGTCTCGTACTCATCTTACGAGACTTTTTGTCGAATCGCACCTTCCGCTATCGCATCGAGGGTGCACTCTCGTCCCCTCACCCTATTCGCGCCGGTGTCCCTCAGGGTTCCGTCATATCTCCTCTAGTTTTCACGCTGTTCACCAGCGATATCCCACAGAGTAAAAAGGCTCAGTTGGCTCTCTTCGCCGACGACACTGCCGTTTACTATACCGGTCATTGTCCCAATGCTATAGCTCGTACTCTCCAAACCTCCGCAAACGTCTTAGGCGCTTGGTTCCGGAAATGGAGAATCGAGGTCAACCCCGATAAGAGTCAGGCGGTTCTCTTCTCGAGACGTCGGCGAGTCCCACCCCCCCCTTCCCAGCCCGATCACTATGTACGGCAAGCCAATCCCTTGGGAGAAGCAAGCCAAATACCTAGGCGTGATCCTTGATCAAAACTTAACGTTTAAAGAGCACATTAAGGCTGTTCGCGCGCGCGCCGCTTTCGCTCTTGGTAGACTCCACTTTATTCTGACAGCCCGTTGCAAACTGTCACTTAAATGCAAGCTGCGCATCTACACCGCAGTCATCCGTCCCATCATGACCTATGCCTGCGTTGTATTCGCGCACGCTCACCCACGTCATCTCCATAAGATGCAGACCCTCCAGAACCGTTTCCTCAGAAAGGTCACGGGTGCCCCCTTCTATGTCCGTAATATAAATCTCCACATCGATCTTAAAATGCCTACCATAAACCAGTTCATGAAACGCTTATCGAAGCGTTTCTTTGACTGTGGCATAAAACACCCCAACCCCTTGATCTCAGCGGCCGCCCGCTACACTCCTTCCCGTATTAGTAGTATTCGCCGACCAAGGCATACCTTAATCGCCCCCGACGACGCCACTACCCTCCTCCAGGAGAGTAGTAAGGCAACCAGCACGCTTCATAAGCCCAAAACCCGATCGCCGTCCTACCGTCCTCGCCGCCGAGGTTCCTCGCGAAGATCCCGACGTAATTGTCCCCCCCGACCCTTGCTCGACGAAGTGCCAGCCCGCGCCGTAGCTGAGCCTGTAGCTTTAAATTCCCCGATTAATAATAATCAACTAAACTTGATCCAGCCTGTCCCATCTTGCTGTCCTCCCGTCAGCGACGCCCTAAGCCGAGGTCCGTACCCCACAGGGGGTGCCCTTAGCGAGCGTTCGCTTAATAATATAAGTAGTAGTTTTACGCCCCTGGCTGGAGGCTTTGAGTCCGCTTAAGGCAGCCACAGGATAGTCCGGTTAAGTAGTCACGACCTCTCAAGGTCAACTACGAGATGCCATACACAAAAAAAAAAAAAAAAAATTTTTTTAATTGACTTTATAAAAAAAAAACAAACACTACAAAATATGTAAAAAAAATTTATTTCTTATTTAATCGCGTTCCGCCTAGATATTAAGACTTTTTGCTCAGTAGCACTACGGAGTTATTTATGATAGACAATACAGATATCAACTAGTTTTTAAAACGTGGAGTTGTCAAGATGACATGAAACATGCAAAAGAATATTTTAGTTTTATATTTTTTATTTTAATCATTATATTAAAAGGAGAATCGACATAGGTGTAATAAGTTACTTAAAATGTCGTTTCTTTAATTTCAGCAACACATTTGGGTTTCAATATTACACCTAAGACGATCATAATTATCTTATAAATATATCATGGGCAGCCTTATCGCTTTCTGCGATCTCTTCCAGACAACCTTAGAATGGACTGTGATTTGCTTAAGTCATAAAATTGGGCTGTCGTTGGTGCAAATAATAAGTATACAATATACTAAAATAGATACACAAAACATCCATCCATATCATAAATACCAGGCCACTCAGTAAGTATTGGTAAAAAAAGTTTTTATGTATGAGACTGGCCAGTTATTTTGAAAATATTAGTATTTGTAAGCAAAAATAGTCACGCTCAAAATTTCCGTCCACATTATTTGAGAGCTAATTTAAAATATCGTGACTCATAAGAAAATCTGCGCCGGGAACATTTTCGCGCTATGAATTTTTACGATTTCAAGTGTCGCCTGAAACCGGACGAATCGTACACGAAAGACTTCAAATGGCATTCATGGATGAAGGCCCTTCTAAGGCAACCGTGTGTCGTTGGTACAACGAATTCAAGCACGGTCGACTAACTTTGGGGGATGGAGAAAGAAGTGGTCGTGCTAGCAGTGAAAAATTTAATCCAAGACAATAGGCGAGTTACGTATCAAGAGATTCAGCACATACTGCAGGTTCAGCACATACTGCAGGTTGGATCGAGAAGCCTTCATGAAATTCTACACGTGTATCTTCGCGAGAGGAGGATAGTTTCACGCTGTTTGCCGCACAGCCTCACCGATGCTCAGAAGCAGGCCCGGGTGGTATGGTGCCGTGATATGATAAACAAATTTGAAGCGAATCTTGAATTTATCAATACGATTCAGAAATGAAGCGCCAGTCGACGGTTTGGGTGTTTTAAAACTAATCAACGCCTACCAAAGTGAAGCGATCTAGAAGCGGGGGGGAGATTTTGATCGCGAGCTTTTTCAATTTGATTGTTGTTTACTTGGTGTCAATTCCTTTATGGAACCAAAGAAGGATCAACGCTTAATGATGTACTACCAAATGCTTGGCAGAAGTTTTCTCTGTTGTGAGCAACAAGCTTACAAACACAGGGTTCCGCGGGCCACTGCTCCACCACGACAACACGCCTTCGCACACCGCGCCCAAAACGAGGTACTTCCTGGACCCTCCATACAGCCCTGACCTAACACCGTGTGACTTCTTTTTATTCCCGAAACACTTTTATACACGGATACAATTTTCGTCGCCGGAAGATGCGCTGTCAGCGTTCGAGCAGGCTGTAAACGAGGTGTCTACGGCGGACTGGAAAAAGTGTTTCAAAAACTGGTTCAGACGCATGAAACTTTGTATAGAAGCTAGTGGAGAGTACTTTGAAAAGATATAATTAAAAAATATTTACATAAAGAACATTGATTTTTATTTTCGCAAAGCTTTCTGAGTCCCACATATATTAATATACTGACCATAAGTTTCAAGCGTGGACACCTCGAGCCAAAACCAGAACATGGGCGTATGTGGCAATAGGCCGGTAGCAAGCGTTCCTATGTACGGCAGCTTATAGTCCGTGACGACGCGCGCTGGTATCCAGAGGAAAACATACGCCAGGACGGACAGGCTTGCCGCGTATGATGCTGTGGGGAAAGAACAGTCAATAAGAAAGCGTTGAATTCTGAAATGTTACTTAATTTTAAACGTCCATTAAGTTCTATGCCAACACTTTGATTTTCTATATTACTGTAGCTTTAGAGAGACTTTTGTGAACATCTTATAGAAAAGTTGAGTGTCATCATATTCGGAGGCATTAGCATCTTAGCGGCTTCACGGCTGTACCGTCATAAACGGTTACTTCCGATAATAAAATCATGGCTGGACAGAATAGTAATTATGAAACATTACAATACAGCTTGTAGTTCACAATATTAGTGTATTGAATACACTAATATTGTGAACTACAAGCTGTTGCCCGCGACCTCTGTGATCCCGGATCAAAAGAAGCCGTCTCCAGCAAGCCGATTTTGTAAAAATCTCAACGTGAGGACTTGCGTGGAGAGTGCTGTCAGTGAGCAAATCCCTAGCATCAGTAGCACTGACACCTCACTCCACGCTCACTTCAGGTAAGTTTTCACGGTGAGATGGTTACAGAATAACACTACAGGTCATGGTGTACCCACTTGCTTAATTTCATTTAAATCTATTCAGCCGTTTAAGCGTGAAAGCGTTACTTTCTTTCGCATTTATAACATTATTGGTAAGGATTGCAATTCTCTGTCGTAACTAGTTAAAGCGTATTATCAAAATAGCATAGCACAATCAGTCCATAACGTTTCCACTGCTGGGACACAGGCCTCCTCTCAGCCACGCGGGCTCAGTGCGGGTTGGTGGATGTCACATGTCTTCGAATTTTTGGTTCTAGTACAGACCGGTTTTCTCTTGATATTTTCCTTCACCGTTCCAAAAGCAAAAATAAGAAATATATTATTAAGATTTATAGGTACCATATACCTAGAAATAAATGATATTCAATTCAATTTTTATTAAAAACCCGACTGCAACTTAATAGTTTAAAACAAGCTCAATAATCAAGCAGTCTGATGCAGTTAGTGGCAGTTATTTTAGTTCAAAATCATATATGGATGTCCATGGAGTTACTTGCCCGTTCTTCTACTTAGGTTCCTACTTCGCTTTGGAACGGGCAACTAGCTTCATATTTCTGACTGACCGACCCCTTGACAATTCAAAAGTGCCTGAAATTGGTTTATTTGAAATAAATGCTTTGAGTTTGAGTTTGAGATGTGATTCCACCAACAGCTTGTTTTGAACTTTATGGTTGCAGTCGGGTTTTTTAATAATAATATAGGTACATGTTATTCTTCATTTTGGATCACACATTCAGGTTAAAACTATTCATAGAAGATAAGTAAAAAGGACTAAAGTGCCGATTTCACCAATGAAACTAAACGCGTTCAGCACATCTAAAACGCGTACAAGAGCTGTCAGTGTTAATATTCCATAACTATTTTGACACTGATAGCTCTTGTTCTGGGTTTAAAAGTGCTGATCGCGTTCAGTTTCATTGGTGAAATTGGCACTTAGGGTGGATTTCACCAATGAAACTGAACGCGATCAGCACTTAGACTAAGTTTAGTGTTTGTTTAGTGTCATTATTTTCTGTGGAATATTGACACTGACAACTCTTGAACGCGTTTTTTGTGCTGAGCGCGTTCAGTTTTATTGGTGAAATTGGCACTTATAACTCAAACTTAACTAATAATAACGTTGCTGTTCACAGTATGTTAAAAATACTTACTCCCTGCCGAAATATAACTGGAGGCGAAAGCCATGGCTACAATAGTGTTGAAGTACAGTAGCAGCATCAGGAATATGACGAACCCTGAGGTGTGCGGTATCAGAGGGTTGGAGGTCGCCTTCAAGAGTATGGTACCTCCGATGGAAAAGATCAGCGCGCATGGCAACACGTTCAGAAAATGAGACAGCCCTAGAAGTTTCGGGGACACCCCTACCATTTTCATCAGCTCCTGCAAAAGCAATTGGTTTTATCGTGTGGTCGATTGCGGTCGATCGATGTCGATATTGATCGCCTCAAGAGATAATCGATCATCCATACCGATTGATGAATGCCCGACCCTCGGTTGGTAAACATTTTCAAAACAGATTACATGGCTTGGCCGTTGGCGCCACTTTGACACAAGGTCTTCCATTTCGACAATGGCGACACAATATATGATGACGTTCATCATTCGTTCGTCATTCAGTCACGACTAAAGAAAATAATATTATATAGGCGCTTTAACACTATTGACAGATGCCCGGACCTGACGTCTCAACCGACGTGCTTTCACCTAGTGAATGTCATAACGTCGGACATGTTTGCTGACGCAAGAGTCAATGACTATTATGCCATTACGCGTAGGAAAACAGCTTCGCTGATGCGCCGGATTCGGGTGAGCGCCACTGGAATCCTAAGGATGATCTCTGAGAGGCCAGAGGCTGCACTAGATGATCCAATAATTTTCTGACATGAGTGATTTAATTATTTTATATAGAATTTTATGAAGGATGATTTTATTTGATTTTGATTATAATATTGACTTACATAGCTTTGGGACCTTTCTTTGTAATCAACAATTATGGACAAATAATTAGTCTGAAATAAATAAATTTAATTTCAGAAAACACGCATTCCGTCAATCGCCGCGACGATGTTGATCGACCGGAATCACAGGCTGCCATTCATCATCACAGTGCTTGATCGATCCGAATGACAAAACTATCTAATATTCAAAGCATACCGTTTTCAGTTTTTGTCATTCCGTTCCGTAACCGACTTCCAAAAGGAGGACGTTCTCAATTCCCCAGTTTTTTTTTGTACGCTTTTTACGCGTTATCTCTGGCTATTGAGAATCGATTTCGACATATTTATTTTAGGTGGACAGGGTACGCTTCAGGGGTGGTCCCATATAAATGTTAATTAGTAAATTTATTAACTTAGCTTGAGTAGTTTTTCAGTTAGCTTCAATCATACGTATTTTCCTGTCACTATTATTTACAATTTCACATACTTAACAAGTAGACGTGGTATACGAATTTGGATGTCGGTTATTTTTATTTTTGTAATAAAGTTTTTTTTTAATTCACTTTTTAGTTGTGGTACCTATCCCACAAAAATTCTAATACCATAACTATTAATTCATTAAACCCCAAAGTTGTCTTAATTATAACACAATTCTTCAATCTATCAGTAACTTACCATTATCATAATTATACAGTTTATTTCACTTTCTCTTTCAATCAGTTTAAATTCAGTAACCAAACTCTGAAGGCAAGCTGAAATCGTATCAGTATAATTACACAAATAAACTTGCCTGTATGCAGTCTAAGCAAGGAGTCTCATTTTACCCAATAACTGGGTATTAAGGTCAGATTCAAGTCGCTCCATAAAAAAAACTGTTATTCAGCTGCATGCGGTTACATTGGAAGCCAACCTTATGTTTAGGACTCACTTGAATGCCAGAGGCTCGTTCCTGGAGCAGACGACCCATGAGGAACACGAAGGTCAGCAGCAAGGAGAGCCAGCACAGCACCATGAGGGTCTTGCTGATGACCAGCGTGATCTCGCTCATACGCCTGTAGTAGTACGGGAACTCTTGGAGGGACAGGGCCTGAGCGGAGCAAACGTTTGTTTGAATAAAAAATAACAAGAATCATACGCGTACAGTTCGCGAGGCCTAAGCTGAGCTTTCCTGGCCAATTGGACAATTGACCTGAGGCGCTGTGCGTCCCTCGCGCGATCACATTGGTGCGATTTGTAATCACTCACACAAATGCAAAACTCAGCTTAGGCCTCGCGGACTGTATAACCGTATGTTGTGCTCACACGGGAACCTAAAATGGAAACAAAAAATTCTTGAGTAAGAAAAGTGGAGAAAATATGTGAGTGTTATTGTGTTTTTCCATCAGGAATTTCTCAGTAGCAGGCCGGAGTCTGGATATGTGCCCAGTTGATGGCAATAGGCTCGCTCCCTATTACATGGGACCTAAGCGTAACTGGCGAAATGTGAGCGTACTATTAGGTACACCTCTGTCTATACCTTCGCGGAATACAGGCGTGATGTTATGTTGTTCTAGAAGTCATGGAATTGTCGTAAATCCTAAGACGTCGTAATAAAGTGCAATGAATTACCCGTGTGAGCTGATCCTAAGGTTCCTAAGGATTATACGGTTGCCTTGGTGATTACTGATTGCGATAACACTGTCCATTGTATCAGTCTAATATATTATTAAACACATTTGTTTTTGAAACGAAGTTCCTTTACGCAGGTTGCAGTAGGAGTTCTGGTAGAAATCATCTCTTAAGGAAAAAGCGTTATACTCCCTCCTTGCGGCGCTCTCTCTCTCTGTCTTTGTCTCTTTCTATTATATAAGAGTGTGTGCGTGCATGCGGGATAGCGTAAGGAACTTGGTTCCTGATGGGCGGCGGAACCCCTGACCGCACACGTTTTTTTTGTTGTCTTGTATTAATGCTTAACAAAGTCTACTGTGTCAAGCGTATCTATATGTATCTATATGCTTAATATTTACTTAGATATTTTACCAGATAATACATTTAAAAAAAAAACCTACACTTCAAAACATACAATGGGCGGCCTTATTACTTACTCTCTTCCAGGCAATGTAACATCTTTATTGATTCAAACTACGTCTATTATCTACGAAATTGTATGCGAATACGCGATCGTCTCGTCCTTATTTCACTTTATATGTCCGGTGAATCTGAACGCGTGGACGCGACGACAGAGGGGGCTATCTGGTGGTGGTATTAAGAACAAAAATGACAACGATCGCGTATTCGCGCAACGATCGCTTTTTTAATAAGCCGCGGGGTAACTAATCCCAAAATAGTTCTGACGGTTGACAGTATTAACAAAAAAATAACATAATTGCAATTTATTTCTAAATTGCAATTATGTTTTTTTTTTGCAATCACGCAATCTAGCCTATATTGACCCAGTTCAGGGAAAATGCCTCCCTTTTCAACGAATGACCCACATTAATAAGTGTAGGACAAAGGTCCTCTCGCTAGTAGTAATTACTTTGAAAAACTGTTCATTACGCTAATAATAATTTAATCAAGCTAGGATGTAGTTTTCGACGTCCGCAAAAACATGAGTGATTCATAATCATGAGAGTTTAACATATTCTAATATGGAACAATTATTAAAACATATGTTTGAATAATTCAAATAATAATATAATACATGTGTTTCCACAAAGTAATCCTGACTCCAATGTATTGATTTAAAAATCTACTATGTTTTGCAATGGGCAAATAGCTTCATATTTCTGCCTGACGGACCCCTTGACAAATCAAAAGTGCCTGTTATTGGTTTATTTGAAATAAATGCTTTGAGTTTTTAGTTTGCACATTTATTCCCTTCATAAATCGAGCGATTTTAACCACTCTCTTAACTGACTGCACCGTTCCAAATCTTAGTCAATGTCGTAACTTTGTAGTGACAAAATGCAGTTGCAAAATCACTCCGAGTTTCTCGTCGCGAGAGCTAAATTCCATTGTGGGATTTAACAAGACATTGTTCATGAAAACTGCCTCGATGGACTAGTGGTCGAAGTGGGACTGCTGAACCAGGGATCCTGGGTTCGATACCCAGGTCGTGTTAAAAATCGTATCGGTATTGTGTCACTGCAAAGTTACGACATTAACTAAGATCTGGAACGGTGCATGAGCTTTTTCATTATGGAAAGGATTCACCCTCCATATATTTTTGGGCTAAAACCGAAGTTAAGTATATTCGGCAAACCCGTAGGGTCATGTCGTATCATATTATTTCAATTAACTGCTTAGAAGGCATTTCTGAATGTCAAAGGTGTTTCAAAATGGGCCAGGTCTATGTACACTACCTCAAAAAAAAAAACAAAATTCCGTAGAATTCTAGAAAAATACAGATTATTCATTTAAATGTACATCAATGAACTACCACAACATGGTAGTTAATAATCATTTGTCAAAGAAGAAGAATCATTTGTCCCGCGACCCCGACGTAGGTGTGAGATGGAACACCGGGGTGGTTTTTAGTCAGTAAGTCTGTCTGTCAGTCTGACAGACCCCTCCGCCCGCCCCAGGGCGGAGGACATCCATGAGGATTTGCCACCCCGGAACAAAAAAAAAAGGCTCTATACAATTTGGAAGAACATACCCTTTACAAAAAAAAAACGAATTGATTGTAGTTGCACCTCTGCTTACACCGTCGAGGTACACAAGCTTAATGTAACATTAGGATGTTCATCTACATTTACTATCTGACATTCATCTGCCGGTGATGAGATAATTGCATGGCGATTTGTCACGGCTATGGGCTTACTTGGTGACCGTATCCTGTTGAATACAATAGACATTGTTTTTTGCCATGATTGAACATTGAAAGGCATTGTTCAGCACGCGTACATTGACCAACTTTTATCGACGGAAGAATAGAGAAAACGACTGATAGAATAAAAAAACGTCAGTTTTCATTTATTCATCTGTAATTTTTGTCTATTCGACCGTCGACAAAATTTGTTTAGCGTGGACTTGCTACGCTTGCTGGGGGCATTTGTCATCGCAAAGTGATCCATTATTGCTATAGCATTTCGCTACAATACATTTACTGTAGCGAAATGCTTGAATAATACTAATGGAAGAGATACATTGAGCGCATATTTTTGTATGGATTTTTAGGTTGAACATTTTAGAGGTTCATTCACGTTAACGTCAAGTCGCCGAATAGGGACGTTTGGAACAGCTAGCCAGTCAGTCATGTTTCGTTCGTAGCAATATAAGTTTTGACTTGCTGCTGACGCGACGTCAACTGCGTCGCATCGGTAGTGACGTCACTCATGTGTGTAGCCAACGTCCTACCACTTACTCTTAATTTTGATGTAAAGTATTCGGCGACTTGACCGACGTTAACGTGACTGACTTGCGTGCATTAATATTAAAATAGACTCCACAGACTGGAGATACTTGAATATACTCAAGCTAAAAGAATTCCCAAGGAGTCGGTCAGTCAGAAAGATGCAATGCCAGTTACCCATTTCAAACCGTAATATATTCCTATAGAAAAGAACGGGCTACCTATTATTTATACTCGCAGTAAACTTGCAATTACTTCTAAACAATGTTATGTTTTGAGAAGTCAATTCTTTGACACTGTCTTGAGAAGGTTGTCTGTTGTCTCCAATGAAATTTCGCTCACTATAACAATTAATATTAGTAGCGTAATGGAAACATGAATATTTTTTGCCCGTGTACCAAGTAAGTACGTGGAGCTAAAGCCGACACATAACTGTGCCGTGACTCGGGATATACATTGGTAGGTTTATCCGTTTCCAGGGTCTCGGGTTGTTTGAAAGAGGTACCGTGGCCCCTGGCACACAACTGAAGGAACACGGGTGGGTTTTAGTCAGTAAAAGTCTGGCATGTCCAAGTCACATGAGGATTTCCCACCCAAAAATCCGTTTGATTGCAAACGACCTGTTCAAGACCACGTCGAATCACAAGGAGTTTTGATTGGGCCCTGCGTCGAAGCCGTGACGTCACGACACACCAATTCGGCTCAACCCAGTTTTTGCTGACTGGCTAATTTCCAATTCCAACTGAAATCACTTCATAACCTTGAACAGCTTCTGTCATTCAAAAATAAACATAGTTCGCAATCAATTACAGTTGACATCTGCGTGAAGGAAATAATATAGATATATTTCGTCAAAAGTAGGTATCGTTTATAAATTACATCACGCCGGTTTTCCCTGAAGGCTTAGACAGAGGTGTACCTACAGTACACCCATATTTGACCAGTTAGGTTTAAGTCCAATGTAACAGGGGGCGAGCTGCGATCAACCGTCCAGACTCCGAACTGAGGGATTCCTGATGGACAAAACCCAATAACACTTTGCCCGACCAACACACGCTGCATACACGTAGCACCAACTTTTGTCGACGGGAGGATAGACAAAATGACAGATTTATTTTAATCATCTGTCATTTTGTTTATACTTCCGTCGACATAACTCGTTTCTAAGGTGGTCATGCTGCGTGTGCAGGGAATCGAACCCAGGACCTCGTGCTCAGCAGTAGCGCTTGACACCACTACATCAACGAGGCAGTCGTATATTAATTACTCAAACAGAAATATAATAACTTCGGCGGTTACCCGGTATAGATAAAATCAAAAGTTATTTATAAAAGTCTACTTCACTATATTGACTTATGTATTGTAGTCACTGGCAACGAAGTTCTAAACAAATTATAACATGACGTATGAAATTTAATTATCGTTTCAGATTAAAATGTCCTTGCCCTCTTGAAAAAAGGTTATGTGGGTTTACTAGAAATACGTACAGGTGGTTGATTTAGCCACCTGGCATTATTGTAACCGTCTTAATGAACAACATACTTTTGCCTAGCAAGTTGAATTTTACCCGTATTAAAAAAAAATCATTTTTTATAAATAATTTCGGAAGTCGGTGTTTTTGTTACGATTTATGTCACCGGCTTCCAAAATTAAAGTAATTTTTCAATTTAAAGTGTTGTTTTTGGAAGTAAAAAAGTCCAACAGCGCGCTGTTTGTATTTTTCAATAAAATAATCTCACCTGAGTGACTTCATTCCCTGTGAGCAACTTGATGTAGCTTGTGTCGACCGCCCATTGGATGCGCATGAATGTTCCATATTTGAAACCTATTGAAAACACAACATAGATCAACTTACATAGTAAACATCTTAAATTCACTGACGGACAGCAGCCTAAACGGCTGGCGCTTTAGGGATGAACTTTGCGCAAGAGTTCCTTTTTAACCCCTGCCGAAGGAAAAAGAGGTGTGTTGTAAGAACAACGTGTGCATTTGTCTGTCTGCGGCATAGTAGAGCCCAAACGGCTGAACTGATTTTGTTTGAAAGGAGATTTGATCTAGTTTTCTTAGCTTAAAAAAAGAAGAATATCTGTTCAGCAGTTTTTAGAGGTTTTTGTTTTTGTCGTGTGTTTATTTAATGAGAGTGTGCACTAGGAGAGGATTTTTCGAAGTACATACTTAAAGAGGTTAATTAAAAGGAAACTGCTGTTAAATGCACGACTTGTTAAAAAATAATCACTAAACATCATCATCAGAACGGTTTCCTATTTAAATTCATTTATTTATTTGCATATATGGATAAACAATATGCAGATGTTTTACATTCATGTAATATTTGTGTAACAGTTTTGGTATCACCATATTTTACCTTTCGGCATGCAAAGTACCTACATATAAAGAAATCACAAAAATTAAAACTACTTTAACAAAATAATATTACGAATGAGGTCAATAATACTTTCAAAATAATATGTAATAATAAATACTATAATTATCCTGATAATTTATGTTTTCGACAGCAGGTTCTAATGGTTCAATATTGTACAACCGAACACTCATGTCTTGTTTTTGAGGTCCTTGGTAAACTCTCAATAGTTATTCATTCGACAAGGTTTTCAATTTACGCACAATTTATTTATTTATTTTTAAGTGCCTGCAGAAACAAGATTTCGAGCCATCGAATAGATAAAATCTGGTTGGGAAACCTCCGAAACCGGGTTAACTGAGTTTTGTTTTGAAAATAAATAATTAATTGATCACAAATATAAAACAAATTAAAATTTTATAAAATATACAGATAATGCGTGATCGTGAATTGTTGGCAATAGGCTCGCCCCCTATTACATAGGACTACACCATAACTGGCGAAATGTGGGTGTACAGGTACACCTCTGCCCAACCCTTCGGGGAAACAAGGCGTGATGTTATGTTATGCGTGATCGTGTCTTGTGTACAAATTTGTTTATTAATTTATTGATTTATCCTACTACTGGAACGCCGTAGGTATATGTTGTATGTTTTAAGCTGTGAGTAACTAATGGTTGAAACATTTGAGTCCCATAACTTCGTCGATTCAATAAAGATTGACTATGGAGAGTTTATCTGAGGACCGCAGTAATCAGGCACAAGGCAAGTGTTTATTTTTTACTAGCTGTTCATGCCCAGCGACGCCCGTGGTGAATTTCATACAAAATAGCATCCAAATTTCCGACTTCCCAACGGATTTTCCAAAAGAAAAAAAAAACTACACAAAAAAGAATTAACCGAATAGGTTCAGCCGCTTTGAAGTGATGGGCAGACAAACATTATTGGCAATTGATTTTTATTTATACAACCTGTTTTTTTATATAACTCTAGGGTTATATTCTGTACGTAAAAATAATACTAAAACTCCTAGAATACGTGGTCCAAAAATGCACAGTTTCGGAGATATCATCAATGATAACATGTGTGTAGGTATCTAAGTTTCATTGATAAATACGAGTAATTCATTTTTATTCAAACCAACCATTCATAATTAAAGCTAAGAAAATGCGACGTTGTCATATTTCACGTAAGGGTGTTTTACATTAATAATCGTGACTTTGTCGAATTATTTTGTACGAAAAAAAAAAAAAAAAAGGATGATTGATACATAATTCATATGCCAGTTGATTCTTTGATCTGGTCTCAATCATACCCTAGCGTTATGGGATATGGAAAAAAGCAAGTAAGTAGTATAAAAAACAGAAAGTTGAAAAGTAATTTTTTGGCAACTTGGCCGCCTTTAGCAAGTGCGATGATCAATGTTCTTGCTTTAGCAAGTGCGATGATCAATGTTCTTGCTTTAGCAAGTGCGATGATCAATGTTCTTGCTTTAGCAAGTGCGATGATCAATGTTCTTGCTTTAGCAAGTGCGATGATCAATGCTCTTGCTTTAGCAAGTGCGATGATCAATGTTCTTGCTTTAGCAAGTGCGATGATCAATGTTCTTGCTTTAGCAAGTGCGATGATCAATGTTCTTGCTTTAGCAAGTGCGATGATCAATGCTCTTGCTTTAGCAAGTGCGATGATCAATGTTCTTGCTTTAGCAAGTGCGATGATCAATGTTCTTGCTTTAGCAAGTGCGATGATCAATGCTCTTGCTTTAGCAAGTGCGATGATCAATGTTCTTGCTTTAGCAAGTGCGATGATCAATGCTCTTGCTTTAGCAAGTGCGATGATCAATGCTCTTGCTTTAGCAAGTGCGATGATCAATGCTCTTGCTTTAGCAAGTGCGATGATCAATGCTCTTGCTTTAGCAAGTGCGATGATCAATGCTCTTGCTTTAGCAAGTGCGATGATCAATGCTCTTGCTTTCTCAGTATGAGAAGAGGCCTTTGCCCTGCAATGGGTCAATAATCGACTGGTAATATTATTACTAAGAGATTTTCACAGTCTTGTTTGGGAGCGCTTGAAAGCGGAGAGAGATGACACAATCGAAATGGCCGATTTGAGACGCCAACAAGTAATGTCTTGAAAGAAAAGTATACTCCAAGTCATGGTCTACCTGTATGCCAAATTTCATCGACATCCGATCGGTTTATCCGGATTTATAATGTTAGTGTAATTATTCTACTTATTTGCATGTAATAAAATAGTAACAAAGAACTTTTGACCGTTTGTCTGGATTGATCTGGATTGGCGCAAAAACGGCTGAACGGAATTGGATGAAATTGGGCACACAGATAGTTTATAACCTGGGTTAACACTTAGGGTACTTTTACCCGGTAGTATGTTCGAGTGGGATATTTTCCGACATCCACGCAGACGAAGCCGCGGGCTATTTAGTAATACAATTTTAATATGTAATTTTGTTAATTGTTTGGCAGCATTACTAGGATTTTTTGTATTCCAATGTTTGGCAGTGAAACCACGCTGCGTTGCACCTCACCGGATGTGTGTCGGCTCTAAGTTGTAATTGCGCCGTCTGCAAAGGCTTACGTAGCAGTTTTAAGTTAACCTTGCATAGCCATGTGGTAAAGTAAACATAACATAAGTATGGTATATGCCTTGCCATGGTCAACGAGAATTGTACTGTTAAACGCGAATGTTAAAATGACAATTTGTTTAAAGCGAAAGCGCTAGGGTAGCCCGGGAATTAAAAATGTCTGTTTATTGTGTAATAGGCATGATGACAATTTTATTTAGATCGAAAAATTGCAAACAATATTATAAAAAGTGTAAGCTTAAACAATTGCCAAGTTATAAACTTTTTAAAATAACGGTTAGACAAGGACAGCACTATCGTAGAAGTGACGCACGACTTTTTAACTTCATATTACCGCCATACATTGTCCCTTCCCCCCCGACCCTTGCTCGACGAAGTGCCAGCCCGCGCCGTAGCTGAGCCTGTAGCTTTAAATTCCCCGAATAATAATAATCAACAAAACTTGATCCAGCCTGTCCCATCTTGCTGTCCTCCCGTCAGCGACGCCCTAAGCCGAGGTCCGTACCCCACAGGGGGTGCCCTTAGCGAGCGTTCGCTTAGTAATGTAAGTAGTTTTACGCCCCTGGCTGGAGGCTTTGAGTTCGCTTAAGGCAGCCACAGGATAGTCCGGTTAAGTAGTCACGACCTCTCAAGGTCAACTACGAGATGCCATACACAAAAAAAAAAAAAAACATACATTGTCCGTACCGCGCGACAAGGACGGGACTAATCCCCTCCAAAAACTTATAAATGCTTTTTCATGTTTCCATCGATTTTACTGATTTTCGATAATCTCATTTTTACCATGCCTTCTTTGAAATCAAATTAATTTTTCTAACATTGTTAATACTAATCATCATCCCTTTTTGCAAGTCAGTATTGGGTTTTACGTTAATAAAAATACGATTCGCGACCGTAAAAGAAAGTTTTATCAGTATTATAACCATTCAAGTCATCAATATTACACTTTAAGACCAGCAGCCTAATTGCGTAACACATTTTCGTAAACGATTACGACTAATCTGTTGTATTTTGAAACTTCTACAACATTCATTGCGTTACTTACATTGTTGAGCAGAGTTTTATATCGAACTTATGAAGCAATGGATTAGCAATCTGTTTCAAAACGATTCGAATTCCGATTGATTGTGTATTACGCATTAAGGGTACAGGTATTATTAATGGCCTATTGAATGAGTATTTCATGAAGTTTCGGTATTTGAGGATTATACTAACTTATGGAGTTGTGTTACTGATTCTAATGGTTTTTTACTTATTTTTCTTTCTTTCTTCTTCTTTCTAATGGTTTTAATTATGTAGTTTTTTTTTGTAAAAATCATACTATTAAGTATATTAGTATAAGTGTTTACTACATGTGGTACTTGGGTATTTAGATCTACAGTTTTTTTGTTGTCTTACCAAACATCCTGTGAGGTCCTGGTGTATCATCCAAAGACTGGTACGTCCCTGTTTTGAAGTCGGTCTTCATACGAATGGTGTAGTTCAGGTGGGTAGGCCACGTCTCCCCCGACATACCCTGTCGAAAAAACTTTTCAATAACTTAAAAAAAAACAGGAGCACAACATATTCAAAAAAATCTTTTAGTAAGAAGAAATTCGTTTCTTGTATGGTCCTTTTAATTTTTTACTTTATGTTATTTTTATTATTTGTTATAACGGCCGTAGCTACCTATTACGGTTTGAAAGATACAGATATGTGACAGACAGACGGACGGACGGACAGCGGACCATTAGTAATAGGGTCCCGTTGGCATCCATTGGGTATTTAAGAAACCGTAAAATCTGCCTTTCACAACTGCAATGCATTAACGCTCAGGTATAATATGGCAAATCGCGTTCCTAAAGAAACTGACACTGGTATGTGCGACAGAGACAACGCTCTACAAAGCCGAAGTTTCTTTTAAAACTCTGTGTGCCATGTCTGCAGTCATGTGGTGCATAGCAAAATCTGCCTATAATGTTCCCGCTGCTGGGACATAGGCATCCTCTCTTCGAGAGAAAGTGGGCTGTAAATATACCACGCGATATTTCATACATGTCTTCGAATTTTTGGTTCTAGGACATGACGGTTTCCTCACGATGTTTTCCTTCGCCGTTTTGTGGTGTTAAAATTATTTAAACAAAGTAAAGTGCCTGCCTGTGTTCACGACTTACGACTCGTAAGTCAGGGCCGCTACCACTGCTCCACCACTGATTATGTGCTGTACTTACTTGGAAAATTATGATAGCCTCCATAATTTTCATTTTAGCCGCGAAGTCAGGCAGCCGAGATAGATTCGATAACGGAAAGTAGCCTCTTTCTGAGTGACCTGTAAACAATACAACTATATAAATAAGACGCTTTGGACATGTCAGTCAACATAGCGCATGGTCCGGTCAGGAGCACCGCATTTGCATTGGGTGTAGGTTGGGTCAATAATCCTCCATTTCGCTAAATTGTGCTGGCAGCGGCCTACTTAGGCCCGCAGTCGATTGATTTAACAAAGGTAATTTACAAGGCAGATGTGAGTGGAAAAAAGGGAGTGTAAATCATAGTTGCGAATTTCATTACCGCGATGTACGTTACTGCGGAAGATAACTATGGCGACGTTCGTTGTTGCGAAAGTTCTTTACTGCAGATTAAACTGATGTAGTATTAGTCGGTAAGAGATCTAACTTGAAAGTAGCGCTCGATCGGCTCCCGCGCCGCGCTGGTTGTCACAGTTCTAACGAACGTCGCGATCGGTAACTTTCGCAGTGACGTACTTACATCGCGTTATTGAACTTCGCAACTGTGATTTACACTGGAAAGAAGGACATATAGTTATAGTGACCTTATTGCTGATTCTCTTCAGAAACATCTGAAAGCCAATTCCCGTAATTAAAAACGTTCAATATCTAGCCGCAGTCTCACCTCGGCGACAATCAACGGTCAAAAACTTGTCAAAAATTAATGAAAATGTGAGTTATTTTTGACACATTGAGACTGAGATTAGAATGCGAACGTTCTTAAAATACGATAATTGCCGCTCTGGTGCATTTGCAACCGGCGTGCGTGTATGGCCAGATGTCTGTATGTAAACGGAGAAAAAGGAGTAAAAATGCAAGAATCGTAGCAGGTGGCGTTCTGCAGTATCTGCCTACCCGCATGGGAGAAATGCGAAAAGCGTGAATTTATGTATGTACGTCAGGCGAGATGTGGGCTACCGAGTGGGCCTCTAGGTCTACATTAAGGACTAGGGGTCACTGCGGCAGACCAATGCGAAGATGTCGGGCCGAGTTTGACTCCTACCGAATGGCCACTACACCTTCAACCTTTTCCCGCCGTTCGCGGTGACAGATGACATAAGTGACAGCTACCTCACTACTTGTGTGTATGAGACAGTAACTCACCACCTTACCGATTTCAGCCACAGCGTTTGCTTTCATGACTTATTACCATCGTGGTTGTGAGCTTAGGTGTTCTGCTCTTTCACGAGCTCTCATGTGCATATTAATGGTTGTTAATGGGACAATACAGGTCAGATAGGTTGCATAGATGTATTGAAACATAACTATTATGAACATGTTTTGAATGAAAATCTTTTTCTTTTCAAGCAATGCTTTAGTTTCTACAAATGTTTGGAAAATTAAATATTCCTTTGAATGCCAGACAGACAACCAACATCGCAATTGAACAAGTACATATGAAATGAAAATTGGGCAAAATTCAGAATCGACACAAACGGCTGCTAATGGTAGTTATCACACCACACGTCCCAAACAATCCTGCATGTCTTTTACTTTAGTAGAATCGAATGAAATGGAGGAAAAATTGATGCACACTCATAGAAATGCTTTTTGGTGATTTATTAAACATTCCACACAGTTTTAATAAACTCTTGTTCCGCGCAAAAAAATATGTCATACATAGCAGTGAGCTCGTTATTAATAAATAAACTCATGCCATTTCCCATGAGTCTAGGCACTGGTAAAAGTACAGAACGCCACCTGCTAAGAATCCAATGGTCATACAACAGACTAAGTAGTACTCATACACGTGCGTCGGTTGCGAGTAGGGTTGCTAACTTTTTTTACAAAAAATAAAGTATATTTAGGTCTGAGAGGAATAATAAACAGTATTTTAGAAAAAGTAACAGTATTTTATTTATTTAATGTTTTAAATACATTTTTTTGAGCTTCTCGCACAACTTATTAATTTAGTATTTAAAAAAAAAAAAATTGGAACCAATTTTCACCAATAAGGTCTATGTATATCATTGGGCAACACCGCCCGGCGTTTCCACCAACATCCGTTTATCGTACGTGCGTTACGTTTAATTAAACATACTTGTTAATAATAGTTATATTATTTAAGATTAACATAGTTTATTAATTCGTCACGTCCTTTTCCAAAATCACGCCAAAATGACAGGTCGGAACGTTAGTTTACGCTTTTCGCCGAATTTCTTCGACGAGTGTCATTTATTTTACACTAGGCTTAATCTGCCAAAAAAACTCATGCGTTCACCGTTTAAAGGCGTGGCCCTAAAATACGGCTCCCCTCCGTGGATGGAAATGACTTGAATGGTAGTGAACTCCATACATACTTATCGCATTTAATTAAGTTGTGTATACGCATGCTATCAGCTTTACGATGAATCATTTTATAGTAATGTCGGTAGGTATAGTCCATATTGCAATAACAATGCTGTGATTTTAACGGGTGTAAAAAAACAATTAACGAAACTGAGAGTCACATGTACTCCACGTCATTATAATGTTTTTACTGGACGTTACCTGGGAACCTTCTGGTTACGGCGATATTGAAGGTCAAAAGTCCAACTTTTACTGAAGATTTTTTACGAAAACAAGTTTTTAACATAAATAAACGTTGTTTCCCAGCAATTATTTTTGTGCAATATTACTTAGTTTGGTGCAGAATGCGTAGTTGACGGCTATGTGATGGGTCTTTTTACACCCTGTGTACAAAATATTCTAGGTTATTATGTGTAGTGTTCGTAGTTTAAACAACTGTCAACTTTACTGACTAGCTACTACTATCTACACTGCGGAACTGTTTATAAGTCGACGTGTGAGTTATTCTAAGACAAAGGTTCATCGATTGGCACTGACAAGCAGGGCTTGGAACCGGTACCAAAAGTACAGGTTCTGTACCGGTACTTAGCGGTTGTTGCACCCTTGCTCCGCCCAACACGTACCGGTACCAAATACAGGTACCCTCCGCATACCACAAATTTCACTAAAGTTATTAACTTATTTTTCTAATAGCTAACCTTTTTACTTACTTTAACTGTTTTAACATTCTAACTTACGGAAATATTACCAGTACAGTACCAATGCTGATTAGAAATGAAATACCAATAGTACAGGTACTATGCCTGGTACCGGTACAAATATTACTGGTACTACTTCTGGTACCGGTATCACACTAAGGTAAATTGTCCCCAAAATACCGGTATTTCAAGCCCTGCTCACAACTGACAAGTGCGATGCGGTTCAGTGCGCACCAAGTACCTACGTACTTAATGCGGGTATCCCACACACTACTCATTTATAGCGTCGTTAGTCTAGTCTACATCTGGCTAGCTTATACGTACGCGCTCTTTTACGGCCGTGGATCGTGAGGCCTCGGCTTAAAATTCTGAGACCTGTTAAGAAAAAAAGTTATAGGGGTTTCCTCTCAAGCAATGCTCAGTAGTAACCCGGAGTTAGGAAGTTGGCGATGTAAATCCGTCGGTCTTGCACCTGACCTCTCTCTGGTCGAGTCGGAATGCCGGTGCCGTGCCTACGGACCGTGAGGACGAGGGAAGAGATTGCACCACATGGTGCACTGTCTTCTTTCTCTTCTTAGGGAAGAGAGTGCACCTTGTGTTCTTCCTAGCGTATCGATGGCACATACGTTGTGATAATTCAATGTTAAGTTTAGTCCAAAATCCTACTTCGCAAACTCCGTCCGCTGACTCAGTCATAAGATCCTATAGTGCACAGGTGACAGGGCATGAACCTTGTGTTTGCGCAATATTGTGAGCGCTACGTCGCAATTGTTACCGGATCCTTTACGGCGTACGTGCCTGAAATTCAGTATGTCTTCGGATGTAGCCATAAGAAGACATACTGAATATCAGGCATTTATTTTAAAAAGTCACTTTTACGCGTCTATCACAAAACTGTTGTTTTATTAAAGCAAGCCCCGCAAAATCAATTTCAAAACTTCATTATTTTGCTAGTCCGCATGATGTAAGGCCCATTTGCAGACCACCTTTTCAATATTTTACTTTGCAATGACACATCACACCCGACTGACTGAAATTTGGTTCACCAGTCAAAGTTGGGATCTCTTTTTACGTACCTGGGGTCGAGTTCAGCTGTTTCAAGTTCAGTTTAGCGCCCACCTCACCCATGAGCGAATTGGTGAGCATTGTTTCGGGGTAGTACGAGATCCAATATGGCGGAGGTATGATATCCTCTACGAGCGGTATTATATCCTGCGGAAGAGAGTTATTTTTGAGATTATTTACCATGATTGGTTTTTTGGAACGAAGTTCGTTATCGCACGATCTAGACCGAAAAATTGTAACATTTAGACCGTCACAAGTCTGCAAAAGCGAAAGGAACTTCGTTCCAACCGGGCACACAATTACGTTACACACTATCAATCACAATCTGAATCAGTTTGAAGAATATTGCTAATCCATTGCTTCATGTGTTCGAAACATGTATCTGCTGAACAACGTAAATAACGCAATGAATGTTGTTGAACTGTCAAAATGAAAGCTATTCCCAGATTCCTACTGTTACTGTGTTACGCAATTACCCCGCGGGTATCTCGCGACACCTCTCTGCTGTTTTTTGTAGATTTTAGGCTAACTTCCAGACTTCCTGGCAACTGTATTCTAAATCAAATAAATATCAAGTAACTTCAAAAAATCGATAAAGAATTAATTAGTTCAGTACATGTTTTAGCCACAATTGTAAGGAGACCAGTCACGTATCATACATTCTATGTAAGTTAATTGTGACATTCCATTCATAAATTACATTGTAATATTACAAAAAAAATAACTTTTTCCTTTAATATTTTTTTTTTTGTGGGGATATTAAATGCACTTTAATTTTAATATTTATACACAGGCAAAGGTAGTATAATGTGAAGCTGTTTTTTAATATTAAGATCTTAATGTGCCATGTACTCAGAAATAACGCGAAAGTTGGTGAGTATGGATAGATATCCCGATACTCCCACGGGATCAAGATTTATGCGGGTGAAACCGCGGGAAGCAGCTAGATAGCTATATAAAAACTGTGTGGGTATAAGAGTTTTTTTCGCTGGTCGGCACTTTGGGTCGGTTGGTCGGGGGAGTCCTCCTTAGATTTTTTAACTTTGGCGCAGAATCTCAACGACCATTCCTACAGCTGGAATGGAATGGCATTTTGGATTTTGGGCCCAGTACGGTTGATCTTTTCCAACGCTAAAGACGAAAATTTTCAACCCTGTGCTAACCTAGCACTTTTACAGGAATTACTTACACAGTGGCGATAAGAAAATACCAGGAATCATGAACATACATATTGAGCCCACAATCTAAGAATAATTATGTGATAAACAAGCTCGTTGCTAATTACTAAGTGCCAGCATTACGAGAAGTCTATGCTTTGTTTGTGTGTGCATCATGCTTGAGTTTTAAGAATTGCAATTGATAAGTCAACAAGATTTATTACTATCGCCTGGTCACCTACTTAATTATTTCGAAGTCTTTCGTTGGCTATTAACGAGCTAACTTGTAATTTAAAATCAATGTCCCCAACATTGATCTTAAATTACAAGTTAGCTTGTTGTTGAAAAAAATCGGCCAAGTGCTAGTCGGACTCGTACTTGCGTACAATATTTAAAATTAAGGTAGTGTTATCGATTTCCCGATCGGTGTTACTTATCGAGCACGGTTGATGGCAATAGGCTCGCCTCCCTATTCCATGGGACCTACACGTATCTACTTTAAGTACACCTCTGCCTAACCATTCGGGGAATACAGGCGTTATGTTATATTGTGTGTGTTTCTTTATTCCTCTTCAAATAACTCAAAGCTTTTTTTATTTTTAGAAGATACCAGTAGGGGAGAGTTGCCAAAAATTGAGTAAAATCGCGTGCAATAGGAGAGGCCTATGTCCAGCAGTGGAGTGCTGTAGGCTGATGATGATGATGATGGTGACTAGTAGAAGTAAACAATGTAGTAAATAATATTCCATTCGATTTTTTCTTGATTATCGACCAAGTGGCGTAATATATTATTTTTGGGCGTAAATATGTCATATGACTATCGAGCTTTATGCTTGTGGCCAAGACATATCATCCGCACGGTTTGATTGATTTGGTTAAGCTACGCTAGCCGCAGTTGGTCCGTGGATGGGTGACCATCTTTACATACCAAGACCCCTCCGTGTCTCGGAAAGTACGTTAAGTGTTATTAGTGGATCTTTGACAGTCGTTACGGCTCGTCAGAAGCCCGCAAGTCTGACAACCAGTCTTACCAAGGAGTATCGTATTACCAAGTGACTGGATTGTGGAGGTCAGATAGGCAGTCGCTCCAGAAGTAGCTCAACAATTTGCAAATTTCTTTATTAATATACCACCTTGGTCGCAATCGCTATTGCTGAGCATGAGGTTCTGGGTTCGATTCCCAGGTCGGGCATCGTGTTATTGGGTTTTTCTGTCTGGAATTTCTCAGTAGCAGCCCGAAGTCTGGATTTGTGCCCGGTAGATGGCAATAGGCTCGCCCCGTATTACACGGGACTTAAACATAAGTGGCGAAATGTGGGTGTACTATAGGTACACCTCTGCCCAACCCTTCGGGGAAACAAGGCGTGATGTTATGTTATGTTTATACCACCTGAAACGACGGAAGCTATAAATTCCTCACCCAAAGTCTCAATTGATTTATTTAGAGCGAAAATTCCAGGCTTCCCGGTTGAATTTAATTTTAAACATACACACATCAACCGAATCTAGGGATACCTTAATCTAAATTATTTACGAATTTATTGTGTAAAATCTGTTTAGTTTCTATAAGAAAGAATAGAAAAGAAAAGAAAGGGAGGATTGGCGATCTCCAGGGAGAGTTAGCCGTCTACGGCACCCTCATGAGGTCCACTCATACCAAGGTGGGAAAATCATGGTGTGGGCAGGATGTCGTCTTGGCGGACGAACCCAGCTCGTTTGAATCCAAGGCAACATGACTGCACAAAAATACCACGAGGAGGTAGTAGAGCCTGTTATTGTCCCACACAGAATCCAAATAGGCCAGGAATTTCTACTCATGCACGATAATTCTCCTTCCCATACGGCGGGTCTCGTATCTGCCGCTCTCCGAGACAAGAATATTCAAGTTTTGAATTGGCTTGCACAGTCGCCCGACTTAAATCCTATCGAGCATGCCTGGGATATGTTATAATGAAAAGCTTTTAGAGATTTCCCGCCAAATTTGACGACGGAACAACAACTTTACGAACTAGGACCTCAACTACTTTAGAACATGGGACCTCATAACGCAGCAAGACATTGGTGCCGATTCTCTTGTCACAAATGCCTCTAAACTAGACTAAAATCACTAAAATTTGGTTTAATTCTGTCAAATGACGATTTTCCATTCTGAAATTGACAATAGTGACACAACTTAACTATATTTTAGTTTGACAGCACTAAGATTGCACTGAGTTAATTTAGTGAAAATGGCAATTTTGCTATTCTGAATTTTACGTTTTTCAACTAAAAATTTGATTGTCTAACTAAATCTGAACATGAATCTGACTATTTTTAATCGCGATTAAAAAGGTGTGGAATAAAATTAGGTGGCGTGGACTAACATTCACACCAACACCTCGACTCCTCGACTTCAGACGTGCAAAAACGGTACTTTAACTTTCTTTTTCTTTTTGTGCTCATATCTCGAAAACGGTGCGTCCTACCACAAAAATAATGAAAATTTCGACCCCCTTTGTAATCCTGAAACCACAAAATCTCAACATATAGATATTTTTATTTTATATTTTCCACACATAAAGTCAAAACTTCCATATAAATAAAACAAGTCGAGGCTGCCCCAGGCTGCCTCCGGCTCTAACAAAGACGTTGCGAAACCAAAAGAAAAAAAAAACACGTGGACTCGCGATTGTCAAATTCGATTATAGTTGTCAAAATTATTTTTAAATTTAGAGATTATTTTTCGCAGAATAGCTTCAAGATTTTCATAGTAAAAAGTAAGGAATTTTAGTGATAGTTTAGTTAGTTTAGTTCGGTGTACAAGAGAATCGGCACCATTGACAATTTAATTTTAAGCATGAACAATCGATGTCGATGTGTAATTAATGTAAGAGGTGGCAACACTGATTATTAATAATTAGATTTAATAAGAGTTTTTCAATTTTAATTTTAATTAATGGTTTTATAAGAAGAAAAGAAGTTTTTTATCATACTCATTTTCTACGGCTATATAAAAAATAAAACCAAAAGAATGACGAAATAGTTTTTATTTTTTATTAAAGACCTTAATATTTACCCTATAATTCTTCCCTTTACAATATCAGAAAATTCTTCATAGATTTATAGATATTTAATTAAATATAAAATATCCCTAGATTTTGTTGATGTGTGTATAAACCCTATGATAGTTATAAAAGAGAGATCTTTCAAAGTTTATACATCCAAAATAGAGACTATAGCACCATACTTAGTTTTAATATTTAATTTGTGTGTAGATCAAGGAGTCTTCCCGGCTTTTATGAAATACAGTATGGTTATACCACTTTTTTATCTGGGGATAGAAAAGAAACCGACAATTATTATAGACCTGTATCCGTGTTGCCGGTATTAACCAAGGTGTTGGAAAAGGTAATCCTCAATCAAATGCTTAGTCATTTTAACAGCAACTAAATCTTACACGAGCAACAATATGGTTTCTCCAAAGGTCGTTATACAACTGACGCCGGTGACACTTATTTGCCTGCGTTAATCACGAAACCTTGCTCCTAAATGAGCATTACGGATTTGGAAAACTTGCGCTCAGTTTAGTCAAATCTTATTTATATGATAGACACCAACAAGTTTAAATAAATGGTGTCAATTCACTCGGTTTAAAAGTAAAAATGGGTGTGCTACAAGGCTCGATATTAGGTCCTTTTCTTTTTAAGTAGTATGTAGTAACCAACCACAAATGGTGTTATTTGCTGACGATACTTCCTTAATTTTTAAGATAAATAGAAGTACATCAAATCTTGACGACGTAAATAACGCTCTACTCTACTTTCTATCTCCCTCAACTGCCCTACTACTAAATTGGTTTATACCCAATAATTTAAATAAAATTATTAGGTAAATTTATGTATTACATGGGAAAAAAAACTAATGCGTAAGGTTTGCTTTGCCGAATGTTAAAAGTAGTGATTGTGGGATAGTATTGAATAAAGGGAAACTAGAATTCGTTGATAAAACTGAGAAATAAATAATTATAGTACTAGAAATCGGGACCTATTCGTTCAGCCCGGTTTCAGACTGGCTAAAGTAGATTCATCCTTCGTGGGGTACCTACTATTATACTGTTACAATAAAATACCTTCCCACGTACTCCAACTGAATAAAACGAAGTTTAAAACTTGTATAAAACGCACACTTTGCAGCCAAGCATATTATAAGTTAGGGGACATCGTTGACATAAATGCTTGGCTCAACGCTGGTCCTGTTTCACAAGGGCGCATCAACTAATTGAGTAGCGTTCAAAAATATTGTTGGAGCTGCTGAAGATTGTAAAAACTATATTTGCACTATATAAATTCAATGTCTTAGTATTGTATAATTGCAAAGCACATGTGTAAGCACTATGTACCTACTACGAGTATAAAGCAACCATTTCCTGGGTACGTCTGACTTGAATGTGGCCTGTCGGCTGAGAGTATGTCATGCTTACTCAAATGTCTCGCTCTTCCCTTTAAAATGGTTGAGCTGCATGGTGCTGATCCATGCGTCATGTTCGTGAACGGGCGCCGTCAGTGGGGACTGGTCATCTCTTGGCTGCCACGACTTATTTTAATTTCTGAATTGTTTTTTTTGTTGTTTTATATACTTATTTTTCATTAGGCCTTTATCGTGCACATCTTTCTACATCGTTCTCATACATATGTGTAAAGAAAATCACCACACTTGCGTTGTTCCTTTTTTTTTTTGGGAAAATTTCATAACATTTTGTGATAGAAAAATTCACTGGTAGGAATGCAAATGTTCACCAATGGATTAAGGATTTTAACAAAGAGTGTGAACGTTTCCACATCGATGAAGACAGAAACAAAATAGAAATTTTAAAACAATTTCTAGAATATTCAAGTGTGAATTGGTACAGTTGTGTGTTAATGAAATTTACAGTAGAACCAGAGTGGATTATATGGGAACAGAACTTCTGAGAAACATTTGGAAACAAAGGTTGGTCGCCAATCAGATATGCTCTTGGATTTAAATATCAAACGGGAACATTGCTTGAATATGCATTGAAAAGAGAAAAAATATTATTAGAGGTTAAGAAGACAATTGATACTGGTACTCTAATAGAACCTATAGCCGCAGGTTTGCCTAATTATCTAAGTGGTAAAATTGATCGAGAGACATTGCAAGGAACCGAAGATGTCTATAATGAGAAAAAATTAGAACATCTTGCTGGGAGAAACAAATATGAAAAAAAAACTACACATAAACTGACATAAAATTAAAAATAAATGAAGAAAAGAAACCATGCCAAATTTGTGACACTGAGAAAAAGCTTTCATCCTGAGGAAATCTGCTGGTTTAATATGAAAAATCAAAAATCGGTTTGGATTGCATAAAAAAAATTAAACTAATCCAAAATGAAGAATTGAATATCACACAATGTAAATATCCACAAAATGAGAACAAAGTACAAAAGGGGACAAGAAAACAGCATGGACAACCATTGCACACAAATGTGCAGAAAAATATAACGAAACCGAACATACAGTCGCTAAATTTACCCCAAAATATCTTTAGGAAGGAGAGAAAATGGATTTTTTGCCACTGGAATTGAAATCAAGATGCACAACGGAAGATCTCAAAAGAGACAGAGAGATAGCATTTGAAAATTCAATAAAATCACACAAATATAATAAAAAAATGTATGATCTCATTTGATTTCATTTTCTCTTCGAGTCTTCTCTTCGGTGGGAGATGTAAAGAAAATCACTACACTCGCGTTGTTCCTCTTCTTAAGATTTGTTATCTGTTGACTCCTATTAGATGTCAAATGACACCGACTGACTGTCATTAGTGACAGTAATTTTAAATGTGTGGAACTTAGGTTATCTTATTTTAGAGAAACTATTGGATTAAATTTTATATTATTACTTGGCTGTATGCTGTGAATGTTTGTGGCTGCTTATTTTTCTAATGTAACACCAGATGGCGCTATTAGGTTGGCTGTTATGTCGTTTTACTTACTGTGCAACGTATGCTAAATAAAATCTTTTATTTAGTATAAACCTAAGAAGTCTATGTTTATTATCCTAACCTCAACAGGTTATGGGCCCAGGTCTACGTGAATCAAAGGGTCATGGCCATCCGGCTGGTCCGGGGATACCGCACGGTCTCATGCGAGGCGGCGAGCCTCCTTGCCGGATTGCCGCCATGGGATCTGGAGGCAAAAGCCCTCGCGCACGTATGGGAGTGGCGCGAGGAGGCAAAACGCCGGGGTGTAACTCCGCTGCCGCGACAAATCACGGTACAGCGGACAGAGCTCCGGCGGGATCTCATGGCGACATGGAGGGTGCGATTGTCGCAACCCAGTGCTGGGCACGCCACAATAGCGGCGGTAAGTCCCCTCTTTGAGGAGTGGTTGGAGAGGCGCCACGGCGTCCTCACCTTCCGCCTGACACAGGTCCTCACCGGACACGGTTGTTTCGGGAGGTTCCTGTTTCGCATAAGGCGGGAGGAAACGCCCGGGTGTCACCATTGTGTGGATCGCCCGGAGGACACGGTGGAGCATACGGTGGAGGTATGCCCAGCTTGGGCGGAGCACCGCAGTGTCCTCAGGGAGGCTATTGGCGGCGGCGATCTCTCGCGTCCGGCCCTGGTCCAGGCCATGGTACGGAGCGAGAGGGAATGGAAAGCCGTCACCTCCTTCTGCGAAGCAGTAATGCTCGCAAAGGAGGAGGCGGAGCGCGTGAGGGAGAGAGCCTTGCGCCCTCACGCCCCTAGTCGCCGCAGGAGACGCCCTGGGCGTCGGGAATCGCAAGCAGATTCCCGGCCACCGTAGGCGCGGGCTTGCGGACGGCGAGCCATGGGTAGCTCGCCGTCCGGTAAGGACCAGGCCCGGGTCGACGGCGCGTTGTGTTCCACGCGCGCCTCAAAGAGATGTCAGCACAAAATGACGGGGTCCGATAGGGCCGACGCCTCAGGGTCGCGGGTTATTCCACAGAGAAAACCGTGGCCCTGGCACAGGCAACTGAAGGAACACGGTGGGTTTTAGTCAGTAAAAGTCTGACACGCCCTCCCGCTCCACCCAGAGCGGGAGCAGTCATTTGATGATTTCACACCCAAAAAAAAAAAAAAAAAAGGTCTACGTGAATGACCAATTCGTGATAAACAAAGAGCAGAGAAAACAGTAAAGTACGTAAGTGTTTTTTGAGAGTAGAACCGCGTGCTATAGGAATAATTTAAAATGGAGGGAAGAACAATGAACCTAGAAAAATTCGATGGAACGAATTTTAAACAGTGGAAATTCCAAATAAAATGTGCCCTCCGCGCCAAAGGGTTAGATATCAACACGTCAAAACCAGAAGGAAATGCAACTCAATGGAATAAGGATGATGGAATGGCTATGTTTATAATAACATCAGCTATGGATTTGAATCAAATAGCACTCATCGAAAATTGCGAATCAGCGCTTGAGGTGATGACCAAACTTGAGTCCATTTATGAACAAAAATCTGAAATGACTAAAATGATGATACATGAGCGTTTTTATCAATATAAAATGTCGCCGGCAGATAACATGGCTACAGTCGTATTTTTAATTAGACGAAGCCAACTGACAGTACCTAATGTCACTTTGTAAAATAATGTTGCCATATTTAAAGTAATAGTGATGAGTTCAGTTCTCGTTCAATCAGATGAATGAACAATGAGTGTGAGTTGATCATTTCAAACTATTAAAGAATATTATTTCTATTTTACAATAAAATTGTATAAAAGTGTTCTGATATAAGTTACTAGTATTATGTAACTACAATCAGTTTTTTGACGGCTTATTACAAAGCGGCGCGGCGACTAGTGCCATTTTGTTTGTAATTCGGCTTCTAACCTCTGGTCTGATTGCACGAATGTTTTTTCTGCGCTCACGCTGTTTAGTTATTGTTTTTGTTAAGTTTTTCGTTACGTTGTGTTTGTGGTAATTGTTGAGTTTATTTATTGCTATATTGTTTCGTACAAACGATATGGATCCTAAACCAAGCACGTCAAGTCAAAGCTTGTCTCCACGAAAGAAGAGACCACGGATTGCTTTAAGCGTTACAAACAGGTATTTGAGGAGAAAACTGCTTCACTATTACCTATTGAGGCTCCCGAAGAAAAAAAATAATGTGTTTTGAAAACAGCTGACATTTTGGGGTATCGGTGTGACCTCAGTTTACAGTGTATTAAAAAAATACAAAGAAAATGAACAATTTAAGTCTCCCGAGAAACGTGGACCGAAACACAGTTTCAAAGATAAATTAGACGATTTTACTTTTGCCGCTATAAGGCGAAAAGTACATATTTTTTATGCAAATGAGCCACCCACCATTATAAAGGCCCACATACCACTACGAGCTCAATCCCATTGAGTTGGTATGGGCGCAGGCTAAAGGATGTGTTGTAAGAAATAACAAAACCTTCAAAATGACAGAAGTAAAAAAACTTTTTGAAGAAGACTTCAACATAACACACCTGAAAAATGGAGTAGCTGCGTGTCTCATATAATTAAAGAAGAAGACAAAATGTATGGTCTCGACCACATGATCGACAATGTTTCAGACAGATTTATAAATGTCACCGAAAGCGATAGTGATGATTTTTTATCTGATGATGAATATAACCAAATTATGTATTATGCGATGTTTTTTATTTTCATTACCTACCTATAATTGTTATATTTTATACATCTATAGTTTTAACTACATGATGTATTGAAAATAGGACAGTCTTACAAGTTTCCTAGCAATGTTTTTCTTAATGCTTAAGGTGTTCAGTATAGGTAGATACTATAGGAACATAGTCGTCGAAAACTCGTTGGTATGTACAAAGCACGACTAAAATTTGAACCCCGTACCCGATATCGGCAGTTCGGCACACTAACTGTTCACTAGACAATCGAGGCAATTTCATTCATTCAGGAGTTTTTTCAGTCATTCACTTTGTCACAACACTATTTTTATTTCATCAAAAACTGACAACACTGTAAACGTCAGTTGACTTCGTCTAATTAAAAATACGACTATAGGCACATTGCTAAAGTTGAAAGTTTGGCGAAGCAACTTAAAGAAAGTGGAAAGACTGTTAGTGACACTGCTATTATAACTAAAATATTGAGTGCACTACCTCCCAAGTTCAGATCTCTACGTCAGGCTTGGATGTCACTTGATTCGCAGAATCAAACTATAGTTAATTTGACAGCTCGCTTGTTAGATGAGGAGGCTAGTTTGAATGTAGAAGAAGAGAACGAAACTGCTTTGTTAGTGGCAAAACAAAATGCAAAGAGGAAAACTGTTCCATTTGTAAAAACGAACAAAGAATTAAGTGAAAATTCAGAGGAAAAGTCACATCGTTTTGTATGCTACAACTGTGGGAAACGTGGTCATTTTGCAAGAGAATGCCGTGCCCCTAAACAAAAACAAAAACAACCAGGAGAAAGGAAAATGTTAGCTTTCAATGTGGAAAATACAGACTGGAAAAATAATGATGAAGGTTTAAGATGGATATTAGACAGCGGTGCCTCAGCTCACATGTCGTTTGTACGTGAAAACTTTGTTGAATTGTATGAGTATACAGGATCTCCACTGAAACTAGGAAACCAAGAAGCTGTAGAAGTGATTGGCCAAGGAAATGTTTTGATTAACAAGTGTGTCAATGGACAGTGGGAGACAAGTATCCTGAAAAATGTTCTTTATGTTCCAAAATTGAGAAGAAACCTATTTTCTGAAGGAGTAGTGACAAGACAAGGTTATAATATTGTAAAGAAAAATACTGATGCTTTGATTTACAAGGACAATAAAATAGTGCTGTGTGCATCTTTGCAAAGTAATAATTTGTATGAGTTGGTAATGAAAACAATTCAAAATCCAGTGTGTAATGTAGTGCAAAAAATAGACCTTAAAACATGGCATGAACGTTTGGGACATTTGAATGTTAAAGAAATACAGAAAATGTGCAAAAACAATGTGATTACTGGTGTGGACTTATCAGACTGTGACAAGTTTGTATGTGAGGGTTGTGCTTATGGCAAGCATGCTCGTCAACCATTCAAGAAATCAAACAGAGGACCACAGCAACCAGGTGATGTTGTATACAGTGATGTTTGTGGACCACTCAGTGTGCCTTCTGTACAAGGTATGAAATATTTTGTTATTTTTAAAGATGCTGCTACAAGTCTTAGGTATGTGTACTTTATAAAGAACAAATGTGATGTGTTAAATTGTTTTAAAAAATACAATTTAATGATTAAAAACAAGTTTTCACATAGTGTACGCATATTGCACACAGATAATGGTGGAGAATACACTAGTAAGGACTTTAAAGAATATCTTGACAGTGAGGGTATTTCTCATGAGCTCACTGCCCCTTACACGCCTGAACAGAATGGTCGGGCAGAAAGAGAAATTAGGACAATAGTGGAAAGTGCCCGAGCAATGCTTTATGCCCGTAATGTACCACTCAATCTATGGGCAGAAGCAGTCAATTGTGCTGTTTATTTATTAAATCGCACATCTTCAAGTCAGACACCAAACAGTTCACCTATGGAGTTATGGAGTGACGTAAAACCTAGTTTGGATCATGTGAGAGTGTTTGGATGTGAAGGATATGTTCATGTGCCAGATCAGCTGAGAAAGAAGCTTGATAGTAAGAGTCGAAAGATGATGTTAGTTGGATATGATAATACAAACTATAAAATGTACGATTCAATAAATAAAAAAATTACAATATCAAGAAATGTTATTTTTGATGAACAGAAAAGTCCAGAATCAAAACAGAATGAAGCTCAAATTTACATATGTGATGATGAAGAAAATGCTGAAGAGGTCATAGATAATACTGGGATGAGTACAAGTACAAGTAGTGATCAAAATTTGGAAAGTGATGACAGCACACATACTGCGATTGATGAAAATGATGAGACCTATGAACCATCACAAGAAATTGATCTTACTGACATAGGTCGTTCAAATGTTAATTTGCGACCACGCAGAAATATTTATTTCGAAGCAAATGTAATGGAGTTAGATGTACCTGTAACATACGATGACGCAATTAATAGTAAGGAATGTGAGTTATGGCTAGAGGCCATAAATGAAGAATTGGAAGCTCATTGTACCAATAAAACCTGGAGTTTTGTGGACAATGAAAACCAGAGAACTATAACATCCAAATGGGTTTTTAATATTAAAAGAAACAAAGATAGTCAAGTAGAATCAAGTAGAAAGATACAAAGCTCGACTTTGTGCCCGTGGTTTCACACAAATTAAAGGGATAGATTACAATGAGATTTTTTCACCTACTACAAGATATGAGTCAATAAGAATACTGCTATCTATTGCTGCTGAATATAATTTGATTTTAAGGCAATTAGATGTGAAGACGGCCTTCCTGTATGGAGAGTTAGAAGAGGATATATTTATGGAAATTCCAGATGGAGTGAAAGCGCCAGATAATAAAATATGTAAGTTAAACAAATCCCTGTATGGCCTAAAACAAGCATCTCGTTGCTGGAATCAAAAATTCACAATGTTTTTATTGAAGTTTGGTTTTGTTCAGTCACAAGCAGACAATTGTGTATTTGTAGGTAACTTTAATGATATTAAAGCCTTGTTAGTTTTGTATGTAGTAATTATGTCTCAATCAAATGTGATATTAGATCAAATTATAAGTTGCTTAAAGCAAGGATTTAATGTCAAAGAGTTAATTTTAAACCGGTTTGTTGGTTTAGAAATTTTAAAAACTGATCATTCTGTTTGTATTAGTCAAAGACAATATATTGAACAGTTAATAAATAAATTCAATATGAGTACTGCACACTCTAGTAATACACCTGTTGATGTAAATGTTCAGTTAACTAGAAATATTGACAATGAGCAGATTAATTTTCCTTACAGGGAAGCCATAGGGTCATTATTGTTTTTATCAAAGAGTGTCCATGGAGTTTCTTGTGGTTGGTTTAATTGAAATAAATGATTTGAGTTTGAGTTTGAGTTATCTACAGCAACTAGGCCAGATATTTCATATGGTGTAAATCTGTTAAGTAGATATATTAATAATCCAAGTGTACATCATGTTAATCAGCTTAAGAGAATAATGAGGTATCTCATTAAAACCAAAGATGTATGTATAAAGTATCAAGGTCATGAAAGTTTAATTGGATATTCAGATTCAGATTTTGCTGGGGACTTAGATACAAGAAAATCAACCACTGGTTATATTTTTATGTTAAATGGTGGACCTGTATCTTGGTCTAGTCAAAAACAACCTTGTATTGCCTTATCAACAACTGAAGCTGAATTCATGGCTAGTTGTGAAGCTGCTAAGAATCTTTTGTGGTTAAAACAGTTTTTCAAAGAAATTAATATCAGTCAAGATTGCACAACTCTGTGTATTGATAATCAGAGTGCTATTAAGCTAATAAATAATCCTGTATATCATAAAAAGACGAAACACACTGATGTTAAATTCAATTTCATTAGAGAAAAGGTCAAAGAAAAACTAATTGTTATTAAGTATGTGCAAAGTTCAGATCAATTAGCTGATATTTTTACAAAGGCTCTACCTACTGTTAAATTCGAACGCATAAGAGATGAAATATTGTCAGTTATGTAAGTTTTTCTTTAGCAGTCAAATGATAAAATTTGTGGGAGTATTGGATTAAATTTTATATTATTACTTGGCTGTATGCTGTGAATGTTTGTGCCTGCTTATTTTTCTAATGTAACACCAGATGGCGCTATTAGGTTGGCTGTTATGTCGTTTTACTTACTGTGCAACATATGCTAAATAAAATCTTTTATTTAGTATAAACCTAAGAAGTCTATGTTTATTATCCTAACCTCAACAGAAACGAGTTTGATTAAAGTTTCCTGTGCATAATACAAAAACCACTAAAAGTGAAGGCTTTAAATGTTGTTTTTGTTATTTAAGGTAAGTTATTTATTAGGATATTTAATTGGCTGGAAATAAAAGTTAAATTGTTATTTCAGAAACGCAAATATCGTCTTTATTTCACAAAAGCATAATACCATTATATATGTATAATTTCAACATGACTGATGTAACTAATTATAAGTAACAATTTTTTATTTATTTTAATGAGTTTCCGTGGAGTTTCTTGCCCGTTCTTCTCCATAGGTACGTACTAAGCTTTGGAATGGGCAACTAGCTTTATTTTTCCGACTGACCGACTCCTGGACAATTAAAAAGTGCCTTTAATTGGTTTATTTGAAAAAAAAGTTTTGAGTTTGAGTTTGCTCCACATACAATACTTGTACTCAGCTGCATCCAGTTAGACTGGTAGCCGACCAAACCATAGTTGAGAACAGGCCAGGGAGATGAGGATGATTGATGACCTATCGAGCTGTAGACGGAGACCGTCACACAGGTACCTATGAGTCGACGACGCTCTACAAGATGTAAAGTTACTGCATTTCTTGCACACCCTTTGCTACACTCTGGTTCACTCTGCTCACCCAGGAATCTTTGAGGGGCACAAAAAGAGCAACGTTTTTCGCAATTTGCATATGTATGTATTTACAGAATTATATTCATTAAAATCGTCAATACAACCCTCAAGTTCACATAATCCCATTGAAAACTATTTCACGAAATAGTCATTGTAACAGGCAAATTGCAGAAAACGTAAGAGATATTTAATTTCGCGGGCTACCCTGGCGCTTCTCCCGTAACGCGACTATTTATTATTCGCGCACTGGATTTTCTACTCTCGTCATTGCTCCGAGCATTGAGAATCTAACAGAGTGCATAAAAAATACACTTGTATTTTCAACTCGTTGAAAATCCAGTAGCCCGTGGTCACCTACCTTACTGAATCAAGGCTGAAGTTCGGCTTGATTCAAGAGAAGGCGTGACACTATCAAGACGTGGTACTAATTTAACTGTATAATGCTGTTGTTTAAATGTTGAAAATCGAGAAGTCGTAAGCTAACCGCAAATAATTTCCGACCATGATTTTTGTCCTTGTAATGAATGTGAAAGCAGTTATACTACTTTCACATTATAGCAACAAGTACTAAAAGCTTTGCTGACACACATGTAATATTCTGTACGTACAGTAACGAGCAAAAATATATCACTATGGATAGTTCATGGTTCATTCATAATTATACATATTCTCAAGACAACAAATATATATATGTGATCATTATTATGTGGAAGACATAAGTACAAAAGTAGCGGCACAAATATAAATACGAAACACCAAAACTATCCTCCCAGAATGCATAAATAGCGGTTATGTCTTACGATATAAACATCTCCCTACTCAGTTCAGTTTATAAGAATGTGATGTCCCTAGCAATATATTTATGCCCGTTATAGAACAACGCGCAAAATGGTGTCCGTTTATTAGTATAGCTTAACAGACAGATGCGATTATGGTTGTTACTAACAGCCCAGAAAAGTAAGCAAATCTGCAAACAGAAACAAGAAGATTCATCACCGGGATTTTCAATATCAGATATTGGTAGGTACTGTGTGAAAAGTATACTGCGATACCCATAGTGTGCGAAAAAAGTTTCGACTGCTTTTTAGACAGCTGTAAGCTACGTGGAATCTCTATAATTCGAATGTCAAGGGAAATGCAAAAAAAATAGAGTTAACGAGTTTTCGACTTAACAAGAACTTCGAGATACATATGACTTAACTGCAGAAATTTCGACTTACAGAGGCGCGATTTCTAAGTTTATATTTCGATTTGTACAGTCGAATTTGAATAATAATTCAACTTTCGTTTTTTAATATATTTTACATATTAAAACAAATTACATATTCTTCTGCCTTTTCGCGTAAGATAGGCCCAGATACGCTTATGTTTTTGTCCCGACACTGTTTGAACCAGGTGAGTAAGCATTCTTCTAAATCAGGAAACTCAGCTTGACGCCGTCTTTTGCTAGATAAATAGCTACTTGATTCATATCTTCGCAAAATTTCGGCTTCATTCTTAATTATTGTAGACGAAGTGCTTGCTGGCAATCCGTATTGAGGTGCGACGTCTTTTTTTCCATGCCACTTTTTACCGCATTGATAACATCACTTTTTTCACGTACAGTCAAAGTCTTTAGTTTCCGCTTTGTACTCATGTTGCTGTTAGTTAACAGCCAAAATAATACTGACGGACAAGCTCCGCTATAAGTAATCGTATCCTGTGTCGACAAGGAACAAACAGCACGTTCACAGCTGTGTTACTTAGAAAATTTCATGAATGTATTCATTCATTGCACGTGTCCAAGAGAAAAACAATAGATTAGAAGCCCCGAACCCGAACATTCATTTTGGATTTTATTGCTATTATTTCGGGGAATTTCAAGTAAGACATCATTATATTTACTAACTACGATTAAGGAGTCTCCTTTTTTGAAATTCGAGTTATTTATCATCAATACTTCGTAGGGAAATAACATTTTGTTCGAGTTACAGTGCGAGTTAAAGTCTAAATAATTCGAGATACCGCGTATTTAGGATTTAGGTGTTCAGCGGAAGGGAATGGCAATTTTTACCGACTTACTGAGGATTTCGACACGAGGTTCGAGTTATAGAGATTCCACTGTATTTCAAAAACTTCTCTTTCTTCTCTCTCTTTCTCACTTTTGAAATATGTATTTTTATTAAGAGAAACTACAATTTATTTGAGACTAACACTGACAGGCCAAATAGCCGAAATCGGCATAAAGATAGACTTCGGCTATGTTTACTGCATGTCGATTATTATTTACAATCATTTACCAAATAGTCTTCAAGACTTACCGCTGACAATGTTTAAAAAATACTTTTCAAACAATTACAAACGTGTGTACTTATTTAAAAGACAACAACTATTACAACAACAACAACAACTATTTATAAGACAAATCAATAGAATCTGGGACTTAGTAGACATCGCAAATTGTGAGTACATTTGCACGCCTTGTTTGTGGCAGGATATGCTGAAACAATTTTACTGTAACACCGTAAAATATTTTTGATTTAATTTAAAAGGTTGTCGGCCCTCGATCGGCAGTATGTTGTGGCCACTAGTAACACGACGCGGCACGGCATGGCCAAGGAATTTGGTAAGCGGAAACGACTTTGAATCTTATTTTCATCCCCTTAGCACCCTTATTTCGTTGTCATCGGCACAAGGGGACTTGAGAATACCGCGGGGTGCTTCGCCGTGCCATGCCGCAAAGTTAGCGTCGTCGTCTATAAGATCGACTGGTGATTCATTCTGCCACTCACAATTAAACGGTCATCCATATAATTGTCTGAGCGCAATATTTATAAACAGTTTTAGAATGCAATACTATATTAATGTTTTAAACACCTACTTAAGTACATATTTACATTGCAAAGTGAAAAAAGAGGCTTATAAGGAGAGACAGTACCTAATATTTCAGATAGTAAACTTTACTCAATGAAGATATTCTTTTTTTTTTTTTTAAATTAATAAAAAACCAGCAGTCGATGATTTTTTAATTGCGAGCGGTTTGTGCCCCGCCGTTTGTCTCGTGCTGGTGTGACATCTCCGTGCCTCGGAAAGCACGTAAAGCCGTTGGTTCTGCGCTTGGTCTCTCCCTGGTAGTGTCGTACCTTCCCATCAGACTATGAGTATGGGGGAAGAGGGCAACCTCTGTTTTTGCGCACACACTTGTGCACTATAATATCCCCTGCGTACTTGGCTTATCTCCGTTGAGATTGATTCGGTCGGTAGTTTTATTATTATTATTGATTTTTAAAACAACGGTCCGAGTTTATCATATGTGACTTCGAGTTACAGCTATATGAATATAATCCAGCATTGCACATGTAGGAAGCTGACACGCCATAAAAAAGACTAACTTTTGTCCCCGGCTTCGCACGCGTGGATGTCGAGATTATACTTCTGGGATTAAAAGTACCCTAGATGAATAATTGTCTAATAAATTGTTTTCTTATAACTATTGGTTGGCACGCCATCGCGTCAGTGCGTAGCGTAAGCAACGTAAAGCTGTTGGCATGTCTTTTTCCGACATCTTCTACAATCATCGTCATATTTTAGCCAATTTACACTATAACTTTCCTTATAAGTCACTTGGTGAAAACCGTAAGTTTGAAAATCCGTTTGGTAGTTTTTGAGTTTATCGCATTCAGACCGAACAGACGCGGCGGGGGTATTTTATAATATGTAGTGATAGCTCTCTAGTGCACCAAAATATGTCAAAAAAAGGATAAAAAATATTGGGGCCAGTTTCTAGTCTAACGGGATACAGCTGAATAAGCTGATTACCAGTATTGTACTTGGAGCAGTACTTAACAGGATACCCCCTGGTAAGACTGGTTGTCTGACTTTCGAACTTCTGACAACCTGTAACAACTGTGAAAGATCCACAAATAACAGCTGGGACCAATGATTTAACATGCTTTCTGAGGCATGGAGGGATCTCCGTCAGTAATGTTGGTCTTGTGACCATCTTTACGACCATCCATGTTAAAAAGGATATTCTGTGGACTCTATAAAATGTCATAGTTCAATTTGGTTGGTTTATGTGGTGCAATGCACAGCCATTTCTTTGTAGTACTTCTTTGTACTCTACTATAAAGAGATACATTCATTTTAGAGTCAGTTAATTTAATTTATCAGCATCACTTTCATTTCTAAGAAAGACACCTGAGGTTGTAAGCAGCAGCCTTGTTTTTATTATTGTTAATTACATTACTCTTGGTCTTAGATAGCATTGTCTAAAGGAATGTTGGCCCCAGGAATTCATAAGGAAAATTCAAAACAAATACAGACATACCAAAAAACGTCAGGCAAAGGTTATGTATTTTAGAATATTTTAATTGCTTATTGAAACTAAATTTAAAATATTTATATGTTCTCTATCTTTCTTCACTCCACATAACGAAAAATCTACTTGGTCCCTTAAGTTTTGTTAAATAGAGTTTACACTGTATTTTACAATTGTATCAGTATCAATAATTAATCAAAACAGCAAAATATTGTTTACCTATTTGCAACATATTAACTACTAGCATACACCAAAAGTGGGGGCTGAGCTTTTAAAAAACTAGAGGTGTTCTAAGATGCCAAGTTTTATGCATAATGCCTATTTGTAAATGATGAAGACACATCCTAGAAATAGTATCCTAACATAATAATATAATATTATATCTTCAATAAAACACCAAATATCGTAATTTGTGTATTGAGCTAAGTAGCCTAGAAAGACAAGTGAGTAAATCATAAGAGTAAGGTAGGAACAATAATATCCTGGAGGGTAGACTTAATTAAAACCTAACGGACACAAACTTATAAACTACGAAGTATGTAGGAACCTATATACAACATATAATTAATGTGAAGTAAGTTAGAATGGATTTGGATGTAATTTGGCACACAGATAGACAATGACCTGGGTACTATTAATCCTGGATTGCACACAAAGTCATGGAAACAGCTAGTAAATTACAATTTGGTTGCAGAAATGACCAAATACTTTATAAGTATAATTAAGGAAATTGTAAATTGTTATAATTGCTTAATTGGGATGATGACTACTATTAAAAATGTTCGTAAAAAAAGTGTAATTTCAAAGAAGGCATAGTAAAAATGAGATAATCGAAAAAATCTGTTAAATCAATATAAATATGAAGAATATACATGCTTTAAAAGTTTTGGAGGGGATTATTCCTGTCCTTGTCGCGCGGTACGGACAATGTACACTGCTAGTATGAAGTTACGTTGTCGTGAGGTCACTTCTATGATAGTGCTGTCCTAGTCTAACACTTATTTTAAAACTTTTATAACTTGGCAGATTTTAAAACTTTTATAACTTGGCAGTTACACTTTTTGTAATACTATTTGCACTATTTGGAAATAAACATTTTTTTTTGATAAAAATAAAAATTGAGTCCAAGTACCAACAGCAATGGGGATGCCCATTGCTGTTGGTACTTGGACTCAAAAATAGTAAATTTAACCACATGGCATTGTTCAAAAAAAATTATAGACATGTTTGATTGAGAATTCAGGTCATTTTATAACAGCAGTCGAATAATGACTTTGTTTAATTAAAAGTCAAAATGGATATTTGAATGCTTCAAACTCACCGTGTTGGCCACTGGGTCTCTATGCTCAGTGTCTGACATTGGAGGTTTCAACTTATCTTTGAGGGCAAATATTAATATGAAAAACATTAGAGGAGACACACAATCCACAGTTGTGTGGATAAACCTTCGTACCCTAACCACCGCATGTTTCCACATCAAAACTGACAACACTCGTAGATTCATTATCACTAATATCACCAAATATCTCTTTTACAACAATTTAATTCGACTGCACCAAACACACACTAATTTTCATCTTTAGGAGACATCACAATGGATTGTTTAAACCCGAACTTTAAACATAAGTTATTAGTATTCGCACGCATAATTGTTTTAAATTGATAGTATAAACATAGGTAACCGATCGGGTTTAGGTTCGTGTAAAGTTTACGAATAATTTAATGAATATTTCATGATAATTCCAAATATGGTGTTCAATTTCCAAAAATAATCAAGTGAAATTATTGTTTGACGTTGACTGTTGACATGACAAAAGACAGTTGACAGGACACTGTTGAGGTGTTGGTGTTGACACCACTGAAGACTAGGGCTGCCAGGCGCCAGCTAAGGCAACTAAAATTACCCACAGAGTAAGTACTCTGTGGGTGTAATTATATACGGGTCACAGAATGTACTTAATCTTTTTTTTATGTTTATGTCATGGCTACGAGGCCTTTATGCCAAATGTACTTAATCATGTAAGTGAACGCATAGAGTATAATAACTAAAAAGAAATAGAAAGGCAACTCGAACATAAAGAACGACCACGAAGAAAGTGCTGCTGTCTATGAAACTTTATTTATTTATTATTTATTACCACTTTATGCACTAGTAAAAAAAATTCTGTACAAAGGCGGACTTAATGCCTGAGGCATTTTCTATCAGTCAACCTTAGGGTGATGCAGAGACAAAACATGGCAGGTGCAACAAAAGGGATAGATAACTCGAAAAATAATAATACATATGTCGAATTGTGAAGTGTCGCCACCTGCCGGCAGCGAAATTCTGAACACTTTTTTAATCCTCTCAATTTAAATCGGAGCGTTGCCCACAGATGGTACCACTAGTAGCTTAAATTATTTTTTACTTCGATTTGTTATGTTGCCTGAATTGACTTTTGTTAGGTTGCACAACCTGTACTTTATTTTGATTTGTCAAGTTGGTAATCCGTTCGTAGTTAGCCAATAGCGTAGACCTAGTGTTTTATGTTGGTACACTGTACCCTAACGTCGGAAACGCAAGGCGGGGAGGTTTCCCGCGCTTGGACAAAGTTCTTGGCGGGGAGGGACGACCACGTTAGATTTTGATGGAGATTGGACCGGCACTTTTGGTTTTGGAAGAAGACGTGGTCGAAACTCCTGCGACAAGGAAATTGTCTGTTTCCAGTATTGAGTGTACTTAGTCTAGTTACCTTAAAATTAAAAAGTGAATTGTAAAATGATTTTTGTGTGAAGTTTGAACTAAAATAAAATAGTAACAAGTGAAGTTCGTTTCCATCAAGCTTCGGCGTTCCATCTAAATTTTACTCTACGCCTACATCCGCCTACAAATGTCCGCTCCGGAATTTCCTGACGCGACACATATATACTTAAATACATACATATAAACAAATTAAACTTTGTCAGGAGAAATAACGATAGGTAGAGGAGAAAACGAATCCAGCAAATCAGCGCTGAGATGATTTTATAAGCGCCTCACGAATATGTCCACGAGCCTTCACTTTAAAAGATAACCGACTGGTAGCCATCCTGATGTTCAGAGGTAGCGCATTCCAAAGAAAGACCGCTTGGACAAAGAAAGAAGAGCGAATAAAACCAGAGCGGTGAGAAGGACATCGTAGAAGACGATTGTTGGTGGAACGAAGACTTTTACTATGGGCTGAGCATAAGTATTGAACATGGGGGGTCAGGTAAGAAGGAGAGGTAGATTTGTCGAGTATAGAATACAACATAGACAGAGCCCTCAACTCTCTACGCTGACGTATGGGTAACCATTTTAAAAGCAATCGGTGCGCAGAAACATGATCATACTTACGTAGATTGAAGACAAATCGAATGCAGTTATTTAGAAGGCGGTCAAGTTTATTGAGGAGATCTGCATTCAGGTCATAGTAACACACATCACCATAGTCTATTATGGGAAAGATTAGGGACTGTACAAGCATAGCATTTATGTGTGATGGGAGGAGGTTTTTTAAACGATAGAGTGACCGCAACGTTCCAGTGACTTTTTTACTTACAGTCGTGACCTGCTTTCGCCAGTCAAGACATGTGTCGACATGCAGACCAAGATCCTTAACATCGGAGCTAAACGGGATGACTGAGTTATCAAACATTACAGGTGGTACAGTAACGCCTTTCACTTTCCTCATACTGTAGGGGCTCCCTACAATGATAGCCTGACACTTGGTAGGGTTAACCGCCACGCCAAATCGATCAGACCAGTTTTTAACCACACTTAAATCCCGGTTGAGCTCCTCAATCGCATCGGATATGCTGTCCACATTTGCCTGGTAGTAAAGCTGCAAATCGTCAGCATAAAGATGATACGCAACCCGAAGTTCGGTGGTAATGAGATTAATAAAAATGCAGAACAAAAGAGGAGATAGAATACCGCCTTGAGGGACGCCAGCTGCAAGATCACACCAACTCGACGAAGAGTCTCCAGCACGAACAGACTGCTGACGCCCCTGAAGACAAGAAGAAAACCATTCCAAAGCCTCTCGAGAGACCATAAGATAGGAAAGGATAGATAAAAGGACTTCGTGACTGACGGTATTGAAAGCATTGGAGAAGTCAATTAACACTAAAATTGTAACTTTTGTGTCTTCCATGCCCCGCCTGATATCGTCAGTCACTTTAAGGAGGGCTGATACGGTACTGTGCCCGGGCCTGAAACCGGATTGAAATGGACTGATGAGGGTGTTGCAGTGAATAAAGTGGGAGAATTGTTTATGAACACTGGCCTCGAGCACTTTAGATAGAAAGGGAAGGATGGAAATTGGGCGAAAGTGACTCAGAACTAAACGCCAAAGCTATACTCGTATATAGGTAGATATACGTTTATGTTACGCTTTATACTCTGCTTTGGTATATGTATACTGTATATATACGTACTACTGCCGTATTTGAAATGGAGTGTACTGGAAGGCGATCGTTACACCACAGACAGATTTGCATTTAACAAAGAAAATAAATTATTATGCAAATTGGGCCTGCTGGTGTCCGATCGCTTATAAATAATTTGAACAGCAAATTATTTAAAAAAAACTTTAGTCACGTCAGCATAAATAATTACTCGTAAATTTAGCAATCATTGGAAGAACTGTCCAGTCAAACATGAACACCAAATTCAATTGTACAGTCAAAACATAAAATTAATATTATGTGATACCATTTATTTTTTGGTTTAGTTTTATGTTTCGTGAAATATGAAAGGGCTGATAATTTGATTTGATCTTCACCATCATAATTGTCTTAGATAAATGATAGGTCTCGCGGTGCTAGACTAGATACCACGCCCAAGTAGGCGTACCCGAGCCAGTAACACTGCAAGCTGTCTGTCACGAACACGTGCCGAATGTTTCTTTAAGTTTTGGGCATAATCCGAAGTAGAGTTCTAGTTTGCGTAGTAAAACTGTGTAATAAACAATACTAGCAGGAATAAGAAGGACAGGATCACATACCGTCTGTAAGTATCGCATAATTTCGAAATTTCAACACAAAATAACATGAAGCCTAAACGCCATTCAGTGTTGCCGCGTATACAAGAGTCAAGTTCCCCAAGGAACCTGATCGGAAAATGACAAAAAAAAATCGTCGTGAAAATGATAATAACCAAGTATTAAAAATTAGGCTGATCATTGAAATCTACCTTCCTTTTTCCTAAAGACGAAAACTAGGGTTGGGTAAAAAGGGTTAAATATGGTAGGGGTGGGTTCCTGATTGTAACGCTACCACTCTTATTACAAGGGAATACATATTTTTCGAGAAATTAATAAAAAAAAATCTAACCTCAAATTAGATAAACAGCGTAACGAAACGTTGGAATCGGCGATTGACAACCAAATCTGTACTGGTGTATTGTCTGTGGTGTAAAATGTCGTGCAAAGTCAATGAAACGGAACGTAAAAAAAAACGCTATTTGCGTCATGTGTCAGTGTCATTTGTTTACGTTCATTCCGTTTCTCCCCGAGTTGTGAGAAGTTAGTGTACCCCCACTTCATCGTTAAAAAAGGTCGACACTGTTTCAAAACCGAATCCGGCCATCCCGACATTATATAGTGTATTATCTATAATCCCGACTCCAAGTGGTCTTTTGGCTCCTACCTCTAGAGTGTTTATAAAAATCCGGAGGCGCGAAGGGAGGGCAACCCCCGCTCGCTGTAACAAACACACACAACAAGAAAAAAAAGTGCCATCTACCAAGACTAAAATCACTTGAAAACTGTTTTATCGACTTTAAGATCTGCAAAACATTTAAAGATGGCAGCACTAATCTGTCTTTAAAGTCGAAAATCGCAATAGTTCTAAGTCTCACGCCCCTGAGTGTACGATCAGATGTGTACACGGAAACGAAGCAATAGATCATGTAAGGATGCAGTAGCAGGTGGCGTAGGAAACTATCCATAGTTTCCTGTGTCTGCCCCCATGGGAGGAATGTGTGAGTTTATGTACATCAGAACGTTTGGCCAATCGAGGTAGGGAGCTGGCTGCTACTCCAGTTTTTTTGTGACGATTTGGTGACTCACAAAGATGCCAGCCAAATAATTTGTGACAGTACAGTTCGAAAGTTAGAAGCATTTATGTATGGCCGAACGTCCTGATATCAGAACGTTCGGCCAACCTTAATCTCCAAAACTAAGGACCTTAGAGAAACTGTTACTGAATAAGGATTTAGTGACGATTTGGTTGGGTTTTCAGTAAGGATGTGGTGACACCACAGGGCAGGGTGTTTGCTCTCCAGAGCTACGAGTGTCTCTGGAGAGCAAACAACCTGCCCCAGCGGATGGCCTTTTTTCCCGACTCCCCCTATCCGGATAATCACTCCCTCACCATAAAAGGTCGAGAGTTGATGACAGCTATTTGTTTTTTCCGGAGTGGCACCGCTGGCGGCCTCGACGGTCTGAGTCCTCAGGACCTTACTTGAAGGAGCTTACTGCTCTGATTAACCTTATGCTCTTCGGCAAGGTAACCTAGGCCGTCATCAACGTTTTGCATGTAGCCAATCTATGCGGCCTGCGCAAGAGAGATGGCGGCATTCGTCTTATTGCCGTGGGAACTACTTACCGTCGTATGGCAGCCAATATTACTTGTAAATTTTATGGTTAGGTGGTTTCTGAAAAAAATCAGCCCCTGCAGCTAGGTTATGGTGCCAAAGGGGGCTCTGAGGCTGCCGTAAACACCTTGGCGACCTACCTAAATCCTGGCAAAGGCGAGGTCATCCGCACATAAAAAACGCCTTCAATTCAGTTAATAGGGATACCTTGCTGGCAGAAACTAAAAAAGTAATACTCCAAATGTATAGTTTCCTTTGGCGCTTTACTAGATCTCCATCCATTATCATCATAATCATCCATCTAAATTACAGTATCGGGACGAGATTTTGGAATCTGCTTTTGGCTATCACAAAAGTGATCCCCTCGGGCCAGTGATTTTTAGTTTAGCCATTCACCTAGGTATTCGACAGCTAAATTCCAAAAAGTTTGGCATCTTGATGATGGAACCATTAGAGGCAATGTAAACACTGTTTAAAAAAAATAACTTCATTCCATTGGGCTTGATCTCAACCTGTCGAAATGTGAACTAAACTTATCGGACAGTACGGACCTATACAGCATGTAACGAAAACCCTGTCCGATCCTGAAGGGTATTATTTGGTATCGTAGTGCGTACACAAATACGTAATCATTTAATGGATACGAGATAATTATTTTTCCCCAATGAAAACAATTAATTTAAAAAATTAAAAATAATCATACCAAAGGCAACACTGATCGCTCGACAGGGTTCACCAGAGTTCACCTACAGTTTCGTGTCAAAGAAGCCGCCTGAGCGCGGCGGTCCTTTGTCGCATGCCGCCAAAGAAACGTAGGACTAAAGAAATCTACGTTTTGCCTACGCGTAGGTATCAGCTGATATTTTATTGTAGGCTTACGCACAATGACCCCGATTTCTGACCTTCTGTTTATCAAGAAACAATTATTATTGAGTTAATGTGATGTGCTTTTGGCAATGTACCCACTGTAGGTATCAGTTTAAAACATTTACTTGTTACATACCTATAACTATCTAGAACATTAGTACACATTCGACACCTTTTTATTAAATTTGCACGTACTCTTCGCAGCGCACATGTGTACGATTTGAGTGACTCGAAAGCTTCCACAATCCGAGCTGTTACTTCGATTTCCGAATCACACATTCACTCACAAATAAAAATTAACATATTCAAATATTCCTGATTGGTATACGACATTTTTCGCGATACGATAGCGGCACGTGATACGTACGGACATCCGATCGCAAGCTATCTCCACGTGAGACTGGCGAAGTGTCCAAACAAGTAGCGACCAGTCGGCTACATCAAAAGATCGAGGACTCGTTATGAGTACCTACAGCGCGGCTAGTGCAGGGCGGTGTCCTTTGAAATAAAATAGGCAAAAAATAAAAGATTTCGCCGGCCGGTGGAGTGTTGTCAACCTATGAAATTTTACCATGTTTAGTGTTACATTTCGCATGGTAACTAAAAATAAAAAAAAATCAATAGCTTTTGGTTTTTATGAGTTAGATTTTTTTTACTATTTTTTCTAGTACGTATGTTAAACCAGGAATACGCCTTTTTTGGATCGGACAGGGTTTTTGTTACATATTGTATAATAAAAGTACTCTGCGGTACGGACCGACAACTGACACTTTAAAATATTCAATAGCACCAACCAACGAAATTATTGATAAAAGCACTCTTCGTCTCGCTGGGGGGCCAATCTCTGAAAATTGGTTTCCTGTTTTTATTGGGAAAAAATTCAAAATTTCAGTTTCGGTTTTGCTCCAAATTAACATGCATTCGTTTATCACCTTAATTCATTACTACTGTTTCGGCCCTAAATTAACATATTTCCTTCCTATTCATGGAAGTATACTCACCTCTTAGACAGAATAGTTTCCCACCAGATACATCACCCATCTGGTCGGAGGATCCTCCCTTTTTTAAAGAGTATGAATGAACTTTACACCCTGTTCCTCATATCTCCTATACTGGTGACCCCGACGTGATGAGCGTCAGCGCAGCCTTCGTGCAACTACTTTAGCATGACGTCATCATCATCACTCCCGCGAGCTTTAGAGCGATTAGTCACACAGCCAGCCAGTAACCACGATTGTGTGTTAATTAATGTATGATCCGAAATAAACGTAATATATACAAACTTCATGCCTTGTCCTACCGGCAAACTTCGGTCATATAAATTTTTATTGCTTTTTGGATCTTGCATTGTAAAAACAACTTGTAAGCAAAAAATGTGATTAAAACATAAAAATAAATACCTACCTCGGATTGTCTTGTTGTTCTAGTGGTCGCAAGAGCTAATGCTGAGGTCCTGGGTTCGATTCCCAGGTCGGCCAAAGTGTTTTTGGGTTTTGCTATCTAGAATTTCTCAGTAGCAGCCCGGGGTCTGGATTTCTGCCCGGTTGATCGCAATAGGCTCGCCCCCTCGCTTGTTATGTCAAAGTATTATACCTATGTATAATTGGTGACAGTTTTGAGTGCTGCTTTTGTTCGAGACTGTACATCTTGCTTGGGTTTTTAGTATAAAATGGACAAAAGAAATAAAACAACAATAATAACCATGATCGATTTAATTACTAATCTTAGAAGACTTGTCCATGATACCGGAATCGGCTGAACAGCTCGGTGGTGGAAGGAGCGCACAATGCTCGTCACATTTTTGCTTTGTAACAAATCTGTTGCGAGTGCCGCCACATCCACTCCATTCGTATTGCTGGCACTCGTCCATGTAAGTGTTGAAGCCCCATCTGTGAAATGGTGTGTCTAACTCGTAGTGGCTCTGTCGCGAAATTCAACATCATGAAAATGTCTCCTCCCCTCCCCCCCCCCATGAAACCCTATTTAACAGGTTAACTTGACGGATCCTCAAGTAAAACTGTCCTGTTTTTCTTTGGCATTCGATCTTGGTGGCTGGCTGTCTGCTGGCGTTTTGGCTCTCACGCAGCTACCATGTAGTAAGCCGACGAGTAACGTGATGGTAAAATGTGGCGGATGTGGCAACCGTCGCCCTTGGAGTCTGCAGTACCAGAGGCATCGCAGATGTGTTGCTATTCCAGAGACAAAGACAAGCTGAATTGTCTTCTGTCTGTAATTGTACTGACACCCAATACACGTTGTTGCAATAACAGAATCGAATGTATTTAAAAAAAAAACTCGCCCTTGTGATTTTCCCTTTGTACCGTTGAGTAACACTATGTTGTGTTACACTGTTACTCATTGGCAAAAAATATTCCCGTTGAGTAACACCATGTTATGTTACACTGTTACTATACTAACAGTACTGTTGTTATAGTATAGTGAAAGGAGGGAAGGGAGGCCTTTGCCCTGCAGTGGGACACAAATGGCTGCTAAAAGAGAGCAATTTATCTTCTCAGAATAATAACAAGAGTTTCACCTTTGTTCACTCCTGTGAGATTCCTAAAATACCAGGTACCTATTAACCTGAGAATATGAGATTAAACAAACAAAATTATAATAACCCCACTGCCGTATCTCTATGCTGACGTCGTGTTCAAGACGGGATGACACTGACAGCTCACGCAACAAAAGTCTTCACGCTGAATTTTTTACAGAATCTACATGCAGATCTACATGGTGAGTAGCCAGACCAAGAGAGATACAGAAACTAGCAGGGCAGCAAGTGACGAGCTGATAGGCAGTAGCGACCCCATGGACTCTATCTCCCGGGAGAAGTCTTGTTTCTTATCTCTGGCTTGCCTTTATTGACCGACCAGAGTAAACACTGGCAAGGACCAGTAGTGCTATTCTGTAACCATCTCACGGTGAACACTTAGGTGAAGTGAGCGTGGAGTGAGCTGTCAGTGCCACTGATGCTAGGGATTGACCTAGACGGGATGACACTGACAGCTCACTCCACGCAAGTCTTCACGGTGAGATTTTTATAGAATCCACATGCTGATCTCCCACCTCATTCTTGACTTAATGTTGCCCCCTTGCCACTACTAAACATTGTACTAGCGACCGTTTCCGGGGGCCCATTATTGAGTGTGCAAGTCACCCCCTGGCATTTTATCCGTGTATTTAATAATGGTCAGGCAGGGGCTATAGCCCTTCCATAGTTCTTGATAAACAGTCCATCTTAACCATCAAACATGTCCTGAGGTGCTTATGAGAAATAGAGAGGTATTCGTACGGCTATCAGGAAAATCCCCGAAGTATGGTCAAGATCCCTGCCAGCATCTTACTGGAATACTTCTTTCCTCTGAGAATAGCTTTTGCGAATCTCCACTCAAGCTGGCCACGGCTTGAGTGGAGATTCGCAAAAGCAAATATGCTGCAGGTGCAAGTGCACCCAAAGACAACCCCAGGTTGGTGTTGGACTATAGCAGGATATGGAAACAAAAATAATTATTGAACTATGGGTTTGATGGTTAAGATGGACTGGTTTTCTAGAACTATGGAAGGGCTAAGGCCCCTGCCTGACCAATATTGTATATTTAATATATACGGGTAAAATTCCAGAGAGTGACTTCCACAGATCTTGATAACCAGTACATCTTAACCATCAATCCCATAGTTCAATAATTATTTTTGTATCTATATCCTGCTGTAGTCCGACGCCAACTGGGGGTGGTCCTTGGGTGCACTTGCACAGTACATACAGGGATAGACATCGGTTGGTGCCTCATTTCTTTAAAATTGTCGAAGGGGCCTCTGCGAGTTGGCTCGGCCCCTCGTACGGCTTTCAAAGGGCCGGGACCCTGGGGCTCCCGAGAGAGTCAAAGACACTTTTAACCCCACCGCCGTATCTCTACGTTGACGTCGTGGTGGGGCTTGCGTACTCCAATAAGCCTTAGGTCTGTGCCGGAAGAGTTAACTTTGCCGAAACAGATCTTGGGTGAGGAATCAGACCAAGAGAGATACAATCCAAGCCAGGGTGGTGCATGCCGAGGGCTTCATGGCTAAGGGAGAGCACTAGTCAGTCGTTAGTTTGTCAACTCGTGATAATAGTGGACCTCCAGTTTTATTCACCCTTACTACAGTGAACTCAGGGCTCTGCTGTAGTTGACTTTATAATAAGTCCCTAGCTACTCGTGGGAACAACATGAATACTCGTTCTAAATAATAAAAAGCAACTTCAAGCGGTATAAGTTAAATGACGAAACTTCACAATTCTCTTCATCATCTCCCTAATCTCTTTTTCCATCAATTCTATCATCATCACAATATTTCCGCGTCACTCCGACACCAGCATCATCATCAAGCAGTAAACAGACAGCTGATGTTGTACAGGAGGCTAATTTTGTCGACGATACTGTACCCGCCGCTAGGACTGCAGCAACTCGTAGGAAATGGAGCATTGAAATGAACAAATTCATCCCACGCACTTATCTTAACTGACCATTGACGCGAATACTATGAACAGCGCCGTTAAAAGCAGGAAGTATATTCACGTCCCACGTCCTTAATCTGTTTAAAATTCCACCAACTCTAAAAAAAACTTAGAAATTTCCTTGCAGAATTGGCAAACTGTTCTTACAATCAATTCATCCTCCTCGACTGTAGCTACTGATTAATCTGTATAAAACGGTAGTTTTCAAGGAGACGCTCTAAGTCCTCTGTGGTTTTGCATGGCACTCAATCTACTCTCACACTTACTTGATAAACAGAAGTAGGATTCCTCTCGTACAATGACACACAATGCACCCTTACACACTACATGTACATGGATAACATAAGTTATACGCAGCTGACAAAAAAGCGCTTTTCCAATTAGCTGACACAACACAACAATTTTCTTACGATATTTGCGTGTCTTTCGGAGTAGATAGTGTTAAAATTTTATCAATTTTAAAAGGAAAAATCTAAAATAGCAGTTACACACTCGCATCAGGTAAATCGATCGAGCTAATGGATGAACAGAGTACAAACAAGTATATAGGTTTTAAACAGTCCAGGCAAATACTACAAAAGAGAACTGCTCAAAAAATTCTCACACCGCCTGGACCTTATTTTAAAAAGCAACCTAACAACCTCACATACACTTTCAGAATTCTACAATGGTCAAAGACTGATATCAAAAAACTACAGCGCACTGTTAATACACTTCTAACTAAACATAGAAAACACCATCCCAAATCATGCATACAACGACTTACATTGCCACGCCAAGAATTATGAATAGGATTAGTATACACAATTTACACTACAAACAGATACTTTCACTCAGAGCGTACGTCCATAACAAATAAGAACATTTATAACTACACAAACAGGTAATTGGGATAGATTGGGAGAACTTACACCATTAAACCTACAAAACAGGGACACGCAAATAAAAGAACACATTGTAAGTTGATACACAACAACAAAAATGCAGCATGGTCTGCAAAAGCCCTACACGGAAGACACCGAGCCTTCCTGAGCCAGCCACACGTCGACAAAGTTAAGTCGAACGAATGGCTCAAACGAGGCGAATTGTTTTCCGAGACCGAGGGCTTTATGCTGGCCATAAAGGATCAAATAGTAGCCACTCGTAATTATAGAAAGTACATCATAAAATACCAACATCAGCCGACTGACTTAAGCAGACATTGCAACACTGCCTTTGAAACCATACAACTTATTAAAATATAACCGGAGCGTGCAAATGACTTGCACAAATCGATTATAAACACCGCCATGATCAAGTCGCTGCAATTATACACCAGCAGTTAGCACATAAATATAAACTTGTTAACGAAATGATACCATGTTATAAATAAAAACCAGAAATAATATTGGAAAGCAGAGATCAGAAAATTTACTGGGACCGAACAATTATAACAGATACAACAATTTATTACAATAGACCTGACATTACCGTTCACGAGAAAAACAGTAAAACGGTTAATCTGATAGATATAGCAATACCTGATTCATTCATTATTCAAACCACAATTACCGAAAACCTTAGTAAGTATCAAGATCTCGCCATAGAAATTAAAACCCAATGGAAAGCACAAACCGTGCATTTTGTCCCCATTGTTCTTTCATCTACTGGTGTCATACCAAAATTTCTCACCCAAAGCCTTAACATCCTACAGATGCCTATTCACATACTCTACATGCTACAAAAAGCCACTATCCTTAACACCTGTCGCATCACGCGAAAGTTCCTGACTTCTTCAACACTGTCATCCTTTTCTATCAAAATTTTGCCTTACATACTTGGTCCCGACCCGTATGGAAGGACCTCTCTTAAATGAGAAGAAACAAAGAACCGAAAATAATAAATAAATGACATTCAACCTTAATGTCATTATTGATTTAATTAATTCTGACCTCTGTGTTGGTGTCTGGTCTCTGTCCGGGCCCTTGCAAGTTCCTTTTATTGGTGGCAGATAGCAGAGTGAAGGCTTGCCAACGTTTTTGGGTACATATGCCCAAGGCGGAACAGGAGCTCCATCACTGCCCGCGCCTAAATCTGTTTATAAAAGGCAGGAGATTATTATAATTACATATTTACTACATTCTATATATACATTTACTAATTTATTTATTATTTTATTATGTTGCGGAATACTTAGGTACCGTCAAACTACGTGACCTAACGCAGGTTCGCACAATGCACGAGAGAAGTGAAGGTTACGCTATTCAAAGCTTATTGGCAGTCATTCTACTCGAGCGGCTTGTGGGTGGGATATACGCAGCGAGCTAACAGGGCCCTGCGCTTTCAGTACAATTATGCGTTCAGGATATTGTTGGGTCTGCCGTGTCGGTGCAGCGCGTCTGGGATGTTTGCTGAAGCGCGAACTGATGGTTTCCAGGCCATCATGCGCGAAAAAGCAGCTTCCCTGCTGGCCCCTATTCGGAATAGCAACAACATCATTCTGAGCGCAATTGCTGTACGTTTTGACTGTGCCTTGCAGAATCAGTGAGTCATGTCTCGTGTAGGTGTGGCGATCAATGGCAAATATTTTTTTTTTTTAAAGTTCTAGGTTAAGGTTTCTGTGGGTCTATGCCACCCGAAATAAAGTTTTATAATAATAGTCCTTCCATAGTTCTTGGTAACCATCTTAACCAGTCAAACCCATAGTTATATTTTTTTCCATATCCTTCAATGGTCTGACACCAACCGGGGGTTGTCTTTGGGTGCACTTACTCAGTGCATACAGGGATAATCGTCGGTTGATGCCTCATTCCATTTAAAATGTTCTAAGAGGCCTCAGCGAGTTGGCTTCGGCCCCTCGTACGCCTTCCAATAGACCGGGAAACCATATGACATATTTTGGAACCCTGGGGTCCAAAATATGTAAAAGACACTTAAAAATAATACACACTTAATAATAATCACGATGGAAATTGCTTACGACCTATGCAGGATGAACTTTTCCAGTGTGTTGTTTTCAATCGGATGATTTGGGAGTTGGGGTTGGGAGGGAACTAATCTCTTCGGACGAAGCAACTCGTCTATTTGGATAGAAATTCACTACAGGTAAGTTCGTTATGGTAAAGATAACAAAAACATGGTCACACCAGCAGCCTAATTGCGTAACATATTTTCGTACACGATTACGACTAATCTATTGTATTTTGACAGTTCAACAACATTCATTGCGTTATTTACATTGTTGAGCAGATTTTTTATCGAACTTATGAAGCAATGGATTAGCAATCTGTTTCAAAACGATTCAGATGCCGATTGATAGTGTATTGTAGGTAAGTACTGTGTTATTCTAATGTACTTAACTAAACTGATCGTGTTTATAAATAGCGTTTTACTTTTTTTTTTGCTATTTGACGTATCCACACTTATCGAGTTCCGTATGTTTTGACAGTACTCAACTGTTAAAAATTATCAGGATTATGATAATATAAAAAATAACGTAATATAAGAAATAGCGTTGACGCTCTTGCCGCGACATTTAATAAAATATCTGTTGGTTTGATAATATGAAAATAGTAGAATAATAAAATTATTGAGAAAAGTTTTTCATTTTAAGATTTTCATCATCATTACTCTTTTAAAACATAACATATCATGATGCCTGTATTGAGGCAGAAGTGATAACTATAATACACCCAAATTTTGCTGGTTATGATAAGCCAATATACCTACACACAACAACACACACACATATACACCTAGTGGAGTACATTTTAGTTTCCAGATAATTCGAGTATACAATTAATGTTAGCTTGAGCAATTATTATGATGTGATGTCATACTCGTAACGAAGATATTGTATAGTGGCTGCGCCCCGCGGTTTCACCCGCATAAATCTTGATCCCGTGGGAATATGGGGATAAAAAGTACTCTATGTGTTAATCCAGGTTATAAACTATCTGTGTGCTAAATTTCATTCAAATCTGTTCAGTAGTTTTTGCGTGAAAGAGGAACAAACATCCATCCATGCTGACAAACTTTCGCGTTTATAATATTAGTAGGATTAAAAAGTTACTACATATAATTTGGCGGACGTTACTTAGGTAACATTTTTTATTTATTACCAGTCTATGCTATGGCTCAAATACATTACATTTTCCCCGATTTTAGGGATAATATAAAATTCGTAGCATTTTTTTTAACGTTCGTGTGTGTGTCAGCGGCTGTAATTACGTGCCGCTCACTCATACATAAATACATAACATAGTTACGTAATTTTTTTTTAGGAAGCCTGTATGAGACTTACCTTCTATGCGTTAATATTCTAAGGCCTATACTCTGCCTCTAGTGGTTTTGTGGTACTCAACTGAAAATGTTCTGCTGCCTTAATTTATAATCTAAGAGCTTTTTAAGTCCATTATGAACAAGCCAATAACGTAATTCACAAGCCATAATCTTTCTTTAAAATTATGTCGTGCATTCAAGGCGGTTGAAGCTGCTTATTTGGAAAAACAGTTTACAAGATAAAGATATAAATAAAGTAATAGACGCGTATCGACGCATGGACACGGCGCGGTCAAGCATAATCATCACATGACAAGTTGACAAACTGTATGCTGTATCGATAAATAGAATTAAGAAAATTGTACAGATGGGTCTAGACAAAGTAACATTCGTAACATACGATTAGCGATGACGCTAGAAAAGCCAAAAAATGCATGAGGTTGACATAAGCTATCGAAATGTCACGTGATCATACGTCATAGCGTAGTATCACAGTGAAGCGATAGCGATTGTAGAATGCCATATGTGTCTAGGCCATCTGCACCTTAATTTTTGAAGAGATCATTTGCATCCGAAACGATGTCTTAGTATCCATACTAATATTATTAAAGCGAAAGTAACTCACTCTGCTTTTTACCATTACATGACTTAACGACTGAACGGATTTCGGTCCGATAAATTCCAACCCCGAATAAATCAGATAAAGCTTTGTATAAATAATACCTGCCCATCCGGGTAAATCTGGCCAGCCGCTTCCTGGTCCACGTTCGGAACTAAAGTTCTGCCATCCAGCAGGCCCTCCAGGACCATCATACCCTCCATGACCATCAGACCCTCCAGCCCCTCCTTTACCCTTTTTCTGTTTCCAGGGTACCTCTCCATTCTTTGCATTTTCTTCAAGCCAATCTTCATGCCATTTCTGCCAGTCCTTTTGCGTTTCTTCTGAAGGTTTCCAACCAGGCCACGCTGTTTTTATGTTTCGGTCCACGGGGTCTTTAATACCGGTCAGGTTTACGATAAGGAGTTCATCTAAATTGGGAACTGTCAAGGTGTCGTTACTGGAGGCATTCAGGAATGTTTCCCAGTCGTCGGCGCTGGAATCATCGACGTCCCCACCGCCGCCCCAGCCCCCGCCACCGCCATAGCATGCCAATGAGGTCACCGACGTCAGAACGATGAACACTGTGCAAACTTTTAATGTCGACAGAAAGCAAGGAAATTTCAAGTGCTGTTTCATTAGCAATCCTCGAGATATCCAGTGTATCCACATGTTTTATTTTACTTGCTGCTGTCTCTAAAGCCAAATTCGATCTCTAAGAATTTTTACTCCACATTTAGTTTGTGCCAGCACAACGAACCGATTTCCAATTATTTTTTTAATTTGTATTCGTTAATGAACATGTTAGTAAATTAGCACGATTTGCCGATTTTTATTTAACCGTTAAGCATTGTAGATTCGTAACCCTTTGGCTGTAGGTACCTACCTATAGTTGTAGTCCACCTGGTGATTGCTTTAATGCCCTATGGTTGAATGCCTCTTGTAAGTTGTACATACGTCATAAAATGACAAGGTCAAGGTGGGTGCGCTAGCATATCTGACGGACAGGGCCGTCATATAGGTACCCCGGTCACCAGAGAAAGTGGAACCGGCGAGAGATGTCGTGCGGTTTTCCACAGGAATCGGTCCTGGAGCCGCATCTGTGGGATATCGGGTACGACTGGGTGCTGCACGCTGACGTCCTTAGCGGCGACAGCGTGGTTTGCTATGCTGACGACACGCTGGTCCTGGCACAGGGAAGGTCGCTTCTGGCGGCGGCATAACAAGCGGGGTTGCGACAATCGTCGAGAGGAGGTTGTCATCATTGTGTGGATCACCTCGAGGACACGGTGGAGCATACGGTGGAGGTCTGCGCGACTTGGGCGGAGCACCGCCGTGTCCTCGCGGTGGCAATCGGCGGCGGCGATCTCTCGCGTCCGACACTAGTCCAGGCCATGGTACAGAGCGAGACTGAATGGAAAGCCATCACCTACTTCTGCAAAGCAGTAATGCTCGCGAAGGAGGAGATGGAGCGCGGGAGGGAGAACTATGCAGGAACGCTAAACAGCATTTCAGTTTCACCTTGTTGCGGTTTATGGAAGGTTTCATTCCAAGTACCACCATGGAATGTCAGGGTCGTATCATATGCATATGAAATCATTTTGCAGTTTTCAATATTAAGATAAGATCATTAATATAAACTAGGAACAACGTTGAACCTTGGATACTATCCTGTGGCACTCCATGAGGAACAGGCAAGCAATTGCTTGTATTATAAGCTAGGAACAACTTTGAACCTAGGATACTATCCTGTGGCACTCCATGAGGAACAGGCAAGCCATTGCTTGTATAATTGCCAATTTTCACCCTATATGTTCTTCCAGATAAATAATCAGACAGCAATTTGAGTTGATTTTCACTGATAGGTACCGAGTTGATATAGCTTGTTAACTAGAGTAAGAATGGATACCGTGTCAAAAGCCTTCGCCAGATCTAGAAATATATTTTTGTTATCTAAGGTTTTGACAATGTATTCAGTAAAGTCAATAAATGCATCAGCGTGGACTTGCCTGTAAGGAAATCTAATTAATTTGTAAGTCATTTACTAATTAACCTTTCGAAGGTCTTACTATAGACCGTTTAAGTGAATCAGGAAAAATGCCCATCTTTAGGCAAATATTAAAGTTAGGCGTGAGCGGGGCAATTATATATTTTTTCAACATTTTATGCTTAATAGATGAGATTCTAACATCACCTGCAGCACAGTTACTAACACAGATAAAAACTATAGCGACATTTTTTATCTATATCAAAATGTTACTCCTTTTTCGGTGTAGCTCGCATTCACCAAGTGTGCAGAGTATGAAAGTTAAGTTACTTCGTTCCAAAAAGCAGGCTATGACCTTCTTCAGTTTCTAATTAGTCTAATTTTTCTTGAATTTCATGAGGGATTGTGTGTGTAAAATGGAGTGTTGGCTGAAGTTTTTTTTCGGAATTTTTTATATCCACATATAGTGTGCTTCACGTTTCATGACACAAATAAGAAAACACAAACCTATCACAAAAATTTAATTAAATTCGCACTCAAAGTATTTGCTCGGCAGTTATTCCAATTTCAACTTTTCTAAGAAACCTTTTCTTAGAAAAGTTGCCTTCAAAATTAAACTGATCAAAATTGAAAACCCGCACTTTCTCAGTGCATAGACAAGCGGAACGGGGAATGATAAAAGGCCACGTCCCAACCACGTCTCGGCGACGTCTCGATATGGTACGGATGAGGCTTCTGTGGATGTAGCTTTATCGTGCCAATCTGGCACAGGTCTACAGGCGTCGGAGCCACAGGGTCGGGCCCAGTGATTCAGGTCAGGATCACAGGGACTGCTGTAGTCATTCAGGACGGTGTCACAGGGACTGGTGTTGTGGTTCAGGAAAGTTTCACAGAGTTGCCTCATGTTCATCATCTTCCTCATCCTCTTCGTCTTCGGCCTTCTCTTCAGCAACTTCTACGACCTGTAGACATTGTTAAGTAATTTCTTCGTTTATTGGTAGCATTCCTTAAGGCGCAAATAGGTGCCTCTAACTTGCACAAAATATTGCAAGATTTATGTTTGTTATTTGTTTGGAACAATGACGAGGACTTTAAGTGACTGAGTGGCTTCGTTAAGCTGCGTCTAAACATGTTCTTTTGCCCGTACGGTTCTACCGTTCCGTATTGGCGTCTCGATCCAATAACGCTAGTTTGGACGCTTTTCGGAACGGTACGGGCGCCCACGTTCCCACGGACGTAAAAATATCGCGGCGGTTTTTTTTTTGCGCACTGGATTTTCGACGCACTGCTTACCGCGGAGAGTAAAATCTATTAGTGTGTTTTTTCGACGCGCTGTTGACGCAACGCGATTCACTTAATGCTAGGCTCAACACCGAGAGTTGAAAATACAGCGCTCGAAAAATCCAAGGAAGATTTTATTTCGTCCGTAGGAACGTGGGCTTAGAGCGCCTCGGAACGCATCGAAGTACGCCCTAATCCCTCGCGAGTGTCTTTTTAAACCCGTTATAATTCAGTAACCGACTTGTATGTAATCTTTCCTTTGTGGGTACGCCATTATCTATGGCAAACAAATTTGGTCATTATTTAAAACTTACCGTAGCTTAAAAAACCTACTAGTACTGTACTCATATGTTTACTTATAAATTATATTTAAATCCATTGTGAACTAACAACTTCTGATTGGTGATAGCTTGCAGTGCCATGCAAACTGCATGCATAATTTTGGGCAGATTATCTGTGGTTACGGTTTCCTAGAAGAGCGGTGAAACGCGAATGACCTCACTGAAACGTAATTTTAAACAGTTGCAATGAACTATAATGTTCCCACTGCTGGGACACGGGCCACCTCTCGGTGAGAGGGACTGAGCCCATTGCGGGTTGCTAGATGTCATATGTCTTCGAATTTTTGGTTCTAGAACATGGCGGTTTCCTTCGCCGTGAGTGAGACCAGGGGTGATGAATTAACTTACATAAGGTAAAGCGCCTGTCTTGGTTCGAACCACAATTCGTAAGTCGAGGCCGTCACCACTGGGACACCACTCCCCTTTTTTTTTTTTTTTTTGTTCCCGGGTTGGAAAATCCTCATGGATGTCCTCCGCCCTGGGGCGGGCGGAGGGGTCTGTCAGACTCTTACTGACTAAAAACCACCCCGGTGTTCCATCTCACACCTACGCCGGGGTCGCGGGAACACATAATTATTCCGCATCCCCGGCTGGTGCCGGCCCGCCTGCGCGGGCCCCGTCTCGGGCGGGGGGAGTGAGGTGTACTCCCCCCGTAACGTCTGTGAGCGGCGCGCGCGGAATACTACGCGCGCCGCCTACTCGTGTCCTGATGTTGGTCGGCGACGGATGTCCCATTTAGGGGGCTGGAAGAGGGCGTTGTCCGCCCTCCCTCTGCGCCCGGTGCGCCTGCTGCGGATCGGGAGAGTGGACGAGATCTCTCTCTTTCCCTCTCCGCAGCCTCCTTCTGCGAGATGACTGTTTCACAGAAGGAAACCACCGCGTCCCAGGACTCGGCGCTGCCGACCATCGAACTCACTACGGTTGGCAGCGACAGGTCACTGCCTACTTCTGAGATGAGGGCACGGCGCGGCTCCTCCCAAGCGGCACACTCTGCCAGCGTATGCCACGCCGTGTCCTCCCGGCAGTCGACGCAGTGGTGACACCGAGCGTCCGGTTCCCTGTTTATGCGACACAGGTACTTCCCGAAGCAACCATGCCCCGAGAGCACCTGCGTCGCCCGAAACGACAGGGAGCCGTGCCTCCTCCCGAGCCAGAGGTCGAGCACTGGCCGGACCGCCTCGATGATGACGAGGCCGGCGGTAGGGCGTGAAAGCCTGTCCCGCCATTCCGCCACCAGGACCTCGCGAAGCTGCGACTGACGCTGCTCCATATGGCGCTGCATCGGCCGCTCGCCCCGCGCCCTCGCTTCCTCGCGCCACCGATATAGTGACGCGAGGGACACTACTCCCCTATGCTAAGCTTTGGAGAGCTAGTGCTTTAATTAAAGTAAGTTTTCGTAGAGAGCGTTTTTTGACACCGTTAAGTCAAACCCCGCTGCCATCATTTCCAAGATGGCCTTCACTTCACTTTATGGCTGCCACCGCTCTAGAAGAGCGGTGGGAAACCGTAGCGTTACAGGCGTGTGTATTACGTGCTTGACAGTACGTTAAGAAGGCACGTCCGTCTTTTAGATAAAAATTATACTCGTAACTAATTCACTGAAAAAAAAAAACGGATGGTCTGCCCACAACCAAGTTTAGGACCACTGTATTAATAAACTGGTTATTTATCTTTGATGTTTCTTCTAAATAAGGTACGGTCAGTGATCTGCATTACCTGAGCCCTCTTACAAAAGAGAAGAGGGCAACAGTTGTCAGTTAACGCAGAGCACTTTTTTATATAACGACGAAAAAAAAAACCTTTTTTCTGGGTGGGTAAATGCAGTCGCTGGTCTGCCGGGAGCTTAATAAAATTGATTTAATATAAAAAAAAAATTACCTCTTCAACCGTTTCCGTGAGCAGCTCAACTACCTGTAAATACAATTGTTACAATTGTTTATGTTAGTAAGTACAGTCAAGTCTTTTAAAAGTTTCAGTTTTAAAAATACTTTCCTTTATCAAGTCGGGATTTTGGGGTAATTGCGTACTCGCAACGCACTAACAGCAAAAAAGGCTTTCAGTTTGACAGTTGAACAACGTTCATTGCTTTATTTACGTTGTTGAGCAGACAAGTTTTTCGAACATACGAATCAATGGATTACCAATATCCTTCAAAATTATTCAGATTGTGGTTGACAGTGGGTAACGCAATTAAGTTGCTGGTCGGGACGCATAATACTTTTAGAAGCTAATTGATGTCATGATCAAAGATCAAAATAGCATAAACCATTGACCAATGCAGAGTTGACAATATTGACCTTAAAATATGTTGATCATGGCCTAACCACAGAAAGGTATGACCCGATGTATAAACGTGAACGAAGCAAGAGTAATTAAGAATCATAACCAAGTGGCGTTATGTGATTTCTGTCTACCCCCATTGGAAGAAAACGTGAGTATGTATGCTATACAACAAAAGAAGGTACGACTCGTTATAGGTAACACTCATTACCTCTTCTTCTTCCTTAACGCTCTCTTCTTCAAAGTAGTCATCGCCATACCCTACCGGGAACATGGCCATGCACTCCCTCTCGCCGGCGATGACGTCAGAGCTGATGTACACGGGGTTACAGCCGACCAGTTGTAGGAGAGGCAAGCTTCGTTTGCGGGACACCATGAGAGCGAGACGGTCGTAACTGAAAACAAGAAAGTTCTCCTCATAAGTAGGATTCACGATCAACAGGGGCAATTGTGTCAATGATGACTGCAAGAACCTTAACGGAAATCTCTCATAAGTGTACCTACATTATTTTTAATGTTTAGGCTGGGCTTTGTAATTTTGTCTATTTTTCCGTCGTTAAAATTTGGTCATGCTTGCGTGCAGTCTTCACCTCTATTTCTACCAAGTTATGATGTCAGGTTAGGAAGAAATGTAAGGTGGACAATGAACATACTATCGCCTCGGTCGTATAATTTTGTCGTATTGCTTGATGGTGTAAGCGATGTGTTCGGCCTTGTAAGGGTCGTCGCCCACGAAGACACCCATCTGCAAAACCAAGTATTTTAATATTAGGTTTTTTCCTATGAAGTCGCTGTACAATACTGGCCATTTGAAACGTAATTTATGTATGGCTGGCAATACAATCTAAATACAAAAGAATTTTAACTAAAAAACGTGGAATTCTTTTTTAAAATTCAGTAATTAGTTTATTGATTACTGTTTTGTTTGCACAACATTTTTTTATTTTTCATCAATAGTGACATGATAAAAATACGAGATCCGTCGTGGTAGCAATGCCGCAAAAACGGCTCGCAACATTTAACGTGTACGGAGGGAACACTACAAACGAACGAACGACTCGTTATTGGTTGATTGCTCGTCCCCGATGCTGCTACACGACAACGCTCGATCTAATACGGCACAACAGACGGTCTCTAAGCTACAAGAGCTCTTGTGGCTTAGAGACCGTCTGTTGTGCCGTATTTGGACATTTGCTTTTGCCGGTTGGAAGTTTTGCGTCATCCACCGAACTTGCTTCGACAGATATCTCCTTTTTCCAAAATTTAATACTAAAACGCCCCCGTGTTCCTTCAGTTGCCTGCGCCAGGGCCACGGTATCTCTTTCTAACATCCCGCGACCATGAGACATCGGCCCTATCGGACCCCGTCACTATGTGCTGACATCTCTTTGAGGCGCGTCATGTTCCACGCGCGCCTCAAAGAGATGTCGACGTCGACCCGTGCCTGGTCCTTACGGGACGGCGAGCTACCCATTGCTCGCATTGACTAGGGTCGTGAGCGCGCTCTCTCCCTCACGCGCTCCGCCTCCTCCTTCGCGAGCATGACTGCTTTACAGAAGGAGTTGACGGCTTCTGGACTGGACCAGGGCAGGAACTGGACCAGGGCCGGACGCGAGAGATCACCGCCGCCGATCACCTCCGCGAGAACACAGCGGTGCTCCGCCCAAGTTGGGCAGACCTCCACCGTATGCTCCACCGTGTCCTCCGGGAGATCCACACAATGGTGACACCCGGGCGTTTCCTCCCGCCTTATGCGAAACAGGAACCTCCCGAAACAACCGTGTCCGGTGAGGACCTGTGTCAGGCGGAAGGTGAGGTCGCCGTGGCGCCTCTCCAACCACTCCTCAAAGGGGACTTATCGCCGCTATTATGGCATGCCCAATGACGCCCTAACCCCTTATACCATACAATGGGTATTATGTGCGCACAACTTCCCGCAGTGCGATTGCCGGTAAGGCAAGTGCAGTACCAATAAGCAATAGCATGTTTGCCAGCCAAATCCCGGTCTTTTAAAACGTTACTATAACAAATACGTATTGCCTGAACGAAAAAAAAAACAGTAACTTTAAAAACCGTTACCATAAATGAAAAGATTATTAACATCGCCATATTGTAATCCTTTTTATTGCACAATAAGTAAATGTGTTAGTAAAAAAGAAAATATGTATTAAAAAAACAAAATATTGTAAAACCTAAATCCCACGTATTTGAAGGACGTCGCGGTAGTAAAAACACTTGAAACTGAAAAGATTTAATAATTAATATGTACCAACAGAACTTTTATTTGTATTTTCGCAATACTTTCTGAGTCCTACGTAACTGCCTTATATTAATGTAGTGAATAAAAAAACTGGTTCCGTGCGACGGGACATAAAGTCAACAGTAAATTGTTTATTTTGACGCCTTGTCATATCTATTTGATTCGACAAATAAACAATAACTCCCTTGTTGGTCTAGTGATCACAAGCATGAGGTGCTGTATTCGATTCCCGGATCAGGCGAAGTGAAAGTAAGAAATAAAACGTTTATTTGCGGTAAACATGACGCAGAAGAGAAAAGAACAAATATGCGTCACATTCTCGCAAAACGGCCATCGCTCAGCATAAATCGAAGCTAACGTATGTCTTTTAAAATCTCCGGCACGTATCGGATTTTAAAGTTATGCGAACTGTCTACCTGGCACTCTGTCAGTCTGTCCCTACCTACTGCATCTCCTCGTGGGGCGGAGCAGCCAAAACATCTCATTGGACTAGAAAGAGCTGAAAGTCTTATCCTAAAAATCTACCTATCTAAAACGCGGCTTTCTTCTACGTCAGATCTGTACCAAAAAACTGAAGTTTTAACGGTTATACAATTATACGTTCTTGCTTCTATACTTAGGTTACATGCCACCCTAAACTACAGTAGTTTTAACCCAGTCTTAAAGAGAAGGCGCTTTCATCAAGTCTGTCAAGCTAGAGCAGCTAGGACGATGTTCAGCCGGTACTTCTTCCTTTTCCAAGGGCCACGTCTGTATAATATTGCTAACAAACTGCTCACAATTCGTCCACTAACGAAAATTAAATTCAGGCGTAAGGTCTCAAAATGGCCTCTAACACTTACCTATGACGACACGCAGAAATTGTTATACAGATATAGAGAAGTATAATACCCATGATCAACACACACTCCCACAACATTACAAGCACAACTCGTGTATCACATCCACAAGACTACAGTCTACACACAATATACATTCATCAACAAACTCACAAATTAACCAGAACACCATTTCTTGTTCTAATTTAATTTTTAATTTAGATAATTTATTTTTTTAAATATTGAATTTGATTTCTTATTGATTTTAGCTGTAAACGCTCCCTGCTATTGTTATTTATGTCCTCAGCATAGCTCTCAATATTGTATCCGAGATAAGGGGGCCAGGAGGACCCGTAGCACAGGTTTAACTCAGTATGGGCGGCTCCTGTCTCCCATCTTCAAATGTTGAAATATCAAATGTGTACATTTTAATACTTGTGGGAGAAAATAAACAAATAAATGAATAGGGTCGTACTATGCGAGACAGAGCCCCAGCGCTGGTGTTATTGGGTTTTTTATCTGGAATTTTGAGAAATACTGAGGTAGCAGCCCAGAGTTTGGAGTTGTGCCACTGGTTGTGTACTCGTAACTGAAAAATGTGGATGAACTATAGGTACACCTCTGCCTAACCCTTCGGGGAATATAAGCGTGATTTTATGTTATGATATGAATAAACACTGACAGTTGGGCTTTGGCTATTGACTGCTGCAGCAAGCGTAGCATGACCAACTTTTGTCGACGGAAGAATAGTCAAAATTACAGACAGAATGGAAAAATGACAGATTTCTTTTATTCATCTGTCATTTTGTATATTCTTCAGTGGACAAAACTCTTTTCTATGGTGGTTCTTTTCGCGTTCGAATGACGATGGGTGCGCTGTGCTGTGCAATAGGGATGATGACAAATATTAGAAATGTTCGGGCCAATAATGTTATTTTAAAATGAGAAAGTCGATGGAAATATGAAGAAGATACAAGGTTTAAAAGTTTTTGGAGGGGATTATTCCTGTCCTTGTCGCGCGGTACGCACAATGTATGGCGCTAAGTTACATAGTCGTGACGTCACTTCTTCTTCTCCGTATTTGTCTAACAGTTATTTTAAAACGTTTACAGCTTGGCAATTTAAAAGCTTTTACACTTTTACTAAATATTGTTAGCACTAAATATTTGAAAAGTTAATACTTAAGCAGTTGCTAAGACATTTTAATTTAAATAACCTCCTTCATAATGAATAATATGGCTTTACAATAGGACGTTCAACTACAGATGCGGGTGTTGCTCTGCTGAAACACATTTTTAATGCATGGGAGAAATCGCAAAATGCTATTGGAGTTTTCTGTGATCTCTCTAAAGCCTTTGATTGCGTGCACCATGACACGATTTTGCGTAAACTACGTCATTACGGTGTCCAAAACGAAGCTCTCAACGTAATGAATTCTTATTTACACAATAGGTTCCAATGTGTAGATGTCGATGGTGTGAAATCATTCGGGCTTCCAGATCAGTAGTCTGCTTGAAACAGTAGACTCGGCAGTTTTTCTGGGCATAACAGCAGATGCCAAACTTCAGTGGGGCCCACATATATCAAGCCTAGCGGGGAGGCTCAGTTCAGCCGCCTACGCCGTCAGGAAAGTAAGACAATACACTGACGTTGATACAGCACGATTAGTCTATTTTAGTTATTTCCACAGCGTTATGTCCTACGGTATTCTGCTGTGGGGCAAAGCTGCTGATATTCAAAATATATTCGCCCTTCAAAAACGAGCTGTCCGAGCAATTTATCAGCTAGGAGCCAGAGTTTCTCTTAGAGATTTGTTTAAAGATATTGGTATTCTTACGGTAGCATCACAATTCATCTTCGCCAACATCTTATACATTGGGCAAAATATACACTTATACACTAAAAACAGTGATTTTCAAAAATGTTAATACTAGAAATAAGAACAAACTACGTGCTCCCTTTCACCGGCTTCATAAGGTTCATAACTCATTTGTTGGGCTAGGTATAACCTTATAGAACAAGCTACCCTTCTTTGCTAGATTTGCCTTTTATGCGTTTAAAGCTCAAGTAAAATCCAACCTTTGTTCAAAGGCATATTATTCAATTAACGACTACTTAAACGATAAGAATAGTTGGTCGCTGTAATTAACTCAAGACAATGTTTATGTTCTTTCTCCAGAATCAGCTTACCTACTGACAGGGTATACGAGTTCGTATATTTATTTTAATTTTATTTGACTATATAAGTCAATAATTTTTAGTTATCTTCATATATTTTTGTCATGATCTACTCATTACAATGTTTTTTTTGACGAGTTGTATTGCAATAAGTGGTTAGCTAACGACCTCGACAATTGATCTTAAATAATTTTTGCCTGAGCAACCGGCAGCGAGTTCGTCATGCTCCCGTTGATGTCACTGCTTGCGGTAGCGTCGGGGATCGGGTTGCCTCCTTCCCTCAAATATGGCGAGGGGGGCAATGGCTGATCTTTGCGTTATGCTCGTGAACGGGTCGTCTTGCTGTCTATGGTTTTGTTATTGTTAAAGTAATTGTTCTGTTAATTTATTTTACTTCGATGGTCCTAGTTTATCATTTGTATGTACTAAAAAAAGAATCCAAAAATGCATATGTAAGGTGTCACGCCCCTTATGCCTGGAGGCTTTTATTTGTGTATTAAGTTATGTTGTTGTTTTTTTCATTGATTTTTATTGGTTTCTGTTGATTTGTTTGAATTGGGTTGATTGGCGTGGCTAGCTTACATATGGCACATACTCGTAATTTAATAAGATTTTTTGTGTTTAACGGTTTTTCTTGTTTGATTACCTTATAGTTGTATAGTTCAATGGTTTTTCTAACTAAACAGACAGTTGTGCTGCTGGGGAGTTTGTTGCGCCACTTCTTCTTCCCAGCTAAAGCACTAGGAAGTGGTGAAGGGCGGGCGTTTTGGGGGACTGTCTTATGTAATTTTGACGTTCGAAAAGTGCTGACTCTCAGCCTAGTTTGAATAAATGACTTTTGATTTTGATTTTGACTATTTGTAAACAAATATTTTTTTTGACCCATAAACAAAAAAAAATCATCATACCTTTTGTATTTGGAATGTATTGAAAAACAATGCGACGGCACTAGTTTCGATTTTGGCTACGCGCCAGAGAACCTTGTTTAGATATGTATACCTTCGGTATCAGTCAATTTTGTCGTAGCAGTAAAAGCGGTTTTCGCACTTCAAGTGATACACGGTACTCCGGACGTGCGGTTAACCGAGACAAAATTTGTATATCGCGCCATAAATGTATTTTAATCAGTACTTATTGTTGTAGGCAATGAATTTTTCTCTTCTTTCTTTCGATGATGTTACCAAACCAATAAAACAAAAACTCACGTTCAAGATCTCGGACGAATAATTGCTGATGACTTCCTGGACGTCATATCGCTTGTCTATAGGGAATATGACGAGTACGTGAGGCGGCAGGAACTCAGTCTCAATGGTTACTGATAACTCGTTCACTTGCTGCAAGTTAAATTAGAAAGTTACAGAACAGAAGGTCAGGGACCTATTTATAAAACGGCAGGTGACAATCCGACAAGCTGCGTAATGGTTTTTTTAATACAATATATGTTCACCGATTTCTCCGTCTTTTTTATCGTTTGAAAGGGTATGCTCTCTCGAGGCTATGCTCTTTATTAACTTTACTTGGGTAGTTTTTGAGTTGGCTTCAATAATACATATTTTAAGTCGGGCGTCAAGTCAGAGTTGGGATATAGGTCGGGTCATAATAGTTAACAGAAAAATAGAAAATGTATATGAAAAAAAATTGGTGAATTGTGCGGGGTGGTACAATTTCGTGATCTGCCCGTTTACCCGATTTAAATCCCATAGATGTCTTTTACTGGGGATTATAAAGGATATTGTGTACTTTAAACCAATTCAAGACGATCTGCGCTAAAGAATTGCAGAAGCCGCTGAATACATCAACTCGAGAATATACGCCCGTCTTATTACGCGATCATTTTTAAAGAGATGTAGAGCTTGCATTGCAGCTGAAGGCAAACAGTTCTAACATTTGTTATAAAACTTGGTAAATCTGATTTAACAAAAACCATAAGTAAAGAACTCCAACAACAACATTTCATTTCAAACGCACATAAAACTGACAAACTGCTTTTAATTCTCAATTAAGAAGTAGTAATATGTAAGTGTCATACCATTTTGAAATCTAGACTAAACGCGCTGTCTTTTAAAGTTACTTGCCAAAAGTACCATTTTCTATACAGTAAGTCGGTTAAAGTTGGGTGATGTAATCATTTTGAATTCAATGTTGGGCAAACATGTACCAATTTATTTAAAACTGAGGCAGTTATGTTTTGATTTTTAACTGTATTATTATATTCAAAGAAGGGTTATTCATGGTTACATGACAGAAAAAAACTGACGAAAAGTTCATATTTGTAGTCACAGGATTTGTTTTTGATTCCATAAGTTTTGAAAAGTATGTACTTTTCAAAACTCATGTGTCCAAGGTTTTTAAAATAATTTTCTAATAAGTAACTGTCACAACATGGCCTATTGTCCGTTTTCGGCTTGACGTTGATTTCTGGGACACGTTGGATAGGAAATCTTGTGCAAAATTTTATAGCTGCTGTGCTGTCTTGTAGCTTGTCCGCGAGTGAAAGAATTAAGATTTTTAATAAGTTGATCGATAAATTACATAAAAGGTGAAATAGGGCTTAGGCTGAAAGTTTGAATGGAACTTTGTCATTTTTGACGATAGGAAATCCAATCGGGTGCTCGGTTTGTATTATGATAAAAACGTACCTTGGGGAAGAAGTAAGCGAGTCCACAGGCCTTGGCCAGCTCATTGGGTGGTGTGTACAGTCCGGGTACGAACAGGCCTCCAGCAGGGATGAAGTCTTCGCCCTCCACCTCGACGTCAGAATCGAACACCTCCTCTGTCTCTTTAGCCACAACTTCTTCAGGTGGAATATCTTCTCCACCCTCGCTTCTCTCCATCTTGAATTTTTTTGTTGGTTTTTAAATACAAATCTCCTCGCGGCTGTCATCCGAGTGCCTGCGCAGAATCTTGGAATACTTCGGTCACGATTAGCTTTTCTAGGTCGCCATCGCTAGGAAAGACGATGGCAACCTAGAAAAGCTAATCGTGACCAGCAAGGTGGATAGGAAAAGACCTCGTGGCCGCAGCCCAATACGATGGTCTGACCAGATCCGCACCGCCCTTGACACCACAGTCCACATCGCCCTTCACACAGCCAGAGACAGAAACAGATGGAGAAAGAGCATCCGGAGAAGGTGATACTGAAGGGAGGTCACGACCCTCAGCATTGAGGAATACGACGCAAGGAGGAGGAAATACAAATCTGCGGTTCTATACAAAAGTGCTATACCTACACGATGAAAATGGCTATCCATTATCTGATGTTCCTCGGCACTGCAAAAAGTAATCTGATGTTTCGTAGAAAAGTGCAATACCTACGCGGTCAAAATGTATGTGTGTATGTGTAATGTATGAACGGCATTTTTTTAAAACCAACGAAAAATTTCAACGCAGGGGGATCAAGAATTATGTGCTGAATCCATGGCAACGGGTCGATCATCGATGACGCTGCCACCCTACATTGTTTGTTAACTTTCATAATATTATCCTCTACAAAACTAAACTTCACCTCCATCACCTTTAATAGGTCATTTTTTAATACTAATTATTACAATCATTATTATTTATTCGCGTTATTTTTCCGTTTAGTTTATTGATGAAAGGAAAACTATTTTTTTCATAATTATAAACTGTAATGCCTCCTTTTTATCCTAACGGGGTAGGATAGCAACATCTTTAAACGTGTGCTTCATCGTTTAATTATTGGATTATGTATACGTACAAACTTTTACATGCAGGTGCGGGTCGCGTTAGACACTAGTATGGCGGCTGGGACTGACTGGATGCAGAAGGCGGAGGACAGGGTGTTGTGGTGCAGCCCGGAGACCATGCCATGCACTGCCATGGACTGTGATGTCAATGAGCTCAACTCAGCCTGAGTCGGTTGACAGTAGGGGGCCGTCATTGTTCTTTGTCATTCGCATGAATTCTGTTGCGAGTATCTTTTTAAACTCGGTGTATAAAGTACTTACTCGTAAATATATAATTTAAGTACTCGTGTCCACGAAGCCATTTTTTTTTTTGGGTGGGAAATCGCGTCAGACTTTTACTGACTGAAACTCACCCGTGTTCCTTCAGTTGCCTGTGCCAGGCCCACGGTTTCTCTTTCGAATTTCCCGCGACCCTGCCCGTTTTTGGCCCTGAAGGCACAATAACTTACGTTTATTAAAAAACAAACACCGTAACTTCTATTTATTTAACAAGTTATTAATTTATCCGAACAATATTGCATCGTTTTTGCATTCATATAAAGTACTGAAAAAATCAATGAAATTCACGGTTGTGGATAAAGCAGCAGTGCTACTTATCAATTTCGTTCACGAAATAATCGATTATGATTTTTTTTTTAAATTAATAATATCACATCCGTAATGCTTGATAAACGATCTATTATTACGGTGTTATGTTTTTACTTTAAATATTAAATGAAGAAATGAAATAATAGTTGGTATAATAATGAATGAAAAATTTAGTAATAATTCTTAACTGAAAAGAATTTTAATAATAATTCTTAATCTGTTTAGCACAATAAAGACAGAACATGTTAAAGAAAATATTTTCTAATTTTAGGGTCTTTCGGGAAATGGTGCACTCCAATTTCGGAGTATCTAGGAACACAATAACGCGTCCATTTTCACTAAAATAAAATAAAACCACATCACGCCTCGTATTATAAGCTTGTGTTGGGAACTAGCTACGAAAGCGCCATTTAGACAGTTGCCTTCCCCATTTATAGTTCGAATAAAAAATCTATAGCAACTTTTTTTTTGTGTGTGTGGCAACATTGATTTACGCCGGCCGGCTGTCAAGTCATGACAGTCAAGTGTCAAATCACAAAAATCTACAGAATCTACTTTTTTATATTCTTGCGGATTTGTTATTTTAACCAACGAATTAGCTTATATAAGAGATTTCAACGATTCTTTTAACCCTGACTTGTATACCCAATTATTATAAACATTACGTTTGTCGAGATAAAAAAAAACATTTTATCTTAAAAACCCAAACTTGTTTTAAACCAATACCTTGACCAGTTATTTATTAAAATTGCATATTATCCTACCATATACTAGTAAATGTGTGCACTCGAGGCCAAAGTGTCTATGGACGGTGGGCATTCCCCTTTAGTCAAGAGATTTCTATACAAATAGGCATCACCTTAGTATGTATTTTTCTGTTCTTTTCTTCTTGTCTGTTTATGTATGTGTACAAACACTGTTAAATTAATAAATTACGCATTTATTATAATTTACTATTACGCACTTAGCAGGTCTAAGAAGTAAAAATGGACCAAAACGGTGACGTAATGGTTAGAATGGTACCCAAGGAATGTAAAAAGACGCGTAGGAAGACAGATGAAAAAGTGGGTGGATGATTTGTCAAAACGTTGGCAAAGAACAGCACTGGACAGGAATAAGTGGAGGGCAACAGAGGAGGCCTATGTCGCAAAACAGCCGGACCTGGTAGCTGCTAATAGCGAATCTGCTAATTTAGTGTTAACAAGCAGAAATCATAATACTTAATTAATATTAATGTTATTAGTTTATAAGAACTTGGTTATGTACAAAGGTCAGAGATTTATTATTTATTTATTTATTTAAAAGGTACGCACCTCTCCCGGCGTGGGCGCTGCCAATCCTTCTGTCACGTCTCCTTCTTCGCCTACCTTCTGCTCTCCTGCTAACGATTCTGGTTCCGGTTCCGGAACTGGTACGGGATCTGCTGGTAACTGGAACATTTTAAATATTACTTAACTTTACGTTTTATTCTAACAAAAAACTAAAACCTAAGCCTAACTAACGGAAACGATGCGGGTCCTACGTGAAAGATGATTTGGCTGGAAAGGGGGTAACTACCGAGATGTCGCCTGATAGAGAAGTAAAGAAGGAAAAGACATGCCCCCCCCCTCCCCCCAAATAAGTTGGGATGAGGATAGGAGAATGATGGTGTGACTTTTTTACATTCCAAGGCCAAGACAGGCACTAGAAAAGTCGAAAGTACTGCGATGTTATGACTGCCTAAAATAATTAAGGATATCCTCATTTTTTTTATTAATCTAATCAAATCATATTGTTTGCGTAAAGTGCGATTTAAAAAATTTGAAGGGAAGTGTGCCTCACGGCGACCTATGAAACGTCAGAAGTTAGGTGCACGGTTCCAGTTGGACGTTTCCTATGGAGAAGAGGCGGTAAGGAACTCCACGGTTAAACTTTAAAAAAATATTGAATTCACAATGTTTTTAAATGACAGTGTTAATAGGTAGAAGTACCAAGTGCTTAACAAATAGAAAATGGTATACCTACACATCTACAGTCTACCAGGCTTACAACGTTCTATGGCGAGGGGGGTAATGGCTGATCTTTGCGTTATGCTCGTGAACGGGTGCTGCTTGTGGTGACTGGTCGTCTTGCTGTCTATGGTTTTATTATTTTTACAGTAACTGTTCTGTAAATTTATTTTACTTCGATGGTCCTAGTTTATCATTTGTATGTACTAAAAAAGAATCCAAAAATGCATATGTAAGGTGTCACGCCCCTTATGCCTGGAGGCTTTTATTTGTGTATTAGGTTATGTTGTTGTTTTTTTTCATTGATTTTTATTGGTTTCTGTTGATTTGTTTGAATTGGGTTACTTGTGATGGCCCTTTTTTTTTTTTTTTTTTGGGTGGGAAATCATCTAATGACTTCTCCCGCTCAGGGTGGAGCGGGAGGGCGTGTCAGACTTTTACTGACTAAAACCCACCCGTGTTCCTTCAGTTGCCTGTGCCAGGGCCACGGTTTTCTCTTTAGAATAACCCGTGACCCTGAGGCGTCGGCCCTATCGGACCCCGTCATTTTGTGCTGACATCTCTTTGAGGCGCGCGTGGAACACAACGCGCCGTCGACCCGGGCCTGGTCCTTACCGGACGGCGAGCTACCCATTGCTCGCCGTCCGCAAGCCCGCGCCTACGGTGGCCGGGAATCTGCTTGCGATTACTTTGATGGCCCTAGTTTATCATTTATTTATTTTATTTGTTTGTATAACAAATCCAGTATTGCATATGTAAGCTGCCATGCCCTTTAGGCCTGGAGGCTTTTATTTATGTATTAAGTTTAATATACATTCAATTTTTTTCCCTTTTTTTTGGTATTGGCGTGGCTATCTGACGTATGGCAATTAATTTAATGTTTTGGTAATTACTTACAATTGTTTAGAATCCAGTTCTTCTAACCGAACAGACAGCTGTGCTGCTGGGGAGTTTGTTGCGCCACTTCTTCCCAGCTAAAGCACTAGGAAGTGGTGAAGGGCGGGCGTTTTGGGGGACTGTCTGTAATTTTGACGTTCAAAAAGTGCTGATTCTCAGCCTAATTTGAATAAATGACTTTTGATTTTGATTTTCTCACATTCACACAACAATGAGGCTAACAAGCTTAGCTGTAGCCAATTTCATCTTTTACTTTACTTAAAAGTTACTCAAATGTTCTATGGTATCTATTTTAATGGTTGTTAAACGGAAATAATACCAAGCTTTTCTTGTATACTCATATTTTGTTATAAGAATTGTCTTTTCTTTAATTTGTTTGTTTGTTTGTACATTTACACGGTGGGTGATCAAGAATGCTGCTAATGAGATAACCAAAAACCGGAAGCGAGACCTCAGACGAAAACATTGAAAAGTGAAAACAGCAACATATCACAGAAGAGCAGTGACAAAGTAAAGAGCCGAGAAACCAGTTGAACCACGCAAAAGATTCACCGATGAAGTTCGACCTGAATAAACCCGGCTGCGACGTCGTCGAAATATCACCCACCTCTCCACTAGTCCAGTGCTTACGCTAGAGTGCATACTCCGTAGGCTCTTAATACTGCCTATTCTAAGGGCACGTCTTCCCTACCATTACACGGCCCCGTGGTCTATTTCTTGATATGCAATGGTCTTTGTAGCACCATGAAGAATGAGGCTTCGGGGGCTAGTGCAAATCTTGGGGTTCAGTCGATTAATCGAGACTGGTCAAACCACGCTGGGGTCGGCGCATTTCATTCATTCATTCATTGTTTGTTTGTACATTTAGTTTTGTAGTCTCCATGAGGCTAACTAGCTTTAACTGTAGCAAATTTCATCTTTTATTTTATCTTACTTTGTTTAAAAACTACCTAAAATTAACAAAATGTATTACATATTTAATGGTGCCCAAGATACAACTGAGCCTAGTTTGTGACCAACGATAACGACAAGTCTGGATTTGTGCCCGGTAGATGGCAATAGGCTCGCCCCCTATTACATGGGACTTAAACATAACTGGCGAAATGTGCGTGTACTATAGGTACACCTCTGCCCAACCCTTCGGGGAAACAAGGCGTGATGTTACAATATGGAGGTCATATTGTAACATCACGCCTTGTTTCGATTTAGACAGTTTTTATTAACGATTTTTATTTACTTTTACTTTAATGTTCAAATAAACGTTTTTTTGTTGCTTTAAATAAAAGAAAGCAAAATAAAACCTCTATAAAACAAATGACATGTCTAATGTGACATTACGGCTGTAACAAATCTGCATTAATATCCTGTTCACAAAAGCTACTAATAAGGCAGTCATATCGAAGATTGAACGAAGAGTGTACACTAACATTACAGGCAAGCCTTTTTTAGACGAAGCACAGAAATTGATGACCGTCCCTGGAACTCGAATCTAAAGTGCGTGTAAAACCACTAGCCTAAATAAATGGTACAGTTGTGACGTTGCAAAAATAGATAATTAAATCAACAAGTAGCGACACCTTTCCTGGGGTCTGCGCAAGTAGAAAAAGATGCGAATCCTATTGAGTCTGCGGAAGAGGATTCTCGAAGGGCGTTGACAGGTTGATCTTGTCAAAATGGGTGAAAAGGATTTTCTCTTCAAGGCCTGACAACGAGGACCACGTTTTGGGAGAGGGACCAGTCTGAAATGACCAGATTGAGTCCAAATAACCCGATGGGTTTCCTATGAGTCTAATCAAACTCAAACCTTGTGAGGATTCAACCATTTTCTTTGTTTTGTGATATTACCTGGGTCTCAGATGTGAGTATTGACACGAGGATATTGCTACAGGTCTGGCTAACCAGCCAGACCTATGAGACAGTTAGGCCCTTTTGAAAGAACTAGGTTGTAAGACCAGTTGTTATGGATTATTGTGTCTCTGTGGTTGCTTTGCATAAACGTTATGTTCCCTTTATGAGCACAACCATAAAAGGTCGATACTAATTCGATGAGCTAGAAGTTACAAAGCAGTTCATCTCACGGACTCGCTAAAGCGACTCTGAGTTATTGTTTTAGTCTCATCTTATTGCAGGTGTAGAACCCGATACAACCTAGAACGGAGAACCAGTTTTGTCAGAGTGAACACCTAAGTGTGTGGGAAGGGTTTGGTTAGTGGCTTGCCACAATTGATTTTTTGTACCTTCATTTCTGTGTATTACAATAAACTTTGTCTTTGTTTAAGAAGGAACAGGTTTAATTGATTCCATAAGTTTACATTAGCACGGTGGTAACATATGTTACTATGTTACACAATTACCTCGCGGTATAGCACTTAACATAATAGTGCTATACCGCGAGGTAATTGTGTAATGTCTTGCCTTTTAACATTTATGAGTTTTTGGAAAAAGAAAAAGTAGGCAACTAAGTACATAATAATATACGCATTGGTTGCAAAATAGCGGTTCCCTTTATCTAGATCACACGATTTTTTTTTATAATTACGCCGCACATTATGCATCGTCATAACACCATAATATCACGCCTGTAATCCCAGAAGGGTAAGGCAGAAAGTACCTATAGTACACCCACATTTCGCCAGTTATGCTTAAGTTCCATGTAATAGGGGGCGAGCCCATTGCCATCAACCGGGCACAAATCCAGACTTCGGGCTGCCACTGAGGAATTCTAGATAGAAAAACCTAATAACATTTTGCCCGACCTGGGAATCGAACCCAGGACCTCATGCTCAGCAGTAGCTATTGCTACCACTAGACCAACGAGGCAGTTGCACGGCGTTCCACCATTAGCATCTTGTTTCAAAAATATCTGTAAACTACAGGAACCGGGTTGCACAGAAGGCCACTCAATAGTTGTAACCAAACCTGTACAAGCTGGCCTTGCATTTTAATGAAACTCTGTACTACGTGTTACCACTGTCGTGCGGTCCACTTTACCAGCATTATGACAAGAAATCGTATACAATTTTAAATCGGTTTAGATCTTAAATGGTAATTCAAAATGAAAAATGACAAGAGAAACTTCAAGATGGTTTTCTTTTCAGAGAGCTATTTAATGATCCCACTTGACATAGTTCGTCGACTTTTTTTTCATATTATGGCGTCTGGTGTCGCCATATTGAATTTTGATTACTGTCAAGTCTTTAGCGACATTCGCAAGGCAAATCGATTGAATCATCAAAATCGGCCCACGCGTTTGGTCTTTAGAGCGCTACAAAGGAACAAAAATACATACATATAGGCTAATAAACACCATCCGTCACGCGTAAATATAAGTGGCGGCAACCCCAAATGAATTAATATAATAACAGGAGCATGATGATGATGATGAATGCGGCTCCTGTTGTTGTCTGGGCCGAAGGGGTGTAGAAAGAAGAATGTCTTACACCAGCAGCTATCCTGGCCATCCTCTCTTCATCCTGGCGAATCTTCTCGAGCCTCGCCTCTTCTTCTGCAGCCTCCCGAGCTAAGCGTGCTTGCTCGGATGCTAAACGCTCTGCGTCTTCTTTTTCCTCTTGCTGAGTGAAAAGCAGACTTTAGGTAAGCAGTGTAGGTACCTATGTTACATATATAAATAAGTCATTACTTCAAACATCTCGATATCTATCTATTCCATGTAACGACTGTAAAATGACGACAAAAAATGGGTTACCTAAGAAACCGGTTTTTATTAGGAAATAACCTTTAAAAAAAACTGTTTTAGATTGCGGTTTTTAGCTATAACTCAAGACACCGTAAAGTTCAAAAGTGTTTCATAATCTTCAATTTGGTCGCCACTAGTCGCTATAGCCGACTAATAAAGAAGTGTCGACGCCAATGACGGTAATACAATTGCCGTCATAACATCTTAATTAATATCAACTTGATGGTTAGGCGGACAGACCCACGCAGGAAACACTCAGCAAATCAGCAAAATTAAAAAAAAAACGCTACCGTGGCGCTTTCGTCTTACTGCCAATTTCACGTCAAGAACGCGTTCAAGAGCTGTCAGTGACAATATTCCATAGCAATTTTGACACTGACAGCTCTTGAACGCGTTTTTGGACATTTGCACTTAAAGGTTTTCCTTACCAATTTCTGCATTTTCACATTGTACCGGTCCCGGCGTATTTCCCTCGCAGTCTTGCTGATGGTGGCGTAACGCTCATAGGCGGGTATTGGAGGCAACTGCTTCTCAGGAGGCACATCCTCCTTGGGTATCGGGATCTCCTCATATAAACTGTAGCGCATCAGTTCTGTTTGGGAGGAATTGGAGTAAGGCAGTAAAATGTATGTGAACAGGGAAGAAGGGTGATTATATAACTTGAAGCAACGATAAAGCTGACAACTGTATCAAAGGATATTTAGACCCTGAAAAGTCACGAGAGGCTTACATTATTTCGCAAAGCCATTTTAGTTTTGCTAAAGCAATCTACTGAGCGTTTGGAGCAACAAGCTCAAGTCTTACTGTCAGTCATATTGTTTCCAGTTGCTACTGTTTCGTGCTGCATGAAGGTCTTAGGGTGCAAATAATCTGTCCAAGGCCATGTGTTTTCATGGTCCTCGGAACGCGCCACAGTCGGTTTCCTAGATTACGCCAGGAGAGGTTCACATCAGCGTCGAGTCGACGATGAAGTACCTGGGCTCGTCCCCGACAGCCGGTGGAACTTCGTGGAGCATTTCCGACGTTTGGCTCCTAGACTGTAGTGCGCTGGGGCTGCCTTTAAGCGGCTCCTACCCAATCTAGGGTGTCCAAACGCCTCCTGCAGGAGGCTTTACGCGAAGGTCGTGCGGTCCATGGCGCTTTAAGGGGCACCGGTGTGGGCGTGCTGTTTTAGGCGCCGACCAGCCGCGGTATGAAAGCGTCCCAAAGTGTCATGGCCATCCGGCTGGTCCGGGGATACCGCACGGTCTCCTGCGAGGCGGCGAGCCTCCTTGCTGGATTGCCGCCATAGCGCCACAATAGCGGCAAGAAGTCCCCTCTTTGAGGAGTGGTTAGAGAGGCACCACGGCGTCCTCACCTTCCGCCTGACACAGGTCCTCATCGGACACGCTTGTTTAGGGAGGTTACAGTTTCGCATAAGGCGGGAGGAAACGCCCGGGTGTCACCAATGGTGACACCCGGTGGTAATGGTGGTACTCCGGGCGATCCACACATTGTGTGGATCGTACACGGTGGAGGTCTGCCCAGCTTGAGGCGGAGCACCGCCGTGTCCTCGCGGAGGCGATCGGCGGCGCGAGAGATCGCCGCCATGGCCATGCAGACCATGGTACGGAGAAAGCCGTCACCTCCTTCTGCGAAGCAGTAATGCTCGCGAAGGAGAAGGCGGAGCGCGTGAAGGAGAGAGCCTTGCGCCCTCGGTGACTCTTCATTTTGTTATTATTATAAATGAGTCAATAAAATTTATAAACAAAATTTTACCAGACATACAACTTGTGGTTTTTGCGAATGACACAAATAGTTAAACCATGAATAAAGTTAACTTATAGCTAAGTTAACTTTATTCATGGTTTACTGTAAATAATGCAAAAATAGAACAAAATAATGTTATTCAAAACAACTATCCACTCGTAACAAAGACACTATGGAATAAGACTAAATAAGGATGGACTAAATAAGGTAGTCGTAGCCGTTGGTTTCTATCAGATTCAGATTAAGAACGAGGAATGCCCATTTTTCACCTGACTATGTATAGAAATGAAATAAATCTTAAAAACAGCTAATTAAATTTTATATTAATTACGCTTATCACAATGTTAAAAGAAACGCAGGTTTTTTTTAAATTTTGTTTTTTGTTAAGCTTATTCTACTTCAAGGGTAAACATATTAGCATGTTTTGAACGCATCTCAACCACCATTTTTTACAACGTTCCATTTTACACACTGCTACTTGAGTTTATTCAACTCTGTTTCTGAGTTTCACACATTATTTTACGTTTTATTTACTCAGTAAGTATTTCTTTTTTAGTCAATGTATAATACAGATTATTTAAAAATAAATGAATAATTAAATTAATGAATCATGCAATATGTAATTGATTTAGGACGATTGAAACGTATTTTTTGACGTTTGACATTTAATGCTCGACACTCAATATAAATTGACAATCATCGAGAGTCTAAGCAGTGACATAACGGCAGCTGGTTTTAAGGAATTCACAAAGTAAAAAAGACGTTTTAGAACATAGATATGTATTAATAAGTAAGTATTACTATTATATAGACTAAACTTCGAGTGTTAAATAATTCGTTCTAGCACATTTATTTCTTTATAACGGCAAATCCTAACCTAAAAAGTAACATTAATATTTTTGGACTTCGTAGCCTTTCAATTGTGAAAATGACCATATGACATTATTTTCTAATCTTACAGGTAGTGTTTCTACTATAACTTATAACTATACATAAACTTTTATTATCAGGTTTTGAAATGTATGGGAAGTGGGCATTGTTCTTTAACTCGCGAGGGAAGCTAAATTTTTGGGAGTACACTTAGATGACTCATTAACTTGGAAAAGAACTAGCTAACGTGTTTTTGAAGTCGATTCACCGTAAGCTTTCTGTAACATTTTCAGTGACTCCGAACACGAAATTAAGACAACCTCTGTTCGATATTGTTGACCATTATGAAAGTCGTAAAACACACTAGCTTTGATCTAACTAAAACAACACTAACAGTATTTTAATGTAAATAACAGATGCTACTCAAACTCCGCGCCAAAATGGAAATGAATTTGGAACCATAAGCAAATCATCCATTCCCGATACATTTATGACAGAATATGTCTGCCCATTGTAAAACGTAAGTTGTATAACGTTACTTACGTTATATCTTAAGGGAGAAGAACGGGCTCCTTGGAGTGTCCAAAATGTGTTTAAAAAATAAGTTCTAATAAAATCTTGGCTACTCACTAACAAAGTTCCGGGTATCAGTCTCGAGCATCTTGAACAGGACGATCAAAGCTTCGCCATCGAACAGAGCATGAAGACACGCTTCGTTAGGATCCACGTCGCTCATGTAGAGAGCCTCCCGCGCACCGGCCTCGTCCATTTGGATAGTTTCTTTAGCAGATACGGATATATCTGGAAGTAGTCAATTGTAGCAATGAGGTGAACTAAGACACATACCACCACGACTCTTTTCCTCAAACAGAGGAGGAGGAGGAGGAGGTGAGCCTATTAACATTGTGGCAACATCTACACCGCCATTTGCGAACTACGCATCACACTGGCGTCCTGCAAAATCCTGCATCGCGCAAACAGAGTTTACCGCGCAACTAGCATATAATACAAAGTCCCGACTTCAATGGTGCAGTAACTCACCAGATACGACACCCGTCTGGTCGATTTAACCTGGGCACACATAGCGACGCCGAGCTTAATAATTCCATATCGTCGTCGTGCACTGAAAGTCTCGTAAAAAAAACTTTTTGCTTTTTATTTATTTGTATTTTGTAATTTTGTTCTAAATTTAGAAAACCTCGTTATATATAATTAGAACAAACGTGCTAGATGCTTTTAATGCCTTGTATTGATTAGAGAGAACGTAAATTACGGCAATTTATTAGATGTTTTTTATCGTCACCTGTAAATACCGTTTATTACAATCACGAGGCTTTCCAAGCACGTCGACTATATGGTAAATAACAGTAACACTATCGCTTAGGGACAGTTCCGAAGACCTAACGCTGAACAATACTGCGCTTGCGAACTCCAGACTAACGATAACAAATAGACAGTGTTCTACAAGTCTACAGTCCTACAACGTTCTCACAATCACAAAACATAAAAGAATATAATAAAATAAAAATAAAATTATAAAATATAAACCTATTCAAACAAAATCATTGCCATTTCAAATGCACCAAATCTTAATTAATATCCCAATAATAAAGAGTTGAAAATATAATAGGGATGATGAACTAATGTTAAAGATGTTCGCAAAAATAATGTAATTTCAAAGAAGGCATGGTAAACATGATATTCGAGAAAATCTGTTAAATCGATGTAAATATGAAGAAGATACACTCTTTAAAAGTTTTTATAGGGGATTATTCCCGACCTTGTCGCGCGGTACCGACAATGTACGACGCTAGTATGAAGTTACATAGTGTGACGCCACTTCTACGATAGTGCTGTCCTTGTCCAACACTTATTTTAAAACGTTTATAACTTGGGATTTTTGAAAGTTTTACAGTTTTTGTAATATTGTTTGCACTATTTAGAAAGAAACGTTTTTTGAGATAAAAATTTAAAAACTGTCATCATACCTATTGTAGGTATATAATGTCAAAAAAATGAATTATGTCAAAGAGGTATTTAAAAAATAAATATTTAATAATAAAAATTAACACCGTAATTTGGGAGTAGTTAAAAGAATATACATAGATACATAGTGATGCCGTTAATGAGTTTGGCAACAATTCCTTCTGCACATGTAAGCCACATGTGCAGAAGGAATTATTGCCAAACTCATTAACGTAATATGCTTTTTTGATAAGGACACGTTTGATGTGGGTTTTGAACTTTCCATCACTAAGTTCTATAACCGATTTTGGCAACTTGTTATAAAAGTGGATACTGCTTATGAGAAATGACTTGCTCGTTTAAGTTAATCTAAATTTGTTTATCATTATTTAATTTTTTCTACGCGTATTTATATTATGAAAATCGCTCTTATTTTGAATAGTCTTCAGTTTTTGCGAACATACAAAATACTTTCTAAGATCTATAGCGAAGCTAGTATATCAATTTCTTTGAATTTATTTCTGAGAGACTCGCGAGGATCCATTTCATAGCTTGCGCGGATTGGCCTCTTTTGTAAAATCAAAACTGAATCTACGTCAGCTGCTGATCCCCACAACATAACGCCGTATGACATACCTAATACTGTGGAAATAAGCAAAGTATACCAACCTAGCCGTGGCTATATCGGTCAACTGCCTTATTTTTATTATTGCATACGCAGCTAAACTGAATTTACCTGAAAGAACTCTTATGCTTAGACCTACTTGGGGTACGTTTGGTAATGAGAACTTAAGACATTTAGTTTTGTTCGCATTAAGTAAAAGATTATTCGGCTCGAACCATTTCAAAAGAACAGCCAGACTATCGTTGACCTGTAAGACATCCGTATAATTTCTATCTGTTTAAAAAATAAGAGAAGTGTCATCAGCGAATAAAATTATATATCCGATAAGTATAATATCCGATATGTAATAATTTTCTTACGTGATGGATAATCATGTAAGAAAATTATTATTAATTAATTTGAAGGTCATTATTATAAACTAGAGATAAGAAAGGGTCAAGAATTGAACCTTGTGGCACGCCCATCTTAACTAAGGACCCAGAGGACGTCGCCCCGTTAACGTTTACTTTTTGCTGCCCGTTTGATAGATAGGAAAGAGTAAGATCAGCAGTTTTTACACGAATTCCGTAGTGGTGTAATTTACAGATCAGTCTATTGTGGGTAACGCAGTCAAACGGTTTTGACCGGTCACAGAAAATGTCAATTGCATACTCGGACTTCTCCCAGGATTCCAAAATGTGACTGATGAGTTTTAGTCCCGACAGTTTGGTTTCAATAATGAAATCGGCACTAAGACAGCTGTATTGATGGTTCTACTGGTTATGATTCTGTAAATAGGCCGCGAATCATATTTTGGTAAACCTAATACTTCAGTTTGCAAAAAACGTAAGGAAATTTGAATTTCGTTACGTTTGTGCGTTACTCCTAGCGCATCCCAGTATGTATGTCAACCTGTATGTTATATACAACCAACATATGGCGAAAGTGCCAGGTCAGCCGGCGAAATTCAAATTTTCGTACGGTTGTTGCAATTTGGTAGTTAGTATAAGGTGGTATATTGATAAAAATACGATTCGCGGTACAGTAATAATTATATAATAGAATAGAATAGAATAACTTTATTTCGGACACAAAATATCCATATTGTGTTAGTATCATACAAAAAATAACTTATTGTACGAGGGCGGGTCAATAAGTTTGTGACTTTTGGAATAAAACACAGATTTTTTGATAAATAAATGTTTTATTTTTCAACGTAGTCTCCCTTGAGCTCTGTACACTTTGTCCAACGCTTCTCCATTTTTTTTATCCCTTCCAAAAAAATATGATTTGTCGAGGTCCTCATAATAGGCCTTTGTTTGCGAGATGACTTCATCATTGGAGTCAAATCTTTTTCCACCAAGCTATTTCTTCAGGTTTGGGAACAAGAAGTAGTCACTCGGAGCCAAATCTGGAGAATAGGGCGGATGAGGGAGCAATTCATAGCCCAATTCATGGATTTTTGCCATGGCAACTGCACATGTGTGCACCCTTGCATTGTCTTGGTGGAAAAGAACTTTTTTCTTGGCCAAATGAGGTCTGTTTTTTTTCAAATCCGTCATTGAATCGTTCCAATAACTTGGCATAATATTCCCCATTGATTGTTCTTCCCTTTTGAAGGTAGTCAATGTGGATTATCCCGCGTGCATCCCAAAAAACAATCGTCATAACTTTATTGGCTGACAAACCCACCTTGGCCTTCTTTGGCGCCGATTCACCCTTAGAAACCCACTGTTTTGACTGTTGTTTGGTCTCTGGTGTGTTGTGATGGATCCATGTTTCATCCACGGTTACAAAACGGGGCAAAAACTCCTCCATATTGCGATTAAACAACGCCAAACCTTCCTGTGAAGTTGTTACACGATTGCGTTTGTGGTCGACTGTGAGCAAACGCGGCACCCATCTTGCGAAAAGCTTTCTCATGCCCAAGTGATCATTCAAAATTGAAACCACTGAGCCATGCGAGATCCCTACGGCTTCCACAATCTCTTGCACTTTCAATCTTCGGTCGGCCAACACCATATCGTGAATTTTTTCGATTGTTTCGGGTGAAGAGACCTCAACTGGGCGTCCAGGACGTTCGGCATCTTCAGTGCTTGTACGGCCACAATGAAATTCAGTAAACCACTTTTTTACCATTGAAATCGATGGTGCAGACTCCCCATAGTATTTATCAAGCTTAGCCTTGGTCTCGGTAATGGTTTTTTTTCGCAAAAAATAATGCTTAATAAGCACACGAAATTCACTTTTTTTCCATTTTTTCCTCAAATTACTGGGTAGTCTGATAAAGATAGCTGTCAAACACATACTAACTGACGCAGCAAGTTCAAATTTTGACAGGAGTCAACTGACAGATGCCTGTTGATAGGAGTAGTGTTGCTTTTTCAGTAAAGAGGTCAGAAATTCAAAAAGTCACGGACTTATTGTCCCGCCCTCGTAATCAACCTCCGCACAAACTGTCGTATAATCGGAGATCCGAGACTCTCGGCTACAATTTTCAGAATGCTGTTTTGACTTCCCCTCACTCTCCTCAGTAGCGACGCAGTTCTTTTGCGTATAATTGCATAGAAGTCGTCGGTTCGGGCTTGCGCAAACATTTCCGACGCGCTACAGTAACGAGGCAGCCTCAACAACATCCTGAAAGCATTGTTATATTGGACTCGCAGGGCATCAAGCGATCTCTTAGATAATGGACCCATAGACTGCCCGTGTACAAACTTTGGCAATAAGCCTTCAAAGGTGTTACTTTTACTTGGTCTGTACACTGCGCAAATCTACGGGACAACATATTGGTCCGGACCGCTAGAGCCCTGCGCTCCCTCTCAACGTCCACATCGTCCCTGAGGTCAGCATCAAGACAATGCCCTAGGTACTTAAAAGAAGACATCCTTTTAATTGGTGACCCGTTTATAAGCAACTCGGGTCCTTCCCCCCGTCGTTTGCCGCTGACTTCAAAGACCATGTACTCACACTTATTTACATTATATTTTAACCCATGTGCGGCAGCGTAGGTCTCACACGTTTTAAGCATCTCTCTGATTGCTCCTGCTGACGGACCCAGCAGCACCATGTCATCTGCATAGCTGATGTTGTTAACTCTAACCCCATCATCACTGCATCCGACACGCATGCTGCTGAGTGCTACTATCAGGCCATCCACGTAGAGGTTGAAGAGCCTGGGAGACGTCAGACCACCCTGTCTCACCCCGCACTCCAGCCTATACGGCTCAGAGACTGCATCATCCCATTTCACCTGATTGACTTGGTTACCATACCAATACTGGAAAAATTAATACAAAACAGAATTATGTAATACAGAACTCTTTAAGACCAAGTAATCCTATAGAATTGCTATCTCATGAAATCTTAACATTCGAAGATTCCCTATAATTACTAACCCATGGAGTTGTATTACTCATTCTAGTCATTGTAATAAGGATGATGACAATTGTTTTTTTTTTTAAATCAAATAAATATTGGTTTCCAAATAGTACAAACAATATTACAAAAAGTGTAAAAGCTTAAAACTTTGTCAAGTTATAAACGTTTTAAAGTAGGTGTTAAAAGGACAACATTATCGTAGAAGATACGTCAAGAGTAACTTCATACTAGCGAACTCGAACTCCCAAGCTGACTAAATGAATAATTTTGGCATAAATACATATTTGTTACGGTCACGAATCATAAATAATTAAATCAAAATTCAACCTAATACGTGCTAATACTGACTTGCAAATTGCAAAAAACGTAAGAAAATTTTAATTTCGCGGGCTACCCAAGAGCTTCGCCCGTAAGTTACATTGGTGTAAGCTGCCTGTCAATTCTGTAAAAAAATTACCAAGACTTGCGTGTGAGCTGTCAGTTTCATCCCGTCTTTGTCAATCCCTAGCATCACTGGCACTGACAGTTCGCTCCACGCTCACTTCACCTCAGTGTTCACGGTGAGCTGGTTACAGAATAGCACTACTGAGAAGTTGTTGTGTTTGTAATAGTTCTCCAGACCGTATTTCGGCCATAACAGACAATTTTAGCGGAGGCTAACCATCTATGCTACGATATTATAGTGCAGGCGTGTGTGCGCAGACACAGGTGCACTCTCTCTTCCCTCACTCTCATAGTCCGAAAGAACGGCAATCCGACTCGGCCGGAGGGAGATGAGGCGCACGATTAGTGCTTCACGAGGCACGCGAAAGCGCTCGCTAGCTCGCGGGTAGTACACCGCTAACTTCCAAACTCCGGGCTATTACTGAGAAATTCCTAATAACAAAACTAATAACCCTGAGCAGTCGCGCTTGCGACCACGAAACTAACGTGGCAGTGATTGTGTTTGTATGGTGCAAATGACTCACTGATAATGTCCCACTTCTCGTACAAGTCGTAGTGCGCCTTGTGGCAGTGCGGCCAGAACATGATGAAGTTGAGGTGACCAGTCTTCATCGACAGGCGCTCGTTCACCCTCTTCTTCCGAGCGGCGAGGGTCAGCACACGCAGTCTCTCTGCTGCTTCTTTGTATTCCTCCTCTAGCTTTAAGTTTTCTTCCAGTTTTTCCTTAAAAACCGTGAGGAAACTCTTAACATTTACTTTTTAAATGCCATTGCTCAACGGAGCAACGAGAAGGGTGGATATTTGAAACGAGGCAGGAAGGGAAAGAACCTTAATCGTTATAACTTCGGGAAAACGGTCTTACGAGACTGTAACTTAGACTCACTTCCTACGAAATGTATGAGAAAAGTTTTTCGTGATTTTTCTAGTACTCAAACCTCAGTTGGTCCCATAGAGTTTTTTTTTTCCTTAAATAAATGCAACAGGATCGAATTGCATCGAAAAAAGTTTTTGTGAAATTTGACCATTTTCATGCTCAATATTTTTTTCAAAATATGTACAGATTTTATTATAGTTTTAAAATTAGGTACCTACCTATAAGTCTAAGGGCCCGTTCAGACGTACTACTACAAACCTACTACAGACCAAATGTGGGCAAGAACAACTTACGTGTGAATAATGTGGTGTAACTGTTTGCAGTTGCGTTGTCGCTAGTAAATGCGACGTGGTTACGGTTAGCGTTTTCTGGCAGATAGATCATTGTGGCTTGTACCGCCCACACGATTGATTATTGACGTCTGAATGTGGTTGCAGGCTCATGGACATGTGTATTCTTCCCGTCGAAACCTATGCTGCCCAGACTTGGTCTTTGACTAACATCCAGAAGACCAAACTCAAGGTCTGCCAAGGAGCAATGGTGCGCAGTATATTATGCGTTAAATTCCAGGCTCGTGCTCGAAACAAAATACTGCGCTCCAAAACAAAGAAAGCTGACGTGGCTCAAAAGGCTGACCAAAATAAATGGGAGTGGGAAGGACATGGTTTGCCGCATGACGGGAAAACAGTGGGTAACTGCCCGACGTCTGATGTCAAGACGCTGTACGTATGCTAGTTGCGCGATAAACTCCGTTTGCGCGATGCAGGACTTTTGCGTGACGTCAGTGTGATGCGTAGTTCGCATGTGGCCATGTGTGTTCCATGTGTGTGTGTGTAGATGCTGCCACTGACACATCAAACCGAAATTAGTCGTGGAATTTTCATAGAGAATTTGTCCTTTTCAAAGTAATACTTTTCGGCTATGTCGTAGGATAAATGCTCAAGTAAATATGGCGTGCTAAATTTTCAGGCTTAAAAACTTTTTCAACTTTAACTTTTTCTTGACTGCCTTGTTAGTGCCATGCGGTCCTGGGTCCGATTCCCAGGTCGGGCAACGTGTTATTGGGTTTTTCTATCTGGAATTTCTCAGTAACAGCCCGGAGTCTGGATTTGTGCCCGGTTGCTGTCAAAGGCTCGCCCTCTATTATGGAATAGGGGGCGGGTCTTAAACATTACTGACGAAATGTGGGCGCACTTACTAAAGATAAAATTATGCCTAACCCTTTTAGGATTACAGGCGTGATGTTATGTATTTGTACTAGAATAAGAAATCCTACCGCTTCTTCTGGCAGCATCTCGTAAATCTCAAACTGTGTGCGATCCACCGGGATACCCTCGACTTCTTGGGCGGATTTCTTTAGCTCTTCTTCGATGATCCGACACAAATCTATCCCGTTCGGGCCGAACATTGCGCGAACCAGTTTGCCTCTCTGTCGTAAAACAGATGGTTGACATTATGCAATAGTAGGTAATCTAGGGGTCTATTTTCCAATTTTGTCGTTTGCAGATTTTTTTCATTCATAAATCCTTATACGAGGGGATCTATTATGATTTAATCTGTGTTTGTAAAAAAGTTGTAATATAGATTTATAAAAACTGAAAAGTACATAGCTAGAAATATCGAAGTGGGTCCATTTGTACTATGTATTTATGTATGGCAGTAAAAGTTTATTTTAAACTGATGTTTTGTTGTTGATTTCAACTCCGCGTGTCAAAACACCTTTCGTTTATAACTTTTTTGACACGCGGAGTGGAAGTAAAGTAGAAAACACTCTGACTGATCCATCGGCTCGGCTGTTGGTTTTTAATAATGCTGCGTACACACATGGGTTTTCTTGGCCTTCGTTGGTCCTGTCTGAACGGTTAAGAAAACGCCAACAATCGTTCGTTGGCGTGTGCCGGCTAACCGCAGCGTGGCGGTGAAATCAATGAGATAGACACAATCGTTCGTTTTCTCGATCACTAAATGTCTTTAGACGTAACTTCGAAGGCTAACAGGCCAGGAATATCCTTCGATGGCCTTCACTGGGCCAGTGTGTACGCATCATCACGCGAACACAAGGCTCTAGCAGTCGAACACGTCGTTTTTGTATGCCGTCCACACTATTCGCATTACATTGCACGTTCCATTACATTACACACATCGGAAACGGCTTTATATTTCATGTTAAACACCCATCTATACCCAAAGAAGCTACAACTGGATTTATAAACTAAATAAATACCACAATGAATAAGAATGCAGGTTCACTGTGGTGCTTGAATCTTTGCAATGCTTCGATATTGTCGGCGGGACACTGGAACAAACGCAATGGATGACATACATAATACGATTATAATCCTTAACGTCCTAGACCCGAGAACGGACCATTACGATGCATTATGTAAGTTTTTAGAATAGACTCCCTGGAGTGACAAACCGAATCATTGAGCCCCGCCAAAAGAAAACACTTGACTGCCAGTGGACTCAATGAGATAGCGTTAGTAATGGCGGATTTAATGGGAAAATATTATTATGTTATATTTTTGCACATTTAAGCGGGCTTGCCCTATCTCTGATGGCATTAATTCAGGTATTAAGTTCTGTTTTCCAGACATCTGTAGAGGCGTCGGTAAGTAGGTTCCAGTAGTAGCGTGAAATAACCCCGAACACAAGGGGGTGCAATGCGAAGTCTTGGCGATGAGCGATGAGAATGGAATCTCGTAGTTGACCTTGAGAGGTCGTGATTACTTAACCGGAAAATCCTGTGGCTGCCTTAAGCAAACTCAAAGCCTCCAGCACGGGCGAAGGACTTGCATTAATAAGATACTGCTGGCTAAGGGCATCTTTGGGGTACCGACCTCGGCTTAGGGCGTCGCTGGAGGCAGGAGAGCAAGATGGGACAGGCTGGATCAAATTTTGATGATTATTATTATCGGGGGAATGGCACTTCGTCGAGCAAGGGTCGGGGAGGGGCACGATTATGACTAAGGGAGCGTCTTTTAGAGCGGTTGAGTACGCTTTATGGGGAAGTGGCAGCGTTTATGCCATAGATAATTAATCTCTTTTAGGAAATCGACAAATTATGCTACACCGCTGTCACTTGAATTTATCACTCGCCTCGTGTTCAGTGGCCCTAGTGTGAGTTTATTTTAACCATCTCGACTTTACGCATCGACCGCGTTCGGCGCTCCGTTTGGCAATCGGAGCGCAACTTTCGATTGGTGAAGGGCCAATCGGAGCGCCGTAGGTACGCGGTCTATGCGTAAAGTCGAAATGGTTAAATGAAACTCACACTAGGGCCTCTGACCCAAGATAAAGTGGCTGTAACAGCTGTGATTTCATAACAACAGCTAATCAAATTACTTGGCATGAATTAGTAGTCTGTTAAAACTACCGATGCAAATTTATATTACTTACTTTGACCATAGCGATGTTGTCTGTACCGATCTCCATCTTACCCTTCCTAATTGCGTTGGCTGTTGCTAGACAAGGACCACAGAATTCAGAGAACACCTCCATACCTACAGAAAGCCACATGAAATTTTAATAAAAAAACTTGTGCTGTCGGGGGAGCCCCGTTATTATAGTACTCTTTGGACCCCCGCCAGGAACGAAGTTCCTTACTCTATACTCGCACACACACACACACACTCGTATATAATAGCAAGAGAGAGAGAGGAGGAGGAGGAGGGGGCAAAAGTTTTATCCTTACGTGACGATTTCTAACAATTAAATTTTACCGCGTTACGAAACTTAGTTCCATGGATAAAAAACTACATTCTGGACGGCGTTTAGGCAAACGTAGTGGACTCCCGCCGGCCAGGTGGAGTGACGACTTGCGATCGGCGGCTGGCAGAGACTGGATAAGGAGAGCCGAATATCGGGCTCGGTGGCGTTTACTAAGAGAGGCCTACGTCCAGCAGTGGACGAATTTAGGCTGATGATGATGATGACATCGTTGCTTTACACTGGTTAGTGTACATCAGTGTCAGTGTAGGTTTACAAGTGTTTTCTACGCCATATCACCTTCGGATTAGATTAGTTAGATTAGTTTGGGGCTCGAACTAAGAACGAACGACAACACGATTTGACAGTTGTTCTTACTCCCGATGTGTTTTTTCCCGTTAACTAACTTGCAGTCGAGTTCATTCTGAAGAAACGAACTACTTTCGGACGGACCTGAATCTTCGTTGACGGACTTTGGGGAATAAGGCCCCCTGGGATGATATCGCACCGCTGTCCTCAAGCGAAAGTAACCGCTTATCATCGGGAAGATCCTGCTTGCTTTGGCACCCCATAACTGATATAAAACCCAACCAACGCATGAACTAAGGGTAGGTACAAATTAACTCACAAATCAGCTGATCTGCATGAGTTTCGAGGTACTGTTCAAAGTCTTCGTTAGTCTCTATAGTCTCTTGAATTGCAATTGCCGCTTTACGCGCCATGTTTTAGTTCTTGCGTTAACAGAATATTTAATGGAACTGAAAATTCTTGGAAACTTTTTGAAGTTGGTTGTCATATATTTTTTTTAAATTGATTTTCAATCTTGTTTGAATACTTGCTGTACGTGTCCAACGGCAAGTCATAGAATGAGGTCGATTCACCATTACAAAGATTCAACTGAACAGAAGAATAAACAGATTTTAAAGACCTATCATCAAGCCGGAATCTAGTCCTTTCACAGCAAAGAATATAACTACTCTCTACCGTTTCACAGTAATTTGATATCTGATTATGTATTACTGTCAAAATCACAGTGATCTTTATTTTCAATGGGCTTAGGTTGTTTTTGAGTTGCTGCCACTGACAAGTCTGCCAAAATCATACTGATCTTTATTTTCGTTACAATATGGTTGCTGCTGTCAGAGGTATTTAGTAAATGTGAAACCTCGGACCAATTGACCTAGATAATTGGTCCGAGTGTGAAACGCTCTGAACGCCAACGCGTACAGACCTTTCTCAGCTTAGACAAAGAAAAGTATAGACTGCGGAAACATTTCAGTAATATAATTTTATACTATAATTTCAATAATACGTATTTTTAAGATCAATACATATAATGACCAAACCAAAACAGTATTTTTTTCTTTGTTAGTGTGTATAAGAGATCTATAATATGAAAGCAGTGTTTACAAAAGTTTGTATTCTGTAGCAACAAGCTTACAAGATCTGTGCCAGGTAGTCGGTCAAGCGACCAAAAAAAAGGTCAGTTTCAGTTTCCCAAAACCATTGTTAAGTTTAAAACCGAAAGCAGTCTAATTATAGTACTCTTTGACCGAAAGTAAGAAGAGAGTATGACAGATCTCTTATTGCAGAAGTTAGAGACGATACCAAAACTCTTTGGAAAACTATAAAAACTATCATCAACACAACAAAAGAACCCAAAAACACAGATGAACTTCTCGATCTTCACTCTACTCCTGAACTATCGGTCAATGACATCAATAATTATTTTGCAAGTGTAGGTAAAAAGTTGGCAAATGCCTGTATCCAAACGCACCACAAGGCGGCACTGGGGTCTTTGGGTGAAATGCCGTTTAACCCCGAACCTCCGAGCTCAACTCATTCGTAATGATTAACGTGACTGAAGAAGAAATAGAACGTCTTATCGTAGGACTAAAAACAGATTCTGCACTAGGCTGGGATAAAATCTCAAACAAATTATTGAAGTATAATAAAAATGCGCTGGTTCCTCCACTCACATACATTTTTAATGTATGCCTCGAGAACGGCATCTTTCCCGAGCATCTGAAAAAATCAATTGTGCGTCCTATACACAAAGGGGGTGATACCAAAGGGCCTGCTCCCAAATAATGGTGTTTAATTTTTATTTTTTATAATTAGATATGGACTTTAACATAGCTCTGACATAATATTTTCATTATTTGACATTATATACCTACAATTTTTAATTAGTTTTTGATTTTACTTTATTAGATTATTTTATATTTTGTAAATGTGAGAGCGTCGTAGGCCCTGTGGATTGTAAATTAATAGACAATTGTCTATTTGATAAACATATGGTACTTGTTGACAGGCCTACACTGTCCTCCCATACCTGTTAACACTGTAATTGGAAAACATTGTAAAAGACATATTTTTAAAAGAGTAACCATGGAGTTTCTTGCCGGCTCTTCTCCATGGGAAACGACCAATTGGAACCGTGCACCTAGAATCTGACGTTTCATAAGTGCCCATGTAGGTCTATGTGAAATAAAATATTTTGATTTGATTTGATACAAATATCTTGTCTAACTATAGACCAATATCAGTCCTACCCGCTTTGTCAAAGATCCTGGAAAAATCTATCAATCTGAGGCTAGTAAATTACCTGGAAAAGAATCACTTGCTCTCAGATAAACAGTTTGGCTTCAGAAGGGGCAGATCTACTGAAGGAGCAGTGCATTTGTTAACTAACTATATTTCAACCAACCTAGATATGGGAAAGAAATGCCTGTCAATCTTCCTCGACTTAAGCAAAGCGTTTGGCACTATTTCTATTCCTTTATTAATAATCAAACTAGATGTATTAGGAATCAGAGGCACGCAACTGAATCTTTTTAAAAGCTATCTCACTGGTCGAAAACAGTGTGTCCGAGTGGGTCAGTACACGAGCAGTGATCATGTAGTCGACTATGGGGTACCACAGGGTAGTATTTTGGGACCTACTCTATTTCTCGTTTACATTAACGACCTCACTAACCTCTATCTACCCCGAGGCGAATTGATCTCATATGCAGACGACACTGCTCTCCTTTTCTCCGCCAATACTTGGGATGAGGTATTCAATGCCTCCCAAAAGGGATTCAATGTGGTGAAGAATTGGCTCAGGGCTAATATCTTATCTGGGGGGCCCGAGCGCCGCTTGTAGGCGGCTCTACGTAGGGATCGTGCGATCGATGGCCCTTTACGGGGCCCCGATCTGGGCGGCTGACCTGACGGCGGCCAGCATCTCTGTGCTGCGAAAGCCGCAGAGAGCAATGGCCGTCAGAGTCATAAGGGGGTATCGCATGATCTCCTACGAGGCGGCTTGTGCGCTGGCCGGATCCCCGCCATGGGACCTAGATGCCAAGGTGCTCGCGTCACTATATCGGTGGCGCGAGGAAGCGAGGCCGCGGGGCGAGCGGCCGATGCAGTGCCATATGGAGCAGCGTCGGTCGCAGCTTCGCGAGGTCCTGGTGGCGGAATGGCGGGACAGGCTTTCACGCCCTACCGCCGGCCTCGTCACCATCGAGGCGGTCCGGCCAGTGCTCGACCTCTGGCTCGGGAGGAGGCACGGCTCCCTGTCGTTTCGGGCGACGCAGGTGCTCTCGGGGCATGGTTGCTACGGGAAGTACCTGTGTCGCATAAATAGGGAGCCGGACGCTCGGTGTCACCACTGCGTCGACTGCCGGGAGGACACGGCGTGGCATACGCTGGCAGAGTGTGCCACTTGGGAAGAGCCGCGCCGTGCTCTCATCTCAGAAGTAGGCAGTGACCTGTCGCTGCCGACCGTAGTGAGTTCGATGGTCGGCAGCGCCGAGTCCTGGGACGCGGTGGTTTCCTTCTGCGAAACAGTGATCTCGCAGAAGGAGGCTGCGGAAAGGGAGAGAGAGATCTCGTCCACTCTCCCGATCCGCAGCAGGCGCACCGGGCGCAGGCGGAGGGCCGGAGGACATCCATGAGGATTTTCCACCCCGGGAACAAAAAAAAAGGGCTAATATCTTAACCTTAAACGTTGAAAAAACTAAATACTTGACGTTTAGTGCTCGTTGTCTCGGTAAAGATATTAACAAATATCACATCACATCCCACGAATGCTTGTCTGGCGTGCGATGCTCGTGCAGATTTCTAGAGCGCGTCAACAACATCAGGTACCTGGGAATCATAATTGATAGCAACCTTAGTTTCAGGGAACACATTAAGCAATTAAGTGCTGATACATTTACGGAAACTAATCTATATTTTTAGAAATCTCAGACATGCCGCCGATGCCAAATAACTTAAGCAAGTCTATTTTGCGCTTTGCCAGTCGATAATTACTTACTGCATCTCCTCTTGGGGAGGCGCTCCGAAAACCATCCTCAAAAAAGTAGAAATAGCTCAACGAGCTATTTTAAAAACCATTACTTTTCGGAAAGCCCATTCTGTATCCTACATCGCAGCTATATCAATCGTGCTCACCGTTCGTCAACATTTTATTTTTAGTATAGTCATAAACCAACACGGTGATCTCATATACGATCCAAACACTCTACATAAACGTAGAAAGCATGCTGTATGTAAACGTACATATGTTCCCAAAACATCTTCTATTAAGAGATTCTTCATTTTCATTGGTCCTTACCTATACGACAAAATCAACAAAACTATTAATATATACCCACTTAATAAGACACAATGTAAAAAGAAAATACAGGACTACTTATTAAAACTTACGTATGATGAAACAGAAGCGATTTTGAACATTCCCAAATAGACAAGCTACTACTACAGGTACTCACATATATTATCTTGAACAGTCATCCCTATTACATCACACTCACAACACACACACACACACACACCCACTCACACTGACACTCACACACATACACACACACAACACACTTAAAAAAAATTGTAATACGTGTTCTTAATTTGGTGAATAAATAATAAATAAACATGAATTCAGCACATGATTCTAGACCCCCTAGCCTGGAAATTCATGACGTGTGCCGCCAGTAGAGTAATTCGACTCAAGTAGCACACGTCAACAATAGTGGGAGATTGTCCCAGGACCACTGCGGGTGCTGGGCGTCCACATTCGGAAAACTCTCGTATTGTGACCTGAACATGCGTGTAGCACCGCAAGTCCGCAAATGTAATTTTTTACAGGGACCAGGTGGTATAGCCTTTTAATTTAGACTGAAATGCAGTAATAAAGTTAATAAAACGTAAGTGTAATAAAATTGACATTTATAATTTATAATAACTTAACATTTACTTATATTACATGAAAACTTATCATCAACATTGTATAAATAATATCAACAACAGAGGTGACCTAGAAACGATCAGTCTTATTTATTGTAGGTATATTATTATCATACATTAGTATTTATAAAAATAAAAATAAATCTTTTTGTTGCTCCGTCTGTGTATAAAAACTAGATCATCTCTAATATAGAACAATCCACAACCGTTATGGTAGGGTGTTGTTTAAGGTAAAATGCAGTTTTTACCAAAAAACTAAATATATAAAAAGGTACAAATCAAATTTTTGACCGATAGGGCAACAATCTCCACTGTGACTGAATCATTTCCTTGTTGTTCTCAATCATCGCCAGTTTTGTTATGTCTGAAAACAAAAGTGATATTTTTTTAAAGCCGTTACTAAGGTAATTCAAAATATACTCTATGGTAATTGAAAATTAAATTGATTCTGTACACCTACTAAGAAACAATGCGAATACTCGTATTTACGCAAATAGTGAAGTGCTATAAGCTGTACAGTCAGTTCATAGTTATTAAACCTCTGACAACAGCGACCCAATAGCATCCTTATTACAATGATTTTAAAGACTTGTCAATGGCAGCGACCCATCAGAAACGGCACAAAAGACCAATGGATTTTGACAGTGATGCAAACTCAGAGGTAAAATAACTGTGACCGGCATAAACAAAGATCTTTTGGCGCCTAAATGACAAATGTTCACAGATACTGTAAAGAAAAAAAACCAAGATGGCGTTAGTTCCGATTTCGGCCTGGCGCCAAAAGATTCCTGAATCGTTGTAGCTTTAAAACTATGACATATTGTGTCTATGGTGTTGTTGCTTCCTCAATCGAATCGAATACCTAGTTCAGAGTTGCTCCTATAGCTTATTGAAGCGCGTTGGCCCTCCAGGGGTAGTCAAGGCTGGCTAGACTCAACAGTGGTAACTACTTGTGCACCCTCTAGGACGTCAATGAAGCCAAATGAAGGCGCTGTCCTAGTCTCCACGTACTGCACAGCTTTTAGGAATCTTTCGATTCGATCGGATTTGATTGTTAAGGTTCAGGGCAAATGCTGCAAAATGATAACTATGGTAGAAAATGTTTTAATGGTGTATAAATTATTGTTATTAGGTATTTCGTAACCGATCTTAGGTGCTACTATAAATTATACATTGAGTGATTAATTAAAAAAGGAAACCAGCATACTAGCACTTAAGTTATGTTACTAAATATCTAATAACAATAATTTATATAACATTTAAACATTTTCTACTTTATAAGTTAGTTGAGGAAAGTTGAACAGGTAGTCCCCACCTTTATCGAGTATGTAGTGCGCGAGCGCATCGCTGAACACAGTTACGGGCACGGCCATGTTGACGTACGGGAAGCACGCGCCGCCGTCTGACGTCACGTTGATGGCTATGATGCCCAGCACTTCCACACGGTTCTTTGGACTGGAAGGCAATGCAAACAAGTTGACTTTAATAAGTTTCGTTTTTCCATGAAAAATAATCATGGCGCGATCCTTACATTACTTTGTACGAACAAAAAATTGTACAAATCCAGCCATGATTCTTTCAGTTAGCACAAAGTGTGGATTTTTACCCGGTCGCTTGTACATGCAGCTATGGACCTCTGAATGAGTTCGACAAGGGGCGGTATTGGTAAACATTTTTGAAATTGTCATTATGTGTTGACAAAAAAAGATGGCGTCGTTATTTCCGATTCTGGCCACGCGCCCAAATAACCTTGTAGCGTTGTATGTTATATTCTACCTCGTAACCCTGAATATTGGTCCGCCACTGAAGCCCGACTGTACGCAGCAAGACGTCTGGATCATAGATGGCGACACTGTGTTGACGTGGCCCGATGTTATCGTTGGTATTAAGTTATTTAAGTCATACTCGTTGTAGTAAGGGAAGCCAGCTGCGAGTACTGATTCACCTGGAACAGAATATTGCACTCTGGTGTACTCCATCCACTGAAGTTCGGAAACAACTCTGAATCGGTTGCTAATTTTAGAAAGTATAGGTATAATTTTAAAAATGATAAATTATTTTATTTTGAAAGTAGGTTTATACAAACAATTACACGTCAATCATATTTTAAAAACTAGATGAGGTCGGCGTTTCCTATCTGACTACTCTGAGACCCAGACATAATCTTGGTAAGATCATGTGAAGATGGTGTCTGAAATGGTCTTTTGAGGAAAGAATCACATAGATTGAGTGGACAAAATTGCACACTCTTTCACAATACCCTGGCACGCCCGCCCTTCTCCAATTCCTAGTGCTTTAACTGGGAACAAGAAGTGGCTCAACACGTCCCCAGCCTGTCAGTTAGAAGAACTTGATTTATATTAACATAACAAAGCATTGAATTAAATTAATTGCCAAATTCTAAGTCGTTTAGATGGTATCCCACAGCAGCATAATATTTTTATTATTAACTACCTTTTGATCTCGGCTTTGCCCTCGTGGATGTCGAAAAATATCCCAAGAGAATTTTACTACCGGGAATAAAAGTACCCTATGTGTTATAGTGCGCGCGGAACTAGTTGGCCGCGCCTTAGGTATGTGAGCGGTGGGATGGAGGAGGTAGACTGTGGCTAAGCTAACTCAGTCTGCCAATCACGTCATCGCGCCCTCCCCCGGCTCACCGCTCACTTACCTAAGGCGCGGCCAACTAGTTCCGCGCGCACTATAATACAGGTTATAAACTGTCTCATACAAAAATACAAAATTTACTCGACCCAAATGTATGGGACATGGGATGTTGGTCCCATGGAGAAAGTTGTTCAGTTTGATGGTCTGCACCCCACTCTTATAATATGACCACACCTTTCTGATACATGCTGTATTGTAGAACATAGGGACTAGTCTTAGGGTATGTAATATCGGTGGGTTTTTAACATCGGAATGCGTTCCAATATTAGGTCCCAATATCGGAATTAGGAAATTTTAATAAATAGTTGAATTTAATAGAAAAAGGCATATAAAATCATATCTTTAATTGCTTCAAAAAATTACAGGATCAATTATAGCTCGCTACAGTTTTATGAATCAATAATTTCTTAATAAGTCCTTTAATAACAAAAAATATTAAAGATATTGACAAAAATAAAACAATCTAAATACCTAACAGATAAACAACACGACTATGTTTTTTTTCTCATTCCGATATTCCGTTATTGGACTATTCAATTTTGGAATTGAAATACTTATTGGAAAAGTCTACCCGATATTCTGTTATTCATAACCTATGTACTACATTTCTACATCAATGTCTGTAATTTATAAGGTGTACATAATAAAGAGTATTCTATTCAATTTCTTTCACAGTGTTTTGCCATGGACAGCTGCTACCCAAAAGCAACCTTATTACAACCCCACCAGATTAGTTTACCAGACTTGACAGTTGCAGCAACCTAACAGCAACCTTAACGTCATGAGATTAAAGATCACTGGGATACTGGCAGTGATGCAAAATCAGAGGTTAAATAACTGAAAATTAAGATTGAAGTTTTTTTAAAAGTAATTGACAGTGTTGGCAGTTGTCAAATTAATAACATACCTTTTTCAGCCGGTTTATTAGATAGTACAGCAGATTTCATATGGCTCAATCGGTCAGGGTTTGTGAATAGTAGAGCTAAGTCATATGCCTTCTTATCTGGAGTCTTGTATCGCACTATTGCTGTCTCGTTCACTCCTTGGCAGTACACCGATAGCTTGTGTGTTTGGTACTGGAAATGGGGTGTATTTGTAATTTTATTAAATAAAACTAAAAAAATAAAACCTACAAAACCTGGCGGCGGTGGCTGTCTTAAGCAAAAGCGATCGCCGCGATCATCGCGTTCATATGTCACTTTTTGTTCGGTGAACCGGGACTCGGGGTCGCGCCGACGTAGGGTATCTCTGTCGGCGCAACCAAGCGTTCCCGTTGGCAATTATCGCGTATCCGCGCGACGATCGCCTTTGGTTAGGATATGGCCTGAGGCTTTCTTATCATGCGCACTAATTTTAAGGGTTGGGTAGAGGCTGAATTAAAAGCCAAAAGTTACCATATTAAAGGGTGGTGCAATAGACATATTTGTCCTTAGCAGATAAACATTTGGCAGATTGGCAGTAGACTCCATAGGCTTTACACAATGTAGGTATCAGGATTAATAGAATAGGGACCTGTATGATACATCACGCATGAAAATTTAATTTAATTTGTTTTATTTTTATTTTCGGTTTGTTTGTTTGATTTTTTATAGAATGTTGTTTTTCTTTTTCATTTTTTTTACTGTTTTAGCCTCTTTCTCATTAAGTTAGCCCTGCTACAGTGAACGTGATCTGTGGTAAATGTTGTGGGAAGTATATTTGTTAAGTTTTATTTTAAGACTATACTGTTTATGCCTAATGTATGTGTGTTTTCCCAAATGTAATAAAAAAAAAGTATTTAATGTTTTAAAAATGTCTCTTTACGCAACAGTTAGACTCGGACCAAATATACAAGCATCAGGAATCTCGCAATTCCACAAAAACCGCGCAGTCGGGTGTTTAAGCTTTTTACGTGTAAACTGGCTTTTTTTTCGGAACGGGGCTTTGACTCTTTCGGAGAAAAATATTAATGTAAACCGTGCGGCCCACCCGATGAGATTTCCAATCGTTAAAAACGACAAAATTTCATTGATATTTAACCACTTGACGGGATGAATTTTTAATGTATTCAAGATTTTTTGTAAGTATATTGATGTTGTTCGGGTTCCGTAGTCAACAAGGAACTCTTATAGTTTCGCCGTGTCCGTCCGTCTGTCCGCAGCTTAGCTCAGAGATTCTTAGTATGTACCACAAATCATTAATTTGGCATGGATTTCACGCCGACAAAGTGGTAAAATAAAATACCTACACGAAAAGTGGGCATGTCTTTTTTTTTCTCGTCTATCCCATTCTGTGGGATGTCGTTAAAAAAGACGTTCAAAAATATTCCGGGTCAGTAAAACCATTTTTCGATTCAGGGATCCACTTGCGAAGTATTAAGCATTAAAGTGCTAAAATTGTATTAATTATAGACTGGAGATTCCACATGATTATAGTCTGAGCCTTAAACATGGTACTTATAAAAATAAATAGGAAATTCCGCTTACGAAACCTCCACTAAGCATACTCACAGACTTAACGACGTGTGCGCACGTGACGACGTACCCGCCGCCCAAGTGCACGCCCGCGCCCCACGCGTGCCCGCAGCGTACCAGCACCGTGCACTCGTCTATCTGAGCTGTGAGTTATGTCAGTATAAGTGAACTTAGGGTGAAAGGAGCCGGAAGGAGGTCTAGAAGTTGAGAATGGTAAATTGGACTCACTGAGTACGTCGTGCAGTGGATGCGTGTGCAAAGGCCGCTGCGGCTGCTGCGGCTGCACGTGCAGCTTGGCGGCCAGCACCGAGGTGAGCGGCGCCACCAGCGTGAGCCCCACCCACTCGCCGCGGCACCACGACACCGCGCACACCACGCAGCCGATCAGCTCCTTGCTGGGGAAACAATCTCCTCCTTAGAGCGCTTCATGGTCATTTAAAACAAGGTTATTCTGGCGCGTGGCCAAAATCGAAACTAACGCCGCCATATTGTTTCATGAATGTCAACCATTTAGGGCTGATTACACCAATGAAACTGAACGCCATCAGCTCCTAAACTACGTTAAAAAGCTGTCAGTGTCATTATTTCCTATGGAATATTGACACTGACAGCTCGTGAACGCGTTTTACATGTGCTGATCGCGTTTCATTTCATTGGTGAAATTGGCATGTAAAGTGACATTTCACAAAACAAACAGCGCCACCCTGTATACGTCCTTTGAGCGCCAAAAAATCCTTAAAGCAGTTTTGTTATAAACACAGAGTAGTTTGCCAAACTTAGAGTCTAAAAGAGAAGATTAAAACTGGTTGTAACTTTAGCATAATCAGTCCATAATGTTCCCACTGCTGGGACACAGGCCTCCTCTTAGTAAGAGGGTGTGTATGATCCACCACGCGGGCCCAGTGCGGGTTGGTAGATGTGACATGTCTTCGAATTTTGGTTCTAGGACAGTTTCTCACGATGTTGTCCTTCACCGTTTTGAGAACAGCGGTGATAAAATAATTTACACAAAGTAAAGCGCCTGTCCGGGTTCGAACCGGAAAATTTAAATAAAAGTCATTCACCAAACAAAGTGAAGACCTACGATAGGAGCCGAGTATACGCGATTCAGCATCATCAACTGACTGGATTCAAGCATACCCGATTTATCATCACCGACCCGTGCGCGACGTTTCGTTCCATTTTTTTTAAGAGCGCAACCTGTGCCAAATATAGGTACTGACCCTTATGCCACGACCTATTAAAAAAAGCAGCCACCTCGATACCAAAGTAATTAAGAGAATGAGAAGAGATGTTTGCAAGATACTCACGTAGGTCCTTCAGTGAAGACTGGACCACCTTCAGACCCTAATGCTGTGGCCGCGTCGGTTAGCAGTAAGGATGGTCTCTTGCCCACCACACCACATATTGAGCCCCGCGTCACTGCATTTAGGAATACCTGCAATTTGCATCATTCATGTAATTTTTTAAATTTTTGGTCAATAAATCAGCACCGCCATACGACGTGGCAAGGCTGCCAGCCTTTTGGGCACTTTTCTTTTTAGGGTTCCGCAGTCAACAAAGAACCTTTATAGTTTCGCCATCAGTCTGAACGTCCTGGCCACAGCTTAGCTCAGAGACCTACTATAAAGCCGATAAAGAGGTAAAATAAAATTTTGAAAATATTAACTCTTTTTAGGTTACCTCTCCTACACGTGGAGTGGGGATAAATAAGTTTTTGTAGTGGGGTGTCGTTTGAAAGTTCGTTCAAAAAACTTTACGGGCAAGTAAAACCATTTTTAGATTCCGGGATCCATTTGCGAAGTATTAGGCTTTAAAGGGCTAATTCTTGTTAGAGTCAGATGTCCTCCCCACCTGCCAGTTGGTTGGTTGTTTCGGATATTTAAAAAAAAACAAGGCAGTAGTATATGTAACCAAGTAAAAAGGAAAACTATCACAGATAAGTTGGTTTTACAAGACCAAGACCTGTTGTGTTAACGAGTAATACTCGACCAACTTACATTTGCATTCGAATGTATGGGAGAACATGTTTTTAAATCATGCGCAATGGAGGGTTCCGTGGTTAGGATAAATTTACCCCTAAAACAAATATAATATTGTAGTTGAAAAACATGTTCTCCCATTCAGCGATTTCAATTCTCCAACTGCAAATGTAAGTTTGTAATCGCATTTTTTATGTGAATACTATAAATTAACGATTTTCCGACTTTTTCCTTTACTTGTGCTGTGAGACTTGCTTCTTGCCAAATTGCATGATTCTAGGTCACCGGGAAGTACCATAGTTAATTTTGATTTATTTGCGAGTATCAAAATATGTCGCATAAATCGCCATATTTTTTAATTGCGTTTACTTAGAAGCTTGATTTTTCTTAAAGCTGCAAGTGACCGTAGACTTCGGTATCTATTTGATATTAATTTAAACTTGATACACACGCGTTCCTGAGAAAAAAAATCCGTTTGAGTTACGGAACTAAAAATCGTGTTATTACGAGTATAGGCTTTGATAGTGCAAATTTGGTATTTGGATTCAAGTAGACACGAATTATCGTTTTTTCAGTTTAAAAAAAAATATGATAAAATTTAAGTATCAATTTCAGCGTGCGCCCAAAGAGCGATCCATTGATCGTAGAGTTCACAACATGAAGCAACTTGGCAACGCGTTCGGCTAGCGGTCATTTGCCTTATTTTGACCGTTCCTACGACAGAAAGGTCATGGACCGACGCGCACGCAAGTGCATCCCTTTCCTTTTTCTCGGCCGAATGACTTTCTTTATAAAACGTTGAATTATATATTTTAATTTGGCGCACTCTTCAATTTCGTCCTCGAGACCATATTTATCGTAATATCATTAGCAGCCATGGTCGAAACATGGCTGTAATGTTAACGGAGACTAGCCTTCCGCGCGGGAGATATTATAGTGCAGGCGTGTGTGCGCAGACACACGTGCACTCTCTCCTCCCGAACTCTCATAGTCAACATGGGACGACAAACTGTCACGACCGGAGAGAGATCAAGCGCAGGACCAACTACTTGACATGCGCACCGAGGCGCGTGGATTTCTAGACTATACATTGAGTAAAGATGTACTTTAGATTACCTCACACCCAAAAGGAGTCGAGTGGACTTCGAGAGTGGAACCTCTTCCTGTCGGTGGTCGAACCACGTCCAGCAAATAAGACAGCGGCCGTAAACTTTCAACACCTGAAATTATAAAAGAGTTGGTATTATTTTTCTTGTGTTTTCAGTTCAGGTTTTCAATTGTTGGTCTAGTGGTCAAAAGCGCTATTGATGAGCATGGGTGCGATTCCAGGGTCGGGCAAAGTATTATTGGGTTTTTTCATCTGGAATTTCTCAGTAGCAGCCCGGAGTCTGTATTTTTGCCCGGTTGATAGCAATAGACTCACCTATTATTACTATATTTCGAAATGTGGGTGTTATAAGCTATAAATCAAAATCAAAGCAGTACGAATCTTAAAAAAAAAACAATCTTTTTAAATCATGTCTATAATACCTAAATGAAAATAAAGTCAAATAAAATAAAGAATTATGTATATTAATAAAATGATATAACCTGTCATTAGGTAAGCTCATTCTCGAGAAAGAACATAAACATTATCTTGAGTTAATCACAGCGACCCACTCTTATCGTTTATGTAGTCGTTGATGGATGCATGCCGTTGAACAAAGGTTGGATTTTACTTGAGCTTTAAACACATTCAAATTCAAAACAAAGACAAATCTAGCAAAGAAGAGAGTAGCTTTTATAAAATGTTAAATCAAGGCCAACAAATAAGTTGTGGACCTTATGAAGCCGGTGAAAGGGAGCACGTAGTTTGTCTTATTCTTCTTCTTACTCTAGTTCTTATTTCTAGTGTTAACATTGTGGAAATCATTGTTTTAGTGTATAACTAAGTGTATATTTTGCCTAATATATGTTAGCGAAGATGAATGGTGACGTCACCGTGAGAAAATCAATATTATTTTTAAAAAAACTGGCTCCTTTTTTTTCTACCTACTGATCGGCGTTCGCAAGCCAAAAAAAAGGGGCCAGAGTTTCAGTGAGGAATCTGCGGGCAATTTCCGACGCCCAGGGCGTCTCCTGCGGCGAGAGTGCGCAAGGTCCTCTCCCTCACGCGCTCCGCCTCCTCCTTCGCAAGCATTATTGCTTCGCAGGTGGAGCTGACAGCTTCCCATTCGCTCTCGCTCCGAACCATAGCCTGGACAAGGGCCGGACGCGAGAGATATCTTTCGCCTCTGGCACCCAGCTGGTATTTTGCACTAACAGCTCGTTTTTGAAGGACAATCATATTTTGAACTAGCATCTGCCCGCGACTTTGTCCGCGTGAAATTTCTTGTCCCCCCCCCACTCCGTCGCATCGCATCGCCCGCCCGCTGTATCACTTCGTTTTCGCTTAGCATTATTTCTGTCTTTGCGACGAAAAGGGTCGTAGCGTAATGTAAAATAGCCTACCTTCCTCAAGAATTAGACTTTCAAATGCAATAAAGAGTTTTTCAAATAAGACAGATTAGCGCAATCAAGAAAATTAAAAAAAATCAATGTCTTTAGTTTTATTACACTTGTATAGATTTATAAATTATTTAATTTATATTGTATTTACAATAACAAAACACTACATAAATTGTTTGTTTTGTTCATTTTAACATTTGTTTTCATAAAGCGGTAACATATTTTTCAAGAATGCAGTGAATTCGCTTCCAATTTGGGGATAACCATAGATTTAGTATACTAGTATAAACTACAACTAACCAAAAAAAAAAACTACTAATCCTACTAATATAATTATAATATTGTAAATGTGAAAGTTTGGATGTTTGTTACTAAATCACGCAAAGACGTCTAAACGGATCTGGATGAAATTTGGCAGGCAGATACTTTAAAACTTATGCGGGGTGAAACCGGGTGCCGCTGCTAGTATGTTATATTTTTCTCAAGTGACGATTTTATTAATGGGAATAAAACTCATAGGCGTGATGTTAAATTTCGTGGTGTGCTGTATTGTTTACCGACTGCTTTATAGAATCGGGGGCCCCCACCTGTGGGTGTGATCCCCAGTCCAGGTAGAGTAATTTGGTGTTTACATTGGAAAACTCAGTCAGTACAGTACTACCTACTTAGTCAGGTTTTAATAGTTTAAATTTGTGCCCGGTTAGTGGTGTTTGCTGATGAAACAAGTTCCTTCACAAGGAGATATATTTTCTTCTACTGAAATCCTGACCTCCTTACGTGTTTTTTGCTTTTACAAACTTTTGACAACAGTGATCAACAAAATATGACAACACGCTATGACAGTTTTCGAGTGTCGCCATTCGACCACAGCCCATGCGTAGTTATTTCACCTCTGACAGCAGCAACCCAATAGCAACCGTATAGTAGATGACATAAAGATCATTGTGATTTTGACAGACTTGTTAATGGTAGCGACCCAAAAGCAACCTTAAAACAACAGTAATGAAGATCACTGTGATTTTGACAGTGATGCAAACTCAGAGGTAATATAATTGTGAATGGACAGACACTCGACAGTTTGGCTTTGGCGTTTTATCAGTCAAGCCAAAAATGCCAGACAAGAAAGACGTGTCACCCGAGAAATCAAAGGAACCACCATGCGATCCTCGGAATTATGCCAGATATTACGATAGTCCTGATGGGTGCGACTTAGGCACGAAGGTAAAACTAACGCCTCACTATTACTACACTCCAAAATGAGAATCTCTGCTATGATTTCACTGCAACCCGCGACATTTTTATAAACATTTATGTTTTACAACACAAAATAATTCGCAGCGTTGCTACGGACATTAAGGCACACCACACATGCAACGACTTGTATTGCATGCCGAGTTTGTGCGAAAATTTGCACGAAAATCACATGATACTGCACCATAAACCGTTTTGCCATCATTGAGGTTCATGCTTGTTTGTGCAAATTGAAGTATGAGCAAATCCGATTGAGCGGGTATCCGAGTCACCGGGATTTAAAGATTACACGACTCACAAAAGGCAATGAGATAAAATGGTCCAAATAGCCAACAATAATAGAGCTTAACTTTTTCTTAAAAGTGCCTGCTTTGAACACCATTTTATATTATGGAAGCTAATTTTAATTATTATTGTGTCCTGACATTAGAGTCCCAGTTCTGAAAACAGCGCTAAGGGCATTATGCGATGAATAAGTAAAGACTTATATTCTAGTTAGTATGTTTAAGAGTTATATTCTAGTAAGATGAGAATGTAAAAGTGCAAAGCCTGATTTAAAGGATTCTCTATAATTTTTCCATCAGGTCATGGTGGCCAGCCGCTATGGCGTCGTCGCTGGTCTCATTGCCGGCACGTACGATGTTCTGATGTACTCTCATGTCGTGGGAATGGGGCCTATAATGAGACGGTAAGTGTTAGTGCACTATACAGGGTCAAATTAAATAACCTGGCTAAACTTCAGAGACGATGAATATTGTAAAAGCCAATTATTTTTACTCTCATAAAAATAGGTTTATGTGAAATTATAATATATTTTGATTTGATTTGATTCGATTAGACGTGGTTAAAAGATTTTTTATGCTCATAGTTCGAGTGACTTTAAACTGATAACGTTGTCAATGGCCGCGGGTAGTTACTTGAAATTATGACTTCTTTTTTTTTCGTCTTATCCTCTTTTTTTGAAAACGATACATATCACGTGCTTGAAATTTCGCTAGTTAATTTAATTTGACCCCTTATTTATACAGCGTGTATTAGAAAAAATCTATTGATTGGACTAAAAATAAAACACTATTACCTAGGTTAACAAGTTGCTTGTAGAATAATCGGACAAAAACAAAATGATTGCATTTAAAGAAAACAAAAAAAAAACAGGTTTTTTTCTACATGATTATTTTCTATCGTCTCAAATTAGTTACACTATGCTATGCTATGCTAACTAGCATATATCCTGAAACATATGTATATGTTTTCTGATTTCGTTTACTGCAGTGGATCATATACTTTTAGGCATTTTAAAACTTGCGTTTAGGTGCTGTAGTCTCCTTAGAGCGAATATTTTAATTATTTTCCAGTTACGCCCGCCACGTCGTGCCTCTTGGTCTGATGGGAGCGACATTCGCGACGGTCTCTACCTTAACCCTGCGTTTTAGGAATATCGACGACAAACTGAACTATTTTTTTGGTATGGCTCTTTTGCTTTATGGACTTTCTTGATGGCACTTACATCATCAGTATCATCATTCAGACATTCCTTCATGTCAATATTCGATATCTATTCATTCCATCGCTTCCTTGATCTTGGTCTGATCTTACAGAATTAGGAAGGCTACGTGAAACTGTGGACGTTAAAAGCCTTAGATGGTATAATAACATGGTACCTACATTGATGTGCCATTTTTTTTGCGAGAATCATATACCATTTCATTGTTATTATTAGTTGGTTTTATGTTTGTACTAATTATAAACACTTAGATTTATGTTTTTTTTTTTTGCCGTGTAAATCAAATAAATAAATAAATGATGTTCAATGGCTGAAGTTGAATTTCATCTCATCTGACGATATATACTTAGAGCACATCGAGTTTTTGAGATTGTCATACATGGTACTAATGTGTATACAGGGTGGGACGGACATCGATGCACAATGATACCATAGATTGGGCGTTTTCCACTTGCCGGCACGACAATGGCACGGCAGCCCGGGAAGTAAAAACTTATCAAATATATGATATGTTATTCCATTTACCGGCGCCGGTAACGGCACGGCGTTGACTTCCACCGGTAGCGTCGCCGGCGCCGGGACGGCAAGCTTCACACTCAATGTCGGCCGGTAAAACTGCATATGTGTATTGTGTACGTATTGTAGTCGTGTGTGAGTGCGAGTGGGCGGGGCGGGGTATGAGGGAGGTAGGGTTGCGATGAGCAAGTGCGTACGTGTAATCAATATGGCGTATAAATACGACATGGTAACTCTTTTAGAGTTACCCCCCCCCCCCTTGCTCGACGAAGTGCCAGCCCGCGCCGTAGCTGAGCCTGTAGCTTTAAATTCCCCCGATAATAATAATCATCAAAATCAGTCTAAAGAAGTAAAAATTAAAAATTGTTGCACGATTTTTTTTGGGTTCATTTCCAACTCTTCGAATAGGGTATAACATGTTCCTTTTAACTATCTCACTTTTAAGATTGGATAAATTCAAAATTTGATTTTTTTGCGTTGATTATATTTTGTCTTAAATGTAAGAAATAGAACAAATAAATGTGACTCTTTGACGAAACCATTTAACGTGTTGTAGAACTGAAGTCCGTGTCAGTACTGCGCCGCCAGTAAAAAAGCCGAGCGTACACCGGCACTGGCACCAGCGCAGGAGAAAAACAGAGCCCCAGCACGGCGCCGGGCCAGTGCCGGCGCCAACGCCGTGTCGGTGACATGCTGGCAAGTGGAAAAACACACATTCAGTACATGATTCTGAACGGCCTGCTTTGAAAACTTTCGTAGGTAATAAAAATAAATTTGCTCTTCCATAAAGTTTTACCGCTTTTTTTGTACGTACCGACGAAAAATTTCTACGTTATGAGGGTCTTGAATCATGTGCTGAATTAATGGTTACAATTTGCGCGTCGATGTCCCTGCCACCCTGTATATGTCACCGTATAATTATGAACATCGTTATTTTCATAATCAATCGCGAGATCATAAGCTAGCGGAAAATTGTGTACTGCAACAATTAATTTACAATTGAACGATTGATTGATTATTTTTCAAATGTTTGTTTATAATCTGTTCATGGCAAAACCGACAAACTGTGAACTGGTATCAAACTTGCATGCGATGGATCGCATCTTACGCTAATACGAGTACTAAATAGCTAAATAACTCCGACCAACTTGGAAGTAGGACAGGCGTTTTTGGTTACATACATTTGTGAAATTGTCTTTTTTTTTTTAAGAAATTGTGCGGCGTTAGTTCCGGTTTTGACCGCGCTCTAAAAATCCCTAAACTGTTGCTTTGAATGCTGGGAATTAAATGATAGTTTTTTTTGTTTGTTTTCCAGGTGGTTTAGCTTGTGGACCGCTGGTTGCGCTGTATCTTCGTTCCGGGCACGGCGTCGTGGCTGGTGGAGTTTTCCTCGGTCTCGTAGGAATAATTAAGAAGGAAGCGATTGAAAGAAACTATGAAATCCTTCAGAAGGTTCCTGGCCACATGAATACGATCACCAGCTGGAAGGCAGATACTTCATTCATTGCTGACCCTCGCGATGGTAATTCTTTTATTCATTAGGGAAACCAAAGAGTGAGACATTACATTTTGTAGGAAGAAATACAAGAAAGATAGGGCCAAATATGTAGCCAACAACATTTTCCACGGAATGAACCTAAATAATAATAATGATATCAAACTATGTTATTTAAACTATAACTTACAAATTACAATAATGATACCTAGTTGTCCTATTAACGGAAAAAGATCACCCGGATGTAGTAGTAACAATGGGGGTCCCCCAGGGCCGATTCTTGGCCCATTTTCGTTTCTTTTTTATATAAATGACTTGCCTTCTGTCCCTCATAAAGGATAATCATGATGTAGATATATAGATAGAATACTCTTTATTATGTACGCAACTTATAAGGTGTACCTTATAAGTTGTGTTGTCACGTGCTTCTCCCTTTAATCCATCCATCTGCAGGTAGTCAGTGGTGTACCATTTAAATATACAATAAAAAATACATTCATAAAACATATTCTCACACATATATTACTACACATATATTTACAATTATAAACACGAAACAAGAGCAAGGAAACTATATGTAGTGATGATGTTTAAGGAGAGAATGTGTTTTTAACCATAATTTTAAAAGTACACAGTGTTTGAGCGTGCTTTATCGACATGGGCAAGGCATTTCATAACCGTACTGCTTGAACTGTAAAAGACTTGTCATAAACACTGGTGGAATGCATCGGCATCTTAAGTCTTAAGTTTTCCGATGACCTGAGATATCCTTTATGTATGTCATGATGGAACTTGAACTCGATTTTTAAGATAAGAGGGGTTGTACGGTTGAACAGAATACTGTAGAGCTGAAATAAGATATGAGAATTCTAGCGAAGAGATATGGGAAGCCACTTGAGCTTTGTACGAAATTCAGAAATGTGATCGTATTTGCGCAGGCCAAATATAAACCTTATGCAAAAGTTTTGAAGTCGCTCAAGTTTATCTAGTTGTGCCTCAATGAGATCGAAGTAACTGACATCAGCGTATTCAAGGGTGGGATGTAAAAGGGATTGTGCAAGCGCAATTTTAGTGGCAGTTGGAAGAAAGTTCCGCAATCGATGTAGTGTTGTTTGCAGAAGACACTTCACTTTTATATAAACTCAAAAGTCAGCAGCTGCTTAGTGACACTGTAAATAGCGCCATCGCAAAAGGTTGGAGACTGGTTTAATGTTAATAACCTACTTCTTAACGAGAAATTGTTTTAAGTTGTACCTAATGTTAGGTTTTTCAAGGGTTTATCCCGAAGATACCAGTGTTCTTTGGCATAACTTTGGATGCTAACCTTTAATGGGGCCACCATATTGATAAATTGTCCAAAACAGCTTACCCATCTTCAGCCTTTTAACTGATATAGAGACAGCCCGGTTAGACACTTTAGCATTTTCATAGTGTGATTTCATACGGTATTCTGTTATGAGGAAATGCCGCCGATATTCAGACAATTTTTGTTTTACAAAAAAGAGCAAATCTTGCAATTTATCAATTAACCCCCAGACACTCCTTCAGAGCTAAAGATCAGCCACATTGGGCCCACAATCCAAAATGCCCGGCCAACGACAAAAAGGTTGTCACCTAAGTCGGAGAGGTATACCCAAGCATTTTTCACTACGAACCAAATCTATATGATTCGAGTGAAGGCACCAGTCTCCTGGAACCTTCTGTACACTCTCGACACAGCAGACTGGCTCAAGTGCAGCTGACGAGCGACAGCTCGCTGACAGAGGCTTTGTTGCAATAGAGCAACAACTTGGGCAGCTTCAGTTTGCGTAGTATCCATAATTTCAGATCAAGATCAAGCGGATCAAGAAAATTTTAGATCAAGCGGAGATGTTATCGGGTCAACTTCAGATAAGCGACTGATAAAGAAATTGAGTTTGTTTGTTTGGCATCTCGCAGGTCAACCTATGAGGTTGTCGTCTGCTTAAGCGGACTTGCCTGTGGTTGCCCTAATAAATTAAGGTCTCCAGCCAGGACTTAAACTTATATACTACTAAGCGACTACACGCTCCGTACCCCACAAGGGTGCCCACCCTTGTGGGATACGGACCTCGGCTTAGGGCGTCGCTGGAAGAGGGCAGCAAGGGACTAGCTGGATCAGGATTGATGTTATTTTGGGACGAATTTCAAGGTACAATCTCAGCGGCGCGGGCTGGCTCGAGCAAGGGTCGGGGAGGGTGTGAGTTTGGGCGTCGCCGTGGGTCTCGGCGGCGAGGACGGTAGGATGGCGATCGGGTTTTGGGCTTATGTAGAGTGCTGGTGGCCTTACTACTCTCCTGGAGGAGGGTAGTGGCGTCGTCAGGGGCGATTAAGTTTTATGCCACAGTCTGTCAGTAGTCCACAGAGGAAATCGATGACCTCTCGAGAAGAGAACCGCCTGACTCTCATCGGGGTTGACCTCGATTCTCCATTTCCGGAATCCAGCGCCTAAGACGTTTGCGGAGGTTTGAAGAGTACGAGCAATAGTTTTGGAACAGTGACCGGTATAGTAAACGGCAGTGTCGTCGGCGAAGAGAGCCAACTGAGCCTTTTTAAATTTTGGGATATCGCTGGTGAACAGCGTGAAGACAACGGGAGATAGAACGGAACCCTGAGGGCCACCGCGAATAGGGTGAGGCGACAAGAGTGCACGCTCGATGCGATAGCGGAAGTAGCGATTTGACAAAAATCTCGTAAGATGAGCACTAGACGATCCTCCGAGATGGTAAAGCTTGTATATCAAGCCGTTGTGCCAGACTTTCGTTATGCCGACGAAAAGCACACCCGTCGTCGCGTTACGTTGTAGATCGGCACACAAGTGCTTTACGATATGGTGGACCAGGTGAGCACCGGAGTGTTGACTTCGGAAACCAAACTGCTCGTTGGGAATGAGGCTCTTTGCTTCGGCATAGTCTTTTAGACGCTTATAAATAAGCCTCTACTAATAACTCCTCTAAATAATAACTAGAGGGCTCAGACTTTGGCTTGCCTGGCTTTGGGATACCGATGACAGTTGCTTCTTTCCACGCTTGTGGGAAGATGTTGTTGCTCAAGGCGCCATTGAAGATGGCGGTCATAAGCATTATTAGAGGGTTTGTATACCTTATTGGTAATACCATCCGAACCGTAGGCTTTTCGTGCGTGGAGCCCTTTAATTATGTCGTGCACTTCGCCAGGCGTGACGGGAGGCAGAGGGTCATCAGGGTTTTCGACGGGTAGGAGGGCGGCCCTCCGTTCGACTTCAGCGTCGACCTTGTTCAGGTGAGCTTGGTCGACTGGTTGAGAGCTGGGAGAACATTGGGACTCTAGGCTGTCAGCACACATTCAGCCTAATCGGGACTGTCGAAAGCGACACTCTTGTCGGGGCGGATGAGAGGAGGCATAGAGACCTCTTCAGAGAAACGCAATTTCCTCTGTAATTGCCAGAAGACTTGATGAGTGGGCTCTAGTTTACTGAGCATCTTGTTCCAGCCCTCAGAGCGAACCTCCCCTATGCGTTTCTTTACAGCACGCTGTAAATGACGCATGTGGGCTTTGTTCGCGTCACAAGGGAAGGAGTCGTAGGCACGAATAGCCGCGTTCTTCTCGGTTTGCAAGTCACGTACGTCAGTAGGTAGTTTCCAGCGATGGTCTTCCATCACCGGAACTTCCCGTGAACAATCCGTCAATACGGATTGAACGTGTTCAGTAAACGAGTCGATTGCGGCTGTAGTGTCGGCGACTAACATTATGTGATCGGGGATGGTGTCCAAGTGAGGCCACGTGGTGGATTTTAGTCTTTCGATTACTTTCCTCCAGTCGGTTATCATCTGGGTCTGTAGTGGGTTTGTTGAGATCGATCGGGCCCGAGTAAGGGGCAAGGATAAAGAAATTTCAGTTACAGATGGTTTAATAGGCGCTCGCAACGCGCAACTCGTGCGTACTGCGGATAGCATGTTTTCCTGTATTTTCATTGGAACCTCAATATTTAAAAAAATATCGTACCTTTTATCAAAATTGAGAAAAAATACGCTTTTATAGTATATTTACTCTCTTAAACGCCGCATAACGCTCAAATAATATTCTTTATTATCCGTTTGACCTTCCGGCAAGAACTCGCGAGTGCACAACACTACGATATTCAAAGAAAACAGTCAACATGACTTTGATTTTTGATCGACCTTGGCGTGGATTTTTCGGTTTCGGTTCAGTTGGAAGGCGCCACTCCGAAACTTGTTGACTAGTTTGCATGTCAAACTCGTAAACCCACGTCTCGTCACCAGTAACAATGCGTTTCATGAATGTTGGGTCGGAATTGACTCGTTCTAGCATGTCCTCAGCGACTCTTATGCGATGACTCTTATGTGATTGTTAGAGGAAATTCCGGTCTTTTTTTACCAGTCGATCAGCAACATGTTTCATAACCAAGTGATTATTCAAAATGGTACGGATCGAGTCGTGAGACACAGAATGTTCAGGGGCAATAGCCCCTGAACATTCTGTGCTTTCTCAAACTTGAATGAGGTCAAACATTCTCAAACTTGGATGAGGATTTTCAGTAACTATTGCCTTCACTTTTGCGATGTTAACTTCAGTTGAAGACGTTGATGGCCCACCAGAGCGAGGCATTTCGTCCGTAACACCCGTTACATCCGTTACTCGACCGCTTTTGAACGCTTTTGAACGCTTTGTACCACTCTTATACGTGTTTTTGATCTCGATCGATTCACCGTAAGACTTCTAACTTGTAACATTTTCCACTTAAATGACACAATTTAGGCACCACATCATAATAGGTATCCTTTTAACCGAATCGTAGAGCAAAACAGATGAATCCTTTATGAATAGCAATGATAATCGGGATTTCAAGTTCAGTTTATAAAGAACAGAAATGGTCATAAGAAATTGAACGTAATAATCGCACAGACGAACGACAACGAACGAGTAAACACATCGTGGGTCGGAACTGCAATGAAACTTGACGTGATGCCATTATCGCCAAGATCGGATGTCCAAATAGGGATGGTGAAAGGCGATCTCAGATGGGTAAATTGATATTAGTGTTTTTCTCGGACCTAACACACTAAAATAGAAATCAGTTGTTTTTATTAGATAACAACTCGACTGCAACAACAAAAATGAAAAAATTTATACGGTTTAATTCAAAACAAATGTTCACATTTAGCTAACTACAAATAAACCAATACTTATTTCAATTAAACACAGTTAATAACAATAAAATTAAAATTTCAATTCAGAACAATATTTTAATCTCGATTTTTTGGTAAATCTATTTTTCATGCTTTGACTCAAATCGATTGATTCATCTTTTTTATTCTTTAAGTTACTGTGCCAAAGCCTACACAGGTGTCCGCCACTAATGTCAGATACATTGTCAAAGAAATAACACTCCTATATAAGCAGTAATTATAATAAAAAATATGATGCTCGGTCTTAGAATTTCGCAAACGTGTCAATACAAATCTCACATAACTTGTGTCAAATAAAATTAATAATAATCAAAACATACTTAATCCTTGTATGGTCTTTTGAGGAAAGAAGCACACAGATTTGAGTTTACCTGTCCAGTCCATTCCCTTAGTTAAGAACTTAACTTACTTAAAGTTCAAAAGAAAAAACAAACAAAGGCAAAGCGGTCACACACGATAAGCGACTTTAATTTATATTAAGTTTAGTTTTTTAGCTCCTTCTGCGATGAGCTGCACGATTACTAACAGATGCGTGCACTGACTGGACAGCTCCACTCAAATCTGTGTGCTTCTTTCCTAAAAGGCTATTTCAAACACTAATCTACATGGTCCTCGACAAAAGTCGAATTTGCAAATTTTTTAAATATTTTATTATTATGTCGTTTATTTATTTTTATGCTTATTTTGCTACATTTTTAAATATTTTTATAAAACAATTTAAAAAAATAAACATTTAAAAATATAAAAAATAGTGGTCCGCCGGTAGCGGGAGCAGGGTCCAAGCTATCGGTGGTTAGGGCTCCAGAGACAGGAACCTCCTCACAATGCGAGCCGTATCGAGGAGTACTGCCTTCTGAATCAGGCCCTTGATCCAACCGCCTAACGAAAGCCTCGAGAGATGTTGGTCGAGGCTTTTTGCCATTAGGCCATTGGCCGATACGACAATCGGCACAATGACAGCCGAGCTCACATTCCACATGTCAACAACCTCGATAATCATTGTGCGGCGCGCTAATCGATCTATCACTACTATGTCAGGCTTATTTGCGATATTAGTCCTGTCAGTAATGATAGACCGATCCCAGTACAACGTGACAAGGTCATTTTCGAGAACTGGGTCGGGCACATACTTGTATACGGTACCTCAGAATCCACAAGTTTATATTTCAAAGCAAGTTGCTGGTGAACAATCCTGGCTACTTGGTTATGCCTGTGCAAGTACTTGCCATTAGCCAGACGAGAACAACCAGAGATAATATGTCTGATGGACTCACCTGGACGGTGGCATGCCCGACACACGTCAACCGTCCCGTCTTTCATAATATGTCTCCGGTAGTTATTCGTCAAGATAACTTCGTCCATAATTGCACAGACGAAACCTTCAGTTTCCCCGAAAAGGTCACCAAAACGTAGCCAGGATACGGACGCTAGGAAATCTACACCAGGCTCATGAAGAGCCCGATAGAAGCGCCCGTGAAGCTGCTTGCTTTGCCATACCGCCTTGCGGTCATCGGTAGTAAGTACTACAGGTTTGTGCCAGTTCTCCTTAGCCATGGAGAGCGGGGTAAGCCCCTTGTCCACTGCGACCACATCACGGTGCATACCCAATTCGGCTTTTAAAAATATTCCCTGAGACTGCACACCTCGCGGTTGTGGAGGGTCTTCGAATTTAAAAAGCCTCGACCCCCGCACTTTCGCATGATGTACAGTCTCATCACCGATGATCGTGGGTGATGCATCCGGTTTGCGGTCAGAAGTGTACGGACCCGCCTATCCAGGGCGTCAAGTTCGGTTTGGGTCCATTTGAGTATGCCGAAAGAGTACATCAAAATCGGCATAACCCAACCGTTGAAGGCACGCACCTTGTTTCCGCCCGAAAGAAGACTAATTAATACCTTCGGCGGCCAAAGAAGCGCTCCTTGACCGATTGCTTCATGTTAATAACGTTGATGCCTAAGGCTTCCGACATACCCAAATACTTGTAGCTTACGGATGAAGAGAGGGATCTAAGGTGTATGGAATCCGAAAGTTGAATACCTTCGGATTCCATAATCTCACCTCGCTTAACATGCATGATTGCACATTTGTCCACACCAAATTCCATCCTGATGGCGCTACTGAATGTTTCAGTTACCTTCAGTAGCTCCATCAGTTGCAATTTGTTGGGGGCAAAGATTTTCAAGTCATCCATGAACAGAAGGTGAGATATGACCTCACCACCTCTCTTCAACCGATAGCCTAGACCTGAATCCTCCAGCAGTACGCTTAGAGGATTCAGAGCCAAGCAGAACCAAATTGGACTCAAACTGTCGCCCTGAAATATTCCCCGTTTAATCCAGACAGGCTCGTCATTCCCCTGGATCTGTTGACACCCCGGATAGCGAAGGACTGTCCTCCATTGCCCCATACAGGAACTAAGGAAGGTGCGTAGAGTTGCATCTATCTTGTACAACTCCAGCATCCTCACAAGCCATGTATGTGGCACTGAGTCGTAGGCCTTGTTATAATCTATCCAGCCTGTCGACAGATCCTTGCGGGAGCGACGAACCTGTTGGCTAATGGCCATGTCGATGAGGAGTAGCTCCTTAGTACCTCGGGACCCGTTCCTACATCCATTTTGAGAGGCAGACATAAACAAGTTACTGTCAATGTGTGTATTAATTTTCGCTCTCAAAATGGATGTAAGAAGTTTATAGATCGTCGACAAACACGTGATCGGTCTATAATTCTTGGGTTCCGTGGGACTACCTGACTTATGGAGCAGGTGGGTAACGCCTGTTAATAGAAACTGCGGCAGCGACCCAGACTCTAAGGATGACGGGAACTGAGATGCCAGGCAAGTATGTGAACTAATAAGCCATTTCAACCAAAAGTTGTGCAATCCATCCGGTCCTGGCGATTTCCAATTCGGTAACGGACGGACTGCTCTGGCAACGTCTGATGGCGTAATTAAGACACACAGTTTCCATTTCTGGTATAGTTTCACACACTCGCTCGACATCCTGCATCCAGACAGCCTCAGTGTGAAAGACGCGTACTGACCAGATGCTGCGCCAGAATGCACTTGTGGCGGCATCATCTGGGCGGCACACGTCCGACAAATTTTGTTCAGGTCGCTCCCAAGCTCTATATACCCACCTTTCATCGCTCTGGAACATGCGATTCTGTGTGTATCGATCAACCCGCCGCTTATATCGCCGAATACGGCTCGCCCATGCACAAAGGACAATGTCAGGTTTCGGCCTACACAACTTTTAAAACTAAATTCAAACGGACTCAAAGATTTTACTTACAATAAATTAAATATAAAATCCCACCTTATTAAACAATATTTATTTCTTTTCGAAAACTTTTCTGATTGATTTGTGTTCGATAACTTAATCGCCATGTAATGGCAACCCTGTTAGGTTACGTCTTCTGCAGTTGTGTCAAAATCTCGCGCGATTAAACTGACAGTGAGTTGACGATGACATGATGTCAAAAATCTTTGTTGTTGTCGGTTTTTCTACGTGTACGTTTGTTTCCTTCTCGAATTCCTCTGCGTTGCGAGTCCAGGGCACACACCAGCGCCCTATTTTTTTATGCATAGGTAGGCGTGGTAATCTCGGTCTAAGTTCGGTCGGAGTGGACCTATACTCGCGAAACGCATCCTCCAGTGCGCTCCTCAATCGGTCGTTGCATTGGCTACTTACTGTTGTAACCCTATCATCTTCTTCTTCAACACCATGTTTGGGCCGCGGTAGATCAATGGTTGATGTTTGTACCGCGGTTTGTGCCGGAGTCGAGACGATAAGGTTGCTCAGTATCTCTGAGCGCAGCCTAACAAGTGCGGCATCGTCCAACCTATGATTGCGTTGGATGACCCGCACCTGATCCGACAGTCGTTGGGCCGAGACGCTGACGGATGGTTCTAGTTCCTGAAAGAGAGACAGCATCCTATCACGGTACGCAGTGAGGTGAGTTCCCCCCTCTGTAGACCCATAATATGCGCGCATGACGTTCTCGTTCATAGACTGAGTCCATCTCATGCGCTGCACACAACCACCGGCAGCGGGGACCCGGCTCGGGGCCGGATGGCCCTTAAGTCCCAAGCTCCTCGGTGGCCGGCCACTCCCCTGCCGACGAACAGGTGTTGGCGACGTCGGCGGGGAAAAATACTCGTCGCTTGAGCTCGACGCAACTACCGCGGCCGGTGTCGTCACAGTATTCACGGTGGAGCTGGATACCGGCGGCGGCGAGGCGGAGCTGAGCGAAGAGTCCGGAGGTGGTAGGCGTGCTCGTCCGGAAGCTGACCTCGTCAACATTTTTTTTTTCGGTTTTTATACTTTAGTTCATTGATGTTTTACCGGAGGTGACATCTGTCATGTCACCTCAGATGCGGTAGTTTTTGGTTTAATTACATTATGTTGTAGTTTGATGTTTTTTTTTGAATTTTCTGTAGTTTTGCAGGTTTCAGGTTTACTCCAAAATAAAAATGTATTGTTATATTGGGTCAAAAAACTTTAAAAAATTAAAATTACGGAGATGAGAAAACGAGACGTTTTGTTGACACGGTGTTGCCAGCTTTTTTAAAAGAAGAAAACGGGAACCCTGTTATTAAATGATTAAATTCCCTATTTATTAATTATTTATTTATTATAAAAAAAAACTGTAACAAGAGAGCATGACAAGTTCCTGCTTTCGAGTTAGGGAACATGTGCAGGATTACAGGTTTTGCAACAAGAAAAAAAAACATAGTTATATTATACCGACTAAAGCCAAGGTTAAAACGTCTGAAAAAACAGTATGTTAATTGCTTCTGCTTTTCCCAGAATATGCACATCCCGATTTTGACGTTCCATTGTAACCATAATTATCCGGTAACCGTAGCAACTTACACATAGTGGGAACAGAATAAGGACGAGGTATCTTCGAACAAGTGAATTTTAATTACAAGGATTTAGTATGATTTGATTTTAATTAATTATATTTGACACAAGTTATGTTAGATTTATATTGACACGTGTGCGAAATTCTAAGACCAAGCATCATATTTTTTTAATAATTACTGCATTTAAGAAGTGTTATTTCTTTGACAATGTATTTGACATTAGTGGCGGACACCTGTGTAGGTTTTATTTATTATTCAATCGATTTGAGTCAAAGCATGAAAAATCGGTTTACCAAAAAATCTAAATTCAAATAGTGTTTAATTGATATTTTAATTTTACTGTTCTTAACTGTGTTTAATTGAAATAAGTATTGGTTTATTTGTATTTAGCTAAATGTGCCTTCGCAAAGAGCTCGAGTACTACTCTATTCTATAAAATACTTGCGACCAGGCCCTGCTTTGCGCGTATTTTAGGAATTGTCAAAACATCGTGATATATAAATGTACTATGACATAAAACTTCCGGAATAAATGCTTAAACTGATGAATTCGAATTAGTTTAAGCATTTATTCCGGAAATTTTATGTCATAGTACATTAATATTAAACTTACATAATAAAAAATCACGATGTTTTGACAATTCCTAAAATACGTGCGAAGCAGGGCCTGGTCGCAAGTAATTTTATAGAATGGAGAGTACTCGAGCCTTGTGCGAAAGAGCTCGAGGCCACGACCAGGACTGGTCGTGTTCGTGGTCGCAACCTTACGCAGAAGCTCCACCAAAGATGCTGACGTTCTTATTAAAGTGCATAAAGCTTAACCACAAGACGCGACTAGTCGGACGGCACATCGTGCGATCAGTTGTTCGTTGCGGCCAAGTGCGCGATGCGTTGAGTTACGTTACTTGGACGCTGCGGCCACTGGCAGGAGTCGTGGCCACGTAGTGTGCGATGTCCTATAGGATGCACTCATATCTATATTATAATGAATAATGAAATGCTGTTTGTTGGTACGCGCATCACGTGAGAACGGCTCGACCGAACTATATATTTTTTCACACCACCTGCTCGCTTATGTCAATAATATGTCGTGCAAACCTAACCTAAAGCAAGTCAATAAAGCCCTAGGCTCTAGCCGGGCAATAATATTGTACTAAATCGTGATGATGACAATTTTTTAACGTTTATGTCAAAAAAATGTTTCGTTTCCAAATAGCGCAAACAATATTACAAAAACTGTAAAAGCTAAAAAAATTGCAAAGTTATAAACGTTTTAAAATAAATGTTAGACAAGGGCAGCACTATCGTAGAAGTGACGTCACAACTATGTAACGTCATACTAACGCCGAACATTGTACTTAAAGAACTATTAAAGCGTGTTTCTTCTTCATATTTACATTGATTGAACAGATTTTTTCGATTATCTCATTTTTACCATGCCTTCTTTGAAGTTACGAGTACATTATTTTATGTTTTTTTTTAAATGTAGTCATCATCCCTATTTAATTATGACCCGCTGGTGCGCGGTGCATAAAGTACTTTGAATTTGGAACCTTTTTTCGAACAGAATTTTTCCATACACGCCGCCACACTCGGGAGCCATAGAATCCTTCGTTCGGGATTCAAATTGGAACATTGTAAAGTTCGGAAAAATTGAAAGTGCTTTTTTCAGGGCAACGTCTGTTGGGTCAGCTAGTAAATTATAAAACCCGAAAATAACTCAAAACCTGATTATTTTGCAGCAATGGTTCACACTTGCGACGAAAACTTCGATGATGAGGCGAAAAAGAAAAACAAATCAGCCAAACGGAAGAAGCAGCTGCAGTCGAGTGAATGCGATTAATTATTTAGGGTTGCCGGTAATTAATAGTTATAACCTTGAAATTGATAAAAGAATTAGAAGGTTAAATAGCCGTTATTTTGGTCTCAAATAGGATTTTTAGAGATATTTTTACAAGTAGACAAAATAATTAACTATATTTTTATGCCTGTATTCCCCGAAGAGTTAGGCAGAGGTGTAGACCATTTACTCACATTATATTAAAAAAACTGTACAGATTTGATGTTTTTTTGCTGTCGTTATAATATGTTACCGTAAAATAGTATTAATGTATTTATGACAAATGATTACTTTCACATTTGAAAAAGGTTTTTTTAACAGTCATTTGTTTTCATTTAAGTCATTTCTATGTTATCCATTTATTTCTAGCACCAAGTGTAAATGTCGGGTGGTTTGACGTGCAATTGAAAGTTTCAGGGAGCTTCCATTTGGACTTCGATAACCTCATAGTTATTTTTTAGAGTAAAAGATTTTTGGTCATTTGTGAGTCATTATTTATCTTAATAGCAATAGCTAGTAATCTTAAAAAAATTAAGGGGTTATCCCTTAAATTTATGCACCCCAAAAATCCACCCTAGGGTGGATACGTTGAAACGCATGTCCAAGATTCCGCCATAAGCCTATAAATTCCGTTTATCCAACTAGGCGTAAGGTAGATTATCGAACATTTGTTCAATTGTTTTGTGAAATGTCGCGTATAATGTAATACAGACCAAGATGGCTGCGTTAGTTGCAATTTTGGCCAATTTAGCTTTTTACCGCTATAAGAAGGCGAACCTACATGGAAAAAAAACTTTAACTGATTACTTACCTCTTTTATCGCTCTCCAAGTCAATGAGTACGAAGACGGAAAACAGCGCGTTGCCGAGCTTCATCTGGCTGTCTACGTCGCCGTCCCTGTGGCCGATGGTCCAGCTGTAGAGGATGTCGTCTGCACACCGGTCCAGGATCGGACACTGCCACACGTGGCATATCCTGGACATGAAAATAGTTTATTGTAGAAGGATACATTAAGATTTGGTTTTGTAGGGATAGTAAGTAAAGTATTAAATCTTTGCAGCCGTGTGTTCTACGTACAAGGTTGCAGGTTAAGGCTTGCTTAAAGAGCTCAAGATAGTTTTAAGTAAAAGAATTAAATAAGCTCTAAACTCCTCATAAATCATTATCCTATCCTTTCTATCCTAATCTACTTTTTCACGCCTAAACCACTGAACCGATCATCATGAAATGACAATGCCAGATCCTGCCCCAGCTATTTACAGGAAATGTCAATTAATGATAATAATTGTAATGATTAAAGGACCTTTTCATAATACATTGTTTTTCAGTAGAACTTGCCGATTACAAATCAATGATAAAAGGAATTCAACCCCTGAATTTCCAATTGCTTTACATAATGCGCATGTTAAACAACAAAAAAAAAAGTTTTGAATACCTGTAAAACAAAAACTCATATTACGATTATAATAATTGTAACAATGCGTAACTTAAATGTTGTTAAATCGCTTTTTAACAATTATAAACTGCACCTAACCTATAATCAATGTCATTATAGTTTTAAGATTTTAACAGAAACCGCAAGTTCTACAGGCATTAGGACAAATGTTTAGTTGACAGTTATAAATAAGCTTTAAGATGCTGCATATTGCAGGCTTGTAAATGACTTTTTGATTTTAGTGGGGCAACGTTCTATAGAGTTTCTGGCATTGTCCTTTGAATATATACGTCAGGGGGGTAAGGGGTACAGAAAAGGACATGCGTACCTTTCATCCAGAAAATAAGTACTGTTTCTGAGGGAAAGAACAATAACTTTCGACGGTTCCAATTGCTTTAGGACGCTAGATGGCGCTACGGTCTTTCGAATCATGAATGTATTATTAGAAACTTTGGTGAAGAGGTATGAGGTACAGGGTGTAAAGTTCACTCATACTCTTTAGGAAAGGGAGGATACTCCGACCAGATGGATGTCGTATCTGGTGGGCGACGATCGTTTTTTTTTTGTTTGTTTGTTTGGCATCTCGCAGGTCAACCTATGAGGTTGTCGTCTGCTTAAGCGGACTTGAACCCGACGATCGATTTTTTTTTTTATTTTATTTTATAAATGGCATCTCGCAGGTCAACCTATGAGGTTGTCGTTTGCTTAGACGGACTTGCCTGTGGATTCCCTAATAAATTAAGGCCTCCAGCCAGGACTTAAACTTAAATACTAACTAAAAACTAAGCGACTACACGCTAAGGGCACCCCCTGTGGGGTACGAACCTCGGCTTAGGGCGTCGCTGGAAGAGGGCAGCAAATGACTAGCTGGATCAGGAATGATATTATTTAGGGACGAATTTAAAGCTACAGGCTCAGCGGCGCGGGCTGGCTCGAGCAAGGGTCGGGAGGGGACCCGACGATCGATGTCGGGAAGTTGTATATATACTAGCTGCGCGGTAAAGTCTGATTGCGCGATGCAGGATTAGTGTGACGTCAGTTTGATGCGTTGTTCGCATGTAGCGGTGTAGATGCCGCTACATAGGTACTTCATTTTGTGACTTTATAACCTGGATGTCCATGTGATAATTTCCGACCTCCACGCGGGCTAAGCCGCGGGCACAAGCTAGTAAATAATATTTACAAGGCACCGTTCCCCAAAATAAATTATTGGAACATTCGTTATACGGTGATGAAGAAAAAGTTTTAAAGTTTGTTACTGAACATGACGTGGCTTTAATTAAATTTGAGGAGTAATTCGTATAGTAACACATACCTTCCAGTAAGCACCCTTATCAAATAACTGCTATGGTCCAAATCTCCTTGATGTAAATTCCGTTCCCTGCTCAATTTCTCTACACTCTCATATAAATTCGGATTCTTTGACTGTCTCTTTTCACAAGTGACATGGATTTCTGGTAAATTAGCATAAAATTCGTCACTAAGAATAGGTTTTCCTCTAGCTTTCTTAATTATCTTGGCTTCTTTGAGGGGAGAGAGTATGGAACCGTGTGTGAGGACCCATCGTTTAGAGAATCTGATGCCAGACGCTGATACTGTCAGGATGTTCGCGTGTTCACCGTCTTCTGAGTAATTGTACGTTACCATTACGCCTTCGACTGCCATGGTTCTGGAAGAAGACAAATTTGGAGATGAGGACTTGGAATTAAGAGGAGTTGCGAAAAAAAAGTTAAAGACGAAGAATATGATTTATTGGTTGATAAGATGTATTGTATAGTTATGTGGTGTGTAAGAGCAGTGGTGGCCCATTGGTAACGGCCGCGAGTTGCGAGTTGTGGATCGTAGTTTCGAACCCAGACAGACATTTAAAATTATTTCATCACCACTTCTCTCAATACGGGGGTATAATGTTCCCAGCAGTGTGAACATTGTAGGCTGATTATGCTATGCTTTCGTTATGCTTAGCACCTTGCCTACTGACCTAAAAGTTATTGTTAAAATTAGTACTCTTAAACCGACAACGATAACTTTATATTGGGTACGTCTTCTACCAGGGTCCTATGAGTCTATGGCGTCACAGGAAATTCAAAATGGCAGACGTCTAAACTCATCATGGTGTGGTATTTCATGTTTTACTTCCGTAAGTTTATTTTGTCCAGTAGCGTTCTTTACTCTTAAATGTTATGTCTAATAAGTACCTACTTTGCCCGCATTTGCAGTCATTTATTTATAAATTTTATCGACGTTAACACCTACAATCCTAGTGTAATAAAGCTAAATCTAAAATGAAAATCGCAATGCACTATAAATAGAACAATCTGGAGGAAACTGGAATCGTCTGCCGGCAGTGACAGGACAACAGCTAAATAAAGTGCGCGAATTCCTTTTAGGAATGACACATGAGTAATAGACAATAATGAGGTAAAGAATGCCACAGGAGGACCATATTAAACTCTTGGAAGATAACTACCTGACTAAAGTGAAATTTAATCGTGCTTCTAGCTTAAAACTAGGACTGTCAAACCAGTTGGATCGTCGATCGCAGTAAATATTTGACGAGTTTTAAAGGACGTTTCAAAATTAGATGGTATTCAATCCCAATACTAGCGTCATTTCGATTGGTCTGAAGCGACAGATGGTAACGAAATCGCTCTGCACGCGCAGAATGACCACAAAATGATCATGAAACAGGTTTTGTCGACAAAGGAATAGACAAAAATAGATTGTAGACAAAGAAATCTGTAATTTTGTTTATTCTATATTCCATTTTGTCTATTCTTTCGTCATGCTATGCGTGATGAAGCGTCTATTTATGGAAATGCTAGCGAGAAAATTTATTACGATACCATGGGTGAGGGCAACATTCACAGACCACACTTTACTAAGTAGGTAAAGCAAGCAACGCTATGAATGTGAACATTATTTGTATAGCATTAATGTTCATATTCCAACATAACGCTTCCTCTCATTCGCTTAGGTATACCAATAAGCACATTATAAGCATATGAAGATGTTCATAGAACGCGTGAATCTTGCCCGAAATGTAAGCGCGCGCCGCGCCGCCACAAAGCAAAGATAAAAAATCTTTGCTTTGTGGCGGCGCGCGCTATAAATATAATGAAGCGTGCTTACTGATTTAACACAAATTAAGATATTGAATTCTGACCTCTGTTTGTTTCAGACAGTGTAATCATTATCATCATTCTTTCATTGTTATAGTGGAGTTGGGCTGTAGTGCTATTCTGTAACCATCTCACCGTGAAAACTTCGGTGAAATGACCTTTCAGTGCCACTGATGCTAGGGATTGTCCAAGCCGGGATGTTACTGACAGCTCACTCCACGCAGGTCATCACGGTGAGATTTTTACAGAATCGACATGCAGGACATCTAGATAGACGAGGAGACGGCCGATGGAGTAATGCTGTGACCGAATGGTGGACAAGGTTAGGCCAAAGAAACCAGGGCCGTCCAAAAGCGCGTTGAGTGGGTGATATAGTGAAAGTTGCGGGAACACCTGGATGAGGGACACACGGAACCCGGAAGTGTGGAACAAAAAAGCCTTTGTTCCCGTTGAGTAACACCATGTTGTGTTACATTGTTACTCATTGGGGAAAAATATTCCCGTTCCCGGCCATATTGTGTTACACTGTTACTCATTGGGAAAAAATATTCCCGTTCCCGGCCATATTGTGTTGCACTGTTACTCATTGGGAAAAAATATTGCCGTTCCCGGCCATATTGTGTTACACTGTTACTCATTGGGAAAAAATATTCCCGTTCCCGGCCATATTGTGTTACACTGTTACTCGTTGGGAAAAAATATTCCCGTTCCCGGCCATATTGTGTTACACTGTTACTCATTGGGAAAAAATATTCCCGTTCCCGGCCATATTGTGTTACACTGTTACTCATTGGCAAAAAATATTCCCGTTCCCGGCCATATTGTGCTACACTGTTACTCGTTGTGAAAAAAATATTCCGACAAGTTATACTGCAACGCAGTGCCACGTTTTATTTTCCATAAATTATCACTGTAACTCCTGTAACTCAACAGAACGCTGTGTTCCCGTTAAGTAAGTAAGTGTCCTCGCAGAAGAGACGATTGGCGGCGGCGATCTCTCGCGTCCGGCACTGGTCCAGGCCATGGTACGGAGCGAGAGGGAATGGAAAGCCGTCACATCCTTCTGCGAAGCAGTAATGCTCGCGAAGGAGGAGGCGGAGCGCGTGAGGGAGAGAGCCTTGCGCCCTCACGCCCCTAGTCGCCGCAGAAGACGCCCTGGGCGTCGAGAGTCGCCTGCATATTCCCGGCCACCGTAGGCGCGGGCTTGCGGACGGCGAGCAATGGGTAGCCCGCCGTCCGGTAGGGACCAGGCCCGGGTCGACGGCGTGTTGTGTTTCAAGCGCGCCTCAAAGTGATGTCAGCATAAAATGACGGGGTCCGATAGGACCGACGCCTCAGGTATTGTAAACATAATTTGATTTAAAAGAGTGTCCGTGGAGTTTCTTGCCCGTTCTTCTCCATAGGTACCTACTACGCTTTGGAATGGGCAACTAGCTTCATTTTTCTGACCGACCGACCTTGACAATTCAAAACTCAAACTCAAACTCAAACTCAAAGCATTTATTTCAAATAAACCCATTACAGGCACTTTTGAATTGTCAAGGGGTCGGTCAGTCAGAAATATGAAGCTAGTTGCCCATTCCAAAGCGAAGTATGTACCTATGGAGAAGAACGGGCAAGAAACTCCATGGACACTCTTTTAAATAATATGGTTACAGAAAATTTGTAACATCAGTCTTGTTGAAATTAAACATGTGAGAACGATGTAGAAAGACCCGTAATAAAAAACATAAAAATCGGAAAAGAAAAATTAAAAAAAAATACAAAAAGGCGTGGCAGCCAAGAGATGACCAGTCCCCACTGACGGCGCCCGTTCACGAACATGACGTATGGATCAGCACCATTCAGCTCAACCATTTTGAAAGGAACTTAATGATCCAACACACACGCCACCACCAGCGAGACATTAGAGTGAGCGTGACATACTCTCAGCCGCCAGGGCACATTCAAGTCAATGACAGACGTGCCCAGTATAGGGCAGCTTTATAGTAGGTATCACATAGTGCTCACACGTGTGCTTTGCAATTATACAATACTAAAAGATTGAATTTATACAGTGCAAAAATAGTTTTTACAATCTTCAGCAGCTCCAACAATATTTCCGAATGCTAATCAATTGTTTAGGCGCCCTTGTGGAGCAGAACCAGCGTTGAGCCAAGCATTTTTGTCAGTGATGTAATCCTCCAACTTATAATATGCTTGGCTGCATAGTGTGCCTGTAATTGGTTTAATTGAAATAAATGCTTTGAGTTGAGTTGAGTTGAGGGTCGCGGGTAATTCGAAAGAGTAACCGTGGGTGGCCCTGGCACAGGCAACTGAAGGAACACGGGTGGGTTTTAGTCAGTAAAAGTCTGACACGCCCTCCCGCTCCACCCAGAGCGGGAGAAGTCATTTGATGATTTCCCACCCAAAAAAAAAATGCACTGGACCGGCCGTAAATCGAACCCGTTCCTCAAAAAGCGTAGGCATACACGTAAACTGTTTTAATTGCACCGCAGATGCGCTGCCGCAGGATACGTACAAATAGTTCAGCAGGTATGTTTATTTTGTAAATGAGGTCAAAATAATTATTTAATAAATCTGAACTACCCTCTGTCTGACATAATAATTCGGGAATGGCACGCGTAGCATGACCACCGCCACAGAGAAACAACATGGTGTAATTCAACGGAAACAAACCGAAAAAAGGGGAGGCCTCTACTCAGCAGTGGGTGATTCTGGACTGAAATGATGATGATGATTCATTGTTATGATTTTATATAACTATAGCTATTACCCGCGGCTTTGCGCGTGGATGTCAGAAAATATCCCACGGGAACGTAATACCGTAGTTTTCAGATAACTCAATTGGTTTACGCGGCGCACGCCATTAAAGCTCCCAGTCGCCATGATTTTTACACACAAAACCTTAACGAATTTATGTCCATGTAATAGGGGTCGAGCCAATTGCCATCAACCGGGTACCTAACGTGGCACCAGGTTTTGCTACAAAAAAAAAACCTGATGGTAAAATCATTAACCATTTTCCGCCCGTGGGTTCGAACCCAGGCAGGCGCTTTATTGTGAAAATGATTTCACACCCCTGCTCTCAAAACAGTGAAGTAAAATTCTCTCAACCCGTGAGCAACCAGCATGTCCTAGAAACAAATAATCAAAAGCGTGTGACATCTTATAGCCCACTCCCTATGGAAGAGAGGAGGCATGTGTCCCAGCAGTGCGAACATGATATGCTGATTATGCTATTGCCATCAACCGGGCACAAATCCAGACTCCGGGCGGCTACTGAGAAATTCCGGATGGCAGAACTCACTTATACTTTGCCGGACCCGGGGACCTCATGCTCAGCAATAACGCTGGCGACCACTAGACCAACGAGACAGTCTCACAACGTTTATCCTCATGATTAAACAAATAAGTTTAAATATTGTAACAGAAACATGTTGCTGCCTATTGGGCTACAATCCCCGAATAATTACATAGAATCCCATTTTGCAGGACAAACTAGAGCAAAACGTCACGATAGATCTTACCTATTAAGTGATACCTACTATCCATGCCAATAAAGTACTAAACTTTCAATTTGATTAACTCTATCACCCATCAGATTGCGAATGAAAATAGATGAAAAAAGTAATATACTAACATTTTCTGTTAGCAAAGAGATTATTCATGGTGTGACGTGGGAGGTGCCGGGCAAATAGCTCGATCCAAAAACAACACTACATTTTTAAATACATTGCTTGCTTAGACACTATAAAACCATCAAACGTTCCTATTCACCAGTCGATGTATGGTGATGAAAGCGATAATACCCCAGACAGTCGAGACTATAATAATACGGAGGTACAAGTAAAAGATGAGCTGAAGACAGGGTGCGAACACAATTACAAATTAGACATAAACACACCCATGGAATGGAAGTAATGAACCATATTCAAGCGGGTGGTCAATAAAGCCATGCAATTTGCGATGGTATAAAAACGATACGCCAGCCATTTCCCGCCAACTTGTGTCGAAGCGTCTTCCAGAAGGCGCTTGTGACCTGTGTTCGAATTTCCAATTAATTTTTTTTTCTGTGCAACCCGTTTTTTTACCAAGTGCATTCTCAAAGGTAAGTTTACGTTTTTTTTTCTTTAAAGTTTTATTTATTAAGTAATTGATTGTTTACAGTCTTCAGGCCAGTAACTTTTAAATGATGAAAATTAATAAGACATTTTAATAGTATTGAGATCAAGATCATTGTTTTTGAACAATAAGGAAAACTAGCTTATTCAAAAATGTTAAAACATTATTGAATAAGCTATTAACGATGGTTGAATTACTCTCTACTTGAAATAAACTGCAATTTCATCGTTACACTCATCGTTTCCGTAGTGTAGCGGTTATCACGTGTGCTTCACACGCACAAGGTCCCCGGTTCGATCCCGGGCGGAAACAGTTTCTTTTTGACATTTGTTTTACCTGTATACTGATAAAATGTACTGGTAAAATTCTAGGTATACAAAAATGCATATGTAGAATAACAATTTACAATTTTTTCTAAAACAATTTGTAAAACAGGCGGAAACCCAAGTTTTGTTTTAAAACGACCCAATTAATTAAAATATTTTAGATCGCAGAGACTATTGCGGAAAAGATTCATCGCATTATTTTAATTAATATTTTCGAGATCCGCGTGTGCTATAAATTATAAAACAGCATCAGTGGCTGAAGCCACTGTTGCTGCAACTCGTTTATTTTTTTATTTTAATAAGCAAAGGTAGTTGTGCTTGTACCGATGATGGAGTGCTAAAATGGGGTGCTTTTTATTATGTTAAAAATTTAATAGAAAAAAAATAACTAAAAGATTCCTTCGAGCCGGATTTGAACCAGCGACCTATGGATACCAATTTGGAAACAACTACAGTCCACCGCTCTACCAACTGAGCTATCGAAGGTTGCTTTCCTTATGCGAAATTGTTAGCCATTTACCAAACGTATTCTGTTTGAAATTATTCTAAACATTTTTAAACAATGAAGTAATCACAGTTTTGACTCTGGCAAGGTGAAGAGGAATTTTGGCATATTATATTTTCCAACAACAAGTGCCAATCCATCGATAATCCTTTAAGTAGTAACTAACACGTAAAGATAAGTAACTCACTAACAAGTCGGTCATTATTTAATTAATAGCAGATAAAAACAGTGGTGCCGATTCTCTTGTCACAAATGCCTCTAAACTAGACTAAAAATCACTAAAATTCATCACTTAGATTTTCCATTCTGAAATTGACTAAAGTAACACAACTTAACTATATTTTAGTTTGACAGCACTAAGATTGCACTGAGTTATTAGTTTAGTGAAAATGGCAATTTTGCTATTCTGAATTTTACGTTTTTCACCTAAAACTTTAATTGTCTAACTAAATCTGAACATGAATCTGACTTTTTTTAATCGCGATTAAAAAGGAGTGGTATAAAATTAGTTGGCGTGAACTAAAATTCACACCAACACCTCGACTTCAGACGTGCAAAAACGGTACTTTAACTTTTTTTTTATATCTCGAAAACGGTGTGTCCTATCACAAAAGTAATGAAAATTTCGACCCCTTTGAAACCCCGAAACCACCAAAACTCTACTGTAGATATTTTTATTTTATATTTTCCATACAAAAAGTCAAAACTTCCATATAAAACTGCCAGTTGCTCTAACAAAGACGTTGCGAAACCAAAAGAAAAAAAAAACACGTTGACTCGCGATTGTCAAATTCGATTATAGTTGTGTCAAAATTATTTTTAAATTTAGAGATTATTTTTCGCAGAATAGCTTCAAGATTCTCATAGTAAAAAGTAAGGAATTTTAGTGATAGATTAGTTAGTCTAGTTCGGTGTACAAGAGAATCGGCACCAGTGTCCAGTATTTAGTCACCCTTTATCAACTTCAAATAATTATTGTAAATAAAATAAGTAGATCTCTAGGTTATTCACTCAAAAACTCGTTATAGATGAACTGAAATAGTAAAGTAACTAGCTTATCTACAGCTTGTATTTTAATTACATAACACAAAAAAAAACATCCCATCACCTAATTAAGTGCTGTCAAAACGTCAAATTATTTTTGGCGGCAAAAATTCAGAAGATGGCGGCCGACGGCTGTCATCAATCCGGTTATGTTTACGCAGAATTGTCCCGTTATCGGATTAGATTAGCGTATCTTGTGACCCAATTGTAATGAACTTGGTGTTATCTATCGCGTTACATACATGTTAAGCTGGCTTTTCTACGAGCTGACACAATGACACAGTAAACACGTGCTGTTAAGAATCATCAAAAATACGTCAGGATACTAAGAAACAAAGTTAACAATAGATAATTTTCTTCATTCCTCGACATTTCCAATGATTGTTTGTTCAACTTTGTATGTTGAGAATAATCGGAGTATCAAGACAGTTAATACCTGCCTGCAGTGTAATGGAAGTCAGGTAAAAAGTAAGGTGTTCCTACCCATTTTCCCGTCTTTCGAAATTAGATCAAGCGCACTGCAATCATTTCAAATGAAGATCGGGAGTTTTAATTTAGTTTCTACTTTAATTCAATCTATAAAATAATGACTATAATATAACTAATTGCTATTTAAAGTTGAGCTGACACGCGCTACATCATTTGTCGGGAAACCAAAGTCGATTAAACTTAGACTATCTCAATCAGTGACCTAAACGAAGTTCGAAACTAGTTTATAATCTAACTAACACCAGATTTGTCTTTTGATTGCTCACCGTAAAATTACTGTTTACACCCAATATTTGTATGCAGCACCTCAGCGTCCTTCAGAAAATCTTAGATTAATAATTCCACTGAACTTTTTAACGTTGATAACTTATTATAATTGTTTTTTTTTCTGTCACATCCTTGGCTCAAACTCAAAGTCAACTTCAATTAAACACAGGCTTTTTTGAATTGGGATGATGACAATTTTTTATTATTATTTCAAAAAACAGTTTGTTTCCAAATAGCGCAAACTGTATTACAAAAAGGGTAAAAGCATAAAAAATTGCCAAGTTATCAACGTTTTAAGATAATTGTTAGACAAGGACAGGACAGCACTATCGTAGAAGTGACGTCACGACTATGTAACTTCATACTAGCGCCGAACATTGTCAGTACCGCGCGACAAGGACGGCAATAATCCCCTCCAAAAACTTTTAAAGCGTGTATCTTCTTCAAATTTACACCGATTTAACAGATTTTTTCGATTATCTAATTTTTACTAAGCCTACTTTTAAATTACATTATTTTTATGAACATTCTTAATATTAGTCATCATACCAATTGTCAAGGAGTCGGTCTGTCCGAAAGAAGTAAGTTGCCCATTCCTTTGGAAAAGAACGGGCGAAACTCTATGGACACTCTTTTGTTTAAATCCTAATATAGATAGTTCTCTTGTTTGAAGAAAGAATGAAAGCAAATACATTTATTTAACACAGGCTAAAAGGCACACAATATATGTATAATTTACAGCAGATTAAAAGATAACAAAATAATAACGTAAAGAGGAGATGTAAGAAATTAGCAGAAAAGTGTACCTAACAGCTGTGCCAAAAAGCCCCAGTTAAAAAAAGCTGTCCTAGTATTCCTAGTCTATGAGTCAAAGCAAAATAAGTTAAATAGGTACCTAATCTTCTAGGTACGTTAGTACACGCCTACACGGTACGTTGCGTTAGGTACTTGGGTGATCTAGAAATTTGTTTATAAGATAACAGTTTCCTACCGACATTTACACGAGAAACGAACGCCTACACAAGTCAGGGTTCCTTTAGTTTTATTAATTACTTATTAGTTCCCTACGTAACTCGAGAAGGTGACACGGCTTCCTACGGCTTCGAATACTCCTTCACAATCATTTTCCCTCGTAAAGGTTACATGATAAAATTTCCTTCATTTTTTTAATTAATTTTCTGCCAGACCTGAAATGACACGTTGGATAGTGTGTGGTTGATTAGATTTCCACAAAGAACAAATGAATTGTCGAACTGCCATTTATTTTTCATAATGATTGGTGGTTTAATGTAAAATACTAGTATTCAGCTGCATCCAGTAAAACCTTGGTTTTCTAAGAAAACGTCCCTAAGAAAGGTCACACAATAATGGCTGACCAAATACAGGGCGTTTATTGGCAACTTAGTGGTGATTTCACCAATGCTTTTGGACGCGTTCAGCACATCTTAAACGCGTTCAATAGCTGTCAGTGTCAATATTCCACGAAAAATACGACAGCTCATTAACGAAGTTTTTGTGCTGATCGCGTTCAAGTTCATTGGTAAAATCAGCCCTTAGTACCGATTTCACTAATGTTTGTGAACGCGTTCAGTACATCTAAAACGCGTTCCAGAGCTGTCAGTGTCAATATTCTATAGAAAATAATGGAACTGACAATTGTTTGTTTGTTTGGCATCTCGCAGGTCAACCTATGAGGTTGTCGTCTGCTTAAGCGGACTTGCTGGAACTGACAACTCTTAAACGTAGTTTATGTGCATATCGCATTCAGTTTTATTATTGAAATCCACCCTAAAAGTCAAAGTTTATTACGTTACGTTTATTATGACGGAACCACTTTCCTAGGCAACCAAAGCTTTAGACTGGAAGCCGACGTCACACACAGTTGGAAAACCAAAGCATAGATGAACGATTGGTGTTTTCTTTCAATGATTATTAAAAAACCTTTTTTTTTCGTCCCCTCGCATGTCTCAAGTCGGTCATTCCCAAAAATATGGAAATTATCAGAGCAACATAATTTATTAATACAATTAAGATAATAATAGAAGATTACATTGCCATGTTTCTTTTTTATGAATGGGGCAGAGACACGCTACATCAGAAGCTGATAACAGTGTTACCTACATAAACAATTGATTAAAAGTTTTTTTACAATGACGCATAAACACTTGTACCTTAAGTATCTAAATAATAATACAACTTGAACTTTTATCGACTACTGCAATGTTATCAGTTTGTTTAAATTCATTGCCTTTAAAATGTGCATAAATGCTATAAAAACATGTTTTATTAGTCTAATGAAAGCTTGATAACTGAGGACAATAACTTCTGCAGTAAGATAGTCATTTCGTTAATACACAAAAGTCCACCAAAGAAAATTATCGCTAAGGATCGCAATCCATGTTTTAGAAATCCCATACTAGTATAGATGCTGATCCACCATTGGTTGAAATCAGTGGTGTGACTGGCGCACCACACACGACCGTTACCCGTTTAACACCTGCGCATCCGTAATAGGATACACATGCATAAATACCGCGAAATAAATAGGTAAATAAACCGTGATAAAAGCTATAGATTTTATCGAATCCTTTCAAAATGCTTTACAAGTGGTTTCAATTGGTAATATTGAAATCGATAACTTGGTACGGCATTAAACATTCTTGATGGCCATCTTCAATTTCAAGAATGCAATATATGTTTTGTGATACCTAGATTTCTAACCAACCAGTGTTTATTATTTAATTCAAGGATAAAAAATTACGTCATGCATTTTATTCGCATAATTAACGACATCCTCGCAGACAACTTTGTATGAGGACTTGGTATTGAGGAAGAAACTCTTTGCCTACCTACGGTATGTGACTTGCTGACGATACAATTGAACCGTTACGCACATTAAGTTCCCTACATTTTTATGGCGTTTGTATAAAAGTAACAACAATTCTCATTCTCATTTTTATTGGAACGAAGTTCTATAACGCAGCTTGTGGTAGGAGTAAAATATATTTAACTCTTAACATCTATCAGAATGAGAGAGAGAGAGAGAGATAGCTTTGAATCCAAGATGGCCGCTGCGAAAATTTTCAATAGAGAATGTTTCACCATGGGTGTCGTTTATCAGGGTTTTCGAGAATGCTGCAACCAATAAAGAAAAAAAAATCAAAGCCAGCGGCTGAATGTTTTTTTTAATTTTTTTCGTTAATTAAGGATGTTGTTTCATCATGAAATTCACACTTTCTCTCTCTCTCTCTTTCTGTCTTCTATTATATATGTAGGTAGACGAGTGTGTTTGTGCAAGTATTACGTTAGGAACTTCGTTTCTGACGGCGGTCCCCCTTCACGTTTTTTTTTCATTTTTTTGTTTTGTATAAATTATTCTCGGTATCGTAACAATGGAGTTCTGTGAGATGAATTCTGTTTAATTTTATTTAACTATTGTAATTGGCGGATAGCCGTTTTATGGTGAAGTTTAAATACGTAAATAAAGAAACGATGATATAGCAGAAGTAGCTAAAATCATTATCGCATTAAATAAATTGGAAAAATTAAACGATAGATCGATAGATAGAATACTCTTTATTACCTATGTACACCATATACATTACAGACATAGATAGAACAGCTGATATATGCTGTAAAAACTCACCGTGAAAATTTAGGTGAAGTGAGCCGTCGTTCCACTTAACGCTAGGGATAGACAGCTCTCTCCGCCTAAGTGAATCAACTCAAACTCAACTCACCTAAGTTTTCACGGTGATATTTCTACAGAATCGATCGCCGGATTTTTAAAGAAAAGTGAAGCTATTGGTTTCTCCAATTAAAAGATCGTGAGAACGGCAGCCGTCATAACACAGGTACCTACAGTTTATAACAAGCTAAGAATATCTATTACAACAATCACTTTTTTTGAGTTGATTAACTTTGGAACGGTTGGTGATAGGATATTTGCCTGACTGCTACTTAATAACTTCTCTTAGGTGTGTTCCACCACCATTAGCCAAGCATAGGCTCCATGACACATCTACAAATCAAAGCAAGCTGTCAGTATAAAAAATCACCATCAAATATGCTTACAATAAACCACAAATAGCAGTTGAGTCGTTCGACCTTATAAACTCATTGTGCACATCCTTGATCGGATTCGTTGGCGTCGAGAGCGGCTTGCCCTCACAGAGACGTCCAAGTGCCAACGACACTACGACACCGACAAAAAACATATAGACTGACTGACAAACATCTTTGTACAGTTAATCGCAGCGGTGCTTGTAAAGCGAAGATGTCAGAAGCTGTCACATCCAGAACATTTCATGTTAGTTCTCAGTTTTGCCACATGCATTACAGTGTTGTTCTATCTTTATTCTCATGACTTGGTTCAAACCAGAGTTTGGCAGATAGATACTAAGAGGAGCAGGATATAGTACTACAGTAATATATTTAGCTGCAAGCTTAAGATAGTCTTAGATTTGTCATTGTGACGTGGCTTTTTAACTTGCTTGAACTGGGAAAATTTTGAGACGTGTCTTCGCATTAATTGCTGGTCTGTCGGATGAGTAACAGGGATATGGATCTGGTGTAGTTGCAAGATCTTCCTGTTGTTCTGTTAGTAAGACGAGATCTGCAAATAAACGACCTACTAAGGTATCCTTATCGGAGGGACATCAAGTTACGCCACTTCCACGTTTCCCTCCGCAGGTTCCTGTGTGAAATATAAACGGAAACGGCCGGCTTCAGAGCTTCGCCGGTACTTAAGCGTCCAATTGAACAAACGAGCGTGTTAACCCTTGTTCCTGTCCCGTGACTTAAATCGTTGTGGCCTCTTAATGTACCTAAATGCATTCATTACTGATGATGGCTGATTTACGCCACGTTAGGATCACGAAATTATGTTTTTGGCGTTGTTGACACCCTATATAGGTCTTGCCAGTACCGCTATTAGTGAATTATTACTAAAAAAAAGTGTTCTTGCCTACCTTCTAGATGAACATCTCTAACATCTTCAGAGTCAAAAAGTGCATTTACATATTTTCTCAAAAAGCTAATGGCAACGCTTCCAAATTTTTGAGTAACACACATGTTCACTCAGTCCGGGTCGACAATTTAAGGAGACACTAGCACTACGATAAGCCCACGACAATACAATAATGGACGCTCTTTTGCCTAATGGGTCGCATCCTGCACGGCCCAAGCGCAGTCCAGTCAATGCTAAGAGTTCGCTCCTCCACGGCACTTGTTCGTTTCCAGAAACTAAATTTCATTGTTCATGTTTCCCTAATCGTGTGTGTGATCACGTTTCGTGTCATTCTAGACATCCTCTTGTGGGTTTCAAGTGTCGTAGCTCTGGTGAGGTATCGCTGCGCCAATCGACGGACGTCGGCGACGACGGACGATGTGCCTGTTGCGATCTCGAAAACGATAACGAATTTCGACAACTTTAAGCCACGGTTATCTGTTTATCTCTATCTTTATTGTGTTATGGATGCAGTGCTGAGGATGGGAAAGTGCATTTTATGAGAGAATTTTACCTGTGCAGTGTATAGTGACGGACATGCCTGAGTTTCGACGCCTGGCAGCCAGTGTTAAAAAAAAGAAGCCACTTTCGCCGACTCAGCGGTTGAGTCACTCAAACAGTTCTATTTACTTGATGCGATAACGTTTTAGGTGAGTCTGTCATTAGTGTAAAGTGGTGTATCCCTTACATTAATGGCCACTTAGCTATCGTGGACAGGTGTGTGGTTCAAAGGCATTATCGTTGCCCTTAAAATGTTCACTATTGTTAATTATCAGTGTTTTTTACAAGGTGGGATTTAGATTTTTTCCCGTTCTTCTTAACGACGAAAAATACAATTTCAAAAATATTGTAAGTATCTTGGGTTACTAATTTATGTGTTTATAGCAATACACTAGTAGGCTCCTTAAATGATATCTTTTGCATATATTATAATTTATGAGGCGATTTGACAGGTGACTTGATGAAAAAAAAACAGAATTTGAAAATATATGATACGAATGCACAATGTCAATAACAACACATACTAATCATAGCTTTTTCGCACTAAAAAAAGTTGATAAATCACTAGCACGAACTTTAAAATTACCTAAGTATTAAAGTACTGAAACTTAAATTAAGTAAGTACAATAACAAAAATATTAAACAACTAACTACACACTAAAACCAAATTCGAATTAATTGGAAGACTATTAATCATTAAAACGTCATTAATATATCGTCAAAACAAAGAAACGGAATATTTACCTTTGACCTGAGTGCGTTTGTTTACTATTTTTGAGGTTATATTTAACATTGGCCACCAAACACACTTCACAATTCTTTTTTCAAAGTAAACTTTTACTTAACACATCACAGACACACACAAAGCACTGTTTCCATTACAGTCTTCTTTAATAATGATTATTTTCTCTTAATATGGCTACATTAAATACTATTACTCTACTACTTATCAGCTGATGGGCTGAGCTGGCTGTTTTGTATTTTAATTTGTTGCAATAAATTATCTCTACGCGTTCTTATTGGATGTAGTGTCACGATCTCTCGCGGACTCAGTTATTACTACATTCATTCGTGATTTACGTGTCTACTTCGTCGTTCTTTGTAATATCGCGAGATGGCGTTTGTATAAAAAAACTGAATGGCTGATTTAAAAAAAAAACATAAAAACCTGGGAATTTTAAAAAAACTTAGCAGTTTAAAAAAAACTTTTCATTGTATTTTTGTCCATGATGAATATTGTAACAAAAACTGCATTATGGTATCGGTGAAAATCTTGGCATTGATCTTGTCGCGGTCCTAGATTAACCCAAGACAGAAAAAAGTTTACAAATGCTTTTTCTATTATCTAAAGAAGCAGCCCTTACTATTATTGTCCATTCAGTTATTTTACTTCTAACAGCAGCAACCCAATAGCAACCTTACAATAACGTTCATAAAGATAATTGTGAATTTGACAGACTTGTCAATGGCAGCAACCTTATAGCAACGGCAATATGGATCACTGTGATTTTGACAGTGATGCAAACTCAAAAGTAAAGTAGGTACTACCTAACTGTGAACGTACTGTACAAGACCAATTCAATTATTCTATACTTATAACTCAGTTTTTTTAAAGCCAAGGTAGGACCTGGGATTTTTTCTCTAATTGCCATTTTTACAATCAACAAAACGGTAGGTACCTATTAAAACTTGAAAGAGTTACCTATGTATTTTTCTGGAAAAGTCTTTCGTAAAGAAGCCGGAAAATACGGGGCTATTCTACAACCAAATTGCCTTTTAAATGCCATGCAGGAGTTTTAAGTGAAATGATTTTGCCACCTACCTTTTTAGTATTGTGAAGAAAATTGAAAATCTTAATTGGTAATTCCCTTTAATCAAAATCTTTTGTAAGCGAAGCCTTGGAAAGTGGTCGCGTGGACATTCCATTACATTTTCAATGACGAAAAATAATCAGCAAATAATTGTGGAAAAATAAATTGTGGAAATTTGAGCTTCAATCACTGTAGACAACTTTTCTAGAAAAGAAAATTACAAAAAAAAAACACCAATTTCACATTCTAAGTTACTGTAGGTGGGTACGTCCCTTAGACTAGTACAATAAAGTTGTAAAATTTGTTAGTTCGTAAGTTGGTAAGTATGTTGGGGGTAATCTCTAAAAGAACCAATCGGAATTAAAAAATTCCTTTTGCAATTTTATCTCAAGGAAGGAATATTCAACATCACGACCCTTATGAGCCTAGAAAAAAATGAAATCAGAAAGATCGATAACTAAGCGAACACGAGGTATTAGCGCGGACAGGGGTACAATTTTCACGCGGACGAATTCGTGGGCAGAAGTTAGTAGTAGGATAAAGGTGCTAATAATCTAGAGTACACCCATTGCACTATACATGTAATAACATATTTAAAGAGGCCTAATATGCGTTAAGCAAAATAAAATGTTGAGTGCTTTTTTAGTGTTGATTTTGCAAAAACCCTACCCTCAGCGGGGTCATGCCCCTCCCAAAGACGATCCTGGATCCGCCACTGTGTTTGTTACAGTTAAAAACCCGATAATAATTCAAGGTAACATTTATTTGCAAATAAATATGGTTACATAAGTTCTTACGTAGTATTATAGTAGCTTACCATTTTCAATCCTAACTTTTGGTACAGACACGCAAATTTTTGGTACAGGTACTGACATGCAAATTTTTGGTACAGGTACAACTAAGCCATTTAGATTTAAACAGAAGGAACTCTTTTACAGTATAGAAGGGATTCTCAATTATTAGACACCTGTGTAAAGCCCTTCTAAAGACCATTGTAAGTTCTTTAATTTGGTTAGGAATCATGTTATATATCTGAATACACTTAAGATAGCAACTTCGCCTATATAGCGCCGTTCTCGTTCCAGGCATAATTAATCTATTAGGTTATCTAGTTTACAAAGCCTAGAGTGGTAATCTAGTTTAGTTTTAGTTCTATTTTTTTTCTTTTTTGTCTATTTTATAATTTATAATAATTACCTGTGTAGATAGAAGACACCAAACGAATGTGACTCTACTGCTTGTGTAAATACAGTTCTCCCAAACTTAGTTAAATAGGTTTAAACCCACCACTTGAAAGTTCATCAGCGCTTGCTGCAAGACGACATCATGTGACCTCATCAAACTTTTAATAGACTAATGATACGTTTTCTTACTTGGAAGAGCTACGTTTCAAACGAATGCTGCGTCTTGGGGCAGAAGTTAAGTAACTTAAAATTAGCTATGGTTAAAACAGTGGAACTATTTAAATTTTCAGTGTACTACAATATTGTATTGGGTCTAGCCTGTAAGGATATTTGTATGTTTAGAGTGAATAAATAAATAAATAAACTTGTAGAAACATATTTGCTTTAATAACACAACCTCATTGATTAGGCTCGTACACCTCATGGCTCAATAAAAACAGCCGTAAAGCAACGCTTGTTGAGGTCGGTCGGTGGATGTTCAACCATCCATTACATATCTCTTGAGACCTCTCCGTGGATCGGAAAGCACGTTAAGCCCTTTGACTGTCGTTTGACCTTTGACTGTCGTTACGGCTAGTCTCAAGCTCGAAAGTCTGACAACCAGTCTTACCAAGGGGTGTCATGTTACCCAGAACTGGGTTGTGAAGGTCTTTAAAAATTTTACATTGATCGACTGCCTAAGGCAGTCGATCAATGTAAAATACTGGTATTCAGCTGGTTCATCTGTTTGGACTGAAAAGCAACCCCAAGAAAGTTGAGAAAGAGCCGGGCAGATGTGGCACCTCATTGATGAGCCCCGTCATTAACTCATATTTTACCAAACACAATACGGAGGCCCTAGTATGTTTCTTTTAAGAATTTCGACTTTACGCATCGACCGCGTTCGGCGCTCTGATTTGCCCTTCACAATTTGATCGCCGAACGCGGTCGATGCGTAAAATCGAGACGGTTAAAATAAACTCACACTAGGCCCACGGAACAAAAAATCTAAATAGAAACAAAAAAAAAATACAAATTGATAACACAAGGCACTAACAATCCCTGCCAGGGTCGCGGGTTGTTCGAATGAGATACCGTGGCCCCCACCGCTCCACCCAGAGCGCGAGACGTCATTTGATGATTTCCCATGCAAAAAAAAAAAGGCAGTAACAATGCTATGCTGTGTCTGACTGGATTCCTTCAATTTTCATCGGCTTTTATTTGTACCTACTCTTAGTCACCAAGTTTGTTAGTAAGAATTAAATCAATTATATTTGTCAAACCACTTCACTTAACGGATGTCACCTTTACCGAAGACTCTAAAGTTACATAACAACTATTTATTTTCTACTAACTGTAACCCGCGACTTCGTCTGCTTGTATTTTGTTAGCACAAGTATCCAGGATAAAAAGAAGCATATGTTTCTACCGATCCCAGGCTACCTATATGTAAAATTTCATAACTTTTGGTTCAGTGGTTTGGGTGTGAAAATGTAACAGAAAGACAGAAAGATAGACAGAAAGATAGAAAGACAGAAAGATAGTTACTTTACATCAATAATAATAACTTACAAACATACGCATCATATTGATCTGAGATAAAAAGCTCATGATCTTATTTATAGAAGCCAAATTAAGCAACGATCTTTTTTAATAACTGCTCATTTAGATTGCTAAAACACACAGTACCATTTCAGTAATTCAATGTAAGCAATTTGATTAGAGGTTCTTAGTTTGCTTCTACGTTACTTACTTGGGAAACAGAAGTAGACTTTTTAGTATTTCATCAAACAAATTGGTCTGGCTAGTCAAAAGCAAGTACTTACCGTCGAATGATGTCTTTGAAACGTAGGGATGATGACATTTTTTTAAAATTTATAACTCAAAAAAATAAACAATAATAAAAAAGTGTTAAAGCTGACAAAATTACCAAGTTATAAACGTTTTAAAACAACTGTTAGACAAAGACAGCACTATTGTGAAAGTTACGTCACGACTATGTAACTTCGTACTAGCGCCATACATTGTCTGTACCCCGCGACAAGGACAGCAATAATCCCCTCCAAAGACTTATAAAGCGTGTAGCTGCGTCATATATTATTGCCATCGATTTTACAGAACTTTTCGATAATCTCATTTTACAGATGCCTTCTTTGAAATGACATTCTTGTTCGACCATTTCTAATATTAGCCATTATCCCTTTTCATGTTATGAAAGTTAGTGGTTGTGTTTTTCCCAGAGAGCGTTTTTTAACATCGTAAAGTCAAACCGATGTCATCATTTTCATGACAACCGCCAGTGGCGGCCACCGTTTTTCTAGGAAACCGTAGCTTTTAAAATTTCAAAAAGACGAAACAAAAGACGCAAGACAGCACATTTTTATACATGAGCGGCAATTCCCGTATTTTTATGAACGTTCGCAATTAAATCTCAGTCTCAATCTGTCAAAAATACTATAAATTTTTGACAAGTTTTTAATATTGACATTGACATATGACATTGATTGTCGCTGAGATGAGATTGTAACTTGAATTTTGAAAGTTATTATGTACGAGAATTGGCCTTCTGAATATTTTCATATGCCATGAGACAAGGCAGAAAAGTTCCGACAAAGTGCAAAGTCACCAAACAACCATGACGTTTCGATACAAATACACTTTTCCATCTAAACAATGACTCAAGGTCTAATTGACCCTAGTTCTAAGAAAGCTATTATAGCAAAAACTGCACAATGGAAACTGCGAATGCTTGAGGCAGTACTCATAATTCTTAGTTTTAATACTAAATACTGCCACGGGTCATTAATCACTGGTAGAAAATGATAGTGGGAATCGGAAAACCACTTGAAATAGGTATCATATGATGGTAATTAATTAGTTGTGTTATGGGAAAAACGATGGGGTGACGTAGAATTTGTTTGCTTTTAGGATTAGTTAAGCCGTTTTCTTCTAAAGTTTTTGAAAAGCGAAATATGCAGTGCTGCGAGACATGTTTGCTCCTGCATTTTAATTCTCGTCGAAACAACAGATGTTGTTGTTCATGACAAATGATTTTATTTCTGTAAGTACCTAGGTTTGTACAAACATATTTTAAAAACTAGTTGAGCTCGGCATTTCCTTTGTAACTACTATGAGAAGAAAGGCCGAAAAAACTCAGAAACGCATGTCTCTTTTAAAGTCCAGACGTAATATTGGTTAACACCATGTTGATTGATGTCTAAAATGGTATTTTGAGGAAAGAATCACACAGAATGAGTGAACCTGTCCAGTCAGTGCACGCATTTGTCAGTAATCGTGCAGCTCAACTCAAAACTTAGAGAGCTAAACGACTCGACGAACAATAAACACCAAAGAAAGAACATTTGAGTAGGCCGCATTAAGCCTACTACCTACCTAATTCAAAAGTGCCTGTAATTGGTTTATTTGAAATAAATGCTTTGAGTTTGAGTTTGAGTTTACCTAAGGTACTCAAACTGCCAGATTTTCCTTAAAAACTGAGAAAGACTTTACAGGTCAGGTACTTTTTCAGGCCAGTCGCTGTACGTTACTGAAATATCAAATAAGTTGCCAAAATTTCCTTAGTTATGTATACTGAATGAAAATATCTAAAAGAAAAACAAGATCTTCTTGTTTTGAATGTGTTTGAGATCGCTTTTTTATTTAATGTAGTTGTCTCGTTTATTTTGATTTTATTATAATAAAATGAAATGTTCTTCGTTGGTAACTTCGGTACGGCTGGACCAATATGGCAATTTTTTGTTTATAAATTTCGTTATACTTAGTCCAAATCAGGTCTTATGGAAATTAAAAAAAATAATGTTTCCGGGAAAATTTGGGAAAACAGAAAGTACAGTTTCCCATAGGAATTTTCTATAAAATTGAAATTTGGACAGGACAACGTTTGTCGGGGCAGCTAGTATATATTGTATAGATTTCATTAATCAAAATTGTCTCGATTACTAAAAACGCATAAAGAAACGTAATATTGAGATAAATAATCTTACTCGATAATTCCGGCTAAGTCGGCACCTAATAAACCTGAGTCACTGTATGTAACAAATGACTTCGCGACAGAGCACAAAAAAAAGCAAACAAAAAATGGTTATACTCGTACCGACACCTCATATTCTAATCATTATGGTATATAGGTAAGATTTGTCATCTTGTCATATTGAAACATTGTTGCAATTGACATGATACTCGTAGAATAGATGCCGGCTGACGGGTCCATGTACGGGCGAATTTAAAGTAGGACACTCTCTGCTTCGAGATTTAACATCGAGATATTATAGGCCTTGCGGTCGCAAGCGCTACTGATGAGCAAGCGGTCCTTGGTTCGGTTCCCGGGCTTATTAAAACAAATTATTGAATTATCTAGGAACGAGAGAGGTTACTACTCGTAGACGGTCTATGAGAAATCTCGTAGAGGTTGAATCTCGTATACCCTGATGATTTCTTGGTGGAGGTATTCCTGAGCTTAGATAATTAGGTATATTGCACGGTACGTATATTTTAGTTTAATATTTAGAATTAAAAATATATTTATTTTCACTTGGTCTAGGCAAGGACAATATTAGTCTTATTATCTTAATTCAAATTCCTGTATAACTCATTGAACTTTTACAATGTTTTATGCACACGAAAACTACGATACAGTTTGGTACTGTGTCTGATCAAAATCAGTGGCGTTACTTTCATACAAGCCCAAAAGTCCGGCTTGCCCTAATACAATTATAATTCATAAGAACAAACGTAAGCCTATCAAAACAAAAACCAATCCCTCAGTCAGCTCCTTTTTTCAGTGGCTTGCCCTAAGGCACGCCACTGATCATTATGTAACTGAATTCAGAGGAAAAGAGGCTTTAGGCTTTAAAACCGTATACTAATGGTCTACATACATGGACATTGATTTACAATGTCAACATCGGTACATCTTGAGATAGGTAGATACATTTTCTCGGAAAACATATTCATAGTTGTATGTAAGCTGTAGTTTACGCAGTTCTCAGAGTCATGTCCAATCTGTACGTCATTCAGGACTTAAGGCAGATAATAATTATCTCCCATGGATTAATATAATAATCTTAGATTAAACTTCTAGGTCTTATACGGGTCATAAGAAAAAAATGTGGTGCAATGTTTGACGAAGCGATTTTCCGGGTAGGTACACCCAACAAATATTATTTTATTGCTAATAGCACAGGACTCCTCCTAGTTTAAAACCAGTTGCACATAACTTGTATCTTGCCACTAAGTAATAAAGTCGAATTTAAGGTAGAATAATTGTAAACAGGTTCAAGTCTTAAACAAATAAATTTTGTTTATTTTATTTGGCAAGATTTTGTCAGAGGAAGATTTTTTTTTTTTTTGAATGGCATCTCGCAGGTCAACCTATGAGGTTGTCGTCTGCTTAAGCGGACTTGCCTGTGGTTGCCCTAATAAATTAAGGCCTCCAGCCAGGACTTAAACTTAAATACTAACTAAAAACTAAGCGACTACACGCTAAGGGCACCCCTTGTGGGGTACGAACCTCGGCTTAGGGCGTCGCTGGAAGGGGGCAGCAAGGGACTAGCTGGATCAGGATTTGAGTGATTTAGGGACGAATTTAAAGCTACAGGCTCAGCGGCGCGGGCTGGCTCGAGCAAGGGTCTGGAGGGAACAGAGGAAGATACCTACATAGGTAATACTTATAGACTGAGAGTTATACACTTAGAATGGGAAATCAGTTTTTGTCAGTGCTAGAATAGGCAGTGCTCTGCTAAACCGTAATATAGCGTTATTCGTTGGGTTCGGTAGGTTTAGTTAAAATCTATCTGGAAGAAACTTTATAACGTTGTTTCTAGCTAGGACTCAACTTGTTCAAATGTGATCGGACGCAATTCATACTTTACCGTTATATTGTAACCAATCTGTCTATCAAATCTGTCCAAATATCGGATCGGCTAACGACAACTGGTACCAGTTACTTTACTTGTTAGGCAGACTAATACATTAATAGAGACATCATTTTCTTTGTAAGCTCTCTTGCTTGTTTATTTTAGGCACCATGGATGGACTCACTTGCTTCTGAGTTAACTAATCACTCATATGTACGTGCTAGTACTAGAGTTGCCTTCCTGAAATCAAATTCAAAAGAATAAATAAAGCGCTTAAAAGGTGGAATCATACCTGAAGCATAAGGCTATAAAGAACGATCTTTGATAAGGTTACTATAAAACTTTTGCTAAAATGTTATTTCACCTTGTACCTCCTACCTAGATCTGATCGATTCCTATCGAGCAGATTCAGGTATATACATACCTACATGTAATTAAATAGTAACGAAGTAATACCTTTACATTGAATGTTTTTGAAAAAAGTAATTGCTACGAGGTGTGGAGAACGAGTCTTGTGCCAAAAATATAGTTTTTGAATTTTTGTCTGTTTGTGTGTTGTATATTCCAGTTTAGCGCAAAAATGGCAACGAACGGATTTGGATGATTTATGGCACACAGATAGTTTTTAAGTTGAATAAACATATAGTCTGTGCTAAGAAAAAGAAATGAATTTATTTTCTTTATCTTCCTTTTTCTTTTCTTTCATAGGATACTTTTAATCCAGGTATTAGGAATATAGTTATTTCGTCACAAAAGCACCGCATGTCGTGCGACTAGTGCTGCCTTTGTGTCGCGCTGACGCGTTGCGCCTGTTTGCGGGAGCCTTGATGCCGCGGGCAAAAACTAGTAATCAGATGAACCATGCCGCTTATGACGTATGCAGAAGTGTGGGTATTTCCTACCACTTAACGGTAGTCATTATAATAATTATAACATTTAATTTAAGGAAGTGTGTTCCGAATGGCATAAAATAATGTTGTGGTCATCGTAATAGAAGTATTTTTGTGGGAAATTTGAACACAAACTTGTTTGGTCATAGTTTCTTTGGTTTTTAGATCAAATCGTTATGTTACAAATAGATGGGAGAATCCAATGGAACAGGAAATTCAATTTTTAGATAGTGAAAAAACTTTATTATGGCTTTTACTGGGCATTTCTCCTTTTATATCTCTGACGACTGCCTCGTTGGTTTAGAGGTCGCAAGAGCTACTGCTGAGTCAAAGTCAAAGTCAAAGCATTTATTTCAAATAGGCCCATAAAATGGCACTTTTGAACGTCAAAAATTACATTAAAAATATAACTGATTCTAGGCGCCACTTCCAAAAAGTAGTTTCGTATGGAGAAGAAGTGGCAAGAAACTCCACCGTTACTCTTTTAAAATATTTTACAATATTTTTATACATTAATTATATTTTTATATGTGAAGACGATGCACCAAGAATAAAAATACTATACCACAATTGGTAAGAAGAATTAAAAATAAAGCAAAGGCAGATAAATGAATCACGCGATAGGTACATTGTGCTCACATATTTACAAACATTGTAAAAATATATGACTTTCCTAAAATATTAACTAGGAATAAGTCAGTGTGTGAGTAAGTAAAAAAAAAAAAAAAATAATAATTAGCAACCAATGTGATTTTGTCTAGACGGGATTGTCCTATGGAGCTGGACCATCATGTGTCCAAGCATTCTTATCTTGTATATAGTCCTCTAATTTGTAATAAGCTTGTCTGCAAAGTGTACTTTTTATACGAATTTTAAATTTTCTTTCATTTAATTGCAATATATCACAAGGTATTTTGTTATAACATTTAACACAGTACCCCATAAATGATGTATGTACTTTAGCTAATCTGAAAAATGGTTGATCTATTTTATCTTTATTTCTAGTATTCAAATTATGTCTATCACTTATTTTATTAAAAAGATGTCGATTTTTTCTTACATACATAATATTTTCATAAATGAATTGGTAAGGTACTGTCATAATATTAATCCCTTTAAATAGTTCCCTGAGAGATTCGCGACGAGGAAGATTGACTATGGCTCTGACAGCTCTCTTTTGCAAAATAAAAATGGATTCAATGTCAGCAGCCCGACCCTACAGTAAAATGCCATACGACATAATGCTGTGGAAGTAGCTAAAATAGACCAAACGCGCGGTTTCTACATCTGTTAACTATCTTATCTTTCTAACAGCATAAGCGGCAGAGCTTAGCCGCCCCGCAAGAGATGTTATATGTGGTCCCCATTGTAATTTCTCGTCCAGAGTGATTCCTAGGAAAACCGTCTGATTAATAAATTCCAGTTTTTCTCCATTCAATATGATGTCACATTCGCTACTTCTAACATTAGGTAATTTAAATCTAATGCATTTGGTTTTTTTTTTCATTACTAAATGAAAAAAAAACCAAATGCATTAGATTTACCGTAATTAATACCAAATTATTTACCGTAAACCAATCTTGGACTTGAAGAATCGAGTTATTCACGTCGTCCAGATTTAGTGACCGTCGGTCTATTTTAAAGATTAATGATGTGTCATCTGCAAATAACACCATCTTCGGTTGATTTAGAAGTACTTGAGGTAAATCTTTAATGTAAACTAAGAAGAGGAATGGACCCAATATCGAACCTTGAGGAACGCCCATTTCCATTTCATACCCTAATGACTTTATGCCGTTTACTTGAACTTTAACCTTTCTATCTTTCAGGTATGATCTAAGTAGATCAAGAGCTGTATTCCTAACCCCATAGTGCTCCAGTTTCAGAAGAAGGGTCTCATGGTTTACGCAATCAAATGCTTTAGAGAGGTCGCAAAAGATTCCAATGGCATCTTTTGCTTCCTCCCAGGCGTTAAAAATGTTCTTTATTAGAGAAACACCAGCGTCAGTGGTACAACGCCCTTTGGTGAAACCGTACTGTTGTTCATAAAAGTACGGAGTTCTGAGTATGAGGTCTCCTGGGTTCGATTCCCAGGTCGGGCAAAGTGTTATTTGGTTTTTCTATGAATTTCTTAGTAACAGCCCGGAGTCTGGATTTGTGCCCGGTTGATGGCAATAGGCTCGCCCCCAATTACATGGGACTTATACACAACTGGCGAAATGTGGGTGTACTATTGGTACACCTCTGCATAACCCTACTGGGATTACAGGCGTGATGTTATTTTATGTGCCATTTTCTCCTTTTCGAATCGTCATTGTTAACTCTTTTGTCAATCTTGTCATGGTTTTTCTGAAAAGCAGTAGATGGCGTGACCATAGTCCCTACGGCCTCTCAATAAATTTAACATTTCGTTCAATCATTCCATTTCGCGTTCATTCATGAGCTTGGTTTTTTCCAATATTTCATTATTCTCGGTGATTTCAATATTTTAAATGAATATTTATTCGGCGTGAAATGAGTCAGAATTAAAAATCTTTAAATGCTGCTTATTTCCTCATTAATCATACTCATTTAAAACACTCACATTATTCATAATTACTTTCTTTAAAATGTTTCCGGCATAACCTCGAATTGCATTTGGTTAAAATATTCTAAGATCAGGGTCTTTCCGAAAATGGTAGGCTCCAATTTCCGACCATTGGAACACAACGAGTCATTTTCCCACCCAATAAAAAAAATTTGACAGTTGCCTTCCCCATTCATTCATCACAGTATCTATGTCCTAGTGATTTTACACACATGTCATTCGCAAAAAATTTAATATTAGTAAAAATCTAAAATAATTGTTGCCAGTGGTTTAAAAACGTAAATTACACAAACACGTAAGTAGGTACAGTCCGCGATGCCTAAGCTGAGCTTTGCATTAGTGTGAGTGCAGATAGCGTCGCGGTTCATACAATCGGCCTGAGGCGCCTCGCCCGATCACATTGGTGCGATTGGTAATCACTTACACAATTGCAAAGCTCAGCTAAGTCCTCGCGGACGTGTACCGACCTATTTACTGAACATTTAACTTTAATTGAAAAAAAAGCAACTGATTTAGCTCCTTCACCTCGTTTTACTTTAAACTAACACAACATAACCGAAATTTCGCCAGTTATGTTTAAATCCCATGAACTAGAGCGAGAATCTTTCGCCATCAACAGGGCACAAATCCAGACTGCGGGCTGCTACTGACAAATTCCTGATGAAAACATCCATTAACACTTTAACCCAGCACCTCATGCTCAGCCGTAGCGACCACTAGACCAAAGAGGCAGTCCAACGAATAGAAAATCTATATAAATAAAACGAGAAACTGACTGACTGACATTTCACCGCACAGCCGAAACTACTCGGACTAATAACGTAAAATTTTGCACACGGCTTTCTTTAATAATGGGTTTTCGGAAATTCGACTTTTAAGGGGGTGAAAAGGGGGGATTTTAATGGTATGAAAAATCTTACACCTCGACTTAATAAACATGAAACTTATCTCGAATACATTCTTAAATTAAAAATGAAGTTTGCCATTGATAGATTTTCAAAACTACCACAAAGGGATTTTAAAGGGTGCTAAATCTTTTGACAGAAAATAAAGAGTTTTTGGATGAAATGGTTTAGCAAACGGGGTTATTAAGTGTTTTAGGGAGGATTTTACTGCATGTCTGGACTAATTATTCATTAATCCAGACAGGATTAATGAATAATTAGGAGATAATAATATAGGAAATGCACGCGGACGAAGTCGCGGGCGAAGTGCTAGTTAATTCATAACACAGACCATAGACGCCAGTTCATTACTCTATGTAATTATGTCTTCAATAACTACTTTTTTTTTTCTACGTCTTAGCAATATCTCAATGTCAGGTCGAATCTTGTAAGACGCGATTTTTTGTTGCAAAATCAATCGGCATTAGACTATGTGTGTCGATTTTAACTCAAATATAATGTTACCAACATTACGGGATCACATACGGGACTTCTTTGAGAGTTTATAAAGTTACTGAATGTGAGTTTGTGTGATGCTGCGTACACACCGGCCCAACGAACGCTATCAAAGGACATTCGGCGTTGGTTACCGCAAGTTCGTTGGCCTTCGAAAGTAGGTCCAAATACATTTAGTTGTCGAGCAAACGAACGGTCCATTCCTTCTATCTCTTTGATGTTACTGCCAAGCTGCGGGATAGCCGGCACACGCCAACGAACGATTGTTGGCGTTTGCTAAACCGTCCAGACAGGTACAACGAAGGCCAGCGAAAACCATTCGTTGGCTTTTATTGGGCCGGTGTGTACGCAGCATAAGCAGCATTAACATTTCGCTCAGACGTGCTAATTGAGTTGGTTTAACTTTTTTTTTGTTGGTCAAGTACTCGAATTTGTAGTGCCGCATGTTGTCAGTTAAATACGCATCGGTAAATTTATTTTATTTAGAACTCAAAGATATGATGAAAATAGATAACTGTTAAACACTACCTGTCAATGTTTTTGGGAAATGAGCTCATAATAAAACGGGGAGCTTATACGTACCGTACGCGCTAGCTATATTCCCTCCTCCATTAGTCATGTCCGCCGTCCCAAGCATGTCCTCACCGACCCCGATGACCACATAACTCTCATTCAGGAGAGCAGTAGGGCCACCAGTACAGTGCACAAACACAGACCGACATTCCGACCTCGCCGCCGAGGTTCCTCGCGAAGATCCCGACGTAACTGTCCTCCCCCGACCCTTTCTCGACGAAGTGCCAGCCCGCGCCGTGGCTGAGCCTGTAGCTTTAAATTCTCATGATTATAATAATCAATTAAATCTGATCCAGCCTGTCCCATCTTGCTGTATTCCCGTCAGCGACGCCCTAAGCCGAGGTCCGTACCCCACAGGGGGTGCCCTTAGCGAGCGTTCGCTTAGTAACGTAAGTAGTTTTACGCCCCTGGCTGGAGGCTTTGAGTCCGCTTAAGGCAGCCACAGGATAGTCCGGTTAAGTAGTCACGACCTCTCAAGGTCAACTACGAGATGCCATTTAAAAAAAATAAGAAAAAAAAGTACCGTACGCGGTACGTTGTCATCGCAGGTAAAGTCACAGTATTTTCCCTGACCTGTCTTCCCGCGCAAACTGAAACATCACTACAGCCACAGAAAAAAAAAAACTATAGATGCGCATTTTTTTACCTTACCTCGCAGACAACAGCAGTTTACCTATTCTAAGGTTGAAGGCCGACCACTTCCGTTTGTTGTCGGCTAGTGGCGCCAACTTTTTATCAAAATTTAATTTATTGATGCCAAATTGAAAATCGATTTGTTAATTTTGTTCTTTTGATTAATTATAGTGATTTAATATGTAGGTACAAACGCTTAATAAAACATGATCTGTCGGAGTTTTTCAAAGGCGAATGGCTATTAGCAAATACTTGGTAACAACGTAGAATAAAAAGAACTTGTTCTTTGTCGGTACGCGAAAATTCGATCATTATCAATCGTCTCTTAGGCGCCAGCTCTAAGCGATATAAGAGAGCTTGTGGCTCAATAATAAGAGCGTTAAAGGTAAGTTACGCTTGCCGGGGTCGGTTAGTGGATGGGTGACCATCCATTACATATCAAGCCCGGCTTTAATTCGTAGATCTTTGACAGTAGTTACAGGTTGTCAGAAGCTCGAAAGTCTGACAATCAGTATTACCAAGAGGTATGGTGTTACCCAGTTACTGGGTTGTGGTGGTAGGATTGGCAGTCGCTCTATGTAAAATACTGGTATTCAGCTTCATCCGCTTAGACTCGGCGGATTTCCTTTTCTATGTCCTATATAACTGGCCGCTGAAAACCAGCGCTGGGGCTCTGTCTTGCATAGGGTCGCAGCATTATGCTGAGCGATAGCCGTTTAGCGTGAATGTGACACATGTTTCCCATAACCTTTTCTTTTTTGAGTGTTTGTTCTTTTTTGCGTTATGTTTACCGCAAATAATCGTATCTACTTTCTTTCTTTCTAAGTAATACCTACAATGCAATGGCGAGACAAATAATAACAGTCGAAAAAACCATTTTACATAGGCTGTACCTATGTATTTTACATAGGCTGTACCTATGTATTTTCCGTCAAAAGTTTATTACTTAATCTAGCTGTTATTGCTGTCCAGTTTTTATAGTTTGACGCACGTTAAGTATTGCATGTACAAAAACACGTAACAATCAAGTCATTATTATTTTTAGTTTAATCTATGGTCATACTTAGTATTATAAATTCGAAAGTAACTCTGTCTGTGTGTTACCTTTTCACACCTAAACCACAGAACGGATTTTGATAAAATTTGGCAAGGAGATAGATGGCACCCTGAGAAAACACTTAGGCTTTTTGTCCCGGTAGCACGTTCCCGTGGGATGATTTCCGACATACACGCGGACAAAGCCGCGGGCAGAAGCTAGTCAGAAATAAAACAAAAAACACAAAATTTTACTAAAAACCACTTTAAAGCAATTATGGACACCAATCTACTAAAAATAAGTATCTGTCACACACCAGACAGCTTGACGACGCGCCTATAAACTTTCCAACAATTAAATTTCATCCTTATCTTTATTACGCGTAAGTGTTAAAATCATTTGTAAGCTATCTGGGACACCAATTTGTTTCATTGTATGTGCTTTGTTTAGTTTGTATTTGCTTTTGGTATACACGGCATTCTATTTTTGAGTTCCATTCTTAAACGCATAATACCGAAAAAGTACTTACTGAAATAAGCAGGCCAATTCTCGTAATTAAAAACATTCAAATTCAAGTCTCAATCTCATCTCGGCGACCATCAATGTCAAAACGTTGTCATAAATGTAGGTGAGTAATTAAATTGACACATTGAGACTGAAATAAAAATGCGAACGTTGTTAAAATACGGGAATTGCCGCTCAGGAGAGCTAGTCTATTTTCATTTTGAACTCTAACTTCGCAGTCTAGACTGAATATTTGCAAAAAACGCTTGGCTGATAATTTAGAAGCAGCTTGAGCTTCGATAGATTCGTAAGCTTTTACTGCGAATTTACAAAGCTATATAATTATGCTTTTTCGACTCGTCGATACTGCCTACTAAGTCATTAAACTAATATTTTTTTATCAATTTCACGCGAAACTGCGTTCAAAACCAAAAAAGTTTACGAGTAGTTCGAGGTATGAATCGGAATAATAAACGGTTGTAGAAATAATTAAATTGTAAAAGCCCATGCAATCTAAAGTTTCGATCTTAGTTTTATCTCTAAGTGCCGATTTCAGCAATGAAACTGAACGCGATCAGCACATCTAAAACGCGTTCAAGAGCTGTGTTTTACTCACATCTTTATAACCACATTCAAACTAAACGTTAATAATTTCGCATCGCTAGCGTTCACAGACGATGACGCAAAACCCTTGCAGCGATTTAACAAAAAAAAATACGCAAAAAGACCAAACTTAACCGCCTTCTTTGAATGATCATCATTGATAGACCATTTTTTTTGCGGGTCTCCAACTAATTAACGTTCAAGTCCCAACTCAAATGTTTAAAGAATACAGTCTACACTTAAATTTAAGGGGGTTAAAATAAGTTGGCCTCGTAACTCTGCATGCTGATAGGAATAATTGGAAGTCTTGAGTAATGAAGTCATAAACGAAACCAGTTATAATTTTCAGGAATTCAGACTTATGGTGAATTGGCCATGGCGTGTGTAGGTATAACGAATAGAGAGAAACTCGCGATATCTGACAGATAGATCATTAATTAATTCGTTCTATTAATCTTAATAGTGGGCTTTTTTTGTAGGTAGGGACTTTGATCTTGCGGAAATTATATCGCTTATGTCCATTTGTCTAGGTTTTTTTTAAATACAGGGTGGAAGGGACATCGACGCACAACCGGTTACCATGGACTCAGTGCATGATTCTGAACCCTCCTGCGTTGAAATTTTTTGTCGGTTTTTATAAAAAAAATTGCTCTGCCATACATTTTGACCGCGTAGGTATTACACTTTTCTATGAAACAGCAGATTTTTTCTTGATAACCGACAAAAAAGGTTAAGTGTGTAGTTAATATTACTAGCATAGTTGTCAATAAATATTGTAACTAACATATTTGAGTCCATGTTATTTGCGAAAAAAATATATAAGCGCATTGATGAGCATCGTCTCAGATTCAAGGATGTTTTTACGATACCTTTAAAGAAACAGTACCTATAGCGCCAACAAAAAAGTCTAAATAAGACAAAAAACAGTTTAAACTGAACTTGCCTTAGTACTGTTATGAAGGTATATTTACATACGGTCTACTGCTCATCAGTCCTGCATTCTAACACTTAACACACTGTCAATCAGAAACCGAATCATTTTGAAGGATGTTACTAATCCATTGCTTCATAGGTTCGAAAAGCTGGTCGGCTCAACATTGTAACGCAATGAATGTTGTTGAACTGTCAAAATGAAAGCCATTCCTACTGTTAGTGTGTTCAATGTCTTGCCTTTTAATAACATTTATGAGTTTTTGGCAAAAGTAGGCAACTAAGTATTCAAGTAATAATACCGCGTTGGTTGCAAAACAGCGGTTCCCTTTATCTAGATCACACGACGCTTTTTTTATAATTACACTGCACATTCTGCTTCGTCACGGCTTCTATAATTAACTCAAGCAATTAAACTAACTGGAGGTTAAGCACCTGTAGATATTTAGACATCAGTCAGTTTGGCACCGCGCCTCGACACGTGGGCTAATCAGACTTTATTGGAATACTGCTACGGGATCGATAAACTATGCTCATATCGATTCTGATTGTAATTAAATCGAAAGCGCAAGGTTTGCCCGTGACATTCAAAATTTCGACAAACGAAACATGTTTCGCCACCGTAACTAGTATGTATTTACAAAATTATAATCTAAGAATGATTATTAATTTATGTTGTTATAAAAGCCTCAAATGTCATGATTTCTGGAAATCATGACATTTGAGGGCTTTTATATTTCTTAATAGCTGCGCTACAGTTTATACTTTTACAGCTTTCATCGTTTTAATTGTTCTACTTATTTAGTGTGTTATTGTTCCGTAATAAACTTTTATTATTATTATTTTCTAACTTAGAGAATTATATTAATGATTCTAAAGATTATAATTCTGTAAATACGTACTTGTTACGGTCGCGAATCCTATTTTGTTCAACTTATAACCTGACACGTTTCCTGCCGGCTCTTCTCCATAGGAAACAACCAATTGGAACTTTGCACCTAGTTTCTTCTTAATCAAAATCATCATATTTAATTTCACATAAACCTACATGGACACTTCTTTTCATATGTGCTCATAATCAGCCTATTATGTTCCCACTGCTGGGACACAGGCCTCTCAGTGAGAAGCTCAAATTTGATTTTGATTTTGTTATACAAACTCGTCGTAAGTCCCACCTATTTTGCCAGTTCCACGATTGTTTTATCTGAAGCAACATTCGTCGTTCAACAGTTTGTCAAATCGCTAGGCATTTTTTACTGTTTTCCTTCTGAGTTTGCACATTTACAAATATTCTGACGATCAACGGATCAATGCCACAGTATTCCTCTTTATTTTTAATAAAACTCGACTTATCTGACTTATTCGTCGCTCGTTTACCTGCTAGCCTAACCAATTCTAACTGCTGACAATCTGAAGTTGCGATACTTATTCTTATATCTAATTCAACTTGCAAATTGCCGTGTGACTGGTCAGCAACGATAAAACCTTCAATCAACAATATCTAAATCACAGCACAATCTATCAGTTGCAAGGTAAACCACTTATTTGTTTACATTTGTAAAAGTCTCACAGTCATTTTTAAAGTCGTATTATGCGGAATAGCTGCTGAGTTAATAGTCAAATAGTTTTTCATCAGCTGTTTTTGACATCCATTTTTTACTACTGATTAAAAAGGTACCTAAATAGAATGTGCGGTTTTCTCACGAGCAAACTAAACTGATTATTGAAAAATCGAATGTTAAAGTTAACAACCGCAACATTAGATTTACATTACATTAAATAATAGGCAGGTACTTAAGCCGGTCTTAATCCAAAAGTCACTGTATTCTGATATAACTGTTTATAACATTAAACTTTGAACAAAGAACTTTGTCCCACTTAAATCAAAAAGTCATTTACAAGCCTGCAATATGCAGCATCTTAAAGCTTATTTATTACTCTTAACTAAACATTTGTCCTAATGCCTGTAGAACTTGCGGTTTCTGTTAAAATCTTAAAACAATATTGACATTGAAAATAGGTTAGGTGCATTTTATAAATGTTAAAAAGCGATTTAAACAACGTAGACGTTACGCGCATTATCATAATTAACATAATCGCAATATGACTTTTTGTTTTAAAGGTATTTAAAACTTTTGTTTGTTGTGTATCATGCGCAATAAGTAACGCAATAGGAAATTCAGGGATTGAACTCCTTTTATTATTGATTTGTAATCGGCAAGTTCTACTGAAAAACAATATATTATGAAAAGGTCCTTTATTCATTACAATTATTTTCATTAATTGAAATTTCCTGTAAATAGTTGGGGCAGGATCTGGCATTGTCATTTATAAAATCACTGCAGCACGATTTACCTATCAATAAGTTGATTTTTATTAGTAACATTATAATCATTACACAACTAAACTATTAACACGAGATACTAAATGACCAACTAACTATACAAATAAATACAAAAACATGCAAAAGGAGGCATTAGGTGGGTTCTTTTCAATCTCGTGATGTCGATCTTAAAAGTGGGTGAATTTTTGTTTCATGGTTTCATTCAATGGCTGCCAATAAACACTAAGCTTTTAAATCCTTAGCGCTTCGTTATTTTGAGTTTCCGATTCTCTATTCATAGAAATTAACCGTCTCTGCTCCAATTTCTAACGCAAAAACCGACAAAATGCGGGTCGGACCGCGCACAATGTAGGGCTCCATAGTTGGATAGCATTTATCCCAAGAACACAATTAATATTGTAGTTTAAAAACATGTTCTACCATACATTCCATCTGCAAATGAAAGGTAAGTTGGTCGACTATTAATCGCGAAAGGATTTTATTTTACCACTTTGTCGGCGGCCATGCCAAATTATAGATTTCTAGTACTAAGAGTCTCTGTTCTAAGCTGCGTACAGACTAGATGGACGGACGAACGGACATGGCGAAACTAAAAATCACTTGTCTATGGTCTACCATCACGCTAATTCATTGATGACCTCCCGCTCTTCATTCGTGTAACCGCCACTCCATCTTACATGAGACAGACAGTCGTAACAGTAACCTTAATGCACTTACGAAATACTCGAAATTGGCGACTGCACCCAATGACTTAAGTTCGGAACTCGTTGCATCATCTGCGTACGCGCAGTCTGTCGTGAATGAAGAAGTTGAATGACCAATTTGAGAGGAGCGATGTGTTTTTTTTTAAATACATACCTGAGTATTGTTGTGAAATGGTGTGTCTGGAGAAAGACAACGATTGGTTTAATTAATTAATGTATTTATATATTAATCGTAGAACACGAAAATACACAACAACAAAAAAATAATGTACAAACCTACTTACAGATATAAAATCATTTATCATTTCTAAGCTACAATGTTTATTTTATAGTTAAAATTTTCATTATTATACTGGTACGCAATCTCGAACAAGACGGCGACGTGTCATAAGCAAATATCTTACGCATGTTTACATTATGACGTAGTAGGACTTTTTAAGCGAAGAGAATGTCGGTAGGTGCAACCATCACCTTTTATCTTGATATTCGTCTGTCAACATCACGATATCTACACTGTTTTTGTTTTAATCGCGTCTCGCAGGCAACCTGGAGGTTGTCGGCTGCTTAATCGGGCTTTCCTGTGGATGCTTTAATAAATTAGGGCCTCTAACCAAAGCATCCCTAAAACTTATAAACTATGCGACTACACGCTGAGGGCAAAAGGGCGTTGCTGGGTGAGGGTAGCAAGGGCAGGCTAGATCAGATCAGGGCAGCAAGGGATTGCATAATCAGCCTATACTGTTCCCACTGTTCGGACACAGGCCTCCTCTCTGTGAGAGGGAGTGGGTCGTAATCCACCACGCGGGCCCGGTGCGGGTTGATAGATGTCACGTGTCTTAAAAAAATTGGGTTCAGCACATGCCGGTTTCCTCCCGACGTTTTCCTTCACCGTTTTGTGATCAGAGGTGATGAAATTATTTACACGAAGTACCTGTTAACCTGTCTGGGTTCGAACCTACGACCTACAACTCTTACCACTGGGCCAACACTGCTCCTGAGCCGCGAACATGTTTGAACAAACATGACCTGAACAAGATCAAAAACTTACCTGTTCTCTAAAAGCATTAGGATGTGGTGTAGTTTTTGTTTTGATATTAATTCGTGATTTTACTCGTCACTTAACTTTATAATTACGCGAGAGTTACGTTTATAATTCACGTTGCGACGTAATGGGGACGATGCCAATTTATTTTCTCTAATAAATGTTTATTTCCATATAGTGCAAATAATATTACAAAAAGTGTAAAAGCTTAAAAAACTGCCAAGTTATAAACGTTTTAAAATAAGTGTTAGACAAGGACAGCACAGTGCTGTCCTTAGATTATGCTAAGGACAGCACTATCTTAGAAGTGACGTCATGATTATGTAACTTCATACTAGCGCCGTATATTGTCCGTACCGTGCGACAAGAACAGGAATAATCCCCTCCAAAAACTTTAAAAGTGTGTAATCTTATCTCTTTTTTACCATACCTTCTTTGAAAGTACATTATTTTTTACGAACATTTTCAATAGTAGTCATCATCCCAATTCACACACCCGATAATATTTGTTATTATAATCCCGATTTTTTTCGTATATGAAACCGTAGACACTGCTGCACAATCTACACATTGTCTTGTCTTAAATCGTCAAAAAGCCTTGAGCAATGCTAGTGCCTTCTCTGTGCGAGAAGAGGGCATAGCCATACTGTGGGAGAATAATAGGCTTTAATTTAGCAAGGAATACAGTGTGGTCAATATGACCAGTAGTTTTGTAAATGGAGGGCTTATACTACAGTCACAGATATCATAATACTACGTACAGATACCCAATCCCATACAAAGAAATGACACCTCCCTAAGTCTGGCAATTGAGCTGGCAATTTTTTGTCATCAAAATGTTCAACAGATGGCAGCATCAGCGATTCACTAATTGTCAGAGACAGTAGTTTTACAACGCCATCTAGGAGTCGACCTACTTTTAAATCTTTTCGTGCCATCCTTTTAAAATAAAGTTTTATACTTCCGGTTTCAGAAAAACATGTTAATATATTTATTTAATGTTTCTATGTAAAGAAATAGATTTTAAATAAGTTGTTTGATTTAAATTTGTGACTATAAAGGTTATTTTGAAGACAGGACAAATTGAGTTAAAACACCATCTATTGCAAAGAGCTCTAAACAAAAAGATTAACAGATGGCTACTTTTAGCATTGTATGGGTTCGAATTGAAGGTAAAAGCTTATTTTATGTTTGTTTCTTGAAAAACGAGTGTGAATATATAAATCAGCATTTAACAAGGAAGTCTTGATTTTTACTAATATTACTTTAGCCAAAATTCTGCTGTTTATCGCTTTCTAATGATTGTTAATTATATAATGGTTACCTATGCTGCCATCTTTGACTTTTTTTGAAGACTAATTATAAAATGTTCTAGTTGAGACCCCATGCTACAGTTATACCAAAGAAATGATGGACAGATCATGTGAAGATGATGTTTCTAGCAAGGTAATGAATGCTGAGATGGTGACTAGTCGGTAGAGCGATGTGTAGAAGAAGATAACACATGTTCCGACACAGCGTCATTTTGCAATTCAAGAAACATAGTATTAATAGGATAGGTAAAGATTAACTTTTGTTCTGTCTAATAACAAAGCTTACAAGAGCTAAGATTCGGTCACTGTCAGACTGCATAGAAAAAAAATAGAACCGCGATAACACAACGCTGGAATATACTCCAAAAAGTAAGTCAAATATCTGTTTACAAAAAATCTATTGATTGAACAAAAAAATTGCTTGTACAATAATCTGCCCAAAAAATGAGAATGATTGCATGTATGTTGGCATGGTGATTTTTTTCTATCGTATCGAATTAGTTGTATAATGTTTTCGACACACTATCTAACTAGCATATATTATTATCCTGAAGAATGTCATATATTTTTCTGATTTTGTTTATTGCAGTGGATCATATACTTTTAGGCATTATATATAAAACTTGCGTTTAGGTCCTGTAGTCCCCATAAAACAGAAAATAAAGTGCAGGAAAACATTGTAAGGAAACTTGGGAACCGTGTGGCTAACAACGAGCAGTGAGTAAGCAGAGATCGTTGTTTTTCAACTTTTTCGTATGCGATGACGCCTTTGTAATGCACGGGGACAGTTGCAGGCTGGTACGAGTAATACCTACATATTATTGGTTTCCCTTCGAAGTAAAATCCAACGTTAGTATTTCACACAGTTTGTAAGAGGAATATCGATACAAAATTCAGAAGCAAAACGGAAACTGCCGAAATGAATCAGTATAACGCGCTATGACCACAATGTTAATTGTTGGTATTCGTGGGGTATTCCCATGAGTTCACCGCGATATCTTTAAAGGGTTGGTGGCGCCTCTTGTCGATAAACTTAATAGGGTTGCCAATTCAATGTCAATTGGAACCTCACGTTTGCAACGTAAAATAAAAATAATACCAGACTATTTTTGTCCCGCTGCAGGGCAAAGGCCCCTTCTCATACGGAGAAGGCATGAGCATTGATCACCACGTTTGCCCAAGACGGGTTGGCGATTTCAGACTTATATTGTGAATTGAGTTGAACGATTACTGATAAATGCGTGCACTGACTGGACAGGTCCACTCAATCTGTGTGGTTCTTTCCTCAAAAGACCATTTCATTCGTGATTGATGTCTGAAATGGTATTTTGAGGTCTTCAAATGATCTGACCAAGATTATGTCTAGCCTGTAATAGTGACTGTGACCTCTGAGTTTGTTTCGGCCTTTCTTATTAGAGTATTCAGTTAAGAAACGCCGACATCATCTAGTTTTAAAAATATGATTGCGGTGTTAAAGTGTTTGCAAAAACCTACTTACAGAAATAAAATCATTAATTGACTATAAGTTCAGGCTTTCTTACGATGTTTGACTTCAGCGATGTCGGTAAATCAAGATAAACTCAGAAAGTACCACAAAAGTGCCAAAGCCATATTAGTAGGTACTTGACAGGATTTTAGCCCACAACGAAAAGTGGATTATTGAAATGAAACTACCTAAAGTTTGTTGTCTTATGTCTCCTTCTCAAGTTTGGTGATTTATAATGTGATACATTCTTGGTTTTTGAGAAAACTTAGGAAAGATATAAAAGTTAGATTTCGAGAAGTTGCATTATGAGTCCGATAGTTTTTTTTTAAATTCAGATTGTGAGAACTGTCTTTATCGTTTGGGCTTGTCTTTTTTGTCTAGAATACGAATCCATATTTAAAAAGAAATACACCGACACTAGATTGTTTTTTTTTTTTCGTGCAGTTTTTTCCGTACCAGCGAGGCACATCCCTACGTACAAACGCGACCACAACATGCAATCATTTGTGGTAAGCGTGAACATGGGCTTTATTCACATGAAAACTTTTTTGTAGAAAAGCTTTCTGTCATAAGAAAATGGACTTAAATAATGTCGTTTAAAACGCTCTAGGTAGCGAAATCTAGGTAGCGTGTTTTTTGGATGCGAAATGTTGAATTCGATCATTTAGCGAGAATGCAGAGTTAAATTTCAAGGATGCGTCACGATTATGCACATTTCGTTACATGAGGGAGAAGAAAGATATAACTCTCTCTCTGTCTTTCACATTCAATCTCTCTTATTCCTTTATTTTAACGAAGTTCATTATATCCCAGAAGGGTTAGGCAGAGGTATCAAAATCAAAATATTTTATTTCACGTAAACCTACATGGGCACTTATGAAACGTCAGATTCTAGGTGCACGGTTCCAATTGGTCGTTTCCTATGGAGAAGAGCCGGCAAGAAACTCCATGGTTATTCTTTTAAAAATATTTGTGTTTTACAATGTTTTCAAATTACAGTGTTAATAGGTATGGGAGGACAGTGTAGGCCTGTCAACAAGTACCTTATGTTAAACAAATAGACTATGGTCTATAAATTTAAAATCTATAAGGTTTACAACGTTCTCACATTTACAAAATATAAAATTATCTAATAAAGTAAAATAAACCACTTATTAAAAATTGTAGGTATATAATGTCAAAAAATGATAATATTATGTCAGAGCTAAGTAAAAAGTCAATATCTAATAATACAAATTAAACACCATTATTTGGGAGCAGTTATTAGAAATTTACATAGTGATGCCGTTTAAGAGGTACCAGGGAAGCCACATGTGCAGAAGGAATTATTGCCAAACTTTCTTGTTTTCGACGTAGTCTTTAATCTTATAATATGCTTTTTTGCTAGCGACACGTTTGATGTGGGTTTTGAACTTTCCATCGCTAAGTTCTGTAACCGACTTTGGCAACTTGTTATAAAAGCAGAATATAAAAGTGTACCTATAGTATACCCACATTTCGCCAGTTATACTTAAGTCCCATGTAATAGGGGGCGAGCCTATTGCCATCAACCGGGCACAAATCCAGACTCCGAGCTGCTACTGAGAATTTCCAAATAGAAAAATGCAATAACTCTTTGCCCGACCTGGGAATCGAACCCAAGACCTCATGCTCAGCAGTAGTTCTTGCTTGTCGTTATAACTAAAAATTATTGTCCAGGCATTGGACACCAATGTGAGCACAGGTTTAACAGTCGATCATTATGTCGTTGGTCTTTTAATTATCTTTATTTTAAGGATCTGGGGAAGCCCGACTTTTAATAAAGATTTAGTAAGAAATCTATAACAACTCACCTCCAATGTGGAGTGTTGTTAGTTTATTTTTATTTTGCTTTATGTTATAATTAACTGATGTGAGTTGTTTGGGTTTTTACTTGAGCTTCAAAGATACTTCAATTAACCTCAATTGGTACCGCACTTAGGTAGTATTTGGGAATTAATTGTTTCAATCAATTTAGGTAGGCAGGTGTAATTTTTCAAGATATTATCCATTCGAGGATCTGTGGGTTTCTTTTTTGTTGGTAGAACTGAAAGATACCCTTTACTTTACCTTTAAAGATACCCTCAAGCAAGATTTTTCTTTGGCAGTCCGGAGTTTTAGATTTGTGCCCGGTTGATGGCAACAGGCTCGCCCCGTACTGGATTTAGAAAGAAAAGATAAGACGTTTATTTGCAGTTAACATGACGCAGAGAACGAACACAAACACAAAAAATAACAATTTGGGGGTACATATGCGTCACAACCACGCAAAACACCCATCGCTCAGCATAATGCTACGACCCTATGCGAGACAGAGCCCTAGCGCTGGTTTTCAGCGACATCCGACGTTGGTGTGATGACGCCAACCGGTGCAGCAGACGCTAAGATAATATAACTTATTATACCTAACAATAACAACAACTGGCGAAATGTGGGTGTACCTACTATTCGTACACCTCTGCCTAACTCTTTGAGGATTACAGGCGTGATGTTATATTTTTATGTAGATCAAGCCATCTTCTCTTTGATGCGACGCTACTTTAAAAACAGTCCGGAGTTTAGATGTTGGCGTAGACCCCCGTGCCTCGGTGCGCACGTTGAGCAGTTGGTGCTGCGCCTGATCTCTCTCCGGTCGTGTCGGATTGCCGTCCTTTCGGACTATGAGAGAGAAGGAAGAGAGAGTGCACCTGTGTCTGCGCACACACGCCTGCACTATACAATATTGTGGGTTATACCGGGCTAAGATGTTGACGAATTAATGATGATACATGTGCCAAACTCTTCACTTCAGCTTACAAATCGCCATTCCATTAAAATAGCACACTAACATCAGATTCAGCCAAATCTGACATCTAATGCTACAGATATAAATCTGATTCCTATTATTATCGATTATAAACACCGCCTGTTTCATCTCAGACGCTCATCATGCCGCTGGTACCTCTCAGCTATCGTGAGTAATGGCGCTGCGCCGGCGCTTACCCATATACCTGCAAAGCATCACGGCTGGCATACGTGTTAATGCGAATGTTTGCACAAAAGCACGTGTTCGTTGCGGTAAACCGTTTTCTACAGATGTCTGAAAAATGTCTGTCCGTCTGAGTGTTTGAGGAGTTTAGATTTTCGTGACTTAGTTAATCTTTGTTAAACTTAATAACTGTAACACTGTCTAATCTTGTAAAGCTTTTGCGGCGTGTTGTTTCGTCGTACAGGAAGCACAACAAATCTTCAATTTTGTTTTCAGCCAATTACGGTTTCCTTTTGAATACATGAACAAACCCGCGGACAGTTAATTTGTTAGTTTGTCTCTGTATCAATATTTGTTAAAAACACGTGAAATAAATTAAATGTCGTTATAATCCCTGAAATAATAGCAGTCATATGATTTGGATCACTTTCGCTGACGAAAACATTGTGACGTCCAACAAAAAACGCTATTGTATGTATAATTAGATTTCATACATAATTTAATTGTATAGGACAACTGCAGTACATATCCTCATGAGAAATGTACAATTTATGATCATAGTGAATCAGCACATTTATTCAAGATTCTATCAAAATACACTATGCTACGAACAATGATTGTAAATCCGAGCTACTTACGGTGTTTTTAAATATATAGTCATTCGAAGACGTACAAAATAATAAAGTCAGGGAAATTAATTCTTTATCAAATTGACTGTCGATCAACTTAAATCACCCGTACATTCAAATCACAACCGTAATTTTTTGACAGATAATCGAAATGGCAAATTGACGTAGTGTGTCAATTTAAATTCCACCGTAATTAGCTCTCACTTGTTCTGTTAACTTCTAAAGTCACAGAAATACTGAATTCTTCAGGGCAAGGCAGACGATGACTTGACTATTACGAGTACTTTTACGTTTCAATGTTTCATTTGTCTTTTCAATAATCATAGAACTATACACAGGCATCTCCAGTCTAGGTAACTGAGTGCGATTGCAGGCGTAAAATATATATGGCACGCCACAATAGAGGCGGCAAGTCCCCTCTTTGAGGAGTGGTTGGAGAGGCACCACGGCGTCCTTCCGCCCGACACAGGTCCTCACCGGACACGGTGGTGTCGGGAGGTTCCTATTGTGTGGATCGCCCGGAGGACACGGACCAGATTGGGTGATGTACCGCAGTGTCCTCGCTGAGGCGATCGGCGGCGGAGATCTCTCGCGTCCGGCCCTGGTCCAGGCCATGGTACGGAGCGAGAGAAAATGCTCGCGAAGGAGGAGGCAGAGCGCGTGAGGGAGAGAGCCTTGCGCCCTCACGCCCCTAGTCGCCGCAGGAGGCGCCCTGGGCGTCGGGAATTGCAAGCAGATTCCCGGCCACCGTAGGCGCGGGCTTGCGGACGGCGAGCAGTGGGTAGCTCGCCGTCCGGTAATGACTAGGCCCGGATCGACGGCGCGTCGTGTTCCACGCGCGCCTCAAAGAGATGTCAGCACAAAATGACGGAGTCCGATAGGGACGACGCCTCAGGGTCGCGGGAAATTCGAAAGAGATAACCGTGTCCCTGGCACAGGTAACTGAAGGAACTCGGATGGGTTTTAGTCAGTAAAAGTCTGACACGCCCTCCCACTCCACCCAGAGCGGGAGAAGTCATTTGATGATTTCCCACCCAAAAAAAAAGCCGTAATAAACATGTTCACACTAAAGTATTTTCCTCAAACTTAATAGGTCTATCCGGCAATTGTCATTATAATTATAATGCAATGTAAGTGACCTGTGCACGCGACTGTTTCTGACGTGGTTGTGCGCACGTATACCTTTGATTCCACAGAATTTCAGATTTAATGAGATTATAAAGTTAATTTTTATATCGTTAACATGTATATTTGTGTGTCATATTGAGATAAATACAGGATCTCTGTTGCAATCAAAGTATTGAATCTAAATATCGTAAATCTTCAATGAATGCATTCCTAGTAGAACAGGGTTTATTAGTTAGTTCAAAGGCATTTCGGTGGTCTATTCACCTCAGGTGAATGAGTTAGCAGATTACATATAATTTGCATGTTGGCTTCGTCTGCGTATTCTTGTTTTAACATAAAATATATCCTAAGACACCCTGCAATGCATTACAGTAGCTTAGAAAACATAACATAATCGGATCAGACCACAAGAAGATTGTCCCCTGTATACAAACTGACAAACACCTCTTTTATACAGACTGACAGGGAAATTCAACCCATTCCGTGAAAGGGGTTTATGTTATAGGTCATTAGCTACAAATAAGTTAACAGTCATAAGAGAATAGAGAGTCATAAGAGAATAGAGGAAGAAATAGAGACCTTTTATTTCTGAGATTATGTGAGTTTTGGACCAACTTTTTTTTTGCGGCTTCAGATCCAGGTACCTACTCTACCTAGCTCTGGAGCTAGGGTCTCACATTTTTTTGGAACCTGTTTTTATGGCAAAAAAATATTGATTTACTTAAGACCTTTTATTTCTGAGATTATGTAAGTTTTGGGCAAGCATTTTTTTTATGATCACTCATTTTTCAGCATTCAGAAAAGTATCAATAAAATGGAGTAGTTAATTTCATTTTCATAATTAATTGTTTTTGGTAATAAGTCAGAACATTTATCAAAAATCTAAGAATCGACAACTAGGTAACAATGTAGTTTTGACACATAGTTAACTAGATTTCATTTGTAGCTATATATAGACCCCTAGTATAATTTTTTTTCAAGGAAAGGAATTGGTCGAATTTGTCTGTGACCCTGTATATTAACATAGCTTTGAATGTAAAACTAACCAGACCATGTGTAAGATTTTTTGGGGTTGTAAATGTGTTTGTATTTTATTTTACATTTCACTTCGTATCATAAAGGTTATTCATGGTGTTCAAAGCCTACTAGAAATTTCTAGTGGTATATTCTAACACTGATATTGAGGTTACATAAAAACATAATAGTTGAGACGGAATTCAGAATTGTTCTGTCCTACAGCTGTACCCATAGGTACAGACTTTTTTCACCAAGAAAAATAGCTCTCAGATCACTCAGGAAATAATCACTGAATCATTTCTCACAAAAAATCGAGCAGGAAGGTCATAATTTAAAATGATACCTTAACAATAATGAGTTTCCTGCTGATGACTCAGATCTGGCAACATTACGGCGAAATTTCCTTGTTATTTTAAGGTTAAAAATAATTATTGCCAGGGGTTGCCAGTTTACCCGAATCGAGATGAGACGTGTTCTTACCCCGTAGATCACAAAAGTGTATGACGAATCGTGTTTAACGAAAATTTTGTGAAGACATAATTCGTGGTACACCCCTCAAACCAAATGGAATCGATGACCTTCAGATGGTAGGTAGGTTAGACCGGATGTGAAAGGCTGGGAGCTGGGTATTATAATTTAATTAAAGACTTCAACTAGGTACTGACACAATACTTTTTATACATCATATGGCCCAACATTAATTACCCCAGATAAAGCCAAGTTGTTTTTTTTTAAGTCTGTCCTTTGAACGCTGTTAGAACTGACTTAATAATAAACCTTTTCAGAAAGTGTGCTAAACACAGCAAGTTCTTCTTCTTCTTCGGACATCTAGACGTACTGCTAATTACCATCCATACTTAGTTGCCATTCCACCAATTCGCACTAAGCGCTTCCAAACATCCCTCATAATGCGCACGGCAAAAGAGTGGAACTCACTACCTGCGTCTGTGCTCTCGAACGCATTCAACCCGAAACACTTCAAAGTTAGAGTGAACAGGCTTCTTCTGGGTAAGCTCACTCCATCGTAGACTTTGTCTCTGTCACTTCTGACCTAGACTAGAGTCAAGAGCAAACCCATCTCAAATAAAAAATATAAAAAAGTACCGATAGCGTAGGAAAGAGTCTTCATTGAAACAAGTAAACAATACATAGGGATTATTTGCATGAAAGGAGGCTATACTTACATCTTTTTTCATTTTCGATTCATTCTCTAAATTCATATCAATAAAACTAATTCATGAATCATAATTTAATTACTATATTAAGGAAAGCTAAAAGTAGGTAATATAAAAAACGTCAAAAAAAACTAAATGTTGACGAAGATAGATTGCCTCTATATACCTTTACGCTAATTATTTCCCGTTACATATGAATCAATCCAGGAAAAATAAATATGATGCACTAAAAGTCGGTCATTAATCCCTTGATAGTACCTTATTACGGAAAAAAGGAAAATTATAGTGTTACCGCAGTTTAGCCGAAAAGAGATGAGATGTCTAGATATATACAGTATGGTGGCCATATATAAGCAATAAATGAAACCACATATTTGCTATCGCCTTTGCTGACGATACACAAAAAATTCACAAAATCGGTCCCGTAATTAGGTAAAAAAGTGGATTTTTAACTTTGAGCAGTTTTTAACACTGAAGAATTGGATCACTAGGTCAATGATTCAATGAACTTGAATCCTTGAACATTGAAAAGCGACGTTGCCACGAAGTGCAAACTCTGTTACCTATTCTACTTATTTTGCCTAAAATGTAAAATAGGTATACTTCAAGGACAGGCTGGAATTTAATGGAGTCCGCCTTTTTACTTTTTTGTGTGTAATAAATAAATAAATGTAACATGTCTGATACATTTATTTATTTATTTGAGTCGCGGTGTCGCGTCGCGCCAGTGTACACGAGCCTGAATACATTTTAGTTAAGGGGCCTAGTGGCTAAGATTTGCCCAGCAGACCACAAAACTGTATGTTTCAAATGTGTTAATGACGAATCGGGTTTTACGAATTTTTTGTGAATTCATAATTCGTAAGACACCCCTCATACCAAATGGATCGATGACCTGAAGATGGTAGGTAGGTTAGAACGGATGTGAAAGGCGGGGAGCTGGGTGTAAGAATTTAATTAAAGACTTCAACTACTGACACAGCATAATAGCATAATCAGCCTATAACGTTCCCACTGCTGGGACACAGGCCTCCTCTCTATGAGAGGTAGTAAGCCGTAATCCACCACGCGGGCTATTAACTACTGACACAATACTTTTTTATCTTAAGATGTTTATCTTATGGGAATTTTGGGGAGGGAGAGAGGTGCTTGTGGCTAAGTAAGAACAGCTGTACGAGTCGATTGATCAGGTTAAGCTACTGGTGACCATCTTAACATACCAAGACCCCTCCGTGCCTCGGAAGCACGTTAAGCCGTTGGTCCCAGCTGTCATTCAAACCCATAAGTCTGACAACCAGACTTACAAAAGTATCGTATTACCCAGGAACAGGGTTGTGGAGATCAGGTAAGCAGTCGCTCTATGTAAAATACTGGTATTCAGCTGCATCCAGTTACACTGGAAGCCAACCCCAATACTGATAGAATCCACGCGCGTGCGACGTTCGTGCTTCTTTGATAAGCGCCTTACTCCCGCTACGTCAGCAATATACGTGACGTCAGATAACTTGCGGTTTTTCATAAACGTAATATTATTACGTCACATAATGGCAACATTGCAAACAAAGCGACAAAAAGGGGAACAGAGATAATTAAAGCAGTTTGGTTAAGTGTGAATGAAAGACTATCGAAATTCAGGGCCCTACACCTACTACAAAACTTTCCAATTACAATTCACAAATTTGTATTTTTTTAAGTCCGTGTACCAATTGACCGGTCCGCAAAAAAAAATCTAAGCTTTCAGAAAACTTTTGTAGGCCCCACAAAACATTGAATACCCCGTTTTTCTGTGCAACATTTATCACTTTCAATATATTTGCACAAAAACAACATCTTCACAATTTTGTGCTTTTTGTCAGTACTTAAAAAACAATACACGCAAAGCTTTACGTAAATAATTAATACATCGAGCTCTAGAAATAGACGACGCTCCACGAAGTTGAACTTTTTTTTAACTCGACTCTTATAGGTTCGTGGAAGGAGCAAACCAATGTAATTATTAATCAGACGATGATGTTCCTAAACACAACTCAGAATTTACGAAAATCGAATGGAAATTTAAATCAAGTCAAAGATCTACGGACGACTGCTGAGACGAACGGACCAACCTTCATAATACCTATCTGCAACCACATGTAGTGATGATTTTAACTTTTAACGTAAAGGGGAAAAAAACCATATTGACTTTAGTACGTAACAACACTGATCATTTATTTTTATGCATTCAATAAGGAAAGTCCTAGTTTATTTTTTAATTTTCCTAGAGGCCCGGTAACTGGGGTTTTTATTGCGTCAGCCAACAGCTAAAGCGTACATCATGTATTTTTAACTGCCATACATAATTTATTGATGGAAGCTAGTTCTAAGTTCTAATTTCGAACATGCAAAATTGGTATGTCAAAAGTTTTCCGGTTCTAGAAAAAGCTCCTTTAAATGTTTTCTATGTCCACGAATTAGTAGGTACTAAGTACCAGTTAACGTTCTTATCATCAACTAGAGTATACATGCGCCTGCTAACAGTATAGGTACCTTCCTATTCAATTTCTCAGTAATCACGCTTCTGCTGACATAAAAGTTAATTATATAAGAAATAATATTGATCACGGTCATTTACTTTTTGTAAATTTGTGTACCTACTTAGGGCTGATTTCGCCAATAAGGCTGAGCGCGATCAGCACAGCTCTTAGACGTATTTTACGTACTGATCGCGTTCGGTTTCGTTGGTGAAATTTGCCCTAAGACATTGTGACTTATAAAATCGTCTTGGATGAGTTTGTGAAGGTGTTATAATTGAATTTTTAATTATAATAAAATATGAGGGAAGCTGAACGAACTAAGCTTCGTTCCCAATGTGGCCTGCGCTTATCACTTAAAAATATCGTTTCCTTTACTATTTATTATTTTTATTGTCTCCTGCACTCTGCACCTTGTTCAAAAGCTCACTCTTACTGTAAGTGTGACTTATTTCTCAGGTAAACGTGAGTCATTTCGACGTAGCGCAGTGGCGACTACAACGTGTAGTATTTCTCAGGAAACACTATTGTGGTCACTAAATGCGCCCTTCCCCGCTCCGCACGGTTTTTGTGACTTGGCAAAATATCGAGACTACTTTATTTTATGTAAGTTTATTTATACCAATGTATATGATGAAAACCGCATCAAAATCCGTTTCGGAGTTTGGTAGAACAACGCGATGACGCAGACACACAAAAAGCTACTTAAATTTATCTTATGGATGTATAGATAAGCACTGCAATACTATGCGTTTTTTGGATTCTTCGAAAAATTTACCTACAGTTTCCTCCATATAATGTGTAAGGTGTTTTTCTTTTTTATTTGTTTTAATAAATCTGTTGTCTATTAGAAAAGGAATACGACTGACATGTGTACATATTTTTCAGTATAAAACCCATAAAAAAAAAAAACTAGACGGCCATTTATTTTAAAAGCTTGATATATCTATAAACTTTTAAATTTTGGAAGAATATTCAAAGTTCGATTTTTCAGCCGTGGAAAACTATGAGCTTTTCATGCAAGCGGAAGTGCTTTCAACTCTAAAATAAACCGCAATACAAACTCAAGGACAGCCTTCCATTCACTGTACCCAGAATTTTCGTGCAATACATCTTTACCCTAATTGCGCAATACATATTCAATCGGAATCTGAATCGTTTTGAAACAGATTGCTAATCCATTACTTTATAAGTACGAAAAAAAAAATGCTCAACAATATAAAGAACGCAATTAATGTTGTTGAACTGTCAAAACCAAACAGATTCGTCGTAATCGTTTACGAAAATGTGTTACGCAATTAGGCTGCTGTTTAATTTCGCCCACTTTATAACTTTAATACCAAAGAAACGGAAATATCCCACTTCCTAGTATTACGGAAAAGTTTGGCTTAAAACTTCCAGCGACTTTATTACCTAAATGATTCATTCAATATAATTTATCGTTAGTCTATAATCTAGATTTAGATGGAAACTATACGCGGTTGCCGCGTTTTTTCTAAGACTATTGGAAAAATAAATAAAAATGTGAATTATATTTCCATATTTATCTTGGATCGAGGAAAAACCCGTCTGGGTGGCGATCACAATTCTAGTGTGTTATAATAATAGTATAATCTGGATTGCGTTCAAGCGTACTATGGTTTGACACGTCAAAAAGAAGGTACAGCGTGATAAAAGGAGGGGATGGGGGGGGGGGCAGAATTGGGTGATAAAAAAGTTAAGTTTGAATTAAAAAAATAATTAATTAATTAACATTCAAGTCATAAAAAATAATCTTTATGGAAAAAAAACAGAAAATCTACTGCTTGTGACGGTCTTTTAACTCCTGTTGCTACATTTTTTTAATATTTTTCTTTTATCTAGTATCACCCGACCTATCACCACAGCTTGACGTCGACTTAGGGACACCCTCAACAGGAAAAGTGCCCAAAAGGCTGGCAGCATTGCCACGTTTTATGGCGATGTTGATTCTTTGGCCAAAAAACAGGCCAGCCTTCCGGTCGCTTGAAAAGTCGACCAACCGTTTGGCGATGGCTTGAAATACCAAATGGGCACTCGGACCAGTGTTTCAACCCAAAATATTGGGATATAACTCCTAATAAGATTGCAACATTTTTGCCGTTTCTGGTTCTCTCTGTCTGCACAGCCCGATACAAGGGTTTCGACACATGTTGCATCCCACACTAAAAGGCAGATCTAAATTCCCATCGTCACGTGCCAAGCCTTTGGGTTTAAAAGCAGCTGGCACCTGGCAGTGACAAGAGTACGAGCGCTGGCCGGATAGCAGCGCTCTTACTGCAAGATGTGTCCGATGCAGTCGACAGCTTCACCGCACTGGCAGATATGCTGAGTCCTTTTACAGTTATTTACTTGTGACAGCAATCTTATAGCAACGACAATAAAGATCACTGTGATGTACAATCAAAAATTAAGTTCCTGTGACTGCAATGCTGAGTACAAAAGAATGCGTGTTTTACGAAATTAAACTGTATTAGTTCCTTATCGTGTCCAACTGCCAGGTGTCGGGAACGCATTCTCTATTTATCGGGTGTAAAAACACACTTAACGAAGCCGAAAGTCACTTGTACAGAACCTTCTGGTTACGGAGATATTGATGGAAGAAGTTGGAATTCAACCTCTACACAACTATAAATACTCAAACGACTCCTATACCCTTGCATGTGCCCATAAGCACAATGTTTTACGTATTACCGCAAACTGCAAATTTTTACACCAAAAATAAAAGTCCCAGTTTCACAGCAATTATAAATGTGAAATGTGATGGGTCTTTGTTCGCCATCTACGAAATCCTATTCGTTTTTCAATCATTGTGATTATGGTAATCACCATTCAATATGGGTCTTTGAAAATGCTCATGTTGAAAACGAGGAAAATCCCGTAATAGTTGGCTTTGGATTAAAGGCCAGCATTAATTGACAATCACACGACATTGAAACAGCTACCCGTACGCACGCAAACAAATGAAAAACGAGTATGGAACACAGAGCAATTAAATGCTATAGAGATAAATACCAAATGCACCAGTAGACTCATGATTGTCTACTCATCACAGAATTCCCGGAAGTGACGTCAGAGTAATGTAACATTTGACAATGATAATAATTGTTTAACTACGCTAGATGGTTAACAGTAAGAAATTGTTCTATTATTTTGGACGTCACAGCATGTGCAGCCAGAGGATAGACTCCATCTTTGGCTTGAGTCATTTGATTGTGGTCACGCATAAGTTCATTCCCCCGTAAACTACTCTGTCAATAAAGTATCGGGAATGTATGATTTGTTTAAGGTTACATTATTTTGTATTTTTTTTTAGTTGTTTGACACAACAGTTTTCCATTTTGGCGCGGATTTTGAGTTGCATCTGTTCTATTTGCGTGAGTGCTGTTTTTAGTTAGATCATATCTAGTGCGTATTGCGAATTTCTTAATGGAAAAAAAACATCGAACAAAGAACCACCGCCTTAGGAATTTGATGAGCCACAACAATAACAGTACCGCATAATTTTGGTCATCAAATTCGTCAATCAAAATCGTTTTACCAAATTTTGATGACCAAAATTATGCTGGCGACACTTGATGGTCTCTAGACACCTGATGGTAATCACTTTCAAAGCATTTCGTATTTCTGTTATGATTGTCACTTTTTGTTTGTTTGTTTGTCAGTTTGTATGTAGAAGGTATTCTCTGAAAGAGCCGGTCGGATTCGAAAAATTCTTTTTGTATTTGATAGCCCAATTCTTGAGGAATGCTATAGGCTATGTAACATTACGCTATGACCATAAGGAGCTGAGCAAAAAGAAAAAAAAGCCAGAAAGAACAATAAGCGAAAACGATGTGATAGCGCGGGCTGGTGACGCGATGCAACGGGGTCGGGGAGAACAAGAAATTTCAGGCAGACGAAGTTGCGGGCAGAAACTAGTTATATACTAAACCGAATGAGCAAATAAACCCCAGGTGTAACTAAAGTAGAATAATGAACTAAAGCAGCTTATGCCAGCCTCATACATTTTTGTCTTTCCCATCATCGGTATGGCTGTTAGAATGTCACCATGGCTGATTTCATGTCAACACTTTGATGATGATTTGGCAAATGTGTCATACTCTGCCGTATGCACCATGCAACGTAGATGAAGCTAGTCAATTCCTACTACGGTTATAGCGAAACCTAGAGATTTAATGACGAGAACCACGTGTTTTCTCAGGGGTTGGAAAGCAGTATGCACCACGTTTTGCAATACTTAGTTCGTAGAGGAACGTCATCCACGTTCCTCTCCATCTGCGGTTTTCTGAATGATTAAGCGAATACGAACTTTTCATAAGACTTGTTTAAAATGGCGTTTGTCTTTTTGGTTTTATATCCATGTTATAGTCACAATAAGTATATTGTATAAATAAATTATAAGAGATCAGATACAATAAAATTAGCACCAAAACTTATATAACAGGTACTTACCAAAGCACACTTTTGAATGATTTCTATTATCAATACAAAATATTGATATATCATGCATTTATAAGGATATAGCAGCAAATAATAGTAATAACACTTTCAAACATACTGATTTGATTATAACATCAAATTGTCATTGTCATTTTTATATTTTATCGAGTTAAAAATCGAGTGTAGCCAATCAAAAGTAAAGTAAAAACGATTAAAGATCGAACTACTAAAGATCTTCCAAATATCATCAAGCTTAATAACATTCATCAATTGTATTTAGCGTGGTCTAAGACTGGCCATGAAATGAATGCGCCAGTCAAGATTAAAAACAAAAAACAACTTCAAGAAGCTGCACGAAGAATTCATGTCTTTTGAAATCATGATTAGAGGCTCTAAAATATTGCTAACAGGGATGATTCGTAAGAGAATTTCGGTATATACTGTAGGTATATGAATGATGATACAGACGCCATGAATCGCAAATCGACATTCTTTAAATATTAAAACGATGTATCGTCATCATCGTTACCATAATTTTCCTTCTATTTATCATTTTTAACTTCTATTTATTCAACATTGTTGAGTGATGTCAATGCAAATACGAGACGCTAGATATATTGTACACTAAACTTAACAACTTAGGTAACCTCTCTGTCATCGTTTACTTTATCAATTTTATCATTTTCATGTATTCTTAATTCAGCGTTCGTATAAATACATAATCAGCCTATTATGTTCCCACTGCTAGGACACAGGCCTCCTCACTGTGATAGGGAGTGCGCCGTAATCCACCACGCGGGCCCTGTGCGGGTTGGTAGATGTCACATATCTTCGAATGTTTGGTTCTTAGACATGCCGGTTTCCTCACGATGTTTTCCTTCACCGTTTTGAGAGCAGTGGTGATGAAATAATTTACACAAAGTAAAGAACCTGTCTGGGTTCGAACCTACGAGCTACACCTCGTAAGTCGCGGCCGTTACCACTGGGCCACCACTGCTCTGTTCGTATATATATTCACGGCCATTCCTTTTTTTAGCTAAAGCTGTAACTTATAGATACTCGTGTTGCTAGACAACGATTGCCGCTTCCTACAGACAGTTTTAACAAACACAAAGGTCTTCCAAATATCCTAGATAGATACAGTTATTAAATAAAGTCCCAAAAATTTCCATAGTTCAAAGACTTTTTCCGGAAATCTACAACTGTTATGATGCGTTACAAAATTAATGTGTTACACATTCTTATCAGATAAAAATAACCGGCTCCGTGTTTCCTTGTTTTATTTCGAGTTGGAATAAGGAAATTATTAATTTAGGTATGACACTACATGACAAAAGTAATAATGACGTTTTTATCGATTTACATTTGAGCGACTTATTGATATCGCTAATATCAATCGACAGAATAATATTGATCTCTTTTATCATAGGATCAAGGATAATTTAATAACTGTGAGGATAATGAGAAAGATTATTTTGCAAAGAACAACAACATTGTGGTAGACATTGAGAGACCTAGGATAGTACCCCGTGGCGTTCTCTGAAAAATAACCTATTTTTAACTATCAATAATCTTATTAAAAATGGTAGATTAAAGTGATAAATAATTTAAGTGGTAATAAACATTTTCATGCATTTTTTAATAAATCAACACCAAATGCTTATGAATGCATTCATAAAAAAGAGATAAAATGACGAAGGTAAAAGTACTAAGTAGAAAACTTTATGTGATGTGAATACGAAAATAAGATCAAGCTTCTTCACAAGCAAAAAAAAAACTCTATTCAACATTTTAATATCCCCAGTTGGATCAGTTGATAAACAAAAAAAAATCCTCTTGGATTATCAAGAATTACACTTCAAACATGATCTCCAGAAAACAACGATATGATTCATTGACGTATGTGATATTATCTAGAATCTAGATTAATATTGACAGCTGGTCACCTAACAATGATTGATATGTGGGACTGTCAAGGCTTCGCGCGGCGGCTACTTATTATCGGCCAAAGTTTCTTTTTCTATTCTATTCTGCTTCTATTCTTCCTGTGTTCTGTGACGATACGTAATCGTCCTGGGCCCGTTCCAGGACTGCTTTCAGGGCAATTTTAGTCCCGTATTACAGAACCTCAAAATTAAAACTGCTTTAAAGCCATTTGATTACTTAAAACTAGTTTTATTAATGATTGAGACTCTGTGATACGAGCCTTAGTTCAGGGCGGGTCCAGTTATAGTTGTACCGCAATGGCTCAAATCGCTTAATACTGCACATGACACTTTGGTTTTTGTCTATTGGCCGGCTATAAGAGTTCATCAAGATAACACCCCTGTTTAAAGTGTCATGGCTGCAGTGGCTTGTATCTCTAAATGAAGCTGTTCATGCATGCATGGTTGACACTGTGACAATTTTCCAGTGCGATTATCTTATTTCATATACGTGGTATTTTCCTGGTCACTAGGCAGCACATTGAAGTGATAGTCCCAACGATAAAAAAAACGACGGGTTGCACTCCGAGAGTGCCGGCAGAAGTGAAAACTTGAATATTAACGTTGTGCATTTTTGATATTTTGGAAGGGTTAGGGAATAATTTTTACACGAACTGCTTTAATTATCAGTATAAAAGTACTATCATTTATGTGGTAGAATACAATATTTATTTATTGCGCTATCGTACACAAACATGACAATTTATATTACATTAAAAAGTTTATCTCTCAGAAAAATCAATCAATAAAAATCAAAAATCAACAATCATCCGTCTTACGAATTTTCGATCAGGTCACGTGTCCTGCCGCGAGTTTAACATTTTTTACCCATTACAAAAAAAGTGTACAACGCCGCTAAAGAAGTTTTCACTTCAAAAACTCACGACCCATTGCAGCCACTCAAAACATACTTATATCAGAAACCATAAAAGTAGTCTGTGAAATGTAGATTTAAGATACCTTCGCTTTGAACAGTCGAAATGGTAATGTGTCTATACTAAAGCATCATTTCTCAGATTCGATGAATGTTGGCTGACCTGAATACATAAATAGCTGCATTCAATGGTCTTTTGGTCCACCTTTAGTGACATGGTGAATTAATATTTGGTCCTGCTACCTTACTTTTGGGAATATGAAGCTTTTGTTGCGGCATGAATATTTTCGTTGTTAATCTTTCAAAAGTAAAGAATAATTTGACCTGAAGCTACTTTTAAACACGAAGTAACGGTACCATTTTCAGGTCTAAAGACGTTAATTTAGTAAAAGTAAAACTAATTGCTGCAGTAGACATGAAATGACGTGTTGATGACCCTGTTTGCTTCCGTGGTACCGTCACGGTCAGGCCTGTTCGCCGTTCAAAGTCACGGTCGACGCTTCTTAATGATTCACAGCCGACAAGCCAAAATGATTAAAACTTGCGGTTTTCGGTGAGTGAGTGATATTTTCTAACGAGTTTTTTTTGTATATTTTCTTGTATTAGCTTAATGGTTGTATGTGTTTCTGGCTAATTCGCAGTTGGATTTTTTAATAATACATATATATTTTTCGGCATTTCCAACTCTGTTTTGTTTTTTTTTTACTGGTCCAGGCACATCGGCTCTAAACAAATGACCAATGACCAATCCATGTGAAAATTGAAATCAACTGTACCTATTGCAGCAATTTTATCCATATGTTATGCCTATTGCTTCTTGCTAAACAGTTTCTCCTTCTTTAATGGAGAATTTAATAACCTTCTACTGACGTAATTTCCTATTTATTTACTTTAACAAATTGAAAATTTGTCACATGTGTTTACGTCACGTATCTCCACATACATAATCTACGTAACGATACCCTTATCTGATAAGAGTCCAAAACTTGTTAATAAAACATAAATATTTTGGATTTTTGTGTTCCGATTCCGTATGTAGTTGTAAACTATGAATAATATCTATTTTAAATATACTGTTACCTATCAATTTGTTAAGGATAATGAAAATGACGCATATACGGTGGCAAAGAAATCGACCGCAAACTGTAACTATGAAGTCACAAATGATTCTAGCGTAGGAATTCTTCGTAGGTTACCAAAAATAAATCTGCTGCTCATTAGAAAACTGCATTAGGTACTCACGCGGTAAAAATTTATGGAACAGCATTTTTTTTACAATCGAGAGTAACTAGTAGATGTGTATAGGTTTGTTCCTTCTTTGGTTGGTCCATGTTCAAAATCAAAATATTTTATTTCACGTAAACCTACATGGATATTTATGAAACGTCAGAAGCTAGGTGCACGGTTCCAATTGGTCGTTTCCTATGGAGAAGACCCGGCAAGAAACTCCATGGTTACTCTTTTAAAAATAGTTTGCTTTTACAGTGTTTACAAATTATTGTTAATAAGTATGGGAGGACAGTGTTGGTCTGACAACAAGTACACTAATGGACTCTCTTGATAAAATGAGCAATGATCTAAAAGATCATACAACTCTGTCTCTAAAACTTTAATGGGTAGTTAGATATATTGTATTTCTATTGGACACACCGTGAAATATAATCATGCAGTACTTGAAAAGGAATTCTTGAGCTAAAAATGATTGAATTATCACTAGTAAACGGGCGACGTGACAACATTTGGGTTTTTTGGTGGTTCTACTTATGATTTTGTTAATAATGTCCCCGTGGACCATTCTTTAAATATGCTGTATTCTGTTAAAAATCGCTGTCGAAACTTAGGTGAAGTAAGTAAGTACTGCTGTTAATGTGCTTATATTAATTGTGTGTTTTAACATTAATTTCAAGTGAAGTGACCAAAGTGCGAGTTAGGTTTACAGAATAATGCTTTTACATCCTTGGAAATAAACCCGGACTGACGTTCCATCAGTATCAGTTTAACCTTATACGTAGTCCGGGCTTATATAAATGGGGGTTAGAGTTTAATGCACTTCTCATTCTTGGTTACTTACGAACTTATTATTGGTATTTTTATACGAGTGATACAGTTTGGCATTTCTGAAAGAGGAGTAGTGTTATAGTCACGTCATCCTTCAGTGGCGCCACTAAGCAATATCTTTAAGATACTCTTAGAGTGTCTGTATTTTCTTTTATCGCTACGGACTTATCTACATCTTGAACTATAGACGTCTAAGTAATCGGTATTCCATTTGACTGATAACTACTGGTACTTCGAGTAATCGCTACAGATAATTTTCTTTTTCTCTCATATCCTGACCTAAAAAGAAAAGTTGGTTTTTCTTATATTTTTCCAAACACACTCACACACTTTTCACCATTATATTACTGGAGATACCATTGCCAACATTAATTTCCCAGGGTGTTTTAACTCGACCGACATAAGCTATTTTTTTCGAAGCTGTGTTACCATAAGTATTTTGGTTATTTATTTAGTAAGTGGATCCTCATATCTCTTCAGGCACGATCGATAACCAGTATACTTGGTAGAAAAAAATATATTTTATAGCTCTGTTGTGCTCTCCCGCTGTTAATAGTACCACTGGACTAATCTTTCCATCACCCTAGAAAACACCTAAAGAAACTCAACATAAATACAAAATTGCTTTGACACTGTAACCTCCGTGCATGACAGTACAAAGGAGATTATGGTGTGACTCTCCGAAGGCTGCTTTATCGGTTCCGAGAAAATTCTCACAAAAATCTCTGTGTGTCAATGAATCTAATCATTGCCTTCTGATATTTGCACACCTCCTGCAAAACTTGGGCTATTTTAAGGCGAATCCTCAACTCTAGCCCGCAAAATTCAATTTTTCTTAAGTTTTGTTAGGAAAGATATATGTAGATAGATAGATAGATAAAACATTTATTCGGTGCACACAAAAGACGCAGCACAACACACAAGAACATAAAAGAATGTTAAAAAGTAACAATAATAAATATAAACAGCGTGCCAATATACAGAAAAAAAATAAAAAGTGAACAAACCCAAGGAAATAAAGTTCAAATTTGAATTTAAAAATTAATTATAATCATAAATTTCAATTTGAATTCAATGAAAATTCTTAGGCGGAGATTTAAAAGTTTGAGGATTAAAATAAAAGTTGATAATATTCCTTCTTTTTTCTTAGGTGCGGTGGGATTACTTAGTAGTAGAAATTGGGTTTTTATCTACGTAATTTAGCGTTAAAAAAACTAAAGTCTTTGGTTAGATTTACATACGTTTTTGCGGCACCACTGCCCGACTTTTAAGTCCGACGGTTTAAGGTGACCGCCGACGCTCGATTTTGTTCAGACATAGCTGTTGACGTCACAGTGGGTACTAAGGTTTAATTGCCTGAGAATGCAGACGCTTAGTGCATCATATTACTCAACTATGAACAATAACTAGCTTTTGTTAGCGCCTCCGCTTGTAAATGAGGACGTAAAGACCGAATTAATTAGTGATTTTGACTGCATTAGTGTAAAGACTCAAAAGTTTGTGATCGACTCAGAAAATAAAAGACAGTTATTATTTTTAGAGCCATTTTTTATTCAGATTGTTATTTTCATAATGTTATACTTGATCAAAAGTCAAATTACAACAACCTGTTTTTAATCCATCCCATGCATCGTTACAATTCAAATTATCAGTTTTTCCCAAGACATGGGTACAAAAAATCACAACAAATTAATTAACCAAAACCTCAATTAAACAGTAACACAAACAAACACACAGACGCGGCCCTCATTACTAGTATATATTCGTCAAACAATGCGACGCGATGTACTCGCGTATTTCAGAGACACAAAACACAACACACACAGCTTGGACGTTAGTCGCTTACTGCGGGGAGCATCAGAGAGACGTTAGTGTTCGTGCTACTGTGTGGATTTGCCGAATAAACGTTTTGTTATAACACTTGGGTAAGTCCTTTTAAAAGTTTTACGCAAAAAGTTTGTTTGTCTATGGTTTTTTTTGGGGCCGGTTACTGGTGAAAAGTGCGACGGTTAATTTCTGATTCGATTTTTTTGTCGTGCATTGAGAGGATTTCAATTCTGAAATGATGTGGCTGGATTTGAACTTTTGTAGTGTTAATTTTGGGTGTGTTTAACATTAAAATATTAATAATTCGATGTGTTAATTGGAGTCAGTTAAGAATAATGTGGTTATGAGTTCTAGTTATTTAACTACTAAAGAGCAAGCTAACATTGGAGTTCGAAAAAAGAGTGCCATGTTTTAGATATCTAGAACTAGGACTTGCGAACTTTTTCAAGTTACAAATGCGCGCACTAATTTTAATTGTTGAAACATAAATTTAATATAATCATATTACCATGATTTGCAATAGAAAAAATGTAATCGCTCAAAAGCGCAAACTAGAAGCTCACTTTTCTACCAAACCAATCGTACCACCGCACAGTGCTACAACTCAAAATAAACTGCCAAACTGTAGTAAAAATCTATCGGTTGTGTGAGCCCTAAAGGCTTTCGTGTGACGTAGCGACGGGCTCGTCGTTTCGACCAATCACAGCGTTGACTGATCCATAAAAACGTCAAGCGTGAAGCGGAAAGGCCAAACGCGAAACGTACGTGAGGCAGAACGCACGCCGGTATCAAACGGGACGCGCTACATTCGTTCGTTCAATAAAGTTTACGCTCGTTTACGGTCAGTGTAGTGTTGTCCGCATTTCGGAATAAAAAAAGTGAGTAAAAAAAGAGAAAAATATTTTTTCTGCATTTTTTTTGCGTTTTGTCTCTCGTGGGTGTCCAGTCGGAACCGGTGTGTAATTGGATGCTGGATTGGTTCAAGTGATATTAACTTAGTTCCAAGTAAGCTGTCAGTTTTTTCTATGAATTTATAAGTTGTTTGCAAACAAAATTTTCGATTTGGTTCCAAGTGGACATTCATGTTTGGTGATGATGATAATTATACAGTCGCAATAAGTGATGTATCTTTTTTGATAATGTTTGCATTAAAGTTAGTGTGTGCTGGAGGTGTGTTTGCAGTGTTTCTCAACACTGGATTTGTAACTTTTAAAGTTTAATAGATTGTTTTGGGTCCTAACTTGAGAAACTGTTCCAGGGCATAAAGTCATAAACTTTAAGTTGATAAACATAACTGTTAATTCTCTCTTAAGCTCGAGAATCATAAATAACTACTGCTCCTTCTTACGACATATCTATCATACAAGTCATCATTGATGAAATGGCTTATCTCGATCTCTTACGTAAATATTATCGGAAGTTTTAACTTTGTCGGATTGTTAATCTGTAATCTTTTTGGATGTTTAGTTTTACTTTTAATGAAATTAAATTCAAGATTTTCAACAAAAACCTTTGATGTTTATCATACTAACTTCTCTCAAAATAAAAATAAATGTATACAGAATAGTTCAAAAGCCACCCACGATTCAAAATCTCCTGCAAATAACAATAGTAAATATTTAAAAGACACCTTACTCATACACGACCAGAGAATTAAGAATCTCAAACATATTGTTGCAATTGATAAAATTGTGTAATTTTTATCATGTTATCTCTTGCGTGCAAAATGTAAATATCATTCTTGATACTACTTATGGGATAAGCAGAGGTACGTATGCTTTAGTCATGCAAGAGGCTGAGCTCACGTGATCACATACCAAACTTGAGTAAATAAAAAACGAAAGTCGGTGTTTAGTTATCTTAAGTCTTTTAACCACAAATATGCTTAGCGACGGTGAAGTAGAGAATCCAGTCTGAATCATGTGAGCTACTTAAGGGATTTCAGATGAAGATTATGTTATATCTCTGATCCTGAATACAATTTTACATCTTCATAATCGTATGTAAATCAAATTAAAATTTATTGATAAGATTTATGAAAAGAATCGGAAACCAAATACATATTTGGTAAAGACAATGTGAGCTGTCAATCAACGTTGCATGACGGATGTTCTAATTCAATCCATCATAATTGAAGCCTAGCTTAAATATTGATTCATTAGGATGAAAGATCTTTGAATTAACTTTACAAAAACGCATCTTATAATGTTAATCCCATTGAGAAATTCTCCATAACGTTAATATGGAAATATACTTAGCATAGTCTCAATTCACTTCAACGTTTTTTGCATCTAAAATCTCACTATCCAATGATGTTTCCTCAGTGAATCCCAATGTTATCACAGTCAAGGATACTGTTTTCATCCTTCATGGATATATTTTTATTATCAGCAACTGCGTGCATATGTACATTTATTCTGTTCTCTGATATATTTGTATAATTCGTTAATAACTGTATTATTCTGGAGTGCATTAGAGGGATATCATGATCGTGTGTTGACACCTTTCTCTGTGCGACGTCATCGGATGACGCAATAACTGTTACTGTTTCGCTATGATGCATACCTGTCCTTTCTAGTGCTTTTGTAATTTCTTCGAAATTGTTATCTTTTTTGTGTAATCTTCGTCTATTATACGCGCTAAGCAAATTTTGGAATGTTTTACTGCAGGCTAAACCTGACCAATTGTTGGAATTGTTTCTTCATTACTTATTCGATATTTGTACTAGATGATTGTGATTGCACATTTTACTAATTTGCAATTTTAATGATTACGAGTATTATCCTTTTCTATTTGTTGACTGTTTAAACAAGTTAGCTTATAATTGTAACTGTATACAGCAATAATGATTATATAGGAGAGGGGCGTGTAGCTAAGTTATATATCAGCCGCACTGGTCGATCTATCAGGTTCAGCCAAGCTTGTCGCGGTTGGTCCCTGGATGGGTGACCTCTTTACATGACATGTTTACACACCAAGATTTCTTGCCTTGGAAAGCACGTCAACCCGTTGGTCCCGGCTATCATTCGCCGAACTTTGACAGTTGTTACGTGTCGTCAGAAGCCCGAAAGTCTGTCGGGCCCAGTGCGGGTTGGTAGATATCACACGTCTTCGAAATTTTGGTTCTAAGACATGCCTGCAATGCAATGCATGTTTCCTCACGATATTTTCATTCACCGTTTTAAGAGAAATTGAGTAAATGATAAATATACCTTACTATAATGCGGGTACACAAGCCTAGCGCTACAAAGCCTCCTGACATATGACATGAAGAATTTACACGACGTTTGGTTCCGCGTCTAGAACTACTTACCCCATAACTAAATAGTAAAATAACGAATAAAACAAACAAACCTGTTATATCTATGAAGAATGCTTTTAGTTCCACAAATTTAATACTTCGCCTAGTCTTACCGATCTTAACTGAGGGCCTGGAGTTCAAATCTTGTGGCAGTTAGATGAGTTTCAACTTTCTCGTAAGAGTACTACTAACCGTAATTAACGAGAAAAAATGAGAGATTACACAAGAACTTTTGGCCTATAGTGGGATAATACCCACAATACCAAACTCATTTTTGGAAAACCTGACTTACGACAAAGGTAAACTAACTTCTCACTGTACCATAAATTTACAAAAAAAAATGCAGAGGCCCTTAGCAAGAAGGCAAGCAAATTACAGGCTGATAATACTTGTCATGAAAATGGGGCTTAAAATCATACCCTGTAAATACCTACATGAGAACCATTTGACCTACAACAACCCAGCTCAGGAGACCTGACCATGACCCATGACGGTATCCCTCTAGAAACCGTTCGGCTATCAACGGTAAAGCATACAAGCAAATAAACAAAGTAGCTGTAAGAACAATAAAATTAACGAGGTTCAAATGTTCAGCACATACTTCGGCACCCATAAACACTTATAAACTCAAACCCACATCAAGTAATACATTTCCAGTATAATTTGACCTCGTATCGTATAGGGTTTCCGTACATTGAGTGGTTAGATTGTACTGGTAAAGTTCAGCGGGGTATACCGTCGTAAGAACATAAATATAGGTAACATTACGACTGTGCTGTACGGGGCTAAAGGAGTCAAAGATTTATAGCCCTTCAAACCAACAGTTTGTGTGACTAATAGGCTGGAATTTATAAACGGCTACAGCGCAATGGTTTGTAGTACTAGCGAGGGTCATGAGTTTGAAGCGAGCCCCGGATTATTAAAAACAATTAGATCCAATTATCAAAACTAAATTCGGCAAAAAAACTCGATCTTCGTCACACATTAATGGATTATTTTTTATCAATTATTTAGCATTATCCAGATATATTAGAAAATAAACATAATTATTTAACCCAAAAAAATAAAATGTAACAAGAAAATCCATCGTCCAACAGAAACCGCCTCAAAAAAGTAGGTGCAAATAGTATAATATTTGGCGTTCTTGTAAAAGACATCAACGCACTCGGAGCCCACACGCGCTCGCACGATCCTTCATCTTAGTCCTTCCAAGAAAAACTTCACTTATCGAACGACTGGGACCCCTAGCCAGCCCGCACGTGTAACTGAACATTCTGCCTTAGATTATTTACCTGCCTGTACCCGACTTTTCTATAATATGTACCTCTTTCTGTGAAGTATACGCTGACATTTCATTAGGTTCAAGCTAAATTAACCGGATTTTAGTCCTTAATTAAGTAAGACATAAAACATGCTTAGAGTAAATCTTAGATAAGTGTCGTGAAACGTTAATTTCACAGTTTGAACTTGACAGTTCTAAGTGAATGTAAAAAAAAGTCAGCAATTTTTTTATTACATTTCCTTTCTTACAATCAAAAATACAACCACAGTTATATTTCATATTAAACGTTTACAAAATGGTTTAGTTTGATCGGTAACTCGGTAGATACTGTTAATAAGTGAAGGGAAGCGACTGATGACATTCAATGCATTTTTACGATGTGATGCTCTTATAAACTTTTTTAATTTCAATTTAATGGTTTGCGATAGCTTGCTTACGTTTAATGAGATTAAAACTTTACAGTAGTTGAAAAGTTTCAACACCGAAAACAGTAATACTTAAAAAAAACACCTTTATAAAAAATACAAAATTTTTCTCATAATTTTTTATTTAGGTAGATATTTTTTATATTTTTAAACACGATTTAATTTTGTCTATACTTAACCATTATGCGACCTAAACTGGTTACCTATGTAAACCATGTACTTTATGTTATAAAAACGGACATTATGTGATCATTAATCTATTTATTTTAATGTGTGGTTTTCCACTCGTGGCAATCATCAGTCTTAATGTTTTACTAATATGTTTATAATTGATTTCAAATTGTGCGGTTTTTTAATTAGTGCCAAGACATCAACTTACCTATTAAATATTAGCATTATTTATTACATTTTTTATTTATTTATTAATTATTTTAAAAATCTTAGCAAATTTCGCAATATCATATTTCAACTAATAATCAAAACTTTAAAACCTACTTAACTACTTTTTTATGACTTACATAGAAAAAAAACAGTGTTATAGTTAATGCACAGGTGTAGTCTGTTAATATTAATAATAAACAATTTACATAATAGCTCAATAATAATTATGTTAAATGAATTGTATAAAAACAAAAGACAGCTAAATCTAATGGACTGCATAAATATAAAAACCTTTTTGGAAAAATATTCCTAAGAATAATATAATATTTAAAAATAGAATACTTGGTCCTAAAACAAAATGCAAACGTAAGTCGCAAATACATTATGCAACCATGTTTTTGTTGCTCTCCTATTACACATACATATGTAAATTGTATTAACAAACAAACAAAAGTCAAATAGTTCACTTGGGCTAAGCTGGGTCACAGATATTACAATACTACGTACAGATACCCAATCCCATACAAAGAAATTACACCTCCCTAAGTCTGGCAATTGAGCTGGCAATTTTTCGTCATAAAAATTTTCAACAGATGGCAGCATCAGCGATTCACTAATTGCCATAGACAGTAGTTTTACGTCGCCATCTAGGAGTCGACCTACTTTTAAAACGTTTCGTGCCATCCTATAAAATAAAGTTTTATACTTCCGGTTTCAGAAGAACATGTAAATAGATTTATTGTATGTTTCTATGTAAGGAAATAGAATTAAAATAAGTTGTTTGATTTAAATTTGTGACTATAAAGGTTATTTTAAAGACAGGACAAATTGAGTAAAACACCATCTATTGCAAGCTCTAAACAAAACGATTAACAGATGCCTACTTTTATCATTATATGGGTTCGAATTGAAGGTAAAAGCTTATTTTATGTTTGTTTGTTGAAAAACGAGTGTGAATAGATAAATCAGCATTTAACAAGGAAGTCTTGATTTTATTGATTTTAGCCAAAATTTGAAATAGCCGTTTATCGCTTTCTAATGATTGTTATTTTCATAATGGTTACCTATGATGCCATCTTTGACTTTTTTTGAAGACTAATTATAAAATGTTCTAGTTGAGACCCCATGGCTGGGTTCAAGCATTTATTCATCACTCCACGCGCGGTAACATGCCAAGAAAACTAAGTAACAAATTCCATATATTTTGAAGGCCTGTGTAGCCTGCTGTTTAACTTGTGTCCTATAAGAACATCTTCGTGGAAACCGAACCCAATGTAATGTTGCATAATGAAAACAGTTGTCAAGAAGGAACAAAATCAAATATGTATGGTCGTTAACAATGCTAGTGGAATTTCTTGCCATTTTTCTCCATACAAAACTACCTTTTAGAAGGGTACTACCAACTAGAATCAGTTCTATTTTTTATTTTCTAAGTTTTGACGTTTAAGAGTGCCTATTTGAAAGAAATGATTTGACTTGGAATTTGCAAGTAATAGATCAAAAGAGGAAGACTAGTACCATCTTACGATGTATTCACTAACAACATTAACATTATACAAATATTGTTCTTATTCAAATATTGTTAATAATATTATTCATATACTATGTAGTGTACAACAAACATATCGCTTGATGATCTTTACTTTATTGAACTAGTGCAAATCGTGTTTCAGTTCCATGTAAATTGGTTATTAATAAACAGTTCCTATATTAGGGACGCAGGCCTTCTCTCTGTGAGAGGGAGTTAGTGTAATCAACCACGCGGGCCCAATGCTGGTTGATGGATATCATACGTCTTCGAATTTTTGGGTCTATGTCCTAGAACCAAAAATTCGAAGACGTTCGGTTACCTCATGATGTTTTCCTTCACCGTTTTGAGAGTAGTCGTGATGAAATCAAATACACAAAGCGCCTGCCTGGGTTCAAACTAACAATCTACATAAACTCGTAAGTCGGGGCCGATACCACTAGGTCACCACTGCTCTCCAGGGCTTGAATCACTTATCGAGCAATCCTGTTACCAAGCGTGGTAGTTATGACAATATTTCGATCACCATCACCATCACCATCATCATCATCATCATCACCATCACCATCATCCTGCCTTGTCCCATGTGACTTGGGGTCGGCGCCTCACGTTTTCTTCTCCCATTCTCTTCTGTCAACCGTCACGCTATCATTGACTCCCTTCTCTTCCATATTATTTCTCACACATTCCATCCATCTTTTCTTTGGCCGTCCTTTAGGGCAATATAACGATCACTAGTCCTATTATAGCGGATTTAAAAAGTCCATATTTGTCAAGCACTAATAAAGTGACAATGTGTACAAAGTCCAATGAATTATGACCCCATAGTGATGTCGGGTTGCTGAACTCAATGAATCTTGCTGAACTCAATGAATCTCATCTTCAAATGTCTATTATAATATAACATATTGTTAGGAGGAGAATATAACCATAATATAGTAGTCACTCCTTTTTTAGCCATATCATAGTATAGTTACACTCTGTCCATCCATCGTTTCTTCGGTGTCTAAGTTTTTCCACTACTCGTATAGCCATCCACATTACCAAGAGTCAATCCACATTTAATCCTTTTGAATTGAATTTACTATGGTAAATTCAATCTAAAAGCAAAAAACAGATTTGGCAAAGTTTAAATAGTTATTTTTCTAATGCCTCATCTGTCACCAGCAGACTTGTTTCCTGAATCGGTGAACATCCAAAATCAAACTACATAAAACCTGAGAGCTTAAGCCACCAAACTTGTTTAAAAATAATCAACGGAACCCAAAACCACACGATCTTAAAGCACCCATTTAAATTTAAATAAACGATTCGATAATTAATTAAAATTAATTATATGTTAAACATTATTTATATTATTGTTCCAATATTTAAATATGGATGAACACCTGTGTGCAACCCGATACGGCCGCCGGCGCCGACTGACCATAAATATGACCATAAACATTATGTTTTTTTCAAGTATCGAATATTTTTTGGGTTTGTCCTTCAGGTAGAGTTCGAAGAAGGTTTCATTGATGATTCATTTGGATTGATTGGAATCAAGCTTTTAAATCTTCTCAAGCATTTTATGATTTAGAATTTCGATCAGCAAATTCACGGAATAATTTTTGAGTGGGGTTAGTCCATATTCATGTCTGCTTTTACACTTTTATATTTTTTTTGGGTGGGTTGTCATCAAAAGACTTCTCCCGCTCTGTGTGGAGCGGGTGGGTGTGTCAGACTTTCTGACTAAAACCCACCTGTGTTTCTTCAGTTGCCTGTGCAAGCAGGGTTGCCAGGGCAACGGTATATCTTTCGAACAACCCACGACCCTGGCAAGCTCAACACCTGAAGTTCTTATTTTAAACCGCATTCATGAAACACCTATCAGATTCTATAACCGATACAGTATAGCCCATTAACACCTCGAAATGTACTTTATAGTACCGGCCCATTCAATAAACTAAGAGTCCTCGGACATGACAGTATTATGCTTCACACGCTAGCAGTAAGCTAACACCACGGCTATATGATTACGCGGAAGGGTCTGGTATGTCGGCAGACGTTAACATTGACACTTGACCCATCCAGCGTGCGGTTTACTATCGTTAATCAATGGGAATTGTGGGGATGTCTCATCAAGTAAATCTTCTTTAGGTTATTTACCTTATTCAGATTAATTGAGTTAATCTGAATTTGAAGCTCTTGTAATTTCAGTGGAATCTGTGTCGTTAACTTTAGCTTCAACTACTTTGTCATTGATAACGTATTCTTTTAGTTCATTGACTAATTCTGTACTAAATTTATTTGGAATAACTTAAAAGCTTTTGACATCTACATGTCACTAACCGCTATCTTATAACTAGCTGACTTTCTCAAACTCCTCATCTAGACGTAAATTTAAATCAGAAACCCGTTGATTGCCGCGATTTTCATCATCTTAATCCTCGGACCGGCTCGGGCGTGCTCGGGCACACTCGGGCGTATTCGGAACCAGCGCAAGAGCCGCCGTCCAGTCTCGTTCAACTCGCTACTTATGTTACAAACCAGATCTTGTTAAGTTACATTTTATTTTGTAATGTTATTTTCTTTTATTGTGATATTAATTTAATGACCATATGGTAATGCGTTTTTTCTTTTGGTCTATTTTTGTACCCTACTTGTTTATTTATGGATTTGAATGATCTAAAAAGTTCATGAATATCTTGGCAGACACAAGTCACTGTGAATATTGTAATAGAATCTTCCCAAACGTATATTTTCTCATGTCTATCTTTAACTCTATTAACTTACGTGTCTCATCTCCAAAATCATCAAGCCCGTTAATATCCCAAGAATTATAATCCATGAAAATAGAATTATCAAAGCGAGTTGACATAATAACTTTCTCATCGTGTTCATTGCCAACTTTCATGTGATATTTTACTGATTTCAACGTTGCACCGACTCCAAACGAATGTAGGTACCTACTTATAAATGAGGTTACTGTACCTACATATAATATTAGTTCAAAAGAAAAGTACGTTCATGCGTAAGCTGAGTAAATTTATAAACCGACTTATTCTGAGATCAAAATGCAATAATCAACACGGGCAATTTAACGCTTTTAGAGTGAAAGAAACAGAGTTTAAAATGTGGAATATGAGACTGCTGTAGAAAATAGTCATAATAACGTAAAGATTAATAAAGAATTAGTACTAATTTGTTTATGAATGGACTTAACATGTCAGTGAAATGTTCTTTTAAGAAAAGAAGAGAGAACTGATATTTGTAGTCCAGTGGAAGTGCAACTAACATATACTTTGTAACGATTGGTCTCAGAGTAGCATAAGTAACAAACAAAGCAACTGCACCTGTAAAGACAACTCGGTCAAATATACGGGCTTAATATTATTATGACGAATATGGTAAGCTGTATAGTCATGCCGACATCATGGTTCTGTTTCTTTCTAGTCTTAACTTTAAAAACATTATTTCTGCTTCTGTTGACATCGATTTTCAAGATAGCTTTTGAAGAGTCAATGATGAAAGTCTGAAAGCTACCAGTCAACATTAACAATAAGCAGCCCATTAAATTATTAACATCAATTAAACATATATCAAGCCAATACATTACACAAATAGTTACTCATATATTCACGCATAATCTTAAGAGGACTAAGCAGATTAAGAATCTCTGTGATTGCCAGTAATTATCACGAAGGCTTAGTGAAAGGTGGTGCATATCTGTAATTAGATCTCCAATGTTGTTTTCCTTGAGAACTTGAGACCGATTAATGTGCCGTCAAAAGGCAATCTGATCTCAGTGGGTTATAAATATTTTCACGTGGACTGGGATATGGATGGAGAAGTGATTGGTGATAACGTTGATGAAGTGAAATTAATAGGAGAGTTTGGAGCAACTGAAATGGAAACGTCAAAACAACAGATCACACAGAGCTTTGGCTAGTCGTTAAGGATAATATGAAATGATTACCAGTAGATCCCACGCATTCTCTAAAGAAAATCCATTAAAACATTCTAAAAAAACGTGAAATTCAATTTCAAATTCCAATTAAATTCAAGTAAAGAAAGTAATATAGACCTAGCGTTAATTACTAACACAGTTTATATAAGCAGGACATTGCGGTATTAATTCTCGCTTGCGGAGCTGTGGTCCAAGAGACACACAATAAAGTGTCGTAAAGCCAAAAGTAGCAGTAATATTACTTACTTACCCACTACAATACTCCGAAGTTAAGTTGTCGAACAACACGTCTTGCTTACAAACGACTTGAAAGTAAAGCCGTTTATTTCGAGAGTAGCGCTAAAATATGGTGTTATTTCTCAATCTTATTGTCACTGTAAGCATTTTTATGTGCTAGACCTCGATTTAGCCTAGCCTCTTGTTCAGCAGGTTGCTCATGTCCAGATAGTAAGAGAAATATTCGCAAGCAAGGCTGATTCAAATTATGTTGCCTGTCGAAGGAGTTCTTGTTGGAAATTAACTTATAAGGCTCCGTGTATACTATCTGTTGCACTATCGAAAGTATACTTTAAAACCTTCTAATAGTGCCAAATTTCGGCTACCACTTACAATCCATCCCCTTTCGACCTGGATTTTAAGATGTCTCCCAAAAATAAGTTTAGTTTTACGTCCAGATAACAAACCACTACACTTATTTTATACGTTATGGAAGCTGAAAGCAAAACCGACTATGAATAAAGTTACGCCTTATTCGCATTTTCTTCATCTATCTTTACCAAACAAATAGTTACTAATTGCAGCAAATGTCAAGATGTATCAAAGTTAACGAAGCTCTTTAGGAGTAAACTTGACAGTTGGATTTGTACAGTACTTTAAAGTGTGACTAACCAGGATTTGTTAGTCAATTGTCTTCTAATTGTATGACTGTTTTCGCATACTATTATTAGATGTGGCTACATTTGTATATTCATGCGAATGTTGTGCTATTAATACTGGTAAACTCAATGCCTTACTTGCCAGTCTTATTTTGATTAGAAATACATTGGCAGTGGGTTAGATTTGTATTACCAATGTTATGTCTATATTAATACAGATTTGAAATAAACTTTTTCACCACACTACCTATTATTTGCAATTTTTACCCATCGATTTCCGAGGGTAAAAGCCTTTTTTGTTATCTAGAGTGTAAAAGTGTTTTAAAATTCGAAGGCTTCCGATTCAAAATATACGAAGTTTAAAAAAAAAACCAAAGAGTTAGGAACAATAGTTATTTGTTTTACTTAGGGGTAAAAGTGTTTTTTGCCGTGAGTGCTTGGATTGAAACCTGAGCTAGCGAAGGGTTCCAGAATTAAACCACGAGCGAAGCGAGTGGTTTAAAAGAAGAACCCTGAGCGTCGCGAAAGTTTCAAATCACGTAACGCTAAAAACTTTTACCCATAAGTGAAACACAATAATTTTCACCACACTACGAGGAACTTGCAAAAAAGAAAGAAAACCAGTAAAATACGTATAGAATCTGTTTATTAAATGTAAATCACATCATACTTACAATAACTAATAATCTATTTTTGATTTTTATCAAATTTAAATGTAAAGTTTTGGCAATTATTTATATTAAATATTTTTTTATTATTTGAAAGCGATATACATGTACTATTGTTTGTTAATTGTGCTGTTTTATTATCAACATTGTAAAATTCTATTGGGGTATATGTTGGGGAGAGAGAAAGATTAGCAGACGGTTCGGAGTCTATAAATACGGGCATATCTTTTGACGTAGACGGAAGTGTGGATGGCTGAAAATTATGTTGCTTTAGTTTAATATCTCCAACAATACTTTTACATACTTTAGCTTTGTTCTCTATTGAATCCTCTATATAGGCCTCAGCCACAGTTTTGAACGTTCCTAACTTTTATCTTAAAAACTTTTTTGTTCCTAACTCTTTGGTTTTATTTAAAACTTCGAGTAAATGTTGAATCGGAAGCCTTCGAATTTTAAAACACTTTTACATTCTAGATAACAAAAAGCCTTTTACCCTCGTAAATCGATGGGTAAAAATTGCAAATAATAGGTATTGTGGTGAAAAAATGTTTTTAAGACAAAAGTTAGGAACGTTCAAAACCTGTCAACCGAAAATACCTGGTTATTCAGAACCGAAAATATCCGCTTTTTAATTTATTTTAATAAACAGATTCTATACGTATTTAACTGGTTTTCTTTCTTTTTTGCAAGTTCCTCGTAGTGTGGTGAAAATTGTTGTGTTTCACTTAAGGGTAAAAGTATTTAGCGTTTCGTGATTTGAAACCTTCGCGACGCTCAGGTTGCAATCCAAGCACTCACGGCAAAAAACACTTTGACCCATATGTAAAACAAATAACTATACATCAATTACTGCAGCAGTTATATTACTTTTAACGATAAAACCAGTGAATCTGCTTTAATGTCTTAACCTGTTACCACGGATTTACATGATTTTGAGCTACCCTGCATTGACATTTTTCATCGCTATTTTTATTTATTTCTTGTTGTTGTGCAATACATTTTGTATAGCACTTTTCGAAACAGCATTTTTTTTAATCCTTTATGAAAAATTTCGGGGTTTCAGTTTGCGGGTCGATGCCACCCTGTATATCTGTACAAATTCTTTAGGATAATCAAATCAGCACTAACCTACACTCATAACTAGCGCTGGACGGCCAACTACAACTAAAACTAGGATATTGTGAGCCTCTCTGTTGAGCGGAAAATTGAAATAAACTGTATAGAATTGGAGCAGCTCATTATATTAAGTGTGTACAGACCTCCTTCAGGATTGTATTTTTGTTTTGAAAAAGTTATGGATGAAGTGTTGAACAAGATCTGTAATTCAAACAAGTCTTACATCACTTGTGGTGATTTTAATGTTAATTTGTTAGAAAACTCTGGGATAAGTACTAATATTATAAGTTTGTTTCAGTCATGCAATCTTGTTAACCAAATTTTTGGAACCCACTGGAATAACTCCCACTAGTGCCATATGCCTAGATAACATTTGTACAGATGTTATACCAACTTACAAATAAATTATTAATTTAACAGATCATTGCGAAAAATTGATCACTATTTCAAACATAAACAAAAAGTTACTAAAAAAGATATCACTGTTAACCCAAAAACCACTAAACGTTCGGAAACATTTAAAACTAATTTTTTGAGTACTTTACCTCTTTTGCCAAATAATAATGACTCTAATCAACAATATAATGCTTTTTTATTATGTATTGCACACAATTTGATAATACTTTCATTCCAAAGCCATTCTCGGTTAATAGTAAAGCTTCCTTCAGTGATTGCGCCACCGTTGTTATATATAAAAGTAGAATACGACTTTTATGATTTGTCTGATGAACTGAATTCAATTTATATGTTAGAAATTAATAGAAATTATTTAAAAAAAAGTACGTTGTACGGCCAAGTTACATGAGTTCAAAGATTAAAAATAGTAGTAAATTAATTCAAATGTCATGATATGTCATTAATAGCGAAACGGGAAGGTCATGCAACCGAAGTAGTGACTATACAGCCTTGCTATTGATGGCAATATAATTAATTAATTAAATCAGATTCACTGTAGCGTTGCAACGGCTGTTTGTAATTTGCCTTTAATATTTGATGCCTCATTATTGATTCTCAGATGCTGATTCTCAGCCTATTTTTTTATGATGAAGTTTATATTTCATGTTAGTTTTACAATTAGGCGATTTTCAACTTTCCCCCCCTTCAATACACACCCTTCTCTTTTATCAGCTCCCACAATTTTCGAAGCCACAACATGCAGTAAGTGTTTAGTTGCAACACTTCGCTCCGACGCAGTTACGATGTAGATTGGATTGTGCGCATGTGCCGTAGATGGCGTCAGGTTGTCTCCATGTGTCCTCGGCTTAACGTTGTCAACGTACACTTTGGCAAGTTTGTAAAGACGCGATATGCTGGATTAAAAGAATAGCGGTCTTTCAAATAATAATAATTGAGGACCTCAAAAAGATTGTGGTCCTCATAATGATTGCAGTCTTCAAAAAAATAAAATCTTTTGTGGACTTTATAAAGATTTGCAACAATAAACAGCAAAGTGCAACCACTGTGTTCTATTTAAGACGTTTTGTACTGCATCAAAAATGTAAAAGCTGCTTGGCATAGCAGCTTTTACATTTTTCTGCACTTAGATAAAATTGAAAACTCTAGGACACTGGGAAAACTTTCGTAGAACTTTGAAATAAGAAATACTTATAACTCGCAGACTTTAAGTAAAATTGACTGACTGACAATGACCTGACTCAATCAAACATATTTCTTCTGCATTTTTGTCAAAAAACAGGTGCAAAGTCTAAATCCTGCATTAAATATGTGAACAGAGCCAACCAGCATACATCGGAATGTTTGCAAATCGTTACAATATAACAGTTTGCCTAATGTCAACTTCAGTTATGTCTGTGCAAATGATGGCAAACGGATATTGTTGTATGACTATGTGGCCAGACTGTGTAACTTAGACTTTATGAGATTTGTTTTAGCTTACAATTCTGTTTGTAATTCGTAATCGTAAATAGGTCGCAAGAATGTTTGTGTAAATTTAAATCATTTGCGTAATTATCTATTAACAATTTTGGCGTACTGGATATAGAAAAACCTACAAATCTTTGGTTTTAACGTCCCAAAGTATGCGGCCCTATTACATATTGACAGCTATTTCTTTGACATGGACAGATAGAATTATACTGTCTATCTTCAATAGCGATCTGTCTTTCACTGAAAATAGGTTATTGGGTTCGGCCGCAAGTATACTGCGACTTAATTCAATCTACTTATTAATTTTCTAAGCCTGCCATAGTGCTTACTTACTAAGTATTATTGGATGACCCCATATACATTACATTTCTTTGTTTACCTATTTACTACCATCCAATCGAAAGTAGCTACCACTTTTAGTCTGCCAGTCTGGTCGAGCCCTTAGCTGCGCAAGCGCGCGTTGCCATCGAGTCTGCCGCAGTCACCCACTCAAGCGCACGTACCCGCGTGTGAAACCCGAAACACACACACACACAAACACACACGCAGACAAACAAGCAGGGAAAATCAACGAACTGCACAGAACACAGCTCTGAACTAACATGCTTTACAAAGTGTTATGTACCTTGCCTTTAAATAATTTATATATTATCAGATTTTATTACCTATATTCCTAAGTTAGTGTCTGGTTTCAGTTTAATTTGGTTGAGCATTAGTATATATTTGATGAACGACTACTTAAAAGAAACAATCGGGTCATCAATCTGTGATTTACAGTCCGTATAAGGGTGCGTTTTGGGGGGTACCTACTATCCATATGAATTGACTTGACGTTCGAAGCCTAATTTGGATGAATATGTTAAATTAATTAGCATTCGATGCTAATAGCCTGTTTCACCAACACCTACTCCTATGGGTCTTGCAGTTTTATCTTACTGTATTATTCTGGTAGATAATGCTAAATGCAGCCGCATGGGTCGACGGAAGGTAAGACTATGCTTGCTGCGGGTAGTTCGTGGCTTAGTGACCATTACATATCGAGACGTCTCCGTGTCTCGGAACGTTGGTTCCGGTTCTCATCTTTGACAGTCGTTACGGGTCGTCAGTTGCCCAAATGTCTGACAAACAGTCTTACCAAGTGGTGTCGTGTTACTCAGTAAATGGGTTGTCGAGGGCAGTCGCTTCACGTAAAATACTGGTATTCAGCTGTATCTGGTTAGGCTGGAAGCTGACCCCAAGTTGGTTTGGGCGGGTTGATTGAACCTGCATGTCGATTCTGCAAAAATCTCACCTTGAAGACTTACGTGAAGTGAGCTGTCTGTGTCATTCCGTCTTGGTCAATCCCTAGCATCAGTGGCACTGACAGCTCACTCCACGCTCACTTCACCTACGTTTTCACGGTGAGATGGTTACGGAATAGCACTACTAGACACTATTTTAAATATTCAAACAGTATGTCTTGTCTGCTAGCATTCTGTGCAAATGTCGGTCGTACGCAACACAAGTAAGTATTAGGATTTACAAACTTTATTTCCTCAACTTCAAAACTATATAACGTATTACGTCTGAGTTAAATATTGTTGTGTCTGATTCAATAATTATTATTTAAAGGTTTTTCCTCCTATTTTGTAAACAGCTGGTATTTTAAGGTCGGTGGCTAAGTAATGATGTAAAGGCCGCGACACACGAGCGTTTTTCTGTCGCACGTCTTTTTGACAGTTTTTTTTTTTTTGTAATATTTTCGTCAGAATGATTCAAGTTAGTTTTTATTAAATTATGTTTTTTAAACACGTGCGATATGCATTATACATGTTTCTTCAATATGTTTTAGCACTTTGCGTCTTAGAAACAGCTTTGACACACTTTCTTCAAATCAACAAGTATGCAGATTCAAACAAAGCATAAATACATTTTATTAACATAAGTTCTTACAAGTCATGCGATATGGAGGCATGAATGAAATATTAACTATTCTTCATTAATTAGTCAGTGATAGAAATTTAGTTTAGAATAGTATTGTCTTTCCTCGCATACGAACTTTTATGAAATAAACTACAATCATGAAGTGACGACATCGTGGAGTTTCTTGCCCCTTCTCCATACGAAACTACCTTTTGGAAGGGACGCCTAGAATCAATTTCATTTTTAATGTAAAATTTGACATTCATAAGTGCTTTTGAATGGAAAACTAGCCCTTTTTGGCGACTTTTTGTGACATCATTTCTATTATTATTATTGTATTAACATAGTACATGCTTCCAAGTAAGTAATATATATTTTCAGCTCTTCCTGTGTATTTATGTATATATAATGTATTACAAATTTCAAACGATTTTTGAATTAAGCTTTCAAGGCTACCCATTCATCCTGAATTGTAGATACCTAACACACACACACACTCACTGACACACACACACACAATCACACACACACATTATCATTTTGAATGAAACACTGAAGCAATCACTGAAAACATAACACTCCTATTTTTCTGCAGAAGTGTAAAAACAGACAAGTTCAGACTCTTGAAAAATGAAGGTAAAGCAGCGGTCATTTACAAAGCTTACTACAACCACACAATGCTATGCATAATATTTAAATGAATCAATTGATCTATTCAGTAGCACTTAACCCTCATAACTCTATACGTCTTTATGACGTAATATATTTTAACCTGTCGATACTTATTCACAATCATGGTCGTTAAGTCAACACGTTATTCACCACGTGGTAGTTGGAGCCAACGCACCTATAAAACGATTCTTCTCGGTTTAATTATTAATATTCTCAATGAAAATGAACGTGGGGTTAGATATTTCACACGATTCATCTCTGATGTCATTGTTCTTGAAATAGATTTTATTGTCTTTGGATAGTTGAAGGATGCAATTTTTGCTTTGATATTTTTTTGTGGAAAGGACACGCCATTAAATCTATTTTGCGTCATTTAGTCCTTGAAAACTACATCAGGTTCCAAGTGCCTTAATTACATGCCAACCATGTCTCAAAAGGATAGAGTATTTTAGAAAGTCCCAAGCAAATAATTTTAAATTATGTACCCTCTTAAACATTTAAACATTTGTTATAAAGAGAAGAAAAACTGCACTTAGTTTTCCTCAACCACACTCACATTTGGTGCTAAAAATACCCAATACTAAAATGTCTTAGTCACTTACATCATGGAGTCGCAAATTTTGTTGCAATTCATAACTTTACAAACTTACTTACACATTAGTCATTCAATTCAAATCGCATTACAATCTCCATGGCTGCGTTTGTTTATAAATACTCCATCAAAGCTGAAACTAATCGTTCAATGTATACAAACATAGTCTACTAATTCATATTGCCTTTTACATTTTACGTAACTTACCCATGCTTGACACACACACACACACACACATACACTACTACGTCAGTCGCTGTAATGTTAATTATTGTAATATTTATCACCATGACCCCAATAGGCGGTCATATGAGTTTCCTTTTATATGCGAACTTATTTCAAGTCTTCTAGTATCCTTAAAGTTATCCGGATTATCGCCAGGATTTTTAATCCTAAAAAAGTCTGGACTTGGCTTGATATCAGAAGATGGTTCAAATCAGTGGTTACTTTAGCATTTTCAACAGTCATCATCATTATCAGTGATCGAATAATCGGGCGCTTAAATACCTTTCGGAATAAATAAGTTTGTTTGTACGAAAATAAATGGTGCTACACATCAAATTACAATTGTTTCAATTCTGTAAGTAGTTAGGCTGCTGGCCTGTTACTAAACCAGTTCTCATAAAAACATGCATTGTAAATCAAAAGTTCCATTAGAATCGGCTTTTTAAATCAAAAAAAATACAATGAGAGTTTAACAAGTAACAGCCGTCTTGAAAGTACGAGTAAGTATGTAAGCATTATTTTATCCGATCACTGATCATCATTCTCTTGCCTGAGGTACCCATGTTGCCAATTCCAATTTTCTTCCGGCAACCCAAGTAATTTGGAATTGGCAACACGCATTTTTATCCATAATTCTCTAACATTTTCAAGAATCATATTTTCATTAGTCTGACCATATGCTCATTCCATCTTCATATTTAATATGCTCGAGGTGGCGTGTTTGAAACCTAATCGACAAAACACGTGACTTGAATAACATCTTTTTAATGATCAAAGAATTGGCCATAAAAACTTGCACAGCGTCCCCGTGACCTCTAAATGTACAGAATATAAAATATAATGCGGTTTTATTAAATATCTTGTGTCTTATACTTAAGATGACCCAAATAAGGAGATCATGTTACGCGGCGACGATGCTTCTGCGATCGCTTGTCTACCAGAAACTGATTTTGAGATAATACGACATATGTGCCTGTATGATGTTGATATGACGTTGACGATATTTGCAGAAATATTGATTGCATAACGAGAGCAGTAGTAGCCCAGTGGTAACGGCCGCGCCTAGTTGTAGGTCGTAGGTTTGAACCCAGACAGTCGTTTTACTTTGTGTAAATTGTTTCATCACCACTGTTCTCCAAAACGGTGAAGGAACCAAAAATTCGAGGACATGTGGCATCTACCAACCCGCACTGGGCCCGCGTGGTGGATTCCGGCCCACTCCCATTCACAGAGAGGAGGCCTGTGCCCCAGCAGTGGGAACATAATAAGCTTACAATTCTTATTATTGTTAGCATTCGACAAGCGACTGATTTAGACTTGTCCCACTGCAGGGGAAAGGTGCCTGCTCATACAGAGAAGGCATTAATCATCACGCTTGCTCAAGACGGGTTGGCAATCAAAAATCTAAGATAATGATTTAACAAGCATCAATGAAATCAAATGAAATTAAAAACTTTTATTTCGACCAACAAAGGGTCATTGGCATAAAAATTACAAAAATAAAAATAATGACATACACTGAAACATACAACACAAACATACTAGAAATCTCGATTGGTCAGTATATGAACCAGACAGCAATGGTTCAGGTACTGGCAATCGAACCTCTCCGCGAATGCCCTCAGGATGCCGTTGGAGCTAGCCCTTACGCTGCGCACCAGGGATGTGCATCGTATTCGCATAGTAGAGTAAAAACAGTCTACTTGCGACCCGGCGAACATCCCTGATGCGCTGCAGAATCGGGGCAGCCCCATCAGCACCCTGAATGCATTATTATATTGCACACGCAAGGCGCTGTACTGTCTGCGCAATGATGTTGACGTTGAAGAACTTAATAATCACTAATTAAATAACATTAAAGCTGTTTGTACCGTTGTAGAGGTATGAGGAACAGAAAAGAAAGGATCCTCCGACCAGACGGGTGTTGTGTTTGGTGGGCAACTGCTCGACTTTTTTTTTTTTGGAATGTCATCTCGCAGGTCGTCTGCTTAAACGGACTTGCCTGTGGTTGTCCTAATAAATTAAGGCCTCCAACCAGGACTTAAACTTATATACTAACTAAAAACTAAGCGACTACACGCTAAGGGCACCCCCTGTGGGGTACGAACCTCGGCTTAGGGCGTCGCTGGAAGAGGGCAGCAAGGGGCTAGCTGGATCAGGATTTGAGTGATTTAGGGACGAATTTAAAGCTACAGGCTCAGCGGCGCGGGCTGGCTCGAGCAAGGGTCGGGAGGGGTGGGCAATTGCTCGACTATTGATGTCGGGACGATCTATATTTGCTAGTTGCTGCGCGGTAAACTCTGCTTGCGCGAAACAGGATTTTGCGTGACGTCAGTGTGATGCGTAGTTCGCATGTGGCGGTAGCATTTATGCAAATTTAAATACAGAAGGAGGAAAACATGAATAAACTATTAAAACAGTTACTAGCGTTGATTCAAAATTCCCATTTAATCAAATAGAAATCCAACAAAGTAGAAAAACACAAGCCTATTCGTAGTGAAAGTAGATATAAATGTAGGCATAAAATCTTAGACAGTAAATGTGAAGTTCTGGCCTAGGTGGTTTAACACAGCGCAAATATGAATTTAAAAGTCCCAAAACTTGGCTCCTACTTTAAACCAGTCCTCACCAACATCTATTAGTCCTTTAGGAAACTCTCAGCTATCATTTTATATAGCAGTTGATTTGTAGGTCACAAATGAATTCCCTCGGTGGTTGTAGCTAGTAACAAGACACTGGCAGCTAAATATAGTAGCGGATTCGCATCGATTACCGTCGTATCGATATTTGGTGTCGGTTCATTGAAGTACTTACGAGTTAGGTAGAGGGTATGCTGTTTTTGTAGATAGAATAGTAGTGGTATGTAGACCGACAATATCATCGTCGATTGTTTCTAAAACATCAACAGCTCCTAAATGATTAGAATGTTATCACATTTCATGTAGGTAAAGACATTTGAGAGCATATTTGTTGAGATGATCTGTCGTACTAAAGTTTTCATCAGTTGGAATACAATGTTCTTTTTGTTTGTTGTATGTACTAAGAATCCATCTAATAAATTGAAAATCGACAGAGAAGGGGAGACGTCACAAAATATTATAATTCAACTTTTAAACCACTAAGAAAAGCCCAAATGAAACTCAAAGAGTAACGTCTGGTTTATCCTTAAAATAAACCGGAGTTACAGTTAAAGCCGCCGTCTGGACACCAATAAGACATATTTACAACGCTTTAATGAAATAAATAAAATTAAACAAGCCCGCTCGGGAGCTAAAGTTAGCTTTTGTCTCTTGCCAATTGTCGGCCGGCTTAATGAATTGCGTTTTGTCTATTTGACTGTATACATAAGAAGTTCGGAGGCTATATATTTGGATTTATTGGAAACAATTGGTCAAACAATTCTATCTTCAACCACTTATGCAGTGCCTCTATCACCAAATCGATGGAATAAATCAACATCTTTTCAACAAATCTGTTCCTTTCAGCTGGAGTCATAACTTCCTCTGTCTATCCTTGATTTTCTCTCAACATTACACTCAACCTTCAAACTAAAACTCAAAACAATCCGCTTTTAAACTCACTCACCGCTTCCAAATACGTCATTTCCTCTCATTCTCTTACATTGCATTTAATATCATTGCGCATTTTAATATTTATAATGTCGGAGTCTGCCAAGTTTCTCTCCATTACTTTTTCTTGAAGATGCCATTGAAGATGAAATCGTACTTTTTCACGGCGGGCACACACGATATCTTATATCTTCAGTTGTTTATCAATGGGAAGCCGCACGGTTCACCTTCCTCCCGGCTGGTCGTCACGGCTGCGGTCGCGCCGACACGAAATACACGCGCTTACGCCGGCCGGGCTCAGGGCAGGTGCATAGTCATAAGATCTTCAATAATTAGAGAACGTTTTGGTAATTTGCGAATTCTTTCATAAGTAACAGAATAGATTACTTCTGAGTTTCAATTCCTTAATATTTTTAAAGCTGACCATGCGCACAAGGTATTGTGGCACCCTTACCCGCCCTGCTCCCTCCCCGTAAAAGATGACCGTCTTCGAACCCGCGTCGTCTCGAGAGCCAGATCCATATCACGCAATTTACAACCATTATAGTCAAACGTAGGTAGCTTCATTAAAACTGGGTGGTCTTGCCCCCGCAGAAAAAACAGAGTAATAAAAATGTTTTCTGTTTAACATTATCTTTTGATCGGCAATAGTACATTATGGTACTAGTGTGTAACATACGACGTTTTTCAACACACTTGCTCATAAAGTGGCTCTATGGTCACCCCAATTAGGCACAGAATGACACCCATAATCAAACTGTGACTTTTTCATTGCTATAACTCACTATTGAGATTTTTTTTTAATTTATTGGTGGAGTGGCGTTGTTCTTAAATCATTTTCTTCGTAACTAGTACTTGTAGACATTTTAATTAATAAATAACTATAAATTCAATAGTGAAAACGAGTTGTGAAAAATGTTTCGCTATGGCGGGAATAATTAATCAGTTTTCCAATGCGCGCGCATTGCGATCGGCCACAGACTAAAGGGATGAGGTTTTTTTTTTATTTTCCGCGCATAGGGTTTGCGCCTATTCTGCCACGTACAAAATGGGGAATTAAAAGTTTTCTTCTAAGAGGAGAAAACGAAAGTTATATTTGAGTGAAAGTTTTATTTATTAAACACGTACGGGTTAAAATTTCCTATTTAAATAAGAAGTTGCATGAAATGAGCAAGCAATAGGAACATTAATTTATTTGTTCTATTGAACACGATCTTTTTTTGAATAAATGTAGAGCAATTTTTAGAAGAAATAATGTAATTTTGAAATGTTAATTTAAAAGAAACATTTTTATCCGTAAATATGTCTTAATGTTATGACCAAAACATTGTAAGTATTTAAATTAATTAACAAACTTAAATAAAACAGCACGGTACCCGACACCTTTACGCGGTAACGACCATAAATAAAGCAATAACAATAATTAATTTCTTAGTATTTAAACAACTAACAAAACAACATCAACAAGTATAGAACCTTTTAACTCCGTTTTATTACAAAATCATCATCATCATTTCAGCCCATAGACGTCCACTGCTGGACGCAGACCTCCCCGCCAAGCACCGCCATTTCGACCGGTTCTGTTCTAAAATAATACACTAACATAATTGATATAACGATAATTTTATTGAATTTTATTTTATAATTAATTGAAAACGCTGTGAATGGCAACCCACGTTTCCCAAGCGTGAATGGAGCTGAATTATAACATCCTCAAAATGATAAGCAGATTTGGAAGATGGCCAAGTTTAAAGACGACATTATATTTGGGAAGACTCAATAAATATACTTAATGTATACCGTCCAGACACCGGTGACACTTTTACTAAACACGTCTGCTAAAAAGAGGTGAATTAAACTACTAACATTATGTTTTTTTAATGCTTGAAACTTTATGAGATTTTCTGTTCTGTAGTCTATTCGTACGTAGTATTAAAAGATTTATGGTTTGTGTGAAAGGTTAATGGACTTAAATTATGTTTATCTGCTGTTAGTAAAATAAATAGATTTTGAAGTAACGTGGAAAATATATTACGAGTAACAGAGAATGAAAAGATTAATGAAGTCTAATCTAGTAATGTGTAATGACCTTGCTTCGAGAAATGGTATTGGGTTTCTTAATTTAATCACATTATTAACAATATGTATGTTTAGGTACTTTTCCATTTTTATTTATTAAACATAATAAAATAAAACACAAATTCTCAGTCTTTTGCTGAACTACAACCTGATGATGGTTTTTGTTTATTTAAATAAATATATCACGTCATTATTATTCTATCCAGATCACGTTAATGTGCGAAACAATTGCTTAAGTATTTATTCAAATATTTGCTCAAAAGAGACCAAAAAAATTATGGCACTATTTCCAAACCAGTCTTCTTATATAACTTAATAATGAAATTACGTAATTATTTCATGGGTGTTTGAACTCCTCAATAACTAGTATTTACATAGGAATAAACACAAATGGTAAGTACCTAGTAGGGTCTGGTCTTGAGCTAAAAGGTCACACATTCTAGAGGTTGCGCTTGAGTTAGAATTGTTCACACTCTAGTGCAAGACCTACAGACAGTGACTCATTTTAATAGTTTATCTTACGAACTAGAATAACTTTAAAATAGTATCATCACATTATAAATGCAATGAAAAAGAAACCGCAAGTCGTGTTATGATAGTAACGCTTGTTTTAAGTCATTTATTATACAATGACGTAATAATGAAGCGTCTCTCTGGAATTTTGTAAGCAAATTATAGAATAGTAGAAGAAAAATACGCTTAATGTAGGTACCTACTTTAAGTGAATGTCATCGATGAAACTGAACGCATCATTAAGAAAAACGAACTATATGTCCATGCGGTTGGTGTGCATGGTGAAGTGTCTTGCCCATTCTTCTCCATATGAAACTACCTTTTGGAAGGGGCAACTATACATTTTGACGTACCTTTTATGTGCCTCAATCATAATCAGCCTATGATGTTCCCACTGCTGGAAATGGGGCAGTCCTCTTCGTTGCAATCGGCACTATTGGATATACTTATGTGATTGAATTTTCGTTCGCAGTTTTATGGTCGTATTGTCGTCTCGACCTTGTTAGCCAGGAAGTTGAGGTGTTCTGATTCTCTCTAGTATTGACCCAAAGAAAATTTCCGAAATTATTCATGTAGTTTCGGGGATACCAATAATACTGCGCGCGCGCCGTCTGGGCGTCCTGTTGCTAATGTATGATTGGTTAATTTTGGCCGCAGACGCACGTTGATATGACTTGTTTATACGCGCCAGACGGGTGTCCTCTAAACTTTGTTTGTTTTGCTTTTTTCACCGATGGCTATGTTTCATTTTATTTTATTCATGTTTTAAATGTTCTGGCGTTGGCAGATTTCCTTTAATGTGGTTGATATTTTAAATGTGTAGTATCTTGCGCAGTTACATAAATACATCATCTAATAATCACGATATTCGCGAACATAATGCGTCTGTGAATTTACAAGATATGAATTTAGGCATCTACAATTTAATTCAAGAATTACTGCCCAAATAATATTAGTTACGTAGAAAACGTTACCGCAATATGATCCTATTTCAATAAATCCGGTCCAGTTGTTTACATCTATCAGGCCGATCTTCAAACTAGAGGATTAAATAATGAACCTACTAACGTTTGAACATAATTATGTAGTTACCTAGATTCTGAAAATCCAAATATTATATTAAATATTAATTTTACTGAAGTACGATAGCGGTTTTACAAACACACAGTTTTCAAAAAACTGTAGTAGATTAAAAGTCACGGCAATTTAATTTTTCAGCGCGCGTTTATTGTATCTGTGACAAATAAACCTATTATCCTTTCTTGCTTTCAAATTTACTACCAATATTAATTGTCCGTATAATCAAATCACAACTGTGACTTTTCGACAGTTGTATGAAATGTCTTTATCGCGGCAAATTGAAGTAGGGTATTATTTGCATTAAAAATGAATTTTCCTGATTGTTTATCAGTCGCAAAACTCGCAAAAAATGACAAACAGTTCTAGTGGTAACTACGGCGACCAGACCAGACTTTATGGGTCCTGCATGTGATTCTGTAAAAATCTCACCGTGAAGACTTGCGTGGAGTGAGCTGTCAGTGTCATCCCGTCTTGTTCAATCTAGGGATTGAACTAGACGGGAGTGCCACTAATGCTAGGGCATCAGTGGCACTGACAGCTCTCTACGCTCACTTCACACAAGTTTTTTTAAATGTTTATGGCATTGCTACGAGGCCTTTATGAGGCCAAACCCAAGTTTTCACGGTGAGATGGTTACAGAATAGCACTACTGGAAATCATTTTTAGACAAAAACAGAAACAGGATTCCCCTATATCATGAAAAACCTTACACAGACAGGTGATAACTCCTTTCAGAGATCACATGAGCATTAACGTGTATATTCCTAAGAATTATGATTTATGCGGCTTTATTTATACTGCAACAGCATGTAATAGGTATAGGTAATTAGCCATTAGATGACACAAGCGGAACACGTTTCAGGAAGCGGACATGAACATAGATCACACTAGACTTGGTAATTGTATATGACACCTAGAGAATTATTACATATGTATATTGTTTTTTTTTTCTTTGACTGAAAACTTTTCCATGCTGTATAAAATGTTGTGTCGCTATTTTAATATACTAGCTAGTTCATTTCAAAATCCAGTGGTCTAGATTCAGTCATACGGATGAGCGAATAAATTCACAAACAACTTTCTGACTCATTTTTCTTCATAATTCAAAAACTGTGCAGTTTTTGACGCAAGAAAACTTCTTCAGTTGGTTCACGAAGTGCGATATCTAATGAAAGAAAATTCCTAGAACTACGCTGCGTATTCTTTCACTTGCAGTACAGCATAGAAATCAAAAATCGTGTGACAAAATAGCTACTCAATTCTGATTGGAACAATACTCATGGAAACAAAAGGTTACACGGTTTTGCTACTTAGAATAATCGCATGACGATCGGTCATTGACATAATAATATGAATGCCTTGATGATTATAGCGATGTACGGTTTATGATACTTATCGAGGAAAACGGTTATCCTCGATTAGTATCAGGACAGAAGAGTACTCGTACCTACCTACAGCAATTTATTAAATTATCTTCAAGTTATTTAATTTTTCTTTTTTCCACCACGTGCTTGGTTCAGGTTGATACAAAGCTACAAAATAATTAAAAAAAAAAAATATAACTTTAAGAAGTACACAAAATTTTTCCTGCGAATAGTGTTGTACAGTTAAAAACCCGTAACAATCCCATGTTTCCCTCGCCATCCGACTCTCGGTTTCTGTAGGGACGTCGCGTGTCAATCGCCTCTCTATTATTATGCTGTATTAAATTTATCTCTAGTAATTCAAGGACCACCTGTGCAGTTCATCGGCACTAGACCGAACCAGTCAGTCTGGTTAACACAACCGCATCATTTATACCTGTCAAATGTTATTTTAAACGAAATTCAACTTTATTACATGTATAACAGCGGCCAACTGGATGAACGATCAGAAACAAGTTTTGCCGCCAAAGCGCCGTTTGTGTATATATTTATTTATTCTTTTTAAATCTGTATCTCGGTCTGGCCGCTCGCGATTAATGCCTGTGCTCGCGAATGGTGCTTCTTTTGTATCTTCCAGGGTGGGCCAAATAATCATTACTTGATTGATGATCTAAAGTTGAAGGTTTGAGGGTTAGTGGTTGAACACAGTTTGCATTCAACTTAATATTTGATGGCTCTTTCATGATTCTTAACTCTCCTCATTACGTTTTTAATCCCTACTATCCTAGGTATATCTCAATACTCCAATGCTTATAATTGACATGATATAAAAATTCATAATAATTCTTATTAAACAAACATTAACACATTTTTATTTAATTTACACTCATCTCACGACCCCAACCAAAATTAATTACCGTTTCAAAATCCGCAGCCTCCAGCCATGACGTGTTGTCAAAAAAAATCGTCTCTGACCAAAAACCGGTATCGCATACCCGTTTGAAAAAAAACACGAGACGTCTGCAATACATTTTCGAATGCGTTATTTTCTGTACAGTAATCAGCTGTATGATGACGTCATCCTGGAGCCAGCCACTTTCTTTTCTTACACTAATTGGCAAAGGAAACTTGCGTGGGTTGCATTCTTCGTATGCAGTTTATTGGAAATAGAACTAACTGGAGTAATATGGTAGAGGTATAATCGAATTTCAGGAATTAAATGAATAAAATATGCTTTACTTAAGTAGGTACACAATTGTAACTTTAAAAGCGAGGAGAATACATGATTTGACTTTTGTTTGTGATTCTGTGGCAAAAGATGTCTACTCAGTCGCAAACCCAATGCATTAAGAGACATTGAAACACAATAAACGCGTAGGCGCGGGTAGAACTATTTGATAAGCATCCACTCCCATCCAATACACTCCATTTAATTCAAACAAGATACTTAAACTTAAAGTTTAGCTAGCGATATAACATGTGATCGGCCGAAGTCGTGCGCTCGGCTTGTTACGTTCAAACAGGCTAGCTTCTCGAATGTTCCGACTTTCCTGCCCAAGCCGTTTTGCGCGACAATTTTCCAATACGTGTTTTTTTTAGTTGCGTGACTAGGGATCTAGTTTTACATAAATAAACTTGATCTAGTCTAGTTATGTAGCATAATGGTGGGACGGGAGCGGAGCGATAATTAGTAGCTATGCCTCGTTCTTGATTGTCGGATGAATTATGTAGAAGATATTCTCGTGGTAAAGTTGTTATGGGCGGGTTAAACCCTTTCTGAGAATACCGCACACGAACAAACAGAAATAACTTCATTTGAATTCGGTATCACAAACCGGTTTTAAATTGGCAAATGTTTTTTTTTTGTACCAAAGCTCATATTCTTGTCAAAGTTGTCAAATTTGACAGATGCCAAATTCTCAACACAATTTTTTCGTGACGATTTTCAGTGAAATATCGACTAATAAGTTCTGGATGAGGTTCAAAAATTTCCTCAAAGAGAAACGCGTATTTAACGCATTAGTCATGTGATTGTAATATTTATAATGTTTACGCATGTCAGATGTATGCCTAACTGATATTGAGCTCGCCTATGCGACTCACGCGCTGTGCATTGTTGCATTAACACAATATTTATTTGAGTCCTCGTCAATGTATGTTGATGCTCATTTGTCGGGCGTAGTATTTACGTAGGCCTTCGCGTGTAGTGGCATGTCAAGAGTCTTGTTAAAATGAAATCGATATCCCTTCGTGTAACGTGACTCAATGGATAATTTTTCTTTTAATTGTTAAACACACGTGTTTTGGTAATTACTTTGTTAAGATATGATCTTACTAATCATTGTCTCCTTCATCTAAACTAAATTACTTTCTACTATATTCCACATTTTCGTCATTCTTGAAACTACTGTCAGATGGGAAACAGAAAAACGGGCAAGGCGAAAAAAGATTTCACTTGGCTCTTCACTACGTTTTAAGATTACGTTTAGGTACTTATTTATCTTGATATAATGAGTATTCCAAGAAATCTCTAGACGAAAAGTCTGCCTTTACCATTGCCGAGTCTGCCTTTATCATAGTCACCTATTTCGCCAAGTTCCGGTGTTGCAAGTATTTAATAGTTCAAGCTAATAAAACATTAAACTAACGTTAAAGCTCCAGCCAATAATTTAGCTAAATTAAATTCTGATGAAATTGCTCGTAAGTGCAGCACATGATATATTTACACGTTTAACTAAAAGTCAATCATAATCAGCAAATGATTACATCCTATCTGCTAGCGAACGTACGCCTATTAAATGGCCAACGATTGCGAAAAAGGAAAATTCATGTAATTTCCACTACGAAGTGGTTAGGGTTGCCTGTTTAAAATTAAATAGTAAAATGTTTTAAACAACTTTCGGCTTTAAAGTGCTGCCAAACACCATCGCTATTCTTTCACTTTATTTATTACAATAACGGAGATTTTGATCAGCTGTTTTCGTACAAAAAATACCCAGCTATCTTATTAAAAATCATTGAAAGCTTGACCCATCATAAACTCAAAAGTATTTTCCATTTTGACTCAAACTCTCAACGAGTTTGAATTTGATAAAATAAAATCAAAGAAATCACCCAGTACAAAAAAAAAGTCGTCAATTCGTCAGCCCTACCTATCGTACGGATGTAGATACGCACGGCCTGCGTGTGCGTGTAACCGGCTGCTGATTCTCGCTGCAGACAGCGAGGCGCGATCGCAAACGCAGGCGCACGATGTACCCGCGATGAATGCATTCAACATTGCCAACTAGTGCCAACTGACTCCCATGCATTAACTAGACAGAAGTAAACTTGTATCGAGTTCGGTGACTCTATAGATGTAACAAAGAATGAATGTGGAATCAATTTAGTTAGGACAGGTCGAATTATTTGATTGGAAGAAAGGATTTTGTCAATTTTAACTGTCATTTGTTGGTCACTATTATATTTCTTGAACTGTTTCGGCCATTGGCTCGTTAGTTAAAAGAATGGACACTAGGATGAAAATGCATTTTCAGTTTTTCACTTTTTCACTTTGGGCTATTAAGTTGCAAATAAACTTATACATTAATGATACGTTTAAATTTACTGTGTTAACATTTTAAAAAGGCGTTAATTAAAAGTAATTCTCATCTGACAGACCCTGTCTAAAGAATCTAGCATGTTTAAAGTTCTTTTCCGCTCAATGACACTTCAAAGATTTGTTTTTGGAATGAAGTTCTTTTGCGGTAGGAGATTTTTTTTTAAATGGTGGAAATCGTCATGTAGCCTAACGAAATAGGTTTTGCTCTATGCACCATTTTTTGATTTTTATTACAGCCGTCTGTAAAACAAAGACAAAAACTTTTGAAACTTGAAACTTGAGACCCTAATAGATATAGGCTCTGTTTTAATATATAACAGCGAAAGGAACTTCGCTCCATGGTGTCCCAAACACCAACGACTATTTTTTTTTTGCTTAGAAAAACGATTTTATCATTATTCCTCTTTGGATACAGACCACACTTTTCAAGGCGCGCTATGGCAGACGGAGGTACCGTCTGCCATAGCGCGCCTTGAAAAGTGTGTTCCTAACTTTATTTTGTTACTTTAAAAATCACTCAGACTGCCTCACTGGTCTAGTGATCGCAAGCGCTACTGCTGAGGCCATAAGTTCGATTCCAGGGTCTGGAAAAGTGTTACAGGGTTTTTTCGTCAGGATTTGTGCCCGGTTGATGGCAATAGGCAGATACATGGGATTTAAACATAACTGGGGAAATGGCACCTCTGCCTTACCCTTCGGGGAATACCAACAGGCGTGCTGTTAAGTTCTGTTACGTATAAAAATTATAAAAACTCAATCAGTGGTACCGAAATACTGGATACAGAAATAGCTTCTCTTAATAAATTGGCATCAAACAATAGATGACGACAGTTTTGTATTGTCTTACAATGACACTAGCACAGACTTAATACTGACTGGATGTGGCAAAGGACGTTCTTTGGTTTTATGTCATCATAAAACAAAGTTACTTACTTGTGTTAGTTTGGGATAATCTTGACTACATGGATTTGAATAGAGATACGGAGTTGATCGTCGGAAATAATGGTGTATATTTTACAGCCTATTTTTGTTAATAATTTTGCCAGCCATCAATAAAAGCTTTATTAGAGTAGATTTTACTGACAGCTACTATTGCCCTGTCCAACACTGTGTCAAACAAAGGCATCAGAATCATCTTTTGTTTGTATTTTGGGACATTGACTCTTTTCTAACATCTTTAGATACCAAATTATTTTCTTCTGCGCCATTATTAATTCCAACTTAAATGAGGTTCTGCCTTAATTCTTTTAAACGTTATTTTCACCACAGTTTTTCGCCATTATTAAATCGTACCATTCCGCAACCTTGCACCGCCCTACTTACTACCATATCTTTACAATCCGGATAACCAGGGACACATAATCACGCCGGCACCATATTCTCTAATTCTTCGTTGACCTACATAGCGGCGCACGCGGCTAATTGTCGCTCATTGGTGGGAGTGAGGCATCACGCGACGTCGACCTAGCCTGTTAATTGTCATACGAGATACACAATCGTTTAGCGAGCTTACATAAAGAAACTGTGATGATTTCCAGTTATTTAATGTGTACACGTGTTCTTGCATTATATTGAAGGAATGCTTGCAAGTTGGTGGAAAGGTCAGCTGCAACTTTACTCAGCCAATCAGGTTGCTATTGTCCTCTGGTAATCACGTCTGCTACTTCATATTTTTAATCTTGGTCCGTCTTAAAGAGCCTTGTAGAGGTGGATTCCCCTTGAAGCAGAGACCCTATACAGCGAAGCCTATAAAGAATGATTTTCGACGCTTTTTGTTTAAAGCCTCACACACAATTAAGCAGGCAGGGAACAGCAGCCTAATTGCGTAACACATTTTCATTAACGATTACGACTTATCTGTTTGATTTTGGCAGGTTCAACAACATTCATAGCGTTATTTACATTGTTGAGCAGAATTTTTACCGAAGTTATGAAGCAATGGATTAGCAATCTGTTTCAAAACGATTCAGATTCCGATTGTGTATGTGTTACGCAGTTAGGGTACAGGATACTATTGAAATACTTAAATTTATGTTTTCGTAGAATCTCAAAACAAATGACATACGCGAGTATACGACACGTTTGAAAGAATCTTCTCTTGTTTACAAAGAGATTGATTACCTACGACCTTCTACAATGGTGGTGAAGCTTCTCCCGATTGATAACATTCTCTAAAGATGTCAGTGCAAACATTAAACTTCTCTAATTAAGGCTTCACAAGGACGAGTAACTGAGAAAAGCGAATTACCTAACGACTTCATTATAAAGCTATGTTATGGATCCTTGAGACTCGGGAGCAAAGATTGTTGAGTTCTTCTAAGTGTTTTAACTTCTGGTAGTCAAGATCTTACTGCCTGGATCGATCGATGAACTATTTATTCTTCTTTGCATATTATACATATAAATTATTCATTTGGGGCAATTGTTTTAAACATCATGAAGTAATGAGAGAAAATCTTTTGTATTGGTTTTCTCTACATGTCCCTGTAACTATTTAAGTAGGTACTATTGTATTTTCACTGAACCATCACAACCTATGTTTTAATTAAAAAACGACAGGACCTTCTTTTAAATTATTCATTGTACTGTCTCCATCTCGAACAGAAATCCCTGTAATTTTTGAACGCTCTTTTTCTCTTGTCTTGGAGTCCTAATCTCATCCAGCATCAAGTCAGTCCTCTCCTACCAGTTAATCTAGGCTAGGAAGTGAGAGCATCTGAATTGGTCCGCTAAGGCCGCAGTGAGGCCGGCGCGAAGGTTGCGTCCGCGCAGACACAATGGCGGACAATACGCGTTATACTTACATGCTATTGCATCTACTCGTGAATTAATTTAACGGATCGCGGGTCTTATTTTGTGATGATAGTTGTTTTACTATGAGAAAAATCACCATAAATATACAACAATTTTCATCATCTGCCTAGCGTCTTCGCAATTGTGCAGAGGTCAGGCTTACCTGATGCAGCTGAATACCAATACATATTACAGGGAGTGGCTGCCTCATATACAATCACTAAGTAGTATGAAAACGTAAGGATCTATATGACATTACAAAGTTGTCTTCATAATTTTCTCTAGAGAAATTTTGTCACTTGATGGCAAGGTGTTGGCAATTTATTTCACTATAAATATACCTCCATAATTATAAACACATGGGCATAACCAGAGTACCACATTAAACGCTTTAGTTATCAGTGGGCCATAATAATATAGCCATAAACACCTCGCTAAGCAATGTTGCAGTGTGACGTCATAGTCCCCAGGTAGACTGCCTATTCTGTCTTATGTAAACAAACGTACTTTTGTTTACATTAGAAACACCACGTAAGAAGATGAAAAATAATAAATATTACCCACATATCGTTCAGGTCGTTTGTGGGCGTCTGTGATCAAAATACTCGTAAAACCCAGCGGTGCCATACCGTCTATAAAACATCCAGTTGAGTAAGGCCTCTTGTTCATAATAAATTCAGAACGTAAGAGGTATTTTTATGATGGTTAGGTGAATTTGTAAACAGTATAAAATTGTAGAGTTTATATGCGATTTGAGGACATATCTAAACGCCTGTTGTCTGCACTTAGTTTCCACTGTTATTTGTTTGTAAATTGGAAAACATCATTCTGACTAATCCACGTAGGGGGCTGCCTCTAGTCCTACCATGTTTCAATAATTCTTTGGTAAGTTGAAATAGTAATATGCAGCCTTTAGGACTGATTCATGTTGTCTTCTTGGCCACACTTATGCTCATCGTCATTTACAAGCGTTTGTCTCGTCCTTTTAGACCATTTCTTTTACACGAGTCTAGACTAAACTAGTCCGCAAAACTTATTCCATTTCGCAGTTATAAACTCGTTAAACTATTTTAGTATCTAAAGCTGTTTCTCGCCCACCTTGTTTACGCACACGAAGCCAATCTACACCGCAGTTTTTCTCGAACACAAAGTTGCGCTAACACCACGCATAGCAAGCAGGATTGCAGGCGCATTGGGTGGCTGCCGAGCAGTCTAGCTAGTCGAGTTGCCGGCGTAATTGCCATGCAGAGGGCGTGCCGAGCGGTGCGTGTGCCGCGTATCGACGCACACTCACAAGCTTTTCGTAACGACGTATCTGTGTATCTCACCCCGTACTCGGTCCAAGTTCTGAGGACTTATTTGTATGCATACTGTATACAAAGTTGAAGCTGATGTATCAGTTTTAGTTGATCGTGGTGCACTTGGGATCTTATGCTTTTACCTGAGTCAAAACAGATCGAACCACGGAGGAGCTAAACTCCAACACTCTCATCTCTAAGCCATAAACTTTCCTCAATCCCCTGTCTAGCTAAACGTTTAGCTTTCCACTTTTATAGTATTGTTTGATGCAACAAAGTAAGAAAGCGAATTCTATAAATTGCATAGCAACACCCAAGTATCTTACCTATTGAGTCCACCAATCAAGGTGACGACGTTATAGCTACCCTTAAAAATCCTACAATGTAGCCATAGGAACACTACTTCAGATCAATTAAAGCTATGCAGCACAAATACGTAGATAAGTAGGCATGTATACCACACCAGGCAAGCCGGCTCGTTGGGCGGTAGCCGAGCAGTCTGCTATCTATAATTGCTATGCACTCGTTGAGTGAGTGCGTGGATTGTATCGCTGCGTATACACTAGCCGGCAACTGTTGGGCAACCGTCGCACTAAGTTGCAAAGTGTGAAGCAGTTGGAAGTTACTTATGGGTTGTGAACTTTGTGATGTCAACAAATTAGGTGAAAGCTCACTATATTGCATACGTCCTATATTAATTCAGTTAATCAAGCCTTTGCTAGTGATTGATGAGATTTGCGAACAAATTATAAAAGTAAATAATAGACGTATCTATTTACATAATTAGATCAGAGAGCCTACACAAATGGCATTCGCTTGATCGCGGAGCGATTCTATTGCTACAATCATCGCTTCACTATGATACTACGCTATGACGTTTGATCACGTGACATTTCGATAGCTTATGTCAACCCCATACAATTTTTGGCTTTTCTACTAGCGTCATCACGAATAGTCGAATGTTACTTTAATGTTACTAATGGCCCTCGGATTATCATTACGTCCTGGGCTTGAAGATCCCATGTGTGGAAATCGGAAATTCAGCCACATGTTACGTTTAGCGGGCACAACAGTTGCCGAAGTCTCGGGCAACATTTAACCGACATTTGTAAGCCAATGAAAACCCTAGTTCAACCGCACACTTGCGTAACAAGCGACAGTTTGTGCCCACTGTTACATTATTTATGTCCTCGTTAAGATATGTGTGAAACGTAGCTAATCCCATGCCAGAAGAAAGTTAAGTTTTCAATGAATTGGATGCTCCGTTAATGAATATGTAGTGCAGGTTAAATTCCTTTTGAACGGAATCCGTTCTACAATTTTATTTATGCTACTTTGGCGATAAAAATGGTTTAGTCAAGGAAAATTAAAATAGGAAATGCTTTCATTGTAGAGTTAAGCATACATTTGACGAATGGTCTAGGTCGTTCGCTGGGATAATTCAGCGAACGATCTAGTCTATTCGCTAAATTAATAGAATTTACTAGTAGGTAGTCTTAAAAATCATGAAGTCATGACAGTGATTGTAGACTTTTGCATACATTACAAATGGAATGAGTGACCAGCAACAAAAAATCTTTAAACATACAAAAAAAACTCACCTTTTTAATTCGTAATTTGCGCTTACGTCTACTCTAACCAACATTCTAGTTTTGAAATGCAGTAGATACTGGTTATAACTAGTTCGATAATGTTCTCATGTATTATTCTATGCCTGTACAGCCTACATTTACCAACCGCTAGTGAGAAGCCTAGTTTTACTAAAGGATATCATTTTCGGTTCCGTCGACTATCGGTTTTGTCAATCTCTTTATGCTGGATGATTTTCTAAAAAGAAATAGAGTTATATTTAGCTCACAGTGAAATATTTATTATTACATTAAGGAAAGTTACCAAACTTTTATACCTCTATTATCTCGAGCACACATTTTGAATTTATGGCAGTTTGTCCACACAAGAACTGTCAGACGACATTTTATCCCAAGGATAAGATATCTGAGGGGCAATTCCCGTATCCATAGAACGTTCGCATTCTAATTTCAGTCTTAATCTGCCAAAAACATAATTCAATCTTTAAAATGTACATACGTAATTGACAATGTTTTGATAATTTTGTCGCTGAAAAAACATTGCGTCAGAACGCAATCTCTTCGTTTTTTAAGTACGAGAACTGGCCTTCTGACTTTGGTAAAAACAGCACTTAGTGAAATTATTTACACTCCACAAATAATAGTGAAATTCACACTGACAATAACTCATATCTTTTCAAATCGTAAAAGTGCTTTAAAGTATTGCCTCTAAGTTATTTCGAAGGATGTATCATTCTTTCCAACCTGTATTTACTATCATTGATAGTATCGTCGTCTATGCACTGCACTTATTTTCACTTCAACACAGTTGCGGCGTTGTTTCTTTAAGAAAGCTGAGTGCATTGCACAATCTGAGCACAATGCACGTCTGTTCTGAATGATTTTTTTGATCTGCATTGCATTGGGGCATTAGAAGGGTTGCATCTAAAAATTTAAGGTTTTATTTGGCTTTAGTATTTCACAATTCCATTTGCAATTGATTTTCAATTGGGTTCAGTAGTCCGAAAAAGCCACACAAAGTGCACTGATACTGATTCTGATACTGTGTTGTGGTATTGTTTGCTGCTGATAAATCCTCCCCTCAGTAAAAAAACACTGCAGTTTTCTAAATATAAGACCTAGGTACCTACCTCAATAAATTGACTAAGATTTTTCGACAAGCGGGGTGATTGTTTGACACACTACCAGTAGTATTTCATTTTGACAGTTCCATAACATTCATTGCGTTATCAACGTTGTTGAGCAGACAATTTTTTTGCGAACAAATGAAGATGATGATGATTAATTGTGTGTTACGCAATAAGGGTGCAGCAACTCCTAGTTGTTTGATTGTCATAACTTAAAATCAACTGAGCAAGTGCAAGTAACCTACTTAAAGCATAAACTGCGATAAAGGCCGGTACTCTAGTCTATACCTACCACACAAATACACGTTGACAACTACCAACCACCGGACCACCATTGAACGAGCCCACCATGGCATAATAACTTCATAAAATCATCCATGAATCACCATTGCCTGGGGGCGTCCCTCGTTACTGAATCGTTAAAGCAAAGCCGACTGTCGACGTATCGACACGAAAAATATGTTGAAGAAGGCTCAGTTGTGGTACGATGCATAGAGAAACGATAAATGAAAGAAAAGTTACCGTTTCACGGTGTTTCCCTTATATTCACAAGTCACCAACTTGTAGAAACCGTTTGATTTTACGAAATCCGCCGCACGTTGCGGTATTTTGGTCCTAAAATTCAGTTTGAAGTGTAAAACTTCTGTTCCACATTTTCGGTGGTACTGTCGGCTCACTTTATACCAATACCAAAGTCAGAACCGGTCCACTTGGCCCAATCAGGAAACGTTACGTATATATTATGTTTGTTTATTGAGAATTTGAGACGGATAACACTTTATTTAAGTGCGTTCGCGGCGGAGGGTTAAGTAGTGACAAGTTTTGGGTTTTATAAATATAAAACAATGGGAAAATCGTTTTAAACTTTTGGTCTTTTGATCTTTTACATTTGGTTTCATTCGGTGCATCTGCCCACTTCCCAAGTATGTTCAGGTCAGCTTCCAGTCGAACCGGATTCAGCTGAATACCAGTATTTTACATGGAGCGACTGTCTGACTGACCACCACAACCCAGTTACTTGGTAATACGATACCCCTCGGTAAGACTGGTCGTCAGACTTTCGGGTTTCTGACGACTCGTAACGACTGCCCATTATACCACAATATAAAAACCTTTACGTCTCGTCAATGGTTTAAGGTACTCAATGACCTTAGAGAATGAAATAACTTTCACTTTTCATTCGCAAAAATGATCTGCAACCATTAAGGTCTGTACCTACTTACACATAAAAATTGCAAAAATAAGGTCAAAACCACCCGTTAGTTTAGGACAATCACCTTGCGTGAGTCATCCAAAGTAGGCTTGAGATCAAAGAACACGAAATAAATGATTGATTCGAGTGCCCACACGCTTAACAATTATATGCCTTTCACCTTACATGAGGTGATAATGTGTGATTATTTAATTGACACCTGCGGTTTTTCTACAAAGATTACGCTGCATCGATGATCTGATTGATGTTAATAAATATATAATAATAGTAGAGAACTAGATACAACAGAAATCTTCAATAAGACGACAAAAAGTGATGAGTAATCGCATTTAAATATTTAATGAGATGACTAAGTAAAATTATCCAAGACTTAAGAGAAGAAGCTGCATAAATCGATTCACGAATCGTTTAAGGATCGAGTTGACTCCTCATGTAGTTTATCAATAAACATAAGATACCTATAATTAATTTTAAACATAGAAATAGCACAACTTAATATCCGAGTTGATTGGAAAGCTAGGGAAAGGAGCGTGGAATATGTTGTAAGTTGTGATAATTTCCTGTTTCATGTATTAGTAATGGTTGGTCTCTACAATGTTGCTTGGTGGCACATAAACGTCTATCTTTCATTACTAAAGATAAATCACACAATTGACGGTAAAGTCATGCTAAGTAGATGTCGAAGGGTATTTCCTCGAATGAAAAATTTACTCTAAATAACTTAATTTAAGCTTTAATTGCCAGTCGATGCCATTTATTTTCTACTGCCAATTATGTGACTCGAATGGTCCTAGGCTTGGCTAATTGAAACATAACTATTTCTTATATTAAACACTTATCGAACAACTTTACGTAACACGATTTAGAAGGCAAAATCTATCGGTAAAGCGCTCTTAAATTACAAGGAGGTTGCGGTGCTCTGTAATAGTTTGATAATCTATAGCTACATGGTGTCTTACACAATGGTAAGCGTATTGGCCTCGAACACCTATAAGCACACATCTGCTTGTAACTGATCTACTGCTCAACAAAGTACTCTGTTCATACGAGCATTCATCAACAAGCTTGCACACTTTGTATTAGTTACTAGCTTCAGTTCGCGAATTCTTTCCCAAGAAATTTCTAGTTTTAGCATATCTATGACACTCCGCAAAACTGTAGCATCCCATTACTGAAAGAATTATTGGAATTGGATCAGTATTTCCGAAGATTACATACAAACTCATAAATTGTATCTCTTTATAATATACTCGTATGTATATATTTAAGATCAGTTTCATAAAGATGTTTTCCTTCACTATCAGTCTGGGTTTCGGATCAGTACTGGATTTACCTACTAAGAAAATGCACGTGCAATTTATAAATATTTCTTTTTAAACAATAGGCCAGGTGCCCCTTTAACGATTGATGCGTTGCAAAAGCCGCAATATATAAAATAACCAACAGTTTTAATCTTAATTCCCTGCTTACCCACTAATACTGGGCCCCCGTGTACCTTAAAGTGGACTCTGTAAGTAGGTACTTAACTTTAAGATAATCGCCCGTTCACTTTGCGCTTTAACATAATATATCAGTTAAGGCGGAGTTCTGAGAACTGTATTATTTTTTTAAACACACTCCACAATTATTAATGGATAACAGTATCTCATTTCATTTTGGAAAACCGTTTGCAACCAGGAAATAGGGAACATAACATAACATAACATCACGCCTTGTTTCCCCGAAGGGTTTGGGCAGAGGTGTACCTATAGTACACCCACATTTCGCCAGTTATGGAACTAGGGAATAGGTACCTTATTATATACCTAATTTCACATTCTGTAGTTATACCTAGACAGTGCGCCTTAACAATGTTATCAAATAATGGATATTACAGCTCATCACACACCTGCGTCATGGGGTCTCAACTCGAACAAATTATAATTTGTCTTGAAAATAAATGATAGATGGCAGCATAGGTAACCATTATGAAATTAACAATCATTAAAAAGCGATAAACGGCAGAGTTTTGGCTGGAATATGATTGGTAAAAGTCAAAACTTACTTGTTAATTGCTGTTGTATCTATTTCCACTCATAATGCACGTATTTTAAAAATAAAATAAAAATGAAGCCTTTAACTTCAATTCGAACCCTTATAATGATATCTGTAAATCATTTTGTTTGGAGCTTTTTGCAACAGATGGCGTTTTACTCAATTGGTCAGGACCATGGCTGGCTGAATGACTCTTCAGTTTCCAAAATTTTTACACTTATTTAAATCACCTAGTTTATTTATTTCTTTCTTTTTTACATAGAGAGCTAAAAGAAATCTAATAACATGTTATTCTGAACCCGGAACTATAAAACTCTATATAAAAAGTATTGCACGAAACGTTTTAAAAGTAGGTCGACTCCTAGATGTCGTAGTCTAACTACAGTCTCTGACAATTAGTGAGTCGCTGATGCTGCCATCTGTCGAAAAAATTGACGACGAAAAATTGCCAGCTCAATTGCCAGACTTAGGGAGGTTTCATTTCTTTGTATGGGATTGGGTATCTGTACGTAGTATTATATTATCTGTGCCTGCGTTTATATTATATGGTTTTATAACATAGCGGCTATGATACGCGTATTTCCCTTAACCGCGTGACAACACGCGCTGCCCAGGCGCAGAGGCTGCGTAATATTGCGCCATGGCCGCGCCATTCTTTGATCCTCCTCGCCGTACTAAATAACAGCCTTTTACGTATTGATAATGTTAAAGTACTTATTATAATAACTGTACAACTTAAAGGTTCATGTCTACGAAGGCCAGGTTAATTATAATACCTTCTTCCTGGTGTGAATAATTTTAACTGCAACGGTAGCCATCTATTTATACCTACGCGTTTTGCGGCTACTTATAATCCAATTATAGGTGTTTGACGTAAAGTATAGACTCTACGCTACATAGTACATACCTACAAATATGAATCATTATAAAGGCCTAGACCTTATTTATGCGGGGAATCCTTTTTCCATATACAATGGTTAAAACGCGAAGCAATACGGAATAATATCAGCGATCCAATGTTAACCACAACTCGAGTTTCTTATCCTGCGTAAAACACTTGCAATGGCAATGTCTTCAACAATTTGCAGAGATTAACGTGATCGAACAGACGAATTTTCCAAATATACATACGAAGAGATGGATTAAGTATTCTTCAATACTCTTCATAATGTGATTGTTACGTCCAGTTTCTGGAACAAAGATTATCGACGCGTCAAAATTAAACACAGGTCAAGTGATGGGATTGGCAGTTGATTGACAATTTGTTAGCTAATATTTCTGTGAATTTCGTTGCGGAAACCATGCGTAAGTGTTATGCAAATGGGCTGCTGTTTTCTTTAACTTTATTAACGTTTTACCTTTTCTTGTCTCCAGATGCATCTAAGTTCGCTTCAGTTGGCGTGCGCGGCAGTGGTGGCGGTGGCCCTTGGCGCAGCGGCGCCGCCCTCGTCGTCGCACCACGTCGCGCGGCGCTCCTTCTTCACCCTCGAGTGCAAAGGAGTCTATGACGCGGCCATCTTTGCCCGCCTCGACAGGATCTGCGACGACTGCTACAACCTCTTCAGAGAACCACAGCTATTTACCCTATGCAGGTTCGTTGCGTTTTGTCTATGATAATTTTTTCAAATGTGACGTTTTACAGTTTTTTTTGTTTGTTGAATCTGTGCCAGTTTATGGCGGGAATTTTGAGAGTTTGTTTGGAATCATGAATTAGTTTAGACTAAATTGTGGTTTTTACTCGCTTTTAAAGACAAGCGTGATTAGATAAGATAAATTACTGTGATAGTCACTGTACATTGTACAAAATACCTAGCATAATAACGATTACACTACTAATTCACCATTCAAAACCATCACTACTCAATTCCAACCTTAAAAACATGTATTAAAGTGCATTATTCCTTGTTGGGGCACAGGAAAGACTGTTTCACGACAGATTACTTCAAAGGCTGCGTGGAGGTGCTTCAAGAAACTGACCAGTTAGAACAGTTCAAGGAATATATAAGAATATTACACGGGGCCGTCCCCCCGGCTGGGAATTAGGTACAAACCGAAATTATTTTGCCTCTCCTTCTCACATTATATTTCCTTTCTATCTATCTCTTTCTAATGCGTCGAGCATTCCTTCAGCTTTGGGGTATTAACAGCACGCTATATAATTATATCGCACTCTTGTATTATATTTTAACACTGCTATGCAAAAGCAAACATACAAATAATAATAAACATAGGTAAAGGATCGTAAGTATAAGCTTCAGGTGAAAATGTCTAATATTCTTCTTTTTACAGCATTTTTTTTTATATCTTCTAGCATTTAGAAGTTGACATAACAGCATGCCATCTCCCCGTCTTTTCAGCACTATTTATATTATTTTCTAACTTTTTATGGGCACTATTGCATTAGTTTTTTAAACTTCTATAGCACAATTAAAATAATTAAGGCAGAAAACACACTTGATGATTTAGTCATCATCTTGTGTATGTACCCTTAGAACAATAAGTGTGTACCTGCACATGCACAAATAAACGTTTAAGATTTGATTTGATCATGTAAAACTCCGAAGCCTGATTCTCAAGTGACTAATCTGCCTTAAATTTATTTCTAAAGAGATAACATTAATGTATTTTATTAATTATGTACTATATTTCTTTCCTACTTATAATGCTAAATTCAAGCCAAGTAATTAACTTTGCCTATTGCAGTCCACTTTTGGAAACGCCCTTTTGAATACTAGTAATTGAAAAAAAGCAAACTTTTAGAGTTTGAATTTGTTTGCAATTTATTTTGGACTAAGATTTTTTTTTTATTATTCTATTTTACAAACGAAAAGGAAACCCTTCTATTTATATCGACGGGTATTTTTCGTCTCTATCTCTCTCTTTTTTCGTCTTACTCTCTGCTATTACCTGCCTTTTCAAACAACCCCCTAATACAAGAAACTAATTTCCATTTTCTTACTTTCCAGGGAGAAATGCTTCACGTCGCCCTATTTCAAGGGATGCATGGAGTCTTTGTACCTATACGACGAAAAGGAACAAATTGATCAGATGATCGACTTCGTCGGTAAACGCTAACTACAACATTCGCGACCAAATCGTTCCGACGCATGCGCATCTTACCGTGTAAAATAAACTACGCAGTTTTGTACCAACTTCCAACGCAAAGGTTACGCAACGACCGCTTTGCCATAAGCAGACCATAGACAATGATCCTGGTGAATCTGCTTTCTTCCTCAACATATTCTAGTCCTAAGCGACATAAATAGTTTTATGTTCGCAACTAAATGTAATGTTATTGTAATTTGTATTAAGTAATACTAAGGACATCTATTATTATCTATTTTATGGTTTATATGTTATTAAATGTTGTAAGCTTCTTATGTAGGGAAGTGTAAAGTACATTGAATCACCTCCTAGTATTGAAATTCGAAAATTTGAGGCAGCCTTCGGTGTCGATGCTTGTCATCTGTTGTCTCCTGTGATCCGACTGAGATTTACGATTTTTGGCTAGGTGTCGTTCTGAGATGCCGACGGAGGATTGAGGTGGCAAACGATAGCTTCGCCTGATAGCCATTTCGTTCTCCCTCGAATGTCTCAAAACGACAACTGATTTGCGACGCATTCCAATCACAGTATTTAAAAAGAATACTTACGCTTTTTTTCAATCTGCAAATCATTTTTATCACATTCTTGTATTATCTTTTGGAATTATGTTTTACGAATAGTTCTTACAAGATGGTATTTATTTGGTTTTATATGATAGGTAGGTTCTGAACCAATATTACTTCTTTGCTGATTTCGAACTTAATTACCAAGAAATATTACTTTGATTTTAGTTTTCTTGAAATTTTTTTTTCACAATCTTTTACTAATTAGATAATAACAATGTAAATCACGTATGTGGCTTTTACATCACTTAGATTTATCACAAAAAAATCATGGACTTATTTATTGTTTTAATTTCATTCGTGTTTATTTATTTATTATTCATGTTCATAAAAAGGGCTAGTTTCACTAATCGATTAATACAAAACTTTCCAATTTACAAAAAATAAGCTCATATCCCAGGTTACCTAGGTTAGTAAAACTGGCCCTTAAATAAAGGTAGGTTTTCATTTGTACAGGTGTATGTAAAGTTCAGCCCCTTGCGTCGTTAGATATGTCCGTTTGTACAAATGATACCTGAACCTTACACAGGATTACTGAAATTGTGCTCACTTCGCGTTAAACATTTCGATTGCCAAGCGAGTTTTAATGATTATTTTTATTAGTTAATTTCACTAGTTAGTAAGTATTTAAAAAAAGATTTATTTTTATATACTTCCGACCTATTTATTACCTATTGTTACTTTTTATTTATATTTTTTAATAATTAGTACCTATGAATATAAACTTTTTCGTGCAGCGATAGTGTACCAGTGTGAAAAATATTAAACTGTACTCATATTATATTCCTGATTTATTTTATTATCTTTAAGTTGCGGTATATACTTATTTAAAAGGTTTCTTTTTGTAAATTCCGCTGTAACTCTTGTCTGTGTTCGAATCTCATCTTTGTTTAGTTTACTAGCGTTTCTTATGTTTCATTGACAATCTTGTAATGAATATCGACACAGGGAGTGACGTATTAGTTTCGACACAAGAGAGTATGTCCTGTGACGTAGATAAAATGGTGCCAATTATTGTCAGCAAGACACTAGGTAAAAATTAGCTAATGGTATATAAACAATTTATAGGACGCGTTTGTTAAAATGAATTAGTAAATTATTATAAATAATTGTATAAATTTTATAAACAGCTAAGAAACGCTACGGGTTCCATGAAATATATTTGATTTGAAAATCACACTTGCATTTTCTTTATCCTTCGTGTTTTTACCTAAGGTACCGCATATTTATACAATAAAAAGCTAAAGGCTTTGTGGTTTCCTTGGCTGTGAGCTACTAAAAGCGAATAAAAGTTTAGTACTCCTTATAAAATTGGGTCTTAAGACCTTCCCTAACACATTAACTCTACAGGCTAAAATAACAAACGAAATCATATAAGCAATCCTGCTGTTCCATTTTAAACTATAAGCCACACAAAATACGACACAATTCTCCATACATCAGGGATACAGTACCATTAACACAACAATATTTCCTAATTTATTAATTCATATATTTTAAAGTAATAAATCTTTGACATTAGATATGACAACGTAGTTCGGGGGATCACAGTACATAAGTATACATAATTGCATTATCATTCAATTCCTAAACTTATTTCATTAATTAAAGTTAACCTTAAATTTATAAGTGGTAAATTTAGCACGCGAGACTTATATAATTTCTAAATGGGGTTATTTTAGTATAATGAAAACAAAAGGAATTATTTTACGAATTTGGGGTGTTTTATTTCATAAGTTGAGTATGTAAGTTAAAATATATACTTATTTAGCCCCATTTAACTGTTAAAAAAACACGAAAAAGTCTCTTTCAAAATAATAAATGAATCAGTAACTAAACTTCTGCTCGTTGGAGACGATATAGTGGCTTAATGGATACTTAAAGTTATTTAAATAAAGTTGCTACCAAATCCCAAACTGCTACTGTGGAAGTGCAGTAGACTGTACATCGTCGCCAACCGGCTTAACAGAAAATGAATGGAAAGAATATAATAACACAAAATAACGTTTTCTATACAAATAGAAATGTCGAAAAATTAAGCAATGTATTCATTTGAAAGTAATTATAAATGAATGTTTGCGAAAATCAATTATCAAATCAAAGGCGGCTAAAAGGAGCAATAACTAAAACTAAATTTAGAGTTTTCTAAATAAATACATTACAGTCTCATTAACAATCACTCATTCAAGATATAGTTAGATCCTTGAAGGTTATCCAAATGGCGAAAACTGAATACATACAAACAAAAGGTTTACATAGGATTTTTTCTGGAACACATGTGCCTCCGCATGGCTATTTTGAGATGACATCACAATATGCGGCAATTAAATCTTATCATGTGCAGTAATCTGTTTGTGCTGTAGGTACATTTATTCTGAGTAAACTGTCACTGTGCTAAGTTTCGAGCCCAAGAAATTTACGCAAATTATTAACCCAGTATTAAGTCAATTTTCACTTAGAGTAGGCGAAAACCATGCCGTTGAAATTTCGAGACTCGGCTCAGTGCTGAAAGTTGAAAATCCAACCGCGGGATTTTATATCTAGGTGTCGCCTAGTGTTTATGAAAACGGATAATACTTTCGAATGTGTGAAATAATTAAATTAACAGCTTTCAGTGCCTCAGTTCTACCATTTGGATAACCTTTTAGAACCTGTTCAAGAAGACAGGACATTTATATTTTAGGCATTTATCACTATTCAGCGAATAAGCACTATCATTCTGTCTACTGTGGATATTAAGCTCTCTCTGCACTATCCCAATTTAGTGCCCGAAGTTAGACTGTAGCAGTCAGTGTAGACTTAGCCTATTTGGGCAGCTATTCTTTGTTTTACTATATGATTTAAAAATAAAGATGAAATATTTCAAAATCTTTAAAAAAAAATATAGGAAGAGAATTCTTAGAATTGTTTTTACATTAATAAGTAAGTGCCAAAATAACGCTACAAGTTTATTCCGGCGCGCGCACAAAATCAGACCTAACGCCACCATCTTGTTTTAACAATTTCCGTGACAATTTCGTGCCAATGTCACTCAAGTGTCAAAAATCCTTGTAGCACTCTTGCGATGCTTTTATTTAAGTTAATAAATTGAATACAATTCTCACTAAGATATTTTTAACCTAAAACTATTGAATCAGCTTGGCTAATTAATTACCTAGTTTGCTGCTAATTACTTATAGCCACGGACAGAATTGCGGGCGGCATTATACTGAACAAGGATAACTTTTTTTGGAAGACTTAGTTTAGGCAGAAAACACATAATAGCCAGGAGTTAGGGAATGACCACACTTATCGACGTCGAATCGGCTTGAGCCGGATATAAAGAGCTTTTTATGTCAATGCAATAAAAAAAATACGTCATTCGCTTCGGTTCGGTTCGGACAACGCGAGTCAACACCGAGTCAAATTATTCACTTTATTGCATGGACGTAACGCCCTTTATGTCCGGCTCAAGCCGATTCCCCGTCTAAAAGTTTGGACCCTATCTAAGTTAACTACAACAGCTAAAAAGACTTTGTTCGCTGAAATAATCTTACCTTAAGCCACTCAAAATCAAAATATTTTATTCCACATAAACCTACGGGCACTTATTTAACTGGACTCACACTCATTGGATGGACCTCATAATTTAATTAATCTTAGGAATATGAATACCGATTTTGAGGGTCTTCGGAGGCACGCCTTGAGGTCGCCTCGACAGAGTCGTGAGTCGAGTAGCTTTCGAGGTTACGACTTAGAATATGGGTGTTACGACTTAGGTTAGCAAACGACACCTATTTATTTTTACTTTATGTCATTTTTTGCTGTCAGTCCACAATCGTATGGTTCGTTTAGGACTCTTGAAGAAAAGCCTTTCGAATAACACAACATCATGACTGTATTCCGCGAAGGGTTTGCGAGAGGTGTACCTATAGTACATCCACATTTCGCCAGTTATGTTTAAATCCCATGTAATAGGGGGCGAGCCTATTGCCATCAACCGGCCACAACTCCAGACTCTGGGCTGCTATTGAGAAATCTTCGGAATAACCCAATAACACTTTACCCGAGCCGGGAATAGAACTCAGAACCCCATGCTCAGCAGTGGCGCTTGAAACCATTCGGGCAATCCTTTGAATAAAGTAGGGAGTTTCATAATGTACAGTTGGTTTATACTAAGTCGACAGAACAAGATAGAAGTATGACATTTATACAATTTATCTAGCAAAACTTTTACTAGTACAGAACGATTTTTGCAAAAATATGTCTATATTAATTTATTAGACGTTATTTGGTCACAGATAAATATGTACACTTTGTGTTGGCATTGAAAAACTTATTTATTGGGTAGGTCAAAATTGAACCCTAATTCATTGTTTATAAGATTGCTAAATTCTGCGGACACGAACACCAAAACATTACCATCCTTTTTGTGCCTGCGCCGCAGTTGGGTAACATTACATAATCTAATTGGCGGTATGTCTAATGGAAGATATCTACGGAAATTATAAAAATATATCATCTATATTTCTAATAATAATCAGTTTACGCTATAATATTTATAATTTCACAATAACAATCTATTATTACAGTAAGGAATAGCCACCGAAATTATAACATTAAAACTACAGGGTGAAACACCTAGTTATCGACCTTTTGTTAAGCTACAATATTGTAATATTCAATTAAATAAGGCACTGGTATATACATTATTTTTTTACAGAGAAAAACAAATGAAACTAATTCATTCTCAGATAAATATAAAGCAAAATAACATATTCCATTTCAAAACATCAAAAATCATTTTGTTTATTAACAATATTGGGTCCAGTCGACAACTAAACGTTCCACGTCAGACTAGTCTATTTAATGATACTACCATTAGAAGTCGTCCAGGCAGAAATCGAAGTGATCTTCCATCACTGTGTACTGGTCGCATGAAAACCTCATGCATTTTGGGCACGTGAAAGTCTGGAATTTAGGAAAAATTATATATTAAAAAAAGAACGAAGTTTGTATTTGGACGCAACCATGCACTTTCGGTTTGCGAATGCATGCATTTAAATCCAAGATTATTACAATATATTGATGTAATGCACTGCCCAATGTTCGTGGCAGGCGGTCATAAAATGTGGGAGTGAGACGACACGAGACTCAGTATTTAGAGATTTCGTTCTATATATTCACAGTACTACTCGCACGTTTCATGACCGAGTTCCGCATGTCTTGGTGTTTAGTTGTTAGTTAGTAGAGTATTTGAGGATGAATCAGTCGCAAACAAAAAAAACTAGATAACTATCGTAAATCACTCATAAACAACAAGGGGTTAGACAACATCAAAAAAATAAAGATCATTCATTTACAGAAAGGTTACAAAAACGAAATTATTATTAACACCTAAAACAATACACACAATACTTCAATGAAACAGTCTCACCTAAATGTAGAAACCTTAAAATTAATCGTTGAAAGAATATTAAATAACTAAACAACAGTTGTAAACATGTACTTATATATTACTTTATCTGTTACAAAAATTGTGCGATAACAAAAATAAATGTTTGTGATAATAATAAATACAGATACACAATTAAACGGATAATAGACAGGTTTGCTGCGAATTTACGCCAACAATTCAAGGTGAAGTAAAAAGTTTTTTATATAAAAGTAATATAATAATCTTAACTACCTATTAGAGAAACTAAAATGTTTAAAAAAGTAAATGGCTACGAATAATACGTAAAGAAGCGTATTTCAATCTCAAAAACTGTCCCACGCAATTGTACCGGGGCAAAAGTCGTGTCTTGTGCGACGTCCTGTCACCTCGCCGCGGGAAAATACGTACGGTAACAGCTAGCCAGTTTAATTGAGCATGATGGCGTCAACAACTGACTTGCACAGTGTAAATAGTCATATAACTCGACTTGCAGTAACTGTTTACATTATGCAAGCCGGTTTTGGACGACAACACACGTCATTATCTTGCCAGTGTACATTACATTGTGCATAAGATCAATTTTCTGTCTCTTTAAATGCTTATTTCCAATTTAATACTTTTTCCGAGAAATTGTTTTATTTACCTATTGACGGGTTGATGCCTATAAAAAAATCAAAATAACGAAGGCATAGCAACACAGAGATAATCGAAAAAAAAACTGTACCCTAATTGCGTAATACACAATCAATCGGAATCTAAATCGTTTTGAAACAGATTGCTTCATGAGTTCGATAAAAAATTCTGCTCAGCAATGTAAATAACGCAATTAATGTTGTTGAACTGTTAAAATCAAACAGATTAGTCGTAATCGTTTACGAAAATGTGTTACGCAATTAGGCTGCTGTTTCATCGATGTAAATATGAAGAAGCTACACGCTTTAAAAGTTTTTGGAGGGGACTATTCCCGTCCTTGTCGCACGGTACGGATAATGTCTGGCGCTAGTATGAATTTACAAATATTTTTTTGAGTTAAAAATTTATAAATATTCATCCCTATTGCCGTGGCCCCAGCAGCGTCCAGCATGCGTAGCATGAATTCCATAGAAACGAGTTTTGTCGACGGAAAAATTGACAAAATGTCAGATTGCTAGAAAGCTGTCTCTATAATCTGTCGACCTAACTCTGTTTCTATGGTGGTCGTGCTGCGGAAGCAGCCCATAATACGACAAAAAATATCTACGACGAATAGGGTCGTGCAATTACCTAAAAACAAAAAACGAACACAGCTTGGTTCTCAGACGTATTAATTCGATTGATCGCCCGTCAATAGGTTAAAAACCATATAGCTTTCTAGGTGCTGAACAAATAGTGTGCTGCGCACGAGTCGATTGACAAAATTACATTTAACTATGGGCCGACGAGCACCGACAAGAAGGTGTCTGGGACAGACTGGATGCGGTGGACAGGGTGTTGTGGGGCCTGGGAGAGGCCTATGTCCAGCAGTGAACTGCGATAAGCTGAGTTGATGTATGTAGCTGAACCCGTATGAATATACATAATTTTCTGCTGAGTTGTAAGAAAAACTAACCGATATTTAGCCGTTAAACTCATGTTGTCTTTCTAAAATCGATGAAGGGTTCTCGACTTAGGGGCTTATAAGACACCGTTGAATTTATAAAGTCGGTAAGGAGTTTTAGGGCTTGCAATGAAAACGCAGACATTCGTTTATACCTACGTTGTTTACGCATCAATTCACAATCCCTTATTTACTAATTATTACTTCCTCTATAAACGCAAATAACTTGGACATAAAATACCATGTAACACAGATCTTTTGGTCTAAGTTTCGCAATACATGCGTATCAACGAAGTCAATTTGCGCACAAAACTCTTCTTCATTTTCTAAGCTATCAAGATAAAATAAAATTCATTTTAAAATAAATAACTACAATTTCCAGCTATTATTGAACCTAGTCTACAATCAACCTAGGCAATGATCAACATGTTGTTGCAACAGTATGAGCGACTTGTAAGGCTGGTCGCACACGGGACAGTCGAACCGCAGTGGGGGCGGGCTGGCCTCCTTGGCTGCGCACGCGCCTTCTTCCGACTTGTGTGACAGTTTCTTCTTTTTGTGTACCTTTTTGTAGGGGAGTTTGTTTAGAATGGGAAAGGCAGTTTGGATTGTATATAAAAGGCTTTGATTAATATAGTTAAGATAAAAACATAGTACGCAAAATAATTGTTGCACGGAATGCCAGCTCATTGCGCAAAATGTCGCAGACAAAGTCTAACGATCAACTTTACTATGTCATGTTTGTCGTGTGTGCAAATTAAAAACCCATCTGGAAACGTCGAGCACTTTCATATCATATTGCTAAATGTCAGTCAAAGACTGCGGCATGCTTCACCAATGAAACTGGACGCGATTCAGTACATCTAAACTACGTTCAAAAGCTCTCGGTGTCAAAGTTTCTCTACAATGATGATACTGACAGCTGTTGAACAGGCTTAGATGTGGTGATCGCATTCAAGAGCTGTCAGTGTCAATATTCCATAACAATTTTGACACTGAAAGCTCTTGAACGCGTTCAGTTTCATTGGTGAAATCCACCCCTCGTCGCTTATATTTTGTCCCCAGTCTCTGGCACCTCTAGTTAACTTCACCATTAAAACACAATGCCAGAACATCCACCCACTATGCTGGGCTATGCGATCATATGTTGAAACTTGAAAATACTCAAGGGCGACTGAATAATTTGTGTGAAAAGTAATTGTACTGACCATGTTCCCAGTAGTACCGGCAGGCTGCGCAGGCGCAGGTCGTGTGGGAGCGCTTCTTGCGGCGGACGAGTGAGTGGCGCGCGCACCTGAGCTGCTGCGGGCTGCACTCGTGGCGCTGCGGTATACTGTCGGGTTTATCTTACGGACTTCTTCCAACTGCGGGAGAGTTAATACTTTCATTAGTATACTGTAATTAATAATTATTGGCCTGTACTGACTAATTACAGTGTGCATTATAGCCTAAACATAGGCAGGCTGTGTAGCCTGAACTGCTTCGAGAACCGACTGGACAGATTAAATATCTCCAAGCTATTAAGAAAGAAAGAAAGAAAAATATTTTATTTGGGACACGCACAGGGAATACAAATAGTAAAAAAATAAAAAATAACAAACAATGTATAAACTAACAGAATAACAACAAAAAACAGTAAAAAGACCTGTGCGAGGCCAAAAAGGCTCCTATTGAAACACACGCAAATTAGCTGCTAGTGTGTCTTACAAATCCAGACTCCGGGCTGCTACGGAATCTGGTCTGGTTTTGTGCCCGTTTGATGGCAATAGGTTCACCCCCTATTACATGGGACTTAAATATAACTAGTACATGCGTACAGGCGTGATAACGCACCTGTTGCGTAAGTTCAAGGTTGCGTTTCTTCGTCGTCCTGAGATCTGTGAGTATGTTCTCCTTCTCACTCGCCATCTTCTCGCGAGACTCCCTCTCCGCTTCGAAATCACTTCTGCAAATAGAGTAACTATTTAGTGACCAGATGACGCAAGTAATAGTTGAAAAGTGATAATTAAAAAAAATACAATCTGTTGATGATATCTCATGTTGTTTTATTGCACCGGCACAAGGTTCAAAGTCGCGTCATTGAGAAAACATTAATGGAGACATCGTGTCATTTGTTATTTTGTAAAAAAACAAAAATCGCTTTAGTTAGTGAAACGCCGGCGCCTCATTAACGAATTCCTTATTTGAAACTGGCATAGCATTCATGCAATCGTTATTTAAAAGGCAGCCTTGAATATCTGATAATTTCGCTACCTTATTCATCCTTGGAATTTTATAAACACCATATTATACCAGTTCCGAATCATCATTAATACGTTAAATAATAATAAAAACCGAAATAAATAGGCTTTAAAGCAGTACACACTCACTTATATAAATCCATTTGCGCCTTAAGCAGTTCAGTATCATCATTCTTCGACTTCAACATATTAAGTTCTGCTTGTAACATAGTGAGTTCCTGTCCCCTGGCGACTAGGGCTGCGGTCAGTGCTTCCACGTTGCCCGAGCGCTCCACTTTGGGCTTCACCACAGACTTCTTTAGGACTTCGCTGTAGTCCTTGAACATGCCTTCGAATATTGAAAGAGTGCCTCGGACTTGGCCGCTGAAAAGGAATTAGTTGGTCAATTTAGGATAAAATCAGATATTTATTTTTTGTAGTACATGAGTACTTAGACAATAGATTAGCTTGGTCTTAAAATAACATTCGGGAACAGGATCTACATGTTTTGCCATTTATGGCGTAAAAAAATGGTCAAGTTAACCATTTTAATTAATACCAAAAATTTATGCAATAACTTAAATACTGTCTGTCACACAGTCGTTTGAAAAGATAAAACTTAAAAAAATTAAAACTAAAAGGTAATGTCATAACGACAGGCACTAAGTACGATCATTTAAAAATTCTGTTAGGCTAAAATAACATTTGGCTATATTTTTTTTTAGATGTAGTTTAAATACACATTTGGCGGGCATTTGTCTTATAGGTTTAGGGGTTTTATTGTAAATAACTGGTGCTAAAGAGAAAATACTTTAACAAATTCTCGGAAAACATAATCTATTGTTATCCCGTCGGTTGGGGATTTAACTATCTGATAGTATTTTTTTCGAAATTAGCCTCTTCAAAAATAAACAAGGGAGACAGATTTAAAATATTACAATTGATAAAATGCGGTTTGCAACTATCCGTTTTTTTAAACGTTATTTCCGTATTATCCACTATACGGAAATAACGTTTAAAAAAACGGATCTTACAAGTTCGCGGTTTTTCTTTATTCGAAAGGCGGTTTGGAAATCGAGTTTGCTACTAAACGCCCATTTAATCAAAATCTGTGGAGTAAATTAACGTCTGACAGGTTTTTTTTTTCTTAGGAAAACAGTAAAAAATTCCAATCCAAAGAATTATACTATTGTAGGTACAAAAATAAGTCAGCATTACCTCTAAATATTTACTCTAAATATTTACTTTTTTAAAGTTTTATCTTTTATAAGCAAGTATTTACTAATAAACCTATTTTGACATTGTATAACATTGTTAAGGACAATTTGGACTGTATTGTAGACTTGTGTAAGTAATGCGATTGTTGCATTGCGCGTCATATATCCCGACCGCGTAATGTAGCATTACACATGACTCGACCAAATTAAGCATGGCACATGACATTCAAACATGACGCATTGACGCGCGGGCCGCAGCGCGCTGTTCGGTGTTCGTAAACTTCTCTCGGTAATTTTCGCTGTGTGAGCAAGTGAGAAGGAGCATGCGCCGGTCGGCTGGCTGCGAAATAAGTGAACTATTATAAAGAACCGTTTTGTTGACGCTTTAAGGTTTACGTTTAATTGACACCGCGGACTGCCTCGACCTACGTGATGTTTTAAATCATGACATGACTCGCGCTGTAGTAATGTATGACACTATGACAGTTACGCGTTATGATTTGCCGCGCGCGCCATACGTAATACAATACAAAACAGTAACACGAAACAAATACAAATATATATTAGAGTATTGTGTTATTTTGTATGATTGTGTAATTATTGAATTATTAAGTATGAAGGAAAAACTACTTTATAAATATGATAACAAAAGCAAGTGTGCAATTCGGCGAAGCGAGGGCGCATTGCACATCACAATTTAATGCGGTATCTCATGAAATGTTGTATATCTTCTACAACGCGAGCATTTCATTACAATAGCCATCGCGTGTGGCGCGTCATTTCGCGTCATGTTTGGAGTCATGGTGTAATGCAACATTCCTCGGTACGAAATGTAATGTCATATAACATCACTTTAAAACGCACTGTTTTGCGCATGTCTATTATTATTACTGTATTGATTTAAATAATGCATTATGGTATGCAGTCTCCAGAACTGTCCATAGACGACCGGCAAACTCTTTGCGGTAGGTACTTGCCGATCTAACACTGGTCTACGTTCAGCAGTTCAGACAGTTCTTTAAACAGAGAGATGCCAACAGTTATCAACCGTTAAAAAAACGTTAACACAGATAAAGTGTAATACAAAAACAAACAAAAAAAAAACAGTTTGATAAAGAAATCAATTGAGGCCGGTTAAATGAAAAACCGTAATCGAAACTAGTTCGAACCTATACTGAGAACTTCTAGCTTTTTGTGTAACTTACATGTTACTGAGCGCCGTACTGTGTTGTTTCTCCATCTGCTGCTTGACCTCTGCCAGGCCGGTCTTGAACTGATCTGCTGTCATCTTTTCAAGCTTGTAGTCGTGAAGGCTGGTTATAAGACCAAAGGTTTCCACTAGACTGTCTGACATGCTGGAAAACAATACATTCAATGTAACTTAATTTGACAACGAGTGTAAAAAGACACTTATTATATTATACTTTTGCAATGGACCATTTTTGGAAATCTTTTGTAATAATAAACTGTTAAATAAAATATTCAGTTCACTATTCAGCTCAAGTCTTAGACAGAATCAAACTGGTTGCTAATTTAATTTATTATTATTATTATGACATTGATTTACATTTTGTAATTATTAATTCCACTGACTTATTCCTTGTTTTTATTTTTTGGAAAATCATTGTTTTACAATGTTTGTAAAAATGTGAGCACCGCGTATCTATCATTTATTTTTATCAATTGCGGTATGGTAATTTTATTCTAGGTGCATCGTCTATATAATTAATGTATACAAAATATTGTTAAACATTTTAAAAGAGTGACGGTGGGTTTCTTGACCATTCTTCTCCATACGAAACTACCTTTCGGAAGGAGCGACTAGAATCAATTACATTTTAATATAAATGTTGACGTTCAAAAGTGCCTTTTATGTATTTGAAATAAATGCTTTGACATTCACTTCGACTTAGGGCCGATTTTTCAATCCTCAGTTAAGTCGTCGAATAGCTATCTAGAGTATAAAATGATCTGGCTGTTTATCAGGCGAATAAATATTTACTATTTTTCAATCGTTTATTAACTAGAGAATAGCTGCCAGTGGTCTATGCTAGCGAACTTCACACTGTGCATGTGCAAGCGATATGCACAGATACGGTATTCAACGTGTTAGACGAGAATAGCAACAAAACGTGTAAATCTCCAATTGTTACATCAAAAATGCCGCCAGATGTATAGAATCGCAGGGTGGGTAGGAGTTTTTACATTGGTGGCACACACAACTATTCCTGGAACTATACAAATAATGAAGATGTATGTTTTGCTAATTTCATTATTGATAAAGATGGGGTGGGTGCCTAGAAATATTTTTTACAAAGATTACTTATCTTTCTGTTTCCTGTTTTTTCTCAATCAATGAAAGTACGTTATCTTTAAAGCAAAATCTCCAAAATTCACTGTCGTCCCATGTGTTGAATTTATCAGGCCATTCTCGTAAAACTCGGTTTTTCTCTCTCAGGTGGGTTTAAATAATTAACTATTTCATGTCATTCTTCGATTGCTAAGTCGTCAATTGTTTTAAACACATCAGTCTTAACAAATTACTGGACTAATTTCGCTTTACCATAAACACAAAACGAATGAAACAGTCAAATATAACCTAAAACGTCATACATAACGGAGGAATAAAACCCTAACTGGCTCTCAAAGAAGCAGATAACTTTATTCCTCCAGTAGAGACTTTATTCGACCACATTTTTACTACTATCTGACCATTGAAAAACTGAGAATCTAGTTATCTATGGAATAAAGGCTATCTGGTTGTTTATCTGAGGATTGAAAAATCGGCCCTTAGACTTTGAAACTCACCCATGTGTCAATATATTGAGTAGCTCCGCCAAATGCTTGAGCGTCTTGTCGTAAAGCTTGACGTTGGACGTGAGGCTGGCGAATTCCGATGACGAAGACTCCGGCTCCGAACTGATCGAGAAACGAACTGGTTGGAACACCTGTGGATGAGACACAGCATTGGTTTTAAAGTTTTTGAAAAAAAAATATTGAAATACTCGAATGGATAATTCATAAGAAATGAGTATAAAAGTGGAAGTCTGACAGTGGCAGTGGAAATCATAGGACAATTCCCGTATTTTTAGCACGTTCGCGTTTAAATCTCTATCTGTCCAAAACATATCTAAATACCTAATGCCAATTATGCGTTGCAAGGTCTTTTCCTTTTCTTATGTTAGGAACCTTCTCCGTCGCGTACTCAACAACTTACCAAAGTTTCATCACAATCAGTCGGTCGAGCCATTTTATACTTTTTGCGAGACTAACGCACGGCAATTGATTTTTATACAACCAGTTTTTTTTATATCTCATAACTCTAGGGTAATATTCTGTATGTAAAAATAATACTCAAACTTCAAATGCATAGAATATTGTCACCAGTACGACGAATCTTTACTTTTGCGAGGTTGCCAATTGAGAGTTGGTATCTAAATTTCATTGGTCACCAATCATTCATATTTAAAGCTAAGAAAATGCGACGTCATATTTCACGTTACAATTAATGTAACGTGAAATATCGTGACTTTGTCGAATTATTTTGTATGAAAAATTTAAAAAAAAAGGATGATTGAAACTTAATTCATATGCTAGTTGATTCAAAGTTATGGGCTCAATCATACCCTAGAGTTATGGGATATAAAAAAAACAGGTTGTATAGTACAAACTAGCAATGCCATCTTTAATTTTTGTATTTAAACCACCCCTGAATTAGAGCGAACAAAACAAAAAATACTCAGATCGAAAAAACTAACAATTGTTTTTTATTATAGAAGAAGAAGCAGAAACAGAAGATTTTCAACATTGTTGACAAGTTCTTAATATTGATTGTCGGTGAGGCGATATTGCGATTACATTTTGAACGTTTTTAATTACGGAAATTGACCTTATAAGTATGAATGGGTCTATAAAACTAGTAGAAAGCTGCAATAGCTAAAAAACAAAACCGGTTCCGCCGTTTGGGCCCTACGATGCCGAAGACAGACACAGATACACACGTAAAATTTACAACACCCTCTGTTTCCGTCTAGGGTTAGAAAAGGGTGAATACCAAGATGACTCTAGAGCAGTATTTCCCAACGTGGGCGATAACGCCCCCTTGTGGGCGCTGCAGGCCTAAAGGGGGGCGGTAAGAGACCCAGAAAAAACAGGGGGCATTGTGTAGGGCTTTGGGGTAGATTTATGTTAGGGAATGGCCAAGTATAGAAAATATGTAGATTTCTATTTTATGTTTTTAAACAACCTTTGTAAACTGTGACAGCACTTATTTCATTATACGTCACTAACTTCATAAACGCTAGCATTATATCAATAGAGCGAACCCAAGGAATATGATCTATTTAGTGGAAATCGATACTTTTACAAATAAGTTAAATAAATCTCCATTGTTTTAGTATAATTGTTTTTTAGACACTAAAATCATCAGAATATTAAATCTGGAAACTGCTAGATTTTTAACGTAAGCACCATTAAAAATCATCTTTCGAAAAAAATAATCGAAATAATCCATTGCACCACGGATTACACTAGTGAACGGCAAATGTCAAAATCATTCGTCAGTCAAGTGTCAGGGTTGCAATGATATTTGTATTTCTCGGGAATTCTATTTTATAAAGACTTTTGCTCGAATACTGGACTCCAAAATTGATTGCCTTTTGACTGTTCTGTCCCTTCGAGGGATTGCATTGGACACCGTACCTTGCCAGCCATGCTGACCTTTGCTGGAAAACCGGATCTGTGTATTGCTGTTTTGTACGATAACATGAGTCTGTGCATTTAATTGCGAATTAGCAACGGACTGCTGCAATCCAACAGGAAGGCGAAGATTGGAAGATGAAATGATTATTTCAATTTTATTGTACATGAATGGGTCGAGCCTCAAACGGTTAGTATCGAATATTTCGTTATCGTAACATTTTTGTACCATGTAATTAATTAATGTAATCAAACTAAATAGTGTTATGAGCCATGTGACATCATCAATCTGCACTGATCTGCATTGGTAATTGCGGCCTATTCTCTTTGTCAGAGATGAGTCGTGTGTCCCTGCAGTGGGAATGTAATAAATGCCGCATATGTTTACCAAAATGTGCCACTCAGATGTTTATAGCTAAAAGCTAACGCTAGAACTACTAGTGAAATGGTTAATGTTTGTTTCAGGTAAATGAAAATTGCTTTATGTGCCAAGCTTGCTGGAATCATGCCAATGCTGTATCTCTTGATGGAAATAGACCAGAAGAGAGTTAACAGACACCTATAGGACACCAACTAGTGTGTATTTACTGTGGACGTTCTCTTCTGAGAAGAATTCATTGTGATCAGCTTAGGACTGGTATCGTGCAAGAACGCAGAATTCACGAAGTTATAAGAGAATGTATCCTACCACGCATGGTTAGCATATTAGTTTTATTCACGATTTTTAATGACATTCTTTAGTTTTGAGATCAAGGGCATTAAAATGTTATTTGGTATGCTAAAACATTTAATTGAATTAGAAAGATTGTATCAAGATTTCTCATTTGCAGGATTTCTTTATATCAGTCCTTTTCAAAGTGGGCTATAACACATCACACATCTCTGTTGTAAAGGCACCCTTTAATATATATAAATTATTTTCAGGTGGCTGCTTCAATTGTTGTCTGTCACTCTTGTTGGGTGTGAGCCAATAGAGCAAGCTGGCATTTCCATTCAGGCCCCCTCAACATCTGGTGCATCTTCATCAGCTATCAATGATTAAAATAGTCAGGACATTCCTTAATTAGAAGAATCTCGCACCAAGGGCAATTACTATAGAGCTGTTGAAACTGAAAGTAGATGTTTTGTGGAAGGATGTCGAAGACCTGAAAGTAACCGCATAACAAATATAATGCGAAAATAGTTACTTAAAATCTATAACTTGTATGTACCTCCCAATAGTCGCCAATTTCGCCAATTAACATGCATGGAAATTTCTAAGTGATTATAATACATTCAAAGAGATTCAAAGAGTCAGATTGTGATTTTTTTGGGTTTTGAAAATGTTGAGTCTATATTTAACAAAGAGCAATTCAGACAGATTTGAAGCATTAAAAGGGGATCTACTGGATTAGCTGCTGATTTAATTAAACTTAGGACCTGAGATGCTTTAATCCAATATTATTGTACATGTACTGTTGGCACAAAAACAGTTGGTTGCTGTGCCCACACCGTGAGCATAATATGGTATCTTGGTTTTGAGCCCAACCAAGATACCATAGGTAGTCAGTTGCCTCCTGCACAATTTCTAGTTACTGTGTGTTATGATAATCTTTGTGAAGGTGATTAATAAAACGATTTATCACAATTAAGTGTTTATTTTTTTTGGATATATTATTGCAATCTCAGATTACTTTAATCTGAGATCGCATCAAATCCGCTAGTAGATACAATATTAACAAATGCAATCCAGTAGAGATGTTAGTAAGCCTTGTCTAATAAACATATAGTTTTCAGCTGAGGATTTCGGTAAGATCAATCAGATAAATGTGAAGTCACCCCCTAAGAACTCTTATGTACCTGAAACGTCATTGAAATAGGCTGCAGGCGCTGCTGCAAATCACATAAGCGTTCCAGATTTAGATACGTTTCAGGCCTACGTACCTAAATCTCAAAAATATCATTTTTTATTTAAATAAGTCAAATAATAAAAATAACCTAAAATGTACACATGGTCTGATTTTACCAATTTGGCCATTGCTGGAAGACGTGAAAATTCGGCTCGTGAAACTTTCCTAAATGCTCTAATTTATGGCCAAATTACAGCCCTGTAACGCCAGGCCCAAGTTTCTATGGAGTTTGGGTTTCTCCTTTATTTTATTTTCATTTGCGGTTTCGCGCATAATAGATAAGCAGTACTTGATTTCAACACATGCGTATTTCTTAAAACAGAACAATGTCTGAAGTAAAAAAGAAGAGACGGCAATACTCTGCGGAATATATTAAATTCGGATTTATTGAAAATCCCACAAACCCGTCGTCGCCTTTGTGTCTTCTATGTCTAAAAACATTTTCGAACGAAGCAATGAAGCCTTCAAGACTGCAAGATCATTTGAATAAAATGCATCCAGATAAGACAGAAAAGAATGTAGCATATTTTCAAGACCTAGAGAAGAAGCATAATACTCAGCCAAGTGTATCAAAACTATTTTCGGCGGCTGCTAAGCAAGATGACGACGGACTTCGAGCTTCGTACAGTATCTCTTTGTTAATTCCTCAAAAAGGCAAACCACACAACATCGGAGAAGAGTTAATTTTGCCAGCAATAAAGGAAGTAATAACTACTGTGCTTCATAAACCGGCCGCAGATATTATCCGAAAAATTCCTTTGAGTAATAATTCTGTGCAAAGACGAATTGATGAAATGGCTGAAAACATTGAAGAATCATTGTGCAATCATCTGAGGACTAGTCAATTCTCAATTCAGCTCGATGAGTCCACTTTACCAACTAATGAAGCGTTGTTGCTATCTTACGTGAGGTTTATTAAAGATGAGAAAATACGTGAAGAACTATTGTTTGCCAGAAATTTGGAGACAGATACAAAAGGCGAAACCATATTCAATACATTGGAAAAGTTTTGTGAAGAGAAAGAGATTCCTTTGAAAAATATTATATCAGTTGCTACGGATGGCGCTCCGGCTATGACAGGGCGCCATAAAGGCTTCATAGCATACTTAAAGAATAAAATTCCAGATGTCCTTGCTATACATTGCGTTATTCATAGACAACATTTGGTTGCTAGAAACTTAAGTGAACGACTATTTCAATCACTGCAATATGTCATCAAAGCAGTCAATAAAATCCGTAGCAGCTCTTTGAATGATAGATTATTTCATCAGCTTTGTGTTACTAATGACGAAGATTTCAACCGTTTGTTGCTTCATACTGAAGTTCGTTGGCTGTCAAGAGGCAATTGTCTGATTCGATTTTACAACCTGTTTGACTCTATGATAGAGTTCTTGGAAACTAAAGATACAGAACTGCGCAACAAGCTCATAACATCAAAGAATGATATAGCTTACATGACAGACCTGTATAAAATGTTCAACGACATGAACCTCCAACTGCAAGGCGATGAACTAAATTTAATTAAAACAAAAAATGTCGTTGCTGCTTTCGCAGCCAAACTGCTTCTGCACAAAAAGAATATGGGCAGACGTGAGTTTCACAATTTTCCGAATTTATCAGTATACTGCAGTAACGACGACTTGTTTGCCTACTGCCAACATTTGGAAAACCTCCACATTGACTTCACCGAACGATACCAGGACATTTTAAACTTGGAAATACCAGACTGGGTGTTGGATCCGTTTTCAAATGTCAACACAGCAATGTCACCTCAGCTGGAAGAAGAACTTATAGAATTGACAACAAACGAAGAAATAAAAATCAAGTTCAAAAATGGATATCAAGAATTTTGGCTACAAAAACCGATCCCGCAATTGTACCCTGGATTATGGTCAATTGTTCAACGATTTTTGATAGCATTCCCATCGTCATATTTTTGTGAACGTGGATTTAGTGCTGTGGCAATGCTGCTTACTAAAAAGAGAAATCGTTTGCGTGTTACCGAACGTGGCGACTTGCGGCTGTTTTTGAGTAAATTGGAACCTGATATCAACAAACTTATTGAACAGCATCAGATTCAACCTTCACATTAGTTTTTATACTACTCTGTGTAAAAAGTATCGGGAATATGTCAATAAAAAGACCCGCGTAAAAGAGGTCGTTCTAATTTTTTTACTGCAGGTTGGTAGCACTGTACTGATTTAGCGCGCAAAATTTGAGCGGGATCTGTCATTTAATTTGTTTTAAACTACACTTTTTGTTGGTCATAGTTTTGAGTCCTCGGCGATTTTTACAATGGAAAATATTGTTGAACAAAGAGTGTGCCTTAAATTTTGTGTTTCAAATGATATTTCATGTGGTGAATCACTACAAATGTTGCGAAATACCTACGGCGAATCGTGTATATCGAAAACAAGGGCTTATGAATGGTATAAGGCTTTTAAAGAAGGCCGAGAAGTAGTAGTAGACTTACCTCGTTCTGGTAGACCTTCAACCGCTACGACCAAAGAAAACATCGACAGAATCAAGAAGCTAGTGCTCGAAAATCGACGTATGAGTCTGAGAGAGTTGGCTAGTGATGTGAAAATATCTTTTAAGTCCGTCCACAACATTCTCATTTACATTTTAGGCATGAAACGCGTCGCCGCACGACTAGTTCCAAAAGAGCTCAATTTTGTTCAAAAAGCGCAGAGAAAGCATGTCGCTGAAGACATGGTTTCCCGAGCTTCTACGGATCCGACCTTTATGAAACGTATAATAACTGGCGACGAGACATGGGTTTATGAGTACTGTTATAGTTTCCTAATGCTAAGGAAACCCCTTGATGAGCAACAATAATTGATTACATAGATTTCCTGTTAATTGCCTTGTCATCATCTCAGAGCGGAATGCCTCCCGCTTCCCGCAACACGCCAGTCTCGTCCTGACCTCTGAATCTCTACCATCTCCCATATTAATTGTGTCTGCCAGTTTTCAACTTAGTATTAAATAAAAAGTGTATTAAGGTCAAACCCCAAATAAAACTATTTCTCTTCATGTATTAAAAAGTGTTTTTTTTTAAACAAGGTTTTCATGACCCCGTATAACATTGGTGGCAGCTTAAGGGATTTTATAAATCCTCGGAACGCCTCAATTCAGTGAACACTAAATAAGAGAAAACCCATATTTATTGTGATAGTGAAAAGTGCTAAAATCCGATCTTACCTCTGTGCCCCGTCGCCGCATCCTGTCGCTGTGTCTTTCCGCTCGACATCGCTGTATCCTGCTGGTCTTATCAGGCCCTCAAGTAACGGGGTGTGCCCCGAATATCTATCATTCACCTTGAGTGATCTCGCCGAGTTACGAAATGATTCGTGTTGCTGTCGCAGTCGCAGTGTTCCTGTAAGTACATCTATTCTACAACGAAACTATCCGTGCTGTGAAAAGAGTGCCAACAACAAAGTTTCATCGCATATTTCCAATTTAATTCGAGCTTCAAAGTGCTAGAATAAGTATTACATTCAGTTAATTAATTGTCTCAGTGTGTCATTTTTAGCTCCGAGACTAGTGCAACATTCCTTCCTTATCGCAACTTCATACCTCACACGTTATCTTTGTTTTGACTAACTTTTATGCCTAAAGACGAGCCCGGTACCATGTCTAAAGAAACAAAAGAAATCGACATGAACTTTATAAGCAAGTTTATTAACAAATTCGACGGAAACCGCGAAAAACTGAATGCGTTTTTAAATAATTGCAGAAATGCAATGAGCCTTTCCTCACCATCTCAACAAGACACAATATTAAAATATATTTTAAGCCAACTTGAAGGCCGTGCCGAAAGTGCGTGCTCTATTAAAGAATTCGAAAACTGGCAACAGTTAGAAGAATTTCTTAAAAACCAATTTGGCGAGAAAAAACATTACGCTGCACTACTCTCGGATCTCCAAGATTGCTGTCAAACCAATAGCGAAACAGTCAACCAGTTCGCACTACGCGTAGAAACATGCCTATCCAAACTATTAACCGAAATAAATATTTCAATACCCACGAAGAAGAAAGGTGAACTGACTGGCCGTGTCGCTGCAATGCAAGACTTAGCATTGCATACATTTATCAGTGGCTTAAATTCTCGATTATCAACTGTAGTCCGATGCCGTGACCCTGAAACTTTAAATGAAGCGATTGGCTTTGCCGTGTCCGAAGAAAAAATATTACAGACCACTTCTAGGCGTAATCCACCAGCAAACAATACCAATTCACCTAATCAAGGACGTTGGCCTCAGCGTCGTTTTCAACAGAACCGAAACCCTACACAGCAAGGTGTTTCAAACGAGCCCAATAGTCAAAAACCATCTACTTCAGGTCATCTAGTGTGCCGTTATTGTAAAAACGTTGGCCATACAATTGAGGAATGTAGAAAACGGAAATACAATAATAATCGCTTCAGAGATCAAAATAATCAAAGACCATCGCCAAGGCGTTACCAAAATAATCACGCTCAAGTTCACGCGGTAAATAGCAACGAAGATAATGACTACATGGAGGATACTCAAGGTGAAACAAATAATGATTTAAACGAATAAAGGGCTCACGGTGGTGTCTCGTGAGACCCAAACCTCAAATTCCAAAACCTATCAATATCAAAGACACCAATGCTATATCCTCTGTATCCTCTGCATCCACTGTATCCCCTAACAATAGGGATTCGCGAGCTAATCGCATCACTGTATCCTCTGCATCCACTGTATCCCCTAACAATAGGGATTCGCGAGCTAATCGCATCACTGTATCCTCTGCATCCACTGTATCCCCTAACATTTGGGACTCGCGAAGAAATCGCATCGCTGTATCCTCTGAATCTCCTGCAACCGCTGTATCCTCTGTATCCGCTACCCCTGCAGAACGTAAAGGAAATCACAATGTATTTGCTAAATCCACTATAGACTTAACCCCTCCTCGTTCAAGTTCTGAAACAAAAATTTATGAGATTAACATTAGTCCATTTAAGAGACGATTACCTCATATCCTTGTCCATACCCCAGTGTCAAATACTACCCTATCTCTCCTTGTAGACTCTGGCGCAACTGTAAGCCTTCTGAAAAATTCTTCCATACAAATACCAGTTGATATCACAACAGAAATAATCCTTTTGAAAGGTATTGACCCCGTTGATGAACCTTCACCTACAATAGGCCATTTTCCGCTTAAAATTGAAATAGATGATAAAAATAGTATCACGCATAGATTCCATATAATACCCCGAATACACTTACCTTATGATGGTGTAATCGGCACTGATATGCTAATCGCTTTTGGCTGCACAATTGACTACACTCGTGAAACCTTGAAAATAGGTAAAAACGAAATAAAATTACATTTCAATGCGCCCATTTATGTAATTCCTCCCAGAACTGAAACCGTCATTGAATGCTCAGTCTCCAACCCTGAAGTGAAAGAAGGAATCGTGCTAGACCAATGTTATCATGAAGATTTACTAATCGCCAATTGCTTAGTCACAGTTAAAGAAAACAAGAGAATTAATTTATCAGTAATCAACACTTCAGAAACTCCTGTAACCCTTAAGTCAAATCTGGATATCACACTCACCCCGTTAAGTTCATTAATCAAACCTTTCGACCCAATAAACGCTCATACAGTTTGTCATTTCGAAAACACCGACGCTTACCTGCGAACACAAGAGGTATTAAACCTTCTTAGAATCTCCCACCTCAATCCTGAAGAAGCAAATGCTCTTCACGATGTTTGCTCTGAATACTCAGATATATTCTTCATTCCTGGTGACAAACTTTCCCACACAAATGCACTTAAGCATAACATTACGACGAGTGCTCAAAATCCAATAAACGTAAAATCTTACCGGTTCCCAGAGGTACACAAACAAGAAGTCAACAAACAAATCGACCACATGCTCGATCAAGGAATCATAAAACCTTCAGAGTCTCCATGGTCCTCACCAATTTGGATTGTCCCAAAGAAAATTGATGCATCCGGACAGCAAAAATGGCGTATAGTTATCGATTACCGAAAACTAAATGACATCACTATTGGAGATAGCTACCCTATACCGCAGATATCTGAAATTTTAGATCAGCTGGGTCAGAGTAAATATTTTTCAACTCTTGACCTTGCATCAGGTTTCCATCAAATAATGATCAACGAAGAGGACGCCCCTAAAACGGCGTTTAATGTACCTCAAGGACATTACCAATTTACAAGAATGCCATTTGGGTTAAAGAACGCGCCCGCTACTTTTCAAAGATTAATGAATACTGCTCTCACAGGCCTCCAAGGCATACGATGTTTTGTATATCTCGATGACATAGTCATATATTCTCATGATTTAAATTCTCACATTGACAATCTCTCGTCAGTATTCCAAAGGCTTCGAGATTACAATCTAAAACTCCAACCTGACAAGTGTGAATTTCTCAGACGTGAAGTCGCATATCTTGGCCATCAAATAACTAGAGATGGTGTAAAACCTAACCCTGAAAAAATAAAGGCGGTAACCAAATTTCCTACCCCCAAATCTCCGAAGGACATTAAGTCCTTCCTCGGACTTTATCCTACTATCGCCGATTCATTTCTAACTTCTCGAAAATTGCAAAACCTCTTACTCAACTTTTAAAAAAGGATGTCGCCTTCCTATGGGAAAATCAACAACAAGTCGCTTTTGACGAGCTCAAGCACAAACTTACCTCTGCTCCTATCCTCATTTATCCAGATTTCTCTGCCCCTTTCATCTTGACGTGTGATGCCTCCAATTATGCCATTGGTGCTGTACTCAGTCAAGGTCCAGTTGGTAAAGATAGGCCAATAGCGTATGCTTCTCGCACTCTCAATAAGAGCGAATCAAATTATAACACCACTGAAAAAGAACTTCTTGCTATTTTGTACGGTTGCAAAACCTTTCGCCCATATCTCTATGGACGGAAATTCCTGATCATCACTGACCATAGGCCATTAAAGTGGTTGTTTAATCACAAAGATCCTAGTAGCAAATTACAAAGATGGCGCCTGAAACTAATGGAATACGAGTACGAAATTGGTTATCAAAAGGGAAAACTTAATGCCGCTGCTGACGCCTTATCCCGATATCCTGTAAATCCAATTCAACCATCAGATTGTGATCCCATTCCATCCACTTCTAACCAAAATACAGATAATTCTACACCTCAATTCAGCCCTCTAACTCTCGAAGATCTTGATATCCAATTACCTCCTGGTTCCCTAGACCTTGATTATAAACTACCATCTGTAGACCTCTTAGAAAACGACGACTCACCACCAGGAATCAATGATCCTATTACACCTACTACGTCTAACGAGTCCCCGAACCCCACAACAAATCCTACTCTCAACGATACGAGTAACTACAGCAAGTTCCTGAAAATAATGAGCAACAAAGACTTTAATAGCAACGCTAAAATCACAGAACACAACGAAAGCATCCTGAAAAGTAACTGCAAAATCATTGTCATACCTACTTCCATCGATCTTGATGAGTCCAACCCTCATGTGGAAGAAATTCTGAGCAACCTTGAAAACTCTGAAGAACTCCTAGATAGGGAAAGAACACTCTACTCCTTTATCTCATTCAATCACAAAGGAAAAACAATATATTTCCTATTCACTAAAGTATATCACTTTCATAACAGTCCTTATGAAGACATTTATAAAAGTATACAAAATCTTCAATCCGATTTACTACATAATCATACTAATTCTAATCTAGATTTGGGCATTACTGATTTCCAAAATCCTTTCGACAAGCATATCTGGTCGAAAATATACAATATGTTCTGCTATATCTTTAACAATACTCAAGTATCAATTCATATCTATCATAATACTATAATTTACCCTACACCCTCGGATATCCCTAAAATACTCCGCGAAAACCATGACATTCCTATTGCCGGACATTTAGGATCTACACGAATGTCAAATCGAATAAAAGAAAGATATTTCTGGAAAAATATGCGGACGGATATCGAATCATACGTAAAAAATTGCTCCCAGTGTCAAAGTAACAAAGCCCTAAGACAAATTAACAAATCACCAATGCAAATAACCACCACTTCTACTAAGCCATTTGAACGACTCAGCCTCGACCTCGTGGGTCCACTTCCAGAAGCTGGCCTTACTAAGCTCAAATTCATTGTTACACTACAAGACGACCTAACCAAATATTCCCTCGCTTACCCTATAGGTAATGCCACTGCAGAAGAAACATGTGAATGTTTAGTGCACTTTATTTCTGCTTTCGGTATCCCAAAGTCTATTTTAACCGACCAAGGCACGAACTTCACCGCAGATTTATTTAAAAGAACCTGCGAATTTCTGAAAATAAAACAAATCTGGTCTTCCCCATACCATCCTCAAACTCAAGGTGCACTTGAACGCAGTCACTCCACGCTTAAGGAATACCTTAAATCGTATGTCAATGAAAATCATTCTGTTTGGCATAAATATGTCTATACTGCTATGTTGGCGTATAACACCTCTACTCATTCCACTACTAACTTCACACCATTCGAGCTCCTCTTCGGCCAGAAACCTTTTATTCCGGACTCCGTCTACGAACTACAGTCAGACCTCACATATCCAGAATATCTAAAATCCCTGCATCATCGTCTAAGACTTTCACGTGAAAAAGCTATCGAAAACATACTAAGATCTAAAGATAGATCTAAACAGTATTATGACACCCGCTCACGACCAGTTCAATATAAAGTTGGAGATTACGTATATCTTAAAAATCATGTACGTTTGCGCAAAGCCTTTTCGCCAATTTGGAAAGGACCTTATAAGGTTGTAAAAATCAATGGTAAAAATACCTTGACCTTACTCATAAATAGACGTCATGTGACTCATCACTATGACGAAGTCAAACTAGCTCCTAGATCTGAAACGTAGCCCTAGTTATATACTTAATACTAATTTTAATTATATTTTATTACAGTAACTCTGCGCTGGGTCTGGAGTTCATTACGCCTTTGACGAACAGTCCTGGCATCTACTTCGACCCCTTAGGTTCTTTAAGTTTAATCGATAGTCACCTTAGTATAGTTATTCCTTATGATGTATCCTTTATTAATCCGCATGTTCTAAACCTCCGTATTATTCTCGATAAATCCAAACAAATATGTGACAATGGTAAGGTCTTTGATTATTTAGAATGTAGTAATCTCTTTGAACCATTGAACACTCGTTATAATGATATAGCCCATAACAACGAAGCTATTTTTCACCTTACATCTCGCCAGGCGAAAAGATCTGCACTTCTAGGATTCGTAGGCACTGTGTCTAAAAAGTTATTTGGCACAATGGATGAAGACGATGCCATCCGATACGACAATGCCATCAAAGAGGTAGAAACAGACCAAAAGAAACTAGCTCTTCTGATGAAAGAAAATATATTAGTAACTACTTCTTCGCTTAGATCTTTCAACGAAACTCTGTATATAATAAAACTAAATGAAAATCATCTGAAGAAAGCAATGGATGAATTGTCCCAAGATATTCTAAATCTGACTTATGTCTCAAAAGAATTAGGTATTAGGTCTCGCATGCTAGAATTAACTTCTATGATAGAAAATAGTCTTCTAGCCTTGTCTTTCAAAGTTGAAGATATAATTAACTCTATTATGTTCAGCAAATCTAATGTCCTATACCCCACTATCCTAACACCTAAAGAACTTTACACCGAATTGGTCGATAATTATAGATTCTTGCCAGAATCTAAGCAACTTCCAGTTCCTTTGAACCTTGATAATATGCATACTATTTTAAATATATCAGAAATATCTAGTTACTTCAATAAAGAAAAAGTTGTATTTACAGTAAAAATCCCTCTCATAAACCCTATGCACTTAAGTGTATATCATAACTTACCTTCGCTAGTTCCACATGATAAAAATAATCCAAATTCATATTCGACTATTATCCCATCCTCCAAATATATTGGTATCAGCAGAGATAAGTCGACGTACTGTAAATTAGATAATCTGGATTATTGTAAGATAATCAATGATGGTCACTACCTTTGTGAAGCACCGATAATATACTCCTCCTCTGCAACGCCTTCCTGTGAAACAGAAATTATTACAAAAGTACTTACCTCAATTCCTTCAACTTGTGAAACCAAATTTATTCAAGGTCACGTTAGCATCTGGCAGCCACTACGCTACAATAGATGGTTATATGTAATGTCAGAAAAAACTAAAATAAGTATTGAATGTTATAACTCCCAATCTATAGAAATAGAATTTAGTGGAAATGGTGTATTAAACTTACCTTCTAAATGTATTGCCTACTGCAAGGACACTCGTTTAATATCGCATGAAAATCATAAAATTCAGCTAAAAACTATTGTTTCTAACTTTAATATTTTAAATGATTCTTGTTGTAATATTGTAGCATATAATAACATCGTGTCGAATTTACCTGTAGTTAATCTTGAGAATATTAACTTAGATTCCTTAGCTTATGATAATCCTGAAATCTTGAAAGGCCTTAATAACATAATTGAAAAACCACATATTGTTTTATATGAAAAATATTATTCAGGTGTTACAATTGTAATTATGATTTCTATTGTGTGCTTTATTATCTATAAGGTGTATAAAACTGGCATACACAGGAAAATACTGAAATTTAAAGAAAATATAACCCCTGAAAATCATGACCCTGAATTAGATGACACTGAACTCTCAAACGTTAACACAGGACCCTCTCTTCGAATCGGCTGACTTATACTTTATTAACTTAAACTTCACTTTTAAGGGTGTAGTTTACTCTAAATCGGGGGGCTGTTATAGTTTCCTAATGCTAAGGAAAACCCTTGATGAGCAACAATAATTGATTACATAGATTTCCTGTTAATTGCCTTGTCATCATCTCAGAGCGGAATGCCTCCCGCTTCCCGCAACACGCCAGTCTCGTCCCGACCTCTGAATCTCTACCATCTCCCATATTAATTGTGTCTGCCAGTTTTCAACTTAGTATTAAATAAAAAGTGTATTAAGGTCAAACCCCAAATAAAACTATTTCTCTTCATGTATTAAAAAGTGTTTTTTTTAAAACAAGGTTTTCATGACCCCGTATAACAGTACGACATGCAAACAAGCCAACAGTCTTCAGAATGGCGTCTCGAAAACGAGCCGAAACCCAAAAAACCGCGGCAAAGTCGCTCCAAAATCAAGGTGATGTTGACAGTTTTTTTTGACTACCGTGGTGTGGTTCACTCCGAATTCCTTCCAGAGGGAGAAACAGTGAATAAAGAATATTATTTAGGCGTCATGAAGCGTTTGCGTGAGAGTATCCGCCGAAAACGTCCAGATTTGTGGCAACACAACTCATGGATGCTGCACCATGATAATGCACCATCACACACAGCCATTTTAGTGAAAGAGTTTTTAGCGAAAAATTCAACAAAAGTTCTCGACCAAGCACCGTATTCACCTGATATGGCTCCGTCTGACTTTTTTTGTTTCCCAAGTTAAAATTACCACTTCGAGGAAAACGTTTTGAGTCGATAGAAGCCATAAAAGAAAATTCGCTGAATGAGCTAAAGGCCATACCGCAAATAGCCTATGAAAAATGTATGGAAGACTGGGTGAAGCGGTGGAGATGTTGTATTGCAAGCGATGGGGCCTACTTTGAAGGCGATAAAATAAATTTAGATGAATAATTTGTATTTTTTGATTTATTGACAAATTCCCGATACTTAGTACACAGAATGTATAAGAATTGATTATGTTTGTTTTATTTTCAATAAAAGATACTCTGTCCGAATACTATAAATTTGCGTTTCAATAATCAGTTATAAGTACTTAGCGGTTTTTAAGTATGTTTAAAAAAGGGGGCGGGAAGACGACCGTCTTACTTCTTATAGACCCCTATTCCTTAATAAAAAACTAAATCTACCTTGTCCCAGAAAATTACTGTAGACCCTACTGTTGCACATTCCAAGTCACCTATTCGTCGGACATTAGCGCTATTAACGCTCGCTCTCCTGAACTCAAACACAGATCTTGATCTTTGCGAATGAATGGAAGATGATACTGTCTAAATATTTGAATTTTAGTGAGAAGAATGCTGTGTTAAATAAATTATATGTTTAAATAGTGTAATTGGCTTTGGCCGTTCTATTTAATGACGGTATGGAAAATAAAGATATGCCTTAACGATCACGATCATCAATCATTGGGGTGAGGAACGGAAGATGATGTTGATGATGAGGGGAAAATATAACGATAAAGAAGTGTTTTACTTACAGTAGTAGACGCCTCCTTTAGCCTGATGTTCAGATCCTGTATTTGGTCCTTGTATAACTTGACAGCTTCTGATGCGCCAGACTTGTGCTTACTAAATTCCAACTGGAAAATGAAAAAAAGCATACTGTACAGGCCAACTTTAACTCAAAGAGAGTTTAAGGCGGAAATGATAAAAGATGATAAATTATTTTTATTTCTATAAGTGAGTTTGTACAAAAACTTTTACACGTCAACCATTTTTTTTTTTAAACTAGATGAGTTCGGCGTTTCCTATCTGACTACTCTGAGAAGAAAGGCCGAAACAAACTCAGAGGTCACAGTCTCTTTTAAAGTCCAGACATAATCTTGGTCAGATCATGTTAAGACCATGTGGATTGATGTCTGAAATGGTCTTTTGAGGAAGGAACCACACAGACTGAGTGGACCTGTCCAGTCAGTGCATTTGTCAGTAATCGTACAGCTCAACTCAAAACATAAGGAGCTCAACGATTCGACGAACAATTGGTATTGTTCGTCGAATCGTTGAGCTCCTTATGAGAAAGGACATTGGGTAGGAAGCATAATTACTCAAACCGCCAGACAAAGATTACGATTAAAACTAACTGAGATAATAAAATAAAAAAACAAAAGTAAAAAACAATGACCCACATAGTCTTAACATTCAAAATAATAACTATAAAATAATACCTAGGTACGTAAATATTCATGTCATTGTTTATTTTACAGATCATATGAGGACTATATAGGTAGGTGTCTGAAATGGTCTTTTGAGGAAGAACCATACAGATTTGAGTGGGCCTGTCCAGTCAGTGCACGCATTTGTCATTAATCGTGCAGCTCAACTCAAAACATAAGGAGCTCAACGAAGTACCAGGTAGCCGCGAAATTCATTTTTGTAACGTTTTTTGGAATGTGCTTGTCAGCATTAGCACAGATAATATACTACGTACAGATACCCAATCCCATACAAAGAAATGACACCTCCCTAAGTCTGATTATTTTTCGACGTCAAAATTTTTGACAGATTGCAGCATCAGCGACTCACTAATTGCCAGATACTGTAGTTTTACAACGCCATCTAGGAGTCGACCTGCTTTTTATAGTTCCGGTTCCAGAACAACATGTTATTAGATTTCTTTTATATTTCTATGTAAAGAAACAGAATCAAAATCAGTTGTTTGATTTAAATTTGTGACTAATGTGGTTACTTTGAAAACAGGAAAAAAAATAGTAAAACGCCATCTGTTGCAAAGCTCCAAACCAAACGATAAGCAGATGGCTTCATTTATGTTTTTTGTTGAAAATACGAGTGTGAATAGATAAATCAGCATTAAACAAGGAAGTCATGATTTTTACTAATCTTACTTTAGCCAAATTCCTTTGCCTTCTGCCGTTTATCGCTTTCTTATCATTGTTAATTTCATAATGGTTACCTCTGCTGTCATCACTGTTTTTTGATGTTCCCACTGCTGACAGGCCTCTTCTCTGTTAGAGTGAGTAGGCTAAATAAACCACCAGGGCTCAGTGCCTGTTGGCGGATGTCACATATCTTCGATTTTTTGGTTCTAGGACATGCCAGTTTCCTCACGATGAGAGCTTCAAAACCACGACCTACGACCCTACAACTCGGTACACCCAACAACGGTGGTACTTAAGCATACCTTAACACTCTCGAGGTCCAGTATTTTGAGCTGCGCGGTCTTGAGTTCAGACTGTAGTGTGGCCACCCTTCCTTCAAGCTGACGTAACAGCTGGTCGCGTTTAGCCACATCCTCGGATGCTATACTTGTCTGTAAATTATATAAAATCTCTGTCAAGTGAAAATGGTTTTGAACTTTCAATTTTTTTTCTTTTTTTCTATATTTTTCCCATTTCAGTTTTTTTATTTCATCGAGGTTTTTCTCAGAAACAACCAAGTTCTTAAAACAAATAGAAATATTATTACAATAGTAAATTTATAGTTTATATTAAGTTGTATTTATTTTTAGGGTCACATTGTTGTTCGTCTGTAGGCTCTTTTATGGAAAACAAAGCAAAAAAACTTGTGTATTGAAAAAAGGTGAAAATCATTGTTGTCTTTATTCTTTTTCTTTTAATAAATTATTTTCCATAGTAAGACAACCGGTTGTCTAACTAAGAAGTAAAACGAAGGACATACATAATTATGTATACCAATATTATAAAGAGGTAAAATTTGTTTTGTAAGTTTGTATGTAGGGGGTAATCCCTGAATTTTTAAATCTGATCTCTGTAGATCAGATTAAAAAAAAAAACCTTTTTGCATTAGATAGCCATTCGCATTGATTCTTGAGGAATGCTGCAGGCTTTGTAACATCTCGATATGGCCCTTAGGAGCCTAGTAGGATGAAAAAAAAAACAGTAAGAACGCTAAACGTAAAGGAAGTGATAGCGCGGGCAGGTGATGCAGGGGTGGGTCGGGGGAAGAAGAAATTTCACGCGAACGAAATCGCGAGCAGAAGCTAGTAGTACATTTATGTAGACTTACAAAATTACTGGCTGATTGTAGCTGTGCTTTTAAGTCCTGTATGGTAAACCTCAGGTTGTTTAATTCCGTAGCGTACTCAGTGTCCTTTGTAGATAGCAGCAGCTGTAAATAACAAGAATTTACATAATTATATTATAAATATCAATAAAGATAAAGTTCCTACAAATTTTGGTTGCAGTGGAATTTCAACTTTATCATGTATGTCGTTGAGTTTTTATTTCCAAAACATAATAATTTTATAAGATTCTGAATTGAATTCAAGATAAGGTTATCTAATTAGTAAATATGTGAGCACCATGTATCTATCACATAATTAATTTATCTGCCATTGCTCAATTTTAAATTCATTTTAACTATTGTGGCATGTGCATCGTCTTTTTATATAATTACCTAATAAATATGTATACAAAATATTGTAAAACGTTTTAAGAGTAACAGTGGAGATTCTTGCCCATTCTTCCCCATACGAAGCTACCTTTTCGAAGGGGCGACTAGAATCAATTATACATTAATGTTAATGTTGTCGTTCAAAGGTGCCTTTTATGTGCCTATTTGAAACAACTGTTTTGACTATGACTTTGAAGCCCTTGCCTTAATTAGAACAAGACTAAAATTAGGAGGTGATTTTTCAATGATATTAAATAGTAATTAAGTATTTTGATGAAGATATAATCAACAGTAAGATAGATATAGATAGACATAACATAACATCACGCCTTGTTTCACCGAAGGGTTGGGCAGAGGTGTACCTATAGTACACCCACATTTCGCCAGTATAGGTACCTTATCAATTAAAAAGTTACTCGATTATAATTCCGATACCGGGAATCGAACCTGAGCCTCCTGGGTGAGAGCCAGGTGCCCTAGCCACTAGACCATATCGGACGTGTATCCTTAGTCAGCAGTCATGCCGGCTGTACAATGGTTCAACCAAAGCTTATTTAATAAAAACGCATAAACATGTGCTGTTTCAGCAGATTATGCATCATCCGATATGGTCTAGTGGCTAGGATACCTGGCTCTCACCCAGGAGGCTCGGGTTCGATTCCCGGTATCGGAATACAATTTTGGCTCAGCAGAAATTTTCCATTTACAGAAAATTCTCAAACGGAGAATTTATTAAATAAATAATTACAGTTTTTGAGTGTCTTCTTTTGTTAATTTATTATTGTTTTACTTTTTGTTTTATTATATTTTACTTTTTTGTTTAAGTTTTAAATATTATTTTATTTATATATTTTATCATTTTTTTATTATTATCTTTCCATTAAAATAACTTTAGCCATGTGTGGATTGTTAATTTATTGGTGTTACGATACTACACAATATTGTATGTATTATCATATTTAGTGAAAATTGTAACCGTTAATTTTCCCAAATAGAATAACATGAGGTTGGCCTGGAGGACTAATTAGAAGACAAAACTTGAATTTGTCTGGATTTTTAATATTTAAAAACTTGGGTAAGACTTGTGATGGCCAGAGAATTGTTGACCTGCAAGATAATTCTAACCATACATTTTCGACCATCGGTTAATAAATAGATACTGCAAAACAATTTGAAAAACACTTACTTCAGCATTCTTGAGTTTCTCTTTGAGGTCATCTCTCTCTTTGGAGGTAGCGTCAACGATGTGCTCTAAAGATTCCTTCTGCCATGTCAGGTTCTCGTTATCTACTATCACCTGTAACGAAATAAAAATAAAATGGTTAACGTATATTTTACGATAACAAATCAAATTCAACTTTAGTCCCTTTTACATACGGTTGAAGTTAGCATAACGGAAGTGAATGTAAAAGTCTGAACAATGTTAAGTGACGTTAACTTAAAAGTTTAGTTTAGTTTACACACATTGAATTGAGTTTTTTTTTTACAATATCCGTATAGGCAGTATAAAGTATGGAGACCACATATATGCAATAAATGAAACCACATATTTGCTATCGCCTTTGCTGACGATACACAAAAAATTAACGTAATCGGTCCAGTAACTAGGTCAAAAAGTGTATTTTTAACTTAGAGCAGTTTTGATCACTCTGTAGAATTGGATCACTATTGGTCAATGATTCAATGAACTTGAATCCTTGAACATTGAAAAGCGACGTTGCCACGAAGAGAAAACTCTGTTACCTATTCTACTTATTTGTCTAAAATGTAAAATAGGTACACTTCAACGACAGGCTGGAATTTAATGGAGTCCGCCTTTGTACTTTTTTTGTGTGTAATAAATAAATAAATGTAACATGTGTGATATATTTATTTATTTATTTGAGACGCGTTGTCGCGTCGCGCCATTGTGCACGAGCCTGAATACATTTTAGTTAAGGGGGCTAGTGGCTAAGCAATAACAGCCGCACGGATCGATCGATCAGGTTAAACTACGTTTGCCGCTTTTGGTCCGTGGATGGATCTTCACATACCAAGACCCCTCCGTGCCTCGGAAAGCACGTTATGCCGTTTGTCCCGGCTGTCATTCGTGGATCTATGACAGACGTTACGGGTCGTCAGAAGCCTGACAGGCTGACAACCAGTCTTACCTAGGTTTATCGTATTACCCAGGAACTGGGCTTGTAGAGGTCAGATAGGTATCATTGTAGGCTGGTTATTAAATTGTATGTTCTCGTTGGTTATTTTGGTACATTGGTACTTGACATTTCCTAGTTATGAGGCGCTAAGAAAAGTTTGCAATGTACAAATTTAAAAGTGACAGTGTACCTACTCATTGTTGAAAAGCTTATTAATAAGAAATAAATAAAACCTATCACAGGGACGCACATTCCCTGTGGGTGTACTAGTACGTCCGCAGGGGGAATACCCTGCCGATATTAAGAGCCGACAAAGGAAGCTGCAAAAAGACATTTTGAGCCTTCCTTTGTCGGCTTTTCCAGACAGGCGGCACGAGGCAGCGGCGGCATTCTTCAGAATTTTCAGAAATTCTTCAGAACACGGGCACGTGCGCGCGCGCTTTCTTCTTAGGGTAGGACACCTGTTATCGACCATTAGTTTAGTTTATTTTATTGGCAATGATCGATAAACATAGATTAAGCTGTTTCGCTTTAAATGCTTTGTGCATGGTGTTTTAAGGATTATCGGGCTGTTATGATTATTATAAAAACACTATGTCCACAAGTATTTAAAGGTCGACAGATATTCAAGTACATTTAGAGATAATTTATTGTTTTAACATGTTACGTATAGGAAGCAACCTATTAAAAAAGTCCGTTTGCTAGAACTCACAAAACGTTCAATCGTACAAAAGTATTTTTTAAATAGAATATCCAATCAATAATTTGTGTATGAAAAATCAAAAATAGGTACTCACTTGTATTCTAATGCCTTGTTTAGGTAGTAGGTAAGTAAGTGTAAATAAGTATCGATAAACGATAATTGTGCCGTTTGCCCTATTTATGACTTATTTTTTTTACTATTTTGGATCTTTCGCTTCATTGTTAGTTCACCGCGATACTTCCGAGATAGTGCGTGTGCTTTTCGCTACTTCAGTATTCTAGTAAAAAACATTCAAATTAAAAATTTGTTTTAAAGTGAAATGTACACTGAGTGGTTGCTACTTGACTTTGTGTGTGTAAATTGTGAATTTGACACTGCTTGACTTTCGTGTGTAGAAGTGTGTTTTTTGAACAAAATGCCAGGACAACCACATTTTTATAGTGCTTCTGAGTATACAGACATGGTTTTAATGTATGGCGAATGCCGCCAAAATTCTGCGTTAACTGTACGTACTTATCGTGAGCGATACGGCGCAACTCGCGTCTGCCCTTCTAGCGTCCGGACAATTATAGTAGCTGTCCAAAGAATGAGGGGAAATCGGCACATAGTGCCCAACACTCATGAAGGAGTTGCTCCGCGTCACGTCCCCTACTCTTTAGAACAACGAATCTTATATCATTTCAATCGGAACCCAACCTGCAGCGTTAGACATGCTGGGCGTCTGTTTAGAGTGACTCATAAAACAATACATCGAGTTCTAAAAAGGAAAAAACTACGTCCTTATAAATATGCAAAATTGCATTCGCTGCTGCCCCGTGATAAGCCGATTAGAGAGTTTTACTGCCCCTGGGTACTGGAGAAAATGTCTCAAGACCAACGTTTACTTTCAGTTGTGTTTTGCACAGATGAAAGCACGTTTACTCGAAAAGGCTTATGGAACCGACAAACAATGCATCACTGGAGCCAGACAAATCCCCATGTATTTAGGGAATCAGCTCATCAATACCGCTTTTCCGTGAAAGTTTGGGCAGGCATTCACGGAGATCAAATAATCGGCCCTGTTTTTATCAACGGAAACCTGAATGCACAAAAGTTTCTAGATCTTCTTAACGGCTCAATTACAGAATATTTATAAGAATTGTCTGTGGAAGCATACAGGCGGGTATGGTTCCAGTTAGATGGAGCTCCTTCACACTCCGTACTCCTTGCGAGAGAGCGGCTTAACACCATGTTCGGCGAACAATGAATTGGGCGCTATGGCCCCCGCAGGTGGCCAGCTAGGTCGCCCGACCTCACTCCTCTCGACTTCTTTTTATAGGGCTTTATTAAAAATGAAGTGTACTCGCGGATCTCTGAAACCGAAGATGAATTGCGCAATCGAATTGTCGCCGCCTTTGACAAATTAAAAGCCAGGGCTCTGGATCCTGAACGGAATTTGTTAAGCAGGCTTCGGGACAACATTATGCGGCGATGTATCATGTGCATTCAACAAAGTGGTGGACATTTTGAACATTTCAAAATGTTGGTTTCCATTAATTTTGGAACTAATGTGCAATATTGAATTTATTACGTTCAATTTAGTTATCGCGAAATAAAAACTAGGCGGTGAAAATGAACTAAGTGATTTTTTTTTGTCAGCTATTATCAAACGGATCAAAGCTGGCGCCGCCAATACCTAAAGCCGCCATGCCGCCCGCGCCCGCGTGGATTGTTGCCGCTCTTCCAAGGGGTCAAGGTACGTTGTCTTAACAGAGTGTTTACTTTTACTGAATATATTTTGATATGTATTTTGTTTGAATTTTTTTTTTGTTTAATTAACGTTTTTTTTTGTTATATTAAATTTTGCTATTCTTCTATGGACTGGTATTACTTGTGGTTTCATTTATTGCACATAAGTGGTCTCCATACTGTATACCAGATAAAAAATATAAATAAGCGGAATAATATACCTTCCAGCAAAAGAAGGTTTATTATTCTGCTTATTTACGAGGTAAACGAGTTTTTGAAGAATAGACAAAATTACAGATAGAATAGACAACATGACAGAATTCTTTAATTCATGGTCATTTTGTCTTTTCATCGGTCGACAAAATTCGTTTTTATGATGGTAACGCTACGCGTGCTGACATGTGATCCGTAACTTACCGTGAGGTGGTGAAACATGGTCTATTTTAAACGTGAAGTGATTTGAAGAAGAATAGTTGAGTTTTATTTACCTGCCTCCTCTGCTTCTCAACTAACTCCAACTGGGCCGTCAACTTATTTATAGTATCATCATCGGGTGACGTCACGAACTCCAGCGCAGACGAAGGGCCCGAAGGCCCCGACGGTTCCGAATTTGCCGACCGTGCCGACTTGTTGGACCGCACCGACTCGCCCGTCTCGCTGCTAACGTGTGAATGTGCGTCGGAGTCGGCGAGTCGAGCTATGTCTGTCTTTAGTTTTTTGTTTTCGTGGCGGAGCTGGGGATAAAGGTAATTTATTTAGGTATTTTAATTTGCCAAATTACATTTATTTATTTAAGAAAAAACTATCAGTAGCACAAGAAATAGTCATAATATCTTACATACTACATTTTAAAACAAATATGCTACCCACAACGTTCTCCACTGATTACAATTTAAAGTATTAAAAAACATGCTAGTAACACAGATACAATACCTATATAATCGACACTATCCTAGAACTCATATCAGGATTTTTTCAATTTAAAAAAGAATAAGTAAATTTGCGTGCGTAGATTATTATACATTACTTCTCTATACAATACTTTTCTGATCCTTTAGGGTTGCATGGATTTGCTTCCTAAATGCATTTTTACTAAGAACATTCTGTATGTCGATTGAATTAAACTCATTGTTATATGTCTCAATCAAACAATGAAGTGGTGAACGCGAGCCAGCGTTGGATTTACAGATGCGAGTAGAAAATAGACGTCGAGTGCGTACCTCACAACTGTTCGAGGAACCAGGTAACAGACCAGACTCCTAACTAAGTCCGGACAATCAAAATGATTGCGGCACACATTGAACAGAGTCATTACTTCTAGAAGTTTTCGTCTTGATTTTAAGGTCATATCATACTTTTAAAGAAGTGTTATGATATTATATTCTGATACCTTCTAATAACTTCATTGCACGAAGGTAATTACGTTGTACCAGTTCTAATTTTTCACTATATTTTACGAAACAAGGGTTCCAAATGGGTACTGCAAACTCCAACTGTGGCCAAAATATTGATTTGTATAAGTGCAAAAAGTCTGACACGTCCTCCCGCTCCATCCAGAGCGTGAGAAGTCATTTGAATATTTCCCACCCAAAAAAAAAAAATTCGGAAAATACCTCATGATAAACATTTATTAAATTAAGTAAAGGTTAGAATAATGTATCGCACGTGTTTTTTAGAAAAACCGAAGGAATCCCATCAGGAGCAGGATCCTTGGTTGAATCAAGTGATTTTAATTCTCTAAGTATTTCATCAAGAGACAGTTGCTGTTTGCATAGGAAGACATCGTGGTCAGCATTTCTAGGTGGTGGGTCCCAAGAGTTTTAGTAAAATGCTGAGTTATAAGTAGTAATAGGATCATTGGATGAAATTTGATTGTAATGAACTGTAGATGGAATTTTATTTGCAGCTTACGGCAAGCAACATGTCTTACTATTGGTAGCAACACTGTCTTCAACCGCATTAATATATTCAAAGCAAATGTCAACCCAGGCTAGACTTCTCTTTTTGTAGATATGTATGAGAGATTTGGAAATCGATTGGGGAAATTAAACATTTTTGGTCGACATGTGGGTGTGTGTGATTTTATAATTTCATAAAGTTTTTCATAAAATGTAGAATCAGATTCATTAGGTGTTAAGTCATCCAGTAAGATATTCCAATCCACGTCACTTACATCATTATTTATTTTGTTATAGTTAGCTCTGTGATAATTTAATTAGTTATCGGCAGTAAATTTAGGAATATGTGGGAGTGAGTAAAGGAAATGTGCACATAGAAGGCTGGAAGATAGGTGTCAATAGGTAAAAGGGAGTTGTCAGGAGATAATGTGACTGCATGAGGTTTACAAAAAATAAGACTAAAATGCGTCCGCTAAAATTGAAAAAGTGGTTTTACTAAGTGATTACATGTTTTGAACAAATTTTTTATAAAAAACGAGTTATGTTTGTCAGTTTGTTGCTCGCAGCATATTCCATGTATGATAACTTTTTTACCCAAGCAGAGGGTAAATTAAAGTCACCTGTTAAAATAATATTTTTCACACATGAGTCAGACAGAGAATTGAGAGAAGGCAAGTATCTAACAACAACAGCTTTATTTAACGTATGTAAGTTGCACAAACCATATGATATTTATTGCTTTGGCACATGCTCGGGCAAGGTTAACGGGGGCAAAAATTAAATACAGAAGGGATTTAGTTCTTTAGATACGGCTATAAGGACACCTCTGCCATCCTTTTTGTTTGAGAGGAAACGGTTACGATCGCATCTAAACACCAAATAGCGTTCATCAATAAATTCATTTAGGACACCTCTGTCATCTTTTTTGTTTGAGAGTAAACGGTTACGATCGCATCTAAACACCAAATAGCGTTCATCAATAAATTCATTAACAGATATGTCTAGCGTCAACCAGTACCCTAATTGCGTAATACACAATCAATCGGAATCTGAATCATCACTAAATCAAAATACATTGGCTTCATAAGTTCGATGAAAACTCTGCTCCACAATGTAAATAACGCAATGAATTTTGTTGAACTGTCAAAATACAACAGATTAGTCGTAATCGTTTACGAAAATGTGTTACGCAATTAGGCTGCTGGTCTCGGTCAAGATAATGACGTCATACGCATTGGACATAATATTTAAATATAAGGTATTTAGTTTAGTCCTGATTCCTCGACAGTTCTGATAATAAATGGACATCATACATTAATTCTAATGACTTAAGGAGACATTGTGAAGAGTGAATTCTGATCTTAACCACATTAAGGACACCACACCACTGCTTGCAAAAAAGTATGACCAATAAACATTTAGCCAGATATTATTGTAACACTGGACAGATACTACTAAAATAGGGAAATATTGTAAATAGTGCACTGTAATAATAAGCAAAATAACAGCACACAGCTGTTTTCTGAAAAATAACATACATCTTTTAAGTCCTAAAAGTGCCCTTACTAACTAAAGGGTAACATGTTGCAACCACAAACCGTGTTCTTTGTTGTTTTCTCTACATTTTTAGTACCTAACGAATGTCTACGATTAACCTACAGCCCAGACAGACTGAGCCTTCCTGGAGCCCAGAACAGCGGGCTTCTTGCCATTAACCGATCATTCATTCAGATTAACTGCCTCGTTGGTCTTGTGGTAGCAAGCGCTACCGCTGAGCATGAGATCCTGGGTTCGATTCCCAAGTCGGGCAAAGTGATATTGAGTTTTTCATCAGGAATTTCTCAGTAGCAGCCCGGAGTCTGGAAATGTGCCAGGTTGATGGCAATAAGATAGCCACTTATTAACTTAAACGTAACTGGCGAAATGTGGGTGTACTATAGGTACACCTCTGCCTAACCCTACAGGGATTACAGGCGTGGTGTTATGTTATGTGGTTAGTTCAGACTCCAGGCTCATACTGATAATTTACCTATAAAAAACACAACAACAATAAAATAAGGGACAAAAAGTCACAGCTTTTTCTCCTACAGCACGTGTGGCATGACCTTTATAGAATCGAGTTTTGTCGATGGAAGAATAGACAAAATGAATAGAAATATGACATTTTGTCTATTATACTGTCTACAAAAACTGGTCATGCTGAGCGTGCAGGTTGCCTCACAAGGAGTTTGTACTGCTTATTTTGTGTTTGAAAAATGAATATTACTCTACTGTCACTCTAGCTTGAATATGTTTAATAATAACAGAATACGAAATCTCGAATCGATGAGACCTGTCAGAGATGCTCACTTCCAAGCATCAACTAGAAAAGAGCTGACAATCTTCAAAAGACTAAACAAATTTGACTGAATCATAGATAAGAACACTCTCGATCAAGTCACGTTTCAAACAATCCTCTTTTTCCGACAGGGATTAAAAACACAATTAAACATACCTTCTCAACCAACCCCTTGGTCTCATCAAACTTCTCCTTATGCAGTACATGTGTCTTCATCATATCCTCCTGACAGGACGCTATCAGTAGAAACTGTTCCTTCATAGACTCATTGTTCTGTTTCAACGTTTCCTTGAGGATGACATTTTCGTCTAGGAGTTCACCGAAACGTTTCTGGAGTTCCTCTGTGCTTCTGTCATCGGTTATTATGGTACTGGCTACCATCATGCTACCTGGTGATGGCTGAAAAAGAATAGAAAATATAAATTTAAAAAGTAGATACTGTTTTTTCTGGTGCTTTGAACTAAGGTGATTTGTGATAACTGTTAGATTTAGATCGCTCCTATTTTAAGATTACAAAATATTTGGGAAAACAAAGTTCTAAAAATTCTCTAGAACATTTTGGAACACTAAAAGAAAATAATAGCAAGTTAAAAAAACTTTTTCAAATGAAAACTTTTTTTATGTTAGCAGCCTATTTAAATGTCCCTAGATTCATACAAATACAGCCTAATTAATAACTATAGTAACAAATGAAAATTTTACCCATCATCCTTAGAATTTAATTTAAAAAACCGAACCTCCCAAGATAGATATAGTCAGTTTAGTAACACAACTGCCAGAAATAGAAATTACTGTGGGAAATAAAATCAGTCTGCTTTCTAACCGAACACCGACGACACTCAGCACTGAATGAATGCCGTTAACAAGGAAACGACAACTATCAAAGCACTCAACTACGACCTACCAACACGGATCTTTATAGAATAATATTTTCTAAGGTAAATCCCCTCTAGAAAAAGGACACGTCTTTAACTTAAAGGTGTGCACACAATTGTAGACAAAAGCATCAGAACTCAGAAATTATTTACTCATGTAGGCAAATAATTTTACGATTATTATTACATTAGTAATGATTATTATTACATTATATTAGTTGTGTGAGAGAAGTCATGTCTAGAAAGAGGTATAATGGTAAGAAATACGACTGAACACCGACCCCAAATAAATAAGGATGAGGGCAGAAAGATCATAGTGGCAAATACTGCAAAATCCTAACTAATATTATAAATGCGAAAGTTAGTTTGTTTATTTGTTATCTTTTCACGCCTAAACCACTGAACAGATCATCACTGGACATTTTGCATAATTATACGTGGTCAGGGGTACAGAAAAGAAAATAGGGTACATTTCATCCAGAAAAAAAGTACTGTTCTCGAGGAAAAGAACAATAATAATATCTTAATGTTCAACCTTTTTTATCTTCTCTCTTATTAATAAAACTTGTTTTTAAATTCTAAAATATAAAATTTTAACATAAGCAAAAGTTAGATTTCTAAAAATGTATCTTTTGTATTTAAACATATTTTTTTTAGTCTGTAGTCCGTTCGCATGTTTTATATATAACCTGGATAAACAGGGAAACCTATTATTGGCCATACAATATTATAATACACAAACTCTGTAACATGCTGTACGAAACGCTATGGTTGCCTAAATAAATAAATAAACTTACGACGGTCACAATTCCCTTCTCCATTGCCCTTTGGGTGACTTATAGCCTTCTAATAAGCCCATTGTGAGTGACCAAGTTTCAGTGCCATAGGTCATCACTGGCAACACGCACTGGTCAAAGAATTTAGTCTCGAGACACTACGGTATGTTGGACGAGAAGATATTGCGTAGCTTCCCAAACGCTACCCAGCCGAGTCAGATTCGACGACTGACCTCTTTCTCGAATTTGGACCTACCTAACAGGACAGTTTGTCCAAGGTGGTCATCACATGTACCGATTTCACTGATACCGCAACGACAATTGTGTTTTTTTTCTTCATATCATTGAATAACATTTCTATCAACTGCAGTGACATAACATGATCGGATCTGATTGATAAGGGGATAAATACAATTATGAAACGTTGAAAAAATGGGATTTTCTTTCGATTAGTATGCATATTTTTTTTTTTTTTAATGAATGCTTTAGTGACGTCATAAAAGTTAAATCAATAAAATGATTTGAGTAATGATAAAATCTTATCAAAAATGATTGTGCTTATAAGATGGTATATTTAATATTGATTACATAATGTTTATTGCTAATTAATTGTGAGTCAGGAGGTTGACTGACATAGAGGGGATTGAAACTAACAAATGGACAAGCGGTTGCATAAGCAGTAAGAGCTAAGATAAGACATTGGCTCTTTAATATACATTTAAATAGGAAAGGTATTTTACTATCCAAAGAATAACAAAAAACCCATTCGATATCGGATGCGGTGACTGTTTCAAGTACAGGTGCATGTGCTCTGATGTGGCTAATGTAACATATCTAGACTGTGAAGGTACGTGCGCAGTGCGAACACGTGTGAATGCCATTGTGGTAATGATATTGTATTTTGGAGGATGGTTTACTCTTGAGATGATCTGACGCCTGCTGTCGAGATCTCTCTTCTGCTGGTCTTCAAAGTCAAAAACATTTTGTTTTACCAAACGCCTCCAAACAGGTCTGTTCTTTGCCAACGCCTAACGAGACGGATCTATTTTGCATCTCACCAATATTTAGCAAATTTGGTTGCAATGTAAACTAAACCTTGTGTAATACAAATAAGGTTTACTTTTTCAAAATGCACTTTTGAGTTTTATAAGTGTGTTTATTACAAAGTAAAGTCCCTGCTTAATCGTTTGTTTCATAAGTGCAAGGCTTAAATGATGTTTTTACCTTATACTGCGTGATTCAATGCGCTTTGCTTCGCATTTCATTAGCAAGTCTGTTTAATTTTGAAAAGGTCGGTCAATAGAGGAAAATAATTTATAAAAATGACATTTGTCGAACTATAACCTAGTGTCGTTTGGGAAATAACATTCATATTACGCAAAGAGGAATGCCCATTTTTCACCTGACTATGTAAAGAAATGAAATAAATCTTAAAATACAGCTAATTAAATTGTATATTAATTACGCTTATCACAATGTTAAAAGAAACGCACGATTTTTTTAATTTAATTTTTCTATATGCTTATTCTACTTCAGGAGTAAACATATTAGCATGTTTTGAACGCATCTCAACTACCCTTTTTTACAACGTTCCATTTTACACACTGCTACTTGAGTTTATTCAATTCTGTTTCTGAGTTTCATACATTATTTTACGTTTTATTTACTCAGTAAGTATTTCTTTTTTAGTCAATGTATAATACAGATTATTTAAAAATAAATGAATAATTAAATTAATGAATCATGCAATATGTAATTGATTTAGGACGATTGAAACGTATTTTTTGACGTTTGACATTTATTGCTAGACACTCAATATAAATTGACAATCATCGAGAGTCTAAGCAGTGACATAAGGGCAGCTGGTTTTAAGGAATTCACAAAGTAAAAAAGACGTTTTAGGACATAGATATCTAATAATAAGTAAGTATTACTATTTTAGACTAAACTTCGAGTTTTAAATAATTCGTTGTAGCACATTTATTTCTTTAAAACGACAAATCCTAACCTAAAAAGTATCATTAATATTTTATGGACTTCGTGGCGTATATATTTATAACGATACATAAACTTTCATTATCAGGTTTTGAAATAAATGGGAAGTGGGCATTGTTCTTTGCTGGAAAAATGTTTGAAAAAAAAATAATACAGATCAGAACTTTCAAAACTTTTTGAAAGTCACACTGACTGCTAAAATATCTCATCGCAGAAAAAACATAACAAAACATCACGCCTGTAATCCCAGAAGGGTAAGGCAGAGGTGTACCTATGGTACACCCACATTTCGCCAGTTAAGTTTAAGTTCCATGTAATAGGGGCGAGCCTATTGCCATCAACCGGGCACAAATCCAGACTCCGGGCTGCTACTGAGGAATTCTAGATAGAAAAACCCAATAACATTTTGACCGACTCGAACCCAGAGTGGACCTCATGCTCAGCAGTAGCTCTTGGGACCACTAGACCAACGACGAAGAAGACAGGGAATTCGAAACTAGGCAGTTTCGAATTCCCTGTCTTCTTCGTCGTTGAGTCGCTCGTGCGACTACCCACGGCTGCAGCGGAAGAGCGAGAAGAATGATCCGACGTGGAGGCACGCGCAGGCTCGGCTGCGGCGGCGCCGCGAGAGCCCTCTTCGCGGCTTGATGACGGTTTCTGAGCTCGTGACTCATTTAGAGAGTCTTCTACGGCTCGTGCTTTCTTTAGCAACTCGTCGAACGTCGAAACTTCGGCTCTGTCGATTCGCTTCCGAATGCGGCGATCTAATAACCCAAATGCCATATCCAACTCGACCCGTTCACTTAGGTCTTCCTGTGGTGGTGTCGTGCGGTGTTCCAGAGGGATCGGTCGTGGGACCGCTCCTGTGGAACATCGGGTACGACTGGGTGCTGAGGGGCAAGCTCCCGCCGGGCGCGGACCTGACGTGTTACGCGGACGACACGCTGGTCACGGCCCGGGGGAGTTCGCACAGGGAGGCAGCGTTGCTCGCGACGGCGGCGGTCTCACTGACGGTGAGCCGCATACGGCGCCTCGGCCTGGAGGTGGCCCTCAACAAGTCGGAGGCCATGGTGCCGGACAGCCGGTGGGACTTCGGACCCCACTTCCGGCGGCTGGCGCCCAAGTTGTTGGGCGCGGCCGGGGCGCTGGCAACGCTGCTTCCCAATTTGGGGGGCCCGAGCGCCGCTTGTAGGCGGCTCTACGTGGGGATCGTGCGATCGATGGCCCTTTACGGGGCCCCGATCTGGGCGGCTCACCTGACGGCCGCCAGCATCTCTGTGCTGCGAAAGCCGCAGAGAGCAATGGCCGTCAGAGTCATAAGGGGGTATCGCACGATCTCCTACGAGGCGGCTTGTGCACTGGCCGGATCCCCGCCATGGGACCTAGACGCGAAGGTGCTCGCGTCACTTTATCGGTGGCGCGAGGAAGCGAGGGCGCGGGGCGAGCGGCCGATGCAGTGCCATATGGAGCAGCGTCGGTCGCAGCTTCGCGAGGTCCTGGTGGCGGAATGGCGGGACAGGCTTTCACGCCCTACCGCCGGCCTCGTCACCATCGAGGCGGTCCGGCCAGTGCTCGACCTCTGGCTCGGGAGGAGGCACGGCTCCCTGTCGTTTCGGGCGACGCAGGTACGCTGGCAGAGTGTGCCGCTTGGGAGGAGCTGCGCCGTGCCCTCATCTCAGAAGTAGGCAGTGACTTGTCGCTGCCGACCGTAGTGAGTTCGATGGTCGGCAGCGCCGAGTCCTGGGACGCGGTGGTTTCCTTCTGCGAAACAGTCATCTCGCAGAAGGAGGCTGCGGAAAGGGAGAGAGAGATCTCGTCCACTCTCCCGATCCGCAGCAGGCGCACCGGGCGCAGGCGGAGGGCGGACAATGCCCTCTTCCGGCCCCCCTAAATGGGTCCAGGGGCGACGGATTCGGGGACATCCGTCGCTCCCCAACATCAGGACCCGAGAAGGCGGCGCGCGTAGTGTTCCGCGTGCGCCGCTCACAGACGTTGCGGGGGGAGTACACCTCACTCCCCCGCCCGAGACGGGGCCCGCGCAAGCGGCCCGGCACCAGCCGGGGTTGTGGAAGAATAATGTGTTCCCGCGACCCCGGCGTAGGTGTGAGATGGAACACCGGGGTGGTTTTTAGTCAGTAAGAGTCTGACAGACCCCTCCGCCCGCCCCAGGGCGGAGGATATCCATGAGGATTTTCCACCCCGGGAACAAAAAAAAAAAAAATAGCAATGAATAAGTCCGTATTTTCTTTACCTTGTGAGAGGGAGAATAACTTGACGTAAATACGAAACGGTGGGCGGCGTTCCCCGTAGGCACTTCGTAGCCTCGTGATGGCTTCATCCCACGTTTTCGTCGTACCCTTGACGCCTTGCCACCATGTTCCCGCCGATGAAGTCAGCAGCATAGACATGCCTAAGAGCGCCTTAGCGTCGCTTATATCTGACAGGCATGACTTATAAACTTTTATTGCATCTATGAAGTTTTCTACGGATTCTTCTGGATTTCCGCTGAACTATGATGTGCACTTCGAGAAATTGGGTGTTGTAGACCTTATGACGCCCATTGCGGTGTTGGCGGCATATGTACTTGCATCGGCCGACACGTGCGGCGTCGACGAACGTAATTCACGTAAGAGTTGATTGCAAAATTCGGCTTATGTGTGCTGAAGAGTAGTAAGCAATGTAGTAATCGCTTCTTGAGTTCTGCTGGCTCCGAGAACAGTAATCTAACTTGCATCAACCGGTTATCAGTAGCATCGATTAAACGAAAGATAGTAGAGGTAGGTACACTAGTATGAATCTATCAGGATCTTTGTATCTTCTCTAATCTCTAAATACCTATATAGTATTGAAACAAAGTTGTTAGTTGCCGACTCGCATAGGAGTTTCTAAACTTAGTACTTGATGGAGCTGTGGTTTTCAATGATGAGAAAAAACCCAGTGTCAATTACATTGTTTTTCTGTTACGTTACATAAAAACGGTGTCACCTAATTAAATTTGACCTTGTGTAGTTCAAAACTAAGTTTAACAATATTTTTATTTAAAAGAGTGTTCATTGAGTTTTTTGCCTATTCTTCTTTATCAGCTATCAGCTTCATCTTTCTGACTGGCCGACTCCTCGACAATTGAAAAGTGCCTGTAGGTAATCGGTTCAATTGAAGTAAAGGCTTTTCAGAGAGATTGAAAGTATTCATAATCGTTTGACGTCTCGCAATTTTAGTCCGATGACTTTTTATTATGCGAACAATGTTTACAAAATATTATCTCGTTACTCATAATAAGCAGTACAAGGTACCAATAGTGATAAGTAAGTATAATCAATGCTACAGACGCAGGTTTTGATAAAATCGTGTTTTTCTATCGGCCCGTAGGTGCTCACTGCTGAAGTTAGGCTTTTCATTGCGTTGCAAGAGGAAATTGCCAATAAGCGTGCTGGGCAAAAGGGATTCATGTGAGCCGACAGCCGTCAACTGCTGGACATTGGAAAGGGTATTCGACGTTGGAAGGCCTCCCACAAGGTGGACCGATTACCTTGTGCAGCCCGCAGGAATCCGCTGGATGTGGATGAGGTCTACGTCCAAAAGATATTATAAGGATATAATCCCTGTCCTTCTTGTACTCACGCAGCTGCTCAACCATGCATTATATTTTGGTTGAATCTCTTAGGGTGCAAGCAGACTACGACCTTCTTGCCTCAAAATAATCATATCTGAAGAGTTTTGTTTTTATACGTCATATTATTGATCTAACATTTAACATGAAACTTAAAAAATAAACTATTTTCATTAATGATTTTATTCATAATGTATTAAATTGCCCGACATGTGAACTTCTAATAAATTATTATTAAGGTCTTGTTAAACGTGCAAAAAGGGTTGAGTTGAAATATTGTGTTACCTGATACATATAATATTATAGAGTCGGTACAAACCGTGTTCGATCGAAGACATCGTGTCTATATTTTCAGACGTGATGACGATGATGTATCGTCACGTCTTAAAAATATAGACATGATATGTACGTCTGTACTCTATGCACCCTTAGTCTTAGCAGGTTGAGCAGCAGGCGTCGCAGGTGGCGTTCTGTAGTTTCTGCCTACCCCCATGGGAAGAAGGCGTGAGTTTATGTATGTATTTTCATCTCGCATTCACCGGATGAACACTCAACTACCCTTTATTTAATTTTAAAGCAGGTCAAGTGCGAGTTTTCTTTGCTTTTAAATACGTCTAAAACTATTTTTTTTTAAGTATATTCAATTAAGCCTATTGTCCTTTATGTCAAGTTAGTGTTATCGATACAAGTTAGGGAACTCAGAACGCGTGGTTATGTAAAACTTGGACTAGGTCAAAAAGCCAGTTATGCAACGTTTTAAAGCTTTAGTAGGTAAGTAAGTATGTAGATTATTTCAAACAGATAACATCGACGTTGAAAGTAAGCACTTCGAAGGTTCTCTTTTTTTTCGTATATTTATAATTTAAAGCCTCATACACAGTGGCGCACTTGCGACACATGTATTGCATAACACATACTGAACGTATTTTTTTTTGTACATTCTCTCTTAGATCTTTCGCCATTATCTCATACAATTTTGCAGTCTATGTCACACGTTGAACCGATTTATCTGCTATCCCACTGCTGGTCTAATGTCTCCCCCATGATATTCCACCTCTTTTTCATAAGCTCGATGAGCTCATTCTTCAAGAAAAGCGTGTAAATAAATCGTCTCGCTAACGTTTTCTCGGCGAAACCCAACGACGCATTCTGTCCGCCATCTGATACCACATGACGCCACAAAAAAAAACTTGATACTTCATGCACCTTTAGACGCGTTACCTACCCGCGCTCAATATTATAATAATATTGGCAAGACAAAAGCAAGGCAATTGCCTGACTTGAAACTGTCTTGCTGCCGCATGTTCATTGCGCCAATGAACATGCAGCAGCTAGTGACATCATTAATTATGTATATTCTCCTCTTTCTAACAACGGGTATCGGTATGGGTTTTTCCTTTACTTCGCGCTCTGTATGATTGTGTGTACTAGTAAGTAGCTACTTCATGGCTTACGCTGTTTTCGAGTGCACTAATGTTCGTGTATGACGCGTCTATTTACATTACGTCATTGACTGCATGTGTGTTTAACACATGTCTCAAATACTACATGTGTGGGAGTTAAGTCCTAATGCGGATAAGCATATTATCTAGATTATATAATTGAATCATACTTAAACTATCATCAGTATTTAAAGTATTTTCTAACAAAGGGTAAAATAAACCTAAAAATAAATATAAGTTTCATCAAAATCTGTAATCTATACATGATAAAACGTGATGTTGAAGTATTAAAAAGATAAGTCAATAATCTCATATTGAGTTTTGCATACGCATCATATGCACAAGTGAGCAGTATTAAGTTAAACTGAATTCAAATAATTTATTTTCAAGGTATGCCATCATATCGTAGATGTCCCATGCAACTCGGGAACCTGGATGTTGTTGTGCAACTTGGGAGAAGCCGATGGCCAGCAGTGCAATGTGTTGGGATGAGCTGATTGATTACTACCAGGCTACTCAGAAAGTATTGAGAAAAAAGTTTTTATGTAGTACAAGAGACTGGCCAGTTAGTCTATTTTGAAATAAGATTATTTTGTCAGTAAAAATAGGTACGTTCCAATTTCAAAATTTCCCTCCACATTGTTTGCGAACTAATTTAAATTATCATGTCTCATTAAAAAACGGATCTGCGACGGTAACATTTTCGCGCTATGATAATTTACGAATAGACTAATCGTACGATAGACATCAAATGGCATTCATGGAAGGCCCTTCTAAGGGAACCGTGTGTTGTTGGCTGAAGAAAGAAATGGTCGCCCTTTGACGGCGGAAAAAAACGTGCTAGCAGTGAACATTTTAACCCAAGACAATAGGCGAGTTACGTATCAAGAGTTTCAGCACATGCTGCAAGTTGAATCGGGAAGCCTTCACGAAATTCTACACGTGCATCTTCGCGTAAGGAGGATAGTTTCACGCTGGGTGCCTCACCCTCACAACCTCACCGATGCTCACAAGCAGGCCCGGGTGGAATGGTGCCGTGATATGATAAATAAAATTGAAGCTGGCTCATCTCGGTGTGTTTACGAAATCATTACAGATGGGTCTTGGTTAATCAATAAGATCCAGAAACGAAGCGCCAGTCGGCGGTTTGGGTGTTTCAAAACGTATAAACGCCTACCAAAGTGAAGCGGTCTAGAAGTGGGGGGGAAGATTTTGATCGCAAGCTTTTTCAATTTGACTCGCTACTTGGTGTCAATTCCTTTACGCAACCAAAGAAGCATCAACGCTGAATGGTATACTACCAAATGCTTTGCAGATTTTTTCTCTGTTTTGAGCAACAAGCGACCAAACACAGGACTCCGAGGGCCACTGCTCCACCACAACAACGCGCCTTCGCACACCGCGCCCAAAACGAGAGACTTAGTAGATAGCACGCCGTTCAAACTCCTGAGTCACCCTCTTTACAGCCCTGACCTAACACCGTGTGACTTCTTTGTATACCCGAAAAAAAAAATCTGCTCACAGGGATACAATATTCGTCGCCGGAAGATGCGCTGTCAGCGTTCGAGCAGGCTGTAAACGAGATGTCTACGGCGGACTGGAAAAAGTGTTTCGAAAACTGGTTCAGACGCAATGAAACTTTGTATAGAGGCTAGTGGAACGTACTTTGAAAAGATTTAATGAAAAAATATTTACCTACTTCTAGACTTTTTATTTATTTTAGAATTTTTATTATCATTTTTTTGTCAACGATTTTGACGAGTGTCCCACGTATTTCATATACGAAGTATTATATTATACGATCCTAGACATCGTTGAGTAGCATAGCAAGCAATTGTAATAAGACACTGAATTGTCACAAAAGGAATTTGCTGACGATACTTTCGACATAATTCCTCATTATGCGTCGGAAATTCCACCGGATACTTAACATAAGCAGGACGCTGTGTCAGGAAACTACATTAGGTATGCAGTTATACAGTCGAAAGTTTAGAGGTATACAATCCTTTGTCAAAAGCAAGCAACAGGTAAGTAGCCTTAAATGTTATGCTAAATAACCTTAACCAAAAAACCCAAAATTATTTGACAAAATGAAGAAAACAGTAAAAACACATATACTGCAATTTTGGAGATTAGCACAAGTAAAGTTTTATTTAGACACAAACAAAAACCTCTAAAAACGGCTGAACAAATTAAAAAAAAAATCTTGCTTTTTTTAAGCTAAGAAAATCGTATGTCAAATTCATTTAAAAATAAATAAAACAATTCGGTTCAGCCGTTTGGGAACTACGAAGCTGGAGACAGACGCACAGATAAACACGTTAAACTTAAAACCCCTCTTTTTCCATCGGCGGTTAAAAAGAGTAGAGAGGGAGAGGGAGAGGGAAAACGGCTGAATATGAAGTTTAAAACACTTACACAATCTCCAAGTTTAAAATGCGCCTTGAAGGCCATGTTAGCTTCAACGGAGAGGTCCTTCATTGCTTCCTCCATCTGCTCCTTGTCCACAGACAAGTCCCCTCCAATCTCTATGCCGTTGCACTTCATATCCAGACTTGTCCCAGGAGAAGTTCCCAGGATAATGAACGAGTCCTCGTCCTTGATCTGCAGGCTTGTTGCCATGTTCTTACATCAATCTAGAAAGAAAAACGTGTGTGATAAAAGAGTTGAAAGTAGGACAACCTTGTTAAGGAAGTCTGGGTCAAACTAAATTAGCTAGCGAAACTCAGCAGACGTGATCTTGAAGCCTGCTTTTCGGACGACCGATCAGTTCCTCAAATCTAGCTCCCCTACGTCGTCTGGCGTCCTAGTCTGTAGGTTTAGCGTTTTTAAACGTATGATTTAAAAATAAATAGGTGGGTGGGGCTTACTTCCAAACAATATACATTTATTTTGGCAAGTGACACATTTAGCAGTCAGTTCAGTCAGTCAGTCAGGCTTTGAGATCTTCACAAGTCATGACCGTCATTTCAGCCGAAAGACGTCCACTGCTGGACATAGACCTCTCCAAGCATCGCCACGTCGTCGTCTGAAACTAAAGGCGGTTTATTTTTCTTTTTTGCATTAGATAGCCCTATTCTTGAGGTAGGCTATAGGCTATTTAACATCAATCTAGGACTCTTCCGAGCCGAGCTTTAAGAAAAAAAAAGCAAGAAAGAATGCTAAGCGAAAAAGAAGTAAGTACTAGCGTGGGCAGGCGATGCGATGAGAGGGGGTGGGTCGGAAGAACATGAAATTACGCAGACGGAGCAATTTTGATTCTCGAGTTTCGGCAACTGGCAACCCGATAAAAAAGAAAGATTTATGACGTTTTTCATAAAATTTCAAGAAACTGTACAGAGGCCCTAGTGCGACTTTCTATTAACCATTTCGACTTTACGCATCGACCGCATTCGGCGCTCCGATTGGCCCTTCACCATTCGAAAGTTGCGCTCCGATTGCCGAGGGCCAATAATAAATAATTTCGAGACGGCTAAAAACTAAAATAAACTCACACTAGGGCCACAGACGTAGATGCTGCAAGAACTGGCAAGTTTTAGAAAAGTTGATAAAGTTGCTGCGTATACGCAGCGCCATAAGGCACGGAACCGCATTAATGTTACATTACATGTATGCCACCCAAACCATAATTGATTCCAATTGATACTATAAAAAGAAATCTGTTTTTATTTCCTTAACGTGTTTACATATTTAACACATGCGACATTAGTAAATTGTTATTGTTTTCATTCAAAACCTAACATTACAAAAAAAAACATTATGTTGAATGATATTGATGATTACACTCTAATGAATGATAAATAGTGTTTCATTGACCTAGAAGCATGTTTATGCAACTTGAGTTGTTAATAAGTGTGATCAGAATTATTTAAATAAGTAGGTATACCTATCGCTTTTACTAGTAACATATTTTTTCTTCCTGACTGGTAAAGCCAAAAAGCAAGATCATGTTTTTTTAAATGGTCATTGGAGGGAGTCAACAATGTTGATTCCACATAATGGAATTTAATTAGCAGCTATTAGAAATAAAGAGGGTCTGGGGTCCTTTAAGAGGTCTTTGTTTAAATTCCTAATAGACAGATGACTCCATCACAGAGTTTACCACTGATACACGGAGGTATGAAGATTCCGACTTGCTAATAAGTCACTTATGATTTAATTTTATTGATTAGTTTGAATGTGTTTATTTATATATATTATATTTGTAGTGACCTGTTCGCCTAACTGACATATTTTATATTGTTTTTTTTTTTGTAATCTATTGACATCCCACCTTAATTGTAATTGATTGTTGTGTTATTTTTGTACGCCATACATTGGCAAAACATAGTGCACATATTTTAAATGTCCTATTATCTGTAACCACACCTATGTTTAACAAAATAAATGCTTGATTGATTGATTGATAAATGCATCTTTTTCTTTGGCAATGTCATACAGGTAAAGAAAATTGGGTGCATTAGTTCTGTAAGGACATCAGAACATTTTCATTTGACCTCAATTTATTAGGTTGTAGATTTCAAGATAGTCTTATCTAAACTATACATAACAGAAGGGTTAGGCAGAGGTGTACCGCCGCATTTCGCCAGTTATGCTTAAATCCCATGTAATAGGGGGCGAGCCTATTGCCATCAACCGGGCACAGCTGCTACTGAGAAATTCTGGATAGAAAAACCCAATAACACTTTTCCCGACCTGGGAATCGAACCCAGGACCTCATGCTCAGCAGTAGCTCTTGCGACCACTAGACCAACGAAGCAGTCTAAACTGTAATATATAATAAAAAGAAAAGATTAAATTTTTTGTATGTTTGTTTGTAACTCTTTCACGCTAAAACGGCTAAACGGATTTGAATTAAATTTGACACATGGGTAGACTATGACCAGTACCCTAATTGCGTAATACACAATCAAACGGAATCTGAATCGTTTTCAAAGAGATTGCAGATCCATAGCTTCTTAAGTTCGATAAAAAATCTGCTCAGCAAATAACGCAATGAATGTTGTTGAACTGTCAAAATAAAACAGATTAGCCGTAATCGTTTACGAAAATGTGTTACGCAATTAGGCTGCTGGATTAGGACTTTTTATCTCGATATGCCCAAGGGATTGAGACTTATGAGGGTGATACTGCAGGTGACGTGAAAAAAAAAATTACAGCTCCATACATTTTGTTGAAATAAGTGAACATAAATGTTTGGGGCAGTAGACTTTTTTTATATATGTTAAATAGAACACGTGTGTGCATTGAGCGTAAGGGGATTTTGCGTCAACTGTAACTTCATATGAGAGAAAGTTTGTTACATAGCTGCGGAGATAAGACTAATGTGGAAATAATCTTAATTAATGACCAATCCAAAGTTCTACATAAAAAGGTTACTGGCAAACTTAAAAAACATTTAATAGAAATAACAACAAATACTTCATATGATGCGCTGGTATGCAGCGTAACGCGACGACGGGTGTGCTATTCTTCGACATAGGGAAAGCCTTCGACAAAGTCTGGCGATTTCCAGAATAAATGTATATTAACAGGAAATGTTTCTGTGCCCTTTAGAATAGTAATGGTATAAAATAAATAAATTACATTTATCCAATTTAATGTTGACTGTTACTTGATTTCCGCTACATAAACTGCATATTAATTTCTGTGCTTATCTTTGTCAGGTAGATAACCCAAGCTAGAGTCAAATGTTATATCAATTTATTTAAACAAAATATGGGCAAACTCACTGTGTAAATAGAAACACGTAATTTATATTCAAAATTAATTATGGAACAAGAAAAAATTATAACCAGCTGTGCAAATTAAATGATATGGCTGATTGCTTTAATACAATACTTTTTTTTATTTATTAAATAATTGTTACTAAGCTGTTTTATTCCAAAAACTTCTTTTTTGCATTCAGCTAATCAAAAAAAAAATAACAGCACATAATGGGACACTGAAAATTGCTGTGTTCCTGATATCTGCTTGAAACATTTACAGTCCAGATGATACTGACTCTAACAATACAATATTCTTAGCCATTACTAGGCCAACACAATTTAGATTGCATCCGGTAGATACTTTTATTAAATTTTTAATATGTACAATCAGCTTCAATGCAGCTGTAAAGTGCATTATAAGGCAACTAATATGATCATGTAATCAATACATGTATTATACATTTAAAAGTAACTGTGTCTGTATGCTGTACACTATGTAATGTGTGAGCCTTTTCACACAAACCACTGAATGGATTTCAATAAAATTTGCATCCTTGGGAAGGAATAGGACATTATTGACTTTTTGAGTACCTATTTTTAATAGGTTTAAGGAGTTGGAAATATAGTCAGAACCCATATCTTGAGTTATTATTTATTAAAGTAAATATTTCATTTAAATTGGTCCAGTCTTTAAAGTTATTATAATTTGAAGTTATAAAATAACTTTGCTAATATGTAGGTAATATGTGGTCTATGGCGGTGCTGGAGTATTTCAAATTAATGATGATAATATTAAAATTAATTATTATTATTTATAAGTTAAGAAATTAAGAATCATAAAAAACATTAACAAATATTAAAATATTATTTTGCATTGATCATATAAATGCAATATAATATTTTTCACGCTTTAATGGCCAAATGCTTTGGATAATAGGATACTATTTATTCCGGCAGAAGCATGTAAAGTTAAATAAATACCTAAGTAATCATAGAGTGGTTACATTGCTCAAATATGCCTTGTTATCTTTTTATGAATAACTTTTTCCTTCTCTTTCTTTATTTCATGAATGGTAATAACATCCTGCTGTCCTTGATAAGGAGCACATTGCATGACAAACATTATGGCTAGTTGTCTATGGTGGTATTTTAGTGTAGTCTTTAATTTAGGAGATAAAATAATTTGTTGTCTTGTTTTGGTATGGGCATGGAATGCAGAACAATAAGTAGCATGTGGCTCTAAGAGTAGGGTAAGATCAAATAAACAATGGATGAATTGTGTCAATATGATTTATGTCTAGGCAGGTGGTGAAGACTAAGAAGATAGGTAATGAAGATGTTTTTAAGAATATGACACTACACTGACCCAAAAACCGATTGTTTGAAATGTAAGTTGTGCAATTCAATTATGTTTTTAACCGGCTTACCAATTTTTAACTGTCTGCTCTGCAACTAGCCTCTGTGGATGTCAACAAATTAAAGCACTGTGTCTCTGTTATGACTCAGAGATATCACAACTCAATTTACCCAATACCCAATTGAAATTACTCACCTTTTCACCTACTTTTTAAATGAGCAAGTCAGGGGGAGGTAAGTCGTGTATTTGAGATAGAAAAATAAAAGCTCTAAACTTTGCAACCAGTTTTCTGTGACACGGGAAGTCCCTCAATACAATGAAAGATAATACGCACTTAATAAATATGCCGAAAACGCGACTATCCAATAAATGGTTCAGAAATTAAATATCACTTAATAAAAGCACCACCGATCGTTGATTAGCCTGAATATTGTGAGTCCGAGCCACTTCACGCCGTAACTAAAAATAAATTATGAAACTTATATTTTCGCGTGTAGGTAGAAAAATAACACTTACCGGATAATTCGAAGCAATGAAAAAATACAGTTGTTGTGTTCATACAAGTTTAAATTACATGATATGCAAATTGCACCACCAATTATTTGTTATCGTAGGCCTAGGCATTAGCTGAGACGGGAAGTAAATATTTCTTTGATAGCTGACTGCGGGGGACGACGAAATTCATTCGCAAGACCTTGGGTTATTTAGACACTGACAGTTCGTCGAACGCGTTTGAGGAAATATGACTCTAATCACATGATTTTCCACAGCAATAATAAAACGTAAAAATATGTTTTTTTTTTCTATTTTCAAACCATCGATTTTTATATAAATATTATCTGGTTTGCACAAAAACCAGATAATATTTTTTTAGGAATGCAGCAATCCGTTTCAAAATAACAAAGTAATAATTATAAAATTTATTTGACAATTGTTTATTTTTTAGAAGGAGAAAGAATTTAAAAAGGGCATAAAAAAATTCGTCCTCATCGCTGTCTCGCAAGACGTTCCCAAAAGACGTGGCAATCCACTTTATAAGGCAATGATGATTCTTTGTGAAAAAATAGGCCATCCCTCGGTCCCGTGACCAACCTCTGCGATGTCTCGACAAACCAAGGCACTTATAACCCTTGAGCCCCATGACCCTTGAGTTTCAACCCCAAAGAGAACTCCCAATAAGATGTCAATCTTATTGGGAGTCCTTTGAATGTTTATCAACATGTTTCATGTGAAAAGTTGAACAGTAAACGCAATTTATTGCATATTTTGATTTCATTGGAACATTACGATTCTAAAAAAAAAACAGAACGTACACACACATAACGAGTGTCTCACCTCTAACGACAGTTGTAAAAAATTAAAGCTGTCAATGTCAAATTGTCAATGTCTGTCATGTCAGTCAGTCTACTACTCAGTTCGCGAGTTGTATTGTTTGTGCGTAGTGTTATTTAACATTATTTTCATTATTTTGAGAGAAATGTCGAACGAAAACGTCTTGGATTTACACCATGTCCACCAAAGCTTTCAAAGAAGTCTCAAAGAGGAAGACGACGTTGTCATAGAAGCATACATAGACGGTTACAACGAATTAGTCAAGTAAGCTATTTACATTGTTTCCATATGGATTTTAAAAGTCTAGATAAGATCCGACAATATGTTTGCGAGGTCATGTTGCATAAACTGGTAAGAAATTGTAGAATAAGATTTCGCAATTTATTGTATTTATGCATTTAATTAAACAATAGAGACCACCAGTGTTACCGAGGGGTATCATGATAACCAGTAACTGGGCCGAGCAGGTCAGATAGGCAGTTGCTCCATGTAAATCATTCAGCTGCATTTGCTTAGACTGAAAGCCGAATCCAACTTAGTTGGGGAAAGACTATGCAGATCATGATTCATGTCGAGTAGAGCCGTTTTAGAGCCATTATATGCCATTTTATATCATTTTAAAGAATGGCAGTTGCGGCTTGAATATATGAACAATTTCAGTTTTTTGTTGACGCTGGCAGAATAGATGCATTGGCTCAGCTGCCTTAGAGAAAAAAAAAGTTTATAGTTATGTGCGGCAAGAAGTATTTTTTTGTGTAATTGACAATAATGCATTGCGGCAATATAAAAGATTAAGAACAGTGATGCTTTTGATGTTAATTTATTTATTTGTGCACAATTATTACCTTATGTATACTGGTGACAATACAATATATAAGGCCGCCAGTAACAGACACAATACCCCCCGTACTAGTTGATACTGTATTAGAGTGGGGTATTATTCCTCATTGCTGTGGCCCATATAGTAACAAACGAGAATGTATGATATAGGATCCATATGAAAAAATAAAAATGTATAAAAGATTTAAAACTTACAATTATTTAGCTTTGAAATTGCTCCACTTAATACTATTTTTGGCTTATCTGCAACTGTGAGTGTGTGAGTATCTTTGATAGTATATCTGTTTATTTAGTTATGTACATAGGTATGTATGTACATAGGTATGTATGGAGTTTGCTATTTCAGAATCCTAAAGGTGTCTTCAGTACTACAATAATTTAAGCAGAGTAAATGTTTACATGCAATCTTTTAAATATGTGCGAATTATATTTCCGAAAACCCAGAATTACATTTAATTGAATTGAATACCCACCAAAATCAAAGTATTTTTGCAGTTTTAATAAATTAAATTAAAAAATGCTAATAAAATACACTGTTCAGTGGAATAATTTTTTTGTTTTTCTTTAGTTGATTTCTTAAGTAACTAAAATCAAAATTTTCAGATTCCTCAATCTAATAGGATCAGTATTCTCATTTGTAAGCAGTGATGTTAGAAGTAAAATAAAAATAATGGAGAAACACAGAGAAGGAGAAGACGCAGTACATTACGATTCATTTAAGAAAATGATGAAGTATGAAAAAGAAACAAGCTTGTCGGAAAAGATTGGGTTTGTGTCTGGTTCAAGAACAATGCTACGTTTGCATAGAGGATTGGGTACGTTTGTTTTTTATTGTTTTTCATGAACGGGTATAATAATTGTAATAGGCTATTGTAACGCTTGATTGAGTTCATTTCGTAATTTCAATACAACTGTACATTAAAATGTCTTTTTATGAGGCATGTAATGTACAATTAGGTTTAAGCTCAATTCTAAGGAAAATAATTCAAGCAGCCTCATTAACAGTTTCCACTTCAATAATTATGTCTTACATGTATTATTATTATGTGGTATGCAAAATGTCACTATAAAAATTCCATATAATACACTTACCCCCACTATTACACATAACTGGCAAATTTTGGGAATTGTGTGAAAACGCGGAAAACAGGTGCTGCTTTATGCTATATTTTTGTTTTATGACATTAAGTGGTTGTTGTGTTCATAAAAATCGAATATTACTTAACATAAGATAGCAGCCCAGCTGATGTTCAGAGACAACACACACACTAACACATCCACACAACAAACACACACACAACACACACAATAAATCAATTGTAATTGAACAACTGTTTGTAATAATTTATAACTGTCAATTTCATAGGCCCAAATAAATCTGAAGAATAAGGCAATGTATTTTCTGTTTTATTTATTTAAATTAACATTTAGAAGTATATTGGTATGTTGAAATGGTATAAATTATGTTTAAGTACCTAATAGTTATCACATTTTACACGCTTGAGACTGTCATTGCAATTTAAACCTTATGCTAATGATCATAGAAGTCGATTTTCGCCACAGTGTGCTTCTGGGTAACACGTGTGTTTGAATTTTGGCTGTTTTTCTGTGTAATTGTGTTTATTGTGACTTGTTATTGTGTTTGTTTGTGTGTGATTTTGTTGGTACCTGATATCAGGTTTGTTGTGTTTGTTTTTAACCATTTTGGTCACCATTATCCTTATTCAATATGAATATGGATAAAAATAAACCTCCAGACCCTCCTGATGAAATCCCTACTACCCCCATATCCGGCTTTTCTCCGTCTGATCCAAACGCCACCCCTAACCCATTAAGCCAGTTTGCAGATGTGGTCTGTAATCTGGAGTCCCAAATCCTTACATCCCAGACTAACATGCGTAAACGTCACGGTACGAAAGAAGATGTTCCCAATCTCCCTACTAAACAACTGAGAACGACTATAGGCCGCGATAAGTACTTAGTTACAGATAAAGGACCCTTTATTGTTCATGTTTCCCGAAAGGAATCTCAATCTAATTCTGGAACTACCCTACATCCAGTTTCATTCGGGCGCTTTTTGGCCAATCAGAATATATCTAATATTGCTGCAGTCAAGCGAGTAGGTAGAAATCGCGTATCTGTTGAATTTACATCCCCTCAGGATGCTAACGCGTTTTTATCAAATATTGTTTTGGGGACAAATTTATATGAGGCTGTAATCCCGTCTTTTAATATAACCCGTATGGGCGTTGTTAGTGGCATCCCTACTGAATTCTCAGAAGAGGAAGTACTGTCATATTTAAAAGTCCCAGTAGGCTGTGGTCCAATTATAAAAGTTAGACGATTCAACAGAAAGGTTAATAGAGACGGTTTAATTGAATACAGACCCACAGAAACTTGTGTCATCACTTTTGATGGCCATGTTTTACCAAAACGGATTTTCTGTTTTTATACATCTCTAACTGTAGAACAGTATATTTACCCCACCATTCAATGCCGCAAGTGCTGCCGATTTGGTCATGTAGAATCTCTTTGTCGTTCCAAACCCCGTTGCAGCAAGTGTGGCAATGATCACCCCGGTGATGGTTGTAGCATTGCTGAGAGCGAAGCCTTCTGTGTGTTGTGCTCTGGAAGTCACTTTGCAAATAGCAGAGCCTGTCCGGAGTACAGCAGGCAGAAGTCTATTAAAACAATAATGGCTGAGAAAGTGATTTCCTATTCAGAAGCAAGTAAAACAGTTCCAATATCTACTCGTAGTTATGCAGAAATAGCTAAATCACAGACTCAGTCATACCGTAAAACTGTGTTTCTTAAGCCAAAGACCCATGCTCCCCTTTCTCCCTCCTATGATAAAACAGCTCATCAACAGTTCTCTAGCACCCCCCAATCTTCCCAGCCTAATGGCTCTGCTCTCAAGAGTCAACTAGCAGAATCTCCTGAAAACTTGTCTTCCATTATTGAACTTCTTAGTAAACTCCTGTTAACTTTAATTTCTTCATCCAATAAAAATCAGTTACCGTCCAACGTTGCTTCTTTACTTATAAACTCACTCTCATCCCATAATAATGGCTCGGTTAGTGTTCCTTCAATGGAATGTGAGGAGCGTGTGGCATAAGAAACACGACCTCACATTTCTTCTGAACAAATACAAACCTTTAGCTTGTTCTCTTGCTGAGACTTGGCTAGTTCCGAGTCTTAGTTTTCGGTTACCTTCCTTCAATATTCTCAGATGCGACCGATCTGATGGCTATGGCGGGTCGGCCCTCTGCGTGAACAATCGTGTTCCACTTGTGGCTGTATCCTTACCTCCTCTAGGTGATGATATTAGCATTGTTGCCGGTCGGGTAGAGGGTATAACCCTCTTATCTATTTATATTGCTCACCCTCATCAAAGTTTTCTCCCATTAATAAAACATATGTTAGAAAACATAGAGGGCCCTGTACTTGTTATGGGGGACTTCAACTGCCATCACTTTAGGTGGGGTTCTGAACGTTGTGACTCTTTTGGGGAAGGTTTAGTTGAAGTCTTAGATGACCTTAATCTGTGTATCCTCAACAATGGTTGCCCAACTCGCAGGTCTCTTCCTGGACAGCATAAAAGTTGTGTTGATCTAACATTTTGTACACTGGATATCGCAGCATCATGTCATTGGGAGTGTACCAGTTTGTCACATGGCAGTGACCACTATCCAATTATAATATCCTTAGCTGAAAAAACTTACTTAGAAAAATCCAGTCCTCCACTCTTGAGGTATAACTTGTCTAATCCTGATTGGGCAAAGTATTCCTCTTTATTGGAGGACAAAATTGATTCACTTCATAATTTAGTATCCCTTGATTTTGATTCTCTTAGTCCTCTCCATGTGTCAAACTGCTATAATCACTTCATTTCTGCCATAACAGCTAGTGCTGACTCATGCTTTCCTGTTAAAAACTCAGCACGTGGGAAGATTCCTCCTCCACCATGGTGGGATCAGGAATGCTCAACAGCCATAAGAGAAAGAGATGAGGCTGAACTGGTGTATAATGGGGCGATGGTTAGCGATAACCTCATAGCATTTAATAGGACCCTCGCCAAATCTAAAAGATTGCTGCGAAGGAAGAAACGTGCCGGTTGGGCTGACTTTTGTGGATCTCTGTCCCCCTCCACTCCTTTATCAGTAGTATGGAAGAAGATCAACCGCTTCCGATCTGGATGTTCCCCTTCAATTTCTTCCCCTATCCCTCGAGAGACTGCCGAGCAGTTCTTTGACAAACTGGCTCCTCCGTATGTACCATCGGAAACAGAACATAATCAGCCGTCTCTCATCTATTCAGAGGATCCCTTTGATGCACCATTTTCTATGCAGGAGCTTAACTCAGTGTTGGAAAATGTTCATGACTCTGCCCCAGGTATTGACGGTATTGTCTATTCCTTTATGTCACATGCAGGTCATAGAGCAAGAAAATATTTTTTTGACATTTTAAATTTTTGTTACACCAATGGCTGGGTCCCTGATCAGTGGAAAACTCAAATTATTATACCTATTTTAAAACCTGGCAAACATGCTGATGACCCTAACAGCTTCAGACCAATCGCTTTGTCATCCGTCCTTGCGAAAATATTGGAACACCTAATTAAGAACCGATTAGAATTTATAGTAGAATCGAGAGACTTACTTCCTAGGTCTCAATTTGGTTTTAGAAAGGGACTCAGTACCATGGACAGTGTTGGGGTTTTGGTCTCAGATATACGCTCATCGTTTTCGAAAAATGAATCCGTAGTCGCTGCCTTTTTAGATGTCTCCTCTGCATATGATAATGTCCTTCTTCCCATTCTCAGGCACAAATTGCAACAGCTGAGAATACCGGTGAGGATGGTACAGTGCATCTGCAGTTTGCTGATGTCTCGGTCTTTGGTTTTGAGAGTCCCAGGTGAAGAATTTGACGTCAGGATGTCATGGAAGGGCCTACCACAAGGCTAAGTTCTTAGTCCTTTACTGTACAACTTATATACAGCTGACATCGGTTCATGCCTCAATAACAATTGTCAAATTTTGCAATATGCTGACGACTTGGCTTTATATGTTACCAACAGCTCAGCTAGCGACGCCGCATCATCTCTTTGCGTACCCCTGGACTCTCTAAACCAATGGCTAAATTCCCACGGACTGAGTTTGTCTGCCCCCAAAAGTGCTGTAGTTGTGTTTTCCCGCAGGAGGTTGATCCCACAAATTTCACTGAATATCCAAGGACAGTGTATACCGGTTTCTGTAAAAGTAAAATTTTTTGGTGTCTTTTTAGATTCCAAATTGAGTGGTCTTCATCACCTAAATTATTTAGTTAATAGATGCGAGAGGACTATTCCTATTTTAAAAGTGCTTGCCGGGGTCTGGTGGGGTGCACATCCCTACACCATGAAACTGGTATACAATGCCTTAATTCGGAGTGTTCTGGACTACGGATCATATCGGGATGTATGAAGTCCTCACCAATTAACGCGTTGCAGGTAGAGTGCGCAGAACCACCGTTAGTCTTGAGAAGGCAGTACCTAGCATCGAGATTCTGGGCTAGAGCCATCACCAAATCCTCTCACCCTCTTGTTCAAAAAGTCAATGACTTGGATGTTGTATGCCGAAGTTCCAATTATTGGCACCATAAAGAAGTCCCTCTGTTTTTAAAATCCCTCCGTTATTATCAAAATTTAGATTCCCCCATTATTCAATACCCGAAACTTCCTATTTTCAGTTTTGACTATGAAACTATATGTTTTAAACCAGATATCTTTTACAATATTGGCATATCGAAAAAGTCTCCTTCGGCGGACTCTATTTTCAACGCAGCGGTTTGTGAGCGATGGTACAATTTTGAAAGATTCTTTACGGATGCCTCTAAATTATCAGATGCAAGCTGCACTGGTGCAGCGGTATACTACCAAAACTCCAAAATTGTTTTAAAATTTAGATGCCCTGCACAATCATCAGTGTTTACAGGTGAGTGCGTGGCCATATTAGAAGCGTGTTTATTTATTGAGGCTCATAGCATAAGTTTTGGGGTCATCTTTACAGACTCACTTAGCTGCTTGCAAGCTTTGGAGCAGAATCCTTTCAAGAGCAAACTGCACAGTCCAATACTGCTTCAAATCAAAAAGTCTCTTTTCTCTTGTGCCAAGAATCACAAAACCGTACACTTGGTTTGGATTCCAAGTCATTGTGGCATAAGAGGAAACGAATATGTTGATTCTCTTGCTCAGGATGCAGTTACGTCTCAAGCTGTCGACCTCAAACATTTTCAATGTCAGGGTTACGATTTGCTGAGCCTCCCAAAAATAACTTGATAACCTCATGGCAGGTACAGTGGCTAAATTCAAGTAAACGGAAAGGTGCTTTTTATCACGCAATACAGCCTAACGTTACTCCCAAGCCCTGGTTTTACCCGTACAAAAAAATATCAAAGAAAGTGATTTATATTCTTTGCCGTCTTCGCATAGGCCATTGTTGTACGCCGGTCTTCCTTAATAAAATTCGGGTCAGAGACTCATCGCTCTGTGAATGTGGGTTGGATGAAGGTACTTTGGAGCACATCTTCTTTAACTGCTCTAATAATATTTTTTTTTTTTTTTATAAATGGCATCTCGCAGGTCAACCTATGAGGTTGTCGTCTGCTTAGACGGACTTGCCTGTGGATTCCCTAATAAATTAAGGCCTCCAGCCAGGACTTAAACTTAAATACTAACTAAAAACTAAGCGACTACACGCTAAGGGCACCCCCTGTGGGGTACGAACCTCGGCTTAGGGCGTCGCTGGAAGAGGGCAGCAAATGACTAGCTGGATCAGGAATGATATTATTTAGGGGCTCTAATAATAACCCAGCCCATGACTTGTATAGCCATCTCCCTAAACTAAAGATCCCTGTCCCAACTAACTTTCCATCCCTACTAACACATTCTTCTCCAAAGCTCTTTGAGGCTTTGATGTTTTTTATTCGTGTCAATGACATTAAATTATGATGTTTTTTGTGTAGTTTATCGACTATTTATGTACATTAATTATATAACTAACAATAATTTTTGTTTGTTTGTTTCAGTGTACCTACTAATAAATTTTTGTCTACAAGTTTCACAGTAAACTCAACTGTCTGTAATCAAATAGTTCATTTTTTTTTATTTTACTGTTTTTTTTTTTAATTTTAATCTTTTTCCTCCTTCGCACGTTTTAACAGATCACATTTGACATTGGCAGAATTGTCGACATCGGCACCATTGCCATATATAAAAATAGAATAGAATAGAATAGATCATAGAAGTCACATTATACACTCGTATTTGCACCAATCATTCTGTCTGTTCATGTTTCCAACAGCTTACTGTTGTAAAAGTGATGACAAATCATGGAAACTACATAATTCATGTAATTAGTAAAGTGGGCTAAAATTCATTATCCTTAATTGGAAGGTTGGGCTTAGAAGTAAATGGCAATAATAAGTTAATTATCAAATTGCATTAATTTTGAAGACGTCACGTCACGCACGCAAATCATATCACTGGGGATTTTGATGAAAATTGGTCATTTAAAGCCTCTTGAACTTGACTTTTTAGGTCGGTTTAGATTTTAGACCAAACGAAACGGACTGCACGTTCAATTTCACTCTACCGAATTATTTTGGTATATCAATACGTAAATGTTAAGAAAGTAATGCGCTTGTTATGGTTTTATGTTCGTTTGCTCTAGACTAGAGCATAGGTTCTCAAACTAATTTTGTACACACAACCACCAACTTTTTAAATTACACTCGGTTCCAAAAATAACGGGTCAGTCACATAAGTTCGAATACTTACAAAACTGTAAGAGTTAGATCAATGAAATAAAAAACAGAATTAACACTATTTAGTTGCGCTTCTTATTACATACTTTTTATACTGGCTGATGAATGAAACTTATTTACAAAAAAACAAAATTAGAAAAATGTTTGAAAACTAAATTTTTGCTTTATATCATTTCTATTCTGTCACAAAAAATATATATTGTGAACGACTTACACGTGCATAGTCAGTATTCTGTGAGGTGTAGCATGGCAGTCACGTTAGATGAATGTACCAGAATCCTGACTTTCTTGGAACTTGGGCGGAGCCAGCGTGAAACAGCAAGAAACATTGGTCTATCTTTGTTTGACTTGACTGTTCATCGGGTAGTCCAGCGGTACCGAGAGACCGGATCGCACCTTCGGAGACCAGGAAATGGCAGGCCAAGATGCACAACGGCCAGGGATGACAGATACCTGGTGGCTACAATGCTCCGAAATCGTTTTCAAACTGCAGTTGGTCTAAAAAAACACTTTATTCGCTTTGGTGGTAGCAATTTAAGCGCACAATCGCGTCTTGCTGAGGCAAACTTGAAACCATTAAGGCCCGCAAATGGCCGCAACATCGAATTGCAAGACAGAGATACGTACGCGAGCACCAACACTGGACACTGGACGATTGGTCTAGGGTAATGTTCACGGACGAATCGAAATTCATGCTTTACAAGCATGATGCTACCATCATGCTGCAGTTGGTGTACAGAAGACCAGAGGAACGCTTCCATCAAGACTGTGTGGAGGAAAAAGTGGCACACGGCGGAGGTTCAGTACTTGTTTGGGCTGGAATTTCTGCCGAGGCCCGCACCGAGCTCGTGATAATCCAAAATGGCACTCTGAATGCAGAGAGGTACGTGCAGGAGATCCTGAATGAGCATGTGGGACCTTTCATGGCGAGGATGGACCGGGATGGCATATTAATGCGCGTCCCCATACCGCCGGAATTGTAAATGAATACCTTGGAGTGGTCGGTATCGAACTGATGCAGTGGCCAGCGCGAAGCCCTGATTTAAACCCCATAGAGCATGCATAGGAGCAGTGGAGGCCCAGTGGTAACGGCCACGACTTACGAGTTGTAGGTCGTAAGTTCGAGCCCAGACAGGCGCTTTACTTTGTGTAATTATTACATCACCACTGCTCTCAAAACGGTGAAGGAAAACATCGTGAGGAAACCGGCATGTCTTAGAACCAAAAATTCGAAGACATGAGACATCTACCAACCCGCACTGGGCCCGCGTGGTGGATTACGGCCCACTCCCTCTCACAGAGAGGAGGCCAGTGTCCCAGTAGTGGGAAAATTATAGGCTGATTAAGAGCATGTATGGGACGAGCTTGAGCATTGCGTAAAACGTCGTAACTCCCCACCAATCACGCTACCCGAGCTCAGACAAGCACTGGTGGAGGAATGGGAAGCCATTCCTAAGAACCGGCTTCGAAATTTGGTGTTCAGCATGCCGCCATCGCCTGGAAGCTGCAAAAAGAGCTCGGGGAGGCAATACGAAGTATTAAAATTATGCATGTAATGAAAAAAACCAAAAAAGGTAATTTTCCAAAAAAAAAAAATAAGTTTCTGAAAAAAATGTCTTACTTTAGTTTTTTTTATATTTTGAGAATAAGAATGAAGGTACACATAAGTTTCAATTTATTATTTTTTTGTATAATTAAATGCCCAATCGAACAGTATTCGTTTCATTATGATAGCATACGTAGTTCGGGAGATATTCTGACTTTTGTGACTGACCCGTTATTTTTGAGACCGAGTGTACCTTTTGTCGCGAATCTGAAACAGCTATTGACACGATTATATTTCAACGTGTAATATTATAAAGTCGTAAGATCCCATCTTAACGTCCCCTTTATTTCTCAGGGTCTTCTACTACCGCCCTGAAAGTCTCAAATGCCTGCGAGGGTGCGTTTTCGCCCACGTTGAGAACCTATGGTCTCAACCATTTTTAGACTCGCTATTCTAAAATTCCAAATCCTGTCTTCAGACTACTCGTATCAAGCTGACGGCGACGTGACCATCAATACTATGAATCAATGATGTTTAATTCAATTCAATGAAGGAGGAATTTCTTGTTTCAATTGGCCACACATTTACACTGCATACGAATCATATTTAGTGCTATAGTTTATGATGATGTTGAAATTCTTTGGTGCCATTTCTCGGTAATTCTGCAGTTTAAAAGTTTGACGGCTGATGGCACAGTTGGTGCAGTTAGTTGAGCGATGGAACGATTGAATGTATATCGTGGGTTCGATTCCCGCACGAAAAAAAATGATTGTATGGCCTGCAGATAGCCGTTTCGTTTCTGAGTGTTAATGTTTGTAAACGCATGAAGCAGGAGATGCTCCTGGTTAAGATATCATGTATATTCATTTACCCAAAAACATTATACACCTGTGAAAGTTTAAAATATCAGTCTTTAAGATACCGATGACATTCATTTCCATCTACTCACACATACCACCTCCCTTCGTAACTAACGCAAGCATTTATTTTTCAGACTTCATACGGTTGTTCCTGAAGCGTCTGAGCGAGGCTGAAGAGACCATGAACACTTGTACCACATGCCAGGGCACCTACAACGAGACCCTGGCAAACTTCCACCCCTGGTATATTAGGAAAGCAGCTACGTTGGCTATGCATGCCTTGCCGTCGAGACCTGATCTATTGAAAAAGGTATTTTTTATAATGATGTTTGTACTTATTGATTTTTAAGTGGTGGTCGCAAATGTTGTTCGATGCTCGGGTCGGGCAAATTATAATTAGGGTTTTCCATCTAGAAATTCTCAATGACTGCTTAAAATTTGTGCCGGATTACCTAATGAAAATCTCTCACTCTCCTATTCCATAGGACTTGAAGCATATATATATTTGTGAAGATTAAGATGTAGTATTTACTATTAGCCACTCCAACAAAGCAGCATCGAAGAATGCGTTGTTTCGGTTTTGGCACGGATTATTAAATTTAAAACCACCCACAACTTTTTCCAAGTTTGCTGCAAGGCCGATGTCAAATCGCGGATTTGCGATGTAGGTAACTACTGATCACGATAAAAAAAAACATTATTCGTTCATTATCAAACCAGACAATAGTCTTATTTATGCTTGACTTAAAACAAGGTCGTCGAAATAAAGCCTTGACAATCAATACAGTGTAAAAATTGGCGCAAGACGTGCAGCCAATGAATACACTACGCTATATAATTTTGGGGATAACTGGTATGGTTGTGATAACATACATACCACTCCTTGCCGGCATTTATAAGTATAAGTTAGTTATAGTACCTGTAGTTCCTACGAGGCTGTATACAATGTGGAGAAGACAATACCACAATAAATGAAAACACTGGTAATATTATAAGAGTATTTTGGAACCATCAATAAATTATAATCTTTTTTTTTTTCCAAATAAACTAAATAACAATAAACCCTAAGTCACTACGACTATGGGTTTTGCCAAAATCTGACTATATATAGTGACTAATCTATTTTTATATACAGACAAGTCCGTCTAAGCAGACGACAACCTCATAGGTTGACCTGCGAAATGCCATTGCCAAAAAAAAAAAAAAATATACAGACAGACTGGGAACGGCATTATACATATTATACGAAGTTTGAATATATTGTTGTATTGTCGTCTCCATGTTTTATTACGGTGTCGTCAGTTATTTTTGCTTCGTTCTTTTTATGAACTTTTTGACAAGAATTTCGCTTTAATAGTTTTTTTTTTATGGATGCATTAAAATTGACTCTACGGATGGCGAAACTGAGGGCAGACAAATGGCATTCGCATCAGAGCGATTCTATTTCTACAATCGCTATTGCTTCACTATGATACTTCGCTATGACCTATGATCTCGTGACATTTCGATAGCATAAGTCAACCCCATAAATTTTTTGGCCATTTTACCAGTGTCATCGCTAATCGAATGTTACTTTGTCTAGACTCTCTGAAATGTTTTTGAAACGGTGGTAGAGATATATACAGGTGGCCGTCTGTTTCTACGAAGAAAAATGGATGTTAAGGTCTTTTTTGTATTAGCACGCACGCACTATGTAAGAATCTGAAAAGCTCATAAAATAATACCAGCCTGTTACTGTCCCACTGCACGCCAAACGCCTTTTCTCACACTCAGAAGTCACGTTATTGATCACTTCGCTTGCTCGAGTCGGGTTTGTGTTTTCCTTTACCGATATCAGTAATGTCCAAGAAGATCATGCCATGCAAACAAATGAAGTCAGTCAGTAAATTCTGAAAAAGTTGGCTTCCCATTAAAGTATCAACACACGTTGAGGATGAAAAAACATATATATAAACTCACATATACATAAACTCACACCTTCTTCCCGTGGCGGCAGAAACTTATGCGCCACCTGATTCGATCCTTAAATACTCCTTTTGCTTCCTTCAAGTTCATGTCATATACCATCACTCCAAAATGGTGATGTAGGTAGTCACTGCACTTAATATTGTCATGTTGATAGCATGTAATTGTGTAATTGTACTATGATGACGTTCGATTTTCTGCCATTTGCCTTGTGTATTCGTTTCTGTTGATCTGTTCCGATAACAATGGCTTTATTCATTGTTCACATTATGCGTCAAGTCTGCATTTTTTTAGGTCTTGCTGGTTAATTTTGTGGCCAGACAATTTTCTCTAGGTCCGAAGCTACCTATCTGTTGAATTGAATAACGATCGGTCCAGTGGTTTAGGCGTGAAGGGGTAACAGACAGGTTACTTCCGCACTTATAATATTTGAATGAAATTAGTATGGAAGTATGGATTGCCTGTTTATCTTACTCAAATGAAACTGGAGGTGAACACATAAACAGAATCCAATTATTATATCTACATATGTATACTGCCGTGCTAGGCTGAAAAGCAGTATTTAAAAAAAACGTTAAGTTGATTTTTATGGCATCGGATTGCTTAAAGAAATACGCATCCAATGAACTAAGCCAAATAGCGGTATCTTATTTGAAACATATAAAAAAATCTTTAAAAAGTTTTCCCTATCTTAGTTAACCTTAAATTACTAAAATAGTAAGCGGTATATCAATACAGTAACCAATATTTTGCAACCATTATGTTATTTAAAAGAGTGTCCGTGGAGTTACTTGCCCGTTCTTCTCCATAGGTACCTACTACGCTTTGGAATGGGCAACTAGCTTATTTTTTTTTTTAATTTACTCGCCAAACTTTTACGTTTGATGGCGATCCATCAAACGTAAAAGTTTGGCGAGTTTAGAATATAAGTAACAACTCTGTATTTAAATTTCAATAAATAAATACATTTATAAATAATAAACACACCAATAAATAAATACTACAAAAACCTATTATACTGTTATGGTTTAATCTTATACATTGCATTTAGATCTTTTTGCTGTCCTGTGTAATGTTTTTTTTTTTAATTTAGTCTTCAATAATCCTTTACTAATTTTTACTTGTAATAAATCTATTTTGTTAAACACTTTAAGTACCAAATACTTAGATGTTGGTGCCGATTCTCTTGTACACCGAACTAAACTAACTAAACTATCACAAAAATTCCTTACTTTTTACTATGAAAATCTTGAAGCTATTCTGCGAAAAATAATCTCTAAATTTAAAAATAATTTTGACACAACTATAATCGAATTTGACAATCGCGAGTCCACGTGTTTTTTTTTTTCTTTTGGTTTCGCAACGTCTTTGTTAGAGCCGGAGGCAGCCTGGGGCAGCCTCTACGTGTTTTATAAGGAAGTTTTGACTTTTTGTGTGGAAAATATAAAATAAAAATATCTACATGTAGAGCATTGGAGGTTTCTGAGTTACATAGGGGGTCGAAATTTTCATTATTTTTGTGATAGGACACATCGTTTTCGAGATATGAGCAAAAAAGACAAAAAAGTTAAAGTACCGTTTTTGCACGTCTGAAGTCGAGGTGTTGGTGTGATTTTAGTTCACGCCAACTAATTTTATTCCACACCTTTTTAATCGCGATTAAAAGTAGTCAGATTCATGTTGAGAATTAGTTAGACAATCAAATTTTTTGGTGAAAAACGTAAAATTCAGAATAGCAAAATAGCCATTCTCACTAAACTAAAAACTCAGTGCCATCTTAGTGCTGTCAAACTAAAATATAGCTAAGTTGTGTCACTTTAGTCAATTTCAGAATGGAAAACCGTAATTTGACAGGATTAAACCAAATTTTTGTGATTTTTTGTCTAGTTTAGAGGCATTTGTGACAAGAGAATCAGCACCGTTCTCTTACCGACCGACCTTGACAATTCAAAAGTGCCTGTAATTTGAAACTGTATTTGAAATAAATGCTTTGAGTTTGAGTTACGTAGGCAAATAGCCGAATATTTTAATACCGTCAAAACTAAAAAAAAAACTACGGAAATTCATTGCAATTATTCTAAGCCGACAAGCAGCAAGTATGACGCGTAAGGCAATTTATACTATAGTGTACTCTGTGAGGCAATTGCTAAGTTACCATTATGACGCTTAGTAGGTATATTTGTGCATTATTAATCCACAAATCGCTTTGTATAATTGAGATACATAGCTGCAGCGGCAAATCGTATTGATCCTTAAGGTTTTTGTTGTGTGAAAGTGTTCAAATGCCGTTTCAAACTGGTGAGGGCTGAAAAGACTGCTGTGTTGTAACTGTACTGTGGCACAAAGGGTTATTTGGATGCTTAAAGATGAAATCAATAGACATAATATTATCATTTCTTAGATAACGGTACTAAATTCTTAATTCTATAAATATGAAGCGGGATGGCAATATCTCATGAAAAAGGTATTACACATGCGTTTTTGATATTTTGACCATATGACAAAACAAAGTTACCCAATACAATGTATACTTACTTAAAAACCATTCAAAAAGCAAAAAAAAAATCCGTAAAGTAAAAAGAAAACTATATTTACAAAACTTCAATTTTCTTGAAACTAGTTTTTCCTGAGATACCGGTTTTGCGTTTAGCTCGGCAGTATACTTACATCATATTATGAAGAATAAGACAATTTGTGAGTTTATATGTAGTGTAATCTTCAGAACTACTCATCCAATCCGAAAATAATTCACTAATGGGTTAGCTACAAGTATTATCGAGTGTCAAAGTAACAGGAAATTTCACGCGGACGATGTCGCGGGCAGAATCTACAGTATAAATGATATTATGGTGACTGTAGTACCTAACTATTAGATGTTCTATTAGGTCTAGTTGAAAACAATCGTCAGGCACTAGTTGACTGGCATTTTTGCTGAACCTGGGCCTTTTTGGCACAGCCGTGAGGCTCACTTCCCTGCTAATTTTAAATTGATTTTTAAATTTGCATAAAGTTGTTTTTAACCCGACCGGTAGTTCCAGAGATTACACCTTACATACAAACTTAGAAGCAAACAAATTTTACGTCTTTATAATATTAGTAAAGATTATATGTCTACTATCCAGGCAGATGCTGGATGCGTCGAGCTGAAGACAGGGCGCTATGGCGCTCATTAGGGGAGGCCTATGTCCAGCAGTGGACTACTATAGGCTGATGATGATGATGATGATGATGATATGTCTACTAGCATCTGCCCGCGACTTCGTTCGCCTGAAATTTCCTGTCCCCCGACCCACCCCGTCGCATCGCATCACCTGCCCGCGCTATCACATAGTTTTCGCTTAGCGCTCTTACTGATTTTTTACTTATGCTCATAAGGGTCATAGCGCGATGTTGATGATGACGATGATGCAAAAATAATTATTCAAATCCGATCGGCGGCAGTTCCAGAGATTACCCATACAAACTTTAAACAAACAAATTTTACCTGTTTATATTATTAGTATGACTGTCTCGTTGGTCTAGTGGTCGCAAGAGCTACTGCTGAGCATGAGGTCCTGGGTTCGATTCCCAGGTCGGACAAAGTGTTATTGGGTTTCTATAGAATTTCTCAGCAGCAGCCCGGAGTCTGGATTTGTGACCGGTTGATGGCAATAGGCTCGCCCCCTATTACATGGGACTTAAGCAAAACTGGCGAAATGTAGGTGTACACCTCTGCCTAACCCTTTTGAGATTACAGGCGTGATGTTATGCTATGTTATTATTAGTATAGAAGTAGGTATAGATTGTGTGCCTTCAAGGGCTGATTTTCACACAACTGGGTTTAAAGTGCTGATCGCGTTCAGTTTCATTAACTGATCGCGCTCAGCACTTTTAAACCCAGTTCAAGAGCTGTCAGTGTCAATATTCCAAAACAATTTTGACACTGACAGCTCTTGAATAACGTCTCGTACACACTGGCGTGACGCCAAAGCGCGACACAAAGTCAACGCGTGTCGCTCGACACGCGATGCCTTTGTGTTGCGATGTGGCGTAGTGCCTGTTTGCGGGAGCCTTTAGTCTGTGACAACAAAACTTAGGGCCGGCCTTCCCCAGTGTGTAGGAGAAAACATGTCACAAGCAACCAAAATGATCATTTGTTGTAATATTTCCACATCCCCCGCTTAGCTGCAACATAATCAGCCTGTAATGTTCCCACTGCTGGGATACAGGCCTCCTCTCAGTGAGAGGGAGTGGGCCGTAATCCACCACGCGGGCCCAGTGCGGGTTGGTGGATGTCACATGTCTTAGATTTTTTGGGTCCAGGACATTCCGGTTTCCTCACGATGTTTTTCTTCACCTGAGAGCAGTGGTTATGAAATAATTTACACAAAGTAAAGCGCCTGTCTGGGTTCGAAACTACGACCTACAACTCGTCAGTCGCAGTCGTTACCTCTGGACTATAACTGCTCCTAGCCTTGGGTACAACGCAGTAATAATCTATTTAAGGTTTATGAAAGATCTCTTGTCTCCGCTTTGGCGGAAATTGGACCTTCTTGGACAAGTTCTGCAAGTACCTACAGGCGACCGCGTACTTAATTGATATTCCACCAGTAATCCATATTTTTATAAATATCTCAGCATGAAGCTGAGATAAGAGCCTTTTTGGCCTCGCACATGTATTTTTTGGTTGTTTGTTTATGTTAAGTTTGTTAGTTTTACATGCTCCTTTTTGTTTGTTGTTTTTCTTTACTGTTTGTATTTCCTTTGTGTGCCCCAAATAAAATACATGTTTCTTTCTCTCACTTTAAGTTGAATGTCACTTGCACGTTGTCGTGAAAATGACATGGCAACAAAAAGCTGTCGAATGAAATGAAATGGCGGTCATCTGTCAAAGAGGAATGCCCATTTTTCACCTGACTATGTATAGAAATGAAATAAATCTTAAAAAACAGCTAATTAAATTTTATATTAATTACGCTTATCACAATGTTAAAAGAAACGCAGGATTTGATTAAATTTTGTTTTTTTGTTATCCTTATTCTACTTCAAGGGTAAACATATTAGCATGTTTTGAACGCATCTCAACCACCATTTTTTACAACGTTCCATTTTAAACACTGCTACTTGATTTTATTCAACTCTGTTTCTGAGTTTCATACATTATTTTACGTTTTATTTACTCAGTAAGTATTTATTTTTTAGACAATGTATAATACAGATTATTTAAAAATCAATGAATAATTAAATTAATGAATCATGCAATATGTAATTGAGTTAGGACGATTGAAACGTATTTTTTGACGTTTGACATTTAATGCTCGACACTCAATATAAATTGACAATCATCGAGAGTCTAAGCAGTGACATAAGGGCAGCTGGTTATAAGGAATTCACAAATAAAAAAGACGTTTTAGAACATAGATATGTATTTTATGTAAGTATTACTATTTTAGACTAAACTTCGAGTGTTAAATAATTCGTTCTAGCACATTTATTTCTTTATAACGGCAAATCCTAACCTAAAAAGTAACATTAATATTTTTGGACTTCGTAGCGTTTCAATTGTGAAAATGACCATATAACATTATTTTTTAATCTTACAGGTAGTGTTTCTACTATACCTTATAACTATACATAAACTTATATTATCAGGTTTTGAAATGTATGGGAAGTGGGCATTGTTCTTTTCGGGTTTCGTATTTGTGAACGGTATTTAGAGGACTTTCTTTTTATAACATTGATTGATGTTCGATTCGGCGCGGAAGCGTATCCGAACGGTTGTAAATAGCAAATGCAGGTATATTTGTGTTAGTGACAGATAGTTTAAAGCTTCATGAAGTTTTAACTTATTGGGAATTGTTGTGAAAAATGGTACTTAATGCAAATAGGAAGGCCATGTATTTTTTGGCAAATCTATTCATCATTGTAGGTTATTGGTGTTTTAAGATAACCCGTCCCATGAAAGACTATTGTAGGCAAACTATACGAACACTTTCTTCATTAATGTTGATTTCTTCTTTCTTCCAGGTCTTCGGCTCAGACGAAAGTCTAACAGCAGCTCTAATTATCTTACCTCAAACGTTAGCAACCTGCGACGAAGTATACAAGCGCATTGAACAGCTGTACACCGACTTCGACTTCCACGGACTTCCTTAATGTATCGTAAGACTTTCAATTAAGTAGAAAATTGTTAAGTACAATTATCTTTGATAGTGGTATGAGCGATGGAGTCAGTCTCGCAACGTTCATGGATTTTCTATAAACGGTAACGCTTTGTGATACGGCTTTAAAGCATCTGGAGAAACGATCGTATACTACGTTGCAACAAGAGTCCATCCGTAAATTACGTCGCACGAATTACATCAGTTTTGGAGCCAGTCCCGCATCTTCGTCACAAGTGGTTATATTTGTGCGACTCCCGTCACTTAGTCTGCAAATTTAAACAATGTAATATTGAGAGTGGGTTATATTTCAATTTTGAAGTTTTAACATTTTGGAGACGTCACGAAATTTATTTCTCGCCCCCCTCCTTGTCACACGATGTCACATTATGTGCCCCCCTCCTCGTGCCTCCCCCTTAACGTGTGATGTAATTTACAGATATCCTCTAAGCAGGTGCAATCAAGAATGCTTATTTGCGATTTGTGCGCTGCGATTTCTCGAAATTGAATCGAGTTTTTGATAATAAGCTTTCTTAGATTTGTAAATGTTAAAATGCTAGGTTCCAAATCCTATATCGACTAGTTACTTATGCTTTTAGTTTCAATATGAAACTCCGCCATTAATAAACGATTGATTCAATTGAAAAAATGATGTCGGTAACCCCTTATCTATGTTATAATCTAGACTAAATTATTTATATGCATAGCGTGTTAATCCGGTGTTTTCCTGTTCGCTAAGCTTAATGTAAGTAGCTATAGCAGACTTCAAAATTAAATTAAAAACGGATCTCTGATAATGGTCCTAAATTTAAATTACCTTTTATTATACTATTTTCTTTATATTCGTTTTATAATGATTTACATGACATAACTAAATGCTTGTTCAAGATCTGTGGCATAGCACAAATCATAGTAAAAATGTGATTCAGGTTGTTTTTGAGTGTGTCATGCAAATCACCATAAGAAAAAATGAGCATATTATACACATAGGTGCTTAGTTCTAAAAACACTGTATTTAAGCATAAATTGATGATAAATTGCCCTCACAAAGGCCATATTGTTAACTAACTAATTGTCGTGTTAAAATATGATCTCAGACATAATGAGTACTAAAATGCGCATAATATATTTTAGTTTGTAAAATATGGGGCAGATTCTCTTGTTCACCAACTAAAAAAACTGTTTCAAGTATTTTGTTCTTATCAAGTATCTACGTCTGCCTGAGTGGAAAGCACCTTCAGGCTGTAACGGCCAGCCAGGACAAACCTACCTAGTACCTGAAGGCAAATTCCCGTACTTAAAAATGTTCAAATTCAAGCCTCTTCTCAGCGTTCATCAATTTCAAAGACTTGTCAAAAATATGTAGTAAGTATGAAAATAAGAGGTATTTTTGACAGATTGAGACTGATATTAAAATTCGAACGTTTTTAAAAATACGGGAGTTGTCCCTCTGGGATATAATCAAACTGACAATGCCACATATTTGTCAAAAAGTTACACATTCTCATGACAGGTGCTAATGATAGTAGAAAATTTATGAAATAAACTTGTAATTTTCTTGGATAGTCATCCTTCGGTTTTGACTTATAGTGTTGTGGTCGCGGCCGCATCAGCGCCGTCTTCCTTAGGCAACATTTTATTACATTATACACACATATTAGGAGAATAGACATTTATGATCAAATGATAAGAGAATCAAAAATGTCAAATGAAAAATCCGCGGTGAAAATGTATGTAAGAATTTTTTCATTTAAATATGACGAAAACTTTCAACGCGTGGGTGTTCAGAACCATGTACAGATTCCATAACAGGTTGTGCGTCGATTCCACCCTGTATTTAAATATTGTTTGTGTGATTTAGTTTTAAAACGTAGCTTTAGCATAAGTTTGCCATTTATCATGCAAACTAGCAACGAAACATCTATTTAATGGCGTACTTTACAATTAACATAATTATTTGAGCACCCATATCTAATATTTTTATGTTATTATTTTTTTAAAGTAGAAGGTAGTGCAATATTTAAATTAATAAAGATTAGACCGCGTTCGGACTGACGTAAAAATATCTCGGCGGGATTTTATAATGCACTTGATTTTCAACTCTCGGTGTTGAACCGAGCATTATTGAGAATCCAACAGTGTGCATCCCAGCGAGTCGAAAAAACACTGTTGGATTTTCAACTCTCAGCGCTAGGCAGTCGGTTGAAGATCCAATGCCATTTTCACGTCCGTGCGAACGTAAATAGTCACCATTACGACCGACTTTGGAGATTTCTTAGAAAGTAATTATATTTATTAGCAATGCCAGCGAGGCTAGTTCCTGCCTACCTATGTCATCTATACATATTATAAATTAACTACGCTCTTCTGTCTCTGTATGACCCCGTTGTCTTTTTGAACTACACATTAATGGATTTTGATGCGGTTTTCCCCATCATTTAGAGAATTTATTCCAGAAGGTTGGTGTGTATAATACATTAATGTTAAACTTACATACAATATAGAAACCTTGATATTTTGTCAAGACGTGAAAACCGTGCGAAGTAGGGGCTAATAAATCCGTTATTTAATACTTGCTTAGTATTTCAATGCGACAGAGGAGTGTGTCTACGTATGTCAAGTTACATATGCGCAGGAAGCGGACGTGCAAATTACACATCGAGGTTCTGAAAAAGTTAGGCAAAGTGTAACAGAATAAACGCAAGTCCTGAAAGTAATTTGTTCATAATTGACTACTGAATCGATTTCAGTCACTTTAATATTTTTTTTTTTATTTGTGTATTTTGCCATACTGGCCGTCGATTTAGCCAAATAATAGTAAATCTTATTTCAAGGCAATAAGACTCAATTTTAAATGCATAAAGCAATGCTAGGGACAACACGATTTTCTTAATATTAATACCTAGCTTAAAAAAAATAGCTATAGCTATAGCTTTAAAAAAAAGGTCAGTGTGTTATGCTTTTAACTCAATACTCTAATTGGGGTGTAAGAGGTCTAGCGTTAATTATGTTACACATTGTAGAGCGTCGTCTCTATCTGTGACTGACTCGCTCGTCTAAAGTTCGCAAGCGCTACTACTGACCATGAGATCCTGGGTTCGATTCCCGGGTCGGGCAAAATGTTATGGGGTTTTCCCATCTAGAATTTCTCAGTAGCAGCCCGGAGTCTGGATTTTGTGTCCGGTTGATGGCAATAGGCTCGCCATGACTTAAATATAACAAGCACAATGTGGGTGTGCTTTAGGTACACCTCTGCCTAACCCTTCAGAGATTACAGGATTGATGTTATGTATTATTTCAGTCACTTATGCCTCTCTTTCTAAAGCTCGATGTGTGTGTGTGTACTTACTGTTATTTTTAGACGCGCGAAATGAGCTCAATTTAAACGATTGCTCATTCAAAAATATTTGTAGTGTAGCTTTTGATAACCGTTGATATGGAATTAAAAATGTATTTCGACAAAATCATAATCGGTAACGTTAAAACGCGTGTGCGTTTGCAAGTTGCCATTTAAATAAATATATCGCATTTAGAAGTTTTACGCCTGTTTGTCCGAGTATATATATTTGTTGACCATTAAATATTTCAGCTACTTTAACAATACAATACATGAGTAACACTATTTTATGAGCTCATATAAAAGTTATATTTTATAGCCAATAAAAAGTACACTTAACTAATAAACTAGATAATCATTTTTCATCTTTTATTTAACTCGACCATAAAACTATGTAAAACTCACGTAATTTTTTTCATTGTTTAAAAAAAAAAAAATGGTAAAACCAAAGTTCCTTTTAATAATTTATTTTTCTATTAATAGGCCTTCGAAACCTAAAAACAGTCTAGAGGTATCGTGAGACACACGGTTGGAACGAAGTTTCTTCCGCCTTTGTAAGTACCTACTTGGTGAATGCGGTCAAAACGTTAAACTTTTTTCGGTTCTGAGCCTTATGCTTATAGGATAAGCGCTCGTGATTTGTAAAAGGTACTAATCATCAGAATTATATTCTTACAAATGCGCCTGTAATTTTGACCTCAAGTATACCGTATGCTTCATACATTCCGAAATCATTCCTAGTTAAGGAAAGAGTTTTATAATTTTTTGTAACAACGTTTTGATGAATAAAATGTTTTGGCAAAGCGTTTTGTATTTTCATTGCAAGTATTTGCTCCTGAGTGAGTACTTACCTACCAGCTAATAGGAGGGTAGATATTGTTGTTACTTTAAGGGGTGACTCACATCTGTCAGTACGGAATTGCCTTTTGTGATGCTCTACCCTTTTCTATCGCTCAGGATTGTCATTTCATAGAGCGAGAAAGATAGCGCGCACTCTATACTTCTTGCAGTCCCCTCCAGAAAAAAACTATATAAACATTTGAAAAATGTATGTAACAAAGAGCGGCAAATTTATGTAAAATGAACAATAACCCAATATTTTCAATGTTGACGCGAAACAATTAGGTGTTACATTGAAAATATTGTGAGGTTTACTATTCATTTTACATAAATTTGCCGCTCTGTAATGCCGATGATTTTGATTGATGTAAATCCAACAATAAATGCCAAAGGTCACGGTAAAGTCAATGAGAGGTCATACTCTAATCTGTAAACAAATATCCCGGGAAGTGTAATACAAGGGGTGAAGAAAAGTTCATTATATAGGTATCTACTTAGGGTTGATTTCGCCAGTGGAAAAGGGCGCGATCGGCACAGATCTTACACATAGTATAGCTTTTGTTATGATCGATGATCGCATTCGTTTTCATTGGGTGAAATTCGCCCTAAGACATTGTGACTTATAACATCGCCTTGGATACGTCTGTAAAGGTGTTATAAATGTAATTTAAATAAATAAATAAATTATTTTTGACCTAGGACGTCTAGTTTGTGAGATACGTGCGTACAACTCGGGGGATTACATGATACTTATTGTATTGTTAATAAGTGTTCTATGGGTAAGCCTCTGCCCAACCGTTCGTGGCAATACAGGCAGTATGTCGAAATAAAAAGGATTGTTGATGAGTTTACACGAAGGAATCGTCTTCGTAACGTATTGATGGCAAAAAGTTCAAACAACTTTTGCCCAAAATTCAGCTGCGCGAACTCCGCTAAAGGAATGATGATATTAAACAGAGGGTCTACTCTCTTAGACCGTCAACGAAAATACGAGCCCATCCGAAAGTAGTTGATCCGTCAAAAAAAGTGACAAATTTTATTTCGGACGGGCAAAAACTCATCGGGATAAGGGACAGCTGCCAAATCATGTTGTCGGCTCCGAACTAATCTTATGGACATAATACAAAGTACGAAACTACGGATTTCGTGTAGATAGTAGTCACGTATGCTCCATCAGCCATCGGTTCTTCGACAAACATGGACAGTCTGCTGCAACTTCAGCTTACTAACGGACAAACCCAATAATCTAAGACGGATCGCTACTAATGATAGACATTACAATTCTACTTATCCCGTTCAACAACTTATACCAACATTGGAGATAGGTACGTTATTGGGTTTGGCCGTTAGGTTATTTTAAATAAATTATATTTTTTTTCTGCAAGTAGGTTTGTACAAACACTTTTGCACGTCAATCATATTTTAAAAACTAGATGAGATCGGCGTTTCCTATCTGACCACTCTGAGAAGAAAGGCCGAAACAAACTCGGAGGTCACAGTCTCTTTTAAAGTCCAGACATAATCTTGGTCAGGTAATGTGAAGACCATATAGATTGGTGTCTGAAATGGTCTTTTGAGGAAAGAACCACACAGAATGAGTGGACCTGTCCAGTCAGTGCACGCATTAGTCAGTTGTCATGGAGCTAAACGATTCGACGAACATAACCAAAGAAAGGACATTTGGGTAGGCCGCATAAATTTCTCAAACTGTCAGACCATGATTAAAAATAATTAAAAAAAAAAGAAATCCACATTGTCTTCACTTATACACAATAATTAAAATAGTATAATAGGTACATTAAAAAAAAAGACAATGCCAGATCCTGCCCCAGCAATTTACAGGAAATATCAATTAGTATAAATATATGTTACGATTAAAGGACCTTTTCATAATGCATTGTTTTTCAGTAGAACTTGCCGATTACAAATCAATTATAAAAGGAATTCAACCCCTGAATTTCCTATTGCGTTACTTATTCCGCATGATACACAACAAAAAAACGTTTTAAATACCTGTAAAACAAAAACTCATATTACGATTATATTAATTATGATAATGTGTAACGTAAATGTGGTTAAAATCGCTTTTTAACAATTATAAACTGCACCTAACCTATAATCAATGTCATTATTGTTTTAAGATTTCAACAGAAACCGCAAGTTCTACAGACATTAGGACAAATCTTTAGTTAGCAGTAATAAATAAGCTGTAAGATGCTGCATATTGCAGGCTTGTAAATGTCTTTTTGATTTGAGTGGGGCAAAGTTCTATCGAGTTTCTGGCATTGTCATTTACATGTCATTGGATATATAAAGTCCAATGTCAAAGTATAAATAAAAATCTGGAAATTAACCTTGGTCATATCTTATGAGGACTATGTAGACTGGTATCTGAAATGGTCTTTTGAGGAATGAACCACATGGATTTGAGTGGACCTGTCCAGTCAGTGCACGCATTTGTCAATCATCGTGCAGCTCACTTCAGAACTAAGGAGCTCAACGATTCGACGATCAATACAAACTTAAACTCAAAGCATTTATTTCAAATAAACCAATTACAGGCACATTTGAATTGTCAAGGGGTCGGTCAGTCAGAAATATGAAGCTAGTTGCCCATTCCAAAGCGAAAGTAGGTACCTATGGAGAAGAACGGGCAAGAAACTCCATGGACACTCTTTTAAATTATATGGATACAGAAAAAATTGTTACATCAGTATTGTTGAAATTATACATGTGAGAACGATGTAGAAAGACCCGTAATAAAAACAAAAAATCGGAAATAAAAATAAGCCGTGGCTGCCAAGATATGACCAGTCCCCACTGACGGCGCCCGTTCCCGAACATGACGTATGGATCAGCACCATTCAGCTCAACCATTTTGCAGGGAACTTAATGATCCAACACACACGCCACCACCAGCGAGACATTTGAGTGAGCGTGACATACTCTCAGCCGCCAGGGCACATTCAAGTCAATGCCCAGTATAGGGTAGCTTTATACGAGTAGTAGGTACTACATAGTGCTCACACGTGTGCTTTGCAATTATACAATATTAAAAGATTGAATTTATACAGTGCAAAGATAGTTTTTACAATCTTCAGCAGCTCCAACAATATTTCCGAATGGTAATCAATTGTTTAGGCGCCCTTGTGGAGCAGAACCAGAGTTCAGCCAAGCATTTTTGTCAGAGATGTAATCCTCCAACTTATAATATGCTTGGCTGCATAGTGTGCGTTTGATACAAGTTTTGAACTTCGTTTCATTCAGTTGAAGTATGTGGGGAGGTATTTTATTATAACATTTTAAACAGTACCCCATGAAGGATGAATCTACTTTAGGCCAGCCTGAAACCCGGTTGAACCAATTGGTCCCTATTTCTAGTCCCATAGTTGTGTCTTTCACCTCTTTTACTGAAAAGATTTAAGTTTTTCCATACGGTCATGATGTTAATATCTTTAAACAGTTCCCTTAAAGAATCGCGCCTGCGGTGGCAATATATGTGGTGCAGTTTCCTGATTAATGTTTCATGAAGAACACAATCAAATGCCTTGGACAAATCGCAAAAGATGTCCAAAGCATCACATTTTTCCTCTCATGCGTTACAAACGTGTCCTAAAAGTTTAACTCGGCATTAGTATTCGAACGACCCCTTGTAAAACCGAACTGTTTGTTATGCAGTAATTTGTGTTTATTAAAAAATATTTGTATTTGATCTAAAATAAGTTATTCAAAAAAATTACTAAAGCTGACTAATTATAGACCTATTTCAGCTCTGAAATAGGTCTATAATTAGTAGGGTCTGATGTACTACCCGATTTAAACAATGGTATTATTTTACTGTTTTTCATAAGATCAGGAAACTCACCACGGTCAATACAATTATTAAAAATAGCAGCTAAAGTAGGTGCTACAATATTTATAATAGACTTAGCAACGTCCACAGAATTACCCCACAGATCTGCGATCTTTTTAACATTAAATGTGTGAAAGGTTTTAATTATATCTCTAAAGGTGGTATATTGGAAATTAAATTCAGAATCACAAACTGGACCGTTTTCTTTAAGTAAAGACTCTGCAGTAGTGGGCGATGAGTTTAGAGATTTAGTAGTCGATACGGGAATCTCTGCCAAGAAATGTTCAAAGGCCGCGGCGACTTGAGAATCTGATTTAATTATGTTGCCATCAATATGAAGGCTGTAGTCACTACTTCGGTTGCATGACCTTCCCGTTTCGCTATTAATCATATTCCATGACATTTTAATTACATTACTACTATTTTTAATTTTTGAACTCAAGTAACGTGAATCTGCTTTTATCCTTCAAAGAAACTGCTAGCAAAGCCGCTCCATAGCGCTCTGAGCGGCCTTGAGTTTGAACAGAGCATTATAGGACTTTATAAAAGAAACAACAATATTGGTATTATAAATATTGCATTTTATTCGCTGCACTCATAATTGTTCATACAATGCAAAACAACAATAAGTAGAGAAAAACAATCTTAACATTAGATATTATAATAATTCACATTTCGGTCACCTTTCACAAAAGGTACTTTTCGACTCCGAATGGGCGTTTTTATAATATCATCACGATATCAATCGATATCGATATCACAAAGTAAAATGTATGGAAATATACTTTAAGGCTTTTAAATTTCCTACTAATATGACGATTAATATAACGTTGCACTTGTTCCATTAACTTTATGGACTTATACGTCCATGAAAATATCGTGACGTTAGAAAATTATAAAAGGGCACATCAGTGGCTTAAAATTAACGAAGAAATTACATGTTTTACTATACTAAGAATCCCATAATCGCAGAAAAATACGCTGTATTTGGGATGGACCAGTATCTTATGTAGTAACAATAACAGGCGCTGAATTAACCAATGTTAGGGTAATGCATTAGGCTAACGCGCAAACTGAAAGAAGTGCAGAGCAGGTAATTTTGTAATATGCAATATTGAACTTTATTGTCAGTGTCATTAAAAGCATACTTTGACAAACATCACCTCACACATCTAACGGCTTCACTGGGCATCCACAAGCCCGCTCATGCGATTATGTTTGCTGTGAGACCCTTAATAAAGTTAAATATTCAATATCGTCAGAAAGTATTTTGCTCTGCGCTCGTCTCGGAGCTTTACAAACACTTTTTAAGCTTCGATACAAATTAGCGCTAAGAAAAAAAAAATGCTAATTAATTTAATTTTGTTGACAAAAAAAAACAATAATAATAATAAAATACATGGAACGCAATGAAAGCTTTAACAAAACAATGTTGGTAATACCAACTGTTTCGGTCGACTAAATAAATATGGGTAAAATCACCTTAATTTAAATAAATAGTCAGCCGCAAGTTGCACACCCTTAGAAATAAATATTAGATACTTATTTAAATATTAGTCTACTTAGTGCTAAAGTCTGATATTCAACCGGCTATAGACCGACGTATGGACTTAGTCCTAAGTATCGCGAAATTCAAATTTACTTACGTTTTTTGAAATTTCAAGTCAGTCTATGGTTGTTGATGTAAAGAAAGAAAGTATGATTCGCGACCGTAACAAATATGTATTTACAGAATATGGATAATGACATTTATGTTTATTTTTATCTCAAAAAAATGTTTGTTTCTAAATACTGCAAACGATATGTAGCGAAGTATAAAGCTTACAAAATTGCCAAGTTATAAACGTTTTAAGAAAAGTGTTAGACAAGGACAGCTACATCGTCGTGACGTCACTTCTACGACTTCTACGATAGTAGTCGTAGAAGTGACGTCACGACGATGTAACTGTAACTTCATACTAGCGCCATACATTGTCCGAGTCGTGCGACAAAGACGGGAACAATCCGCTCCAAAAACTTTTAAAGTGTGTAGCCTCTTCATATTTACATGGATTTAACAGATTTTATCGATTATCTCCTTTTTACTATGTCTTCTTTGAAATTTCTTTTTTTTCGAAGATTTGAAATCGTCATTAAATAGTCATTATTCCTATTATAATAATTACAATCAGTAACACTATTCCTTATGTTAGTATAATACTCAAATGCCAAGATTTCATGAAATACACATTGGAATAATTATTTGGTCTTAAAGATTAATATTCTTCTGCCGTTAGTTGACGAATACACCTGGTTCTCAATATCCCAATGTTTTGCAATATGTTCTCAAAAATTTGTTTTAATCAAGCTAAGCAGTATACTATACATTTATTATAATATCCTAACATTACCAATTAAAAACTGAGAAGCATCTTATTTGGAAACAGCAAAACTGTTATGTTTTATATTAACTATTTACTATTAATTCTATAAAATATTGCTTTTCAAAACAGGTCACTAATGAAAAATGAAGCTTTAATTCCCTGACAGAACTCAAAATTGTTAAAATGCGCTAGAATTTACTGTTGGCAGATCCGGTTTTGAAATTGGAAAAAGCACAATAAAATGGAAAAAAATTAAGCGAAAGCGTAACGTGCGAAATTAAAATTTTCTTATTTTCTATATGTTGATATAAATATGATTCGCGATTATATGATCATTTTATAAATATAAATTTTTAGAAGTAAAAAAATCTCTATTAGTAAAAACTGGATCTGCAAACAGTAAATTCTAGAGCATTTTAACAATTTTGAAAACGAAGTAAATTTCAATTTCGCGGTATACCTTAGCGCATCCCTCTTAATCCTTCATTTAAAGTACACAAGGCAAAACAGTTAATCACACAGCATAAAGCCGGCATAACACTAACAGAGACTCGTAAAAGGCGCGGTCATGAAACGCGCGAGTAGGACAGTGAACATCTAGTATGGGATTTCTTAAAACTGTCACAATGAGTCGTGTCATCTCGCTCCCACATTTTATGACCGCGGCTGCCACGAATGGCGTTTAATATAGTGTAAAGGTATTTGCAGTTGTTCGTTCAGACGAACAACATAGTGTATACTTATCAGTTTTGCCGTTAGTACTACATACTCAATTCGGTATTGGAACTCATGATCACTTATTTATAAACCATTTGTAAACACAGCCCGACTCTTGCGCCGTTACTTTACGCACTCTGCATACCATAATGTACAATAATTTCATAGATTTTAATCTTCCTGTGTCAATATTTTATGTTGCACATAATTGAACGTTATTGAGCGTCGTAATAGTCACTAAGCGCGGGCCATACTGACGCGAATCCGCACAAGTTGCGGTAAATTCGTTTGTGTCAACTAACTACAATCGAGGTGTTAAAACTGGCGATGCTTATCGCGTGGCTTCCTTATCAGTAGGCTACGGTCTCTTCAAAACGACGGCGACTCTACCGACAGCGTGCGGTGACGTCACGACAGACGAGAACGACACGCCGCTGGTTGCCAAAACGTTCGTTGTCGCCGTCGCAACTGTTTGTCGCAGGCGAGTGCGAGCGAGACCGCGCCCGTGTATTTCCGGACACAGCATTCGGCTGTCGTCGGTCGCGGTCGGCATGTGGTCAGATATGACCCCAGCCAACAATCGTCGCGCACAGTTGCCGCGATTTGCTTCAGTTTGGCCAAAACTTTAAATTAAAAGCTTTTCTATAAAACTAGAATATGGTTTCCTACCTGCATTTTGTAACATGCTATTAATCGAATTTTGTTAAAACCCATTTTTCTGTCATTTTTTATTATTTTAAGAAAATATTGTTATTAGGGTATAAAAAAGTATAATAATTACAATAATTTCGTGGTTACAAGAAGTTTCATAATAAGCTATAATTTCAATAAACAATGTAATAATATATTGTACACAGATTACATTAAGCCGCACACAATTACATTTGAACACACAATTTAATCCAACAATTGAATTAAAAAACTGAATTGGAATTATAATGTGACTATAATCATTAAACGAAAAGTTGTATTGACAGGTGATGCTACTTTACCTTGCAATCAATGCACGTTTTAAACAACAAAAATTATGCGTCGGGGAGAACACTAATAAAATCAATTTAATTGGAAAACGGTTTTTTTGCAATAAAATAAAACCTTACATAAGTAGCGCTTAAATGCGACGGGCAGTGTTAATTAAAATTGAGATGGGTATTTGGTGCCGATTCTCTTGTCACAAATGCGTCTAAACTAGACTAAAAATCACTAAAATTTGGTTCAATCCTGTCAAATGACGATTTTCCATTCTGAAATTGACTAAAGTGACACAACTTAACTATATTTTAGTTTGACAGCACTAAGATTGCACTGAGTTATTAATTTAGTGAAAATGGCAATTTTGCTATTCTGAATTTTACGTTTTTCAACTAAAAATTTGATTGTCTAACTAAATCTGAACATGAATCTGACTATTTTTAATCGCGATTAAAAAGGTGTGGAATAAATTTATTTGGCGTGGACTAAAATTCACACCAACACCTCGACTTCAGACGTGCAAAAACGGTACTTTAACTTTATATTTCTTTTTTTGCTTATATCTCGAAAACGGTGTGTCCTATCAAAAAAAAAATTTCGACCCCCTCTGTAACCCTAAAACCACCAAATCTCTACATTTAGATGTTTTTATTTCATATTTTCCACACAAAAAGTAATAACTTCCATAGAAAACACGTCCAGTCTGGCTCCGGCTCTAACAAAGACGTTGCGAACCAAAAGAAAAAAAAACACGTGCACTCGCGATTGTCAAATTCGATTATAGTTGTGTCAAAATTATTTTTAAATTTAGAGATTATTTTTCGCAGAATAGCTTCTAGATTTTCATAGTAAAAAGTAAGGAATTTTAGTGATAGTTTAGTTAGTTTAGTTCGGTGTACAAGAGAATCGGCACCATTACCTAAGTAAATGTAGCACCATCGTCAAACAAGATCTACTTGAAACTATGATATTATAAAGTTCCTAATTTTAAATCTAGATAACTGAAACAACGTCAACGTTGAGCTTAGACACTTGAACACAATGGCATAATATATGACTCGCTGTCCTAATTAGGGCGAAAAAAGATTTACATCGATGGTTAACTGCATTCAGAAAGTTGGCAGCGTCGCAAATGGAACTCACTATCTGCGTCTGTATTCCCGAACGCATTCAACCCGTATCTCTTCAAAGTTAGAGTGAACAGGCTTCTTCTGGGTAAGCTCACTCCATCGTAGACTTTGTCTCTGTCACCTCTGACCTAGAGTCAAGAGCAAACCCATCTCAAAAAAAAAAAAAGTCAATTATTTCACTATTAGCGCTAATAACGAATTTTCAGACGCGCTTAGTAAAGCATTACTAAATAAAATCTATTTTTACTTACAGACAAATTAATAAGGAAAATGTAAAAGGAAATTGAAAGTGAGAGCGTCGTCGTATGCCATTATGTACAGGAGATTTTATTACTTAATTTACTGGACAGATTAGTTTTACGCAATGAGCTTGATATTGTTAAACCGTGCATCAATATTACTTTTTGCGAGAATCGGCCACTTTGGGTAACATTTACGAGAATATAGGTTTTTTCCACAATTATTCGACCACGTGTGGTGATTGTGAAGAGTGATGATGAAGAGCAGTGGTCGCCCAGTGATAACAACCCCGAGTTAAGAGTTGTAGGTCGTGGGTTCGAACCCAGGCAGGCGCTTTCCTTTGTGTAAGTAATTTCATCAACACTGCAATTAAATGTCTGCCTCGTTGGTCTAGTGGTCGCAATCGCTACTGCTGAGCATGAGGTCCTGGGTTCGATTCCCAGGTCGGGCAACGTGTTATTGGGTTTTTCTATTTGGAATTTCTCAGTAGCAGCCCGGAGACTGGATTTGTGCCCGGTAGATGGCAATAGGCTCGCCCCCTATTACATGGGACTTAAGCATAACTGGCGAAATGTGGGTGTACTATAGGTACACCTCTGCCCAACCCTTCGGGGAAACAAGCCGTGATGTTATGTGTGCAATTAAATGGTGAAGGAAAACATCGTGAGGAAACCAAAAATCCAAAGACACGTGAAATCTACCAACCCGCACTGGGCCCACGTAGTAGATTACGGCCCACTCCTTCTCACAGAGAGGAGGCATGTGTCCCAGCAGTGGGAAAATTATAGGCTGATTATGCTGTGTAGTGATTAACGTTCTTCTTCGTCAAGGTGACACCATTTAAAACTCAAGAAAGGCTATCCCGATTTTTTTTTATATCTGATTTTTTTTAGCCCCGAATAACAGAGTAATATTGAAACACGGGAAAAATAAACGAAAAAGTTATAATGAAGATCATAGTATTATGAGGTCAGCTAGTATCAAATAGTTTCACTAATTTAAAGTATTTGTGTACATACATTAGAAGTAAGAATATCTCAGAAGTCATGAAGATGAATAAAGTTGAGAAAAACGAGCCCTAAAATGTCAAACTTTGTAACTGAACATGTGTTCAGTCAGAATTATTAGAAATCTCAAACTGTGCTGTGCAGAATAAAAGACAAAACTGTGCTGAAAGAGACATAAATATAATATAACGTATATTAAAAAAAAAAAATCCTCTATACTCCACTTACAAATATAATTTGAAATAAATTGTCGTCAAGATGCCTGATCGAATTAGGCGACAAAAAAAGAAAGGTCTGTTTGGACGATTTTTCATTGATGTAGATTAAAAATTAACATAACAACAGCCATACATCAAGCCTGCGTTTCGTTCACCATATTTCACGACTTTATACTCTCGTCGTGCTGCGATAAGTCGTGGTCGTGTACCAAGCGCGTGTCGCAAGCAAGCATCGAGTGCCTACACGACGTGTCAAGCCTGTGGCGGTTCGTCGAGTGGATTCGCTCGCGGTAACTCGTCGTTCTGCGATTGTTCGCGCGGCTCCGGGAATGTGGCGGAGGACGATCCGCTGCGGCTGGTCGAGGTTGACGTAGCCGTGGACGAGTCGCCCGCTTGCGGACTGGTTGAGTCCCTGGGGAAGTCATGTGGGTATAAATATGGGTCTTCAGAATATAAAGTGAAGAAAATATGTAAGAAAAAAAGTCTTAAAAATAAATGCATAAAAAAAGAACACCAATGTCCCGAGCTGGCATACTACAAGTCGGGAACTCGATAGCGTCGACGAGCATTTATAGAAAATATTGTACAGCTTATGAATAACAATTCTTTCTACGAATAGGTAACACCTACGGACAGAGATGTAGTGAAGAGCAGTATTATCATCGATGACTTAAGTGAATCGTCCTTTAATAATGGCTACTTATTACTCACTTGTGAAATCCGTTGGTCTGGCATGTATTGTAGGCGCCGCAGTGCTGGCACTTCAGTCCCACCACGTGAAACTTCACCGTCGACAACTGTGATAAGGTAATACAATTTACTGCCAAGGGCCGAGAACATTTTGTTTAAGAACCCACAGAGATTTGGTTAAATACTCTAAGAAAAAAAATCTAATAATAGTAATAAATTACATTCCTATAATTACTGACAGGACTTTTATCGCAAATAAGCCTGACATAGTATTGATAGATCGATTAGCGCGCCGCACAATGATTATCGATGTTACCATTCCGCATGACGAGAACCTCGTGAAAGCTGAGAAAGAGACACAAATTAAATGTCTCGATTTAGCACACGACGTTGTTGACATGTGGAATGTGAACTCGGCTGTCATTGTGCCGACTGTCGTATAGGCTAATGGCCTGATTGCCAAAAGCCTCGATCAACATCTCTCGAGGCTTTCGTTAGGCAGTTGGATCAAAGGACTGATTCAGAAGGCAGTACTCCTCGATACGGCTCGCATCGTGAGGAGGTTCCTGTCTCTGGAGCCCTAACCACCGGTAGCTTGGACCCTCCTCCCGATACCAGCGGACCACTATTTTTTACATTTTGGTTTTATGTTGTTTTATAAAAATATAGCAAAATAAGGAGAATTAAAATAAATGAAATAATAAATTATATGTTTATACTTTAAAATGTTTTTAAAAAAAATGAAATAAAGGAGATAAAAAATAATGATTTAAAGAAAGAAAGAAAAATTGTTTATTCTGTACAAAGAAAACGCACATTATAAAAATTAAAAATACAAATTACATACAAATAAAATAGCCAAAGGCCTCGTATTCAGTATTTTTTTTGAGTTACTTTACTTTTAAATATAGAAATCGCATCCCATCCTACTTGCAAGCAATTTCGAGAACAGCAGGCCAGGAAAGAATAATAGATACCTTATGGCAGTCCTTGCAGAGTATAGTGGCCTTGTAATCTGCGTATTCTGGCGGCATCGGTGTCGCCGCCACTTCAGAATCCAAATAACTCCACAACTGTTGATAAAAACGACATAAACTAAATCTATATTAATAAAAATAAATGTCTAAATGTGGTGCTAAGCGCAAAACTCGAGAACAACTGGACCAACTCGGCAATTTTTTATCTAAATATTCGTTGAAGTCCGAGGAATGTTCTTATGAAAAGAACCATTGAAAAAATTTCAAGAAAACGTAAAAACTACATTTATCTTTTTCCCATTCAACCTGTTGCTATTGCTCTCAATGCTATTCTATTGTCAATACAGAACGACGTCTGATGGGTCATCTAGTTTTATGTAAATTTACTAACTCATCGGCATCGGTTCAGATCAGAGTATACCCTTTTGTTATACTTACTAGATAAGGTGAACTCTTTGAACCCTACATTACATTGTTCATGTTCATATCATGTTAAGGTTCAAGGATAAATTTTAAACAAATTCGTGTTAAACCTCCTGTGTTTACTTTTACAATACTTTCACTTTTTTCTAATTTTTTTTTGTGAATATTTAAAAAGTTGGTGAATAAAAATTGTTATTCCAATTAATTTTGACCCCGTAGGTATTGCACTTTTGTATGAAAAATTTCAACGCACGGGCATGATTGCTAATCTGTAACCATCTCACCGTGAATACTTAGGTGAAGTGAGCTACAGGATGACACTGAAAGCTCACTTCATGCCAGTCTTCACGGTTAGATTTTTATAGAATCGACATGCTGGTTGTGCGTCGATGTCCGTGCCACCCGTTATTGGAGAATTTGCCACTCTCAAGTTTGATTGAGTACTGTGAAACAAATTTTCTTCTCCATCACCTTTCATCACGTTAAAGTTTTTTGGCCGTTCAAACTCACGTTAGCCATATCAATCATGCTAGTCTGGCACGTGGGACAGGCGTAGTGTCCGGAATGCAGCAGCTGTTCGAAGCAGGGCCGGTGCAGCAGGTGTCCGCAGTCCGGGATGTGGCACGGGATGCGGGACGTGTGGATGTCCTCCAGGCATACGGGACAGTTTGAGCGGGATACGTTTTCCACGCACTATGGATGGAGAAAATACATGTATTACTATTGGTACAGCTAGAAAACTAAATGATTTTAGACTTAATATATTTTTAAATTCATGGAACAACTTGACTTTTACATAGCATAATCAGCCTATAATGTCCTCACTGCTGGGACACAGGCCTCCTCTCTGTGAGAGGGAGTGAATCATAATCCGCCACGCAGGCCAGGGCGGGATGGCGGATGTCACATGTCTTCGATTTTTTGTTTCTACGACATGTTAGTTTCCTCACGTTCTTCTTCACCGTTTTGAGAGCAGTGGTTTCAAATTCAAGACCCACAACTCGCAAGTTGGGCTCGATACCACTACGTTCGAAAAAAATTTAGTCCCGTTTGGTGTTTTTTTGTGTGAGGTTTAATTATTGGAAATACTCTCAAACTGTATCAGCAGCGCCAGGGCACAACCTCGACCAAAGAGGCTTTAGTTGCATGAATTGTCATCATCATACAGGCCGAAAGGCTCAGCTGTGGATGCATAGGCCTCCCCCAAAATCGGCAACCGGCATCAGGTCATGCACACCTTGTAGGGGCTTATCCATGATGCGCCTTCCAGCGAGCAAGTGTTGCTTTCCAAAATAGCCCAAAAGCAGATGTAACCTATCTCAACAATGTAGTACTGCTAGCCTGCTCGTCGAAGTTGATGCTCAATCAAATGTTACGTCACTTTCATAAAAAACTCCATCTTGCATGAACATCAGTGCGGTTTCACTAAAGGACGTTGTACCACTGACGCCGGTGTCACCCTAATAAAGAACATTTTTACCGCCTGGGAGGAATCACAAGATGCCATTGGAATCTTTTGCGATCTCTCTAAGGCGTTCGATTGCGTAAACCATGAGACACTTCTGCTGAAACTGGAGCACTATGGGATTAGGAATGAAGCTATTGATTTGCTAAGATCAGACTTGAAAGACAGAAAGGTTAAAGTACAAATAAAGGGCACAAACTCATTAGGGTCTGAAATATAAATGGGCGTTCCTCAAGGTTCGATACTGGGTCCACTCCTCTTTTTAGTTTACATGAATGATTTATCCCAGTTACTTCAAAATCAACCGAAGATGGTGTTATTTGCAGATGACACTTCATTGATCTTTAAAATAGACCGAATGTCATAAAATCTTGACGAAGTGAAAACTCTATTCTTCAGGTCCAAGATTGGTTTATGGTAAATAATTTGGTACTAAATGAGAAAAAAACCAAATGCATTCGATTTAAATTACCTAATGTTAGAAGTGGCGAATGTGACATCATATTGAACGGAGAAAAACTGGAATTTAGTAATCAGACGGTTTTCCTAGGAATCACGCTAGACGAGAAGTTACAATGGGGACCCCATATAACATCTCTCGCGGGGCGACTAAGCTCGGCAGCGTATTCTGTTAGAAAGATAAGGCAGTTAACAGACGATTTTATATGCCTTTGCTTTATTTTTAATTATTTTTACCAATTGTGGTATAGTATTTTTATTCTTGGTGCATCGTCTTCACATATAGAAATATAATTAATGTATACAAAATATTGTAAAACATTTTAAAAGAGTAACGGTGGAGTTTCTTGCCACTTCTTCTCCATACGAAACTACTTTTTGGAAGTGGCGCCTAGACTCAGTTCTATTTTTAATGTAAATTTTGACGTTCAAAAGTGCCTTTTTATGGGCCTATTTGAAATAAATGCTTTGACTTTGACCTCACCCTGTGGCCGACTTGCTGCAGTTGCACGGGCAGGCACATGTTGCAGCGCTCGCAGTGGAAGAATCGGTCCCTTCCTCCGACGCGGCAGATGCCACAGCCGTCACAATGGTACTGCCGCTTGTCATCATCATCAAACAAGTTGCAGATCAGGCATGTGTACTGTGAAAATTAAGATACAGGACGATTAAGTGAAAATTAAGAAACAGGACGATTAATTGTAAAATAAGAATAATCAAGGAATAGCTTTTCCATTTCTTATAATAAAAACATCATTAAACTGCAGATTGTTGCAGACTTAGCCCTCCCACGGATGGTTTTAAGTGACGAAGTTTTATAGCCCACTGGATTTTCAACGCAATGCTTAACACGGAGAATTAAAAATCCAACAGTGCGCTTTTAAGACGCGCTGGGATGTGCTCTATTGGATTCTCAATGCTCGGCTCAATACCGAGTGTTGATAACCCAGTGCGTGATAGAATATCGTCGCGTTAAAAAATCGGCCGTGCGTACGCGGCCTTACAGTAAGTCAATACTTAATAATAATATGTAATAATAAAAATTTAATGGATAATACGGTCCCTAATTGGGAACCCAAATGTAATATTAAAAATTAAAAGAATAGGTGTGTGTGTGTGTGTGTGTGATCTCCTAAAAAAAAATATGTTATTGTAAAAAAAAAAAATTCGGGCGCCGTGGAGCGACACACTATTAATAGATAGCCAGATAAATAAAGTTGGAGAGATTGGACCATTAATCTTAGGATGGGGGCCTGTGGATGTCAATGGTGATTAAAAGTCTCACTACCTTGAACATTCCCAGTTTATTGTACCTTTAGCCTAATGTATACAATTATATTAATATAAAGTTTACTTGCTATATCATCATTGCATCTTTGTAACTTTAAATTCGCAGCTGAAGGCTGTTATGTTCTATAGGGAAAAAAAGATATAAAAAATATGTAACTTGAAGCTTGACCCCGAGAGCCGGAAGGTGGTACCTCTCAGGTAATCAGCCCCCGTGGAAGGCCAGTAGAAATTTATTGAAGTAAAGGTGGAATAAGCACCCACAATTGTAGGCTGTGGACAAAAAGGAACTCTGAGATGTGATTTCACTCCGAACTCGGACACGCGGGGACGCATCGACCAACGAAAAACTTACCGCTTATTCCAGGTATATAAACTCGCGTCTCCCTCGGTGTACCGTGAAGATATTTGGTATAAGAGACGTAGGGAGGCGAAGAGGAAACCAAAAATCGGATAGAAATATCCACCGGGACCATTCCACGGGTCCTTTGGTTTAGGATTAGGGCATTAAAGCGCCACTATAAACTAGATTAGTTACGATTCCATTCAGGAAAAATCAAGAGACATGTCACATTCACCAACAAAGATCGCCAAAGTGACCTGTCCAATTTTGACGTCCAAAAAATGTCATACGAAATGTATCACAGATAAAAAATAAAATTAAGAAATCGTTCCGAAATCGACTACAATCATCAATACATGTAACGGTGTAAAAAAACTCGTTACAAATAATAAGCTAGACTTGCTTTAAAGCAAAATGTTAGGTATCAATAATCTTGGTTTATTTAAGTACATACATAAAATATTTGTCACACTTTCATGATAATGGCAATAAAACCGAGGCCAGAAAAGATAAGTTTGCCGCTTACGATGCGATGTCACTCAAGGGGTAGAGAGAAGTAAAAAAATGTCGAGAAAACTGTACCATAAGCTACGTCATCGCAAGAACGTGCATTTTAAATCATTCACCATTTATTATTCTTCAGTTTTCTCGTTATTTGTTAGTTTTGCCTGCTGCTCCTTCAGTGACATCACATTGTCAGCGGCAAACTTAGAGCGAATGGGTAGTACAATTTACAGCATTTTTATTTTTACAAGTATTTAGACTGGCTAAACTAAGTGCATATTCTTAATTATGTGTCGTGAACTCGTGAGTATTATTTAAATAAAACTAAGCCTGTACAAAATGTATAATCTTGATCAAACAATAATACACTTTCAAGGCTATTGTGTATTTGAATGTCTAGTTTACACATTTATTAGTATTATTATAAATATTATAAACTACCTTCTACCCGCGGCTTAGCCAGCGTGGATGTCGGAAATGATCTCACGGAGGATGGGAAACATGTTACCGGGAGAAAAAGTAGCCTATGTTCTTCCTCAGGATGCCATCTATCTTATTGCCAAATTGTATTAAATCGGTTCAGAGTTACTGTCGAATTTATAATATAAGTATGGATTATGGTAAAATCCTGTAGCCCTAGTGATGTCATACAACCTATGAATACAGAATAAATTTACTATTTATCAAACAAATTACTTATCACCAAATAATCTCCTTTCTTTATAATAACCCAATTTCATAACAACTTGCAATATAGGAGAAATGCAAGTTGTTACGACTTTTTTTACTTTTTTTCGAGCAATTGAACAACCAACAAAATCAAGAATCAAAGTTCAAGTTTGAAAACTCACCTTTCCAAACCGGACTCCACAACTCTCACACTCTTCTTGCACTTTCTGCCTCTTGTCACATTCTGTACATATGAGCTCTGTAACTGACTTCCGGTTAAAATAATGCTGTTCGTTTTCATCATGGCAGTATCGGCAGACGTAAACTTTGTTGCAGCATGGTGTCTGAAAATAATACAAATTTCAATTATGTGTTTACAAATAGTTTTTTTTTGCTTATAATGATGGTAAAGTTGTGGGAAACACCTGGATAAAGGGATACGCCGAACTGGTGAATATAGCAAAAAAAAACTGAGGCCTATACCCAGCAGTGGGTGATTTTGGGCTGAAATGGTGATGATGATGATGAATGAAGGTATACATGGATGGAATTTTTATAATAAAAGAACCAAACAATAAATAAAAGAAATTTTAAATTTGTATGTGAAAACTTTTACTATCCATTCAGTTAGTATTTATTCAATCATGCTGAATATGATCTATGCCTATAATTTATCTAGATAGGGCAGTAAATTTTCACACCTTGTCTGTGCTTTTAACTTTAGAAACAAGCCTATCCTTAAGCAACCAAGAAAAAGAAATATGCATAACAGTGGTGACTCATATTTATCATTTTTATTTTCTAAAATACATTAACCCCTTTTGTTTTATGTGCTTTAGCTAACAAAGGACTCTCCATGAATGTTCTAAATATAAATTCATGTACATACCAAACTGCAATACCAAATCTTTGAAGCTGAACTCTAGATAGTGCGTAAAAGAGGTCAATTGCTACCAATAACTGATAGCTATCATGCCTATACAATGCTAAATCATGTGAGAATATATTAGGAAAAAGTTAAGGATTGCTTCCTTTATTTTAAGGCAATAACAACGCATGATGCGCGCCTAACAGTTCGTTGACTTTATCTTTGTTTCTGAAATTCGCATGTCACTATCGGAATACTTCTACGATGTTGTGTTTATATTTAGACTGACTGCTTTGTTCCCGGCTATCGCATAAAACCAAATTAATCAATTAGTATCGATTAATTAACATGACAGATGTTAACATCTGTATCTACTTCTTACCACGAACTTTGCGCGACGTTTGTAATGAGCGCACCCGATCCGTTTTTCTTTACTCGTCTCTACGTTCACTTCACCATTGTTAATCACAATTTCTTCGTCTTCCGTTGACATTTTTTCGGCTAGTACACCGAAGCACTTCCCGATAACAACACCAAGGCACACACCAAGGTCTCAGAACGTCAACCAATAGATTATTTCAATTTATAAATTTGATAATGAACAAAATTTTCACAGATATATTTATTGCGTGACATCACTGACGTCTGGCTGAATTGCGTGATTTTCCATGGATTTGTAATAGTTAATGCGCACAGTTCAAGCGTGACGGAGACAGTATGGCAAAATTAGCTTCAGTAAAACAGAGACGGACAAAGGTTTGATGCCAAAGAGATCAATTTATTTTTATCACGAAATATAACTTAGTTTGACGTTTACCACGTTTAGTTAATCCATCGTGCTAACGTCGTGCTATTTCTCTTAACACTTTTATGCATTCAATGAAGATATATTAAGTTGCTGTCCTAAAGTTCAGCCAGTAAAACGCTATTTTGAATTTTAGCTCACGTGTAGGCATTTGGAGCAGGAGCATGCCGAGCTGGCCTACAGGAGATAACCCGCCACGAAAATCTTCTTCATAGTGTTGGTGATGGTTTTAAATCAAATTATATCGCTACTCAGCTACAAAGACAGTATTAGCAGTAGTCTGGCGCAGGTGGTATTGCCAGAAGCAGACTAAGTCTGGTGCTTAGGGCGGCAAAACTGAATGGGGCCCCACCGCCCAGGAATGAATGTTAAATTATTTAGCACGCTACCGAAATCATCGAAAAGGTATGGTTTTCTTTTGACTATTGATAGGTACGGAAATAGGAGACACTTTTCGACAACAGGAAAGCTAGAGCATCCGACGAAAATGTTTGCACTTTGCTGGGTTGTTTATTTTTATTTATTTTTATTATAATTATTTGGCTCACCAACAATTGAATACACCGATACAAATATATGAGATACATCCAAAAGACTTATATACTAGTGTACCAATTTCTTACAGGTAAGCACATCATGCATTACTTATTTTCATTGAAATGGGGCGCCTAGGTACATACTTAAAATTAGATAAGTTCTTATACTCACCGAACATAATTATGTTTTCAACCAAATTCCAAAATTTAACACCAAAATCAAAATAGAAATCCTAATTAAAATCACTTAAAATCAAATAAAAATTAAGATTAAATCAAAATCAAAATGCGGCCAATATTGAAATCAAAATGAAATACAATTACATTAAAATCAAAGGTAAAATCACAATCAAAACCAAAATTAAAATCATTGTTAACAAGTAAATCAACACAGCATGAAAATAAAAAAAAACGACACCAAAATTAAAAATTAAAATCGAAATTTACACTACAATGATTTTACAAATTTTTGTACGTAGTACTTCGGAACCTAACAAGTGAGTCAGAGTGCACATCAACAAGGTCACTGCAGCTATTTAATAATTTACGGCGAGGGATTGGTGAATTAGCACCAATGAAAGTTCTGCGCAGGGGAGGACATAAGGGGGTTATAGTAGCTCGTAGGCTTTTCGTGCTCAACAATTGGGGACAGTCAATTTTACATCTCAAAATTTTAAATTAAAATAACGAATCTAGTAAATGTCTTCTCTTCTGCAGGGATATCATCTTGAAATGCAATAGTCTATCCTTATAAGATCGCTTCCTTTTAGCTATCCCGGAAGAGTATGCTAAATGCCACAGGAATAGTTTTTGAACCCTCTCCAATCTTAGTGTGTGGGTGGCATAGTGAGGTCTCCATACAGTGCTGCAATATTCCAATGAGCTACGAACCGAACAATTATGAAGCAGAATTTTTGTCTTATCGCGACGGAAACAGGTAACATTTCTTATGACAAACCCAAGCATTGTAGAGGCTTTTTAACTACATTTTCGATGTGGGGCACAATTGTCAACTGCCTATCGAACAAGACCCCCAAGTCTCTTATCTGCTCCACTTCCTGAATTAAGTTGCCACTAATGTAATATGCAGATCGTGTTAATTTAGGTTTCCTGGTGAATTTCACGTGGTAACACTTGCTGATATTTAAGCTCTTATCATTATCATCGCACCACTTTACTAACATGTCAATATCTCCCTGTAGCAACTGAACATCAAGGTCCGTTTCAATAATTCTGCAAAATTTTTAATCGTCAGCATACATGAAACACTCAGAAAATCTCAACTCATTGGAGAGATCGTTACTTAACAAGTTAAACAAAACTGGGCCAACATGTGATCCCTGTGGGACGCCAGATGTAACCCTGTAGGAGCTCGACTGCTAGCCATTGAGGGCAACAAAAAAGGAACGACCATCGAGATAGGATTTAAACCAATTATTGAGGGAACCAGTGATGCCGTAAGCAGTTAATTTATGCAGAACTATATTATGGGGAACGCGATCAAAGGCCCTGCTAAAATCAGTTTATATCGCGTCCTCTTGTTTCCCAGAGTCAATGGCACTTGTTAAGGTCTCCATGAAAGTCACTAGGTTTGTGCATGTAGATCTGGACCTCACAAAGCCATGATGGGAATTACTAAGGTAAAGTTTCAAGAAAGCCTGTATGTAGGGACAAATCATGAGTTCAAAAACTTTGGCGGGAGTAGATAAAATTGAAATTGGCCTATAGCTATTTACATAATTACGATCACTGCAATTATAAATTAGTACCACTTTTGCTACCTTCCAAACACTTGGAAATATGCCGGACGCAAGTGATTGATTAAATATTTGTAATAAGGGAGACGGCCGTCTTTAACCTATTGGAGGCCCTGGGCATATTAGTATAATGGGGCAAAATTTTATAAACGAGAGGGCGTGTCAGTCGCCCTCCCGCAAGAAAAAATAAAGGGCACCCTCCATGTTGCCATGAGATCCCGCCGGAGCTCTGTCCGCTGTACCGTGATTTCTCGCGGCAGCGGAGTTACACCCCGGGGCGTTTTGCCTCCTCGCGCCACTCCCATACGTGTGCGAGGGCTTTATATAATGGGGCCCCTATGACCTTGACCGAACACTATTTTGTTAAACTAGACGAAGAAAGTAGATAAACAAGGTTAAATATGTATGTTTAATAACAATCACATAGTCTACAAAAGTAACTCTCTTAGCATTTACAGATTAGTGCTTAAAAATCTATGTTATCTGAAGAAGAACCCTTCTAGATTTCAGATGGGCAAAATCGTTTATCACTTAGATCAAGATCTATGCTTTTTAGCACATCAGATTCTATGGACTTCAGCGACAAACTGGGTACTGGTACTTCTTCATTCATTTTTAATTTGGAGAAGGAGCGTTCCCCACTGCAGTTAGTTACCATCATGCTTAAACAGATTCTCAATGCGATTTCTAAATTTGGAAATATGTCTTCAATTTTGTTTTCTTTCAAAAGTTGATCTGAAGTCGGAAAGCCTAATTTTTGGGCGAGAGTAGAATAGTTTCGCGCATGTAAAAGCTAATAAGTTGGTATTGTAGTCAGTAATTTTGGTTCGATTCCTTCGAAATATTTAAGTTGTTTAGTAATAAATATTGGTCACGTTTGGTGATCTGACAGGAACTAGGGACTTAGTATTTGATCTGAGGGGGGCCCCTATCGATCGCGGGGTCCTGGGCACTTGCCCAAAGTGCCCACTGGGAAAGAGGGTTCTGAAGGGAGATACCAGAGGCGAAGCACACATGGAGACAAAATAAGGAGGGATTCCGTCGGGCCCAGCGCCTTTTCGACGATCCAGTGATTTCAATTTATTGAGCAAGGCATCACTTTCAATCGTGGGGGTTGTCAAAGGTAAACTATAAGCCAGCATGTCCTGCATGTATTCTGAGGAAGATAAATGATCAGTTATATCTTGTTGACTGTACATGGAAGAGAAGTGAGCAGCAAACATTTCTGAGATATTGATGCCATCCGAAGACAATGTCATGCCGTCAGTCATTGTTAAGGGATAAGAACTGGTGCCACCTCGCTTGTTCTTGACATAAGTCCAAAATCGCTTCGGATCCTTGACAATTGCTGTTTCTAGGTCTTTTACATATTTATTGTAACATGAGGGAGCCATAACCAAGCACCGTTTACTCATCAGCTTCAGTTCAAGCTCATCCATGGGGTTTTTGTAGGTTCTGTATCGCTGGCGTATCTTTTCCTTTTCTCTCAAAGTTCGTATAAATTTTTTATCGAACCAAGGAGGGTGTGCCTTATGTTTTCGCGTGAGAGGGGGATCTTGCATTTCTATAATTCTTTTAACGTTACCATAAAATGTACTGAGCATATCGTTCACATCTCGAGTGCCATCAAATACGAGGTTCCAATCGATCTCATTTAAGTGTTTACAAATATTATCATAATCCAATTTGTAAAAGTTTAGTCTTTTATTACGATTATAAGGAATGCCTTGCGTCTTTATATGAATTTAGATTAATTTCGAATGGGGGATGTAAAGGGTCAATTTTAATTAGGGCATTTAGAGCAGGACATACGATACCGGAAGTTAAGTTAGTAAAAGCAATGTCAAGTACGCGTCCTGACTTATTTGTTATATTGTTAAGTTGCAATAAATTGTTTATATGACTAAAATCGGTCAACAAGTGACCAATACCTGGTGCCACATAACCACTGTCCAACTCACTTACTAAGCTCCAATCAATATTACTTAAGTTAAAGTCACAGACTTCAGACCCGACTGTTCAAAACCCTGTTCTGTTGTTTATAGTTATACCACCGTTTTTATTTGGCAAGCGTGCTGCACTTCAAATTGTTTGTCTTGTTTGGGATTCGATTTAAAAGTATAATGCTTTCGAGTTTTGCGGGCTCCCAAGGACCGGAGGGCCGGGGCGGACCGCACCTTTAGTGGGTATTGCAAAAAGAGATAGAAAGAGAGGCAGCGTTTGCGTTATGAGAACATAGTCGCATTACTGATAAATGATAAATGATTTTTATTTCTGTAAGTGGGTTTGTACAAACACTTTTACACGTCAAACATTTTTTTTAAACTAGTTGAGGCCGGCATTTCCTATCTGACTACTCTGAGAAGAAAAGCCGAAACAAACTCAGAGGTCACAGTCTCTTTTAAAGTCCAGACATAATCTTGGTCAGATCATGTTAAGACCATGTGGATTGATGTCTGAAATGGTCTTTTGAGGAAAGAACCACACAGATTGAGTGTGCCTGTCCAGTCAGTGCACGCATTTGTCAGTAATCGTACAGCTCAACTCAAAACATAAGGAGCTCAACACTGAACCTCATTGGGCGACTTAACTGCAGCAGCCCATCTTACTTTGGACACAAATTTCTTAATAATACCTGTTCTAGGTAATCCTTTCTTGTCCATATGAGCAAGATATGAGCCTACATTAATAGCGCTATCACTAACTCTGTGGCTAACACCTACTTTATGCTATCATCCTCTCGGTAGAGAGTAGTTATATTCTTTGCTATCATCTATCATCGCAATGTCATGAAAATGTTATGTCACGAAAGACAAGACAGTGGCAAATTTTTTGACATTAAGCTTATCATGTGAAAAGGCCAATAAAAATTGTAAAAATACAAAAAAAAAACCGTTCGCAACAACATGTCCAATTTTTCCGTGATTATTGTTCTTTTGTTCTTGTATCAGACGGCAGCGCTGATACCTCCGAAATTCCAATGGAAGTTCATAGACTTTGCATGGGCCTGCGATGACCGCTCTATAGAAAGAGAATCGTCTTTAGCAAATGGGACGTATATACCCACTAATAACATGCCAACTGGAATCGCGAGGTGGAAGGACAAATTGTTCATCACCATACCTCGCTGGAAAAAAGGCTAGATCTTCATTTTTATTTAGTTTCTAGGAAAACGCAATATTTGACTAGATACCCCCCCAATAGGTCCATTCAAGGAATTTAAAAGTAATCGGAGACATGCGGGTGCATAATATACCTCTGCTCAACCCTTTAAACAACTGCATATTTATGTAAAAATGTAGGTACAATGTATAGACATTGTATTTTTTTGCCTATGAACAACCTCGTTGGCGTAGGGTACAGACACCCGTATCGCTGAACACTGGATCCTGGATTCAGTTTCAGTCGGGATATTGGAGGTTTTTCCTTTACCTCAGTGGCTTATGGCAGTAGTTCTCCTCCCCCTATTACATTGCACTTATAACAACGAAATCCGAGTTTACCTACTACCTATATATCCCTCCATTGTGGAATACGGGTAGCTTGTTATTTTCCAATAGTTGCCTACGGCATAAATCTAAACTGAGAAGTATTTCTGTTACCAGGCATCCCCTCCTCCCTGAACTTTGTCTATCTGAACGATACTCAAGATGCACCACTGCATCCCTACCCGAACTGGAGCGAGGGATGTCTCAACCACGAGGGCAAAGCGACCTCCAACAGAACTGTCGTGTCCACCTTCAGGATTCATGTTGACAAGTGCAATCGTCTCTGGGTCGTAGATAATGGAGTATCCGATATGGCTGGTATTTATGTGCATTTCATACACATGTACACATACGTCGACATTACTTTAGTTAGGCACAAAAAAAGGCCACGAACTCCCTAAGCTGAAGCTGTGAATTTGTAATCTTTAAAAATTCTTTGCTTATTGTCTGTATTCACAAAACCTTATTTTTTCAAATACTTTCCGAGATCAGCAGCAGCCTAATTGCGTAACACATTTTCGTAAACGATTACGACTAATCTGTTGTATTTTGACAGTTCAACAACATTCATTGCGTTATTTACATTGTTGAGCAGATTTTTTTATCGAACTTATGAAGCAATGGATTAGCAATCTGTTTCAAAACGATTCAGATTCCGACTAATTGTGAATTACGCAATTAGGGTACTGGTTGATGGTCTGTGAGAATTGAACACTGTTTGAGCTGTAGTTTGTAACATATTTGTTTACAAATTCACAGATTCGTTCTACAATTGTTTTAAGTATAATAAATAATAAATCGTGGGATTTTTATTTTGCGAAATCCCGGTGTGGTCCCTCAGTTCACATGCACATAAAACTTTATTGTTGACTATCCCAAGGAAGCCTCAAGGTAGATGCCGTCGGAACTTATATTTGACAGTTGGTTCCTCTGCTCAAACTCACCTTGACTGAGGAAACTGTGTGAGATGAAGAGTAAAATTGCAACTATTTATATCGTGAGCAATCTATTAGGTACTTAATATACATAGGTATGTACATACTATCTACACGTATCATAATAAACAGTAAGATGGTGGGTACACGACTTCTTTCTTACTTCTACGATCTTTTCCTGATTCTTATTTCCTACAAGTATTGTTTGAATTCCACAGGGGATGTGATACAAGTATCAGATCCAGCCGTGCTAGTGTTCGACTTGACGACAGACCAGCTGATAAAAAAGTACATCCTCAACGGAGATGTGTTAAGAGACTCATCAGTGCTGACAAGCATCGTAAGTAGGTGTAGGTAGAGTGCTACAAGAATCTTTTGACGCCTGAATGACTTTTACAGGGGGCGTTGTTGGTAAACATTGGTGAAGTTGTCACTTCAAAACAAGATGGCGGCGCGCCGTTCGTTCCGATAGTGGCCAAGCGCCAAAATAATGTAGGCTCCTTAGGGCTTTGCATCCCCCTTGCAGGCGGTAGGCATTGCAGTTGGTCGGCAGTTTCGATGCAGTGAGAGTTAATTTCGACTGCCAAAATAACCCCATCCAAAGTGCAATTTTGCTTGGCTGCACAATTGTACTTTGGGCTTGTAGGCAAACGCAATATATGTGTAAGCCGAGAGACCACGGCGACGAAGGCGAGAAAACGGCTTCGGTATGGGTCACGAGCTGCAAAATTCGGCTTGTAAACAGTCGTTGTTAAGCAATCATCGAAAACAATATTAAAATAATCACTGTACCTATTACAGCTGAGATAATATATAGGACAGAAGTGTCAAGTGATTCAAATAAACACGGTGAAATTTCAATGGTTGTTTTAGTTAAAAAAAAATATTACATCCATCATTGATGAAAGTGATTCATAAACGACTCAGCCTTGCAGTGTAAATGTGGTGCTGTCCCACAAACGATGGGCTGGTGACGCTAGAGAAAACGCCAAACATGTAGCCGAATTCTGGGCAGAGTCCTTTTATATTGCCATTGACACGCTATCTGACCAAGATTATGTCTGGACTTTAAAAGAAACTGTGACCTCTGAGTTTGTTTCGGCTTTTCATCTAGTTTAAAAAAAATATGATTGATGTGTAAGAGTGTTTGAACAAGCCAAATAAAGAAATAAAATCATTTATCAATAAAAAGAGATTAATGAAAGGAAAAAAAATACAATGTTTTCGACAAAATTGAATTTTATAATACAGAAAAAATGAATGACAGCCAATCTGCCCAAACCGGTTGCATTATAAATAAATAAGGTTTAATTGGAGTTAATTAACGCTACACTACCTACTAAACACATCTTACTTGATCTTTAGTTACTCCCAGTTACGTGTGCAGTAGTGTGCCTATCTAAGCAAGTAGGTACAAGCCGTGTGCCCGATGGGGTTTCCCATCCGCAGAAATAACGAACTTGCATACAAACTTTCATCCCATATTTAAGCCCTTTAGGACATGAATTTTCAAAAACCCTCCCTTAGTGCTCACTTTCATTATTAGCGGAACTCTTGTACTAAATTTCATGCTTCTTCACCCAGCGGTTTAGGCTGTGTGACCACACAGCATGTCAGTGAATGTTTTTTTTTTTTTATATAGATTGAAGTTTATTGTATGAATGAATGAATGAATGAATGAAATGCACCGACCCCAGCGTGGTTTGACCAGACTCGATTAATCGAATGAACCCCAAGATTTGCACTAGTCCCTGAAGCCTCATGCTACATGGTGCTACAAATACCATTGCATATCTAGGAGTAGACCGGGGGGCACTGTAATGGTAGGGATGACGTGCCCTTAGGATAGGAAGGATAATAAGAGCCTACGGGGTATGCACCCTAACGTAAGCATGGGATTAGTGGAGAGGCGGGTGATATTTGTCTATGGGAGGGCATCTTTTAACGACGTTGCAGCAGGGTTGGCTCAAGTCGAGCTTCATCGGTGAATCTTTAAGCGGGGTTCAGCTGGTTTCTCGGCTCTTTTCTACGTCACTGCTCTGCTGTGGTAAATGTTGCTGTTCTTTTCAATGTCTTCGTCTGAGTTGTCGCTACTAACCGTTCCGGTTTTTGCACATCTCCTTAGCAGCGTTCTTGATCTTCCACCCTGTCGATCCAAGAATTGAATCCCTTGTCGAAATATTTTAAGTCTATCGAGCTATCGTTCGGGTCTCAAATGTTGTTATTCTAATTATCCAAAGTTGAATGGGCACTGTTGGGAATCGAACCCAACACAACACATTGGGCATGGTCTGCACGCGCAGGCCGCGTGTTTAGCGCGTCCCGGCGACTACACGGTTCGGCCCGATAACCACTCGCTTCTGCTGACTTCACCGCGACGGACGATACTCCTCTTACTTTAGGTTCGTTATTAGCTGTTTGTCCTGTACTGTTGTATATTTAGCGCATCATTAAACCCTTGCCTTAAATACAGTAGTCCACACTTTAGATGATCCCCGAGCTAACATTGGTCCTTCAAGGATCTCGCCGTCTCAATTTCAAAAGGAACAGTCTCAAAAATAAACTTCGAACTCGAGGCTCTTCAGTTGCGTTCTTCAGCGGGGACAGCTCCAGCAGGAATCGTCGATGCCTCGTTGAAGAAGCTTCGCGTAGCACTGCACACGCCCCGGGGACGAAGTCAGGTGACGAAGTCGGGCCAAGGAGCACTAAAAGAGTGTTTTCATTTATCTTCAAGTCTTTTAGTGGCAATCATTCTTATTCGTAGCCTCATATTTATCTAAAGTCACTTATATGTTTATAAAGCTAAAATATATCGGTTAGGATAATCAATCTGTTTACGCCATTCCTTCACTTCACTGATAACTCGGCGACGTGATTCCTTGTTATCTTCGCATCAGCTGTTCCTTAATTCGCACCTAGTCAGTCATAATAATAACTCATTAGCTAGTTATATTTCGTTTTGATGTTATAAACTGTTTTGTTATGTCTTCTCTAGTAATTTTTTCTTTGAGTTTGCTGCTGGTGCTGCTATGAGTCGCTATAATCGTAATCATGCATCTTTATTTATCTCAACATCATATTGCAGGCACTGATTATTAGAATGTACAATCTTAAATAGAGAAAGGTGTCCGTGACAGCAGGGTCCCGAGTTACAATTCACCCAGCTTTCTTAAATAGGACATGTCAATTTACAGAACGGTTAGAGAGTCAAATTATTTAAAAAAGTTTAAGATTGCAATTAAGTATTTAAGTAAAAGTAGAACCTACAAAATTAACAGAAAAATTGGAAAAATAAATAAATTTTTTCATTTATATTTTTCAATTTTTTGTTATATTGATAAATGATAAATGATTTTATTTCTGTAAGTAGGCTTTTACAAACACTTTTACACGTCAATACCATTTTAAAAGTAGATGAGATCGGCGTTTTGAGATTGACTAAAATCTAATTTAACTAATTCATACTTACAGTTACTACTAGAAACAAAATTCAGAAGTAAGAGGTGTAAAGTCAAGCAAAAGTTCACGGATTTATATAAATTATGCATAACCAGCATAACGTGACAAAGTAAAATAAGAATAAATGATGGGGTAACGAACAATGTTGTGTTTATGACGTCTAAGTGATTTTACGATACGTTTTAAGCGGGTGATTGAGCAAACATTTGATGCTCGCCTATTCCGTGTTTGGAAATCGTGATGTAAGGGAAGATCAGTGTTTCATTTTATTTTTTATTATTACAGTTATGAGAATAAACAACTGTCGGACGGTTAGCACTTGGTAGTGTTGGTAAAGTTGGATAGAGGATTGTGAAAAAGCAACTCACTATGAATATAGCTCTTTGAGCTCTCTCTAAAATGATCATATAATTTTTAGAGGTACTGTCCCAAATGGCAATGCAATACACTCATTAACTAAGATTGGCATATTGCAATGTGTCCTCAATAACCGATGTATATGTCTCAGATTTTTTAATATGAAAATTAATTTTCTGGTTCTTTTGACTTGTGTTTCAATGTGTTGTTGGAAGCTGAGACGGTAATCTACGGTAATGCTATTTGATAGAATTTGTTTGAACTAAAACAGGACAAGAGCAATTGTTAATGAAATTACATGAGTGGGCTTTTAAAGTCGAGGTTAGGTTGACCCTGGGGTCTAAGGGAATTTGTCACGTATTTTGTCTTATCTTGTCTTATCGACCTTGACAGCAAGCAATTTGTAGTACATCAATTTATACACCGTATTAACACCTTGCTGAGCATACTTTTTAACCTCATCCCACGAGCCAGCATCGAAAATCAATGCCGCTATTTGTTCACGCGTTGTTAATGGATTAAGTAATTGGGGGTTATTCTTTTGGAATCTTTTGGAACCGAGGTGTTGGTCACAAAAGAACCGCTCAGTCCGTCCATACCTAGTTCCAACCCGTACTTGAAACCTTTACGAATTATATTTTTTAAACTTTGCGCAACAGACACGCAAGGGTCAGCTGCAGGTACCGGCTAGCATTCTGTTAAACATTGAGCACCGCTATAAAAAATAGCGGTTCTCATTTTTTTACCAGACTGTGCGCCCTTAAACAATGTAACCCTCCGCTTTCTCTCGATCCCAGCCGCCATGCGCCTCCCGCGCGCACCCGCGCTTGTCCGCCAGATGAGGATCAACAAAGCGTCCATACCCACAAAATACTCGTAGTTATGAATAGCGAAATAATAATTTCAGCCTCTGCTAAATTACAACTTTGGTATGTTTGAGAAAAATATTACCTAGATCAAGATAAAATAAACTCAAACCGGCTTTCATTTATACACGAAAGGAAGCGATAATAATAGTCAGTGAAAAGCGAACTTTGTCAACGTAGTTATGGTTTAGGTCAAGTATAGTATGGGTATTAGGTCAAGAGCGATACCGTACTATACGGTCTGAAATAATTTATTTCTAAAGATTACAAATCACTTGTACGGAAATAAATACTAAATATTGCTTTAATAAAACAGCTGCGCTTCTTTGTTTTTATGTTTGAAGTCAAAGGACTCGATCACACCGTGTGCCAGAATAACAGCTTCGTTTATCCCGCATTACTACATTTAATATAAATACACTATCCTATAACAATTGTTTAAAGTTATGTTGGACATGCGCGTGGCGTTTAGGTCGTTGATTCAAAATCAACGACCTAAAACGCAGCCGCAGCGTAGAAGTACAGCTTAGGGTACGGAACGATCTCACCAGTGACGCGGCAGGAGTCTCAGCTTCATGGAACGCACATTTATTTATCTATTAAATTTATTTATATATTAAAGTATTTTGGTTTGCGACACTGATACACACACACACAAAAGAAACACGGTTTGATTTCTCATATAGATTGAAGTTTATTGTAGCATAAAAAGTGGGTACTGTTAAGTGTTACGTGACAGAACAAGACTGATTTCCAACAGAATCAGCTCAGAATGCTGTTTTTTTTTTTCAGTCTGTAGAAACATTAGGCAAGGAATGCAGCGCCAGCTACGCATATATTACAGATATGGGGTCAAACGCTCTCATCGTGTACAGCTTGAATGACGACGAGGCGTGGCGGGTAGAGAACCATTACTTCCACTTTGACCCCCACGCTGGGGTCTACAAAGTTGGAGGTATTGACTTCTATTGGAGTGATGGAGTATCTTCCTCGACTTTGTCGCAGCCAAAGAAGGATGGGTGAGCTGGTTTTGGTAAACTTAATTTGTTGAAGGCTTGATCACTGAACATTTCTGATCGGCGTTTCTTTCGCAGAAGAAACGGCCAGATACTCAAAGGATTTAGTGACCATTGAGTTTCTTTTATTAATCCATAATGATAAAGAAGGTCTGCTCTCAGTCAATCGAAGAGTAGGACTTCCGCGAGCTAGGTGGAGCTACATCTTCACAGGATGGTTGTTACTAACCTGCGAGTGTCGCAGCTAGATGCGAGTAGCCGAAGATCGGTTTAAGTGGTGTGTGATTGGAGACACCGATGTCCATCAATTGGCTACTACTATAGGCAGCTGACGATGGACTCTCAATCTTCTTAAATTCAACTTTCAGTTTCTGCGATTTGTATCTTCATCCGACGTCCAGCACTAAACTGTTCAAAATGTCAACTAAGCTGTTAAGGGATAAGAATGCGCCGCAAGAAGACATATTCAATGGAGTTGAGGTTTGTGTGAGGACAGTTCATCTACCCAGTGAACGAACAGTACGTGGCAAGTTTGGGTTTTGATGAATGCGGTGCCGTCAGTCAGTCGCAGAAAATATCGACCATATAGAGTTTTCTGACCGCAGCCTTGTTTTTGCCGCCTATTTTATGACGGCACCGCTTTTATATGGCAGTATAAAGAGCAGTGGTGGCCCAGTGGAGCTCTTAGGTTCGAACCCAGACAGGCGCTGTACTTTGTGTAAATTATTTCATCACCACTGCTAACAACACGGTGAAGGAAAACATCGTGAGGAAACCGGCATGTCCTAGAACCAAAAAATTCTAATACATGTGCCATCAATCAACCCGCACTGGGCCTGCGTGGTAGATATGGCCCACTCCCTCTTACAGAGAGGAAGCCTGTGTCCCGGCAGTGGGAACATTATAGGCTGATTATTATGATTTATGACTCATATGGCAGTCACTTTTCAGATCAGTAGTAACCGAAATGTGTCATGGTTTCTTTCTATTTTCCAGATAATTGGTGACAGAGGGCCTAAGTCACAAGCCACGGCCTGCGATATAGATCCAGCTACTAACGTATTGTTTTACACACAGGTAATTTAAAGCAACTGTCTGTTAACCTCAATCATGATGCTTGTTTGTTTAAGTTACGTGCTTTTTCAACAGGTTTGCAAAAATGGCTTAGGGTGTTGGAACATGGACAAAGAATTTAACCGTGATAACACTCCCTTGATCCTCAGCGACTGTAATATAATGGAATTTCCGAATGATGTCAAGGTATGTTTCTTGCTTTTTTATTACGAAACATGTTTTTAAAACAAATGTTTAAATGGTAAACCTTCTTTAGTGGTGCCCAAGATACAGGCTTGCCTGATTTGAGATTGCACACCACTATGTTTGATTTTTGGCCACTCGCAGCCAGCCTCAATAATGAGTTATTTAAGAGTCATTGGACCCATGTTCAGGAGGAGCAAGAAATAAAGTTTTTCCTGCCTATATATGGACTTGGCGGCATGAATAGCGTAGGGTACCAATTAAAAAAATTAGCCACAGTAAAAAAATACGTTGAAATGTCCTAAAAAATTGCGGTATTGTGTACGTTTTAAAGTCTATGCTACACAGAGACAGCACTGCTGCAACTCAGGTACGCTATAAACGACAAGTGGGATCTATGAAACACGGGCCTACGGTGAAATAATCAAAACAAAATTTTGAGGTTTTTATGTTTCCGTGCTCTTTTTAGTCGACCAATCAGGTTATTCTTCAAGTTACACACACGAAGTTTGTTGCATTGCGGACTAGTATAGCGTGTGAGTCTTGGGAGTGATAACTTGATTTTTTATTGTGCCTCTCTGTTTCACTCCAATGTAACCCAGGCCTCAGGGGTACAATGAAACAGAAGTAAGGTCTAGTGGGAAAAAATGGGTTTAGATAAATTTTTGATTTCGTTTCTATGACTGATTTTTAGATAATAAATAAATTAAAGTACAAGAATTACGTTGAGAAAAATACTTTTTTTTGTTTCATTGTTCACCTTTCCCTACAATGATCATTTTGCGTGACAAGGATAGGATGGGATATTTTGCCATCTTTTTTTTACCAATAGTCTTTTTAGTAACATCATTAAAATAGTATTAATTAATCAATTAGTATTTTTAATTGAAGTCGAATTTCTAATAACGTTCTGCATCGTTCTCACATGCATAATTTAAACATGAATGATGTAACCAATATAATGTAACCATAATTTGATTTAAAAGAGTGTCCGTGGAGTTACTTGCCCGTTCTTTTCCATAGGTACCTACTACGCTTTGGAATGGGCAATTAGCTTCATTTTTACCTTACCGACCTACCTTGACAATTCAAAAGTGCCTGTAATTGGTTTATTTGAAATAAATTATTTGAGTTTGAGTTTGATAAAAACTGGCCACAGGTGAGGATGATGATTAATAGGAAAACGTCAGGGAGGCTTTTGGGAACTACAGGCTAGATAAAAAAAAATATAAGCTTACCATCTAACCCTTACCGATAATTCCTTGCAAATCCAGGCAGACCGTGAAGGCAACCTCTGGATCCTGAGTGACAAACAGTCCCGGTTCCTGTACGAAGCCATGAACTTCGATGAGGTCAACTTCAGGGTCCTGACTGCACCCACTGCTACCCTCGTTAAGGGCACGCCGTGCGAGAAGAAGTCTTTCTTTGGTACGTATATTAAAAAACCTTACTTATATTATAAATGCGAAAGTAAGTTTGTTTGTTTGTTAAGCTTTCACGCCAAAACGGCTGAAAGGATTTGGATGAAATTTGGCACATAGATAGACCATGACCTGGGAAAGGATATGGCTACTTTTCATCTTGGATTGCAGACGAAGTCGTGGGCAACGGCTAGTGTATAATAATACCAGCCTATCACTGTCCCATTGCAGGACAAAAGGCATCTTCTCATACAGAGAAGGCACGAAGACGAAGCACGAAGCACGAAGTTTATTGACTATTAGGTTCTGCCCGCGACTTCGTCCTCGTGAAATTCTTGTTTCCCCGACCCAGCCCGTATATGCGCCATCACTTCGTTGTCGTAAGCGCTAAGGCGTTCTTTCTATTTTTATTTTAGCAGGCTACTTAGGGTCATAGCGTGATGTTACATAGCTTAAAGCATTGCTCATGAATTGGGTTAACAAATGCGAAAATAATTTTTCAAATTCGATCGATACTTCCAGAGATTACCTCTCTTTATAATATTCGTTTATATAAGTCCAGGTTTCCTCACGATATTATTCCTTCGTCGAAGTCTAAGATAAACTCAGAAAGTGCATATGAATTAAAAAGTCACATTGGTTTCCTGCATGAGAGACGAGGCCTTAACCACTGGGCCATCACGACAGTCAACCACAAAATGGTATACTACATCGACGAGAATTAATGGCGCTGTGGGATGAACCAAACTTAGTATTAAGGCTCCTAAAAGTCGCTCATGAGACACCATGAAAGGCGTTGGTCGGTCATGACAGCAGGACGGTGGCCATAGAAGTCGAAATCCGCTAAGGAGTGTGCACCCAGTCCTGAAAATAGATGGCGCTGAAGCGTTGTGCCTATACACTACAGGCATGTGCGACGTTCTTTGTGACGTCATTATCTTACCGTCAAAGCCATTCGCTTCATAAATCTCTTTTAGCTATTGAACTGTTTTGTCTCTTTAGTCTACAATCCCTGTTTTAAAGTATTGTTTGATTCAATGTGTAGTCACAAAACATACTACAGATTGTGTAAGTACTTAATTAAAGCTACACATTGATATAGAAATAAGTAACACAAATAGTAGACAATCAAATGAATTCTTGTCAATATTTACAACTTGGACCAGATTCCATTTGATTGTCTACTATTTTATTACATTTCTAAGCGGTAGTCAGCCACTACCGCTTAAGAGTATGAAATGCCTGTTTCTTTAAAATAAAAAAATAATAATAAATGAAAAGTATTTAATGGGACTCACAAGGGAAGTTACAAAGTTATAAAACGAAAAAAAAGTCCTACTATATAAAAATAATAACTACCTAAGATTATACTTATTTCAGGATCGAGAAAATAAAAATTGGGAAAGAGTTATTTATCAAGGTCGACTCAGCGATTTTGTGTTCAAAATTCGTTAGCCGATTGAAGATATTAAACTGAAATCATGAATTCATAACCCAGAAATTTGTGCAATATTACAGTTTTTTTTTCTTTTCTTTTGTCAATGTTTTCTTGGTCGTTTTTTTACAATACGAATTAAATTCAACTTGAAACTGATTTGTTTTTATTTTATTTCCCATACTGAGCCAAGATACTTGTTTGCCCAATGTTAACATGTAACTCAATAAATCTTTTGCAATGTGCACGTCCGAAGCAACACTAAAACTACGAAAACCGCCCCTACTGATAAGTGATAAAGGCACTGTTAATGTCAATTGTTACTGTGGACGTGCGAAAGGTTCGGAAATTAAAACTAGAGTAAAACAAAAACACGCAAAATAATTTAATTTTTTATTTAAATATACAACATGGTAGTTATAACTATTTAATTAAATAAGTCTATGTGATTCAATAATTCATAATTAATCATAATTTTGCACGTGACCATCGATTCCGTTTGATTTCGTTCACATTGTCAGTCTTTTAACTAATTATTAAAATTGAACCGACGTACAGTGGACTTAGAAATGTGAGCACCTACTGACTAACGTTAGGTGAAGTTTAGAGTCTCGTAGACATCGCAGAAACGGATGAACAAGGATGCTTCAAGACATGAGAGTGTTGAAGTAAAATGTAGAGTAATATCCCGAAATACCGCGTTGGTAAAACTACCCAGAAGTGGCTTTATGTGGGGCTGCAGGACTTCATCCGTTTTTTTTTACAGTCTCGACCGTCGTCGAGAGAATGCATACTTGACACCCGTCACGTTCATACAAACGAATACGTGTTTTGCGAATTTGATCTTTATTAGTTACTATAATTGTCGCACTGACAGGTGTCGGGAACGCATTCTCAACCCGGACCGGATTATTGTGTAGAGCTTCGGTTTTCTAGACAAGCGATTCCGTCTTATTATAAAGGCTGTCATGAAAATCTGTCATTTACGACAGTATTCAGTATTACAGCGGGGTTTGACATCAAGTCAAACCCCGCTGCCCAAAGATTTAAATCGCTAGATTTGCTCTCACCTTACTTAGTCACGCGAAAGTATCCACACTGAGAATAGTGAGCTCACACATGATTCTAGAGGTGTCACATCGAAACAGAAACGCGACTATCTTTTGACGCGTTATGGCGAATCTAGAGATTTAAATCTTTGCCGCTGTCACCATTTTCATGACAGCCGTCACTACGGCCGTTAAGTACGGCCACCGCTCTTCTAGGAAACCGTTGCTTTAGTTATTACCGCCAGCACGCGTAGCATGACTGGGTTTTGTCGACGGAAGAATATACAAAATGACAAAGAATAGACAAAATGACAGATAGATTAGACAGAATGACAGTTTTTTTTATTCAACTGTCATTTTCTCTATTCTTCTGTCAACAAAACTCGTTTCTATGGTGCGCGTGCTGCACGCATAGCATGACCGTGTTTTGTCGACGGAAGAATAGACAAACTGAGTACAGATTTCCAAAGAAATGTCATTTTGTCTATTCTATAGTCTGTTTGTAATTTTTTCGTCGACAAAACCTGTTTCTATGGTGGTCACGCTACGCGTGCTGCTATATTTAGCTGTACAAGGCATTCTTTTGGCGATTTATCGCCGCCATCTTGTTTATTTTTTTCAATACATTTACAAATGTATACCAACAGCGCCCCCTGTTAACGTCATTCGAGTGCCAAAAGACTCTTGTGCATTTCATTTTCACCATAGATACTATGTTCAATGTCTGACACGGAGTAATAAACAAATGGAGTGAGCGAGTGTACGATCGACACAAATACACGCTGCTTTTAGTTCCTAATCACTAATGATGTTGGATATTTCGTCCCGCAGCGTACAAACATTCCATTTACTTCATACTAATACGTACCTAACAGGGTGTAAAAAGACACTTAACGAAGCCGAGACTCACTCTTACTCCACGTCATTGCAATTTTTTTGTACTGGACCATATTCGTCTCTCATATTTTTTGCTGTGGCCGACAGGGTCCATATTTATTTAGTTTTTACCATCTATGTAATACATATGGAATGCAATAAAGTATTGAGTACCTGAGAAACTTTTGGTTACGGAGATATTGGGCCAAAGTTCCAACTTTTATTGATATTTTTTATTTTACGAAAACAAGTTCTTGATGTTTTATCGCAAATTTAAATACCCCCTCGACCCCTGTACCGTTGCATGCAACCATGAGCACAATGTTTTGCGTGTCTTACATTGCGCACTACCGTAAAACAGCCAATTTTCACACCAACATACCCAGCAATGATTTTTGTGCAATGTTAGCAAACTATGTGATGCGTCTTTTTACATCCTGTATATAAATCATATCGGGATATTCCTAATAATAATATAATTAAATTTGCACTACCTACATACAAACTACAGTAGCATTTAAAAAGTATAGAATCTTAATGGACTTTAGAAGATCATTGTACGAAAAAGTTTTGCATGGAATACTGCATATTTGATATCATAGTATATCATAGGTTCCAAAAGACTTGTTTTTAATCTAAACTACTTTTTAGGTGATATTCCTAAACATTAAAAACTTTTTCATATAATGTTTCATAAATGAATTCTACGGCGATTTAAACCCACTAACTATCAATTGCGTTAAATAAAACATGAATATTGCTTGTGTTCACAAAAATTCAATGGTGACCGAAGAGAATTCTTATTTATTTGAAAACTTGTAATATTTTACAAATTAGTTTAACCGTACCTTAGATCTCACAACGCTAAAGCTGCCGACTAAAACCAACTATTCACTATTATAACATTTCTTTCATAATACTCATTAAATTCGCGACTTTCACACTAGCGTACTTCGACCAAAACGTATCTATTTTTATTTTATTTCTAAGTCCACGCGTGGCTCATACGGTGCCCATCGCGTGTTCGAATCGAACAGAATTTAAGCGTTGCAATTTGAAATATAACATTATTTACAAGTATTATTGCTGAATCATCTATCATAGGCCATAATAATATTGAGAATTTACAAGAAAATATGAATTATAAAATGAAACTTATAAAATAGTGTCGCGCATGCTCATAGTAAGTATTATTTTGAAAATGTATCGACTAAATCGATAGTCGACATTTTTGACTCGGTTCGATTACTAGATTTCGATCTGAGATTAAAATATCAGTATTTTAGTCGAAACAATTAACTCGACTATTCACCAAATATTTAATTGACAATGACTACTGATTAGTGCATATTTTTGTTCTCGTGCAGAAACGATAAGAAAACATCAACTAAATCAGTTACAAATTGTTCATAAGTTTTCATTCACGTCTCTTGTTAAAGTCAAATTTACCAATTATTGTTAAGTCGTTACATTTTCAGCTGTATTTGGGCAAAATGCCCATACGACGATTGTTATTGATAAGTCCTATTCTAGACATTCACAATGCTTTGCTGCGATTTTGGGTCTTAGCTTAATCAGCCTATAATGTTCCCACTGCAGGGACACAGGCCTCCTCTCATTGAGCGGGAGTGGGCCTTGGTAGATGGGAACCACTGTACTTTATGGACCGGCGATTTTTTATAGTACCCATTTTTTTTGGTAGTTTTTACATTTTCTAGTGTATTTTTGAAATCCACAAATGTCGCAAAACCATAAGTGCCTAGAAAAAAAAAACAATTTTTTTTCGGGATTGGTTGGATAGTGGGAGTATAAAGGGTGGGGACGACTAAGTCTCTTTATGATCTTCCCCACCCTTTGGAGATTTTTTTTACTCGGCACCTATGGTTTTGCGACATTTGCGGTTTTCAAAAATACTCTAGAAAGGGTACAATCTACAAAAAAAAATTGGTACTATTAAAAATCGCCGGTTCGTAAAATACAGTGGAGCCGGTAGATGTCACATGTCTTCGAATTTTTGGTTCTAGGACATGCCTGTTTCTTCACGATGTTTTCCTTCACCGTTTTGGGTCTTAATATTGATATAATGTACGGCGCAGTCAGCATTACCATACAGGTATATCAGCACGCAAAGTACGACAACCATATAAACGAAGTTTGTCGACGGAATAGACAAATGACAGATGAATAAAAGAAATCAGTAATTTTTCTATACTATCGGTCATAGTAATTTCACTATTGAGTATCAAAACTACACAGCCTTTCACATCTAGTTCAAAATCAGCTACCTTCTTTCAAATAATGAAAAATAAAAGGAAAGATGACAGGACTAACGCTAGTGTTTATGCTGTTAACTTTTCGTCCTCAATAGTATACAAATTGTGTGTTCATTCTCAAACATTATGCGCACAACGACGATCAACCTTTTCGGTGCAACAACAAGCCGTTGCGCGTTGCTGTTTGACGTTGCTACTGTGTTGCTTAGTGAATAAATTAAACTACGAATCGAAGCATAGCAATTTGAATGTTCACATTTAATATCTATGTAATGTGGTCGTAAATAGTCGATACATATTTATATAAAATAAAGCTTTTGAATTTTACACAAGAACTATGTATTTTACAGAAATAATTTCGTAACGTTGTACATTATAGTAAACTTAACAATAAGTTTCAAATAAATTGGTAAGTGCCAGTAGTCAACTACAATATTGTCTTTCTGAGATTGCTTTTGCATTAAAGTCTAATATTTTAATTTTTATAATTTGCATCGTGTGACTCTCACAGTGACAAGGCTTTCACAGTGAAGAAACCTTTCTTGGTTTCAATTCAAAGAAAACTTGTATAAAAATATATCAATTAAAAAATCAAAAATAAGTCGAGACGCATGCGCGACATCCAAAACCGTAAAATTATGGCAAAAATGACTTTCCCGATTTCTAAAACGTAGGACACAACACTATGGCTGTCATTCGGCTAAATTAGAAATAGACAACGAGATACTGTTGTCTCTTCCAACCGAAGATTCCCGAACATAGCCAAAGTGTATTGCCGTTAGAACAGTGCGTCACTGTGAACATTGTCCTACCCTACAAGGTTCATTTTGCTGTGACAAAGGAAGTTCTACCTTATTTCAATAGTCCAAAGTTGTTTGTCGAATAGATTATCTAGTGTTTTCGCCGGTTTCTCCGTTTTTATGTTGGGGCGTTGTCTTAGCAGTTGCTGGGGTGAGGCGCTTTCTGAGGGGTGTCGTGTACTCCCATCCGTCCTCGCCTTTAGGGTTGAACAACTGTAACGAAAAAAAAACGATATCTTTTTAGAGTTTTTTTTCGAGCCGCGTTTCACCATCTATTTCACACCGAGACCCCTCCATGACGCGGTCTCATTCGTTAGATCTGTGACAGTCGTTACGGGTAGTTATAACTGACAATTTGTAGCATTATCAAGACTATCGTGTTCCTCAGTAACTGGGTTGTAGAGTTGAGATACGAGAATTTTTCGTGTGTTTATATTAGGTATTTACCTTTGAAGTTGCCGTTTTACAATACTGGCCATTTTAAACGTAATATATGTTTGCTGTAGGCTGGCAATAAATTCTTAATTCAAATGAATTTCATTGAAAAAATATGGAATTTTATTTTCAAAATTAGTAATTTGTCTATTAATTTGTGTTTTGTTCTCACTATCTTTGTATCTTTTTCATCAATATGGACACGATAAAAATACAAGTAATTTTGTTAATAGCTCGTCCTCGCTGCTCCTACACGACAACGCTCGACCTCATACGGCACAACAGACGGACTCTAGGCTATCTTGTAGCTTAGAGACAGTCTGCTTGGAAGTTTTTCGTCATCCACCGTACTCACCAGGCCTTGCGCCAACAGACTTCTACAGTTTCCAAATTTTGGACAACTTCTTAGCAGGGAAAAAATTCAATACCGGAGAGGCAGGACAAAATGCTTTTGAGGAGTTTGTTGGCCCCGTACACATGACTTCTTGAAGAAGGGTATTGAAAAAATACCACTGCGCTGACAGAGATGCTCCGATAGCATGGGTGAATATTTTGATTGATAGAAATAAACAATATTTATATAAAATGATTAGCTTTCTGTATACTAAACGGCAATTTCATAGGTAAAGACCTAAATTATTATGTATTTGGCTGGAATCCGACCCCAACGGTCCAGCAGCCTCATAACTCGTAGCTGCAGATTCAACCCCTTTAGCACTTAGAGGCAACTCCCGCATTTTTAAGATCGTCGCACTCTAATCTCAGTCAAGTTAAGGAAAGGCTAGGCAGATGATAGCGAGGAAAGAAATCTAGAGTCCATGAAATAAGTTACCAGCGTGGCCCACTTCTCCGCGTTGGCCTCCCTGGTCTTGACGTTGTCCCGCTGCGCCTGCTCCACGTGTCGCTTGGCGGCCGTGGCGGCGTCGCAGTCGGCGGCCCGCAGTGCGCACGTCACGTGGCGCCACACGCGGCGGGACTCGTGCGGCGGCTGGCGGGACACCGGCGCCACGCGCTTGCGACGCGCCTTCATGTTCGACACTTCGAATAGGACTTCTGAACGCTGTCATTCAATAAACGTACAATATTAAGGTTGGATTTGTCTTCTTCCTTCAAAGTAATTACATTTTTTTTTGTTAACATTAACAAATTACAAATACAGAACATAAGAAAGGCCATAAAAGAAAAGAAAGATGAAGAGATATGAGGAACAGGGTGTAAAGTTCACTCATACTCTTGGAAAAGGGAGGATCCTCCGACCAGATGGATGTCGTATCTGGTGGGCAACTGCCCAACGTTTGATGTCGGGAAGTTGTATATATGCTATCTGCGCGGTAAACTCTACTTGCGCGATGCAGGATTTGTCAGACGTCAGTGTGATGCGTTTGTTCGCATGTGACGGTGTAGATGCCGCCACAAAGAAATAAAATGCGTGTATTGCCATTGCAACACAAAAAAATTACACCTTAAAACTATAAAAAAAAGAAGAAAGATAGTAATGCCAAAAAGGCACAGCTTAGCATAATGTCAAATGACAACACAAGGTTACCATCTGATGCTGATTTTCAGCTACAACCCACGAGTGCCATACGCTAGAATACTAAACACAGGGTGTGTCCGTTTTAATAAATGAAGAGAATAAAGAAAAAATATAACAAGCTCATACAAAATCAAATAAAATTTTGTGACATACATGTGTGTGTGTGTTGTGTTTGTGTTATGACTAATGAAACACTAAAATATATGAATACCCAGTTTCTGCGTATTTGCTACATACATTAAAATAATAAATCTATTAATAAGACAAAGCCGTGTGCGGTTTTCACAGCAGGTTCAAGCTTTTAAATATCTGGGTCACATTATGACTGGTGACCCTATCAATAACAGCCCGGGGTCTAGACTTCTGACCAGTCTGTTGGTGACAAGTGAAAATACACTCTCATGGAACTTAAACATAACTTCCAAAATGTGGGTGTTATCTGTTCCAAAAGTATCTGATAAAAGTATAATTAAACCCCAGTTCTGGTTAAATTAATACATGATAATTTACTTAAAGTTTTCAAATTTACATCTCACCAACTTTTTTCAACATTTATTGTTTGAATTACATAATAAAATTGTAATTGAAAAATCCTCGACGAAAATTACGGTTACTAAATTAAAATCAATAGAGAATCTTACTGCCAATAACTCCGCTAGAGGGCACTGTTACACTATATATAACAAAATGGTTGTAATATAATAATAAGATTAATGTTCCGAATAATTTGAAATCATTTCCCGGGTACTTTCTTGACAGAGTAGTAAATGTAGAAATTTTACATTGGGTGACACAATGGGCGGTCTTATCGGTATATATCGATATAGATATACCCCTCCGTCTATCTCTTTGGGTACATGCATAGGCGTGATGATATGTTATGCTACTTACCCCGGAATCAGTCCATCTTCCATCCATTCTAGAATTCCATTCTCCCTGGGCAGTGTAGTAAGGTTTCTTGTCCACTCCGGCGAATATTTCACACGTGACCCGATGTTTTTTGCCGCCGTAGAACGGTTTCGTGAGAAACTCGATGTTCGCTTTGTGGCCCGTTTGGACGCATTCTATGCACACTGAGCCGCCCAGTTCTATCCAAGGGACTGTAAGTATTGATCTGTAGATTGAGAAAAGGATTATATTAGCATTTACTTAATCAAAATGTAACATTAATTCACTGACAGACAACGGAAAGCCTAAACCGCTCGGTAGTTTTATTATTTTATTAATAATTAATCAGATTATTTCAGAACAAATTGGACGGTGACCTCCAAACTAGGCATCAGCCTGTATCTTGGGGGTCGGAATTGCGACATTTTCAGAATTAGATGCATAGTGTTTATTGCATAATAGAGATGATGACTAATACGAAAAATAATGTAATTTTAAAGAAGTTAAATCAATATAAATATGAAGAAGCTACGCACTCTAAAAGTTTTTGGAGGGGATTGTTCGCGTCCTTGTCGCGCGGTACGGACAATGTATGGCGCTAGTATGAAGTTACTTAGTCGTGACGTCACTTCTACGATAGTGCTGTCCTTGCTTAACACTTTTAAACGTTTATATCTTTTACATTTTTGAAGCTTTTACACTTTTTATTGTTTGCACTATTTCACAAATATTTTTTAGGCAAAAATTAAAAAAAAATGTCATCATCCCTATTATGACGAAAACATGAACTAAAATTAAACTTAATTTTAACCAATAAAAAGCAAAATAAAACCATCTGAGATCAAGTAATAATCAAAACATAAGATGTATGTTATGTTTATGGACGCGCGGGCTCGCGAAAGATGGACGGAGTGGAGAGAGGCCTTTGCCTAGGAGTATCAGGAGGCTAGGCAAACTTTTTACAGTGGGTTCAGTGTGGTAGACCTTGCTCGGGATATTATCATGAGCAGATGTCCGGCGCGCGAAAAAACTTTAAGGCAGCCAGCCCTCAAATATGTACAGAATAATCAAGAACAAATCAAAATAAATACACAGGCGCGACATGAAAAGTCCAAAAATTTTGTGAAATTTTGGAAGGAAGTTACGAAGCTAAATCCGCGAAAAAACTTTAAGGCAGCCAGCCCTCAAATATGTACAGAATAATCAAGAACAAATCAAAATAAATACACTGGCTCGACATGAAAAGTCCAAAAATTTTGTGAAATTTTGGAAGGAAGTTATGAAGCTAAATCCTTAGAGTGGTACTCCAGTTAGTGTGGAAGGGGAGACTGATAAGACTATTATTGCAATGAAGTTCCGGAGACACTTTAATGTGCCGCCGCAGCATGGCAATGGTGCGGAGGCTTTCCATGTCGCAATCGATGACGACCTTGCCGTGCTCAGAGGTATGAGGCGTGGAAAGTCTCCGGGTCATGACGGCCTTAGTTAAGAGCATTTGGTGAATGCGGGCCGGTATATCCGTAATCCGTCGTGTATTAGCACAGTTTTTAATCAATGTGCACAACATTGTTACATGATAGCGGATCTCATTCGCAGTGGTTATTCATATTCCTAAAAACAGGACTGTTTCAAGCAACAATAGTGGCTAAAGGGTCTTGAACGTCTATTACACAGGCAGCTGAGTCCGTCACTAAAGATTGACGATGGCCAGTTTGGTTTTCGGCCTGGGGTTTCAACTGACATGGCTATAACCTACCTCAAACAGGTTGTCAAGCATTATGGCGATCAAGCAACCAGTGTGTATGCTTGTTTCCTTAATCTGAGTCGCGCTTTTGACACCATAGATCATGATCTGTTGCCGGAAAAGCTAGAAAATAATAATGTGCCAGCTGGAGTTAAAGGGCTTGTTAGATATTGGTATTGGACTCAGTCTAACATTGTCAGATGGGGTTGTTCCATGTCCGAAGACTATACGCTGCCGTGTGGTGTAAGACAGGGGGGTCTGACCTCTCCCGACCTGTTTAATCTATAAGTATTGAGGAGTTGAGTAGGACACCGGTAGGGCTCTAATTGGGCGATCGTTATGTGAACAACCTGAGTTATGCTGACGGGGGGCTGTGCAGAACCATATATTCTTCTTCAAAATATAAGATAATATTAATGGGCCTGTTTCGCAGCATCCGGATAGATATTGTGCACTTGTTGTCAGATAAGTTTACTGAAACGTCACAATTCGGAGGTCGTGAGACAGGATTTAAACAGATTTAACTAAGCGAGGGTATAAGTAAGTTTTTGATATATTAATAGAATTAATTACCACACACCTAACTATTAATTAATTGGTTTGCTACATACACAACTATAACATAATAAAGATGAGCTCGTTTATTTAATCATCAGAGTGATTACTTCCACGTGCTTAAGAGAGATCATTAACCTAAATAAGCACTATTCACACACACTTCTTTAATTAACTTACCGTGGGCCTAGCACGAACAATTTAATTTTAATTAATTTAAATACTCGTTTTGCACACATTAACCGCATTATACATTAAAAAAAACAATCGGCTTTCTATACTTTATTTTAGCTATCGAACTGTTTTCTCCCTTTCTGTCAAGTTAAAATGAAGTGTGACAGAAAGAGACAAAACAGTTCGATTGTTAAAATTGGTTTATAGCGCCGATTGTTAAAATTGGTTTATAGCGCCGATTGTTAAAATTGGTTTATAGCGCCGATTGTTTTTTTTTTGAATAAGGCGGTAAATCTTTATTTGTATCTAAGGGTGACTAATTGTGCTATTTCCAAAAAAAGTTACTGAAATTCTGTAGGATTATAGAGGCATGAGGAAGAGCGTGTAAAGTTCACTCATCCTCCATAAAGAAAGAAGAATGAAAGATAAATTGTTGTTGTCTATTGAAAAGGGAGGGTCTGCTTGGCAACTGCCCGTCAATTGATATCCGGACGTTGTATATAATATGCTAGTTGCACGGTAAACTCTGCTTGCGTGATGTAGGATTTCGCATGTAGCAGTTTAGATGCACAGGATAGATGTATTATCGATTGAAGAAAAAAAGGCCAAGTGCGAGTCGGACTCGCGCACCTAAGGTTCCGTACAAACCTGTAGGTATATAAGTAAAAGTTCACACGCGTTCAAGAGGAAAGGGGGCAGTAAGTTTAAAATTATTAAAATATTTTTTAAATTTACGGTTTTCGTAATTTTTCTTTATCTGTGCTATAAGACTTTGCTTCGTACCAAATTTCAAGATTCTGAGTTCACGGGAAGTACCCTGTAGGTTTTGATTCCATTGCGAGTGTCGAAAATTTGTGGAAATTTGTGGCATAAACGGCTAAATCTTTTGATTGCGTAGGCTTATAAGTTTGATTTTTTCACAGCTCCAAGGGATACTAGACCTGAGTATTTGATATAAATTCCTAAACGAAAAAGGGTCTTGACAGACAGACAGACGGACGGACAACAAAGTGATCCTATAAGGGTTCCATTTTTTCCTTTCGAGGTACGGAACCCTAAAAACAACGTTACGTTTACGTAGATATCTGAAATAAAAGAAACTCACCGGCCATATCCATTAGGGAATGTAAGCGTATACTCTTCTCCAGTATCTAACAAGGTGACGGTTCCCTTGCCGATATTATGCACACCTATGGACAGGCCTAAGAACTTGCTCTTAGTCCAGACCCAGGCCTCGAACTGAATCCGTTTGTTCACGTGTTCAGCGTAGAAGGCCGATATTGGGGGGTGGTGGGACACTTGTTCGGCTACGAAGGAAAGCTGGTCTGGTGTGCACCAGGGCACGGGGCCGTCACCTACTTCCTGCTGTGAAAAGAAAAAGCATTTTTTAATCACCCCACCATGATCAATATCAGGGTAGGGTGATGGGACAGGGCAAGATGCTAACATCTTGACCTGTCCCAGCACTATATATCTGTTAAGACGCACAAGGTACAAAATCGCGTGACACTACACATTTTTTTGTCAAATTTTTGCTGCTTTAAAAGAGTTTAGTAACCTCGCAGGCTGGTTCCAAAATATTTTGGTTGAATAAAAAATCTATAGTATTTTTCGTGCAAGTGCCATACTCGTAAGGACACTCCCCCTTAAAAAGTTTTAATAGATTGTACTACCTAAAAGTATTCTAACTATAGACACAGTGACGATTAGGATAACACATTAATTGAAACGACTTGTCCAATTATTACGTTTTATAAACATACATAATTAATAATTATTAACATTCTACCCGTGGGACCTTTTTTCCCGTTTTAGTATTTAACAACATTAAGCCTAATTTGTAGGCTGATTGATGATGATAATGAAGCTTAATTTGTAATTATTTGGTAACAATACAATAAAGTGTGTGTTGAATTGTTGATACCATCGCCCCGCGCGTGTGCTTTTATTATCAAGGGTAGTTTATTTCATGCCAACTTTTACGCTATTTATTTTGTTTTTTAAAGGTCAGTTTTTGTTTGTAAAATTGTTTACGTTTTCGTTTATTTATTATTATCCTTATTTTAACACATTTTTAAATATTTTTATAAAACAACTTTTAAAAAACACATACAGTTTGCACCGTAGCGGAGACTAGTCCAATGCTTACGCTAGGGTGCAAACTCCGAAAAATCAAAGTCAAAGCATTTATTTCAAACAGCCACTTAAAGGCACTTTTGAACGCCAACATTTACATTTAAACAGAATTCATTCTAGGCGCCCCGTCCAAAACGTAGTTTCGTATGGAGAAGAAGGGGCACGAAACTCCACCGTTACTCTTTTAAAATGTTTAACAATATTTTGTATACATTAATTATATAGGCTCTAAATCCTTCCTATCCTAAGGGCACGTCTTCCCTACCATTACATTGCCCGCCGGTCTTCTCCTTTATATGCAATGATCTTTGTAGCACCATGAAGCATGAGGCTTCAGGGGCTAGTGCAAACCTTGGGGTTCATTCGATTAATCGAGTCTGGTTAAACCACGCTGGGGTCGGTGCATTTCATTCATTCATGTTTTTTTTGTTATTATATAGACTGATATCAACTTGTAATAACTAATAACCACAGTACTTTTGAATGTGACAAACTGTCTGTAAAATTGCTTATTTTACTTATAACAGACTGATAACAACTGTACTTTTAAATGTGATAACCCGTTTTTTTATTGTAATATTGTTTATTTTATTATTATAAATGATAAATGATTTTATTTCTGTAAGTAGGTTTTAAAAACACTTTTACACGTCAAACATATTTTAAAAACTATATGAGATCGGCGTTTCCAGTTTATAACAGACTAATAACAATTTGTAAAAGCCGCTGCTGTTCTGTGTATTGGGACTACCGTCAGTAAAATAAAACAATACTTATAGACAAAGCTCACATCGATATCCCCAGTTGCAACTGAAAACAACTGACATTATTGATGCAAAAGAAAGTTCTATGGCTAGTTTAAAACCTACCTTCTCAATACTAGCGTTATTACTCTCAGCGGACGCTCCGTCCATGTCCCAGTGGCACCTGAACACCTCTCCCAGGATGGGGTTGTACGGTTTCTTGGCGACCTGAGACTTGCGGCCCGCGTGGTACGAACTCAGGTACCAGCGCACTACTTGCACCATGCGGTCGCGAGGCGTTGGTTGGTCTACTATCCTGGAAACAGAGGAGCTTGTTTGATTTGATTGTGTATGAGATGCAGTTCCCCAGTTTCAAATTTATAGTTGTCAGGACAAGGTTTGTACGAAAGAATAAAAGTTCAAATTCACCGGGAAAGTCGGGAATTTGGATGCTATTTTTGGATGAAATTCACCCCAGGCAACGCCGGGCGAACGCGGGACGAACAGTATTTTTTAAATGTGGTGTTTTGGGTTTTGAAAATTCGTAGTAAGTACTAAGTTAACCTACAAAATACTTACCACTATAGTATCGCAGCCGTTTGCAATACGCATTCAATGTCTATCTTTAGCAATGGCAGTTCAAGTGTATATATATTAATATTAACTCACTTTACGAACTGATCCGGATGTGCGAAGGAGTCCGCGTACATCTCTAGAAGCGATCGCCTCTCTAAGATGAATGTCGGTAGCACAACCTGTAACAGATGGTTGTATCATGAATCTGTTACCCAGGGAATAGAACCCCTTTCTTTCGGGGGGAAATTCGAATGGTGTGTAGGTGAGAATCCTAGATAATTAAGTCCGAAATTTACCAATGAAACTAAACGTGATCAGCACGTTTATACCGTGTTCAAGAGCTGTCAGTGACAGCTTACGTTTTCATTGGTGAAATTCGGACTTAATTTCAAAACAAGTGCTTTCGATATGTGTCACATGAGTGAGCTTCGTAGATTAATTTTTGATAAATTACGATAAGGATCACTGAATTAAGTGAATGGCTTAGCACTGACAGTGTATTGACTGTAATCCATGGTTACGTTAGTACGTGAACCGGTTCGAATTACGGTACTACCTGCAGAAGACCCTTTTTATGTTTGGCATTTGCAATTCTATACACGTGAATATTGCCCGGCTTTTGGAAGCCAAGTAAAATAGATTATAAAGAAATCTGCTGTAATCTGTGTAAATTTTTGTCAAGTTGTTGAATTTGAAATCTGTGAGATGAGATTGCGACTTGAATGTTTTCTTAGTTCGAGAATAGGCATGATAACAATATTTTTTTTTCTCAAAATTTTTATGTTTCCAATAGTGCAAAAGCTTAAAAAAAATTCAAGTTATAAACGTTTTAAGATAAGTGTTAGACAAGGACAGCACTATCGCAGGATAGAAAGCATTTGTTTACCTTAGTGAGATCCATTCCGATTTTGACCTGCGACAGGAGATGCGTGACTACGGAGCCGTGGTTCTCCATCGAGCCGAGGTCGCTGTCCGACTCATCTTCGTACAACGCTGCCAATAGAAATTAGGTTATTAGGTAAGGTAAACAAGACGCTTCTTGCTTAGCGTGGTTTTATGTTCTGGTCTGTTTGACCTGATATATATATATTAATGAGAACAGTTTGTGAGCATTTTTGGTAAAGCCTGAAACAACTGGTTGGATCGAATATCAGAGACTGATATCTATGTTGAAAATATCAAAAACTTTATCCCTGGACTAAAGTAGCCAAGACTTTTAGATAGACCTTCATATCATAATCAGCCTATTATGTACCCACTGCTGGGACACAGGGTCCCCTCACTCTGTGAGAAGGAGTGGACCATAATCCACCCGCACTGGGCCCTGGCACTTAGAACTTTTCGGTTCTAGAACATGCCGGTTTCCTAACGATGTTTTCCTTCACCGTTTTGAGAGCATAGAAGCATAGCATAATCAGCCTATTATGTTCCCACTGCTGGGACACGGGCCTCCTCTCTGTGAGAGGGAATGGGCCGTAATCCACCACGCGGGCCCAGTGCGGGTTGGTAGATGTCACATGTCCTCGAATTTTTGGTTCTAAGACATGCCGGTTTCCTCACGATGTTTTCCTTCACCGTTTTGAGAGCAGTGGTGATGAAATAATTTACACAAAGTAAAGCGCCTGGCTGGGTTCGAACCTACGACCTACAACTCGTAAGTCGCGGCCGTTACCACTGGGCCACCACTGCTCTCCTGTTTTGAGAGCAGTGGTGATGAAATTAACGCGCCTATTTATCCTTTTTGTTTATTGTTTATATATATACTACGTAAATACATGTTTTTCATTTTGATATATTTTAGTTAATGATATGTGGAAGAGCAGAGTCTCATAACACAAGCATTTCCTTGCTTAAAACGAGTCTCCAAATCAAATAATGTAAACCAAGTATGTTAATTGAAATAAACTGTTTTTTTTTTAAAGGAGCTGAGCATTAGTTTCCCTACATTTAAATACTCGGTGGGTGTTAAAGTTATTACCACTGTGATTACGGCCGCTGACAGTCGTCAATGACATGCATGTCTGTAAAGGTTTTTTTGTCCGTAAAGTGTTTCCTGAAAGACCTTGTCTGTCACATTCATCGCGGACGTCATGAATTGATTCTCTAAGGTCAACCTAGTAGGTTGTCATCTGCTTAACCGAACTTGCCTGTGGTTGCCCTAATAAATTAAGGACGCCAGCCAGGGCTTATGGTCTCAAGTGTCAATGTTTTAGTTTTACTAGACAGCTGTAAAAAGGTGCATGGAGGGGGGCACAAAACCTTTTTCTACTCAGATAAAGAAATACGTTCCAAAAATACAAAACGGTTCAGCCGTTTGGGAGCTACGATGCTGCAGACGGACATAGATACACACGTTAAACTTATAACACCCCTCTTTTTTCGTCGGATGTTAATGACAAACGTTATTCGGTAGGTATATACGACGGAACCGCTATCCCAGGAATCTAGAGCTTTTGTGCTTTTACAGACAAAAACATATTTGCTTTGTCTCCACCATAGTCTTAAACTAAAGCAAAATAAATTAATCCTGCCGCTTTGATAGACTAGAGTACTAGACTAATCAACCTAGTCTTCTCCACAAATGACCAGCCCAGTATGATTTCTAGCTGTCATAAAAGTATGTCGAGTCCTTCAGCACACCCGCCTCACTTAAAGTTGGAACTGTGCCAGGGAGACTGGGAGGGGCTTCGCTGTTCGGATCGAATTTTATAGGTTTGGATTGAAAAACTGTCAGTGTATGTATGTACCTACTGTTTATTTAACGGAAATATATCCCTAAAAGTATATAAAGTCTTAAGAGCGACGCGGCGATGGTTATGTTAACTATAAGGCTAGCCTCAATTAATACATACATTATTTTAGATAAACAAGTATTCAGTGGTCCCATGTAGGTAATAATGAGCTTATTGCTAGTTAGTGGACATTTGTATATCCAACATTTTGCCCCTGAGAATTGCACCAGCGCAGACGGGTGATTGCGTATCACACAATCAGTAGCAATCGCTTTCATTTTGACAGTTCAACAACATTAATTGCGTTATCTACGGCCGCATTCCGAAATGAGCTGTAATCGATTTGAGCGCGGTTACACCCGTTCCGAGTTAGCGTGAACGCGATAACTTTCCCGTGAATCGTCATAGATGACGTCATGACATACGCCATCTTGCCCTTTAATAATATCATTGTGAGCGAATTGTTGACAGCTCTCATCTGTCACAATCGTGATAACTAAGGCCGCATTCCGAGTTAGACCATAATCGGTGACAGCGCTCACATCGATAACTAGCGTTCAAATTTAGATATCACGATTATGACAGGTGACAATTCGCTCACAGTGATATTTCTGTAGGGCATGGTCGGCGTTATCGCAAGATGGCGCATGTCATGACGTCATCTATGACATTTCACGGGACATCGTAATCGCGCTCACGCCAACTCGGAACGGGTGTAAGCGCACTCAAATCGATTACATACCAATTCGGAAAGCAGGGTAAATCGGAACGCAAATTATCGATATGAGCGCTGGCAGCGATTATGGTCTAACTAGGAATGCGGCCTACGTTGTTCAGTAGACAAATTTTTCGTACATATGAAGCAATGGATTTGCAATATCATAATAACATAACATCATCAACGCCTGTAATCCCAGAAGGGTTAGGCAGAGGTGTACCTATAGTACACCCACATTTGGCAAGTTATGCTTAAGTCCCATGTAATAGGGGGCGAGCCTATTGCCATTAACCGGGCACAAATCCAAACTCCTGGCTGCTACTAAGAAATGGATTTGCAATATCCTTCTCAGATTCTGATTGTTAGTGTGCTATGCAATTAAGGTTTTGAAGCTTATGTTTGGTAGCCAACGAATGATGCGGTCTTAAAGTAAACAAATGAAAGTTGCAATAGTAAATAGGAACTGTACTCTAAATAAAAGATTGATATCGTCAAGCATTGTCCAGGGTTACCCCGTAACTGGGTTGCTGAGATCAGTTAAGCAGTCTGGTATTCAACTGCATCTAATTAGACGGTAAGCTGACCTGAACATTGTTGGGGAAAGATCAAGCTGACGATGGTGGTATCGTCGATCTGTCAAAACTTACTTTACAAACAAAGCAACTCACTTTTATATGTCAAACATATTAATTAGACTAAATTAAGTGGAAATTTAAGGACTGTTACATCTGTGTGTGTAACGCACGACAATATCGCAAGTAAGCCCCATCTTGAACATTGTATGCTAATCTCAGGAAGCCCAACGAACCCACAGTACATGCATGTGTCAAAGGATATTCCTTGTAAGACAATCGTGAGGGGAATCACGTATGGTGTCATATTGTTTTCTTTGCTAGTGTTTGTTGTTCGTGCGTATGGGCACACATAATGACGGGTACAGGCCCTTACAAAAACATATTTTGTGTTTTAGAAGACACTAATGAAATAGCTTCTTTTTTGTTGCGGAACAAATTTTCACAGAATAGAATATATACCTAGTGGAAAAGTTATTAGCCAGAGATAAAGGTAGCGGAATTAATTTCCAAAAAAATCCTGATAAATACGTGCACTGACTGGACAGGTCCACTCATTCTGTGTGGTTCTTTCCTCAAAAGACCATTTCAGATATCAATCTACATGGTCTTCACTTGACCTGACCAAGATTATGTCTGGACTTTTTAAAAGAGACTGTGTCCTCTGAGTTTGTTTCGGCCTTTCTTCTCAGAGTAGTCAGATAGGAAACGCCGATCTCATCTAGTTTTTAAAATATGTTTGACGTGTAAAAGTGTTTTTAAAAACCTACTTACAGAAATAAAATCATTTATCATTTATCAAAAAGCAAATTTATTCCTATTAGTGGAGACTATTTGATTGTCTTTGTGCCTGTATTATATATTCGCTAGCAAGATGGAAGTCTGGCTGATTTTGCAGGCTGCGCCGGACGTAGATACTTCTTAAGTATCTTCACTCGTAGAGGTTAATTATAAGTCCACAGCTTTAGAATTTAAATTTTCAATACACGATAATGGGATTTCCCCTTCTCCAGTAGGTAGTTATAAAATTTTATTTGTACATGAATCTGCATAAACCTGCAAATCACAATTTGTAGTTCGTGATCGTATTTTTACCGTTTGTTATGGTTCCTAAGGTCGATATCAGACGCTTCACCCGAGTGAATTGTACACTCTACTGAAGGTTAATGTTTGTTGCATTCCAAGTTCACACGACACCGACACAATTATTTTAATAATAATTCCCTTTCATTTCGTTTTTAGATCATTCGGTAGGCGATTGAAAAATGTGCCGAAATCCAACGTCGTTGAATGGGTTCACCCATTTTTACTTTTGATTCATACTGTGTTCACTACTTGTTTTATAACAAAAGCGATTAGATAAACATGTGCATATTTATCTACATTATTTATATGCACTTATATTATAGTATATACCTATTCACTTTCCGATACTCTGCACAAGGACGAAATAAGTGTTAACAAAGCTAGCCGACAGCTTAGTTCCCAGCTCCATGTGTAGAGAGGGTATTCTACAAACCCAACCTAATGGTGGCGCTCACACACGCACTTATTAAATCTAAAAGAAAGTAATCCTTCCGTTTTGGAAGCACACTTAATGGCTTATCTGCAAGCCACCACAGTCAGGTTAGACGATCGAGCGAGGTGGTGGTGGACGTTGAAACGTATGCCGAGTGGATGATCAAAAATGAACAAAAAGTGAAGCGACTTTCGGCTAAGGTTGTATTTCACCAATGAAACTGAACGCTATGAGCACATAAACTACGTTTAAGAGCTGTCTGTGTCATTATTTTTTATGGAATATTGACAATGACAGCTCTTGAACTCTGAACGCGTTCAGTAACATTCGTGAAATCGGCACTAAGGGCTTATGCCAAGGCTCTTAGGTTGCAAGAAATATTGTGTAATGCTTACCATCATAGTCGATCTCTCCATCACGAGTTCGAGGCAGGTCGACGGGCTGCGAAGAGTCTTGCTCCACCGCGCCCTCCGCCTGGCAGGTGCGACTGGCGCTGTAACAATACAGAAACTATTTAGAAAAGTTAAGAAAGTCAAATTGTTAATTCTGCACAAATAAGACGCACGCCAATAACGGCTGCGACTTACGAGTTGTAGGTCGCAGGATCGAACCCTGACAGGCGATTTACTTTGTGTAAATTATTTCATCACCACTGCTCTCAAAACGTTGAATGAAAACTTCGTGAGGGAACCGGCATGTCCTAGAACCAAACATTCGAAGACATGTGACATCTAGCAACCTGCACTGCGCTCGCACGCGGTGGATTACGGCCCAATCCATCTCACAGAGAGGCCTGTATTACAGCACTGGGAACGTTATAAGCTGATTATGAAGACGGACATAACAAAAAAGTTACATAAATAAAAACACAATACACACGCAAAAATATTGTAAATGACTGAAGACACTTTTCAGGCACTTAAGAGTATAACTATTAGAATTCTAAATTCTAAAAAAAAAAAAACTCTGTACAAATCCTGCCATGATTCTTTGGTGGGTCTAGAATTATGGTGCTACAGAATTTATAGTTAACGCGTCAATGCACCTTGTCCGACACCGCTCGTCATCATCATCATCAGCCTACAACAGCCCACTGACTAGACACAGGCCTCTCCTACTGCACGCCATTCAACTCGTTTTTCGGCAGGTTTCATCTGCTAGTAGCCCTGCGTTACACCCTGAATTTACATAAAACCACAACAGCTTTACGTGAGAGCGTAACTTCCGTGACAGTGTTCCTGCTCATCCGATATTAATCACACTTAGGAGACAGTTCGAAATCAATTTTGAAAACAAAATTGCCTTAATACGCCTTGTGAAGACGAGAGCGGAAAAAAAACGCCCCCCTGCCGAAAAGAAATAGTCGTTTACAAGAATTGATGGCTCTAGGGAGCAAAGGGATTGGTGGCTGCAAACCACGTATTATGTAGGACCAAGGTATTTTAGAATCTAATGTTTTATGGCAGTGGTTTTTTATCCGCACTTAGCCCTTCAAGTGGACTATAGTGCGTGGGCCATTGCGGCCGTCAGTGGTTATTCCAGTCTATTCATTCAATCTAATGTATGTGTGTGAGCTGCTTAAAGTCGCTCAAGATTCATTTTCAAGAATGCTTATTCAAATTGTAGGATATATTTGAAATTCCTACACTGTCTTTGCTAGTGACGACAAGGGTTTAGTTAAATAGGAATATAATGAAAACGAAGCAAAATAAGTGTGTAAGGATCGTAGCAGGTGGCGTTCTGTAGTTTCTGCCTACCCCAATAGGGAGAAAGGCGTGCGTTTATATTAGGTATGTATGTATATAATAATACAATCAAAGTAAAAGTAGGTAGCGTATTTCCATGAGATTATAATTAACTTTACCATGTTATTTCATATTTTGATGAGAATGAATTGCGTATCCTGTATGAGTAATATTAAAAATGTGTTGCAAAAATATTGATATCATGAGCGTAATAATTACCGGCTTACATGCCACTAAAATTTGCACGAAAGTTAATTAACTTAAAAACACGGAATTATGGAACAGTATACTGGAAGTAGGTATAAGTTTATGGCACTATTAGAACATTTTATAGATGGACAGGTACTGTTTTCTGAAAGGTCAGGAATGGAAGCGTAATGAATCACAGAATGACTCATTGCAATCGCATACCTACAGACCTATGAAGGAATCTAATAAAAATGGATTGCTACACGCACTCGACAGGTCTGTGACCCAGGCTCCTAGCCGTGGGAACGTTATAGGCCGACTATGCTTATGTACAACCAGTACAACCCCAGCTTCTTCTTTTTTCAAAAAAAGGATTGAAATATGAGATTCTAAATATGTTTTCTTCCAACTATGCTTTAATTTCATCACAATCACACTAAAAACTCAGTACAAACAAAGCGAGTCTTTAATGCTCTAGAGCAATAAAAATTTATGAAATTTCATTATTGCACAGTTTTTTTTTTATCGCACCAAAAGGTGCCAATCTCAATGGATTAGCTCTATTCAGCCAGCCGATCTCAATACTTTTTTTTTACGTACGTATTATTCGTTTCTATCCTACTTGTTCCAAATTTAAATATAAATTTGCCCAACAAAACTCTTAACCTTACGTTTAATAATTGCTCAAGTATAACTTTTAATTTCAATAATTAAACTTCTATTTTAACTGTTTGATATGAGTTTCTTTTATCTACTATTCCTATAGGTAATAGTTGAAAGAAAAGCAGATTATGCACCTCGCCTTAAGCAATTTATATTGCCCTCGGGCCTGTTAGATTAGAAAAATCAGGCACTCGATACAATAATAAATTACTTTGTGCTCGATGCAATAATCTACTATTGTTACCTCAGATCTACGATCTTGATTGTCTCCTGAAACAGGGCTTCCTCTCTCCTAAACTTTTGCTGTGCCCTACGGGGTCCATAATGATCTCTATTATACCTATAGTTACCACCTAAGTACACATTATGGTGAAGCAATAACGATATTGAGTATTGAGTATACGTCATTTATAAACCGATTTGAAAAATTGTTCTTTTGTTTGAATGGGTATACTCATCAAGTGGTTCCATGTAAATTTGGTCAAGTACTGATGAGTGGTTTTTGAGTTAGTTTCAATAACACGTATTTTTCACTTAGTGTATGTTGATGATGTTCTAATAACTTCCTGTCACTATTATTTGCTTAGCAAGTGAAGGTATACGAATAATAAGTGAAGGTATCACAAGTAACAACTCAAAAATATAAACTTTACTTATCTGAAAAAAAAAAACGACCTTCAAAAATAAAACACACTACAAAGTAGTGGGTGGCACAAAACGAAATTACAAAACCAAAGACACCGACTTCCGTAAAGTTATTTTTCACTTTGTAGGGTTTTTTTTCAGTTTACCGCAAATAAACGTATTTTTTTTCTTTTTGTTTTTTTACTCAATAGAAGTAAGTATCCTGTGGCCAGAATACATCCTGTGGTAATGTCGTTCCATAAGTATCGATAAAGTTGTTGGTTTCGGGCATTTACGAAGATTTTCTAGCAAATCTTTTACGTCATCGTTAAAACATAATTAAAATAACATGTCCAGATTCAACGGCGTATTGACAATCAACAAGCTGTCTGTAAAAGCCTATTAAAATATCTGTCGTGTATTTTCTTGTTTAAAAATAACTAGAACTATAAATATCGATCGAGACATTTCGCAAGCACACGAGGCATTGTGTGGCTGGCGAAATGCCTCGATCGATGCACAAAGAAGTCGTGTCGAATCGCGCGCGACACAAGGCACCGCTCGTCGCTCGACACGCGGTGCCTTAGTATCACGTGCGATTCGCGTCGCGTGTCGCGTCTATCTGTACGAGCCTTTGAAATATTAGCATTTCAGACTTGTCGCAGATATCACAGGCAACGCTTTTTACCTGACTGCACAGATAGGGTTACCTATGTTTTAGTACAACGTAACCAGTCTGCAAAAAGGAGATTAAGTGACGAAATGCTCGTCAAACCCTCGTCATTTGTTTTGTGTAACAGAATAAAGCCTATTTTGAGCCGTCTGTCGTACATAACGACGGTTCCCGTAAGTTATCGCTCCCTGTAGAAATAAGCCGACTTTATTATTGAAAGGAGTCTTCTGTAACTTTCTGTTAGCGGTTCAGGCATGTGGTTTTGTAGTTGGTTTGTCGAAACATGCTTTTTGAAGAATTGTTTCAAGCTCATAATTTTATTCAGGGACGAAACTACCACCTCCACTTATTTTGTTAATACGAAATAATTTTATTTCAGACAACTGAAATATACATACATTGTTAGTAACAGGTTTGCACTTAAAATACTATTGAACTTTAACTAAAGACGAATTCAAGGGAAGAACACCCATCAACTAGTTACAACGAGAAATGGAAACTAGGGTATTTCTTCGCACAAATTGCTTTAATACGGCGGAGGAAGTATCCACCGCCACAGCATTCAGGATGCTATTGTGTCTGCATCTTATTCTGCTCAAGACTGAGGCTATTCTTTTGCGAATGATGTCATGAAATCCATCAGTATGGGTACCACGAACAGTTAAATAAATAGTAATACGAATAGTTAATGCGAACTGTGAGTGTTAGGTTATTTTGTTTAAAAAAAATACCCTCCTTTTCGGATTCACCGCAGTAGAAACCAAAAGTTATTTTTAATTAGGCCAATTTAGGACTATAGATAGCCACTGCTTTAATTACCATACCGTCTTTTAGCTTTACGCTTATGTTGGTTTGCGTATAAGCACAACCAAAAGTTTTTTACCTATTGACACGATTCTATCGATTTCGAATAACCAAATAACAGTTTATCCAAGCTCTACAGTAATTACCCATGACGACATGTTGTATGCTAATTATAATCTTAAAATGAACAGAGATGAACAGGTAATATCTGACAAGATTTTCTGAAGATATGAACTGAAAATATTAGATTCAATATGTATTTGATAAAATTAAAATGTCTAAATCGGGTCAGCCGTTTGGGAGTTACGATGCCGCAGACAGACACAGATACACAGTCACACGTTAAACTTACACACCCCTCTTTTACCGTCGGTGGTTTAAAAGCTCCTTTTCGTGGACTTTTATTCAACTTCGTTTAAACATTAAGTTAGGCTTTTGTTAAGCTGCTGAGAGATATTTATTAAAGAAAAGATTTTAAAATGAATTCCGGATCTTTCACTCATATAATTCAAATAATAATAATTAATGAAATATATACTTACTCATTTGATTAAAATACAGGCAGCACAGTTTAACGTGTCATGAACAAAACAAAACCGTAGTTTTCGTTTCGTTGAGAATTATTTTATGTTAAGCAGCACGGGTTGGACATTATAAATACATAAAAGGGAAATAATAATGTGTTTGTCACTGTACTTTGTATTTCTGAAATTTTTGTTTGTTTGTTTGGCATCTCGCAGGTCAACGTCAACCTATGCGGTTGTCGTCTGCTTAAGCGGACTTGCCTGTGGATTCCCTTATAAATTAAGGCCTCCAGCCAGGACTTAAACTTATATACTAACTAAAACTAAGCGACAACGCTTAGGGCGTCGCTGGAAGAGGGCAGCAAATGACTAGCTGGATCGGGATTGGTATTATTTACGGACGAATTTAAAGCTACAGGCTCAGCGGCGCGGGCTGGCTCGAGCAAGGGTCGGGAGGGGCGTCGATTTGGGCGTCGCGGCGGGCCTCGGCGGCGAGGGCGGTAGGACGGCGATCGGGTTTTGGGCTTATGTAGCGTGCTAGTGGCCTTACTACTCTCCTGGAGGAGGGTAGTGGCGTCGTCGGGGTCGATTAAAGTATGCCTTGGTCGGCGAATACTGCTAATGCGAGAGGGAGTGTAGCGGGCGGCCGCTGTAATCAGGGGGTTAGAATGTTTGATGCCGCAGTCGAAGAAACGCTTTGATAAGCGTTTCATGAACTGTTTTATGGTTGGCATTTTGAGGTCGACGTGAAGATCTATAGCCTTAAAGGTAAGGTTCTCATCGAGGATCACGCCTAGGTATTTGGCTTGCTTCTCCCAAGGGATTGGCTTGCCGTACATAGTGATCGGGCTGGGTGTATTTCTGAAAATGAAATGTTTTACTTTTAACTCTTTACAAATAATTCATGCTGCCATTTCCAGTTTTATTTTATCACTGTAGATGGCCGTGTTTAATTAAATAATTATGTATTTTTTACTGTTCTTTGAATTTCTGAAATTAAAATGTTTAACTTTTGACTCTTCACAAAGAGTTCATGCATACGTTTCCAGTTTCATTTTATCACTGAATATGGCCGTGTTTAATTAAAATCTTATTCTTGAAAATAAGACAGATTTAAGGTTTAACAAGAAGCTATCTTTCTCTAATTTATAATATGTTAGTACTATTTTTCTGAGACTATAATTCCCATTAAAGTATCCTAAAATCCTAACTTATAATAATAATATAAAGTGAAAGCAAGTTTCTTTGGTTGTTACGCTTTCACGGCAAAATGTCTGAACGGATTTGGATGAAATTTGGCATACAAATTGACATGGGTAAGGAAATATGCTACTTGTCACGCTGGATCGCAGACCTAGTCGCGGGCAACGGCTAGTATTAAATAGCGAAGTAACTGCGATGAAGTTGGATGTAGCAGAAGATGACGCGAGCCGGTCACAGTTCTGTCTTTATCTAATTTATTTGGTCGGGATTCCCTAGCTTACTTACTGCAACCAACTTCAAGAAAGGGCCAGGAAGTTAAAAAGCGGCTCATTTAAGAGCCGCGAACTTTGTACCAAGTACCAAACTCAGTAACCCACAAACTTCAAATTTTCTTACAGCCCTGTAAATTACAAAAAAAAAAGTAAGAAAATTTTAATTTCGCGGATACGCTTTATAGAGTCCATCATTAGAAGACTAAAACGTTCGGGCAACGTGTTATTGGGTTTTTCTATCTGGAATTTCTCAGTAGCAGCCCGAAGTCTGGATTTGTGCCCGGTTGATGGCAATAGGCTCGCCCCCTATTACATGGGACTTAAGCGTAACTGGCGAAATGTGGGTGTACTATAGGTACACCTCTGCCCAACCCTTAGAGGAAACAAGGCGTGATGTTATGTTATGTTATTTATTAAAAAAAAGCGTACATTATTAAAATGTCAAAGAGTTTTAGTTGTTGTTTGGAGGATCTTTAATATTTCGTACTTAATTAATTTTGTAATATTTATAAGTTTATTGTTGTTACACCTACAAAACCACAGCCCTGCCCTGATTATACCTATATAATCTACTTAGCCTTGAAAACAAAATTAGGGTACTTTTATTACTTTTATTTTATTACAATGAGGTTAATAGCTACCTCAAAGCGAGGTCAAGTCGAGTTATGAACGAAACTAATGAAAAATACACAAGCACGCCATTAAGTTCACCTGAACATTAATATTTGCTTCGAGCTCCTACTAACGTATTTAAAAACACCAGCACTGCACCTGCGACTTCGTCCGCGTTTATTTCGTACTATCTCCTAATTATTAAATTATCCAGACACGCATTGGAATCCTCCCTCAAACACCTTTTAACCTCCCTTTTGCTGAACCACTTTAACTAAAACTTGTAACTCTTTATTTTCCGTCAAAACTTCCCTCTAAAATTCCTTTGAGCGGTAGATTTGAAAACCTAATAATACCAAACTATTATTCATTTAAGAATGTATTCGGGCCAAGTTTCAAGTTTATTAACTGAGAAGTAAGATTTTTCATACAAATGATATTCCCTCTTTTCACCCATTTAGAGGTTGAATTCCTAAAAACCACTTACAGCTCGCCTACATTACAGTGAAGAGATATGAACAGGATGTAAAGTTCACTCATACTCCTTTTAAAAGGGAGGATCCTCCGACCAGATGGATGTCGTATTTGGTGGGCGACTGCCCGATGATTGTAGTCGGGAAGTTGTATATATGCTAGCTGCGCGGTAAACTCTGATTGCGAGATGCAGGATTTGTCTGACGTCAGTGTGATACGTTGTTCGCATGTGGCGGTGTAGATGCCGCCACAATAGAAATAATCTTTAATAATATGTCAGACATTCCGCACTTCGCTCGCGATTTCAAGCGCGTGAATTTCGTACTTTCCTCTAGAAACTTCAACCCCCCAACCCTTTAAATGGTAGTATTCATAACTTTCAAGTTAATTAACCAAATAAATAATATTTTTCATATGAGCTGTCTTCAAACTCATTTGTAAGCTTCCATAACTTGACTCAAACATTATTTATAACAATTTTGGAGTTAATTAAGCCATGCAGTACCTAATTCCTCCCCTGTTAAATTGACAACTCTTTTCACCCCATTAGGGGTGCATTTTTGAAAAACTCTGATACACGCTATTCTTTATTTCTGGTCTTAAGAATAAATACACAGTTTCGAGGACCGCGCGTTAATATTCTTCCATACAAACTTTGACAGTCAGTCTCAGTCCCCCTCTAGGTCGTTTCTCAGATAGTTTTAATCATCCCCTGTAAAATAGCGTTCATTGTAAACTCGAGGTTTTCATTGCAGGGCGACAATACGTGGTTTGACAAAGGTACTAGAGAATAAATGGTATAGACAAGGGGCAGGGTGTTTTAGGGGAACAATATATCCAAGCTTAATTGCAAACAACATGACTATTCAACAGTTTATGTCCATTGGGAAACCAATGACAAAATGCCAAGCTCTGCCTCTTAAGCCAGAGCCGGACACAAACACAGACCTCATAAAGTAATAATTACCAGCGTGATAAAGGCGGGTTATATCGTTAGTAGTTGGAAGATTCCAGTAACTATTACTTCTTTAAGCCCACACAAAACACAAATAGCTGTTGAATGAAGAAGCAACACAACATCACACATCACACAACACCCAACAAACCACACATAACATCATGGTGTGAATAAAAGAGCAGCAAAAGACTGAAACAGATGGACCAAGAAACCCGGGCTTGCGGTATAATAAAGCAGAGAGCAGAATTAACATTCCACAAATCATAACATACCGACCGTTCCGGAGTAACATGCAAATTCTATTATCCAACATAACAGATTTAGTGGATAGTTGTAAATAATACTTATTGGCATGTAATGTATATAAATATAAAGGTCCGACCTCGGCCTTGTGAACAATACGTAACGTTTGGGAACATATTCGCCAAGCCACGCGTAGTAAAATCTAAGCAAATGATTTGGTAGGGGTGTCAACTTTCGGGCAAACCGAAGGAGTTTATAACCACAATGCGAAATTATCCTCTGAGTAACAATCCGATAACTTGTGTGATAGCACGAGAGCTATTTGAAAAGGGGAGGGTACTCCGACTTGGTGGGTTTTGTGTTTGGTGGGCAACTGACCGACTATTGGTGTCGGGTTTTACTTATTCTATTTATGCTAGTTGCGCGGTAAACTCTGCTTGCGCGATGCAGGATTTTGCGTGACGTCGGTGTGATGCGTAGTTCGCATGTGGCGTTGTAGATGATTTAAAGAGGTTAGAAGACGATGGTTTAAAACTAACCTATTTATGCAGGACATGAATACATTCAAATTATCCAGACATTTTAAAGTGCCTTAAATGAGAGGGTATTTCGTATTTTGTGTATTACGACGTGAATAAAAGGGAGGGGAGGCGTATTGTGATACTAATCTGTCAGATTATGCTCTGTTGTGGTCAGGAATTGAATGCCTGTGTTCTCGCTCCGTCGGAACAAATAGGATTACATTGCGGCATTAATTTTCTTGTAAATCTTATAATTATTTATGTATGCGTCGGACAATCATAAGGATCACGGGAAAGCGCCAAGGCAAGATACATTACATATACATAATGATGTTTCAAATGTATGTATGTTACTTTTATGGTGTCAAATGAAGCTTATGGTATTCGATGTATCTATTAACTAATTATGAAATTTGCCACTCTGATGAGCTATGTTTTATGACCTCAATTCTGTCTGAACTAAGAAAGTAACACATTTTCTAATGTCCTTTTCAAGTTACAACTTGGTCAACGTCACTCGTGCCTTGTCATAGCGAATTACAGAGATCTCCCGGAAAAATGTACTTTTCACGAAAAGAAGCGAGGAAGCATGAGTTCCGGACCTTTCAAGGTATTTCAGTAATATCAAATCGTATTATCGTAACGTAGAAGGTACGGTGGGCAACAAAAAGCCGCTTGCACAGGTACCTGTAAAAATGAAGTTTTTTATGAGAAGCAGTACCAATCTAGCCACCGGACAAGTTAGATAAGTAAGTTGCTGATCATATAGAAACATTTAAAGCTGAGATTGCATTCTGCTACACAAGATACCTAAGCTCCTATCGTATTTAAAAGATAAGCCAGTCATATTGATATACCGGAATCAACTGCCTATTGCGCACTGGACGTTATATATTTTTGTATGGTCACTCGTTGAGTTTTTTTTTGCACCTTGTCATAGGGATAATACAAGTTCGAAGAGTTCCTTTCGCCGTAGAGGCCATCCATGGCAAATCAAGCAAGCACCAAAGGTTTGTTACAAGTTGTAGAAAGAACAGCAACCACCATTACTTAGCCGATTTCGTCAAACCCCAGGAACACCTGCCAGTTGGATGTGACCGGCATGCACTATAGAAACGGAACACAAATGACAGACTGCAGAAAGATTACAACGGTGATGTCTCAATTCAACAAAAGAATGACTTTTTGTTAAGAAGGTGATTTGTCTTCTAAACGTAGAGTGGATATAGAAGTTGTCATGCTGCAGTGGAAAGCACTCAATCGAATGCCGCGATTAACGTGGCCATCTACTGGGCAGAAGTATTTCGGCACGAGTCGTAAGCACAAATCCCACCTGAACTGTTGCTGCCAGCGTCAGCGGACTCTTGTATTCTGCTTTCTACTTGTACATAAATAAGCTTGATCTTATTAACATCATTGCCCTGACCGGTTACGAATTTCCGTACCTTCTCAACCTATAAAAAAAACAATTACTACGAAGTTTTGCGAGCTCAAGACTTCAAAGGGGTAAAAACTATTTGACTTATTCTTTTTTGTTGTATTTGTAATTGACCTCATTGAAATTTTTATGGAAGAAAATATTTCATAAAACATACGGAAAAGTGAAAAGTTTGAGTTTAAACATCTCTATATAGAAAAAGTGAGTGAAAAAAGGTTCTAGGTAGGGAGATCTTAAAACATAGTGACAGATTTATTTTCATTTATTCGCAAGACAAAAGACCGGGACTATAACCTGGGTAAGGACAAAAGCTTCTCATCCTGGATCGCAGACGAAGTCGCGGGCGAAAGCTAGTAGGAAATAAGATTCGTAAGGTTTAAAAGTGGAGTTTTAGCTAACGACTCGTGCCAGCAACTTTACCATCGATACGAAAAAGATAGAAGATCGAGATTATAAGACAGGTCGATACGCAAATACTACGAGAAAGTGAAGAATTCAGTACGCGTATTATGAACACCGTAGAAACGAGTTTTGTCGACGGGAGAATAGACAAAATGATAGAAGAATAAAGGAAATCTGTCGTTTTGTCTATTCTTCTGTCGACAAAACCGCGTGCAGTAGCTGACCGTACATCACGTCCGTACTAATTTCCGCGCCCCACTTTCATATTACCCGCACTACGTTACTATAACAGTTATAAATTTCTTATCACAGCCTTCAAGGTAACTTCAGTCACGATTTCGCGAATCGTGTTCGCTATTGACTGCCTTGTTGGTCTAGTCTATACCAATATTATAAAGGGGAAAGATTTGATTGTCTGTTTGTATTGAATAGGCTCCGAAACTACTGGACCGATTTGAAAAATTGTTTTACCATTAGAAGCCGAAATTATGTCTGATGAACATAGGCTACTTTTTTTTTCCAAATCCACGCGAACGAAGTCACGGGCGAAGTGCTAGTGGTCGATAAAGCTACTACTGAGCATGAGGTCCTGGGTTCGATTCCCAGATCGGCTGCAGACCGGAGTCTGGATTTGTGCCCGGTTGATGGCAATAGGCTCGCCTCCTATTACATGGGACTTAAGCATAACTGGCGAAATGTGGGTGTACTATAACCTACACCTACACGGTACACCTCTGCCTAAACCTTCTGGGATTACAGGCGTGATGTTATGTGTGTTCGCCATTACAGTTTTATGTGTAATTTGTTGTTCCAGAAAATTCGATGAGTTTTAATTCAGGTGTTTTTGTTTTAGGATAATAAGCAAAGCGCGCGTCTTTATCGTTTTAATGTTTTTGTAAGATTTTTAATTGTTTTATCAGAGTTTTAGCCAAAACTGTGATAAAGCAAGTAACACAGCGTTCATTGAAATATACTTAAAAAATCTTTAAATCATTCATTCATTCAGTCGGGTTTTTTCAATTAAACTGAATGCGTTCAGCTTTGATGCTGACAGCTCTTGAACGCGGTTGAGATGTGCTGAACGAGTTCAGTTTCATTGGTAAAATTGGCACCCAGACAGCGCCTGCCTAAGCCGTTGGGCTGGGCTGTAGAAGCAATAAATTTTGCGAGTTCCTTTTTGTAACGAATGCCAAGATATTTAAAAAAAAAACTGCGGAAGGATTTATGAAAATTCATCCCCTAAAGGCATAGGGGATGAAAGTTTATATGGAAATAAAATATTTGCCGATGTTAAATCCCATCCTCATATTAACATGCCATTTAAATGAAGTGTAGAAGCAGTCTAGTATAACCAACCAGATACAAAATGTAATTTGACGCCAAGTTAAATAGATAAGGAACAATATTTCCAAGTACCAAAATTTGATTAATTATTACGAATAATTAATCAAATTTTGTTGTTGTACCTGTCAGGTGAAGTAATTGATGACTGTGTAAACACTGTACCGTAATTAGGGTCCAACAACGAGTCTAAAACATTTCAAACCTTTTAAATATAATTCGGTACGACGGACTAATTATGTAACATAACATGACACCTGTAACCCTTGAAAGGTAAGGCAGAGGTATTATATATAGTATACCCACATTTCGCCAGTTATGTTTAAGTCCCATAGGGGGCAAGCCTATTGCTAGCATCCGGGCACAAATCCAGTATCCTGCTACTGAGACATTTCGGCTACTAAAATACTACAATTACATTTTGCCCGACCTGGGAATCGAATCCAGGATCTTATACACAGCAGTATCGCTTGGGACCAATAAGCCACAGTCCATTTAAACCCAGTAAAACAAAGAAACATTCATTAAGCGCCGACACCAAATAAACTCGAATATTGATACTGAAAACATTGCAAACCTTAAAATATAATTCAGTATCTACGACAGCCTAATTATTCAAAATCGCCATTTAAAACAATAATCAGTATACATTAACGACTGTCATATTAATTGACACAAAGTTCCTTTAAGAAGCCATTTTCTTTTATCGCTTTAATTATAGCTTTGGAAAAAAGTAAAAAAGCTTTTAATGAAGCTATGAAGGCAAAAAGCAGAGTTTTATTAAGTCGACAACAAAAGCTCTTCGATATTATTTGTTTAAAATATGGTTAACTAACGTTACGTTTGTTAACATTATGAAGAGGTTTGTTTGAACAGAAATATGAAGTTAATTAAAGAATTTCTATTGGTAGCGTTGAAAAGGTATCTGTGGAACGAAGTTCTTTATAACACGGCTTGCGGCAGGTGTTGACTGGAAGAAATCCTCACGTAACGGAAAGCGTTATGCCCCATCCATGAGACTTTCTCTCCCTCTCTGTCTCTTTCTATTATTTATTATCCTTTTTGGCAACAGAGGCCCTAGTTCGAGTTTCTTTTAACTATTTCAACTTAACGCATCGACCGCGTTCGGCGCTCCGATTGGCCCTTCATCATTCGAAAGTTGCGCTCCGATTGCCAAGAGCCAATCGGAGCGCCGAACGCGGTCGATGCGTAAATTCGAGACGGCTAAAATAAACTCACACTAGGGCCACTGAGCCGGTGTCGTCGCCAGCGTCATGGTATGACAGCAAAGTTTATATGCACGCAAAAACCATTTCGGTTTTTAATTGTTTATTTTTGAAAATTTGTTTATATGTACCGTATACATGGTGTAAGAAGCCCCATTACATCGTCGTTAACTACGCATTTATATATCAAACTAAGTAACATAGCATAAAAATAATTGCTGGAATACTAATATTATTATTATTATTTGTGTAAAAAAATAGCTGTGCTTATAGGTGCATGCAACGGTACAGGGATCGTGGGGTTTAAATTTGTGTTATAACATTAAAAACTTGTTTTCGTATAGAAACGACAGTAAAAGTTAGAATTTTCACCTTTAATATATCCGTGACCAGAAGGTTCCCAGTACCCTAATTGCGTAAAACACATTCATTCGGAATCTTAATCGTTTTGAAACAGATTGCTTATACATTGCTTCATAAGTTCGATAAAAAATCTGCTCAACAATGTAAATAATGCAATGAATGTTGTTGAACTGTCAAAATACAACAGATTAGTCGTAATCGTTTACGAAAATTTGTTAAGCAATTAGGCTGCTGGTATAGTCCGTACAACAAAAAAATACAAAGACGGGGAATTCAAATTACTCTCGGCTTCGTTAAGTGTTTTTACACCCGTTATGCGTGGGTTTGTTAACTACCAACAGTGAATCTGTCATGCAGGGGCAGGTAGGTATTAAGCAACATAATATATCACACACTACGTAGTCTGTAACCGACCCCAAGCAACCCAATATAAAGGCTACAATTCCAAGAACACCACGATCAAATATGCAAAATGCATAACTAACGATCAAAAGATTACAAACCAAACAACATTAAAATCGAACGACCATTCCTATCAATGACATCTATTGTGTCAACTACGAAGGACCTTCGACGTCGTCCTTGGACTTGACCTCAGTCACATCGCTCGAGGCCGTGAACGGGAGCTAACTCCCGTTCACGGCCTCGAGCGATGCGACTTGCTTCAAGCGACACGCAAGCGTATCACCTGTATTTTCGTCCCACCCCGCTCGGTGATTAACAAGAAGCGATGAGAGCGAGCAACAGAAAAAAAAAATTCAACGCAGGGGGCGTTGATCGTCGGAAAAAAAATGCTGTTTAGAATTTGACCGCGTAGGTTAGCTCCTTGTACTTTTCTATGAAACAGCAGTATTTTTTTTGTTGACAGACGAATGATGCCTAAGCTAGTGGCTAGAATCATGTCCTGAATACATGGTTGCAGTTTGCGCGACGATGTCCCTGCCACCCTGTATGTATCTCTTTTAATTACACGAGATCAAAAAAAAAAGTGTGTTTCTTGAGCGAGAAAATTGTTGATAGCTAGTCGCTTCCCCGTTGACGGCGGTAGGACAACTTATTTCATATATTTCCTCCGCAGACGCTGTTGCAAGACGCGTGTCGCTTGAGAGTTGAGCGTGTAGCTCGTGGCCACGGCTTTAGAGCGTCAGTGATGGCGGCAAATCGTAATGTTTTACACGAACAATCGGCGCCAGTGGGTCTGCCGATCAATAGTGACCGGAAGGTGCCGTAAATCGACTGAAAAACTTAGAACGTGATTGTAATAGTTGAATGACAATAATAAAATTACGCTACCGCAGTCACGCTTACTCTTTTAAGAGTTAAGCTAATGTAATGATACTTTCACGAAATCTGAAATGGCACTTTATGAGATAAACGCTTTCACAGAAAAAGACGCACCGTCCGAGGGCACGTGGCCGTCCAACTCCGACCCATTGTCTAAAAACTTTGTCCTTCACCAAGAATTCCTTCTATCGTGCTTTACAGACCCAAAAAGCTGTTCCTGGCTGTGTGAAGGGGATTCGATCCGAACTTATATTATTTTATATTTATATTATTATATATGTAAAGTTGCCGGTCTATGAGTCTCGTTGACTGATTGCACTAGTTGTGCGATAATTGTATACGTACTAGTGGTTTACATAGTGCCGAGGAGGGGGGGTTCAGCTTTTTGTATTGCACTGTGCAAGTCAATACGTAAACCATGTTGAGGCAGAATAATATTTCAAGTTCTGCGTGAAAATTATTTACCAGAAAGTGTAAATACTTATGCCGCCGAATACAAGTAGCAATTTGCAGGCCCGGGCTTATATCGGGCATGCTTCATGATTCCTCTAGTGGGCACGACTCAATTTGTGGAAACAACTTCAACCATCCAAGTGTTTCGAAACAAAGATATTCTCAAAATTTCGTGACGGTATTCCCACTTAGCCTTGATCCCCAAGGCTACTCCATTGCTGCAGTGGCCTCAAATGCCAAGGTTTGGTAATTCTACGCAATATATTGGTGCGGGCGTACAGGGTTCTATGGTAATGTGGTTCTAAACACTTTGGCTTTGGAGAGTTAATAAGCTGTTACCAATTCCTGAAGAGCAGGACTTCCTGCTACTACTGTTAGATAAAGCAGCGAATATCGACTAAAGAAGGAAAATCGAAACCACAAGAATCTAAAGAAAAGACAAGTTCGAAGAGAAAAACAATCAGTCAAAGTAAAACAAGAATGAAAGAACATCCAAAACCTAGAGTTATAGAAACTTTTGTTGCTAACGACGGCGACGTCACAAAGGCTAAAAGAGAAAACATATCGATATGTTTACAATAGTACGTTTACATACATGCCTCGGGGTATTACCTACATGACATGTCCCATATAAGTCAAAACAAAACAGAACAAGTCCCAATTAGACTTTTGTATTTTGGAGACTACACGACCACCAATACAGAAAACAAAAAGTCACTCCAAATTTTTCTCTCAATCAAAATATTTGCTAACATTTCCCACCCACATATCGACGATGAACGACGAAATATGGCTGAAGGGGTAATACCAATTGATACTGACATCCCCCTTTTAATTATGACGTGGTTCAGATCTCGTGGGAGATTGCCAGCTGTACCACCAGGGTCATTGTCAACTTACATATTGTTACACGTGTATTGATTTCACTCATGCACTTTATAACTAAGTGGAGTATACAGGGTGTAAAAAGACTTATCACATAGCCGTCAACTACGCATTCCGTACATCGAACTAAGTAACATAGCACAAAATAATAGGGATGATGACAGATATTAGAAATGTTCATAAAAATAATGTAATTAAAAAGTAGGCACGGTAAGAATTAGAAAATCGAAAACATCTGTTAAATCGGTGTAAATATGAAGAAGATACACGCTTTTAAAGTTTTTGGAGGGGATTATTGCCGTCCTTGTCGCACGGTACGGACAATGTACGGCGCTAGTATGAAGTTACATAGTCGTGACGTCACTTCTACGATAGTGCTGTCCTTGTCTAACACTTACCTTAAAACGTTTATAACTTGGCAGTTTTTTAAGCTTTTTCACTTTTTGTAATTTTGTTTGCACTATTTGGAAACAAACAATTTATTGAGTTAAAAATAAAAAAGTTGTCATCATCCCTATTGCTGGGAAACAAATTTTATTTTTGGTGTGGAACATCGCTGTTAACGGTAGTGCGCAACGTAACACACGCAAAACATTGTGCTTGTGGGTGCATGTTACGGTACAGCGGCCGTGTGGGGTATGTAAAGCTGTGTTATAACATTAAAAACTTATAGTCCGGTAAAGTAGTCACGACCTCTCCAGATTAAAAACTTGTTTATTGTAAAAATACGTCAGTAAATGTCGGAAAGTTAAAAAACTTTCTGTTTCTTTAACTTTCCGTTCTTCTCAGGCGAAGGGTATCCATAAAAAAAGTTATGGGCAAAAAGCTTTATCTACTGAACTGACTGAATCCTTGACATTTCAAAATTGCCTGTAAATTGTTAAGTTGAATTAAATGCCTCGAGTTTTACGAGCAGGAGAAGACAATTGTGTTAGATTACATGTGAAATTGTTACGTGATGCTGTGCTGTTACTTGGAGGAGTTTCATGTCTACTGACGAAGTTAAGTTCTAGAATGAGATGTGGAACACAAAAGGCAATCAGGTCACATCAATCAAACTGGGTTTGATTAAATGGCAAGAGAGCCTTCTTCAGACGTCATTCGTGATTTCACCACACTAATTAAACTATCAATATGTTTTTTTTAATCCAAAATTATCATATTTTCACGACAGGTGCTGTTGTTAATTATAACAAAAACAAAACTATCAAAAACAACCTACAAACTAGTCAGATTGTCACCTGCCCAGCCCTTGGTTATATATATAGGTATACAGTCTATCATACTAGTTTTAAATGGCGAGACTACTTTTTTTGACACACTTATCACAATAAAGCTTGCTTTAGAAAAAAAAACATCACCTGTGCTTTTAATACCAGTGAAAACTATTACGAAAAATGATGGCAGTTTCTCACGGTAGACACTTTGTATAAATTTTATCAGTGACAGTATATGAACCACGTGGGGGATAACAGTTGTCTGAAAGGGTCTTTGTCAGCTTACATTATAGATGAATATCGATTGAACTTGACCCGACCCTCAATCGTTCACGTTCAGTGTTGCCACCTTGCCACTAATGGACGTTGAATCATGTTGGATTCAAGGTTTATTTATTTTAAAACGACTTTTCTACCTGTTTTCCAGAAAGTTTTCGATTACTTACGTTTCAAGGATTTTTTTTAGAACTAATAAATATAGTTACGCTCAGTTCTGGTCTCTAAGAAAATATGTTTTTGGAGTTCTTTAGCCACAAAATCTAAATAATGTACCTAGCAATAAAAAAAATTACCTCCATAAGGGTCTAAACATTGACCTTCTAATCAAAGTAAAGCCATATTTACACGATGCAAGTTTCTAGCCTGTGGCTTACAATAAAATTGAAGCAAAAAATGACTTGCATCGTCTAAACACTGTTTAAACGGTACAAATTTTTATGTTGCTACAACTATGCCATGCCACAGGCAATTAAAAAGCGACGTGTAAATCTGTCAATGTTGTGAACACAATCATGTCTTAGGAGTATTGTACATAACTGATAGTATAAAACTAAACCGAAAAACAATGTCATGAGCAAAAAGGGAATTGATCCGAGTGAGACATTTGATAGCGGGTTCCATATTACATAAGGCGATCATAACATGGTTCTACTCAAACCGCATACACATTGAGATGAAGATATTTATTATTTCCAACCTACGCATGCTCCTAGATCTACATATATTATGTTTATGCTTGTGTAGTTTATGTAAAAAAATTAATACGGTTTTATGCTGGCGATCTTTCCAAGGTTGCTATAGAAGTATCACATGAGAACGAGAGGATCAATCTTAGCGGCATTCAATAGATGAAGCCAATTTTCATCAATGAACTGCTAAAGGATGAGCATAATGTTGAAGTGAAAAAGATAGTCAACGAACGAGATGTTTTCCATTATAAGATTTAGAACGTGGAGACAGAAAACGAGGAAAGCTGACCCAGATGTATGTGGGATTGATGCTACGAGAAAGAGAAAGGTCAAGGAAATGCCTACTTCCCATGACAATCACATCCACTAAACAATAAAATAGAACAATACGGTACCCAGTTTTCCTCGATCTGTCTATGACAGTGGCCATAGTGTGAAGTTTATTTTAAACGTCTCGACTTTACGCATCGACCGCGTTCGGTACCCCGATTGAGCCTTGGCAATCGGAGCGCAACTTTCGAATGCCGTAGGGCCAATCGGAGCGCCGAACGCGGTCGATGCGTAAAGTCGAAATGGTTAAAAGAAACTCGCACTAGGACCTCTGGTCAGGTGTGTAGTACTCGCAACCGGCGCTCGTGTATGACTAGATATATGAACGTAAACGAGGCAAATGGAGTAAGTATGTAAGGATCGTAGCAGGTGGCGTTCTGTGGTTTCTGCCTACCCCCATGGGAAGAAGGCGTGAGTTTCTGTATTTTTATGTGTGTCTATAAATGTATGTATGTATTTGTACAAAACACACATCTAACTAGTCTACTACAGACTATAGGTATGTACTTTCCAATACCTCAATGAGTAAATAATAAAATAAACAAGTCAAACGCAATAGCAGCACACCCACTATTTATTTACTCGCTCATGCCAAGAACATACGCACTCAGCTAGACAATAACGTCTGCTGTGCCAAATTTAATGTTATAAATTTTGAAAGATTTTTCTGAGCCGAAGCCATCATCAGATACAAATTACTAATAGGTTAGTTTTTTGGGAAATATTGGGCCCAGCGTTACTTTCTCCGGAGTCTTTTAAAACTAAGTGAACCTATTTTGAAGCCGTTCAGATACAGCATCCTCATCTGCAATTTTAATAACAACAGTTACCAAAGTAAGTATTTTTCTTATAAAATATTGTTTCTGCACCTGTTTAAATTGTAGAGGTGAACAGGGTGTACAGTTCACTCATCCTCCATAGAAAAGGGAGGATCGCCTGACCAGGGCAGCACCCTGGCACACCTTGGTGGGCTAAACTCAAAGCATTTATTTCAATTAAATCATTTCTGGCACTTCTAAATTATCAAGGAGTCGGTCGGTCAGAAATATGAAGCTAGTCGCCCATTCCAAAACGTAGTAGGTATCTATGGAGAAGAACGGGCAAGAAACTCCATCGAAACTCTTTTAAATGATATTGTTACAAAAATATTACTTAAATCATTAATGTCGAATTTATAATTAATATCTGTGAGAACGATGTAAAAAGACATATCTACTTACACGTTAAAAGCGTCCAAAAACAATTTAAAAAAACCCGTGGCAGCTACGAGTTGACCAGTCCCAACCAACGGCGGTCGTTCACGAACATGAGGCATGGATCAGCACCATTCAGTTCAACCATTTTGAGGGGAACTAAATGATCAACACACACGCCACCGTCAGCGAGTTGAGTGAGCATGACATCTATCTAGCAGCCGCCAAGGCACTTTCAAGTCAATGAAAGACATTTTACTCGGTAAATGGTAGCTCTATACTACACACTGCTTACAACTGTTTTATGCAAATGTATAATACAAAGGTGATTGAGTTTATACAATGCAATGATAGTCTTACAATCTTCTATCTCAAATTGATGTCGGGACGTTTAGCTAGACTAAACTTTTGTTGCGCGATGCAGGATTTTGTGTGACGTCACGTCAGTGTGATGCGTAGTTCGCATGTGGGTGGAAATCGAGTAGGATAGTTAAGGACATCACAGGTGAAAGTAAAAAAAGACTTTATATCGAGACGGTATTATCAGTGAAAGTTTGTTAGCTGATAAGATTGTTCACTGCCTGTATGTCTGTGTCAGGGTCGGCTTCCAGTCTTACCGAATGCGGCTAATTGCCAGAACTTTATATGGAGCGACTGCGTATGATGTACTGACCTCCACAGCCCAGTTACTGGGTAACCATAAAGATATCCCTTGATATCGGTGTGGTTACCCGTTGAGTTGCCGGATGAAAGCCGGATAGGGGTAGTAGGGATTGCATCAGGAGGGTGTGGGGGGTTATTTTTATCCATATTCATACGGATAATGGTGACCAATACTGTTTAAAACAAACCTGATAGCAGGTAACAACGATACAACACACAAACAAACACAATATCAAGTCAAAATAAACACAATTTCACAGAAAAACAGTCAAAATTCGAACACGTGTTATCCAGAAGCACACAGTGCGAGAATCCAACTTTGAAATTGTTCCGATGTTTTACCGGCAAAATTTACAAACGCTATGACATTGACAGTTTCGCGTCCTTCTTGATTAGAAAAAGACGCATGCTAGTGAGAGAGAGAGACAGGTATTAGGGATGATGATTTTTATATATTTTTAACTCAAAAAAATTTTTGTTTCCAAATAGTGCAAAAAAAGTGTAAAAGCTTAATTACCTAATTGCCAAGTTATAAACGTTTTAAAATGAGTGTTAGACAAGGATAGCACAGCACTATCGTAGAACTGACGTCACGACTAAGTAACTTCATACTAGCGCCATACATTGTGCGTACCGCGCGACAAGGACGGGAATAATCCCCTTCAAAAACTTTGAAAGCGCGTAGCTTTTTCATATTTACATCGAATTAACAGATTTTTTCGATTATCTCATTTTTGTCTTTGAAATTACATAATTTTTTCGAACATTTTTAATATATGTCATCATCCCTATTCGGTAAGTTTTAAACGTAGATACAAATTTACATCAGCTTGTACACCTAGCAACACTGTGTTTTAGGAAACACATAAAGAATTATCCATTAATATAAATTTTAACTAATAAAATTAAAATCATCTAAAAGTAGAGAATTTTCTTAAAACTTGTACAAGTAATAATTGAGTGTGTTTGTTAAAGTAAATACTATATAATCAGACTAGAGAAGCCCAAAGGTTTCTGACTACCCGAAACGACAGTCAAAGATCTACGAATGACAACCGGGACCAACGCATTCACGTGCTCTCGATATGTAATGGATGGTCTACAAACCGACCGCGGCAAGCATTGCTTACCTTTGATCAACTCGCTCGGCTGTTCTAAAGAGATGTGCGAACTCTGTACATCTATAATATGGCGAACCTCTGTATATTCACGTGCCATTTTTTCAAATACTTTTGAATGTAGCCATGACGAGCCATCAAACCATTTTGACTTAGTGACTATTGGAAAAAAAACTATATAGGTACATATACCAATTTTCACAACAATAGTCTTTATTTGCATTTATAAAGGTACTTCCACAATTCCACCTTTATTTTTTTTTTGTAAAGTCTCGTGCACACTGGCGCGACGCCACGGCACCGCGTGAAGCGCGACGAGCGGTGCCTTTGTGTCGCGCTGTGGCGTCGTGCGTTTTGTGGGAGCTTTAATATATTTTTTTAAATATTTATTTAAATTAAGTGACTTAGGTACCTTGGTTCCTGAAATTATACCGTGCCCAAATTATTTCGATACGTGCCACTAATGGGCACGTGCCCACGTTCAACAACAGACTAGGCACTAGTCTGTAGTTGAACGTGGGCACGTCGCACGGTAATAAGTAGCTAAGAGAGTAATAGGAGCACAGTTACACAGGAGAGGTCGTTTCGTTTCAGTGACTGCAAGCTAGAGGTAGACAAGTTATAAGGTCAGTACTCCTAGATATATTCCAACTAACATGCTACAGTGCCCACACAGAAAGACTTTTGGATTTGGCACAGTCAGAGAAAAACTTGTGAGAACATTTCGTTGATAGTTTTTCTCTCTGATATGATAAAGTTCTTAAACGTTATTCACTTTTACGTTATTGTTAACTTGTATGCTGTCATTGTATGGCAAAAAAAGACTAATGATGTGTTATCGTTAGGTTTTATTTTCATTGCGACTTCATGAGTTAGATTAGGTTAGGTTAGATTCATTTAATGTTTTGTGTTTCGTAATATTAATTATTTTCCATACTCTTATTTATAGAATAAAGTCCTTCTAACAGCTAACTGAAAAGATAGCTGGGCTGCTGGGGAGTTTGTAGCGCCACTTCTTCCCAGCTAAAGCACTAGGAAGTCGTGAAGAGCGAGCGTTTTGGGGGACTGTCTTAGGTAATTTTGAAGTAAAAAAAATGCTGATTTTCAGCGTAGTTTGAATAAATAACGTTTGTGTTTGAGAGTAGAAAAGACAGAACGTTACGAAGTCATTTATAAATAAGTTAATAACTGAAGCCACGGTTTTATTATTAAACTATAGAGCGTTATTTATAGACCTACAAAAATAGCCCGCTCTTAGGGCGCCCGTTTTGATATTTCATAATAACTAGCCCATAACGCCGCTTGAAAACAATAGATAAAGTGTTCGGAAAATTGTGGTTTCATAAATAACATAACAGTTAATTATTATGATCGTGTATTGTGACCTTGTGGGAACCCAGCAATCTAGGGCAGCTACTGATGATAGACAGTACAATTCTATCTATCCCTGACAAACAAATAGCTGTCAACACGTTATAGGGACGCATAATTTGGCTTTATTGGGACGTTAAAACCAGAGTTTGATAGGTTTTTCTAACTCCCGTACGCCCGCCAAAATTGGCGATATATCTATACGTTTTTTGGTTCGGCCGTAAAAGGCTAATAGCAGATATAACTTAACAACACATACCGCTTTGTTTAACCGAAGGGTTTGGCATAGTACACAAAAGGAGGTGTGTCTATAGTATACAAAAACAATAGAGATGTATGTAAGAAAATCACCAAGAATTATCCTGCTGATTTGGTAACGGTACCAAACTATAAACATAATTGGTTTGGCGAATACAGAGAAAAAAATACAATTGCTACATTACCCATGAAATGAACAAACATAATTATCCCTACAGATATGGACAGACAATACAAATGTAAACACTGATGGAGCACAACTGCGCCATTCAGGGAGTCGGTTATTTTCATATTATATTCAGTTCAACAAAATGCGGAAGATTCGTTCCAATATAGATGCATGCAATAAACTTTCCATCGCTTACAAATACACTAGTAAAGGAACATAATTATTCATCCATCACGACACAGATCTAAATAATGGACCAAACCACATGTCTATTAGAACTAATGCATCTCACTAATGGCTGGGCACATACCTAAATCTGTAGTGCTTACCCTATCACAAAGTGCCCTTGCTAATGATCCTTATATTTTGTCGCAAACGCCAGAGGTACACAAGTTAAGGAGATGAAATAAGAGGACAAAGACGAGATATAGGTTGGCTTAATAAAGAGTCAAGATCGCCTTTGTGAACAAATGTATTGGATGTTACGTGAACAACTTAGAATTTAAATAATTTATTAATCCAACGAGGGTTCAAGGGGGCGAGGTAAAAGAGTTCCTGGAAGGAGTTGGCGGAGGCTTTTGCTCAGTGTTGGGACAGGGTAGGCTAAGGGACGATACCCCAACACTCATTTGGGTACTGGCTAAAGTTCCAATATCTTTATATATTACTTTAAAGGTCCATTGCCAAGGTTTGTCAACGCTCATGTTGTCACGTCAAATCTTGACAGCGTATATATCACACAAGTCTACTAGTCAACTAGTATGAAACGATTATCCAGTTGAGTTACCTTCTTGCCCACAATTGGCTATAGACGTCAACATATTACGTTTATGTAGAGTATGATCTAACGCAGTAGGAGACTTTTTGGCCTCGCACAGGACTTTTTTTTGTGGCCATTATTAGTTTTAAATGTTCCTTTATTATTGTTTGTTTCCCAATTATAATATTTTTCATGCTTTCACTACACATGTATTGCAGTTTTTCTGTAGACGCTTCATTCTTTTGATTGCCATCTAAATAAATAATAGGCAAAGTAACTTTTGGTAGAAATTAAATAGACTTGCTACGTCAAGGGATTTGAGTGTATTAGTTACATCTATATGCGAAGTAAATGTCCTCTCATTTAAAAGAGCTAAATCATGAAACTAACAAAAATTACAACTAGCCCCCCGCTCCCCTACTAGTACTTTTAATTTAAAATAAAATCTATTATGCTGTCTCTGTTTGTTTTGTTCTATTGAATTTTACTTTATATATTATTTTTATATTCCATCAGTAATATAAATTAAAACTTGTAGATAGTTAACCTGTAAAAAATGGTTACACTTACCTTAGATTATGGTGGACTTTAACTATTTCAATGTAAACAATTGTTGGTTGGCCAATAAAGGAAAAATAAAAATAAAACTTAATCTACAATGAGTTAAGATTTTATTGCAAGCTTTCGTATTTCATCACAATAAACCTATTTTTCTTCAACTTTCTTTCTACTCTATCGTCAATGAAGCGTGTCTTACCCGTGTCGCGTCCGTGACGAGCGCGTGCCTCGAACGGTTGGACGCACTGTTTAAGATCAGCGGCCGTGAAGCGACTCCGTTACGTTGACCGAACCGAGTGCTGCACTGTTAAATTGTAACAATTGCGAGGATTGGGTGATGAGGAAATGTCAGCTGTGAATGGAGGAAGTTTTACAGGCTGCCGAGTTGTAGACGACGAAGTATATGTGTAACCAAGTGGTCTGCGTCAAAAGGCACTTCGAAAAACCACTATGTCGGAAATGTCACCACATCTGCTTATTGACCAGAAGCTTAGTGCTGCGACGTTTTAAAATTCGATGGCTGTGTTAATTGGATGTGCAACTTTCATCGTCGACCGTGCCAAATGGCTTTTAAATGAGAGTACCCGCTTTATTTACCAGATCAAAAAAAAACCTTACAAATGTGTACATGTTACAAAGTAAAACTAAGGTATATAAGTGTACTATAAAAGCCACAACGGTTACGCAAAGTTGATACTGAACTTGGGATAAGGGTTGAGAAAAAGAGCGTCATACAAAAACACTTCTACGTAAGTTTTTTTGTATCGGTTGAAAGATTAACAAAGGTCTTTAGGGAGGATCATGACGTAAGCGACTACTTGGAAACATTATCCTATAGGCGCGAACCTTTCGCAGGCTTCTCGTATTTATGTGACTTTACAATGAAATGTAAAATTGAACAAAATTCAAGAAAAATATTCTGCGTATGTAGAGGCTTTGAATTAACTTTTGGTTCGACCATTGTAAATAATTGTGTTACTTTAGGATTGGGCAAATGTTGTTTTAAGTAGGGTTACAGTTCAGATTCTGCTAATGATTTAGGTCTTTTAGATGTTGTAAGTAAAACAGGCGTGAATAATAAAAAGGTTCTGCTCAGACCTGAATTAACACTCAACTAAAAATAGATTAGGTAGGCTTTAATCCATCTAATTTAATTTTATCCCATCACAAGTACCTTCGGATTATAGGGATTGTTTATAGGAACCGAGCATAAAACATATTCATAAACACAAGAACGTATGAAAATGGTCAGACCCGTGCGTCATTTCGAACAGCTCAAACGGAAAGCCTCAAAGAAAAACTTGCTTCTAACACTTATCAACGTATCTGTTTACCCGTATCTACAATACTACGTCTTAAAGGAACATGACAACTCGACACCATGAAACAAAATACAGCTTCTGAAGCCGAGTATGGTCCAGCGATTGTCAAGCCAAAGGACACTTGACAAAGGAAAACAGGCAGAACAGTACAACACTCCAGACTCACCTTTCGCGAAAACTTTTAAATAATAATGAGGCTCTAGAAAGCAGAGGGTACGAAGGAGGATACAGCTAAGAGATAGAACGTAATGTTTATGCACGAAGATTTTCAGATGGGTTTTGGGAAACAAGTATTTTCTAGACTCTGTATACATATAGTTAAGTAAGGTTGCGTCTCGCGAGGCTTGAGGTACTTATTTAATTGTCTTGGAAAGACATGGTGATTTTGTGAACTAATTAATTTTACAGTCCCTTTATAGCTATAGGAAAACAGAATTAGTAGACAGCTTGTCTACTAATGCAAATTACAAAAGGCGGTTTTGGCACTGTGTGAAAAATCACTGCGCACTGCTTTGAGACGAAAAAGTATAGCTGTAGAAGCCCAGCTCTGCAATAAAAACCGTTTCGAAATAAAGCTAAACGCAATGTTGCAATATTTTAAATTGAATGTTTTTTTTTTCTTTTGACACGATCTCATTATTGCGCAGAGAAAATCAAAAATACCTCACCCGTAGAGGGTGAGGTATTTTTAATTTTTTAATCATGTTTCTTCCACTGCCCTTTGATTTTAGAATCATGGATAGCAGGCTAATATATTCTACTTACGTTACATCACAGTATGTGGGACTGGCTTAGGTATTCTGTCCGCTTTTTGAGTTATTAAACTAAGCCGGCCTGGCTAGCATGTTCGCGGGGATTGAGGCGTACGAATGGTACATTAATAAAGGTTTAACTAATTAAAACAAGAAGCACCAATAGTCAGGGTTATTTTGAATAAGCTTTAAAACTCCTCCCTCAAGCAATATTTATATTTAGTTTAAAAATGTGTGGTAAAATGAAATTGTTATTATTCATTGTTCTCGGTTCTCCAAGCCAGAACCTCTGCAGCATTATAAAAAAACGTTGAAAAAACACAGGTCTATCTAATGGAAAAACTTTGTTGAAATTAAAAATGACATAGCATTCCGCTGGATATCAGAACGGTTCATGAACTTTTAGCAAAACAGAGGAACCCTCGTAGGTAAAAAGTACGAGAGAGGTAAAATTAGTTTTGTAGAGAGGCAAACGGGATGAATACTGATTAGATAAAGGCACGGTTCGTTTTCTTTTAGGTTTTAGGCAGATTGAAAATTGGAATCAACATCAAGGTAATCACGTACATACAAATCAAAACCTTGTGTAAATACAAACTCAAAGCATTTATTTCACTTAGTCCATTTACAGGCACTTTTGAATTGTTAAAGAGTCGGTGACGGTTCGTCGATTTTTTTCTAAAGCCTTTTATTTCTGAGATTATGTAAGTTTCGAGAAAGCATTTTTTTTAATTTACAGCTTTCAGAATATCATCAGTTAATGGTCGAGTAGAGCAGTTTTTTCAGAACATGTTGTATGAGGTTAGTCAACAAGTCAGTTTTTTTTAAATCGAAAAGCCGTAACCACTCGGTAACCATCCGGGAATTTCGACCTATCCCTTTCAAGGAATAGGTTGAATTTCCCTGTCACCCTGTATAGTCCTAAATTAATATTATATTTAATGCGAAAGCATCGATAGTGGTCGATGTGCGAAAGTAAGTTTGTTTGCTACGCTTTCACGCGAAAACGGCAGAACGGATGTGGATCAAATTCGGCACCCAGATAGACCATGACCTGGGTAAGAGCATAGGCTATTTCTCATCCTGGACTGCTGACGAAGTCGCGGGCTAGTATTTATATATTTCTTAATGATACCGAACCACCAAGCGGTTTTCGCAAATACAATAATTCTATTAACATTAATTTCATAAAGCCACCGCAACTTTAATAATGTTATATACAGGGTGGCAAAGCCTATTTAATCCGATGGATTTTGGGCGGAACGGGATTATGCGAATAGGGACGACCTCGACTTTTGTCAAAAGCAGTTCTTTTACAAGGTGAAGACGACGATATAACAATAATTTAAACTTCCAATATCTAATGATGTTCCCAGTCTGTATATAAAAACTCAATCAAATATATCCAATAATTTAGTCACTATAGCGAGTCAAAGATTGGCAAAACCATAGTCCATCTCTTCTATTTTGTTGTGTAATGTCACTTTTTAATGTCACTTTTTCGCTAAGATTGATTTGATAGTTCCAAAATAATCTTATGCATTAGTATTGCCAGTGTTTTAATTTATTCGTATTGTTTTCTCCACATTGTATATGAAATTGTTTTTTTCTTATTTATTGGATCAGATACGCGTACCAATAGAAAATTGAGTTTATGTCAGTATGTTGTTTTAAATTGTATTGTAAGAAGGAAGCATGTCAAAAACATGCCGCTGTCTAGCCGTGGATATTGTGAAAGTTGAAATACATAATATTGCAGAGTGTAATCAGTACCGTGGGTGATAAGGACAATCCAAATGGTGAATGTAACGTTCACTAGAGCCAGCTATGATGATCAGCTTAAGCCATTCCACAATATCAATGATAATAGTAATGACCAACTGTGTGAAGCAGATAAGTAGCTATAAGCCACGTGGTTATTTGGAACTTCGCGTTTAGCCATTAGTAACAACAAACCATTAAACATGCGGCCAGACATAAAAAAATTGTGGCACTTACAACATCATAATTTCACAGCGCCATGCTGTCTGCCAACAGCATTTGTTACACCAGAATCTTGAAATTTACGGGACTGGTAAGAAGAAATAGACAGACTCTACACGAAGAAGATGACGAACTGGCTACAGACGATGATTATGTGAGAATCCCATGATTGAGTGAAACGATTAGTAGACTAGATACACCAATGTCAAATTTCTTCTTGCAGCCTGGCTAGACGTGGTGATGGCAGGTGGAGCAGAGCCCTAACGGAATGGTTGCCGAGAAACGGTAGAAGGAGAATTGGCAGACCAATAGCCAGGTGGGTAGACGACTTACAGAAGATAGCGGGAAGACCTGGATGAGACTCGTACATACAAAGGAAGCATAGCACAAAAGAGAGGAGTCCTATACTTAGTATTGGGTCAAACAATGATGCCAATGATGATGATGACGATAAATTGATGCACTATCTGCGATTTCTTGCCATACGTAAATTAAGAATTATTAATTATTTGATGCTCAAACCATAAATTAGCAAGATGACAAGTAAACGTTGCCAAATTGACTAATCTCCCGTCTAACTGGGTTATTTATGCGTCTATTGGATTATCTACATTACCTACTGTTATAAATCTTAGTTGGAAAATCAACAATTCATTACACCAAATTCAAAACTGGCTAACTCGATCCTCGTGGGCGTCGTCAAACGGGACTAAGAGAGTATTGAATAAGACCAGAATCCGTGATACCTACTGAAAGTAGTGATTGTGGCATTCTGCCAGGTTTTTTAGGAACAGTCATAGAGCAGGCTTATGTTCGGCAATTAAGTTCAAGGCTGATAAGTAGGTGAATGGTTTTGAATATTTGAGATTACAATGGAGCGCATGGTTCAGAATTTTATAACGGCTAGTTTCAGCATTTAGGGAATTGGTTTCGTTAAAAAATCTTTTAAACGTAAAATGTATTTCGTATTTTTTTTGACAGAAATATAACTGACTGAACTACGTAGTAAATTAATGATTTTATTTGATAGGTTAATTGTGGCCATCATCGATTATTCTTACAAAAGCCTTAAAAGTGATTTACGACTTGAACTCATTGGAGACAAAACTCGTTCTGATATAATTAGCGATGTTGATATAGAAACTGCACCCTAATTGCGTAACACATTTTCGTAAACGATTACGACTAATCTGTTTGATTTTGAAGGTTCAAGAACATTCATTGCGTTCTATATATTGTTGAGCAGATTTTTTATCGAACTTAAGAAGCAATGGATTAGCAATCTGTTTCAAAACGATTCAGATTCCGATTGATTGTGTATTACGCAATTAGGGTGCTGGTTCTACGCCTGATAACGATCTCAACTCTTATTGTTCGTTTAGTGGCACAGAGCTAGCTCTGGCAAGAAATGAAAAGACAAACGTTGAACGAGAAATCACACAGCCAAGGTATACAATAACATTTTTGCCGAAATTGTAGTAGCGTAAACATTGATGAAATCAATATATGGTACTTTATATTTAAAGAAAAAGCGTAGTTTAAGTATAAGAAAACCTTACCTGCCACTGTCCCGTCGCAACGACCACCTCCTAGAAGTCAGCGCACGAAACATCGTTCTCAGTTCAATACACTACAGTCAACATCACCGTATCTAGTGAAACTTATTAATCATAGTATAAATGCACTTTTCTCACTTTCTGTTACACTGCTGTTATTGCATATGGAGAGTTTTACATTATCACACTTCCGAGGCACTGAGTTTTGGTTTGAAGTATTCAAGTAGTTAAGTAATTTTCAAATAGTATTCTGAGTATTGAAAGAATATATTTAGGATTGATCTAAGGACAAAATAATTAAGATGATTTTAAAGAAATGTCGTTTTGAGAGTACCAAAACATCACAAACTCGGGTTTCGATTGATTTGTTTTATCATGATTTGATACCGCTACTCTTCATATTTGTGAAGATTTGTCAGCTAATATAATGTGTAAGAAGTGTCAGAAGAATTACTACATCAATTCAAAGTATTTTTATTATGAATATTGCTTCGACGCAGACGTGAACCTCGATATAGGCAAAGATACATTTACATTCAGTACTACTTTTAACGATCGTATTGGGTAAACTATGTGCAAGTTTCAGACCATTAGGAAATTGGAGTTCATTTTTATCGTGTATATATATTTTTGTTTGTGTCTTATAGTTTTGCGAATAATAATATTATTAATGTGCTCTACATCCTGTCTTATGTTAAATCCAGCAGCGTCTTTGAAGTTGCTAATATTATGAGGCATCTGGCTAGTGCCAACAAAAGCAAATCTGTTTAGTTTATGGTATAATAGGTCACTAATTCGTTATGATGTGATACGTGTTTTGTCGTTAACTTTAGCACGAAAATACCTTTAATAATGATTTTCAGGATATGTCAAATTTTGGAAAATACATAAATGCAGCAATATTTACTTTAATATTATAATTTTAGACGACAGAGGTTGAAGCAGCTGAAGATGACTTCATTGCAGACACTAATAAATAAGTATTGATTAATTAGAACTTGATTTTGCACGCAAGTGTGAAGACATTTTGGAGCCTTTATCGGTAATATCGTAAAAATAATAAATAGTTTGAAATGTTACTAAATGGCGTCGTGCAGCCGAGGAATGGGCAAGCGTGTGAAAGTGCTCGCAAAGACAATGGCCTATAGAATGACGTCACTCACTCGCCTAGAAATATTAGAGAAAACGTAAAGAAAGGAACGTCGGATTGTGTGGTAGATCACTCGAAACTATTCCATTTTTATTAGGATTTGGTATTTTTAATAAGATTCAGATGAACTATCGTTAGCATGTGTAGGATTAAGAATCAATTGATGCAGGAATCAATACGACCGAAGACAATTTTAAAATTAATATTAAAGAGAGTGGCGACCGAAACGCTAACGCGAATTTCACAAAAACCGATACAAGAACTTAAATAGTTGAAGATTCCGAAGTTGAAATTATGAAATTATGAAAGTTGAAGTTATGGATCAGACGGTTTCAATATTAAACATGATAAGTTTTGAAAGAAGACTTACGATGAATAAGTTATTCAACGACGATAAATCATCCGACTTTAGCCCTCTATTAATGAAACTTGACATGGTCCAACAAATCTTATCAGAACTCACGTACATTTAATTTATAGGGGAAAGGACAATGAGGATAAACATTTCAGTGGCCATTAAACGTGTTATTAAATTTTAATGTTGGGTTATATTGTATGTTGCCCACGATTGTATATAGTTTGATAGTAACGACTAGAGGAGTTCATGCGTTATCAAAATTGGCTTCTCGATCTGAGGGGTGATTCCCGTAATTATCAGAACGTTCACAGTCTGATCTCAGTTTAGTCCCAATCTGTCAAAATACCTCTTAAAAACGTTTAAGTCGCAATCTTATCTCAGCGACAGTAAATGTCAAAAATGAAGGGAGAGAAAATACTTGAGTTGCCGCTCTGAATTTATAAATTCCAAGCATTATGCAACCTTCATCATAAAAATGATTAATCGATAATACTATTATAGCCTCCGTTTCCCCAATAAAGTTACTCTATCCACCCCAAGCTGTTTTAGTAGAAATTGCTTTATCGTCACTTAAAACTTCGTCCCATCTCCGTTTTTAATCCCTCACGGGATACCTGGCAATTCTATCGATATTTGTAAATCGGTATACCTCGACTACTTTATCGATACCTGTAACTCGGTTAACCACGAATAATTTGCTTTGTATTTAATTAAACTTGATGAAGACTGGTTTTTGTGCCCTGATTCATAATTACCAATCATTGTTGCTACATTCTTTGGCTATCTGACTATCATGTGGCTTTCTTAAAGAAAAACAGTTCGATTGTTGTTATACAGAGGAAAAGAATAGAATATATGTTTTTTATTCTTGTTTTTCATTTTATATTTAGGTACCCTGTTTCATGTGCCGAGTTTAAGAACAAGTATTACAGGCTTTTGTCTGATGTGGTCTATATGAAGCGTCTGGACTAAATCTAGATAGATTTTGGTAGGCAACTCGCGAGCAGGATTCGCACTACATGTTGTACAACTTGTATAAAGCACAGGATAATAGAGGTATGAGAATTAAGTGGAGGATGAAGCCTCCATTGAGAAGGGAGGATCCTCCAACCAGACAGATGTTGGGTCTCTACTGCCTGCCTGTTAAAGGGTTTCTGTAGTATACGTAAAGGACGCGGATAACTGCTTGCACGATGCAGAATTTGCGTGACGCAGGTGTGATGCGTAGTTTAAATGTGGCGTTGTATCTGCCGTCACCGCACCGATCGGAACGCGTTCAGAATGCAACCTGCGACCTTTTACGATGTTCTCTGGTAGGTATGGAATATATAATAAGATTATTGCTGTTGCTATGATTGCTAACTAATGTGGCACGAACGGCAGAGTTCAAGGCAAAGTCTGTTCTAGTTAGCATAATCTTGAAGAAATATGGGTTATTATCACATAACATGTTTGTCTTTTCGTGGCTAAAACTTGTTTAATTGACACAAGAGGAATCAAGTAGTAAAGTTTGAATTCAAATCCGAGCGCAGTAGCATCTGTAATAAGATTTTACCGATGAAAAACTGAGAAAACTAGATTATTTTGCTCTGATAATAGCAGAAGTTGGATCAGTCAGTTTTTGTAATACAACTAGCAGATTGGGTAAAAGCCTGACAAGCAGTCAAGTTAATGAGATCATACCGAAGCCTTAATATAAAAAGAACGATATAGCGCAGAGCTGCAAACAAAACACTAGATCCAAAGGAGAGCTATAAGCAAGTGTAATTACTAATAGAAAATAATTCTTATTCTCTTGATTTTATAGCGCATGCAAGAATACTCGTATACATCCCATATATTTCCATGCAGAGTAGAAAGTGATACAATTTGCGATATGTGAAGCATAAAACTGAATTACTTTGATTTAAGCGGATGTAAATAAATTGAATATATGCCTAAACATTGCATCATTTCGACTTATTATTTACAACTGTTTTCCAGCGATTGTTTGATTTTTTTAAGTCCAATAACAAATAACTTTAAGCTTTGTACTTTACTCAGAACAAAGAGTGTGTCATAACTTATACCATTTCATAACAAAATATATATATATATATAAAATACTGCAATAACCACAATTCAAAATTGTGTTGAAAACTGCTGAAGAGTTATATATATCATAATATAATATTAAACGATGAGTAGGAAAATTCAATGATTAAAATACCTATATTTTTAGTAAAAACAACAATGTAATGAATATATCATGAAATAACTAGGGAAGTGAAGGAAGAAAGAGTTTAAGAAGACTACCGAACAATTTTTTTGGAGGAGCGAGCCAACGACCTTTCTCAAGCTTTGGCTGAAGAAGAGGAGAAAGCGAAGCACCTCGGCAAAAGTTTGACAAAGGCGTAATGTCACTCACAGACAAAATCAATTTAGCGGAGCCAATTGTGTCGCAGAATGGAAGCCTTATATCTATATAATCAGACAAACTGGTATTTGACCAAAAATCGAGCGTGTGTAAAGGCTTAAGCCGGGGTTTCAATTGTTTTTATTGTCGAAGACACACAATGGGACGCATTTCTCCTTAGGAAACGATCAATTAGAACCGTTCACCTAAATTCATCCTTTTCAGTGCCTGTTCAAGGTTCAGTTGGAATGGAAGATGCTATAAAGTATTAATTTTTGTTAGCGAGACAACGTGGATATTCATTGATCACCTAGTTATCTCTATCATCTTTCCTATATAAATGTATTTTAATTTTCCTCTTAGCTTAACAATGGCAAAAAGTTCAAGAATATTCGGCCTGAAATTCGGCTGCTCAGACTGCGCTCATTGATGCAGTCATATGATCATCAAGTGCACAGGTGACAGGGCGGCGCATCTACATATTTTAATTTGTAGTTATCTCCGTTACAAATGTTGGTTTTAATATGAACAGCAGAAGTGATCAATTTCTAAGAGTATTCGTTTCCATTTTGTAACACAACTTCGGGGTTCGGGAGAAATTGTTCGTTTACGTTTTCTTCCTTTATCCACTTAATTACATCCGATTTTATGGCTAAAATTTTAAATCTAATTTAATCATATTCGTTTTATGAACCATTGTTCAGAATCACGACCGTCTTATTGTATGTTATAAAAAGTTTAGTGTTGTAAAATTGCAATATTCCTGTATCAAGTTTATAGGCAATAGGAACTCTGAAATGTGTATAAGAGATTATTTTCCGCTGTGTGTATTTCCTAGTAAATGTATGCAAACATTTGCCCTATAGTGAAATTGAGCTATATCATGTTGCGGTGCTATATTGTCCCATATCATCTGATATATTTCTATGATATTATCATATTTTGTACCAATGTATTTTGTAATAAGTAAATGTGTCCCATTTCTTGAATATGCTTTTATCGCAAATAAATCCTAAACAGAACGGTTCACTTTTCCATCAATAGTTTTTCACTCTTATACGTTTCCTTACCCTTTCAAACAGAGCCCTATACATGTTAAATGATAACCACCCCTCGGGCGAAGGGTTTATTGACGTTACCCAGACCTCTGCTTTTTCCGGAAAATCTTTAAAGGTCTCCCCCGGAACCTTAAAACGTTATTAAATCCCTGTTAAGTTAATTTTTTAAAGACAATAGCTTACAGACATACCAATTTATCTAACGTAATATTATTGTAATAAAATTGTCAATTTGTACAGTAAATATGCTTTTCAGTACCTTTTTAGTGGCGTACGGTTGAAGGTTTCAATAATATTGACAAGGATTGAAGTGATTATACAGGGTGATTATACAGTGATTATACAGGTACCTAATGTTTGTCGCAAAATATACAGGTAGAGCGCGTGTCTAGAATAATAAGTTTCCCTGAATGTGATGGAAGAGTGCTTGGAAATTGTTCATACGAGTACGACTACTTATAAGTAGGAATATATTGTTGATCAGGTTATGTTCCGAGTTCATGGAAATAATAAACAGCACAATATGAACTGATTAGACTAAATATCTCCACATAAACACCTGACATTTGGCTGCTGAAAAGGAAGCAGTTTCCTCACTAATGAGAGCCCGGTATATCGTTTAACTACCACCATCCCCAAACCAACCTTACCACACAAAGAATAAAGTCGAATATCCTTCAAATCATCCACAACCGTATCGGAAGTCGTGAAACCAAATCTAAACACGGTTTGCGTTCTCAAAATCTACAATAGAACAATGTTGAACAGTTTGAACGTAAACATTTAATTTATAACTGAAAAAGAACACCACAGCACAGCACACACAAACACTAAATATGCGGTCCAAATGAGTGATGAGGTGAAAACTCGCGATTACATATAATTGTGCGACGTACGTAATTTTGCCGTATATTGCGACGAGCGGTAGGACAGTCGCGTATAATCGTGTAGCGTGTGTTGAGCGGACTTGAGCGTATCGATCGCGTGTCGCGGCGCAGCCGAGTTGCAGAGGTGTGCCGCCCGGCACGTACCGTCGGCCACTGAAGTATGAGCGCCCGAGATGAACGTAGACCAAAATAGAACAGAGGGGCCACCGGAATCATATGATGTCTGGTTTGTTTGTTTCGGAAGTATTTTGACTGAGGAAAGGTAGTTCTATAAATAGGTAAAAAAAATGGGACGTTAGAAAGGAGTTCAAGTTTATTATAGAGTTTACAGGGATCGATAAATACATTGAAGTTTTAAGTATCCAAACGCTGGATACCACAGTTTTAAGATTGAAATTATATGTATTTTTATTTCACATATCAAAATATTTAACAGATTACGGAAAAGCTTATATTATTAAATGATTTTATTTCTTTAAGTAGGTTTTTTACAAACACTTTTACACGTCAATCATATTTTAAAAGTAGATGAGATCGGCGTTTCCTATCTGACTACTCTGAGAAGAAAGGCCGAAACAAACTCGGAGGTCACAGTTTCTTTTAAAGTCCAGACATAATCTTGGTCAGGTCATGTGAAGACCATGTAGATTGATGTCTGAAATGGTCTTTTGAGGAAATAATCACACAGAATGAGTGGACCTGTCCAGTCAGTGCTTGCATTTGTCAGTAATCATGCAGCTCAACACAGAACTTAAGGAGCTCAACGATTCGACGAACATTACCAAAGAAAGAACATTTGGCTAGGCCGCATAAATTACTAAAACTGCCAGATCATGATTAAAACAAATAAAAAAAAAAAAAAAAGAAACTGAGATATAAAAAAAACAACAAATCCATTCACAATAATTAAAATATTATAATACTTAATAACTAAAATATTATAATATTTACAGTTGTTACTGGGCGAATATACAAAATAAGCCAAATGACACAAAATAAATAAATAGCGTTAATATTATTGACTTTTTCCTGTTCATTAGCTTAACCACAGAGTTAACAGGAATTAAGTAATTTTCCTCCAATTGTGATGGTATTCATGTTCAAAGGCGCCTTTGGTTGTAAACGACTGTATTTAACGTGATTTCAATTAACAAAACTGTCATGAAATCAGGTTTAATAATGATGTCCAAGGTTTCCTGTTGCATTTATTTCGTTTGACTATTTTCTTACCACTGGTGACTTCAGTTTTTTTTTAACACAACCTCATTCTGTATTGAGTATTGTACCTACATCTAACAGACACAGTCTACTTTACATACTCTTTGTCCGCTGACCGTACCGCGGCGGCGCATCGCTGCGTCGATCGACGGTAACGCACAGACGCATCCGAATTCTGTTTATAAATAAACAGCAATGTGCGTTCGTATTTACAACAAAACACTTGCGTCCTCGCCTGTCCTGATTGAGATATTTTAATCGATATAAAAAAAAAAAAGTTACTATACTTATGCTTTATTGATATTTGCTTTGAGTGATAAACACGACTAAATGAAAGTCTTCTATGAATAAATTGTTTGTTCTATTGCTCTATTTTATCTAGCACAGAGAGCAGCGTAAGCTTCTGCTTTGGATAAGTATGAGCTAGATCTTCATTTTAATGGCAAATAACTAACTAGGTAGGCCAGTCACCAGTATGAATCGGCTCCGCGGTCACTTACCCGATTACTCAGAAGTATCTAATCACGTACGCAAGAGTGCCACTTTTTTTAACATGCTGTTTTGTAAAGGCTTTCTCATAATTTTGAAAGTTGATTATTGACGTTTGACGATTATATGACGTATAAAGACATATTTTTAACCCCCGACGGAAAAAGAGGTTTGCTATAAGTTTAACGTGTTTATCTGTGTGTTTGTCTGCGGCATTGTAGATTCCAAACGGCTGAACCTACGAGGGCGGGTCAATAAGTCCGTGACTTTTTGAATTTCTGACCTCTTTACTGAAAAAGCAACACTACTCCTGTCAGCAGGCATCTGTCAGTTGATTCCTGTCAAAATTTGAACTTGCTGCGTCAGTTAGTTTGTGTTTGACAGCTATCTTTATCAGACTACCCAGTAATTTGAGGAAAAAATGGAAAAAAGTGAATTTCGTGTGCGTATTAAGCATGATTTTTTTGCGAAAAAAAACCATTACCGAGACCAAGGCTTAGCTTGATAAATACTATGGGGACTCTGCACCATCGATTTCAATGGTAAAAAAGTGGTTTACTGAATTTCGTTGTGGCCGTACAAGCACTGAAGATGCCGAACGTCCTGGACGCCCAGTTGAGGGCTCTTCACCCGAAAAAATCGAAAAAATTCACGATATGGTGCTGGCCGACCGAAGATTGAAAGTGCAAGAGATTGTGGAAGCCGTAGGGATCTCGCATGGCTCAGTGGTTTCAATTTTGAATGATCACTTGGGCATGAGAAAGCTTTCCGCAAGATGGGTGCCGCGTTTGCTCACAGTCGACCACAAACGCAATCGTGTAACAACTTCACAGGAAGGTTTGGCGTTGTTTAATCGCAATATAGAGGAGTTTTTGCGCCGTTTTGTAACCGTGGACGAAACATGGATCCATCACAACACACCAGAGACCAAACAACAGTCAAAACAGTGGGTTTCTAAGGGTGAATCGGCGCCAAAGAAGGCCAAGGTTGGTTTGTCAGCCAATAAAGTTATGGCGACTGTTTTTTGGGATGCACGCGGGATAATCCACATTGACTACCTTCAAAAGGGAAGAACAATCAATGGGGAATATTATGCCAACTTATTGGACCGATTCAATGACGATTTGAAAAAAAACTGACCTCATTTGGCCAAGAAAAAAGTTCTTTTCCACCAAGACAATGCAAGGGTGCACACATGTGCAGTTGCCATGGCAAAAATCCATGAATTGGGCTATGAATTGCTCCCTCATCCGCTCTATTCTCCAGATTTGGCTCCGAGTGACTACTTCTTGTTCCCAAACCTGAAGAAATGGCTTGGTGGAAAAAGGTTTGACTCCAACGATGAAGTCATCTTGCAAACAAAGGCCTATTTTGAGGACCTCGAGAAATCATATTTTTTGGAAGGGATAAAAAAATTGGAGAAGCGTTGGACAAAGTGTATAGAGCTCAAGGGAGACTACGTTGAAAAATAAAACATTTATTTATCAAAAAATCTGTGTTTTATTCCAAAAGTCACGGACTTATTGACCCGCCCTCGTATTTTGTTTGAAACGTGACTTGATCGAGTGTGATTTGCTAAAAAAAAAATAAGAGAGAAGAAAATCAGTTCAGCCGTTTTAAGAGGTTTTTGCTTGTTGTTTTTTTTTTTAATTTAAACTTTCGTCCGCGATTTAACCCCTTTTTATACAGGCTGGCGATTTAGTCACCTGCATCCGTCAAGTCCGTGAATCTACCAGTTATTAACAAGTTTCGCTACGAAACTCATACCCGAATTGTGAAAAAGAAAACATGCTTGCATCAAAATAGTCAAGTCTACTGGTGTAGTTGTTTAAGACCCCTTTACATTGTGTACAATGCAATGGTTCATGCTTCTAGACTCAGAGGTTTAGGCTGCGCATTGTCTCTCAGTACTTTTTGACTTTCAGTTCACTGACTACATTTTCTTTCGATTTCCCAATTCGTAGATGCAAAGAAAAACGTTAGAATCAAAGTTGATTAATGTGCTGTCAGGCCGAATAGTGTTTCCTTCGTTTGTAATGGGGGATTACAATTAAAGGTGCGTAACTGAAACTAATGTGTTTCAGTTCCATTAATTACCTACCCTAATGGTAGGTAATTAATGGAACTGAAACACATTAGTTAAAGACAGACAGACAGTTTAAAGACAGGTAAGTTATACTTTAGGAGGTAAAATCATGAAACATAAAATTATGTAGGTAGGTATTTATCAGATCAATATTAGAGAAAAATGATAAAAAAAAACAAAGTAGAAAAACACTACAAAACAAACCAATTTGAGCTAAGTATATAGACGTGTACTGTAGGAAACGTCGAAGAGAAAATACAAATAGTATTTCGTCAAGTTGGACCTTTCATTATATTGCCTTGCCATACGTGTTAGGGGGCTATTAAATGTGGTATTTAAGGTGGATGTAGGCAATTCAAAGAAACGATGATGGCGCTTAATCACCGTATGTAGCTACTCACTTTTTGTTGATCCAATGTTAGCAATATTGATAAAGTAAAACCTGTTTTTGAGAAATATCGTAAATAACTCATCCAAAATGTAAGGAATACCAGAAATAGATGCCATTTTTCAAGAAGTCGTAATTCCTTCACCAGGTACGAAATTATCATTCACGAGTCCCTCCTCTTTCATCAACCTTCCTTCAACCGCATTGTTTAATAAATTACAAGTCATTTCAAAGACAACAATTAAATGAATGTTTCGTAGCTACTGTAATGTTCTCGTAACGCCTGAAGCACGACCTTTATTGCTAATGTATACGTTTTACGGGTAATTCTATTAAATTATTAAAGCCTAGTCTTGAACGGATAACTCAATGTACAACGTTATAATATTATGTAGCTCATAAAGGCTGAAATACACGTAATCAGTGTATAATGTTCCGACTGCTAGGGCACTTGCCACCACCCTATGAGATGAAGTGGGCCATAATCCACCACGCGGGCCCAGCGCGAGTAAGAATCATTGTTTGCTAGCATGTTTATTTTATTTCATACCATACCATGGAGAATACTCCGTGTTGTAAAATAATCATACTCTTTTCGTACAATACCTGTATAGTGTTTGCTGACATCACTTTAGGGGCTTTAAATAATTAATAGTTTTCGTATACATATAGGTAATTGTGTGCTACTAGGTAACATCTGCTCGAAAATAGCACACTTTTGTGCTACTACATAACATGTGTATTCCAGGCAGCAGTTTCGAGACACATTACCAGAATTGGCTTGACAAACAGATTAAAAGAGGCTTCCGAACATACAGTTGACCTATTGACACCAAAGAGCCACTAGGTTACTTAATTAATGGGCCTTCACGACTTCACAAAGCCGATGCATATAAAGCGCCACAATTTCTGGGAAGACAATCTGACATTCTAGGAAGTGAGCCTGTTAACAACCTTGTTGCCTGACTAATCTTAACATTACAGCATGAGATATGCATCAGCTTGTTCTGACACAGGAGCTAAAGAACACAACGATATGCGTAAGAAACATTGTTGGCTATCTTCCTGACAACATACTACCTACACGCAGATTAAGAGTGACCACAGAGTTTCCTGCCTATTTTTAGCACTTTTTTATTTATTTACTAGCTTCACTTTTTTTTAACCTACATCAATTTTCGTATAGAAATGATACTTTCTAAAAAAAAAAAATGGTTTGAGTTGGAATTTGGGCCAGTTATTTGTCAAAAACACACCTATTGTTGATTTAAAGGTGACTGAAACGTAAGTAGATATAACACACTTTACAATGATTACAAATGCAATGAATTGTTTCACTAAAACAGCTCTAAAAATAGAAGTCACCTAGATCAATGTAGCATGATTTACTAACAAATGTATGTAGAATTTTGGCACATAGGAAGACAACAAGCATACATAAGCAAGCAAATATTGACGTTGCTAAGTAAGTAATTACAGCCAGCGGCCGAGGAAAGCGTGATAAACATATTCGTGACACAAATAGACTGCGATACAGTGCAATGTCTATGTCTACTCCGTGTCTGTGAAAATCAAGGCCAGAATTACTATCTTCTATTGATATTATAATATGGTTTCATAGCTGACTGAAAACAAAACACGACCTAGACCACTGAAGATAGAAACATGTAAATTCGTATCAGCATGGTCCATAGGGTGTTGAGGAGCTCAGCAGGTGGAAACGTTTTCGAAGTGTTCTAGTTTATGTTTCCACATAGACAAATCACGTTACGAACAAGACATAGTATAATCTAAGCAAATCTGTGAACCGACTGCGGGCTCAGGTTGGTCGCTGAAGAGTCAATCTGGCCAGATAGGGTATCATAAGCCAATCCCTAACACAGTGTGAGTGTGAGGCCGGTCACAAGATATGCCGCATCGTCTCTCCTGCCAGTCGTGCACAACCATCTGCACCCTTCAGGACTTAAATTAGGCAAACGACAAAGCTGTCCAGGTCACCACGTCCTGGTTGGACAAAATATGACTCAGCGACACGAGAAGCAAAATAAGCATTGGTGATTACCGTAGTATCGTAATCAAACCAAAACTCACCTTTCAGGCAACATGACAAACAAAGCAAATCTATAAACTTGATTCATAATTCAGTAGAAAGGCATTGGTCTATAAATAATAAACTTATCAACGCAAACACAAATACTGAAAGTGCGTCAGTCTGCCCAAACAGAGTATTTCTTTTACGTGTACAATAGCTGCCCTACCCACTAGTCAGCCGACCAGAATGGGCCCAAAAAGCCTGCAATGTAAAGTTCAATGAACCGGTAACTTCATAACATTTACAGACTTAACCAAATGTTTAAGTACAGAGTCACTTATAATAGATATTTTCTGAAATATGGGGATGATACTAAAACTACTAGACTGAATGAAAACATAAGTTTTTTTTTTGTTGCGAAACAGTAACTTAAAGCGAGACTTCTCTCCTTATGTAGTACATAGCATGAACACTTTTTGTAAATGTTTTGTTTTTGTTGTAAATGTTGGCTTGCTGCGCGCTTTGGTATTTACAGTTAGTGCAGCAAGCAATTGTTATATAAATAAATAAATAATAATAATAATTAATAACGTATTACTAAATTGCTAATACAATGTAAACGCTCTAGGCAAGTGGAAGGAATAAACGACTTCTTTTGGGAATGGAAACCACTTGAAGTCACCAGCCACTATTTTGAAGGTCCATGCTTCATGTTTGACAAATTCGTCCGCACGGCATTGTAAATGACTCAATGAATGTTGTTGGATTGTCAAATTGAAGGACTTTGCCACTGTGTGTACACAATTACCCCGCAGGCTTAAAAATTGGACTAAATCGTTACGTGCACAACTTGCCTTTAGTACAAATATCATATAAACACTATTTGATCAATTAGTCTGAAATTCTAGACTTTGGCCTTTATGCAGAACGCTTTTAGACCAATCAATATGGCGACCGTGGTCGACTGAAAAAGATAATATTTGGATGAGCATTTATTATTAATGGAAACGAGAGGTCGATGCTAAAATGTGATTAAGTGGCTGGTGATTAAAAGCGACCACACGAAAAAAAAACTGAATCAGGTTAAGTATTGGTAAGATTGGCTGTTGTCCGCAACTCTACGTCAAAGCGTGTTTTTTGAGAGAGTATCACAGGTGGGTATGTTTGTAACGGGAGGTGCAGCTTACTAACATGGCAGGAGATTTATGTGGAAGAATAAATGCTGATGACCCCAAATATATTGGAGTAAGAGCAGAAGGATGATAGACGGAATAGTGAACCAGGTTCGTTGCAATTAGCAGAAAATACTGTCTTTCTAATTAAATCCACAGGGTGTCGTGTTATTTGACGTATTCCTTCCAAGACGGGTAGCATGACCACCGTAGAAACGAGAAATGATAGATGAATAAAATAAATCTGTCATTATGTCTATTCTGTCTGTCATCTTGCGTCCTCGTTCTTCCGTCGAGAAAACCCAGTAAAGCTGCGCGTTCTGGACGTGATAGTAGTAGCACCCGATAAAGACTAGGCGAAAATTCATGAGATTCGATAACATCTAATTTTTTTGTATTTTTGAATATTATTTATTTATTTAACCATTTTTGTACACATATAAAACACGCAAGAAGAATAAAGAGAACAGAAAAGTACGCACAAAGGTAATGCTTATTTCTAAAGAAATCTCTTCCTTCTAGGAGAGTATATGATAGATGTAGACAACGTGTGTAAGAGTAAAAGAGAAAACAAAACACATAAAAACGAAACAATTCGCTAATTTAAAAATAAACATAAAATGACAAAAATACTTGCATACATACATACTTCTAAATACATATCACTAAATATATATTAATATAAAGTGATAAAAATAAATATATATATTTTATACAAATGCAACTATGACAAAGTGGAAAGATTGTGTGTTCTTTCACCCAGCATTCGTCACTAAATATCACTTTTCTCAAAACTATTCCATTGGGTACATATTACTTTATCAAACATTTTGATGTAACCAAATTATCTTCCAACAGTTTTAAGTTAAAGGATGAAGTTGATTAACCATTTTGTCAAAAAACATCTATACAGCAGGCTTAGCACGAGCGCCCTAGAGAAGCGTATTGTCGACGGAAGAGTAGACAAAAATGGCGTTTCTGTGTAGACAGTAGAAAGTTTTCTACTGTCTACACAGAAACGAAACGCTATTGTACGGTAAAAATGGGTAGTTATACACGTCACTAGCAACTAACCCGTTGCTATGGAAAATCACTGTCTATAAAGCAACCTGAGTCTAAGTATGTCCTCGTGCTCGCGAAAAAGAGATTTCGAGGAGCGTAGAAAGCGATTTCTATTCTACAGTAGAGTAGAAACAGAAAACGCCATGCTAAGCCTGCAGGTTGACCAAAAAAACATGTTTTTTAGGAAATCGAAGCGATGGCTTTCACTGTCCCGATAACCATAAAGCGGGGTTAAATAAACTACCTATAGGTCTACCAGGATATGGTGGCAAAAAGGGAAAAAAGAAATTGACGCTAGCAATACTGGGGAAATTGGAGTAAAACTTGTTAAAGGAAATTTGAAGCCAAAACAAAAACAACTCCTCGAAATTTCAGTTAACAGATGACATTTTTTTTGTTGCCATATGAAAATCGCAATTTTTTTTTTTACTTTTTTTTTTGCCATCAGATCCTGGTAGACCTATAATAGTCAAAGCAAGGCGCTTTCTAAATGTCTAGATTCAGCCCAGTATCTCAAAACAATAATATGGCCATTCCGGACCAACGAACAACAATGATTACCTTACACGTGAAACTTCTGTATTGTTTGTAAGGAAGAATAACCATTAGTACTAAATATTTTTACTAGTACAAATATTTTACTTCTATTGTTAACTAGCCGTCCCGACCGACGTCATGACCAAACAATAATTTATACAAATATGTAATGTCATAGAAATGAAATTAATAGTGAATCGGTCGGAGTGATGCGCTTAGCAACGAACAGCATTTCATATTTATTTATGTTGAAGAATATTTAATTAGTATCTTGCTTATATGCACATGTTATGTAGTGCAAGTACAAGTATAGTGCGAGCTATAATTGTTGGAAAATCTTGGCATTGGGTAACGAGACAGTGGTAGCGATGTTCATGTTGCTTATTCACATGTGAGATATTTGAAGGTTGCTATGCAACTACTTGTGTGGATATCTTCACGCATTGTTAGGCAAAAATTACTTTCACATTGTTGGCAATGCTTAGTGCAGGTGAATTTAGCTAATGGGGAATGTACATTAGATCGATTATTGGTCGCTTACCAAATCGCCTCAAGCCGAATCGCAACCCCATTTACACAGGTCGATAAAATCGCAGGTGACTAGTTCATTTTGCATCAAAATGTCGACCTTCAAGCGGCTGGCGATCGTCTGCAATGGAGCATTTTCACGGTCGATTTTAGTCACCCGCCGCATGCGGCCTGTCGCCACGCGACAAAAGACGAAGCATAGTCTACTTTGGAATATGCGATTTTAGTCACATGTGTAAAGCCCGCATAAATCAGAATAGAACGGAGATTTGTTTTTGTATATGCGTCTAGCAAGAATAATTTTAGTTTAAGGACAATACAACCTAAATGATTTAAACATAAAAATAAATAAAAAATAAGAATGGACTACAGAAATGTTGACTACCCCTGAACTTCAGTTTGACCAATACATTATGACTTTGATAATCGACAGTGGCAGAATTGTCGACATTGGCACCATTGCCATAAATAAAAATAGAATAAAATACTTTGATAATGACATTTCTTTGTTTACATTTTTGTTCTTGATTTCCATTTCCGAGTTTAGTTCACTACGGATTTTAAGGACAAGTAGTTTTGGGCCAGCAAAATTTTATATATGAATGATGTCTAAATAAATGAGGTATTATCAATTATCATAAAAGACATGTCCTAAGCATTAAATGAGCGAACATTCCTTCCTTTCAAGTCACGTTAAGTCCAACAAATTGCAGAACCAGCAATAAAAAGTACGCGCGAATTCTAAAACAGGATCATTAGTACGAAACCTTCGAAAAGTTTTGTTATATTGCTGATTTATACACTTTCTAATTTTTTCAGCAACGGCACGAATTTCAGTAGTCAGCCATTCATTCTGGAGTAAATTCGAGCGGTCACGCGATTTCCGTTGTTGATACCACCCGGCCCAAAACTTATATACTGTTACATCCAAATATGTTCGTCACTTTAAGTGCTATTTTTGTCGGCTCATTGCACGATAGAATTTGCTTTCACGACTCAAAGCGTCGTAATGTCACTAAGTACCGCATAATGACATTCAGATGTTATGCATGTCAGACCGATCACCGAATACAAAATGTGACACTGACAGATTCTTATAAAAAAAAATGCTTGAAATGACCGCCAATAAAAAGGTTTTAGGTTAATGTTAACTCGACACTGGGCAACATGAATGCTAATTTGATCTTTGTTTTCAAATAATCAAATATAGTTTTATATGCTGGAGTGGCGACCGTGTACCAGAAGACGTAGCGTTGGAAGGCCTCCCACAAGGTTGACCGATGACCTAGGGAAGACCGCAGGAATCCACTGGATGCGGGAAGCACAGAACCGGTCAAAGTGGCGATTCATGCTTGGGGTAAGCCTATGTCCAGCAGTGGACGTCTTTCGGCTGAAATGATGATGATGATGATGTCTAACTTGATAAAGGTAAGAATTAAAAAAACTGACGGAGTTTTAAAAGCCCTTATATGGCACATAAAGTTTTAGAAAAAGTTCTGCTTTGTAGAGCGTCGTCTCCTTCACTTCCTACATATTTGGCTAAAACTAGCCATACATCAACTCAGTTTAGAATGGGGCTAGATTTCGTTTAAAGATAACTGAATATGAGTAGTTCTGAAGTCTGTGTCGACAAATGGACTGCGATAAGCGGACTTGATTGGTTAGCGAATAGGCGAAGCGATTTAGTTTTAAGTTGAACGCTTAGGGAGTGACCACACTTATCGACGCGGAATCGGCTTGAGCCGATCACATTTCACCACACTTGCCGCGTTACGTTCGACGCAGTGTTGAGTCGCGTCGTCTCAACTGAAACAAGGCGAATGAAGACTTTCGCTTTTAGTGCATGGACATAATGGCTTTGGACTCCAGGAATCCGCTGCTGGCTGCGAGAAAGAAGAATGAGACAAAATAAATTTATTTGACCCAGGTTAAAACACAGAACCGATCGAAGTGGTAGTGCATGGGGGAGGCCTATGTCCAGCAGTGGACGTCTTAAGACTGAAATGATGATGATGATAAGGACTCTTGTTGACCGGCTCAACCGAATCCGCGTCGATACGTGTGGTTCACTCCTTTCAGATCAGTTCAATGAGTATTCTGTACATACAGTCAAAAATCGTCTTAAATACAAGCAATTTTGTGGTGGAGCTTGTAGGTAAGTAATAACAGGCCCAAGGGTCGCAACTCGCACGAGGTCCCTCCGTGCCTAGCCGTTGGGCCCGGCTCTTATTCGTGGATCTTTACGAGTAACAGTCGTTACGGGTCGTCAGAAGCCCGAAAGTCTGGCGACCAGTCTTATACCAAGGAGTTGATAGGTGGCTCCATGTAAAATACTGGTCTTCACCTGCATCCAGTTAGTTTGGAATCCGACCCCACAACGTTGGGAAAAGGCTAGGCAGATGAGAAGGTGACATCAATTGCATTAAGCTTAGGTACTGCATGCAATTACTGTCTTAAACTTCTTGTACAGAAGACACAGTTTTGTACTTGCAGATCAAAAAGTCCATGAAATTCATGTCGATTCTTTAAAAATCTCACCGTGAAGGCTTGCGTGGAGTGAGCTGTCAGTGTCATCCCAGCTTGGTCCATCCTTAGCATCAGTGGCACTGACAGCTCACTCCACGCTCACTTCAACTAAGTTTTCACGGGGCATGGTTACAGAATAGCACTACAGCAACCGTTGTACTGGCTGAAAGCTGTATTGAGCAGTAAATTAATCAGAAACCAAACCAATCACAACCACATGGAACCTTGAAAGAAACTAGGTTTCTTTTTACGCTACCTACCGGTTTACAAAAACTGAAGGGCACAAAAAGATATAAAAAGACAATTCTTTGTTCTCAACACCGATCTCTTTCAGCGCATTGTGACTGAAAATCCAAAACCTGACAAAGGAAACATGACCTTATACATAATACCCACAGTCGATAAACTTCTTGGTTGACCACTTTTCAACCTTATTTTTAAGGTTATAAGAATGGAATTGGATTGAAAATTTGTTGAGGGTACAATTCAATACTTAACAGTGTACTAATTAATACATGGAAAGTCGACTTTGTTTGTCGGGTAATAAGAGCTACTGTTGAGCGTGAGGTGCTGAGCTTGATCCCTGGGTCAGAAAAACAGTTTTTCCCCGAAATTAAAGGTAGCAGGTTGGACTTTGGACTTCTGCCTGATTTATGACAATAAGCTCGCCTAAATTTCGTGGGACTTATCTTTGTAACATAACTGGGGATACCTCTGCTCACCCCTATAAGGAGTACAGGCATATTGTTATTTTCAATAGTATTATTCCTGCTTATTTCCTTTGTAAAACAATTAAGAATAAGGTGAGAATGACATTACCGCGTTATTAGATATTTTGTACCGTGTGTTTGTAGGATAAGCAGAAAATGATCTTTCTCGCGAGTGCAGTGGAGGCCGCTAATGAGAGTTACTCAACTTAGAGAAGGGAATACTGTGCTGTTTTATCTGTGTGTGGTTGGTGTTACACCCATATCCTTTTAGTTGTTAACGATTATACTGGGGGGTAGAGAAATGTTGATACCGATGTGTCAAGATGTGGTTAAAAGCATGTTGTTAACGACGAATGAGACTAAAAATACTATTAAATTAATCTTTACTGCAATCCATAATGTTTACATACAGGTGGTTAATGGAATAGAAACACTTATGGACCCTGTAGGGCACAGCAACATTTAAATAAGTAGGAGAGAGGAACAGATCTATTAAGGTTTTTCTTATTATTACTTAATATATTTAAATGATATCCTATCTTTCTGTTTTTTACATTAATATATCAGTATCACTATCACTTAATGAGAACGATGAGAGAATGAATGAACGTCAATCTATTTACTTATTTTTTGGTTTAAATTATATATTAATATTGCTTTCTCATCCATTTGGAGACACGAATGTCTTTGCTCCGCTCTTTTTATGTGTGTTTGGTTTTGGGGCATTTAGACAAAACGTTTAATTAAATCTTTTTGAATTGATACTCTTTTCTATTAACAACATCATCATCATCTCTTTCCATGTGAGAACGCAGCTGAACCCCAGTATTTCAAATTCCGACCAATAACCGAATTTTGTTCTACAATATAACAGTAAAATACTGTTACATTTAAATAAGAAACCGAGATAACCTCAACTTCCGATAGAAACTATTTGTTATACTCGCGAATTATTCAAAGGGTCTGCCCTAAAGCCTGTGAGGGGAATAGTAATCAGATGAATGTTTCAGATGCTAAGCCAATTAATATATATGAAGTGTTCGGTTGTTATGCGATTATGAGATCTCTGCCATATTCACGTAGTTAAAGAAGCAATATATTTTGGCAAAAATCTGCAATTAATGATGGTTTTGAAGAAGGTGGAAAACCACACCACTGTAAAAGAAGGACACGGACGCAAAATTCAAAAGTCAAATAAGGATTTCAACTTTAAGAAAATAGCCTTTTCATAAAAGTATATTCGTAACACCTTAGGTAGAGGACCTGTACATGAGTTGCTGAGTTGCATTGGGTAACCTGGAAGTCTTTAAACAAACTTTCCCGACCCAGGTTGGCCGAAGCAAGGAAAACCTGCTCAGGTGGAGATTCCTAGACGACTCCGCCTTGGAGTGTGAAAGTGGTGCTGTTCTTGACACTTTAATATCATGGCCTGCGTGTCCGGTCAGCTTCACGTTACAAGAACTGATGGACGCTAGGGATGGCGGTAAACACGTAGCCGAATTCTGGGGAGAGTCCATTTAGATTGCTATCAACACGCCAAGAAAAAGAGACCTTACGTAAAATTTCTAACAAAACTTTAGGAGGAAATCGCTTTTGAATCTTGAGTATGCTCGAGACAGTGGGTCTACATCCTGTAAATCACTTATTTAAAGAACCTTTTAAATTACATATCACAAGCTTTTTCTTTTGCATCGGAAGGAACTATGATTTTAACATATGCCGCGATAAATACCTTAAAATTAAAGGTAAATTTTAAAACCTGACACAAACAAGAACCTCTAAAAACGGATGAACAGATTTTTTATTTTATTTGCAAAGAACAATCTCGCACAAGCCACCCTTTCAAACTAAACAAAACAATCAATAAACAAAACAATCGGTTCAGCCGTTTGGGAGCTACAATGCTGCAGACAGACAGTCACACAGATACTCACGTAAAAAGTATAACATCCCTCTTTTTCTGTTAATAAACGTACAATTCTCATTCCATACGAGTAGGTACCTATACTAACACAAAACTAGGTCCACGTATCCAATACAATAATGCTTTCATGCGAAACGACCGCGAAACGATTCAGCAGTTCATTGACCGATTATTTCAGCAGTAGCCGCTGTCAATTGACCTGAAAATGGCAATGCATGTCTAAATTACCCTCTAACCCAAAAATAAGTAATGGTAGATGGATTTAGTTGGGTTAATGGAAAAGTTTTGTTTTGTAACGTATTCCACTACATAAATAAAATGTATGATACAAAGGTATTGACGATGGATGGACTGGACTGTGTGTAAGATGGTATGGCTAGAAAGGCTGTGAATACCAAGATGACGACTAAGTGCCGATTTTGTGGGTCATTGTATTTTTCTTTTTTTCTTTCAGTTAGTTTTAATGATGGTCTGGCAGTTTGAGTACTTTATGCGGCCTACCAAAATGACCTTTCTTTTGTATTGTTCGTCGAATCGTTGATAATAAATAATTATCAACGATTCGACGAACAATTAATTATTGTGGATAATAAATAATAAAAACGACTAATCGCTGAGCTCCTTAGTTGAGTCTGAGTTGAGCTGCACGATGATTGAAAAATGCGTGCACTCACTGACTGGACAGGTCCACTCAAATCTGTGAGGTTTTTTCCTCAAAAGACTATTTCAGACACCAATCTACATAGTCTTCACATGATCTGATCAAGATTATGTCTGGACTTTAAAAGAGACTTTGACTTCTGAGTTTGTGTCGGCCTTTCTTCTCAGAGTATCTCATCTAAATCAAAATCAAATCAAATCATTTATTTTTGTAAACATGGGTAATTCGTACATAGATGTTTTCTTAACGTCCTCCATATTCTACCGTCTCATGGGCATGCAAATAGTATTCAATTTCAAAATTAAACAAATATTTCATTGATGTCGAATAAATATGAATGTCAAATCATTAAAATTACAACAACAAAAAAAGACTAATAACAATAGTAACATTTTTACAGTAATGTCAAAAAATAATGAAGAATGTCAAAGTGTCAATCAGAATAAAAAGTGTCAGAATAGGAACAACAAAAGTGTCAGTATGTATTAAAATAGTTTATCATCAGTGCAGAGATTTATCATTGAGGAAGTCGTCAATTGTGTAGTAGCTTTTCTTAATTAATATTTGGTTTAGTGCCCTTTTAAATTTTATTACAGTCATATTTTTTATTACATCATCATACTTTGTTATAAATGCGTGGGGCAAAACCAAATGACTTTTCTGCATACTAATTTGCATACAAACTTTTCTGCATACAAACTTTTCTGCATATAATAACTTCGCCTGACTCTCTTCCTCAATATTACAGCCTTGGTAAGCAATTATAACATTTGGGTTTTCGCTGCGTTGATGAAATTGCATAATTTTCGTCTTACTTAGGTTTATTACTAAATTATTATTACTTAACCAGTTAATTATGTCATGCAAACAAGTATTTATGTCCTACTCGTAATTGCTATGATTTGTACACTTAATTAAAGCTGTACTGTCATCCGCAAAGAGAACCATTTTGTTCGATGTTACTTTCGGGAGATCGTTAATGTATATTAAAAAAAGTGGCGGCCCCAGTACGCTACCCTGTGGAACCCCATATTTATTTATTTATTTATATATAATTTATTGTACACCACAAAATGACATAACAAAAAAAAACATATTTTACATGCCTTGGTTAAAATCTATATAAAATATGATTGACGTGTAAAGGTGTTTGTACAAACCTACTTTTTTTTTTGTGTATTGCATCTCGCAGGTCACCCTATGAGGTTGTCGTCTGCTTAAGCGGACTTGCCTGTGGTTGCCCTAATAAATTAAGGCCTCCAGCCAGGACTTAAACTTAAATACTAACTAAAAACTAAGCGACTACACGCTAAGGGCACCCTCTGTGGGGTACGAACCTCGGCTTAGGGCGTCGCTGGAAGAGGGCTAGGGACTTGCTGGATCAGGATTTGAGTGATTTAGGGACGTATTTAAAGCTACAGGCTCAGCGGCGCGGGCTGGCTCGAGCAAGGGTCGGGAGGGGCGTGGATTTGGGCGTCGCGGCGGGCCTCGGCGGCGAGGACGGTAGGACGGCAATCGGGTTTTGCGCTTGTGTAAAGTGTTGGTGGCCTTACTGCTCTCCTTGAGGAGGGTAGTGGCGTCGTCGGGGGCGATAAGGGTATGCCTTGGTCGGCGAATACTGCTTATGCGGGAGGGAGTATAGCGGGCGGCCGCTGATATCAGGGGATTTGGGTGTTTTATGCCACAGTCGAAGAAACGCTTGGATAAGCGTTTCATGAACTGGTTTATGGTAGGCATTTTAAGATCGACGTGGAGATTTATATTACGGACATAGAAGGGGGCACCCGTGACCTTTCTGAGGAAACGGTTCTGGAGGGTCTGCATCTTATGGAGATGGCGTGGGTGAGCGTGCGCAAATACAACGCAGGCATAGGTCATGATCGGACGGATGACTGCGGTATAGATGCGCAGCTTGCATTTATGTGACAGTTTACTTCGGGCTGTCAGTACAAAGTGGAGCCTGCTAAGAGCGAAGGAGAATATGAGCCTTAAAGGTAAGGTTTTGATCGAGGATCACGCCTAGGTATTTGGCTTGCTTCTCCCAAGGGATCGGCTTACCGTACATAGTGATCGGGCTCGGAAGGGGGGGAGGGAATCGACGACGTCTCGAGAAGAGAACCGCCTGACTCTTATCGGGGTTCAACCTCGATTCTCCATTTCCGGAACCAAGCGCCTAAGACGTTTGCGGAGGTTTGGAGAGTACGAGCTATAGCATTGGGACAATGACCGGTATAGTAAACGGCAGTGTCGTCGGCAAAGAGAGCCAACTGAGCCTTTTTACTCTGTGGGATATAGCTGGTGAACAGCGTAAAGAGAGGAGATATAACGGAACCCTGAGGGACACCGGCGCGAAAAGGGTGAGGGGACGAGAGTGCACCCTCGATGTGATAGCGGAAGGTGCGATTCGACAAAAAGTCTCGTAGATGAGCACGAGACGATCTGGCACTCCTAGTTGGTAAAGCTTGTATAACAAGCCGTTGTGCCAGACTTTGTCGAAGGCTTTCGCTGTGTCGAAGAATAGCACACCCGTCGTCGCGTTACGCTGCAGACCAGCGCACAAGTGCTCTACGATACGGTGGACCTGGTGGATACTCGCCTAGTGTTGGGGATGGAAACCAAACTGCTCGTTGGGAATGAGGCTCTTTGCTTCGGCATAGTCTTTGAGACGCTTATTAATAAGCCTCTCGTAGATTTTGCCGAGAACATTGAGTAAGCTGATGGGACAAACCTACTTACAGTAATGAAATCATTTATCATTTATTTAGTATGGAAGAAGAACACGCCGACCACAAATCAATTAGTTAAAGGGCAGGAGAATAATGATGCCAAAGATATTTCAGTACCATGTTTAATTTTAAGAAGCTCGTCCAAAATCCAAAGTTGGTAATTGTGAGCAGATTTTATGAAGGCAAGATGAGCATGCACATCTAGGCGAAAAGGTGGAGCAAGACCACATCAGTTCCTTTGCAAGATGTTAAGACATAGTACTTAAATCCACAGCAAAGATTCGATGATTGTTTGACATATTTTCAGACGAACAGTTGCCTAAAGTCAGTTGGCGTAATTATTTAAGCAGTATTAGTCCAGCGAATTTTTTCAATCCGTTTAATTGAGAAATTTGCCAATATTTGTAGGATTTGACTTCATACATTCATTAATGAAACTTTTTATGTATATTAATATGCGCAAAAAGAAAGGATTTTATTCTGCACAAATACACACATAGCGTCAAGCGATAGTAGTGTAAAAGGTAGGTAAGTAGATATTCTGTGTTTTTTAATAAGAATAACCATAACGGGCTGGTGTTCGCAATACCACGTCCAAGCGCGTATGTAATTTACGAGCGAATGTTTTTAATTCAGCTAAAGTATACAGGGTGGCGGGGACCTAGACTGCTTCTGAACCCCCCCCCCCCTTCTAATGACTTCTCCCACTCTGGGTGGAGCGGAAGGGCGTGTCAGACTTTTACTGACTAAAACCCACCCGTGTTCCTTCAGTTGCCTGTGCCAGGGCGACGGTATCTCTTTCGAACATTCCGCGATCCTGATTCTGAACCCCCCTGCGTTGGAGATTTTCGTCGATTGTTAAATTAAAAAAATAACTCTGCTATACATTTTCACCCTACGCGGTGAAAATGTATTGCAGAGCTTAACAGAATTGAAAAAATACTTTTTCATAACACCTTTTTTGATAACCGATGAATTTCGACGCTAGAGGGTCTAGAATCATGAATTTTATACTTAGTCAGGCCATAAATACTGTTACAGTTAAAAATAAGAAAGATATTACATTTGAATTTGGAATCTGTCATTTTTATACGATTTTTCATTGAGTTTTCTAATTTTGTCGCCAATACATTGTCCAATATTTTGCGGTATTAAAATGGAGTGGGGTGATAAAGAGAACCGAATCGCTGTGATTGCATTACACAAAGTTGGTATGGAGCCAAATGCAATTTTTAAAACTCTCCATACGCTTAGTATTAGACAAATGTTTGTGTACCGGGCTATTAATAGGTACAATGTGACCTCCTCTGTTTGTGACAGAAAAAGATCTGGCCGTCCATGTAGTGTTCGTAGGAAAAGGGTGGTCAAAGCAGTAAGGGAAAGAATTCGAAGAAATCCTGTCCGAAAGCAAAAGATTTTATCTCGGGAGATGAAGATAGCTTAAAATACGCGACATGGTTCTGGGTAGAACCATGTCGCGTATTTTAAAAGATAACTTAGGACTTGCAGCCTATAAAATCGAAACAACTACTGAAGCGGTACGCAAAGGGAGTTCACAGAAAAAAAATTGTTTACGGATGAGAAAATCTTTACAATTGAGCAACATTTTAACAAACAAAATGACCGTATTTATGCTCAAAGCTCTAAGGAAGCTTCCCAATTAGTCGACAGAGTGCAACGTGGGCATTATCCGACTTCAGTCATGGTTTGGTGGGGTGTTAGCTATGAAGGAGTGACTGAGCCATATTTTTGTGAAAAAGGTATCAAAATATCGGCACAAGTGTATCAAGATACCATTCTTGAGAAGGTAGTTAACTTAACAACACCATGTTCAATAACCGAGTATGGTCCTTCCAACAAGACTCGGCGCCGGGTCATAAAGCTCGGTCCACGCAGTCTTGGTTGGAAGTAAACGTTTCGGACTTCATCAGAGCTGAAGACTGGCCGTCGTCAGGTCCCGATCTTAATCCGCTGGTTTATGATTTATGGTCAGTTTTAGAGAGTATGGCTTGCTCTAAACGCCAAGATAATTTGGAGTCCCTAAAACAATCCATACGATTGGCAGTGAAGAATTTTCCCATGGAAAGCGTGCGTGCTTCTATTGATAACTGGCCTCAACGTTTAAGGGACTGTATTGCAGCCAATGGAGACCACTTCGAATAAGCTTTTTTATATTTTAAATTGTTTTATATTTATGTATTAAACTAACACACTGTATATATTAATAAATAAAAATAAATATTATTTGCAATTAAAAAATATTTTTTTCTTCGTGACAATATTTCTGGCAAGACTAGGTATACTACATAACTGTCTTCGGAAGTTACTATATAAGCCAGTCTATTCCGTAAATATCTCACCGTGAAAACTTAGGTCAAGTGAGCTTGAAGTGAGCTGTCATTCCACCGGGATGCTAGAGATTGACACTATTGACAGCTTATTCCAAGCTTACTTCACCAAAGTTTCCACTGTGAAATTTTCACAGAATACATTGCTGTTCCATACATTTTGACCACGTAGGTATACAACATAAAGGACCTATTGCAATTTTGTATGGAACAGTTGATCGTTTTTGTTAAATCGACGAAAAATTTCTACGCTGTGGGGTCTATAATCATGGTCTATAATCTACACAACATAGCTATTCAAAATCTCGTGCTTTACTTTTCAAATCGCGATTGACACCGCGAGCACATCAACATCGCCCCGTCCATGAACAAAAACCTCGTCACTTAGCACATTAGAATGCATGCAAACTGCATACAATATACATAGGACTCCACACCGGAATTAGGTCGCGGGTCGACGACACAACCACTCACCCTTAGGTCGTGAACTTTGTGTTACTGTGAGTGAAACATGACGTGAATTGATTATGAATTGCACTTGTAGGTCCGTGGATTTTATAGTGGAACAAGCTGTGTGCCCGATAGGATTTCCCATCGACAAAAATGACGTACTTACTTACCAACTTGCATCTCTTTTTAAACCCATTTAAGGGGTGAATTTTAAAATATATTTTCTAAAGCTACTAGGCTCAGCGGCGCGGGCTGGCTCGAGCAAGGGTCAGGAGGGGCGTGGATTTGGGCGTCGCGGCGGGCCTCGGCGACGAGGACGGTAGGACGGCGATCGGGTTTTGCAATTGTGTAAAGGTGCTGGTGGCCTTACTGCTCTCCTGGAGGAGGGTAGTGGCGTCGTCGGGGTGATTAGGGTATGCCTTGGTCGGCGAATACTGCTTATGCGGGAGGGAGTATAGCGGGCGGCCGCTGAAATCAGGGGATTTGGGTGTTTTATGCCACAGTCGAAGAAACGCTTATATAAGCGTTTCATAAACTGGTTTATGGTTGGCATTTTAAGGTCGACGTGGAGATTGCAGAAATTGTGGGGGGCACCCGTGACCTTTCTGAGGAAACGGTTCTGGAGGGTCGGCATCTTATGGACATGACGTGGGTGAGCGTGCGCAAATACAACGCAGGCTAGGTCATGACGGGACGGATGACTGCGGTAATGTATACCAGCTTGCATTTAAGTGACAGTTTACTACGGACTTTCAGTATGAAATGGAGTCTACCAAGTCGTGGTACTATTCCATGCCGGGTGTTTGGCATTGAAATCCCCCGCCACGATGACGGAGTCACTCATACCGAAGAGGGCAGTGAAGTAGTTTTTGAGCGAGATAGGATCCCCCGGACCATTGTCTGGTGGGATATAGGCAGAAATAATGGTGATCGGTTGGTGGCCGGTCATGCCGAGCCGACAGATAGAAGTCTCTAGATGAGAGAAGAGAGGAGGTGGGTCTATAGGGATGCAGTACAAAGCTTTCCTAAAGTAGATTAGGGGTGCCACCCTTGTGGCATCGAGACCTGTCATTGCGAACTAGTTTATAGTTGGCAATGTTCGGGTTTCGGTGGTGGGGCTTTAAGAAGGTGGTCGCGGAAATCTCATCGCGTTGACCGGAAACGGGAAACGATCTTCTAGGAAACCATAGCCTTATAGCTGTAAGAACCTCTGGTGCAAAGTTTCAAGCTTCTAGAGATATTTAGCCAGGATCTGGTATGAGAAATGAAGGAATCATTGGATGTGGCTACGGCTACCTTGAAGAAAATTTGTGATTGGGTAGCAAAATTTGCAGAGCATTTTCCAGGCCTTGTGTTTCTGAATTTAACAATACGTTTAAAGTTGCAGTATTTCGTAGGCAAAAGTTTATTTTCATGTTACATTGTTGTTTATTTGGCTAGCCAGATCTTATTATAAGAAAGATCAATAATTGGTCACAACAAACGTCGATGATGTTTTCATAATTACCACATCTAGCGCAGGCGGGGTACTGTAGCGTAATAAGTCGATTTCCTAAAAGTCACTAACAAAAAGAGACGCTGATTTCTGTCCCACTCACATTAATTGAAAGGTTCATCGAATATTTGCCGGTTGTCATACAATCCTGTGGTCTTATAAATATTAACGACTGAAGAATTATGAACGCAACCTTCTGTCACGTTGACGAACGCGACGTTCTACGTATGTGTCAAAATCAATCCATAACTCACACACCTTAGTTTTCATGAACGACAATTGTAAAGCGGTTCTTTGAACGATCCGGTAACATTACTAAGACTTATAAACTGCTAACATTATAGAGGTATGAGGAACACGATGTAAAGTTCACTCATCTTACATAGAAAAGGGAGGATCCTCCTACCAGACCGGTGTCGTATCTGGTGTTGTTGTATTTATGCTAGTTGCGCGGTAAACTCTGCTTGAGCGATGCAGAATTTTGCGTGACGTCAGTGTGATGCGTAGTTCGCAAGTAGCGGTGTAGATGCTCTATAGCAAGTTTAACTGAAATTGAGTCTCAATGGAGCTATTTACAACTACTGTAACATTACCTAAGTTATGTCGTTATCAAGTTATCAACTGGTTGAGTCACGGAAAAGCTTAGTTACTGGTATTAGAACGGAATAAAGGTCAGCTATATGTTTGGGGGGAAAAAAAATGATTAGACTGAATACTTAAATCCGGATCGTTTTATACGTTACATTCGCCATAATGGTTAAAAGCCGTATTTATGTCAAAAGAGTTTTCACAAAACGCTATTATGGCTCGCATTATCTAATATATAAAATTCTCGTGTCACAGTTTTCGTTGCCATACTCCTCCGAAACGGCTTGACCGATTTTTATGAAATTTTGTGTGCATATCGGGTAGGTCTGAGAATCGGCCAACATCTATTTTTCAAAAAAAAAAAACAACGTTTGCGGGTTCAGCTAGTGGTTTATAAAAATATTGCCAGTGGTTCAAACTGTTTTTGTTACGTATTACAAAAAAGAAATACACATAATTTATTCAAGCGCCAAGTATAGGTAGTGTTTGCAAACACGTTAAACTAAGCTAGTTGTTACGTGTTTGCAAACAGTATCTATTTTACACCTACTTAAAACTAAAGACGGCTCATAAGTCAACTTCAACCACGTGAACAATATTGAACACAGTAATTCTGTATAGCATTTCAAATGTTTTAGTACCAAAACACAGATTCATCCATTACAAAAGGCATAGTGTAGCTAAAGTCTATAACAGCCGCGCTCGCTCTGCATATTTTAGTCGCGAATTGTGGCCAAACTGAGCGCGGGTCGATAGCAGGCTTAACTAAGAGTTAATTTAGTTAGACCACGTAGCGGGATTTTTCGCGCACTATATTTTCAACTCTCGGTGTTGAACCGATAATTCGGACTTACTTTACAAATTAATGGACTTACAGTATAAATTCTGAGGGTAGGCACTTACCTGCGATTGATATTGTGATGCTTCCAAATGATGAGGATTCTTATTACGATAAGAACTCCACGTAAAGATACATTGGTGATATGTTGTAGTGCATACGGTGTGTACAGCAATAAAGAAGAGTGAATAAATCTAAACACATGGCAGCATGCGGATTTTTTTTTTCGTAACACCGTCAGCACACCAAAAAATATTGACAAAAACAGTTCCAGACACATTTTTGACTAGCAGTTAGTTCTTATTTGGGATATCTTTTTGGCAGCTGTGTTGTGTTGTTCACTCTCCTTCTTTCCAATCATTTAATAACATCACGCTATAACCATAAGCAGCCGTGCAAAAAGAAATTAGTGAATATATATAAGTAATAAATGAATATCTCTTGGCTCGCTTAGTTTTGTGTTTACTTCAATGGGTAATAAAAAAATCACTTTTACCAAAACTTACTTTTCAACGAAAACTATACCAAGCCGCTTCGCAATACGCAACTTTGCTACATATTGTAAGTTTTTAATAGAGGTCACAGTTTCAGCTATGACCTGTTAGCATTTGTTGTTCAAATCCTTATAGAAAAGAAAGAACACCAAATCTGCATTGAAAACTTTTTCCGAATAAATATCAATGAATGATTCCGAATGAATAAAGTGACAAAAAATGTAATTAAATCTTTTAAGTCCACTTTTGACATGTCATCGTCACAAATAGTGTCTGGCAGACTGTTAAGTGGGTTGATTGGCTGTAATAAGTCTGCCAAACACAGCTGAAGCACGCCAAATACAAATTTTCTATGTTTTATTTGCAAATTGCAGCTCTGTTTTACGCTCTTTGGAAATTTGTTCAAACAATTAAAAAAATATTAAAACTCTTAGGTGAAACAAATTTCCAAAGCTTGACGATTGACATGAAATTAATGATTATTAATCAGTTCCTTAAATAAATCATTCCTGCAGTCGCGAATCGCATTTTGTTCAACATACGCCGTGCGGTCAGCGAGCAACGAAACGCGAATTTGTCTCTTAGTGCCGATTTCACCAAGGTTACTGAACGCGTACATCACATCTAAAACGCGTTCAAGAGCTGTCAGTATCAGTATTCCATAGAAAATAATGACACTGACAAACTCAAACTCAAAGCATTTATTTCAAATAAACCAATTACAGGCACTTTTGAATTGTCAAGGGGTCGGTCAGTCAGAAATATGAAGCTAGTTGTCCATTCCAAAGCGAAGTAGGTACCTATGGAGAAGAACGGGCAAGAAACTCCGTGCTGATCGCGTCAGTTTCATTGGTGAAATCGACCCTTAGGCTTTTCGCTAAAGGAACTTATAATAAGGCAAATAATAACTATGACCAACCTGGGTCCCGGAATAGTATCAACAGGCTCGTCGTCCGCATCATAGAAGTCGTCCTCTCCCTCAGACGAGGAGTAGGACGTGTCCGGCACCAGCAGTGACATCGCTTGTCCTGTAAACAAATGGCGTTGCCAATTTACGGACGCAAGGATAATTAACAAACAATATTCATGTATGTACAGTCAGTCACCAAAATAGTTTTTTTTTTTACTTGGGCTGGGTTTGCTCTTGACTCTAGTCTAGGTCAGAGGCGACAGAGACAAAGTCTACGATGGAGTGAGCTTACCCAGAAGAAGCCTGTTCACTCTAACTATGAAGAGATTCGGGTCGAGTTCGTTTCGGGAATACAGACGCAGGTAGTGAGTTCCACTCTTTTGCCGTGCGCATTATGAAGGATGTTTGGAAGCGCTTAGTGCGAATTGGTGGAATGGCAACTAGGTATGGATGGTAATTAGCAGTACGTCTGGATGTCCGATGGTAGATGGGGGCAGATGGTATGAGTTCTTGCGCACACTGACCGAAGTACAATCTATAGAAGACCGACAAGCAGGCAACCTTGCGGCGATGATGAGATAATGATCAGATGGAAAAGCTGACGCCAACATAAAGCGAAAGAGCGAGGCTGATGATGAGTCAGCCTCAAAGATCACAACAATTCAATTCATTCTTGTCGATGTATACATACATCGACAAGAATGAATTGAATTGTTGTTTTTTCCATAATATTATATCAATGTGTAGCCATAATAGTTTTTTCTTTTGGCCAATACCCCCATGGATCAATGCACACGACGTTTTTCAACACAATTGCGAGGAAAAAACAGACGCGTATTGTTATCTTTAATTATTTAAACAATTAGTGAAAGTACAATTCTCGAAATGATACCGAACAGTTTTTGTTGGCATTTTTACAGTTTGTGTTATGGTTATTGGTATTATTAATAATTTCGTTGTTTAAATTTTCTTGGGTATATGTCGAAGATGATGAAAATATTCATTGTATTTAGAAAAAAACTCTTTAAAACAAATATAAAACACGAGTGCATTAATGTAAAGTAAAAAGCACGCGTATTTAATACACTGCATTATAAACCTAAAAGCGGTGTAATAAGAGCCACTATATGAGCAATTGTGTTCCACCACGCGGGCACAGTGCGGATTGGATGTTTTTGAATTTTTGGTTCTAGGACATGCCGGTTTCCTCACGATGTTTTCTTTCACCGTTTTGAGAGCAGTGTTGATTTCAATTATTAACAAATAGTAGCGCCTGTCTGATTCGAACCAGCGACCTACAACTCGTAAGTCGGGGCCGATGCCTCTAGGCAACCACTGCTCTTCACTTAGCTGTAACTATAGTACGGTTCAAACTAAATGGCGGCTCGGAACTAGTGTTCTATCTGTCCCTGACGAAACTAAATGGCGGCTCGGAACTAGTGTTCTATCTGTCCCTGACGAAACTAAATGGCGGCTCGGAACTAGTGTTCTATCTGTCCCTGACGAAACTAAATGGCGGCTCGGAACTAGTGTTCTATCTGTCCCTGACGAACACTTGGCTTTATTGGGACGTAAAAACCAGATATAGATAAGTTTTTACATATCCCGTACGCCAAAATTGGAACTAGATACGTTATTGGGTTCGGCCGTTAGTCTAGTAGTGTATCCGCAGTCGGAATACTTACTAGGCGCGTCGAGGTCTTCGAGCGACGGTAGCGGGTGCGTTGGCGTCGTGAGCTCGCGACATTCCGCGCCCATCTCCACTCGAGGAGATAACTCTGCATCTAAGACAGAAACATAGCCTTATAACCATATATGTTCTAAACGTGTCCTTAGCCCTGCATAAGTGTCTTCCTTTTGACTCAGCATCTACTCCTAGCAGCCAGCGTGGCCCACTGCCCAGAGAATCGAACTGTCTTTGTGGTACCTAATGTGTTATAGTACAGTAGTCTTCACATATAATTAATGTATAAAAATATTGTAAAAAAAAATTAAAAGAGTAACAGTGGAGGTTCTTGCCAATTCTTCTCCATACGAAACTACCTTTTGGAAGGGGCGACTAAAATCAATTATATTTCAATTAAAATGTTGACGTTCAAAATTGCCTGTTATGTGCCTATTTGAAATAAATGCTTTGACTTTATCCTTGTTAGACGTCAATATTTTACACGTTCCAAAACAGCTACATTTATGATAAACTGAACCGTAAATTAGATATTAAACGATTGTAAAAAAAACAACAGAATGGTTGAGATCCCTAACGTATGAAGAAACAGAAAACATTCCGACCAGAATAAGATTTTTTTTTAAAGGTATGTACACCCCACTCATATGCACACAAACAACCACACCGAGAGCTACAAAATTAATGTTTTATTTTATTATATTTTTACTTTATTTACATAACCCTCTATTTACTTATTAGCCACATCACTGCTAAGATACCACACAAGGGAAGAGTGAGACAGCTCCGACACAAGTTCTTTTGTTACTTACTGGGGCATCCTGAATTTATTGAGGTATGACACAATGCTTTAAGTTGAAATAAATATTTTTAGGAATTTTATAAAATCATATTCATACTAGCCAGCTGACACGTGTAGTCAGTAATAAGGCTACCCAGGGACTCAAAATGTTACCGTAAGAAGTGTTTTTAACACAGTTTAAAGAAACGCATTTATAAATGTAACATATACAATAATGTTACAGTATCAAAGTATAACCTTTCATACGTGTAACAGAAATATACAGTTTTAGGTAATAATTGCTGAGTACCGTAACAACGCGCAGCGGACAGACAGACGCAGCGATTCCATAATAGCCCCAATCCAGTCAGGTTGCGGCTATTTTGGCAATTCCACGTTTACCTGTTACATTTATTAACACTGTTAACACTTTTATATCGGATAGAGATATATTACTGTTACACTTTTGTAAGTGTTTTGGGTTAACACATTGAAAAACACATTTAAACGTGTTACAAATTTGGTTTTTTTATCAATTCAAAATGTAACACTTATAATTCTGTAACATTTATGAAGGTGCTTTTAAGTAATTGAGGATACCAAACATAGACGCCGTTTATGCTTATTTTATCCGCAGCCGAATTGGTCACTAACTCTGTACTGAGACCGTCTAAAATTCAAACAGCTCTCCGGTTTCAATAGGGAAAGCACTCTTTCTAATTCATAGGATATTTTGCAAGGAAAATGGGCCATATCAATATTGCAGTGTTTGTCTCTTTTATCGATTCTTTTATGATAGTTACTCCTGGGTCAAGCCTTGAGACCTGTCTAAATCATCAAGCGTGCCTTGCCAAGTTAAGGGTAATATGTGCACATGCCGGATTTGCCTCACTGCGATACTTCGCGATAGCTACCTGGCTATCTTGATGTCACCTCCATGTAAAGCATATGCATGCTAAGAGACACGAACACACATGCCAGGCATCGTGGTAAGTCTCCTAGCAGCCCGCGATGTATCTCAGTGAGATATCCTTCGGCAGGTGCGTGCGCCGTGCATGTCGCTAATTGCCGATTTCACCAATGAAACTGAACGCATTCAACACATCTAAAATGTGTTCAAGAGCTGTCAGTGTCAATATTCCACAGAACATAATGGCATTGACAGCTCTAAAACGTAGTTTATGTACAGTAACGCTCATATGTCCATAAGCAATCTCACAAAGCAATAGATTGAGGCTTCGGTTTCACTTACTTCACTTACGACCTTCTTCTATAATTTGTTTCTGTATTATAAAAATGCACACACTCACTTTTTCTGTAATTGATAGAACTTCATAATTTCAACTAACAACATATTGCATGCTAGTCGTTACCGCGTTTGGGTAGGAGCGATTATGGCAAGCCCTGAGTTCGAATCTCACCTGCGCCTGCGGATTAAGCTTGATGTTATTTTCAATAATATCTATTTATAGTTTTTGATATGTTATTAATATAACCTAAAATGAACAATGTTTGTTTGTTTTAATAAAATTACTTGAAGTGGCGATAATTATCCGATACTTGTGTCAATAAAAGTTTGTAGGTAGACCACAGAAAACTGAGTAAATTATTTCGATTTCTGTGAGGTAGATGCAATTCGTTACGACTATTCACAATTGAACGTTGTTGGTTAGTGACGAATGTTTAAATCTGTTAATTGGTTATGATTTTCAAAGTGCAGTGAAACATAAATTTTGAAGCGTTGGCAATATTATTGCACTGAGTAAAAGTGGACGTAAATGATAACACAAATGGGTGTGAGTGTTATCATTTAAATATTTCATATTTTACTAAATATAAATTATTATTTGTATAAATTAGTGAATGATGAGTTTAGAGTTTTTAAAATACTGTTTGTTAATTTATTTTGCTATAGCTTACAGTATTTTGCTTAGAGATGTCTAATAGAAATAAACATTCTTTGTTCTAGAGAAATATTGTGAGTCTGTGGGTTAAAAGATATGAGGAACAGGGAATCCTTGCTAGTCCGAGCGCTTGTTTATGAAGTGGAATGCTTATTTAAAGAAGATTTCACATGGTGAATGAATATGAAACAAATGGTTTCATACCAACCGGGTATTTTGCTGAATTATTCAACACGTCATTAAAAAATGTTCGTCGTGTACTCCAAGCTATAAAGTTTGCATCACCGATGCCCAGCAAACAATAACGTTTAAGTTTCGGAATAGTTTATCCTGTATATTGCGCTATACTCGTGATAATTTAGTTATAAAAAATTTAAGGTTTAGTTTCAATCCTCTTTTCTTAGAGAAATGAATACTTAAGCTATCCTCAATATGTAATCTAGATTCACTAAAGCCAAATAAAATGTGAAATACTTAATGTTAAACTGCCCTACATAACCACTTATTAAAATCACTTATTTTGGAAATTAAAAGATCGAAGCTTAAATGTTTATGGTGAAATAAATCTACTTATAATAATTATTTTTTGAACATTTCACATGTCAAAATAAAACAAATTGCTTCTAAGTTTCTTGATATAGTATTGCAAATCCAATTTGGCTGAAGAAGTTATTATAAATAATCGTATCGGTTTGTTATCCATTGTAAAATATTATAGCAAACAAATATGTTTTTATTTTTGTTATCACTTGTAACGCTTTTTTATTCTATACCCTTTATTGCAATAACAAAAATAATAAAAAAGCAGCATTTTTTTTTGTTGTTTTTATTGCAAACCAAAATAAAAAAAATGGCAATAAAACTGCGCTGCATCTTATGAAATCAGAACCTAAGCCGACTGCTTCTCAGTCCAACAATTGGCGCCTACTGCTACCAGCTCATATTAGATAAACTAGAATTTTAGCAATGCATGAGATCAGAACCTAAGCCAACTGCTTCTCAGTCCAACAATTGGCGCCTACTGCTACCAGCTCATATTAGATAAACTAGAATTTTAGCAATGCCATAAACCGGCCAGGTCACGAGCATGATGCATGTCTAACGAAAGCGACGGAATTATATTTTCGTTTCGTGCAGCGCGATGCGAGTACGCGAATTTACGTCAGTATGTGCCGTGTAAAACTGCAATCTTTGTGGTGTGTGTCGTTAAATCACATACAGTCGTACCGCGAGTTCACAGCAAAACGACTCTTAACGTGCCTATGCACTTTTGAACGCTTACTGTACATGGAGGTGACATCGAGGTGGCGAGGTATGTTTGTACTTACTCATTCGTTTATTTTTGGATTTAATATTTAATTTTCATTTCCTTCGTTTATTTTAATTGCATCGACATTCTATTATATTCTGTTGCAGTAGTGAAACATTTTGTTTTATTTTATTAATAGTTATACTTATGGGTTTCGCCCGAATTAAATGAATTTAATTGCATTTTTAATTACGATCAAGAGGTCGATCGTAGTGAGATGTGCTTAGGCATGTTATTACCCAAAGATTAAAACGACAGCCCCATTTTATGTCTAGGCAAATCACTGTCCATTCCAAGGTTGCCTGGAAGTGATCGTTGAAAGCGATAAGGCCGGCCATTGTATATATTGTAGTTTGATTTCTGTTTTTGTGGTGTACAAAGAAGTATATATAAATTAAGAAATAAAAATTATACTGCTTTAAGCGGTGGTGGTAGGCCTCCTGGACATGACTTTTAAGGTCATATAACGGACGGAAATTACATTTTATTTGGTTAAGAATAATTGCTTACTTAACCATTTATTTGTTTACTGAAGTGAATTGTGTGGCTAAGGTAAAGAGTTTTTCAGGTAATTAGTGGAATAGTTTTTGGGTGGGTTTGAAAAATAAAACAGTATTGAACGTTGCGACCATCTGACTTTTTTACGTACATGGTGGTGGTGGTGCTGGTGGATTAAGATAAAGTTCAACGCAGAAGGCAAAAAAAGACTGCTGTTCTCTGCAAAGAAACAATACCTACGCGGTCAAACTTTATAGAACAGCAAATATTTTTTTTTTATAACCAACGAAAAATTTCAAAGAACCAGCGTTTCTTCGGTTCAGAATCATGCTGTACTGAATCCATTGTAACAAGTTGCGACCCTTTAGCACGACCGGGTTTCGTCGACGATGGCCGAGATAGAATAGATATTATGATTTCTTTTATTCATCTGTCAATTTGACATTCTTCCGTCGACAAAACTCGTCTCTATGGTGGTATTTTTTTTTGTATGGCATCTCGTAGTTGGCCGTAAGAGGTCGTGACTACTTAACCGGACTATCCTGTGGCTGCCTTAAGCGAACTCAAAGCCTCCAGCCAGGGGCGAAAAACTTACATTACTAAGCGACTGCTCGCTAAGGGCACCCCCTATGGGGTACGGACCTCAGCCTAGGGCGTCGGTGGAGGGAGGACAGCAAGATGGGACAGGCTGGATCTAAAGAGATTGCCCACGGACGTACTAAATAAATTCGAACGGCATGAAATGTCTAAAATAATCTCGTTGGGCAGTTACGTCGGGGTCTTCGCGAGGGACCTCGGCGTTGAGGTCGGAATGTCGGTTTGTGTTTTGTGTGCACTGTACTGGTGGCCCTACTGCTCTCGTGGATGAGAGTTATGTGGCCATCTGGGTCGGTGAGGACATGCCCTGGACGGCCGGAATCTTCCTAATGTTACAATAATGTAAGATAATATATGTCAGAGTCAATAATTTTGCAGGCAGCGTATGTCTGATTCTAGTATAAATGTTTTACCGTTACATTTTGTTTTTCCTCTCAAAGGATGATTTCATGAAATGTTTGTGTGAAAAGGTTTTCCATGATTCTCTTATTTTGTGATTGTTGAACAATTGCTTCTGATTTGTGAACAGTGATGATGTTATAAAGAACTCAAATACCTTGTTTGATATGTGTTTGTGAAGGATTTGTAGGTCCCTGATAAACTCCGTTTACTGGATTTACTGTGTTCTGCAAGAAAACAATAATTTATTTAATCTATGTAAATGAAATGAATATTTTTCGCTTTAAAATGTTTGTAATACTCTAAATTAGGTTTTCATGGAAAGAAAAATTTAAGTTTCCCGGAAAATGGTTAAATCCGGGAAAAACTGAACGTCCTTACTTCTTTAGAATTTTTGTATGAACTCCAGAACATTTAAAAATTTATCGGAGAAGGGTTCGTGGGGTCAGCTAGTTTAAAATATAAATGCCGTATATGCGCGGTGTATGTTTGTCAATGTTTCTGAATTTTATAGCAAAACTAAATCTTTACCGTGAATGTGAGGTAATGTGATGAAGTTTGAATACAATTTTCTAATTCAAGATTTAATTCTACAAGACTTCAGTTATCAATCAGTGGATTATGCTTACCTTAGCTATTTGTAGCAGCACGATGGAATGTTTGATATGGTCCAACATGACCTGTAAAACAAATTAAACATATTAGAAAATAATTTTACAACACAGAGTATATTCTGAACTACAATAAATTAATTCTATATGCTCAAATGAAAGAAAGAAAAAGCATTTATTGAAACGCGCACAGGAATACGCAGTACATAGTGTGATACGCAGTATAACAAACTTAACTAAACACCCTTTTAAAAATACATAATAATAATAAATCAAAATTAAAAACAAAGTCCTGTACGAGGACACTTAAAAATAAGTGTTACAGCGCTGGTATTCTGATAGGGCCCGCTGTGATATCACGGACAGTTACAGAAATAGATAAAAATAAAATAAAAATAAGATATGGTGTAAAATAATAAAAAAACTCTATCGCGAACCGCAAATGCAACCGTTAATAAGAAACACAGATTCGCAATAAGGGGTTACCAGCGCTTTGAACCCGAAATTAATATTGTATCTCAATTACAACCTTGATCCCGGTCTTAAACTGTTGCTTATGATTTTCCCTCTAAAATTTTAAAAAGAACACTGAACGACAATCACAATCCAAAGTATAAAAAAAAAGTATTGCTACATAAGTTTGAAAAATTCGTCCGCTCTATTAAGAAAAGACGTCATGAATATTCTTGATTTGTTAAAACGAAACGGATTGCCATTGTTAGTTTGTAACCAGTGGCGTATTTTAAGATTCAGCGCCCTGGGCCTGTAAGTTTTGCCGCCCCATAAATTAACGGAAAAAAGCCAAAACATATCATTATAAAATAAAATCCAGAAGTGATGTTGATGTGGGCTGATAATGATGGTAGGGAAAGCTAACACCATTTATTTTTTCTGATGGACAGGTTGGGTTACAGATTTTTCAATGACACTGTCATATTAACGGATTGGGTCAAGTCAGCTTCTACAGGGTGACAGGGAAATTCCATTCGACCTATTCCTTGAAAAGGGTTATACTATAGGACATTTGCAGTAAACTATGTCTTGTAAACTAGGGGTAAAACTGGATGGTTTTCAAGCTGTGACGGTTTTTCGATTTTTAATTCTGAATTTAAAGTTATATTATTTCTGAGATTATGTATGTTTTGCGCAAGCATATTTTTTTAATGATCACAAATGTTTCAGCTTTCAAAAAAACATCAATACGAGTATAATGTTTAGAGTGAATTGTTTTTTCATAATTAATTGTTTTTGGTAACAAGTCAGAAAACGTCGAAAAACCGTCACAGCTCGGTAATTATCCAGTTTTGACTCCTAGTTAACTGGACCTAATTTGTCGCTTATGACCTCTAGTACAACCCCTTTCAAGGAATAAGTCGAATTGCCCTGTCACCCTTTATTTTAAGAAAAGCTGAACTGTTTAAACGTTCTTATACGTAGATAATTATTTTAATGGGGAAGGCAACTGTCAAAATGTCGCTATCATAGCTATTTCCCAACACAAGCTAATAATACAAGGCGTGATGTGGTTTTATTTTATTTTAGCGAAAATTGACGCGTTATTGTGTTCCTCGATACTCCGAAATTGGAGTGCACCATTTCCTGAAAGACCCTAAAAGTAGAAGATTGTAGTAAAAAGCTATTCGTAGAGAATTTTTTGAATTCGAGTTTGTTTCCGAACATTTTGAAGAAAGTGATTACGAGGAAATATTCAAGGTTTAAAATTATGACACTTTCCATGTCAAGTACTTGATATAAAATACTGAAATCACCGAAAATAACAAACTATTGAAATAAAATCAAACTCATGAATGAACACAAAATGGAATGAATGAACGAAATGTCAAATTTATTGAAGGCCGTAGGGACCTAGCTATGGTCACGCCATCTACAATTAGCTTTGCCCGACCTTCCCCATTGCGGTAAACGAACGTTCCGCACTGCAATTGTCACCGCAGTACACAGAAATAACACTCAACACACACACACCCATACAACACAACTAACATTTCACTCACAAACACGAACACAGACACCTCTCTCACATTCACATCCCTACTCATTCTGAATTCCTGCATCCATCCAACCACGCTCAAATGAATCAAAAATTACTTACTCAGCTAACTCACATCTTTTTTTATAGTAGATTAGCATCGACACTCGTCCATCATTCATTTAACTTACAGTACAGCTCGGTGGAATCACTGTCTCCTAAGATACAGGCCGCCCCTAGTTTAGGAGACAGAATTTAATGTTTTTGGTAATATAGACAATTATTTCTTTCTCCCTTTGTGTCCATTGTTAGTTGATTAAGTCTTAGCTTATACTACTATACAACCAGTGTCTATGTATATATTATTGGATCAATAAACTTATTTATTATTATTATTATGTATGTTATGCTTTTTCAGTAAGTGAAAATGCTTCCTTCAAATACTTTTTATTTTATTTTCATGAGACGTCAAGAATTGTTTTAAAAGAACACATTCTTCTTGTACATTATCCGCCATCGGGTATAGTTTTTTATATAGGTAGCACTATTTGGAAACCAAACATTTTTTGAGATAAAAAAAAAATCATCTTCCCCATGGGCGGTTACCACATAATACGAATTTTGCGCTTCCTTAGCTCGCCCAACAATGGGTCGCATATTGAGAAGATGATGGTCTTGTCCTCGGTCCCTGTTACAACACTTCTCCCTCGCGACACTCATTGTCACGTTTCTTTCTCTTAATAATTTATTCTCGTGCGACTGTTTCTGTATTCTTCTGAGAATTTTCATTTACCCGAATCTTCAAGGGTATTAAAAGATTCCCGTTGATTTTCTACAAAAGTAATGAGTGACTTGTAAAGCCTGGAAAGTGCAGCTCTTCGTCTGTGTCGACACCTTGTAAAATTTTGAAAACTACATAAATTAAATTGTGTAAACAGGGGGATAATTGCGTAACACGCTAACAGTAGTAATAGCTTTCATTTTCAAAGTTTAACAACATTCATTGTTCTATTTACGTGTTGAGCAGATACATTTTTCGAACTTATGCAAAGGGTTAGCAATATCCTTCAAAATGATTCAGAGTTTGATTAAATACTGTGTTACGCAATTAGGATGCAGGTCTTCAAAATTCCGATAATATGGCAATTTCTTGTGATTTTAGTTAAGCCAATAGCCCTTTTTTTTGGGTCGGAAATCATCAAATGACTTACCCCGCTCTGGGTGGACCGGGAGGGCGTGTCAGACTTTTGCTGACTAAAACCCACCAGTGTTCCTTCAATTGCCTGTGCCAGGGCCACGGTTATCTCTTTCGAATTTCCCGCGACCCTGAGGCGTCGGCCCTATCGGGCTAAGTTATTTTGTGCTGACATCTCTTTGAACACGACTCTACTACTACTTTTGCCGGGAACCTGCTAGCGTTTCGCGACGCCCAGGGCTCCTGCGGCGACTAGGGGCGTGAGGGCGCAAGGATTGCCTCTCCTTCGCGAGCTTTACCGCTTCGCAGGAGGAGGTGGCAACTTTCCATTCACTCTCGCTCCCTATCATGGCCTGGATCAGGGCCGGATGCCAGAGATCGCCGCCGCCGATAGCCTCCGCGAGGACACGGCGATGCTCAGCCCAAGCTGGGCAGACCAACACCGAATGCTCCACTGTGTCGCCGAGCCAATAGCCCTGCAGCTTAATTTTTTACCAATGCTTTTCGGTGGGCTGAGTCACTCAAGTATTTGGCTCCAAACTCTCTAAAGGCTGGTACAACCATCGTCTCTCGCTGACCCTAGCTCTCGCTTGTGGATACGAACGAAAACGACACGAGCAACGTCGAAACATCCTGACTAGTCCGGAGTCGCGACGGAGTCCGACGGACACGCCACCGCCCCGCCTCCGAACAAAAAGTGATACCTCGCGTCTTGATGTCTATGAAAGTTACAACCATGTGAGTTTGAGTTTTTGTTAACTAAGTAGGTTTTTTTCATTTCTTCAGGAATTTAAAGACAAAAAGAAAGACTGATAAAGCTGAGTACGAGGTGAGGCATGCTCCGCCCCTCTCAGCCTGCCGCCCCGGGCCATGGCCCTTTTGGCCCTAGGATAAATACGCCCCTGTTTGTAACGCACGTGTCCTGACTGAATAGCACCCTAATTGAAGGATATAAGTAATCTGTTGTTACTTATGTAAAAAAAATTTTTGTTTAACAACGTAAATAACGCAATGAATGATGTTAAACTGTCAAAATGAGAGCCATTCTTACTGTTAGTGCGTTACGCAACTACCGATAAAGTAAACAAACTACATACTTACATTGGAATGGTCTAATATAACTTGTCCTTTGCTCTTCTCGAGTGGGTCGGCCAGCTCTGACACACGAATGCCCATTTTCTGAAACAAAAAGAGATACAAACGGTTAAAATTTAGTACCTAATTTTTTCCTTCAGGCGACTTAAATCAGCAGCAAATAATTGTCAGAGTTCTACAGGCTCTGAAGGTTTTATAGTTGTGATAGCCCAATTGGTATCCAGGGTAGCTTTGATAAACCGCAGGGTCATAAAGGTCAGAAGAATGAGATCCGAACCTACACATCAAACTAAAGACATAAACTAAATGAATCTAAAACAAAGGTTGCAGTCCAAGTTTATAAACTTAACGTAGGTACTGGCAATCTATCTTATCTTCCTTGCTTTGATGAAGCTCACACAGTAATCCTACAAGTGTCTTACAGAAACCAGCTCGATCATGATCTGCAGATAAGCGTCGGCTTCAGATATCCTGCGCTCCAGGTCGCCGTGTCTGTGCCGCGGGGCTGGCATGCTGCGCGACCATCGCTCTCGTCTGCCGTGCCGCGAGATGGTGTCTTCTAAAGCCCGCACCCAACGTTCTCTTTCGGAGCCGTCTCGTGCCTGTAAATATGGAGAAAATATAAATTATGTATTGTTCTTTAAGTAGTTAAGGTACGAGCAATTAGTTACTCTCTGCTTGTTTCTGAACAGCAATATAAAATTGGCTTTCCTAGCGAGTTCTTCAATTATATAAAGCTAAATTTTCTATGCAAGACCAATGTCCTGATGTTAATCAAGATCTTTACGTAGTTAGAAGTCCATAAACGTTAACTGAGTAACGCGGGCCCACTGATTACAACATAAATGACAGATTCAACGTGTTATTGTCACTATCAGCACGCTTAACAGAAACCTCAGTTACTTAATTGGCAATTTTGTCTATAACTGTCGAAAAAAATTAAAACTGATTGCCCTTTTATTAACCGGTAGAATTCAGTAATTACAAAAACAATTAAAAAACATTGTCTCGCGAGGATCCACGTCCATACAAAGGGTTGATGGAGCAAAACGAAAAAGAAAATTTTATCGATAAAAATTAAGGATAAAATTGAAACTTAACAAAATCAATTAGGCTGAGAGTCAGCACTTTTCGAACGTTAAAATTACATTAGACAGCCCCCCAAAACGCCCGCCCTTCACCACTTCCTAGTGCTTTAGCTGGGAAGAAGAAGTGGCGCAACAAATTCCCCAGCACCACAGATGTCTGTTCAGTTACAAAAACCATTGAACTATACAATTATAAGGTAAACAAAGTAAAAAAAAAAACGAAACATAAAATCATATTAAATTATCTGACATATTTAATTTAATTTTGCTTAATGCTGGTAAGATAGAAATAGGCCTGAAATTGCTAATGTTATTTTTATTACCAGATTTAAATAATGGTATGACTTTACTACTCTTCATGAGGTGAGGAAAAGTTCCTACATCAACACATTTATTAAAAGTAACAGCTAGATAGGGAGCATGGTACACTACATGTACCCTTGTCACTGTGTAAATTGTATGCTAAAAGATTAGCAATTTGTTTCCTACATCTAGGTGGCAAATACATTGTATAATTTGTCAGTTTGTAATCAGTAATAAATTGATTACAATCAAAATATAAAATAATGTCACTATAACGGCAAGTCCTATTATAAATTAACATATTTAAATTATAAATGTGCCTATTTTGCTCAGACACAAACATTAAGATAACATTAAGACATAAAGATGAATTCTGCAAATTACCTGGAAGTGGAACGTCTTATGGTCTACGGTAATGGTGAAGGTAGAGTCGTCTTCATCATCGATGCCTATGACAGCTGCCCTCAGTCGCACGCAGCCTCTTCGAACACCTCGGGTCATTTTCTCCTTTGACTGAAAAGAGGGGAAATTAAAAACGTGATTAAAAGAAAGAAATGTGTAAAAAAATCTAGAACCGTCATTAGGTCTTCCGACCGCCATATTGAATATCCTGTGGCGCCATACGGTTATTCTGGATCAAAACAAATCCAACAAAACCTGTTTGTGAGTCAATTTTCCTTTCACCTCATTAAAAAAGCGTAAGTAGGTACTAATAAAAGTTACATTTAAACCTCTAAAAACGGCTTGAACAGATTTAGGTTGTTTTATTTTTATCTAGGCCTTTCGATCAAGTCACTTTTCTTGAAAGGTGGTTTTTTGTTTGCAAAACAAACTAAAACAAAATTGATTCAGCCGTATGGGAGCTACGATGCCGCAGACATACACCTAGATTCACACGTTAAACTTATAACATCCCTCTTTTTCCGTTGGGGGTTAATAAAGAAACATTAACATAACAAAACAAAGTCCTTGTATTTAACATTATACATAGTAATGAATTAAATTAACTTCAATGCAGGTTCAAACTCCTTTGCAGTAGTGATTATCACACAGAGTGAAGTGGTGTTGACAAACAGTAATAAACATGGATATAATTCAAAGAGCCTACAATATCGTGTTCTACGAAAGAGCAGGTAATAAAAGGAACATTTAATACGTGTTTCGAGATGGTATAAAATGTAATGAAATTCATTGCAATGATGTGATGCAAAAAGTTAAGTGCAATGGTCAGTGAGGTATAAGGTGGAATCCTAGATGAGTTTCGATATTGAATTCTCGCTTGCTTATTACCTACGTACAGTCCGCGAGGCCCAACCTGAGTTTTGCATTTGTGTGAGTGCACACATACTAGATAGTGTAGGTGTGACTTCAGCCTAGAGCGCAATTGCTTTTAATTAAATTTTCGAATCGGCCTGAGGCGCTGTGCGTCCCTCCATTGATGAGATTGGTAATCACTCACGCAAATGCAAAGCTCAGTCTAGGCCTCGCGGCCTCCTGCTAGGGTGGCGGGTTGTTCGAAAGAGATACCGTGGCCTTGGCACAGGCAACTGAAGGAACACGGGTGGGTTTTAGTCATCAAAAATCTGATACGCCCTCCCGCTCCATACAGAGCGGGAGAAGTCCTTTGATGATTTCCCAACCAAAAAACGGACGGACTGTACCTATGTTTGAATATTAATTTATGTGGCCTGTTACTTTCATACTGCTAGGCTAGGTAATATTATTTTCAAACATAGAAGAAACAATGAGATTTCATTACGCTAGCTCACTTTGTGTACACGCTTTTCGACCAAACAGTCCAAAAGCGCGGTGAGAAGCAAATTTTTTGGCACTTGACAATAGCGCATCGCGGCAACAAATAAGGTCCAAAACAGCGATGCGGTTGATGTTAGTTGAAGCGACAGCCAGTTTCGTAGTTTTAATTAAATTAAAAAATGAATGCACGGCTTAGCGTAATAACTTTTAGTTATTTATTTAAGTTATATAGTTTACAACGCTCTACATTTTAGGAATTAAGCGAAGAAAAAAAATATTAAGCTGTTTTACGATTTTTTATCATGAAACTTTTTTTTATGAAATGGTTTTGAACAAGTATTTTTTTTCGAACATTAGACAATACGCTTAATTTTTTTTCTGGCTTGTAATATGTAGGTACCAATACGCCCGCCAAGCGACAAAAAACTGAGCTTTTTACGGTGTTCTACGTTTGGGCAGCGCCTTATGGTTACGTCGCACGTCAGGTCACCAACTTTGACCTTGAGGTGGTTCTAGCGTAGTACGGAGTTTCAATAGAAAACGAGGTCAGCTTATACTAGTTTTGTTACCACTGACGTACGGTCCGCAATACGTAACCATAAGAATCAATTATAAGACTCCACGAATCCGTACAATCAATTCCCAGTTTGCCAAATTGTTCCCAAATTAAATAAAAGACGATGGAATTTTTAAAATAGCTTTTTCGAAACATTTAAAGCTTCATAACCCTCATTTCGCGTCGTTATTTATAATCGTGCAATAACAAGCGAATATTCCAAAACGCGACATTACTGTAGGGGAAATCTGTCATTTCTCCAAATGCCTCGACATTTTTATAAATGTCAGCAGTATAAACGTTTTTAAACGACTTCCAAAACTGTTGACCCTAGAGTTAATGTAATGTTCCTTGGTTGAGCTCCTTTGGTACCCCCGATTGTTTTTGAGGATTTGCTAGCACGTTCATAATTAACTCTTTAAATGTAAGAATTTCGTTTCTGCACTATTAAGAGTTAAGTAAGATTGGAAATTCTTTTAGAAAATATCGGACAAGTCTGCTTTGACCGAACAATCAACACTACCAACGACTTAACGTTAAATACATAAACTAAAAGTGATTTCAGTGACTCGATTGTGAAAAATCGGACAGTTTCATGAATTTTACTGCAACATCCAAAGTCATTGATCTGACTTTAAAAACCAAAAACAAACTGTCATCTGTACTTCTATAGTATTAATTACTTATCTATACTAATATTATAAAGAGGAAATATTTGATTGTTTGTTTGTATTGAATAGGCTCCGAAACTACTGGAACGATTTGAAAAATTGTTTTACCATTACAAGCCGAAATTATGTCTGATGAACGTAGGCTACTTTTTTTTTTCGAAATCCACTCGGACGAAGTCGCGGGCAAAGTGCTAGTAATATATACGAGGGCGGGTCAATAAGTCCGTGACTTTTGGAATAAAACACAGATTTTTTGATAAATAAATGTTTAATTTTTCAACGTAGTCTCCCTTGAGCTCTATACACTTTATCCAATTCTTCTCCAATTTTTTTATCCCTTCCAAAAAATATGATTTGTCGAGGTCCTCAAACTAGGCCTTTGTTTGCGAGATGACTTCATCATTGGAGTCAAATCTTTTTCCACCAAGCCATTTCTTCAGGTTTGGGAACAAGAAGTAGTCACTCGGAGCCAAATCTGGAGAATAGGGCGGATGAGGGAGCAATTCATTGCCCAATTCATGGATTTTTGCCTTGGCAACTGCACATGTGTGCACCCTTGCATTGTCTTGGTGGAAAAGAACTTTTTTCTTGGCCAAATGAGGTCGGTTTTTTTTCAAATCGTCATTGAATCGGTCCAATAAGTTGGCATAATATTCCCCATTGATTGTTCTTCCCTTTTGAAGGTAGACAATGTGGATTATCCCGCGTGCATCCCAAAAAACAGTCGCCATATCTTTATTGGCTGACAAACCCACCTTGGCCTTCTTTGGCGCCGATTCACCCTTAGAAACCCACTGTTTTGACTGTTGTTTGGTCTCTGGTGTGTTGTGATGGATCCATGTTTCGTCCACGGTTACAAAACGGAGCAAAAACTCCTCCATATTGCGATTAAACAACGCCAAACCTTCCTGTGAAGTTGTTACACGATTGCGTTTGTGGTCGACTGTGAGCAAACGCGGCACCCATCTTGCGGAAAGCTTTCTTATGCCCAAGTGATCATTCAAAATTGAAACCACTGAGCCATGCGAGATCCCTACGGCTTCCACAATCTCTTGCACTTTCAATCTTCGGTCGGCCAACACCATATCGTGAATTTTTTCGATTGTTTCGGGTGAAGAGACCTCAACTGGGCGTCCAGGACGTTCGGCATCTTCAGTGCTTGTACGGCCACAACGAAATTCAGTAAACCACTTTTTTACCATTGAAATCGATGGTGCAGAGTCCCCATAGTTATCAAGCTTAGCCTTGGTCTCGGTAATGGTTTTTTTTTTCGCAAAAAATAATGCTTAATAAGCACACGAAATTCACTTTTTTCAATTTTTTCCTCAAATTACTGGGTAGTCTGATAAAGATAGCTGTCAAAAACAAACTAACTGACGCAGCAAGTTCAAATTTTGACAGGAGTCAACTGACAGATGCCTGTTGACAGGAGTAGTGTTGCTTTTTCAGTAAAGAGGTCAGAAATTCAAAAAGACACGGAGTTATTGACCCGCCCTCGTATTATAAAGCTGCAGAGTTAGTTTGTTTGAACGCACATTTCTCTAGAACTACCAGGCGGTTTTTTTTGGCATTTGATAGCGCAATTCTCGAAGAAGGTTTTAACATTACGCTATAACGCTGTGGAGCCGACCAAAAAGAAAAAGCCTAGCGTTCTTTCAAACATTTTGAAAGAACGCTAGGCGAAAACTTCATAAACATTTGAATGACACTAATGCCTAGCGCTAGCTACCAATAACACAGACAAATAATGTTAAATTACCATCATGCCGCGGGGACCCACAACAACGGGGCCTAATAACCTGAAAACTTTTCCGTGTTTACCTACAATCATGACAACATGATCGTTTATCAGCTGTACGTCAGACGATATAGCTATACTAAGGAAGCTAACGCAAAATAGGGACAGAAGACCCACTTCATACTTAAGGAGAGGTTGCAATACTGTAAATCTAGCCAAATGTAAATGTCAAGCAAAAAAAGAGTGAATGAAGACAGAAACGTGAATTATAATAACTGGCTCTATAAAAAAAAAACTACACTAAATCGCAATTTAAACCTGTTAAGATATTCCATCATGAAACCATGTGAAAGTTTTAGCAAAAGAAGAGGTTTATTGACTTTTAGGGCATGCTGAGAACTAGGGGTGAGGCGTATTTATCGTAACAGATAGAAATAACAGATGTTTAAAAATAACAATTGTTCCTACCAATATAGCTTATCTGTTACTCAAAATATCTGACCCATACAGAATGTTACCACGGCTGTTAATCTGTTAAATCAATAAGTAAGTCCACCCACACAGCTGTTACCACGGCTGATTTTCATACACACTCAAAGGCAGGAAAATGAAAGGGATATCAATTTTTTCTCTCTCACTCATCAAAGAATGACCCTTGCAAAAAAGAGAAACACCTATTATTTATTTCAAAATATGTTTACTTCTCACACTTACTAAGGCGGTTAAACTGCGCTAAAAAGTGGAGCACTTAGTATTTATTATCCCTAAAATGTAGTTGGTGGTCTAACAAGAACGATCATTTTCAAAAAAGTGACTCCTAAATTAGGCCATGTTACCTGTTACCTGACCTGTTACTGACCAGTGACCACTATAAAAAATAAAATGAAATTTTATTAAATTTTCTTTATGGCAATTTGTGATGCAACCAAAAAAAATATAATCGTATCCGAATTCCCATATTATCTTGGCGGCAAAATGTTCCAGGTATTTACGATTTTTTGATGTTTATCAATTATATTTTATTATGAGTAATTTTCTTGGTTTGTTTGATATTGATGGATTAATAAATATATTTTGTTCTACATGATTTTGGAAAGGGATGCAACCAAAACTAATATATTGTCCGTTTAGGGAAACCTTTTATCTATATTTTCTTTGGTTTGACGGTATTGGTCGCAAAATGTCCCAAAAATGTACGACTTTATTTCTGTAGTTTTAATTGAAAGTAATTTGGCTGGTTTATTTGTTGACTTTTTGAAATTTCATTTCATTCACTGCTTCCTTTCTTACGAAATGTGTACTGGTAAACAAAAATTTTAACGCAATGGCTTCGTCGGTTCCTTGCGAAAGGGTATTCTCTGCTGCAGGGAATATCCTTAATAAAAGGCGGACCCGGTTAGGAGTTAGGAAATTGCAGCAGTTAATCTTTCTTAATCAAAATATGTAAATATTAAATGTAAATGTAGATATAGAATAGGTGATAATGTAAATAGTCATGTAGATATTCAATAGGCGATAATGTGAATAGTTATGTACATAAAATGAATTGAACACTTTTAAATACGCCAGTTTGAAAAACGTTATCAATTTCTGATTATGTACTAAAGATCCTAAATTTATAGTAAACTGACAGTCCTAAGCCTGATATTAAGTATGAAGGAAAGTGTTCAGATTGGAATTGACAAAAAAAAAACAATCAATTTGCCTAGCCTTTTACAACTGACATAAGGCCGACTTACGTAATTCTATAATTTCACATTACCCATGTCTTTCTTCGGATACGATTTTAGACTCAAAATGCAAAGACAAAGACGATATTCAATTGAGATTTAAATATGTATTTATCATCCGTACAAAAATAACAGGCTGTTATTTAATAACAGATATTTGGTTCTGTTATGTATGTGTAACAGTACCAGTGATAACAGATATCGTGTTTAACCTGTTACAACCGATCTCTACTGGGAACACATTTTTGAATTTCGTTATTATTTTAAAATCTAGCAGTTTTAACGGCTCACACCGGCCGGCCAGTGCCCGCCGAGACACACTAAAAGAGGGCCTCAATGAAAGTTCACATAGGTAGCACACAGTGTCATTATCAGGAATCTGGACCCTTTAAGCGCGATTATTTATGTGTGTGGTTTCACGGAAAACCATTTAGGATCTGTCAGTACAGTGATCATGTAATTGCTTTACCTAATGCTGAATGTCACTTGCGCCTTGTGCTTGCACGTCATAAAACGTCAAGATATGTTTGTGACAGTTAGATCGTATTCCACCGTAGAAAAGTTGGATTACTAGGAATTGTAGTAAAAAAAAAAGTTTTTTTGAAAGAACACAAACACAGAAAAGAGCAAGTTGGGGAAAATATGAGTCACATCCACGCGAAACAGAATCCCAGCGCTGGTTTTCAGCGACAACCGGCGTTGACGTGATACATATCAGGTTCAAGAACTTCTGGGGCATGGGTGTATCCTAACAGGGTTGGAAAAACATTGCTTATATTTTGTATGATCTTGTTCAACCCTGTTTTTCATTATTTGACGTACTCAAACACTACCTGCCTAGGCCCTGACTTGGAACTGTATGGATAGATAAGAGTTTAAGTCACCAAGCCCCTTGATGGTATCATCACACTGCTCGTATCCTTCTTAGCGTGTCGATGGCAATCTATATCCACCACCGGTCGGCCACCGGTCCTTCGACAAACATGGCCAGCCCACTGCCACTTTAGTTTGCTTACTCTGCAATGTGGCTTACTTTTGGTCTAAGGAAATATGGAGTAGATCTTCTGTAATCTATTTTGTTGTAGCGTCAAGACTACCGTGTTAGACAAAATTAGTCACGATTTAAAGATGGCAAAATAAAGTAAATAGAACATGTGTTGTGTGGCGAATTGCTGAAACAAGGAAATGTGCAATCATATACACGACGAATAGGATCAAAATATTGGGTGCGAAGTTAAATTATGGGCATTATTCCATTACGTACTTATGGAATGCTCACAGCTGCTCTTTTCAAGACCTCATTCCATGCAAATCCAGTCGTCAGCGGTCATGTGTGACATCAGTTCACCACGACTACTACGTCGCCTAGCCATTAGATTCTAATTAGATACAGCCAAACATAACAATCTGACTTTTTAATTGGGGCCTCCTCCTAGTACTTATTATAATTAAATAAAATCCATTTGTTCCGTTTCTAGGTCCCCTCAATCACGAAGCAACACAAAATAATATCAAGACCTCAAGTCCATACTAACAAAAGACAAGACGAACGTACACTATATCATTAGTATCCTTTCACCTAAGTAACGTGTTGCAAAATCACGATATGATTTAATATTTCTTTGTGTTGCCTGATGCAACGATAAAGGACGGTGGAGATTAATTTATGCCGATACTAATGGTAACGGGAGTAAATCGTGCGTTCGCGCATTGATTGTAACGGGGTTCCGTGATGTTGGGCAAGAACGGATCGGATTTGACTTAGGAGATTGTATGTGCCTCTAGGGTGTTTCCAGGTTTGAAATAAGCGGTATAGACTCGGCTTGTGGCGGTTAATAAAGGGTCAGAGGAATTGTGGGTTTATAGCTAATTTGCACGAAATTACTCGACTGACTGGCGAATCGACATTTTTTATATTATTTTTGCTGTAAGCGACTTGTACGAAGTTATTTTTTTTTTGTGGGCGATTCAACTCCTGAAATTAATATGTAATAAGCTACTGGCACGTTTTGAATTTAATGCAATAAAGTTATGAAAAAAGTACTTACACTAGAAACTACATTTATTATTGTATTTTTTTTTAACTTTATTGCATAAAATTAACTTCTTGCGAGTTGCCTACAGAAAAAAAAAAATAAGTGTCGGTTCGCCCGTTACGGGCGAGCAAATTCCTGCGAATCGACTAAAACGAATTATTTGGTTTGTCTAAAATTGGATTTCACTTTTCGGATAACCAGCATCGTTCATCGGGCTCCGGAATCATAGTGGCTATAGAATTATTTGGTTGACCATTTAGCGAAACGATAATTTTAATTACCTTTTTTATATAATACTGACAACCGCTTTTCAAACAGTGCATCAAAAATAAGACCAAAAAGTTTGATATTTAAAGCGAACCAAATATCTTTAATAAACCACGGAACCCTCTTCTGCACTTAACACTTGATATAATAAAGCTGCAATTTTAAGCATTACGAAATCTAGGTCAGTCAGACTGAAGCCGTTCGGTTTAAAAGTGAAATACTTCATAATGTTGCTGATCTGTTTCACAGATTAAATTGTTAGTTGTTACGCTTCTTCCTTGATATTACGGATAATCTAAAGAAAAAGTAGTATGGAATGTCGATTGCTGAACTGCAATTGTGGCAAATCACGGATGATTTCATAACAAAAGTTTGTTATAAGTATAATTTGTTATATTTCATGTAGACAGAACACTTGGTTGACATTCCAAATACGTTTTGGAAACATTTCGTAGAAACTTTTGAAAACAGCGAATTTATAAACCATTTTTAGATATCTCAAGGCACATCTTCATTTTGAAAGACCAAACTCTGAAAACTAAATTAAACAAGATCACACTGATATCAAACGTTACAATTTAAATTTAAGCATAATACTTACCTAATTCAGTTAAGAGTTCCATTATGTTATTACTTGAAGCCTGAGAATAAAGCCTTCGTGGCACTATAAAACCTTCGTACACGAGATGGAACTTCGAAGTATTTTTACCCATATTTTAACAATATTCCATAACATTGAATGTTGAATGGAATATAACTAACTTGTGCAAAATTATAAAACAATAGTACCGATCGAAAGTTTATTTAATTCTGTATAGAAATAGCTGCGCAAGAGTTTCGAATTTAATATAAAAGTATACCTCCCTCTGCTAGTAATTACACCTAGCAGAATACTAGTTTAACACAACTGTTTTATACATCCTAAACCTTGGTACCTATTAAATAATTTATCAATCCACAAAAAATCTAGCCGAAAGACTTCTCTAAATACAAAAAATGTCTACTTCCAGACCAGCGGGTCAAAGATTGGGCTTTGATGACGTCACCGAAGCCACTGGCGGCTATCATAACCACGTACCTGGTCATCATCAAGCTGGTCCTGCCTTCTTACATGAAGGGCAGGAGGCCCTATGAAATGAAGAGCCTCATCAAGTGGTACAATGTGGTGCAGATCGTTGCTAATGCTGTTGTGACTTGGGGGGTGAGTTCGTTACACATAATTCTACGTCTCACATTTTGATCGTGGTACACAATTGGACTTTAGTTTGAAACAGCAAATCTACGAAAAACTTCACGCTGTGGTCTAGAATGATATGCTGTCGTTACAGTAACAGTTTGCGCGCCATTTACACCGTGTATATGACAGAATCTCCATATTTCTTAAGAACCCTCACACGTTTTAATCAAAGCGCTTATTAAGCCATAATTATTAGCGTTTAACTAAAAGCATGTCACTGTGGCGAATTTGTCAACAGTCTCGGACATCACGGCCTGTCTTGCAGCCGAAGTGCGGGTCGCTTAGCGCGGCACGCCAACATTAACGACATCATCCGACGAGCTCTTGTCACCGTCGGCGTTCCAGCTGTACTAGAACCCATTGGCTTGGCACGCGACGATGGCAAGAGACCGGACGGCATGTCTTTATTTCCATGGAAGGTGGGTAGGCCTCTAGTGTGGGATGCAACGTGTGTCGACACTCTTGCGCCATCCCACCTTTCTGGTTCGGCGAGCTGTGCTGGCTCTGCTGCTGCGGCTGCGCAAAACCTCAAGCGGCGTAAGTTTAATAACCTTATCGGTAATTATATTTTCGAGCCGTTTGGGGTTGAAACCCTCGGGCCGTGGGGTCCGTGCGCTCAAAGTCTCTTTAAGGAAATTTGTAAACGGCTGGTTGACACTTCCCGTGACCCAAGGGCTGACTTTTACCTTGGCCAGAGGCTAAGCATTGCCATACAACGTGGCAACGCTGCCAGTCTCTTGGGAACATTACCAGTCGACAGCGATGCGGATGAATTTTTTGACGCTATTTTTTAAATTGTGAATGGTTTTTTTTTTATTTTGTAAATTTGCTTAAATTACTGTGTATAATATCTTACAGAAATAAAGTAAACTAAAAGCATAAACGCATGTAAAAAAAAACAAGTTGACACTTTATGCTGTGCCATATTACACGATCTTGGGCAGTTGCCAAATTGTTCAGCAGTAAGTGATTGAAAATGTAGGTGAGGTGTTTAATATGACATTAAAACTTATACTGCAAAGTGATATATCAGCTGATCTATGGACTGTGATGTAAAAATCTTACCATTAGAAATAGGACAATCTGGGATGGTTAGACGTTTTAGCATTATTGTTGCTAATAACAATCGGTGGAGATTATGGTGGAGAAACCGTCATAAATAAGCCAGAAAGAAGAGGTTAAGTAGTTCCTTTGGAAAAAATATAACAATGCAGCAGAAAGGATGCATGACCAGTCGCATACGTCAGTTTTGGCATATTTTAATACATTCGAACTATAACATAATATAAAGCGTGACGGTAGACAGAAGAAGACCACAAGTCAAATGGGACCAGAGCAGGAAGATGGTGATGATGATGTCGATGATGATGATGATGATGATGATGACTATGTATTTTCCTTGTAAGAACTAAGATGAATCCCAGCGATTCGATTTGTGTTCATCTTGGTTCTACACGCAACGTCGATTGTTCAGCACTAACAGCAATAAACATAGAAACTTTGCATAGAGTTTAGCAGTGGTGTACCTATAAAATAACAAAAACAATAAAAAGATTAGTGCATACCTATATGGCACTATATTTGAATATGTGAATATAGTTAAAGCAAATGTTGACGATACGGATGGCGCAGTGGCTGAAAGATTGACTGCCGCATTTCGATTTCCGCATGGTATAGGAGAAATTTCTAGTGTGTGCAAAGTTTAAAACAACAAGCATTACCATAAGTTCTGAGCTACACGATTAATGACAAATGCGTGCTGATTGGACAGGTCCACTCAAATCTGTATGACCTTTCACCTACATGGTCCTCATAAACAATGACATGAACATTTACTTAAGTATTTTTTATTGTTATTTTTGTGAGTGTTAAGACAATGTGGGTCATTGTTTTAACTTTATGTTTTTTTATTATCTCAGTTAGTTTTAATCTTAATCCTGGTCTGGCGGTTTGAGTAATTATGCGGCCTACCCAATGTCCTTTCTTTGGTATTAATCGTCGAATCGTTGAGCTCCTTATGTTTTGAGTTGAGCTGCACGATTATTGACATACGGATGAACTGAATGGACAGGTCCAATCAATCTGTCTGGTTCTTTTCTCAAAAGACCATTTCAGACATCAATCCACATGGTCTTCACATGATCTGGCCAAGATTATGTCTGGACTTTAAAAGAGACTGTGACCTCTGTGTTTGTATCGGCCTTTCTTCTCAGAGTAGTCAGTTAGGAAACGCCGACGTCATCTAATTTAAAAAAAAATGTTTGACGTGTAAAAGTGTTTTTACAAACCTACTTACAGAAATAAAATCATTATCACAAGTAGAATCCAGTATATTATTTACCGTCTCTACGGTTTCTCTAAAAAGACGACCTCAGCATTTAAACTCAAAAACATAGCAATTTTACAAATTTAACGTGTGAAAGCGACTAGTAGCTACACATATACACGAACTATGTACATATTCAATAATTATATATACATCTGTGTCACACCGGATGTTTCCGTGCAGTCCGCGTTGGGTGCGGGTCACGCAGTGTCAATTTGATCAATTTCATACCGCCCAGTGCGTGTAGGGTGTCCATACGAGTATACAGGGTGATACATTGACATGGGTCAGTATGGGGAATCAGAATCTAAGTGCCGATTTCACCAATGAAATTGAACGCGTTTAGCATGTCCAAAATGCGTTCAACAGCTGTCAGTGTCAATATTCCATAAACAATAATGACACTGACAGCTCTTCTAGTTTATGTGCTGATCGCGTTCAGTTTCTAGGGTGAAATCCACCCTTAGAGACAAAATGAGTCGTCGATTTTAGAGGTAAGAAATAAAATAAAGAAAAAACAAATAGACACATTTTAATATATAAATTGGGCTCGATGTCGACGACAACACGTGTCTTGAACCCGGTTATTTTTCTTTAAAAAATGTAATTATTTAATGCTTTTTTGTCGTAAATAATACTGCAGGTTGAAAGAAATATATTTAAAAAAACAATATGAATATTTCGATATTTTAAACAGTTTTGGAACTTTTCTCAAGCTAAATCTTACAAAAATCCTTCTCTACCTATAGATAATGGTTTCGATTTTTTTCCACACTGTCCCAACTCAACGATACACCCTATATATACCAAGCGTTTGTATTTTCTTCTATTGTTTGTTCACCTCCATTTTCCCGGAGATGAAAAGGGTTTCCATTCCATTGTGTGTCAGTCACGCGGTTAAATGTTTGATATCTGTATAATTTGTGTGTACTGGTGTACTTTGAGCTTGGTCAATTTGATTTGGTGCTCAGACTCTTTTCATGAATGTTGATTTATTTTTATTTATTCAAGTCCGAAGCGAATTTCGAGTTGGTATTTCTTTGGGATTGATAACATGTTGACCCGGATGAAAGAGATAATTTACTGTTTCATTTGTTTGATCAAGTGTTGTTTTATTGCTTTATCTTGATATAAAAACCCTGTTCTTTCAAGTTGCCAGAGGATTTTCTTGCCTGCTATTCTGACCATTTGGAACTTGCACATTACATACCTATGTTTAGATTTGGAAGAACATTCGATATTTGTCGCCACAGAAATCTTACCGACCGCGATCGATACTCTGTATGTACCTATCTTATGATCTTTTAAGACGAAGGAGACTAGTTTCCAGGACCCAAGGAACTCTAGTTTGGAGGCTAGTGCAATTTCAATTGTGTAATGCTCTTTTGAACTAAAGTTTTTTTTTATACATAGTTTCTGACGTTTCATCAGTAATTACAGCAAAATTTTTGTTTAAGATTTATATTTGGTTTGCGCAAATATGACCATGTTTCCGAATTCCGTGTGAAGCTCAAGTGGTTACCAATTCGCCTTTGCCGTCATGCTCACATTCTTTCCCTGGTGTATAATGTGCTCTTTTCCCCTTCCACTCCTATCTATCTCAAGAAACGTTTCTAGTTTCTTTGCGACTCCCACACGAAATTTTTAAGATCATCGGATAACTTAAAGCTTAAAATGCCTAAGCACTCCACAACTTTCCTCGACAAATCTTTACTGTCCAGGCCGTTCGTTTGTGAATGCACTGCCTGTCAAAATAAAACGCGCGCAGTCGTTATTTGTGTTTAAATACTCGTGAAGGATCATTACTTGTCGTTGTGATCTTGCTTTCGTAAACTGTTATTATCATTTATTTACGTTTCTTATATATTTCGTATGTATGTATTTATGTATCTATTCCTTAGGATATGTTAATATGTATACAATATGTCCGGGTTCGTACTGTACAAACTTTAGGGGGTAATAGTTTGCTGTATTTTAGAACTAAAAGTGTTCTACATGTGGGGTCTTAACCCAACCCCCTCTGAATGGCACCCATTTTTGTATTTTAGTTGTTTTTTTGTATCGTCCATACTAAAAGTTATGTAACTTTGGAGTTTAATGCCCGATTATCGTAAAATAAAAACTTTCCGTAACGGAAAAGTATTAACAATCAGTTAAATAAATTAAATAATTTTAATAAATGCTATATCTTATTGAAATAAATGCTAAAAGATCAACTTTACGTCAAAATTAACATGTTTTTTTTTAGTTTTGTCAAGGTTTTACAAAAAACAGACCCGAGAACTACCTCTTTTTATGTACGTGTTTCACAGATACGCAAATGCGTGAGTTTACGCAAATAATGATACTAAATTCCAAAGTCACATAACTATTAGTATGGACGCTACGAAAAAGACAACCAAAATACAAAAATGGCTGCCATTCAGAGAGGATTGGGTGTAGAATAATTTTAGTGCTAAAATACAGCAAACTATCATCCCCTAAAGTTTGTACAGTCCGAACCCGGACATATTGTATTTCTATTTTAGTTTAATGTATATTTTTTTCTTGCACCACTGACAGCCCCATTTTATGTCCAGACAAAATCACTGTCCATTCTAAGGTTGCCTGGAAGAGATCGCAGAAAGCGATAAGGCCACATTGTAATTTTTTTTTTATGTAATTTTGTGGTGTACAATAAAGTATATATAAATAAATACAGCCAGCGAGGCCTAAGCTGAGCGTTGCATCTGTGTGAGTGATTACCCATCGCACAAATATGATCGCGCGAGGGACGCACAGCGCCTCAGGGCGATTGTCCGATTGCCGAGCAAAGGACACGTCGTATGTGCACTCACACAAATGCAAAGCTCAGCTTTGACCACCTCACGGACTATACCCATGTATGGTTTATCTTTAAATACAGGGTGAAAGGGACATCGACGCACAACCTGATACCATGAACTCAGTACATGATTTTGAACGCCCCTGCGTTGTTTTTTTTTATCGGTTATTTAAACAAAAATATTCTGCCGTACATTTTGACCGCTTAGGTATTGCACTTTTCTATGAAACAGCAGATTAACCGATGAAAAATTTTAACTCCCGGGGGTCCAGAATCATGTTCTGAATCCATGGTATCAGGTTGTGCGTCGATGTCCCTTCCACCCTGTATATTAAAATACTAACGAAGTCAACACGGTAAATTGAATTTTCTACGAGGCGTGGGGACGAGACTGATGCCAAAATTATAGTTTTTAGAATTTTTGTCTGAATGTAATCATGTTCTGAATCCATGGTATCAGGTTGTGCGTCGATGTCCCTTCCACCCTGTATATTAAAATACTAACGAAGTCAACACGGTAAATTGAACTTTCTACGAGGCGTGGGGACGAGACTGATGCCAAAATTATAGTTTTTAGAATTTTTGTCTGAATGTTATCATGTTCTGAATCCATGGTATCAGGTTGTGCGTCGATGTCCCTTCCACCCTGTATATTAAAATACTAACGAAGTCAACACGGTAAATTGAACTTTCTACGAGGCGTGGGGACGAGACTGATGCCAAAATTATAGTTTTTAGATTTTTTGTCTGAATTTAAATGTTCCGGATTGGCGCAAAAACGGCTAAACGGATTTGTATGAAAGTTGGCACACAGCTAGTTTATAATCTAGATTAACACATAGGAGTACTTTTAATTCTGGTAGTACGTTCCCGTGGGATATTTTTCGTTATCCACGCGGAGAAGCCGCGGGAAAAAACTAGTGCGAAGTAAAATATTTTGCCTTTTATTTTAACAAAAGCTTTTCTTAATATACCAACACATACTTCAGCTAATTAAAGAACAACTACATTATTTTAAGACAAGAGTGTCACTAATAAATCCCTCGTTTTCAAAACGCATGCTTACACTAGCGTATTGTCAGCACAATCACAATGTAATGATTGCATGATACAATACTATACCGAGTTCCAGACGTTTGTCATCTGCGCTAACATGTTTATTCCATTCCAGTTTATTGCTTTCGTGACATGACAGTTTATTTTGATTGACTGATTGTTTTGCTTTATCCTCTTTATGATGTTGGATGGGTTGTCCTTGGTTTAGGGCTTCTTCTACGCGATTCTTGTATGTTAGAATACTAATATTATATAGACTTTTGTTTGTTTGTATATAGGGAGGTAATGTCTTTTTTTTTTTTTTTTGGGTGGAAAATCATCAAATGACTTCTCCCGCTCTGGGTGGAGCGGGAGGGCGTGTCAGACTTTTACTGACTAAAACCCACCGTGTTCCTTCAGTTGCCTGTGCCAGGGCCACGGTTTTCTCTGTGGAATAACCCGCGACCCTGAGGCGTCGGCCCTATCGGACCCCGTCATTTTGTGCTGACACCTCTTTGAGGCGCGCGTGGAACACAACGCGCCGTCGACCCGGGCCTGGTCCTTACCGGACGGCGAGCTACCCATGGCTCGCCGTCCGCAAGCCCGCGCCTACGGTGGCCGGGAATCTGCTTGCGATTTCCGACGCCCAGGGCGTCTCCTGCGGAGGGAGGTAATGTCTGGAACTACCAGTCGAATTTCTATAGTTATTCTTGAAGAAGAATATAGGTTATTTTACATTACGCTACGACCCTTAGGGGATCAGAAGACCAGCAGCTTTTTTTTTAAAAAGAAGTAGAGTTCTCTCTGACTTTTTAGCACCAAACAAATATAGTGGTTATCAGGAATTTAAAGCAGATGAAAGAGAACTCAAACTCAAAGCATTTAAGTATTTGAACTGAACAATTTACAGGTACTTTTGAACTGTCAAGGATTCGGTCAGTCAGAAATATGAAGCTAGTTGCCCATTTCAAAGCGTAAGTAGGTACCTATGGAGAAGAACGGGCAAGAAACTCCAAGGATAAAATCAAAGAAGTAGGGCTTCATCACAACACACATGAACATACATCAAATTTTGCACACCACACTTTGCAAACTTGGCTTTAGCCCAGTTGAAACCAGTCAAAAAGCTAAAAGAAAACATGTACAGGTATCCAAAATTAATAATTTTACGATGTGACTACAATCAGGATGCTTTTGTAATATTTATTAAAGCAGGTATCAGACGCTTCACTTTTTGTTCATTCATGTCTTTTTTTTAAATAATGAAAATGAACATGCATGTACATTTTCATTATTTAAATATTACAAAATGGCGAATTACGCTTTTTAGTAACGTGACGAGATAAAAAAAATCAATTTTACTCCTACCGTAAGCTGCGTTAAAGATCTTCGTTTCAAAAATTCGTTGCAATAGAAAAACCGGCCAAGCGCGTGTTGGACCACGCACTGTTAAGGGTTCCGTAGCTGGGATGAATTTATCCCAAGAACAAACTTAACATGTTCTCCCATACTTCGATATACGTCACGGTCGATTCTCCAACTCCAAATGTAAGTTTTTAAACGCAAAAAAAGATTGTTCCACGTGATAAAGCTACAAATTACCAGTTTTCGGACTTTATCCTTTTCTTGTGCTGGAGACCGTGCTTCATGCCAAATTTCAGGATTATTGGTCAACGGGAAGTTCCGTATAGATTTAGATTTTTAAGCAAGTATCAAAATATGTCGCATAAATCGCCGTATGTTTTTATTGCGTTAACTTAGAAGCTTGATTTTTCTAGAGCTCAAAATGACAGTGGACCTACGTATTTGATAATAATTTCAACTTGATACCACCACGCGTTCCTGAGAAAAAGGGTCTTGACAGACTGTCAGACCGACGGGCAACGAAATTATTCTATAAGGGTTCCGTTTTATTTCCATTTGTGGTACGGAACCCTAAAAATGAATTCATTATTGAACCGATCCCACAATCTTGGATTTTGGAACTAGGCATCTTTCTCTCGCATACCGAATGAAATGAAAGGAGCAGATGAACGTTCATTTGTATGTGATTTTGTCGGTGACGTGTGAACGTCGAATAAAACACAAATGAACATTCACTCACGTTAAGCGTCTGATAGCAGCTTTAGATTCTACATTCAGACCAACAATGATTTGTACATTTTTGTTCTGATATCTAGTCCGATTAATATCAGCTCTGGTGTCGATAATCAAGACTTAATAAATTGCAACAGTAGGTAAACAAGTGTTTAAAACGTTTTTACTGCTTAAATAATAATAATACTAGCCTTATATGTCATGTCTCACTATAGGGCAAAGGCCTCTTCTCATACAGAGAAGGCACTAGCATTGATCACCACGCTTTCAAGAGGGGTTGGCGTTTTTAGACGCATATTAACTGTAAGTCCAGGTTTCCTCACGATGTTTTCCTTTATCGATGTCAGTAATGTCTAAGATAAACTCACTTAATACAACAACAATAAGGGTGCTGTTGGGTTGCGAATTTTGGTACTCGAATGACGTCAACAGGCGCGCTGTTGGTAAACATTTGCGCTATTGTTTTGTGAAATGTATTGAAAAAACAAGATGGCTGCGTTAGTTCCGATTTCGGCCACGCGCCACAAACCTTGTAGCGCTTTATGTAACCTAGCCTTTGCCCAGCAGAAGCAAAGTAACAGGATGTGAACTTACAGGGGCTTGATAGTCCATCAATGCTGTACCTAACCTCTGTCATTTCTTGCATAATATCGTATGCCACAAGTTACGAGGGTTCAAAAAACAACAAAAAAAAGTCCCTCAAGTCTTGAGAGTTATACATAGACTATAGATTTTGGCCCCTTCAAATGAGACACATGTCAAGTTTTTGCAACTTGCTCGTTTGTAGACAGTAGGTATACCTACTTAATTTTTGTAGGAAGAGATACATGAATTCAAAATGGACGAAGCCCTTGCTTCGTATTTCATTTGGAAGAATCAGGACAAGGAAAGGTCTAAAGAATCTGCCTGTCTACGATAAAGAACTACAAATATTTGACTTGTCCAAAAACTTTCTTCGGCCTATCACCGGAATACACTAAACGTACAATTAATCGGACTTATTGACCGTAGAATTTAACATTGCGTGACACAAAAATTCCAAAGAAATTAACTTTAAATCTTATGAGTTACGACTTAAAAGATGAAACGTGTTATGGTCCTAAGGCCACACCCATACTTTCATTCAACAGAATGTTGGAGGCCACTGAAATGGCGGTAGAGAGAGCGGAGCGAGTTAATCCAAGAAAACGTTGTGAAATGTCATTCTTACGGTGGTGGTCTGATAAACTGAAATTATTATTTTTGTTGTCGAAACCAAGAGTGCATAGGAAAAGTCATGAACACAGATATTATTTACACTTCTTTGCTTGTAAGTCAAATCCGAAATAATTTGTAGTTTGTTTGGAATATCGCTTTCAAATGGACTTTTTTGGATGTAGTCAATGTATTAATTGCAAAAAATCTTTTCTGTTTACCTTACTCGAAATAAAATAAACACACTTCCGTTGCTTTTTCCCGAGAAAAATCCCAGGAGTTCGAGTTGTTTTATTTATTCAGTGTGTAATTTTTTACAGCTTTCTCACGAAATATGAGACAAAATGCAGTTTTTACTTTACAAATATTTTGTTACAATATAATTTTAAAGGTCCATGGAGTTTCTTGTCCGTTCTTCTCCAAAGGCACCTCCTAACGCTTTGGAATGGGCAACAAGCTTCATCTTTCTAAACGACTCCTTTGAAAAAGTGCCTGTAAATAGTTTAATTGAAATACACGGTTTGAGTTTGAGTACAAAAATCGCTGTTTTCGTAGTCCATAATCGCATTCGGCCATCAATAGATTAGTCATTACCGTGAGTCATACAGCAAGCGGTTTTGAAGGCGGATACCAGTGCCCATACGTTTATATGGTACCCTTAGTATCCACGTTTATGGTCAAATTGAGCATTCGGGCCATAAACTGAACAGGTTAAGAAATCAAGATAAAAATGGAAATATTTTTGGATTCTTGAATTTTGACCTTTTATTGAAATTGATTACAGTTAAAAGATAAACACTTGGAGCAGCTAATGTGCGCTTTTTTTTAAAAAGACGTCGATAAAATCGTCCATAAAATGTATGGAAATACGTGCACGTTATAAACGCTCTCGTGGACGGAAATTTGAAAGCGTCTTCATATTTTTCCATAGATTTGACTTTCCGATAACACCGTGATGCCATGACGTGGAGGTTATAAAGGAAAATATAAAAGCATACAATTCCTAGCTTATTTCGGCGGTAAGTATTTCAATACAGGTGCTCTCTTCTCAGAATCTAGCAACTACAAAGTACGAACAAACATGACCGATAGGCGACAAATGTTTATAGTTTCACCAAAATCGTTTATAATGAAAGATAACATAACATAACATCACGCCTTGTTTCCCCGAAGGGTTGGGCAGAGGTGTACCCGTACACCCACATTTCGCCAGTTATGTTTAAGTTCCATGTAATAGGGGGCGAGCCTATTGCCATCAACCGGGCACAAATCCAGACTCCGGGCTGCTACTGAGAAATTCCAGATAGAAAAACTCAATAACACTATGCCCAACCTGGGAATCGAGCCCAGGACCTCATGCTCAGCAGTAGCGATTGCGACCACTAGACCAACGAGGCAGTCGAGGGAGTTGAAAGATTTCAACGCTTAACTGAAACAATAGCCAGAAACAGCAATTAATTAAAGTACCCCCCAACAACTATTCAAAACTTCTCATTGTCTACGCTGTCGAAGTAATAACAAACTGTTCTACATACAAATACTTAAGTGTGTAATCAGTCGACTAAGTAATTGTTAAACGTACTAAAACGTCTCGAAAGAATCCTTGCTTTGTGGTCCCGACACAGCACTGCTAGAGGCGGCATTGCCACCAACAAAGCGTGAAACTCATCGTAATTAATTGGTTAGCGATTACCGTATACTCGAACTACGACAAAAATGACGTAACAAAAACGTGTGCGGTCGGGGGACCCCGTCAGGAACGAAGTTGACGAGTTACAATATAAAGAGACAGAGAGAGAAATTCCCATGGAGAAGGCATAACGCTTTTTCCTTACGTGACATTTCTACCAGTCAACTTCTACCGCAAGCCGCGTTTAGGAACTTCGTTCTAAAACGGCTTTGAATGGCCTCTGTGAAGAAGATGTGTTCTCAACTTACTTTCGGCAACTAGAATTTTATCAGTACTGCCTTCTCTAGACGCAGCAAGGTGATTTATTTATTTAATACTTACGCACAAGGATGTACAGAGGCGGACTTAATGCCGTAGGCATTTTCTACCAGTCAACCTTTGGGTGATGCAGAGTCAAACATTGGTAGGTGCAATTTATAAAAAAATCTATTGGGAATAAATTGATTTTTTCTAAATTGATGGTGATTCCGTGCCCTGTGGTCAGGCAGGACTAAACAATGTCTTTGCTGTTCTGTCTCAAAGAGGAAAGATTTTTGCGGCTGACTTGAACAAATAGCGAGCGGAACTAATTACAGCTAAGTACGTGTAGCTTTAAGAAACAATTAGTGGCAGTTACGTAGCCTTTATTTGAGAACTGGAAGTAATTTTTCTGAATCATTGACTTGGCTTGGCTTCGGTTAAAGAACAAGCATAGTACCTTTATCGATAGAATATAAAGTAATCCATTTAATTGAATTTATAGCATTCGCACTGCTGGGACACATGCCTCCTCTCTGTGAGAGGGAGTGGATAACCCAACACACGGTCCCAGTTCGGGTTAGTAGATGTCACATATCTTCGAATTTCCGGTGCTAGGACATGCTGGTTTCCTCACGATGTTTTCCTTCGCCGTTTTGAGAGGAGTGGTGATGAAATAAATAACACAAAGTAAAGCGCCTGCGTGAGTTAGTTAGAACCCACAACCTACAACTCGTAAGTCGGGGTTGTTACCACTGGGCCACCACTGCTTTCTAATTGAATTGAATTCACATATTGATTAAAATTACCAGATCCTGGCTAAACTTTGAGTATGAAAACGAGTAACCTGTCATTGATCGTGACATACATAATTTTTAAGCACACATATTTCTTGGTTCAGCATTGGCCTTAAACTTAGGTATGGCACTTCACATGTTTCCACTTATTTATTCACACACGCTTCACTGGGTCCAAAATGTTCGACCACCTGGCTGGCGTTAGCACCCATTTATTTTGGGCAAATTATTCTCAAATTATTCAAAAAGCGTTAGCCAAGTAGGGGTCCGTACCAACATTGAGTCAGCAGAGACCCTCGTTAAAGAACCCGCACTTCATGTGTTAAATGTACACGCATTAATCATTCAAGCAGACCCAAAGTTTCATAAGAAGCTATTAATAAATCCGAAATTCAAAGGATCTAATTCTACTAAAATTACAAATTTTTGTATAATTAGATCGGTATCTATTTTAGTTACCTTTATACCAAGGCTAATTAGTTATTTCTCGTTGCCGCGTTGGTACTAAACAGACAAAATAAACTAAATACCTAATACCACCGCGGCGGTGATTAATAATATCCCTAAGGAATAGATACTTTAAATCCAGGATTTTAATATAATGTAAAAAAGCGTAAGTAATTGATTTCTCCTGTACCCTAAATGTATGAAGACTAGGACCTAATATTAGAGAGTATTTATTAGGTACTACGCCTAAGAATTTCGTTGCGATACCTCTGCGTCGAGGGGAGTTAGAACAGTCTCCCGATGTTATTTTTGGTCAGTTCCGGAATATTTTCGTCACCTTTTGACCTTTAACTTTTAAAGGTTCTTATAACTTCCAGATAATGACGTCAGGCTGGACCACAACGTATCACTTCGGCTGTATGCTACCGGACTACTCCATGAACCCAGAAGCATTGAGGATGCTTCGGTTTTTCTGGTGGACTGTGGTGTTGAAGCTACTGGAGCTATTTGAAACTGCGTTCTTTATATTGAGAAAGAAGGACAAACAGGCTTCGTTTTTGCACGTCTACCATCACATCAGTACGCTGATCATCGTGTGGTCCGGTTTGAAATATGTCGGAGGTACGTATTTGTGCGGTTAAGTAGAATTAAGGAAATTGTGTGTAAGTTCCTAGTATAAGAAATCTGGGGCTTAAAATGAGCTAATCAATCTGGTCTTGTTCCTTAACGAACTCCCATTCATATTTAGACTGGACAAAACGAGTTCCTCCTATGCTTATCACCAGTATCGGTCATACTAATACTAGCTCAACATTGCCATTTCCATTAGGGACAGTATATCTAAGAAAAAATAAGAAGAATCTAATGAAATGAGGAACTTCTATCTAGACACAGTCGATTTCAATTTTATTGGCATAATAGTTCGTAGCACAATAAGAGCCAAAAGACGTCATGCATGATGCATTATTCATAACAGCTTCATAATATTCATCATGCTGGTTGTTTATAGTAAGATCTATATCATAAATAACAACATCAGCTTTGAAATTATCCTCTTTATTTACTAACTTATGATTGAACACAAACAAACGGAATACTGATGGAAAGTCAAATCCTTTCAAGAACATTCACGCAATCAGAGTGTATAATCTGGGAGCTACTGGATGAACAAATATGCCTTCATTATGATTGAACGTTAGTGGGTTGGGTTACATATCCAATGTTCTGCTATAACTGATAGAATCAAAACATTATTATTTATAATACAGACTCAATTATATATATATGGCATTTGCAGTATTCAGTGTTGAGTAAAGGTTCGTCCCTCATCAATCCAAAAATGTCCAAGGCTGAATAGAATTTGTACTTCCCAATAACTTCAACAACAAGGCCGTTTATGTCATGAGATTGTCATACAAACGAAGATACCTTTTCAATGAGACAATAAAGCGAGGATGAACTTCAAAGATTCGCTGTCTGTAAGAAGAGTAAGGTCGACATTGACACTAAACTTAGCCCGAGAAAAAACGCGTCACTAATCCATAACCCCAGAGAATTAACGCTAACAGTGTATGGAAGGAAACAATAAAAACGGCTCTTTTCATTGTAAATATATTATTTAACCGTTTTATTTTACGGTTCGCATGTCCGCGGGTCGTTTGACGGTACAGTGCGGGCAAACCAAACCCCAACGGGTGATTTTCGCCAATTCGGCGCTAACATTTGGCGAAAAAAAATCGTGCAGTTTATTCTTGCATGAAGATGTTTAATGAACATAACGAGGTTAATTTTGTTAGGCTGTTGGTCATTTGTTTGTTACGTCTATTAGCCTATTGTATATCTTTCAAGAGGGATTATTGCCAAAGACGTCAAGGTAGGCTGGCGGATTAGGCGCGGTTTTATAAATTAGCTTATTACCAGGCTGACATATTTCAGTTGAAGAAAAAAGTAATATCACCTAACGTATCGTCAACGATGGTGGAAATAAGTTTTGAAAATTTTCAACATAGTGCGGTTTTTTATTTTAAGTATTTCAGAACATTCCAGATTCCATATAACAACTCCATCAAAGAAAATCATAACAAAATACCGAATCCTATTAAGCCATAATAATATAACAACGAAGCTGTAACAATTGGACTAACGAACCAGTAAATAGGCGATTATGGACCATGGAATTACCGTGTAATAGGTCTTAAGAAATAGCATTAGTATAAGCCAGTGGGGTTCCTATTGATAAAGATACCGGAACCTTGTGATTGTTATGACAATGCTTTGAAAATCTTGAGCTATGCATTTGACAGGTGTAATAGTCAAATTGTTTTGATTAGCCAGATTACTTTCAATCAACTGACAAAATAAGGGTATACTATAGGAAGTCCTCTGCCTAAAGGGTGTACAAGTTCTATATTACTCTTCGGAGAATAGGCACAGGCGTGATGTTACGGTATTTAAACTAATATTTTCTATGTTTATTTTGTAAAATGCAGGCAGTTCCAGCTCTCCAGTTACTGTATTCCAATTCCAAAAGATTGAACATAAAAGCAAAAAGGATCTTGTTACAATGAACATTAGGAAAATCATAGTACCTTCAATCGTCGTTAAATGTGGAAATGGCATTTTTACGATAAGTTTCATTCAACCATTTTTTATCGCCCATAAAGTCAGATGTCGCACCGACCGAACAGCTTAAGGATGGCGAACGGTATAACATGAAGTAACTGATTTTTCAGCAGTCCTACTGCAAACCTTGGAATATTTGGCAAATATATGAAAATTTCAGGTTTAAAGTTGGTAAAATAATTGCCAAAATCTCCAACCACACCCAGGAAACACCAAAAGACAACTTTAGTTCGATATTATAAATAATAAATACATGAAATAATGACCAAAAACATAATATTCATACAGTTCTATACATTATTTCATCACTACTGCTCTCAAAATTATTATTTTTAGCCTATGTTGTCCCACTGCAGGGCAAAGGCCTCTCTTTCTCCTTTCCACTCTTCTCTGTCTTGAGCTAGTGTGGACCAGTCCCAGGTTTGAGTGCCGTATGTAAGGATATCAATGGATACAGGGAGTATGCACATGTCCATTGATTTGTGTTCATGGCAAACAAATGCTCTAAAAACGGTGAAGGAAAACATCGTGAAAAAACCGGCATGTCCTCGAGCCAAAAATTCGAAGACATGTGACATCTACCAACCCGCACTGGGCCCGCGTGGTAGATAACAGCCCACAACCTCTCGAAGAGAGAAGGCCTGTGTGCCTGGCCTGTGATTTTGTGCTCGGTTGATGGCAATAGGCTTGTCCCGATAACATAAGACTTAAACGTAATTGACTATACGTGGATGTACTATAGGTGCATCTCTGCCTTTTCCAATGGGTTACCCCATAGGAAAAGGTCCTCAGTAGACTTATCATAAACTACCGGACAAGTAACAAAGATTTTAAGAATCACAAGCAAAGAGTTCCAATTCGCATAGAAAGAAGAAAAACAAAAGATAGAAAGACAAAGGTCAAAGTCAAAGCATTTATTTCAAATAGGCACATAAAAAGGCACTTGAACGTCAAATTTTACAGTAAAAATTAAATTGATTCAAGGCGCCCGTTCCAAAAGGTAGTTTCGTATGGAGAAGAACAGGCAAGAAACTCCACCGTTGCTCTTTTAAAATGTTTTACAATATTTTTTATACATTAATTATATTTCTATATGTGAAGACGATGCACCAAGAATAAAAATACTATACCACAATTGGTAAAAAGTTAAAATAAAGCAAAGACATAAATTAATCACGTGATAGGTGATAGGTAGGTGCTCACATATTTACAAAAAGTAAAAATATATGATTTTCCTATAATATTACCTAGGTATAAGTCAAAATAAATTAGCAAACAGTATGATTTTGTCTAGACATAATCATACTGTTTATGATTATGTCTAAAGGAATGTTTCCAAGCATTCCTATCTTGTATATAATCCTCCAATTTATAATATGCTTGTTTACAGAGTGTACTTAGTGAATTTTAAATTTTATTTATTTAATTGCACTAAGTATAACATATACAAGGTATTTTGTTATAACATTTAACACAGTACCCCATAAATGATGTATGCACTTTAGGTAATCTGAAAAATGCTTGAACTATTTTATCTTTATTTCTAGTATTAAAATTATGTCTAGTTAGCCACTTATTTTATTAAAAAGATGTAGATTTTTCTTACATACATAATATTATCACAAATGAATTGGCAAGGTACTGTCATAATATTCATCCCTTTAATAATAGTTCCCTGAGAGATTCGCGACGAGGAAGGTTGTCAAGAAAAATCTAAATCAAATCTTCGCCAACCCTAGTCAGGGATTTTCCATAAAAGACTTTTTTGTGTTCCAAATGTAGGCCAATAAGCTTTTTGGGCAAACGCCGCCGCTCCAATTTGACATGTTTCCGTAATAGTAATCAAGTGAACCGTTACGACCACTGATTGAATTCTATTGATAGATAGGATGAGCGTTTTGATTGATACATAAGCCCCCCAGCGTTGGTATATTGTTGGTAATGTGTGTAAACTTTAACGATACATGCCTAGAAACATATTGTACAGTAGGATTAAATATTAATCTGAATAAGGATTCAAGTGGCAAAGGACCAGGCTGAGGTGATGGTCATCATTCCCAGCAATGGAATCTTGAACGCTGTGTTTTATTTTATCCTTTATTAAAAAGAACAGGCTGCTTAACAATTAATTACAATCTAGCGTAATAGCTAGTAATGTAACTTAAATCTTTACGTGATTTTTTAAATTAAAACTTAGAATAGTGTTGATTTGTTCGTTAGGCAAATCTGTTCCACTTTCTTTAAGTCAGATTTAATCATTCAAACACTTTGTTCATAATGTGATTAAAAGAAGTGGAAGATGCCGGCCAAGATAGAAAAAAAGATCAAAGAACACCTACTAATGACCTGCAGTGAGGTACGTTACGTTAGTATAAACAGAAGTACCTAACAGCTTTGGTAAGCGCTTTTCTCTAAAGAGTCGGCACCGTTCCAAGTCACACGAGGGTCTAGTTAAAATACATAACTCAACAAAATATACCGTATATATTTAGGGCAAGGTTGCCTGTCTCTTACATAAGATAACTCCCTGAAATATCGGAGCTCGGTTTCTCGACACAGATGACTGACTGTCCGGGACGCGGACATAAAGTTCATAGGAACGGCGCTTCATAAACTTTCAAGCCGTATGAAACCGTCCATTCGAAATGAATATAACACTGCCTTTCAAGGTTCTATTTGCATATATAGGTCAACTATTCTGGTCTTTCTAGGCTTAAAGACAGCTCAAATTGGCTAGCTGATTTAACTCTTTTATATGTAACTACCTACACTTTTGCTTTGTTAGCTATTGTTCTCGTATGTTGTTGTTATAGTTTTACTTATCTTACATTTGCATGCTTTGTCATTAGACGACGATTATATATATGTTAAAAGTTAAATCTCATTTAAGTGAACTGTATAATGTTCTTATGAGAAATAAAGATTCTTTAAACCTAAGAAAAGGTAGAGATAAAGGTAGGATAGGATTTGCTGCTACACAAAATGGTATGAAAAAGCTTTCGCCGCAGTGCCAACCAAAACCTCAACAGCTTTGTAACTAAAGCACAAAGCGATTCAGTTATCACTGCCTACAATACCGCTGATGTGGTATTTACGTCCCAGATTTGTTTCATAATTCCTTTTACGTAATAAGCTTATTGTAACAATGGAGTTCAATGTTGTATTTTCATTATAAAACAAGCTGTTGCACGCAACTTCGTCCGCGATCCAGGATCAAAAAGTGTCCTTACCCTGGTCTTCTGCCTTGTGAAGAAATGAAAATCAATCTATCAGTGATACTTCTGAACCATCTTTCTTCACCCACTTTTTTTTCTATAGAGATCAAATTGTTCCCTTTTCCGTAGGATTTTTCAAATATTTTCTTTTATACAAACCTTGTCCTAACAATTACAAATACAACAATATAAAGAATTAACCTAATGGGTGCAGCCGCTTTGAAGTGATTTGAGGACAAACATTTGCGGCAATAGATTTTCATCTATTTATATAGATAGATTTATATTTCTTACAACTTATCTTTACAGATCTTGAACTAATTCGATATCGATAATATGGCTATCAACTAATGTAACTATTTATATATTTTTGTTCATTTATCCCAACATTCTTCTCGTACAAAAAAACGTCAACCTATTGTTGACTGTGTGGAAAGTTGAATTTACGTGTTTAAAAGTTCAGTTTCGTTAAGTTTAATAGTTTTTCCTACAGTGAGATTAATGGCGATGGCTGGAACCTTCAAAAGAATGATATAAAAAATAAGTCTGAATGCCAAGCTCCAAAATGACCTATAAATAGAGATCGGTTACGACCTTACATTAAAATAACAAAACCAATTAAGACTCCCAGCATCATAAACTTCAACCATGATCTTGTAGTAGTTTATGAGAAATGTTGATCATTAAAAGCAAAACATGAAGCAGCAAGCATAAAACTCGACCTTTGCCTGCGAGCGCGAATAACTTGAATAGGGGAATACTTACAAATGCAGAGCCCGTAACTAAACTTACATAACTATGTACCTACAAAGAAATTTTATTTTTTAAATTTTACAGTGCCTGCTATCAATAGCGAGAACTTGTCACAACTTTTCTTAAACGTAACTTTAAAATGTTCTCTACGTAAATTAAGTAGATTTGAGCGGATATGCCCTCATACATAATCAGCCTATTATGTTCTCACTGCTGGGACACAGGCCTCCTTTCTATGAGAGGGAGTGGGCCGTAATACACCACGCGGGCCCAGTGCGTGTTGCCCATATAATTGTTTATAATTTAAGTTTTTTTATTGGTCCTAAGTGCCGATTTCACCAATGTTACTGATCAAGTTCAGCACATTTAAAACGCGTTCAAGAGCTGTCAGTGTCAAAATTCCAAAAATAATGACACTGACAGCTATTAAACGTAGTTTATGTGCTGATCTCGTTCATTTTTATTCGTGAAATCCACCCTTAGTTCATAACGAACGATCATAGCTTTATTAAGTGCCACTTGTCAAAGTTTTGAGCCTGACTGACATATCAGCGTGCGACGTGGATCAAATCAAGGTTTGACTATCAGGAGAGTTGAGAAATTATTGTACGTTCTCACATGATTTCCGATGGAAAATATTAAAAAATACTAAAAAAAACGAAGTTAGCGCTTACTAACAGAATATTTCTAAAAAGGTGAACCAAAGTCAATCCTATAAAACAACTTTTATTCTAAAATGTTTACAGTGCCTGCTTGTTAGCGAAAACTTGTAACTTTTTTAAACGTCACTTTATAATTATTTTTACGTAATTAGCTTGGAGCGGTATTTGGTTTCTGAATGGTTTAAAAATTTAGAATTGTTTGTATTGATTCTAAGTTCCAGAACGATCACAGAATGATAAACTGCCGTCTGTCACTTGTCAAAGTCTTGAGCTTGACTGACGCCAGAACGCGCCACGTGGATCAAATTAAGGTTGACTCTCGGGGGAAAAATTGCACGTTCGCCCAATCTTCCCGGATTTAGATATTGAAATCCATATTTACCCATCTAAGTTTTCGCTTAGGTTTACTACCTGTAAGGCGCCTATCTGACAAAGAAAACGTTACAAACACAGACAAATGCATCTTTAAAGTCCAGACATCGATCTAGAATAAGATTAATTTTACAATGCCTACAACAAATGAAATCCTTTTCAAGAAAGAGCAAGTTGTCAAAAGATACACTCAGAATAGTTTCTTAAATTGCAAAACGCCGTTAAGACCAACCATTATCCAACTTTCTTCAATTTCCCGAGCCGTCCACAAATCTTCCGAAGGTACTGCTTTCATTGAATTACCTATAATCGGAAGTGGGCAAGTACTCGACTTCCTATTACCAATGACTTATGGATCTTATGCCCTCGTTTCAAGGACGTTAAATATTGGTCTATTCGATTCCCCAGAAGGCCAGAAACGATACTTGGTAACCGATGTTGGCTGTATAAACATTTCTGGGTAGTGCATTAACGTGTTCCGGAGATAAGATGTTGTGGAGTTTTAAACTGTCTTGTTATCCATAGTGCAGACGAAGGGTGGTCTAGATATAGGTCACACGTGGCGTCTATTTATTGTGTTCTGGTCTGAACATGAGGCGATGATTCCTTTATTAACAGGAGATAGATATAGAGACAAAAGGAAATAGACTTTCAAGAAGCTTCTTTATAACTTCGTATCGTATGATGAGTAAATAGTAAGCTTGGTGATAATGGCCAGAACGGGATTGAGTACTGAAATGACGGCTAATAGAGCACCGAAGAAGACAGGGGTATAAGAGGTCCCCGAATAGGTAATTAGAAATACCTATTCGGGCGACCGCGTACCGGAAGACGTAGCGTTGGAAGGCTTTCCACAAGGTGGACCAATGACCTTGTAAAGGCCGTAGGAATTCGCTCGATGCGGGAAGCACAGACCTATGTCCAGGTCTCCCCTAAGGGCCGCCATTTCGACCGGTCACGCAGGGGACGTTTTTCAAGAACTACAAATTAACCATTTTCGGACTTTTTCTTTTACTTGTGCTGTAAGACCTTGCTCCTTGTCAAATTTCATGATTATAGGTCAAGGTGAAGTACCCTATATGTTTTGATTCCCTTGCAAGTGTCAAAACAGACCCGAGTACTAGGGCGACACTGAAAATTTCGGGAATCAAGGAAGTGACACAACATTACTGTTTAAAAATGTATTTATTGCTTTTCCAAGTATTCTCCGCGAAATTTGACACATTTTTCTATACGATGGAACCAATCATTGAAGCAACCATTCCATTCGGAAGTTGGGGTCTCCAAAATGGCCGTTTTGTAGGCGTCCACAGCTTCTTCAGATGAAAATCTCTGTCCACGCAATTTATTCTTTATTTTAGGGAAAGCATAGAAATCATTAGGGCTTAGGTCGGGGCTGTACGGCGGATGGTCTAATAATTCTATGTTTTCTTATAATTCTATGTTTTCTTGCTCTATTTACTCTTTTGTTCTGTGTGCGGTGTGAGAACTCGCATTGTCGTGATAGAGGATGATGCGGCGGAAGCAGTTCTCTTTACGGAGTTCAGAAGCGACCTGTGGCAAACAAATGCTGGCGTACCATTCTGCATTAACCGTTCTTTGTCCCTCAAGAGGAATAGTCGTAACATGGCCGGTTTTGGAGACAAACGTGGCCACCATTTGTTTGCAACACTCCGTGAATGAACAATTTTTGTTGGCTTTAAATCATCCAAACTCGTGACTGGTTTTTTGTTTCGGGTTCGTACGCGTATATCCAGGATTCATCACCTGATACGATGTTGTATACAGCATTTGAGGATCCTGCGTGGAATCTTTCGAGAGTTCTGATGCACCAAGTAACGCGAGCCGCTTTTTGCTCTTCACAGAGCGAATGCGGTATCCATCGGGAAAACAACTTTTTTACACCTAATTGTTCATGCAAGATTATTTGTATTTGACTCATGCCAATGTCTAAAGTTGCCTGAATTTCGCGGTATGTCACATGTCGATCTTCCTCAATCAGCTTACGCACAGCATCAACGTTTTCTTGGGTGACTGCAGTTTTTGGACGACCTTGACGGGGATCATCACTGAGCTTGACACGTCCACGTTGAAATTCAGCAAACCAGCGATAAATTGTGGTTTTGGATGGGGCTTCATCACCAAATGCAGAAATCATCCGGTCAACACACTGCTTTTGTGTTAAACCACTTCGAAAGTCATAATAAATCATCGCTCTAGAATTTTCTCGACTCAATTCCATTTTCTCAACGACTAAACAAGTTTGACAAAACCTTGTGACAAGACCGAGAATCTTTTTTTAAATAAATAAATGATATTCGATTTTAAAAACCAAGGAGTTTTCAATTAAAAAGATTTTAATATGACAGGAACAGTGGAAATATTCCATTCCCGATACTTTTAGCGCAGCCCTCGTATTTGATTTTAATATCAACTTGATACCTCCACGCGTTCCTGAAAAGATGGGTCTTGACAGACGGACAGTGTGGACGGACAACGAAGTGATCCTAAAAGGGTTCCGTTTTGTTCTATTGAGGAACGGAATACATAAAAGGACTAATTTTTATTTTACTTTGTCATTTGTGACAAATGTGACCTTAAAGCCTTTATGAATGTCAGGCATTTATTCACAATTTGTTTTGCTTAGAAGCCAGCCAGAAGCGAAAATGCGGTGATAAATTACACGTGTATTTGAAATACTCCGTCTGCCCTTTGCGACCCAAATATATGTAAGCCCATATATTAGTGCGCGATACAAGGAGTCTCTTTGTTCAGTCATTGTTATAATTGAAGGCAGTGCTGACCATACATAACTACTGAAAAGTAAGGAAACTAACTTTACCACGTGATGAACTTCAATGAGGCTGGCAGAGAAGCTTGGGGGTTGGCATAAGAAAAGCAAGAATGACGCTGATATCAGACGCTTCTTTCGAGTGAATATTCATTTGTTTTACATTCCACGTTCACACGACATAAACAAAACTATGTAAGAAAACAAAGACTAAAGCTGATACCAGACGCTTCTTTCGAGTGAATATTCACTTGTTTTCATTCCACGTTCACACGACATAAACAAAACTATGTAAGAAAAGAGAGACTAAAGCTGATATCAGACGCTTCTTTCGAGTGAATATTCATTTGTTTTTCATTCAACGTTCATTAAAAATAAACATAAGTACAAAACATCTTATGTTTTCTCGTTAAAATATTAGTTTAGATTTAGGTGAACGTTCATCTGCTCATTTAATTTAATTTTTCGATTATACCGTTGGCGAGATGAGATATCCGTTAAAGACGCTCAGGGTCGAAATCCGACATCATTGCACCTACCACAAGTGAATTAATTTTATACGTTTGATTCACACGTTTCACTTCGAGTGAAAGATGCCCGATGAAAGACAACAATGAAAAAATATTGAAGAATCAGACAACTGATTTATGCCCAGACAATAATTTAAAATTAGAATGTTTGGTTTAAGTATTCCAATAATCAAACCAAAGCACTCAATTTGTAAGTGGCACACCAAATCGGCATGCGGCATCCCACAGGTACGTTTTCTAATCCATTTGTTTACATTTTCATTAGATACATTTGACTATAAAACGTGCCTTGAAATTGCAATTTAGCTATAATGACTATTAATGTGACTGAGTACTGTCCTTAGCCTACACGTCGCTAAGTCAATTTTCCATAAATACAGCAATCAATAAACGTTAGCAAAGTCAACTGGCTCGGTTTGCACTACAACAACATAGTTTGTTTTATTAATAAAAGGGGACCGAAATAAGAGAAAATTGTGTGACGTCTACGTTGGGCAAGATATGAGTTGGGTACAAAAATAATGGCAGAACTAATAACGAAACAATATATCAAATAGCACTTAACAATCGATTTAATAAGTTAACCTATTAGTATAGCGAGCTTGTCATAATACATACAAGCTCTCCAGTTTTATTCTAACAATAGCTGACCCAATCCACGTTGTTCAGCCCAAACAATAACTCATACAAAAATCCCATAGAAAAAAGGACGTTCAATATTTTCCGAATTGGAATATTTTCCGTTTTTTTTTCAATATTTCTTTCAAAACAAAATAAAAATATTTTCAAGTGATGTTCTGTGCTTATCAAGAAACTATTTATTTTTTAGTCAATGTATGATACAGATTAATTAAAAATAAATGAATTGTTAAATTAATGAATCATGCAATATGTAATTGAGTTAGGATGATTATAACGTCCTTTTTTGACGTTTGACATTATATGCTCGACACTCAATTTATGGTGACAATCATCGAGAGTCTAAGCAGTGACTTATGGGTAGCTGGTATTAAGGAACTCACAAAGAAAAAAGACGTTTTAGAACTTAGATATGTATCATTAAGTAAGTATTACTATTTTAGATTAAACTTCGAGTGTTAAATAATTCGTTCTAGCACATTTATTTCTTTATAACGGCAAATCCTAACCAAAGTAACATTAATATTTTTTTGGACTTCGTAGCGTTACAATTGTAAAAATGACCATATGATATTATTTTCAGAGCTTACAGGTAGTGTTTCTACTGTATCTTATAACTATACATAAACTTTCATTATCAGGTTTTCAAATGTATGGGAAGTGGGCATTGTTCTTTAAAACTTAAAAACCAGTACCCTAATTGCGTAATACACAATCAATCGGAATCTGAATCGTTTTGAAACAGATTGCTAATCCATTACTTCATAAGTTCGAACAAAAATCTGCTCAACAATGTAAAAAACGCAATGAATGTTGTTGAACTGTCAAAATCAAAACAATTAGTCGTAATCGTTTCCGAAAATCTGTTACGCAATTAGGCCGGTGGTCTTCCATATTTTAAAATCGTACCGTGAAAAAGGTCGAAAAAACCTTACCTGCAGATGATACAGAAAATAGTACTAGCAAGAAACAATAAATCATATTTATAAGAATGTGCGCTGTCAGTTTTTACAAGCTAAACAAATACAATTTGACGAAGAGCCGATACACCTTCGATGTATACAAAATGAGTTAACGTTGTTTACATAGGGCGTGCGCTGTTTCTGTAACAAGATACATGTGCTGACTATTTTCTTTATGTATATACCTAGTACTGTTTTATTGTACTGAACTAGTGCTGTGCGAAATGTACACCCAGTACCCACTACGAGTACACGATGATATTACGTAAATATTGTTTATCGATTAATCGTAAGGGAAACAACGCCATAGGCATCAAATAATCTAACCGCCACAGTGACAGACGGTGTTAATTAATCAAGTCTAGTCTGCGGTATTACAGGATTATTATCCACGTCTACCTATCCAAGACATCAATCATCCTTTATAACTTATTAAAACTTCAGGGACATTGGCGACATGATCACGTTAAAGTTATAATTTTGGAAAAGCCTGAAACCTTTTACAATTAGCAATTTTGTTCAAGGGTTTCCGCTGAAAACTCAAACCCCTTGGAAGTATGTTTTGGTTTAATTCAAATATCGCGTAATGTATACCTAATATTTTAAAGATATAAAATTTATTTGTTTGTAACTTTGTTTGGAGGCGGGTAATCCGGAAGTACCAGTCGGTTTCCAAAATTTCTTTTTGCGTTTAATAACCCCATTCTTGAAGAAGGCTATAGGCTATTTAACATTATGCTATGGCCCTAAAAAGCAGAGCTAAGAGCAGGCAGGCGATGCGATGCGATGCAACGGAGTGGGTCAGGGGACTCCGAAATTTCTTGCGGACAAATTCGCGGGCAAAAGCTGGTATAAAACTACATTTAACTACCATCGCAAGCCACTGCATTCATCGACTTTTACCTTGACCTAAAATCATTTTGTTCCCAAATTGGGACACTCACTCAAAACAGATTTTCCTGCTCTATTGCAAATGTAAAACATGTTCCTTATGTACCTATCTTATCATTGTAAAAGAAGCGAACTAACGTTTTATTATTATTACCACTATTTACGACCTATAAAAGGTTATACACCCCATGTTTCTGCTTCATATCTAAGACACCATGGTTGATATTAAAGGAGTTGCGTCATTTTAGTACATGTGGCGGCATCTACACCGCCACATGAGAACAAACGAATCAATCCTGCATCGCGCAAGCAGAGTTTACCGCGCAGATAGCATACATACAACTTCCCGATAACAATCATCGGGCAGTTGCCCACCAGATACGACATCCATCTGGTTGGAGGATCCTCCCTTTTCCAAGAGTATGAGTGAACTTTACACCCTGTTCCTCATATCACTTCATACACATAATCGCCATGATTTATTATGTAATATTCGAGGCAATATTGGCTTTCAACGATTTGTTGACGCGGTAATAAGTACACAGGGTGTAAAGACCTATCACGTAGCCGTCAACGACGCATTCTGTACATCAAACTAAGTAACATTGCACAAAAATAATTGTTGGGAATTTTATTTTTGGTGTGAAAAATCGCTGTTCACGTAGTGTGCAACGTTACGCACGCAAATAATTTTATTGTGCTTTTATGTGCATGCAACGGTACAGGGGTTGTGGGGATATTTAAAATTGTGTTATTACATTTAAAACTTTTGACTGCCTCGTTGGTCTAGTGGTCGCAACCGCTACTGCTGAGCATGAGGTCCTGGGTTCGATTCCCAGGTCGGGCAACGTGTTATTGGATTTTTCTATCTGGAATTTCTGAGTAGCTGCCCGGAGTCTGGATTTGTGCCCGGTTGATGGCAATAGGCTCGCCCCCTATTACATGGGACTTAAACATAACTGGCGAAATGTGGGTGTACTATAGTTACACCTCTGCCCAACCCTTCGCGGAAACAAGGTGTGATGTTATGTTATGTTCCATTAAAAAAATTGTTCTCGTAAAAAAACGTCGGTAAAAGATGGAATTTTAATCTTCAATTTCTCCGTAACCAGAAGGTGTACCCAGATATGTTCCACAAAAAAAAAGGTATGGTACAATTTGATTAATTATGGCAAATAATTATTATAAATCCATGAAGCTAATTAATAATTAAAAACAATAATTATTTCCTAGGAAGAGTTTCAACTTCGAGTTACTTGGCTCAAAATACATGATTGGTGAATCGGATCCTGTATAAAAGCCGAAGCAGATAATTGCTTCAAGCAGAAAAAATATTTTTAACGTTTTTGTCCCACAGAAAATTGTCCTCTGTAAATAAACTTTTTAACAATAATCTTTAATTTTAATAAAATCATAGTTACATAAATTAAATGCTCAAATAGGGATTATATCCTCATATTACCTAGTGGTACCGAGGGTCCTTTTGATCATGCTGTTCAGCTGAGTGAATTTAATCTTATGATCAAAGATGGGTTATTTCATAGGGTTGGGTTACTTTAATTGATTGAAAAGTGAATAAGTAATAGGTTTGGGAGGAATGGATTCTGAAGATTATCGTCCTGATAGAAATTATTGTGTCTGATGTGCAAATGATGTGGGTATTCGAATAAAAAGCTTATTTTCACCCAAAGCTTACTTTCTTGACGCAACAAAGCAAAAACAGCTCAATTTTCCAGTAGGACCAAATAAGCTTCAAAGGACCAATTCAAAACCAGATGAAATATACGCAATTCAGCCCTATAGGTAAAACTAATTAGGTTTAGCCCACGTGATTTCTGTTCTCGCCACACAGAACCGCCATGATCGTCAAACTTTGCCGAAACTACAAAATTGCCACCGGTTTGTTTTAAAACTCAATACTTTAATGCTTTTGCGTGGAAATTTGTCAAGAAAGTTGCAAATCAAAGTGAACACTTCGACTAAGTACGTGATGTTGTAGACAATTTTGAATCCCTCTTTTTTTGTACATAATAAGGACCCACGAAGTTGTAAGCCACGTAGTTGTAAGCCCCTAAAGCGTTTCAATTGACATGGTACAGTCTGCCTTATAATTTTGGTCCTTCTTGTTTGATTCATCGTCTTGTTCGTCCGTCTTCAGCGAGTCCCAGTAAATACTTTTTCTTTCTTTATTTTCTATCGTTAAATCCCTTAGCAATGTTGACTATATTACGTAAATGATATCTCTAGTTTTAGGAAGGAAGTTGCAGAGAATCTATAAGGTGAACTATATATGTATACACGCCTTCTACACAATGTTGAAGAAAACTTTCGACTTATAATTCCCGCTTCAGCTAATAGGCTTATAAAAGGCTTCTTATTCCTCATCTGTGAAGAAAAAAGGTTAAAGAAAGTAAACAACAACACCTATTACCATTCCTCTTTCCACAGCCTCGATTTATTTACATTAATCAACATCAAATTCAAATACCATATAATCACCATACGCCATCTTATTGAAAAGCCTTTGAATGTTTTCGCTAAACAGACGGCCTCTAAATAAAACATGGAGGTTTTATTTAAAAACATGGTGCAAATAAAAGCCCCTTTTTTTTTTTTTTTTTTGGGTGGGAAATCATCAAATGACTTCTCCCGCTCTGGGTGGAGCGGGAGGGCGTGTCAGACTTTTACTGACTAAAACCCACCCGTGTTTCTTCAGTTGCCTGTGCCGGGGCCACGGTTTTCTCTGTGGAATAACCCGCGACCCTGAGGCGTCGGCCCTATCGGACCCCGTCATTTTGTGCTGACATCTCTTTGAGGCGCGCGTGGAACACAACGCGCCGTCGACCCGGGCCTGGTCCTTACCGGACGGCGAGCTACCCATTGCTCGCCATCCGCAAGCCCGCGCCTACGGTGGCCGGGAATCTGCAGGCGACTCCCGACGCCCAGGGCGTCTCCTGCGGCGGCTATTGGGGGCGTGAGGGCGCAATGCTCTCTCCCTCACCCGATCCGCCTCCTCCTTCGCGAGCATTACTGCTTCGCAGAAGGAGGTGACGGTTTTCCATTCCCTCTCGCTCCGTACCATGGCCTGGACCAGGGCCGGACGCGAGAGATCGCCGCCGCCAATCGCCCTCGCGAGGACACTGCGGTGCTCCGCCCAAGCTGGGCATACCTCCACCGTATGCTCCACCGTGTCCTCCGGGCGATCCACGCAATGGTGACACCCGGGCGTTTCCTCCCGCCTTATGCGAAACAGGAACCTCCCGAAACAACCGTGTCCGGTGAGGACCTGTGTCAGGCGGAAGGTGAGGACGCCGTGGCGCCTCTCTAACCACTCCTCAAAGAGGGGACTTACCGCCGCTATTGTGGCGTGCCCAGCACTGGGTTGCGACAATCGCACCCTCCATGTCGCCATGAGATCCCGCCGGAGCTCTATCCGCTGTACCGTGATTTCTCGCGGCAGCGGAGTTACACCCCGGCGAAATAAAAGCCCCTGGGTTTCATTTGCACCATGTTTTTAAATAAAACCTCCATGTTTTATGTGAAGTGATGAAGTGCTAAATATAGCAGCGGTACTTATTAAGTATTATTTTTGTCTCTCAAGCACTGTTTTTTTTTATGGACCTTGTGAAAGACTACGGTTTGGATTTGCCCGGACGTTTCAATTAGGGAATTATGGAAATGGAGTTGGCGTGTGAATGATTTTTTCAGTCCTATTCTAGGCCCACTTAAGTATTCCTTTAGGAACGAAAAAGGTATTACTTTTAAGAAATAGGATGCAGTAATCTCTAAGCCTAGTATTATCAGGTACCTATAATGAAATTCTTGTCTTATTTCAGCTAATCACAAAAGTTGTTGCTGAAGTTTGGTCAGCACAATATATTGCAACGGCTTTCTCTGAACAGTTCGTAACTCTATCTAAGGTATACAGACAAATGGGTTGGATTTTAGTGATTTTATGACAATATCTCGCACACCATCATTAACAAACAACCATTACAGGCCCTTAACTAAACAAACGAGATTGTTTAATTGAACAGCGGCGGTATAAATTAATGTTTGCTCTTAGTTAAATGTTGCCCTTACTTTCGACAGGTAGCTATTAGCACTCGAACCAGCTTTTACAACATAAAGTGATGTTTGTTCTACGCCCAATAAACATTCACGCAGAAAACGGTTAATTTGCTGCCATCTTTAATTTGTATTTCCGCAAACTCGATTCGCCTACAGTCAAAGGATAAAATAATTAACACAAACTTAACATCACGGCTGTATTTCCCGAAAGGTTTAGACAGAGGTGTACCCACAGTACACCCACATTTCGCCATCTATGTTTAAGTCCCATTAAATAGGGGGCGAGCCTATAGCTATCAATCTGACAAAAATCCAGACTCCAGGCTGCTACTGAGTCACCATTGTGTGGATCGCCCGGAGGAGGCTGCTACTGAGGTGTGTGGGCGCGTTCCTTAAGGCGCCGACCAGCCCGCTGGTTGAACTCGTCGTGAGGCGGCGTTCCTCCTTGCCGGATTGCCGCCATGGGCAAAAGCCCTCGCGAACGTGTGGGAGTGGCGCAAGGAGGCACAACGCCGCCGCGCCGGGGTGTAACTCTGTTGCCGCGATTTCGCACAGAGGACAGAGCTCCGGCGGGGTCTCATGGCTACATGGAGGGTGCCTGGTGGGTCACCCCCTTCTGCGAAGCAGTAATGCTTGCGAAGGAGGAGGCTGAGCGCGTGAGGGAGAGAACCTTGCACCCTCACGCCCCTAGTCGCTGCAGGCGACGCCCCGGGTTTCGGGAATCGCCCGCAGATTCTTGGCTACCGTAGGCACGGGCTTGCGGACGGCGAGCAATGAGTAGCTCGCCGTCCGCTAATGACCAGGCCCGGGTCGAAGGCGCGTTGTGTTTCACGCGCGCCTCAAAGAGATGTCAGCTTGAACTGACGGGTTCCGTTAGGGCCGTGCCTGCCAGGTTCGCGGGTTGTTCGAAAGAGATACCGTGGCCACTGGCACAGACAATTGAAGGCACACGGGTAGGTTTAGGACTTTTAGGTTTCAGTAAAAGTCTGACACGACTTCCCGCTCCGCCCAGAGTGGACGAAATAATTTGAAAACTACCCACCCCAAAAAAGGCTGCTACTGAGATTCCAGAAGGAATACGTCAATAACACTAAGCTCGACCAGAATATTGAACCCATGACCTCATACTCAGCCTGCAGTAGTGCTTGCGATCACTAGATCAACGAGGCAGTCCCAGTAAAATAGTTAATCACATCAAATATGCCTAGTTACATTGACACCTCTTTAGCCACATGCTACAATAAAGTCGTCTATAATAAACTATGCTGACAGCGTATTGAGTGCGAAACGATAGTTTAATTTATCATCACTTTATATCAAGTGTCGTGTTGCTGTCTACATTAAGCGATCGATCAAACTCCCCTATGCGTCGATCAGAAATCGAGGACATATCTCAGCCCTCTAGATATGTGTTAGCTAGCTAACGACTTCGTCTGCGTCTATTTAGTATTTCACAATTTTTACAATTATCTAGGATAAAAGTACCCATGTCATTCTTCAGGTCCCAGGATAGCCAATTTGAGAGATGGTTCTCAGAGGTTTTGGGGGTGAAAAGAAACAGACAGACAGGTAATCACAGTTACTACCACATTTATAAAGTAAGTATGGATATGGTTTTTCAACACAACACTTCAAGGAATACAATTTTCCAGAAACAATATCAACGACTTCTTAAAATAAGAAAAAATGTTCAGAAAATTGTATGCAAAGAGTAATGCATAGGCAAGCTCACGTTTTCCCTGTGAGAGATGGAACCAAGTGACCCATATACAGGGTACCGTTGGCTTGAAACAAGCAAAATATTCTTTATACATATACATATAGGAAGGATTATTTTGCTTGTTTCATGCCAACGCCTCAGTCAAATTGTGTGGAATCCACCGCGAGCACAGCTTTTTCATACCCAAATATTTGTGAACGATTGATTGTATTTGTCACATGCCTATGCCTAAAGATGCCCGAATCTCACGGTAGATCACATGCTTGTCTGTTTCGCCCATACGGCGCACAGCAACGATGTTGTAGTTGTTCACAGTGGTGGTCGGGTGACAATTCTTCACTGAGATTGACACGACGGCGCTGGAATTCTTCAACGCGTCGTCTTGCATGGTGCTTCATTGCCAAAAGCAGTTGGTCAAAAGTCAAATTCCACTTAAATCGAAAAAAACATACGAAAAAAATTTTACGTGTTGTATTCATGGTGACGAAGACAATTAATTTCTAATATGACGCCAGAATGTAAAAACAATAAACAGTTAAATGAAACAAACTGTATTCTACAGCCAAAGAGTTCCATTTAAAAAAAATATAATTACTTTTTAAATATTGTTGACGTAAGTGGCCAGTTCCGAAAAGTTAAAGGGCGCCCTGCGCATTAACATTGAGTCTGTTTTATGCGTCTTATTACAAATACCGACTACTGCATGTCCTCGTCATTTTCGCGATGTTGATGAATTCGCCAATGAATGCTCTTAATGTTCTTACACCATTCACAAAAACCCTGTTTTATTTGTAGCTAGGATCAGGTTATACTGTTAAGACAACAGTCGTAAACTCGGAATCATAGTGCATTACTTCTACAAGGAACTGATCAGGGGCCCTATTATGAACTCTTATTTCCAGGCAGTTTACGGCGTAAACTTCGCCTTGCAATTTCGTATTATGAACTCGTCAAACAAGCCAGTCAGCGGTCACGTGACATCCTGGCCAACTTCTGCCCGACTATTGCCTGACAATGCCGTATTATGAACGTACGTTTGACATTTCTTTTCATATTTAAACTGTCAACAAGTAACCTCACAATTCATTCAATTTACGCTGCTTCAGAGGAGCTTTTATTGAATAGTTTCCGGTTTATTTGGCGGAATTAATTAAGTTAAATAGATAAAGAAAACATCATGTGTGACGAATATGAACTATTTGAGTTCCTGGAAAGTGACTTTTCTCATGAAAATAGTTAATCTAGAATCAAAATAAGACGACTTCGTGATCAATATAATTAGGGATGCATCAATACGCCTTTTCGCCGATACGATACCGATACTCTTATAAAAATATCGGCGATACCGATACCGATACGCTTATTGTGAATGTATAAGACGTCATTGCGCCAGAAAACGAATGGATCTGCATCTCTCGATATATTGGGAGACCTTAGGTATATCTCGACTTCTTCTTTGAGGGAATTACAGCTCAGAGTAGACAGGGGCTCATCTTCCTCGGACTCTTTAACAATATCTTCACAAACGCTCCAAAGCCCGCCGCTCGTAGTTCTATCGAATGGCATAACCTCAAGGCAATAATTTTTGTATTCAAAATTTGCATTTAAATTAAAAAGTATCGTTGAATCGGTCATAAAAACATCGTCGATACCGATATATCGGCTAACCCGAAGTATCGCCGATATATCGGTATCGTTATCGGATGCATCGCTAAATATAATGCGTTCGACATGGATTATGTGCAATTTATTCAACGATATCAAGTTGGAGGAGCTGAGGCCTCACATGTCATGAGACATGTGATCCACGCAAGGAATAGTAAAATACACTTTCCAATATAATGAAAGGATAATAAACGTGTCATAAAAATCCTTAGAGCGGCCTTTCCTTTAGGTGTTCACCTTCTTTAGCCCGTAACGGGCCTGCAAAATACACTGAATTAAGTAAATACTAGAGTAATTACGTATCAAATTTACGTATTGTTTAAGACTCGTACACACTGGCGCGATAAAAGGCACCGCGTGTCGCGCGTCGAGCGGTGTCTTTGTGTCGCGCTGTGGCGTCGCGCCGGTTTGTGGGAGCCTTTAAGCTGAACATTATTCGCAATCGCTACTGCTGAGCATGAGGTCCTGGGTTCGATCCCCAGGTCGGGCAACGTGCTATTGGGATTTACTATCTGGAATTTCTCAGTAGCAGCCCGAAGTCTGGATTTGTGCCCGGTAGATGGCAATAGGCTCGCCCCCTATTACATGGGACTTAAACATAACTGGCGAAATGTGGGTGTACTATAGTTACACCTCTGCCCAACCCTTCGGGGAAACAAGGCGTGATGTTATGTTATGTTATTATTCTCATTTAAGGTTTTGGTAGCATTATCATAGCATGCTTCTAGCTCCTACCAACGTCCCACCGGTGATAAAGGGTCTCATTCAATGTCCCAGCCAACATTTTGAACAGTAATTATCTAAGCAAATCACTGAGATTTCTTCATACTTCTCGGTGGGCATATCAAAACTCCAACAATGTTTCCAGGTGAACATAAGTTAGGTACGCGTCGACGAGGGCGAGAACGCTCATCCACTATTACAATAATACTTACAATTGTATAAATATTATATTATCATGTACCGAATATTAATTAAAATACAGTGGATATCATTTATTACGACCTTGGTTGTAGCGACCATTTACCTATAGCGACGTTAAATCTAAGTCCCTTGAATATAAAGCATACTTTAGTACAAAATTCATGTGGCTATAGCGACTTTGGATGTAACGCCGAGTTCGGGTGTAGCGACTGTTTTTAATGAATCATTTGTAACAAATTCCTAGAAATCCCATGCAGATATTGCGACCGGAGTCGGCCGCCAAAGACACAAAGATTTTTTTTTCTTTCACAAACATTTCTTATCTTTTGTTTACATCCATTGCACACAGATGGTCAGCAAGTGTGGAGACCTTTACCTTTTGTTTATAGATATCAACTAAGTAGGTAGGGAAGCGTATACGTTTCGGAGCTTTTATGGTTCAGTTACAAAGTGATATTCTGAGTAGCAACTGGGTTTAGTAAACTTTTGAATGAATATAAACTACACATGTGTACGTGTCTGTATCTCTTTACCTTTGCCTGTAACGACTTCCGGATATAACGACAAAAATAGAGTGGTCCCTTCATTGTCGTTATACCCGAAATCCACTGTAGTCAATAACACTTCGCCATATTTTTGTTTATACTCGGTAAATCATACGAATGGAAGGAATAAACTAACAATACGATAGTGTTCTTTCATAGTGTTATTGTTTTAATGTTTGTGAAACAATACTTCCCTAATCATTCCATTGAAGTTGAATTCGTTCTGACCTTCAAGTGGAATTCGTTCGGAAGTATCGCGTTACAATTAACAAATAGAAAATGTCATATAAATTAATTATATAGCACAATGTAACTTGCGTTCATATTTTCATCTACTTTTATACTAGAGTAACAAGATTAATATATTAAATTTATAATACGTGATTTAAATAAAACCGTAACTTACGAATAAATATTTACGTCCGAGAACTACAAGCCAACCATAGACAAACTACCCAGCGCGAAGTCGCTCAGAACTAGGAATGTCATTATACGAAATTTAACCAGTCAGTGAAATGAATTGCCTGTAACTAGCCAGGTTTTTTTAAAGTTCTTAATAGGCCCCCTGTACCCACTTATCTGATTTTAGACCTGCCCTAAATTGTTTTAAACGATCAATAATTTTACCTTAATCCAAATAAACAACTTTCCATCCGCGAACCCGTGCTCCGATTCGCGAGTTCCGTAACTCTGACAAGACGATTACATCTCGATGTTATCTACGGCCATACATTCGCTGATAAAACTGACCCTAAACAATGTCTAGTAGTTTATCGTTGGACAAGCATTGCGAAGATAGCGATGGCCAGCGAGTGAAAGTGATGGGCTGGGCATTGACCAGTGTAGACGACAACGAAAAACAAACTCAATCAGCGAAAAGCGAGAGTATAGATTCGAGTGGTCGCCGTCTCGCGTGAGACTTTTCAGACGGTGATATCATATTAAATGTTATTGTATAACGCCGTATAATGTGTGTGCCTCGGATAGTCTTCGTGTTTGTAGACTGGCTCTCATAACACATAATTTGCAGTGAAGCCAGCAAGTCCAATGAAAGGTTTCCGCCGCGCAAAGTCAAGTCGGTATTTATAATTGAAGACACAACTTGACTCAATAACTGTTGAATAGTTTAGTAGAATGGAGCGAATGGCTTCTTTAAATATTTTGGTGAATGTAAATATGAATACACGATAAGGTTGACGTAACCTGTGAAAAAGATAAGTTTATATGCGACAATAATATTTAGAATGCCGACTACCAAATCACGCAACTCATCACTTTGATCCAATGAGCAACTTAACTATTTTGAGAAGCACAGAAAATATACTAAACTAACGTTCTGTGGTCAGAAGGATTAAGCGAGGAGAAACAGATCACAAAACAAACAATCATGAGAGGGCAAAGGCGCTTTCTACCAACCAGCACTCATAATGACACGTCATGAACTCGTGAGCAGCAGATATAAAAAAAATCTATCACACAGATAATATAGCAGGTGAATGCTGCCTGTTCACCTAAAAGGAGTGACAGATCAATTTTAGATACGGAGTGCACGGAGTTTCGTAAATGCAAATTACATTCCAGAAGTGCCAAAGGCATAACACGAGCGTCCCACTGGTGCACTCCAATGGAGATCCCAGTGTCCACATTTCATGTGCTGAGGAAGGATACGTATGATCCATTAGAATTTTACCCAATAGCAGATGCTCAGCATTTTTGGACATCGTCTGTCAAAGCATTCTAAGTGGGGGAAAAACAGACCTCTAATATTTTCGTTGCTAAATTTATTTTGTTTATAGTGTGTGAAAACGTTGCTATTTTTGTCAATAGGTTATATTAAGGGCTTTGCATCAGAATATACAAAGCCCTTAATATAACCCCGTAAGCAAAAATCAAGCAGCAATTTAGGGTTGCAGGCACGATTTGGGACTACATTTCTGACCAAAAAAAAAGGGTATTGCCCGGGATTGGAAAATGCCCGTTTCATATTGATACGTTTTTGCGCAATAGGCCAAAATTATGATTTTGGTCGTGATAGCCGAACGGTGGCTACCGAAATGAAGGCCCGATGCTTAAAATATAGATTCTATGGTGTAATATGTATGTAACTTAGATGCCGATAGTTTTACTGAGATTATATTTTTAGTCACTTTTGGCTTTCCTGGGATTACAATATATTATTAAGTTATTCTAAATGAACAGACAGCTACGCTGCTGGGGAGTTTGTTGTGCCACTTCTTCCCAGCTAAAGCACTAGGAAGTGGTGAAGGGTGGGCGTGTTGGAGGACGGTCTCAAAAAGTACTCGATTCTCTGACTAGTTTCTCTCAAGTCTTGCCAAGTCCCTTGTCACCGTCGTTTTGATTCTCCAAAACTCAGCCACTCATTGCAGTGGTTTGACATTTACTAGTTAATGTTCTGAAGATGTTTCAATCAATCAATTTACTTTCACTGTGAGTGTAGGTACTCGGCCTTCCGCCACACGATGCTACATGAACACCTTGTGCAAAAGTGACTTGGACTTCTTTTGTGGCTTTGTGTAGAGATAATAACGCTTTTATAGCAATTTGCGTATGCCTCTAATTAGTCAGGTTTGCGCCCTTCGTTGTTAAGCTCTACGATAAATTGTTAAATCTTATATCTAAGGTTACAAAACGAGCGGGGTAATTGCGTAATACACTATCAGTAGCGATGGCTATCAATTTGACAGTTCAGCAACATTCATTGCGCTGTTTCAGTTGTCAAGCAGATTAAATTTTCCAAAATATGAAGCAATGGATTAGTAATATCCTTCAAAAGGGTGCAGTATTAGCTGGTCCCTTATTATATTAAAACTTCGCACAACGCTTGGCCAGCACAAGGTCAAGGAGTAACGACATACGCGCGTCTGACTGTACCCCTTTTGTCTGGAAATTTGGCTAACCTAACCTAACTTTGGGGAATTACATGTTTTTTTACGTGTTGACTAAAACAATCAACAATACTATTAAATCAGTCTGCTCCTTTGCGAATCTTGTATCGTTTTCTATTTGGCATAATTTATTCGCAAGGGCACAAAGTTTATCGTAAAATCTTTTCTAATATATTAAAGTTAATACTTACAAATTTTCATCGTCCCAGCAAAAATGGCAAATTTAAAATAATAAGATCCGCTTTGTTTAAGGAACTCGAATATCTGGCATGGCAATGCTTGTAACTGTTTTCAAATATTTACTCTTTACTCTTTTGTGTTAGTTGTTGATGCTCCCGGTTATCTGCGAAACCCCGTGATTGGATTTGAGATAACAACCTTATGCCCGATAACAGATACAAAGCCGAAAACTAAATTGACATCACAAATCTAATGGATTTGCAATGACAGCATCCATTAGATACATTCTCCAAACCTACATGAATTTCTGACGGTTCAGTTCCAAAAAAATCTCCACATATCCTTGTTAACACTTAATAGTACGTCCTGCATTCTCTAAAGCTGTGAGCCAGTGGTAACAGCCGCATCTTACGAGAAGGTTTACTTAGTGTAAATTATTTCATCACCACTGCTCTCAAGGAAAACATCGTGAGGAAACCTACATGACAGTGAAAACATGTGACATCTACCAACCGCACTGGGCATCTACCAGCCCGCTCCCTCTCACCGAGAGGAAGCCTGTGTCCCAACTGTGGGAACCATAGTACATTGAATACACAGAGTACATTGGTGGAAACATTATAGGCTGATTATGATTATGCTGTTTCCTCTGAAGTATTAGGCAGGGGTGTATGTTTTCTCCACATTTCGCCAACAATTTTAGTGTTTAAAATAAGTAACTATCTAGTAAATTTCTTTTTCCAGGCGGAATCACGTCCTTCTCTCCGATGTTAAACAACTCGGTACATGTTATCATGTACAGCTACTACCTGTTATCGGCCGAAGGGAGCCCGAAGATGAAGGCAATTCTTATCAAATATAAGAAATGGCTCACTATTATGCAGATGGTAAGTACCTTTGCCAAGAATGCTTGCATACTAATGGTGTTCTCTAGAAACGGACCTAAGGAGGAGTTGTCCCTTAGGTACCAATAGTTTTAAGTCTTGCTCCTAAGTTATGATTATGAAATGATCGTGTTCTAGGCCATACTTATCCTGAACTATGCTCCGGCATTTGCGAAGATACGATAGTTAATAACAAACGTTCGATAAAGCTATAGGTATGATTGCCAGATTCATTTTCTATTTCTAGCAGAAAATGTATCCTACAAAATTTAGGTTGTTGGTTTTATTTTGCTATTTGAATTCATAGTGATGTATCCGCGGGGATGTCCCGAACCCAATTTCCTGCCGAACGGCTTCGCTGGCAGAAATAGCAAGGTCAAAGCGTATTCGATTGACACTTTTGGAGCTCTGGGTTTATCGTACGATTTTTTATTCCTTTTCGTGTAGATAATTTGTGCTGTTGCAAAACCTACTGGTATCGATTCTCATTTTTATGTGTAATTATACTCAAGCTTAGTCCGAGATATCTTCTATATTCACTATGTAGTTTCACAATCCTCGCATTGTGTGTGCCGCGAATATTTAGAGGAAGCGAAAAGCTTCGTGTCCAAAACAGAAATAAGGCAGCCTGCTGGCAACACTATATCTGTAACTCATTCATTATTTTCGCGCCGTGCGTGCTTGTCAGAATAAAAACTTATTCTGCTTTATTAGTTTTTTTTAAACACAAGAAATGCCGAAAAGAAAGTGTGAGTGCAAAGAAGAAAGGTACCAAAGAAAGATTAAGAAATTAAAAAAGAAATTAAAGAGAAATAAAAACAGGTTGAGTGAAAAACGTTCACCATCACCTGGGTTTTCATCGCCAACACTGGTGTCGTCGTGCGCAGAAAGTGATGTCGGTGATGATGAAATACCCGCCACAGAGCTTACAGGTAAGTTTTTTCTACAAGAAATAACCTACCTTGCGATCGTTCCTGTTTTTATGATACGTGGTACGTGTCATTACAGGCACTCCGGCGGAGTGAGATCACCACATTCACGACGGGGATTTCCCCCCGTCTATAAAATGTGTTTATAAATTAGAACGTACGTTGTTCTTGACTCAATGCCGCAGGCTATTTTGTCGCTTGAAGCGTTTTATAAAACGCTAACACAACAGCTCACGATTTGTAAGTATATCACAACTTCATTTTGGTAAAGGAAAGTTTCCTTTACTAAACTGCCACGGGGTGGCAGTATTTATACTCGTACCTTTTTTAGTACATACAGCTGGTAGCTGTGTAACTAAAATCAAACATGGTTTGGTATTTTTGTAGGTGCTGAGTGTGTAGACAACACAAAAGATAGCCCTTTCACTGAAGTGTTGGATGATTCCATAATTAAGGCTCTAGGCCAAACTTTATCTACAGAAAGGGAATATGGGCCAGAAATTCATGTGGAACTGGTAAAAAGGGTTGAAGGTATTATTACCCAAGGCCTTAAACAAGACATCAAGGATGAACTTGTTAAGAAATATTTGATACCCACTAACATCAAGCTTTTAGATGCACCAAAGCTTAACAAGGAGCTGGAGGGACTATTAAATGATGCTATGAAGGCCCGAGACAAGCGAGTTGAAGAACGCCAACGACAGATTGGTGTTTCAATAGCGGCCTTGTTGTCTGCTACAGACAAAATGATTAAAGGTGATGTTGACAAAATAAGTCTAATTTCTACAATCAGTGATGTCACACGCTTATTGACAGACCTCCATCATCAAGACACAATCACCAGAAAGAAGCTTGTAATTCCGAATCTTGATAAAAATATAGGAAAGACAGTTGAAAATCAGGAACGTGATGAATTCCTTTTTGGAGAAAAATTTAATGAAAATGTCAAAACTGCCACAGCGATTAAAAAATCAGCTTGCACTATCTTAAAGCAAAACAGCACTAATCGAAAAAATACCTCATCTCATCGACCAACCCAGTCTCAAAATTTTCCCAAGAAACAGGGAAACTTCAGAGGCCCTCCTCGTACGAGTATGACTCAGTTCAAACAGGGAGGGGGGGGCAGATATCACCAACAGACACAACACTACAAGCAGAGACCCCCACAACGTCCTCCAGCCAAGGCGTTTGTTCGACAATCTTAGAGGTAAATACTTTTGCTGGTAGACTTAAGTATTTTTATTCCTGCTGGTTAAAAATAACACAAGACAAAGTTGTCTTATCTTGGCTCAAAGGATATAATATCCCTTTTTTAGAGGCTCCTCATCAAGAATATGTTCCTAAAAATTCAATTTTTTCTGATTCAGATAATTTAATAATATTGAAAGAAATAAATAGACTTTTACAACTTGGAGTACTTACAAAATGTGAAGCAGTGAAAGGACAATACTTTTCAAAAATCTTTACTGTACCTAAATCAAATGGAGAAGTTAGATTTATTTTAAATTTAAAATCTTTAAATAGATTTATTTCACCAGAACATTTTAAAATTGAAGACATGAGAACACTTTGTAAATTGATTACAAAAAATAATTTTATGTGTACCATTGACCTAAAAGAATCATATTTCTTGATTCCAATGGGTGAAGATAAAAAATACCTAAGGTTTTGGTTTCAGAATAAAATGTATGAGTTCAAATGCTTGCCATTTGGTTTAAGTACTGCTCCTTTCACATTTACTAAGTTACTGAAGCCAGTAATAAACTTTCTTCGAAGGAAAGGTTATAAATCGGTTGTTTACCTCGATGACATCATATGTATTGGTAACTCTTACCAGAAGTGTCTAGAAAACTGTCAGATGACCTTAAGTTTACTGGAATGCCTAGGCTTTATTATAAATAAGGAAAAGAGTATCACTGTCCCAACCAATATTGCAGAATATTTAGGTTTCATAGTGAATACAAAAGAAATGTCATTGTCAGTGACTTCTAAGAAAAGGGAAGCAATTTCTTTATTGATTAAGAAATATGCAGAAATGGATCAATGTCCAATAAGGGATTTTGCAAAACTTATTGGCACCCTTATAGCATGTTCCCCAGCTGTGGCTTATGGTTTTTTGTACACTAAAACATTTGAACAGCAAAAATATCAGGCTTTGTGTGCAGCAAACAATGATTTTGATGCAATTATGAATGTCAATAATGATTGTAAAAATGATTTAAAATGGTGGCATAATCAAATTAAAATATCAAAAAATCTAATACGACAGTACAATTTTAATTTGGAAATAAATTCAGATGCATCAGGGACAGGCTGGGGAGCATACTGCAAAGGTAAAGTTGCAAATGGTTTTTGGACTTTAAAAGATAAGGAAAACCATATCAACTTCCTCGAACTCTTAGCTGCTTTTCTGGGTTTACAATGTTTCGCCAAAGATTTACACTCTTGTCAGATATTGTTGAGAATAGATAATACCACCGCAATTGCATATATAAATAGAATGGGGGGTATACAATTTCCAAAACTTAATTCTCTAGCTAGGAGCATATGGCAGTGGTGTGAAATCCGTAAAATATGGTTGTTCGCCTCTTATATTAAGTCAAAAGAAAATAAAGAAGCTGACCAAGAATCCAGAATAAAAAATATAGATTCAGAATGGGAATTATGTAACAAGACTTTCCTAAATATTACCAAGTCATTTGGAAAACCCGATGTGGATTTGTTTGCAACCAGAGCAAATAAAAAATGTCATAGATACATATCGTGGCATAGAGATCCATATGCAGAGAATATTGATGCTTTTACTGTAGACTGGTCAACATTCAACTTATTTTATGCTTTTCCTCCATTTTCATTAATTTCTAAATGTATACAAAAAATAATTTGTGATAAGGCAACAGGTATCATAGTTTTTCCTCTATGGACCTCACAACCTTGGTATCCTTTTATAGCCGAATTGGCTACTTCAGAAGTGTTACAGTTCAAACCATCAAAAGATTTGTTACTATCACCTTTCAGAACACTACACCCCCTGTACGACAGTCTTTCCCTGGGAGCCTGCATCTTATCAGGGAAGCGTTCCGGAAAAAACTAACTCCTGAAGAAACAATAGAAGTCATGGTAGCTTCCTTATCACAAAACACTATTAAGCAATATACAACAGCGCTTAAAAAATGGTGGACATTTTGTAACGGAGAAAATATACATGAGTTGTCAATACCTAGAGTTTTGAAATTTCTCACAGAAATTTTATCACAAGGCGCTTCGTACGCCACTCTTAATACGTGCCGTTCAGCGCTGTCTCTAATTATAGATACAAGTTTAGGAACAGATATACAAATTAAGAGATTTTTTAAGGGAGTTTTCAAATTAAAACCTTCTAGACCTAAGTATAATGACACATGGGATCCATCTGTTGTTCTGAATTATATTAAAAATTGGTCACCAAACAGCAGTCTTAACTTAGAAAAAATAACCAAGAAATTGGTAATTTTGTTAGCTCTCACAACTGCTCAACGTATTCAAACATTGTCAGTTATTCGATTGAGCAACATAGAGTTTACGGACGATGGTGTAAAAATAACGATTACAGATTTTTTAAAAACAACGACGCCATATAAAGATCAGTTCGTGATAAAGCTTCCTTCCTTGGATACGAATCTGGAAATTTGCCCCGTATCGGCACTTAGACATTATATAGACCAGACTCGGGCGCTCAGAAAAGTAAACACAAATAACTCGGCTATGCTACTTATTTGTTATAAAAAACCATATAACTGTGCCAGTAACCAAACAATTAGTCGCTGGATAAGGCAAGTTATGGCTGAGTGTGGTATTGATGTAAAGAAGTTTACCCCTCACTCCACGCGTCATGCATCCACATCCCTGGCGTGTAGAGAAGGCGTAACATTAGATTGTATCTTTAAATCTGCTGGTTGGTCTACAGGATCTACTGTTTTTGCCAATCACTACAATAGACCCTTAAGTACAGGAAATGATAGCTATACATTTACAAAAGCCATTTGTAACATTAAGGTTTAAGTTTGTAATTATTACTTAAGTACACTTTACCTTTAAATTAGGTCCCTACTGTGTTAAATTGATGTGTAAAATCACATTATATTTATATTTATAAACTTTGCTTTTAATTGTGTACTATACCGTATTATTTATGATTTCCAACAAATTCTCTAAACATCTACATAGTGAATATAGAAGATATCTCGGACTAAGCTTGAGTATAATTACATAATTAAACGAACTTACCTGAAGTGAAGTTCTATTGTAATTATACGAAGGGCTTAGTCCGAGATATCAATCTCCCACCCTCCCTTTTTTAAAAATCATAGATTATAATGTCCCTTAATTAACTTTGATTCATCACTCCGAGTGGACTTAGGCATGAAAGAGATCTTTATTTAGAAAACCATTTCATTAGTAATACATTATAAGATGAATATGGAAACGTGACCACATTAATAAATAAATTGGTACTTAGGATCGAGCCAGTGGCTATGCGAAGGTACGACTTGCTAATTCAAGCTTATATGGTTATAATTCAAGACTTTAGGTACTTTGGACATAACGCCGAGTCAGATGGCCAATGACCCCTAACGAGGTATTGAGGATATTTCTACTGTCCACTGATATTTATTCGCAATAGAAGATGAATGTCATTTACGCCCGGTTTTTGAGGTTTCTGATAAACTCTTATTAACTATTGATTCGACAAATTTATGTATTTTTAAGCGAATTTTTGACTGTTCTAAAACGCATTATGTCTAGATGATTAAATTGTTACTTTTTATGTACTTATTCTTAATATAGTTAAGTATTCAGAGCAGGTGTACTCGTTAATGGGTGAGCTGTAGATTAACTGTAATTCATTGTATTCTACGATAAGACTATTTTTTTAAATATTGTAGAAGATAATTGTAATGTAACTCTCGTTGGTAATTCTTAAATAAATAAATAAACTATCGAACAAATATGTAGAACGATCGAACACATAAACTAAGGTTTAAAAACATTAGTCATGCAGTATTTAGTTCACAAATTTACTCCCGATTTGACCCACGACGTTTTAAAAGCCGATTCTGGATTTGTGCCCGGATATTAGGAATAGGCGCGCTCCCTATTACAGGGATAAACATAACTGGCAAATGTGAGTGTAATATAGGTTCACCTCTGCCCAACCCTTCGAGGAAACAAGGCGTGATGTTTATTGTGTATATGTTTTCAACATTACTAAACCTAGCACTACAATCCTTCTCAAGTGACATGGGAGTAAACGAGATAAATTGACCGTTTCTTCAAGGACTAAACATAGCACTATAATCCTTCTCACATGACATGGGAGTTGTCGAGATAAATTAACCGTTTGTTCAAGAACTAAACATAGCACTATAATCCTTCTCAAATTACATGAGAGTAGTCCAGATAAATTGACCATTTCTTCTGGACCTGTCCTTGCATGCCCAACTTTTGTCGACGGAAGAATAGAGACAAAATGACGGATTTCTTTTATTCATCTGTAAATTAGTCTATTCTTTCGTCGACAAAACTCGCTTCTATGGTGGTCATGCACGCGTGCAAGGTGGTTAGGTTCATTTGCATTTTATTTACAATTCCTTTGAGATAGTTTAACTGAATGTGCCTGAAATGCCTCGTTTTAAATTTCTCGTTTGCACATCTGATTGAGACTGATTGAAGTGGTAATTAGATGGGAAGCTTAATTATGCTGATGGTTCTTATTAAATTTGTGAGGTAGATAGCGATAATTTTGGGTCTTAGCGATTATTGTAGGGCAGGTTATTTAGGCTCAATTTACGTATTCATACCTATATTAAAAAGTCTGTTTTTTAATAGTTTTTTAATTATAGAATATTAATTTGGATTGTTCAGTTAGTTTTATTTTATTTTATTGAAGTAAAATCTATAACACACTATAGAAATATTATGTCATCAATTGTCCGTATCATTCATTTTCAAACAAATTAGTACTTAAGGGGGCAGATATAATTTTCAAATCTAGCTTGGGAGACATGAACCTACATTATTTATAAAATTTAAATTGTATTTGACCAATTTTATTTTTGAACAAATATTTATTAAATTATTTTAATTGTACTATGCAGTGTTGATTACTTTAAATAATAACCTATCATTTTATTTTTCAGATACAGTTCACATTCATGTTAATATACTCCTCTCAAGTGTTCCTGCCGAGCTGCCCAGCACCGCTAGGCATTACCGTGCTATACTTTCCCAACGTTATCTTCGTATACTACATGTTTTATGACTTCTTCAGACAAAACTATTTAAAAGATAAGAAAAAAGCGCTGAGTCATGCCAAAATTGGTGGCAATAAAAATATTTAGCTAGTGTTTCATTATGATAAGGAAATTTATGTATGATAATGTCTTGATTTTGAATCTAGTTATTGCAAATCAACATACATACATACATACATCAAATCATGCCTTCTTACCATTGGTAGGCAGAAACTACAGAATGCAACCTGCTATGATTCTTACATACTCTTTTGCTTTATTAATGTTCATACATCTGGTCACACACAACACGCATGTGGGTTGCAAGTACTATGCACCTGCTCTGCACTTAATCAGTCTTTGTTATTTCTGCAGTCTCAGACCTCCTTCATAGGAAGAGTGCTGTAATCCACCATTAGGCCTGCAGGCTTAGCACGAGCGCCCTAGAGAAGCGTATTGTCGACGGAAGAGTAGACAAAAATGGCGTTTCTGTGTAGACAGTAGAAAGTTTTCTACTGTCTACACAGAAACGAAACGCAATTGTACGGTAAAAATGGGTAGTTATACACATCACTAGCAACTAACCCGTTGCTATGGAAAATCACTGTCTATAAAGCAACCTGAGTCTAAGTGTGTCCTCGTGCTCGCGAAAAAGAGATTTCGAGGAGCATAGAAAGCGATTTCTATTCTACAGTAGAGTAGAAACAGAAAACGCCATGCTAAGCCTGCTAGTGTAGCTTTGTAAATACTATTCATGCCTCTATGTCTATCCTCCTCCTACGTCCTCTGACTGTTGAGGAAAAATAAAAAAGAGGGAAAATTTTATAGTCAACATCATCATCATCACTTACGACCAAACCCAATAACATATCTATCTCCAATTTTTGCATACTGGTGATAGAAAAACCTATCAATCTCTGATTTTACGTCCCAATAAAGCCAAAGTATGTGGCTCTCTATCGTGTTGGCAGCTATTTGTTTGACAGGGAAAGATAGAATTGTACTGTCTATCATCAGTAGGGCTCTGTCTTAGGTTATTGGGTTTGGCCGTTAATGTTAAAGTGATTGACTAACAGATTGGTTTTGTCCATAACATGTAAAATTCAATAATTATATTTAGTGATAATCTCATACTAATAAAATGTTCTTAAAATACAAACACCTGCAATTTCCTATTAACTCCGTATCAGTTATTGTATCAAAAACAATCAAGAAAGTTTATTCTAGATTGATAATATGCTAGATAGAAATGGACCAAGGTTTTATAAGAATTCAAAGCAGGTTTTTTTTTTTTCTTCTACCATTGACTAACAATGGTTAACAGTGCAGTGCTATCCACTTACTGTTTTTTTTTTAATCAAAATGCAATCAAGTCTGATTATTCAGCTGTCTATAAAAGTATGATTATAAAATGCTGCCTTATCTTTAAATCAAAAGGGTTTACTTGAAAGTATGCTATGACATGGAATCATAATATCATTTCAGTTTAATTTAAACTTTTTAACAAACAGTTTGTTTGAAAAAGAAACTACTTTACAGAAATTAGCTTTATTTGATAAATCATTATATTAACACAACTAGCACTTCCTGGCGTGGATTTAGAAAATAAAATAAAAAAGTAGCCTATGTTCATTAGTCATAATTTCGGCTTCTAATGGTAAAACAATTTTTCAAATCGGTCCAGTAGTTTCGGAGCCTATTCAATACAAACAAACAATCAAATATTTCCTCTTTACAATATAAGTATAGATAACTTTTGTAGACATTAGGCTTAACAAATCATTGAACGCTTTCTAACTAAGTGTTAAACTCTTTCTTTCATTAATCAGCAAGGAGTCTTTAGATTGGCCGTATACCCACGGCCTTTGCCTCACCTTGGCATCTATGGTACACATAAACAACAAACCCTAACCTTGACATTGCCATTAAAGAGTTTACAAATATTATATTCAGAATTTGCGATTCTACCAATAGTAAACCCACTTAAAGGGTTTACTAAGTCACGGTATTGAGCAGAGTCCAATTGAATGTGTATTTTTATACATTCTAAGGTTTTGTTCTGTGTGATTACTTCATGAGAAGGTTAAATCTTGAATTAAAATTTTAAGAATATGTTTTGATGAATGTATGCGTATTTTTTTTTTTAAAGTAGTTAGTATTATTTTCAAGGTTAGTCAATTAAGTAAGTAATTTGGTAATACGGTTAGTATGAAACGTCACTTACCGTGTAATATGAAAGCAGGCCAGCATTCTCGTCTAACACGAACCACCGGTACTGCCAACCCTTCATCACATTTGTCCATTTACTTAAAGAACCCTCCATCATGATTACAAGTCAAAAATTATAGCAAAAAACATGAAAACAAATAAAGACTGTGAATTTTACACTGCCCTAACAACCTCTTCCACCACAAATAATCCATATGTTTGACAGTTCTTATCTGTGTTGCCAGTGAAAAATTATAATTGCTTGTGCAAGAATCGATTTTATTCGATTTTAAATCGATTGAAATACAATTGAAAAAGCAATAAAAATTGCACTTAGATACTCAAATTAAATAATTAAATCTGTGTGCAGTGTGTAATTTTAATGGAGTAATTCAGATTTTGAAGAAACATTTTGTTTAACTCATTCTAATAAAATATAACTGTAGTACAAACATTCGAAATCCACACGCCACTTAACATTACAGTTATTAATGAGAATGCTACAATAATTTAATTAATTAATTATCTCTTTTAAAGGAGGGATAAAATGAAAGTAAGTATAATAGGCAGTTATTTTATATTGTACAACCATTATCACTTTTGTAGAAAAACAATTACGACTACACGCAACAATCGCGTTGAATTTAATTTAGTAATACTAATACTAGACTATTTACAAGGATCAGACACCATTTGGCATTTTGAATATCAATGTCTCCTAAATGATCTGCCGTGTTTCGTTTTACTGTAACCTGATGATATTGACACTTGGTTTGTGTTTCCCTGATCTAAGTTTAAGCCAGATAAGTCTACAAATAATGGCACATTTTCAGAACCTTCAGCAGCTACGTCGTCGGTTTTATCCTTGTCAAAATTTTCTGGAGTACCCTCTCCTTCAATGGCCAGGGACTCAATGTCTTTGCTTAGAGAGTTGTTCTCTGCAGCCTCAACGAATGCGTTTGATAGGTCACCATCGAGTTTGTTCACGTTTCCTGAAGCGATGTCGTACATGAAGATTTCTTTTCCATCGTCAGCTTCAGTGTCCCTGTAAACAAAAATGTTTTGTTATAACATATTATCTCTTATTTTATTATATATATTCTTGTGTTTAACTACTATTGTGAACGGACGTACCGATCGCGCGCGCGTGCTCTAGTAAAGAGTATTTTGCTGATGCATCATAACACCGTCGTAGCGGTGTACGTCGATCTATCGGGGCCACCGCGATGACCCAGTTACAAGTGCGGAAATCGTCATGAAGTGTTTATTTTAAAATTGTTTAGGTTAAAACTATACAATGGCTGCAAAACAGTCTATTAAAATTAAAACTGATCTGGAAAGGCAGTTGTATGACTGTTACATTCAGGAGAAAACGGACAGAGAAAATCTGCAACAAATGGTACGTCAACTGAACGGTCACATACAAAGCCTGCAGGAACAGGTACAAGATCTTCAAGGGCAACTAAAATGCTTAAAGACACAGGAGAAAGAAGAACCCTCAGGTAAACAGGTCAGTGAGACCATACCACCTACTCAGCCTACGAGAAGTGATGTTGAGTACTGCACGGACGAGGATGAACTCGCCAAAGAGACTGGGTGGATTAGGGCGAAAAACAGGAAAAAAAGGAAGTTGAACACGTCCCTTACTCCTCCACCACTACATCAAGACAGAACTAGCGCACTGCAGCAGCAAGACTACAACAACAAAGAGAAGAAAATTACTAAAAAAAAATCTAGCACCGCCTCCAATCGTAGTGGACGGTGTTAAGAATTATCAAACATTCTATGACTTATTGACTGAATCTCAGCCAGTAGAAACATTTACCGCCAAAATGTTAAGCGGTAATAGTGTTAAAATAAATGCCAAAACTGAAGAGTCTTACAGAGTGATTGCTCGTCGCTTAACAGAAAATAACTGTTTATGGCACTCATATGAGGATAAGCAGTCCAGGCCAATAAGAGTAGTGGCAAAAAAATTGCATTCTTCCTGCCTACCGGATCGGATTAAAGATGATTTAACGTCGCAAGGATTCCAGATAGAAAATGCAATTAACAAACTTAGCTGGAGAACAAAAGAACCGCTGAACATGTTTATACTGTCGTTTAAGAATGACGAAGATGTCAGTAAAATATACGGCATTAAACATATATTAGGGTGTAAAGTTGAAATAAACCCGCTGAAAACGTCTAAAATAATACCGCAGTGTAAGAGATGCCAGGCTTATGGTCATACCCAAAAGTATTGCTCAAAAGAGCCGAGGTGTGTTAAATGTACCGGCAAACACCTTACAGCTGATTGCAACAAACCCGCGCAAGAAAAACCGAAGTGTGTCCACTGTGGCTTATCTCACCCAGCCAACTATAGAGGGTGTTTAGTTGCCAAGGAGATGCAAATGATTAAAAACAAAAAATCTAAAAACAATCCACCTAATAACCCTGCCATTAAGCAAATTGTTAAAAACGCCGACAAACAGACAGCAAAACAAAGTGCACAGTTTGCATCGTCATCCGCAATAACTGCACATACGAGTACATCTAAAAGTGTCTCATATGCACAAGCGGTAAAACCAAGTCCAAAACCATCAAGTCTTGAGGACAAGCTCAACCGGATATTGAAGTGCATATCCTCATTTGACAAGAGACTAGAGAAATTAGAATCAAGCGCATTACAAATCCAACATGAATGACACATTTAAAATAATGGCTTGGAATTCCAACGGACTGCTGCAACATCAACATGAGTTGCAAGTAGTCTTAGACACAGAAAATATTGATGTGTGTTTGATCTCTGAAACGCACTTCACTAAACAGTCTTTTGTAAATTTTAGAGGCTATAAGGTTTATCACTCGCTGCACCCTAACAACACGGCACGAGGAGGTAGCGCAGTCATTATTAGAGAAAATATCAGTCATTACGAACAGTGTAAATACGAGGAGCCAGACACGCAAGCTGTGGCGATATCAGTTAAAACAAATAAATTTAATTTGACAGTAGCGGCTGTATACTGTCCCCCAAGGCACACGATAAACAAAGAACAATATGTAAACTTCTTCAGACTCCTTGGACAGAGATTTATATTAGGCGGTGACTTTAATGCTAAGAACACTCATTGGGGATCAAGATTAACTTCAACTAAGGGAAGACAGCTTCTCAGTGCAGTGAAAGACATGCGCTGTGAGGTCATAAGTACTGGAAAACCTACATACTGGCCGACTGACCGCCAGAAACTACCAGACCTCATCGACTTTTTCATTGTCAAAAATATTTCTATCAATTATCTGAGGGTGGAAGAGGGGTACCACATGAACTCCGATCACTCTCCGATATTATTACAATTAAGTGACAAAATATTACTTAGAGAAAATAACTTGACATTAGTTAACAAGTTTACAGATTGGAAAAGTTTTAGCATAGACCTAGAAAATATTATTGACCTTAAAACTTCATTAAAAAGAAAAGATCAGCTTGATTCTGAAGTTAACAGGTTTAACAACAATATTCAACAATGTGCATGGAACAACACACCACAGCTTATGAAAAAATTTAAAGGAAATACCTACCCAAAGGAAATAATAGACCTATTACATGAAAAAAGGACTCAAAGAAAAAGGTGGCAGCGAACTAGATTCCCGCAAGATAAAACTCTATTGAATAACCTTACGAAAAGACTGAAGAGAGAAATACGAACTTTTCAAGATGAGGCTTTTAATAATAACCTACGTCAGTTAAGCAGCGACCATACAACGCAATACTCTCTTTGGAAAGCGACAAAGTTACTCAAAAAGCCAATTACACCAATCCCCCCTATCAGAGATCTTAACGGAAAGTGGGCCATAAGCAATGAGCAAAAAGCTCTAAGATTTGCACATCACCTCGAAGAAACCTTTCAGCCAAACGACGGGTCTATAGATAACTTGCAGTTTGCCAATATTCTGCAAGACCAAAGAATTAAGCTTGTGACCCCGAAAGAAGTTGCAAAGGAAATTCAAATTACTAACCTCAAAAAATCCCCAGGGTATGACCTTATTACGGGAGAAATCCTAAAACACCTTCCACGTAAAGCCATCGTTAAGCTTACTCGGCTCATCAATGCTGCATTCGTGCTAAAGCATGTTCCTGAGCCATGGAAAGTTGCTGAAGTGATTATGATTGCAAAGCCCGGTAAACCGCCTACCGAAGTTTCATCATACAGGCCCATTTCCCTGTTGCCTATATTATCGAAACTGTTTGAAAAATTGTTTTTAAAACGCCTAAAACCTATAATAAACGAAAGAAACCTAATTCCTGACCATCAGTTTGGTTTCAGAGAGAAACACTCAACAATAGACCAAGTACATAGAATCACAAACATCATTGAGAGAACGCTTGAAGAGAAAAAAGTCTGCTCCACCGTATTTTTAGATGTGGCACAAGCTTTTGATAGAGTTTGGCATAAGGGTTTGATATACAAGTTACGACTAATATTGCCCAATGATTTTGCCGATATCTTGCAAGCATACATTACTGATAGAATGTTTCGAGTAAGGCACGAGGATGCCTTTTCTGATCTAAGAACTATTAAAGCTGGCGTGCCTCAAGGTAGTGTGCTGGGTCCAGTCCTATACCTGTTGTACACGTATGATATGCCAGAGCTGGAAAATAATACCATCGCAACCTTCGCGGACGACACTGCCATTATGGCTACAGGGTCATGCCTTACGGAAGCAATCAAAAAGGTACAAATCGCTGTAAATGAAATTCATGACTGGGCACAAAAATGGAGAATCAGATTGAATGAATCGAAGTCACTACACATTGATTTCAACAACAGGAATTGTGATTACCAACCAATCTTCATAAATGGCCAACAAGTGCCATACGCAAATACAGCCAAATACCTTGGCATAACGCTTGACGCAAAACTGCGCTGGAAAGCGCACGTCAAAAAGAAAAGACAGGAACTAGACATGCGTTTTAAAAATATGTATTGGTTGATTGGACGGGGTTCCTGCCTATCGATACATAACAAAATTTTAGTATATAAGCATATTCTTATGCCAATATGGACATATGGTATCCAACTGTGGGGCTGTACTAAGCCGACCAACATCAAAATTATACAAACATTCCAGAATAAAGTACTCAGGAGTATTGTAAATGCGCCCTGGTATATAAGAAATGACGACCTCCATCGTGACCTAAAAATGGAACCCGTCACCAATATAATCAAAAAATTTGCTGAGGCCCATGAACACCGACTCCATCGACATGTGAACATCGAGGCAATTCAGCTGTTAGACCAAGCAAATATAGTGCGAAGACTAAAACGAACTAAACCTTTTGAGTTAGTGTAGTGTAAAGTGTAGAAATAATAGTGACAGTGACACACATAATAACACATGAACAAAGTGTTTATATCATTAATTATCAGACTCTAAGAAAGTGGAACGGACTTGAGTAATGTTCAATCAGCACTTTTCTAAGTTTTAAAATAATTATCACGTAACAAATTAAGTTAGATTAAAATTGCTTATTAGTCGTATAGGCTAGATTGTAATCAATTATTAAGAACCTGGTTCTTTTTAATAAAGTATAAAAAAAAAAAATAACATATTATGGAACAGATAGAATTCGTAGAAAATAAAATAAATCCTATAGTTTCTTACCCGGTCACAAGCAAGACGACCGATTGCAGATCTGTGGCGGTCTTCTTCTCAACATCCAACCATTTTTCGAAGTTGTCCTTTGTTGGTCGTTTCAGTACTTCTTGCAAGCTCTCACCAGCGACAAATTTAATTGCTTTTAAGTTTTCTTCAGCTGATCGTTCTGTCCTCGAATGGGCACCTAAGGCTTCAGTCTCAACAGGAGCCAAAACAACGACTGAAGTTACCTTTCTCCCCTTAAGGACATCTGGCAGCGGGAACTGATTACCACTCACTTTTAATGGCAAATATCTGTTATACCTTTTATCGTTCAATGCTACAGGATCAATTTGCGTAGCGTTTTCTTTAATGTATTTCTCAGCCAGTTGCTGTCCTTCGGGAGTTTCAGGGTTAAAATGAACCACTTTCATTTCAACAGCTTGTCCATTTGGCGGAGGAGCAACGTAACTGGCAACATTTTCTGAAGCAGCGAATTCCTGGTCATCTTCAATATCTTCATCAATTCTAGATTGAATAGAATCTCCGTTGGGCTTGACATAGACGGGTCTATTTTCACTAGCAGCAATCTGTTGACCACCACCAGCACTAAAGAAGTTAGCCAGCTGGTCTGGAGGAAGAGAATCCAAAGGAGTTTCTCCTACTTTATCGTAATCCAATACACTGATGTCAGCGTTGTCTAAGATGCCCGAAGATAATAGCTGCTCACGTAGGTCATCTGGAACTTCATCAGGAAGTTCGAAAGTGGGCTTCTTTTTCTTCTCTTCCTTTTTAGTTTCTGGTGCAGAAGTTACTGAATTCTGTGTAGAAGACACATATTTCGACGTCGTTGGTTTGATTTCCACCGTCCTAGATGATGATTGATAGTAAGGAGGAGACGCTGTGCTTGAGGCAAATGTAGGATGTGGTCGTGACCTTTCTTGGATGTATTGTGATCTTGGCGATGTAGCTTGAACTTGCTGCTGGTAAGTGCTCTGGTATTGTTCTTGTTGTTGCTGTTGCTGATGTTGTGAATGCAATAGTTGTGCTTGTAGACGTTGGATTTCTTCTTGTTGCTTTTGGACGTTATGCGCTAACTGTAACCTAACTTGTTCCTGTTCCGCATCCAATTGTTGCTGCTGCTGGTGATATTGCTGCTGCTGCTGTTGTTGTTGCTGTTGACGATGTTGTTGTTCATGTTGGTGACGCTGTTGTTGTTCTTGTTGCTGACGCTGTTGTTGTTCTTGTTGCTGACGCTGCTGTTGCTCTTGTTGTTGGTGACGTTGTTGCTGTTCCTGTTGCTGGTGATGATGTTGTTGTTCTTGTTGTTGGTTACGCTGTTGTTGTTCTTGTCGATGTTGCTGTTCCTGTTGGTGACGCTGTTGTTGTTGATTATGCTGTTGTTGCAGTTGACGGTATTGTTGTTGTTGACTAGGTGTTGGTGTTGTTTGACTAGGGCTAGACTCTCCAATGCCACTGAATGGTTGAGGCGTAGGGCCATTAACAGTAATGTGCTGTTCATATTTAGATATAGCCGGTACTAGTTCACCTCCACCAGAAACTAGGCCGCCCACATTTTGTTGATGTTCAATTTTCGATGGGTGGTTAAATGGTCTTTCTGACGGTGAGCCTTGATGGAAAACATCAGGCGTTGGCGAGGGTTGAGGATGGAAATTGTACAAAGGAGCAGCTGAAGGTGATGGAACAAACTGATTCTGAGGGGAGGGAGATGGTGAGGGGAATGAGTGTTGTTGATGGAACGCAATCTGAGGTGATGGTCTAGGTAGCCCCTGGGGTCCTTGGTGGAAACTAAATTGTTGTTGGGATTGAGGCTGCGGGGAATGTTGGTGGAAAGGTGGGCGATTGTCTTCAATATGCGGTGGGGAAGGTTTCAGATTGAAGAATGGGGATGCACTGGGGTTTATAGCGATAGATGGTTTATTGTGGATTGAATCGAATTGCTGAGCTGGTCTCTGCTGAGGAAGTTGTTGGTTAAGCGGAACGATTGGAGAGCGGCCATGCTCTTGGAATTGAGATGGTCTCGGGCTGGGACTTGGGTGACCGAAAGACTGTAGGGGCCTATTAGGGAGCGGTTGTTTCGGTGGGTCAACTTGTTCGGTAGTGATAGTATGATAATTCTCTTGCAAGTATTTAGGATCGTCGAAATAATTTTTAGGTTGGGATGGGAAAGGCCTCTGTGGTCCAGAGTGGAAGCTTGCTCTTGGGGGTCCATTGAACTGTGGTCTTGAGGCAAAGGAAGGTGGATTATTTATGCGTGAATGAAAGCTGGGTCCATTGTTTGGTCTGGGGAATGAGACAGTAGGGAAAGCAGTAACCGGGCTAGAAGCAGTTGGGCTGCCAAAATGTGTTACAGGGCCGATGGGACCATTAGAGAAAGCTGCATTGAAGGTGGGAGTTGGTCCAAATGGGATACGGGGAGTTTGAGGTTGTTGTTGGGGTCTAAACGGTGAAACTGAAGGTCCTGGTCTTGGCAGCTGTTGTTCATTGGGCACAGGTTGAGGTTGGAATTGAATTCGACTTTGAGCTTGGGGGGGTCCAGATCTGAAAAATTGTGACTGCTGCTGATGCTGGTGTTGGTGTTGTAAGAAAGATGGTCTGGTACTGGATTCCACGAAGTGTGGCTTCGGCGACGCTGAACGCTCTAATTGCGGATGACTTTGATGAATTTGGACGCTGTGGTGGCTCTGTGGAGAGGGTTGCGGAGGTGAATTAGGTAATGCAATAGCCGGCTTTGGTGCTGTCTCCTCATGGTGTTCAGAGTGGCTGTGGCTTTCACGCCTGTCACTATAATGGCGGCCTTCGTTGCCAAAAGTAATTTTTACACTGCTGTCACTGTGGTACTGTTCGGATTCCGGCTTGATAATGGCTCGTAAAGTCGTAGTCTTTGGAGGTAAGTAAGGCACAGGAGTCACCGTCACATATTCATTTTCATGTTCATGATGCTCGTCTTCTTCGTTAGTTGTAGGAGTAATAGCGGGGATGGGTTTCTCATATACGACCTTGTCCTTTGAATGAGGGTCTTTACTGTATTTTACATAAAATACGTGGACGGGTTCCTTCTTTTTCTTTTGAACCGGTTGCGGGGGAGGTGCCGGCAGCGTCTCATTGGACTCCTTGATAATGATTTCAATAATGGGTTCAGGTTGTTCGTAGTACTGAGGATGGTGACTATACAGAGGAGCAGTTGGCAAAGTGCCGTAAGGTGGCCCGTAGCTTTCGGCACTGGACTGGTCTTGCAAATTCAGGATTTTGGACTGAGCGTAGATCTCATTTTTGTTTACAACCGCTTCTTCTAAATTATCCTGATTGGGGTCATACAGCGGATCCTTTTGAGAATATTGCACGACTGGCTCCATCTGAACTGCGTATGGCGGCAGTTTTCCTTTCGTTGGGCCATGAGAAATGCGTCGGTTGTTGCCCAGTGCTCTATAATGCTGAACCCTTGAATGAGGGAGTACGAGAGAGTATTGTAAGTTTTCATGCGATCTAATGTTGTCTAATTGTCGTTTCGGTTTCGTTTTTGCTGTCGAATTCTTTGCTGTTGCTATGCTGAGCACAGCCAAGGCTGTGACCTGAAACAAGTAAAATTAAAAATGTTAATCGATTTAGTAAGCGAATAGTTTATCGATAAGATTTTTTGCATTGGGCAACTTTTTTATTAGTTTTATGGCATAATGTTAATGGGGAATTGGGTATGAATGAACAGCAAAGAATATAACTACTCTCTACCGAGGGTTGACTCTGTGTAGATATAGGAGCAGTTTGATGTACTGTAGTCGAAAAGCGCGCTCCTATCTTGTTGTTCCTTTACAAATCTGCGTGCCTCGTAACGCTTAGTTGACTTTCCAATTGCCGTCCACTGCTGAACGTAAGCCTCCCCCGAAGAGCGCCAATCATAACGGTCCTGTGGATGATGAACAGTGAACAGAGATTTCATGCTGAAATCTGTCATTAAAACTAAAACCTGTTCGTATCATTGATTTCATCAAGATTGTTGGTAAGAATAATCTATTTTAATTAACTCACGGATACAGCTCACAGGTTTCAAAGAAAGGGGTCGGGTCTAGTATCGTTTGGCAGGAGTTCGGGGGTAAAAAGGGTTAAATATGGTAGAGTTGGGTTCCCTGATTGTAACGCTACCACTCTTATTACAAGGTAATGCATATATTTCGAGAAATTAATAATAAATGTTTCTAACCTCAAATTAGATTAACAGCGTAACGAAACGTTAAAATCGGCGATTGAAAACCAAATCTGTACTAGTGTATTGTCTGTGGTGTAAAATGTCGTGCAAAATCTATGAAACGGAACGTAAAAAAAAAAAACAAAAACGCTATTTGCATCATGTGTCAGTGTCATTTGTTTACGTTCATTCCGTTTCTCTCAGAGTTTTGAGAAGTTAGTGAACCCACCCCCACTTCATGGTTAAAATACGTCCACATTGTACCAAAACCGAATCGAGGCACCCCGACTCCACGTAGTTTTTTGGCTCCTACCACTTACAATAATTAGTTTTTCTCAAGAACGGTGCGTTACCTTTTCATGGGAGTGGTACCAGGGGGGACGGAGCACCCCCCCCCATCCCCCCACCACCTCACCACCCTCTCCTCCTGCCAAACGATACTAAATTTTACCCTTAATGTCCATTTCTTCAAAAATTGATGGAATACGCTGTTGTCAATGTTGGGCAATTTATATTCCTAATCAAATTTATTAGGTAGGTCCTTAGCTATTAGTAAATTAAATTACCTTTTGATTTCCGCTTATCTATCTTAAATTACTCACAGAAAGTAAAAGTTATTGACAAGATGAGAGAAGTGGTTCGATTAATGTAAATTGAGATGGGTGCTTCTCTTTGCCACACACAGACTGGCCAGCCCAGGTTTGGGAGAATCTGTTTTTACTGTTCCTATTCCAGGAATGAAACGGGATGTAGTAGTAGCCCTACACTTTTAGCTATAAAAACAATATTTTCCTACATACAAATCATCCCAAATTAGTCTGTATCATCTCATCTTTCTACCCTTCTCTTCGCCTTGTCACCTGCCTAGATTTTTGTCATCTACGTTATGGATGCGAAATAGTTGATTATCTGACCTCCACCGCCCAGTTACAAGCAGTAGTGGCCCAGAGGTAACGGCTGCGACTTACGAGTTTTAGGTCGTACCCAGACAGGCGCTTTACTTTGTGTAAATAATTTCATCACCACTAATCTCAAAACGGTAACGGTACGGTAATTCGAAGACATTTGAGATTCGCTAACCCGCGAACAGCCGAGACGCGACAGCCCGACACAAAGGCACCGCTCGTCGCGTAACACGCGGTGCCTTTGTGTCTCGCTGTACCGCATCGCGCCAGAGGAGGCCTGTCTCCCAACAGTGGAGTATTATAGGCTGATTACGAGTATGAACCGTCCAATTACTGGGTAACACGATGCCCCTTTACCTCAATACCTGACTGATGGAATACAATCCAACGGAAATTACGTCACTGCCATCATCTTAGCCCGATTTCTGTGATTCTATCACCCCGGCCAAGATGACAATAAACAAACAAAGAATGCAATGTAATATTCAAACACGTCATTATTACGAGGAAGTGGCGAGTAAACACACACATACACACATGTACACACACACATACGGCATAACGACGGAGAAAGTGTTTTGATGTGAAGGCTCGTGTTTGCCCACTTTGGGACCACCGCCTGCGCCTGCGCGGATGGCACGCGCGGAAGCGATTTGTGATGTCAACGCACTTTGCACAATAGAAATCTGGTTATGAATAAATGAGGATGTGTTTAATTGGTGTCTGAAGGCTGTGAGATCGAACGATACCTACACCTACTTATCATACTTAGACCCGTTGTACGCACATCAGAAGCTACGCACGGTTTCAATTGGTCGTTTCGTATGGAGAAGAGCCGACAAGAAACTCCACAGTTATTCTTTTAAAGTTAATAGTAATAGGTATGGGAGGACAGTGTAGGCCTGTCAAGTACCAGTAGTGGCCGTCATTGTTATAAAGTGACAACTATGGAAGTTTTTTATATTTGATGACTTGACGGTGCTGCCGACGCCGTATACTATACCACAACCGGTGGTTCGAAGTGTAAAAAAGCTGACACGATTATTCTGCGGTGCGACTGGCGCGCCCCGTACCGAGAAGAAACCGTGCCGTGTTCTACGGGCATAATTCTATTTACCTGAACTATTTTATATTATTTCGGTATCTACGATGGGTAGTCTATTTTGGTATGGTCAGCAACGAAAGTCGATTACTTAATTAACACTTCAGCTTTTTGAAATCTTAATGTACACCGAAAAAAAAAAAAAAACTGGTAACAATTAACTCTACAATGGGTACATACATTAATCAAAGTACTTAAATAAACAAAAAAAGTTTCGGTAAACGCTTGACATTTTTATGATGATAAGTTATAAAACAAAAAAAGTGCTATGGCGTATATCACTAAGCTATTTTACTGTAGCAGCTTTAAACTGCCGCTCATCGCCTGCTCTTGCGCCGCTAGCCTCAAGAGAATTTGGTAGGCTGTCCAGTTGACCAGTCGGTCGGCATTCCAATAAGATTAAAAGTAAACCACGGAAAGCCAGCATCCACTTTTGATTCCGACACTCCCCTCGACTGGACTTCGAAATTTTGATAGTCATTATCATATATTTTTTTCTTTTAAGGCAGTGGAGTGTGAAATTAATGTGTAACTAGAAAAATCATGGTGCAAGACTGAGTGTCTGGTTTTGCCCAGCGTTCGTAGCTATTGTTGGTACGTAGGTCACACCGGACACAGACTTTGTTCTACGGCATACCTAATAGGGACATTTTGATTTTGAACGAAAGGTACATACCTTGTCAATCTTCATACACGTACACTATTATTGTGTGGTGCGTGGCTCTTACGCATTGGACCTTTTACTATATACCTACTTATGCGTTTGACCATCATGTACAGTGATCAGAAGTCAACTAGTGTGCTCTATCTGTCTGGTGCCTTTAAGCAGTTTTAAGTTGTATCTACATAGTGCACATTTTATAATATAATGAGAATCATTTGAGAAGGAATTTATGTAATAAACTGTGGAAATATTTCAACTGGGTTAAAACGAATCACTCACTTAGCATCTGTAGGTATTCATGAAAAAGTCATACCTAATGTACGTTGCAAAATGTATTCTTTTATCTCGCAACACTGACATTATGGACTGGCAGCGCGGTGTTGCCAAATAGAAAAAAAAGTAAAACTTACCGTTTTGACCTGCGGCCATCATCCCAAAAGTGGAATGGGTGTTAATGTTTTTTTAGAGCGTGGGCAGTGAAAATTCTTGCAAAATTAAGTTAACCAACTGTCGACGTAGGTCATGGTATAATTTGTACTAAATTATTTTTTCAACAGGTTTAAGATCAAACAAAATGTTTTCAAATAGTTTTTGGTGCTGCTCACACGTAAATACTTTTGACAACCAGTTCCGACAAGCAAATAGAAACATTGTTATATAATTTGTAACGTAAGTAGTGTAAGTCTGTCGTCTGAAAACCTAAAGGCTTACGTGGTCTTATGAGTCGCATCTCGCAAGAGTGCTACTTACAGCATATCAGCGATATTTGGAGCCGACTATAACGGCTGTTAAAGTCAAAGTTAACGCCCTGTTTTCCACACATAGTCAAACCGTGGATAGTAATAAATTCAGAAAGAAAGCTTGACGAAAAAGATCTTCACAAAACCAACTCCAGGAAAATTCCCAAGAATAGTGCCAATGTCTTAGCAGTACATGAGTATAAGAAAGTATGTTTCACTGTTCCTTTGTGTATAATTGCCGTGTTTAACCTTTACGTCTGTGGCTGTGTTTGCGCAATAAATCTGACCACTCTCTTGAGCTTTGCTTTTTTGCTGTATTATTTTAATGTTTTCCCATACTGTTCTGTTATTTAGCTACTAGATAGGAACTGTTTCAACATCTTTTGCAAATCTAAGCTTGGACTTAATAGAGTGAGAACATGACTTTTGTCCGGTTCCTGTTTCTGAAAATTTCTACCTACTACGCTTTTGGTAATATTTTTACTACATTGAGGACCTTTCAAAAAAACTTTTTTTAACGCCTCTAGAGAATGTAAGGATTTCTAATCATAATCAGCCTATTATGTTCTGACTGCTGAGAGAGTGGGACGTAATCCACAATGCGGGCCCAGTGCGGGTTGGTAGATGTCACATGACTTCGAATTTGGTGGTTGAGAGAAATTATTAACACAAAGTAAAGCGCCTGTCTGGGTTTTAACCTTCGAACTGCAATTCGTGAGTCGCAGCCGTTACCACTGGGCCACGACTGCTCTCTACGATAAATTATTCAATCTTATGTCTAGTCATATTAACAGGCCGCACATCACGAACCATGAAAACTAAACGATTCTTAAGAAGATACCGACGTGCTCGGCAAGTTTATTGTCGGAATGAATAATGTTTCGTAAAAGCATATCTCTGTTGACTGTTGACTAATCGCAGGTAAAATTGTTGCGTGGTCTTTTATCCCCCATAAACTTATGTCCAAAGACAAGCTTTTGTTTTCATCAGCACGTGCGTCCCAATTCCTAAGGCATACAATCTTAAGTATCTGTTAACAATTCCCTAAGAGGCAACTCAACTAAGAGTTAGGCAGATACAATAGTGACTAGCCATAAGAAGATACGACAATTCAAATTCAAATAATTAATTTTCTCTTCACAATGGTATATTAAAATTTTGACAAGCTTAAAAACTGTGTGACAGTGGTTTGTGAGAGACTTGTGTCTACATTAGGAATACCTGTTATTTTTTTTTCTCAATTTCTTTTATAATTATAATTTATTTCTTAGTATATGGGACATTAAGATCTTAATATTAACTAACAGCTTCACATATACTACCGTTGCCGGTGTAGAAATATTAAAATTAAAGTGCAATTGGGATATTGGCGAATAACAAAAAAATATAAATTACTTTAAAATGAAAATGGGAATTTGCAGATCATGGGGGTATTCAAAATTGAAATGTTAAATAATTTTATTTCTGTAAATAGGTTTGTACAAACACTTTTACACGTTAATCATATTTTAAAAGATAGATGAGATGGGCGTTCCCTATCTAACTACTGTGAGAAGAATGGCCAAAACAAACTCGAAGGTCACAGTCTCTTTTTAAGTTCAGACATAATTTTGGTCAGATCATGTGAAGACCATGTAGATTTGTGTCTGCAATGGTCTTTTGAGGAAAGAACCACACAGTTCGATTGGCCACCTGTCCAGTCAGTGCACGCATTTGTCAGTAATCATGCAGCTCAACTCAGAACTAAGTAAATATAATCAATTATTTAGTTTAGGTGAAAGGATGCATAAGATCAATAATAAACTCACAATTGAAGTAAAGTAAGTGTAAAAAAGGTTATCTGAGTGTAGAGAAATTATCGGGTGGACTATTTTAGATGAGTTAGGAATTCCTCAGATTTAAATCTAAGTTATGGAGCCATTCAATCTTATTAGAGCACTCTTACAAGCCTTTGTTGTTAGGTGAAAGATCGTCAAAATAACGCGAGTTAGCCATTTGAAGGCCTTTGAACAGCTGCATCGTTTAATCCGACAGTAAAAGATAGATTTGCCACCAAAGTTGCACAGCCTGATGTCCTAATGTTTTATTTGCTAATCTCTAGTTACTTAGTTGCTATCAATAAGAATTTATGAATTTACAGAGCCTCGTTTTTCTAAAGGGTGCTAGTGCCACTGCTAAACACGAGGTCCGATTGCCAGGTCGGGGAAAGTGTTATTGGTTTTTTACATCTGGATATTTTAAGTAGTAGCCCGGAAACTGGATTTGTGGCCGGTTGATGGCAAGAGGCTCGCCCCCTATTACATGGGTCTTAAACGTTACTGGCGAAATGTGGGTGTATTACAGGTGCATGTCTACTTAACCTGGTAGGTACTTGTTGACACTGTCCTCCCATACCTATAAACACTGTAATTTGAAAACATTGTAAAAGCCAATTATTTTTAAAAGAATAACTGTGGAGTTTCTTGTCGGCTCTTCTCCATAGGAAACGACCAATTGAAACCGTGCACCTAGCTTCTGATGTTTCATAAGTGCCCATGTAGGTTTATATGAAATAAATCAAAAAAGAATTTGCACAAGATTACAAAATGATTCAAAATTACAAATTTACAAATTACACATTAATGTCAATGATAAAAATAAAATTGATTTTGATTTTGATTGTGAACCCTTCGAAGAATACCGGCGTGATGGTATGTTGTGTGTATTAAGGGTGAATTTCACAAATGAAACTGAACGCGATCAGTACATAACCTACGTTTAAGAGCTGTCAGTGTCTTTTTTTCTATGGAATGTTGACACTGACAGCTCTTGAACGCGTTTTATTAAGATGTACTGAACGCGTTCAGTAACATTGGTGAAATCGGTACTTAGAGTGCATCTATCCGATTTGCAACTACGAGGTACTCAGCCTGCCTAGGTACCCAATTTAGTTAAATCTCTGTTTAAAGGTACTATTATGTGTTCTCTGGTTAAAGTTAGTAGGTATGTAAGTTTAAGGATGTTGCATAGGACTCGACCTACATTTGTAAGCCTTGCGTCTTCATTTGTGAGATTTGTTAGTTGAAGATTGATGATAACCCGTTTGCGCACGTTTCAAAGATTCCACGTCACCCCTTTTACCCTTATAAAGGTTCTAAGCTTTCCAAAATCGTTGATATTTTAACAATAAATATTATTTTATAATATTAGGTAGGTACAGATTGTAATAATAAGTTCTTTTTTGTAAAAGCAACATGCCATTAATAAAGCAACTATATATTGAAAGCAACACAAAAAATATTGTTTTCTTCCGTTTCCGTTAATTAAGTAACAAAATCATAGCCTAGCCTAAGCTCTTGGAAAGTTAGAGGTTCTCTAAACACCCACAGAAATAAAATACCAGATTAAATAAATCAAAGCTCGCACAAACCATGAAATCAACTTCTCTTTTTACAGAAGCACCTCATTCGCATTACATCATTACATGAATTGCGTCCGCGCATCGCATCTACTTCATATTATTAGACAGTCATTAGGGTACACACGTAATAACAACTGGCCTGTATTGGAGTGCTCAGCAAAATGACGGGGCAATTTAGAATGTGGTTAAACTTAGGGTCATCATTTGACAGGTACATATCCTACTGCAACGACCACTTACCTTTACTTTGTAGTAGGTTAGGGCAGCTGTGCAATCGCACAAGCATAGCATAATCAGCCTATAATGTTCCCACTGCTGGGACACAAGCCTCTCTATGAGAGGGAGTATGCAATAACTGTAAGGCAATGTTACAAATTCGAAAGTAACTGTGTCTGTATGTTACCTTTTCACTACAAAACCACTGAATGGATTTTGATCAAATTTGGAAAGGAGAAAGACGGCATCCTGTGGAAGGAGCTAGACTACTTTTTTCCCAGTAGCACGTTCCCGTGGTGGAATAATTTCCGACATACACGAGGGCGAATTTGCGGACAGAAGCTAGTATTTTACAATCGGAATAATTACTGAAAGTATCCAGTACAGTAAGCTAGAGTGCTTTAAAGTGTACATACTATACAGTTCTCTGGTGTGACAGCCCTAAACTGCTTCTATTCCTTAAACCAAAGAAGTCTGTGTATCTCTGTTCTCAAATACTTAGTTGCGCCGAAACCCTGGCTGCGCCCGCGCCATAGTGGGTCATTAAGATTCATCTACCGATTAGTAACGCTCCGGTTGATTCGCAACGAATGTTTCTCAGTTTGTCGCGGTTCGTCGGGTTAAAGCTAAATTGATTATTGTCGAATTCTCAATTTAGAATGCGTAGATTTTATTTCGGTTAGAGGTGCTTTGAAACGGAAGAAATTTGGGTTATTCAAATCAAATCATTTATTTCTTTGCAAACATGGGTAAATTTGTACATAGGTGTTGTCATAAAGTTAGTTCTCCAATGTTCTACCGTCACATGGGCATGCAAATCATAATCAATAATATAATTTTAAATAACATTAGAAATATCAATAAAATCCCGTTTTCAAATGTCAAATCATTTAAATCACAATAAATAGGAAATGTCTTAGTTTTACATGAAATGTCTCAAGCTGTGACAATGGATACAGTACAAGCATGTCAAAAAATCCTTGTGTATTGATAAATCCTTTACTAGAAAGTTCTTGAAATTCCTTTGATGAGTAGATTAGCAAGTCAGTACTAAATAAGAAACCAAACGCTAGCAGTAGATTTCTACAAAGGTATCATTATCATTAGTTCCACACGAAAGACATCCAATTCAAGGATCGACATAACAACCGGTCTTATGCTGTCTACATCCATTGGATTCCCGGGACATTAGGGCCTAGACAAAGAGACATTCTACCACCGATAACGATATTCAAAATTGTATGGAACTGACATAAGCTACCGTAACGCTTATGTCATACCTGTTGAAATTCTGTAGAAGTACGAATACGAAACGCTTGAAAGCAATTGTCCAGGTCTCAGGATGTCGGTCAACGCTCTTATTATGGTACCAACTAAACCTAAACATTTTTGATTGAAACCCCAAATGATATCACATTTGGGGTTTGAATCAAGTATCAGTACATTCATTTCGTGATCTCGTTCATTCCTCGCTCATCTACCGAAGCTTAACATCGTCGCAAATATTATGCTGCGCGTGAGCATTGCATAACGTTATGTATTTGTGTAAGTAAACTCTTGAAATTGAAAGGCGTTCGCCATTTAACGTGCCGACACTTGGTTGCAAGTGTTGAAACTTTGTGTTTCAGTTACTTTTACGGTAAATGTTACTGCAAATAATGTTCTGGAGCTTTCTCAATGCGTATGATTGTTTTGCAATGTGTGGTTATTTATTTTATTTAATGTTTAATTAAAGGCACCTAAGTGGCAATTATTGCAATTAAGATTTCATCTTGTATGAGGTGACAGTAAAAACCTTGCAAAATAGGCTTTTTATAGTCGGACTAGCTGTCCCCGCAAACTCTTTTTTTTTGTTGAAAAATTGATGTTGACCGATTCTCAGATCTACCCGATATGTTTCGGAGGAGCTTGGTAACAAACATTGCGACACGAGAATTTTATATATTAGATTATTAACATATGTAGGTTTCCATTAGTTGTGCACCGACCGTTCAACAAATCTCAAGAATATTACAGAATAAAGTATAACCTCTTTAGCTAGATAATCAATGTTTTTTCTGTAAGTGGATTTGTACAAGCACTTTTACATGTCAATCATATTTTATAAACTAGATGAGGTCGGCGTTTCATATCTGACTACTCTGAGAAAAAAGGCCGAAACCAACGCAGAGATGAGAGGTCAGTCTCTTTTAAAGTCCAGATACAATCGTGGTCAGATAAATGATAAGATAAAATAACATTTTTAGATATACGAGTATGCTTACGTCCATACTACGAGTATATTATAAATTCGAATGTTACCTTGTCACGCATAATCCACTGAACGGATTTCGATAAGATTTGGGAAGGAGATAAGTGGCACCTTGGGGGAGTAAATAGGCTACTTTTTGTCGATGTAGCACGTTACCTTGGAATAAATCCACGTGGGTGAAACTGCGGAAAGAAGCTAGTGTAGATAAGTCCTTAAATTTTTGATATAGGTCCTCATAAGCTTTAGAATAGGTAGGTCCTCTTGTAAAGTTTACGAGTACCAACATCTAAGGCCTCATAGACTAATTAAAACGTTTTCAAAGTAAGCACTGGACCTAATACAGATCTACCCTTTTTTATTTCCTCAATAACCTGTCATTTTACTAGAACAAGTCAGATCTTTCTACTTTCCATAATATCATCATAACAACGTAACTATAATTTTAGCGTAATGGCTTCCTAGTCGACCACTAATCGTAGTTTGTACTGTTCATACTACTAAGCTGAGAACACACTCGCGTGCAAGACTCGTGCTGTTGCTAACTTGAGACACGCATTTTAAGACACGCGTGGTGCTAACAATGACTAAAATGTGACACTGCTTACATGTGTATTATAGTACATTTTAGTATTTGTTTGGGCCAGCCATAGCAAACATAAAAAGAAAATCTTGATGACCGTAGCGGCCAGGATCTCATCCCTGTGGAGGTCGTTAGTTCGCCGTGTCATTTAATTTTTAAGTTGTTTATTATTAATTTCTAGTTTGCCTAATTATACGAATTTTAGAACATTTTATTTTATAGATCCGCTTATGACTGAAGGTAAATTTAACAACATACAATGGTGCTTAGGTAATGTTATTAATACATGCACAGTTTTTTTTATTGTTACCTTCGCGCATTTTTTTTTCTCGCCAAGCTTCTAATTTGATGGTGAGAATCACTTGTTAATTATTATACAAATAATCTAGTGACGGTTGGTGGGGTTGTCACTACCATTAGCCACTATGTGTAGCATCGCATGTGTTTCTAATGATTTGTTGAATCAAGGCTTTTCACTTATTAGTAGATCGGAAATTGACTTTTTGACAAAAACATTCTTTAGAAGTAAATTACACTATGTTGTTTGTTAAAGTCATGATAATGTTTGCAAGCACCTCAACTATACACTTTCGAATTAAAACCTACAAGTTGGTGAGAAATCTAGCATTTGCCAATGTGTAATGCCCCTTACTTGAAGTCTGACATTTGTAGAAATAGACAGGTCGTGGGAATGGGAGGGACGGGAAAAAATGTGGCAAACATAATTATGTGGTGATCTTTTTTACGTGGGATAGGGAGAAGCGGGTTAATACAACACTGGTGAATAGCAACCTGTAGTTAGTTGATTACTGTGTGCGGATCGATGGGAAGTAGTCTTGTTTGATTAGATTAATTTTATAAAAAGCTGCCGCTCTTGTTTGGCTGGTTTGCCTCCGTTCAAGTGTTTTTTTAGTAAAGGTTTTCGTTTAGCCATGTCTTTCAATGTCAAAGAAGTTCTCACGTAATATTTGGCTTGTCAAACCTCTTCTGTGTGTGTGGACATAAAGTGTCCTCTCCATACAATAACATATTGACTGAGACCGAAAATTATATAAGTCTTAGGCCAAGATCTGTAAAGGATACAAAGCACTCTCAAGTTTTTCACGCGTTTTGTCTCAAGTCAAAACGCGTGCTAAGTAACGTTTATAGATCTCCGTATTAGTCAGCAGTTCTGAGAAAAGATACTAAATAGGAGAAGATTGCAAAAAAATCATCAAACCTGTCTGTCATTGTAATAACCTGACAAAATTACAAGCACATTACGTAACTATCTATCAAAAAGAATGATTAATTGTTCAAATCTAATTAAGATTATTATCAGACTGTGAGAGGGTTAACTGCATCTATCGGCCATAATGACACAATGCAATGGCTTCTTAACTAGGAAGGAACTGATTAACACATGCATCAATTCACTGTTAACTTCCTTGTTTTTGTGAATTCGTATGCCTATTTGGTTGGTAAAATATATTCCGTTTGTTCTTTTAAGTTAAGATTTCCGGTTATTACTCGTATCATTTACATCTGATTTCCGGTTATGACAGTTACATCCATCTATTATCTTTTTCACTAAAAGTCTTGACTACATAATGAGCGTATTATGTTCCCACTGATGTGACACAGGCCTCCTTTCTGTGAGAGCACTTCCTCCCGTGAGGCCGTAATCCACCACGCGGGCCCAGTGCGAGCTGTTGGATGTCAGATGTCTTCGAATTCGTTGGACCTTCCGATTTCCTCACGATGTTTTCATTTACACAAAGTAAAGCGCCAGGCTTCGAACCTACGACTCGTAAGTTGCGGTCGATAGTACTGTCAGCACGGAATCGCCTTTTTTCATTTTCGGTTCTAGGACATGCCGGTTAGGACCTATGTCTTTCAGTTGCGGGCCGATACCACTGGCCTACCACTACTCCGTGTTCTTGACTAATGAAACATAATGTTATATTTTCAAGTTACCCCCGGGAGGCACACGGGCAGCTATTAGATTACTACATTCGCAGTTCAAAATAATGACACATGAGAAAACATAGTAGAGATCTATTCATAGATATACAAATGTTCCGCCTACGCTAATTCTTTCACAAACACACGACCTTTCCAGATTCATTCCATATCTTTGACACATTAAGGCTGTCTGTTCTGACATCAAAGGATGTGAAAGGTCAGCTACTCAGCTGGCCGGTGTCAATGCACCGCGTCGTATACTGGGTGCCTCCTACATGATTCTGGCTCCTTTGACTACGTTCACGGTAATTTTCACGCCCACCTACGATCGAGTCTGGGTAAGTGATGAGCGCATAGCGGGTGTTTATTTTTATTTTTATTACAGAAGATTTTGGATAATAAAAATAAATTGGAGAAAGGTCCGGGGTCAGTTTAGCAATTCGTTTTGAAAAAGAAGTATGTTTTAAATGTTTGTTCTTTACCTTGGCATAGTGGACCTACTCGCCAGTAAAGGACAAATAAAAAAGGAACAGGAATTTCTACATAAATATCTCTACTTTTTAAGGTGTACATTTTATAGAGTCATCATAGTCATATTCTATTCTATTCTAAATTTAGCTATGCAAAGATTTATCTGTTTGACATTTGGTGTCGCATGTCGTTGTGGTTTTATAAAAAGTGGATTTTATATTTGAAGGGTTATTTAACTATATAACCAATTAGCATCGACCTGTTACATTCATGTTGCTTTAAGTGACTTTGATAAAGGCAGGTAGGTTGCATGCAGGCCGACAGCAATCAGAATTCTAATTACGTTATATCAGAAGCTGCACACGAAATTATAATGAAAGATGATACAGATAAGACGGCTGATAGAGATTAAGGCGATCTCCCGACAAAACGACCTTGAGTGTTCGGTCCTTCTCCGTCCCGCCGCTAAGTCTCGCTCTGTCCCGCTCCCTGCGCATACCCCTTTATCATCGAATTCGCGTACTTTTTTAATTATTTAAATAAAAGAGAATAACATCTTTACAAAAAAAAAACTGGATTATTTAGATTTTTTAATTATCTATTCATTAGTGTAATCCTCAAATAATTAGAACGTCACCAGATGCATCTTAGCAACAGATGCATGCAATGATTTAGTCTATAATCAGATTTTAAATTTATTGATAACACAACAACAAATAAGAACAAGAAATGTGATTATACGAGTAGGATACCGAACATTAACAATGTGCTTTTTAATGAAGTTTATTACTCTTAATTCAATAAAACAAAATCAATAGCAAAAAAATAACGAATGGCTTACCACAAACGATGAAATTCAGTGGAGTGGTTTCATCCGACTGTCAAATTATTAGCGAGTTATTTTCGGACTTCTTTAGTTCAGTTTTTGAGGATACGTCTGGAACTCCCCCTAGTGGTGAGGCATGCGCAGGTATTGAATGTAACTCTTCGTTATCGGAGATTTATATTGAGTACGATTACGTTTTGCGTGCATTGAAACAACTGGATCTTACGAAATGCGCTGGTCCGGACGGTATACCTTCTCGTTTTCTGGTCAACTGTGCTGAAGAGCTATCTTTGCCACTGTATTATTTGTTTAATCGATCGCTGAAACTGGGAACGTTTCCGAAATGCTGGAAAAAGGCGCACGTTGTGCCCATTTACAAAGATGGTGACAAGTCAGATTGGTAAAATTACAGACCCATAAGTATGTTATCTGGTATGACAAAACTTTTTGAAGCGTCTTTATTTCAGCATTTTTATTCTCATTTTAAACCGTATCTTTCCCAATCCCAGCATGGTTTTGTTCGAGGTAAATCAACACTCACAAACCTGCTCGAGTACAAAAACTATCTGTGTATTGTTTTCGCGAAGGGTGGTCAAATTGACTCAATCTATACAGACTTTCGGAAAGCGTTCGATAAAGTTAACCATGAAGTAAGCTCTTGAAGCTGAAATCTTACGGTATACATGGTTCCCTGTTTCCGTGGATGCAGTCTTACTTGAAATACAGAAGCCAACTCGTTTCTGTTGGAGGATACTTGTCGTTACCAGTTAAAGTTACGTCAGGCATTCCACAAGGATCGCATTTAGGGCCCCTACTTTTCAATATTTTTATTAACGATCTCGTGACAAAATTAGTATGTCCCTGTCTATTATATGCCGACGATTTGAAGGTATTTACGTCGATTAAAAACACCTCCGACAGTGAAACGCTTCAGAACGATTTAAGTGTCATTTCTGACTGGTGTACCCATAATCGAATGATATTGAACATAAATAAATGCTTTGTTATACCTTTCGCAAAAGAACGTGTAAAGAAGAAAGACTACAGACTCGAGGGTCAGTCGTTAGAACGAAAGCACGTAGCCAGAGATCTCGGCGTGTTGTTTGATGAACAACTATCTTTTAGGGATAATTACAATAGCATGACGAATAGAGCATTGAAACTTCTCGGTTTTAAATCTAGGTCTACCAAGGGATTTGAAAAACCTCAAAGCTTCATATTACTTTATAAAAGCCTTGTAAGAAGTACTTTGTTAATACTGTTCGATAATCTGGTCACCGTGTTACGCAGTACACTCTGACAGAATTGAAAGTGTGCAAAGAAAATGTGTTAAGTGGGTGTCGTACCGGTACGGCTTCTCTAGAATGCTACAAAGCTATTCAGAACGCCTTGTTAAGTTCAATCTGGAGACTTTGCATCTTCGTCGCAAACAGCAGGACTTAATAAACCTGCATAAGATCCTACATTCTAAGCTGGACTCTTCAGTTCTGCTGTCCCTCATAAACATCAATATTAGGTATAACACGCGAATACCAAAAACTTTTGCACTGCTGGTCTTTACAAATAATACCTCCTATTACAACTCTATCGTTAGAATGTGTCGCCTTTACAACGAAATTTCCAAAGATGACAATAGTATTGATATCTTCGATTCCCGTGCTGTTGTTTTCAGAAGAAATGTATGTACTCTTTCTTTTTAATAGTGTTACGCTTTAAATACTGTTTTTCCTTAAATAATGTTTGTCTCAATTATGTACTTTACCTGGCGTTGGTCTCTGTTTGGTCTCCTACTCGTTCCCTGCCTAAGTAGAAGTGAGTGGGATGGAGGGCAGACGCACATACCTTGTTCCTGTATAATTTTGTGAACTAAGCTTTTTACTGTTGTTGTCATCATTGCTATTGTTGTTGCTGGTCATGTTGTGCGATTACGCTTTGGGTGATAATCAGGTAGAAACCTATAACGTGAACCTAGTGATATATTGTTATTATCACCTGTTGCAGTTGCCTTGTGAATAAATAAATAAATAAATTAATTAATAAGTTTATAACCTCTGAATAACGCACTATCGCAAGGTTTTGCTCGGGGTAGCGCCCTATTGGAAGAAAGAGACCGACCCCAAAAAAAAAAAAATCAGGGAAGGAGATGATAACACGAAATAATTATGATTGTGTGGAAGGACGAGGCTTGAGGTTCATCCGATGCCATGGGATTAAACTGCCGCCAGGTTGTATTGGCGTGGCCCTAAGTACCAATTCCACAACAATACATAATTTCATACCCGCTATTTCTTACAATTTAACAGCACATAACTGTAATGCCCATCGCATTAATTCCATTACATTCTCTATCACGCGTTACTCTTCTGAACGTTTTGAAAGCAAATGATAATCAAATCATAAGTCACGAAAATGAAAGTAAAGTTCATTCTTACGATAGTGATGGTGTTTTGTTTGGTGTAAGTAATTGAAAGTGACGAGCGGTGTGATAGGAAAGGCTATTTGTGTGACAAGGGGAAGAAAAGATATGATGGATAAATATGAATGATAAGTCTGTCATGATGAAATGAAGAACAACGTTAGGCATGGAGATGATAGAGAGGATGATACCAAAATGCAAACCTACAGTTGTAGAAGGTTGACCTGTAAATTATCTAACAGAAGTTAAAGCGTATCTTTTTCGTAGAAAAAATGATTTCAAGTGTATAACAGGTATGCCAGATAGATGGATATATGAATGGACACAGAAAAAGCGAAGGCCAAATAAGTTTCTGTAAAGTCTATCAGATCAAAGGACCAAAAGGAGAGAGGTATTGAAAAAAAAAGTTTTTTTTCGTTAAAGAAGAAATTAAGTCATTTCAAATTAGCTTAAAAGCATAAAAGATCAAGGATATTATGAAGTATCAACAACTGCAGAGGCAGTGTTACAGCTAGACCAAGGAATTCCCACAGGTACTTAATTAAAATAATTATTAAGTAACAATCAAATCACGCTGTGTTCTTCATTCATACAATAATTAAATGTTTCTACATTTAAAGTCTAAACAATTGACCATCATAACTCACAATGAATGAACCAAAGATTTGATTGAGAAGAGCATCAATTTAATCGATTGATGTTTGATTGACGGCTCGGCGTGATAAACACACGTTTTGAAGTGACCGTGACGTTTTGACGTAATTACTGTTACGTCATAGAGAGGAAAGTGTTGTAATTATTTTAATTACATTCTTTTGATGTGTGGGATGTGGTAGATGAAGTGTGGGTGTTAGGAATAAAAGTAAATTGTGATAATATTAGTGCTATAATTGAAAAAATTGTCGCTATCAGTATCCAGTTGGTGTTTTTTTTAGGAGTAAATAATTATAATAGAATAGAATATTGTTTATTGTTGTTGTAGGTGACACAAATAAAGTTTACCGAAATTAAAAAGTATCTCTACAACATAGGTGTCTCCACTACCTCTAGGATGTAATTATTTGTGGCAAGACCAAGGTAAGAATCAATCTATAGTAAAATAGATACCTAAATCCTAGGTGACAAATAAAATGCAAACACAAAAAAAAATACCTACCTATCTCATATTATTTAGGTGCCAACTTATGGACTTATCAATTCAAATCTAGTCTTAGAAAAGTTAGATTAACGATTGCTAATGTCATTAATTATTTTTCTTTCTAAGGCCTAACTAACACAAATTAAATTGCACAGCAATTAATCTATTATATTAGCAGGCTCTTTCGCTTTCATCTTATTACTGCAATTATTTATAATCTTTGCCATCAAGCATTATTGTTCTTGCAACGACCAACTAAGTCTCATTGTCAAGAAAACGTCGTGGTATTGTATGTACATCTCTTTCTTATTTCGAATAAAATTATGCACCTTCACAACCAAAACGCAATGTAAATTGAACATAATGGTATCATCTGACACTATCGTATGAATAATGACATCATCTAGGTAGTTGTGGCACTTTGCGATTACACATGCATTTGCCTACGTTGCCAGAGCAAAAAAACTGAATTTAAAGTGGATGTTGCCAACAATAAACATTTTATCTTCATCGTGAGAGTAAAAAATAAACAATGGATCCGATTACCTCACTTTTAGAGAATCACTTTCATTTAAATCTGTGTTCTTTATGTTAATGGAATAAAGTTGAAATTGGCAAATCGGTGTTGTAATGGGATGTTCTAATGAGTATTTTATGGTAATTACATTTCACTTATAGGTGTTATGCAAATTTATATGGGTTTTTCTGCTATCATGTAAAGTCAGCTTGAACATAAATGTTACGTAAAGTGTCTAACAGGCCAATTAATAAATAGAAACTATGCTTCAATTGACTTCTGTTGTGCTGTTTATCTCGATGGCAAAGCTCTCATATTTTAATTAAATACTAATGCCTGACTAACTATAGTCTTTCGATACTAAAGTCACTGCCCAAGGCAGTTAAAAATCCTCGTAAATTCGTATTTTGTTCCTACAAAATATTATGTTACACACACCTGTGGATTGACTACTAGTATCAAAGTAAAAGATTCGCATAGTATACTTACCCTTAACTTTTATCTACAATGTCCTTTGTTAATTCGTGGCCTCGTTTTTCCTGACAATAGGCATCAGTTCTGTCCCATTTTTGCTTAATTCTACTTTATTATATACTAAACTATTCGTAGTAAGGTGCCAACAATCACTCCGCCTAACTAACCTTATATCAATAAAAGCCAGCACATTAGGTCTACGTGACTGCTGCCACTCACACTGCAGGTGTGGCGGTTTGCATAGTAATGGCCCATTATAGGTGATAGACCATCGTTTACACGTCCATCACAATTTCGCCCATCTCTCTTTGACTTTCTCGACAGTTCATTTGGTTTTCCTTGCTTTTCCAAAAGATGGAAATGCAGATGCAGCTAGACTGTTAAATAAAGATTTTCAAGAGAAATTAAGTACCTAGCAATATTCTATGCAGCGCCGGTCTTGTTTACTTCAATTTGATGGACTCTGCGAGTAAATTTGTGGTTATAACCGGTCCCTTTTGAATATGTCCGAATAAGTGTCTGCAACTGGCAAGTGACAAAGCTTCTCTTATATTATAGTATGAAAAGAAAGAAAGAAAGAAGAAAGAAAATAAAGGACCAGAAACTCGATAGAACTTTGCCCCACTCAAATCAAAAAGTCATTTACAAGCCTGCAAAATGCAGCATCTAAAAGCTTATTTATTACTGTTAACTAAACATTTGTCCCAATGCCTGTAGAACTTGCGGTTTCTGTTAAAATCTTAAAACAATTATGACATTGATTATAGGTTAGGTGCAGTTTATAATAGTTAAAAAGCGATTTAAACAACATCTAGGTTACGCTTTATCATAATTATTTTAATCGCAATATAACTTTTTGTTTTACAGGTATTTAAAACTTTTTTTTGTTGTGTATCATGCGCAATATGTACCCCAATAGGAAATTCAGGGGTTGAATTCCTTTTATCATTGATTTGTAATCGGCAAGTTCTACTGTAAAACAATGTATTATGAAAAGGTCCTTTAATCATTACAATTATTTTCATTAGTTGACATTTCCTGTAAATGGCTGGGGCAGGATCTGGCATTGTCATTTACAAAGCAAGTTTAATTGTTACATGTTAACTGAATAATATGCAGCCCAGATTCACATGCCTACATTAAAAATCAAAATAAACATTAAGCGTAAAGACGTCCACAACGCGTTGTGGTCTCATGGTCTCTTCCAATAATCTACAACGCGATGTTTTTGTTTCGGCACTCGTAAAAGCCACAAGACCACAAAGCGAAATTCGCATTATCAAATGTGTCAACTCATCAATTGTTTCTAAGTGCTAAATGTTGCTAAAGCAGCCTTAGCAAAACCCATTCACGTTTGCGGTAGCGTATATCTACCGAAACTCTACGAAGATCAAGTTCACGACACTTTCTCCACAGGGTATGGGAGGCGCCATGTTTTATTTATCAATACGGACGTATAATGAGCTCCTACGCATTCACTGTGCGAGCAGCGAGTACATCCGCGACGGGACTAGGTTGTATCGAAGGCGGAGAGAGGGTATAATTTAACGGGTGTTACATTTTTTGAGGTTGACACTGACACATAAGAACTATTGTGGTAGAGAAAGTTTGGAAATGAGACAAAGTTCAAGTGCCAATTATAAATCTAAGTCCAAGTCTGGCTCGATCGTGTTATTTCGTATAATTTTAAAGATTTAGGAAGCGTCAAAAGTCTGATAACAGAGTTATAACTGTCATAACTCTCATTTTAATAAAATAATAGTTTATAATGCCAGTCCGTCGAATTTTCATGCTAATTTAAAGTACTATAAATTAATGCCTTACAACAATGCGAGAAAAGGGCCATTATGCGAAGGAGACAAGTTTTTCATTATGAGTAGTAGGCACTGTTATAATATAATATCTTGGGTTATTTTAAATCTTTCCGCTCGCTGTATGACCTCGTATCTACGTAGCGATTGTTCAGATCAGGTTTAGTGAAGATAAATGACTGATTAGACTCACTCTCGTTAGCGTAACATTTGACAGTTTAATTTTACTCTCTACTACTCCACTAGACAGGCAGAAAAATGGTATTTCCGAGTCTGAATATTGAGTAGTTTTACATAACTTTACTACGTTTTACCTAATGAGTAGAAGCTCTCTAGAAGCACTATGACGATCTAAAACTGGATTACTTTAATTATGTAGACTGGACTAATACATTGCGGATGCGAATATTTACAATGAAGTTAGAAAGTATGAGATAATCTGTTAGAAGCTGTTGCGCAATCGTGCAATTTATCTTATTTATTATTTTAGAAGTTATTGGAATTACATTCTGTAGTAGATCTTTGTTAAGATGGAATCTGTATTTAATTTCCGCCCCAGGGCCTAGACGAGTGGCAATCACTTTCAAAGTGTTTCGTATTCCTACAACAACTTTCAACAGGATTGCCTTAAGCTTTTCTGTAGGTAATGCATATTACATTTTTGACATATCCATCATAGTTACCGTTGATTATGTCACTTCTAAGCCCTAAGGTCTTTATGACCTATTAATAAATCGCTTGCATTCTCTGATCATGAGCTTGTGAAATGAGACATGACAGAAATGGATTTCCTGATATTAACTTTGTTACAAAACCAATTGCTAAAGGATTAAAAGGGTGTTCTAAATGAGAACGCATTAAAAATCAAATCTTAAAGCATTTCCGCCAAATCTGTGAATTAAGGAATTAAGAAGAATATAGGAATATTCTTTCCATAAATAATTCGATCTTATTAGTCAAAACACATTGCTTACAAAATAATGACAAAAAAACAACATTCCTTGACGTGATAAAGCGTTCAAGTTCAAGGCCACGGCATAACCCATAGAGCAGTAGGTCAATGCATCAGTCAGCAGTAGGTCAGCTTTAGCGACACGGCTGTCACTGATATGCTTCTATTGTTCATGTCGACACATTGCATCTCTGAATTTACTGTATGAAGTGTCATCATCATAAATTAAGGTAATTTAAAAAATACTCAGGCGTCGAAGTACTCGTCCGCATCGCTGTCATCTGGGAAAGTGCCCAGAAGACTGGCAGCATTGCCACGCTGAATGGCATAGGTAGTTAGTTAGTTAATTTAATTTTAATGTACATATATTTCCATTGTCGTATGTAAGTCTGGGGTGAATAAATTGTGGCATAAATAAAACAAAAAATACAAACTGAAGTAGTTCTGTACCAAATGTCATTTCAATAACAAATTACCAGACTATGACATAAATTTCAGTGTCTTTCTCTCCTTTCTTTGTCTCATCAATATCAAACAGATAAAAAAACTGCAATTTTCCTCTGTCCTCTTTCACTCAGCGCGAAAATAAAAATAAAAACGCTCAATTTAAGGCCACAGTACACAGTAATAGAACAGTAGGTCAATGCATTGTATCGATCGCCACGGCTGTCACCGATCTACTTCGTACCACACAATTGATCACGTAGTCTAATAAAAGTATTGTGTACTGACGACCTATCAAAATGGTCGCGAATCAAGCGGTAAATTGAGTTTCGAATGGCTGTCAACTGTCAAGTTGACGTTTATTGTGAACTCGAGAGTTTATTTCTGACATAAATGGGAGCAGGCAGGTGTTAGTTGCAGATGGGAAGGAATCTAGAAGATGTGCCCCGAAATCACATCTAGTGGTGTTAGAGCTATTAATCCCATATCACATAGCTCTTTATGACGGGTCAAAATCCCTTTCAGCATGCCAGTAAAATGATGCTGAACAAAAACCGTTCATGAGGAAAACTCCCAAAAATGTTATTTTTGACGTTTTTGTATATTATAAATTCCAAATTTAAAAACTAAACTAGAGATGCACCTTCTGGCTTACATTTATTCAAATGATACAGCTTTTACCGAATGCCGCCAGATAAAACTATAGACTTGGTAAGAAAACAGCTAACTACTCAACCGACCCTTCAAGTCAATTAGCGTTAAGTTAAAGAGAGAATAATTTTCGCATGCACACCCATCATTGAAGTACCAAAAGTGAATGCAAATGCACGCGTTATGACGATCAATGATCGGCTTTCTAACAAGCTGCGCGTACGCATTGATACTTGTGTCATGTGACAGTTGTATAGAGAAAAGGTTCATTTTGTGTGAGAGGAATTAAATAGATAAATAAAATTGAATTGCTGCTGAAATAGTTCAAACTGGGGCATATTATTTGTTGAGGCATGATCTTCAACATCAACATGGAGCCGATCCAAGAAAAGAGAAGAGAGAGAAACAGTCAAATGTGGTACATATCAGAGCTGTTTAAATAAACATATACTATGTCAATCAAACAGTAACAAACAAACATACTGTAGACCATGACATCACTCAGTTTTAAAACCGGTTTCTAATTTTATTATTTTATTCTTCTTTTATAGATTCTTTTATATTTTGTGGATGTGAGAACGTTGTAGGCCTTGTGGACTGTAGATTCATAGACCATTTTCTATTTGTTAAGTTCCTGGTACTTGTTGACAGACCCAGTAATGAAAACATTTTTAGGGATATGAGGAACAGGGTGTAAAGTTCACTCATACCCTCAGAAAAGGGAGGATCCTCCGACCAGATGGATGTCGTATCTGGTGGGCAACTGCCAGACGATCATTGTCGGGAAGTTGTATCTATGCTAGCTGCGCGGTAAACTTTGATTGCGCGATGCAGGATTTGTGTGATGCGTTGTTCGAATGTGGCGGTATAGATGCCGCCACACATTGTACAAGTCAATTATTTCAAAAAAAAAAGTGACGTTTCATAAGTGCCCATGTAGGTTTATGTGAAATAAAATATTATGATTATGATTTAAAAAAAAAATCTAATTTAAGGGTATGCTTACCGTCACCCACAAATCCAGGCTGGCTGTATTTCTGCCTACGTTGCAGATGTTTTGAGCCGCCAGTGATATTGCAGACATAACGGTGGGCAGCACCGGTCTGGCGGGAATGTAGAAAGCTGAGCAGCGTGCGCCGGCGCATCGTAATCAAGCTGTTTCGGTGATCGCTGTACTCTCTACAGTCTTATGTGTAAAGGGTAGGCAGTTGAGTGAGTAAAAAATAATAATTATGTCCTTAATGAAAAAGCGTCTTCTCGTACAAAGAAGAGAAGACAAAGTAATTATGTAAAGGAACAAACAATTTGTAAGTTTTTACGCCTGTTCCCCGACGCTAGGGAAAGATGTACAGTCACGACCATAAAATAATATCTCATTCACGGATAATTCAAGAACGATTTTGTTGAGAAATCGCGATTTTTCTTCGCAAAAAGATCTATTTCATAATAGTATATTTTCGAAAATGCGAAATTCGTAAGACCCTAAAGTTTCTATCAACGTATATATAAAAGCGATTCTTCTTATTTTAGAAAGAAATCGCTTTTATATCTTGCGTAAATGTTAGATAAATAAACTCGTGACCTATAGTACACCCGTATTTTGCCATTATTTTAAAGTTCCAATTAATGTGGGGCGAGCATATTGCCACTAGGCATAAATCCTCAAGTCTGTCTATGAAGACTGCGGTTGACTATTTATTTATTTTATTATTTATGCGCACTCGGTAAAATACATGGAAACGACTCATTTAATATATATTCGTCATATTTTGATTGCAATGAGTTCAGAGCTTGGGAGACGCTTAAGTCCAGCAGTAAACTGCGACAGGCTGAGTTGATTGATTGACAGATAAGTATGTCAGTTCATAGGTTTAGTTTTATGATACGACGTCCGTTTTTGATCGACATTGCCAAATCTTTTGGCATCTAAAACTGGTTGGTTATTAGAAAGCGTCCTGTTTGTCATAAGCTATGTTTGCCTCTAGCCTATATATATGTTAAACTAGCACTTCGCCCGCGACTTCGTTCGCGTGGATAACAAAAAAAAAAAAAAGTTGACTATGTTCATCAGACATAATTTCGTTTTATTAGTGGTAAAACAATTTTCAAAACGGTCCAGTAGTTCAATGGTAAAACAATCAAATCTTTCCTCTTTATAATATTAGTGTAGATATTCATTAAATTATATCTTTGATACATATAAAATCTTATACTTATGTGCCCACAGAACGTTAGTCAAACTGTCTTAAACTTATCTGTGAAACCATTCAGGAAAATATGATAAATTTCCTGTAGGTAGTCTAGTTCTAGATAGATTGATGTCATAACATCAGATAGGATAGCAGTCAGTGACATAAGTCGATAATCATTTCGGAATTTTTATGATTGAATAATATACTGCCTCGTTGGTCTAGTGGTCGTAAGAGCTACTGCTGAGCATGAGGTCCTGGGTTCAATTCCCAGGTCAGGCAAAGTGTTATTGTATTTTTCTATTTAGAATTTCTCAGAAGCAGCCCAGAGTCAGGATTTGTGCCCGGTAGATGGCAATAGGCTCGCCTCCTATATAACATAGGACTATACGTACACCTCTGCTTAACCATTCTGGGAATACATGCGTGATGTTATGTATGTATAATGTAAAACATCTTTATTGTTTTGAAAATATCATAATGTTTTTGAAGTATTCTCTTGCTACGAACACGTTATAGTTAGCCAGTTTATCTTCTGAAATGTTGGACTGTTGTTTACTGACCTATGACGCTGATCGTATCGCAATAAAGTGATCCTTCGCTATTATTTATTTATCCTATTCTCTTTTTAGAACTTCCCTTTACCTAAACACCACACAACGTCCCAAAAGCAGACGTTACTTAGTCCTACCTACCAACAAACCGCATTATAACAACATTACATAAGTTAAACCAGCAAGTTAACTTAACCACAGCGGGTAAACTAACAGTAAGTGGCAGTTTCACAGTTTTCACTAAAAACGGGTCTGCGTGGGAACCGAACGTCGTTGGAAGGACGCAATGCCGACCAGTGGCTGTAGCAGTTAGTCTACATCGACACCGGATCATAATTAAATAGCTACAGATTGATCGGTTTCACTTTAATGAGTATTTACTCGTTGATGAGAAAGGTACACTAAGAAGTAAGTATGTTAACAAACTGGGATGAAGACTCTGATTTTGGACATACTTACCTGACGAATATCCAGCCTATATAATAACTCCTGTGAGTCAGAATCTTGGCTGGTACAGCCAATGCAAAGATTAGTGAATCCTAGATTGTATTTTTGTATTATAATAGAAAAAGAAGTTGGTGTACAAGAAAAGATTCAACTACAAATCCCACTATTCCCCGAAGGGTTAAACTAGTGTAATGTGGGTGTACTATAGGGCTAGAGGTGTGCCTATAGTACACCCACATTTAAAGACCGCTAGGCCATAGTTCAAGACGTTATTTATTCCGAAAATCGAAATCGCAACCCGTAGCGCAGAAGTCAATCGTTAAGTCACGGAGTCAACTGTATTTCTTAAGATATTAGAATATTACATTTGTTGATCTAACAGACGACCTTGGGAAGTGAAGACGAATCGAAAGCGAAAGATTGTTAAGCGTATCGAATTCAAAATGTAAAAGTTACAAAATCGTTGCGGTTTTAGTATGTGTAACCTAGAAACAGATTCACACAACTAATCGCGCAATAGATGAAGTAGATTTCATAATTTTAATAATTTTCTAAACTGTCTTGACATTCTTGTTTTCATTCTCACGTGACATAACTATCGACTATTTTCACACTAGATACAAAATTATAATTAGCTAACTATTTCTTAATATATAAAAAACGAATTATTTACGTGAATATGCGGCTCGAATTATGAAGTTCAAGCCTTGAGCTTTTGACCTTATAATTGCTCATCACACCAGTCAATAAATTGCACTTCAGTTTTAAATGACCGGTTGAAGTACTCAATACTCGATCTAATTATATGCGATCATGTGGACAGATGGAACCTGTCGGGCACAGCAAAAATAGTAGGAGAGAGGAAACTTTGTAGAATAATTTACCTAATCTCTCTAAAAAAGATCATTATGTCTCTTTTTTAAATTAACATAAATTACATGAAACCAAAAAGAGAACAAATAAAATCAAACAAAATAAAATCAAGGTAAATAAAATAAAAATCAAATCAAATCAAGTCAAATTAATAACAAACAAAATAAATAAAAAACAAATCAAATCAAAAATAAAAAATCAATCAAAATTAAATCGACACCCATTAAACACCCCTATTTGCACTTACAAGTTGTCGTTTAAATATTCGTTGATACAATAATAGAAAAGTACCTAATCGTGTGTCATCAGTTTGTTGTTATGAGCAAACACGCTGTTTGCAATCCTATTGACACAACAGCCGGACTAGAATAGATCGACAGACAAAGGTTAAGAAAGGGTAACTCTGTTGTATTTATCATTATCATCATAACAAATCAAACGTTTAATTGCAAGAAATACATTGTTTTTATAAAGGTGAGATCTTATAGCTTAAATGTTATTGTATGCTGTCTGCAAGCAAGCGTGCACCTTTTTTTTTGTTCCACACACTGCTAAGTTTAGGCATCCTCCCTTTTGTGCCATATTTCCCTGGTTTGTGCGAGGTACATCCAGAGGGCATTTACAAGTAGCAATCGATTTCAAAGCGATTCGAAGTTCCACAAAGACTTCAACAGTATTGGCAAAAGATTTTCGGTAGCTTATGTCAATTCAATACATTTTTGACATTTACATCATTTGTATCGATGGTAGAATATCACTTTGTCTAGGTCCTCTGAATGCTCATCTCAGCGACAATCAAAGTCAAAAACTTGTAAAAAATGTATGTTAAATGATTGTATTTTTTACAGATTGAGATTAGAATGTGGACGTTCTTAAAGCACGGGAATTGCCCCTCTGGTCTTACCCGAAATCATGCCCAAAATCTCTGTTCTATGCCCAGAACTACGAAGTTTATTACCCATTGATGTACTTGTAAACCTATTTTATTAATAAATCATTATGTTATCTTTTTATTATTTTCCTGTTAAACAGAGCATCTGCCATCTTATCTCTACAACACTCTTGGTTGAATGTCTAAGGCATTAAGTCCACCTTTGTACCTTATTATGTGCGAGAAGTTAAAATAAATGATTAATAAATAAATAAACTGCAAATTCTTTGGTTTATCAACTCTTTTGATTTAGCCATTTCCTTAAAAGCCTCCCAGCCAAAGTAGTGGCTTTATGCTAACCTCGTAAAAGGAAAAGTTTAATCAATATGCTGAATTTCTACCACGCCCATCAAAAGACGGCTCGTTTATCAAAATGGTTTCAGTGGTTTACGAGATCATTGCGAACTGACAATTATCGGTGGTTGAGAGGAAATCGCCTAGTTACTGGTTAAGTTGCTACTTACTCGTTTACTTAACCTTGTTGCAAGCAGTAGTTGATCTGTACACTCGTAATTAGACGGTAGAACATGATTGTCACATATCATTATAACTCCTCTAACCTCTTTAGTTTTAATCGATTTAATTGCTAGCCTTTGACTCAACTTATTTATTTAGTATGAGTAGAAGCTGAGTGCTATTAGATTTCTTTAAGCCTACGTTAGACATTATTCGAAAATTTTACAGACGAACCTCACTTGCACAAAATTACAAACAGTAGGGCAACTTAATGAAATATTTTGTTATTACAGCTTCGAACATCTATATTACACTTCATCATAGATACTATTTAAGTTCAAAGTAACCCATATGTTAGATATTCTTTTCATACAAGGTGTCTATGCTGCTAGTGACTGATTTTCTGATGCCTTATTTTTTTAATTTTAAATCCCAAATATTTTATGTATGTTTCTTTTAATTTTCAAACAAGATAATAATCATATCTGAATTTTAAAATAGTCATTAGCGACTTTTCATTCATCCTCTCCGCTATACGTAATTACTCTTGAACATGGATCTTCTAACGTTAGCGGCTGGTTTATTAAGCCAGCAAGTCATCAGTAAGTATTTCCATTATGAACAAATAATAGACCCTACTATAAGCCCAATATAAATATAGACATTGACAGATATTACATCGAATTTACATATAACGATAAATCCAACATTAGAAACGTAATCAGTGGTTAATATGTGCATAGTTTTAAAAGAGCCATTACATTTTGTAATATTGTCCAAATTATCGTGTTGTATCTTCGTCTATGGAGTTATTATGTTATATAAGCTATGTAATGGGAGTATCATGGCTGCTCTTAGCGAAGCCATAAGAATTGTGGAAAAAAATATAGCCCAGTTGAAAGATTATGACCGAAATTGTGTGGTAATATCTTTTTTTGGTTTTTTAAACCTCTTAGTTAATAACCGGTCATATACAAGCTCTCGCAGCTTATAGTGGCAAAATTGTATACAAAAATAATAAACAGGATGTAATAGAGCTGGATAGATTTTCCTATGTTTGTTGTTGTTGATTTGTGTTTCCTGTTCTAGGATACAGGATACAGGTTCTAGGATGCCTTTTGACAGACGATGAGTGTTTGTAAATAGTTAATGAATTACAGTAACTTAAAAGAATTACAAAATACATTATGTAAAGATGAATAGAGACTACACATTTTATTACATTATCTTGACAACTTAAATATGGTACATAAATAATATTATAATGTGTGTTCAAGCTTAATTCATGAGAACAGTGCTGGTACAAATTTAAATATTTTATCGATAAAAACATGTACTCGTTTACGAAATCAAACTTATACCCGTATAACACAATTTACATTATACATACCAATGAAAAAGTAAACACTCAGTTTTGTGTCGGACTTCTAAGAACTTTCTAATTCAAATAGACATAGAAAACCATAAACAACTTGCATTTATCACAGCTTAAGACTAGAGAGAGTCGTATGAACATAAATTGCTTTATTATATCGATATTCCATTGTGTTGAGGTTAGAGCATTATCGATAATTTCTATTTTTTATTGACATGTTAATGGAAAAAAACATGACAGGTGATAAAATTTTTGAACATAAAGTAAATATTTAAAGGGCTATCTCGCTGTCCATTTTTCTTGCACTATAAACATTGTTAATTGACTGCTTTGTAAAGCCATCGTTTTAATTATTCAAGTAAGGATGTAAACCACTCTGAGCTCTATACACAAATGAAGTTCTTAACTCAGTAACTAAGAAGAATTAAAGCTATATTACAGCTACCACCCACAACCTGCTGATGTCTACTTAGATAACGGAAAACACATCGACATTACAACTTTATCGCTACTTGTAATCCTACAAACACAAATCACATCACTATCCACTATCCTTCCTTTTTAAAGTGGTTAAGATAAATCAGGGACGTATTATGTTACATCACGTAATTATCATTATGAATCCGTGGTTCAACCTAACGACTGCATCCACGAGTGATATAAAAAGTTAAACGTCTTTTTTTTTTGATGGCGGAAAAAAGGGTAATGTACTAGAGATTGGTATGTTTAAATGTGATAAGACGGCTACTTAAATGTTGAGTAAGAGAATAATGTTGGAGTTATGAAATGTAATATTAGGGATTAAGTCCACGGTGGTTATTTATTTATTCCTCCGGTCGTGCATAAGAATGTGTGGTCTGTACCTACAACATATTCACTAACATGATGAGCAATTTTTCTAAAATCTAAAAGTATTTCTAAAAAAATATTAGTCCTTATTTAGTTATATAATACTAATATGACGTATTTCTCCATTCATTAAAGCAACACCGAACCGAAAAAAATAAACGAAAGTGAATCTCCGAATCTCCAACTATTTGCGTTGCTCTTAGCGGTTTATGAAAAAGTAAAAGTTGTAATAACCATGACACTTAATGTTCAAGTTGTACGGTTCATAATTGAATGGCAGGTTGGTGCCGAAATGGCAGTTTTCCGTTACGTTGTATGTGTCAATTGACGACACCTTCAAACTTTCACTGAAGGTCACACGAAAAGGCGTAGAGACGACATTACAAATAATAATAAAAAACAGTTTGTTTTACGTAATCTGTCGTTCTTTGTATGATTTAATTAGCGTTAATGGTTGGTTTTTAGCACTTTTGGAGGTTTTAATTATTACGGTTTTTAAGTACCTAGCTATTAGAAGCTTTTATGGCTCATTTTATGATTGTTTATTGGAGAAATTATCAGTGTTATCTAATTTTTTTTATAGCAGTTCTGACTATATGAGATAATACACACTCTTAACCACATTTTGAGAAAGTAACAACACGACAGGTTTTGAGGTGCCGCAAGAACTTAAGAATGTATAAATCTCCACCCCAACAGTCAGCAATTACACTCGCAGAATGAAGAACTTAAGCAATTTTGAAATACTCTCCAATCTCATTAATACCACTTTCAAGCAAGTCAAGGTACATATAATTAAACTTGACCTTAAGGGTGCTTATTCTTTGTATTCCGCGACTTAACGTAATTGATTAATACTTGGCCAACAATCTGTAATTTGCTCAATAACGAAGGTAAGGTATTTACATGAAAACTATTGAAACTACTACTCAAAAAGAACAATAATATTATGTACAAGTGGGTCTTAAAAGAGGGGAAGTGCTTATTGGGCATCAAAACATTCGTCCACATTGCGGTCATTGAGAAAAGTGTTCAAAATGCTGACAGCATTGTCAGTAAGAATGGAAAAGCTGATTCTGTGGCCTACAAAATAATCCAGCCCTGTGGACGTGAAGAGTCGACAATCTGCTTTGTATTTCCCGAAAAAACTGTATGAGCACTTGAGAGTTAGTAAACCAAATTTTATCTACAAAATCCACCGTCAAGTTTTATTTAACTCCACTTGTTCTACCACTCACAACTTCCCACAAGAAACGCTCCAACACGATTGTTCTACATACTTATAGACTAACAATGGCATCGTAATATAGTAATATCAGCTATTATCCAATTGGCTGAACAAATCTACTTATTAGCCATACCGTAGATTATACACGGCTGTTATTTATAGTGAGCGTCTGTTGTTTATTAATTATTATGTACATTGATTGTTGTATGGATTGTTAGATGCGCGATGTGAACAGAAATTTAAGGTAATCTGGCAGGATTAGGACGGGTTTAAGATGGTACTTGGGAACGGGAGGTCGGATTTTGTCCCGCACTATAGTCTTTAATCATTCTGCTGGGGAGACTTCTTCTTCCCAGCTAAAGCACTAGAAAGTGGTGAAGGGCGTTTTGGGGGACTATCACATGTAATTTTGGCGTTGAAAAAGTGCTGACTCTCAGCCTAGTTTGAGTAAATGACTTTAGATTGATTTTGATTTCTAAGTAAAAACGAATCCCAACAGTTTTTGGCTTTGGAGGCCATTTTTAAATGATCTCATACAGGTATCGAACCTGTAACTCTTAGCGCGCTAATTAATGTTTAAGAAACACACTATCCAAGTGCCAGACTCCGAGCTACTCGAAAGAGAACGAGAGAGCCAAAACTGTATTACAAAGTTTGTAAAATCTTTAAAGATTCTTTTGCAAGTTCTTACACAATCTACCCAAGCCAGGATACATTAGAGATGAGATGATACATTGTGACTGACCTCCTTTCGAGCCATCCTTTTTTTTGGGTGGGAAATCATCAAATGACATCTTCCGCTGAGCGGGAGGGCGTGTCAGACTTTTACTGACTAAAACCCACCCGTGTTCCTCCAGTCACCTGTGCCAGGGCCACGGTTACTCTTTCGAATTTCCCGCGACCCGGAGGCGTCGACCCTATCGGACCCCGTCATTTCGTGCTGACATCTCTTTGAGGCGCGCGTGGAACATACCAACATTACCATAAAATCAGCCATATCATTGATTACGGTCATGTTTTACGTTTTTATATACTTTTACAAATAACGGAAGTATTAGGTAATAGGTGAATAGTGATGTAACCCGTTTTAAATAATACAAGTAAATGTTTAATGTATACTAAAACGTATACCAAGTGAAAGTTTGCTATTTAGGAAATATTTTATAGATACGGTTTTGTTCCATTGTGATTTTAGGTAATTTATGGTAAATACATAGTAAGCATAGTTATGGGAAAATAATACGAAAGGAATCGAAAATATGACTGCCTCGTTTGTCAGCGCTACGGCTGACCAACGAGGCTTGTCCGGGGTTCGATTCTCAAGTCGGGCAGAGTGTTATTGGGTTTTTAGGGTATAGATTTGTGCCCAGTTAATTCAATAGGGTCGCCCTCTATTACATGGGACTTAAACATGTCTCACGAAATGTGGGTGTATAGGTAGGTACATCTCTGCTTAACCCTTCGAGAAAACAAGGCGTGATGTTATGTATATGAATCAAAAAAAAAAGTTTGTTTGTTTGATTTCATTTTGTTTTCCGATTTTTTTACCAATACTAAGTTTCCTGACTATTGTAAAATCGACAATACACATATATTTTTTCTGACCACATACAGTAAAGATATTTTGAAAGATAAATTATCCAAGAAGCCAAAACAATTAATAATCAACTGCTTTTGATTCAGCGAAAAGGGACTTGTTATGAACAGAACACTGTAAATGACAAAAGAAAACAGCAGCAATTATAAATTAATGTCGTAACAGCTATAAACATCTGGTTAATAGTTTTGTCTAATGTAATAATTTGATGACGACCAAATGAGATTTTAAGTGAAAGTTGCCAGAGAAACCGAAAGGTTGCTCTACCCGACTAAAGGCCTAGAGGTTCGCCTTTATAATAATAACTAGCTGTTGCCTGCAACTTTGTCTGCAATCCAGGATGAAAAGTACCTGGTACGTGGTCTACCTATGTGCTAAATTTCATTCAAACTCGTTCAGCCGTTTTGGCGTGAAAGCATAACAAACAAACTTACTTTCGCATTTATAATATTAGGATATACAGGTAAGGACATCGACGCTCATCCTGACATCAGGAAAGATTCTGAAGCTTTGAAAATTTTCATCATTATTTTTTTTTAAATAGGAGAAGGGGAAAGCCCCATGATTAGCCTTAACCCTAAATCCCTCATTGAAAATGGGTACATCTAGACTTCAAGGACCTCAATAAAAGTTTTCATAGTTCAAACTTTATTGGTCAACACTTCACAAGACCTCGAACTTTAACAAAATATTAAAGCCCTCTTGAAGAACCTACGCCAGTGATTAAACAGTATATTATTTAGATCATTCTCATACTAGCTAACAAAATCATTAACACAAAAAAAATAACAAGTTTTGTCAAAATCGGATCAATATGTCGATTCTGTTCAAATCGCACCGTGACGACTTCCGTTTAGTGAGCTGCCTGTGTCATCCCGTCTCGGTCAATCCCTAGCGTCAGTGGCACTGACAGCTCACTCCACGCTCACTTCACATAAGTTTTCACGGTGAGATGATTACATAATAGCACTACAGAAGCTTTAAGCTACGATCGAACATCCATACATACATAGACAGATAAACTCATAACCATACCTATGCTACACCATAGTCTGGTAAAAGCACGTGTATTTAAAACAAGCCAACATACACCAGAGCACGTGCTCGCTGTTGTCACGGTCCATTTCATGCAATGTCAAGGCTGACACCAGCCAGCCATGACGGTATTGCACAGTGTACACCCTTGCTTACGTCACGACTTGTTAAATAAACGTAATAGAAAAGCGTTGTATTGTTAATTATATTTTGGACCTGTTTTTGCCCGCGTGGAGGTGGGAACTAATCCCACAGGAATGTACTACCGGGATAAAAAGTATGCTATTCCCTTAACCTAACTCAAATTTCATAGAAATCGTTTCAAAGGTTATGGCGTGAAAAGGTAAAAAACAGGCTCACTATTATGTATTGGTAATATTTAAATAGTACCATCTGTTCGCTCTAAGTATGTGTCCGCCTACCGCACAGGTTATTGCTTATTCGGCACCGTAGTATTCTTCAGTTTTCTCAATATATGTTAGTTTTGCTGACAGTCAGCGACAAACTTATAGCGAATGGGATATATATATAAATCATAGTGTAGTATGGATTCAACACGCGCACGCACTCACTCGTCTCACTACTCCATACGAACACTCCCCATTATAACTTTAATTTGAAGACTTGCTTCTCTGTTTTGTTTTATACTTATTATAAGCTCCAAAAGCATGAATAATAACATGTGATATTCAAATTGGGAGTCTAAACTGTGTCGCCTTAACACAGATTACAATTAGTTATACCTGCATCATGTTATTAATAATGAATACTATGTAAGTCCCCCATGCATTAGAAACCTTGATGTAGGGATTCAGAGGCAAATGACTAGGTTATTAGGTATAGGCACTTTAGTAGTTTAATGAGAGATTCCTTTTCAGGTTTTGATAAAAAAACGTGGCATTTTTATAGGTATTCTAAGGCAACTCAAGCACGATTTTGACGCGTTTACTGCGAAATCAAAGACTTTTAATCTTGTTAAATTATTAAGAAGGTATGCCGAATATTTAAAATGCAATATAAAAATATCTTTTTCCACACATGTGTACTTTTAATTTTAATTATGACCTACAATGTTTAAAATATTTCAACCGATTTTTGACAGCCGAACCAGTTACAACTCTAAAGTAAAAGGGACGGTAATGACATACATTCACACACAAACATATATACAGCGTGTAAAAAATAATGTATAAGGTTGTAGGAAGCAATTTGCATACCTATATTATTAAGTGCCCAGCTAAAAATATTAAAAAAAAAACCTAAGGAAATAAGGCTTTGTCGAACTATTTCATTTTCTTTCAATATGGAAGTGGTAGTGATGTTACTCATAAATATGATAATATGGCTGCTATAGCATGATTTGGGCTTTCAGAAGTTTTACGTCCACTTTAAAAAAATACAGTCTTCAGGAGTCAGTACCTGATTCGTTACCGAACATGTATACATAAACCCGTATATATTTATACGTACATGTACTTATATGTGGTAAGGTTAACGCGGACTACTTAGGTAAAATGCTTATTACAATTGCGAGCATGTACAACCTCATTGGTTCAGGTCGGAGACCGCCAGATTTCACAAGCACACTGCCCGATTTAAATGAACAGGATTTATATTTTTAGCGTAAACGAATGCCCTTTATAATTTGCATATGTACAAAGTGAATAAATCTTTGGTTTTATAAATAAGCACACAGTTTTCTATTCTTTTGAATTCAAGCACGTTTACGATTAGAAAATATGAACGGTAAAAATAAACTCGACCTTTTAAAAAGGTATTGTAATTAGAAAAAGGCCACCCGAAACACCTCCTTTTTCGTAACCTATCCGCCAGTCGGATAAAATCGACGTTCGAATTCCACATTCACACTGCTAAATCTCTTCCCATTTCCCGTTTCAACACCAAACCCAAACAAATCTTTTACAATCACACTTATTTGTCAAAATATGCATCTATGTTCTAATCTTTCACTACACTATCTTCTTCAACGCTTTACAAAACAAACTCCACTTTGGAAGACTAGTCCCATTCACTGCAGCCAATCGTGCGTAACTTTCGACTCACGGTATAAAACACAACAACAAGGTTCAGAAGTCTAAATTTATTCAATAAACAACTAAACTATTAAATAAACCGTGTAAAAACAAACTCCATAATTTGTTGATTGTCGGTATATAAGCTCACAGTCACGGGTCCTTTATTTCTCGGCTTACTTTTGCAAAAATGTTATCTTTACCTTTATTATTTTGACAGGGCAATAAAATTAGTTAGAGTTGAACCTTGATTAAAAGGTCCGTACTCGAGCTTTTAGCTCATCAGGGCACCCTTAGCTGTGTTGCTTGTAATATGTACATATTATATTGTATTATATTTATCTTATTCAGTGTTAAATCCAACTAGAGCTATCAGTAGACTTTTCATAAAATTTAAATGATATAAATACATTATAATTATTGACATGATAAGTCCTCAAGGCGATATTATTCATTATAATGATTTAATGATTGTTTATAATGTTAACATAATGTCAAATGACCATGTCCTAAAAAAATTAACAATTTTAAACCATGTGTTCGTTAAACCTTGATATTGTCCGTATTGATACTTCTGTATAACCAGTATATTTACTGTCTCTCACATCTCGCCGGTCACGACTTGCACCTGTTAATTCCTGCCTTTATGTCACTCAGGTAGTCTCATTTACGGTTGAAAATGTCATTTCTTGTGACATTTTTTACCCAAATGTAACTATGCGAAACACCGTTATAGTTTAATATATATCTGCTTTTGTATAGAAAAAAAAAGAAATTGAGATGTAGTGCACTCTAAGTTATCAGAGCATTACTGATTTTTAAGTTCGTTATTTTAATAGTTAATACATATAAATTAAATCAACAAGGATGGTGTAATAGAAGTTTTAGCTTTGATAGTAGAATTAAAATATCTTTATCGTTTTAACACCATGACAATTATTCATAATACTACAACAAATTTATAAGTTTTGCAATTTGCCGGATAAGTTACGTTTAAATTAAAACCGTAAATGTACAATTTGTAAATGAATCCTTCTGCTAATCTATATTGTAACTGCAAATTAACTTTCATAATACGTCCACGTATATTCTAGTATACATTTGGTTTAAAATTGTATAATTCAGAATACATTTAAAAATGTTCTTAATGACTATTTTTGTGCAATTATGATATAATTGTAGTCATGTATCTGTTAAATGCAGAAACGAGTGATGTTAATTTGGAATTACACTTTCTCTGCGGTAATGTTTCATAATTTTAATAGTTTTCACATTATTAAAGGTGTGAAATGATGTAAATAGTGATTTTATTAATTAAAATGTGACTTGAAAGGAGTACTATATTATGACTTGTAATGAAAGAAACCATTATTTTGTCAGGTCTTTATCAATAATATCAAGTGATTCTATTTAATTTTTGACTGCTTGTGTTAATGGTTGACAATTATTTCATAAATAGTTAACAGTATACAAATGGAATATTGCCACTGTTTAAAACAGATCTTGCCTTGATATAATTAACCCTCTTATGTACAATCATGAACACTTGCGCTAGAAGATCCTCAAAATATAATTTCGCAACGAAGAGATGGTTACCGAAGCATACATCTGCCAACGACCTTGGCATTTTATTCATTATATGAAAAAATACATACATTCTAAACTTTGTGCAAATTTAGCAATTTTCGCAGTATTGCTTTACTTACTTTTACTTGTTTTCGTTGTTCAAGGTCTCAAGTTTGATTCCCTGGGTGAACGATACTCATGTATTACTTACTCAATGTTAAGTTGAATATTTTTAAAGTAACTTGAAATGCAAGTGTGTTTTAAGTAATACATTGTATAGGTTATTATAAATTCACGTATAACATAACATTAATAAAAACATAATGTGAGGTCTCTAGAATAAATCAAACATCGTTGATATTACTTTCATAACGAAAAATCTAATTGAGGAATTTCACCAAACACCATTTTTTTTTTACAAGATATTTTCATAAAAAATCGTACATTCCAATAAATAAAATAAATCTCAGGATGCACTCACAATTCGTTCCGTTAAACAATAAATGTCAAATTAACGTAACTACATTGATGCTAATGGTAGCCTTATGCATTTCTGTTGCATAAACCTGAAGCCGGAAGTCTGAAGCTGTAATTATTGACGTATCTAGCAAGTTGAGATGTCAGAGCTTGTCCTAGATTTAATAGAAAATAGGGGTTTTGGAACATTGATCCCGTGACTGAGATAAGCAACGTATAATTTGATACTGTGCACATTAAATCTTTGTGAGATTAAAAGTTTTTACTCCATGTTAACTTTAAAAAATAATTTTATAGTATTAATTGACTTGTAGTATTAATTATGTCAAGAAACATTTTGTATACTACAACATACATTTTCATAATTATACAACTTTAGAAGTCACATCCCTAACCATTCAAATGAATATTGTATAATTATGACATAACTTCCCATCCGCGTATTCAATTAACAAGCAGAATCAGACACTAATAGCTAGATAAATACAGAGAGTGGACATAGTAAGTTGTATAACCCGCAGACTCGAGATAAAGTATAGGTGAAAACTGTGTGCACCTTCCGAGAGCGCGCGTCGATGTCTTTTACACCGAGGAGTTCTGTCCGCAAATCTGACCGAAGAGTCGACCTACTTTTGACAGACATTTCTGCACATTTTACGTAATCAACGAGAATAATGTATAGAAAATATCTATACGTCTCGTACATCATTATGCAGGTGAACTTTTATTTTTTCCATGATTTACTAGCACATTCTCTCTCTTATGTGAATGTTTGTTCGTTTATAAAAAAGATGGAAATCGTTTTATGGCTTTTATTTGAATATATAATTTATGATTTTTTTAATGTTTCGTTAGTATTGATAATATCACAGGAAAACTATAATTTTCTCCAATTGTGTACGAATTAATTTAATTGAAAGCTGTTTTGTGGTGACTGCTTTATAAATAGAAGCCTATGTACAGAGAGAAACTGTACGGTCAAGCGTTATTTTTAAATAACGCAGTCGGTTTTCTAATACTTTTACACGTGTTTTATACTTAAAAAAAACTAGATTTTATTACATTTAAAAATGTAAGCTTAAATCTCATTAAAATACTTTGATTAACATACACATACTTATTGCCCTAAGACTTAAAGTAATTTAATTTAACATCGACGTCATAGTTAATTATTTAATGGTCACACCACAAAATCCTCAGCCGATTGAAACCGATTTCCAAAAATACAGCTTTGTATTTAAATTTTTTTTCACCGACAGATATTTCGATAGGTCACACCACATCCAAACATACAACAATTTGACACAATGATTTCTCACTATTACGTTTTAAATCGAAAACACTTGGACACGAAAATTCGAACATCAAACCGAAATACTTTCACTAGAAAAAAAAAAAACTCCCAAAAATGTACAGTTATAAAAAATATCACTGATTTTGAACTTACCCAAAATATTAGCCTCATTTTATCCATACACAAGCACTATAGAAAAGTTTAAAAAGTAGAGTAACCGTCACTACACATGCGCGAGGGTGCGCGCGTCTCCTGCGACTGGCAGCGGCGTGGGCCGGCGAAGCCTCCCCGCCTAAGAAAGTCTACAACCTTCACATTATATATTATGTAAACTTGAAAAAGCGCAAGTGCATTATTGCTATGAGATGATTTTTTTATGGTATTGTTTATGAAATATTTCAAATTCGACTGCCTCGTTGGTCACAAGCGTCACAAGCGATACTGCTGAGCTGATTCGAATCTCGGGCCGGGTAAAAGTGTTTTTGGGTTTGTCTGTCTAAAATTTCTTGGTAGCACCCGGATTTGTGCCCGGTTGATGGCAATAGGCTTGCTCCCTATTACCATTATTATCATTAGTTTATAGCCTGCTAATGAATTTTATGAAGAGAATCATTTAAAACGATACTAGTGTTGAGTTTAATAATTGCGCGTATCGAGACTGCGTATCATGATCGCTTATCTACACCCGTCTCTTAGGCGTTCATGATACGCGTCGGTGATACGGATTCGGTGATCGGATTGAGAAAATGATACGTAATATCTGCCCCCGGCTTTAGTGCTTTATCTATACCATTAGTGCTGCCAGCGGCTGATAAAGTTACGGTTTCCTATAAAAGCGGTGACTGCCCATACAGCGTCAGCTCCCTCCCGACCATTGAGCCGATCCAGCCTGCGCCGCTGAGCTTGTAGCTTTAAATTCGTCCCAAAATTTCATAAATCCTGATCCAGCTAGTCCCTTGCTGCCCTCTTCCAGCGACGCCCTAAGCCGAGGTCCGTACCCCACAGGGGGTGCCCTTGGCGTGTAGACGCCTAGTTTTTAGTTAGTATTTAAGTTTAAGTCCTGGCTGGAGGCCTTAATTTATTAGGGCAACCACAGGCAAGTCCGCTTAAGCAGACGACAACCTCATAGGTTGACCTGCGAGATGCCAATCCCAAAAAAAAATACAGCGTCCGCAATTTACCGCTGAATGACGTCACTAGAACGTTTTTTTATGAAAGTAAGTTGGGGTGTTTTCCTAAAGAGCGTTTTTGACAGCGTCAAACCGCACCCCGCTACCAGGCTAGATTTGCCCACACCGTATAGTCACGCGAAAAAGTAACCATACTGAGAAGACTGAGCTCACACATTATTCTAAAGCGTTTCCATGACAATCATGTCAAGTCTCTGCGACATTGTGTGTCAGAGGTGTCAAAACAAAACAGAAACGTGACATTATTGTTTCGACGCGGTAGGGCGTATCTAGCGATTTAAATATTTGCGCTTCCGAAAACTAGACCAAGGAGGCAATATTATTGTGTCGAAGTGTGTCTCATTAGTAAGAAAAACTGGCCAAGTGCGAGCCGGATCCGCACACGATGGGTTTCGTACAATTATTTAACACTACATATAAAAAAGGGGTGTGGCTGTGTCGTAAACAGGGACGTGTGTTTTACCTGAATACGTGAACGTAACTAGTAACATTTTCTGAGTTGAAAAGAGGTCGTGTCGTCAAAGTCCTTTTTTTTGGGTGTAAATCCACCCGTGTCTTCCGACTGCTTCCGCTGCCTTCCGCTGCCTGTGCCAGGGAACTGAAGGAACACGGGTGGGGAATAGTGTAATAATAATAATGTTAATAATAATGACGATGATGTATATGTGGATATGTAGCTGCAACACCAGACTGTATCCCTTGATTTAGAAATCATCAGTTTTCTAAATCAATTTTTTTTTAAACATTGTATGCGGACACGCCTTCATTCAAACAATGTGTTAAAAAAAATCCTTTTAAGTTTTTATCTTCACATTTTTTTAAATACTCTGTTAAAATTTCAACTGTCTTCTGACTTCAATTTCAACTGTTAAAATTTCAACTGTCTACCTTTTACGGTTCGTGAGATACTGCCCGCTGATGAATGGAAAGTGGAGCCCCAGTAATAGAGTTACGTTGGCACCCTTTGCGTACGGAATCCTAAAAAGGACCAAAGTATTATTTCTTTATTCGAAAAGCTTCTTCTTCTTTTCGTATCAATATACCAACTCAAAGCCGACTAATAAGATGCGCCTTAGACGGGTCTGTCTCTAATCGTCATAATTACATATTATTAGCTTCCGGAAATAACAGAAATAAAAACCAAATGTATACTGGCACTACAAAATCGCATACAACCTATTTGTGTCCAATTGATATTGACATATTATTTTTCGTTTTTTTCGTTTGACTGAAATAATTTGAAAAAGTGATAAATTTTTTGTAATATTTTTAATATGTCTGCAAGAATAAAATATAATGTAAAAAATATAATTCTAGGATGTCTTAATTACAGTGATATATTAGCAACACATGACACTCGAATTCTTTCGGGTTTTTCCCGATTGGTCGTACCGAGGGCTATACACCTCAGTAGACCCGACTGCGTCTACTATAATCAAGATTATGTAAGAGCACATCATGCAGAAGCTCTTCTTCCCCGACAATTAGAAAACTTATCTTTGAAACGGGTATTTTCAGACAAACCACCAACCAGCAAAAGGTTGGATGAGGTAAGACAATTCGTGATTTGGTACTAAGTTGGTCATACATACTTACATACATAAACTCACTTCCCATGGGGGTAAGCAGAAACTACACAACGCTACCTGCTACGATCTTTACATACTCGTTTTGCCTCGTTTTCATACATCTGGTCATACACGCACGCCGTTTGCAAGTACTACGCACCTGACCTTTCTGAAGAACATCACCAATAAGGTCACTAGGTATATGTCCTCCTGGAGTCTCCCCTTCTGGTAATTCTACTTCAATGGATCTAAATTATAAGTACCCTTTGTTAGTCGCCATTCATTCATCCTTTCATGAGTCTTGGATTTATCAATACGATCCAGATACGAAGCGCCAATCGATGGTTTGGATCATGATCACACCGTCTAAGCATACTCTTTCCAATATTTGTCTCTTACATCATCTTTTAAAGCACACCGTTGCAGGTGGGTCATACTGACGAAAAAGTCTAACGATTCAAACACAATTTTATGCTTGTTTTTGACTAGCAAGTTTTCTCAATTATAAGTCTATTTTATTAGACGTGATGTAACACAAGACCGTTCTTCTTCTTTTGTCTCTTCACGACAGTTGTCATATTGTTGTTATATTAAATAAAACTAGCGGCTTCCCACCACACCCGCGTGAAGTCGGGTCGGGTTTATAGTTTTTCATGTTTTATATAGGAAGACCACGCACAGCCAAAACTATTTGTAATGTAGGTATAATAGTACATTATGGTACTAGTGTGTAACATTGGTGATTTGGCTATTGAGACCCGAGCCGTAGGCGAGGGTCTTAAGAGAGCCGAGGACGGTAACTATCAATACACACGTGTATCATACGACATTTTCAACACTCTTGTGAATAAAATATCAATAAAAACTCATTTTATTCAAAAAAAGATCGTGTTCAATAGAAAAAATAAATTAATGTTCCTATTGCTTGCTCATTTCATGCAACTTCTTATTTAAATAGATAATTTTAACTCGGTACGTGTTTAATAAATAAAACTTTCACTCAAATATAACTTTTGTTTTCTCTGTAATAGAAGAAAACTATTAATTCCCCATTTTGGACGTGGCAGAATAGGCGCAAACCCTATGCGCGGAAAATAAAAAAAAAACCTCATCCCTTTAGTCTGTGGCCGATGGCAATGCGCGCGCATAGGAAAACTGATGAATTTTTCCCGCCATCGCGAAACATTTTTCACAACTCGTTTTCACTATTTAATTTATAGTTATTTATTAATTAAAATGTCTACAAGTACTAGTTACGAAGAAAACATTTGGAAAGATTTGGGAACAACGCCACTCCACCAATAAAAAAAATAAAAAAACTATAACTCACTAGTGAGTTATAACAATGAAAAAGTCACAGTTTGATTATGGGTGTCATTCTGTGCCTAATTGCGGTGACCATAGAGCCATTTTATGAGCAAGTGTGTTGAAAATACATTTATTACCAACGAATTACCTTTTCTCGAATTGACCCCATCGCGTCTTAATGTTTACTTATCTTTATGTATCCAACAAAATATGAACAACTGTCGTGAAGAGAAAGAAGAAGTACCAGGTAGGAAGAAGATCCTTGAATCACTGGCCCGCGCACACTTTGATGCGGTCGTTTGATGCCTTGTGGACATCCAGATGAGCGAAGTTTAGAAGGAATATGTTTATTCGTATCGTCGATATGATTATTGTAAAGATAAGTAAAGATTAACATGCGATGGGGTCAATTCGAGAAAAGGTAATTCGTTGGTAATAAATATATTTATACCTACATTAGAAATAGTTTTGGCTGTGCGTGGTCTTCCTATATAAAAAATCAAAAACTAGAAACCCGCCTCGAATTCGCGCGGGTGTGGTGGGAAGCCGCTAGTTTAAAAAAAAAAAACCACAATTTAGAAGAATGAGGTGAAAATTGTGAATGTTACTTACTGCCTTTGATAGTAGAATTTCTTTATAAACAATGTTTGCAGCTGACTTGTTTGGAAGTGACGCGTGAAAGGGCTTCGTATAGCTGTCCATGGAATAAACACTCTCGCAACGTTGAATGTCTGACTTTGTGATTTGTTAATTATCATAGAAAAAACAGCCTGTGGCGGCCGAGCGACTCCGGGCCGTGAATAATTTTTTCGGTTGCATTAACCTTTGATATCTTTTTTTGAAAGTTTTCATTAGAACTTGAATGATATAGGTACTGTAAAAGAATTATAATCTAATTTTAACGCCCAAGAAGACAATCATATTTATTCGGATTAAGAAAAACACAGAAGACTAAATAGCGTCGCAATTAACGCAATTTTCGTTTTGAATTCATAACAATTATTTGTAATTTTTTTTTAAAGTTTTGCAATCATTGCATTGTTCCTTTCAACCAAAGCACCTTCCATCTAATCTCTTCACCACCCTTGGTTGACTGGTAGAGAATGCCTAAGGCATTAGGTCCGCCTTTGTACCTTTTTGTGTTGGAAAAGTTTAAACAAACAAATATTTTTCTTATTTTAGTTTTATTGAAAGAAATGGTTGCTGTGAGTCAACCGTAATAGATAGAGACATGCCATCTCGGAGTTTACTTTAGGATTTTAGAAGACTTCAATTCTCTAGTAAATTATTTTTATGTAGGTTTAGCCTACGTCAGCCATGAACATTTATTTTTCGGCGACATGGTTGCATTTATTGTTTATACTTACATAAAAACTTAATTAAGGTTTAATTACATATAGGAAGGTTTTATGTAATTAAACCTTAATTAAGTTTATAAGTAAAACTTAAGTTTTTATCCTGAAAAAAATCTAACTGATGGTGAAATTCGCATCAAAATTCGTTGCTTGGTTTAGGAGGAGTCAGCGGATATACAGACAGACGTGGAAAGCAACTTTGTTTTATAGATATAACAAACCAAAGCTTTATTTTCCAGATAAACTACTTGACTTAACGTAAAGCGCAAGTCATGTCTATGAGGCTAACAAAAATATTCTTAGTGTAGTTGAGGATAGAATCAAAAATAGCTATCCACGACAAATGTGTTTTTGCGGTGCAGTAAATGTTATTGCGAGTACAACGATAAATTTGACTTGTATTTCTGGTTCTGTGCCAGAGATACATATACGGTCCGATAATCAATAAAATACCTACTTATGATTACTTAGTTGATTGTTTACGTACTATTATCTTTTGGTAAAAATATTTGCTTTTGGATTAAGACTACCTACCTATTAAAAATATTGTGGGATTCAAACTATTTAAAAATGCCGGCCCTGGAATGACGCCCAGATTCCGATCTTTGATGATAACTCGATGCCACAGCGCGACACCAAGGCTCCGCGACTCGCGCGACGAGTGGTGCCTTTGTGTCGCCCTGTGGCTTCGCGCATGTTTGCGGGGGAGCCTTCATACACGAGGGCTTTTTGTTTTATGTAATTTTGACGTTTAAAAAGTGTTGATTCTCTTCCTAATTTGACTAAATGACTTTTGATTTTGAATGCCTTCAAGAAGTTGAAATCAACGCTATTGGGTGGCCAGCACGCTCGCCCGTATTAAACCCAAGACAAGAAAATAAATACTAAACCCTACCTAAGTAATTACTACAATCTCTCAAGATTTATTGATAACTTAATTAGGCCATCGACACTGTAAGCAGTTCAAAGAGCTAGGGGGAGCAACACTTAGCACTGATTAAAACCCACGTTATAGCATTCCCTAAGCCAAGTGTCTAGGTGACTATGGCACCGCCGACTGCTCTCGCCCTAAAGATAGGGAGCTATGTGCAGAGCCGCCGAGCTGCGTCCTCTGCGGCCAATCCGGTCACCCGGCAAATTACCGGGGCTGTCCGAAAGCGCCAAAGTCCTCCTCTCCGAAACTCGCGCGAGTGACCGCCAGCACAGGGAAAGCCCCTGGGGGAAGCTTCCCTCCGCGCAAATGCCGGAGCGGCTTAGCCCTCAAAGGCCCTCTCCCTGGGCAAACCTTACACACCTAAAAGCTCCCGCAGCTTCGGTGCCCTCCAAACCCGCTCAACCCGCTGAAGTTCCAGCGCTGATGGCTACCGCCATCCCAGCGCCTGCGGCAACCACCGCGGCCCCTACGGCTCCACCGGTTGCACCGCAAAGAGCCCCGGGCCGCGACAGCGCCCAAATCATAATCAGTACTTACGCGGTCCTCTATTCCTCCGCCGCGGAAAAAATGGCCGACGAAATCGTTGCTGCAAACGGCAACCCTCGTCGTCTTTTAGAAATCCTTAACGCGTATCCCGAGATCGCGTTAGTCCTGAAAAACTTAAAATTCAAATCTTCAATGGATAACACAAGGGTAAATTCCACCAAACCCCGATCCCTCAAACTAGGCTTTTTCAACGCTAATGGCGTTTCCGGTCAACGCGATGAGATCGCCGCTTTCCTCCGCGACCATCAGCTGGACATCCTCCTCATACAGGAAACCTTTTTAAAACCTCACCATCGAAACGCAATGACAGGTCTCGATGCCACAAGGGTGGCACCCTAATCTACTATAAAAAATCCTTATACTGCATCCCTATTGACTCACCTCCTCTCCGCTCTCATCTGGAGAGCTCTATATGTCGGCTCGGCATGACCGGCCACCAACCGATCACCATCATCTCCGCTTATATCCCACCCGACAATGGTCCGGAGGATCCCATCCCGCTCCAAAAGGACTTCACTGCCCTCTTCGGTATGAGTGACTCCGTCATCTTGGCGGGGGATCTTAATGCCAAGCACCCGGCGTGGAATAGTAGCACAACTTCAACCAGAGGTAGGATTGTTTTCAAGTTAGGCGAATCCCTTAACTTTGACGTCATCGCTCCAATGAGCCCGACTCATTGCCAGGAAATCCTAATCACCTTCCCGATGTTCTCGATGTAGCGCTGCTCAAGAATGTGAACCTCCGTTTGCAATCGATTGAGACGGTCCACGAGCTAATCTCTGACCACCGCCCTGTAGTCATGCATCTTGCACCCTACTCGGGCCCGATCGACCCCAACCGCCCCCCTCAGACCCAGATGATAACCGACTGGAGGAAAGTAAGCGAAAGACTGAAATCCACCACGTCGCCTCACTTAGACACCATCCCCGATCACTTAGTGTCAGTCGCCGACACGACGGCCGCAATCGACTCGTTTACAGAGCACGTTTAATCCGTATTGACGGATTGTTCACGGGAAGTTCCGGTGATGGAAGACCATCGCTGGAAACTACCTACTGACGTACGTGACCTGATAACCGAGAAGAACGCGGCCATCCGTGCCTACGACTCCTTCCCTTGTGACGCGAACAAAGCCCACATGCGTCATTTACAGCGTGCTGTAAAGAAACGCATAGGGGAGGTTCGCTCTGAGGGCTGGAACAAGATGCTCAGTGAACTCGAGCCCACTCACCAAGCCTTCTGGCAATTACAGAGGAAGTTGCGTTCCTCAGAAGAGGTCTCTATGCCTCCTCTCATCCGCCCCGACAATAGTGTCGCTTTCGACAGTCCCGATAAGGCTGAATGTCTTGCTGACAGGCTAGAGTCCCAATGTTCTCCCAGCTCCCAACCAGTAGACCAAGTTCACCTGAACACGGTCGACGCTGAAGTCGAACGAAGAGCCTCCCTCCCTCCCGTCGAAGACCCTGATGATCCTCTGCCTCCCGTCACTCCAGACGAAGTGCACGACATCATTAAAGGGCTCCACGCTCGTAAGGCCCCCGGTTCGGATGGTATTACCAATAAGGTATGCAAACTCCTTCCTGCCCCGCTAATAATGCTTATGACCGCCATCTTCAATGGCGCCTTGAGCAACAACATCTTCCCACAAGCATAGAAAGAAGCCACCATCATCGGTATCCCAAAGCCAGGCAAGCCAAAGTCTGAGCCCTCCAGCTACCGCCCTATTAGCTTACTCAATGTTCTCGGCAAAATCTACGAGAGGCTTATTTATAAGCGTCTCAAAGACTACGCCGAAGCAAAGAGCCTCATTCCCAACGAGCAGTTTGGTTTCCGTAGCCAACACTCGGGCACCCAACAGGTCCACCGTATCGTAGAGCACTTATGCGCTTGTCTGCAGCGTAACGCGACGACGGGTGTGCTATTCTTCGACATAGCGAAAGCCTTCGATAAAGTCTGGCACAACGGCTTAATATATAAGCTCTACCAACTAGGAGTTCCAGATCGTCTCGTGCTCATCTTACGAGACTTTTTGTCGAATCGCATCTTTCGCTATCGCATCGAGGGAGCACTCTCATCCCCTCATCCTATTCGCGCCGGTGTCCCTCAGGGTTCCGCACTATCTCCTCTCGCCTTCACGCTGTTCACTAGCGATATCCCAAAAAGTAAAAAAGGCTCAGTTGGCTCTCTTCGCCGACGACACTGCCGTTTACTATACCGGTCACTGTCCCAACGCTATAGCTCGTACTCTCCAAACCTCCGCAAACATCTTAGGCGCTTGGTTCCGGAAATGGAGAATCGAGGTCAACCCCGATAAGAGTCAGGCGGTTCTCTTCTCGAGACGTCGTCGATTCCCTCCCCCACTTCCCAGCCCGATCACTATGTACGGTAAGCCGATCCCCTGGGAGAAGCAAGCCAAATACCTAGGCGTGATCCTCGATGAAAACATTACCTTTAAGGCTCATATTAAGGCGGTACGCGCACGCACCTCCTTCGCTCTTAGCAGGCTCCAATTCGTGCTGACAGCCCGTAGTAAACTGTCCCTTAAATGCAATCTCCGCATTTATACCGCAGTCATCCGTCCCATCATGACCTATGCCTGCGTTGTATTTGCGCACGCTCACCCACGTCATCTCCATAAGATGCAGACCTTCCAAAACCGTTTCCTCAGAAGGGTTACGGGTGCCCCTTACTACGTCCGAAACATAGATCTTCACGTCGACCTCAAAATGCCAACCATAAAACAGTTCATGAAACACCTATCAAAGCGTTTCTTCGACTGTGGCATCAAACATTCAAACCCCCTGATTACAGCGGCCGCCCGCTACACTCCCTCTCGCATTAGCAGTATTCGCCGACCAAGGCATACTTTAATCGACCCCGACGACGCCACTACCCTCCTCCAGGAGAGTAGTAAGGCAACCAGCACGCTACATAAGCCCAAAACCCGATCGCCGTCCTACCGTCCTCGCCGCCGAGGCCCGCCGCGACGCCCAAATCCACGCCCCTCCCGACCCTTGCTCGAGCCAGCCCGCGCCGCTGAGCCTGTAGCTTTAAATTCGTCCCAAAATAATACCAATCCTGATCCAGCTAGTCATTTGCTGCCCTCTTCCAGCGACGCCCTAAGCCGAGGTTCGTACCCCACAGGGGGTGCCCTTAGCGTTGTCGCTTAGTTTTAGTTAGTATTTAAGTTTAAGTCCTGGCTGGAGGCCTTAATTTATTAGGGCAACCACAGGCAAGTCCGCTTAAGCAGACGTCAACCGCATAGGTTGACCTGCGAGATGCCAAACAAACAAACAAACAAAAAATTCCCTAAGCATTTATGAAAAAATTTAATAACATGTTAAGCACAAAATTGTTTCTTTCCTGCAAAATTACAATTTTTTTCTTAATTTGGTTCATTTTAGTCATTTCATAGTTAGTTTTTTCGACGTTTCCAATATTTTAAATTAACGAATAATAAGCTAAATTCAGAATAATAAACTTCTTGTCACAAATACCTATGATATTATTTTTATACACACTTTTTTGTCTTTTATTTTTGTTTGTCCACGAGTGTTTAAGCTTACTATCCTTAGTGTCAAATTCAAATTACCAAGCTCGGACCTACTACATATTTCTAGTTTATTTTCAGGTGCATACCGGTCCAATCTGCACCACAGGATTTGGGTTACCATGGGAGTCATCGTACAGTTTCTATTACGACCGAAAGAACCCCTATTGCCCCGTGAAGCCAAAATATCTCCCATATCCTCCTTTTCCCCCCACGTTTAATAACCGTTATAAAGACCCGATAAAATTTGATGTATTTGCTGAGAGTACACTGTTGACTTTAAGGGCTGTTCCCTTAAATACCTGTAGATTCTATTCTGCTGAGTCATGTCAACCTAGGAGACGTAGAAGAAAGTCTAAAGCGTGTAAACGCAACCCTCGTGAACTAAAGCATACGAAAGATTGTCCAGAAAATAAACAAAATAAACGGAAAGCTTTTGCACCGAAACTGAAAAGTCCACCGGAAAATGCACGTCCGTGTGGAGGAGGGAAGAAAATCTCTAACCCACAACCACCCAAAACAAAGTGTTCATAGCCGAAGTGCTGATACACAACGAACACATTTACTTTTAATTGTTCTTTTCTAACCAAAAACTGAGTTGGAAATATGTTTGCTCGTGGTTTGAATTGATTAAATGTAACTATCATATAACTATTTTTTGTTTGCGTTAACTGTACATAATATAACATTTTAACACAAGGTTTTATGAGAATTCCAACGTCATGGGACTCTTTAAATGAAGAAAGAAAGTATATCGTTTATTTAGACACAGTTCGTGAAACACAAAACACAAATAACAAAATGAAAATAGTGTGTGTGCCTCACGGCACCAAAAAGGTATATTTCAGCATTAATGCCAGACAGATGCTGTTTGACGCTGGTTTTCTAATGAACCTTTAGGGACAAGTGACGGGGATCACAAACAGTTTCAACATACATAATTTATCATTTTTATAGGTACTTTAAATAAATAAGTAAACCATCAATCATAACGAAAACAACAAGAAACGTCTCAGTTAAACCTGTTCTTGGCGAATAGTAAATTTAGAAGTAAGTGCATATAACTGCCGCTGCAGTTCGCAGTTTATCGCGTTTCGAAAAAAAAAAAACCGGTGCGGTTTGTCTGTGGAGCGTAATAGTTTTTAGAAAATGTACGGTAGTGATTAAGGAGGATTTAAGTCTCGTACACACTGGCGCGACGCCACAGCGCGACACAAAGGCACCGCATGTCACGCGACGAGCGGTGCCTTTGTGTCGCGCTGTGGCGTGGCACCTGTTTGCGGCGAAGCCTTTGTGCATTTCGGTGCGGCTCGCTGTAATGTGCGTATCTACGCTATTGGGAGCCTTACGCATTTCGGTGCGGCTCGCTGTAATGTGCGTATCTACGCTATTGGGAGCCATTAAGCATTTCTTTGCGGCTCGCTGTAATGTGCGTATCTACGCTATTAGGAGCCTTTATGCATTTCGGCTTGCTGTAATGTGCGTACGCTTTTATTGTGATCTGCCGGTCTGATATTCTATCTATCTCGCGTATAGACAGTACGCAGATATGAGTATAGCTCATAAAGTTCTAAACAAGTTCAGCTTTGTAAAAGCCGCCTCATTCACTCAAACCTGTGCATGTGTTACTGTCTCTCTGTAAGTCGATATATCATACACACGCATGTGAAATTCATAACCACTTCCTTTCAAGCTTTGCCACAGTCGGGTAAAAAGACTCGTGTGGACATTTTGTATCTCGTTTTATTCTAGTGGTTAATAATAAACTATTATATTTTAAATTGTTTTTGCTTAAGTGTGGGCTGAAAAGATTTCATCTAGCAACTTTCCTATCGCTCTCAAGGTCACCCACAGATTACCAAACCCTGATTCAACTCTAATGTTCAGCGAAGCTTTTTTAACATACTCAAAACTTAATATTGTACACATGTGCTTTTAGTGTTTAGTCTATTAGTCTTTTGGTACATTTTATTAGGCCTGATACAAATTAAGATCGTCTACTGCTCTTGTTCACGGTGCAAGTTACTTGAGCTTAATCATCTAAAAGTGCGAGATATATGGACGAGCTACTGGCGCGAAATACATATAAAGCTGCATGATATACGGGGTGGATTTTTGAGACGGGGCAGTAAGGGTAGCGTACCTTAATCGTTGCAGCTACGGGGAAACGATCCATAAGTTTTTAAGAAATATAGATCGGCATTCACAGATTTTGAAAAGAAAACGTTAAAAAGTAATTTGGGAGTCTCGTTTCCTTCGAAATGCCCTAGATATCGTTTTTCTTTTTCGCGATTTCTAACTTTTCTAGAACTCGAACCTCATTGGCTCTCAAATATTTTTTTGATCCTTAAAAATAAAGTTTTAGATGAATTGAAAAACAGTTTTTTTTTCATCGCCCATTTCATTGCGGACTTTTTTTTTAAAATCTTTGAATGCCGATCTAAATTTCTAAAAAAATTATGATAGTCTCATAATACCGTTTTCGACCCTTACTGTCCCGTACAAATAGAAATCCACTCTATTTGTACCTGACTCACACGCATTGGCATAATCTATGCAATGCGTGAATCACACGTTACACGATGTCTATATACTGCGCATGTGCCTGGACTTGCGCATGTTTACGAATTGTGTACAAACCTTTAGTAGTATAAAATATAGAATGGTCTTCCATGAACCTATTTACCAGTAGTTTATGAAAACTGCCCTTACAGTCCATCGTGTCAATAAAATTACAAAGCTCGAACCAACTACAAATTCTAAATTTATTTTCAGGTGCAAACCGGTCCAATATGCACCCCAGCTTGTGGGTTACTTTGGGAGTCATCATACAGTTTCTATTACGACCAAAAGTGCCCTCAGTGTCCTCCTTCGGCTCCTAAAGCACGATCAGACTGCCCCAAGTGCCCCGTGCCTCCGTGTCCCCCACCAAAGTTGATCCCCACATGCCCCCAAAAGCCTAGATGCTACCCTTGTAAGCAGCCGAAAAAGTCCGATCCGTGTGCTAAGAATACACCGTGTACTTTGAAAACTATTGTTTTAAATAGCTATAGATTTTATTCTGCTAGTCCTTGCCAACCTAAGGATCCTTTCAAAAATAAAGAGCCTTGTACACCCAAACCTTGTGCACCAAGACAGGCAGAATGCAAACCGTCGCCGGAATGTACACCAAAACGGGAAAAATGTAAACCCAAACCTTGTGCACCAAGACAGGCAGAAAGCAAACCGTCGCCGGAATGTACACCAAAACCGGAAAAATGTAAACCCAAACCTTGTGCACCAAGACAGGCAGAATGCAAACCGTCGCCGGAATGTACACCAAAACCGGAAAAATGTAAACCCAAACCTTGTGCACCAAGACAGGCAGAATGCAAACCGTCGCCGGAATGTACACCAAAACGGGAAAAATGTAAACCCAAACCTTGTGCACCAAGACAGGCAGAAAGCAAACCGTCGCCGGGATGTAAACCAAAATAGAAAAAAAAAACCCAACCCTTGTGCACCAAAATAGGCTGAACGCAAACCGTCGCTAGAATTTAACCCAAAAGCGAAAAAAAAAACCCGTCCCTTGTGCACCAAAATAGGCTGAACGCAAACCGTCGCTAGAATATACACCAAAAGAGAAAAAATAAAACCCGTCCCTTGTGCACCAAAACAGGCAGAACGCAAACCGTCGCCGGAATGTACACCAAAAATGGAAAAAAAAAAACCCGACCCTTGTGCACCAAAACAGGCAGAAGGCAAACCGTCGCCGAAAAAAGATCCGTGTTGGGGAGATACTAAACAAAAACCTGATGAGTCTATTTGCGCAACTTATACTAATGTTGGTGGTAAATATTGTTAGTATATAAAGTTGGTGGTAAAAAAGAACCAGTTTGCCCTAGCCAATAGATAGCTTCATAAGGTACCGTTAAGCCGAAATGCAGAATGACAAATCATGGATCTACTTTTATTGTTCTACAACAAAAAAAGTGTGAGTTTCAATATTTTTGTTCGTGGTTGGAATTAAATGCATGTTAAAAATGTTATATATTATGTAATTATTGCGTTTTTCTTCACCGTTGGTCGGTTATGATAGCCCGGAGAGTTGCAGAACAGTATCCACCTCGATATGTTGCTTTCAATAATTGATTGTATGGCGGGGCACCACAAGATTCAGAAAAGTGCAACATAATGCGATTGCAACAAATGACCTTTGGACATGGAGCACACTGTGCGGCATGTGACTGCGACAGTTCGGCGACTAGACGCAACGACAGGCTCCGGCCTACGATTTCCATGTATTTTATTCAAAGCTCCGGACACTTACCGTCGCGTAGCAGAGTCGCAACGACAGACTATGGGATACTCATGATCTCGCTGCTTGTCGCCGACCTGTCGCGTGCGATGCAACAGGTCAGTTTTGCGCTGACGAAGGTGCACATGTGTTTTGCGTGTATTCTCATTGTCGTAATTTGTTCTAATTTCGGTGTTTTGCTTTATGTTGAGGTTTTATTATTTGTTTTTCACTTTAAAGTGTCCTTTAGTCTATTTTAATTAATGTATGTTAGATGGGATCAAAATATCATAAGAAACATACGACATATTTGAGTCATTTTAAATTCCACCGAAATTAGAAAGTGATTCACCGAAAATGTATATCTTGCCACCTAAATTGGATTAACGTCATCGAAATGAAAATGAAAACACAACAAAGAAATAGTTTCGTGGCACAATGTCACAAGGTACCCAGGCAATGTTGAAGCAATTTTCAGGTAATAATGTATAGGGCCATTTGCAAATGGAACCGTCTCCGGATGGGACCTTTTGCGAAGGAGTGACCATTTACGGATGGGATTGAATGCTACCAGATCGTTCACACTACGCATGTACGTCTCACAGAATTAAAAAGTAATAACACACGGTAAACGAGTAAAAAGCGCCACCGAAACGATATTTTTGTTGTCGTCGTTCACCGAAAGAAATTGTCGCTCCACGTCAAGCGCTTAGAGTTGCTGCGTAGCTGTGGCTATGTGAGCGCGGGGACGCAGGCCCTAGACTGCCGTATGCAAGCTATGCGTGTCCGTTTCGACTGCTCGGACACAGTGTCGTAGAAGAAAAATTACCATGTCTATATAACGACGGTAAGATGTACAATTTGCGCTGCCACTTATTGTGATTAATCAATGATCTATCTATTTCAGATGACATTTGTCGTCTTGTATTGTCGATCTCATAATTGCTTAACCAGTGTACCGCGTTAAGAGCCGTTTTGCCGTTTTGTACTGGGTACGTCTCTCATTGACTTGAATGAGCCCTGGCGGCTGAGAGTATGTCATGCTCACTGTAATGTTTTGCTGACGGTGGCGCATGTGTTGGATCATTTAGCTCCCTTCAAACTGGTTGAGTTAAATGGTGCTAATCCTCGCGTCATTTTCGTGAACGGGCGCCGGCAGTAGTGACTGGTCATCTCTTAGCTGCCACGGCGTATTTAAATAAATTTTTGAATTGATTTCATCTTTATATTACGGACGCTTTTAACGTTCTGCATCGTTGTCACATACATAATTTCAACATGAATTATGAAACCAATATATTGTAACCATAATTTGATTTAAAAGAGTGTCCGCGGCGTTTTTTCCCGCTCTTCTCCATAGGTTCCTACTACGCTTTGGAATGGGCAACTAGTTTCAATTTTCTGACCGTTCGACCTTGACAATTCAAGTAGTGGCTGTAATTGGTTTATTTTAAATAAATGCTTTGAGTTTGGATCACTATGGAAGTTTGTTGACGATACGGCGCGTCGGCGGCCGTGTATAGAACCGTGTAATTAAGAAAGAAAATAATTTTATTTGTCCCAGGTCAAGGCACACAATATTCACATTTATTCAATAAACAAGCTGACACGATTATTCGGTCTAAAGGTTGAATGAAATGTAAGTTACATTTCATTCAACCTTTAGCCCGCAAGCAGGGCTTAGAACGGGTACTTGCCATTGTGGACCTGGGTAGCGGTGGTTCCAGACGGATGCTGGTCCCAAATGGAACCAGTTCCAGACGGGTACCGGTTCCGGCCCCGTCGTATTACCGTTACTCCAACCAACAAGTATCGGTACCAGATTCAGGTACCCGCCGCAATACGCAAATCTCGCATTTGTTACCTGGAGTTATTTTTCTAATGCCTATTGAAGAGATAGGAGGAACAGGGTGTAAAGTTCGCTAAAACTCTTTAGAAACGGGAGCATCCTCGTCGTATCTGGTGGGCAACTGCCCAACTTTTGATTTCGGGAAGTTGTATATCTGCTATCTCTGCGGCAAACTCTGCTTGCGCGATGCAGGATTTGTCTGACGTCAGTGTGATGCGTTTGTTCGAATGTGGCGGTGTAGGTCAGCCACCACATAATTCCCCTCCGGAGACCGCAGGTCGATAGTGGGCTAAGTCTTGTATCTTGCGATGCTTTTATCCAGTGCCAGTTGACGTTCCATTGGGTCGGAACCGGGTGTCGCATAGTTCGCGGTGAGTCGGAACTGCTTGCGAAGATGCCCCCAGTGAGTCGGGGTGGCGCTGCTTGTGCTCCAGTGGGTCGGATGTCGTACAGCGCTGAATGTGCAGTGTGCTGTGCCATGGTTGCTGATGAAGCTGAGGGTGATGACCAGGTATGCGATCGCGCTGCATGCTGATGGTCAAAATACCCGTTGAAGCCGTGGTTGCTGGCTGGCTGTGTGACTCGCCGCTCTAAAGCTTGCGGGAGTGATGATGATGACGTCACGCTGAAGTAGTTGCACGAAGGCTGCGCTGACGTTCATAATCGGGGTCACCAGTGAAGGGATATGAGGAACAGGGTGTAAAGTTCACTCATACTCTTTAGAAAAGGGAGGTTCCTCCGACCAGATGGATGTTGTATCTGGTGGGCAACTGCCCAACGTTTGATGTCGGGAAGTTGTATATATGCTATCTGCACGGCAAACTCTGCTTGGGCGATGCAGGATTTGTCTGACTTCAGTGTGATGCGTTGGTTCGCATGTATCGGTTCAGATGCCGCCACACCTATTAACTATCATTTTTTACTTACTGTACTATATTTGTTTTCTCACTTTAACATACGTTACTGAAATATTTTTAGGTAGGTACTGGTTTTGATACTGGTACAGTACCGTTACAGATAACATCGTCGTTATCAGGGCGTTTTACGGTGTTGTTCGATGTTTGGCACGACAGGTTAGACTAAATATCTATCACTCCCTCGTCAGATCGCATCCATATTATTTAATACAAATATGGGGTAGCGCATCCAAAACTAACCTAAGCTGCATCCAAAGAATACAAAATAAACTGATAAAAATCTTATTTCATTATGACTTTCTCATACCAACAGATAAAATTTACTCCGAAACAAAATTAATGAATATGAAACAAGTGTATTACTATATATAATACATGCATCTTAATAAAAATAAAAAAGATAAAAGCTACACTCGGAACTAATTTTTGAAACGAACGCCGAAGAAGGGTTAAGACCTCTCCGTAGACTATATTTATAATACATGCATCTTAATAAAAATAAAAAAAGATTAAAGCTACGCTCGGAACTAATTTTTGAAACGAACGCCGAAGAAGGGTTAAGACCTCTCCGTAGCGCAAATGATATCTGTCTCGCAGGAATACGTACGAATAACGGAAAGAAAAGTATTACATACGAAGGGGCACGGATATTTAACAAATTTCCACGAGAAATAAAAACCTCTAAAAGTTAAACCACTTCCTTCAGCTTTGCCATTGTTAAAAAGGCCCGTGTAGACATAACTATCTCGTTTTATTGAAATGTTCAATAGTAAAATACAACTTTTTGTATCGATAAACAGGTTCCGTATTATTTGGACGATATACTTTCTACTTTTGCATTACGTAAAACACTATGCTTTTAGATAGGTAATTATTATATCGATTTCTGGTGAGAAACTAAGATGCATCTGTGTTTTTAATTAGTACAAGCTTCTGCGTGCGACTTCGTCGGCGTTAAATTTCTTGAATTTCTTGTTCCTCTGACCCAGCCCGTCGCATCGCCTGCCCGTGCGAAGCGAAAACGAGGTTATATCCTCGTTTTCGCTTCGCATTCTAAGACTTTTTAATTTTGCTCGTCTCCTTAGAGTAATAGCGTGATGTTAAATATAGCATTTCTCAAGAATTGGGCTAACTAAAGCAAAACGAATTTTTCAAATCCAACCGGTAGTTGTTCCAGTAGTAGTCTCCCTGCATACAAAGTTACAAACAAACAAATGTACCTCTTTATAATATTAGTTTAAATAGTATTAGTATAGACTAGTACTTACTTACTCTTGCATGGCATATGGGCATTGTTAACCAACATAGAAACAGTCGATAAAATTGCATGCGCGAACAGGCACATGAATTTTTTTTCCCTACATTTTTACCTGCATCGGCATGACGCTCATATAATAATTCTTGATTAAACAGTAGCGGTTGCCCGCGACTACGTCTGCGTGCATTACGTATTTTTCTATTTTTTTTGCAAATATTCAGGATAAAAAGTAGCCTGTATCCTTTTCCAGGTCCCATACTACCTGTGTGTTAAATTTCATAACGATCGGCTCAGTGGTTTAGGCGAGAAAAGGTAACAGGCGAGACAGGCAGAGTTATAGAGGTATGAGGACAGGGTGTAAAGTTCACTCATCCTCCATAGAAAAGGGTGTCGTGTCAGGTGAGCGACGATTGATGTTGTGACATTCCTTCACGCAGTAAATTCTGCTTGCGCGATGCAGGATTTTGCGTTGCTGGAGTTCGCATTTGGCGGTGTAGATGCCACATCACTCCCTCCTGGGACCGGACACCGGAGGCACAGAATAAATAGGGACAGTACGGAAACTAGGCCTATTTGTCAAAATAATTCCCTACGCTCGTATTGAAGTGTTTTTTGGAACGATGTTCTATAACGCGGCTTGCCACAGGAACTTAACTAGTAGAAATCGTCACGCGAAAAAGCGTTCATTCATGTACTCGTACAAGTTGGCGTCTGCATTTTTTTTTCATGGAAGTCATTTTCATAGTTTCCAAGGGTGCTGTAGCCGATAGAGAGGTCAAAATGTAAATCCAAGATTTCGCATCCAGAAAATTTTGTCAGGGGCCATCTTGTATTTTCTTTTTGACCTCGCTATTGGATTCAACACCCTCAAAAACCAAGAAAACGATACCCATGATGAAAAGTTTGAAAAATCTCGCAGCCGCCATCTTGGATTTTCATTATGACTTCACTATCGGCTTTAGCACCCCCCGAAAAAATAAGACGACACCCATGATGAAAAATTAAAATAAAATTGACCACTCGTCTCGACACAGTACCCGCGACTGAGAGCACCGCGACGTTCGCTTTGATGTCTCGTCGATTTTGGCCACGCGCGAATCGGAATCGAATTTTGTGGCGCCATACTCGCACTGCGACAAAAATGGCCTATAGAAACTGACAGCTTTGAAGGTGATCTGTGACCGCGTTGAATGCGTTGTGCTCACAACTTCTGGAAGCTGTGCTCCCACACACTTTCGACGGCACGAATTTTATTAGTACTGCTTATTGGCCAAGATCAACTAAGTTATCATTTTGTATGTGATTTTCTATTATTTATAACATAACGGCACGCCTGGTTTCCTCGAAGGGCTAGGCAGAGGTGTACCAAAATTACACCCTCATTTCACTCAAAGTCCCACGTAATTTTGAGCGACCCTATTACAATCAACCGTTCACTAATCCAGTCTCTGGGCTGCTACTGAGAAATTCCAGATAGAAAAACCCTGTAAGACGTTGCCGGACGTGCACGCATGACCAACTTTTGTCGACGAACTTTTGTTTACGGAAGAATGGACAAAATCACAGATAGAATATACAGTAGCGCTTGCGACCACTAGACCAGGCAGACCCAATTTTTTTTTATAGCATGCCTAAATCCGACTTAACAACGCGGATATCACCGAAAAGGTAGGCATTACACCTACACCTACATTTTTCCGCATTCAGCCATAACAAACCCTAAAATAATAGGAAAACCCAATAACATTTTGCCCGATCCGGGATCAAATATATTACCCTACACTCAGCGTGCTTGCAGATTGCAACCACTAGACCAATGAGAGCAATTCAGTTGGTCATTATTTATCTGACACTTAACAGTCAGTCATTGAAGATGAACATAAAATTAATAATCATATTTGGACAAGGACAGAACACTATCTAATTTTAAATTTAATTTGTTTCATGTACGTGTCGAAAAATAACCTTGCAAAACATCTATGCAATTGGAGTGTATTTGTTTTATTATGTATCTGTATGTATGTACTTGCACTGATTTAGAGCAATAATTGCAGTTTCCGACCATTTTTTGGCACCTTGACATGTTTGATTTGCTTTTAATGTGTGGATATTTAATGTGTGGATAATTAATGTGTGGATATTTAATGTGTGGATATTTAATGTGTGGATATTTAATGTGTGGATATTTAATGTGTGGATATTTTTTATGAGTTTGCTGTCATTGCCTTACGAGTACCTAACTTTGCTCAATTTACCGCCGCTCAAACTTTGCAAATGTAAAAATAACCTTGCAAAGGCATTCAGTTTTAATGTTTAACAATACCAATGATAGGTGTGCAACGACAAAGTGCTGCAGTACTTAGCTGCTCTGCCTCTGCGGGCTGTTCGTGTTCGTACCTGCTAATAAACGAACGGAAATACGAAGATTACCATAGCGCATACCTTTTCTGGTTTAACTTAGTTGTTTACATTAAAGCAACTATGTTGACGAGACAAGACCCGATTTGTAGGAAATTATGTGCCAGATAAGTTAACCGGAACTAATCCTGAGATTGTGAAACAGGACACTAGATACAGTCAGCAACCGAAAACGATAAACACTTCAGTTTTCTGATCGTAATTATTGAGCAAAATGTTTAATTAAAATCAGAACTATTCTAGAAGTAAAGTAAGCTGTCATAATGCAAATTCTTAGCATTAGGTGGATTGTCTCATTAAGTTTTCTTGGTGACATTTTTACAGCATAGAACGGCTGAAGAAAGAGTATAATTATTGAGTTTTGGCTATCTTAAGAAATGCTAAAGAGCTGATTGGCCAATTATGTTGTGTCAATTTATATGTTATGTAAAAGTATCCAGCGTACGTAGTACACTATCACTCCTATCTCTTTCACCCACTTCACGAAGAGAAGACAAATCATTTTCTTAGAAAAAAGTTATTATTTTCTTGAATTTTGTCGACAAAACTTGTTTCTATGGTGGTCATGCGACGCGTGCTGGATGTGTAGCATGCCCACTTCTGATGTCTAATCTACGAAGAGAAGACAAATCACTTTCTTATCAAAATTTCATTATTTTTCTTGAATTATGGCATCGCGCCGATGAAATCTTCCTACAATCTCTTATTTTGCCTTCCATTTCTTATGTGTTTTAGTGGCCATGATAAGCAGGGAAGCCCGCGGAATTTAAAGAACAATGCCCACTTCCCATACATTTCAAAACCTGATAATGAAAGTTTATATATAGTTATAAGATATAGTAGAAACACTACTGTAAGTTTAGAAAATAATGTCATATAGTCATTTTTACAATTGAAACGCTACGAAGTCCAACAAATATTGTTACTTTTTAGGTTAGGATAGGTTATAAAGAAATAAATGTGCTAGAACAAATTATTTAACACTCGTAGTTTAGTCTAAAATAGGAATATTTACTTATACATACCTATGTTCTAAAACGTCTTTTTTACATTGTGAATTCCTTAAAACCAGCTGCCCTTATGTCACTGCTTAGACTCTCGATGATTGTCACTATAAATTGAGTGTCGAGCATTAAATGACAAACGTCAAAAAATCCGTTTCAATCGTCCTAAGTCAATTACATATTGCATGATTAATTAACTAAAATATTCATTTATTTTTAATTCATCTGTATTAATTTTTTTTATAAATAAGAAATATTTACTGAACTAAGTAAAACGTTAAATAATGTATAAGCATAGCATAATCAGCCTATAACGTTCCCACTGCTGGGACACAGGCCTCCTCTCTATGAGAGGTAGTGAGCCGTAATCCACCACGCGGGCTCAGTGCGGGTTGGTAGATGTCACATGTCTTCGAATTTTTGGTTCTAGGACATGCCGGTTTCCTCACGATGTTTTCCTTCACCGTTTTTGAGACGGTGAAGGAATGTATGAAACTCAGAAACAGAGTTGTTTAAGTCAAGTAGCAGTATGTAAAATGGAACGTTGTTAAAAAAGGGAAGTTGAGATGCGTTCAAAACATGCTTCTTGACGTCGAATAAGCATAAAGATTTTTTTTTTTAATTCTGCGTTTCTTTTAATTAACATTGTGATAAGCGTAATTAAAATACAATTTAATTAGCTGTATTTTAAGATTTATTTCATTTCTATACATAGTCAAGTGAAAAATGGGTATTCTTCTTTCTTACGTTTGTTGCAATTTGCAAGTCAGTAGTAGGTTGTATGTTGATTAAAGTATGATTCGCGACCGTAACATATATGTATAAATTCAGAATTTTGATCCGATCTGAATCAGTTATACAACTCCTTAATTTAGTATTATCCTATACAAATAATCCAAATGTCAAGATTTCATGAAAATTGTCATTTAATAGGATTACTTGGTCTTAAAGAGAAATATTGGTGACTTTGGTGATTATTCTTTTTATCCTACATCAAATCAAAATATTGTATTTCAAGCAAACCTACATGGTCACTTATGAAACGTCAGAAGCTTGGTGCATGGTTACTCTTTTAAAAATAATTTTCTTTTACAATGTTTTCAAATTACAGTGTTAATAGATATGTGAAGGAGGACAGTGTAGGCCTGTCAACAAGTACCAGGTGCTTTACAAATAGAAAATGGTCTAAAAATCTACAGTCTACATTACAAGGCCTACAACGTTCGCACATTCACAAAATATAAAAGAATCCAATAAAACATAAACATAAAACAACATCACGCCTGTAATTCCAGAAGGGTTAGGCAGATGTGTACCTATAGTGCACCCACATTTCGTCAGTTTAAGTCCCACGTAATAGGCGGCGAGCCTATTGCCATCAACCGGACACAAATCCAGAATAAAAAAAATAAAAAAAATAAAAAACATTTAAAACTTATCAAGCCAAATTACATGATTGCCATTTCATCTGTAACAAATCTGAATTAATATTCTGTTCACAAAAGCCACGAACAAAGAGTTGAACAGAGTTGACATACCAACACACCATCAACCGACTAGCAAATTGCAAAAACGTAAGAAAATTTGAATTTCGCGGGCCACCCTGGCATTCTGTACTGACCGTACGAAGAAAGAAGAATTACTTCATTCATTCTCCGATCACAAGATTTACATAACTCGGTATTTAGTTCACTTACAGCTTTTGTATGATATTAACGTCATGTAATTTTGTTGTAATATGGAAAGGTATTACAGATCATATCGGCTGTTTAGCGTTTTGTTTTGTAAGAGATAAGTGAAAGGACACCTTACTTCCAAGGAGATGAATCACGTTTGTTTAATCCATACTAAAAACACACATGTTCAAATCTGTGACCTTGTCACGCTTTTTAACAACGGCTGAACGAATGTTGATGTCCGGCACACAAGTAGACCATGGCTTGGTTTAGGATTTAGGGTACTTTTTATCCCGGTAGGTTCCCGCGGGATAATGTCCGACCTGTTCGAAGCCACGGGCAAATTAACGTAAGTATGTTAATATTTTACAGATTAAAAAAATCTATTTTACAATCAATTTTCAACTCACTAACCATTTCCCATTGAATCTAATAGGGAAGCGCGCTTTTGGATTTTCAATTTTCAGCGCTGATCTGAGCGTTAAAAATCCAACAGCGCGTTTATTTAGGTGGCGCCTAGTGCGGGTGCCATCTATCGGGCTCCCGACTCTTGGCGAAAGAAACGTGAACTTATGTGGGCTCTCGGCCTAAATCAGTGCGTTGAACATCCAGTGATCTTCAACGCACTGCTTAGCGCCGAGAGTTGAAAATCCAGCAGTGTTTTTTTTTCGACGCGCTGAGATGCACTCTGTTGGATGCTCAATGCTCGGTTCAACACCGAGAGTTGAAAATCCAGTGCACGATATAATACCGCCGCGATATTATTACGTCCATGCGAACGTGGTCTAACCCTCTGCTCTCCCATGACGGGGTATTCATATCCATGATTTCTCACACGGGACATTAAAAAAAAATGGTTTCGTCTATAATTAGGTAGTGAAAACGGGCATGATACTTCCTTTCTTTTACTACGTTTACCTCCTACCAATTAGACGAAAACGATCTTGTGATTGTTAAACTACAACAATAACAACAATAAACAATAACAAAAATGCTTAGAATTGTGCACTTTAAAGGTTTTATTGTTTTGATGTTAGTCGATAAATCGATATTGAATACATATTGACAACAGACAGACTCCTTATGTTTTACTTCTACACACTTAAATACATAAACTTACGCCTTATCTTCATGGGAAGGCAGAAACTACAGAACGCCACTCGGTACTCCTTTTGCTCGTTTAAGAATGGAAATGTCTTCTTCTTTACCAAGACGATTTCAGAAACACTACACAGTGTGTGTATTTTTATTGTAACCCGAAATAGGTAGCTAAAATACAATAAACCAAATTCGGAATGCCTCTCTAAATGATGCCGCAACGATCTGCCAAGATATACTGGTCACACTGTATTTCTCGTAGCGGTTAAAGATCAAAATGGTGCAAGTGACACATGACCTTACAATGGTTGACCTTTGAACTTCTGGACCTCTGTAATACTACTATTCTGTCCGGTGTTGATTTGTAGAAACCTACTGTTGTGGTGCAATCCGTGTAATTTGAGAGGCCTATATAAATTGGACGGCGGTAGGTAGAGAGTTGACTGATTATTTGTTGTTTTACGAAATATGCGAATCGATATATTCACTATAGAGAGTTCGTAAGAAGCAGCAATGAGGCACACTGGTAACATAAAATTCAATCAATTTTTCAGTTGTGGTTACCTTCTTACATTTTGTAACTGGAATAAAGATGGGTAATAAATAAAAAAAAAATACTTAACAGGCGTAAAAAACACTTAACGAAGCCGAGAGTCAATTTTACTCCCCGTCATAGCTTTTTTTTGCACTGTACCATACCTGGCCACCTTTACGAAAACAAGCTTTTAATGTATAAAGTCTCGTGTACGCACTAGCGCGACGCCACAGCGCGACACAAAGGTACCACGTGTCGCGCGACGAGCGGTGCCTTTGTGTAGCCTTTAAATAACTTTGAATATCCCCACGACCCCTGTACCGCATGCACCCATAAGCAAAATGTTTTGCGTGTCTTACATTGCGCACCACCGCAAACGCAAATTTTCACACAAATTAAAGTCGTATCCCAGCAACTATTTTTGTGTAATATTACTTAGTTTGGTGTACAGGATGCGTAGTTGACGGCTATGTGATGGGTATTTTTACACGTCTTCTTAATTTGACGTGGCATCCTATTGTATAAAGAGGAAGATAAAGCCGCAGTCACATCTCCCAAGCAGTAGCTAACAACTGCATATGTTTATGTACTTACTCACCTACATACCTGACCTAAGGTCATTAACTGTCAAACCCAATAACCTAAGACACATCGCTTCTGAACATAGACAGTACAATTCAGTCTGTCCCTGTCAAAAAAATGAACATAGACAGTACAATTCAGTCTGTCCCTGTCAAAAAAATGAACATAGACAGTACAATTCAGTCTGTCGCTGTCAAAAAAAAATAGCTGTCAACGCGTTAAAGGGTCGCATACTTTGGCTTTATTAGGACGTTAAAACCAGAAATTGATAGGTATTTCTACCTCCAGTACGCCAAAATTGGAGATAGATACGTTATATGGTTCGGCCGTAAGTGCACATGACTCTACGAACGCATATCAATGATACTTTACCCACTTACAGCCCAATAAAACTGGCATAAATACATACACGTGCGTACCCTCTCAAACTTGCATTTTATATCCAAGCTAGATATAGGAATGTATTAATCCATAAACGACATAGCCAATTTGACGGCGGTATACAAACCACGGTGCTATGAACTCCATCGAGTTCACTAGTTCATAGAGAAGGGACACGCATCGCATCGCATAATTTAGTAGCCATACCTATTTACCATACTCGGTGTGACATAGATTAAAACATGCATAGATGCGATCAAGTACCTATATAGTACTGAGTTAAACTGAGGCGAAGACCACGCGTTACGCGGGACCCGACTGCGGGCTTCGATTGTTTCAATGATTTGGAAGTCATGGGACTATTCGCGCCAATTTGGACAAGTCCATACAATCGAGTCTATTTTTATTCTGCAGAAAAGAGCCATCAGAGCCATATATAATCTCCGCAGGCGCGATTCTCTAAGGGAATTGTTTAAGGATATTAACATCATGACTGTACCTTGTCAATACATCTATGAAAACATCATGTACGTAAGAAAAAATTTACATCTTTACAGTAAAAGAGGTGAAAGACATAATTATAGTACTAGAAATCGGGACCTATTAGATCAACCAGGTTTCAGACTGGCTAAAGTAGACTCATCTTTCATGGGGTACTGTCTAAAATGTTATAATAAAATACCTCCCCACATACTTCAACTGAATGAGACAAAATTCAAATCCTTTGTCAAACGCACACTATTCAGGCAGGCACATTATAGGTCCAACCTATAATATGCCTGCCTGAATAGTGTGCGGATAACATAACTGATAAAAATGCCTGGCTTAATGCCGGTCCTGCTCCACACCACAACTAATTAATTGACATTTGAAACACTGTTGAAGCTGCTGAAGATAGTAAGAATTTATTTGCATTATATAAACTCAATCTCCTTTTTATTATATAGATGCATTGCACAGATGTGAGTACTTTGTACTATAGAGCTACCATTTACCGGGTAATGTCATAGATTGACTTGAATGTGCCTTGGCGGCTGATAGTATGTCATGCTCACTCAAATGTCTCGCTGACGGTGGCGCGTGTGTCGGATCATTTAGCTCCCTTCAAAATGGTTGAGCTGAATGGTGCTGATCCATGCGTCATGTTCGTGAACGGGCGCCGTCAGTTGGGACTGGTCATCTCTTAGCTGCCACGGCTTATTTTAATAATTAATTAGCTGGATTGTTTTTAATTATGTTTTGATGCACTCTGGACGCTTTTAACGTGTACGGTTTTTTGTACATCGTTCTCACTTATAGTGTCAACATTAATCGATGTAACTAAGATATATGTATAAACATTATTATTTCAAAGAGTGTCCATGGAGTTTCTTGCCCGTTCTCTCCATAGGTACCTACTACGCTTTGGAATGGGCAACTAGCTTCATATTTCTGACTGACCGACTCCTTGACAATTCAAAAGTGCCTGTAAATGGTTTAATTGAAATAAATGATTTGAGTTTGAGTTTGACAAGTCAGTTGACAGAATCGGCGCGAGCACATTTTGTCCCGCAACCTGCGCGAGATTGGATAGTCTAATGTCTTTATATCAAATCATTATATGTATATATATATATATATTCCTCAGTTTGACCAGAGCTTTAAGAATATCTTATATCTATAATATTTCTGTTGATTACACTTAAGTACTTATGCATTTAACACTTAATCGGCTTGATGTTACAAAATGCGTAGCTGAAATTAATCACATTGTTAACTAGAATGTTTGTTGAGATGTATAAAGGTAGAATTTTTTACATATACCCATCAAAATATTTCAGGTTGTTTTTGTATGTTTTGTTACTTAAGTGAAAGATAGTGCAAATTAAACAGATGATGCACAACATTGCATAATTATGAAAACACGACTTGATAGCTATTTTAATATTCATAATAATTTCGTTATTTTAAATATATTCACAGTCTTTATTTACATACCCTTTTACATGACTTTATAGAAGTTCAAAAGTATTGCAATAATTACATTTTAGTAGAAAAACAACAAGGTGAATAAACCGAGAATGTCGAGATAAACTAGACTATGAATGTATGAGCATTAGACTATTCTATTGACTAATTACTGTGTTGCCAGCAGACGTCTTCCACATGAGCTTCCGCTTCTCTCATAACTATAATTATCAGAATGACGTAACGTATGTCGTGCTAACAAAATTGGCAGTCAGTAAGTTGGTAGTCATTACCAAGGAATATCGTGTTACCCAGTAACTTGGCTGTTTGTAGTTCTCTTGAGAACTATTTTGGGGTCATCCAGTCTTACAGGCAGGCAGACGATGACTGAGTTGGTAACGCTTGGTTGGGCTGATTTCTCAGGAGTCGCGTCCAGCGACTCATGCACGATATTTTAATGCACTCATCACTAATTAGAATTTCAGGAGCTTATTTTGTAACAGCAACATTGTGCTTTAGAACAAATAAACGTTAATTTATTTATTTGCAAAACTAGCTGCACCCTCGGTTTTCCCGCTTAAGTCTCGATCCCGTGGGAATATCGGGATGATATATGTTATGTCCTATCCAGGTCTTGTGGCAAATTTAATTATAATCCGTTCGGCCGTTTTAACGTAACAAACAAACACAAAAAATCAAATCTTTTCTCTTGATGTTATAAAACTAGCTGTTGCCCGCGACTTCGTCTGCGATCCAGGGTAAAACGTATCCAATGTCCTTCTCCAAGACCTGGTCTACCCTTGTGCCAAATTTTATCTAAATCCGTTCGGCCGTTTTAGCGTGCCACGTAACAAACAAACACTGCTTACGCATTTATAACCCTACTATCCTTCTATATACATTTTATCTCCTTTATTCATTTTAAAACTTATCTTTGACATTTTAAAATATTTCCATAAAAGGACCCTCCTATCCAGGACGTCAAGTTCGGTCTGAGTCCATTTGAGTATGCCAAAAGAGTACATCAAAACCGGCATGACCCAACCGTTAAAGGCGCGCACCTTGTTTCCGCCTGACAGAAGACTATTTAACACTTTCTTCAGACGGCTAAAGAATCGCTCCTTCAACGATTGCTTCATGTCAGTACCATTGATGCCAAACGCTTCCCACCCACCCAAATACTTATAGGTTTTCGATGCGGAGAGGCCTCTAAGGTTTATGGAATCCGAGAGTTGGATTCCCACGGATTCCACAATCTCCCCTCGCTTTACATGCAAGACCGCACATTTGTCCACACCAAATTCCATTCTGATGGCGCTATATAAAGGTTCAGTTACTTTCAGCACCTCCATCAGTTGCAAATTGTTGGGGGCAAAGAGTTTTAGGTCATCCATGAAGAGAAGGCGAGATATAACCTGGCTACCTCTCCTCAGACGATAGCCTAGACCTGAATCCTCCAACAGTGTGCTTAGAGGATTAAAGGCTACGCAGTACCAAAGCGGACTCAAACTATCGCCCTGAAATATGCCTGCCTCGCTCGATCCTTATCGGCTCGCTGTTCCTCTGGATATTTCGACATCCTGGATAGCGAAGCACCGTCTTCCATTGCCCCATACACGACATCAGTAAGTTGCGTAGAGTTGCATCTACTTTATACAACTCCAGCACCTTCATGAGCCATGGATGTGGCACTGAGTCATAGGCCTTCTTATAATCTATCCAACATGTCGACAGATCCTTTCGGAAACGACGAACCTGTTGGCTAATGGCCATATCAATGAGGAGCAGCTCCTTAGTACCACGGGACCCGTTCTTACATCCATTTTGAGAGACAGACACGATGGAGTTGGTGTCTAAATGTATGTTTATTTTAGCTCTCATAATGGATGTGTCGGTCGGTCGGAATGGTGATCGGTCTATAATTTTTGGGTTCCGCAGAACTACCTGATTTATGGAGCAGGTGGGTTATTACAGGATCCTTCCTGACTGCTGACAATTTTTATATTAAAAAGTAATGTGGATTCTTTTTCACAAATAAAGCCGTTTCCAATATATATAACGACGGAAATGTTAATATTTTCAAAGATTTGAAATAAGAAACACAGCTATCTGTTGTCTTAAGACCGCACATTGACCTTATGCATCGCTTTGGATCCTAAACACAAGTTCCTTATCAGAGGACTGCCCCCAAAAAATAACGCCATACCGCATAACAGAGGCAACAAGTCCATGGTATGCCGTTAAAAGAACCTGACTGTTGACTCTCTTAGAAAGTTGAAATAGAGCATATGCCGATTTACTTATTTTCTTACACATTTCTTAAACATGAGGTTTCCATGTGAGTTTGTTGTCGATCACTATGCCTAAGAACTTTGCTTTATTTGCTTCCTCAATATCACAGCCTTGGTAGGTACTCGTAATACTAACTTATGGGTTTTCGCAGCGGGTATGAAAGTGCATTACTTTTGTCTTACCTAGGTTTATTAATAAATTATTTGTAGCCAATTTATAATAACTCAGAGATAAATTTGAGGAAATTAATGTAATGACTGCCTTCTCAGTATATTTTTGAAAATGTTGTAAATGCCCATAAAACATAAAATTGATAAAAATTCATTGATATCCATAATATAAATACAAGGAACAAACACAATTTTTTTGTACCTTCAACAAGGTTCGAGAAAATAGGTGGCTCGTTCAGGTGTCAATGTATAGGTTTTTATAATAAACTTCCAAGCCACGTTCAAGATCTAAGTCTTAATGCCATACATGGTCTTCACATGACCTGACCAAGATTATGTCTGGACTTTTAAAAGAGACTGTGACCTCTGAGTTTGTTTCGGCCTTTCTTCTCAGAGAAGTCAGATAGGAAACACCGAACTCATCTAATTAAAAAAAAAGACGTGTAAAAGTGTTTGTACAAACCTACTCACAGAAATAAAATCATTTATCATGTAATAGGGGGCGAGCCTATTGCCATCAACCGGGCACAAAACCAGACTTCGGGCTGCTACTGAGAAATTTTAGTTAGAAAAACCCAATAACACTTTTCCCGACCTATATTTATTTCATTGGATGGGTTTACTCTTGACTCTAGTCTAGGTCAGAGGTGACAGAGACAAAATCTACGATGAAGTGAGCTTACACAGAAGAAGCCTGTTTTCCGACCTGGGAATCGAACCCAGGACCTCATGCTCAGCAGTAGCTCTTGCGACCACTAGACCAACGAGGCAGTCGTTTGTGAAACATGTCATTAAAAAATAAGTAAATTAGTTATTCTTTGATATTATAAAAGCATTTGGAAAATATAAATTGTTTAAATTTATTTGTGAATGAATTACATTTTTGTTAATTTTTAAATGTTTCCTGTAATTTATTATATTATTTCATTGACATGACTAGGCTACTGTGGAGTGCATTTTGAGCTTAGAGCTTGGTAGGTTAAGTCCGGTTACGTAATGTGTATCTGGACTGGATGTTATCTCTTGTAATGTGTGTTGGTACTTTCGAACAAATTTGCTAATTTCTTCTATATTTACTACCATTCTTATTTACAGCTGTTGGTGTCTTCTATTTTTACTAACATTCTTATTTACAGCTGTCGGTGTCTTCTATTTTTACTAACATTCTTATTTACAGCTGTCGGTGTCTTCTATATTTACCAATATTCTTATTTACAGCTGTTGGTGTCTTCTATATTTACTAATATTATTATTTACAGCCGTTTGTTGTCTTCTATATTTACTAATATTCTTATTTACAGCTGTTGGTGTCTTCTACATTTACTAATATTATTATTTGCTGCCGTCAGTGTCTCCATAATTACTAATATTCTTATTTAAAGCCGTCATTGTCTTCTATATTACTAATATTCTTAATGGTCTTTTTTGCAGTGTGAATGAATGCATGTTGGGGTCTGCTTTAAGTCTTACCGAATGCAGCTGAGTGCAAGTATTATACAAGAGCCACTGCTGAAAGACTCATTATGTTATATTGCATTAAGATTCAAAGCGCATTTAACGGTAACTTCTATTTCATAAGAAATATTTTTCTTAAGTTGGTCTTTGTCTTCACCATTTGCGGTTTCGTTAATTTGATTCACTGGAAATCGCTGACTTTCATCTATCTTGTGGAATTACCCACTATTTACTTCATTACTAAAGATTTCTTTATTTTACTGTTTTCCTTTTTTGTATATTTTGCACTAGATCGATTAGTTAGAGATAGGTAGGGTGAAGTGTTATTGGGTTTTTCTATTTATTTATTTATTTAATCTTTTCGAACACAAAAAGGTACAAAGGAAGACTTAATGCCTATGGCTTTCACTACCAGTCAACCAAGAGTGGTCTTCACCACTGTTGGTTGAGATTAGATGTCAGGTGCTTTGGCTGAAAGGAACAATCATTTAAGAAAAAAAAACTTCTATCCGGAATTTCTTAGTTGCAGCCCGGAGTTTGGATACGTGCCCGTTTGATGGCAACAGGCTCGCCCCCTATTACATGGGCCTTAAATATAACTGGCAAAATGTGGGTGTACTATAAGTGCACCTCTGCCCAACATTTCGCGGAAACAAGGCGTAGTGTTATATTTACGTTTAGAAGATCATTAAAATAATCTTACATGCTTTTGCTCTTTGTTAAATAAAATCTGCACTTCCTTAAGCATCTTCCACATCAGCCTAAATAGGATAAATTTTTAACCAGTGCGCAAACTGTACTAACCATGAATTCTAGTAATGACATTTTTCGTCGGCTATTAAAAAAAAGCAGCTGTTCAGTACATTTTGACCGCGTAAGTGTTGCAATTTTCTATGAAATAGCTGTTTCTTTTTAAATAACCCACAAAAAAGTCTATTCTAGGGGGTCTAGAATCATATGCTGGTGAATTCATGGTTAAAAACTTATCCTGTATAGCAGTCTCTGGACATAGGCCTCTCCAATCACACATCATATAACTCGATGCTCGGCTTCTCTCATCCAGCTGCTACTCATCCACCCTGCGAAGACCCTAAGCATGTCTAAAAGTATGTCAAATTTATGGCAAACACTTATTGATTACATAGACCTGTAACACTAGTCATCTATAACCGGTTTTGCAACCACTTCCCACACTGTGCAAAACACACAAAAGTTTCGTTTACACGGGATAGTTTCTCGAACGTTCTACGGGGAGAGAATTTTCATGTGATAGGCGAGCGGTATCTGTATGTAGTACTGTTTCTATAGTAATCGCCGCATGCGTCGATTGATTAAGTGAGACGCTTGCCCCTTGCTTCCATACCCAGACGCCTCAATGCTTCGAAAAGCACGTCCGGCTGTCATTCGTAGATCTTTGACAGTCGTTACGGGGAGTCAGAAGCCCGACAGCAACAAGCACTCTTACCAATGGGTATCGCGTTACCCAGTAACTAATTATGGAGGTCAGGTAGGCAGTCGCTCCATGTAAAATACTGGTATTCAGCTGCATCTGGTGAGAATGGAATCTGACTCCAACATAGTCTGGAAAAGGATACCTTTGTAGAGTGGCTTCATAATATAATCCTGTTTATATTATGATCCTGTTTATATTTTAATCCTGTTTTTAATATAATCCTGTTTATATTATAAATCTGTTTATATTTTAAAACTGTTTATATTATAATCCTGTTTAAAACTGCGGACGTGCACGACCGTTTTAGCTGATCTCGTATAGGCTTACTGGAAATGAATAGCTTGATATGTCGTCGTGTGTACTTCGACTCGAGTATCTTTTTGATTTAGTAGTATTTATTTGTACATATAGTTATTTAGTCATTAGAACGTAGTGCATATAGATCGTTGTGTTGAATTTAAACACAACAAATAACAAACAAATAATAAAGTAAAGTTGAAAAGGTTTTGGGAGATTGACATATCAAATCAGTATCGTGTACAGTAACGATTCACTATTAGTAATAAACATAACAAACACATTTGCTAACAGTGCTAACAAACTCATGGACATCCTCGCCTCTCGTGGTCCAGTAACTCTCCTCGTGTGAACGAGGCTTTATTATCATGACAATTACTGTAGGTCCAAGGTTAGCACTCCTGAACCTGATCGACTGGTTTGGTTTCGATTTCCCTAGCTAGGGCTTGGGTTCAAATCTGATAGGAAGGATCTATTCCCAGATCTACCTACTAAAGAAATACGTGTACGATTAACGAAAGCAGAACGTGATTTTACCTATAGCTAAGTTTGAATAAACGGAGCAATAATACATACACACAATATAAACTCACACCTTCTTTCCCGGGGGGTAGGCAGAAACTACAGAACGCCATCAGCTACGATCCTTACATGATTCTAAAAGCCTCCCTGGAGAGGCTGGTTTATAAAAGGGTTTAAAAATACTCTTGTTTTATTTTCAGCAGGGCCTTGCAACCCAAAACCAACACGGAAGCAATAAAAACATTCTCGAACATACACTATTACTGCTGTTACATCAACCATTTCAATACGAAAGAACTTATGCAAAATTAATCACACACACAGATTCATATTTTTATTCAGAATCATACCTAACAGAATTCCTTCCCGCTCTCGTAACTGGCAATTAAGTAATCTGTCGTAAATAAAACAAAACTTTTTAATGATTGGCGCGATGCAGCATATGTTGGTATTACAGGAGTGTGGGTGTATTTGATTTATGTGTGGTGTGTTTGTGTGTGTGTGTGTGCGTGCGCGCTACGTTCACCTGAACGACACGACCTGTGCGATGAAACTGACAGACGTTGGTAGCTGCGATTTGTGCAATTCTTATTGGCTGCATACACTGTGGAGTTTACATATAAAAAAAAAACTATTTATGTTGGAGTAAAGCCGCTTGCTAAAAGGCTCTTTCAAGGTAGTTAAACCGCGCTCTGTTACCATACTAAACTACCTTTTGGAAGAGGCGACTAGAATCAATTCTATTTTAATGTAAATGTTGATGTTCAAAAGTGCCTTTACTCCGCCTTTGAATTATATGCTTTGCTTTGACATGACATATTTTGACATTAAAATAACGTTAACTGTCTCGTTGGTTTAGTGCAACCAAAACTGCTAACTGCTACTGCTGGATTCGATAAGGTCGAATTAAGCGTTATTGCAATCTTGATTCGAGCCCGCTTGATGGCAATTGCCTTGCCCCTGATTATGGCAATTGCCTCGCCCCTGATTATGGCACTTCAGCATTACTGGATAAATGAAGTTACTTAAACTATACACCTGTCTCTGAAGTAACTGTTCTTCTCCATAGGTATCTACTACGCTTTTGAATAGGCAACTAGCTTCATGTTTCTGTCCGACTCTTGACCATTAAAAAGTTCCTGTTTAATTGATAAAATTAATTGAGTTTGAGTTTGAGTACATTATAGGATAGCCTATAGGTAAAAAAAAATTGTTATTAACATCCATCTTCCTACGACATAAAATCCACGACTTGTTACGTAAATTATATACCTACTATATACATATTTGTAATGTTACGGTGCACTGATTGTATCGCGTGTCTCGTTATTAGGTGATGTAAAAGGAAATATATAGTTTTATGATATGTTGCAAAGATATTATGCTGGTTGGTATCATATGCGTCTTGTTGAGACGGTCAGCTATGTAACAACTGTCATGGAGATGATATTCCGGTTATGTTTGTTATAATTATTGTTTGGGTGTACCTTTTAGTAACCTACGCATTTAGTAAATTTGGCACACAGGTAGTTTATAACCTGGATTAACATATAGAGTACTTTTTATTCCGATACACCCACGGGATCAAGATTTATGCGGGTGAAACCGCGGGGAGCAGCTAGTAAATAAATAAAAACAAAACATTTCAGTGATGTGGCTTTAGTATCCATGAGTAGGGAAACTTTAAGACTACAGAAGTTACCCCTTTAAATAACCAATTATTATTAGAGAATAATAATAAAGTATCTTCTGGCAATATAACTCATAGTAATAAAAAACCAAAGGAAGTGCAACATACTTTAAAATTATTTAATCAAAATATCCAAGGTTGCGCTTCCAAATTATTGGAAATAGAATTGTTTCTAGAAAATACTAAGCTTGATGTTATTTGTTTAACAGAACATTGGTTAAAAGATCATCAAGTAATGTCAATTAATTATGCAAATTATTGTGTTGTTAGCTATTTCAGCCGAAAACGTATGATACATGGCGGGTCATTAATATTAGTTAAAAATTCAATTAAATCGAAAGAACGAAAATACATCATCGGACTGTCTGTTGAGCACGCCATTGAATTGTCCTGTGTTGAGCTTGATCAGCATGTCATGGTATGCGTATACAGACCTCCAAGTTACCAGAATCTACCTGTGTTTGATTCTGTAATGGAAGATGTGTTAAAGAAACTTAGTGCTAGTAGTAAGTCAATAATAATCTGCGGAGACTTTAATATTAATTTATTAGAAAATAACTCTAGTACAGTCAGATTATTAAGTCTTTTTATGTCATTTGATCTTTCAAATGTTTTTATTGAACCAACCCGAGTGACAGCTTCTTCTGCTACTTGTATAGATAATATTTTTTTGTAATTGAGATTACTTACACAAACAAATAGTAAATAAGTTGCCATCTGATCACAGTGGACAAACAATAATGTTTTGCTCTTAGACGCCTTTACAAAAAACTCAAATAATGTTTAGGCAAATTACATGTAAAGATTTAGAGAAATATGTGAGCACAATTTACCTATCACGTGATTAATTTATATGCCTTTGCTTTAATTTTTTTTTTTTTTTACCAATTGTGGTATAGTATTTTTATTCTTGGTGCATCGTCTTCACATATAGAAATATAATTAATGTATACAAAATATTGTAAAACATTTTAAAAGAGTAACGGTGGAGTTTCTTGCCACTTCTTCCCCATACGAAAGTACTTTTTGGAAGTGGCGCCTAGAATCAGTTCTATTTTTAATTTAAAATTTGACGTTCAAAAGTGCCTCTTTATGGGCCTATTTGAAATAAATGCTTTGACTTTGACTTTTAATGTAGCCTGTAGGTACAGTGAACGTCGCCGACATACAAAATTTGATCACGGCTGATACGTGAAACATAACTACGATTATTTCAAATAAACCAATTACAGGCACTTTTGAATTGTCAAGGGGTCGGTCAGTCAGAATGATGATGCTAGTTGCCCATTCCAAAGCGTAGTAGGTACCTATCGAGAAGAAAGAGCAAGAAACTCCATGGACACACTTTTAAATAATATTGTTACATAAAAATTAGTTAAATCAGTCATGTTGAAATTCGTAATTTAACTGATTTAGAGACAGCCCGTTTAGTATACTTTAATTATTTTCATAGTGTGATGTCGTACGGTATTCTTTTGTGGGAAAATGTCGCCGATATTCAGACAATGATTGTTTTACAAAAAAGGGCAATTCGTTAAATTTATAAATTAAGTCCCAGACACTACCTCAGACATACATTTAAAGAGATTAAATTTAATAATGACTGTACCTTCTCAGTATATTTATGAAAATCTTTTGTATGCACATTAAAATATCAATCTGTGAAAAAATACAGTGATATCCATAATACAAATACAGGCTCAAAAAAATAGTTGGCTCGTTTAAATGTTAATCTATACGTGTTTATGTATTTAAACTTCCTAGCCACATTCAAGAACTAAGCCTTAATAAATTCAAATCTTTTTTTTTTCAAAGCGGAAATTATGCCAGATTAGATTTAGATTTTGCCTATTTATTTATTAACACTTTATGCACAAGTAAAAAAATACTGTACAAAGGCGGACTTAATGCCTGAGGTATTTTGTAGCAATCAACCTTAGACTTAAAGACTATATTGAGGACAAGAAGGCTCCAATAAATTTACACATATAATGTGTATGTAATAATTATGCTGGCACGTTTTCTTCCGTAACAGCCATCAAAGGGCGACCACTTATTTCTTCAACCCCCAAAGTTATTCGACCGCGCTTGACTTCGTTAAACCAACGATACACGGTTGCCTTAGAAATGCCTTCATGGATGCCAATTGAAGTCTATCGAACGATTCGTCGGAAATTTTAAAATTCGAACTTAACTATTTAAACTTACAAATAATCATAATTTCAAAATAGAATAAAACTGGCCAGTCTCATATATATACATAAAACTTTTTTTTCGCAATACCTACTTTCTTAGTGACCTGGTATTTTAAATCTTAATCATTGAATTACACTAAGCACAGCTACACATTATTTGAGCAACATCTGTAGTGCTATTCTGTAACAATGTCTCCGTGAAAACTTAGTTGAAGTGAGCTGTCAGTGCCACTTATGCTAGGGATTGACCAAGCTGGGATGACACTAACAGCTCATTCCACGCAAGTCTTGTGACGGTCAAGCAAGTCACGGTGAGATTATTACAGAATCGACATGCTGAAGGTGGTTGTGCCAAAATGCTTGGAAAACGGCATAAGCCACAGCAGTCTATTAATACACTTTAAACGTTGGGTCAACTAGCTTTTAGCAATTTTTACGTATTATAACGTTGCTTCGCTCAAGGTGCGACTGAGTTCGAGCGCGAGCGCGGTTTAGAATTGCCGATCGAACTGAGCTCGATCGGCAATTCTAAACCGCGTTCAAGAGCGTTTAATTTTATCCTCCAACAGTTTATTTTGCTCTCTCAAAGATATTTGGTAACATTAAGTTTGATGCAATAAGTACCTATTTTCTTCCATTGCAACATCAATTACCTAACACTCAATAGATACCATATTTTATAATAAAAAACGATCAATTAGTTAAGTTTCAGTTACATAAATATTAGGTAACCAAATGTTAATGCGAAATAACTTAACCATAACGTTTAACGATTGCTAACCATGAACTAAAAGAAGGTTACGTGTAAACATACGGTTCTTTATCTGTTTTATGACTGGTTCATTTTGTAGTTTTAAACAGAGCATCGTTGTTTGCATGTTTATGAAGTTTTCCAACAGTATCATAAGCTTTTAAAAGTTCTCTAGGTACGACTTATGGAAATGTAAACAGAACATTTTCTTTTTTCATTTATGATGTTACTGGTGTGAGATGATAACCTATGTAGGTAAGTTTTATATCCTATCCGAACTCTTTCGGTCTTATTACAAAACAAGGCTTTTCTTTATACATGGTTTAAACCAACCTGTTTTTTAAATAAGAACCTAACAGGAATCTAAATACAGTTCCTTTTACAAAACTGAGAGCTTAGTCCGGTCTTAGGTTGTCAATTTTGTATTAAGAACTTCACTAAAGTTCGAAATACAAATTTGGCAGCAACAATTACATATACAGCTAAAATTAGATCGTTTTATGACGTCATAAGACGTAAAGAGGAGCAATGGTGGCCCAGTGGCAACGGCCGTGACTTACGAGTTGTAGGTCGTAGGTTCGAACCTAGACAGGCGCTTTACTTTGTGTAAATTATTTCATCACCTCTGCTCTCTAATCGGTGAAGGAAAACATCATGAGGAAACCGGCATGTCTTAGAACCAAAAATTCTAAGACAAGTGATATCTACCAACCCGCACTGGGCCCGCGTGGTGGATTACGGCCCACTCCCTCTCGCAGAGAGGGGGGCTGTGTCCCAGCAGTGGGAACATTATTATGTTCCCACTGCTGGGATATCTGCCTATTGGCTGATTATGCAAGACGTAATAAGTTTGCTCCCTGCCTGTTGTTCCAAATTCCTAAAACAACGAAGTAGGTAGCTGACTATAAGTAACAAGGTGTTTTGTATCTATCTACTATGCTACTTCTAATATATAAAATTCTCGTGTCACAGTTTTCGTTGCCATACTCCTCCGAAACGGCTTGACCGATTTTGATGAAATTTTGTGTGCATATCGGGTAGGTCTGAGAATCGGCCAACATCTATTTTTCAAAAAAAAAAAATTAAAAAAAGAAAAAAATTTGCAAGACAACGTTTGCGGGGTCAGCTAGTAATTTATAAAATTCTCGTGTCGTAATGTTTGTTACCAAACTCCTCCGAAACGGCTGGACCGATTTTTATAAAATTTTGTGTGCACATCGGGTATGTCTGAGAATCGGCCAACATCTATTTTTCAACAAAAAAAAAAAGCATAACAAGGTTTGCGGGGTCAGCTAGTAAATTCATATAAATGTGAATGTAAGTTTGTTTGTTTGTTACGCTTTACACAGCAAAGATACACCATGACCTGGGTAAGTACATACGCTTTTTATCCTGGATCGCAGACGACGTCGCAGGCAACAGCTATTTCTAAAATAAAACAAATAATTCAAACATTTCACTCCCAACATTGTTCCCAACAGTACCGTTCAAAATCTTCTCCCGTATACTCTCTTACCTTCTAATTAATCTTACATTAATCTATAGGCAAGATTTTTGGAACAAGAAGATACTCAACGATTTTAACACGAAGCGTGCGTTGTGTGAGGTGCGTTATCTATCATGTGTACATGATAATTGTTCTATCATTGCTTTTACTGTTGCGCGTTTCCGTTTTAACATACGATACGATAAATAACAGATTTATTGACCTCTTATTCTTTTACAGTGGGAAAGCTTTTGAATAACTTGGATAGCAAAGGCAGAAAGGTCCGAACTAAATACAGGGTGCCTTTAAATTTTCCACATACGCCTTTTATTTATTTTTTGGTCGAGATTTCCATGAAATAATGCTGATTAAGCCTGTCAAGATTACTACATAACGTGAACATCGGGCCTCTATTCCCCGAAGGTGTGTAGGTTATTAGAACACCCCTACCTAGAGGAGTTCTAATAACCTATATTCACATTTTGTTAGTTATTGAAAGTACTAGAGGGTGAGTCTTTTGCCATCAACCGGGCACAATCCTAACTAATATTATAAATGCGAAAGTATGTTTGTTACGTTTTCACACTAAAACGGCTTAACGGATTTGGATGATATTTGGCACACGGGTAGACCAAGAACAGCACCCTAATTGCGTAATACACAATCAATAAGAATCTGAATCGTTTTGAAACAGATTTGTAATACATTGCTTCATAATTTCGATAAAAAATCTGCTCAACAGTGTATATAACGCAATGAATGTTGTTGAACTGCCAAAATACAACAGATAAGTCGTCATCGTTTACGAAAACGTGTTACGCAATTAGGATGGTGGGTAAGGACCTAGGCTACGTTTCACCCTGGCTCGCAGACGAAGTCGCGGGCAACAACAGTTAGGTCTTTATGGATGCACACGTTCAAAACTAATTCTCTACTCAGAGAGTTCTCTTTCTTTTTACTAGAATATAATTGGGATGATGACTACTATAAAATAATGTAGTTTCAAAGAAGGCATAGTAAAAATGAGATACTCGTAAATCGATGTAAAAATTAAGAAGATACCGGTTTTAAAAGTTTTTGAAGGGGATTTATTTATTTAAATTTTTCGAACCCAAAGAGGTACAAAGGCGTACTTAATGCCTTAGGCATTCTCTACCAGTCAACCAAGGGTGGTGAAGAGATTAGATGGCAGGTGCTTTAATTGAAGGGAACAATGATGGAAGAAAAATAACTTAAAAAAAATATATAAATTGTGATGTGTGATGTAAAATAGATATTGTGTAACTTATAATACACATACATATTAAAAAAGTATATACTTACAATACATACATACATATATATATATAAATTTAATGGTGAAAGGTGTTGAGCCGACTCTACGCTATTTGTTATGAAAATTTAAAAAAAACTCTGCAATTTCCGCTTAAATGCATACCGACTGGTGGCCGTCCTGATATCAAGAGGAAGCGCATACCAAAGAAGAATGGACTGCATATGAAAGGAAGAATGAACAAAGTCAGAAGTATGAGAAGGACAAAGCAGGAGAAGATTGTAGGAAGAACGCAGTTTCTTAGCGTGAGATGGACATAGATATTGGAAGTGAGACATAAGATAAGAAGGAGGAGTGGGAGAGTTGAGAAGAGAGAAAAGTGTAGTCAAAGCAGGTAGGCAGGTGTAGGGATTATTCCTGTCCTTGTCGCGCGGTACGGACAATGTACGGCGCTAGTATGAAGTTACGTAGTCGTGACGTCACTTCTACGATAGTGCTGTCCTAGTCTAACACTTACTTTAAAACGTTTTGAAACTTGGCAGCTTTTTAAGCTTTTACACTTTTTGTAATACTATTTGGAAAGAACATTTTTTTGAGATAAAAGAAAACATCATCCCCATTACGTTAAGCCGACAGTTATCCTCACCAAAAATAACCCTACATCTCAACCAGTAGTCAAACCTGTTTACGGTTTAATTGACACATTTATGGAATTGAAGTATGCCATTGGAAACGAACCCGTGCCAAATTGGATGATCCCATACACCCGAGCATATGCTAATGAAGCAAAACACATGAAATACATGCAGAACCATCATTAGTTGCGAGGTTAAGTTGCGTAAATGTTGCTTTCCGTGCTATTATGGGATTGTATCATACATACTGCGAACGGATCGATTTTATTAATATTCATATTCATTTAAAGTTACTATGATCGCTCGAGCCGAAGGCTACTGAATTAGGCTCGCGAGTGGTTGCACTCCCGCAATTTGGTAGGTATATAAACATTTGGGCACGCCACAATAGCGGTGGTAAGTCCCCTCTTTGAGGAGTGGTTGGAGAGGCGCCACGGCGTCCTCACCTTCCGCCTGACACAGGTCCTCACCGGACACGGTTGTTTCGGGAGGTTCCTGTTTCGCATAAGGCGGGAGAAAACGCCCGGATGTCACCATTGTTTGGATCGCCCGGAGGACACGGTGGAGGTCTGCCCAGCTTGGGCAGAGCACCGCAGTGTCCTCGCGGAGGCGATTGGCGGCGGCGATCTTTCGCGTCCGGCCCTGGTCCAGGACATGGTACGGAGCGAGAGAGAATGGAAAGCCGTCACGGAGGAGGCGGAGCGCGTGAGGGAGAGAGCCTTGCGCCCTCACGCCCCCACTAGTCGCCGCAGGAGACGCCCTGGGCGTCGGGAGTTGCTTGCAGATTCCCGGCCACCGTAGGCGCGGGCTTGCGAACGGCGAGCAATGGGTAGCTTGCCGTCCGGTAAGGACCAGGCCCGAGTCGACGGCGCGTCGAGTTCCACGCGCGCCTCATAGAGATGTCAGCACAAATTGACGGGGTCCGGGGAGAAGTCATTTGATGATTTCCCACCCAAAAAAAAAAAAAAAAGAAATGTGCATAAACATTGTAATTATTTAAATTATATTATCATGACAAGCTCAGAGAAATTTGCTACACAATCTTACTACCCTTTCATGTTCATAAAAAATAAAAAAATAAAAGTTTGTTTTGAAGCTATGAGATTGATTAAACATCATGTAAGGGGGACCTTTAGGATTTTTATATTCAGCAAAGTTAATCCAATCGTGTTTTTAAAAGCGATTGCATGTCCGCCAGATCCTTAAAAAAAAAAAAGATCATTATAACGCTGCTTTCATGTTTCCCACGGATTCAAAAAACTAGTAAGCGCTGTGTCTGTCGGGAGAAAAACATGGGCCCTGTAAGGAAACAGCAAAAGGATACTATTAAGATTTCAAAAAACAAAATATAAACTAATACTTGCTGATATATAAAAAAACTTGGTATTCCAAAAAATAAGGACATAATAAATAGTTATTCAGATGAAATGATTACAAATTATTATTAGAATATGTAGTATGAAATACATTGAAATTAGTGTAGGTTAATTAATTGAAACCCGTAAACGCTGAAATTACAAAATGCTTCTCAATTACGGCTGCAATGGGCATTATCGATATTGTCATAATTACCTGTATCTAATTTTGACGTATATGATCTTAGTTTTATGTTGTTATCAGACACGAGGACGCTACGGCTCATCCTGTGCAGTCCGTTCTCGAATCCTTACTGTCACTTTTCATGACATTCACCGAACAGATCCACGAGGTTGCGGGATCGATCCTGGCTGTAGGTACATTTTCACATTGATATGATTATAAAACCTTCTTAGCTTCAGTAAATCTTAGACATAACAAACTGTCAGTTAATAAAAACTTCGCTAAGGAACCTAATCATATGAAGTTAACGAATCCAAATGAGTCGGTTCTACAAATCTTTACATCACAAAAATACCTTCAAACACAACATTTAGCAAGTAACCTATTGACTCCACGACCTTTTCATCGCCATCACCCAACATGACCAATCGAACTAAACTCATTACTCTCCCAATACGTTACATAACTAATTAACAAATTACCTGAGAATGGCTACCATAATAAATGTGTTTGCACCACCATTTAAACGAAGCTATTGTGATGTCCGGTTGTAACAAACTGGTCTACAGACCCTTCACCTGGCCCTTTTGTTGGTAAGCCCTTCAAGATGACGGTTCGATGCTACTGATTTTGTAATGTTGATTGTGTAATGCCGGTTATTTACAATCTAGTGGGCTTTTTCATGAAGACTTAGGGCAGAGTTGGCAAACCAATGGCACGCGTGCCATTTGTGGCACGTAACAAAATTATTTGGGCGGGATAGCGTTTTAGGAATTTTCACTAATTTGTTTTGTAAATATAAAACTGCTAATGTCAACATTACTGTACAATAATAAAGGTATATTATTGTAAAAGTATATAGTTGCAAATAAAGAGTATTATTGTGCAAGTAGGTATACATATAGTCTTTTCCAGTAGTCAATATTGTTTGTTGACACGTCATGGCTACATTCATTATTTATTTGGATAAAATGGCACGTAAATGTATAGAGGATCGCCATCCCTGACTTAGGGTAAAGAAATAATACTTCTTATCGTTCAAGAACTAGATGTAGGAGTGTTGCTCGTCTGGTGGCGAGATGGGCGGACGATATTTTTGCCGTCGTGGGTAGAATCTGCGGGGTAATTGCGTATCACACTAAGATTAGGCTTTCATTTTGACAGTTCAACAACATTCATTGCGTTATTTACATTGTTGAGCAGACATCTTTTTCGAACAAATAAAGCCAATATGCTTCATAGTGATTCAGATTGTGGTTGATAGGGTAGAATTATATTATCTGTGATAGAGTGTTACGAAATTTGGGTGCTGGATGAGACGGCACAGGAGACAGGAGATTGTCACAGGCAGAGAGAAGCCTGCCTGAAGTCGGTCTGTGATCTTCTCTTTGGGGAAAAAGCACGTGCCGTGGTATAAATATTTGCCCGTTACCAAGGGAGGCAAGTTTTAATTCACCATTACTAACTAAAAGAATGGATACATACCAATAAGAAAAAATATTATAGTATAACAATGGGGTAGTTCCTGAAATAAGCGTTCAGGAAATACCCCATTGTTGTACAAATTGGCGCTCCATAGCTGTAGTAAGCTGAAGAGCAAATTGAGACGGTGTGTGGGTTTTCGGAACCACTAATGCAAATGAACTTGATAAATCTATATTTATACCACCTTATAAAAGCCAAACATTAATACAAACACCTGGCTATTCTGGCCAAGGACGCAGTGAAAGTTGACCCACAACGACTTGCATTTCCTGAGACGCCACGTAAGCGTTACGTCATGTGTAGACAATATAGTGATATGAAATGTTTTATTTATCAGTTATAGCTACTTTACAATGACATAAGGTATGGTGGCAATGATATAATGGCCTGCTTTTAGTTTTGTAACCTTTCTATGAGTCATATTAAGGTTATTTTTGACAAGGCCTCGATATTTTTATATTATACGGCTGTGGGTGAACGTTGTCTGCCGATGCAACTGGGTACTTCAGGATAATCAGGGAGCTGGATGGTACAGTGACATAAAAAAGGCTAAAATCTATTAATATCCAGCATTGGCATTACTAAAGGCTTTTGCGGGTGATTATCAGTGATTACTGTTAGTGTTAATCTGAAACGCTGGCTGGCTGCACTGTTGAATATTGTTTTTCGACTTCTACAACTTCGTTTAATAGGCCTTGCTAAATGATCTCCTCATATGATGATAATTAAATCCGTCTCTCGATGTATGAATAAGTACTTCACCTTAGTGTTTTTTTTCTAAGATTAACAAACTTTTTTTTTTTTTTGTTAAAAGCAGTAGGTAGTTCTTTTCTCCAAAATATTTTGCCCACAGCTGCGCGAAGTTCTCTTAAAAATCTCAGCAATGCATCATACAGAATTACCCACGAACAGCCACACAATTGCAGCAGCGACTTTACATAGTTATTAGCCGAGCATCCTTTCACTAGCCCACAGCCACAGTCTACAGCCACCTCCTCAGATAAATTGCCACTTGAACGACAAGAGGATTTCGTAACTTTACCGCTGTGCTGTAGAATGTATAGTGCTTTGATATTTGAGATAAGAGCTCTATTATGAAGAGGCTATTATTTTATTGTAAACTATTTCTCTCTCTCAAAAGTAGTAGGTAAAACTAGATAGTTTGGTGCAGTTAAAATAATTGCCTTGGTTCCTAAAACGCGCCTTTAAGGATTGATAATGATATTATTATAATACTTAGTTTGTAAAGTATTATATTATTGAATGTGAAGACAATATGTATCATTGTTTTCATTTTATTGTGTTTTTGGGGTTCCGTACCTCAAAAGGAAATAAGGGATCACTTCGTTGTCCGTCTGTCAAGACCCCTTTTTTAAGAATGCTTGAAGGTATCAAGTTAAATTTTTTACGAAATACGTAGGTCTACGGTCCCTTTGAGCTCTAAAAAATCAAGCTTCTAAGTCAACGCAATCAAAAAAATACGGTGATTTATGCGACAAATTTTGATACTCGCAAAATACCCGTTGACCTAGAACCATGAAATTTGACAAGAAGCAAGGTCTCACAGCACAAGTAAAGGAAAAAGCACAAACATCGTTATTTTGTAGTTTTTTATCACACTTTTTTTTTTAAATAAAAAACTTACATTTGCAGTTGCAGAATTGAACGTGACGTGTAGAGATATATTATTTTGGGAGAACTTGTTTTTCAACTACAATGTTAAGTTTCTTCTTGGGATAAATTCATTCCAACAACGAACCCTTCATTGTGCGTGGTCCGACACGCACTTGGTTTTATTGTAACGAATTTTTGAAACGAAGATGTTTACGCCGCGGCTTACGGTAGGAGTAATATTTTAGTTTTTTTTTTTTATCGTCACGTAGCGAAATGACGTAATGCGCCATTTTGGATTGAAATAATGAAAATGAACACGCATGTTCATTTTCATTGTTAGACTTTTTACGGTTTTAAAGAAAGAGAGAGAGATATATAGTTTTCATGGTTTTCGGGGGTGCTAAGCCAAAGTGAGGTAAAAAAAACCAGATGGCAGCTGCGAAAATCTCAATGTAGTGGATCGCAAACAAAGAATTCCTTGTTTGCGATCCACTACATTGAGAAAACCTTTGGAAACAACGGAGCGTTTAAACCATTAAACCTATGCTTACAATATTGTAGTGGCATAACAGAATACCAGCGATGCGGTATTTATTTGGAAAATATTGCAGCATTATCTGAGATAGGAGCCTTTTTGGCCTCGCATAGGTCTTTCATTTCTTGTATATTTTTTGTTGTTTTTATAATTAAGACTAAAAACAAGAAAAAGTCGTTAGTTTTAAATGCTCCTTTTTTCTAATATTTTCTGTGCGTGTCCCTAATAAAACATTTTTCTTTCTTCTTTCATTCTTTCAATAAACTTGACCCCATGAAACAATTTTATGCAGTACACTACCATTTTAAGCAGCTTTTTATCAACTTAGACCTCATAGGCAATCCAAATAAGTACCAATCCGGGGCCGGGAAAGCCATAAAACGTGTTAGAATATAATAGAAAACTTTTATTTCAGACAGGAGTCCATAGGGTTAGTAACAATTTAACTTAACTTCTAGTGTTAGTAGGTTACAGACACAACTTAACGAAATACAATTAAAATTCAGCGTGAAGCTGCATCCATCTACGCAACATCGGGGAGTCCCACCGATCTGCGAATACACTGAGAATACTATTGGTGCTGCCGCAAACACGCGTCATCAGGGATGCGCCTCTATTCCTAATAATCGCAGCAAAACCAATTAATATTATTAATATTATTATCCGCAAACATCCCTGACGCACTACAACGCCACGGCAGCCTCAGCAGTACTCTCAATGCATTATTATATTGAACGCGTAGGTCGCTGTATGCCCGCTGAGTGAAGTTGACCCACAAGCTACTTAACACGCAATTTGGGTGTCATAGAGTTTTATATTTATAATTGTACATCATATAAATTCATAACAAAACAAAAACAAACACTACAAAATATTCAATGGGCGTCCTAATCGCTTTCTGCGATCTCTTCCAGGCAACCTTGGAATGGACAGTGTTAATACAGGGTTAATAATATAACATAAAATTTACAAAAAAAATACACATATACATATTACAATAATAAACACACCTAAATAATAGATACATAAATACATACAAACTGAATATTTAATAACAAAACTAAATGAAGACTGTAATAGCTACAGTTAAACGAGAAAAAGATCACAACGACAAGTAATGTTCCTTCACAACATAACATAACATAACATCGCGCCTAGTTTCCCCGAAGGGTTGGGCAGAGGTGTACCTATAGTACACCCATATTTCGCCAGTTATGTATTACGTCCCATGTAATGCGATCTTAACTGCGATCTTAATGCGAGCCTATTGCCATCAACCGGGCACAAACCCAGACTCCGGGCTGCTGCTGAGAAATTCCAGATAGAAAAACCCAAAAACACGTTGCCAGACCTGGGAATCAAACCCAGGACCTCATGCTCAGCAGTAGCGATTGCGACCACTAGACCAACGAAGCAGTTCCTTCACAAGTATTTTAAATACATGATTGTAACCACTGCGCCCGTTTTATTTCAACAGGCAGTGCATTCCACAAACGAGCTGCCTGGACCGTTAAGGATTTGTCGCAGAAACTTGTGGAATGCATGGGTATTTTAAGCTTCAAGCTCTCTGAAGATCTCAAAAATTTAGTGTGGGAGTCGCAAAGATACTCGAAACGTTTCTTGAGATAGATGTACGAGTACATGGGTAGAAGGGGAAAAGAGCACATTATACAAAAGGGAATGAATATGAGCATTCCGGCGAAGGCCAATTGGTAACCACTTTAGGTTATGAAACACTACCCACGCCTCATGGTACTAAATCATAGATATTAATTTATTGAAGAGAAAGTACAATTTCTTGATGTAATTTTAATACAATAGACGCTTCTTCGCACATTCCAGTATTGAACAAAATTGATGGTCTTGACGCCAGTAGGCAGTTAATTTGTTATTCGATAGACTCAAGTACAGTTAGCTACACAAATATGGTTATCTATCCTCTATCCCGTAAGGCCTGCCTATATAAAATAGGTGTTTTTTAAAAGAAATAAGTAGTTTTAAGGGGACTACAGGATCTAAACGAAAGTTTTATAATGCCTAAAAGTATATGATCCACTGCAGTAAACAAAATCAGTAAAATAGTTATACTTCAGGTTATATGCTAGTTAGATAGTGTGTTGTGTGTTGAAAACATAATACAACTAATTTGATACTATTGAAAAAAAACGAGGAAACCTCTAAACATTTCTTTTGACGATTTAAAACCATATGACATACATGCAATCATTCAATTTTTTTGTCAGATTGTTCTACAAGCAATATATTAACGTAATAGTGTTTTATTTTTTAGTCCAATCAATAGTTTTTTTTTTTTGTTGTAAATAGATAATTGCTTCATTTTTTGCTACAAACTAACAGCGTTATGTCATCGCGCTTCTCTTTCTTTTATATGTAGTCTGACAGTGACCGCGCTTTTGCTCTGGTCAGTCTTAATGTAAAAGCTTAAATGTAAAGATAAGACATAAAATATGGTAGGGTACCACCTCCGGAAATACTGCCGAGACTATTTAGAATCTAGCGATTTATTTAAACTAGTATCCAAAACTAGTAACATTGACGTAACATTTAAAAGTATGAGTGTACTAGAGTAGGTACTAGAGGTGTATCAAATTGTCTTTACGCAACGTAATAGAGAGGTGATGACAGCTGTAGCAGATTCACACGTACCACGACAAAATCCGAACATACCTACTGTTTAAGGCGAAGTTGTCATACTTTTGGGATATTAGGTACGTATTTTAACGAACTCGCAAAATGTTGCTTTAGATATATTGTCACTTATCGTCGTATTGGGTAACATTTTCAGACATAATATGAAGAAATAAATAATCTATGAAGGTACGATGTTGTATGATAAAAAAAAACACTTGTAAAGTATTGGTTTTCAGCTGCATCTGTTTATTTACTTATTGGTATATCCACAAACGTAACACTATTCAAGCGAATTAACAAAAGCATGCAAAAACAATATTACAAGAAAAATAATGAAAAAAACAGTATAAGTACACAAATGACGCATAATTTTTACACAATTTCAACATGACAGCAGTTGAGGAAATCGTGTGTTACATCTATTGATTATCTCTTTTGGTGGACTTGGCGCTTGAATTTTATAAGCGAAGTGCAAGTATTTAGACTTAAAGCGAACTTCAACATAGTACAAAGTTGTGAATAGAATGACTAGTCAGATAATAATGTAAATGTCAGTACAACAACGAAAACTTTTAAGGTATATTTGTAGTCTATTACTTTGAATAGATATCTGCTTCTTGAACTTTCGGGGAGCACAGACGACTATAATTCTGTAATCAGAAAATAATTAACACTGACGTACAAAAACGTTAAGTAATCCTCACGACAGAATGAACAAAATGTAATGCAGACTCTCTTCATTCTGTCCATCTAATGGCTGTCTGGTCGATATCGCTAAAAGCGATGTACTCTGAGTCTATATTTTAATTGTTTTGTAAATGAGCTTTGTTAAATTTGTGTACAATTGTAGCATCTATTCTATTTTCTATATATTTTATCAATATATCTGCCTATCCTTATCCATTCTCGTCGTCTTAGGTCCATTGTACACGGCACGGTGTAAAAACCGCACCGTGGGAAAAACGTCTCCGGCAACAAGCTTTCATAGTGATCCATACAACACTGACGACTGTACCTACACACGGCTAATAAACTGTAGTTTTTCACGGCAAGAAAAACGTGTACAAAAGCGTACAAAGAGCCTTATTTCATTCTTTGCACAGTATTATAGCAAAAGAAAAAAAAAACTACGCAGCGTTTTCGCCTTAACGAACAGGTGACCAGCTGCGGCATTCCAAATAAAAAAGAAAGGGTTTTCTATTTATAAAATATATTTTCACATCGAAATATTACAAATACCGTCATCTACTCGTATTATCATAATAATCTGTTGTACAACCTATATATCAGGCCACTTAGAAAGTATAGCGAAAAAAGGTTTTATGTATGAGAGACTAGCCAGTTATAGTATTTTGAAAATATATAATTATTTGTAAGCAAAAATTGGTACGTTCCAATTTCAAAATTTCCCTCCACATTGTTTGCGAGCTAATTTAAATTAACGTGTCTCAAAAAAAAAAATGGATCTGCGCCGGGAACATTTTCGCGTTATGATTTATATTATCTCAAGTGTCAACTTTATTTAAAGGCTACTGGAGATTACTATGAAACGATTTAATGAACAAATATTTACATATAGAACATTTATTTTTATTTTCGCAAAACTTTCTGAGTGTCCCACGTATATAATGAAGATTTCTTCTCTGTATGAGAAGAATGTATTTAATCTGGAATGGGACAATTAGCCCACGTTGGCACGGACGTAGAAACATTGCGGCGGGGTTTTATCGTGCACTGGATTTTCAACTCTCGGTTTTGAGCTGATCGTTAAGAATCTAACAGAGTGCATCCTAGGGCGTCGAAAAAACACTGTTGAATTTACAACTCTCGGCGCTAAGCAAACTTTTACGTCCGTGCGTACGTGGGCTTACAGACATAGTATTGTTTAATCAAACATGTCGGTCATTTGTAGATTAGATTGTAATTGTGTAATGTAATTAATTATTAAAGCTAATGTTGTTCTTTTTTCATATCCTCGTTACCTTCTTAATTGTGTAATACGTACTAATATCTATGTACATTTGAATAATAGCACTATTTATTTACCGAAATAAATCGTTTATAACCCCCACAAATGCTACAATTAGTAAGCATATGTACCACTCCTTAATCGAAAAGGAAGAGTCTTCCAATTTTGCCTGGTGGGAAGCGCTACCTGGGGTTCTCTCCCACAGTCCTTTCGAATGCAGGCACTGCGTCTTCAGGGTTTATAATGACAATGCGACATAGTGTCACTTTGATTTTTGAGAACAAATGAAAATCAAGGCGCCAGGCTTTTCCTGTGTGCTGGAGCTTTATCATGGTGAAGTAGGATCATCCTTTAAGAGCGCTGTGGAAAAATGTTAATTAATTAAGAAATTGCTTCTCTGTAAACGATGTTAGAACTTCTCTAACATCAGCTTGCCCCTCGAAAGACCTCCGACATACAGTTGCCCGTGTGAAAAGCTACCCATTTACTATGATCCGATCACCTCTGGTTGTAGCTACGATTTTGGATTTTAATTTCTGATTTTTGTCACCGGCGCCCTAAAAAACAATGAAGATGTCACCCACAACGAAAATGTTGCCTCTCTTTACTCCCGAAAAACACAAAAATTACACCCTATTTTAGAATAAATACATTACCTATTAATGTGTTCACCGTTGAATAAAACTTATGTAGCTGGCAGCATTGCCACGTTGGATGGAAATGCTGATTCGTCGGGCAAAAAGTTGTCCAGCCCTCTCAGAGGCACGAGAAGAGTCGACCAACCGTTTGGTGATGTCCCGAAATAGTCGATGAGCACTCTGAACCCAAGGTCCTAGTGTTTTAAACCCAAATAACTCAAACATATACCTCCCAATAATGTTGTTATACTTGCGTCGTTTGAGGTTTTTTGCTCCTGAAGCAGCCGCCGCAGCACAGCCCGCCTAGCTAGAAAGATGCGCGAGCTTGTCGACACAGGTTGCATCCCACACCAAAGGCCTACCCAACTTCCAACGCATCATGGTCATTCCATCTGACCTCTTCCCATCGTCACGTGCCAAGCCATCGGGTTCTAAAACAGCTGGCACCCCGTGACAAGAGCCCAACGGATGATGTCATTGGCTGGCGTGCCGTGCCATTCGACCAGCGCTCTTGCTGCAGGATAGACCATGGTGTCCGAGGCAGGTGACTGCTTCCCCAGCCCCGCAAGGAGCGCCCAGACGCAAATTTTGTACTTAATATTTTTTTACGATTATTCCAAGTTTGTTTTGTGTAATATTGATCTGATGATTGACGTCAATACACGAAGTAAATATATTCTTCGTGAGTCATTTAGTATCGCTTAATTGGATAGTATTCTAATAAAACATACATAACATAACATCACGCCTGTAATCCCAGAAGGGTTAGGCAGTTACGAGTATGCTTAAGTCTCATGTAATAGGGGGCGAGTCTATTGCCATCAAACGGACATAAATCCAGACTCCGGGCTGCTACTGAGAAATTGTAGGTAGAAAACCCCAATAACACTTTGCCCGACCTGGAATCGACCCTAGGACCTCATGCTCAGCAATAGCTCTTGCGGCCACAATTCCAACGAGGTAGTCACAATAAAAAAAAAACAATGACAGAATAACTATGTACTTTTTATGAATAGACTAGGTGCCATACCTCACTGGGACGCCGCTGCTCCGTGGCGGCTCAGCCAGCATCCTTACTGCGTCACTCACAATCTTAACTTCTCCTGAGTTTTTACGGTGAGATTTTTGCAGAATAGACTGGCAGGTTGGCTAATTTGACGGTTTGACAGAGGTAGATTATAAACTATCGTAAATGAGTACGTTATATTATGTAAGCAGTATATGGTACAGTGCGCGTAACATGACCGGGTTGTCGACAGTTTACAATATCGCGTGATAGATTATAAACAGTGTTCACAATCTTACGGTGACATTTATATGATAAGACTATCCATTACTCCTGTATTGCCCCTACCCACACCTTCGAGAAAAAGGCGTGATGTTTTGTGTTGCTTATTCAATAAAATGTTGTATTGGTTAAAGATGATACTGTAAAAGTGTGTTGCGTGCTTTGGCCATTTCATACAACATTCGAACAATTTAAGTTGGTAGTCAATTTGCTAAAGAATTTTCCTTGACTTTAACTTTCCCTACTACATCTGTGATTCATGTTAGCAGAGAGTAAAATACAGTTAGTTTTCGCACCAAAATGTCTCGCAATACCCTCAAATTACCATTAAAGAAGAAACGCACTAGTTATATAAGTACACATAAACATACACTCGCGAATTTCTCCGGCATGCCTTCTCGCCTAAACGCAGAAATTATGCTAAATACCTATGTACTTAGTTTTGTTTGTATGTTATCATACAAAAAACTTTATGCTTACCCTTCCAACAGGACATTATATACAGTAGAATGTACTTTGCCAAATGTGACACACGGGACACAAGAATGCCAAGCTAATACACTTTGGAAAACGACTGTTTTGAATTCTTAAGCACTTACCGTCTTATTCATAATAAAGGCATTTGCATAAAAACCTATTTTAGCCATTGAACTGTTTTGTCCCTTTCTGCCAAACTTCTTTATAACTCGACAGAAAGGTTAATCTAGGTCGCCTATAGACACCTTTCTCGATGACAGGAGTTTTCCTTGCAATGATTGTATTATCTATATAATATTAATTACCAAGGATAGCGGTAATATATAATAAAGGTCTCCTTTAGGTCCGATCTAGTATGGTTCTATGTTTCAATTTGTCGAATTTCTACGGTGAACTTCAATACTGGGAAAAAACTGTGTTTTAAAATGGTATCCGTTCAAGTATTTTCTACGTGTTAAATTAAAAAACAGAACCCAGTTTGATTCGAAAATCTGCCACGGTTAAGCCATTTAAACAGAATACCAGCCTATTAATGCCCCACTGCAGGGCAAAGGTCTCTTCTCATACAGAGAAGGCATGAGCATTGATCACCACGCTTGCTCAAGACGGGTTGGCGATTTCAGACTTATAAAGTCCAGGTTTCCTCACGAAGTTTTCCTTCACCGACAACAGTGATGTTCAAGATAAACTCAGAAAGTACGTATGAATTGAAAAAGTCACATTGGTACTTGCTCGGATTTGAACCCAACACCTCGTGCAAGAGAGGCGAGCCCTTAACCACTGAGCCATCACGGCATATTTAAATATATAAAAATACATTATACATATAATACATATATGAGTGTATATATTTCAATATATTTAGTCGTTATTATTAAATTGATTGTAGTTGGTAAAGATAGTCCTTTTTCATAACAATCTTCAGCACACAAGATTTGCACTAGCCCCTGATGTCTCATGGTGCTACAGATACCATTGCATATCATGGTGTAGACCTTAATGGCCCTACCATTACGGCGCCCCGGTCTACTCCTAAGACGTGCCTTTAAAATAAGGAAGGATTTGCGAGCCGTACCGGATATGCCCCACAGAATCGGAACTTTATTTGCCAAGAATGTAGGTACAGGTATAAGTAGGCGATATCTGTTATTTATCATCATTAGCCTATATTAGTCCACTGCTGGACATAGGCCTCCCCTAATGAGCACCATAGCGCCCTGTCTTCAGCTTGACGCATCCAGCATCTGCCTGCAGTCTTTCGCAGATCGTCATCCCACCTGGCTGGACGGCGTCCTACACTACGTTTGCCGAGTCGCGGTCTCCACTCAAGAACTCGTTTACCCCAGCGGTTGTCGGTTCTTCGCGAGATATGGCCGGCCCACTGCCACTTCAGCTAGCTAAATCTTCGAGCTATGTCGATAACTTTAGTTCTCTGGTATTCGTTGCGAATTTTATCCTTCAGAGAGACTACGAGCATAGCTCTTTCCATAGCTCGCTGAGCGACTTTGAACTGGTGGACCAGCCCTATCGTGAGTGTCCACGTCTCAGCTCCGTAGGTCATGACGGGTAGGAAGCACTGATTGAAAACTTTCGTTTTCAAGTATTGCGGTATGGATGACGAGAAGGCGCGGCGTAGTTTCCCAAACGCTGCCCAGCCTAGCTGGATCCTCCTCTTGGCCTCCCTCTCAAAATTGTTTTTACCTAACTGCAGAATTTGCCCAAGGTAAGTGTACTCGGAAACAATTTCGAGAGGGTGGCCATGTACGACGACCGGTCCCGGATCAATGAGACCATTGATCATGACTTTGGTTTTATCCAAATTCATGCCGAGACCGATGCGTCGCGAGGCTGAAGCTAGGCCGTCCAGCATCTGGTTCGGCTCCTCCAACGACTCCGCCATTAAGACTATGTCATCAGCGAATCGCAAGTGTTATTTATATTATACATATTGTACATAATAACGCAACCGCTTCATCCATGTGTCATAGTCTGCTCACAAATCCGCATAGAGCGACGCGCGCAGAATAGAAAGGTAGTGTGCGGTGAAAGCAAGCAATCGTGTCCTTGTAATGAATCTAGCGTTTCCTGCTGTAGAGCGGCATTGTTTAGTTGAATATGCTACACCTAGGCTAAAATGTAGATATCTTCTAAAGATATCAATCAGAAAAGTCACGGGTGTATTTTATAAATTGAAGTAGCAAAATCTCCGACTCTTAAGATACAGGTCTGCGTACCTAGTTTAGGAGCCCGGAAAGCTGACTATAATTTTAAACTTGGTAGAACAACCCTCTGTTTCCTTACGCTATGTATACATACATAGCTTAAGGAAACAGGTAATGTTGTTTTTATGTACCAATAAACTTATACTTTCTTACTTACTTATCTAAACAAACTCCATGCTAATGTAATTCCATTATTTATTATTTTTATGTCATAAATTCAACATTCTGGGTGTACCTTAACTCACACACTGATTCATTACTTGTTATTTAAAATTTTAGGAAATATCGTCTACATACAAATAAATTAAATTGAAGTGTCTGTTTGTAATGTCAAAATAGCAGCGTTTTACCAAATGCTTAAGAAAGTATATACAGTACTTTTTTGTATGTATGATACAATAAAGGCCGATTATGCTAGTAGCAATGCAACATTTTCTATAAATGTTCGAGGTAAAATGCTCATTTATTTGTATTGAATAAATACATATTTCAGACTGGCTTGCAGTCCATATTATCACAATTTAAAGATTAAAGTTAGAGGAGTAAAATATTAAAATAAGGATGCCAATACTGTCTGACTGGTTGTTCCGGCTAATCTTCAAAACGGCCGATTTTGACGGGACTTTCACTGGCAGTAGCTGCGGCAGCTAGCGGCAGTCGAAGTAACATAATAAGGCTTTTTGCCCGGTGGCTTGTTCCCGTGGGATAATTTCCAACATACACACAGGCTATCTATCAACATAATTAGTTTAACTGACATTGCTTCATTTTTAATACTTTGTACCAGTAAGACAGTCATTTTATTCTAGGAACATCTTCTTTATATATTATTATTATAATAACTGTATAATTATTATAACGAATGTCCTAGAATCAACCATACATGAATGAAATGGACATCGACGCGCAACCTACAACGTGGTTATAAAAAAAATAGTATAGATACATTTTCACCGAGTAGGTAGCTTGTATTGCGGTTTTCTATGAAATAACCATTTTTTTTTTCCTTCGATAACCGATGAAAAATTTCAGTATAAGAACTTAGCGTACGTCTAAAAGGAACTATTAAACTTTACGTAACGTACGTACGTTACGTGACGTTTAATAGTTCCTTTTAATGGCCTATTTGAAATAAATGATGATTTTAGTTTTAATATAGGTCTGATGCAGCATGCAGCTAAAGTGGGCAGTCATTATCAGTATATCTTGTGGGGACACAAGATGTAACGACTAGCCCAGCTCGATTACTATGTACGGCAATGCCGATCCCTTAGGAGAAGCAAGCTAAGTACCTAGGCGTGATCCTAGACCAAAACCTCACTTTTAAGCAGCACATAAAGGCGGTTCGCGCGCGCGCCTCCTTCGCTGTTGGTAGACTCCATTTCATACTGACAGCCCGTTGTAAACTGTCACTTAAATGCAAGCTACGCATCTATACCGCAGTCATCCGTCTCATCATTACCTACGCCTGCGTTGTATTTGCGCACGCTCACCCACGTCATCTCCATAAGATGCAGACCCTCCAGAACCGTTTCCTCAGAAAGGTTACGGGTGCCCCCTACTACGTCCGTAATATAAATCTCCACGTAGACCTTAAAATGCCCACCATAAAACAGTTCATGAAACGCTTATCTAAGCGTTTCTTCGACTGTGGCATGAAACACCCAAACCCCTTGATCTCAGCGGCCGCCCGCTACACTCCCTCCCGCATTAGCAGTATTCGCCGACCAAGGCATACCTTAATCGCCCCCGACGACGCCACTACCCTCCTCAAGGAGAGTAGTAAGGCCACCAGCACTTTACGTAATCCCAAAACCCGATCGCCGTCCTACCGCCCTCGCCGCCGAGGTCCACCGCGACGCCCAAATCCACACCCCTCCCGCCCTTGCTCGAGCCAGTCCGCGCCGCTGAGCCTGTAGCTTTAAATTCGTCCCAAAATCCAATAATTCCTGATCCAGCTAGTCCCTTGCTGCCCTCTTCCAGCGACGCCCAAAGCCGAGGTCCGTACCCCACAGGGGGTGCCCTTAGCGTGTAGTCGCTTAGTTTTTAGTTAGTAGTTAAGTTTAAGTCCTGGCTGGAGGTCTTCATTTATTAGGGCAACCACAGGCAAGTCCGCTTAAGCAGACGACAACCTCATAGGTTGACCTGCGAGATGCCATTCCCAAAAATAAATATATAACGACTAGTTTGCGAAGGTCGCGGGAATTGGATGGATGCGGAAAGTACAGGACCTGTCGTTGTGGCAATCATTGAGGAGGCTATGTCTAGAAGTGGACGACTTTCGGTTCAATGATGATAGGTTTGGGAAAGAATGTTTCACCAGTTGTTGTTAAAATTTAGAAAAAATTGCGTAACACAGAAATTACAAATATGTATGAGTTACAATTTACGATGATCTACAATTATTTCGCATTTTTAAAAGCTTAATGCAAAGCATGCTTTGCAAAAATTGTAGACTTGCCTTGAGTTACATATTTGTTAATCAAAAAAACATTACAATAATATTGTGTGGCGTACACGGACCCGTAAAATTCACAGTAAATTGTATCATAAATAAATTGTAATTGTAAAGTTTTGTGGTACAGGGCCCAGGTAGTCTGCTGGTAATAATATTTCACTACTTCTTGGCGACTCTAGAATCTTTATGTTTTTGCCATCTGTTCTGCGAGCAATGTGCCCTCCCTACCCACTGCCACTTAAGTTTGGCAATTTTTTGGGCTATGTCAGTTACCTTGGTTCTCCTGCGAAACAACCGCGCCGACTGCGTACCGGAAGACGTAGCGTTGGAAGGTCTTTTTTTTGTTCCGGGGTGAAAAATCCTCATGGATGTCCTCCGCCCTGGGGCGGGCGGAGGGGCCTGTCAGACTCTTACTGACTAAAAACCACCCCGGTGCTCCATCTCACACCTACTTCTGGGTCGCGGGAACAAACGATTCTTTCGCAACCCCGACTGGTGCCGGCCCGCCTTTGCGGGCCTCCTCGGGTTGGGGGGGGTAGTGAGGTGTTAGACTCCCCCCGCAACGTCTAAGTGGGGCGCGCGTGGAACACTATGCACCGCCACCTCGGGTCCTGATGTATGGGAGGCGGCGGACGTCCCCGAGTCCGTCGCCCATTTAGTGGGGCTGGAAGAGGGCGTTGTCGAACTCACTACGGTCGGCAGCGACAGGTCACTGCCTACTGCTGTGATGAGGGCACGGCGTGGCTCCTCCCAAGCGGCACACTCTGCCAGCGTATGACACGCCGTGTCCTCCCGGCAGTCGACACAGTGGTGACACCGGGCGTCCGGCTCCCTGTTTATGCGACACAGGTACTTCACGAAGCAACCATGCCCCGAGAACACCTGCGTCGCTCGAAACGACAGCGTTGGAAGGCCTCCCACAAGGTGGACCGATGACCTTGTGAAGGCCACAGGAATCCGCTGGATGCGAGAAGCGCAGCACCGATCGAAGTAGCGGTGTTTGGGGGAGACATATGTCCAGCAGTGGACGTCTTTCGGCTGAAATGATGATGATGACTTCTTGGCCAATCAATATATATTTTTTTTAGACATAAAATAAAACCAGATGGTATTTTTAAAGCGGTTTTATGGTGTTATAAGCATGACAAAGCTGTGCACAGCAATGTTTCTGGGTAATGAATATGATGATGGTACTTCCCCAGACAAACTTTTACACAAGAAGCCTCCTTACACTAGTTTTTCAATTATATTGCAGAGCTTACCCAACCCCTTCTTTAAAGACATCGAAATTTCGCAGTTTGATAAGCAATTTTCTAAAGACTTGGAAGCTCTCGAAACGGTCAATAACGTGTTAGTTCAAAGATCACACTAATGCGTAATGATGACGTCGAGTAAATAACTTTACTATAAAGGGAACTTTAATGCTGATTTAATAATATATCTAACTATCTGACTCGGCAAATTTCATAGCGCCTTAGAATATTATCTTCATTATTATTTGTTTCGTGAATTTTTCCCATATTCTAATAGTTATTCTGCTATTCGCGGCGGAGACAAAACCAACAAGCCAAATATCTTAAAAATCGGTCCAGCCATTCAGGAGTTATAAATGGTGTAACTTACTCGTCTTTGTTTTATACAGCATGTAACGAAAACCCTGTCCGATCCTGAAGGGTATTATTTGGTATCGTAGTGCGTACACAAATACGTAATCATTTAATGGATACGAGATAATTATTTTTCCCCAATGAAAACAATTAATTAAAAATAATCATACCAAAGGCAAAACTGATCGCTCGACAGGGTTCACCAGAGTTCACCTACAGTTTCGTGTGAAAGAAGCCGCCTGAGCGCGGCGGTCCTTTGTCGCATGCCGCCAAAGAAACGTAGGACTAAAGAAATCTACGTTTTGCCTACGCGTAGGTATCAGCTGATATTTAATTGTAGGCTTACGCACAATGACCCCGATTTCTGACCTTCTGTTTATCAAGAAACAATTATTATTGAGTTAATGTGATGTGCTTTTGGCAATGTACCCACTGTAGGTATCAGTTTATTAAAACATTTACTTGTTACATACCTCTATCTATCTAGAACATTAGTACACATTCGACACCTTTTTATTAAATTTGCACGTACTCTTCGCAGCGCACATGTGTACGATTTGAGTGACTCGAAAGCTTCCACAATCCGAGCTGTTACTTCGATTTCCGAATCACATATTCACTCACAAATAAAAATTAACATGTTCAAATATTCCTGATTGGTATACGACATAGTTCGCGATACGATAGCGGCACGTGATACGTACGGACATCCGATCGCAAGCTATCTCCACGTGAGACTAGCGAAGTGTCCAAACAAGTAGCGACCAGTCGGCTACATCAAAGGATCGAGGACTCGTTATGAGTACCTACAGCGCGGCTAGTGCAGGGCGGTGTCCTTTGAAATAAAATAGGCAAAAAATAAAAGATTTCGCCGGCCGGTGGAGTGTTGTCAACTTATGAAAATTTACCATATTTAGTGTTACATTTCGCATGGTAACTAAAAATAAAAAAATCAATAGCTTTTGGTTTTTATGAGTCAGATTTTTTTTACAATTTTTTCTAGTACGTATGTTAAACCAGGAATACGCCTTTTTTGGATCGGACAGGGTTTTTGTTACATATTGTATATAAAGATGTTGGTGTTGACTTTATTACATAGGGCGTGTCAATGCTGAGTTGATAAAATATCTTATTGGTTTGTTTCATGTGAAAAGTTTATTTATGGAAGTGTGGCGGCATCTACACCGTCACATGCGAACAAACGCAACACACTGATGTCAGACAAATCCTGCATCGCGCAAGCAGAGTTTACCGTGCAGATAGCATATACACGTATACAACTTCCCGACATCAAACGTTGGGCATTTGCCCACCAGATATGACATCCATCTGGTCGGAGGATCCTCCCTTTTCCAAGAGTATGAGTGAACCTTACACCCTGTATAAAATTAATCTATTATCATAAGAGTAACATACTACTGTGTTTTAATTGTAACAAGTGCAAATATTCAATAAAAAATTAAAGCATTGTATAAGACGTGTACTCGGTAGAAAAGAGGGGAATATAAGAACATTATATACTCTTAGGAACTCTCAGTCTTCCTGTTTCACTCTTACCCGATATTTCGTAGCACTTGAGGTAAATTGTTCTACGTGCAATGTCCCATGTAGAACAGACGCCTTACAGAGAATCAGAAAAATTGGTCAACAAAAGTTTACACTCCGGAACATAAAAAATTGCTTTTAATTGCAAATGTGCAAATTACTCATACATTCCGGACCAGAATGTATGAACTCAAACTCAAAGCATTTATTTCAAATAAACCAATACAGTCACTTTTGAATAATTGTCATGGTAGGTCGTTTAGAAAGATGAAGCTAGTTGCCCATTCCAAAGCGTAGTAGGTATGCACCTATGGAGAAGACGGGCAAGAAACTCCACGGACACTCTTTTAAATCAAATTGTAGTTACATAATATTGGTTACATCATTCATGTTGAAATTATTATGCATGTGAGAACGATGCAGAACGTTAAAAGCGTCCGTAATATAAAGATAAAAAAAAACTGAAATAAAATTAGCACCTTAACCATTTCGAAGGGAGCTAAATGATCCAACACACGTGCCATCAGCGAAACATTAGAGTGAGCATGACATACTCTCAGCCGCCAGGGCAAAAGTACTTATATTTGACCTAAGCAATTGAACAGTACTAAAAGAGTCAATACAATGCAAACATCGTTTTTTTTTCAAGTTTTAGCAGTTCTGACAGTATTTTCAAATGCTAATCAAATAGATGATTCGTCCTTGCGGAGCAGGACCGGCGATATGAGTTATTAAAGGTAGGATTTTAGTTACTAATCTTACTTAACTGCTACGTGTTATGATCAGAAGATAATGATGTGCGAAGAATGGGAATAAGGTGAGATAATATTCACAGACGAATGATTTTTGGGAACACTTGCATCATCTAACGTCACGGTACCACGGTTAAATTGATTGAATATCTTTTTTAAATTTTGTAGTAAACAATGGATTTTATTTTTACTTTAAAGGCGCGACGCGACAGCACGAGACAAAGGCACCGCGTGTCGCGCTACGAGCGGTGCCTTTGTGTCGCGCGGTCGTGTCACGCCTGTTTGCGGGAGCCTTTATGTGTTCATAATTTTAATAACGACGTGAATAAGTGGCATACTTGAGAAAAAGATAAGCCGAAGGCCGAGGAATTGTTCAGGCCTGGTTTATTAAAATCTCCTGAAAATGACACTGGATATTGTCGATTTTCTGAGTAATGTAACTTCATCATATCGAGTTAAAATGACATAACGGACAGACAACAGACATAGAGACGTTACGATTCTAAAAGTGGTTTAAAAATAAAATGTTATGAAGATAATGTTACGATGCGTCTAAAATGTTACCAAATTAAAGATTATAATTTGGTATTTGTAAAGAAAGCAACATCTTTTTCGTATCCGTTTTGTATTGTCTTCAGTATTATCTTACAATCAATACCACGCCACTCATTATCTTTCCGTTACGTATAAGAAAAAATCAATGAATGAATGTTTTTTGTAGGTATGTAATAACAGTCGAATCTGTATCGAATGCTGTTAACTCGTGATACTTTTATTGAAAGTTAAACACAATTATTTTCGTTCATTTGTCTCACTGATTTATCCTCACGCGAACTTACGAGCTTAGAAATTGAGGAAGCGATTTTGCGGCAAAAAGATTGTAACTTATTTAGTATTTATGTAATAGGGAGCTAACAGGTCGATGGCCCATCTTATACTTGATAGGTCTTTGATGTGAATGTAAGATCTGATAGGATTATCGTATCACGCTAGTAGAATAAAAGGATATGAAACCTGTATTCCTTGAAGAGTTGGGCACAGGTGTAGCAAAAGTACACCCACATTTCGCCAGTTACCTTTGTTTAAGTTCCATGTAACTATTGTCATCAACCAAAGGATAACCTTATGATTATTTTATATCAAGTGAAGGGATGCACCTGCATTCTTTTTTGTAGAGACGGTACGTGTCTACAAAGTGACAGCAACATTCTAAATTCCTTGAGAATTATGCAACATATTTGATATGGTCCGTCATTTATTTCAATTGCGATTATCAGCTATCATTGAACTATAACTTCAAAGATTGCTGACAACAGTTGCGACTTTAAAGATAGAGTTGCGCTCTTGAAAGCCTTCATTTTTTTATAGGTACCTACATATCTTAACCATTTCTCTAAGAATACTCCAACTTAATACACTAGACACAAGTTAAGCACAAATCGAAAGCAAGCTTTAAGAATTAGGTACATACTCACTTCGAAAATAGAGGCGGATCTAAAGTACCTACCTAGATCTTGTTTTGGATTCCCTATCAAGCCAAGTCAAAGCAACACCAAAGAGCATTAAGGTAGTGTCTTCGTTCTTCTTTCCTTAGTATCTAATCCTTCGATTGATGATGGTTCGAAGTCTCTTTAAGATTCTTTATCCTTCACAACTGCGTCAGTTTTTTTTTACATACTCTCACGCCTTCTTCCAATGGGGGTAGGCAGAAACCACAGAACGTCACCTGCTACGTTCCTTACATACTCCTTTTGCCTCGTTTACGTTCATACATCTGGTCATACAAGCACGCCGGTTGCGAGTGCTACGCCAAAACCTATACCCACCCACACCACCGCGGCCACAGCTCGTCTTTGTATCCAAACGAAATGCAAGACGGCGATCAGACCAGAGTAATGCCAATGATATAATAATAACTCATTATGTAAGTGCATTGCATGTCAATTGAATAATATAATATGAGAGCATGAATAACCAGTTGCCGTAGTTATGTAGATTGCCATATACAGTTATTGTTTGTTTGTGAATGTATCGGTCTTTTCGGGGAGATTGAAAGTGGTAGAAGAATTTCAGTAAACGCAATAACTAAAAAATATTAAGAAAGTAAAAGTATTCTGAACAGATAAACATCCCTAATAATTATAACTAATATTAGGGACGTTTATCTGTCCCTCGTCATTATGAGCTTTAGCAGCAGCACCGATAAAATCTTGCCTCAGTTAGTAAGTACCTAATAATTAGAGTTATATAAATATAATAATAATAATAATAATAAACCATTTATTTCAGGCTACAATGGCCCATAGACATATACCTTACCAACTAACATATTTATAGTATAAAACAAAATTGTATTAATATAAGTAGCTTAAAACTATGTTAGTAGCACTTCCCTATCTTGTCCTTGTGTTGTCCTGTGGTACATGTCCGCGGAAGCGACGGAACACCACGTCCTGAGGCCAAAAGTCTTCTTGCATGACGACGGGCAGATATAAATTCGGTATGCGCACCACGAACGCCTTGAAGTTGACGTTGCGGTGCGACTCCAGTAACTGCACCCTCGGCGTGTACCTCGTCTTCTGGCGCACGTACTCCACGATGTCTTCCGCCTTAGTAGTGTAGTGTAGGCGGGAGATGTACACCGGTGTGTTCGGCTTTGCGGCGCGCAAGCTGACTTCGGGCATCTTTGGAGCTTTGCCGCAACGGTTCTTGTTCGTTCGCGATCGGCGCTTCCTCCTTTGCACCGTCACGAAACCTTCATCATCAGCCCTGTTCGGCGCCTTTTCTGGCATAGGCTTCATACTTGGAGCGCCTGGGGCACTCGCGGTAACGCTAGCGAAACCCTTTTGTAGGGTCTTCGCCAGGGCTGCAGACGCTGGCAGCGGGACGGAGTGAGGGGCTCGGGCAGCGCTACGTAGAGGAGCCGCGATGACGAGCGCGGGCTGCCGGGCACGCGGGCGGGGCGCTCTGCAATCTCAGTAAACGACGGATGCGCTGGCGACGAAACTGCTGACGCGGAATTTGACGACGATAAATCGAGTCCGGCTCCGCGACACATGTTAACGTTAGACGCATCGACTGATGACCTAGTTACCGCCACACTGTTACGCAACTCGCTGAATTCTTTGCGCAAATCGGCGACGGTGTTTTGGGATGCATCTAACTTCGCTAGAACATCCGCGAGGCGGGCCTTCAGAAACACAATATACTTCAGAAGGCTCGTTACATCGACGTGGTCAAAGGTGACGGGTGGAAGTTTGTGCAGCTCCTTTGCCACAAACGTCGGCACGTCGTCCGGGTCGGTTTCCTTGAACAGCGTGATAATATCCTGCAGGCTTCTCTTAGTCCCGTCACGCCGGCGGGACACCATCTGGTGGCGCTTGTTTAGCACACTGAACAACAATAGCTTGGCAGCAGCTATGTCTAAAATCTGCGCAACGAACTTCAGCGAGGAGAATTTCGTTGCGCAGATTTGGACAGCGGACACCTCATCCATCACATCCAGCTTCTGCTGCAGGAACGACAGCAGCTCATTCACCACAAGTTCATTACTCATGGCGAGAAAATTACGAGCGACAGCTTGCGCCGCGCTAGTCAACACACTGAATTTGCAAACACGTCCACATCGGAACGCGGCACAAGCAAGACCGAATATAGAGTAATACAATCTAATTTAACTATTGCCTAACCTTTTCCGCATGAGGGTTTTCATGAAACTTTACTGCCATCAATTAGCGCCACTTTTACAAGAGGTCTTCCATTTCGACAATGACAAAAAAAAATGTACGACGTTCATCATTCGTTTTATTCATTCGTTCATCATTCAGTCACGACTAAAGATTATGTAGGCGCTTTGACACTTTTGACACAGTGCTGTGCCACCTAGTGAACGTCTTTTCAGAAAACTTTTATTGTCTTTTGCCAGTCCTTTCAGTAGGTTCCTTTAAGTAGGTACATATACTATGATTCTTAGTCATTTTCTTTCTAAATAAAATAAATACGGCAAGGTTGATCTAGGCAGCGCAAAAATTATATATATTCTCTGATGAAAATTCTCACACAAAATCTGGCAGAATATTGCAGCAGGATCTCAGGCAGCAATCAATTAATTGAATCGTCTTATAAAAATGCTTCCACCAAGTTGCAACACATGCAATTTAATATATTCAGATTACCTCCTCTAATAAAACCGAAATTCTCACACTGAGCTTAAAACTAGAATGAACGAAGCGAAAGAATGCTATGAGATAAAAAGTGCTGTTTACATAATTACGTACTAGCGATCCGCCCCTGCTTCGCATGGTTTTTACAGCTTGACAAAACATCGAACTTTCTATAGTAAATGTTAGTTTAATATGTTTTATACACATACCAACCTTCCGAAACCAATTCTCTTATTTAGGAAAGGCGTGAGTTTGTTTGTGTGTATGTATGCCTTTTTATGTGTTTCTTTTTGTTAAATTGTGTTTTTTGTGGTCTGCAATCAAGATTACTATTATTATTTCGTTTAGTAATTTTTCTCCTTATTTTAATAGATATTTAAATATTTTTTGTCAAAATAAAAACAAAAATAAGATGAGAACCGCATCAAAATCCGTTGCGTAGTTTAGAAGAACAACGCGGACACACAGACAGACACAAAAAGCGAATTTAGAATTTATAATATTAATATGTATAAATATAGAAACCGACAGATATAAAGTACCATACCATTATGTGGATGTTTAAATATGAATACATAAACGGCTTAGGAACCTACTGCCTACGCCTACAACCGAGCCTACAACTTAAATCATTACAATAAATAAATAAATTGAGATCAAAAACTTTCACTATGAAAGTTTTAATAAATAAAAGGTTTTCGCTTCATATTGTTTGTTATTATAATGCTATTTTACTAGAGACTGCCTACTTGGTCACGTTGGCCGCAAGAGCTACTGCTGAGTATGAGGTTTGGGTTCGATTCCCAGGATTCGGACTAAGTGTTATTGGATTTTTCTATCTAGAATTTCTCCGTATCATCCCGGAGTCTTGGTTTGTGCCCGGTTGATGGCAATAGGCTCGCCCCTTATTACGTGGGACTTAAGCATAACTGGCGAAATGTGGGTGTAACCCCATCCAAAGTTTCAGAAGATATTGTATTCCGAAATGACTATCGTTTTTTCTCGCTTTCGCTGACTTTGCCAATGTAACCTACTGAACTTTAATGTTACAGCTGAAACTGCTGTAAGACTATGGTCAAACTTAGGCGACGCGGGTCGCGACTACACTAGGAAGTGATGAATATTCGCGCCAGTTTGAACACTTCCATACAAGTTAGTTGACACAGTCGGCGCGAACATGACGTCACATCAGGCGCGTCACACATCGTCCCACATCAGGAGCGTAATTCGTATCCAGCTCGCATATAGGTAGTCTGAATTTCAACACAGATGTGCATAACTTTAAGAAATCCGATAAGATATTTTTCTTGAAAAAATCTACATAATTGTTAATACATAATAAACACTTTTTAATTACACGTTTTTCGCAACTATTATTTACACAAATAATGGATCATAAATACTTATATCACTATAAGCATAAAAAATTAACGTAATACACTGTACAAGTTTTAGTAATAGTTTAAAATGACCGCCAGTAAAGACGCGTTTGACGTTTGACATTGACGTTTAAGGGTTTTTTTCGTTCTCAAGCTAATTTCCATGGAAAAAATATTGTTCTACTACTAGTACTTCCGCGGCTGCAGATTTAGCACCTGGCGTGAGCTTGCTTTTTGTCTACCATTTAACTCACGCTACGTTCAGTCCGTAGCGTGTGCGGAAAAACGTGCAGATGTATTTTGTCAATGCCTGCAGGGCTTACAAAGATTCACGCCAAAAGAGTTGACCAGAGTGTGTCTATTGTAGATGCTCATTCAAAAACACCCACTCTTGTTATGAAACCTGGCTACCATAGCAAAGTTACCTACTTCATGTGAAGTCTGCTTGTTGAAATATCAAGTAGACGATATTTCTTATGACAGCTCATTGAAATATCAAAATAAACATACGGATACGCTACCGTGGAAAAATAGTTATGCATTAGTATTTTAGGAAGCTCATAAGAGCGGAACAGACTTCGGACTGATTTTGACCTGAGGAAGTTTGGGACGTATAATTTATTAAGGTTTTGTGTAAATTGGCTGAAATATGACGATGATTGTTGAAGATGTCTGAAAATAGCACGCCGTCGACTGGGAGCTTTACTGGCGTTCGCAGCGTAAACTAAAGAGAGATATGAAAACAATGCATCACGGAATTATTCCTTTCAAAAGATCTTCGGGTTAATTTCCGACCTCAACGTGTGCGAAACCGCGGATAAAAGCTAGTGATAAATAATTTGCACGCCATTACCACAAAACACTTAACACTTAACGTCGTTGCTTTAAAAGTTATTCTATACATTATTCTGGTAGGCTTATTGACCGATTACTGCAGATAAACTGGTTAGAATTGCGTTAGCTGCCTTTCACGAGACGAGACGATCTTTAGGTCACGAGTGCGGTGCGGCCTAAACTTGCAAAGATCGGACAAAGTTGTCAGTTTTGTAAAAGGAGGGAAGGAAGGAAATATCGATTTCTGTAAGCATCTTGTTTCAAAAACAGGATCGATGGTTTAAAACACGTCTATAGAAAAATCTTGTTTTGTAATAAGACCGTTAGATTCGGCCAACGAGAGTTAACGCGACCCAGCGGTTATAGCATAGTGAAGTTGTTGACAGACAGTAACTGTTGTGGAAGACAGGCAGTCACTCACGTAAAATACTGGTCTTCAGACCCATCCGGTTAGACAGAGAACCTACCTCAATATGTTGAGGTAGGTTCTGGTTTAGGTATGGTAGGATTGAAAAAAGGCCAGGCAGATGATGAGTTGTTTCAGCGAGCCATAAACTTTAAGGAGGTTCTAAACTGGCCTACTCGCTGCGCAGTACCTCACCCCTCACCACGGCGGTCACATATTTTTTTTACTGCGCAGCTACTCGCCTCGTGTTCAGACACGTCATATAGTTTGCATCGGGCTGTAACGGACTCCGAATGCCAAATATGTAATGTAATGTAAAATGAAGGATACAACTAAATAATTAAAATTTACAAAATGTTAAACTAAATTACCTAACGAACTATTAAAATATGTAAAATCACCCAACATGACTAAAACTATTAACAAACTAAATATATGGTGTCAAAATATTCCTCCGCATCGCTGTCGACTGGTAATGTACCCAAGAGACTGGTGGTAATGCCATGTTGTATGGCAATGCTTAGCCTCTGGCCAAGGTAGAAACCAGCCCCTTGGGTCACGGGAAATTTCTAACAGGCGTTTGGAAATTTTGTTGAACAGACTATGAGCACTCGGACCCCACGGCCCGAGAGTTTCAACCACAAACGGATCGAAAATATAAGTACCTAAGCCAGATTGATAGTCACGTGTTCATCCCACAATGAATTAACTAGGTGTTACCCAATGATGTATTACTGTTCTTTTAGCTAGGTCTCAATCGACTTCAGGTCTGCACCAAGTGCAAAGGGCAACTGATAGAAATCCGACGACTGACGAATCACGAAGTTTGCCTAGTGACATTAAGAAAATAGTTGTACTGTACCTTTAGATGCGATATCTGAGCTCAATATCGGCAAGATAAAAGCGAGGCAATTGCCTGACTCATTGCGCCAATGAACATGCAGCAGCTAGTGACATAATTAATTACGTATGTTCATCTTTTTCTAACAACAAGTATCGGTATGGGTCTTTCCTTAACTTCGCGCTCTGTATGATTGTGTGTTCTAGTAAGTAGCTACTTCATGGCTTACGCTGTTTTTGAGTTCACTATTGTTCGTGTATGACACGTCCATTCCTTGTTACATTAGTCATGGTATGTCAGCAATTAAAATGCAAGTTGCAAAATCATATTCTTTCCTATTCTAGTCGCTAATTATTGAAGTAAATGTTAAGCCATTGTTAAAAATGTTTCCAAATTCTCGTGACTTTTTGTTATGGATACTGCCGACATTTTGGTCATTAACACTTTTTTGAAGTAGGCTTTGTACAAAACGTACCGTCTTGCCTTTCTCAGTTTTAATAAGACTGGCAGACAGGACTATTCGTGTACCTTCCTAACCTAAGAATTGTAGAGTTTTGCATCGTTTGTGTAATGCTGCAGTACCTATACAAAATGAAGTTTCTTAATGTTCGATGTAATATTTCAGCATCACGTAAGTTATGATATATTTTTTGTAAGTATCTATTTAACATATGATTTACTAACACAATTTCCTAAGATCTGCAGAGTTATTCCATATTCTACGTTTTTTACCGTCTTTGAATGCAACATGAGCTGTTAATCAAAATTAATAACTTAAATACTGCTGAAACATTTAAGAAATAAGTAATTAAGAAAAAGATTTTTAAAGACTATGATGCCTTGACTAGTTTCTAAAGTAACAGTTGGTAATTAATAACCTACTGCAATTTTATATTCCATATTGTGCGTATTATAAATTGAGACGGTAACGTCACTTTGATGAAATTCTTGCATTTGTTTCTATAACATCATCATCACCAGCCTACAGCAGTCCACTGTTGGACATAGGTCTCTCCAATCGCACGTCATTCAGCTCGATTCTCGGCAACTCTCATGCAGCTAGCCTTTTTTTTTTTTTTTTTTGGGTGGGAAATCATCAAATGACTTCTCCCGCTCTGGGTGGAGCGGGAGGGCGTGTCAGACTTTTACTGACTAAAACCCACCCGTGTTTCTTCAGTTGCCTGTGCCAGGGCCACGGTTTTCTCTGTGGAATAACCCGCGACCCTGAGGCGTCGGCCATATCGGACCCCGTCATTTTGTGCTGACATCTCTTTGAGGCGCGCGTGGAACACAACGCGCCGTCGACCCGGGCCTGGTCCTTACCGGACGGCGAGCTACCCATGGCTCGCCGTCCGCAAGCCCGCGCCTACGGTGGCCGGGAATCTGCTTGCGATTCCCGACGCCCAGGGCGTCTCCTGCGGCGACTAGGGGCGTGAGGGCGCAAGGCTCTCTCCCTCACGCGCTCCGCTTCCTCCTTTGCGAGCATTACTGCTTCACATCATGCAGCTAGCCTGAGGGCGTCATACCTTAACTTTGCCAATTCGTGGTGTCCACTCAAGAACACGTCTTCTCCAATGGTAATCGGTTCTGCGGTTAAGATGGCCAGCTCATTGCCACTTTAGATTGCTTATTCTGTGAGCTATGACAACTTTGGTTCTCTGTCGGATAACCTCGTTCCGGATTCGATTCCTCAGAGAGACTCCAATTATAGCCCGTTCCATAGCTCATCATCCACCTTTCCATACGACACTATATAAAATGATCCTTGTTCAGACTTGGATATTTAGGACTGAAGTAATGACCAAATTAATTAATGAATTCAAGGTTCAATGGTTCACAAATACTTAAATCGTAAGTAGTAATACCAACTTATCATAATAAAAGTGAGAGCTTCTGCATCGCAAAGCGCCGGAGCGCAAACATCATACAGATGTGTTGCAACTAATGGATTTACAGCTCGAGAGTCATTGAGTTATTTTGTAATTCCGTTCTAAACGACAATAATGTGCATACATTTGCTTCTTTTAAAACACGACCTTGCTTGTTTTGTGTGAATAATACCTTTCTAAGATCGTATTAAGATGCTGGTTAGATGACCTCAAAGAGAATAGCTCTTCGACATCGTTGCTAATGATGATGACATCGTTGATCGTTATTTCCACTTGTAGCAGTAACAATTTAGTTTTTATCATGTAATAGGTTAGTGGCTATACTGTAACCCTTCAAGGGGTTTGCCGATGCGTTCACTTGCAAACCTTTGAGACAATATTGAAAATATATATTGTCTCGAGTGACTTTCTCCGGCAACTAGGACTTTTGAACCGGAACATACACAGTGCTGCTTGGAGGCAAAGATATAGAGGTAGTATGTAATTGCTGTTTTAAATCCCTGAAAGGCTGAAAGAACTCTTTGACTGACAACTATTCGATAGTTGTGCCGTGGATTGACTTTGCTGTTGGTATTAATCTACGAAATGAGATGGTCATCAAATGGAATGCTCTAAACTTGCAATGATTGGTTCCGATTAGCAGAATAACAAAGTCCCACCGGACAATAGGAAAAGTATCGTTTTCCCAGAATGAGTATGTTTAATGTGTCAAATCTAAGTTTAGTTGTACATGTAGCTACCTATCCTCTAGTAATTGCAAAGCATTGACATCGAATAGTCCTACTTTCTTCCACCGAATAACTCTTGAACCGAAACATATGTACACAATGCTGCTGATGTGGGTAAACTTGGCAGAGCTACACTGTTGGGTATGGTGGTGTTGCATCCCTGAACGATCTATTTCGCATGTAGCACTACTAGATAGGCACTATAGGGTTAGTTGCCTTTGTTGACTCACACTTGGTATTAACCCAAGAGATGAGATGGTCGTCAAAGATAATGGTGTGCTCATGCAATCATTCGTTCCAATAAACAAATTACGAAGTCCTACTGGACAGTTGCCAAAGTAGGGTTTACCCAAAATAAATATGAGTCACATCAAAATTTAGAAACGTTTAGAAATCGCAAGCATTGTCATAGAGTGGTCATACCTTCTGCAATGTCCCACCGATGCAAAGAATGGCTTAATTACAATTGAATAATGAATTTAAACGACTTGATAACTGAGACCACAATCAATAAAGCAGGATCCCAGTATTGTTATCGTATCTACCAATTTCTACAAAGTTACGAAACGGCCTTGTTACATATTTCTGTAACATGTTGTGTGAATCCGGGGAGTTATCGCGATGCATTCTGTGTTCTGTGATTCACGGCGATGAGAGATCTCCTAAACGTATTTCTTTTGAAATCCATTGTTGCTGTGTTCCAGTTTTCGTACATTAGACCAGTAATGACCAGGTGCGTCGTGTTATATTGCTTTTCGTAACGTAAGAAAAATATGTGTTTTACGAATTGGTGCAGTGTTCGTGAAGTAGCGATGTAGAAGATTTTATCTGCCATCTCAGAGAATCAATTGTGCAAGTTTCAATTGTTTTATAATGTCTATCGCTTGTTAAATTTTATAGTGTGTTGTTATGTGTGCGAAGATTTTTAATTGACCTGTTGTTAGTCTTCTACAAAGATAGATAGATAATATACCTAGCTACAGTTAATTGCACATCGGTTAGACTTCGAAAATTACTCTAGACTGTCACAAAAAATTGTGGCCAGTGCATGGTGCACAACAGATTTTCAAAAGATCTTGTGAATTGTCGTCACATGTCCTTTTTTGAAGAGCACATGTAATATCTAAAACCTGCAAGTTAACCTTGCGTGACTAACTTAACTTACGGTGAGGAAAAATATCTTAAAGGAACCTTCTGAACTAGACAATATGCAGAAAGCAAGTATTGTGATCATTGAACAATGCTCTTGACTCCTTTGCAAGATAATGGACCTTCACTGGCCGAAATTATTGAGTAACAAGAGATAATATAGTTTAGTCTACATGTGACAAAACGCTTTACAACAAAGAAGCTCCAATAACAATAAAAAGGCTAATTGGATTACCAAGTTGACTTTCTCAACGGTCAGCAGTTCAGATTATAATCTAGGAAGCGTGGAATAATAGTGCTAAATACAACGCTTACGCAACCACGACGCATCGTCTCCATTCTCCATTGTTCGGGCGGTTCCGGCCTTCCGGTGATGTTTATTCTTTTTAATTAAGTCGTTTATAACGTGTGTGGAAGTATGTCATTGGATTGTATGTTTGTATTACTTATTGTAATATGGGTTTTAGGTTATCTTTTTTGAGGCAGCAGCGCGTTGAACTCTTTTTCAAGGCAAGAGAAAAATCAACTGAAACACAGCGTTCTCATTGGCAAAAAATATCTGCAAATGTATACTTTTCTATCTCATTCTTATCGAAACTAAAATGACACAATAACAATTCCGTCTGTGTGGTAGCATTTAGACCTCAAGAACTGCTCGTCATATTCGCGTGCGTAACACTTTCACCGCAGGGACGTAGGTACCTACATTTATTTCCGGAGGATGTTGAGTGTGTGTCATGAAGACCCGGATTGGGGGGCCAATCCAATATAGGTGCAGCCAATGACCTGCATTGTGTCATCCATATAAATGTCAGTATAATATTTAGTTAGGTAGGTAATGTTTGTTTTAGGGCACTGATTTGTTGACAATTAATAACTGCCTATCCTGGATTTGAGCCTTTGAAGACCCTTTAATCTTCAGTTGAATGAAGACAGTCATGTAGGTTCTATGCTTTACAATAATGCTGTACGGTCAACGAGCGAAAACGTGAAGCAATTATTAACACGCTTTTATTAGTCTCACTTGTAACTAACAAATAATGTAATAAAAGGTTAGTAGTATATTCACCTACTTCTAATTGTTAAACACTTTGTCACTTTCCTTTCCCACATAGCGGGAGCATGTCACCTTTACGAACTGTAATTTTCATTAAAAATTTTGGCTAAACGTAGGTGCTAATGGCCAACTGTGAACGTTGAACATTGCTGAGCTGGTAAGTAGGCTGGTAGGTAGTGTTGTGTCAGAAAAATATTAATATAATTTTCAGAATTTTAGTTATTTTTAGTCTAGTTAGACTAAAAACCACAAAAATTTGGTTTATTCGTGTCAAACGACGATTTTCCATTCTGAAATTGACTAAAGTAACACAACTTAACTATATTTTAGTTTGACAGCATTAGGATGGCACTGAGGAGTTCCTGGTTTAGTGAAAATGGAAATTTTGCTATTCTGAATTTGACGTTTTTTTTACAACATAACTAAATCTGAATAGGATCTAACAATTTTTATAGGTGTGGAATAAAATTAGTTGTCATGAACAAAAATTTACACCAACACTTCGACTTCTGGTGCAAGAACAGTGTTTTTTTGTTTTTTTTTTGTTTTGCTTGTATCTCGAAAATGGTGCCCTATCGCAAAAATAATGAAAATTTCGACCCACTTTTAAATCTTTTATCTCAACATGAAGGTAATAATTTTTCATATTATTTAAAAAGTGATTAAATCCATATACACGTCGAGGCTGCACCCTCTGCGCGCCACTAGCTCTAAAAAAAACACAGGGTAGTGCAAACAATTACGTATGAATTTTGAGCAGGTCATCAGCCTCAGTCACTTTTACTTCCACTTCTAATCGCCTTACTCAACACTCTGTGTATTAATAATAATAATTAAAAAAATATTTAGGTGCTCACATACAATTAACATTGGAAATAACAACAAAATAGCTTTGTGCAACGCACTTTCATACTTATAATAATAATTACAATTCTACGAATAATTAGGTTCTTGCGATCTCAATTAACACTTTTGCGCTACATCAATAATTTTGATAGATCGAGTATTGACTTGGTTTATAACATCGTTAAAGTCTTGTTTGTGTCAAATGTCTCAATACAATCATATCGCAATAAGTTGAGAACAAACAGTGGAATGATGTAATAATCTTATTATCCGATGCAGGTAAATGTACAAATTGGAAGTGTTGAAATACGACGAGTTACGTGCAAACTTGGACAATTTGTGCGTTAACCTCGAATGAACTACTTACTTATGCATTTTGATGAGAATTCGCGTTCATTTTGAATAAGTGTTGGTACCTATTTGAATAGTGTCCAATTTTGTGCGGTCAGTCTAATTTTAAATCTTATAGGATATGTGGGTAACATGTCTTTAATAAAATTATGTAGGACCCCACCTTTCGTGGTGCCTTCGAATCTAGGGCTCTTTAGGAGAGCCAAAGTTTCTGAATAAGTAGGTCGTCAAATTATGCGACGATCAAGCTGATCAAGGTGAAAGGTTTTTCTCACTTTTTTTTTGGTCTTAGATTTTAGCTCAATTTGAAAATTGCTTGTTTTCTGGACCCCGCTTTCAAGTTATAGTCTGCAATCTGTACCAGATGACGAAACATAAAATAAGCATGAATCTAATAAACCTTAAACAGATGAGTTCAGACATAACCAAAATACACTGCATCTTATAAATATCTAAGCAACGCACGTTAAACTCCGACGAATATTAAAGTAGGCTGTATTGACCATATTTGGCACAGCCCTAGCTATAGAACGGAACTAAGAATTTCGGAGTAGGCCTTCGGATTCTAGTTCACTTTGAAAAAATTTGTAAACCCACATCTTTAAAAGTCGTGAGAACATCGTTTGACTGCTGAATTTGAGAGCAACGTGTTGATAAAAAGATTGACCATTCAGATTACATGCGACGGAAAAGGATTATTGCAGAATATGTTGAAGTGTGTGATTCTGATTTGGATAGTAAACTAGTTTTCTGGGAAATTAGTTTGATGTGCAATGTTTTGAATATTAATTTTAATTTACTATGCTAAACACCGACCTACCGCTTAGCTACTTACAGTTAAATTATACGTATTTTTGAGTGGAATAACAAAGAGAATTAAACTTTACGAATAATCCGAAGACTCAGCCACCTAATAAAGAAGTAGTCCGCTGACTGGAGGTCGATAAAAGGTACCTTTATGTAGGTATAGAGATATGAGGAACAGGGTGTAAAGTTCACTCATACAATTGGAAAAGGGAGGATCCTCCGACCAGATGGGTGTTGTAACTTGTGGGCCGTTGTCGGGACGTTGTAAATATGCTAGTTGCGCGGTAAACTCTGCTTGCGCGATGCATAATTTTGCGTGACGTCAGTGTGATGCGTTGTTCGCATGTGGCGGTGTAGATGCCGCCACATAGGTATGATTTACGATTATTAATAGTTGTCCACCAGACACGACACCCGTCTGGTCGGAAGATACTCCTTTTTCTACAGAGAATGAGTGAACTTTACAACATGTTCTTCATACCTCTATACCTACATATGTCCGTTTGCAAGTCGGCAACCGGCTTCCAACCTTTTCCATTTCTGTCATTCCCTGGCCACTCTGACCCATGTTGTTCTAGTGACCTGTCTGATGTCATCATCTCACATTTTCTTGGGCCCCTCAGGGCAACAATTTTGTTCAAAATGGTTGAGCTGAATGGCGCTGATCCATGCGTCATGTTCGTGAACGGGCGCCGTCAGTTAGACTGCCACGGCTTATTTTAGATATTTTATTTGATGTGATTTGGACGCTTTTAACGTGTATATTGCATTAATGATGTAACAAATATTTTGTAACAATATAATTTAAAACAGTGTCCATGGAGTTTCTTGCCCTTTTCTTCTCCATATCAAATCAAATCAAATCAAAATATTTTATTTCACATAGACCTACATGGGCACTTATGAAACGTCAGATTCTAGGTGCACGGTTCCAATTGGTCGTTTCCCATGGAGAAGAGCCGGCAAGAAACTCCATGGTTACTCTTTTAAAAATATGTCTTTTACAATGTTTTCCAATTACAGTGTTAACAGGTATGGGAGGACAGTGTAGACCTGTCAACAAGTACCATATGTTAAACAAATAGACAATCGTCTATAAATTTACAATCCACAGGGCCTACGACGTTCTCACATTTACAAAATATAAAATAATCTAATAAAGTAAAATCAAAAACTAATTAAAAATTGTAGGTATATAATGTCAAATAATGAAAATATTATGTCAGAGCTATGTAAAAGTCCATATCTGATCATAAAAAATAAAAATTAAAGACCATTATTTGGGAGCAGTTATTAGAAATTTACATAGTGATGCCGTTTATGAGGTACCAGGGAAGCCACATGTGCAGAAGGAATTATTGCCAAACTTTTTTGTCTTCGACGTAGTCTTTAACCTTATAGTACGCTTTTTTGATAAAGACACGTTTGATGTGGGCTTTGAACTTTCCATCGCTAAGTTCTGTAACCGACTTTGGCAACTTATTATAAAAGCGGATACTGTTTATCAGAAATGATTTGCTTGTTTTAGTTAATCTAAATTTGGGTATAACAATTTCATTTTTACTACGTGTATTTATATTATGGAAATCGCTTCTTATTTTAAAAAGTCCTAAGTTTTTGCGAACATACAAAATATACATAGATACCTACTACGCTTTGGAGTGGGCTATAAATATAAAGCTTCATATTTCTGACTGACCGACTCCTTGACAATTCAAAAGTGCGTGTTAATTTTAAATTGAAATAAATGATTTGAGTTTGAAGAGTTTGTCTCGACCTTTTCCACTTTAGTATTCTGATTTATACTTTAGATATTTAGGGTGTGTCATAAGGTTTTGCTTTGTATTCTATCTTTATAGCTTTCATTATCGCCGTATGAACGAGACCTATGGATGCCAATACTAACTGTGTTCTTTACTGGATCAAATAGATTGTTGTCTAGATTGGGATATTAGATAAGACCTAGCTTTATATTTAAGCATGTAAATAACAGGCAATAAAAACATTTAATTACTTCCGTATCCGTTACGTTCTAAAATAGCCGTTGCAGATACATGAGTATATTATGTAGATACCTACATATGTACCTATTGACAGTCGTTTATTTTTAGATAATAATCTATACTTAGTTTTTTTTTTTAAGTAACAGCGGATGTAATAAATTGTCGACCATTCTAGCTATCTATTACGAAATATAGGCCGCATTCCGAGTTAGACCATAATCGCTGACAGCGCTCACATCGATAATTTGCGTTCCGATTTAGATATCACGATTATGACAGCTGAGACCTGTCAACATTTCGCTCTCAGTGATATTTTATAGGGCATGGTCGGCGTTATCGCAAGATGGCGCATGTCATGACGTCATCTATGACGATTCAAAAGACATCGTTATCGCGCTCACGGACGTAAGCCCGCTCGAATCGATTACATCCCAATTCGGTATGCAGCCATAATGAGGTGTCGTGTGTACAAAAAAAAAACTCACATAGCTCCATAGAGCAACGGACGTGTATCCGTCCAGTAATCGAATCTCGTGACTTGTAGGTACCTAATGTTGAAGCCTGCCATTCTCAGCCACTGAGCTGACCTTTCTTTAAACTTGATTATTTCGTTACATACAAGTACACAAATAGGTACTTGTGTGTTATATTTTGTTGTACATTCGCTGTTTTTGGTGTGTTTGTGTTTTGTTACTAATAGGTGATGTTCTTCAGAAGGGTGGTGTGCGTGTATGACCAGTTTTATGAACGTTAACGAAGCAAAAGGAATACGTGTGTACCCGAGATTAGTAACAGCTCATGGGAAGAAGGCGGAGTTTAGAAGCTCAATTACTCCGAAAGCGGTAATTGTTACCTAAAGAAGTAATACCTAAGTAATAATATATGAATATTTAACTACATCCTTGGGAAACAAGGCGTGATGTTATGTATGTATGTATGTAAAATACCTATGCTTGGCTCAATGCTGGTCCTGCTCCACAACCACAAATAATTTACTAATCTATGCATTGTAAAAAATCAATCTCTTTTCATCATCAATTCAGCCGAAAGAAGTGCACTGCTGGACATAGGCCTCCCCCAAGCATCGCCACTTTGAGCGGTCCTGCGCTTCCCGCATCCTGCGGATTCCTGCGGCCTTCACAAGGTCATCGGTCTACCTTTTGGGAGGCCTTCCAACGCTACGTCTTCCGGTACGAAGTCGCCACTCCAGAACCTTCGGTCCCATCGGCCATCTGTTCTACAAACAATGTGCTTTGGCGATTCTTCGGGCTATGTCCGGTTACTTTGGTTCTCCTGCGGATCTCTTGGTTTCTGATTCGATCACGTATGGAATCTCTTTTGTATTATATAAATTCATAGCTCAGGTGTGAGTACTCTTGGCACGCCACAATAGCGGCGGTAAGTCCCCTCTTTGAGGAGTGGTTGGAGAGGCGCCACGGCGTCCTCACCTTCCGCCTGACACAGGTCCTCACCGGACACGGTTGTTTCGGGAGGTTCCTGTTTCGCATAAGGCGGGCGGAAAGGCCTGGGTGTCACCATTGTCTGGATCGCCCGGAGGACACGGTGGAGCATACGGTGGAGGTCTGCCCAGCTTGGGCGGAGCACCGCAGTGTCCTCGCGGAGGCGATCGGCGGCGGCGATATCTCGCGTCCGGCCCTGGTCCACGCCATGGTACGGAGCGAGAGGGAATGGAAAGCTGTAACCTCCTTCTGCGAAGCAGTTATGCTCGTGAAGGAGGAGGCGGAGCGCGCGAGGGAGAGAGCCTTGCGCCCTCACGCCCCTAGTCGCCGCCGGAGACGCCCAGGGCGTCGGGAGTCGCCTGCAGATTCACGACCATCGTAGGCGCGGGCTTTCGGACGGCAAGCAATGGGTAGCTCGCCTCCCGGTAGGGACCAGGCGCGGGTCGAAGGCGCGTCGTGTTCCAGGCGCGCCTCAAAGAGCTGTCAGCACAAAATGACGGGGTCCGACGCCTCACGGTCGCGGGTAATTCGAAAGAGTAACCGTGGCCCTGGCACAGGCAACTGAAGGAACACGGGTGGGTTTTAGTCAGTAAAAGTCTGACACGCCCTCCCGCTCCATGAACGGGAGAAGTCATTTGATGATTTCCCACCCAAAAAAAAGGTGTGAGTACTCAATGCCACGTTTTTTTCCCATTCATTAACACTGTAACATAATAATACATAATAATGTAAACGTGACAGGGTTACTTATCGGGCCTAAAATGTCCCAAAGAATTACGGAACCTTATTGTTCAACTAAAGATTAACTAAAACCATTGAAATCCAAAATACTTAGTAATGTTTTAGTTATTAATTCTACTGTTTTCTTATGTTTATTTTTCATTTATCTATACCTACCGGTTAGCTAAACCTACTCTACCAGCATGTCGCTTCTGTAAAAATCTCACCGTGAAGACTTGCGTGGAGTGAGATGTCAGTGTCATCTCGTCTATTGAAATAAATGCTTTGAGTTTATGATATCAGGTGGCATCAGATCTGAGATTAAAGTTAAATATTTGCCACCACTGCATCACACTGCTTAATATTTGGGTAAACCTTTTAGTGTTATATTTTCGGAGTTGCATACAATGAAAGATGCATAGCATGTAATGAAAGACACGACTTCTGCGACTTTTAATTATCGTCTAAAATCCTTTATTTTTATCCTTATAGCCAGTGCCACTCGCGACATAATTGAACAATACCTAATTTTATAAAATTCCTTTCCTTCGTTAAGCCTCTGACACAGAGACAGCCAAACATACTTACATAAAGATCTACCAAAAACAGCTGTCAAATATCAAGCTAAGCTGGGATAGGTAGAAACCTTTGTCAAGTAATTAACTGTTGATTTGACTCACACCAATTCTGACAGTACTGTAAAATTCGATGCAGTCACACATGTATGCACAAATAGGAACATTACTTAAAAATATTTTGGCCTCGGAAAGCTCAGTAGGTGTAGCAAGCAATCTGTTTACACTTTTAAGTAACCTGCCTTCATGGTTTACATAGCCCTTACTTGGTAGATAAGATTGGCGCGTGGCTGTGATCTTGATAAATTGCTCAATATTGACCACCAAGAGATGTGAGTTGTTAAGTGGATCGAAGGAAGTGACATTCGGATTCCGTTTCGCATGGATTTACAAAAAACTGCACCAGTTTAGTAGGAAGCAAAAAAAACTTGTGTGTGGACCCTCGTCATGAACGTAGTTCCATACGCTTTTTCTTCAACTCAGAATGTAATTCGATATTGAGATTTTAATTTTGACCTCACTATCGGCTTCAGCATCCTCGAAAGTCATCTAAACTATCTCTCTCTCTGACTCTTTCTATCATCCTTAGTAATAACAATTACCAAAATTGCGAAAGTAAGTTTGTTTGTTTGTTTGGTACGCTTTCACGCCAAAACGGCTGAACGTATTTGGATAAAATTTGGCACACAAAACCAAAATCAAAAGTCATTTATTCAAACTAGGCTGAGAGTCAGCACTTTTCGAACGTCAAAATTACATAAGACAGTCCCCCAAAACGCCCTCCCTTCACCACTTCCTAGTGCTTTAGCTGGGAAGAAGAAGTGGCGCAACAAACTCCCCAGCAGCACAGCTGTCTGTTTAGTTAGAAAACCATTGAATTATATAATTATAAGGTAATCAAAGAATAAAAACCGAAACACAAAAAAAAAAACTGCCATATTTAAGCTAGCCACGCCAATATACCCAAAACAGAAACCAATAAAAAATCAATGAAAAAAACGACAAAGCCTCCAGGCATAAGGGGCGTGACATCTTACATATGCATATAGACCATGACCTAGGCAAGGACAAAGGACTACTATTCATCCTAGTCGCAGACGAAGTCGGGGGCAACAGCTAGTATTTAATAAAAAGTCGCTTATCGCTTTTTCGATACGTGACGATTTCTAAAATTTTAATGAACGAAACGGCTGTGTTTAAGAACTTCGTTCCAAAAATGGTAAGATTTAACCCGAAGACTCGTTTTTTTTCAGATTTTTCTCCTCGTTGCCCACATGCAGGACTATCCAATACGCGGATCACGTTTAGGAAGGAGGTCGACAACCTCAAAAAGTATTGCCTGGGCCCGACTGAACAACGAATCACTAAAATTAAATACATTTTGCGCTCAACGTTCCATTTTTGTTATTCGTTTGAAGATGACACAGATAAAGATGTTGTTTTCAAATTCTTTTTTTTTGTTTGGTTTTTTGCAAATTGCAGCTGTCTTATTCATCTATTTTATATCAATTGACAAAATTTAAAAAAAAAATGTTCCGCCTTAGCATTTTTCAGTTTTTTTTTTTTTTGGAAATTTGTTCCGTATTTTGATGATTCATTCTCATGGACCACATTTTGCCGTCAAAATCAACCGTGGGCTATACCGAGCACATCAAGCCTACGTCGCAGCTACAACGAAACCAGCAAGTTCACGCACTAACGGCCAGCCACTTCGCAAACACAACGTTGCGTCGCGACGACACTGCACCTCTCATGCATTGTGTTGATGCCACATCGTATCCACATCGCAACTTCTAGCGACAACGCAAGTTACCACAACTCAACTGCAAACAGCTGCAGCGACACTGTTAACACGTAACCAGTTTGCCCACATTTTGTCGCTGCGATATGGTGTGATTGTGGTACGTGTGGTCGGGCCCTTATTGGTAAAGTAGGATCTCGTATTATCTTGATTTAAAAGTGTTCTTGGCGTTTCTTGCCCATTCTTCTCCGTAGAGATTTACGTTACGATTTTTTGACAATTCAAAATTGCCTGTAAATGGTTTAATTCAAATAAATAGCTTTGAGTTTGATCCACGAACCATTCATTACTAAGGCAAAAAAGGAGTTCAACAAAAAAAAAACGACAAAAATTATCACAATAAAAAAAATATTATTTAGATAACATAACATCGGGCCATAACCATAGAATGAAACGACTGTATATTACATTGTATATATGTATATGGGCTATGGCTTGAGGCACGTTACATTAACTGAGCAATGTCTTATACATACATTTATGAAAAATATATCAACTTACCTACCCTATCGAGTTCCCATTCATTGAGTAGAATTGCTTTTTTTTTTTCTTTAATATACAGGTTTGAGCATAGAAAAAAGTTTGTTCACTAAAACTAAGTTAATAATATCAGAAACTTTTATGGAAGCATAGTTTGTTACAATTGCAGTACTTAGGATATTTTATGAAGATAAAAATACTTTTTATAGTATCATGTATGAATTCGAATTCATGCATTTGATGGAATCATGAGAAGTGTTTTTTTTTTATACTTTTCAAAAGAGCATGATTATTTTTATTACGATCGTGACTTTTAATTATATTTAAGTTTAAATAAATAAAATTGTTGTACTAAATCTTAATCTAATGACTAAATGAAGCATTTCACAAGAACTTGTCATGTAGTTTTTTTTTGCATTTTATTTGTGAAAATATGTTTCGTCCCTTTGTCTCTTCTTTTGCATTGACTATATTAATGTAACGTGCCTGGGTACCTGGTGACAAACGCATGAACAAAAACGTGGACATAATAGCTATCAATAATTAAAATATACATAAATATTCTTCTCATACTGGGCCTTAACAAAACTAAAAAAAGTTATTGTTGTATGCGAATTTCGAACAACTCTTTCACACATATACATATCAGCTATGTATAAATCCATATTTTTTAAATATATTATTGCTTGTAGACTAAAATGGACTACATTTACATATAAAAATATTTTATGTTACAAAGAGTACTAAATGAGTAAAATAATATTCAAGACAGTACATGTTTATTCGACGTTGCACGTTTGCAATAGTGTACAAGCAACAATCGCCCGTATAACAAGAAGAATAAGACACAAAACGGTGTGTGTTACAAGTGAAGTATCGTTATAGCCGCCAGGTACCGACTTAAAACGAGCAGTGTGATGTTTTACATGAAATCGTCGTAGTCTGCTTCGAAATTACCGTATGCGTCGTATTGATTGAGATGCGCCTGAAAATAAAGAAATGTAGACATTAGAAAAACGTTTTCATTTAAATGCTCTGCATGGCTGCCTGTCTACAGCTACTGAGATACACAACTCCTGTACCTCACGTCTATGCTTAAATGACAAAGGAACTAAAATGTCGAATGGTTAAACAAGATAAGGCCTTCTCCCCGCCGATGAGGATGCGACTGGCCATCGACTATTTTCTCCATCAAGAAATGTCAAAGAAATAATATTAATAGTTGTTCACTGACTGTTCCACTCTGCCGACGAGAACAGTCTCTATTGCATGTTTCATGGGCGAGAAAATAGTCAATAGCTAGTCGCTTTCTCGTCGGCTGTGTGACAGGTGCAACGGACACATGATCAGCCAATCACATTGCAATATATCGTGCAGGACCAATTTTCATTACCACCACGCTTGAAAAACAGATTAATGACTGCATTATTGTTCTTAGCAGAAATCATAAAGAAATGTCTATTCTCTTGACATAATCATTAAATTGCCTTTTATCGACCTCTGAGGACAAAGAGGGCTATTCAAGAAAAAGAATCATCAGTGATCTTAAACTGGAAACATTTGACCCAAAGGGTGACGACAATCAAGACAATATTTCAGTTCAAATTTCAAACAGTTCTAAGAACATAAATAATACATCATAACCTTTTCAAATATTATAATAATTAGCAAGCTGTCATTATTATCAAATTGTTTGTAAATAAATTAATCACTTTACATTATCAAAGTGAAGCAAACTTGACCTAGAAGCAGATAATAAATAACTTATATCCAAACTCTAGTGATAAAGAGTAGGTATCTCTTGCAGCGCGTGATAGCAAAACGATAAAACACATAGTTTTTATCTTATCGTTGTTACAACGAAATATACGCGATAATGACTGTAATGGAGATGACACAACAGGTTTAGTCACAAAAATATTGTGATGAAAGTTTTTTTTCAGAACTTGATGATGAAAATATACCAGAAAGTTTAATTATGCAAGCTACAAGCTTGTTCGGGTCACATACGATTTGGCAGTATTTGTTGAACAACAAAGCTGACCAAAGTTGAAGCCTTTAATTTAAATAGGCACATATAAGGCACTTGTGAACGTCAACATTTACATTAAAATAGAATTGATTCTAAACTTCCAAAAGGTAGTTTCGTATGAAGAAGAATAGGCAAGAAAATCCACCATTACTCTTTGAAAATTTTAAAGACTTAAATTACTATACATCAATAGGACGCGAAGGAGTTACTACACAATATATCCGACCGCCCGGGTGTGCTAATTAATCAGTACCCGAACACATGGTGTTGTGTCTTAGAGGACACATTTATCCATGCAACTAAACACTTCTGCGAGGAAAGTCTGTAACACTGTCCGATTGAAACTAACAAGTAACATGCACTTGATACACAGATGATTCTTGTAAGTTACTATCAGACAGGCACTCACATTTCTGGCAAACATTTGAGCGCATGTGCAAATGCGGCCTAAGCGTAAACTAACTTAGCAAAAATAATCTAACGAAAATGACAATTAGTTTGTAAAAACCCAGTTCATTCACAGTAATTCGACTTACAGGTAACATTATCAGTGGTCTTTTACAGACGTCAGTTTGTGCAATAAAACTTGTTAGTAATTTAGAATTCTTAGTGTAAGAAGACATGCTGCCAAATGTATAAAAAATTACGTATACTCACATTATCGCCTTCAATTTTTAATTTAGCCTTTCCTTTGCCCTTGGTTGGCTTCTTGGACTTGTCCATTTTTTCAGATTTCTGCTTCTCAATGTACAGGTTGTCCACTGTCAACTTTATCCTTTTTATGTCTGCTGATGGCACTGGAAAGAGAGTATTTGGAATGATTAATTTCTCAACATTATACACATTTGGTTGTGAAGGCCATTTATGCAGTTGCTCCATGTTAAATACTGGTATTTAGCAGCATCCGGCTAAGTAAATGTCGCGGCAGAAAATTGATGGCATCTCTGTCGCTGCGGCGCTGCCGCGCGGCTTGTTTTTGCATTTTGCACCTTAGTGGTACAATCTAAAAGCTGTCTTCAATGACAAATCGAATCGTAAATATCAATCATACGACGCTTATTGATGAATGCTTGAGCTACGGATATCATACTGTCTCTTCTGTTAATAAAACTATAGAGATATAAGGAACAGGGTGTAAAGTTCACTCATACTCTTTGGAAAGGGGGGATCCTCCGACCAGACAGGTGTGGTGTCTGGTGGGCAACTGCCCGATGATTGATGTCGGGACGTTGTATTATGCTAGTTGCGCGGTAAACTCTGCTTGCGCGATGCAGGATTTTGCGTGACGTCAGTGTCATGAGTTATGTCGGTGTAGATGCCGCCACAAAACCATACCCACATACAATAATAGGCTACTTACATTGGACAACAACGTTCCTCATGAATTCATCGATAAAAGTTGGGAACTCCTCGCTAGCCTTGAACAAGCATATTTTCTTGGTGAGCATGTCGGCAAACTCTGTGAATTCTGCCTTTGTGGTCGGATGGAAGCCATCGATTTTGCCAGTTCCGGAAAGCTGATCAGCTGTTATACCTGGAATAACAATTATATTTACTTATTATTAACTGACCAACTGAATCTGGATTTGTGCCTGGTTGATAGCAACAGGCTCACCTCTTTTAAATGGGTCTTGGACATTACTGATGAAATGTGGGTGTACTGCCTGACCCTTCTGGGATTAGAGGCGTTATGTTATAAACAGACCATAGCGCTGCAACAGGCACCTGCATTTCTTAAATCTTTGTAGTAATTTTTTATTGAATTGATAGTTGTAGTGTAGCCTTTTGGGATTTCTATGTTCAACATTCATACTAGTTACTACTACCACAGATTAGCAAACAACTACTGCAGTTTGAAAAACTTAATAAAAACAGATTGATAGTATAGATATCAATCAAACCATCTAATTGATATCAATATGTTATTTATATGGTGTACACTAATTATTGTATAAATTACAGCTGTAAATGTATAAATTTTACATAATTGGTGACACAATGGGCGGTTTAAACACCCATTACAATTTAACTTATGTCTGATTTCACCAATGTTACTGAACACATTCAGCACATCTAAAACACGTTCAAGAGCTGACAGTGTCAATATTCCATAGAAAAGAATGACACTGACAGCTCTTAAACGTAGTTTATGTGCTGATCGCATTCAGTTTCATTGGTGAAATCCACCTCTAGTCTTTCCAGGTTAACTTAGCCTCTGAGAGCCAAAGAGCCATTACAATAGTAAAGTTCAGAGAGAAGTTTTATGTACTTAATCTCTGGAACTACCAGTTCCATTTTTTAAAAAATGCAATAGTTAGCCCAATTCTTGAGGAAGGATATAGGATATTAACCATCATCTAGGACCCTTAGAAGCCGAGCAGGTGGCAGGTGATGCGATGCGACGGGGTGGGTCAGGCAGGAGAGACAAAAATATCACGCGTACGAAGTTGCAGACATAAGCTAGTTATAAGCATATATATAGAAGCAGTGTTGAGATTATTTACTACACCTGATTTTAATCAATACCTTTTTTAATGCAACAATATAAACCAAAAAGTGTCAAGGGACTTCCCCCACATAAACTACGGCGCACACATACGTGCAGTGCTAAGTTTGGGTATTCCCCGAAACTCGTATCATAATAATATAAGTGACTCGGTGTATTTACCATTATAGACTTTCAGTTAGAATGTTATGTGACTAATATTGTTAATTTTAGATATTAACTGCAATGTTGACTCTTTTTTATTTTATAATTAAAGTACACAAAAAGATGTTTTTTTTTATGACAACAGACTTCCAAATTAAAAGAGATTGGGATACGTAAATAAGTTTAAAAAAGTTGAATTGATCAAATAAATCCCATTTTTATTTTTTAATGATGATTATTACTGATGCTAGAACATGATTATTATAGACGAAAGAAAGTTGAAAGTTACTCAGTCAGTCTGTCCCTTACCTTCCCACACTTGTTGGACAAAATTTGGTAAACTATCCTAGGATAGACCATGACCTGGTTTGAACTTTTTTTATCCATCGAGTTTGGAAGTTGTCCTACGGGAACATACTACCGGAGCACGTGCCCGAAGAATAGCTTCCGACCTCCACGCGTACGATGCCGCGGGACAGACTAGTTTTAAGCAAGGAAGGCTACTAACCAAAGGTTTCTAAGGCGAGCCTCAAGTCAGACTCCTCCTGTGCTTTCTGTGCGCGCAGCTTCTCTGCCAGCTTTTGTTCAGGGGTCAGTTCTTCAACCACCTTCTCTACAGATACACGGTTTGCCTTCTCCCGTTCAAGTCGCTGGAATGTGAACATAAATAAGTATTAATGGAAACTTTAAAAATAATATGAAAACCGCAATAAGTGTCATAGTTTTTTTTTTGATACAGTTAAGAAATGTAGAAAACATATTTGTAAGTTTTCAGATTGATCGAAATCAAGACCAAATAGGAACAATTTCTTGAAGTCATCAGCAGTTCTTATACACCCATTCGCACGGACGTAAAAATATTGCGGCGGGTTTTTTCGCGCCATGATCTTCAAAGCAATGCTAAGCTACTGCTAATTTATAAGGTGTCCATAATAAAGAGTATTCTATTCTAAGCGCAGAGAGTTGAAAATCGAAGTGTTTTATTCGACGCGCTGATGAGGCGACGCAATGCAATCTATTGGATTCTCAATGCTCAGTTAACACCGAGAGTTGAAAATCCAGTCTGTGGGAATGTGGGCTTAGATTAGTAAAGTGATGGGTACTCTCAAAACATAAACAGATTACTCATTGCTAATAGAAACAATATAGAAGAGGCAGAATCTTTCATAGGCCATGAAAAAATAACTCAAGCCCTTTGTGATGTCAATAATATTATTGATCAAATAATTACATTTGCTGTGTCATTAAGTTTTAAAACATATTAAGGATTTATCAGTGACATCTATAATAATTATCATTAATAACGCACATTGTAATTAGTGTTAGTTTAATACTACTATGTAGTTAGACATTGTTTTAGATAATTAACTAAGAATAGCAACAATTCATTGAAAATTTTAATTTCAGCACACTAGGGAACTTGAAAGACCCCATGGCCATACAAACTTCATTTATTCTCCGGTTCTTAAGTTTGTCTGATAAATTAATACTATTATTAGGGCCACATCTGGATACATAATCAGCCTACAACAATCTCTCTGCTGAGAGGACACAGGCCTCCTCTCTATGAGAAGGAGTGGGCCATAATCCACCATGCAGGCCTAGTGCCTAGGACTTGCGGGTTTTTTCACTATGTTTGTCCTCACAGTTTCGAGAGCAGTGGTGATGAAATAAATTACACAAAGTAATGTGCCTGTCTGGATTTAAGCCCATGACCTACAACATATAAGTCGGGGCAATTACCACTGGGCCACCACAGAGGCCAAATAGTTGGAAAAGTGAAGACTATCAGAAAAAAAATATCCATTTTCTTAAACCATTTCCAATTTATTGGCTATTGTAATACTGACCAGTCTTGAGAAGACTCAATTGATTTTGATTATTAATAAAAATTATGCCACTTTCAAATGCAAGGTTATTTATTATAATCAATAAAAATAGAAATGTTTTACCCATGCTCTAAAGCTGTTTTCTTATTTTGTTCCATTTATAGAATTGCATTTCTTATTTTATTTCACCATTTTTGATTTGCTTGTTTAAAAAGGACTTTTTAATGTAGTGAAAAAAGTTTTATTTTCTTGCTACCAGATTATATTCTTGCTACATAACAGACAATGAATTTTAAAGAGGTTCAATAAATTGTGACTTTCTATTGAGACATTTGCTCCAGTTTCAACTGGCTTTAGAACTTTCACTGTTATCTAGCTGGACCATGCAAGTGCTTATGTAGCAAAAAGGAAATTTATGACTATTGAGTACTCTCTAACTCATAAATCAAATAGGCAGGCCGGCAAATTAAACTTAAAAATCTGCATAACCATACAAAACTATGAATTCTACAATGACTTCATTAATTATTACGTCAAATTAACAGAACATACACCCTAAGACAAGGATGTGACTGTCCAATGGCCTTGTCATTTAAAGTTCACAACATATGTTAGCTCTTACTCACCTCTTTTTCGGCTATTTTATCCTGGATTCTCTTCTTCGGTTTCGCCGGAGCAGGCGCGGGGAGCTCAGTTTTTTCCTCATCTTTCTTTTCTTCCTCCTCGTCTTCCCAGCTTTCCTGTAATATCACTGACGTCAACACGTATGCACAAAAATTGAGGTTATGTACTAAAACCTCGCAAAAACGACTAAACAATAACGTAAGCGATGGTTACAAAAATAAACTTTTGGCAAAGTACACGTTACCTTCACAGTCTCTTCCTCATCTTCGCCTTCCCATTTATTTGAAGTAGCCAACGTGGTCGGTAGTTTGGGCTCAAAATTATCTGCGTCTGGAAATAACCACGCAAGGACATCACAATACAAGTTAACGTAGAAAACAATTATTTAATGATTATTATTACCACTTACCCCATGACACATCCATGATTGCGGACCACTAATAGCACCAAACTAATTCTGTTACTCGTTTTACGTGAAGTCAAAATCAGACAGCCAAGTAACTTGCCGCAATATTGGTATTTTTTATCACAAGATGTCTCCAGGGTCGATAGTGTTTTTTAACAACAGTCTCAGGCGAATATTGTCAAACGACCGAGGATTTTCTGCAATGACCGCGACCGGATTGAGAAACGATAGACAAATGACATAATTTTGGCGAATTCTCAACAAAAATATGATCGAATTTTGATAAGCAAAAATATGACTCCATTGCAGACGATAATTTCCGAATCACTAAAAAAATTCAAAATGGCCGACTAGTGGTGTGACCAATGTTAATATTTCATCTCTATGAAACATCAACAATAAAATTACAAAAGAGGTTTTATTTTTAATTAAAACATAGTTGGAACATGCCGTAGAAGTTGCAAAGTTGGTGGTGGCCATTGACACGACAAAGAAGATTAAAAAAAACTTTTGCCCAAACATTTTACGGCCAATTACCTGCATTAAACTACTCGCGAAGTTGACGATAGTCTAAGCTCTGTGTAGTTTTTTTTTTATGTATGGCATCTCGCAGGTCAACCTGTAAGGTTGTCGTCTGCTTAAGCGGACTTGCCTGTGGTGCCCAAGTAAATTGAGGCCTCCAGTCAGGACTTAAACTTTAAATACTAACTAAAACTAAGCGACTACGCTAAGGGCACCCCCTGTGGGGTACGGACCTCGGCTTAGGGCGTCGCTGGAAGAGGGCAGCAAGGGACTAGCTTGATCAGGATTTATTGGATTTTGGGACGAATTTGAAGCTACAGGCTCAGCGGCGCGGGCTGGCTCGAGCAAGGGTCGGGAAGGGGGTGGATTTCGGCGTCGCGGCGGACCTCGGCGGCGAGGTCCGCCGCGTCATCAAGGATCACGCCTAGGTATTTGGCTTGCTTCTCCCAAGGGATTGGCTTGCCGTACATAGTGATCGGGCTGGGAAGGCGGGGTAGGACTCGACGACGTCTCGAGAAGAGAACCGCCTGACTCTTATCGGGGTTGACCTCGATTCTCCATTTCCGGAACCAAACGCCTAAGACGTTTGCGGAGGTTTGAAGAGTACGAGCTATAACATTGGGGCAGTGACGGGTATAGTAAATGGCAGTGTCGTCGGCGAAGAGAGCCAACTGAACCTTTTTACTCTTTGGGATATCGCTGGTGAACAGCGTGAAGGCTAGAGGAGATATGACGGAACCCTGAGGGACACCGGCGCGAATAGGGTGAGGGGACGAGAGTGCACCCTCGATGCAATAGCGGAAGGTGCGATTCGACAAAAAGTGTCGTAAGATGAGCACGAGACGATCTGGCACTCCTAGTTGGTAAAGCTTGTATAACAAGCCGTTGTGCCAGACTTTGTCGAAGGCTTTCGCTATGTCGAAGAATAGCACACCCGTCGTCGCGTTACGCTGCAGACCAGAGCTCAAGTGCTCTACGATACGGTGGACCTGGTGGATACTAGAGTGTTGGGGTCGGAAACCAAACTGCTCGTTGGGAATGAGGCTCTTTGCTTCGGCGTAGTCTTTGAGACGCTTATAAAAAGCCTCTCGTAGATTTTGCAGAGTAAATTGAGTAAGCTAATGGGACGGTAGCTGGAGGGTTCAGACTTTGGCTTGTCTGGCTTTGGGATACCGATGACGGTTGCTTCTTTCCACGCTTGTGGGAAGATGTTGTTGCTCAAGGCGCCATTGAAGATGGCGGTCATAAGCATTATTAGAGGGGCAGGTAGGAGTTTGTATACCTTATTGGTAATACGGTCCGAACCGGGGGCTTTACGAGCGTGGAGCCCTTTAATGATGTCGTGCACTTCGTCTGGAGTGACGGGAGGCAGAGGATCATCAGGGTCTTCGACGGGTGGTAGGGAGGCTCTCCGTTCGACTTCAGCGTCGACCTTGTTCAGGTGAGCTTGGTCTACTGGTTGAGAGCTGGGAGAACATTGGGACTCTAGGCCGTCAGCAAGGCATTCGGCCTTGTCGGTGCTGTCGAAAGCGACGTTCTTGTCGGGGCGGATGAGGGGAGGCATGAAGACCTCCCCGGAGGAACGCAATTTCCTCTGAAGGTGCCAGAAGGCTTGGTGAGTGGGCTCGAGTTCACTGAGCATCTTGTTCCAACCCTCTGAGCGAACCTCCCTTATGCGTTGCTCTGTGTAGTCTGCGCAGAGTACTTTATAATATAATGAAAGGCCGCATTCCGAGCTAGACCATAATTGCTGACAGCGCTCACATCGATAATTAGCGTTCCGATTTAGATATTACGATTATGACAGCTGACAATTCGCTCACAGTTATATTTTTAAAGGGCATGGTCGGCGTTATCACAAGATGGCGCATGTCTGACGTCATCTATGACGATTCATTGGACATCGTTATCGCGCTCACGCTAACTCGGAACGGGTGTCAGCGCGCTCAAATCGATTACTTCCCAATTCGGAAAGCAGCCATAGTAGTCTGTGATAAATTGATCTGTCTGTTGTTGTCTGTTTGTTGTCAGTCTGTGTTGTGTTTGGCTGTGTGTGATTGATTTGTTTGTATGGGCACTTCTGTTTGCTTCGTTCAACCTCGGCTCGCCTCGAGAGACTTCCGTTCGTCGTCGATTTTTGCGCCCATGTCAAAGGACTTGTAGCGTCCCGAAGTTCTAAAACGTGCAAGGGCACTTCAGCTCGCTTCTTGCAACCTCGGCTCGCCTGGCCTCGGGCGGCGTTGTCGGTTTTTACTGTTGAGTGTTTTAAATAAAAACATAAAACTATATTCAAACATACATTTTGCTCTAAGACTAATTTAATAAAAATAGGATAATGATGATGAGTGGCAAGGCTCTTCCTCGTCTTGATCGCTCTTAACCACCATCTTTTATTTCTCTTTTTTTTTCCTTGGTGTGATAAATATCTCTCTGAAGGATAGGATTCGCAACGAATACATCCGACAGAGAACCAAAGTTATCGACATAGCTCAAAGAATTAGCAAGCTGAAGTGGCAGTGGGCCGGCCATATCTCGCGAAGAACCGACAACCGCTGGGGTAAACGAGTTCTTGAGTGGAGACCGCGACTCGGCAAACGTAGTGTAGGACGCCCTCCGGCCAGGTGGGATGACGATCTGCGAAAGACTGCAGGCAGATGCTGGATGCGTCAAGCTGAAGACAGGGCGCTGTGGCGCTCATTAGGGGAGGCCTATGTCTAGCAGTGGACTGATATAGGCTGATGATGATGATGATGATGATAAATACGCACGAAATAATAATACGTGAGAGTGAACATTGCAACAGCAGCTGCCACTTGAATGTTATCCATGACTTTCCTTTTAACATACACAAAACAATGGTGGCTTGTAGACGTTGAACAGTGCTGCCACTTGAGACGGGATATAAGTTTTAAACCCCATTTATTTCTACAGAGCTGTGCATTGCCGGTTATTGGGCCTAAATAATTGCAATGCCATTGGGCATTGCAATATTTTTTCCGATTTTCATGGCTTGTAAAGAGTTAATTGACTATTGACGTATTCGCTTCATATTACCTAGACACACACTCATTCGAGGAACCTCATAATTTCCATAATCTGACGACTATGAATACTGATTTTGAGGGTCTTCCGTGGCATGCCTTGAAGTCACCTCGACAAACTTGTCGAGAGTCGAGTAGCTTTCGAGGTTACGACTTAGAATATTATGGGTTTTAGACTGGAAGCCGACCTCAAACAATCAATTATTGTCAAACTGTCCGCCGTATGTCCTGAACAACGGGGTTGTCACTCCAGTATGGTAAAACACTGATCACTGATTTAACTAGTGATAACGTCCACGTGACATTAAAGTTTTGTCCGCCAAATTTAGATAACGTGCTTTACAAATTAAATAACACAAAGTTCACAAGTTATGATTATGTTGTTTATTCATAAGAATACATAACAAATACTAGTGGTTTTACTGTGGATGTATGTGAAGAAAGTTGTTCAGTCTGACGGGTAGAATCACCTCCTTGGCGGATGCAGATGAATTAATCGCCACCAATTCTATCAAATTTAGATTAGTAATAGATCCGTAAAACATAGCAAACAAACACACATGCCTGCCCCTGTCGCATTTATCATACGTTTTAATATTAATAAGGTTTCATATTATCATCCAATTTCTTTGTGCCATAACAAATAAAATGTTTCTCTAAATATTTTGGCTATGTTAATAAGTTTCGACAATTTATGGCTTCTTATTTTTAGCAATATGAGTATTTTTCCCCCTATTATTATCATCTGGAATACAAAGAGCTCTTGTCTACCCTTATTCTATTTTTATACGTTTCTTTAGGACCCCTAATTTCGTATCATGTGTACTTCCCCTAGCCCTTATTTCCTTCATTTTATAATGAAACCCAAAGATTTAAATCGCTCGATTTGCCCTCACCGTAGTTAGTCACGCGAAAACTGTCCACACTGAGAAGAATGAGCTCACACATGATTAAATTGCGTTTCCATGACAACCAAGTCGTCGTTATGTGTCAGAGGTGTCAAAGCGAAACGGAAACGCGTTTATCTTTTGACGCGGTAGGGCGAATCTAACGATTTAAATCTTTGAAGAAAACTGTTTTTGCTAAGAAATGGGGATTTTATTTCATTGTTAGTAAACATGGTAGGTATGGAAAATGCTCGTAAATAGTCGCAGTTATCCTTTTCTTGTGCCAAAAAATTAAAACAGCCACACGAGTCGATCTAAGTTTAAGCTAATACTATATGGGTGGATTTCACCAATGAAACTGAACGCTAGCATGCTATTGATTAGAAACAAGTTTTTAAAACCGAACAGGCAGCTGTACTGCTGGGAATTTTGTTGCGACACTTCTTCTTCCCAGCTAGTGCTTTAGCTGGGAAGAAGAATTGTCGCAACAAAATTCGAAAGTGTTGAAGGCGGACGTTCTGGGGGACTGTCTTATGTAATTTTGACGTTTGAAAAGTGCTGATTCTCAGCCTAGTTTTAATAAATGACTGTTAATCTTGTTATTGCAATACATTTTAAAAAACAATTGCACAAATGTTTACCAACAGCACCCACCTGTTATCGTCATCTGAACGCCCAGAGATTGTTTTAATTAATTTTATTCTTTTGGACTTCTAGTTCAATTGTAAATAGCGCCATCTATCAAATGTGACATGAATTAATATTTTGCAGAGTGAATCTGAAGTTGCTCGTCTTTCACATGCTTTGTACTTTTCAGTCATATCCAAAAAGTATAGATGGAGAGTAATATTATCATAACCAACCAAAACTGAGGCACATTTATGCATAAGCACTGTTCCCTATTATAGTTTCAGAGTCTGAATCTTCAGCACCATTCCTTTATTTTGTATCAAACGAAACTGGATTGTTGCGTAACTGTTCGTTAATTGAGGTACATGTAATTGTTGCTTATACTTTTGGGTATATCGAATAAATTTCTTAGTGCTTTGCTCGAAAATCTTCACAAAATGTCGATGTTGCTATTGCTTGCGGTGCCCCATACTTCAATGCCATATGTCATGTACCCTAATGGCGTACAATGAATCGGAATCGGAAGTTTTGGTATATTTCCCTGTTTGTTTTTCGTATGGTATATTCGTGTGGGGAGCTCAGTTAGGATCAACGTTGTACTGATGTTAAGGATGACTGTGCGTCCGAGCTTATGTCGACACGGTTCCATTTTTAGGAAGTTTTTGTAATAAAAAGTCAGTAGGTTCGCTATTGGAGAGCCATGCAAGCTTCATTCTTTCTGTTACACGAAGAAGTTAATAAGTCGGGAGCCCCAGTGTGTATGCTAGGAGTTTCAGTCGCCACCACAGATAAATCTGCGACTCAAGTCTCCTTCAGATATTGTGACTCTAGGAGGGCGATAAACAGCGGATATCCCCGTTTCGGTATTGTTATCTGTGAGCTTTAGACCACTATAAAGTTTTTTTTTGTATTTTTCCGGTGCGAAATTTCTCCAGGGGATAGTTTTTTATATTGTTTTTTATATCAATTTAGTTCCTCCACGGTTGTTTCCAGATGGATGGTTCGTTGTGTGTAGGGAATAATTTTTTAATGCTACTCGAGATTTTGTTGTTAATCTTGTTTTAGATATTAGGGCATTTAGGTTATTTGTTTTGTTTCTTTATAAATAAATATGTGTATTAATTAAGAAACGAAACAAAAACAAACGTTCTACAAATGCGAAATAATCCAAAAAACTGAATGTGCTATTTTTACGAGTACGCTCATGTACAGGGTGGTAGATTTCAACGCAGGTGGTCCAGAATTATGTACAGAATTCATGGTTATAGTTTGCGAGTCGATGTTCATAACACCCTGTATACCTTACGAAAACGTTGATCACTAACATAGTTAAAGCAAATGTTTAACCGATGAAATTGAACGCGGTTTAGATGTGGTGATCGCGTTTAGTTTAATTGGGGAAATCCACCCTTAGTCACATTAAACTCGTTTTACTTATTATGTACATATATATGTCGGAACATGGGTGGCCGAGATGCGAAACATCGGGTCTTCTTCACGATCCGTCACATTTAGTGTGGGCACTGTTGTGGGTACTCGAACGAAAAGATATTTCGAATTAAAAATAACTTTAATACACTGGCTAACGAAATAAAGACGTGCAACGGAAACAGACACGTGCGTTGGTACTCAGCGTTTACCAAGACTGTCCAAGCTCGACCGTTTTCTGTTGACTGTCGCAACACTATATAATAATAATAACGTTTATTTGGACTCAATAAAAATATAGCCTAATACAGTTTCATTATTAAGAGCTAGGATACAGAGTAAGCTATGATAATATTATTATAATAAGATATAATGTAAGTGAGTAGACGGCTACAACTATGTGAACTCCTGAATTCCAAACTAGGTAAAAACCTGTATCTTGGAAATCAGTGCCCTTCCGTGGTGAACTAGGTGTAACAACTTACAAAATTACATAAATGACAATTTAATAGTAAAATAACTTTTAACAATAAAATAACTTATTCTAGACTATAAAAGGAGGTACATAAGTGAACTTGACGGGTGAGTGGTGTCAATGAATGTAAGTGGTGTGAGCAGTGTATGTATAGGGTGCGAATAAGTGTGATATGTGACGTGTAGGCATGAATATGAGTGTTGTGTGTAGTGTAGTTAAAGCTATGATGTGAATGTGTATGCAATGAGAAGGTGTGCTTTCGGTATGTTAATTCTATTGTAAAATATTCAGTGTTTTTTCCGTATTGGTATAATCAAGGCTTAGGAGCCATTTAGTGACCACTATTTTACATTGTTGTTTAGCTAAAGGATATATTTTTAGGATATGATTGACTTTGTTGTACAAATGGCTACCTAAGAAGTTGAAAAATCTCTGAGCAAAATGAGTGTGGCAAGCTTCACAAACGCAGACTGAATGTTTTCTACGTTTTTGTTGAATAGCTGTAGGATCATAAGTCAGTAAACTATGCTTTTTGAGGATAGTTTGAAGTATGAAAAGCTGTCTTACTGTTAAAACTTCGCAGGTTTTGTAAAGGTCGGTAGTGGGATGAAAGAATGGCAGGAACGCACTTACTTTAAGAAGTGCTCTTTGAGCGCGCTCAAGTTTCAAAATTATTGTTTTACACGCACCGCCCCATGAGGTTATACAGTAGACCAATAGTGACTGACATAAGGCGGAGTAAACAGTTTTAAGTACCTTAGGACTAGCTAAACGTCTGAGATTTTTAAAAATATATATCAATTTCCGAACCCTTGAAGAAACCAGGTCTATGTGGGGAGCAAAATTGAGTCTGCTATCAATTAGGACACCAAGGTACTTTTTGGTGCTCGCTTGATCAAGCGAAGGACAGTTACAGGTTGTTAGACGACTACAAATATGGGAGTGGGCCAAAATGGATTCTGATCTGATATCAATCATTTGTGGGAGATTTCGGAGAGAAAACTTTATATATTTTGTTTTGTCAACATTTAATGTTAAGAGGTTACATTTCAGCCACTGGTTTACGGCATCAAAACCACCCTGAGCATGTTGAAACGTGTTGCCCCATGAGCTACCTCTGAAAACAAGGGCTGTGTCATCTGCAAAGGCAACTATCTTCCCATTTAAGAGTTCAAGGTCACAAAGGTCATTAACGTAAATGAGGAATAAAGTAGGTCCAAGGATACTACCTTGAGGAACACCGTAGGTAATGGGAAGGTCGTTACTTATCCAATCGCCAACTCTGACACATTGATATCTTTTACTAACGTAGTCTGTGAAGAGTTTAAGCTGTAACCCTCTAACGCCCATACGCTCAAGTTTGACCAGCAACCTGGGGACAGAGACTGTATCAAAGGCCTTAGACAAATCGAGAAAAATTGCCAGAACTTTCTTTTTATTATCAATATTTTGAACAACAAAGTCAGTGACTTTATGAACTGCATCACTAGTGTTTTTATTACATCTAAACCCGTATTGAGATGCAGAAAGTAGATTGTTCGTCTCCAAGTAGTTAATCAGTCTTTTATTCATAAGTTTCTCCAAAATCTTTGACAAAGTAGGCAATATTGAAATTGGTCTATAATTATTAACACAGTCCCTGTCACCAGACTTAAATACAGGTAAGATTTGTGAGATTTTGAAGGCTTGTGGGAAAGTTCCAGATGTAAATGCCAAGTTGCAAATAAAAGTTAGTGGGGAAACCAGTATAGATCTATAGCGGGATAGAAAATTTGCAGATAAATTGTCACGTCCAGGAGCACAGTTATGTTTTAGATTAAGAACTAGGTTGTTAATCTCATTTTCATCTGTTGCAAGCATTACGAAAGAATGAGGACAGCTAGTCTTAAGGGGTTCTGAAGAAACTGGCGCAGATTCATGCGATAAATGTTTTTCTGCAAGTGATTTTCCAACATTCGCAAAGAAAGCATTTATAGCGTCAACAGAACGTTGAGGGTTACTTGGCGATATCAATTCAGCAGCGACTTCCTTGGATTGAGAAGTGTGAGTGATTGTTTTAATGGCGTTCCATAGCTTTTTAGAATTGTTTCCTGCATTATCGATTTCCTTCTTTTCATATTCACTCTTCAGTTTTCCTAATAATCCATTACAAAAATTCCTGTACCTGGTATAGGTTATCTTGAGAGTCGTATTTTTAGGGGATTTATTTGACTTGAGGTGGAGGTTATCCCTATTTCTCATACAGTTCAGAAGCCCTGGAGTTATCCATGGCTTTAGAATTATTTTACGTCTTGGTAAAGTAACAGTTTTTGTGCATGATTCCAAAGCAGTATTAAGAGAACCAGTAAAAGTGGCTACAGCATCATTCACGTCAGTCATTGCGAAAAGAGGCGCAAAGTCAATGTTAGGGACAGCCAAGTCAAGGGAAGCATAATCAATTCGCTTTAAGGTTTTTGCATGCTGCTTAGAAGGAAGCGACTCATCAACAGAAAAAATGACACTATAATGATCAGTAAGGGAGGTTTCAGCTACCAAGCATGTTGCTGGAAATTTTGTTTTGAGTATGACATGGTCAATGCAAGATTTTGAGTGAGTAGGAAACTGGTGAACTGGCAACATACCATGCGAAGCCATTAGATTTAAGTAGTTGTGTTTTCTTATGTCCAATGTATATTCGGAAATATCAATATTTATATCACCAGTTAATATACAGTTTTTTTATTTAGACGCAACATTATTCAGCAAATTGTGTAAACTTTCCAAAAAAATATCAACATTTCTAACACTCGGTGAACGGTAAATAGCAAGAACCAAAGTTTGATTTTTGAGTGTTATTAATAGACTATTACAGTCCAAGACAGAAGGTTCCTTCACACAAGCATTAATACCTTTTTTAATAAAAACAACTATCCCGTCATTTTGGGTTTTGTTATTAGAAGTTGAATAAATATCGTATCCATCCATTGTAGGAAGATTGTGAACACCACGCAACCAGCACTCGGTTAACACTATTAAATCCCATTCAACTCTGGACCTACCCAAAAGAGTAAGCATACCAGCCAGGTTGCAGTTGATGCTTCTAATGTTTTGCGTAATGACTTTTAAAGTTTTACCAGTAGATGAGATTAGAGATGAGCATTCATCAATGCAGCAGGTAGATGCATTAGCCACGGATAAGAGGTCAACATCGGTAGATATATCACAATTTATGGTATCGAATTTAAGATTAAACCATCTGTAAATCTAAAGAAGTTTAAGGAAAAATAAATTTTATAAGCAAATATAATTATACCGGATGTTGAGTGTATTTGAAGTTGGGTGAGTGTGTGTAAGTGTGCGGGTGTTAATGTTGTGGTCGTCAAGTCTGTGCCAAGATGGCGTAAAACAATTTTATAAATCAGATTGAGCTTAAATTTCAAATAACTTAACTGGCATAAGGCCTTAATATAAGATAACAGTGTTAACATTAGATCAGAAATGATACTGCTGCTCAGGCGGTAAAGTCACGCTTGATTAAGTTGCATAATATCTACCTCATTATCAACACGTATGGTTGGTTGATCATCACTTTTTTTCATGTAAATTTTGCCATAAGAATGCCAGCAACCCGTGAAAGAGTTTTTTACAAACAACACTCGGTCTCTCCGCCAGTCCTCACTGCATCCCCTCCCACATGATCATTCGTTTATGAATCAACTTGACGGCACTGTCCGCTATTCTGTGGCGCCATCCATCCACGACATATACTCGTATATATATTCACTTTTATAATGAGGACGTTCTAAGTATGATTAAGGTTTTCGTTGACCGACTGTAAACTCAGAGAAGACCAGATCGGCCGTATATTCAAACTACAACTGCCGTTCTTTGACAGTTGTATGAGGTAAATTGACGTAAGGTGTCATGGCAAATTGATTCGCGACAGTAAGTACTACTAAGGTACTACTCTGTCAAGATCAAAAATACAAAAATGTTAGTTATTCATCCATTTTATCGTCTTTAAAGTATGCCAACAAATAATCCAATCATCGAAACACTTTTAATACGCTTTTTCCGGAATAGAGTTTAGTTCTCGCCGCGAATTCTCCTTTATGTCTTCTACCGAATGAAAACGGGCGCCACGAAGTGGTAATTTGAGTTTAGGAAAAAGAAAGATGTCGGCTGGAGACATATCTGGTGAATAAGGTGCTTGCTCGATGGTATTGGTTGAGTTTTTGGTCAAAAATTCGTTCACAATGATGGCCTTGTGCGAACGCGCATTATCGTGATGAAAAATTCAAGAATTTTCTTTCCACATTTCTGGCCTTTTTCGTCGAAGTTGCTCTCTTAAACGCCGCATAACGCTCAAATGATATTCTATATTTAGCGTTTGACCTTCCGGCAAGAATTCCAAAGAAAACAGTCAACATGACTTTGACTTTTGATCGACTATGGCGTGGTTTTTTCGGTTTCGGTTAAGTTGGAAGGCGCCGATCTGAAGCTTGTTGACTAGTTTGTATGTCAAACTCGTAAACCCGCGTCTCGTCACCAGTAACAATGCGTGTCATTAATGTTGGGGCGCAATTGACTCGCTATAGCACGTCCTCAGCGACTCTTATGCGATTCAGCACATCTAAAACGCGTTCAAAAGCTGTCAGTGTCAATATTCCAAAATAATGACATGGAGATTGAGTCGGTTTCGGGTCATAAATCCATAACTTCCATGTTTTCATAGATTTGCTGCTGATTTTTTTTGTGTATTCTTGAATAAATGTACTTTTAAATAATATACAATTAATGGATATAATCATATGTTTATTGTCTAAAAAAAATAGTAAACTTGAAATGTTGAAAAATGTTCAGAAATTTATGACTATATTTAAATAATATGTCCTTAAATGCTATAAAATCGGAAAATCTACCTCCAACAAGTTTTTCACAAAAGCTTATTTGAAACTCGACCCAGAGCAAACTCTTTTCATGGAACCACAACTGTAACAACTCCAGGCATTGAAACAAGCGATGATACACATATATCAAGTAATGAAAACTTACCTTTGCAACCGCCAGTGAGTCCTGAACAAATACCACCGCCGTGGCAAAGAGTACCTGGCTCAAAAAAACGTAAAATATCGGACTCTCCTCCAAGCCCAACTACTGTTACAAGGAACAGTTTTAGTAACCTCCCAGTTGATGAACCAGAGCAAGTTACTGCAAAACCTCCAAATAAACCCCCACCCATAATGCTCTATGGAATAGACGATGTGCATGAGCTTTCTAAGTTAATTGAAACTATCATCAACCCAACCTGCTTCAGACTTAAGATAGTTAACAAGAATTTGCTTCGGGTTATGATAGACGAGATTGAAGACTACAAAAAAGTTGTTAATCTAATACGACAAAAGGGTCTGATCGGTCACACATTCACAAGAAAAGACACGAAAAGCTACCGAATCGTTATAAAAAATCTCCACCACACCACTCCCCATGATGCCATTGTGGAAGAAATTGAAAAAACAGGCAATAAAATAAGAGGAGAAATCATCAACTGCAGATATGGTCCTGACAAAAAACCCACATCCACATTTTTCATAAATCTAGAGCCTAGTTTATGTAACAAATCTATTAAAGATATGCAATACATCTATCACCAACGTATTAAAATTGAGGATCCACGTAAATCCAAAACAATAGTGCAATGCCAGAGATGCCAGCAATATGGTCATTCAAAAAACAATTTTAAGCGGCCATTCAGGTGTGTTAAATGTAGCGAAGGCCACAAAACAGCAGAGTGTCCGAAAAAAGACCGCAACACCCCTGCTAAGTGTGCTTTGTGTTCTTGCGACCATCCCGCAAACTACAAAGGGTGCCAGGTCTATAAAGAGATCCTGGCTAGGAAAACCAACAGACCAGGTCCCCACCATACAATAAACAGCGAGCACAATAGTAAAACATCGCCTCGTATATTTGACTTCAACAACAGACCAGAGCAACCTATTTCAACAAATAAATGTGATAATAGATCCTACTCTAATGTTGCCTCCAATCGTAAAAATACAGAACGAGCTGATGATCTAGATCCTCCATTTTCACAACGATCTTCGATTGAGGCTATTTTTAACAAAACAATCTGAGAAGATAGATTTACTCCTTCAACAAATAGGAACACTGTTAAACCTATTGACAACCGTAATATCCAAAATGAACTCAAAATGACATCCTTGCGCATTGCAACGTGGAACATAAACGGATTGTCACCCAACACATTAGAACTTGAAGCAATCCTTTACAAAAATAAATTAGATATAATGCTTATATCAGAATCTCATGCAACAATAAGAAGTTCGTATCGCATAAGGGGTTATAACATCTATGCTACGCCTCATCCCGATGGTGGCGCTCACGCAGGAACAGCACTCGTCATAAAATCTAACATAAAGCACTCCGTCTTGGAAGCACACTCAATGGCCTATCTACAAGCCACCACAGTCAGGTTAGATGATCGAGCTGGTCCAATCATCGTGTCAGCAATTTACTGTCCGCCAAAACATAAAATAAGCGAAGGAATGTTCACAAATTTTTTCCAGACTCTTGGACATCGGTTTATTGCTGGGGGAGATTGGAACGCCAAGCACACATTTTGGGGCTCACGATGCACGGTGACTAGAGGCCGAGAGCTGAAAAACTCAGTGGATAAAAACAATTTGAAACCCTGGTCAGATGGTAATCCCACCTACTGGCCTTCTGATCCAAAGAAAGTTCCCGACCTCTTGGACTTTTTTATTTCTAGCGGAATGAGTGATCAATACTTGTTTGTTGAGTCATGCCTGGACGGATCATCCGATCACACTCCAGTGATACTCAACATTAGCAGCAACATTATCACCACAGAGAAACCTGAATCCTTGCACAATTACAAAACAGACTGGGAAGGTTTTAGAGGTTACATTGAAGACAACCTAAACCTCAATATAGCGCTTAAGTCACCAGATGACATCGATGATGCATGCATATATTTCACTAACTTAATTCAAGTGGCCTGCTGGATCAATTCACCTGACTTAAAAAGATCATGCAAACTTCCTTCACAACCTCTTGACATTAAACGAAAGATCGAAGAAAAACGTTACCTCAGAAGAGCTTGGCATCTTTCCCACCATCCGTCGGACAAGACTAACTTTAACCGTGCCACGAAGGAACTAAAAGCCATGCTAAGGGATACTGCAAATATGTCAATGCAAGAGCAAATTTCAATGTTATCTGCCTCTGATCAAGGCGAGTATTCCTTGTGGAAGGCCGTTAAAAATCTCGACAGGTCACAAAGTTACAATCCGCCCATCAGATCCCGCACATCTTGGGCCAGAACAGACAAAGAAAAGGCTGAGATGTTTGGCTTACATTTGGCAAGCGTCTTCAAACCCAATGAGGGGCTTAACCAACAAGAAGTTGTAGATATATTAAATCAGGACCTTCAATTATGTTTACCTATTAGACCAACATCACCCAAAGAAACCGCGATGGAAATCAGATCGTTGAATCCAAAGAAGGCTCCTGGGTTTGATTTAATCACGCCTAGAGTTCTAAAGGAGCTACCCAAAAAAGCAGTTACATTCCTGGCCAGTCTGTTCAACGGAATATTCAGAACGGGCTATTTTCCCAAACTATGGAAAATCTCCTTAATAATCATGCTCCCTAAACCTGGTAAACCAGCGCACGACGTTACATCATATCGACCTATAAGCCTCACCCCAGTGTTGTCTAAACTCTGGGAAAGAATTTTCTTGTCCAGACTCAAAGTATTCATGGATGAGTGTGACCTTATCCCTGATCACCAGTTTGGATTTAGAAAGTCACATTCAACTACCGAACAGGCACACCGAGTCTACCATGTAATACGCCAGGGCTTCGAGAAGATGGAATACACCTCTGCGGCATTTCTAGACGTGCAACAGGCCTTTGATCGTGTCTGGCACAGGGGCTTACTGTGCAAAATAAAGGAAAAGCTTCCCCACTCAGTGTTTCCCATCATAGCTTCATATTTAGATGGCAGGCAATTCCAAGTAAAACAAGGAGACGAAAGATCTAGTCTGTATAATATCGAAGCTGGAGTTCCACAAGGATCGGTTTTGGGACCCTATTTGTATAATATTTTCACATCGGATCTTCCAACTACTGAAGATGTAACGGTAGCAACATACGCAGACGACGTTGCTTACCTTGCGAGCGACAAAGAACCGGATATCGCCAGTAACAAATTACAAATAGTACTGGATAAAATGAACACATGGCTGCAAAAGTGGCGTATCTGCGCCAGTGCTCAAAAATCAAGTCACATTACCTTCACCCTGAGAAGAGGCGATTGTCCCACAGTAACATTGGGGAACACAACCCTACCACACACAGATTGTGTTAAGTATCTCGGTTTTCACCTGGACAAAAGGCTCACCTGGAAGACGCATATAAAAAAAAAAAGAGATCAACTAAACGCCAAATATAAAAACTTATATTGGTTGATGGGTCGTAACTCAGTCCTATCTTTGGAGAACAAACTCCTGCTGTACAACTCTCTATTGAAACCTATATGGTCATATGGCATCCAACTATGGGGAGTGGCCAGCAAAAGTAACATAATGTGCCTCCAAAGAGCTCAAAATGCTATCTTGAGGAATATTGTCACTGCACCATGGTTCACACGGAATGATGAAATCCATGATTATCTCAAAACTCCTACTATTCCTGAGGAAATAAACAGACATAAAAAGCGTTATGCTGATCGTCTAGCCATCCACCCAAATCCTCTGGCTGTTAAATTGCTGGACAACAGCGAATCTGGCAATCGGCTAAAGAGAGGTCAAGTATTATAAAGAGGTAGCAGTGGCAATGGCCCCTGTACCTGTAACGTTAACTTTATTCTCGCAACCGAACTGATAATAGTCCAGAAAGGACTGATGGCAGTTATTAATAAAAAAAAAAAAAAAAAAAAAAAAAAAAAAATGCTATAATAAACACAAATTAAACTCTTAAAATGATTTCTGCTATTATTATGTACCATTACTTTTAACTAAAAAAAAAACACTATATTATTCAACTAACTCTAAAGCTTCATCTATAAGTTCCATAGACTTTTTACTAGATGGTTTTCTTAAACTTGTTATGTAAGGGTCCGAAGTATACAAAAGTGTATGTAGAACATCTTCATTTGTAGCTATTCTAGAGCATTTCCTAGCATGTTGAAGTCTGAATCATTTATAGTCTTTGTTCCTTGATTCCTGCGCATCTTCGGAAAGTTGTCCTAGGGGTAACACTGAATAATGCCGAATGACGCTTTCATCGTGAATTAGGACTTTATGAACAGATGATGGCATATAATACCACATATATTTATTAACATATCTTTGTGCTGTATCCAAAGCATACTGACCGAATTTTGTAGCGTTAATAACTTTTCCACTTGACATAACTTGAAGTAAAACATAAAATCGTTTAATCAATTCCTCGTCCACACCAGTAATTTCTGCACTGCACTGATAATTTTGAAAAAATCTTCTAGCTGTATTACCGTCATTGCTGTTACCAGTACCTTGTTTAGGTTTATCTATATTTAAACCAAGTTCTTCTCTGAACCTTCTTTGTACATATGCCTTCTTTTGATTTTTCAAATCTTTGTTTTCGTTTGTTGTAGCAGACCATTTTTCGAAGCCTAGATTATAGGATACATGTAAAATTAACTCCATAAATCGAATCCAGCAGTGCAATGTCGATAACCCAAATTGATAAGCATTTTCATCAACGGGTTTATTTTGCACTTTTTCTAAATTATTCATCTCTGTTGGTCTTGCACCACAAATAGTGCACACAGCACCTGATGAAGTTTCTGTCAAAACTTGAGCCACTTTCCCGTCAACCATGGTTAAAAATAATGTATGTTTAATTTCGATACCTTTTCCATTTATATTGACTAAAGTTGGTGTAAGAGCGTCCTTTTGAGCTTCAATTTCATTAACTACACTTCTTGTCTTTTCAGGTGTCTCCTTTGAAAACTCTATTAAAATGGGCCTACAAAATCTTACTGATGATGGAACAGGGTTTTCCCACACAGTTTCATTTGTATTAATATTTATAAGTTTCAGAGGCACAAATGAAGCTATAAATAAATTAGTGTCAGAAATTAACTCACTTTTTTCAACTAAGACTTGCTTGTATTCACTTTGTCCGCTTGAACCATCACAGCCCCATTTAGAATAAAGCATTAAATGTGTTTTGCCAACTTTGTATACACCATCAATTTGTAAAATTCTTGCAATAGTGTGATCCAGCAGATCTTGAAGTTTCACCTTTGCTTTAATATTATTAATTTCTACGCTTGATCTTGGTGGGTAGCACTTTCCTTTAGCTTCCTGAATTGATTTGTATGATGGAAATAATAAGCAATTCTTCGCGATTAAGTAACTCCTAATGTTTTCATACTGTGCCATATTAAGGGTCCAACTCGATGAAAATACTGAGAGCTTCGTCTTTAGAGTACGCTGTTAAATGTGCCGGTTCGTTTAGGAGATTTTGACGTATATCACTTTTTTTTTCCATGGGCAATACTCGTAAAATTTCGACAATGAATGCTTCTTCGGTTTCCCCTTAAGATCTCAATCCCTGAAGATATTAATTCAGTATAAAATCAAGGCCACAGGTTTCAAGCAACTCCTTGTTTTTTCGTCTTTGTGTTCTATCGGAACTGTCTTCGTAGGTTTTCGAAGGGCGTCCTCGCTTTCCTGTCGATGTCGAAGGTTCGGATTCACAAGTTCTTCCAGATTCACAGTAAATATGACGTCCAACCAAACGCTATTCTTGTTTAAAAATATTTGCTTATTTCTGCCAGATTTTGTGTAACGAAAGTTTGTAATAAGATTTTTTTGCACACTTGCTACATTCTTAGCGATATTTGCCTCGGAAAAGTTGGTAAAATTATTCCGTATATAACTTGTTAAAGCAACAACATAATTCCCGTCACTTTCAATTAAAACAAGACATAAGTCACGTCTGGTACAGTTGAATTCACTCATTGTTGCGAGAAGGTAGATGGTTAGGTTACTACACTTTAAGTAACGACAATGACGAACGAAAAACAGTATGTAATTATTGAGTATTCAGAATCCCTATTTTATATAAAAATATTGATTTGAAACGTGTGCAAAATTGTGGTAGAAAGAACGAATTATCATTGTGTGGTTATGCGGTTTACGATATGTATAATTGATAATTTATTATGTATGTGAACTAAAAAATGGTGGGAAACACTCGATACATTATCTTAACGTAAACCGCAATTAATAAAATGTCACAAATAAGACCTATAATAAGCAAGCAGTCAAATAGCATCACCTACGTATTTGTAGGATTTTTTACTGTTTTATGCTATAATAGATTAACATATGTTGTGCAACGAAATTGCAACTATTCTTTTCTTATTTTATTATAATATTAAATTTCCTATCAAATAACATAATTTCCAGACCTTCGGTAAATTTCGGCAACTGTCAAAACTCTAATTGAAAGTTTCAGGTACGCAAAAATGATATGTCACGAGATAAATATTTCTAGTAAATATATTTACACATATATAGCATTTTTATGCATATCAGTCAAAAGTACATAGTATAAGCTTTCTGTAATGGTATAATACTTGTATAGTTTTCATTGCTAGGTGGCTAGAAAATGATCTTGAAAAAAATACAAATTCAGATCGTTTTGTGATAGTTTAGGAATGATCGTGTTTAGATGATCTTTTTTATAAACCAGTACCGACCACATACATAATTTATGTATGTGGTCGCCGATTTTTACAAAATGTATTTATGGCCAGGCCCTCTTAGGCACCTCCACATAGTGCGTCGCCTGCATATTCCCGGCCACCGTAGGCGCGGGCTCGCGGACAGCGAGCAATGGGTAGCTCGACATCCGGTAAGGACCAGGCCCGGGTCGACGGCGCGTCGTGTTCCACGCCCACCTCAAAGAGATGACAGCACACAGTGACGGGGTCCGATAGGGCGAACATCCCGCGAATGTTCGAAAGAGATACCGTGGCCCTGGCACCACCTTGTTTACAACCTGCTCGAACGCTGACAGCGCATCTTCCGGCGACGAAAAGGAGGGTGATCCAAGAGTTTGACCGTTATTACTTTCATAGCTTTTATTGAAAGTTTTAACATTTTCAATCTTACATTGTCATCTGTCCGTTTTTCTTTTTCTACGCTTTAAAGCTAAGAGGCCAGCTATTTATTGTAAAACTGGAGCAAAGCGACGTTCTCACTGTAAGCCATATTTATTGTTTTTGGCCGGTAACCAAATTTGGATTTATATTTGAAAAACTAAAGAGTCACATCTAGAAAATCGGCCAGGGACTATAAAAGGCAGCCGCGAGTTTTAACCAGGCTCTTTTGGCTCGCTCTTTTGGATTCTTTCCTTTCGTTCTTCTTCTTCTCTGACCTGTCTTTTTAATACTGATGTGATCGTTTTTATAAGTCATGTACACATTTTAATAGATCTAATAAATTAAAATGTGAGTTTATTATTTCATCGTTGAACCTTGAACCTTGAACTTGTGTGCGTGAAGGATTGAGAACCTCACAGGTTCCTCCGCGACGATCAACAATCGATGTGAGCTCCCTCGCGACGGAATGGTGGAGCGGCTGACGCAAGATGCTTCGCGACAGGCTGCGGTCCGGTGGAGCGGCCAACGTGAGCTGCTTCGCGACGGGCTGCGGGCTGGTAGAGCTGCCGACGCGAGCTTCCTCGCGACAGTACGGGCCGGAGGAGCGACCGAAGCGAGCTGCTTCGCGTTATCTAATCGTCTTAATCGTTAATCTTAATTTCTATTTCTACATACTGTTTGTATTTAATATTTTAAAATTATATTTACTTGTGACCACGTTTGGTCAGCCGGCTAAACGTTTCGTTACAACAGCCAAAACGTTGATTGGCGCTATGTTTCAGAATCGTTTTGATAAATCCTAAACTCATCACCTGTAAGGATGTCGTATACACGCCGAGACGAGCCTGCTTCAAATTTGTTTATCATATCACGGCACCATTCCATCCGGGCCTGCTTCTGAGCATTGATGAGGTTGTGCGGCACCCAGCGTGAAACTATCCTCCTCACGCGAAGATGCACTTGTAGAATTTCGTGAAGGCTTCCGGATCCATCCTGCAGTATGTGCTGAATCTGTTAATAAGTAACTCGCATTTTGTCTTGCGATCGCTTCTTTTTTCATCCCCCGAAGTTAGTCGACCGCGCTTGAATTCGTTATACCAAAGATACACGGTTGCTTTAGAAGAGCCCTCATCCATGAATGCCATTTGAAGTCTATCGTACGACTCGTCCAGTTTCAGGCGACACTTGAAATCGTAAAAAATCATAGCGCGAAAATGTTCCCGGCGCAGATCCATTTTTTATGAGACACGATAATTTAAATTAGCTCGCAAACAATGTGGTGGGAATTATTGAAATTGGAACGTACCTATTTATACTTACAAATAATCACAATTTCAAAATAGACTATAACTAGCCAGTCTCTCATACAAAAAAAACTTTCGCAATACTTTCTGAGTGGCCTGGTATCTAATAAGCTTGTAAGTAGTATTTTTTTTCTCGGTCTCCTTATCTATAAAACTATAGTAGTATATAAATACTAGGCCACACGGAAATATTTTTTTTTCGTTAATGTTCACGTTTCCGACTCAACTTGTAATCATGAGCTGAACAAATATATTTTTTTTATTCGAATTTTCCTGGTCGCGTTTCACTATGAATCCTCAACCTTAAAGGATAAGGTTTGCAGTCAAATCTCATAAACCTACCTACCTAAATATTACTAGCCCATTTTCTACAGCTGGAACTCAAGCTTTGTGAGAGGGATTGGGACGCCTACCGCTCGGGCCCAACGCTCGTTGGTAGAAGTCACATGCCTTAAAAAATTTGCCGACGCAAATCTCATGTCCCGTATTTTAAGAACGTTCGCATTCTAATCTCAGTCTCAATCTGACAACAATATAATAAATTCTCGTACTTTTTTGACAAGACTTAAGCAAAATGCTAAGTGATCTGTATAAGGCAAGCCTCGAGATTGGACGTCAAATGAACATGTTTAAGACCAAACTCATGACCAACAGCGTCCAGCGCAAACTGTGTGGCGAATGTGGAAGTTGTATATGTTCCAAAATACGTCTACCTCGGCCAAATAGTCTCATTCCAGGCAAGACAAGAAAAAGAAGCACCGAAAACGCCCAGGAGATCTATTGAAATGTGAGTTTATTTAAGCAAATAAATATTATTCTATTCTATTCTATTGGTCGATCACCAAACGTCATTAAAGGAGATCAACCGTTTTGCCATAAACGCAAATTAATGGACATGTGCTTACTCCCTATCCTCACATACGGCGCTCAAATCTGGTCTTTAACAGTTCAGCAGAGGTTCAAGCTTGAAGTTTGTCAGCGAGGAATGGAGTGCAGCATTCTTGGAGTCAGATTAACGGATCGTGTTAGGAACACACTGATGCGCTCCAAAACACAAATCGCCGACGTCCCTAAAAAAACAGCCAATCATAAGTGGGACTGGGCCGGACACGGTTGCCGCATGTCGAACGAGCCATCTAGTGGGTCCCCGAAAACGTCTGGCGACATCGACCTTGACACCTACATACAGGATTGGTCCACACTAGCTCAAGACAGAGAAGAATGGATAGGAGAAAAGAGGCATTTGCCCTGCAGTGGGACAACAAAGGTTAAAAATAAAATAAATTAATAAATTTACAAGTTCTTGACATTGATTGTTGCTGATATGAGATTATGACTTGAATTTGAACGTTTTTAAGTAAGAGAATTGGCCCTCTGCCATTTTTTTTGCGATTTCAAGTTTGGTCCATTAAAACCTACCATTTGCAAACCCCGTCGGGCGGGCGCTTGTCATATTAAAACCAGAGGTTACCATAATAATTTCCTTTCCAGTATGGACTGGCGTATCCTACAGCTGGTATTCGACCACATAGCAATTATGGCGAAAGGCCAGTTTGCGGTCAGCTGATGAGATCCTCGAATTAATAGCCAAAGGGTACACGGCACGGATCAAGCTTAAAGTGGTCATAGTATACAGGACGGCCAGATACTATGCGGATGTTGAGTCTTCAGCATGTGAGTTTGTGAAGTTCGAAGTCGTTAGTTTCCGTTTAGTACTCATACGGTTGCTAGATTACATTCAAGTTATCCTCTGTACCTATGTTTCTGTTATTTTTAATTGTTTAATAAATAAATACTGATAGATAATAAACTTCTTTTTCCTCGCGTTTTTCCTGTCCCTGGTTCAAAAACACCTAACATTCCTTTAAAATTTTAATTAGTCTTAGTCTGCTATTTGCTGAATTCGAGTTATAGAGTGGACATATGTACTATTGTACTATTTATTCCTCGCAGGGAGATAACATTTTGTACGAGTTACAAAGTTGGCCTACCACGCTTAATTTGTGGAGAATGGAATGTCTTAAAGTGCGCGCACTGCGGTGAGAAAAACGCATGCAGTTTGTTAACAGTAGGCTGCAGTATCGTGCGTCAGAAAAAACGCACCGCATTCCACCGCATCGCAGGAAGCGCGACGCCTAAATAATGCGAGATACCGCGTATTTAGGGGTTCAACGGAGGGAGTTGCTATTTTTTTCGTCTTTCCGATAATTACATCTTAACGAGATTCCGCTGTATGTGTGTAACTTTAAAAACTCCCACGATCCCTGTACCGCTGCATGCACCGATAACCCATAAGCACAATGATTTGCGTGCGTTACATTGCGTACGACACTTTAGCAAAATGCCCTATTAGCAAAACGTCTCATTTGTAAAGTACAGTAATACTAACGAAATCACCTTCGGGTTTTATCCTCATTGGTCATTATAGCATTTATTTAGAATTTTAGACCCTTGATAAGAAAAAAAAACAATTTAAAAAAGAGATGTTATACTGATTCAATTTTTTTTAAGTGTTACTATCCGTTTTTTTTTAAGTTTGTCCAATTTTGTATTTCTACGTTGTTTGACTTTGAGGTCAGAACTATCCATATTTCCATGGAGTCAACGGTTTTCTCCACAAATGCCATGCACGGTGGCTGATTGCACAGGCGTTGTTCAGACGTGAAGGGTGCAGGTGAACGGTGCGTCGCGCTTTATCCGCGAGGGCGGAGGTATTGTTTGAAATGCTTAGAGGCCAGAACAACCTGACCTTTCTTTTTAATCTTAGAGATAGAGAATGGAACAGTGTGCAACGCTGGAGTCGCTTGCCAATGCTATGCCTTACACATACATAACCTTGTGGTTTAGGACTTAGCGCACCTACTTTCTGTACTGAATTACGCAAAAGAAAAAACATTTCTAAGATCGGTTTATTAAGTTTAAATTTATTTGAATATTTCGTAACTCGAGCAGAACATAAATAAAAGGATTCCTTTAAAAATCTTATATTTATGTGTGATATTACTACAGTAATATCATTCCATTCCCGTTCTTTTGTTTTTAGAAGCATTTGCTAGTAGGACGATTTGCTAATAGGACATTTTCTAAATTATCGTTTTGATATTATGTCGTTTTGCTATTAGGACTATTTGCGTTTAGGACTTTTTGATACGGAGGGGAAATTTAGCTAGGGGGAGTAGAATCCTGTGCTGAACTCATGGTTTGGCGCGTCGATTTCCCTGTCACCTAGTATACCTAAATCTATTGTAACATGTAACACGGCAACCCCACGACCATAAAGTTACCAATAATGTTGGCCGCACTGTTGATAACATCCTTTAATGGAAACTTTTTTCGGGCCGATGTAGACGTTGTCCTATATAGAACCCTGGAGCTTGTTTCCGATACCGGTGGGCTATTCATCATCATCATCATCATCATCATCATCATCATCATCATTGGCAGGCTTGTTCCACCCACAGCTGGCAGTCTAGGCCTCCTTGGGCTAATATTTTTCTACAGTGTATATTTTTTACAAGTGCACAAACGGTAACCATGAATTTAGCATATGATTCTAGACCGCATAGAGTAGAAATAATACGACGGTTATAAAAAGCAATAATTTATTGTTCCATACATTTTGACCGCGTAGGTACCGCGACCTTTTATAGGAAACAGCAGTTTTTTTACATAACCTGGGAGTAATTCCTAAGCTACGCTACGTGTCTAGAACCATATGCTAAAATTCATGGGTACGATTTCCGCACTGATTAAAAATGTATCCTGTATAATGTATATTCTTCTTAAACTAGCTAACCGGCCCTGCTACGCAAGGTATTCACGACTTGACAAAAAACAGGATTTTTTATTGTTTTCCATGTAATATTAATGTATTAAACACTTTTGGGGGATAATGACCATAAGACCTTGTCAGCCCCAAGTGTCAACTTCACCTGTACGCGTCCTCTTTATGGCGGCGGCCTGCAGCCGTGCTACTCCCTGCTAGATAACAGATCGGGCTCTGGCGACCGCGACCGAGTCACTGGCGGTATAACCAATCATCCCCCACTCGGGTCCTCGGGCTCGGGTCGAAGAGGTCTCAGCAACTTTGGGGGCTAAATCCCTTCTAAAATGACTGGTGCAGAAAGCAAGGGGAAGCTACTGCAACTACATTCCCATGACATTAACTGTCATTATCAGGCAAGCACACAGAGATTGTTCGCCATGCTACCCGACTAACATCCGGCGCCGACCTTTGTTCGGGGCAGACGGTGTGAAATTGGCTACCGGCCACATGGGCTGGTAGGAAACCTGGCCCCCCATGAAAAACTCTGCTACTGGAATGAGTTTGAGGCTGCGCCACACCCAGATGATAGGAACTTGGAATGTCCGAGGCCTTCTTATGCCTGATAAGCTTGAGATCCTTGAAGGAGAGCTAGCCAGATGTGGGTTAAACATATGTGGGCTTTGTGAGACTCATTTGAAAAATAGCGGACATTTCCTTACCGAAGCTCAGATCATATATACATCGGGAAACCCAGACAGCAGCAGAAACGGAGTGGCCTTAGTGCTACCAATTAGCCAGATGAGCTGTGTGATGGGTTATGAACCAGTCAATGATAGGATCCTGACTGTCAGACTGAGAGCGTCACCAGTCAATTTGAACATCGTACAAGTCTACACCCCTACAAGCTCGGCAAGTGATGAGGTTATAGAGGATTTCTACAACACCCTAGAAGCCACTATAGCTAAAATTCCCAACAGAGAGTCATTATTAGTACTCGGAGATATTAGTGCCAAAATTGGGAAGGACGAACACCAGCTCAGTAGCTCTGCAGGTGGATTCGGCCTTTGCGTGAGGAATGAAAGAGAGGGAGAGAGAAACCTGGATTACACCAGATGGTAGACACCGGAACCAGAATGACTATATTATAATCAAATCACGGTGGAAGATTTCCATCGAGAATGCGCATACTTAACCTGGAGCAGACTGCGGATCAGACCATCAACTCTCAATAGCTAAGATGAAGCTAAAACTGAAGAGTGCTAGAAATGCCAAGAAACAAAGGAGGATCGAAGTAACAGACAACTCCAAGTTTTACGCTGTCGCAAAGCAAAGTTGGCAATTTCGGGTTGTAGCAGATAGCTCGATAGAAACGTCGGACAGCCTCTGGAATCAAGCCAAGAGCTTGATAGTAAACACCGCTAGCACATCCAACTCGCCTATCTGGGTACGCGCTCGCCAGCGATGGATGAGTGATGATACTCTGAGACTTGTCGAAGAGAGACGCAAGTTAAAAGCATCAGGAGCAAAAGTTCAAGACCAAAACAGATAGTCAGCCCAAATCCAAACAGGGTGTAGGCGGGATCACAATGCCTACCTTAGCAAAATATGCGAAGAGATTGAAATCAACTCACATAAGAACGAGTCCAGAGACCTATACAAGAAAATTCGCTTTGTGAGCAAAACCCTATCTTCCAATCCCTGGGCCATAGAAGATAGTGACGGCAGAGTGCAATGTGAACTAGAAAGCATTTCGAATGTTTGGAAGGTCTGTTGTCAGTCTCTGTTCTTAGACAACAAGTCAGAGGAGTTTGCCCAAATCGAGCCCAAGAATGAGTCCGAGTTAGAGCCAGATTCTTGAATCAGAAGTCAGACCGGCCATCAATCATCTAAAGAAAGGAAAGGCTACAGGAAAAGATGAGATTCCGTTAGAAACCATAAGTGCTCTGAGTGATACTGGTGAATCCATTTTCCTCAGACTCTGTTACAAGATATGGAAAACGGGTATCTGGCCCAAAGAATGGACTCACACGGTATTTTTTCCACTGCATAAAAAGGGCTAAACAACTACCGTCTAATTGAACTTATATCCCATGCCAGTAAGATCATGCTACACATCCTTAATGAACGGTTGAAAAGCTTTCTATCTAAGGAAATAGCACCAGAGCAGGCAGGATTTGTCAAAATCAAAATCAAAAATTAAAATCAAAAGTCATTTATTCAAATTAGGCTGAGAATCAGCACTTTTCGAACGTCAAAATTACATAAGACAGTCCCCCAAAAAGCCCGCCCTTCACCACTTCCTAGTGCTTTAGCTGGGAAGAAGAAGTGGCGCAACAAACTCCCCAGCAGCACAGCTGTCTGTTCTGAGAGAAGAAGAACTTGATTCTAAACAATTGCAAGTAATTACCGAAACGCCAATGACAAAAAAAAAAGAAAAAAAATTGCATGTAAATAACACAAATACATAAATAAAGCCTTCGGGCCTAAAGGGCATGGCAGCTTACATATGCAATACTGGAATTATTATACAAACAAATAAAATAAATAAATGATAAACTAGGACCATCAAAGTAAAATAAAATCAACAGAACAATTACTGTAACAATGATAAAACCAAAGACAGCAAGACGACCAGTCACCACAAGCAGCACCCGTTCACGAGCATAACGCAAAGGTCAGCCATTACCCCCCTCGCCATATTTGAGGGAAGGAGGAAACCCGACCCCCGACGCTACCGCAAGCAGTGACATCTAAGGGAGCATGACGAACCTGCTGTTGGTTGCTCAGGCAAGAATAATATTATCAATTGTCGAGGTCGCTAGCTAACCATATATTGCAATACAGCTCATTAAAAACATTGTAATGAGTAGATCATGTCAATAGTAAATGAAGACAACAAAATAATTGACTTATACCGTCAAATAAAAAATAAAAAAAATATATGAACTCATATACCCTGTCAGTTAGTAAGCTGATTCTGGAGAAAGAACACGAACATTGTCTTGAGTTAATCACAGCGACCAACAGTTCTTATCGTTTAAGTAGTCGTTAATGGAATAATATGCCTTTGAACAAAGGTTGGATTTTACTTGGGCCTTAAACGCATTAAAAGGTAAATCTAGTAAAGATGAGGGCAACTTGTTATAAAAGGTTATACCAAGCCCAACAAATGAGTTATGGACCTTATGAAGCCGGTGAAAGGGAGCACGTAGTTTGTTCTTATTTCTGGTGTTAACTTTGTGAAAATCACTGTTTTTAGTGTATAAGTGTATATTTTGCCTAATATATAAGATGTTGGCGAAGATGAATTGAGATGCCACCGTGAGAATACCAATATATTTAAAAAAATCTCTAAGAGAAACTCTGGCTCCTAGCTGATAAATTGCTCGGACAGCTCGTTTTTGAAGGACGAATATATTTTGAATATCAGCGGCTTTGCCCCACAGCAGAATACCGTAGGACATAACGCTGTGGAAATAACTAAAATAGACTAAGCGAGCTGTATCAACGTCAGTGTATTGTCTTACTTTCCTGACGGCGTAGGCGGCTGAACTGAGCCTCCCCGCTAAGCTTGAGATATGTGGGCCCCACTGAAGTTTGGCATCTACCGTTATGCCCAGAAAAACCGTCGAGTCTACAGTTTCAAGCAGCTCTTTATCTAAGACGATGTTGGGTCCTAGATTTCTAACATTCGGTAAGGCGAACTTCACACATTTCGTTTTCTTGGCATTGAGAACTAGATTATTTGACGTAAACCAATCCGTAACCATTGAGAGTGCACGGTTTACGTCGTCAAAATCTTGTCTATTCCTGTCTACTTTAAAAATAAGAGAGGTATCATCTGCAAACAGTACAATGTCACAGATATCGTTTAAATAGAATGGTAAGTCATTGATATACACTAAAAACAAGAATGGACCTAGTATTGAGCCTTGAGGTACACCTAACTGAACTGGTAGCTCGGAAGATTTCACACCATCGACATCTACACATTGGAACCTATTATGTAAATAAGAATTTATTACGTTGAGAGCTTCGTTTTGGACACCGTAATGACGTAGTTTACGCAAAAGCGTGTCATGGCGCACGCAATCAAAGGCTTTAGAGAGATCACAGAAAACTCCAATAGCATTTTGCGATTTCTCCCATGCATTAAATATGTGTTTCAGCAGAGCAACAGCCGCATCTGTAGTCGAACGTCCTTTTGAAAAGCCATATTGTTCATTATGAAGTAGGCTATTTAGGTTAAAATGTCTTAGCAACTGATTAAGTATTATTTTTTCAAATATTTTGCTAAATGCTGGTAAGATAGAAATAGGCCTAAAATTGCTAATGATATTTTTATTACCAGATTTAAATAATGGTATGACTTTACTACTCTTCATGAGGTCAGGAAAAGTTCCTAGATCAACACATTTATTAAAAGTAATAGCTAGATAGGGGGCTACAATGTCTATTATATTACTTAAAAGTTTAATGGAGATGCCCCAGTAATCACCAGTGTTTTTAGACTTAAGAGTGTTAAAGACGTTAATTACATCACTAGGCGTTACATGTTCGAAGCTAAATAAGCGAGTACATTTTTGCACACTACTATTCAAAAGGTTCTCAGCTTTAGACGGGGACGAATTTAAGGAGCAAGTCGTAGTTATATGTATGTTGGCAAAGAACTCATTAAATTCCTCAGCTACGTCAGCTGCCTTACTAACTAATTTGTTATCGACCATAATCTCAAGTTGATTTTCTTGTTTAACCGACTTACCCGTTTCATTGTTAATAATTTTCCAAGTGGTTTTTACTTTATTATTGGAACTTTTAATTGAATCACTTAAGAATTTTGATTTCGCAATAGCACAAATCTTTTTAAATAATTTTGAATATTTTTTTACATACTCTAGGAAAGGAGTATCAAACCTGTATTTTTTCAAACCATATAATTCGTATAGTCTCGCTCTACTTTTATAAATACCTGGAGTAGCCCATTGGTTGAAGCCAACGGAAGTGCCATTAATGTTAATGGTTTTGGTCTTGAAAATAGACTGGTATTCTTTTTGCACAACATCAAAAAGGGCTCCGTAAATTTCGTTAGGATTCTAGGCAAAGGAAAGGCAAAAGGCAAAGGAACCCGATAGCAGATTCTTATTATCCGGCAGATCATCGAAGAGTCTCGGGAGTTCAACAAGCCAACATACGTCTGCTTTGTTGACTTTTCGAAAGCACTCGATTCGGTGAAATGGCCGAAACTGTGGGACACCTTATTACAAATGGGTACACCGAAACATCTGTTGCATTTGCTTAGACGCCTATACGAAGACCGAATCGGGTCAGTAAAACAGACGAAATCTTCTCGGACAGCTTTCACCCTAGCGCTGGAGTCAGACAAGGACGCATAATCTCGCTGCTTTTGTTCAATACGTACATGGAGATAATTATGCATAAAACCCTTGAGGACTGGACGGAATGTGTAACCCTAAGTGGATATAAAATTGCAAATCTACGATATGCAGACGACACTACCCTTTTTGCTTCTAGTAAGTAGCAAACGTCGAGGTCGTATAATGTTTCATTTATTTTTGGGCTCTCATCTCAAATGAAGGAGGCTGCATAGATAAAGTTAAGAGACGCATGGCTCTGGGCAGAAGTGCAATGTACAAGCTCAAGAAAATATGGAGGAGCAGAAACATAAAAAAAGCCACAAAGGTTAGACTCGTTAAATCGTTGGTGTTTTCCATATTCCTGTACGCCGCCGAAACATGGACCCTACGGCAAACCGAAACTCACAAGATAGACGCTCGGGAGATGTGGTGTTGGAGGAAGATGCTCAGGGGCTCTTGGACCTAGTTCCGATCAAACGCCTCCATCCTTGATGATCTTAGCATAAAAGAGCGCCTATGCAATTAAGTGCGTTGTCGGATCTTGAAATTCTTTGAGCATGTTAGTCGGCGTGGAAACGACTCCATAGAACGTCTTGTCGTGCAAGGGAAAGTCGAAGGCACAAGACCAAGGGGAAGATCCCCGATGCGATGGACGGACGAGTTCATATCTCATACCTATCAAATTTGGTGCAAGTTAGGACGGCTAGCAATGGGTAGCTCGTCGTCCGGTAAGGACCAGGCCCGGGTCGACGGCACATGGTTTGCCACGCGCGCCTCAAATAAATGTCGGCGCTAAGTGACGGGGTCCGTTAGGGCCGATGCCTGCCGACCCCGGCCGCGGGTTGTTCGTAAGGGAAACCGTGGCCCCTGGCACAGGCAACTGAAGGAACACCACGGGTGGGTTTTAGTCAGTAGATCTGACACATCTGTAATTTCCAAACCAAAAAAAAAAAAGCCTGATGTCAAGCATACATGTTTTTCACAAATACTTATTTAAATACTGTGCAAATTTTTATTTTTATTCTAGTGCATTGTATTATATTAAAGACGATTATCAAATGCAACACTATAGTGTTATGTTGTAAAAGCTACAAGAAAATAATGATTTGTTGATGGAAGATTACTATCTTAGCTCCAATATAATCGAAAATGTTTTCTGGGGACTTGAGTATGAAAAGGACCCTGAGCACATGAAGCGCTGCGTCTTTGTAGTCTGTGTTAACTTGCGGTGGTGTTGCCAGACCAAAAAAGTAAATTATAGCTGAATCACAGAGAAACAATTGGTTCACGACATTATATTGGTTGTTTCGTTTACAGTACACAGAATGAATAATTACGGGACCAACATAACAACAACAAAAATTAAGTTAGTTGTTCCTCACATTTTGATCGCGTAGGTATTGCTCTTTGTAGGGAACAGGGAACAGTTGATTTTTATTAAGCTTCCGCTGGTTGTCCGTCTGTGTGTCAGCGGGCTGTATATCATGAACCGTAATAGGTAGACCGTTGACATTTTCATATCAGCGGCAATCGACATGCACATGTCGATTGCCGCTGCGCAAAAAGAAACAAAAAAACATACAATCCAAAAACACATTAATTAAATAAGCCATGGCAGCTGAGAGATGACCAGTCCCAACTGACGGCGCCCGTTCACGAACATGACGCCCACCGACCTACATGTATTATTTACCATTAAATGATTTTCCTACTTTAGGTATTAATACTGCCCTTTTTTTGGGTATGTTGTTGGGAACGTTGTTGCATAGTATTTCGTATAAAAACATATCAAATGCCATGACTGCGGCGCGTACGCCTCCAGCGGCGTATGTATTTTTATCTGACAAAGCGACCCGCGACAACTTGTGGTAAACAAATGTACAAATAAACTGTGAATGTGTGTGAGCGCAATAGCTCTCGGTGCCCGTCCGAGACAATACACACACACACACACACTTAAGGCTAAGTCTTAAGTGTGTGTGTGTTTGTGTGTTTATATTAGGTGTGTGTATTATGTGCTGACACTACTCGACTCGTCTTCACGCACACATTCACAACGTGTTTTTACACTTGGTTACCGCGAGAAGAGCGCGTACTACTTATACCTGCGTAAAAGGATCTAGCATGCATCCGCCCGATCATGACTTATGCCAGTGCAGTCTTTGCACACGCCCCATGGGGCTTCAATAGAATGCAGACCCTCCAGAACAAGTTCCGTAGGATTACAGGCTCCCCCTGGTACGTTCGCAACGAAATCCTCCACGTTGACCTCAAGATTCCCACTATCCGCCAGTTCATGAAACGCATTTCAAAGCGTTTCTTCGAGACCGCCGCGAATCACCGCAACCCTCTGGTTGTCAAGGCCGCTAGCTATATTCCCTCCTCCATCAGTCATGTCCGCCGTCCCAAGCATGTCCTCACCGACCCCGATGACCACATAACCCTCATTCAGGAGAGCAGTAGGGCCACCAGTACAGTGCACAAACACAGACCGACATTCCGACCTCGCCGCCGAGGTTTCTCGCGAAGATCCCGACGTAACTGTCCCCCCGACCCTTGCTCGACGAAGTGCCAGCCCGCGCCGTAGCTTTAAATTCCCCAGATAATAATATTATAATCCAGATCCAGCCTGTCCCATCTTGCTGTCCTCCCGTCAGCGACGCCCTACGCCGAGGTCCGTACCCCACAGGGGGTGCCCTTAGCGAGCGTTCGCTTAATGTAAGTAGTTTTACGCCCCTGGCTGGAGGCTTTGAGTCCGCTTAAGGCAGCCACAGGATAGTCCGGTTAAGTAGTCACGACCTCTCAATGTCAACTACGAGATACCATACACAAAAAAATAAAAAAATAAAAACCTTCTAGTAGGCCACGAGATGTCTTGTAAGCTCCCTTTAAAAGTCTTGACCAAACCGATTGCGTCTCTAGTAATATTTTTATGAAAATGGCAAAAAAGAAAATTGAATTATTTGTAGAAATCCACAATGAGAAAGAATTTGATAATGTTATTAGGAATAATGCGGATCAGCTTATTTGTTAGTATTGTTGTTTTAATTTTAGTGTATGTAAGGGTTAGGCTACATAGCGGGTTAGGTGGATTCGAAATATGAGATGTTTGCTGCAGGGCTTAATATAGGGTGCATCGACGCGGAAACTGTTGCCATGAATTCAACGTGTAATTCTAGACCTGCGAAGGTCAAAAAATTTCGTCAGTGAAATGGATACACGGTCAAAATGTTTAGAACAGCTGTTTTTTTAAAGCGGCGAAAAATGTCTACGCTTCGCTGGGTCTAGAATCTTGTGCTGCATTTCATGGTAACAGATTGCACGTATAGGTATTTGTTATTTTGACCCACAGCAAAGCACAAACGTGGGCACATCAGGTTCAACTAAGCGGCTTTTTGGGCTACGTCATTGATAAGTGTTTTGGAGCGCATCGCGCGTCGTGGTGTTTCGAATGAGCTCTGTTAATAAGACCGCAGAGAAAGAAAGCACATGGTCACGAATATTCTCTTGGCTAAATTACTATCTGTGGTTATAGTTAGTTTTTTTTAAGATACGAAGTCACAATCGTCGCTGCATCAATTATGTACGTACACACCCGTCCGTCGTGGAATGCATTTAGCTTTTAAGAAAGCACGGGTAGCATAACCATCATAGAAACCAGTTTGTCGACGGAAGAATAGACAAATCATCATCTGTCATTTTGTATTATTATTATTCAATCGTCAAAAAACTCGTTTCTATGCAACCTGGGCAAGGTTGTTTTTTGTTATTAAATACTGAGCTAATTGAGTCTCGAATGCAGTGTAAAATACTTCCACTTAGTTATAGTAATTTTATGTGCTAGGTGCAGAAATATACAGTTATGCTTTCGGCTCGTGCACAGCCCTTGACAGACTCTTTAATATTATGAAGATGTGTTGGAGCGATGGAAAACTAATATTATTGAAGGTAAGTCTAAGTACTCTAAAGTCTATTCAAATCCACGTTTCCCCTTGATTGTTTTTCCACTTGAACGAATATCAACTTTATGCAAGTGTTAAATTAACTTGATTTCACAATGTTCGTAAACTGAACTTTATCTACGAGGTTTTAAAGTGATTTTTACAACAGCAAAAAAATTAACACTTTGTTTACGCGTTTGGAAACTATATTGCGCACGCAGTGTACATAAATTTTGATTTTTTAAATCAGCTTTTCTATTGAATTTGTCGATTAACGTGAAAATTTATGAAACGGCAGATATCTTTTCAATGATTTCATTATAGATGCTCCAGTAAAAAAAAATGTGGTAATGAGTACAATGAACCCTTTCCAGCTTGAGGTTAGACAAAAAGCGAATGTTCTAACCTATAGGTTTTTGGGTGGGTAATCACCAAATGACTTCTCCGTGTCAGACTTTTCTTGACTATAACCCACCCGTGTTCCTTCAGTTGCCTGTGCCAGGGCCACGGTATCTCTTTTGAACAACCCGCGACCCAGGCTGATATAATAGGCTCTGTGGCTAACTGCGGCCGTTTTTATATTATGTGCCCGAGTTAATGGAGTGGTAATTTTTTGTATAGGTACCGGCTGACGAAATAGAAGTTCTGCGAAGATTCAGAGACCAGAGTGAACCAGTCTACATGTTTATTTTGGTACGTCATACGTATCAACCGTCTTATTTTTGTAAAAAAAGGCTTATCTTCAGACCCAGGCTTTTAAAATTCCAATTTCAATAAAGTTCAGAATACAAAGCCGACAACAATACCAGAATAAGTTGCAACTGTTGTCTATAGAATTGTATTTCAATCAATGTTACGTTCTTATTACAAAACCTGACTCGATGGTTTAAACCATGTCAAAAGAATAATCTTGTCTTGTAATAAGACCGATATTACGAGTATTTACCTACTTATCAGAGTCAGAGTCGTTCAGGGTCCTCTGCCAGAGAACCAAATTAGCTGACATGGCCCACCGAACAAACAAGCTGAAGTGATAATAAACAGGCCATATGAAACTTAAACAGTCGTATAAGCACTGCACCGGATCGGAGTCACCTCACCCTATCCGGGGCGATGTTGTAGATGATGCTTAAAATTGTGTGCGAACTACGCATCACATAGACGTCACGCAAAATCCTGCATCACGCAAGCAGAGTTTACCGCTAAACTAGCGTAATATATACATCGTCCCGAAATAACTCGTCGGTCAGTTGCAGTTGCAGGTCGGAAGATCCTCCCTTTTCCATAGAGTATGGGTGAACTTCACACCCTGTTCCTCCTACCTCTATAAGTGTGCGTTGCAGTATGGAGTTTCACAGAAATAATGATGAACGGCTCGAGTTGAGGCGATGCTGACCCGGTGCAGTGTTTATACCGTAGACTGTGCGTTTAGCTTTAGCCGCAAAACAGATGACCGTAAATCGCCAAATGCAAGCACGGCCTCGGGCTATGTGGAGCGATAATCTTCGCAGGGTGGCTGTATCAGCTGGATGAAAGAAGCCGATGATTGAAATAAATGGTGCAATTGCAGTGGCCTATCTTCAGCCAGGCCTTCTTTAGATTGATGATGATGTTGATGTGCTAGGGCAAGGAACGGTGGCCAGTATCATTGGTCATTGACCCTGCAATCTACTGTGGTTACAAAAAACAGTTTTATTTATTTTTGGTTTTGTCGTCTTTAAACATCGATACTCTTCACGTCTTTGAAGTTTCTCCAGCTAATTTAATTTGTCACAGTGTAGTACCCATATTCGTCCAAAGACGTACGTTACGGAAATTAATTGTAAGCAAATTTATTACACCACACGTCAATATGCAATGATAAAGCCATTTCGTACAAAACTGTCAGAGAAAACAGTTTTGATTTATATGGATAAATTTTAAGTTGTTAGTCAATTTGCTATGAAATTTATTTTGCTGACTTTACTCGATGCCTTTTGCTTAAAAAATTACAGAACACCAAAGTAACAAAAGTATTCCGTGGTGTGGACGCGGTAAAATTCGCTGATGTGACCAAGAAAGAGGTACATTACTATAACCAGGAGCGCGCAAGATTTAGCTCAGACAGGGTTAGCCAGGAGCAAGAAGGACTTGGTTTACACCGGCCAGTATATGGGCTGGATGAACCTACACCGGATGAAATGGTAAGTAACTAAGCATGACTTTTTAGCAAAGTTTAATAAGCGGTTACATTCACTATTGCTTTTATACGTAAAGCCATTAGAATGTAATCAAATTGTAATTTTACTCTCATATCATTGTTAGTTAAGTATAAATTAGAATGACTTCCGAGAGTTATATAGACTTTACTACTATACTTTAACTTCGTAGCGCCTCAGAATATTATCTTCATTTTTGTAAGTTTTTTATTCGTTATTCTGATATATATTCGGGGCGGAAACAAATCCATCAATTCAAAGATCATAAAAATCGGTCCAGCCGTCCTTGAGTTATAAATGGTTTTACTAACCCCCGACTTTGTTTTATTTATATAGATTTCATTGGGTAACAATTAGTAGTAGGTTGGATCGGGAAGCCTTCACGAATTTCACAAGTGCATCTTTGCGTGCGGAGGATAGTTCCACGCAATGCACTTGCTCTACAGTAGAATGATTTTCCCAAAATCCAAATTGGTGATCAGGTATAATCTTCTTTTTGCCCAGGACTGGTTTTAGCCTTATCAAAAAATTTTTTTCGGATACCTTAGATAGGATACGGAGAAGACTGATAGCCCTGTATTAGCTAGGTTCTGTTTGTGGTTTTCCTGGTTTTGCAAATGGAAAATATCACAAATCATACAGATTTGTGATATTTTCCATAACTTTTGATAGTATTGTATTCAAAAACTGGCATTGAATAGCATTGTTAAAAATACTACTACGCTTTTCTAGGTAGTTGCTTAAGGACTTCACCCGTTACTAGATCGAAATCAGGAGCTTTTTTGTTTTCCAAGTAAATAATTGTTCGTGTTAGTTCCCTTGGTGTGACATGCTTCAGCAGTGGTGATAATTGCTGGGCACTATTGATCATTCGGTCCACTTCTTCTTCAATATGTGTAATCATCCTTTTCCACAACTTCTTTGATAAGTTGAGTGAGTTTCGCAAGGTCGTCAACGCCATACAGTATTATTGGTGGTGGTTTAGGTGATCTTTTAGCTGGAGCATCTCCCACTTCCATATCTAACAATGCAAAGCTGTTACTTGCTTCTATTGTTTCTATCAATGACCATGTAACCACGTTTCTATAGTGCCGTGATATGATAAACAAATTAAAATAAAGCAGGCTCGTCTCGGCGTGTTTTCATTACAGATGATGAGTCTAGGATTTATCAATACGATCTAGAAACGAAGCTCCAGTTGACGGTTTGGATGTTTCAAAACGAATCAATACTCACCAAAGTGAAGCGATCTAGAAGCGGGGGGAAGATTTTGAACGCGAGCTTATTAATTTGACTGGCTACTTGGTGTCAATTCCTTTACGGAACCTAAGAAGCATCAACGCTGAATGGTATACCTACTACCAAATGCTTGACAGAAGTTTTCTCTGTTTTGAGCACCAAGTAAACAAACACAGGGCTACTGCTTCATCACGACAACGCGCCTTCGCACACCGCGCTCAAAACGAGGGAGTGGACAGCACACCGGTCAAACTCCTAGGTCACCCTCATTACAGCCCTGACCTAGCACCGTGTGACTTTATTTTATTCTCGAAAATAAAAATCTGCTCAAGGGGATACAATTTTCGTCGCCGGAAGATGCGCTGTCAGCGAACGAGGTGCCTACGGCGGACTGGAAAAAGTGTTTCGAAAACTGGTTCAGACTCATGAAACTTTGTACAGAGGCTAGTGGACAGTACTTTGGAATGATTTAAAAAAAAATACCTATAGATCACTTATTTTTATTTTCGCAAAACTTTCTGAGTGTCCCACGTACATACATATATTTATATTACTACAATTTATTAAGATTATGTAATTTGTTCATAATATAACGATAAGTTTCACGTAAGTCGGAAGAATTCCTGCTCTCTGAGAGCTAACTTGCGTGCGCTGCCTAAACCGTTAGACTTACCCAAAGATAATGTATGGTGCGATTGTTTGTTTTAAATATTTCTAAATAAAAGTTCACGACAGCCAAAATAGTGAGCTATAGATACATTTAAATTGGATACTTTCTTTACAATGCACATTTTATAGTATTTAGTTAATTCTTATGAAGATTAGTAATAATTTGGGCTGATGGTTCAAAAGTTAGCCCAGTAAGAACGGCAGCAAGGGCGGCGCGTAGAGAGGGACTGTGATGTTTCACGGCTAATCCGTTGAGCTGTGTCTGAAGCCTGTTGAAGGTCATATGCAACTTTTCAGCAAACACCACGCGGCAAAGCCGCGAGCGGAAGCTAGTTACTAATAAAATTCGTTGCGCCGAACGTGCGATGAGCGTACAACTTCTGTCACAGACCGCCTTCAGCTTCTACACATTATTTTGTAATGCGTGGAATCGTTACACGCTTGGTTTGTAAGTGTTGACAATACCGTTTCTAGCTGAAGCCGTACAGGCGTCTCCGTGCTCTGAGTTCTGTCCTACTAGCCAAAACAAAAAGTTTGCCAAACTAATAGTTTTTATTCGGACGAACGAAGTTTTCCTAAACAACAATAATTTCATAATAAAATTCATACCTGACTCATGAACGCCTCGTTGGTCTACTTGTAGTTAGGGACACTAAGCTGAGCGTGGTATTACGGGTTCGTTTTCCAAGTCGGGCAAAGTGATATTAGGTTTTCTTTTCTAGTCTCAGTATCTACTAGAGCTCAGATTCTGGATAATTTAATGTGCCCGGTTGATAGCAATCAGACTATGCTGTTACCACTGCTGGGACACAGGCCTCGTTTCGGTGAGAGGGAGCGGGCTGCTGTAATCCACACAGGGCCAGTGCGGGTTTGTAGTAGTGCCATATTTTCGATTTTTTTAAGGTTCTAGGACATTTTCGGTTTGCTCACGATGTTTTCCTTCACCGTTTTGAGAGCGGTGGTGATGAAATAAATTTACACAAATTTAAGCGCCTGTCTGGGTTAGAACCTAGGACCTACAACTCGGTAAGTCGCAGCCATTACCACTGGGTCGCTACTGTTCTACTAATATTCTCCCTCACCCCTATATTTTTTATTGCAAAGGCAAATGGCCTTTCCATCCTGCGTGAGAATATTGTACACCTTCAAATAAAAATTGCACAGATAAAACTGTTTTATGCGCTATGATTCAAACTATGCTAATCATCATGTGACATGCAAGGTTAAATTACATTATGCTACCGCTGCAAAATTACATGGAAATTGGTCGTCCAGGCACGGAGAGTAGTTAAACTTACGGAAACAACCTCGTTTTTGCATTCAAAAATAGGTTATCAAATCAGCTGCATTCATCTCACTTATACAATTTATCATTATCTAGCTGGACAAAGTTGCTTTATTATTTGTTTAAAATACACTTCAGTTAGAGCATTTTGGAGATTACAATAACAAATTGTTCAGACTGTCTTCTACACCGTGTTAATATCTTATCATATCATATTATAAAATATAGCATCATCTCTGTGACTTCCGTTTGTACATCAGACAGCTGAAAGCACTCCAGAGAGGCATTCACCAGATTTATGTGTTTTTTTTTAATTCATCGATTTGTTCGATGGCTTGTGTTTTGGTTTACCTATTATTAAAGGTCGAAGTCAAGGTCAAATGGGTAATTTATTTCAAGTAGGCAAAGGCACTTTTGAACGTCAACATTTACAAGAAATTAGAATTGTTTCTAGTTGCTCCTTCCAAAAGATAGTTCGTATGGAGAAGAATGGACAGGAAACTACTGATGTTGTTGCCATCGGTTCACGACATTTACAGAATCTTTGATTTAAACGGTGGCAGGGACTTCGACGCGCAAACTGTCCCGAAGAATTCAGCACTTGATTCTTAACACCCCAGCATATAAAGTTTTAGTTGAAAATCAAAAAAATAACTGTTGTTTCATAGAAAAATGCAATACCTACGTGGAAAAATGTGTGAAAAGTTCTATTTTTTCTTTAACGTCCTGAATCTGTGAAAGTAATTCTGCATCTTTGTAAAATACCATTTCAGACACCAATCTACATGGTTTTCACACGATCTGACCAAGATTATTTCTGGACTTTAAATGTAAAACTGTTTAACTGTACTGTATCTCACTACCAGCGGCCTTTGACCCCGTCAGCTGTAGTTAGGTACGTGGAATTTATTATTTTGATTGTTTTATCGTCATTCGATATTTCGATATCCATCACGTCTGCGGAGTTTTGCTTGCAAATTTAATATGAGACCAGATTTAGGCAGTTTCACGATAAAGCAGTCAGCTGTCAGAATTTTGGAGACCCATGCAAAATTTATGTGCTTTGCTGATTTATGACATACTCATGATATACCGAGCTTTTACTGTTTTTTGATAATCTGTTAGAAACAAAAATGCAAATGTTAGGATTGTATGAAGAAGGATGAGTTTCGCATGGAGAAGGATGGGCAAGAAACTCGATTGTTACTCTTTTAAAATGTTTTAAAATGTTTAACAATATTTTTTATACATTAATGAAATGTGAAGACGTTGCACCAAGGATAAAATGTTATGGGCCAAGTGATTTAGACTAAACAACATTCTAAGTTACTTTTAGTGGTTCTTTAAGTGATTTCATAAAATGGACAAACTTAAAATGAAAATAAATATTAAACCGTTTGACGGGGACAAATACAGTGTGTGGAAACTTAGAATACATAATTTATTAAATGAACTTGAAGTGCTTAATATAATTGATGAAGAAACTCCTAAAGAACAGGACAGTGAGTGGCACAAAAGACAGAGAATCGCTAAGAATACGATAATAGAGTATCTATCGGATTCATTGCTGGGACTTCCAAGTGAAGAAAATACAGCGAAGAAAATTTTCATGAAGCTGGATTCCATCTACGAAAGGAAAAGCATAGCGACTCAATAAGCTTTGAGGAAAAAGTTATTAAATTTCAAGTTAAAATAAGAAAACCCCTTGACAAAACACTTCCAAGAATTCGAAGACTTATTAATCGAATTAATCGCTGCAGGTGCAAAATTAGAAGAAGTCTATAAAGTAACACATTTATTTATGACATTACATAATAGCTATGATGGTGTCGTCACAGCGATTGAAACATTAGCAGAAGACAACCTGACCTTAACCTTTGTCAAAACTAGACTTCTTGATCACGAAATAAAATTAATCAATGAAAGACGCGATGAAAGTGGAAATTAAAGTTAAAGCATGAAAGTTCTCCTAGTGGAAACTATAACAAAACCGAAAACTCAAGACCGACAAAACTATAGAAATTCAAACATGCGACGGTACTCGAATCGACAGGTTTATAAAACCTCATTCTAGCCGAAAAACAAAAGACTGAATTCAATAAAATGCCATTGTTGCGGAAGAAAGAGTCATGCACAAAATAATTGTTATTATAGCAAGCAGACGAAACAACGTTCCGAAAACAACAGAACAGTTCAAAATGTTAACTTACGGATACTGTAAATTCGAACAACTCGGGATTTGCTTTTATGGTCGGAGGCTGTGGAAATGATCGTGAAGTTCAAAACGAGATTACATTTATTTAGGACTCGGGTGCCTCAGATCATTTAATTAATAGAGAAGATCTGGCACGAAACTTTAACTAACTTTAACTAAGAAGGGCAATATTGCAGTAACCGGCTACTTGGGTATTAAGGGAATGCTACAGGATGTCCTTTTCTGTTCCGAAATTCCTTACAACTTGCTCTCGGTAAAGAAAATGCAACAAGCTGGAATGACCATTGTTTTTGGCATTTTTTTAAAAATTTTTTTGGGAATGGCATCTCGCAGGTCAACCTATGAGGTTGTCGTCTGCTAAAAACGGACTTGCCTGTGGTTGCCCTAATAAATTAAGGCCTCCAGCCAGGACTTAAACGTAAATACTAACTAAAAACTAAGTGACTACACGCTAAGGGCATCCCCTGTGGGGTACGAACCTCGGCTTAGGGCGTCGCTGGAAGATGGCAGCAAGGGACTAGCTGGATCAGGATTTGAGTGATTTTGGGACGAATTTAAAGCTACAGGCTCAGCGGCGCGGGCTGGCTCGAGCAAGGGTCGGGAGGGGCGTGGATTTGGCCGTCGCGGCGGGCCTCGGCGGCGAGGACGGTAGGATGGCGATCGGGTTTTGCGCTTGTGTAAAGTGCTGGTGGCCTTACTGCTCTCCTGGAGGACGGTAGTGGCGTCGTCGGGGGCGATTAGGGTAGGCCTTGGTCGGCGAATACTGCTTATGCGGGAGGGAGTATAGCGGGCGGCGGCTGAAATCAGGAGATTTGGGTGTTTTATGCCACCGTCAAAGTAACGCTTCGATAAGCGTTTCATGAACTGGTTTATGGTAGGCATTTTAAGATCGACGTGGAGATTTATATTACGGACATAGAAGGGGGCACCCGTGACCTTCATGAGGAAACGGTTCTGGAGGGTCTGCATCTTATGGAGATGACGTGGATGAGCGTGCGCAAATACAACGCAGGCATAGGTCATGATGGGACGGATGACTACGGTATTGATGGCGCAGCTTGCATTTAAGTGACAGTTTACTACGGGCTGTCAGTACAAAGTGGAGCCTGCTAAGAGCGATGGAGGCGCGCGCGAACCGCCTTAATATGAGCCTTAAAGGTAAGGTTTTGATCGAGGATCACTTCTAGGTATTTGGCTTGCTTCTCCCAAGGGATCGGCTTACCGTACATAGTGATCGGGCTGGGAAGTGGGGGAGGGAATCGACGACGTCTCGAGAAGAGAACTGCCTGACTCTTATCGGGGTTGACCTCGATTCTCCATTTCCGGAACCAAGCGCCTAAGACGTTTGCGGAGGTTTGGAAAGTACGAGCTATAGCTGTTTTTGGCAACAACGGTGGTGTGCAAATATACAACGAGGGTAAGATGGTAAAAAAGGGTAAGTCTTTGAATAATTTATTTGGTAATACTTTCTTACTTAAAAAATGTGCTTTAAATGTGCTTTAAATTTCATCAAAGGCTTGGCCACACGGGCAAATCCAAGTTTGTGCAAATAAAAGACAAACAATTTTATTCTGATAATGAACAAATAAATCATGTTACACCAAATGATAAGTTATGTGAAGCTTGTATAAAAGGAAAACAAGCATGTTTGCCATTTAAAAAATCAAAGTCAAAAACTATAAAACGACCTCTATTTAATTTACATACTGATGTGTGTGGTCCCATCACTCCTTCAACACTTGACGAAATAAACTATTTTGTAACTTTTGTTGAGGAATACACACACTACTGTGCGACATACTTAGTAGCTCATAAATCAGATGTTTTTGCTACGTTTCGAGATTATGTTGCAAAGTGTGAAGTTCATTTTAGTTCGAGAATTGTCAATTTGTATTGTGATAATGGTGGTGAATATTTGTCAAATGAAATGAAAAAGTACTGTGCGCAAAAAGGCATTTGAATTGTGGCATAATAAAAAACCACAATTTAAATATTTAAAGGTTTTCGGTTCAACTGTTTATTTTGTAAAATAAAACTAGGAAAACCAAATTCGATGAAAAATCCGTGAAAGGGATATTAACTGGTTATGAACCGAATGGTTATAAGGTGTGGGATGTGGTAGACGAAAAGTTTGTACAAGTCAGAGATGTGATAGTTGATGAGATTAATTTCTTGTTAAACAGACCATTGAAGTCTGACAGAGATTTGCCAAACACAACGTAGAAAAAATGTGCAAACAAACTGACAAAATCCCAGAATCATTAGGTCCACCACCTAATAAATCTGTAAGTGAAACAGATATGCATCAAAACAGTTCATCATTTCAAAATAAGTTGACTTTGTCTCGAAATAAACTGACTCCAAACAGTCAAAGAAAAAGTAAAAACTTGCCCACAGTATCTTATAACGAAAATGAAGATGACAATTCTATGAACTATTTGCTATACACTAAATCTTTAATGTGCAAAATACCTACATCTTATAATGAAATAGCATCCAGGAATGATAAAGTTTTATGGGAAAATGCTATTGATGAGGAAATTAAATCACTCACTGAAAATGAAACCTGGACACTGGTACCAAAACCCCAAAATAGAAATGTCATCGAATGTAAGTGGGTATTTACAGTAAAAAATGATGAATTTGGAAAACCACTAAGATATAAAGCTCGTTTAGTAGCTCGTGGTTTTAGTCAGAAATATTTGGTTGATTATAATGAAACTTTTGCACCAGTTGCAAGAATCGCAAGGTTTAGATTCATATTAGCTTTTGCAAATCAATTTAATTTATTAGTCCACCACATGGACGTAAAAACTGCATTTTAAATGGGAAACTAAAAGAAGAGATATTTATGAAAACTCCTGAAGGAATCCCAAATACATATGATTTAGTATGCAAATTGAACAAGTCATTGTATGGATTAAAACAGTCTGCACGCTGTTGGTTCCAAATGTTCGAAAAAGCTTTAATAGAGAAGGGTTTTCGATACTCATCAGCTGATCGTTGTATTTACATTCTAGATGAGGGTGATATTCTTGAAAACATTTTTTTTGTACTATATGTCGATGATCTTGTAATTTCAACGGCTAATATAAATACCATGAATAGTTTTAAAAACTATTTAATGAACAAGTTTAAACTGGTAGACTTAAATGATATCCGTTGTTTCTTAGGAATCATAGTCGAAAGATATAATAACAAAGTAACATTAGACCAGAAAATATACATTAAAAACAGTTTTAGAAAAATTCAACATGATTGATTGTAAAACTGTCAAAACACCTTTGCAAACTAAAATAGATTATACCGCATTCAATTCAAATGAAACAAAAAAGGCACCTTGTAAAAACCTTCTCGGGTGCTTGATGTATATAATGGTATGCACTCGTCCTGATTTGAGCTTTAGTATAAACATCCTAAGTAGATTTGCTAACAAAAACAACAGTACACTATGGTTGTATTTAAAAAGGGTTTTACGTTACTTAAAAGGTTCAATGGATCTCAAGTTAACTTACGTGCGGAGTGACAATACAGTTAACATATTGACTGGCTATGTTGATTCTGATTGGGGAAGTGATGAAATAGGTCGCAAAAGTACAACAGGTTACTTGTTTAAATTATTTGAACAATGCACAATATGCTGGAACACAAAGAGGGAACTCACAGTTGCGGCTTCATCCACTGAAGCAGAGTATATGGCTTTATTTGAAGCTGTTAGAGAGGTCCTGTGGTTAAAATCGTTAGTGACCAGTATTAACATTGAATTACCCAATGCAATTCCTATTTATGAGGATAATAATGGGTGTATAAGCATTGCAAGTAATCTTACGAGTCACAAACGATCAAAACATATAGATATAAAGTATCACTTTTCAAGAGAATAGGTGGAGAAAAATGTTATTAAAATTCTTTATGTTTCCACAGGTAATCAGCTAGCTGACATACTAACGAAGTCATTACCGACAGTGCGTTATTTACACATGAAATCGAAACTCGGTATAATATAATTTTATAGAGTAAATAAGATTTACTTGTAAACTATAAAGAATCAAATTAATAGATAAGAATCACTTGGTCTGATTAGGTTTTCCTGAGTTTTTCCTAATCCTGTGCATCGAATGGTGGACCATATAAACAATTGTACTCCCAGATAAGGAAGGTGTGCGATATTATTATTGTAAATATTATTTGATAATTTACTTTGAGAAAGAGGATTTATATTGAGGGGGCGTTTTGGAATACGACAAAATATATCCGCCCACTTGAGTAGTTTGAGAGTCTTTCTCTTTCATACATATTTACATTGTGCATAACTTTAATATAGTTCAGACGCTGGTATCCCGTCTGGACCTAGCAAGAACGTAGTACACACACCTCTCCTGCCGAATAAATTAATAAGTGGAAATTATAACAGTCTTTCATTGGTTCTCAAAACCCCAACACTAGAATCAATTCTATTTTATTGTAAATGTTGGCGTTGAAAAGTGCCTTATATGTGCCTATTTGAAATAAATGCTTTGACTTTGGCTTTGACTTTCCCAATTGATAGAAATAGGCTTGTTCCCTAATACATGGGCCTTAAACATAACTGGCGAACACCTCTGGGGGTTCGGCCTTCGGGGATTTTACCGGCGTGGTGTTTTTTATGTGTAATTAATTTCCCATTACTTTCAAACTATCTGTTTGCCGCGATTTTTTCTGCGATCCAAGATGAAAAGTCCTTATCCAGGTCATGGTCTGTGTGCCAAACATCCAAATTTGTTCAGACATCTTATCGTGAAAGTGTAATAATCAGACTTACTTTTGCGTTTTAATATAAGTAAGGTTAAGAATAGTTAGGATTAACAGACGCAAACGATGCAAAAATATGCATAGCATATATAAACAAGCTACCACTCTACTAAGGCGTATCAAAATACGATTCCCGTTTATTATTTCAAGCTGAGCTTGTAAACAAGGCTGGGTACACATTATTTATGTGACATTTACATTTGTTTGTGTTGTACTGAGTTTCCGTCCGCGTCTAATGTTTCACTCGTAAAGGAAATTGGCAGGGAAGCAGCAATGTATTGCGGTCTATATGATAGATGATAAATTGTAAATGTTTTTCGTTTGTTTGTTTCATTGTTGTTCTTTAAGCAATTTGGCCGAAAAGATGATGCGGGATCGTAGCTTGTGGCGTCGCCTAGTTTTTCTAGTCTATAGCTATGTAAAGATATGTAACATAACATCACGCCTGTAATCCTCGAGGACTAGGTTGAGGTATTATCTTTAAGTCCCATGTCATAGGGGGCGAACCTATTACCAGCAACCGGGCACAAATCCAGACTCCGGGCTGCTACTGAGAAATACCTGATAAAAAAATTCAATACCAAATTGGAATCGAACCCAGGACCACGTGCCTAGCAGTAGCGCTTGCGGCCGCAAAAAAAAAACAGGCAATCATGGAGGATACTTCTTTATTCTATTGTCGACAGGACTGGATGTCAGTCCGGGCTACAGAAAAACAGCAGGAAGTCACATCACTTATAGCTCGCCGGTCAGCAAGACAGGCGGTGCGCAAACGTCACCGTGCCGAGCTGATGGTGCCTTTTCTAACCGACGTCAACTTTGTGCTGTTCTGGCCACACTGCTTCCATGCCCATCCAGAGTTGTACGAGCGATGGGTTGCTAACAGTTGAGTTATTTATCATGGTATTGAAACTGTGTGCTAAAGACTCTCTTCAAGGTTGTTGATGGGTTGCCAAACTTTTAAATCAGGACACCTCCATTCAGGTATTGGTCTGGCGTAGACCTCGTTATTGCGTCTAACGCGTGTGTGTTATTTGCTGACGCTACTACGTCTTTACGCAGAAATTGACAGCGCGTCCGTACACTTCATAACTACTAGTAAAGCGCGCGTCACTACATGATTTTTAGCTTCGTTTGCGACTTTATTGAAGCATCATGTATCTTGATACTTTTCCTTATATTCTTGCACTCACACTGACACGTCAGTGTAGACGAAAACAGCATTCACGAGACAAAGGCATTTGATATCAAAAACTGATTTGCTTAACCAGAGTAACTTTATTTTTTGAATGTTTTGCGTTTGCTATTTTTGTTGTTATTTTTGACTTTTTTATTTTGTGTTTCACGAACTGTCTCCAAATAAAGATTCTTTCTTTCTTTTCTTTCAGACATCATGATGGTTGGCCGAGAGCTAGTAGAGTTATCAGAAGAGAAGGTCACGGACATCTTCTACGCGGGAGACGCCCCGCTGAATGAGGCATCGTTGCACAAACTGATGTCTGGACCAGCTCTGGCTATATGCTTCCGTTTGCTTGATAATGATGTTGACTTTGTGTGTAAGTAACTTTACTTTGTTGCTTAGTTTTTGATATCTGACTAAATGATTGCAGTGTTCACAGTTTATTTGTACAATAATCTTTTGGAGCGAGGACAAAATCTGAACTAACGCTGCCATACTGTTTTTTTGTTTAAAATAAAATTTCACAAAACAATTTCATTCCAACAACTGTCATAAGACTGTGTGCTAAAGACACCCCTGTCAATGTCATTTAAACGCCAAACGATCATTGTAACCCTGTACCTTCTAACTAACTGTGCCCCGCGGTTTCAAACGCGTGAGTCTCGATCCCGTGGGAATATCGGGCTTAAAAGTATCTTATGTCCTAATCCAAGTCATGGTAAACCTATGTGCCGAATTTCATACAAATCTGTTTAACCTTTTCAGCGTGAAAGCGTAACAAACATAACATAACATCACGCCTAGTTTCCCCGAAGGATTGGGCAGAGGTGTACCTATAGTACACCCACATTTCGCTAGTTATGTTTAAGTCCCATGTAATAGGGGGCAAGCCTATTGCCATCTACCGGGCACAAATCCAGACTTCGGGCTGCTACTGAGAAATTCCAGATAGAAAAACCCAATAACACACACGTAACAAACAAACATACAAAAATCTAATATTTTCTGTTTATGATATTCGTTTAAATAACAATAAGATTTAACCACTTCTAGGCTAAACTCATCGCAGGAAAGTCAATGCAAAATAGTCCCATGATTCAACCACCATATTCAGAGAATACACAAAGTACATAGCTCAAAAATTAAACAATACAAAACAAGACAATCGGCCATAAAAGAAGGCTCAAAGTCACCCATAGGGCAATTCGATTTCGTAGGGAAACTCAAAGCATAGCCGGATCAGAAATGAAGAGATCCGCAGGAGAACCAAAAATTGCCAAACTTAAGTGGCAGTGGGCACTACATTACTCGCAGATCAGATGGCCGATGGGGCCGAAAGGATCCGGAGTGGCGACCGCGTATCGGAAAACGTAGCGTTGGAAGGCCTCCCACAAGGTGGAGCGATGACCTTGTGAAGGCCGCAGGAATCCGCTGGATGCGGGAAGCACAGAACTTGTAGAAGTGGCGGTGCTTGGGGAAGGCCTATATCCAGCAGTGGACGTATTTCGGCTGAAATGTTGATGATGATGCAAGGACAAGATACAAATTATTTAATTGATTATTGTGTAATGTAATTTTGTGACTGTAGACCGATAAAAAAAATAACATTCTTTCTTTTTGAAATTTCAACAACCAACAACGTAAGAGAGAACTAATACATAGCCTCATTCTTCCAAAACAGCTTTAGTACGTCGAATCCTCTATGAAGAAATACCGCTGTATGAAGAATCAAAGTCTTTGAATGACCTGCAACTGTTAAAGACTGCTTTCGACCGCTACAAGACTTACAGCCCTACGAGAGAAGAAGTCTGGCAGCAGCGAAAAGTGGAGAGGAAGCTTAAAAAGGTAGGAGTCGTCCAGATTTTATGACAGTTAACATGATTATTTAGTTGAGGATTCAATCAAACTCGAGAGGCGATAATTAAGATATCGCAGCACCAAAGCGCAGCAGAAATGTTCCTTTTGTTCAATTCCACGTTCAAACGACACCGACAACATTCCGAATGAAAGTTCATCTGCACCTTTCATTTTATTTTTGAACGTTCTTCATCATTCTACAGACGAGTAGTAAAACTAAACATCGTTGAATCAGTTCAAGAATGAATTAATTTTTTACCTGTGTCTCAGCAGTGGGATAATCAGCCTATTATAGGCTGATTATGCTGTTATATTTATACTTTAAGGCAGAAGAAAAGAAGAGGCGAGCAAGAATTTTATCAGAAACACGTCGTATACATCGACAAGTTCTTGAAGAGGCGTTAGAAGCCAAAAGAAAGGAGAGGGAACAGCGCAAACTGGAGCTGCTGAAAGCTGGTGTAAGAACATTTTTACTCACTTCATTCTAATATTGTCGATGACATGTTTAAGCATTGACAACCATCCTTTTAGTTCTGGGTTAATATTTGAATGCTATGGCCTGCGTGTGCGTCGCGTTCCATCTCTTCGCGAGGTACGAACCAGTGGGCCTAGTGTGAGTTTATTTTAACCATCTCGATTTTACGCATCGACCGCGTTCAGCGCTCCGTTTGGCCCTTGGCAATCGAATGGTGAAGGGCCAATCGGAGCGCCAAACGCGGTCGATGCGTAAAGTCGAAATGGATACATGAAACTCACACTAGGACCTCATTTAGATTGGCCGGTGTATAATTTGGTAGCGTAGGTAGGTTCACTTGTGTTTCCTCCTTTTACTTTAAAATGTGTTTTAAAATTTTTCATATAATGTTCAAATGATTAATAAAAATAAAATTAAATGTTGTGGTCAGAATCTGGCTGCTTTAGACCGAATGAAGGAGGAGCCTGAAGATGAACTTCCAGAGGGTGTGGAGCCGGAGGTAAGTTCTGTTTATTGTACTATGTACACAATGTACTAGAATCACACATGGCTGGAATAAAATATAATAGAATAATACAAGGTGTCGTTTTGCATCCTCGTCAAATTCAAGGAGGTTACTATGCTAATGATTCTCGACACGAATCTATAATAAAATAAGTAGTTTTTTTTTTTTTTTTTGGTTTTGCATATTTTCGGAAATCGACCTGTGTGGACGCGCATGTTAAAACGCGGCCCGTGTGATACCGCACTGTAACTGCCCTTTTATGCGACATAGCTATGCGACATTGTCTACCGCATACGCAGCGGGGCGATTCTGTTCTTTGAAAGTGGTTTATTCTGAAAAACTGTCAAACGTAAATAACTAAAAAACCAAGTAAGTATTAATTATTAAGCAAGTATCGTAATTTTAAATTTCAGGAGGCTGTTATGAAAGGCATAAATAATATGCTTTTCATAACAGCCTCCTGAAATTTGACGAGGATGCAAAACGACACGTTGTAACACTAGGCCAAAATTTTTAGACATGTTCACATGTCCCATGTAAGGGCACAGCACATAGTAACATTTTATTTATAGCTGTATATAAGTTATACTTAACATTACCTTATGCACACTAGATATAAATATCACGACATATATTATTTTAATATTAAGAACTTATTTTCTTAATAAGAGCGTTCATAACGCGTGGGCCGTCAAAGTAGCATTTCTAGTGGTTTTTCGTGATTAAGTTATTGTGTTTAAATCAAATCGTTGGTATTTTAAATTATTTTTAGCATTTACTCTTAAATCAAAATATTTTATCGTATATTTTTTTTTTTTTTATCAGCCATGCACTGTATCGTTGGTAGTTTTAATTATTTTTAGTATACAAATATTTTATCGTGTATAAGTTCTGCATATAGAAAATAACTAACAATACTTCATTTTTTCTACGTAAAAACCAAAATAACTGAAAAAAATAGCATACAAACTTATAAATACCAGCAATAATCAGCTGTAGTTACTAGAAATTTTCAACTATGAAAATCAAAGTGTAGTGGTTATAACGATCACGTAAAAAATCCTTGATCAGGGTTATAGGTTTATACGAAAGATCGACTTTCGTATAAACCTATAACCCTGAAGTGATTTCCAAACGTCGTCATCGATTCACTCAAAATCAACGCTGTGCTGTGCATACTGTTCTAATTAAAGAAAGAAATAAATAGCGCAGCATGTTGAGTGAAAGCCTCCTTGTTGTCACAGTTTTGACGTGCAGCTGTCGACTATTTATTTTCTGTGCTCGTGATTATAAATTTGTTATTCTAGCCTAGCTCCTAGCTTCTGGCCTCGACTTTGTCCGCGTGGAATTTCTTGTTCCCCCGACCCATCACGTTGCATCGCAATACCTGACCGCGCTATCACTTCGTTTCCGCATAGCGTTCTTTCCGACTTTTTTTTCTTTTTACTGGACTCCTAAAGGTCATCTCTTCTTCTTCTTCGTTTCGCTCTTGACAGAGCGGTCGTGGTCGCGATGAACTGTGTCCAATCGCAGGTGTAGTCGTTGCCCTCGTCACGGTCTTTCGCCATCTGGTTCTGTTAGCTGACAGCCTGGCGCATTCATAAACAGGCCCTGTTTATGAATGCGCCAGGCTGTCAGCCGTCCAACCGCGGATTTGATTTGATCGGTCCACCTCGTCGGTGACTTTCCGGCTGGCCTATTACCTTCTTCTCTGCCCTTCACCACTAGACGCTCTATGGAGTCATTATTCCGCCTGGATACATGACCGAAAAACTTCAGTATTCAGTAGTAGTTCTTGGAGTATGGAGACGTTAGTGCGGAATTCGGTCCATAATACCCCAAGCATTCTTCTCCAGCACCACATTTCTAGCTAAAGGTCATAGCGTGAACTAAACTATAGCATATCTCAAGAATTGGGCTATCAAATACAAATAAAGAAAGAAAAGATTTTTTCAATTCCGACCAGCACCCTAATTACGTAATACACAATCAATCGGAATCTGAATCGTTTTGAAACAGATTGCTAATCCATTGCTTCTTAAGTTCGATAAAAATTCTGCTCACCAATATATAGAACGCAATGAATGTTCTTGAACCGTCAAAATCAAACAGATTAGTCGTAATCGTTTACGAAAACGTGTTACGCAAGTAGGGTGCAGATCTAGAGATTACACCCCACATACAAACTTACTCACAAACAAACAAATTTGACCACAATATAATATTAGTATAGATTTATGCATGCGTTTCTGTGGCAATAAACCATTTTTTTTTGCCAGGAGGAAGCAGATGAAGAAGACGAAGAAGAATGCATGGTGGAAGAGGATGAAGACGAGTACTTGCCACCTCCAGACCTACTTATACCTGGATTCTATGCTCCTCCGAACGATATCGCCAAATCTAACGGAATGGCCGTGCTGTTTCCTAAGGTAAGACCACGTTCGCACGGACGTAAAACTATCACATCGGGAATTTCAACTCTCGATGTTGAACCGAGAATAGAAAATCTAACAGAGTGCGTCGCGTCGCGTCAACAGCGCGTCGAAAAAACACACTTTGATTTTGGACTCTCGGCGCTTAGCAGTGCGTTGAAGATCCAGTGCGCGAAAAAATCCTGCCGTGAATTATTTTTCATCTTAGTCTCTAATGGTCTTATCATACGGTTAGCATTTTTCTTACTATGTTGGAACAACTCGCGGTAGCATATTAGTGTTAAATTTGTAAGCATCATAACGTAGAACAGTGTAGTCCTGTGTCCTTGTTTTTAGTTTGTCTTTTCTGTATGGCCATAAGTTGTAATATGACCCATTTTAAGGTTAGGTACCCATTAAGTCATTCGTTCTCTATCTTACTTTCTTTTTTTGTTTTATTTCTATTTTTATGATTGTTTACTTTATGTTGTGATCTTCGTGTGCCAGTCACAATAGATACTTTTTTTACACTATAATTAAATCCTGGATTATACGCTCGTTATTCGCGTTTGCGATCACTAGTCCAACAAAAATACACACCTACTTGACCTGTAATTCCCAAAATAAATACGTAGGTAATTATTATTTTGCATCCTGTGCTTTTCCATGATAACTTTGTCTGCTTACGTCTTCGCCGAACGATGATGTCATAATGTATGATGTCATTATCAAAACAGTTGGTTCGAGAACGCGTGACACCTCAGCCAGAGTTTCTGCCGCGTCACGTGCTTGTCCTGCTAGAGATAAGCAAGCGATACAAAGCTTTAGAAGCCATCACGCCTTACAAACATGCCATCATACATGTGAGTATTTTCCTTTTACTGCCCAGGATTCTTTGTTCAAATGGCTGATAATCGGTAGTTTTTTAACTTTAACAGTTTTAAAAGATTAGCTTCTGCCCCGGATCGCGAAAGTTGTAGAAATCGTAACGTAACGAAAAAGCGTTATACCGCTCCATGCGAGTTCTTATTTCATATTATAGAAAGGGACAGATAGAGAGGGAGAGAGAATGAGGTTTTCAAAGGTTCTAGAGCCGATACGACGAGGTCAAAATGAAAATCCAATATGGTGGATAAGAAATTTTTAAATGTCAAAAAAAAAACGCTGCCGCCCTCTGGATTTTCGTTTTGAATTTCGTTCCTGCCAAGGGTCCCCCCACTCCACACTGTTTTTTTAATGTTGACAATTTAACAACATTCATTGCGTGATTTACTAAGTAGTCATAGTCACCCAGCAATGAGTAACGGAGACGAAGACGCTCTACAAAACTGAACATTTCCATAATAAACGGCCGGGTACTGCAGTACTGAAATTGACAAAGACTACCTTCGATCAACAATAGTAATAGATTTCCGAAGAGTGCATCAAAAACGACCGAAAATATAAGGCCACAAATAATGTTGTGGTCTTATTAAAAAAAATGTTTTTACAAACTTAGTGCTTACATATTTTTTTCATAAATATTTATGTTCTTATTTTAAAGAAACGTTTACTTTTTAATAAAAGTTTTTTGCAAACGATAATAAACTGTAAAAATGACTTAAGCTTTATAATCAATCAACGAACGCTATCGAAGGATATTCAGCGTTAGCTACCACACGTTCGTTGGCTTTCGAAGGCTGCTTACGTCCAAATATATTATGTGGTCGAGCAAACGAACAGTCGATTGCTTCTATCTCTTTGATGTTACCACCACGCTGCGGATAGCCAGCACACGTCAACGAACGATTGCTAAACCGTCAAGACAGGACCAACAAAGGCCAGTGAAACCCATTCGTTGGCGTTCGTTGGGCCGGTGTTTACGCAGCCTTAAGCCTCGTACGTACTGGCGCGTCGCGACTGCGCGACCCAAAGGCACAGCATGTCGCGCGACGAGGGAGGACGGGGTAGCCTTTAGACCACGCACGTTCGTACGAACGTAAAAATATCGCGGCAAAGTTTTATCGCGCACTGGATTTTCAACTCTCGGTGTTGAACCGAGCATTGAGAATCCAACAGAGTGTATCCCAGTGCGTCGAAAAAAACACACTGTTGGATTTCCAACTCTCTGCGCTGGGCAGTGCGTTGAAGATCCAGTGCGCGAAGAAATCCCGCCGCGAATTTTGTACGTCCTTGCGAACGTAGACTAATTGCTCGGTTCTAATAAACAAAAACGAATCGTTTAGCTTACCACAATGGTAGCATTTTTTTTTGCCAAACTCAGCATTTATAGAGATTCGTAAACTTATTTTACCTGTGATAGTCACTTCATATGGGAGGGTCTACTATGCGAAGCTATGAGTTCTTCGCTTAATTATTGGTAAAGATACGATTGTATCTTTAACCACTTTTTTTAGTTATTTTTAACCAATAACGGTCCGTAAATTATAGGAATCGGCCATTAATCTAGTGCTGTTGTTGATCGAAGAAGTCTACCTACTTATTTATGAATTCGCAGCGCCTGTTTGTAACCGACTCCAAAAAGGGAGGTTCCATGGGTCCTAATAGTTGAAAATGCATAGTGGATATCTAAACGAAGGCTACACACAAACATGTAGGAATATTGATAACTTTGTAAACACATAGCTCAAAACGACAAATCTGATTTCACTAATGATAATTTTAAGTATTCGTTTTTGTTTACAATAACTTATACAGTTATATATATTTACAGATGGGTATATTTAAAGCAACAACGCCATACGACTGTGTTCACATTGCATACACCGTCAAGCAATTCGACACTTTAGATAGCACTTCGTTGAATTTGTGAGTAAACAATCTACACTATCTTTTGTTAGGATTCTTTTTAAGTATGGTCACATGCTTGTAGTTGTTATTTATATTGTAGTTAGGTAGTGCTTTAGCAGAACAAAGGGCACACCCTTTCTTCTCGCGGGTTTTGCTAATATTCCGAATGTGTGATGAATATTTATAGTCGTCCTGTTCAAAATGTCAGAGTCGTAGCTATTGAAATGGAGCTGTTCACATATGCCATGTTGAAGATCAGTTTACTTATATTAACTTTATATGTACTTAGATCACTGACTTATAATTACATTCACTTTATATTTACAACAATTTAAAGTTTAAACAATATAATAACAGCAAAGGATATATTTAGCACATGAAGATGACTGCCTCTAACCAAGGTCTCCGAAAAAGTTCTCTCATAGGCTCAAATCGTCTTAATATAATAATCGTTGCAACGCAACGCTGCTCTTGTTTATGTTCCCATGCTGAATCTTGATACTATCTTATTCGATGTATACATCCGGCTCGGGATACAGCCACGCAAGCACCTTGTCTCGCCGTGGGTCACTCCTAACTTTGTAAAGAGAGCGCGGCAATCACCAACACTTAACATAACATAACGCTTGTATCCTTCTGGGGGCTAGGCTGAAGTGATAGTTCAATCATAGTTCACCAGCTTAGCTAGTAGGCTATTGACATTATTCGGGAACAACACTAGACTTCAGGCTGATACTAAAAAAAAAATCTTATTGGAAAACGCAGCAACACTGGGATCAAACCTCAGAATGCAGAATTATTGATGGTCAGATGGGTTCAAGGGGACCTTGGACCATGTTCAGCAGTCGCTAGCAAAGCGCAAAGAGTATGATTGGTGTTATTACCTTCCAAGAAAAAGTTGTAACCTTTTCATTTGACATAATTCTTCAGTCGACATTAGTATGTTTAGAGGCGATGTACCGATCCAATCCAACCAGAGAGACAATGTTCATTTTTCTCTTCTAGAGACCAATTAAAGCTAGCATTCATGCTATCAGTAGAAGTGGACATACCATTGCTTCATCTGATGGACTTAAATCCGCTTCACGTCAGCCGCGATTGTTCCAGCGGGGAAGAAGAATGTGCGGCCATGTTCTCCGTTGATTATGGAGACGAATACGAACAATTTGAAGACTTTGAATAGGTCAGTGTACAGTATTTTATTCGGGTTTGCAGAGCGTCGTCTCTCTCTCTTGCAAAAGTTGTTTTGTCATTTTTGCACTCGTGCACTTTACACGTCTTCCGGTTCGCGGTCGCCACTAATAAACCCAGCAATAGGGCCTACTGCCACTTATGTTTGGTAGCAGAAGACGTAGCGTTGGAAGGCCACAAGCTGGACCGATTACCTGATGTGGGAAGCACAGAACCGGTCGAAGTGCGGCCATATGTACTTTAGCTACTGAAGGAAGAAAATGTAGTGAGGAAAGTTTTGAATATGAATGTGCTATACGAGTAGGGGAAGACCAAAGAAACGATAGATGGACTGTGTGAAAGATGGTATGGTGTTGGAGTGACTACGGAGATGATGACTTATAGAGAAGAATGGAAGGAAAACCAAGTTGCGATGACCCCAAACAAATTAGGATAAGGACAGGAGAATGATATACTGTAGCTACCTACATACCTATATACAGACACTTCAGACTCTCACCGTCGCGTCGCCGGCTATGGACATGTCCAATCGCAGATGCGTTGCCTGAGTAAAACCTAAAAAGAATCGCAAGTCCTTCCAAACTCCTATCCAACCTATCAATTTTTTCTTCTCAATTTCACGGTGTTTTTTTTTCATCATCATCATCATCATCATCATCATAACGTTACGCTTGTAATCTCCAAAGGATAAGGCAGGGGTGTACCTATTGGAGAAGGCACGGCTCCCTGACGTTTCGGGCGACGCAGGTGCTCTCGGGGCATGGTTGCTTCGGGAAGTACCTGTGTCGCATAAACAGGGAGCCGGACGCCCGGTGTCACCACTGCGTCGACTGCCGGGAGGACACGGCGTGGCACACGCTGGCAGAGTGTGCCGCTTGGGAGGAGCCGCGCCGTGCCCTCATCACCGAAGTAGGCAACGACCTGTCGCTGCCGGCCGTCGTGAACGCGATGGTCGGCGGCGCAGAGTCCTGGGACGCAGTGGTCTCCTTTTGCGAAACGGTCATCTCGCAGAAGGAGGCTGCGGAAAGGGAGAGAGAGATCTCGACTCTCGACCCGGCCCGCAGCAGACGCACCGGGCGTCGGAGGAGGGCGGACTACGCCCTCTTCCGGCCCCCCTAAATGGATCCAGGGGCGACGGATTCGGGGACATCCATCGCCCCCCAACATCAGGACCCGAGAAGGTGGCGCGCGTAGTGTTCCTCGCGCGCCGACCACAGACGTTGCGGGGGGAGTACACCTCACTCCCCCCGCCCGAGACGGGGCCCGCGCAAGCGGGCCGGCACCAGCCGGGGTTGTGGAAGAATAATGTGTTCCCGCGACCCCGGCGTAGGTGTGAGAAGGAACACCGGGGTGGTTTTTAGTCAGTAAGAGTCTGACAGACCCCTCCGCCCGCCCCAGGGCGGAGGACATCCATGAGGATTTTCCACCCCGGGAACAAAAAAAAAAAAAAAAAAGGGGTGTACCTATTGCGGAAGAATTATGTGTTCCCGCGACCCCGGCGTAGGTGTGAGATGGAACACCGGGGTGGTTTTTAGTCAGTAAGAGTCTGACAGACCCCTCCGCCCGCCTCAGAGCGGAGGACATCCATGAGGATTTTCCACCCCGGGAACAAAAAAAAAAAAAAAAAAGAGGTGTACCTATAGTACACCTCCATTTCGCTCGTTATGTTTAAGTCCCATGTAATAAAGGGCGAGCCTATTGCCATCAACCGGGCACGAATCAAGACTCCGTGCTGCTACTGAGAATTTCCTGATGGAAAACCCCCGTAACACTTTGCCCGACCTGGGAATCGAACCCAGGATTACATGTTTAACAGCACATGCGACCACTGGACCACCAACCAACCAAGTTGATTAGTCCAGTCACTCATGTCACCAAAGATGAAAATTGAGAGAAAACCGAGACTTATCATGAACTCGCTCTGAGCACTCTGCTAAATGCTTAGTAGGACCCAAAGTTGACCCCACAAAAACTCTGCTAAAGATTATAAAATATCAATGTACAAGTATCTCCCGGGTCCCCGACACTTGGTAGTAAAAGCAACTGTAGGGTTTTACGGCCGAAGCCAATTACGTATCCATCACCAATTTTGAGATAGTAAAACTTATCAAGCTCTGGGTTTAACGTTCCAATAGAGCCAAATTATGCGTCCCTGTGACATGTTGCCAACTATTTGTTTGACAAGGACAGATAGAATTATACTGTTTAACATCAATAGCGATCTGTCGCATCAATAGCGAATGGTTCGGCCGGTAGGTGATAGGAGTTCGTCATAACCAATACCAACTATTAAGTAATAGTGCCCTCACAGAGTCAAATCTAATTCTATGACATAGTAATAAGTATTTTAGCATGTCTCAGTTATTATAATCTTTGCTCGACCAGTGTCGTATAACAAGAACTCAGCAAAATTCCGAGCGTCGAATTCTACAGAGAAGGCTTGGGTCTTATTTGGACTTTGAGTTGATCTACAAACAAGTTACAAGTACAACGACGCAATTCGTACATGGATACAGGTGAATATTTTGTTTTATTTCTGTGTAATTTATGTAGTGTTCTAATTATATGAAAAGTGTTTTTTTTTCCATCATCGTTTTGGACTTTTCGAAGTTGTGTTTAAAAAAATAAACATTAATAGGTAAGGGATTGTTTTAAATAACGGAACACGGTGTAATGCGTAAGTGCATTTATTTGTTTCATATTGTGTTCTATTATGAAATAATGTTTTATGAACATGACAATGATAACTTGTATATATTTTTTTCTTTTTTTTGATCATCAATGTGAGGTTTTTAAGTCGTTTTATAAAAGACGGAATTGCATTCGGCCAACTGCAAAAAAAGTTTTTGTTTTTGTGATAATTCAATGTTTTTTTTTTGTTGGGCTTTCTTATTTTTGAAAAAGCACCTATACTATACGACTTACTGGACACATTAACACACTATCAAACGGAAAGTGTTACCTAAATGGTGTTTTATGCAAAAGCTCAATGGTCACGGCTTAGTTAGTAGATGCACGTATACGCACGCAATATGAAATTAAATATGATAATTTTGATTAATCTACATTCGAGAACAGTAAATAGGCAAGAAATTGTGAACACGAATACAAATATTCCGGGAACGTAAATCGTGTAAATTCAGTTTTGTTTTTTTTTTGGTCAGTGCCCCCGTAGCTACTTGCTGGGGTTAGTTCGTGTGTGGGTGCCCATTACATATCGAGACCCCTCAGTGCCTCGGAAAGTGCGTTAAGTCGTTGCTCCCGGCTGTCATTCTTAGATCTTCGACAGTCGTTACGGCTAGTCAGTAGTAGAAGCCCAAATCCAACCAGTCTTACCAAGGGTTATCGGTAGGGTCAGATAAGCAGTCGATTCAGGTAAAATACTATTATTCAGCTTCATCCGATGAGATTGGAAGTTGACAGCAAATGTAGTGGGGAAAATGGTAGGCAGATTGATATAATCTAACTACGTTTGATCGACTAAACTGCCCAATTGATTTTCATGAAACTTTGCTGAAAGTTAGGTTTAAACTTGAAGAACGACTTGTCAAAAATCAAGAAAATTAATTGGCTACTAACTTAAATTGTCTGTGTATTCAAATCACAGCTGTCATGTTGCATAAAAAGACAAATTGACGTAGGGTTTCCATTTGACAAGCAATTCATTTCCTTGACCGAAATTGTTTATTGGTACAGTCCGCGAGGCCTAAGCTGAGCTTTGAATTTGTGTGAGAGAATACCAATCGCACCAATGTGACTACTATTCGCCTTATAGGCGCATTGAATTTAAGGCTTTAATTTATACAAAAATAATCACAAATATTTTTCTATTACAGTTTCTGGCATTGAAGATACCGAGTGTGAAAAACACCATGGTTCAAGGTAAATATATGATGCTTTATTTTGTATTATACTGTCTGCGAGGCCTAAGCTGAGCTTTGCTTTTGTGTGAGTGCACATATAGATAGTATAGATAGGAGTGACGTCGGCCTAGAGCGCGATTGGTTTAAATTAAAATATTAAATCTGTCTGAGGCGCTGTGCGTCCCTTCTCTGGTGCGACTGGTAATCACTCACACAAATGCAAAGCTCAGCTTAGGCCTCGCGGACTGTACCTAGGTTGATACACCTCGGCCTTACTTTTCGGGGATTACAGCCGTGATGTTATGTTATATTTGTGTTATTATTATACCCAGAGGAACTCGTGGTTACATAATATCAGCCGCACGGGTGGATCGAAGGTTAAGCTACACTTTCCGAGGTCGGTTCATGGATGGGTGACCATCAAGACTCCTCCGTGCCTTGGAAAGTACGTTATGCCGTTGTTCGTTGCTGTCATTTATGGATCATTAGCAGTCGGTACGGGTGGTCAGACAACCAGTCTTAACAAGGGGCATCGCTTTAACCAACGACTGCTAATCGGACCCCACAACCCTGGCTTTGTTGTGGAACTGAGATACGCAGTCCATTCATGTAAAGTACTCGTATTCAGCTGCATCTGGTTAAATAAGAAGCCATCCCTAACAACGTTGAGAAAAGAATAAGCCGACGGTTTTTTTTTCACTTAAATCTTTAACGCTCCCGCAGACAGGTGTGACATGATTCATTGAACTTGTTCTAATACAGTCGCGTCGCACTGTTTTTGCCTTTATTCAGTAATTAGGTTTCATGTGACCTTTAGAGTCCTGATAAATGCGGTTAGCGCAAAACAATATTTTAAACAAAATTCTGTGTCTACCATCTTCAAACGGTTGTCAGAAACAGAGCGATGTTTAAAATAAGGTCAGCGGTAAACCATCTAGGCTAATATAATTCAGCTGAAGAGTTTGTTTTTTTGTTTGAACTCGTAAATCTTTGGAACTACGAGTCGTTTTTTTTTAATGCATCTGATAACCCAATTCTAGAGAAAGCAAGCGAGCAATTGTAGGCTGTCTAACATCACGCTACGACCCTTAAGAGCCAAGCTAAAACAAAACAGAAATAACGCTTAGCGAAAACGAAATAATGGCGCGGGCGGGCGATGCGATGCGACGTAGCGGTTGGGCGGGGGCTGAGGGAGTTTTTTCAAAATTTGGCTGTTATTTTAATATATTGTGTCTTCTGCGAGAACGGAGTCGCGGGCAGAAGCTAGCTTAGTACGAGGGTGACACTGAAAGTTCTTAGAACAAAACTGAACAAACTAGCAAGTTATTAGTGTTATTATATCTTTTCAAATAGTGTCCATTTACATCAATACATCGCTGCATCCGATGGAACCACTGAGGAAAGCACTTTGCCCACTCGTCCTTAGAGTTCTCTTCGACGGCATTTTGAAACGCAATCACTGCTACCTCGGCGTCCATAAAACGTTTTCCTCGAAGATTTTCTTTTATTTTCGGAAATTCATAAAATCGCAAGGTGCGAGATTGGGGCTATACGGCGGGTGACCCAGAAATTCCACGTCTGACGTCGCCAAGTAGTCGATTGTTTGCTAGGCGGTGTGCGACGTTGTCGTGGTGAAGGAGGATCCTACTGCGAGATTGTTTCTTCCGAACTTTTTCCAAGACAAGTGGCAAAAAATTGTTAGAGTACCACTCCGCAGTACCTGTTTTTCGATCCTCTAGAATTTTTGCGTAAAGAAAAAGATGGTAGCGTCGTTCTTCGGAAGCACAGGTCAGTGCTTCCGAAGAACGACGCTACCATCTTTTTTCCTACGGTTCGACCTCTCTTCACTTTAGTTGGCAACTCCTTGGAAGGAAACACCCAAACAGCAGACTGCCTCTTAGTTTCAGGATCATAACAATAAATCCAGCTTTCGTCAACCGTAAGTATGTCGAACACAGCATTTGAGTCAGCTCCGTTAAATATCTGAACCATTTCACGACACCAATCAATACGACGGAGTTTTTGGGCCTCTGTCAAATTATGAGGTATCCACCGAGCACAAAGCTTCCTGGCAGCTAAATGTTCACGGAGGATTTTGTGCACTTGACTCATACCGATGCCTAAGCTTGTCCTAATCTGCTGATAAGTCACTCTTTTGTCAGTCTCTATCATACGCCGCACAACACTGATGGAAGGCCGTCCCTCACGCAGATCATCGGTGAGATTAGTGCGACCACGTTTAAACTCATTAAACCAGTTGTAAACAGTGGCACGAGATAGGGCTTCATCAAGAAAGGCCAATAGAAGTCTATCATAACGATCTTGTTGACTTAAATGACATCGAAAGTCATAAAAATCATTGTACGAAAATTTTCTCGCGTTAAATTCATGCTGACGTGACACAGATAATTTTCAATTTGCCGCCAAATCGTAGACAAATGACAAAAGAATACAATATATACACAATAATATTGGCAAAGAGTTCCATTTTTTTAATTTGTACTTATTTTTGTAGTACTATATATCGTTCACAAGTGGCCAGTTCTAAAAACTTTCAGTGTCGCCCTCGTAATATTATCTTTCACACGAGAACAGCTCATGCTGTGTGGTAACAATATAAGCCATGTCAGCAAGGTGGTAGCTGCTGTGATGACTCCAGAATGCGTAGGACGTACTACCTATGCCTTGGTAAAACTGTACTAGGAAAACCGACCTTACTGCTACGTAATAAAGGCGCTGTCAATGTCAACAAGTACTTGAACGTATATTTCAGTATAGTCGCGGAGATAAGAAAGTATCGCTGGTATTCATGACTCTCTATGATAACAAGCCGAGTGCCCAATGGGGTTCCGCATCAGCAAAAGCAACGAACTACAGTACAAAGTTTCATAACCTATTTTATTTATACCCTCTAAGGAATGAATCTTTAAAAACACTTTTTTAGCGCTCATCTTCATTATAAAGGGTTAGTTTTCAACGACCTGCCAAATCTTCAATGATGATTCAGAATCGATAATACCTATTTTCGATTTGTTTCTTGTTTTTTAAATAATTTTTAGTTTTATGATAAAACTGATTTTCACACGTTCTGCTTTTAGAAGCGAACAGGTCGAAAAATGTTAGAAACATTTTTATTTTATTTCATAATTTGAACATGTTATCGATTCTGAATTATCTCTGAAAAGGCAGGTCTTCAAAAACCCTGTATAAGAAATTCTCGCGCAAAGAACAATGCCTACTTTCTTTACATTTAAAAACCTGATAATGAAAGTTTATGCATAGAAACGATGCAGAAGACGACGACCAAGGTATAGCAGAAAGACTACCTGTAAGTCTAAAAATTAATGTCATATAGTCATATAAAAGATTTAAACGCTACGAAGTCCAAACAATATTATACTACTTTTTAGGTTAGGATTTGCCATTACCAAATATAAAGAAATAAATGTGCTATAACGAATTTTTTAACGCTAGAAGTTTAGTCTAAAATAGGAGTAATTACCTAGCTATGGTCTAAAACGACTTTTTACTTTATAAATTCCTTGAAACCAACTGCCCTTACGTCACTGCTTAGAATATCGATGATTGTCACTTTATATTGAGTGTCGAGCACCAACTGTCAAATGTCAAAAAAATCCGTGAATAATTCATTTAAATATTATGTTTTATTCAATTAATATGTATTATACAAAGACAAGTTAAGAAAAACTTACTGATAAGTTGAATTATTATTAAACCAATTTTCTTAAATAAATTACAATATACAAGCTAACACTATAATATATAGAAAGAGCTTATAAGGCAACAAAAAATTCATCCGCATCGCTGTCAACGGGACAAATGCCCAAAAGGCTGGCAGCATTGCCACATTGGACGGCAATCAAATCAAGTCGTTAGCTTGTAGATTAACGAGTTTTTGTTCCTGTGTTTCTTTTAACACTGTGATAAGCGTAAATAATATAAGCTGAATTTCTAAGATTTATTTCATCTCTATACATAGTCAGGTGAAAAATGGGCATTCTTCTTTCATGCTTTAAGACCCAGCGGTTTTGGCTCTGCATGGTCTGTTAGTGAATTGAAAAAAAAAACTGTAAAAAATGTTAGGAGAAGAAGAATAATGTTACATGTAAGACAAAGGTGTGCGTGCAATTCTTACTATTGTATGATTAAAATCAAGTTTTTATATATATGGTTATCAGACTAGATGATATAGCGAGCAATAACCGATTAACAACAAAATTGAATGACTATATTCCCCAAAAGCCTTTAGTACATCCATGTGTCCCGAGTTATGTTTTAAGTTCCATGTTATTGAGGCGAGCCTATTGCCCTCAACCGGGCACGAATTCAGACTCTGGGACCCTGGATCTTTCAACTGAAAAAATCCTGGGTAATTTAATTTTTTGTGCCCTAGCTAGGTTTTGGTATATATGTACACCAGAGTGAAGCTGCAGGCACATACTGCTAAAATAGAGGACGTCGATAATAAAGAAACATCGATAATATAAAATAAAAACAAACGTAAACAAAAAAAAATATTGTGGCGTGCTCAATCTTTGTCAAGTTTTAAAATTATGATAAAAATACACTTCGTTAAGTACTGACTGCTCGGCGGAGACTTTCCGTCTGCCTAGTGGTCGCTAAGCATGAGGTCTTGGGTTTGATTCCCAGGTTGGGCAAAGCTTTATTGTTTTTTTTTATCAGGAATTTCTCAGTGACTGCCCGGAGTCTGGATTTGTGACCGGTTAAAGACAATAGGCTCGCCCCCTATAACATGGGACTTAAACATAACTAGCGAAATGTCGGTGTACTATACGTACATCTATCATCTATGTATCAAGCGTGATATTATGTATGTATTCATTGTATATGTTAATAGTACACCACAGACTACCTAAAGTATTATCTATCCAGCCCCTTTTAATATATCCAAAGGTTATCGCTTTTAGCTATAAGATCGCTCTATGAAGAAATTCTACATTTGTTTCTAACAAGCTTCTGCCCGCGGAAAAGCTCTTGGAATTCCTTCTCCATAAAAAATGCATCTAAATGTACGTGCCAACTTTCACTGAACGCTGTTAGAGTTCACTATAGACTCATATAATGTACTACTTATACTTTGTAAGTAAAAAAATAACTACACACACACCACAAAACTTTAAAAAAAAATATAATTATTTAATTATTGAAAAGACACGTAGCGCCATCTTGCGTTCTAAAGCGTTAGTAGCCAAAAGTTATTGTTCCTTCCCCCAGGAACAGTACTTTACTTCTGGATAAAAGGGACTGACCGGGAATGTCCTTTTCTGTACCCTTAACCACATATTTGCAAAGTTTCATGAAGATCGGTCCAGTGGTTTAGGCGTGGAAAGGTAACAAACAAACAAACATACAAACTTGCTTTTGCATTTATAATACAACTTAGTATCTAAATGGTGTTCACTAGGTTTTGCTGGCTTCGCCAGCGTGTGCCGGGGAACATCCCATGGGTACATACTAACATAAAAACTAAAAAGCTCCCAGTCGTCATGATTCAGAATTTTTCGGACATGTTCAACAATCATCGTCATATTTCAGCCAATATACACAAAACTTTAATAAAGTATACACCTAAACCTTCCTCATAAATCACTCCGTCCATTGGTGAATGTCTTAAGACAGACAGAGAGACGCGGCCGGGGACTTTGTTTTAATAATATGTAGTGATAATGATACTAAAGAGTATGTTTTTTTTATTCTATTGTTTACAGTTTACACCCTCCTCGTCATATTCACGAGTGTGACGCTGTCTGCGTGCTACTGTCCCGCAGACAGGATCCACAGTGTGGGCCCATGCGCCTATCGGATCCACTGTATCGGCAACATCCGCGGGATCCGCCTCCCCAACGAGTGCTACGAGTCCACCAATTACCCCGTCAATGTCGACGTCACCGTAACAGACGCCATGGAACGATTCGACGACAATTTAGACTTGGCTTTCCTTAACACTATCACTACCTTAAAAGTGTCAGGACGATGGCAACACACGAAACTAGCTATCCTAATGTACACCACCAGACTACAGAATTTAAATCTTGCCAACAACGGTATTGAAAACATCTCGGGAGTTCCCTTTTACTATCTAACACACCTCGAAACTCTCAATTTGGAGAACAATAAATTAACGGAAATAGCAGAACTCTTCCAGTTTCAAATACACCCGAATAAATTAAGAAAAGTGTCACTTGCTTACAACGCTATAGAAAACATACCAGGCGATGCTTTTAGTGAACTGTCGTCCCTAGTAGAACTCGATCTTTCTTACAATATAATTTCTGACCTTACTGAAGAACCGTTTTTCAATCTAACGAAACTAGAAATATTACGGTTGAATAATAATAGAATAAAAGATTTGAATGGGGCCGTCAACAGCCTACAAAACTTAAAACATTTGTATCTGAGAGGCAATCAGATACAGAACATTGATGAGGAATCTCTAATGATTATCAAACACTTGGTAACATTTGACGTTTCCAGGAACGAACTGGAGCAAATCAATCCTATAATGTTCTCAAGACATTGGAACCATTTCGCAAATCATTCCATTTGTAAAATTATACTTTCGGGAAACCACATTATCAATGTTCCGAACGCTACCTCTAAAGAGATTTCGTCTAGATATGTTAGGAACTTGGATAAAAAGAACGTTCACATACTAACAGAATTAGATCTTTCCATGAATACTATAACAAATATCGAATATAATGCCTTCCAATCGTTGATCCAACTGATTTCTCTTAATTTGTCGAAGAATAAATTAATCGATTTCATAGTCAATGACAAAGATCTTGCCGACTTAAAATATTTGAACCTCAGTAGTAACTACATCACTCATTTATATTACGAAACTTTCTCTTCTATGACAAAGCTACAGAACCTCGATTTATCTTACAATCGACTTGAGTTTATCCCTGATATGACATTCAATAATAATTACAATTTGAAACTTGTGAATATGACTTACAACGAAATTGAGAAACTTGATAGTATTCACATAAATGTGTTCCACCCGGAAGGCGGTGTGCTGGACCTTTCCAATAACGGGTTGTCTAAGATCAATATACCTTACGGGGAAGGTTTGCGTCTGATAACTTTGTTCTTACATTCAAACAATATATCAGATCTCTCGTTGGTCGACCTGAGCCATCAAACAGACCTAAAAACTGTAGACTTGAGTAACAATTTAATTTGGGACTTGGACGCATCGTCGTTGAGGTTACCTGAGGCAAGTCTCGAATACCTGGACTTAACTTGTAACAACATACAGCGGATTGGTCCCTCCACTTTCAAAAGACTGACTCATTTGAAAACACTTCGTATAAGTCACAATCTGCTGACACAGTTAGAATATGGAACATTCGAAGGTTTGACTGACCTTTTGAACTTAGATCTATCGTACAACAGGATCGTGTATTTAGATTCAAAATTGCTGATGGATTTGAAGTGTCTGCGTGTTCTGTCTGTGAGATCGAATGATATGAACGTATTAGATATGAGGAGTTGGTACGGTCATAAGTTTGATTTAAGAGTGAATGTGGATAACAATAATCTGACGTGTGAATGGCTGGGTAAAGTGTTGAGCGACTTTAACAATGGGTATACGAGGGTGAGGCCTACTGTGTTGGCTGGAGGGAAGGGTAAAAATACAGTTGAAGGCATACCGTGTATAGCTAGTGAAAGTGAGCCGTTAATAGATGGTTCTCAGTACATAATGGCTGACGAAAGGTTGTTAGCTACCAGTCAGAAGATTCTAGAGGCGGTTCGGGAACAGAATTATTATTTTAGGAAGTTTATGTTAAGAGGTATTCAAGAAGAAGCGGAAAAGGCTCAGAGAGAAATAAACACTACTTAAGTTTGCAATTATTAGCATCTAGCTTTATTCTTATTTAGATTTAGGACTTAGGAGGAGATAAACATGTTTATACTTGGTACTTAGCTAAGTTTTTATTTTTTACTTTAAATCTAATAATTTTTGTATTACAGTACATGGTCGTTAACATGGCTCATTGCGTTTTACAAAAGATTCGGCGCTTGGGTTCACTTACTTCAAATACCACTAAAATCATTTCTTGGTTTGTAAACGTGGGTATTTATTACATAGATGTTTTATTATAAGATTCCTCCATGTTCTACCGTCACATGGGCATGCAAATCATATTAATATTTAATTCACGAACATTTTAAGATATTGTAATAATAAATGACAATTAGGAAAAATAAAATAATATAAAATACAGATCAATGTCCAATCTTTTTGATTTGCAGTAAAATGTCAAAACAATACAAAAATATCAAATATCAATATAAAGGAGGATGGCCAAATCGTACCTGACGATGAGTCGGTGGTGTCCCGATATGCCATATATATGAAAAAAAATCGTTATTTTTCAAAGATATAGAAAACATAACAAATGGTTCATTATGAAGCCAGAAAAAAAGACATACATTGTTTTGTTTGTTTATGTAATTTCTTTGAATTGTTTTTGTATAACATGTTTAGAACGCACCCTATTGCTGATTCGTTTAGATTATGAAATGACCTAGTACGCAAAGATTATAATTATTCTCGTTTTCTTAATAGTTATTAATGTTATTTAATTCTAAAAACACAAATGTATAATTAAAACGCATCGGCAATAGGATATTGGATAAAACAACAAGTTTTATTGTGTGTTGGATTGTTATCACAAAAAAATAAAACTTCATAGTAACTATGTTTTGTTCAATTGCATACAACGGAGCACATACATAAATGTCATCTAAATGTGCCATTGATTCATTGATTGACACCCAGTAATCATTAGCATTCATGTTGGCTGTTGTTGTAAATTGTGATACAAATTCAAATTAAAATTCAAATTCATTTATTTGCCAGAATGTAGGTTTACATGGATATGTATGATCTTAAAACTATGATGGTCCCTTTACATTCTACCATAACATACGGTGTGAAAATGTTTTATTCTATATATTAAACAAAACATAACAAAATGGCAGCAACAACTAATACGTGCTCATGCATTAGGTTTATTAATTTCAGATTGAGAATTTAATAAATAATTGTAAATTTTAATTAATGATGTCAAAACTTTATAATGTCAGAGTGTCGAGATAGTAACATTTTAAAATTAATCAATTATTATGTTTAAACCAATATTTCAGTTTCCTTCTACGCTATCTGACATGTATTCATTAAGATCGTAAAAGCATTTTTCTTTTAACCATTGCGTTATCTTTTTTGGATTTTTTGGAACTATTTTGGATTTCCTTCTGTTGTTTGACATTGGCGTTGTTTTATGGACTGATAACTACAGCTTGTTACTACCGATTTTGCCTTTTGGTTATTTTGTGTGATCACACACTCTTCGCTAATCGCTAACTATAATACTAAATAGTCTGCCTAGCATTAAATCAACTAATTTATTTATTCTAACTTCAAACAATGCAATTTTTTCATTATTAAAATATCTTGGCTATTTACATAATATTTTCGAACAGGATGGTGTTAACTACATAAAAACAATCCAATCTCACTATAATTGGTTTTTGGACACTCAAAATAAAAGTCAGGTCCAGCGTCTATACAAATTTGGCCGATGTTCTTTGAAAACAGTTATATTAGGTACGTTAAGGGGGGCCAGAAATCGTAAGAAAACCAAAAAACGTATGAAAATTCAAATTTTCTTACGTTTTTTGCAATTTGTAGGTCAGTGTCAGCTTATACGAGTATGTTGAATAAAATATGATTCGCGACCGAAAAAAGTATTTAAGTATTTCCAGAATTATTATAATTAAAATTATCAATACAACCCTCTAAGTTCATATAAGTAATCCTATTGATTGATATGTTATTAAATTGTTCTTCAATAGGATAAAATGAACTTAAAGGGTTGTATTGATGATTATAATTCTGAAATTCATACGTAAGAAAATTTGAGTTTTGCGGGCAACCTGGCGCAGGCCCCATATGGGAATTTAAAACGTCGTTCTATTTGTGTAAATTGTTTGAGGTGAAAGATACGGAACGTTGTTTTAAATAAGTTTAGTGGTAATCGCATTAAAGGCCCCGCAGACAGGCGCGACACGCCTCTAGAAGAACGGAATTTTTCTACCAGATTATCGTTTCACCGTCGCGTCGCGCCTGTTGCGGGAGCCTTTAGTGGTTTGTTTTGGTGCATGAGCGGGCCTTAGTGTTAACAGCGGGCGGGTGGCTAATGCCCGGTTCCTATAATCAAAAACGAATCGTTTTACTTACCAAGGGTAGCATTTTTTGCCAAACTCAGCATTTAAAGAGATTCGTGAGCTTATTTTACCTGTGACAGCTACTTCCATATGGGAGGGTCTAGTATGCGAAGCTATGAGTTCTTCGCTTCATTATAGGTAAAGATACAATCAAACTCAAACTCAAAACTCAAATCATTTATTTCAAATAAACCCATTACAGGCACTTTTGAATTGTCAAGGGGTCGGTCAGTCAGAAATATGAAGCTAGTTGCCCATTCCAAAGCGAAGTAGGTACCTATGGAGAAGAACGGGCAAGAAACTCCATGGACACTCTTTTAAATAATATGGTTACAGATTTTTTTTACATCAGTCTTGTTGAAATTAAACATGTCAGAACGATGTAGAAAGACCCGTAATAAAAAACATAAAAATCGGAAAAGAAAAATTAAAAAAAGCCGTGGCAGCCAAGAGATGACCAGTCCCCACTGACGGCGCCCGTTCACGAACATGACGTATGGATCAGCACCATTCAGCTCAACCATTTTGAAGGGAACTTAACAATCAGAGTTAATTTTAATCTATAACGTTCCGCAAATTATAGGAATCGGCCATAAATAATTGGCCGCACCGATCGATCCTTAAGGTTTAGCAAAGCTTGCATAGGTCGGTCCGCAGATGGGTGACCCATTACATATCGAGAACCCAACGTGCCTCGGCAAGCACGTTAAGCCGTTCGTCCCCGCTGTCATTCGTAGCTAGCCGTACTAGCTTTATACGGTCTTCGTTCTCGGTCAAAATCTCATCTCATTCTTGCAGATTCTGTCGGTCGAGTTCGGGTAGCATCGTCATTCGTCGGCTATTCTCTCTCGTTCTCAATCACAGACACCGATTGGCCCTTGGCAATCGGAGCGCAAAGATCGAACGGTGAAGGGCCAATCGGAGCGCCGAACGCGGTCGATGCGTAAAGTCGAAACGGTTAAAAGAAACTCACACTAGGGCCTGAGCTGTATGTGGTAATACTGGAAGCGCTGGAGTGAATGTGTATGATGGAGTGGGCGTAAGCGTGCTATCTCTTTCTAAAACACGATGTGCCGTATTAATACCCGAACATTGTCGGTTGTTACGTTTTATTGTAATAGTATGTATATATACTTTACAGTAGTTTTATGAGTCGCAGCTTCTAGTAAATAAAAATCTTAAAGGTATGTTTGAGATCGCGGAAGTTAAAGTAACGTTTATATTATTATCTATGTAGGTCAAAATACTCTACGTCAATTTGCCGTGATAACCCATTTCATACAACGTTCCAAAATGACAGTTGTGATTTGAATAATTATACGAACAATTTGCTTAAAAACTAATTTCCCAATTTTTTCCTACATAATATATTAAAGTGATAGTTCATTTATTTGTCAGAATACTGTTACAGAGTTTATTATATAAGTAGTTATAAAAGTTTATATAATTTTCAGAGTTTTAGTGGTAAAATATCCCAGTTTTAGTTATAAAATATGTACTTGTTTGTACAACATGTTGTCCTATAATTTGTGTTAAATAAAATTATAACCGTTTTGTCAGCTTTTGTTTTATTCATAATATTTATTTATTAATATTAGGTCAAGGAGAGGACTATGAAAATGGTAGGTATTGATAATTAAAACAAGTTTCTCATTGAGATACCACGTTCTAACCAAGACAAAGAAATAACACATTAGAGATAATATTCTAAATACGTTAGTCTAAGACGCTGTTAAGACAAGATAATTTAGTTCACAAAGTTGCCTTTATGTACCAGACATACTAGCAGGTTAAATTGGATATGCTTGCCTACATTTATATATTAAACCTTTCGTAATCTTTAGCTACTTTTTCTTTTTCTTGGAGCGTCAATGGTATTACAAAAATATAACGTACCGGCGGTGTGCCCAATGGTATTTCTCATCGGCAAAAAGGCAAACTTCCATTCGAACCTTTTTCCCCTATTTAACCCCTTCTGAGAAAGGCTTTCCCCAAGTCCTTTCAGGAATTAAATCAGACAGTCTTTTCCCGCGCCCTCTCGAAACAGCCTGTTTCACGCGTCTGGGTTCTCTCGCCTTCTCTGAGCCCACCTCGGCCACGCCGTCCATCTTCAAGCACCCATTGTGGACCTTTAGGGGGGATGAATATTTAAAATCTGTCCCTTGCCTACCTATATGTATAATGTTACACAAGGCAACCTTGTGAAAAACCATGTTTTCAGACCCTTATGCTGTGTGTTGCCTACTGTCATTGAATGAATTTAAGATTGTTATTAAGAAAATCACAATATCTCGCCTATTTTTATGCTTAGTTTTATGCGCTCCTGCTAATGTGTTTGAGGCAGCCATTCACAGCTGTTTATAAACACAGGTGAGCGCACATTTGTCTGATGCGCAACACGGGTTCCGCCCTGGTCGGGGTACAACAGGAAATTTACTTCACCTAATGACGCAACTAGTGCCAGCTGTTGACGCAGGACTACAGGTGGATGTTGCCTACCTAGATTTTCGGAAGGCGTTTGACACAGTGGATAATGACGTGCTGTTGGTAAAATCAGCCAACATGGGTTTCACACCGCACACTATTCAATCTTCGCCGATTACCTGCACGGCAGACGACAAAGCAAGATTTAGATCGGGTCACTAAGTGGAGCCAGGAAAATAAACTACCTATATTTCAACGTGGAGAAATGCTCTGTGCTTTCGTTCACCCGCGCCCGCGTCTGCGTCACCATGAGTATCTCATAGAAGGTAAACCACTGCAGCATGTCATGGAGGTCAAAGATCTGGGCATTCGATACACAACTGATTTGCACTTCCGGAAACATGTCGTAGAGGTTTGCAAAAAGGCATACCGTAACCTAGGTTTTGTTTTGCGACAGGCAAATGAATTTTCTAATATGAGCGCTTTCAGGGCCTTGTACGAAGCATTGGTGAAGAGCCACTCGGAGTAAGACCCGGATATCCAAATATCCGCGTTGTACTAGTGAAGCCAAATACAGTACGATGCTAGAGCGGATACAAAATATATTAGGTTTATGTGTTTCTTCTAGTACAGTGCGAAGATACAGCTCCTATTCGTTCATCGTTCACGAACTACACAAGATTAATTCGTAGATCTTTGATAGTCGTCATGGGTAGTCAGAAGCCTGAAAGTCTAACAACCAGTCTTCCCAAAGGGTATCTACCTAGGAAATGGGTTGTGGTGGTCAGGTAGGCAGCCACTCCATGTGAAATACTGGTATTCACTTATTCAGTGGGCCTAGTGTGAGTTTATGTTTACCGTCTAGATTTTACGCATCGACCGCGTTCGGCGCTCCGATTGGCACTTGGCAATCGGAGCGCAAAGATCGAACGGTGAAGGGCCAATCGGAGCGCCGAACGCGGTCGATGCGTAAAGTCGAAACGGTTAAAAGAAACTCACACTAGGGCCTGAGCTGTATGTGGTAATACTGGAAGCGCTGGAGTGAATGTGTATGATGGAGTGGGCCTAAGCGTGCTATCTCTTTAACATTGTAGATTGTTACGTTTTATTCTAATAGTATGTATATATACTTTAGAGTAGTTTTATGAGTCGAAGCTTCTAGTAAATAAAAATCTTAAAGGTATGTTTGAGATCGCGGAAGTTAAAGTAACGTTTATATTATTATCTATGTACGTCAAAATACTCTACGTCAATTTGCCGTTATAACCCATTTCATACAACTTTCCAAAATGACAGTTGTGATTTGAATAATTATACGAACAATTTGCTTAAAAACTAATTTCCCTATTTTTACCTACATAATATATTGAAGTGATAGTTCATTTATTTGTCAGAATACTGTTACAGAGTTTATTATATAAGTAGTTATAAAAGTTTATATAATTTTCAGGGTTTTAGTGGTAAAATATCCCAGTTTTAGTTATAAAATATGTACTTGTTTGTACAACATGTTGTCCTATAATTTGTGTTAAATAAAATTATAACCGTTTTGTCAGCTTTTGTTTTATTCATAATATTTATTTATTAATATTAGGTCAAGGAGAGGACTATGAAAATGGTAGGTATTGATAATTAAAACAAGTTTCTCATTGAGATACCACGTTCTAACCAAGACAAAGAAATAACACATTAGAGATAATATTATATATACGTTAGTCTAAGACGCTGTTAAGACAAGATAATTTAGTTCACAAAGTTGCCTTTATGTACCAGACATACTAGCAGGTTATATTGGATACGCTTGCCTACATTTATATATTAAACCTTTCGTAATCTTTAGCTACTTTTCTTTTTCTTGGAGCGTCAATGGTATTACAAAAATATAAAGTACCGGGGGTGTGCCCAATGGTATTTCTCATCGGCAAAAAGGCAAACTTCCATTCGAACCTTTTTCCGCTATTTAACCCCTTCTGAGAAAGGCTTTCCCCAAGTCCTTTCAGGAATTAAATCAGACAGTCTTTTCCCGCGCCCTCTCGAAACAGCCTGTTTCACGCGTCTGGGTTCTCTCGCCTTCTCTGAGCCCACCTCGGCCGCGCCGTCCATCTTCAAGCACCCATTGTGTGGACCTTTAGGGGGAATGAATATTTAAAATCTGTCCCTTGCCTACCTATATGTATAATGTTACACAAGGCAACCTTGTGAAAAACCATGTTTCCAGACCCTTATGCTGTGTGTTGCCTACTGTCATTGAATGAATTTAAGATTGTTATTAAGAAAATCACAATATCTCGCCTATTTTTATGCTTAGTTTTATGCGCTCCTGCTAATGTGTTTGAGGCAGCCATTCACAGCTGTTTATAAACACAGGTGAGCGCACATTTGTCTGATGCGCAACACGGGTTCCTGGTCGGGGAATATAATAAAATACAGTGTATGGAATACACTGTATTTTATTTTCATATAGATTTATCAATTCTAATGCCTAAAACGAAACGTAGCTGCGTTTTAGGCTTTAGAATTCTCTACACCCACTGATCTTTATCCATAGACAATGTACAGACAGTAGGTTTGTAATAAAGTTGCGGGGAATTCCCTGGATTTGCCAGGGAATTCCCCGCAACTTTATTATGTGGAACTATCGTAGAGCACTCTGTTACGCAACTAGCAATAGTCGTCTTTGTCTTACAAAAGAACATTGGATTTTTCGTCTTAGGTACTTATACATAAACTTGTTTTGCCAAGGCATACATTTTATTTGAGATTTATAATTATTTTGGGTCATGTTAAATAAAGTCTAAACTAAAAAAATATAGCGATATTACTGTAAAAATGCGCTCAAGCAGTGAGGAAAGTAATGTGCGTAGTTATGATGGTCCGTCAAGATCAAGAGCTAAAAATAAATATTGGCAACAATTCCGTGATGAATGGCTCCAAATACAAGACTTCCGTATGTGGTTAAAGCGTGATAAAAAGTCAGCTTATAAATGCATTTGCACTGTTTGCGATTCTTCTTTGATTGCCGATCTGGGTGCTATCAAAAGATACAGTGCAGGTTCTAAGCAAATTTTTCTATCAATATTTAAACTTTTTTTTCTGTAATCGATTTTAAAATCTGCTGTATTGTTTTTAGAAACTTCTGTATTTTTTTACCGGCACCACTGTAATTTTACTTTTGGGATCTGGAAGCACTGGCTGGTGGTGCCGACTGCGCGCACCAATCTGCTTCAGCGCGCACCGCTGACGCGCTTGTTGTGCACGCTAAACGTGGTAGCCGATAGAAAAGACTTGTTTTCTTGTACACTAAATGACTTTACTCTGGCGACTTTTAGGGTGTTGCGTTATAATTGAGTTCAAATTAGGTGATATGTTAGTTTATTTTATTGTGAACTTAGTTTGTAATTAATAGTATATTTGTACTAAACTCTCATTTATTTAAATTAGGCTGAGAATCAACACTTTTCAAACGTCAAAAGACAGCCCCCAAAACACCCGCCCTTCACCACTACCTAGTGCTTTAGCTGGGAAGAAGAAAGAAAGAAAGAAGAAAGAAAATAAATTTATTTGACCCAGGTTAAGGCACACAATATTCACACAAAACAAAACAAAACAGAAGAAAATAGTATTGCAGTATGGCATATGTAATAAGATAGGTACATAAACACGATAAAACAAAAGTATATGTACGGTCGGTTTGGATTATTGTCAGAGGAGAAGATGCAATAAGAGCAAATAATTTTATTTTTAATCAAAAGCAACAGAACATTGTAGGAACAGTGAGAGTAGAAGTAGCAAATACGTGGTACCACACCCTGTGCAACAGTTACAAGTTTACTTAACGGCTTGGTACTAGTTATGAAATGGATAAAGAAACTAGGTGTAAATTGATTAATTCATGAGTGAATCGACGACAGAATCTTTCACTAGAGAAGGATTCGCCGACAAAGCTTATTAAGGCATGGTTTGACACTATTAGTGACTAAATCTAAAGATTATACCTACATCCGTCTTGAAAGGTGAAATAAAATATATTTTTGCAAATGAAACTAACTTTTATTGTTAACAATTACGTACACAACATGATTAATACCAAAACAAAAACACAAAAAATCATATTAGATTAGGAACAGGCTTTTTGTTTGATGTTAGCTTTTACAGTTAATACAATCTGCATAACGGGATCCGGTAAATGAACATGTTATTTTTTTTATAATAATAAGTGAATTATACGTAGACAATGTTGAAGTGATAGCCACATTGCAGCGGTAGCTAGTATCTTCTTTCGTACACCGCCAGTAGAACTTCGTTTTTCTTATTCTGTTTAAATAATAGGAATATCCTTCGTGAATCAATATACCTTTACCGCGTTTTGACTTTAACATTACCCAATCACGTTTAATTGTATTCCAATAAGTAACTGTTTTCGTTTATCGAACCTTGTGTGGTTTTTGTTTTGTGAGAAACAGGTCTACATGTCGTATACCCATGTTTTATACCCCAGAGGCAGATAAACAGTTGTGTCGGCGAATCGTTCGCCGGTGAAAGGTTCTATCGATGAAATTCACATTTTGTGGTTCAGTACTAAATAAACTTTAAATTTTCACTGTCCCTATTCCAAGTTCAGGATCCGCCATCTCTTTAGGCGGATTTGTTACATAACAGATCCCTGTTCGCTTAGACATTACGAACTCCAAAGGTCAGGTTCGTATAAGCCGGCTGAAATACTTGATGAGCACCTTAATCGCTTAACACACTATAATTCAGAATTGAAATTGAAATTGTTTATTGTTTGACAAATTACATTCGAATGCGTTGATTCCTGGAACTCACACTAGGATTCCCTGTGTCGGGAGATCCAGGCTCCTTCGAGAGTGTGAAGTGGCGCCACAAACTCCCTACCAGCATAGTTTCCTGTTCACGTAGAAATAAAAATATTCATCTGGAAAGAAGAAATTGCGCAACAAACTCCTCAACAGCACAGCTGTCTGTTCAGTAATAAAAAACTTCATTATATACAATCGTAGGCATGTAAAGTAATAACATTACAAAACATAAAATTAAATTATTTCCATATTTCAGTTAGCCACGCCAATATACAAACAAATACATACTCCAGGAAAAAAAAATAAACAAAACTTAATACCTAATTAAAAACCCAATAAATAATGAATAAACTTATTACGTATTGAAATCCTTATAACGGCCTCTCTTTTGGTGTTCAATTTTAACCTAACAGGCACCTACGTAAGTAATCATAACTTGCTGCCAACCCCATTTAATAATCAACATATAACCCTATCACTGCTTGTTTAGGTGAACAAAAACCCATAATTGGAGTCGCGAATTAGATGAGAACTAAGTCATGTCATACCGCGTCCGAGAGAGACAAAAATGCACTTACTTACTAATTTGTTTATATTAAAATTAACAGCAATGGTGCTTTGTTGTCTGTGTGTGTAACGATAACCGATGCTACGTCCTGTCAGCTTTACTGATAAAACTGCCAAGCGTGATCTGCGTATAATTTAGATGGTTCAACATCAGTATATCGTAATCAGTCAATATCGTTCCTACTGCTGGGACACAGACCACCTCTCTGTGAGAGGGAGTGGGCCGCAATCCACCACGCGGGCCCAGTGCGTGTTTCCTCAAGATGTTTTCCTTCACCTGAGAGCAGTGGTGATGAAATTACTGACACAAACTAAAGCACCTGCCTGGGTTCGAACCTACGACCTACAACTCGTACGTCGAGGCCGTTATCACTGGGCCACCCCTGCTTATCATTGTGTAACAAGATATTCCCGGGTGATAGGGGTCCATGGGGTCTACCCAAAAGCTGGCCACATGCAGTATGTGGCGAGCTTTTCCACAGGTTAATGTATCTCTTTTGGTCTGGCTCCTCACCCTAGACCTGTTTCGGCAAAGTCAACCCAGATTTCAGGAGCGCGCAAGCTCATCACGACGTCAATGTAGAGACACGGCGTTGGGGACACATTTAAAATTATAATGAATAATTTTAGCTCGGTCGTTACTGGTTTTTCTGTTTTCAGTGGCATTATTAATAAACCAAATATCAGCCCCATGCACCTCTGATTACAGACTAATAATTTAGAGAAAATACGAGAGAAGAAGCTGTCAATAATGAACGTGCTAACAATATCTTTGAGAAGTGCAGTATCGATTTAATATTCCGATAGTGAACCCTAAACACAATTGCGCAGTTCGCGCATAGAGTCTCAAGTGTAACTGGAGTACGGACACATCGGACATTTATTATAAACAGTTTTTATTTAAGTTGAGGAAATAATTATCGTTGTAAGTATTGTATTTCTATCTTTTTTTGATGCTAAGACAAGAGCTGAATGTCTGTCTAATGCCAAATTATTTTTGTACATACTAGCTGCTCCCGCGGTTTCACCCGCTCCCGTTTAAATCTTGATCCCGTGGGAGTATCGGGATAAAAAGTAGTCTATGTGTTAATCCAGGTTATAAGCTATCTGTGTGCCAAATTTCATGGAAATCCGTTCAGTAGCTTTTGCGAGAAAGAGTAACAAACATCCATCCATAATCACAAACTTTCGTGTTTGTAGAAGGATAGATACTTTGTTAATGAATAGAGTATGTGCAGGTATATCATGTATTTTACCTATAGATAGAACGTAGGTGGCGTGTTAAGTTCGTTTTTTAAACCCTAATACTAATTTGACAGGTGTAATGTCAAACTCCTATTAAAAACAAAAACAAACTGAAATGTCAGATTAATGGCAGATGTGAGTGGAAACGCCGGGAGGTGACGCTCTAGGAGGACATATTGGTGATGTTCTTCAGAAAGGTCAGGTGCGTAGTACTAGCAACCGGCTCTCGTGTATGACCGGATCGTAGCAGGTGGCATTGTGCCTACCCCCATGGGAAGAAGGCGTGAGTTTATGAATGTGTATGTGTGTCTGATTAGTATCTGGGTTTAAAAATCGAACTTAAGATTAAATTATTATTTAATCGACTTCAAAAAGGAGAACGTTGTATGCTCGTTCGTATGTATTGTTTTATAATGTATGTTCAGCGATATCTTCGCTAATTGTGAATTGATTTCGACATATCTTTTTTTTTGTTCGAAAGTGTATATTTCCGAGGTGGTCCCAAATACTTTTATATTAACTTTGCTTTGCTTTTGGGTGGTTTTTGAGTTAGCTTCAATAATACGTATTTAATCATTGGTGTATGTTGATGGCGTTATAAAAGTTGGTGTCGCTGTTGTTTACATTGCAAGTAGTGGTATATGGTTTTGTGTGGGTTAGGTATGACAACAAAAAAGCTAAAAGTATAAATATATTCTGTACGAACGGGAGAGTCCACCCCCCGCCCGCGACCTCGCAAGTCGCACCCTCTCTCATGAACAGTGGACGAAGGATCACGAGCCCGAACGCCACGCTCACGACCCGCTCGTAAAAAGTTTTCATTGTTTACATTTTTACCTGTTTGTGCTTTTTTACTGTGTTTTTACAAATATTATACTTTTTCTGCTAAACGCGCATTCCAATAATTGAAATAGAATACACAGATACTGAGAATAACTTCCCTACAACAATATTTTTGACTACGAAAAATAAAACAAGACGGACTTTTAAAATACACTAAAAAGTAAGAAAAAAATCTAAATTTTTTAAGTGTTTTTGGTTTTAAATTTCATTTTCGAAGTCGGGTTAAAATAATTTTGTAAATAATTGTTTTTTAAACGTTGTAGAAAGTAGATTACTGGTGCAAGTGCAATAATTAGTTGATTAGATTTTTTATGAAAAACATTCGAAATGTGTTTCACCTTTTTGGATGCAACTGACCTATTTTGTTTTAGTTAGCTTTTAGTTTTTTCTAATCCTTTTCTACTATATCGGTCGTCGGTTCGATTCTACATATCAACTATCTGAATGTCGATCATCGATCAATATTGATCAATGATGTCGATCATTAGGAATTTACTAACAGAATAATAAAGAAGAAAGATTTTATTGTTCGTTTGTATTGAATAGGCTGCAAAACTACTGGGCCGATTTGAAAAATTGTTTTACCATTTGAAGCCGACATTATCCCTGATGAACATGAGCTACTTTAAAAAAATACTAAATCCACGCGGACGAAGTCGCGGGCGAAGTGCTAATAATTTATAAAACCGAAGAAAAATTAACATGAATATTTGATTTTCACAGGTATGACACGAATAATGGATTTCCGAATATTATGTGAGTACTTTTATTTCATTTGGTTTCACTGGACATTATCGTGGACGCATTACCGTACAAAACCTGTAAAGTCTATAAGAAGACGTTAATAAACCTATTTAAAAAAAAATACAGTGTAGTTGTTTTTTAGGTATCCTCTCCATAACTGTAGCTGCAGTTTCAAGCTATAACTCAGATCTATGCACTGTGGAACACGACCTAAGCAGATGCAGATACAATATGTTCTGCACGAACTACATCAACAGCAACTCAGGATGGGAAAGCTACCAACGAAGTTCTTACATGTCACCAGACCTGGGAATAGTAGACAATGAGGATTGCTCCATATATGTCACATATTCTGGATACCGAATTGACCCCATATTCCTGGTCATCAAAAATCCATCGGCAGATAACAGTGGCGCTATCCCTATAACTAGCAGACGAAGCGTTGATCACTATTACAAGAGACGAGACGAAGGCATGTTACAAGTTATATATTCTTTAGACCTAAGTGACAACGATTATGAAATTACACCACCTATACAAACCATGCAGAATCTTGCTATACTAAATATTTCGAGAAATCACCTGCAAACAGCTGTTTTATCCAATAAGAACGAATTAAACATTAATGAAATAGATTTATCGTACAATACTATCAGTGATATCAATGTTAATAGTAATGAGCACCCATATAGCATGTTAAAGAAAATAAACATGTCACACAATTACTTAGTCAAAATCCCCGATGCTGTGTTTGATAAAATCGATGATCTTCAAACTTTAGATTTGTCACACAACTACATTGAGGGATTCAGTCAATTTACTTTCGAAGGCACCAGGAGCCTGTTACATCTCAATCTATCTAACAACAGGCTAACCGATATCAATTCTTCTCTCTTCAGATTTAGTGAACTCAAAACTTTAAGCTTAAGCGGCAACAAAATAAAAGAACTAAAAGTTAACGATTTTGACAAGTTGCATAAACTTGAGTTTCTGGATTTGAGTTCAAACTCTATCAAGACTATTGATAACGTGTTTCAAAATATGGCTCTCCTGTATAGTTTAGATTTAAGTAATAATGTTCTGGAAGCCGCGAGTAAAGACACGTTTGCGAATTTAGTGTCCTTAACAAGTATCAATCTCTCTAGAAACAAATTAAGGTCTCTGCCCAAAGACATGTTCATTAATAGAACTATTTATAATTTTTCTGTAAGTGATAATTTCATAGAAGGTTCATTAACTAGAGGCACATTTGAGGGTATCAATGTCACAACTTTATTTTTAAGTTTCCAATTACTGACAGCAGTCGAAGATTATGCTTTCAACGGTCTGAGCAGACTTTATTCATTGTTTCTTAACAATAACGGGATTTATTCATTGTCAAACAAGTGTTTTAGGACATTGACAGGTTTGCTAGTGCTAGATTTATCTAATAACAAAATAACTAGCATAGACTTTGACAAGGCAGATTTAACTAATCTACAGTCATTGTATTTGAGGAATAATCGATTGGCACAAATAAAACATGAACACTTTCAAGATTTAAATAGCCTAGAATATTTGGATCTATCAGGAAACTCCATCTCCCAATTGGAACCAAATTCTTTTAAATCGCTAAGAAATTTGATAAACCTGGAAATATCTGACAATCATTTGTCTGGAACGTTGAAAACTGATACATTTGATGGTTTAGTCTCAATACCTACCCTTGATATATCGCGTAACTTATTGACTATTGTGCAAAACGCATCATTCAACGATATGAATGAATTAAAGGATCTGAATATGTCTCGAAGTAAAATAAAAGAGTTACAGTTTAATGTTTTTGTACATACCGGGTATATAGAAACGCTTGATTTGTCCTATAACGAACTGGAAGACTTCTTTGTAAACATGACAGAATTAGTTGGATTGAACACTTTACTTTTAAACAATAATCTCATAAAAACTATTTCATCTACATCGCTACATGGGCTATCTCGCTTAATTAACATTAACTTAGCTCATAACTTGATAGAAAATGTTGAAAATCAGTCTTTTGTCAGTTTAATTGATTTACGTTCGTTAGATCTGTCTTATAATGAAAAGCTTGAGTTCACACAGAACTTGTTGGAAAAGACCGAAAACCTACATACTCTGAACTTATCCGGTATCAAAACTAATATTCATTTTGAAAAAAATGAGGGCTCAACCATTTCTGAAGTCGCAATTTCGGATGCAGGTCTTAATAATATTAGTGCACTATACCTAAGCGCGTTAACACATTTAACAAGTTTAGTTTTAAGGAATAATAGCGTTTCTCGAATTGAAATTGGAGCTTTTTCAGGTATCGATAAACTTCTCCATTTAGACTTAAGTTTCAACAAAATATCTTTCATTCAACCGGGAGCATTTAAAGACAACGAGCTCTTGTTTTCTTTAAACATTTCTCATAACTCTTTATCGGCTATTGGTTACGGAATTTTCCGTGGTCTAATTTATATGAGTACTCTCGATATGTCATTCAATAACATTAAAGATTTGCAAAGTGAAAGGTTTTATGAAGTGAAAAGTCTATCGCAGCTAATAGTAGACCATAACAAAATTGTCGAAATAAACGCTGAAGAATTTGCAGGAACGAGTTTATCAAAGTTGAGCATAGGCGATAATCCTTTATCGTGTCGCATTTTAGTTAATCTCAAGAAACAAGGCATTTCTTTTGAAATAACAGCAATTAAGATAGATGAGCATAATGGTGAGAATGTTGACGGGGTGACGTGTAATAAAGACCAAGAACGATCAGTTTTCGAACCAACTGCGACCGTTTATAACGTCAGTGAAAAGAACGAGGTACTTGTAGACATGAGAAATATTTTATATAACATGAGTAAAAAAGACGTCGTACAAGACAGCTATGATAAATATTTAGAAAATATCACAAGTGTAATTGAAATATCTAACATTATCGAAAAAGAAAATCTATCAAATATTGCGAACTTAACATCAAGAGTTATAGCTTTAAACAACGACACTAATATACTGCTTAAGAAAATCCTAAATTCGATAGATGGAAATGCCGTCGCTACCACCACTGCAGTTCCATTAGTTACTGCTAATAATGCTAAAGATTTGATTCCGTATATAAATAAAATAAGAAAAGAATTGGAAAAATCTATAGCCGATGAAAAGCAAAACATTATACATGAGTTAGAAAGTAAATTCTCTTTAATGCATTATCAGACGGAACCGTTTCCCACAAGCCCTAGAAATGAGAAATTGGTGTCCAATAATGAAGGGTCAAAATCAGTTTTTACAGAAACGTGCGTAGCTTTAATATTGTTGATATTGGTCTGTTTAACTTTATACAAATTCTATAAGTCAAGGATGTTTATTAGAAACCGAATGTCTTACAGCACTCGTGATTTGCCCGGTGCAATGGAAAACTCTAATTTATAGAACTTGTATTGATAAAATAAATATGGAAAGTAATAAGTGCCGTCTGTAGCGCACTAAACGAACCGTATTGCTATGTTTTAGCCAGAAATACCATACGCTATTAATTTTCACAAAAGTATGCAAGGAGCTTGCATTATTTTAATTATTGTGAATGTGAGGACTGTGCGGGTATTTTTATTTCTCTCAGGTAGAATGGTGGTCGGACAATTTAAGGTCTTTATGCGACCTATCCAAATGTCCTTTCTTTGGTATTGTTTGTCGAATCGTTGAGCTCCTTAAGTTCTGAGTTGAGCTACACGATTACTGAAAAATGCGTGCACTGACTGGACAGGTCCACTCAAATCTGTGTGGTACTTTCCTCAAGAGACCATTTCAGACCTGACCCAGATTATGTCTGGTCTTTAAAAGAGACTGTGAGTTTGTTTCGGCCTTTCTTCTCAGAGTAGTCAGATAGGAAACGCCGATCTCATCTAGTTTTTTTTCAAATTTGATTGACGTGTAAAAGTGTTTGTACAAACCTATGTACAGAAACAAATCATTTATCATTATTATTTACCTCTTTGCTTCGCCCTATCTTCTCAGAGTCGTCGGATTGGAAACACCGACCTTATCTAGTTCTTAAAATATGATTGACGTGAAATAAATCATTTATCATGCATGCCATTGTGTTCCATGTTATCAACTATCAGAAACTATAATGTCACAATGACATGCAAGCTTCTTGCCTGCTTTTGTACAAGTTACATGCGTATTCCTGGCTGTTTTTGACTGGTTAAGAATGAAGGAAATTGAGCTGGGTATGGGTTTTTACTGGACAAACCTTATTTTCTTCAAGTTATTCTAGAAGTCAATACTTCGAAATATTTACACCTTGATAAAATCGTTATAACTTTAATAATATTGTATATTTTAATTCATTATCCTTTTTTTTTAAGTACATATACAGTAAACTCTAAATTAAATGCTACGAAATCCTACTCAAATAATCTGATTACAATAGAGCCATTACATTGTTTTAATATTTTAAAAGAGGTAGATATAAACACACAAATAATGTAAGTCCTGTACAATTATTGCAACGTATGAATTTTATGAATTTCACTTTTTTTATTGGTTTGTGCGAAGCCAAAAATATATATTTTTGGTGTCAAATATTTTGCAAATAAATAAATTGTAGTAGGTTTGACTACTTTGTTAATAATTTTGTTAGATATCATTACACCAGATTTTATAACGGGTCTTTTTACACCCTGTAGGTAATGTGTATTGGTATCATTTGCAATAATAAGATCTATTTTTAAAAAAGATACGAAAATTAATTTTGTTCATAACAAATTAATAATACCAATATTATTAATCTGCAATAAGTATGAAAACAGGTTTTTATGTTTTTGTAAATAAATGATCTAATATAACCATATAACATTTTGTTTTATTTTATGGTACCCTCATGAGAGTTATTACTACTTGCAACACACAACTCCCAATTCATAATTATTATTCATGAGTAGGTTTACATTTGCCTCGTTGGACGATGGCAGCAATCGCTAAATGCTCAGCATGAGTTTCTGGGTTCGATTCCCGGGTCGCAAATGTTACAGAGTTTTTCATCTGGATTTTATACGAGTAAGTAACGTCCCTGGTGAATTGCCATAGGCTCGCCCCCTATTACGTGGGACTTAAATATTACTGGAAAAATGTACTGTACTAAAGTGCAACTCTACATACTCTATCGAGTCCGTCGACCGAAGTTCCGGTGACGGTTGCCCGTCCGAGAGTAGCTCATCCGTCTAAACAAGTATTAATGTATTTTTTCATACCGGAAAATACATATTGGTAGTAGGAACTACTGTCATATTAAATAGCCTATAGCATTCTTCAAGAATTGGGCCATAAAATGCAAAAGCATGTTTTGAAATCCGACCGGTAGGTTTAGTGATTACACCCCCCCCCACACACAAAAAAAAACAAAGGAGATGGTCCAAAATGTATGGAGCCTGGGCCAGGCCCTTGTAGGAACACTATACTTAAAAATAGGAAAATTCGCTTGAAACAGATAAATTACTTTAAAATGGCTTTGTTTGCTGGTAAATAATGTTTACAAGTAATTACACTTGAAAACAACACAAAAGAAAACCTTTCATGGTGGCAAGCTGTCATTTTGATTGATAGTAGTAGGTGACTGAAGTGATAGTGCTGTGACAGTTGACAGTTCCCTCTCTATGTTCAATAGTCTATTGTATACTGCCATTGTTTAAGAGCACAGAGTAGCTAAATCAGTCAAAACGCCATATTGAAAGTCTATAAAAGTTATCGTTAATTATCAAATAACTACCACAAATGTATACATTTAACTGAATTATCTGTATTTTTTCCGAACTCCGTTGATTTTTCTCTTTTTTAAGGTAGTGTACATAGACCTGGCCCATTTCGAAACATCTCCTTTACCTCTAAGCATTACAAAATATATAATTATATTTTATTACTAGCAACACCGACACGGTGAACTCCCTGATTGCCAATTCAGTTGTTTTATCAGCATTTCGTCGCCCAGTATTGCGTGGGTCGTAGATTATTTGCTTACCTACAACAAAGGAAAATATTGTTTACATTTAAAATTATATTATTTTCAAATGAGTAGATAATTCATTGCTAGAAGTGACATTGTTTCTTTAAGATAGGGCCTATTTACTACACTTCATAGTTTTATGTAGGTATATTAGGTACTAAGCTGAAAATATGACGGCTTCTTTGAATGTGTCCACGGGTTAATGTCAGTACCATTACAGGATACATTTTAGACCAGTGCGCAAAATGTAACGATGAATTGTTTATTCTGTTATAAAAAAAACTGCTGTTTCATAGAAAAGTGCAACCTACGTGGTCAAAATGTGAATAATAACAACTATTTTTTTTTTACCGACAAAAAGCTACTACGCTCCGTATCGTAGAAACTTAAGCTCCTTAACGTTTGTGTTTTGTAATGTTAATTACTTACTATTCTATAAGATCAAGTTCTTATAACTGAACAGACATCTGTGCTGCTGGGGACTTTGTTGCGCCACTTCTTCTTCCCAGCTAAAGCACTAGGAAGTAGTGAATTTTGCCTTTCAAAAAGTGTTGATTGAAAACATGATTTTTTCTATCTTTGACACAGTTTTATTTTAAATTAATCATCATAAAATAAACCGAGTAGTTGCTTATATTATAAGTTATAATAGATACCTACTTTCCCATTTACCTAACAAAAACCTCTTGAAAAAATGTGAAGCAAGTCAAGAAGGTCGGGACAAAGAAAAAAACCTATCGATGGATATCCAGTAGGGTTCAACGTAGCAATTAAAGTACCTCAATGCCCTCGGGATCTATTCTCTGTAACAGTGGAGCTTTTTTTTTCTTTTTTTTACTCTGCCGTTCTTTTTAGGGTTCCGTGCCCAATGGGTGTCAACGGGCCACTATCACTAATGCTCCGCTGTTCGTCCGTCCGATCGTCTGTCCGTCCCAGGCTGTATCTTTTAGTGTCTTGCTTTCCATGACACCGGACCGCATGTTTGTGTATAAGAATGAATATCGCGCATGCGCCGCTCCGCCGACTTACCGGCGCCGCGCCGGAACCGCGTGTACACCGCATTGATGCAGAGTCAAATAGTAAAGCAACGATCACAGTTCAGTAAAGCATTTCCAATAATAATAATACCTTTAATACCTTTTTTTTTTATGGTGGGAAATCGTCAAATGACTTCTCCGGCTCTGGGTGGAGCGGGATGTCGTGTCAGACTTATACTGTCTAAAACGCACCCGGTTGCCTGTGCCAGGGCCACGGTATCCTTCAAACAACCCGCGACCCTGGCAGGCCGATGTCACTTAGTGTTGACATCTCTTTGAGGCGCGGGTGGAACACAACGCGCCGTTGATCCCGGCCGGGTCCTTACCGGACAGCGAACTACACATTGCTCGCCGTCCGCAAGCCCACGCCTAAGGTGGCCGGGAATCCGCTTGCGATTCCCGATGCCCAGGGCGTCTCCTGCGGCGTGAGGGCTCAAGGTTCTCTCCCTCACGCGCTCCGCCTCCTCCTTCGCAAGCATTACTACTTCGCAGAAGGTGGTGACAGCTTCCCATTCGCTCTCACTCCGTACCATGGCCTGGACCAGATTTCTGTAAGTAGGTTTGTACAAACACTTATACACGTCAATAAAAAAAAAATAACTAGAAGAGGTCGGCGTTTCCTATCTGAATAGGAACTCTTAGAAGAAAGACCGAAACAAACTCAGAAGTCTCTTTTAAAGTCCAGACATAATTTTGTTCAGAATATGTGAAGACCATGTAGATCGGTGAAATGGTCTTTTGAGGAAAGAACCTCACAGATTGAGTGAATATATCCAGTCAGTGCTCGTATGCGTCAATAGTCTTGCTGCTCAACACAGACGATTCGTCGAAGAAGACCATGGAAAAGACATTTGAGTAGGCCGTATAAATTACTCTAATGGCCAGATCATGATTAAAACTAAAAAAAAAATACAATGTAGCAATTCCGACCCCAAGTATATTGCCTAGTTTGGGGTTCACCGACTTCACAAAGTAAATGTTAAGTTGTTACAGTTTCGTTGATAATGATTTACTGAACTGTGATCGTTGCTTTACTAGTGATAAGGCAGCAATGCGATGTACAAGCGATACCGACGGCGACGCGGCGACGACGGTGCGGCGCATGCGCGATATTCATTCGTATACACAAACATGCGGTCCGGCGCCGCCGAAGGTGCGGCTCCGGCGTCATGTACATGAAGCCAAGTAGACAATTTTCACAGAGTGGTACTGCTATGGCCACTATTACAACAATTAATAAAAATAAAAGGCGAGCCCCATACAAAATTATAATATTAATCAGCCTTTATCGTCCCCACTGCTCGGGCACAGGCCTCCTCTCTGTGAGAGTTAGTGTTCCGTAATCCACCACGCGGGCCCAGTGCGTGTTGGTAGATGTCACATGTCTTCGAATGTTTACCTTCACCGCTATGAGAGCAGTGGTGATGAAGTTGTAAACACAAAGTACAGCGCCTGCCTGCTTTCGAACCCACGACCCACAACTCGTAAGTCGGGGCCGTTACCGCTGGGCCACCACTGCTCTACATGTCCTCTCCCATACAATAAACGTGTTTAAATAAATGTAGTGTACGGTGATGTAATATTGTACGGTGATACGGAACTCTTCGTGTGCGGTTCGGACTCGTACGGGGCCACTTTTTTGACACTGCCGTTCACTTGCAACTGGCCAACCGCTTGGTATTTGTGTCCGTTGCACCAAACGGACCCGATGGAATGAATTTTTGAGAATTCTCTTTTACTAGCTTCTTCTGACTCCGTCCGCGTGGATGCCAATTATACCACAAAAAATAGCCTATGGCTCTTGGCAATAGAGTAGCTTTCTACCAGTAACGGATTTTTGAAATCGGATGAGCAGTTTCGGAGTTTACCTCCTTTATTCAGACTTACAAACTTTGCCTCTTTTATAATATTAATATAGATAAAGATAATATTGTTTTGTATTGCTGAACTCTTTATATAACATAAAATCACGCCTTTAATCCCGGAAGGGTTAGACAGAGGTGTACCTATAGTAAACCCACATTTCGCCTTATGCTTAAGTCCTATCTAATAGGGGGCGAGCCTATTGTCATCCACCTGGCACAAATCCAGACTCCGGGCTGCTACTGAGAAATTCTAGATAGAACAACCTAATAACACATTGACCGACCTGGGAATCGAACCCAGGACCTCATGCTCAGCAGTAGCTATTGCGACCACTAGACCAACGAGGTGGTCTCTCTCAGACTCTTTATAATATTAGTGTAGATTATAGGAAAGTAGGTACCTACAAAGTTCGTCGAAGCTTTTTTTTTCGAGTCAAATGTTAGTTGTACCTAATCAATAAACACTAATATTTCCAATTCGTGAAAGAATTTTTGGAATACAAACTCTTTTAACTGTCATTAATCGTTACCTCATAGATTATAAAGGGTGGCATTTACATCGAACAGCAAAATGTAACCATTAATTCATTATTTAAAAAAAAATCTAAATCTTCTAGCGTAGAATATTTTCGTCGGTTATCAAAAAAACATATCAACTGTTTCATTGAAAAGAGCAATACCTACGCGGTCAATATACATGCAACAGTTTGTTTTTGTCAATAACAGCCGAAACATGAATATTGGAATTTAAAATTATGTACTGAATTCATGTACTGATGTCGCTGCCACCCTGCATTATTATTATTTTAAAATACACAATGTACCGTACCTAAGATACAGTAAATAACATAACAAAATTGTTCCACAAATGCAATTTGGACAGGCGCTAAAAGCTCGAGAAATATAATAAGCATTTTGTGAAAACTTGATTTACTTCGACACTTGACTCGTTAAGAAAAGCGGGCCGATACGTAGGGTGACTGTAAATATTTAAAATTGAAACCGTACTTTTGTCGCATAAAAAATAAAATAAAAAAATAATCCTCTGTGAGAGTGGGTGGGCCGTAATCCGCCACTTGGAAAATTATAGGCTGATTATGTTTATGTTAATATTTTTTGGCTCAATATATTTGTGTTATTTACACGCCTTCCAATGAGAGAATGCGCTCCTGACACCTGTCAAATATACAGCATGGATCAGAAAGGTGTGGTTATGTTTTAGGGTATGGTACAGACCATCAAACTGAAGAACTTTCTCCATGATTACGACGTTGGTCTCATCGATAAACATTTCTTTCTGATTTATGCTGTAAACAGTTGTTTTACATATGACAGCAATGACAATAAATATTTTTGTGGTGCACAATCGGAGGTAAAATAAATATGTAAGGACCGCTAAATCTGAGAACAAAACATTTTTTTGTTGTTCTTCTTTAATAAGTACTAAAGTCTTTATGAAAATTGTATGACACTCATTTAACTTACTTTTTTTCTTCCTTTGATGATTCTCTTGCCATTCTTGAATCAGTCTTGAAATAATCTTCTCTAATCTTAGTTTTTTAACCAATCTTCAACCAGTTTCTATGTATTAATATTATTTAGAGAAATTATAAATACATTTATTAACGGTGGAAATATACGTTTCATTCCTAGTGACAAATACTGTGTGTGTAATACGCTCTCCAAATTGCGTGGCGTGAGACGCCCTAGCCGGCCACTCTTGGACTGGGAGTTCTTCGACGCAGGGTCACTCCACCCACGTGTCATTGGAAGGCAAAGGGCACTACTCCTGGCGAGCGGGAGGCGCTACCTGAGAAGTTGAGTAAAAAAGAAGAAATTATCAGCAAGAGGGTTCCACCCTTTTGCTGATAATTTCTTCTTTCTTTTTTGGACAGATTTGAGCACCTCGCGGGTTCCTACGTGACAATCCATATCTTACGTGAGCTCGCTCGCGACGGACTGCAGGTCGGTAGTGCGGCTAACGTGAGCTTCTTCGCAACGGGCTGCGGGCCAGTGGAGCGGCTGACGCTAGCTGCATCGCGACGGGCTGCGGGCTAGTGGAGCGATCGACTCGAGCTTTCTCGCGACAGACAGCGGGCCGGAGGAGCGGCCGACGCGTGCTGCTTCTAATTTCTTTTTTTAACAGTTTTTTTTTGTATTTCATATATTCTAATATTTAATTTATATTATTTGTGACCACGTTTGGCTAGCCGGCTAAACGTTTCGTTACAGTACAAAGCCAAGTGCGAGTAAAAACCTAAGTGATAGTTGTGTTTAAGTGGTGACTGATGTTTGTGTGTATGATTTTTGTGCGTCATTGTCGTTATGCATGAATTTCCTCATTATCGTATCTGCTTTATATTTTAGTGTGTTTGCATAAATAATAAACTAAAAAAAAAATATCCTTCACCATCTAAAATCATGGTGCCCCTACTATGGGACATTTTTTCCTTTTCTTTAAATCGTTTATTTTGTTTGAATCAAAGTGATATCCGATCGAAAACGCCGGTCGTGTTTCAAGTTGTAATTATTATTGCGGTATATGTGATAACAAGCAACGTGCTGAAAATTTATAATTTTCACGATTAGTCGTGCAGATAATATTTTTTTCTTAATAATTTCTATCGAATAATACATGAGTTGGGGATAGTAGATAAATGGGTTCTATTCTCAGATCGTGCAAAGTGTTATTGGGTTTTCCCAGGAATTTTTCAGTAGCAACCCGGAGTCTGGATTTGTGTCCGGTTGAAGGCAAAAGGCTCGCCCCCTAAGTCTGACTTAAAAACATAATTGGCGGGGTAGTAGATGGATAGATACAATATATATTTGTTACACCATATATAAAATAGAGATATATACATGTAGTTTTCAACCATTTTTCAGATTAGCTAAAGTACGTACATCATTTATGGGGTACTGTGTTAAATGTTATAACAAAATACCTTGTGATATATTGCAATTAAATGAAAGAAAATTTAAAATTCGTATAAAAAGTACACTTTGCAGACAAGCTTATTACAAATTAGAGGACTATATACAAGATAAGAATGCTTGGAAACATGATGGTCCAGCTCCATAGGACAATCCCGTCTAGACAAAATCACACTGGTTGCTAATTAAATTTTTATTTTTATATTTTTTACTTACTCACACACTGACTTATTCCTAGTAAATATTTTAGGAAAGTCATATATTTTTACAGTGTTTGTAAATATGTGAGCACAATGTACCTATCGCGTCATTCATTTATCTGCCTTTGCTATATTTTTAGTTCTTACCACTTGTGGTATAGTATTTTTATTCTTGGTGCATCGTCTTCACATATAAAAATATAATTAATGTATACAAATATTGTAAAATATTTTAAAAGAGTAACGTTGGAGTTTCTTGCCACTTCTTCTCCATACGAAACTACTTTTTGGAAGTGGCGCCTAGAATCAGTTATATTTTTATTGTAATTTTTGACGTTCAAAAGTGCCATTTTAATGGGCCTATTTGAAATAAATGCTTTGACTTTGAGTTATTTTGCAAGGGGAGACACATTGGCGGTCTATGGCACCTCTGCCAAACCCTCCGGGTAATACAGTCGAAATGTTTTGGGTGCTAAATAAAATGATGAACACAACGCGTAGTTCTTCCGGCATAAAAGAGTTCCTAAGCCCCGGCTTTATAAAGATCAATAATGTAACTTTAAAATGGAAGGCTTTCATACTTATTTGTAACCGGAACGTTGACAAAAGAGCTTTAAACGGCATGGTGTTAGTCTTTATTTATATTTAATTAAGTTTAAAGCTTCGCTAAAACAATTTCAACATTGATTTCACGGGGTTGAGCGTTTTGTGTTTCGTATTTGGCTAGGAGAGTAGCGAATTTAAACTTGCAATTACTTGTTTTGTTACAGGCTTCACTGCTGTTTGATAATTAAATCTTGCAATTGATTCTTAATTTAACTAACTAACTTTAATCTCAACATGTCATTTGTTTAAATAGGTTTTTGTTTTTATTATTAAATTTATCTTTCTTGTGGATTATATTATATTTTGTGAATGTGAGAACGCTGTAGGCCTTCTAGACTGTAGATTTTTTGACCATTTTCCATTTTGCACACTGTCCTCGCATACCTATTAACAATGTAATTCGAAAACATTGTAAAAGCCCTGAAGTGGAGTTTCTTCCCAGCTCTTCTCCATAGGAAACGACCAATTGGAACCGTGCACTTAGCTTCTGACGTTTCATAAGTGCTCATAACAATAGGTGTTTACCTATGAAATTACCGTTATAAAGAAAGTTAAAGTAATTTTTTTAATTTTTTTTTTTTTGAACAATCAAAATATGCACCCATGCGAGCGCATTGGTAATTTTTCAATGCCCTTCTTGAAGAAGTCAGTTGTACGGTAGCCAAAAAACTCTTCAAAGGCATTTTGTACTTCCTCTCGGGTAATGATGTTTTTCCCTGCCAAGAAGTTGTCCAAATTTTGGAAAAAGTACAAGTCAGTCGGCGCAAGGTCTGGTGACTACGGTGGATGACACAAAACTTCGAAACCTAGCTCTTGTAGATTAGAGACCGTCTGTTGTGCCGTATGAGGTCGAGCGTTGTCGTGTAGGAGCAGTGCGGACGAACAATTAACCAATCACGAGTAGTGCGTTCGTTTGTAGTGTTCACTCGGTACACATCATTAATGTTGCGATCCAGTTGTGCGACATTGTTGCCTCGACGGAAGTCGTATTCCATAATTACCATATCCATTCATCTGTGATCAAGGTGGAAGATGTATCCAGCTTATAAATCAGATTGTCACCACCTCAATAACTATGAGATCGTATTTCAACGCAACCCCGGGTAACATACGGGCTTACAATTGGTGTGTAGACGAGACGATAGAACTTTATATTTTTTTAGAAAATAAAAAATATCATGCATAATATAATTATTGTACACCCACATTTCGCCAGTTATTGTTATCGTGTCCATATTGATGAAAAAGATACAAATGTTGTGAAAACAAAACACCACTCAATAAACAAATGACTGAATTTAAAAATAGAATTCCATATTTTTTTAATTCATTCGAATTTATAATCTAACGCCAGCAATACATAAATAACGTTTCAAATCGCCAGTGACATAAACTTCATAGGTGAAAACCTAATATTTGGATTTTAATTGATTTTGAACTCACTTCCGACTAACCCATTAAGTTGAAACTTTTTACACACACGACACACGAGTGCCGTTCAGATTCTGATGATAACAGTAACTACATTTATTTTACAGCCAGGATCACTGCCGCTCGAGGGCACGCTTTAACACTAACCTTCAAATACTTAGTATATTTGTTCATGAGCTTGAATGTTGGCTACTAAAACAACATACTTAAACTATTATCTCCTTTTCAAACAAATTTCTCACCGACTAGTCGACACTTCACATGACCAGAGGGCTGGATTGTTCTTTGGCCAAAGAATTAGCATTGCCATTCAGCGTGGCAATGCTGCCAGTCTTCTGGGAACGTTTCCAGGTGACAGCGATGCGGACGAATACTTCGACGCCTGAGTGTTTTTATATTAATTTGTATATGTAGTTAGTTATTTAGTCAATTAATTTAGTTATATATATAGTTTGTTATGTTGCAGTTTATTTAAGTGAGAAATAAATATGAAGGTTAGTCATCTATTCCCCTAAAACTATTTAATCTATAAAGGTATACCTAATCTTCTTTTTGCGTCGATGCCACGACAGTGTCATAAATTTTGTTGGATCAAAACTTTTCCACTTCCACCACAGCGTCCTCGGTGGTAGCGCAGACGTCACTTTAAATGCAAGTTTTGGGGCAAAGAGGTCGCCAAAAATCCTCAAAACCCTAATTCCTAAGGCAACTCATGAATACAGTAGTATGTGGGACATAAAAGCACCGCTATAAATGTTACAGAATTATAAATGTTACGTTTTGAATTGATAACAGAATCAAATATGTAACACCTTAAAATATTTTTCAATGTGTTACCCCAAAACACTTACAAAAGCGTAAAATTAATATATCTGTAACCGTTATAAAAGTGTTATCAGTGTTAATAAGTGTAACAGGTAAATGCGGCGTCGCCAAAATAGCCGCAATCCCGACCGGATTGAGGCAATTTTAGCATTGCCGCGTCTGTCTGTCCGCAGCGCGTTGTTCCGGTACATTACAATTATACCTAAAACTGCTTTAATCTGTTACACATATTAACACATAAAAAAGGTTACACTTTGATAGTGTAATATTACTGTATCTGTTACATTTATAAATGTGCTTCTTAACAGTAAAAAAAAAAGTGTTAAATCATTTTGAGTCCTTGGAAAGTACCTGTACCTTATTTTAAGTTCCAAGTAGAAACATAAATTCATTGTTCGTGGTATCATCGCCCTTTTTGTAGCCACAATCTTAATTCAATTCTCTCCGGCATAACTCGGTTCTGAATTTTAGGGCCAGGGAACATACAATAATATGTAGCATCACGCTTGTACTTAACTGTTACTGGGTGGGCGAGTTCTCGCTCATAGGGTTTAAGAATCTGTTTATACGAACCGGCGGGGTGATCGCGTAACACACTTAACAGAAAGAATGGCTTTTATTTCGACAGTTCAACAACATTCATTGCGTTATTTACGTTAGAAATATCCTTAAAAATGATTCAGATTGATACTGATGGTTACTCAATGTCTGAACTGATCTTTGGATAGTTCTTTCTTATCCTTTGAAGATATATGAGGGAGGATTCTCCGACCAGATGGGTGTCGTATCTGGTGGGCAACTGCACAACGATTGATGTCGGGAAGTTGTATATATGCTAGATGCGCGGTAAACTCTGATTGTGCGATGCAGGATTTGTGTGACGTCAGTGTGATGCGTTGTTCGCATGTAGTGGTGTTTTTTTTTTTGGGAATTGCATCTCGCAGGTCAACCTATGAGGTTGTCGTCTGCTTAAACGGACTAGCCTATGGTTGCCCTAATAAATTAAGGCCTCCAGCCAGGACTTAAAATTAAAAAAAAAAAAAAAAAAAACTTCATAAAGGAATGCTTAAAACTTGCAATGAGTTCCTACCAATGAGTTCAAGTTTCCATGTGTTAGTATATCACATTACTGGCGAAATCCGAAACACTCCTGGAATTACAAGCGTGATGTTTTTTTTTAAATGTATATCAGCACATAGAATTATTGACTAACTATCAATATTACTTTAGTTTAACCAAAGTAATATATTTTTATGCGAGAATAATAAACCCGCGACTTTTCTGTTCGTCCACATAGCCACTGAACCAACAGAGTAGTCAAAATCGCACTGTTGTACAAATAACTAGCTTATAATTTTCATGTAAATATATTAAAAAAAACACGCCCCATCTTTTGTCAGAACATAACAACTAGTGCAAAGCTATCGGAAATCATTAGGTAGTTAATGAAACTGGTAAATTTGGGAACGAACTTCCTATCTAATGCCCTACTCGTAATAGCGGTTTAAGTGCTTTCGTTTTGGATCTACGAATCGTAATTTGATATGCCATCCAAGCTTCTAGTTTCGTAAGATCTTTTGGTTTAACAGTCGATAAGCAGTGCGTTTAAACTACGTTTAACTAATTTTGTGTGTGTGTTGAGTGATCAACTCTTTGAGAGAGTCTTATGTTTAAAAAATCCCTACTTTGGACGCGTTAGTCTAGTACAGGGATCACAAATTAGTTTCTTAAAGAGACCGTTTAAAAAAACTATGACTGTCGCGATCTGTTTGGTAGATGATTACGACGAATAAAACGAAAAGAAACCTGAGTAATGTCAGCCAAGTAAATTGTTACTTTGAACTATCTGTCTAAGTATCTATATAAGTCTGGAGTAAAGTTGGTGCATTCAATCTTGAAGATCGGTACGTCGAGATCGAAATTTACTTCCGGGTCGACGCGGTCCGCCATTTGGTGACGCCTGTACCCTAATTGCGTAATACACAATCAATCGGAATCTGAATCGTTTTGAAACAGATTGCTAATCCATTGCTTCATAAGTTCGATAAAAAAATCCGCTCAACAATGTAAATAACGCAATGAATGTTGTTGAACTGTCAAAATCAAATAGATTAGTCGTAATCGTTTAAGAAAAGGTGTTATGCAATTAGGGTGCTGGTTCAAAAAAAATGCAGAACCTAAGGAGTTCGGCATAGTTGCTATGTTTTAAAAAGAGAAGCTGGAAGGAATTGTGTTATAAACCTGTGATGTAACTATAAGTTTTTACGAAGCGCGATTTCATGAAATCATAAAATTTGATCGCTTTTCTAACTTATCGAGTAGTATTAATGATTGAAATTGTTATAATTCTGGAAATACATTCTTGTAACGGTCGCAAAAGATATTTCGATCAACATACAACCTATCACTGACTTGCAAATTGCAACAAAACTTTAGAAATTTTGAATTTCGTGATCTATTTTTGTGATTTAACAACTAGGTGGCCACTTATGCAAGTCGTACATTTGTGGGCATTTCTTCTGTGTCAATGGCTAGTCTTCGTTGAGATTGGCGGCCATGGCAAAATTCGGTCTAGAGGTTTTTTTTTTTCATTTAAGGACCTGAAAGAGTAAGTTCATACCATCCCTACTATTTGTTGATTTAGGATTTTGACATTCAAGTCATGTCACTATTACTAATATACCTACAAACATTTCATAGATCTTGTCTAATACTCTAAACATTGCTAAGTAAACCGCAACAGAAACAGTAAATGGCAAAACTGCGGGATATACCATAAAGTTAATGTTAATATCGATTAAGCACATGTGTAGAGAAACCTATTAGCAGTTGATATGGCCTGAATTAGCTTACCTACTGACAGGTTATTTATATTCATATAACTGTTTATTTTATTTGACTATTTATGTCAATTATTTTCATTTATTATTGACATGATCTACTCATTGCAATGTTTTTAATGAGTTGTATTGCAATACGTGATTAGCTACCGACCTCAACAATTGATCACATTATTCTTACCTAAGCAACCAGCAAGTTCGTGCCCTTAAATGTCTCTGCTTGCGGTGGCGTCGGCTTGCCTCCTTCCCTAAAATATGGTGAGGAGGTTTATGCTCATGAACGGGTGCTGCGTGTGGTGACTGGTCGTCTTGCTGATCATGGTTTTGTTATTGTTATTAGTAATATTTATTTTTATTTATTTTACTTCGATAGTCCTATTATTATCATTTGTGACTTCGAGTTACAGCTATGTTAACATAATACAGCATTGCATAGTATAAGCTGTCACACCCTTTATTTATGCTTGTAGGTTTATAATTGGGTACTAAGTTTTGTTTACATTACATTTTTTGTTCGAGTTTTTTTCATTGTATTTGTTGTTATATTCACGTAGCTAACTGACATATAATTTTATTTTATGTTCTGTGCCCCAGTGATATAATTGCATTGCATACTGTAGCGAAATAAAAAAGAAATTTTTTGAGCTTCATAATACGAATAATTTTGTATTTTATTTTTAAAAAAACACCGCAAATACTAATGACAAAGTAAAAAACCCATGCATTAGATAGAAAAAAAATATGGAAATATTGCAATATTGTAAACCAAGCAAAACTTAGTGGAAGATTGATTTTAACGCAAGTTATTTTGGTAGATAAACCTATAATAATAAATCAATAGGAATAGTTTTAAAAATTAGGCCACTGTACGCAAAATACTGTCCCTTCACGGTATGACTCACGTGACGTACTTACACTTAAGAGCAGGGCGACGTCTGAATTGTCCATACAAACGTAATACCGAAACCATTTGCAATTTAGGCATATTTCCACCATATTATGATTATATTCGGATTAACAGACAGATTAGACAGTATTTATCAAGGTTCCTACATCTTTTATTTTGCAAAATACTTATCTACAATGAAATTTAAGCTAATTAAAAATGATTTCGCACTTTTTGACAGCGTAAATGACATGTTTTCTTATCGTTTTTTGTGTACTATAAACAACAATATCTGTAATGTTGTTGTATTAGAAACATAGCTTATATTATCTTGTTGCAAAAAGTCGAAAAAAAAGAAAAAAAGATTAAGTTTTCATTAATTATTTTTGGTATTACGGAACACCTCAAAATTTATCACAATTTTTCAATAGCTAGTAGTGCTATCGCGTCAAGCAAATGTCAATGTGTGCGTGGTCGTACTGCTCAGGGTAGTAGATGTGTATCGCTCACACAAGCACACACATAACCGATTTACGGCAACGTTTAGCCCGCCGCGTGCCGTGGTTATCCGTGTTTGTTGTCAGTATTAGACGATTACTTTATTGTCCTGCGTATTTATTTGCGTAATTGTATTGTAATATTTTTGACACTATTGACTTATAAATGCTGTGAACTTGGATTTAGATTGACCTTATATTTGGTATCGAGTAACCTAACCATTGATACATCAACTGAAATTTTCTTTGTGTAATTGTGTAATTCAATTACAAAGTCAACATTAATTTATGTGTGAGAAATACTTTGCAATTTAAGAAAATAAATATTACAAAAATAAAACAAGTTTACTGCATTATTGTGTCCTAAAACAATTTGTTTTAGTACATGTCGGCGTCACCGTTAGCGGTAGGTGCAGCGGGCCGAGTTACGATGTGCAAAGCGGGACGTTCGCCTCCTCACTCTCCCCACTTCTCAAACAACATAATGTAAGCGAGTGCGCAGCGAAGAGGGGGATCACTCTTGTGGCAGGCTCGGCCCGGTGCGCCTGCTGTAGCGCCTAGAGCTATTATATCGATCCATTTAGTTAATTAAAAAGCTGTTGGAATAAATAAGTTGGTTACTGCTATATTTCATACTTTCATTTTATATGTCGGACCTCTGCCTTCAGGTCATTTCATGGTGATTATTTAATAAGAAATTGTGAGTGAAATAAAGTGATTGTGCTATAACTAGTGTCTATATTTTCTTCGCCCGACAATCCACGCCTACTTACAAAGTGCAAGTGTAATATCGCTGATGAGGGCCTATACCGATATATATTTATTTTCGTGCCGTATGAAATAACTTATTTATTTTTTTACATTTTTTTTAAAAACCCCTTATTAGGATTTATTGATGTCCGTATATGTGTCCGTGGCATCATAACGGGCCCTGTCAGAATATCAGCGCTGCGTTACTTATTTTTAAATATCGCAGCAATATGCTGAGATAGGAGCCTTTTTGGCCTCGCACAGGTCTTTTTACTGTTTTTTGTTGTTTTTCTGTTAGTTTATATGTTTTTTGTTAATTTTATTTCTTTTACCAGTTGTATTCCCTGTGCGTGTCCAAAATAAAATATTTTTCTTTCTTTCTTTCTAGAAGAAGCCTTAGTTTTTTTAAAGAGGAGACCAAGGGAATAAATTATATATATCCCTATAATTTGTATTTACTCGACGTATAACGTCGGCCGGTTCCCCCTAAGGCATCGACATAATAGAGCGCGATCATCGCATGTACCTGCGAATTTTACTAATACGAACGCGCGAACAAACATATTGAACTCGAATAGGTGTCCTAACTGACAATCGCATAACGCGGTCGCGCGATCAAAATTTTTGTAAACGTATTCGTGCGAAGTTAGCTCGTACGAACGCGCTATCAAACATACTGAATTTGAATAGGTGTCCTAATTGAAATTCGCGCGAATCGCGTCGGCGCAGTGGGACACCGCGCCCGCGCCCCTCTCGCCTCCTTGCCGGCCCGACCGGCTGGCCTCCATTTTATTTCGTCGCGTCGTCAATTCGTGCGATGACCAATTAGGAAACCAGTTCTTGCCATCGTGCGTACAAGCGATGGAAGCATCGCTTACTCGCGCGACGATCGCTCAATCGCGTTCTATTAGGACGGTGCTTAAGACCACGCGCGATGACGATGTATAAGTACCATTAGTAGTACCTTCTATAATTTATTCAAGATCACCAACAGCATATAGGTAATTTTCTTGATTTTCTCTACAAGACCTAGATGTCGAAATATTCTTATAATTATGTGGAGATAAAGGCATTATAAAGAAATTTCCAAAAAACTCATTACTAGTCTGTAGATTTACAAAGTCGTCAAGAAAAACAACGCAAATCATGAACATACCCAATTACTAATAGATAGAAATATCTTCAGAGTCGTTACGAATGAATGGAAGGTACAGTTAGTACAGTACAGCTCATAAAAGCTATCCATTTACTCACACAGTCACACACACACACGGCTGCGCACCGCGTCCTTCACTCCCTTCTTTTGTCAAACAGAGATAGCAATATTCCGAATCCGGCCTCGAATCTCTATAACGTGCGTTGTTCGTCGGCCCTTAAGTACGATATTCATTTTAAAGTTAGAAAAGAACTTTATCCTAGTGACAATAAAAATATAGTAAATTTTGCAAATACGATTATCCGGTGATGCCGACACAGTACAGTCAGCGCAGTGCGCACTACTAGTATATCTTGGGCTTGTAGGCACGCAGTATATGTGAAGGCTGATAGACCAACGCTGCTAGAACGGCTTCGGACTGGGTCAAGAGTTGTTAACGACTTTCCAGCCCGTCGGACATAATATAGATAAGACTGGTCAATACCTGAGATACATTTTGGAAACCGTGGCTACAAGCAGAATTTTAATAAGAGTGAAGAACAATAACATATGCAAGAAGACATGAGAAAAATAAAATTAGATACCAATTTACGAAGAAAAACTTCTTAGAGGAATGAAGATGGGCGTGCGGCCTGCCTGCCTAATACTGTACGTTTCCAATTATTACCGGAATACCCATTAGATTCACAAGATAACCTGACCGATTACGGTGACATATCAGGATATTATTATTAAAATAATTATTATTATATTAATACATATTCTTGTATTCTTTAGCACTTAAGGGAATTTAGGCTTATTATTCCAGAAAAATTAAATAACGTCTTTCGTCGATGGAAAGAAAATCTGCAATCAGTCAGAGATTTTTTTTACATATTTTAGACGACATTGGATTTTAAAATACTGAAAAAGATAATGACAGCCAAGGTACTATATAAGATATAGCATACAAGATAGCAAGGTTAATATGAATAAGGTTTAATTGTAGAAGATGCGCCATTGTTTGTTCTTCTTCCCATCTAAAGCACTAGGAAGTGGTGAAGAGCGGTTTGGCGGACTGTCTTATGAAATCTCGACGTTTGAATAGTGGTGATTCTCACCCTAAAATTCCGAGATTTGTGATTATGGCCCACTCCCTCTCACAGACAGGAGGCTTGTGTCCCAGAAGTGGAAACGTTATAGGCTGATTGCTATGGCTATGCTCAAGCTAGCTCAAGGTTAAAGGGTTTACCACTGATGTGCGGCCAACTTTAGTTTCTAAGTAAATCTGGGACATCATTCACTTGTGGTAAAAGGAGTAACCCGACGAACCATGAAAAACCGGCCAAGTGCGTGTCGAACCACGCACAATGAAGGGTTCTGTAGCTAGATAAATTTATACCCAGAACAAACTTAATATTGTAGTTGAAAAACATGTTCTCCCATACATTTCAACTGCAAATGTATTTTGGTCGACTATTACTCGTTAACTTGTAAAGCCTACTAAGCTGTGATAGTTTTCCTTTTATCTTCATTATATATACTACTGCCTGGAATTTTTCACATATCCTAATACAACTATTTAGCTGGCACGTGGCACGCTAACACCTGACTCCAACAAAAATTCGCACTTTAAAGCACTTCGTAAACGGATCCCTGAATCTAACAATGGTTTTCACTTACCCGCAATATTTTTGAACAACCTTTCCAACGACACCCCACAACACGGCAGAGACGAAAAACAAACATCCGCTCTGTACGTGCATGGGTGTAGGAAGGTGGCCAAAAATAGATTTTTTCAAGATTTTATTTTACCATATGGTCGGCGTGACTAATATGTATATCAAGGCCAAACTACAGCTCAGAATCTCTGAGCTTAAGTGCGGACAGACGGACGGACGGACATGGCAAACTATAACTGTTCCTTGTTGACTACGGAACTCTAAAACAAACAAAGTGTTAAAGATTAATCACAATAATAAATTCCTGCTTACACAAAATCCTCAAAGGACACGAAAGCAATACTAAACGTAATTCGGCAATTTTTTTTTGCAGAAACAAACCTTATGTAGCCTATAAATTGCGGCCTCCATACACATTTTGTCTTCCAAGTTTTCGAAGACGTTTTCTTTGTCCCGCACCACTGTTTGCAAATGGGCCTTTTTCCTGCATTATGTCTGCCAATAATTGTACTTATTCCATCTGTGAGGCGCCCTAACGAATTAAGTTAAGTATTCATGGATGCCATCATTTTTGACACATTAAGAAGAAGTCGGGGGTTGGCTCATGAATACAATTTTTATTCAGTTTGTGTTTGAGGTGATTAATGAAGACTTTGTGTTAGTACCGTTGGAAGTCCGCCTTTCGTATCTCGCTGACTGGTGCCAGATTATCAATGAATAGTTAATTATGTAGATTGAAGGAGGATTACGTATTTCCGCAACAAAAAAAAAACAGTTTTTCGGCCGAAATCACTGACGAAAAATTAACCATTTTTATAAATATTTTCATGAATGGTAAAGCTTTATAGTGATTACAGAAATACAGCTGAAAATATAACGTGGAAAATAACGCTCATATTTTCGTTAAAAATGTCAATTTTTGTTGAAACTTGACTGCAAAATAATGGTTACCGAACGACCGAGTGCTAGCGCATTGTTCACAGAACCGGACATGCTATAACAACCTTTAAAATAACTTAGGAATGCACTAATTTGGTTTGTGTCTCATATAAAAGAGCACTCTGTTCTATCTTATTTGTTTAAACTATAAATTTTATACCTACACAAAATATAACTCAAACCAAATCATTCTTTCTTTCCAACTTTTAAGAAAATTTCACCTGGACTGGCAAAGCTACATGCAGACCATTAAAGGCATGTACCGCTCGAAATGTAAATGCAGTAAGATGCAGGCATACAGTCGACATCATTCGAGTCACGTATTCACATGCAACACGGAAGTTCTGCAAGAACCCCCTTGGTGGCTGTACGTTCGAAATTAACAAACTTTGTATTAACAAAAATGTGTTACATTTGTAGATATAGGATAATTGTTGAGTCACGTTCCCAGTTAATTAGTTAAAGTCTGGGAACACCTGCTGATTGTGATGCATATCGCGCTTGTTTTTAATGTTATTTGTTAAGATATGACAGTACTTATGTAGTTCTTGGTCTGTGGCAGTCTTATCCAGGTTTTCCCCGCGATTTTTTGTAGGTCGTCTACCTGGCTATTGGTTGACAATGCTGTGACAATGATGAAAATGCTTCTTCTGCCACATCTTGGCAACCATGGGGTCTGCTCCACCTGCTATAACCACGTCTAGCTAAGTGTCCTGTCCACCTTCAGCGCCGTAACGGATATGGAAAATAAATAAAAAGGTGATCCACAAGTTGGGCTGCCAACTTTAAAAAAAATCTAGTAGATGGCGAAAAACAAAGTAGTTAGGTATGTTTTAAGAAAATATTTAACGACTCAGAACTGTTTTTACACTCATAATTAAGAATACAAAATATATTAATTCAGGCCCCTTCTATTGTTGGCAACCCTATTCACAAGAACCCTCTCAATAAAAAACCGTACTAAGCTAATCCAGGAACTCTAGTATTCATAACATGAACTCAGTAGTACTAAGACGTGTGGACCTCCGGGACGCAAGTTTGAACACACTCCACCGCCATGCGGAAAACTAGCTGCTATTTCATATTTCTAGAATAATTTAGTAGCTACAGGTATTGCATTTTACAAAAAAATCCTGTTTTTACGCCTCATTTGCCAACTGCCAACGAATGTTTGTGCACTAAAACTTTGGTTTTATAAGGAAGTGGAATGGTAACATAGCGGCTGTCCGTTTTTGACAAATATTGAAACGAGTATGCTCAAGGCAGATGTGAGTGGAAACGTAGGGAGGGAACAGTAGTTAGAGGTTCTAAATTCTAATTATAATAATAAATACAGGTTTTTTTATATGAGCAATCGCTTTTTTGGAGCTGATCTAGTGTTTATTTATCTATATATATTTAATATATAACGCCGGGAGGGGACGCCCTAGGAGGTCATAAGGGTTCCGTTTTTTTCCTTTCGAGGTACGGAACCCTAAAAAACTAGAAAATCTACTGTCTGTAACGGTTTTTTAACTCCTGTTGTTACAAAATTACACTTTTTTTCTGTTAACTATCATAACCCAACCAGACTCCAGCTTGACGTCGACTTAAGGGACACCCTGTATACTGATTTTATTGGTGATGTTCTTCAGAAGGTCAGGTGCGTAGTACTTGCAACCGGCGTGCGAGTATTCAACGTAAACGAGGCAAAAGGAGATATTTTTAAAAGAGTAAGATTTTCATGCCGGCTCTTCTCCATAGGAAACGATTGATTGGAACCGTGCACCTAGATTCTGATGTTACATAACTGCCCATGCAGGATTATGTGAAATAAAATATTTTGATTTTGATTTTTTGGAGTATTTAAGGATGGTAGCAGGTGACGTTCTGTAATTTCTGCCTACCCCATGGCAAGAAGGCGTGAGTTTTTTTGACTATTTACAGGCACTTTTGAATAGGTTAGTCAGGAAATTGAAGCTAGTTGCCCATTCCATAACGTAGATATCTATGGAGAAGAACGGGCAAGAAACTTCAAAGACACTCTTTTAAATCAAGCTATTACAAAATTCGGGGAAAATTATTCTTGAATATATAAAACAAAGTCGCTTTTCGTGTGTGACCTCGTTGTTCTTCAAAATATGCAACGGATTTTGATGCGGTTTTCATCATCATTTAGTGAATGTATTTTGGAAGGTTTATAAACCATGTGAAGTAAGGGTGTATTAAAAGTCAAGGGGTCGGTCCTTGACAATAAAAAAAAACATTTATTTGGACCAGACACTTGTACACAAACTGCGTGACAGTTTGTCGGCAGGGTTAGCGCTCGTCTTAGAACATTTGGTATCAACAAACTGATTAAACATCTTAGTCGGTAGATACAGAAAGTGCCTGCAAATGGTTTATTTGAAGTAAATGCTTTGAGTTTGAGTTTTTGAGTTATGAATTTAAAAAAACATCTTGTTTTATTTTACTACATTCTCGAAATACGCATGGGTTGCGTATTTGATTTGTCTTGTTTTTCTCAAACCTGCTGAAGATAGAACAATAATGGCAGGTACGGTCCGCGTTTTTTTAATTTTTTTTTTGGTTTCGGGTTGGATAATCCTCGGTCTGTCGGACTCTAACGGACTAAAAAACAACCCGGTGTTCCATCACTCACCTACGCCGGGGTCGCGGGAACACATAATTTCTTCCGCAACCCCGGCTGGTGCCGGCACGCTTGCGCGGGCCCCTGGACCCATTTAGGGGGGCCGGAAGAGGGCGTTGTCCGCCCTCCTCCGACGCCCGGTGCGTCTGCTGCGGGCCGGGTCGTGAGTCGAGATCTCTCTCTCCCTTTCCACAGCCTCTTTCTGCGAGATGACCGTCTCACAGAAGGAAATCACCGCGTCCCAGGACTCGACGCTGCCGACCATCGAACTCACTACGGTCGGCAGCGACAGGTCGGGCGCGGCTCCTCCCAAGCGGCACACTCTGCCAGCGTGTGCCACGCCGTGTCCTCCCGGCAGTCGACGCAGTGGTGACACCGGGCGTCCGGCTCCCTGTTTATGCGACACAGGTACTTCCCGAAGCAACCATGCCCCGAGAGCACCTGCATCGCCCGAAACGTCAGGGAGCCGTGCCTTCTCCCAACCACAATGTGTGATCCGGCTGGCGGCGCCCGCCGGGGGCCATGAAACACCATGACCACCGACTTGTTGAGGGCCACCTCCAGGCCGAGGCGCCGAATGCGGCTCACCGTCAGTGAGACCGCTGCCTCCCTTTTTTTTTTTTTTTTTAGACTCTTACTGACTAAAAACCACCCCGGTGTTCCATCTCACACCTACGCTGGGGTCGCGGGAACACATTATTCTTCCACAACCCCGGCTGGTGCCGGACCGCTTGCGCGGGCCCCGTCTAGGGCGGGGGGAGTGAGGCCCCGCAACGTCTGTGGTCGGCGCGCGAGGAACACTACGCGCGCCGCCTTCTCGGGTCCTGATGTTGGGGGGCGACGGATGTCCCCGAATCCGTCGCCCCTGGACCCATTTAGGGGGGCTGGAAGAGGGCGTTGTCCGCCCTCCGCCTGCGCCCGGTGCGCCTGCTGCGGATCGGGGGAGTGGACGAGATCTCTCTCTCCCTTTCCGCAGCCTCCTTCTGCGAGATGACTGTTTCGCAGAAGGAAACCACTGCGTCCCAGGACTCGGCGCTGCAGACCATCGAACTCACTACGGTCGGCAGCGACAAGTCACTGCCTACTTCTGAGATGAGGGCACGGCGCGGCTCCTCCCAAGCAGCACACTCTGCCAGCGTATGCCACGCCGTGTCCTCCCGGCAGTCGACGCAGTGGTGACACCGAGCGTCCAGCTCCCTGTTTATGCGACACAGGTACTTCCCGAAGCAGCCATGCCCCGAGAGCACCTGCGTCGCCCGAAACGACAGGGAGCCGTGCCTCCTCCCGAGCCAGAGGTCGAGCACTGGCCGGACCGCCAGCCGACCAGATCCGGGCCCCGTAAAGGGCCATCGATCGCACGATCCCCACGTAGAGCCGCCTACAAGCGGCTGTCGAGCACCAATCCCAGATATTTCATGGTGGGCTCGACAGCGATCCGGACCCCCCCGACCACAATGTGTGATCCAGCCGGCGGAACGCTGCCTCCCTGTGCGAACTCCTCCGGGCCGTGACCAGCGTGTCGTCCGCGTAACCTGCGTAAGCTGACCTTTACGGTTGTGTGAGTGCACATAGCGACGCGTCTTTTGCTTGGCCATCGGCCAAGCGGACAGTTGGCCTGAGGCACTGTACATTCACGCGTGATCATCGCGCAATCACAGTAGTGCGATTGGTAATCACTCACACAGATGCAAAGCTCAGCTCAGGCACGGTAATAAAATCATACAGTATTGTAACTCGGCCGTATCTTTAAAATAAATGCCTACAGCCGCGCGGTACGTAAACATGCATAGGGCTGCCCGCCTCCAGCATTTGAATTACTTTTGCCTACTCTGGGTTTGTTTCAATTTAGTTTTGTGATTGTAAATATACTTTTGTATATAATCAAATAAAATACTTTGTGAATTTAATAGGAAGTGTTCAATAAAAATGAGTGACGTTTTTGATTGTTAGATTTAATTAAAAAAACCATGTTTATGTTTGAATAACAAATCGGTCTTATAAAATTTGCGACCGAAAAATATTTGCGCCTCGACTGAGACGTACGAAATGCTTTATTATAAAAATCCGCATAAGAATGCGGATTTTTTATACTTTAAAATTTAATAACAAACGGATAGTAGAATAAGTAGAAATGAAAATAAGTAAAAATGTCCCACGAATGGCACCTTCAATTAACATGACTAGGTGCCGAAAGTGTTAAAGAATAGCTTACGAGTTTTTTTTTTTTATTTCTTTTTTTTCCAACTTATCAAATCATTCCAATGTTATCTTCCTATTAAGCTTTATATTCTTATTTATAAGAATATAAAGCTTAATGAAAAATTGTTTTGGGAAACATGGACTCCAATCTTTACAAACAACAACACCTACCTACTCAACTAAAATGCAAAAAACAGCTGACGAATAATTTTAATAACTTTTTATCTCAGCTTTAACGTCTCTATAAATTAGGTACAGTTGTAGGTACCTAATTTATAGAGACGTAACAACTCAAAACAATGATTCTTTGGTCACCAATGCCAAGCTGAACAGCTGGCTACGAATGTTTTAAAATCACAACCCTCTCAAACATCTAAATATCCTGTGAATATTTCATGAGTCTAGCTATTGCTGTTGTTATTAATACCGAGAAAAAAACGGTTTCTAGTAGTATATGATGACATATCAGCAGCAGAAATACTTAAACTGAGAAAATTTCAACTATCTAGTGTGAGGCAGACGGTGAAATTATTTTTTCTAGTATTATTCATACACACAGTACAATAAACAACTATTATTAATAATAAAGTCTTAACTTTGAATAATGCAAACTTACAAAACAAAACACACCTGCCTTTTACCAAAAGCGTACCTACCGTTTCCTGATTCATGAACCGCCTATAACTACCTATTTCACTCGTGTCAATCACTTTCCTTTACTCCATTCACTTTATTTATTAATCCAGACATCTTTATTTTCGGGAGATAAAAGGCAATACTTATCCATTAAAAAGACACACTTTATGTACCTACCCACTAGTAAGTAAAATTATTTTATAGTCTTACCTTTCAGAGTTTACAGTATTCTAAAAAAAGTTATCTCTGGATGCGTTAGTGACGGATTCATGTAATCATAAACAGCACAATATATCATATTCGTCATATTAAATATGTACTTGAAGTTGGTTTTAGTGAAAAAATCGCGCGGTTATTGTTAAAAAAACAACACAACGCCCGTTCGTCAATACGGCACAGTCGAGATTGTCTGCATGCCGCGCGCGTGCCTTGAGCGAGGCGCGTAGGCATAGCTCGCGCTAAGTCCGTTTGTATGAAGTTGGAATACTGTATGATATTATTACCGTGGCTCAGGCCTCGCTGACTGTTTTATTTTAAGAAGCTGTAATGCAGCAGCAAGAAAGCCAATTTCGAAACTCAATTGACTGGACAGGTCCACTCAATCTGCGTGATTCTTTCTTCAAAAGACCACTTCAGAAAACGCAAGGCAACGCAAGGCTTTATCTAGTTGGTCTTCACATGATCCTGACCAAGATTATGTATGGACTTTAAAAGGGACTGTGACCTCTTAGTTTGTTACGGCCTTTCTTCTCAGAGTAGTCAGATAGGAAACGACGATCTAGTTTTTAAAATAAGATTTACGTGTTAGAAGTGTTTGTACAAACCTACAGAAATAAAATCATTTATCAATCATTTATCCTAGATGGGCCAAACCGGTTTTGAATTTTGTATGCGAACAAACTCGCGGGCAATAGCTGGTATGTCATCTAAAGTACCACTTTTAACAACAAGAGCTATACATAATATTACAGATCAATGTTATCTTCCAAGGACGTATAGACCACGTCAATTTTATGACCAACGATAAAAACTTTACACATCGGTCAACATAAAATGGGAGTTTAACGATTGCGGATAATATCCGCATCGTATCCGAAATTCGTGTTAGACGAAAAATTGAGTTCATCCGTATTATGTTTTCTTTTTATTTAGGAGAATAAAAAGGTGGAAATTTTCCTTGAAAACGCAGATTGGGTGAGCCTCATGGAAAGGCTAATCTGAATAGGTCAACTGCGTGAGTTTGGAAAGAATGCGAGTTGAAGAAAAAGGAGTACGTTAGGATCGTAGCAGGTGGCGTACTCTAGTTTTCGCCTACCCGTACGGGAAGAAGGCGTGGGTTCATGAATATGTAGGTATAAACAACACAATGCAACGATACATAGTAATTCCTAAGTTTTGCAGCAGCAGCAAATGGATTTGAACCGTGTTCGGAAGATGTCCGAGGGCCAAGTACCTATTGAGACTGTAGACGAATTAGATGATGAATGTGCATCACTTTAGTTTGTGTAAACGGGTTCTCGGTGCAGAGGGTCGGAGACTATACCAGAGTATCGTAGTGTGGCGTTGTAGTCGATTTCCTACAGATCAACTAAAACGCAGATCACTAGTTACGGTTCACGAGAGTGACATCCCTAAATCTTTCAAATTCCCACCACGTCACTCGGTGTCGTGGTATGGATTGGGTTATAAATATCCCTGCTTGACGCCTAACGTTCCCTTACCTTCGCAACAAGCAGCTCAAGCAGTAAGTTTAAATAACCCCGAGATAAACGGGTAAGTGCTCAGAGTGATTGCTTTTATTCTTAATTGTGTCCTGCCAGATCGCATTCTCTATGTATTTCTGTCTGCGCAGTCTGGCAGCTAATGCAATTGTTCTCGGCAGCCCCCCTATGACTGTCGGGAAAGCTATTTACCGATAGTGGCTTCTGCCACATCACCTGTCACCTTTACTGCACCTTTGTGAATGCGTGCGCATGCTTCTCGCATTCTTCACTTTGCTTGCCTCGCCGCGCTGCGCCTTGCTGTTCGCTTAAATCGCCTGGCCATGCGGCGAGGGACCTCCGAGAATGCCCGCGGCATGTGCACGGCATAACCTAAAATTGTAAACCGCCACGATGGGTGATTCTTCCTCCATCCACCTTGCTTTGGGCTTACGGCTGGGAGACGCACACATCGACGGAGGTTTGCAATCCTGGCACAACGCTTACGGAAGCACCCGCCTCGCGCTGATTTCAGGGTTCCAGTATTAGGTTTCGCTGCTAATCTCCTGCCTACCGCTGACTGACGTCATTGCTGCCTCCGCCCTACCGCTGGAGAGACGCCAGTCACGCGGACTACACACGCGGCCGCTACCGCCGCCTGACCTGCCATCCACGTGGCTCGTGGGTGCCGAGACCCCACGCCCGCCACGTGTTGAGGCCCCTGCCTGAGCGGACCGTGCCTACACGCGGTCGTGCATCCGTGCGTGGTGCTGCCCACGCCTGGAGACCTCTGGAGTCGCTCCTCTGCCCTGCTGCCTGCCCTGTGACCTCACGCCGGACCACGTGCTGCGGCGCAGCCAAGCCCAGGGCAGTAACGTTCCTTTCTTTCTATGAAAGTGACCAGTGAACAGTACACAGAGACCTTAAAACCCACTACCCTGAATTCTGTGTCTCGTGTCTCAAATAAATGTGTTAAGTGACCCTTTGGTTTCATTCTATCTACCTACCTAGAAACCCGCTTGCTAGTAGCCGTAGCCCGTTGGAAACTGTTCGATGAGTAGTCCGTGGGTACGCGGTAGGCGGTAGCTCTGGGTGGTATAGTCGAGTTTGCCTTGAAGCTAAGACCATAGATTCAAGGGTTTACTCGGTATTCCCGTGGGGAATTGTTGGGTTATTGGCCATGAATGAGATACCTGTGGTTTCGGTTTCTTTGATTAATGTAACTTGAAATCGATGTGCTTGGTTTCGGTCATCTCGAAACTAGATATTTCCAAATTGTAGATAAGCCTAGTTGTTTGTTTTTAACTTCAATGCTATTTGCTAATTGCTTGTGAAAAAAAACTGATTTTACAGAGTTATAAAAATTAAATTTGGACAAAAATTAAAAACGTCATTTTTATGTGACATTCTGAATACGAGGACTTTGGCTACTTTATTTGGATGTAATTTGTGTTTTTTATTTTATTTTTATTATGTGCGTTGTGTTTGTGAAGAATAAACAATTTTTCTTTCTTTCTTCTTTTTTCTTTCTTTCTTATAAAGAGTACCTTTTAATAATGTCATCAGACTTCATATGGGTCAGGATTGGACGAGCAGATAGAGTGCCGGAATTATGTATTTTCCAGAATATTAATAACACACGAGGACGTGTGTATCGCAGGATGGCCGTGACGCATCCGGTCATTAGTATGGACACGAAACGAATCGCAAGCGCGCTACTGGCGACATCACGGGTTCTACCCACACCTACAGCGCGCTTCCAGAGTCGTGATGTTTTAATCCTACGGCGAAGAAGATATTCAGTGTCTGATCGCATCGGGCTTAAGGCGTCGTGGAACTGTACTCGATTCGTTGTGCAGTTATTGTGGTTATTAGTGATTTGGAGTTTAAATTTTAATAAAAGTAGTGTATCGTACCCAGTGTGTTTTCATTGCACGAAACCCATCTTTTGCGCACATGATATATGAATCTAACGGAGTAAATCCTGACGATCCCACATACATATATTTTTATTACAATTTTGTGGTAGACCTTCGGAGAATCAGCTATTATGATGTTTTATCAAGTTATCTACACAAGTGACAAGTAGCTACACGTATTTTGCTTGTATCAGTTTCCACGACAAAAAAAAAGGGACGCGAGAGAGTAATCAATGTTAACATGGCAAGTAGGGCGGTCAGGGCGATTACGTGACCAAGCACGTTCGGACGGACTTAAAAACATAGCAACGGGTATTTTTCGCGTACTGGATTTTCCACTGTCAGTGTTGAGCCAAGCGTTGAGAACCTAACAGAGTGCTTCCAGAGCATCGAAATAACACACTGTTGGATTTACAACTCTAAGCAAGCAGAGCGTTGAAAATCCAGTGCGATATTTTTACTTACGTGCAAACGTGTGCTAAGCCCATTTACAGGGTGCAACTTACTTGCCTTACAATAAAACATAACGTAACATCACGCCTGTAATTCCCAAAGGGTTAGGCAGAGGTGTACCTAGAGTACAGTGCAAACCCATATTTTGCCAGTTATGTTTAAGTACCACGTAATAGGGGGCGTACGAATTTGTGTGGGTACCACAACTAAAAAGTGGTTTTTTTTTACAAATAAAAACCGAGTTCCAAAAAAAAAACACTACAAAGTGAAAACTAACTTAAATTCGGAAGTCGTTGGTAAATATCCAAAATACAAAACCAGAGACACCGACTACCGAAATGTAAATAATTTTTCACTTTGTATTGTTTTTTTTTTTGGAAGCCGGTTGTTACTTTCTGTGATAAAGTTTTTTTTTAACTTCTACAGGGTGGCAGGGTAACTAAATGAATTCAGCACATGATTCTAGAAACCCTAGCGTAGATTTTTTTTTTGTCAGTTACTCTGGCGTAGACATTTGATTTTTTACAGATTGGGCGTCGATGTCGCGGGATGCCAACCTGCAAAACTTGGGTTCATTAGTAATCGTGGTGCTCGAATTAAGGACTAATAATAATGAAGGATACTTGTGAAATGTTCTTGACTCTTTGAAAGGTCTTGAGTTAGGAGGAAGGAAACTGTGAGGAATAGGTACAACATTTAAAATTAATTAAGTACGAAGAGATTTTTTTTTCGAACCCTTAAGTTCTCTGTCAACCCTTAACGCTAAGTGGAAATCTTCAATCAAATCAAAATTCCATTTACTCGAAAAAAAAATAACTTACAGCCGAGAAATACTCAAACACTTACAATACTGTTTTTGTCGAAATTCTCATTCTGATCGGAAAACTAATTTATTTTTTGACAAAAAGAAAGGCGCGGCCGAGATTCCTTTAGTCACTTAGTGGACAAAATGGCGCTTTCGCGTTTAGAAAAATTAAATAAGACACCGAATATTTACACTTATCTACGGTGCTATTTTGAAGCACTTTACTTTCTTTCGCTCCTTCGTTTTAGAAGGTGGTAGGGACGCGGTCCCTTTGTGAGTGGGTATCTGCCGGAGAACCCGCTTATGCTGCAAGATATAATACATCCAGAAACAGGATTTTTGAAGAGGTACCCTCACTCTTCAGATATACGGTATGTCTTTGTATTTTTAATGCAACGCAACTGTTAAGGGTACCTACAACGATATGTCCCATCGGTCTTGTAGTGTGTCTACATAATCGTTAGGCATAGTGCAAGTATTTTCTTAATGTCCCTCGGCAAACTTCGTGTTTCGTCAGTAGTCGGATTTCTATCAGTCGTTGTTGCGCTTTGCACTTGATGCAGACCGGACGCTCTCAATCGACGTCCGGCAACTGATAGAAATCCCACGACCGACAAACCACAAAGTTTGCTGAGAGACGTTACGAAAATAGTTGCACTGTAAACCTATTTAATGCACATCAGTAGTGAGGTAACTGTCACTTTAATGTCAACTGTCAATCACCACGCACGGCGTGAAAGAGTTGAAAGTGAAGCGTTCCAGCACAAGAGGCTTGGTGTGGTGATGAGCCAAACTAGTGATATAATCAGCATACAAAATACAAATCATATAATAAGGGATCAACAGGATTCTATAAATTTGATCTAAAGCGGGCAGACACATGAAACAATTTCTTGATTTTAAAGTAAACGATTCGCTTCAGGGAGTAGATCTTCATGACTCAGACGCTTTTAAAAGTAGAACCGACCATGTAGCCTTAACTGATCTTTCCACACGTCTATAATTATTTGCAGTGGGACCTTTACCTAACGTCTAATGGTTTCCACCCTCCAGCTCCGGTCACGTTCCCAGCACTTCGGGCATGTCTTATTTAATTAAAGAAAAATATAAATTAGAATAAATTTTAACGGCAACATTCTGTAAGGAGCGTCACGCGGGACAATTTTGGCCGGCGCTTTCATTTTTAATGTAAATGATTACTTTTATCGTTATTATTTTTAATTTGGTTAGTATTTTTTCAATTATAAAATGAAACATGGGTTCACATGTTAATTAAGCGTTTGGTTTAGTATGTAAACATGTTGTTGTTTGTTTTCTTTTTTGTCATTTTAAAATATTATTACGGTAAACATGCAAAAAAAAACCTATATCTTTTACCTGACTACAGCGAAGCCCAAAACAAGTGTAATGTTTTTATGTAAGTAATGTGTACACATAAGTTTCATTTGTTTAATATGAAAAAATTTGCGTGTCTCGTCGTACACCTCTTTTTTAGGATTCCGTAGCGAAAAGGCAAAAACGGAATCCTTCGTCTCCGGCTGTCCGTCCGGATATTACACTGCCATTTTCTCGAAGACTATTTGCTCTATATCGATAAAAATTTGAAAGTTATTCTGTGCACCAACCGCTAAGCAATGGTGTCGTCAATAAAAATCAATGATTTAATATAAAAAAAACACTTTCTTTCAAAGGAATCAACAATAAAAAACAGATTTAGAAATTATAATAAAGTTACAAACTAGGGTCGTTTAAATCTGAGAAATTAATATCATTATTATAATATAAAAAAAAAAAAATAGTTTTCCAGCCTTTTCAATTCCCAGTCGGTTTCTTAATTTGCTCTGGACAATTCCAAAGGTGGAGAACACTCTTTCCACAGCAGCTGAAGAAGCTATCGCCCCAAACAATTGCTTCACCACTGGAAAAATAAAATGTTTTTTTTTGTTTGTTTGTTTGGCATCTCGCAGGTCAACCTATGCGGTTGTCGTCTGCTTAAGCGGACTTGCCTGTGGATTCCCTAATAAATAAAGGCCTCCAGCCAGGACTTAAACTTATATACTAACTAAAACTAAGCGACAACGCTAAGGGCACCCCCTGTGGGGTACGAACCTCGGCTTAGGGCGTCGCTGGAAGAGGGCAGCAAATGACTAGCTGGATCAGGATTGGTATTATTTACGGACGAATTTAAAGCTACAGGCTCAGCGGCGCGGGCTGGCTCGAGCAAGGGTCGGGAGGGGCGTCGATTTGGGCGTCGCGGCGGGCCACGGCGGCGAGGGCGGTAGGACGGCGATCGGGTTTTGGGCTTATGTAGCGTGCTAGTGGCCTTACTACTCTCCTGGAGGAGGGTAGTGGCGTCGTCGGGGTCTTTTAAAGTATGCCTTGGTCGGCGAATACTGCTAATGCGAGAGGAGTGTAGCGGGCGGCCGCTGTAATCAGGGGGTTAGAATGTTTGATGCCGCAGTCGAAGAAACGCTTTGATAAGCGTTTCATGAACTGTTTTATGGTTGGCATTTTGAGGTCGACGTGAAGATCTATATTACGGACATAGAAGGGGGCACCCGTGACCCTTCTGAGGAAACGGTTTTGGAGGGTCTGCATCTTATGGAGATGACGTGAGTGAGCGTGCGCAAATACAACGCAGGCATAGGTCATGATGGGACGGATGACTGCGCTATAGATGCGGAGCTTGCATTTGAGGGACAGTTTACTACGGGCTGTCAGTACGAATTGGAACCTGCTAAGAGCGAAGGAGGCGCGCGCGCGAACCGCCTTAATATGAGCCTTAAAGGTAAGGTTCTCATCGAGCATCACGCCTAGGTATTTGGCTTGCTTCTCCCAAGGGATTGGCTTGCCGTACATAGTGATCGGGCTGGGAAGTGGGGGAGGGAGTCGACGACGTCTCGAGAAGAGAACCGCCTGACTCTTATCGGGGTTGACCTCGATTCTCCATTTCCGGAACCAAGCGCCTAAGACGTTTGCGGAGGTTTGGAGAGTACGAGCTATAGCGTTGGGACAGTGACCGGTATAGTAAACGGCAGTGTCGTCGGTGAAGAGAGCCAACTGAGCCTTTTTACTTTTTGGGATATCGCTAGTGAACAGCGTGAAGGCGAGAGGAGATAGTACGGAACCCTGAGGGACACCGGCGCGAATAGGATGAGGGGACGAGAGTGCTCCCTCGACGCGATAGCGAAAGGTCCGGTTCGACAAAAAGTCTCGTAAGATGAGCACGAGACGATCTGGCACTCCTAGTTGGAAGAGCTTGTATATCAAGCCGTTGTGCCAGACTTTGTCGAAGGCTTTCGCTATGTCGAAGAATAGCACACCCGTCGTCGCGTTACGCTGCAGACCAGCGCATAAGTGCTCTACTATACGGTGGACCTGTTGGGTGCCCGAGTATTGGCTACGGAAACCAAACTGCTCGTTTGGTATGAGGCTCTTTACTTCGGCGTAGTCTTTGAGACGCTTATAAATAAGCCTCTCGTAGATTTTGCCGAGAACATTGAGTAAACTAATAGGGCGGTAGCTGGAGGGCTCAGACTTTGGCTTGCCTGGCTTTGGGATACCGATGACGGTGGCTTCTTTCCATGCTTGTGGGAAAATGTTGTTGCTCAAGGCGCCATTGAAGATGGCGGTCATATGCATTATTAGCGGGGCAGGGAGGTGTTTGTATACCTTACGATGGTATTGGTAATACCATCCGAACCGGGGGCCTTACGAGCGTGGAGCCCTTTAATTATGTCGTGCACTTCGTCTGGAGTGACGGGAGGCAGAGTATCATCAGGGTCTTCGACGGGAGCGAGGGAGGCTCTTCGTTCGACTTCAGCGTCGACCTTGTTCAGGTGAGCTTGGTCTACTGGTTGGGAGCTGGGAGAACATTGGGACTCTAGGCTGTCAGCAAGACATTCAGCCTTGTCGGGACTGTCGAAAGCGACACTATTGTCGGGGCGGATGAGAGGAGGCATAGAGACCTCTTCTGAGGAACGCAATTTCCTCTGTAATTGCCAGAAGGCTTGATGAGTGGGCTCGAGTTCACTGAGCATCTTGTTCCAGCCCTCAGAGCGAACCTCCCCTATGCGTTTCTTTACAGCACGCTGTAAATGGCGCATGTGGGCTTTGTTCGCGTCACAAGGGAAGGAGTCGTAGGCACGGATGGCCGCGTTCTTCTCGGTTATCAGGTCACGTACGTCAGTAGGTAGTTTCCAGCGATGGTGGAAGACCATCGCTGGAAACTTCCCGTGAACAATCCGTCAATACGGATTGTACGTGCTCTGTAAAAGAGTCGATTGCGGCCGTCGTGTCGGCGACTGACACTTAGTGGTCGGGGATGGTGTCTAAGTGAGGCGACGTGGTGGATTTCAGTCTTTCGCTTACTTTCCTCCAGTCGGTTATCGTCTGGGTCTGAGGGGGGCGGTTGGGGTCGATCGGGCCCGAGTAGGGTGCAAGATGCATGACTACAGGGCGGTGGTCAGAGTTAAGCTCGTGGAACGTCTCTATCGATTGCAAACGGAGGTTCACATTCTTGAGCAGCGCTACATCGAGAACATCGGGAAGGTGATTAGGATTACCTGGGAAGTGAGTCGGGCTCATTGGAGCGATGACGTCAAAGTTAAGGGATTCGCCTAACTTGAAAACTAACCTACCTCTGGTTGAGGTTGTGCTACTATTCCATGCCGGGTGCTTGGCATTAAGATCATTTGGCATTAAGACCAAGATGACGGAGTCACTCATACCGAAGAGGGCAGTGAAGTCCTTTTGGAGCAAGATGGGATCCTCCGGACCATTGTCGGGTGGGATATACGCGGAGATGATGGTGATCGGTTGGTGGCCGGTCATGCCGAGCCGGCAGATAGAGGTCTCCAGATGGGAGAAGTGAGGAGGTGGGTCTATAGGGATACAATACAGAGATTTCCTAAAGTATATGAGTGTGCCACCCTTGTGGCATCGAGACCTGTCATTGCGAACTAGTTTGTAGTTGGCAATGTTCGGGTTGCGGTGATGAGGCTTTAAGAAGGTTTCCTGTATGAGGAGGATGTCGAGCTGGTGGTCGCGGAGGAAAGCGGCGATCTCATCGCGTTGACCGGAAACGCCATTAGCGTTGAAAAATCCTAGTTTGAGGGATCGGGGTTTGGAGGAATTTAACCTTGTGTTATCCATTGGAAATTAGAATTTTAAGGTTTTCAGGACTAACGAGATCTCGGGATACGCGTTAAGGATTTCTAAGAGACGACGAGGGTTGCCGTTTGCAGCAACGATTTCGTCGGCCATTTTTTCCGCGGCGGAGGAATAGAGGGCCGCGTATGTGCTGATTATGATTTGGGCGCTGTCGCGGCCCGGGGCTCTTTGCGGTGCAACCGGTGGAGCCGTAGGGGCTGCGGTGGTCGCCGCAGGCGCTGGGATGGCGGTAGCCATCAGCGCTGGAACTTCAGTGGGTTGAGCCGGTTTGGAGGGCACTGAAGCTGCGGGAGCTTTAAGGTGCGTAAGGTTTGCCCATGGAGAGGGCCTTTGAGGGCTAAGCCGCTCCGGCATTTGCGCGGAGGGAAGCTTCCCCCAGGGGCTTTCCCTGTGCTGGCGGTCACTCGCGCGTTTCGCGAGTTTCGGAGAGGATGACTTTGGCGCTTTCGGACAGCCCCGGTAATTTGCCGGGTGACCGGATTGGCCGCAGAGGACGCAGCTCGGCGGCTCTGCACATAGCTCCCTATCTTTAGGGCGAGAGCCGTCGGCGGTGCCATGCTCACCTAGACACTTGACGCATCTAGGGGTCGCATAGCAGTTGGTCTGCGAGTGACCGTACAGTTGGCAGCGATGACACTGGCCTATCAAGTTGGCTCGGTAGGGCTTCTCGATAGAGATGCCCGAGAGCGAGCACACTGACTTCACCTTGAATATCGGGTGGTGACCTTCCGTGGGGTCGCAGATGACAAGGACCATGTCGTATACAAGGCCCTGCATCGCTTTGTGCAAGCGATGGACGGCGTATACTGGGACGCCTTGTGCAATAAGGTCGTCCTTAATCTCCTCAGTGGGGATTTCTTGGGGAACGCGCCTAATGACGACGCGAGTGGGGGTTTCCTCCGGAAGGGAGTACGTGTGAAAGGAATAGTTCCTTTCACGCAGGGCGCGGGAGAGATCCCTAAAGTCCGTAGACGTGGGGACGGTAACTTTGATCCCCTGGAGGGTGGATCGGGCGTTGGTGTAGTTGATCTTGCGATCAACACACATCCTGGAAATTTCAGTCCATTTGGACTTGTCTTGGACGTAAATGGGGGGAGGAGGCTTTTGCTTCCTCGCGGTAGGAGCGGGTGGGCAAGCCTTAGGGCTGGCGGGGCGACTGTCCCGCGGACTAGGGGCGGAAGTAGAGCTGGATGGTAAGGTGTTCTGCTTCTGGGCCTTGGTGACCGGGCCAGCGGGGGCGGAGGAATTAGCCTTCCTCTTGCCTCCTTTAACGACGACTTAGAAGTCGTCGTCGCTGGAGGAGGAGGTGCGGGCTTCGTCCTCTGAGAGTGGGACTGACGTGTCCATGCTCTCCGGTTGAGTCGTGTTTGATACTGCGGTGCGCAGCTGCGTTGTCTCTGAAACAATGGCGGCCGGAACAATAGATGGCGTAACAATGGCGGCAGGTACAAAAACGGGCGAGACAATAGAGGCCGCGGTATTTACTGCCGGGATAATGACGGGCGAGACAATAGGGGCCGGATTAGCGGCCGGGGTATTATCTACCGGAACAAAGGCGGGTGACACAATGGGGGCCGAGATAGTTGCCGGAACATTGTGGTGCGGAATGCCTTGTTCACTTGCAGGTGGCGATAGCGGGCTCTCCAGTGCGTCACTGAATTCCACAAGTGACCCGTGGGACGGAGTGGGGGTGGAGCGTTGGCGTATTTTGGCGCCATATTTCGCCAAGAACTCGGGGTCCTTAAAAAGGACCTCTCTGAAGAACGCCAAAATAAAGGCGTCCTCCATGGTTGGAGGAGGAGCTATTTTAGGGAGGGAATGGTGGAAAAAAAATTCCTACGTGGCCTAAACCCTACACCTATCTCCCCGGGTGGATGGGCCCGGGGATGTGTGACCCTCTCTGTCGGGTGTAGACAGAGAGGTGAGTACCTATTGGTGAGCCCTAAGCTTGTAACCCGTCGCCAGTCTTATTGTGCGAACGGGGCCCTGACCAGTCTAGCGCGAAGGGTGTAGACACACCCTAAAGACACTAGGTGAGTAGCTGTGGAAGGAAAACTGTACACCAGAGCCGACTAGGAGATCCCCCAAGGCCGGTTAACTCTGGGACCCGTCCAATTGACTGCCTCTCCCTGAAGGGGTTCGGCGGGTGTGTTGGGACAACACCCCACTCGGCTTCGTTGGCACCGTAAGGTTTCAACCGAGGACCACGAAACTGTGGTTTTACCCAGAAGGGTAAAACCACAGAGAGATTTGCATTGAAAAAGGCACTTTTTAATTGATTAAAATCAATATCAATTTCTTGATACTGATTTTATATCGGAATAGTCGGGGCGACTACGATGACGTCACGTGGTCGCAACGAGTAGAACAGGAAACACAACACGAGCCGGGAGCGGGAGAGCGCACAGACACGTCCGTCCGCGGCGAGAGTCGAGCGTCGAGTGGAGGGAAAACTAAAATTTTTTTGTTTGTTTGTTTGGCATCTCGCAGGTCAACCTATGCGGTTGTCGTCTGCTTAAGCGGACTTGCCTGTGGATTCCCTAATAAATTAAGGCCTCCAGCCAGGACTTAAACTTATATACTAACTAAAACTATGCGACAACGCTAAGGGCACCCCCTGTGGGGTACGAACCTCGGCTTAGGGCGTCGCTGGAAGAGGGCAGCAAATGACTAGCTGGATCAGGATTGATTTTATTTATGGACGAATTTAAAGCTACAGGCTCAGCGGCGCGGGCTGGCTCGAGCAAGGGTCGGGAGGGGGGAAAACTAAAATACTGTTCCTCTTCGTTAAATATATTTGTCTGTGACATCCACCCCTCTAGTGGTGTCACATTTTTACTATTTTTTCTGCGAACATCACACTTCCGAAAGGTTTTGTTTTTGACTTAAGCTCTACTATCAATGGTAGCAAAATTGAACCATCATAGTGATTTCGTGCTTCCTCCAACGCACTTTCTTCTTCTTCATCTGTCAGTGTGAATTCTGTTTGCATTCACATGACAGACAAAAGGGAAATCCCCGCGATGTGTCGTTTTGCGCAAAAACATAATATAATAATTAGATTAAGTCAAAAAATAAAAATAATCGTGATTAATTAGGATTTTTTAAAAAAATCTTGCTTTTATTCGTTTATTTTTTCCAACCCTGCTCGTAAGCTATTCTTTTACACTTTCGGAACCTAGTCTTGTTAATTGAAGGTGCCGTTCGTGGGACATTTTAGAAGTCTGTCCAGACTGCATCAGACGTGTTTTTCATCATTGGTATAAACATCATTTCCTTTCTTCCATCCTCCAGGATCTCGTGCATCTCTGGTCAAGTTATTTGCCGTGATTCTGACGATGTCGTATCGTGTCGTAATAAATTTCTTGTAATTTTTTGGCCCTAATACACATTATCACTATAAAATCGCCAACAGTAAAACACCCTGCTAAAGTCAACAATGTTTAGGTGAAACCTCAGTTTTCCTTACAATTTGCACGCCACGATAAGCACGGCGCACACCTGAACGATTCAGCGGTATTGGAGAGGAAATAACGCAAGTTTGTAGGCAGCCCAATTTAATTTAATTGAAAGCGGATTAGGGCCCCGTTCACGGCCTCGAGCGATGCGACTCCACGCTCACTCACTACGTTATCACTGTGAGATGATTAATATCGAATAGCACTTCTGGTGGATTGAGATCTCACTTCAGCTAAGTATTCAAGGTGAGATGTTTACTGAATAAACTAGCTCTTTCCGCCCTTCCCTCCGCGCGTCGCGTCGTCGCGGTGACTCGTGACATACTCTCAACAACTTCTTTCATTTGTTTTGTCAGTCGCTGTCGCAAAACGCGTGTCGCTTGAGCATGTCGCTTGAGCGTGTAGCTCTAAGCTCAGGGCCATTGGGTGATACTGTATACTTATTTTTGTATTTAAGAGAAGGTAGCTAAGCTGATTAATTCCGGTAGATGTACCTTATTAATTATAAGTTTTAGTTTAGGTATTTGTTAATACCAACCGCTTGGCCATGTATCGAAAAACCAAGTGGGCACTCGGCCCCATGGCCCCATTGCTTAAACCCCAAACGACTAGAAACATAAAAAGCTTCAAATTTTGTTTGAGCCGTTTGGGGAATTTTAATTTATTTATTAGATACTAGCTGCTGCTACCAGGCCACATGTGCAAAAAGAATTATTTTCAAACATGCTTGTCCTCGATGTAGTCTTTAATCTTATAATATGTTTTTTTGATAAGGACACGTTTGATGTGGGTTTCAAACTTTCCATCGCTAAGTTCTGTAACCGACTTTGGCAACTTGTTATAATAGCGGATACTTTAGTTAATCTGACAAATTCATTTTTACTACGTGTTAGATTATGGAAATCGTTTCTTAATTTGAAAAGTTCTAAGTTTTTGCGTACAAATAAAATTATTTCTAAGATTTATAGAGAAGGCAGAGTTAGTAAATCAATTTCTTAGAATTAGTTTCTGAGAGACTCTCGGGACCCTTTTCATTGATCGCGCAGATTGCCCTTTTTTGTAAAATTAAAATTGAATGACTCCGATCAGCTGCCGTTCCCCACAGCACAACGCCATAAGACTTAATACTGTGGAAATAAGCAAAGTATACTAACCTAGCTGTGGCTATATTGGTCAACTACATTATTTATCTTACTGCATCTGCAGCTGAACTTAATCTTAGTAAAACGGGTGTGGGCGTAAATTAATTATTAGCAATACAGATTCCCTAATAATACCAGGACACTCAGAAAGTATTGCGAAAAAAGTTTTAAATATGAGAGACTGGACAATAGAATAAATTTATTTTTAAATTCGCAAAACGTTCTGAGTGTCCCACATAGTGGTAACAGGTCGAAATTCAGTTCTTAAAATTTTAATGAAACCCAGGTTATAATCGATCAATGGGTGTCAAACACTACTTTTATCCTGGATCAGAAGCGAAGTCGCAGGCAACATCAAGTAACATTATAAATGCGAAAGTGAGTTTGTTTCTAACGCTTTCACGCCAAAACAGCTAAGCTGATTTGGATTAAATTTGGCATACATAAAGTTATCAATCTGGATTAAGACATAGAATATATTTTATCCCGGTTATGAGTTCCTGTGGGATTATCTCCCCAACTCTGACCTACACGCGACTTCGCGGCCCGCGTGTAGTTTGGAGATGGGAAGATTATTCGCGTTTTATATATCGATGGCATAATTCATGAGACAAACACTAGTTCTGGATTATTTCTAGATTAGGGTTTTACTAGCACAGGTGGGCTAGTTTAAGCGGTTAAAATTTGGAAACGACATAAGAAACAGTAAGATGTAAAACCTAATTCACTTCTAAGTACAGTAAGCAGCAGGATGGAGCTGTTCGGTCAAGGAGCGATATTGTTAAGCAATTTTCAAACAATTTCCTTTTCACGCGCGCCTCAAAGTGATGTCAGCACTCAGTGAAGGGGTCCGATAGGGCCGATGCCCGATGCCTGCCAGGGTCGCGCGTTGTTCGAAGAGATACCGTGGCCCTGGCACAGGCAACTGAATAAACGCGGGTGGGTTTCAGTAAGTAAAAGTCTGACACGCCCTCCCGCTCCACCCAGAGCAGGGGAAGTTATTTGATGATTTAAATAAAAAAGGTGCTTCACATATTTATTCCTGGATTGTAACTATACAAAATGCATTGGAAGGTTACATACATCCGTATACTATAGATACTCGTAGGTTCATAAATAATAAAAACCTCTGAAAGAAGGCGACTATCAAAAGGTATTTACAAGGCAGATGTGAGTGGAAACGCCGGAAAGGTACGCCCTTGAAGGACATATAATTACTGACCTTATTGGTGATGTTCTTCAGAAAGGTCTCGTGCGTAGTACTCGCAACCGGTACGTGACCGGTATGAACGTGAACGAAGCAAAAATAGTATATAAGGATCTTAGCGGTGGTGTTCTGTAATTTCTGCCTACTCCATGCGAAGAAGGCGTGATTTTATGTTATGTATAATCTCTCCTTGTTATTAGTTATATTAACAAGTCACAAATCATCAATTTCACTTCCAAATTCAAATACAAACACGACATATACATCCAAAAAGGGTGAACCTTTCCTACAAGCTGCAGACGATTCAATGGGCACTATAACCATTTTATTTTCATTAATACAGGGCTGATCCCTTCGACTTGTACTTACGAACGTGAGAACAGGAAAACATTCGGGTCCCGTAGAGATATTGTAACAAGGGTCTAACGGACCCAAAGACTCTCAAATGTACTTCTTAAACGATTTGTATACGGTCAGTAAGGTTGGCCAAGTTGTTGGTTGGAAATGTTGGGTGACGGACTATTTCGTTTAGACAACAATCAATGTATCCACTTTTGTTTATTTATCTTCTTACATCTACCGTTACAGGATTTACCCAAATGTGATAAATGCGCAACTAACATAATCTTAGATCTATAGATAACTAATTTAAAACAATGCATTCCATGTGTATACACTCAGAGAACAACAAAATAAGTCCTTCTCACCCCCACTGCTGAAATGGGCACTTATACCGTTTCCCGTCAAGACAAGGACAGACTTGGACCTTTCGGTAAGGTTCAAGTTCGTCCCACAAGCTTCGTCTTGGTCTGCCGCGATGTCGTTTAGCATTTAATCTGACCCAATCGGTGGTTCTTTTAGCCCACAGCTCATCTGACATGAGACAAATCATTTATAAAACGTATACTGTGCCAGAAAGCCTTTTATATTTTCAAAGACCTATAACGTCCCCACTGCTGGGAAACAGGCCTCCTCTCAGTGAGAGGGAGTGGGCCATAATCCACCACGCGGGCCCATAGCAGGTTGGTATATGTAACATGTCTTCGAATTTTTGGTTCTAGGTTTCCTCACGAAGTTTTCCTTCACCGTTTTGTTTTGAGAGCAGTGGGGATGAAATTAAATACACAAAGAAAAGTGCCCGTCGGGATTCGAACTCACGACTCGTAAGTCGGGGCCCATACCCATGGGCCACCACTGCTCCTTTTAGAAGACTTATCTTGAGGAAAAAGAGGCTTTGGACGGAACTGCTTCAATAAAATTTACAATTAAATGTTGACGTTAATAAATACCTATTTTTTTTTTTTTTTTTTTAATAATACACGTGGATTTCAATTTTTATGAATATTGTGTTATTTTAAATGACTGTTAACTGTGACTGTGAGGTCTAAGTAGAAAGTTTTTTCTGGTTAATTTTTACGACTGTCTGGCAATTTCAAATCTGCAGATAAAGTACAAAATAATGGTTAAGCCTAATGTTATTATCTTATTCACCCTCCTGACTTTGTTTATATTGTAGTTAAAATTTGCTATTATAAATACTACTTGATTGTCTCCTGAAACAGGGCTTCCTCTCTCCTAAACTTCTGCTGTGCCCTACAGGGTCCATAATAATCTCAATTATATAGTTACCACCTAAGTACACATTATGGTAAAGCAATAAAGATATTGAGTATTGAGAATTGAATTTGAGTACTTTATGCAGTCTACCCAAACGTCCATTCTTATGTATTTTTTGTTCAGCCGCTAAGCTCCTTAAAAGTCCTGAGTTGAGCTACACGATTATCTGCTGATAAATGCATGCACTGATTGAACAGGCCTACTCGAATCTGTATGGTTCTGTCTTTCTTTTCAAAATACCAATTCAGTCACTTATCTGTATGGTCCTCAGAGGCCTAACCAAGATTATGTCTCGATGTGAGTGTGTGTGTCTGGACTGTGACCTCTGAGTTTTTTTCGGTCTGTCTTCTCAGAGAAGTCGGATAGGAAACACCGAACTCATCTAGTTTTAAAACATAATTTATACAATTATATTCTTAGGTCGTCTTAAATTTTTTTTTTCACCAATTTACAAAAATAAATGTAATTATGAAGAGAAAGTTAAGTATTTTATTTGAAAAACGCAAGAAATACAAACAGTAAAAAAATCTGTCGGGAGGTGTAATGGAACACCTATATATTATCAGTCTTATAAATAAACGTATCTTAAATTGTAATCAATTGCTAAACATATGATTTTCGAAATTGTTATTCATAAAAGCTATTTAGCGCTTAGAGGTCGCTAAGCAATTGACTACTACTTGTCAAATTTAAACACCATCGGTAGCTTGTTATGAGGATGACAAAGTAACTTTTAACTTTTTGTAAAATTACCATTAAGTCCCTAAATGCCTTAGCACTCCACAACTTTCCTAGACAAATCTTTTACTGTCCAGGCCATTCGTTTGTGGAATGCACTGCCTGTCGAAATAAAACGCGCGCAGTCGTTTTTTGTGTTTAAAAGACTCGTGAAGGATCATTACTTGTCGTTGTGATCTTGCTTTCGTTAACTGTAATTATAATCGCAGAAAGCGATAAGGAGGCCGCCGTTTGTTAGTTTTTAAATATTTTTTTTTGTTATGTTATTTTGTGGTGTACAATAAAATATACGCAAATAAATAATAAACGAACCACTCACTCGATAGCGAAGACTTTTCCTTTCTTTGTTAAATTTCAGGACAGCAAGCTTAATGGCGCGGGCCGCCATTTTAAAATACACCGACACCATTGCAAAATACACGTTGTGGAAAATAAGCAGAGGCATTTCTTGGCATCTGTGTGTCACCCGAACATTGGGCAAGAGTCGCGATAGTTCAGCCACCTGCAATGGGCAAGCCGGTATAACGAACACTTTACGATCAACCGATGCCAGCTCAAGTGGCGGAGTATTACTTGTAATTTTATTTATTTTGTTTTAAAATCTAAATTACAATATACAAGCTAACACTAAAATAAATATGTAATGTACAAATGTATACAAAAAAAAGAGGCATAGAGCTCATAGGGCATCAAAAAATACGTCCGCATCGCTGTCAACGGGACAAGTACCCAAAAGGCTGGCAGCATTGCCACGTTGGATGGCAATGCTTATCCTTTGGGCAAAAAATTGGCCAGCCCTCTGGTCACGAGAAGTGTCGACCAAGCGTTTGGCGATGTCCCGAAATAACTGATGAGCACTCTGACCCCAAGGACCTAGTGTTTCAACCCCAAACGGTTCAAACATATAGCTCCCCATAAGGTTGTTATATTTGCGCCGTTTGAGGTTTTCTGCTCCTGCAGCAGCCGCCCCGGCACAGCCCGCCGTGCTAGGAAGATGGGATGGCGCGAGGGTGTCGACACAGGTTGCATCCCACACCAAAGGCCTACCCAACTTCCAAGGCATTATGGTCATTCCATCTGGCCTCTTCCCATCGTCACGTGCCAAGCCATTGGGTTCTAAAACAGCTGGCACCCCGGCGGTGACAAGAGCCCGACGGATGATGTCATTAATGCTGGCGTGTCGTGCCATACGACCAGCGCTCTTGCTGCAGGAAAGGCCATGGTGTCCGAGGCAGTTGACTGCTTCACCGCATTGACAGCGATGCGGAGCCCCGCAAGGAGCACCCAGACGCAAACAAGTAGCGAGCCGGAATGTGGAGTCACAGAGCAAAGTGCCTATGTTGGATGACGGTAGCGCCTGAAGCCAGAGGCCCGACTCCCATTCACCCACAGCCAGCAGGCGGGCACGCTCGGCAGTATTGGTGGACGTATTAATAAGATTATTCCGTACCAACCTGCAGAGCGGCTCATCCCACTGTCTCTGGGAAGACGGGTTCTCGGGCAGAACCGTGTCCGGGCAAGCCACTTTCCAGGCGTACACCGCATCGGTCAAACACGGCACTTCAGAGTCAACCTGAGAACGGGCTAAGATTCTTGTGGTTAACTTTTCGGTGCTATGGACCGAGGACAGGAACGCCGGTAGGCTTACACTGGAAATTTTGCGGACGCCGACCCCACCAAAACGAATGGGTAGTGTGGCTTGCAGCCACGCACGGTCGTCCAATGCTACATTTAAAATGGATGTTAGAGTATTTCGAATAATATGATCGATTTTTTCTAAAAGGTGTGACTGCTTCCATAAAGAGGAAGAGCGGAGAAAATACATAAAATTTGGACCGAAACAGCAATATCTGATAAGGGTGAATGCCGAATGTAAATTAATTTTAGAAAGTCTCTCCGAAATATCGTTAAAATGTTTAATTTTTTCGTCGACGAATTGTGAAAAGCTGTCTTCTAAAATTGGGGAACCTAGGAGATGTAGTGAACTTTTTTCCAAAATTTTGATATCTGGGGCTAATGAATTGAATTTCTGTATGGTCGATTGTCTGTCGGTATTGTCACAAAGGTAAATTTCGCATTTTGAGTTGTTGAGTTCGAGGCCGATGGATTGGAATTGCTGCTTTAGTAATTGAAGATCTTTTAGAACAGTGTCTACGTCACCTCCTAGTGTTCCATCATCTAAATACCAGACATTGAATTTTGAATTTAGTTGTTGTATTTTGGGATGAATAGCCAAACTGAAAATGACTGGCCCAAGAGGATCACCTTGTTGGCATCCGACTGCAGATTCCAAAACGTTATCTTTATAAAATAATTTTGATGGTTTCCTGTAGCACTGCCACATAAAAGCATAAATTTCTGGTAACTCCTTTTTTACTTCAGCCAACAAAGTGTCCCTGTTAACGGAGTTGAAGGCGTTCTTAATGTCAACCTTGAGGATAACCTCACCTTTATTTGAATTTAAAAAACTAGATAGAGCATGTACGGCAGCCTCGCAGCCCCCTTTGGATCCAAAGCCAAGCTGTAGGGGCTGGAACTTGTTGCTTAGAGTTTCGCAGTATAATTTGCAGCATATTTTGGCTGCCGTACGCCTGTAGGTGCACCCAACGGCAATGGGACGAATGCCGCCGTCCCTCTTGCGCAGGGCACATAAGTTGGCCCCGTACAAGACATCGACGACGGAATCATTCACACCACCGTTGAGCATCAGGTTAATAAGAGCTGCAAGCTCCTTCAAAAGCGACTCACCAGCTTCCCCGGCGCCTGAGCTCAATAAATCTTTTAAATGCTGAGGAGTCAGGCCGTCGAGGCCACCGGCGGAACCACTTCGGAAGGAGCCTACGGCTGCAATCAACTGGGGGGCAGTAACATTTAAAGGAGTTGAATCCGGACCGGGAGGGAGGGGTGGGTCGGGAAAGGTGAGACCATCCGCAGGCGCTGGATGTTTGCTATCCAGGGCTGAAAGCGTTTCTGGAGAGTAGGGCGCCACCACATCGCTACTGAAAAGTAGCCTGGCCGCTCCCCTGATGTCACCTTCACTTAATTTGGATTCTACATGTGAACATAACCCTCTTTGTGAAAGGTTACTGTGGAAAGGTAATTTTGGATCTAAAATGGTAGTCGAATTGTTACAGTTGTCTTTAATTAGGTTTGTCAATGTTTTTTTAGTTGCCAAATCTTTTTGGACATGCAGAATCCTATAAGGGAAGGTGAGTAGTTGCTCCCAGGCGTTATAAGAATTCTCCTGGGTCGCAAGGCGGAGACATCGCGTCAAACTTAAAGCAACAGACCGCCTTGCGCCCCGGGGAACTCTCTTTAAAACAGGGGTAGAATTTTTTAAATTTGAAAGGGTTTTCCAAAGGGTTTGATCTAAATGTGTTGAAGTTGTGGCTGGGGAGCACAAAGGCACACTATGAGGTTTGTGAACCTTGCCATAGTGTATCCGCAACCCCCGTTCGCCTTTAAAGAAGCGTGGCTGGGAGCAATGAGGACATCTCACCTGAGCATCGAGCGATGTGGCAGGTTGACTGGCACTTATTCCGGCGTCACTACAGGTGGCATTTAACATAAGTAAAAATAATTAGAAAAATACATAAAAATAAATATTTACACTGAAAAACACTATAAAAACGTCCACAATAAAACTAGGAATTGTCTATCTGACAAGTCATGTCACCAAGTGCTTGACAGCTGCGAAACAGACGCGCGGGCCTAGGGCGCCTCAGCGCCACGCGTGCTCGCCGTAGGTGAAGGTATGTATCTTGCGCGCGTGCAGGATGGAGCCTTTCCGCCTTGAAGACCGTTGCAAGGGAGTCTAGCCCCGCGAGGCGTCGGACTTCTAGACAGGAGCACTTTTCAAGCAATTTTTTTGAATAAATTTGTGAAAAAGGCATGGAACTAATAAGTACTAATATATGATAGTACAGCAGGAATGACTTCAAGCACTGAAATGTTGGGCTTGAAAGCAAAACGGACTGACCAAACGGAAAGAGTTGGTGTATTTTCTAAGTGAAGAATTTATCGCTTTATCGCGTCAATGTAGCAGTAGCATTCAAAAACGGTGAATGGTCACGCAAATATCTTAATTAAATATTAATTTATTAGAAAATAACTCGAAACGATTTCAAGAGCTGTCTGACTTTGAACTTGTAATTCTATTTCTGTGGGTAAGTTTAGGTGACAATTTTATTTTTGTGTTGGTTACATTTTGGGGTGACGATGGAAAAATATTATTATATATTCTATTAATTTAGAGGTGAGATTGATGTAGATGTGATGTTTACTTTGTACGGACCTGGTTGTTCTACGATCTGTATTTTGAGATCTATTAAAATGTGGTGATGTATACTTTCTCGATCTGAGAAGGCATTAAATCGTTCTTCCGTGTGATGTCAGCCTCTTCATAGCACTACAGAATAAAAGTACCATACGCCTCAAGCCAGAATGTAAAATTAAGACCACACCCCATTTCCCATGAAAAACAGATTCAGCCGTCACCAAATCAAAAACAAATTAAACAAAAACATGAAAAGAAACACAATAAACAGATCCACTCAAACGTGATCGTGTTACAAACATTAAACCCGACAATATGTTCAACGGGATCATTCTTTTTTAACCCTTCTCAGTAGCATTGTATTACATAATTAACCTTGTCGTGGTTTCAACCCTAAACAGAAGGCCGAATGATAAATTGGACCCTCCCCCTCCCTCTCCTATAAAAAGAGCCGAAAAATACAGTTTGGCGGTTGATGTCGTAAATAATTTCGCTTCTTTGTCTTTCGAGGCCTTTAATTGAGTTTTTAGTTGGAGAAAGTAAGCCTATGAAAGTCAAAGTGGGGTAACACCTACCTTTGTAAGGATTTTGGGTCAGCGTCCCAGTTTTTTGGAATGTGGGTAGATAGGTATTAAGTTTCTTGGAAGATTATTACGGAGGAAACTTCGTAATTTAATGACTGGTGAGCGTACGAATGCGGAATGCATTGATAAACTCGTAATATGCATGTGATGTGTTTGCGGATGAATTAATAGTACATTATGGTACTAGTGTGTAACATTGGTGATTATCAATACACACGTGTATCATACGACGTTTTTCAACACTCTTGTGAATAAAATATCAATAAAAACTCATTTTACTGAAAAAAAGATCGTGTTCAATAGAACAAATAAATTAATGTTCCTATTGGTTGCTCATTTCATGCAACTTCTTATTTAAATAGATAATTTTAACTCGTACGTGTTTAATAAATAAAACGTTCACTCAAATATAACTTTTGTTTTCTCTACAATAGAAGAAAACTTTTAATTCCCCATTTTGTACGTGGCAGAATAGGCGCAAACCTACTAGTTACGAAGAAAATGATTTAAGAACAACGCCACCATTTTTATTTTATTTTAAATCTATAACTCGCTAGTGAGTTATAGCAATGAAAAAGTCACAGTTAAATTATGGGTGTCATTCTGTACCTTATTGCGGTGACCATAGAGCCACTTTATGAGCAAGTGTGTGGAAAATAAAATTATGCATTTACTTATGTCTGGTGTTTTCGTAGAGAAAGTATCCAAGGGAGTCCATGTTAGTTTATAACTAAATTATTATTACTACACAAATTTCAACATTATGTGGGTAACTTTTTATGTTGCCATGTTAGTAAATGTAATTGGTGTTCTACCGTTATAATTAACAATAAATAAATATAGTTAGTACTACAATGCAAAAATGCCAAATTTACCTACTGATCAGAGACCGAAAACCAGGATATAAAAAACCAGAGCGACTGCGAGACTTACCCGTAAAGATTTTCACAAAAGTTTAATTTTAAGGCTCACAGAAATGGGCGCGAGGCGACAGCGCGACTCAAAGGCACCACCACTTGTCTTGCGACACGCGGTGCCTTTGTGTCGCGCTGTCGCATCGCGCTAGTGTACACAAGCCGTTACACACAGTCTGTTGATTCGTAACCTCGTAAATCCTTAACTATAGAACTGAGTTGAGCAGTAGATTTGTTTTTATGCAGACACTAAGGGTTTAAAATTACGTCACAAATTCACACGTTTAGTTATTTCATGGTTGGTTACTGGTTTATTTCTCTATTTTAGATAGTTATTGAGATTTTCCATCTGGAATTTCTCAGTAGTAGTCCGAAGTCTAGGTTTGTGCCCGGTTGATGGCAATAGGCTCGCCCCCTATTACATGGGACCTAAACGTAACTGACGTAATTGGACCGCTGGACCTCTGCCCAACCCCTCGGGGAAACAAAGCGTGATGTTATGTTTTTAATTATCTTATATTACAGCTTGAATTCTAATTTAAGTCCCTCATACATTTTAAAATAGTTTCTAGTAAAATAAAAATTAGTGCTTTCCAGCTAACAATTGCACTGAAATAAGATTTTTTGTGACTATAATTACGTAATAAATTCGTCGCGTGCCACACTAAAACCTAGGCTTGGTCAAACGTTCGTGACTACAAATGTGCTAGTTAAAAAAACCCTTGTTGCAATTTGAAATAATTACGGAAGACTTTTTTTATTTTTGACTTGAATAGGTAGTTTTTTCTTAACATTTAAATTACGTTTGAAGAATTAGATGAAGTTAAGTAGTTTTTAGGGTTCCGTACCCATAAGATACCAACGGGACCCTATTACTAAGGGTCCGCCGTCCGTCTGTCACAGGGCTGTATCTTTTGAACGGTAATAGGCAGACACTTAAAATGATCACAGGGTGTGTACTACTAAAAGTAAAGTTGTCCCTAAAGTCAGACAGCATAAGTGTCTGAGATAAATGTTTAATTATTTTGCTGATAGATGGCGTTGTTCATTTGAGATCGAATTGTGAATCGCGGTATTAAGAATTTCCGTCACTTAACTAGGTCAGCGAAGTTATTAATACAAAAATGACGACGACTCCATCGCACCGGACTGACGCCCAGATAAGCTGTAATTCAGGTTACACACAGCTTATCTGTGACAATAAGACTCCACACACACAATATACACCCGTTGCGTAACGTGTCCTAGGTTAATATAGGCACGCTACGTATACAAACACAGACATCCGCCACTAAACAGGCACCTAAATACACACATAAATGCGCGTTTTTTTTTTTTTTTTTTTTTTTGTGTATGGCATCTCGTAGTTGACCTTGAGAGGTCGTGACTACTTAACCGGACTATCCTGTGGCTGCCTTAAGCGGACTCAAAGCCTCCAGCCAGGGGCGTAAAACTACTTATATTATTAAGCGAACGCTCGCTAAGGGCACCCCCTGTGGGGTACGGACCTCGGCTTAGGGCGTCGCTGACGGGAGGACAGCAAGATGGGACAGGCTGGATCAAGTTTGGTTGATTATTATTAATCGGGGAATTTAAAGCTACAGGCTCAGCTACGGCGCGGGCTGGCACTTCGTCGAGCAAGGGTCGGGGGGGACAATTACGTCGGGATCTTCGCGAGGAACCTCGGCGGCGAGGTCGGAATGTCGGTCTGTGTTTGTGCACTGTACTGGTGGCCCTACTGCTCTCCTGAATGAGAGTTATGTGGTCATCGGGATCGGTGAGGACATGCTTGGGACGGCGGACTTGACTAATGGAGGAGGGAATATAACTAGCGGCTTTCACAACCAGAGGGTTGCGGTGATTCGCGGCGGTCTCGAAGAAACGCTTTGAAATGCGTTTCATGAACTGACGGATAGTGGGAATCCTGAGGTCTACATGGAGGATTTCGTTGCGAACGTACCAGGGGGAGCCTGTTATCCTACGGAGGAACTTGTTCTGAAGGGTCTGCATTCTATGGAAGCGAACGGGCTTGGCGTGTGCGAAGACTGCACTGGCATAGGTCATGATCGGACGGATGCACGCGGTGTAGATACGCAATTTGCACTTAAGTGACAATTTGCTACGTGCGTTGAGGACGAAGTGGAGTCTACCTAGAGCGAAGGCGGCGCGCGAACGAGCCGCCTTAATGTGCTCTGAAAACGAAAGGTGTTCGTCGAGAACTACACCAAGATATTTGGCTCGCTTCTCCCAAGGGATCGGCTTGCCGAACATGGTGATCGGTCGAGGGGGGCAGGGGGTATGACGCGGCTTCGAGAATAGAACCGCTTGACTTTTGTCGGGATTTACTTCGATTCTCCATTTCCTAAACCAGGCGCCAAGCTTGTTGACTTGGGTTTGGAGAATGCGAGATATCGAGTCTGGATCGCGGCCGGTGTAGTAGATGGCCGTGTCGTCTGCGAACAGAGCCAGCTGTGCCTTGCTGCACTTGGGCATATCGCTGGTGAAAAGCGTGAATGCTAGGGGAGAGATCACAGAGCCCTGAGGGACTCCTGCGCGAATAGGGTGGGGGGAGGATAGCGCTCCTTCGATGCGATAACGGAAGGTGCGATTCGACAAAAAGTCCCGTAAGATGAGCACGAGACGATCTGGCACACCGAGTTGGTACAGCTTATATAATAAGCCGTTGTGCCAGACTTTGTCGAACGCTTTCGCTATGTCGAAGAAAACAGCACCGGTCATCAAACCTCGTTGGAAACCGAAGTTGATGTGTTCGACTATACGGTGGACCTGTTGTACGCACGAGTGTTGGGTTCTAAAACCAAACTGTTCGTTGGGGATGAGGCCCTTTGTCTCGGCGTAGTCTCTGAGGCGCTTATAAATAAGCCTCTCATAGATTTTGCCGAGGACATTGAGCAGACTGATGGGGCGGTAACTACTAGGCTCTGACTTTGGCTTGCCGAGCTTCGGGATACCGATGACGGTGGCTTCTTTGAATGCCTGCGGGAAGATGTTGTTGCTCAGAGCACCATTGAAGATGGTGGTCAGTAGCATTATCAGGTGGGAAAAGTTGGAATACCCTATTGGTGATTCCATCTGAGCCGGGGGCTTTACGAGCCTTAAGACCTTTGATGAGGTCGTGCACTTCGTCGGGCGTGACTGGGGGCAGTGGATACTCTGGGTCTTCGACGGGAGGGAGGGAGGCTCTATGTTCGACTTCAGCGTCGACCTCAGAGAGGTGAGCTTGGTCTACTGGTTGAGAGCTAGGCGAGCATTGGACTTCTAGAGTGTCGGCTAGAAGCTCAGCCTTGTCGACATCATCGAAGGCGATGGTCTTGTCGGGACGGATCAGGGGGGTATGGAGACTATTTCTCCGGATCTGAGCTTCCTCTGGAGTTGCCAGAAGGCTAGGTGGGTGGGCTCTAGTTCGCTCAACATCTTGTCCCAGCCGGCGGTACGCAGCTCCTCTATGCGTGTTCTTACAGTACGCTGTAAGTAACGCATATGGGCTTTGTTCGCGTCGCAGGGGAAGTTGCTGTAGGCACGGACAGCCGCGTTCTTCTCATTCAACAGTTCGCGTACATCGTCCGGCAACTTCCAGCGACGGTCATCCGTCGCTGGAATTTCCCTTGAACAATCGTTCAGGACTGATTGTACGTGAGCTGTGAATGAGTCGATCGCGGCCGTCGTGTCAGCGATAGACTCAAAATGATCGGGGATTGGGTCCAAGTGGGGGGACGTGGTGGATTTTAAGCGATCGCTTACTCTCCTCCAGTCCGTTACCACTTTGTTGGGAAGGGGTTGGGTGGAATCGGGCAGACCTATGCGGGGGACCAGTTTCATGACTACTGGACGGTGATCGGAAGCGAGCTCTTGTACCACTTCTATAGAGTCCAACCGTAGGTTGACGTTCTGTAGGAGCGCCACGTCGAGTACATCGGCGGTGTGATTGGGATCGGGGGGAAAATGAGTGGGAGTCATCGGCGCGATGACATCGAAATTCTGAGAGGAGGAGAGGTTGAACAAATGTCTCCCTCTGGAAGAGGTCCTGGTGCTATTCCAGGAGGGATGTTTGGCGTTGAGATCACCCGCTATGATAACGGAGTCACTCAGGCTAAAAAGGACAAAAAGATCTTCAGTAAGGAGTTGGAAGTTCTCCGAAGTATTAATGGGGGGGAGGTAGGCCGAAACTATGGTGATCGGTTGATGACCTGTCATGCCAAGCCGGCAGCAAGACACTTCTAATCGTGAGAGTGTGGGAGGGTCTATGGGAATGCAGTATAGCTCCTTTTTGTAATAGATAAGGGTACCGCCCTTATGGCAACGCGTCCTGTCATTGCGAACTGTACGATAGTTTGCAATTGACGGATTTCGGTAACTCGGTTTAAGGAAAGTTTCCTGAACAAGGAGGATGTCGATGTGATGGTCGCGGAGGAACTCGCTGATTTCAGCGCGTTGTCGCAGGATGCCATTGGCATTGAAATAACCTAACTTTAGGGATCGGGGTTTGGTTCGCGCGAGGATTCCTTTATCCATGATTGGGGTTGGGTTGGTTGTTGAAGGACATCAGGGCTTGCGTAATGTCCGGGTACGCATTGTATATATTTTGGATCATATAAATGTTGCCGGCATTTCTGGCGGCAACAATTTCACTTGCCATTTTCCTGGCGCGAGGGGTAAGGAAGGCCGTGAACGTGCTCGAGATCACGTTGAAGGCGTCCATTGGATTCTGGCCGACCATACGGGTGGCTGCGGGTGGAGCTGAAGCGGCGGGAGCGGCTTATTTAGAGGCACAGGAATGCCTGGGGGCGCGTTGACGCGGATGCGGGGGTCCATAAGTGGAGGGATGGCCGCAGGAGCGGGTCTAGGTGCTAAGGCTGGAAAAGCCTGCTGATGGTGGAGGTAGTTCCAGGGCGAGGGCCTCTGAGGACTGAGTCGCTCCTGATGTTGAGTGGTAGGCCACGCGTGGGCGTAGCGGGGGCTTTCCCTTTGCTGGCGGGCGTCTGCACGCTTCGTCAGCTTGGGAGATGATGTTTTAGGGGCCTTGGGGCACCCACGATAATTGGCCGGGTGGCCAGAGTCGCCGCATAGCACACAGCTAGGCGGCTCTGTGCATAAGGTGCGGTCCTTTGGACGACTGCAGTCAGCAGTGCCGTGATCGCCCAGGCACTTGACGCACCTGGGTTTCGCGTGGCAGTGCATCTGCGAATGCCCGTAGAGTTGGCAGCGGTGACACTGCCCTATGACACCGGTCTTAAAAGGCTTCTCGATCTGCAAGCCGGTGAGGTTGCAGACGGAACGGACGTTAAAGATAGGGTGGTGACCCTCAGTAGGAGGGCAGACGACGAGGACCATATCGAATGGTACCCTGCCTCGGGCGCGGTGCATGCGGTGGACTTCCGCAACGGGGACGTTTTGCGACAGAAGGTCGGCTTTTATCTCTTCCGCGGGTATCTCCTTCGGGATCCTACGGATCACGACGCGGACTTGACGGTCTTCGGGGAGGGCGTAGGTGTGGAAGGACACACCTCTAAGGCGGAGAGTCTTTGTGAGCTCTCTATAATCGTTAGATGTCGGGACGGTTACCTTAATACCCTGTTGGGTAGATTTCGCGCTGGTGTAGCCTATACGCAGGTCGGTGCACCATTTGGACACGTCTGTCCACTTCCCCTTGTCCTGGATGTACACAGGGGGAGGGGGGGCGATTTTCTTTGCCGCAGAAGGCTGGGCAGCGGGCTTGGCAGCACTGTGGCTGAGTGAAGAGGTTGAGGCCGAGGCGGCCTGAGAGGGGGCGGTGGCGGATGGAGCCACGGGAGCGGAGGTGGCTTCGATATTCGGTTTCTTCCTTGTGTCAGGACTCGGTTTTAGGCTCCTTTTTTTGGAGCCGACCGTCTTAAAGACGCCTTCGTCGGAAGAGGGGGAGGAGCTCTGGTCGTCGCTCGAGATTACGTACGGCGAGGTCGGGCGAGGGGAAGGCTCGCTGGTGTCCATGTGGACAGCCGGCGGCGAGCAACCTGAAAGTTGCGACGGAGAGGTTTCGAGGGCATCGCTAAACGTGGCGATGTCCGAGCTGTCGGTGCCTACTAGGTCAGAGGGACCGGGGACGGACTGCTGCAGTGCAGCGAATTTAGCGCCATACTTGGCGAGGAAGTCGGGGTCCTTAAATAGGACCTCCTTGAAGAACGCCACTATAAGGGCGTCCTCCATGGTCGGAGTGGGGGGAAGGCCTAAGGGAGGGAATGGTGGAAATTAAGTTTCCACTTAGAGCCTATTAACCCTATACCTAACTCCCCGGGTGGATTGGCCCGGGGATGAGTTCCCTCCCTGTCGGGTGCAGACAGGGAGGTGTGTACCTAATGGTGAGCCCTAAGCTTGTATACCCGTCGCCAGTCTTATTGTGCGAACGGGGCCCTGACCAGTCTAGCGCGAAGGGTGTAGACACACCCTAGAGACACTAGGTGAGTAGCTGAAAAGCAAAACTGTCACCAGAGCCGACTAGGAGATCCCCCAAGGCCGGTTATCTGGGACCCGTCCAACTAACTGCCTCGCCCTGAAGGGGTTCGGCGGGTGCGAATTGGGTCAACACCCCACTCGGCTTCGTTGACACCGTAAGGTTTCAACCGAGGACCACGAAACTGTGGTTTTACCCAGAAGGGGCCTAGTGAAGCTACACACGAAAATCTGAAGAAGAAATAAGATTTGCCTTGAAAAAGGCACTTTTTAATTGATTAAAAATAAAATCAATTGCTTGATTTTGATTTTATTTTAATCGGAGTAGTTGGAGCGACTATGATGACGTCACGTGGTTGCGACGAGTGGTAACAGGAAACACAACACTGGAGCGGGAGAGCGCACAAACACGTCCGTCCGCGGCGAGAGTCGAGCGTCGAGTCCCTGATAAATGCGCGTTTTTTTTTTTTTTTTTTTTTTGTATGTCATCTCGTAGTTGACCTTGAGAGGTCGTGACTACTTAACCGGACTATCCTGTGGCTGCCTTAAGCGGACTCAAAGCCTCCAGCCAGGGGCGTAAAACTACTTATATTATTAAGCGAACGCTCGCTAAGGGCACCCCCTGTGGGGTACGGACCTCGGCTTAGGGCGTCGCTGACGGGAGGACAGCAAGATGGGACAGGCTGGATCAAGTTTAGTTGATTATTATTAATCGGGGAATTTAAAGCTACAGGCTCAGCTACGGCGCGGGCTGGCACTTCGTCGAGCAAGGGTCGGGGGGGACAATTACGTCGGGATCTTCGCGAGGAACCTCGGCGGCGAGGTCGGAATGTCGGTCTGTGTTTGTGCACTGTACTGGTGGCCCTATTGCTCTCCTGAATGAGAGTTATGTGGTCATCGGGATCGGTGAGGAAATAAATGCGCGGCGCGGGCTGCGATTAATATAGACACTGAGCGGTGTTACACAGTACAATACCGCTCACACACACATGACGGCCCCTTAGCCCGGACAATAACGGCTAGCTCTGTGATCTGGACGGGCGGGGACCATTCACCTACTCTGTAGGCGCGTCGAGTCGGCATCTCTGCCGCTGGTCGTCGCCGCCGGGCCTCCTCTAGGTAACTAGAGGTCTCACCTGGCGGTGACAGACCGCCGAGATGTCGTGAAGAAAGCGGCGCTTCATTATAAGCGTCGTGACGCTCCTACAGAAAAACTCACAGCAATCACACACAGGGACGCGAGTAATATTGCTTGCGTTCCAACAGGCTCCTCAAGCCATTGTTGCGAACATTACGAGGGGGTTGTATTTACAACCCCAAAATATGCATCCGCGGCCGGGGGGCGAAGCCCCGGGACCGCTCGCCACGCCCCCTTGCGGGGGCGTCGCGATTTCCAAGAGTACAAAAATGATCTTAATAAACATTCAAAAAGTAGATCCCCCCCGACCCTTGCTCGACGAAGTGCCAGCGCGCGCCGTAGCTGAGCCTGTAGCTTTAAATTCCCCTGATAATAATAATATAATCCAGATCCAGCCTGTCCCATCTTGCTGTCCTCCCGTCAGCGAAGAATCGTAAGACGTTTTTACTAGAGATGGGTTGTAACAGGATAAACACGAAATCTGTTATCACTTGTACTGTTACACAAAAATAACAGAACCAAATATCTGTTATTAAATAACAGCCTGTTATTTTTGGACTGATGTTATATACATTTTAAAATCTCTTTTAAAATGTATATAACATATATATCTCTTTTCGTCTTTGTCTTTGCGTTTTGAGTCGAAAATCGTATCCGAAGAAAGACATGGGTAATGTGAAATTATAGAATTACGTAAGTCGGCCGTATGCCAGTTGTACAAGGCTAGGCAAATTGACTGTTTTTTTTTTTTTTTGGAAATTCCAAACTGAACACTTTCCTTCATACTTAATCGCAGGCATAGGTCTGTCAGTTTACTATAAATTTAGGAACTTTAGTACATAATCAGAAATTGATTACGTTTCTCAAACTGGCGTAGTTAAAAGTGTTCAATTAATTTACATGACCATTTACAGTATCACCTATTCTATATCTACATTTACATTTAATATTTACATATTTGATTAAGAAAGATTAGTTGCTGCAATTTCCTAACTCCTAACCGGGTCCGCGTTTCATTAAGGATATTCCCTGCAGCAGAGAATACCCTTTCGCAAGGAACCGACGAAGCCATTGCGTTAACATTTTTGTTTACCAGTTCACATTTCGTAACAAAGGAAGCAGCAAGGGAAGCAGTGAAAGAAATCAAATTTCAAAAATTCTAAATGTCAACAAATAAACCAGCCAAATTACTTGCAATTGAATATCATCTTTAAAACAACAGAAATAAAGTCGTACATATTTGGGACATTTTGCGACCAATACCGTCAAACCAAAGATAATATAGATAAAAGGAAACCTTAGACGAACAATATAATAGTTTTGGTTGCATCCCTTTCCAAAATAATGTAGAACAAAATATATTTTTTATGTCATCAATATCAAAAAAACCAAGAAAATTACTCATAATAAAATAAAATTGATCATCAAAAAATCGTAAATACCTGGAACATTTTGCTGCCAAGATAATAAAGGATTTTTTTTGGGTTGCATCAAAAATTGCCATAAAGAAAATAATAGGTGTTTCTCTTTTTAGCAAGGGTCATTCTTTGATGAGGGAGAGAGAAAAATTTAAAACCCTGTTATTTTACTTCCTTTGTGTGAGTGTGTATGAAAATAACAGCAGTGGTAACAATCTGCGTGGGTGGACTTATGTATTGAAATAACAGATTAAACAGGCGAAATTTTGAGTAACAGATAAGCTATATTGGTAGGAACAATTGTTATTTTTAAACATCTGTTATTTCTATCTGTTACGATAAATACGCCTCACCCCTAGTTTTTACCTTTCTTGAATTCTCTTCTAAACAGATGTTTGAAAAAACATATGGGAATAACCATAAAATAACGACAACCAAGCAATATAAGTGAAAAAAAGGAATTGTTGCACTAAGTGCACATGCGTGAACTTACTACTCCGACTACACCAAAACCTTGTCAAGATACGTGCCGGCTACTATACATCGTGTTGTTTCACTGTATCATCATCCTCGTCGCGACAAAGAGTGCTGCAGCAGTGTCTGTGTCGTGAAGTGCACGGGTTGTACAATTAGTTTGGCATTACATTAATGCTGAAATGAACCTTTTTGGTGCAGCCGTGAGGTTTATTTGTATTTTGTGTTTCACGAAATCCGTCCAAATAAACGTTAGTCTTTCTTTCTTTCTTTACTATGGTCGCTATAGCAACAAAAAGAATAAAGTCATAAATAAAAGTTCCCCTTTAATTGATGACTTTATTGTGTATTAGGTAATGTCTTACTAATGCTAATGCGTTAACCTTACCCACTTATCAAATTTCATCACAATCGGTCGAGCCATTTTCGAGTTTTAGCTAGTCTCACGAACAGCAATTGATTTTTGTATATATAAGACATTAGCTAATGGTGCCGATTCTCTTGTCACAAACGCCTCTAAACTAGACTAAAAATCACTAAAATTTGGTTTAATTCTGTCAAATGACGATTTTCCATTCTGAAATTGACTTTATTGACACAACTTAACTATATTTTAGTTTGACAGCACTAAGATTGCACTGAGTTATTAGTTTACTGAAAATGGCTATTTTGCTATTCTGAATTTTACGTTTTTCACCTAAAAATTTGATTGTCTAACTAAATCTGAACATGAATCTGACTATTTTTAATCGCGATTAAAAAGGTGTGGAATAAAATTAGGTGGCGTGAACTAAAATTCACACCAACACCTCGACTTCAGACGTGCAAAAACGGTACTTTAACTTTCTTTTTCTTTTTTTGCTCTTATCTCGAAAACGGTGTGTCCTATCACAAAAATAATGAAAATTTCGACCCCCTTTGTAAACCGGAAACCACCAAATCTCTACATGTACATATTTTTATTTTATATTTTTCACACAAAAAGTCAAAACTTCCATAGAAAACACGTCGAGTCTGCTTCCAGGCTGCCTCCGGCTCTAACAAAGACGTTGCGAAAAAAAAAAAAAAAAACACGTGGACTCGCGACTGTCAAATTCGATTAGTTGTGTCAAAATTATTTTTAAATTTAGAGATTTTTTTTCGCAGAATAGCGTTAAGATTTTCATAGTAAAAAGTAAGGAATTTTAGTGATAGTTTAGTTAGTATAGTTCGGTGTACAAGAGAATCGGCACCAATGCCCGGCTTGCGTTGCAACTTATTTATTTATTTACAAATTAAACAGCTATTTAACAATTTCACTTAAAATAAACTAATGTAACAACCAATTACGGCATTCTGCATATTGTTTTTAAAACCATTTCAATATAAAAGCGAAAAAAAAAAGTTCAAATCGATTAAGCCGTTTTTGAGTTTTAGCGAGAATAACGAACACCAATGGATTTGTATATGGTAATGGAAAAGTAGATAGAACATTTAATATACAAGAAACGGCGTTTTTTGTTTTGTTTCGGTAGTAATTTTTTTTAAATGTACGTACTCGTATTACGTGTTAAATATTGTATGGTTACCAACTTGCGAATAGCCTCTTTTTATGTTGATGGAATCCAGAAATATTGATATTTGTTGTGTCGTGAATTGTTGAATTTGTATAAGTACCACAGAATATTATTTTTTACAGTTCCTATATTGTCAAAATTAAGTATTGTCTTTGTCCATTCAACTAAGGGTAATTTTTTTGTTTGGCATCTCGCAGGTCAACCTTTGAGGTTGTCGTCTGCTTAAGCGGACTTGCCTGTGGTTGCCCTAATAAATTAAGGCCTCCAGCCAGGACTTAAACTTAAATACTAACTAAAACTAAGCGACAACGCTAAGGGCACCCCCTGTGGGGTACGAACCTCGGCTTAGGGCGTCGCTGGAAGAGGGTAGCAAATGACTAGCTGGATCAGGATTGATATTATTTTGGGACGAATTTAAAGCTACAGGCTCAGCGGCGCGGGCTGGATCGAGCAAGGGTCGGGAGGGGTCAACTAAGGGTCACAGTAAACGGTTTATTTTGTCGTTTGTTTCCGTCGGCAGGACCGCGGTAAACCAATTCAGCCTGTCCGTCTTGTCTTTCAAGGTTTGAACCGAACTGATTAGATGACAGAGATTTATCTTACCTACTGAAGAATTCATGATACTCCGTATTCCCGTCGGAGCTTTTCCTATGAATCCTACTGATACTACTATAATATTATAAATGTGAAACTTTGTATGTTTGTTACTCAATCACCACAGTTTTAGTGAACTTTACACCCGATTCCTCATACAGACTCATACTTCTGTATGAGGAACGGGTTGTAAACTTCACTCATCCTCCATAGAAAATCCATAGCATCCTCGGACCAGTCGGGTGTCGTGTCTGGTGGGTAACTGTCCAACGATTGATGTCGGGACTTTGTTTATTTGCGGTAAACTATGCTTGCGCGATGCATGATGCAGGATTTTGCGTGACGTCAGTATGCGTAGTAGTCGTGATGCGTAGTTTGCATGTGGTGGTGTAGATATTTTACTCGTATATATATTATACACATGTCCCTCCGACCAATGAGCTGGTGGGCTGAGTCTTGTAACTTGCGATACCTGCCAGGGCCAGTTGAGGTTCCAGTGAGTCGGAACCGAGTGTCGCATAGTTTGCGGTGAGATGTAACTATCTGCGAAGATTCCCCAATGCGTCGGGGTGGCGCTGCATTATGCTCCAGTGCATCGGATGTGGTACAGAGCCGGGTTTTGGCTCTGCAGTATGCTGTGCCAAGGTTGCTGAAGAGGCTGAGGGGGATGGCCAGGTATGCGCTCGCGTTGCATGCTGGTGGTCAGCATACCCGTTGACGCCGTGGGTGCTGGCTGGCTGTGTGACTCACCGCTCTAACGCACGAAGGCCACGCTAACGTTCATGTTCGGGGTCACCAGTATAAAGGTATCAAGGATCAGGGAGTAAAAATTACTCAACCTCTATTGAAAAGGGAGGATCCTCCAACCAGCCGGGTGTCGTGTCTGGTGGGCAACTACCCGATTATTAATGACGACTACTTGCGCGGTAAACTCTGCTTGCGCGATGTAGGATTTTGCGTGACATCAGTGACGACCTCCACGCGGGCGAAGCCGCGGGCAAAATCTAGTAAACCGTAAAACTAAGTAGACACTGCAAAATTTATCGTTATTAGCCTCTTTAAACTGAGTATTATCCTCATCAAACCACGAAGCCAAGCGTACGTATTGTTTAAATTTCTCCTTGAAGTGCACGGAGCTAACACTGGTTATAAATTAATTTCTCATATTATAACTGAGTCTAGTGAGATTAATGTATCAGGAAAACCTTTTAGATTGTTGTGCTGCGTTTGAAGAGAGCGCCGCAAGAGAGTAACTTGCCTTAATGGAGTTGTGGTTTGTGAAATTGAAGTGACAGTTTTCACTTTGAAAGTAGATTTGCGATGGTGACATAGGGCGTCTTGAAATACCTGCAGTTGGAATACAATAAAAGGGCTTTTACTATTATACACAAACAGACTGTAACCTGATAACCGATTTATTAAACAAAAATGTAGTCTATATTTATTTTTCTTAGTTATCTTAATATGAACAGTGTTTTTATTAAAATTCAGAAGTGTGTTTAAGAAACTGTTGGTAATAACTTATGAGACAACAAAAATTTCGTTTATATCGTCAAATTTCAATTGGCAATAATCAGATGGAAGATTCGACTGAAAATCAACGATTAAAAATTAATTCTTCGGTAGGTAGTGAGTACCTACATTCGGTGTTAAAATGGTAATTTGAATTCGCTAATTATACTAGCTCCATTAACTATCCTAAACGAGGCACGACTCCTGCATGGGTAATCATTCTCACTTAGCCCCCCCACTCCAGCTCCCATCAGGGATTCAAACGAAATAATAAAAAAAGTACTTTATTTCCCACATTATTTTAAAAGCGTAATGCTGTACTTACAACATGCTTAGTTTCCTAGTTGAGAACTTTGTTCTATATAATATAAAATAGAATGAACGGCTTTCAGTTAGTGAAGCTGTGAAGTCGAGAACCGAAACAAAGATGGTTTTTGCATCGTCTGAAGCTAACCTAACCTTCTTCTGCTATTACTTATCCTACATTGTAATGACTATTATTATGGTTCCTTCAAAACACATAGCATTGGTTGAAGATGCGTTCTAAATAATTATACCATGAATTTGAAAACGTACCTTGAATTCGTCATACGTTACCTGTGATATTTCACACTCAGCAGTAGTTCATGGTGTTTTATGGTTCCAGCGAGTTGATCTGTCACTAGTCAAGTGTAATTCAGCTTCTAAAAATTTTGCCGCCAATGCAAGGATTTTTTTCTCTCGTAATTTTTTTTGAGGATTCGTTAACTTTATGGTAAAACTTGATAGAAAGTTAATAATAGTGCTTGTGGTAAGTGATATATAGTGTTACGCTGAATGTTAGTCAGGAAAATGGTGAAACGATGACAGATTATAATTACGAGTGGTACATTATACACGTGGTCTGCGTGCTCGCCCGGTGCCTTAGGAGCAACCGTTTGTAGGGCATCTGAGCGGCGAGCCTATGTTCACTACTGGGGAAAAACGCTCTTCATCCTCGGAGGAGTCACTGTTTACCCACCACCGAAATAGAGAAAGTAAATTGAAACGATTCCCTATAAGTCGGACCTACGCATTTTAAATTGAATAAATAGATACCTAGCCAAGTAAGTGTTAAAAATCTATTCAAAATGACACGATTCAAGAAGAATTTCCACTCATTTCACTAAACTTGCACAAAAACACTATAAAAAACTACGAAATTGCTTCTCGCTAACTAATACGAGTATGTACTTCGTAACTGCAGTGTTGTTTTCTAAACCATTTGTACCTAAAGGGACAAAAATGTGAAATACTAAGATGGTTAGATAGTAATTCCTGAAGCTAATACAGAATGTATTGAGCTAAAACAACTCAAGTAGTTTAGCAATCCGTTGTAAGAAAACCTTTTTATGCTCACCTACACCATATTGTGATTCACACACTGAATTAGAAGTGAATGAGTACCGTTTTCCGCTAAACAAATTAAAGACAATTTAGCCCCTCTGAGGGAGTTTTGGCTGGGACCTCAAATGTGGGTTTAAAGCAGAAGCAGCTAGCTGATACAGCAGGTCTACAACTGAACAGCTGGCCAAGTGGCAGAGCGCTCGACTGAGAAATTAACAACGCGCGTTCAGATCCCGGCGCAAGCATAATCCTTTTTGGGACTTGTTAATTGAGCAGTAACCTATACTCACTAGGATTATATCCTTCTTCGTTTTTGGTAGTAGTCCGAACACTCCCATCCAGAAGTGTATTTAAATTAAAATAGTTTATTGCTTTCATGTGTTACATTAAAGAGGTTCGGTACCTCTTATGAATTCTAAGCTGCAATTAGAACATTAAAATAACTAATTAAGAATGACATTAAGTTTTATAACTATTAAGAAATGCTAAAAATATAAACAAACTTTTCATTTATTATGTTTTACCTACAAAGTTTTTATACTTTACTCTATTTAAATCTACTACTCAATTTAAAACTGACAATATTTTATTCATAGCTCGTTATTTATAAAATAGTTTTTTTTTCATTTTAAATATGATAAATGAGAATCATAGCAAAATTAACAAGGCCAAGATTCATCTTTTTGACAAGAGTCAGGCTGCCTAATGAACCATGTAAAAGCTTGAGAATTAAAGACGGCAAACCTGTTGCAGTTTTATACTGAAGGTTATAACGGGAAGTCAGATACTGATACTATTTATATATATTCAGAACAATTATGTTTTGAGATAAGTAAGTACGAGTATCTTTAGTTACGATAATGCAAACTTCTATGAACCTATAATGCTAACCTTGGTGGTTAATTATGATTATGAAAAAAATATCATATAACGAAGAATATTGCGAGCGAATAAGGCGTGAGTTTTTGTATATAGGGTGACGGGTAATTAGTGACCGATACTTAAACACATGATTGTACTTATCATAACAAACATCTTACCCAAAGAGACAATTTTTTTTTAAATTACTTAGCGAATGACCCCAATCACACCAATAGAATACTGAGGAAGTACCTTACAAGAATAATACACCATTAGCTGTGATTTTATAAAGTGACTAATCCCTATTTACAAACATTTTTCTCTTTATTAAATTTATTGACCGCACGAAACACTCGCGCGCAATCAGCTGTGAGGCGCTTGACCCCGTCGGGTCACTGTTCATGTAGGTACTACAGTACAACGCGCGGCAAAAGAAAATTGTCTCTGTGGGAAAGTTGTTTGTTACGATGAGTACAGTCATGTGTTTAAGTATCGGTGTATCGGTCACTAATTACCAGTCACCCTATTTGTATGTATGTTTCAAATAGCCGATTATGTACGCTAATATTACTAAAAAGTAAAACAGAAGTAATGATATATTATTGTTCAGCCTGCAATGTTAAAGCCTGAAGGGAGGAAGGTCTCCTCTTTGTGAGAGGGGAAGAGGATATATCATATGAGAATTTGTAATTCCTTATTCAAATATGTTTTTGAAATATCCATACGCATCACGTCTGTTAAAAAAAAAATGATTTTAAACTGATATTTTTAGTGGCTAAGTTCACGCTGTCCAAAAAATATTACAGTCTTTTTATTAATAATAATAAAAAGATTGTAATTTGGATTAGTAGAAAACAAATTATCTTTTACAACCTGTATTTGCAATGAATTTCCAAATTAGGAATAGCAGTTTTTTACAGCCTGCTTTCCAAATGGCGTCATTATTCGTAGACACATGATCTTACTGAAATTTCCTGCATTCTGTACACGACTAGAATTTGCCCTTTGGATTGTTATACAGGTAAACAAAACAGGTCTTAATAAAAGTCTACCTTTGCCATCCTTAAACATAGAAGGACGTAACCGCAACGAGGGTCTTTGAACCGACCCACTTTCAATAGTCAAAGACTTTGGTTTTACTTACAAAGAAGTGAACATAACTATAGAAATGCAACTAGAAGTCTGTGATGCCAAAAATAGGATATTAAGGTAAGCAAGAAGTGCTTAAACCCGACAGCTTGCAGAATACGTAACGAAGATGACTTTAATTACATCCTGAGATTGCGTTGCAGCCTACTTTGAAAGTACTTGGAAGTAAAATTGTTTGCAAGGTAAGTGCCGTTACCTTTTATTTCCCCGGAGGTGTGAGCACCAACATCAGCTTCTACTAGTGCTGTTGGGAGATTGTTTTGAACTTTGTACACTTTTACTACTCCCCCCTCCCTCCCTGTTTCTTTCTTTTTGATTGTTTTTTTTCTCTTTCTTTATTTTATTACCCTTTTTTCATTTTATTCTTTTTTACACTTTTTTTTAATTTTTTTTAACTTATAGTAGGCGATCAGTGGCGATATTGAAACCAGTGACTGAATAGATGTGAGTAAATCGGCTCTCATGATATGCGTGATGAGGAGGAATAAGGAAAATGTCTTGAGGAAAGTTTACAGTGTGAATGTGGCTTTAAGAGTAGGGGAAGACCAATGATGGCTGGATAGTTAGTAACTACCGATAACAGAGGAAGGAAGACGAAGTAACGGTGCGGCGACCCCAAGAAGATTGGAATAAGGGCAAAATTATTATGATGATACTGGATGATTATTATTAAATTTAGCTTTAATCAGTGTCCGGAGACTACACGAACTAATATGCGGGATATAAAAATAGTCTATGGTCTAAAAAGTGTTTATTTCAAATAGGCACGTTAAAGGCACTTTTGATCGTCAACATTTACATTAAAATACAATTGATTCTAGTCACCCCTTCCAAAAGGTTGTTTCGTATGGTGAAGAACGGGCAAGAAACTCCACCTTTTTTTTTTCATGTTTTACAATATTTGCTTTACATTAATCCTTATCCTTACTACTCGTAACATTGTAATTGCGAAAGTAATTATGTTTATTTGCAACCTTTTCACGCATAAACCATTAAACTAGTCATCATGAAATTTTGCATATACGTTGTCTGAGGTACAGAAAAGGACATAGGGTACCTTTCATCCAGAAGAAAAGTACTGTTACCAAAGGAAATAACAATAACATTCGATGGTCACAATTGCTTTAGGACGCTAGATGGCGCTACATGTCTTTCGAATCATGATTGAATTATAAAATTCGAACCTTTTATTAAAAAAATATAAGGAATACATTTTGTGAGTTTATAACTTGGTTTTACACTTATGATACTTTTTATTCCGGTTAGTTTAGTACGTTTCCGTGATATAATTTCCGACCTCCACGCGTGCGAAGACGTAGGTAATTGCTAGTTATTATACAATTATATCCGAAGACGATGCACCAAGAATAAAATTACTATACCGCAATAGGTTTGAGTAAAGTGAAAGGCTTTACAGTAGGTACCACCTGTAATGTTTGACAACTCAGTCATCCAGTTTAGCTCCGATGATATGTATCTTGGTTTGCATGTCGACACATGTCTTGACTGGCGAAAGCAGGCCACGACTGTAAGTAAAATAAGTCACATATAAGTATCGGTTGAAAAACATTCTCCCATCACACATAAAAGCTTGTACAGTCCCTAATCTTTCCCATAATCGACTATGGTGATGTGTGTTGTTATGACCTGACTGCAGATCTCCTCAATAAACTTGACCGCCTGCTAAATAACTGTATTCGATTTGTCTTCAATCTGCTTAAGTATCATCATGGGAGAGTTCGTTTCGAAACTCCGAACCGGAAGGTCGTGTCTTTGTTTTCGCTGAGGCACCGTGCCCAACAGATGGTGGCTTACTTGCCGGACTTAGAAATCAAACCGTGTTTCTTTTGTGTGTGTGTATCTGTGTCGCAAACCAAAATACTTTAAATCGGTTCAAAAGATAAATAAATGTGCGTTCCATGAAGCTGAGACTCCTGCCGCGTCACTGGTGGGATCGTTCCGTACCCTAATCTGTACTTCTACGCTGCGGCTGCGTTTTAGGTCGTTGATTCAAAGCCACGCGCATGTCCAACATAATTTTAAACAATTGTTATAGGATAGTGTATTTATATTAAATGTAGTACTGCGGGATAAAAGAAGCTGTTATTCTGGCACATAGTGTGATCGAGTCCTATGATTTCAAACAAAAACAAAGATAACGAGTCATCGCACGGTAATTGCGTCAACGCGCCGCACGGCGTTTGACAATACAAAAACTTGTAACAATTACCTTCATAAATCCGTAACGCTCGTATAAGGCCTTGCTACTCCTGGACATCAATTTTTTAATTAAGTAATGTCAGTACTTATTTCCGTACAAGAGATTTGTAATCTTTAGAAATAAATGAATTCATACCGTATAGTACGGTATCGCTCTTAACCTAATACTTCATACACATTGTGCCGAACAACTATATAACTACGTTTAACAAGTTCAATATTCACTGACTATTATTATTGCTTCCTTTCGAGTATAAATGGAAGCCTGCTTGAATCAATTTTATTTTAATCTAGGTAATATTTTTCTCAAACATACCAAAGTTATAATTTAAAAGAGGCGTAAATTTTTATTTAGATATTCACAACTACATATTTTGTAAGTTAGACGCTTTGTTGATGCTCGTAATGGACACATCTGGCGGACAAGCGAAAGGCGCATTACGGCTGGGATCGAGAGAAAGCAGAAGGTTGCATTGTTTAAGGGCTGCACCCTTAAACAATGCAACCTTCTGCTTTCTCTGAGTAAAAAAAAAATGCGGTGCTCACTGTTTAACGGAATGCTAGCCGGTACCTGCATCTGACCCTTGCGTTTCTGTTGCGCAAAGTTTCAAAAATATAATGCGAAAAGGTTTCAAGTACAGGTTCAACAGGTTGGAACTAAGTATGGACGGACTGTGCGGTTCTTCTGTGACGCCGCAGTCTGTTAACCATCATCACCATTCCCATGGCGCGGCTGGGTTTTGGTGAGTGAGGATGGTCACCCATCCACGGACCGACCGCGGCAGGCATGGCTTAACCTGATCGCTCGGCCCGTGCGGCTATTATTACTTCTGTTAACCATATTGGGCGGAATAGGGCGGCATGCCCCACAACCGTTGTTTAAACGAAGTGGGGCCATTTCGCCGCATTCACCGTGATTCCGATATATCTCAGCAATTGCTCATCATATTAAAATTGTTATTAAATAAGATACAAACAACAAAATAGGGTACTTGATTTATTTTTGTGAGGTGTAGTTGCGTGTGAATGGACTTTTTAGAAGTTATCTTATAATATAAATATGCTGGTGCAATGTGCATGAAGTGGTTTAATATTCACGAGTCTCGTTTCCCTGTAAGTCTTAAATGTAGGTGTAAGGTAACCATAGTGAAATAATGGTTGAATTATTTTAGTTTGTGTGATCTGTAGGTCCTTTAGGTTGGTTTTTGGCGCGTTGCCCCATATTTCAATTAGGTAGGAGGAAGACCATAACTATATGTATAATCATTTTAGAAAGAGCTCAAAGAGCTATATATTTATATTAGAATTGTTTTTTCACAATCCTTTATCCAACTTTACAAATTAACCAACAATGCCAAGTGCAAACGGTCCGACAGTTGTTTATACTCATAACTGTAATAAAAAATAAGTAATAAAAACACTGTACTTCCCTAATATCACGATTTCCCAACACAAAATAGACGAGCAACAAATGTTTGCTCAATCACCGGCTTAAAACCCGTATCGTAAAATCACTTAGCCATCATAAACACAACATTCTTCATTACCCCATATCCATTCTTTCTCTTTTTGTTAATTAAGCATATGGTAGAATATTCTTGTTTTATTTTCTCGCGTTATGCATAATTTGTATATATCCGTGAATTTTTTGCTTGACTTTACACCTTTTACTTCTGAATTTTGTTAACTAGTAGTAACTGCAAGTACCTACTGCTTTCAAATTGGATAATTATGAATTAGTTAAATTAGATCTTAAGTCAATATAATTTGCAAGTTTGCCCAGTTCTACGAGTATCTTAATTAAACAAGGTATTTTTTTGAATTTTTCTGTTTGTTTTGTAGGTTCTACTTTTACTTAAATACTTAATTGCAATCTTAAACTTTTAAAATAACATCTTGACTCTCTAACCGTTCTGTAAATTAACATGTCATATCTAAGAGAGCTGACTGATTTGTAACTCAGGACCCTTCTATCACTGACACCTTTCTCTATTTATGATTGTACACTCTATTAATCTTAATTTATTTCAACATCATATTGATGTTGAAATAAATTAAGATTTATGGTTATAACGATTCATAGCAGCACCACCAGCAAACTCGCAAAAATGATTTTATTAGAGAAGAGATAACAAAACAGTTTATAAAATCAATACGAAATGTACTGAGCTAGCTTATGAGTTATGATTATGAATGACTTGGTGCGAATTTAACGGCACGGTTGGCGCAGTGGTTGAGCGATCGGCTGCTGCGCTGCGTGTCGCGGGTTCGATCCCCGCACGGAACAAATATTTGTATGACCTATAAATGGTTGTTCCGGGTCTGGGTGTCTTGTGTATGTGAGTTTCATGTTTGTGAACGCACTCACGATACAGGAGTAAATCCTAGTGTGGGGCAACGTTTAAAAAAATAAAATAAGGAACAGCTGATGCGAAGATAACAAGGAAGCACGTCGCCGTGTTATCAACTGGTATAGTGAAGTGAAGGAATGGTGTAAACAAATGGATTATCCTAACCGTTATATTTTACGAGTAGCTTTATAAGCATATACTCGTAAGTGACTTTAGATAAATATAAGGCTATGAATAAGAATGATTGCCACTAAAAGACTTGAAGATAAATGAAAACACTCACTTAAATGTTGGTAAACATATGGAATGAGACTAAGTAAATGAATGAATAAGGAACAAACTGGAACAAACTCAAAAAATGTGTAAACCGTACACTGTATAAACGGTTATCTGCAAGTTTTTGTTCTCCTTGGCACGACTTCGTCCCCTGACTTCGTCCCCTGGGTGTGTGCAGAGCTACGCGAAGCTTCTTCAACAAGGTGTTGACGATTTCTGCTGGAGCTGCCCCCGTTGAAGAACGCAACTGAAAAGCTTCGAGTTCGAAGCTTTTTTTTGAGACCGTTACTTTTGAAATTAAGACGGCGAGATTCTTGAAGGACTAATGTTAGCGCGGGGATCATCTAAAGAGTGGACTACTGTATTTAAGGCAAGGGTTTAATGACGTGCTTATAACAATAATAAAATTGTACCGGATATTCAGCTAATAACGAAACTAAAGTAAGAGGAGTATCGTCCGTCGCGGAGAAGTCAGAAGAAGCGAGTGGTCATCGGGCCGAACCGTGTCGTCGCCGCGACGCGCTAAACACGCGGCCTGCGCGTGCAGACCATGCGCAATGTGTTGTGTTGGGTTCGATACCCAACAGTGCCCATACTACTTTTGGAACAACATTTGAGACTCGAACGATAGCTCAAGACTTAAAATTATTTCGACAAGGGTACAATTATTCGATGGACACGGTGGAAGATCAAGAACGCCGCTAACGAGATGTACAAAAATCGGAAACGGTCAGTAGCGAGAACTCAGACGAAGACATTGAAAAGAACAGCAACATTTATCACAGCAGAGCAGTGACATAGAAAAGAGCCGAGAAACCAGCTGAACCCCGCTTAAAGATTCACCGATAAAGCTCGACCTGAATCAACTCTGCTGCGACGTCATTAAAAGATGCCCTCCAATAGACAAATATCACCCGCCTCTCCACTAATCCCATGCTTACGTTAGGGTGCATACTCCGTAGGCTCTTAATCCTTCCTATCCTAAGGGCACGTCTTCCCTACCATTACAGTGCCCCCCGGTCTATTCCTTGACATGCAATGGTCTTTGTAGCACCATGAAGCATGAGGCTTCAGGGGCTAGTGCAAATCTTGGGGTTCATTCGATTAATCGAGTCTGGTCAAACCACGCTGGGGTCGGTGCATTTCAATCATTCATTCATTCAATCTGCTTAAGTATCATCATGTGTCTGCGCCCCGATTGATTTTAAAATGGTTACCCATACGCCAGCGTAGAGATTTGAGAGCTCTGTCTATGTTATATTCTATACTCGACAAACCTACTTCTCCTTGCTTACCTGACCCCCCATGGTCAATAGTTATGCTCTGCTCATAGTAAAAATCTTCGTTCCACCAACAATCGTCTTCTATGATGTCCTTCTCACCGCTCTGGTTTTATTCACTCTTCTTTCTTTGCCCAGGCGGTCTTTCTTTGGAATGCGCTCCGTCTGAACATCAGGATAGCAAACCAGTCGGTTTCAAAGTGTAGGCTCGTGAACATATTGGTGAGAAATTTGTAAAATCATCTCAGCGTTGATGTGCTGGATTCATTTTCTCCTAGAGGAGAAACCTCAGACCCATGCTTATTTCTCCTGATAAAGTTTGATCTCTTTATATGTATGTATGTATTTTTTTTTGAGTTATCTATCCCTTTTGTTGCACCTGTCATGTTTTGTCTCTGCATCACCCATAGGTTGACTTGTAGAAAACGCCCCAGACATTAAGTCCGCCTTAGTACAGTATTTTTTTACTTGTGCATAAAGTTTAAATAAATGAATAGGTAATAATAATTAAAAATTAAGCAAACATGCGTGCCATATGTATAGGTAAATATAGTGATTCCAAATTATGTATTGATGCATATGATTTCCAGTAGTTAAGGCCTCAATATATTGCAATTAAATGAAAGAAAATTTAAAATTCGTATAAAAAGTACACTTTGCAGCCAAGCTTATTACAAATTAGAGGACTATATACAAGATAAGAATGCTTGGAAACATGATGGTCCAGCTCCATAGGACAATCCCGTCTAGACAAAATCACACTGGTTGCTAATTGAATTTTTTATTTTAATTTTTTTTTTACTTACTCACACACTGACCTATTCCTAGTTAATATTTTAGGAAAGTCATATATTTTTACACTGTTTGTAAATATGTGAGCACAATGTACCTATCGCGTCATTCATTTATCTGCCTTTGCTATATTTTTAGTTCTTCTTACCACTTGTGGTATAGTATTTTTATTCTTGTTGCATCGTTTTCACATATAAAAATATAATTAATGTATACAAATATTGTAAAATATTTTAAAAGAGTAACGGTGGAGTTTCTTGCCACTTCTTCTCCATACGAAACTACTTTTTGGAAGTGGCGCCTAGACTCAGTTATATTTTTATTGTAATTTTTGACGTTCAAAAGTGCCATTTTATGGGCCTATTTGAAATAAATGCTTTGACTTTGACTCAACTCTCTTGCACGAGGTTGTGGTTTAAAATCCGGGCAATTCCCAAAGTACCTTCGTACCTTGGGAATTGAGAAACAACAACAACACCAACACCTTCTTCAAGTCATATGCACTTTTTGAATTTGTTTTGGAAATTACTGACATCGGTGATGACAAACATCATAAGGAAACCTGAAAGTCGTATAAGTCTTAAATTGTCAACCCGTCTTGAGCAAACGTGGTGAGCCTTCTGTGTATGAGAAGAGTCCTTTGCCATGCACTGGGACAATAATAGGTTGATACGGCTATTTTTAAGCTATACATATCCAGTATAAGCTGACCTCTAACTGCACTAAAACTCTATACAATTTGATATCAGGTTATTCTCGAAATGTTTAGTTTGATACGAGTATGTAGCCGTGTATACCTATATTGTATATGATTGTATTTCATATTTATGTATTTTTTCTACGCATATTAAAGAAAAATGAATATTAAAAGTGGGGCTAACACGTCGTCTGTCAGACACGACGGTTGATAATTGATAAAATAAATAATTTGTACATCTGCTTAGGCACCAAATTTTTTAAATTTGACTTGGAATGACCCAAATAAATAATAATTATGTATTTCAAAATGTTTCGTGTGATTGTGCCTAAACTTCTAAACAACCAGGGTACATTTTTAACAAGTGCGTAAAATGTAACCATGAATTCTGCATATGATTTGAGAACGCCTAGAGTAGACATATTTCGTGGGTTATTTTAATACAAAGTTGCTGTACAGTACATTTTGACCGCGTAGGTTTTGCATTTGTGTATGAAACAGCAGTTTTATTTAGCGTTCAGTACCCAAATGGCAAAAAACGGATCCCTAATGGATTCGTCATGTCTGTCTGTCTGTCCGTCCGTATGCCACAGCCACTTTTTTCCGAAACTATAAGAACTATACTGTTGAAACTTGGTAAGTAGGTACATGTATTCTGTGAACCGCATTTAGATTTTCACACAAAAATAAAAAATAATTTTGGGGGTTCCCCGTACTTAAAACTGAAACTCAAAAAAAAAAACATTAGTAAGTAGTTTTTTTATACGTCTTAAATCGTAAACCGCAATTTAAAACAAAAATACTATTATTACAACATCGATCAAAGTTACAACGAACCACAAGAACTTTTAGATTATGTTACTTGCTGCTACGAAACCCTTATGGGGCGAGTCCGACTCGCACAAGGCCGCTTTTTTGAAAACCGACGAATAATTCACTCCACACACACAACTCACTCCACGCTCACCTCACCTAAGTTTTCACGGAAGATGGTTACAGAATAGCAAGCAGTACAGTGCTCTTTCATCACAAGATAAGACAGCCAATTATCATAAAGCCCCACAATGTTGGCCATATTAATAATTAGAACAGTGTCTGACTGGTCTTCTGTGGAGTATAATCTGGCATTGCGCTTTAAGCTGTGACCTATTCACAAGCGGGCGCGGGTATACTAGCAGCTTGTTTCTCTCTGGTTGATTTAGGTTTCTTCTCATACAGAGAACGCACGGGCATTGATTACCATGCTTGCTCAAGACGGGTTGGCGATTTCAGATTTATAATAAATTTAAGTCCAGCACTCTAATTGCGTGCAGATTCCCGGCTGCCGAAGACGCGGGCTTGCGGACGACTAGCAATGCATGGCTCGGGCAAGGACCAGGCCCGGGTCGACGACCTGTTGTGTTCCACGCGCGCCTCAAAGAGATGTCAGCACTAATTGACGGCGTCGCGGGTTGTTCGTATGATATACTTTGGCCCTTGGCACAGGCAACTGAAGGAACACGGGTGGGTTTGTGTCAGTAAAAGTTTTGCAAAGCCCTCCCGCTCCGCCCAGAGCGGGAAAAGTCATTAATTTTGATGATTTCTCAACCAAAAAAAAAAACATTCTAATTGCGTAACACACTTTCTATCATAATAGGGATGTTGACTAATTTAAGAAATGTTCGAGCAAATAATGTTATTTCAAAGAAGGCATGGTAAAATGAGATAACCGAAAAAATCTGTAAAATCGATGGAATTATGAAGAAGCTACAAGGTTTTAATGTTTTTGGAGGGGATTATTCCCGTCATTGTTGCGCGGTACGGACACTGTATGGCGCCAGTATGAAGTTAGTCGTGACGTCACTTCTACGATAGTGCAATCTTTGTTTGCAATATTTGATAACAAATATTTTTTTGAGTTAAATAAAATACGCATCAACCATATGGAAATTCCTAAGCCATTGCTTCATGGGTTGGAAAATTCGTCTACTCAATAAAGGAAATATCGCATTGAACTGTCAAAATGACAGGCATTGCAATCGATTGCCATTTTATGTAGCGCAGGTTTCCTCACGTTGTTTTCCTTTACTGATGTCAGTGATGTTCAAGATAAACTTACTCGTAGATTAATATCTAAGTCACATTGATACTTGCCCGGTTTTGAATCCACAACCACGTGCATGAAAAGCGAGGCCTTAACCACTGGGCTAGGGCGCCACAAATTACTACAAAATGGCCGCCACGCCACCAAACAAAAGAGCGCTTAGGAATGTCGCTGCTTCTCTGTTGCGGTTTCAAAGCCATCCCAGTGGTGAGTTTTAAGGGGTGCGGGGGGGGGGCAGGTTAGCTAGTCTACGGCTGCTGTCAAGTGCGCTTCTCGCTGCGCACGCTGCAACGTGGATTGTTAACTGTGCAGCGACTCGCCTCATTCGACATGTTTTCAACAAGTTTAAATACGTCTTTACAACTTGTTTTAGGTTTAAACGATAAACGAAACTAGCAGATGAAAGATCAGAATGAAGAACATTTTTTTTTTACCTCGGTGTTAACGCAGGGTTAGGGATTTTTTTATTGGTATGGTCCATGGTTCAAAATGCGACATCACATAGCCAAGTATAAAATAATAAATAAAAATAAAAATGTTTATTTCATCAACTTATGTAAATTAAATTGTTATGTTTGGAGTCACCTTTTAAGCAAAGGTTCCGCTCTTCCAGTTTACAATTTCTATACTTATGTGTGAGAAAATAAACAATAGATAATTTTGAAAGCATGCATATAGTTTTCAGCAATATAAAAAGTACAAAAACTTATAAAACTAGGGAATAAAGAATGCGCACAGTGTTACGTGTGTGTGAGGGGGGGGGGGGGGGTGTATGTGTGAGTTGGCGGCGTGTGTTATGTATGATTGTGAATGTTGGTGTGGAAGGTGTGATTTGTGTGATGTTTAGATTTTAGGTATTTTGGGAATTATGTGATTGTATGGAGCATAGCCTCGATTTCTTCGTAAGTTTTGCTCTTCAACCATTCAGTGAGTGTCTTTTTGCAGTCGCGGTATGCCATAGGGTATATAGTGAGAATTTTGTTGAGTGAATTGTATATATGCGAGAAGATTGCTTTGTGTATTGTTTGACACACATTTTTGTACCTGTCTTGTTTCGTACTTTTTAGAGCTTGATTTTTCAGTAGCCGGGTTTTAGTTTTTGAACTTACTTACATAGTTAAAAAAAATGCATTATATTTTTTTCATTGGACATACTTACTTATGTACCGGTCAAAATCACACCCCTTTGCTTCGCCGTAGCCGGGTAAAAAAAGGTTTCAAATACGAAAGAAAAATTGTGGAAAGTTTGACGAAAGTGGCGCAACATGATTGTATTTGTTTATTTATTTTCACTTCAAGACACAAACATCAGTGTAGCCCTGGCTCTTGTACTAGGAGTCTTGTATTGCAAGAGCCAAATTGCGACTTAAAACATGTTTGTCGCTTCCGCTACCGCTTATAACAACTATAACTGTATTGTAGATCACAACCTAACACTCACAACTATTTGCTGACAGCGTAATGAGAATTGCGGTCAGTTGAACCTACCAGTTACACTTGACAATATCGCTTACACATTTAAATTTATCATCCACTGGTCATAACGTGGAGTAAGTTGAAAGAATGAGCGATAGAAAACGCGCAATGGATGATGTTTTAGAGAATTTTTGATGGGAACTGAAATGGGTGGTGTGCCTAGTTCATGGTCGTTATAATTTCAAAAGTAAGGCAGGAATAGTCTCGGTATCATGCTAGTTTTTAGGATAATGTAAACGTTAACCTCCACCCTAACGTCAGCAGTTTGTTAAATTCTAGTTCTTTCTTTAAAGTATCGTACTTTTTTTGTTTGGCAGTTTGAGTCATTTTGTTTTAGGAAAATAAAAATAAAACAAATGACGACTGAATTTTGCAGACAGTGACTTTTTAAAGGGTCCGGTTGGTGGGAATTTGAAGTGGCTTGCTCCGACAACTCATATAATTTTCTGTTACTTTCCGGCGATGTCAAATTTGTATACGTTTATATTTGTAACGGTTTATTACGAGTATTAGAATACCCTGGCCAGATGATGTGATTATGGACAGATATAGAAAATGTATGTCAAAGGGTTTAGAGGAAGCCGAGAGTGTTACAGAAAGTGATACTTTTATTTAGATGTATAGTCATGAGAAAACAAATCAAAAACTCTAAAATTATCTTGAATAGAGAGCAGCCTCCGATACCCGCCGCGATAGTTCAGAATGAGAAACCAAAGTACATGCATACATACACACACACATACGCCTTCTTCCCATAAGGGTAGGCAGAAACCTTGGAACGCCACCTGCTACGATACCTACATACTCAATTTGCCTCGTTTAAGTTCATACATAGTTATATTGCTGTGTCTTAGCAGGGTTCATGTATGAAACCTCACTATACTTGTAATAACTTGTAATTATTGTTATGTATTATTATGATAATGATTACGTCATACACGCACGTCGGTTGCGAGTACTACGCTCTTGACCTTTCTGAAGAATATCACCAATAAGATCACTATGTGTCCTCCTAGGGCGCACATGTGCCTTGTAAAAACCTTTTGTGAGTCTCCTTTCATTCATCTTTCAAAACTTAAATCGGACAAAAGCAGAAAGTTACTTAAATTTTTCCAACTTTTCCTGCTTTCAATTGAAAATAAATGTTTCTGAATAATATTTTTCTAATACTTAATCATTATGTATCAATCTAAAAAAACTTCGCTAGCTACACTCAATAAAATTTTCCCTTGTAAAATTACTGAAATAAATTTAGGTAATTACTGGATACATCCTACTTTGTACTGCCAAAAGTCGGGCCGTGCTAAAAATGTTCTCCACCCGGAAAACGTCTTTAAAATTTTCCTGTCTAAGGATGATTTTTGCTTAGTAAATGTAACGGTATCTTGTCAGTTAGTCTCCCATATTTTCTGTTTTTAAATGCTTGTCGTAAAGCTTTGAATTTATGCCAGTCTCTAGACGTCAGAACAATTTTCTTTTTCAAGTGTTCGTTTGCGGGAGTTTCAAGGATTTGAGTTCCGTGGCACGGAAACTAGGATAAGTACGTTATGGTTTATTTATGCAGGTGGCTTATAAGTGCGTCGAGAAAATGTTGGACAACTTTTAATTACGACTGCGTGATGTGTGTCGCAATATAAGTCCGTGTGTAAATTTTCCTCTGAAAACTTTCCTTTTAGATAAGCCTATATATTTTACTACACTTAAATATTAGTGGCAATTGATGGTAATACCACTCAGTTTGACAGTTCATTCAGATTCTTTACGTTCTTCAGCAGATTTTTTTGTGTATTTTCAAGCGCATGAAAAAAACTTGAAGATTGTGATTGACAATTGAAGCGTAGGTTTTTTTGTTCTAATTTTTTTGAACATTGAAATGTTTGTCAGTGGGATGTTGCTGTTATATTATCAAACATGGTGTTAGGATATGTCCTATGTGCAAGTGTCATCCCATTGTAAAAATGCTTACTTTTCTTGTTTCCGTTATACGAGTACGTGCTAGATTTTGATTTAGTAGGGATCAATTTGGTCGATAGGCGTCAAGCTTCCTTATTCTAATATTGGCCTTGGCCTGCCGCGATGACACACTTACGACGTTTTTCGGGAAATGGCCTTTAACTATTAAGACATAAGTAAGTAATTTGTTTCGTAACAAAATAAAATCTGGTTGGACAAGCAATAGAAGCGAAAACTTACGACTGGAACCGAGTTCTGTTTCGTTCATTTTGCAGAAAGAGCGCAAAGTGCGTCTTAAGAAGTTTTTACTTCCATCAATATTCATATTTGCAAGCTTAGTATATTTGCAAGTTTTAAAATAAAAAATACTTCAACTTGCTTAAAGTTCCTTTGGCTTTGGAAACATTTGAAATTATAATTAATGTCCTCATATTTCTGCCTGTTTTTAAAACAAATAAGCAATGGCTTTCTGGGCTTATCATTGCTTATGCAGAGTGTTTTTTTAATAAGGGTGGTGAAAAAAATTTAGTATAAAATTTGTTACGCTTACAAGAATAAACACTTAGAATGATAAACACTTAGATGTCTTTCAATATGTTCAAAAGTTGACAAAAATTATTTAAATCTGAAAGTAACGCTGAATATTGTTTCATAAAAACTATAACTAAAATAGTATCATTATTCATTAACTCTGTGCAAAATATATTGTCACAAAAAACAGTTAAATAAAAAATATAAGAAGGAAATCATCTAAATCACAGGGAACTGATGCTGTGCAAGTTTTAATGATCTTTGTTCAGTAAAATTAAAAACTCTGTAATACTGATGAAGAATGGTCACGGCGGGAAAAAGTTATAATTTACGAATCAAATTAGTGGTGAAATGTAATGTTAGGAATACTTTAACATTGCTTTCTACTTGTTTCTCAAAAAAAAAAGACGACGTAAGACTGAAAATGCTTTTGTTTTAATGAGAATACGATTCCTCAATAAACAATAGAAACAAAATATTGTATATGCAGTAGCTTCGCGACTCGTTTTTACTTACTTGAGACTGAAAGCACAACTCGTGAAAGGGTGCAGGTGAAGATACCAACGATAAAAACAAATCTTCCTGTTCTTTCACGGAACACCTACTGGCGTTACGATACAAAGCTATTCTATCAAATCAGCCTACATAATTAGCCATGAATAGTGAACTCGTAGACAATGGTCAAGCCTCTAGAAATTCATAATATATTTAAAAAAAAGTCACTATGCCAAGGAAGTAACCTAAGGTCTGTGCGGGGACTGAAATTGGTGACTAACAAAAGGTATTTATAAGGCAGATGTGAGTGGAAAGGCTGGGAAGGGACGCCCTAGGAGGACATACATATAGTGACCTTATTGGTGATGTTCTTCAGAAAGGTCAAATGCGTAGTACTAGCAACCGGCGCGCGTGTATGACCTGATGTATGAACGTAAGTGAGGCAGAAGAAGTATGAATGGATCGTAGCAGGTAGCGTTCTGTAGTTTCTGCCCACCCCCATGGGAAGAAAACAACTACGACAAAAATGCAATAAAAAATCGCGGTATGTCTTTTCCAACGATACCTCGTTTGTCAAAATACGAGTAGTTTACAAGATGTACATAGGTACTTACAGAAACAGCCTAGTCTGTTAAAATCACAAGTAGTAGTAACTATAAGCCGGTATTGATAACTATATACCTTATTAGGTACCTACATCGTAACTCCTCTGTCTGTTGTATATACATTCATGCTTACATAACACATTTAAAAAAACACCGCTCGGAAGGCGTCCATACACCATACCAGTTCTTTGTCTAACCCACCTCTCATTAAACTAAGAATTAATTTACCCAGCTAGGCCGCCATTTTGAACTGATACGCATACATTTTTGCCCTTTCACGCGTTGCCTGTAAATGTCTCCCTAAGGGTCGTTGAAACGGCAGTCTCACTAATTGGTCCTATTCATTAGTTGCGAGGACGATGCCTTTGCAACTATGACATCTGTAGCGGTTAAGCGGTAAGCGCTGGTTTTTATCGCTTTTTTTCGTATTTCATAAATTGATTGGGTGGTTTTGAGTTGTGATGCTAAAAAGATTGAGAGACAATTTTTGACTGATTTTTTATCTTTATTTTTTAAGCTGTCTGTAACTTGGCAAGAGACGTTAGATTTTTCCTTTTTTCTAAACAGACATGTTTAAAAATAAATTATGGCAATAACCATAGAATGACAAGGAATAAAAGTGATAATTTTTCTGTTGCACTAAGTCTATATGTGAAATTAGTCTTAATATGCCAAAAGCTTGCCAAGTAACGTGTTGGTTGTAATAATGGGACAGACGTCTATATATGTCCCCCTTGCAAGGCTCTGTCTCAGTAATAAGATAGCTTAGTTGAGTTTTCAAAGAAGCTGTTGTGTCACTACTAAAATTATGCGTTCACATGCAAGTCATGCCCGACATGAAAGGGAACTATTATGTTCATGTATTGTTATGCCATGCACACTTCTTTCATTAGATATTTCCTACGATTGTTTGAAGGTTTATCATCCTGCAGCAGAGCGCAAGTACCATAAAATTGTGTTTTGAAGCTTCTGGGCATCGTCTTTCACCTGCCTTCTTAGTTATATATGCCTTCTTGGACTTCTTATAGAAAAAAACAGAACTAAAAGTGTATTTTATGCCGATGAAAGTGCGCCTGTTAGGTAGTTATACAGTGGACTGCAAGTCAGGGGTAGCACTTTAACTTTGAGCTGGCCACACGTAGTAGATACGAAGTTTCAATGGAATAAGTTGTATGTACTTGTTGTTTTGTTACCAGTTTATCACTGACGTCCAACCTACCCTACATTTATGGATGACTAAGTTTTTCCCGGAACTTCGTCTGCTATTATCCAGGCTGAAAAGTAGCCTATGTCCTTACTTAGGTCAGGGTCTATCTGTGATATTCCATGTTCCACGAATTGTTCGCGGTTATAATATTAACACAACTCTTGCAATGTCTAAACACGTTACGGTGTGTCCACTTCTGGTGAATGCGCCGCTCGCGAGCTGCATGTGAGCTGCACGCGTGCAGTTACTGCAATTGTTTGGCTTGCACAGTGAGTATTCTGTTTCGTTCGCTTGCATACTATAAATGGAAGAACGTGCAGCGGGCGGGGCGCATACGCGGCTCTTGCGCCGCGCTCGCGCACGTCGCGTAGCTGGTGACGCAGGAACGGCGGGCGGGCGATGTGGACACACCCTTATAAATAACAATAAACACGAAACAAATGTTATTTAACACCAGTCTTGTTAATTAACGCAAAATCCAAATCAAAATTATCAGCCACACTGAAAGCTTGTGATAATTGTGATGACATATTAATTACTATTTTCTACTTGTTGATTTTATTTAATGATATTGGCGGAAAACTGGAATATTGGATGTGCGTGGTTGAGAGATTTAATTAGTGTAAAATATTACTCAAAGTGGCGTAATGTGGGTGTACTCGTACTTTAGGTACACCTATGCCTAACCCTTCTGGGATTACAGGCGTGATGTTACGTGCTATGTGTTATTACTCAATTAAAATAATAATAAGTTTAAGTTTATGAACGTGTACAGTCTGATCTAAGTCTCAATTTGTCAAAAATATATTTTTGACATTCTTTGTCGCTGAAATGAGGTGAAGAAGCGAATAGATTTGGAACGTTTTTAATTTCGGGAATTGGTCTTAAAGGGACAGTTTCTAACAAGAAAGAACATTTTATTACATTACTAGATATTGCCCGCGACTTTATCTGTGATCCAGGATGAATAAAAGCTTATGCCCTTCTCCAGGTCATGTTTCCAAATTTTGATGATATTGTGCACTTCTATAATTTCTAATAAGTAGAGAATATTATTAACGTGGATGTCCACGTCCACGTCCATAAAATGTATGGGAATATGTGCACGTTATAACGTTATCGTCGCGGCGTCGACGGATACAGTTTGCACTTTGCACAACTCGCTGTATCACAATTTTTAAAGATGAACGCATTCGTCAAAAAAGATTTTGATAGTCCGTGGCCCGTCGTACGTGTGCTCTGCGGACATCTGTGATGTTTCCATGCAATTTACTTCCCACAATTATTTCGTCACCTTAAAAATTATAAAGCGCACTTATTATTTACTTAACAGGCTGACATACAACTGCGTGAAGAAATTAAAACAAAATGTCTGGCATCGCTGCACACAGCTGCTGAAAGCGCTGTCCTATACAACGCGCCCAGTTTGTCACAGACGTGTGAATGAAAGTTTTTATGAAGTCACCCGTTTCTTAAATGATGACGTATCATCGTTTATTACGAAAACCTGCTGCCAAGCTCTGCCAGTTAGCAGATGTTCAAAGTAGGCACATTTCAAAGCACTTTTATTGTTCAATTTCTACTTGAATACGAGGTCGTAAGTTTTAACGTTGGTCTTTTGAATTTAAGCGTCGGGAATTGTCAACAAATTGCTGGAGTATTATCCAACAACACCATTCTGCCATCACGACGGCAGAATGGTGTCGTTTCAATAACCGAGTTATATTTAACGAATCCTGACATATCCATACGAGAAATGGCAATCGATCGAAGTTCCCTTCAATTTGACATCCACTGCTTCTTAAGTTTGAAGAATTCGTCGGCACAGCAACGTAAATAACGCAATGAACGTGGCTGAACTGTAAAAATTAAAAGCATTGCGATTGAATGCCATTTTAAGTGTTTGGAAGTTGTTTTTTTTATTTTGGAACTCAAAAAAATATTTGTCTGCAAATAGTGGAAACAGTGTTTTAAAAAGTGTAAAAGCTATAAAAATGCCAAGTTATAAACGTTTTAAAACAACCGATAAACAAAGACAACACTATCGTAGAAGTGACGTCACGACTATGTAAATTCAAACTAGCGCCGTACATTGTACCGCCATAATGGGCGACAAGGACAGGAATCATCCCTTCCAAAAACTTTTAAAGCTACAGCTTCTTCATATTTCCATCGATTTAACAGATATTTTCGATAATGACAGATGAACAGATGCCTTCTTTTAAAATTACATTATTTGTTCGAACATTTCTATTATTAGTCATCACCCCTATTATCCCGTTGGGGTTATAATTAAATACCATGTGTGCTAGTGACGCTGGTGTGCTTACCTAATCATATCAATCAAATGGTCATCCTTCCTTCTCTGCTTACATGAAAAGGGGACTCTGTTAATATTATCTACTAGGTTTTGACTGCGGTTTCGCCGGCGTGGTTGTCGGAAGTTATATCACAGTAACGCTCTATAAATGTATGTATCTATATTCTTTATTTTCGACCAGAGTACTTACAATCCATGTCGGCGCACCACATATGCGCGTGATTGACGGCGGAAAGGTGCGGGTTGTCGGGGTACCTAACCCGTACGCGACGACTGCTACGCGCCCTCCAAACCACTCAGCTCACAGACGCGCACCACTATGGGCTTTTCTTTGTAATATTTTCACTATACGTTGTTCATTTTATTTACGGTATTAAACCTATTTTAATACAGTCCTCTAACTCTTTCATTATTAAGTCCCGATTGATCCCAATCATTGGTCCTTCGAGCCGGATAAAGGAAAAAACAACGCCGCCTCTGCTCTGGTCCCTGGGCCAGGTCACGAAGACCTATCCTGGCGTAAATGGGGTCACGAGGGTGGCCGAACTAAAGACGAAGCGGGGCACCATTCGTCGTGCCTTTAACTGCATTGGCCCCCTTCCAGTCGAACATTAAAGACTTCCCTTCAACCCTGGGAATAATAGTAACTATCGGAATAAAAAGTATGTTTTGTACTAATCCAGGTTATAAACTACATGTGTGCCAAATTTCGTCTAAGTGTGTTCAGCCGTTTTTGAATGATTGAGTTACAAACGTTAAAACATACAAACTTTCACATTTATAATATTATAGTAGGAAGTAGGATCGTGATGTAGCTCATCTATCCTGTCATGGAAAACACTGGTTATTAAATGATTCCTTATTTTTCATGACTTGGCAGGTCAAACATCAGGAGCCCAAAACAGGGGTCATCAAATTTGTAACGACATTTGTTTTTAAAGTTACAAAATCTGCCACGTTGGTCTAGTGGGCGCAAGAGCTACTGCTGTGCATGAGGTCCTGGGGGCGGTTCCCAGGTCGGGCAAAGTGTTATTTTTCTATCTAGAATTTCTCAGTTGCAGCCCGGAGTCTGGATTTGTGCCCAATGGCCAATGGCAATAGGCTCGCCCCAATTTCGCCCAAATGTGTAATGACATTTGTACTTAGAGTTACAAAAATCAATCAATCTGCCCAGCCTTTTCTCAACTATGTTGAGATTGGCTTCCAGTCTTACCTGAAAACACCAGTATTTTACATGGAGCGTCTGCCAATATAATCTCCACGACCCATTTACTTCGTAACACGATACCCCTTGTTAAGACAGGGCCCCAATTCTGTATGGTGATTATTATTCCCCGCGTAATCTTACCAGGTGCAAACCACGTCAATATCGGGTCTTGTTGAAACCCTTGTAACGGCAAGAAACCGAAATGTCATATTCTGTATGCTCCAAGACACATTGTCAATGGTCCTTCGAGCACATTATGAAATCACGCTTGCGTTGTAAATATTTGTTTGACAGTATGTGATCCCGAAATAAGTAATAGCAAATATTCCACATGAACATCCATAATTCCTAAAGTATTGTGGCGCATCTACACCGCCATATGCGAACAACGCATCACACTGACGTCACACAAATCCTGCATCGCGCAATCAGAGGTTACCGCGCAGCTAGCATATATACAACTACCCGACAACAGTCATCGGGCAGTTGCCCCCCAGATACGACATCCATCTGGTCGGAGGATCCCCCCCTTTTTCAAGAGTATGAGTGAACTTTACACCCTGTTCCTCATATCTCTTCCGTATTGTGTTTTACTTTACTTCATCATTATTTTTCACATTAAAAACCTTGAGACATTTTTATTAAACAAAAAAATACAATGAAAATCTTTTGATAGCAGTGCTAAAATTTATTGAGATTAATGCTTTTGAACGTACTTACCGTCTGCTTAAAAAACAGTTGACTGTGTTTTTATGTACTTATTTTATTTGTTTAAGGGTTCTTGTAGATTTTGAAATAATAATATTACCAGAAATAACTGATTGAACCATTTCGTGATTAAATTGAATAATCGTACATACGTATTATCATTTTCGGCAATAGTCTGCAATGTCTTTTGTATATGTTTATATATAAAAAACGATTGTTTCTAACCTTCTTCAATATAAGTTTTGCTAAATATTACCCGAACACAATCTTCCTAAAATCGAAACTACAACGATTCCATGCGGTTGTCAAGCGTGGTATTTTGACAAACCACACCAACTTCACGTTCATTTCGCGTGGTTTCGTATAATTGTGTCATACAGAATACGTTATTGGCAGATGTGGTGATTAGCTAAGGAATTGACGTGGTTTCGAAATAAGGACTCATTAATTGGTCATTGTGAAGTATGGCCCTGGTTGTCAGACTTTTGGGCTTTTGACCCCTAGTGACTGTCAAAAATCTGCGAATGACAGCCGGGAGCAACGGCCGATTGACATGAAAGTGGTTCACAATTTTTTCGGCCATTCCGGGAGGAGTCATCAACTTAAGGGTCAAGGTTCCGAGTTATTTTTATTGTTAGGTTAGTGTTGTCTCGGACACGATTTTAAGACCTTTGCTTATGTGTGGTGCAAGTTGGTATCATTAGGCTTTTTAGTGTTACCTATTGATGATCGCCTAGGTCTTTATGAATCATTCATGTATCATCTGTACCACAGATTACGTAAAGATACACAATCCCATATAAAGAAAAGATATCTCCCTAAGCCTGGATATTGTGCTTGCTATTTTTCTTCGTCCAATTTATTACAGATAGCAGCATCACGAATTGCCAGAGACTATACTTTTACAATACCGTGTAGGAGTCGGATAACTTGAATTTGAGCAAACAATAATAGTCCACAACTAGAACTCAGACATGACAGAAACAGAAATCACATGGACAGAGAGAATAGTGACCTACTTTGAAAACGTTTCTTGCAATCCTTTTATATAAAGTTTTGGTAGTTCCGGGTTCAGAAAATAAATAAGGAAAATCATTAGTAACGATAGTGGTTACTGTGATGTCAGGACAAATTGAGTAACACGCCATCTATTGCAAACAGCTCTACACAAAATGATTAACAGATGACTACAGTTATCATTACATGGTTTCGAATTGACGTTAAAGGCTTCATTTATGTTGTTTGTTGAAAATACGTGAATTAGTAGTGTAAATAGATCAATCTGCATTAAACAAGGAAGTTCTGATTTTTACCAATCTTACTTTAGCCAAAATTCTGCCGTTTAACGCTTTCTAGTGATTGTTAATTTCCTAATTGCTGCCTATGCTGCCATCTATGATATTTTTTCAAGACTAATTATAGTTTGTTAGAGTTGAGACCCCATGTCTGTACTTATAATTTTATAAAGAGGTACCTATTGTGAATTTGTATGTAGTGGTAATATTCGCAATAACTGACCCGATACCCAACATTTTCACTTATGGAAAGCTACAGTATTGCCGAGTGTCAAAGGGCAGAAACTATTCAAAATATTAATATGTTTAGCCATTCTGTGAGGACTTCGGTAGCCAAATGACAGTTGTCCCGTTCCACCATTCTCGAGGTCCACCTGTGTTTTGAAGTAGTCATTCCACTTTTAACAAAAAAAAACTGCCGGGCTGGGTCTTTAAAAATTAGGACAAATTTGGTTCTGATACGATGATTTTTCATACATTTCATAATCTGCCTATTATGTTCCCACTGCTGGGACAAAGGCCTCCTCTCTGTGAGAGGGAGTGGGACGTATTCCACCACGCGGGCCCAGTGCGGGTTGGTAGATGTCGCATGTCTTCGAATTTTTTGTTCTAAGACATGCCGGTTTCCTCACGATGTTTTCCTTCACCGTTTTGAGAGCAGTGGTGATAAAGCAATTTCCTCAAAGTAAAGCGCCTGTCTGGGTTCGAAACTACGACCTACAACTCGTAAGTCGCGGCCGTTACCACTGCGCTACCTCTGATTTTTCATAAGTTTTATTTTATTTAGAATTACAATTAAAACGCTTATTGTCATGGTTTGCACCACACCCGGGAATGTCCCCAAAAGGGTAGTCGGGCAAATCTGTGACGATCTCCGTTATAGCTCCATAAAATATCTGATGCTATCCCCATTCTAATGGGAGCCTTTCACTCCTGGGAACTGTATTGTTTTAGTCTTCCAAGATGGAAGAAAAAATCTAAAGGATATTAATATGGAGTACCTACATTGATGCTTAGTGTCTTTTGCACGTACACCTACTTACATAAGCATCACCCCGTGGTTGGTTTAGAAGCGGTTTATTTACAACTTTATGAGCGACTGACGGAAACAGTTGACGTGCACGCGTGTCGCTTGACACAATTCGCGTCGCAAGTCGCGTTGCTCAAGGTCGTGCATGGGACCTTAGGAAAGTATAGATCTGCCAGGGTCGCGGGTTGTTCGAAAGCGATATCTTGGCCCCTGGCACAGGCCACTGAAGGAACACGGTTGGATTTTAGTCAGAAAAAGTCTGACACGCCCTCCCGCTCCGCCCAGAGCGGAACTTAGTTGATGATTTCCCACCATAAAAAAGGTAGGTAATCACGGAATTTGATAAAATTATTTTAAAGAGAGTAAGATTAATTGTAGTAAGACATAATACAAGTTCATACTATTTTATTATTATAGCTAAGTTAGAAGCTGTTTCTACAAAATTGTATAATTTGGAAACAAAAATAAAATAAAGTGTTAAGTACCAAATTCGACCCACTACTTGATAACTCTAGAGACATACTTTGTTGAAGTGCTAAACTGCTGACCAACAATTCACAAACTTATTTGCGACGAAAAGATTTACTTAGTTTCAAAAGTACCTACGTTTTTATAGTACGAAACTTTCAAGAACAAGACGTGTCACTCTGTTTATATCGAAACTTTTGATCTTTATCAAAGATTATCACAATATTTAGGACAAGTAGTGAAGATGAAATCTAGAATTATACTCGTGAGGGGTCTATCGAAAGTACTTGCCTACCCTACTTTGCCCGCAACGTTTTCTAACTGCTTAACATGATTTTTATTAGGTATGCGATTAAACTGTTGCGGCTAAGGCGAATAGATGGGCGGACGATATTGTTGCCATCGCGGGTAGAACCTGGATGAGGCTGGCATAGGAGCGTGGCGATTGGAACAAGGAAAGAGATAGATAGATAAAACATTTATTCAGTGAACACAAAATACATAGCCCAACCCACGAAAGCAAAATAAAATGATAACATGTTACAATTATAAGTGAATAAAGTGCGGTGTGCGTCTTAAGGTTGCACCAAATGGGACTCCAGCTCACTCAGCATGTGTCAGTCAAATACACAACTTTTTTTTGGTTGGGAAATCATCAAACGACTTCTCCGGCTCTGGGTGGAGCGGGAGGGCGTGTCAGACTTTTACTGACTATAACCCACCCGTGTTCCTTCAGTTGCCTGTGCCAGGGCCACTGTATCTGTTTCGAACTTCCCGCGACCCTGAGGCATCGGCCTTATCGGACCCTGTCACAGTGTGCTGTCAACTCTTTGAGGCGCGCGTGGAACGACGCGCCGTCGAGCCATGGCTGGTTCTTACCGGAAGGCGACCCTTTGCTCGCCGTCCGCAAGCCCGACCCTACGGTGGCCGGGAATATGCAGGCGAATCCCGACGCCCAGGGCACCCAGGGCGATACCTCTTTGTTAGACTGGTTGTCAGACTTTTTGGCTTCTCACTATCCGTGACGACTGTCAAATTTCTACGAATGACAGCCAGGACCAACGTCTTAACGTACTATCTAAGAAACGGAGGGGCTTGATATGTAATTAATGATCACCCATCTACGAACGGACCGACGCAGTTGTAGCTTAACCCTTCGATCGACCCGCTGCAGTCACGAGGCGTTTCCTCTGCTTTACAAAAAAAGCTGCACTATGTACAGTTGAACAAGCTGTGTCCTGTAAAATATTAAAATTTCGACTACACTGTCAATATTCATTCTTATTGTGTACGTAATAAATGATAAATGATTTTATTTCTGTAACTAAGTTTGCACAAACACTTTTACACGTCAATCATATTTTAAAAACTAAATGAGATCGGCGTTTCCTTCTGAGTACTCTAAGAGAGGCCGAAACAAACTCAGAGGTTACAGTCTCATAAAGTCCAGACATCATATTGGTGAGATGTGAAGACCATGTGGATTGATGTCTGAAATGGTATTTTGAGGAAAGAACCACAAAGATTGAGTGGACCTGTCCAGGCAGTTGGGTTTCGAAATATGATTTCTTGGTGCCACTTTACAGCTTTTTAAGATAATACCTGTCCAGTCCAGCACGCACTTGTCAGTAATGAACGTCGTGCATGTCAACTCAAAACTTCAGGAGTTTAACGATACGGCAAACAATACCAAATAAAGGACATTTCGGTAGGCCGCTTAAATTACTCAAACCGCCAGACCAAGATTTAGAAATTAATACTAGCAGAGAAAATAAAATGGCAAAAAAACACAAAAGTAAAATCATAGTCTTTACATTTATAATAATAAAACCATAAAATAAACCTTAAGAAAGTTAATGTTCATGTCATTGTTTATATTAAAAAGAAACGGAAATAATATTAATCAAAAATAAGTTGAATAACTTTTTTAGCTCAAGGTGTACATAAGATGGTGATGTAGAGGGATACAACCCAGTTACTGAGTTGTGGAAATCAGATAGGCAATCGCCCCATTTAAAATACCTACTGGTAAACTGGAAGTGGTTCCCCATCAAAGTTGGGGAAAAGCTAGGCAGATGACACTCACAACAAAGTTAGTAGCGTCCATACCAGGAAACCCAGCCGTTGCAGAACGTGGCAGGATGCTCCTAATCCACCCGCTCAATAAAAAAAAAAATCTTGAGGTAATCCTCATGGATACCCTCAGTCTGGAGAGAACGAAGGGGTTATGTCGGACTCCTTCTGACTAAAACCCCACTGTTTCTTCTACTTCCATGAGTCGGGGGCCGGGGAGATGCATGCACATTCACCGCACCCCCGACTGGTATCAGCCCGCCATGCCTAGTGGGTCCCATCACCAAGTGTCCTCCTACAAAGGCGCGCATGCAACACCTCCGTACCACTTCTTTGAGACCCGCTCAATACCTACCACCAATGGAACTACTCCCCACAGGGAGTCACCTTCCGTGGCCTACTTGGAGGTTTCCAAGTTTTCTGAACCGCTTTCGAACTCAAGTGGGAAGATGCAACTACAACGTAGAAGTGGGGCTACCTCGACTATACGGCAGCAGAGTGTGGATGTGGAGCTGTGACGCAAACTATGCCTCTCCTCCAGTCCAGCCTTCTGCACCTCAACAAATGCAGCTAAATCGCGCTATGCGCTGCCCCCAACATTGCCGTGAAAGTGGCAAAGTTTTGGACCAAGGTTTTTTGCGATGGATGTGGTCTATGATAGACCGAGCCTGCCCAGAATATGTTTGTTTACTCTTTCTTTGAAGGCAGAGCGGACACAGACGCTGGCAGAGAGTTCCACACTTTAGCTGTGCGCATAATTAATGTGGAAGAGAAATGTTGAGTACGACTGGTCGGGTTATCAACCAAGTACGGATGGTACCCTGCAGTACGTCTGGTAGTCCCGTTGTAAAAGGCTGCTCTTCTTCTTCGTCGTGCTGAAACGACTGAAACTGTATTCCACTGTATTCCAAATATTTTACTTTTTTGACTGTACCTCGTAGATCATGCTACAAGTCATTTACAAAAAAATACCATATAAGTACTTAAATTGCTTTATCGGCCAAAATAGTCTTACAAGATAGACTTACTTAAAAGTCCAAAGAGACATAAGAACGTTTAATTTTACCGGTAGGAATATGTAAAAAAAATATATAAAAGTTCTATACCTGATACTTCGCAGAACAGAGGTAGACTTATTAAAATCTAAGACGTTTTCACAAAATTGTATAATTAAGTCTAAGCTTTTTCTCTGTCGACCATTCATCCGTTTCATACTAAAATTCGGAGAAAACAGGCTTAACGAACAGATAGATTTTACTTTGAACCCGACCGCGACCCATTTAAAATTTCTACCATTTCAAACGCTGGCAATTATTTTATTCAAATACCTGAATCTATTTCTGTTTTAATAAACTCTAGATTTTAGGAAATTAATATTAGTTTGTCACGCTCCGTTTTGGACTTTCTTTGCTACAGTACGATTCCAGAAGGCAAAGTCGAGTATTTAAAAAACGTTCATAATCTAGTAGCAATTTAATCTCAGCGACAATCAATTATAATCTAATAGCAACAACAACAACGCTTGTAATGCATCATGATTTTTTTACAAAACAAAACAAAATAAAAACACTGGTGCTTCTGAATAGTTTCCCACTCAGTGAAAATGAGGTTTACAAATTAATCTAGTGATAAAAATGTGATTAAACTAGCTGCGCCCCGTGGTTTCACCCGCATTAAGGATCCGATGTCCTAACTCAGGTCATGGTCTACCCATGTGCCAAATTTCATTTAAATCCGTTTAGCCGTTTTAGCTTGAAAGAGTAACAAAGTAAATCCAAGTTTTTTTTAAGGTGGGAAATCATCAAATGACTTCTCTCGCTCTGGGTGGAGCGGGAGGGCGTGTCACGATGTTATTGACTAAGACCCACTTGTGTTCCTTCAGTTGCCTGTGCCAGGGCCTCGGTATTTTTCGAACAACCCGCGACCCTGGCTGGCATCGGCCCTATCGGACCCCGTAATTTAGTGCTGACATCTCTTTGAGGCGCGCGTGGAACACGGACGGACCGTGAGCTACCCATTGCTCGCCGTCCGCAAGCCCGCGCCTACGGTGGCTGGGAATCTGATTGCGATTCCCGACGCCCAGGGTGTCTCCTGCGGCGACTAGGGGGGGTGAAGGCGCAAGGTTCTCTCCCTCACGCGCTCCGTCTCCTCCTTCGCAAGCATTACTGCTTCGCATAAGGATGTTATGGCTTCCCTTTCGCTCGACGAGGACACGGTGGTGCGCCCAAGCCGGGCAGAATTCCACCGTATGCTCCACCGTGTCCTCCGGGCGAACCACACAATGGTGACACCCGGGCGTTTACTTCCGCCTTATGCGAGACAGGAACCACCCGAAACAACCGTGTCCTTTGAGGACCTGTGAACACTATAAACGAACGCACGACTCGTTATTGGTTTAAAAGCTTCCGACTTGGAAATTTTGATCCTTAAAATAAAACAACGACGAATTAAAGGCTATTAGACAGTGAAGAAGAAGAAGCAAATAATGAAAATACGTTTATTTAGCACAGACTAAAAGGCACACAAAGCAGGTAAAATTATAAGAGTTTCAATCAAAATAAAAATACAAAGTAAAAAAGTGTAAAGTGCGAACTATGAAATTAGCAGGGTAGTGTGCCTTACGGCTGCGCCAAAAAGGCCCTGTTCAGAAAAAAAAATGCCAGTGTGTAGTGGAAGCTGACGAAACTCAATCAACGGCTGAGATGGCAGCAGCTTTCAACGTTAGCATCAAAATTATATTGGTCCATTTGCGTCAAATTGGCAAGGTAAAAAAACTTGATAAGTGGGTGCCGCACAAACTGAACGATCGTGTGCGTTGCTTAATAGACACAGAAACGAAGGGATTTTGAACTGAATTGTCAATTGCGATGAAAAATGGATTTTGATAATCGTAAGCGGCAATCATGTTGGTTAGACACTGGTACAGCGCCTAGGAAATGCCCCAAACGAAAACTTACCCCTAAAAAGTCATGGTCATTGTTTGGTGGTCTTGCGCCGGTATAGTTCATCAAAGCTTCTCACCAAATGACACAACCTTTACTGCGGATGTGTACTGTGAGAAACCGGACACAATGATGGAGAAGCTCGCAAATCTCAGGTCAGTGTTGGTTTATCGCTCGTCCCCGCTGGTCCTACACGACAACGCTTGACCTCATACGGCACAACAAACGGTCTCTAAGCTACAAGTTAGCGTCATCCACTGTAGTCACCAGACCTTGCGCCGACAGACTTCTACTTTTTCCAAAACTTGGACAATTTTTTTTTTTATTAATTGGCTGGGAAAAACATCAATACCCTAGAGGCAGTACAATACAAAATTTATAGTTATGAAATAGGTGCATTTTTAAATTGATAGAAAAAAAAACTTTAACTTTCTGCACACTAAACGGCAATTCCAGTAAAAACCTACTATACAGGAATTTTGTAATGCCACCTAAGGGGAAAGTACTCTGCCTACATTTATAACCATTTTAATACCTGGATTGGTACAAACGGCACAATCAGATGGCCTGCGAGATCACCAGATCTCACCCCTTTAGTTTTTTATTTGTGGGGTTAGGTGAAAAACCAAATTTACATTAAATCTTATGCGAATGTAAACGAGAGGAGAGTTGAAGTGCAGAATACGATTTATAATATTCACCACAACACGTTATTAAAGGTTACTAGAAATGAATTCGATAGAAAAATAAAATTTGTGTATCCAAGAAAATGGAGCCCATTTCGAGCAACTAATTAGTTGGTTTAAAATTTTTCTAAACAATTAAAATAATTTAAGATTTCATGGTTTTCCACGTCAATGAAAATTATTTATTGCTAACAAAAGTAAACCGATGGATGTTTGAGTTATGTCCAGATTGCATGGTTTTCTTTTCATTTCATTTATCAAGTTTGTTATAGATCTAAACGATCGATGCAATAAAAGTACAGGGTGTAATTTTTACAGATTATAGTCGGTTCGATTCCCGGGTGTGGCAAGCGAATTTTCGAAAATATTTGAATGCAGTTTTCTTTCTATTAAAAAATAAAGGAATGTTTTCTTTGAGTAAAATTTTCTATCTGCAGTATTAAGAGTAATTTTCCTTGAGGTGGCATTACAAAATTCCATCCTCTAAATAAGCTCATGTTTTTGTAATGTAACATTTCAGTGATCGTTCATTTCTATCACTTAAATGGTAATGATATTATGACACGATTATAATATTACTAGCTTTTTCCCGAGGCTTTGTCCGCCTGGATGTCGGAAAATATCCATCGGGAATGCACTACCGGGATTAAAAGTACCCCATATGTTAAAACAGGTAGACAACATTTTAATTCCGTAATTTATTATTTTCATATTTTTTTTTTCTGTTTACGCCGCGCACGCCATTAAAGCTCCCGGTCATCATGATTTTTTTTGATAACTTCAACAATCATCGTCATGTTGCAGCCAATTTACACAAAACCTTAATGAATTATACACCTAAACCTTGCTCATGAATCTCTTCGTCCGTCCTTGCTCGTGAAAACCCTATTAAAGTTCGGTGCGGTGTTTTATATATTGGGGTACCGCAAGGCGATGGTACAGTTAAATAGAAAAGTATCACCAAAATTAATTCGTCGCAAATAAATAAACATGAAATCGCATACTGAACCTGAATTTACTAATGACCGCTTGTAACGGAACGTTTAGCCGACTGGCTAAACGTGGTCACAAGTTAAAATTAAATAATTTTTAAATATAAAATACAAAAGCATGTAGAAAAAGATATTAATAATTAGTAGAAGCTCGGGTAGGCCGCTCCTCTGGCCCGCAGTCTGACACGAGGGAGCTCACGGTCGCGAAGCAGCTTGAGGTTGAAGCAGCACGCGTCAGTCGCTCCTCCGGCCCGCAGTCTGTCGAGTGGAAGCTCGCAGCAGCCGATCCACCAGCCCGTAGGCCGTTGTGAGTGAGCCCAAGTCGGTTGTTGTTAGACAGAAATAAGAATAAATAAGATAAATGTTAATAATGGAGACGTTAGGACCTCACGTCTCTCTGTATTGGAGGCGGCGTCTCACGCCAAGTAATTTATTCTCTCCAAGACGTTTCGAACTCCTCTCGTAGACGCAAGTCGCGAGGGTTGGAGGTGATCGAGTGAGTCGAACACCTTTGACGGCGGCGTCTTATGCCACGTTTTCAGATTTCTCCAATACGTGTCGACTCCAGTACGTACTCCTCTCCTATCGAAGATGCAAGTGGGAGGGTCGGAGGTGATTGAATGAGTCAAACAATTTCACGCACACAAGATGTTAATATTAAATAAGTTCACTGAGTTTCAAAACGTTTATACTAAGGAGCTTTAGAAATACATTGACTGGTGAGTATCAAGCAGAGGAACAGAAAAGAAAGAACCGGTGTCAAAAGACGGAGTCAAAAAGAACGAGTCAAAAGTCGGAATCAAAAGAACCTGGTGAAAAGTAACGGTTGCCTTTTATAGGCCCTGGCAGATCTTCTAGAATTGACTTTTTTTTGTTTTAAATCCAAATACTTCTTAATTGGTTATCGGCCAAGAACAATAAAGATGGCTTACAGTGAGAACCTGGCTTAATAATAGTTTTAAGATACCTTTACAATAAAATAGACGACCTCTTAACTCTATATACCATAGAAAAAGAAAAACTGACAGACGACAATGTTAGATACAAAATGTCACAACATTTAATAAAAGAATAATAAGAGATCACATGAAATGAGATAAATGAATGTGGAAAATAGACAAAGGTAGCTAAAGGTTTGCTTTACAGCAGTACAACAATTATCAGATAAACAAATGTAAGTTAAATGAGTGTCATACAATTTTCATAAAGACTTTAGTAGGTACTGAATCATAGAAAGAATTGCTGTGCACACAGCTTCTCAGGTGTTAAATAGATAATAAGATGTGATTTTGGTGTAACAAAATACCACACGCTACAGCTAAAGGTTGAAAAGAGAAACACTTATGAAAACAGGATGAAAATGTATGTCTTTTTCAGAGTTTACTTTATTACAAAAATACATAAAACAAGCCTGCCACCATTTTGTTATTTACGCGCCGTTTAGTTAATAAGATCGCTTTTACTCTAAAATTTTATAAAACAGTGAATAATTTTAATCATACTAAATTAAAATGCATAAGTCGACGCCAACTATTCATAAATCTTGAAACTTGTTATGAAGTCACAAAGAACTTATTCTGTTGCTCATTTTGCTCTAAAAAGCTGTAAACTTCGAGAAATTTCAATAGGTACCTACTGAATGAAGTTTCACTGTTCTGTATTGCTTTTTACCTTTTCACAGCTGCTGGCTGTATAGAGGGCAACATTCGTCTTTGACGTCACTCACCGAACGTTGGAAAATTGGCAATTTAGTGCAGAACTTTCCCTGATAATTTATACGTAAGCTTTTACATATAAGTAAGGAGGTTCTGGTAAGTTTGTTGTTTAAGAATTAAAATTCGATAGTCAAACATTTTGTATCATTATATTTTTATTTTGAGAATGGAATAGGAGCAAATGTGGTAGTTATACACAATAGTAGTTGTGTAACATCGTCGTATGTACAAAACATTGTGAAAATAACAACAACAGAAATTACATTGTAACAAACTGAATTAAAAATCTACCCTTTTGAATTCTTAACAAGTCAAAGTTAAAAGCAAAAAAATTAGATATAATAATAGAAAAATCTATGCGGCGGGTTTTTATCGTGCACTAGATTTTCAATTGTTGTATATGTATTAAAATTCGATGGTCAAACATTTTGTATCCTTAGATTTTTATCATGCATAATTTCGAGCATGGAATAGGAGCAAATATGGTAGTTACACCATAATAGTAATTGTGTAACATCGCCGTAGGTACAATAAATTGTCAAAAGAACCAAAACAGAAATTACATAACATTAAACTCAATTAAAATGCAACATAATAAGAATAATAATAGAAAAATCTAAGCGGCGGGTTTTCATCGTGCACTACTCGGCGCATAGCAGTGCGGTGAGAATCCGTTTGAACCCGTGATCCCCGTAAGCCATGTCCCCGTTTAAGGGGTCAAAGGGAATATAATAAATAAATAAATACTTTCCGTTGCCCCCGTAAATTTATTGTCAAACGTAATTTAGTTCACACAGTCAATAAAGCAACTAGCCATACAGTACAAAAAAACAACAATTGTTTGTGCTCAGTCACTCGCACTTATAATTTTATTGCTACGAGGACAACTGGTATAATTTGAAAAGTATATTTTACAATATATTAACCGAACATGGCCTGCGGGGACAACGGAAATACAGGTGAAAATCCAGTGCGTGAAAACATCCAGCCGCGATATTTTTACGTCCGTGCAAACGTGGACTAAGATGCTTTGTTTAAAATAAATGTTTAGGTTACACGCGTTCATGACACGGCACACCTTCAATATTTTGACAAAACAATGTGTCATTAAGTACAATAAGTGTTCATAGTATACTTTTTTTAAAACAAATTTAAATCGCGCTATTTCTATTTTGATGATTGTCAAATCTTCCTTGCCTATTTGTTGTCATACAATAATTTCAATTTAAAATGTTGCCACTTTCGAAGTTTTCGAAGTTTTTTTTTGAGGTTATTGGTAGATTGAGAGAAATTATAGTTTCTTATTTCGCTGCTGAGGTAAAAATGCTAACAGTCACGAATGTGGGCTTGTGTAACGAGAACTTGAGTAGTTTATCTACGAAAAACATTAAGGAGGGTGCGCCAGGTTGCCAGCGTTTTTTTATTTGGTTTTTTTTTGCAATTTGAAGGTCAGTGTTAGGTTGTATTGTGTTATGAAAATGTGATTCGCGACCATAACGCGACCGCGATAAAAAGTGTGTAAATGCAACTCACTGAGTTCGTATAATTATTTTAATTGATATTTTGTAAAGTTCTCATTCAATATGATTATTTGAACTTAGAGGTTTGTATTGATGATTTTAATGATTCTAATTCTATAAATGTAAACTTGTTATTGTCGCGAATCATATTTAGTAATGCCTGAAACTGACCTGCAAAAGGAAAAAAAAGTAAGAAAACTTGAATTTCGCTATCAACTTGGCGCATCCTAAAATACTGAAATCTGGCAAGACTTTTGCTTGGACCACGTTCAATGGCGCCCAAGTCATGTTTGTAAACTTTTATAGAATTAAAAATCCAGGAGAGAATGGCGGGATAAGCTTGACGCCTACAGGACTGGTTGAGACTAGCTCAAGACGTAGGGATCACTGGAAAGAAGAAAGGGAAGCTTTTGCCCTGCAGCGGGACAACATAGGCTTAAAATAGTTAATAATAAACATCTGCATAATATTCATGGACATTTTACAAGCTGCTTTATTACTGAGCGATAATAGTAATTATTTAAGGTGCTGACAAGAGGCACATGTTCTAAGGATTGTCTTTTGAAAAAAAGCTAAATCTTACAAGTTAGTGGTAGCGGAAAAATATATGTTATTCTTGAACATATTTTTGAGAACCCTGTTGTATTCAAAACACGTTTTATTAAAGTATTTTCAAAAAAATTGTAAACTTACCTGTTGAAATGATCTACCAACAAAAATATCTGTACTACTTATCAGTGTACGTTGATAAAATTGATTAAAATAAGGAATCATATTTAATTACACAACTTGGTTATTTGTTATTATCGATTACTCAACTCAAATTTGAGTAAATAGATTATTGCTTCATATTTTGCAATACATTACAAGCATTGTGTCATCGCGCTTCACTTTCTTTTCTAAGCAGTCCGACAGTGACCGCGCTTTACCGCTTGTCAGCGTCTTAATAATAAACATCTGCATAATATTCATGCCCATTTTACGAGCTGCTTTAAGACTGAGCGTTACTAGATATACTTCAACAGCTCAAACAATAAAATAAAATAAACCGGCTATTTTAATAAAACTACGCCGTTTGTACTTGAGTCAAAACCGTTTAGGTTACGCCCGGTCATGACACCTCAAAATACTGAGGTATCAGTTTTAAGCCCCAGACGAAACCTAGATTATAAAGGTTTATAGCTAAATGGAATTAGTTGAATACGAGTAATATCTACGTGTTTATTACTTGCCTAGCTGGCTCTCGATTAGGATCCTATCCTAATTTTGTGAAAAATTTAAATATTAGTTCTTTTATTCAGAATTAAAATGAAACGTACGTAAATAACAACTTATTCCTAATGAATCAATTAAAATAACACGATTATATCCTAACTCAACTAAAACTATTCAGAAACTAAAATAAAGCGTCGAAAAATTCAACCGCATCGCTGTCGACTGTTAATGTACTCAAGAGACTGGCGGCGTTACCACGTTGTATGGCAATGCTAAGGCCTCTGGCCATGGTAAAAACCAGCTCTTGGGTCAAAGGAAGTGTCAACCAGCCGTTTTGAGATTTTCGGAAGTATTGAAAGAAAATCGCCTCGTTGGTCTAGTGGTCGCAAGAGCTAGTGCTGAGCATGTGGTTCTGGGTTCGATTCCCAGGTCGGTCAAAGTGTTATTGGGTTTTTCTATCTAGAGTTTCTCAGTAGCAGCCCTTTTTTTTTTTTTTTTTTTGGTGGGAAATCATCAAATGACTTCTCCCGCTCTGGGTGGAGCGGGAGGGCGTGTCAGACTTTTACTGACTAAAACCCACCCGTGTTCCTTCAGTTGCCTGTGCCAGGGCCACGGTTTTCTCTGTGGAATAACCCGCGACCCTGAGGCGTCGGCCCTATCGGACCCCGTCATTTTGTGCTGACATCTCTTTGAGGCGCGCGGATGAACACAACGCGCCGTCGACCCGGGCCTGGTCCTTACCGGACGGCGAGCTACCCATGGCTCGCCGTCCGCAAGCCCGCGCCTACGGTGGCCGGGAATCTGCTTGCGATTCCCGACGCCCAGGGCGTCTCCTGCGGCGACTAGGGGCGTGAGGGCGCAAGGCTCTCTCCCTCACGCGCTCCGCCTCCTCCTTTGCGAGCATTACTGCTTCGCAGAAGGAGGTGACGGCTTTCCATTCCCTCTCGCTCCGTACCATGGCCTGGACCAGGGCCGGACGCAAGAGATCGCCGCCGCCAATCGCCTCCGCGAGGACACTGCGGTGCTCCGCCCAAGCTGGGCATACCTCTACCGTATGCTCCACCGTGTCCTCCGGGCGATCCACACAATGGTGACACCCGGGCGTTTCCTCCCGCCTTATGCGAAACAGGAACCTCCCGAAACAACCGTGTCCGGTGAGGACCTGTGTCAGGCGGAAGGTGAGGACGCCGTGGCGCCTCTCCAACCACTCCTCAAAGAGGGGACTTACCGCCGCTATTGTGGCGTGCCCAGCACTGGGTTGCGACAATCGCACCCTCCATGTCGCCATGAGATCCCGCCGGAGCTCTGTCCGCTGTACCGTGATTTGTCGCGGCAGCGGAGTTACACCCCGGCGTTTTGCCTCCTCGCGCCACTCCCATACGTGCGCGAGGGCTTTTGCCTCCAGATCCCATGGCGGCAATCCGGCAAGGAGGCTCGCCGCCTCGCATGAGACCGTGCGGTATCCCCGGACCAGCCGGATGGCCATGACCCTTTGGGACGCGTTCAACCTGCGGGCCGGTCGGCGCCTCAAAGAACGCGCCCACACCGGTGCCCCGTAAAGGACCATGGACCGCACGACTCCCGCGTAGAGCCTCCGGCAGGAGGCATTTGGACCCCCTAGATTGGGCAGGAGCCGCCTCAAGGCAGCCCCAGCCCGTTCCAGTCTGGGAGCCAAACGTCGGAAATGCTCCACGAAGTTCCACCGGCTGTCGAGGACGAGTCCCAGGTACTTCATCGGCGACTCGACACCGATGTGAACCCCTCCCGCCGTTATCTGGGAACCCGACAGTGGCGCGTTCCGAGGACCATGAAAACACATGGCCTCGGACTTGTGCAGGGCCACTTCGAGTCCCAACTGCCGGATCCTATCGACGATTGTCGCAACCCCGAGTGTCGCTTGTTCGGCCGCCTCCTGGTGCGACCTCCCCTGTGCCAGGACCAGCGTGTCGTCAGCGTAGCCTCAGTAGCAGCCCTGAGTTTGGATTTGTGCTGATGGCATTAGGCTCGCCCCCTATTACATGGGACTTATAACTGGCGAAATGTGGGTGTACCATAGGTACACCTCTGCCTAACCCTTCTGGGATTACAGGCGTGTTATGTTATGAAAGAAAATCAGTTTTCTTAGCAGGTTTTCATAACAGGGTTTTTGACGCTTTGTCCACATTCGCACGGTCGTAAAAATATCGCGGCGTGTTTTGGATTTTTAACTATCGGAGTCCGAGCATTGAGAAACTAACAGAGTGCATACCAGCGCGTCGAAAAAACACACTTTTAGGTTTTCAACTCACGCAAAATTTCTATGCTAGCTGCATATGCTCATGTGTCGTGATTTCAGTTTGCGAGTCGATGTCCCTGCCACCCTGTATAAGTTAGTAATTATTCGTACAGGTTTCTTTAATATGTTATTTAAATTTAATTCGAAACAATAATGTGTACACATTATTCATCATTATTTATTTTAACGACGCGAGTGAGCATACGGAGCGGACGTGTTACTAGTTATTTTACTAATCTATAAATTTTGCAGTACTTTTAAGTGAAATAAAACTCTAATTACAAACACCATAAAGATATTGATGATTATTGCTAAAACCCAGGAGTTAATTTCCGCCATTTGGCGAAAACGCGCATACGCAGTAAGCGGCCCCCTTCACCTCTTCGGGTAAGCGAGACAAATTGATTTTTTTGCTTTTTCACACCCACGGCGACGCAAGCTGTGTGAAGCAATACTACACATTATTGAATCATAAATATACGCAGTGCGAAAAAGAATCATTTAGCATGAGTCTAATAAGGTCTCCACAAAAGAGCGGTGGATCACAACCAGACTTAACAAAATTAAAAGATGTTGCAGACCTAAACATAACGCAGCGCAAGCGCAAACAACCAAGGACGGATTGTGATTGCAAAACTGAATTAGTTGAGTTTCGTAAGGAAATGAAATCTTTTTTCGAAACTTTCGCAAAGTCTCATAGAGAAAGTTTTGCCATCTTACATGAAGACATATACCAAATCAAGTCAAAAGTGGACAGCGTTCAAGCCACTGCTAACCACCTTATTCTGGAGCACAAATAAATTATTGGTGAAGTTTCTGACTTAAAAAGCAAAAGTATAGAGACTGATGGTAAGATTAAAAGTTTGCAGAATGATCTTGAACAGTTAAAAAGGGAAACCGTTCCACATACTTCAACTAATATGGTTTAATCGGAAGAAAGTCTTCTTCAGGAGATTCGAGAACGCATGGAAAGAGAGAAAAATGTCATAATTACTGGTATCATAGAAATTGAGGAAAAGAGTTTTGACGAGGGACGGGCATACGATAATACAGAATGTATTAAGATACTAAAGCCGTCATGAAAACTGAGCCGCAGCCCATAAAAGTTATAAGACTTGGAAAACAAAACCCGGGCATTAGCCGCGCCCTGAAGGTATGCTTTAAGTCAGCAGCAGAACCTAGAGAAATCCACCAGAATAGAGGCAATATACTTGATGAACAAATTCAATTTTTCTCAGACAAAACCCCTATCCAACAAGCACACATGAAACCATTACGGGACGAGCTTATGAATAGACAAAAGCTCGGAGAAGATAATCTCAAAATAAAATATGTTAGAGGCGTTCCAAAAATAGTTACAGTTACAAAAAACTAAGAGATCTAACACAATCTATTAATCCTAAGTGCAAAGATAAAACTACATACCAAATATTGCAGAATTACGACGATCTGGAGACGGAAAGATGTTCCTTTAATTTTTTCTACTGTAACATTAGAAGTATTGTGAAACCCGGAAAATTGGATGAGCTAAAATCCGTCTTAAAATCGTTCAGTGTAGTGTTCAGTGTGATACATGCTGTACTTTTGACAGAAACCTGGATTAAATCTGAAGAAGGAACAACTAATATGGAAATTCCTAAGTATTCACACTATTACAAAATTAGAAAAAACAGAAGAGGCGGAGGAGTGTCAATATACATTCACAACAACATCAAACACTACATGAGTCAAGAAACATACATTAAAGGAAACAACTTTCTATGGATACATACGGAAAAGTATAATATGGATATTGGTTTAGTGTATAAACCTGGAGACACAAATACAACACTTTTTCTTTATGATTTTGAACTTCAACTACAACAGAGGAGTCGAGCGCTTATTTTTGGTGAGTCCAACATTAACCTATTAAAAAACGATAGATATACTGAAAATTATAAAGAAATAATACAAGAAAGCGGATATTACATCATGAACGGGATAGACATCAAATATTCTACTCGAACAACAGCAACTACAAATAGCATTTTAGATCATATTATAACAAACCTAAAAGACAAAACATTTAACGTGGCAGTAATGGATTCGGCAATCTCTGACCATCAACAAATTATTATAGGGTTAAAAAACTACAAGCCCGAACCACCAGCCAGATTACAATTCGATAGCATTAACTACGACAAACTTTACCAGCTTGCTACAGACTCCTTTACAAAAGACAGATACGATTATAGCATGATAGAACAAATTATCAAAACCTTAATAAAGGCAAATATCACCCAAAAAATCCAAATTCCAAATTTACCACAGGACGACTGGATTCACAAAAATATTATAATTAAAATACACACAAGGAATAAATACTGGAGAGAACTAAAAAAGAATCCGAAAAATATAATTTTAAAAACCTCTTTTAAAACACAGAAATGAAACTATTGCATTAATTGCTAAAACAAAAAAGGACCACTATTATCAAGCCTTCAAAAAGCTAAAAAACGACCCTAAGCATATATGGAAGCTTACTAATCTCGTACTTTATGCAAAAATACAGTTAAACCAGACCCTAGTCCTCCAAAACTAATGACGATCGCAGGTTTAGTTTCTGAAGGTGACGAAATATGTAAACAGTTTAATAATTATTTTGCCACAATAGGTCCCCAATTAGCAATGCAATTCCCCTTAAATATCATACAAATCATTTTAACCTAAAAACCAAGCCTAATAAAGAAATCAAACTTGATATCTTAACTTCATGCACTGAAGAAGAAGTTGCGAAAATAATAAATGCCTTAGACTCAAATTGCAGTTCAGGTATAGACAAAATCAGTATAAAAGTAGTTAACTGTGTAAAAAAACGACTATAAATGACTGCCACTTTCCAGACGAGCTTAAAATAGCAAAAGTCACTATCAAATATAAATCAGGGACGAAGAAAGATCCTAGTAACTACAGGCCTGTGTCAGTGTTACCCGTAATTTCTAAAGTTTTTGAGCGAATTGTCTATGATCGGTTAAATAGCTATTTGGACAAAATAAAATTCGTTTCTGAACGACAATACGGCTTTCGTTCGAAATCAAACTCTGTCCGCCACTGTGGATCTTATTACCAAAATCAGAATGCGCATTGATGGAAAACAACTAGGCCTTGGCATATTTATAGACCTAAAAAAAGCCTTCGATACCGTGAGTCATCTCCTTCTAAAAAAGTTGGAACATATTGGAATCACCGAGAATGCGCACAAAATTTTTGAATCATATCTCGAACGAATCGCTTTCAAGTCGTAAAAATAGGCAAATATCAAAGAACTGCCCAACCTATTACATGCGGTATACCACAAGGCTCAATAATTGGGCCCCTGCTATTTTTAATTTAGGTTAATTACATATGTCAGGTATCTGCAAACGGCGAAATTAGTCTATATGCAGATGACACTTGTATATTTTATTATGGTTCCTCAATAAACGAAATGATGGACCATGCACAAAAGGATTTAGACAAATTACACGACTGGTTCCAATATAATTTACTCATAATCAATATATTAAAGACGACCTATATTATATTCAAGGCAAAAAACAAACAGTTACAAAACTGCCCTTTTTTTTTTTTTTGGGTGGGAAATCATCAAATGACTTCTCCCGCTCTGGGTGGAGCGGGAGGGCGTGTCAGACTTTTACTGACTAAAACCCACCCGTGTTCCTTCAGTTGCCTGTGCCAGGGCCACGGTTTTCTCTGTGGAATAACCCGCGACCCTGAGGCGTCGGCCCTATCGGACCCCGTCATTTTGTGCTGACATCTCTTTGAGGCGCGCGTGGAACACAACGCGCCGTCGACCCGGGCCTGGTCCTTACCGGACGGCGAGCTACCCATTGCTCGCCATCCGCAAGCCCGCGCCTACGGTGGCCGGGAATCAGCAGGCGACTCCCGACGCCCAGGGCGTCTCCTGCGGCGGCTAGTGGGGGCGTGAGGGCGCAATGCTCTCTCCCTCACCCGCTCCGCCTCCTCCTTCGCGAGCATTACTGCTTCGCAGAAGGAGGTGACGGCTTTCCATTCCCTCTCGCTCCGTACCATGGCCTGGACCAGGGCCGGACGCGAGAGATCGCCGCCGCCAATCGCCCTCGCGAGGACACTGCGGTGCTCCGCCCAAGCTGGGCATACCTCCACCGTATGCTCCACCGTGTCCTCCGGGCGATCCACGCAATGGTGACACCCGGGCGTTTCCTCCCGCCTTATGCGAAACAGGAACCTCCCGAAACAACCGTGTCCGGTGAGGACCTGTGTCAGGCGGAAGGTGAGGACGCCGTGGCGCCTCTCTAACCACTCCTCAAAGAGGGGACTTACCGCCGCTATTGTGGCGTGCCCAGCACTGGGTTGCGACAATCGCACCCTCCATGTCGCCATGAGATCCCGCCGGAGCTCTATCCGCTGTACCGTGATTTCTCGCGGCAGCGGAGTTACACCCCGGCGTTTTGCCTCCTCGCGCCACTCCCATACGTGCGCGAGGGCTTTTGCCTCCAGATCCCATGGCGGCAATCCGGCAAGAAGGCTCGCCGCCTCGCATGAGACCGTGCGGTATCCCCGGACCAGCCTGATGGCCATGACCCTTTGGGCCGCGTTCAACCTGCGGGCTGGTCGGCGCCTCAAAGAACGCGCCCACACCGGTGCCCCGTAAAGGGCCATGGACCGCACGATCCCCGCGTAGAGCCTCCGGCAGGAGGCGTTTGGACCCCCTAGATTGGGCAGGAGCCGCCTCAAGGCAGCCCCAGCCCGCTCCAGTCTGGGAGCCAAACGTCGGAAATGCTCCACGAAGTTCCACCGGCTGTCGAGGACGAGTCCCAGGTACTTCATCGTCGACTCGACGCCGATGTGAACCCCTCCCGCCGTTATTTGGGAACCCGACAGTGGCGCATTCCGAGGACCATGAAAACACATGGCCTCGGACTTGTGCAGGGCCACTTCGAGTCCCAACTGCCGGATCCTCTCGACGATTGTCGCAACCCCGAGTGTCGCTTGTTCGGCCGCCTCCTGGTGCGACCTCCCCTGTGCCAGGACCAGCGTGTCGTCAGCGTAGCACACCACGCTGACGCCATTCGGGAGGTCGGCGCGCAGCACCCAGTCGTAACCGATATCCCACAGAAGCGGCCCCAGGACCGATCCCTGTGGGACACCGCACGACATCTCTCGCCGGTTCCACTCTCCCCGGTGACCGGGGTAGATGACGGCCCTGTCCGTCAAATAGGCCTCGACCACGCGACAGAGGTAGGTCGGCATCCGGTGATACCGCAATGCCTCCCTGATGCAACTCCAGGGCAGGGTGTTGAAGGCATTGGCGATGTCTAGAGACACCGCCAAGACGACCCCACCCCGGGCAACAGCATCCCCCGTCGTGAGGGCTCGCACGCGCATGATGGCGTCAACCGTAGAGCGCCCCCTGCGGAAACCAAACTGGCTCTCCGCCAAATCCGGCCCCACCCGCACCAGCCGCCCGACAAGGCGGTTTGCAATAACTCTTTCAAAGAGCTTGCCCACCTCGTCGAGCAGAACGATGGGCCGGTAAGCGGACGGAGAGTCCACAGGGCGCCCCGGCTTCTTAATGAGGACCAGTTTCCCCGTCTTCCAGCGAAGTGGGAACTGGCCCTCCTCCATGCATGCGCTTAGGAGCCCCATAAGTCGAGGCCCGAGAGCCTCCATGGCCAGAACCCAGGCTCTTCCAGGTAAGCCGTCGGGTCCTGGGGCGGTATTTTTGGCACTAAGCCTATTTACCGCCACTCTCAGCTCTACCCCGGTCACCTCCGAAGCATCGTCGTCGTCGTCGGCAGTGTGGTCCGCATCCGGCACCGCAGTAGGCGGAGTCATGGGCGGGGGAGTATGCTCCCCCCGCGAAGGGAACAAAGTGCTCACCACCTCCTCCATGAGCTGGGGCCGGAGACTCTGCGTCAGTGGGGGAGCCCATGGGCGGAGTTTATCCCGCAACATTTTGTAGGGGCGTCCCCACGGGTCCCTGTTCAGAGTCTCCAGCGACTCCTCGCGGGCCAGAGCCCTGGCTCGCAGGATCTCCGCTTGGAGGGCGGTCTTCGCCGCTCTGTACCCCAAGTACAGCTCCGCCTGAATGGCTTCCGTATTCGGAGGGCGAATACGTAGCCTGCGGTGCCTGGTGTACAGGTGTCGCGCAGCCACGCACGCCTTGCGCAAAGCCGTCAGCTCCGGCGACCACCAGCACACCTGGCGCCAAGCACGTCCGGGCTGGACCCGGGGCATTACCACGTCACATATTTCGGACATGGCCTCCCGGAACCACTCCGCCTCGTCGTTGATGTCAGCAGGCCTATCCGGTGGTGACACCCAGGCCTGCACGATCGAGGCTTCCAGGAGGAGCTCCCGGTCCAGCTGCTTCAGCGCCCACCGCGGACCACTCGGGGCCTGTCGGATCGGCGCGCTCGAGGTCTGGGCGGAGACGTCGAACCGGATGTACCGGTGGTCGGAATAGGTCTCCACCCCCTCCATGACGCGCCAGTCAATGACGTGCGGCGACAGAGCGGGGCTGGCGAACGAAATGTCCACCACTGATTCACCCCGCATACGCACACACGTTGGGACAGAACCCCGGTTTAGGACGACCAGGCTTGTCTCCAGAGCCCAGTCCTCCACCATCCTGCCCCGCGTGTCCGTGAGCCGGGAACCCCAAGCCAAGTTCTTGGCATTGAAGTCCCCGAGGACGAGCACGGGGAGGGAACGAAACCCGACGACGACGACTCTCAACTCCTCTAGGGAGTTGTGGAACTCGGCGAGAGTTCGGTTCGGAGAGAAGTACACCCCTACCACGACTATCTCCCCGAACCGTGCTGCCACGCAACCCCGTCCCCTCTTGACGGCCTCGAGGGACAGGGTACCGGCGGCGGCCGACGAAATTAGGGCCACTGAGCCGCTCAGGTCCTCCACCCAGTCATCCCTGGGCGGGACAAAGTACGGCTCAGCGACCACGGCGATGTTAATCGACCACTGCGCCATGCTCTGGAGCAACAGATCCTGAGCAGAGGCGCAGTGGTTGATGTTCGCCTGGAGGAGGCGTAATGGGGCCATTAATGACACTCCATTTCAGCCCCCTCCCGAGCCCCCTGTGAAGGCCCTGCCACTATGGTTGTGGCGGCGACGACGGTGGAGGCAGCAGCGGCGGCGGCAGTGTCGGCGGACGCGGCATTGACGGCGGTGGCAGTGGGCTTGCCCCTGCCCCTGGTTTTGGCGGGTGGTACGCAGGCCTTACTCCCAACCCGGTGATCGGCCGGCTTGCCAGCTGCCGCACATATGAAGCAGTGCGGCGCGGCATTGCACGAACCAGCCTTGTGACCGGGTTGACTACATCGGAAGCATTGACCGCTGCGGTCCACCTCCGAGGTACATTGTACTCCCACGTGGTTGCCCACCTGGCAGCGGAAGCACCTCAGAGGTCTGGGCTCAAGCAGTTTCACCTGCGCGGAAACCCAGCCCACCAGGAACCTTCGGCCCTCTCCGGCAATTTTTTGGGCCGCCGTCACGGGGCAGCTCACCGTAATGGATCGCATCCCCGTGAAGTCAGGACGAATGGTGCCTGCCCTAACCTGCTCGGCAGAGCACCCCCCAGTCCTAACGACTGCAGCCACGACCTCTGCCTCCGTCACAGAGTCGTTCAGGCCCAGGATACGCATATCAGCGCACTTGGTGGGCCTGGACACTCGGACCTCGTCCGCATTCAGCGACGCCCCAAGCTTTTAGCCAGAGCGTCTGCGGTTGGGCCGCTGGCCGCACCGGGGACCTCCAGCATCCGGGCCCCAGTCGCAGTGACCCTTAACCGGAGGCCATTGGTGACGCCGATCTCCTGGAGGTCCACCGCCGTCCTCGCCTTGCCGAGCACCTCGCGGTAGGTCATGCCCTTCTTTTCCGCTTCCGGCTGTAGTGTTATCACTACAGCTGCGGACTTCGGGGCACGAAGCCTAGCCAGGACGCTTCGCTCCTTGCGCCGCTGCCGCCTCTGTTTTCTTTTGGCCGCCCTTGCTGCCTTACCCGCCTTCTCCTTCTCTCCGACCATTTGCCATTCGGCGTCGGTCGGAAGAGATTTAGAAGGCGGTTGGGAGGGCGGAGGCGGCCGTCTCGCCGTCAGGGCTGTGGCCCTTGCCGTCTGCGCAGACGCCGATTTCGCCAGGGGCGGGCCCGTGGGTTCCACCACGGCTCCACTTTGGGTCTGTCCCGAGGTCCTCCATTTGGCAGCGGTGGCGGCATACGAGGCCGCCTTTCGCTGTGCCGAAGCCGGCTGGCTCGCCGCTAGCGGGAAGCGCAGGACAATGGCCTCCAGAGCAGAAAACCTACTATTGATCGCAGCCAGCTCCTGCCGCACCAAGGCCAGAACCCGGTCCTCGGGCGGCACGGGCTGGCCTTGCCCATGCGCCCTTCTTTGTGGCAACTCCCGATGGCCGGCTCCTTGGACCTTGGCCAGGTCTGCCCTCAGCTCCTCGTTCTCCTTTCGGAGAAGCTCAATGGCGGTAGTCAGGCGGGCGACCTCAGCCAGCATCTCAGAGATACCGTCCTGTGGAGGCCCGAAATGAATTGCCTCCGCTGCCTCCACAATGGAGGCCGTGGCTGCGGATATGGCCTTGTCTTTAGAGGACTGAACCCTCTTCAAGGCCACACCTTTGATCGCGGCAACCACGACCTCCGCAAACCTGGCCGATCTCTCCGATTTGGAGCCGCCAGCAGCATCCGGCTCACCACCTGACGACTCTGCACGAGCCGCGCTGCGGCTGGCCACCTCAGGGCGTCGTCCCTTTGCAGCGAGCCTCCCGGCCCGCTGCGCTGGCTTGGCTGGACTGGCTCTGCCTGGCTCCCTGTCCTCCTGAGTGGTGTACCCTCCGCCTCTTCCTCGGACTCCACCCCTCCGACCGATTTTTCGGGCCGAGGCCATCCCGCCATCCGAGAGTGACCCCTGGCCATCCCTCGGTTTGGGCCGCTTCAGGAAGAACCTTTTGTCCTTCCCAGCAGCCCCCACCACTACGCGCTCCGGGCTCTTAAAGGAGCCCTCTGCGCCAGATGCAGCGTCGGACTCCGACCGCGCATCACTCCTCTCCTTATCGCGACTCCTCCTCTCCTCGTCTTCGGGTGACCGAGAGCGCGATGAGCCTCCTTGGCTCGGCAGACATTTGTTGCCCCCCCCAGAATACGAATGGGGGCTTGACGTTCCCAAAGGGAACGTGGCGGATTCTCCGACTGCTGAACAGCCGGTACCGCCCTGGGGTAGTTTTTTCACATTTGTCTTTTTCATTATTTTTGTTGTTCCTTTGAAGGGTGTGGTCCCTTTTTCCCCTGTTAACCCTCCCCAGCGCTAGTGACCGGATTCCCTCCGGCCATTCATCCCCTCAGCACGCTCGACCTTGGGATTGGGGTAATTTTTTAAAGAGGTTGTCTTCCTCTCCCCTTCCCACTCGACGCCCACAAAACTCACCCTCTGCAAACAGAGGGGTTGTGGACGGAGATGGCCACCAGACCTGTCCCGAAGACGGACTGGCCGCCCCAACACTAGCCCGGTTCCCTTCATCGACCAATATAAATGATCGATGATTGGAACCATGACCCTTCCCCGTTTGTTGAAGATTGGCCGCCAACCCCAACTGTCCACCAACAGCAGGTAGACAGTTGGAGCTGACGTTGCCCAGGGTGCGCCGCGTGGAGGCTCCTCAACATGCGACCCCTACAAAACTGCCCTAAGCTTTACATTAATAGTATTCAATTGAAGGAATCGATCGAAGAGAAATACCTAGGGTTAGTTTTGGACAGTGGATTAACATGGAAGTCGCATGTAAACAAATTAAGTAAACAAATTTACGTTATCGTCGTTATCAGGGCGCCTTTACGGTGTTGTTCGATGTTTGCCACGACAGGTTAGACTAAATATCTATCACTCCCTCGTCAGATCGCATCTAGATTATTTAATAGAAATATGGCGTAGCGCAGCCAAAACTAACCTAAGCTGCATCCAAAGAATACAAAATAAACTGAAAAAAATCTTATTTCATTATGACTTTCTCAACCAACAGATAAAATTTCCTCCGAAACAAAATTAATGAATATAAAACAAATTTATTATTAAAATACATGCATCTTAATAAAACAAATTAAAGATAAAAAGCTACATTCGGAACTAATTTTTAAAACGAACGCCGACGAAGGGTTAAGACCTCTCCGTAGCGCAAATGATATCTGTCTCGCGAGAATACGTACGAATTACGGAAAGAAAAGTATTACATACGAAGGGGCACGGATGATTAACAAATTACCACGAAAAATAAAAACCTCTAACAGTTTACGAATTTTGAAAACTCAGTTAAAATCTTTTATTATTGACAAAGTTTAAATCCGGCCCTGGTTTATATTTTTAACTTACCCACAAAATTTTGATTTTGTTTCGCATGAATCTTTCTGCTACCTTCAATGTCTTGTTATGTTTCGTAAATGTTTGTTGTCTTCTTAAACTATGTGTGCGTGTTATACTAGCTCTGCTCACGTATGTCATCATTATTAATAGTTAAAATATTTCTCATTAAGTGAAATTTGTAGTAAATTTCTTTTGAGTTTAATAAAGATTCTTTAACCATAACCATAACCGTCTCGATTTTACGCATCGACCGCGTTCAGCGCTCCGGTTGGCCCTTGGCAATCGGAGCGCGACGATCGAATGGTGAAGGGCCAATCGGAGCGCCGAACGCGGTCGATGCGTAAAATCGAGATGGTTAAAATAAAGTCACACTAGGCCCACTGATGGACGCTAGTGATGACGCCAAACACGTAGCCGAATTCTGAGCAGATTCCATTCAGATTGCCGTCGACACGCTAAGAAGAACAAAATATTGATGTTTAAAAGTGTCTAAGATTAGATCTTATACACTTTAAAAAATATTTTTTGTTGGACAATATTTTTTATTTAATAGAAATAAACATTTCATGTCATTTCATTTCAAAGACATTCTGCGCCAACCTCAAATAAAATGCGATGAGTGCAGGAAAATAATAATGTAGTTTGCAGTGCCTAATCCATTTTCTGAACAATATTTTAATGATATTTCAATTCCCTTCTCGGCACCAAATATAAATCTACTGTTTCATAATATCATCTTGGATTTTAATACGGGAAATGTTAAAAAAGTCGCTGAACAAAAGATCTTTCAAAATCGTTATTAAAAACGCCACAAAAAATGCAAAACCGATGAAAAACGTTAAAAGAACCACAAAATTAAAGAAGCAGTACTCGTAAGTACATGACGGCAAAGTAATTGCCTCAAGAAGCATTTTACTTAGTGCATTCTTTTAATAACCTAAAGGAAGCTCCAAGAAGAAAATTAATTAATACTACGGAGAGGCAAAGCCGCGGTAACAAAGGCAATTATCCGGAGATCCGGAGATCCGGGTCTCACATGATCCGAGAACTAACGAGTGTCCGTAACGAGATTATGAAAAAAGACTTCGTTTGGTATTGATTCCGGGCGGGGTTTAGGCACGTTATAAAGTTTTGCACGGCTTAAATCTAGGTTTTAAAGTCTTATGCCTGTTAACTAAAGCTGTGTCCTGCAAAAACTCTCACGTAACAACGAGAGCGTTGACGTTACTATTTAATATACAGGGTGTAAAAAGACGGCTATGTGATGGACATCGCCGTCAACTACCAATTCTGTACATGGCACAAAAATAATTACTTGGAAATGACTTTTATTTTTGGAGTAAAAAGCTGTTTGCGGTAGTGCGCACTGTAACACACGCAAAAAATTGTGCTTATGGGTGCAAACAAAGTTGTTTTTAAAACACAAAAATAAAACCTTAACTGACATTTATTTGTGTTTTAAAGTTGTAGTTTTGACCTTAATATCTCCGTAACCAGAAGGTTCACAGGTATGGTCCAGTACAAAAAAAAAATACAATTACAAGTAACTCTCGGCTTCGTTTAGTGTTTTTTACATCCGTTATATTTATAAACATAAGTATAATGTTTTATGTATATATTTATTTTATATGTATATAATTCACTAGATATAGATACCGCGTTAAAAGAGGGTGGCGTTTTTGTTTCGTTTTGATACATCTGACACGCAATGACGCAGTGACTAAACTTGATTGTCATGGAAACGTATGTGTGTGCTCACTCTTCTCAGTGTAGGCACTTTTGCTCACTAAGTACGGGAGAGCAGTGGTGGTCCCAAACCCAGACAGGCGCTTTACTTGGTGTAAATTATTTCATAACCACTGCTCTCAAAACGGTGAAGGAAAACATCGTGAGGAAACCGGCATGTCTAAAAACCAAAAATTCGAAGACATGTGACATCCACCAACCCGCACTGGGCCCTCGTGGTGGATTACGGCCAGTCGCAGAGAGGAGGCCTGTGTCCCAGATGTGGGAGCATAATAGACCGATTATGATGTTATGCAAGTACGGCGAGGGCAAATCTAGCGATTTAAATGGCTGCGCGGTTTGACTTTATGGTGTCAATAAAACTCTCTAGGCAAACACCCCAACTTACTTTTATAAGCTGGGTTCTAGTGACGTCATTCAGCGATAAATTGCGGACGCCAGTTTTCTAGAAAACCGTACCTCTGTATCAATACGTTTGAATCGTTGAATTTTATTTTTGTAGCAACTTTAACATAGAAAAATGACAGGCGATCGCCTGCGCTCGCCTTCGTTTGTCATAGACCATAAACAATAGTCTGTAGCATGCATAGTCTGTATGTAGCTGCATTTTAAATAGTGTAATATTATATCGGAATTTAAATCGTTATTACGATTTAAATTCCGATATAATATAAAACAATATTACACTATTTAAAATAAACATGTGGACTTTCCTCTCATAAGTTTAACGAAACGATTTTGCAACATACCTTTATGAAATTAGCCAAAAACTTACCTAAAACGCAGCCATTATGCACGATAACAATCACATTAAAAGTAGGCATGAATAGTGGACTACTCAACAGACGTGTCGTGACGTGTTCATCCTGTGTCAGCGGCTGTCAAAGTTTACGTTCGCCCGACAACTAATTTGGAAGTCAGTGAAGAAATTCGTTTGGAAAATGTTTTTGAGAAACGGTGCAAGTTTTAAAAGTTGCCCGAAGGAAATTGCCTTCTGTGTTCGCGGGTTGAATTGTAACTGATTATATACTTGTTTTGTGTTTTAGACGGCAAAAAGTTTGATACAAATAAGACACAAATGGAAGATGAATGGGTTTAGTAAAAGGATGTCGCTAAGCGTGCAATGGAGCGAGCTGTGGAAGGAGTTTCTTTTAAGGATAAAATCTGAAATGAACTTATCCGGAAAATAACTGTTATTACTGACAAAGAGCAAAGTCTGGGAATTGGGCTGGTCATGTCTGTCGAAATACCTATATGTCTTTTGAGCCAGACGTAGCGTAGCGTGTCATTCTCTCGAGCTAGATGGATCCACGACCTTAAAATGGCGGCTGGGACTAATTGAATACGGAAGGCGTAGAATCGGGTATTGTGGCACTATTTAAGAGAGGTTTAAATATTTATTTATTTAAACTTTTCGAACCCAAAGAGGTACAAAGGCGGACTTAAAGCCTTAGGCATTAAGTCCGCGGACTAAATATTAAATATTCATCTGCGGACCATGATAGGCTGCGGTAAATAAGAGGTTATGTCGAAAGTGGTAACGTTAGATTTCTGTGTATCACCAATATTTTTGTCAGGTGTAGTGATTATGGTAATATTAGTTAACTTTTCATTAAAAAGGCTCGTAGGAAATTTATCTTACGTGTCAATCTCAACGTATTTTAAACCAAAGAAAAAGATGAAGATTTTTAATTCGGCGCCTAAACGTATTTTTTTTTAATAATTATGTATGACATAGTAGCAAGCGTATTATGTTCCCACTGTTGGGACACAGGCCTCCATTCTGTGAGAGGGAGTGGGAATTAATTATGTGTAACGCATTTTTTTGTTAGAAAATGGAAAAAGTCTATGTCTTTTTACGTAAATCCCGAAACCCGTGTTGCGATGAGTTCATTCTGTTACGTCAACGACTGTCAAACTTCAGCTTGAAGCTTACTCCAAACTAATTTAAAGTAAGGTCAAGGAATACAAACGAGCTAAGTGTTTTAAGTGAAATTCTTGCAAGTATTTGTGAAATATCGATGATGCTATTTTGTATCTCGTTTAACCTGAAGTTTTCATTTGCTTGCTTGTAGGCTTAGTGAGCATGTGATGTGTGGTGTAACAGTGTACAATTGATTCGCACTTGTAACTAAATAACATGACATTCACATTTAAAAAAAAAAACTGTTAAAGTATTATCCTGCTGTAGTGTAAAAGGTAACGAAAATATTAAAGTTTTTAGGATAAAAATAGGCATTAATTTTACATATTAAAAAAATTAAAAAAACTTTTTCAAAAATAACACAGAATTTGAGCCATCAGCAACCCAATTCCGGAACACATAACCCGAAGGATTTTGATAGAAATCCCAAATCCATTTCTTCATTCGAATATCAAGCTATAAATTTCCAGTTTAAACTGACCTCTTATAGTACGGAAATTCTATACAATGCGAGATTAGCTTATACTGGACATTTAAAGTTTGGTATGTGGCCCTGTTTACTATTAAATTACGCAATGATTGTTGTTGAACTGTCCAAATTATTGGCCTTGCAGTTGTAAGTACTTATTGAGAGGCCTACATGGTCCTTCCATACCTGTTAACAAGGTAATTGGAAAACATAGTAAAACCAATTATTTTTAAAAGAGTAACCGAGGAGTTTCTTGTCGGCTCTTCTCAATAGAAAACGACCAAGTGGAACTGTGCACCCGCACGGTTCCACTTGGTCGTTTAGTATTTATTGTTGGACTTGAAAGTTGTCGAATGGATAAACAAAGCCGTGGGGTAATTGTGTAACACAATCAAAATCTCAAAATATTTTATTTCACATGAAATAATATGAATAGAAACTTTTAAGGTCAAATACTTTTTGTTGTCTTTTTAGCGGTCAAATAGACGTGCAATTTTAGTATATGTTGACTGTCATCGCCTATGAAAAGCTAACCATTTTCTCTGAGCTTCTGACGTTTCCATGATTATTTTTGTTAAACAATTACCCCGCGGCTTTGTTTACCCGTTCGACAGCTTTCAAGTCTAACAAAAATGCTTTTTCTATACTCTTTGAGTACCACTGCCCTCATCTCACAGCCGTCAACGAAACCCTGAATGAAACCTGCTGAAACCTAATGAGACGGAAGGGTCCTTTCAAATGATCATTTGAGCGTCGCTCAACGATACATGGACCACGACGGCCATCATTGAAGCGTTCAAAGCCAGCTGTGATTTAAAAGATGGCGGCTTTATTATAAAGAAAGGAGGTTTTTGTTCGTGAAGGTTTGAATGTGTAAATAGTGTTACGGTGGGTTGATGTTTATTTTGAAATTAGGGGGTCAGTGGGTCGACTTAATAGGTGTTGCTTAGAGGTACAATGAGCATCAAATAAGTAAAAGTTTTTTTTTACACTGCAATAATTATTTTTAATATCCAAAAAAAAAATACAATTATTAGATAAAGTTCCGCGCATCTAAGGCTACATTCCAACCAATGAGGGTTGTTAAAATATATTGAAGTTGTGTTTTTGTCTGCATTGACAACTGACTAGGTGTGAACAAGGAGAGTATTAAATATTTAGGGATATGTCCGGGTGGAATGGTGCCGTGATATGATAAACAAATTTGAAGCAGGCTCGTCTCGGTATGTTTACGACATCATTACATCATTTAAGGTGTCTTGGATTTATCAATACGATCCGAACGAATATTTTGATCGCGAGCTTTTTAAATTTGACTGGCTACTTGCTGTCAATTACGTTACGGAATCAAGCAGCATCAACGCGGAATGGCATACTACCAAATGTTTCGAAGAAGTTCTCTCTGTTGTGAGCAACCAGTGACCGAACCCAGGACTCCGCGGGCTACTGCTCCACCACGACAACTTGCCTTCGCACACCACGCTCAAACAAGGGTCTTCCTGGACAGCTCGCCGGGCAAACTCCTAGGTCACTCTCCTTACAGCCCTGGTCCTAGCACCGTGTGTCAAATGTCTCGCTGACGGTGGCGCGTGAGAGTACTTTGAAGAGATTTAATGATAAAAAAATACTATTACTATTACCGATATCCAAACTATATTGATAATCTGACTACCAAGCGCCTCGAATTGAATTGATATTGTGTGCGAAATCTCAAATAGGTCCAATCAACCGCACGTCAATGATAACAGTTTGTCCCTGAAAGCTTTGCGTTTGTCTTATGCCGTAGTAGTAACGGTGTTTTTTATTGAACAAATATTACTAATGAAGTGCGTTTGACTATACTTTCCCACGTTTTTTATTTCGGCTAAACTGTTGCGTTTTTGATCAGTACATAGTCTAAGGCAACTCATATTCGCCATTAGCATACCTAATACAGAAAAAAACTTTCAAACGCAAATAGAAATAAATAATTCAAACAAAATAAGAGGCACTTGCATTCGCAGCTAAACAACACCCATTGTAATGAAGTATTCAACTCGTAAGCAGGAGCACTGGAATAAAATATTAAGCACCACTTGACCCGATTCCTAGCTTTTGTACTGAACTGCTGAACTTACGGCCAACCGAAATTAAGTTGAACTTGTTCTATTTTTTAACTTTTTACTAATGACCTTATTTTTAGGTTCTCATTCCACGCTAGCCTATTATAAATAACTTTTTCACGGAAGATTTGAAGATGAGAAGAAGGCAATGAGTAAGAGTGATGTGTGTTGATCGATGGAGAAAGAAATGAGAAATTGGATGAATTTTGTGAGTAATGATATAAAAGAGAAGGGAGTGAATTATAGCGTAACGGTTTTCAGGGGAAAATGGAAGAATAGAACGTGTTGCACCGACTGCAAGTAACATAAGACAATGGCTAAGATGATGAAGACTCAAGATTTGAAGACAAGCATAGAACACACAGATTCCAGCAGATTTGGAGATGTTTAGAGATGAAGTGGACAATCTCAGTGTGGAGTATGCCATGTGTTAGGACAAAGTAAAAGTTTGCTAATATGGTTCAGTATTGAGACGATAGAGTAACATGCAAAACAGATGTTACTATTAAGATTGCAGTACGTTTCCATGGACATAGGGAGGTCTATGGCCAGCAGTGAATGATGAAAATGATGATGATGATGACGTTCTCATAGAAGAGGCAAGCGGTGCGTACCAGCCATTAACCACAATACAAAAATCTTAGATGAAGATAAGCATGGTTGTAATCAATTATTTACGTCACCAATTCCTCTTTATCATCATTATATGTATATTATAGTTATTTGCTGTTGATTTATTATTATTTTGTTTACAGGGTGTAAAAACTGTACATGAAGCTAAGTTACATAGCACAAAAATAGTTGCTATTGAAAAATCTCTGCAGGGTAGTGCGCAATGTAATACGCGCAAACATTGTGCTTACGGGTGCATGTAACGGTACAGACTTTGTTTTCGTAAAAAACGTCAGTAAAATTTTGAATTTGACCTTCAACACCTCCGTTACCAGAAGGTTCCCAGGTAAGGTCCAGTACAAAAAATATAACAGTGATGGAAAGTACAAGTGACTGTCAGCTTCGTTAAGTGTCTTTGTACACCCGGTATAAGTTTGCTTAATGTATTTACTGGATAGTTTTTGGCTATAAGACGGCCCTTTGTGTCACCCTATATTAAATTCCTACTTTTGTGTCTGAAATTTATATGAGGTACATAATGAAGAGCTGTCTAATTAGATCCTCTTAAATAAAATCTTGTTTCAATAGCAATCACATTTTAATTCTTCACCCTACATTGTGTCAGTAAATAATGATGGCAGCAATTAATTATTCTAAAACGTAAGAAAAACATGTGAAAGAGTTTGCGCAGCGTTAGCATTTTTAGTTGTGCCAACGTTTCTGGAGGTAAATATATGCAAGTACATAAGATATGTAGTTAATGAGTAAATTTTTGGACTGGTTTAAATGTTTATACGACAATCTAAAGTTTTTAATAGAGACAAAATTCGCGAAAGTCGATATTCGATGGTATTCTTCTTTTTTACGAAGGCGAATTTCAACAACTTGATTTATTAAAGTCATCTCGTTTATTTGTTTGTGTCTGTTCCTCTGTTTTGACTAACGTGGACGCAGAATGTTACGAACGTTACGATATAATAAAACAGGTTTTGATTTCCTTCGTAAGAAACTCTACACAGGCAACTGTTATGTCATAATAAAGTAAACTGCTTTTCTTTTTAAACATTATTAATACAGTAGATTCGTTGTCATATTAAAAATCTACAACAAAGGAACCAAAAAGGACAAAGAATTAATCCTTGGGAAACCCCAACTCTGCAGTCTTTCTAAATAATAACTTTTGCACAACGTGTTAACCGTAACAGAAAAGAAAAAAAAAACTGAACGTATAGGATCAGTTCGTGGTCCGTCCGTCTGCCTGTCAAGACAATTTTTCTTAGGGACGCGTGGAGGTATCAAGTTGAAACTATTTTCAAATACGTAGGTCAACGGTCCCTTGGAGCTCTAAATCAAGTTTCTAAGTCAACGCAATACAAAAACATGATCATTTATGTATCATTCTGATACTCGCAAATAAATCAAAACCTAAGGGTACTTCAGTTAACATAGAATCATGAAATTTGGCAAGAAGCAAGGTCCCACAGCAATTTTCTCACATAAAAAAAGGGATTACAAACTTCCATTTGCATTGGAGAATTGACCGTGACGTATATATACAAGGCCACTAAGAAATTATTGCGAAAAAAAGTTAATATGTTTGAGAGACTGGCCAGTTATAGTCTATTTTGAAAAATATGAGCCACAATCAAAAAGAAGAAGAAGAAGAAGATTATTTTTCAAAATTACTCTCCACATTGTTTGCGAGCTAATTTAAATTATTGAGTCTCATTAAAAAATGGATCTGTGCCGGGACTTGTTGCACAGTATTTATTGGCTAGATGTATAATAAACTTCCCGTATTTTCAATTTGTTTATGGTCGGATTTTGTAGCGATAGTAAATAAGGCTAAGCTCAGATGATTTACGCTTGACGCGCGTTTAGGATTTCCAAAATATCTCGCGTATAACCCGCAAATCGCAATACCGTGTATCGCATTGTGTACAGCGTAATACTAGAAGATTAATTTAAATTCTATGATTCTTATCATTTGTACCGACTCATTCTTTATTTCAATTGCATTGACATTTCATTGTATTTAGTTGCAGTATTTTTTAATTTAATAAAACACTCTCGATCAAGTCCACCTTTCAACCCGTAGTAAACTGTCCCTTAAATGCAAGCTCCGCATTTATACCGCAGTCATCCGTCCCATCATGACTTATGCCTGCGTCGTATTTGCGCATGCTCACCCACGTCATCTCCATAAGATGCAGACCCTCCAAAACCGTTTCCTCAGAAGGGTTACGGTTGCCACTTACTACGTCCGGAATATAGATCTTCACGTCGACCTTAGAATGCCAACCATAAAACAGTTCATGAAACGCTTATCAAAGCGTTTCTTCGACTGCGGCATCAAACATTCTAACCCCCTGATTACAGCGGCCGCCCGATACACTCCCTCTCGCATTAGCAGTATTCGCCGACCAAGGCATACTTTAATCGACCCCGACGACGCCACTACCCTCCTCCAGGAGAGTAGAAAGGCCACTAGCACGCTACATAAGCCCAAAACCCGATCGCCGTCCTACCGTCCTCGCCGCGACTCCCAAATCGACGCCCCTGCCGACCCTTGCTCGAGCCAGCCCGCGCCGCTGAGCCTGTAGCTTTAAATTCGTCCCTAAATAATACCAATCCTGATCCAGCTAGTCATTTGCTGCCCTCTTCCAGCGACGCCCTAATCCGAGGTCCGTACCCCACAGGGGGTGCCCTTAGCGTTGTCGCTTAGTTTTTAGTTAGTATTTAAGTTTAAGTCCTGGCTGGAGGCCTCAATTTATTAGGGCAACCACAGGCAAGTCCGCTTAAGCAGACGACAACCGCATAGGTTGACCTGCGAGATGCCAAACAAACAAACAAAAATCCACCTTTCAAACAAAAGAAATAAAATAAAAAAACGGTACAGCCGCGTGGGAGTTACGATGCCGCAGATAAAAAGACAAGTACACGTGTTAAACTTATGACACCTCTCTTTATCCGTCGGGGGTTAAAAATCTATCGCGTTTACTCGACCGTTATCCTTTGGTAGGATCTCTTTAATTATACAATCAAACCTATAACATATTAATCGTAAGTTAAAGCTTTGTGTTTATTAGCAGGATGTTCATCCATGGATCGTGAATTATAGCAGGATGAATCTTGGGTTCTGCAGCCTAATTGTGTAACACATTATCGTAAACGATTACGACTAATCTGTTGTATTTTGACAGTTCAACAAAATTCATTGCGTTATTTATATTGTTGAGCAGATTTTTTTATCGAACTTATGAAGCAATGGATTAGCAATCTGTTTCAAAACGATTCAGAATGCGATTGTGTATTGCGCAATTATTAGGGTACTGATGTTAGTGTCCAAGTGGGAGTTAAAACAGCTCGAGTACAGGAGTAAAAATCTTGTACCATAGTAAAGTAAACTCGAAAAATATATTGATGTTCCAATCTTACCATGAACTGGTGTTACCTTTGTTGTTGTCATTTTTGTCTTTTGTTCTTAATTTTGAACATTTTAATAATCGAACATTTTCGCACAAAACAAATAATATGTAAAAAAAACAATAAAACGTGGTGAGCAAATTATTTGAAATCAGTTTTTTTATTACTTTGGTGCTCTTTATGATCCTCATAAAAAAAAACCTACAATTTCTGTGATAACAGAAAATGATTGCTTAGGTCACGATATCATGTTTTTAAATTTTCGTTCGCTGGCAAGGAATTAGCATTTTAACAATAATTTATCATAGCTCAATGTAGTTATAAATCCAGAAATTAACGTGAGATACTATTCATCAACAAGGTTTAAGCTGCGGGATGTTAATAGAAAAAATATCACTCAGAGTGTGAATAGTATACACCGTGCCATAATCAGCCTATAATGTTCCCACTGCTGGGACACAAGCCTTCATTGTGATAGGGAGTAGACCAAAACCCACCACGTGAGACACACTTACAGTTCTAGGACATGCCGAGTTTCCTCACGATATTTTACTTCACTTTTTGAAAGCAGTGGTGATGAAATGAAGTCCTTAAAGTAAATTGTCTCCCTGGTTTTAAGTTTCCTTTGGGCCACCACTTCTACTTTGTAGAAGAATGTGGATATACTTACTAAATTTATAGAAAGGACTCAGTACGATGCCTTGTGGTATGCCTTAACTGTTCTCAAAATACCCAGAAAATAAAAAAGCAGATGATTTAAATGTGTGCGGTATTCTGACGATTATTGAATAATTTAATGGGTATTTAACAGTCTTTATTATCTAAAAGAAGCGCCTTAGGCATTAGTTGTTCGTTCATTTTTCATCCACTGTTTTCTAAGACTTCAGTATTTCTGTTAATTGTCGTGGCCACCCAAAACTTGAGTCGAGCTACTTGTGATATTTACTTGCTTGAGTATCTTCTTTCATAACGAATTGTGGATTTCAGTTGATATTTTATTTAATTGTTGCCCAATATGTTTTCAATCTATTTACATAACATAAAACAACACGCTTTTATTCCCCGAAGAGTTAGGCATAGGTGCACCTATAGTTATTTATATTACATACATAGACATCATGTACATTTCGCCTGTTATGTTTAAGTCCCATGTTACAGGGTGCAAGCCTATTGCCATAAACCGGACACAAATCCAGACTCAGAATCAATCAATAAATCCATTTGTTTCCTGTAAAGTTAAAAGTAATGGAAAAAGGTTTAGATTAGATGGCGTGCGCTCAGCGTGCGTTAGGCCAACGTGCGGTTAGAAAAACCGCGCATTGTTCAAATGTGTTTCATCTGAGTGGCCTTTATAAACACAGTCTTGACCAACAAATTATATATTTTGCTGATAGCGATTATTTGCGACTCTAGTGCCCATGCAACAATCATTGTGTCTGTTGCGTTCTCATCCTTTTTATCAGTTCAGTCTTCTTCATTTTGCAGTTAGATTCTCATGTATATTACTTTTGCGTTTTGGAACTTCATTTCTAATTATTGTACTTATCCAATCGATGTATGGGCTAGTTGGTGTAACACCTGCAGGATCATAGAAAGCTGGGTGTGCTTTCAGGAAGCAGAATGTTTCAATTTCTTTCGAGCCGATAGAGTTGACACCAACTACACCTGATTGGTGGAGCAACGGACCCCCGGAGTCTCCCGGACATAGACCAGACATCTTGCCACATGGTCTTGCGAGACACATTCCTCCCCTTACAGACATTCCAGCTTTAATGTCACAGTGGACGACTACAGCATCTAATAATTGTAAAGGCACCCCCAGCGTAGTAGCGTCACTTGCAATTTCAATAATTCTTGGATTTGCGATTCCGAACTTAACGGTAGTATTAGTTATTCCGTAACCAGTCAAAGTGACTTTTTGACCAACCATAGATACGTAATCCATTCCACTCACGCGCGCGTACTCCTTCAATGTGATTGGTTCATGTCTAATTAATGCTATGTCATTAGATAAGTCAAACATTCTTAATTTGTAAGCAGGGTGTGTGACAATACGTATTACTTTGCAAGTGGATCTCCTTTTCTGTGGACCGTATATTACAACAAGTCTTATTGATATGTTTTCAACTTGTTTATCGAGAGACCCTTCTGGCAGAAAACAGTGGGCAGCTGTTAGTGACCAAATAGGAGTTACAACAGCAGCCGTACATGAGTGCAAATGCGTGAGTATGTTTACAATACCGTGTTGAATAAAAAATATTTGATATTGCAGTCTTACGATATATTGGTACTTTTCTTCGTCAGCATCTTCTCCTCCTATTATCCTTCTTTCTTCTGTAGATCCGGCAGGGAACAAATCGAGTAATCGAAAGTATAAACAAAATGTATAAAACAGTACAATACAACGCATGGTGAGTAAATTATTTGAAAGGAAATAGTTTTATTGGATCAGAAGTTAGTTTACGATTTGATATTTTTGATTGATTGAAATTTTGAATTCACAGATAAAAATGTTTGAATAACAAATTGTTGTAATACTATTCCGTTTGGTTCTTGCGCCTGGTGCAGTAGGTACATATTCACGTCGTTCAGTTAGCCGATGTCAACTTTTTGTCGTTTATCATGTACCTCTAAGAAGTGAAAACTGTTCTTTGTAAATTTATTTATAGTTAATTAAAACGATACAGCAAAAATTACATACACTTTATAATATAAAAAGAAAAAAAAAAAATGTAAATATAAAAAGGTACCTACTTATTGATGTCAATTATGTCGTACAAAATATAATTAAAAACTATCATGGAAAAGTAAACCAAACCAGACCTAATTTCTGATAATTTTGTAAAACAATACGCCAACAAACAAGTAGCGGTATTCGATATTCCTTTTTCAGATGCCAAAAAAAAAATACTCAAAGGAAAAGCAGTCGCAAATTTTGCCCCAAATAAAGTCATAATTAGTTTGACAAAATTACATTCTTGTCAGGGAAAATTTCATTTCATAAGTCGAGAGAATGTAACTACAAAGCGAAATAAATGAATAATAATTAGCGAGGACTCAATAGATCATTCTAAATTCGCCTTTATTATGACTCAAACAATGCGGCTTTTAATTTCAATGATAAATTACAGTTTTCCGTAAATAGCGAGGAATAAACAGGGTTGCAGTAAACCAACTCTGTGGCGTCTGTGACTGTTTACCTACGGTTTCTCAGAAGGACGGTGGGGCCACACAGCGTTCGCAATTCACGACGACACTGAAACTTTATTTATGAATTGTGGTTGTTTTTTCTAGAGAGCGTTTATTGACACCGTATAGCTATAAATCATTTTCATAACGACCGTCACTGCGGCCACTATGTGACACCAATCACTTTCCAAGGAAACCGTTCCTTTAGACAATATTTTCGAAGTCACCGTGTAAATGACTAGCATAGCTCAATAAAGTATCCTCTTGATATTTGCCAACTTTTCATTTTCTTTTATTTCGAGGGTGGACTGCACAATTGATTGTCTACTTATCAACTGAACTGAGCTGAGTTTTACAGAACTAAAGTTTATTATTATATTCATTTATTTAAAATTAAAAAAAGTTGTTGTTATCCATATAATTGTTAGTAACACAGAAATGCTTATGAGAAACGAATGTTAGTAACGACCTGACTTACACTTTAAAACTAAAAACTAAATAAAAAAAAAATAACATTATTGATAATTCGATACCCGTACACGTGTTTATTTGACTGCGTGCAGTCGTATCCAGCGCTCGAGCATCGGAGAATCCCACCGGTCCGACAATGCCCACAGGATGCTGTTGGTACTAGCGCGCATGCGTGTTTGAACCGAGGTGCAACGCTTGAGCATGACTGCAGCAAAGCTGTCTATGTGGGCCTCGGCAAACATGCCAGAGGCACTAATACCGCGGCAGCTCCATCATCATCCTGAACGCGAATTGATTTTGGTAAAATATTTTTTCTGAAGATAGTTTTGTAAGGTTTAAGCGGTCACATTTAGGTTGACTTCTACATGACCTTACATCTCGAAGAACGGTTCATTATTTCAAAAGGGCAGGCCTTTTTCTCAGCATTACGACCATTACGGTACACTTTTTTTTTTCTAAGAAGTCTCGGTTTAAGGATTCAATTAAGTTTTTTTTTGTAATCATTAGGTATAATGGGTCATGTTAAATTACCTAGCAAAACTCCGAAGACGTGTAATAAAACTTCAGTGGCTTTCATCAGACTGTCTGTTTGTGTCGAATGATCGAGAACGTCACACAGTTACAATAATAGATAACAAATGGCGCGACAAAAGAATAGTATGGTAGACCTAAGTATGTAGTTTGTTCTGATACGTACTTTCCAACGTGATGGGTCGATATAATACAAGTAGGTAACTACACTACCTGCGGTCACTGACTTTTCACGTCTGCGGAGTTTTGCTGGTTTATTGAATTTGAACTCGTATATTTCCCCAGTGTTATAATTACTAGTTGCTATTTTTTGTCATGTGGCGGCATCTACACCGCCACATGCAAACAACGCATCACACTGACGTCACACAATTCCTGCATCGCGCAATCAGAGTTTACTGCGCAGCTAGCATATATACAACTTCCCGACAACAATCATCGGGCAGTCGCCCACCAGATACGACATCCATCTGGTCGGAGGATCCTCCTCCTCCCTTTTCCAAGAGTATAAGTGAACTTTACACCCTGTTCCTCACATCCCTAAAGTAATTTCAGTCTTTGCTCGTATTCTGAATTTGGTCAAATCTATTCATAAAAAATCTATTCTATTATTATCCGTAGTTAAAAACTTAACCTTTTGTTCTACTCTCCACTATCCATGGTCGCTGTTACCAACAGCCTAGGGAGGGGAATAGGGGAAGGACAGAATAATGACGTCAGCCAAAAAGTAATTTTCGCGGTGACTTGCTCACCACCACTTGTTCCGAGTCATGTTGAAATGCAAGTAATTAACTATTTTGTTACGCGTGACCTCTGATAGGTCACTTGGTACTTCCTACTTTGTTTTTGTTTTTCGGTTAGAGGATTTTTGTTCGGGTTTGATGAAAATGTAGGGAGCTTTTGAAATTAAAGAGGTTTACATAAGGTGTTGAGGAATACTACCTAATGTTTTCGTTGATCGGACCTACTCGTAGTTCCTATTAACTTCTTGTAGACATAGACTCTAAGTATCAACTGTCATCTGGTAGATTTTAACTTTGAACACTTAATAAACCACTTTCCAATTTGAATCTATGTTGCTTCCTTCGTGTATAATCATAATAATAATCATTTATTTGTCGGACTATGGTACATAATGGTCTTTAGATTAGTCAATGGTATCATCAAATTCTGCCAAGTGTGGCATGCAAATATTGGGTACATATATTACAAAACATATATTATAATGGTTAGTCTTCACATTAATAATATTGATCTCTTAATTATGAGTTAGAATTACAATTAACATGTTTAAGATATGTCGGTTAGAAATAATAACACATACAAATTATTAAGGATGTCAAAAATATCAATAAATGTCAGAGTATCAAAGAGTAAAATGTCAAAGTATAAAAGATTACAAGAAGGATGTCAAACTATCATTCATAAAGTCGTTTTTTCATTCCAAATAATGTAGATACTGTTCAACCATGTGCACCTTTATTCGTAAGGCAACATTTTTCAAACTCTGCGTGAAATGGCAAAGTAAAATGACTATAGCCAAATTAATCTGCAAATCCTTTTGATCTAAATAAAGAACAGTGCTAAAAATAAATAAAGTAAAACAGATTTTCAAAGATCAAAGGACAATGCCCACCCACGTTTCCGATTCATCTACCGATCAGACATTTTTAGTTACAATGGTAAACAAAATGCTACGTGAAGCCTACGCCACAATCCAATTCCGTATCTAACATTATGGCCCCAATCACACTTACCACAACCTCACCACATCACAGCGACAAAATGTGGGCAAGAGGTGGTTAGCGTGTAAATAGTTTCGCTGCAGCTTCTTACAATTGCCTTGTGGTCAAGAACTAAGAAATATCGATGTAGTTGCGTGGTCTCTAGTTGCAATGTGGTTACGTTGTGGCTAATGTTTGCAGACAGACAGATCAACTCCGTCTTTCGTAGAGGAAGATGTCGACGCCAAGTCGTGCTTTCGATGTGGCCGGCAGCTGGTGAGCGGTCTCATTATGGCGTGGTTGTGGTACTCGTTACTCGATTCTTTATTGCATTGGTATAACAATGTAAAATATCAATATGGATCCTGTCCGGCACAGCAAAATTAGGAGAGAGGAAGAGGGTTAAGTAGCTATTCAAGCAATTCAATATTATTATAAACAATTAGATATGTAAGTGGTTTATGGTAGGTACGTGTGATCGGGCCCTAAATATTAGGTCCGGAAGTGGACTGTGGCGACCGTGTATTTCACGCAAAATTAAAGTCGGTAAATATTACCAGAAAATTGTATAAAACACAGCATTTTATACAATAGAAGATGGAAAACAATTTTGTTCTAATTAAACCCTTAAATCGTTGCTGAGAAATATTAACACTGGGCGCATGGGCCACTTATCAAGATAATTACTGACATGTTGAGCTCTGAGTACGGAATAAAATCGCGCTCACGGAGTGAGTTATAGCGGGGAGAGAAGCGAGAGCGAATCCTTAATGAAAATAGTGAATTGTGAAACCGGTTTTCAAAGTCAAAGTCAAAGCATTTATTTCAAATAGGCCCATAAAATGGCACTTTTGAACGTCAAAAATTACAATAAAAATATAACTGATTCTAGGCGCCACTTCCAAAAAGTAGTTTCGTATGGAGAAGAAGTGGCAAGAAACTCCACCGTTACTCTTTTAAAATATTTTACAATATTTGTATACATTAATTATATTTTTATATGTGAAGACGATGCACCAATAATAAAAATACTAACCACAAGTGGTAAGAAGAACTAAAAATATAGCAAAGGCAGATAAATGAATGACGCGATAGGTACATTGTGCTCACATATTTACAAACACTGTAAAAATATATGACTTTCCTAAAATATTAACTAGGAATAAGTCAGTGTGTGAGTAAGTAAAAAAAATAAAAATGAAAAATTAAATTAGCAACCAGTGTGATTTTGTATAGACGGGATTGTCCTATGGAGCTGGACCATCATGTTTCCAAGCATTCTTATCTTGTATATAGTCCTCTTATTTGTAATAAGCTTGTCTGCAAAATGTACTTTTTATACGAATTTTAAATTTTCTTTCATTTAATTGCAATATATCACAAGGTATTTTGTTATAACATTTAACACAGTACCCCATAAATGATGTATGTACTTTAGCTAATCTGAAAAATGGTTGATCTATTTTATCTTTATTTCTAGTATTCAAATTATGTCTATCACTTATTTTATTAAAAAGATGTAGATTTTTTCTTACATTCATAATATTTTCATAAATGAATTGGCAAGGTACTGTCATTATATTAATCCCTTTAAATATAACGCGCGGTTTCTACATCTGTTAACTGTCTTATCTTTCTAACAGCAAAAGCGGCAGAGCTTAGCCGCCCGGCAAGAGATGTTATATGTGGTCCCCATTGTAATTTCTCGTCCAGCGTGATTCCTAGGAAAACCGTCTGATTAATAAATTCCAGTTTTTCTCCATTCAATATGATGTCACATTCGCTACTTCTAACATTAGGTAATTTAAATCTAATGCATTTGGTTTTTTTTTTCATTTAGTACCAAATTATTTACCGTAAACCAATCTTGGACTTGAAGAATCGAGTTATTCACGTCGTCCAGATTTTGTGACCGTCGGTCTATTTTAAAGATTAATGATGTGTCATCTGCAAATAACACCATCTTCGGTTGATTTTGAAGTACTTGAGGTAAATCATTAATGTAAACTAAGAAGAGGAATGGACCCAATATCGAACCTTGAGGAACGCCCATTTCCATTTCATACCCTAATGAGTTTATGCCGTTTACTTGAACTTTAACCTTTCTATCTTTCAGGTATGATCTAAGTACATAGATCAAGAGCTGTATTCCTAACCCCATAGTGCTCCAGTTTCAGAAGAAGGGTCTCATGGTTTACGCAATCAAATGCTTTAGAGAGGTCGCAAAAAATTCCAATGGCATCTTTTGCTTCCTCAAAGGCGTTAAAAATGTTCTTTATTAGAGAAACACCAGCGTCAGTGGTACAACGCCCTTTGGTGAAACCGTACTGTTGTTCATGAAAGAAGGAGTTTTTATTAAAGTGACGTACCATTTGATTGAGCATCAACTTTTCAAACACCTTACTGAGAACTGGTAGAATTGATACAGGCCTATAATTGTTGAGTTCTTTACTATCACCGGATTTGAACAAAGGAACTACTTTACTGTGTTTCATGAGATCCGGAAAGACACCTTGGTCTACACTGGTGTTAAATATGACAGCTAAATAGGGCGCAATGGTTTCGATGAAAGTTCTACAGACTTTTACAGACATTCCCCAGAGATCTTCTGTTGATTTAATTTTAAGATCTTTTTTATAGAGAAGTTTTGTCATCATCATTCTCATCATAATTTAGCCAACCGAACGACGTCCACTGCTGGACATAGGCTTTTTCAAACAGTCCCACAGAGACAAGAACAGCGCTGCTTGCTTTCCGCGTAATCCCATTTTTATTGAAGACAAAGTTTGGACGTTTAGAGAGATCATCATTAACTCACTTGAGTTAATCAGTTTCAAAGTTTGTATAAAAATACACCGTCATTAAAAGCATTGAAAACATAAAACACTTAGTCTTAATACGGACCAAAATTATTTGTACCATCAAAACACACATCAAAGCTATATTTTTTCCTGACAATCAAAATCTTTTCTTCCAGAAATCACCTGAACAAAGTATAAAATATCTTGAATCACCCCACCAAGTCCAGTGCCTAACACCAAAAATAAAAGGACCCTTAATTTGAGCTGGCATCCCTTTTAACGCCCTCAGTAAACGGCCCTTTGTAAAGGTGGGTAGATTAAAATTATCAACGTGTTTACCGCCCTCTCCTGTGGTTTTATTTGCTTATCCATTACAAAAATAATTTAGATCATCTAATTTTCTATGTCCACTTTATCTTAATGAAAGGAGAGTCTATTATCGCTTGGCGTAATTGTCTGGTCGGAAAACAGTTTCTTTTTGAAAGGACGATTGTTTTGAGTCCTTTTATTCGTTTCAGTGGTGTTGGTGATCGCGTTTTATTTTATAGGTTTGTTATAAGGCGTTCATTTTGTGGAAAACTACCTTTTATTTTTAAGTATACAATAGGGATTTTGTAATCTCTGTAGAGATTATATGGAAATTATCAAATTTTATTTAAATGTTGGGTAGGCAAACTATGATTGACTATGTATTGCTCTGAAACATCGAGGAAAAATCAGACAGGTTAAGTCAAGGAAATTAATTGTTCATCAAATTGACTACCAATTGAAACTGTCCGTATTTATTCCTTGACAGTTGTTTAAAACGGCTTTAACTAAGCAAATTGACGTAGTGCGTCAATCAGAGATTCAACAAATTTACTTATCTGTAATTTTTACCAACTAAAATATTACTTGTTTTTAGCTTTATCTTTATCTTAAGGAATAAGAAAATATACGATACAATAACGTTCTCTGTCGTACAAAAACCATATTGTAGAATAGTCTGGAATTAGATTGACATTGTGAGGATTTATGTAAGTAGTTAAAATCCCATAAACCCATATAACCTGCTATATTAGTTTGCCTAGTGTCTCCGTTGATATCGAGGACAGTATCCAGCAAAAAAGAGATTTAATATGTGGTGGCTTTGGTTTAATTTAATGTTCGTAACTTTTTGCTTCTGGTGTCGACGATAAAGCCTTTCTTATAACAGATTTTTTTTTTCTGACAACCAGTCTTACCAAGGGGTATCGTGTTACCCAGTAACTGGGTTGTCAAGGTCAGTCAGGCAGCCGCTTCATGTAAAATACTGGTATTCAGCTGCATCCGGTAACACTGGAAGCTGACCTCATCATAGTTGGGAAAAGGCTAGATAGATTTATTTATCGGAAATGTCAACATTCATAAGTTCTTCTTTTTTCAAGAAGTTAGTTTCGTATGGAGAAGAATGTGTAAGAAACTACACAGTTACTGTTTTCAAAAAGTTTGGCAATAATTTTTATACATTATTGTGAAACTTTAGATTTATAAAACATTATATGAAATTGTTGTTGTAGTACACTTAAACTCGGCGTGAGTTTAAGTATATTACAACAACAATTTCTCTAATGGAAAGAAACTACAGAACGCCGTCACTTTTTATACAGTAATTGGGGTGATGACAAATATTAAAAATGTTCATAAAAATAATGTAATTTCGATGAAGGCTTAGTAAAAATGAGATAATCGAAAAAAAAATGTTAAAACGGTGTAAATTGGAAGAAGATACACGCTTTAAAAGTTTTTGGAGGGGATTATTGCCATACTTGTCCCGCTGTACTGACAATGTACGGCGGTAGTTTGAAGTTACATAGTCGTGACGTCACTTCTACGATAGTGCTGTCCTTGTCTAACTATTATCTTAAAACGTTTATAACTTGGCAATTTCTAAGCTTTTACACTTTTCGTAATATAGTTTGAAACACCCAAACCGTCGACTGGTGCTTCGTTTTTGGATCGTATTGATAAATCCAAGACACCTTAGATGAGGTCGTAAACACGGCGAGACGAGCCTGCATCAAATTTGTTTATCATATCACGGCACCATTCCAACCGGGCCTGCTTTTGATCATCCGCCACCCAGCGTGAAACTATCCTCCTGACGTGAACATGCACGTGTAGAATTTCGTGAAGGCTTCCCGATCCAAACTGCAGTATGTCTTGGATTTCAGTTTTCACTGCTAGCACGTTTTCTTCTGTAACAGCCGTCAAAGCGCGACCACTTCTTTCTTCATCTCCCAAAGTTAGTCGACCGCGCTTGAATTCGTATACCAGTAATAGGTACACGGTTGCCTTAGAAGGGCCTTCATCCATGAATGCCATTTGGAGTCTATCGTATGATTCGTCCGGTTTCAGGCGACACTTGAAATCGTAAAAAATCATAGCGTAAAAATGTTCCCGGGGCAGATCCATTTTTTATGATACACGATGATTTATTTATTAGCTCTCAAACAATGTGGAGGGAAATTTTGAAATTGTAACCTACCTATTATCACTTACAAATATTTTTTTGTTTTCAAAATAGACTTTTAATTGCCAGTCTCTCATACATAAAAACCATTTTTCACAAAACCTTCTGAAGGGCCTTGTTAATCTACATCGAAAACAAAAGAAACCGCCGTTTTAACAACATCTAAACCATTGAGGAGAAATAATTAACTTAAATGTTATATTATAACAATCTAAATATCAGTGGTGTCCTCCATAAACTCATCTGTGGAGTAGTAATATTTATTAATTAAAAATTGTTTCAATTTCCTTTTATCATAAATTATTATTAAGATTGTTTACCTGTCGTGGAATTTGATTGAAAATAAGTGGAACCATTCTATAAATACTTTTACGTAGGAGGGCTGTTTTACTGCGATCAACACAAAGAATGGTTGAATCCCATTTTATTGTTTGCCCTTTGTATTATTTAACGACAAAGTAGAATATGGATTTGTGTATGGACACTATGGTCAGCGGAGAGCTGCTCATTGTGATGATACTTGGAGAGGTTAATGTCCAAATGTGTTTTTTTTTTGACTCCTCAACGTAAAACCAAGGACTCTGGTTTATTTTTCGTTGAAGCATAACCTTAAAAATAACAAGAAAAACAACCCCACAACAAAAACAATATAAATATCCATACATATTTCGCATAACCACAATATTTCAGATTAAAAATTCAACATGCGTGCACACTTTCGCTTAGGAAACGCGTATTTCTGGCCCCTAACAAAATGAGAAACCCACGTCACTTTAATTCTAAAACGGCCAGGATTGTTGACCCTGAGTGCCTCCCCTGACCATCTATAAGTATTAAATAAAGTCACTTCTTGTGTGTTTGTTCGAATATTGAAATGCATTTTTTTTTTTGGAAATAGAATATCGTAATCACTTTTGAACTTAGTCGACATTTCCTATTCGGGAAACAAACTCAAGGGGTAAAAGTCTCTTTTAAAGTCCAAACATATTCTTGGCCAGATCATGTGGAAGGACTATTTAGGTATGTTATGTAGATCTTGTCTGAAATGGTCTTTTGATGAAAGAACATTGCCCTTTCGATTGGACCCATCCAGTAGTTCTTCTACACAATCCATTTTGATGCAGTTTTGATCATTTCAAATACATTATTACCTACTCATGTTAATATTGAGTTAAAACCCAGGCAGGCGCTTTACTTTGTGTAAATAATTTCATCACCACTGCTCTCAAAACAGTGAAAGAACACATCATTAGGAAACCGGCATGGCTTGGAACCAAAAATCCGCACGGGGTCCTCACGGTAGATTACAGCCCACTCCCTCTCGAAAAGAGGAGGCTCTGTGTCCTAGCAGCGGGAACATAATTATTAATAGGCTGTTAATATTTATGTATGCTGAATTAATTGAAGGAATATCACCACTGTCGGATGAATAATTGTCCTACAATTTTATGTATTAAATATAGTAACTAAAATTTACTTTTGTTTTTAATTTTACCTACTTACAAGATAAATTACAAGCAAAACCTAGTGTTATTATATGTTAAGTTACTAAGGTTCAAAATTAAAATATATAAAAACCCTTAATAACACACTAAGAATTTATGTGCGCTATTGTACACATGCGCCGATTGCCCCTACTACTTTCATCGAGCGATCTTAAACCACCGCGCGACCTGTAAATAGTTGAAGCATGTCGCAGCATCAGCGGATGGCACCTGTGTGAACTAGAGTCGGGTCGATAGAACTGTAGGTATTTAAAAAAAAGTATTTTTCGTGTATGTTTATCCGCTTAGTTTTTCCAAACCATTACACTTTGATGTGCTTTTTATCATAACTTAAAGTACATATTCCGGAAGGTTTATGGCGCGTCTTTTTTAAGTTATATACCACAGAAATGTGGATAACATAACATAACATCACGCCTTGTTTCCCCGAATGGTTGGGCAGAGGTGTACCTATAGTACACAATTTCGCCGGTTATGTTTAAGTCCCAGGTAATAGGGGGCGAGCCTATTGCCATCAACCGGGCACGAATCCAGACTACGGGCTGCTACTGAGAAATTCCAGATAGAAAAATCTCAATAACACGTTGCCCGACCTCTCCCTCGCTCGCTCGTTGCTCGTTAGCGGTCCTCGTTGCGTTGTCGAGAAATCTGGATGTATCGACAAAATCTCGCCGCATCAGTAGATGGCACTCATGTGACGCAGGGGCGGGTCTCTAGCGTAAAGCTGGTCTAGCTAGTCTAATATTATAAATCGGTAGTATTCTTTGTTTGTAAGAAGTAATATCTGGAAGTAAGTACTGCTCTGATTACAAACAATCCTTCACTTAAAGAAAGCTACATTATTTAATTGCCGAGCGCGATAGAACATGTCGAAGTCGCGGACAGAAGTTAGTTTATTAGAATTGAGTTCAGGGGAGAATGTTTGAAATGGTAGGGGTCAAACAAGGCTGGTTACAGTTAGGTCGTGTCAGTGTAATGATGTCTCTTTGTTTAAGTGGTTGTTTGTTGCTGTTCGTACTTTGGTCTGAAGTGGCGTATGGTGATGAGGTCTTGACTATGGCAAGAATGTTTTGATAAGATAGGACATTGTTTTGAGCTAATGGAGATAAAACTAGTATTAACTTTGAATTAATTCTTATATTCTAACTCAATCACAAAAAAATTCAAACGGTTGTTTAGTCAAACTATAATTTTGTTAGTAACATAGTTTTAACTAAATCAATCACAATTGGAAATTTAGATTTAGTTTTAACTAAATCAATTACAATTGGAATAAAGAAATATTCAATTCAGTGATGATTGTTTATTAAATTTTAGGTATTTCATTTTGACCTTACTACGGCTTTAATACTCTTGAAAACCATGAACGCGACACACCCATCACAAAAAATCGTCGCTTCGTTGCCGCCATCTTGGGTTTTCATTAAAAGTTGGTAGGTATCACAAGCCATTGTAGTTACTAAATAATTTCATAAACCACACATGACCGTGCACTATTTACGATAATTAGCAAGATCTATTTAATATGTGGATTAGATTCAAAGAGGTAAAAACAGTTTATAGGAAGTGTACCTACACAGTTTATTGAATATTATTTGAAAATCAGAAAGATCAATTCGATTAGTATCACTGCGTAATAAAAAGATCACAATGGGACTTTCTGCTGACCAACTTAAAACTTCACATAATTTTTTGAAAGAGTGAAGAAACAAAAAAAAAACAAGTAGCGTTCGAGAAAGTTTAAAACTGATGAAATAACTACTTACGTACATGTTTGCACACTATTTGTACGACAAATAAAATAATTTGTTTAATGTCTTTTGCTGCGTTTGGAGAGGGCGCAGAGGGCTGTCCTTAAGGGCCTTCAAACCCTATCGCTTCCCTACCAGCGAACTGTACACGCTATGAAAGCTACCTACACTACCTAAGACACTCTTTTGGGCTAAGTACAGTGTTGCGGAAGCATTCGAGTTTGTCTTTTGACCCTGAGTTTAGAAGACATTTATGTCGTAGGACTGACAGAGTTTGTTCGACATCAGGTGTTAAATTGGAAATTGTCCGCAGGCAGTTCACTTTCTGCAGTCCCGTGATTTATAACAAAATTAATAAAGTTCTTACTATTTATCCATGTACTCTCCGGGATTGCAAAAGAATTAGTGATAAATGGCTTCATACTCTCACATACGAAGAAATTGAGAATTTAGTGAATCCCTAAAGATCTTTCATCCGTAAAAATGCACACCAAATACACCTAGCGTAGAGTGTGCTCGTGGGGTTCCACAAGAGCATAGCATAATCAGCCTATAACGTTCCCACTGCTGGGACACAGGCCTCCTCTCTATGAGAGGCAGTGAGCCGTAATCCACCACGCGGGCTCAGTGCGGGTTGGTAGATGTCACATGTCTTCGAATTTTTGGTTCTAGGACATGCCGGTTTCCTCACGATGTTTTCCTTCACCGTTTTGAGAGCAGTGGTGATTAAATTATTTACACAAAGTAAAGCGCCTGCTTGGGTTCGAACTCACGACCTACAACTCGTAAGTCGGGACCGTTACCACTGGGCCACCACTGCTCCTAAAGCTCCTGCTCCACAAGAGCACTCAACACTTACACCCTACAGACACGCACTACACTCACATACAACACACCCACATGCACAACGTTAAACACTTAAAATTTTATTTTTAATTCTTTGTAACTGTTCTTTTTTAAACCCTTTGTATTTTTATCCCTGGAATTTGGAATGCCGTAGTCTCCTTCTTGGAGGTGGGCGTTAATAGCTGCGCCACAGTTTGTAACTAATGTAGCTATTTACGGACGCAATCAATTTTGTAAAATGTGTTTTTGTTCCAAATAAAGATTATTATTATTTTGGTAAACAAATTTTGTTTCTTAGCTCTTTGGCTAGTTTAAGCTACATTAACGGGCCCAAGCCAAGTCAATGTAGCGTGTGTGGTGATTTTTGTGTTATTTACGTAGGATTAATGTTATGAGGACTAATTTCATTTTCCTCAATTTGCATGAACTTCCTAACTATTCTGCAGGTGTTTAAAATTGCTGCTTTTTGGAGTGTTATGTAAATTGAGTCTTTCAGGGCTATTAGTTTAAGGCTGTGGTGGAGGTGATTGAGTATAACACCCGTCGTGGAGACAACTTACCCAAAGTTGTCTCCACGACGGAGACAACTTTGGGTACCACGTAGACTTTTTCTTGCCTCCAAATTCTAATCACTTCTTCTTTCAGTTCAGCATATTTACTGATTTTCTCGCCTATTGTTTTTTGTAAATTATGTGTATTAGGGACTGCAACATCTATGAGGTATGTGACTTTATTAGCTTTATCTCAAAGGGTTATATCTGGTCTATTATAGTGTACGGTCCTGTCGGTTAGTATGGCGCGATCGTAGTAGATTTTGTGTGTAGTACTTTCTAAAACTGTTTGTGGTACGTACTTATAATAAGGAGTGTTTGTATCTTCTATGAGTTTATACTTGAGTGCTAGCTTTTGATGGATGACGTTTGCTACCTGATTGTGTCTGTGTGTATAGTCTGTTTGTGTGAGTGTTGTGCATGCCCCTGTTATGTGTTGTATGGTCTATGCTTGGCTGTGACATTTGCGGCATTTGTCGTTTGTTATTGTGGGGTCTTTTATGATGAATTTCCTGTAGTTTTTAGTATTTATGATTTGATCCTGTATTGCGATTATAAATCCATCGGTTTCCGGAAATAAGTTAGCTATTTTAAGCCATTTATTTGATGCTATTTATTAGGTGCCGTCCATGCAGCACTTTCTTTTTCCAGTCTTCTAACTTTTTCGTATGTGGGTTTTCAATGCTAGTATGTTGTGTATCTATCTGTTCGTGTAAGTTAATCATTCGATTAATTAATTGCGTTAGTTTTAGTTTTTAATGGTCAACAAAACTATTTTTTTGCCAACACCGCTTAATTTGCTCTGCCTTACCCCTCGGCGAATAGAGGCGTGTTGTTATGATATTTATGTTAAAAACAACTTCCTTCTACTTCTATCGACATGTATGTATGATAAGTTGAGTTTTGTATTAGCCATTCAACAATTCCATCAAAGATTCCAAGTTTAGAATAATAAATATACATACGGCCCCATCGGGTCAAAGAGAAAGCTCACCAAACACTTCGTCTTTCTTAGCGTAAAGTTCACACATAACATAATATTGATAGTCAGGGAATTCATCCGTAGGGGAAAACCGATACACCGTCCGTTCACTTCAACAAAGATATCTTTCATAAAAGATTAGCCGACAAAAGAATTACGAGCGCCTCCGTGACTTGAAGATCTGATATCTTTTGCTATACTGATATCTTTTCTAACTTTATATTTTAAAAATTTGTATACGTATTACTAGAGTATTTTTAGGTGTTTACCTATATTTGCTACCGACAAGAAAAGGGTTCTTCAGCTAATAAATCAACGCTTGAGAACAATCAAGCTGAGTTCTAGTTAAAATGTATACGACATTTTAATTATTAGTTCTGCCTTTGGCAACATAGTTCAATTAATCAAACTGCCAGTAAGGCATAACAGCTTTAAAATAGCAGCTTTTAATTAAGATGAAACTAATTTGTTTTGACTGAAAATTAATGAGATTTTTTTATTCAAAATTATTGATAAACGATTTTCATATAGAAATCAAGTAGGTACCTATAACTTGTCCACTAGACTAACTACATCACTAGCCTGCAAACATTACAATGAATATTTCCATGTCTTTTATTTAATTTTTTATATATTTTTTTCAATTTTTTTTATTTACCAAAGCAATTTTACACATCTTTACAACATTCGAACAAATACAGCATCTTAATCAAAGTGTTAATATATTATAATTTTCAAAGAGCGAGCGTTCCCTAGTTCCCAAAGCAAGTAACTGGAAAACGTACGTAAGATCTAAAAGCTAAGTTCAGAATGTGACTACGAGGAATGGCGAGTTAAAATAATAATTTGTTAAGTAAAGTTGGTCGGTTTTTAGAAAAGTTCCCTTTTGGTTCTCATTTCTTGAATGGCGAGGTCGATAAAGTTTTGCCTTTCGTCCCCTAAGTGGTGTTGGTCTTTTTCGGATGTGTACTTGTAATTATTATTAACTAAGTTTTTGTTTCAAAGTGGTTCGGAAATGAAATAATGTTTGTAACTTCTTATTTTCGATCGATTCTTAGGAAGGAAAGAAGGATGACTGGAATTGTATTTAATTTTGGAGATTGAAGATAATTTTCGATACTTAACTTAATTGCAGAGGTATTGAGAATATCTGACGCCTACTAGGTATTTTAAAATGAAATAAAGTAAAATGTTTATTTCTTTATGTAGATCTTATTATACACTTTTATACGTCAATATTTTTTTGGATAATATTTTATTACATTTCCTTGCTGACTGATTATCAAAGTATCAAAGTATTTATTAGTGTGATTTTTGGTGATACAGTAGGTCTTATAGTTAGGTTATGGTTACTCATAAAGCTACAAATTAACAAAAAAAAAACAATATTTTGAATACAGTTTAATAAAAAATAAAGTTTTTTTAAAGCATAAATACATCATTACCATTTAGTTTATTACATTTTGTCAAGAAGGAATTCAATGGTATAGTAGCATTATTCTGACTAGCTAATATCCGGGAATTTATAAATTGAATGAATCTCATTGACCTTTTGCTACTTTACTTTTGTCTTTTAAATTATACTACCAATCACCACATCAATTGGAATTAACTTTAATATTAGAATCTAAAACTACAAAATTCTATCCACTCACTAACTCTCAGGTAAATGATATTTCTCTAAAACACATGACCCCATCACATCATTATGTGACAGTATTCCAATTCACTGCAATCCTATATACAGGGTGAGACAAAATTTTTCAATACCAGAAACCAATCGGCTCCCATACGCTTAATGCAGTTTCAACCATAAATCCTCTAGTTTCTCGTTGCAATTCCAAGGGATATTCATCTTAGATTTTATGGAGGTGAAGGTTAGAATTGCAAATCAATGAAGCGGAGATAGGGTTGTAAACAAGTTTGTGGGAAGACTTTGATTTGTTAGTAAAATTGGGGTAAGGGTAATACGGGCTGGTGTCCGCAACTACACGTCAATGCGCGTAGTTTGCGTTTAGTGGGAAAATCGATCATTCGACCCACCCCAGCTCTTCGAGGAAGGCTAGCAACTCCTTGGTGTCACTGACAGTCTCGCTTAGGGCTAAGCTGCCTGGTAACCCTACCTGAGTTACCAGGCAGTTTAGCCGTATATATTATAATAAGTTTAGCTGTTGTTTGGTTAGTCAGAGAACCTGTTTCGTGAAGCGGCCATCAGTTGTAGGGAGTGCTTCCTTAGCCTGCCTGCACTCACCTTGTTTGTGATGTTGGTCCCTGGTGCGTTTCTTTACCAGAGTGCGTAAGTACCAGAATCGGAGTGGCAAGATGGGTTCAGGTGCCACTGGTGTCTCGCTGGGCCCCCTTCTGGAAAGTTCGTCGGCTGCATCGTTATCTAGCGAACCGCTGTGTTCCATTGGCTGTGATCCATTGAATGGTTATGTTATTGAGGCTACCTACCTGGTTAAGGCGCCGCTGACATTCTCATATTAGCCCAGACTCAACTGTATGACTGTTCAGCGCTTGCAGAACAGCCATGCGTTCGGCCTGAAACACTGTTTTATGGACCCCCAATGGTGTGGCTATGCGAATGTTGAAGTCCTCCGAGAAGATTCCAGCACTTGTACCACTACCTGTTTTGGATCTATCTGTGAAGATGCGCAGCTCTGCAGCGCGCAAACCCTCGCATCTTCGATCCTCGTGAAGTGGCATCTTGTTATTTAATCGAAGAGAAATTGCTTGGGTGTGATCATTAATGGCTTTCATAATGGGGAACTCCTTGTTGCGTTGTGTGGTGTGTCTCTCATACCCCAGAGATATAGTGCATGAAGACGTGCTGCCGATAACGTGAAGCGGTGTCAGTTCCAGCATGGCTTCGACTGCTGCAGTCGGAGTGGTTCTCATGCAGCCCGTAGCCGCCAAGCAGGCTAGTCTTTGCATGTGTTGTAGTTTGTTTGAGACTAACCAGCACGGTTCGGGGCCGCCAGACTTCGGCCCCGTATGTGATGATGGAGCGAATCAGTGGTGTACAGCCATAGTATAATTTTAGGGATAGTCCTCACTTCTTAACCATAATTTTCCTGCACTGCCAGAAAGTTATGCAAGCCTTGTTTTGTTTCTTGTCCAAATGACTACTCCAGTTTAACTTACTGTCTAGAATGACCCCGAGGTACTTGATTTCGTAGGCCAACTGAAGTTCTGTATTGAACAATTTTGGTCGGCGGAAAAGGCCTAATGCTCGTTTTTGGGTAAACATGACTAGTTCAGTTTTAGTGGGGTTCACTTATCGGTTCCTGCCCCAATTTTTTGCGATACGTAGCGCTTGCTGCGTGAGGTGGCAGATCATACCCGTCACCTTCCGCGAAACAATGATTGTTAGGTCGTCAGCATAACCTTTTCTGTAATAGCGGCTGACGTTGAATGACGTGATGAGTTCATTAATTACCAGATTCCAAAGAAAGGGGGACAGCACCCCTCCCTGGGGGCACCCTCTGGCTATCATGGCCAGCTGCTGCTCATCGACAAGGCGAACCACTTGTTTGCTTAGCATGTTTGTAGGCCAGTCCTTTAGTACCTGTTCTACTACACGTCTGGAGAGGGCGCTGCCAATCGATGTCTATGAAATTGCCCAGGCAGTTGCCTTTTTGATGAATCGCTTCCTCTATCTGGCTGACTACCAGATGAAGAGCGGACTCGGTCGACTTACCCGAGCTGTATGCGTGTTGGTTACCGTATAGCGGTATGGTTTTCAGAGCACCGTTCGCAGCTCCGCAGCTCCCTATCGCACAGCCTTTCCAGAGTCTTAAGAAAAAAGGGATAACAGGATGATTAGTCGGTAGGATTTGGCGTTTGTGTAGGCTTAGGATTGAATATTAATCACGTCCCTAAATCCTTTAGGAACATATCTAAAGGCCAGGCACGCTCTCATTGAAGGCACCAGTCTTATTGCGACACAGGTGTCTCCCACTATACTAAGGCGGGGAACACTCCGTCAGGACCAATTGCCTTAAAAGCATATACATTACAACCAGAGCCGCTCGGCTCAACCCCGCAAGACTCCTTCATCCCCGCTCACGGCGCTCAACTGCGCAGGTCCTAGAGCAGGTAAATGCTTACTCCTAGTCGCCATCAGATGATTTTGGTGATGGACGAGCCCGCCATCACCCAGTCACAAAGGGGTCGCAGTTAGGAGTGGAAATTTGAGAGATGGACGTGGGAGGAGTGGGGATGAAGGTAGGATGGAGTGGGAGGGATTGTGAGATTTGGGCATAAGACGGGAAAGATTGGGGTTAAGGTGCATCCAGCAGACTTGTCTTGAGGATCTATACTGCTGTAGCGCTCGCCCTCAAGATCCCGATCATCCTACTACCTGTGAAGGAGGCGGCCGGGTAGGCCTGCATCTATACTACCAAGCAAAGCAAAGCATGTCGTTGTGCAACCGCGAAAGCATAAATACACTCCTACCCTTTTTTTTTTTTTTTGGATGGGAAATCATCAAATGACTTCTCCAGCTCTGGGTGGAGCGGGAGGGAGTGTCAGACTTTTACTGACTAAAGCCCACCCGTGTTCCTTGAGTTGCCTGTGCCAGCGCCACGGTTTTCTCTTTAGAATTACCCGCGACCCTGAGGCGTCGGCCGTATCGGACCCCGTCACTTTGTGCTGACATCTCTTTGAGGCGCGCGTGGAACACAACGCGCCGTCGACCCGGGCCTGGTCCTTACCGGACGGCGAGCTACCCATTGCTCGCCGTCCGCAAGCCCGCGCCTACGGTGGCCGGGAATCTGCAGGCGACTCCCGACGCCCAGGGCGTCTCCTGCGGCGGCTAGTGGGGGCGTGAGGGCGCAAGGCTCTCTCCCTCACGCGCTCCGCCTCCTCCTTCGCGAGCATTACTGCTTCGCAGAAGGAGGTGACGGCTTTCCATTCCCTCTCGCTCCATACCATGGCCTAGACCAGGGCTGGACGCGAGAGATCGCCGCCGCCAATCGCCTCCGCGAGGACACTGCGGTGCTCCGCCCAAGCTGCGCATACCTCCACCGTATGGTCCACTGTGTCCTCCGGGCGATCCACACAATGGTGACACCCGGGCGTTTCCTCCCGCCTTATGCGAAACAGGAACCTCCCGAAACAACCGTGTCCGGTGAGGACCTGTGTCAGGCGGAAGGTGAGGACGCCGTGGCGCCTCTCCAACCACTCCTCAAAGAGGGGACTTACCGCCGCTATTGTGGTGTGCCCAAAATACACTCCTACCCTGGGATAAGGGTCCCTCAAGAACGTTTGTATCACGATTATGATTGAGACAAATAATTATGGGTGTAAAAGGGTGTTCCTTTTAGGTAAAGTCAGAGAAATTAAGCAAATTGACGATGAACTTAAACTGTCCGAATATTCAAATCACTTCATACAACTGTCATTCTTTGACAGCTGTCTGCCAAACTGTCGAAATACCTCTAACACGGTTAATTGACTTTTGATTCGATTCATTGAATTGGGTGTTGCATTTTACTTATCAGTTTATTTCCCTGGCTGAACAAAGTTGAGATTAACAACCTGTAAAGAAGTTTATTAATTTGTAAGGACTTAGTAAAACAATAATCGCGTATGTTTTAAGTTACCGTTAGACACAAATGGTCACGGAAGAAATCTTATGGAAACCTGGATTTAAAAGTCTGCGAACACGTAGTGGGTAAACGTCTTGATCAATGTTACGAGCATGACTTCTCTGTTTAGATACTTATGAAAGCCTTCGAAGCAATAACATACTGGTATTATAATTACGATAATGGGCACATTGCACGCAGAATACATGGAGGATGGGGCCGAAAGGTAGATACTGGTGTGGTGACTGCGTACCGAAAGACGTAGAGATGGAATAACTCCCACAAGGTGGACCAATTACCTTGTGAAGGCCGCAGGAATCTGCTGGATGCGAGAAGCACAGAACCGGTCGAAGTGGCGATACTTGGGGGAGGCACGTCCAGCACGTGGACGTTATTTGGCTGAAATCAAAATTACATTCGAAAGCACAATATCACTAAAATATTAATATTAGGTAAGTCATCACGATGTGTCTCATTCTGTAACGCATCAAAATAAGCTTAGCGCCGAATTTGCATTGAATCGTTTACATTGAATTGCATTGAATACAAATTCGGTGCGAACATCCTCCCCGTCCCCCCGAAAACCCGTAGGATTTTCGGAAGACAAAAAAAAAGGAAAAGGATATGGGAAGGATATCAAGTGAAAGCGGAGTGAAGTCAAATATTTTGACGTAAAGAACAAATAAGGATAAAGTTAAAAAATATATATGGTTAGCCGACCTGGCAGACGTTGTCCTGCCCTAAACGCACCACCTACCGAGTCCAATAGTGAATCTAAACCACTTAACGTCCCACTCAAACACACAAAAAAAAAAAACATCTTTATCGGTCCAGCTGCAGCAGGAGGAGTTCAATGACATGCACATAAACAGAAGATTTATATATTTATAGATAAACGCAATTGTATAAGTATTACTTAGGTAGAGGAATAGGTATTGTAGTAATTAGAATAATGCTGGTTTTATTTGGCTCGAAATGGAGCAAAATTAATGGTGATGCGATGGGCTATTGTAATGCGGGAACTGCCTCGTTGGTCGAGTGGTCGCAAGAGCTACTGCTGAGCATGAGGTCCTGGGTTCGATTCCCAGGTCGGGCAAAGTCTAATTGGGTTATTCTATCTAGAAATTCTCAGTAACAGCCCGTAGTCTGGATTTGTGCCCGGTGGATGGCAATAGGTTCGCCCCCTATTGCATGGGACATAAACATAACTGGCGAAATGTGGACGTACTGTAGGTACACCTCTGCTTAACCCTTCTGGGATTACAGGCGTGATGTTATGTTATGTTATGAAATGCTGAAAACGTATTTTGATGGAGGCGAATAAGTTAACGTATCCAACTAGATCCAATCGGAAAAGTAAATAACAGAATAACATTAAACTTAGCAATTAAACAGTCACGTTTTCTTAATCCTTCCACCGTTTTCCTTTCACTGACTTTAGCATTACATATTTAACATAAACACTGCACAGAATCCACCAAAAAAACTGCACTGCTTAAAATATTTGCACTTACCCAATTGCCCTACATTTCTGCCCCATTCCACCAATTCCCCATAAATTGGGGAGCCCCCATCAATAAGTCCTGTAACATACTTCAATCGTAAGGCATTACTGTGAAATATTTAGAATTCGACAGTAATCGTGTGTAGGAACGCAACACACGGACGAGAGATATTGCTAGCTCGATTTTTCTTATCCAAAATCAGTTTTACCCTTCCCCCTAATGGACTTTGGCGGAGTTATGTAGGTGTACTATAGTTTGTGGGGTAAAGGGTAAAAGGGTAATTGGGGTATTAGTTGCTTGAGGTACACAAACATGATTTTGTATCTTGATTTCTTTTACAAATTCAGACTTGCCGACCAAGGAAACAATTTGTTTAAACTGGATGCTTTTGATATGCCCACTTTATCTTTTTGATAGTTTTTGTGTGCTAAATCGATCTTGGACATTACTGACATCGGTAAGGTAAATCATTGTGAGGACCTGACTTGGATAGTTAGTAATTATAGGTCTGAAATCGACAATCGACATCTTGAGCAAGCGTGGTGATCTACGAGAAAGCTCGTCCCTTCTCTGTATGAGAAGAGGTTTTTTGCCCTGCAGTAGGGCAATAATAGACTAGTATTATTAGTTTTTTTTTTTACAATTATTTAGTAGGTACTACAACAAGTTATTTATAAAGTAAACACTTTGAGCGGAGCATACGGGTGTTCAAATATTCGTCCAGCGGCGCACTATTTTGGAATTTATGTGTGCATATACCAATATAAATATATAATACATTCACACAAAGCTACCCAGCTTTGTGTGAATGTATGTATGTGACGAAAAAAATGACGTGGAGCGCTGCTACCAATTTAAATAATATGTACGTCATATTTAAAATAAACACGTAGTGATAAAAATGACCTATTTCTTGTTGACGTAATCAAACGTTGTGTCTACTAGCGTTTTTAAATTTTTATAACGTATTATAACGTTGCTCCGCTCAAAGTGTTAATAACGTCGTGTCATAGATTCGGCACCAAATTAAGAAACACCTAATAACATTTACTGTTGACGTAAAAAAAAACTCATTATGAGAGGTAGCGTGTAACATTTCAGGGGCAGAATAACTTTTTATTTTTTTCTACTAAATAAATAATTAACTCATATCAAAGAGAGATTATCGTCGACGGTTCAAATACGAATACTGAAGTTCTTTGGGCACATAACCCGAAATGAAGACTCAATGGAGCGTCTTGTAGTCCAGGGCAGAACGGAGGGCAAGAGATCCAGTGGTCGCTCTACTTACCTGTACCCTAATTGCGTACTACACAATCAATCGGAATCTGAATCGTTTTGAAACAGATTTCTAATCCATTGCTTCATGAGTTCGATAACAATTCTGCTCAACAATGTAAATAACGCAATGAACGTTGTTGAACTGTCAAAATCAAACAGAATAGTCGTAATCGTTTACGAAAATGTGTTACGCAATTAGGCTGCTGGTCGGCCGACTAGATGGACAGATCTAATAAAATCGCTCACCAACTCGACAATGATCGACTGTTCCCACAATGCCTTCAATAGAGCCGAATGGAGACGCATGGCAAGAGCCGTCATTAGTCAGGACCCTCCCATGACCACGACCACTCTGACAATAGTGTCCGATTAAGAAGAAGGACAAATAACTAACAACACAGTTTGATGTATTCCTCCCGTTCTCTAAAACGAAATGTTTCACTACACTTAATTGACATCTCTCTCTGAGATATACAGAGCAGCAGACAAGTGTAAAGTGATTATGTGCTTCCATTTTCCACCAACTTTAACTATGCAAAGATTTTCAAGATTCCCTACGCTTTTAAATTTGAAGTAACATAACTAAACCAACTCACATTGCCAGATGTTTTGAAATGAAGTCACGACTGCCAACATAACTCCACACGACTGTACTCGTATGTATATTGTACAGTCATCTAGAAAATACTAACTTGCATTGCACTGGATGTATAGCGCTCTCATGTCTGCAGTTTCACATCCACAATACATATATTGCGCGCTTATTGAGATGTGGGGTTGGTGATAAGCGGAGCGGCGAAGAGAGCGGTTATTAAGCTTTTTTTTGTTGCAATTTAACATTTATCATAGGATTGACACAAACACGTTTCCCGGGCAAATGTTTACCTGAACACCAGTATTTTATATGGAGCGACTGCTTAACAGACTTTCGGGCTTCTGACGACCCGTAACCACTGTCTAAGATCCACCAAGGGCTTAACGTGCTTTCGAGGCACGGAGCAGTCTAGGTATATATAGATCAACCGCAGCAAGCGTAGCTTATCGATTGACCCGTACAGCTTATTACTTAGTCAAAAATCCCTCCACTGTTAAAAATCCATGTACGGGGGGCAAACTTTAAGCAAATACCTATTTAACTGCTGCGGAAAAAAACACATCTGATCCAGTAAGTCCTGGCTGGAGGCCTTCATTTATTAGGGCAACAACAGTCAAGTCCGCTTAAGCAGACGACCACCTCAAAGGTTGACCTGCGAGATGCTAAACAAACAAACAAAACACATCTGATCCAAGTGGGAATTTGGCTGCTGGTAACAGACTTTCATGATTTATGTGACCTACTGCCTCGTAATACTTTGATTATTTTAAAAGATCTTCTTTTAACGTTTGACCATGACTCTACCTTAAAACGACAAGCACCCTTATTGCGTAGTAGCGAAAAATATTGGTAATACGAGTATGTTGCTTCATATGTTCGAAAAACGTGTCTGCTCAACAACGTTTACAACGCAGTGTATGTTGTTGAATTGTCAAAATGAAAGTCATGGTACGGTTCTATGTTCTATGTTAGAGGGTTTGGTTTCCGCACTTAGTCCTACATGTGGACCATTGTATGTGGGCCGTGGCGGCCATCGATGGTTATTATTCCAACCAGCCCACCTCCCTCAGAACCTCTGTGAAATATCCAAGTGTCCTGAGGGTTTCTGTCCTAATCTGGGTAACGCCTGTGCACTCAAAGAGCACGTGCGCGACGGTCTCGTCCGACTCCATGCAAGCTCTGCACAGAGGGCTGTCCGTTACGCCTATTGTGTAAAAGTGTTTATTTAGCGAGCAGTGTCCTGTGATGGTCCCCGTCACCAGGCGCAGGCCATTTCTGTTCAGGCGTAATAAACGTCTGGTTAGCCTGCCATCTAAGGATGGCAAAGCTTCCTTGGGCTGCCTGCAGCCTGGTGTCGAGGTCCTGCACCTTTCGGCTTGTGTGTGGGTGGACTCCTGCAGCCACCTGCGTATCTGGTTGAAGGGGATGGGTATGATGGGTTCAGGCCCACATGCCGACGTGCTGGATGCTCTCCTGGCTAGTTCGTCAGCTGCGTCCTAGCGATCCACTGTGTCCTTTTATCCATTGCAGTGTTACTGTGTTGCGGTTTGATACCGTTACTCGTTCTAGAGCCTTGTGACATTCTAGTATTATACTTGAGGTAATGTATTTTTTCCCCAATGATTGTAGGACTGAGGCGCTGTCGGAGAGTATACGTATATGGGTGTCCGTAACTTTCCTGGTTTCTATGGCATACGCCGCTTGTGTTGAACATTCCCAGCCGACTTGATATGTTTATGTTGAGGTCATGTGAAAAGACTCCGACTCCGGTCCCAGATCCGGTCTTCGAGCCGTCGGTGTATACTCTCATCTCATTCGGGCTTGAGTAGCCACACTGTTCTTCTGAGAGAACGATGTTGTAGTGCTTTTCGAAGTAGTGTTGCTTCGGGGTTTTGTCGCAGGGTTTTAATGCTAACATTGGCTGTCGTTTGACCGCATCCTCATTTACGCGTGTGTGCCTGACCCTAGAATCTTTGCTTAGGGTTCCCGGTATCTGGAGCCTAAAGGCAGCCAGGGTCGCCTCCTCCCGCACGATTAGGTGTGGGGGTGGCAGCCCAAGCATTGCCTGTAGGGCAGCAGTTGATGTAGTTCTCATTGCTACGGTTAGTGGGCTACACAATTACCTCGCTGTTCAGACAGTTTGTCATTTCGAGTTAGGATTAAAAGCTTACAGAATCGATCATCGTAAAAAAATAGGCCGCCACCCTAAAGTCCAGATAACATAATTAATAAATCTAATTATTATGCACTTTAATTTTCTTTTTAATATTTATACACCGGCAACGGCAGTATATGTGAAGCTGTTCATTAATATTAAGATCTTAATGTACCATGTACTCAGAAATAAATAAATAACACAAACACACGCGCACACAAACATAGAAAACAACACACACATAATCGCAAACATAATATTATTAATGATATAAAACAGAAAACATGTAAATTAAATTAGCGGTTCTCGAATTTAAGCGCACTAACGGGCAGACAGACAATGTTTTGAAATGTAGTAATGGCCTAAAATAAATCAAATTTCAAATTTAGTTTTTAATCATCACATTGTACAAGATTAAACAAAGTTCCTTTTTTTCCCGTCGAACATTTTCTTTTATACCCTTTGCTCTTTCGACTTCAAAGAACAAACAGCCATCGACCATTTTTTTTAAACAAAGAGCTCTCTCCAAGATAAACAGTTGCAAATAAACCTTATTGCACTGTGTCCTCTTCACTTGCTGCAAATGGCTTGTGCGTTGTACAGAACTGTATATTATAGACCATATTAAATTGTTCATACTGAAGTTGAATGGCTAAAGTATTATAATTATAATAGTAGTATAATTTTATTTAGAGACGATCTTTTGAGTTGCTTTAAGGTTAATGGAATTAATTGTTTAGGCTAAATAAATATAATTTCGAATTGGTTTAGTTCTGACTTAGTCTTACGGCCTATCTCGGTGAATTTAAGTTTTAGAATAAAATACAACAATATTACTAGGTACAGGATCTTATTAGTGGGAACAGAACGATTAAATCAAAATAAAAAATATTTTATTAAAATTAGGCGAAGGATCAACAGTTTTTCAATGTAAAAAAAAAAAAACATATGACAGTTCTCCAAAACGCCTGCCCGTAACTGCTTCTAGTGTTTTAGCTGGAAAGGAGAAGTGGCACAATAGAATATTGGTACAATAGAAGATTGTTTAAAGTTTCAAGAAGACTTAGATAGACTCTCAGCATACTGTCTTGACAACAAACTACACTTGAGCGTCTCCAAATGTCATTATATAAATTTAACTAAAAACAAATTTATAACAAATTTTAAGTATAAGCTAAATAATGCCTTGCTGAGTAACAACTCTATTGTAAAAGATCTTGGTGTTCTACTGGACAACAAGTTATCGCTTAATCAACACGTAGAGAGAATTGTTAATAAATCATTCAAGATGTTTGGTTTTGTCATGAGATCATCTACTGAGTTCAAGCGGCCCTCCTCATCTTTACTTATACAAGACGCTTGTACGCTCGCAGCTCGAATATGCGGTCCCAATCTGGAATCCGTTTTATAAGAAATATACAGATATGGTCGAGAAAGTCCAGCGTAAATTTCTTCGCGCCTTGTACTATAGGTGCTATGTTTGTCATATTCACAATTATTTAGCAAATACAATATATTATCTTTAGAATCTAGACGTAAGTTTCTAGAAGCCAACACACTACATGGTATTGTTCATAATCACTTCGATTGCATTGATCTCACGAGTAAGTTATGCTATGTGGTCCCCCGCACCGTAAATAAGCGTAGTGTCCGAGCAGGAACATTGTTCGCTGTAAATGCCTGTAGGACTGATTCAGGATGGCGTTGCCCTGTTCGTCGTATAGTGGAGTCTTATAATCGCAACTTCACTGATATTGATATTTTTGTAAGTTCGAAATCGAAATTTAAGACCAATGTTTATAAAATCTTATCTAATGATAATAAGAAATAGTGTGAGTATTTTATTCTAAATTTATTTAGTGTTACCATTCGGATTATTGTTATTTAATTAATTGCATTCTACTGTCAATTCCTTTATTTTATTTTTTTGTTTTTTGAATTTAAATTATGATTTGTGATAATGAGGAACAATCCCAAATTTTGAATTTTTATCGGACAAAATATGCATTGTTCTTTTTCTTTTTTCATAATTAATTAATTTTATGGTATTTTAATAATCATTTTTTTTTTTTGTTAATTTCATATTTCTGAGTAATGCTTACCTAGTGAAACTTCTTACCTTATCTTAATTTTGTTAACATGAGGATAATGTAGTAGGCTGTAATATTGTTAATACTACTTATGTTATTGTAATTTGTAAACATTTTATATTGTAGCTGTTTATTGTCCCATAATAAATAAATAAATAAAACAATTTCCCCAGGAATGCCGTTTATTATGGCTGGAACTTTTTTCTGTTTTTCATAGCGTTTTAAGGCTAAAATCAAACATAACAAAAAAAAAACATGCGTAAATCTAAACAAAGAAATAAACGACTTCGGTCGACAATAGTACACACAACACACACAAACACAAGTTCTGAAGTTCAAAGAATTTTTCTCAGTTTATTTTTGAAAGATTTTTCTTTATAGTGTACCATTATAATACTGCTCTTTGAATGGATTTCTTCGAGAAAATCCCATTATCTTTCTGATTGAATTTGTTTTTATTATGAAAAATGTTGGAAGAGAAAATTCTAAAGGCAGGTACATAGAAAGGCTGGCTTTTATGTTCGTTTAACGGAGTATTTAGGATCTACGAAGTTGACTCATGAATAGTCAAGAAACGTATAAATATATGGGCAATTTTTGCCTCCTAAACAATTTACCAGCCTTTTTCTCATTAAGTTGAATTTGAAAATTCATCATCTTTTAGTTTAAAAAAAGTGATGTCGGTTAAATTTCTGAAATATGAGACTGTTCAGTGTCGTTTCTAGGTAACAGACATAATGCAATGGAGTAGTATAGGACAAAATATCACAAACTAAACTCAGTACATTATTCCATTTTATTATGTGAGAACAATTTAAAAAAACGACATAAAACAATTCATGGGATGAATTTAGCCCAAAATGCAAGTTGGTCGACTTACTCGTTAACTTGGTGAGCCTACTGAGCTTTTTTTTTTGTCTATGGCATCTCGTAGTTGACCTTGACAGGTCGTGACTACTTAACCGGACTATGCCTTAACCGGACTATGCCTTAACCGGACTATCCTACTGAGCTGTGATAGTTTTCCTTTTATCTTTGTTATATACATATACTACTGTCGTGAATTTTTTCACATATCCTAAACAACAACATTTAGCTGGCAGGTGGAAGGGGGGAGGGTAGGACCTGACTAAGAAATATTAGCACTTTAAAGCTTAACATAACATAAACATAACATAACGCCTTGTTTCCCCGAAGGGTTGGGCAGAGATGTATCTATAGTACACCCACATTTCGCCAGTTATAAAGCTTAATACATCGCTAACGGATCTCTGAATCAAAAAATGGAATTCATTCATCCGCAAAGTTTTTAACGACCTTTCCAGAGACACAACACCATGGGATAGACGAACAGAAAAAAAAACCGCGCTTGACGTCTGGGGGATACCCTAAAAGATTTAATTTTACGATTTTGTCGGCGTAACTAATATGTATATCCATGCCAAATTACAGAATTCAAGTACTAATAGTCTCTGAGCTGCTGAAGCTGCGAATAGATACATGGCAATAGGACATGGCGAAACTATAAGGGTTCCTTGTTGACTACGGAACCTTAAAACGAAGTGCAACATTTTCACAAAATACTTCACATCTATCTAGATACCCTACCTCAGAGACTAGGCTTTGAGTCCCAATCCAATCTAGATTAGCTTTAGGCTATACTCGTGGGTACGCTGCAGGTTACAACACCTGGAATTGCTTGTGTGCCACCGTCAGAATATTAAGTTTGTTGTAAGATGAAGCTTAGTGCGTTAGAAATATAATAGAGGCGAATAATGTGTTTTTTTGGAATCTAATTCGCTGGTTGGAAAGCTGGCTAGTAACTATATGGCTTTATACAAGGAGACCACAATAAAAGGTAATGATTCCAGTCTCTTGGGTACATTACCAGTCGATAGCGATGCGGATTTTAACGCTATATTTTAAGTTGTGAATAGTTTTACTTAAGTTTAGATATAATTTTGTTATTATTGGTTGGGTATATTCAACCCAGCCTATCGTAGTCCACTGCTGGACATAAGCCTCTCACTAAAACCTGTCCTCCGTCTTCCGCACCCAGTCTGTCCCAGGCACTTTCTTGAGGTTGTCGGTCCTTCTAGCTGGGGGGCGTCCCACCCCACGACTTAAGGCTCATTTAGACGATGTTGTTTGATGATTCTGAAGAAATATGAGGAACAGGGTGTAAACTTCACTCATACTATTAGAAAAGGGAGGATCCTTCGACCAGATGGATATCGTATCTGGTGGGCAACTGCCCGAAGATTATATATATGCTAGCTGCGCGGTAAACTCTGATTGCGAGATGCAGGATTAGTGTGACGTCAGTGTGATACGTTGTTCGCATGTAGCGGTGTAGATGCCGCCACAATTCCGATATGACGATGATGACACACGAAAGCTAAAAAATATGCAAGTGTTTTTTTAGCGTAGAAATAAATTCTACAAAATTAGGTCTTTCTCACAGATAGTAGTAACAAAGCTAGGATGATACCCTGACCAAAAGGAGTTAGGTTAGATTAGAACTCAGCTGTTTATTACTTTTAACATAGAAATTCATAGAGGAATATAAAAAGAGGCGCGTTTATTATACCTATTCGAGTGTTCAATAATATATTTAGTAAAGCGTGGGAAATATTTTACTAGATGCAAGGCAGTGGTAAACGCCATGACTTACGAGTAAGTTCGAAACTATTTCATCACCACTGTTCTCAAAACGGTGAAGGAAAACATTGTGAGGAAACCGGCTTGTCTTAGAAACAAAAATTTGAAGACATGCGACATCTACCAATGCGTACTGGGCCCGCGTGGTGGGTAATGGCCCACTATCTCTCAACGAGAGGAGGCCTGTGTAGTGGTAACAGTATAGGCTGATTATGTTAAGGATTAGTTCGAACTTAATCATTCACGCTTTATCTGTAGTAACAACGGTCGAAAGTCAAGATATACAATGCCACATTCACTAGAAAAATTAAAAGATTCCGTCGGACTGAACAGTAAATGTTAAGTAATGTATCATACACAATATAAATTGTTCCTAAAAAATTAATAGATGAAATCTCAGTATAATTCGCTGACCATGAACGCTGGGCAGTCATGCGTCACTAAAGAGTTCGCACGACTACCTCCTTTTAGAGAACTGGCGCAGGGCAATAGGCCGGGAGAGCATTCATGCCCAAATTACTGTTCAGTGATGGTAACGCCTTACTAAACTGTTTTATTTGAAACGTATAGATAGGAGCTGTTTAGAAAATGGAAAGTTGGAACACATACACTTAAAGTTGGAAAGTTTTGCAACATGGTCAGTGAAAAGATTTTTATTACTTATCTTTGCTTGAGTATAGTTTTCAATGTCGTTTTGTTATATTGGCGTGTGCTAGCTGACATATCTATGGCCAATAATTTAAATTAAATGTTTCGTGTATCGTAATGTTAATTGCCTACTTAATATTGTATACAATCAAGTTCTTCTAACTGAACAGACAGCTGTGCTGCTGGTGAGATGGTTGCGCCACTTCTTCTTCCCAGCTTAGAACAAGGAAGTTGTGAAGGACGGGTTTTTTTTAAAGTACTGTTTCTCAGCCTAGTTTGAATAAATTACTTTTAACTTTGATTTTGATCAAAGAGACATTTAGAAGTGAAAACATCTCTAAGCGCAGTTTGCACTTCTCGCACCAAAATAGAAATTGTCTTAGACTCACAAAAAGAGGTATATTTATTTGATTAGAGTGTCTATTCATATTTTGGGAAATCAAAGTGGTAATAATTTAAGGTTCGATTAAATACTTCCTAAATGCAGCTAGCCTAGGTAAAGCATTACATAACTGACTTTACGAAAATTCCAAGAGAATAATTATTTGCACAAAATAATCAGCACATAATGTTCCCACTGATAGGACACAGCTCCTGTGAGAGGGAGTAGGTCGTAATCCCACACGCGGACCCAAAGTGGGTTGGTAGATATCATATGTCTTGTGTGTGATGTCAAACGAATTTTTGGTTCTAGGATCGTTACCTCACGATGTTGTCCTTCAAGTTTTGAGAGAAGTCATGCTGATGAATTAATTTACACAAAGTAAAAGTCTGGATTCAAACCTACAATCACATACAGCTCGTAAATCAAATTTCATGCGGACGCAGTCGCGGGCAGAAGCCAGTCTCATAAATAAAATTCCACATATTTTTCTCTTTAACATGTAATAACATCTGATTCGAAGTCTCTCTGTACACTTGACTTCTTTCAGATTAAGCTGGCGTTTGATGTCTCACAGGAAATTAGTTTTGCATATCTATAAATTACAAAGGAGAGGAGTTTATGGAGTACATCCTATGACTACGCGCGCTTTGATTGTTTGGGTATGCAGAGCAGGCAGTAGTAATGCATACTAATATAACTGATAAAGCTTTTCCCCGCGGCTTTTCCCGCGTAAAGTTTGGAAATTATGCCACGGGATCATTCTACCGGGATAAAAATATCCTATGTATAATCTGTATGCCAAATTTCATACACATCCGTTAAGCTGTTTTTGCGTGATTGAGTATCAAACATCCAAACATTTAACGTTCTTTATAAGTGATCGAAGATATAAACACACAAACTTACACATTTATAATAATAACATACATTAACATACATATATAACACTCACACATTCACATTTTGTGTTTTGGTAAATTTATGAGGAGTTAAATAAATGAAGCGTTACGTTTTTTTGCACAACATTTTTTACTTTGAAATCATGTATGTGTATACACTCACGAGCAAAACTATAGAATCACCTACTTGTGATTTGCTACGAACGATCTTAAGAATTAAATGACTAATGGAGGTTAATGTAAATGGTACCATTTTGAAGATTATATTGTAACCTTTAACTAAATACCATTTTCATTTAAATTTGACGCGTATTTTAGGAGCTATCCTTGTTTAAGTGAAGGGGTTCAGGAAAAAGTGAAGGAATAGGGAAAGGGGGATCTGGAAAAAAAACTAATATTTTGCAAAAAAAACTTTAATTATTCTTGATTATTTGTATTCCATATTTTGTGTTGCCTCCTCTAGCCCTAATAACAGCTCGAAGACCAAAGCCAATTTCAGCTCATTATCACTTGAAAGTGCTGGATATCGGGATCAAACCCTGTTTTTCAGCTCATCCCACAAGTGCTCTATGGTTTTCAAGTCTTCACCTAGGAATTTAGCTGTGGCACGTGCAGTGTGACAACTGGCGTTATCGTACATCAGGATGAAGTTATCGCAGCCTATACTGTTACCACGGCGGCATTTTCCCACAACAGAATACCGCACGACATTACACGAAAATGACTAAAGTATGTTAAACGGGCTGTCTCTAAATCAGTTAAATTTAGATTTTTTCTTACGGCGTATACTGCCGTGCTAAACTTTTTTTGACAATTTATCTTTATGGGGGCCTCATTGACGATGGCATCGAAAGTTATGCCTAAGAATACTGTGGTATTTTCGGGTGTCAACTCTTCACCCCTTTATAAGAACACTAGTTTCTACTTGTCTAACATGAGGTATCGTTAACTAAATACATTTAGTTTTTTTTCTCGTTAAGAAGTAGATATTTAACATTTAACCAATTAACTACTTTAGCGAGGGCGCTATTTACATTGTCAGTAACCAGCTGCTGACGTTTGAGTTTAAATAAAAGTGAAGTGTCGTCTGCAAACAACAGTATATCATGATTATTTTTTATGAGGTTAGGCAAGTCATTAATATAAATAAGTGGTGTCAGGTGTTATTTTTTCCGTTAATATATTTATTTGAAATCCTATCACTTAAGTAAGAAGTAAAAAGATCCAGAGAGGCGTTCCGGATTCCAAAGTGGTGCAGTTTCCTGATCAAAGTTTCATGAAGAACACCATCGAATGCCTTGGACAAATCGCAAAAGTTGCCCAAAGCATCGCATTTGTCCTCTCATGCATTATACAAGTTCAACTCCAGCGTCAGTATTCGAACTTGTAAAACCGAATTTGTGATAATCAAAAAATCTTCACAATTTTTTTTTGTAAAATAAAGTTAGGTAGCACTGAAATAGGTCTATAATTAGTATTGTCTGATGTACTAAACGATTAAAACAATGAAAATATTTGACTGTATTTCATAAGATCAGGAAACTCACCACAGTCAATACAATTATTAAAAATAACAGCTTAAGTAGGTGCTACAATATTTATAATAGACTAAACAACATCATCAAAATTACCCCATAGATCTGCGGTCTTTTTAACATGTAATGTGTGAAAGGTTTTAATTAAATCTATCTCTACAGGTGACACAGGTATTGAAAAAAGACGTTCTTTTACAAACACAAGTCTTTAATGTTAAAACACAACTTCACATACTTTCACTGTACCGTTGCATGCACCCATAAGTAATGTTTTAATACAATTTAGATTAGTAAAAAAACAAGATTTTCAGCTAGTGGTCGCAAGCGCTACTGCTAAGCACCTCCTGATTGATTAACGTTATTAGGTTTTTCCATTCGGAACTTGTCAGTAGCAGCCCGGAGTTTCGATAAGTGATGTATGTTTAATAATTATTTGAAGCCACTTCGTCTAATTTAGGGGAAACTACAAGTCCATTAGGAATCCCATCAGCTATATTTATGTGCTGTCGCGTCCACGCAATTTCTAGGGCAGTTATTAATATTTATTATCCTAACTATAATATTATAAATGCGAAAGTAAGTTTGTTTGTTAGTTTGTGGTGCTTGAAAATCATCATGAAATTTTGCATAAACTTGGTCAGGGGTACAGAGGGGGATACAGTCGACTACAAAGAGATGTATTCCCCTAATGTTACAAAATACATGTACACATTGAAAGAAGTATACATACTTGGTTACAAATAATTATACACATGAAATATGACGATTAAATGTGTTCATTAAATGTGCCAAATTGATATATACTGCAAAAAGGCCATGTTAACGCTCCGAACACCTTTCATTACTATAATGTGTATACAAGCGGACATTCCAATTTCAAATTTCAGAAATTCTGTCAAAACCAATGGAAACTCTTTGGAGGGTATAATGGTATAACGGGTACTATTTTCTTTGTGTTCTATGATGACACTTATAAATGTCAAAATATAAATACTGCGTGATAAAATAATAGTTCCTCATATACATCATCTTTACGAGACGAGAATAGATAATATTTACCTGATTGCAAAGTGTTTGATATTGATGAGCACACCAAACACCGCATAGAGTCTCATTACGGGAAAGTGGGGTTTCTATTTCAGATATATCTTAAGAATTAGGGATTACAGTAAGATTTCATAGTCTTTTCGTTTCTTAGTTTTTTCATCAAGATCTCTTAGTTTTTTCATATTATATGTTATCGAATTAAACAAACCATTCGTATATAAAAGTAAACTTATTCTTATTGGTTTTGCAGCGAAGAACCTTTTATTTGTGGTGGAAACGTTGGTGCGATGAAGGATCATTATCATGCCATGTATCTAGCGGCCGCCTTAAGATAGCAACTGCAGCTAGCGATAGAATGTTAATTAAAAACGTGATGGAAGCTACTATTGACTGATCGGCACAAAGCTTTAACATTGCAATTTGTGACTTTAACAAAGTTATATTTGTCGATGAAAAGACATTCATGACTAATGCAGATGGACTCGTTTCTCTATATCGAAGGGACTAGCACTTCGCCCGCTACTTCATCCGCGTGGATTTCGAAAAAAAAAGTTGCCTATGTTCGTCAGACGTCATCTCGGATTCTAATTATAAAACAAATTTTCAAATCGGTCCAGTAGTTTAGGAGCTTATTCAATACAAACAAACAATCAAATCTTTCCTCTTTATAAAAAATGTGTTTTTGTTTGTAAAAATGTGTTGTGTTGTGAAATGTGTTTTTTGTATGGGTCTCCGCTTCAGGCCCAGGGGAATTTCATTGGTTTCATTGGTTGTAATGTCAAAATATAAATACTGCGTGATAGATTATAGTTCCTCATATCCATCATCTTTACGAGATTAGATAATATTTACCTGATTGCAAAGTGTATCGTATTGATGAGGACACCAAACACCGCAGTCTCATTACGGGAAAGTGGCGTTTCTATTTCAGACATATCTGAAGAATTAGGGATTACGGTGAGGGACTAGCAATTCGCCCGCTACTTCGTCCACGTGGATTTCGAAAAAAATCTATTCATTAGACATAATTTCGGCTTCTAATGGTAAAACAAATGTTCAAATCGGTCCAGTAGTTTAGGAGCCTATTCAATACAAACAAATAATCAAATCTTTCCTCTTTATAATATTATAGTCTATAGAACACTCGTTATTTGGAGAATGTATTTTCTAACATACGGAGTGGCCGATTATCTTTAGGTTTTTGAGGATGGGTGTCCGCTTCAGGCCCAGGGGAATTTCATGGTAGTTCTTATCAATAAAATTTGGGCAATAAAAATGTATTTACTTCAAGATAATTCTTCCATCCATAACTCTAGGTTAGTTCAAAGATGGATTTACGAACAACACAATATTGAGCTGATAAGGTTAATTCCCAAGTCTGCTGACCTTAATGATGTACTATGTTTTTAATAAGAATATTATGTATACGTTATGTTATTATTATTATGACTAAAAAACAATTTTAAATTCAAATAAATGAGTTTTATGATTTGATAGTTTCTTTTTTACGTTTCAGTCCTACAATCTTGTAATTCTATTTTTGGAGCCAACAAGAATTACCCCTACTAGTGCCACATGCCTAGATTATATTTATACAGATATTGTACCAAGCCACAAAGAAATGATTAATTTAGTAGATTCTGATCATTGCGGACAAAGGATTACTATTCAAAACCAAAACAACAAAATAACTAAAAAGGATATCACTGTCAACCCCAAAACTACAAGCCGCTTAGAGGCTTTTAAATTTAAACTAATTAATACATTACCAGTTTTGTATTCTCCTGTTCATGCTGATCCTAATCATCTATATGATGAGTTCTTTAATATTTACTGTAAACAATTTAATTCTATCTTTATTCCCAAGACTATCTCGGTTAATAGTAATGCATTTTTCAGTGATTGGGATACCATACGTATTCATAAAAGTAGAACACGGTTTTATGAGCTGTATAATGAAAGGACATAATGTTAACACTGCTGAATTTAATTTATATGTTAGAAATTATTCAAAACTGTTTAAAAAGTTTGTGTTATGGCCAAGTCGCGTTATTTGGGTTCGAAGATTAAAAGCAGTAGTAACGTAATTAAAACGACTTCGAAAATTATTAATAGTGAAACGGGAAGGTCTAGTAACAGAAGTACTGACTACAGCCTGTCTATTAATGACAACATAATAAAATCAGACTCAAAAGTCGCCGCGGCCTTTGAAAAATTCTTTTCAGATATTCCCGTTTCAACTACTAAATCCCTTAACTCATCACCTTCTGTTGCTGAGTCTTTGCTAAAGGAAAATGTAATTTTTTGCGAGTCGGAATTTCAGTTTGAACATATTACATGTAGGGATATAATTACAGTTTTTCACAATTTAAATGTAAAAAAGACTGCAGAACTGTGGGGTAATTCTGTAGAAGTTGCTAAGTCTATTATAGACATTGTCGCACCTACTCTAGTTCTTATTTTTAATAATTGTATTGACTGTGGGGAGTTTCCTGACCTTATGAAAAAAAGTAAAATAAATATTTTACTTTTTTCCCTTTGTTTAAATCAGGTAGTACATCAGACCCCACAAATTATAGACCTATTTCAGTAAATTAAGTAAAATTTTTGAGAAATTAATTTTAGACCAACTGCAAAGATTTTTTTAAAGACACAAATTATTACATAGCAAACAGTTGGGTTTTACAAGTGGTCGTTCAACTACTGATGTTGTGTTGTGTTGAACTTTTAGGACATATGTATAATGCTTGGGAAGATAAATGCGATGCCTTGGGCATCTTTTGTGATTTGTCCAAGGCATTCGATTGCGATCTTCATGAAACGTTAATCAGGAAACTCCGTCACTACGGGATCCGAAACACCGCTCTGGATCTTCTTACTTCATACTTGAGTAAAAGGATTCAGAGCGTTGACGTTAATGGAGAAAGATCTCCCGGATCTATCATCTGGGATATCATCAAATGGAAGTTCCACAGGGCTCAATTCTTGGTCCTTTCTTGTTTCTTATTTATATTAATGACTTGCCTTACCTCATAAAGGATAACCATGATATAATGTTGTTTGCGGATGAAACTTCACTTTTGTTTAAACTAAAATGTCAGCAGCTGGTTACTGATGACATAAATAACGCTGTCTCAAAAATAGTTCACTGGTTCAATGTTAATAATTTACTTCTTAATGAAAAGAAGACAAAATGCACTAAGTTTACGCTACCTCACATTAGGCAGGTGAAAACGAATGTGTTGATAAAGGGCGAAGAATTGATACTTGAAGACAGCACAGTATTCTTGGGCTTAACTTTGGATGCTAAGCTTCAGTGGGGCCCACATATTGATAAATTGTCAAAAAAGCTATTCTCCGCAGCATACGCTATTAGAAAAATTCGAAATTTAACTGATTTAGAGACAGTCCGTTTAGTATACTTTAGTTATTTTCATAGTGTGATATCGTACGGTATTATTTTGTGGAGAAACCTTCCGACATTCAGACTATATTTGTTTTGCAGAAAAGAGCTGTTAGATCAATTTATAAATTAAGTCCGAGACGTGTAATGACTGTGCCTTCTCAGTATATTTATGAAAATATTTTATATGCCCACAAAAACACAAAATTGTTTCAAATACAGTGATATCCATAATATAAATGCTAGGAACAAACACAAATTTGTTGTACCTACAACAAGGCTCAAGAAAATAGGTGGATCGTTCAGATGTCAATGTGTATATACGCTTTTATAATAAACTTCCAAGCCACGTTCAAGATCTAAGCTTCAATAAATTCAAATCATTTATTAAACGTAAGTTGTGCCAGAGAGCTTTTTATACAGTCAAAGACTATATTGAGGACAAAAAGGCTTGGGACTGACCTGCTCCAATTTTTTCATACGGAGTGTTTTTTTTTTTGTATTATTTTATATACACTTTGACATTTCATGATTATTATATACACAATAACATGAATATTAACTTTGTATAATATTATTATTATTTTAATTCCGTGTGAAGACTTAGTGGGTAATATTTTTTTAAATATTTTGTCTATCTCAATTATTTCTTTAATTTTTATATCTGGCAGTTTGAGTACTTAAAGCGGCCCACCCAAATGTACTTTCTTTGGTATTGTTCGTCGAATCGTTGAGGTCCTTACGTTTTGAGTTGAGCTGCACGATTAATGACAAATGCGTGCACTGACTGGACAGGCCCACTCAAATCTGTATGGTTCTTTCCTCAAAAGACCATTTAAGACATCAATCCACATGGTCTTAACATGCTATGACCAAGATTATGTCCGGACTTTAAAAGAGACTGTGACCTCTGAGTTTGTTTCGGCTTTTCTTCTCAGAGTAGTCAGATAGGAAACGCCGACCACATATTTAAAAAAAAATGTTTGACGTGTAAAAGCGTTTGTAAAAACCTACTTACAGTAATAAAAATCATTTATCATTTACGAGTAGGTTGTAGTATGTACAAAACTGGAAACATGTGGCAAACAAAATTTGTGGTCAGTACGATAAACTAATGACACGCAACTAACGTCATGTACAACATTAAGGAGACAACAAGTATTTCCGAACTATTTATTATCTCAGTTAGTTTTAATCGTAATCTTGGTCTGGCGGTTTGAGTAATTATGCGGCCTACCCAATGTCCTTTCTTTGGTATTGTTCGTCGAATCGTTGAGCTCTTTATGTTTTGCGTTGAGCTGTACGATTACTGACAAATGCGTGCACTGACTGGACAGGTCCACTCGATCTGTGTGGTTCTTTCCTCAAAAGACCATTTAAGACATCAATCCACATGGTCTTAACATGCTATGACCAAGATTATGTCTGGACTTTAAAAGAGACTGTGACCTCTGAGTTTGTTTCGGCTTTTCTTCTCAGAGTAGTCAGATAGGAAACGCCGACCACATATTTAAAAAAAATGTTTGACGTGTAAAAGTGTTTGTAAAAATCTACTTACAGTAATAAAAATCATTTATCATTTACGAGTAGGTTGTAGTATGTACAAAACTGGAAACATGTGGCAAACAAAATTTGTGGTCAGTACGATAAACTAATGACACGCAACTAACGTCATGTACAACATTAAGGAGACAACAAGTATTTCCGAACTATTTATTATCTCAGTTAGTTTTAATCGTAATCTTGGTCTGGCGGTTTGAGTAATTATGCGGCCTACCCAATGTCCTTTCTTTGGTATTGTTCGTCGAATCGTTGAGCTCTTTATGTTTTGAGTTGAGCTGTACGATTACTGACAAATGCGTGCACTGACTGGACAGGTCCACTCGATCTGTGTGGTTCTTTCCTCAAAAGACCATTTCAGACATCAATTCACATGGTCTTAACATGATCTGACCAAGATAATGTCTGGACTTTAAAAGAGACTGTGACCTCTGAGTTTGTTTCGGCTTTTCTTCTCAGAGTAGTCAGATAGGAAACGCCGACCACATCTAGTTTAAAAAAAAGATTTTGACGTTTAAAAGTGTTTGTAAAAACCCACTTACAGAAATAAAAATTATTTATCATTTATCATCTTGATTTATCATTTTTTTGTGATCAGTACGATAAACAAATGACACGCAACTAACGTCATGCACGAAATGAAGGAGACAACAAGTATTTCCGTACTATTCTAAAATTTTAAGTAGAATATCAGACCTGTATACATATCATTGTAACCAAAGACGAACACATTAATTTGTTTCAGAGCGTACACATTAAAGTGTCCTTCTTGCTATATACATAAATTTGGCATGTTTTATTGAAACATAAATCGTGTCTACAAATATTTGTAACAAACAATGACAACATCATCAAAGGGTATATATTTTTGTAACTTCCAAAGGTATACAACTCTTTGTAGTCGACTGTACCTCTAATTCGGAAAAAAGGTACTGTTCCCGAGGGAAAGAACATAAACTTTCGACTGTCACAATTATTTTCGGACGCTAGATGGCGCTACGTGTCTTTCGAACCATGTTTTAATTATGTCATTAGAAACGTTAGTAGTGAGTTATTTTTTATATATAAGGAATACATTTTGTGAGTTTTTTACCTGGCTACACAAGATACTTTTGTATCCCTGTAATACTTTTCCGTGGGAAAATTTCCGACCTCAGCATTCGGAGCATGACCTCTTCTATCTCTACTCTACGAAGAGAAGACTAATCACTTTATTAACCAAAAACTCATTCTTTTCTTGAATATTTTGACATCGTCCCGAAGAAATCTTTGTACAATCTGTCATTTTGTCTGCCGTTTGTTCGTCGACATGTCTTAAGGTTTTTTTAGAGAGTATAATTTATAATGAATAGTAATGCAATATTTTTTTGGACAAAACTTTTCAATATCTACTATCTACTTATATATTAGTCTCCCTGCCTAGCCCGTCGGGGATTACAAGCGTGATGTGTAAAAGTTTTATTCAATTGAAAAGGGCTGGTTCAGATTCAGATTTAATTTATATGCCAACAATATAGGTGCAGGTATATGATGGTATACTCGTATCACTAAAATTTTCCGCTACATTCTACCTTACGGCATGCAAAGTCATGAAAACTAAATAATATAAATAACATAATATATAAATTAACAATTATTACTTCATTCTGATATAATTTAAATTCTCGTACATTATGTCATTTAACAATTTATATAAAATAAAATTGGTTATAAATTTAAGTTTTTTTTATCGTTATAATATTTATATCATATAAGAAGTCTTAGTAATAATAAAAAATCCAATAGTAATGCTGTGAGCTTATTATTAAATATTCGTATAGTGTGTTCTTTAAAAGCTTTCGGAATTTATTGTATATTAAGGCTCCTTTGAGATAATTTTCCTAAGTAGTGCTGTTTTTTTTAATTGACTGTATGTAATTATGCAATATTTTTTTATTGCTGCGATGATGTTAATATTAATCCCAGTCTATTACTGTCCTACTGTAGAGCACAGACCTCTTCTCTTACAGAGAAAGCATAACCATTGATCACCACGCTTGCTTAAGACGGGTTGGCAATTTAGACTTAAATTATAAATTTTTGTCGAAGTTCCCTCACTGTGTTTTCCTTTAACGATGCCAGTAATGTTCACAAAGAAAGTCGCTTTTAAAGCACTTTCATATTGTTCAAATGATTTAGCTCTGTTTGGTACCTTATTTAATGTGATACTTACATAAATAACTAGTAAAACTCACTGTTATTTAAATTTAAGTTCTTGTGAGCGGCATAATTATGAAGCCAACATTTAACAAAGGTATTACAAATACACCCAAAACACTAAGTAATCCATCTACGTTTACGAATCCACAATTATCTATAAAAGCAAACTCTACGTAAAAATACGAGATTCGATTTGCTCCAGGCCCTAGGGCACAAAGGTGTGACAAAACATAATTACAACAAAACACTTTCTATACTTGTTCCTAATTAAAAAGTAATTGGTCACAAGGGGCGTCCCTAGTTGCGACCTCAGACGAAATGAAACAAGCCTTAATTAAAGGTTCATCGTGTACCGTAGACATGTGTCGAGGTACCCTCTTCATTGTTGGTGACAACCCTAGTGGTTCTGGAAAAAAGCTTCCGAATGTTAACCAAATTGGAGAGGGTCTTTTCCGCTAATAGAGGTAGGTTTTTAACGTATTTTGTTGTGATTTTAGTTTAATATAGCTGTTGCTCGGGACTTTGTCTGCGTGTTTTGTACATAATTAGGTTTCTTTAAAAAAAGTATATGTGTGTAACTCAACTTCTCATAAACAGCTGGACCGATTATGATGTTCTTGAGGGTTCTGTACGTCCAAATAAAAAACAGAACCCTTATAGGATCACTCGTGACTAATGCCAATTTGCTCTGAATCTACAAGACTGATTAAAGTTGAAATTTGGTAGGAATGTGATTTTCTGTGAACTAAACACGGTCGTCTAGCGTAAATAAACGATTATATATATTTATTTTTGATATGGGAATCACTTTTGGGGGAAAAATAGAAAATTCAAAACAAGTGTTTTGCAAACTGTACGGGGTAACATTTCAAATGAAAGGGATTGTTGTGAGGGTCTCAAACATATTTTTTGTTTAATTTTAAAATATACAGTTTTGAAGTTATTTAAGAAGTTATACGAAAATTTACCGCCCCCCGCTCCTTTATCTCCGAAACTAACAGAAACTGGTTCATTACTTACAGATTACAGGAAAATCTATAAGAAGTCTGTGGTCTTCAAAAAACGTGGCAAATTTCTCAATATTGTGCGTACCTACATACAATGCAATAACATTTTTGACCTACTTGTAGTTGTCGTTTCTCAATGAAACTTTGTATGTATATGTAGTTCAGAGAACAAAACTATTATTTGGTATCTCGGAACTGATCTGATGATGGAGCTAGGAGGTAAATAGTGGAACTTTTCAGTGGCTACTAGTAAAAATCTCGAGTTTGGGCTCATACGTTTTGCTTTGACGAGTTCAATGGATTGGGGAGGGTCTGATGATGGAGCCAGGAGGCGGATAGTGGAATAATTCAGTGGCTACTAATAATTACTTCGACCTATGGGTCATACGATTTGTTTTGCTGTGAGTACCTAAGTAAGTGATTGTTTTATCTATGTATTTTTTTCTACTAATAATAATTTAGTGCTGTTCGTCGCTAAGCACATCACTTCAAAACGGCTGGACCAGTCCAATATAGTGCACTTGGTATTGAGGGTCTATGATAGAGCCAGAAGGTGGCTAGTTGAACTCTTCAGTAGGTACTAGTATACCCCTAGAGCATGGATGGAGTCATTTGATTTGTTTTGATGAGTCCAATATAATGCATTTGGTTTCGAAGGACTAATAATGGAGCCAGTGGAACTCTTCAGTGGCTACTAGTAAACCGCTCAAGTCATAACTTTGTTGACTTCAGACTTATCAAATTAATAAAGAATATACTAGACATAAAAAAAAAAATACGTGCTTCAAAATAAAACACGCTTCTATCACGCACAAAAATTCATTTAACTAACTAACCAAATATTAAAAAAAAAAAAATTATAACCTACAAATTATTCGTTGGCTATGAAAAAAGTTACTGCTGACGTGCGAGAAATACCTTTTTTACCCAACCAAGCTAAAAGTAATGGTTATGATTTTAACATGTCTGTGTTTTATCAGTACAATTTTACGGCAAAAATAAAAAGAAATAGAGCATCCTACAAAAAGAAACCTACCAAAAACTTTTCATGTAAAGTAGGTCGTCAAGACTTCTCACTGTCCAACAGTTATCAGGTTTAATGTACAGGCAAGCCCCTAACTCCACAAGGCCTAACTCTAATAACCTTGCATCTTGGTCAAAATGTTTGGCTTGACCGTTCCATTTATTTATGGCATAATACAACATTAAATAGTCAGTTACGCCTTTGTTCGGAGCCACCTTGAATTTGCCAGCGTGGTGTGGAGCCCGCCCTATGCAGTACACTCACAAAGAGTAGAAAGCATCCAAAGGGCCTTCACAAAACACTTAGCATATGCCTTCGGAGTTATATCCCCTCGGTGCCCATACAAACACCGTACTCAATAATTTACCCAGATATCCCATTACCCTTTGTTTCCACGCTTTAGCAATAGATATTTCTGTTAACCACTGTAATCTAGTAACTTTTGTCTTTTTGCATTTCTGTTTGTTTAGTTTGTGCCACTTGTTTTTTTTTCATTTCGTTTTTACTTTAAGATATCATTGTATTTGAGAATGTTGGTTCACCTGTTGTTGGCAACTGTATATGCCCAAGACCGTTATCTAGTGTTATTTGATATTTTTACACAGATGATGTTGGTGTACCCTTGACAATAAAAATTAAACAGCAGTGACTTTATTTCTTACCATAACCCCCAAAATAGTGGCCGAGCCGTACATTTTGAACAAAATGTACGGTTTGAAGAGTTAAGCTATTCATTCGATCCGTTAACTTTTTAACAATGAAAGCGGTATGTAAGTCTTGGCGACTTTTTTTTACATGAAATGTTTTTGGTGGGTAACATCCTTGTACTGAACCCTCTCCACGCGAGTTCAACTCGCACTTTTTTTTGTGTGTGTTTTCGTGGATAGTTTATATTCAAAATTGGATCCGATAGGTGGCACTGCGATCGAGTTCCAGGAAAAAGGAAAATGCCTGTCCGGTCAGCTAGTTGAAATACACATTTTTATTTCATATACAGGATGAAAAATTGTCTATGTCTTTCTTCAAGTCCCAAGTCCATAACGATAGGTTCGGTGGTTTAGGCGTTAAATGGTAACAGACAGACAGAGTTTTTTTTCACATTTATAATATTTTATTATGAACAGATTTGATAAATGACATAATGTCTAAATCTTTGGTTTCCTACGAACGCCACACAACAACCCCTGTTCAAATACAGATAGTTTCTTGACACCTTAATGTTAAATACAAAAAAAAAGGAGTGAAAATTACAAATGTTTATGACGACCGTTAAAATATGACAAAACCGCTTTCCTAGGAAACTTGTAAAGCCGACATCTATAAACGTTACTTAGCTCGAACTTTGACTTAGACTTGTTCCCGTCTTTATCTTGCGCTTGTAGTTTGATAGTTGTGGGGCAGTGACAGAATTAGAGCTTAGCCTAAGAACGTGCAATGTAACGTTTCTCTTGGCCTTAAATACTCAAGAAAAAGCAAAGAAGCACATAATATTTTAATAGCAACTGTTACAAAACGCACTTGGGCCTAAATGCGAATTTTATTTTCTTTATCCGAATATATCCAAATCATCATCATCATCATCATCATCATCAGCCTATATTAGTCCACTGCTGGACAGGCCTCCCCTAATGAGCGCCATAGCACCCTGTCTTCAGCTTGACGCATCCAGCATCTGCCTGCAGTCTTTCGCAGCTCGTGATCCCACCTGGCAAAATATAATATATACAAATATCAGGTACAAAATAAAATCCACTTAAGGTACTGCGAATTTATATATTTTGTCCTATGGCGGTTTATTTATAGGGACGAAATACGAAAAGAAAGGTTCTTAAAGGATTTTGGTTTGCGAGAATGCACTATAAGGATCAGGTTCATGATCGACAGTAGGAAAAATAAAAAAAAGAGCATTTCACATGTAAATGCTTGAAAAACAATACATATTTTTTAAATGGTAGTAATAGCCGAAGTACCGCGTTATTAGATACATTTATTTATGTTTCAGATTATTTCTCATTTGTTTATCTTGCCAAGTGTGGATCTTATGACTTAAAGCTACGTTGAGTTTGAACTAGAGGCCAAACCGAACAATACAATTTATTGTGCTTGACCCGTCGGTCATCGGTCGGTGAATGCTTGGAAAGCGGCTTGTCGGACACAGATCCGCCCGTAAACCCATCTTCTCAGAGACAGTGGGATAAGCCGCTCTGCAGGTTGGTATGGAATAATCAAATCATTAAGTACACCAATTATGCTGAGCTTACCCGCCTACTGGCTGTGAGTGAGTGGGAGTCAGACCTCTGATGTTAAACACTATTGTCACCCCACATAGGCACTACGCTGGGTAACACCACCTTCTGTCTCGCTAGTTGGCTGTCTGGGCGCTGCTTGTGGGGCTCCACCTCCCTGCCAGTGCAGTGAAGCTGTCGACTGCCTCGCACACCATGGCTTATCTTGCAGTAAGAGCGCTGGCCGAATAGCTCTGGACGCCACTCGCCAGCATTTACGACATCATCCGTTGTGTTCTTGTCACCAGCCAGGTGCCAGCTGTTTTAACACCCAACGTGGGAAAAGACTAGACGGAATGACAATAACGAGTTGGAAGTTAGGTCGACCTTTGCGGGATGCAATAAGTATCGACACCCTTGCTCCATACCATCTTCTTAGCATGTCGGACTGTACTGTGGCGGCTGCTGCAGGTGCGGTAAACCTCAAACCGCTAAAATATTCTCATCTCATTGGGAGTTACATGTTCGGGCCGTTCGGGATAGAAACACTTAGGCCATGGGGTCCGAGTTTCCACTTGGTTTTTTAAGACATCGCTAAGCGTTTACGTGGCTGGCCTATTTTTTTTTCAAAATAATCACCATCGTCATACAACTTGGCAATGCTGCCAGTCTTTTGGGCACTTTTCCTGTTGACAACGCTGCTGAAAAATTTCATAATGCCCTTATTATTATTATTTTAAGTCTGTCAGCTTATGTATAATGTAAATATTACCTTATTTGAAAATACTTACAATAATAATTGTAGACATGATTTAGCAACGTTAAAATTAAATTTCTTTATCAGAGTAGAACAAACATGTTTTTTTATTTAGGTAGGGGTTAAAATGTACTAATCAAATATATAAAAAACAAATTTCTTAACTAAAAAGTTACTATGCGTATTTTCGTAGCTTAAAAACAACAAATGTTTGCTACGAAGCGTCTACGAATCGCTACGCCGTAGCTGACTACATACGACGTAGAAGCAAGTACTTGCGTCATTTTCATACTGAGATGGCATGAGCATTGATCTGAACGCTCGCTTACTAGGTATTGACGATATCATTCCCTTATAAAAATTTCCAGAACTATTCAGTATCATTGCAAAAGTCACTTTAATACCCGCTAAGGTATCCAAAAAGTTGGAACTGAGGTGTTTTCACTCATCACATACAGATTTTATCTGCCTAATAACTCACCCTACCATCTGTTGACATCCAAACCCAACGGCTTCAAATCTAGACACCATCCTTCACAACTCTGACGTCACAATACGATTCAAGTAAGTTTGCATCGTAGACTTTATTGCGTTCCGCGCACTACTGCTCTTTTGTCCGTGAATTTATTGACGTCATAAAACGAACCGAGGCTCATAAGCTGTTCCGAAGTTTGTTCTCAACTAAAGTCGGCTATTTCGCATTGTCGCGTATCTCATAGTAGCGTTGAATTGTCATGTGACTGGGTTAAAATTGCCCTGTGTTAAATGACCCTTTAAGTTAGGTACAGGGGAAATTTTAAGGTAGGTGTGGTTGGTAGTTTTGGAGTTGGCAGGTTTATAAGTAGGAGAAAAATGTTGTGGGTGGAGTTTCCAGAAAATCTACATCCAGCAGTTGACTGAGCTGTGTTAATCTGCAACATGAAGGGACAAAGGAGAACAGGACAAAATGGTCCCCACGACCTATAAAACCAAGCATATGTCATTAGATAAGCATTTTAATATGGAGCAATAAACACTACGGCGGTTTGTTTCAAATAGCTATGTGAAAAAAGATATGGCGATATTTCGTGGGACGTACCTGGACAGTAGATAACGGAATAGTTGAATAGTTCATTACTTCTAGTGGTCTTAGTTTGAATATTCGGAGATCTATGCATTCCGATGTTGACAAAATAATAAACTCAACAGGGACTTTTGAATTGTCAAGGAGTCGGTCAGTCAGAAATATGAATCTAGTTGCCCATTCCAAAGCTCAGTAGGTACCTATGGAGAAGAACGGGCAAGAAACTCCATGGACACTCTTTTAAATAATATTGTTGTCACAAATATATTAGTTACATCGATTAATGTTGACACTATAAGTGAGAACGATGTACAAAAGCCGTACACGTTAAAAGCGTCCAGAGTGCAGCAAAACATAATTAAAAACAATCCACAAAAATTATTAAAATGAGCCGTGGCAGCTAAGAGATGACCAGTCCCAACTGACGGCGCCCGTTCACGAACATGACGCATAGATCAGCACCATTCAGCTCAACCATTTTGAAGGGAGCCAAATGATCCGACACACGCGCCACCGTCAGCGAGACGTTTGAGTGAGCATGACATACTATCAGCCGACAGGGCACATTCAAGTCAATCTATGACATTACCCGGTAAATGGTAGCTCTATAGTACAAAGTACTCACATCTGTGCAGTGCATCTATATAATAAAAAGGAGATTGAGTTTATATTATGCAAAAATATTCTTACAATCTTCAGCAGCTTCAACAGTACTTCAAATGTCAATTTATTAGATGTGGTGTGGAGCAGGACCAGCATTAAGCCAGGCATTTTTATCAGTTATGTAATCCCCTAACCTATAATATGCCTGCCTGCATAGTGTGCGTTTGACAAAGTATTTGAATTTCGTCTCATTCAGTAGAAGTATGTAGGGAGGTATTTTATTATAACATTTTAGACAGTACCCCATGAAAGATGAGTCTACTTTAGCCAGTTTGAAACCTGTTTCAACTAATAGGTCCCGATTTCTAGTACTATAATAATGTCTTTCACCTCTTTGTAATTGTTTTGTTACGTACATGATGTTTTCATAGATGTATTGACAAGGTACCGTCATGATGTTAATATCCTTAAACAATTCCCTTAGAGAATCGCGCCTGCGGCGATTATTTATGGCTCTGATGGCTCTTTTCTGCAGAATAAAAATAGACTCGATATCTGCAGCCCGTCCACAAAGTAAAATACCGTAAGACATGATACTATGAAAGTAACTAAAATAGACCAGCCTCGCGGTATCTAAATCAGTAAATTGACGTATTTTTCTGACAGCGTAAGCTGCCGAACTTAGCCGTCCTGCAAGAGATGTTAAATGAGGATCACATTGTAGCCTTGAGTTTAGCGTGATCCCCAAGTAAACCGTTTTATCGACGAATTCTAGTTTCTCACAATCACTACTCTTGACGTTTGGTAAAGAAAATCTTATACACTTAGTTTTATTTCCATTTAGTACTAAATTATTAGCAGTGAACCAATTTTGTACCAGCAGTAGGGCGTTATTTACGTCGTCAAAATTTGAATCACGTCTATCTACCTTAAAAATTAAGGAAGTATCGTCAGCAAATAACACCATTTGTGGTTGATTTATTAATAAATGGAGTAGGTCATTAACATATACTAAAAAGAGGAAAGGACCCAATATCGAGCCTTGTGGATCACCCATTTTTACTTTTAAACCAAGTGAATTGACACCATTTATTTAAACTATATATATAATATAATATAATACCATCGAGCTGGTCAGATGATAGACCTGGACGCTAGGTAAGTGAACTTTTTAAATAACTGTGTGATATGTCTCAAGTAGTAACATACTTTTGCTGCTGGACCAGTTTCTATATATTTTTGCCGATTCTCCTTTATATCCTCATTTTACAATTCTCATATAAAAAAAAAAGAATAACGAACATAGTAACTTAATGTAAAGATGTTATATCAACAATAGTTGATTTTAAGAGAAACCTTTATTTTATATTTTATGTGGTTTATAGTTGTGTAATGCAATTACGAGTGTATCCTTCCATGCAAAGCCTTAAAATCAACGGACATATTTCACATAATTTAACTAGTCGTTTTAAGTCCGGAACCAACACGGGAATCCCTTTTCTATTTCAGAATTTGTTTAATCTCACCCTTCCTAACCCTTTCACGCCTTCAAATTCCTTTTAATTTATTTGTTTTCTCTTTCCCAAGTTTTTTCATGTCTGAACCGACAATAGTCACCCAATTAGGCCACACCTTCATATTTTGTCACCATATTATTCCTTTTAATTAAATTTTCTTTATTTTGCCTTTTCTTTCAAAATGAGGTTTCTACCTAATTAGTTTCAATTAGTTTTTGCCTTCGTTTTGTTTAATTCAATTTTGTATGCTCTTATTTATGTTGTGGTTATAATTTTTAGGGCTGGCAGAATTTTAGGGTCGACAACATGTTTCGTTAATACATTTTAGTAATTAACATAGACTGAATGTAAACATGAGGTTTAATTACGCTTGAAGATGTAGGTGTTAGTATTCTTTTACTGGGATCTTTATAATTAAACTAGTTGTTGCCCGCGATTTCGTCTGCGATCTTGGATGAAAAGTACCCTATGTCCTTATTCAGGTCATGATCTGATTGTGTGCCAAATTAAATCCAAATTCGTTCAGCCGTTTCAGCGTAAAAACTATCATGCTTTTGCATTTATAATATTATGTTAGGATTACTTTTATATCAAAGCAGCTTGTTAGTTTCTTTTTCGTGGGAGTTCTTTTTGGAACTTTATTGGAAACCGTTAGTGCCAAGCTACAAACTACAACTACCTGGTTTCTGTGGGTTTAACACTTCAAATATTTAAGGTACTCAATACTTTATTGCATTCCATATGTATTACATAGATGGTAAAAACTAAATAAAAGATCAATATGGACCCTGTCGGGCACAGCAAAAATTAGGAGAGAGGAAGAGGGCTAAGTAGCAGTTTAATATTAATTTAAATTATTATAAATATTTCATTGGGTGTATAATTATATATGTATTTAAATATTTATTTTTAGGTTTGTATATTGATAATATTAATAGTATTTCAATAATTATTAAATTACGTTATTATTTATGTATTCGTATTTTTATTGTATTTATTTCACAGTGTTTGTTGTCTAAGAAAGATAATAATTTTATTTTGCTATTGATTTGTCATCTAAAAACTCCTTTACTGAGTAGTACGACTTAGATTCCAGAAATTGTTTCAATGTATTAATAAATGTATTTGTTTTGCTTATTTTTCTAATATCGTTAGGTAATTTATTATAAATTTTTATCGACATGACTAAAGGGCTGGATGAGTGCATTTTGAGTCGGGATTGAGGTATGTTTAATTTGTTTTTGTTGTGTCGAAGGGTGTATCTTGTTTGGTATTCTTCGAATTTGGTGTAAAAATCAGGGTGTTTTCTGACAAATTTACATAATTCTAAGATGTATAGAGAGGGGTATTTTGTGTTTTCGGAAGTATGGTTTACAGCTATCTGTTTGTGCTATGTTGGTTATTATTCGAATTAACTTCTTTTGTAAAATAAATACGGTTTGAGAATCTGTACTGTTTCCCCACAGCATGACCCCATAGCTGAGCCATGCCTGGGCATATGCGTAGTACGTGATAAGTGCAGTTTGTAGATTGGTAGTATTTTTTAATTTCGCTTAGTGCATATGAAAATTTTGATAGTTTTGCTCTTACTTTCTGTATATGGAATTTCCAATTTATGTGGGTGTCTATAGACAAACCGAGGAGACTATATTCATTTACTTGTTCCAGTTCTGGATTGTTAAAAATGATATTTAGTTCTAATGGGGATTTTTGATGGGGATGAAAAGTAATTAATTTTGTTTTGCTGAAATTAATTTCAAGGTTATGGCTTTCCATCCAGTTTACAACTGCAGAAAGAAGGGAGTTTAATTTAGCGTTTATATTGTCATCTTTTTGGCAAGAGTTGAGTAGAGAGATATCATCCGCAAAAAGAACACATGGTCCGTTTATAATTTTAGGAAGGTCGTTTATGTAAATTAGAAATAATAGGCAGCCTATTACGCTACCTTGGGGAATTGACGCGTTAACTGTTTTTGTGTCGGATCTTATTTTAATTATTTCCTTTGTGTTGCTATCGAAATATTCAATTTCTACTAGTTGTATCCTATCTTTTAGGTATGATGCAAACCATTCATGAGCTTTTCCTCGTATTCCTATCCCATGTAGCTTGTCTAATAGTATTTTAAATTTCACCTTATCATAGGCTTTGGTCATGTCAAGCAGCATACCTATGGCGTAGTTTTTATTATTAATAATAGTCAGAGCCTCTTGTACGTATTTATAGACTGCTAACGTTGTAGACCTGCCTTTACGAAAACCGTTTTGCAGTCGGCAAGTATTTTATATTTTTCACAAAAAGTGTATACGCGGTCACACATAGCCTTCTCGAATATTTTAGACAGAGTTGGTAACAGTGCGATAGGGCGATAGTTGTTAGGGTCGGTTTTTGAATTTTTCTTAAGTATGGGTTTTATCAGAGCGTTTTTGAGTTTATTTGGAAAAGTTCCCTCTTCGAACGATTGGTTTATAAATTATATAAAGGTAGGGTTAGTTCATCTGCACATTGCTTAAGTAAAAATGGGGGAAGTTCGTCTACTCCATAGCTTTTTTTATTGTTTAGATTTTTTATGATTTTATTTACTTCATATGGATCGACAGGGCTGAGAAACATGGTGTTTTCTGTGGGGCACATCACAGGGGCTCCTGTTGCTGGTGAGGGTTTTTCCCCAATAGAAGCAAAGAAGTCATTGAAAATATTAGCAATTTTTTTAGGTTCAGTTATCAAGTTATGATTTTTATGTAATTGAATATTATTTTTTTCATTTTTTGTTGATTTATTTGTTCTTTCGTTTATTATATTCCACATAGTTTTTACTTTATTTGTAGACTTTTTTTATTTATTTATATATTGTAGTTTTTTTGCTGTCGTTACCGATTGCTTTAGGGTTTTTTCGTATTTTTATAATGTTTTAATAATATGGGATTGTTTGTTTTAATGGTAAGTATTTTAAGTGTGCAGTATTTTAAGAGAGCAGTGGTGGCCCAGTGGTAACGGCCGCGACTTACGAGGTGTTGGTCGTAGGTTCGAACCCAGGCAGGCGCTTTACTTTGTGTAAATTATTTCATCACCACTGCTCTCAAAACGGTGAAGGAAAACATCGTGAGGAAACCGGCACGTCTAAGAACCAAAATTCGAAGACATGTGACATCTACCAACCCGCACTGGGCCCGCGTGGTGGATTACGGCCCACTCCCTCTCACAGAGAGGAGTCCTGTGTCCCAGCAGTGGGAACAAATTAGGCTGATTATGTATGTATGTTATGATGTATTTTAAGTAGTCTTTTATTGTTGCAAGATAATTTAATACCCTTAGTGAGCCAGTACTTCTTATATGTCGTTTTTATTTTTATTTGTTGCAGAGGAATACACACATTTAAAATTTGATTACATATATTATTAAACGCAATGTAGTTTTCATCTATATTTTTATTTGATTGTATTATTTCATTCCAATTTTGTTTTTTTAATTCAGATTTAAAGTTTTCTACATTTTGGGTATTATATAATCTTTTTTTCGCGAACCAGTTTGTTTCTTTTTTGCTGTCGCTAAGCAATTTCATGTGAAAGATAGTTGCACAGTGGTCTGAGAAACCTAATTCTTCTACGGTAGTATAAGTATGTCTGGTGTTAAAATTTGTTTGTGAGATACGTGTGTGGACTTTTATATATTGTACAAACTTATTTTCCAACATTAGATCTAAGAACAAATTAGTTTTTAAACAGCTGTCTAAGATGTTTATATTTAAATCTCCTCCTAATATCACGTTATGTCTTAAATATTTATTGTTAATATAATGCATCATTTCTACTAATTTGCGAGTAAATACTTCCTCCTCTCTTCTATTCCAATAAATAGTAACTATAAGTAGATTCTCATTAGGTAATTCTATTGCACACAGTTCTATACAATACTCAACAGACATTTCACTAATATCACTAATTTCTTTATACTCGAAATGGTTTTGTAATAAGATACAGACGCCGCCGCCTCCTCGAGTACGGCGACAGTAAGATGCTGCAATTTTGTAGCCACTAAAATGTAAGTTACTTAATTTTTCTGGTGATAGCCAAGTCTCACATAGGCATATAGCATTATACATTGATTTTTCATGGAAGAAGGCTTCAAGTAGATGTTGTTTGTTATAAATGCTTTGTATATTTTGATATAATATTTTAAAATGTTGTTCTGTGATCTCGAAAAGTATTATTTTTTATATATTCGTTATTATTCGGTTTGTGATGTTGTTTAATGAGGGTTTTTTCGTTGTTGTTTATTTGTTCGTTAGATGTGACGCTTTTGCGGTGGGTTGTATCTCTGATCTCCTCTTCGCTAGTTAATATCCGTTTCCCATTTATAAATAACTTGTTATTTCGTATTACTGCGTTCAGACTTTATAAACAGGGTGCAAGTCTTTGACAAATTGAATGAAAATTGGTATTAAAATCGATTTCTACTCGTAAATGGACAAATATACGTTCTTTCGCATTACATTAAATAGAAGTGTGAATTAATTGTCATATCAATAATAATAATGGACGCCAGGCGCGACACTCATCATTTTCACTCGCCCCACAATGCAAAACCGGCAATGCAATTATTATGATTGCATTTCCCTGTTTTGTGAGCACATTATTTTTTGTATAGTTATTATAAAATATTAGATAAACTGTCGTTACAAATAAAAGCTTTTATTAAATAGTGCACGTTTTATTGTGGGAATATAAGTCTTTCAAGAGATTGTTTGTATATTTTTTGTCATCAGCCTAAGCTTACTAGTTTTAAAGACCTTTACGACTATTTAAGAACATTAATTTTTTTTCTAATACATAAGTGCTATTATTCTGTATGCGACTTTTTTCAAATGAATTTTATTTTAATAAGGTACCTTATGACTTATTAGATTTTAGAATTTTATAACAAAACTCAAAGGACAATGCCAGAAAGTCTATAGAACTTTGCCCCACTCAATAAAAGTAATTTTTAACCTGCGGAACTTCGTGGACCGGTGGAACTACGTTGAGCATTTCCGACTTTAGGCTCCCAGACTGGAGCGGGATGGGACTGCCTTGAAGCAGCTCCTGCCCAATCTAGGGGGTCCAAATGCCTCCTACCGGAGGCTCTTCGCGGGAGTCGTGCGGTTCATGGCCCTTTACGGAGCACCGGTGTGGGCGTGCTCATTGAGCCGCCGAAAAGCCCGCCGGTTGAACGTCCCAAAGGGTCATCGCCATCAGGCTGGTCTGGGGATACCGCACGGTCTCCTGCGAGGCGGCGAGCCTCCTTGCCAGATCACCGCCATGGGATCTGGAGGCTAAAGCCCTCGCGCACGTGTGGGAATTGCGCGAGGAGACAAAACGCCGGGGTGTAACTCCGCTGGCGCGAGAAATCACGGTACAGCAGACAGAGATCTCTACATGGAGGGTGCGATTGTCGCAACCTAGTACTGGGCACGCCACAGTAGTGGCGAAAAGTCCCCTCTTTGAGGAGTGGTTGGAGAGGCGCCACGGCATCCTCACCTTCCGCCTGACACAGGTACTCAACGGACACGGTTGTTTCGGGAGGCTCCTGTTTCGCATAAGGCGGGAGGAAACGCCCGGGTGTCACCATTGTTTGGATCGCCCGGAGGACACGGTGGAGCATACGGTGGAGGTCTGCCCAGCTTGGGCGGAGCACCACCGTGTCCTCGCGGAGGCGATCGGCAGCGGCGATCTCTTGCATCCGGCCCTGGTACAGGCCATGGTACGGAGCGAGAGTGAATGGAAAGCCATCACCTCCTTCTGCAAAGCAGTAATGCTCACGAAGGAGGAGGCGGCGCTCGTGTAGGAGAGAGCCTTGCGCCCTCACGGCTCTAGTCGCCGAAGGACACGACCTGGGCTTCGGGAGTCACCTGCAGATTCCCGGCCACCGAAGGCGCGGGCTTGCGGACCACGAGCAATGGGTAGCCCACCATCCGGTAAGGACCAGGCCCGGGTCGACGGCGCGTCGTGTTCCACGCGCGCCTCAAAGAGATCTCAGCACAAAATGACGGGGGTAAATAACATATACGTTACGCCTTATATTAGTTATTATAATAGTAATATGAGTTTCCGTTTTACAGGTATTTAAAACTTTTTTTGTTGTGTATTCGCATTATCTAACGCAAAAGGAAATTCAGGGGTTGAATTCCTTTTATCATTTAATATCTCAAGTAGTAACATTACCGAATTTAAAAGAAATCTGTTCAAATAGTTAAATAACAAGGTATGTTATTATGTTGACGAATATTTAATTGACAAGTTTTAATTATAGGAACTGTTTAATTTAAATCCAATATGTTCTTATGATGTGACATACTATATAATTTTGTAATTTTGATCATTGTATAATAGAACTTTTGATATTTTGTATGCTTTTTGGCGGGACAGAGCTCGGATGTAATGTATTATAACACCTTCTGTATGTACCCTGTGTTCACGAAATAAACTAATTTGAATTTGAATTTGACCTAATCTAAACTAATTGGTCAGAGTTTCCTAGCTCAGTTACTGCGTCAAATTCGGCAATAGAAGCCATACCAAACGCTTATTGTGACTGCGAATAAGCCGTTCTGCATTACCTTTATATTAGTACCGAACGTTGTTCAGTTGTTTTACATAACAGAGCTGTTTGTAATCCATCTGCGACATTATCTTTCATTCATTTATTATATTATTTATCCCTTCAACAAACAACCTCAAATACCGTCACATAAATACTAACATAAAACAATTTTGAGAACAGCCACCGTTATAAATTACAGTTCAAAAGTGAGGTGGGTACATAGTGTCCTACAGTGTAGTCATTAACAATATAGTACTAACGTCTGCTACCCTCGTCAACCAAACTAATTAACGGCCGTCCCGGTGACGATACGGCGGTACGGCTCCGGTAAGGTCACGGTACGGCACCGCAAATTATTAGGGAACCGGTATTGAAAGTAAATAACTAGAGTTTTTGGTTTGTAGATAGTATGTGATAGTGAGTTTTGTTAGACGTTTCGAATCTAATTCTGGTTAGGAATAGTGACTAGCTGCTATTGTAATAACAATGTGGAATTTGAAATTTAATTTAGAAGCCGCACAAGCTTCAAGTATTAACTTAAAACATGCATTCTAATAAGATACGTACTTAATTATTCACCTGACTACGGCATAGCCAAGAGGAAGGATTATGTTTTACTGAGTGATCTCATAAAATAAATTTAAAATACTAAATGTGAGTGTGTGAGAGAGATACCGACTTAAAACACATTTTTTTCTGTTTGTCTGTCTTATTTTTCCAGCTTATCTCCGAAATGGATAAACCGTTTTTAACGAGACTTGCACAGGCAGATAGCTGTTGTTATAAGGAGTACAAAGTAGATAGACATAGGGTACTTCCATTATAATTTTGTAATTATTTCCGACATCCACGCGGGCTAAGCCTCAGGAAAAAGCTAGTAATATAAAGCAAAAGCAAAATATATTTTTCTTACATTTTACTACTCAATACCTAACATGTTTTCCTATATCAGAAGGCCAAAAGAAAAAAAAACATGTTACGCATAAATATTCAAATCCGAAACAATAAAATTTTCTCCAAACGGAGATCCACAAACCAAACCAGCACTAAGAACATGCAGAACATCGCGCCATGTTTCCATCGCCATGAAATTCCAGATAGAAAAACTCTTTACCTCTATGTCCGACCTGGGAATCGAACCCAAGACAGTAGCGTACAGTTGAGCAGCAGCGCTAGTGACCACTCGACTAACGAGCCAGTCCTGTTCGACCACTGATGACCGAAGGCTGTAAACCATATTTCATTAAGCTTAAAATATTAAGTCAGTATTATACAGGATGTCCCGTAAGTCGACGTCAAGCTGGAATCAGGTGATAATAGAACAAAAAAAAAACATATTCATTAAAAATCAAAGTATTAATTTTGAATTCTTGGTTGGGGAATAAAAAATACATTTCCTTCTGGACTAGAGCAGTTGGCTGTAAATTTTAAGCAACAGTTTTCAGAAGCATTACGCAGGATTAGAATAAAAAGAAAGTTAAAATTTGTAGCAGCAGGTGTTAAAAGACCGTCACAGGCAGTAGATTACAGATATATTAAAGTTTTTTTTATTGTTTTCCTTTTAACCATTATGACTTATCGCCCGATTCCGCCTTGACGTCGACTTACAGGACAGCCTGTGTATGAAGCAATTATTTTAACATTAACACAAACAATCATAATATGTTAAAATTCGTGGTCGGCGGGTTAAGGGTGAGTTAAGTAAGGTCATGCACGGCTTTGATGCATAAAAGCATATTTTGTTTGGCCCCAAACATTAATAATAAGCTCCCAACACCTTTGAAACAGCTGCCAAACAGGTTGTTTAAGTTGCAATTAAAAAAACCTTCTTATACTCAAGTGCTAAATGTACGCACCAGTCTTACAGCTTAGTACGGCCGTTATTCCAAATGCGTACAGTTGGCTATGTCTAATCAATTGAGCCTGGTACCTATGGATTTACCTACGACCCTACTGACTACAACCTAGCCCTCTAGCAATAAGCTAGTACCCTAATTCTCCTAATGCCCTACCTACCATACAAACCATACCAAACGCAGGTTACGTTGGTTTCACTTGAGGGAAATCTGTTACAATGAGACCTACGGTAACAGACGGAAGTTGGGTAGGAATAGGGGTTTGTGTACGTCGTGCAATGTACACAGGAAATGGTTATCTCACTGCCGATCCCACAGAATCATAGGATCGATGATGGCTAAAGGTGTCTTGGCCACAGTGAGGGGAGTTCCGGAAGGTGAATCCAACTCGACTCCAGCTTGATGACTAATTTATTATGATAATTAACTTAATTATATACAAATTTGTTGGTTAATACACATAGATACGTATATCCATGTGTGTTGTGTGTGTATTGAGCCGATGAAGCGAAGATCTCAGTAGGTCACTTCTTAGCGCTGACTGTGTGCCGGTGTTGCCGGCACGTGGTACGAATGTATGTCGCTCTTGATGCTGACGCAGTAATTGGTGTTGTATGTTCATGGTTGAACATTCTGGCGCCTCTCAGGACCTGGACTCCAGTTGATATAACTCAATAGATTCGTGTTGATGTGGTACACTGTGCGTAGGTTCCGTAGTGATAGTTGGTTCGCCAGTTGTTCGTTGGGTAGATGTCTTGTTGGCAGCGAGCGAGGTTGGTTTTCTTGCTGGATTGTCAGCTGTCTCGGTACTTGTTCTTCTGGTCTTGAGCTGCACTCTGGCTCTCATCCATCTCAGTATTGCAGGGCCGTAGCAGACTAAAAATAAAAAGGTTATGAACATGATTGTACAAGATATTGCAGTTGTTAAGTAAGTGTGTGTGCTAATTTGACTCCAAACAGTACTATCTAGTTCGCTTTGTAAGGCGTTTTCTTGATTAATTAAATGCTGAAAAATCTCTTTTGAGTTATCTATTACTTCTTCCTTGGTAATGTTTAGCATGGATTTAGTCACCACGTGTGTATTCATGGGAAACTCTATTTGTTTTGAGTATGATGTTACAATCGGTACTGAAACAATTCTTTTGGCAGTTAATATGTTGTTAGTTGTTTTAATCAAGCAGTTATCTGCGATTCGTATTACACCAGTATTTTTAAGCTCAATTTCTAGTCTTTGTCCATCACAAAGTATTGAAGTCGTAACCCGATCTCTTGCAATGAATAACCAAGTGTTTGGCATGTGAAGTTGTTTCCATATTATTTTATTGGATAAGTGAAATGATTTGGTAGGACATTTCGTATTTGTTTGGTTTTTAAATAGTTGATTTACAATGCAATTTTCATTTAATTGCATGTTTTTCACGGCCCCAGGAAAGCAAATAAAATGGTGAGTCCATTCTAAACAACGTTTGAATTCCTCATAGTTCAAATCAAAATATAGTTCGTTGTTGTAATCTAACCCTATGTAAGCTTTAGGTACTTCTAGACTTTGGGCTGACTTATCTGATTGTATCTTTGGGATTGGTGTTATATACATTAAAGTGTATTTAGATATCTCTTGTATAGCAAAATATGAGTATACTTTTATATAAGTATTGTTTTCAGATATCTTGGTATCTAGTAACTGTTGTTGAACGATTTTTAAATTAGAAGGTAGTTTTTTGTTTGCTGACGATATTAACTCACTGACATTTTTCGGTGTTAATACACTGTATACTGTTGCCTTGGTTAAGTATATCTCTAATAACCCGTTATAATGATCCATGATTTCTTTTATGTAATTATATGCTAACTGGTAAGTCTGCATAATCTGTATGTTTACACTGTTATGGTCGACTGTGCTGAACCAATGGTTGTAATTCTCCATGTCACCTATCACTTGGTTCAGTTTAGTTTGAAATCCTATAAGTTTCTGGTTCATTCTTTGTTCAGTTTTGTTGACTTGTGACATTGTTGATATCATAAATTTGGTTTGATGGTTGGCAGCTTCAATTAGTCTTTTTTGATTCAAGTTTAATGAGTCGATATCTCGGTATGCCTCATCATTGACTCCGAAGATGGACGTTAATAACTGTCCCAATATACCCCTTTTCTTCCTAGTTTGGTTCACTTCTGTCAAATATTCTTTAGTCCGTTCGAATTTTGCTTCTTCTTCTAACAAATGATGGTGTAATTGCTTACAAAATGTGGAATCAGTTAACTTTTCTGTATTTTTACATAGTTGATTATATTGTGACGTCACTGATTTTATTTTGACAAACTCTTGCTCTATGTGTTGTTTTTCATAATTTATTTCTATCCTAAATATTCCTCTGTCAATGCTTGCTGTTCCTATTTGTTCAACATAAAACCCTGGTGGTACTGTTTTTAAAGAAAATGTCGTTGTAGTTTCTTTTGCTGAACACAATATTTGTAAAATTATGAAAAGCAATGTGAACCACTTTGTTACTTTGTTAAATTGTTTTGGTTGCTTAGTTTTATTATGTCTTAGGATTGTTGCGGTATTTATTTGTTGTGATATTCTTTGTATTTCGGATACTCTGTTAGCTACGAACGTCTTCCATCGCTCAGCTTCTCCTTTGATCCAGCCGAGAGTAATCATTGAGTAAGTCCAACAATAGATATTTGCGATATGCGTTTCGATTCCTGTCACTACTTCCTCCATCAGTTGGGTTAATAATATTGCAGCACATAACTCCAGTTTTGGTAATGTAGTTTTCTGCTTTTTTGGCGCTACTTTTGATTTAGCTTGTAACATGGTTACGTTGAATGTATGTTTATTTTGTATCCGACAGTATATCACTGCACCGTAGACCTTTTCTGAAGCATCACTGAACCCATGTAACAATTCTGTACTGTTAGACGACCATTTCCGTAATTTTAATCCGCCTTTTCGTTGCATATTTAATAAGTTTTCTTGTAGTATTTTTGCTGACTCAACATTAGTATCTCCTGACAATATATTGTCCACGTAGAAGTCCGGGAGAGCCCTTTGGCTGGCTATTAGGTAATCCTCTTTCTCATCAATAGCGAGTTGTTGCGGCGTTTTAATCGCTAAGTATAGGGTTGCTGCAGTTCCAAACGTTACAGTAGTTAATTTGTATTCGTCGATAGTATGTTTTGGAGATTTCCTCCATACTATTCGTTGGATTGTGAAGTCTTCTTCGCTAACATTTATGTATCGGTACATTTTTTCGATGTCTGCTATAAACACAATTTTATGTTTACGCCAGCTTAACAGTATAACTGCTAAACTTTGCTGTAATCTTGGTCCCTTAAACATATTTTCGTTAAGACTTATGTTAGTACTTGACTTACTCGACGCATCGGAAACTACTCGTTGCTGAGTAGGCAGTGAATTTCCCCTGATTACTGGTTGATATGGTATATAATATTTACCTTGGTAATAGTCTGTACTAGTAACTTTCCTCATATGGCCCATTTCTAAGTACTCATTGAGGAACTCTTGGTATTTTTTCCGTATATTTCCATCTTTGTCGAACTTCCGTTCTAATTGTAACTGTCTTGCAATTGCTTTTTTGCTCGAATTTCCGTAATCTACATCGTGATTCTTGAATGGAAGTTTCACTGTGTAGGTTCCATCTGGATTTCTTGTTGTAGTTTTTTGGTAATAGTTGTTATAGTTAGATAATTGGTATTTTTCAGGAATTTGTTCTAATTCCCAAAACTTGTTCAGCTGTTGAACTTCTGTAGTACGTGTTATCACACTGATAACTTTACTAGTATTGGTAGTAGTGCCGCAAATCCCAGATAAAATCCACCCAAACTCGGTATTTTGGGCGATTATTCCGTCTTGCATCTTGTGTAACCCGTTTAGAAGTAAGTTACTATATTCTTGAGCCCCCAATATTATATCTATTGGTCCTCTTGTGTAGTAAGTAGGATCGGCAAAAAGTTTGTTTTGTAAACAATTTGCTTCTAGTTCTGGTACATTTTTCTCTGGCAAACAGCCAGTTAGTTTTGGTAGTATTATAAGTGTGACTGGTAACCTATATTCACTCGGAAATCTTGGCTGTAGCATAACATTTATAGAATTTTTCGATGTTTTAGGTTTTTGGTCAGCAATCCCGATTACTTCGGTATGTATCATAATACGTGGGTATGACAATAGTTGGGCGACCTCTTCTGTGCAGAATGATGCCTCTGAAACTTGATAACATAGAACCCTTAGTAAATGCGATGTCCCATCCGACGAATGGGTTTTTATTAAGGCTGTCGCCAGCAGTGTGGTTTTGGGTACATTAGTTTTATTAACAGTTGACATATTTGAAACAGTTTTCTTTAAGAATTTACTTGTTGATGGCGTTGTGTAGTCGTCGTTTCTTGACTCACTTTTTGCTTGTTGTATAGGAATGTTATTGTTGCTCTGGTGTAAATAGGAATGATGACCTGTTTTACCACAATATCCGCAACTTCTTCAGCTTATCAGAGTTCCTAAATTAGCGAAATTAAGTAAATGTAGGCATATTATTGTGACATCAACAATTAGTATTTTTTATTTTTTGTTCTTTTTTAGCTATTCAAGTTTCTTTTCTTTAACTGTTCTAAGTTTGTTAGTTCAAAATTTCTAAACTGTTGGATTAATAATGTAGTTAGGCATAAGCATGGTAACCCAATATTCTTTATTGTTTGTACACTTTAACTGGCAAACATCTAGCTTTTTTTTATTATTTTTGATTCCGTCCACAATGCACATGACTGTATTGTACTTACTCATGTTTTTACAATATAAAAATATCTTATCTCTTCTTATCTTATCTTACGTTACTTGAATTATGATATTTTCTTAGTAAAACAAAAACTTATTCAGTCTAAACTTACGAGGCAGTCATTAGGAACACATAATCTACCTATTAAATGATCTGCTAATACCTCAAACTTACTTAAATGTTGTTATCTAGGTCGGCTATACCACATTTATTTGAGCGGCCCAAATAACCGTTCGCAAGGATGACCTTAATGACGGCTTGGATAACGCGATTGGCGTGGCCAATGTGGCCATCAGCACAATACAATAACGTTGCTAAGGATAATACAATAGTCGTTAGGAGAAGGTTCCGGAAGAGCATTTAACTTCAACGTTTATTTAAAGACTTGCTGTTGCCTGCGACTTCGTCTGTGATACAGGGTGAAAAGCAGCTTTTGTCCTTACCTAGGTGTATCTGTGTGCCTAATTCAATTTACATCTAAATCTATTCACCCGTTTTAGCTTGAAAGCGAAACAAATAAACTTACTTTCGCATAATATGAAGATTAAATATTTTAAGATTTAAAAATTTAAGATGAAAGATTAACCGTCTTATTCCTAATAAAGCCATTTGCTTTAAAAACCTATTAAGAATCAAACTGTTTTGTCCCTTTCTGTCAAGTTTGACAAAGGTAAAATAAAGCAAATTTAATAAGACGGTAAATATTTTAATATTAAAGATTTAAAGACTAAAGATTTAGTCAATACTAAGGTTTTGGAAGTTCGATAAAGTCTTTAAAATTAGCAAATTGAAATAAACTTATGTATCTATGATTGATAGACATGATAAATGATTTTATTTCTGTAAGTAGGTTTGTAGAAATACTTTTACATGTCAATCATATTTTAAAAACTACATTGATGAGATCGTCGTTTCCTATCTGACTACTCTGAGAACAATTATTTCCTTTGCCTTATTAATAATATCAAGGCATTATAAAGATAAAGATATATAGATGAAATTTTATATATCAAAAACTAATTAAAAATTGTAGGTAAATAATGTCAAATAATAAAAGAATTATGTCAGAGATATGTAAAAGTCCATATCTAATAATAAAAAATAAAAATTAAGCACCATTATTTGGGAGCAGTTATTAGAAATTTACATAGTGATGCCGTTTATGAGGTACCAGGGAAGCCACATGTGCAGAAGGAATTATTGCCAAACTTTCCTGTCTTCGACTTTTTTGATAAGGACACGTTTAATGTGGGCTTTGAACTTTCCATCGCTAAGTTCTGTAACCGACTTTGGCAACTTATTATAAAAGCGGATACTGTTTATCAGAAATGATTTGCTTGTTCTAGTTAATCTAAATTTGGGTATAACAATTTCATTTTTACTACGTGTATTTATATTATGGAAATCGCTTCTTATTTTAAAAAGTTCTAAGTTTTTGCGAACATACAAAATACTTTCTAAGATATAAAGGGAAGGCAGAGTGAGTATATCAATTTCTTTGAATTTCTTTCTAAGAGACTCGCGAGGACCCATTTCATAGATCGCGCGGATTGCCCTCTTTTGTAAAATGAAAATTGAATCTACGTCAGCTGCTGATCCCCACAGCAGAACGCCATAAGACATAATACTGTGGAAATAAGCAAAGTATACCAACCTAGCTGTGGCTATATCGGTCAACTGCCTTATTTTTCTTACTGCATACGCAGCTGAACTTAATTTACCTGAAAGAGCTCTAATGTGAGCACCCCATTGCAATTTAGAATCTAAAGTAATTCCTAGAAATACAGTTTCCGTAATAGCATCTACTTTCTTGCCATCAAGTTTTAAATTTAAACCCACTTGGGGTACATTTGGTAATGAGAACTTAAGACATTTAGTTTTGTTCGCATTGAGTAAAAGATTATTAGCTGCAAACCATTTCGAAAGAATAGCCAGACTATCATTCACGTGTAAGACATCCGTATCTTTTCTATCTATTTTAAAAATAAGAGAAGTATCATCAGCGAATAAAATTATATCTGATAAGTTAGCCATCATGTAAGGAAGGTCATTAATATAAACTAGAAATAAGAAAGGGCCGAGAATTGAACCTTGAGGCACTCCCATCTTAACTAAGGACCCCGAGGACGTCGCCCCGTTAACGTTCACTTTCTGTTGCCTGTTTGATAGATAGGAAAGAACAAGATTAGCGGCTTGTCCACGAATTCCGTAGTGGTGTAATTTACAGATCAGTGTATTGTGGTCAACGCAGTCAAACGCTTTTGAGAGGTCACAGAAAATGCCAATTGCATCCTGGGATTTCTCCCAGGATTCCAAAATGTGACTGATGAGTAACACTCCCGCATCAGTCGTCGACCTACCTTTCGTGAAACCGAACTGGCGACTATGTAAAATACCATTTGAATTAAAATGTGACAACATCTGGTCTAGCATGATTTTTTCATAGATTTTACTCAATGCTGGTAGCACTGATATAGGTCTATAATTAGAGGGATCACTCTTACTACCCGATTTGAAAATTGGTACTACTTTACTATGTTTCATTAAATCAGGAAACGTCCCGCTGTCTAAACATTGATTAAATATGCCTGTTAGGACAGGGGCAATTGTGTCAATAATATCTCCAAGAACCTTAACGGAAATCCCCCATAAGTCTACAGTGTTTTTTATGTTAAGACTTTTGAACGCTTTTTTAATTGTGACAATAGAAATAGGCTCGAATTTAAAACTAGGAATGTCCTTACTGAAGTTTTCTTTGAGTAAAGATTCAGCTAACACAGATGATGAGGGAAGAGATTTCGTAACCATAATTGGGATGTTGGTGAAGAAATTTTCTAGTGACTCAGCAACTTTCAACTTATCTGAAATGGAAGTTCTCTCTTTGTTCTAGTATCGGCCAAAAGCAACAAATACAACATTCAAGAATTACTAGTTATGAGAGTAGAGAATCAAACTCAAGCATTATTAATAGAGTTATGAATCAACTCTCTTGAAAGTCTATAGACAGCCCCAAAAAGCCCACCCTTCACCACTTCCTAGTGCTTATGCTGGGGAGAAGAAGTGGCGCAACAAACTCCCCAGCAACACGTGTCTGTCTGATTATTTATAATGACTATCAACTCCTTCAGCCTAGGATAACTATAATAACAAAAGGCTCACCCAGTCTCACCAACAGACACTAACACATACTACGTTAAAAACTAGATTAAAGAATAATAATAAACTAAATCTGTGCTTCGGCACAACTATATTTAACATATTTAATATTAACTCGCTCTCCTACAACAACCCACTTGGACAAGGCCTCTGGCACTCCGGCCAGTGCTCGACCGCTGGCTCGGGAGAAGGCACGGCTCCCTGACGTTTCGGGCGACGCAGGTGCTCTCGGGGCATGGTTGCTTCGGGAAGTACCTGTGTCGCATAAACAGGGAGCCGGACGCCCGGTGTCACCACTGCGTCGACTGCCGGGAGGACACGGCGTGGCACACGCTGGCAGAGTGTGCCGCTTGGGAGGAGCCGCGCCGTGCCCTCATCACCGAAGTAGGCAACGACCTGTCGCTGCCGGCCGTCGTGAACGCGATGGTCGGCGGCGCAGAGTCCTGGGACGCAGTGGTCTCCTTTTGCGAAACGGTCATCTCGCAGAAGGAGGCTGCGGAAAGGGAGAGAGAGATCTCGACTCTCGACCCGGCCCGCAGCAGACGCACCGGGCGTCGGAGGAGGGCGGACAACGCCCTCTTCCGGCCCCCCTAAATGGGTCCAGGGGCGACGGATTCGGGGACATCCGTCGCCCCCCAACATCAGGACCCGAGAAGGTGGCGCGCGTAGTGTTCCTCGCGCGCCGACCACAGACGTTGCGGGGGGAGTACACCTCACTCCCCCCGCCCGAGACGGGGCCCGCGCAAGCGGGCCGGCACCAGCCGGGGTTGTGGAAGAATAATGTGTTCCCGCGACCCCGGCGTAGGTGTGAGAAGGAACACCGGGGTGGTTTTTAGTCAGTAAGAGTCTGACAGACCCCTCCGCCCGCCCCAGGGCGGAGGACATCCATGAGGATTTTCCACCCCGGGAACAAAAAAAAAAAAAAAAAAGGCCTCTGGCACTCAATAATTCTCCTAACTATCTTAGTCTAGCCTTACACCGACCGCTTCCTACCGTGGTCTATCTCCGTTCTCGCAGGTAGCTCTAATAATACCTGTAATAGAATCTTCATAATGTGAAGGGTAAAGGAATCGCTACGCTTTAATCAATCAATAATAGCTACGTAAATGTATCTGTGTATGGTGGAACCGTTTTAAACCTAACGCATAAAACTTCTGAGGACAGTAAACGATTTTAGTAGAACATGTTTCCTAAGCACTATATAAATGTCTTACTCAATCCTAGAGACAGTGAACTACGAAGCCCAACTGCCATTGAGTGAGACAAGTATTGAGTATAAAATTCTAAACGGGTGGTCATGGTAATATTACCTTTGCGGCAGCCTAGCCCAATATCTTAAATAACAGAAAATATCGCACAAGCGTACCGTAGACTCAGCCTGTAGCAAAACTCAATGCGATCGTACTCGGTGTTTGCCGAGGTGGGTATTTCGTCACCTCACATCTCGTTAAACTTCCCCATTTCGAGGATACAGTACGGCTGTCAGCGGCAAAGCGTCCAAATTGTCGTGTTTCGATAAATAGTGTAGATTTAGAAATTGTCATACCATATGCCGGGTGTAGGTTTTATCGAGACACGGTCCCTAGCGTTCTTAGAACGACTACCAATCCAATTTGGGGAGCTTTGTGAAGCTTACCCCCTCTCCTGGAGATGTGCCTGGAGATGAGCATTTCGTGAAGAGTTGTGTGGCCAAACCTTTTTGGAAGCAGTAATTATCACTAACGTTTGATTGTTTTATAATTACGATTTAGATCGGCTTTATAGCATCTTTTGATTTAAATGAACTGAGAGTATTAACGGTTCTGCCTTCCATATGTGGTTGCGCAAGTTACGGGTCAAAGTCGTCAAAAGTCGAGCGTCAGTGCTCAGTGTTAAAGAAAGTGGAAGGCCTTCTCCGTTTCCCTATAATCAAACGCAAATGTCAAATATCTGTCAGGGTACAAGAGAAAATAGCGTTAATTAATAGCGCAATTTCGCTATGTTGGAATAAATGATCATTAACAGTTCTGCAGCGATATTATCTAACTTTTACATATAAATCATAATACAAATCAACCTACAAGAATAATATAATGGAAAAGTCACATTATTAGTAAAGAGTTTAACACTTACCAATGATCTGTTTGTAGGGAATTAGATTACTACTCACGAAATGCAGCACGTACTACCAACTTCACCTCGAACACAGCTCCTCACAGCTCACAACACTCACCAACCTCTCACTTAACTAGCCTACCCTCTTGAGCCTATATCTCGACCGATCCCTCTCGCATCCTAAGACCAACTATCATACCTCACCACTCCCACCAGCCTCCAAAATAGGGGCTTGGTTCATTCCCACGCTATTTTTTTTGTAAACTTCGACTTAAAACACATTTTTATATTTCTTAATTGTTTCTCAAATGCGTCCCGGGTTCACGATTCCCAGATGTGAATCTTTTTGCACACTTGTGTGCCATAAAATAGAAATGGAATGGATTTCTAAGAGGCTTTACAAGTGTAAAGAATTAGGATATTTTGTTATTAATTAGGGTAACGCGTCAAGCTGTCTGACCATAAAATTAAGATTTTATGTGTTTCGAAAGTGGGCCGAACCATATGCATGGTTTTAGAATAAATATAATATTCTGTTATTAAATAGGAATATGTGACTGACAGTCACACAGGCATCGACCCAAACGGAACACGTCACTTATTGCTGACATCTTTTTGAGGCGCGCGTGGAACACAACGCGCCGACGACCCGGGCTTCTCTTGTCTTCTTAAGTTATGAAGGTAGACAAATGGAAAAACGCAACCTTTTTGATTTTTTCGTCATGATCGTCGGGGTAAAAAACACAAATTACTCTAATGTATCACAGATCCGTTAATTAACGCTAAAGGCACAGTTTTCCGGTAACAAGGGTGACGGTAAAATTACAACCACATCAGCAGCAAAATTAAGCCACGAAAATAACAATAAAGATCTTCACATAGATATAACACCTAAAATAGTGTGGATAAACTCATAAAGCTTACAAGGGACACAGGTGAAGGTACATAAACTACCTGCTGAATTTCTCAAAGGTCCCCAGAGTGTTGTAAATCATAACTACGTACAAAATTGCGTTCAGGGCTTACCTGTGTTGTGATTCTGCTTACGCAAAAGTTTGCGTTTTAAACGCTTTGTCGTCTAGCTGTGTTATCAACTAAAACTGTAGTTGGAGGGCAATTTATTTAGGGACTTGGTGTGAATGTTGAATAGATGAAAAATATTTAGGTTTTATTATATTTTCGGGTCGGAGTTTTAAGGTTCCTGGTCAAAGCCGGAGGTCAAAAAACTGTCTATTGAAATTGTCTATGACTTGGCGAAAAAGGATTGAAGAAATAACGCGGCAACAGTGATGGAGCAGATTTGAGAATAGGTTCATAAGATTCTTGCGGTTATAATAATACTCGTTCAAGCTTGATCCTGGGTAAGGTCTAGTTGCTATGCCATAACACAAAATCACGCCTGAAATCCCTGAAAGGTTAGGCAGAAGTGTATGTGTACCTGTAGTACGCCACTTCGCCAGTTCTGTAATAGGGGGTAAACCTATTGCGGTTGGGTTACTATTGTTAGTAAAATAAAACCCTGACAACAATATTGTAGTTCTCCGGGAAATTATTTTCACAATAGATAAAAATATCAATTATAAAAATCAGCGACGGACGTGCGTCATCCCAAATATGTCCAGATTTCAACCAAGTATGTTTGCAGGGTTCCAGACCGAACCCGGGTAGAAAATAAAGGCGTTTATGTGAAAAAAACTATGAAAAAATATATTGTAATTAATAACATGTCACAGCAGCAAGATCATCGGCTTCTTATAAATTGTTTTCATGTGTCGAACCTATAAACAATTTACAAATCCTCCAAATGTAGGTCATAGGACAAAATATGAGATACATAAATTCGCCGTACCCTAAGTGGATTTTATTTTGTACATGACAATAATTCGCTTATTGAAAAATTTATTCGAACTTCAGCTTAAGGGCGCTTATTTTGTTCCTGTTGCTATCAAAATTTATGTTATTGTTTTCTTACATATACAATCAACGAACGAGTTCTTAAGTGATAACATGTACTTAGACTTAGTCTTTATTCCTGTCACACAACTGTCAAACTACAAGCTCAAAATAAAGACGGGAACATTTCTAAGTCAAAAGCTAAGTAACGTTTAAATATCTCGGCTTTAAAATAGCTTAAGCTACGATTTGGTATGAAAGCGATGGGCTGTCGTATTATATTAGCTGTCATGAAAATCTGTCAAGTTGTCAATAATAGGTCCGTATTTAGTCCGGCATTGTGTTCTTTCAACGCTTTATAAGGAAGCCCAGTCTTTAGGCTGTTATGAGAAGAATCAGTAATGTTAGTAGGAGGGCTGATGCATACCTAGTACTTATCACATGTAACACGAAAACTGGCCTTATTGCAACGAAATAAAGTTAAGCTAGTCTAGGTCAGAGGTGATAGAGAGAAAGTCTACGATGGAGCTTACCCAGAAGAAGCCTGTTCACTCTAACTTTGAAGAGATTTGGGTTGAATGCGTTCGGAAATACAGACGCAGGTAGTGAGTTCCACTCTTTTGCCATGCCCATTATGAAGGCTGTTTGGAAGCGCTTCCGGCTTTTGCAACCTTTAGGCTTTTTTAACACTTAAATAAAAATACTATTTCTATAATAAAACAAAGAAAACTTATTCACATAAATGAAACATAAATCCTTCATACTTAGACTTATGTAAATGGGTTATTTCTTCCGTTACCATTCTTCATCGTTTAAAGCCAACTTGCAGCGTTTGCTCTTTTTAAAAGTTACCTCTTTTTATGAGTGACCGAGGCATAAAAATACTCTCGGTCTATTGTCGGGTAGCTTAACAAAGACTTAAACACAAAAGTGGGTAAGTTTCAAAGGAGCTTAACCGTAGACTGAATACCTCCACTTCATGTTTCTATTGTACAACTAAAACTTACCTATTTTTTTTAAAACAGTAATGTTTTTCTTTTCATATTTTGAAGAATAAAAGGTTTAAGTGTGTCAGTGGTTTAAGAGTTTGTGGTAACCTGGAGGTTATGTGATCCATCTTTCAAGCACGATGTTGGAAGTTCCATCCTGCAAATACCTTTTTCACCGTTTTTAAAGGCTGGAGTGCTACAAGGATATTTTGGCGCTTGAACAACATTGTCAGGGGGCATTGCTGACAGTAATTGCATTGAAAAAATATGGCTGCGATATTTTCTATTTAAGCCATCACAACACATAACTATTATTATTATAGAAGTAAAATTGGCGAGCTTGTAAGTAGGGGGTAATCTTGGGAACTACTGATCCGCTTCCGATAATTATTTCACCAATAGGAAGCTACTAGAGCAGTGGTGGCCGTGGGTTCGAACCCAGACAGGCGCTTTAATTTGTTTAATTTATTTAATCACCACTACTCTCAAAGCGGTGAAGGAAAACATCGTGAGAAACCCGGCACGTCCTGGAACCAAAAATCCGAAGTGTTCGGGTTAGGGTGAGGTTGAAGATTATGAGGATTTATCCGTGAAGACTAAGGTAGTTGCTTTTATTAGGTCTGAACTTTACGTAAAGTTTTAACTAAACATTATTCTCATTTTAGGTTTTGGTTGCTATAACATAGTATGCTACTGGCTCCTACCAACGCCCCACTGGTGGTAGGCTCTCATTCAATATCCCAGCCAACATTTTCTATAGTAATTACTTAAGCAAATCACTGAGATTTCTTCAGACTTCTTGGTAGGAATATAAAAACTCCAACAATCTTTCCAGCTGAACAAAAGTTAGGTAACGCGCCGACGAGGCGAGGGAGAGAACGCTCGTCCACTATTAAAATAAAACTTATATTGTATTAATACTCACGTTAAAAACATGAATATAAATTAAAATACTCAATAACGCTTTCGCCATCTTTTTGTTTATACTCGTACTCCGTAAATCTTAGAATGGATCCTTCCATTAAACAAGCAATAAGAAAGTGTTCTTTCATAGTGTTATTGTTATTAACTAATGTTTGTCAAACAATACTTTCATTGAAGTTGTCGAATTCCCCGCTGACCTTCAAGTGGAATACGTTCGGAAACCTCGCGTTACAATTTGTAAACAGAAAATATAATATAAATATAATCTAGAATAGCACAATATAAATTGCGTTCATATTTTCACCTACTATACTAGAGTAATTAGATTAATATATGGTAATTATTATTTTTATCATAAAATACGTGATTTAAACAAAATCGTAACTTGCCAATAAATATATAATTGGGTTTCTGAACGTTACGTCAGAGAATTACAAGCCAGCCATAGACAAACTACGCAGCGTGAAGTCGCTAACTAGGAATGTCATAATACGAAATTTAACCAGCCCGTGAAATGAATTGCCTGGAACTTGCCTGGTTTTTTAAAAGTTCGTAATAGGCCCGTGATAAGAATAGCGCACTCGATGTGCACTTACATAGACGCGCGCGCTCTGTGTCTGAGTATCGTCAGATTTATTAAAACGATTTTTTGTATTACTAGCTAACTGCACGACGAGCGCTCTGGACTATCTTAATTAATACCTACATATATTATTACTAAAACTTTCTTTCTCATTAAGTGATTATGTAAATCTTCGCAAATAAATGATATTTTAAACCGTAGATCTAGTCGCGACCGATATGATATCCGAAAGCTTACGAACTATTTCAATCAGGTAATACATAAAATATTCAAGGAATAGACCGCAGTATCTCAATAATACATAAAATATTCAAGGAATAGAGCGCAGTATCGCAATAATACATAAAATATTCAAGGAATAGAGCGCAGTATCGCAATAATACATAAAATATTCAAGGAATAGAGCGCAGTATCGCAATAATACATACAATATTCAAGGAATATAGCGCGGTATCGCAATAACCCTGACATGTTTATTATTGCTCGGTGATTGACCCGAACACGAAGACAGATTATGACTTCTACCAACCTGCACTGGACCGGCGTGGTGGATTATGGCCCAGTCCCTCTCACAGAGGAGGCCTACGTCCCATTAGTGGGAATATTAAAAGCTGATTATGCATGTCATCGTCATGAGATATATTTTATGTTAAAACAAGAAATTACACGCGGCAGAAAATATTTTTAAATACAACGATAGTTATTGTCAAATCTCATGTCTAACGATTTAATTGGCTGTTGTTTTTTTTTCCAAAATCCAATCACAATCAATTCGGATACGATTAACTATTGAGTTTTTATTGACTTTTCAGAAACTGGTTGTCAATTTCATGTTATTAAGTAGTTATCTTGTTTTTTTTTTTTTTTTTTTTTGTATGGCATCTCGTAGTTGACCTTGAGAGGTCGTGACTACTTAACCGTACTATCCTGTGGCTGCCTTAAGCGGACTCAAAGCCTCCAGCCAGGGGCGTAAAACTACTTATATTATTAAGCGAACGCTCGCTAAGGGCACCCCCTGTGGGGTACGGACCTCGGCTTAGGGCGTCGCTGATCGTGCTGCTCGACGAGGTGGGCAAGCTCTTTGAAAGAGTTATTGCAAACCGCCTCGTCGGGCGGCTGGTGCGGGTGGGGCCGGATTTGGCGGAGAGCCAGTTTGGCTTCCGCAGGGGGCGCTCTACGGTGGACGCCATCATGCGCGTGCGAGCCCTCACGACGGGGGATGCTGTTGCCCGGGGTGGGGTCGTCTTGGCGGTGTCTCTAGACATCGCCAATGCCTTCAACACCCTGCCCTGGAGTTGCATCAGGGAGGCATTGCGGTATCACCGGATGCCGACCTACCTCTGTCGCGTGGTCGAGGCCTATTTGACGGACAGGGCCGTCATCTACCCCGGTCACCGGGGAGAGTGGAACCGGCGAGAGATGTCGTGCGGTGTCCCACAGGGATCGGTCCTGGGGCCGCTTCTGTGGGATATCGGTTACGACTGGGTGCTGCGCGCCGACCTCCCAAATGGCGTCAGCGTGGTGTGCTACGCTGACGACACGCTGGTCCTGGCACAGGGGAGGTCGCACCAGGAGGCGGCCGAACAAGCGACACTCGGGGTTGCGACAATCGTCGAGAGGATCCGGCAGTTGGGACTCGAAGTGGCCCTGCACAAGTCCGAGGCCATGTGTTTTCATGGTCCTCGGAACGCGCCACTGTCGGGTTCCCAGATAACGGCGGGAGGGGTTCACATCGGCGTTGAGTCGACGATGAAGTACCTGGGACTCGTCCTCGACAGCCGGTGGAATTTCGTGGAGCATTTCCGACGTTTGGCTCCCAGACTGGAGCGGGCTGGGGCTGCCTTGAGGCGGCTCCTGCCCAATCTAGGGGGTCCAAACGCCTCCTGCCGGAGGCTCTACGCGGGAGTCGTGCGGTCCATGGCCCTTTACGGGGCACCGGTGTGGGCGCGTTCTTTGAGGCTCCGACCGGCCCGCAGGTTGAACGCGTCCCAAAGGGTCATGGCCATCCGGCTGGTCCGGGGATACCGCACGGTCTCATGCGAGGCGGCGAGCCTCCTTGCCGGATTGCCGCCATGGGATCTGGAGGCAAAAGCCCTCGCGCACGTATGGGAGTGGCGCGAGGAGGCAAAACGCCGGGGTGTAACTCCGCTGCCGCGAGAAATCACGGTACAGCGGACAGAGCTCCGGCGGGATCTCATGGCGACATGGAGGGTGCGATTGTCGCAACCCAGTGCTGGGCACGCCACAATAGCGGCGGTAAGTCCCCTCTTTGAGGAGTGGTTGGAGAGGCGCCACGGCGTCCTCACCTTCCGCCTGACACAGGTCCTCACCGGACACGGTTGTTTCGGGAGGTTCCTGTTTCGCATAAGGCGGGAGGAAACGCCCGGGTGTCACCATTGTGTGGATCGCCCGGAGGACACGGTGGAGCATACGGTGGAGGTATGCCCAGCTTGGGCGGAGCACCGCAGTGTCCTCGCGGAGGCGATTGGCGGCGGCGATCTCTCGCGTCATCTCGCGTCATATCGCGTCTCGCTCATGGTACGGAGCGAGAGGGAATGGCAAGCCGTCACCTCCTTCTGCGAAGCAGTAATGCTCGCGAAGGAGGAGGCGGAGCGGGTGAGGGAGAGAGCATTGCGCCCTCACGCCCCCACTAGCCGCCGCAGGAGACGCCCTGGGCGTCGGGAGTCGCCTGCAGATTCCCGGCCACCGTAGGCGCGGGCTTGCGGATGGCGAGCAATGGGTAGCTCGCTGTCCGGTAAGGACCAGGCCCGGGTCGACGGCGCGTTGTGTTCCACGCGCGCCTCAAAGAGATGTCAGCACAAAGTGACGGGGTCCGATAGGGCCGACGCCTCAGGGTCGCGGGTTATTCCACAGAGAAAACCGTGGCCCTGGCACAGGCAACTGAAGGAACACGGGTGGGTTTTAGTCAGTAAAAGTCTGACACGCCCTCCCGCTCCACCCAGAGCGGGAGAAGTCATTTGATGATTTCCCACCCAAAAAAAAAAAAAAAAAAAAAAAAGGGCGTCGCTGATGGGAGGACAGCAAGATGGGACAGGCTGGATCAAGTTTAGTTGATTATTATTAATCGGGGAATTTAAAGCTACAGGCTCAGCTACGGCGCGGGCTGGCACTTCGTCGAGCAAGGGTCGGGGGGGACAATTACGTCTGTGTTTGTGCACTGTACTGGTGGCCCTACTGCTCTCCTGAATGAGAGTTATGTGGTCATCGGGATCGGTGAGGACATGCTTTGGACGGCGGACTTGACTAATGGAGGAGGGAATATAACTAGCGGCTTTCACAACCAGAGGGTTGCGGTGATTCGCGGCGGTCTCGAAGAAACGCTTTGAAATGCGTTTCATGAACTGACGGATAGTGGGAATCCTGAGGTCTACATGGAGGATTTCGTTGCGAACGTACCAGGGGGAGCCTGTTATCCTACGGAGGAACTTGTTCTGGAGGGTCTGCATTCTATGGAAGCGAACGGGCTTGGCGTGTGCGAAGACTGCACTGGCATAGGTCATGATCGGACGGATGCACGCTGTGTAGATACGCAATTTGCACTTAAGTGACAATTTGCTACGTGCGTTGAGGACGAAGTGGAGTCTACCTAGAGCGAAGGCGGCGCGCGAACGAGCCGCCTTAATGTGCTCTGAAAACGAAAGGTGTTCGTCGAGAACTACACCAAGATATTTGGCTCGCTTCTCCCAAGGGATCGGCTTGCCGAACATGGTGATCGGTCGAGGGGGGCAGGGGGTATGACGCGGCTTCGAGAATAGAACCGCTTGACTTTTGTCGGGATTTACTTCGATTCTCCATTTCCTAAACCAGGCGCCAAGCTTGTTGACTTGGGTTTGGAGAATGCGAGATATCGAGTCTGGATCGCGGCCGGTGTAGTAAATGGCCGTGTCGTCTGCGAACAGAGCCAGCTGTGCCTTGCTGCACTTGGGCATATCGCTGGTGAAAAGCGTGAATGCTAGGGGAGAGATCACGGAGCCCTGAGGGACTCCTGCGTGAATAGGGTGGGGGGAGGATAGCGCTCCTTCGATGCGATAACGGAAGGTGCGATTCGACAAAAAGTCCCGTAAGATGAGCACGAGACGATCTGGCACACCGAGTTGGTACAGCTTATATAATAAGCCGTTGTGCCAGACTTTGTCGAACGCTTTCGCTATGTCGAAGAAAACAGCACCGGTCATCAAACCTCGTTGGAAACCGAAGTTGATGTGTTCGACTATACGGTGGACCTGTTGTACGCACGAGTGTTGGGTTCTAAAACCAAACTGTTCGTTGGGGATGAGGCCCTTTGTCTCGGCGTAGTCTCTGAGGCGCTTATAAATAAGCCTCTCATAGATTTTGCCGAGGACATTGAGCAGACTGATGGGGCGGTAACTACTAGGCTCTGACTTTGGCTTGCCGAGCTTCGGGATACCGATGACGGTGGCTTCTTTGAATGCCTGTGGGAAGATGTTGTTGCTCAGAGCACCATTGAAGATGGTGGTCAGTAGCATTATCAGGTGGGCAGGGAAAAGTTGGAATACCCTATTGGTGATTCCATCTGAGCCGGGGGCTTTACGAGCCTTAAGACCTTTGATGAGGTCGTGCACTTCGTCGGGCGTGACTGGGGGCAGTGGATACTCTGGGTCTTCGACGGGAGGGAGGGAGGCTCTATGTTCGACTTCAGCGTCGACCTCAGAGAGGTGAGCTTGGTCTACTGGTTGAGAGCTAGGCGAGCATTGGACTTCTAGAGTGTCGGCTAGAAGCTCAGCTTTGTCGACATCATCGAAGGCGATGGTCTTGTCGGGACGGATCAGGGGGGGCATGGAGACTATTTCTCCGGATCTGAGCTTCCTCTGGAGTTGCCAGAAGGCTAGGTGGGTGGGCTCTAGTTCAATCAACATCTTGTCCCAGCCGGCGGTACGCAGCTCCTCTATGCGTGTTCTTACAGTACGCTGTAAGTAACGCATATGGGCTTTGTTCGCGTCGCAGGGGAAGTTGCTGTAGGCACGGACAGCCGCGTTCTTCTCATTCAACAGTTCGCGTACATCGTCCGGCAACTTCCAGCGACGGTCATCCGTCGCTGGAATTTCCCTTGAACAATCGTTCGGGACTGATTGTACGTGAGCTGTGAATGAGTCGATCGCGGCCGTCGTGTCAGCGATAGAGTCAAAATGGTCGGGGATTGGGTCCAAATGGGGGGACGTGGTGGATTTTAAGCGATCGCTTACTCTCCTCCAGTCCGTTACCACTTTGTTGGGAAGGGGTTGGGTGGAATCGGGCAGACCTATGCGGGGGACCAGTTTCATGACTACTGGACGGTGATCGGAAGCGAGCTCTTGTACCACTTCTATAGAGTCCAACCGTAGGTTGACGTTCTGTAGGAGCGCCACGTCGAGTACATCGGCGGTGTGATTGGGATCGGGGGGAATAGTTATCTTGGATATCACCACAGTTTATATCACTGACTAACGGTGGCAAAACAAAGCGTGGAAACCTGGAAACTATTTGCATTGCAATTATTTGTTAAATTGCTAAACTTACAGTATTGAGTTATTTATTCGTAACGAAATAGCACTAAGCTTTACTATTTCCGTCTCTCAGTGCGTGTCAGGTTTTACAAGGTCAGCTACTTGCTCTACAAACCTAATTGTTTATTCTTAAAAATTTTGATTATAATAACAATGTATTGTGTTAAGTGTTTTATTAAATGACATACTGTCAGTTATTGTCATAATAAGAGTGGTTATGAGACTTAAAATCGTCATTAAAATTAATGTTTTTTATAACCTAAATTTCTTTATAATATTTTGCCTCATGTGGTCACGCTACCCGAAGCTCTATAGCTTTCTTACTCTAAGGTGATATGCAATAACCCCGCTGCACTTTAAAATCGCCAATCCAAATCAAGTACGTGATAGGTATGCAAAAGGTGATAGTAATTAATATAAATCTTAATTAAAACATAAATAAAAATTGTCGATACGACGCAGAAGAATATGAATAAAAACATACAAAAGCACAATTTAATGATAACAAATTACATGAATATAAAGAAAATACTAGGTGCGACTTTACAAAAAAAAAAAACATACAATTTCGATTAAATAAGCAAGCATACAAAACATGAAACGAGACAGAACTAGATTGTTTCAAATATGGCTATAAAACGTTTTCGAACAGGATTATAATGGCATAAAACAAAGGCCTGATCCATCAAGTATTAACCTCGCAAGCGTTTGAAGTTTCCCCTTGTCAAGATCAAATGTAATGAATAGAGGAACAAGACTGTGACATCATAATAAGGATGTGGTGAGATGAGTAGTGTTGTGATTTTTGGGAATATTAACAAACGGTACACCGAAAAAGGGCGTTTCCGATTGTACCTTACAGTAACTATACATCACTATAAAATTTGAAAGATAACGAGATGAAATAAAACATATTTAGAATTAAAATTATTAGTGTGCGGTTCAGAACCTTCACCTTCATCATCATTATCCACCAGTCGACTTCACTCACTGCTGGGCATAGGCCTCTCTCTTTTGTTGTGCCAAGCGTGGGGACAACAATATCGTCCGCCCGTCTCGCTGCCGGAACACCAACCCTTTTCCTTCCAGTCCTTGGACGCCACCCGGTCACTGCCTTACTCCACCTGTCGTGTCTACTCCTTGCCAGCACGCGGAGCAAGACCGGGTATGGTAAGTATGGACGTAAGAATAGACAAAATTACAGTTTAATTTTATTCATTTGTCGTTTTGTCTATTCTTTTGTCGACAAAATGACAGATAGAATACAATTTTTTTTTGGAATTGGCATCATGCAGGTCAACCTATAGGTTGTCGTCTGCTTAACTGGCCTGTGGTTGCCCTAATAAATTAAGGCCTCCAGCCAGGACTTAAAAAACTTAAAAACTAAGCGACTACACGCTAAAGGCACCCCCTGTGGGGAACGGACCTCGGCTTAGTGCGTCGCTGGAAGAGGGCAGCAAGGGCGCTGGATCAGGATTGATGTTATTTAGGGACGAATTTAAAGCTACAGGCTCAGCGTCGCGGGCTGGCTCGATCAAGGGTGGGGGGGGGGGGCGTGGATTTCGGCGTCGCGGCGGGCCTCGGTGGCGAGGACGGCAGGACGGCGATCGGCAACCTAATTGCGTAACACATTTTCAGCAAATGATCGAGAGTAATTGTCTTCGTTTAGACCGAACTCTGCTTGATTTTACGACTTTCGTATTGCGTAACTCCACTAACATATGAAACCAATTCTAGTCTGTTTGATACGAATAGAGTGAACGATATGCCATGAAAAATTGGGCATCAGAGTATTTTTCGAATTGTGTAACCGTTATGACAAGTGACAATTGGTTTGGATCACTAACATGAAACCAACTACTAGTCGCATTGAAACAAAAGTCAAGCTTCTGGCCGCTTTCGTTTTCCGATCCCATTATTTTAGGATTTAAACGTATAATCTCCATAAATAATTCGAAAAAATATAAGTGGTAGTCTTCCTGATAAATTGTGAATGTGATTATGTGTAAAACCTCAATGATAAATCAATATTAGTGGTGTTTTAGTTATCGAGTCGGCGAAGTGGATTTCTTGAAATAATTGTTAAAATTTCCATATGATTGTTATTGTTTTATTAAACATAACACTAAGTTAGAATAGTAAACACAACACAAAGTTAGCTAAGTATACATAAAATATGTGATGTGGCTATGTAGGTAGATAGTTCGCCCAAGGAAATATATTCATAATTATGAGAGTTGCGGTTTAATTTATAAATGTGTCATAAAGCTTACCTTCAATAATTATTATTATAGAAGATTGGTTTTCCATGTCTTGCACAAAAACGTCTTTGTAAGGAGTTCCACCTAGAGTCAACTAGATTATGGTTGGTATTTGTGTTCCATTCTTGTTTTTACAGCTTTAACACCGTCTGCAAAAATATTTTGATTAATTTTTGTACTTAGTTGTTATTATAGTTTGTTTCAAGACTTCTGTACGAACAAAATACATCAATTTACAATTTCAGTTGTTAGGTGAAGTTGAAGGTGACATACTAATTTAAGTACAATCATTATTTTAACTGCAGTAAATAGCTAACATAGGCTACTAATTTGTGTCTACACAACAAATGAATGATTGTCCATAATATAGACAAACCAACAAAGTACCTATAGCTACAATCACAGAGTACTTTTATATATTATATACTACAATAAGATATGAAGGTACACTCCTTACCACGTTATTTCTTTAAATATTGGCATAGGTACTTACCTGTAGTGATGATATTGACATAAGTACTTTTCGCTGTGGAGTGTGTCTGCAGCCAGTACAAAACGAAGACAGAACTCTATCAGCCCTAGCCCTTGCCAAACGTTTTCAGCCATAAACACAAAACAAGAAAAATGTTACGAAACAGCCAACATGTTTATGTATAGAAATAGGATGTAAATATGATTCCGTGTCTTATTAAATATTAGTCTATGTGTTGAACAATATAAAACAAGTTATAGAAACATAATTTAAAGCAAAACAATACGAATCGTAAATAAATAAAATAACTCTTTAAAGTGTTGCCAACTTTTTTTCCTGAGTCCACTTGGGCCGCATGAATAAACTTGATTTGAGAACTACTATAGATAATATCACAACAGTATTTTTTTTTTCCTGAAAGTATATCCGCGGTTTTTTTTCCAGAAATGACGTTGTATTTCGATCTTTACACAGGCGCAACCTCATATATGTATTCTTCACTATATTCGTCATTTTAATCTTTACAAATCATCGTTCAAATCCGAAGTCGTTTCGGCATTTGAAATAAATAAAATAATGGTAAATTACTGACACAGGTTTTAGACAAATCATAAAACATGCCATCATCGTGTTATTGTTATAACGAGGCACAGTTTTAGTAGTTGATTGTAGTTTTTTCTACAAATTGAATTCCGATTAACCACTAGATAAATTTTGTCCGCCAACCGCCCCAGTAGGGGTGTCCAGATTTAATTTAAACCCCCAGATTTAGTGGAAGTCTCACTAAGTTGACAACATTGCTTTTCTACGATTTTGTCATTGGCCACAGATAACTAATACGGAAAAAGAAGAACGTTTCGTTGCGTATTTCAATTTTGGTAGTTTATGGTAGAACTTGTTTTATAAATTGGTTTTTAATTTTTCAGCCATCATTGTACATTTTCATTTATATGCATTATTAGACGATCAGTTGTAGTTAAAAAGAAAATTAAATTATATCAAAATTATTCGGAAGCGAATAATTCCTTTTTGATGAAACAAAACGCGAGATCGGACTAGAAACCCTATACATCCCTATAAAATTTGGCAGACTTGTAATCATTTTTATAACGCAATTCCAAATATAGTAAACGATTAAGATCGCAATTTGTTTCATTTCAGAATCGCATTCAAAAACAAAATATGTTACGCAATTAGGGTGCGGGTTTTGGGCTTGTTTAGTGTGCTGGTGGATTTGGGTGTTTTAATAAGCGTTTCATGAACTGGTTTATGGTGGGCACTTTAAGGTTGACGTGGGATAGAATAGACAAAATTACAGAATTATTTTATACCTCTGTGCAGGTGTCCTTCCCAACTCAATTTACTCAATTTACAATTTTTGCACCATAAATTAGACTTTAAATTAGTGGCAGGATACAAGACATGTACAATAAAAGTGCTTAAACTAGGAGGGCTCCTGTACTATAAGCACCAGTTACTTTCGTCACCACCACCGTGATCGAGCTGTCAATACAAGTGTGAATGTAAGTATTTAATTTTGTTCATTACTATCGTGCGTGTGCTACATACGACACATACACACACTCACACACATCACACATAATTATGATCGTACAGCATAATTATGTGTGATGTGTGTGAGTGTGTGTATGTGTCGTATGTGTTTGCGTACGCGAATGGGCCTGAGTGGCTTTATTGTACGAGTATATAGTTTATAATTTTTAGTAAAAAGTAAGTAAATAAAGATGAAATGTGGCTCCTAGCGTTAGGTACGGAATTATTTTCTGGGGCAACTCCACTGACAGAGACATTGCTTTTAAAGCTCAGAAGACATGCTTGCGATCGTTTACCAAATTACATTCGATTGATAGTTGTAAACCATTGTTTAAGGAACTTAGTTTGCTCACTCTACCCTCGATGTACATATATGAAAGGGAGTGTTTGTTCGCTGTAATCTGCATTTATATGAAAAACTGCCCTCTCGCCGTTATCAGAATACCATTCATGTTACCTCTCATAAAACCGCGTTTTTCAGCAAAAGTGTGCTAGGTATGGCCCCAAAAATATATAATAGTATACCAGCATTTATTAGAAATAAAGTTGGTCTGGGGTCCTTTAAGAGGTCTTTGTTTAAATTCCTAATAGACAGATGTTACTACTCCATCACTGAGTTTACCACTGATACACGGAGGTATGAAGATTACGACTTGCAAATAAGTCACTTATAATTTAATTTCATTGATTACTTTGTATGTGTTTATTTATATATATTATATTTGTAGTGACCTGTTCGCCTAACTGACATATTTTATATTGAATTTTTTTTTTTATGTAATCTATTGACATGCCACCTTAATTGTAATTGATTGTTTATGTTATTTTTGTACGCCATACATTGGCAAAACATAGTGCACATATTTTAAACGTCCTATTATCTGTAACCACACCTACGTTTAACAAAATAAATGCTTGATTGATTGATAATATATGTTCAGTATTTACATAATTTTGAGAAAGAAGGAAGTATGTCTATGGTAAGTTTCAGTTTTTTTAATCTTTTTATCGGTAATTTATGTAACTGTGTATTTTTACTTATTTTATAATAAAGGTGGACCCCTGTAGCACGGTTGTCTCTTGAGGAAGTCTGTATTACACGGTTCAGGTCAAAAACCAGGTCCTTCCTACTCTTGTTGTTTACCCTTCCGGATCGTACGTTGAGCCTTTGTCGTTTATAAGCAATACCCTCCTGATATGAAGTTGTTGAACCGTTAAAACCATACAACCCTTAATAGTTGCTCCGTTGGATACTGGAAGTATTTTTTTTTTGTGTATTACTTTGAGAACTGCTCGCTGGGCGTTTTCTCTGCTTTTAATATATGAGTTTTGTGTGTACTCCCCCAGATAGAGATGCAGTAAGTATTACTGAACTGATTTAAGCCAAGGGGGGTTTGGTCGGGCCAAGTTTTGTGATCAATTTAGATGAGCTAAGAAGGTGCGAGTTTATAAAAATGGTCGGACAGAGGGTGTTATTTTTGAGAGCAAGCAAATCAGTTTTAAATCATTTTATGTTAGATCGTGTCCTCCACAATTATTTTACAAAACAACAAAACTCTATTGAAACAACTGTTTGGTGGCATGTAAAGCGAGGGGGATTATGGAATCCGTATGAGTCCAACTTTCGGAATCTATATACCTAAGATCCCTCTCATCAACCGAAACCTACAAGTATTTGGGTATGTCGGAAGCATAAGTCATCAATGGTGCCCACATGAAACAATCGTTGAGGGAGCGCTTCTTTGGCCGTCTGAATAAAGTGTTAAATAGCCTTTTATCAGGTGGAAACAAGGTACCTTCAACGGTTGAGTCATGCCATTTTTGATTTTGATTTGATTCTTTCGGTATAGTCTAATGGACGCTCTGGATAGGAAGGTTCGTACATTGCTGACGGCATATTGGATGCATCACCTACGGTCATCAGTGATGAGACTGTCCATCCCGCGGAAGTGTGGGGGTCGAGGTTTTTTAAACGCTAAAACCCTTCACAACCGTGAGATTTGCAGTCTCAGGGAATATTTCCTTCGAACCGACTTAGGGATGTACCGAGACCGACTTAGGGATGTGACCGCAGTGGACAAGGGCCTCACCCCGCTCTCCTTGGCGAAAGAGAACTGGGGCAAACCTGCTGTACTAGATACTAACGACTGTAAGGAAGTATGGCTAGGCAAAGAGCTACACGGACGCTTTTTTCGGGCCTTTCACGGGACTGATGCAGACTTTTTGGCGTCTGTATCCTGGCTACGTTTCAGTGACCTCTTTGGGGAAACCGAAGGTTTTGTCTGTGGGATTATGGATGAACTTATCATGACGAATAATTATCGGAAATACATTGTCAAGGATGGTACGGTTGACATATGTCGGGCATGCCACCCTCCCGGTGAATCTATCCGACATGTTGTTCCCGGTTGATTGCTAACGACGAGTACTTGCACAGACACAGTCTTGTTGCTAGGATTTTCCACCAGCAACTTGCTTTGCAGTACAACCTTTTAGAATCGGAAGTGCTGTACTACAGGTACGTACCCGACCCACATTGTGCTGGGATCGATATTTTATCACTGACAGGTCTATTGTAGCCAACAAGCCTGATATTGTGGTGATAGACGACGAGAACGCCTCGCAATGTTTGTAGATATCGCTGTCCCGCATGACGAGAAACTCGTGTAAGCTGAGAAAGATTTAAAAAAAAACCGGCCTTGTGCGAGTCGGGCTCGCGCACCGAGGGTTCCGTACAAACCTGTAAAAGTAAAAAAGTACAAAAAGTAAAATTTCACACGCGTTTATGAGGAATGGGGTAGTAAATTGTTAAAAATATTTTATAATAATTATGATGTAAATAAAAATTTACGGTTTTCTCAATTTTTCCTTTATCTGTGCTATAAGACGTTGCTTCGTACCAAACTTCAAGATTCTCAGTTCACGGGAATTACCCTGTAGGTTTTGATTACCTTACGAGTGTCGAAAATTTGCGGATATTTGCGGCATAAAAGGCTGTATCTATTGATTGCGTTGGCTTAGAAGTTTGATTTTTGCACAGGTCTACTGACCCTTGGAGCTGTGAAAAAATCAAACTTCTAAGCCAGCTCCAAGAGACAATAGACCTGAGTATTTGATATAAATTCCAGCTTGGTACATCCACAGTGCAGAGCAGTGGTGGCCCAGTGGTAACGGTCCTGACTTACGAGTTGTAGGTCGTGAGTTCGAACCCAAGCAGGCGCTTTACTTTGTGTAAATAATTTAATCACCACTGCTCTCAAAACGGTGAAGGAAAACATCGTGAGGAAACCGGCATGTCCCAGAACCAAAAATTCGAAGACATGTGACATCGTCCAACCCGCACTGAGCCCGCGTGGTGGATTACGGCTCACTACCTCTCATAGAGAGGAGGCCTGTGTCCCAGCAGTGGGAACGTTATAGGCTGATTATGCTTATGCTACTCTATTAACTGTGATATAGTATTAAGTAAACAGTAATTTATGTATGTATGGTACATCCACGAGTTCCTGAGAAAAAGGGTCTTGACAGACAGACAGACGGACGGACGGACAACAAAGTGATCCTATAAGTGTTCCGTTTTTTTCCTTTCAAGGTACGGACCCCTAACAAGCACACGAGGTTGTCGACATGTGGAACGTCGACAACCTCGTGCAATCATTATACCATTATTCATTTCAGTAATTGGCCTAATAGCGGAGAGCCTCGACCAACACCTCAGGAGGCTATCATTGCGCGGCTGGGTCAAGGTTTTCATTCAGAAACCAGTACTCCTGGACACGGCATGCATAATGAGGAGGTTCCTCTCTCTAGAGACCTGACCATTGGCAGCTTGGACCCTGTTCCTGATGCCTATGGGCCACAATTTTTTATATTTTTGTAAAATATTTCAAAATTTGTTTAAAATGACTAAGAGAATACGACATTGAATAAACGAAATATATAAATAATAATGGTTATTATTCTAAATTATCATTATTAGTTCTGGTTGTGGTCGCGCACAAAAAGATTCTTGAACCAAGTCTACCAACCTGCCAATATACCGACGTTCGTTGACGAATTGTTTTCGCTGCCAACCTTATGATATATTATGGGGCTACGTCACTGTTGTTATAAACATCTTCGAGTGACATTTATGTGAATGTTCAGATGTTTTTAGCGTTACATATTGGATTGGTATTGGATGAAAGCCGGGTCGAAGAAATGAAAGTTTATTTTTTTGCCGAAACCATAACAAAGCATTAATTTCCCAAAGGGGAAACAGATGTGTTTCTTAGCAGACCCACCCACCTTTGGGCAGTTATTTTTAAGTCCCATTTCATGTGGAACGAGCCTATTGTCATATATTGGGCCGAATCTTAACGTAAAATCATACTTACTGTTTTCACTACCCTGAAATCATATCAAGGATCTCATCATTAATTGAGCTGGCGACCACTAGACCAACAAGGTAGAGGATGCTGGTAATGCACGCTAAATATGAAAAGAAAGTCCAATAACAAGGTAGGGGATGCTAATAATGCATGTAAAAGACAAGAAGAAAGTACCATGTTGATCTAGCGTGAGGCGGTTGCCCCAGCATACCAAGTTTACTTTAGCCACTTCTTCCTAAGTAGCACAAGCGGTCTGACAGCTAGAAAGTGCCGCAGTCGTCTTGCAAGTGCTGTAAACAACTCAAGTAAGTATTTTCAAAATAAATATTTTAGTTTCAGTTCCGAGTATTTAAATAAAGAGTGAGATGCTTCAAGGTAGTCACAGATTTTAAATTACTAACTTGCACGTGCACTTGAAAATACACTGAATATAATTGTAGCAGCTGTAGGGAAATAATACCTTGTTCACCTATCAACCAACAAACATAAAACACAAGGATCTGTAAAATTATTTATGTTAACATCAAAATTGTACTAGTACTTATGGCCAATAAATTGATTTGATTTAAATGATTATGAATCAACTAATCACCCTCTCACCCCTCCCATCATGAGTGAGGTGGTGGGGCCACCTCACTCATCATCTTTATTATAAAATTAAGGAAAAAAGGGGGAAACATAATTCTGCCAACTGGGTCCAGTTGGCGTTCCAGTGGGTTGAAACCGGGTGTCGCATAGTTTGCAGTGAGTCGGAACTGTCTGCGAAGATGCCCCCGTGAGTCCGGGTAGTTGACTGCTGGTGTCGACCAGGATTAGGATTTAGCGCTCTGCTTGTGGACCGGCCGAATGTGCAGTGTGCTGTGCCAAGGTTGCTGATGAGGCTGAGGGTGATGACCAGGTATGTGCTTGCGTTGCATGCTGATGGTCAGGACAACCGTTCAAGCCATGGTTGCTGGCTGGCTGTGTGACTTGCGGGAGTGATGATGATGACGTCACGCTGAAGTAGTTGCACGAAGGCTGCGCTGACGTTCATACTCGGGGTCACCAGTGAAGAGATAAAAGGAACAGGGTGTAAAGTTCACTCATACTCTTAGAAAGGGAAGATCATCCGACCAGATGGATGTCGTATCTGGTGGACAACGGCCCTACGATTGATGTTGAGAAGTTTTATATATGCTAGCTGCGCGGTAAACTCTGATTGCGCGATGCAGGATTTGTGTCACGTCAATGTGATGCGTTGTTCGCATGTGGCGGTGTAGATGCCGCCACACCCATTTGAGTATAACAGCTGAAGCAAATGGTGAAAACGATTTTCCTCGACATATCATGTATTTTTTTTTTTTTTTTGCGTTTTGTAATGCATAGCAACTGTTTCTTTATCTCTTGAAGATACTATTCTACACTTCTTGGGGCAAGCCTCGGACCAACGGAGACGATCAGTCGGAAGGTCGTATTTATTATCCCGCAATGATACGTCAGACCGCATATAGCTGTATAGCGCAGTAAACCTGATGCAGTATGTAGCATATGATCACATTGTCTAATAACGTGCGACAGGCATATACAATACGAGTAGTCCTATTATTTCGTTCAACGGAGCCTATCGCAGTCTTTTGCTGGATAAAGACTTTTGACAATATTTACCGCAATCGTTCTGTCCCGGCCACCGGTTTGTGGTTTGGAGACAAGACTCGGCTTCAACGGCCATTCGTCCATCTTGGAGATAAACACCACTCGATCCCGTGAATAACACTAAGCTGCACTATACTATGCGAACAAACTCACTTTGCAGCCAAAATGGTTCATCATCACGGCTATCGTTATTCTAACATGGAATTGTATCCTTGTTGCAGCTAAATATCTCTGGATTATCAAGTGGCTCCTGCGGCGAAGAAGTAGTAGCTAAACATGTCTTTGTAGGCACCTTATTCATCTGATATGATGCAGGGTTCTGGTGGTATGAAAGCAACTCATAATCAGCGTCACTGTCAGCACCTTCTAAGGTGGGAATCAGTCAGGTCTTTTTAGCTGTGACAAACGTTGAGTATTTTAAAAATTATTGTAGAAACTGTTTGCGAACATAATGGACATATACTTCTTGAATTCGGCAATTGTACTCAAGGTAGCTAGTATTTCAGTCTGAATTACTATTTAGGTATTGATTATAAAGCATGACAATATAATTTGAATTATACCTAGGGACATATCCACGAAAACAAAATTTTGGAATATAGTATAATCATTAAAAAAAATGTTTGCTACCCATACAAACTTCGTTATAGCTAAGTTAGGTTGCTTTTATTGCCATCAATTCTGATTATATAGCCAATTTCATTGTTCATGTTTTGATAAACTACTATCTCCCTGTTAATATAAACGGAAAATAAACTTTATCTCTTTAAAAACTTTGTGATTACACTCGATTTTATTACCATACTCAGTTGAGTGGCCTATGAATAAAATTAAATACCCACAGTCCATTCACAGTTGTTTTACCTTGTGACAGAAGCAACCCAACAGCAACTTTATTGCATCGGCAATAAAGATCACTGTGATTTTGACAGTGATGCAAACTCAGATGTAAACGGACACTTTTCTTTGAGAAAACTGCGAGACTGCCTCGTTGGTTTAGAGGTCGTAAGAGCTACTGCTGAGCATGAGGTCCTGGGTTAGATTTCCAGGTCGGGCAAAGTGTTATTGGGTTTGTCTATATAGAATTTCTCAGTAGCAGCCCGGAGTCTGGATTTGTGCCCGGTTGATGACAATAGGCTCGCCCCCTAGTACATGGGACTTAAGCATAACTGGCAAAATGTGGGTATTCTATAAGTATACTTCTGCCTAACCCTTCTGGGACTACAGGCGTGATGTTATTTTATGTATGTGATTTTGACAATGATGCAAACTCGGCGGTAAACAGACACTTTTCTTTAAGGAAATTTCGAAACAGCTGGTTGACACTTCCCGTGACCCAAGGTACCTTGGCCAGAGGCTTAGCATTGCCATACAACGTAGAAATGCCGCCTGTCTCTTGGGTACATTACCAGTCGACAGCGATGCGGATTATTTTTTGACGTTTTATTTTAGATTGTAAATAGTAATAGTTAAGTTAGGTATGGGGTATAGTTTTGTTATTATTAATTAGGTAAATTGTATTTTATTAATTAAACAATGCTTAACGTTTTATGATCACAAAAAGGAGGTAAACTGAACGGATTGTAGACACCCAACATAAAAAGTGCCGATAGACAATAACTCATCATTCACATAATCTCTTCTAGTTTATGAGAACCTGGTAATAAAATGCTGCGCTCGCCTCCTACGTCAAAACCCAACATCAACCTGTCGCGTTCCGAAGCCGATATAAGCAAACTCTGTGAAGATGAGCTAATTGACGATCTAAGTTCATCATATGTTACGCAAAGCGCTAAACACTTCAAATCTTCGAGTGCTAAAAAACCCGTTGACAAATTTGATTTTAGAACAGAACTAAGAGATATGATGAATCAATTTATATCATCTCAGAATACCCGGCTCGAAACTCTTGAATCCCACATAATGGACCTGAAGCTACATTTCACTAAGATCGAGACCTCAAACACTGCTTTGGTGAGCTCACTGAACGGCCTATCGGACCAAATGTCCTCCTTGGAGTTCAAGATAACAGGTCTCGAAAAAGAGCGCGCTGATATGTGTACCCATTTATTGACTCTTGATGAAAAGATCGACACACTGGAGCGAAACTTGATTAAAACATGCGTTGGAATCAGAAATGTCCCAATACGTCAAAAAGAGTCTAAACAAAATCTATACGACACTGTTTTTGTACTCTCTAATGTCCTCGGCATTAATGTTAAGTCAGACTTTAGAGACATTTCTAGTTACAGAATTGACAAACAAAATAATTCCTCCAGGCTGTTCATGGAATTTACTAACAATCTTACCAAAAGCAGGTTTCTGGACTCTGTAAAAAGCTACATCAAGCAAAACCCTAATCAAAAGCTTAATTCAGCCAACCTTGGATTCACAGCTAAAGCAGTACCTATCTATATAGCAGAGCAGCTGACAGCACAATCTAGAAAACTGTTTTACTTAGCCAGATACTTTGCTAAAGAGCACAAATACGAGTATTGTTGGATTTCAAATGGCCGTATACTGATGAAAAAGAATACAACTGCAAAAGCTGTCCAAATTACCTGAAGTATGACTATTTTCAGCCTTACTTACATTATTTTTTCCTTTTTGTATTAAAAAATTTAGTAAATTTATAATTAGTGTACCTTACCGATTAAGAATAAGAATATTAATTATGCATTTTAATTTCTACATTAGAATAAACAAAAACTCTACCGTATGCTTCAGTTCACACATAATTATTTAAACACACAACAACTCAAACGATATCCTAATACTTACCACTACATATCATAATAATTTTATACAAATCATGCCTTACTGTATACCTTTAATACTACTTCTTTTACCTGAAAACGAAGAATCACTGTTCTAACTGTCCCCTATATCACTTACAACTCTATACCTAAACATTCGATCACATAAACTGGTTAAGTGATAACCTAGATGAATTCTCTGTATCTAAAGTTTATCATTGCTCACCAGAAGACTGTTTGTCTACCATTAAGTCCCCGCATGGGTACCTGAAAGTTCTTTCCCAAAATATCAGATCCATTAATCGAAATTTTAATGATTTTAAAACACTTCTTTCCCGTTTTTCTCTTGATTGTGATGTAGCTGTTCTAACAGAATGTTGGCTTCCTTGTCTAAGTAATACCACCCTTTTTTTTTTTTTTTTTTGTTTTTTTTTTGTTTTTTTGTTCCCGGGTGGAAAATCCTCATGGATGTCCTCCGCCCTAGGGCGGGCGGAGGGGTCTGTCAGACTCTTACTGACTAAAAACCACCCCGGTGTTCCATCTCACACCTACGCCGGGGTCGCGGGAACACATTATTCTTCCACAACCCCGGCTGGTGCAGGCCCGCTTGCGCGGGCCCCGTCTCGGGCGGGGGGAGTGAGGTGTACTCCCCCCGCAACGTCTGTGAGCGGCGCACGCGGAACACTACGCGCGCCGCCTTCTCGGGTCCTGATGTTGGGGAGCGACGGATGTCCCCGAATCCGTCGCCCCTGGACCCATTTAGGGGGGCCGGAAGAGGGCGTTGTCCGCCCTCCTCCGACGCCCGGTGCGTCTGCTGCGGGCCGGGTCGAGAGTCGAGATCTCTCTCTCCCTTTCCGCAGCCTCCTTCTGCGAGATGACTGTTTCGCAGAAGGAAACCACCGCGTCCCAGGACTCGGCGCTGCCGACCATCGAACTCACTACGGTCGGCAGCGACAAGTCACTGCCTACTTCTGAGATGAGGGCACGGCGCGGCTCCTCCCAAGCGGCACACTCTGCCAGCGTATGCCACGCCGTGTCCTCCCGGCAGTCGACGCAGTGGTGACACCGAGCGTCCGGCTCCCTGTTTATGCGACACAGGTACTTCCCGAAGCAGCCATGCCCCGAGAGCACCTGCGCCGCCCGAAACGACAGGGAGCCGTGCCTTCTCCCGAGCCAGCGGTCGAGCACTGGCCGGATCGCCTCGATGGTGCTGAGGCCGGCGGTAGGGCGTGAAAGCCTCACCCGCCATTCCGCCACCAGGACCTCGCGGAGCTGCAACCGATGCTGCTCGATATGTTGCTGCATCGGTCGCTCGCCCCGCTCCCGCGCTGCCTCGCGCCACCGGTACAGTGACGCGAGCACCCTCGCTTCCAGGTCCCAGGGCGGTGATCCGGCCAGTGCACAACCCGCCTCGAAGGAGATCGTGCGATACCCCCGAATGACTCTGACGGCCATCGCCCGCTGCGGCTTGCGCAGGACAGCTATGCTGCCGGCCGTAAGGTCAGACGCCCAGATCGGCGCTCCGTAGAGCGCCATGGATCGCACGATCCCCATATAGAGCCGCTTACAGGCGGCGCTCGGGCCCCCCAGATTGGGAAGCAGCGTTGCCAGCACCCCGGCCGCGCCCAACAACTTGGGCGCCAGCCGCCGGAAGTGGGGTCCGAAGTCCCACCGGCTGTCGAGCACCAATCCCAGATATTTCATGGTGGGCTCGACAGCGATCCGGACCCCCCCAACCACAATGTGTGATCCGGCCGGCGGCGCCCGCCGGGGGCCATGAAACACCATGGCCTCCGACCTCCAGGCCGAGGCGCCGTATGCGGCTCACCGTGAGTGAGACCGCCGCCGTCGCGAGCAACGCTGCCTCCCTGTGCGAACTCCCCCGGGCCGTGACCAGCGTGTCGTCCGCGTAACACGTCAGGTCCGCGCCCGGCGGGAGCTCGCCCCTCAGCACCCAGTCGTATCCGATGTTCCACAGGAGCGGTCCCACGACCGATCCCTGTGGAACACCGCACGACACTTGGCGCTGGTTTCCGCCATCACGTCCCATGTAGGTGACACACCTCCCCGCCAGATAAGCCCCAACGATGCGGCGGAGGTATAGAGGCACCCGATGATAACGCAGTGCCTCCCGTATGCAGCTCCAGGGCAGGGTGTTGAAGGCGTTGGAGATGTCCAAGGACACCGCCACCACCACCCCGCCCCGGGACACTGTTTCCTCCGCCAGGACTCTCACCCTCGACACAGCGTGGATGGTAGAGCGCCCATGCCGAAAGCCGAACTGGCTCTCGTCCAGGTCCGGCCCCTCTCTGCACAAGTGGCCGACGAGGCGGGCTGCGAGTATGCGCTCGAACAGCTTGCCCACCTCGTCGAGCAGCACTATGGGCCGGTACGCAGACGGCGAGTCGGCAGGGCGCCCCGCCTTCCTGAGCAGGACCAGACGTCCAATCTTCCACAGACTGGGAAACTGGCCCCGCTCAAGGCACGCTGTGTAGAGTCCTCTCAGTTGGGGCTCCAACTCCTTCAGAGCGAGGGCCAAAGCCAGGCCGTAAATTCCGTCGGGCCCCGGAGCCACGTTCTTGGCCCGGAGCCGCATCACGGGCGCCCTCATCTCTGCCTGTGTCACCTCTGGGACGCTGATGGCGTTCTCCTCCTCCTCTGCAGACTCTGCGGCTGCGGGCAAAGCCATCGGCGGCGGAATATGCTCCGCTCTCACCGGGAACAGGGCTGCTACCACCTCCTCCAGCAGCTCGGGTTGGAGACTCTCCGTAAGTGGGGGCGCCGCGGCTCGAAGTTGCCCTCGAACCGCTTTATACGGGCGCCCCCACGGATCCCCGTCTAGAGTCTCCAACATCCTCTCCCGGGATCGCGTCCTCGCCTCGTCGATGGCCAGCCACAGAGTCTGCTTTGCCGCGCAATACACCTCGTACAGCGCGGCCTCCTCCTCGGGTACCCGACGACGTCTCCTCCGGTAACGTCTCACCACCACGCATGCGACGCGCAGCTGCGCGATCTCAGCGGACCACCAGTACACCTGTCGCCTTGCACCCTGTGCGTGGGCGCGGGGCATGGACGCGTCGCATATCTGCGTCATTGCCCCGCGGAACCACAGTGCCTCCAGAAGTAATACCACCCTACCCCAGCTCCAATGTTACCCTTTGATTCACACTACTAAACACCGTAATCAGAGTGACGGAGTAGTCGTGTAAATCAATTCAAATCTTACATTCAATGTATTCGAACCTAATTTTCATGACTCTGCTTCTGGTTTAATAATTGAACATGCGACTAAAGTTGCTATCCTCTGCATTTATAGATCCCCCTCTAACGAGAATCTTGAAGTGTTTCTAAAATCCTTAAACGAAATACTATCTTTGTTGACTACCTTTCAAACTGTAGTTATAACAGGTGACATAAATATAAACATAAACTTAGATAGCACTACTTCAACTTTGAACCATTGGTCGCTCGAATACCTTAAATGTCTTTCTTATCACGGATTTTTACATTCCCACCACCTACCCACAAGGAGTAATAATTGTCTTAACCAAACAATTTTTAAAACTAAATTACCCTCTTCTACCTTCATTTTCGATTCCACAATTACTGATCAAAGTCAAAGTCAAAGCATTTATTTCAAATAGGCCCATAAAAAGGCACTTTTGAACGTCAAAATCTACATTAAAAATATAACTGATTCTAGGCGCCACTTCCAAAAAGTAGTTTCGTATGGAGAAGAAGTGACAAGAAACTCCACCGTTACTCTTTTAAAATGTTTTACAATATTTTGTATACATTAATTATATTTCTATAAGTGAAGACGATGCAACAAGAATAAAAATACTATACCACAATTGGTACAAAAAAATAAAAAATAAAGCAAAGGCATATAAATTAAGGTTAGGTACATTGTGCTCACATATTTACAAACAATTGTAAAAATATATGATTTTCCTAAAATATTAACTAGGAATACGTCAGTGTGTGAGTAAAATAAAAATAACCAAATATAAAATACAATAAGCAAATAGTATGATTTTGTCTAGCCTCTAGATTGTCCTATGGAGCAGGACCAGCATGTTTCCAAGCATTCTTATCTAGGATATAATCTTCTAATTTGTAATATGCTTGATTACAAAGTGTTTTTTTAACATGAGTTTTAAACTTTCTTTCATTTACGAGTAATTGCAATATTTCACCAGGTATTTTGTTGAAACATTTAACACAGTACCCCATAAAAGATCTATGTACTTTAGATAGTCTGAAAAATGGTTGATCTATTTTATTTTTATTTCTAGTGTTAATATTATGTCTTTCACTTATTTTATTAAATAGATGCAGATTTTTTCTAACATACATAATATTTTCATAAATGATCTGGCAAGGTACAGTCATCATATTAATCTTCTTAAATAGTTCCCTAAGAGATTCGCGGCGACGTAGATTGTAAATGGCTCTGACAGCTCTCTTTTGCAAAATAAAAATGGATTCAATGTCAGCAGCCCGACCCCACAGTAAAATGCCGTATGACATAATGCTGTGGAAGTAGCTAAAATAAACCAAACGCGCGGTTTCTACGTCTGTTAACTGTCTTATCTTTCTAACAGCATACGCTGCCGAGCTTAGTCGCCCCGCGAGAGATGTTATATGGGGTCCCCATTGTAACTTCTCGTCTAGCGTGATTCCTAGGAAAACCGTCTGATTACTAAATTCCAGTTTTTCTCCGTTCAATCTGATGTCACATTCGCTACTTCTAACATTAGGTAATTTAAATCGAATGCATTTGGTTTTTTTCTCATTTAGTACCAAATTATTTACCGTAAACCAATCTTGGACCTGAAGAATAGAGTTGTTCACGTCGTCAAGATTTTGTGACCTTCGGTCTATTTTAAAGATCAATGAAGTGTCATCTGCAAATAACACCATCTTCGGTTGATTTTGAAGTAACTGGGGTAAATCATTAATGTAGACTAAAAAGAGGAATGAACCCAATATCGAACCTTGAGGAACGCCCATTTCATTTCACATTTCAGACCCTAATGAGTTTGTGCCGTTTATTTGTACTTTAACCTTTCTGTCTTTCAAGTATGATCTTAGCAAATCAAGAGCTTCAGCAGAAGTGTCTCATGGTTTACGCAATCGAACGCCTTAGAGAGATCGCAAAAGATTCCAATGGCATCTTGTGATTCCTCCCAGGCGATAAAAATGTTCTTTATTAGGGTGACACCGGCGTCAGTGGTACAACGTCCTTTAGTGAAACCGTACTGATGTTCATGCAAGATGGAGTTTTTATTAAAGTGACGTAATATTTGATTGAGCATCAACTTTTCAAACACCTTACTGAGAACTGGCAGAATTGACACGGGCCTATAATTATTGAGCTCTTTACTATCACCGGATTTGAACAATGGGATCACTTTACCATGTTTCATAAGATCCGGAAAGACTCCTTGGTCTACACTGGTGTTAAATATGAAAGCTAAATAGGGCGGAAGGGTTTCGATGAGAGATCTACAGACTTTTACAGACATTCCCCAGAGATCTTCTGTTGATTTAATTTTAAGATCTTTAAAAGCTTTTATAACAGCTTGGGGGTTTGTATGCTGAAACCTAAACGCCAAAGGGCATGGTTTTACATTATTTTTAAGTAAGGCAGCAGAAAGCGCGGGTGAGGAATTTAAATCTTCAGTAGTTTTAAGTGGAACATTAACAAAAAAGTTTTCAAATTCCTGAGCTGTATCTACATTTGAGTTGATGGGGCCACGTGCAGTCTCTAAATTAAATTCAATATTACGCTGTTTTTTCCTACCTGTTACATTATTTATTATTTGCCAGGTAGTTTTTATTTTATCATAAGCTGATTTTATTTTATTACTAATATATAGAGCTTTAGATATTTTGCACACATTTTGAATATCTTGCAACATACTGATGAAAGCTTGTATGAGTCACATGTTGCTTTAGGCCATAAAGTTCAAATAGATTTTCTCTACTTTTACGAATACCAGGAGCGTCCCAATCACTAAATAAAAACTTTGTATTAATACTTTTAGTCTTTAGTGGAAAAGTTTGATTAAATTGCATGTTTAATAGTGAAAAGAACTCGGCGTAGAACTCATTTGGGTCACCTATATTATTAAAACTTTGTTTACATAATTGACTGGCCAAAGAATCATTTAAATTCTCTAAATCTTTACAAGTAATTTGCCTAAACATTGTTTGAGTTTTTTGTAAAGGCGTAAATGAGCAAAACATTATTGTTTGTCCACTGTGATCAGATGGCAACTTATTTACTATTTGTTTGTGTAAGTAATCACAATTGCAAAAAACATTATCTATACAAGTAGCAGAAGAAGCTATCACTCGGTTAGGTTCAATAAAAACATTTGACAGATCAAATGACATAAAAAGACTTAATAATCTGACTGTACTAGAGTTATTTTCTAATAAATTAATATTAAAGTCCCCGCAGATTATTATTGACTTACTACTAGCACTAAGTTTCTTTAACACATCTTCCATTACAGAATCAAACACAGGTAGATTCTGGTAACCTGGAGGTCTGTATATGACATGCTGATCAAGCTCAACACAGGACAATTCAATGGCGTGCTCAACAGACAGTCGGATGATGTATTTTCGTTCTTTCGATTTAATTGAATTTTTAACTAAATTTTTAAAAAAAAGATCACTTCTCAACCCTCCTTTGTTTAAATTTGAAGCCACCCGTCATTTTTCTAATACCTCAATCGTCAAGACCGACTTCATATCACTCGACAAATCTATGCAAAATTTGGAATTCACGAATATTTTTGCCTTGAATTATCCAGACACTGCTACAGACTGTCTGATCCAAACTCTATCGCAGGAGATAAATAAACACTCAACATTGAAGCGTACAGCAAAACGCAAGAGAATCCTAAAACCATGGATTACTCCAGGACTATTGCGATGCATGAAGAATAGAGACATTTTGCACAAAAGACACAAAGAGTCTCTTGATAATGTAGTCCTTAAAGCTACCTACACAAGTTACAGGAATTTTTGCAATAAGGTTCTAAGAAAAGTAAAAGGACAGTTCGATTCGAATGAAATTACCAAAGCTGGTCGTAACACAAAGATGTTGTGGGATACAGTCAAGCGTGTAACAAACCCAACTAAAATTACTCACCCTCCCATGGAGTTACTTTCCACAACGGACACACCTTCTCAATCTCTTAACAATGTTAATTCATTTTTTGTAAATATAGGCAAAGATCTTGCTGATCATATTAGGAACTTAAAGGATAGCTGTCTTCACCCTGATTCCCAGTCCAATACCACCAATAGTTTGAATTCTTTCGTACTCATCGAAACAATATTGTTTTGATGAGATAGCTTCTATTATTGGATCTCTATAAGCCAATGCTGCAGTGGGCTTTGATGGCATCTCTACAACCATGATAAGAAGATACTCTGCAATCCTCACCCCCGTACTTTGCCATATCTTCAACCTATGCCTCGTCTCTGGTACCTTCCCATCTTCTTTCGAAAAGGCCATTATTCATCCCATCTTTAAAGGGCGGGACCGCACCTCTGTTACTAATTATCACCCTATTGCGGTGCTACCTCCCAAGATGCGGTGCCCTATCCAAGATTTTAGAACGACTCATTAATAACAGGCTCAGCACATACCTTGAAAGCAATAATTTATTGTCAACTAACCAATTTGGGTTCAGGAAGAAAAAATATACTTCTGATGCGGCCTTGACACTGATAGATGGAATCGTTGATAATCTAAATCAACGCAAAAAATGCCTCACTGTCTTCATTGATCTTGCAAAAGCATTTGATACCGTTCCTCTCTCCTGCCTTATATCTAAACTGGAATGTCTAGGCGTACGTGGTTTTCAACTCCAGCTTTTTAATTCGTATCTCTCAGACAGAGGCAGATAGGTTTCGTAGGCAGATAGTCAAATTCTACGGTTTTCATAGCAACGAGCTGCCTATTTCACATGGAGTGCCTCAGGGCAGTGTTTTGGGCCCTACTTTGTTCCTGGTGTTCATAAACGACCTGTGCAACATGCTCCTATGCTCTGGTAATATTGTCTCTTTTGCCGACGATACTGCAATTACATTTTATGATAAATCCTTGGCTAAACTGCAAGCAACTGCTCAAACCGGATTTGATTTAATATATAGTTGGCTTATATCTCACTCAATCACGCTAAACACTAATAAAACTAAACTGATAACATTCTCTCTAAACTCCACCACGCAACCCTTGACACCAATTACTCTAAAAGATCACACCTGTCAAGCCAACTCAGACTCGTGCAACTGTCCTACAATTTCTGCTACTGACACTACAAAGTACCTCGGTATTATCCTAGATAAACACCTTAACTTCAAAGAACATATCACCCACCTTGCAGCTCGAGTTCGTAAACTTATATACCTTTTTAAAACGCTCAGACACGTTGCCAATACGTATGTAATACGCACCGTGTATCTCGCCATGTGTCACTCAGTCATCTCGAACTGTATTGGGAGTTGGGTTGGAGCTGCGAAAACTACACTCAAACCTCTGGAAGTGGCTCAGAGAGCCATTCTTAAGGTTGCTACTTTCCGACCAATGCGCAAAGTTATTACGGTCCAGCAAACTATCATTCTCAACATTTTATTATAACAACACACACAAACTCCTTTTACACTAACTCAATCCTCACTTAGGCGAAAGCACGAAATTTGCAAAGTACCCTTTATATGCTTTGCCTTCACTAAACGTTTCTCTTACTACCTTGAGCCATGTTTATATAACAGAATAAACAAACATATCTTTGTTCATCAATCCTCTTACCAAATGTGTAAAAAGCAGTTATCATGCTTTCTATCCAGTTTGAACTAAGACGACACTGAATGTCTGCTTACTTCACAATCGTAGTGATTCCTCTAACACTTCGTTACTAAACTCAACCTCTTTCCCTTGCGTTCACACACACACACACACCACACCTGCATCACAAAACAGTTACACACCACAGCTGCATCACTAATCACATACACACCACACCTACATCACAAAAAACACACAATTGCTAACACTTCACACACTTAGTATTATATGTTACTTACGTTAAAACCATAAAGTTCTAAGCAGTCTCTATTTAAATCTTGTACTCCTTCTGTGGGAGCCTGGGCTGGCGAACCTTAATACAGGTTACCATTGTTAAATTATATTAATTGTAACAGACTGTACCACAATTTTTGAAATAAATAAAAATTATTATTTTCAAAAAGTTATTTGTCTCACAAAAAGTACATTTGCGATTTGCAGGGTTTCACTTTAAGTGCTGCTGGGTGCTTACTTTATTTCGTAGTTCATTGTGTCAATCACGAACGCAGTCTAGGTATAACTTTTACTGCGTTCGTAATTTAGTTTCTTCGTTCTTAATATAAAATTGATATTCGTTTAAAATGTATTTAAATGCCTTCATTGAGGATAAACAGTTGGCGGACATGAGAAACTTGAAACTGTTTGTACAAAGAGTCAGTGGGTAGTATTTTCAAAGTGAAAATAACATTAACTGCAAACAGGGATTTGAACAGACTAGTATTGCTGTGTACACATAAACGGAGCACAGCCACAGTAGTGGTTTCCAGCAACAGCCGGCGTAGACACTACTACGAAAGTAGTAGATAAGCTAATTTTATGACACAAAATGTCCCTATATTTTAATGAATTAAACACTAGTGCTCAGCGGTTACCGACCTTGTAAATAATTAAGTAGCGGTGTCATTTCCTCTTGCCGTGGCTCGTTGCCGCCAAATTCTCTAACTGCTTTCATCATTTTAATGTTTTATTCGTTTGTAACTCTTTTCTTGTTTTCAGTGCATTTATTTTAGTCGCTTTTTTTATTTGTTTAATCTTTACAAGTAAATTTACATCACGCCTACATTTCGGCAATTATTTTACGTTTCATATAACAGGGGGCGAGCCAATTGCTATCAACAGGGCACAAATCCAGACTCCTGGCTACTACTGAGAAATTAGAGATGGAAAAACTCAATAATACTTTGCTCGACCGAGAAATTGGAACTCAGATTCAGTAGAAGTATTTTCGACCACTTGAACAATGGATATGGTACAAATGTACCTACACATATGCCTGGAGAGTCGCTTGCCCGAACTCTGATCTACCCGATAATCCGTTTTCCCAGAGACGTTGGGATGAACCGCTCTGCAGAGTAGTACAGGACAATTTAATTAACACGTCTGCTACTTCTGCGGAGCGTGCGCGCCTGCTGGCCGTGGCTTCATGCACTACCGTCGTCGAACATAGGCACTTTGTTCGGCGACACCACTTACCGCCTCGCTGCTTCCCTGCGACTAGGAGCTCCTTGTTGTTCTCCTCGTCGTTGTCACTGTGGCGAATTTGTCAACAGTCTCGGACACCACGGCCTGTATTGCAGCCGAAGTGCGGGTCGCTTAGCGCGGCACGAAAAACGTTAACGACATCATCCGACGAGCTCTTGTCACCGTCGGCGTTCCAGCTGTACTAGAACCCAATGGCTTGGCACGCGACGATGGCAAGAGACCGGGCGGCATGTCTTTATTTCCATGGAAGGTGGGTAGGTCGAGGGATTCCCGTCAAAAACGAAGTTCGCATTTTGGATTTTAATTTTGACATAACAATCGGCTTCAGCACCCTCGAAATCACGAAAACAACATCCATCATGAAAAAATTTAAAAAAATCGAGTGTCCTCAATACAAAAAACTAAATTTTAATTCTACCGTAAGATGCGATAAAGTTTGTTCCAAAATTAACTAGAATTTATGATCGTGTTTCATTATGTAGACTGCTCGTATAGTTTTATCGTTAGTAGTGATCAGATAAACAGAAAGTACTTAAAACCGTTGGTCCCAGGTGTCCTAAACATCTTTGACAGTCGTTACCGATAGTCGGAAGCCTGAAAGTGTGACAGCTAGTATTACCAAGGGATATCGCGTTACCCAGTAACTGAATTAGTAAATACTGGTATCCAGTTGCATTTAGTGAGACCTGACCATCTGAAAACGCATTTGGGAAAAGGCTAGGTGGATAATTGGTGACCAAATGAATGATTAACAAAAGCGACACGCGCACTTTTCGGAATTAAAAAGTTCTTAGCATGAAAAAAGGAATATTTGAACCCTTCCACGTGGAAATTCCACCCCGTTTAGGAAAAGTCTTATTATTTTAAGAGCAAAGAAAACACGCCTACATTATTTAATGAAAAACTACGTCCTTTTTTACACGAGGCAGGCACAGAATATAACAATAACATCTTACGTCTTTTATTCGAAGAATTGTAATTTCGAATTCTTTTTTTTAGAGTTCCGTTACCGAAGAGTGCAAATAGGGCGCCTTTTACTGAGCCTATGCTGTCTATCTGTCCGTCTGTCTGTCTCATAAGGTTGTATTTTTTAACCATACCTAATACGTAGGCAGTTGTAATTTTACAGAATACTTGTCACTACGACATGTACAATTACCAAAATGACTTAAATTACTGACATCATTGAAGGATACCTGGACTTTAAGTTAATGTAAGTCTGCAATCACCAATCCGTCAAAGTCAAAGTCAAAAGTTTATTGCGAAGTAAGTGTACAATGGTGGTGTTATTTTATGTTAGCACTTATGACTTAGCAACCTTTTACAAGCATTGCAATTATCATCCTAAATTGGCAAGTCAGTCTTGAGCAAGCGTGGTTATCAATGCTCGTGACTTATCTATATGAGATGAGACCTTTTTGTACAGTGGGACAATATAAGTTTTCTTGTTATATGTATACTAGCTTTTGCCAGCAGCTACTCCCGCATGGAGGTCGGAAATTATCTAACTGAAACGTGAAACCGGGGTATCAAGTATCCTGTGTTAATCCAGGTTATAAACTCACAAAATGCACTACTTACATTTAATAAAATAACACTCAACTCTCACTAAAGTTCCTAATAACATTATTAAAACATGATTCTAAGACACATAGTGCCACATAGCGTCCTAAAGCAATTGTGACCGTCGAAAGTTATGGTTCTTTCCCTCGGGATCAGTACTTTTTTTTCTGTATGAAAGGCTATATACTCTATGTCCTTTTCTGTACCCCTGACACACAAACCTTTTTTTTTTTTTTTTTGTTCCCGGGGTGGAAAATCCTCATGGATGTCCTCCGCCCTGGGGCGGGCGGAGGGGTCTGTCAGACTCGTACTGACTAAAAACCACCCCGGTGTTCCATCTCACACCTACGCCGGGGTCGCGGGAACACATTATTCTTCCACAACCCCGGCTGGTGCCGGCCCGCTTGCGCGGGCCCCGTCTCGGGCGGGGGGAGTGAGGTGTACTCCCCCCGCAACGTCTGTGAGCGGCGCACGCGGAACACTACGCGCGCCGCCTTCTCGGGTCCTGATGTTGGGGGGCGACGGATGTCCCCGAATCCGTCGCCCCTGGACCCATTTAGGGGGGCCGGAAGAGGGCGTTGTCCGCCCTCCTCCGACGCCCGGTGCGTCTGCTGCGGGCCGGGTCGAGAGTCGAGATCTCTCTCTCCCTTTCCGCAGCCTCCTTCTGCGAGATGACCGTTTCGCAAAAGGAGACCACTGCGTCCCAGGACTCTGCGCCGCCGACCATCGCGTTCACGACGGCCGGCAGGGACAGGTCGTTGCCTACTTCGGTGATGAGGGCACGGCGCGGCTCCTCCCAAGCGGCACACTCTGCCAGCGTGTGCCACGCCGTGTCCTCCCGGCAGTCGACGCAGTGGTGACACCGGGCGTCCGGCTCCCTGTTTATGCGACACAGGTACTTCCCGAAGCAACCATGCCCCGAGAGCACCTGCGTCGCCCGAAACGACAGGGAGCCGTGCCTTCTCCCGAGCCAGCGGTCGAGCACTGGCCGGATCGCCTCGATGGTGCTGAGGCCGGCGGTAGGGCGTGAAAGCCTCACCCGCCATTCCGCCACCAGGACCTCGCGGAGCTGCAACCGATGCTGCTCGATATGTTGCTGCATCGGTCGCTCGCCCCGCTCCCGCGCTGCCTCGCGCCACCGGTACAGTGACGCGAGCACCTTCGCCTCCAGGTCCCAGGGCGGTGATCCGGCCAGTGCACAACCCGCCTCGAAGGAGATCGTGCGATACCCCCGAATGACTCTGACGGCCATCGCCCGCTGCGGCTTGCGCAGGACAGCTATGCTGCCGGCCGTCAGGTCAGACGCCCAGATCGGCGCTCCGTAGAGCGCCATGGATCGCACGATCCCCATATAGAGCCGCCTACAGGCGGCGCTCGGGCCCCCCAGATTGGGAAGCAGCGTTGCTAGCGCCCCGGCCGCGCCCAACAACTTGGGCGCCAGCCGCCGGAAGTGGGGTCCGAAGTCCCACCGGCTGTCGAGCACCAATCCCAGATATTTCATGGTGGGCTCGACAGCGATCCGGACCCCCCCGACCACAATGTGTGATCCGGCCGGCGGCGCCCGCCGGGGGCCATGAAACACCATGGCCTCCGACTTGTTGAGGGCCTGACACACAAACCTAACCTAACACACAAACCTAACCTAACACACAAACTGACTTTCGAATTTATAATATTAGTTAGGAAGTTAGGGCCAAAACTATTCTAGTTTCGCACTTGGCCCGTTTTTCTCAGCAAACGAGGATGTAAGCTCAAACAGACATAACCTACTGGAATGGGAAAATTCCAGTATCAGTCAGTCAGTTAAAAATACAATCGTTTTCCTTACATTTAGGACAAGTTTTTGACATGAATCGTGGCTGAGATGAGACTGCGACTTGAATTTGAACGTTTTTTAAGTACGAGAATCGGCCTTCAGAAACAATTTCCTTAGGATGATCAATCATAATACGTAAGCAGCCAAAATTTCACGCAATACATGTTATTATAGCCGTCTTTCATGACAAATGATACAAAAACGATAAGCAAATGTAATCGTTCGTTCGTTTGTGATCGTTGTAATGTAATGTAATCGTTTGTGATTCGCGCTTAGCCGATTTTCCTCAGCAAATGAGGATGTAATTCCGCACATCTCACACAGACATCAGAAACAATTTCCCAGGATATATATAATTCCAATGTGATTCTTGCAAAGTTCGCATGTAAATTGAAATTTTAGAGCGTTCCGTGTAACTGTCTTGGCTGAAGTTTGTCTCAAAGGGCGGGTACCCTTATTATTTGTTGTTTGTTATTTGTTTTTCTGTTTGTCAAATGCGAAATTTGGGCTACACATTTGCGAATTGGAGACGCGGGAAATATAATTATGGATAATTAACGGAGTCGTGTCTTGGAGTTGGCAGGTTTTAAGGTTTTAGTGATTTAGAAATGGGATTTTGAAAAGTTTGTAAGTTTAGTTAGAGTTAAAAAAGATTGTGTTCTCAATTCTTGTTGTAATACGAAAAGGACTTCAAAACCAAAACGGGAAGAATTTTTTCATCATCATTTGTTGGTTCGTTCATAATCCTCATATGAACATACGTGACCAGAGGTACCCCTCTAAATGTGATTACTTTCTGCTCTAACTGTACATAGCAGAAAAGAATCACATTTATTCATTCAAACCTTTATTTTCGGTAACAAAGAAGCCCGCTGGCTTTAGTTTTGCTTAGAATTTAGCTTGACTCCTACAAATATGTCGAAAAAGCACAACACTAACACTAAACTCATTCATACGGCACAAAATCAGCACAAAATTATTAGCTGATCTGCAAAGCCAAGTTGGTCCCGCTAGGCGTACGTACATCGGTAAGAGTTAATTATCTACCTACTAGTAAAGCCCGTGTCATGATGGAAACATTATCCATCGAGACTATTTTAATCTATTCCTGATTTCACTTTAGATTCAGGAACTTGACTTTTTACAGAACAACTTGAGCTCCAGAATGTTCCAAACCCACTATAACTTTAATATTCAGATCAACCATAGACCTAATCTTCCAAGCTTCTTCAAATAAACTCCCACAATCTACCAATAAGATAAACACAACGCTGGAACACAGCACAGCGCTGAGCTCCTAATATTGCATCGGATAGCATCGAATTTGAATATTTAATGCCATCTACCAATATTCTCGAATCGATCTATACATATTTATGAGACATTTCTGTGACGTATACTAGATTGAAATTGCCTTCTACATTTACGTATATTTAAATAGGAATGATGAATCCTTCGGGAAGGGGTTTATTGTAGTCTTCTTCTTGAATGTTGGCAAGATATTTCAATAAAAATTGTTCATGTCGCATGTCGTTGTGTTAAAATGAAACTAACATTATGAAGGTGAACGGCAGATTTCGTACAGCATACTTTAGCATCTTTTTGTTGTTCTGTTGGTGTGTACGTTTAAAAAAAAAAACTTGTATAAATAGGCCATCGTTCTAAACAAGCAATCATATGAATATGAATCATACAAGCTGAATCGTTCGAATAGTAACCATCAATTTATTGCCAACCTACACAGCAGAAGGACGGCAATTGATTTCAGATTCCTTGAAAGATGATTCAGATTTGGGGAGGGAACGCAGAGCGTTGTCAGTCCGAGTGAACATACTGGCTCGCAGGTTCTCTCGATGTGCAGTCGCAGTTAAAATATCTGTATTTTAAGGCGTATTGCACAACACTACTCGGGGGCAGGGTGGTTCAGATATACGAAAAGGGCTTACAATGCTCTGCGTATCCAATAAAACAATGCATTCAGGGTGCTATTGCGACTGCCACGATTCTGTGTAGTGCGTCGGCGAGCACTGACAACTTTGACGTAGTATGCGCAAGACTTCTGCCTCGTTACTTCGCAGGCTGCGTGGCAGTCTCAACATCATTCTGCACTCGATAGCCGCTCGGGCAGATAGTCGGCTTGTGTGGGCGTTAGCCGATCGAACAAAATCTGTTTTAGTTATTAAGTACTATCATAGGCTAAGTAAGATTGTTACTAACACAATGGACCTCATTTGTAGTCTAAAAAATATATTACAATAATAATAATAATTGCAGACTAGACAATCCTTGGGTCGGGAGCACTCTGGATACGGTAATAAATAATACACGTAGTAACGTACTGGCACAAGTATAATGACTGGCTGAATCTCAGCACAGTCCTACCTGCAATACTTAATAATAGACAATCTCAGCTTACCCACAATAACTTATTACTACATACATTACACCTCCCTTCTTATTCAATAAACATTAACAAAGTTACATAATATTTATACGCATAAGTATAAGCTGTATACATGAATATTTATGCATACTAGACTGAGTTGTTACTTATACAATTAATCTATTTCAAATCGGACGACCGGTCTGCGTATTCGTTTGGAGCGCGTCACTGGAGGCGTCGCCGTCGGCTCAGCATCGCAGCTAGGTGTGTCAATGGCTGGAGGTATTGGAGGCACAATATTTACTTCAGGATCACTACTATCTTGGCCTACCATATTTTTTTCTTTTGTATTACCTAGCTGATCTTTAATCAAATGTCTCGACTCCGTAGCTTCTACTAATCCATCGGCTTGTAACGGCACAACAGTCTCACTTCGGTCGCCTGGTTCTTTGTTATCCTCATTTCCTTGACAAGGAACGTCTGACAGCCGAGATCGGCGCCTGATTTGATCAATGTGTCTTTTGAGAAGTCGACCATCGCTGCTATCCACCACATTCCTACGAGTACCTTCTACCTCTCTCACAGTTCCTTTCACCCACTTGTCTGACGCACCGTACAGTCTCGCCCAAACCGTATCACCTTCGCACAAGGTTCGTGACTTAAGTCCCTCGCTCTCTGTCTGCCGACCCTGTTTCTCCCGCACCCTATTTTCTAATGACCGTTGCCCCCGTAACAAGTCAAGCCGAGAACGGAGTGAGCGCCTCTGTAGCATTGACGCAGGTGTCTCGCCTGTAGTGCTGTGCACTGAATTACGGTAAGCTAACAGGAATGTTTGTAAAGCTGTGTCCACATCAATGCTGTCCCTATACGCCTTTTTAATGGCCCGCTTGCAAAGTTTGACCGCGTTTTCTGCCGCACCATTCGATGCGGGGTGGTATGCAGGTGAGAAGTGTTGGCGTATGCCATTTTGTTTTAGGAATGAACTAAACTCTTCACTTGTGAACGGAGGCCCTTGATCTGAAACTAACTCCTCAGGTAGACCGAATCTAGCAAATGTAGCTCTTAAAACCTTAATGACGTTTAAAGCATTTGTGTGTTTCATTTCAAAAATTTCTATCCACTTTGAACTTGAATCCACCAACACAAGAAATTTTGTACCCTGATATGGCCCTAGGAAATCTATATGTAACCTAGTCCACGGCTGCGCGGTATAGGGCCACGGCTGCGGCGGCGCCCGCGGTGGTGCGTCGGCCTCCGCGGCGCACGTCTCACACTGTTTACACATTGCTTCTATATCAGCATCTACATTGGGCCACCAGATATAACTTCGGGCTAGCCCTTTCATCTTCACTATACCTATATGGCCACTGTGTAGTTGCCTTAAAACAAGATTTCGTAATTTTGAGGGTATTAGCATTCTATACCCCCACATCAGACACCCGAATTCCGAATATAATTCACGACGTCTATTGAAATATGGTTGAATTTCCGCCATTGCTGAACACTCGTTTGGCCAGCCAGACTGTACGTATGACATTATTCTACATAACTCAATATCTTTTTGCGTAGCCTCCTTAACATCATTATGCGTGATTGGTAAAAAATCTTCTACAAAATGTACATACGTACTGTCCTTCCTATCTGTATCTGAATGTAAGTTTGTCTTATCAGGCAGACGTGACAAGGCGTCTGCGCAATTTTTTTTTGATGCAACATATTCTATGCTATAATTATATGCGGACAACAGTACTGCCCATCTCTGTAAACGAGATGCTGCCATAATTGGTATTCCTACTTTATTGCCAAAAATATAAGTCAATGGTTTATGGTCGGTTTTCAGCACAAACTTTCGACCGTACAAATACTGGTGATACTTCCTGACTCCGAAAACTATCGCCAGAGCTTCCCAATCAATCTGCGAATATGATCGCTCAGCTATAGTAAGTGACCGCGAGGCATAAGCTATCGGACGCTCCCCGCTCGGCGTGATATGGGACAGCACGGCGCCGACCCCTACGCTACTCGCGTCGGTAGTCAGCACGAGTGGCAACTCGACCGAGTAGTGTGTTAGTACCCCGCTACTAGCTAACAACGCTTTAACCTGACCAAACGCATTCTTACATTCCTCACTCCAATCATATTTTACACCTAATCTCAATAAATTGTACAGTGGGGCTAAAATTGTACTAACGTTCTTTATAAACTTAACATAATACATAACCATGCCTATAAACGCCCTCAGCTCCGATATGTTCGTCGGTGCCGGCGTGTTTAAAATCGCCTTGACCTTATCCGCACAAGTATGTACACCATCTTTACTGATAACATGCCCTAAGTAAACAACTGATTTAGCAAAGAATGAACATTTGTCCCTTCTCACTCGCAAACCATACTGTTCTAATCGATCAAAAACTTTGCATAAATTACTCATGTGCTCGGACACTGTGCGCCCCGTTATGATGACGTCATCAAGGAATACGCCTACCTGTGGGAAATCTACAAACATTTGTTCCAATCGTCTCTGGAATATGGCCGGGCTAGACGCAAGACCATACACTAACCTATTATATCGGAACAATCCCTTGTGCGTGTTAATAACCGTGTACTTCCGTGAATCATTTAGCTCCAATTGAGCATAAGCTTGGGAAAGGTCTATCTTACTGTAAAATTCCCCGCCGTTTAACCGAACTAGTAAGTCTTCAACCCTAGGCAGTGGATAGCGATCGACTTCTATTACCTTATTCAATGTGAGTTTATAATCGGCACAAATCCTTATGCTACCGTCCTTCTTTACGACGGGCACGATAGGCGTCGCCCAGTCGGAACGCTCGACCGGAGTGAGAATGCCGTCCCGCTCCAGCTGGTCCAGCGTGCGCTCCACCGGCTCGCGCAGCGCATACGCCAGCGGACGCGCGCGCATAAACACTGGCCGTGCGCCCGGCCGCAAGTGAATGCCAACCTTACCACCAGTGAATCGCCCCAAACCGTCCGCGAACACTTTAGAGTATCTGGAACTAAATATGTTTATATCAAAATTGGTTCCATTACAAATATTATTGTTATTTACATAAGTATCATAATTCAATACCGGCAGTTGTATTGTTAACGATGCCATCCATTGTCTCCCGAGTAACATTGTTTTACCATTTTTTATCACATACAAGTCTAACTGCATACATTTGTCTTTATATTTGACCAGAGGCTTAATAACTCCCAGTGGTTTTGTGGTTTCTCCCGTATAATACCTCAAAACAATATTGCTTTTTGTAATTTTTAAGTTACTAAACAATTCATTATATGTGTGCTCATTTATACACGAGACAGCACTGCCTGTATCGCACTCAAAATTCATAATCTTCCCCTGAACCTCTAATGATACAAAAATTGGTTTACACTGCGTTACTGTCAATTCATTAAGTTCAATTATTATTACCTCGTCACTATCTTCGCTGTTCATTACGTCCTCCTCCTTGAACTCGGACTCGACGTTATAATGAAGTGTCAGTCGCGGACACATACGTCGCAAATGGCCCGGCTGGTTGCACACCCGGCATACATAGCGCCCGAACTTGCAAGCGGCCACCTCATGCGGGCCGCCACACGCCCGACACTCTCGCTGTTGCCGCTCCCGCTCCCCCGGCACAGACGCAGGCGCTGGCGCCATCGATGCCGCCCGGCCTACCTGCGGCCGCCTGCGTTGCATGTACTCGCCACGGCCAACTGTGCGGCCACTTCCCGATCCGCCGACGCCGCTCCGCCGCGTACTCATCATCAACTGACAATCCACCGGTTTCTTCGCCTCACTTGTTGCACAAACAGACCCTTCCATTACTGCTGCTGCATCTATCTCTGCCGCCTCCATGCTTACGGCCAGATTATATGCCTTTATGAAATCTAGTTTGGCCTCTGCAAACAGCCTTTGTCTAATGGTCTCGCTTTTAATCCCGCAAGCCATCTGGTCTCTTAGACTTTCTTCGAGCCACGCTCCGAACTCACAAGTTTTTGACATTTTCTTTAAAACAGCTACATAATCTGATACGTTTTCACTGGTAAGTTGTTTGCGATTACGAAATTTATAACGTTCAGCCAACTCACTCGGTTTTGGTTGAAGGTATTTTTCCATAATAACCGTTATCTGCTCAAACGTTTTTGACTTCGGTTTTGCCGGAGTGCATAAATTCACCAACAATTCGTAGCTAGCTGCACCCATCACGGTAATTAACGTCGGCACTTGCAACTCATTCGCTATTCTATTGACTATGAAGTACTGCTCAAGACGTTCGACGTATAACCTCCAATCGTCCTTATGTATGTCGAACTCTGTAATTCTACCAAGTGACATTTTTTTTTTTTTTTTTTTTTAATAGCGAAATCACCACTAACACACACCGTTTACTTTATCCTCGTCGCCACTAGACAATCCTTGGGTCGGGAGCACTCTGGATACGGTAATAAATAATACACGTAGTAACGTACTGGCACAAGTATAATGACTGGCTGAATCTCAGCACAGTCCTACCTGCAATACTTAATAATAGACAATCTCAGCTTACCCACAATAACTTATTACTACATACATTACTAAAATATATTACAATAATAATTGCAGACAACCTTTATAGTGCCTACCTACTGTAAAGGGACAATCAATGGAAGGCGTGCTTTAAATTAATATAATAATTATTTCGGCGACGACTTTAGACGTGCGGTGTCAGCTCTCCAAACTGATACCCAATTTTTTTTGACCAAACTGATACCCAAATACGACATGGGACCCCTACACTACTCACTAAACCATTGTAACTAAACAAGGCAATCAAACCGATCCCGAAAAAAACTGTATTTTTCCCAAAACGACACTCAATTTGCAATAAAAATCCAACTGAAATTGTAAACGTAGTGCAGTTCACTCTCATAACTTCTATCTCCCGGAAATGCAAGCAATATTGATGTTAGATTAGAAGAAAATGTAGGTAGGCATACCGTTTTCACTCATACTAGGTAACACTTTGATATAGCATAAAATTGTAAATTTGTGAGCACCATGTACCTATCACGTGATTTATTTATCTGTGTTTGCTTATTTTAAATTATTTTTACCTAATTTTGGTACAGTATTTTTATTCTGGGTGCATCGTGTTCACATATAAAAATATTATTAATGTATACAGCATATTGTTGAACATTTTAAAAGAGTAACGGTGGAGTTTCTTGCCCCTTCTTCTCCATACGAAACTACCTTTTGAAAGGGGCGCCTAGAATCAATTCTATTTAATTGTTGACGTTCAAAAGTGCCTTTTAGTGATTTGAAATAAATGCTTTGACTTTGACTTTGATAACTTGGTGGATTTTAAATTTTCGGTGCTGGGGGTCTACTCTGTTAGTTCATCAACGAAGATACGGGCCCGTCCTTAAGTGGTTATACCTAAGTTCATCAACGAAGAAAAGGACCAGACCAAAATTAGTAATCTCTAAGTCGCCAACGAAGATACGGCCCGTCCAGAAACAGTATCACACTACGAAATAAATCCTACTCCCGATTTATTAACTTTTACGGTCGTGAAAAATACTTCGGGACTAAGGACAACTACCAAATCATGTTATCATACATTGTGAGTTCGGGACCCGAAATAATGTTATGTCCGAAGGTGATACGGAGTTTATTAGAGTGAAACTACGGATTTCGTGCTTAGAGAGTAGACCCTCCAAGTAACGAATTCAATTTTTCACACACATCAGGAGTAAGACAGCAGTCAAATAGTGTTGTCATCCATTCTTAGTTAGGCGTCCAAATAATCTTATGTCCGTAATTGATACGGATTACGAAACGCCTGTAACATCGGCTAAAGCAACAGTAGCCAGCGCTGGGGCTCTGTCTCGCATAGGGTCGGAGCATTATGCTGAGCGATGGCCGTTTTGCGTGGATGTGATGCACGTTTTTTTCTTTCTTTCTTTCCTTCTTAAGGAGTAGACCTCCTGGGTCGAGCGTTGGAAATCCAACAGCGCAGATTTCTTTAGACACTAGCTTCTGCCCGCGACATATGTTCATAAGATATGTGATGCAGATTGACACTGACATAATATTTGATATCGGATGAATAATGTTGGAGATTATTCTCTACATCGAAACACGAACTTCATCATCATAACCAGGCTATAATGTTAAGACACATGCCTCCTCTTGTTGAGAGGGAGTGAGCCATAATTCCCAATGCTGGTTTGTAGATGTAACATGTCTTAAAATTTTGGTTCTAGGACATGCCGGTTTCCTTACGACGTCGTTACCACTGGGCCACCACTGCTCTTAACTAACTTATGATATTTACCTCTTTATAATCTCAGTGTAGTTTCGTTTAAGTTGTGCCAAGGATTAGTGAAAACAAGGATTAGGAGCAGAAAGATACGAGTGTTCAGAGTGTTTTTTGTAAACAAAAGTAGGGATAGAGCCTATAAATATAACGGTTCGCAGGATTATAGTTCTCTCGGAAGATTCCGTCCTATTGTAAATCATAACTGGGACACAATTGCGCTACGATTTCCTGTAGGATTACTCCGTGAATGTAATATCTTTGGTCTTATGTCTTATTTTTGTTGTGCTTTCGTTTTGTTTATTGTATTAAAGTGCAGGTAAGTTTAAGATTGAAGTTTATGGTGCTATAGTTGTACTGTCTGAATAGTTGTCTTGTAATCTAAACATATAGTAAAATAGTAAGTTGTAGTAGAGAAGAGCCTGTCAGAAGCCAATATAGGAACCTAATACAAAATGGTAGCTACAATACAGCTTAACTTATGCGAATGGGTCCTACCATCTATCATAAAATACCAGATTATATAAAAAAGTATCCAATACAAAAAATTTAAAAGAAACTGACAGCCCTATTATTACTTGATAAGTGTTATTTTTTTTGTTTTTTTTTTAATGACACTACACTTTAGATTTCAAATTTGACATTATGTGTTTGTTGACATTATAATGCCTGGTGTAATTATATAATTTTATTTTAACTTTTTTTTAAATTATTTTTCGTCCAATTTTAATTTGACTAACGAATTTTTTTCAATATTTGCATGCCTAATTTAAGGTAGGTTGTACAGGGATCACAATGTTTTTTTTTTTTTTTTGTGAATGGCATCTCGCAGGTCAACCTATGAGGTTGTCGTCTGCTTAGACGGCCTTGCCTGTGGTTGCCCTAATAAATTAAGGCCTCCAGCCAGGACTTAAACTTATGTACTAACTTAAAAACTAAGCGACAACGCTAAGGGCACCCCCTGTGGGGTACGAACCTCGGCTTAGGGCGTCGCTGGAAGAGGGCAGCAAGGGAATAGCTGGATCAGGATTTGAGTGGTTTAGGGACGAATTTAAAGCTACAGGCTCAGCGGCGCGGGCTGGCTCGAGCAAAGGTCGGGAGGGGCGTGGATTTGGGCGTCGCGGCGGGCCTCGGCGGCGAGGACGGTAGGACGGCGATCGGGTTTTGGGCTTATGTAGTGTGCTGGTGGCCTTACTACTCTCCTGGAGGAGGGTAGTGGCGTCGTCGGGGGCGAGGATCACAAAGTTTGTAAACACCTTATTTATGTACCTACTTTCTCAGAAAATAAAACATTATGATTATGAGTAACGAAGGCAAAACTGTACACCGAATATTTTTGCTATGAGTAGTGGGAACGAGTCTTATGCCGTGAAAATAAATATTAGATTATTTGTCCATTTGTATCTGTCTAGATGTATGTTTCAAATTGACGCAAAAAAAGTTCGCACGCTGATAGTTTGTAACCTGGATAAACACATAATTATTTTACTTTTTATCCCGGTAGTTTGTCCCCGCGGTATACTTTATGACATCCACGTAGGTGAAGCCGCTGCCAGAAGCCTGTACGATATAAATAAATAAAGCACACCACCATGTACTGTATTTACTGTTATTTTAATGCTATGGCTCAGAATTAAAGAAATCTTTCTATGATAAAGTGTAATTGGTGAGCAAATAAAGTAACCTATTTTTACCGGTGTCTAGGGAACCTTCATAACTCTCTTCTTGCTCGATCTAGATATATATATATATAGGCAGAAAGGTTGAACTACCCAGAGTGCGCTGCATGAACCCAGGTAACGTCACTCTTTTTGCAGAATCCAACAAGTTCCAAAAATAATGCTGAACCAATCCTCCAAACACAAATATATATATATATACGGAAACACAAGGTAATAAAGATAATTCAAACACTCCAAACATCAAAAGAGGAGAACCATCGTGCATTGTTTCCAATATTTAGTCACGAACCAGATACTCTTACAAACATTACGGGAAATTCCATTACGCATTTTAATCCGAGATCTATACAATCCCGGGATTTTAACTCCCGTCCTCATTGTTCCAGTATTTAATATTACATAGAACAATTGAGAATTCCCGGTATTTCCCAGACGTGGGACGCGTTCTTGCAAATTGTATATCGTTAGCAAAAATGAGTGTGTTGTGAAAACGGTTATTGTGTTGTGAGTCTGTAACTCTATGGTTTCAGGTGGATTAGGATTTTTGTGTGTTTTCATTTAGAATGATCGTTTTCTTCTGATGGTTATAAGAGAGAGAAGGTATTTGTATTTTGGGCCCAGTTGGGTACGACTACGTTGTATGACAAAGTTTTTATAGACCTGTTCAACTAACCTTCTGATTACTTAGCATTGAAGGTCGTAATAGGATAATAACAAACGGAACTTTAAATAATTCGGACCACAAGTAATCGTTTTTATTGCTGACTTCAAATTATGAACAAGTTAGATCGTTTATTTGTTTGTAATAGGTAATCTTTGGAAGCTCTAATCCAATGAGTAAAATTATTGTACTGATCTAAAGCCATAGGATAAGTTTAATAGTTGACTGTAACAGTTTTATAGTCTCCTCTAACGATCCAGAGATTAGGACTTCCGAGCCAATCCATTTATTACACCCATCCAAGAACCTAACATACGATGTAACAAAGTTGCTTACTCCTTTGAAAATCATCAAATAAACCATTAATATTACTAGCTGCCAAAAAAAACGCGTGAAACTCCCACTACAGAAGTAGAAGCGAGCGTTTGTAAAAATGTAAATTTTATTACCTAAAAGCAACCGGCGCTGGTATAAATATTTGAAGTTAAGCCGAGTGCACACTGGGCATGCGCTATGCGGATTGAACATGAGTTTCTGTCACACCGTAGTGGAAATTTTGTAAAGGCGAATGTTCTTTGTCAACTCTGTCTTGCTCATAAAAGATCTCCCCTTTTCGTTTGAGTTATATCGAAGTCGTGATTGTCATGAATTACAACCAAAAAACATTTGTAAAATCGATTGCAAATTAATTAAGAAAATGTTACTTGTCGTGGCATATACGTAATACGAGTATCATCTAAACTGATGATTGGTTATTTGGGATAGTGCAAAAACACTGCTTCCTCCCCTACTTTTCAATTCCATTACTAAGTTCATCAATACAAACACTGAAACATTAACCTGCCAATGCGTACAACTGTGAATATTCCCCTGTGTATTAGGTATAGAGCTGACACTAACTTTTGTGATTGGACCATCGTTCGCTCTCCTGGGAGCAGTCGGGACAAGCTGTAGTTTCAATATACGTGAATGTTTGTGTGTGTTAGGTATTACAGGTAGGTTGGGTTACTTGCCATAATGTGTGATCAGTGATGAACGCATTGCTCGACCCTTTTTTGGTCATGTTAGTCTGAAGGTTCAAAGACATCTTAGACAAGTGTGAAATCTCTTTCTGATCTTAACGGATCTGAAGTACTCAATCGAAGTCAGTTAGTGTGTTTGTTTAATTTTAAATATTTTTAAATTTTCTATACGAAACGGAAACACATTAAATGAGGTTTTGATGTTGACCAAAAAGGATACTTTATACAGGGTGCCCCAGTAGTCGACGTCAAGTCGGAATCGGGTGACAAAGGCGGGTCAAGTCATAATAGTCAACTAAAACTTTACTTTACGTTACTAGTTCAATTAAAATAACAGAAAAGTAATTCAATAAAAACTTTTTCAACTTGTTAAAAGTTTCTTAAAAAGTAAATTTAAAAAATATAATTGGAGTTAAAAGACCGTCACAGGCAGTGGATTTCCTCGATTGTTTAATAAATGATCGTAATTTTTTAAACGCATAGATATTTTTCCCTGTTAACTAATAATGGATTTTTATGAATTATCACCCTTCTCAGGCTTTACGTCGACTTCTGGGATACCCTGTATATTTATTGCTAAAGCTGATCTAACTGGCTTTATCAGGTCTGCTTCTTGCTTGACCAATGATTTTAAATTAAGTTGAGATGATAAAATATTTTCAACAAAACCACACCACCACCCACACACGTGGGAATGTGAGGTTGAACGAATGACAACATTGTTACTTAGAATGAGGAATAACAGACGATCGGCACGTGAACACTGGGTGAATATACATTTTTACGACATACGACGAATAACGGAAAGAGGAGAAAGTTAAATTAAGGTATGAAACGTATAAAATATATATTTTAAAAAATGACACCGTGATCGTTGCTAATTCGAAGCACGTCAAAAAAATTGTATGCTGTGCCGAATCATACTGATCCGAACAAGTGTGTACACGCCCAACATTCGCAACAGTGTAACACCACCCGAAATCTGGTCCACATGCACTTACATCACTGTCCAGGAAACGTGCCTCCTTATGCATCGTTAATCTTGTTTATTGTACTATTTATTAAAACCGAACACCAGACTACACTGCCAGGGGGGAAAAGGAGTCAAGGAGGCAGAGGAATTTAAAAAATTACCAACATTGTCAACAGTGACTTAGATGTGAAACTTCTATCAGTTACATTTATTTAAGTTCGTTACGAAGATTTAGGGAGATGGATAAAATGAGATGAAGTTTTCTTTTATGGAGACAAGTTCTGTGGCGTTTCTGGTGAAGATAAGCTGTGTGTTTTTTTAATTTTTTAGTTAATCAGTTTTCGCAACCAATTCGCTTATTGATGCAATCATGGTAAAAGTTGAAAGTAACGAAAGATACAAAAATATTTTATTTGGGACGTGCACAGGGGCATGTAAAACTAACAAAATAAAGACATGTGCGAACGCAAAAACGCTCCTATGCTCAGCATAATGCTGCGATATTTAAAAAAAAAATACCGCTGCGTTTGCATTCTGTCATATGAAATATAGTCCTTTTGAAAACGAGCCCGTAACGACCGTAGCCGCGAGGTTACTAAAAATTATACAATTATATTGACCATGCAATCTCCACATGAGTTCTTTGGAAGAATGAAAATATTATTTACAACCCACTTTATTTATCCCTGCCTACAACCCACATTTGAGTAGTTCCTGTCATTTCCATAAAAATAAAGGTCTGCCAGTATTCCCCATCGCAAGTAGGAAGGCGACACGTAGAAATGGCCGACATTACTACACTGAATGGCGGGAAACTGCTTCCTTAACGCCATCTTGTTTTCTTTGATTAATTTTGTTAGTTTTCCCGAGAGGTTCTGATACATGCCTTGCATTTGTTTTATTATGTCTGCATGATTTTTTGCTGGTCCTGGTTTATGTGTCGTTTGGGTAGATTTGCAGTGATTTCGTTTGTAAGATCATGATAGCGATACGTTAAAATATATTAACCTGAACAAGATTAGTAGAAAATAGGTAAAACTGAGGCAAAATAGGAAAGCCATTGTCCTTCAGTTCGATAAAAAATGCTGAGAGTGATGATGAAGGTACATACATACCTAGATACATAAACGTTTTTTTATGGAAAGCTATCAATAAGGTCTATGATGGAACGATATTGCCCAGAAGATGCCTGTTCACTCTTGCTTTGAAGGCAGATGGTTTAAACAAGGGAACACAGACGCTGGCCGTGAGTTCCAGACATTGGCTGTGACAAACTTACGCCTTCTTCCCATGGGGGTAAGCAAAAACTACAGAACGCTACTTGCTACGATCCTAACATACGTCTTTTGCCTCGTTTACGTTCAAACATCAAGTCTTGCACGCACGCCGGTTGCGAATACAACACATCTGATCTTTCTGAAGAATATCACCAATAGGGTCACTAAAGATAGTAGAAACAACATTTATTATGATGTGGAAACCTTGAACTTAATTGTTACTTTCATTTTCTTTTTTTATGAGAGACCTTCGCCCCGAAGTTCGAAAATAAAAGGCTGATAAAATTATGATCACACTAACTAAACCCTCGAAAACTCCAATACTTTGTTAAACAAAAAAATCACAGATATTATTACCAAATGTTCGATATACGCGTATCTACCTCGTACCGTCTGTTCATATTCACGATGGCAGGTGTGCTTACCTACCTTTGCCGCCATTTGCAGCCGTAACACGCGTTAGATTTTATTGTGAACATTTTCTACGAACGTGGCTTCCGCAAGAAGTTTTCTTTTGTCGTTTGATGTTGGGGATAATTTGACGGTTTAAAAAAAAACTAGTAACTCCCTACCCTATGGCGATGACAAGAGGATTGTCATAAAAAAAAAAAAAAACCTTTGCAAATCTAAACAAGCTTGTAGCAACGGAAAAAATAATTGTACACAACATATTACTGAAAACCCTGTTGCATTCAAAAAACGTTAGGAAAATAATTTCTTGAAATTATCTCCAGCAAAAATATCTATAATACTTATCAACGTGCGTTGGTAAAATTAATAACAACAACGTATCATCTACACTAATATTATAAAGAGGAAAGATTTGATTGTTTGTTTGTATTGAATAGACTCCGAAACTACTGGACCGATTTGAAAAATTGTTTTACAGAAGCCGAAATTATGTCTGATGAAAATAGGCAACAACTTTTTTAGAAATCCATTCGGGCGAAGTGCTATCAAATATTAGATTTCATATATATTTAATTTCGATAATTCAACTCTTTTTTGAGTAAGAAGACAATTGCTTCATATTTTTCATTAAATTAGAAGCTTTGTGTCATAGCGCTTCTCTTTCTTTCTGTATATTATTACGCAGTTCGACAGTGAACGCGCTTTAAATGTTGTCAACGTCTTAAATATAACAAAAGCTTTCCAAGATGAGAAGTAAGAATAGCTGTAATCGATTTGTGTAACCTTATGGTAACGGGTTTCTAGCCAGCCTAGCCAGCCTTATCAATTCATTCCTCAAGATACTTGTGCAGGTCACGGCGGTTTGTTACGCGTTAACGATGAAAAAACATTTTTTTTTGTTTTTTACTGGAACAGTAATCCAGTAATCGAAGAATTTGGTTTTATTGCCATGGTTCTAGACAAAATCAAACTGGTTGCTTATTTAATTGTTTAATTTTTTAGACGTTGATTTCTCATTCTGTTATTACCACATACTTAATTTACCGGCCATTACTTTTTATTTAATTCTTTTTATCTTCTGTGGTATAGTAATTTTGTTCTAGGTGCATCGTCTTCACATATAATTGAATGATTAATGTATAAGTAAAACATATTGTAGAACATTTGAAAAGAGTAATGGTGGAGTTTCTTTCTCATTCTTCAGATGCTCCTTCCAAAAGGTAGTTTCTTATTGAACGAAACTACCTTTTGGAAGGGGCAACTAGAATCAATTCTATTTTTAAATTATTGACGTTTAAATCGCCATTTATGTGTATATTTGAAATAAATGGTTTGACTTTGGAGTTTCACTTACAGGGTGCCCTTAGCGTGTAGTCGCTTAGTTTTTAGTTAGTATTTAAGTTTAAGTCCTGGCTGGAGGCCTTAATTTATTAGGGCAACCACAGGCAAGTCCGCTTAAGCAGACGACAACCCCATAGGTTGACCGGCGAGATGCCAAACAAACAAAAAAAATTCACTTACACTTTCTGGGTGCGGCAATAAATTGCCTTATGCCGTTCTGCCATAAACTAGTAAACGAAATATACTTACTAGCAAATATAATATTTTGATCCTTGTGTAAAGCGATCGGCGCATACAGTAATTAATGAATTATTTACGTACGGTAGCCGCTAATGACCTCGCCAACCGTATACGTAATTGAAGTACTACGTGAAATTATAATGATCCAGAGAGCTGCTTTGCATCACGGTTTTTTTTTAAATGAGTAACTATAGGAATATCAAAAATAATAGGAACAGAGAACAGAGATGTTTATAACTTTATTCTCTGCCGATGTCGAAAGAAGAGGTTTTTGTTTTGAAATTCCAAAGTAATAGTGTTTCAATAAGATAATTTTCTTTTCATTCGTCGTCGAAATGATTTGATTTGATTTAATTAGTAGCAGCGTCTTGAGCTACCGTGGTGATCAATGCTCGAGCCTTATCAGTATGGACGGTAAGAATCCTTAATTCTTTCTGCACATGTGACTTCCCTGGTACCTCATAAACAGCATCAGTATGTAAATTTTTATTGACGGCTCCTAAATAACGGTGTTTCATTTTTGTTTTTTTACGATTAAATATTTATTCCTACATCCTTCTTCGATATAATCTTCTCTTTATTGGACCTTATATTCCTACAATTCTAATTTCAATTCTTTATTAGTAACTTTTGTGAACAGGATATTAATTCAGATTCGATACAGTTGACATTGCAATCATGTGATTTGGTTTCAGTAGGTTTTTTTTATTCTTTAATTTGATTCTCTTACATTTTATGAATGTGAGAACGTTGTTGCGTAAATACTAAAGTCTTGCCTGTTATGACCTACGGAGCCGAAACGTGGACACTCACGGTACCGCTGTTCCATAAATTCAAGGTCGCTCAGCGAGCTATGGAACGTGCTATGCTTTGAGTCTCTCTGAGGGATAGAATCCGGAATGAGGCGATCCTGGAGAGAACCAAAGTTGTCGACATAGCTCACAGAATTAGCAAGCTGTAGTAGCAATGGGCCGGCCATATTAGCCGTAGAAACGATGACCGTTGGGGTAGACGTGTTCTTGAGTGGAGACCGTGAATCGGCAAACGTAAGGTAACGCCCTCAGGCTAGGTGAAGCGATGATCTTCGCAGGGTGGCTGGTAGCAGCTGGATGAGAGTTGCCGAGAGTCGAGCTAAATGGCAGGCAATTGGTTCTCTGGCTGATGATGAGAACGTTGTAGGCCTTTTAGACTGAAAACATTGTAAAAGCCAATTATTTTTAAAAGAGTTACCGTGGAGTTTCATGGCGGCTCTTCTCCATACGAAACGACCAATTGACTTCTGACGTTTCATAAGTGCCCATGTAAGTTGATGTAAAATAAAAGTGTTGATTGATTGATAGATTTGCCCTGCAGTCTTTGACGCGATAGTCGGTGACTGGTCGTTTTGCTGACCATGGTTTTGTTCTTCTTAAGAATAGTTAACTGTTTATTAATTTTACATCGAAGGTCCAAGTTTATCATTTGTGATTTCAATTTACAGCTAAATGAACATAATGCAGCATTGCATAAGTAAACGGGCACTCCCTAAATGCCTCGAAGCTTTTATTTAGGTATTCAATTCTATACACGTTTTTTATTATTTATTTCTGCTTGAGTAGACTTTTCAATGTTTTTGTTGATTTATCGGCGTGTGCTAGCTGGCATGTGACAAATAATTTAATTTAATGTTTTGTGTTAAACATAATTGGCGAAATGTGGGTGTACTATAGGTACACCTCTGACTAACCCTTCAAAATCAAAATCAAAATATTTTTTTCACATAAACCTACATGGGCACTTATGAAACGTCAGATTCTAGGTGCACGGTTCCAATTGGTCGTTTCCTATAGAGAAGAGCCGGCAAGAAACTCTATGGTTACTCTTTTAAAAGTATTTGTCTTACTACTTCAGGGAAACAAGGCGTGATGTTATGCGTTAATGTTTGTGTTTTGTAATGTTAATTACTTACTTTTGTATAGAATCAAGTTCTTATAACTGAACAGACAGTTGTGCTACCGGAGAATTTGTTATTTGTGTAAAAAGTTAACATCGAAAAAGTGTAGGTAATAGTGACTGAAAATCCTCATTCAAGTTTGAGAGAGATAGCCGCCGAATTTTCTGCGTCTCAGGAATCGATCCGTACCATTTCAAATAATCACTTGGGTATAAACATGTTGCCGCTCGGCTATTATAGTCCCAAAAGACCTGAATTTTCTTCAGAACTCAATCACATAAGATTCGCTGAGGACGTGCTAGAACGAGTCGATTGCGACCCAACATTCATGAAACGCATTGTTACTGGTGACGAGACGTGGGTTTACGAGTTTGACATGCAAACTAGTCAACAAGCTTCGGAGTGGCGCCTTCCAACTGAACCGAAACCGAACAAAACACGCCAAAGTCGATCAAAAGTCAAAGCCATGTTGATTGTTTTCTTTGACTATCGCGGTGTTGTGCACTCGGAATTCTTGTCGGAAAATCTTAGTTTTTCACGGCACGAAACCCATGTGTGTACAAAGGGCCATAGGCATGTAAACAGTTGACTATTACACCAGCAGATATTTATTTGTACATAAATAATGCATTACTTGTTTTTAAATGTACGTTAGCCACTAACGAGCCAGCAAATCGTATTGAAAATTGGACTACATTAAATAATTATCGCGATTTCCAGTGCAGTGTTTTAAAACTGATTAAAATATAAATGTATTTTGTAGGTAATACATACTGAGGTATTAAAAGGGTATTTAATATAAATTACGGAGGTAGCGTAAAGAGTCACTGCCGAGCGTTAAGTTTTGGGTTCGACTCTGAAGTAATCAGCACCCTAATTGCGTAACACATTTTCGTAAACGATTACGATTAATCCGTTTGATTTTGACAGTTCAACAACATTCATTGCGTTTTGTACATTGTTGAGCAGAATTTTATCGAACTTATGAAGCAATGGATTAGCAATCGGTTTCAAAACGATTCCGATTCCGATTGGTTTTGTATTACGCAATTAGGGTACAGGATATTTGAGGCCTGAAAACAGACCCCACTATCACTAACGGTTAAAAGAAAAAAATAGTTAGTGGGGAGACTGGAAAACGCTGATTGTAATCAGTCACATGATCACGAATTCATCTTTTTCTGCCTTGCCTTTTCCCAATTATTTTTGGAGTCAGCTTAAAGTCTAATGGATGCAACTACCAGTTTTTGACGTGGAGTGGCTGCCTAACTGATCTACAACCCAGTTACAGTGTAACACGATACCGCTTGGTAAGACTGGTCGTCAGACTGTTGGGCTTTTAACGACTGTCAATGATCCAGGAATGACAGCTGGGAACACAACAGCTCAACGTGCTTTCCGAGGCACCGACGGGTGGTATGTAAAGATGGTCCCCCATCCACGACCCGACGCTGGCAAGGGTAGCTTAACCTGATGGATCGAACCGTGCGGATGTTATTATTACGTCTTATTCTCATAGGGACATTAGAGCTATGTTCCCATACATACAAGCTTTATGATCACTAGCAACGTTTGTAAAAGACAGAATTCTAAGAAATAAAATCTTTCATTCCTCTAACAACGTTTCAGCTGCGTAGGACTTTAAAATCCGACTTCGAGATTAGCTTTGGAATCTTTCACGGTGTGGGAAGGCGTTAGGAAATGTAAAATGTTTGCAACCACTGATACTTTGTGTTAGTATTCCTATCGATGCAAAATATAAAAGTCTGCTTACATTTTTCTGGTTTTGTGTTCTATGTTTTCAGGTAAAAAGTTGACTGCCCGTCTCCACAACAGAGTTTGGTAATTAATCCACTAAAATAGTATCAAGTATCGAGTCTCTTTATTATGTACAGTAGCGCTAATAAGTCCATAGGCAATCTCACAAAGCCATAGATTGACGCTTCGGTTTCACACGATCTTCTTCTATAAGTTGTTTCTATACTATAGACACGGACACACACTGACTTAGTCTGTAATTGAAAGTACTTCATAATTTCAACGAACTTCACATGTGGCGTGCTAGCGGTAACGACTAACGTTACCGTGCTTGGGTAGGAGCGATTATGGCGAGCCCTGAGTTCGAATCTCATCTGCGCCTGCGGATTAAGCTTGATGTTATTTACAAATAATATGTATTTATAGTTTTTGGTATGTTATTAATAATACCTAAAATGATCAATTTTGGTTTGTTTTAATAAAATTACTAGAAGTGGTTCAATATCCATTCGATACTTGTCTCGTTCATCTTGTTTGCTTAGATAATAAATGTTTGTAGGGAGACCAAAGAAAACTGAGTAAATAATTTCGATTTCTGTGAGTTAGATGCAATTCGTTACGACTATTCACCTAATTGAACGTTGTTGGTTAGTGACGAATATTTAAATCTGTTAATTAGAAGTATTGTGGTTATAATATTCATAATGCAATGTATTATAAATATTGAAGCGTTGGCAATAATCTTGCGCTGCGTAAAAGTGGACGTAAATTATGTGATAACACAAATGGACTAAGTATGAGTGTTATCATTTAAATATTTCATATTTTACCAAATATAAATTACTATTTGTTTAAATTAGTGAATGATGAGTAGAATTTTATAAACATAATGTTATTTATAATACATGTTTCTTAATTTTAAAAGTGTTTTGCTTAGAGATGTCTAATAGTTTTACATTCTTTTTTCTGGAGAAATACTGTGAGTCTGTGGGTAAAGAGATGTGAGGAAGAGGGAATCCTTGCAAGTCGGAGCCCTTATTTATGAAGTGGAAAGCTTATTTAAACAAGACTTCACATGGCGAATGAATATGAAACAAATGGTTTCATACCAACCGGACATTTTGCTGAATTATTCAACACGTCATTAAAAACTGTTCGCCGTGTACTCCACGCTATAAAGGTTGCATCACCGAAGATCTGCTAACAATAACGTAATAATCAAGAACGTTTAAGTTCCGGAATAGTTTATCCTGTATATTTAATAATAAAAAATGAGGTTTACTTTCAATCATATTTTCTTAAAGAAAATGAATACTTAAGCTATCCTCAATATGTAATCTATATTCACTAAAGCCAAATCAAATTTGAAATACTTAATGTAAACAAACTGCCCACAACCCATAACCACATATTAAAATCACTTATTTTGGAAATAAATGATCGAAGCTTAATGTTTATGGTGAAATAAATCTACTTATCAAATTTTTGAACATTTCACATGTCTAAATAAAACATATTGCTTCTAACTTAGAAGCAATATGTTTTATTTTGACATAGTATTGCACATCCTATTTGGCTGAAGAAGTTATTATAAATATTCGTATCCGTTTGTTATCCATAGGTAAAGTATTATACCAAATAAATATGTTGTATGTTTTGTAACGCTTTTTTTATTCTTAAACCTTTATTGCAATAACAAAAATAATAAAAAGCAGCATTTTTTTTGATTATTGTTATTAAAACAAACCAAAATAAAAATTGGCAACAATACTGCGCTGCATCTTATGAGATCAGAACCTAAGTCACCTGTTTCTCAGTCCAACGCTTGGGACCTACTGCTACCAGCTCATATTAGATTAACCCGAATTTTAGCAATGCCACAAACCGGCCAGGTCAAGACATGATGCGTGACTAACAAAAGCGACGGAAATATATTTTTGTTACGTGCAGTGCGATATGAGTGCGCGTCTTTACGTCAGTGTGTACCGTGCAAAACTGCGATCTTTGTGGTGTGTGTCGTTTAAACACAAACAGTCACAGAGTTCACAGCAATACGACTCTTAACGTGCCTGTGCACTTTTAAACGTTTACTGTATGTTATGGGAGCCGTGATGGCCTAGTGGAAACGGCCGCAATTTACGAGTTGTAGTTCGTAGGTTCGAACCCAGGCAGGCGCTTTACTTTGTTTTAATTATTTAATCACCACTGCTCTCAAAACGGCACTGCATTTTTGAACGCTTACTGTACGACTTATAAATTACAGACATAGACGTAGAAATTTTACATTGGGTGACACAAAACTAAGCAAGGGATGGGGTAAGCTGGTTTTACGTTTTTTTTTGGACCTACCTTTGCCAAAGGGAAAGACTATTAGGGGGCAAGACAGCTCATATTCAGTACTGTATATGGGTTATTGAGATTATAAGGATAAGGAGCTTTCTAACCGGTTTACAGTTATGCAAGCAGCATTCATGAAGTAAATTTGTACCTAGTAGTTCCCTAGTTCCCAAAAAGAATAAATTAGGTAGAGAGGTTCATATTATTGTATGTGTCGTCCACATAATAATATGAAGCTCTTCAAGAAATTTCATATTTTAACCGCTATTTAAAAAAAAAAACGAAACTGCTAAACTCATTCATCACAATTTCAATTTAAACAAACAAAAAAGCGAACTAAATCAATATTTTACACTGGCAACATTGTCCGTTCGCTGTCATTGCTAAATAAATTACGGCGGCATGAATTAAATATCGGAGTTTGTGGTTTCGTTCCTGGCTGTGCCGCGAATTAATTTAATTTTAACGTTTGTACCGCTTTTCGGTAGTAACGGTATGCCGTTTGTTTTTATTGTGACCGCCAATTTGGGTTTGTTACGTTTTCTAGAGCGATGGACAATGGTTCGAGTGTGGGTTGGTTAGTCACGTATTGTGATATGGAAATAATCCTGATGATTGTTGTTTTTATGTATAGCGTCGCTTACATCCCAACACCGGGAATATGCATTTTAATATCTTTACAGGATAGACAAACCATACCAGTACAACAGACAATAGTATGATTCTATGTAGGCAAAAAATAAAAGCCGTTTGAAATGTAAGTAATTTGTTAATTGGCATATTATGAACATTTACGAATATTTATTATATATTTTATTTTATTACTAAATAAAACTGAGTATTTTACAATACTATAAATTTTATAATTCTCTAAAATAAAAAATACAAACTTCTCAATTAGAACACCAATCACACAATCTAAACTGATAATTTTTGCTGAACATATATACCTACGTGAAACAGTATTTTAAGAGACTAATATAGGTAAATGTTTTTTATAAATTTATGTAAAAATAAAATAAGTTAATAATTAATTCAGTTCAGAAAATACACAGTGCAAAATAAAAATAAGAACTAGTAGCTGATTACATTGCCCTCAGTGCTAGTTTTTTACAAATGCACTGGACCCCACACTTGGATTCCCTGTATCGTGGGGTCCAGTCTCTTCCCACGTAAGGCAAACAAAGATAAGAAGCAGAGATTTAAGAAGTATTATTAAAAATACATAAAGCAGCTAATGAGGCAAATTATCTTAAAAACTATGGCAATCACTTGGAATCACATTTTTGAACTCTTGAAGATGCCTGCCACTTTCGTTCTACTATCGTTATCCTTCTGACGGTTTTGGCATTGTATGATTGTATTTTTGGAACGTTGCGGCAAAACCTTAGAGTTAAAAGGTTAGGGTTTCTCGGTTTTCTAGCGAGTTATTTCTACAGTACAATTTCAAAGGCTTTATTTTTTGAAGAGGTATATAATGTAATCTACTATGCAAGAGCTGAACACTGAAGCTTCAAGACCCCATTGCTTAGAACCAGAAATATTTCACGTCATCAGACGCCAAGTTCTATATAGTGAAGTAGTGGACTGGGCACTCGCTGGTAAATTCGAAGCCATTTTCACAGCCTCAACAGATGCTGAGGCTGTGAAATGTGAGATGTTGCGTGCCATTTCAGGTGCCTGTCACTTGTTGCCACTATCTAGTGTCAAAAAGTCAACTAGAAACTCTACACTTAACTCTAAACTTTTGTCAGAAGATTTCGCAGGTCTGGCGCGGTTTTTAAGTTCGACGTGTTTCTTCTAGACCTCATCCGTTACGTTACTTTGGGAGAGCAACAAAAGTCGCACTGAGGTACAAACGTCTCTGTTTCTAGCTTATTATTTTCCAAATCTGTTGAACATGCTTTGCCGTTCTGATTCGGTAATTTAATGACTGCACGGCGCTTAGATTTATACCAGACACCGGATTCACAACGAGGTCCCATATTTTTTGCAGGTTCAATGGTATAATTTAGTACTTTAAAATTAATATTGTACTAATCAACTTTTCTGTCACTCCTGTAACCAAAATATAACGGGTGTTTAACGTGTAACCCCGTCATTGTCATATTTTGTACTGGACTATACCTGGAAACCTTCTGGTTACGGAGATTATGCAAGTCAAAAGCCATTTTTCGGAGATACTGAAAGTTAAGTCTTTTTTTTATTTTATATGATGGGTTTACTCTTGACTTTAGTCTAGGTGGCAGAGACAAAGTCAATTTCATTGTATTTAAAGTCTACGATGAATTGAGCTTACCCAGACCAAGCCGGTTCACTCTAACTTTGAAGAGATTCGGGTTGTGAAAGTCCAACTTTAACTGATGTTTTTTTTTTGCGAAAACAAGTTTTCAATGTCATAAAACAACTTTAAATACTCCCGCGACTCCTGTACCGTTGCATGCACCCATAAGCTCAATGTTTTGCGTGTGTTACATAGCGCACTACCGCGACCGTAAATAGCAAATTTTCACACCAAAGTTGAAAGTGGTTTCCCAACAATTATTTATGTCCAACCAATGTTACTTAGTTTGATGCACGGAATGCGTAGTTGATGGCTTTGTGATGAGTCTTTTTACATCATGTATTATGATTTTCCTATTTCTCCACTTGTGAAATTGTTTAGATGCTTTGTTTTAATTTTTTCTGTGTTTTCGCGTTTCTCTGTGAAAAATATTTTCTGTTGGTATTTTTTTGTCTTCAAATATGTATAGCTATTATCTGCTATTTTGGAGTTTCATTCATGGTGCTCGTACGAGGCGTTCGTTCTTTATTGATGTTACTTTGCACGTTCGAAAGAAGATCGTTACCTTTGTTGCGGCACCTTCACCGCATGTGGCGCGAACAACGGATCAAACTGACGTTCACCAGACACAACACCCATCTGGTCGGAGGATCCTACCTTTACTATAGAAGATGAGTGAACTTTGCACCTCATACCTACCTCTATACCTTCTTAGGGTTGAATCATTAAATCACCCGTATTTTTAAGTCTGTCCATACCGATCATCTCACTTCTCTAAGGTTTCACCAGCCATACTTTGCTTGTTATTTTTCACTACTGCTGAGTATGAGGTCCTGGGTTCGATGCCCAGGTCGGGCTAAGTGTTATTGGGTTTTTCTATCTGGAATTTCTCAATAGCAGCCCGGAGTCTGGATTTGTGCCCGGTTGATGGCAATAGGCTCGCCCAGGGCCGCGCCGCCACTGTGTGCGAAGTGTGCAGCGCACACAGGCGCCAAGCCAATAGAGGCGCCGCCATCGAAATTATTTTTTTGTTACACTTACACAACAACAAATTCTTTGTAGTGGAGTATCGATAAGTAAGTAGGTATAATAGGCGCAACATATGCCTTGTAAATAACAAAACATAATTATAATGCGCTTATTGTACAAGTCTTCTAAGATAATATTCACGTGTGTGGTTTAATTTTACACTTTGGGTTTTTGTTAAGATAAGTTACGAGCTCAGCGTTAAAATCAAAAGAACCGCCGTGAGTTTGTTTGAAATAGTTTGAATGAATTATGAACGTAACCCGATGCGATGCGTGCGATGCAAGCGGGGTGGGGTCACGGGGTTTCCCCGACTTTAAGGAACGAGAGTGCGAAAACAATTGAACAATCAGTCAATTGAAAGTGAAGAAGAAGAAGATTAAGTGAACATTAAGTTCTAGCTCTAAAAACAATACCAATATAGTTTATGCGTTAGTGATTATTTTAACGTGTTTTCACGATGAGTGATAAAATAAAAACTGGTTATCAGAATTTAATAAGGAAAAAAAACAAGAAGAAGAACGTGGTAAACGTATAACTAAAATAATTAAATATTTTACGGCTCTACCACCCACTTCCAAAGAATCATTAGAGACTGAAACCAGTCATTTTATCGATGAAGATGTTATAAAATCTGATTAAAAAACGCTTCAGGTACGTGCTCCTCCATTATGTAATTTTCTATACAAATAAATATAACTTTAGCCTGTTTGTAATGTCAAAATATAAAAAAAAACATTTTCATTTTTAATTTCATTACAAGCCCTTCTCAGCTTAGGACTAGACGGCGGAGTTTGACTGTCGAGGACTTAAATATTATCACCGCCAAGACAATTATCGTCACCAACACCAACTTTTTCCAAAGATGACCCTGGACTCTGGGCAAAAGTTTTGAATGCTACTTTGATCCAGTATTTAATAGAAAATCCGATTAAACAAATTAAACAGTATAATTTCCCGCGTGACTCTTCGGGGCGACAATTTTCAGAGTATTATTATGAAAGGCATTTAGGAAAAGGTGAAAAGTATCACAGAGAGTGGCTGCTGTATTCAGTGTCCAAAAATGCCGTTTATTGCTTATGTTGCAAGTGATTTGAATCAAAACATAAAAATAACTTCTGCGAGGGAATTAGTGATTGGCAACATCTAGCTTTGAGTTGCAGCAGACATGAGAAAAGTTCTGCTCATTTCACTATTACGCTCTTAAAAATAAAAACACTATTAATGGTATTCAACAAAAACTTTTAGAGGTTTAAAAGCAGCGCTGGTACGTTGTAATCAAAAGAATAATATATATGTGGTCAAATTTCTATACACAAAATATGGCTTTTCGTGGCCCAAGCCAAAAAATATACGACCGTAACAATAGTAATTTTTTTTTTTTTTTTGAACTTTTAGGAAAATTCGATCATTCAATGACTAAACATATACGACGCGTAACGAATGATTTGGATTTCAAAAATATTCCGACTTATCTTGGAGATAAGATTCAAAATGAAATAATTTACATACTCGGGAAACAAATTCAACATTTTATTTTTAAATTTATGTCAAATTATGTTTTTTTTTTAACATAACATACGTAATAGTTAAATCAGTATTATTAGAAAAGTCTGCTATTTAGGAAAATATTATCTGAGTATATAAAACTGGAGAACATTTATTTCGGTCGAAATTAACAAATAATAAAAAAACATAAGTTGAAACATGTAGATTCGGGAAAAAAGAGGCGCTTCATAGGTTTCGCACACAGGCGCTGTGGGGGGTCGGCGCGGCCCTGGGCTCGCCCCCTATTACATGTGACTTAAACATAACTGGCGAAATGTGGGTGTACAGGTAAACCTCTGCCCAACCCTTCGGGGAAACAAGGCGTGATGTTATGTTATGTTATTAGTAATTCAATAGTATTTTCTACGATGTTTTTTCAGTCTGTATTCTGCTATACTCAGGATACAGTTGAAGTAGGCCTTACTGTCAGTGTCTTTATGACATTTTACGAGACTAGACTTCATTATGCAAATGATTTTGGTCAGTTTACACAGCTCCTCAGTTTCATAAAATCATCATCACACTCTGTAGAAAATGTGTCGAAATCACTGCTAATGTTTGGTTTTGTCGTAGACAAACATGAAAACACCGGAATATGAATCTAAGTTGCAATGTAGCACCGCTAATGCACGCGTGCCTTTAAAAGCAAAATAAAAACTTCAAAAAGATGAATCGTATCAAGGTTATGTATAATGCTTTTGAATTAAGTTTGACTACTTTAAAATGTGTAAAACAATCGAATGAATATTCTAATAAATCTAATGAATTCCCCTGTATGGTGACTGATGTAGATTCGAGGAAGAAGCATTTTTTTTATTCTTCCCTCTGATTTCGCGTTCAAAATTATCGTTTTTTTTTGTCTCTGTTACTTTAAAAAGTTGGTAACGCATTAAAAAAAATCATATTCGCGGTGTTTTAATATAAACGACTGTAAGGGAGTTTGATGCTTGTATTCTATCCAATAAAGGAAAAATAACATTAGAATAGCTTACGCCGTGCTGAGAACATTATCCAGTGTACTAGTATGTGGATGAGCCATTTAATGCGACTCCATCTAAGCCTTATTTGTTCCAGGTGAAATTGCTGCACCGGAAATACTTTTTAGCTTATGTTCCATAATTTCCTGCTAGAGCAGCGCATAACCACATCCATTATACATATTTAGATAATAAATATATACTACAAAACAAACTGCAGTTATTAAAATGTGTGTAAACTTTCTAATACAGCTTTTTTGCATCTGTAATATTTAATTAAATCTGGGTCTGATCACAACAAATTTTCCATTTTACATGAAAAATTTTCAATGTTACCATCACAAAAAAAAACCTTACATAAATTCCACACAAAAAAAGTTACGATCCCAACAACAAAACCTCTTTAAAACTTTACTACACAATACAACACATACATATTACACTACGTTAACCCGTTAATAGCAAAGCATTGTTCGCCCCGGTCTCTGGGGCTTGAAGCCGGCAATTGACAGCTTAATAACACTAAATCAAGAATCGGGCGATGTTTTCATTCGAGGGTTAATAACGTGCAAAATATAAGTTTATTGTGAACCACCGGCGGTTACGGGTTGTGACGTATGATTAATGTACCTACTGCCTTTTTTTTCATTATTAATTGGAAAAGTTATATGGATTTAATTGGTGCTTGATTTTATAATTGGGGACCTTGTTCAACAAGGGAAGATCTTAAAGACTAAAAGTAATTGAATTCTGCCTGCAAGCAAGCCTGCAAATTCCATTTAAAAAAAAGTCATTCACATCATACCCAAAAGAAAAATCTTAAAAATCAACTATTAAATTAATTTATTATTTAACAACTATTTCAATGTTCTATAAATTCCTTAAGAGTATTTAGAAATAAACAATTTTTGGAGTAAAAAAAAAAAACCCTTTACAGGACCGCCTAGTTCGGTAAAGGCCTCCTCCATCTGTCTCCATTTTGTTCTATCTCTAGCGAGTCTGCTCCATGTTCTTCCTTTTAAGCCTGATAAGTCATCGCTCCATCACTTGTTGGGTCTACCCCATCTTCGTTTTTTGTTAATAGGATACCAGTTTGTTATGGTTTTCGTCCTTCCATTATCGCTAACTCTTTGTAAATGTCTAGCCCATTTCTATTTAAGTCTTGGTGTTTTTTGGGTACCTTGGTTTCTTGTCGTATTGTGCTTTTTCAGACTCTATCTCTTAGTTTATAGCCCATATAACTTCTCTCTGTCGCTATATAATTATATATAATATCGTTATATATAATATATAATTTTTTTGTAGAGATTGTTTTGTTGCTTTAGGCCAAGTTTGGCTTAAAAATTATAATAAAATTCTGAACACATAAAAATAAAATACTACTAACTATTATGAACTTGTGTACTAACAATAATACTTAATTCCTTACAATTTCAATGTTTCAATTTTAGTATTAATTTTTCTTTACACTTAAATCTAATAATTATTCAAAAATTTGATTGAGATGCAGTTTTTAGTTCTTAACAAATAGACAATGGTCTATAAATCTACTAGCTACAAGGCTTACAACGTTCTCATATTCACAAAATATAAAAGGATCTAAAAAAGGAAAAAATAGAAATGAATTAAAATTAAAACCAATTTATACCAAATGACATGCCATTTCAACTGTAACAAATTTGAATTTGTATGCTGTTAACAAAAGCCAGTAATAAAGAGTCAATTGTAAGTATATAATGTCAAATAATGAGGAGAAAATGTCAAAGAGCTATGAATAAATATTAATACATAAAAAAAAAAAAAAACACTGTAGTTTGGGAGCAGTTAATAAAAATTTACATAGTGATGCCGTAAATGAGGTACCAGGGAAGCCGCATGTGCAGAAGTAATAATTTCCAAACTTACTTGTATTCGACGTAGTCTTTAACCTTATAATTTGATTTTTTTATAAGGACACGTTATATTTGGGTTTTGTACTTTCCATCGCTAAGTTCTGTAACCGACTTTGGCATCTTGTTATAAAAGCGGATACCGTTTATAAGAAATGACTTGCTTGTTTCAGTTAATCTTAATTTGGGTAGCACAATTTCATCTTTACTACGTTTATTTATATTACGGAAATCGCTTCTTATTTAAAAAAGTCTGAGTCTGAGTTTTTGCGAACATACAAAATACTTTCTAAGATATAAAGATAATGCAGAGGTAGTACATCAATTTCTTAAAATTTGTTTCAAAGAGACTTGCGACAACCCATTTTATAGATCGCGCGGAATGCCCTCTTTTGTAAAATGAAAATTGAATCTACGTCAGCTGCTGATCCCCACAGCAGAACGCCATAAGACATAATACTGTGGAAATAAGCAAAATATACTAACCTAGCTGTGGCTATATGGCTGTGGCAACTGCCTTATTTTTCTTACTGCATATGCAACTGAACATAAATTACTTGAAAGAGCTATAATGTGAATACAGTTTCCGTAGTAGCATCTAGTTTCTTGCCATCAAACTTTAAATTTAGACCCGCTGAGGGTACATTTGATAATGAGAATTTAAGAAATTTAGTTTTGTTCGCATTCAATAAAAGATTATTAACTGCGAACAATTTCGAAGGAATAGCCAGACTATCACACATGTAAGACATCCATAACTTATCTATCTATTTAAAAAAATAAGAAATGTGTCTTAAGTGAATAAAATTATATCCGATAAGTTAGCCATCATGTAAGGAAGGTCATTAATATAAACGATAAATAAGAAAGGGCAAATAAATTAGCCTTGACGCACGCCGTTCTTAACTAAGAACCACGAGGACGTCGCTCCGTTAATGTTTACTTTTTGCTGCCTGTTTTATAGATAGGAAAGATCAAGATTAGCGGCTTGTCCACGAATTCCGTAGTGGTGTAATTTACAGATCAGTGTACTGTGGTCAACGCAGTCAGACGCTTTTGAGAGATCACAGAAAATGCCAATTGCATCCTCGGACTTCTCCCAGGATTCCAAAATGTGACTGATGAGTTCTACTCCCTTGTGCCAACCTACCTTTCGTGAAACCAAACTGGCGTCTATGCAAAATCCCATTTGAGTTAAAATATGACAACATCTGGTCGAGCACGAGTTTTTCATAGATTTTACTCCACACTGGTAGCACAGATATAGGTCTACAATTAGAGGGATCACTCCGATTAGAAAATTGGTACTACTTTACTTTATGTTTAATTAAATCTGGAAACGTACCGCTGTCTAAACATTGATGGAATTTGCCTGTTAGGACAGGGGCAATTGTGTCAATGATTTCTCCAAAAACGTCAACTGAAATTCCCCCTGAGTCTTTAGTGTTTTTCTATGTTCAGAATTTTGAACACTTTTTTAATTGTGTCAATAGAAGTAAGCTCGAATTCAAAACTATGAATGTCCTAACTGAAGTTTTCTTTGAGTGAAGATTCAGCTTAAAGACTCCCTCATTCTCATCTCATCAGCATTAAAGATTCCCTCATCATCTGATAAGGGAAGAGATTTCGTAACCTCTATTGGGATGTTGGAAAAGACATTTTCTAGTGTCTCAGGAACTTTTAACTTATCTGAAATGGTTTCATTATCAATTTTCAGAAACAATTCATTCTGATCTTGCTGTTTTGTGATTTCAGTTTCTTTGTTTTACCTGCCACACAGCTTTTATTTTATTATTAGAATTACTAATTAAATTTTATTTATTTATTTAGATTTTGCTTGAGCGCAGACTCTTTTGAATATTTTAGAATAATTTCTTACATACTAATCAGACGACAATGATTTCTCGTGATACTAAAACATCTCTGCTTTTTCTAATGACAGCAGTCGCCCATTAAAAAAGTTTGGTTTAGTATCGATTGTAACCTTTTTACAGGATATGCTTTATTGAATTCTTGTCATACTGTAGAAAATAGTGTACCATATGAACATTATTATTATACATTTTCAACTTATTTTTAGAGGTCTTATTTCAATGGTTTTATTAAAGTGTAACTTTTATCTAAAGCAAATGATGAGATTGTAGCAGTATGCTCAGACCTGATGCCACTGATTAAGGTAGTCTTTTATTTTACAATTAGTTTAGACATTTTAAATTGAATGATTTAAACAATGAGATTAACTTACATTTTTCCGGTGAATTAACTAGCAGATCAATATTTAGATCACCACAGACAAAAACTAATTTATTGTCATTAAAAAGTTGAATGATGACAACTTTAAAGCTGGTGGTCTATAAACACATACCTAAGAAAGTTTGGCCTTCATCCTCTGGACATGCTACCTCACATCTACAGAGCAGGCAGTGATATCCTTTCTTTCCTTATATCTAAAACATCAATTACACAATATCAAGGTACCCCCTGTTGAGGACCTGTTGTATGCACTGGTAACTGAAAAAATATTTACGTTTAACAACATCCCATCCGGTTTAGACCAAGTTTCGCAAAAACATGATATCCTTATGATATTTATTCATTAACATTTTCACGTCTAGGATTTTGCCAGAGAAGCGATTTATATTTTGGTGATATAGTAAAATAATCTTATTGTGATTCTCTTTTGTCGACTCTAAAAGTTTAAAGAATCAATTACAGTATTATTAGAAGAACTATTTACTATTTCGTCACTTAACCTTCAGTTAAATTATCAACAACTCTACTCTATTAACTGTGTTATAGTATTAAGTAAACAGTAATTTATGATATTGTAATAATTTAATTGGAATGTTTTTATTAATAATGTATGTATTTTGATTGTCAGGAATCAACAAAAAGCTTTTGTTATTATTATTATTACCACATCCTTAAATTTAACCTCAACTTTGTGATACGTTGTAGGTACACACCTAAAGTTGAGATCTACTAATACGAATAAAACAAACAGACCGACCCTTTTCTTTTCATGGGGGAAATGAAGTATGACGTCCGAGACTCTAGAGAAAGAGTTTTCTTCTAAAGTGCTCTGTTATATCCAGTAACAATTTGTGATGTCAAATTCGTCGGAAAATTGGTGTGGAGACATATATACCAGTAATTGGGAGGCTTATGTTTTCCAAAATATTTTTTTGTTGACCACGACTAATTTTGTTAAAATATCCTGTAAAGTTATAATGAAATCAGTTCCTAACCAATAAAAACATAGTTCTTAAGAACGTGGAAATAAGATATCTTTATTCGTTACTTAAGTTCTAAGATTACCAAACATAACTTTATTTCGTTTCCTGAGAAAGATCCCAGGGAAATCCCTGGTAAAGACGCACTGACATGAAACCAAAAAATCACGAAAAATTATTTCAACATTCAGTGTAACTGCTTCGTTGGTTTGGTGATCGCAAGCGCTACTGCAGAGCATAAGGTCCTGGTTTCGATTCCCGGGTCGGGCAAAGTATTATTAGGATTTTCTATTCTCAGTAGCCCGGAGTCTGGATTTGTACCCGGTTGATGGCAATAGGCTCGCTCCCTATTACATGGGTCTTAAACATAACTAGCAAAATTTAGGTGTACTATAGGTACACCTTATGTTTTTGTTCAATGTAATATAGCTACAAGATTTTGCAGAACTTAACGTGATATTCTCACTGTGAGCTGAAACCTTGCAAAGTTCAGAGTGATTATAATGCATGCGGTGTCTACGCTGGCTTATCGCTCATAATTAAACTTGCAGAGTTAGTTTCTTGCTTTATGGAGCAGGCATCAAGTAGGTGTACTGAACATATGAAGGAAGTTGTTTTCTATGAAATGTAGAATTGTGTACAAGTATTTGTACGTCTATGGATACACTTACCTGAAAAAAATGAATATTATTAACATTATTATTACTTTTAACTAGCTGTGACCCGCGGCTTTACCCGCATAAGTCTCGATCCCGTCAGAATAATGAGATAAAAAGTATCTTATATCCTAAACCAGGTCATGTTTTACCTTTACATTTGTTTTGTAAATATTTTTAGTAACTAACATAGACTGTAAACATGAGGTTTAATTATGCTCGAAGATGTGGTGGGTGTTAGCACTCTTTTACTGAGATCTTTATAATGAAACTGTTCGCGTTTTCGTCTGTGATCTTGGATAAAAAGTAGCCCAGAAGCCTAATTGATTAACACATTTTCGTAAACGATTACGACTAATCTGTTGTATTTTGACAGTTCATCAACATTCATTGCGTTATTTACATTGTTGAGCAGATTTTTATCGAACTTATGAAGCAATGGATTAGCAATCGGTTTCAAAACGATTCAGTTTCCGATTGATTGTGTGTTACGCAATAAGGGTACAGGTCCATCTATCTAGGTGCCAAATTTCATCCAAATCCGTTAAGCCGTTTGAGCGTGACAGCGTAACAAAAAATCAATCAAATCTTTTCTGTTTATATTATTAGTGTAGATGGTTTGGATAAGATTATTTTCAATGGCAGCCTGGAGACGGGATTTGTAGCTGATTACTGGCACCGGCAAGTGCCCTCATTTCCATTACAATTATTGAAATAGGTCATGTGGGTGCACTATCCACTTCTGCCTACCTCTTTAAATAAGACATGTGTGATATTATGTTATGGATTTAAAGGTAATGCTTAACCTTTAATGGATAATTACTATGTCAACGTTCCTTCCTTTCGTTAAAAGGATTTGTATATAATTAATTATTAGTAGCAATGTTAGCACTCGCAACCGGCACGCGAGTATGACCAGCAGCCTAATTGCGTAACTCATTTTCCTAAACGATTACGACTAATCTGTTGTATTTTGACAGTTCAACAAAATTCATTGCGTTATTTACATTGTTGAGCAGAATTTTTGTCGAACTTATGAAGCAATGGATTAGCAATCTGTTTCAAAACGATTCAGATTCCGATTGATTGTGTATTATGCAATTAGGGTGCTGATGTATGAACGTAAACGAAGCAAAACGAGTATGTAAGGATCGTAGCAGGTGGCGTTCTGTGGTTTCTGCCTACCCCCATGGGAAGAAGGCGTGAGTTTATGCATGTTTGTATGTATGTATTATTAGTAGCATGTGTGTGCAGGGACTCAAAAATAAATTGTATATTAAATATCTCTTAGACTTAGGACATACCACGTCAACCGAGGATGTAAAATAAATTGTAATTACATTACTTTTAGGCCACGCAATTCCGTTGACCAAAACTTATGGTGGCAACTACATCGCTGCGTGCCAACTACACATCACACTGACGTCACGCATGATATTGCATCGCGCAAGCAGATTTTACCGCGCGAATAGCATAATATACAACGTCCCGACAACAATCTTCGGGGAGTTGCCCATGAGACACCCCTTTCCATCCTCAAATTTGACACCAATTTACATACAAATTAGTAATCTAGATTCTGATGTGAAGCGAAAATAGCAAAAACAGAGGTTTCTCCTTCTTTTCTTTTAAATACTTAATTTACAGGCCTTTGGCAAATAAATCTACTACTATGCTCCACTGCTATCTCTGTGCTTAAAGTCTCCATGAAAATGTTATCAAATAGATCAGAAAACGAACCTGTGGATGTCAATTTGTAGTAGTACTTACAATTGAGTGCTTTGATTTGATTATATGAGTCGCCGAAATTAAAATTTTATAGCTTCATTCTATAACTTTTAATGTTTCAATTAGATTAATTAAGATTGGATCAATATGAAATTTGACTTTTCTGCGTTAAACAAATTTTCGTTTAAATGTAAGAGACCAATTAATATGGTCACAATAGTACAACCTAAAAGTGCCGGGGTATCGTTTTTCCAATGGGCCGGTCTACGCTCGGCACTTTTAGGTTGCACTATTGTGACCGTGGTTGGTGCCGTGTCGGGGCCGTGCCAATGGAAAAACGCACATTGGACTAAAAGTTTAATGGATATTTTAAGAGACTAATTAATTTATTTATTTATTCTTATTTTTTTCTTTAGGCTTCACTTCTACGATAGTGCTGTCCTCGTCTGACACTTATTTTAAAACGTTTATAACTTGGCAATTTTATGCTTTTATTCTTTTTTAATATTGTTTGCACTGCTTGGAAACAAAATTAAAATTATGATAAAAATTAAAATAAAATGTCATTTAAATGTCTATTAGATAAGTATGCTTGGTTAAATAAATAAAACCCAAGAAAAACAACAACTAAAGATGTCAACTAACAAGACATCATGGACACGTAATAGTCATACGTAAACTCTTCGGTAATGTTCCGGGTTTCTATACTGGGTTTTTATTTTTTCTACTTTTGGTTTCAATTATTTTCCCCACCCGCTTCTTTGGTTTGTGAAAATATTGGTTATCTATAAGAAAGAATAAAGAAAGAAAAATTGTTTATTCTGCACAAACAAAACGCACATTACAAAAAGTTGACACAAATTACACATATATTCACAGTAGCCAAAGGCCTCGTATTCAGCATTTAAAATTTATTAATTTATAAGTATGTACAATTTTAGATTACCAATATATTTTCAGAAAGTACAGTCCGCGAGACCTTAGCTGAGTTTTGCATTCGTGTGAGTGATTACTAATCGCACCAATGTGATCGTGCGAGGGATGCACAGGGTCTCAGGCCGATTGGCCGATTGCCAAGAAAAGGACGCGTCGCTATGTACACTCTCACAAATGCAAAGCTCAACTCAGGCCTCGCGGACTGTACTCCTTAATTAAGATATTTCATTAAATACCAAACACGATATATCAACCTCATTTTTTTGGAACGAAGTTCTTTAACGAAGCTTGCGGTAGGAGTAAAATTTCAGTAAATCTTAGAAATCGTCCCTTTTTGTTTTTTTTTTTATTACAGCCATCTAAATATTAAATTAAAACCAAAACTTTTGACACTTGAAACTTGAAACTTGAGACCATATTAGATGGCTCTGTTTAAGTACATATTATTATACATCGAAAGGAACTTCATTCCAATCTGTGGGGTAATTCCCGATTTTAACGAACGTTCGCATATGAATGCGAACTCTCAGAATGCGAAATATCTCAGTCTCAATCTGTCAACCATCTTTAACATTGATTGTCGCTGATATGATATTGAGACTTGAATTTTGTCATTTTTAAGTACAAGAATTGGCTCCCAAGGCTCCCAGGCTTGGACACCTCCCGTTTTACTTTTTTGGCTGCACTTTTCACCCACTATAAGCCGCCATGTTGAATTTTTTGTGACGTCAGATAACCTTTAGCCAGCAGACAACTAAGACGCTTCCAAATCGCATTTGTCAAATTATGATAAGGAGTTGAGTAGTTATAAGGCGTAAGCAGTTAAAAAGGTCCATTTCCAGGTCCACACTGCTACATATCAAGCTATACATTTCTAGCCGTGTGTACATGAAATATTTTTTAAATATCAATTTCATAACAAATACTTCGAAAGTAAGTCTTAGACATAATAACCGAACAAAATAGAACCCTCGAGATGGTATTGAATAACATAGACCGAAAAGACGACGCTATTCTCTAACACTTTAAGGTGAAACTCGTAAAATATAAAACCCACATTTGTATTTTATCTGTGAAAATAGAGCAGTGTGCTCTTAGAATGTGAAATGCAGGAAGCGAAGTTATATTTTATGCACAAAGAGAATACTTGACTGTGGGATAAGTCGAGTCCCGTGTTGTTAAAGATTTTTGTGAGATGTGTCGAGTTTTCACACACTTGGTAATAGGGAGCATGTGTTGTAAGTAAAATTGTTACATTACGGGTAATGTGCCTGAATTAAAGATGAACAAATAAATGATCCTTCCCAACATGCTCATAAATTCTTTTTCTTTGTCTTATATTTTGAAGCCCTCTGCGCGCCCGATGGGGCCCTTCTCATCGAAAAATAAAATAAACTAACGTCCATACATTTTTTTTTTTTTTTTTTTTTTTTTTGTGTATGGCATCTCGTAGTTGACCTTGAGAGGTCGTGACTACTTAACCGGACTATCCTGTGGCTGCCTTAAGCGGATTCAAAGCCTCCAGCCAGGGGTAACGTCCATACAAACTTTCTTCTCCTATTTATACCTTTAGGGGATGATTTTTTCATAATCCGTCCGTAGTGTTACCTTCGTTATTTAAACATTCATAATAGAATAGAACAGAATACTCTTTATTAAACCTTAAAAAATTACAGATATATTAGACCCAGCGGTTTCGGCTGTACGGTTACCTGAAGAATTGAGTGAATAGAAAACAAACAGTTCATTTTTCAAATAAATTTTCATTTGAAAACATGCATTGGTGCTTTTCTCTTTTGGTGACAGTTTATTGAAACAATTGATACTTATACATTAATATTAAAACATATGGGCCTTAAACTAGAGGAATATAACCACTGTACATTGTCTATCATGTCATATGGTTTAAGTTGTGTTTTTTTTCTTTCGTATTCTTTTATATTTTGTAAATGTGAGAACGTTATAGGCCTTGTGGATTGTAGATTTATAGACCATTTTCTATTTGTTAAGCATATGGTACTTGTTGACAGGCCTACACTGTCCTCACATTGTAATTAGAAAACATTGTAAAAATCTAATTGTTTTAAAAGAGTAATCATAGAGTTTCTTGCTGGCTAGCTTCTGACGTTTAATAAGTGCCCATGTAGGTTCATGTGAATTAAATATTTTGATTTGATTTGAGTCTCGTTGCCTCGTTGGTCTAGAGCATGAGGTCCTGGGTTCGATTCCCAGGTCGGACAACGTGTTATGGGGGTTTTCTATCTGGAATTTCTCAGTAGCAGCCCGAAGTCTGGTTTTGTGCCCGGTTGATGGCAATAGGCTCGCCACCTATTACATGGGACTTAAACATAACTTTTGAAATGTGGGTGTACTATAGGTATACCTCTGCCAAACCCTTTGGGGAAACAAGGCGTGATGTTATGTTATGTTGAGTGAATTTAAGATTTTATTAAGTAAAAGAGATGTGTGCCAGATGGGGTTTCCAGTCGACAAAAATTACGAAATTTCATCGCCTGTTCAAGCCCCTTTAGTTGATGAATGTTCCAAAATACTTGCTTTGTGTTCACCTTTGTTATACTAGGAGCTCTTGTGCATAATCTACTGATTTAAGCTGTGCGTTGGCTGTCAGTGAAAAAATGACTACGTAAAAATCTGAAATTAATTCCAGTCCTTTGCAGATGTAATTAATTCCGAACTATTTCAATTGTGATAAAAAATACTTCATTATCTTTGCTTATTTTCTACTACCAATTAAACTAGTAGATAACTATAGCTGCACTCATCGGAAGGATATTTTTTTTTAATTTTGATTTCTTTAAACCAGAATAAAAATACGCAAATTACTGATGTAATTTATTAATACTGACTGACAGAAAACAGTTTAGTATTTTGTATATTATTCATGCTTCGAAGAAAGAACAGTAAACATTCTCCATTAAAACAACAATTAAAAACGGTTTCAATTAGATAAAGTCGCCAATAAAAATGCACCTCCACTATTTTAAAATCCAAACACCAAACCGACTCCGAACGAGAGAATATTTCGGTCTGGCAAGCCCATTCATTGGGTTCCGACGGACGTATTGGCTAACGGAACTACTCTAGTGCTCATGGTTCACCCCTACGGAATGCGGACAAAAAGCGCAGGAAAGTTACATCGTTACATGCGAAGCTCTTCGTAGTTTCATGTGGATTTCTTTTTTTTATTAAACCTTCTGCTGGCTTTACAGAGAATTGTGCGGTTTTTAAAGTGTTAAGGAATGATAAGAACGAGTTTGGATAAAATAGTTGAATTAGGAATTTGTTTTCTCTTTATTCATATTAGTTTTTGGCTATTTTATTGGAAGAGTAAAATTGTATTTAATTTGATAAATATCAATAAAGAATAGTGATTGATCAACTTGTAATAGGACCCTGGTGATGGATTAAGGAGATTGTGGTGAAACAGCACAGACGCACCGACAGTTTTTACACTGCACAAAAAGTACTAATTATAATATAGAAGACAGCGACAGCGGTACACCTCATTTTCAAGAAGAAAAAAACCCTTTCTTGTTTATACATTCTCGAAATTTGCAAATTTGTTCGATTTGTTTGTTTGTTTGTTTAAACTCCAAGAGATAATAAACCGTCAAGATACACATAACGTCATAAAAACAGATTAAACTTACCAAGCTCTAAACTAAAAATGCACTCAAAATAGTCATTTCAACGAAAGTATATAATTAATTACCGGAAATAGTAAAAATTTACAAAAAATTAATTGATTCACAAATAAATTGAACCAATTTCTATAATCTAAATGCTATTATAATATCAATGAATATCAAAATGGCAAATTTTAATTGACGTATTACACAAAATAGTTTATTTTTATATATTATTACTTATGTTTTGACTAATAAGTACAATTAAAGCCCTCTACTTACTTATTTAATTTTATCCTTTGGCTGTGCCCTAACAGGGTCCATATTTTTGTACCTAGCTTTAATCCTTTTGTAACATCTTTTTACATTAAAGAATGCAATTAATAAACGAATAAATCATTGAGGGTCACAGAGAAGAGGCCTGAGGCCCAACAGTGGGAACATTAAAGGCTTATTATTGTAAAATAATGTGATAGTAAACTACTTAATAAGAAAGAAACTTTAAATTAGGCCCCAACTCTTAGAAATCGTAAAGTAGACTCCTGAACTAACTAGATAAACATCAAAACGACCGAATAAAAATAAGTTAATCCGTTCTTAAGAAAGACTTATAACTGAACTGGTTACTGGCAGAACTATTAAGATAATTCAGCAATAAAAAACTTATTTCGTTTGAAAGTTCGAGCAATTTTTCCACCAAGTTCAGCATCAATTATTTAAAAGAAAATTTATTCTTGAATAATTTTAAGATGGTTGCTATTTGGGTTTCAAGTTTGCGGTATCTGAAGTGTAAGTTAGCTACGGTACCTATTAGGGTTCCATACCTGAAAAGGAAAAAAAAAACGGAACCCTTATAGGATCACTTCTGTGTCTGCCTGTTAGTCAGTCTGTCAAGACCCTTTTTCTCTGGAACGCGTGGAGGTATTAAGTTGAAATTGATATCAAATACAGGTCTAAGATTGAAGCTCTTAAAAAATCAAGCTTCTAATTCAACGCAATAAAAATTACGGCAATTTATGCGACATATTTTGATACTCGCATACAAGCAATAAAAACCTCTATGGTAGATACTTCCCGTTGATCTAGAATCATGAAATTTTGCAAGAAGGAAGGTCTCACAGCTCAACTAAAGGGAACATGAAAAACATCGTTAATATGTAGTAATATCACATTAAAAACCGTACAAGTGCGAGTAGAACCGCGTGGAGTGGGTTCCGTAAGAAGATGTTACCTACCAAAAACCTTTCATGTAAAGCAGGTTGCCAAGAATTACATAACGCTTTCACTGCTAAAAAGTTATCAGATCGAATGACGAGCCAAGCCACTATTTGTAAAAGGCTTAACTCTACAAACCTCACCTTGTTCATAATATACGGCACGACACTCCAATTAGTAGTACTAAAACGTTCCACTATCCACCTCCTGGCTCCATCATCAGACCCTCCACAATCTTTAGAACTCGTCGAAACGAATCATATGAACCCAAACTCGAGGACTTTACTAGTAGCCTCTGAAGAGTTCCACAATCCAACTCCTGGCTCCATCAGAGGACCCTCCCTAATCTATTGAACTCGTCAAAACCAATCATATGGACCCAAACTCGAGGAGTTTACTAGAAGCCTCTGAAGAGTTCCACTATCCACCTCCTGGATCCTTCATCAGACCCCCGACACCAAGTGAAATATAGTGGACTCATCAAAACGAAACTTGACTCCAAACTCGAGGGGTTTACTAGTAGCCACTGATCAGTTCTACTATCCACCTCCTGGCTCCATCATCATACCCTCCCCAATCTTTTGAACTCGTCAAAACGAATCATATGAACCCAAACTCGAGGAGTTTACTTGTAGCCTCTGAAGAGTTCCACTATTCACCTCCTGGCTCCATCGTCAGATCAACTCCAAAATACCAAATTATACAGAGTGTTTGGCAGAACGTTGAACATACGAAAATGGTGGATACTCAGCCCTAATTTATTTAGCCCTTGGATATTTAAAACTATAAAAAATTGCTTTCTTCCAGTTTCACCACTTTCTTAACTTTAATGTGTAATTTTTATTAAAAATGGCTAGAACAGGTAATATTTATCCCAAGGGAATAGTGAATGTAAATTTTTACCAACTTTGCAGTATTAAATTTCGCTAAACATTTCACTTTCCGTAAAGGTCGAGTGTCGTCGAAAATTTCCTACTTAATAAAATTATGAAATAACTCATAAAGGCTTTTTGTTTATGGCTCGTCTTAGCAAGGGTACTACAGTGTCATCAGATCCCAAGAACAAACTTGGCATTGTAGTTGAAAAACATGTTCTCTCATACATTCCAACTACAAATGTAAGTTTGTTTGCATAATATTGAAAGATTTACCATGTTATTTTAAGACCACAGACTTCTTACAGGTTTTCCTGTAATCTGTAATGAACAAATTTCTATATTAAAAAAAATAGATTCAGTAGTTTCGGAAATAAGGGGGTAAACTTTCATGTGATTTCTTGTATTACTTCAAAACTGTTTATTTTTAATATTACACAAAAGATATTTTAAGAGGCTCACACGGTACGGTACAGTTTGCAAAACTTTTGTTTTAATTTTCTAGTTCTCCCCCCAAAAGTGACACCCATATACAAAATTCATTTAGTGACGTTAGACGACCTTGTTTGGGTAACAGAAATTCATAAGTGTACCAAATTTCAACTTAATCAGATTCGAAGCAAAGTGGCTATGACAGACGGACAGACAGACGGACACAAGTTATACTATAAGGGTTTCATTTTCCATTAAGACGTACGGAACCCTAAAAATATATTTTTCCGATTACAAGCTACATTTGCAGTTGCAAACTTGACTTGACGACGTACAACCATGACATACATCGATGTATAGGAGAACATATTTTTCAAATACGATGTTAAGTTTGTTTTTGGGATAAACTCATCCCAACTTCGGAACCCTTCATTGTGCGTGGTCCGACACGCACTTGTCCCGTTTTTTTCATAGTAGGTACTTTTTTGTTGAAGAAAAGGTCTGTTCGCACTACGGATCCGTCAAAGTCTGTAACTCATTTGGACTTTATGCATTTCAGAAGCCTAACTTTAAACGCTGGGTCAAGGAATTGATATAGATAGAATTTATTCATCTCAGACAAACTATAAATCGTTGGAGGTTCCTCATCCTAGACCACTTTTTTTAGGCGGAGTACAAAATACATCTTAGGACCCGTATAATTTATGCAGCTATACAAAAAAAACAGGTTAAAGAATGTTTGTTGTAACCACATTTAAAATCCTTAAAAAAAAACACAGGCCGTAAATAGAAAAATATTATGCAGGTAAGTAAAGTTTTATTTAATATTATATTCAAAACATAATAAACATAATGTTTGCTGTGACCTCATTAAATTCTATGAAAAGCGGCTCATGCAGATAAAGCAAAATTAAAAGTAAATAAAACAAAAACATGATTAAGGGGACACCCGGATTTGAACCGGGGACCTATCGATCTGCAGTCGATTGCTCTGCCACTGAGCTATATCCCCTATGTACTTTAAATTTATAAATTGATACCAAAATCACGTTCAAGGAAATCGCAGTCTTCTTTTGTTAGTTTAGGAAGTTTTTACAAAATATTTTGAGAGTTTATAGATGTCGCTTCAAGCCCAGACAAAATATGACCAGAAACTGTGAAGTTCTGTATTCATAACAGTTTTATTTTTACTTGATTTCTGCGTACTGGGGACGTACCTATATGGTAGACGTAGCAGCAGTTTAAATTGAATAGACTAAGGGCGAATTTCACCAATGAAACTGAACGCGTTCAGCACATCTAAAACACGTTCAAGAGCTGTCAGTTTCAAAATTGTTATGGAATATTGACTTTGACAGCTCTTGAACGCAAATTAGATTTGTTGATCGCGTTCAGGTTCATTGGTGATATTGGCACTAAGTCGACGTTCGACGTAAAAATATCGCAGCGGGATTTTATTGCGCACTGGATTTTCAACTTTCGGTTTTGACCCGAGCACGTCGAAAAAACACACTGTTGGATTTAAAACTCTCGGCGCTAATCAGTGCGTTGAAGATGCAGTATGAGAAAAACTCTCGCCACGATATTTTAACGTGCATGCGAACTTCGACTCAGTAATGAATTTGAAAAAAGATTTCAGTTTTGTTCTTTTATTTTAACAAATATATGTGACCAGCCACTAAATTATAGGCATTTCAGCCTATCAAAGTCCAATGCTGGATATGATCCTCTACCAAGTTTTACCCCACCACCTAGTTCTTTGTCTTTAGCATCCAATCTGCCCTACGCGCTTTTTAAGACTTTTTTCTCCTCCTGTAACATAAGACTTAAACATAACTGGGGAAATGCGGATGTTTTGTAGTAATACCTAATTACAGCTCTGCCTAGTTCTTCAGGGATTACAGGCGTGATGTTTTGTGTTTTTACTGTACACAACTTTTCCAATATACCCTCACAGAAGCAGATGCTCTTAACAAACTGCTACAATATTTATAGCCGGTTACACAAGAGAGCAACACATCCGCCCGTTCGAAGTAATCGAGCGCCGCCTATTGTTCGTACTCTCTATGTAGATACTATTCAAACGCGCACGTCGGCTTGGTAACTATGGTACCTGGTTCCAAGGAAAAAAGATTGAACAGTAGGTTCATTTGCCTAGACTTTTCCCTACTTTATTAGGCCGCCAGTGTTACGGATTCAATGCTAGTATTTTCAATGGAGCTACTTCTCATCGGGTCATGGATCTGACCTCCGCAAGTAACTGGGTAACACGATACCCTTGGGTAAGACTGGTTGTCAGTAGGTTTTCTGACGACCCGTAACGACTGTCAGAGATCAACGACTGACAGCCGAGTCAAACTGCGAACGTGCTTTTCGAGACATGGATTGATCTCGCTAAATAATGGATGGACACTCATCCATTGGACGACCTCCTTATGCGTTGCTTAACCTTGAAAATCGACTCCTTGTGGCTGTTATTAATAAGCCGCGAACCCTTCCTTGAGAATAGAGATTATGCTTGTAATAATTCTTACTTCAAAATGGCTGGCTTAACGCTTAACTAGTTCTTTTCGGAGAAGACGCGCTTTGAAGCGAAATTTGTAATCTGTGACCTTCAATGTTAAGTTTGTTCTCACAAAAGCTGGCCTGCGTTGTTTGATGATTGGAAAATTGAGCTAAAGTTGCTTTGAGCCAAAATTGGGGGATTTCGCATAGTTTTCTCTTACCGATTTCCCAACACAACACTTGTGTTAAGCCAGGATTACAGTCCTTTTTAGGGGATATAGATTCTGCCGGGGTTGAGCTTGAATACGTGAGCAACTCTCGCTACCTGGCCCAAATTAGTTCCTTGTGGTTATAGTCGTTAAGAATTAGCAAAATCAATAGGGATAATGACTAATATTAAAAATGTTCGTAAAAATAATGCAATTTCAAAGAACGCATGGTAAAAATGAGACAATTGAAAAAATCTGTTAAATCGATGTAAATATGAAGAAGAGACACGCTTTTAAAGTTTTTGGAGGGGATTATTCGCGTCCTTGTCGCGCGGTACGGCGCGAGTATGAAGTTACATTGTCGTGACGTCACTTCTACGACAGTGCTGTCCTTGTCAAAAATTTGAAGCTTTTTGTAATATTGTTTGCACTATTTGGCAACAAGCATTTTTTTTAGATAAAATAAATGTCATCATCCCAATTGCAATAATTAGCGAGACTTACATCTCGATAATTGCATAAAACGAAATAACGTCATATAGTTGCAAGCGCTGCTGCTGAGCATGAGGTCCACGGTTCGATTCCCAGGTCGGGCAAAGTGAAGTGAAGTTTTTATCTGAAATTTCTCAGTAGCAGCCCGGAGCCTGGATTTGTGCCTAGTTGATGGCAATAAGCTCATGGGCTTAAACCATACTGGCGAAATGTGTAGGTGTATTATAGGTACACCTCTACCCAACCCTTTGAGGCAACAAGGCGTAATGTTATATTATGTGACTAAAAGGCCATCTAGATGCCAGCTGATTGGCTTATCTTCTCAGTGGTTTTATACTGTAATGGTGTGGCATTAAAGTACAAAACCACTCGTTATGTCATCTAAACCTTCTGTCTAATCTCACCTTGCTTCGTTATCCAGGCTTTGCAAACTTTTTTTTTAAATGTAATCCATTTTAAAATCCCTTCGGTTTTGACGGCCCGTTTTTTAAATCATGGGTGCGTTCCCGCATACAGATTTTGTCCGTGGATGTACTGAAAATTAAGTGGTACACTCGTGCGCTGAATGATTTGAATATTTGTTCAGTTGAATCGGTTTGATTTGATACGTTAGTTACTGGCAGGGTGGGAACTTTGTTATTATGAAATATAAACATATTTTGTAGAGAAATGATTAGGTAGTTTTTTTTAATGTTTGTGTTTTTTTGTTACGCTTTCACACTAAAACTGTTGAACGGATTTAGATGAAATTTGGCACATGTATAGACCATGACCTGGATAAGGAGAATGGATACTTTTTATCCCGATATTCCCCTGGGGTCGAGACGCATGCGGTTTAAACCGCGGGTCGCAGTTAGTGTATAATAATTATGAAATGTTTAGCTTTCCTTTTCTTCTTCTTTTTGTACAAAAGTAATGTCATAAAGTAAATGTGCCAATATTTCGGTTAATGGCTTCTGGGCATTGTGATTTGATACTTATTTTGTAGACAGATAGAGAATTGACAATGCAATGGAGCAGTACACACAGTCACGCAGCTCATGAACGATGGAGATTTTAAAAAACACCAATTTCGGAGTGGTGTGCTGTTCCATTTTGTCAAAATGCCATAAAACGAGCACTTTGAATCAACTCAGGAGGTGGTCGTTTGACCGATATTTTTTTTTCGGATTAATGTCATAAATTTTACACCTATAACTAAACTACCCCGTAAACGCAGTCTATTTTTTTTCAGTAGCAACCATATGTATAACACTAGAAATAAATACTATTAGTAAATAACATCAAGCTTAATCCGCAGGCGCAGGTGAGATTCGAACTCAGGGCTCGCCATAATCGCTCCTACCCAAGCACGGTAACGACTAAGCTAGCACGCCATAATTTTGACACTCGCAAATAAATCAAAACTTGGCAAGAAGCAAGGTCTCACAGCACAAGTAAAGGAAAAAAACCGAAAACCAATAATTTGTAGTTTTATCGCATTAAAAAACACATCTTATGCAATTACAAACTTACATTTGCAGTTGGAGAATTGACCGTGACGTAAATTGATGTATGGGATAACATGTTTTTCAACTGCAATGTTAAGTTTGTTCTTGCTAAACGCCTAAAGTTAAGAGTCGTATAAAAGTCAGAAAACGTATGGTTAAGCAACAAGTTATAGAAAGTTGAACTTTAAAAACGCTACAGAAGGTAGCTTTTATATTTGTTCGTGACCCCAGCCTAGGTTTCGTTATAAGTTCCATAAAACATTATTCATGGAGATATTTTACAAAATGTAATTTCGACTCATCGCAAGAAAGCAACATAATCAAAGAAAATAATGTACCTTACAAAATAATCATAAATAATACGTTCGTACTTCTGCACACAATAAGGCGTAAACTAAAAAGCGTTTTTTTAACTCTTATAATAACGTAGATTGAAATGCTCGTAATGGATTTTGATTTCATGGAAAACTTATTTTGAGATGAGCTATAGAACTTTTAAGTGAATACCTCCATTAAACTGTCTATATTAGCTATGTCTTATGAAGTATAAACGAGATTCAGATACCTAAGTTCCTACTAATAACAAAGAGATTAAAAAAACATAGACACGTAATCTTTATAAACAAAACAAGGTCTGGTTAGTTACACCAACGCAGTCATTGTTACGGGCAGGCACAGCTAATGAGGCCAGTCAGAAAACTCTCTTAAGATTTCTAAAGGTTCGATCAACATATATATAATTCAGACTGCCACAAGTGCAAAATAACCCGCACATTCACACAAACTAAAAGCCAACCAAATAAATAAACCAAAATACTTTAAAATGTACTCCACTTCACTCGTGCCAAGATTTAAAATTCAAGACAATGTCTTAAACATTTCGGAACGTAAGGGTCCGGATCCGGAATTACAGACCGGAATAAAATTGGGAAACAGCTTTAAGCAATAACGTGTGTATTGCACTTTATTTTGGCGTATGAGATGATCTTTTGGCAGCGGTAGGTAGTGAATTCTAATGTTTTGTGTGCACTCGATGTGTTTTTAAACAGATTTGTATAGATTTTCTTCTGGATTTTAGAAAAATATATCCATTTGATGACAATAGGCTAAAGCAGTAGTAGCCCAGTGGACACGGCCGAGACTAACGAGTTGTAGGTTGACTTCTTTGTTCTAATAACCAGGCATGTCCTAGAACTCAAAATTCGAAGATATGTGACATCTGCCAATCCGCACTGGGCCCGCGTGGTGGATCACGACGCACTCCCGTTCACAGAGAGGAAGCCTATGAACCAGCTGTGGTAATATAGGTCGATTATGAGGCTCGCCTCAAGGGACTAAAACATAACGGGCAAAATTTGGGTGTACTTTAGGTATTGCTCTGCCCAACCCTTCAGGGAAACAAGGTTTGATGTTATGTTTTAATGCCACAGATGTAATTGGGGTGATTTTATTACAAAACACAAGCTTAATCAGCATATGCAGTTCCCACTGCTAGGACACAGGCCTCCTCTGTGTGAGAAGGACTGGGCCATAATCCGCCACGCGGGCACAATGCAATGCCATAACCGGGGGAAGATCTTGGCTGTTACTGAGAATTTTCTAATGAATAAACTAGGCCCCCAGGACTTGATATACAATCTGGCGATTAGCAGCTTAATTTAGAAGTAAATTAGTCAGTCACCACATATATACATATTTTTTTTTTCCAGCTAGTCCAGCCAATAGTAACGCCTCCACATCAAGATGCGATCAATGGCGGAAGCTGTTTAAACTCTCTTATAATTTTATCGAACCATCTGAAAGTCTACCGCCCGGGCATGGGTTGCTGTGACCGTCTTGGAAATCTCTAAATAGAGTACGAACCCAGTTCCGGACCACTCAGATCACAAGTGCGTATACGGTACCTCCCCACAGACAATGGCCCACCTTCCATCCTGCGCCTTATGTCACCTATGCACTTGATGATCTATGACTGTGTCAGTAAGCGGAATTCGGGCAGCTGCATTTTGGGCCAAACACGTTTGAAGTTTTGCAATCGATACGTTGAGAAGAAGTAAATTAATACTATATAAATAACTTAACTTACCAAGAAACGGTGCCAAAAAATCATTTGTTTTTCAGATTAATTATTCTCAGTTTACAGTATTGAAAGAAGTTATTTACAAATTCTTAGAAGGATTTCGAAGGTCAACAAAATTGATATTTGATATCAAAGGGCATTAAAACTGGATATTGTCATTATTTGGACGAGTAATTGTATACATCTGCCAGTCTCTGCAGTGGTGTCTAAATCACATAGTGAGCTATTTACTGTTTCATAGTTGTTGTGATGGGACAGGATCAGCCCTGTTAGAACCTCTTCCTAACAAACATCTCAAGCATGTAAACTCACACACACGCAAACACTATCACACACACACCCACGCACACATACAATAACAAACATACGTCTCGCAAAAGAAGAACCATGTGTATATCGGGATAGGCCCTCATCAGCGATATTACACTTGCACTATGTAAGTAGGCGTGGATTGTCGGGCGAAGAAAATAGAGATACTAGTTACAGCACAATCACTTTATTTCACTCACAATTTCTTATAAAATTATCACCATGAAATAACCTGAAGGCAGAGGTCCGTCATATTAAATTAAAGTATGAAATATAACAGTAACCAACTTATTTATTCCAACCGCTTGTTAATTAATTAAATAGATCGCTTAAATAGCTAGGCGCTACGGCAGGCGCACCGGGCCGAGGCTGCCACAAGAATGATCCCTTCCAACGCTGCGCACTCGCTTACATAAAGTGGCCTGCTGAGTAGTGGGGAGAGTGGGGAGGTGAATGTGCCACTTTGCACAGCGTAACTCGGCCCGCTGCACTTGTCGTTTACATAGATCACGCCGACACGGCCATACTGACGTGCGGACGTCCTCGTACGCGTAGTCTCATCAAGCATTATCTAAAATGACAGAACGTTAGTACTAATGTTCGTTCATCCTGACTAGCAATCTGGTCTGGATCATCCCTTCACAGTTTGCCACTTACTCTAGACCGCTCGACATCGAGCCTTCGTTATTTATCCTAATACTAGCAATCTGATCCGGTTCACCCCTGCAGAGTTTGCAACTAATTCTGGACCGCTTGTTATTAAGCCTACAGGACTTTAGCAATCTGGACCGGTTCACCCCTTCAGAGCTTGCTACTAATTCTGGACCATTCATTTTTGAACCTTCAGTACTCATTTTTTTTCCTTTTTTTTTTGTTCTCTGGACCAGTCATTGCGGAATCTACAGGGTTACCTCATATGCTAATTATTAGTTTTTATTTGAATTTTAATAATAGACCCAACTTAGACACTCCACCGAACGCGTAGCAGGCCTGTGTAATGCCGACCGAGTCTCAAGTCATAAAGCCAGCAAATCGTCACTTCAATGTGCATAAGCGTTCGGTGTTGTGTCATAGTGTCATGTCACCGAATGTGTCTTATCAGACACATAATTCATGTTCATGACACTAAACTAGCAGCGACAACTATGAAATCTAAATAACAATAATTTTAGTATTGAAGCGCCGTCACGACCAGACTGACATTCGCGCGTCCTTGTGCGTCTCCATCCTCATATGTCGCCGTAAGTAACCGCGGGCCCATTTTTCTGTAAAGAGAATAAAACTGGTAGAAACATTACTTTTACGCTCATCCATCAGTGACACACATTACAATGTTTTATATTCCCACAAACTCAACCTTTAGGAGCTGACCAGCCTATTTCAGCCTATTTCAGCTGAGCGGACAACTGAAATAGGCGTCCCTCCAACCAAGCCAAATAACATGGACCGGGCAACCCATCGGCGTCGCTCCGATCACTCACTAGTACCACCCACACATATCTCCATTGATCTCATAGCCTCTCAGACTAGACGATCACTTTATAATAATTATGATCCAGAACATCAGCCAGCATATTCCAGTTCTATAGTCCACCCAATGACACACATCATAGGACGTCAACCCGCGTGAGTCGGTCCCTTATATATTCCTTTTCCGATGCCGAGAGGTTTCCAGAGCTGGTGGTTAACGTACGTGAACTACAAATAGACAATACATCACTGCCACCACCCGACGACACCCATTCCACTCGTCAATCCCGGACTGCCGCCATCTTGGCCTCCTTCAAGCTACCAGTCAAGGTGGTAGCTACATCCACCAAGCCCTCACATTCCCCGGGCATGGCAGGCAAACGCTCACGACTATATTTGTATGCTCTAAGACACGCAACAAAGGGAAGTCGGTACTCCCTGCAAAGTGACCCATCTGGCACATTCAATGAAGAAGGTATCGCCACTATAAAACGGTCTCATTTTTCCCTTTGCGACGCAGCAGCTCTCCCAATATTCTCAGATGCTATCTTACGAATTTCAACCAAATCTAACCGAAACCCAGACTCAAAATATGAAGCCAGACTTAAAAGCCGCGCCCGAGTGCCGAACACAAGTTCTGTTCGTGTATACCATAGACCTTGCACAATCCGTCGCTAGCTGCACTTCGAGAAGCTTGCCGCGCCAGGTCCCACCCAATTCACTTTCGATTATAACGAGTAAGCACCAAATTTTCTCATGACTACCTGCTCTGCCAGAACCGGTAGCAACAAGGTGCAACTTTTCACCATGGGCACCATAACATTGCACTGTCTGCGCCTATACAATACCTGCTCCAATCCGAAATGATCCGCGAAGTCGCACCGAAAAGACAGACAGCATCCTTTAGAACTTAAACTGCACCAGCTGCATCCAACTAGGAAGTGCACTCGAAAAGGATGCATTTAGTGGAAGAGTTAACAATGACAAGAAAACTCCTTGCTATCGATTTCTCCACTAAACTTCCCCGCGGTGTCTAAATGTACAGTATGCCATTGTGCAGAAACCCTAAGCATCGGATGGAGTCCCCGTACCTCTTGAGCCCCGAACAATCCCTTGAGGCCCAGCACACAATGCAGGACTTACTTTCGCACCCACCTAGCCATCTCAGGGAACCAGAATTGCTCACAAACCCCAGCAAGGGCTTCATCCGCACCAAGGAATCCAACCTCTGTGTGAACACGACTTATCAAAGTCCATGTTAGTGACCCCGGAACTGATGGAAGCCAAAATACACACTTACCACGCTCAATTCTCCTGCACTATACTAACCCACGAACGTCGCAAGTGTGAGCCACAGCCTGACTGCTTCGCCCACCCATGATATCATGGATCTAGAGTCGCGGCGGCCCCACCAATGAAAGCCAACGCAGATGCAATTTAACAAACTACACAATTTTTCCTGCCAGACCATGGGACGTGACCATGCACCAACTCCGTAATTCGATTTCGGGAACAGAAAACCTGCATGCTCTATGCCACTCCACGGCCTATGGATTCTATCGAAATCATAGACCCACAAAAAGGCCCACCTCACGTGAGCACCTGGAACGAGGCCGATCACTGAACTAGATGCCTTGACGGAGCTACGATCTGTAAACACAGTATACGCCCGTCGCTGGAAACCTTCAACAGCTTCAATGACGGCCAGGGTCTCCAACTTGCAAAAACAACACTGCGATGCTGTATCAGTTATTCGTCGGCTAAAGTCAGACAAGACATAAGAAACAAAAACTTACTTTATATCAATATTGCCCCGTACCCTCAGAGCTCGGTGTTTAGTTCCATCAGTGCGTTACAGTCAAATAATTATAGTCAGAACCGGTTCTGATGTAAGTAATTCGATCACTTTCTTGTGGATATCTTATGTCTGTCCATTTGATAGACCCTTTTTGATTTGATTCAAGGTTCAAAACGTAAAACACGTGAAATATGGGGCAACGAGCCAAAAACTAACCTCAAGGACCTACAGATCGTTCAAAATAAAATGATTAAACTACATATTATTTCACTATAATAACCTTGCACCTACAGTCACATTTCACAAAAATACATCAGTGACACAATCGCGGCTCGTAGGAAGGATCACATTTTACTACCGCGAGTGCGGACAGTCAATGGCGAGAGATCAATTATTTTTTTCAAGGTGCAATAATATAATAAGCTACCTAAAGAGGTAAAGAATGCAAACTCGTTGGGTATTTCCAAAATTTAATTTAAGAAAATCACAATCTAAATGATCAAATACTACTCCAATAAACAGACTTGCCCTGCTGCTGTTTTGCTTTATTGTGGCACCAGGATCGCATTCCTTATCTACGGTAATTATTTCTTTTGCGGGTGGATCGAAAAGTTTTAAGTTTTGTGTTAGTTAATAATGTTATTTGAGTAGGTACGAAAAGAAATGTTATTACTACTTAGATGATAATTAGATTAGCAGCTTAGTTTGTGTGTCCAAGTTATATTTAAAGTTCTAATGTTCTCAAGTAAGTGAAATCTTTGTAAGTTCTTAATGAGAAATAAATTTATTTAGTCATAAACACCAGTCGTAATGCAACATTGCAACGCGGTATACCTGCCATAAAGAAATCATAATCCTTTTGCAATATCTGAACTAATGCGAGTTTACCTTCACCATGTGGTCAGTATTAATGTTATTTATGAATAATGAATCTCTTCAGTAACGTTAACTTCTTTCCCCGAATATAGTGTAATTTTGTCAATATCTGTACGTACATGAATACCACTATCTAATAGATCTCTACCTATAATAACTGGTTCTGTAATTGAGTTAACAGGCACAACATGAAACAAAAAAAAGACAATGACGTGTTGAACTTCACCACGGCTCAGTATTCTGCGATTCATATTTAACGTTTTCTTTACCTATACCTAAGGTAACCTATACGTAAGGTAAACTAAATCACAGCGCATAGTGCCCGGGAACTTTTTGAAAAAGCTAAAAGCTACAAACGAACTAGCACATTATCTATTAAAAAGAAATGGAACGAGCTCACCGGATGATGTGGTTGTCCATACACGTAACAGGTGAGACGGTTCGTATCACGACTCTCCGGTGCTGGTGCTCGATTCGAATTCTTCACTTCGTTCAAAGGTTCGTACTGCCACTTGCTTCAATCAATTGATTTTGGTCCGTTGTGCTTCAACGATGAAATGTGCCATTGAAGCTATTGTCATTATCACGATCAAACCGTATCAGTCGCACAGTTGCGGTGAAATTTGAAGTTTGCGGTTAAGCGGTTGCCGGAAGTCGTGATAACAAAAACTCCATATTTTGAATAGATTAGACGTTGGTCCACACTTCACTGTCGTCACTATTTTCTTCAAGTTTTTGCCCTTCGAATCCCACTTCTGATATCGGGATAGGCCCTCATCAGCGATATTACACTTGCACTATGTAAGTAGGCGTGGATTGTCGGGCGAAGAAAATAGAGATACTAGTTACAGCACAATCACTTTATTTCACTCACAATTTCTTATAAAATTATCACCATGAAATAACCTGAAGGCAGAGGTCCGTCATATTAAATTAAAGTATGAAATATAACAGTAACCAACTTATTTATTCCAACCGCTTGTTAATTAATTAAATAGATCGCTTAAATAGCTAGGCGCTACGGCAGGCGCACCGGGCCGAGGCTGCCACAAGAATGATCCCTTCCAACGCTGCGCACTCGCTTACATAAAGTGGCCTGCTGAGTAGTGGGGAGAGTGGGGAGGTGAATGTGCCACTTTGCACAGCGTAACTCGGCCCGCTGCACTTGTCGTTTACATAGATCACGCCGACATGTACTATGTTGTATTTATGTTTTCATAAAACAACAAAATGTGTTTGTCGTTATTTCGGGAGGACACTAGCACCTGCAAAACAGTTAACACTAGCGCAGGAGTCAGAGAAATCTATCTTTTTTGTACATCTTGTTTGTATATTTTGTATTTGTAAAAAGAACACGTTGGTTTTTGCTGTAAAAATCTTACGTGAAAAGTGTGGGGAAGTGATTTTATGGCAAAGTTAAGGGAACTGATTTCACCACAAATTTTTTGTGTCAATCCCTAGGGATTAACAGCTCACTTCGAGCTTACTTCACCTAAGTTTTCACATTTTTACAGAATAGATCGGCTGTACTTACCTACCTAAGTGTTTTAAGTTAAGACTCATACCAATATACCAAGTAAAAAACCTCATGATTTTCTCGACTTGTCTCAACCTCACATAAGTGATATTCATAGTTGTAATTTATGAGGTGAGTTTGAGTTGAGGAACCAACTGTCAAAAATATAAGGTAGTATGTTAGGTAGTCAACAAGGAGTTTATTGAATATTGACGTGTTCGTGACGTATCACCTCGACTCACACTCATCCGAGGGACCTCATAAAAATTTCCCCCAGGAAATCAGGATGGCAACCAACCGATTATCCTTTAAAGTTAAAGTTCGCGAGCACATTCGCAAGAAGCTGGCAGTAATATCATAACGGTATAGTTTTCTTATTGTTTGTCTTATTTGTTTTAGTGAATTCATATATTTATATATATTCATTTGTGCGTACTGTTATACATAATTAGGTAAATACATATTTATCCGTTTTACCAGGTTTATGCGTATATTTATATTTAAAAATAAGGGTACCCCGAGGCTCGCCTTGAAGTCTCCTCGACAGAGTTGTTCTAGTAACATATTATACAGGAAATAGGAATCTTATTCAATTTATGTAAACCTTCATACCATGTTTGAATTCATTAAAATATAATATTAATATATAAAATTATATGATATTAATATTATTCACAGTTGAAGCTATGTCTGAAAATGCCGTCCCATTTTAACAGCACTGTCTGCCTATTTCATAAAAAAGACGAAATAAAAACCGACCAAGTGCATCACACAAAGTTACCTAATAAAGGGTTCCGTAGCAAAAACAAAGAAGTTAACTTTTACCGCGCACAATAATAAAATTATTATATTTATTTTACTAGCTGATGCTGACTTGAGGTGAGGTGAGGTGATCTATCCGTGTGCCAAATTTCATCCAAAACCGTTCTGCCGTTTTGTTGTGAAAGCGTAACAAACAATCTTACTTTCGCATTTATAATATTATAGTCAGGATAAACAACACAGACCTTAAAATTTAACCCTGTAACGTGCGCCGCATTTGAGAAGCAAACTAAATTATGTGTCATAAAGCTCTCGCGAAGGGAACAGACAAACAACGTTCGTTAATAGCGCTACAAGACGTAATTGTACAACACTAGAGTTTCTGAGAATGCTGAATACACATCGCTTCTGCTCTGGGTGCGAAGTAAGAGATAATTTAAGTGCATACAATTTTACTTGTGCTTGGAAATAAGGACTTGACTAGTCTGACAGTAAATAAAAATATAAAGCAGGGCGAGAATCGCGATGTGGCGTAAAAATGCCGCTACAGAAAAGACACGACTCATTAGCAATGAGGGACACGAATACTCGTAAGATAAATAAAGGGGTAATTATGGTTTCTAGGTTCAATGAACACTTAGCCAAAATGCATAATTGCGTCGAACGCAAGTATGCACATTCGCTCGTTCACCAAATGTGGGCCAGTTCGGGTTTAGACCTCATCAGAGTGGTGACTCTGATGAGGTGTGAGTATCCTAAACACCAATCATTTTCCAAATAAGTTAGTAATATAGTTTACAATGTTTTACTATTTCTTGTTTACATTTACTGTATATATGTTGTATAATATTATTTTAATTTTGTGAATGTGAAGACTATGTCATTGTATTTTTTTCTTTCAGGTAGTTTTAATCATGTTCTGGCTGTTTGAGTACTTTATGCGGCCTACCCAAATGTCCTTTCTTTTGTATTGTTCGTTGAATCGTTTAGCTCCTTAGTTCTGTGTTGAGCTGCATGATTACTGACAAATGCGTGCACTGACTGGACAGGTACACTCATACTGTGTGGTTATTTCCTCAAAAGACCATTTCAGATACCAATCTACATGGTCTTCACATGACCTGACCAAGATTATGTCTGGACTTTAAAAGAGACTGTGACCTCTGAGTTTGTTTTGGCCTTTCATCTCAGAGTAGTCAGATAGGAAACGCCGATCTCATCTAGTTTTAAAAATATGACTGACGTGTAAAAGTGTTTGTACAAAACCTACTTACAGAAATAAAATAATTTATCATTTAACAAAACTTTCTACAATGGACATTCTTGCCTTGCTTGTAAATCATATTAAAAAGAACAAACATATTTGAATAACCCTCACTTTAAACTGGGGTTTGAATGAAAGAATATTTCTCTTTCTACTTGGGACTTTAGGAGTTCGGACCAGAAATACCGACACTTAACCTCAAGTTCAATTTATTCACTGATGTAGTGGTTACAACATAGAATAATAGTGGTTAACAAAAATGATTAGTTCGAAGACCCTAGGTTATCGGCGGAGACTCTTGACACCGCGATGTAGAAATCGGTCGAAATGGTACAACGCCATCTAGTGACGACTCAACATACTATTTTCAATTGTTAAGTCATTGTGCGGCTAAACATATTTAAAAAATTTGTGGACTATGGTCGGTCCTATTGCAAGTGGTTGCCTGTACTCAACGGATCGTCATAGTATAACAGCTACCACCTGTTTCAAGTTACTTATAAGTAACGAGGCGTAACTTGGTGTTCAACAAAGTTTTTATCTAGCCTATCAGCTACGGACATTCGTCGGTTACGTGATAACCGATGGTCCTCAATGCTCCTCTTTGCGTTTCGTTATTACAAAAATTATGTAATATGTAGTTCAGAAACTAGGACCAGTTTTCAAACATTATTATTCTACAATGTTAGCTTTAATTATATTGCGGTTTTTTAGCTAAGAAAAAATGTTGTCCTTTGTAACATACATTTTACTATTGTTGCAAAAGTGTGAACAAAACGCAACACTTTTTATTTTTTATGCCAAGTCGCGCCATCGCCAACGCCAAGCCAATTCCAGAGCGTCGTTTGGTTTCATTTGATTTCGGAAATAAATAGTAGAATACTTTACTAAATAAATAAAATAAAAATACAATACTAATGGTAAACTTTAGTAAGGCGATTATTCTCTTATGAATCAAGTCGCTGGAATCCGTAACATTTACAAATAAATGTAACATTTCTAAATCACTCACTTCACTTTCTGAACTCGATATTTTATGATAATTTTACTTTACACTTGAAAAATCACAAAACTTTCGAAAACCGTCACAAAGCGGCCAGTAAGCAGACGAGCTACTAACAGTAAATTCGACCGCTTGACTGAAGTTTGAAATTTTCATAGGAACATCACAGACCATCATTTCTATACTTTGCGGTTACGAATAATTATTGGTAATCCTCCCATCCGTAGGTAGCAACCCAACGGTAACGTCGCTTACGAAAAGTTTCAATAGAAACACTTTTGGGTTGTGAATTGTGGACAATTCTACCATCCGTAAGCAAAACGAATCGTTTTTCGAATAAAGGAACCGGAAATTTGAGACAACCTTTGTATGGACTGAATGAAAAGACTGAACAAATAGGAATGAATAGTTAGATCAAGTTTCTCTCCGAAACGGTTCTGACCAACTTCGTGATAATTCCAAGCTGTAAATGGACTAGTTCAAATAAAAGCTTTTATATTGCACGGCGTCGAATTCAAACAGACTTTTAAAAACGGTTTGATCGTGTGGTGTGTGAAATTTCAATCCAGGCTCAAGCTTTGGTGGTACTGTACCGAAAATATCGAGTCTTTTTTTCAGTACCGCAAACGTTAAAGTTCCTGGTATTTTCATCAGGCACGACACTAGGCGCGCGATTCAGTTTTCATTTAGTTTAAATATGTAAAAAAGTTGAGATCACAACGCTCCGGAATGTTCTAACCAAATATTTTAAGTAGCTGTCAGTGTAGGCGTTTTCACCTTTTCAGGGCCAATGACAATTACAATTTATAGTTTTGAATCGGAGCTACAAATCGTTACACTTTTCATCATTTTGAGCAGGTTATTTGATTAAAATGTTTGTTTTATGCAAAATAAAAAGACGGATTTACTTTATCGGCAGAACATGAAAAACATCTCAGCTGTCCAACGAGATACAATAAGATACAAGATATCTTTAAAAAAAAAAACAAATGACTCGGGTCATAAGGGGTCGTTTGGTTTCAAATGACCCGACTCGACCTGACTGGAATTGCCGAAATATTACCAATAACCCTGTACTTATAATATGGTCTACATGCAGGTGGCTTGATCAAGTTTTAAACTTCAATACAAAATATAGCAGCAAATAATGTCGATAAAAATTTCTTGTTTTCGTCAATTTATCGTCACTTATATGCGATTATTAAGCGAATGTTTCAAGAAATAAAAAATCACACATCAGCCGTCAGCTATCCTAAGATTTTTTTTTTTAAATTTATTTAAATACAACATTTAAGTAAATCAAAGCTTAAACAAACAATGTTGTTGAGACCGCAAAAGTGACGAAAGTAAACTAACTGGTGCTGTGATTGACAATATTTTTTTCGCGCCATGAAAACTAATTTTATAGTCACTCAGACATACGACAAATATTTTAAGCTTTCTCACAATTAGATAAGAAATACTCACGTAACTGTGGGTCTACAGTCAAGAGAATAAAAATTGCAGCTAATAATCAGCCTGATCTCACTGCTGGGACACAGGCCTCCTCTTTGTGAGAGGGAGCGTGCCGTAATCCACCACTCAGACCCAGTACGGGTTGGTAGATGTCACATGTCTTCGAATTTTGTATTCTAAGACATGCCGGTTTCCTCATGATGTTTTCTTCTTTCGCCGTTTTGAGAGTTGTGGTGAAGAAATAATTTACACAAAGTAAAGTGCCTGTCTGGGTACGAACCTACGGCCTACAACTCGTTAGTTGCGGCCGTTACCACTGGGCCACCACTGCTCTCCTCCTGCAAAAAAATCATTTCTTAATAGTATAGTCTCGTTTTTAGTGACTATACTATAAGTGCACCTCTGCCTTACCCTTCGGGGATTAAAGGTTTTTTCCCTTCAACGATTTCTGTGTATAATTAAACCAGGATTTTTTTTCATATTTAAAATATGTCAAAATATGATCGAATGAAATTGTGCAATGAAAAATCCGGTGTGTATTTTTCATTCTCTTGCAAGGTTTTTTTATAATATTTAGTATATTCAACAAAAATGTTATAAGAACATCAGTTTTTTTATATTTTTTTCGTTATTAAAGCCGCAAGGAAATAATTAAAAACTAGCTGTTGCCTGTGACTTCATCTGTGATCCAGGATAAAAGTAATGTTTGTAATGTTAATGTTTATAAATGATAAATGATTTATTTCTGTAAGTAGGTTTGTACAAACACTTTTACACGTCCTATCTGATTACTCTGAGAAGAAAGGCCGAAACAAACTCACAGTCTCTTTTAAAGTCCAGACAGAATCTTGGCCAGGTCATGTGAAGACCATGTGGATTGATGTCTGAAATGGTCTTTTGAGGAAAAAACCACACAGAATGAGTGGACCTGTCCAGTCAGTGCACGCATTTGTCAGTTGTCATGCAGCTCAACACAGAACTAAAAGAGCTAAACGAGCTGAAGCTAATGTTTAATAATCCTAATCATTTATTTCATTCATGTAGTTTAGAAATTGTTACAAGTATTGAGGTGTGTACATGTATGAACATGAATCCTGCTAGGGCACAGCAATATAAATACAGTTTAAAGTGCTACATTGTCACAATAATGAACAAACCACTGTGTTTATACAAAAATACTAATTTTTACATGTTAATTAGGTGTCCATCATTTATTATATAATTAAGTAACTGTAATGTATTATAAGATAGGATAGAACAATTAATTAGTCATCATTTCCATTCATACATCAACCAAGATAAAAATTAAATTGAAACAAATAGCGATAACAATAATAATCATAAAATAAAGTAACCTATGTAGTCAAAATTGTAGGCGATGTGTGTATTACACGTATGAATTTCAAAATTCACCTATCGTCAAAGAACTTCTTTAGAGTGTAATACGATTTTGGTATAAGGTATTTTTGGAGACTGTTTTTAAATTTATTTTCGTATTCTGATGTTGTGGGCGTTTATTCGTCCTTTGTGAGTGGGAATATATAATACAAGTGTTTTCTTATAAATTTTGGTAACTTATTAAATATAGATACCAGTTAATGTTAGGACCTTGTATTCTACAAAGAATGGCTTGCAGCTTTCTGTGTTATCTATATTGGCAAGAATTCGTATATTCATTTCTTTTGTAGAATAAAAAGCCTCTTTGTCTACACCATTTCCCCACACCACAATTCCGTAATTTAGCCAGTGTGCGTAGGCATAATATGCTGTTTGAGCAGTTTTTAAATCGGTAGCTCTTTTAAGCTCCTCTAAGGCATATATAAGTAGCCACCCACCCGTTCTTATTCAGTTCATGGTCTATCTGTGTACCAAATGCCATCCAAATCCGTTTAGCCACTTTGGCGTGAAAGCTTAACAAACAAACTAACTTATTTTTGCATTTGTAATATTACGTAAGTTAGGATTACTCGTAGGAAGTTAGGATAGTACGGAAGTAAGGATTTCTTTACCTACTTAATATTCAGCACATTGTATGTTTTAGCCTCCTGCTTACAAAGCTAAACGTAATTTGGTTAGCTAATGGTAAGTGCACACTATGCTGTGTTGTTGGAAACTTTATTTTAAGAGAATGCAGTAGCTTTACTTAGGGGTGGGCTGAGATATAGAGGTACTTCCAACAGTATAACTATTCTAACTGGGCACAAATCCAGCTCCAGACTAATGCTGAAAATTTCCGACCGGAAAAAATGGATTGAGTCAAAGACTTTTGTAGTAGGGTCTTACTCCATGCTTCACCTTTCTCTGGCTGTGCTCCCAACTTATTTGAATATATCTCTTTTTCTTAGATACTTCTCCATTAGCCACGACCTTATCCCACCTGACCCCTTCTACCATCGGCTAATTACCATCCACACCACTATGCCATTCCACCAATTCGCACTAAGCACTTCCAAACATCCTTCATAATGCGCACGGCAAAAGAGTGGAACTCACTACCTGCGTCTGTGTTCCCGAACGCGTTCAACCCGAATCTCTTCAAAGTTAGAGTGAACAGGCTTCTTCTGGGTAAGCTCACTCCATCGTAGACTTTGACTCTGTCACCTCTGACCTAGACTAGATTCAAGAGTAAACACTTCTCCAATAAATAAATAAAAAAGCCCTAATTTAGGAGTCACAACATTTCTAGCCATATCATCTTTCCAGCAGTCATACCATCTTTCTTTAACTCCATGTCATCATCATCATCACCATCATCATCATGATCATAATCATCATCACCACCGTCATCATCATAATCAACACCACCATCATCATCATCATCATATCATCGTCATTATCCTCCTGTCCCTTATCCCAATTGCTTTGGCGTCGGCGCAACATGTCTTTTTCTTCAATACTTCTCTTTTAGTCGTCATCTCAGGATTCATCCATTTTCTAGTCATACCATGTTTTACTGAGTCCATCCATCGTTCTTGCACATGCATGGTGATTTAAGTTCCAATTCACGTAAAGCGTGTATCAAAAAGGTGTGGTCATATTAAAAGTAGTGGTACAGACCATCAAACTGAACAAGTTACTCTATGGGACCAAAATCGTAATCGCGAAAAAATTATAAGCCATCCCATACAAATCTTCACAATTAGCTCGATACACGCTGTATAATGTCCGCACACCATAATAAGAAAACAAGGCAGAATTCCTGTAGAGGTCGCCGGTGTGCCTCACTGATTAATTAGTTTGTGGCACCCCGGCGCACTGCGGAACCCAATTTTAAAATACGGTTCGTGTAATGCAATAAGTTGGCGGTTTAATTTTATTTGTAGTGACATGGTTATGATTTCGGTCGGGTTTAAATGTAGTGTTTTATTTAATTTGTCTTGCGCTGTGAAAAATGATGTGTAAGCACAATTTTTTATTTTTATTAATTTAGTCTACACAAGTTCTTAAATATACAAGTAGCATGGTATGAGATTCTCACTAACAGAAGACTTACACAGATTAAGCAGCGGGCCCTAAACTAGGCACAGCCTGTATCTTGGTGACCCAAACACTACACCAACTTAATAATCCAACGTTTCTGCTAGCGCAAGATTGTTACGAGTATTCATATGTTCATTACAAAATTAACAAAAAAAAAATACAATGAATTGATTACCTACGAAATATAATAAAAATTAATAACATAGATCATACATGGAAAACAGTTAAGGTGAGGGCATGTATTCTATCAGAGTGTGTATTAGCGTGCGCTGCAAAGTAAACTTTCTGTTTCCTCATAAGCCAGCAACCATTCTTTTAGTTTAGTTTTGGCCTCAGAGTAGTTGTTAGGTATAGGGAAGGTTTTGCTTATAGCATTAAACACCCGTATGGGTAAATACGACGAAAACCGGGTCGTGAAGAGGGTTTTAGATTTCGGAAGTGGGATTCTTTCAGCTATTTTCCTACCCCTGTTACTGTAGCTAGAGCGTTTTTGTCGACTTTTATGAGGCTCAGATGTGACCGTGGGATGAACAGCTGACGTACGCGTAAAACCCTTTTTTTTATTCTTATTTTTTTTTGGGTGGGAAATCATCAAATGACTTCTTCGGAGGGCGTGTCAGACTTTTACTGACTAAAACCCACACGTGTTCCTTCAGTTGCCTGTGCCAGGGCCACGGTCACTCTTTCAAATTACCCGCGACCCTGAGGCGTAAGTCCTATCGGACCCCGTCATTTTGTGCTGACATCTCTTTGAGGCGCGCGTGGAACACGACGCGCCATCGACCCGGGCCTGGTCCCTACCGGACGGCGAGCTACCCATTGCTCGCCGTCCTCAAGCCCGTGCCTACGGTGCCCGGGAATCTGCAGGCGACTCCCGACGCCCAGGGCATCACCTGCGACGACTAGGGGCGTGAGGGCGCAAGGCTCTATCCCTCACGCGCTCCGCCTCCTCCTTCGCGAGCATAACTGCTTCGCAGAAGTAGGTGACGGCTTTCCATTGCCTCTCGCTCCGTACCATGGCCTGGACCAGGGCCGGACGCGAGAGATCCCCGCCGCCAATCGCCTACACGAGGACGCGTAAAACCCTGGATTCCGTATAAAGTTCGTCCGTAGATAAACTCCGCAGCCATCCCAGAAATACCTTGAGGACAGCTCGCTTGGCCCGTTCCAGCTCCAGCATGCATGTCCTGGCGGCGCTGCCCCAGACATTTACACAGTATTGTAGTACAAATTATAGGATAGATAGAGCAGTGGTAACGGCCGCGACTTACGAGTTGTAGGTCGTAGGTTCGAACCCAGCCAGGCGCTTTTCTTTGTGTAAATTATTTCATCACCACTGCTCTCAAAACGGTGAAGGAAAACATCGTGAGGAAACCGGCATGTCTTAGAACGATTCTAGCTTTTTTTGCAGTATAGGTATTGCAACGGTGTCAATGGCCTTGGCGAGGTCCAGGAAGACACCAGCTGAACGGTAACCTTTGTCGATGTTTGAAGCGATCATGCCAATCAGCAGACTCACGGCTTGCTCAGTAGACCTCCCTCGCCGAAAGCCAAACTGACGCTCTGAGAGTAATTTTTCTCTAGAAAGCTTACGTGGCGATTGTTTATCAGTTTTTCGAGGATTTTAGATGTCACGGAAAGCAATGAAATTGGGCTGTAGTTATCAGGGGTATCCTTGGCACCAATCTTGTGAATCAGCGTGATGACAGCAGTCTTCCAGCAAGTAGGAACGGCTCCAGTTTCCATGCTCAGATTGCAAATGTATTTTAAGGGTTCCAGGATGTGTTTCTTTGTGTGTTTAAGGAGCCGCGGCCGAAATTCATCGAGACCTGGAGCGCTGTCGTCCCTGAGATTGTCTATGATGTTATTATTTTCTGTATTGTCAGTAGGGTGTAAAAACAGTGAGTGTTTAGGTGGGTTTTTAACTTTAGAACTGAGGCATTGTTCACAGTTGTCTCCCGGCTATTTAAGATATTGGTTGCAAGGTTCTGCTCAACTGAGATAAAGTACTAATTACATATATTGATGGAGATAACGTCCTTAATATTTCAGCAATTCTTGGTTGTCGCTGGCTCCTCTTTCATTGACTTGCATGTGCCCTGGCGGCTGAGAATATGCCATGCTCACTTAAATGTGTCGCTGGTGGTAGCATGGTCCCGGCAGTTTAAAACGGTTAAGCTAAATGGTGCTGATCCATACGTCACGGGCGCCGTCAGTAGGGACTGATCATCTCTTAGCTGCCTCGGCTTAATTTATTTTCTGAAAGAAAAAAATCTATACAACGTTTTTGCGTATAATTTCATGGAAGCCGTCGCTGCGGGCTTGCGCAAACATTTCCGACGCGCTACAGTAACGAGGCATCCTCAACAACATCCTGAAAGCATTGATATATTGGAAGCGCGCGGGTATCCAGCGATGTCTTAGTATAATTGACCCAAAGATTGCTCGTGTACAAACTTTGGTAACAAGCCTTGAAAAGTGTTACTTTTACTTGGTCTGTACACCGCGCAAATCTACGGGATAACATATTGCTCCGGACCGCTAGAGCCCTGCGTTCCCTCTCAATGTCCAAATCGTCCCTGAGGTCAGCAACAAGACAATGCCCTAGGTATATAAAAATTGACACCCTATTATTTGGTGAACCGTTCATAAGCCTCAATGCTCTTTAATATAAAAATAACCCTTATATATTCCGGCAGCCATTAGTTATTCCCCAACTAAAAGTTACATATGTAGATATTCATAGATATGGTAACGTTCAAAGACGATAAATCTCGAATGTTCTACCACTAATAATATTCATACGACCATAATTCTCGAATAACATTGTTTTAATAGCAAAACCTTGAAGTTTAACGATAGTAAGAGTAATTAACGACACAACTCAAATAAAATCTGCCTATAAATGAATTTGTACCATTAAAGAGTTTTCATCTCAAGGGAAGGTTTTTGAGAGGGAGTCGTTATTATTGTCATAAATGCTGTTTTACGGATGAATTTCGTCTGTGATTTCGTTTGTGATTCTTGGGATAGAACTCACTGTCGTCGCCAGATTTAATCAAAACAATTGTTGTGAGCGTTGTAAACCCACCGACGACGTAAGACTTTCGAATTATTATTAATAAATCAGCCACAAATGGTGTTATTTGCTGACGATACTGTCTTAATTTTTAAGGTAGATAGGCGTGCATCAAATTTTGACGACGTAAATAACGCTCTACTGCGGGTCCGAAATTGGGTCACTGCTAATAATTTAGAATTGAATGGAAAAAAAAGTAACTGCATAAGATTTTCTTTGCTAAATCTCAAGAGTAGTAATTGTGAGATAGTATTGAATCAAGAGAAACTAGAATTTATCGATAAAACTGTTTTCCTGGGGATCACGCCCGACTCAAGGCTACAATGGGGTCCCATTAAACATCGCTTGCAGGACGGTTAAGTTCAGCACCTTACGCTGTCAGAAAAATCTGTCAATTTACTGATTTAGATACCGCGAGGCTGGTCTATTTTAGTTACTTTCATGGTATCACGTCTTACGGTATTTAACTTTGAGGATGGGCTGCAGATATCGAGTCAATTTTTATCCTTATTAAAAGAGCCATCGGGGAGCCATATATAATCTCCGCAGGGGTAGCGATTCTCTAAGTATAAAAAAATATAAATAAATAATAAATAAAATCATTTTATTTCGAGTATCACTGACTCATATTAGAATAACACACTCATACAGTCACATTACAAACATATTATTACTAATAAATTAAGCTTGATTCAATCCAATTCATAATCATTTAATTTAATTCAATTTAATTAGATTATGTCATACACAATAAAACAAAAATAAAATTAATCAAATCATTCAAATCATAATTAAATACAGTTCTCGTAATAATCAAATGAGGTTTGTTAGTCGCATCAGCCAGCCACATGCCGCTTACAACAGTGGGAGATTATGGCGCAGTCAAGCCTTTCCGCGAGCGTGGCCAGCATTTTGTTGGCGCTCCCACGCACTCGTCGCACCAGCGACGTGCCTCTCTTGCGCATAATGATATTAGTAAAACAGACGCCATCTATGTGACAACCGATATGTTTCTCGCCGAGTGTCTCAATCAGTCCATTCACATACAGGTTAAAAATAGAGGGAGAGCTCAACCCCCCCTGCCTCACACACTCCAACCTATAAGGGTCAGACAACGTGCCCGCCCACTTCACATTATTCACCTGGTTCCCGTATCAATGCTTATAGATAATAAGTTCATACGGTATCTGATATTTATCCCACAAAATATCGTATGAGACCAGGTCAAAGGCTTTCGAAAGTTCGAGGAAGCAAGCGTACACAGATGTTTTTCTCTCGGCACTCTTCAAAAACAATATTGCAGCTTCTGTAGACAGTCCCGGCCGAAACCCGAACTGATTATCGTTCAACTTTATGTATTTGTTTAATTATGTATTAAGAATGCTGTCAAACACTTTTGCCACCATAGTAGCTAGAGAAATAGGTCTGTAGTTCGATATATCTGACAAATCCACGGCTTTGTTTTTTACTACAGGCACTACGATAGTCCTCATCATGTCAGCAGGCAGGTATTAGTGAGAAATACAAAATTTGTAGAACATAGCTAGTACCCTGCACATATGAAGCCCAGCATGCTGTATATGTTCCACACTTAACCCGTCGTGACCAGGAGATTTCCCATGGGAAATCAATTTTACCACCATTGATACATCCCTGGCTGAGATTCTGGTATCAACATATTTCCCACTCACCCCTCCCCCCTTCTGTGACGAGGATGGTCCTAACGGAGACCTTAGAATAAAGTTGTATTTAAATTTATCAGCTATACCTTTTAAATCATTCGTTCCGTCAACACTTACTGGAAGACCAGTGCGAATCTTCAAACGGTTGGTACTTTTCCAGAACCCCTTGAAATCCTTCGTGCTGTGTTTAGCTGCCAGAACATCCATTTTTAACTGGTTTTGGTGGTTCTGGCACCATTTTAAACGAGACTTTAATATTTTTCTAGTCTCACACATTTTAGTAAACATAACACCAGTTGTAGGACTACCACACAATAGCCATTCCCGAAAACTCGCCCTGGCCGCCCCGTGTCTGTCGCTCACAATTGTACTCTTTCCAACAATGGTTCTAGGTGGACGTTTACTCCGCATACACTTGGTCCACCGCCCCTCCACCGACGCCTGTGATAACGCAAGCACGATGTCGGAGTACATTTTGTCAATAACTGAGCTGTGAGTTAGGTCATCACAGTACAGATCACTACACATTTTAAATTCAGTCGGAATGCAATCAATCTGAGACGGTTATGACATTCAGTTCGATATTGTGTGATATCGTCTGAGGTTTTTTCATCCCACTTGCCCAGATTATCAGTTACACTCAACGTAATTCTAAGAGGAGTCAAAAGTTCTAGTTTACATTCGCATATCACAGGAAAATGATCTGACCACAAGACGTCATAATTTACATACACATTGCACACAGAGACAGCAGCTGATTGCGACATAACACAATTATCAAGCCAGCGCTTAGACCCACAGGCTTGATCTATGAAGGTTAATGTTTCCGAGGTCAATCCTAACATATTTACATCTACAATTACCCATTTAAACTCATCACATTTAACATTTATAAAAAACAATTCTCCGGGATGAGCATTAAAATCCGTTCCATTAAAAAAAAGGTTCGTTTCCATAATCATTACTAATAGCACTTACAGTTCCCATGCAGTCCGTAAACATCGGCACGTTATCTGATTTCTTATTCGGCATATAGACACACACTACTATTAATGGACCAACGGCCGTACTAACACGAATAGCACACACACGGGGATTATTACAGTCTATCACTGTAATACTAGAAAACACACTAGTATTCCACAGCAACGCTGTTCCGCCGTGTGGCCTGCCGCACAGTAGGCCCGCCCTCGTGTCAACAGCTGAAGTCCCATTGGAACCAAACCTGCTATCTATGCTTTTCAGATACACTAACTCTTCAGGAAGCAGCCAAGTTTCCTGTAGAACTATCAACACACACTCGTCAAATAAACGTCGAACTTAACTTAATTGTAAGAACGTAAAGAGTGCCGTCAACGATACGTTGCAACAACGTTACGTTTACGTTCTTACAGTTATAGCTGGCAAACTTGTAGGTCGAACTATCCATCGTTACTACATCGTTATCGTTACTGGGCCGGTTGCAGCGAATCTTCCGTTCGCCTTTCGATATTTATAGTGAATAAAGCGCCTAAAGATAATACCCTCAGGCCAAGTTGTTTTGTCTAAAAACATATCCAATTTAGACTCAGACACAAAGAATTTGTATGCTTTGTGATTCAACACTTTTTTCGTGTTGATTTTTTCCAAGAACAGGAGGGGGCTCCTGTGTTTGCATTTTTATATGGTCCACGATATCGGATTCCAAAGTATCAATTTACACATTAGTTATGAAAATAGGTATTTTCTTATTAGCAGCTTTAACGGATGATATTGGTGCATCAGCTTTTCCTCTTTCGTCCAAATACCTGTACTTTTGTTTTCTTTTCTTATTTACAGTTTGACAAGGAGTATCTTCCTTTTCGCAATTTGTTTTTGCAATTAACTCAGGTAGTTGAGACGTAACTAGACCAACATATTTTCATTGTGTTTCTTTTCTACTCGCTTTTTGTGTTTGGATGTACTTGGGCCAGGAATCTTAGACAACGGCATTTCACACTCCTCCACGCCGCCAACACAGCTGACCGCCAGTTCCGCCGACTCAACGACCGGTACACCTAGTGACTCATTTTTCTTTATGACTCGAGGTAACGGCATACACACAATACCCACTTGACAGTTATTATCAGGGGGCGACGTCGATGCGAGGGAGTTTTTCTGCATACTATTATGCGGCTGTTGCACGTTGTGTTCGTCCGAGGTAAAAGTTGTGGCTCAAATTCATCCCTATAGGTCCACTCTCCAGATTACAAGCACCCCATGTCATGTTCACATACCCAGCCGGATAAGTTGGTGGAGGTAGCGAGGCATGCTTAAGATCACACATATCTGCTCTAGTTCCTCAAGTTGTTTCACGGAAGCATACGTATTTTTGAAATTTTCAATTTCTGAGTGTCTGTGACTCACAATATGCGAGTCACTCAAAATATGTACGTTAGAAAAAAATTACATCTTTACAGTGAAAGAGGTGAAGTACAGCAGGTTTCAAACTGGCTAAAGTAGACTACTTTTTCATGGGGTAGTTTTTAAAATTTTATAATAAAACACTTCTCCGCATACCCAACTAAATGAGACCAAATTCAAATACATATTTCATAAAACGCACACTATATTACGCAGGCATATTATAAGTAAGGTGAAGACATCGCTGATAAAAATGCCTGGCTCAATGCTGGTCCAGCTCCACAACCACAAATTATTGATTAACATTTGAAAATAGTGTAAGAGCTGCTGAAGATTGTAAGAATATCTTTGCATTGTATAAACTCAATCTCCTTTGTATTATAGAAAAGTTCAGCACAGGTGTCAGTAATGTACTATGGAGCTACCATTTACCAGATAATATGTCTTTTATTGATTTGAATGTCTCACTGACGGTGGCGCTTGTGTTGGATCATTTAGCTCCCTTCAAATTGGTTGAACTGAATGATGCTGATACATGCGTCATGTTCCTGAACGGGTGTCGTCAGTAGAGGCTGGTCATCTTTTAGCTGCCACGGCTTATTTTAATCATTTAATTTTTGGATTGTTTTTATTAATTTTTTGCTACAATCTGGACGCTTTTAGCGTATACGTCTTTTTAGATCGTTCTCACATTTATGATCAACATTGATGTTACAAATATTTTTGTAACATAATTATATAAAAGAGTGTCCATGGAGTTTCTTGCCCTTTCTTCTTGCGTTCGCTTTGGAATGGGCAACTAGCTTCATATTTCAGATTTACCGACAACATCTTGACAAATTTAAAGTGCCTGTAAATGGTTAAAATTGAAATAAATGCTTTGAGTTTGAGTTGAGTTTGATTTTAAGTTCCTATTACCTTATTAATTAGGAGTGCAATAACATTCTAAAAGCCTTAAGGGGCTGCCCAAACGTAGCACACCGAAGACGCTCAGTTTTGGGCACATTTAGGCATAATCGTACATATCAAAAGGCAAATGAAAATGTAGTGTTTTGTTATTTTGTTGAATGTTCGAGAATATTTCATAAAATTAAACAGTTTCATGATAAAACAATCGTAAAACAGAGCTCAAAACTCTTTTTTTTTAAAGTAAAATTGCAAAATTACTTTTATTTTGGTGGTAATTCGATATAACTCACATCTAACGCATTGCTATTTGAAACTTATTTGTTGCAGAAATGTGCTATTGTCAATTACCTAAAAATTTGCTTCATATCGAGCATTTTAAAGGTAGTTTTTACACACATACCTACAAGTTCGAACAGGAAGACCCATCATGCATCACAATTAATTATACGCATGCAATATGAAAGTTTGAGTTAGGAAGTCCACACAAAATTTTCGTGAATTAATATAACATGCATTGAAAATTACCATGACACTGAAAACTTAGATTTTGCTAATCAATCCAGGCTAAAAAGTGTTACGGATTTGTGTAAAAGTGAAAATTTTAACTATTCTTAGTTGTAAGGAACATAATATGAATTATTCAAATTAATTAAACATTATCCAACAACTGTCCAGGGAAATTAAGTCCAATGATATTATTTGATCGGCATTCATAAAACGGGAACTAACATATGCGTAGACGAAATGACGCTCCAAATTAATTATTAAGCAAATAATCGTTTGTATAATTTACACAATGCCATCAATAAATTATGTTTCAATTAGTTTGCAGTACACACAAATAGTACGACAATACAAATAGTGATTTTATATTACTGCGTGATTTATTATTATCTACATGTTAAAAAAAGTACTGATGTCATGAAAATATTTGTTTACGTGTGATGGATAAAAACCAAATTACACATTTACCCAAGCCTGCCTACTACACCGTTCAGTTCATGATGAATATAGGAAAAATAAACAGTAGTGAACCGCCTTAAGAGCAGGTCGACGTCTGAATTGTCCATACAAACGTTTTCTGTGTTTGTTGTCAGTGTTAGACGAATACTTTATTGTCCTGTCCTGGGCGTGCGTATTTATTTGCATTATTGTATTGTAATATTTTTGACACTATTGACTTATAAAAAACGTAGATGGCGCTCACCGAGTAAACATTAGCTCCGCGAATATTTGAAGTTTTTTCGTTTTAAAATTGTTTTTTTACAGTCCTAATACGTTTAACAGTTTAATTTGAATATACACCATACGCACAAGTGTTATCCAACGTTAAAAGGCGAAGTGAACAAGTTTAAGACATAAATAGTGACAATCGTTAAACAGTGACACAAACTGGAACAAGTGAAGCGAAATGTGCCTGTGATATCCGTTTACATTACCATTGAACAGTGAACATACTTTAAGCTTTTTGGATCCCTTAAGTGTTACATTATTTAAAAGAAAGATTAAAAGTGTAAAAAAAAACTGTTTAAAAATAAGTGGCGTAGGTAGATGAAAAAATTACAATCTGGCTAACAGTTCACATCCATAAGGTTGATGTATATGAACTAAGGACATAACATCTTTTTTTGACAACTTTTAATAATACCAGACAGCGCTTTACGACTACCGACGACTGGCGTGCTTGGTGTTCCAAGTTCGGATTCCAGTATATGAAATTATTTTTGTGAGTTTAGTTGCGACTTAAAATATGCAGCGTACACCGCCACCTGCCGACAAGTCGAAAGATCCAACTAGTAACATTGATTTAATAAAAACAGCGACTCACGTAACTACGCGTTCTAAACGTCCTAGAACAACAAGTCACAACAGCTCGATTGAACCATCACCAGATAAATTCAACGACGAAGCACACCAGTCTATTACACCAGAATTAATACGAGACATCATACGCACCGAACTGCGTAGCCTCTTAACCACAGATATCCGAAATATTGTACAGGAGGGCGTCAGAGCCGAACTAAAGGATATCAGCTCGGAACTAAGCCAGATGAAAGAGTCCCTAGAGTTCACAAGCAAGCAATATGATGATATGCGCCTTATCTTTGATGAAAAGTCAAAACAAATATATTATTTACAAAAAGAAAATAACAGCATGAAACCTTTAATAAAAGACCTAACTTATCGATTAACTCAGATGGAACAGCACGCCCGATCTTGTAACATAGAAATTCTATCCGTGCCTGAGTACAAGTCTGAAAATTTAATTGTTACAATGTTACAGTTATGTAAAGTAGTATCATGCCCCTTGAAAGAAAACGATATCCTTATGTCTACTAGGATTGCTAAACAAAACCCAGAGGGAACGCGTCCCAGATCTATAATTGTTAAACTTACTTCTCCTGCTGTACGTGATGAAATTCTAGCTGCCGTGATTAAGTTTAATAAAGCTAATAAAATGGATAAACTTAACACTGCCCACCTAGGCATCGGTGGAGATAAAAAGCCTGTTTATGTAGCTGAGCACTTAGCCCCACAAAACAGATCTTTACACCATGCTACGAGGATGGCAGCGAAGGAAAAAAACTACAAGTTTGTATGGGTGCGAAATGGTCGCATTTTTGCAAAGAAAAATGAAACCTCCGAGTGTCTTCTGATAAAAGACATGGACTCTCTGGTTAAAATAGTTTAGCATGTTTTACCTCTTACTTTTTATTGTTTTAATTTTGAATGTTTATTGAAAAAATACTTTATAATTCGCAGATTTCCAAATTTATTACCAAAATGCCAGAGGTTTAAGGACAAAAACGCATGATTTATATCACAGCATATTATTGAATGATTACGATGTTGTAATTCTTACGGAAACATGGCTTAGTGATGATATCTCAAGTTCAGAATTATTCGATGACCGTTACCATGTCTATAGAAGGGACCGTCAACTTAATGAGCTATGTAGGAAGAGGACTGGAGGTGGGGTATTGATCGCTGTTTTAAAAAAACATAATTCTACTGAAATGGCGTCTTATAATAGTTTATGCGAAGATCTATGGGTTACAGTGAAAGTTAAAACCAAACAAAATGCAATTAGTCTTTGCCTTTGCGCTGTCTATATTCCATCCCCAGTTATGATTAATGTTTTGGAGCATTACCTTGAGAACGCGGGCAAAGTCATTAGTACAGAGGGCAATACTTTCATAGCAGGCGACTTTAATCTGACTAACATCAACTGGCTCAACAGCGATAACAGTAGCTTCCTAGTCCCTGAGTCCACTAATTGCTTAACTAATCACCTTTTTACAGAGTTCATTGCGTTGAATGGTTTAGAACAGTTTAATAATGTCAGGAATGATAAGTCAAAGGTCTTAGATCTGGTTTTATCTGATATAACGAATGTTGAAGTGAACGAATGCAATGATCCCCTATCTAGAGTAGACACACATCATCCTCCTCTACGGATCCATTTAGATATACTTCCTGAAAGAACTTTGAAGTGCAGTATGTTACCTACCCGTAACTATCACAAGGCTGATTATCAAGCTATAACACAACATCTTGATTCCATAAACTGGACTACGACGTTAAAAAATTGTGGGACCATTGATGAAATGGTTGAAATATTTTATGAAAGGGTAAGGAGTGCTATTAGTGACAACGTTCCTTTCTCATATAAAGTAAACAACAATAAACAACCACCTTGGTTCACGAAAGATCTCACAATATTACTGAAGCAAACGTACAACCTTAGAATAAAAGTAAAAAAATATAACAACGCTATTGATAAGATTAGATTAGCATCACTTAAGGAGAGATGCCGGTTATTAAACAAATCATCTTATATTATCTACATTAAAAAAAATAGAAGCCAGAATAGGAACCAACTCTAAATACTTTTGGACATATATTAAACATAAGCGTAAAAATAAAAGTACAATCCCGGAAAGAATGATCTTAAACAATGAAGTAGCTGACAACAGTATCGATATCTGTCAACTATACGCAAAAAACTTTTCATCTGTGTATAATCAGAACCACTCCGCCACACCGCTAACTAATACATCAAACAGTTTATTGAGTGGTGGAAGCCTTGATGTATTAAGTCACATAACGCTTACAGAGGATATGGTCGCTAGCAAACTGAGATGTCTGGACGTACGCAAAGGACCAGGTCCTGACGAGCTTCCCCCAATTCTCCTCGCTAACTGCGCGAAGCCTTTAACCTTTATTTTTAACCGCTCACTTGAAACAGGTTTTTTCCCATCCGCTTGGAAGAAAGCTAAAATAGTCCCTATTTTTAAAGATGGTCGCAAAAACGATATAAAAAATTATAGACCTATATCGATTATCTCAATTATCCCTAAGGTTTTCGAGTTATTACTGTATCCTTATGTGTATAGCCACTTGAAAAATCACATAATAGGCAATCAACATGGTTTCTTTCAGGGCAGATCAACTCACTCCAATCTTGTAACTTTTTCACAGAATGTCATAGAGTTTGTGGACCAACGGATTCAGGTTGACGCAGTATACACTGATTTCAGTAAAGCGTTTGACAATGTAGACCACCTAATTTTAGTAGAAAGACTCGAGAGCTGTGGAATCTACGGTCCACTATTGAAGTGGTTTCAGTCATACCTTGGTGATCGTTGGTCGTTCGTTGTTTTGAATGGGGTCCGATCTGAGGATTTTCATGTGACGTCTGGGGTACCACAGGGTTCCCACTTGGGACCTTTACTTTTCAATATTTTCATTAATACCATTATCCACTGTTTCCATCACGCAGAATCTTATTTATTTGCAGATGATCTCAAGTTGACCCTACCTATAAAATCTATGGAAGATTCTTATTTGCTGCAAGCTGACTTGGATAGATTAGTTCAGTGGTGCAAAGAAAATAGGATGAGCCTAAATTTACATAAATGTTTTCATATCAAATTTTGTCGCAATAAAAATATTTTAAATACAAAATACTCAATTTCAGGCAAGACACTCAACGAAGTTGACACTATTCGGGATCTGGGTATCTTGATGGATAGCAAATTAACATACAATAACCATATAGACAAGATAATATCAAATGCAAACAAAATGCTAGGTTTCGTATTAAGGACTTCAAAACCATTCAACAATTCTAAGACCAAAATTATTCTTTATGAGACGTTGGTTCGCAGCAATCTGGAATACTGTTCCCAGCTATGGTCGGGTGACCATATAATGTACATAAGCAACGTATTGAGCGAATCCAAAGAAGGTTTTTGTATAATTTATCCATGCAAAACAAAACCGCGAAACAGTTAAAATCTTATAAAGACCGTGTCCATCACTATAAACTTCAAAGCCTCACCAATCGTAGAAAAGTACTAGATCTTTGTTTTCTTCACAAATTGGTGACATCCAGACTAAATACTGACCTTCTATCCAAAATAAGTATTAATGTTCCTTGCAGGTTACCACGGTCACATACCTACAATCTGTTCAGACAACCTTTGTACAAAACCAACTTAGGTGAAAACGCTCCCCTTACGAGGGCTACCAAATTGTATAATGCTTTATGTCGCAAAGCTGAAATTGATATCAACCATGACAGTCTTAACACTTTAAAACGAAAATTGTATAAGCACTTTCAGTTAGAGGACATTTGACTTATCGTTCCAGTCGTTTATTAATAATATTTATCACTTTTAATTTTTATCGTTCGAATTTAATTAAATTTTAAACTATTGTATTCCATTTTTTATTTGATATTTATTAATGTTAATTAATTAATTTAATTCAGAAATAATACAATTTGTTTATTGTATTGTATTTTATTGTATTGATGGCATTTATTTTTTAACATGTAAATCGTTTTTTTTTTCTCTCTTTTTAAATGTATTTTTAATTAAAAATGTATTCAGAGCATGTGTACCTACTCGCTAATGTGTAAGCTGTGGTTACCTGTAATTGAGTTTGCATTGCGGGATAAGTTCTCATACAAGATTTAGTTGTAAAAGATTGTAATGTAATGTATATCTCGTTGGTAATCCTCAAATAAATAAATAAATGCTGTGAACTTGGATTTAGATTGGCCTTATATTTGGTATCGAGTAACCTAACCATTGATACATCAACTGAAATTTTCTTTGTGTAATTCAATTACGAAGTCAACATTAATTTATGTGTGAGAAATACTTTTCAATTTAAGAAATAAATATTACAAAAATAAAACAAGTAAATTGTTTTAGTACACAATAATACAGTAAATTTGATAAAATGTTGATACGTAACATTACAATACGGACTTTTCTAACGTTATTTCTTACTAGCTTCCGCCCGCGGCTTCGCCCGTGTGGAGTGTTGATGAAAAGTAGCCTATAAGTACATAGTCTACTTCCCCAGGCTTGAAACACAGTTCAGCGGATTGGCCGTGAAACATCGCAGCCCCGCTCTGCGCGCGGTATCCTCCGTACGGATAGTGGTAACTTTTGAACAATCCGTCCAAATTAATAAGTGTCAAAGACAAAGTTTATCTACATCAAACACCAAAAGCGATTAATTTATTAATTTTGATGAGAATTAACTAAATACTCTAAAATGTGATTTGCTAAAACATAAAAGCAATTTATTTATGGCTCACTATTTTGGCTGTAATAGCTTCCACATAAAATGTAGATGTATGCTGTGGCGGCCTTTTATTTAGAATTGTTTTTGACGAACAATCCAACGATACATTATCATCGTTTATTACGTCTACACGAACACCATACGGCTTAGACAGCGCACGACAAGATAGCTCTCAGAGGGCTGGATTTTTTCCGACTTACTTTATACTTATCATTATATTATGTACTAGCACTTCGCCCGCGACTTCGTCCGCGTGGATTTCGCCTATGTTCATCAGACATCAATTCGGCTTCTACTGGTAAAACAATTTTTCAAGTTGGTCCAGTAGTTTCGTAGCCTATTCAATACAAACAAACAATCAAATCTTTCCTCTTTATAATATTAGTCAAGGCAGATCACACAATCTTTATAAATTATAGTCTATGTGTAATTCCGATGTATAAGCTATATTACTGTAAAATTTCTTGGCTTGATTTCGGTGTTGAACCGAGCATTGAGAATTAGAACAGAGTGCTGCACACTGTTGGATTTTCAACCCTCGGCGCTAAGCAGTGCGTTGAAAATCCAGTGCGCGAAAAAATTATCTCAAGGACACTGGACTTCTTTATTGGTACTGTCACGTTTGTCCAACTTTATTACGTTTCGTTTTTTTTAATAGATGAATCAACAATAACAATGGTAATAGTAATATTTATGAAGAACATAACAAATTAAATATTTATTCAAAATCCTTTATTTGTATTGTTCTTAGCTCAGGACGGTGTTATTGATGTATTCGTATCACGTAAACAGGTATAAATTAGAGTAATATTTTTTATTTTATAGTTTAATTATTTGACTTGTATTCATTATTTATACATTTAGTAAAAAAATAGTTTAGTAAAAGTAATAAGTACATAAATAAGACAGAAGAAGCCTTAGTTTTTCAAGTCAAATTTGTTGTCTAAAAAACAAAGCCATTTTAAAAGTAATTGGACAGTTGTGAACTGTTTTAAATGGGTTTCCTTGTTTTTAAGTACCATGAAAAAGGACCTGACCCAGGCTCCAAACATTTTGGAATTTCTCCTTTATTTCTTATTTGTTTTATGACCAATCTCGTCTGCGTCAGTTTCGCAAGAACATTTATTTGGCCCTGAATAAAATAGGCTCATTTAAAAAAAGTACGAATTGTATGTTGTTAGAAACATATAAGGTATCTTAATACCTTCTATGTTCCTAACAACATACAATAACAAAATATACGGTAGGAGAAAATCACTCACAAAAAGTTGCTAAACTTTTTATTTTATTTCAAAAACGTTGCCCCACACTAGGAATTACTCCTGTATAGTGTGTGGGGTGAGAAAATACCGTATTGCCGAGTGTCATAGGATATTTTATGGATATTGGGCATCGTACTACAGGAAAAATACCCACGACGGACACAGCCGAAATTCTCGGATAATGTGTATGTTACCGAAGCTTATATGACCTAGTGGAAACGGATGCAACTTACGAGTTGTAGTTCGTAGGAACCCAGACAGGCGCTTTACTTTGTGTTTATTATTTAATCACCACTGCTTTCAAAACGTTGAGGGAAAACGTCGTGAGGAAACCCGCATGTCCTAGAAACAAAAATTCGGAGACATGTGACATTCGGGCACAATCGCACTGGGTCCGCGTCGTGGATTACAGAGAGGGGGCCTGTTTCCTAGCAGTGGGAACGTTATAAGCTGATTATGCCATACAGTGGTATGGGTCTCAACGCTGTGGAACGAGGGAATTCGAGAAAAAAAGTAAGGTTTTCCATTACAAACTTTGTTTAAATGGAATGATGGATTTTGTTTTTGAGATCTGAAGGTGAGTGTGTCTGTATGTATGTTTTCGACTACTTGTCACGAAACGGTTAAACGATACACACGAGTTTTTCATTCCGACAGAAGGCAAACTCACAAGCAAAAGATTACTAAACACGTCAGAGTTCTAGAAGTTCAATATGGAAGGAGACACAATGGTCCAAAAATCAACACCGCAAACATACTTTGAATAGGTGAGTAAATGCTGTTAATTGACATTCGTTGAACATACCACACATATCAGTTCGAAACATTTCGCAAAACTGCTACCAGAAAAGTTACAACTGTCTTTTGAGTATTAATTGTCAAAAAGTGTCAAGTACAGTCCCAAAATATTTCAAAAAAATTATGGCGATTTCCCGCGTTTCTCAGAAAAAAAAATATACAACATAAAAAGTACTATTATTAACGACAACTTAAAACCATATCCATTCTTCTCCGCGACCGGCTCGGATTCCGCTCAATAGTCTTTCACGCGGACGAATAGGTACATATTAAATAAGTAGCATTACATGATCTCGCAGCGATAATCGCGCAAACGCAATCTAAACGCAGCGTTTCTTTCGGACGTGAACAAATGCGCCCATAGTTTGCCTTTCCCGCAGCGAGCATCGCTTCCACAAAATCACGGAGAATGATGTAGCAAATCTGTCGGAGTCACACATTGTGCATGCCAAGAACTTGTACTGCGAAAACTGGATTTTTCTAGGTGATAAATGCACACATACATGGGACTTAAACATAACTGGCTAAATGTGGGTGTACTATGGTACCCTCTTCCTAACCCTTCGGAGAAAACAGGTTTTATATTATTTTATGTGTATTGTTATAAAAGCAGAAAAGCCATTTTTTTTTAATAAAACAGGGTTCCCCCTAGCACCCTGTTATTTGTCTGCCTTTTACCATAACGAAAGGGCATGGTAGATACTTCGTTTATTAACATTAAAGCAAATAACCATTCCGGCATGTCAGGTCTATTATAAGTAAAAGAAAATGTAAGCATTGTTGCAAAATAATTTGAAAATGTAAGGAATTTACCGAATAATACTATCTTCAACGAACAGACATTCTCTCGCATAATTTCGTAATAGCAAAGATATTCAAAACGATGTGAACGAAATGAATTAAAATTTGATTACTTGTACGGCCAGCAAAATAAAACTGAAAACTCGGAGAATTAGTTGTAAATGTTTTTTGAGTAATTTCTGGACAAAAACACAGGCCTGCAATAAGTCCAATACAGGACAAAGAAATCGGCTTATGCATTCTTGGGATTCATTCAAGCATTGTGTTTTTGTTAACGCCTAAAAATTAACTAACCAGGAAAAAGTTTCACAACATGAATCAGTCTGTTTTTAAATGCAAAAAAGAACACCACTGTATTCTAAATTTAAAATTCTGTACGAAGTCTTAGAATTTTAAAACATTGTTTTCCAACCGTACCTTTGCAAGCAAGATAGGGGTTATTTTAGCCGTATGAAAGAGGCTTGCCTCCGGAGAGGTAGTAATATAAAACATGGCGCCTCTGTCAGATTAATTAAACGGTAATTTTATATACAATATAGTCTGAAATTTTGCCTAGAATCGCGGCTGAGCCTTTAATAACACGTATATTGTCGTTAAGGTATCATGATACTCTGATGAAACGGGCCCTTTGTAAAGAGGGTGTTGAATTTATAAAGGATTGAAGTTGGTTTCAGGTATTTTAGTTAAGTAAAATATTTTGAGGTCGGTAGCCACTGAAGTAGTTTTATGTTGCTAAACTCACACTCATCTCATTTTGTATATCACCACAATAAGCTTTACCGTATTTACACCCAATTACTGGAAATAAAATTATCGACGTGTCAAAAGTAAACGCAAGTCTAGTCATCCGAATCGCTGCTGATAATTCAGTCCACCAATCACAGCAAATACGCGCTCTTGACAATTCGTTAGCTAATTTGTGTGCCAATAATCGTTCCAGAAATCAGGATCGTTCAAGGAAGAGCTTATCCACAGCAACTTAGATAATTATATAACTTTAAAGTACCTAAAATAAACTACGAGTTCTAAAATTAGAGGATGTAAAAAAGGAGAGGATGTATAGGTACTTATTTCAGTGTATCCAAATAACAAGCATATCAATCCCCAGATTTATAATCTCATTAAAATAGCATTTTATCATATCGATAGCAAAACGCTCTGAACAAAGACAAACTCCGAACAATTATGATTAACTTTTTGATATTACGAATTTGACAGGAGCACAATGTGGACTCCCACTTCGTTAAAACTTCCAAAAATACTTTGTAAATATCGAATTATACATTTTGGAAACTTTCTTTCTGAACAAACAGATTGTCTTGCAAAAGTTCTTTTCTGAGTAGAGTTGAGCTACCACAATCTTATTCTGGTTTCGGCTTTCGGCATTATTGTTTTAAATAATGTAAGTATCAACCTATATAGTTTCGTCAGAATGTTGGTTTTGATGTCTTTCATCAAAAGTGTGTGGTAAATAAAGAAAGAAAAATAAACGAAGGAAATAAATTCATTTGCACCTATTTTACACGAAATAAATAAATTAATTTAATGTGCAAAAATGCAGAAAGAAAACAAATGTGAAAAATATGCGTTACATCAGCGCGATGTCTTGATGACGTCAAACGAAGCAGCATATTATATTCATGAAGTATCTAGATAAAACCTGGATAACCAAATATGATTAATAATAAAACAATACTTAATAATTTTACAAAACATAATATTTAAAATGGCAACATTCCGTTACACAGCAATCGACGCACGAGAAGGAGGTACAAAACTAAAAAGTTGTGTTATCCGAGTGTTAGATCTTTAATAGTTAAAGATAATACCTATCTAGTGATATATAGGAATACCCTAAAGGTATGGGTAGAGCTACCTATTTATAAAACATCTTAGATTAGTAAGCTAATAATTTATTTAGATTAGATTTAAACGAGGGTAAAATGAAACAATAACTGAAATAAGTATTATTCAATGAACAAACATTTTGTTCCTATGCCAATCTGAAGTTCTAGGAATCAAATTGAAAGCCGAAACCACGCATCGTTGCCGTTAGGTTTCGCAATGCGCCTAAACAAAAATTCAACTCTCCGAACAAAAGTTACTTTGGTTTTATAATATTGTTGGTTAATTTAACTCGATAGTTAATTTTAAAGAAGCTGTTTTGGTTGGTTTGTTCAAAGGGTTTACCTTTGAATCGAACGCAACGAAGGGCAAAATTATACTGTGTATTAAAATATTTATTGTTTTTTGAAGGTACACAAACGCAATATGGCGACCAAGGACTGGAGGCAGCAGAGTAATTGCGTTACACTTTATCAGTTTTTCATTAGGACGGTTCAACAATATCCATTGCGTTTTATTTTCATTGTTGAGCAGGCAATTTTTATAGCTTATAAAGCAATGGATTAGCAATATCCTTCAAAATGATTTAGATTGAGATTGATAGTGTGTTACGCAATTAGGGTGCAGGGATGTTGGTTTTCCGCAAGAAATTGTTGCCATAGCGGGTTGAACCGGAGGGCCTAGACCAGTGACATTCTATTAGCAATAACGATGATATAAAAGTTAATTGTGGATTAACATAAGCAACAGACAGCTCCAATCCTGTTGAAAGTGACGAAGAGATTGATATTCGTTGCAATTCTCTTAAAGATTCAAGCGCCAAGTCTACAAAAATAGATAACCGTTATATTATGTTACACACGATTTAAACCTACTATTACTATTTTTTTTCTTTAGATAATATTGTTTTTGCAAGCTTTGTCTATGGCTCAATGTTGTGCACTTGGCTTTGTATGTTGGCTTGTGTTAATTCGGTTAACAGTGTAAAGGCTCCCGCAAACAGGAGTAACGCCACAGCGCGACACAAAGGCACCGCTGTCGCGCGACACGCGGTGATTTTGTGTCGCGCTGTGGCATCGCGCTAGTGTGAACGAGACTTAACGATGGTAGATAGACCAATAAAAAAAAAAATGTCCAGCTGTGGGTGAAGTCGGTGAATCATCATGTTACTGATGATCATGAAGGCCAACCAAATTCGTTCACATTGATCCAAATTCAGCTTGGTTGCTCATCGAGTTTTTCGGGACATTGCTAGGCGATTGGCAGACTCTTCGTGACCAGAGGGCTGGCCTATTTTTAGATTTTGAGGCTAAAGAATCAGCATTGCCAGTCAACGTGGCGATGCTGCCAGTCTTTTGAGCATTTTTCCCGTTGACAGCGATGTGGACGATTTTTTTTAATGTCCAGTTCATAGAAATTAGGTAGGTTTGCGTAGGTGTGTAATTTCGCTATTCCAAAAAACGTATTAAAAAGGATTCGAAAAATTATCAGCCATCACGAAAACAATTATTTTCATGAAATCAGTACGTTTTTAACACGTAGATAATAATAGATCACGCAGATACATAAAATCACGATTTGAAGTGTCAAACTGCAAACTAAATTAAAACTTATTTATTTATTATATTAATATTATATTATATTCTTTATTTTACGGACAACATTGATCCAGCGTGTTAGTGACAATAATATAACTTAATACTAGTGTTAGTAGTTTCATTACAAAGAAGAATACAGAACAACTGGCATTGTGAAAAGGACATCCCCACATTAAAGTTTAGTGATTGTCCTTCTCACAAAACTATTAATAATGGGAGAGTCGATACTCTCCGCCGTGGTTTTTACAATGCTGTTGACACTCGCCCGCAACCTTGACAACAGCGATGCGGTTTTCTTGCGAATGACGGCGTGGAAGCCGTCAGTTCGGTTTAGCGCAAACATATTAGACGCACTGCACCACCTTGGCAGTCCCAACAGCATCCTAAAAATATTATTTTGTTGCACGCGTAGGTAATCTAGCGTTCTTTTGGTATAGTTCTCCCAAAGATTCCACTGGCAATATGCCTTAAAAAGCGTTATCTTCACTAGCTTGCTACACCGATGGAATCTTCGGGCCAACATGTTACCTCGGACCGCCAATGCCCTCCGCTCCATTTCAATATCAATATTGTGCTTAAGGTAGTCAAAGAGAAAATGCCCTAGATATTTAAATTTTGTCACTCTTTCAACGTTCAAGCCGTTTAGGGTCATATCAGGTATAGTATCTGGGCATTCACCGACGGCCTTAAAGACAATGTTTTCGCACTTTTTAACGTTATAAACAAGTCTGTGTGAGGCATCATACGCCTGACAGACCCTCAGCATTTCATTCACGGAACCTGCCGTCGGTGCCAGCAACGCCATGTCATCAGCGTAGCTGACACTATTAGCCTAGGATATGTCAGACCACCCTGCAACACACCGCATTCCAACCTATATGTCTCAGATAGTGCATTGGACCACTTCACAACATTTCCTGGTTTCCCATACCAATACTGCAGGATCCTGAGGATTCCCTTCGGTACACCCCTATTCCCAAGCTCTCTCCAGAGTACATCATAATTTACCATGTCGAAAGCTCTGGAGAGATCCATATTATGTAAATTATACAAATGATATTTGCTTATTCATTAATTTGGCGCGTCAATTTCATCTACGCATAGATTAGTACCTGTTTCATGAATATTGATGAAATAATATCGATGAACTTTATTTCACTGGTTAATTGTTGGATTTTTTTAAATTTATTTTAATAATTCGCTTGCTAATAAACCGTATTTCTGCACGAACACGAATTTCTGAATACTCCACACAAACTTTTCCGGAAAAACGATTACTCTGTTATTAAGAAAGAATGGAGGATTGATTTAGAAAGAATCGGCTCGTCGCATACCAAATCGTCTCAAAAGAGCCGACTCGACATCCTATTCATACGGGCCGATATAAATCGCAGGTTAAAATAACGGTTAAGTTAAAACGTACATTATAGTAGGTGTTATTAGAATTTCCCATCTGGAATTTCTCAGTAGTAGCCCGGAGTCTCTATTTGTGCCCGGTTGATGGCAATAGGCTCGTCCTCTATCACATGGGACTTAACATAACTGGCGAAATGTGGGTGTACTACACGTACACTTCTGCCTTACTTTTCAGGGAATTCAGGCGTGATGTTAGTTTTGTTAATTGTGTGTCGAAAATCGAAAATAATTACAATTCTCGTGGCGTTTGATTTCTGGTAAACACAAACGTATCGTCAACGATAATTAATTTTGTGGTTGCACGTTCACAAAATTATTATAATGGGTACTGCGGGCTAAACATGAACTAGTAAATGATATTAATGAGTCAGTTTACATGAGGACAGGTTCTCGCTTCGAGTACATGACAGTCTGAACTTCTGAAGGAGATAGAACGTGGGCCCGTGTAAACGGTGCGTAAAGTCACATGACCATGGTAATTATTTGACATTGGCATTTTAATTCGTAGCAGTAAGGCATCGTCCTAATAGAAGGCAAACGCGCGATCATCGCGCGAGTAAGCGATGCGACCATCACGTGTACGCACGATCGTAAAGACTGGTGTCCTATTGATCATCACGCGAATTGACGACGCGAGCAACGGCGTGCTTTCAGCGCTGCGTCGTCGTCAAGTTTACGAAATAAAATGGCGGCCGGCCGGCCGGGCCGGCAAGGCGAGAGGGGCGCGGGCGCGGTGCCCCGCTGCGTCGACGGGATTCGCGCGGATTTCAATTAGGACACCTATTCGAATTCAATATGTTTGATCGCGCGTTCGTACGAACTAAGTTCGCAAGAATAGATTTAACAAACATTTTGATCGCGCGAGAGCGTCGTGCGATTGTGACGTGTCAGTTAGGACACTTAGTCGAGTTCAATATGTTTGATCGCGCGTTCGTACGAGTAAAATTCGCCTGAACCTGCGATGATCGCGCATTCGCGTTTTATTAGGACGATGCCTTAAGGTAGTTTTGACGGGCGGTTGACAGTACGATACCACTTTTTTGTTTTGTTTTCAGGCGGAATCCTTCAAAAGGCGCCCGGGCTAAGGCCGGTAAAAGATTTTTCTAGAACCACGCCGTCGGTCACCATCTGCCTGCGTAACATGGCCACCATATGGCCACTATAGAAACGATTTCAGAAAGATTTCGACGTCGCTGGGTCACCATTTAAGAAAAGAATGACTTTCTTTTTAAGAAAGTGATTTATCTTCTCTTTTTAGCCTAGAGATAGAAGAGGTCGTGTAACGGATGGTACAGATGGAAGGTATGTAGCTCTGTTACCTCTAAAAAGAAAGGCGGTGTGAGTTTTGATTTCACGCTCAAAGATCCTTGTGCAGCACCTGCAAAGCTGAGAACCGCCCCATAATCAGCCTATTATGTTCCCACTGTTGGGACAAAGGCCTCCTCTCTGTGAGAGGAAGTGGGCCGTAATTCACCACGCGGGCCCAGTGCGGGTTGGTAGATGTCACATGTCTTCGATTTTTTTGTTCTAAGACATGCCGGTTCCTCACGATGTTTTCCTTCACCGTTTTGAGAGCAGTGGTGATGATTTAATTTACACAAAGTAAAGCGCCTGTCTGGGTTCGAACCTACGACCTACATCTCGTAAGTCGAGGTCGTTACCACTGGGCCAACACTGCTCTTGCCGCCGCTCCGGCTTTCATGATTGACAGTGTCTGCATGAGCAAAGAAACGTAAACTAGTTAGTACCATAATTCTTATTGAATCTCGTACTCGAGTTTGAATTTGTTGCTCTTGTGCAAACACGTGCGGTAGTTGCCTTGTGAGTCTTGCTCGCCTAGTCTCGCATTACACATTCTAGCTTTGCGATGGTTGAGAGCCTCTCCTCGTGTAAATGAGCCTTAATTTGAAACGGTATATATTCCTGATTCGACAATTATTTCGGAGAAATGTTTGATGTTATGGTATTGGAAGTTCGTGATCAAATGTATTCGCACGTTTGAATTGTATGATTTAAACATGAGCGCTATTATTATGACGGTGTGTTTCGAGTTAATTAGTCAAATTTATCGTGTAATATCAGGAGTGTTGTTTCTATGACCTAAAATCACCAAAAAATTTATGATATTGGCGGACAGTCAATGGTCATTCAATCTTTTTACAAGGCTGTACGTAATCAAAGACTTTTTTGTCAACTGCACTTATCGTAGTACGTTTTCCAGCTTGGAAAGGAAATAAAGGAATAAATAAACTACTCCATTATGCAGTATGTACCTCTGGTAGGTATCTCTCGTGGAATAATAGAGGAATATATACCTACTTGTCCACTTATATCAATTAATGTACTATGTACAAGTCTTAACAGAGGGAAAACTGGAAACCCTGGGAAAACTCACATTCCATACATTCAAAATCAATTCAATTACAGTACCATAACAAAGATTATACGAGATGAAAAGTAAACACAAACATAATTATATTTTTGCGTATCTGTATCAAGCGACCAGTTAATCAGACTCGACCACACCTGGACCCAGCGCAGTAACGACCACACTGCTCTATTGTGTTTTAATAAAAGGGATTTACAATTATACCTCGCCCCGTCGACTGCCTCGTTGGTCTAGTGTTCGCAAGAGCTGAGCATGAGGACCTGGGTTCGATTCCCAAGTCGGGCAAAGGGTTATTGATTTTTTCTATCTAGAATTTATCAGTAGCAGCCCGCAGTCTGGATTTGTGCCCGGTTGATGGGAATAGGCTCGCCTCCTGTTACATGGGATATAAATATAACTGGCGAAATGTGGTCGTACTATAGGTACACCTCTGCCTAACCCTTCTAGGATCACAGGCGTGATGATAGAATGTTACAATTGTCATATACCTCCAGTATTTTCAGTAGGGGTTGGCAGTTGTGTGTTGAACAGTCACAATTATCTAGCTATATTTAAAACCCCAATAGATTGGATAAGGCTTGTGCCTAGGTAATAACAGCCGCACGAGTTGACCGCAGGTTAAGCTACAGACAGTCCGTTGATGAGTGACCATCCATTACATTATCGAGAACCTTCCGTGCCCCGGAAAGTACGTTAAGCCGTTGTTCCTGGCTGCCATTCCTAGATCTTCGACAGTCGTTACTGGTAGCCAAAGTTACAAAAGTTTGACAACCATACATAACAAGGGGTATCGTGTTACTTAGTTATATGGTTGTAGAGATCACATAGGCAGGCGCTCAATGTAAAATACTAGTTCTCAGCTGCATCCGGAGTGGAGTGCATGAAAAAAGCAAAGCAAAGCTCGTTGAAAAAAACACACCGTTAGATTTTAAACTCTCGGCCCTAAGCAGTGCGTTGGAAATCCGGAGCGGGTACGAGGGCGTAATGCAGGCAGACATCATAAATAACAAGACGATTTTTAAATAAAATAGAGTTTTAAATCATTTAAATGGACATTGTTTGTTCTTTCAACACTATACTTGAAACATGTAAAGGTAAATATTTATTTTTATAAAGTAGCATTTTAATTAATTATTTGTCTGTAGCTCATATTATTATAATTGTTTATTGTAATATTGTGGTCAATATTAAGTATTTAATCATAGTCGACCACACTATCACGTGGCCACACAATTATAAATTGATTTAAAAGTTAAATGCGAGAAGTAATGCGAGAGCGCTATAAACATTGTTCGTAAAAGCAATTCAAATTAAGTGCACCAGTTAAAACATCAACTAATAACTAAGTGAAAGTGTTATCCAAGAATTTTATACGTAAAATGTGAAGTTAAAACAAAATCTCTAAAATCCACAAACCACCAACAATACATTAAAAACCAACAAACAATAAACAAGGATTGTAGTGCAAAGATACCACCTGAGATACCTTATTGTTCATGTGGCAATAAGCAATCTCAAAATCCAAGTGAGCTAATTAATCATCATACGAGTATTATAGTGAATCAAGAAATTTTGGGACGGTTGCTGTGTTACTACTACTAGTTAAAATACGCGAACGCTCACCATGCTCTAAATCCATATTATAAAGTCATAGATACGAAAGAGCACTTAATTTTGACTTACAGATAGTGAGACCAATCGGCTATATCGGTGTTCGACGTGATTGCTAAATCAATGTCCCTAGTTCAAATCAGGGTCACACAAAGTCTTTTGGAGAGTTTCTGCAAAATCTTACAAAACTATCATTCACTACATCTAAACAATAATCACCCGAGCTAAGCTCAACGTCACTTATAAGATTCACGAAAGATCGAAAATAAACGGCTATAAATTCAATTGCGAAGCATGTAAACAGCAAATAGCATGCAGCGAATTACCACGTTGTTAAACTTGTAAACATATTTACTATTATCGATGCGTAAACATGGCGACATCTTATTATATGGAAAACAAATTAATGATGTCCTGGAGCTGTCCATTATAGTATTAAAAATTATGATAATGATGATACGCCCGATGCCAACCACTGCCTACGCTGAACGACACTACAATGTCCGTTGCTGATCATATTGAAGACGATCACAGTATAATAGGCCATACCATAAGGAGTATCTCTCCGGTGAGTCTAGCAAACGCACGGTTGAGCTTAAAACGACAAACCCTATTACTTTACTGCAAATAAGCCAACTATTAGATGAAAGGCTTGAAAATAACAAAACAGCAATATAAATCGAAATAAAAGGCACAATACACAGTGAAACAAATACAGCAATACACAAATTACAATAAAAATTACCCAAACAACAGAAGCCTTATTCTTGGAACAGACTTCAATAAATGCTAACTTAGTAAACGTGAACTTTTGTTCACGTTTACTAAGTTATTTTCAATTTCCAGTTTCCGTATCTTTTTAGATACGGAAACTGGAAATTGAAAATGACAAGCTCAAGAACGAAATAGAAAAGTTACAAAACCAAGGTACACGAAAAGACAATAACTCAAAACGATTTGTTATTTACGGATTAAATGAGTTTAATCGGAAAACTGAAAGAGATCTTGAGGATAGAATAATATACGACTTCCAAGACACGCTGAACATTGACCTAACTGGTTATATTGACTTCTGAAGCTCATTTAGTGTAATGAGCTTCAGAAGTTCAAGCTCATTACACTAAAGTATAAAAACAAACGCCTCATAATTACCGAAGATTTTAACTTAGATTATTTTAAAAAGCAAAGGTATTTCAGAGACATAACAATACCATGACAGAACGAAACCTACAGCAAACCATCAAAACTCCCACAAGAACCACAAAATCAACATCAACTTGTATAGATCTTTTATTTACAAATAATAGTAGCACTGAATTTCAAATAACTGTTTATAATAATGGTATCTCTATAGCTTAATATACAGCTTTAGTAACGAGGAAACACCAAGTTTTAAAAAGACACCATAGGTTAGTAAAATAAACTTTAACCATATTCATTTCTTAAATTTCCAATGAGCATTAAGTAAAATAAACTGGAATGACTTTTTTGTCATAACTTGAACATTAATAAAACCTATATTACATTTCATGCAACTTTACAATATAATTTCAATAAATAGAAACTAAACAATCGGATAAAAATAACGCTAAATAAAACAAACAATTATATTACGGGACTAAAAAAATCATGCCAAAATTTACTAGAATTACCTCGAATCAGCTCAATAGCGCCGTATTAAAAAAAAACACTACAAAGAATTCTCGAAAATGTTAAAAAGATGCATTAACACTTGAAAAAAAACTTAATTACACAAAAGAGATGAATGTCTCAAAAAATAATACAAAATCAATATGGTCATTAATCAATAACATTACATAACCAAATAAAACTAAACGGAATCTAAAGAACATTACCTTTAAATTAAATAATACAATTATAAAATCACTGCAATGAGTTTGCACCGCTTTTAATGATTATTCGTATCGGTAGGTGTAGATAACAAAAGAACGGGAGCCGGGGCGCCAGCGTCGTGTGAGCCATCGTTACATTCGGTGCATACGCCCTTAGTAAACTCCATGGACTTACATCGAACGGGTAACTGAGCGAGAGGTTTTTAATATTATACGCGGTATGCAAAATAAACGTAGCTTTGGAATGGAGGATACCCCGCAGCTATTAGTAAAAAAATGCGTCAAAGAGCTAACATCGCCTTTCACTAGACTAATAAATATTTCGGGAGAGGGACAATTGCGAAAAAAAAGGAGGGTATTCAGAAAATCCTAGTAATTATAGACCTATTGCACTGTTACCAACTATCTCAAAAATCTTCGAATAAGCAATGGCCAATCGTATCAATAAATTCTTAGAAAAATATGACATTTTGGATAAAAACCAATTCGGTTTTAAGATGAAATGCTCAACTATTATAGCGGTATACAACTACGTATAGGAAATTTACAGTTGCATAAACGTACGAAAGTATGCTATTCCTAGACATGACGAAGGCGTATGACATAGTCTCACATTAAATTTTATTACAAACACTTTACGGATCGGGTATTAGAGGGCACGCTTTTAATTGGTTTAAATCATCAATCAAGCAAAAAACTTTTATTTGTAAACATAGGTATACGTAAAAGTTCTTAAATATACATATTATTGTAGTCGAGCACTATGTTCTACCAAACGAAATTGGTGTACAAATAGTAGTTATATTATCGTAAATTAATCAGTTGTTAAAAAGCAAAAGTCCAAATGAGTACTAGTTTTAAAAAAACAATAATAATTAAATAAAAAACAATTAAATAAAGAACTGTCAATTTTATTGAATTTTACATGCATGTCAAGGGAAGTTAATCTATAGGAAATTTATTTATTTATTAACCATTTATGTACAAAAATAAAGATAACAGAAAAGTACGTACAAAGGTAATGCTTATTTCTAAAGAAATCTCTTCCAGCATACCTGCAGTAGGAGAGTATATGATAGATGTAGACAACGTGTGTAAGAGTAAAAGGTCATATTTTGTCATTTAAAAAATCTTCAATAGAGTAATACGTCTTGTCTAATAAAACAAAAACAAATCACTTTTAAATTTGTAGACATTTTCGTCATTCCGTATACATTTCGGTTATTTATTATATATCCTTGGAGCCATTACGAAAACACAATTTCTATATAGTGCAGTTTTAGACCCTACTGTTTGCAACTGGTCATAACGGCGCTGGCTACTTACTCTTTTAAATTTGTGCAGATTATATTTGACAAACATGGAAGTTTCAAATATGTACAACTAAGGCATTGTTAATATTTTCATAATTTTAAAAAACGGTTTGCATCTGTCTGTAGTCTGTAAGTTGCAGATAGCTCTTATGCACCTTTTTTGACACTTGAACACTGTATCTTTACCCATTGGATTGCCCCAAAATATATTTCCATACCTCAATGTTGAGGCCACTAGACCATGACATGATGTTAATACCGTTGTCCGATCGGCTGTTTTACTTAACATATACAAGGCATATGATATGAGTATTGGTTTAGTTTACTACACACTTTCTCAATATGTGAATTCCATTTTAATGTATTTTCTATGTTTAAGCGGAGAAATTTTGTCACATTTGTTTCATTAATAACTTTGTCGTTGTATCTAATATTTAAGTTCAAATGATTTACTCTCTGTTGAAATTTCATTATTACTGTTTTGTCTAGATTTATAATTAAATTATTATTTTGCAGCCAATCCACAACTGATTTTAAATTAGAATTTATGTGAGCCTCTAATGTACTTACTTCATCATTATTAAAAAGTAAATTGCTGTCGTCCGCAAACATTGTCATAGGAAAGAAAGAAAGAAAGAAAGAAGGAAAAAACGTTTATTTAGCACAGACTAAAAGGCACACAAAGCAGGTAAAAATTATAAGAAAAACAATCAAAATAAAGATTTAAAAAAAAGTGTACAGTGCGAAGTATGAAACTAGCAGGGTAGTGTGCCTCACGGCTGCGCCAAAAAGGCCCAGTTCAGCAAAAAAAAATGCCAGACATCTAGTGCCTTTTTTTTGGGTGGGAAATCATCAAATGACTTCTCCCGCTCTGGGTGGAGCGGGAGGGCGTGTCAGACTTTTACTGACTAAAACCCACCCGTGTTCCTTCAGTTGCCTGTGCCAGGGCCACGGTTTTCTCTTTAGAATAACCCGCGACCCTGAGGCGTCGGCCCTATCGGACCCCGGCACTTTGTGCTGACATCTCTTTGAGGCGCGCGTGGAACACAACGCGCCGTCGACCCGGGCCTGGTCCTTACCGGACGGCGAGCTACCCATTGCTCGCCGTCCGCAAGCCCGCGCCTACGGTGGCCGGGAATCTGCAGGGGACTCCCGACGCCCAGGGCGTCTCCTGCGGCGGCTAGTGGGGGCGTGAGGGCGCAAGGCTCTCTCCCTCACGCGCTCCGCCTCCTCCTTCGCGAGCATTACTGCTTCGCAGAAGGAGGTGACGGCTTTCCATTCCCTCTCGCTCCGTATCGTGGCCTGGACCAGAGCCGGGGGCGAGAGATCGCCGCCGCCAATCGCCTCCGCGAGCACACTGCGGTGCTCCGCCCAAACCTCCTACCTCCACTGTATGCTCCACCGTGTCCTCCGGGCGATCCACACAATGGTGACACCCGGGCGTTTCCTCCCGCCTTATGCGAAACAGGAACCTCCCGAAACAACCTTGTCCGGTGAGGACCTGTGTCAGGCGGAAGGTGAGGACGCCGTGGCGCCTCTCCAACCACTCCTCAAAGAGGGGACTTACCGCCCCTATTTGATTGATTTTGATTTTCAAGGTCTTTATTACAACAAAGGTTGTTACAAATGAGTTTACAAATGATCTTATTCTATTTGTACACAAATCGTGAATAATATTGTTACATAGGCTACATTTCGCCTTTACAAACATTTAAACATGTTATTATTATATTTTGCGTTGACATGTGTTAACATATATTATATGTACATCATATTATCTACTAGATATGTGCAAGTCTTAGTATGGACCCACATAATATAAAATGTTTAATTAAGGTACAAAATGTACGCATTAAAAATAAATTATAATAACATGGTGTAATAAAACAGCCAATATATAATTAACACTTTGTATTTTCTTCAACCTCTTCCTAGCACCGTAATCGCAAGATTGCCCTAACACTGAATTCTAGACTTAGATTGAGCCTCACCCCACCACAGCACACCGTTTGCAACGAATTTCACTTCAATAGACAATTTGGAAGTCAATACAACAACTATTTAAATTAGTTTATTAACGGTGTCATCCGCTACTAATCGGTGTTGCTGTTGTGGAAATGTAAATTAATCATTACAAGTTAAAATTTAGGGCAAATTAAATAACAATTTAATAAAAATCACAACATTCGGCCATCCGACTGCGTACTATCTCCGGTGTACGCATACTCACAACATTCCGATTTTAGTTGACATACAGTTACATAGAAAAGTATTTAAATAATTTTGTATTTGTACATTCCAATTACGAAAGAAAAAAAAAAAAAACATTTATCATCCAGTATAAATGATATTATTTACAGTTAGTCAATTATTTCGACACAATATTAAATGTTTTATTTATACATTTAGTTAGTAACTATATAACTACAACTAATTGACAACATAACATTAACAGTTATTCTTGATTAAACAATTAACTTTCTGCTTTTACTACTACATCAATGATAAACAATTTAAATGCTTGATTTTATAAGAACAAGGTATTTATGAACAACAAGAATCAAATTTAAAAACTATTACCATTGGATAACAATAAAACAATTTATCTTAAAAATATTAAACTGTTTTTTACAAAACTATTCAGAATCAGAACTGCTTTCAGAACCAGATGACTTATTGATCTCTAAGGACTGAATATGTATCCAGGGCCGCATTCTATCGGCAGCTACTACACTCTCGTATTTCTTTGCCTTGAAGCCCGGGACGTTAGTAATCTCGTAACGATCATTCCCTAAACTTTTAACTACCTTGAATGGACCTATGAACTTTGGTAGAAGCTTTTTGCTCTTACCATCGTTTTAAAAGTTAGTCTTGGTAATTTTTATCAAGTCTCCGACTGAATACGACACAGATGGGATTTTATTGGCATCATAAGCTTCCTTCTGTCGTAACTGACTGAGCTTTATATTGTCAGAAGCTTCTTGCCAAAGTTGGTCAAAATTTGTAGGTTCTGTCTGGGACTCATTAGTTCTTTCATTACAACTTTCATTGTTTTCTATTGGTTGCAAGATATTATCCAAAGAGTTATTTAGTTTCACACCAAAAAGCAATTCAGACGCACTTTTCTTTGTTGTTGCATTTATGGTATTATTGATACCCCACTGCACTTGACCCAGCCGCCCGTCCCATTCACGTTCATCTTTGCCAAAATTTTGAGTAGACAACGCCGTAAGGATTGTTTGATTAAATCTTTCGGCTTGTCCATTCGCCCTAGGACAGGCGACTGCGTTAAGTACATGCTTAATTCCTTTACTCGTGCAAAAATCTTTAAATTGATTGGAAGTAAATGCTGTTCCACGATCTGAAACGATTCTGTGGTACCCCGAAATCAATAAATAAATTTTCGAGTACCTTGATAACGGTTTTAGTTTTAGTATCTTTAACTGGTCTAGCGAAAAGGTACTTTGTAAAGCCATCCACGATGATCAAGATATAGTTATTTCTGGATTTGCTTCGTACAAATGGTCCTAAATGGTCTAAGTGTAAGGTGTGAAATGGTCGCGCAACTTTTTCTATGGGGTGCAAAAACCCGGAGCGAGCTCTAGCCGCATTATCTTTATTGTAGGCACAATCAATACATGCCGCTACAATTTTTTTTATAAATCGCCATATTTCGGAAACCAGTACTGGCTTTGAACTCTCTCCAGTGTTTTTGCAAAACCAAAGTGACCAATGTCATCGTGGTTGGCTTTACAAATTTGCCACCTAGCATTTTTTGGCACTACAAGACGTAGTTCGTCTCCAAGTTTCCTGTATAAAGCATGATTTTTGACCGTATAGTTTCGTTTTATGTCTAAATTCTTGGTCATCATTAGGTTTAAGAATTTTAAAAATTCGTTCCAGTTCAGGATCGGCTAATTGTAAGGTAAGTATCCAGTTTTCAGTAGTTATATTTAAGGTCTTCACCGTGTAAGTAGAGTCATTAGAACTAGGCGGGTTTCGGCTCAGAGCATCAACGTGGCTCATACGACAGCCGGGACGATATTCGATACTGAAATTGTATTCGCTAATTTGCAACCACCAACGTGCTATGCGAGGTATCAAGTCTCTCTTAGTTAATGTTGTCTTAAGTGCGTTGCAGTCCGTAAAGACTGTAAATTTAAGCCCCAAAAGGTAAGGACGGAATTTTTTTAACGAACAGACCACAGCCAGAGTTTCCAGCTCATAGGAATGCATATGACGCTCCTCTGGCGCGGTCTGCCTGCTAAAATAGGCAACGGGTTTTAGCACCCTAGGAGAGACTTGGCAATCTTGCCATTGCATTAAGATTCCTCCTAATCCTAGAGAGCTAGCGTCTGTATGCAACTCAGTATCTAGTTCAGGATTGTACAGCGCTAATAAAGGACGTTCGATCAATTTACTTTTTAGAATTTCTAAAGATTTTGCCTCATCGTTCCCCCATTGCCATCGTACGTCCTTTTTGAGCAACGCCGTCAAAGGTGTAGCAATTTCCCCAAATCCTTTTACAAATCTGCGAAAATAACTCGCCAGGCCCAAAAACTGTCGGACTTCGTGGTCGTTGCGTGGAGTGGGGAAATCCCGGACGGCGGATATTTTTCTATCACTAGGTTTCACACCCTCGGCAGAGATTTCGTATCCGAGATACTCTATTGTGGTATCGAAAAAACTACATTTGGACAATTTCAAGGTAAGACCAGCACCTTGTATTATCTTTAATACATCTTCGAGTCTTTCGAAACCTTCGTCAATTGTAGCCGATGGGATAAGAAGGTCATCCATGTATGCTAGCGCAGATTTGAACCTTCGCGGCCCTAGAAATTTATTCATCATTTTTTGAAATACCGCTGGTGCATTTGCCAACCCAAACGGCATGCGTTTAAATTCATAATGACCGTCCGGGGTGACAAATGCAGTTAAATGGCGACTCTCTTCTCCCATCGGTATCTGATAGTAGCCAGAGGCTAAATCTAAGGTAATAAAAAATTTGTTACCACTCAAATTTGAAAGCTGGTCGTCGATTAAAGGTAAGGGGTATTTGTCTTTCACTGTCTTATCGTTGAGGGCTCTGTAATCAACACAGAGTCGAGGTTCGCCATTCTTTTTCCGGACTAGTAGAATGGGACTAGCATAATTTGAGTCGGATTCTTGTACGATGTCATTTTTGACTAGATCATCTACCATGTCCCTAACCTTATGGCGTTCATGATGTGACAGCCGATAGGGTCTATATATAACAGGAGTCTTATCATACAAATCTATGTTCATTACAGTGTCCCTAGCGCAACCCAATTCACTTAGATTGGCAGTAAAGCAACTTCTATACTTTTCTAAAAGCTGATACAACTTTTCTTGAGTAGACTGGTCGATACTTTGCCCTACCCTGAAATCGGTTTTATCTAGAGGAGGTAACTCCTTTGGATCGAGATCGGATTGAATGGTAAAGGTACTTCTGACACTGAATTGACTCTAGCTATTAGCGAATTAGCCTTGAAGTTAACTGGAGTATTTGTGAGACAGGTTACAAATACAACGGCTTTGCTATCATCAACTTTATAACAACCTTGATGGAGGTGATATTCCTGTTTTTGGCTTGTCCTAATACCCCCGTTGGAATAAATGACACCCGTATAAGCGTCTTTTGTAAAGACCTCAATCAAACCACCCTTTACTATAGTAACATCTCTAGCCACATAGAAGTTGAGAATGTGGTCCCTTTTAACAAAGTCATCTGACGGTGTATTATAAAAGAAAAGTTTATCATTGTCTTTCATCACTGTTACAGAGGGTAACTCTGTAAAGTTTTGCCCTACTAATAATGCTGTATGTAGGAAAGAATCTTCAACAGCTAACACAATCAACTCTGTTTCTACCTCATCAATCCTAATTTGGACAGTGGATTGGAACTTCGGACTAACCGCTGAATTACCAAATCCGCGTATCACTGGTAAATCTTTATCGAACTCTACAAGCCTAAGTCCTTTTGCGTCAGACAATCTAATCAAACTGCAATCACTTCCAAAGTCTACGTAAGCATTTAACATAGTTCCATTGACACAAACTATTTTGTTAAATTTGTCGTTTGTATCAGGATCTACATCAAACAAAATTGGGGTTTGCTTTGGTTGGCCGATAAGATGACTAAAGTTATTACTATTGACATCAGGGGTTTTGCAATCTTCGCTGGTAGTTATTATTTTTAATGTTTTCTTCTCCGGAGGAGGATTATTTTGGCTACTAGATTGGAGAGGTTTTCTAGCACAGCTGTCTGAATTGTGGCCAACTCTGTTACACTTGGCACACGTTATTAGCGGTTTGCTACAGTGCTGGTAAGTGTGTCCACGTTCATGGCAATTAAAACAAACGAAGTCGGCGGGGGGTCTGTTCGAAGAACTCATCGAATTTTTGTTGTTACCAACATTGTTGCGAAAGTCTTTCCTTTTAAAAGCATTCGGGAAGGGATTCGTTCGAGAAGATTCTTTCGATTGAGTTGGCTGTTGAGAAGCTAAATAATTTATCAAGTCTTCTGGTTCTTTACAGTTGAGTGCTTAAGCACCGTTCCTAATAGAATTATCCGTAAGACCATGAATAATACAGTCTACTGCTTTGGAACCGACAATCTCGCACATGCTTAATAATGACAGCTTTTCATAAAAGTAATCTCTGAGAGTTTCATCCGTGCGAGATTTTCGGTTTAACATTTCTTCGAGTAATTTCCCGTAATTTTCATCATTAGGGAAGGCTTTGATTAACTTTGACTGCCATTCCTCCCACGAGAAGTTAAGCGATGGAAGGGACTCGTACCATTTTTTTGCTAAACCGCATAATTTCTGAAGAGCGTAATGGATAGTCTGTTTTCCATCCCAATTATAAATTATGGCGCATTCGTTGACCTTCCTTAACCATCGCCCAACATCTTGGGATCTATTATTGGGGTCAAATTCGGGAACCACGTTAGTAGTAGGGATACTCTTACTTGGACCATTCTGCAGTGCCGATACTATTTTCAACAAATCGTCTGCTGTTAGCCCGTCGGTGTTCTTCTTACTTTTTCTGGGAGCATCCTCATGCTCACTAGAGGTAGAACGTTTTCGCCGTCGTCTACGGCGCTCTGGTGTGTAACTCTCATCTCGGTTTCCTAAAAATATTTAAAGCCGTTCATGTTCTTTTCCAACATTCACACTATTTACTAGACATAGTCTTTAAAAATACTTTCGTTACGAATACGATCGTAATGTATGCCACCCGTTCAGCTATCGTATTTTACGTACATCAATATTGCTTAACAGTACACCTGCATAACTGTTAGGCAATATTATATCTATATCAGCACACCTACATGGCTGTTAGCAAAATTCTATTCAAATCAGCACACCTACATGGCTGTCAGCAAAATTATATGCAGATCAGCACACCTACATGGCTGTTAGCAAAACTATATGCAGATCAGCACACCTACATGGCTGTTAGCAAAACTATATGCAGATCAGCACACCTACATGGCTGTTAGCAAAATTCTATTCAAATCAGCACACCTACATGGCTGTTAGCAAAATTATATGCAGATCAGCACACCTACATGGCTGTTAGCAAATTTATATGCAGATCAGCACACCTACATGGCTGTCAGCAAAATTATATGCAAATCGGCACACCTACATGGCTGTTAGCAAAATTCTGTTCAAATCAGCACACCTACATGGCTGTTAGCAAAATTCTATTCAAATCAGCACACCTACATGGCTGTTAGCAAAGTTATATGCAGATCAGCACACCTACATGGCTGTCAGCAAAATGATGTGCAAATCAGCACACCTACATGGCTGTCAGCAAAATCATTTTCAGATCAGCACACCTACATGGCTGTTAGCAAACTCATTTTCAGATCAGCACACCTACATGGCCACTAGCAAAATTATAATTAGATCAGCACACCTACATGGCTGTTATGCAACGTTATATTTCAGCACTCATGCATGGCTGTCACGCAAAAATAGATATAGCAACCCACCTACATGGGCTTAATACAGTTATAAAATAAAACTATCATTTGTATTTAGAGCAATTCCAGACACAATGACGCGGAAAAAGTTAATATAACCGAAATTTTATGGTGAAAAATCCAACAGAAACGTATCCTTATGTACGGGTAGAATTACCAGGGAGTTGCCCTAGCCAAATTCACCACATACATTTATGAAGGTTCGGCCTAATTGTTATAGCATAGCGATAATATTATTAGGGAGTAGCCCTAACCAAATATATCGCTACTAAAGATATTTAAATTTCTTTATATCAATCGAAATGCGTCTAGAACAGCTCCATACCTTCATATAAAATAGTACTTTTTTTATATGTAATTATGTACTCACGATTTTTATCCGCCATTGCTCGCGGGTTTGCCACTTCTGAATTGTAATAAAACAGCCAATATATAATTAACACTTTGTATTTTCTTCAACCTCTTCCTAGCACCGTAATCGCAAGATTGCCCTAACACTGAATTCTAGACTTAGATTGAGCCTCACCCCACCACAGCACACCGTTTGCAACGAATTTCACTTCAATAGACAATTTGGAAGTCAATACAACAACTATTTAAATTAGTTTATTAACGGTGTCATCCGCTACTAATCGGTGTTGCTGTTGTGGAAATGTAAATTAATCATTACAAGTTAAAATTTAGGGCAAATTAAATAACAATTTAATAAAAATCACAACAATGGGATAAGTAGCGGGTAGTCCGCGCAAAAATCTTACATGCACGGCCGGTCAAGCGGCGTCGGCTAGCAAGCGAGCTTTCGTCATGATACGTCACGGAGGAAGTAGTGATGGGGCAGTCGGTATCGATTGTATGTGCGAGCGTAAGACAATGTACTTAGTCTACTTTTACCAATTGCTGATATTAGTGTATTAGAGTGTGATGGGTTTTTATGCAAGTAAAATTTGTGTGAAAGTTTGAATACGAAATCTTTTAAAAATGGATACTTTATACGCTTGTGTAATGTTTTGAGGTTTGTGCGAAATGGTGTGTTATAGGATAATTTTAATGCTTTATTTTGAATCGTTTGGAGTTTGTTATATTTGCTTTCTGCCAGACTGGACCAGACAGGTGCTGCCTAAGTTAAGCATGGTCTTACTAAAGTGGAATAGATAAGCAATTTTGTTGAAGGACTAAGAATGGATTTGCGATTTAAAATGGGTGTTAATGAATTTAAGGCTTTTGCACCCTTTCTTATAGTTAGTTCAGTGTTTTTGTTCCAGTTAAGGGTCTTGTCAAGAATTATGCCTAAATATTTAACCGACTCACGCCACGTTATCTGAAAATTATCAATTTGAACGAATCTGGATGGTAGTGTGCGTTTTCCAGTGAACATAATTCCTTCAGTTTTTTTAGAGTTTAGTTTCAGCTTCCAGGTCTTGAAAAATAGGCTGAGTAGTTCCAGCGAAAATTGTAGCCGTCCAGTAACTATGTCAATGTCTTTGTCTGTCGTGAAAGTAGCTGTGTCATCAGCATAGATGGCAAGTTGTGTGTGAGTTTGTTTCGGCATATCATTCAGGTAGAGTATAAAAAGGTAAGGCCCCACAAGCGAACCCTGGGGCACACCGGCTGGGATAGGTTTAGGGGCAGAATGCTCTTTGCCCACATAAACAGAGAAGGATCGATCAAGTAAGTAATTTTGAATGAGTTTTACTAGACATAGAGGTACTTCATATTTGATTAACTTGTGTAGTAGTCCATCATGCCAGACAGAATCAAAAGCTTTTTCAATGTCTAGTAAAACCATGCCTGTGGAAAGACCGCGGTTTAGCCCATGGGCTATGTGTTCAGCCACTCTGGCTAACTGCTGCGTGGTTGAGTGTGAGCTTCGAAATCCAAACTGTTCAGGGATCAAAATATGCGCAGTTGTTTTTGAGACGCGGGATAAGATGATGGTTTCTAAGAGCTTTCCTATGCTTGGTAATAAACTGATTGGTCGATAGCTAGATGGTATAGACTGATCTTTTCCTGGTTTCTTAATAGCTATGATGTTAGCGTGTTTAAATGTCGTTGGGAAGTATGCAAGGCGTAAGCATCCATTAAAGACTTTCGTCAAAAAAACAATAGCTTTCTGAGGAAGATTCTTTAGTAAACCATTTCCCAGGCCGTCAAAACCAGGAGCTTTGTTTGATTTCAGTTTTCCTATGAGTTTTCGGATCTCAATCGTCCTAACAAGTGATGGGTATTCATCCATCTGATAACATTCCAGCAACCTAATGGAATCTTTGACTGCCTCTTCGATGGTTGGATCACTGGTCCAGTGTTTGGTTAGATTTATGTTTTCCAGGAAGGTATTGGCTAGTACCTCACATTGTTCAAGTTCTGAGGAGGTGGAAGTATTGTTCGATGTAGTTAGGGGGGGTATTGAAACAGGCTGATGGTTTATTGACTTGACCACTCTCCATAAGTCTGAAGCAGGGTTGCTTACTTTTGCTAATTTATTGTTCCAGATATTGTCGTTTAGGGCTTGGATCTTATACTTGATGCATTTTTGCATGTTGTTGACTTGGGAGAATAGCTGACGTCGGTTGTGTGGATTAAATTCTTCAAGTGCTAGTTTACGATAACGGTTTTTAATTACCGCCCCTATTGTGGCGTGCCCAGCAATGGGTTGCGACAATCGCACCCTCCATGTCGCCATGAGATCCCGCCGGAGCTCTGTCCGCTGTACCGTGATTTCTCGCGGCAGCGGAGTTACACCCCGGCGTTTTGCCTCGCGCCACTACCATACTTGCGCGAGGGCTTTTGCCTCCAGATCCCATGGCGGCAATCCAGCATCCAGTAGGCTCGCCGCCTCGCAGGAAACCGTGCGGTATCCCCGGACCAGCCGGACGGCCATGACCCTTTGGGACGCGTTCAACCGGCGGGCCGGTCGGCGCCTCAAAGAACGCGCCCACACCGGTGCCCCGTAAAGGGCCATGGACCGCACGACTCCCGCGTAGAGCCTCCGGCAGGAGGCGTTTGGACCCCCTAGATTGGGCAGGAGCCGCCTCAAGGCAGCCCCAGCCCGCTCCAGTCTGGGAGCCAAACGTCGGAAATGCTCCACGAAGTTCCACTGGCTGTCGAGGACGAGTCCCAGGTACTTCATCGTCGACTCGACGCCGATGTGAACCCCTCCCGCCATTATCTGGGAACCCGACAGCGGCTCGTTCCGAGGACTATGAAAACACATGGCCTCGGACTTGTGCAGGGCCACTTCGAGTCCCAACTGCCGGATTCTCTCGACGATTGTCGCAACCCCGAGTGTCTTGTTCGGCCTCCTCTTGGTGCGACCTCCCCTGTGCCAGGACCAGCGTGTCGTCAGCGTAGCAGACAACCAGTGCCCGACGCTGGTTTTTAACTGGACCTGAATTGTGAGGTAACGGATGTAAATTAGTTTTATACTGCAACGTGACGTGTGTATGCATACATATAAAAATAAAATTGTTTCAAATAATAATAGTGATGATTAAGTACATAAATAGAGTAAAACGCAAAATAAAAAAAACATACGTATAAATAAATGAGACGAAAATAAAGAAATAATTCGAAAACGAGCCGGAACAAACCAAAACCTTTTTTAAACTATGCCAGACTTCCACGCTCCTACGCATTGTATAATTTATTCATCCGTGCACTACATTGATACAACGCACAATACGCTGCAAACAGCCGAGCGCAGCGGACTATTTACGGACACTTTGCAACTTTTTTGTGTTTTAAAGTCTTAGCTATGGTTGGCATCGAGATTGCCCAGCTCAGCTAAACATTTTTGTGAAAGTGAAATTGGAAGTAAATAAATAAATAAACAGTTTCATTCATTCTTTATAAGGTGACAGGTAGGTAACATACCCACATACCAATTTTTAATTTTTAATTTCTGGGTGTATTTCTTATGCTTATCTATGGGAATGACAAATCACAAACTGCACAGAGGGTCGCCCGCTGCTAGGACTTGGTGAAGGATGGGACAACTGGCGCCATCCTGACATCATACATTTCAGTCGAGTGCAAGTAGGCCAGACACATTGGGTACGTAAAACGTGGAATAGCAATGCATAACATTGTAAATAAACGTTTATTTTAATGTGTTGTCTTATATTCTACAGGTCTGCGAATGGGACGCAGCAATGCTGCTGATATCGCAACAACACCCTCCGGGCTGAGGATACGCGGGACATGAGCCAGCGAGCCAAACCGAGCTTGAGCATGAGCAAGAGCAGTTCCCAGCAATTAAACGTTATGCGGAGACGTTTAATTTGTCATTGATGTAGATAATAAATTGAGGCGGTCCGAGTACGCTACCTTGTGGTTCCCCATAAGCTACAGTTCTCGGGCAAGATTTATATGTGAGTTCGGTATTTTTACAAATTCTAGTAATTGTCGTTATTTTCTTTCTATTTGACATATGATGCTATTAAATTTAATATATTTCCTCTTATTCCGTATGCGTTAAGTTTATTTAATAGTATTTTATGGTCTACACGATCGAAGGCTTTTGACATGACCATATAAAGCACTAGAGTTGCTAGTATCTTATCCACTCTGTTGCTCAACATATGCAAGAAGTCATAGATGGCCATGTCAATTGATTTATTTTTTCTGAAACCTTTTTGGTTATCAACGAATAAGCAATTTTTCTCAAAGTATGAAGTAACTTGATTATGTATCATACTTACAGGACAGGGTACAATTTGTAGAAATAGATTACTTTGATAGCGTCCACCAGGAAATGTCCAGCATCGGATCAGACATGGCTCTCATTAATACTTCAATACCCCAAGGAAGTGTTTTAGGATGTGCCTTATTCATAATATACGTAAATGACTTGACAAAAAGATAAATTCGTCGTGTATCTTGTTCGCTGACCATGTTTCTTTATTTTTTTAAACACCTGCGAATGTTGACCATTTAGCTATTATAAAAATCTTTCACGGAAACTGAGAAATGGTTAAACGAACATAACTTCGAAATAAACTTATATAAAAATAAATATGCCAATCCAGAACTCACCAAAGATCCCCACTAACCCTAAATCCTATATATGTTATCGCAACAAATAAAATTAGAAGAAATAAAAGAATTCACACTTTTGGGCCTAACATTAGACTAAAACCTAACTGGAAGTAACACATCGAAAGTACTAGAGCAATATTGACCTAATTTATTTATGCACTCAGGATACTAAAATGCAACACTGATTTTAAAACCGCCTTATCTGCATATTATTCGTACGCCTACTCCTGGTTAAATTATGGTATTATTCTGTGGGGAGAAAGTACTCACTTTTTGGACCTTTTCATTCAGCGAAAGAAATGCATCAGAATATTGAAGAACATAGACCAACGAGAGAGTTGTAGGCCACGCTTTATATAACTACAAATTCTCACACTACCAGCAATATATATACTGCAAAGTTATATATTCGTTAGGAAAAATAGGCACCTCTTCAAATCTAATATCGAGCTGAATGAATACTATAACCGATGGAACAAAAACAGACTAATACCACCCATCTCAAACTTAAAAGTTATCGGGAAAAGCCCATTTTCAAGACTGGCAAATATATTTAATAATCTACCGGAAAGTTAAATATCCCTACCAAATGACTATTTTTTTTTTAAACAGTTGAAATCTCTGTTAATCTCCGTTGAGGAATTTAAAGCTGACAAGTTGTGATTCGATTGACCCTAGAACTATATGCTTGACGTAAATGTGAAATTTATATGACTATTATTTAAGACTGTAATAGATTGAATAAACGAGTTTTGATAATAATGACAATTTGAAATAAAATGTAATAAATTATTCAAATCAAATAATTTATTTTTGCAAACATGAGTTATTTGGTACAAAGTTGTTTTCTTATATTAAAGTCCTCCACATTCTACCGTCTCATGGGCATGCAAATAATATTCAATTCCAAACAGTAATTCTATTGACGTCGAATAAATATGAATTTCAAATTATTGGAATTACAAAAAAAAAAACAGACTAATAACAATACGAACATTTTACAGGATTGCCGAAAAATAATTATTCCTTAATTATTTTTGGTCAAATTGTCAATCAGAATAAAAAGTGTCAGAATAGGAACATGTATGTAATAATAATAATAGTTTATCAGTCAGTGCAGAGACTTATCATTAAGGAAGTGGTCAATTGTGTAATAGCTTTTCTCAATTAATATTTGGTATATTGATTCATGTTTAGTATGTATAATGTTATGAACAATGTATTGTAATAATTAGAATTAGTATTATAAAAAGACTGAAAGTAAATAAAGTTAATTTCCACAGAAACACGTACATACAAAACGATAATAATGTAATTTCATAAAATACTTTAAATTTGTTAAGAAACATTAGCAGTGCCCTTACAGGGTTCATGTACAAATTACTTGTGTCAGGAAAATTTAATGCATGCCTACATAACAGTGTTGTAATAATATTAATAAATAATACTAACAGTAAAGTTTATTTCAGACTTTCTGTCCATAGGTACACTTACAAAACATAAAATTGAAACATACAAATATAAATAACATACCTACAATATAATAGCAGACACATTATAACTTAATCTCATAATACACAACACAAAAAAAAATACAACACATAAAAATATACAAAACAATAAAATACCCGTAACAACACAGAAGCAAACAACACATGAAATTTGACGTGGAGGAAACTGTCCACTGCTCACAAGGAAATGTGCAGGCGCATCCAGTGGCGCAGCAGTGGAGAGTCCCACCTGTCCACGAACACTCTTAGTAAGCTGTTGCTGCTGGTCATAACACGACTCAGCAGCGACGCACATTTCTTCCTTATAAGAGCATGAAAGCCATCAGTGTGCGCCTCTGCGAACATCGTCGACTCACTGCAGAATCGTGAATATTGAACACGCAAGGCGTTGTATGCTCGCAGTGTGTAGTTAACCCACAGGCTGTACGTATATGGGCATGCCACAATAGCGGCGGTAAGTCCCCTCTTTGAGGAGTGGTTGGAGAGGCGCCACGGCGTGACACAGGTCCTCATCGGACATGGTTATTTCGGGAGGTTCCTGTTTCGCATAAGGTGGGAGGAAACGCCCGGGTGTCACCATTGTGTGGATCGCCCGGAGGACACGGTGGAGCATACGGCGGCGATCTCTCGCGTCCGGCTCTGGTCCAGGCCATGGTTCGGAGCGAGAGAGAATGGAAAGCCGTTTTAGGAAGACTTTGGTTCAGTAGAAGGTGAAAGAAATACTCGTTGTCGATGAATGAATGGGAATTGCAGACGTGCGTCGTGCGACGAAGACTGGAGTGTCCTCGAGATCACGTCGCCGTGGGCGGCGTGTGGCCTCTGCAGCTACTATTTCTTTAACGGATGTCAAAACTTTGTGTCGGTATTTTCAGAACTGTTGGCTTCTGTGTTTCTTTATCTGATGGTCAAAACGTGGTAAAGTGCTGTGATGAGTGGTGGCTACAGTACTTCCCTTCAAGCGAAGCGTAGCAGCTTGACGAAGCGGCCCGAGCCAGTTGTTTTGATGATGGCGGGCTGTGACGTCACGTTGGCCGTAGGTAGTCGTGCTTGAGGCTGCTTGGTAATGGTATGGTACTGGCTATGGTTTGCTTGGTAAAGGTAATCTTGCTCGGAGGTAAGAAATTGGTAAGCTCTGTGATGACATACGCAGGCTTCAGTCGATCGATTGAAATGTTAGCTTGCCGATTAGGTAGCTTTATAGAATACACTTTATCTATTCGGCTTAAAACTCGGTAAGGGCTTTCATACGGAGGTTGAAGTGGTTTCTTAACTGCATCGGTTCTGATAAACACTTGACTGCACTTGAGTAAATATTGTGACGGCTTGCAGTTTGTTAACTTGAATGATGTCACGCAGTTTTTCGACGTAAGTATAATCCATTGTAGGTGTGTAGGTACCGGAAGTGAAAAAATCGCCTGGTAGACGTAAGTTGTAACAAAAGGTGGCTCCGCCACCTCCTTCTGCAAAGCAGTAACACTTGCGAAGGAGGAGGCGGAGTGCAAGCGGGAGCGAGCCTTGCGCCCTCACGCCCCTCGTCGCCACAGGAGACGCCCGGGGCGTCGGTAATCGCAAGCAGATTCCCGGCCACCGTAGGCGCGGGCTTGCGGACGGCGAGCAATGGGTAGCTCGACGTCCGGTAGGGACCAAGCCCGGGTCGACAGCGCGTCGTGTTCCACGCGCCTCAAAGAGATGTCAGCACAAAATGACGGCGTCCGATAGGGCCGACGCCTCAGGGTCGCGGGTAAAAGAGTAACCGTGGAACAGGCAATTGAAGGAACACGGGTGGGTTTTAGTCAGTAAAGTCTGGCACGCCCTCCCGCTCCACCCATAGCGGGAGAAGTCATTTGATGATATCACACCCAAAAAAAAAAGCCTGCACGCATTACTGCTACGTGCGAACCTGCGGGCCAACATATTACACCTACACCACCTAGACCTATTGTTGTTATACACGTTAGCAAATAAATAATTAAAAGCCGCTTGTTCACGGGCAGTAATCAGAAGCAGTATTTATGTTTTTCTGAGTACATTTGAAGCGAATTCCGTGACTTAAAACCAAACGAGAGCGAGAAACGGAACCATTACGTTTACACTATTTGAGTCTGTGTTTCACAGACGCTTTTCTCAAAAATTGTGTGACATAAAAGTTTCAAATTTATTTTGTTTCTGCTGTCCAAGTCCCGTATTTAAAAACGTTTAAAATCTAGTGGCAATCTCATTTCAGCGACACTCAATGGTAAAAACTTGACAAAGATGTAGGAAAATTAAAATTCAATACTCAATACTTTATTGCATTCCTTAAGTATTACATAGATGGTATAACTAAATAAAAGATCGATATGGACCATGTCGGGCACAGAAAGATTAGGAGAGAGAAGAAGAAGAAGCAAGATTAGATGAGTCTGAGATTACCTAAACATACGCGAATTGAAAAGTATGTTGAAGTAAATGCTATTTTTTTTGCATTTACTAATATATTTTTTGTACATATTTATTATTTATGCTGATGATGATGAAGGCTCACTTCCCATAGAAAATTTTCAACCAAATTCGTTCACATTGATCCAAATCCAACTTGGTTGCTCATCGAATTTTTCGGAACATTGCCAGACGTTCAAATTTCGTTACCAGAGGGCTGGGCAATTTTTAGATTTTGAGGCCAAAGAATCCAGCCAGCCAGTCTTTTGAGCACTGTTGTCATTGACAGCGATGTGGACGATTTTATTTAATGCCCAGTTCATAAAAATTAGGTAGGCTTGCGTGGGTGTGTAATTTCGCTATTGCATAAAGGCTCCCGCAAACAGGCGCGACGCCACAGCGCGAAACAAAGGAACACAAGGAATTTGTGTCGCGCTGTGGCGTCCCGCCAGTGTTTACGAGCATTAAAACGTATAAAATGTTTCGATAAATCAGTACGTTTTTAACAGGTAGAAAATAATACATCACGCAGATACCTAAAATCACGATTTGTATTGTCGAACTATAATTTAAACCTTATTTATTGATGTCATTGTGTAATTTATACAAACGATATTTACTTATTCATTAATTTGGCGCGTCAATTTCATCTACGCATAGAAAAGTACCTGTTACATATTACATGAATGTTGATCAAATAATATCAATGGATTTAATTTCGCTAGTCAATTGTTGGGTACGTTTATTAGCATTATTTCCTCAAAAATGGGTATAATTTGGGGGTCAGTTTTACCCCTAAAAAAACTCCATGATTATGAGAAGTTACAACGTGATATAATGTATTGGAATCGCCATATTTATTGTTCTTGATTTGTAAACATCTATAATACACGGAAAAAATCGTAGATTTTTTACACTTCGCAAAATACAACGAGGAAAGAGCACACCAACATTGGAAATATTGTTTTATTTTGTAAGAAACACTTCAGACCGAATACGCCTCGAGCAATATCGGAGTTCGACAGTCGAAACACGAGACGAATAATTATATAGAAATGTACCTACGTCCACAGTAATCATATCTCAGATCCTTGATTTATCAAGAATTTTGCGCAAAGGACAATGTCAGGTTTCGGCCTACACAACTTTTAAAATAAATTCAAACGGACACAAAGATTTTACTAACAATAATTTAAATATAAAATTCCAACTTATTAAACATTATTTATTTCTTTTCGAGAACTTTTCGAAAAGAAAATCATTTTAATAAGTAATAATTTTATTAATAATGTTCTTTAATGACAGGTTTTCTTTTTTAAATAAAACAAGTGTCAGGTAGTTACCTGTTCTGCCAGTGTAATCGATTATTCTCTATAATTAAAGCGATTTACTCTTTACTTTTTATTCACCACCTTACAATTGTCTTTTATTATTATTGTTTTTACCTTAATAATACGTTCACCGTGTTTAAATATAGATACATATAGTATTTTTTAAAGAATTTAAAGACGAAATTCAAGAAATCGATTTTCCTGATCTGTGTTCGATAACTTAATCGCAATGTAATGGCAACCCTGTTTTAGGTTACGTCTTCTGCAGTTGTGTCCAAATCGCGCGCGCTTACACTGACAGTGAGTTGACGATGACAAGATGTCAAACATCTTTGTTGTTGTCGGTGTTTTTCTGTGTACGTTTGTTTCCTTCTCGAATTCCTCTGCTTTTGCGTTATAGTCTTACTCATAGACTAATATATATAAAATGAGATAGACTGGCAACTGACGTTCTCGGTTTTAGTTAGCGACCAGCGCCGTCTGAACGCCAAGCAATGAACTAAATGAATATATACAATTTGTATAGGTAGGTGCGCATAGGCCGTTACGCATAGGTACTTACGTATGAATTCATGAATTGTTGTCTCAATTATATTTCTATGGATGTTTTTAGACACACAAGTTTAAATGATAAATGATCATCATTTATCATTTAAACTTGTGTGTTTAAGTTTAAGTACCTATCATGGGGTACAGGGAATGAGTTAAAAATACACAAATATATTATTGAATTAATTTATTTATCATACATTAATTTCGACACCAGTTTGCCTCTGACGTTTCGCACCCTTTGTTTTCATAAAATATTCTCGAGCCCGTAGAAATATGGGGTCGGTTTCATCACTTGAATTACACAAATAAAACAAAACAAATAAAACTCAACGAAATAAAACACAAAAACACCAAAAATTACAAGAAAAATGCGTACGAGCATGTAAACACACCAGTGGAAAATTTCCTGTGACGTTCGGACTTGTGTTGCTAACGTATGATACCAGAAAACTACTGATAAAATTCTATCATCGTGAAAATATCATTTATAATACAGAATGTTATAATAAAAAATTACGAATAAATTACACTTGGTTGTTATATCATAAATTTTGGTGCGACTGGACTTATTAAATAAATATAGTAAAATTCAAAATTTGTGCAATTTACGCAAAAAAAGTGGCAACACTGCCATGAAAAAGTTCCATGTGTGCAGGACAGATGGCACTTTTCACAATAAAAAAAAATTGTTCTAAGTTACCAGGGCATGGTCTTACTGTGTTTTATCCATTCAACACATTTTGTGACAATGTCTTATCAACTACGTTGTATTAATTGTGGTATAAATGTGTTACGGATAAAACGGCATTTAATTTACTCGCTGTAATAATACATAACCTCCAAATTTGCAACAGTATTTGGCTAGTCTTTCTATTTTGTAAAACCGGGACGTGTTTAAAGTGTACATTACACATTGTATCGTGAAATGTAACACGAATTCTGCGTGTGGACAGCTACGAGCATTACAATGTAAAAGCTAACGCAGTGGCGCGTCACGTGACGTGAGTATTTGCACCGCATATCGCGCGACGTTCGTTGCTTTTGTGTCGCACGCGAGGAGCCTTAATGCTCGACTGGATCTGGACACACAAAATCAGGACAACGTGAATAACTGGATTCGTCGTCGAAGTCCAAGATTGGTTTACGGTAAATAATTTGGTACTAAATAATAAAAAACAATTGCATTAGAATTAAATAACCTAACGTTAGAAGTAGCGAATGTGACATCATGTTGAATGGAGAAAAACTAGAATTTATTAATCAGACGGTTATACTAGGACTCACACTGGACGAGAAATTACATTGGAGACCACATATAACATCTCTTGCGGGGCGGCTAAGCTCGGTCGCTTATGCTGTTAGAAAGATAAGACTGTTAACAAATGTAAAAACCGCGCGTTTGGTTTACTTTAGCTACTTCTACAGCATTATGTCGTATGGCATTTTACTGTGGGGTCGGGCTGCTGACATTTAATCCATATTTTTTTTCAAAAGAGACCTGTTAGAGCCATTTACAATCTACGTCGTCGCGAATCTCTCTGGGAACTATTTGAAGAGATTAATATAATGACAGTACCTTGCCAATTCATTTATGTGTGTGATGGACATAATTTTAATACTAGAGAAAAAGATAAAATAGATCAACCATTTAGCTAAAGTACATAAACCTTTTATGGGGTACTGTGTTAAAAAAATATTACAAACAATATTATATCTGGTGATATATTGCAATTAAATGAAAGAAAATGTAAAACTCATATAAAAAGTACACTTTGTAAACAAGCATATTACAAATTAGAGGATTATATCCAAGATAAGAATGCTTGGAAACATGCTGGTCCAACTCCTTAGGACAATCTAGTCTAGACTAAATCAAACCGGTTGCTAATGTAACCAAACATACAGAATTGATTTTAGAACAAATCTGACAGTTGTCAACTTGATGTAACCCCGGGTACTGAGAAAGCGGCAAGAAAGAAAAGGGATCGGGAGGACCGATCGAAGCCGGCATCGGTTTATGGTGACTGTGATATTGGGATGTGTAGTGAGCATTGTGACTACCCTTGCAATGCAGTGGTTAAGTGATTTGCGCTCGCGCTTCATGACTCGGTGGAACGTCGTTTACATAATTTTTCATTCCCTAATGTGATCAGAGACTTTTGGTTTTTCAGAATATAATCCTACTTTCATTTATTTCCATCACCTCGCCCGCATTCCCACGCATAAGAAACATTAAGACATCTCCTGATAAATTCGACGTATTGCCTTAATATACAATTGTTACAAATACTTAATATTTTGTTTTGTTTTCGATTTCTTTATTCTTATTTTTACGTAACGTAGTTTTTGATTGTTAATATTAGTCATTAAACAAAAAAAGTGACATACAGAAACTCAAACGATTAAATGTGCACTTCCTTCATTGTGAACCCTGCCGGTAAGTGTTCATATTTTTGAGGAGGAGCGTGATTCTCTTTCAAGTGAAAAATTGTGGTCTAAGTTGTAACTTGATACCTCGTAAACCCTAACTAATAGTACAACTGCGAACGTTAGTTTGTTTTACGCTTAACACTTTAAACAAACACAAATAATATTGAAAGGGGTGAATTATGAAGAAATAAAACCTGTAGTAATGATTCCAGTACCACTTTCAAAACTAAACTAATTCCGTAGGCTGATGATGTTTTTCGTGTCAACTGTGGTATATCCATTCGCTGCCTCACTAATTAATCAGTATCAATATGGTATCAATACTCGTACAACAACTATTTATTATATATGCCCTTGTGAATAGTATGATATCAAGCTAATTAGCAAGGTAACTAGGTCATACATATTATGTATTCATCAGTATTTCATAGAAATATTTAAAACATATATTTCGTGATTAAAATGTCATCGTTGTAGAGAATACTGAGAACAGATCATTATGATATTAAAATAGGACATAATGTATATAACACTTCCATACACATTATACACTAGCCTTCAAAACTTAGTACCACACTTTTAAAACCTTTTTTTGGCTACAGCTCGTATACTTTAGTTAACATGCCTCTTTTACCTGAAGAATGTGCAAGAATCATGACTTACTTACACGTACTTACGAACTAGGCAGTAGTATGCATCGTACTGCAAGAAAGGTGGGTGTTACATTAAGAACGGACCGGCAGGAGAAGCGAAGGTACGAAGAAACTGGAAAACATCTGAGGACCCCTTCTAATGGCAGACCCAGGTGCAACAGTACTCGAGAAGACCGCTATATTGTCTCCAGTGTGTTGAGAAGTCGCTACCTAAATGCAGTTTAAGTCCAGCAACAGCTTTTTCAGACCCGAAGAGACTACATTAGTGACAGTACAGTGAGAAGAAGACTTGCTGAAGCAAACCTGAAGCTTCACAGGCAAGCAAGTGGCCTCAAACTCGAGAGAGAGCATAGAGTAGCAAGACTGCGCTACGCCCGTGAACTCATTCAGTAGAGTGAAGAAGCTCTACAGAATGAGTTCACGGGAGACTCAGGCAGGAGTTTTGTTCAATGCTGAGTCTAGATTCTCACTATTAATTTCCGAAGGAAGGCGAAAAGTGTACAGGCGATCTGATTTCTATAGTTTAGATAAAACTGCGACGAGTTAAATGCTAAGCTTAGGAGGGAATATATGAACATTTATACATACATATATTTAGACTGTTAACATATAACCCTCCTGTGGCTTTGCCGCAGTCGGGTAAAGGTTCAAGCCACTTACAAGATTGTCTGTGCTGTCGTAGGTTTTCAAACACAATAATTTTCGCAATATTATAAAATTAATAGTATATCTCAAGAATTATGTAAGTTAGTTATACCATGAAACATTAGATTTTTTGTTGTATTTTTATTTTTTTGTGAATTAAAGTAAAATTATCAATTTTATGAATCACTTGTGAAATATGGGCAGAGGTGTACCTGTAACCCCACATTTCGCCAGTTACACAGGCACATAACATAACATCATATATCAATACATAATTAAGATGTTTTTTTTAATGGTAATTTTATGTAGAAAGGCTGCAGTTGCTCTTCGTAACTGTAATTTTTTAATTGTTTTTTTTTTATATTCAAAATTGTATATTTTACGGAAGTTTTATTAACGTTTTTTTTTTCAATGATTTATCACAACTTTAAATATTCTCACGAACCCTGTACCGCTGCATGCACCCATAAGCACAATGTTTTACGTTACGTTGCGCATTACCGTAAACAGCTACAATTATATTAATATTAATTTAATTATATTATTATAAAACATCGATTTTTCACACCAAAATTCAAATCTGTTTTACAGCAATTATTGTTGTGCAATGTTGCTTTGGTTAGATGTACAGAACGAGTGGTTGTCGCGTATGTGCCTATGTGAAGGGTATTTTTGCAACCTGTAGAACATATATACCCATTGAGAAATCCAAACACAGACAGAAAATCCCACAAATCACTCTTGGTAACTGAACTATGCAAATAAATTATTGAACAGTAAGTTACTAGGTCGGTTTACCATCGAACTGCGTGCACAGTATATATATTGGATCTCATTTAAATACAAATGATGCCAAGACTTCAAGCTGAAGCCACGTTTATTTGGGAGCAAACCTCCCCCACTCAACTGATTTATATGCGTGTATGCAAAATATTTAAGAACAAAGCTGAGAATGGTGTTTGGTTCTGTCAGTTATAAAAATGTCAAAAACAATTAAAACTTAAGATCTCTTAACTACGTTATTAAACTCATTTACTCGCCATATTCAATACAACCCAGGATCAAAAATACCCTATGACCTTACCCAGGTCATGGTCTATAAGTGTGCCAAATTTCATCCAAGTTCGTTGAGTCATTTAAAATCGAGTGTCACTTAAAGACGGCAATGGTTTCATTATGAAGTGTGAAATAGATATCTCGCAGAACTACGACTGATCACAGACACACTCATTGAGTTGTTATTAAAACTTCGGAATGCACATACGGCATGTATCAGGAAAGTGGACTGTGGTACAGCATGTCGATTCTGTAAAAATCGCACCGTGAAGACATGCGTGGAGTGAGCTGTCAGTGTCATCCCGTCTTGGTCAATCCCTAGCATCAGTGGCACTGACAGCTCAATTCACCCTCACTTCACCCAAGTGTTCACGGTTAATGGTTACAGAATAGCACTGATTGATACAGACCTTCAAACTGAATAAAAATCGATATAGTGATCGTGAAAAATATCAACTGTCTCATCCATTTGGGTCGAGTCGGTATTAAATTTTTGTGTGAGTCAGTTGTTATTTTTTTGCGTATTTGATGTTGGTCCCATGAAGCAAGTTGTTCAGTTTGATAGTGTGCACCACTCCCTTTAATATGACCTCCCCTTTCTTATACAAGCCGTATACATAATAGGTATACGGTACTCAATTTTGTATTTCCAACAGTACAATAAAACAGTTGCACCAGTAGCGTATACTCCATTTCATCAACGTTTTTGTAACCCGGCTGCAACGCACTAAATTATGATTAACTATAGCGACCCGCCCGTGATTCACATTGTTTTAACGACGTGACAAATATAGTTTCTTTATTATATTTTAGTTTATTATTAAAGTATTATATACATATACACCATCCGGAATAAATTCTCTGAAATGTGGTGAAAACCGCATCAAATTCGTTGCGTGTTATAAAAGAATAACACGGCAAATCAGATAGATACGAAAAGCGACTATTATGTATATGGTATTATGGTAAAGATAAAGAAGAAATGAAGTCATCAAAGAACTGGATCTATCAACATAGGTTGCAGATTAAGCAAGCTGAAGTTGCAGTGGGCTGGCCATGTCGTGGAAGGAACGACGGCCGGTGGTGCAGACGAGTCCTGGAGTGGAGACCGCGTATTGTCACGCGTAGTGTTGGACGCCCCCCAGTTAGATGTCAATACAACCCTCTAAATGTCACAATTCTCTAAACTCGACAATTTCATGAAATATCAATCAATTGCATTATATTAATTTAGAGGGTTGTATTGATGATTTTAATGATTATTTTTCTGTAAATACAAACTTGTTACGGACGCAAATCATATATTATTGAGCTATCAACCTGACCTGCAAATTGCAAAAAACGCGCGACCTAGCGCTTCCTCCTGAAGAAGGTGACTGGGACAAACTGGATGCGGCAGGCAGAGGACAAGGTATTGTGGCCCACCCTGGAAGAGGCCTATGTCCGAGTTGATAAATGTAAATGTAAAAAAACAACCATTTGTGAGCTCCTCAGCTTAACGATTACAATAAGCGACGGTTTCCAAAAAAAAACAATCCGACTTGTTGGTTATAATATTATAATCGATTGTCTACTATAACCCTCACATTCCAGTGTGTATGGCAATCTATACTAAGCCACTCTAATCCTTAGGTAACCCGGGTTAGTAGTAGCCGTAGATGCTACAGCGGTTATCAGTAGAGTGACCATAAAACAAACTATCCCGATACACTTTAGCGAAATTTGGATTCCGTATACGCAGAACCAAAGATTTATTGTCAGTAAATGTTGTCCCTTGAAAAAGGGTAAAATATTGTGCACCCTTTAGAGATTCTTGTATGTATTGGGAGCGTTGATATAGAAAGCAAAACGTGGTATGCCAGATAAATTCAATGTTTTTTTGGTTTTTGTCTAAAGTGTAGATTTTAGAAATTATATCTACAATAATATATATTCGCTGAATATGGATCATGTTTCTGTAGACCTGACTCTGATAAACATAAAAACAAGCATATTCAGATTATAATAACCTTATTCAACATTTCTGGACGTCTATTATTAAATACATTATGAAAAATGTATGTAATGTAAAAAAAACAACATTTACAAGGTCTAATTAGTTTTCATAGTAAATACAATAGCAAGTAATTGCTTACCGATTTTTAAAAAAAGTTACATAACTTATTCAGTCTTAATAATCTTCATTAAACTAACATTATAAAAACAAAGCTAAATAAGCATTTGAATATGAACATAAACCAACATCGTTGTTTCTGAACGATCCGCGCCCCTTGCTCGACGAAATGCCAGCCTGCGCCGTAGCTGAGCCAGTAGCTTTAAATTTGCACGATAATATCATCAAAATTTTATTCAGCCTGTCACATCTTGCTGTCCTCCTTCCAGCGACCCTCCAAGCCGAGGTCTGTACCCTACAGGGGTGCCCTTAGCGAGCAGTCGCTTAGTAATGTAAGTTTTTCGCCCCTGGGAGGAAGGCTTTGAGTTCACTTAAGGCAGCCACAGGATAGTCCGGATATGTAGTCACGACCTCTCAAGTTCAACTACGAGAAGTTGAAGTTAGCCACGCCACGCTCAGTTCTGGAATCTTTTTCCCTTTGTTGTAACCGCTTTTTATAAACTAGTTAACGTTTTCAAATTAATTCATTAAATTTACAAGTTGAATTATTACTCGTAATACTCTGTACCAAAAAAAAATGTTTCACATCATTTCCTTTTCGAAAAATATCTCAGTCGATTCCTTAGCTCTATCTTCCAAGACGTAATATGACACCAAGCCTCGAACTTTCAACTATCATAGTGAATAAAAGATAGGAGCCGTGGTAGTTTCTGGCCGGCTCTCCTTCAAATGAAACGATAGACGTTCTTCTTCTCGTTCCATCATAGTACTCATCCATCGCTTTCCAACAGGCTTGATCGAGGTCAAGAGCATGCCCATTCAGCAATATTTTTTTAATAAATAAAACGACAATTGAAACTGTTACCACAAGCTTCTGACGTTTCATAAGGGTCCATGTAGGTTTATGTGAAATAAAATAACTTGAATTTGATAGTTTGACTTTTGGCCTTCCAGATCGTGAATCCGATACCCGCTCAAAAAAAAAAAAAAAAAAATTTGCGTATACAAATGCACCCACAAAACACTATGTCTAAAAGTATATGATCCACTGCAGTAAACCAAATCAGAAAAATATATGATGTTTTTCAGGAAATATACAATTCAATTGTTTACAGCTAAGCGGGTGGAAGGTTTTTCGGACGCTATAGCAGCCGTAAACCGAGATTTAGATGCTGTCAAAAAGTGGTCTGATAGTTTTGGGGTGTTAGTAAACCCCTCAAAGTGTCATGCCATTCTAATTGGAAGCTCACGCATGATGGTTAGGGTGGCGCTTATTTCTCTTCCTCCTCTTATTTTCAATGGTATCGCCATTCCCATTACCCCTACTGTGAAAGATCTCGGTTTGCATCTTGACTCGAAACTAAGCTGGCAACGCCAGGTCTCTTGTGTTGGCCAAAGGGTCAACGGTACTCTGCGATCCCTGTATCATCTAAGAAACTTTTTGCCCGGTAAGACGAAACCATGCTTGTGCAGACTTTGATTTTCCCTATCATCGACAATTTTTTGAGATCCTATATTTGTCGTGTGCTACTTTGACTCGAATGCGGTTTTGGATAAGCTTGACAGATTGCTCAACAATTGTATCCGGTTCAAATTCAATCTCAGAAAATATGACCATGTGTCGAGCTATAGGTCTGAGAATCTCAAATGGATGTCCATTCGCCAAAGAACTTTGCACGCTTTGATCACACTTTTCTCCCTTCTCAACTCTCCCACTCCTCCTTCTTATCTCGTGTCTTACTTCCAATATCTATGTTCATCTCACGCTAAGACACTGTGTTCTTCCAACAATCTTCTCCTACTCTGTCCTTCTCATACTTCTGACTTTGTTCATTCTTTTCTGAAATTGCATTTTCACAACAAATAGCGTAGATTTTGTTTGTTTGTTTGGCATCTCGCAGGTCAACCTATGCGGTTGTCGTCTGCTTAAGCGGACTTGCCTGTGGATTCCCTAATAAATTAAGGCCTCCAGCCAGGACTTAAACTTATATACTAACTAAAACTAAGCGACAACGCTAAGGGCACCCCCTGTGGGGTACGAACCTCGGCTTAGGGCGTCGCTGGAAGAGGGCAGCAAATGACTAGCTGGATCAGGATTGGTATTATTTATGGACGAATTTAAAGCTACAGGCTCAGCGGCGCGGGCTGGCTCGAGCAGGGGCCGGGAGGGGCGTCGATTTGGGCGTCGCGGCGGGCCTCGGCGGCGAGGGCGGTAGGACGGCGATCGGGTTTTGGGCTTATGTAGCGTGCTAGTGGCCTTACTACTCTCCTGGAGGAGGGTAGTGGCGTCGTCGGGGTCGATTAAAGTATGCCTTGGTCGGCGAATACTGCTAATGCGAGAGGGAGTGTAGCGGGCGGCCGCTGTAATCAGGGGGTTTGAATGTTTGATGCCGCAGTCGAAGAAACGCTTTGATAAGCGTTTCATGAACTGTTTTATGGTTGGCATTTTGAGGTCGACGTGAAGATCTATATTACGGACATAGAAGGGGGCACCCGTGACCCTTCTGAGGAAACGGTTTTGGAGAGTCTGCATCTTATGGAGATGACGTGGGTGAGCGTGCGCAAATACAACGCAGGCATAGGTCATGATGGGACGGATGACTGCGGTATAGATGCGGAGCTTGCATTTGAGGGACAGTTTACTACGGGCTGTCAGTACGAATTGGAGCCTGCTAAGAGCGAAGGAGGCGCGCGCGCGGACCGCCTTAATATGAGCCTTAAAGGTAAGGTTCTCATCGAGGATCACGCCTAGGTATTTGGCTTGCTTCTCCCAAGGGATTGGCTTGCCGTACATAGTGATCGGGCTGGGAAGTGGGGGAGGGAGTCGACGACGTCTCGAGAAGAGAACCGCCTGACTCTTATCGGGGTTGACCTCGATTCTCCATTTCCGGAACCAAGCGCCTAAGACGTTTGCGGAGGTTTGGAGAGTACGAGCTATAGCGTTGGGACAGTGACCGGTATAGTAAACGGCAGTGTCGTCGGCGAAGAGAGCCAACTGAGCCTTTTTACTTTTTGGGATATCGCTAGTGAACAGCGTGAAGGCGAGAGGAGATAGTACGGAACCCTGAGGGACACCGGCGCGAATAGGATGAGGGGACGAGAGTGATCCCTCGACGCGATAGCGAAAGGTCCGGTTCGACAAAAAGTCTCGTAAGATGAGCACGAGACCATCTGGCACTCCTAGTTGGTAGAGCTTGTATATCAAGCCATTGTGCCAGACTTTGTCGAAGGCTTTCGCTATGTCGAAGAATAGCACACCCGTCGTCGCGTTACGCTGCAGACCAGCGCATAAGTGCTCTACGATACGGTGGACCTGTTGGGTGCCCGAGTGTTGGCTACGGAATCCAAACTGCTCGTTAGGAATGAGGCTCTTTGCTTCGGCGTAGTCTTTGAGACGCTTATAAATAAGCCTCTCGTAGATTTTGCCGAGAACGTTGTGTAAGCTAATGGGACGGTAGCTGGAGGGCTCAGACTTTGGCTTGCCTGGCTTTAGGATACCGATGACTGTTGCTTCTTTCCACGCTTGTGGGGAGATGTTGTTGCTCAAGGCGCCATTGAAGATGGCGGTCATGAGCATTATTAGAGGGGCAGGTAGGAGTTTGTATACCTTGTTGGTAATACCGTCCGAACCGGGGGCTTTACGAGCTTGGAGCCCTTTTATGATGTCGTGCACTTCATCTGGAGTGACGGGAGGCAGAGGATCATCAGGGTCTTCAACGGGTGGAAGGGAGGCTCTCCGTTCGACTTCAGCGTCGACCTTGTTCAGGTGAGCTTGGTCTACTGGTTGAGAGCTGGGAGAACATTGGGACTCTAGGCTGTCGGCAAGACATTCAGCCTTATCGGGACTGTCGAAAGCGACACTATTGTCGGGGCGGATGAGAGGAGGCATAGAGACCTCTTCTGAGGAACGCAATTTCCTCTGTAATTGCCAGAAGGCTTGATGAGTGGGCTCGAGTTCGCTGAGCATCTTGTTCCAGCCCTCAGAGCGAACCTCCCCTATGCGTTTCTTTACAGCACGCTGTAAATGGCGCATGTGGGCTTTGTTCGCGTCACAAGGGAAGGAGTCGTAGGCACGGATGGCCGCGTTCTTCTCGGTTATCAGGTCACGTACGTCAGCAGGTAGTTTCCAGCGATGGTCTTCCATCACCGGAACTTCCCGTGAACAATCCGTCAATACGGATTGTACGTGCTCTGTAAACGAGTCGATTGCGGCCGTCGTGTCGGCGACTGACACTAAGTGATCGGGGATGGTGTCTAAGTGAGGCGACGTGGTGGATTTCAGTCTTTCGCTTACTTTCCTCCAGTCGGTTATCGTCTGGGTCTGAAGGGGGCGGTTGGGGTCGATCGGGCCCGAGTAGGGTGCAAGATGCATGACTACAGGGCGGTGGTCAGAGTTTAGCTCGTGGAACGTCTCAATCGATTGCAAACGGAGGTTCACATTCTTGAGCAGCGCTACATCGAGAACATCGGGAAGGTGATTAGGATTACCTGGGAAGTGAGTCGGGCTCATTGGAGCGATGACGTCAAAGTTAAGGGATTCGCCTAACTTGAAAACTAACCTACCTCTGGTTGAAGTTGTGCTACTATTCCACGCCGGGTGCTTGGCATTAAGATCCCCCGCCAAGATGACGGAGTCACTCATACCGAAGAGGGCAGTGAAGTCCTTTTGGAGCGAGATGGGGTCCTCCGGACCATTGTCTGGTGGAATATAAGCAGAGATGATGGTGATCGGTTGATGACCAGTCATGCCGAGCCGACAGATAGAGGTCTCCAGATGGGAGAAGAGAGAAGGTGGGTCGATAGGGATGCAATACAAAGATTTCCTAAAGTATATTAGTGTGCCGCCCTTGTGGCATCGAGACCTGTCATTGCGAACTAGTTTATAGTTGGCAATATTCGGGTTTCGGTGATGCGGTTTTAAAAAGGTTTCCTGTATGAGGAGGATGTCAAGCTGATGGTCGCGGAGGAAAGCGGCGATCTCATCGCGTTGACCTGAAACGCCATTTGCGTTGAAGAAGCCTAATTTAAGGGATCGGGGTTTGTTACTGTTTACTCTCGTATTATCCATTGAGAATTTATATTTGAGTGAGTGTAGAACTTGCGCGATCTCGGGATACGCGCTGAGAATTTCCATAAGGCGGAGTGCGTTGCCGTTTGCAGCAACGATTTCTTCCGCCATTTTGTCCGCGGCGGTGGTGAAGAGAGCCGCGTATGTACTAAGTATAATTTGGGCGCTGTTTCGGCCCTGGGTTCCCTGAGGTTTCGCTGGAGAGGCCGTAGCGGCCGCGGGGGCTACCAAAGGCGCTGGGATGGCGGAAGCCATCAGCGCTGGAAGTTGAGCGGGTTGCGCTGGTTGCGCGGGGATAGAGGGCACCGAAGCTGTGGGAGCCTTCAGGTGATTTAGGTTAGCCCAGGGAGACGGCCTCTGCGGACTGAGCCGCTCCGGCATCAGCGCGGATGGAGGCTTTCCCCAGGGGCTTTCCCTGTGCTGGCGGTCGCTCGCGCGTTTCGCGAGTTTAGGAGAGGAGGACTTCGGGGCCTTAGGACAGCCCCGGTAATTTGCCGGGTGTCCCGATTGGCCGCAGAGTACACAGCTGGGAGGCTCTAAACATAGTTCCCTATCTTTAGGGCGGGTACAGTCGGCGGTGCCATGCTCTCCTAGACACTTGACGCATCTAGGGGTGGCATAGCAGTTGGACTGCGAGTGACCATATAATTGGCAGCGATGACACTGTCCAATTAATTGAGCTCTGTAAGGCTTCTCTATTGAGATGCCTGAGAGCGAACACACCGACTTAACTTTAAAAATCGGGTGGTGACCATCTGTGGGGTCACAGATGACCAGGACCATGTCGTAGACTAGGCCCTGTCTCGCTTTATGTAAGCGATGGACGGCGGAAACTGGTATGCCTTGTGAGACAAGGTCGCTCTTAATCTCCTCGGTGGAGATTTCCTGTGGAACGCGCCTAATAACGACGCGTGTAGGGGTTTCCTCCGGAAGGGAGCAAGTGTGAAAGGAGTAGTTCCTTTCACGTAGGGCGCGGGAGAGGTCCCTAAAGTCCGCAGACGTGGGGACCGTAACTTTGATCCCCTGGAGGGTGGATCGGGCGTTAGTATAGTTGATCTTGCGATCAACACACATTTTAGAGATTTCAGTCCATTTGGACTTTTCCTGGACGTATATCGGGGGAGGGGGCTTCTGCTTCCTCGCGGTAGGAGCGGGTGGGCAAGCCATAGGGCTGGCGGGGCGACTGGCCCGCGGACTAGGGGCGGAAGTGGAGCTGGACGATGTAGTCGTGACCTGTTTCTTTGAGGCCGGGCCAGCGGGGGCGGAGGATTTAGCCTTCCTCTTGCCTCCTTTAACGACTACTTGGAAGTCGTCGTCGCCGGAGGAGGAGGTGCGGGCTTCATCCTCGGAGAGTGGGACTGACGTGTCCATGCTCTCCGGGCGAGTCGTGTTTATTGCTGCGGCGCGCAGCTGCGTTGTCTCTGAGACAATGGCGGCCGGAACAATGGCGGCCGGAACAATGGCGGCCGTGACAATGGCGGCCGGAACAAAGGCGGGCGAGACAATAGGGGCCGGATTAGCGGCCGGAGTATTATCTGCCGGTACAATAGAGGGTGAGACAATGGGGGCAGAGATATTAGCCGGAACATTGTTGTGCGGAACAAAGGGCGGAATGCCTTGTTCGCATGCAGGTGGCGATAGCGGGCTCTCAAGCGCGTCGCTGAAGTTAGCGAGTGCGCCTTGAGACGGAGTGGGACTGGAAACTTGGCTTATTTTGGCGCCATATTTCGCCAAAAACTCGGGGTCCTTTAATAGGACCTCTTTGAGGAACGCCAAGAGGACGGCGTCCTCCATGATCGGAGCGGGAACTATATTAGGGAAGGAATGGTGGAAAGAGAAAATTTCCCTACGTAGCCTAAACCCTATACCTAACTCCCCGGGTGGATTGGCCCGGGGATGAGTTCCCTCCCTGTCGGGTGTAGACAGGGAGGTGTGTACCTATTGGTGAGCCCTAAGCTTGTAACCCGTCGCCAGTCTTATTGTGCGAACGGGGCCCTGACCAGTCTAGCGCGAAGGGTGTAGACACACCCTAAAGACACTAGGTGAGTAGCTGGAAAGCAAAACTGTCACCAGAGCCGACTAGGAGATCCCCCAAGGCCGGTTATCTGGGACCCGTCCAACTAACTGCCTCGCCCTGAAGGGGTTCGGCGGGTGTGAATTGGGTCAACACCCCACTCGGCTTCGTTGACACCGTAAGGTTTCAACCGAGGACCACGAAACTGTGGTTTTACCCAGAAGGGGCCTAGTGAAGCTACTCACGAATGACTGATAAAGAAAAGAGATTGCCTTGAAAAAGGCACTTTTTGATTGGTTAAAATCAAATCAATTTCTTGATTTGATTTTAAATCGGAGTAGTCGGGGCGACTACGATGACGTCACGTGGCAGCGACGAATAATAACACGAAACACATCACTGGAGCGGGAGTGCGCACAAACAAGTCCGTCCGCGGCGAGAGTCGAGCGTCGAGTGGCAAATAGCGTAGAGTCGTCTCAACACCTTTCACCCTTAAATTCGTATATATTGTAAGTTTTTTTTAAATATGTATGTACATATGTGTATTATAAGTTTGTTACCGTGTTATGTATACAATATTTATTTTGCATCACACATCACAATTTAAATATATTTATTAAGTTTTTTTACATAATTTTCCCTTCAACCAAAGCACCTGCCATCTAATCTCTTCACCACCCTTGGTTGACTGGTAGAGAATGCCTAAGGCATTAAGTCCGATTTTGTACCTCTTTGGGTTCGAAAAGTTTAAATAAATATAAATATATGCTAGTTAAATAGTGTATTTAAAATACAATACAACTAATTTGATATGATGAAAAAAATCACGAAGATACCTCAAAAAAAAATGTTTTCTATTAAAAACCACAGGCAAGCAATCATTCTGTTTTTTGTCAGATTATTCTACATAATTATGAATTCAAGTAATATTAAATTATTTTGCATAGATTATTTTGTAAATAGATAATTGCTTCATTTTTGTAATAAATTACCAGCGTTCTTTTATCGCGCTTCTCTTTCTTTTCTATGCAGTCTGACAGTGACCGCACCTTATCTTTTGTCAGCCTCCTAAGTTTAAACCAAATCCCAGCAGGATCCTATCCCACATCAGATCGCCTGGCCGCCCTATCTAACTGAGCTCAAGTTTTAATTGAAACGCTCCAATGCGGCTGTGAAATCTTATAGCCCATTACAATCAGTGTTATCGTGAAAATTACAAGTCTCGCTGCAGTTTAGACGAAATTCAACCTTTATGATTAAGATAAGTATGTGTTATCTGACTATTTCAGTGTGTTATTTGTGTCGTTCTGATCAGAGGGATAATTTAATAATCATAAAATAAATATAAGTTTATTGATAAAAAATATATATGATGCAGGAATTTAAGGTTGCATTGAGATTTACTGTCTCAAAATAGGTTTTATTGCATGTGTGATGTCAGCTGTTATAATTGGCTGCTTAATAAGTACACCAGTTGCTTATTTTTAAGTATCAGTACGAATACCATTTTCCGTTATTTTCCCGTCTGCCAGCAAACAGCAAACAGACACACTGATACCTACTAATTTAATTTATGATCATACACATCTGAGAAGTTCAAGATAAGATATTCGTAACTCGAAATGAAACTAGTTTTCAAAGTTAGCAGTTATAAAGTTTAGATACTTTATTCCTCTGAGTATTGCAGTTCTATGTTCTATGTTTCAGGGTTTGGTTTCCGCACTTAGTCCTTCAAGTGGACAATTGTGCGTGGGCCATGGCGGCCGTTAGTGGTTATTCCAACCTGCCCGACTCCCTCCAGAAGTTGATCAAATGTCCTGGTCTGTTGAGATCATCTGTGTAAGATCTAATTGACCCGAGGGTTTCTGTCCTAATCTGGGTAACGCCTGGGCACTCACAGATCACATGGCCGATGGTTTCCTCCGCCTCTATGCAAGCCCTGCATAGAGGGCTGTCCGTTATACCTATTGTGTGGAATTGTTTGTGTGTTTGTTTATTTATTTGTGTTGTAATGGTCTCGTCACCAGGCGCAGGCGATTCTTGTACAGTCGTAATAAACGTCTGGTCAGCTTGCTATCTAAGGTTGACATAGCTTCCCTGGACTGCCTGCAGCCCTGCCAGCGTATTGCGGTTCGTGTTTAGTTGCTGTCATTTTATTGCAATTTAGTTCGCGGGTTTCGACGGCACATTTAAATATCTTTACTTTAATGTGCTGTAAAAATGATTACATCGCTCGAACACCATCTGTTGCCAAAAAGGTAGATATATACCAAACCTTAAACGATAAAAAAAAACAGGGACATCGTCACGTTTTCAATTCATGATTCTTGATTGATATCGCGATGGTCCACCAGGTTCCTATCGTTAATTGCCTGTTTTGGGGGCGGTTTCGACCTCCATATCCGATAAACCCACAATCGATCGGTTCCATAATGCGAGTAGATCGAGGTCCTTGAATCTGTATCGTTTTCAAATTCAATTTTAGGAGGTAATATTGAAAGCAATCCGTGGTTTCGTACTTTGTTGTTCTATCTTACAGATAGTCTTACCAATGGGTATCGTGTTACCCAGTAACCGGGTTGTGAAGGTCAGACACTTAGTCGCTACCGGTATTCAACTGCGCATCCGGTGAGATTGGAAGGCGACCCAACATGGTTGTAAAAGGCTAGTTACTCTTTTTCGATATTCTTGTTAGTATGTTTTTTAGGGTTACGTTAGCACCCTTTGAACCCTTTACTAACTTACATATTTATATACATACATAAACTCACGCCTTCTTCCCATGAGGGTAGGCAGAAACCACTGAACACCAACTGCTACGATCCTTACATACTCCTTTTGCCTCGTTTACGTTCATACAACTGGTCATACACGAGCGCCGGTTGCGACTACTACGCACCTGACCTTTCTGAAGAACATCATTAATAAGGTCACTATATGTCCTCCTAGGGCGTCCTCTCTCGACGTTTCCACTCATTTCTGCCTTTTGTACCTTTTTTAGTCTCCTTTCATTCATTCACTCAACATGACCAAACCATCTAATCATACTCTTTTAAATTTTTGTCACTACATCTTATTTTAAACTGCACTGTTGCCTTATCACATTATTTCTCAGCCTATTATTCACTAATTTACTTATTTATTATTGACTAATTTCGATTACTAAGACTCCGCTGTCCGTCTGTCTGTCAGCGGGCTGTATCTCATGAACCGTAAAAGGTGGACAGTTGAAATAGAAACACAGTGTGTGTATTTCTTTTGCCGCTATAACAACAAATAATAAAATATAATAAAGTTAAAATTAAAAATACATGAAACGTGTTTTTTTTCAACGTTTTTTGCCTTGTGGAACGGAACCCTTCGTGTGTCAGTCCGACTCGCACTTGGTCAGTTTTTTCTTTCAAAATGATAGTGAAGTATAACGATAAGCACACGTACGCACGGACGTAAACGTACCTATCGCGGCGGGATTTAGTCGCACACTGGATTTTCACGATCAGCATACTGCCGAGAGTTGAAAATTCAACAGTGTGGTTTTGACGCGCTGAGATGCACTCTGTTAGATTTTTGTAAGTTGAAAATCCAGTGCGTGATATTTTTACGTCCGTGCAAACGTGGGCTTATAGTTATAGATTCATACTAGTTTAAAATAACAATGTTTCTCCACGATTTAATATCGGCAACATGTAGTATGCACGCGGCTGAAATGCTCGCACATTATTTAGTGTCTTCTTCACATTTGCATCTGCTTTAAAACTCGAATTTTGGCTTGAGATTGTAACACTTACAATTACAAAATAATGCCAATAAACTCCACTACAGGAAACTTAACCTTCAGTTACCAGCAAGCTACCGTAACAATAACCATCTCCTGGGAAAACAAGCGCATACATCATACAAAAAGATATGCTCTATTTACTTCCTCTGTCTTCGTATGATGTGACATACATTAAAGATTATTCCATACTAACCGCCCCGGGGAGTGCTGCACATAATAATACCATCTGAAGAAGGTCTGCTCCAAACACTGGGCGAAAATAGACACACTTCGTGAAAAACGAAATCGCCGTTCGTACACATTTCTATGGTCTGGCAAACAATCACTCAAGAAAATTTATAACACGTTCATCCGTAATTAGCAAGTTTAAACTTAACATCTCACCTATTTTTCCATTAAGATTATTATAATGCTGTATCCACGTTTAGCCGACTGGCTAAACGTTACGTTACAGCCGACTGGCCGAACGTGGTTACAATGCATAACATGTATAATCAGCCTATTATGTTCCCACTGCTGAGACACAGGCCTCCTCTCTGTGAGAGGGAGTTGGCCGTAATCCACCACGCGAGCCCAGTCCGGGTTGGTAGATGTCACATGTCTTCGAATTTTTGGTTCTATGACATGCCGGTTTCCTTCAACGTTTTGAGCACAATTTACACAAAGCATAGCGCCTGTCTGGGTTCGAACCTACGACCTATAACTCGTAAGTAGCGGCCGTTACCACTTGGCCACCACCGCTGTCAATTTATAATTATATCGAAGAAAAAGCTTATTGGCCACAAAAAAAACTCGTCCGTATTGCTGTCAGTGAGAAAAGTGCCCAAAAGGCAGCGTTGCAACGTTGGATGGAAATGCTGGTTCTTTAACTCGAAAATAGGCCAGCCCTCTTGTCACGTAAAGGGTCGAAATGGGTATCCACAGGTACGTTTACAGATCCATTTGTTTACATTTTCATCAGGCACTTTTAGCACAGATCATCATCAAAGCCAACCTTCTGTAGTAATTTGTCGTGCAGAATTAAAGATACGGAACTTCTTCCGAACCTTGATATCCGATGGCATATTGATTTTCCGCAGAATAATACTGAACTGAACTTGAGAGCCAAAATGTTGTGTACAATATCGTTTCAGGTTTTAATGGGGTAATGGATTTTTCTGAGGCCGTTATTTAGGTTTAAGGTACCTATATGTTTTATTATTTTGTTTTGTAGTGATGTAGTGTAATTAGTCGATTTCCTAAAAGTTACTTATTATCTATGGGTTAATTGTCTCTGGCGTAATAGCTGTCACTTACCAGTGACAGCGAGCGAACCTATATAAGGCGTTGCTGAGTCATTAGAGTTCCTTTCCTTCTTACCTTCCTATCGCCTGAACCTAGGCATCGAACCCCTCGTGTTAGGGGTTCTTCCTACCACCCGGCATCTGTTCGAAACAACCATCGTCTGACGCATTATAGGTGTCAGACCTAGGGCGCTACTACACCTACGCTGCCTACCGCACCACTACCGTGCGCCTGCTACCCAGCGCACCTCAACAGTGGAAGCCCTGGGGCACGTGGCCGCCATCTGTGCTCTATAATAAATGCGTGTATAAGTGGTAACTATTTGTTTCCTTTCTCTACACCAAAACCACTACGCCACAATGACCTGGAAGTTTCTCGAAGAGAATTGAAAAGAAAATTGTACCTATATTCTGCCCAAACTATGCACAGATGCACTTTAGAAAAAAGTGCTTGTCGGAAAGATTTCGTAGTTGAGATGAATTTGTCCCACGAACAAACTTAACATTATATTCAAAAACATGACTGTTCTCCCATACAACGATATACGTCATGGTCAATTGTCCAACTGCAAATGTAAGTTTGTAATCGCAAAATATAACTCTTAAGTGATAAAACTAATAAGTAAAAAAATTTGGACTTTTTCCTTTACTTGTGTAGTACCTTGCTTCTCGCCTAATTTTATGATTCTAGGTCAACGAGAAGAACCGAGAGTTTACCCAAGGGTAAAAAAAAATAAGAAGGTTATTGTTACACCTTTTGTAAGAACCAATCTAGGGTTATAGTCTCCAATTATACGGATGAGCAACAAATACTGTTTAATATTGTATTAAACACACCTTATTTAGAAATATTCAGTGACAAGTTATCAGAACTCAGAAAAAAAATCACGCTATCCTTCCCAAGTTGTATATTTTTTTTTTTTACTGAAATTTTAATTTTTACATTTTTCTTGATTTTTTAGTTTTGTTTAGTCTTAATCACGTTAAACTGTTTAAGTTTTAGTTTTTCTTTAGTATATTGAATTTCAATGCTGCAAAATATTGTATATTAATGCTACGTATGTACGCCGTAATTGTCATGTACATTAGTCCTTTAGTTATTAAGATTATTTCTAGCATGAGTTAAATGTACGTGATTTAGCTGTGCTTTTGAGCATCAAAACATATTGTATAAATCGCTGTATTTTTTTGCTGCGTTTATATAAATGTTTGATTTTTTTCAGAACTTCAATAGACCGTAGACCTACGTATTTGATATTAGTTTCAACTTGATACCTCCACGCGTTCCTGAGTAAAAGGGTCTTGACAGAAGAGAAATACGTATACACACTAACACAAACTAGCCAAGAGCTTCGTCTGCAAGTGGAAAGCCTAAAATAGTAAACAGAACTTCATACAAGAAAAGCCTCCAGGCATAGGTTAAGGAAGTGCCCAATATATATTATGCAATGCTGCATTATGTCCTTGTTCTAAGTTATACCTAGTATTGATGATATAGGTGGTGTTTACCAATTTCTATAGACAAAGCCGTCACCATTAAGTACTTATACCTAAAAAGTCTCATACAGTTAATTTAACCCTGCTCTTAGCTTAGGCTACTCCTGGTCTATTCATTAAAATTTTCATGGAGAGGTTTTTACAGAACAGATCGTCTGCAAACCCTGTCTTTCTCACCAAGAAAAATGACCCATAAGATAAGTAAGAAATCAAATCTAAAATCAACTTTCTATAAATGGCTTATAATAATATCCACTACTTTTCCTTCTATTAAAAGCTAACACGGGAAACGTTTTAAATCGGGCGCTGTACGCCTTTTTAACGTTTTCTTTAGAAGCTCCTTTAGAATACAGAGTGTTCGATGAATTTGGTTGAGATTTTTTGGTAATGGTTCTTGTTGTTGATAAAATAGCTTTTTGGAAGAATAGAAAGAACTAATAGTAAGAACTCTTCTTTTCTGGTGTCAACACGAGTTATCGCAAAAGTAACATCACGCCTTGTTTCCCTGAAAGCAAAGGCAGAGATGTACCTATAAATGATAAATGATTTTTATTTCTGTAAGTGGGTTTGTACAAACACTTTTACACGTCAAACATTTTTTTTTTAACTAGATGAGGTCGGCATTTCCTATCTGACTACTCTGAGAAGAAAAGCCGAAACAAACTCAGAGGTCACAGTCTCTTTTAAAGTCCAGACATAATCTTGGTCAGATCATGTTAAGACCATGTGGATTGATGTCTGAAATGGTCTTTTGAGGAAAGAACCACACAGATTGAGTGTGCCTGTACAGTCAGTGCACGCATTTGTCAGTAATCGTACAGCTCAACTCAAAACATAAGGAGCTCAACGATTCGACGAACAATACCAAAGAAAGGACATTGGGTAAGCCGCATAATTACTCAAACCGCCAGACCAAGATTACGATTAAAACTCACTGAGATAATAAAATAAGAAAACAAAAGAAAAAAAAATACCCACATAGTCTTAACATTCACTATAATAACAATAAAATAATACCTAGGTAAGTATTCATGTCATTGTTTATTTTACAGATCATATCAGGAGCTTGTAGGTAGGTGTCTGAAATGGTCTTTTGAGGAAAGAACCATACAGATTTGAGTGGGCGGCCTGTCCAGTCAGTGCACGCATTTGTCATTTATCGCGCAGCTCAACTCAAAACGTAAGGAGCTCAACGATTCGACGAACAATACCACCGTTATAGTACATCAATATTACACCAGTTATGTTTAAGTCTCATCAGCAGGGCACAAATCTGCACTCCGAGCTGTTAATAAGCAATTCTTGCTTAGATTGCGATCACTTGACCAACGAGGTCACGACACGAGCGACAAGAGTTATAACTTATAACAATACTTTGGACCTGCAAAGCGTAAACCTTATTACAAAGGTCAGTAGCGAAGTTCGCTGTTCAAGATGTGTTTTTGACAGTTATTTCCAAGTTTTCACAACAGTAACAGACGGGTAAAATAATTCTAATCCTTGCCTCTTTCCCATCAAAAGTATAATAACTACTGATGTAATTGACTTTAAAATTATGGATGAATATGCTAGGAGACAATGATTGTTCCGAGAAAAACATAGACTGTTCGACATTTCGATGTAAGTATAATTTTTATTCTGAACTGAAACCCTTCTGAAAATCTCAATAGAACCTTTTTCACACCCCGTATAATACGCTGGCTATAACAACGAATGCAATATATTTCTTTAAGTAGTCGTTATCTTGCCAAACTGTGAGATTTTTTACAGAACAATTTATATAAATATCTCTTTTCTTTCAGTTAATATTATTCTCTTTTATTCAGTTCAATAGGTTTTAGTGTGATTACAGATTAGATTTAGTTTGATTACGTGAAAATTGCGCATCGTTACGAGTTGAGTAATAAATTATACGAGTATGTATCGTTATATGATCAATATATAAATTTTCCTAGATTTATATTATTAATCAAGCAGAATACGATTCAACGGCAATCGATTCGATATGTATTCAGTCTGTAGACAAGTCATTATTTTTACCCGACTACGGGAGAACAAAAAGGAGGGTTATGCTTTTGACCGGTAGACGTACATTTATTTATGTACAGTAGCGCTCATAAATAAGTCCATAAGTAATCTCACAAAGCAACAGATTGACGCTTCGGTTTCACTTACGACCTTCTTCTGTAGGTTGTTTATATACTATAGACACGCACACACACTCCCCCTCTGCCCTGGAACGGACGGAGGGGTCTGTCAGACTCTTACTGACTAAAAACCACCCCGGTGTTCCATCTCACACCAACGTCGGGGTCGCGGGAACATATGATTCTTACGCGACCCCGACTGGTGACGCCCGCCTCTGCGGGCCTCCTTGGGGGGAGTGAGGTGTTTGACTCCCCCCGCAACGTCTAAGAGGGGCGCGCGTGGAACATTACGCGCCGCCATCTTGGGTCCTGATGTATGGGGGGTGGCGGACGTCCCTGGACCCATTTAGGGGGGCTGGAAGAGGGCGTTGTCTGCCCTCCGCCTGCGCCCGGTGCGCCTGCTGCGGATCGGGAGAGTGGACGAGATTTCTCTCTCCCTTTCCGCAGCCTCCTTCTGCGAGATCACTGTTTGGCAGAAGGAAACCACCGCATCCCAGGACTCGACGCTGCCGACCATCGCACTCACTACGGCTGGCAGCGACTGACCTGTTGCTGCCAGCCGTAGTGAGTGCGATGCCTACTTCAGAGATGAGGGCACGGCGCGACTCCTCCCAAGCGGCACACTCTGCCAGCGTATGCCACGCCGTGTCCTTCCGGCAGTCGACGCAGTGTTGACACCGGGCGTCCGGCTCACTGTTTATGCGACACAAGTACTTCCCGAAGCAACCATGCCATGAGAGCACCTGTGTCGCCCGAAACACCAGGGAGCCGTGCTTCCTCCCGAGCCAGAAGTCGAGCACTGGCCGGACCGCCTCGATAGTGACGAGGCCGGCGGTAGGGCGTGAGAGCCTATCCCGCCATTCTGCCACCAGGACCTCGCGAAGCTGCGACCGACGCTGCTCCATATGGCGCTGCATCGGCCGCTCGCCCCACGCCCTCGCTTCCTCGCGATAAAGTAACGCGAGCATCTTCGCATCTAGGTCCCATGGCGGGGATCCGGCCAGTGCACAAGCCGCCTCGTAGGAGATCGTGCGATCGTGCCTTATGACTCTGACGGCCATTTCTCTCTGCGGCTTTCGCAGAACAGAGATGCTAGCGGCCGTCAAGTCAGCCACCCAGATCGGAGCCCCGTAAAGGGCCATCGATCGCACGATCCCCAAGTAGAGCCGCCTACAAGCGGCGCTCGGGCCCCCCAGATTGGGAAGCAGCGTTGACAGCGCCCCAGCCGCGCCCAACAACTTGGGCGCCAGCCGCCAGTAGTGGGGTCCGAAGTCCCACCGGTTGTCGAGCACCAATCCCAGATATTTCATGGTGGGCTCGACAGCGATCCGGACCCCCCCAACCACAATGTGTGATCCGGCCGGCGGCGCCCGCCGGGGGCCATGAAACACCATGGCGTCTGACTTGTTGAGGGCCACCTCCAGGCCTAGGCGCCGTATGCGGCTCACCACCTGCGAAACCGCAGCTTTCGCCAGCAACGCTGCCTCCCTGTACGAATTCCCCCGGGCTGTGACCAGCGTGTCGTCAGCGTAACACGTCAGGTCTACGCTCGGTGGGAATTCGCCCCTCAGCACCCAGTCGTACCCAATGTTCCACAGGAGCGGCCCTACGACCGAACCCTGTGGAACACCGCACGACACTTGGCGCTGGTTTCCGCCATCACGTCCCATCTAGGTGACACACCTTTCCGCCAGATAAGCCTCAACGATGCGGCGGGGGTAGAGAGGCACCCGATGATAACGCAGTGCCTCCCGAATACAACTCCAGGGCAGGGTGTTGAAGCGACCTGTTTTCCACAAAGTCCTCTTAGCTGGGGCTCCAGCTCCTTCAGAGCGAGGGCTAGCGCTAGGCCGTGAATCCCGTTGGGCCCCGGAGCCACGTTCTTGGCCCGGAGCCGCATCACGGCCGCCCCCATCTCTGCCTGTGTCACCTCTGGGACGCTGATGGCGTTCTCCTCTGAAGACTCTGCGGCTGTGGGCAAAGCCATCGGCGGCGGGGTATGCTCCGCTCTTGCCGGGAAGAGGGCTGCAACTACCTCCTCCAGCAGCTCGGGTTGGAGACTCTCCGTAAGTGGAGGCGCCGCGGCTCGAAGTTTCCCTCGAACCGATAGGGGCGCCCCCACGGTTCCCCGTCTAGAGTCTCCAACATCTCTTCCCTGGCTCTCGTCCTCGTCTCGCCGATGGCCAGCCACAAAGTCTCCTTTGCCGCGCGGTACACCTCATACAGAGCGGCTTCTTCGTCAGGGACCCGACGACGCACGCGACGCGTAACTGCGCGATTTCGGAAGAATACCAGTACACCTGGCGCCTTGCTGACTGTGTACCCGGGGCATGGACGCGTCGCAAATTTGCGTCATCGCCCCGCGGAACCACAGCGCCCCTGTTCGACGTCGACGTCAACGGGTCCGGTCGTTGCCGACTCCCGGATCCAGGCCTGGACAATAGCAGCCTCCTCGAGAAGCTCCCTGTCGATGCGCTTGCGCGCCCAACGCGGACCGTCCGTTCTCGGGACCAGTGAACTGCGGCCGCCAGTGGTCTGGGCGGAGACGTCGAAACGGATGTAACGATGATCCGACAACGTCTCCACCTCCACGGCGACACGCCAGTCGCGAACAATGCTTGCGACAGCACGGCTAGCGAACGACACGTCCACTATAGAACCACCCCGCTGCAGCACGCACGTGTGACCAACCACTCCTCCAGTGCTTCACCCCTAGCATCGGTCACCGGAGATCCCCACGCCGTAGACTTGGCGTTGAGATCCTCGAGCAACAGCACCGGGCGAGGATAGAGTCGGCCCTCGACGGCACCCAACTCGACAAGGAAGCTCTCGAAGTCGGCGAGACTCTTGTTGGGCGATAAGTACGCCCCAACGATCCCTGGGCGGGACCCAGTCCGGCTCGGCAACCACGGCCACGTGAATCGACCACTCTGCGATGCTCTGGAGCAAGAGATCCTGAGCTCTGGCAGAGTGTTTGATGTTGCCTTGGAGGAAATGGTAGAGCACCGTTATGCGCAATCCATTCCCTCCGCACCATTCTTAGGCCGGGAGTCGGCCAGCGGGCCTCCCTGCAACTGTACAGAGGCTGCAGCTGCAGCTGCATCACCCTCGCCGCAACCCGCCCCACCAATAGACGCCCACCGTCAGCGACTTTATTCGCCGCCGCCACCGGGCAACGCGCCCAAATCGTGCCGAGCCCAGAAGCGTCGGCGTGTATGTCGCCCGTCCGCACGTCTCCTGGCAGACATCCACCGACTCGGGCGACGCACACCACGACCTCAGCCGGGGTCGTCGAGTCGTCCAGGCCATCGACGCGCAGCTCAGCGGTCTTCATCGGCCTGGACACCCGGACGTCCTCCGGGTTGAGGACCTCCCTCAGTTTGGTGGCCAGGATGTCCGCCTTTTCCCCGCTAGAGGCACCCGACACCTCGAGCAGCCGCGGCCCCGTAATCGCCGGCCTCATTCTGAAGCCGGACGGTGTGCCAAGGTTGGGGACCGCGACATTGGATTTTGCCTGCGTCAGGACCGCCTTATATGTAACGCCCCTTTCGACGGCTCCGGGCTGCAGCGTAATCACTACAGCCGCGGAGCGTGGGGCTCTGACCTTAGGCGGTCCTTGGGCATTCTTTGGTGCCGGTGCCGGTGCTCCAGCGGGTGGCGGTGGCGCCGTCTTCTTCCCGCGGCGGCGGCCCTTCTTGACCACCGTCGCCCAGGTCTCCGTGGGAGGCGCAAGCGAGGCCGCCTGTGGTGGGGTCGCCTTGGAAGTTAGCACGGACGTTAGGGGCTTTTTGGTCCCCATCCCAGACTCACTCGACTTAACCATCGCGGTTATTGGCCCCTGCTTTTTGGGCCCCTCCTTACGCTTGTCCGCAGCGAGCGCTGGGCGGAGATTCACCGCTGGGAGGAGCCTCTCTTCTATTGCTTCTATTCTGGCACCCACCATCTGCCCACACTGCATCTGATGCGCGCGATCTTCTCGATTTCCGCATCCGCAAGAGCAGGTGTGGACGACGGGACCGGTGATGGAGCCGACGACGGAGCCGCAACCGAAGAGGAGGCAGTGGCTGCGGGTATTGCCCTCTGGGCGGCGAACTGCCGCTTGAGGTCCTCCAACTCGGATCGGAGACGGCTATTCTCCTCCCATAGCTTCGCCGTCTCCTCCGTACTAGTGCGATTAAGGAGGACCTCAACCGCCTCCTTTAAAGCACGAGTGAATGTGCCCTTCAGGTTGCCCGATTTGGTTGCCACCTTCAGGACGACATCCACGCCGTCCAAAACCGACAATCCGACACCGCACCCACACCAAACTGCTCGAACAACACGGTCGGCAGTTTGTCCAGTTGTTGGTCATCTCCGGGTATTTTTGTTTGTTCGTCCCCTGAGGGACAGGAGCCTCCTCGGCTCTTGTTGCCATCAGCAAGCGGAAAGCAGTTGATGCCCCCCCCCCCCCCCCCAGAATACGTAATTTTGACCTGACTTTTAATTTTTTGTTGTTTCGCTTTTAAAGGGTGCGATCCCTGGAGCGCTAGCGACTGATCCCCCACCAGCCACTCATCCTCTCGCCACGCTCAAAGCTTAGGATTAGGTGTTTTTTTTTTATCTTAGAGGTGTCCTTCCTCTCCGACGGCGGCTTTAGACATGCCTTCGTTCGCTGTCTGGCCAAACCAGCTGGCAGATTGCTCGTGAGAGAGAATCGCCAGCCACGTTGGTACGCCTGCGCCATTGTGGCAGGGTCGCGTCCAGTGTCAATCGACGGCCGTCGATCGATCAGGAGCGACCCATCTCCCTTGTTTCTCCACTGTGCCCTCTGCTAATCAGATGGAAACGTGGAAGAACATTACTGAGCACACTGCTCCCCCCCCGCAGAAATTCGCCACAGACAATACACTCTCCAAAAAAACCCCAAACCCTTTTTTCAAAAGCGAATATTGTCCATGCCCAGGGTGCACCGGCCCGAAAACTGCTATTCCCCTCGAACGTATCCGTAAAGGATTAGCAGCTATCAGGCACACGAGGAGGTTTTCTGCACGCACCCCAACTAACCTATCCTAAGGCATGCTAGCTTAGTCGTTACCGTGCTTGGGTAGGAGCGATTATGCCAAAGCCGTTCGATTGTCACCTGCGCCTGCGATTAACCCGCAGGCGCTTGATGTTATTTTCAAATAACATCTATTTGTAGTTTTTATATGTTATTAATATTACCTAAAAATAATACTTTTTGCTTGTTTTAATAAAATTACTTGAAGTGGTTCGATATTCACTCGATACTTGTCTCGTGCCTCTTGTTTACTTAGATAAGAAAAGTTTGTAGGTAGACCAGAGAAAACTGAGTAAATTATTTCGATTTCTGTGAGGTAGCTCTCTTTTAAGACTATGCCATTCTTTAAGACTATTCACCTTATTGAACGTTGTTGGTTAGTGACGAATGTTTAAATCTGTTAATTAGCGGTATTGTGGTCATAATTTTGAAAATGCAGTGAAATTTATATATTGAAGCGTTGGCAATATTATTGGGCTGCGTAAAAGTGGACGTAAATGATGTGATAACACAAATGGACAAAGTGTGAGTGTTATCATTTAAATATTTCATACTAGCTAATCCCCGCGGTTTCACCCGTATAAATCTGATGCCGTGGGAGTATGGGGATAAAAAGTACTCTATGTATAAATCCAGGTTATAAACTATCTGTGTGCCAAAGTTCATCCAAATCCGTTCAGTAGTTTTTGCGTGAAACAGTAACAAACATCCGTCCATACTCACAAACTTTTGCGTTTATAATATTAATTTGGAATAGGATTTTACCAAGTTAAAATTATAGTTTGTTGAAATTAGTGAATGATGAGTTAAGTGGTATTAACATAATGTTATATTAATACTGTTTCTTCATTATTATTGTTAATAGTATTTTGCTTAGAGATGTCTATTGGTATACATTCTTTGTTCTAGAGAAATACTGTGAGTCTGTGGGTTAAGAGATGTGAGGAACCCTTGCTAGAAAATGAATAGCTAAGCTCCATCAGCCGGTGGACGTTTGGCTCCCAGATTGGAGCGGGCTGGGGCTGCCTTGAAGCGGCTTCTGCCCAATCTAAGGGGTCCAAGCGCCTCCTACCAGGGGCGCTACGCGGGGGTCATGCGGTCCATCGCCCTTTACGGGGTACCGGTGTGGGCGCGTTCTTTGAGGCGCCGACCAGCCCGCCGGTTGAACGCGTCCCAATGGGTCATGGCCGTGCGTCTGGTCCGGGGATAACGTACGGTCTCCTGCGAGGCGGCGAGCCTCCTTGCCGGATTGCCGCCATGGGATCTGGAGGCAAATGCCCTCGCGCACGTATGGGAGCGGCGCGAGGAGGCAAAACGCCGGGGTGTAACTCAGCTGCCGCGAGAAATCACGGTACAGCGGTCAGAGCTCCGGCGGGATCTCATGGCGACATGGAGGGTGCGTTTGTCGCAACCCAGTGCTGGGCACGCCACAATAGCAGCGATAAGTCCCCTCTTTGAAGAGTGGTGGGAGAGGTGCCACGGCGACCTTACGTTCCGCCTGACACAGGTCCTCACTGGACACGGTTGTTTCGGGAGGTTCCTGTTTCGCAGAAGGCGGGAGGAAACGCCCGGGTATCACCATTGTGTGGATCGCCCGGAGGACACGGTTGAGGTCTGCCCAGCTTGGGCGGAGCACCACAGTGTCCTCGCGAAGGCGATCGGCGGCGGCGATCTCTCGCGTCCGGCCCTGGTCCAAGCCATGGTACTGAGCGAGAGGGAATGGAAAGCCGACACCTCCTTCTGCGAAGCAGTAATGCTTGCGAAGGAGGAGGCGGAAAGTGTGAGGAAGAAGGCCTTGCGCCCTCACGCCCCTAGTGGCCGCAGGTGACGCCCTGGGCGTCACCGTAGGCGCAGGCTTGCGAACTGCGAGCAATGGGTAGCTCGCTGTCCGGTACGGGCGAGGCCCGGGTCGACGGCGCTTCGTGTTCCACGCGCGCCTTAAAGAGATGTCAGCACAAAATGACGGGGTCCGATAGGGCCGACTCCTCAGGGTCGCAGGTAATTTGAAAGAGTAGCCGTGGCCCTGGCACAGGCAATTGATAGAACACGGGTGGGTTTTAGTCAGTTAAAGTCTGACACGCCCTCCCAATCCACCCAGAGAAGTCTAGAAATAACGAAATGACAATGCCAGATCCTGCCCCAGCTGTTTACAGGAAATGTCAATTAATGAAAATAATTGTAATGATTAAAGGACCTTTTCAAAATACATTGTTTTTCAATAGAACTTGCCGATTACAAATCAATGATAAAAGGAATTCAACCCCAGAATTTCCTATTGCGTTACTTATTGCGCATGTTAAACAACAAAAAAAAAGTTTTAAATAGGTACCTGTAAAACAAAAACTCATATTACGATTATAATAATTGCGATAATGCGTAACTAAAATGTTGTTTACATCGCTTTTTAACAATTATAAACTGCACCTAACCTATAATCAATGTCATTATAGTTTTAAGATTTTAACAGAAACCGCAAGTTCTACAGGCATTAGGACAGACGTTTAGTTAACAGTAATAAATAAGCTTTAAGATGCTGCATATTGCGGGCTTGTAAATAACTTTTTGATTTTAGTGGGGCAACGTTCTATAGAGTTTCTGGCATTGTCCTTTCGAAACCCTTAAACCCATACAAACCCACAAAGAGATGGTAGCACCTCATGACCTGACGTTTTGACGTTTGTACTGGTGTAATCGTTGCCTGGTTTTTTGCAGAAATAAAATAACGACGATTTCGTATCTAAAATGTATTTAATAAAGTGTATAGTGAAACAATACACAATAAACAGTGTTGTGAGATCTCGTGAGTACTTCCAGAGTGCATTATTCATGCTTAATACTAATACCAAATCTGCGAGTAATTTTAAATTACCCTCACTATTTTAATAAGTTAGACATCGACAAACAGTAATTGTTTGGTGTGTTGTAACTGTCAACGTCTATATTGACAACGTCAGACAAAAACGTAAACAGTCTTTATTTACTAAAACAGTAGGTTTACTGAACTAGTAGCAGGACCTATTGCAAGAATCGGCATTCTTGCAGTAGGACAAGAATTTTCCCTATCCACCGCACTTTACGCCGGTAAAGTGCGGTGGATAGGGAAAATTCTTGTCAGCAGTTGACACAGCAAGATGCACCAAATGTGCCTTTGCTTACCACCGAGTGTGCGTCAGCCTCTCGACGAAAGGCCCCTTAGTCTCCGCCTGGCATTGCCCTGAGTGTAGGAAAAACGTCCGCAGGGATAACAAGGCTGAAACGCCGGTACGAGGTTGTGTGGCGGAATTAGAAAGTGAAGAACCGGTTTCCATCTCTATGTCCACGCCAATAGCTGTGGCGACGCTAGTGTCCGCGTCGTATTTTTTTTTTTTGTTTTGTCCGGGATTGAAAATCCTCATGGATGTCCTCCGCCCTGGAACGGGCGGAGGGGTCTGTCAGACTCTTACTGACTAAAAACCACCCCGGTGTTCCATCTCACACCTACGTCGGGTTCGCGGGAACATACGATTCTTCCGCAACCCCGACTGGTGCCGGCCCGCCTCTGCGGGCCTCCTCGCAACGTCTATCCAATTTGGTTGTCAAAATTTTGCCTCTTGACGGGTGGCTTAAGTAATTGTATCCTCTAGACAAAATCCCTGTATAATATACGCCAGGTGGAAAAGAATAGACACCAGACAATCCGATTTGTAAATCGTAAAAAAGAACAATTTCATATATGTCTATGTACTGTATTCGTTGACATATTATTTGAAACAATCATAAGTAAATAACAGTCACTGTCTTCAAAGTCATGTTGGCTTAGCAACGAATAGCCAGCTAAGTGTGAGCAACGGTTTTGTAGAGTGGTAATTGAAGAAAGCTGTCTTTTAGATGTCGTAAATGGCAATGCGACTTGTATTTTCATAAATCATTAAAATGCCTATAAAGTGATGTAACTGTTTAATACTGTTGTAGTTTCATGTAACCGTTTTAACGTATTGCTTAATGGATAAACATATTTTTTAAATAGACGGTTACGAGCATGTAGCCGTCATATAGTGTTAAAAAGTAACAAAACCGTATTTAAGTGTTGAACGATCTCAAAAATGATGTAGTTAGCCGTGTGTGTAGTCCCATGCAGGGCTAACATGAGAAGCACGAGAACACTCTGCATCTCAATTTCTCGAAATTTGTCTGCGATTTTGACGTCATCCTAATGCCCGTTGACCGTCAATGACCGTTAAGCTCGAGTAAACCCGAAAAAGGGACTTTGACACTTCTGTATCTCGCGAAGAGATACCGATGTCGCAAGTTATTAAAAAACAAATTATTTTTATTATTGCAACATCGGTCGATTTTGGTCATGGAATTAGTATGTACTGTATTGATTTTGTGTCCACCTCTTTTAATTTATGTTTATTTCCTTTTAACCGACTTCTTTTTACTGTTTTTCTTTGGCATGCTAAAATTAAAATATTAAATTATTGGCACTTATTATACTCACTAGATAATCACCACAATTGATAAATCAACCGACAATCACTATTCGACAAAATGAAGGTTGATATTTTAACAATCACCCTTAAACACATGACATTGTTGTTACTCACCAACTTTGTGGAATTAACTGGCGATTTTCTTAATTATATTGCCCTACAGCCATATATTATCCCTAGATTTCGGTAATCACCATGATTGACAAAGAGACTGGTTATTACTGCACGTGATGCTCATCTACGTAATATTGATTGCCTGCGCCACACCGCCGAAAAGAACTTCATTGCAATGTATATAGTAGGTAGTTTAAAAATAAGTATTTACATTATTAATATAAAATTTGGACAAAAATAAGTATAATTCTGAATTTGCCATGTTATTTTGGGTATTTTATTTTATTTTTATTGTTTCATATTTTATCTACTCATCTCTTCGCCAAAATCGAGGACGACTAAATTAGAGAAAATCACGATTTTCTCATGTTGAATTGTCAAAATGCGAGAAAACATCAAATTTTACAGAACGAGTCGAGTATTTTGTATGGCAGCGCTGTCAGAAAACGAGAAAAGTGGCAGATATGGACGTGACTAGAAGAAGGTGCCCTCATAATGAACATAACAAAAAAAAAGTAAAGCTTTTTTTGTAGACCATTCAAATGCCTCATGTGACGCGTCTGTTAGATTCGTTGGTGTCTGTCGGCATAGTTTGTTTACGAGATCGCGAGCCACCCGCGGTCCTTTGTCGTCGCGTTTGATATCGAATAGGTATTGGACGTCCGTATGTATTAGGTCGGTGTTGACCCTGCTAGTGAACTTTAGCAAAACAGCTGCTCAGTAGTATTTTAGAGTTTAAATTACATTACTGTTTTACGCGAAATTAGAGAATTTTTGTTTTTTTTTAATTTAAAACCTCATTGGGTTAGAAAGAAATAATAATTGTATGCAGTTTTCAGTTTAAAAAAAACGCACAAAAATCGTCAAAGCTAAGAAAAATCCGATGAAAAAAACTTTCAACTCCAGGGGATACATAATCACGTACTGAATCCATGGTATCAGGTTGTGCGTCGATGTCCCTCCCACCATGTACAAATATACTTACCCGATTTATTATGTCACATCCCGGGACGTCATTACGTCATTCGAGAGGTAGTTGCTGAAAATCAGCGATGTTGACGATAGGGTCGTCCGAAGTCACAGCATTTTGATGAGAAACGACCTGTTCTTGCACAGATGCGACGCACGGCTTATTTATTGTTCTTATTATTGTTGTTTGTTTGTTACAAAATAAATCATCCTTCCAATTTTCAATCGACAGCTTGTTTTTGTAAAATTATTGTTTGTTTTATTGTCATTTGCCAGTGTCACACACAGAGCAATGTGTATTGTCTTTGGTGCTGAGTGACATCAAGCAATGGGCAAAATTACAAAACTTTTAAATACTGAATTCTATGTGTGTAAATTAAGATTTTTTTTTTGTATTGTGCGTTCTTTTCTTTTATTTTCCTTTTCAGTAAAAACTACCATATAAAACACGTCGAGGCTGCCCCCCATGCGCACCTCCGGGTCTAATAAAAATTCACGGAGTAGGGCAAACACGTTGCGAAGCCAAAAGAAAACACGTTGACTCGCGATTGTCAAATTCGATTTCAGTTGCGTCAAAATTGTTTTAAATTTAGAGGTTTTTTTTTGCATCATAGCTTTAAGAGTGTCATAGCCAAAAGTAAGGAATTTTAGTCATAGTTTAGTTCGGTTTACAAGAGAATCGGCACCATTATTTTTACTTTATTGTTTGTGAATAACGTGGTTTTATTGAAACTGATTCAGTTCTCGTATAAAATTATAACACTGTGGTATTGACCATTAAAACGTAATCGGCCCCTTTTTCTACAATATTGGGGGGCGCTTGACCATAAACAGAACCTAATATGCCAAATGTGGAATTGTTTATAAGACTATCCCAAAAGTCCTTTATTAAATGTTCCCTTTTAGTTATAACTATAGTTCTAACGAATTCATATAATAATTAGTCTTAAAACAATATCAGGTGTTTCTAATTCACAAAAAAGCCAATAGATGGTGCCGATGAACCGATCTCTTTTATACAGCAGTCGATAATAACACCTTGTATTGATTGTAAGAATATCCCGTAGAGGGCGTAATTATGTTATATGGAACGAATAAGATTATTTTAATAATCTTAATATGATACGTACTCGATGCTTGTCCAACAAAAACAAAAAGATGTTAAATACAAACACAAAAACTGCTTATGAAATATATAGATTTTTTATTCAGAGAGAGCGAAATAAAAGTTTACATTGCTCTCAAGCGTCATTTGAAATTAGTGAATTAATATTAACCAAAATGTAACGTTGGTTGGAAATATCTAGGTCCACTTGCATCCCAAATCACCAAATGCCTTTAGCGCTATGCATATTTTATACATGGTTCTGTCTCTATCAACTTAAAACGATTAACAGAGAAAGAACTATATTTTGAATTTGGTTAGCGCTAAACGTTTGCGATTTGTGGTGCCTTAACTCGCTACCCCAAGCAAAACCTTGCGATAATGCGTTATTCAGAGGTATTAATAACTCATTAATTAAGAGTAATAAACTACATCTAAAAGGATATTAATAATGTTTGATATAATATCATAACATTGCACGTTTTTATTTGTTTGTATGTGATGGATACATTTAAAACCTCCTTGTAAAAAAGTGAATAAAACAATTGATTGCATGCATCTGTTGGTAAAGGTGACGTTCTAATAATTTGAGGATTACACTAATGAATAGATCAGTTAAAAATCGGAATAACCCACGTTTTATTTTATTTCAAAAGATCGGTATTATAAAAAAATGTGAATTCTATGATAAAGGGGCATGTTTATAGCGTGAAGCGCGGGACGAAGGGCCGAACGCTCAAGGTCGTTTGGTCGGGAAGCGCCTCAATGGATAAACATGTTTTCCATTTTAACTTGCACACTTGTCTCAATCTTTCAAGATTTTCTTAACGATAACAGAAACATCAACCTTATATAAAGTCAAGTCATGCTAATCAAGCCCACAAATTGTTGAATTCTAAACACAATTTTCCAGTCCTATTATATTCCTTTGTCCCATGTACTCGTATAACAGGGAAAACTTCCCTCTCCTCAGGCAATGTTTCTTACTCGGTCGACCTTGTCAGGAACATGTCTTTCTGAAGTAAGATCATATTTCGTCTTCGGGGGATCCACCCGTGAAATTGCTTGTTTATTCTGTTATTTAGCCATATTAATAGTGTGTATTTTGTGTTTGATTTTGTTTATGGCAAGTGATCTTTATGGATTTGGTACCTTCACGGTGTTTTGAAGGTTTTGTGAGAGAAGAGATATGGGTTGTAATTTTGCGTTGTTTTGTGCGTGATGGAGTTTTGGTAGATCGTATAGTTTAGTGTAAGTAATATTCTTTTGCTGTGAGTGAATATATCAGGCCGATATACGCAAGGTATGTCGGTAATGCTTAGTTGATTTCTACTTGCCCAATTTTTTTTTATTCCAAAAAAAAACTCGCTATACTTCTACTCTATTCTTCTTGTCTTGCTTATTTTATGATTGGTTGGCTCTGTAGATTCTGGCTTTCAGAGAAGTTGCACCGATAGGGAAAGGTCCGACAGTGTTCTGAACCTAAAAGGGTAAGCACAATTCACTGTTTTCTAACTTATAGGCCTACAACATCAGTCGGAGCCTCCTGCGGGAGTCGCGGTCCACAGCCCTTTATGCGTGGCGCGAGGAGGCACGTGGCGGGAGGTAACTCCGTTGCCGCGAGGCATAGTCAGAATCATGTTCATATTTTGTTAACCAAACAAAATTTTAGGTGACAAACGTCAAATTGCCAAATTGCCATTTTCACTGAAGTAATTACTCAGTATTATGTTAGTTCTAGGGGGTCCAAACGCCTCCTACCAGAGGCTCTCTTAGTTCTAGGCGCGCGGGGGTCGGGCCTTTACGAGGAACCAGTGTGGGCGCGTTCTTTGAGGCGCCGACCCGCCCGCCGGTTGAACGCGTCCCAAAGGGTCATGGCCATCCAGCTGGTCCGGGGATACCGCACGGTCTCCTGTGAGGCGGCGAGCCTCCTTGCCGGATTGCCGCTATAGGATCTGGAGGCAAAAGCCCTCGCGCACGTATGGGAGAGGCGCGAGGAGGCAAAACGCAAGCGTGTAACTCCGCTGCCGCGAGAAATCACGGTACAGCGGACATAGCTCTGCCGGGATCTCATGGCAAAATGGAGGGTGTTATTGTTGCACCCCAGTGCTGGGCACGCCACAATAGCGGTGATAAGTCTTTGAAGAGTGGTTGGAGAGTCGCCACGTCGTCCTCACCTTCTGCCTGACACAGGTCCTTACCGCACATGGTTGTTACGGGAGGTTCCTTTTCCGTATAAAGCGGGAGGAAACGCCCAGGTGTCACCATTGTGTGGATCGTCCGGAGGACAGCGTGGAGCATACGGTGGATGTCTGCCCAGCTTGGGCGGACCACCGCCGAGTCCTCGCGGAGGCGATCGTTGGCGGTGATCTCACGCGTCCGGTCCTGGTCCGGGTCACGGAGCGAGAGCGAATGGGAAACCGTTACCTCCTTTTGCGAAGCAGTAATGCTTGCGAAGGAGGAGGCAGAACGCGTGAGGGAGAGAACCTTGCGCCCTCTAGTCACCGCATTAGACGCCCCGGGCGTCGGGAATCGCCCGCAGATTCCGGCCACTTTAGGTGCGGGTTTGCGGACGGCGAGCAACGGGTAGATCGCCGTCCAGAACCAAGTCAGCACTCAAGTACGGGGTCCGATAGGGCTGATGCCTGCCAGAGTCGCGGGTTGTTTCATAGAGATACGCAACAGAAGGAAAACGGGTGGATTTAAGGCAGTAAAAGTCTGACTCGCCCTCTCGCGCCACCCAGAGCCGGAGAAGTCATTTGATGGTTTCCTACCCAAAAAAAAAAGTATTATCTTAGTGCTGTCAAAGTTAAATATAGTTCATTTGTGTCTATTTAATCAATTTAAAATGGAAAATCGTCGTTTGACAGGATTAAACCATATTTTAGTGATTTTAAGTCTAGTTTAGAAGCATTTGTGACAAGAGAATCGGCAGCATTACCTCATTTGTCAAATTATGGTAAGTAGTTTAGAAGTAATGTTATATACAAAAACATTTCTTTTACAATAAAGGGTCTAAGAAGGACATTTAACGAAGCCGAGAGTCACTTGTACTCCTCGGCATTGTAATTTTTGTTTGTACTGGACCATACCTGGGTACCTTTTTGTTACGGAGATATTGCTAGTTTGTAAGACAACAGAAGGTACCAGGAAGATAATCTTATACCTAACAACAACAAGGTATCTTCTAGCTCAAAAATATGTAATTATCGAAAAGAAGGTAAGCAGAATGCCTTGACGTTATTTCATCAAAATATTCAAGGTATTTCTTCCAAATTATTAGAAATGTTAATGTTTTTAGAAAAATCTAAGTTTGACATTGTTTCTATTACTGAACATTGGTTAAGGGATTATTAAATGCTAATTAATTAGCATTTGATGAGAACTATAGTGTGGGCAGTTGTTTTACCCGTAAATCTATGCTGCGTGGAGGGTCTCTAATCTTGATTAAAAATTGTTTAAAATCTAAGCAACGGAATGACATATATGTAGTTGGTTCATCAGTTGAACATTGCATCGAACTGTTCTGTGTTGAGACCCCCTAATTATCAGACCTTTTCTTTATTTGAGTCAATAATGGAAGATGTCCTAGCCGCTCAAGTCCCGCTGGTCCCATTTGGGTTCGGTAATCGAAAATTCTCTCAAGCCCCGCTGGTCCCATTTGGGATCCAACCGTTTCGCTCGGTTTTATCTCTAACAGTAAAATAAATAAAGGTTATATTAGTCTGTGGTTTGTGTCAGGGTCGAGCCAGATAGTTACTCTATTCATATCAGTCGTTCGAAACCATAAATTTTGTCGGAATATTTTTTAATGGGTGGTCTGTCAATGGCGCATGTTCGTTTTTTAGTGAATTTAAGTGTTTTTGTGTTTAAATTGACTGTGAGTGGATTGATATTTACTTGTGAATAGTTATTTCATTGTTGTGGATAGTTATTTGAGCGAAAAATCATAAAAAAAAATTTTTGTGTGCAAAAATGTGTTACGTAAACAAACCGTTTTTGAAAATTGTAAGTATTATTTCGTCATTTATTTACAATATTCAACTCTCGTATTACGAATACTGTTTTTATTTTGTAATATGGTATGTTTATTCAAGAACCCAAAATAATTTACTTATAGTGGGTGGAATCTACCAAAAAATTATGAAAAAGTTTTTTTTTTATCAAAACCGCGTAAACGGCGAATTTCCGCGATATCACGAAATTTTGCGAGCGTTTTGCCACATGACGTTAGCCGTTTCCGGAGCCGAGAAAGGCTAGCGAAACTTGCATCCAGTAACAAAGCCGCAATTATTTGTGTTGATTTTAATATTGATATTTTGGAAAATAATTCAAATAGCAGTAGATTACGAGAGCAGTGGTGGCCCAGTGGTAACGGTCCCGACTTACGAGTTGTAGGTCGTGAGTTCGAACCCAAGCAGGCGCTTTACTTTGTGTAAATAATTTCATCACCAAAACGGTGAAGGAAAACATCGTGAGGAAACCGGCATGTCCTAGAACCAAAAATTCGAAGACATGTGACATCTACCAACCCGCACTGAGCCCGCGTGGTGGATAACGGCTCACTACCTCTCATAGAGAGGAGGCCTGTGTCCCAGCAGTGGGAACGTTATAGGCTGATTATGCTACTAAGCCTTTTTAAATCGTTCAATTTATTTAATGTTTTTACAGAACCGAACCAACAACAAATACTTTTTCTTTTCTTAATAATAATAACCCTAATTTTATTTTTAGTGACTGGGCAACTAGAGGTATTAGAATTAGTAGGAAAGACTGTTCGAGCTGTATGGCCTTAAGCCTTACATTAACACTGAAAACTTTCAATAAGTATGTTGCTACATATTCCATTTTTTTTAGAAATACCTGCAAAATAGCTAAAGCCCTGTACAATAGCAATAAGATCAAAACAGCAGAAAATAAAATAAAATCAGTTTGGAAAGTAATAAATAACGAAACTAGTAGGAAAAAAATACGAAACTCGCTCAAGAATTTGAAAATTATTTTACTAATATACCATCTAAATCTACGGAAGCTTTAAATTCCTCACCCAAAGTCTCAATTGATTTATTATGAGCGAATGTTCCAGGCTGCCCGGTTGAATTTCAATTTAAACATACAAACCCTATGATAGTTATAAAAGCTTTCGGCTAATAAAAATCAAGTTGACCGAAGATCTTTGGGGAATGTCCATCAATGTTTGTACTTCCATAATCGAGACTATAGCACCATACTTATATTTTAAAATTAATTTATGTGTAGATCAAGGAGTCTTCCCGGATTTAATGAAATACAGTAAGGTTATACCACTTTTTAAATCTGGGGATAGCAGAGACACCAACAATTATAGACCAGTAATCGTGTTACCGGTATTAAGCAAGGCGTTCGTGCTCAATCATATGCTTAACCATTTTAACATCAACGAAATCTTACACGTCGTTGCACGACTGACGCTGGTGTCTTTTGGTGACTTTACTAAAACACATATTTACAGCGTGGGAGGAGGCCCAAGACGCCATAGGAATTTTCTGTGACCTCTCCAAGGCATTTCACTGCGTTAATCACAAAACCTTGCTCCAAAAAATGGAGCATTACGGACTAGGTAATCTTGCGCTAAGTTTTATTAGATCTTATTTAGAAGATAGACAGCAAAAAGTTCAAATTAATGGTGTCATTTCACTTGGTTTAAAAGTAAAAATGGGTGTTCCACAAGGTTCGGTATTAGGTCCTTACCTCTTTTTAGCATATATTAATGATCTTCCCCATTTATTAAAAAAACAAGAACCAATGGTGTTATTTGCTGACGATACTTCTTTAATTTTTAAGATAAGTAGACGTACATCTAATGTTGACGACGTAAATAACGCCCTGCTGCAGGTACAAAATTGCTTTACTGCTAATAATTTAGTATTAAATGGGAAAAAAACAAAATGCATAAGTTTTGCTTTACCGAATATTAATAGTACCGATTGTGACATAATATTGAATCAAGAGAAACTAGAATTCGTTGATAAAATGGTTTTCGTTTTTTTGTTTTTTATATGTTCTTCATTATGGACGCCTTTAATGTGCACGTCTTTCTACATCGTTCTCACATGTATAATTTCAACAAGACTGATGTAACATATTTTCGGTAACAACATTATTTAAAAGAGTGTCCATGGAGTTTCTTGCCCGTTCTTCTCCATAGGTACCTACTTCGTTTTGGAATGGGCAACTAGCTTCATATTTCTGACGGACCGACCCCATGACAATTCAACAGTGCCTGTAATTGGTTTATCTGAAATAAATGCTTTGAGTTTGAGTTTGATTGAATGTTAAAATTCCAACTTTTACTGACGTTTTTTTTATTGATATAACACAAAATAAAATACCCCTGTACTATCGCATGTAGCATAATGTTTTGCGTGTGGTACATTGCTTATTAGCAAACAGCAAATTTTCACACCAAAAATAAAAAGTACCAGCAATTTTTTTTGTGCAATGTAATTTATTTTATGTAGATAATGTGTAGTGGACGGCTTCGTGATGGGTCTTTTTAAACACTGTATAATAAAGTTTACACGAACATGGTACGAGAAAGAAGTAGCAATTTCTTTAACTCTTCTTTTAATTTTGTTCTTGAAGTTCGGAATCGGAACAAGCAAAAAAAATTTAAATTATTAGATTAAGATAATGACAATATACATTTTATTTATTTAAAAATATGCCCATGGAGTTCTCTGCCCGTTCTTCTCCATAGAAACCAGTTTATATTATTAATACAGAATTTAGACTCATCGAGGCTTAAACCTACTGCAGCAATATATACCACAACTTTAAAAAAAAACAATGTTGCATCAACCGTGAGTCACATTACGCCATCCTGAAATCCCTCCATCAAAATAACTAACAAAATAAACAAATTACAATTTCAAACGAGAATATCATTTACTTCCCGCTCTGACTGCAAAATATTACCATTTACCGAGACTCCGACATTAAACTTCGTTTATAAGTAGGTGCAGAAACTCCAACAATTGTGAAGTTTTAATTGAAACCTCAGCATTTCATCTTTCATATACCATAGCTGGGTTTATACCATTGTATGCAGAATAGTATTCAATCACATAAACAGTTATCTTTGGAGTGATACTATTTTCTTAATTTTGTGCAGTGTGATCGTGTTGATTCATTAAGCATCGTTAGGAAAAGTGTCGAGTCAAGAATTTGCGATAATTTATTTGAGGAACAAGGGAGTTCGCTTTCTAACTCTGGGTGGTTACTTGAGTGAGGTTTGAAGTGTATTTACAGGATAACACTGAACTTATTTCAATCCATAAGCATTACTGTATGAAAACTTTTTTTAGAGTGTGAATTATGTGTCTCTGTAATCCTCGTTTATCTGTCATGATTCCAATTTATTTGATGGGTAGACGAAATGAGTCTTTTTCTCGAATGCATCATTATTCCTAATCTCAGTATACCATCTCGAGAAAAATCAGACTGATTCCTAGTTGGATCAAAGACATGATATTCTTCGTCTTTTTGTTTTGTAAACCTATAATTCAGGGTTTCTGCGCAGTAGGTATTTTACAATTAAAGCACTAATCGCAATTACTATGATGTCCAGATGACATGCAGTGTAAATTAGTAACCCAGTCACTCAATTATGTCATCATACATTATTGAAAAATATTCCGTTAATTCAAATAATCTCAGAGACAGCATCATAAGTTAATTCCTCATGTTTAAAGTTTAATAAGTTCGCAAACCCAAAACTTGCCGAGTTGAGCCCCACCCAAGTTTAAGTTAGACTTCACAGTTTTAATGCTCTATTTTAAAATATACTTGTACTGGAAACTTCGTTGTTTTTTAACTTATTTAGGTAGCTGATTGTGAACGTGGAGCAGGAAATTATGAGAGCGTAAAAAAAATTGCTCATTCTGATGGTGTGAGACAACATAAACATAAAGTAAAGCTTTACAAATACTTCCAGTTAGAGTAGTAAAAGTGTATGATACAAGGAGAAGGTGAGTATCAGTAATTCAGTAACCAAGTAATGTCTGTTACAGTGTTTGATGAAAGAGTAAATAAACCTTGACAAGGGTAAATTCTTACGTACAGTGACTTCGGGGAATTAGTGACACACTTATCTATAATTCGAAGGTCTCGACTTGATATCTTACCACTAATCCAACAATTATCAATATACTTGTATAGTAGTTTTATTTACGTAGCGAAGCACGTTTTACTTGCGGTTACCAAGTGTACAAACTCGCTGTGAATGTGTTTGTAAACGCAGCAGGGGCTCTCGGTACCGTTCAAGACAATGGCGAAGTTGGAAGTGTTTGTGTGTGTGTGCGTGTGCGTGTTATGTGCTGACGCTACTCGTCTTCACGCACATGTTCACAGCGTGTTTGTACACTTCGTTAATATTTATCAATGGTTATATGAATGACAGCCGGGACCAACAGCTTATCGTGCTTTCTGAGGCACGGAGGAGTCTAAGAATGTAATGAATGTTCAGCCATCGACGGACTGACCTCGGCGAGCGTAGCTTAACATTACTTACTTACTTTTAATACTTAGCCACGAGATCATTAAAAAAAACATTGTTAAGAAAACTTCATGACCATGTAGCGGCATTAACAGTTACTATTAGTATTACACACACAGGTACAATTACTTACATATAGAACCTTAGTTTTGGTTTAGCCTTAATTTCTTAAGGGGAACTTTTACTACGTAACCAAACTAGAAAAAGCAAAAAAAAACACTGTCACTGCCGTCGCAATGTATGGAACATGTTGAAGATATATTTGAACACAAATTTTTAGGACAGCTGATTTCAGGGCTGGTCCCATGGTTAAAAAATTAAAAACTAAGCTTGCATATGAACTTCACAATTAGAACCTATTATTATTTACTATCTGAGCCCGCGACCGCGTCTGCAATCCAGGATGAAAAGCCTATTTCATGGTCTACTTGTGCGTAACAAACAAACAAACCAACAAACTTAATTTTTAATTTTTGATAAGCAATTGGCACATTTTGAATTTTATGAAATAAAGATAAGAAAAAAGTACACAATAATAATTGGTAAATGTAGTTTCTAGTGTACTTGTTTTAAAGTGTGGATCTACCTTTTTGGCTAGTAAATTCGTGCGAATCTGCAAATAAGCCGTTCCAATACCGCAGTCGTCTATCGATCAAAGTATTTTTTTTCTACAAAAGATCGTTATGTTATGTAGGAACATCAGCCTAGTAATTTACATAAGTACCACTTTTGACAACAATACCCCCTGAACTAAAACTTCACTATTGTTGAAACTAAACTAACTGTCTCATAGACGACCTTATCGTTTTTTGATTAGTTAGGGTGGAAAATTAATTATGAAGTCGACTATACAACCAAAAATAACCCAACATCAAGTTAGGTTTACCAGAAGGGAAGGGCGGAGGTGTATCAATAGAACACCCACATTTCGCCAATTATGTTTAAGTCCAATAGAGGGGGCGAGTTTATTGCCACCACCCGGGCACATTTCTAAACTCCGTGCTTCTACTGAGAAATTCCAGATAGAAAAACCCAATAACACTGAACTGAGGACCTCATGCTCAGCAGGAGCACTTGCAACCTACTAGACCAACGAGGCAATAAAGCCAATATGTCAATTTTTATGTAAGTTTTTTTATTATTACCGTACTTAAAAATTACAGTCATGTTTGTAGCGCGTTACAAATTCTATGACGCAGGAATTCCGCACACTCAGATCCTTTTTTAAATAAAGAACACACGAAACTTTTTGTTCAAATATAGAAATACATTCATGGAGCCTGTAACTTTGCTACCTCCATACAGTATGTATATAAAGCCGGTAACAGACATATAGTATTTTGTAACAACTGTATCTTCAAAGCGATGATAAGGGTGCCACAGATAAGCGTCGGCAGCGATGCGCGAAGTAACATGGCTGAATCTATATTATTTACTACTCACTGTGCATTTCTACATATACTAAAGACGCAATTACACTTGGTAGTAAGCCTGTATTAGGGTGCTCGAATGATTTTACTCGAATTAGGGCACGCTATGCATTAATTGGCACAGATGATCTTCACATGATTATGTCTGGACTTCAAAAGATACTGTGACCTCTGAGTTCGTTTCTTCTCATAGTAGTCAGATAGGAAACGTTGACTTCATCTTGTTTAAAAATATGATTGAAGTGCAAAAGTGTTTGTACAAAACTACTCACAGAACTAAAATAATTTATCATTTAATTACGAGTACACTGGTCATCGAATGGAATATGGGTTAACGACTTCGAGTAGTTTGAATAGTGGAGTAAATGCGAACGGGTTCGAGCAAGTGCTTACCTACGGACGCCATATTATGCCATGTCATCCGCCATTCGGGTTTCCGAAGATGAAGCTGAACTAGATTGTCCGAAGATGGGCGTGTTCGAACCCGTTCCTTTACACTTGTTCGTTTGCCCGAATTCCATCGGCAATCGAAATCGGGAGAACGACCATGTGTAATAGCGCCATAAATTTATCTACCAATGTGATTTTACGAGCAGTAGCTCTTGATTTGACTTTGTTCACAAACAAACTTGAAGACGCCTTGATCCATACAGAGTAGAGTTATGAAAATCACTTTACCCCTCACTCCCTTGTTTAATTACCTTTTAAAATTTTGTGGTATGGCCTCTGCTGCGTCCGCGAGGAGGTTACTATATTATAGAACGGTTTCAAAGGTTTCTAGGTGCTGTAATACTCGTACTTGTCGATTTACATCACAGTCCTCACTAATATTATAAATGCGAAAGTAAATTTTTTTGCTTGTTACTCTTTCACGCCAAAACAGCTGAACGGATTTGGATGAAATTTAGCATACAGATAGAGCAAGACTTAGGTAAGAATATAGGCTACTTTTCATCCTGCATTGCAGACGAAATCGCGAGCAACAGCTAGTTTTATATAATACCAGCAAGCTTAGATTCAACGAGGCTTGTCAGTCACTTTTTAATTTAGATGTCTCATTTTGTTACACAAGAATGAAATCAAAGTCAGCACTTTATTTTTAATTCAAGCATTTACAGGCACTTTTGAATTTACAGGGAGTTGGTCATTCAAAACATGAAGCTAGTTGCCCATTCAAACTCGAACTCAAACTCTAAAACTCAAAGCATTTATTTCAAATAAACAAATGATTAAATAAGGTAATTTGGAATTGTCAAGGGGTCGGTCAGTCAGAAATATGAAGCTGAGATGGAGAAAAACGGGCAAGAAACTCCATGGACAGTCTTTTAAATAATATTGTTACAATTGATGATCTTTTAAGTGAGAACGATGTACAAAAAGAAAATTTGTTACATCAGCCTTGTTGAAATTATAAATGTGAGAACGATGTAGATCTCTAGATATCGAAAATTAAAAAAAATGGCGTGGCAGCCAAGAGATGACCAGTCCCCAGAGACGGCGCCCGTTCAGGAACATGACGTATGGATCAGCACCATTTAGCTCAACCATTTTGAAGGGAACTGAATGATCCAACACACACGCCACCACCAGCTAGACATTTGAGTGAGCGTGACACACTCACAGCCGCCAGGGCACATTCAAGTCAATGACAGACGTGCCCAGTATAGTGTAGCTTTATAGTAGGTACATAGTGCTCACACGTGTGCTCCCAAAGCGTAGTAGGTTCCTTTGATGAAAAACGGGCAAAGAACTCCATATACTTATTATACAGAGTGTAAAAAAATCCATCACGAGGTCGTCATAAACGCTTTCTGTACATCAAACTCAGTAACTTTGAGCAAATGAAATTATAGGGATACGTCTTTTACTTTTGATGTGAAGATTTGCTGTTTTCGCGATTGTTTCCGTAAAAAAAACGTCTATAACGGTTGAAACTTGGATCTTCAAGTTTTATGTAAACATAAGGTTCCCAGATATTACAAAAATATTGTCATAGTAATGGGAAGAAGAGGCTGGTTACAAGAGGAAAACACTTCATGCTTTAGTAATTATCAGCCTGTCAGCAAGGCGTTACCGGGTTCATAGTCAGCCTTTAATGTTCCCACTGCTGGGACACAGGCCTCCTCTCTGTGAGAGGGAGTGGGCCGTATTCCACCACGCGGGCCCAGTGCGGGTTCTTAGACATGCCGGTTTCCTCACGATGTTTTCCTTCACCGTTTTGAGAGCAGTGGTGATGAAATAATTTTACACAAAGTAAAGCGCCTGTCTAAGTTCGATCGACCTACAACTCGTAAGTCGCGGCAGTTACCACTGGGCCACCACTGTTCTACAGTTACCGGGTTAAACGGTCAATATGCTCTAAATTACAGTATAAAAATACAATTTAACACCATTTATCGCACCTTGTAGTCTGGAGAGCATCTAAAGCAACATTTTTTATTACGAACGCGGCAAGCGCTCTGCTCGAACGTTCTAAAAAGCTTATGTGTGTTGTGTGAACACCCTGTGTGTGGAATAGAAAGAGTCTGGATTTTTACGCCAGATTGAAGTAAAGGCTTGTTGCCTTGATGTATTAGATTGCTGGATGTGGTACCTATTAGCAGGTGGGAGAGGAAAGAATAAGGTAATAATATAATTTAGAAAAGTCGTTGTTTTGAGTAAGATCGTCCTTTATGTAGGTTTATTTGAAAATTAAACAAAAGGTTAAGTAAGTTAATGCAACAATGTGGTATCTGTGAGGGCTATTTAAACTATACAGATCACAAAACATTATACTAAACATACAATCATTGTGTTTTTCTCAGATTATTCTACAAGCAACATATTAACGTGTACGTGTAGTGTTTTATTTTTGTAGACCAATCAATAGTGTTTTTGTTAAAAGATAATTGCTTCATTTTTTTGCAATAAATTACCAGCGTTGTGTCATCGCTTCTTTTTCTTTTCTATGAAGTCTGACAGTTACCGCGCTTAAACTCTTGTCAGCCTCATAATTTGAAAGCGTAACAAACTTTCTTTCGCATTTATAATATTAGTTAGGATAACGTTACAAGGTGACAATCTGAGTTAAGAGCTGAAAAAATCTCAACTTGAAAACTTAGGTGATGTGTGCTTGAAGTGAGCTGTCATTCCATCTGATGCTAGGGATTGACAGCCCACTTCGCCTATGTTTTCATGATGAGATTTTTGTAGAATAGATCGGCAGATATTGATTCATGTCCCTTCTTCAACCTAAATCTCTACAACTACGTCCTTGAAGGTACAATAACTTGAGCTAGCACCACGAAACTATTTCTTTGAGTCTGGTATGACAATACTCTTTGTATTGAACGAGAACACACGAGATTAAAACTTTATACGGTGTTCTTGTTTTTAGTAGACGTTTTAGAGGTGAGGACTTAAGTTTTGAGAAGGTATTGGATTTTTAAAGATATTAGCGGGTGTAAAAAGACACTTTAACGAAGCCAAAAGTCACTTTAACTGAACCCTACCTGGTTACTTGATACTTTTCTGATGTTTGTATGTTTTGTAAGTTTATAATGTTTATAACACAACTTTAAATACCCCCACGACCCTTTTACCGTTGCTTACACCCGTAAGCACAATGTTTTACGTCCATTACGTTTCGACTACCCTAAAACAGCAAATTTGAACACCAAAAATATAAGTCATTTCCCAGCAATAAATTATGTTCAATGTGACTTAGTTTTAGTGTACAAGATTTTGAAGAAATAAACAGTGCACTCTCAATGGTTACGGATTGGTTTACCACAAATAACCTAGTTCTCAATGCCATGAAAACGAAATGTATAAAGTTCGCTTTACCGAGTGTTAGAAATCTCGGACCCAACATCGTCTTAGATAAAGAGGTGCTTGAAACTGAAGAATCGGCAGTTTTTTATGGGCATAACAGCAGATGCCAAACTTCAGTGGGGCCCACATTTATCTAGCCTAGCGGAAAGGGTCAGTTTGGCCGCCAAACACGGACGATGATACGGCTCGATTAGTATATATTAGTTCCTACGGCATTCTGCTGTGGCGCAAAGCCGCTGATATTCAAAATATAGTTATTCTTCAACGAGCTGTTAGAGCAATTTAACAGCTAGGCGCTGAGATTCCCTGAGATATTTTTCTAAAGAATTTGCTATTCTCACGGTGTGATCTTATAATTTAGGCAAAATAATTATACACTTACACATTTTGCCTACTATATCATAATAAACAGTGATATTCATTATTCATAATATTTACACTACAAATAAGGACAAACTGCTCCCTTTCACCGGCTTCATAAGTTGCATAACTCATTTGTTGGGCTTGGTATAACCTTATAGAACAAGCTTCCCTCTTCTTTGCTAGATTTGCCTTTTAATGCGTTTAAAGCTAAAGTAAAATCCAACCTTTGTTCAAAGGCATATTATTCTATCAACGACTACTTAACGATAAGAATTGTCCGCTGTGATCAAATCAAGGCAATGGAATGTTCTTTCTACAGAATTGGCTTACCTTCTGACAGGTTATATGAGTTCATATGTCAATTTATATAATTATTATTTACATTTATTATCGACATGATCTACTCATTACTGTTCTTGCCTGAGCAACCGGCAGCAAGTTCGTCATGCTCCCTTAGATGTCACTGCTTGCGGTAGCGTCGGGGGTCAGGTTTCCTCCTTCTCTCTTGTATGGCTATGAGGGTTATTGCTGATCTTTGCGTTATGCTCGTGAACGGTTGCTGCTTGTGGTCTTGCTGACTTAGATATTAAGTTCTGTTTACGTTTTTATTAATTATTTCTGCTTGAGTATAGTTTTCAATGTTTTGTATTTGTTTATTGTCGTTTTATTTATTGTCGTGCGCTAGCTGACTTAGGGCAAACAATTTTAATTTAATGATTTGTTTTTCGTAATGTTAATTACCTACTTACTATTGTATAGAATCAAGTTCTTCTAACTGAACAGACAGCTGTGCTGCTAGGGAGTTGATTGCGCCACTTCTACTTCCCAGCTAAAGCACTAGGAAGTGCTGCACTAGGGCGGGAGTTTTGGGGGACTGTCTAATGTAATTTATACTTTCAAAAAGTGCTGATTCTAAGCCTAGTTGAACAAATTACTTTGAATTACATTTTTGTTTTTGTACAGAATTCGTAGTTACCGGATATGTGATAGGCCTTTCTACGCCCTGTATGAATATTCCGGCCAAATTAAAGTTTTGTGTACCTATTCTGGGCTTGTTAATAAGAAATAAAAATATTTACTTGACAACAGATCAAAAAACACAAAAAAATAACGTGAAATGTTTAACATCAACAGCGAGTATGTCTCACTCAAGGCTGCGCAAAAAAGCTCAATTTCAGCACTAATACCAGTTCACAACACCAAGTACCGAAGCTGCAATGGCCCAACGCAATGGTTAAAACATGAGCTGGTAAGCGGTAGGCATTTATTTCCAATCCCACTCTTTGTCAACTCTTGAACACCTGGCACATGCGTGCCTATTTAATTTATGTGAAAGAAAGAATTCGCTTGTACCTATAGTGAAATATGTGTATGAAAGTGTGCATAAATAAAGATCAGACCAGAAATATAGACCATGATCGTAGCCTCTTCCAGATTTATGTGATGTTCAGTTCCAGTCTAACTATTATATGTTTGCGACTGAAAACTGTGTATGTAGGAAATACGCAGAAACTGGGTATTTATTTTAGTGTTTCATTAATCCTAACACAAACTCAACACACACGTATGTTATTAAAACGGACACACACTTATCTGTGTTTTGTATTCTAGCATATGGCACTCGTGGGTTGCAGCTGAAAATCAGCGTCAGATGGTACACCTTTGGGCACGCCAAAATAGCGGCGGTAAGTCCCTTCTTTGAGCAGTGGTTAGAGAGATCTCTCGCAACCGGCCCTGGTCCAGGCCATGTTATGGAGCGACAGAGAATGGAAAGCCGTCACCTCCGTCTGCGAAGCAGTAATGCTTGCGAAGGAGGAGGCAGAGCGCGTGAGGGAGACAGCCTTGCGTCTTCACGTCCCCACTAGCCGCCGCAGGAGACACCCTGGGAGTCGGAAGTCGCCTGCAGATTCCCGGCCCCCGTAGGCCCGGGCTTGCAGAGGGCAAGCAACGGGTAGCTCGCCGTCCGGTAAGGACCAGGCCAGGGTCGACGGCGCGTCGTGTTCCACGCGCGCCTCAAAGAGATGTCAGCACAAAGTGACGGGGTTCGATAGGGCCGACGCCTCAGGGCCGCGGGTAATTCGAAAGAGACAACCGTGGCCCTGGCACAGGCAACTAAAGGAACACGGGTGGGTTTTAGTCAGTAAAAGTGTCAGACTTTTGCCTTCCAGCTCCACCCAGAGCGGGAGAAGTCATTTGATAATTTCCCAAAAAAACAAAAAAATTGGATCTGCGCCGGGAACATTTTCGCGCTATGATTTTTTACGATTTCAAGGGTCGCCTGAAATCGTAGGATTCGTACAATCCTACGATATGGATGAAGGCCTAAGGTAACCGTGTATCGTTGGTATAACTAATTCAAGCGCTGTCGACTAACTTTGGGGGATGAAGAAAGAAGTCGCCCTTTAAAGGCTGTTACGGAAGAAAACTCTTGAACACCTGGAAAACGTGCTCGCAGTGAAAATTTTAATCTAAGGCAATAGGCGACTAACGCATCAAGAGATTCAGCACATACTACAGGTAGGGTCAGGAAGCCTTCACGAATTTCTACACGTGCATCTGCGCGTGAGAAGGATAGTTTCACGCTGGGTGCCGCACAACCTCACCGATGCTCAGAAGCAGGCCCGGGTGGAATGGTGCCGTGATATAATAAACAAATTTGAAGCAGGCTCGACTCGGCGTCTTTACGACATCAACAGTGTCTTGGATTTATCAAAACGATCCAGAAACGAAGCGCCAGTCGACGGTTTGGGTGTTTCAAAACGAATCAACGCCTACCAAAGTGAAGCGATGTAGAAGCGGGGTGAAGATTTTGATCGCAAGCTCTTCAATTTGACTGGCTAGTTGGTGTCAATTCCTTTACGGAACTAAAGAAGCATCAAACTTCTGCCAAGCATCAACGTTGAATAGTATAATACTACCAGTATTATACTATTCAACGTTGATGCTTGGCAGAAGTTTTCTCTGTTGCGAGCAACATACTGCCAAACACAGGGCTCCGCGGGCTACTGTTCCTCGACAACGCGCCTTCGCACACCGCGCTCAAAACGAGGGACTTCCTGGACAGCACGCCGGTCAAACTCCTAGGTCACCCTCCTTACAGCCCTGTCCAGCACCGTGTGACTTCTTTTTATTCACGAATATAAAAATCTGCTCAATGGGATTCAATTTTCGCGCCGGAAGATGCGCTGTCATCGTTCGAGCAGGCTGTAAACGAGGTGTATACGGCGGACTGGGAAAAGTGTTTCGAAAACTGGTTCAAACGCATGAAACTTCGTATAGAGGCTAGTGGAGAGTACTTTGAAAAGATTTAGTAACAAAAAAAAAACCTATAGAACTTTATTTTTTTCGCAAAACTTTCTGAGTGCTCCTACTGATGAAAAAGGGTTAGAAGTCTACACAACACAAGATTAATAAATCACGGCTGCATTACAAAAATATAAGCTCATAGATTAATAATCGCATTTTGCAGGTTGTCAACCTCGAAGGCCTTTATCAATTAAAAATACTAATGACATCCCGTTGAGTTACTCATTATAACAGACAAACCAAGTACTTACTAAAATAAATCAAGCTCACGCTTGTAGCGACGGAATTATGTGTGGATGTTAACTAATTATTTTGGTGAAGTTTCATCGTCGATTTTGTGTTCTATGAAATGTTGTGCTTTTAGCAAGTTCCGTAACAATGTGATGAAGCCTTTTGTTGTTTTGAATAATAATAATTATAACTACCTACGTATGACTGTATCGTCGATAACATTGCGATTATTTATCTATGCGTCTACTTAAATTAATACATTAATATAATTAACTGCCTATTTACTTATAAGACTGCCTCGTTGGTCTAGTGGTCGCAAGTGCTACTGATGAACATGAGGTCCTGGGTTCGATTCCCAGGTCGGGCAAAGTGTATTGGGTGTTTCTATCAACAATTTCTCAGTAGGCTCGCGCCCTATTACATGGGACTTAAGCATAACTGGCGAAATGTGGGTGTACCATAGGTACACGTCTGTCTAAACCTTCTGGGATTATAGGCGTGATGTTATGATGTTATGTGTAAATATAATAAAACGGTAACGAACTCAAAACTGTACATTGAATATTTTTGTAAAGAAGTAATTGCTGCGAGGTATGGCAACGAGCCTGATGTCAAAAATGTGGTTTTAAGAGTTTTTGTTCGTTTGTCTGTTTGTCTGAATGTATTTTCCGGATTGGTACAAAAACGGCTGAACGATTTTGGGTAAAATTTGGCACACAGATAGTTTATAACCTGGATTAACACATAGGGTACTTTTAATACTCGTGGTGCCTGAAACCTGAAAGTGTGTAGTGCCAATAAGTCAAACGAGTACAAAAACAAATCTGCAAAGACATTTATCAGGAAGGTGTGAATGACCGAACAAAAAAAACTTGACTTCTTGAATTCTCATTTTATTAGTTTTACAACTTCATCGTCTTATTCGTCTCATATCACGCGCGCCATTTTGCTTTTCCCACACATACTCTCTCATTCAATCATAGCTACATATAGACTTCTATTTATTTACCAAAATTATAATTGTGTTCCGCATTAACATCCTACATTTATATCTCATTTAGAATCTCCGACGGAAACAGAAACCATCATTCATCTAAGGAGCCATTATCATAATATTTGTCATCCAGATTCATCGTAAATATAATGGCGTGAACCATTTCAGGCGAGTCGGGAAGCTGTCCGTCTGTGTTAGGGAAACAACTTTTAATATAGCATTGAATGATGTTGTTGGTGGGTGGTTATTTAAAGGTAATGGTTGTTTGAAAAAGAGAAGGCTCGTGACTAAATGTCCAATAGTCGCACCGGTCGATTGAAGGTTCAGTGCGGATTTCACCAATGAAACTAAATGCGATCAGCACATGTTAAGTGCGTTCAAGAGCTGGCAGTGCCAATATCCAATAACAATTTTGATACTGACAGCTCTTGAACGCGGTTTATATGTGCTGAACGCGTTCAGTTTCATGCTACGCTTGCCACTGACCTCTCCGTGTCTCAGACAACATCCAAAATATGTTTGGTTTTTTGCAAATAATAGCTGTGCTTTACATCGTTTATTGATCAAAATGCGATTCGCGACTGTAGGAATGATATATTTTCTGAAAAATAATAATCAATATCATAACAATCATTCCAGTTAAACTTTGGAAATGTGTTCCACTTTTTTGAATGTTTCATATGAACGTTATGTAACATGAGTTTTCCAGAATATGAATGTTATAATTAATTGCAATTTTGACCATGTAAGACTTATAATAATAATACATTTATTCAGACAACCATTGATCCATTAATTACATTAATACATTTAAATTTACATTAATACCGTTAGTATGATCTTAAAAACTATGTTAGTACCTAATATCTAAGAGGCAATTAGTCCTCTGGGTGAGGTTCCACACCCGTGGGCTGTCCAACATATTACCTATTACATCCAGGATGCTGTTACTGCTCCCACGCAATCTGGTTAGCAGTGAGGCTGTCTTTTTGCGCCATGTGGCATCAAAGCCGTCTGTGCGAGACTCAGCGAACATTGTTGAAGCACTGCAGAAGCGCGGCAGACGTAACAGCGCCAACTGGATACGCAGATAATTGCAAACCCTTCGGGTATATCTGAACCACAGGCTCGCTGAGTACAGAGATGTGAAATACGCTTTGAATAAAGTGACTTTCACCACGTCTGTATATCAAGCGAACCTGCGGGCCAGCATGTTTGCCCGGACTGACAATGCCCTACGCTCCCTCTCCATGTCTACATCATCTCCAAGATTTTCAGTAATCACATGCCCAAGATACTTGAATTGGTATACTCGACTAACAGGAATACCATTGACTAACAGGAGTAACACTGGCTTAGCTAGATTTGATAACTTTTTAACAGTTCTCACTGTTAAAAAGTTCATGTCAGTCTTGGCAACCTACTTTACATGAAATGTTTTTGGTAGGATTTATTTTTGTTTTTGTAGGGTGCTCTATTTATTTTTATTTTTGTGGAGATGTGTACTGATATTACACAGACATGTTTAAATCATAACCATTTTACTTCTAGCATAGTCGGGTAAAAAAAAAAAATTCTTGTTTAAATTAATAAATAATCATCATCGTCATCATTTCAGCCGCAAGACGTCCACTGCTGGACATAGGCCTCCCCTAAGCATCCCCACTTTGAATGGTACTGCGCTTCCCGCATCCAGCGGATTCCTGCGGCCTTCACAAGGTCATCGGTCCACCTTGTGGGAGGCCAACGCTACGTCTTCCAGTACTCGCTCGCCGCTCCAGAACCTTTCGGCCCCGTCGGCCATGTGCTCTGCGAGCACTGTGCCCTGCCCACTGCCACTTAAGTTTGGCAATTCTTTGGGCTATGTCGGATACCTTGGTTCTCTTACGGATCTCTTCATTTCTGATTAGATCACGTAGGGAAACTCCAAGCATAGCCCTCTCCATTGCCCTTTGGATTTATGATAAGGACCATTGTGAGCGACCACGTTTTAGTGTCATTCAATTAATAATAATACGCAACTAAAAAGCGCACCACGCTTTTTGTTTTGAGTCATTGGGAACTAATACAAGTGTTTTTTTTTTTTAGTTTCTGTGCGTGTTAAAAGCGTGTTTTTGTATTTTTTTATCTTCGTAATTTAAACTTTTTCTTTTAATCTAGTACATTCTTCGTTTGGTTGATAAATCTAAGTATTCTACGATGTAACTTTATGGTTCTCGCCATTTTTCCTGTATCCATGAGACGTTGCTTCGTACCAAATTTCAAGACTTTGAGTTCACGGGAAGTACCATGTAGGTTTTGATTCCCTTGCGAGTGTCGAAAATTTGCGCCATAAACGGCTGTATCTTTTGATTGTTTTGGCGTAGACTTTAATATTTTTTCACAGCTCCAGGGTACAGTAGACCGACGGACGGACAACAAAGTGATCCTATAAGGGTTCCGTTTTTTCCATTTGATGTACGGAACCCTAAAAACGGTTCACTAGGAGCCACTGAAGAGTACCACTATCATCTCTTGGCTCCACCATCAGACCCTCGTTACCAAGAATAATCAATAAGACTCGTCAAAACGTATGATATGTGCTCAAGCTCTATCAGTTCACTAGTAGCCGCTGAAGAGTTCCACTATCAACCTCCTGGCTTCATCATCAGACCGTCAACACCAAGTGCAATCTATTGGACTCAAAAAATAAAATCATATGCACCACAAGTCCATCAACAGATAAACTCTAAAATCCCAAATTATAGTTTTGTCATCCAAACGACATATTCATACAAAGTTTCGTTTCGATACGACAAATAAGAAGGAGGTTAAAATTTACTTCTACGGTTGATTACTACATAATATTATTATTACATTGTTAGATAAAAGTGAAGTTAATAAAAGCGTATTAAAAACAGTTTTGTCTTTGCTGTTTGTAACAAATGGAAGTAGGAGTGCCTCCCTTTAAAGGGGTTTTTTTTTGTTGTCTGTGTGCATATCTTAGCTTTCACACCAAATTTCACCTTTCTAAAACTTTGGGAAGTGCCCTAGGGGGTTTTGATGAGCAAGTGAGTAAGTCAGACAGTGTAAAAGCTAAACACATGAAACTTAGTGTATTTACATGTCTGCTAACTACATTTTAGCTGCTACTACCGTGTCCACAGAACCCAAGTACAACCTTGCAATAGTAGTTGAAAAACATATTCTCTCATACGTTCTAACTGCAACTGTAAGTTTGTATACACAATATTGAAAGATTTAACACGTTGTTTTAAGAATTTTGTAGTGAACGAATTCATTTGTATTTTTATCAAAATGTTAGTCTCATTCGTTTCGGAGTTAAGAGGGGGGGGGGGGGGGGCGTGGGGCATGACCATTTTCCATACAATTTCTTAAACAACTTCAAAACTGTTTACACTCGACGCTCGACTCTCGCCGCGGACGGACGTGTTTGTGCGCTCTCCCGCTCCAGTGTTGTGTTTCGTGGTTTCTACTCGTCGCTACCACGTGACGTCATCGTAGTCGCCCCGACTACTCCGATTTAAAATCAAATCAAGAAATTGATTTAATTTTAATCAATCAAAAAGTGCCTTTTTCAAGGCAATCTCTTTTCTTTATCAGTCATTCGTGGCTTCACTAGGCCCCTTCTGGGTAAAACCACAGTTTCGTGGTCCTCGGTTGAAACCTTACGGTGCCAACGAAGCCGAGTGGGGTGTTGTCCCAACACACCCGCCGAACCCCTTCAGGGCGAGGCAGTCAATTGGACGGGTCCCAGAGTTAACCGGTCTTGGGGGATCTTCTAGTCGGCGCTGGTGTACAGTTTTCCTTCCACAGCTACTCACCTAGTGTCTTTAGGGTGTGTCTACACCCTTCGCGCTAGACTGGTCAGGGCCCCGTTCGCACAATAAGACTGGCAACGGGTTACAAGCTTAGGGCTCAGCAATAGGTACTCACCTCTCTGTCTACACCCGACAGAGAGGGTCACACATCCCCGGGCCCATCCACCCGGGGGATAGGTTGTTAGGTGTAGGAAATAGGCACAAATGAGTCATTTTCTCATTTAATAGTTTTTTCCCGCTACCATGACGGACACTAGCATCCTGCTAGCATTCGTCAGTAATGACCTCCTAAAGGAGCCCGACATCCTCGCCAAATATGGCAAGGAAATTGTTGGCCTACGCCAATGCTCCACCCCCACTCCGTCCCAGGGCGCACTCGCGAACTTCAGCGACGCCCTCGAAAGCCCGATGTCGCCACCTGCTGCCGCACAAGGCATTCCAGCCTTTGTTCCGGCAGCTATTGTTCAGGCAGACAATGTTCCGGCCGCTATGTCGGCCGCCATTGTCTCGCCCGCCATCGCACCGGCAGTAATTACGCCGACCGCTAATCCGGCTTCTATTGTCGCGCCCGCCTTTTCCCGGCCGCCATTTTCCAGTCACCATTGTCTCGGGGACAACAAACATGACGCAGCTGCGCACCGCAGAAACTAACTCGACTCGCCCGGAGAGCATGGACACGTCGGTCCCACTCTCCGAGGATGAAGCCCGCACCTCCTCCTCCAGCGATGACGACTTCCAAGTCGTCGTTAAAGGAGGCAAGAGGAAGGCTAAATCCTCCGCCCCCGCTGGCCCGGTTACCAAGGCCCAGAAACAAGAGACGAATACCTTATCGTCCACTTCTACTTCCGCCCCTAGTCCGCGGGGCAACCGCCCAGCCTGCCCTACGGCTTGCCCACCCGCTCCTACCGCGAGGAAACAAAAGCCCCCTCCCCCGATCTACAATCAAGATAAGTCCAAATGGACCGAAATCTCCAAAATGTGTGGTGATCGAAAGATCAACTACACAAATGCCCGATCCACCCTTCAGGGGATCAAAGTTTCCGTCCCCACGTCTTCGGACTTTAGGGATCTCTCCCGCGCCCTGCGTGAAAGGAACTATTTATTCCTTTCATACTTACTCCCTTCCGGAGGAAACCCCTACTCGCGTCGTAATAAGGCGCGTTCCTCAAGAAATCTCCACCGAGGAGATTAAGAGCGACCTCATCGCTCAAGGAATCCCAGTGTCCGCCGTCCATCGCTTGCATAAAGCGAGGCAGGGCCTTGTCTACGACATGGTCCTAGTCATCTGTGACCCCACTGAAGGGCACCACTCGATATTTAAAGTGAAATCAGTATGTTCACTCTCGGGCATTTCCATTGAGAAGCCCTACCGAGCCAACTTGATTGGCCAGTGCCATCGCTGCCAACTGTACGGTCACTCGCAGTCCAACTGCTATGCGACCCCTAGATGCGTCAAGTGTCTAGATGAGCATGGCACCGTCGACTGTACCCGCCCTAAAGATAGGGATCTATGTTCAGAGCCTCCCAGCTGCGTACTCTGCGGCCAATCGGGACACCCGGCAAATTATCGGGGCTGTCCGAAAGCCCCGAAGTCCTCCTCTCCCAAACTCGCGAAACGCGCGAGCGACCGCCAGCACAGGGAAAGCCCCTGGGGTAAGCCTCCTTCCGCGCCGGAACGGCTTAGCCCGCAGAGGCCGTCTCCCTTTTTTTTTTTTTTTTTTGTTCCCGGGGTGGAAAATCCTCATGGATGTCCTCCGCCCTGGGGCGGGCGGAGGGGTCTGTCAGACTCTTACTGACTAAAAACCACCCCGGTGTTCCATCTCACACCTACGCCGGGGTCGCGGGAACACATTATTCTTCCACAACCCCGGCTGGTGCCGGCCCGCTTGCGCGGGCCCCGTCTAGGGCGGGGGGAGTGAGATGTACTCCCCCCGCAACGTCTGTAGTTGGCGCGCGAGGAACACTACGCGCGCCGCGTTCTCGGGTCCTGATGTTGGGGGGCGACGGATGTGGATCCGTCGCCCTTGGGCGGACAAAGCCCTCTTCCAGCCCCCCTAGGGCTGGAAGAGGGCGTTGTCCGCCCTCCACCTGCGCCCGGTGTGCCTGCTGTGGATCGGGAGAGTGGACGAGATCTCTCTCTCCCTTTCCGCAGCCTCCTTCTGCGAGATGACTGTTTCGCAGAAGGAAACCACTGCGTCCCAGGACTCGGCGCTGCCGACCATCGAACTCAGTACGGTCGGCTGGAGCTCGCCCCTCAGCACCCAGTCATACCCGATGTTCCACAGGAGCGGTCCCACGACCGATCCCTGTGGAACACCGCACGACACCTGGCGCTGGTTTCCGCCATCACGTCCCATGTAGGTGACACACCTCCCCGCCAGATAAGCCCCAACGATGCGGCGGAGGTAGAGAGGCACCCGATGATAACGCAAGAAGCTGCGGGAGCCTTCATGTGGTTAACCACCTAAAGGCTCCCGCAGCTTCGGTGCCATCAAAACCCGCGCAACCAGCGCAATCCGCGCAACTTCCAGCGCTGATGGCTTCCGCCATCCCAGCGCCTTTGGTAGCCCCCGCGGCCCCTACGGCCTCTCCAGCGGCACCTCAGGGAACCCAGGGCCGAAACAGCGCCCAAATCATATTAAGTACATACGCGGCTCTCTTCACCACCGCCGCGGATAAAATGGCGGAAGAAATCGTTGCTGCAAACGGCAACGCAATTCGCCTCATGGAAATTCTCAGCTCGTATCCCGAGATCGCGCAAGTTCTACACTCACTCAAATATTAATTCTCAATGGATAATACGAGAGTAAATAGTAACAAACCCCGATCCCTTAAATTAGGCTTTTTCAACGCAAATGGCGTTTCAGGTCAACGCGATGAGATCGCCGCTTTTCTCCGCGACCATCAGCTTGACATCCTCCTCATACAGGAAACCTTTTTAAAACCTCATCACCGAAACCCAAATATTGCCAACTTTAAACTAGTTCGCAATGACAGGTCTCGATGTCACAAGGGTGGCACACTCATATACTTTAGGAAATCTTTGTATTGTATCCCTATAGACCCACCTCCTCTCTTCTCCCAACTGGAGACCTCTATCTGTCGGCTCGGCATGACCGGCCACCAACCGATCACCATCATCTCCGCGTATATCCCACCCGACAATGGTCCGGAGGATCCCATCTCGCTCCAAAAGGACTTCACTGCCCTCTTCGGTATGAGTGACTCCGTCATCTTGCCGGGGGATCTTAATGCCAAGCACCCGGCGTGTAATAGTAGCACAACTTCAACCAGAGGTAGGTTAGTTTTCAAGTTAGGCGAATCCCTTAACTTTGACGTCATCGCTGCAATGAGCCAGACTCACTTCCCAGGTAATCCAAATCACCTTCCCGATGCTCTCGATGTAGCGCTGCTCAAGAATGTGAACCTCCGTTTGCAATCGATAGAGACGTTCCACGAGCTTAACTCTGACCACCGCCCTGTAGTCATGCATCTTGCACCCTACTCGGGCCCGATCGACCCCAACCGCCCCCCTCAGACCCAGATGATAACCGACTGGAGGAAAGTAAGCGAAAGACTGAAATCCACCACGTCGCCTCACTTAGACACCATCCCCGATCACTTAGTGTCAGTCGCCGACACGACGGCCGCAATCGACTCATTTACAGAGCACGTACAATCCGTATTGACGGATTGTTCACGGGAAGTTCCGGTGATGGAAGACCATCGCTGGAAACTACCTACTGACGTACGTGACCTGATAACCGAGAAGAACGCGGCCATCCGTGCCTACGACTCCTTCCCTTGTGACGCGAACAAAGCCCACATGCGCCATTTACAGCCTGCTGTAAAGAAACGCATAGGGGAGGTTCGCTCTGAGGGCTGAAACAAGATGCTCAGTGAACTCGAGCCCACTCATCACGCCTTCTGGCAATTACAGAGGAAATTGCGTTCCTCAGCAGAGGTCTCTATGCCTCCTCTCATCCGCCCCGACAATAGTGTCGCTTTCGACAGTCCCGATAAGGCTGAATGTCTTGCTGACAGGCTAGAGTCCCAATGTTCTCCCAGCTCCCAACCAGTAGACCAAGCTCACCTGAACAAGGTCGACGCTGAAGTCGAACGGAGAGCCTCCCTACCTCCAGTCGAAGACCATGATGATCTTCTGCTTCCCGTCACTCCAGACTAAGTGCACGACATCATTAAAGGGCTACACGCTCGTAAGGCCCCCGGTTCGGATGGTATTACCAATAAGGTATACAAACTCCTCCCTGCCCCGCTAATAATGCTTATGACCGCCATCTTCAATGGCGCCTTGAGCAACAACATTTTCCCACAAGCATGGAAAGAAGCCACCGTCATCGGTATCCCAAAGCCAGGCAAGCCAAAGTCTGAGCCCTCCAGCTACCGCCCTATTAGCTTACTCAATGTTCTCGGCAAAATCTACGAGAGGCTTATTTATAAGCGTCTCAAAGACTACGCCGAAGCAAAGAGCCTCATACCCAACGAGCAGTTCGGATTCCGAAGCCAACACTCGGGCACCCAACAGGTCCACCGCATCGTAGAGCACTTATGCGCTGGTCTGCAGCGTAACGCGACGACGGGTGTGCTATTCTTCGATATAGCGTTAGCCTTCGACAAAGTCTGGCACAACGGCTTGATATACAAGCTCTACCAACTAGGAGTTCCAGATCGTCTCGTGCTCATCTTACGAGACTTTTTGTCGAATCGCACCTTTCGCTATCGCATCGAGGGAGCACTCTCGTCCCGTCATCCTATTCGCGCCGGTGTCCCTCAGGGGTCCGTACTATCTCTTCTCGCCTTCACGCTGTTCACTAGCGATATCCCAAAAAGTAAAAAGGCTCAGTTGGCTCTCTTCGCCGACGACACTGCCGTTTACTATACCGGTCACTGTCCCAACGCTATAGCTCGTACTCTCCAAACCTCCGCAAACGTCTTAGGCGCTTGGTTCCGGAAATGGAGAATCGAGGTCAACCCCGATAAGAGTCAGGCGGTTCTCTTCTCGAGACGTCGTCGATTCCCTCCCCCACTTCCCAGCCCGATCACTATGTGCGGTAAGCCGATCCCCTGGGAGAAGCAAGCCAAATACCTAGGCGTGATCCTCAATGAAAACCTTACTTTTAAGGCTCATATTAAGGCGGTTCGCGCGCGCGCCTCCTTCGCTCTTAGCAGGCTCCACTTCGTACTGACAGCCCGTAGTAAACTGTCCCTTAAATGCAAGCTCCGCATTTACACCGCAGTCATCCGTCCCATCATGACCTATGCCTGCGTTGTATTTGCGCACGCTCACCCACGTCATCTCCATAAGATGCAGACCCTCCAAAACCGTTTCCTCAGAAGGGTTACGGGTGCCCCTAACTATGTCCGAAACATAGATCTTCACGTCGACCTTAAAATGCCAACCATAAAACAGTTCATGAAACGCTTATCTAAGCGTTTCTTCGACTGCGGCATCAAACATTCTAACCCCCTGATTACAGCGGCCGCCCGCTACACTCCCTCTCGCATTAGTAGTATTCGCCGACCAAGGCATACATTAATCGCCCCCGACGACGCCATTACCCTCCTCCAGGTGAGTAGTAAGGCCACCAGCACGCTACATAAGCCCAAAACCCGATCGACGTCCTACCGTCCTCGCCGCTTAGGCCCGCCGCGACGCCCAAATCCACGCCCCTCCCGACCCTTGCTCGAGCCAGCCCGCGACGCTGAGCCTGTAGCTTTAAATTCGTCCCTAAATAATATCAATCCTGATCCAGCTAGTCATTTGCTGCCCTCTTCCAGCGACGCCCTAAGCCGAGGTTCGGACCCCACAGGGGGTGCCCTTAGCGTTGTCGCTTAGTTTTAGTTAGTATATAAGTTTAAGTCCTGGCTGGAGGCCTTAATTTATTAGGGAATCCACAGGCAAGTCCGCTTAAGCAGACGACAACCTCATAGGTTGACCTGCGAGATGCCAAACAAACAAAATCAAAACGTTTATTTTAAAATCATATATCAAATATTTTGGAGATCCTCACAACAAGCCCTTTCATTAGATATGTTACGATGCAGTTCAATTACCTAGGTTTTTCGCCGAAAGTGAACACAATATTTAAAATTCGTTTATTTACGAAGCACGACCTTGTTTAGTTCACAGAAATTCATATGTGTGCCAAATTTCAACTTAATCAATCCAGTAGATTCGGAGCCAATTTACTGTGACATACGGATGGTAAACAAACACGCCTATAAAGATTCCGTTTTTCATTAGGACGAATGTAACCCTGAAAATAAAGTTAAACAAGAACATAGTTACAAATCAAAGCCTATTTATTATACCTTACACAAACTACTAGTGAGGTACAATTGATTTTGAACATAATTAGATGTTATAAGTTCAGCTACTTATATAATAAGCATTATCATTAATGTTTCAGTGTTTTGCTAATAGAGACAATGTAACATGGACATGACTGGAATAGGTTGTCATAAATTAAATTTTTTTAGGTTTCGACCTAAAGAGGAAAAGTGTGAGTCGGACCCGCACACGAAAGGTTCCAAAAAAACCACGTTTCTTTTATGGAGACTCCATTATTTTTTTACTTTACTTTATTAACGCTCATTTCGATATAGTGATTGGTCCAATATACACATCCTATATACACATCCGTCCGATACATACATCAGGCCTGTAATGCCTGAAGGGTTCGATAAAGGTATACCTAGAGTACACCCGCATTTCGCCAGTTATGTGTAAGCCCCATGTGTCTACTTTCACTCTGCAGAAAAGAGCCTTCAGAGCCATATATGGCCTCCGCAGGCGCGACTCCCTAAGGGAATTTTTCAAAGATATTAACATCATGACGGTACCTTGTCAATATATCTATGAAAACATCATGTACGTAAGGTAAAATCTACATCTTTTTTGTAAAAGAGGTGAAAGGCACAATTATATCACTAGAAATAGGGACCAATTAGTTCATGGGGTACTGTTTAAAATTTTATAATAAAATACCTCCCCACATACTCCAACTGAATGAAACAAAGTTTAAAACTTGTATCAAATGCACATTATGCAACGAAGCATATTATAAGTTGGGGGATTACATCTCTGTCAAAAATGCTTGTCTCAACGCTGGTGCTGCTCCACAAGGGTGCATAAACAATTGATTAGGATTCGGAAATATTGTTGGAGCTGCTGAAGATTGTAAAAACTATCTTTGCACTGTATTGATTCAATCTATTAATATTGTCTAATTGCAAAGCACACGTGTGAGCACTATGTACCTACTATAAAGCTACCCTATACTGGGCACGTCTGTCATTGACTTGAATGTGCCCTGGCGGCTGTGAGTGTGTCGCTGGTGGTGGCGTGTGTGTTAGATAATTAAGTTCCCGTCAAAATGGTTGAGCTGAATGGTGCTGATCGATACGTCATGTTCGTGAATGGGCGCCGTCAGTGGGGACTGGTCATCTCTTGACTGCCACGGCTTTTTATTTTTTTTCCGATTTTTTGTATTTTTTAGTTTGTTATGATTTCATTACGGACGCCTTTAATATGCACGTCCTTCTACATCGTTCTCACATGTATAATTTCAACAAGACTGATGTAACAAATTTTCTGTAACAATATTATTTAAAAGAGTGTCCATGGAGTTTCTTGCCCGTTCTACATAGGTACCTACTTTGCTTTGCAATGGGCAACTAGCTTCATATTTCTGACTGACCGACCCCTTGACAATTCAAAAGTGCCTGTAATTGGTTTATTTGAAATAAGTGCTTTGAGTTTGAGTTTGAATTGGCATCAACCGGGCACAATTCCAGACTCCGGGATGCTACTGAGAAATTCAATAAAACAACAAAAGAAAAGCAGTGAGTTTATGTATGTTTGTATACATATTATAGCTAGGTACGTGTGTTACGGGTTTTATGTCGATTGTCTTCACAAAGTCAAGACATGACATGTATTGACATGACAGTTTATGTCATTCGTGTGTAGCCAATTTATTGGTGTATAGGTTTTTGTGGCTCGCATCTTGAATGATTTACTGTGGTGAAACGACGACCTTTGGCTTTGTATCTGGATATCTGTTGTTACTGTTCTCCCGACCAACGCCGGCGCTCACGGCCTTTTCATCTTTTTATTTCAATTTACTTTGGGTACTTGATTATGAACAACAGGTTTTTACCCTATTTGTAATGAAGAACTGACGCTGTGGTATAGGAACGCTTCGCTTAAGGAGCCGTTTGTTGGATTCGCGTAAAGTTCAATCCGATGGAATACAGTGGATGACTCCGCGATTGGCGACTTTAAACATTTTAAGTAACGTCTTCAACATGTCTCAGAAGGGTGTAGGGTGTATTTGTTTATACTAATGGAGGCTTTTATTTTAGTTCACTGCGTCTTATCGTGATTGTGTGCATTATGAACTTTTCTATTTGCCACCCATGTAAGCCACGAGCTTACAGAGCGCAATCTCTAGTACCAAGGTGGCCAAACAACGTCAAAGACGACCGTCACACAACAATAAGAAAATATCATTGTTCCAAGATAATGTTAAATTAAATAGTAATATCAGCCTTAGCTTGTCTCACTGCAGGGCAAAGGCCTCTTCTCATACGGAGAAGGCACGAGCATTGATCACCACCCTTATTCATATATGACGTTCTAAAAAACGATTTAAAATAATAGTCATCATCATCATTTTGCCAAAGAAGTCCACTGCTAGACATAGGTAGGCCCCTTGCGGGAATTTGCAGTATGCGAGAAGCACAGGACCGGTCTATGTGATCCCAAAAATTCAAATTCAAATCTTTATTGCTTATCACATGTATTTACAAGGTATATAGTTCACATGGACCATGTCGGGCACAACAATTTAATACAATATGAGTAGTAGCATTCATAATATATAAAGTAATAAGAATTAAGTATTGTTGCCATTCAAAAATCGAATTAAACCACAATACCTAACATCACATTTAAATATGATATACGTCTTTACAAATTATAACTATAAATCATTAGAAATAATCAACTCATTTAAAATAAATAATGTCACAGATTAAAAATAATATCAGTAAAAAATTAACAAAATTTTACACACATAAAATTTTAACAAAAAATATTACTCAGGATTCAGTTAAAATCAATGTCGTATTAAAATATAATATGATATAAATGCTAAAACTGAATAATTTATGGAAGTCATATAACTGAGATGTCATCATTTAAGAATTCATTCAGTGAATAATAGCATCTATCCACCAGTAGTTTCCTGAGCTGTTTAATAAATATTTTATCATTTTGTTCCATTTTCAAATCGTTAGGTATTTTATTATATATTTTAATTGATGTTACGTATAGATTATTGTACATACGTAGTTAAAAATTATTAAAAGATCATTATAAATAATAATAATAGTCCCACCCACTGCAGGGCTACTCGTACAGAGAAGGCACGAGTATTGCACGCTTGCTCAAGAAAGGTGATTTCAGATATATATTACTATAAGTCCAGGTTTCCTCGGAATGGTTTTAATTCACCGATGCCATTAAACTTAGAAAGTACCTACATATGAATTGGATAAAGTCACACTGGTACCACACCCAAGAATAATAAGGAAGAATTGAAACCACAACCTCGTGCTTGGATAATGCGGCCTTAACCTCTAGACTATCACGTCAATGTAAAAGCTTATTAAACGTCAAAATGTCATCACAAAAGATTAATCTAAAATGTCTTAAATCTCGACACCACCGGGTTCTGGAGTAATAAAATATTAACAGGTCTATTAAATACCAATATGCCTTCATTTCATATATTGTTGTATTTATGTCTGTGCTGGGCCAAACTTGTATGGGAGCAATTTCCATCTCCTTTGTCAAACAAATAATAAAACGACATCTCGCATTAATAAGATCAATAAAATTGCTATGTCAGATTGGATGTGTGATATGGCAATATATCATAAAAAGTTATTCAATGAAAGTTTCAGCATATACGTCAACATAGAAAAGTTAACTCATTTCCTTTAGTTACTGGTGCATGAGTTATTGCTCGGAACTGTCAACAGTGCGTGTGTTTATCTGCTGTTATTTGAATCTGCTTAAGTATTAAATCATTCAAGATTTTTCGAAAATAAGACAAATTCTGTGGATACGTACAAAAGTTCATCGAACTTATTTACAAAAAAAATTAGGTCAATAATCTGGCCAAATGTTTACGGTTTTTTTTTTAAGTTAAATCTTTTACCGTGAGCCTTTTAGTCACACGTTTGAAATGTAACTGTCGTTAGCCTGCAGGTAATGCAAGTGTGTACTCGTACTCATCACAGACAAAGATTTCTGTTAAACGAAAAATATTTGGTTATTTGCAAAGTTTTCTATAAATTTATTGTATTTACGGTGAGGATTTTACACTGTATTATCTAGACTAAAGATCATATAATCTATTATCCTTTAAAATCCTCACCATAATGCCACCATAGAAAATGGTACCTTCAGTCCTTTCACAGTTAATTTTGCTCAACAAGCCAACCAAAAAACTAACAGCAATATTATTGCAACGAATATAAAGCTCACTGTGATTTGGACACTGCTGCCAAATCAGAGGTAAAATAATTTTGAAAAGATTGTACTCTATCCTATTTTTATTAGGTAAATGATGTCCATTCTGATAATCCCAAGGTAAAACAATTTCATTAACTTATCCATACGATACTAGCCTAAAATTACTGATGGCAGTATTAATATCAGTACATTCAGTATGGCAATTAAACTTAGGTTGAAACATTGAATTTTTAACTGATTTGGTGTGGCACCGCAAATGGTTTCGAAACGCCGAGTTACCACTTAATTTTAATAAGCAAAGTAGTCATAAATATAAATGTGTTTTGATTTTATATTCTTCTTTGAGGAGTGGTTGGAGAAGCCCTAGGGCGTCCTCACCTTCCGCTTGACATAGGCCGTCACCGGACATAGTTGTTTCGAGAGGTTCCTGTTTTGCATAATGCGGGAGGTAACGCCTGGGTGTCACCATGATGTGGATCGCCCGGAGGACACGGTAGAGCATACGGTGGAGGTCTGCCCGGCTTGGGCAGAGCACCGCCGTGTACTCGCGGAGGCGATGATCGGCGGCGATTTCTCGCGTCCGGCCCTGGTCCAGGCCATGGTACGGAGCAGGTTGTCAGGTGCAGAAGTAGGTTAGTTCACTGCTGTGGTTTCGTGCACTGGATTTTTAACTCACTGCTTAGCACCAAGAGTTGAAAATCCAACAGTGTATTTTTTCGACGCACTGGGATGATCTCTGTTGGATTCTCAATGCTCGGTTCAACACCGAGAGTTGAAAATAGAGTGCGCGATAAAATCCGGCCGCTTTCGAGTCGAGTTTCTTTCGGCTTTTCTTCTCAGAGTAGTCAGATAGGAAATGCCAACCTCATCTAGTTATAAAAAATGTTTGACGTGTAAAAGTGTTTGTACAAACCCACTTACAGAAATAAAAATCATTTATCATTTATCATTATTTTGTCACCGCCGGCTCTAGACATTTGCATTCTCAAGTTCACACGAAGCCGCTCACCGTAACAGAGGGCGGAAGCGGTGAAGCCGATCTTGAGGCAGAGCGCTGCGCAGACATTGAAATCCTTTCAAAAAAAGTGCATCACCCTTTTCCTAGAAAAGTGGTGACCGCACATAACGCAGTGATGGTTGTCATGAAATGACAGCGGCAAAGATTTAAATCGATTGATACAGCGTCAAAAGATAGTAGCGTTTTTGTTTCGTGTAGACACCATGAAAAGAAAAAGAAGAAATAACAATGTTTATTCTGTACAAGCAAGACGCACATTACAAAAAAATAGACAACATACACACTCTTATAAAACGTCGCCAAAAGCCTCGTATTTAAAACCTTAAAAGTTAGACGATGTCCCATTTTTATGTCTGCGTCAAAACCAAAGACGCAGTGACTTCGACATGGAAACGCTTTCAAATGTCATGGAAACGCTTTATAATGTGTGAGCTGACTCTTCTCAATATGGACGCGTATTCGTTTTCGCGTGTCTTTAATACGGTGATGGCAAATCTAGCGATTTAAATCTTTGGGCAGAGGCGTTTGCCTCTACGGTGTCAAAAATTATCTCTGGAAAAACACAACAACTTACTTTATACACATCGTTTTAGTGACGTCATATAGAAAACCATAGCTTTATTCCACAGTGATCTGTTCTGTGATGCGGTGTTTTGAGTGGTAAGGGCCCGCTATCCGCTTGGTGTTCCGGCGGAGGCGGCGGCGGGGTATGCGCCGCTCGTCCATACGGTAGGGTATGTCCGTGGTCAAAGGATTACATACAAGCCAATGCGACGTGAGATCCTCTTCACCGCCTGCCGCATCTATGCGCGGCGTCGTGTGAAAATCACCTTTTCATCCCATCGATCCAACAAGGTGAAAACATGTGAACGCATCGCGGAAAACATTAAATTGCAACCTTCCTTTAGTTAATCCATCCATGCCACTGTCGCCGCGCCTATATACATCCAAACAACGAGATTCACCGTCACATTTTCCTCAAAATGAGACAGATTCGGGCATTATTTGAAACACGCAGATAAATAAAATCCACAACAATCTCTATTCCTAATAAAACTGTAACAATACATTTTCATAATTGCTAAAATGTACCAAATGCTTCAATATAAGATTTTAGTTATTTTATTATTAAATACTGTTTAATTTAATTTAGTTGTTACTCTTTGTTTCATTAAATAATAATATTACAATAAAATATGAGGCACCTGTTATTTTCTCACAGATCATTATGAAAAGTAGATTGTTAACTCGGGCGCAAAATATATTTTTAGTCCTGACGAAGGACTTTGAATCACTCGCTACGTTAAGTATTCTACTAAAGAATCCCTCACTTCGCTCTGGATTCAAAAAAGCGCCCTCGCCGTAAAAATATTATTTGCTGCCTTAAGATACAATCTACTATTATCTCTGAAACGTTTTCTACAGTTAGGGTTTTTATTTCTCAATTTTGACAACCAGTTAGAATCGTCCGTTTATTTAAATCACACCTGTCATTCTTTGACAGCTGTATGAAATGTATATGACACAGCAAATTGAAGAAACATGTCAATTTGGGAACCCTTAATTAAACCTAGCTAGATTATCGGAAGTCGTAACTTTTGACCCCTGCTCCAGTATGTGTTTTCCGTCAATACGGTTCCGGTAACATCGCACAGGTTTTCATTTACTTCGCACGACTACGCAAAACATTCCAACAACTTCGGATTGATTTCGGACGGAAAAACTACACGCACGACTAACTCGTACATAGTAGGTGGGCTGCCAGAATACTTGGAGGACCGAGAAACTATTACCCTGGGGACTGACCGCTTACCTCAAGCTCACAAGACCTAAGTTTTCACGGTGATATACTTACAGAATAAATTGGCATATTTTTTTGCTTGATTAGGTACACAATAATGACATCGAATACCCACTGATGCAATAATGACAATAAGTTAACTTCAGGTCAAACATTCGAGATCCCCACAAAACACTTACATCGAATTTAAAGACAACACAAGTCCTAATATTGGACCTAAAATCCGGTAAAATCCGGTTTCAATCAGGCAACTTCGGCCTGTGTTTACCGCTCCATGAAATTTCGACCGAGGACGACTGAACCAGTTAAATTGAAATGTATTGATAGACGTACTTGTTTCCACGATATTATTTTAAATATATTCCGAGTTCGACCACGCGTTATTATTACGTTTATCAACGAATTCTCATATTTGTTGTCGGAATATGTTTTTTCTGGGAATCCATTTCTGATGGTTATAATTGATATTATTAAATGGGTTTTACTTAATGCTGAATTGTAATGGTATTTAAATTGGTTACACTGGCTTTCAATATTATTATGTTGTTGTTGTGTTCCATAGGTTTACTGTTCGTGTCGGTGTTTTAAATTATTAATTAATAAATAATAAAATTAACGTTTTTCACGCATTCATTGAGGAATCCTATTATTAATTTGTTTATTTATGTAAACTTCTTGCACACATTACGGTATAAAGGCGGACTTAATGCCTTGGGAATTTTCTATCAGTCAAAGGGTTGTGAAGAGATAAGATGGCAGGTGATCTGTTTGAGAGTAAATAATATTATAATAATACAAAATATTATGCCTACTGTATCTTCATCATCAACAGCCAATTGCCATCCACTGCTGAACGTAAGCCTCCCCCAATGAGCGCCAACCATCCCGGTCCTGAGTAGTCCGCATCCATCCACTACCAGCCACATTCTTCAAATCATCGACCCATCGTGCCGCAGGGCGTCCCACACTAATATATACCAACCATTAATTTCTACCAACCAAAGAGTAAGAATGGGAGAAATAAAAGACTCCAAAGTTCAAATTAACTTGGCTCTTGTTTTTCCTACTAGCTTAACTCCTTCACAGCCTTTTCGATACTGACGGTAAATTTTTGGCATAGTTAGTTTTAGCCGAAACGCGGAGAACTAAAAGTTAAATTTGATTTTGGGTAGTTATGCGGTAACGGATGTGTGAATAAAGCGTAAAAACATTGTTTGTAATTGAGGAAACTGAGTAACTAACTATATTTAAGTAGTAACAGTAGCGAGTTTCGAATTTTACCATCATAATTTATATTTAAGCTAATACAGAATACATTTTTCGTCTGGCCTCGCCTTTTTGCCTCGTTGGTGTAATGGTTGTAAGCGCGACTGCTGAGCGTGAAGTACTGGGTTTGGTTTCCAGGACGGGCAGTGTGCGGAGACACGCTGGGTGTCGGGAATCGCCAGCAGATTCCCGGCCACCGTAGGCGCGGGCTTGCGGACGGCGAGCAATGGGTAGCTCGCCGTCCGGTAAGGACCAGGCCCGAGTCGACGGCGCGTTGTGTTCCACGCGCACCTTAAAGAGATGTCAGCACTAGTTGACGAGGTCCGACAGGGCCGATGCCTGCCAGGGTCGCGGGTTGTTTACCGACACCGACACCGAAGACATACCGTGGCCCCGGCACAGGCAACTGAAGGAACACGGGTGGGTTTTAGTCAGTAAAAGTCTGGCTCGCCCTCCCATTCCGCCAGAGCGGGAGAAGTCATTTGATGAGTTCCCAACATAAAAAAGAAAATTACGGGCAGTGTTAATGGGTTTTCCCTCAGGAAATTTCCCAGTAGCAGCGCGGAGTCTAGATTTGTACCAGGTTGACAGCAAAACGCTCCGGTTGCCCCCTATTTCTTGGCACTTAAACATGCAGTATACCCACATTTCGAAAAAAGCACAAACAAAACATCACACCTGAAGTCATCAAAGGGTTAGGCAAAGGTTTCTTACGTACACTATCTTAAAACAAAATTCAGGATTAATATAAAACCGGGCTACCTACAACCGGAATTATTTAAACTAAAGCTCTAATGTAGATGTCAAAACCATTCCCGTCGTCTATTCATCTCAAAATTTCACGCTGTGGTAAGCATTGACTAAAGTTAGCTGATTGCTCTGGAATGGACTGGATTTTATGCTCAATAAGAGCAGAACTGTGCCACTACGGTAGTGCTGAATTGGGCAATGTGTCAACTTGGACATGAATTACTAGCGAGACATTGGAAATGTTGAACGAAGCTACTAAATCGGTGTAAACTTTGAAGATATATCAAATGAGAGAGTGGCCTGAATCTTTACAAATGACTAGTTTTGAAATTGATCGTTTTGTTCAAATAAAACTCAATAAAAAGGTCGCAAGCGCTACTGCTAAGCATGAGCGGGCGGGTTTGATTCCGGAGTCAGGCAAAGTGTTATTGGGCTTTATCATCTGGAAGTTTTCAGTAGCAGCCCGAAGTCTAGATTTGTGGCTGGTTGCTGGCAATAGGCTCTCCTAATAGGAGGCGAGCCTATTGCCAGCAATCAGCATGGGAGTTATACATTACGACGAAATATGGGCGTGATGTTATGTTTCATGATATGAAAAGGTTCAGTTTTTAATGAACCAAACACAGGGCGTATTTGGTCACTCTTTTCCAATGATGACCAATGATGCAGTTGAAGATGATTCAAAGTATATCTGCCAAGTATTGACCTATTTACTTGTGACTTGAAAACCTACACTATTATAAAACACAGATTTCTATTACACCCGTTTGCTTGTTTCTTCAGAAAAAAAACTTTATATAAAAAGAGAAAAGATTTGATGTTTGTTTGTCACGCTAAAGCGGAGAACGGATTTAAATGGAATTAGGAACATACGTAGACCATGACCTTGATTACGATATAAGATACTTTTATCCCAATATTCCCACAAGATCGAGACGGATGAGGGTGAACCACGGGACAAAGCTAGTGTAGAATTTGTGAGTTTTATTTATATTTATTACTCTAGACGACCCTGTTTCGCACGGTTTTAACGACTTGGCAAAGCATCGAGATTTCTTAATTATAATTAAGTTTAATATGTGTCTTAAGTTAATTATACTAACATAGTTTAAGTAATACTTACAACGTTATGGGTACTTAATATGCCTGAATTAAATATGAGTAAATTAATTAAATAAACTTTAATTAAATTAAATTAAATATTAAATTAAATTGACTGCCTCGTTGGTCCAGTGGTCGCAATCGCTACTGCTGAGCATGAGGTCCTGGGTTCGATTCCCAGGTCGGGCAACGTGTTATTGGGTTTTTCTATCTGGAATTTCTCAGTAGCAGCCCGAAGTCTGGATTTGTGTCCGGTAGATGGCAATAGGCTCGCCCCCTATTACATGGGACTTAAACATAACTGGCGAAATGTGGGTGTACTATAGGTACACCTCTGCCCAACCCTTCGGGGATACAAGGCGTGATGTTATGTTATGATATGTAATTAAATAAATAATATTTATTCTATACATATTTATGTAACCAAGCTGAAGAGTTTGTTTAATTAAATGCGCCAATCACTTAAACTACCATTCGTATTTGAATTCTTTTTGCATTTAATAGCCAAGTTAGAAGGTTATTTAATATATTATACACAGAACCGTCAGCTTTTATTCTTTCTAAATGATGGTGAAAAGCGTATCAAGATCCGTTGCCAAGTTCATAAGAACAACGCGGTCTCATAGACAGTGGTAAGTAACAACAAAGTGGCGGCGCGCACGGGATATTCAACGCACATCTCAGTGTAGAGAGTTGAAAATCCAATAGTGTGTTTTTTCGTCGCGCTGGGATGCACTCTGTTGGATTCTCAATGCTCAGTTCAATACCAAGAGTTGAAAATACAGTGCGCGATAACATCCCTCCTATATATTTTGACGTCCATTCGAATGTGTTTATCAATATAGATATGAGAGCTACATAATTATTTTGTTAGCTGACAGCCTTTCACAATCGTTTTTATTTTAGGTAGGCTAGTCTGAATTCCTTAGACAGTCTTAGAAAATATTATGTATTCTAGTCACGTCTGTCAAGGTAAATTTTAGGTCAAAATAACCTTAAGGCGCTACCCCGAGCGTTCGGGCCTTCTCCGTCCCACCGCTCAGTCTGGCACACCCCTTTATGATAGAAATCTTTTTTTATTTTTTATTAAAAAAGATAGCAATCTTTTGAAATAAAGTAAAACGTGGATTATTTAGATTTTCAAATTATCTATTAACTTGAGTAATGCTAAAATTATAAGAATATCACTATTAGCAATAGATGCATGCAATAATTTTAGTAACATATAAAAACAAAAAAAAAGTGCAACGTGATTATATGATATTAGAATGTGCTTTTACATATAGTTTACTTGCTTCCTCCCGCGGCTTCGCCCGCAGTAGTTTAGGTCCTACGCCAAGCTTCAGACACAGTTCAGCGGATTATCCGTGAAACATCACAGGCCCGCTCTGCTGCCGTTCTTACTATGGTAACTTTTGGACCACATCTGCCCAAATTACTTAGTGTTGAAGACAAAGTTCATCTACATTAAATACCGAAAGCGATAAAGGTTAGTTCATATCAAAATTAATAAATTTTGCTATGAACTAACTAAATATTATAAAATGTGCATTGTAAAGAAAGTATCAAATATAAATGTATTGATAGCTCACTATTTTGGCAATAATAGCTTCCACATAAAAGGTATATATATGCTGACGCGAACTTTTATTTAAAACTGTTTAAAACAAACATCCCCACGATAAGTATCTTCGTGTAAGTTTAGCGGTTTAGGCAGCGCACCCCAAGATAGCTCTCAGAGGGCCGTAATTCTTCCAACTTACTTATCGTTATATTATGGGAAAATCACACCAAATCTTAATAAATTGTAGCCTATGTGTTATTCTGATGTATTAAGCTATATTACTGTAAAGTTTCATCAAAATTCGTTCCGTAGTTTTTGCGCGAAAGAGCGTTTGTAATATTGGTAGGATTACTCTTGATTATTGAGTCAATAGCCTCTATCGCAAGGTTTTGCTCGGGGTAGCACCTTAAGGCTTAGATTTAGAACCACTTTATGACTAAGTTGATAAAACTTCTTTAAGAGGACTAAATAACACTATGGAAACGTTCTGTAAACCTGATTAAATTCATAATTTATTTTAGCGTTAATGAAATTCAGTACAATAACTAAGAGATGGCATTAATTTGAAATAAAGTAGAGTTTTCCTTTTCAATTTCGTAAAAGTAGTGCACTCGAGCTAAGGAAAAACTAGTTTTTCTTTATTTTTCAGGATTGTACTTTTCATCTTAATGCTCTTTTGTTTTTAAGCGGACTGAACTAAATCTGAAGAAGTAAGAACGTAAATTCATTTTAATTTTGTACATAAAAAATATGTATTATGCTTTCTGGAACATAAATTTGATTCATGCACTTATGTAATAATAATGCTTTTAATGACATTAACATCATGTGTTTTAATTGAACTTAGATTGTCTTATTTGAAATTGTTTTGTAGTGTCTCAGATTAAGGTCCCATTCTACGAGTATCCTTTACGAAATAAAAACACAAACTTTTTTTAAACCTCTATTTTCACTGCTGGGCAAAGGTCTCCGCCATAGCTTTCAAACATGAAAATTATATTTATAATAATCATCATTCATCATCATCATTTTAGCCGAAAAACGTCCACAGCTGAGCAAAGGCCTCTGCCAAGCACCGCCACTTCGACCGGTTCTGTGCTTCTCGCATCCAGTCTGCGGCCTTCGCAACGTCATCGGTCCACCTTGTGGGAGGCCTTCCAACGCTACGTCTTCTACGCCTCTGTAAGGTACGCGGGCGCTACTCCACGGATACACATTTCGGCCTCATCCGCCATCTGTTCTAAGAGCAATCTGCTCTGCCCACTGCCACTTAAGTTAGCCAATCTTCGGGCTATGTCGGTTACCTTGGTTTGGTTTTCCTGCGGTTCTCTTCATTTCTGATATGGATATAATAATTAATAAATCACATCAGACATGGTACTAATGCCAAGTTTCAACTCAAAAAGAAGTCGACAGACATCAAGAATAAAAATAGTTTTCACAGGTTTCTTATGACGGTCACTTCAACCAAACAAAAAAAAAACACCAGTCACTCAACATTTTCAAAGGAATTTCATTAACATTCAGCTACTTCTACATTCAACAACTATTCACTATCCAAAGTGTAAACGGGTTTGATAAGAACGGCCTCTTGTTAAAATTGAAATGAATACAATTTTTATATTTTTTAAAGGAAACCTCATTTCAGCCAACGTATCTTGACCTCAGGCTTTCTTTTAATTTTCACTTTTTCCTCAGCCAATTTACACCTGATATGGGGCGCAAAAGATCAGGTTATAGTGGTAGTCTTAACCCTATATTATTGAGGTCGGTGTACAGACAGAAGGTAGGAATTTCATTAATGTGAGTAAAATACTTTTACAAAAATTACTGTAGTAACATTTCAGCGTGATAAACAAAAGTGCTAGAGAGCTTTAAGTGTTAATAATGAGGCTAGAAGCTAAAGTGTATATAAAGTGTATGCTAAAGTGTATAAGTGTAATAAGAGCTGCCGGTTTTGAGAAATCGAGGTATTCCTTGCCCCTTGAGTTAATTTTGTAGAAGTTATTGTACTGGTTTTTCTACCATACAGCGGTTGTATTTAAATGAAAATTTGTGAAGTTACAACGAATCGCGTATTTTGTTTTTGTTCTTGTTCATAAATAACGTTTTAGGGATTTATTAAAAACTCTCAACGATTACAATGAATAACTAGAGTTTGTTTTGTAGAAATGAGGTTTTATTTTTAGCTTTGACATAAGATATTATAAGTTTGTTCTCCAAAGTGATTATTAGTGAGTTAACTCATGGTTTAGAAGTCATAATATTTGAATAATTAACCACAAAAATGATTGTTCTTTAGTAATATCAATTTTTCATTGACATTTCAGAATAATACCCCTAGCAAATTTGACGATTTCCACCATGTGTGATTTGGTGTGAATTTATTTTATATACAGCGTACATAATGGTACACGTGTTTGAACCAAATATGAGAAACATTTGTTCCCTCCTAACAAAAGCCAACATACGTGGAATTTCACCTGTGTGCCAACACCGTCTGGTTTTTGCGTCGGTAAGAATAACGGCACTAAAAAGAATTCATATGAAGTGCGAATGCGAATTTTAAATGAAACTGCATTCTTTCAATCCTTCGTGGCAAAACTGATTGGTTTTTGGCGTTTCGGTATTCTGAAAGTCGATGCCTGTAGTTTTGGTTTTTTAACGATTAAAATCGACGAGTAAAAGGGCTTATGTGAAAATGTAATAAGTATTGGCTGCACCCCGTGGTATCACCCACATAAGTCTCAACCCCGTGGTTCCCACGGGATAAAAAGTACCCATGCCTACCCATGTGCCTAATTCATTAAGCCGTTTTAGGGAGAAAGAGTAACAAACAAACATTAAATCTTTTCCTATGTACAACCAGCCTCTGTCCGCGGCTTCTCCTGCGTGGATGTCGGAAATTTTCGCACGTGGACGTGCTACTGGGACATAAAGTATGTGCCATGTTCTTCCCCAAGATGCCATCTATCTCCTTGCCAAATTTAATCGAAATCCGTTCTGTGGTATAAGCGTGAAAAGGTAACATACAGACAGACTTTCGAATTTATATTACTAGTATGGATATTTTAGATAATATAGGGTGACTGGTAATTAGTGACCCATACTTAATCTAAGAAATCTAAGCCCATTGATACAAGTTGACTAGTATGGTCAGACCAGCAGCCTAATTGCGTAACACATTTTCGTAAACGATTACGACTAATCTGTTTCATTTTGACAGTTCAACAACATTCATTGCGTTACTTACATTGTTGAGCAGATTTTTTTTCGAACTTATGAAGCAATGGACTAGCAATCTGTTTCAAAACGATTCCGATTCCGATTGATTGTGTATTACGCAATTAGGGTACTGAAGCCACCAATTAAGGTAGAGTCTTTTATATTACAATTAGTAAATACATTGTCAATGCATGAAGATGAGGTGGCTGTTATTCTAGTCGCTTCATTAAACAAACATTTTAAATTGAATGATTTAAACAATGAGATTAACTTAAAAAAAATCGGTGAATTAACTAGCAGATTAATATTTAGAGCTACTATAAAGCTACCCTATACTGGGCACGTCTGTCATTGACTTGAATGTGCCCTGGCGGCTGAGAGTATGTCACGCTCACTCAAATGTCTCGCTGGTGGTGGCGTGTGTGTTGGATCATTAAGTTCCCTTCAAAATGGTTGAGCTGAATGGTGCTGATCTATACGTAATGTTCGTGAACGGGCGCCGTCAGTGGGGACTGGTCATCTCTTGGCAGCCACGGCTTATTTTTATTTCCGATTTTTATGTTTTTATTACGGGTCTTTCTACATCGTTCTCACATATAATTTCAACAAGACTGATGTAACATTTTTTTCTGTATCCGTATTATTTAAAAGAGTGTCCATGGAGTTTCTTGCCTGTTCTTCTCCATAGGTCATATTTCTGACTGACCGACCCCTTGACAATTCAAAAGTGCCTGTTTATTTGAAATAAATGCTTTGATTTTCACCACAGACAAAAACTAGTTTAAGGTCTTTAAAAAGTTTACTTATTATTTCATCCATAATGACAAAAAATGATGACAAGTTTATGGCTGCTATTAACACATAAGACAGTATGGCCTTCATCCTCTGCACATGCTACCTCACATAAGCGATCAACAGAGCAGGCAGTGATATCCTTTCTTTCATTATATCTAAAACAACTATTACACAATATCAAGGTACTGGCAACAGAAAAATTATTTACATTTTCACGTCTAGTATTTTGCCAGAGAAGCGATTTATATTTTGGTGATATACTAAAATAATCTTATTGCGTTTCTCTTTTGTCAGGTGTTGAGTCGGGAACATAATTATATATCTCCCTAAGAAAAGTAAACATGTTTTAGCTACTTTGTTAACTTACAATATACACACAGTTATTGATAATTTAACTGAGACTAGGTTAGGTGACGAAACAGTATTATCTAGTACTTCTAATAATACTGCTATTGATTCTTTAAACTTTGGTACAGAAATAAAATTTGATTAACCTTTCAGTTTTTTATATCTTAAATGTCAAATTGAATATTTATAAACTCTGAATTATATCATAACCTGAAATAACGTATTATATAACCACAATAAAGCATTCGTTTTGTGTCTGAGATAATCGACTTCTGTACGCAATTTAAATAACATTAATGTTCCAAGCATAGAAGAACATTCCATGCATGCATTCTCAAGTACGAGTAGGTATCATTTTTATACCTAAAATGGTTGCTTAAATTCTTTTCGATGATAAATTTGATCTTTAAAAATGTCCGAGTGGCCGTTTGTAACTGAATTTTTGAGTTGAGAGGTTGTCATTTTAGTCTTTAGTCAACATCTTGGAACGAAGCAACGTAGCATTTTTGTGAAAAATGCTACTTTGAATTCAGTTCATTTCTACGCAATATTACTACAAATATTACATTTTTGTCGAAGTAGGCTTAATTCGACAAAAATGTAATATTACATTGATTTTAATATAAATACAATAATTTACAATTCGTTTGTTTGTAAGTTCGCATGTAGGGTATCTCTGAAACTACGGAATTCAAAAATTCATAGTTCATTTGATAGACCAATTCTTGAGGAAGATTACGGGCTTTTAAACATGACGATAAAACTCTAAGAAGCCGAGAAAAAATAAAAAGGCAGAAATAACGCTAAATGAAAACGAACTTATAGCGCGGACGGTTGTGAGACGGATGGGTGGGTCGGGGGACAAGTAATTGCACGCGGACGAAGTCGCGGGCAGAGGCTATATTTAATAATATTATAAAGAGGTAAATTTGCGAGTCAAAGTCAAATCATTTATTTCAAATAGGCACATAAATGGCACTTTTGAACATCAACATTTATACCTAACAAAAAAAATTGACTTGATTCTAGTTGTCCCTTCCAAAAGGTAGTTCCGTTTGGAATTTGTATGTAGCGGCTAATCTTCGGAACTACAAATCCGATTCCAAAAGTTCTTTCACTCATAGAAAGCTACAGTGTTACCAAGTGTTATAGGATAAATACTTGATGTTAAAACGAGACATTTGTACGTGGGCGAAGTCGCGGGCAGAAGCTAGTCACTAATGAGGTGCACTTATTATTTTTCGGTCAACACACCTGCGATGCCTCTAATGAGAATATCTAGAGGTGGTGGTGACCATATACAATTAAATGTGCCTTCGGTTAAATTGCCATGTAAAAAAAAAATAAAAAAACACTATAAAGTTGTAAACAAGCTCTTTCTAAGCAGTATATAGTCTTTGCTGCCAATTTAGGACAATAATCTCGACCATCCTTTCCAAAATATGTCAGTAACATCATCCACAAAAATTACCAGTGTTATCTTTCACAGAGATTGTATACAATATTTTCCTTCCATTTAAACAGAACAACAACTGAGCCTTAAACGAAATGCATGACAGTTTAAGCGAAATGGTACGTTAGCGTGTACCGTTCCAAAAAAAGTAGACGATGAAGTTTGACTGGGTTCTGTAGAGCGGTGCTTAACGTACCGCTACGGAATAGAAGGATTCCGTGCAATTTTAACGTGTATTATTCCAGTTGTGTCGTGAACACTGCCAGAATTCGAGTGGGAGTAGGATAAACAAATCCGAGAGTCATTTGTACTCCCCGTCATCAAGGTACTATAGGACCATACCTGGGAACCTTCTGGTTACGGAGATATTGAAGGTCAAAATTCCAAATTTTACTGGCGTTTTTGTACGATAACAAGTTTTTAATGTTATAACACAACTTTGTTCACACCAAATATTGTTATTGTACAACGTTACATAGTGCAAGTGCAAGACACCGAATGAGGCATGTGAGCGGTAAGACGGGTGAGGGCGAGATGGCGTGATTGCCAGACTGAGTTAACTTGGCCTTTGTCTACCTCCCCGTCTCACCGCTCACATACATCAGGCGCTGACTAGCACTTGCATGCGGACTGTAGTTCGATGTACAAAATGCGTATTTGACAGCTAAGTGATGGGTATTTTGACTCGCTGTATAATAAAAATTTGCAAACCATAACCTAGGTAAGGACATTTGCATCCTTGATCGCAGACGAAGTTGCGGGTAACAGCTAAAAATGTTAAAAAAATTATGATGAACCACATAACATCACGCCTGTGATCCCAGAAGGGTTAGGCAGAGGTTTACAGATAGTACACCCACATTTCGCCATTTATGCTTAAGTCCCGTGTAATAAGAGCCTATTTATTGCCTTCAACCGGGCACAAATCCAGACTCCGGGCTGTGACTGAGAAATTCTAGATAGAAAAACCCAAAAACACTTTGCCCGATCTGGGAATCGAACCCGGGACCTTATGCTACGCAGTAGCTCTTGAGACCACTAGACCAACGAGGCAGTCATTATGAACTACATACAAGTAATTTATTCAAATGCGAAGCTAGTGTAGGCCCAGGGAGCAGTGTTGTCCCAGTGGTAACGGCCGCGACTTACGTGGTTCGAACTCAGACAGGCGCTTAAATTTGTGTTGGTCATGAAAAATATCGTGAGGGAACCGGCGTGTCCTATAAACAAAAATTCGAGGACATGTGACATCTACCAACTCCCACTGGGCTCGCGTGGTGGATAAGATACCACTCCCTCACACAGGGAGGAGGCCTGTGTAAACATTATATATGTTGCTTTTGGTTAACTGTCCAACTACTAGTAGAAGATAGAGACGGGAATACGTCTAAGTTAACGCACGTGCTAAGTAACGTTTATAAATTTCGGTATAAAGTGAAGTACTAAATACCTAGAACACAGCGCCGCTTGTACCGTGAACAAACTCAGTTTGAAGGAGTTTCACTGCAACCTTCCAGCGACCAATCGTTTTTTGTAGTTCTGCTTGAAAACATAATGTTTAAGAAATATACAGCCTACCACAGTCAGTACAGTCTAGTAAAATAGTAACCCGCCCCCGCTATGCATGGCTTTGACAACGCAACAAAATATTGTGATTTCTTCGTTCTAAATATGTAAGTTTGTTTCGTGATCGAGGCTGTCATCGAAGCTTTACACGGGGCCAATCTATGAGCAAGTGGGATGGCGTTATTCGTCCTATTGCCGTGGGGACTACTTACCGTCGTATGGCAGCTAAGATTTGTTGTAAATTTTATGTTGAGGTGGTTTCGAAAAAAAATCTGCCCCTGCAGTTAGGTTACGGCTCTGAAGGGGGCTGTGAGGCTGCCGTACACGCCTTGTCGATCTACCTAAATTCTGTCAAAGGCGTGGTCATCCTGGAGGTTGACATAAAGAACGCTTTCAATTCAGTTAATCGGGACACCTTGCTGGCAGAAACTAAAAAAGACATTTCCCAAATCTTTAGTTTCCTTTGGCAATGTTATAGACACCCATCCAAATTACTGTATTGGCACAAGCTATTGGAATCTGCTGTTGGCTGTCAACAAGGGGCACTCGGGCCAGTGATTTTTAGTTAAGCCATTCACTCTTTATTCGACAGCTAAATTCCAAATTTAGCTTCTGGTATCTTGATGAAGGAACCTTGAGAAACTGAGCAATGTGGAAACTGTTATAAATGACCTGCAATTCTTAAATAAATTACTTCATTCTATTGGCTTTGATCTTAACCTTTCGAAACGTGAACTATGCTTAGCGGACAGAACTGACAGAGAACTGGCACTTACCAAATTTAACACAATAGCCCTAAAAATTTAAATTATTGAAAAAAGCTGTCTTTGTCTCCTTGGGTCTCCAATCTTTGTCATGGCAAACTGCCTCTTCGGGCGGCTGGTGCGGGTGGGGCCGGATTTGGCGGAGAGCCAGTTTGGTTTCCGCAGGGGGCGCTCTACGGTGGACGCCATCATGCGCGTGTGTGCCTTCACGACAGGGGATGTTGTGGCCCGGGGTGGGGTCATCTTGGGGGTGTCTCTAGACATTGCCAATACCTTCAATAATGCATTCATTCATGCAAGAGAGGCATTTCAGTGTCACTGGATGGTGTCGGTGATGGTCGCGTGGTTGTGGCCTATTTGACGAACAGGGCCGTCATCTGCCCCGGTCACCAGGGAAAGTGGAACCGGCGAGAGATGTCGTGCGGTGTTCCACAGGGATCGGTCCTGGGGCCGTTTCTGTGGGATATCGGTTACGACTGGGTGCGGCGCGCCGACCTCCCTAGTGGCGTCAGCGTGGTTTGCTACGCTGACGACACGCTGGTCCTGGCACAAGGGAGGTCACACTAGTCGGCGGCCGTACAAGTGACACTCGGGGTTGCGAAAGACGTCGAGAGGATCAACTGCCGGTTGGGACTCGCAGTGGCACTGCACAAGTCCGAGGCCATGTGTTTTCATGGTCCTCGATACGCGCCACCTTCAGGTCAAAGTCAAAGCATTTATTTCAAATACACTTTTGAAGGTCAACATTTACATTAAAAATAAAACTGATTCCAGGCGCCCCTTCCAAAATATAGTTTCGTGTGAAGAAGAAGGGGCAAGTAACTCAGCCGTTACGCTTTTATTTTTTTACAATATTTGTATACATTAATTATATTTTATAAGTGAAGACGATGCACCAAGAATATAAATACTATACCACAATTGGTAAAATAAATTTAAAATAAAGCAAAGACAGATAAATTAATCACGTGATAGGTACATTGTGCTCACATATTTACAAACATTGTAAAAATATATGATTTTCCTAAAATATTAACTAGGAATAAGTCAGTGTGTGAGTTGAATAAAATAACAGATTATACAATTAAATTAGCAACCAGTATGATTTTGTCTAGACTGGGTTGTCCTATGGAGCTGGACCATCATCGTATTTAATCCTCTAATTTGTAATATGCTTGTTTGCAAAGTGTACTTTTTATATTAATTTTAAATTTTACACACAGTACCCCATAAATGATGTATGTACTTTAGCTAATCTGAAAAATTGTTGATCTATTTTATCTTTATTTCTAGTATTAAAATTATGTCTATCACTTATTTTATATAACAAAGATGTAGATTTTTTCTTACATATATAATATTTTCATATATGAATTGGCAAGGTACTGTCATAATATTAATCCCTTTTTACTGAGAGATTCGTGACGAGGAAGATTGTATAAGGCTCTGGCAGCCCTCTTTTGCAAAAGAAAATAGATTCTATGTCAGCAGCCCAACCCCACAGTAAAATGCCATACGACATAATGCAGTAGAAGTAGCTAAAATAGACCAAACGCTCGGTTTCTACATCTGTTAACTGTCTTATCTATATAACATCATAAGCGGCCGAGCTTAGCCGCCCAGCAAGAGATGTTAAATGTGGTCCCCATTGTAATTTCTCGTCCAGCGTGATTCCTAGGAAAACCGTCTGATTAATAAATTCCAGTTTTTCTCTATTCAATATGATGCCACATTCACTACTTCTAACATCAGGTAATTTAAATCGTATACGTTTGGTTTTTTTACATTTAGTACCAAATTATTTTATCAATAATTATATCAGACCCCATTGCGGCAATCCGGCAAGGAGGCTGAGACCGTGTGGTATCCCCGAACCAGCCGGATGGCCAATGGGATGCATTCAACTGGCGGGCTGGTCGGCGCCTCAAAGAGCGCGTCCACACCAGTGCCGGTCTTTCAGGTACGATCTCCGGGTCGATGATCGGATTCCCAGATAACGGCAAGTGGGGTTCACATCGGCGTCGAGTCTAAGATAAAGTACCTCAGACTTGTCCTCGACAGTCGGTGGAACTTCGTGAAGCCTTTCCGATGATTTGGCTCCCAGACTGGGGGGTCTAAATGCCTCCTGGTGGGAGGTCCCTCTACGCGGGAGTCGTGTGGTCAATGGCCCTTTACGCGGTGTGGGCGCGCACTTTGACGCGCCGACCAGCCCGCCGGTTGAATGCGTCCTAAAGGGTCATGGCCTTCCGGCTGGTCTGGTGATATCACACGGTCTCCTGCGAGGCTTGCCAGATTGCCGCCATGGGATCTGGAGGCAAAAGCCCTCACTTACGTATGGGAGTGGCGCGAGGAGGCAAAACGCCGGAGGTGTAACTCCGCTGCCGCAAGAAATCACGGTACAGCGGACATAGCTCCGGCAGGATCTCATGGCGACATGGAGGATGTAATTGTTATATGATTGTTATATTGTCATTGGACACGCTTGTTTCGGGAGGTTCCTGTTTCGCATAAAGCTGGAGGAAACGCCCGGGCGGTCCACACAATGGTGACAACCATTGAGTGGATCGCCTGGAGGACACGGCACCACCGTGTCCTCACGGAGGCGTTCGGCGGCACGATCTCTCATATCTGGCCCTGGTCCAGACCTTGGTACGGAGCGAGAGGAAATGGAAAGCCGTCATCTTCTCACGCCCCTAGTCGCCGCAGGAGACTCCCTGGGCATCGGGAGTCGCCTGCAGATTCAAGGATATCGTAGGCGTGGGCTTGCGAACGGCGAGCAATGGGTAGCTCGCCGTCCGGAAAGGACCAGACCCGGGTCGACGGGGCGTCGTACTCCGCGCGAGTCTCAAGAGATGACAGCACATAATGACAGGGTCCGATAGGGCCGTCGCCTCATGGTCACGGGAAATTCGAAAGAGATACCGTGGCCCTGGCACAGGTAACTGAAGGAACACGGGTGTGTTTTATTCAGTAAAAGTCTGACCAGCCCTCCCGCTCCACCCAGAGCGGGAGAAGTCATTTGATGATTTCCCACCCAAAAAAAAGCAAACAAAAGGGTCTCCAACCTTTGAAAGTTCCTGTCCCGTTTTTATTGAGGAACAAATAAAAAATTTCAACGACGTTTTGGAAAGATTGCTCCAAGTTAACATGCATTCGGGCCATCACCTTATTCGTCACTGCTATTTCGGTCCAAAATTAACATATTTTATTCGCACTTCCTATTTATGGAAGCACACTCACCTCTTAGACAGAATAGACCTAATTATCCGGCACACACTAACTTCGATTTTTTATGTAGCTATGGATGGGCTTGGGCACAAGCTACTCTTCCCATTCGTATGGCAGGCCTCGGAGTCCGCAAAATTTCTAGCATTAGTTTAACGGCTTTCATATCTTCCTTCCATGGCACTGAAAAATTAATCAGGAATCCTAGCCTCCACACTGATGATAATTTTGATGTGCCGTGCATCATCGAGGCTATGGATGCCTGGAGACTCGCTTGCCTGAACTCAGATCTACCCGATAATATATTTTCCCAGTGACGTTCGGATGAGCCGTTCTGCAGAGTAGTGCATAAAAAATATGAGTTTAAACTAATTTATGGTACGCAGAAACTTTTCGTAATAAAGTTAATAATGTTAAAAACCGCATCCAAATCCATTGTGTAGTTAAGAAGAACAAGGCAATCACAAACAGAGACGTTAAACGACTTTAATTTATAACTTGTATACTTAGATTGTGCATAATTGAATAACTTATACAATGCAGTACAAAGACTTTTAATTAAAAAACACAATAAACAAGAGTGCTACGACTAAATATCGTTGCAGGCATAAAAACTTATCTGTTACGCAATAAAAACGCTAGTTGAACTAACAAAAAAAAACGTAGTGAGTTGCAATGTTTCCAGTACGAGCAGCTTTCGAATATTGGTTAACGGTCGTGACCGTTAAAACTCACTGGAGTTTAATCTGTTTTATTGAAAAAAAAAATATAATGTCAGTTGCATAGTTTGATCGTGTCATCTAGGCATATGAATAAAGCTTTCACTTCGCTATCTCGGATGACATACATAAAACTGTTGACATACATAATAGTTGCGGACACCCTCCCGAAACAACCGTGTCTGGTGAGCGGCGGTGTGTGGCGTACGCAGCACTGGGTTGCGACAATCGCACCCTCCATATCGCCATTAGAGGAAGCCGGAGCTCTGTTCGCTGTATCGTTATTTCTCGCGGCAGCGGAGTTACACCCCCGGCGTTTTGCCTCCTCGCGCCACTTATACATATGCGCGAGTGCTTTTGCCTCCAGACCCCATTGCGGCAATCCGGCAAGGAGGCTGAGACCGTGCGGTATCCCCGAACCAGCCGGATGGCCATGACCCATTGGGACGCATTCAACCGGCGGGCTGGTCGGCGCCTCAAAGAGCGCGTCCACACCAGTGCCCCGTAAAGGGCCATTGACCGCACGACCCCCGCATAGACCCTCCACCAGGAGGCATTTAGACCCCCTAGTTTGGGCAGGAGCCACTTCGAGGCAGCCCCAACCCGCTCCAGTCTGGAAGCCAAAACGTCGGAAATGCTCCACGAAGTTCCGGAAATCCTCCTCGAAGGCTGTCGAGGACGAGTCCCAGGTACTTCATCGTCGACTCGACGCCGATGTGAACCCCTCCTGCCGTTATCTGGGAACCCGACTATGGCGCGTTCCGAGGACCATGAAAGCACATGGCTTCGGACTTGTGCAGGGCCACTTCGAGTCCCAACTGCCGGACCCTCTTGACGCCTGTCGCACTCCGAGTGTCGCTTGTTCGGCCGCCGCCTGGTGCGACCTCCCTTGTGCCAGGACCAGCGTGTCGTCAGCGTAGCAAACCACGCTGACGCCACTAGGGAGGTCGGCGCGCAACACCCAGTCGTAACTGATATCCCACACCGCACGAAATCTCTCGCCGGTTCCACTTTCCCTGGTGACCGGGGTAGATGACGGCCCTGTTCGTCAAATAGGCCTCAACCACGCGACAGAGGAAGGCCAGAATCCGGTGATACCAAAATGCTTCTCTGATTCAACTCCAGGGCAGGGTATTGAAGGTATTGGCGATGTCTGGAGACACCCTCAAGACGACCCCACCCCGGGCCATAGCATCCCCCGTCGCGAAGGCTCGTACGCGCATGATGGCGTCCACCGTAGAGCACCCCCTGCGGAAACCAAACTGGATCTCCGCCAAATCCGGCCCCACCCGCACCGGCCGCCCGAAGAGGTAGTTTGCCATGACAAAGATTGGAGACCTTGGGTCTCCAATCGGGTCCAATTGGGTGTTGGGTTTACAAAGATAGCTTATTTCAATAATTTTAAAATTTGGGGCTATTGCGGTGAATTTGGTAAGTGCCAGTTGTCTGTCAGTACTGTCCGCTAAGTATAGTACACATTTCGAAACGTTAAGATCAAGGCCAATAGAATGAAGTAATTTTTTAAAGAATTGCAAGTAATTTAAAATAGTTTCTACATCGCCTCTCAAGGTTCCATTATCAAGATACCAGAAGTTAAATTTGGAATTTAGCTGTCGAATAATAGAGTGAATGGCTAAACTAAAACTACTGGCCCGAGTGTATTACCTTTTTGACAGCCAACAGCAGATTCCAAAAGGTTGTCCCGATACAGTAATTTGTGTACATACTCGTATAATAAAGAAATCACGATATTTTGTAGCTTTGTCAAAGCCATGCAAAGCGGGGACGGGTTGCTAGTTTACTAGACTGTACTGACTGTGGCGGTAGGCTGTATATTTCTATAAGATTATCTTTTCAAGAAGAACTTCGAAAAACCTTTGGTCGCTGGTAGGTTGTAGCGTAACTCGTTCAAACTGAGTTTGTTCAATTAAGTATTACGGTACAAGCCGTGCTGTGTTCTAGGTATAGGTACTTCACTTTATACCGAAATTTATAAACGTTACTTAGCACGTGAGTTAGCTTAGACGTGTTCACGTCTCTATCTTCCACTTGTAGTTTGACAGTTAATCAAAAGTAACAGGTATAATGCTTAGCTTGAGTACGTGCGTCATAATGAGCCTACGTTTATTCACACAGGCCTCCTCCCGGTGTGAGGTAGTGGTCCGTTATCCACCACGCGAGCCAGTGGGGGTTGGTAGATGTCAAATGTCTTCGAAGTTTTGGTTCTAGGACATGCCGGTTCCCTCACGATGTTTTTCTTGACCATTTTGAGAGCAGTGGTGATGAAATAGAGTAACACAAATTTAAGCGCCTGTCTGAGTTCGAACCACGTAAGTCGCGACCGTTACCACTGGGCCAACACTAGCTTTGCATTTGAATTATTTAACTGTATGTTGTTCAAAATTATTGCTTACTAGCTGTTACCCGCGACTTCTTCTGCGATCCAAGATGAATAGTAGCTTATGTTCTAACCCAGGTCATAATAAATCATCAATCATCATATCTGATTGCAAATTTTTATTATACAGCGCGTAAAAGTACCCATCACATAACCATCAAATACGCATTTTTTACATCGAACTACAGTCCGCTCGCAAGTGCTAGTCAGCGCCTGAGGCATGTGGGCTGTGAGACGGGGAAGTAGACAAAGGCCAAGATAACTCAGTCTGGCAATCACGCCGTCGCGCCCACCCCCGTCTTACCGCTCACATGCCTCATTCGGTGACTACCACTTGCACTATGTAACATTGCACAATAATAATATTCCTGGGAAACGAATTTTATTTTTGGTGTGAAAAAGGGGTGTTTTATAACATTAAAAACTTGTTATCGTACAAAAACGTCAGTAAAATTTGATATTTTGACCTTGGCCTTGGTATGGTCCTGTACAAAAAAAAAATACAATGAAAACGGGGTGTAAAAATTACTCTCGGCTTTGTTTATCCTGCTCCAACTCGAATTCTAGCAGTGTTCACGACACAACTGGAATAATACACGTTAAAATTGCACGGAATCCTTCTATTCCGTAGCGGTACGTTAAGCACCGCTCTACGGAACCCAGTCAAACTTCATCGTCTACTTTTTTTGGAACGGTACACGCTAGCGTACGTTATTGTTCTGTTTAAATGGAAGGACAATATTGTATACAATCTCTGTGAAAGATAATACTGGTAATTTTTGTGGATTGGATGATGTTACTGACTTATTTTGGAAAGGACTTGCTTAGAAAGGGCTTGTTTACAACTTTATAGTGTTTTTTTATTATTTTTTTACATGGTAATTTAACCGAAGGCACATTTAATTGTATATGGTCACCACCACCTCTAGATATTCTCATTAGAGGCATCGCAGGTGTGTTGACCGAAAAATAGTAAGTGCACTTCATTAGTGGCTAGATTCAGCCCGCCACTTCGCCCACGTAAAAATGTCTTGTTTTAACATCAAGTATTTATCCTGTAACACTTAGCAACACTGTAGCTTTCTATGAGTGAAAGAACTTTTGGAATCGGATTCGTTTTTCTGAAGATTAGAAGATTCCCGAAGATTCCGAAGATTTACCCTACATACAAACTCCATACGAAACTACCTTTTGGAAGGGGCAAATATAATCAATTCCATTTTTATTTGTTGTAAATTTTGATGTTCAAAAGTGCAATTTATGTGCCTGTGCTTGTTTTTGTTTGTGCTTTTTTTCTTTTTTCTCGGCTTCTAAGAGTTCAAACGTGATGTTTACAAACCCGTAGTCTTCCTCAAGAATTGGTCTATCAAATGAAAGAAGAATTATAATTATATTTTTTGAATTCCGTAGTTCCAGAGTTACGAAACCCTGCGAATTTACAAAGTTGAAATTTTCCCACGAATGCTAACTTGCTTCGTTCCAAGATGTTGACTAAAATTCCAACCTCTCAACTCAAAAATTCAGTTACAAGCGGCCACTGCAACATTTTTAAAGATCATAATTATCAACGAAAACAAATTGAACAACCTTTTTAGGTATAAAAGTGATACCTACTTGAGAATGCATGCATGGAATGTTCTTCTATGCTAGGAACATTGATGTTATTGAAATTGCGTACAAAAGCCGATTAACTCTGACATAAAATGATTCGATACATTGCTTTATAGCAGGTTATGAATCAGAATTTATAAATATTCAATTAAACATTTAAGATTCAAAAACTGAAAGGTTAATCAAATGTTTTTATTATTGCTGTACCTAAAGTTTAAATGAATGACTGAGGTATTCCACAGTTCATTAAAAAAACAATTTCGTTGTAAAAATCAATATTATTTAAAACCTTCACAATCCCGATTTTTGTTCGATAACCAATGGAACTTGATCCTACGCGCTGTTCTTTTGATAATCGAACTTTGAGTGGCCATTTTGTCCTCGTTTATTTTGCAACAGACCCGCAGTTTCTCGCTTCACGTATTTGCTTCGAAATTCTAGTTACACTTTTGTTATTCTATTCTTAGTATATATTTCAAGTGTTCACTTTACAGGGTAAATTCTAGGATAAATATCAGACGTCTGTTGGTTATTCAAGTTGGTATTTAGTCATGAGTTAAAAATGTATAGTAGTTTTTTGCGATTTAAGATTTACTTTTGTATTTAAATACTTTATGGAGGTTTGCAACGCCTAACATATGTGTCTTATATTCTTAGAGAATATTACACTGGATATACCTTAAGAACACTTGCCATCTGTAAAAGTTCAGGATCAAATGATCAGGTACGTTCATAAAAACCACTTTCAAATCGATTCTAACGCACTTCGTAAATTGTTTTCAAGATTTCGTACTTCTTTCAAGAATCGGTTCTGATTCAGTGCTTCGTGAAAATGCAGTGTTAAGCTGTTAAAACTTATTAAATGTGTAAAAATACGTCAAACTTAAATCAAGACTTCCCTAGGTAGTTGTTTTTTATAATATTAATGCCCGTTTTCCCTCAAACACTTCCTTACCAAGGGTCACTTAACCAAAGAGGCTTCTAAAATCAGCCCCTCACCTTAGTTAAGGGTCACGTAAATATGTAACAGTTTTTCGATGGAACTTTTTCGATGAAATTACGAATTTTGTATTCAATGATAAATCACGAAGATTAAAGAAAAATGGTACGAAAAATACAAAGTAAACATACAATAAACATGATTCCATTTTAGATACATAAAATATTAACCAATATTCATATAAAATTGTTGATTAGTTAATGTTGTTGCTATTGAAAAAACGATGTAAGAAAAAGTGACAACTTGGCAGATGACACCGCTGCGTATTTGTAGGTTATTAATATGTTACTCGTTGGTCTAGTGGTCGCAATCGCTACTGCTGAGCATGAGGTCCTGGGTTCGATTCCCAGGTCGGGCAACGTGTTATTGGGTTTTTCTATCTGGAATTTCTCAGTAGCAGCCCGAAGTCTGGATCTGTGCCCGGTAGATGGCAATAGGCTCGCCCCCTATTACATGGGACTTAAACATAACTGGCGAAATGTGGGTGTACTATAGGTACACCTCTGCCCAACCCTTCGGGGAAACAAGGCGTGATGTTATGTTATGTTATGTTATTTCTGCAAATGTTAAAAACGTAAATATTTTTACCTAATCACCAGTGTATATCTGTGTTTAAAAACAAAATATGAAAAATAAATAGAAGTAAACAAGTTACCCTACATACTACTACCCTAATACATCTATTAATAGATATGAAGGGATATGAGGAACAGGGTGTAAAGTTCACTCATACTCTTTAGAAAAGGGAGGATCCTCCGACCAGATGGATGTCGTATCTAGTGGGCAACTGCCCGATGTTTGTTGTCGGGAAGTTGTATATATGCTATCTGCGCGGTAAACTCTGCTTGCGCGATGCAGGATTGGTGCGTTTGTTCGCATGTGGCGGTGTAGATGTCGCCACATCACTCCCTTCCGAAGACCGGAGGTCGATAGTGGACTAAGTCTTGTATCTTGCGATGCTTGCCAATGCCAGTTGGGTTGGAACCGGGTGTCGCATAGTTCGCGGTGAGTCGGAACTGTCTGCGAAGATGCCCCAGTGAGTCGGGGTGGCTGACTGCTGATGTCGACCAGGAGAGGGATTAAGCACTCTGCTTGTGGACCGGCCGAATGTGCAGTGTGCTGTGCCAATGTTGCCGATGCGGCTGAAGGTGATGACCAGGTATGTGCTTGCGCTGCATGCTGATGGTCAGGACAACTGTTCAAGCCGTGGTTGCTGGCTGGCTGTGTGACTTGCGGGACTGATGATGATGACGTCACGCTGAAGTAGTTGCACGAAGGCTGCGCTGACGTTCATACTCGGGGTCACCAGTGAAGGGGTGATGTTCATCACGTCGGGATCACCAGTTTAGAGATGATGTTCATCACGTTGGGACTGTCACTAGTGAAGAGATATGAGGAACAGGGTGTAAAGTTCACTCATACTCTTGGAAAAGGGAGGATTCTCCGACCAGATGGATGTCGTATCTGGTGGGCAACTGCCCGATGTTTGTTGTCGGGAAGTTGTATATATGCTATCTGCGCGGTAAACTCTGCTTGCGCGATGCAGGATTGATGCGTTTGTTCGCATGTGGCGGTGTAGATGTCGCCACAGATATAACTTAAATCTTTTAGCCCAGATTGCCATAGTTCGTGAAAATATCCGGTGTTTCGCGATAAATATGTGGTAATCTGAATAAACTTTGATTCGTAACTAAATCTACAGTTTCTATAGGTTCCAAACTGTTCATATAGTCGTCCATTTCAAAGCAAATATGCACGTTCAACAATAAAATAAAGTGTCACTTAGCGCTAAGATGCCGATTATGGGGCCCCTATATATAAGGGATCCTTTAAGACCATAGGTGTCCCTTAAGTGCTAGTGAAAACGAAATTAATACTTTAAACTTCTTAGGTGCCTCCCTAAATTTAGGGAATGATGGTGAAAATGGGCATAAGTCACATTAATTTTCATTGAAATTCAAAGTAACATAATCTCATAATGTATTTTGATTTCTCATTCGATTCAACCATGATTCAATTTAAAACAAAGCATAAATCAATTATTATCTTCACATTGTTTTTGTGACGTCACCATATCTCGCTACATATCGTTTTTATGTTCGTGCTTTACGAAAATATACGTCAAATCAGCAAAATGTACATGCACTAGTAATGCGATTATGTCTTTTAGTAAAATGATAGCGAGACTACTGAAGGGTTGCGGTTATGTTTGAAACTAAAATTGAGTCGATGATTTCATTATAAGGAATCATGGGGTCTCAACTCGAACAAATTATAATTAGTCTTGAAAAAAAACATGACCTCAAGATGGCAGCATACCTAATCACTATGAAATTAACAATAATTATAAAGCGATAAACAACAGAATTTTGGCTGAAGTAAGATTAGCAAAAATCAAAACTTCTTTGTTTAATGTTGATTTATCTATTTGGTAACAAAATCATAAAACAAACTTTAAATTCAATTCGAACCCATAAAATGATGAAAGTAGCCTTCTATTAGAGCTCTTTGCAATAGATGGCGTTTTACTAAATGTTTCCTGTCATCTCAGTAACCAGTATCGTTGCTAATTTAAATCAAACAACTTTTTTATAGAGGATTACATATCGTAGAAATATAAAAGAAATTTATTAACATGTTTTTCTGAACCCGAACCATAAAACTTTATATAAAAAGGATTGCACGAAACAACACGGCGATCCTTTACCATTTGGCGTTGTAAAACTACAATCTCTGGCAATTAGTGAGTCGCTGATGCTGCCATCTGTTGAAAATTTAGACGAAGAAAATGCCAGCTCAATAGCCAGACTTAAAGAGGTGACATTTATTTGTGTGGTATTGGAGATCTGTACGTAGTACTATTATTATCTGTGATACGAATTAAGTTTAGTTCATTTTTGTTATAAAATGTTTGTTTTTATGTACAATGTTTTGTATTTCCAGACTTTGTAAAGTATTGATCAAAATTTTTTTTTTAGGAAGTAACTCTTAATTCCTGATAGTTTGTGGCGGAACGAAGGTCGCCGATATGATACATTATTATTATGTAAATATTACTTCAAAGTTAAAACGTTGTATAAACGTTCATTAGCGAATTTCAGATTGACCTTTCCTTCTTAAACACAGCAGAACACAGAGCATGGAATCGCCGCGCCGGCAGAGTCTAGATACGGCAGCACTTATAAATTCGTCCCGTCGAAAGTGCATTGTACGAACAGGTTCTGTCATGACCGACATTTTAAGTGGTCGCAAGCGCTACTGCTGAGCGTGAGATTATGGGTTCGATTCTCAGGTTGAGCAATGTGTTATTGTGTCAGGAATTTCTCAGTAGCAGCCTGGATTTAGGATTTGCGCCCGGGTGATGGCTTAAACACATGGGACTTAAACATAACTGGCGTTAACTAGTTTCCTAACCCTTTGGGGATTGCAATTGTGATGTTATGATGTTTGTGGTGATAATGCTGAATTTAGCAGCATCTTCGTGCTCTGTGGTATTGAACATTCTTGTGTTTATTTTGTAAAGGTCCACAGTTGCCGAATCCACGTGTTTACTTTAGAATCTCAATTACCTACAGCCAGCCATTCCCAGGAAATCATGGTACACAGCCGTGTTTTAATTGAGGTTTGTTTAACAACAATTTCGTGGTTCTCTTAATGAGTTTTTTCTTATTTTCCGACGTAGTTTTTCCGGTATGATCGGGTAATTGTGTGTTGTGTGTAGTAATGCCTTTTTTGGGATAGTTTATTTAGATCAAAAGGCTTTTAAAATAATGGGTCCTTCGTTTAAGGACCTACTGGTCTGCAATGGGGAAAAAAACAGCATTTTGAAATGATGAAATCTTATTGTACCTAAACTAAAACCCTAATCCTTACTAAAATATTATTAATGCAAAAGTAAGTTTTATTTTGTAACGCTTTCACGCTCAAACGGATTTGGATTAAATTTGGCGCACAAATAGATTATGACCTAAGTATGAAGAGAAACCATTCTTCATCCTGAATCGCAAATGAAGACGCGGGCAACACTTATAAATAAAGAGAAAATATTAGATTTTTTGTATGTTTGTATGTAACGCTTTCACGCTAAAACATTTTAACGGATACACAGCTTAACGGATTTAAATGAAATTCGGTAAATGGGTAGATCATGACCTAGATTAGGGCATATAATAGTTTTAATACCGATATTTTTAAGGGGTTGATACTTATGTGGGTGAAACCACGGGGCGCAGCTTATTAAACCATTTACAGGCACTTTTGAATTGTGAAATAGTCGGTCAGTTTGTCAGAAAGTTGAAGCTGGTTTCCCATACCAAAACGTAGATCTCTATGGAGAAGAACGGGCAAGAAACTCCAAGGACACCAATAAATCAAAATATTACAAAATCCTCGGTTCATATTTATTGTTGTTACGAGAGAAATAAATAAAATTTTGACGCCCTAGCGAATAGCCACATCAATCACATAACTTCAATACAGGCTAGGCACATACACAAAAATCAAATGAAAGCTCCTAGCCCTAAAAACGTTTGCCACGGATTTAGCCTACCAACCAGAACTCTAAGAAAAACAAAAAAAAAACATTTATAACAAACATTATTTCTAACAGCCAAAGCAAATCGGATTACGGTAAAGCCCACTGTTACTGTCCCACAAAACAGTTGCTGAACTCAAATAGCTCGGTGAGCCTCGGGCTTATTATAAGTGTTTGAAATAAAAATGGCGGAGCCTTTTATTTTTATTTGTCCAATGTAAGTTGGGTCTTACTGCGACTCGATAATCTGTGGCGCTAAGGTTGGTTAGACGCAAATTGGTGGGCTTACCCTAGCGCGTAAGGTGGGTGCTGTAATTCCTTTTAATGAAGATGAACAAATTTTTTATTATTGAAGGTTGGGCACTTGTAACGCCAACTGTGTGTTGTTGTTACTACCAACTTAAATTGGTCGCATAATCAAAAGAACTGTCATTAAAGACAGTTGTATAAAATATTTATAGCACGGTCGATTGACGTAGTGTGTCGTTTTGGTAAACATTTAATTTCTCTGGCCGTGGAAGAAGTTCGTTTTCGTCCTTTGCAGGTTTTGATGAAAGAAAAATGGGCCACTAGTGTTAACGAAGAATCGATTTGCTACCACTAACAATTTTTGTTATCAGTTTCGAACTCAAGCTCCAATTAAAAGCATTTATTTCAGTAAAACCATTTACCTACAAGCACTTTTGAATTTTCAAAGACGGTCAGTTAGTTAAAGGAGATGGACAAAATGTGCCCCACGGAGTACAAACGTACATTTAATGCAGATAATTAAAATAAATAAATAAAGAATTTTGAATAACTTTTTATGCCTCATAGCAGAAGTGGAGAAATAATCGTAATTAAAAGTTTCTCTGTTTGATTTGCGTTTTGTATCCCTTTTAATGTTGCCATATAATATTAGCAAAGATCAGAACAGGGAAAAAATATTATATGTAAGTTTTTAAAATAAAAAATAAACGCTTGGCAGGCCTTAAATATACAAGTAAATTATTCGTAACCATAATGTAATAAAAACATATTTTTTGTACGTTTTCTTGTCTATAAATTGAACCATCTATGACTGAATTTATAGACGTTAGTGCAGTTACGGATAGGATAATATGACGTTATTACTGGCAACACCGCTGACAAATGTCAATTGTCAATACCATATTCCTTTGACGACGATTATTGTCTTTGACGTTTGCGCCGGTTTTCTCGTTCGAATCGTGCTTATGTTTCATTGTTTTCGCATAGAAGTTTATATTTTATAGTGTCGTAGCGCCACACGAGTGCTCTAACTAATAATGATTGTAAACTGTATAATTACAAACTACGAAAATGGACCTTTTACAAGCGTGTGTTGACTGTGGTATCCAAATTAGAGAACGCGCGCAGGCGGCATGTAAAATCATCATCACCCCCCTGATGTGATGAGTTCTTCTATAGGAGTGGTTAACTTTTGAGGTAAGTTCTAGTTTCAATAACTACCTCCTACTAAAATATATACGACAGGTATTATTTACTCCATATTCTAACGTCATGGTCAAATCTTAGACTAATAAGTTCCTTTTTTACCTTCACAGTTGTCACTTCATAGCTGTGTCTGTGGTGCCTGCTATGACAATAAACCAAGACGCCTTGCAACCAATTCAAGGGAAAGACAACTTGGTCATACCAATGTTTATTATGGCTGTTGGAGATCAGTAATACGTGCAAGAAGACACGACATTTCAGAATTGAATTAATGTTTTGATAACATTAAATGATTAAAATAATGTTCTTTGTTTTATTATTTGCCATATTCAGAATATGCTACTGTAGACATTTTACTTGTTTGTGCAAAAAAAAAATTGTTACAAACTATAGATTTTATCAGATGATATAAAAAATGCTTTAAGAAATATTTAAAACTAAAATACTATTTATATTAAACTCCTGGCACAGATATATACACATTAATTTACATGAAATACCTTAGCCATAGTGCAAAAATCAACCTTTTCAAACGTTCATAACTTTTACCCACAACTGCTCAGCAATATGCCTCTTTCTAATTTTGTTTGTAGAAGGTCAGTACTATTAAATGATAAATATTTTGTATCTGTACATTCTGGGGCACAAGCCCATACAATTTTTGGCCATGTCCTTTATCTAGTTGCTTCTATAAGTGAGACCAATGTAAAAAAAAAACCGAAACAATTGAAAATAAAGGATTAAAAATAAGCCATGGCAGTTAAGAGATGAACAGCCTCACCCGTGGGCGCCCGTTCACGAACATGACGCGATAAAAAGTAGTTTGTCTTCCTTGTTGCCCGTTGAACTGGTCCTGGGAAGTTCCTTTGCCCATTGTCTTTCAATTTCAAGTTTCATTCAAAGGCATGACTTTGTCACTCGGGTTAGCAACGCATGGGTCAGCTCATTGGTAAAACATGTGTCTATAATTAATTTACATCTGCCAACTTATCACAAAAAAAAACACACCAAAGTGAAAAATAACTTTGATTTCGGAAATCGGTGTCTTTGGTTCTGTATTTACCTTTTGTGCCACTTTGCGACTTCCGAAATCATTTTTTTTTCTGAAGCGGGTAGTTTTTTTTTCTAAAAAGTTTTAATACACACACATTCGTATACCACTACTTGCTATGTAAAATTGATAATCACAGTGACAGGAACTTATTATAATATCATCAATATACACTAAGTGTAAAAATACGTATTATTGAAGCTAACTGAGAAACTAACCAAGCAAAGTTATAATTTATGTGAACCACTCTGTGATACCACCCTTGAATTATACCCTATCTTTTATAAAAAGAATTTCGAAATCGAAATCGTAACAGACATACAAACAAAAAAAAAACAAAGGTACAGTCGAATTGAGAACTCGAGGCCCTAAAGCGAGTTTCTTTTAACCATTTCGACCTAACGCATCGACCGCGTTCGGCGCTCCGATTGGCCCTTCACCATTCGAAAGTTGCGCTCCGACTGCCAATGGCCTATCGGAGGGCCGAACGCGTTCGATGCGTAAAGGACATGGCCAAAAATTGTATGGGCTTGTGCCCCAGAATGTACAGATACAAAATATTTATCATTTAATAGTACTGACCTTCTACAAACAAAATTAGAAAGAGGCATATTGCTGAGCAGTTGTGGGCAAAAGTTATGAACGTTTGAAAAGGTTGATTTTTGCACTATGGCTAAGGTATTTCATGTAAATTAATGTGTATATATCTGTGCCAGGAGTTTAATATAAATAGTTTTTAGTTTTAAATAATTATAAAAGCATTTTTATATCATCTGATAAAATCTATAGTTTGTAACTATTTTTTTTTGTAAAATGTCTACAGTAGCATATTCTGAATATGGCAAATAATAAAACGGAGAACATTATTTTAATCATTTAATTAATGTTATCAAAACACTAATTCAATTCCGAAATGTCGTGTCTTCTTGCACGTATTACTGATCTCCAACAGCCATAATAAACATTGGTATGACCAAGTTGTCTTTCCCTTGAATTGGTTGCAAGGCGTCTTGGTTTATTGTCATAGCAGGCACCACAGACACACACAGCTATGAGGTGACAACTGTGAAGGTAAAAAGGAACTTATTAGTCTAAGATTTGACCACGACGTAAGAATATGGAGTAAATAGTACCTGTCGTATATATTTTAGTAGGAGGTAGTTATTGAAACTAGAACTTACCTCAAAAGTTAACCACACCTATAGAAGAACTCATCACATCAGGGGGGTAATGATGATTTTACATGCCGCCTGCGCGCGTTCTCTAATTGGGATACCACAGTCAACACACGCTTGTAAAAGGTCCATTTTCGTAGTTTGTAATTATACAGTTTACAATCATTATTAGTTTGAGTACTCATGTGGCGCTACGACACTATAAAATATAAACTTCTATGCGAAAACAATGAAACATAAGCACGATTCGAACGAGAAAACCGGCGCAAACGTCAAAGACAATAATCGTCGTCAAAGGAATATGGTATTGATAATTGACATTTGTCAGCGGTGTTGCCAGTAATAACGTCATATTATCCTACCCGTAACTGCACTAACGTCTATAAATTCAGTCCTAGATGGTTAAATTTATAGACAAGAAAACGTACAAAAAATATGTTTTTATTACATTATGGTTACGAATAATTTACGTGTATATTTAAGGCCTGCCAAGCGTTTATTTTTTATTTAAAAAACTTACATATAATATTTTTTCCCTGTTCTGATCTTTGCTAATATAATATGGCAACATTAAAAGGGATATAAAACGCAAATCAAACAGAAAACCTTTTAATTACGATTATTTCTCCACTTCTGCTATGAGGCATAAAAAGTTATTCAACATTCTTTATTTATTTATTTTAATTATCTGCATTAAATGTACGTTTGTACTCCGTGGGGCACATTTTGTCCATCTCCTTCGAGACGGTTAAAATAAACTCACACTAGGGCCACTGCTACTTGTGGAAGTCTGCTAAAAACGTGAATAACAACGCCTGAATTGTGCGAAAATTTGCGTTAGGCATAGAAGATCACATTACTGCATCCACATTTTAACCTATCATGTTTTTACCATGCCTTGACTTGCTGATAGTTTTCTTACCGAGAAGCCAAGTAACATTCAGCTTACCCTTGGGATCGAAACGACCACTCAAACTTAAGTGAAGCAATTTTTTTCAAATAAACCAATTACAGGCACTTTTGAATTTATTAATTTATTTAAACATTTCGAACCCAAAGAGGTACAAAGGCGGACTTAATGCCTTAGACATTCTCTACCAGTCAACCAAGGGTGGTGAAGAGATTAGATGGCAGGTGCTTTAATTGAAGGGGACGATGATGGAAGAAAAATAACTTAAAAAATAATAATATAACTTGTGAAGTGTGATGTAAAATAGATTTTGTGTAACTTATAATACACATATTAAAAAAGTATATACTTACAATACATTATATATATATATATAAATACATAAATTTAATGGTGAAAGGTGTTGAGCCGACTCTACGCTATTTGTTACGAAAATAACTCTGCAATTTCCGCTTAAATGCATACCGACTGGTGGCCGTCCTGATATCAAGAGGAAGCGCATTCCAAAGAAGAATGGACTGAATATGAAAGGAAGAATGAACAAAGTCAGAAGTATGAGAAGGACAAAGCAGGAGAAGATTGTTGGAAGAACGCAGTTCCTTAGCGTGAGATGAACATAGATATTGGAAGTGAGACATAAGATAAGAAGGAGGAGTGGGAGAGTTGAGAAGAGAGAAAAGTGTAATCAAAGCGCACAAACTTCTTCTTCTTCTTCTTCTTTTGAAGATCGGTCGGTCAGAAAGATGAAGCTAGTTGCCCACTCCAAAGCATAGTAGTTATCTATAGAGAAGACCGGGCAAGAAACTCCACGGACACTCATATAAATCAAACTAAAATTACTCGATGCTCTATCGAGGCAGTACAAACCCACTTCAGGCAGGATCCCCGCAAAAAACGGGCAAGTCAATTAGCTTAGTAACAAAATACCTGTTTATTTTGCTAACCCACTTCACTACCACCAAAAATATCCTCTTGCCAAAGCTGGTTCATCTACATCGATGACGTCACAGCATCTCGGGTTTAGCAGATAAGTGTAACAAGATACGCTCACAACAATGACGTGGGAATAAATGTTATCTTAATTCCGCTCAAATTGTACCGACATAGTGGGATGGTGCTCGGTAACCGCTTTATTGGGGCCTTGAAAGCAGAGTTTGTGTTAAGCGGAGGCTGCGAGCGATTTGGTTTGAAGTAAGAATGAGCTCTGTCTGGTTGGTCAAGTGATCGCAAGCGCTGCTGCCGGGCATGAGGTCTTGGGTTGGATTTTCAGGTCGGGTAAAGTGTTATTGGGTTTAACTGTCTGGAATTTCTAAGTAACAGCCCGGAGTCTGGATTTATGTCCGGTTGATGGCAATGGCCTCGCCCCCTATTACATGGCACTTAAACGTAACTGGCAAAACGTGGTTGTATTTTAGGTACATCTCTGCTCGACCCGTTTGAGAAACAAGGCGTGATGTTATGTTAAGAGTTAGCCTCCACGACGATTGGCGAAACTTTAATAAGTAACAATTGGTTGACTGGCTAGTATTACCACTATCCTCATAGTTCATCGTGTCACATAAAATGAATTGTTAAGAAACATCTGAAATCATCATATTTCATTTGATTACACGCGAGACAAAGTCGAATTTTTGACAAACTTTCCGTTAATACAAACAAAAAATAAGGCAAGGTTCAAACAACCAATTGAATGCCAAATGGCTGTTCTCAATGCGTTAAAAACTACAAGTTTTTTAATCACCATATCACACACACGCATTAATCCTTTAACATTCGTTCGCTACGTAAACTCGTAGCCATTTTCGTAGCGGGTTTTCGTAGCTCCAGTTGGCTCGTAGCACCGTAGTGGCGTAGAGCCGGAAGACTGAACGATTGTAGTTAGATAAACAGTTTGTTTTCGGCCTGAGTTATGTACTAAATTGTATCATAAATAAACTAGAGCTGCTACCCTTTGTATCTGATTATATTTTTGCAGATAATTCACCAAGAGATTACGACTTCATATTATTTAGTGCGTTCTTTCCAATTTTCTGTTTGTAAATATTAGTTTTAGAGTCAAAAGGGTAACTTTTGTTATTTGAAGCGTTATGAAAATTGAGTTTGTTTAAGAATTATGAAAGCAATTTTCTTTGTTGTTAGATGAATTTTTGTTTTGTGTGTGTCTGGCAAATTGTGGTAGACATTAAAAATATTAAGAAAATTTTTAATGTATTTTAAAATAAATATATGTCTAATAATTTACTAAGCGTCTATGTCAAGGTGAGATTGACCCTAATGCGTTGAAGACCAGACTGTTATTTAAAAAAAAAAAAACGTGATAACTTTTTGCTTTATCCGAGCTCCCACTCCATCCCATTCCAATTTACAATCAAATCAAGACATGGATAATAATTAAGCAGTAAAATAATAATAGCACAAAGCCAGATATAAAAAACAACGTGGATTATAAAAATGCTCTTTACAATAATTAACTTTTTTTCACTCGTTTAGTGCCTTTCACCGAATATTTTTTTCACTATTTTCATTCTATACTTAAGTGCCTTTCAAAAGCCAGTAAAATCAAGTCAAATTATATTCGCAAGCTGTAATGAACAGTTCTGCCGAGCCCCTTAAGTAACACGCGTAATGAGTGCACAATTGTGTTCATCGCATTTCAACTGTAAACTCGTTAGCGACTGCTATGCCGTTCTATGATCTAAGTTATAAAATTTATGTTTGGTACTTAATTGAGGTGCGGGCTTAGTACGCAACTGTGGTTTTGAGGTTATGGTGTTCATGTTTTTTGACATAGGGAAATATTTGGCAGATAGTCGTGATAAAAATTGGTGAAGCTGTACCTGAACAAGTAACATAATAATAATAATAAATAATTAATTAACCAAATCGTGTTCTTACATTTCCTTATAACTAAAGTACAAAATAAATTGTTCTAAAAATTATAGTAACAAAGGAAACATAATTGTAATATTTTAACTTGTGGACTCCACACTAGGTCGAGCCTGTCTCGTGGAGTCCTTGGGAGTTTTAAACAATTTGAAATTTCGGGGTCGTTTATTTGTAAATGTATATATTACTAATTGTTTTGATAATTTTACGTAAAACAAAATAAAAAATTAAGACGTCAAAAATTAAACATGTATGAATTTTTTATTTGGTTGGTTCTAAAATGTTTTATGTCACAGATTTTTGCAAATTTATTGTAAACGAAACTGAGTATAAATTCTTGCATATGTTGTGCAAAGGCGGTTTTTACTAAAGTACAGTAAGTGGACATTAGTAAATTCGTTGTTTAAGCAGTTCTTGATATTCTTTGGATTGGATTGTTATTCTGTGTTGTTTTAGTACTAATTTTAGGATGTATAACTGTCGGATATTAAGGACTCATGCTTCTTTATACAGGTGATCTGTAGGATAGCGAAAGTGTTTTCTATACATAAGCACTGATCTTTGGGCTCTTTCCAATTGTATAATTGAGGTTATACCGATTCCGCCCCATACTGGTATGCAGTAGCAGAGAACTGACTCACATTATGCCACATACACCAGTGAAAGATCTTTTTGCTGGCCGAGTTACGTTACAGTTTCATTACGTGAATCAGCTTTCTGATTCGTTTAGCTACCAAGTCGATATGAGGTCTGAATGAAAGACGTTGATCTAACAGAACCCCTAAATATTTGAGAGATTCAACTTTTTAATTTCCTCACAGGTGCAGGGAGTTGCACTGCAAGTTGAAGGGTGGATTTGAAGGGGTAAAGGAAGTTTTGGTGCTGATGAGAGAGTTTTATGGAAACAGATGTAGTTCGTTTTTTTGACAGAAGGTTAATGTCGAGCCAGTTTTTGATACTAGTTAAGCCAGTTTGGGCTTCTTCACGGACTGTTACCCAAGATTTGTTATGAAAAATAATAGCCGTGTCATCTACATAGCAGATGACCTCTGCATTTTGTGTAATGGCTTGATGAATATCATTAATATAAATGATAAATAGTGTCGAGTCCAAGACACTACCTTGAGGCACTCCAAATTCTACGCTGCTATGACTACTGATGGTGTCCCCAATTTTCACACATTGCCTTCTGTTAGAAAAGTAGGTCTCAAACCATTGAGTGGCAGTCCTCTTATACTAGTCGTCTCGAGCTTATTAGAATTATAGGAATGGTAACGGTGTCGAAAGCTTTTGCAAGGTCTAAGAATATTCCTATGCATTTTTCATTCTCATCTAAATAAGAAGTTACAAGATTAGGTAAGAGACTTACTGCGTCTTCTGTGGATTTTCCCTGTCTGAAGCCAAATTGCTTGATATATATTATATCGTTGGAACATAGGTATGAGGTGAGTCGTTTATTTACAATTTTATCAAGAATTTTGGAGAATATTGCTAACAGTGAAATGGGTCTATAGTTAGTTGGGTTTTGTTTTGAACCACTCTTATGTACTGGAGTAACCTGTGCCTCTTTCCATTTGCAGGAGATATGCCTGAGTCTAAGGTAAGGTTTATAATATGTGTGAATGGAATTATGATTTCTCTTTTTATTTGTTTAATAAGTGTTGGTGTATAGTTATCCGGGCCAGGGACACTGTCGTTTGTCAGATTTGAGATTAATTTTTCTACCTCAAAAACGTCAGTAGGATGCAGAAAGAAGTTTGTATTTTGAGGCTCTCCTAGCTTTAGTTTGGTTATAACTGATTCCTGTGTTTCATTAATATCTGTCAGAATTTTATTGGCAAGTTTTTGACAATGCAGAAATAGTAATCATTGCAGTTGTTTATCGAAATCTGTGCCGAAGATTGTTGTTAGTCTGTTCACTAATATTTCTGATAGCTTTCCATAAACCTTTAACATTGTTTTTGTTATTTTCTAATGTTTTAGTGTTGTGTTCGCGTTTAAGCCGGCGTACGATATTTGTGAAGAAATTCCTGTAACAACTGTTAATTAGTTTTTTTGGTTTGGTCTTTAGGGTGTTTATTTGAATCACGATTAAGTTTGTCCCTGTGGTTCATACATATAATAAGTCCGGGAGAAATCCAAGGTTGTCTGATGTATTTAGAGCTGCTAATTGTCTTTACTATCATGTGTTTTTGTGCTACACTTGTCAGAATGTTGTGGAATCCATTGGTTGCATTGTTAACATCTAGTTCGGACACCACTCTAGACCAATCCACAACTTTTAGTTCCTCTATCAGTGCAGGGAAATCGATTTTATTTACTTTGCGATGTTGATATTTTCAACCGATAGGCGTGAGCATGTTGTATCCCATCATAACCATACGGTGATCAGTGATATCAACGTCACAAACTAATCCTATAACAGTCTGATATCTTGATTTAATAAATATGTGATCTAAGCAAGATTTTTGACGAGTTGGTTTCGAAATAACCTTTTAGAGTTTGCTGGTAAGTAAACTCTAAAAGGTTATTGTTGTTCCATCTCACACCTACGCCGGGGTCGCGGGAACACATTATTCTTCCACAACCCCGGCTGGTGCCGGCCCGCTTGCGCGGGCCCCGTCTCGGGCGGGGGGAGTGAGGTGTACTCCCCCCGCAACGTCTGTGAGCGGCGCACTCGGAACACTACGCGCGCCGCCTTCTCGGGTCCTGATGTTGGGGGGCGACGGATGTCCCCGAATCCGTCGCCCCTGGACCCATTTAGGGGGGCCGGAAGAGGGCGTTGTCCGCCCTCCTCCGACGCCCGGTGCGTCTGCTGCGGGCCGGGTCGAGAGTCGAGATCTCTCTCTCCCTTTCCGCAGCCTCCTTCTGCGAGATGACCGTTTCGCAAAAGGAGACCACTGCGTCCCAGGACTCTGCGCCGCCGACCATCGCGTTCACGACGGCCGGCAGCGACAGGTCACTGCCTACTTCAGTTATGAGGGCACGGCGCGGCTCCTCCCAAGCGGCACACTCTGTCAGCGTGTGCCACGCCGTGTCCTCCCGGCAGTCGACGCAGTTGTGACACCGGGCGTCCGGCTCCCTGTTTAGGCGACACAGGTACTTCCCGAAGCAACCATGCCCCGAGAGCACCTGCGTCGCCCGAAACGACAGGGAGCCGTGCCTTCTCCCGAGCCAGCGGTCGAGCACTGGCCGGATCGCCTCGATGGTGCTGAGGCCGGCGGTAGGGCGTGAAAGCCTCACCCGCCATTCCGCCACCAGGACCTCGCGGAGCTGCAACCGATGCTGCTCGATATGTTGCTGCATCGGTCGCTCGCCCCGCTCCCGCGCTGCCTCGCGCCACCGGTACAGTGACGCGAGCACCTTTGCCTCCAGGTCCCAGGGCGGTGATCCGGCCAGTGCACAACCCGCCTCGAAGGAGATCGTGCGATACCCCCGAATGACTCTGACGGCCATCGCCCGCTGCGGCTTGCGCAGGACAGCTATGCTGCCGGCCGTCAGGTCAGACGCCCAGATCGGCGCTCCGTAGAGCGCCATGGATCGCACGATCCCCATATAGAGCCGCCTACAGGCGGCGCTCGGGCCCCCCAGATTGGGAAGCAGCGTTGCCAGCGCCCCGGCCGCGCCCAACAACTTGGGCGCCAGCCGCCGGACGTGGGGTCCGAAGTCCCACCGGCTGTCGAGCACCAATCCCCGATATTTCATGGTGGGCTCGACAGCGATCCGGACCCCCCCGACCACAATGTGTGATCCGGCCGGCGGCGCCCGCCGGGGGCCATGAAACACCATGGCCTCCGACTTGTTGAGGGCCACCTCCAGGCCGAGGCGCCGTATGCGGCTCACCGTGAGTGAGACTGCCGCCGTCGCGAGCAACGCTGCCTCCCTGTGCGAACTCCCCCGGGCCGTGACCAGCGTGTCGTCCGCGTAACACGTCAGGTCTGCGCCCGGCGGGAGCTCGCCCCTCAGCACCCAGTCGTACCCGATGTTCCACAGGAGCGGTCCCACGACCGATCCCTGTGGAACACCGCACGACACTTGTCGCTGGTTTCCGCCATCACGTCCCATGTAGGTGACACACCTCCCCGCCAGATAAGCCCCAACGATGCGGCGGAGGTAGAGAGGCACCCGATGATAACGTAGTGCCTCCCGTATGCAGCTCCAGGGCAGGGTGTTGAAGGCGTTGGAGATGTCCAAGGACACCGCCACCACCACCCCGCCCCGGGACACTGTTTCCTCCGCCAGGACTCTCACCCTCGACACAGCGTGGATGGTAGAGCGCCCATGCCGAAAGCCGAACTGGCTCTCGTCCAGGTCCGGCCCCTCTCTGCACAAGTGGCCGACGAGGCGGGCTGCGAGTATGCGCTCGAACAGCTTGCCCACCTCGTCGAGCAGCACTATAGGCCGGTACGCAGACGGCGAGTCGGCAGGGCGCCCCGCCTTCCTGAGCAGGACCAGACGTCCAATCTTCCACAGACTGGGAAACTGGCCCCGCTCAAGGCACGCTGTGTAGAGTCCTCTCAGTTGGGGCTCCAACTCCTTCAGAGAGAGTGCCAAAGCCAGGCCGAAATGAAGCCATCTGGTTTAACGTTCTGGCAACTAGAGAAATGTTATTAGAAAGTTCTACTAAAAGAGATTCAGCGTCTTGAAGCGGGGGTTCTGAAACTGTCGCGTTCCAGCATTCCCTAATATACGTCACAACCCCTCCGATCTGGTTAAGAGTATTTACTGTGTAGTACGAGGTGTAATCTTCAATCTGTCCAATGAAAGAACCATCTGATAACCAGCATTCCGTAAGAACAATAACCTCATAGGTGATATTAAACCGCCTCAACGCAATTCAAAAGGTATTGAAGTTACGCTGTATACTGCGGATATTGAAAGTCAAAATCTTTAGGTTATACTTTGCAGTCAATACGTTCTGACAGTTTTCAGCTCTGTCAAGTTCCTGACACTCTAAATCAATACTGTTGTCTAGTTCATCCGATGTAAAGTTCGTAATTTTTATAAGCATAGGATATCTATAAGCTAATTTAATGACAGTAACTTTGTAGTTTAAGTTGAAAATATTTGACAGAACTGTAACTTTTTTTAATATGAAGCTGTAATGTATTTTTAGCACGCGTTTATAAGTTTTTGGATTTATATTTAAAGATGTGGTTTTATCATGTTTAAACAACATAAAACAGGTTAAGAAAAATAACATTAAATGTATTGTAAATTTATAGCATGCCATAGTGTTAGAGTTGAGTATGTGATTGCTGGCATTAACGATTTTTGACCTGACTGTAGTTTGTGCATGTAATAATAAAGTATATGGTTCTGTGTTCATTGTTTAGGAAATTAACATGATATTATGCTTGCACATTTTAGCAAGACTAAACAAGTTATACAGTGTTTTCAGAATTAAATGAAAGTGAAATACTACGACTAAAGTAAAAAGTAATAAATGGAAAGAAAATAAACATAGAAAAGTTATACTAAACCACAAATGCATCCGTGGTTTGGGAAGGTCCTTCGTTAGCATCCAGGTGGACGGGATCCACGTCTTGGGGGCGACCAACTTTGTCATCCAGGTCAAGCGGGGTCCGAATAGGGATGGAAGCCTGTTTATCAGCTTTCCGCACGTAAATAGCTCCGTTGCGTACCCAGCAGAATTGTAACCTGTATAACTGCGCACGCATACGGGCTTCACGAAATAACATTCTGTTGTTTTGTGAGAGAATAAGAGAATGACTGAACCAAGAGTATGAGTGAACTTTACACCCTGTTCCTCATATCTCTTCAGCGGTCAATTTCTCCGATATAATGATCTGCTCAAGAGTCATATAGCGTAGCGTTATTACGTCGTCTTGGCGCATACTGCATGTTTATTTTTTTAAGCGATTGCTATGAGCCGTCATTGCACTGTGTAGCGAAATAAAAAAGTTTTCTTCACCACCTAACACATATTATTTTGTGAATAAATAAAAATACACCAAAAAAAAAGGTAACCAAAATTTTAAAGAATCAAATCAGAATGTTGCAGAAAAGACCTTCGAAATAGTTTCATAAATAAATACCTAATAATTACACAAAAAAACATTTGTGCCCATTTCACCAATGTAACTGAACGCGATTAGCACTTTTAAACCCAGTTCAAGAGCTGTCAGTGTTACTATTCCATAACAATTTTGACACTGACAGCTCTTCAACGCGTTCTAGTTGTGCTGAACGCGTTCAGTTTCATTGGTGAAATTCGCCCTTAGACGCACAAGATCGATAATACCTTTAATCTTATATTCTCAATACGAGGATATTTGCAAACAGTCTTTCAGGAAAACATAATACAGATAAATGTGATGGTCATGGTACGTACTTATATTATACAGAAAATGGATAGAGTTTAGAAGTGATCATAAAGAAATCGCTGATAAAATCCTGCGATCGATGTGACCACTGAGTCTGGAAGAAGACTGTGGTGCGTAGTCTCTGGCTAGTCGTGAAGTCCCTTGTTACGACGCACAGGCTAGGCCATTAGCCCAGGGGTGAGGCTGGAATTCGGCTTGATTTACCTAATACAAGTAATTAAAATCGTGAGTACAAGCGTAATTTTTAATAAGAGAGTAGAAAAATGAAAGATTGAAGACATAAGAAAATTAACATACCGTTTTGTCAATAATCGCCACACTAGGTATTCTGTTTTATTACGGTTAGTTACATCAAAACCAATTAAAATAATTTAGAAATTTAGGCTTCTCTTTCGCATCTAATCTATTCATATAGTTCAATACTTTTTGTGCAATCACATCTATTGCTAGAGAATTTGCATGTCAAACCTGTCAAAAAAGCTCAAAGCAGGTTGAATTTATATTACAAAAAAAAAATGCAGATATGTAAAATTGCAATTGGCACCCACCACCTTAATAAAAAGTTGCTCGAACAATCTGCTTTTCTTACTGCTACAATATTTATGACATAATAAGGGCCACGAGTATTTTATAGAGAAAAAATGTGTAGATAAGTATGCTTGATAGATACGTGTGTAATCAACAAACAAGGCTTAACAAGCGTTTAATCCGTTCCCATCAAACCGTAGCTTGTTATAACTGTGTAACAATCAGAGTTAACAGTTAACTAAGCGGAAAGGGTTATTCATGCCTAAGTTTAGGGTTCGGTGTCTGATTTACTGCCCTCTCTTTCTCTTACTCCATATATCTTTATCTGTCTCTTTCTTTTGTCTTTGATTTAATACACAGTTAATATTTCATTTAAAAAAAAACTAACTGACTTGTTTCCTTTATTAATATGCAAAATTGCAGAAGTGAACCGGTAATTTTTTTACTAGTTTATATGGGTGAAAGACATTATTGTTTCTGAGAAGGGACACAGATTAATTCATGACTGGGAAAGCTGAGGATTCAGCTATATTCATTTTATTATATTATTGTTGTCCTTTTTAACAGAAACGTTGGTAGAGTAGTAGCAAATAGTACCACTACGTACAAATTAATAACACAGCTCATATAACAAAACATAAAAATTGCCCGCTTACTTTATCAGTTCACTACCAAATTCATCACAACATTCTTCCTCCATTTGCCAACATTAGTAACTAGTAAAAATACTTTACTAAAATAATTCACCTACTTATACATTGTTCGGTTAGCACTGCACTTTCATTTTTTGCGCCACTGCCGGGCGGGAAGCTACGGGACGTACCGCATCCGGTTCCGGTACGACTATTTATGGTGTTCTCCAATCCCCCCTTTCTCTTGTAATGGCCCAAGCAGCGCCATCTAAGTGGTCGTCGTATACATTCCTTGTCAGAAGTCCTTTACTATTGTATGTAGGTTTAGTAAAGTTATGGTGTAAGGCGAGTTTTGGCGATATTGGGAGATGTTGCTTTAGAATCAGAACCAGAACCACCCAGATTGAGTGGACCTATCCAGTCAGTGCACTCAACTCAGAACTTAAGGAGCTCAACGATTCGACGAACAATACCAAAGAAAGGACTGCGGAAGGAGTAACTAAACCATGGATACTGAGAGAGCTAATGCTCAAAGATATGCAAGATTAAATTAGAATTTGTCAAATAAATCCCTAAACATGTTCAAAATCAGACAAAATCTTAAATTACTTTCGGCACTTACCTAATTGTTAACTCATCGTGAATAAGTAGCAGTTGGAGGTTCTACATTTTTTACGATTACGAATCTGGTAAACGACCCAAGAGCTAGATTGACCTCGATACTCTACAGAAGACATCCCGGACGTCAGCTTGTACGAGATTCGGATGGCTCTGAAGCAGCTCAAAAACAGTAATGCGCCGGGTGATGACGGAATTACGGCCGAACTCCTAAAGGCCGGCGGAAAACCTGTTCTTAAGGCCCACCACGAGCTGTTTAATTCCGTCATACTCGAGGACAAAACGCCGCAGGCATGGAAAAGTGGTATGGTGATACTTTTCTTTAAGAAGGGTGACAATGCCCTTCTTAAGAATTATCGGCCCATCTCTTTTCTGAGCCATGTCTACAAGCTGTTTCAAGAGTCATCACGAACAGTCTTGCGAGCAGGTTTTAAAGACTTCCAGCCTCCCGAACAAGCCGGATTCTGTAAAGGCATTAGCACCGTAGACTACATACATACGCTGCGGCAGGTAATACAAAAGACCGAGGAGTATAACCTTCCTCTCTGCTTAGCGTTTGTGGGCTACGAGAAAGCCTTCGAATAGACAGGAGGAGGAGACATGGGCTGTACTGCAGTCTCTTCAACGGTGCCAGATTGACTATCGGAACATCAAGGTGCTGAAGTGTCTGTACGAGAACGCCACTATGTCAGTCCGAGTCAAGGATCAGACCTCGAAACCTATCCTTCTGCAGCGCGGTGTAAGACAGGGAGACGTTATCTCTCCGAAACTGTTGCTCTGCACCGCTGCACTCGAGGATGTCTTCAAGGTTCTGGACTGGAAAGGGGTTGGCATCAATATCAATGTATCAATCGAGTACATCACTCACCTTCGGTTGGCTTATGCCATAGTAGTCATGGCTGAGACCATGGAGGACCCCAGTGCAATGTTCGATGACCTCAGTAGTGCTTCCGAAAGAGTAGGTCTTAAAATGAACATGGGCAAAACAAAGGTCATATCAAATGCCCATGAAGATCGCATGAAGATCATGAAGACCCACTCTCATGAAGATCGGAGAATATGTTTACCTAGGACAAATTGTCCAGTTAGGTAGGTCCAACTTCGAGAAAGAGGTCAATCGTCGAATCCGACTCGGCTGGGCAGCGTTCGGGAAGCTGCGCAATATCTTCTCGTCCCACATACCGCAGTGTCTCAAGACGAAAGTCTATGACCAGTGCGTGTTGCCAGTGATGACCTATGGCACTGAAACTCACCCAAAGGGCAATGGAGGGGGCTATGCTTGGAGTTTCCCTACATGATTAAATCAGAAACGAAGAGATCCGCAGGAGAACCAAAGCAACCGACATAGCCCGAAGAATTGCCAAATTTAAGTGGCAGTGGGCAGGGCACATTGCTCGCCGAACAGATGGCCGATGGGGCCGAAAGGTTCTGGAGTGGCGACCGCGTACCGGGAGACGTAGCGTTGGAAGACCTCCCACAAGGTGGACCTTGTGAAGGCCGCAGGAATCCGCTGGATGCAGGAAGCGGAGAACCGTTAGGAGTGGCGATGATTAGGGGAGGCCTATGTCCAGTAGTGGACGTCGTTTATAACGCAGTAAACTTCGAGCGTTAAATAACGCTCGAAGTTTAGTCTAAAATACGAATACTTACCTAATAATACAAATCTATGGCGGCTTAAGCGACTTTTTTACTTTGTGAATTCGTTGAAACCAACTGCCCTTATGTCACTGCTTAAATTCTAGATGATTGTCACTATAAATTGAGTGTCAAGCATTAACTGTCAAACGTCAAAAAAAATCCGTTTCAATCGTTCGAACTCAATTACATTTAGCATGATAACTTAATTTAATTGTTACATTATTTTTAATTGATCTGTATTATACAAAGGCTAATAGTACATGATTACTGATTATATAAAACGTGAAATAATGCCCGAAACTCAGAAACAGAGTTGAATAAAGTCAAGTAGCAGTATGTACAATGGAACGTCGTAAAAATGGTAAGTTGAGATGCGTTCAAAACAATGTTTACTCTTGACGTAGAATAAGCATGAAGAAATATTAAAAAACATTTCTTCCCTGCGTTTCTTTTAACACTGTGATTAGCGTAATTAATATACGATTAAATTAGCTGTATTTTAAGATTTATTTCATTACTATACATAGTCAAGTGAAAAATGGGCATTCTTCTTTCAAGAGTACGAAGTCCCTGGCAGAAGTTAGTTATTTTATATTCTGATATGATACCTTTACAATTGTAAAGTTAAAGATAGATCAAAAAGTTGACAAGCGACTGGTTTGTAGTTATCAAAAGCGCTAGTGTTGGGTATAAGGTTCGATTCCCAGGTCAGGTCGCCAAAATTGGGTTTTTCAACCTGAAATTTCTCAGTAGCAGCCTTGAGTCTGGATTTGTGCCTGGTTGATGGCAATAGACTCGTCCCCTATTAAATGGGTCTTTTGTGAGTGTACCAAAAGTTCACCTCTGCTTAAGCCTTCGGGGAAACAGAAATGATGTTATGATGTAATGCAATTGGAAAACGAAACTTTCGATTTGAATTAAATAAGGAACAGCTATAAAACAAATATTTACAGTCAGTGAGTGCACATAGCCACGCGTCCTTTGTTTGCTAATCGGCCAGTCGGACAATCGGCCTGAGGCACTGTGCGTCCCTCGCGCGATTTCATTGGTGCGATTGGTAATCACTCACACAAATGCAAAGCTCATTTTAGGCCTCGCGGATTGTACCATGTGTTATATCAATCATCATAATGTTAGCAGAGTTAATCAATATTCATACGCAGTTTTACCCTAATGACCCATATTATACCTTGTGGGTTTTACTCGTAAGCCCACAAAAAAAAGGCATCAAACACGTCGAGCTTGTTCCTTGTACCATCCGAAAGCGTTAATGGAGTAGGTCGTTAGCCACAGCTAAAGATTATCAGAGAAATCTGCAGCTAATGTGTTTACAATTTATACTTAATAACACTTTTGGGGTGAGTGGAGACAGGATCTGATTCGAAGGTCGTGATTTTTTAAGAGAAGTATTGTATGAGTAGGATTTTTTTATTTGTTCAAGAGTACTTATGCAACAATTGAATAGTATGGTGCACTTGTTTCTATGAACAAGTCCATTGAGGGTTGAACGTGGATTAAGGACATTCAAAAATAAAAATCCATGTTTAACCCCCCAGGGGTTGAACGTGGACAACATTTAGGGGTTCAACATGGCCGGGGGTAAAGATTGTGGGGGTTGAACATGGACTAAACCAAATTTTGAATATCTGTGTCTATGTCTTTACTTCTTTCTTTCTTTGTCTGAACTAGATATCAAATACCTGTATTTCAGACATCAGCACTCTTCCCCTGATACAGACAACACACATCAAATAACTTTGTTTGACCTGTATACACATCTATAAACACAACATTTTACCAAATAACAAAATAATAAAAATAAAAAGAAGTGATATAAGAGAATAACCTTAAAATAAACTGTGTAGTTATGGCCTCCGAAAAGCAGAGTGTAAAGACTCCTACAAACAGGCGTGACCCGAGATACGATTCGTGCGTGAAACAAACGCACCGCACGTCGCGCGACACGCTGTGCATTTGTGTGCCGTGCGATTCGCTTGCGTGTCGCGCTAGATTGTACAACCCTTAAAATAAGGAAATTATACCTATGTATTCTTAATTATATGTTTTTTTTGATTGATTGATCAATCGATTTTGAAATATAACATTATAAAGTTGCCACCGTTTGGAGAAATTAAGCCAAGTTTGACCGAATACCTGTGTTGTTTTTACTTAGATTGGGTTTTGCCTTTTTTTAAACCCATCTAATAAAAAGAACATAGTTTTCTTTGCCTATTTTCCTTAGGAGGTAGTAATGATTTGGAGTTCATAATTTTTCAGTGCCGTTTCCAACACATTTGCAGCAGAGGCTCACAAGCTTATTAATTTAATATAAACTCAATGTACACTACATTCAATATTATTCTTGTAAACAAACTATTATTTCAAGTTCAACAATAATCCGACTCCCGAAACCAACTTTCTTTATAGAAACGTTTACGTCATAGCAAGTAGACGACTTCCATCAACTCGACACCTTACTCTAGAGCAGGGATGCACAGACTTATTAAAACTAGGGGCCACTCGGGCAAATTATAAACTGATGGCGGGCCGCCAGAAGTATAGGTAATTAAAGACAATAAAGAATTGATAATAATGTATTAAAATTGAAAAAGAATTTATTAATTTGAAGCGTGGCACTGCATAGTGCTTACAAACTTTTTTATATTTGGCTCAAATTTACTTGTAGCAACACGTAAAACTGCTTCCAAACTTTCGTTTGCAAGGCGGTTTCGATTTTTTGTTTTATTATTATTTAGTATTGAAAAGGTTCGTTCACATATATAGGTAGAACCAAATAAGCTGGCATATTTCAGAGCGTTTATGCGCAACACTTTGTACGTATTTTTATCAATGCAGCGGTAAAAGTTCAGCAAGTCTCCTTCGTTGAATTTGTTGCGTAAATCTTGGTCGTTTTGAATGTCGATAATTTCTAACTGCATTGACTCTGGCGCATTTTCAACTGAAATCGTGAAAGGATTGCTGAATATGTCCAACAGAGGTTTCACTTTTTTAAACCGTTAATCTGTCTTGAAAAGATTGAATCAAAATATCTAGCTTTTCTACATAACTGAAATTAATCGCAGTTTTGTTGAATTTTTCAGCCATTTTCTTATAATTCGGAAAATGATTGTAATTTCCAGAATTCAATTGCGATCTGAAAAGTGTCAGCTTGCATTGAAAGGATGATACATGAGCGTAGAGCTGGGATATCAGTTGATTTTTGCCTTGAAGCCGTGTGTTCAAGACATTCAAATGATTTGTAATGTCAACTACAAAAGCCAAATCACACAACCAATCAGGATTTATAAGTTCCGGGACATCCCTTTGCTTTTCCGCCAGAAATATTCCAATTTCTTCTATTAAATTTAGAAATCGTTCCAGTGTCAATCCACGGCTTAGCCACCTTACTTCTGTATAATTCAGTAAATCTCCATATTCGCTTTCGATGTCATCAAGGAATTGTTTGAATTGCCTGTGATTGAGTCCTCGTGATTTTATGAAATTTACAGTCGAAACTACCACTTTCATGACATTTTAAATTCAATTTTTTTAGAACAGAGGGCTTCTTGGTGTATAATGCAGTGAAACTGCATGAGATCTTCAGCGTTTATGTTTTTTTCTTGCAGATGCTTTTTCAGCAAAGTAAATAGCCCAGAATTGACACCAATCATCGAAAGAGCACCGTCAGTCGCAACTCCCGATAATTTTGATAAGTCCAAATCAGTTTTTGAACACTCATCCAAAAGTACATTGAGTATATCAACTCCTCTGGTTTGACCTTTCAATGAACACATTCCTAATAACTCTTCTAAGACTTCAAAATCTTGAGTAACACCTCGTATGAATATGAGAAGTTGAGCTGTGGAACTAATATCAGTGGATTCGTCGAGTGCTAATGAAAAAAATTCAATGATCTTAGTTTTTTCATTTAATTGTTCCGCAATATTACCTGACAAAGACATAATTCGTCTTTGGATAGTTATACGATTCAGTTGAATTTTCTCAAACTTTTTGCTGCTTCTGGACACATTTTCTTAGCGGCAATTTCTATGCATAATTTTACAAAATCCCCATCATTGAAGGGGCGACTTCGCTTTGCTATCATTCGAGAAATTTACATAACTAACTTCTGTAGCTGTTTCTGAATCTTGAATGGGTTTTGTAAACATAGCTTGCTGACCAGTAAGCTCCCGTTTTAAAGACAACATTTTTTGCTTTCTTAATTCACCTGTAAACTTGGTAAAAGTAGGATGCTGCGTTTCATAGTGCCTTTTTACATTATATTCCTTTGCAATCGCAACAGAATTCTTGCAAATTACATAAAAGTATTTCTCAGTCCAAATTTCTTGAAACTGCATATTTTCATCTTTAACCTTACGTTTTTACTGGCTTGTCCTTGTTGCGTTCTAATCCTGGCTATGATTAACACAGCACCTAAAAACAATTACAGTACCTACTTAAATTACCCATCCTTTTTTAAATTACCAAAAATAATTGATTAAATATGTAGGGAAACACTTATTAATAACAGAGTTTTACTTACGATTTCACAACACAATTATACACGGCACTTGACGGGAAATCTACGTTGAATGTGGATCAAAATATATGACACCGGCTAGTCGAGTTAAAATTTACACTAGAACTATTGACACTTCACTCAAATTAAAACCGAACTGTCGGTCGCTTTTTTTTTTTTTTTATAAATGGCATCTCGCAGGTCAACCTATGAGGTTGTCGTCTGCTTAGACGGACTTGCCTGTGGTTGCCCTAATAAATTAAGGCCTCCAGCCAGGACTTAAACTTAAATACTAACTAAAACTAAGCGACAACGCTAAGGGCACCCCCTGTGGGGTACGGACCTCGGCTTAGGGCGTCGCTGGAAGAGGGCAGCAAGGGACTAGCTGGATCAGGATTGATATTAATTAGGGACGAATTTAAAGCTACAGGCTCAACGTCGCGGGCTGGCTCGAGCAAGGGTCGGGATTCGTGGATTTGGGCGTCGCGGCGGGCCTCGGCGGCGAGGACGGTAGGACGGCGATCGGGTTTTGGGCTTATGTAGTGTGCTGGTGGCCTTACTACTCTCCTGGAAGAGGGTAGTGGTGTCGTCGGGGGCGAACTGTCGGTCGCTGCGGTTAGCGTGGCTTTTATACCGCGCGTATATAGTCGAAAACTGTCTGGAGAAATCTCGAAACCGACTCTGGAAGCTTCGTGTATCTACCTACGCGAGCTATCGGGAATTCGGGACTATTGCTATCTCGCTTGCTCTAACAATATAACCCGTGGATAAGCAGCCACCGCGCTGCCGTCGTCGCCGTGCCGCCGGCCGCGGCGCTTCCTCAAGAAAACGAATTTAACCGAGATCGGCACGAACATTACCGACCGCTGTTACCGACGCATGCACGGCGCACCGATAAGCGCACTTAAGAGCGCGCGCGCGAGATTCAAATTACTTTTCGAACATATTTTTTTTGGTTTTATTCTGGAATAGAATTCAATATTTTTCAAATGTATGAGAGTATTATTTTTGCTGTTGGCGGGCCACCAGTATTCGACCGGCGGGCCACATGCGGCCCGCGGGCCGTGGTCTGTGCATCCCTGCTCTAGAGTATTAGCTGATACAATAATGATTCTCCAGTAATAAAAAGTAAACTTCGTCAAAGAGAATCCCATCTTCAAACACTTAATATAATACAAAATTTCATTAAGTAAAACAATGCCTAATAAATAGCCCAGCGACAGCACAACAACACCACATTATCTGTGCAGTCAATTACAAAAGAACAAAAGTTGCATTTAGTTGGAGTTTGGGACGTTAACACTTGGCATTCGAGCAGCTGTGGTAAGGGAGGTGGCTTACTGTGCCCGTTAAAGGATTTATATAGAATTTATTGCTTTGCGTTTTTTTTTATGAGTAATTATTTGTATTTAAAGCGTTTTATAATAAAGTGTTTCTCGCTAGCCATTTGTAGATGTTTGCCAAGATGCTTGTTTAGGTTCAAGTACGCTTAATATGAATACTTCTTCATTATCGTTTAAGCCTTTCATACACACACATACACAGTACATCGACCGGTGCTATGCTTCCCGCAACCATCTGTTTCTGCTTTTGCATTCCCCAGTTATAAGTGTTTTCTTAATCGAAACCCTTATTACATCTTCAAACACTAATCCAGCTTAATTAAAGTGAAACAATGGTCTATTAAATAGTCCAGCGTCGTCACTATAACACAGCATTTACAGTGTACAAGTCAATTTCAAAGAACATAAGTGCATTCAGTTCGTATTCGGGACGTTAACACTTTGCGTTCTAACATCTGGGGCAAGGGAGGTGGTATGGTGAGCCCGTTATAGTATTTAGATGTATTTTTATTGCTTTGAACTTTTTGATTATTTGGACTGTATTCGTAACTTTATTCGAACGTGTTTCTCCTGAGTTATTTGTGGATATTTGTCAAGTTACCAATGATAAAGCTGAAGAGTTTGTTTGAACGCGCTAATCTCCGTAACGGCTATTCGGATTTGAAATAAAACTTTTTGGCTTTGATAGACCAATTCCTGAGGAAGGTTGAGAAAGGCTAACATCTCGGTATGATTATTAGGAGTCAAGCAAACATAAAAAGAGTGTGACAGAATGCTAAGCGAAAACACAGTATTACTGTGTTTTCGGGTGGGCTATGGGTTGCGATGCGGTGGCCTGGGGAAAATGTAGCTTGCAAATTGAGGCCTTTTTTAACTGGTGAAGTGAGTTTGGACAGCAGGGTACAACCTCTGCCTAACCCTTCGGCGATTACAGGCGTGAAGTATTGTGATGTTAATAGTGCTATTTTTACACATACGGGATATTTTAAGGCGATGGCGACACGGTAATTTCGTGTTTTGGTTATTTTTGTATGATTTGGATAGTCCCGGAAAAGTTATGATAGGTAATAATCAAAGGTATAGAGGAAACTATACAAAGATCGACCATGTTTAATAAATTTCCTAACCACTTCATACTTGCACTAGAAAATAACACGTCCGTAAGCTCCAGGTATGATTCGATGACAATATACACTGTTACTGAACACATTAACAGGGACGTGATCGCATTTGATTACCTTACAGTTAATCGCTCCGCCTCTTCCGCTCACTAAAGCCACAGTCTTGCTGTTGCAGCTGATACGAGAAACAATAAACAACAGCGCATCGTTTATGCCTTTGTATAGCGCTGTTTATTCGCTGACGTGCTCAGAGGCTTCACTGAAGAATATTCGTAATGTAATAATTCGTTCTAAATTTTAGTTGTAATTAATTTATATTAATATAGTTGATGAAATGTAGGTCTCGAGATGTTACGAGCAGTGTTTTGTTTTCTGGTTTATGGCAGCTTGCCTTTAGACCCAAACTAAAGCGAATTCTTAGCGGGATCTGGGACGCAATTTGCTCGCGCCGCGCTACCCCGAGCAAAACGTTTCGATAGAGAGCGTTATTCAGTGGCTATTAACTCATTAGTCATCGTTCATCACATTGTTTGTTTTTATTTGGTATAACATTTAAAATTTCTTGTTGTGTGTAAGTGACTAAAAATATTGATTGCATGCATCTGTTGCTAAAGGTGACGTTGGCTAGAACGTTAGATCGGTATCATAACATAACATAACATCACGCCTCGTTTCCCCGAAGGGTTGGGCAGAGGTGTACCTGTACACCCACATTTCGCCAGTTATGTTTAAGTCCCATGTAATAGGGGGCGAGCCTATTGCCAACAACCGGGCACAAATCCAGACTCCGGGCTGCTACTGAGAAATTCCAGATAGAAAAAACCCAATAACACTTGGCCCGACCTGGGAATCGAACCCAGGACCTCATGCTCAGCAGTAGCAATTGCGACCACTAGACCAACGAGGCAGTTCGGTATCAGTTTTTATATTAAAATAATTCCAATAAGAATGTGAATTCTATGATAAAGGAGTGCGCGCAGGGAGGGGGATAGAGCGAGACTGACACCCGTATTCAAAAACAATACTTGTCTACGTAAAGTAGCAATACTATGCGAAGTAAGGCAGATCTCTATGCGTTCCTTATGACATAATACTCAAACGTCTCTTGTTTGTGCGAACGCGTTGCGTTGAATAGAGCTCTGCGATTGGTTCGTTTGCGTTACGCAGTTCACTTCGCTAACTGGCATTTCATTTTTCATTAATGTTATTATTATATTATAACTTATACAACCAAACAGTGCCTGAGAACTACTTTTTCTTTGTGTTTTGTTGCGAATGTGTGATTGTTGCGTCGATAATAATAATAACCGCGGTCCAATCATGGTGTTAAAGAAGAAGATGATAGGGTTACCACAGTAAGTAGCCAATGCAACGACCGATTGAGGAGCGCACTGGAGGATGCGTTTCGCGAGTATAGATCCCGACCGAACTTAGACCGCGATTATCACGCCTACCTATGCACAAAAAAAATAGGGCGCTGGTGTGTGGCCTGGACTCACAACTTAAGATTGTGTTCGAGAGCAGCGAGGATCTCGTTGATGCACACTCGATCCTGTATTGCGGGGCTGTTGCGGCATGTCGTTTAGCTAACGTCAAGTTTCCAAAATGTGACGGAGCTGCTCGACCAAAACCATCCGTACCAGCCTGGCAATGCAGGATCGAGCCTCGTTTCGATGGAGCCAGGGTACTCATAGGCAAACTATACTGTTTCAGGGAGGGCAATACAAGACCACGAGTGATGCGCTTTGTGAGGCAGGCATTTTCGGGGACTGAAATAAACCCTCGAGAATACATGTCCCGTGTCACAGAGCGCATCGACTTCCTGAAGCAGAAAGTTTGTGCATGGGCGAGCCGTATTCGTCGGTATAAGCGGCGGGTTGATCGATACACGCAGAATCGCATGTTCCAGAGCGATGAAAGGTGGGTATATAGAGCTTGGGAACGACCTGAGCAAAATTTAACAGACGTGTGCCGCCCGGATGATGCCGCCACAAGTGCTTTCTGGCACACCATCTGGTCAGTACCCGTCTGTCACACTGAGGCTGACTGGATGCAGGATGTCGAGCGAGTGTGTGAAACTATACCAGAAATGGAAACAGTCCTAATTACGCCATCAGACGTTGCCAGAGCAGTCCGTCCGTTACCGAATTGGAAATCGCCAGGGCCGGATGGATTGCACAACTTTTGATTGAAATGGCTAATTAGTTCGCATACTAGCCTGGCATCTCAGTCAGCCTTAGAGTCTGGGTCGCTACCGCAGTTTCTATCAACTGGCGTTACCCACCTGCTCCATAAGTCAGGTAGTCCCACGGAACCCAAGAATTATAGACCGATCACGTGTTTGTCGACGATCTATAAACTTCTTACATCCATTTTGAGAACGAAAATTAATACACACATTGACAGTAACTCGATTATGTCTGCCTCTCAAAATGGATGTAGGAACGGGTCCCGAGGTACTAAGGAGCTATTCCTCATCGACATGGCCATTAGCCAACAGGTTCGCCGCTCCCGCAAGGATCTGTCGACATGCTGGATAGATTATAAGAAGGCCTACGACTCGGTGCCACATACATGGCTTGTGAGGGTGCTGGAGTTGTACAAGATAGATGCAACTCTACGCACCTTCCTTAGGTCCTGTATGGGGCAATGGAGGACGGTCCTTCGCTATCCGGGGTGTCAACAGATCCAGGGGAATGACGAGCCTGTCTGGATTAAACGGGGAATATTTCAGGGCGACAGTTTGAGTCCACTTTGGTTCTGCTTAGCTCTGAATCCTCTAAGCACACTGCTGGAGGATTCAGGTCTAGGCTATCGGTTGAAGAGTGGTGGTCAGGTCATATCTCACCTTCTGTTCATGGATGACTTGAAAATCTTAGCCCCCAACAAATTGCAACTGATGGAGCTACTGAAGGTAACTGAAACATTCAGTAGCGCCATCAGAATGGAATTTGGTGTGGACAAATGTGCAGTCATGCATGTTAAGCGAGGTGAGATTATGGAATCCGAAGGTATTCAACTTTCGGATTCCATACACCTTAGATCCATCTCTTCATCCGAAAACTATAAGTATTTGGGTATGTCGGAAGCGTTAGGCATCAACGTTATTGACATGAAGCAATCTTTGAAGGAGCGCTTCTTTGGCCGCCTGAAGAAGGTATTAATTAGTCTTCTTTCGGGCGGAAACAAGCCTTCAACGGCTGGGTCATTCCGAATTTGATGTACTCTTTCGGCATACTCAAATGGACCCAAACCGAACTCGACGCCCTGGATAGGCGGGTCCGTACACTTCTGACCGCAAATCGGATGCATCAGCCACGATCATCGGTGATGAGACTGTACATCCCGCGAAAGTGCGGGGGTCGAGGCTTTTTAAATGCGAAGACCCTCCACAACCGCGAGGTGTGCAGTCTCAGGGAATATTTTTTAAAAGCCGAATTGGGTATGCACCGAGATGTGGTACCAGTAGACAAGGGGCTTACCCCACTCTCCATGGCTAAAGAGAACTGGCACAAACCTGTAGTACTTACTACCGATGACCGCAAGGCGGTATGACAAAGCAAGGAGCTTCACGGCGCTTCTATCGCGCTCTTCATGAGCCTGGTGTAGATTTCCTAGCGTCCGTATCCTGGCTACGTTTTGGTGACCTTTTCGGGGAAACTTAAGGTTTCGTCTGTGCAATTATGGACGAAGTTATCTTGACGAATAACTACCGGAGACACATTATGAAGGACGGGACAGTTGACGTGTGTCGGGCATGCCACCGTCCAGGTGAGTCCATCAGACATATTATCTCTGGTTGTTCTCGTCTGGCTAACTGCGAGTACTTGCACAGGCATAACCAAGTAGCCAGGATTATTCACCAGCAACTTGCTTTGAAATATAAACTTGCGGATTCTGAGGTACCGTATTACAAGTATGTGCCCGACCCAGTTCTCGAAAATGACCTTGTCACGTTGTACTGGGATCGGTCTATCATTACTGACAGGACTATTATCGCTAATAAGCCTTTTTTTTTTTTTTTTTTTTTTTTCTTTTTTTTGGGTGGGAAATCATCTAATGACTTCTCCCGCTCAGGGTGGAGCGGGAGGGCGTGTCAGACTTTTACTGACTAAAACCCACCCGTGTTCCTTCAGTTGCCTGTGCCAGGGCCACGGTTTTCTCTTTAGAATAACCCGTGACCCTGAGGCGTCGGCCCTATCGGACCCCGTCATTTTGTGCTGACATCTCTTTGAGGCGCGCGTGGAACACAACGCGCCGTCGACCCGGGCCTGGTCCTTACCGGACGGGGAGCTACCCATGGCTCGCCGTCCGCAAGCCGGCGCCTACGGTGGCCGGGAATCTCCTTGCGATTCCCGACGCCCAGGGCGTCTCCTGCGGCGACTAGGGGCGTGAGGGCGCATGGCTCTCTCCCTCACGCGCTCCGCCTCCTCCTTTGCGAGCATTACTGCTTCGCAGAAGGAGGTGACGGCTTTCCATTCCCTCTCGCTCCGTACCATGGCCTGGACCAGGGCCGGACGCGAGAGATCGCCGCCGCCAATCGCCTCCGCGAGGACACTGCGGTGCTCCGCCCAAGCTGGGCATACCTCCACCGTATGCTCCACCGTGTCCTCCGGGCGATCCACACAATGGTGACACCCGGGCGTTTCCTCCCGCCTTATGCGAAACAGGAACCTCCCGAAACAACCGTGTCCGGTGAGGACCTGTGTCAGGCGGAAGGTGAGGACGCCGTGGCGCCTCTCCAACCACTCCTCAAAGAGGGGACTTACCGCCGCTATTGTGGCGTGCCCAATCGCTAATAAGCCTGACATAGTAGTGATAGATCGATTAGCGCGCCGCACAATGATTATCGATGTTACCATTCCACATGACGAGAACCTCGTGAAAGCTGAGAAAGAGAAACAAATTAAATATCTCGACCTAGCACACGAGGTTGTTGACATGTGGAATGTGAGCTCGGCTGTCATTGTGCCAATTGTCGTATCGGCCAATGGCCTGATGGCAAAAAGCCTCGACCAACATCTCTCGAGGCTTTCGTTAGGCGGTTGAATCAAGGGCCTGATTCAGAAGGCAGTACTCCTCGATACGGCTCGCATTGTGAGGAGGTTCCTGTCTCTGGAGCCCTAACCACCAGTAGCTTGGTCCCTGCTCCCGCTACCGGCGGACCACAATTTAATCAATAATTAATCAATTTGATAGAAACAGTTAATAAAAATGCGTGTGCTTATTTTGCAGTTCGAAAAAGGTGTCATTTGGTGGTGCTTTAGTGCGGGATCGGCCTATCCATTAAAGTCTGTACCTCCATAATTCAGACTATAGCACCTTACACAAATCCACACACAAATTAAATATTAAGGCTAACCTTAATATTTAATTTGTGTGTGGATCAAGGAGTCTTCCCGGATCTAATGCAATACAGTAAGGTAATACCACTTTTCAAATCCGGGAACAGTAAAGATACTAATAACTATAGACCTGTGTTCGTGTTGCTTGTTTTCAGCAAGGATTTTGAAAAGGTAATGCTTAGTCAATTGCTCAATCATTTCAATATTAATAAAATCCTTCACGAGCAACAGTATGGTTTCACCAAAGACCGACGCCGGTGTTACCTTTTTAAAACATATTTTTAACGCGTGGGAAGAGGCTCAAGACGCCATAGGAAAGTTTTGTGACCTCTCCAAGGCATTTGATTGCGTCGATCACGAAACCCTGCTTTGAAATTTGAGCATTACGGGCTTGGAAAACTTGCGCTCAGTTTAGTTAAATCTTATTTAAATGATAGACAACAGCAAGTTCAAATAAATGGTGTCAATTCACTTGGTTTAAAAGTAAAAATGGGTGTTCCACAATGCTCGATATAGGGTCCTTTCCTCTTTTTAGTATATATTAATGACCAACTCCATGTATTAATAAATCAAACACAAATTATGTTATTTGCTGACGATACTTCCTGAATTTTTAAGGTCGACAGACGTGCTTCAAATTTTGACGGCGTAAATAACGCCCTACTGCTGGTCCAAAATTGGTTCACTGCTAATAATTTAGTACTAAATGGAAATAAAACTAATTGCATACAATTTTCTTTACCAAACGTCAAGAGTAGTGATTCTGAGATGGTATTGAATCAAGATAAACTAGAATTCGTCGATAAAACGGTTTTCTCGGGGATCAATGGTGGAGTTTCTTGCCCCCTCTTCTCCATACGAAACCTTTTGGAAGTGGCGCCTTGAATCAGATCTATTTTTAATGTAAATTTTGACGTTCAAAAGTGCCTTTTTATGGGCCTATTTGAAATAAATGTTTTGATTTTGACTTTGATTACGCTCGACTCAAGGCTACAATGGGGTCCTCATTTAACATCTCTTGCAGGACGGCTAAGTTCAGCAGCTTACGCTGTTTGAAAAATCCGTCTATTTACTGATGTAGATACCGCGAGGCTGGTCTATTAAAGTTACTCATAGTATCATGTCTTACGGTATTTTACTTTGGGGAGGGGCTGCAGACATCGAGTCTACTTTTATTCTGCAGAAAAGAGCCATCAGAGCCATATATAATCTCCGCAGGCGCGATTCTCTAAGGGAGTTGTTTAAGGATATTAACATCATGACGGTACCCTGTCAATATATATAAAATTACATCTTTACAGTTAAAGAGGTGAAAGACATAATTATAGCACTAGAAATCGGGACCTATTAGTACAACCAGGTTTCAGACTGGCTAAAGTAGACTCATCTTTCATAGGGTACTGTTTAAAATGTTACAATAAAATACCTCCCCACATACTACAACTGAATGAGACGAAATTCAAATCCTTTGTCAAACGCACACTGTGCAGGCAGACATACTATAAGTTAGGGGATTACATCACTGATAAAAATGCCTGGCTTAATGCTGGTCCTGCTCCACACCACAACTAATTAATTGACATTTGAAATACTGTTCGATCTGCTTTTACCAGGTAATGTCATAGATTGACTTGAATGTGCCCTGGCGGCTGATAGTATGTCATGCTCACTCAAATGTATCGCTGACGGTGGCGCGTGTATTGGATCACTTAGCTCCCTTCATAATGGTTGAGCTGAATGGTGCTGATCCATGCGTCATGTTCGTGAACGGGCGCCGTCAGTTGGGACTGATCATCTTCTAGCTGCCACGGCTTATTTTCATAATTTATCATCACACTCACATCGTTCTTACTTATAGTTTCAACATTAATCGATGTCACTAACATATTTGTAACAACAATATTATTTAAAAGAGTGTCCATGGAGTTTCTTGCCCGTTCTTCTCCATAGGTACCTACTACGCTTTTGGAATGGTCAACTAGCTTCATATTTCTGACTAACCGACTCCTTGACAATTCAAAAGTGCCTGTAAATGCTTTAATTGAAATAAATGCTTCAAGTTTGAGTTTGAGTTTATCATTGAAGATAAACGCGCACATTAAAAAAAAATTGAGTTGAAAAACCAGGCCTGGGAGGATCTGGCTGTGGCTTACAATTCTCAACCATGTCTCACAAAGGCTCAATCATCAACTGAAAAGATGCTGGGAGAATATCAAAACCCAACGAAAAAAAGAGCTTAACACGCACAGGTGGAGGCACTCCAGAAAGTGGCTCTACAGTCTCATCCGATAATGTTATTGACACAATTAGTCCCTTTATTAATTTGAGAGTCCCGAGAGTAATTGATTCGAATTCCATAGAAAGTTAGTATGCCTAAAATAACAATAGGTGTTTTTCTTACCTTGTTGTATTTAATACAATCTTTTTTTATGTTTTAAGTTTTAGACGATACGAAAAAACCATGTTATGGAAAGAACCCCGAACCAGAGGACGTAAATGTTACCGTAAAAGGTACATACTCTTATCTCACAGTGATTAATATGAACAATATTTGTATATGTTTAAAACATACATAAATCCATATATACTATTTCTATTCCACATATATTATATCAGTAATTGATTGCATACTGGATGAGCAAAATGACAAGAACTGTAAAAAGAGGGTTGCAAATTTATAAAACGAAACGGACGAGAAATTTTCTATACAGCCAAAGAGGAAATGTAATAAAGAAACTTCATCTACCCCCACTAGCAAGTAATACTTAAAATATAATATTCTATTAGCCTGTTCATTGTACTTTATTGTCCTTGTCAGTTAAATTGTAGCTGATAACAGGGAATAAGTTCCAGGGTTCTGTGTGTTTCTCAACTAAGAACAGGGTGAAACTAAATAGTATAATGAGGACTATTGAGAGATATCTTTTCAAATTATTAATTTGCTTTTCAGGGTAGCAAGAAATTCATAAGTGAGACCGATGCTTGAATCTAACGCAGCACAATGAATATACAACAGTATCAGGTTCGTCGTTCGTTTTGGTATCGTTGCATGAGTTGAGGATACAGAGAGAGAAAATTTTGATAGAAAGGGAAAATAATCTGTTAGATTATGAACAAAATATTCATGATTTACACATACAAAAAATTCAAGTACAAATTGAACTATTAAGGAAACAAAACGGAAATTAAGTTCACTTTAATCTCCTAAAAAGTAGACAGACCTTCTTTTGATTGTTGAATATTTCTACCTGTTTGAAGTGTATTATTTCTAATCTCAATTTCTTCAACAACACCATGAGCTCTTCAAATATTGTATAACACTGCAGTAGCAACAATGGCATGACATATTGTTGTCAGTTTTGTTGCCATCTGTTTAGATAGGCAAGGAAATATTCTTTTCCAGACACCTATGGTTCTTTCCACTGTGTTTCGGGTCTTGATGTGTGCCTTATTGTAATTTTCTTCGGTATTGGTCTCCGGTTTTGCTATTGGAGTCAATAAATATCTTTGACAGCCGTATCCAATATCCCCTTCAAGTATGCCGTCTATGACACCTTGTTTCATTTTTATCTTAAGAACAGAAGCTTAATATTCAAGCAAGAATATTCTGTTGTCATGTCCAGATCCAGGTCTATCGGCAACAATATCATAGATCTGTAGATCAGGTCCACACACAACAAAACCTAAACATTAATAGGATAGACTTTTTTCGATTCATGTACACTTCAGCATAGGGTCCACCAGGATTTTGAATTGGGATGTGGGTACCGCCGACAGCTCCTACTATTCCAGGAAAACAGGCTATTGTATAAAAGTCTTCTTTAATCCTTTCTAAGTTATTTGGAAATTTGAAAAATGGCCGTATTTTCAAACAGAACAAATGAGACACCCTTTTCACTATTCTTGGAACCGTTGGTTGACTCACACTTATAAGGTCTCCTGTCTGTAGAAGAAAATCTGTAGAAGAATGTTGTGTACGTAGTACTTGTTAGTAGGTACTAGATACAGTTCAATATAATATAATATAATAGACAAAGTTCAATAGTTTTATATACAAGGCCAACACATTCTAATGCTACGTTTCATAAGTACCTAAGTTGTTTTAATTCTATTAAGTAAATAAATAAGGACCTGGAAACTGCTACAAGAATAAAACCTTAAGGCCACTAGCAACTGATAAATAGGTGGCACTGGAAGACCTCTTGCAGTTACTTTCTCTAGGTCTTCATTTACCAGTGGCAAGAGTATAACAAGTACCACATCTTTCGAAAATCTGTAGTGTCGTCTAAATTCATCCAAACTGTAATAATCAAAAGGATCTTGGAAATCCCGTATAACTTTTCTGGTACTTATTCTGCTTTGCTCATTGATATATTTGTCGTGGATGGATGGCGCCACAGTACAGCGGACAGCGCCATCTAACAATTTGATTCATAAACGAATGATCATGAGATCGGAAACGCAAGCGAGCCCTACCGCTTGGACACGATCGTCGGTGGAGGGGATGCAGCGAGGACCGGCGGAGAGACCGAGTGTTGCGACCGTCAACAAAAAACGGTCGAGCTTGGACAGTCTTGGTAAACGCTCAGTACCAACGCACGTGTCTGTTTCCGTTGCACGTGTTTATTTCGTTAGCCAGTGTATTAAAGTTATTTTAATTCGAATAATCTTTTCGTTCGAGTACCCACTACAGTGCCCACACTAAAATGTGTCGGATCGTGAAGAAGACTCGATGTTTCGCATCTCGGCCACCCCTGATACGACAAATTTATCAAATTCTTCTTTGCTATTGTTATCGATTGTAAAAGAGCGCCACTAGAATCGAAAATAATGTCAAGAAAACCACGAAATCGAGAAACAAACAAACATAACCTCATTATTTGACGTAAGCTGGACACTACTGGTAGATGGCTAGCCGGCAACCTTACCTATGCTTTCATTATATGGGATGAATAGTGCCGATCGCCAATCAAGTATTGTCTATGAATTGGTTTTGGGACCCTGTGCGTCCGCGCGCACTGTGAGACCTCATAGTAATGTTCATGAATACAGGCTTAGTGGCACCGCGGCGAGATGGAGAAGGACCGAATGCTCAAGGTCGTTTGGTCGTTGAAGCGTTACTTCTATGTATGTGTTCAAATTAGCAGATATAGTTGCGTGACTTACTAATCATTAATACAATCGACGCGCGCAGTCACGTCTCAAGTCGCGGGATTCGCATCTCAGTGGCCAGAGCTTTTTGCTAGCCACTGGATTGTGGATTTCAGATAGGCAGTCGTTTCATGAACCATTCGGGTTCAGCTGCAGGTGGTACCTCAACGTAGTTGCAAAAATTCTAAGCGGATGATGAAGAGTAGCTTATCGTTTGATAATACTTTAGTTATTGTGGTCGTGTCAAGACTGTGTTTAAACAGATTTTTGCTTTATGAGCCAATTGGGCGTTATCAACCGCACGGCACAGGCACCAGCACCAGCCCGGCAGCCGGGGAAGCAAACATTTATGAAATGTATAGCTGCATGCACACGGAGACTCGAACTTGCCTTGTGCCTCGCTGCCAGTGCGTACGTGCATTTGTTATGGCATTTAAATACGCCTTGGAAACTCTTTTAGAGTTAGTGGAGGCCCGGTCTTGCATCTGGAATAAAACGAATGAAGCAAGCAAAAATAAAAAGTAGTTAACGGATGTTTTGAGGTCCATTTTCAACTTTTGGAATAGGGAATAATCTGTTTCTTCTAAGTATCTCGCTTTTAAGATTGAATCAATCCTAAATTTGGCTTCTTTGCGTTGATTATGTTTTTGTTTTCAATGTAAGAGATATAACAAATAAATAAGACGACTTGAAAAAACAATTTTTACATCTTGAACTGGAGCCCGTGTCAATACTGTCCAAAAGAGCTGAGCGTAGATCGGCACCGGAACCGCCCAAGTGGAAAAACGGAGCTGCGGCACGGAGCCGGGCCAGTGGGAGTGGAAAAACGCACATTGGCTCGCAAAATCGCAACAAAACAAAACTGGAGTCAAAGTTGTATAAAATCTACACAACAAGCACGAAAGCAGAGCATTTGATTTTGGGATCAATCGCCTTAGTCAGTACTACAAGGTTTTTTTCCAGAGTCTGGATTTATCCGTTTCGTGGCAATAAGTTCGCTTCTTGCTTAAACATAACAAGTGTGGTTGTATTATAATATGTAAACTCCTGCCTACCCCTCCGGATTACACCCACGTGATGTTTATGTGTTTCTGCCGCAGACTTAAATTAATAACTCATAACACCGGTTTCAAAGCCGCATACACAGTCAGTCAGCGTAAATAATCCGATTACATACGAGAGTAAAACATAGTATTAACTGTTATAAGCAGATAACATGAGTACATTATGTACGTCAAGGGGAATACGCCAGGTTGCCCGCGAAATTCATATATTTTCTTAAGTTATTTTTACAATTTGCAGGTTGTATGTTGAACAAAATATGATTCGCGACCGTAACACGTATGATTTGCAGGAATAAAATCCTTAAAGTCATCCATATAACCCTCTCAGTTCATATAATCTTATTGATTAATGTTTTATGAAATTGACATTTGAAAGGATAGTATAAAGTTTTTTCCTTCGCAACCAGGATTATCCGCCCTAGTAGAAATCTATATGACCGGCTTTTCTATCACCTCATATACATACATGAACTCACACCTTCCAAGGAAGGTAGGCAGAAACTACAGAGCGCCACCAGCTACGTTCCGTACATAAGGGGTATGTATGAGTTGCTTCGGTAACGTTCATACATCTGGTCATACACCGCTGGTTGCGAGTACTACGCACCTGACCTTTCTGAATTACCTTTTAATTAACCAATTATGTTGATCCTTCACCGGTTGCAAGTTCCAGGCACTTGAACTTTCTGAAGAACTTCATCGATAAGGTCAATATATTATAATAATATTTCCTTCTAGGGCGTCCCCTCACGGCTTTTCAACTCACATTTGCCTTGTATATACCATTTGTTAGCCGCCTATTATTCACCCACTCAATATGACCAAACCATCTTTGCATAATCTTAAAAAAATTGTCACTACACCTTCTTTTAAACCGCACTTAACACCTCATCGCCGGATATCTTTCTAGCATTTTAGCTATTTTATCATCTAATTCCTTGAAATATGTATCAGTTTTATTAATGAACTAAGAAACAACATAGATCAAAATATACCTTTCAAATGGATACGTCTTAACGTTTCGCCCAATACACGCATTATATGCTGATGTAAAGAGGTCGAACCTCTCAAAAGCGCTCTCTCTGTTCTTTGTAATCCTGCGAAGAATGGAGGTAAGTAGGTAATCTAAAAGTTTTCGGAGTTCACGTACAGAATCCGTAGTTGCGTATTAACGTTTGTGTAATGAAGGTGTGCCGGATTGGCTTAGATTTATCTGTGAGCTTGCCTTTTTTGAGGGACCGGGGATCTTGTAGGTATATCCTTTAGGTCGTTAAAAGTCGATAAAATAAAGTAGTATGTAGTGGATGGTCACCCATCCACGGAGCTACCTCGCCTAGCGTAGGTTTACCATTAATCTAACCATGTGGCTGTTATTTATCCACGAGCCCCTCCTATCATAGCTCATATCACCATCTTCCTTGAATAAAATTCTCAACAAAGACTTAGGCGATGTTGAACAACAGACGAATTAATCAAGCAACAAATCATACCCTAGAGAAATCAAGGTCGCTTTCACTTAAAATACTGTCTTGCGTTTATTAGCAGGCTGGTTGACTTTCCCCAATATTTCTTGATTTATTCTTAGTGATAATTAATTATACCCAAATAAACAAACAACAAGAAATAAAACATGTACGTTGAACTTGCATACCTTATTTTTTTACTTTTTTTAAAAGAGTATTCGTGAAGTTTCTTGCCCTTTCTTCTTCATCGGAACCTACTACGCTTTGGAACTGGAGACAAGCTTCATCCTTCTGACTGACCTATTCCTTGAAAATCCAAATCAAAAAATCGATCATCTTCAAATGTGTCTGTAATAGCGATGATGACTAATATTAAAAATGTTCATGCAAACACTGTAATTTCAAAGAAGGCATAGAGAAAAAGAGATGATCGAAAAAAACCGTTAAATTGATGTAAATATGAAGAAGATACACGCGTTAAAAGCTTTTGGAGGGGATTATACCCGTCCTTGTCGCGCGGTACGGGCAATGTACGGCAATAGTTGAAGTTAAATAGTCGTGACGTCACTTCTACGATAGTGCTGTGCTTGTCTAACACTTATCTTAAAACTTATATAACTTGGCATTTTTTAAGCTTTTGCACTTTGTGTAATATTGATTGCAACATTTTGTTTTTTTTTTAAACAAAAATAAAAAAAGGTCATCATCCCTATTGGTTTATTTGAAATAAATGCCTTGAGTTGAGTTTGATTTCGCGAAAGAAAATCACCAAACCCATTCTTTTTTTTTTCAAATACTTACCACTACACTCAAACAAAATAGGCAGTTTTAGGGGTACACCCTAATACCTGACTAACATAGGGGAACTCATAACACGGCACACACATATTGCAATCACTTGGGCAGGTCCGTCAATCGGCCATCGTACCTCATACGCCAGGAGACCCTAATAAATACCCATTCATGCGTGGTTTATTTGAGGTTCCGTAAGCCAAAAGGTGAGAGAACCCGTTATTTTTTTTTGTCTATGAAAAGTCTGATTGGTTTTTCCAATGACATACTGATATATGTACAGTAGGTACAGACGACTCAATACTCAAAAGTTTAAAAAGGCTTGTTTGACGACACGTAATGAAAGTCCTTCTGACGTGATTTCGGTAATGACGGCAAATCTCAGAAGAGAATAGCCATCGATGCGGGAGATATTATAGTGCACCAGTGTGTGCGCAGACACAGGTACACTTAATTTTTTACTCTTATAGTTCGATGGAAGAGAAAGCCGGCATGACCGTAGAAAGAGCAACTTAACAGCCCGTAACAGCCGAAATATACTACTAAAACTAGCTCAGCATAATTCAGAAAACCTTAGGAGCAAGCTTTCAATCAAGTTCCTTTGATCTTTATCAAAATTCTCTTACATTTATCAAAAATAATAATCCCTCAAGATATGGGGGCCTGCCATAAGTCTTCTACGAATTAGCGGGGTGCATAATTAATTACATAAACTAACCAAGAACAAAGTTTTTTGTTAAGTGTTAATACAGTCCCCCTTTCACACTTACTACCCCATTCTAATCTTGAGCTTACAACGTCTTTAAGTGGCAGCATAAACTATGGGATCTGACATCTTATATCTTTACAGGGTCAACTCACTAACATGATGCGAAAATTGATTTGGTGGAAGAATAACCTTTTATTTCATGATTTTAAAACGATACCCATGAAAGCTTCGTTTGCTAATTTAATTTAAACCTGTATTGTGCATATGAAAAGCCGTTGATCTCGGCTGACATGTTAAATCGTTAGATCTCTAAGTTACCGTTACGCACAGTCAGAAGCCCAAAAATTCTGACTGCCAGACTTAACAAGTGGTATCGTGTTACCCAGTTAATAGATTGTGTATGTCAGATTGGCAGTTGCTCACCAACAGACTTGGAAAAAGGCAGATTGATTGTGAAGCTGATAATATTATCGCTGGAATTACTTACATGTTTTGTATTGCAGTATTGCTCTTGAATATCTTTACTTCTTTTTTTTTGTTTTTCTTGTAATATCATATGTTGGGTTGTGTGCCTTTTAGTCTGTGCAAAAAAAAACCTTCTAAAACTGTTCTGCATAAATTATAATCAACAGTAGACTGCTAAAATATATCTTTATTGCTCTGCCCAACCCTTTTAGAAACACAGTCGTGATGGATACTAACTTACCAACTATCCTAAATGCGAAAGTTTGTGAGGATGGATGGATGTTTGTTACTCTTTCAGGTAAAAACTACTGAACGGATTTTGATGAAACTTTAAGGTACTTTAGCTTATACATTAGAATAGCATATAGGCTACAATTTATAAAGACTATGTGTGATTTAGCCGTAATATAACGATAAATATCAAGAAAAGCGGAAAAAACCCTGGCCCCTGAGAGCTATCTTGGCGTGCGCTGCCTAAACCGTTAGACTTACACGAAGATAATGTATAGTGGGATTGTTTGTTTTAACATAACATAACATCGCCTTGTTTTCCCGAAGGATTGGGCAGAGGTATACCTGTACACCCACATTTCGCCAGTTATGTTTAAGTCCCATGTAATAGAGGGCGAGCCTATTGCCATCAACCGGGCACAAATCCAGACTCCGGGCTGCTACTGAGCAATTCCAGATAGAAAAACCCAATGACTCTTTGCTCAGCAGTAGCGATTGTGACCACTAGACCAACGAGGCAGGCAGCGAGGTTTTAAACAGTTCTAAATAAAAGTCCGCGACAGTATATAACTACCTTTTATTTGAAAGCTATTATAACCAAAATATATTTAAATTTGATATTTTTTTACAATGCACGTTTTAGAGTATTTATTTAATTCTTATCAAAATGAATACCTTATTCGTATTCAGGATTTAATGTAGATAAACTTTGTCTTTAACACGTTTGTTTAGACGGATGCGGATGGTTCAAAATTAACCACAGTAAGAACGGCAGCGCGGGGTGTGATGTTTCACGGCTAATCCGCAGAATCTTGTACCCGGGGAAGGAGATAGACTACTTGTCATCAAACACCACACGGACGAAGCCGCGGGCGGAAGCTAGTTATATTATAAATACGAAAGTAAGGTTGTTTGTTACGCTTTCACGCTACACAGGCTACACGGATTATAGGTAGGCATGTCATGATCTGGAGAAGGACGAAGGCGTATTTTCATCCTGGATTGCAGGCAAAGTCGCGGGCAGCAACTAGTGTTAAACAATCACATGAAGTGGATGTTATTCCCCGTGGATTTTATACAACCTTTAAGGATTAGTTTTCAAGAAAGCCTATGTCTGCAGTGTTTCTCGTAAGGAACATAATGCTTATTATTAACCAGCTTTCGCCCGCTTTAAAAGTAATTGCAGAATGTAATAATTATTTCTTGAAATTTTTTAGAAAAATCATCATCTTTGACAACGTTTGTAAATATGTGTGTGTGTGTGTCTAAATTTACCAGCCTTGTTTTAATTATTTTCACCTATTGTGGTAACTTAATTTCATTCTAGGTGCATCGTCTTCACATATTACTAGACGTGATATAACCTAGCCGAAAACTCAAGCGTTTTTTTGAGGCTCTGGGTTCGATTCCCAGGTCGGGCAATGTGTTATTGGATTTTTCTATCTGGAATTTCTCAATACCAACCCAGAGTATGGATTTGTGCCCGGTTGATGGCAATAGGCTCGCCCCCTATTACATGGGATTTAAACATAACTGGCGAAATATGGGTGTACAGGTTCACCTCTGCTCAGCCCTTCGAGGAAACAAGGCGTGATGTCATGTGTGTGTGTTTTTTTTTAATACTTTAATTAATCTTTATCTAAGTATTGGTTACATCGATAGTTTTGTTAAAGTATTGGGTACTCAATGGAATAGAAATGAAGGCCTTTCAATTTGAGAGTTTAGAGAAAAGTGATATTTTGTTACGAATTCTGGGAAATTTTCATAAATACATACGAGATAGAGTTTGTATTGAATTTTACCCTGTTGTATACAAATTTTTGTAAAACATTACAAAAGAGGAACGGTGGAGTTTATTGCACATTCTTATCCGTATGAAACTACATATTATATAATTAGCATAAATTATTTTTTTGTAAATTTGGACGTTCAAAAGTCCCGTAAAAGTGCATATTTGAAATAAATTATTTGACTTTAACTTTAACATTTATAATATTAGCACGGATATATTTTATGATTTACTGTCAGTTCAATCAAGCAAGGAACTGTTTCATGTATATCTTGAGCAAGTTTATAACTACAAAGGCAAATTTTACAACCAGAACAAAAGACGTACTTCTCATTATTAACCCCATCCATCCCTGTCCCTCATAACACGTCAATCTTAGTAACCTCACGTGTCATGTAACCCTCTTCTGTGACCGTTTCCATCTGACTTCACTCATCGTTATTACCAGAATGAAGGTATACGTGTGTATACAGCTTTACCGTGATCCCTTTCATCGGTGTATAATATTTTCCTTTAATTTTCCTATCGGTATCCTTTGGGTTGACTTTCGAAACGTTAGTTTTACGAAATCTGGTCAAAAGTTCTTTAATATTTTGGGATAATTCAACTATTAACTTTACCATGTAGTATTTTAATTATTTAATAAAAGCTAACAGTCTTAAAATAATAATATTTACAAGTTCATATAAGAGGGAGGGAAAATAATCAACGCATCGGGAAAAGTTGGGCACTTTCCCGAAAAAAGGCTGGCAGCATTGCCATGTTGTATTGCAATGATGATTATTTGGCCAAAAAATAGGCCAGCCATCTCGTCACGAGAGGAGTCTATCCACCAGCTTGTAGTAAGTTTGATTTTGGAATAGATTTCTCTCAATTATATTTCAATTTGACCAATTGTCAATGTCTACCACTACACTTACAGCTCATGTAATTCAGCATCAAAACTATTGGTTCCCAAAAAACAAACTATGTCGTTTGGCGTATCGCAAAATATGCTTTGGAATATGCTAAGCAACATTTATGTGGTTTTGGCGTATCCTAAAACCCCAACGTACTCATTGTGGTACCTAAAACATACAAAATTAAAATTACCTGATAGCATTTTAATAATTAAATTAAATAATAATTTTAATGTGAATCTTATCTTTTATGAATTGGTATTGTTAAAACTGATTGTGACAAATTAATTTTATCATACTAATCTATCAGATTAGTTTAACATATTAGCAGTACGTCAAAGTATCAGGATAAGATGAATTAAATTAAAATATTCGTTAAGCACCTATCACCGTCATGGGTTGGTAAATGGAACCAACATGCAAATATTGTTTCTATTACCGCCACAATTTAAAATTGAATTTTAACCAAACTAAAGCTGTAAACAAGTCGTGACAATTAGTTGTTAGTTGTATTTATGAAAGTAGTAAGATTTACAATTTAAAAATATTCAAATTAATGTTTTACATTCCTAATTTTCCTTAAGAAAAAGCGAGTGTACGTTACGTCATCAGGAGCAGGGGGCCTACTCTCTTACACCGTCAACGACGATACGGGTCCGTCCGAAGTTAGTTCGAAACTAAACACTAAACCCTACTCCCGATTGATTTCGGATTCATGAGTTTCTAACGGAATCATAGACAATATTTTCATTTTATTCGCTATTTTAACGTTCGATTACCTGTTAACTTACTTTGAAGTTTTCTAGCTTATAAAACAAAAAATAATATTGGTATTCTGAACAAAAGTCCACATTTCTAACAATTTAGTTTTTATTATGTCTTTAGTTAAAGAATTGAACTATTTTTGCCATTTGAATTCGTATCGTGGCCTTATCCTGTTAATACTTTTGCCTTTTTTCTTTCTGACGGCAACTTTCAAACTCAAACTCAAACTCAAAGCATTTATTTCAAATAAACCAATTACAGGCACTTTTGAATTGTCAAGGTCGGTCGGTCAGAAAAATGAAGCTAGTTGCCCATTCCAAAGCGTAGTAGGTACCTATGGAGAAGAACAGGCAAGAAACTCCACGGACACTCTTTTAAATCAAATTATGTTTACAATAGATTGGTTACATCATTCATGTTGAAATTATGCATGTGAGAACGATGCAGAACGTTAAAAGCGTCCGTTATTTATCTGAAAACAATTCGAAAATAAAATTTAATTAAAATACGCCGTGGCAGCTAAGAGATGACCAGTCTCAACTGACGGCGCCCGTTCACGAACATGACGCATGGATTAGCACCATTCAACTCAACCATTTTGAAGGGAGCTAAATGATCCAACACACGCGCCACCATCAGCGAAACATTAAAGTGAGCATGACATACTCTCAGCCGCCAGGACACATTCAAGTCAATGAAAGACGTACCCTGTAAATGGTAGCTTTAAAGCATGTACATAGTACTCACATATGGCATATAGCAATTATACAGTACTAAAAAAAAAGTTGAGTTTATACAATGCAAAGATTCTTGTTTTTAATCTTCAGCAGCTCCAACAGTATTTTTAAATGCTAATCAATTAGTTGATGCGTCCTTGAGGAGCAGGACCAGCGATTAGCCAAGCATTTTTATCAGCAATGTAATCCCCTAACTTATAATATGCTCGGCTGCATAGTGTGCGTTTTATACAAGATTTAAATTTGGTTTCATTCAGTTGATGTATGTGGGGAGGTATTTTATTGTAACATCTTAAACAGTACCCCATGAAAGATGAGTCTACTTTAGCCAGCCTGAAACCTGGTTGAACTAATTGGTCCCTATTTCTAGTGATATAATTGTGTCTTTCACCTCTTTTACTAAAAAGATGTAGATTTTTCCTTACGTACATGATGTTTTCATAGATATATTGACAAGGTACCGTCATGATGTTAATATCTTTGAACAATTCCCTTAGAGAGTCGCGCCTGCGGAGGCCATATATGGCTCTGATGGCTCTTTTCTGCAGAATGAAAATCGACTCGATGTCTGCAGCCCGTCCCCATAGTAAAATACCGTACGACATAATACTATGAAAGTAACTAAAATAGACTAGTCTCGCGGTATCTACATCAGTAAATTGACGGATTTTTCTCACAGCATATGCTGCTGAACTTAGCCGTCCTGCAAGGGATGTTAAATGAGGACCCCATTGAAGCTTTGAATCGAGCGTGATCCCCAGGAAAACAGTTTTATCGACGAATTCTAGTTTCTCTTGATTCAATACTATCTCCCAATTAGTACTTTTGACATTTGGTAAAGAAAATCTTATGCACTTAGTTTTTTTCCCATTTAATACCAAATTATTAGCAGTGAACCAATTTTGGATCTGCAGTAAGGCGTTATTCACGTCGTCAAGATTTAATGCACGCCTATTAATTTTAAAAATTAACGAAGTATCGTCAGCAAATAACACCATATGTGGTTGGGTTTTAAACAAATGAGGTAGATCATTAATATAAACTAAAAATAGGAAAGGACCCAATATCGAGCCTTGTGGTACACCCATTTTTACTTTTAGACCGAGTGAATTGACACCGTTTATTTGGACTTGCTGTTGTCTATCATTCAAATAAGATTTTACTAAACTGAGCGCAAGTTTTCCAAGTCCGTAATGTTCAAGTTTTAAGAGCAAGGTTTCGTGGTCGACGCAATCAAATGCCTTGGAGAGGTCACAAAAGATTCCTATGGCGTCTTGAGCCTCTTCCCACGCTGTAAATATGTGTTTTAATAAGGTGACACCGGCGTCAGTCGTACAACGTCCCTTTGTGAAACCATACTGTTGACCGTGTAAGATATTATTGGTGTCGAAATGATTTATCATTTGATTCAGCATTACCTTTTCAAACACCTTGCTGAAAACCGGCAACACGGATACGGGTCTATAATTATTGGTATCTTTACTGTCCCCGGATTTGAAAAGTGGTATTACCTTACTGTATTTCATTAGATCCGGGAATACTCCTTGATCCACACACAAATTAAATATTAAAGCCAGGTATGGCGCTATAGTCTCAATAATGGAGGTACAAACTTTAACAGACATTCCCCATAGATCTACTGTTAGTTTGATCTTGATTTGCTTGAAAGCTTTCACTACTATTATGGGGTTTATATGCTTGAATTTAAATTCAATCTGGCAAGATGAAGTATTTGCTTTTAATAAGTCAATAGAACGCAGGGGCGAGGAGTTTAAGGTTTCAGTCGTTTTAAGTGGGATACTGGTAAAGAAATTAACAAATTCTTGAGCAACTTCTTTGTTAGTGTTTACGAGACCACTTGAAGTCTGAAGTGTGAAATCATTATTGTGTCTTTTATTCCTGTTGGTTTCGTCATTGATAATTTTCCAAACCGTCTTTATTTTATTATCGGCTGTTTTGATCTTGTTGCTAATGTACAAGGCTTTAGCTACATTGCAGGTCTTTTTAAAAGTTTTAGAGTAATTAGCAACGTATTTATTAAACGTTTCAGAGTTAATATAAGGCTTAAGGCCATACAACTCAAACAGTTTTTCCCTACTTTTCCTAATACCTTTAGTTGCCCAGTCACTGAACAAAAAATTGGGGCAAATTGTTTTTGTTTTTTTCTTTAAAGTATTATTGAACTCGGTGCTCACTACCGAAAAAAAATGCTCATATAATTCGTTTACGTTGTTTCTAATATGGCCCGGTATACTTAACTTACAAATTAAGTTATTATTAAATCTATTTAGATTGCTGGGCGTTATTTGTCTAGATTGTATCTGAATTTTTTGTAAAGGTGTGTTTGACTTGAAGGCAACGGTTTGACCACTGTGATCAGAAGGGAGATAATTTACAATGGCTTTATGTAAATAGTCGCAGCAACAAAAAATATTATCAATGCATGTAGCAGAATTTGTAGTTATGCGGGTGGGTTCTGAAAACACATTTGACAAATTGAATGATTTAAAGAGACTTAATAATCGACTGCTATTTGAACTATTCTCTAAGATATTAATATTGAAGTCACCACAGATAATTAGCGATTTTTTACCAGTTGCCAGTTTTGCTAGAACATCTTCCATTACTGACTCAAATACGGAGTAGTTTTGATAATTTGGGGGTCTGTAAACGCACGCTATAACATGCTTATCTAGCTCAACACAGGACAGTTCAATGCTATGTTCAACCGAAAGATCAACTATATCTTTACGAGTCTTAGATTTAATAGACTTTTTAACTAAGATTAGTGAACCCCCACGCAGCATAGATTTTCGGTTAAAACAACTGCCCACATTATAATTTTCATAATTAATTAGCATTTCATAATCTTTCAACCAATGTTCAGTTAAACAAATAATTTCAAACATGGTATTTTCTAAAAATAGTTCTATTTCTAACTGTTTCGAAGAAAAACCTTGAATATTTTGATGAAATATTGTCAAGGAATTCTCTTTAGTACCTTTTTTGCACTTAACTAATTGCGAGCAAGAAGACACCTTGTTGTTGGTAGGTATAACTGTATTGTTACTGGTATCTTCTGTTGTCTTACTATCTAGTTTAAAGTAACATCCAGAGTGAGCTCCAAGACTCCCATGCCATCACCAGGCAATGAGATCCTACTACTTGTGGGCCCCACATTTGGACAAGAATTTGCCATAGTGACACATGGATCCTCCTTCGTACAATTATTGTAAACAGATATAGCATTAGTGCTACAGTTACTTGAGGTGACCACCTGTACATTAGAATTACTACTAATATTTGCGGTGTTAATAATATAATTAGACTTCGACATACTGTTTATGTCTGAGTTTATAATATTAGCTAATAGCCTCGCTATTTTATGTCTAAACCTAATGGGCAGATACACTGTATTCTTTGTCGATTTTAACTTTTCAACAAAAATGTTGGTGTCAAAAAATATAAGTTTGTCACTGTAGTGACTTACCAAGAACTGAATATGCTTATTAAGCATATGTATATAATTGTTTTTTCCTTTTGATAACCTATCAAAATATGGGAAAGCACACAAAATAATTTTATTACAATTTAGCTTTAAAATCTCAGTAACACTGTCAGTGATATCTTCTTTTCTGACCTGAGAACTATTACCTACAAATACAGTAATGTTAGTTTTTTTATCATATTGGGTTCTTGTAATTGAATTTATTATTTTTTTAAAGGATGCCCCTGGTAAACAATAGTTTTGAGTAGAAATACTCAGGTTGTTACTAACTAATTTCCCTAAACCTCTTCCTTCAAATGAAATGTCAGTTTTTATTTACATTAGATGTACTTTCATAATATTATTTATACGACGCGGGATGTTTTCGCTAGTTTAGTAAAATTGCCCCAACCGCTCCAGCAGCAATTCATGCACAAATTGAGGCCCTCCTCGATTTTATGAGTGAGCATAATGAGTTGGCTCGCGGACTATTGAGGGGTGCCGACGGGAGAATCCGATCAAAACGGCTGTGGGAAAGCCTGTTCAACTCCCTAATTCAATAGGGAGTTGCACAAAGTCCGTGGAGGATTGGCAAAGGGTAAGTTTAATACATTACTCGTATTATTATGATTTTAAGGTCTTGCCATTATTAAAGTGCATACAATGATAAAAAAAAAGATTTGGCCGAAAAAGCTGCTGGAGCACCACCAACCCTCTCGCAAGTTGAATTGAGGATACTGTCAATTATGGGAGAGGGTTTTAGAGAGCCGCAAACTGAGGCAAGAGTGCCAGCTTTTCCATCGGTAATAATTTAATTTATAATTGAACATAGGTAGTAAATTTGTTCTGGTGGTAAAAAAAAACAAGAAACAACAGTATTAATGTATTTATAATTATTTTGCATGGAGTCCTTCCCGTGACTTTTAAATGAAATAATTATACTTAACATATACATAATTATACATTTCTTGTACCCGTCAATGATATTCAGTTTTGTTGTATAGGGTCCACCTGTAAGACAAGACCCAGCAGTCATCACACCCACACAAATATCTGCTGCTACACCTGCCAACGCACTTTCCAAGGAGCAACCCGCAGTGATCACTGAGGCACTGGTAAAAGGAACTGCCAATTCATAATCAGCGAAGTAAGTATTTTTGATCACTAGTATATAGATCACATAAATCATGTTTATAAAATACTAAGCTAATACTGAGTTTTTTTTTATTTCATTTGTTTACAGCATTACATTCTCGTCGTGCACGTCCACGAGTTCGGCGACACCTACCTGCCGAATCAGCAAAAAGCCGAGTTGTGTTGATTGATGCTAAATAAAAATTTGTTCCCAAAAACAATATTTTTATTGTATAAAATTTGTTTTTTAACAGTATCTTCCGCCTGTCCTAACACCCATTATGTCGTGTAAGCAACATATCAAGTTTGAAAATTATATAACCTAATCAATAATATAAATACAAATACCCTATTTATTGACATGTTTTAATAAGAGGCAATCGGCGACGCCTCCTTTCTACCTGTAAAGCTTCTTCGAGCATTAAAAAAGCAGCCATATTTTCAATTTATTAACTTTCGTCAGCAGCACGATAACTATTTTGATGTCGTATCAAATGACATAACGTTCCGTCAAAACAAGTGTCAAATCCAACTTTTCGGACGGGCAAAAACGCATCGGGAGTAGAGACAACTGTCAAATCGTGTTGTAATTCATTCTTCGTTCGAGTTCGGGAATCGTAAGGCCGTAGGTGATACGGAGTAGGAAACGTCCGTAACGAAGGCCGAAACTACGGACTTCGTGCTTAGAGAGTAGAGCCCCTGGTCAGTATGGAACGTGCATTGTTTGCGGATGCCTCCGACAAAATTTTCAAGTACTTTTTGTGTTGTTGATATATACATACAAGCGTGTGAAAGATACTTGCATTATTAATACGTAAGAAAATGGCATGGATAACTGTTTCATCATAAAAAATATAGACAAATTATTTATTTATTAAAACTTTATGCACAAGTAAAAAAAATACTATACAAAGGTGGACTTAATGTTAATTTCTGAGGCATTTTCTACCAGTCAACCTTAGGGTGATGCAGAGACAAAACATGGCAGGTGCAACAAAAGGGATAGATAACTCGAAAAAGAAAACACTACTAAAACATAAATACTTAAATACATACATATAAACAGATTAAACTTTGTCAGGAGAAATAACGATAGGTAGATGAGAAAACGAATCCAGCAAATCAGCGTTGATATGATTTTACAAACTTCTCACGAATATGTTCACAAGCCTTCACTTTGAAAGATAACCGACTGGTTGCCATCCTGATGTTCAGAGGGAGCGCATTCCAAAGAAAGACCGCCTGGACAAAGAAAGAAGAGTGAATAAAACCAGAGCGGTGAGAAGGACATCGTAGAAGACGATTCTTGGTGGGTCGAAGATTTTTACTATGAGCACAGCATAAGTATTGAACATGGGAGGTCAGATAAGAAGGAGAAGTAGGTTTGTCGAGTAAAGAATATAACATAGACAGAGCCCTCAACTCTATACGCTGACGTATGGGTAACCATTTTAAAAGCAATCGGTGCGCAGACACATCATCATTCTTACGAATATTGAAGACAAATCGAATGCAGTTATTTAGAAGGCAGTCAAGTTTATTGAGGAGATCTGCATTCAGGTTATAGTAACACACATCACCATAGTCTATTATGGGAAAGATCAGGGACTGAGCATAGCCTTTATGTGTGATGAGAGGAGGTTTTTCAACCGATAGAGCAACCGCAACGTTCCGGTGACTTTTTTACTAACAGTCGTAACCTGCTTTCGCCAGTCAAGACATGTGTCGACATGCAGACCAAGATCCTTAACATCGGAGTTAAACGGGATGACGGAGTTATCAAACACAACAGGTGGTACAGTAACGCCTTTCACTTTCCTCATACTGTAGAGGCTCCTCCCTACAATGATAGCCTGACACTTCGTAGGGTTTACTGCCACCCCAAATCAGACCAGTTTTTAACTACACCTAAATCCCGGTTAAGCTGCTCAATCGCATCGTATATGCTGTCCACACTTGCCTGGTAGTAAAACTACAAATCGTCAGCATAAAGATGATACGCAACCCGAAGTTCTGTGGTAATAAGATAAATAAAAATGGAGAACAAAAGAGGAGCTAATATACCGCCTTGAGGGACGCCAGCTGCAAGATCACACCAACTCGACGAAGAGTCTCTAGCACGAACTGACTGCTGACGTCCCTGAAGATGAGCAGAAAACCATTCCAAAGCCTCCCGAGAGACCATAAGATAGGAAAGGTTAGATAAAAGGACTTCCTATCTGACGGTATTAAAAGCATTGGAGAAGTCAATTAACACTAAGACTGTAACTTTAGTGTCTTCCATGCCCCGCCTGATATCGTCAGTCACTTTAAGGAGGGCTGATACGGTACTGTGCCCGGGCCTGAAACCGGATTGAAATGGACTGATGAGGGAGTTGCGGTGAATGAATTGGGAGAATTGTTTATGAACACCTCGAGCACTTTAGATAGAAATCGAAGGATGGAAATTGGGCGAAAGTGACTAGGAAGAGAGGGATTGGGTATCTTAGGCAGGGGCCGAACAAGGGCTTTACGCCACAGGGAAGGGAAAACACCGGTGTAGAGGGTGAAGTATATGATGTGGGAGATTGCAGGGAGGAGTTGATCAAGAGCCGCTACGATCATACGGCGGCTGACACAGCTTTTACTTTCCAAACAATTTTCCGCGTAATTTCATTTGCCAAATTATTTCTTTGCAAATGTTATTGTTTAAACGTTCACTTGCCAAACATTAGGTTTGCGTTAAAATTATTTGTAAACAGTTTATTTACTTAGTAATAATTTGGCAAATGAAATTATGCGGAAAATTGTTTGGGAAGTGATATATTTGGCATTTAAAAAAAAAAACAATCCACGATACCCATTGTTATGACTGGTCAGACTTTCGGGCTCATTTCGACCTGTAACGACTGTCAAAGAACTTTGAATGACAGCCGGAACAACGGTTTAACGTGGTGTCCGAGACATGGAGGTTCTCGGTATTTAAAAATGGTTACCCATCCACGGACCAACCGCAGCAAGTGATTCAATGATATAATACATTTGCACTTTACTAATTGACCTCTCCATCTTACCCCGATCAAAGGCTCAAAGAGTACACAACGCTGCTACACAACTGACAACGTCATAAACATTATATTCTTGGTAGTTCCAAGGCACGAGGTAAGTCAAGATTTTTTATGAATAATTTATGGAACACCCCGTTTTTATCGCGGGAGGCGTACGTCCAACGAAGGCTGTGTTTACCAACGGATTTACCTCGAGGTGAAATTAGGGCTGCTTTCTTTTATCAGGAATCGGGCTTAGATAAACCTAGTATTTTTCATCGTTTAGTTTAAGCTACCTGTCCTTAATGTTGATGAGTCTGAACGTCCTTGCCTTGGTTTTATAGATTTTCGGATTTTATCAACGGATTATCTTGAGTTAACTTGTCTTCATTTCGTCCTGAGGTGAATATCTGTTTTCTGGGGGATATTCTGAATTTGTGAATAGAAAATGAAAGCCTTTGTAAATAAATTGTCTGAGGGAGAACCTATATTCACGATATCTACCTTTTTCTGACGCTTAGCTATGAGGAGCTTTTTTTTTTGTGTGGGAAATCATTATATGACTTATCCCGGTCTGGGTGGAGCGGGAGGGCGTGTCAGACTTTATCCGCTGCTGACTAAAACCCACCCGTGTTCCTCCAGTTACCTGTGCCAGGGCCACGGTATCTCTTTCGAACATTCCACGACCCTGAAGCAGCGAGGTGCTGTGTTTCTGTTTGAAGAATGGGTCATGGTCTAGGATGTCAACACAAATGTGATGAACCTGATAAGTATTACAGATATCCACAGCATGTATGAGAAATTTGTGCTCATAATCCCAAACATTTGGGTCGAGTAGGCGTTGAAGTTTTGTATGAGACAGTTAATATGTTTTTGTTCAGTTTGATGTTCCCTACCACACCCTTAAATTTGACCATATCTTTCTCATGCATGCTGTTGTGACCACTAAACTTATTATCTTATTGGATTGCCTAATTGTTCGACACCTAATACCATGAAATCTAACTTTTTCGATACTACGTGTGGAGAATAATGTTCTTCCAAGCATGATATTAAATGTATCCTACCGGTTCTAAAGCGGTTGGGTTCGCATCCCGTGGGTATGAGAGACTCCTGAAGCGATTTTTTTTTCCCTGTGAATTGTAGTGAGCGTGGAGTGAGCTGTCATTGCCACTGATGCTAGGGATTGACCAAGACGGAATGACACTGACAGCTCACTCCACGCAAGTCGACTGATTAGCTAACCTAATGACCAAGGTATGAGCTATGATTATAGAGATCTTTTCAAAACACTTATTTTGTCCAAATGCCTCTTCTCATACAGACAAAGCAAAAGCATTGATCACCACGCTTGCTCAATGCGTGTTGGTAATATCATTTTATTATCAACCTATTTATGGGACAATATATATTATATTTTTACCGAATCAAGGTTTCTCATGTACCTTTCTGCTCTTTCCTATACGTTGCCTTCTCCGGTCCCATAAACGCTTCTAAGTCATCCTTCCAGCGTTTCCTAGGCCCCCTCGGTGTCGACGCCCGTCTTCTGGCAACCACTGCGTGAAGATTCTGTATCATATTTCCCGCTGCATTCTTGTGATAAAACACTTTTTAAGTCTATTAGTACTTCCAAAATATTCCATATTTTACTTAAAATATCTCGCGGCAGCCCTGTTTAAGAACCCCGTGGATCTTGTTGTCAACGCGCGTGTATACTGTTATATTTTACGATGAGAATTATTTTTCCTAGGGAATTGGCAGTTGGAGGATCCTATCGATTTATTGGTGCAAACAGCATTTACCTGTGTACAGATAATATTATACTTGGAATGAATAAATCTGCATTAGATTATTACAGAATTTACGAGGTTAAAAAATGTTGCTTGTAAATTCGTTAAATGTGAAATTCCGAACTTTTATATTTATTATTTAGAGCCTCATCTGTTGGTAATAGTGTATTAGGAACAGCTTGTATGTTTTATTGTTAACTGTATAATAATAGAAAATATAAGATTTTACCTTCAAACATGACTTTTATAGTATTTCAGCACCCTTCCGATCAGTATGCACAATTACAATGATACAATTACTGACTGACTTGACAGTTCCACTCAATCTGTGTGGTTGTTTCCGCAAAATACCATTTCAGAGGAGTCAGATAGGAAACGCCGACCTCATCTAGTTTAAAAAAATATGATTCAAGTGTAAAAGTTTTTATACAAACCTAATTACAGAAATAAAATGATTTACTATTTATCATTTAAATGTCTTTCAAAAGTTTCACTATTCGCATATTTTTCCGTGTGCACCCAAAATAAATCTGCCTACCCCATTCCCGACCATGTTGGGTCGGCTTCCAATCCCGACCATATTGCGTCGGCTTCCATTCCCGACCATGTTGGGTCGGCATCCATTTCCGTCCTTGTTGGGTCGGCTTCCAATCCCGACCATGTTGCGTCGGCTTCCATTCCTGACCATGTTGGGTCGGCATCCATTTCCGTCTTTGTTGTGTCGGCTTCCATTCTCGACCATGTTGTGCCGGCTTCCATGTCCGACCTTGTTGGGTCGGCTTCCATGTCCGACCATGTTGGGTCGGTTTCCATTCCCGACCATGTTGGGTCGGCTTCCAATACCGACCATGTTGCGTCGGCTTCCATTCCCGACCATGTTGGGTCGGCATCCATTTCCGTCCTTGTTGGGTCGGCTTCCAATACCGACCATGTTGCGTCGGCTTCCATTCCTGACCATGTTGGGTCGGCATCCATTTCCGTCTTTGTTGTGTCGGCTTCCATTCTCGACCATGTTGTGCCGGCTTCCATGTCCGACCTTGTTGGGTCGGTTTCCATTCCCGACCATGTTGGGTCGGCTTCTATTCGCGTTCTTGTTGGGTCGGCTTCCAATCCCGACCATGTTGGGTCGGTTTCCATTCCCGACCATGTTGGGTCCGCTTCCATTCCCGTCCTTGTTGGGTCGGCTTCCAATCCCGACCATGTTGCGTCGGCTTCCATTCCCGACTATGCTGGGTCGGGATTGATAGCAAAGTTTGTGTTAGTTTTCATGTATCTCATTGTTGTGTCATGCATGGCAAATTAGTCTCGATTAGTAAACATAGCCGCACTTAAAATTCTAGGAATCGCGTTTCATCCTGGGTTAGTTCATTCATTCGTTGTTTTTTCAGTTTAATTGACTTTAGTAATGGCTTAAAGAACAATGTTCCCTATAAATTATGGCAACGGAATTCTTTTTTCATTGCTACTACTGTTCTTCCCCTTATCGCCATTGGCAGCTTTGTTTTAACCTCGTCCGAGTATAGGCCTCCACCCTTTTGTGTCATGCTTCCCTGGTCCCATCTGGCTATTAAACATAAAAAACCGACTACCGAAAAATCGGGTCCGTGGCTTAGGTCGCTAGTGGTCGAGGCACCTGTGGCCGACGCCTCCGATTCGATTAAATTAATTCAAAGCATGTTTTGATCAAATGTACTGTCTAGCACGAAAAAGTTTTGCAAAAATAATAAATGTATGTTGATTGTAAGATATGTATGATATTGAATCATAATTATATTTATAACATAGGAATGCATATATGTGTGTATTTGAATTTTTAGTTTTTTGGATGTTTGTACATAATAAATATGCTGCATAATAAACTGGGGAAAAAGGAGTGTAAGGATAAGGTAAAGTGGTGATCCATTCTCTCTGTTATTTGATCAATTAATTTTGTTTATCAAGGTAAAATACTTTGTTAGTTTGGTGAAACACTTTTCTCATTTATTACTAAGTGAAAAAGCACAAAAAAAGAAAAGGTATTAAATTAATTGAGTCGGGGGTGTTAGGCACAGGTGCCTCGACCACTGGGGGCCTAAGCCACGGACAAGGACCCGAAAAATCACGCTCAAAAAAGAACGGAACAAGGAAATATTTCAATTACAGAAATCAAGACAGGTACAAAACGGTTTTTTATAGTTCATGACTTTACGTCCCCTAGAGGGCGCCATATTCGTGTGTGTGTATAATGTGACGTCATAATTTTAGCCTTTATCCCGCGTACGCTCAAGACGCCTCCAGCAATACCTCATTTTTCTTACCTGAAATTATGATAAGTAGTTCAGAAGTCTATATTTATTAAACTTTAAAATAGAATGTTTACACAAGGACTAAATGAAAGTACTGATACAAATGAATATAAGAAGTACTCCGCATCGCTGTCATCCGGAAACGTGCCCAGAAGACTGGCAGCATTGCCACGTTGCGTTGAATGGCAATGCTAATTCATTGGCCAAAGAACAATCCAGCCCTCTGGCCTCGTGAAATACCGACTGGTCGGAGATATTTGCTTAAAAAGGAGGCGCGCACGTGGCCCCATGACCCGAGCGTTTCGACCCATGAGTTTAAAACTGTAGTTACCCATGAGGTTACAGTATTTGCGCCGCTTGAGGGACTCAGCAGCCGCAGCAGCAGCGCAAGGACAGCCGGCCGTGCTAGGAACATGAAATGGCGCAAGGGTATCGACACAGGTTGCGTCCCACACCAGAGGCCTACCCACCTTCCAAGGCAACAACTTCATACCGTCTGGTCTCTTCCCATCGTCACGTACCAAGCCGTTTGGTTCTAAAGCCACAGGTACGCCGGTGGTGACAAGGTCTCGACTAATAATATCGTTGATGCTAACGTGCCGTGCTATGCAACCTGCGCTCCTGTAGCAGGACAGCCCATGGTGCCCGAGACTGTCGACAGCTTCACCAGTTGTAACAGTTTAGAAGTTATGAGGGAACTGATGAAATATGTTGAAATGAATGTATGTCTTCCAAAAGCTAAAAACAGGATACCACATTTTAAACATAATACAGGGTCAAATTAAATTAGCTAGTGAAACTCTGCAGACGTGACAGAAATGTAAACAAGATAAAAAGAAAGTTTTGTAAGTATTTGAAGTGCGAGTTGAGAAAATAGTTTTTTTGTTTTATCGTGTTAAGATATCGATACCCATCACGTCTGCGAAGTTTATACAAAGAAAACTGATTTTTAACTAATGCTTCAAGTGACTACAGTACAACTGTTTTCATTAATGTTGACATTAATGTCCCTCTGCAATCTGTCGTGCCTGAGACTTGAGCAGCTTTCTTCCCATTTTTTAAATCCAAGTCGATTGAGAGCGTCCGGTCTGCACCAAGTGCAAAGGGCAACCGATAGAAATCCGAAGAACAACGAAACACGAAGTTTCCCGAGGGACATTAAGAAAATAGTTGTACTGTACACTCCCTGCGGTTGATGACCCCTAAAAAAAGTATAAAATAAAGTTGTTTTTTTATTTTATCATGTTTAGCTATCAACAGCCATCACAGTTTCGATCGCTTATTCAATATACACTTGGTCCCAAAAATAACGGTCCAGTCACAAAAGTCCGAATATCTCCCGAACTACGTATGTATGCTATCATAATGAAACAAATAATATTCGATTGGGCATTTAATGATACAAAAAATGAATAAATAGAAACTTATGTGTACCTTCATTCTTATTCTCAAAATAAAAATGAAACTAAAGTAAGACATTTTTTTCAGGAACTTAAAAATTTTGTAAGTTTATTTTTTTGCTTTTTTTCATTACATGCATAATTTTAATACTTCGTATTGCCTCCCCGAGCTATTCTTGCAGCTTCCAGGCGATTCGGCATGCTGAACACCAAATTTCGGAGCCGGTTCTGAGGAATGGCTTCCCATTCCTCCACCAGTGCTTGTCTGAGCTCGGGTAGCGTGATTGGTGGGGAGTTACGACGTTTTACGAAACGTTCAAGCTCGTCCCATGCATGCTCTATGGGGTTTAAATCAGGGCTTCGCGCTGGCCACTACATCAGTTCGATACCGACCTCTCCAAGGTATTCATTTACAATTCCGGCGGTATGAGGACGCGCATTATTATGCATTAATATGCCATCCCGGTCCATCCTCGCCATGAAAGGTACCACATGCTCATTTAGGATCTCCTCCACGTACCTCTCTGCATTCAGAGTGCCATTTTGAATTAGCACGAGCTCGGTGCGGGCCTCGGCAGAAATTCCAGCCCAAACAAGTACTGAGCCTCCGCCGTGTGCCACTTTTTCCTCCACACAGTCTTGATGGAAGCGTTCCCCTGGTCTTCTGTACACCAACTACCTACCATCATGCTTGTAAAGCATGAATTTCGATTCGTCCGTGAACATTACCCTAGACCAATCGTCCAGTGTCCAGTGTTGGTGCTCGCGCACGTATATATGTCTTGCAATTCGATGTTGCCGTTCCAGTTTGGGGCTATTTGCGGGCCTTAATGGTTTCAAGTTTGCCTCAGCAAGACGTCTCCTCACTTTTTGTGCGCTTAAATTGCTACCATCAAAGCGAATAAAGTGATTTTTTTGTCCAACTGCAGTGTGAAAACGATTTCGGAGCATTGTAGCCACCAGGTATCTGTTTTCCCTGGCCGTTGTGCATCTTGGCCTGCCATTTCCTGGTCTCCGAAGGTGCGATCCGGTATCTCGGTACCGCTGGACTACCCGCTGAACAGTCGACAAAGATACACCAATGTTTCTTGCTGTTTCACGCTGGGTCCGCCCAAGTTCCAAGAAAGTCAGGATTCTGGTACATTCATCTAACGTGACTATGGCAGTCGCTCCACCTCACTGAATACTGATTATGCACGTGGAAGTCGTTCACAATATTTTTTGTGACAGAATAGAAATGGAAAGAAACCATAATGACATAAGGCAAAAAATTTGTTTTCATAAATATATTTTTTTTAAATTTTGTTTTTTTTTTTGTAAATAAGTTTCATTGATCAGCCAGTATAAAAAGTATGTCATAAGAAGCGCAACAAAATAGTCTTTATTCTGTTTTTTATTTCATTGATCTAACTCTTACAGTTTTGTAGATATTCGAACTTATGTGACTGACACGTTATTTTTGGAACCGAGTGTAATTTCATCTATTTACTGTTTTAAACCATTAACTTTTAAGACAGTGATATTACTACCATACATTATATTTGGGCTTTAAAATCAAAGCATTAACGCACATTTTATTAATGCCTCGATAATGAACAGCTGCTTTTATATTCACAAATTCAGATTACATAACATAACATCACAATCCCAGAAGGGTTAGACAGATGTGTACCTATAGTACACGCACATTTCGCCAGTTATGTTTAAGTCCAATGTAATAGGGGACGAGCCTATTGCCATCAACCGGGCACAAATCCAAACTCCGGGCTGCTACTGAGAAATTCTAGATAGAAAAACCCACACTTTGGCCGACCTGGAAATCGAACCCAGGACCTCATGCTCAGCAGTAGGTAAGGCTACCCCTACACCAACGAGGCAGTCAGATTACCTCTCCTACTAAAAGATTTTCAAATGCTTCTCTCCCTACAAAATGGGTAATATTGCCAACACACCTTATTTATTACTATGACCAATATGTCTACCACAACACCAACATCAAAAATTATTCCGCACCCAAAACTACCGTAACTCATCCCCCAATACCTTTTCCAACACCCATTTCACCGTGAAAGCCTCGAAATTGATCTCTCGAAGACATAAACCTAGTATCACAGTGTTGGCAGCCTGCCACGTTGATAAAAAATGGTGTTCTTGATCGAGATACTTCGATGTCTTTGTAATGTAGTGTAAGATGCTCGGTTATGACATCGGAGTTTATAGCGCTTCGAAGTTGTGGTCATACATATGGTTTTGGTTATAGTGAGGGACCGAAACTGTAACCGTACGCTGTTTTTAACACTCTTTTCATAAAACTGTTTTAAAAGAAACATATTTGTTAATTTAACCGATACAATAATGTTACAGAATCGAAGTGAAACTTTTTTGTGTTAATAAGTTTTAATACTCGTAGTGTAGCAGAATATACTCATGCCTTCTTCTCATGGGGGTAGGCAGAAACCACAGACCGCCACCTGCTACAATTCTTCTCTTTTGCCTCGTTTACGTTCATACATCTGTTCGTCTGGTCTTAAATCAAAATATTTTATTTCAAATTAACTTACATGGGCACTTATGAAACGTCAAAGTCTAGGTGCAAGGTTCGAATTGGTCGTATCCTATGGAGTAGACCCGGCAGGAAACTCCACGGTTACTCTTTTGATTAAAAAATATGTGACTTTTACAATGTTTTTAAATTACAGTATTACTGTGTATGGGACGACAGTGTAGGCCTGTCAACAAGTACCATTTGCTTAACAAATAGACAATGGTCTATAAATCTACAAGGCCTACACCGTTCTCACATGTATAAAATATCAAAGAATCTAAAAAGTAAAAAAAAACTTAAACCAAATGAAATGATGGCCATTTCAACTGTAACAAATCCTAATTAATATGCTGTTCACAAAAGCCATTAAAGAGTTGAAATTAGAACTGTAGGTTAACACTTTTATATCTGTTTCAGATATATTAAGCAACATATTATACGATAATGTTACAGTATCAAAATGTAACCTTTTTTTGTGTTAATAAGCGATAAATTATGTATAACAGAAATGAGTAGTTTTAGGTATAAATGCATGGTACCGCAACAACGCGCGGCAGACAGACAGACGCGGCGATGCCAAAATAGCCTCAATCCAGTCGGAAATGAGGCTATTTTGGCAATGCCGCGTTTACCTGTTACACTTATTAACACTGTTAACACTTTTATATCGGTAAGAGATATTATTACTGTTGCACTTTTGTAAGTGTTTTGGGTTTACACATTGAAAACCACATTTTTAGGTGTAACACTTATAATTCTGTAACTTTTATGAAGGTATTTTTATGTCCCTGGTAGTGAGCTAATATTCGAATTACAAGTTTTCATACAATTGTCATAGGCTGATAGAATACCATACAGTCACTCTTTACAGTTGTATGAAATGGCCATCACACGGAAAACGTATGGAAGTGATTTTCGTAGTTAATTTGATAAATAATTAATTTGCCTGACTATACTTTCAAGGTTAATCTTGAATGTAACTGACTTGACTTATATTCGGTGGCTCAGAAGTATATAAAATGAAGTGGCACAGCCTTTGCGTCATAATGGCATTCATCCCATTTCATACACATTTAAGACACTGTCATACTTTCCAATTATTTAAATATAATAATACCACTCAGAGGCCTCTTCTCACTCAGAGAAGGCACGAGCTTTGATCAACAGGCTTGCTCAAGACGGGTTGGCGATGTCAGATTAATATTAACTACTAGCTGACCCTGCAAACGTTGTTCTGCTTCTTTTTTTCTTTTGAAAAATAAGTGTTGGCCATTTCTCAGACCTACATATGCACACAATATTTCATACAAATCGGTCCAGCCGTTTTGGAGGAGATTGGTAACAAACATTGCGACACGAACACAAGAATTTAAAATATTAGACGATAAGTCCAGGTTTCCTCACGAAGTTTTTCCTTCACCCATGTCTGTAAGGCCCAAGATAAACTCATAAAGTACATATGAAATTGAAAAAGACACATTGGTACTTGCCCGAGTTTGAACCAGAATCTTGTGGTCACTGGGCCGTCATATCAATACACCAGCCAATTATTTGCTAGGCACCATGCATTGTTATACTGTTCAGTCAAGTGTCCAAGTTCAATTTACGGCAGACACTATTGCAGGTCAAGCCCCCATGATGCCATCGATCATTAATTTTCCGACATTTATTTCACAGATAACATTTCTGAGGAACCTCAAACATATACATACAGCGCGTATCAACTAAACAAATAATTTCAAGGGACCAACACACTAATCGCGAAGAAGCATCAACTGTCCCTTATAAAACTGTAAAAAAAACAACGGGTTGCACTCCGGGTGTGCCGGCAGAAGTGAAAACTTTAATATTAACGTTGTGCATTTTTCATATTTTGCACGAATTTCTTTAATTTTCAGTATAAAAGTACTATCATTTATGTGGTAGAATACAATATTTATTTATTGCGCTATCGTACACAAACCTGACAATTTATATTACATTAAAAAGTTTATCTCTCAGAAAAATCAATCAATAAAAATAAAAAAAAATCAACAATCGATGGTCTTACGAATTTTCGATCAGGTCACATGTCCTGACGCGAGTTTAACATTTGTTACCCATTACAAAAAAGTGTACAACGCCGCTAAAGAAGTTTTCACTTCAAAAAAACCTTACTAGACCGATTTTTTTTTCTTTCTGGATAACAATATTGGTACCATGGAGATTTTTTTTCAGTTTGAAGGACAGGACTACACTTAAATTTGATCATAACATTTTGATATATGCTGTAGAAGCGTGAAAACTGCTTAAATATGCTTCAAAATTGTTCTCATGAAGACATAATCCGGTGCCGAAGCTGGCAAAGTGCCATTTAGGTCCAAGATTAGCTTGCCAATGAGAATTTAGGACAGATTTGACTTCTCGCTTGTCGACTCGTTTTCTGTGCTTTTTTACTTGATAACAGTTTTACTGGGATAAAATTATTCTACATGTTAATCTAACACCCTAAATGCGTAACACTCTATTAATCACAATCTGAATCATTTTGAAGGATATTGCTAATCCATTGCTTCGTATGTTCGAAAAATTTGACTGCTCAACAACGTAAATAACGCAATGAAAATTGTTGAACTGTCAAAACTGATAGTGTGTTACCCAATTACCCCGCAGGTTATAAACTATCTGGTATATCAAATTTCATCCGTTCTGCCGTTTCTGCGCGATTGAGCAACAAACGTACAAAGTTTCACATTTATAAATATAATAAAGTAGGATTTTATGAAGTAGTAAATAAGCAAAAGCAGTAAAACTTGTATGTTTACGGCATACAGATTTACCCATATAATCTAATTTGCTAGAAATATTCAATGGACAGTTTTGACTTCGCAACGATTTGATTATATGTTTAGATGTCTTTCTTCGTGTGTGTCTGTGTGAGCGCTTAGATCTTATAACGGATTTTGTTGTGGTTATCACTATCGTTCAGAAAATGTATTCTGGTAGGTTAATATGTACAACATTAATATTACACTTACATATTATATTAAAGAACTCTCGATGATTAATCATGTTGTAAGATTCGTGCAAATCGTGGGCGGCGCGCTGGTCCAATATATGTATGAAGCGGTAATCTTAGGTTCTAATGGTTTTCATAACCACTGCAATGCGTTATAGACCATGTCTATGTTTCTGGTGTTATCTGTGAATGTAGTGGTTTACGCTACTCGTATGTGAGCCTGAATTTCAATACTCAATATACTCAATATCTTTATTGCTTTACCATAATGTGTACTTAGGTGGTAACTATATAATAGAGATCATTATGGACCCTGTAGGGCACAGCAAAAGTTTAGGAGAGAGGAAGCCCTGTTTCAGGAGACAATCAAGAAGTATTTATAATAGCAAATTTCAACTACAATATAAACAAAGTCAGGAGGTCGCGAATAAGATAATAACATTTCGCTTAACCATTATTTTGTACTTTATCTGCAAAATGTACTACAATATTTTAGATTATTTTTAGATACCTGTACATGTATCCTGTTTATTAATTAATTTATATTATTTCCTTTGAATAGTTGTTATGGTTATATTATTTAATTATTATTCTTTAATTATAAAATGTATTATTAATTGCAATATTATGATTTTTTATTTATTATTATTATCTTATTTATGAGCAGTGGTGGCCCAGTGGTAACGGTCCCGACTTACGAGTTGTAGGTCGTGAGTTCGAACCCAAGCAGGCGCTTAACTTTTTGTAAATAATTTAATCACCACTGCTCTCAAAACGGTGAAGGAAAACATCGTGAGGAAACCGGCATGTCCTAGAACCAAAAATTCGAAGACATGTGACATCTACCAACCCGCACTGAGCCCGCGTGGTGGATTACGGCTCACTACCTCTCGTAGAGAGGAGGCCTGTGTCCCAGCAGTGGGAACGTTATAGGCTGATTATGCAATCTTATTTATTCATTGTTACCCTATCACTAATTTATGTTAATCATACCTATAGATTACGCGATTATCATTAGTTACTGTTATCAATTATTATTCATATATAACTTTTTATTATATTAGTAATTTCCTTAACATAATTATATACCTTTTTTATTCTATTATTTATGTTTATCATTTAAATATTCGTCTATGGAATAACAGCATTTGTTTATTAGTATTTTTTTCAAGTTTTGTTATAAATATATTAATCTTTTCTTCTTTCTTTACTATGTCTGGTAGTTTGTTGTATATTTTTATAGACATTACATAGGGACTTGTAGAATGCATTTTTAGCTTGGATTTTGGTATGTTAAGCCTAGATCCGTGCCTAAGTGTGTACTGTGATTGGATGTCTTCGCGTTTTGTGTATAACTCTTGATGTTTACGGACAAATTTACATATTTCTAGAATGTAAATACTGGGGAGGGTTAAAATATTATGTTTAAGGAAATAGGGTTTGCTGCTGTCGGTTTTATCAATGTTTACCAAGATTCTAACTAATTTCTTTTGTAGGGTAAAGAGTGTCAGTGCATCTGTTACGCCGTAGGTAAGCCATGCGTTAGCATACGCATAATAGGTGGCGAGGGCAGTTTGTAGATTGGTTGTTTTTTTAATTTCCCGGAGAGCGTATGAAAATTTTGAAATTTTTGAACGGGTTTTGTGTATTTGTGTTTTCCAGTTAATATGTTTATCTATTATAAATTTCAAGATGCCACAGATAATAATATTGCCGTCTGTAGGCTATGCCGATGATGTTACCATAATAATAAATGGCACCCACGAAAATACCTTATGCAACCTTATGCGCCAAGCCTTGAAAATAGTAGAGGACTGGTGCAACAGACACCAGCTATCCGTCAACCCCACAAAAACCGAACTGATTCTCTTTACAAAAAATGACACTACAACTACCACGCTTCTTTGGTACTACCCTAAGCCTGTCAACCGAAACCAAATACCTAGGCATTTATTTGGACAAACAGCTTAATTGGGCGAAACACACCAAATATATCACTACAAAAGCCAACATATCTCTGTGGCAGTGCAAGCGAATGCTTGGCAGAAATTGGGGGATGAGCCCCAAAGTCACCTACTGGCTATACACTACTATTATTCGACCAATTATCACGTAAGGCTCGTTGGTCTGGTGGCCTAGGACAGACCTGAGCACAGCCCAAAGAGATTTCGAAAAACTGCAGCGGTTTGCCTGCGTAGCAATTACTAGCTGCATGAGAACCACACCCACTGCTGCCCTACAGGCGATGCTTGGGCTACCACCCCTACACCTCATCGTGAGGGAGGAAGCGACCCTAGCTGCCTTCAGGCTCCACATATCGGGAACCCTAAGCAAAGACTCTAGGGTCAAGCACATACGCATAAAGGAAGATGCGGTCAACCGACAACCAATGATGGCATCACCCTGCGACAAAATCCCGAAACGACATTACTTTCAAAAGCACTACAATATCATACTCTCAGAAGAACAGTGTGACTACTCAGGCACGAATGAACTGAGAGTATACCCGACGGCTCAAAGACCGGATCCGGTACAGGAGCCGGAGTATTCTCAAATGACCTCAACATAACCATATCAAGTTCGCTGGGAATGTTCAACACCGTTTATCAAGCGGAGTGTGTGGGCATCATACAAGCGGTGTATGCCATAGAAGCCAGAAGAGTTACGGACACCCACATACGTATACTCTCCGATAGCGCCTCAGTCCTCAAATCATTAGGGAAAGAAAATATTACCTCGAGTCTAACACTAGAATGTCACAATGCCCTAGAACGAGTTACGGTATCTAACCGCAACAAGGTGACACTTCAATGGATAAAAGGACACGGCGGATCACTAGGCAACGACGCAGCTGACGAATTAGCCAGGAGAGCATCCAGCACATCGGCTTGCGGGCCTGAACCCGTCATACCCATCCCCTTCAACCAGATACGCAGGTGGCTGCGGGAATCCACCCACACACAAGCCGAGAGGTGGTGGACCTCGACACCAGGCTGCAGGCAGTCCAAGGAAGCTTTGCCATCCTTAAATGGCAGGCTAATCAGACGGTTATTACGCCTAGACAGAAATGGCCTGAGCCTGGTGACGGGGACCATCACAGGACTCTCTGCTCTCACTGCTCGCTAAACAAACACCTTCACATAATAGGCATCACGGATAGTCCACTGTGCAGAGCTTGCATGGAGTCGGACGAAACCGTTGCGCATGTGCTCTTTGAGTGCACAGGCGTTACTCAGATAAGAACAGAAACCCTCGGGACACCCGGATCTTTCACAGATGTTCTCGACAGACCAGAAGCTTTGATCGGCTTCTGGAGGGAGGTGGGCTGGTTGGAATATTAACCACCGACGGCCGCCATGGCCCACGCACAATGGTCCACATGAAGGACTAAGCGCGGAAACCAAACCCTCTAACATAGAACATAGAACATAATATTGCCGTCATAAGTGATAATTATCTAAGTACCTACCTATCTAAGTTGTACAACTCCTCGAAAATTTATAGTCATATTAAGTATATAATATTATTTATTTGCAAGAATACGAGTTAGGGTGTACTAAAATATTGCCACTTTTTATTTTATTTCCTTGAAAGATTTGGATGAAATTCGTAATCCATTGATTTCTAAAGGGTGGCAGGGATATAGACACGCAACCTGTTACCACGGATTCGGTACCTACACGATTCTGAACCCCTCTTCCTTTAAAATTGACGTCGGTTATTAGAATAAAAAAATGCTGTTCGATGCATTTTGACCGCGTAGATACTTTTGTAGGAAACAGCAGTTTTTAGGGTTCCGTACGTCCTATTGAAAAAACGGAACCCTTATAGGATAACTCGTGTGTCTGTCCGTCTGTCACAGCCAATTTACTCCGAATCTACTGGCCTCATTAAATTGAAATTTCGTACTCATTTGAATTTTTGTGACCCAAACACGGTCGTGTAATGTAATTAAACGAATTTTGAATATACCCCATATTCAAAATTAGTTTCACATTTGGAGGGAACACTAGAAAATTGACAGAAAAAAAAATGTTGCAACAGGGGTTAAAAGGCCGTCACAGATAGTAGATTCTCTCGTTTTTTTTTTTACATAAATGCTCGTAATTTTTTAAATACATAGCAAAGATATTTTTATCACCCGGGTTGACGTCGACACACAGAACAGCTAGAATATGTGTCGAAAAATCGTTTGGTCGACAACGTTAATATCGCAATGAATATTGTTGAATTCTCAAATTGGGATTGTGTGTATTACGTTTTAACCCTGCTGGATTAAAATGTTAACCCATCATAAATCGACTTTCTTTCATTCGAAATATCTTTAAACCTGCATTAATAACGCAGTATCATCGCGGATTCCTTATCTCAAAAGGAATCTTTAAAGACGTTATTCAGTTTTCTTATAGGCACGCCAAGATAATATCCTCATTCACCAATTAATACGGTCATAGTCGGCCATGCGTGCCCACGGGAATACCCCATAACTTCCCTTGTAAAAAAACCTTTAAAACGGAGATAAAGTTATGGCATTTTTATGATATAACCAGGACTTAATGCGCGAAACTGTTAACGGTTCTGATAACCTCTATAAAGCTCTTATTGTGGTAAAGTTTAGTTTTAGTATTTTTGGTCAGTGTCTAGTAATGATGGCGACTGTTGATATTTTTTTCTAATGCTGAACTGAACAACAAAACGTCACCCTTTATTTTACCATTATCAAAATCATTTATTTATTGCATTCCATAATGTAAAAAGATGTTACAAAGGGCTTAAATCTAGGTACAAAAATATGTACCTTGTAAGGGCACTGCAAAAGGATAAAATTAAAAGTAAGTAAGAGAGAGGAAGAACGCTTTAATTTGATTAATTATTTGGGTTTCAAAACGAATACATATTTCAATCAAAAACTATTTTGTGAAAACATGTCATTTAGATATTCTTTGATATTATAATAGCATTTACAAAATAGTAATTGTTTCAATTTATTTGTGAATTTATTAAAATTTTGCACATTTTTAATTATTTCCGTCAATTAATTATACCTATATACTCTAGTCATGTCAATGAAAGTATCATTGACATGACTAGAGTACTGGTTGAGTGCATTTTTAGCTAATAGCTTGGTATGTTTCATTTGTTTTTATGACGTAATGTGTATATTGACTGTATATTTTCTCTCGTGGTGTAAAAGTGTTGGTACTTTCGAACAAATTTGCAAATTTCTAGTATGTATAGGCAGGGGAGGGTGAGTAATTTATGTTCTTGAAAATGAGGTTTACAGCTGTCGGTTTCTAGAAGAAACCGACAGCTGTAAACTAATATTCTTATTAGTCTTTTTTGCCGTGTGAAAAGTGTCGGTGCGTCTGTGCTGTTTCCCCACAATATCACGCCGTAACTGAGCCATGCATAGGCGTAGGCGTAATAGGGAACTTATCAGTTTCAAGGTTAGTAGTTTTTGTGACTTCACTAAGGGCATAAGCAAATTTTGATAGTTTAGGTCTAATTTTACAATATGAGATTTCCAATTAATGTTAGTGTCTACGGACAGGCCAAGGAGAGTAAATTCTTGAACGAATGCTATTGTAGTACCGTTGTAGGTAAAGTTTATATCTAGTGGAGTTTTTTGACGAGGGTGGAAGGCCATAATTTTAGTTTTAGAGAAGTCGATATCGCGGTTATGGTTATACATCCAAGTTATTGTGTTATTTAGTTTAGTGGTTAGGTCCGCGCTGTAGCCAACATTGTTACGGCATGAAGTAAGAAGCGAAATATAGTCAGCAAACAAGACGCATGGCCCATCTATGGTTTTTGGAAGGTCGTTTAGGTAAATATGAAATAGAAATTCTTCTTGGGGAATAGAGGGGTTAATTGTTTTACTATGTGATCGAATATTTTGTATTTCTTTGGTATTTTCAGTATAAAATTATATTTCAACCTGGTGTTCTTTATTTGTTCTAGATTTAAATCATTTTTTTTTTTTTTTTTTTCATAAAATTTTTATTAGTCTACAGACACAGTTTCATAGTTATTTGTGGAAGACTGGTGCCTAAACTAAGTTTTTTACAAAACCTGTATGTCAGGTCACCAGGCCCCCATAACAAAGTTTCACATTATTTTCGTTGCACTAGACACGATCTGATTCGTATATCTTATAGAAATAAAAACATAACACATTATAATATTGCAATACTGCTCATTAAACATGATTTATAAAATTATTGAATTAAAGTAATTTATTAATTAATTTAATTAAGAATACATGCAAGGGAGGATGTATGTGAATGTGTGTGAAAGCGTGTTGGTGAGTGTGCGAGATGTGGAGTGAGTGTGTGCGTGCGTGGTTTGGGGTGCTTGGATTGCTTCATTCGTGAGTTTTACCGCGGATCCCTATAACATGTAATTTGTTCAAGAGAATGTCATATTGCACCCTGTCGTAAGCCTTGGTCATATCTAACAGTTTACCTACGGCGTATTTTTTGTCATTTATTATTACATTTAAAGCTTCCTGTATGTATTTATAAATTGCTAGAATAGTGGATCGGTTTCTGCGAGAGCCGTTTTGTTGATTTTGTTCTTTTCGCAGAAGGAGTATACACGATTACACAGCGCTTTCTCAAAAACTTTTGAGGCGGTTGGTAATAGAGCTATTGGACGGTAATTGCTTGGATCCGTTTTCGAGCTCTTTTTGTAAATAGGTTTTATCAGTGCTTTCTTTAGGTAATCCGGGAAAGTGGCGTCATCGAAAGATTGATTTATTAGCAAGTAGAACGGTTTCAGTTCGTTTGCACATTATCGTATTAACATTGATGGTAACTCGTCTACTCAATGACTTTTTTTGCTTTTGAGGTTTTATATAGTGTGTTTATTTCACCGGGGTCTACTGGGCTGACAAACATGGTGTTTTCAGTGGTGTAGAGCACTGGGGTGCCTGTCGCCTCTTTGCCTGGTGCTTTGTTGCTACCCTCGCCGATGGACGCAAAGAAGTTTTAAAAAAAGTTATATATTTGTTATATATTGTATTTATGTTGTTTTTTTTGTAATTTAATGTTATTTTTATCCCTTTTTATTTTCTTATTTGTTCTTTCGTTTATAATACTCCACATAGTTTTAACTTTGTTATTTGATTTTTTATTTAATCTATATTTTGCATTTTTTTTTGCTGTTATAACTGTGTTCTTCAGTGTTTTTTCATATTTTTTAATTTTTTTTTAATTAGTTCTTTTTGTTAGTTATGAGTGTAAGTATCTTTTCGAGCCTTTTATTTTTACATGAAAGTTTAATGCCTGGGGTCAGCCAACACTTTTCATATATTTTTTTAACTTTATTTTCATTTTAGGCATACATTGGTTTAATATCGTAGTTAGTGTGCTATTAAATGCTGCGTAATTTTCATTTACGTTTTTATTTGTTTTTATTATTTCGATCCAATTTAATTCATTTAATTTAGATTTGAATAGCTGGGTGTTTTTTTTAATTGTAAAACCTTTTTTTGACATACCAGATAGCTTGTTTAGTTGGTTGAGGCAAAGCTATGTGTATGATAGAAGCACTATGATCTGAGAAACCTAACTCCTCTACAGTTTTATGAAATTTGCTATTGATATTTGTAAAAATTAAGTCAAGGGCATGTTGATGAGGTTTGGGCAATTCGTGTTGGTGATTATATTTGTTGATTTAACTTATATTCTAGCATGAGATCTCACAATTGGCTTGTTTTATAAAACATTGATGTTAAAGTCTCCTTCTAAAATTATATTTAGTTTAAAATATTTTTTATTTGTATTAGTTTTATTTTTATTGTTTGTAAAGTATATCTTCCTCTCTTTTATTCTAATAAAATAGTTTTCAATAACAGTTTTTCTGTTACTATTTCTGTTGCACATACTTCTATAACATGCTCAATTGAAAATTCTGTGATATAGCTTCTGTCCACGCATTCAATGTCTTCTTGTAAAAGGATGCAAACTTCACCGCCTGTTCGAGTTTCCCGACAGTAAGAAGATGCAAATTTGTAGCCGCTAAAATGTATTGTGTCAATTTTTGTTATGATAACCACGATTCGGTTAAGCATATAGCTTTGTACTTAGGTGTTTGTTCTATGAAGGCTTCCAGTATGTGTTGTTTATTAAAGAGGCTTTGGATATTCTGAAATAGTATTTTAAATTGTTGGTCTTTGTTTTCGAAACGGCTCTTTTTGGGGTTCTGTATTATTGTAGCTTTGAAAGTAGTTTTTAATACCCCGAGAATTTCTTGGTCTCCTTTTTCTTTGTTTCTATTTATGTTAAATCGGTTTTTGAGTGTCTCGTCTTCTTTTGCTCTGAGTTTTCCCTCTATTATCAATTGATGATTTTGAATTATTGCATGTAATCCTTTACTTCTTGCTTTTAGATAAAAATAATCCGCAGCTCTGGAAGAGGTGTCTTTTTTCTTTGACATACGCCGTCCTTTTGCTTATTAGTTCAACCACTAGTGGGCGATTTTGTATGCTATATGTGAGTATCTTCTATGTATCCCATTAGGTCGACATTCTTAATCTCTCGAAATAGATCAATTAGTTTCATGTGTAGATTGTTGACTGGTTCCTTGTAGTATTCTTCAAGACCATACAGTACAATCTTTATAAATGACTTTCAGTACAATAATTTCGATTTGACTGATCCTTAACATTTTGTGTTTTTGTTTTTAGGAACTGAAATAGCAGATATTTCAGTTTTTAGTTTCTCGTTTTCGATTCTAAGGTTTTCTATAGCAGCATTTGTATCTTGAATATCTATTATTCTCTGTTCGTTTTGCATTACTATGGCATTCGTTTCACGTTCAACGTGTTCTCTTAGTTTTGACATAGCTTTGTTTATTTCAGTGTGTTTGTATTTCGTAATAATTGATTTGTTGTTTTCTTGTAGATGTAACATCAAGATTTCACTTAAGTTTTGCAGTGTTAGTTCGGTTTGTTTATTAGATTGAACTGTTTTTGCATCATTCTGTATGTAAATTGTACCCGCAGGGTTAGGCAGAGTTAATGACTATCCCAATGTAACTCAGAGTGAGTTACATTGGGATAGGGAAAGTTAGATTCTGCGGATCTAACTTTCTTTCAACAAATCTATAGTAAGTTTACACTTTTTAGGGTTCCGTACGTCCTAATGAAAAACGGAACCCTTATAGGACCACTCGTGTGTATCTCTGTCTGCCCGTCTGTCACAGCTAATTTGCTCCGAATTAACTAGACTGATTAAGTTGAAATTTGGTACACGTATGATTTTTTGTGATCCAAACGCGGCCGTGTAACGTATTACGTAGTATAAACGAATTTTGAAAGTGTGGGTCCCTTTTTGTAGGAAAACTAGACTATAATAAATCAAAGTGTGACATATCAAATGAAAGGGCTTGTTGTGAGGAACTCATATTTACTGGATACTTTTAAATAAACAGTTTTGTCGTTATTCAAGAAATAAAATGAGAATTGGCCATCCCCCATCCCCCTTATCTCCGAAACAAGTGTGTGTTGTAGTTCATTACGCACAGATTACAGGAAAACACTGTGGTCTTAAAATAACATTGTAAATCTTTCAATATTATGCGTGCAAACCAACGGTTGCAGTTGGAATCTATGAGAGAACATGTTATTCAACTATAATGTTAAGTTTATTATCGGGGTACACGGCAGTACCCCCGCCCGAGCCAAAAACAAAAAGAAGGGGGACTACATATATTTCGTCGAAGCGTTTAGTCGTATTTTCATACCCTCATAGCTTCGGCCTGGATAATGCCAGAGAGCTCAAATTATCAAGATGCAAATTAGTTAGCAGACTTGTAAAACATACTTAGTTTCATGTGTCTTGCTTTTACACTGACTGACTCACTCACTCGCTCATGAAAACTTGGTATGCAGGCTAGGATTTGCACACAACAACAAAAAACAAAAAAAATCTGTAACCTTCACCCTCCAACCCCCTTAAAGTGAGGTGCAAGTCTGTTTTTCTTACGGATAATCGGTATATCTACTTCTATTTGCTATGAAAGCTTTAGAAGCATGTACTTACGTAACCAACAAAGACGACACTCTTTTTATCTCGCATAGATTAGCTTCACTTGTAACTAACAAACAATGTAATTAAATCTTAGAAGTAAATTTTTACCTACTTCGAATTGCCGTATCGAAATGTAACTTTGTATATGTAGTTAGGATGACAAAAGTATAATTTGGTGTCTTGGAGTTGATCCGATGATGGAGCTAGGAGGGTGATGGTGGAACTCTTCAGTGGCTACTAGGAAATCCCATCGAGTTTGGGCTCATATGATTCGCTTCGACGAGTCCAATATATTTCACTTGGTGTTGACGGCCTGATGATGGAGCCAGGAGGTGGAATGTGGAACTATTCAGTGGCTACGAGTACTAGTAAACCACTCCGACGAGGGTCTAATCATGGAGCCAAGAGACGTTTAAAAAAGCGTGTTTTTTCACCTACATATTTTTACGTTGGCCATAATTAAAGTATCAGCTGGCGTAAAAGAGATACCTTTTTACCCAACTGTGCTAGGGCTAAGGTTTACAATTATAAAATGTCTGTTTAATATAAGTACAATATCACCGCTAAACTAAAAAGAAATAGAGCACCTTACAAAAATAAATGAAATCCTACCAAAAACATTTCATGTAAAGTAGATTGCCAAGATTTACATAACACTCTCACAGTTAAAAAGTTATCATATGTACAAGCCCCTAACTTTAAAAAGCCTTTTTTTTTGTTTGTGGGTGGAAAATCCTCATGGATGTCCTCCGCCCTGGGGCGGGCGAAGTGGTCTGTCAGACTCTTACTGACTAAAAACCACCCCGGTGTTCCATCTCACACCTACTTCGGGGTCGCGGGAACATATGATTCTTCCGCAACCCACATTGGTGCCGCCCGGGGGGAGTGAGGTGTTTGACTCCCCCGCAACGTCTTAGAGGGGCGCCCTTGGAACACTACGGGCCACTACCTGGGGTCCTAATGTACGGGGGGCGTTGGACGTCCCAGAGTCCGTCGTCCCTGGACCCATTTAGGGGGGCTCGAAGAGGTCGTTGTGCGCCTTCCGCCTACGCCCGGAGCGCCTGCTGCGGATCGGGAAAGTGGACGAGATCCTAACCCTACATAACCTACCTACCTCCTTTGACCTTGGCCGTTCCATTTAACTACTGCAGGATACAACATTAAAGACCAGTGACTTAATTTCTTACCATAAAATCCCATTGGATTGTAAATATGTGCGTCGGCCACGAAACGGCCTAGCCGTAAATTTTGATCAATATGTAAGGTTTGTATAGTAATTAACATGTAGAGTTAGGGGCTTGGCTCTTCATTATATCTGATAACATTTAACAGTGAAAGCATTTTGTAAGTCTTGGCAACCATCTTTACATGAAATGTTTTTGGTGGGTAACATCACCACGCGAGTTCAACAACGCATCCATTTACAATCGTTCACGGTAATGATGATTATATAATGAATCTCCACCAGTGACAATGCTGATTATGTTTGACGCACTTGAAATGGTCGTCTGCCTACCAGACTACCTAAAGTTATAAGCTATTCATGTATACTGTGATTCCGAGCTCGAGGCGACATTTTAAAATGTCAAAGTCAAAGCATTTATTTCAAATAGGCATGTTTCTGGCACTTTTGAATGTCAACATTTATATTAAAATAGAATTGATTCTAGTCGCCCCTTCCAAAAGGTAGTTACGTATGGGGAAAAATGGGCAAGAAACACCACCTCAAACTCTTTTAAATGTTTTACAATATCATAAATAACTAAATGTGAAAACGATGCACCAATCCTCACCTATATCAAAAAATAAAGCAACGATAGATAAATTTATTGTGTGATAGGTACATGGTGCTCACATACGTGTGTATTGTCTTTGGTGCTGAGTTACATCAAGCAATGGACAAAATTACTAAACTTTTAAATGTGAATACGAGGCCTTAGGCTACTTTGTATGTGTGTAATTTATGTCAACTTTTTCGTAATGTGCGTTTTGTTTGTGCAGAATAAACAATTTTTCTTTCTTCCTTTATGTCTTTACATATTTACAATTATTGTAAATGTTTACGATTTTTCTTAAAATTGTAACAAGTAATAAGTCAGTGTGTAAGTTGAGTAATCACAGAATGTAAACCAATGTCTTAAAAATAATAAATTATACAATTTAAGTAGCAACCAGTTAGATTTAGTCTAGACAAGCATCATTTTCATGACAATGAATTTGATGTAGCTTTTTACTAGTAAATGGAGAACAGTTATGTGGACAGTGACCAACAACATTAAAATCTTAATTATTATGCTAAATATTTAATATAAATCGGAATAGAAGTAAAATTAAAAGAATATGAATCATTCGCCGAAATTCAAAGTCCAATTTTTTATTCCAAGTAGGTCATTAAAAGGCACTTAGAACGAACAATTACAAGAAAATTGAATTGATTCTAGGTGTTCCCCTTCCAAAAGATAGTTTCAAATGAAGAAGAATGGGCAAGAAACTCCATAGTTACTCTTTATAGCTATTTTATGAAAATATGCTGAAAATACAAGAATCGAATACTGTTGCATCAATTTAGATGTTACAGTTTTTTTTCCCTGACCGTACCGTCCGTTCATATTGCGGCCTGATACGGTCTTAGCACATAACTTTAACGGTATAAAAACTTCATACTAAACTAAACTAGTTCAAGTCTTCCAAAGCTTAGCAAATTACCTTACTAATGCTTCAAACTACAGATTATTTCGGCCCAGTCCAGTGGATTCAGAATGTCGAGACAATGCAATTAATCAAGCGGCCAGCAAACAATATAAATACATAGTATACAAACACGCTATTGTGGTCTGCCCTATAGTGTCCGTGTCTGGAAACACCATCAATTACTTTTACGTCTAAATAAAGTATGTATTCGTGGAACAAAACTCTTTGTTTTTTTTTTCAGTTGTGGCTACTGTGTAACATGTGCTGGTACCCTGGTGTCGGAACCCTACATCATAAAACATGTCGTTTTTTCAGTCAAAGTAGTAGTTTAGTATTTTTCTTTGAGTTACATGCCAAAATTGGCATGGTATGGCAACGTGATGTTTTTATTACGGTGTCTGTATGCCTTTCAAAAGCGGTAGTTTCTAAAATAATTAACTCGTGGTTTGATAAAGAACAGAAGGCCAGTTCCCTTAATTAAAAACGTATAAAGACATTGAGTAGTTCCTAATCTCTTCTCTACGGCATTTAATGTCAAAAACTTGACAAAATATGTTCGTCTAAATAATGTATGTATACGAGTAGTAAAACAGAAGTCTTTGTTTTTGTTTTCAGACAGAATAAAGTTTTAATCCCGCTGGGGGTTAATGCATAACACACTTACAGTAGTAATCGCTTTTATTTTGAAAGTTCAACAACTTTCATTGCGTTATAACAGTTACGATGTTGAGGACACAAATTTTTCGAACATATAAAGCAATGAATTAGCAAGATCCTTCAAAATTATTCATTTTGTCATTGAAAGTATGTTACTCAATTTATTAGGGTGTGGGCCTAGATGGATAATATCAGTTGCTGTTGTTCGATTGCCGGAACCTTCCATCGTAAGATCTATCGTTTGGTCTGGGGAAAAAAACCTCCAGCTAGCAGTAGATTCTTAAATTATCGGACTTTAATTAGAATAACATATTTTAATTTTAAATTTAATTATTCTTTTTATAATGAATGTCTACTACTTCGCTATTTTAATAATAATTTTTTGTTTTTCGTAATGGAAACCTAAACAATTTAAATGGCATATAATCCAGAAGTTGGCATGTCGATTCTGGTAAAATCTCACCGCGAAGACTTGCGTGGAGTGAGCTGTCAGTCTCATCCTGGCTTTCTTAATCCCTAGCATCAGTGGCACTGACAGCTCACTCCACGCTCACTTCACCTAAGTTTTCACGGTGAGATGGTTTCAGAATAGCACTACTGTAGCACGGGTGTTTTACCTAGTGCAAGAGTCAGGGCATCATTTTGTTTGTAATTTTTTTTTGCCAATAAAGTTTTATTTTTATAACATAACTTATTCTCGCGGTTTTTCGGAATTTCGCTTCCAGAGCTCTTGCAGAACCTTTGGCATCGAAATTCAAGTTTTAAAATTAAAATAAAGTTTTAAAAGCGTTTATCCCGCGCTGGCTGGTAACGTCGCATTTCTAGTGGTTCTTCGTGATAATTTATTAAGTTTACATAGTTTAACTGGGAAAATACGAAAAACTTACGAAACGTACTTACGTGCTTCTAACTGAAAAACTGCACAAGCAAAGTTAGTCAAATTTATATGGGGCCTATATAGCATTCTCCCTATACATTAAAAACGAATTTTCGAAATCGATTCACAATTGCCGGAGACTTTGAGTAAAATAAATTAAAATAAAACAGACGGAATTGACCTCCTTATTTTGGAAGTAGTTTAAAAATAGCATACAAACTTATACATATCAAAGTTCTAGTGCTTGGCTGAAAAAAAATAGTACTTTGATTTAAACTTAATAAAACATTCACGAAAAATCATAAAAAATGCGACGTTGCCTGCCAGCGCGGGATGAACGCTCTTAATATTTTTTATCCCTTCCGCTTTACTTCTGAATGAATGTCACACAGCAAGAAAAAGCTAAAGAAATATGTATAATAATTCTGATCCTCAGGATTCCAAAAGGAATCCCCTTAAATAATAAAGACAAGTAGAAAACAATTATTATATATAATTCCTTTCACGTGTCACCTTACGTCTTAAACTACCTACGCCATATTATAACCCAAGTAAACCAGCTGACAAACCAAATAGTTAATTAGCTAAAGACAATAATATTAATGAGCAGCTTACGGTATCAGAGCCACGACAATAGATAATTTTGGCATGAGCTACTCGGGTTTAGCAGGTTAAAGACAAAAGCATTCATATGATTAGGTAACTCTGTATAAATATATTGTTACTAAGCAGTGAAGTGGTGAAGGATAGTATAGCCGACCTCGTAATAGCCTTATCATTTTTTACAATAATCCAAGTAAACTCGTGGCTTAATAATAACAGCCACACACGGGTCGAGGTTAAAATCAAAATCAAAAGTCATTTATTCAAATTGGGTTGAGAATCAGCAGTTTTCGAACGTCAAAATAACATAAGACAGTACCCCAAAACGCCCGTCGTTTACTAAAGGTTTTCCGCACAGTCAGTTCGTGGATTACATGCCGAGATCTCTCAGTGCCTCGAAAAGCACGTTAAGCAGTTGGACCCGACTGTCATTCGTAGATCTTTGACAGTCGTTACCACCAGTTAACAGTCTGAAGCCCACAAACTCTGACAAACAGTCATACCAAGGGGTATTGTGATACCCAGTAACTGGGTAGTGTAGGTTTGATAGGCAGTGGCTCCCTGTAAAATACTGGTATTCAGCTGCACATGGTAGGATTGAAAGCTGACTCCAAAATAGTCGGGAAAACGCTTGGCAGATTGATTTTGTATCATGAAAACCAATACCCAGTAAATTAAAACTTCACTCAGATTGAAACTATCTTATCTTATCGCGATCCGCACATAAACTAGGTTTAAGGGCTGACAGTGTCATTATTTTCTGGGGAATCTTGACACTGACAGCACTTGATCTCGTTTTTATACGTGCTGATCGCGTTCAGTTTCGTTGGTGAAATTGGCACTTTTCACAAAGACAAATAGACCTTGTCGTTATATGACGAGCAAGTGACATTAACCTTAGGGTGGTCATGAAACTATGAGGACGATTATACAACGTCTCTTACAATAACGGGTGTCGAAATATAACTAAGGGTGGATTTCACCAATGAAACTGAACGCGATCAGCACATAAACTAGGTTTCAGAGCTGTCAGTGTCATAATTTTCTATAGAATATTGACACTGACAGCTCTTTTTAGATGTAGTGAACGCGTTCAGTAAAATTGGTGAAATCGGCACTAAGATCGCTTTCAGCTATAAGACCGCCCATTGTGTCACCCTACCTACGTACTTAATAAAGGGTATTCTATTACATTATAATAATCTAAAAATTACAGGTAATTTAGGGTGCAGTAGGCATGATTTTACTGCGTTCTCTTTTATGCAGGGATCCAATCAGTATTTTAAAACTGTTAAAAAAATACCTTCATAAATGTAACATAACATAACATCACATATTATACGATAATGTTACAGTATCAAAATAAGGTATAATAGTATGAATGTATTCGGTATAATTGCACAGTACTGCAACAACGCGCGGCGGACATTGTTGCCAAAATAGCCTCAATCCAGTCGGGAATGAGGCTATTTTGGCAACGCCGCGTTTACCTGTTACACTTGTTAACACTGTTAAAACTTTTACATCGGTTACAGGTACATTACTGTTACTCCTTGAATATTTGATTCTGTTCTGTTCTGTTGGCTTCTTTTCTGATACTGCTTACTTCACTCGTATCGTTTGTGATGACTTAAGACAGCCTGTTTGCGAATAGCCAGCCTTCTTTCTAAAATAAGATCTTTTGACTAAATCTTTATAAAAGAATATTCCGACTGAATAATATTTCCTACTGCCAAAAACCGAGTTCAGTGCGTACATACAATCATCTGAGTGCTCAAAATTTACTTACGTAAATACTTTCGACGTAACTAGACACGTATAGGTATGTGACGTCATACGCTCATCCCCCGATAACTTCCCTAATAAGTAACGCAGGTACCTTACCGTCTTGTCTGAATACATTCCTTCTCACGGCTGAAGTAACATAGGTACCTACCCACATTAGATTTTATCGATGTCGAAAAAATAACCAAGATTCCTCATGTTTAATAGATATTATCGGAATGCCCGAAAACAGACGTCAAATGTGAAGTAATAACGGGAAGGTTCGATGTCTTTCCAGAATCATTCTGGATTGCTGAACAAGATACTCTTCTACATTATCTTAATATCGTCTTGTAACAGAGAAAATGTCAAATAGCTAACGCCTGATTGAATTGTAATTGCAAACTCACACTGCTGTTAAAGATGTCCCGTGTACTTACTTACACAGGACACACATACAAACGTTATAATAATATTATTTTACTGGTGTTGATTACAGACTACAGTTGAACGTTCTCTAAGAAATATTGATACTATTATTTGACGATATTAATTGCTTTACCTATGTTATGTAACGCAACAATTTTGGGGTTTATTCTCTTAATTTGTTATTGGTTGTACTTATTTATCATAAAATTTTCATCAGCCTGAGTGGTAGTCTCTTGCTGGAAGCGTTGCTAATATTTGCCCAAAAATACGTAAGTGGTTATAAGTAGAACAGCAAAGAACTGCAAGTTAAATTAAAAACAATGGCAGCCCAATCAATACTGGCAACACCGACATTTATGAATGTAACGGGAACCTAACGAACGTTTGTTTAGGTACCTACTCTAATTAAATGATGTTGCAACAAAAATGCAATCGGTAATAGCTAATAATGATTATTAAAATAAATACCAAAAATTCTTTCATTCTCTTTTAAAATGCATCATCCTGTTTATTTATTAATTTTATTATTTATGTACACAGAGTAAAATACAGTAAGATACGACATAATTACAATTTGAGAACAAAGGTGCTGTATAATTCGAAATTTCTTCCAACAGACCTGCAAAAGAAGAAGTGAAAAATGAATGTAGAAAATAGTGTGTGAAAACAAGAGAAAAATATTTAAAATATGAAGTCTTAAACTATATAAACGCAAATACATAATGCATGGAATATATAAATAAACATAAACCTACCTATATATATAATATATCACAGTTAAGGGGAAAGGTAGGATATTGTGTTGTTTTTTTTTTTTGTGAAAACGTAGGTAACACTTCCACGCTAGAACGAAAGAACGGATTTGAATTAAATTTGGCACCAGGGTATGACCTGGGTAAGGACATAATTATGCTACTTTTCATCCTGAATCGCAGACGTAGTCGCGGAAACAGCTAGGAAATTTATAATAATTATTATGTGAGAATTTAGATTGGGTAGAAGAGTTTCAACATCCGGACAAACCTATTGTGGTCTTTGTGATGTTTTTGTTTATATTTTGTTTTAGTCCTTAATTAATAAACAAGTGAAAAAAATGCTTGCGTTTGAGCTCGATCATTAATTTCATTATTCACTTTTATCCATCCATCTACGCACCAGAGTACGCTCATCAACTTGGAAATATGTCTCCCCAAGCATCACCATAACAACTGGACCTGCGCTGCCAGCACCCTGCAGATTCCTGCTGCCTTTACTGTGTCGTCAGTCTACCTTGTGGGGGAAGAACTTCCTCAAACTTCCTTGATATCTCCATTTAGCTCATCAATTAATAATTGTTAAGCCCAACACACTCACGAGGTGATTACGAGCTTAAGAACAAAATAATGTGCTTATGCTCAACTTAGAAGTACCTTTTCAAACAATTTCAGCCTCTTCTTACTGACATGTAATTAATTTAAGAGAGAAAGATTTCTCTTTATTAGGGCCACGCGAACAGCGAGTGAGTGGATGACTGAATAAGTGCCTGTAATGGGTAGAAGTGGAATAATGATGGAGAGCTGTAAACTATGGAATCATGAAGAAAATTTACATTGTTACATATATTGGAAGTTGAATAGTAATGTGTAGTAATATAATTTATTTGCTATAACATGGTTTTAAAGATGGTAGTGATAATAATTTGAGCAAACATGTTTTGATTAATACATAGAAGCGTGCAAATTTTACATGCATAATGAAAATATCAGTCGACATGCGATTTAATGTTCCAGAAACTTCAAAACACTTTAAAAACGATTGGCATATCGCCATTTGTTTAGTTTATTTCAAACAATCTTATATTTAATACCAGGACACACCTAAACGTGCAGCTTTTGTTATACTTCACAAGCCTTGGAAGGAGATCAAACACCCTGTAGAGTCTGTAGGCCTGTAGGGTCACGCCTGCTGCAAGAACTTGCATCACTTGATTTTGCAAACAATTTCCTATGCCTCCACACAAACACAAACATTTCAAAAATCAAAAAAAAGTGACTGGAGCGGTATCAAATCAAGTTTATTAAACACCGGCCTGCAAGATTCGTCGGGTTTAAGGCCAGATAATGTTTTAATGCATCTCTTTTGTGGGACAAATGCTCTATTTTGATCAGTGATGTTACCCCACACAGTGGAGAGCAGTTGTGGCCCAGTGGTAACGGCCGCGACTTACGAGTTGTAGGTCTTAGGTTCAAACTCAGACAGGTACTTTGAGTAAATTATTTCATCACCACTGCTCTCGAAACCGGCTTGTCTTAGAACCAAAAATTCGAAGACTTGTGACATCTACCAACCCGCACTGGGCCCGCGTGGTGGATTACGGCCGACTCCCTCTCACAGAGAAGAGGCCTGTATCCCAGCAGTGGGAATATAATAGGCTGATTATGCTTATGCTATGCTAAGTTACCCCACATAATTAAGCCATAGCGTATAGAACTGATTTAACATATGCATGATATGTTGTTATAGACGTTTTAATGTTTGTTATGTTTCTAATTTGTTTCAGTGCATAAACAAACTTATTCATTCGTTTACACACTGTATCAACATGTGCTTTCCAGTTAATGTCTTGATACAAGGTTACGCCTAGCAATTTAGTTTGCGTTACTTCGTGAATTCTATGTAAATTCATTTGAATATTGTGTTTTGCATTATTTAACTTATTAAATTGTATATAAACAGACTATTTTAGATAAGTTATTTTCCTGCAGCCTTTCAATCAATCTTTCAATCACATTATTCATTTCAGTCTCGTGGTCATTAACTGTGTTGTTTTTTTTTTAACATCAGATGTCACTATAATAGAGATGTCATCAGCGATTAGTATACATTTATGTTAGTTTTAGTAGTGATAGCATTTAAATACAATAGAAATAAAATAGGCACTAGGACCCTTCCTTGTGGGTCGCCGTGTTTATTGGATTTGAGTTCAGAATAGTGAGATGTATTTTTGTCGCGTTACTATCTTAGTAATATTAACGCGTTGTTGTCCATTACTAAGATATGAGGACAACTATTGAAGTGTAATGCCTCTCATTCTAGTTGCCTCCAATTTCTGTAGTAAGAGGTCATGCGAGACAAGATGAAATACCTTAGATAGATCGAAGAGCAGTCCTATAGTAAGATAGTTATGGTAAATACATACATACATACATAAACTCACGCCTTCTTCCCATGGGGGTAGGCAGAAGCCACAGAAAGCCACCTGCTACGATCCTTACATACTCCTTTTGCCTCGTTTACGTTCATACATCTGGTCGTACACGAGCGCCGGTTGCGAGTACTAAGCACCTGACCTTTCTGAAGAACATCACCAATTAGGTCACTATATGTCTTCCTAGGGCGTCCCCTCCCGGCGTTTCCAATCACATCTCTCTTTGAAATACCTTTTGTTAGTCTCCTTTCATTCATCCGCTCAGCATGACCAAACCATCTAAGCATACCCTTTAAATTTTTTGGCAGTACATCTTCTTTTAAACCACATCGTTGCCTTATCACATCATTCCTCAGCCTATCATTCAAAGTCACACCACACATGCTCCGCAAGGAACGCATTTCCACAGCATTTATTCTGCTTTCATGCTTTTTTTGCCTCACTCAACATTCACTTCCATACATAAGCACCAGCACACTATTGTGAACAGCCAGTCGTGCCTTCTTCGACATCAACTGGTTGGTCAAAATTGCATGTGTTATTGTTAATATTCGTTATTCCTACGTATATAAGACTATAGATAGCTATCGATTTTTTTTTGAAGTCAAACTGGTATTTCCTAATACTCGTAATGTTAAATTTATTACAGTTAATCAGTCTGGTATACATACATTTTTCGAAAAATTTTGATAGTACTCGTAGTAGTAGTAGATCAAAGTTTTCACCGGTTTTGTAAAGTGGCTTTTCAATATAATAAATATTCCTGACAGCTGGCATAAATATAAAATGGCTGAAATGTGGTGTAAAATTCACAGAAACGAAAAAAGAAGACGTGTACATGTACTAAATTCCACCATAGTCAAAAATGTACAATTAATGCAAGTACAGGCAAATCCAAACACTATAATACTTAATGATGATGCAGATGCAATCTATTTCTAGATGTTTATATGCTAATTAGCTAATTAATCTTGTAGAGAAAGTGCCCTTATGTTTAAAAAAGTTGTATTTTTTATGTTGTAATTAGTCCTAAGGAAAAGTGCATTTTTTTTGTTCTAATAGTTTTGTTTTTTTATGTTTTAAGGTTTTTTGTTCCTAATTGTAAATATTCATGAAATCAATCCACAATTTATGGCGTTTGTTCCAGAGTATAGTTGTTTTAAAAGTCCTATGTCCATAGGTACATTTATGCCGTCCAAAGGTACATTCACAGGTTGTACCTTTGGACAAAATCAGAGTTTTAAAAACCGTCCATATCTTTATTATTCCACCAGATATTCAAACTAAGACTAATGGTTAATTGGTGTTTCCTTGTTTAAGTAAGTAAGTAAGTTTTTATTTGATTAAACATGGTGTACATGATGCATTGCATGCAAGTTAATAAAGAGGTACAGAAAAGTTCTAACATGTTCTGCTACACCTCGTGCGTTGATAACAAATAGTTTAAAGATAGCATTGGATTTTTTAAATTTAACACCTATTTTGTAAAAACCGGGTAGTGTCAGGTACTGTACTTTTGGACACTACCCGGTTTTTACAAAATATGTTACTTACCCCTATTTTATTTGTTGTCCCTATGGTTATTGTTTCCGAAGTCATCCTTTGTTACTCTCCAAACCGCTTTACATTTGTTTTCACTATTGTTTATGTACTTGATGATTGCGTTATTTTTATGTGTATGCGCATTTCTGTAAACTCTTTGAGTATTGTATTTAGTTTTAATTCGTGCATTTGTGTTCTTATAATATACTAGCACTTCGCCTGCAACTAAGTGCGCGTGGATTTCGAAAAAAAAGTGGCCTATGTTCATCAGACATAATTTCGGCTTATAATGGTAAAACAATTTTTCAAATCAGTCCAGTAGTTTAGTGTAGAAAAGCGCAAAGATCTTTTTGTTTTGCAACTTTGTTTTAGAACTTTGCTTATCCAGTTGTTTATTTTTATTGTTAGTATTTTCTATCAATTTATATATAGAAAATGGACACTTCCCAAGTAAGCTAAAAATGTCGTTATACGTCCACTACACAAGAAAGGCGAAAAAACCAACATCTCAAATTACCGCCCCATAGCTTTAACTTCAATACTGTCTGTAGTGTTTGTAAAGGTTATCTATAATTCACTATGTTCTTTTTTTTTAAACAAAATAATACTTGCAACGAAACAATATAAATTTCGCAAATATGGATCTATTTATGAGTTATTTTCTAAAATTGTTCCGAATGTTGATTAAGAATACCTATTGCAGCACTACTAATAGATTTGTCAAAAGCATTTGATAATGTAGACTATGGTATATTATTAAGCAAGTTATAACGCTATGGCATTAGAGGCAACGTCTTAAAATTTATTGAAGCATACTTAACTGGCAGAAAACAAGTGACTGTTAAAAATAGAATTTGTCCATAGACAAAAATAGAAATAACGTACATGTCTTCAACTGGATTAACAATATGTGGGGTTCCTCAAGGAAGTGCCCTTGGGCAGGGGCCCCTATTTAGTTAGTTTGCTATTCATTATCTATATAAACCATTTACCAAAATGTACTGAACATCAAACGATTATATTTGCCGATGACAGCATAATCGTTCTATGTAAAGATTTTTTTTTTTTTAAGTATAAGTTGGTAACCCTACCATGTTTATATCATATATTGCAGTATTCGTGTAATCAATCTATTTGTAAAACTGAAGTACAAACATCGCAACACAGAATTTTACACAAAAGTTTTTCTATGCATGGCAGCCTGAATGTATAAAAAATGCCTTTTAGAGACAAACGCGATTTCATTGATTAAAAAAAACAGCTTCTTAGCGCAGAAGGCATATTATTCAGTTAATGAATACCTAGACGATACCACCAATTATGTGGATAAATATGAGCATTAAGAGTTGCAGATAGCAAAATGCTGTAATTGTATTAGGTTTCACAATTTTATTATATGTATAACAAAATGTTCAATGTAGGAGAAGAGAAATGTTATGTTCTAATATTAGCAAAATTGTTAACTTTGTATAAGGTATATATTTTTGGATTTTGTCTCGAAAGATTATGAAACTTTAATTCTGTTATATAAGTGTAATTACGATACTAACTACATTTTTATATTTGCACGCCGTCTACGGCAAAACATACTGTACCTTTACATATTTTATTTACACCCACATATATTTGAATGCTATATTTAAGCCATTCTCATCTTCTTGAAAGATTCTCAGTCGAAAGATTCTCATTATTTTTGTAAATGAAACAAATTGTTGATTGAATAGTAAGACCCTATTTGTTTTCCAATTAAAAAGATTTAAAAAATGCACTATGATTTACATATTCACTCAACGTGGTGTTGTCGGCCTTCTACCCGTGTTGCCAACACCCAAAAACTACATTTTCAAAATATCAATTTCGGACGCAATATTACTTAATAAGAAGAGTTCCTTTGACATTGATCAGGCATTGATCGAACTAAGTTGATGCGTTAAATCTTGAAGTTACTCTTCTTTTAGAATAGGTACTGAAATTTAATGTAAAATTGTAATTGTACCCTGAAGTGTCGTAGAAATTAATGAATGGAGAAGGTTCGGTGTGGCCCGCTGTCTAAGGGCGAATTGCTGCAATGAAACTAAACGCGATCAGCACATCGGAACCGTTTTCAATAACTGTCAGTGTCGTCATTGTTATGGAATATTGACACTGACAGCTCTTGAACGCAATTCAGATGTTCTTTGGTGAAATTCGCTCAAAGTGATATATATAATATGTGTAGGTATGTATATATATGTATAGGTATTCCATTGTCGCTTATTTTCTGGCCCAATCCAGAAAGTGTGTCACGCAGCTTACATTTCCTTACAACACATTTGCCGTTAATGATGACATAATTTAACATAAAAAGGTTCTTAATCTTGTCGCAATAAAGACCACATTTCAATGGCAATACGTTTTCGTGATGTAACTGAATGTCATACCTAAAGAACTAAAATTAGGCATTAAAATGTTTGGAATTCCTTCTGTATAATTTCCTGGTTTGGGGCTGAAATATTGGGTTCCATTATGAAGAAATATGACGGTTGATATTACTGTCCGAGACCTTGAGAAAAGAATAAGAGAATAAAATAAGTCAGTATTATTTTATTATTTTGAGGGATTTCCTACGGTTTTAAGCAATAAAACGCTGTAAAATGAATGATTTATTTATTTATTCTTTTGGTACGGCACGCTAGCTTTTGATGACATCATTCGTCGGGGTTTTGTCACTGCCAGGGTGCCAGCTGTTTTAGAACCCATTGGCTCGGCATGCAACGATGGGAAGAGGCCAGATGGAATGACCACAATGCCTTTGATGTAGGATAGGCCTTTCGTGTAGGATGCAACCTGTGTCGGCACTCTCGCTCCATCTTCCTAGCACGGCGGGCAGTGCTGGGGCGGCTGCTGCAGGTGCAGAAAATCTCAAAAGGCGAAATTATATCGCGGAGATATATTTAGGCCGTTTGGGGTTGGGACCGTGTGGTCTGAGTGTTCATCAATCATTTCGGGACACCGCCAAGCGGTTGGTCGACTATTCACCAGAGGGCTGGTCTGTTTTTTTGTGAAAAAATCAGTATTGCCTTCCAACGTGGCAACGCTGCCAGCCTTTTGTGCACTTTACCGAATGTCCAATTTTTTTTTTCTTGACATAGTTGTACATTTTAATATATTTTAATATTCGTTTGTATATTGTAGGTATATGTTGAGTAGAATATTTAGTTTTTTTATTCATAATTGCCCTTAATATCCCATTGCTAGGCAAAGGCCTTACTCTCTTTCCACCTCTCTCTGTCCAGAGCGGCCGAGAGTGGCCTGAGTCGTAAGCTTGGACCATTGATAGTTTGACATGCGGCAGATGTGTCCAGCCCGATTCCATTTAAGCGTGGTAGCTTTTCGAGAGACATGAGTTATTTTAATGATGGAACTGATTGTTGAATTCTTAACTCGGTCTACAAGTTCAATACCCAGAATATTTCGTTCCATAGCTCCATGGCAATCCTCAAGCATAGACCTCTGCTGTATTGTCAAAGACCATGTTATGAGAACCATACGTGAAGATGGAAAGAATACATATGTCGATGATATTTCTCTTGAGGGATAGAGTAAGATCGTCCTTTATTAGATATTACATGGTCCAATAGTTTTTCTAGGCATTTGCGGTGTGTCTTGCTACTTCTTTGTTTTGTATTGAACGGAAAGCTTACAGTATATAATACTCTAAGCCGGAATGAGACTTAAAAATATTATTATTTCTAGACCTTGATCAAATTGTTAAATGATGGGCTATTTATAACCTTCCACTACTGGACAAGCAATAGTATATAGTGATTATTAAAGCTTTTAATACCAATGAGGGAGCTGACAAATTACAAAAATAAATTTCGTTCTTGTAATAAATACTTATTCACAAACGAGAAAATAACCAAAAAGTATTTCCGATACCGGGAATCGAACCCGAGCCTCCTGGGTGAGAGCCAGGTATCCTAGCCACTAGACCATATCGGATGTTGTGTAATGTATCGAAATGAGTGTATTTTAAGAATTCAACATCTTCAAGACGGTAGTGAGGTGCATGCACCCTGGTAAAACTTTTTCGCTCATAATTGCCTAAGTTTTTCATAATCAAGCAATAATATATGTAAATGTATTTAATACATGCAGCTGCCAGCATAATTAATGATTATCATTAATGATGCCAGCATCATTAATGATATATGATCATTAATCATATTTAATCATGCAGATTTATAGATCTATTAAATCACGAGCACAACATAAATTACATTTAAATAACATTTTTGAACGTATTTTTCTTTATTATTCGAGTATCTATTTTTATGCACGTGTGTCTGTGACAAAATAAATCAATTTTTCTCTCGTTATTTCTTACTTACCTACGTAATGATTAGACGTGCCAACTTATTATACATTTTTTATAGCTAATACACTGTGTATTTAATTTATTTCATTTTATTCTATTCGGGAAACTTACAGCTAACTTATACAGTGTCCTTAAACGATACTAAATTGAAGGCTATTTACAAGTTTCCACTGATAAACACTATGAATACATATGAGAAGTAGAAATAGGTACAAAATACTTATAACATAAATCAGGAAATACAAACTGATAATAGTACATGATCAACAAATACAAACAAAAATCAGATGTAGACATCATCAGATTTAGACGCAACAATTACTTTTCCGTAAAAAAGCTTTCACTTATAAATGCTTAAGCCGAGATACACTGGTATCCTACTGTACTGGTACCGGTACTGCTATGTACGAATCATGTACCTACCATTTTAAAGTTTAATGGTAGGTATATGTAGGATATTCTACGCTTCGTTTGGCCTCGACAACCGTCTAAAAATACCTGAAAACTGATATTCATACCTACCAGTTATTATAACAAAAAAAATCTGATTGCTATTTAACCAAGGCAAACAAGACATAAATATTTCTCTATCACATATTTGCCTAAACCGTCGCCAAGTAATAACTAGGATTAACCATAAACCTAGGCATTTTTACAGCTATATAGGCTATAAATGTCCAGACAAATATATGTTGTGTCTATTTCTTATGGCTTTTTGTTTTAATAATGATGATATTTTCAGGTAACGGTCATGTTGTTATAATAGGATTACTTATGAGTTAGCAATGATAAATTTTTACTTTTATTTTAACTATACTAATATTATAAAGATGAACGATTTCATTGTTTGTTTGTATTGAATAGGCTCAGAAACTACTGGATCGATTTGAAAAATTGTTTTACCGTTAACTAATTTATTTATTGTTGAAATCCACGCGGACGAAGTGTTAGTATTAAATAAAATTCGTAGGTCATACGCATGAAAATGAAAATCATTGTGGATTATTTTCTGTCATCCATAGAAGAGTATCATTTTCTATCCTTAGATCGTTACCACTTCATGGCGAAATTAGAAGCTTTAATCTTTTAGACTTTGTATCTTCGTAAATGGACAAAAATAAAATAATGTCTATGATTAGATTATGCATAAGCGCAAACGTTTTGGAAAGCCTACGGAGAAACTACCGAACAGCAAAAAAAGTGATACCTTTCAACAATTTAAAAATAAACTTAAGGATTTTTTGATACAGAAATGTTATAATACGATTATAAGCGATTTTTTAAATGACCCTATGTGTGACATCTCAACAGTTTAATATTATTGACATAATTTTATACATTTCTGACTTGTTAAAATAATTTATATGGTACCTTAATCATAACTATTTCATAATTTTACTCTTAAGCTTATTTATAATGACATTGTTAAATTTTGCATACCAAAACTCAGGCAGAATTTACCCGGCTCACTTTATTTTTATAACAACTTTATTGTACAATACATTACATACACACACATTATAACATTCAATGCGAATAAATGAATTGATTTGATTTGAAGACCGGTTTTCACCCATATTTAATTAATCGAGTTCTTTTTTTTTTTTAAGTACACATGAAGCTCGTTTTTTAATCCCAAATAGTAATCTGACAAGTTAATTTCAATTCTTTTTGTGTTTGTTTTTATATAATTACGTTTCGAACTTATCTGTGCCACGGCCGTTTTTCGAACTAACATTTTGAATGTCTACGATCGCTTTTTGTTCAACTTTTTGATTTTCATTTACAACCAGCGCCACCAATAATTGCTCAGATAAGGTGGGCGTACCCTATGGGAGTTTGACATTACACCTGTCAAATTACTAACTGGTTTAAAAAAACGAACTATAGGTACAATTCGTTCACAGTCATTTTGTCTATTGAGTTTGCATCACTGTCAAATTCACAATGATCTCTAATCTCTTAACTATAAGGTTGCTATTAGGTTGGTTACAGTTCTACCTAATATTGAAATAATCATCATTGATTGAAAAATTAAGCTGTGAAACAAAGGGGCTTCTTTAAATGGGAAATTATTTCATAACAATTAAAGATTATAATACAAATAAAAAAGTAGTAGAATATTATGTAGGAATAAATAAAATATTATTTTAACCACGAAAAAAAAGTTAAGTAAGTCTATTAAAAAGTAAATATGGTTTGGCCTCTGTAAATTGAACAACTATATTATACCTACTTGGTATAATTTCTGATCGTGTTTATAGGTCAGATGCTCAAAAACTGTTAATATTTATTTAATACATTCGACTTTCAAGTAATTCTGAAAATCGGTTTTATTTTTCTGCTGATCCAAAAGTTTATTCCGATACCGGGAATCGAACACGAGCCTCCTGGGTGAGAAGTATCCTAGCCACTAGACCATATCGGATGTTGTTTATACAGCTGAAATAGCGCATGTTTATCCATTTTATTTATAACGTTATGAAAGCTATCAAGATTTGGCTGAACCGTTGAACAGTCGGTATGTCGTTTTACTGACCAATAGTACACGTCCGATATGGTCTAGTGGCTAGGATACCTGGCTCTCACCCAGGAGGCTCGGGTTCGATTCCCGGTATCGGAAATAAATGCACTTTTAGAGACGAACCTTTTTAGAGTTACTTTTTAATTTATATGGTATCTACATCTATTACGATCAAAATTATTACCATCAAAATTATTAAATCATTGAGAAATCACCTCCAGATTTTTCTGCTTATTAAAGTATCTCGACTAATATACAGCTTAAATTTACGAGGTGTAGTTGAAATGACTGATAAGCATTTCGCATTTTTTTACAGCGTTAATGACATGTTTTCTTATCGTTTTGTCTGTACTATAAACAACAATATCTGTAATGTTTTTGTATTAGAAACATAGCTTATACTACATAGTTGCAAATAGACGAAAAAAAAAGAAAAAGTTTTCATTAATTATTTTTGGTATTACGGAACACATCAAAAATGATCACAATTTTCAATAGCTAGTAGTGCTATCGCGTCAAGCAAATGTCAATGTTTGTGTGGTCGTACTGCTCAGGGTGCGTATCGCTCGGACAAGTACACACATTACCGTAATGTTTTGCCCACCGGGATGATTCGTGTTCGTTGTCAGTGTTAGACGATTACTTTATTGTCCTGGGCGTGCGTATTTATTTGCTTTCTAAATTGTATTGTAATATTTCTGACACTATTGACTTATAGATGCTGTGAACTTGGATTTAGGTTTGCCTTATATTTGGTATCGAGTTACCTAACCATTCTTACGAACTTTAGCTTTGTTTGCGGACTTATTCTAAGTCCGTGAGACTTATTATTTACGATATCTTTTTTGATTTGGTTTGGTTGCCAAAATGGACTCCGAACGTTGGGATGTATTTAATACTTAGTATTATCCAATGACAAGTTACCTACCTTCTACATTCTTAGTTACTAAGTTTTGCATAGACACCCCCAAGCAATAAGTCGGTTATCTATATTTTTTGTTTTGTTTTTGAATATGTATCTTTTCAAGGAGTCGAAGTTTTGCGTTCATTGATACATAAACTGAAACCATTTTCTTTGTGTAATTCAATTACGATGTCAACGTTAATTTATGTGTGAGAAATACTTTGCAATTTAAGAAAATAAATATTACTATTAAAAAAAAATACACATAATGCAGTAAATTTGATAAAAATGTTGATACGTAACATTACAATACGGACTTTTCTAACGTTATATCTTACTACCTTCCGCCCGCAACTTCGCCCATGTGGAGTGTTGATGAACAGTAGCCTATAAGTACATAGGCTACTTTCCCCAGGCTTCAAACACAGTTCAGCGGATTAGCCGTGAAACATCACAGCCCCGCTCTGCGCGCGGTGTCCGCCGTTCGGATAGTGGTAACTTTTGAAAAATCCGTCCAAATTAATAAGTGTTTAATACAAAGTTGATCTACATCAAACACCATAAGCGATAAAGGTATTAATTTTGATGAGAATTAACTAAATAGTCGAAAATGTCTACTGTAAAAACAAAAAACAGCAGTTCATTTATGGCTCACTATTTTGGCTATAATAGCTTCCACATAAAATGTAGATGTATGCTGTCGCGGACTTTTATTTAGAATTGTTTATGACACAAACAATTCCATGATACATTATCATCGTGTACTACGTCTACACGAACACGATACTCTTTAGGCAGCGCACGACAAGATATCTCTCAGAGGGCTCGATTTTTTCCGACTTACTTTATCCTTATCATTATATTATGTACAAATCACACAATCTATATAAATTATAGTCTATGTGATATTCTGATGTATAAGCAAAGTTATAGTATACTGTAAAGTTTCTTGGTTTGAGTTTCACACTACTAAGTACCTAAGTATATTTTGTATTTAAATAGGTACCTATCTACCTACCTATGAAGCTTTGTTTGTACCGTTTCTTTAGATACCATGTTCGCACGGACGACATTATCTCGAGGCGGGATTTTATCGCGTACTGCATTTTCAACTGTCGGTGTTGAACCGAGCATTGAGAACTCCAACAGAGCGCTGCACACTGTTGGATTTTCAACTCTCGGCGCTAAGCAGAGCGTTGAAGATCCAGTGCGCGAAAAAATTATCTCAAGGACACAGACTTTATTGTATTTTTTTTGGCTTAAATAGATGTTTCAATAATAACAATGGTAATGGCAATATTTGTGAAGAACATAACAAAAGAAATATTTATTCAAAATCCTTTATTTATATTGTTCTTAGCTCAGGACGGTGTTATTGATGTACTCATATCGCGTAAAAAGGTATAAATTATTTGTAATTTTTTTATTTGACACTTTTATTATATGACTTGTATTCGTTATTTATACATTTGTTAACTATTTTTGAGTTTCGTAAAAGTAATCCTAAAAGGTCTTTAGTATATTTTTATAATTATAAACGCGAAAGTTCGTGAGTATGGATGGATGTTTGTTACTCTTTCACGCAAAAACTACTGTACGGATTTGCATGAAATTTGGCACACAGATAGTTTCTAACCTGGATTAACACATAAAGTACTTTTTATCCCGATACTCCCACGGGATCAAGATTTATGCGGGTGAAACCGCGGGGAGCAGCTAGTAAGTACATAAATAAGACAGAAGAAGCCTTAGGTTTTTTAAAGAGGAGTAATTTAACATATACTGGCTTAAAATTGACAAAGACAATATCCCTATAATTTGTATTTACTTGACGCACAAAGTCAGCGTCGGCCGGTTCCCCCTAAGACCGCGCGCGATGACGATTTATAAGTACCATAAGTAGTACCTTATATAACTTATTCAGGAACACAAATAGCATATAGGTACTTTTCTTGATTTTCTCTACAAGGCCTAGATGTCGAAATATTCCGATATATTGAGATACCGGCATTGTAAAGAAATTTCCAAAAAACGCATTACGAGTCTGTAGATTTACAAACGATTCCCCAAAGTCGTCAACAAAAACAAAGCAAATCATGAACATACCTAATTACTAATAGATAGAAATATTTTCCGAGTCGTTATGAATGAATGGTAGACAGTACAGCTAATAACAGTTATCTATCTACTCACACAGACACACACACGGCTGCGCACCGCGTCCCTCGCTCCCTTCTTTTGTCAAACAGAGATAGAGAGAATTTTGTACTGGCCTCAAATTCCTATTACGTGCGTTGTTCGTCGGCCCCTTAAGGGCTTAAACCTCATTCTACTCATTATTATGATTTTGTTTCACTATGGCACCAATACTGAAATCGCGAAAAAAAAAACCTGATACTCCCTATATTTATCCGAGTTATTCGAACCATTCAGGTTCGAATAACAGACTCGACTCGTAGAGAACAGCTGATTTTTTTAAATAGCACTTGGTACGATGTCGGAAACCCTTGGGCAGTGGGGTCCGAGTGCTCATGGTCTGTTCAACGGAATCTCGAAACAGCTGGTTGAAACTTCCCGTAACGCAAGGGCTGGCTTTTACCTGGGCATTGCCATACAACGTGGCAATGCCGCCGTCTCTTGGGTACATAACCAGTCGACAGCGATGTAGAGGATTTTGACGACGCAATTTGTTGGTTTTAAATGAGTTTTTTTTTTAAATTAATAAATTAGGTATTTGTTGTTATTTTTGTACATTTCATTCTAAATCTCAATAAAACTTATTACAATTTGATATTCCTTAACAATGTCGTGTACTTAATATTCTTTAACCCGTCTCACATCACAGTGTATGAAGCACCAACGTGCCCCATCTGCCTTCAGACTAAACTTTAGCTTTAATTAACTTTACAATGATTAATCACCCCGTTAACTATTCAAAATTGACGTCGGTTTAACAAATTGCATAAGTGAAGTTAGAGTACCTACCTACAGAGTTTTAGATTATTTGGTAAGGTTATCGGAGGGAATCTATAATTTTAGTTTCTCATGTCTTACAATGGATTAAGTGTGGCATAATAGCATAATCAGCCTATAACGTTCCCACTGCTGGGACACAGGCCTCCTCTCTGTGAGAGGTAGTGAGCCGTAATCCACCACGCGGGCTCAGTGCGGGTTGGTAGATGTCACATGTCTTCGAATTTTTGGTTCTAGGACATGCCGGTTTCCTCACGATGTTTTCCTTCACCGTTTTGAGATCAGTGGTGATTAAATTATTTACACAAAGTAAAGCCTGCTTGGGTTCGAACTCACGACCTACAACTCGTAAGTCGGGACCGTTACCACAGGGCCACTACTGCTCCTTACCACAGGGCCACCACTGCTCCAAATGTGGGTTATAGTTAAATTGTGGTTTTCGGTTTGGTTGGTGCCACCGCACGGTATGATTAATGCCCCAAAAAACGGACATCACTTTTTTATTCTAGTAATCGAAAGTTGAGCTATTTAGAATGCGAGAGAAGAACTCCCGGGTCTTAAATTTACTTTAAAACTGAGTTACATATTTTAGTCGATTTTCAGAAAAACGCAAAAATAAACGATGTGATGAAAATATTTGAGCATTTGTTTTTGAAGTTGATTGATACAATATAATATATAGGTGAAACAGAAAATATTTCGCTTAGAAAAACAGATTTGCCTTATTTTATCTTTTTTCCTCTGGGACATCTTTTGCAAGTAGCGCCGCCAATCATTCATCACTATTAATGAAAAAATAAAAAATGATGCAAAACTATCAGGAAGTCGAAGATATGATGATTCTATGGTTTTAATTTTTTTCTCTGACAATAGGGTTATCACTCTCAGAACACAAAAAATGCAATTAATCATTTCTGTTGAGACAATTAATTTTCTATTGTTACTCGGGTTCCGGGTGGAGTGCTTACGAGTATCTATCTATGTCTATATGTACTATTCATGGATGTAAAAGGACAATACCAGATCCTGTCCCTGCTACATACAAGAAATGTCAAATAATGAATAATTGTAATGATTAAAGTCACTTTTCATAATACATTGTTTTGCAGTAGAACTCTCCGATTACAAATCAATGATAAAAGGAATTCAACCCCTGAATTTCCTATTGCGTTACGTATTGCGCATGATACACAAGAAAAAAAAAGTTTGAATACCTGTAATAAAAAACTCATATAACGATTATAATAACTATGACAATGCGTAACGAATAAATGTTGTCTCAATCGCACATTTATGAACTGGACCTAACCTATAATCAATGTCATTATTGTTTAAGATTTTAACAGAAACCGCAAGTTCTACAGGCATTAGGACAAATGTTTAGTTAACCCGCTCCATAGCTACACACGTGGCGACCTTGAATTTGAGAACCAGCCCTACTGTCAGTACTCGCTGTATGCGTAGTATCAAGTGTGAATCTCTAAGTGAGTGTTCTGTCCGGCAAGCCAGAGCTGAGCGACCACACTATCTTGCATAGCTCTGGTCGCTGCGACAAATGAGCACAGCACTGCCAGCGGCCAACTATTAAAATAATAATTATAAATGTATCTAGTCAAAGTCAAAGCATTTATTTCAAATCTTAGGCACATAAAAGGCACTTTTTAACGTCAACATTTTATTAGAATTGATTCTAGTACCCTCTTTCAATACGTAGTTTCGTTTTGAGAAGAATGGGTAAGAAACTGCACCTTTACTATTTTAAATGTTTTTTTTTTTTTCGCATATCTGGCGATATTTGGGTGTACTATACGCACACCTCTGCCTAACCCTTCTGGGATTACAGGCGTGATGTTATGTTGTTTATGTTATGATTTACAATATTTTGTATACATTAATTATATAATTATATGTGAAGGTAAGAATTTAAAAGTGAAGTAGTAACAGATAAATTAATTATGTGATGTACTTATTTAAACAGTGCTCACATTTGTATTTACAAACATTGTATTGTATCTCTTTTGCTTACACGAAACTTACAATCGTCTTTGTACATTTCTTGAGCGAGAAAATCGCTTCCTCGTCGGTTTTGCGACAGACCGTGCCTTAAGTTGTTTTGTGAATTGTAACGTTCTGATATACCAGTTGTAATTTTAAAATATAGTAGTAAACTGAAAGGTGAAAAGTGAAATGTTTAATGTAAGTAGTTCTTTGCTACACTTATCAGGGGGAACCAGCAACTCCTTACGTCCCTTATGTTTCAATTCTCAGATTAACATGAACAGGGAATTAAAAAAAAAACGAGCAGAATGCTATAAAAAACGAAGCAAAGTTAACAGTGAACCATTATCGTAGAAATAACAAAACGCAGCTTACAGTCAATTCTCGTCCCACCTTCACATCAGTCCATTGTAAATCGGATCAACTGTATGGACAGGGTCACCATGTAATTTAATATGTATTTTGGGACACTTTGAAATAAAGATGTTGGAGATAAAAAAAAATAAAAAAAAATAAGTGCCTACTTAGTTTTGTTTAGAAACTACCTAGGAAAAGGTGATTGAGAAAAGTTAGAAAAGATAAATCATAAAATAAATGAAAAAAAATAAATTGTATGTTACATCACAGTATTTTTTTAATCTAAGTAATAAATAAATCCTAGTAAACCCAAGTTCGTCTCACTTACAAAAGGTACAAGGGCACTTAATTCCTTACTCTGCGTTCTAACCGAAAGCGACTTTTGCGGGTACGCAAACCTTGCGCTCGTTCCACTCGCGCAATCAATCATGTCGCGTTTGTACGTCATAATTCATGTAAACGAGCGCGAGGATCGAGTACTTTACTGAGTATCGCTTTTGGTTAGGACGCAACTTAGGCGGTATGTTCTCAGTGGCATTCATTACGTCAACATCGATAACATTTAGGCATGCCAAATATCATAAATGGTTCCAAATTGACTACATAAAATTCCTGATACCACAATATAATATTACTACATAATTTAGATAAGATAGCAAAATATTAGCTTATTATTTACGGCCTAAAACATAAATCTAACTAGTATTATGATAAGATTAATGTGGACTATATAAAGCCTAAGAGAATTGAGTTTATATAATATTCATAAAATTTTCTTCAGCTTATGTATTTTATATTAAGGTTTTTAAGACAAACATAATTGTATAAATCCATTTCAGAAACAGTTCGTTTATGACTCTTTCTGGAAAATGATTAGTGGTCATTCAAACGATAAAATTTAATTAATAAACATAGAAAAATTAATGAACAGTGGTCTGAAAAAGGTAAATGGAAGATAAGAGAGAATGACTAGAAAAGGTTGAGGACTGATAAAATGGCTGTCTGGCGAAAGACCGCTGCCGCTGGCCGGTGGAGCGCACCCTAATTGCATGACACACTATTATATGAATAATTTTGAAGGATATTGCTAATCTATTGCTTCATATGTTCGAGAAATTTGTCCTCTGAACAAAATTGAAAACGCAATGAAAATTATTGAACTATCAAATGAAAGTTCAACAACTTTCTAGCTACTGTTAGTGTGTTACACAATTACCCTGGTGGAGTGAAGACCGCGTATCGGCAAGCGTAGTGTGCCCCCCCAGCTAAATGATGACCTTACAAAGATGGCTGGGACAAAATGGATGCGGAAGGCGGAGGACAGGGTGTTATATCGCAGCCGGGGAGAGGCCTTTGTTCAGCAGTGACCTGGTGACCTGCGTTAGGTTGAGTTGATTCATTGGTTGAGAGCCATTTGTAATTGAAGTAGATAGATATGCTGTGCTAAAGCGCGAAAGTAGGATGGTCATAGTCTTACAAAACAAAAACACCAGAATAACATCATCAAAATACACTAACAGGGGAACCCAATAACCTGAGACAGATAGCTACTGATGATAGACAGTACAATTGTATCTATACCTGTCAAATAAATAGCTGTCAACACGTTATATGGTCGCTCTTCTTGGCTTTTTTGGGACATTAAAACCAGAGATTGATGGGATTCGTTGTTGCGTTCGGTCGTTAGTTAAAAAAACGTACGTATTATTGAAGATTACTCAAAAACAACTCATCAGAACATTACCAAAATATGAGACCACTCGACAAAGACACCCTTTTAAACAAAAGAGAAATGTTTCAAATCAGTTTATAAATGACAGAGTTCTGATGTACCAAAAATAAAGAAAGAAAACAGCCGATTTGAGAACTTCCTCCTTTTTTACGCCAAACCACAGCGGTAGCACAAGTCTTGTCCTATAAATGCATAACCTTACGCCTATAATTATTCTCGAAAGGGTTATGTAGAGACAACCTACAGTTCGCCTACATTTCGCCAGTTATGATTAATCACAGGCCACCTCTCTGTGAGAGGGACCGAGCCGTTATCCACCACGCGGGCCCAGTGCGGGTTGGTAGAATTCAGATGATTTTGAATTTGTTGATTCTAGGAAATGGCGATAACCTACGACCTACAGCTCGTTTGTCGAGTCGTAAACACTGGGCCACCACTGCTCTCATGGTATGTTTAAGTCATCCATGTAACGGAGGGCGAGCATATTGCCATCAACTGGGCACAAATCCAGACTCCAAACTGCTTCTGAAAAAATCCGGAAAATACTAAAAAACCCAATAACACTTTTCCGGACCCGGGATTCGAACCCAGGACCTCATGCTCAGCAGTAGCGTTTGCGTTTTCTCTGTGACACTATTCTAAGACCAACGATGCTTTCAAAAACACTTTTTATCTTAGAAAATAAGGTAGGTCCGTTAGGATTCAAGTAAATAGCGTCAGAACTTGTCAACATAAATATTGAAAGTCATTAGAAAATCCCACAAAAACAAGATCGAATTACCATCTCAAAATAAACATACAGATCTAAATGAACTAGTAACGGAAACCGGGTTGCTCGCAGGCAACCTGCCAACTGCGCTAATTAGCCTGAATTAATTATACGACCTTTTTTCTCATCAGTGCCAATTGTTAGCTCTATTATATTTTAACTGGCTTCAGAGTTCAGCTATTGATTTCAAAACTTTTTATGAGTTGGCAAATGATTGATTATAATTTGCAATGGTATCATAAGGGCAGAATTGTAGAAGATTTGTTTCGATTTCGATAAATGTTTTCAATAAGTAGTTGGTTTTTGACTTTCGTAGATTCGATATTATTTACCATTACGAAACAATAAATCGGTTCTTTACTCATTGCCGAAACCACAAACGGTAGGTAGGTACCAACAGGTTTCAATTTAAAAAATCCACTAAACGTAATTGATAACCTCTAACAGGTTTTAAGCTATAACTTTGCAGAAGGTGATTCATTTGTATTAATAATTAAGAAAAAATATTATTAGACTACGGATTAAAGGTACTGTACAAAAATACATTGTATTTATTTATTTATATTAGAATGGGTAACCTATAAAAAAACAGTTAAGAAAGTGCATAAGCAAATTAATTTACTTAAAAACGCTCAAAAAATTATTCCGATACCGGGAATCGAACCCGAGCCTCCTGGGTGAGAGCCAGGTATCCTAGCCACTAGACCATATCGGATAATGAAGAAGTAACCGGAATTATCCAATAATACAAATTAATGTAAACCTTCAGAGTACGTCATGAAATTGTTATCAGCAAAGTTTTGCGGCATTTCTAAAAATAGTTAGTATATATCTAGTTTCAATGCATCATGCAATTTTTTTTAACGTTTAATTAACAAATGCCAAAAAAGAACGCTGTAGGATAGCGTTTTATTATTATTTACTTAAAGCTTCAAATACCCCCCGTGTTGATACACTTAAATTTTATATTTACTTAAGACACATCGAACATATATCTAACTTAAATCTAAAACATTAGGTAAATAGAAATATCGGATTTCTCATATTAACATAATCAAACAATTAAAAGTTCATTCAAATATAACACAGAATTTGTTTTTATATATTGTATTTAATCATTTATGTACACATATAAAAAGACAAGAAGAATAAAGAGAACAGAAAAGTACGTACAAAGGTAATTTAAACACAGAATTTTTTTTCTACTGGAAAGTAGATAAAAATTCCGTTTGCCCGATTGCTACTATTTTTGGTAGAACGCTCGATAGATTTCGTTCGATGGATGGACACACACTTCATTTCTCTGTGACACTATTCCGCAAACTGTCATTCAAAATAGTAATTCGTTCGTAAAACTTACTTCTTAGTGATCCAGGACATTCCCCCTTTTCAACTAAAATCATGGTCACCTCTACCAAGTCGTTGAGTGCGCGTAATAGGTGCCCGATCCCGGTGATGGGCATGGCTCACTGAAAGTGGCAAATAATTAAATTTAATGTTCTGTGTCTCGTAATGTTATTTCATTTGCATACCTACTATTGTATACTCCTACTACTTCTGGGGTGTCTGATGCACCACTGCGCACACGCGCCCTCAAAACACCCGCATGGGTGTTTTGAGGCACTGTCTTGAGTTACTTTGACGTTCGAAAAATGCTAATTCTCAGACTAATATGAATAAATGACTTTAAAAGTGATGATTATAAAATAAACCTTTATCCCGGACAGTCCCCCTTTTTGTAAAAACCATGGACACCTCTACCAAATCGCTGAGTGTGCGTAATAGGTGCCCGATCGAAGCGGATTATCCTGCAAAAGCGTCCATGACTAATGATCAGATTTAATATTGCTTTGAAAGCGTTCCCGGGCTAGCCCATGTTTCAAACTAGTCGCCAGTCGGCACGTTACATTGGTACGGTTAGGTTGAAAAGATTTTATTTAAAATTAAAATAATAAGATCTTTTTAAACCAGCACGCGCATGACCAACTTTTGTTGTCGGAAGTATAGGCAAAATGACAGATAGAATAGACAAAATGGCAGATTTATTTTATTCATCCGCCATTTCGTCTCGTTTTTAAGGTGGTCATCCAACGCGTGCTGTTCTAGAAGTCGACTGGTAATGATTCCAGGGGTCGACAGAGTGACATTTTATCAGCGATAACGATGGTGGATATGTCAAAAATCTTTGGTACTGACATATTATTATGCTATGTGAATCCCGTTGAAAAGTGCGGTAGAAATTTGTAACGGAGAAATGTTGCTGTAAGCAAGTTTATTTGAACGAAGTGTGAAATCGTTTCGTAATTGAAATCGATGCCTATAAGCTGTACCTATTTTAAATTTTAATGACCTCTGTTCAATATACTGACATTTTGAGGAAATTCAATTAAATGTATCTCTTAAGTAGTCGAATAGTGCGCTTACATGGTAACAGAAATTGCGTGATTCTTGGCACTTGGACAATCTATTGCTGTAAATTGCCAAAAATACTACATATATCATAACATAACATCACGGCTTTAATCCCCGAAGGCTTTGGGAGAGATGTAAGTACATCTCTCCCAAAGCCTTGGAAAATGTGGAGTACAATAAGTATAGTACCCCACATTTTGCCAAGTCCCATGTAATGGGGGGCGAGCCTGTTCCCATCAACCGGCCACAAATCCAGACTCCGGGCTGAAACTGAGAAATTTATGATAGGAAAACCCAATAAGTTTGTTCGACCTGGGAATCAAACCCAGGACCCCATGTTCAGCAGTAGCAATTGCGACTACGAGGCAGTATTTTTTTACAATATTGCGATATTTAGTTACCTATGAAGAGCATCTTTAGAAAAGATAGAGACATAGAATGCTCTTTATATGTACCTACACCTTACAAATTACAGAAATAAATGTCGAAATTTTACATTGGTCTTATGGCTAACAGCTATCTTTTACAGACAACCTTTGGGTGTATTAAAGGGAGAAGGAGAGACAAAACTGCAGGTTGTCAGTGGTGTACCGTTTGTAAATGAATTTTAATAGTGGACAGTGATTGAGACAATTAATTCCATAACCGAAATGCCGGAACTGTCAAAGACTTGTCATAAAAGGTGTCACCATGAACTCAATGACCAGGAGTCTGGATTTGTGCCCGGTTGATGGCAATAGGCTCGCCCCCTATTATATGGGACGTAAGCATAACTGGCGAAATGTGGGTGTACTATAGGTACACCTCTACCTAACCCTTCTGGGATTAGGCGTGATGTTATGTTAATGTACTACTACTGTCGTTCTAACCAAGTTTGTCATTACGCCAGTCACCGACGCGCACCGTGTCATACACTTGCATGGAATAATAATTACGAAGTATAAATATATTACTATATTTAATAATAGCTACTTTATGGAATGGAATTGGAATTTCCATTTCAGTATGATGGTCGCTACTCTATGTATTACATATTTTACGTCCTCAGAGAATTCCAAAGTAATTAGGTTTAATATTAAAGATAATAAAATGTAATTGCAATGAAATTCTCTTCGAAGATAATTAGATATGAACAGAGTAATGTTACTGGTATGTTAGTGAAGTTAAATTGAGTAAGTTTAAAAATTAGGTGATTTTCGTTCATTTTTATTGCATAATTACCTCTAAAATTTGCTTTTAACTTCGATACTGTACTACGGACCTTCAAATCATCTTCATATCAGCTTGTCTCGTTTCAAATAATAGAGCTTTGTGATACAGTACTCATCTATTTGAAAAATTTATGAAACCAAGGAGGAGCCATTGTTATTTTTTGGGGACCACATGCTCACACAGTCCTAACACGGGTTGAGTCCTGTTTGTATAGGAAGTAATTCTTCAAGGTTGTATTTAGAGACATAAGCCATGTATCATTTTAATCTGTAAATCTGTCTTAAAAGAAACAACACATCCTTCTGAAAAGCTCTAAAATGACATATTAAAATTGAAAAAGTAGTTACCCATTCCCATTCATGTGCACCTAGATGGGTGCGTCCTAGTCAGTTAGTCCTGCTACTAAACTTGCTGCCAAAAAAAACCTGCCCCTTGCTCTGCCTGCGCTGCCCTTAAACATGATACAATACTTTTATCTCACAAAGCGACGCGCGCTTTACATGTGGTAACCAAGTGTAAAAACAATGTGCGTGTAAGCACAGAAGCTCTCGGTACCGTCCGAAACAATGGCGAAGTCGGAAGTGTGTGTATGTGTGTGTGTGTGTGTGCGTGTATGTGTTATGTGCTGACGCTACTAGTCTTCACGCACACATTCAATGCGTGTTTTTGTTTGTACACATGGTTACTACAATTAAAGCGTTGCTTCGTGAAAGCTAGTCTTGTACCACTTCTGACACGAGAAACAAAGCCTTGAAAATTTACATCAACGTGGATGTGAATCTTCTCTAAAACTTCGAGTTAGCAGTTTACATTCCACTGTTCAAAAACTCTTTATATTTCCAAACTTCTTTGTTGTGCTGACCGTACCTAAATAATATAGGTACATTGAGTAAATTGATTTGTGATTGCACACCGCTGTAATCTATGTTTGTTGCCATTGATAGGACTGAACGTGGGAATGTTTGGTGTATGACAATTGTGGTTTGCAGCCCAAATGATACGGTAAGCAGCCTTACAACGTAGTAGTTAAATAGGATTAGATAAATGGTGGGAGGCTAGTTACATGGTTTTACAAATTCTTGAAATATTTGAAGGAGTAGACTATGTTGCCAGATTTCATTACTTTATATATCACCATTTTCATCTACAGCCGAACTTAACCCACTGCTCGGACCTCTTATTTATTTTGCCAATCACCACGTCCCTGTTTTTTTTCCGGGGTGGTAAATCCTCATGGATGTCCTCCGCACTAGTGTGGGCGAAGGGGTCTATCAGACTCTTACTGACTAAAAACCACACGGTGTTCCCTTCCCACACTTGCACCGGGGATCATGGGAACTTCTGCACCTTCCACGATCCCCGGTTACTACCGGCCTGCCTCTACGAGCCTCCTCAAGTCCGTGGGGAGTGAGGTGTAAGACTCCCCTCGCGATGTCCAATACATAGGGCCTCTGATTAGAAAAGGGACTTGCAGAAATTCGCTACAGACAATACACTCTCGGAAAAAAAAACAATCCCTTTCTACAATAAGTGATAATTGTCCATGACCGGGTGCACTGGCCTGACGACTGTTATTTCCCTCATCGTTGAATGATTCGAAAGGGACCAGCAGCTATCAGGCACACGACGAGGTTTTCTGCACGCGCCCCAATCACCACGCCACTGTGTCCGCCTTATTCAGATTCTAACCGCGATGGCAACAATGTCATCAGCCCCCTCGCTGCTCGATGGCTGGCCCCTCGTCTTCCAGTCTTTGATCTATTAAAAAAAGCTAAGAAACTCAAAAAATTTTAGGACTTCACGGCTAATAAAATCTTTGGCATAGCTTTGGACCCGATAAAACCAAACACCAAGTTGCTACTGACAATATCCTCTAAGAAAACCCCTAAAACACTTTGTATGACAATGGACCAATGAAGCACATACTGTACTCGTATTTCAGTACCTACAGAGTATATTTCAATGCATATATTGCCAAATTCCATAACACTACCCACTTACAAAACAAAAAACCTATTCCACGGAACGATGAGCATGAAAAATATTACATTACGCTGAAAATAAATACGTCTAGAAGCTAAACTGAAAATAATGTGCAACGAATAGATATTTACCGCCGTCCTCCGCTCCCGGTCCGGTTTGTTTTGCTTTTATCCGGTTATATGCGGCTCAATCTGGTTAGGGAATTAAAGTATAACATAGGGTACCAGTTGCTTCTCATACTAGGACTGAGCCTGGATTTAGGAGACGGAATATTGTTGGAAGTTGTGTCGCAACTTCATTATTATTGTTGTGTGTGTTACAAACAAGGGAAAGATTACTTCTGGAAAAGCGTGCTCTATCGTTGGCTGCATCATCGCTAAACGAGATAATGAGTGAACGCAGACCTATTCAGTACCTAATTTTAAATTGTAAATGTAAATTTATTATTTGAATTTTGAATAAGAAAATAAAACCGGCCAATTCCGAGTCGGACTCGCGCACCGAGAGTTTCGTATAACCTATAATCTAAGACCTGAGTATTTGATATCAATTTGAATTTAATACCTCTACGCGTTCATGAGGAAAGGGGTAGTAAGTTAATAAATTATTTAAAATGTTGTTATTATAATTATGATGTAACTAAAAATTTACTGTTTTCGCAATTTTTCCTTTATCTGTGCTATAAGACGTTACTTCGTACCAAATTTCAAGACGCTGAGTTCACGGGAAGTACCCTGTAGGTTTTGATTCCCTTGCGAGTGTCACAAATTTGCGGAACCCTAAAATATTTTTGACTTTATAGTGTTCTTGGAAGTCTATTTTCACGTACAAAAAAAAGTTTTTAATAAAATTTATATGGGACCACCCCTGAAGGATACCCTTTAGGTACATTGAAAAATGAGTTTTTAAATCGATTCACAATTGTGGGAGATATCGCGTAACAAACGTACAAAAAAAACAGATGAATTGAGAACCTCCTTTCGGAAGTCGGTTAAAAATTGCAACATCCAGAGACAATTATTATTATTATATATATCGGTGCAACTACATTAGAATGTCTATTAAAATAATGAAATGATTAAGTTTACTAATTTAATTGTTTGAAATTAGTTCACAAACTATTGATTGATTATTACGATGTTAAACATCTTATCTTATTTAAAACATTAACAAAATAATTGACATTCACATAGTTCCATACATAACCTAAAAATGTGCACGTGGGACGATACCTATAAATACGGCCGCACTGTGAGAACTCGATTCCCTCACCGACCCCGATGAAAACATAACTCTCATCCAGGAGAGCAGTAGGGCCACCAGGGTACAGTGCTCAAACACAAACCGACATTCCGACCTCGCCGCCGAAGTCCCTCGCGAAGACCCCGACGTAACTGTCCCCCCCGACCCTTGCTCGACGAAGTGCCAGCCCGCGCCGTAGCTGAGCCTGTAGCTTTAAACTACCCATAAACCAGAACAAAAAAAAAATTGTTCGTGTGACTGGACAGTGCGGACCTCTCTTTGAAACAAGTCGTGAATTTTCTTTTGAAAATCAAAGATGAGTGATCACCATGAAGACGACATCAGTGACGTCAGCTATGCCACAGATAATATAATACTACGTACAGAAACCCAATCCCATACAAAGAAATGAAACCTCCCTAAGTCTGGCAATTGAGCTGGCAATTTTTATTTGTCCAGTTTTTCAACAGATGGCAGCAAAAGCGACTGAAATAAAGTTTTATAGTTCAGGGTTCAGAAAAACATGTTATTGGGATTTCTTTTATATTTCTATGTAAAAAATAATAATAAAAAAGTTGTTTCTTTTAAATCAGTAACAATATTGGAAACTGTGATGAGGCTGGACCAATTGAGTAAAACGCCATCTATTGTAAAAAGCTCTAAACAAAATGATTAGCAGATGGCTAGTTTTATCATTAAAAGGGTTCGAATTGAAGATAAAGGCTTCCTTTTTATTTTATTTTTAAAATACGTACTTTATGAGTGGAAATAGATAAATCAGCACTAAACAGGGAAGTTTAGACTTTTACCAATCATAATTCAGCTAACATTCTGCCACATTTTTTTCAAGAAAAATTATAATTTGATCGAGTTGAGACCCCATGGCTATGCTGACGTTACACTTTTTAAAAATACTAAGGAGGTATTTCCTACGTCATATACTATTTTGAAATATTATAATATTACCACCTATATTTGGGTAACCCACACTTAATATTATGTAACCATCATACCATACCAAACCATACCATACCAAATTTTTTGCTAGAATGAACCTGGTTTGAATGAATAAATGATTTACTTAAATCAAAATGCTCTCTGAGCCCAAAGGTGTGTGTTACACCCACGATGCTGTTCCAAATTGACAAAGACTCAGGACCTTCACTAATCTGTCTAGTGATAAAAGGAATCTTCGGAAATCGTAAACAACTGGACATGTTCCGGTCCGGTCTTATCTGCCTGTATCCAGTTTGCACAAGTTATATAAAAAAGCTATTATAGTGAAAGGATGAAAATGTCAAGCAGAGTGCGTCCCTAATCCCGGCTTAAGGGACTCTGCAAGTCATCAGTTATCATGGTGACCCTTTTTAGAAATGTTAAATAAGGTTTTTATGTAAAAATATATAAAGGACACAACCTTTATGCTAATGTATTTTCGGGTTTTTGAATATTAGTCGGTGGCACGAATATGCTTCATCATACAGATTACGGCGATCTGAAAATATTTTTAGGGTTATTACATACGCATACGCTCTGGTTAGTTTAGACAAAAAAATAATATGCTTGTTTTGCATTCTATCGTTTTGGTTACTGCTACAACATAATTGGTTAATTAATAGGTAATTCAGAAAGGTCAGGTGCGTAGTACTCGCAACCGGCGTGCGTGTTTAACAGGATGTATGAACGTAAACGAAGCAAAACGTGTATGTAAGGATCGTAGCAGAGCGCGTTTTGTACTTTATACCTGGGTTAGGTATAAAGTACAAAACGCTGGGAAGAGGGCGTGAGTTTATATTTCTAGTAGTTATGCAGCATAAGCTTAATCAGCTTATTAGGTTCCCACTGCTGGGGCACAGGCCTCTTCTCTGTGAGAGGGAGTGGGCCTTAATACACCACGCGGGGCCTGTTCGGGTTGGTGGATGTCACATGGCTTCGAATTTTTGGTTCTATGATATGCCGGTTTCCCCACGATGTTTTCCTGTACAGTTTTGAGAGCAGTGGTGATGCAATAAATTACACAAAGTAAAGCGCCTGTCTGGGTTCCAACCCACGACCTATAACTCGTAAGTCGGGGCTGATACAACTGATACCACTACTTATACAGCATGTAACGAAAACCCTATCCGATCCTGAAGGGTATTATTTGGTATCGTATTGCGTACACAAATAAGTAATCATTTAATGGATACGAGATAATAATTTTTCCCCAATAAAAAAAAAAAAAAAAAAAAAAAAAAAAAAACATACCAAAGGCAACACTGATCGCTCGACAGGGTTCACCAACAGTTTCGTGTCAAAGAAGCCTGAGCGCGGCGGTGCTTAGAAACCTCCGTTTTGCCTACGCGTAGATATCAGCTGATAGTTTATTGTAGGCATAGACGCATAGTGACCCCTATTGCTGAACTTCTGTTTATCAAGAAATAATAATTATTGAGTAAATGTGATGTACTTTTGGCAATGTACCAACTGTAGGTATCAGTTAACTAAAACATTTACTTGTTGCATACCTCGGGAGATTATGTTCCACATCTCTATCTCGAACATTAGTACAGATTCTTAAATTTGCACGTACTCTTCGCAGCGCACTTGTGTACGATTTGAGTGAGTCGAAAGCTTCCACAATCTCTTACTTCGAATCCGAATCACACTCACTCACAAATAAAAAATTAACATATTCAAATATTCCTGATTGGTATACGACATTGTTCGCGATACGATAGCGGCATCTCCACGTGAGAATGGCGATTTGGCCAAACAAGTAGCATGCCAGTAGGCAACCAGTCGGCTACATCAAAGGGTCGAGGACTCGTTATGAGTACCTTTTTTTTTCTTTTTTTTTGTGTAAACCTTCAAAAGGCGCCCGGGCTTTGATGAAAAGCCCGGGGAGTGTTGGATTTTTACCTCACTAAAACCACCCGGTGATCACTATCTGCACATGTAAGGGTTTCCGTTACCTCTCAAAAGACCGAACCGAAACCCTCTGTGCAACGCCTCTTAGGGCACATCTCTGGGGAGACTGTAAAGGGGGTCTCTCCGATACCTTACTGTGCAAGTGTGCAAGGCAGCACGTGACCACTATGCGCCCCCTTCCCTGAGGTCACTCAATAGGCGGGCAGAGTCCCCACTCTGAGCGCCGCGACCCCAAATTCCCGCCAGCGTTAAATTATGCAGGCGGGGTTTCGTCGTTTAGGTGTCGAGGCGTTTGCCTCCTCGATGCCTTCTTCTCCTAGCGGGATCAGCCCTCTCACGATCCCGCTCGGCAGCCTTCTTTTGGACCATCACAGCCTCACAGAAGGACGCCATTTCTCTCCAGTTCTCCGACTCTGCCAGCTTAGACCCAACTACTACTGGTAGAGACAAATCTCGCCCGATCCTGGCGATTAGGACCTGTTTTCAGAAGCCCACGCCGGGCAATCCTCGAGCGTGTGCTGTGCAGAATCCAAGCCTCCTCTGCAATGGTGGCAATTTGCCGTGGCATCTCGCCCAATCTTGTTCAGGTACTCACCGAAGCAACCGTGCCCGGTCAGCACCTGAGCCTATAAGTGATGCGGTCTACTCTTTTCAGCCAGGCTTCGAAGTGCGGTAGTACGGCTTCGACAACGCGCTTACACATAATATTGCGGGTGTTGCAGCCGCTCACGCCACCGATCGAGGGCGTGTCGCCGTTCTTGCCGCCTCAGCCGAACAACAGCGATTCCTGTCACGCCATTGCCACTTTGACGGATGGCATGGATTCGGTTCTAAACCCTTGCGTCCATGTCTACCAAGATATCCAGAGGTGGAAAGCGTGCAAGGAGAGTTGCCACTTCAAAGGATCCAGTTAGGTATCCTCGTGCGATACGGATAGCCATTTTCCGCTGCAGGCTGTTGATTTTTGTCTTGCAGCGTCGGACGCCTGACAGTCTATTTGACCAAACAGGTGCCCCATATAGGACCATCGATGACACAACACCCGCGTAGAGGCGGTGAACTTCTTCTCGAGGTCCACCGAGATTGGGCAATAGTCTGTGCAATGCACCCACTGCCTTCCCGACGCGGGGAACGTGGCGCTCAAAGTGCTCTTCGAAGCCCCACCGACCGTCCAGCGTTAGGCCGAGATACTTAATGTATAATCGAAGACATGTGACATCTACCAACCCGCACTGGGCCCGCGTGGTGGATTACGGCCCACTCCCTCACACAGAGAGATGGCCTGTGTCCCAGAAGTGGGAACATAAAAGGCTGATTATGTAACTTAATGTATCGTCCCACCTGATCTTGCACATTTCCCACTCTGACCAATGAGCTGGTTGGCTCTCTACTCCTAGGCAGTTGTGGAACCAAAGTGCCTCAGTTTATGAGGTGCTATCTCTAAGCCCGGCTCACGGATCTACGCCACGACTTTTGCCACTCCAAGCTCGGCAACTTGAATGGTTTCTTCGAAACTGTCCCCGCCGGCCATCAGACGGGGAGGTCATCACGCAGGACCACATTGTAAGCGAGGTTCCACAAGAAAGGACCTAAAACTAACCCCTGCGGAACCCCACACGTAATCTTTCTGCGATGAACTCGAGCCTCATAGCGAATGTAGCGGTTGCCAAGGTAGACCCCGACGATGCATGTAGGTAAGGAGGCACTCTGTGATATACAAGTGCTGTTCTAATCGCATCCCAAGGCAGATAATTAAAGGCATTAGCGATATCCAAACTTACCGCCAGCACTACCCCACCCGATCGCATTCACGATCGCATTCACAGTAGAACGCTGCTGCCGGAAGCCATACTGGCAGTCGGCAAGGTCGGGACCAACACGTGATAGATGCTCGACGAGCCTTTCGGCAACAATTCTTTCGAATAGTTTGGAAACCTCGTTGAGCAGGCAAATGGGACGGTATGCAGAGGGAGACTCTGAGTCCCTGCCTTGCTTCTTCAACAAGACCAATCCAGCCGGAGGGAATCACGCCCGCTTGGAGGCAACTGTTGAACAACCGTCTTAGGCGGTCCCCCAGAGCAATCAAAGCCAGAACCCAAGCGCGACCGGGGATACCATCCGGGCCTGGCGCTGTGTTACGAGCCCCCAAACGTCTCACGGCTCAGTCTAGCTCGCTTTCAGTCACCGCCAACTTGTCAGACCAGTCTGTAGAAGACAAGAGTGGCGATGGACTGTCCCTAATTACTGGAAAAAGCGTGTTTACGACTCTCTCCAGTAGATATGGATCCATGGTTTCTGTGATAGGAGGGACCCATGGACGTAATTTGGCCATGACCAACTTGTAAGGTCTTCCCCATGGAACCCTGTCCAGCCCTTCGAGAAGCTCCCACCAGGATCTTGACTTGGCATCTGCAATGGCGTGTTGAAGATTCATTGTCGCCTCCCGGTACACTCTATAGCTTCTGGCTATTTCCTCCTCAGTAGCTCTCGGCTGTCGTCTGCGTCTTGTGCGCTGATACTGGCGTTGCGATCTAAGATAGAAAACACGCAACTGCGAGATAACGTCCGACCACCAGTAAGCCGCACCCGGACGCTGGGCGCACCTAACCCGGGGCATGGAAGCGTCGCAAATTAACGTCATCTTATCCCGGATCCAGATTGCCTCTTCCTCAGGATTGGGCGAGTTCCCCTGGGAACCAATAACTTCCGGCCATGCCACAACGTTAGCAGCTGTGACGAGCATGTCTCCATTGAGCCGCTTGAGGGCTTATCGCCGCGCGTATGCTAGGATTTAAACGGCTCAGGCCGTCTAAAGGGCGGAGTGTAACGTTAAAAACGATGTGGCGATGGTCCGAGAGTGTGACTATCTCCTCTGCTACTCTCCATTCCGACAACCGAAGGCGTTGCCCATGAGAGATCCACAATCGACTCCCCCTGCCACCGAACCCATGTGGAAATGGACCCCTGATTCAGAAGGTCGGAGGTCAAGCTACGCAGCCCAGTCTTGTACTGCGTGTCCCCTCGGTCTGTCCTGGGTGTTCCCTCAAGCTCTGGAGTGAGCATTGAAATCACCCAAGACAAGCACTGGACGGGGTGAGCATTTACACCGAACGCAGTTCGCAACTCCGTCCAGATATCTCTCGAATTCGATGAGCGAAATGTTGGGGGACACGTAGCAGCCCACTACGGCCAGAGGTCCCCATTCCACTGCAACGAACCCATGCCCCCTATCTAATAGGGAGCAGTGAAGCCCACCGCTTCCACTAACCCAGTAAACAGCGACAGAGTGCGCGGTGTCCCGGAACCAGCGAGGAATATCCCGAAGGCCGTAGGGCTCCGCTACCACCGCCAAAGCGACCGACCACTTCGCAATAGTCTACAGAAAAAGTTTTTGCGCATTATTATTATTATTTTATTTATTTATTTAGACTACAAATGAGGTACATTGTGTTAGTAACAATCTTACTTAGCCTATGTTAGTACTTAATAACTAAAAAAGATTTTGTCCTATCGGCTAATGTCCACACAAGCGGACTATCTGCCCGGGCGGCTATCGAATGCAGAATGATGTTGGAACTGCCACGCAATCTGCGAAGTAACGAGGCAGATCTCTTGCGCCATACTGCATCAAAGCTGTCAGTGCGCGCGTCTGTCTTTTTGATGTTGTATATCAACCCATGAGACTCCGCGTACGACTCACACACAGCCAGTAATTTGCGGAGAGCATTGATTGAGGGAGCCAGCAGCACCATGTCATCCACGTAGCTCAGATTATTAAAACAAACACCATCCACATAACAGCCGACACGCATGCTGCTGAGTCGCTCGACCAAGGCACACACAAATAGACCGAAGAGCAAGGGCGAGGATAGTCCTCCCTGACGCACCCCACACTCCGGCCTGCATGGCTCCGAAAGCTCCCCAACCCATCTCACCCGAGTCTCTTGGTGTAGGTACCAGTATTTGACGAGAGATGCGAGCTCTCGTGGCAGTGTTGTGTCTCCTAGCTTCTGTTAGAGTAAATCATAAGGGACTGGGTCAAAGGCCATGGAAAGGTCCAGGAAAACCGCGTAGACTGGCGTCTGTCTATCCGTGTAATACTTTACAGCGTGCTTCAGACTAAGAATGGCCGTCTCCGTTGACAGCCCTGCCCGAAAACCAAACTGGGCATCATGAATCTTGACATGCATTTAGATGCAATTTGAGCACGCTGTCAAGTACCTTGGCTATGACGGTGGCTAGTGAGATTGGCCTGTAGTTTGACCCGTCCGATACGTCTCCAGTCTTATTCTTCACTACTGGCACCACCAGAGTCTGCATCATGTCCGAGGGCAAGTACGAATGAGACAGACACAAGTTAAATAGTAGTGCGAGTACTCGTGGCAAGTGCGCACCCGCATGCTGTAGGTGCTCGATGCTTAGCCCATCGTGTCCTGGGGATTTCCCTCTAACCATATTTTTAAAATGTGCCCTGACCTCTTTTGCCAAGACCATCGTTGGTACCTCCTCATCTTTGGGTAGAGCATCGAGTTCCCCGCATGGAGGTCCAAGGGGATTTGTTCAAAACCATGTTTTCCATACAGTCGTATGGAAAACGTGGTTTTGAACAACTCGGCAATATCTTTTGGGTTGGCCATCCCATCGATACTCACAGGAATAGCAGGCCTAGGATCTCAAATCGCACACAAGTGCGCTGCGAAGAGTACGTACAATTATAATAGTCGAATGTGTATTAATGTTGGAGGTAGACATGTGGAACACGATCGCCGAGGTATGCAACAAGTAAATGTTTTTATAAACGATACCTACAGTAGGTACATTGCCCAAAGCACATCTTAACTCAATAATATTTTTTTCTTGATAAACAGAAGGTCAGAAATCAGGGTCACAATGTTTCTATGATATATATATAATAAAATATCAGCTGTTACCTACGCGCAGGCCTAACGTCGGTTTCTTAAGTCCTAATTTTGTTTGGCGGCACGCGACACGCGCCACGATCTCAGGCGGCTTCTTTGACACGAAACTGTAGGTGAACTTTGTCGAGCGATCAGTGTTGCCTTTGGTATGATTTTTTTATTTTTTAAAATTAATTATGTTTACTGGGGAATTATGATAATCTCGAATCCATTAAATGATTGCGTATTTGTGAACCCAGTACGATACCAAATAATACCCTTCAGGATCGGACACTGGAGGATTTTCGATACATGCTGTATGTGTGCCAAATTTCATATAAATCCAATTAGCCTTTATAGCGTGAAAACGTGTAACAACAAACAAACTTACTTTCGAATTTATAATATTAGTTATACTTATAAATAAGTATGCCAATGTTGAGTGAATTCAGTGCTATAACGAGCATACCAGCAGGGCTAACATGACAAGCGCGAGAACGCTCGATATCTCGTTTTCTCGAAATTTGTCTACGATTTTGACGTCATCCTTACACCTAACATGACCGCCAAGCTCGAGTAAACTCGAAAAAGGCACTTTGACACTTCTGTATCTCGCGACGAGAAACCGATGTAGCAAGTTATTAAAAACAAATCATTTTTGTCACTGCAACATCGGTCGATTTTACGCATGGAATAAGTATGTTCTGTATTGATTTAACGTCCACCTCTTTTAATTTTTGTTTAGTTCCATGAAACCGACTTTTTTACTGTTTTTCTTTGGCATGCTAAAATTAAAATATACAATTAGTGGCACTTATTATACTCACTAGATAATCCACCACAATTGATAAATCGGCCGAAGGTCACTATTCGACAAAGCGAAGGTTGATATTGTAACAATCACCATAAAACACATGATATTGCTTTTACTCACCAACTTTGCGGACTCAACTGGCGATTTTCTTAATTATGTTGCGTAGGCAGGTACAGCCATAACTCCCTAGATTTCGTTAATCACTATAATTGACAAACTAGACTGATTATTACTGCACTTGATGCTCATCTACGTAATAGTGCTTCCCTGCGCCAAACTTTCTCGCAGCCGCCGAAAGTAACTTCATTCCAATGTGTACAGTAGGCTGTTTAAAACTAAGTATTTTCATTCAATTCAATCAAATCAATCATGTCAATTCAGTATTTCAATTAAGTTTTTTCATGTTGTCTAATAGAACTAGAACGAAAATAAGTATAATTATGAATTTGCCATGTTATTTTGGATATTCAAATTTTTTTTTTGGATCATAATTTTGTCTACTCTTCTCGTCGTCAAAATCGAGGACGAGTAAATTAGAGAAAATCACGATTTTCTCATGTTGAATTGTCAAAATGCGAGATAAATTAGGTGGTCATGTTAGGGTTTAACGGGAAAACATCAAGTTTGACAGAACAAGTCAAGTATTTTGTATGGCAGTGCTGTCAGAAAACGAGTAAAGTGACGGTATAGACGCGACGAGAAAATACGAGAGTGAGTAATTGTCGCGTCTGTCATGTTAGCCCTGCTGGCCACTCAGAAAGTATTTCGAAAAAAGGTTTTAGGAATGAGACTTTTAAACGAGAGTTATGAGAGTTTTAAACTATTTTGAAAATATGATTATTTGTGAGTGAAAATAGGTAGGTTCCCATTTAAAATTTCTCTCCACATTGTTAGCAAGATAATTTAAATTATCGTGTCTCATTAAAATTAAATTAGAATTTGCGCCGGGAACACTTTCGCTATATTTTTTACGATTTCAAGTGTCGCCTGAAACCGGATGAATAGTACGATACACTTCAAATGGCATTCATCAATGAAAGTCCTTCTAAGGCAACCGTGTATCGTTGGTATAATGAATTCAAGCGCGGTCGAGTTACTTAGGGGGATGAAGAAAGAAGTGGTCGCCCACGGAATAAAAGGTGCTAGCACTGAAAATTTTACTCTAAGACAATAGGCGAGCTACGAAATTCCACACGTGCATCTTCGCGTGAGGAGGATAATTTCACGCTGGGTGCCGCACAACCATACCGATGCTCAGAAGCAGGCCCAGGTGGAATGTTGCCGTGATATGATAAACAAATTTTAAAGGCTCGTCTCTGCGTGTTTATGACAACATTACAGGTGATGAGTATTGAATTTATCAATACGATTCAGAAACGAAATCAACGCCTACCAAAGTGAAGCGATCCAGAAGCGGGGGGAAGATTTTGATCGCGAGCTTTTTCAATTTGACTGGCTACTTGGTGTCAATTCCTTTACGAAACCAAAGAAGCATCAACGCTGAATGGTATACTACCAAATGCTGTGCAGAAGTTTTCTCTGTTGTGAGCAACAAGCCACCAAACACAGGGCTACGCGGGCTACTGCTCCACCACTACAATGCGCCTTCGCACACCGCGTTCAAAACGAGGAACTTCCTGGATAGCGAGCCGGTCAAACTCCAGAGTCACCCTCCTTAGAGCCCTGACTTAGCACAGTGTGAATACTTTTTATTCCCGAAAATAAAAAATCTGCTCAACGGCATACAATTACAACAGGCTGTAAAGGAGCTGTCTACGGGGGACTGGAAAAAGTGTTTCGAAAACTGGTTCAGACGCATGAAACTTTGTACAGATATACTTTTCAAACTAGGAAGGTTCTATCTTCCGAAATTCTCGGAGACAAAAACGTATCACCGCCCGCCACTGCGATAACGGGAGTGGGGAACGGGGGACGAGGGGCCGAGAGCCGGGGACCCGCGGTGGAATTGCACGACGAGTACTTCCAAAAAGACGGACCAAAGAGGCGCGCGTTCTTACGTCCAATATACGAACCATACCTAAAATTACACTCCACTATTTTATTTCTAACACCTCTGAAAATCCTCTGAAATTTGACGAAGACGAAGTCGCTAGCAGAAGGTAGTATAGGTAAAAGGATATTGATTTATTTATAATATTGCGTCATTCTCTGCAGGAAACCTCACAAACCAACGGATAAGCAACATATGTACACAATGCAATGTGCATTATTTATTCATTCATTTTTAAATACTTTTATGTACATCAAAAAATACACAATACCATAAATGATTATTTCAACTCTACAAAATATGCAATGGGTAATTATCGCTTTAGATAATGATTGGCCTAAACATAAAATGGGATTGTCGTTGGAGCAAATAATAAGTAGACATACAATATACTAAAATACAGGATGTAAAAAACCCATCGCATAGCCGTCAACTACGCATTCTATACATTAAACTAAGTGCCGATTTCACCAATGAAACTGAACCCGTTTAGCACATCTTAAACGCGTTAAAGAGCCGTCAGTGTCAATATTCCACAGAAAATAATGACACTGACAGCCTTTAAACCCAGTTTATGTGCTGTCAATTTTCTTGGCCTAATCCACCCTAATTAACATAGCACAAAATAATTCCTGGGAAACTTATTTTCTTTTTGGTATGAAAAATCGCTGTTTACGGTAATGCGCCACATAACGGACGCAAAACATTGTGCTTATGGGTGCATGCTACGGCACAAGGGTCGTGGGGGTTTTTTAAAGTTGTGATAAAACATTAAAAACTTAATTTTGTGTCGCCTTTTTACACGCGTTAGGTACACAGATTTATAAATATACGCATGTATATATATTTATTTTATTCAAAGAGAGTGGTCTCCGTTCATCCTACACTAACGAATACAACAATCATCGTATGTTACAAACAAATCCCTCGTGACTGCTGCAGATATATCCATATATGTCCAAATATTTTCCCGGCCATGTTTTATTGTTTCCCCAACCAATAGCTCACAGAACCGCAGCGGACAACCGTTATATATATCTGGAGTTAGCGCCTCGTCTAACTGGCGTTTGCTATTGTTACACGTTTTAAGTGTTACACGTTTTTGCTGTTATTTGTGAAGCATTTTTTTTTTAATCTTGCCGAATTATGCCCTTATTTATGGTCGTAGTAATACAATTGCAAAATGTTGCATATCCACACAGAAAGACTACATCAAGGAGATGGTCAGTCATTTCATATGATCTTTTCGCTACACCACTGTGTGGAAAGGCCTTGTTATGATATCAGAATAGCTCAAAGCCAACGTTAAGCCGTTAGGGTTCCGTACCTCGAAAGGAAAAAACGGAACCCTTATAGGATCACTTTGTTGTCCGTCCGTCTGTCTGTCTGTCAAGACCCTTTTTCTCAGGAACGCGTGGAGGTCTCAAGCCAACGCAATCAAAAGATACAGACGTTTATGCCGCAAATTTCCGCAAACTTTCGACACTCGCAAGGGAATCAAAACCTACATGGTACTTCCCGTAAACTCAGAATCTTGAAATTTGGTACGAAGCAACGTCTTATGGCACAGATAAAGGAAAAATTGCGAAAAGCGTAAATTTTTGGTTACAATAAAAATATTTTTTTTATTTTAAACTTACTACCCGTTTCCTCATGAGCATTTTTTTTTTTCATATATTTTTCTATAAAATATTATAACTTGACCCGATTCCAACTTGAAGTCAACTTACGGGACATGCTGTATATATAATAATAATCATCAGCTGCCTAGCCTTTTTTTTTTTTTCCCGGGGTGGAAAATCCTCACGGATGTCCCCTCCGCCCGCCCCAGGGCGGACCCTGGGGCGGGCGGAGGGGACATCCGTGAGGAGGGTCTGTCAGACTCTTACTGACTTAAAACCACCCCGGTGTTCCATCTCACAACTACGTCGGGGTCGCGGGTACATGATTCTTCCGTGACCCCGACTGGTGCCGGCCCGCCTCTGCGGGCCTCCTCGGGTTGGGGGGGGGGAGTGAGGTGTTTGACTCCCCCCGCAACGTCTAAGAGGGGCGCGCGTGGAACACTACGCGCCGCCACCTCGGGTCCTGATGTATGGGGGGCGGCTGACGTCCCCGAGTCCGCCGTCCCTGGACCCATTTAGGGGGGCTGTAAGAGAGTGTTGTCCGCCCTCCGCCTGCGCCCGGTGCGCCTGCTGCGGATCGGGAGAGTGGACGAGATCTCTCTCTCCCTTTCCGCAGCCTCCTTCTGCGAGATCACTGTTTCGCAGAAGGAAACCAACGCGTCCCAGGACTCGAAGCTGCCGACCATCGCACTCACTACGGCCGGCAGCGACAGGTCACTGCCTACTTTAGAGATGAGGGCACGGCGCATCATCTGCCTACCCTTTCCCAACTACATATGTTGAGATCTACATATTTGACCACTACAACCCAGTGACTGTGTAACACGATACCCCTTGGCAAGACTGGTTGTTAGACTTTCGGGCTTCTGGCGACCCGTAACGGCTGTCAAAGATCTACGAATGGGAACCGGACCTTCCGATGCCAGAAGGGATCTTCACAGACCGATTGCGGCAAGTGTAGCCTGATTGATCTACTCGAGCGGCTGTAATTACTAAGCCGCATATAGAATAATTAACCTGAATAACCATTCAATTATTGTTCCACCAGTATTTAGACTTTTATCCTGCTGACAGAAGTCTAAATGTTAGCCAGTCAAATATTGTCCACTCAGTATCTAAGGAAGTAATTGGGCTGACTACCCAAGGCACGCTGGACGTAAATTTAACTCGTGAACGTTTATTTACAGTGTTTTTAGGGTTCCGCGTCTAAAGGGTGCCAACGGAACCCTATTACTAAGGCTCCACTGTCTGTCCGTCTGTCTGTCACAAGGCTGCGTCTCGTCTTGCTGCGAACTGTCAGGTAGACTCTTGATTTCATAGAGTGTGTACTACTAAGTGCCAATTCCACCAATGAAACTGCTAAAAATCTAAAAAATCTGTTAAAAATCTAAACCGCATTCAAGCAGAACTGTCAGTGTCAATAGGTATTCCACAGAAAACATTAACACTGACAACTCTTAAACTTAGTTAAAGTTTTGATCGCATTCGTTTCATTGGCTTACTACAAGGGTGGATTTCAATCTGCCCTAAGACAACTATAACAAAAAAATATAAAATAAATTTCGGTGGTACAGAACCCATCGTGTGAGAGTGCGACACGAACTTGGCCGGTTTTTTCTGTTCATTTCATCTCTTGTAGCCTTTACTTTAAGATGCACTAAAAGTCAGTAGAGAATCTTAATTTTATGTATCCATCAAAGTAAAGCAGAATTTAAGCTACAATTTTATCGTAACATAGTACCTTCTATCTTCCTTAATTTACCTTCCTGTTGTTAGTTCTACCTCGTGTAAGCAACTCACGTAACAGTAATTGATCTTGAATTTCCTCGGAACGTCTTAACGAGGCCTAGATTATGTAGCCACAGTTTGTGAAACAAGGTACTGTATGCAAATGTCATATGTGACACAGTTACTGAGGGTGATTGGATTGGATAACTTGGAATACTATGTCGGTGTTTCATTTCTGAGAATAGTGCACTTTCTGTTGCTAGATGGTCATACGAATGGCTTTGAGAATTTGACTTTGCACTAATATATTAGGCTGGCAGATATTTTGAAAAAAAAAAAAACATTAAATTCGAGAAATTATAGCTGAAATCTTTATTATTAAATACCGCCCGCGACTTCGTCCGGGTGGATTTCGAAAAAAAAAGTTGCCTATGTTCATCAGACATAATTTTGGCTTCTAATGCTAAAACAATTTTTCAAATCGATCCAGTAGTTTCGGAGCCTATTCAGTAGAAACAAACAATCAAATCTTTCCTCTTTATAATATTAGTATAGACGAGAGCCCTCAGTTACTTAAATCCAACCGCTGAAGACAGTGCTTGGTAGCTCTGCATTAAACACCAGCTTTCATTATATAATTTCCCAGTGACGCATTTATGATTTTTAACTTGACGATGTTACCGTCCTTAAAATTTATGAAAATACGCGCAAGTTTTAAAGTTATCGCGGGCGGAACTTTAAAAGCGTTTTCATGATAGGTTTTGACTTCCCTGGGTTATCTTGGTGCAGTGACGCGGACGTGGACGTTCACGATAATATCTTCCAGTTAGATATTAGAAAATCTTACACCGAGACATTATTATATGGATAAGGGCTCTTGTATTTACCTACTAAAAACTCCAGCGATAATATCTCGAAGTGAATGGATTATGATGTTCGAAATGTATGGTTAAAATATTAAAAAAAAATGCTATAATCACTTCCCGTGGCAGATATATAGCAGAAATTCATTCAGTTTGTAGCAGTCTGTTGCCTTTGTATAAGACTATCTTTTGCCCGTGACTTCATCTCCGATCCAGGATGTAAAGTAGCCTGTCCTTACCAAAGTCATGGTCTTTGTGTGTGCTAAATGTAACGCTTTCACGCCATAACGGGTGAACGGCTTTGGATGAAATTTGGCACACAGAAAGAATGGCCCTGGAAAAAGGCTACTTTTCATCCTGAATCGCAGACGAAGTTGCGGGCAGCATCTAGTTTATAATATTAGTTAGAAAGTTAGGATTAGGTCCCACCCAAACATCCTAATTGAATCCCTTCAATGAATAAATACAGGGGGTTCATTTATTTGTTCACAAAATCCACAGCCCTTTAACGCCAATTACGGATTTACAGGATAGCACCCTCCAAATATACCTAGCTGTGCAGTGTGCGTGGGTGTGCAGTGTGGGTGAGTATGTAAGAATGTGTGTGTGTGGTATTGAGTTGTAATGGTGTATGGATAACTTATTCAATACTATTTAGAAATGTTAGTCAATTCGTCGCACACAGAATATACTAAGAGTTTTCTGAATATACCTATCTTGATGTTAAATATGTCAAGATGAGAGAATTTCTTGTTAAAGTTTCTTAATAACCTACCCACATGTTATACGATTATGCTACAAATTGGAATTAGTATGTAACTAGAAGTTGTTTAAGCCAAGTCTGTATTAGCCCAGCATACAAAATGTATCGTTTAATTACAAGTTCTAAATCTGTGGTATAGCGAAGAAGGAATCTAGGTCGAGCTGTTGAGCTCGTTAATTAATTACAACGGAAAATCTATCGAGTAATATTGATTGGGTTTAAAGCGGAGATCTGTTAATAACTTTCTGTTAAGCTTTAGTTTTCTTTCTTTATATTTATAATACATGAGTGCACCCACGTTTTGGCAGTTGTGTTTAAGTCCCAAGTAAAATGGGGCGAGCTTATTTACACAGATCCAGACAAAACTGCTACTAAGACATTCCTGTTGATAAATTATTTTCAAGTTCCAAAAAGAAAAGGTAGAAATCCTAATAGAAAATTCCAAAGTGAACAACGACTTTAGTAGCCGACTTCACAAATAGCTTGTAAACAATATGTTAGTTAGTGAGTACATTGCCAACTTTCGCTTCATATGTGTTCCGTAATACCCAAATTCCTTATACCGTTTTATTAACCGTATTAACCGTTTTTTACGACATAAAAGTTCCTCTTCATATCAGTGTTAAAAATATTATTACGTTGTGTTGCAAGCTTATGAAAGATTCAGATAACTTAGCTAATCTTGACGGAGTGTGCAGCATCATAAAACATGGGTGTGCCAACGTAATCATGTGTTTACAGTCGCGGGCCGCGAAAATGATGGGGTGGTAGGTACTTTTTTATGCAACAGGGTTATTTTATGAGCGAATATATTTATGTGAATATGTATGTTGTACGAGCTGTGTAAGCATTTCTATGTTTGATGTGCATGTGTTTTACCATTTTTTTATCTTTGTAGATCAAAACATACAAGAATAGTAGCTATTTAGTACGAAATCTCGTGTCCGTATGGATGAGTAGACATGTCTCATATTCAAACGCAAATACTAGCAATACTTAGTAGTAAATAAGCCGATTTTGTAGACTGTTTTTTTTTGTGGTAAAACCTTCTGATTTGAGGAGCCACCTTATAACTCGAAAAATAGACAATGGATATTTTTGAAAATTTGGTACGATTTAGTAGTTGTTATACGTAATCTGAAAACAATGGGTATTGTACGGCTCAATTTGAGATAGCTAACAATACTTTGATTTGTCATAAAATATCATAAATTTAACTGCACTGTTTTTAAGACAGTGTTCAGTCTAAAAAAAAAGATTTTTGGTAATATTTAGTAGTAATTTTAGTCTAATTTGTGGTTAAAAATTAAATGAAAAAACGATATAATTGCGGTTTTTTGTGGCTCATCAATCCTGACGGTCTCTAGAAAATATATGTACGTAGCTACGAAAGCAGTGGATCAAATCGGATACCAATAGCATAAAATTAAGTAGAAATAAATAAAACTCTCTCTCTCATTCACTTTACTCTTTCATCCTGCACATTCAGTTTATCAAAACATGAATAATTTAAATATTCCTTAACAATTTACTGTACAGGGTGACCAAAAATAATTCAAACTTTGATAATCGAGTTTTAATTGCACATGAATCAATCTTCAGCAACCAGTAGGTACTTAAATAATGAAATCAAATAATGAAAAAATAAAAATAAGTTAACAGCCGATTAACCAGTATCGCCGATTTTTAAAGAACTGTAAATGGACAATGTATTGTTATACACCAACGAATGTAAACGCAAAAAACGGGCTCAGAAGTAGAATTGCGGACACTAGTTATACAATACAATATTAAATACCGGAAAACTAAATGTCAATAACACCTTCATCCTCAATGTTCAAACAAAAAATACCTATTTACCAAAATGTACATTGAAATTAAAAAAATACTGCATGGCTAAAGCCTTACCCATTCTTGAAGAAACTGAGTCACTTGAACTGCGTTCGATAGTCTATAATGTCGAAATTTATAATATTTCGCTTAGATACAGACATCCACCGTATTTTTTTAAACACTAATGTACGCAAAATAGGCAATTTGGGTTACGATCTAGATGAGTACCGCAAGGGTTGGGTCGAGGTGGCTCTAGAAAAGAATGCTTGGAAGAATTGGGGGAGGTCTTTGCCAAGCAGTGGGTCAGTGTAGGCTTACAAAAAACTGGTTTAATCGAATGTATTTTTTTTTGTAGTTTTATTATTTGCACTCAATTTGTGTTCATTATTTAGTACTGGTTCCTGACGATTTATTCAAGCAAAATATAACTCTGTTATTGATCATATATTATTTGTGGTCACCGTAAACTAATCTGTTGAGGAATTTTTAATTTATTGATATCTGATATGTTGTATCATTGAAGTTACATAGTTTTTCCATTTTATTTTATACTTCAAATAATAATAAATTAACTACAAAATGGTCCAAAAAATCTGTTTTAATTGGCTGATTAGTGTCCTAAAAACATCGCAGCATATTTTTGAATTTTTATGACAATCAAAGCTTTGTAACTGTCTCAAATTCTGTCGTACAAATTACAATACCCATTTTTTGTACATTTACGCATAACTGTAACTAAGTCTAACCAAATTTTCAAAAAAAGCCATCGTCTGCTTTTTGAATTGTAAGGTGGCTTTTCAATCCAGACGTCTGAATTAAGGAGCCACCTTATACTTCCTGTAACTTTTTATGGTTTGTTCCAGGATCGGGCTTACAAAATAGGCAAGTTCTGCTAAATATTGGTAGTATCTGCGTTTAAATATGAGTCATGGCTCCTCAATCCATACGGATACCGAAATATCCATCAGCGAGCAGTGGCGGCCCAGAGGTAACTGCCCCGACTTACGGGTTTTGGTCGTTGGCTCGAACCCAGGCAGGCGCCTTACTTAGTGATGATTTTATCACCACTGGTCTCAAAACGGTGAAAGAAAAATCGGGAGTAAACCGGCATGTCCTAGAACCAACAATTAGAAGACATGTGGCACTGGGCCCGCGTGGTGGATAACAGCACACTCCATCTCAAAAAAAAAGAGGAGGCCTGTGTCCCAGCAGTGGGAACATTATAGGCTGCATCATAGTTCATTTGAACATACCCATAGTCATCCTCCTGTGTTAATCCCAATTTAGTTATAGCACATTTAGGTAAAGTATAGGTCGGCACAGTATAAATACAAAGTTTTTTTAGCAGCCGTCATCTCTGTAGTCATTCCCACTCTTCGTTGCACCTCGACTAGTAATTTATTTTCATCCTCATCATTATTGGCAGTATGTGCCACCGCTGAGTATAGGCCTCCTCCCTTTGTGCCATGCTTCCTTTGTCTTTGCTAGTCTCATCCAGGTCTTTCCCACGATCTTCTGTAGATCGTCCAGCCACCCACCTAGCCAATTATTTTATTGGCCTGCCAATTTATTTTAGGCGGTACAAAATTACCAATAATTATTCCTCCAAAAACTTGTCATAAAAAAAAATTGGCACTAGGCCGGAAGGAAATTCAGATTACGCCACTAAATCATCTGATAGAGGAAAACAAAACCACTATTAGTTTGAATATGTCATTAATTTTATGGGGAACCAGCCAATTAACCCGGAAACTGAAAGCGTAGCTATATATTCTACCTGGGATATTATAAAACTGGATCACCAAATATGGTATAATAAAACAGATTTCTCATTTTTGTAGTCGCGTATAATTTTCACAAATGATTATTATGTATAGGGAAAAGGCTGCTTCGTTAGTTCAGTTGGTCGCAAGAACTACTACTGAATATGAGGTATTGCGTTCAATTCCCAGGTCGGGCAATTTTTTTTTTAATATTTGCATTAGGAATAGTTAATTGCAGGTTGCAATTAATTATTCCTATGCCGTTGCCCGGTTAATTGCAACAGGCTCGCCCCATATTACATAGGGTTTAAACATTACTGGCAAAATGTGTGTGTACTATACCTACCTCTGCCCAACCCTTCAGAAAAAACAGGAGCGATGTTATGAAAAGGCTTTTCATATCTTTCCGGTCACTGTAAATGGTTTGAGTATCGGCATTAAATATATGGAACAATCAACATCACATAAAACTTGTTTTTCGTCTATCTTAACATCCGGCTATATAGGTACCTATGTTCACAGTCAGATAAAAAAGTCGATTTACTAACGGTATTAATCGACTGTTGTATCTTCCTAAATATTCTATTGTTACAATTATCATCTTAATTGGTACAAAATGGTTCGGTAGATTGCTTCTCAAAATTTTAATGTAAAAGCTTTCAGTTAGTACTCTTCATACTGATTTTTATTACACCATGTCTGTGTTAAGCACTTTTAAAGTAAGATAAATTTGAATTTAAATAATTAAATTAAGGACAAATCGGTTAAACTATGACATGGTGCTCTTCAAAGTAAGTCGCTAATCGTTTTGTTCAAATATCTAAAAAAAAACCGGTAGTTTCTACTACGAAATAATAATTATTAGCTAGTAAAACCCTTTTCAAATTCTTGCAGACCATTTTTTGATTTAAGAAGATCTCCAAATGGCTGGTGATGGACACTTCCCGTGACCCAAGAGCTGGCTCTTACCTTGGCACGAGGCTATACAATGTGGCAATGCCGCCAGTATCTTGGTTATATTAACAGTCGACAGCGGTGCGGATGAATTTTTCGTTGCCATATTTATGTTTGCAAAAAATGTTAGTTAATTTTGGTTATTATATAATTATTCTGTTTTTAGTTTGTAATCTTTGAGTCAACTCCTCGAAAAGGTCGCTGGATGTTCTACGCATCTAATACAATAATTTATTAAGGATGCTGTTGCGACTGCCTCGTTTCCGCAGTGCCTCAGAAATGCTTGCGGTAAACCATAACGATTTCAGCAGACACTTCCTCACCAATAATTAATAAATTTGTGAGAAGACTTATACCCTAGTCTCTATATCTCGTTATGTCTAGTTGGTGGGTGGTCTTCTCGTGAATTCGTCTTTTGTTTTAAGTTACTAACAATAGTGTTTTTAAGTGCAACTGTTACTAACAATTTATGGATCTTTTTTAGTTGTCCGAAATAAAATGATTAATTATTATTATTATTAATTAAGTAGGTATAATGTATAATTGTTTCTTTTCATATCAGTTTTATTTTCAGCAAAATATTATTTTCTTAGGCTTCAGTCACGATATACTTTCGATATTCACTGTACATGTACATCCCTTATAATTTCCACTGAACAAAAAATGGTTAGAATTGAATTTATGTTTTTGTGAACTGCACCGGTTTGACTATACCGGTATCTAACCGGTCTAATTTTATCCCAGATTGAAAAATAACATAGGAACTCCATTACATGAAACGAACACTGGCCAAAAATAATTTCAAGTAAAAACAAGACCGTTTTACATAAAAATGTAACTATTGGTTATAAAATCATGGCTACGAATTCACGGAAAAGGTAAGCAGAGGTACAGCCACGTCTCGAACAATAAAAATGGAGTGTATAGTCAGGGAAACTATCAAAATAGACTACTAACTTAAATTATCACTTGGTATAATCTGTTCGGGACTGTCATTCTTTGACAATTGTATGAAACGGCAAACGAACGTAGTTCCTCAATTTGATTCGATTTTTTTGCACACAATACCGTTTTATCTAAGTACACATACATACATACACATATTCTCACGCCTTCTTCCTATGAGGGTAGGCAGAAACTAAACAGAACGCCACCTGTTACGATCACTCCTTGACTCGTTTACGTTAAAATATCTGGTCATATACGCCAGCCGGTTGTGAGTTCTACAAACCTGACCTTTCTGAAGAACATCACCAATAAGATCACTACATGTCCTCTTAGGGCGTCTCCTCTCAGCTATTTCACTTACAGTTGCCTTGTAAATATCTTTTGTTCTGTTTTTTTTTGTGAGTGTATATTGTGTTATCTTAACCAGGGTAATTTTTTTCTTCTTTGGTCATCCTTTTAATTTCGAGCGTATTTGTCTATATGAAAACAAGCCTTATTCACTAGAAGAAAACAACATTTTTTGATTGTGAAAACCCTGACGTTTCATAGTTGGCAATAATTCCAGGCCGAAACGCCCAATTGCGCTAGGCTGGCTACTGGGCAACACACTAGAAAATATTGTTGTCTGTTATTACGCTTCCGATTTATTTGTAGTTCGTTTATTTTCTATGAATTGTCTATACTTCCATCTACGAAACCCGTATTTATGATGGTCAAAACGAGTGCAGAAGATTCAAATTTGACAGAAAGTTACGTGTCATGCGAAGTGTCAAGCGATTTTGAACCTTTCTCGGCGCAACATCATAACAGAATAAAACTAATGGAAACAATGAAGTTCTCATGCTCTACAACACGCACTCACGCATACACACGCAGTGTTTTGCTTCTTACTAACATAACCATGTAAAGTAATGCTTGTGAATTTTATCTTATAATATCCTCTGCAAGCTTCTGCTCAACCCACCCCGTTGGGCTAACAAGAAAGGACAATGCCAGAAACTCTATAGAACTTTGCCCCACTCAAATCAAAAAGTCACTTACAAGCATGCAATATGCACCATCTTAAAAGCTTATTTATTACTGTTATACTAAACATTTGTCCTAATACCTGTAGAACTTGCGGTTTCTGTTAAAATTTTAAAACAATAATGACATTGATTATAGATTAGGTGCAGTTTATAATTGTTAAAAAGCGATTTAAACAACATATACGTTACTCATTATCAAATTTATAATAATCTTGTTATGAGTATCATGCGCAATAAGTAACGCAATAGGAGAAGATAAGATTTCAGGGGTGGAATTCCTTTTATCATTGATTTGTAATAGGCAAGTTCTAATGAAAAACAATGTATGATGAAAAGCTCCATTTATCATTACAATTATTTTCATTCATTGACATTTCCTGTAAATAGCTGGGGCAGGATCTGGCATTGTCATTTCACGCGGACGCATTGCATCACCTACCCGCGCGTGGCACTTCGTTTTCGCTTATTGTTCTTAGTTTTATTTTTGCTCGGCTTCTATTGTTCATAGCGTGTTAAATACTCGTAGCTGATAGCATTCTTCAAGAATCCGACCGGCAGTTCCAGATATTCTAGACAAACTTAAAAACAAACAGATAAATGTTTACTTCTTTATAATTAGTATAGATAACTAGCATATTCTGTTACTCGAGGGGCGCTGAAAGCTCAAATACAGGCTATTCTTAGTTTGGCTTCAAATGGTTAAGCTTGTTGCCCGTGGTTTTCTATAGCTCTGTGAAAGCAGAAGTGATGGTCATTTTGAATCCATCTTTTCTAGTGAATAGGAGGCTAACTTCTCGTTTTATGAACGCAAAGCCTTGCATTCAATTTCCTGGTCGTGTCAGTGATACTTTAGTAGTGATTTTCGTTCTGAAAATACAAGTGTACTTAGACCAACTTATCTGTGCAACGGCCGTTTTCGAACTAATATTATGAATGGAACGTACGATCGGTTTTTGTTAAACTTTTGATTTTCGTTTACAACCAGCGCCACTTTCAGACAATACACACAAATTGCACAGATAATTTGTTCGTACTATACCTACAGTCCGGCCATCGAGAGAATGCGTTCTTGACACCAGTCAGTTTCATACAAACGATTGTGGGTTTGGCGAATTTGATCTTTATTATTTACTAGAATTATCGCACTGACTGGTGTATGGAACGCATTCACACAACGGCTGGACTGTAGTAGTTCAGAGTAGAAAGGTTTCAAATAGTCACATTTGCTAAGGTGTTGTAAGCCTATCATGATCTATCTTTAGAAAATAATAATCTACTTAAGTTTTTAAAGTATTGTAAACAGCTTGTTCTTGAAAATGACAATGATAAAGTGATAATAACAATTCGTCAAAATAAAAAGGTTGGAGTATTTTATCAATTATAAGGCATGCGTATATTAATATTCTAACAAAAACAATTTCGTAAAATCACTCACATTTATCCACGACGATAATGCCTAAATAACAATAGGAATCATACAACACGCTTCTATAGTCTCAGTAATTAATTGGAAACATGACGGAAATTTCGTTTTAAACGTCAAACAGAATCTTTTTCCACATTCAAATACCAAAATGGCATACGAAAATTCAATGCGAAGTCTGAAATCTGAAACGTAACGCTTTCTATTTTTTGGTGTTCCGTATCGTGTATGTTGAAACGGAACGCATGTGAAATTGTATTGGTGTTTATCAGTCTACCACATGCTTTGAAATATAACTGTAGATAATTGGCAATACAACAACAATACTTCGTTAACTCGGAACAAAACATGAAGAGGCAATGAGTAGGTTGTGACTTTTAAATTTTTGTGATATAAACCTATAATTCCCTAAGGGCTGATTTATCAATAATATAACTCAAAGTGTTTTTATCAAATAAACCAAATCAGGTGTTTTTGAAGTGTCAAGGGGTCGGTCAGTTAGAAAAATGGAGCTAGTTACATATTTTAAAGCGTAGCAGGTTCCTATGGAGAAGAACAGGCAAGAAACTCCAAGGATAACTATAAAGTATCTGAGTAATGAATTTTGACGGTTTGACAGGATACATACATAAACTCACGAATTCGTTCCATGGGGGTAGGCAGACACCACATAACGCCACCTGCTACGATCCTTACATACTCATATTCCTTTTGCTAGTTTTGCAGGATTTAAATAGAAAATATATCAAACCGCGAATCAGATAAAAGTTTTAGGCGAGTGAAAAATCAGTCCTAAAAAGCAATTAGCAATTGCAATATTTAAATAGACACCTCTAAATGTCTATTTCAATTGGCGCCTTACCTGCTTCTTTCAACTAAACCGAAACAAAGAATACTTATTGGTATCTAGTCTAGACAGACTATCAAGATAACATACTGTGAGGTTTTCTATATTTTTCTGGTACTATCTACAATGTTCACACGGACAATTAGACAAGTGTAATGAGACAACTTTTGCTTTATTAGTAATTTGTAACCTAATATTAGGAACTCTCATTTTAAATAAGTGTTTGTAATGAAATAAATATAACTAAATCTAAATCAAAATATTTTATTTCACATAAACCTACATACATGAGCACTTATGAATCGTCAGATTCTAGGTGCACGGTTCCAATTGGTCGTTTCCTACGGAGAAGAGCCGGCAAGAAACTCCATGGTTCCTCTTTAAAAAATATTTGTCTTTTACAATGTTTTTTCATTACAGTGTTAATAGGTATGGAAGTCAAAGTCAAAGTCAAAGCATTTATTTCAAATAGGCCCATAAAAAGGCACTTTTGAACGTCAAAATTTACATTAAAAATAGAACTGATTCTAGGCGCCACTTCCAAAAAGTGGTTTCGTATGGAGAAGGCAAGAAACTCCACCGTTACTCTTTTAAAATGTTTTACAATATTTTGTATACATTAATTATATTACTATAAAAATACTATACCACAATTAGTAAAAATAATTAAAAATAAAGCAAAGGCATATAAATTAATCACGTGATAGGTACATTGTGCTCATATATTTACAAACAATTGTAAAAATATATGATTTTCCTAAGATATTAACTAGGAATAAGTCAGTGTGTGAGTAAAGTAAAAATAACAAATTATACAATACAATAGCAAATAGTATGATTTCGTTTAGCCTCTAGATTGTCCTATGGAGCAGGACAACAAGTACCATATGTTAAACAAATAGACAATCCACAAGGCCTACGACGTTCTCATTTTTTACAAAATATAAAATAATCTAAAAAAGTAAAATCAAAAACTAATTAAAAATTGTAGGTATATAATGTCAAATAATGAAAATATTATGTCAGAGTTATGTAAAAGTCAATTTATAATAAAAAATAAAAATTAAACATCATTATTTGGGAGCAGTTATTAGAAATTTACATAGTGATGCCGTAATTAAGCGTACCTAATAATAGTATTTTAAGAAAATAGCTTCCTACTTACCGATAAAATAATTATTTACGTATTGTTGTTGACTTTTTATTTATTCAGTTTTCATGTGTAATTATTGTTTAATTTTTTGTTTTCTACGACTTCTATATATAGATACATAGAAGTCGTAGAAATCAAAAAATTTAAATGTTGCTGTGCCGTGAGGCTATGATATGCTCTAAGCCTTTTGTTAATATCTTGTTTTTACTTTGTGGAACGCAAATAAATGAATAATTGGATTCAAATGTACGGGATAGATTTTCCCGATTACTATGTTGGTCTGTGGAGAATGTTTAGTTTTACGGTCTCTGCACCCTTAAGTACGTTCACGCTTTCTGATACATGCCGTATAAACAAGACAACACATAATTTTGTGTAGTTTCCACAAATTCGAAGTCCAAGTTGATTTGCTTTGCACTTTGATAGCTTTCATAGCGGGAGAATCTGATTAGATTTAACGTTGGTTATATTTGCTGTTTGTTGAAACGCCGGTAGGGGACGCCCAAGAAGGACATGTAGTTTTCTTATTGGTGATGTTCTTTAGAAAGTTCAGGTGTCATGTACTCGCACTGCCGTCGTGTATATCCAAGTATGAACGTAAACGAAGACAAGGAGGCAAACGGAGTATGTAAGGATGTACATAACAGGTGGCGTTCTGTAGTTTCTGCCTACCCTCATAGGAAGAAGGCGTGAGCTTATGTATGTATGTATATTTGCCCCTTCGACATTGTATGGAACACCCATCATTCCGTTACGTTCTTGTCCATCTTTTTATTTCAACTTGTGATATTTTTATTTTTTTGGGTAGAAATAATTATATTTCCGAATGTAAATTAAGGTGACACAAGGTAGTTATGATTGTAGTAGTGTTTTTGCAAAACAGGGCGTACCCTACGCCCCGAACCTTTCTTTAGGCTAGCCTGCCTATGTACCACTACCGTACATGAAGTTTAAAAGTTTAGCCGTTGGACGATAAAAGTTTTTTTTTTGGATTGTACAAAACACAATCTTGGTAAAAAGTGGCATAAACGCCTTAAACCTCTGGGGTAATAGCGCGATTTTGAACGCTTTCACCGACGGAGGTTCTATCCCATAGACAATGGAACCCATCCCAGCTGATCCCAGCTTCTCGCTTATTTCCACGTAGTAAATAAAATCTCAATCTTAATCACTTTTATTCGTTTAGGAATACGTAAGTCTACGTTCGCACGGACGTAAAAGTATCGCGGCGGGATTTGCGCACAGGATTTTCAACGCATTGCATAGCGGCGAGAGTTGTAAATGCAACAGGGTGTTTTTTCAACGCGCTGGGATGCATTCTGTTGGATTCGGAATTCTCGGCTCAACGCCGAGAGGTGAAAGTCTAGTGCGCGATAAATTCGAGAACGTGGTCTAAGTCTACACGGCTGACTGAATGCCAGCTTAGTCTGACGACTCGGTAGCAAGTAAGTCGTCCGAACGAGTCCTATTAAGGATGTTACTAAGAAATATTGTATTGTGTTGAGTGTTTATTTTTATAGAAGAGATCGGATTGCTTGGTAGCTGTTCAGGGGTGAAAAGAAAATGTTGGTTTTATTATTGGGTAAATTGTAAAGAAAGGAAGAAAGAAAAATTGTTTGTTCTCCACAATCAAAAAGCACATAACAAAAATAAAACGACATAAAATACACACACAAAGTAGCCAAAATCCCTGTTTCCAACCAATTAAAAATTTCATGCTTGTTGTCAGGGCCAAGGACGTTTCGTTTACATTTGTGACTGGTACATATACATTGCTGCATATGCTTCCCCCAAAGCATCGCCGAATCGGGCGGTCCCGGGCTTTTCAAATCTAGAAATTTGCTGCAAGCTTGATATTTTCTATTTTTCACCATAAAAAAAAACATTTTTATGTATGAGTTTACAAAGACAGGAATGATCAAAATAGTAAGCCCGTAAACACGAAAATTGATCGACTTTATTAAGAGATGCTGCAGGATAGACTACCCATCCTTCAAACATAATCCCTTCTACGGCACCCACAAAAATATTCACCTAAACTATCAAAAAATGAACTGAACCATCAAACCAGAATCTGATTCAAAATTTTATCAGGTATCTTTTTAGTATGCGAAGCACGGACCACCTTTACGTCTTGCCACGCCTTATGTAAATGTAGGAGGTTCCTAACATTGTGTTTTATTTCCCACTTCATTTGGTCCCGTTTTTGTTAGGATATCACGATGTCTTGTTGGTTAGGGGGAAACCAAACTTAACACTAAGTACATAATCATCAAAAAAAAAATTTCTTCCTAGGATTGTTTTGGAACAGTTAACAAAAAAATAATTTCAACCCGACCTAAACACTAAACACCATAAAACATTAAGAAAATACAAAATTTTATCAGTATCTTGTATTTAAGCACACTCACATAATGACAGCTGGTTAATTGGAGACCTTGAAATCAAAGTCAAATGGCTTATTTCAATAAGACCATTAAAGAGCACTCTTTACACATAAAACAACCTTTTTTTTGGTATTTATATTGCATATGCTTATCCTTTGTTGGAGATCCTAAATAAATAATGGTATTCAGCTGCATTCGGTAAGAACGGAAGCCGGTCCCAACATAGTAAAGAAAAAGCACAGATTGAAGATGATTTACCTAGAAAAAACATTTTATTCTTTCTATATACTTCTACAATACCTAGGTATGGGGTTAAGATTCATATTGTCTAGTTTTTTTGAAAAAAATACGAATATCTTTAGCTTGTGTCAACGAGAGATTCTCTGAATAGGTTAAAATCAAGTAATAAGAGTATAATTTTATGTGGAGATTTTAATATTAATATTTTAGATGTTACTCCATTAAGTATTAGACTTCTCAATCTGTTTAGGTCTTATAATTTGATTAACTTGTTTTTTGAACCAACTAGGATCACGGCATCTTCGTCAACTTGTCGCGATAATATATTTAGTAATTGTGATGCCAAAAATAAATTAGTGTTAAGTGACTTAACGTCCGACCACTGTGGTTTATTAGGTAGCTTCCCCATGACATTACATAAAAAACCGTATAAACTTGAATGCAGGCCTTATACAGCTAGTCGTTGTGAAAAGTTTAAAGATAATATAGCTCATAGAATTACACCATCGTTAGTAGAACACGAGAATCCTAACGAAATTTACGGAGCCCTTTTTGATGTTGTGCAAAAAGAATACCAGTCTATTTTCAAGACCAAAACCATTAACATTAATGGCACTTCCGTTGGCTTCAACCAATGGGCTACTCCAGGTATTTATAAAAGTAGAGCGAGACTATACGAATTATATGGTTTGAAAAAATACAGGTTTGATACTCCTTTCCTAGAGTATGTAAAAAAATATTCAAAATTATTTAAAAAGATTTGTGCTATTGCGAAATCAAAATTCTTAAGTGATTCAATTAAAAGTTCCAATAATAAAGTAAAAACCACTTGGAAAATTATTAACAATGAAACGGGTAAGTCGGTTAAACAAGAAAATCAACTTGAGATTATGGTCGATAACAAATTAGTTAGTAAGGCAGCTGACGTAGCTGAGGCATTTAATGAGTTTTTTGCCAACATACCTATAACTACGACTTGCTCCTTAAATTCGTCCCCGTCTAAAGCTGAGAACCTTTTGAATAGTAGTGTGCAAAAATGTACTCGCTTATTTAGCTTCGAACATGTAACGCCTAGTGATGTAATTAACGTATTTAACACTCTTAAGTCTAAAAACACTGGTGATTACTGGGGCATCTCCATTAAACTTTTAAGTAATATAATAGACATTGTAGCCCCCTATCTAGCTATTACTTTTAATAAATGTGTTGATCTAGGAACTTTTCCTGACCTCATGAAGAGTAGTAAAGTCATACCATTATTTAAATCTGGTAATAAAAATATCATTAGCAATTTTAGGCCTATTTCTATCTTACCAGCATTTAGCAAAATATTTGAAAAGTTAATACTTAATCAGTTGCTAAGACATTTTAACCTAAATAGCCTACTTCATAATGAACAATATGGCTTTTCAAAAGGACGTTCGACTACAGATGCGGGTGTTGCTCTGCTGAAACACATATTTAATGCATGGGAGAAATCGCAAAATGCTATTGGAGTTTTCTGTGATCTCTCTAAAGCCTTTGATTGCGTGCGCCATGACACGCTTTTGCGTAAACTACGTCATTACGGTGTCCAAAACGAAGCTCTCAACGTAATAAATTCTTATTTACATAATAGGTTCCAATGTGTAGATGTCGATGGTGTGAAATCTTCCGAGCTACCAGTTCAGTTAGGTGTACCTCAAGGCTCAATACTGGGTCCATTCTTGTTTTTAGTGTATATCAATGACTTACCATTCTATTTAAACGATATCTGTGACATTGTACTGTTTGCAGATGATACCTCTCTTATTTTTAAAGTAGACAGGAATAGACAAGATTTTGACGACGTAAACCGTGCACTCTCAATGGTTACGGATTGGTTTACGTCAAATAATCTAGTTCTCAATGCCAAGAAAACGAAATGTGTGAAGTTCGCCTTACCGAATGTTAGAAATCTAGGACCCAACATCGTCTTAGATAAAGAGCAGCTTGAAACTGTAGACTCGACGGTTTTTCTGGGCATAACGGTAGATGCCAAACTTCAGTGGGGCCCACATATCTCAAGCTTAGCGGGGAGGCTCAGTTCAGCCGCCTACGCCGTCAGGAAAGTAAGACAATACACTGACGTTGATACAGCTCGCTTAGTCTATTTTAGTTATTTCCACAGCGTTATGTCCTACGGTATTCTGCTGTGGGGCAAAGCCGCTGATATTCAAAATATATTCGTCCTTCAAAAACGAGCTGTCCGAGCAATTTATCAGCTAGGAGCCAGAGTTTCTCTTAGAGATTTTTTTAAAGATATTGGTATTCTCACAGTGGCATCTCAATTCATCTTCGCCAACATCTTATATATTAGGCAAAATATACACTTATACACTAAAAACAGTGATTTTCACAATGTTAACACCAGAAATAAGAACAAACTACGTGCTCCCTTTCACCGGCTTCATAAGGTCCATAACTCATTTGTTGGGCTTGGTATAACCTTTTATAACAAGTTGCCCTCTTCTTTACTAGATTTACCTTTTAATGCGTTTAAGGCCCAAGTAAAATCCAACCTTTGTTCAAAGGCATATTATTCCATTAACGACTACTTAAACGATAAGAACTGTTGGTCGCTGTGATTAACTCAAGACAATGTTCGTGTTCTTTCTCCAGAATCAGCTTACTAACTGACAGGGTATATGAGTTCATATAATTTTTTAATTTTTTATTTGACGGTATAAGTCAATTATTTTGTTGTCTTCATTTATTATTGACATGATCTACTCATTACAATGTTTTTAATGAGCTGTATTGCAATATATGGTTAGCTAGCGACCTCGACAATTGATAATATTATTCTTGCCTGAGCAACCAACAGCAGGTTCGTCATGCTCCCTTAGATGTCACTGCTTGCGGTAGCGTCGGGGTTCGGGTTTCCTCCTTCCCTCAAATATGGCGAGGGGGGTAATGGCTGACCTTTGCGTTATGCTCGTGAACGGGTGCTGCTTGTGGTGACTGGTCGTCTTGCTGTCTTTGGTTTTATCATTGTTACAGTAATTGTTCTGTTGATTTATTTTACTTTGATGGTCCTAGTTTATCATTTATTTATTTTATTTGTTGTATAACAATTTCAGTATTGCATATGTAAGCTGCCATGCACTTTAGGCCTGAAGGCTTTATTTATGTATTTGTGTTATTTACATGCAATTTTTTTTCTTTTTTTTTGTCATTGGCGTTTCGGTAATTACTTGCAATTGTTTAGAATCAAGTTCTTCTAACTGAACAGACAGCTGTGCTGCTGGGGAGTTTGTTGCGCCACTTCTTCTTCCCAGCTAAAGCACTAGGAAGTGGTGAAGGGCACTTTTTTTGGGAATGGCATCTCGCAGGTCAACCTATGAGGTTGTCGTCTGCTTAGACGGACTTGCCTGTGGTTGCCCTAATAAATTAAGGCCTCCAGCCAGCAGCCTAATTGCGTAACACATTTTCGTAAACGATTACGACTAATCTGTTTGATTTTGATTGACTTAAACTTATGTACTAACTTAAAAACTAAGCGACAACGCTAAGGGCACCCCCTGTGGGGTACGAACCTCGGCTTAGGGCGTCGCTGGAAGAGGGCAGCAAATGACTAGCTGGATCAGGATTGATATTATTTAGGGACGAATTTAAAGCTACAGGCTCAGCGGCGCGGGCTGGCTCGAGCAAGGGTCGGGAGGGGAGTGGATTTGGGCGTCGCGGCGGGCCTTGGCGGCGAGGACGGTAGGACGACGATCGGGTTTTGGGCTTATGTAGTGTGCTGGTGGCCTTACTACTCTCCTGGAGGAGGGTAGTGGCGTCGTCGGGGGCGATTAAAGTATGCCTTGGTCGGCGAATACTGCTAATACGGGAGGGAGTGTAGCGGGCGATCGCTGAGATCAAGGGGTTGGAGTGTTTAGTGCCACGGTCAAAGAAGCGCTTCGATAAGCGTTTCATGAACTGGTTTACGGTAGGCATTTTAAGGTCGATGTGGATATTTATATTACGGACATAGAAAGGGGCACCCGTGACCTTTCTGAGGAAACGGTTCTGGAGGGTCTGCATCTTATGGAGATGACGTGGGTGAGCGTGCGCAAATACAACGCAGGCATAGGTCATGATGGGACGGATGACTGCGGTGTAGATGCGCAGTTTGCATTTAAGTGACAGTTTACTACGGGCTGTCAGTACAAAGTGGAGCCTGCTAAGAGCGAAGGAGGCGCGCGCGCGAACCGCCTTAATATGAGCCTTAAAGGTAAGGTTTTCATCGAGGATCACGCCTAGGTATTTGGCTTGCTTCTCCCAGGGGATCGGCTTACCTTACATAGTGATCGGGCTGGGAAGTGGGGGAGGGAGTCGACGACGTCTCGAGAAGAGAACCGCCTGACTCTTATCGGGGTTGAACCGAATTCCACGTGCTATGATTCTTACTTATATTAAGTACCCACTCCTTTTTGTTTGATCACGTTACGTCCGAAAAAAAAACAAAGTATCTTTCAAATCGCATTGGTGCCTATTTGAAAAATGTTAATTTCTTGTTTTGTTTATTTTCGACTGTATATTTCTTAAGTGTAGTTTATTTACTTAGCCTAATTAAGTTTTAGAAATACATTTACTTTAAAATTCTAAGTTTGTAATCTATTGTTAGACGAAAACCATTGCCGACAAATTGTTATGCAGTTTGACAGACTTTATGTAATGTTCATATTTAACGTAATGTTTATACAGATTTTGAATAAATAAAAAATATATAAAAACACGCCTGTAAAGCTACGGATTCCTAGACTAGCAACAGCCACCACATACCGGTTGCAATGACGGCTATCATGAAAATGATAACAGTGTGGTTTGGCCTTAAGGTGTCATACGTGGACACTCAGAATATTTTGCGAAGATATAAATAATAACAATATTTTCAAAGTACCCTCAACTAGCCTGTATACAAAGTTTCATGGGTCTGAACCAGTTTTTGAAACACTTTTTCCTTTCCGCCATAGACACCATGTTTACAGCCTGTTCAAACGCTGACAGCGCATCTTCCGGGAACAAAAATTGTATCCCTTTGAGCAGATTTTTATTTTCGGGAATAGACGTGGCACGGTGTAAGGTCAGGGCTGTAAGAAGGGTGGCACAGGAGTTTGACCGGCGTGCTGTCCAGGAAATCCTTTGTTTTGAGTGCGATGTGCAAAGGCGCGTTGTCGTGGTGGAGCAGTAGCCCGCGGAGCACTGTGTTTGGTCACTTGTTGCTCTCAACAGAGAAAACTTCTGCCAAGTATTTGGTAGTGTGTCATTCAGCATTGATGCTTCTTTGGTTCCGTAAAGGAATTTACACCAAGTAGCCAGACAAATTGAAAAAACTCGCGATCAAAGTCTTCCCCCCGCTTCTAGATCGCTTCACTTTGGTAGGCGTTGAATCGTTTTGAAACACTGTAACAGTATTACTGGATCCTAACTACAAAGGATGAAAGTAGACTTGGTACAGATAGTTTAATGTATGATATAGAAAATACAGTTAGTACTATAAAACACTAAACACTGTTCACACGACACTGAAGTTTATATAGAAGGCTTGAAGATGAACAGCTGGAAAGTTCGCCCGGAGGAGAAGGATGGAGGATCTACGTAGATTGGCTTTGTGGGCGTAATCGGCTCCGTGAAGGGAAGAAGAGGAGGAGATGGAGAAAGAGGGTCTTCAGGTGTCGAAGGGACACTTTAGAGTGCCAGTCTCCTTCGACAAAGCTCGACGTAGAATCTCTAGGCAGATGGTTACTCTGCAGAGTGCAGACGTAGAATTCCCAGGCAGATGGTTTGTTGACGAAGCCCGGACGTCGAATCCCTTTCAGATGCTTCAGCCCTTTCTTTTATAGGCAAAATATTCCTTTTCCAGGATTTATTGTAGACGATTTTTGAAGTTTCAAAATTATGTTTTTCTTCATTCTGACATTTCATCTGCCAGTCATAAAACCAGGCTGTGTGTTCAGCCGAGATGTAATAAAACCTCCACGATCAAGTTTGAGCGTGTTCTTATTAATTATTTTAGATGTCGAAATTTAGTTAACAATCGGTAATTATATAGAAAATACAATATTTCAGGTAAATCTATTGATAAAAGTTAATTACTTTTATCAATAGGTTTACCTGAAGTTATCTAAACCAAAAAGCTATCTTCATAGACCAAATTAGAAAAAGAAAAACAATGACAGTTTTATAATTTGACTTAGGTGTCACAACAATGGAAAATGTAAGAAAAAATATGAATGTTTTATTAAATATATTATAAAAGAAATCGTTTTAGAACGATTCGTAAAATGCTAGCAAATAAAAGTATATGATATGGGACATGAATGGATGAATGATGACTAATGGTGTAAGTATAGTGTATACTATAACACCCAAACCGTTGTCTGGCGCTTCGTTTCTGGATACTATTGATAAGTCTAAGACCCATCACCCGCAATGATGTCGTAAACACACCGAGCCGAGCCAGCTTCAAATTGGTTTATCATATCACGGCCATTCCACCCGGGCCATCTTCTGAGCATCGGTGAGGCTGTGCGGCACCCAGCGAGAAACTATTCTCCTTACGCGAAGATGCACATGTAGAATTTCGAGAACGCTTCCCGAACCAACCTGCAGTATGTGCTGAATCTCTTGATATGTAACTCGCCTATAATAGTCTTGGATTAGTTTTTTTCACTGCTACCACGTTTCCTTCCGTAATAGCCGTCAAAGGGCGACCACTTCTTTCTTCATCCCCCATTTGATGTCTATTGTACGATTCGTCCGGTTTCAAGCGACACTTGAAATCGTAAAAACTAAAGCGCCAAAATGTTCCCGGCGCAAATCCATTTTTTAATGAGACATGATTAGAACTAAACGATGCGGAGCGAAATTTTGAAATTAGAAGAAACCTATGTTAACTTACAAATAATCGTATTTTCAAAATAGACGATAAATGGCCAGTCTCCCAATAAGGGACAAGGGAATTTTACCAGGCCACTCAGAAAGTATTTCGAAAAAAGGTTTTTAAATAATAAAAACCTTTTTTCGAAATACTTTCCGAGTGGCCTGGTAAAATGTTCTCTAGGAAAAACGCTTACTTTATTTCATCAATAACGTTTCAGTGACGTCATTCGCTTGTAAATTGCAGGCGCTATTTTTGTGGCCACCGCTTTTCTAGGAAACCGTAGCTTCACAGGTTAATTAAGGGATACTTACTTACTTACATTGTCTTCGTCATGTTTACCGCAAATTAAAGTTTTTTATTTCTTTTCTTTCATATAACAATTCGTTTTATATAAGAAACAAAAGAACGTTAAAAAAAAAAATTTTTCCTCTTCTTATGTGAGTATAATTTGACACCCCGATCACATTGGTGTGATTGGTAATCTCAAGCTCACAAATGCAAAGCTCAACTTAGGCCTCGTGGACTGTATACTTTTGTTTTGGACGGCCCTTAGTTCGTCTATAATCCATTTCAAGGTTATTCAATAATTACTGGATTTGTGGACGTTTAGATTTCTTATAACAAAAAATCTTTTAAATAAAAACTCCATTTCTATCTACATGATTTAATTTAAGGCGACATGAAACATGATTACACAAACGTAATGCAGAGATCCAATCAATCACAATACTGAAGATATAAATGATCGATCCATTGTATCTCTGTTTGTGTTCAGTCTGCGAGTTTATACCCGAATAGTCCTGTGTCAATGGTTAGGGTCTGTCCAAACATGATACAGCTTCAACCACACCACAGTGGTTCCTTTTTCAAGATCTCTTTCAAACTATTGTATATATTTTTTTAACAATATATTTTTCAGTAATTCTGTAAGATTTTTTTAGAATATTCAAAATTATTGTTCTTTAATATTTATTTATATCTTGGCACCCACACATACCCTTTGTATGTGTAGGTGCCCAGACAGTTTCAGGCATAAGAGACATTTCAGGTTTGTCTCTGGGATAGGAACCAATCCACAGTTGCGAAGCCTCTGATTTACAAATTTCTTTAGGCGGTCGTGTATTATAAATATAAAATTAAACAAATAAAATGCGCTATTTTTAGTAGCGAAGCAAATTTTTTTTTATTGAGATGGGTTGCTCTTGACTCTAGTCTAGGTCAGAAGTGACAGTGACAAAGTCTACGATGGAGTGAGCTTACCCAGAAGAAGCCTCTTCACTCTAACTTTGAAGAGATTCGGGTTGAATGCGTTCGGGAACACAGACGCAGGTAGTGAGTTCCACTCTTTTGCCATGCGCATTATGAAGGATGTTTGGAACCGCTTAGTGCGAATTGGTGGAATGGCAACGTATGGATGGTAATTAGCAGTACGTCTAGATGTCCGATGCTAGAAGGGGGCAGGTGGGATGAGGTCGTGGAGTTCTTGAGCACACTCACCGAAGTACAGTATATAGAACACCGACAAGCAGGCAACCTTGCGGCGATGAGCTAAGCTGTGAAGCTTGGCATCCACCAGTTTTAAGTCGCCTGTGAGCCTCTTAGCTCTGCGTTCCACTGAGTCTAGTGCGGCAAGTTGGTATCTTGCTGAGTCATCCCAAAGGTGGCTGCAGTACTCCATGTAGGGTCGGAATTGCGCTTTATAAAGAGTTAGAAGCTGTCCAGGCGTAAAGCATCGCTTCACTCTATTTAGAATGCCCAGTTTATTGGCCGCAGTTTGAGCTTTGTCGCTGTAACAACATCAAAACCACACTCACTTATTCACTTCATCACTGTGGTGTGATGTGGTTTCAGCACGTCTGAAAGGTCCCTAAGAGACCATTTAACTATGTGAACTGCATTTGTGTGCCGTCCTTTGTCAGCGATACTGTGACCGTTTGAGCTTGTGATTTATGTATTTGTGTAGGTAAACATAAGCGAGGACGTAACTTGATCCATGCCGTGTCAATTGAACATAAAAAGGAATCATTTTAATAGCGTTATGTTATTGTAGGCGATCCGTCAGTTAACCTTTTTACATGTAGGACCGATTTTTCAATCCTCAGTTAAGTCGTCGAATAACTATCAAGAGTATAAAATTATCTGGCTGTTTATTAAGCGAATAAATATTTTCAATTATTCACAAACATAACATAACATAACATCACGCCTTGTTTCCCCGAAGGGTTGGGCTGATGTGTACCTATAGTACACCCACATTTCGCCAGTTATGTTTAAGTCCCATGTAATAGGGGGCGAGCCTATTGCCATCTACCGGGCACAAATCCAGACTTCGGGCTGTTACTGAGAAATTCCAGATAGAAAAACCCAATCACACGTTGCCCGACCTGGGAATCGAACCCAGGACCTCATGCTCAGCAGTAGCGATTGCGACCACTAGACCAACGAGGAGACAATTATTCAATCGTTTATTAACTACAGAATACGCTAGCGAACTTCACACTGTAAATGTGCAAGCGAGATGCACAGATACAGTATTCAACGTGTTAAGACGAGAATAGCAAAAAAACGTGTATTTGACATTTGGCGTTTATTGCAATACAAAACATAACCTCTTGACGAATTTGTCGTTTTCTTACAGTTTACAAAGTTTTAATTAATTTATCTTTATAGTATTGAATTTGTGTCCTTTTTGGCATCAAAAATAGATCAAATTAAGAAACGTGAGCGTGCTATAAACTTTAAGATTATTGACGGAATTAGTGACCAAATATCGATCAGTAATCGAAAATAAAATAAAACTATAATTCTTAATTTTCAGTCTGTGACCGTCTGTAATAAAAAATATGTAACAGGAATTTGAGGCTTTACATCTTTTGGGCTAACACATCCATGACTTTAGTTAGATCATAAGTTTAGGTCTGTCTGCCTGTTTGCCACACTAGACCATGAAAGATGATCAAAACTGTATGACAGCCCGATGACTGATGAGTCAACAAATTATTACTGGGCTTTTTTACCCGACTACTTATTTTTTTGCAGATACACATAACAAAAGGGGCACATGGGCCGAAATGTTTGAAGTCCAAGGTGTCACAAGTACTTAAACCTAATAAAACTAGTGTAACAGCAAAACTGGATCAATTAAGTGCAGCAAGATTAGTCCATTGACATTGCACATAGCTTGAACATTTAAAGAAAAGTATTTTTTGCGGTTCCTGTAATTTTCTGCAGTATCTCCACCTGAAATGACAGTTAGGTACTTACTACAAATTGATAAAACCGAAAGAAGTAATTACTTAGGTAATAACATAATTACGGACCTGGTGATTTTTTTTGTGAGTACAATCCAAAGCTGCGATGACTCTTGGAAAACGTGTTATACTATAGAAGCACTCTTGTATGGACAAGATTTCAACACGACTTTTAGGCAATGATACAAAATTGGTTCATATTGAAGAGATAGCTTCAGTCACCCTTTTTACAGTTTTTTATAGTGATGAATTATGCAGTCCTCCAAAATCTCCAATTGTTATACAATATGTAACTGTCTGATCCAAAAAATGCATATTCCTGGTTTAACATACGTACTAGAAAAAATTGAAAAAAAAAATTAACTCATAAAAACCAAAAGTTGTTGATTTTTTTATTTTTAGTTACCATGCGAAATGTAACACTAAATATGGTACATTTTCATAAGTTGACAACACTCCACTGGCCGACGAATCTTTTATTTTTTGCCTATTTTTATTTCAAAGGACACCGCCCTGCACTAGCCGCACTGTAGGTACTCTTAACGAGTTCTCGACCCTTTGATGTAGCCGACTGGTTGCCTACTAGCATGCTACTTGTTTGGCCACTTCGCCAGTCTCACGTGGAGATAGCTTACGATCGGATGTCCGTACGTATCACGTGCCGCTATCGTATCGCGAACAATGTCGTATACCAATCAGGAATTTTTGAATATGTTAATTTTTATTTGTGAGTGAGTGTGATTCGGAAATCGAAGTAAGAGCTCGGATTGTGGAAGCTTTCGACTCACTCAAATCGTACACAAGTGCGCTGCGAAGAGTACTTGAAATTTAATAAAAAGGTGTCGAATGTGTACTAATGTTCGAGATAGACATATGGAATACAATCTCAGAGGTATGCAACAAGTAAATGTTTTAAATTTACGTAACGCACAAGCACATCACATTAACTCAATAATAATTGTTTCTTAAACAGAAGGTCAGAAATCGGGGTCACTATGCGTCCAAGCCTACAATAAAATATCAGCTGATACCTACGCGTAGGCAAAACGTAGGTTTCTTTGGTCCAATGTTTGTTTGGCGGCATGCGACAAAGCACCGCCGCGCTCAGGCGGCTTCTTTGACACGAAACTGTGGGTGAACCCTGTCGATCGATCAGTGTTGCCTTTGGTATGATTTTTTTAAATTAATTGTGTTCATTATCTCGTATCCATTAAATGATTACGTATTTGTGTATGCAGTACGATACCAAATAATACCCTTCAGGATCGGACAGGGTTTCGTTACATGCTGTATAAAAGTGCCGATTGCGTAGAATCGCAGGGTGAGTAGTAGTTGTTGCATCGGTGGCACACAATTATTCTTGAAACAATGAAGAAAGTTAGGATGTAAGTAGGTTATGATATAATTTCATTATTGTAAAGACGAGGTGCCATAGACTGTGTAAAACAAAAATTATCCTCAATCAATGAAAGTAAGAAGGCTACGGTTTCTTTTTTCAAGCGAAATCTTCTCCAAAATTCATTGTCGTCGTACCCATGTGTTGAAATTAACAGGCCTCTCTCGCACAACTCGGTTTTTTCTTTCAGGTGGGTTGAAATAATTAAGGATTTCACGTTCTTCTTCGATTGCTAAGTCATCAATTGTTTCAAACACATCCATCTTAACAAATTACCGGACCTATGTCGCTTTATCAGAAACACAAAACGAATGAAACAGTCACATAACCTAAAAAGTCATACATAACGGAGGAATAAAACACTAACTGGCTCTCAAAGAAGCAAATAACTTTATTCCTCCGATACTTTATTCGACCGTTAACTACTATCTGACCATTGAAAAACTGAGAATCTTGCTGTCTATGGAATAAAGTCTATCTGGTTGTTTCTCTGAGGATTGAAAAATCGGCCCTTAATATAACATACCGCCTGTATTCTTCGCAGGGTTAAGCAGAAGTTTACTTATGCGCATGTACTTATTCATTAACTTACAAAATAGATTTCTCCTACTGCAATTTCTCCGGTTGTATTTTATGTTGTTAAGACGAAAGCATTTTTGAACCTGTTAAAATGTCTGTAAGATCTTATCTCAAAGTTGCAATCGTTATAGCACAAGCAAATCGCATTCGAATTTTGCCAAATCTAGCGAATTTTATTAATTTAAGGGCGAATTACACCCAATTTTTTTACTAGAAAAAGTCATATCCTGTTTTTTTTCCATACTAGAACTGTCAGTCCTTAGTGTAACATATTTATCTAACCATATAAGTAAATACATTTCCGTTATTGACTGTAGATACATATTTAGCAGTTGTAGCAGTTATCCAGTTCTTTTTACAATAAAATGTCCACGTAATCATTATTAAACAGATTTTGTGTCTGACGGCGTGTCTAAAGGTTTTACGACACGTAACTTACAGAATTGATTTTGGAACGAATTTGACAGCTGTTAACTTGACGTTACCTACCCCAGGTGTAGTACGCTTAACTTATCTGTGCATTAATTGGTGGCGCAGGTTGTAAACGAAAATCAAAAACTAAAACAAAAACTGACCGTATGTCCAATTTAAAATGAAAGTTCGGACAAAGGCCGTTGCACAGATAAGTTGGTCGAAATGTATGTGATATTGGTGATCATTTTAACTACTCCTAAAATGCAATGAGCTGATTGACTTGGGCTTGCACCTCACGTACTCGGTGGAACGTTGTTTAGGTATTTTATTGTTCATTCTCAAATGTGATCCGAACTTGATGTTATTCAAATTATTATTGAATTTATGTCTACTGAAATAATGATACAATAAATAGTTTTTCCCCACAACTCTTTCTTTGTTGTTTATTCGTTATGGAAATTATAAAACAGAGATTATCCAAACAGCGAATTCAGTTAACCGCATCATAGCGACCGCATTATTGATGGATGTTGATATTGTTTTTTTTTTTTTGGAATAATGACTGGTATTTTATTACCGAAATAATGAGCTTGAAGTCTGTTACAAATTATTGTTCTTTTTAAACCAAGTGTTGGATCTCATGCCTAGTTTGATAACAGTTCTCAATTCGGTTGTATTCCTTTATAAGTTTGTTACCTCAGAACTCCGTCATTTATAAAACCAATTGGAACAAATCTTCCTTTTGTTTGAAAGGGTATAGTTATCGAGTGGTCCCATATTTTGGTCAAGTTTTTGATTCAGCTTCAATAACACGTATTTTTCCACTTACTGCATGTTGAAGATGTTAACAACTTCATGTCACAGTTATTTTCTAAGCAAGTGAAGGTATACGAATTTGTGATAACCTACGATAAATAAACAAAAATAACTTTAAATTAGGAAGTCGGTGGCAACAAACGAAAATAAAAACATAAACATAAAATAAAATAACATCACGCCCTGTTTCCCCGAAGGGTTGGGCAGAGGTGTACCTATAGTACACCCACATTTCGCCAGTTATGTTTTAGTCTGATGTAATAGGGGGCGAGCCTATTGCCATCTACCGGGCACAAATCCAGACTTCGGGCTGCTACTGAGAAATTCCAGATAGAAAAACCCAATAACACGTTGCCGACCTGAGAATCGAACCCAGGACCTCATGCTCAGCAGTAGCGATTGCGACCACTAGACCAACGAGGCAGTCGATTAAAAAAAAAAAAAAAAAACATAAAACGATTTCCGAAATTAAAGTTACATTTCACTTTATAGTGTTTTTTTTTTGGAAGTCTGATTTTTATTGTAATTGATCTTACCCTTGTACAACCAGTAAAATTCATTGGTAAGCAAATTTACACCCCACGTTAATTTACCGTGTAATAGCCATTTCATGATGTACCTTTGCCAAAGAATGGCAACTGTAATTTCAATATACAGAGTCCAATTTGTTTTACAACTAATTACCCTGACTTTACAGTTTAAAACTTTTGCTAAAGTTTATTTTAATAACCTTTACAATAATCCGTTTCTCTACGTTTACGTCGTGATGGGGTTTGGGCTCTCCGAACCTCGTTGCACTGAGGTTGGTATCTGATTTCATTAAAAGCGTCTCGTTAGACGCTTTTAATTAAATGAGGTACCAACCGACGAGGTCTCTGCTAGTTGCCTTTGGCCCCTCGTATGCTTTCCAAAGGCCCAGAACCCCGGGCTCCCGTGATATGTCAAAGATACTTGTAATTATAATAAACAACCTCTTATGCTCATCTAACTTTCAAACAGCTCGTACGCTATCCAAAGGTCCGGGACCCCGGACTCCCGTGATAAGTCACTTCATACACACACACACAAATTAAATTACAACCTCTTATGCTCATCTAACTTTCAAAAAGCACATGGTCTATTTAATAAAATGTTACCTAGAAACATTCAAAATATTGACGTACACCAACAAAAGGGAGAAAAATTAAAAAAGGGCCCTCAGAAACGTATCATTCACGGTTCATCGCGGGTAAAACTGCGTTCTCACGGGTGCATTAAAAAAGTAAATTTATTACCGGAACTTTTTACGGAAGGGCACGGGCTGTCATTTTTTCTAGTTTACCACCAACATTAATGGTACTAAAAGGAAGACTGGGTCAGGTCATGGATTAAGAATACTTTGGATAGATGCGAAACTGCCACTCTGGATGTATTCAAATGCCTTCACTTTTGGGTACGCAGAACAGGTAAACGCAGTTAGGGCCTATGCACACGGTGTGTTTTTGGCGCCGTCGATTCGCGCCTTGACGAGCTGCTAACGCAACTAGGTCTGCTTCAAAGCAAAACACATCGAAGTCAAAGTTTAGCATTTATTTTAGGCACATAAAAGGCACTTTTGAACGTCAATGGTGTCTGTCGATTTTCTTGTACACTGAACTAAACTATCACTAAAATGACATAATTTGGACTATGAGATTCTTAAAGGTATTCTGCAAAACAAACCTCTAAATTTAAAAATAATTTTGACACAACTAAAGTCGAATTTGACAATCCCGAGTCCACATGTTTTTTTTTCTTTTGGATCGAAACGTGTTTGTCCTACCCCGTGAATTTTTGTTAGAGCTAGAGACGCGCATGCGGGGCAGCCTCGACGTTGTTACTTTTTGTATAGAAAATATTAAAAAAATATTACCCACATGTTGAGTTTTCATTATATTTGCGACAGGACTCACTGTTTTTGAGATTTGAGCATAAGAATAGAACAAAGAGATACAGTACTGTTTTTGCACGTCTGAAGTCGAGGTGTTGGTGTTTGTTTTAGTTCACGACAACTAATTTGGTAAGCATAGTAGCAAGCCTACGCATGCTGAAGAATTGAGTTATTCACATCGTCAAGATTTTGTGACCATCAGTCTATTTTAAAGATCAGTGATGTGTCATGTAACACCACCTTCGGTTGATTTGGAAGTAATTGGGGTAAATCATTAATGTAAACCAAGAAGATTAATTGACCCAATATCGAACCTTTAGGAATGTCCAATGCGATTTCAGACCCTAATGAGTTTATGCCATTTACTTGAACTTTAATCTCTCTATCTTTCAGGTATAATCTCAGTAGATCAAGAGCTGTATTCCTAATCCCATAGTACTCTAGTTTCAGCAGAAGTGTCTCATGGTTTACGCAATCGAAAGCCTTAGAGAGGTCGCAAAAGATTCCAAAGGCATCATCTAGTGCATCTTCCAAAGCGTTAAAATTTTACTATATTACGGTGACACCAGTGTCAGTGGTACAATGCCCTAAGGTGGAACCGTACGGATGTTCATGAAAAAAGAAGTTATCACTCGGGTTGGTTCAATAAAAACATAACAAATCAAATGACCCAAAAAGATTAAATTATCTGCAATATTCGTATTATTTTCTAATAAATATAAAAATCACCACATTATTATGATACATATACTACAGCAATAAGTTTCTTTAGCACATCTTTCATTACAGAATCGAACACAGATAGATTCTGGTAACTTGGAGGTATGTATACGCATACTATAATATGCTTATCAAGCTCCAACACATGACAATTCAATGGTGTGTTCAACAGACAGTCTGATCATGTATTTTCGTTCTTTCGGTTTTATTTTTAAATAAATTAAATGATGATATTTTTAACTTTTGATTGCCCTGCCATGTATCATACGTTTTCGGCTGAAAAGGCTAATTACACAATAATTTTCATAGTGAATTGACATTACTTGATGTTCTTTAATCAAATAACACCAAACTTGGTATTATCCAAAACAGTTATATTTCCAGTGTCTTGAAAGAGCAGCCTTAGATATATTTTGGTTTATTATTATTGTGGGTCATATTGCCTTTGGAAACTACTTTTAGTCTTAATAAAAATTGGTTACATTTGAAGAGGTGAAATGCCATCGACGTACGCTACCTGGAACGCGCCTGTAAAAAACGCGCTGTGCATAGGCAATAGGGCCGGTCCACACGGTGCTTCAGTGTTACACTACACTCACTACTCTTCTCTCTCTTCTTTGATCGATGTTCAATAGACAAATAATATTTACATTTTATCAGTGATCGATGTACACTTTCGCTTCTTTACGATTTTATTGTTCTATGACCAGAATTTAACTCTTGATACACTTTTACGCAAAAGTCTCATGATATCAAGTCCTTGACGGTGTTTTTTGTAACTTCGTTAAATGGTTGGCTGATTTTTCATTACGGGATGTTGAAATATTGTGTTGAATATACAGCTGCTTAAAATGCAAGAGGGGTTCGAACTGCCTAAAGGAAAATTGTATTGAATTTTAATTGAATTTATTAGCTATTCCATTTAATTTTACAATTCGTTTAAATTAGAGGTAGATTAGGTGACAGATGACCAATTGACAAGGTTCTATATTAAACAAATCATTCTCTTATGTGATAATATGAAGATATCAAATACTGTCCACTAGATACTGTTAAAATCCACAATCTTACATGTCTATCACAGTGGACTGCACATCAGCGTAGTATGGAGTTTCAATAGAACACAAAGCCAGCTCATTCTGGTTTTGTGACAAAACCATATTTGCGAGAGATGTTATGATTTTTACGTCTCATTCAATGTTTCCAAAATAAACAAAAGGACATTATACCAACCGTCAACCGCCTTCCAATAGTTCAAAACCCTGAAACTATTTGCGTTACAATTTCTCATATCTACCTTATTCAAAATTACAAACATTCTTCAGAGTCTGACGACTTTCAGAACTTTCAGAACATGTTTAAGTATTTAAACTTTGTTATGAAAATTCTCGAAGTTCACTGCGAAACAAATGTGGTTACTGCGAGGGGTGGAAGGCGGGGGGTGTGACACATGTATGTGTTCTTTTTTCTGGAATTATCCATTGGATTGAAATTTAGATTCGGTGTAGAGTGTACCTACTTCAAATATATGTAAACACTATGTCATACACACATGTGAGTGGTGAGGAAGCTGTCACTAATGTCAATTGCAAAGGTTGAAAGGGGAGCAGTGTCTGCACGAAGAGACTCGGTGTGATGATGTGCCCTTGTAGCCAGCTTAAATACAAGATCAACAGGATTCTACAGCCGGTATTTGTTTGATGATCACTCACTCACCCACACCCACACCCTACTTTGCTGTCTAATTATTTATGTTTTTTGTTGTTTTTTAATTTGTTTTTTATCTTTCAACCCAACATTAGTGTTTGTTATGTAGCAGCCCGGAAACTGGATTGGTGCCCGGTTGATGGCAATAGGCTAGCTTGTAATTGGCGAAATGTGGGTGTAATATAGGTATACCTCTGCCTAACCCTTCTGGGATTACAGGCGTAATGTTATGTTATGTTAGTAGATGATTGTATAACTGGACTTGTCCGAATAGTTTGGAGGCCTGTAGACCTGTCACACAAATATTCTTATTACGGGCTCCAGTCTCCACAACATCAATGTATTTTTGTATACAGAATTATGTGTTGTACCTACTAATTTTTAATTAAGTGGTGGAGAAAATATACGGTTTTATTTATTATTTGTAAAACGGTCCCCACAAAGGGAAGTACCTTTGTGGGAATGTTTAGGTCAAAATAAATAAGTAATTATAATTACTTTTTATAATGAAGATGTCGGATAAAAATTTAAAAAAACTTGAAATTATAAATAAGGTCAGTAGTAAGCACGTCCCAAAGAATTAAACTACTTTAGGTATATGAGACTATCTACTAACTGTACTGACACATGTGTTGCAAATTGCAACATCGTTTTTATAGAAGCCTTATTGGTGATTTTCTTCAGAGAGGTCAGCTGCGCATAGTACTCGAAATCGGCGTGCGTGTATGACCAGATATGTGAACGTAAACGATGCAAAACGAGTATGTAAAATAGGAAGAAGCTTACTTTCCAAAGGTTATGTCTTCTTTTTCTCTACATGTACCCCCCCAACTATCTCTTAGGGACCTTGGGATTTAACTCGTTGGAGGTGAGAAGAGGCCTTGATCAGCTCACAGTAGCCTGTAAGACCTTACGGGGACGGATCGACGGCCCAGAATCCCTAGTCTGGCGTACTCTAAATAATTTATATAAAATTGACACGCTATGTTAATTAGCCGTGTCACTTCTTAACCGTCTATGAAATGGCTATATAAACATACAATTGCCAAAAAAATACATTGTGATTTGAAGATACGGACAATATAAGTTGGTAGTTACTTTTCCCTGACTTTAGCTAAGTTTGACCCACAAAAATTACCTTTATCGAAAAGGTCTTTAACACCAATAATGTCTCTTTCAAACAAGTACATTTTCAAGAAACAAACGCTGTCAGCAAACACCATTTTACCACGCAATCATTTCGGACCGGATCGAGTCGCAGACGGCAGAACTTCCCAATAACTTGGCAATGCTGGCAAACTTATCCCATTAGGCACACAAACAGGAATGATCCCCGGCCTGTGTGACGGTCATCCGGTTATTCTGCCGTTCATCCGGATATGGAAACTTTGGTAACAAGCAAGGGATGTTCTAGTTTAACCGAAATCGTTAAAAAATTCTCTGCACTATTAAATTTCATTACGAAGTGATATTTTTATTTACACAATATTGAAGCCCACCAATTTATCAGTAGTATCCCGGAGTCTGGATTTGTTTTACGTTTATTTATTTATTTGCACAACACAATGTACGTACAGTTACAGGATATGACTAGGCGCGGTAATTAGTAACATTTAACTTATAGCTAGGCTTAAAAGGCCGTTCACGAAATCGACAGATTTTTATATTGTTTTGCGTTATTTGTGAGAAAGGGGAAAAAACTGTCATTCGAAAAGTCGAGTTCTTCGTTTACATAAAAAAATACCATAAATATCATCACTATATGGACCACTTGCACTTTGTTGGACCACAATTTTCATTTTTGTTAACAAAATTTTGCAGAAAGATAATGTTGAAAATACCTATTTTCCGAAAAAAAATCCCTGTCAGTAATGTATCACACTTTCATCTTCAGTTATAAAAAAAAATTTAAAAAAAAATTATAATACAGTGGTGCCGATTCTCTTGTCACAAACGCCTCTAAACTAGACTAAAAATCACTAAAATTTGGTTTAATTCTGTCAAATGACGATTTTCCATTCTGAAATTGACTATAGTGACACAACTTAACTATATTTTAGTTTGACAGCACTAAGATTGCACTGAGTTATTAATTTAGTGAAAATGGCAATTTTGCTATTCTGAATTTTACGTTTTTCTACTAAAAATTTGATTGTCTAACTAAATCTGAACATGAATCTGACTATTTTTAATCGCGATTAAAAAGGTGTGGAATACAATTAGGTGGCGTGGACTAAAATTCACACCAACACCTCGACTTCAGACGTGCAAAAACAGTACTTTAACTTTCTTTTTCTTTTTTTCCTCATCTCGAAAACGGTGTGTCCTATCACAAAAATAATGAAAATTTCAACCCCCTTTGCAACTCTGAAACCATCAAATCTCTGCATTTAGATATTTTTATTTTATATTTTCTACACAAAAAGTCAAAACTTCCATATAAAACACGTCGAGGCTGCCCTAGGCTGCCTCCAGCTCTAACAAACAAAGACGTTGCGAAACCAAAAGAAAAAAAAAACACGTGGACTCGCGATTGTCAAATTCGATTATAGTTGTGTCAAAATAATTTTTACATTTAGAGATTATTTTTCGCAGAATAGCTTCAAGATTTTCATAATAAAAAGTAAGGAATTTTAGTGATAGTTTAGTTAGTTTAGTTCGGTGTACAAGAGAATCGGCACCAGTATCCTCTTTCCATATGTAAATCAAAGGCAAAATAAACTATATTTTCGAGAGCGCAATAGTGATGAAACTATCAACAAGTGCTGTGCCACGAATGAAGACAATGCTTTTATAGTCACACGACATAATGTTTCAATCATTTCAAGCATTCTCACAATTAGATAAGACATTTACAAAAACGATTTTTTTTCGTGCGCCGTAACGTTAACATTTATATTGGCATATTATTGTATAATATTAGGAACTAAACGATTTAGGATGACAAGTAACCTATGTCCCTACCTAGGTCTTGTTCTATATATGTGCCAAATTTCATGCAAATCCGTTCAGCCGTTTTGGCGTGTAGCGTAACAAACATACAAATTAAGAAACTTAATTTTTAAAATATTTTCATATTATTACATTTGATTTGTGCCCAATTGATGTTAATTCGCTTGAGGCGAGCCTGGGTATAACATATTATAACATTACAACATGCAACTTACACGTTACGGGCGAAATATGGGTACAGATCGCGCCAAACTTCTAGACGCCTCTGAAATCGCTTCGCGCAGGGGTGTGCTATTCGGAGGAACACTAACACTGAACGCACACTAACGCGCACGCACAGGTGTGATGGGTACGGAGGCGGGGAAGTGAAGCGGGCCCTGCCGCCGCCGCCTCCCGTCGCACCCCGCTGACACCTATTTGCTACAGCGACGCAGCTCGCGCCAACTTCAAAGGCGTCTAGCAGTTTGGCGCGATCTATACACTATATGAACCTCTGCTCGACGGCGAACACAAGGTGTATGATTTAACATTAGGTGTATGATTAGAGAGCCAAATCGTTTTTTTTAGCAAGTCTGAGTGTGGTGGGCAAAAAATTGTAAGGTTTTAAAATAAACGTGAAAGAATAGAGAAAGAACATAAAGAGATTTCTGATATTAAATTATTATGTACAAGTTTCATAATCAGCCTTAAGCCTGTCATCGATAATCTGTATAACAGTTTTTTTTTTACCAACATTTTTAAAATATAGCTTATTTCACTCATTCTAAAAACATTCATATCTTAACAAATAAACCTAAAAATATAACTCTTAAATCAGATTTACTTATGGTTATCAAAGGATTGTTAAAATAAATACGATATAGAAATAACACAAAAGAATAAACCTTTGATGGTTTCAAAAACCCAGCTTATACTTATTCTTTATAAGAATACCTTTATTTCTTTACAGTCAAGGAGACAAAATCAACTTACAACAGAAAACTAAAACCTACCTACTAAAATAGGTACATCCCTAGTGGTTAAGGGGTCGTTGACACTAATCGTGGCAGGCAAGGTTGTAGCATTAATACTGTAATGACTCTGCTTTGTGGCTATTTATTGGAATCGATGTTTATGGTGACATTATGTGTTTTGAATAATGAATGGTGTGAGGTGATATAATTATGTCATTTCGCTACCTAAGTAGCTTTGCTCACGCTTTTAGAATAAACATTTTAGGACAGAGATTAATTTGATGGGTCCTTTTCTTTCCATTGACATATACAACACAGAATTTGCTGAGGTGCATTGTCAACTCTAGTGTCATTGTCACAAGGAACTTTAATTTTTTCGTCGTGTCGGTGATTCCTTTTGTGTATGTTGTAACGTAACGTTTAGCCGACTGGCTAAACGTGGTTACAAGTTAAAATGAAATTTTAGAATATGAAATACAAAAGTATGTATAAAAAGATATCAAGAATTATAAATCGATTACTAGTAGTTCGCGAAGGACGATCCTCTGGCCCGCAGTCTAACACGAGGGAGCTCACGGTCGTGCAGCAGCTCGAGGCGTCGGCCGCTCCTCCGGCCCGCAGTCTGTCGAGTTGAAGCTCGCAGCAGTCGCGAAGCAGCTCACGGTTGATTCAGCTCGCGTCGGCCGCTCCTCCGTCCCGCAGTCCGTAGTAAGGGAGCTTGCGTCGGTTCTGGTTCGTCGAGGAGGAACGCGCGGCGGCGTCACACGCCACGTTATTTTACGTCAGGATTTCTGGTCCCAGTGTATTGGCGGCGGCGTCACATGCCACGTTATTTGACGTGAGGACCTTGTATTTCTCAAAGACGTCTCGAACTGGCAGACTCAGGTGGGAGGGTCGGAGGTGATCGGGAGAGCTCGAACACCTTCACACACACAAGATAAAATTAAATTCACTGAGTTTAGCTAATATTTCTTATAATTCACCGAAACTATAAATAAATCAGAACTCAGAGATAAAATTATTTATATTTAAGCAACAAAGAATGGTCAGAGTAAAACGATAGGAGGAAAAAGAAGGCACCGGGTTAAAACTAACGGTTGCCTTTTATAGTCCCTGGCCGAGCATTCAAGCGTTCTAAAAGTCACTTTTTTAGTTTTAAATCAAATACTTCTTAATTGGTTATTGGCCAATAAAGATGGCTTACATTGAGAACCTGGCTTAACAATAGTTTTACGATACCTTTACAATAAAATAGACAACCTCTTAGCTCTATACCATAGATAAAGAAAAACTGACAAATGACAATGTTTCATACAAAATGTCACAACATTTAATAAAAGGAAAATAATAAGAGATCACATGAAAAGATCTAAAAGGATGTGGAAAATAGACAGAGGTAGCTAAAGGTTTGCTTTTCAGCAGTACAACAATTATCAGATAAACAAACGTAAGTAAAATGAGTGTCATACAATTTTCATAAAAACTAGTACTTATTGAATCATAGAAAGAATTGTTGTGCACAACAGCTCCTCAGGTGTTTAATAGATAAATAGATTATAAGATGCTATTTTGTTGTAACAAAATACCACAATGTCGATAATCTTTTAATTAGCTTCAAACAATTGGCCACTTCGACAGCCGACAGCGTTAGGCAAAAGTCTCCCACAGTGAAGAATTCTGTAAAAATCATTTAATTTTGTATACAAGAAAGTTAAAGCCATTTTATAAACATATTTTTTATTTCTACTAATAAAAATAAGCACCCATGCAGACTAAAGTCTTCAATCAGTGCGTCCTGCCTGTTATGACCTACGGAGCCGAAACGTGGAAAGTCACGGTACGGCTGGTCTATAAATTCAAAGTCGCTCAGCAAGCTATGGAACGAGCTATACTTGGAGTCTCTCTGAGGGATAGAATCCGGAATGAGGTGATCCGGCAGAGAACCAAAGTTGTCGACATAGCTCACAAAATAAGCTAGCTGAAGTGGCAATAGGCCGGCCATATTAGCCGTAGAACCGATAACCTCTGGGGTAGACGTGTCCTTGAGTGTCGACCGCGAATCGGCAAACGTAAGGTAGGACGTCCTCAGGGTAGGCGGAGTGACGATATTCGCAGGGTGGCTGGTAGCAGCTGGATGAGAGTTGCCGAGAGTCGAGCTAAATGGCGTGCAATTGGAGAGGCCTATGTTCAGCAGTGGACTGCTGTAGGCTCATGACGATGGACCCATGCTATCGATGCATCTCTACCAGCACTGTGGTAATTTTTTAATGCCCTTGAAGAAGTCAGGTGTATGGGAGCCAACAAACTCTTTAAATGCATTTTGTACTGTCTCTCGGGTATTGACAAGAAGTTTTGGAAAAAGTAAAAGTCTGTCGGTCGCAAGGTCTGGTGATAACGTGTACGATGGATGACAAAAACTTCCAACCCTAGCTCTTGTAGCTTAGAGACCGTCTGTTGTGCCGTATGTGGTCGAGCGTTGTCGTGTAGGAGCAGCGTGTGAGAGTGATTAACCAATAACGAGTCGTGCGTTCGTTTGTAGTGTCATTAATGTTGCGAGCCGTTTGTGCGGCATTGCTACCGCGACGGGACTCGTATTCCATAACTACTCGTATTTTTATCGTGTCCATATCGATGAAAAAGATACAAATGTTGTGAAAACGAAACACTAATCGATAAAAAATGATTGAATTGGAAATAGAATTTCATGTTTTTTTAATAAAATCATTTGAATTTGGATTTTATTGCCAGCCATACATAAATTACGTTTCAAATGACCAGAATTGTAAAACAGCAACTTGGCAGGAAAATATCTAATTTAGCTACTTACTTACTAAGTATAAATAATAATATTTGAATTTAGAATTTATTGCCAGACACTCATAAATTACGTTCCAAATGACCAGAATTGTAAAACAGCAACTTCATAGGAAAATATCTAAATTAGGTAATTACTTACCAAGTCTAAATAAAAACTCTTTTTTGCCTAGTTACGCTAGTTTTCATTGATACTGATTAAATTAACAAAATATTTTACCGCATGAAGACGCAACATCAGCAGTTTATAATAAAAAATAATTCGAAATAATAGGCCGGACCGTATTAATACTTGTTTACTTATTGAAGGTGTACGTGTAGCGTTTCGACCAGATATTCAGCATTGTTATTCAAAACCCAGCCAGTTCTAGTATTTATTTAGGCTCAACCTAAAATAACACAGTCTAAATACTTGCAAAGCTCAGCCTTGACATTCTTTTTTTAAATTTTCAACACTAGGCTCAGCTCCGAGAGTTAAAAATCCGCCGTACAATAATATTTGGGCTTACATTTTGTTCTCCCCTTTTACACATACCTACTTAAACTCATGCCTTTTTCCCATGGGGGTAGGCAGAAACTACAGGACGTCACCTGCTACGGTCCTTACTTACTTCTTTTGTTTCGTTTACGTTCATACATCTGCACCCTAATTGCGTAACACACTATCATTTTAATCAATCGGAATCATTTTAAAGGATATTGCTGATCTACTGCTTCATAAGTTATGAAGCAAAAAACGTAAATAACGCAATGTATGTTGTTGAACTGTCAAAATGAGAGCGGTTACTGATAGTGTGTTACGCAATTACCCCGCTGGTCATACACGAACGAGAACTATGCACCTGACCTTTCTGAAGAACATCACCAATAAGGTCACTTTGTCATCACGTCCCCCCAAGGAAAAATGGTAATTTTGCGCATATGCGACATTTTTCCCAGGTGATTTAAAAAAAAAAAAAAACTTTGTACGTCATTTCCAGTCTTACATAATAGTAGATTATTGCATCGAGCACAAAGTAATTTATTATTGCACCGAGTGCCTGATTTAGAGCCCGAGCGTTAATGAGGGCTCTAATCTAACAGGCACGAGGACAATATAAATTACTTAAGGCGAGGTGCATAATCTGCTTTTCTTTCAACTATTATCTATAGGAATAGTAGATAAAAGAAGCTCATATCAAACAGTTAAAATAGAAGTTTAATTATTGAAATTAAAAGTTATACTTGAGCAATTATTAAAAGTAAGGTTAAGAGTTTTGTTGGGCAAATTTATATTTAAATTTGGAACAAGTAGGATAGAAACGAATAATACGTACGTAAAAAAAATGTATTGATATCGGCTGGCTGAATAGAGCTTATCCATTGCTGCTGCAAGCGATGAAAAAAAAACTGTGCAATAATGAAATTTCATACATTTTTATTGGTCTAGAGCATTAAAGACTCGCTTTGTACTGAGTTTTTAGTGTGATTGTGATGAAATTAAAGCATAGTTGGAAGAAAATACATTTTCTTTCGTCTTTCGTTGTATTTATCCTCCTCGATACAACTGTTTTAGTACTTTAGATCAATCTGTTAAAGACTGATTGCAGCTCAACCCGTTAATACCCTAAATAGTGATGTCCCCCTTGACATCAAATACCGTGTACCTTTATTATCGACAAATCGAATTATCCAACAATTATTTAATTATTCATGTCAGGTTGTACGAGTAGAGCGGCCTAATCACTTTAATTGCGATCCCTATTGTACCCTTATAAAGTAATGAAACCCTTCTAAAATGTATTAGTTGGGCAACCAGCAGTAATAGGAACCTACAGGTTTTATCAGTTCATAATTAATGTTCCATGTAGTCAAATATTATCAAATATTTAACTGATCCTTTATAGCTTATGGACCGCAATGATGGGCACTTTTTTTTGTAAATGAACCTCAAAAACTTTTGTGCTGTTTCGCTTCCCACAATGCACACTTTTTTATATGGCTTAGCTGCTGTTCAACTTTCTCACAGTGACTACGCTAGACCGTACACAGGTAAATTAAGGTTGTATTTGTAAACAAAAGCAGTGCCGAATTGGTCGCAGTAACTTAACTAGTGCACCCCGACCAAATGGGTTTGGTTTGGTTAGAACTGTGACCAACCGCGCGCGAGCCGAGCGAGCGAAGTTGACGATGCCGCGGCGACCTACATCCAAGTTGGTCGCAGTAACTTGGCTATAAAGTATTGTTAGTAATTGTTTGAGGGTCCCAAAAAGAGGCGCAATAATTACATTCGAGTGTTTTATGATATTTTTAAGAGAGCAAAATTGCAATTATTTGAGATTTGATTGAAACATGCCTTAAACGTTGAAGAACCTTTTTTAAAGGAAATGGTTTCTCATTAATTTCAACAAAGGAGATGGATAATGCTCCCATACAAGTTTGGCCCAGCAACAGCAACAAAATATGATATGAAGGCATATTTGTATTTAATAGTCCTGTTAATATTTATTACTCCAGAAGTCGGTAGTGACGACATTTAAGACATTTTAGGTTAAAACTTTGTTAGGACATTTTGACGTTTAATACAGTAAGCTTTTACATTGTAGTGATAGTCTAGAGGTTAAGGCCTCATTTCTCATGCACTAGGTTGCGGGTTAAATTCTTGGCTAAGTACCAGTGTGACTTTTTCCAATTCATATGTACTTTCTAATTTTACTGATATCGGTAAATGAAAAACATTCCAAGGAAACCAGCAGCCTAATTGCGTAACAAATTTTCGTAAACCATTACGACTAATTTGTTTGATTTTGACAGTTCAACAACATTCATTGCGTCATTTTATATTGTTGAGCAGATTTTTTATCGAACTTATGAAGCAATGAATTAGCAATCAGTTTCAAAACGATTCAGATTCCGATTGATTTTGTATTACGCAATTAGGGTACTGGACTTATAGTTATTATAAGTCTGAAATCACCAACCTGTCTTGAGCAAACGTGCAATACTCGTCCCTTCTCTGTACGAGTAGCCCTGCAGTGGGTGGGACAATAATAGGTTGGTATTATTACTAATTAACTTTTAATCATTTTTAACTACGTGTGTACAATAATCTCTATGTATCACATAGACCATAGACCAGGCCAGACCAGTGTATCGCATAGACCGGCCCTGTGCTTCTCGCATACAGCAAATTCCCGCAAGAGCCTACCTACCTACCTATGTCTAACAGTGGACTTCTTTAGCACTAGATGATGAAGACTATTATTTTAATTCGTTTGTTCTAACGTAAAATATGAATAAGGGTGGTGATCTGCAGTGGGAAAAGCATAGGCTGATATTCCTATTTAATTAAACATTGTCTTGGAACAATGATATTTTCTTATTGTTGTCGACTGTCATCGTTGACGTTGTTTGGCCACCTAGATACTGGAGATTGCGCTCTGTATGCTCGTGGCCAACATGGGTAGTAAATAGTAAAAGTTCATTATGTATGATTTCATACTATAATAATTGTATAAAAAATATTTAAGCAGTCGTGGTACTTCTATACTAATATTAAAATGAGGAAAGATTTGATTGTTTATTTGTATTGAATAGGCTCCGAAACCACAGCCAGATTTGAATAATTGTTTTACTATTGGAAGCCGAAATTATGTCTGATGAACATGGGCTACTTTTATCTCTTTAAATCCACGCGGACGAAGTCGCGGGCGAAGTGCTAGTACATATTAGAAAAAATCTATTCAGATATCACATCATTAATGTGCTATTGCTTTCAGGGTTACGTGTCAGTGTAAAAAAACGAACACGCATCAGGGATATTTCACAGTTTACACACACATAACTATTACTAACACATATTATAACTAACACTAGGATATGGTGTTCCACCTGTACCCGTAGTTTAATGTCTTCCTAGCGATTAACAAGCAAGAATAGCACACAACATGATAGGACCCAGTGACCTAAAATAAAATAAAACTTCATAAGCATAAACAAATACATCCTAAGATGACGTTGAAGACGTTACTAAATATATTAAAAGTCCCCAATCGCGAAGTCATCTACTGTATTCTATCAGATTGAATTTTATTCGAATCCAAGAAATAGCTCCTTAAACGAATCGTTGCTATACCACAGTTAGTGCAGCGTGAGTTCTTCTTCAGAAATAGGGTAAAAATCTGTTGTTGAAAATCGAGTACCCAAGGCAAATTGAAATAAGATGATGCAAAGTCCGTGAGCGCCGTGGTCGGTCGGGAGAGCAGTAACAATACAAAGCTAAAGGTCATCGTAACACCACAAGAAACCACAGTAAATCATTCAAGATGCGAGCCACAAAAACCTATACACCAATAAATTGGCTACACACGAATGACATAAACTGTCATGTCAATACATGTCATGTCTTGACTTTGTGAAGACAATCGACATAAAACCCGTTACATACGTACTTAGCTATAATATGTCATTGTATACAAAAACAAAAACGTAGGTAAAAACTAGAAAAAGGGGGCGTGTTGTTACTACGTAGTCGTTTTGCTTTGTTTCACACATCTAGTCATCAGGCGCGTTGTATTAATAGAACTAAATCTAATGTGTTGTGCACAAAAGGTGTCAAATAAAAAGTTATAAGGTGCTCTGCGTGTGTTTATTTTATCGGAAATTATAACGTATCGTAAATGTCACAAAAATATGTCAATATATATTTTAAATTACCTTACTATAATAATACAATAATGTGTCCTGCACTGAATATCTGTTTGTGAAGATACTTACTTTACTTACTTACTAGTTACATCACAATCACTTTATTTCACTCACAATTTCTTATAAAATATTCACCATGAAATAACCCTGAAGGCAGAGGTCTGACATATTAAATGAAAGTATGAAATATAGCAGTAACCAACTCTTTTATTCCAACAGCTTGTTAATTAATTAAATAGATCGCTATAATAGCTCTAGGCGCTACAGCAGGCGCACCGGGCCGAGCCTGCCACAAGAATGATCCCACTCTTTTTTTTTTTTTTTTGGGATTGGCATCTCGCAGGTCAACCTATGAGGTTGTCGTCTGCTTAGACGGACTTGCCAGTGGTTGCCCTAATAAATTAAGGCCTCCTGCCAAGACTTAAACTTATGTACTAACTTAAAAACTATGCGACTACACGCTAAGGGCACCCCCTGTGGGGTACGAACCTCGGCTTAGGGCGTCGCTGGAAGAGGGCAGCAAGGGACTAGCTGGATCAGGATTTGAGTGATTTAGGGACGAATTTAAAGCTACAGGCTCAGCGGCGCAGGCTGGCTCGAGCAAGGGTCGGGAGGGGATCCCCCTCTTCGCTGCGCACAAGCTTACATTAAGTTGCTTGAGAAGTGGGGAGAGTGGGGAAGCGAACGTCCCGCTTTGCCCAGCGTAACTCGGCCCGCTGCACCTACCGCTAACGGTGACGCCGCACTATGTGGAGATTGAGTCGGTTTCGGGTCATAAATCCATAACTTCCATGTTTTCATAGATTTGCTGCTGATTTTTTTTTTGTGTGTTCTTGAACAAATGTACTTTTAAATAATATACAATTAATGGATATAATCATATGTTTATTGTCTAAAAAAAATAGTAAACTTGAAATGTTGAAAAATGTTCAGAAATTTATGACTATATTTAAATAATATGACCTTAAATGCTATAATAAACACAAATTAAACTTTTAAAATGATTTCTGCTATTATTATGTACCATTACTTTTAACTAAAAAAAAACACTGTATTATTCAACTAACTCTAAAGCTTCATCTATAAGTTCCATAGACTTTTTACTAGATGGTTTTCTTAAACTTGTTATGTAAGGGTCCGAAGTATACAAAAGTGTATGTAGAACATCTTCATTTGTAGCTATTCTAGAGCATTTCCTAGCATGATGAAGTCTGAATCGTTTATAGTCTTTGTTCCTTGATTCCTGCGCATCTTCGGAAAGTTGTCCTAGGGGTAACACTGAATAATGCCGAATGACGCTTTCACCGTGAATTAGGACTTTATGGACAGATGATGGCATATAATACCACATATATTTATTAACATATCTTTGTGCTATATCCAAAGCATACTGACCGAATTTTGTAGCGTTAATAACTTTTCCACTTGACATAACTTGAAGTAAAACATAAAATCGTTTAATCAATTCCTCGTCCACACCAGTAATTTCTGCACTGCACTGAGAATTTTGAAAAAATCTTCTAGCTGTATTACCGTCATTGCTGTTACCAGTACCTTGTTTAGGTTTATCTATATTTAAACCAAGTTCTTCTCTGAACCTTCTTTGTACATATGCCTTCTTTTGATTTTTCAAATCTTTGTTTTCGTTTGTTGTAGCAGACCATTTTTCGAAGCCTAGATTATAGGATACATGTAAAATTAACTCCATAAATCGAATCCAGCAATGCAATGTCGATAATCCAAATTGATAAGCATTTTCATCAACGGGTTTATTTTGCACTTTTTCTTAATTATTCATCTCTGTTGGTCTTGCACCACAAATAGTGCACACAGCACCTTCTGAAGTTTCTGACAAAACTTGAGCCACTTTCCCGTCAACCATAGTTAAAAATAATGTATGTTTAATTTCGATACCTACTCCATTTATATTGACTAAAGTTGGTGTAAGAGCGTCCTTTTGAGCTTCAATTTCATTAACTACACTTCTTGTCTTTTCAGGTGTCTCCTTGGAAAACTCTATGAAAATGGGCCTACAAAATCTTACTGATGATGGAACAGGGTTTTCCCACACAGTTTCATTTGTATTAATATTTATAAGTTTCAGAGGCACTAATGAAGCTATAAATAAATTAGTGTCAGAAATTAACTCACTTTCTTCAACTAAGACTTGCTTGTATTCACTTTGTCCGCTTGAACCATCACAGCCCCATTTAGAATAGAGCATTAAATGTGTTTTGCCAACTTTGTATACACCATCAATTTGTAAAATTAAGTGTAATCCAGCAAATAGCAATAGTGTGATCCAGCAGATCTTGAAGTTTCACCTTTGCTTTAATATTATTAATTTCTACGCTTGATCTTGGTGGGTAGCACTTTCCTTTAGCTTCCTGAATTAATTTGTATGATGGAAATAATAAGCAATTCTTCGCGATTAAGTAACTTCTCATGTTTTCATACTGTGCCATATTAAGGTCCAACTCGATGATAATACTGAGAGCTTCGTCTTTAGAGTACGCTGTTAAATGTGCCGGTTCGTTTAGGAGATTTTGACGTATATCACTTTTTTTTTCCATGGGCAATACTCTTAAAATTTTGACAATGAATGCTTCTTCGGTTTCCCCTTGAAATCTCAATCCCTGAAGATATGAATTCAGTATAAAATCAAGGCCACATGTTTCAAGCAACTCCTTGTTTTTTCGTCTTTGTGTTCTATCGGAACTGTCTTCGTAGGTTTTCAAAGGGCGTCCTCGCTTTCCTGTCGATGTCGAAAGTTCGGATTCACAAGTAGGTTCTTCCAGATTCACAGTAAATATGACGTCCAACCAAACGCTATTCTTGTTTAAAAATATTTGCTTATTTCTGCCAGATTTTGTGTAACGTTGACGAAAGTTTGTAATAAGATTTTTTTGCACACTTGCTACAATCTTAGCGATATTTGCCTCGGAAAAGTTGGTAAAATTATTCCGTATATAACTTGTTAAAGCAACAACATAGTTCCCGTCACTTTCAATTAAAACAAGACATAAGTCACGTCTGGTACAGTTGAATTCACTCATTGTTGCGAGAAGGTAGATGGTTAGGTTACTACACTTTAAGTAACGACAATGACGTACGAAAAACAGTATGTAATTATTGAGTACTCAGAATCGTTATTTTATATAAAAATATTGATTTGAAACGTGTGCAACATTGTGGTAGAAAGAACGAATTATCATTGTGTGGTTATGCGGTTTACGATATGTATAATTGATAATTTATTATGTATGTGAACTAAAAAATGGTGGGAAACACTCGATACATTATCTTAACGTAAACCGCAATTAATAAAATGTCACAAATAATACCTATAATAAGCAAGTAGTCAAATAGCATCACCTACGTATTTGTAGGATTTTTTACTGTTTTATGATATAATAGATTAACATATGTTGTGCAACGAAATTGCAACTTTTCTTTTCTTATTTTATTATAATATTAAATTTCCTGTCAAATAACATAATTTCCAGACCTTCGGCAAATTTCGGCAACTGTCAAAACTCTAATTGAAAGTTTCAGGTACGCAAAAATGATATGTCACGAGATAAATATTTCTAGTAAATATATTTACACATATATAGCATTTTTGTGCATATCAGTCAAAAGAACATAGTATAATCTTTCTGTAATGGTATAATATTTGTATAGTTTTCATTGCTAGGTGGCTAGAAAATAATCTTGAAAAATATACAAATTCAGATCGTTTTGTGATAGTTAAGGAATGATCGTGTTTAGATGATCTTTTTTATAAACCAGTACCGACCACATACATAATTAATGTATAATATAGTAGATTAACTTCTTAGCTACAGTTTGAGGTATAATACAAGTACCTGCGCCGATTTTTACAAAATGTATTTATGGCCAGGCCCTCTTAGGCACCTCCACATAGTGCGCCGTCACGACCAGACTGACATTCGCACGTCCTTGTGCGTCTCCATCCCCTTAAAGTCACAGCGGGCCCATTTTTCTGTAAAAAGGATAAAACTAGTAGATACATTACTTTGTACGCTCGTCCATCAGTGACATACATTACAACGTTTTATAACCCACACAATCAACCTTTAGGAGCTGAGCCGGACAACTTAAATAGGCGTCCCTTCAGCCAGTTATCTCTCCAGATAACATGGACCAGGCAACCAATCCGCGTCTCTCCGATCACTCACTAGTACCACACATATCTCCATTGATCTCATAGCCTCTCAGACTAGACGATCACTTTATAATATGACCCAGAACATCGGCCTGCATAAGCCAGTTCTTTAGACCCAATAACACACACCATAGGACGTCAACCCGCACGAGTCGGTCCCTTACTTTATCTCACAGATTAGTACCAATGTTACGTTTAATTACGTTTCTTCACTCTCCGAGGCCGAGAGGTTTCCAGAGCTGGCGGATAACGTACGTGAACTACAAATAGACAAAGCATCACTAAAACCACCCGACGACGCCCACTCCACTCGTCAATCGTGGACTGCCGCCACCTCGGCCACCTTCAAGCTACCGGTCAAGGTGGCAGCTAAATGCACCAAGCCCTCACTTCCCACGGGCATTGCACGATAATGCTTACGACCATATTTGCATTCTCTATTAGACACACAACAAAGGGAAGTCTGTACTCCCTGCGAAGCCCAATCGAACCCCCCCCCCTGTCACATTCAATGAAGTAGGAGTCACCACTATAGAACGGTCTCATTTTTCCCACTGTGACGCAGCAACTCTCCCAATATCTCTTCGAAATCAAATCTAACCGAAACCCAGACTCAGAATATGAAGCCACACTTAAAAACCGCGCCCGAGTCCCAAACACAAGTTCTGTTTGTGTGTACCGTAGACCTTCCACCATCCGTCGCTAGCTGCACTTCGAGAAGCTCGCCGCACCAGGTCCCACCAGATTCACTTTCGATTATAACAAGTAAGCACCTCAATGTCCTCATGACTCTCTCTAACCGACCACCTGCCCTGCCAGAACCGTTAGCAACAAGGTGCAACTCTACACCATGTTCACCATAAAATTGCTCTGTCTGCGCCAATACAATATCCACCCCGATCCGAAATGATCCGCGAAGTCGCACCGAAAAGACAGAGCCTCCTGGAGCTTCCTTAAGTGCTTCATCTGCATCTGCTGCATCCAACTAAGAAGTGCACTCAAGAAGGACGCATTTAGTGAAAGAGTCAACAATGACAAGAATACTCCCTACCATCGATTCCTCCACACAACTTCTCCGCGATGTCTAAATGTACAGTATAACATTGTTCAGAAGCCCTAAGCATAGGATGGAGTCCCCGTACCCGTTGAGCCCCGAACAATCCCTTGAGGCCCAGCACACAAGTGTGAAGTTCAATCAGTGCGTTCCGGTCAAATCATTTTAGTCAGAACCGGTTCTGATGTTAGTATTTCGATCACTTTCTTGTAAATATCTTGTCTGTCCATTTGATAGGCCCTTTTAATTTGATTCAAGATTGTTAACGTAAAACACGTGAAATATGGGGCAACCCGCCAAAAACTAATCTAAAGGACCTACAGATTGCTCAAAATAAAATTATTAAACTGTTATTTCACTATGATTACATTACACCTACAGTTAACATTTACAGGGAAACGAAACTCATGAATATTAAACAACTTCCTGCATATTGTACCAGAATACTTAAAAATTCTAAGTAAGTTCTTACACACAAAAATACATCAGGTACACAATCGCAGCAATAGTAGGAAGGATCACATTTTACTACCGCGAGTGCGGGCAGTCAATGGCGAGATAACAATTATTTTTGCGGGAGTGCAACAATATAATAAGCTACCTGTAGAAGTAAAGAATGCAAACTAAACGTTTGGTATTTTCAAAATTATTTTTATTTAAAATCACTTTCTAAATGATCAAACAGACTTGCCCTACTACTGCATTGCTTTACTGTGGCACCGGGATCGCATTCCTTATCTACGGTAATTATTTATTTTGCGGGTGGATCGAAAAGTTTTAAGTTTTGTGTTAGTTAATAATGTTATTTGCGTACGAACACAAAATGGTATTACAACTTAGATGATTTAATATAAATTCAAACAATAGCTGCTTAGTTTGTGTATCCAAGTTATATTTTAAGTTTAAAAACGTTCTCAAGTAAGTGAAATCTTTGTAATTTCTTATCGAGAAATAAATTTCTTTAACCATAAACACCATACCACCAATAAAGAATCAATTATCCTTTCGCACTGAACTAATGCGAGTTTATCTTCAGTGTTGATGTTGTGGGATATGATAATGAAACTCTTCATATTTAAGTTTTTCTTTACCTATAAGTTACCTAGGTATACCTGTAAGGTAAACTAAATCACAGTGCCCTGGAATTTTTGACAAAGCTAAAAGCTACAAACGAACTACCAGACTATCTATTAAAAATAAAAGGAACGAGCTCACCGGATGATGTGGTTGTCCATACACGTAGCAGGTGAGACGGTTCGTATCACGACTCTTCGGTGCTGGTGCTCGATTCGAATTCTTCACTTCGGTCAAAGGTTCGTACTGCCACTTGATTTTTGGACTGTTGTGCTTTAACGATGACATGTGCCATTGAAACGATTGTCATTATCAGGATCAAACCGTATCAGTCGCGCAGTTGCGGTGAAATTTGACGTTTGCGGTTAAGTGGTTGCCGGAAGTCGTGATAGCAAAAACTCCATATTTTGAATAGATTAGACGTTGGCCCACACTACACAGTCGTCATTATTTTCTTCAGGTTTTTGCCCTTCCAATCCCAATTCTGATATCGGGATAGGCCCTCGTCAGCGATATTACACTTGCACTTTGTAAGTAGGCGTGGATTGTGGGGCGAAGAAAATAGAGATACTAGTTACAGCACAATCACTTTATTTCACTCACAATTTCTTATTTTTATTTCACTTAAAATAATCACCATGAAATAACCTGAAGGCAGAGGTCCGCCATATTAAATGAAAGTATGAAATATAGCAGTGACCAACTCTTTTATTCCAACAGCTTGTTAATTAAATAGATCACTATAATAGCTCTAGGCGCTACAGCAGGTGCACCGGGCCGAGCCTGCCACAAGAATGATCCCCCTCTTCGCTGCGCACAAGCTTACATTAAGTTGCTTGAGAAGTGGGGAGAGTGGGGAGGTGAACGTCCCGCTTTGCACAGCGTAACTCGGCCCGCTGCACCTACCGATATCGGTGACGCCGACATACTTTTAGTTCCGTTATCACTAAACACGCATAACAATATTTATTTTTTTACTCTGTTATTTATATTACAAGTAAAAACTAATTACCATTTTATTTCAAGGAATTGCGACATTAGTAACTCACGGATGGAAATAAAATAAAACAAGCAAAATAATACTCTTTCCCACCGAGTTCTGCGGAGAAATGAAAGCCACGATAGAAGTTCATATATTATACGTTTTTTTTGTAATGTTATTAAGTCTTTGTCCGTGCTGGGCCAAATAAAATCCATGTCCTTTGGACGTATTTCTAACTTAGTAAGTTTCGATAGAAACTTGAGTAACTTATGAATATTGGAGGACCAAGTCAATGAATAGAGGTTGCGACTTCTGGGATTGGCAAATTTTGTGTGTGACGCCTGGGTGAATGACCTTATTAGGTTATTCTCGTATAAAGCTCCGGCCACGGCTAAGTTTTTCAGTGTTTTATGACCTAGCTGGGAATGGAGCACAGTATGCTTAACATAAAAAAACAGGAGTTCGTCACTCAAAAATTCGATCTACATAAAAAACAATAGATGCGCTTACACACGCACTCAAGCTTAAGTAAAAATGCGCAGGCCATGTTGACTGCATGACAAAAAGATGACTTCTTGGATGGGATGGCGGAAGACCACACACTCGCTGGGAGGACGAGACCGTAAATCTAGCTGAATCACGCTGGATGGACGAAGCGAAAGACAGATAAATCTGGCAGTCTCTGGAGGAGGCCTTCACCTCAGGGGTTTTGATTAAATTATTGATTTTCAGGGCATTATAGAAGAAATCTAAGGCTTTTTTTTGCTATTTATGCCATGAATGGCCTTATTGAGGCTCCCACCGGCTATCTCGGGCATCCAGCCGACAACCTTCTAGATTGATCTGCGAGATGCCACATACATGGTCAAATAGAAACACCGCAGGTGTGATGGGCATCGGTTTCTAAACATATTTAAAAAAAAGTTTTTTTGTGGGGTCATTGTGACGTAGTGGTTTTCTTAGCAGTTTAGCGGGAATTTATTGGATTATAAGAGAGCACAGGTTCTCTAGGGTCTAACTCTGGTTAAGCAGGTGAGAAAGGAAAGCACTGCCCTGGGCTTTGTCCGTTAGGGGACATGGTTGATGGCACACGCAGTCGCAGTCGCACGGCTGTGATGCGGTTGGCAGTGGACGAGAGCGGCCACGTGCCCCAGGGCTTCTGGTGTTGAAGTGCGCTGATGGCCACGCAACGCCCGCCAAGGCTCCTTCACGGTGATTGGTATCGAGATCTCAACACGATTAAATAAAAGAAAACAGATTTACTCACCGCAATAAAAATAAAACAACGAATGTCGGGAGGCGTAGCGCGATTGCACGCGTCTATTGTTTTTATGATCAGGAAATGACGCGACCAATTCACGCCAGTTTAAACAGCTTCACACAAGTTTATTGACACAATCGGATGGAGCGAACTTTGTCGCGCATTATGCAATACCAAGCACATTTGTGTCGAAAATTACAGCATACACAGTGTTCGTCAAATTCTATTTTTACCGCAAATATAGAAGAAACACCAGAAAAATACTTGTAAAGAATTACATATAATAATCACGAAGTAAGGCTAGTAACGGTGAAGGAAAACATCGTGAGGAAACCGGCATGTCCTAGAACCAAAAATTCGAAGACATGTGACATCTACCAACTCGCACTGAGCCCGCGTGGTGGATTACGGCTCACTACCTCTCATAGAGAGGAGGCCAGTGTCCCAGCAGTGAGAACGTTATAGGCTGATCATGCGAGGCTAGCATGAGTATATTTTTCTAATGCTTCCATTTCACACTACGCGGCACCTTGATGAATGCTTACATAAAAGCGTGCTTTTGGATTTTCAACTTTCGGCGTATAACGGAGCGTCGAAATAGCACGTTTTTCTTTAAGCACCAATTTGGATGTCGCCTTCTGTTAGTGAAAACGGACCTAACTGCTACAATACTGTGCCGTTACTCAGACTATATAGAAATTACCTGTTTCCTTCTTTAAATAAAATGAATGTCCATTGTAGCTACTTCACCATAAATACATATTATTTCCATTAATGTACACTTTAATCCCATTGACATTGAATTGATCATTATTATTATATCCTCATGCTCACCAGCTCTTGCGACCACTAGACCGACAGGGCAGGCAATGAGGTCCTGGGTTCAATTCCCAGGCCGGGTAAAGTGTTATTGGGTTTTTCTATCTAGAATTTCTCAGTAGCAGCCCGGAGTCTGGATTTGTGCCCGGTTAACGGCCATAGACTAGCCCCTATTACATGGGACTTAAGCATTACTGGCGAAATGTTTGTGTACTTTATGTACACCTCTGCCTAACACTTCTGGGATTACAGGCGTGATGAATGTGATGATATGACGAAATTATTATGTTTTTAATTTTATTATAAAGAGGGTTTTTTTGTCAGTAAGTTTGTATGTAGAGCGTAATATCTAGAACTACCGGTCGGATAAAAAAAAAATTGTTTTGTATTTGATAGTCCGATTCTTGAACAAGGCCATAGGCTATTTTACATCACGCTATGACCGTTAGCAGCCGAGCAAAAAGATAAAAATTACAAAGAACGCTAAGTGAAAACTTGGTGATAGCGCGGGCAGGTGATGTGATATGACTTGTGTGGGGAACTTTTTCTCGCGGACGAATTCGCGGTCAGATCTCTTGTCTTCAAATAAAATACTCATTAACATGAAATACATGTTATTTCCATTAATGTACTGTTTAATCCCATTGACGTTGAAACGATCTTTTTTTTGAGTATCATTATTATTCAAAAGTCCTGTAAATAAAACAACAATCATACCTACTGTAAATTAATTAACATAATTCATTATTACATAATTATTTAGTAAAAAAAATCCGTAGTGAATTAACTGGAGTAAACCAAAAAAATACGTTAGCAACACAACTTTCCCTCGGAAACCTTATTCTGAACTTTACCAATAAACCAATACGACTTGCATTAGCTCGTGATTACAATAAAAGTACTGACTGGACAATCACGCAAATTTTGACTCTGTGTCAAGAAGAATAAGGTTTATTTTTAGCTGTAGGGATTTTAAATGTCGGGACAGATCATCAGTCAAGAGAAGACACTGTCATTAGGTGATTGAACGAAATAATCTGCTAAAAGCATCGATCTCTACTGACCTGCCGATCGAACGATGTATAGCTTGTGTTTGTGTAAATATTCAATCTTACATGAAAAATTCATAAAGCTACTATACATACCTTTACATAAAATAATAAAAAGGCAAGTCTGTCTGTGCGTTAGCTTGGTATGCTTATTGAAAATTGAAATGGAAAATGAACATTGAAATGGAAAATTGAAAATTGTTTATTTGTCCCAAAACAGGAACATGGATTAATCAGTAATTGATAATACTTGTGTTGGGGCTATCCTATCTTGCTCTTACCCTTAATTATTTACAATATTGAGACGATTGTTTACAACGTAAATAAATGTAGGAAGAAAAGATACCAGTAAATGACTTATAAACTAATTTGCAGCTCTATGTGCAACTGTAGTTGTATGCCCATGTATGCCTATGTGAAACTGTATGTGCGTCTATTTTACAGGGTTTGTGTTGTTGTTATTGTGTGTGTGTGTGTGTGTGTGTATGCATTTGAATGTGTATGTCTTCTTTAAATATAATAAGAGAAGAATGTGTATGGCTTATAATATAAGTAAAAAAAAGTTTTACATTAAGTAATAATTTTGACTTTTTTTTTTTTACTCCTACTACACAAACAATAACCTCTAAAAACGGCTAAGCTAATTTTCTTGTTTCTTTCTTCTTCTTCTTTTTTTGTTAATAAAACTCTCGATCAAGTCACTTCAAAACCAAAAAACAACAAAATCAAAAGTCATTTATTCAAACTAGGCTGAGAGTCAGCACTTTTCGAACGTCAAAATTACATAAGACAGTCCCCCAAAAAGCCCGCCCTTCACCACTTCCTAGTGCTTTAGCTGGGATGAAGAAGTGGCGCAACAAACTCCCCAGCAGCACAGCTGTCTGTTTAGTTAGAAAAACCTTTGAACTATACAATTATAAGGTAATCAAAGAAGAAAAACCGAAACACAAAAATCTAATTAAATTATGTGCATTGTTTATGTATTTCTGTCTGCGCGGTCTGGCAGCAATTGTAATTGTTCTCGGCAGCCCCACTATGACTGCGAGAAAGCTATTTACCGATAGTGGCTTCTGCCACATCACCTGTCACCATTACTGCACCTCTCTGTGAATGCGTGCGCATGCTTCTCGCATTCTACGCTATGCTTGTCTCGCCGCGCTGCGCCTTGCTGTTCGCTTAAATCGCCTGGCCACGCGGCGAGGGACCTCCGAGAATGCCCGCGGCATGTGCACGGATTCACGGAGGCAATACTAAGACCCTTGGCGTCGAACACAGGATAACGTGTTACCTTGAGTGGCGAGCTTCTCTCATTCACCATCAAACGGTTAAGTAAGGCCTTCTTAACCAACAGATGGCCACACCTCAAGGGATAACCTACAAATTGCCCGCACCCGTATCAATTCCAAATCATCTGACCACGGGTCTACACCAAGTCATCAAGTCTTAATCTCGCACTAAGGCATAATCAGCCAGACCTGTAACAATATGCTCGTGTCAATACTCACAACTGCGACCTAGGTTTTATAACAAGAACAAAGAAAATGGTTGAATACTCACAAGGTTCAGGTTTGATTGGACTCATAGGAAACCAATCAGGTTGTTCGGACACAATCTGATCATTCCAGACTGGTCCCTCTCTCAAAACGTGTTCCTCGCTGTCACGTTTTGAAAGGAAAAACCTTCACGCCCATTTTGACAGGACCAATCTATCGTCGTCCTTCGAGAATCCTCTTCCACAGACTCAATAGAATTCTCATTTAATTGTGCTTGCCCCAGGTGCACGGTTCCAATTGTTCGTTTCCTATGGAGAACAGCCGGCAAGAAACTCCACGGTTACTCTTAAAAAAAAAACTTTTAATATGTTTTCAAATTACAGTGTTATTAAGTATAGGACAGTGTGAGCCTGTCAACAAGTACCTTACGCTTAACAAACACAAAATATAAACGAATTAAAAAAAAACCGGCCAAGTGCGAGTCGGACTCGCGCAACGAGGGTTCCGTACAAACCTGTAAGTATGTATATACAACCTGAGTTTTTGATATCAATTTCAAGTTTAAAATTATTAAAAAATATTATTAAATGATGTAACTAAAAATTTTAGGTTTTCGCAATTTTTCCTTCATCTGTAAGACGTTGCTTCGTACCAAATTTTTACAAAAGATTCTGAGTTCACGGAAAGTACCCTGTAGGTTTTGATTCCCTTGCGAGTTTCGAAAATTTACGGAAATTTGCGGTATTAACGGCTGTATCTTTTGGTTGCGTTGTCTTAGAAGTTTTATTTTTTCACAGCTCCAAGGGGCAGTAGACCTGAGTATTTGATATTATTTCCAGCTTGAAGCACGCGTTCCTGAGAAAAAGGGTCTTGACATACAGACAGACGGACGGACGGACAACAAAGTGATCCTATAAGGGTTCCGTTTTTGTATTTCGAGGTACGGAACCCTAAAAAGGACGAATAAGAAAAAAAAACTGTAACAAAAGCCACTAATAAAGAGTTGTAATTAGAATTGTAGGTCTGAGTCTGTCGGAGTCGATTGATTAGCTTTCGAGGTTACGACTTAGAATACGGTTGTTAAGATACTTACTATACAGTAGGCCATGCGAAGAAATGTCATAGTAAAGCTGAGATCTCATGTCTCAGTGACGCCATCTAGCATAATATTGTAAAATGAGAGCGGCATGCATGCATGCATGCGACACTAGACTGAGCGTCTTTAATTTGCCCACTAAGACAAATGTATCGGATTATTCGCCACGTCGCGTCTATTGTATCTTTGCCGTGACCATTTAATCTGGAGCCTACTTACTTAAGTCCGACTGACAGGTAACATCTACAATATAACAATCGGATAATATATCCATGACATCCGATAACATGGAATTAGAGTGTACTATCAAGATCCTTGGATAATATACAGTGCTTCAAGCATCTTTTGGTGCCCTAATGACGCGCGCGAATGTGACAGGGAGACGCGGTTGGTCGTCGGTCGACTCATTTGTGAAATGGTGCGTTGAAATGGTCTTGTGAAATATATTTTTATTAATTTGAACTAACTTTAATTACGTACGGCTTTTCAAGTTTAATTTCTTTGCAACAGCACCTGTCATGATAATGTGTCAATTTACAATTAAAAAAAATCTATTCTGCAAAAATCTCACCGTGAAGATTTCTGTGGAGTGAGCTTTCAGCGCCACTGATGTTCAGGATTGACCAAGACGGGATGACAGTGACAGCTCACTCCACCCAAGTTTTCACAGTGAGATGGTTACAGAACCTTTAACCTACGCAAATAAACCGTATTTTCACTTAATAACAAGATAAGTACCAAACTGCAATGCAATTACGGCTAAAACAGGCCATTTATTAACAAATACCATTCGGAAACAATGGGAATATTCCGTCGAATTGGAATGTAGGCGGTTTACGAGCGAACTTCACTAACGATGCGAGGGCGACGCGGCGGGCGGCCGGTTGTTATTTAGTGTGTAACCAGCCTTACGGAATTAACTCGCCGTGGGCAACACCTACACTTCATTTGTTTATCGGAGTGTTAATTTGGCTCGTTTTGACGACGATTGCGAACCAAAATGCTTTGTAAAACGAAGGATAAATGCCAAAACCTAGTTCTATGGTGCGTGCCGTATGTGAACAATCGGCAGCTCAAGTATTAGAGAAATGACCAAAAGAATTAGATTGAATTTGGTTGTCTAATAAATCTGTAAGATGGCATGTCTGATACAAAACATTTCATTTCATTTTGTGTTTTATTTTTTTCAATTAATCTAAAAGATGAGGTATCAGTAGATTTATAATAATTATGGTCCGGGTAAAATAGGCTATTTAAATTCTCTCTACATTTAATATGGCGGACTTGACATGTAAATTATTATTACTGTGCTCGAACAAAATTAAATTCAGATAGTCATGACATGTTTGGTATAAAAAAAGTTCTTAGCAAGCACATTACAAGTATGTATATATATCCATATTGTCTAAGTAACCAAATATGTTTATATTCTTAAAAACATGCAAAAGTGAGACTGCGTTACTTAGTGCGGATTTCATCAATGTTACTAAACGCGTCCAGCACATCTAAAACGAGTTTAAGAGATGGCAGTGTCAATATTCCATAGCAAAAAAAATACACTGACAGGTCTTAAATGTACTGATCGCGTTAAATTTAATTGGTGAAGTCAGACCTTAAGCGTTGCGGCAATTCAGGGGTTGCCCGAACCGTTATTATTGTGTTTTTATATTATTGTGTTTACTAACAGAGGCTATGTTCATACTAACACTATATGGATCCCTGGATCTGTTTTTTTTTTTTGAAGTTGAATTTGATTAAGGCGCGGCTGCACACTGAAAAGCATGATTAAAATGATACCAATGCGAAGTAAATCAAATCTTAATACTTAGTAATGATTTGAAATGCCACTCATAAGAAGAAAAACAGAACGAAACAGTTTAAAATAAAAAAAAACTAGTTTAAAAACTGTTTACACGAGTACGGAAAAATAAAGTGGTATAGCATGTGGGTGCCAGGAAAACCTACAAAATTATATAGACATGCGACCTCGGCTATATGATAATAAGATAATAACCTTTTTTACTTTTGGTAACGGCGTGGAAATCCTCATGGGACATCCATGCGGATTTCCGCCCTGGGGTGGACGGAGGGGTCTGTCAGACATCTACTGACTAAACCCACCCCGTGTTCCCTGGCACACTTGCATTGGTGTCTACAAGGGCGCTTAAGCATTCATCAAACCTGCGACGTCTAACAGGGACGCGCTTGGAACAACACGCGCCAGCACCTCGGGTCTTACATGATAGGGGGCGGCAGACGACCCTGATTCCGCCGTCCCTGGACTCATTTAGGGCGGCTGGAAGAGGGCATTATATGTCATCTGCTGACGCCCCGTGCGCCTGCTGCGATCCGGGAGGGAGGCAGCGGAAAAGGAGAGGGAGATTTAGAGTGCAATCTCCCTCTCCTTTTCCGCTGCCTCCTTCTACAACAGACTTTTTCGCTTAAGGAGATCACCGCGCCTCCCGTCGACCGTAAACGTTTCACAGCATTCAGCGACAAGTCTATTCCCACTTTCGAAACGAGGACACAGTGCGGATCCTCCCAAGCTGCCACAGACGTAGTGATGAAACCTAGCATCTGGCTTCCTGCCTATGCGACTCAGATACGTCCCGAAACAGCCGAGCCGCGACAGCACCTGCGTCGCCTTAAATTACATGGAGCCGTGCCTCCTCCCGAGCCAGTCGCCGAGCACTGGCCGGACCACCACGCCCGATGGTGACGAAGCTCGGTAATCACCCCCTTTCATCATTCATCATTACAACATCATTCACACAATCCATCCATATAAATTATTACATAAAAATAATAAAATTGTCACTCAACCCTTTACCCACATCTTTGTATGTGCAGTCTCATTTAACTCACATTACGGCCTAATTGTCTGTTGTAGTTGAAAATATAGTATTTTGATTCCCTTCACAATTGGATGCTAATTGAGTATTCGGATTGGCTTTTTCTTGTTTTCCCTGGAGAGGTCGTTATAGGACGCTGCAAGCTGTTGCGTACTCAAAGATACCTGCTGGGAATTTGTTGAGTAGTCAGAGAGAATTTTTCCAAAAAGTTTCTCGGTGTTAAATTTAAATTTTGTTTTGACGAATTGTTTGGCTTTTGTGAGATGTTGCTAGGTGTTACGATGACGACGTTTTATTTTATCTTGAATGGCGGAGAAAGGACAGGATTTTGGACACAATGGTGTTGTAAACAATTGTAAAATTTGCATGAAAAAACTTTGTGCAATGGTTGCCTTTTAAAGTGTAAATAGTAACTCTATTTACACTTTAAAAGGCAACCATTGCACAAAGTTTAGAAAGCACTTAGAAATAATGCTTTGTTACTATGTTCGCGAAGTATTTTGGGTTACTGCTGAAATACGTGAATCTAGGCTGCTCCTTTTTCCTGGTATTGGCTCAAACTACATAATGTACCTAAATAAAAGGTTTATTGAAATAATTGAAACCTCTCAGGGGGCTAACTCATGATTATGAACAATTTTTACAATGGGAAAAACTAGAATTTGACAGTCGTTACGGGTAGCCAGAAGCCAAAAGACTGACAACCAGTCTGATCAATGCGTATCGTGTTATCCAGTAACTGGGTTGTGGAGGTCAGATCCAGTTAGACTAGCTGACAGCCGACCCCAAAATAGGTATGAAAAGGTTAGCCAGATTTTCAGGTTGTTCCCTTAGTAAAAGTAGTTCATAGTGATGAGTATAACGCAGCAGGAGACGAATATCAAAATATGTCGCATAATTGCCGTATTTGTTTATTGCATTGGCTCAGGAGTTTTTGTTTTAGAGCTTCAAGGAACCGTAGACCTACGTATTTGAAATTAATTTGAACTTGATTCCTCCACGCGTTTCTGAGAAAAAGGGTCTTTTTAGATAGATAGACGGATGGAAAACCAAGTGATCCTATATCGATCCGTTTTTTCCTTTTGGGCTTTGGAACCCTAAAACGTAAAAAGTCTCTCTGACTACCAATAATCAGATTACATTTGTAAAAGTCAGAAGTTTCAATTCAAAGAAACATTAATTATCTACTTAGTAATTAGTACATAATTAATTTAGTACTTCGTTTACTGTTTTAGAACAAATAAGTGATAGACATAATTTGAATACCAGAAATAAAGATAAAATAGATCAACCATTTTTCAGATTAGCTAAAGTACATACATCATTTATGGGGTACTGTGTTAAATGTTATAACAAACCTTGTGATATATTGCAATTAAATGAAAGAAAATTTAAAATTCGTATAAAAAGTACACTTTGCAGACAAGCTTATTACAAATTAGAGGACTATATACAAGATAAGAATGCTTGGAAACATGATGGTCCAGCTCCATAGGACAATCCCGTCTAGACAAAATCACACTGGTTGCTAATTGAATTTTTTTTTTTTTTTTTTTTACTTACTCACACACTGACCTATTCCTAGTTAATATTTTAGGAAAGTCATATATTTTTACAGTGTTTGTAAATATGTGAGCACAATGTACCTATCGCGTCATTCATTTATCTGCCTTTGCTATATTTTTAGTTCTTCTTACCACTTGTGGTATAGTATTTTTATTCTTGGTGCATCGTTTTCACATATAAAAATATAATTAATGTATACAAATATTGTAAAATATTTTAAAAGAGTAACGGTGGAGTTTCTTGCCACTTCTTCTCCATACGAAACTACTTTTTGGAAGTGGCGCCTAGAATCAGTTATATTTTTATTGTAATTTTTGACGTTCAAAAGTGCCATTTTATGGGCCTATTTGAAATAAATGCTTTGACTTTGACTTTGAACACACCCCTCCCTTTTAGTTTTCGACTAACAATCAATTAGTAGGTGTTCATTGAAGTCAATTAACGTTTTTTTTTCAACAATTATGTTCGAGAAACCTTACAATTCGCCCTGAACGAGTGGTACGCAATGGGCGTGTATCTTGTGTCTCACTCTCTACGCTATCACGGCATGCATAGGCTGGTTGGTGGGGTTAGACCCTGTCAATTGATACTTTGACAGGCTTGTTGTTGAGCACAATGTCGAACGTCTTGAGACTCCTTGTGATGACCTTGTGTGGGCCACTGTAAGGTGGTTCTAGCGATCCGCGAAGCAGGTCTTGACGCAAGAACACATGCGACGTGGTTTGCAAGTCCTTGTGCTCAAACACCTTATGCTGTGAATGGTCCGATGCTGGACACGGGCGTAGGTCGGACATTCTTTGTCGTAATGTGCTGGCCAAATCTGGGTAGTCTACCTTGTTGGTTGTTGCGGTGAAAAACACACCGGGAACGCGTAACTGCTCTCCAAACACCAACTCACCTGGTGAACATTGGAGATCCTCCTTGTACGCTGTCCGTAACCCTAATAGCACCACAGGTAGAATACTCACCCAATCCTTCGTGCCATGTGACATCAAAGCGGCTTTGAGCGTGCGATGGAAACGCTCAACCACACTGTTGCAGGCTGGGGAGATATGACGAAACAGGGTGTAAAGTTCACTCATACTCTTGGAAAAGGGAGGATCCGCCGACCAGATGGATGTCGTATCTGGTGGGCTACTGCCCGATGATTGCTGTCGGGAAGTTGTATATATGCTATCTGCGCGGTAAACTCTGCTTGCGCGATGCAGGATTCGTCTGACGTCAGTGTGATGCGTTTGTTCGCATGTGGCGGTGTAGATGCCGCCGCATCACTCCCCTCCGGAGACCGGAGGTCGATAGTGGGCTGTCTTGTATCTTGCGATGCTTTTTGCCACTGCCAGTTGAGGTTGCAGTGAGTCGGAACCGGGCGTCGCGTTCGCGGTGAGTCGGAACTGTCTGCGAAGATGCCCCCAGTGAGTCGGGGTGGCGCTGCTTGTGCTCCAGTGGGTCGGGGCACAGCGCCGGGTTGTGGCTGGCTGCTGCTGTTCGACCAGGAGAGGGATTAAGGGCTCTTCTTGTGGACTGGCCGAATGTGCAGTGTGCTGTGCCAAGGTTGCTGTTAAGGCTGAGGGTGATGACCAGGTATGCGCTCGAGCTGCATGCTGATGGTCAAAATACCCGTTCAAGCCGTGGTTGCTGGCTGGCTGTGTGACTTGCGGGAGTGATGATGATGACGTCACGCTGAAGTAGTTGCACGAAGGCTGCGCTGAGGTTCATACTCGGGGTCACCAGTGAAGAGATATGCAGATCACGTCGGGGTCACCAGTGAAGAGATATGAGGGACAGGGTGTAGAGTTCACTCATACTCTTGGAAAAGGGAGGATCCTCCGACCAGATGGTTGTCGTATCTGGTGGGCAACTGCCCGATGATTGTTGTCGGGAAGTTGTATATATGCTAGCTGCGCGGTAAACTCTGATTGCGCGATGCAGGATTTGTGTTTTGCGTTGTTCGCATGTGGCGGTGTAGATTCCGCCACATACGGTACGCTACAAACTAGTGGCAACAAATCCAGTATAAGCTAATTTTATTGAAAGTCCGTACTGCGTTAGGCCAGCTCGAAGAAAAAATGTAACCATCTCATCGACGTCCAGCCCACTGTGCATTACTTATCATCTGTCACTTTAACTCGAAAATTATTAAACATATTTTCCCTTTTAATACACTGGCAGCACTATATTCTATACCAACAAACCACCACACAAACAGACAAACCTTCAAAGTTCTTCAGAAAACGAAATCGCTAACTTCATTGTTAACATCCCTACAGAATAACTTTCATAAACAGCCAACTGTACAAATGCTCCTAAACATGAAATACCGATAATATTCATAAATTTCACGACTCAACGCCCTAACGATCTAAAAGTTTCAGAGTTTCAGCGGTGGCGAGTCTTTAACTAAATGCAATGAAGCGTTGCTAACTTTATGTTAATGGTGTCCAAGCCTGGTTGTTTGTGGAGTTGCTGTGGAATGGACACGCTAGAGGTGTTATAGAAGTCCGTTTTTGCATTGAGGAAAATGGCATGAAAATTGTGAAAAGAATGTGTAATATTGAAACACGCTGGCTCAGTGAGTGTTTGCACCTTAGGTCATTTATTGGTCAGGGTCGCGGGTAATTCTAAAGAGAAAACCGTAGCCCTGGCACAGTTAACTGAAGGAACACGGGTGGTAGTCAGTAAAAGTCTGACACGCCCTCCCGCTCCACCCAGAGCGGGAGAAGTCATTAATTTGATGATTTCCCATACAAAAAAAAAAGGTCATTTATTGGTCCAGATATTCTAAACATACACAAAACACCTACACACATACACAATACACAAACAACAAAGTGTCATTCTATAAGCGATAATGATGCTGGAAAATTAATAATTGTATTGGAGTGAGGCAGCTACCGAAAATCTTACAATCCTGTTAAAAGTCGTTATAGAAACAATAAACGCTTTGAAAGCGAATCCCATTTGTCTGGTACATATGCCAATGGTACCTCTCAAATAACATTGGTGCTTTCAGAATTCGAATCTACTTTATATGTTTTTAAACGTTATGAATATGCTACTTAGATAAACATAAGATACTTAAGTCCACGGGTATTATCATAAAATCTACTTTCTTTCGATTTTCTGTCCTAATGCCATCACAATGTCTCAACCACTTCATAACAAGCATGACATAATACGCTACATAGAGACTCTCAGCCGCAGCTTCTCACAATTTCCTCCAGCTTTCAATCCAGTTCTAATTGGCTATCAATCTGTCGACGGTGAGGCATCCGCAGAATCAGGCCAACGCACAAAAAGGGCCACCGATAAAATGCAAGTGCGGTGAATGAAAAACAGTATTCTGACGATAGATATAAAAAAGTAAATAACTGGCGTTGCTTTTATGGGTGACGATGTTTTGGAGATCGTTTTTTTCGGACAATCTGGCTTGTGGATATTTATTTTTTCACATCATCATATCGGTTTATTTGTTAGAGTTAACGAAACGTATTTTGTGTATGGTGCTAATATCATTTTCTGTTGTTTCTGATTTTCCCCATCGCCATGAAATCGTACATCACATAACACTAGTAATTATGTTAACAGTAAAATTCAAGTTTTGATTACGTACGATGACAGAATTAAATAAAAGTCACAAATATAAGTGCAATTAGAAGGCTTATTTTTAAGATTATCAAGCACAGTGTCTGGATGGCTTGGCAACTTGCCAGTTTTCATCGTCTTCATTAGCCATTCATGCACCAGATTTATCGTTAACAAAAGATATTTAAACAATTACACAAGGTGTTAAATAGCCGTCAACTATGCATTTTGCACATCAAACTAAGTTACATTATACAAAAATAATTGCTGGGGAACGAATTTAAGTTTTGATGTGAAAATTTGCTGTAAGCGGTATTGCGCAATGTCCTGGAGGTATTAGTATTGACTGCCTCGTTGGTCTAGTGGTCAAAATCGCTACTGCTGAGCATGAGGTCCTGGGTTCGATTCCCAGGTCGGGCAAAGTGTCATTGGGTTTTTCTATCTGGAATTTCTCAATAGCAGCCCGGAGTCTGGATTTGTGCCCGGTTGATGGCAATAGGCTCGCCCCCTATTACATGGGACTTAACCATAACTGGCGAAATGTGGGTGTACAGGTACACCTCTGCCCAACCCTTCGGGGAAACAAGGCGTAATGTTATGTTATGTTTATAACATAAAAAAATGTTTTCGTACAAAAACGTCAGTGAATGTTGCAATGTCAACCTTCAATATCTCCATAACCAGAATGTTCTCAGGTATGGTCCAGTACAGAATGACGGTGACTCTCGGCTTTGTAAAGTGTCTTATTAAACCCGTTATGTACCTGAGCGAGCAGTGGTGGCCCAGTGGTAACAGCCTCGACTTACGGGATGTAGGCCGTAGGTTCAAACCCAGACAGGCGCTTAACATCGTGTAAACTATTTCATCGCTGAAGAAGAAGTGTGGTATCTACCAACCAGCGCTAGACCGGCGTGGTGGATTACGGCCCACTCCCTCTCACCGAAAGGAGGCCTGTATCGCAGCAGTGGGAACATTGCCGCGAGTTGTTCGATAGAGATACCGTGGCTCTGGCACAGGCAACCAAAGGAAAACGGGCGGGTTTTAGTCAGTAAAAGTCTGACACGCCCTTTCGCTCCACCCAGAGCGGGAGAAGTCATTTGATGAATTCCCACCCAAAAAAAAAAAAACTGTAGGAACATTAAAGGCTGATTATGCTATGCTATGTTCCTATAAACTCATTAAATTATAACTATTTAACTTGTCTGTCGTGTCGTCCCCGTATCGTCAATTATAAACCCATTAATCTCACCGTGTTCACGATATGTTTTGTACGAACTTCACTCGAATGCGAACCGGTTAGTTTTTAAAAGCGCAAAATATGAATAGAAACCGTCAGTCAGTTGTACCATAAAAATGGTGAAAAAGATTATTTTTAAATACATTAAAAATCGTTGGATACTGCCAGCCTTTTGTGGTAAAATGAATTATTTGGATTTTGTTTGCGTTACCTATGTTAATATTGACTGGTTAAAAGGTAGCCAATCAACTCGGGATATTGCAATTTAATCCTGTCAAGAACCAGCGTTGTATCAAAAGCTGACAAAATAATTTAATCGCCGAATGGTTTGTCAATCAGGTTGATGTTTATTTCTTATACATGATTTTGATTTCTGCCAAAATGGTGAGCCACTTATTTGACTGACGGTGAAAACTCAGAATAAACATTGTGAAATAATTAACTGATCTACACTAATATTATAAATAGGAAAGATTTGATCGTTTGTTTGTATTGAATGGGCTCAGAAAGTGCTGGACCGATTTGAAAAATTGTTTTACCATTAGAAGCCGGAATTGTGTCTGATGAACATAGGCTACTTTTTATTTTCGAAATGCACACTAACGAAGTTGCGGGCGAAGTGCTAATCTTCTATAAACATATTGACCTGCTAATGATGGACGATTTTTTCGAATAATATTTTTAGAAGCAAAAACCGGGTTTTACCTTCTGCATTCAATCTTAGGGATTTTTAGGATAGTTTATTTTCACCACACTTGGAGTAATTAAGCTTTTATGTGTAACAAATAAGGGTTTGATTTGATTAAGTGAATCGGCATTCTCACGTTCATTTGTTGAGCAATCCAATTGGTCTACGCATGAGCACAGTAGCGCCATGCTTCAGTGTGTGGTTTTTCGCGACACTAACTGTTCTTAACTCGAAACGAACGTGCTCAGCGCACTATAAACATTTTGTAAAATAAAAAAGGTCCTTCGGTGTATTCCTGATTACCACCTCCTCAAGATAAGAACAATTAGACGAACACAACGCCTATGGAATAAATGTGTAGTGAAATGTAGCAGGGTTCAAGATATCAGGACGCGCCGCGAAGCCATTCACCAGCGCTAAGCAGTGTGTAGGAGTCTGCGGTAAGCTTTTTCGAATCCTCATCGTTTCTAATAAATAAATATAGCTTCGATTAAATACCTTCATGCCATGAACGTTGCTCTATGAGAAAAGGCTATTTTCCCGCAATTAGATAAATACAGGCCGGTCTAGTTGAATATAATCGAAACCCGATCAAATTGCACTCTAATGAAAACGTATAAAATAACAATTGTTACTGAGTAAGTCATTACGAATTCACTGATAGCATTGTCGACAGTTTAACGGCAATGAACTATTGAATGACTGAAACTTTCTGCAAGGACATTGACTTTTTGTTGAAGAATTGAAGTAAAGCTCTTCTTAGTACGGCTTAGTTTATTTACAATGTACAGGCGACGAATGAGATTGGTAAACATGCAACTGACTTCAACTGCTTTTTAAATATTATCATCATTTGAGCCGAAATACGTCTAATGCTGGACATAAGCACGGCCACTTCGACCGGGACCCTATTGAGGTAACGCAGTATCAATCATAATCGGCATCATTTCGAAGGATATTGATAGACCATTGTTTCATATGTTCGAAAAATTTGTACGCTCATAAACGTTAATAACGCAATGAATCTAATCATCATCATCATCATCATCATCAGCCTATATCAGTCCACAGCTGGACATAGGCCTCCCCTAATGAGCGCCACAGCGCCCTGTCTTCAGCTTGACGCATCCAACATCTGCCTGCAGTCTTTCGCAGATCGTCATCCCACCTGGCCGGAGGGCGTCCTACACTAGTTGTCGGTTCTTCGCGAGATATGGCCGGCCCACTGCCACTTCAGCTTGCTAATTCTTTGAGCTATGTCGATAACTTTGGTTCTCTGTCGGATGTATTCGTTGCAAATCTAATTGTTGAACTCAAAATGAAAGCCATTCCTACTGTTTACTGAAATTAAAAGAGGTTCTGTATTTTAATCGCACGTTTGACGACCAATGTCCGCGATTTTCTTGAAACTTCTTAACCAATTTTGCGGCCTTTTTTTAATTAAAGTAATTTAACAATTTTCATCTAAGCGCACTTCTTGATGAAAATTAATTATCTACTGTTAATTTTCTAAAGAAGTTGTCAATTATGGTTCTGTACGTCCTAATGAAAAACGGAACCCTTATATGATAGCTGTCTGTCTGTCCGTCTGTCACCGTCAATTTGCTCCGAATCTACTGGACTGATTAAGTTGAAACTTGGTACACATGTAAATTTCTATGACTCAAACACGGTCGAGTAACGTAAATAAACGAATTCTGAATATGGGGATCACTTTGGGGGACTCCTAGGTTACTAAAAAAATAAAGTTTTGCAAACTGTACCGCGTGACATATCAAATAGACAGGCACTTGAAATGTCACGCGATACTTGTTGTTAAGATCTCAAAAATGTTTTTGTATAATATTAGAATAAACAGTTTTTCAGTTTTTTAGAACTTCAAAACTGCTGTAATTGTTTTTTTTTACATCGACATCAAGCATCGTCGACATGTCGGATGAGGACTCAGCAATCATTGTGCCGCTAGTCGTGACACACAATGGCTTAATAGCCAAGAGCCTCGACCAATACCTGGGGAGGCTATGGTTGGGCAGCTGGATCAAGGGCTAGATTCATTGTCTTTTGCCGACTGTACATAATCCTTCACTTTCAAGATGCTTAGTACAATGTATTAGAGTATAAAATTACTAAATACTTTGTCGAAAGTTCTAATATGCTGGGAGTTATTTTCAGTGAAAGGAATATTTTATCTGCATTCATTTTAACCGTAACGTGAACTTGGTTTATCTAGCAATGACTCAAATACTTAGTTGTATGTTTTCAAGGGAAAACCACGGTAGAAAATTTTAACGTTGTAGACTGAATCACCTTCGCTAGTGAGAAAGCGTAGTGATTAATCCTCTTTAGATCTTCGTTTACCTACTTAAGTTACAGTTTTCTAGAAGAGGTTTGGCCACCACCGTGCATCCAAAATTTAACGGCAAATGACTTAAATGAAACGTTATGTATGAAAGTAACTAGCTGTTTGCCTACACAACGTTTTGACGTGAATACGTAATTAAATTTGCTGTCGCAGTAGGAGGCCATAAAAAAAAACGGATGATAACAAAATCAGGGGATACAGTTTGGTGTTGCAGCTACATATCAACCATCTACATCCAAAATATAATTACACCACTCGATGCACCATTGAGCTAAAGAATCAAAGACTTTGTAACGTTCAGTCCGGACTGTGACGGCACGACCTCTACCCCTCTCAGAAAACATTACTCGTTATGTTCAGATGTTTACGTAAAACACACGACCGTGTCCACGACACAGCCGCATCCCTTTTTATGTAATTAATACTTTCTTTCTTTTTTTAAAAACGTTTCCCCACACTAGGAATTACTCCTGTATCGTGGGTGCGTTCAGAAACATGAAAACTCACATACACAAGACACCCAGACCCGGAACAACAATTTGTAGGTCATACAAATATTTGTTCCGTGCGGGAATCGAACCCGCGACACGCAGCGCAGCAGCCGATCGCTCAACCACGGCCCCAACCGTGCCCTATTGCGCTTATATAATTACGCATGTAATGCTTGGCTAATCTACTGGTGAATGTCTGGAACCTTCGGAAAGATCTCATGCCTATAATGTATTACTAGCTGTTGCTCGCGACTTCGTATGTGATCCAGGGTAAAAAGTACCCTATCTCCTTACCCTGGTCATGGTCTATCTGTGTGCCAATATTTCATCCAAATCCGTTCAGCCGATTCGGCGTGAAAGCGTAACAAACAAACCAACTTACTTTCGCATTGTTTAAATATTAGTATTAGAAGTTAGGATTTGGTTGAAGAACTCACTACAAAATTGTATTACTTACTCCTAATGTACTCCTCTCATCTGTGCTAAGATACGGCTTAATCATATGGGGTAATCTCTACTGACAGCATTAAGGCATTTATTGTGCAAAAAAAGTGTTTACAAGCTGTGTTTGGTGTAGACCCATTAGAATCGTTTAGACCTATTTTTAAAAATAATACATTCTTGAACATAATGGAAATGGGAGTATTTGTAAAAAAAACAATTCCTCACCTATTAAGTAAAGCCGATAGCCTCAATGTTTATAAGGTAGGCAAAATCTCAAGGGATTCAAGAAAATTGGCAATGCCAAGATATAGAACAGCGCACTGCCATAAAACACTAGTCGAATGGCAATTAAGATATTTAATTATTTACCGAAGGTTATTAGAGAACTGCGAGCCAGCTTATTTCGAAAACTTAAGCTGGCTCGGAGCATGAATTATCAAAAAAAAATTATACTATTAAGGTATTCATTACTTATAAGACAAACGGAAAAGTTGCATGAAACTAAAAAATAAAATTATTAAATTTAGTTTTCATGAAACTAAATTTAATAATTTTATTTCAACATTTGTAATTTTATTTGATAGTTGACCTTGATACAATTTGTAATTTAAATGATATTTCGAATTTGATATGTAGACAATACTTGAATTAGTACTTTTTTAGACATGGGAATCTAATTATTTTGTGTAAATTGATTAAATTAGATTGATTACTATTATCACAAAATTTTGCATCCCGAATTTAGTAGGCGGAATATGAAGATTGATGATTGATTGATGAATGTGTTCAAGTTAAAATCTGTAAGATACCATAATTCAGTCAAATAAATCTCAAATGAATCTCTCTATCAATCTAAATACAGGTAATTTTTTAACTTATCTAGGAGAACAGTATATACGGCACTCTCTAACTAGATTATGAAAGTTTATGTTTTTCTATAAATAGTATACAACCTTGCAATGTAATCAAGTCCTAGTTGAACAATAAATCTTTACCATTTACTACAACATTGTTCTTGCCCAATTCCACAATATCAATAGTACAAGTATTATCTTCATAATAAACAAAAACAATATGTTTACCAAAAACAAGTCATACACTGGAATCGAGTTGAAATTATTTCATTAGCAAATTCCTGTGGCTCGGTTTACGTCGAATAACTTGTCGCGGTAATTGTAGCTCGTGGAAAAACAAAGTATGAATTGTTATTAATACCCGTGAAAATATGGTTTAACATACCACACCTATATTATAGGACCATATTTAGGACCATAGCACACCTCCGCCGTGAAAGTAATAGTGGGAAACCGCTTAAAGAATTCCGCTAAGAAACATTACTACAATATGTCGCGATTCGAGTAGCAGAACATCATGAAAGTCAGTTGAACTGTAGCAATCCGATCAAAATGTCGTCGTTTACGACTTAGTCTCGTAGTCTAGTATAATCTTCATCCGGCTGTACTACTCCATACATCTTAGATTAGTTATTCCGTAAAATGAACGCTTTATAAAGTGTCGAGGGCCGACCGCGGAGGTGTAACTGGATTACGAGCAGATCGATGAAATCACGCGGGAAAGACATGATCATAATCAAATCTGTACGTTTGAACTGGCAGTTTCGCTTCTGTTTCGCTTCTCGTACAACAGACAAGTCATGGCGGAACCACTGCGGTTTAATGCCCGCCTTACAGTATTTATTCTACTTAAAAAATCTCGAAAAAATGCTTCGCATCACTGTCGACAGATAATGTGCCTAAAGGACTGGCGGCATTGCCACGTATTATGGCAATACTTAGCCTCTGACCCAGGTAAAATCATAGCATAGACGTACACTTAATCTGTGTGACAGTTTTCCTAGTGCAGATACCAGTCTTCCACAAAGGATTTATTAGATGTTTCACCTTTGTGAAAGATGAATAAATTGGTATTGTATTGTTTAGATTACACAATACATACTTCAAAGTAGTTAATTTTAGTTTATTAAATTACATTTAAATATTATGAAGTGTGTTAGTGTTGTGAAGTGGGAGGTAACTGTTAACAAATTAAACACTACCTGTTTTTGATATCCACCGGGAAGCTATTACCGTACAGATAATTTAAAACATTCTTCTATCTAAAAACAAAAGGAAAAACACTGTGTCTTCTTTGATCCTGCTACGCATAACATTGCAAATGGATTCCTTAGAAAACACGATCAACTATTAACAGTGTTTAACTTAGCATTATTAAATTCCTTGTTAATTTCTATAACAAAGGAGGATTTAATAATGAAATTAATGGGCCCTCCAGACCATATCCTTGTGATAAAAACTGCAGGGACGCTGCTTCTAAGTTGAATGATCAATTAGGGATTTATCCGCCTTGAACGCTCGTTAAATATTATGGGAAAAGATTTTTCTACGTTTAGGTATGATCGCTTTAGGTAATTAGGGTTTCAAGATCGGTGACATTCATTACGGCCCATTTTATCGTTGCAAATTTACGAAAATTAAATAATTGTCTTCGATGTTAAGACAGCTATAAGCTTTAAAATTACAGTTTCCCCCTTTCACTTAGGCATAGAAAGAACGCATTACGCATTTCATTAAAGAAGAAAAATATAATTTACCGAAACATTCTTGGGTATTCGAGCATTATTTTGACAACCTTTTTCGATATAAGTCGGAAATGCTGTACTGGTCAAATATCTACTTAAGAGCAGCGGCCGGCAATGTTAGTATGAAAATCCATAATATCTGTTGTGTTTAGCGGCCGAATAAATTACTATGAAAACTCAAACGGCTGTCGTGTATTAAAAATGAAATTCACTTTTTACTTCGACCCATGGCAACTAAGGAGGTAAATTATTTTATATAAATCTCGAACTCACTTTACAAATAGAGCTGCTCATCACCGAAACCCGAATATTATCAACTATAAACTAGTTCGCAATGACAGGTGTCGATGCCACAAGGGTGGCACACTAATATACTTTAGGAAATCTTTGTATTACATCCCTATAGACCCACCTCCTCTATTCTCCCTTCTGGAGACCTCTATCTGTCGGCTCAGCATGACTGGTCATAAACCGATCACCATCATCTCTGCTTCTATTCCACCAGACAATGGTCCGGAGGATCTCATCTCTCTCCAAAAGGACTTCACTGCCCTCTTCGGTATAAGTGACTCCGTCATCTTGGCGGGGGATCTTAATGCCAAACACCCGGCGTGGAATAGTAGCACGACTTCTACCAGAGGTCGGATCATTTTCAAGTTAGGGGAATCTCTCAACTTTGAAGTCATAGCTCCAATGAGTCCGACTCATTACCCCGGAAATCCCAACCATCTTCCCGATATACTCGATGAAACGCATAGGAGAGGTTCGCTCAGAGGGTTGGAACAAGATGCTCAGTGAACTCGAGCCCACTCACCAAGCCTTCTGGCACCTTCAGAGGAACTTGCGCTCCTCCGAGGAGGTCTCTATGCCTCCCGTCATCCGCCCTGACAAGAGCGTCGCGTTCGACAGTACCGATAAGGCCGAATGCCTTGCTGACAGCCTAGAGTCCCAATGTTCTCCCAGCTCTCAACAAGTAGACCAAGCTCACCTGAACAAGGTCGACGCTGAAGTCAAACTGAGAGCCTCCCTACCACCCGTCGAAGACCCTGATGATTCTCTGCCTCCCGTCACTCCAGACGAAGTGCACGACATCATAAAAGGGCTCCACGCTCGTAAAGCCCCCGGTTCGGACGGTATTACCAACAAGATATACAAACTCCTACCGGCCTCTCTAATAATGCTTAAAACCGCCATCTTCAATGGCGCCTTGAGCAACAAAATCTTCCCACAAACGTGGAAAGAAGCAACAGTCATCGGTATCCCAAAGCCAGGCAAGCCAAAGTCTGAGCCCTCCAGCTACCGTCCCATTAGCTTACTTAATGTTCTCGGCAAAATCTACGAGAGATTTATTTATAAGCGTCTCAAAGACTACGCCGAAGCAAAGAGCCTCATTCCCAAATAGCAGTTTGGTTTTCGACCCCAACACTCTAGTATCCACCAGGTCCACCGTATCGTAGAGCACTTGAGCTCTGGTCTGCAGCGTAACGCGACGACGGGTGTGCTATTCTTCGACATAGCGAAAGCCTTCGACAAAGTCTGGCGCAACGGCTTGTTATACAAGCTTTACCAACTAGGAGTGCCAGATCATCTCGTGCTCATCTTACGAGACTTTTTGTCGAATCGCACCTTCCGCTATCGCATCGAGGGTGCACTCACGTCCCCTCACCCTATTCGCGTCGGAGTCCCTCAGGGTTCCGTCATATCTCCTCTAGCCTTCACGATGTTCACCAGCGATATCCCAAAGAGTAAAAAGGCTCAGTTGGCTCCCTTCGCCGACGACACTGCCATTTAATAAACCGGTCACTGTCCCAATGCTATAGCTCGTACTCTTCAAACCTCTGCAAACGTCCCCGGCGATAGGTTCCGGAAATGGAGAATCGAGGTCAACCCCGATAAGAGTCAGGCGGTTCTCTTCTCGAGACGTCGTCGACTCCCTCCCCCCCTTCCCAGCCCGATCACTATGTACGGTAAGCCGATTCCCTGGGAGAAGCAAGCCAAATACCTAGGCGTGATCCTCGATGAAAACCTTACCTTTAAGGCTCATATTAAAGCGGTTCGCGCGCGCGCCGCTTTCGCTCTTGGTAGATTCCACTACATTCTGCAGCCCGTTGCAGGCTGTCACTTAAATGCAAGATGCGCATCTATACCGCAGTCATCCATCCCATCATGACTTATGCCTGCGTTGTATTTGCGCACGCTCACCCACGTCATCTCCATAAGATGCAGACCCTCCAAAACCATTTCCTCAGAAAGGTCACGGGTGCCCCCTACTTTGTCCGTAATATAGATCTCCACGTAGACCTTAAAATGCCCACCATAGAACAGTTCATGGAACGCTTATCTAAGCGTTTCTTCGACTGTGGCATCAAACACCCAAACCCCTTGATCTCAGCGGCCGCCCGCTACACTCCCTCCCGCATTAGCAGTATTCGCCGACCAAGGCATACCTTAATCGCCCCCGACGACGCCACTACCCTACTCCAGGAGAGTAGTAAGGCCACCAGCACTCTACGTAAGCCCAAAACCCGATCGCCGTCCTACCGCCCTCGCCGCCGAGGCCCGCCGCGACGTCCAATTCCACACCCCTCCCGACCCTTGCTCGAGCCAGCCCGCGCCGCTGAGCCCGTAGCTTTAAATTCGTCCCTAAATCACTCAAATCCTGATCCAGCTAGTCCCTTGCTACCTTTTTCCAGCGACGCCCTAAGCCGAGGTTCGTACCCCACAGGTGCCCTTAGCGTGTAGTCGCTTAGTTTTAAAGTTAGTACATAAGTTTAAGTCCTGGCTGGAGGCCTTAAATTTATTAGGGCAACCACAGTCCGTTAAAGCAGACGACAACCTCATAGGTTGACCTGCGAGATGCCATTCCCAAAAAAAAAAACAAATAGAGCTGTCGAAAGTGAAATTGAAACAAATGAACATAATGGCGCGAAAAAAGTTAGCGTTGTTTGTCATTGAATTTCCGCGCATCATTTGCGAAAACTACTATACTTAGCATACGAGAGTCCATCAATATGGTTTCTCGTATGCGTGCCTCGGCTTTACACGTTCGCCTATCAATGCCTCTGTTGTCGGCCGCTGTAGTGAAGTACTATAAATTATTTAAATAACTATTAACGTTTTTGGATTTTACTCCTTAAGGCGAAAGCGGCAGGGTTGTTCGCGAAATTCACACTTTCTTACGTTTTTTGCATTTTGCAGATCAGTGTCAGATTGTATGCTGATGTTAATATGATTCGCGACCGTAACGAGTATGTATTTAGCGAATTAGAATAAGATAAATTATTAATTATGAATCCATTAGAATCATTATTGATTTTTATTGAGTTAGTTTTGTTTTGGAAATCATCACATTTGAGGGCTTTTCAAACTTAGGGATTAGTATTAAAAATATCGTAATGCAGTGAAATAAAAACAAGTATTAACTCAAAAGTGATACGTTTTTCTACACAACGTATGTGTGTATGTGTTCGTCATGGTTGTCTGACATTCACAGTTTTCGAGGGAGATACAGCCAATAGTAAAGTCAAAATGAAAATCCAGTATTGCATTTTTTTAGACAGTGCAATTCACAAAATGTATAATTTAATGTGAGTTATAATGTAACACAACATCAAAACATCACGTCTGTAATCCCAGAAGGGTTAGGCAGATGTTTACCTATCGTACACCCACATTTTGCCAGTTACGCTTAAGTGCCATGCAATAGGGAGCGATCCTACAGCCTACAGGCTGCTACTGTGAAATTCTAGATAGAAAAACCCAGTCAAACTCAAACTCAAATCATTTATTTCAAATAAACTAATTACAGGCACTTTTGAATTGTCAAGGGGTCGGTCAGTCAGAAAGATGAAGCTAGTTGCCCATTACGAAGCGTAGTAGGTACCTATGGAGAAAAAAGGGCAAGAAACTCCATGGACACTCTTTTAAATTATATATTGTTACATAAAATTGGTTGCATCAGTCATGTTGAAATTATTTACGTGAGAATGATGTAGAAAGACGTGCACGAAAGGCGTCCGTAATGAGTGACATACAAAACTAAATCAAAATAAAACACTTCGGAAATTAAAATAAGCCGTGGCAGCCAAGACATGACCAATCCCCACTGTGGGACCAATCACCACAATCGCCCGTTCACGAACATCACGGATGGATGAGCACCATTCAGCTCAACCATTTTAAAGGGAACTTAATGATCCAACACACAGGCCACCACCAGCAAGACACGTGAGCGTGACATACTATGTCAGCCGCCAAGGCACATTCAGATCAATGAAAGATGTCCCAGTAAATGGTAGCTTTATAGCACATTGGTACATAGCTCACACATGTGCTTTGCAATTACACAATACTAAAATATTGAATCTATAGAGTGCAAAGATAGTTTTTACAATCTTCAGCAGCTCCAGCAATATTTTCGAATGTTAATTAATTAGTTTATGCGCCCTTGTGGAGCAAAACCAGCGTTGAGCCAAACATTTTGGTCAGCGATGTAATCTCCCAACTTAAAATATATGCTTGGCTGCATAGTGTGCGTTTGATACAAGTTTTAAACTTCGATTCGTTCATTTGGAGTACGTGTGGAGGTATTTTATTGTGACATTTTAAACAGTACCCTATGAAGGATGAATCTACTTTAGACAGTCTGAAACCTGGTTGAACTAATTGGAGGGACCAATTAGTCACATGATGTTTTCATATATATTGACAAGGTACGGTCATGATGTAATATCTTTAAACCGTTCCCTTAAAAAATCGCGCCTACGGAGGCCATATATTGCTCTGATGGCTCTTTTCAGCAGAATAAAAGAGACTCGATGTCTGCACTGCATCCCCATTTTTAACATTCGGCAAAGCAATCCTTATGCATTTAGTATTTTTTCCATTTAATACTAAATTATTAGCAGTAAACCAATTTTGTTCCTGCAGTAGGGCGTTATTTACGTGGTCAAGATTTGACGTACGTCTACCTATCTTAAAAATTAAGGAAGTATCGTCAGCAAATAACACCATTTGTGATATCATTAATATATACTAAAAAGATCAAAGGACCTAATATCGAGACTTATGGAACACCCAATTTTACTTTTAAACCAAGTAACTTGGCACCATTTATTTGAACTTTTTGCTGTCTATCGTTTATATAAGATCTAACTAAACTGAGTGCAAGTTTACCTAGTCCGTAATGCTCAAGTTTTAGGGGCAAGGTTTCGTGATTCAAGCAGTCAAATACCTTGGAGACGTCACAAAAAAATCCTATGGCATCTTGGGCCTCTTCCGACGCTGTAAAAATGTGCTGTAATAAAGTGACACCGGCGTCAGGCGTACAACGACCTTTGGTGAAACCATATTGCTGTTCGTGTAAGATTATGTTGATGTTAAAATGATTTGATTGAAGCAATTGATTTACATTACCTTTCGAACACTTTGCTGTATATCGGCAGCACGGATACTGGTATATAATAGTTGATTTCTTTGCCATCCCCAGATTTAAAAGGTGTAATATTTCATTAAATCCGGGAAGACTCCTTGATCTACACACAAATTAAATATAAAAGCTAAGGATTGTCCAATAGTCTCGATTATTACAAACTTTGATGGACATTCCCCAAATGTAATAATGTATAATATTTAATAAAATAAATGTATGGGTTAATTAACTTCGTTTGCCTGTTGTATATATTTTAAGAAAATCGTTTTCGGAACTGACACGTATATTTTTTTACTGTCCTTTAGTGTAGGCAACAAGAAATGTGCCTGCGTAAAATTATTTATAGAAACACATTTAGTAATTTCCCTGAAATTAATGCACCATTCTACAAAGTACTTCTGTCTCATAATTTTGTCTCTGTCTTATTAACAAAAATAACCTAGACCATTTCGTTAATTTGTTGATACTGTCTATACATCTCGTGAAACTTGACTCTCCAAGTAAGATATTATTATGTAGGTTTTAACTAAATGTTTGTAGCTAAAAATAGCAGCATGAAACTCCACAAAGTAGCTGAAAGCTGAAATTGGGCCATTCTCGTTAGTTATTCTATTTCGATAACCAAGGTCTCTAGACGGACCTATTTAAAACTAAATAACTCTCTCCACCTTTAATGGATAATCTGCTTTACCTAATAGTTGGTTTAAAATACTTAGCCTTAATATTTAATTTGTGGTTCAAGGAGTCTTCCCGGATCTAATGAAATACAGTAAGGTAATACCACTTCTCAAATTCGTGGACAGTAAAGACACCAATTATTATAGACCCGACACGGTTCTATAATTATTACGTGTTGCCGATTATCAGCAAGGTGTTCAAAAAGATAATGCTAAAATCAAATGCTCAATCATTTCAACAATCATAAAATCCTTCACGATCAACAGTATGGTTTCACCAAAGGGCGTTGTACAACCGACGCCGGTGTTAACTTATTCAATCATATTTTGAACGCTTGGGAAGAGGCACAAGATGCTATAGGAATCTTTTGTGACCTCTCCAAGGCAATTGGAAGCATCGATCACGAAACCTTGCTCTTTAAACTTGAGCATTACGGACTTGGAAAACTTGTACAAATAAATGGTGGCAATTCATTTATCTTAAAAGAAAAAATGGGTGTTCCTCAAGGCTCGAAATTGGGTCCTCTTTTCGGTGTATTTTAATGACCTACTCCTTTTATTAATAAATCAACCACAAAAATAAATTTAATTTACTTTCATTTTTTTAATAAAATTATACTACATTTTGTATTAAATAGAAATAAAACTTAGTGCATACGATTTGCTTTGCCAAATGTCAATGGTAGTCCTTGTGAGATTACTAGAACTACGCAGGCAGGCAGGCAAGTTATGGGATTACATCGCTGATAAAAATGCATGGCTCAATGCTGGTCTTGCTCCACACCACAACTAATTAAATAACATTTGAAATACTGTTTAAGCTTCTGAAGATTATATTTTTATTTTTAATTTGTGATGGTTTTGCTCTTGACTCTAGTCTAGGTCAGAGGTGACAGAGACTAAGTCTACGATGGAGTGAGCTTACCCAGAAGAAGCCTGTTCATCCTAACTTTGAAATCGTTCGGGAACACAGACGCAGCTAGTGAGTTCCACTCTTTTGCCGTGCGCATTATGGAAATGTGTGACATATCAAATGAAAGGGCTTGTTGTGAGGGTCTCAAAACTAATAAATGGATACTTTTAAAATATACAGTTTTGTAGTTATTCAAGAAATTATATGAAAAAAAACCATTCCTCCCCCGCTTTCATCTATGAAAGTAATACGCAAACATTAAAAAAAAAAACAGAAATTAGTTAATTATTTACAGATTACAGGAAAACCTATAAGAACTCAGTGGTCTTAAAATTACACGGTTGGCGCAGTGGTTGAGCGATCGGCTGCTGCGCTCCGTGTCGCAGGTTCGATTCCCGCACGGAACAAATATTTGTATGACCTACAAATAGTTGTTCCGGGTCTGGGTGTCTTGTGTATGTGAGTTTTCATGTTTGTGAACGCACCCACGATACAGGAGTAATTCCTAGTGTGGGGCAACGTTTAAAAAAAAAAAAACTTTAAGTACTGTGCGTACAATCAGTTGCAGTTGGAATGTATGAGAGAACATGTTTGTCAACTACAATGTCAAGTTTGTTCTTGGGATCTGCAGACACGGTAGTACTCCGCCAAGCCAAAGACAAGTATGCAGGCTAGGATTTGCACACGATCAACAAAAAAACTAATCTGTATCTTTCACCGGTCTGGATATAAAATAAAACCTTTAAGGCACTTCTTCAAATCCTAAAAAAATTGGACAGTGAAAAAAGGAGATGGACAGTGAAACTCATTAGTGGTTCTAGTAAAACCCTTGGGTTTGCAGGCATATGATTCGTTTTGATAAGTCCAATATTGTTGCGCTTAGTATCGAGGGTTTGATGATGGAGCCAAGAGGTGACAGTGGAAGTCTTCAGTGGCTTTCAGTAAATCGCTGAAGTTATAGTTAGATATATAGCCACTGAAGAGTTCCACTATCACCTCTTGACTGTATCTCACCTGACTCTAGTCTCTCGTTACCAAGCCTAATCCATTGGACTCTTTAAAACGAATTATATGAGCGCAAACTCGAGCCGTTCCTCTTTTCACCTCCTGGCTACTTTATCAGACCGTCAATACCAAGTGCGATCTATTGGACTCATCAAAACAAATAGTATGAACCTAAAGTCGAATTACTTATGAGAAGCCACTGAAGATTACCCCTATTCACCTCCTGTCTCCACCATCAGACCCTCCCCAATCTATTGAACTCGTCACAACGAATCATGTGAACCTAAACTCGAAATTTCAACTATCCACCTCGTGGCTCCATCATCAGACCCTCGACGCCAAGTGCAATATATTGGACACATCAAAACAAATCATATAACTCCAAACTCGAGGGGTTTACTAGTTAGTGGCCACTGAAGAGTTCTACTATACACCTCCTGGCTCCATGATCAGATCAACTCTAAAATACCAATTTCTAGTTTTGTCATCCAAACTACACATACGTACGAAGTTTAATTTCGATAAGACTATTACGTACTATTACAATTGACTTCTGAGATTTTATTACTTTCACCTCCTTTGGAGGATTTGGAGGGTGAAAGTAATTTTTTTTTTGTTTGTTTGCAAACTTCAGCTTTCCAAGACTTTGGGAAGTGCCCTAAAGGTTTTGATGAGCGGGAGAGTGAGTTAGTCAGTGTAAAAGTTAGACAAGACACTTAGTGTGTTTTACAAGTCTGCTAACTACATTATATGTTCAGAATTTGAGCTCGCTAGCATTATCCAAGCCGAAGCTGTGAGGGTACGAAATTACGACCAAACGCTTCGAGAAAAGATTTTGGCTAATTTTGGCGGGATACTACCGTGTCCCCAGATCCCAAGAACAAATATGACATCGTATATGACATCGTATGTTCCAACTGCAATTCCTTGAATAACTTGAATATCATGTAATTTCTTGAAAAACTTCAAAACTCATTATTCTAATACTATTTAAAAAATGTTTTTGAGATCCTCACAACAAACAAGGCCTTTCATTTGATAGGTCACACGGTAAAGTTTGCAAAACGATTATTTACGTTACACGACCGTATTTGGGTCACAGAAAGTTATATGTGTATCAAATTTCAACTAAATCAGTCCAGTAGATTCGGAGCAAATTGGCTGTGACAGAAGGACAGACAGACAGACACACAATTGATCCTATGAGGATTTCGTTTTTCATTAGGACGTACGGAACGCAAAAAACACTATTCCTTAAGTATTTTATATTTAATATATTAATTACTAGCACTTCGCCTGCGACTTTGTCCGCGTAGATTACGAAAAAAAAAGTAGCCTTTGTTCATCAGACATAATATCGGCTTCTAATAGTAAATTAATTTTTCAAATCGGTCCAGTAGTTTCGGAGCCTATTCAAACAAACAAACAATCAAATCTTTCGTCTTTATAATTAGTGTGGATGTCTAGTTTTTCAATATTTGTTGAACTTAATTCATGAATTTACCGTATTAAAATAATCATAATCTTAATCGTATTTTATTAGTGGAACATATGTAGTGAATACAGTTCTTAAATATGATTAAAAACATATATTACACATATGATTATTTTATGGAAATATATTCGTCGATCACCTATGGCTATTAGGCGCCAAGAACATTCATAAACTTCGGTGCCCAAAAGACCACATATTTAGGTGATCAACTCTTAATTGTAACAATTGGCAAAAGTCTTGAAAGTAGCAAAATTATCCTTGAAAAGCTCCTTTTATTGGTGTGTTTCTTATGGCTTTTGGGCGCCAATAATCCCTTAACTACGGTACTCAAGTTGCCACCTATTGAGATCACTAACTCCGAACTGACTATCTATTGGTAAAGGTTCTTCTTGACAAGCTCTTTCCATTGACGATCGATTGATCGATATATCTTATAGCTATTGGCGCGGTATATGTCTATGAAATGGGTCCTCGCGAGTCTCTGAGATACAAATTCAAAGAAATTGAATACTAACTGTGCCAAGCGATTTCCATAAAATAAATGCACGTAGTAAAAATTAAATTGTGGTCAAAAACCCGAATTTAGATTAACTAAAACAAGTGGGTCATTTCATCTAAACAGTATCCGCTTATAAAACAAGTTGCCAAAGTCGGTTACAGAACTTAGCGATGGAAAGTTCAAAACCCACATCGAACGTGTCCTTATCAAAAAAGCGTGTTATAAGACTAAAGAATACGTCGAAGACAAGGAAGTCGGGCAATAATTCGTTCTGCAGAGTTGTATTAACGATTTTAATGATAATTAATTCAACACGATTGATGCATAAATCACCTGTTAGTTATATTTAAACAGAGTAAGCTGCTGCTTTTTTCCATTAAATCAGTCCCTTTGTTAAAAGGAAATGCCTTAAAATATGTCTTATTAAACGCAAACCACTACGTACTCACCCTCTCAAAGATAGCAAGCTCCACGTCACATAAATTCCATAAGCAACCATTATAAATTCCGTAAGTACACACACAAAGTCGAAAGTGCCGTAAAGACATTACCCATAATATAATATGGTACAAGCATAAACTAATGAATTTTAACATTAATTTCTCGTATCTGTGTTAACTGCGAACAAGAGGCATAAATCAGGCACCACTACCTTGAGGCACATTAGCGGGGTAATTCGCATAAATTACCCTTCAACATGGCGGGACAAAATTGCAATTAATCTTTTGGTTATGGGGATTTCAATAGATGGGGTTAGATGTGATTGGTTTGAGGTACTATTCTCGATTCCTATATGGATCTTAATGGGGAAGCACTAAGGTAGCCCTAGGAGTTTTTTTTACGCGATTTACAGGTTTTATGTTGAAAAGATATGCATTTACAGAATTATTCGGTGATATTGCCAATTTTCCCTTGAAATTGTAGCTGTCATGAGTGGTTTTCTTTAATAGTTTGTAACTCTCGACGTATTTTACAGAATCATCGTTAAAAAAAATCGCAAACAGCTACCTACTTATGAAATAATTCCTTAAATTGTTTGACCTATTTAATACAATCACTAGTCAACAATTATTAAAATGATTGAGTAACATCAGCAGAAAAGACATCGATTTCAAAGAACCTTCTTTGCCTAAATTTGTTTAAATAAGACAGTCTTCCAGAGTTCAAAGAAACTTTAAACTAACAAGACCATTTCGTAGTAAAATCCAGTCAATATACTATGAACCATCTTGCTACCGAATTGCAAAGAATTTTTACCAACAGAATTGTAATTGACTTCTAGAACGATAGTTTGTAAATTTTGATAGACCGTTACTCGATGCCCGATGCTGGCAACAAGGCGACCTTATTTCTCGACCCATATTAAGGCCATATTTCTTGCAATGCAAGTAGTGTTGTAGCCTTATTTTATTTGCTGTTCATTGTTCTACTTAAATGGGATGTAGGAGCAAAATAAAGTGGTGATTGTGATATGTTTAAATTAATTAATCCGTTTTTAACTAAGCTTGTTTTTTTATAAAAATCATACTGTCTCTGTTCAAAAGATTGACAGAAACAGAACGAAGTTTCAAATTAGTTTATTGCTTTGTGTTCAGTTTTTAGTATAAGCAGGCCTTGGGTGTATCAATTAGCAACACATTTCAGTGTTATTAAAAAAAAAACATAAGCAGGCTGAAATTATTTCGCGTAATTTTAATAGGAAATACACAATGAAATGGTGGAAAGTAGGTTAAGAACGTGTCAAAAAATAAAAATAACAATAAAATGTGGATTTAATTTTTGTTTTAATTTTCTAATAAAGGCAGTTGTTTGAGCGTACAAACAGGCTATGAATGTGTGCGTTAAGACGAGTAGCGTCAGCACATAGCACACGTATCCACTCGGTCACACACTTCGCACAGAACCACACGGACTTCGCCCTTGTCTCTGAGGGCACTGAGAGATCCTGCACTCGCACACATCCACATTGTGTTTATACCGCATTTCTCTTCGGGACATGATAATACTATACTTGTAGTTGACGATGACTAGCATTCAATATTAAAAAATATCATGAAATAAAATGCTTATCATTTTATTTTTTTAAACGGTTTTTTTTAAATAAAGCAATTAACTATTAAAAATAAAAATATTAGTTATTGTGAAAAATTATACATTTTAATTTGAAGTATTTGTATCAAGTTTGCAGTAAAGTTGGTGCAAGCTTTTAAAACCTGAACATTTTCATCGGTACATACCTGTCAGGATTAAATTTTTAGATTAAGTTTTAGTTATTACTGTTTATCCGCACAAAATAGGCCCGCGGTCCGGACCCGGAAAGAGGTCCGTTGTTTGCTGACTCCTTTAGATTTTGTAAAAGACAAGTTTTTAGTAGTTGTATTAGAACTCTTTAAGACGTAGATCCGGTAAAGTAGGTACCTACTACCACAAAGTGTCAATTTCACCAATGAAACTGACACAATCACTTGTAAAACTTTGGTACTCTAAATACGAGGCTTTTGGCTATTTTGTAAATGTTTAATTTATGTTAAAAAAAATGCGATTTGTGTGTGCAAAATAAACAAATTTTCTTTCTTAGCTTTCTTTTCTTTCTTTACAATCAAAACATCAAAACTGCGTTTAAAAGTGTCAATATTCCACAACCAATTACACTGACAACTCTTGAACCCGGTTTAGATGTGATTGATGATTGAATTTAGTTCCATTTATGAAATTCGCTCTGTATCTATTAGTGACACTAAGCAGCTTTGCTGAGGTCAAGTTATTGTTTATACTAAAATTTTTTTTAAATAAAATCGGAAGTAATATTCATTAGATCATTTGAGGACCTTAGGTGGCCACGGTTACCACAGACACAAACACGTATGGCAGGGGAATATAATAAAAGATCCATCGAACAGATTACCCTACTGATATTTTTCTATGAATTTCGCTTCATACAGACGCTCCCTAGTCAATGCGAATAGGGCTAGTCTATGTTGTTTAAATTGATTTTTATTTGTAGTGTTATTGGTTTAGTAGGTCTCCTTAACACACTTATTACTGATTTGTCTCCAACATACAAAGCAAGTCCCGTATTTTTATGAATGTCACATTCTAATCTGGGTATCAACCTATCAAGAAAATCTCTTATTTCTCTACATGTACAAGTTTGTGACTTTGATTGTCGCTGCGATGGGATTGCGAATTGAATTTGAACGTTTTTTTAAGAACAAGAATAATAATTGACCTTTTGTTATTTGTATGGTTACTCAAATGCCAATTTTTGCTGTTATTTTATTTGAAATGTTAGTGAATTTAATGTTGATATACCCCCTTTACAATCATCACGGTAAGGTACCTTAGGTATCCAGCTCATTAAAATGATTAGCATATCTAATCAGTAATTACTAGAGCAATACTGAGCGATGAATCATTTATGACTGATTGTTGCAGTGGTGATTAATTCACATAGTTAGACAAAGAGAAAAAGAGTAAAAGAGTGTCCGTGGAGTTTCTTGCCCGTTCTTCTCCATAGGTACCTACTACGCTTTGGAATGGGCAACTAGCTTCATTTTTCTGACCGACCGACCTTGACAATTCAAAAGTGCCTGTAATTGGTTTATTTGAAATAAATGCTTTGAGTTTGAGTTTGAGTTTGAGACATCAGTGTCAGAGGGTTCATATCTAAGTCCAGTTTAGTGCAAATGTCCAATGATGGACAGGTTCTTGATCCGATAGATTCAGTCCAAAATTACATACTATAACATCACGCCAGTAATCGTGAAAAGTTAGGCAGAGGCGTAGCTAGTAGTACACCCTCATTTCTCCAGTTATGTTGAAGTCCCGTGATATAGGGGGCGCGCATATTGCCATCACCAGGGCACCAATCCAGACCCCAGGCTGCTGCTGAGAAATTCCTAATGGAAACTCCCAATATCACTTTGTCCGACCTTTGAATCGAATGCGAAAACTACATCAACAAAGCACTAATTGGAAGCTCACGCATGATGGGTAGGGTGGCGCTTAGTTCTCTTCCTCCTCTTATTTTCAATGGTATCGCCATTCCCATTACGCCTACTGTGAAAGATCTCAATTTGCATCATGACTCGACACTAAGCTGGCAACGCCAGGTCTCTAGTGTTAGCCAAAGGGTCAACGGTATTCTGCGATTCCTGTAGCATCTGAGAAACTTTTTGCCCTTCTAAGACGAAAATCATGCTTTTGCAGACTTTGATTTTCCCTATCATCGAATATGGTGACGTGTGCTACTTTGACTTGAATGCGGTTTTTTTGGATAAGCTCGACTGATAGCTCAACAATTGTATCCGGTTCATATTCAACCTCAGAAAATATGACCATGTGTCGAGCTATTGGTCTGAGCTCAAATGTCTGTCCATTCGCCAAAGAAGAAGTTGCGTGTTTCTTATCTTGTGCCTCACTTCCAATATCTATGTTCATCTCACCCTCAGAAACTTCGCTTTTCCAACAATCTTCTCCTGCCCTGTCCTTCTCATACTTCTGACTTTGTTCATTCTTTCTTTCATATTCAGGTCATTCTTCTTTGGAATGCGCTTCCTCTTGATATGAGGACGGCCACCAGTCGGTCTGAATTTAAGCGGAAATTGCAGAGTTATTTTCACAACAAATCGCGTTGAGTCATCTCAGCACCTTTCACCCTTAAAATATCATTGTATGTATATTGTAAGTTTATATTATTATGTGTATTATAAGTTTGTTACCTTGTTATGTACACAATATCTATTTTACATCACACATCACAATTTACGTATATTATTTTAGTTTTTTTTTCATCATTGTTCCCTGCAACTAAACCACGTGCCATCTAATCTCTTCACCACCCTTGGTTGACTGGTAGAGAATGCCTAAGACATTAAGTCCGCCTTTGTACCTCTTTGGGTTCGAAAAGTTTAAGTAAATAAATAATAATGTGGATGAATTTTGGTATGATCACCAAACTTGGTGATTCCTTTGGTGGTTAGTGATCCATGCGTCATGTTCGTGAACGGGCGCCGTCATTTGGGTCATCTCTTAGCTGCCACGGCTTATTTTAATAATATTTTTTTTGGACAGTTAATAATTATGTTTTACTGCACTCTGGACGCTTTTAACCTGTACGGTTTTTGTACATCGTTCTCACCTATAGTGTCAACATGAATGATGTAACTGATATATTTGTAACAACAATATTATTTAAAAGAGTGTCCATGGAGTTTCGTGCCCGTTCTTCTCCATAGGTACCTACTACGCTTTGGAATGGGCAACTAGCTTGATATTTATGACTGACTGACTCCTTGACAATTCAAAAGTGCCTGTAAATGGTTTAATTGAAATAAATGCTTTCAGTTTTAAGTTTTTTTTTAAGTTTTAAGACCAACCATCAGAAGAAAGTATTTTGTTTTTGGTAGCTTTATCTAGACAAGTAAAGCTATCAATTCAATTTAAAAAAAACACTGAAATATTAATTTTTCCCTTTTACAATATGCAAATACAAAATTGCGCTAAGTGCGAGTGGAATGTTATTATGCATTAAGAAGATTTATTTTATATTTCATAAGTGCGTGATGGTGCAGTGGTTAAGGCACATCTCATGCACGAGGTAGTGGGTTCCCGGGCAAGTACCAGGGTGAGTTATTTAATTAATTGTGAGTTTATCTAGGACGTTACCGACATCAGATATGAGAATCATCGTGGGTGTCCCCCTGGGCTTATAGTTAATATAAGTCTGAAATCACCAATCCGTCATGAGCAAGCGTGGTGATCAATGCACATGCCTTCTCTATTTAAGAAGAGGCGTTTTCCCTGTAGCGGGACAATAATCGGCTGGTATTATTAGGGACCGTGAAATTTAATTGGTTGTTTTCCCGCAGTAGCAGTATCGTTTTTTTTTAAATATATGCACCAAATCGAAAGCGTGGGAAACAATAATAATCCTCTAGAAGTAACTTGGGTACTACTTGAAACGCACTTTCAGCGTGTTTAAGTGCACAAAAACGGAATGTTGTGACATAAATATAGTAACATCGTAAGTATCCCATTTTAAAAATAATATATCAAATCCGTAAAATCCAGCTACAAAATTCCTAAAAGTACGTTTCATACCTAACTTAAAATCTTCCATTTTGATGTCCGTTACAAAGGCTAAACTATTCGTGATGGAAGCCATGAAAAATGCCTCTCTACCATCCTTTTTGATATTTTCAGGAATTTTCTACAAATATGAGAAGGAGCCGTTTTATATAAAACCAATGACCTGAAATGCGGAGGCCAGCGAGTTTCCAACTGCCCATAGAGATTACATTCTGTTTCAATGCGTCCCGCAAAAAATAGGTTTTATTTGCGAAAGCAGCGCATAAATATTAAAAAGTTCTCTGTTATATTTTTTACCAGTGTTAAACTGGAATATTGTTTTATGGAGTTTCCTGATTTTTCAGTGCTTCTAATTATTTATTTTTACGCTCTTATGTGGTTGCTAGTTATACGAAAACTCACTGTGGCTGTGAGACTAACTTTTTTCCAGCGTAACTTACAATTAAATTACCGTCTGCTTTTTTAAATGTTGCTTGCTTAATGTAAAAACTTGAAGCAGACAACATTATTATTAAACCTTGTATTTTAACAAAACGAGATTTTGTTCTGAAATTTAAAAGCGTTAAAATGGTCCTTCGAACCGGATTAGACCCCCTTTAGTATAATACGTGTATTAACGGTAAACATCAAGTTTTTGACGTACGTATTAAGGTAATACATTCAAATGAAAGATGCACTGCAATCATAGTAACAACGAGTCCAAAGTCCAATTCAGCAAAACTTATTAAAGTAGTCAACCAAGTCCAGCTATTTAAGAAGAAAAGTACAATTCTGCAACCAGCCTGTGTTCATTACATTTTCAAAATTGTACCAGAAATTTAAGGGGCGGGATACTTTGATATTCTTCAAACTTTTATGGGGTAAAGAAAAGTAGGGGAAATGTAGGGCTGTGAAATACTTTTTGAGAAGTTAATGCAGTAAAAGTTGCTTGTTTTGTGCTGAGTGCTATCAGCTTAGATGGCGTAGTTTTATGGGGTGTTCGTGAATTTCTTAACCTTGTTTGGATTAAAATTCTAGAGCTTTTGTGAGTGACGAGCTTTGTATTTGAGTGGTAAGTGGCGGTGAAAGATCATAGTTGTAAAAAGAAAGGTGTATTTTTGAAGTAACCTTAACTTGGCGCAACTTGTAGTAGGTAAGTTGAAAAAGTGGAAGATGTTAAATCATAAAAGGTGATTTTTCTCCAAAGACCTACCTTTTTTATAGGAATCGTTTTATTATGGAAATGGTATCTTTTTAAATAATATTTTTCGAAAACAGGAAGTAATTACCTACCAAAGAATGAGCGTTAATCAAAAAGTTATAAATTAGGCGTGCTTTTATGACCAGTACCCTAATTGCGTAATACACAATCAATCGGAATCTGAATCGTTTTGAAACAGATTGCTAATCCATTGCTTCATAAGTTCGATGAAAAATTCTACTCGACAATGTATAAAACGCAATGAATGTTGTTGAACTGTCAAAATCAAACAGATTAATCATAATCGTTTACGAAAATGTTTTACGCAATTAGGGTGCAGATGTATGAACGTAAACGAAACAAAAAGAGTATAGAAGGCTCGTAGCAGGCGGCGCTCTGTAGTTTCTGCCTACTGCCATGGCAGAAGGCGTGAGTTTATGTAGGTATGTAAATATGTGAAATACATTCAGAAATTTTAGAACGTTGTTGTGACAAGACATTTCACGTTAAAAAAAAACTGCTGCACAAGACAATACATACATATCAAGCCAGGTGTTCCACCAAACTTTGGTGACCTAAAATACGAAAATACGAAAGTCGGACATCCGCAAATATTCACAACTACCGTCATATCGTTAACCGGACTCAGATATTGGTATTGCACAAACAATCAGACGTAGCACATTCTCACACTCGTTCCATTGTCCTCATTGATATTTCATGAGTAATAAAGTAAAATATTATGTATAATTTAAGCCAACACAATTCCGGCTGGAACTTTTATTTGTAGCACATAGAAATAGGAATAATTTCATATGGTATTGGGGTTGAATGATTTTGTTTAATTTTAATGAACTCAAAGCATTTATTTCAAATAAACCAATTATAGGTACTTTTGAATTGTCAAGGTTGATCCGTCAGAAAGATGAAGCTAGTTGCCCATTACGAAGCATAGTAGGTACCTATAGAGAAGAACGGAAGAACTTAAACCCTGCAAAACCTAGCAAATGGACAGTTACATTCCAATACTTTTATGTTTTGTGGAGGAAAAGGAGGAGAAATGGGCCGACACGGAATTCATGAAGGCGCATGAAAGTTCCTTAATTTTGTACATACAAATATTGCGTTTTTATTAAAACATATTCGTTCTTTTAAAGTTTTTAAACATTTAAATCTACACTTACACAAATTTTTGCATGTCATTGCACAACAAAAGATGACATGACCTATATTTAGACAAACACATACCATGAACCAGCGGTTAGTGTGTACACTAACTGTCGCAATGAGGGTTTTCATGAAAATTCAAGCCACTAGTTAGCGACATTTTAACTAGAGGTCTTCCATATACACAATGAATAATTATAAAATATACGATGACGTTCATCATTCAGCTGACAACACTGAGAACACTTTTGACAGGTGTACTCTGTCTCGTGAAAGTCATTTCAGAAAACCCTCGTTAGGTCCAAATTATCTTCTTCATCATCTTCGTAACACTTCAGAGCGGTCGTGGTCTTCATGTAGTTCCTGTGAAGGGGCTGATGTGATTCGCCTCACGATTTCTCGCCATCTACTCCGACTTTTGGTATTAAAAATCCAAAGGCATAAAAATTATACCTACAAATTATTATTCTGTCTCGTTTACTTAAAATTTATTTACTTACTTTTTATTTAAAATTTTTTCTTCATTATCTATTGAAATAGTCCACTTTAATTAGAGATATTCCAGCTTTTTGGAAACTGCTAGAACGGATTATTCGCCTTTTCCCAACTTTGTTGAGGACGGATTCCAATTTAACGGATGCAGCGGAATGCCAGTATTTTACACGGAGTGGCTGCCCATCTTACTTCCACAACCCAGTAACTGGGTAACTCTATCGTGTTCGTGTAAAAGTCTGATACCCAGTCTTACCAAGGAGCAAACAGACATCTACGAATGAAAACCGGGACCAGAAATGTAATGGAAGTAATGAAAACCATCCATTAGATTTGTTCCGCTATTTTAGATAAAGAAAAGAAAGACAGATATATAGCTTAACGCATCTTCACCCAGATCATAAGAGGAGTATGAGGAACATTGCACTTACAAGCTAAACAGCTACACAAAATCCGTCGGTTTTTGATTGAAAGTGTGTTACATATTTGGGATGCTGATGTAAGAACACGAACAAAGTAATAAGAGTACCTAGTTACGTAGTTCAGTAGTTTCTGCCTGTCCTTCTGGGAAAACTTGCGCAAAACTTTAGTCCCCCACAACTGGTTTTTGTGGCTCAGCTCAGAGTGGTCGCGACTCAAAAAAGGACGACGATGGTCGTGCGGTTATGTAAAACTAGGTTAAAATAATCTAACAAGTAGGTTTATTTTGCTTTTAAATGCAATTACTTTAACATATAAATTAACATTTATAGCTATAATCTACAATTACTTAATTATTTTATATATTTTACAAGATTGTCATTTTGACTGTAATTTTCATATTTACAGTTCTATCGTTTGTATACATTATAGAATATGCGAATGAAGTAATTCGTTAATTTACATTTTCTAAGTCAAAATCTCAGGATTTCCTCCACTTGACTCAACCTCTCTTAAGTGGTTTGATATTCATAGTTTCAATTTAACTCCTCATCTCAAATAGTTTCCTCAGTTTAGGTGAGTTTGAGTTGGAGAACCAACCGCCAAGTATGTATATGGTACGTCGGCATCTACTGTGATGCTTCCATGAGGTTGTTAACAAGGAAGTTTTAAAAAACACGAGTTTTTGATCCGATTAACATAACTTCATGTAAAGAGTTTATTGACCATTGAGTTTTCGCGACGTTTAACCTTGACTCACACACATTCGAGGGACCTTATTATTTCCTTAATCTCACGACTTTAATTACCGATTATATTACGACTTAGAATAAAACGATTATATTAATATCAGCCAATTGCCGTCCAATGCTGAATATAAGCCTCCCCCAAAGAACGCCAACCAACCCAGTCCTGAGCAGTCCACATCCATCAGCGGCCAGCAATCTTCTTCAAATCATCGATCCATCGTGCCGCAGGGCGTCCTACACTACTTTTGTCCAAACGCGGTCTCCACTCTAGCACATGTCTGCTCCATCGACCGTCTGTCCGTCTACAGACATGGCCGGCCCACTTCCACTTCAGCATGCTGATTCGAATGACTTCGTTGCGAATTCTATCCACCAGAGAAACCCCGAGCATTGCTCTCTCCATTGCACGCTGAACAACATTGAATTTGTGGATCAGGCTTATGGTGAGTGTCCACGTTACGGCGCCGTACGTCATAACGGACTTAGAAAATGGGTGTAAGTATTTCAATCCATAGTTATTCGGTAATACTTAATTTTGCAACAGTGGACAACTATAATCATCCGCGCAACGGCTGCAATGCTAGACTATTGACTCATATCCATCAATAGGCTGAGGTCTGATGGCATTATTAAACAAGTTCAACCGCCTGTTTCCTTAATCGTTTACACTCCCATCACCTCCCTAATTCCGGTGCAAAAACAAGCAATTTTCATGCTCATTAAGAACCACGTAATACTGAAACCGTGTTAACTGTTATCATTGGTATGCAAATTGTGAGCCAATTGAAGAAAATGGGTCACGCCATGCAGAAGAACCTGACATTACAAGAGCGAGATAAGAATTAGGTGACTGTTATAAGGCAATTTTAATATTATTTTATGTTCAATTGCATTATGAGAGGCTCGTGGCTTTAATAATTACAGACGCACTGATTAATCGAAGGTTGAGCTATCCTTGCTGAGGTTTGTCCGTGGATAGGTGATCGGTAATCTATTTAAAAAAAAAACGAGACAATCCGTCCCTCGAAAATCATGTTATGCTGAAGTCAGAAGTCCGAAACCAGTCAACCAGTCTTACCAGTCTTGTCAAAAGAAAATCTATCCAATCCTTCTGACCCATGTGCACCCAAGAAAATAATAAATCTGGATCCGCCCTTGCCTACTCGACCATCGAGCTTGATGGTCTGTACATTAAAATATTACCGCACATTTCTGATATACGCTGTATGGTCATCATTCGCAATAAAATTAAAATTAATTAAAATTCAAATAATCAAATGACATAACTTAATGGCCTTCTAGCAAAAACCAACCAACTAATTACAGCCGTATTTTTACTAAATTCATTTTCAGAATATCAACGTCTCTATTAGCATATTTAATTTCGGAATGTTATTTCACGTAGAAAACAACCGTCAGAGCAAACTAAACCATTTTACTTACAATATTTACGAGGACTAGATAATTATAAAATAACACGTTTTTAATTTAGCAAACCGCCTCTTAAATTCCAATTGTAATTTGGATGACTAAAACGATGTATATCTGTGTGTTGATTTTGGGGTTTGGAAATTGTACAATTTGTTTTCGAATTTTTTATAACTTTTTGCCGCGGGTTTGCTCACGAGGGTTGAATAAAATTACGCTTGTGTAATTGTTAATATCTTTATGAAACGTTTGCTCTCTTCAATAAATTTTTGTTCTGACAACATTGTAAGAACTAAAATTTATTGAAGTAAGTATAAGAATACCCCCTTCTACGCGACCCCGTACAACGTGCGTTCGTTAAAATGCAATTTTCAAAATTCGCGCTGATTTATCCCGCTTTATGCGGATGCATTGATTAATCCATTAGCGCGCTTCGTGTCGAATCTTCGCAGATTATGAACGATGAATTTTATTTTCAGTTGACTTAGCAGTTTAAATAATGTTACATATTCGATGTATTGCCCTATTTTGTAGAAGATACTGTTGTTTATTTGTCAGTAAATTGCAGACAACAAATTATCACAATGGCGCCAACAATTAAGAAAAAAAACGTAATAGCTTGAGTTTGGAGACGGCAAAGGAAAAGCAAAACGGAAGAACAATTTTATTATGAAAAACCACTAAACGATAAGGCGTTCCATTGAATCTGATAAACCTACCAGTGCTAAGAAAGTTACTCGTTCGAGGCCGGTAATTTTGGAAAAAGTTGAGAAGAAATTTGTTTTATGGATCGAAGATGTGACAAAAAAATATGCCTTTGAGCCAAACTATCATATGTACGAAATCATGTTCTTTATATGAGAGCCGCAAACAACAGGAAGGGCCAGGATCTTCTGCTCCTCCGTCCTTAGCAAGTAAGGACTGGTTTGATACATAAAAAAAACGATTGAACCGTTTTAACATTTATATAACGGGTGAAGCAGTAGGTGCAGATCCAGAAGCTGCGACAGGTTTTGATAGCCAGTTTATAGATAAACAATTTCGTACTTTGAGAAGAGATCCCTGTTTGTCTGGCCATTAACGTAGTTAAAGTTGCGGTCTATACTGGCTTCCAAGCAAATAAAGACCGGCTCACTCTTATCTTGGATGCCAATGCAACTGGGGCACTTCAAATTCAAACCTTTGCTGGTATACCAATCCAAAACACCACTATGGAGTGGTGTTTGGGATTGTGCCAGTTCTCAGTAAGGTGTTTAAAAAGTTGATGCTCAATCAAATGTTACGTCACTTTAATAAAAACTCCATCTTGCATGAACATCAGTACGGTTTCACTAAAGGACGTTGTACCACTGACGCCGGTGTCACCCTAATAAAGAACATTTTTAGCGCCTGGGAGGAATCGCAAGATGCCATTGGAATCTTTTGCGATCTCTCTAAGGCGTTCGATTGCGTAAACCATGAGACACTTCTGCTGAAACTGGAGCACTATGGGATTAGGAATGAAGCTCTTGATTTGCTAAGATCATACTTGAAAGACAGAAAGGTTAAAGTACAAATAAACGGCACAAACTCATTAGGGTCTGAAATATCAATGGGCGTTCCTCAAGGTTCGATATTGGGTGCATTCCTCTTTTTAGTCTACATTAATGATTTACCCCAGTTACTTCAAAATCAACCGAAGATGGTGTTGTTTGCAGATGACACTTCATTGATCTTTAAAATAGATCGAAGGTCACAAAATCTTGACGACGTGAACAACTCTATTCTTCAGGTCCAAGATTGGTTTACGGTAAATAATTTGGTACTAAATGAGAAAAAACCAAATGCATTCGATTTAAATTACCTAATGTTAGAAGTAGCGAATGTGACATCATATTGAACGGAGAAAAACTGGAATTTAGTAATCAGACGGTTTTCCTAGGAATCACGCTAGACGAGAAGTTACAATGGGGACCCCATATAACATCTCTCGCGGGGCGACTAAGCTCGGCAGCGTATGCTGTTAGAAAGATAAGACAGTTAACAGACGTTGAAACCGCGCGTTTGGTTTATTTCAGCTACTTCCACAGCATTATGTCATACGGCATTTTACTGTGGGGTCGGGCTGCTGACATTGAATCCATTTTTATTTTGCAAAAGAGAGCTGTCAGAGCCATTTACAATCTACGTCGCCGCGAATCTCTTAGGGAACTATTTAGGAAGATTAATATAATGACTGTACCTTGCCAGTTCATTTATGAAAATATTATGTATGTTAGAAAAAATCTGCATCTATTTAATAAAATAAGTGATAGACATAATATTAACACTAGAAATAAAAATAAAATAGATCAACCATTTTTCAGACTATCTAAAGTACATAGATCTTTTATGGGGTACTGTGTTAAATGTTACAACAAAATACCTGGTGAAATATTGCAATTAAATGAAAGAAAGTTTAAAACTCATGTTAAAAAAACACTTTGTAATCAAGCATATTACAAATTAGAAGATTATATCCTTGATAAGAATGCTTGGAAACATGCTGGTCCTGCTCCATAGGACAATCTAGAGGCTAGACAAAATCATACTATTTGCTTATTGTATTGTATATTTGGTTATTTTTACTTTACTCACACACTGTATTATTCCAAGTTAATATTTTAGGAAAATCATATATTTTTACAATTGTTTGTAAATATGTGAGCACAATGTACCTATCACGTGATTAATTTATATACCTTTGCTTTATTTTTTTTGTACCAATAGTGGTATAGTATTTTTATTCTTGGTGCATCGTCTTCACATATAGAAATATAATTAATGTATACAACATATTGTAAAACATTTTAAAAGAGTAACGGTGGAGTTTCTTGCCACTTCTTCTCCATACGAAACTACTTTTTGGAAGTGGCGCCTAGAATCAGTTCTATTTTTAATGTAAATGTTGACGTTCAAAAGTGCCTTTTTATGGGCCTATTTGAAATAAATGCTTTGACTTTGACTTTGACTTTGAAAGTGCTCAATTTCTCTAAAATTTCGTTTATTTATCGTTGTTAGTAACAAATTGGAATTGTCAAGATACGTAACGTACTAAATTGCTCGTAGTCGATCGTAAACTAGCGAACCGCCCCTACTTCGCAAGGGTTTTATGATTTGACGAAACATTGAGATTTCATTATTATTGTAAGTTAGACAACCGGCGAAATATGGGCTTACTATTGGTGCACCTCTTATATTAAATAAAATAACATCACGCCTGTAATCCCAGAATTGTTAGGTAGAGGTACCTATAGTACACCAACATTTCGCTAGTTATGCTTAAGACCCATGTAATAGGGGGCGAGCCTATTGCCATCAACCGGTCACAAATCCAGACTCCGGGCTGCTACTGAGCAATTATTTTTATAATATCTGCTAATTCTAGATAGAAAAACCCAATAACACTTTTTTCCGACCTGGGAATAGAACCCAGGACCTCATGCTCATCAGTAGTTCTTGCGACCCTAGTGGTCCCAACACCAACGAGGCAGGAGACCTTGGGGTCTGACTGCTCATCGAGTATTCGGGACGTATATATAAAGTTTGAGTGAAAGAATCAGCATTGCCATCGAACGTAGCGAATTAGTTGATGCCCAATGAGCTTTTCCTAGTTTTTTCCTTTATATAGGCTGTCCCAGAAGTCGACGTCAAGCCGGAATCGGGTGATAGGGCAAGTCCTAAAAGTTAACAGTTTTTTTTAACTTAAAAAAACTTGCAGCAACAAGAGTTAAAATACCGTCACAGGCAGTAGATTTTCCAGTTTATTTTTAATAAATGCCCGTGATTTTTAAAAATACATAGCAGTGATTTTTACATTTTATTTTTCTGTTAACTATTACTTGTATCACCCGATTCCGCCTTGACGTCATCTTCTGGGGCATCTTGTAAACTTGTACATACAATATATGTCTTTATATTTTAGTGTTAGTAACTTAGTAAGTTAAATATTAATGTATCCTATACGTAAACCTTCCGGAACAAATTCTCAAAATGATGTAGTAACCTGCTTCAAAATCCGTTTCGTAGTTTAGAAAAACAATGCGATCGCACAGAAAGACACGAAAAGCCACTTTAATTTATTATATTACTAAAATTATATATGCAGTTGAATGTCGAGTTAGTAATATAGTTGGAGACAATAGGGGTCGAAGGTTCATTGTGGTGCTAACATAATACATATGAATGCATCATTTTGAATGGAAGGTATTCGTGGTATTATTAATGGTGTGAAAATGTGTAGGTGTTTTAATTGTGTTATTTGTTTACATGTGTAAATAACTATTCAAAACGAAATTCATCATATATTTTAGTGGTCATCCTAGGCTTATTTCCATGTATTTCGATTTTCATAACACGATATTTTTTGGGGACCGTCTTAAGCAAATTTGACTACAGTTGGTCGAAAATATGAGTCTTAAGTCGCCAGCACACAATGAGCAAGCATGGAGATTAATCAATTCTCGTGCCCCCTGAATAAGTAGTTCTGTAACACGTAGTGGGATATTAAACGTGCATGACTTGATTTCCGTACGTCTTTTTTAGGTGACCACTGAAAATCAGCGCTGTGCTGTGAAAGGGGACCCGCCTTTAGCACAGCATCATACTGAGTGGAAGCCTTCTTGTCACAGTCACGGCGTGTTAGCCTTTCCTTATCTCCTGTTATAACTTAGCCATGAGCCCCATAACATTGTGAAAAAAAGTAAAATTACAACTTTAACGCAAGAATTCCTTAACAAATGATCAGGAGGTAGATGTAATGTAGCCCATGTGGCAGATACCGTCCCTTAATTTCCGGTAACGGTTCCATGAACGATATGGAGTGTCCCATTCTTGGTTCCGTATCAAATGACATTCATAAATCATTATAGAGGGTGGAAACGTCAGGAGCTGATTATTTTGTCATTGTTGTTATAGAAATTAGGAGCTGTTGTCTGATATTAAAATTAAGGCGGATGACTCATTATTTTTATTAAAATAAAGGTTATTTTTAAGTTAGTTTTCGAGACAGTACGTGGTTTTGATATCTGAAAGCAAGATTAAAAAACACACACAGGAAGCTATTTTCTGCTTACAAAAATCAGTAATACGTACAGTCGGGGAAACTAATAGTTTATCAAATTAACACATTTCCCTGACTTTAACATTTTAAAATGAAATGGCTATCCTAACTAATTTAATAAACATGAAGTCAAAGTCAAAGTCAAAGCATTTATTTCAAATAGGCCCATAAAATGGCACTTTTGAACGTCAAAAATTACAATAAAAATATAACTGATTCTAGGCGCCACTTCCAAAAAGTAGTTTCGTATGGAGAAGAAGTGGCAAGAAACTCCACCGTTACTCTTTTAAAATATTTGTATACATTAATTATATTTTTATATGTGAAAACGATGCACCAAGAATAAAAATACTATACCACAAGTGGTAAGAAGAACTAAAAATATAGCAAAGGCAGATAAATGAATGACGCGATAGGTACATTGTGCTCACATATTTACAAACACTGTAAAAATATATGACTTTCCTAAAATATTAACTAGGAATAGGTCAGTGTGTATGAAAGTAAGTTTGTTTGTTTATTACGCTTTCACACCAAAACGGCTGAACGGATTTGGATAAAATTGGTCACACATATATACCATGACCTGGGTAAGGACTTATGTTACTTTTACCTTGGATGGCAGACGAAGTAGCGAGCAACAGCTAAATCTTTATGTAATTGCATTTAAAACAAAGTACACCTTCTTATTTGATTATTTTCTCTTAGTTTTACAGATAACTTATGTTATCGATGCGACCAAGTACCCTTAATGAGGCGCGAACCGCAGCCGAAGTGGACGGAGCGGGCGACATCAAGTACATTACAATCAGCCCGATTACGATACTCTAAAACATTTTAATCAGAATTACAACGTTAAGATAATCAAATTGTCGATCACAACAGGAAAAAACTGGAAAGTAGAGGGCTACTAATTATTCTTCGTAAACGAATTATCCCTTGCGACGATACCCATTGAAAGATATAGGCGGGGGTCATTTTCTCTAACAGAACTTTTTTTAAGGGGAGCGGAGGCACCGCTAGTCGCCCGACATGCGGTGCCTTTGTGTCGCGTCAGTCTCAATTCACCCAGCTGCTGGTAATTCATATATATTCTCACTACCTGCCTATCGGTCTATCTGTTTCCTTTTCATATCTTAACGGCTGAACAGATTTGGATGATTCGGACCCGCTGGGTTACGACATAGGATACTTTTAGCAGCATTGAGTTGTGTTGGCCCATTGGTAATGGCAGCGACTTATGGGTTGTAGGTACGAACGCTTTTTTTTTGGGTAGAAAATCATCAAATATCTTCTCCCGGTCTGGGTGGATCGGGAGAGCGTGTCAGACTCTTACTGACTAAAACCCACCCGTGTTCCTTCAGTTGCCTGTGCCAGGGCACGGTTATCTCTTTCGAATTTTCCGCGACCCTGAGGCGTCGGCCCTATCGGACCCCGTCATTTTGTGCTGACATCTCTTTGAGGCACACGTGGAACACGACGCGTCATCGACCCGGGCCTGGTCCTTACCTGACGGCGAGCTACCCATTGCTCGCCGTCCGCAAGTGGGGGCGTGAGGGCGCAAGGCTCTCTTCCTCACGCGCTCCGCCTCCTCCTTCGCAAACATTACTGCTTCGCAGAAGGAGGTAAGGGCTTTCCATTCTCTCTCGCTCCGGGCCGGACGCGACAGATCGCCGCCACCGATCGCCTCTGCGAGAACACTGCGGTGCTCCGCCCAAGCTGGGTAGACATCCACCTTATGCTCCACCGTGTCCTCCGGGCGATCCACACAATGGTGACACCCGGGCGTTTCCTCCCGCCTTAAGCGAAACAGGGACCTCCCGAAACAACCGTGTCCGGTGAGGACCTGTGTCAGGCGGTAGGTGAGGACGCCGTGGCGCCTCTCCAACCACTCCTCAAAGAGGGGACTTTCCGCCGCTATTATAGCGTGCCCAGTAGGTTCGAACCCTGACAGGCGAATAAAATAAAATAAATAAATCAACATTTATTTCAGAATGAAAACATCCATATGTTAGTATCAATGTGAAGTTATAAACTAGTGTTAATAACATTTATTCTAAGCTGCGTGTGTGAGGCACACCACTGCGCTGCTGAGTGAGTGGCGTGGGTCGTGGGTTCTGCACTGATCTCAAAACGGTCAAGAAAAACGTCGTGTCGAAACTCGCATATACTATTACCCATAATTCAAAGACATGTGACATCTACCAAGCCGCATTGGGCCTGCGAGGTGGATTACGGCCCACTCCCTCTCACCGAGAGGAGGCCTGTGTCCCAGCAGTAGGAAAATTGTAGGCTGATTATGATATGATGTATACTTTTTAATCCGGAAGCACGTTCCCTCCGCGCGAGCGAAGTCACGGGAAGAAAGAAGAGAAAGCTAAAGCTAAAAAGTTTCAATACAAACCGATCAGTGCCACTTCCCTGATGTTAAATGAAAACAGTGTAAGCATTCTAAATCCCAATTCTCTACATAGCTGAAAGTCACTATCCGTAAATAGTTATCGATTGCATGGAATCACTCGAATTACTTTGTCGAATCGAATTGTATGAGAGACTATCGAGTTTTGAATTAACTTATAGACCCTTTACTTAAACCCGGTTTGAATAAATGTTTTACTAACGAATCGTAGTTTTCTGTAATGTCTGTCCCTCCCTTAGCTGGTCTTTCGATGACTCTAAAATAAATGCTGCCATTTCGTAAACGAGAAACTAATCTTCTAAAAACTTTTTGGACTTCTAATGATTTACATTTTATTTATAAATGATACTCTTTTTAATTTGCTGGTCTTGTTTCGCAGTTGATCGCAATTACCGCGCGATCAAACGGATCCAAGTTGGTCCCAGTTACTTGGCTATTAAGTATTTTTAGGACTGTGAAATAGGTATTATTTGAGTCGTGCTTCTGACCGCGGCTACGCCCGCATGGGTGTCGGAAAATATCCCACGGAAACATGCTACCATTACAAAAAGTAGACTATGCCCTTCGACGATGCCATCCATATATCTCCTAGACAAATTTGATCGAAATCTGTTCAGTGGTTTAGGCGTGAAAATGTAACATAAGACAGAGTTACTTTAAAATTTATAATATTACCCTTCATTAACTAGTTTTTACAAAAATACCAGACTATTAGTTCCAACCTGCATCATTGGTCTAGTGGTTGCAAGAGCTACTGATGAGCATGAGGTCCTGGGTTCGATTCCCAGGTCGGGAAAAGTGTTATTTGGTTTTTCTATCTAGAATTTCTCAGTAGCAGCCCGGAGTCTGGATTTGTGCCCGGTTGATGGATGTAGTCCCCTATTACATGGGACCTAAGCATTACTGGCGAAATGTGGGTACTATAGGTACACCTCTGCCTAACCCTTCTGGGGTTACAGGCATGATGTTATGTTATGTTAGGTCCTACCATTATTGGCTCGAGAGACACAGACAATTTACTCGAAATAGCTATTATAGAACTGCTTAATTAGACTACAAAGTGAAATAATTTGTTTCAAATAGCAACATGAAAGGCACTTTTAAAAGTCAAACTATCATCTTGCGTTTAATTTTTGTCAATAGTAACCTGACGAATGAGCCTAGAATCAAATTGATAGGTGATCAATAAAAAATTGTCGAGCACTTGACTAAAATATGACATGTGATTGCAATTATTAAAGTCAAGGCCAAAGCATTTAAAACAGGTCACACCACACAGTAACCTTCAATACGTCAACCTGTCTCCTTCTTGCACAACTTTGTTTTGGTCGGCTTGAAGTCTAACTAGATGAGCTGAATATATTACTACTATTAGATCATCACAACGCAGTTACTGTAACACGATACCCCCTTTGTAAGAAAACCTTCAACATGTATTGAGATATAAAACATAATTTTAACACCAATTCACCTGACACGTAAAAGACCATGGCGGCATTTCCCCAGAGGGGTTTCAACCACCGAATAATCCATGGGAGAACCTCATGTTTACTACACATGTACGTTCAAATTACCATAAATAATTTAATCCCAACTTGAGACCCGGACTTCAAACGATTCGCGTTTCAACAAAGAACGCAATTCACAACATCGCAAAACTATAACACGCAAGGAATTATAAACCTCGACCAAAACATTTATTAACGTTGATTTTACTTCCCAACGTATAATATTTCTTAGTTGTTACAATAACATCAAATACGCCAATTCATATTAGCTTCAATGGAGCCTTTGTGTTCACGTCACACTATTAAAATCACAAGTTGTCTGAGTGCAATGCAAACAATGTAGAAAAATTCACGTACAGCTCACAAGTGAGTCGAAAAAATACCTACGAAATAGAATCAGGCAGCCGCTATGGTTCCGTTACGCTATAAAAACCCACCCAAGCAAACTCTGTAATTCCGCTTCGTCCCGACCGATATAAAATATGAAAGACTGAGCGAAATTCGCCTCGACTCCCCCTGCGCTGGCTCGGCTCTTTCCGACGACATTCGGCTCACTTCGTACCGCCGTAGCGGCAGTTTCGTAGCACCAGCCGCACGTAGTCCACGTAGCGGCTACGTCTCGTAGCTTCTACTGTTAATTTATCGGTGTATGTGGATTATTTGGTGTCATAGTTCGTAACGAATGAGTGAATTATATGGTGTAGTACTCAAATGATGTGTGTGTTGGATACCAGCTGTAGTTACGTGGTTGCCGATAAGCCTGTTTGATGGTTCGGAAAAATGGTATGAATACTTTTTAATGATAAGTATGATTAGTTAATGGCAGCGCTTAACGCCTTTATGGACGAAATTTTTCTTTTACGATTCTCTGAAAGCCTTTAATTAATTTAGCAAGTTAAAAATTTTGTAAAGATCTTAAATAAGGTTTGGTGTTGTTTCATGAAATTATGGAGATTTTGTTCTCGTTATTATTCTTAAACCAGTCTTAAAAGTTTTTTTTCCTATTTATATGGTAATGATTTTGCGTCGGAATTTTTTGTGACGATATTTATATCTTCACTAGTGGATTAATTAACTTCAATCTTGTATTTTTTCATCTATTTTTACTTTAAACTTTGGCACTTTGTTGTTTTAAAAATGCTACCTATATAGCTACAGGACTCGAGTAATTTCCATTGAATTCATTCATTCTCGTTACGATTTTTATTTATTTTCGACAGTAAGATTATGATTTGATGAAGTGACAGTGATTGTTCTCGAGAAAATTACTTTAGGGACACAACGCAGATGTATAAAATGGTATAGAAATGAAGGAAAATAAATATGATATTTTTTTGCCAACGATGTTTATATATTAAGTATTGTATTAAGTAAAATGTTCAAAGTTCTCTGGAGGAAAAAGTAGGTTTTTTATCCGGCTAAGGCTTGGTAAAAAGAAAGTAGAATATGATTTAGATTACATTTATTGAGATTTGTGACTACACCGCTAAAGAAACCGTATCTCTAATTTAAACATGTTATAGGTAATAAAAATGTAAGAATAAATAATTTAATTTTGGAAGGAATTCATAAAATTTATTACGATGACTGTTGGCCTTTCAAAAGGCTGAATGAACAGAATCTATCCCAGATACGAGTCTTTATAAGTCTTTGGACGTCTTGAACCGAAGTTAGCTAACGACATTTAAACTACGTCACAGCTTAAAGCTAACTATTGCAGTGAGATTAGGGTAAAGATCGGACCATCGCATCGTGAGCGGAGTAGCTTTCAAACAGCATGACGTCTTAATCGTTGACTGCAAAAAGGATAGGAGTTATTGTGCATTTTTAAGGGAATTCACACATAACATAACCTCACGCCTGCAATCCCTGAAGGGGCAGAGGTGTACCTATAGTACACCCACATTTCGCCAGTTGTGTTTAAGTCCCATGTAATAGGGGGCGAGCCTATTGCCATCAACCGGGCACAAATCCAGACTCCGGACTGAAATACCAAATAACACTTTCCCCGACCTGGGAATCGAACCCAGGACCTCATGCTCAGCAGTAGCTCTTGCGACAACTAAACCAACGAGGCAGTCGAGGCAGTTAAGGGAATTCGTTCGTATTATTGTATTACTAGCGACGGTTGCGAAGACTTGAAATAACATCGAGATTTCTTTGTAAGTATAATAATTTTAAATGTAAACCTTCTGCAATACACTCTCTACCTTAATGATGTTGCAAACCGCATCAAAATTCTTTGCGAAGTTTTTTAGAACAACATGGTCACGCAGTCAGTAACGAAAAGCATAATATTAATTTATAACATGTATTTAAGCAGATTCACGATGTACGAATAGACGCTACTCAATCAATTAAACAAAAAACCGGCCAAGTGGGTGCCGGACCCCGCACAATGAAGGGTACCGTAGTCGGAATGAATTTATACCAAGAACAAAATTAACTTTGTAGTGGAAAATATGTTCTCTAATCCCAATAGGTACATCGAAATTCGTCACGGTCAATTCTACAACTGCATATATGTAAGTTTGTAAACATAAAGAAATACTTTTTTTATGTGATAAAACTACAATTTAAGGATTTCTTGCCAAATTCATAATTCTAGGTCAACGGGTTGTACCTTATAGGTTTTGATTTATTTTAATTTCAATTCTACGCGTTCCTGAAAAAAAGGGTCTTGACATACAGACAGACAGACGGACGGACTATGAAATGTTCCTATAAGGCTTCCACTTTTTCCTTTGAGGTACTGAACCCTAAAAAAGGGAACAGAATTTGTATGAACATTGCCAAATAAGCTCTGCTAAGTTATGGGGAACTTAAGGCTCCTACAAACCTTTTATCGTATGTAGTAAAACAGACCCTAATTGTACTAGATAACGTTTCAAAAAACGTAGCGGTCTGATGACTGAAATCATTATTTTGATTGAAATTTTGTCATCGTAAAATTATTCTGTAGGGGACGCGACTAAGTGGTACCTGATGGGCTGGTGGCGAAGTTAAACACTCAAACAACTTTAAGGGTTTTATTGAGATAAAGTAAACTATCGCTAAAATGTTGGAAATGAATGCACCCGGTTGCTGTCCGTTATGCACTGAGCTCGAGGCGCACTCGGTGCGGCCGCATCATATTGCTACGTTAGCAAAACGTGGTCGATTGCAATTATTGCATCGAAAAAATATACCTTCAAATGGACGGGGTCATCCAAGTTCTTGGTTCTGAAGATTAACTTATAATAGTAATGTAGTTCACCCCAAGTTCTTTATAACCATTCGACACTCACTTTTATTTCGTATCGTTAAGGCCGGATTTCCTACTACAAGTTTTACTACGCGTATGTTGATCTTTACAACTGTTCTAACTAACGCTAACCAAGCTATGCTCGTGCCAAGACCACTACACCAATAGCGCAACGGCTCGAGATCGATCTCATGACCTCTCAGTCCACGGTTTAACCGTTGAACTATTAGTATCTACTAAAATCTCTAACGTTATTGAGTAGTCGAATTTAGTTCATATTCTAGTGAAAAGGCAGCTCGTAAAAAAGTTCTATAAATAAGTTGTTACGCCCTATCAAGTTTTACGTTACAAGGTAAATGAATTCAATCGTTTGCGTGGTTCTAATATCTACACATGTTGCCTTTACTGTAAAAATGTCCCTTAGACTTTCAGGTATACGTTTCTTATTGTTTCGAATGACTACATGAGTTGGTGATTACAATGTTCCTTTACATAGTGCCGATTTCACCAATGTTACAGCACTCGTTCAGCAAATCTAAAACGCGTTCAAGAGCTGTCAGAGGCAATGTTCCGTAGAAAATAATGACACTGACAGCTCTAAAACGTAGTTTATGTGCTGATCGCGTTCAATTTCATTGGTGTAATCCACCCTTAGTAATATTATCATACGAGTATATTCGAGCCATTTGGCTTTGATAATGCTTGTTTTACATTTCTACCAATATCAAATATATTTATACGAGTACTATAGTATTGTTCCCAAGGCTATACTCGCGGAGTACTCAGAGGTTACTCAGAGGGTCTATGGAAAAAATCGTAAACCGGATATTACGTTTCGCGAATTTTAAGCACAAGAATATCTTATACAGAATAATCAGAAAAAGTCTTTCTTCGGAAATATTGACGCGCCACGATGAGATCTAATATAGAGCTGTTACTACCAGTGAATTACTTACCTATTTTGTGTACAACAACTCTATGCAATACCAAAAAGCTTTTGTGTTTGATGGCGAGTTGCAACCAAAGTTGGTAGCCCAACAGAGATAAAGCGTATTGAAAACGCGCAATGGAAGGTGTATTTCAAAGCGAGGCTGTGTAAAACTAAGAAGCTTTGCTTATATGGAGTTGCTCTGTGACGCTACCTTTGTGCACCCGGCTACATATCAAGCTGTACATTTCCAGTTTAAGCTGATCTCGCATTGTATAGGATCTTTGTACAGTGAGAGGTCAGCTTATACTGGAAATGTATAGCTGGATATGTAGCCGTGTGTACTAATTCGGAAACACGAAAATTACGGAAACAAATTCCTTTTCTATTTTACCTATATGTATAGATAATAATATGTTAATTAATACGATAAAAATATATCACTGGATATAATTTCTATAAGTACTTAATTATCCAACAAACTATTTAAATAAAAACATAATCATAATCAGCCTATTATAAAAACATAATGTCATAACCTACAACAAAAATAGAACGTCGCAAAATTCCTCCGCATCGCTGGACTGTTTTTTTATATAATAAGATTAATTTGCGTGCTATTTTTCCCCTTAGATTGAGTGTAGAATAAAGAGTAATCTAACTACCTATAGCAATGAGGGTTAGCTCAAATATTGAAGCCTACGTCTAGTGAAGTAGCTGCTTTCGAGCTGCATAATCTCTTAGGCGCTCTCATTATACTCTCCGAAGAATGGGCTGTTTGTCTCAGGACTAGAGACTGAGATTATGAGAGGGGCGGCAAACTTGTGTATAGCGCAGTTTTTTGCAAGGATTTTATGCAGCAACGAAATTGTGGAGCTAAAGGTTTAGATGTGAGAGTTTTAAGTGATATTCTTTATGCCTTTACTTCATCGAACTTCAAAAAAAAAACAGGATGAAATCAGGATGGCTACCACCCGATTATTCTTTAAAGTTAAAGTTCATGAGCACATTCGCCAGAAGCAGTATCATCATAACGGTATGGTTTCCTATTAGTTGTCTTATTTATTTTTAGTTTATAAATATATCTACTAATATTTAAAATTCTCGTGTCACAATATTTGTTACCAAACTCCTCCGAAACGGCTGGACCGATTCGTATGAAATTTTGTGTGCATTTCGAGTAGGGCTGAGAATCGTCCAATATCCATTTTTCAAAAATAAAAAAAAGAAGCAAAACAACGTTTGCAGGGACAGCTAGTCTACTAATATATAAAATTTTCGTGTCGCAATGTTTGTTACCAAACTCCTCCGAAACGGCTGGACCGATTTGTATAAAATTTTGTATGCATATCGGGTAGGACTGAGAATCGGCCAAAATCTATTTAAAAAAGAAATAAAACCAAAAAACGTTTGCGGGGTCAGCTATCATAAATTTTTATGTATTATATTTCTAGTTAAGGTTTATGCGTATCTATTTAAAATATTTATTCCCAAATGTTTTTTTTAATAAATTGCACCTACTACTGCATCACCCAAAGGTTGACTGGTAGAAAATGCCTATGGCATTAAGTCCGCCTCTGTACATTCGTGTACAAATTTAAAAAAAAAAAAACATTTCGCTTGCATAAAAATATCATTGAACCCTATAATTTAATGAATGCGCCTCTTTTTGTGAGCCTCAAATAATTCATCGGTTTAGGTTCTAAAAGTATTAAATAGTCACGTAAGTGCGACCAACTTGTCTGTCGTTGTAGACGCTGCTAGTCACAGTTCTAACCTTACCCGTATGGTCGGGGTACGCCCTTTTTTTTGGGTTGTTTATCATCAAATGACTTCTCCCGCTCTGGGTGAAGCGGGAGGGCGTGTCAGACTGTTACTGACTAAAACCCACCCGTGTTCCTTCAGTTACCTGTGCCAAGGCCACTGTGTCTCTTTCAAGCAACATATTAACGTACAGTATTTAAGTTTTTTTGTCCATTAAAGTGCGGTCGACTAACTTTGGGGGATGAAGAAAGAAGTGGTCGCCCTTTGACGGCTGTTACGGAAGAAAACTTCACAGCATATTTATTGCGACGAACTGCGAGATAATATACAAACAGTATTTATTTTTTCCCTGTCTTTATTATTATTTACGATAAGTATTTTTTTTACATTTACGGCATTTCTACAACAAACAAGTAGATGCTAATTACAAGCCTCTTCAGATATAAAATTACACATCAAGCACACATTAAAACAAAATAAATACGGAGTGTCGATAAAGCTTTGCAACATAGTTTTACTTACTTAATTACCAAAGCGGAACTAAAGATTGCTGATGAATTAATATGGATATGTACTAGGTTCTAATACATGTCCAAATAAAGTGTTTAAGCAGGTACTCAAGTTGTATTTGTAAACTGCATTATAAGAATTTATAACACTGTTTTTAAAACCAGATACAATAATTTCACCGAATCAAAGTGCAACATTTTATTTTAGAACTAACAAACTTTTGAATGTGTTTTGAGTTAACGCATTGAAAAACACATGGATACAAAATATTGCACATTGGGTACTTAATTGTAGATACCTACACATTGACACAGTATTTTGGAACACAAATTATAGACAATCAACTGAGGCTCACTGTACGTATATTCAAGGCACAAAAATTCATTTACAAAAAATATCTTATTAACACAGAACAAAAGAACGTTGCCACGTATTATAATTAGGTATACCATTTTTTACTATTAAGCAGTGTAGGTATGTGTATCAAATATGTAGATATCAATGTTGTTCCATATTTTGTAACCTAGAATGTTTGTGGTAGTATTTGTCTCAAAACAATCTGATATAATTGTAGGCACCTGAAAACAAAGTAAATTGCTAAATGTAATTATTTTGTACTCAAACTAATAGTTTTGGGAAACATTTCAGTGACGAGTCATTAATATTGGTCAGGTTTCTAGGTGGTGACAAATTACCACTGCCCTGTTTCTGTGTCAACAACGAATCGTTTTCATATCAACTTAACATAACATCACGCCTGTAATCCACAAGGGGTTAGGCAGAGGTGTAGGGGACACCCACATTACGCCAGTTGTGTATGTTAAAGTTTCATGTAATAGAGGGTGAGCCTATTGTTATCAACGGGGCACATATCTAAACACCGGGCTGCTGCTGAGAAATTCCTGATAGTGAAAACCAATTCTGCCAATTCATACGTATTTCTGCCGGATTTTCTCTCAAATAAGTACCATACACCTAGTTCTGATGTTGCATAAGTGGCCATGTTTCTGTAAGATTTTTAACAAGCTTGGATTCCCAAATTAAACCTTCTATGAATGAATTTTAAAAAATCCTTTTACGAAAGATAGTAAAGGGCTTACTTTCAGTATTTAAGAAACTCTTGTGCCACACATTGTATAATACATTATATACTGTCTGTCTATTTTTCAACTGATGGCTTTGGCTTTACACACTGTAGTAAAGCGAAAGCCAAAGCCAAAAATCCTGTAACACATTCTGTTATCAGAGTTTATTTGCTAAAACAGTCGTGCAATCAAAATAGGAATCTGTTTGCTTAGGACCCTTGCAATTACCATTTCATAGTGAAATTATTACGAATAAATATTCATTGGATTTTGTAATATTCATAGGCTGGTGCTGTTATTAAGGATGTTATGATAAGCAAGAATGTGCGAGTGTTTTGTTTATTTTTTATTTTTAGTAAAGTGGGTACTTATTAGCTATTGGTAAAGGGATAGAGTTGGTTATAGCTGTGGGAACACTAAAAACTTTAAAAAAAACACAACACAGTGAAAATTAATAACTATTCGAATAAAGATATTTTTCACGGTTGTTTTTTTTTAGAAGACGGTTGTTTTTTGGTAATTTTTTTTTGTTGTAGTATCTACTCCTCACAAATCACAATGACAGGAACTTATTAGAACATCATCAACGTATACCTGCTTCGGGGTAAAAACACGCATTATTGAAGCTAACTCAAAAACTACCCAAGCAAAGTTAAAAAAAAAATTGTATGCAAAGTTTATAAAATTTGTAAACAAAAAAAGTTTTTCAAAATCGGTCCACACTTGACGAAAAAAACATACTTACGGCCGAACATAAATCTAACTTTTTAGAAGTCGTTAGAAATGAGGCTTTCATGAACATTTAAGATGATCGTTATATACTGGACGGGTTTAGGATTTCAGTCTTAAAATAAATTACCATTACCAAGGCCTTATAACAGCAATATTGATAAAAAATGATATTAATCATTCTCTTTCTGGCCTACTTTTAGTCCATCGCCAGATTTCAATATAAAATTGCCTGTCACGAAAAATCAATCAACTTACTATTATAATGTACAAAACAGTCCGCAAATGTAATTGGTAAAGGTAGTTTGTAGTGATTTTTTTTACTTTATTGCATACTAGCTGCTCCCCGCGGTTTCACCCGCATAAATTTAGATCCCGTGGGAATATCGGGATAAAAAGTATTTTTTTTAAGTTTTAATCCAGGTTATAAACTATGTGTGCCAAATTTCATCCAAATCTGTATTGTAGTTTTTGCGTAAAAGAGTAACAAACATCTATCAATCCTCACAAACTTTCGCATTTAAAATATTAGTAGGATAATTCGAAATGTGTCAATTGCCTAATACATATTTTTGGAGTTGTCGATTCGCCCACAAATAAATTCACTTCGTGCGCGCCGACTACAATTTTTTTATTATTATATAAGAGTATCGATTCGCCCGTTTCAGGCGATTGTATTCGTGCCAATCGACTAACAAGCCATAAACAGGTATAAATCAATGACTGGCTTTTCAAGGAAAATATCGTATATATTAACCCTTTTTATTTTGTTTATTGTTCCCGGGGTGGAAAATCCTCATGGAGGTCCTCCGCCCTGGGGCGGGCGGAGGGGTTTGTCAGACTCTAACTGACTAAAAACCACCCCGGTGTTCCATCTCACACCTACGTCGGGGTCGCGGGAACATATGATTCTTCCGCGACCCCGACTGGTACCGGCCCGCCTCTGCGGGCCTCCTCGGTTTGGGGGGGGGAGTGAGGTGTTTGACTCCCCCCGCAACGTCTAAGAGGGGCGCGCGTGGAACACTACGCGCCGCCACCTCGGGTCCTGATGTATGGGGGGCGGCGGAAGTCCCCGAGTCCGCCGTCCCTGGACCCATTTAGGGGGGCTGGAAGAGGGCGTTGTCCGCCCTCCGCCTGCGCCCGGTGCGCCTGCTGCGGATCAGGAGAGTGGACATGATCTCTCTCTCCCTTTCCGCAGCCTCCTTCTGCGAGATCACTGTTTCGCAGAAGGAAACCACCGCGTCCCAGGACTCAGGTCGACGCAGTGGTGACACCAAGCGTCCGGCTCCCTGTTTATGCGACACAGGTACTTCCCGGAGCAACCATGCCCCGAGAGCACCTGCGTCGCCCGAAACGACAGGGAGCCGTTCCTCCTCCCAAACCAGAGGTCGAGCACTGGCCGGACCGCCTCGATGGTGACGAGGCCGGTGGTAGGGCGTGAGAGTCTGTCCCGGCATTCCGCCACCAAGACCTCGCGAAGCTGCGACCGACGCTGCTCCATATGGCGCTGCATCGGCCGCTCGCCCCGCGCCCTCGCTTCCTCGCGCCACCGATAAAGTGACGCGAGCACCTTCGCATCTAGGTCCCATGGCGGGGATCCGGCCAGTGCACAAGCCGCCTCGTAGGAGATCGTGCGATACCCTATTATGACTCTGACGGCCATTGCTCTCTGCGGCTTTCGCAGAACAGAGATGCTAGCGGCCGTCAGGTCAGCCGCCCAGATTGGAGCCCCGTAAAGGGCCATCGATCGCACGATCCCCACGTAGAGCCGCCTACAAGCTGCGCTCGGGCCCCCCAGATTGGGAAGCAGCGTTGACAGCGCCCCGGCCGCGCCCAACAACTTGGGCGCCAGCCGCCGGAAGTGGGGTCCGAAGACCCACCGGCTGTCAAGCACCAATCCCAGATATTTCAAGATGGGCTCGACAGCGATCCGGACCCCCCGATCATATAACCCTGCCCCAACTGTGGCGGCATTTACACCGCCACATGCGAACAACGCATCACACTGACGTCACACAAATCCTGCATCGCGCAATCAGAGTTTCAACTGAAGTTGCAACTTCCCGACAATAATCATCGGGCAGTTGCCCACCAGACACAGCACCCATCTGGTCGGAGGATCCTCTCTTTTCCAAGAGCATGAGGGAACTTTACACCCTTTTCCTCATATCTCTTCACTGGTGACCCCGAGTATGAACGTCAGCGCAGCCTTCGTGCAACTACTTCAGCGTGACGTCATCATCATCACTCCCGCAAGTCACACAGCCAGCCAACAACCACGGCTTGAACGGTTGTCCTGACCATCAGCATGCAGCACAAGCGCATTCCTGGTCATCACCCTCAGCTTCATCAGCATCCTTGGCACAGCACACTTCAAATTCGGCCGGTCTACAAGCAGAGCGCTTAATCCCTTTCCTGGTCGACACCAGCACTCAGCCACCCCGACTCGCAAACATTTCTGACTGACCGCGAACTATGCGACACCCGGTTCCAACCCAAATGGAACCCCAACTGGTATTGGCAAGCATCACAAGATACAAGACTTAGTCCACTATCGACCTCCGGTCTCCGGAGGGGAGTTATGAGGCGGCATATAGACCGCCACATGCGAACAACGCATCACACTGACGTCACACAAATCCTGCATCCCGCAATCAGAGTTTACCGCGCAACTAGCATATATACAACTTCCCGACAATAATCATCAGGCAATTGCCCATCAGATACAACACCCATCTGGTCGGAGGATCCTCCCTTTTCCAAGAGCATGAGTGAACTTTACACTCTGTTCCTCATATCTCTTCACAACTATGCTGAAGCAGGGTTCCAGTCTAACTGAATGCAGCTTTAAACCAGTATTTTACGTGGAAAAACTGTATAATGGAACTCCAAAACCTATTAACTGAGTAACACGATACTCCTCAGTAAGACTGGTTATCAGATTTTCGATTTTTGAACTGCCGAAATGAGAGTTTAAATCGACTAAATATGTACTTCTATTGGTCTTAAATAGGAGCACTCCTAGCTTCTGACGTTTCGTATGTGCCCATGTAGGTTTTTGTGTTTTTTATCATTTTTGTTTTTGGCTCCATGTAAAATGTATGCAATTTTATCTTAAAATTTGGTGTACAGACAGTCGTTACGTAAGTTAGGTGCACGGTTCCAATTTAATTAATTACTTACGATTATGCTTACTCTTTAAACAATAATTGACTTTTACAATGTTTTCAAATTACATTGTAAATAGGTATGGGAAGACAGTGTAGGCCTGTTAACAAGTACCATATGCAAATAGACAATGGTCTACAAATCTACAGTCTACAAGGCCTACAACGTTCTCACATTCACAAAAAAAAAAAAAACATCTTTAAACCAAATGACATGATTACCATTTCAACTGAGTCTGCCTATCTAAAATCTCCATCCTACATTAAGCAAGAGTGTCGACTTCTCTGTGGTTACTTCTGTACATGAGAAGATAAGCACCAATGCACTGGGACTATTTCAGATCGGTAAAGCTAAAGCTACACTCAATTCGTGTTCACATCGTATCAGAATGTATAAATCTTTTGTACCGATCTGCATACTCACTGCAGTGCGCTGTGCGATTCTGTACCGACCTAAAGCCTTTTTCGAGAAGCGTCTGTTCTGTGGTTTTAAGACCTTAGTAACAGTTATTTTAGTATGCTGAAGATCGGGACACATAGTAATGTACCTTGTGTCTATGAGAATACGTTCTTAAAAAGTGATTTTAATGATTTATAGAATGTGTCTTGCAATTAGCTTAAGCTAATGAGAACCATTTTAACTGAGTTGTGTGTTAGATGTGGGTTCTCGACAATATCGCAACGCTGGTGCAGTGAAATGAGTTTGAACTCACTTCTCTTGGTAAGCCACGACTCAATTGTTTTCAATTTAAATTTTTTCAATTTATTTATTTCATAATCAACAGGTTTTAGCAAATACATTTTAGAGGCCTTCTTTTAAGTATGGAAATACCTGTGCCAGAAGACCTCCCTCTTCCATACGTCTATGTGAATACATACAAAGCCTGTTAATGACAGAATCAATACCAAAGTAGTAACATTACGAAAAATAAGAATATAGAATCTACAGATAATTAATTACATAGGTTAGATACTTGAACTCGTAATCCCAGACAATTTGCATTTCATTCCAACTGACAAACATCACTGAGAAAAGCAGAGAAAAAGTTAATTGGTTGCAAAAGCATTAGAATCCTATGGCGTATGTCATTGAGTTTGTTGTATCACATTTGATAATTATCTCAGATTCCGAATTCAAGCATAGTTATTTGTGGAGTGTAAGTGTGTGTGTGTGTGTATGTGTGTGTGTATGAGCGAGGAAGAGAGAAAGGGAAACCAAAAGCATATTAGTCGTAATTGTTGGGCTGATTGTAACTGCTTTGCAGTATAATAAGTAATACACTCACCGAACTAGTCACCAGCCCGATCACTATGTACAGCAAGCCAATCCCTTGGGAGAAGCAAGCCAAATACCTAGGCGTGATCCTCGATGAGAACCTTACCTTTAAGGCTCATATTAAGGCGGTTCGCGCGCGCGCCTCCTTCGCCCTTAGCAGGCTGCAATTCGTACTGACAGCCCGTAGTAAACTGTCCCTTAAATGCAAGCTCCGCATCTATACCGCAGTCATCCGTCCCATCATGACCTATGCCTGCGTTGTATTTGCGCACGCTCACCCACGTCATCTCCATAAGATGCAGACCCTCCAAAACCGTTTCCTCAGAAGGGTCACGGGTGCCCCCTTCTATGTCCGTAATATCGATCTTCACGTCGACCTCAAAATGCCAACCATAAAACAGTTCATGAAACGCTTATCAAAGCGTTTCTTCGACTGCGGCATCAAACATTCTAACCCCCTGATAACAGCGGCCGCCCGCTACACTCCCTCTCGCATTAGCAGTATTCGCCGATCAAGGCATACTTTAATCGACCCCGACGACGCCACTACCCTCCTCCAGGAGAGTAGTAAGGCCACTAGCACGCTACATAAGCCCAAAACCCGATCGCCGTCCTACCGCCCTCGCCGCCGAGGCCCGCCGCGACGCCCAAATCGACGCCCCTCCCGACCCGTGCTCGAGCCAGCCCGCGCCGCTGAGCCTGTAGCTTTAAATTCGTCCCTAATTAATACCAATCCTGATCCAGCTAGTCATTTGCTGCCCTCTTCCAGCGACGCCCTAAGCCGAGGTTCGTACCCCACAGGGGGTGCCCTTAGCGTTGTCGCTTAGTTTTAGTTAGTATATAAGTTTAAGTCCTGGCTGGAGGCCTTAATTTATTAGGGAATCCACAGGCAAGTCCGCTTAAGCAGACGACAACCGCATAGGTTGACCTGCGAGATGCCAAACAAACAAACAAACAAAACCGAACTAGTCAGCAATGGTATTATCATGAACTAGCTTGTCTTGAGATGTGGTGCTGGAGAAAGATGCTGCGTATCCCCTGGACAGCATATCGGACAGACTGCGAGAGCTCAAAATCTCCTCACGGCTGTCATCCGAGTGCCTGCGCAGAATCTTGGAATACTTCGGTCAGATTGCTTGGAAAGAATGATGGCAACCTAGAAAAGCTAATCGTGACCGGCAAGGTGGATGGCAAAAGACCTCGTGAACGCAGCCCAATACGATGGTCTGACCAGATCCGCACCGCCCTTGACACCATAGTCCACAGCGCCCTTCACACAGCCAGAGACAGAAACAGATGGAAAAAGATCATCTGAGAGAAGGTGATACTGAAGGGAGGTCACGACCCTCAGCATTGAGGAATTCGACGCAAGAAGGAGGAGGAGTTTGTCTTGTCTGACTTCCTCCTCGTGTAATTTCTTGTTCCTCCGACCTACCCCGTCGCCACCCATCACCTTCCGCGCTATCACACCGTTTTCGCTAAGCGTTCTTCCTAACTTGTTTTGTTTTGGCTCGGCTTCTGAGAGGCATAGCGTAATGTAAAATTCGCCGGTAAAATTATAAAGCATTTTACCCACTGACCGACTCACAAAGAGTAGATAAGTAAAACCAATTCTACAATAAAAATAAAGCAGGATCGGTGTAAAAGTCATTTTGAAAGTACCCATTTAAAGACATCGCTAATTCTATCTGAACACAGTCACTCCCCAACTCAATCTGCAAATAGACGTATCAAACAGTCATTTAGTTGAAACAAAAAAAAACTTAAATTGCAAGGCCAGGCCAGCACTTAACCGCCAGACAATTGCAAAAATAAGCTGCAGATTTTTTTTTAAAAGCTTGAATGGAAGATTGTATGTCTTATAAAGATATTTTACATTCAAGGAAGCCTTTCCTTGTCAGTTACCGCCTTTGTCTTGATATTTATTGTTATAGGAACCAACGTAAATTGTTCTGGCGACTTCAAAATTTGTAAAACGTTTTTGGGTTACTATTCTGAAGGTAGCATTTTTATTATGAAAATGAACTGGCTACGGAATACGGGATAGTCAAGTCTCCCGAAACTCTGAGACGCGAAAAGAACACCACCAGCCCTATCTGCCTACGTCCTTGCCTCCCTGTGTTTTTTTTTGATAATTTAAAGTTTCTTGACATTTTCATGATTGAGGACTATGTTTCAAAATATACACGGTGATGAACAGCGGGGTAATTGCATATAACACTTATAATAGCAATGCCTTACATTTTGACAGTTCAACAACATTAATTGCTTTATTTACGTTGTTCATCAGACAATTTTTTCAAACATACTTAACATCACGCCTGTAATCTCCGAAGAGCTAAGCAGTCCCATGTAATAGGGGCGAGCCTATTGCCATCAACCGGCCACAAATCCAGACTCCGGACTGCTACTGAGAAATTCCTGATAGCAAATACACAATTACACTTTTCCCGACATGGAAATAGAACCCAAACCCTCATGCTCAGCACCTGCAACCACTACCAGCAGTTTGTTTGAAACATATGAAGCATTGAATTTGCAATGCATGCCTATCATTTGTGACTGAAAGCGTGATGCGCAATTAGGTTACTGGTTTTAATTATAATTATTGGGCGCGTGCTGCTACCTCTAAACGAAGTATCTAATAAATTAATGCATCCATCCCTGACAGGTACTAACTTGTTATCACATTGCTCAACAATCTAGATAAAAAATTGTAGTTGTGTAGATTTCACCTTTGCATAATCAGCCTGTTATGTTCCCACTGCTTGGACACAGGCCTCCTCTCTGTGGGGGCACTCCCCCACGCGGGCCCAGTGCGGGTTGGTAAATGTCACATGTCTTTGAATGTTTGGTTCTAAGACATGACGGTTTCCTCACGATGTTTTCCTTCACCGTTTTGAGAGCAGTGGTGATGAAATAATTTACACAAAGTAAAGCGCCTGTCTGGGTTCGAACCTACGACTTACAACTCGTAAGTCGCGGTCTTTACCACTGGGCCACCACTGCTCTCATATATCAGCTTTAACTCTGTGTTTACGATATTTTTCCTGACATACCATAAATGTGCCTTTTCCAAAGAAGACACGTTCTCAGTTCATTTCTAATGTTAATTAAGAGAAAAGTTAGAGTATGATGACATGGCCGATTAATCTTACGCCATTCTGTAACTCAACTAAAATGGACACCGAAAGTAACATCTTCCAACTGCAGAAATAAAAAAAAACTTTACATTGAATTAGCTCAACGATCTTAAATTAGGAACGGTATTCCAAATGTTATCCAAAAACTTTTAGTGAAACGACTGCAGTTTATCGTTTAAACAAATTTAACTTTTTTCAGAAAAAGTAATTTCTATTGTGTGTCGAACTGTAGCTATATTTGAATTTCTCGTAAGAAATTTCGGTACCATAATGATTTCATCATCATTATCATTGGCAGCCTGGTTCCACCCACTGCTGCATATATGCCTTATCTCTTTTGTGCCATGCTTTCTTGGTATGTACGAGTCTCTTTCAGGTCTTCCCCGCGATCTACTGTAGGTCCACCAACCTGGTCATTGGTTTGCCAACGCTCCTTCTACCAATTCTCGGCAATCATTTCGTTAGAGCGCTGCTCAACCAACCACATCTAGTCAAGTGTCCTTGCCACCTCCATTTCAGAAGCGCTACCCGTAATCCTACGCCCGTAAAAGTTTAGTCTAGACTATATTTCAGATAGAAATAATTATATTGCATAAGTAATGCGTAAGCATAAAATCAGCATTTTATTTTTACAATTCTTTTTCCGATTGTATCGACAGACTAAAAGAACTAAAATCAAGCTACCTCTCACTTAAATAACATAAAAACGACAGGAATGCATGAATTGATAGAGCTGTTGTTTGTTAAATTATTTTCCTGTTTTGTGTGGTTCAAGAAAAAATGTTTGTGATAGGTGTTTTGACCTAGGTTGATTGTGATTAGGCGAATTAATTACAACATTATACGCCTAAAACTTACAACGGGGCATTAACCTTTACGCACTTCTCCTTGAGAAGTTATAGTCACAACTGAGCACCTAACTGGGTACATGAACTAAGTTACAGGTAGGTATTTGAACTACGCACCAATATTAATAATGAACACTGCGTCACCTGGCTTACCGCTTGGGAGTTGGCTGGGACCCGTCACATTACTATTGCATGGTTTTAAGCCGCATTATCTATCTAAATACTTGTAATACTAAATAGGTTAATATGAGGGTTGTTTTAGAATGTAAGTATCTACATAATATTTCCATTTTTAAGTAATATTTGTATCACCCCCGCCCCGCTCCCTCTCACAGAGAGGAGGCCTTATGCTATTTTATGTATTTTTATCACAAATAATGTCCATTTGACTTTGGCATTGATATTGGCAAAGATTTAAGTGTTAGATTTCTGGCGATTTGCACTTTTTTTAAATGTACTACAAAAGAGGTACATAACATTTTACTGACTTGAATTTAAGCAAAGGGACGCCAGATTCCATATCGTACAATTTTTTTTTTATTGTCAACAAAATTAAATGAAAACGCAATATAAGGCTCTAGAAATATTCTCGAACGTAATAATTTCCACTGAATTTCGTTCCAATCGCAAGTTTATTCCACCTAAAATAATGGCGAATATTTAATCAAACAATATTTTATCGTAGATCTAAAGCTGAGTTTAGTCATTATGTTATTGAAATACCGAATTAATAACTATATTAATTCGGTATTTCAATAACATAATGACATCGTCTGGATACTATTTAGTTTTTCTTGCACACTAGACAGTTGCGATTACAGAAATCGAATTACGTATTTATAATTGAAATGGTGCTGACAGGGTACCAAGACAAGATTCGATTAATTTAAGGAATAACTTTTGCATTTGAATCTTTGGCACTTCAAAAGATATTAGGTATTAAATTACTGAACTTCAAGTAGATATACCCTTTTTATAATAAAAAGACCTGTGATAATAATTGGGTTATTTTTACATTTGGAACTTTTCAGTAGCAGCCCGCGGTCCGGATTTGTGCCCGGTTTTTGGCAATAGGCTCGCCCATGAGACTAACACTTATACGGTGAAATGTGGGTGTACTATTAGGTACATCTCTAGCTCTAGTGATGTTATGTTATTTTGCAATATTTCTATGGAAACCAAACTAATATGATTGTTGTCGGGTGTGACCAAATTAATGGCTGATGAGATTCTCATGTTAATACAAAATTATATTAAGGTGATTGGCCCGATGATTGTTGTCGGGAAGTTGTACACCAGATACGACATCCATCTAGTCGGAGGATCCTCCCTTTTCCAAGAGTACGAGTGAACTTTACACCCTGTTCATCATATCTCTACACTGGTGACCCCGACGTGATGCGTTGTTCGCATGTTGCGGTGTAGATGCCGCCACAAACGTGTGCTCTCTAGAGCACATAATTGTGATGACACCCTTAATAATTCAGATATCTTTGGTCGCAATTCATTTGTGACTCAAGATTGCTGTGACCAAATTAATGGCTGATGAGATTCTCATGTTAATACAAAATTATATAAAGTAAGTTTTAAACTTTGAACGGTTATTATAATAAGGAACATGAATTTGAATGTTGAATGTTAATATGAAGTTTTAATAGGAGTTTGCTAGAAATAAGTGCTAGTTGAAGAGCAATTACTGTATTTGTAACTTTTTTAAATTAACATACATAACATTACGCCTATATTTTCCGAAGGATTAGCAGAGGTTTATAAATAGTACACCCTCATTAAAAACGGGGCGTGCCTACCATCAATCAGGCAAAAATCCAGACTCTGGGCTGCTACTGAGAAATGTTTGATGTAATTTTAAACGTTTTCGCTTAGCGCTCGTTTTGACGTGTTTTGTTTCTGCTCGGCTTCTAAGGGGCGTAGCGTAATGTATAATAGTCTATAGCATTCTCAAGAACAGGGCTATCAAATGCAATAAGACTTTTTTGAATCCGACTGGTTGTTCTAGAGAAACCCCCTACATAAACATAGATTTTGATTTTGAATTTAAGTACAAACGTAGATTCGCCGGTAAAATTATAAAGCATTTCACCCACTGACCGACTTACAAAGAGTAGATAAGTGAAATCAATCCTACAATAAAATGAAGCAGAATCGGTGTAAAAGTCATTTTGAAAGTACCCATTAAAGACATCTCTAATTCTATCTGGACACAGTCACTCCTCAACTATCAATCTGCAAATAGACTTCTCAAACAGTATTTTAATTTAAACAAAAAAAAACTTAAATTACAAGGCCAGGCCAGCATTTAACCACCAGACGATTGAAAAAATAAGCCGCTGAAAAATTATTAAAAGCTTGAATAGGAAGATTTTATGTCTCATAAAGATATTTTACATTCAAGGAAGCCTTTCCTTGTCAGTTACCGCCTTTGTCTTGATATTTATTGTTATAGGAACCAACGTAAATTGTTCTTGCGACTTCAAAATTTGTAAAACATTTTTGGTTACTACTCTGAAGGTAGCATCTTTATTATGAAAATGAACTGGCTACGGAATACGGGATAGTCAACTCTCCCGAAATTCTGAGAAGCCAAAAGAACATCACCAGCCCGTCCTATCTGCCTCCGTCCTTGCCTCCGTGTGATTTTTTTGTTAAATAAATGTTTCTTGACATATTCAGATTGAGAACTTTGATACAAAATATACACGGAGATGAAGTTATTGAGCAGAAAATTTTTCAAACATACATAACATCACGCCTGTAATCTCCGAAGAGTTAGGCAGTCCCATGTAATAGGGGTGAGCCTATTGCCATCAAACGGCCACAAATCCAGACTCCGGACTGCTACTGACAAATCCCTGATAGCAAATACACAATAACACTTTTAACATGTCGGGACATGGAAATAGAACCCAGGCCCTCATGCTCAGCACCTGCAACCACTACCAACCAACGAGGCAGTCAGTTTCAAACATATGAAGCATTGAATTTGCAATTTTCTTCAAAATCCATTCTTTGTGACTGAAAACGTGGTATGCAATTAGGATACTGGTTTAAATTATATTATTTGGGCGCGTGCTCCTTCCTCCAAAGGAACTCATGTCATATGTCTTTGATTTTTTGGTTCTAAGACATGCCGATTTCCTCTCGATGTTTTCCTTCACCGTTTTGAGAGCCGTGGTGATGAAATAATTTACACAAAGTAAAGCGCCTGTCTGGGTTCGAACCTACGACTTACAACTCGTAAGTCGCGGCCGTTAGGTCTGGGCCACCACTGCTCTCATGTATCACTTTTAACTCAGTCATGATTGTTGTAAGATCAACTGGTTTATGACTGGTATACTTTTCCTGACACACCATTAATGTGCCACATTCCAAAAGCAAAAACGTACGCGATGAAAACACGAATTATTTCTAATGTTAATTAAGAAAAAAGTTAGAGTATGATGACATGGCCGATTAATCTTACGCCATTCTGTAACTCAACTAAAATGGACACCGAAAGTAACATCTGCCAACTGCAGAAATTAAACAAAACTTTACATTGAATTAGCTCAACGATCTTAATTAGGAACGGTATTCCAAATGTTAACCAAAAACTTTTAGTGAAACGACTGCAGTTTATCATTTAAACAAATTTAACTTTTTTGAGAGAATCATCTTTATTATTGGCAGCCTGGTTCCACCCGCTGCTGCATATATGCCTTTTCTCTTTTGAGCCATGCTTTCTTGGTATGTGCGGGTCTCTTCCAGGTCTTCCCCACGATCTACTGTAGGCCTGGCTATTGGTTTGCCAACGCTCCTTCTACCAATTCTCGACAACTATTTCGTTAGGGCGCTGCTCAACCAACCACGTCTAGCCAAGTGTCCTGGCCACCTCCATTTCAGAGGCGCTACCCGTAGTCCTGCGTCCGCAAAAGTTTAGTCTAGACTATATTTCAGATGGAAATAATCATAATACAGTTAGTAGTTAGCATAAAATCAGCATTCTATTTTTACTATTATTTTTCCGATTGAACCGACAGAATAAAAGAACTATAATCAAGCTAGTTACTTGTCACTTAATTTACATAAAACGACAGGAATACATGAATTGATAGAATTGTTGTATGTAAAATTATCTGCCAGTTTTGTGTGGTTCAAGGAGTAATGTTCTGATGGGTGTTTTGACCTTGTAGTATATTTTGATGATGATTAGGCGAATTAATTACAACATTATACGCCCAAAACTTACAACAGGGCATTAACCTTTACGCACTTCTCCTTGAGAAGTTATAGTCACTACTAAGCACCAAACTGGGTACATGAACTGACTTACAGGTAGGTATTTGAACTAAGCACTAATATTAATAATGCACACTGCGTCCCCTGGCTTACCGCTTGGGAGTTGACTGGGACCCGTCACATTACTATTGCATGGTTTGAAGCCGCATTATCTAAATACTTGTAATACTTAATAGGTTAACATGAGGGTTTTTTTTTAATGGCATCTCGCAGGTCAACTATGAGGTTGTCGTCTGCTTAAACGGACTTGCCTGTGGTTGCCCTAATAAATTAAGGCCTCCAGCCAGGACTTAAACTTAAATACTAACTAAAACTAAGCGAAAACGCTAAGGGCACCCTCTGTGGGGTACGGACCTCGGCTTAGGGCGTCGCTGGAAGAGGGCAGCAAGGGACTAGCTGGATCAGGATTGATATTAATTAGGGACGAATTTAAAGCTACAGGCTCAGCGGCGCGGGCTGGCTCGAGCAAGGGTCGGGAGGGGCGTGTATTTGGGCGTCGCGGCGGGACTCAGCGGCGAGGACGGTAGGACGGCGATCGGGTTTTGGGCTTATGTAGTGTGCTGGTGGCCTTACTACTCTCCTGGAGGAGGGTAGTGGCGTCGTCGGGGGCGATTAAAGTATGCCTTGGTCGGCGAATACTGCTAATGCGGGAGGGAGTGTAGCGGGCGGCCGCTGAGATCTAGGGGTTGGAGTGTTTAATGCCACTTAACATGAGGGTTGATTTAGAATCTAAGTACATAGTATTTCAATTTTGAAGTATATGTTTATATTTTATCACCCCCGCGAATTAGAGAGGAGGCCTGTGTCTCAGCAGTGAGAACATTATAAATGATAATTATAAACGATTTTATTTCTGTAAGTACAAATCCTTTTCAAAATCAATCATATTTTAAAAACTAGATGAGATCGGCGTTTCCTATTTGACTACTCACAGAAGAAAGGCCGAAACACTCTAAGGTCACACACAGTCTCTTTCAAAGTCCAGACATAATCTTGGTCAGGTCATGTGAAGACCATGTAGATTGGTGTCTGAAATGGTCTTTTGAGTAAAGAACCACACAGATTGAGTGGACCTGTCCAGTCAGTGCACGCATTTGTCAATCATCGCCTAGCTCAACTCAGAACTCAGAACGATTAAAATGAGTATGCTATGTTATGTTTTTTTATCACTCGGTATGATAAAAATTTGAGTATTCGATTTCTGGCGATTTGCAGTTTGATTTTATATTGTTTTTTTTTAATTGTCAGTACATATATGAAAACGCAATATATATGCTTCTAGAAATATTCTCTAACTTAATAATTTCCACTGAATTTCGTTCCAATCGCAAGTTTATTCCACCTAAAATAATAGCGAATATTATCAAACAATATTTTATCGTAGATCTAAAGCTGAGTTTACCCGAATTAGTTATTAATTCGGTGTTTCAGTAACATATTGACATCGTCTAGGCATTATTTAGTTTTTCTTGCACACTAGACAGTTGCGATCACAGAAATCGAATTACGGTATTATAATTTAAATGGTGCTGAAAGGCTACCAAGACAAGTTTCAAATAATTTAATCAATAACTTTGGCATTTGAATCTTTGGCACTTCAAAAGATATTAGGTATTAAATTACTGAACTTCAAGTAGATATACCCTTTTTATAATAAAAAGACCTGTGATAATAATTGGGTTTATTTTTACATTTGGAACTTTTCAGTAGCAGCCCGCGGTCCGGATTTGTGCCCGGTTTTCGGCAATAGGCTCGCCCATGAGACTAACACTTATCCGGTGAAATGTGGGTGTACTATTAGGTACATCTCTAGCTCTCGTGATGTTATGTTATTTTGCAATATTTCTATGGAAACCAAACTAATATGATTGAACGTGTGCAGAGAGCACATAGTCGCAATTCATTTGTGATTCAAGATGGCTGTGACCAAATTAATGACTGATGACATTCTCATGTTAATACAAAGTTATATTAAGTAAGTGTTAAACTTTGAACGTTTATTGTAAAACGGAACATTAATTTGAGTGTTGAATGTTAACATGAAGTTTTAATAGGAGTTTGCTAGAAATAATTGCTAGTTGAAGAGCAATTACTGTATTTGTAACTTCTTTCAGTTAACATACATAACATTACGCCTATATTTCCCGAAGGATTAGCAGAGGTTTATAAATAGTACACCCTCATTAAAAACGGGGCGTGCCTACCATCAATCAGGCAAAAATTCAGACTCTAGGCTGCTACTGAGAAATTTTAGATGTAAAAACCAAATAACGCTTTGCGCGACCCGGGAATCGAACACAAAACCTTATGTTCAGCAGTAGCGTACGCAGTGGTCGCAAACCACTGCGTACGTATTTAAGTTAGTAACACAAAAAGCAGCAAACTCAAACTAAAAGCACAAATTTCAAATAAACCAATTACAGGCACTTGAATTGTCAAGGTCGGTCAGTCAGAAAAATTAAGCTAGTTGTCTATTCCAAAACGTAGTAGGTACCTATGGAGAAGAACGGGCAAGAAACTCCACGAACACACACGGACACATCTTAGAACCTTGTTGTGAATATGAACATTGCATTGGTTAGATTTATCAAGCAGAAGCCATTAAAACTAAATAAAAACGTCAGAAGCGTTATGATGTAATGTTTTATTTATATTCATCACCATAATCAAAGCGTCTTTTCATCGACTATATTTTTCTGTGACCTAAGTCGCAATAATCCATTATGTAAGTGAGTATGTATATAACATGAGCTGTCGAAAAATATGATTGCTTAGTAGAATTAACAGTGTTTCTTAATCTTAGAATCTGATTACATTTGGAGAATAAACTTTCGGAGTGGTATGAATTAGATTTATTTGAAATGAACTAGTGAATAAATGGTTATTATTAGGTTGTATTTAAAACTAAAGCAAATTGCTTTCTAGTTTTTTATGCTAAATGTTTTTGTGTATCTTCATGGCAATAAGACGGAGATTAGTAATAAAAAACCATATGCCCGATGGGATTTTGATATCGTCATAAATGACGAACTTCCAAACATGCTTTCATCCCCTGTTTATGGGATGAATTTTCAAAAATTCTTCCATAGTACTTAACGAAGTTGAGAGTCACTTGTACTCCCCGTAATTGTTATATTTTTTTTATGCGTTGTATTATACCTGGAAACCAGCTGGTTACGAAGATATTGAAGGTCAAAATTTAGACTTGTACTGACGTTTGTTATATTATAGCATAATAGCATAGCATAATCAGCATATAACGTTCCCACAGCTGGGGCACAGGCTTTCTCTTTGTGAGAGGGAGTGACCCGTAATCCGCCACACGGACTCAGTGCGGATTGGTAGATGTCACATATATGTCTTCGAATTTTGGTTCTAGGACATGCCATGGTCCGACTCCTAAGCAGTTCGTTGCATGCACTCATAGCTACAATGATTTGCGTGCGTTACATTGCCCACTACCGCAAACAGTAATTTTTCGCACCAAAAAAAAGTCGTTTCTCAGCAATTTTTTTTTTTGCAATGTTACTTAGTTTGATGTACAGAAGGCGCAGTTGACGGTACGTGATGAGTCTTTTTACACCCTGTCTAAGGAACTAAGATGTTAAGAAAATAACTTTATTCCCGGTAAAACATGACGCAAAAATAAATCACAAACACAAAAAGAACATCTCTTGTGCAAAATTTCGTGTTTCTAGACTCAGTGGTTTGAATTTAAGGTTTTTATTAAGTAGACTAAATGCCGAAAAGTTCTGGAGAGAGGACTGCGTAGTGGAAAGCCTCCCAAAAGGTGAACCGAAAAGCACAGAACCGGTCGAAGTGGCGGTGCTTGGAGCCTATGACCAGCAGTGGACGTCTCCCGGCTCAGATGATGATGATGATTAGGTAGATATTAAAATTGTGTTTTGTTTTGTAGTAAACATTCCAAGGAGATCATTTATTTACAAATAAATGCATATCTACACTGCCACAATATCGTATTATGCCTGCAGTCATAAAAATACTAGTCTATATTATTTTAAAAATAGGCGTGTGGACTGGGCGTCAATGTTATTATAAAGTTTCCATGTTTATTAATAAAAAATCGCAAGTTCATGAAACGCTTATCGAAGAGCTTCTTTGACTGTGGCATAAAACACTCCAACCCCTTGATCTCAGCGGCCGCCCGCTACACTCCCTCCAGCATTAGCAGTATTCGCCGACCAAGGCATACTTTAATCGCCCCCGACGACGCCACTACCCTCCTCCAGGAGAGTAGTAAGGCCACCAGCACATTACATAAGCCCAAAACCCGATCACCGTCCTACCGTCCTCGCCGCCGAGGCCCGCCGCGACGCCCAAATCCACGCCCCTCCCGACCCTTGCTCGAACCAGCCCGCGCCGCTGAGTCTGTAGCTTTAAATTCATCCCTAATTAATATCAATCCTGATCCAGCTAGTCCCTTGCTGCCCTCTTCCAGCGACGCCCTAAGCCGAGGTCCGTACCCCACAGGGGGTGCCCTTAGCGTTCTCGCTTAGTTTTAGTTAGTATTTAAGTTTAAGTCCTGGCTGGAGGCCTTAATTTATTAGGGCAACCACAGGCAAGTCCGTCTAAGCAGACGATAACCTCATAGGTTGATCTGCGAGATACCATTTATAAAAATAAAAAAAAAACGCACTTACTATTATTGTGAACAGCGGTTGTGTTTCATAAAAGCAAACATGACGTTTTCATTACAAATAAAATTGAAATGTCACTCAAAATCCTTTATTTAAAAAACAAGGCGTGTATTTTTTTTCGATGGGGTTTTATAATCGAAAATATTTGGAACTTCCGAGCAAACTTTCATAAACAGTATTAATAAGTGTTTTTCACCATTGAATAATCAGATTCAAGTTAGTCTGTTCAATGTGAATTAAAAATAAAAATTACAAAATTATTCCCATTCGTCGAATTTTCAAAAATCCGTCGGTTGTTTTTTTTTTAAGTTTGTAACCTCACAACTCCGTCATTTATAAACCCATTTGTTTTTTTTTATTTTTCTGCGAAAGGTTGTACTTTTCGAGTGGTCCCATATAAATTTAGTCAAGTTAATATGAGTGACCTCTTGTGCGAAATTCCATATTTCTAGACGCAGCTTTAGATTTTGGCGTAGATGAATTTAAGATTTTTATTAAGTGAAGATTTTTACTAAAAATTACATTATAGCCAATATAGGTAAAAACCTGCGTTTAAAAACGTTTTGAAGAAAAGTTTTCATTTTTAATATAAAAGTCTCTCGCAAGTCACTCGCTTATACACAAATTCTATTATTCCTAAGTCATTTGTAAAGCTAATCTTTCGAGTATAGTGCCCGGGGGTGTAAATTTAAGAAATTCGGTTAAAAGTTTGAATATCTTACGCTTCGTTGCGGCAGCCTTGGTGCACAACATAGAAAGGTACAGAAGATCGCCTCCTCACAACACGAATAGAAATAGACGCACGCACACATAGACGCGTACGAACTTAGTCTTAAGGCGAAGGCGACAGGGGGCGAAAGAAAAAATATATTTCGTTTTTAAAATTTGCAGTTAGAAAAGAAAAGAAAGAAAAGAACGTTTATTTACGGTAAACATGACGCAGTGATCGAACACAAACACCAAAGAGAACAAATCGGGGGAAAATATGCGTCACATCCACGCAAAACGGCCATCGCTCAGCTCAATGCTACGACCCTATCCAAGACAGAGCCCCAGCGTCGACCAGTGTAGCAAACGCTAAGATGAAAATAAAAAATAAAAATACATACACATAATAACTGGATAAGTGTTCAACAAAATAAAATAAACAATATTTTATAAAAATGGTAACATTCCGGACATTGAAAGCTCACGCGCCGTTAGCCTTTGATAATCTGTCATACAAATGTGTTTACAGAATTGTTATAATATTAAATCATCAATACAACTCTCTAAGTTCATACTACCGTATAATAATTTGACTATTTCATGAAGTCAGAACATTTGAGGTCAATTCTTAAGAGTTTTATTGTCATTCTAATGCTTATAATTCTGTAAATACATATTTGGATCGCGAATCATATTTTGATCTACATAGAACCTAATACCGCCTATCTGCCTACCTGCAAATTGCATAAAACGTAAGAAAATTTAAATTTTGCTTGTTACTTTGGCGCTTCCCTCTTACAAACTTCAGTCGCGAGTGCGCTTGCACTCGCTGTACGTGAAGCGTGTCTATGTGTGCGTGCGTTTTTGCTCATGGTATGGAGCCAACCTTCTGTAGATAACTATGTATCTTGTGCCTTGAGGGTTGCGAGGGTTACAAAGGGGTGAAACATCACAAGTTTCATCGTAGACACCTACGCTGTGTTATTATTTTGCGTGTATTTAAGTAACATTGTTATTGTTTTTAATTAGGCTAACGGTTTTTGGTACGGTTCGGTTAGGATCGATAGGCGTGGTGTCTTTTTGGCTTTAGTAGGATCCGTACGAGCCCTTATCTTCTTGACTTGAAATGAGTTTAAAACCGAGACCTCTGCGTGCCTCGGAAAGCACCTTAAGCTGTTGGTGCCGGCTGTCATTCGTGCATCTTTGATAGTCTGACAACCAGTCTTAACACGAGGTACCCAGTAACTGAGTTGTGGATGTCAGATATGCAGTCGCTCCACGTAAAATACTGATATTCAGCTGCATCGGATAAGGCTAGAAGCCAAACCCAAAAATAGTTGGAAAAGCCTAATCAGTTTTTTATTTTTTATGTATGGCATCTCGTAGTTGACCTTTTTTTTTTTTGGGAATGGCATCTCGCAGGTCAACCTATGAGGTTGTCGTCTGCTTAGACGGACTTGCCTGTGGTTGCCCTAATAAATTAAGGCCTCCAGCCAGGACTTAAACTTATGAACTAACTTAAAAACTAAGCGACAACGCTAAGGGCACCCCCTGTGGGGTACGAACCTCGGCTTAGGGCATCGTTGGAAGAGGGCAGCAAGGGACTAGCTGGATCAGGATTTGAGTGGTTTAGGGATGAATTTAAAGCTACAGGCTCAGCGGCGCGGGCTGGCTCGAGCAGGGGTCGGGAGGGGCGTGGATTTGGGCGTCGCGGCGGGCCTCGGCGGCGAGGACGGTAGGACGGCGATCGGGTTTTGGGCTTATGTAGTGTGCTGGTGGCCTTACTACTCTCCGGGAGGAGGGTAGTGGCGTCGTCGGGGGCGATTAAAGTATGCCTTGGTCGGCGAATACTACTAATGCGGGAGGGAGTGTAGCGGGCGGCCGCTGAGATCAAGGGGTTGGAGTGTTTAATGCCACAGTCAAAGAAGCGCTTCGATAAGCGTTTCATGAACTGGTTTATGGTAGGCATTTTAAGGTCGATGTGGAGATTTATATTACGGACATAGAAGGGGGCACCCGTGACCTTTCTGAGGAAACGGTTCTGGAGGGTCTGCATCTTATGGAGATGACGTGGGTGAGCGTGCGCAAATATAAACGCAGGCATAGGTCATGATGGGACGTATGACTGCGTCGTAGATGCGCAGCTTGCATTTAAGTGACAGTTTACTACGGGCTGTCAGTACAAAGTGGAGCCTGCTAAGAGCGAAGGAGGCGCGCGCGCGAACCGCCTTAATATGAGCCTTAAAGGTAAGGTTTTCATCGAGGATTACGCCTAGGTATTTGGCTTGCTTCTCCCAGGGGATCGGCTTACCGTACATAGTAATAATAATCCTTCCAAACCGCTTTCGGCTACGGCGACCGTTTCTTTAACACCCTACTGGCGTCTATCATGGGCTCTCATGTGGCTAGCAAAACCACCCTTGTTTACAAATATTCTTGTACAGAGTGGACAAGTAAGAGCACCACTAACATAATTATAACTGATTGCCGCTGGTGGTCGGGCCTTTAGTTCGTCACGCTTAGAATCCAGTTTTGTAAGCCGACGAGTCTCAAAATCAAAAACTTTCTGCTGTACCAATGACCTCCACTCTCCGCGGTTAGACGCAAGCTCTTCCCACTGAGATGGATCTACGTCACAACTCTTCATGTGTCGCTTAAGTACATCCTTAAATCTTAGGAGTTGCCCGCCATGCTTTCGCTTGCCCTCCTGCAACTCCGAATAAAGGATGCGCTTCGCCACTCTCTGCTCCGACATGCGTGTCACATGGCCGCACCACCGAAGTTGCCTTCTCATGAGGTACGCCTCAATGCCTCCCACATTAGCTCGTCTCAATACTTCCGTATTGCGCACTCGATCAGACCAATGGACGTTAAGGATTGAACGGAGGCATTTGAGATGGAATCGGTCCAATTGTTTAATGTGACGTCGGTACGGTGTCCATGTTTCGGCAGAGTATAAAATGTTAGGCAGCACAACAGCCATATATACCGATATTTTTGTGGCGCGCTTTAAGTCGTGTGAGCAGAAGACCCTGGCATTTAATTTACCGAAAGCTGCAGCAGCAGCATTGATTCTGCTGTTGATTTCGGCATCAAGGTCACACTTAGATGTTAATGTGCTCCCCAGATATCTAAACTTTTCAACCTGCTTCAGTACGTCTTCTCCAAGCTTAATGTTCAGTGTCTCATTCCCATGAACGTCCAGAGACATAACTTCCGTCTTTTTGACGCTGATCTTTAGGCCAAATTTGGAACACTGCTCGTGAAGGTTCGTAACAAGCTGTTGAAGCCCTTCTGGGGATTCTGCCACAAAACACAGGTCATCTGCGTACATAATTTCTTCAATATGTGCAAGAGACACTTTTGTGATTGCCTTTAGTCTCGATAAGTTGAAAAGACTGCCATCTGTTCGAAAACGCAGCCGGACACCCTCTGAAGATATCGCAAGGGCTTCACAGATGACCACTGCAAAATAAAGGGCGAAGAGAGTGGGGGCCAAAACGCAGCCCTGCTTCACGCCACAGGTAACCGAAAAGAACTGCGACTGCTCATCCTCCGCCACTACACAACACTCCATGTCATCATGCAGGAGACGCACAAGTTTTACGAACTTCTCCGTACATCCCAATTTTTGCAGTACTATCCAGAGGGCCTCACGAGGAACGCTATCTAACGCTTTTTCCAGGTCGACAAAGCAAAGGTATAAGTGTCTGCCTTGCTCTCTGCTCTTCTCCTGCAGCTGTCGAACTGCGAAGATTGCCTCGCAAGTACCCCTATCCGGTCGGAAACCGAACTGCGTTTCTGGCAAGATCTTTTCTGACAGTTTCCTTAGGCGGTTAAGCAACACTCTGGCGAAAACCTTTCCGGGGACTGAGAGGAGTGAAATGCCGCGGTAAGAATTGCAATCTGCTCGGTCACCCTTGTTCTTATAAAGGGCCCTAATGCGCGAGAGTTTAAATGTCTTGGGAACTTGTTCCTCCTCCCACATGCGAACAAATAGTTCCCAGACCAGCGTGTGCAACTCAGTACCGCCACATTTTAGCAGCTCACCTGGTATTAGGTCCAAGCCAACCGCACGTTTGTTTTGCTGTTCTTTTATCGCACAGACAACTTCGTCCAGAGATAAGGGATCATCTAGCTCTTTTTCAGCTTGGAGTTGAGGTAGATCACTAATGTATATTAGATCTGCAGTTCGATCCACGTTAAGTAAATTATCAAAGTGTTCTGACCAACGCCTAAGCACTTCATCCCTGCTTTTCAGAAGGCTACCATCAAGCGACTTCAGAGGCACTTTGACAAAATTGGAGTTACCCAGGAGTTTGCGAACCTCATTATAAAATTCTCCAATTTGATGACTGTCAGCAAGCCATTGCATATACTGCGCCTTTTCCCCCCACCACTTGTCTTTAGCTTCTCTCGTGAGTTTGCGCAACTCCCGATCACTATCTTTTATCACAGCACTACTTTCGTAGTTCTTAAGCAAAGCTCGGTGTTTGGCAATTGCTTCCATCAGGACTCTGTCACTTTCGTCAAACCAGTCTTCCCTTTGCTGAGGTTTTACACCTATAGTAGCAGCTGCGGCATCCAGTATTGACGACGACAGAATTTCCCAAACAGAATCAATATCAAGAGTAACAGGGATCGTCGACACAACATTATTAGCTACAGTCTCCGCAAAAGCCCTCCTCGTCTCGAAGTCAGCAAGCTTCTCTACATTTAACCGTTTTGCTTTGCTCTGACTGGCTCGGCAAGGGCGACGAAGGCGGAGACGCAACCTAGCAATGACAAGTCTATGGTCCGTCCAGCAATGTGCACCACGCATAACACGGGTAACAAGGACCTGGGACACGTCTCTTTGTCGTACGATAGCATAATCAATGAGATGCCAGTGCTTAGATCTTGGGTGCATCCATGTCGTTTTGTGCTTAGCAGCTAGGCGGAACATAGTATTTGTTACTGCGAGCTGATACTGAGCACATAAACTTAGCAGCAACTGGCCGTTGGAATTCATGTTTCCAACTCCATGCCTTCCTAGAACCTTAGGCCAGGCTTCATAGTCTCTGCCTACCCTTGCATTAAAGTCTCCCAAGACCAAAATGCTCTCTCTAGGATGTATCCTCTGAAGGCACTGTGAAAGTTCCTCATAAAATTTACACTTAATGTCGTCAGCACTATCCAGAGTCGGCGCATAAATACTGACCACATTAAGGTAGTTATGGCCACTTAAGTGGAGGCGCAAGGTAGTGGTGCGGTCCGAAATGTGAACAGGACATTCCTGAAGATTCTTGGCGATGTGATTTTTGACCGCCAATCCGACTCCCGACCGCCTCGGTTCAGCAGCGGAGGTCCCTTTCCAATAAAAAGTATAGCCACCGCCATGTTCGATCAGTTCACCTTCGTCAGCCAGATGTGTTTCACTGATAGCAGCCACATCAACATTATAGCGACGAAGTTCCCGAGCTACGATGGCAGTTTTACGTTCCGGGCAGGCGTTGGCATCACGGTCAAGCAGAGTCCGCACATTCCACGCGCCAAATGTCAAATTATGTGATAAAGATGGTGTAATATACTTATTTTTATTATTGTTGCGTCGACCACGAGTTTCAAAGATGCGGAAGCAGCCGTGGTTACTACTATCCTAAGGTTTTTGGGGTGAGCACTTTTTTAGGGCACCTTTTCTAGCCCCCTCCTCGGCTGAGCGGGGAAAGCAGTGCTTCCCTAAATAGGGCTGCTTTGTCATTCTGGGTGCTGCCGAATTTACCCTGTCTCCCCAGTTCAGAGTAAAAGCGACCACGGTGTGTACTCACACCCCCAGAACCGCTGATGTGCAGACCTCGGACAAAGCTCAGTTTGCATCCAACCGAACCTTTCTACCTCAGCCCATCGCCACCAGACTTTGCCAGATCGGAGTCCATAAACATAAACGGTCAGATGCGCAGGATATATTAAAGTGCTCAAACGTTCGCGCAAACGCAGGAGCACTCTCTCGTCCTTACCCCCCTGGATCCAGTGGAACGGAGAACCGCTACGACCGGAGGGGAGCTGGATGCAGTAGACTAGCAAGCAATAACAAAGCCCTTATTACTGCCTTAAGGCCTTCCTACAATTGCCTAGGTATCTTGCCACCGGCGGTGGACTGCTGTAGACATAGCCAAGACACAACACGGAGGGCAACCGAGCAGCTCGGGAGATGTTGTTCCCGAGCCCCTCCTCCAGGTTTAGCCCACGAGCCGACGTGGTTTCCGGGATGTGGCACGAGGAGCCACTGGAGGAGAGCTTTGGCTTGCCGAGCTTCGGGATACCGATGACGGTGGCTTCTTTGAATGCATGTGGTGCGGCCCTTAGGACGGGTGCATTCTGCAGTGCCGTGATCGCCCAGGCACTTGACGCACCTAGGTGCGGCATGGCAGTGCATCTGCGAACCGAATTGGTGACCCTCGGTAGGAGGACAGACCACGAGGACCATGTCGAATGGCACTCTGCCTCTGGCGCGGTGCATCCGGTGCACTTCGGTGACTGGGACGTTTTGCGACAGAAGGTCGGCTTTAATGTCGTCCGCGGGTATTTCTTTCGGGATCCTACTGATCACGACTCTAGTTTGACGGACTTCGGGGAGGGCGTAGGTGTGGAAGGACACACCTCTGAGCCTGAGAGTTTTAGTTAGCTCCCTGTAGTCATTCGACGTAGGGACTTGAACCTTAATACCCTGTTGGGTGGACTTGGCGCTGGTGTAGCCGATTCTCAGATCGGTGCACCATTTGGACACATCTGTCCATTTCCCTGGATGAACACAGGGGGAGGGGGGGCGATCTTTTTTTTCCGCAGAGGGCTGGGCAGAGGGCTTTTCAGCACTGTGGCTGAGGGAAGAGGAGGTTGAGGCCGAGGCGGCCTGGGAGGGGGCAGTGGCGGATGGAGCCACGGGAGCGGAGGTAGATGGTTCGATAGCGGGTTTCTTGGTGGTCCTTGTGTCAGGGCTCTCTTTCACTTTGAGGCTCCTCTTTTTTGAGCCGACCGTCTTGAAGACGCCTTCGTCGGAAGAGGGGGAGGAGCTTTGGGAGTCGCTCTCGTCTAAATAAGGCGAGGTCGGGCGAGGGGACGGCTCACTTATGTCCATGTGGACAGCCGGCGTAGAGCAACTTGGGAGTTGCGACGGAGAGGGTTCGAGGGCATCGCTAAATGTAGCGATGTCTGAGCTAGCGGTGCCTACTTGGTCAGAGGGACCGGGTACGGACTGCTGCAGAGCAGCGAATTTCGCGCCATATCTAGCGAGGAAGTCGGGGTCCTTAAACAGGACCTCCTTGAAGAACGCCACAATTAGGGCGTCCTCCATGGTCTGAGTGGGGGGACAACTTGAGGGTTGGAATGGTGGAAATTATGTTTCCACGTAACTTTACCCTATACCTAACTCCCCGGGTGGATTGGCCCGGGGATGAGTTCCCTCCCTGTCGGGTGCAGACAGGGAGGTGTGTACCTATTGATGAGCCCTAAGCTAGTATACCCTTTTTTTTTTTTTTTTTTTTTGTTCCCGGGGTGGAAAATCCTCATGGATGTCCTCCGCCCTGGGGCGGGCGGAGGGGTCTGTCAGACTCTTACTGACTAAAAACCACCCCGGTGTTCCTTCTCACACCTACGCCGGGGTCGCGGGAACACATTATTCTTCCACAACCCCGGCTGGTGCCGGCCCGCTTGCGCGGGCCCCGTCTCGGGCGGGGGGAGTGAGGTGTACTCCCCCCGCAACGTCTGTGGTCGGCGCACGCGGAACACTACGCGCGCCGCCTTCTCGGGTCCTGATGTTGGGGGGCGACGGATGTCCCCGAATCCGTCGCCCCTGGACCCATTTAGGGGGGCCGGAAGAGGGCGTTGTCCGCCCTCCTCCGACGCCCGGTGCGCCTGCTGCGGATCGGGAGAGTGGACGAGATCTCTCTCTCCCTTTCCGCAGCCTCCTTCTGCGAGATCACTGTTTCGCAGAAGGAAACCACCGCGTCCCAGGACTCGGCGCTGCCGACCATCGAACTCACTACGGTCGGCAGCGACAAGTCACTGCCTACTTCTGAGATGAGGGCACGGCGCGGCTCCTCCCAAGCGGCACACTCTGCCAGCGTATGCCACGCCGTGTCCTCCCGGCAGTCGACGCAGTGGTGACACCGAGCGTCCGGCTCCCTGTTTATGCGACACAGGTACTTCCCGAAGCAGCCATGCCCCGAGAGCACCTGCGTCGCCCGAAACGACAGGGAGCCGTGCCTCCTCCCGAGCCAGAGGTCGAGCACTGGCCGGACCGCCTCGATGGTGACGAGGCCGGCGGTAGGGCGTGAAAGCCTGTCCCGCCATTCCGCCACCAGGACCTCGCGAAGCTGCGACCGACGCTGCTCCATATGGCGCTGCATCGGCCGCTCACCCCGCGCCCTCGCTTCCTCGCGCCACCGATAAAGTGACGCGAGCACCTTCGCGTCTAGGTCCCATGGCGGGGATCCGGCCAGTGCACAAGCCGCCTCGTAGGAGATCGTGCGATACCCCATTATGACTCTGACGGCCATTGCTCTCTGCGGCTTTCGCAGCACAGAGATGCTGGCGGCCGTCAGGTCAGCCGCCCAGATCGGGGCCCCGTAAAGGGCCATCGATCGCACGATCCCCACGTAGAGCCGCCTACAAGCGGCGCTCGGGCCCCCCAAATTGGGAAGCAGCGTTGCCAGCGCCCCGGCCGCGCCCAACAACTTGGGCGCCAGCCGCCGGAAGTGGGGTCCGAAGTCCCACCGGCTGTCGAGCACCAATCCCAGATATTTCATGGTGGGCTCGACAGCGATCCGGACCCCCCCGACCACAATGTGTGATCCGGCCGGCGGCGCCCGCCGGGGGCCATGAAACACCATGGCCTCCGACTTGTTGAGGGCCACCTCCAGGCCGAGGCGCCGTATGCGGCTCACCGTGAGTGAGACCGCCGCCGTCGCGAGCAACGCTGCCTCCCTGTGCGAACTCCCCCGGGCCGTGACCAGCGTGTCGTCCGCGTAACACGTCAGGTCCGCGCCCGGCGGGAGCTCGCCCCTCAGCACCCAGTCGTACCCGATGTTCCACAGGAGCGGTCCCACGACCGATCCCTGCGGAACACCGCACGACACTTGGCGCTGGTTTCCGCCATCACGTCCCATGTAGGTGACACACCTCCCCGCCAGATAAGCCCCAACGATACGGCGGAGGTAGAGAGGCACCCGATGATAACGCAGTGCCTCCCGTATGCAGCTCCAGGGCAGGGTGTTGAAAGCGTTGGAGATGTCCAAGGACACCGCCACCACCACCCCGCCCCGGGACACTGTTTCCTCCGCCAGGACTCTCACCCTCGACACAGCAAGCTAGTATACCCTTCGCCAATCTTAATGTGCGAACGGGGCCCTGACCAGTCTAGCGCGAAGGGTGTAGACACCCCCTAAAGACACTAGGTGAGTAGCTGGAAAGCAAAACTGTCACGAGAGCCGACTAGGAGATCCCCCAAGGCCGGTTATCTGGGACCCGTCCAATTAACTGCCTCGCCCTGAAGGGGTTCGGCGGGTGTGATTGGGACAACACCCCACTCGGCTTCGTTGGCACCGTAAGGTTTCAACCAAGGACCACGAAACTGTGGTTTTACTCACAAGGGGCCTAGTGAAGCTACTCACAAAACACGCGAAAAAGAAATAAGATTTGCCTTGAAAAAGGCACTTTTTAATTGATTAAAATCAAAATCAATTTCTTGATAGTGATTTTATATCGGTGTAGTCGGGGCGACTACGATGACGTCACGAGGTGGCGACGAGAATGATCGGGAAACACAACACTGGGCCTGGAGCGGGAGAGCGCACAAACACGTCCGTCCGCGGCGAGAGTCGAGCGTCGAGTCGTGTCTCCTAAGCAGATGATCGGGAAGTTGTATATATGCTAGCTGCGCGGTAAACTCTGATTGCGCGATGCAGGATTTGTGTGACGTCAGTGTGATGCGTTGTTCGCATGTAGTGGTGTAGATGCCGCCACACACTCATGATTGTTTGTCTTTTTACTAATCCATAGTCTCTTTAGAACCCAGTTGATTGTCATCCTAATTTATATTCCACGTTAAAAAAACAAGACCAAATAAAAATAAAACAGCTTCCTACCCCAATCAGCATGCAAATTCACCCCCTCTCAACCCAAGTATCAATAACATGAAATTTCGGCATCTATTCTGACATACTTGAACTTAATTCGACAGCCAAGGGTCAAAACTCATTTTATTTCGTTACTAAAAGGGTCAACACTCATTTTATTATCTTACAACCAAGGGTCACGACTCATTTGTTTTTGTTGGAGGGTAATTCTTCATGCTAACGAATATCTGTTTAATTTTGTTGGTAATTTGTAGAGCGATGATGAAATGTGAGTAAGTATTAGGGGAAAGGGTCAGTGTTATATTATGTACAGAAGTCTTAAAGTTATGAGTTCGTTTGTTGTTAACTTGGGTCTGTTTTGTCATTTATAACCTACATGATACGGCAAGATGGTACTGCTTTAATCAATCTCAATGTGCGCTGAAATTTTTAACAATATCCTACTAAACGGGCACTGATCACAGCAGTGGCTTACTGCGCGTTACTTATACTAGAAATTACAGATACGTCAGTCTACTATTTCGTCATGATATTAATTCATGGTTTATTAAAAACATTACATCACGCCTGTAATCCCAGAAGGGTTGGGCAGAGGTGTACCTACAGTACACTCACATTTCGCCAGTTATGTTTAAGTCCCATGTAATAGGGGGTGAGCCTATTGTTTATGTTTTATTAATTCATCTTATGTTATATTTATGTTTCATTATGGCTTTTTATGCATGGTCATAATCTATGCATGGTCTACCCATTATCCAAGACCATTCCGCCGTTTTAGCGTGAAAGCGTAACAAACAAACATAAACTAAGTATGTTTGTTTATAACGCCTTCACGCTTCAGCATTTATTTTTTTATTTGTTACCCGCGACTTCGTCTGCGATTCAGAATGAAAAGTAGCCTATGTCCTTAGTATTAGAAGTAGCTTAGGTCATGGTCTATATGTGTCTCAAGTATCACCGCTCGTCGCGCGACAACCGTGCATTTGCGTCGCGCTGTGGCGTCGCGCCTGTTTAACGAGCCTTAAAACGGCTTAACGGCTTATTAAAATTTTCACAAACTTATTTTCACATTTATAATATTATTATAGTTATGGTATTAGGACAGTTAGGATAGAGTAATTTAAATTTAGATTTGAGATAATCGTATTACGAGCCCCATTTAAAACCGCAACACAACTTTCGGGAAGGTTTTCGTCATCCTTCATATCACCATAAACTTTGTAGTTTGAATGATAAGTAGCTACTGTTGTTATGAAAAAAGACCTAGATTCTAATAGCGTATATTATGTAAGTTAAACATGACAAGACTTCGTAGCTTTTATATTTTCTATCTGATTTACTTTCCTTTGAAATCTTTGATTGTTTTCCGATATAGAATCTCAAAGAATACTACCATGTTTTTTTCATGCAAATGAATGAGGATACAATTACCATATTTTTTATGATTTGCTTTAACTTTATGTTGGGTTATGAAAATGGAAGTCCCCCTAGACTTCCATTTTCTGTGGGTATTGTAGTCTTAAAATCACTTGTTTTTTTTTTGTGATTAATAAATTGCTGATTTTTTTTTCGGATGGAAGGACGTATGGACGGACAGACATGGCGAAACTATAACGGTTTCTTGTTGATTACGGACCTTAAAAACATTGTATATCGTACAACTTTATAGTGCTAAGAGTCTCTGAGCTAATCTGCTTAAAGTCCGTTTTAAGCAGATTAGCTCAGAGACTATACTAGCACTTTGTCCGCGTGGATTTCGAAGAAAAAAAAAGTTGCCCATGTCTATCAGAAATAATTTCGGCTTCTAATGGTAAAACATTTTTCAAATCGATCCAGTAGTTTCGGTGGCTATTCAATACAAACAAACAATCAAACCATTCCTCTTTATAATATGAGATTCATATATCTCACTCCGACAAAGCGGTAAAATAAAATCTTGACAACAAAACCCTGTGAAAACCGTTTTTAGATTCACGGATCCGTTAGTGAAATATTAAGCTTTAAAGTGCTAAATTTTGTAAGAGTCAGGTGTCCACCTCACCTGCCAGCTAAATGGTTAGTTTTGGAAATATATTAAAAATAATGAAATAGTTGCTTCACTGCTTTACTGCAATCACAAGTTCGTTTGTTAACCGTTATGATTAGCATAAGCATAGCATAGCATAGCATAATCAGTCTATTATGTTCCCACTACTGGGACACAGGCCTCCTTTCTGTGAGAGGGAGTGGGCCGTAATCCACCACGCGGGCCCAGTGCGGGTTGGTAGATGTCACATGTCTTCGATTTTTTGGTTCTAAGACATGCCGGTTTCCTCACGATGTTTTCCTTCACCGTTTTGAGAGCAGTGGTCATGAAATAATTATTTTTATTCTGATTTAAACAAATGTTTTCTATTGACTGTTTTTTGTTTTTCTTCAAAATGTAAAAACCCACAAACTTAATGCTCCTTGTCGATTATGCTGAGCACCTGAGGTTGCCATTTCTTCGCGTCGGAGCTGAAGATATTTATCTTGGAGATATAAAAGTAAAAGCATGTATCCCAGTAAAGGTCTAGAAACCTAATAAAAATCTTATTGTAATTCCACTCAACGTGAACCCAGTCGGACGTGACACCTACGTATATCCGACTTCCCTTGGCTTTGACGTCATATCCTATATTAAAATGGGATTATTAAATTCTGTTTTGCATATTGGAAAAGCTACAATCATTTTATATTACCTAATATTGGATTTGATCAGGGAGAGAGTCTTATGGCTGAATAACTACAGCCAGCAACCGGCCAACAGGATCAATGGAAGGTTAAGCTAGACTAACCAAGGTTAGAGCATGGATGGGTGACCATCCATTACATACCGAGACACCCTTTTTTTTTCGGGTGGAAAATCATCTAATGACTTCTGCTGCTCTGGTTGGAGCGGGAGGGGGCGTTAGACTTTTACTGACCAAAATCCACCCGTGTTCCTTCAGTTGCCTGTGCCAGGGTCACAGTTATCTCTTTCGAATTTCCCGCGACCCTGAGGCATCGGCCCTATCGGACCCCGTCATTTTGTGCTGACATCTCTTTGAGGCGCGCGTGGAACACGACGCGCCGTCGACCCGGGCCTGGTCCTTACCGAACGGCGAGCTACCCATTGTTCGCCATCCGCAAGCCCGCGCCTACGGTGGCCGGGAATCTGCAGGCGACTCCCGACGCCACCGAGCCACCCGTGTGCCTGAGAGCGCTGTGAATCTTTGACAGTCATTACGGGTAGTCAGATGCCCAAGTCTTACAACCAGTCTTACCAGGGGTATCGTGTTACCTAGTAACTGGGTTGTGAAGGTCTGGTGGGCAGTCGCTCCATGTAAAATACTAATATTCAGCTGCATTCAGTTAGGCTGGTAGCCATCCTCAACATAGTTGGTCAGCTGCATTCAGTTAGTCAGCTGCATTCAGTTAGGCTGGTAGCCGCCCTCAACATAGTTAGCAAAAAAGCCTAGGGAGATGATAGTGTGAAATAGTACCGTCAGGGCTCCGCTGGATAGTTATCACAGGATGGCACTGCGTTATTCAAACACTTTCAGCACTTTTTAACGTTTAATTTGAAATCGACACAGGTTTAGTTAACGTCTTTTCGACTCAAATCCTAATAACGCAAAAACGAATCAACAACATAATAAAACAACAACTCTTTAGTTATATGACATCAAGAAAACGATTTATAAAATATAATTTAAATAAGCCATAATAAATAAACTGCATTTTCATATACATAATAATATTATGTTACAATACATTTTCAATTATTTATTAAGTACTTAAAAAGAACATACGATTCCTTTTAGCCAATAAACAGTGTTCTAATTAATATGAGTACCGTTTATTAAACAATATTTATAACAATAGATGACTTTAAAATTTGATCAAGGGTGACAAAAATTTAAAAGATCATGCCCATGTTGCGAGGATGAGCTAAAGGCGAATAACAAAAGGTATTTACAAGCAGATGTCAGTGCAGATGCCAGCGTGCCTGTATGAATACATGTATGAACGTAAACGAAGCAAAAGGAGTATGTAAGAATCGAAGCAGGAGGCTCTGTAGGTTCTGCCTTCCCCCATGGGAAGAAGGCGTGAGTTTATGAATGCATAATAATGTTGATCAGGGGTAGTTCGTGTGGGAGGTTCACGTTAGAGGTATTTGAGGGAAGAATTGTGAGGCCTTTGTCTAGCATTTGGCTGCGGTTGACTGACATAAATGACTGATTTATGGCCCGGAGTCTGGCTCTTTGAGCACATGGGTATACATCATGTCGCGTGATTTTAAATTCTGATTTTAAGTGAAGTACTCGTATTATATATGATGAAAGACTAGGTGCTTGTTAGATATGATTAAAGCCAAAGGTACTTGATACGGTACTTCTTACTTTGTTTATTGCTATAACTTCGGATATTGCTAGTCTACTCTTTACCGATATTTTTACAACACATCACCACATTCCCATCGATATCTTACAACAAACTGGATAAATGCCATTATGTGCATAAAAAAAAAACATAAAATCCGTACCGTAACCGGTGCCGGACCGTTGCCACCCATTTTAAATTTTTTCCATTCCATTTTCTGTGTGCACGCTCTAATCGCTAAGAATTTATTTGAAATTCTCATACTTCCCAGAAATTCAGGATTTCAGCGAAATTGGCCTTTAAATTCCTGACCAAAAGAATGTCGGTCTGTTTTAAGTGTAAAAAATTGTTTGGAGGGTTATCATAGCTTTGAATTAGTCGTTTCTATAAATATGACGGCGTCAGCGACGGCTGAGCGATAGCGCCGTCATATTTTGGGTTCGGTGGTATCGGGTTTATTGCGTAGAATAATAATATTCACTTCAGTTTTATCCACACGTTAATTACCTATTTCACAATACTTAATTTAAATGGTAAACCGACAGTTTCGTTCTTGAGGAGTGTCTTGGTTGGCATCTCGAGTCAAATTGCGGTCGGCACAGTCCCAACACGACTCTGTCCACGTGCCGCCATCACAAATGATAACTGACGTCACGGCGTTTACCACTTCCTCAGTACTACAGCAGTCAAATCAGCAAATTATTATTTAACAATATCGTTTTCCACCGATAAATATATACACAGATCCTTTAGTTATTACATTTATATAATTTAAGTAAAATGTACATGACCTGGTGAGGCCGTAGCAATCTGCTGAATCCAAGAAGCACAGAACCGGTCGAACGTTTGGACGTCTTTCGGATGAAATGATGATGATGAAGATGATTTAGGTAGAGCCTTAGCATAATCATAGCATAATCAGCCTATAACGTTCCCACTGCTGGGACACAGGCCTCCTCTCTATGAGAGGTAGTGAGCCGTAATCCACCACGCGGGCTCAGTGCGGGTTGGTAGATGTCACATGTCTTCGAATTTTTGGTTCTAGAACATGCCGGTTTCCTCACGATGTTTTCCTTCACCGTTTTGAGAGCAGTGGTGATTTCATTATTTACACAAAGTAAAGCGCCTGCTTGGGTTCGAACTCACGACCTACAACTCGTAAGTCGGGACCGTTACCACTGGGCCACCACTACTAGAACCTTGTGTGTAGATAATTGAATTCTTCCATTTAAATTTGTGCAGATACAAATTTATAATGCAGATCTACACGAATCTTTCTAAGTGCAAGGTTTTAGAAGAAGAAAAAAAAGCATAGATTTGTGCAGCAACATTTCTATAAAGAAATGTTGCTGCACAAATCTATGCTTTTAAATTACGAATTTAAAAAAAATATAGCATTTTCTATATTAGTAATTTACATCTTTACGGACTTTGAATGAAACCCCGAAAAACCATAATATCAACAAAAAAAAAGTGTAAAAAGCCAATTTAACGGTTCCATAAATCCGAAAATTACTTTTAAAGGCTTATAATATAACATTACATAAACCCCACAGAAAGAGGAGAAACGGGTAAAAAGCAGGTAAAATCAACCCTTAGCAGTAATTTTAAGGGAAATATAAACAGCATGGAACAACGAATCTGATATTAGGGTGACCTTGACACGATCCCCAGCGACCTCGATATGTACGTTTTACTAACTAAATAACGCTTGCGAGTTCTTTTTTCGTTTCGTAGAAGAGGTTTTACAAGGAAATTAATATGCAAACATAGACCAATTTTGCATAGGGGATGTTTGGATTACAAATAAAGACAAAGGCCAATATGGTTGATTTTTGCTATTTGCAAGTGTTATTTTTGTTTTAAGCTAAATTTTAATTTGTTTCATGACATTAATTTTACTTCAATACATTCATAGTCTGCACTTCAGTGCACAACGCCATAAATTTAGTACGTAACTATATAATAACCGTTGTTTGAAGAAAATCCTTGATTGCTTTAAGGTATTCACGTAGGACTTTAAGACCTAGATCTTTAAACGTTAGATACCTAACACGTACTTTTGCAAAGCATTATTCCAGTCACTGTCACAACTGTCAAACTAAATGTAGGTATATCCCATTCGCTCTAAGTTTGCCGCTGACCGTCAGCAAAACCAATAAATATTGAGAAAGAAGGATATTAAGATGCCGAATAAATAACAATCATACGTTCTTTCGATGACGTTGCCTACGGCATTAAGAAGGCCACTCAGTGATGCGGAAGGCGGTTGGAGGGAGGGGACACGACCACTGACCGGCAAACTTAGAGCGAACACGTAGTTCAAGATAGAGAATGGAACATGACTTTGTAAGCTAAAACGTGGAAGTAACCTCACCTGTGACCGTCTTACCTAGTACCTATTTACTTATTTTGTTAAGATGTGTGTCAATGGAACACACCAGTATGAACCCTAAGTCATTACAATACATCTTTTTTCATAATGACCCTCGGCAATCATCGCATCTACGAATACAAACGAATGCTATGCTATCGTGTATAATAGTTGGAATTCAGAACGTTGTATTTTATTGTTTTTTATTTTGATTTGTAGGAAAAATAAATACAAAACAAAAGAACAATAACGTATTTAGTTCTGAATTCAAATTTTTAAACACGATCAATCTAATAATTGATAGACATGGAAATTAGCATTCGTTTGTATTCGGAAATGCGATGATTGCCGAGGGAAATTAAGAAAATATTGCACTTAAGTGTTACGGTATGCCATTCAAGTTATATGTAACTTTTATTATCAAATACCTAAGATATTTTGCTAGACTATATTCAAAGTTAAGAAGAATTTTGAACAAATGAACATTGTTCAATGGCTTTTGTTCATTGTTTTCACACCTCCTAAGAGGCGGAGCATTGTTATTATTTAGCATTAACTAAAATTAATGAGCTATTGTCAAGATTTCATACTGATACGAAGCTGTATTAAGATTTCTCTTCCCCTCAAAGTAATTAATTCAGTTACTTTCATGTTTTAGACTAGCTGTGCCTGCGACGTCGTTTGCGTGGATATTTGAAAACAATAACGTGTCTCTTTACTATTTATTTTTATGAAAATTTAAGTAGCCTAAGTTACTTCTCAAACCATCGGCTATTTGTCAGTGTGTGTCAATCTGTTTCGGAGATTAGCCGGATTAAACAGACGGACCGGCAGACAAAAAAAAAATGGTATTATTAGTTATCAGTTATTTTGACATTAACAACAAACACATGAATTTTGTTTATTTTAAAATTAAATTTCCGTTAAATTTCCTGTTTAAAATTAAATTATATCATATGACACTCGGCTCGGGTATGAGCTACAGCTACTGCTGTAGCTTCCAATCTGTGAAAGAATTTTCGGAAACGGATCAGTAGTTCCGAGGATTACCCACAAATAGTCTCACTATCACTCTCTTTATAATATTAGACTTAATCTTTATTTAGTTTTACAAAACAAAAGTGTGTCGCGCCCATCTTCTCTCAATAATTGAACTCCATGCCCTTTACGTTGATTCTTAAAAATGTCTAAAAGTTTTAGTTACACCGCACTAAAAATGAAATCTAACACATCCGATAACCTGACAAATAAAACCCACACTTCACTAAAATCCTTTCAAACAATAAAATCGTACCGCAAAACAATTCACAGAATGGTTAGCAAAATAATGTAATTTAGTTAAACAAATTCTGTTTGGCGGCGTCGCAATTCAGCTGAAACATTTACCTTAAAAAGGCGTGGTATAATACTATTTAATCTGTGAATGTCGCTGTAATAAGCGGGGATGTTTCACTTCAAGCGCTGAAAGATGGAATGTATTGAGTCTAGTATTGATTTTTTTCAGGCGTGCTGCTTCAAATATACATACATGGCTGTTATTAGCAAATTGTAAATTTTTTTGGTCGAGTTTTTCAAAGAATAAAACGTTCTTTGAATATACTACATACATACCTACATAAACTTACGCATTCATCCCATGGGGGTAGGCAGAAAAAAAGAGATCCTTACATATTCCTTTTGCTTCAACAACATTCATTGCGTTATTTACGCCATATAGCAGACAAATGTTTCGAACATATGAAGCAATGGAAAAGCAATACCCTTCAAAATGATTCAGAATGTGCTTGAGAGTGTGTTACGCATTAAGAGTGCTGGTCACACAAGCACGCCGGTTGGAAGTACTACGCAACTGACCTTCCTATGGAACATTACCAATAAGGAATTGAACATACCAGCAATGCATTATTTTATTTTATTTTTATTTGAGATGGGTTTGCTCTTGACTCTAGTCTAGGTCAGAGGTGACAGAGAAAAAGCTACGATGGAGTGAGCTTACCCAGAAGAAGCCTGTTCACTCTAACTTTGAAGAGATTCGGGTTGAATGCGTTCGGGAAAACAGACGCAGGTAGTGAGTTTGTATTAAACATACAAACATCGAATACTATTAACGTCCCTATATTTGATTTCATGATTAGTGGAGCAAAGATTGTGAATTTATTTCTTCTCCATCTGTATTACTTCTTTGTTACACATTATACATTTACCCTCCTTACAAACAAATCACTGTTTGACTTTTTAAAGTACCCTTCACCTTCTTTAAGACGCGTTTCTTCGGTACTAATCTGAAATCCGAAGGTACCGAACCCCTCATACAATATCCAAATTTATTTGGCAAACAAATTGTAAATGGTAGAACAAAACCGTTGAACCTTGCTTCAGGTACCAAAATAATGATCATTGTAAATTCAACGACTCTTCAACACATTTCAGTGGAGTTTGGCCTGGATATAACTGGTCGGGTTTATTGACCTGCAAGTGTATGGACAGCTGTGTGCTTGTTTCAAGTGTTCGTAGAAAATTTTCTCAGATTACGGTGATTTTGAGTGGTCTTATGATGGTTTCAGAAGGGCTATTCTGTAACCATATCACCGTGAAAACTTAGGTGAAGTGAGCATGGAGTGGGCTGTCAATGCCACTTGAAAGAGACGGGATGACACTGACAGCCCTCTTCACGCAAGGCGTCACAGATTTTAACAGTTTCGACATGCTGATGACCTCATGTAAACTTTTAAAAGCCATATTTATACTGACCATATTAGTGATGTTCCTAAGAAAGGTCAGGTGTGTAGTTCTTGCAACCAGCGTGAGTGTATGACCAGATGTACGAACGTAAACGAAGCAAGAGAAGTTTAACGGAAATTGTTCTACCAGAATCGCGTTGCACCGTCGCGTCGCGCCTGTCTGTGGGGAGCCTTTACGTTCTGAGTTTTTTTTTCATCCGGTTAACCATCTGATTACATTCCCAGGCATTTTCATGAATTTGTTAATTAAAACATATTTAACGACTGTTAAATATTTAAACCCTATTTACTTTTCGCAATTTTCACTCGTTAATTAGGGCACTTAATTTCAATTTCATATTGTTGGAATTCGTTTATTTACGGGGTAAATGGTAGGTGTGTAATAAGATACCTATTTTTAAATTGGTAAAGGATGAACATACAGGATACCAATTGTATTCAGGGAAATTAATTATTAAGCAAAGTGACTATTCCGTTTTCATACTTTGAAAACATAACTGTCATTGAATAGTTGTTTGAAATGGCTTTAACCCTCCAAAATTGACATAGAGTGTCAATTTGCTTAATAATAAATTTCCCTAACTGTACATGAAATTGATGTGAGCTCTAACGTGAATCCGCGGGTAGGAGCTATTTTATTGTTAACAGTAGTGTCTTATTGTAAACAAAACAAAAGAAGTCAAATGTTGGTATACTTTAGTATAGGTACCAACATTTTACTCCTTTTTTTTACGTTTTTTTTTTAGGTGTGCACACTTCTAACGACCTCTTCAAGGATCACAGGCGTGATGTTATATTAAGTGGAGTATCTAATTGCCTCATTATTGCCTATAATAAATCAACGGTATTTTCCATTACAAGAACTTTAACGTGGTGCTCTCATTAAAGTGGTCTGGTGTTGTACGTTAATTGAAGCTCATTTACACGAGGACAGTTTCTCGAATCAAACAGGCGATTACCGAACGGAAGACGATTTAAAAAAGACTCGCAAGTTGAAAAGCGAGGTTCGCCTCGCTGTTTTAAAAATAAATGGAAGCATCTGTACAAACCAAAACCGTGTTTTGTGTTGTCACATTGCAGATTCAGCAAATCGCCTGACACCGAGTCTCGTATAACATAGTCGAAGGCGAGTTTTTATTTCTTCTAGAAAAGAGATTCTGTTATATTTTAAAGGCCGTCATGAAAATCTGTGTCATGTCATTTTCACCCGCATTTTACATAACATAACACATAATATAACATCACGCCTGTAATCCCATAGGGTTAGGCAGAGGTGTACCTATAGTACACCCACATTTCGCCAGTTATGCTTAAGTCCCATGTAATTGGGGGCGAGCCTATTGCCATCAACCGGGCACAAATCCAAACTCCGGGCTGCTACTGAGAAATTTCAGCTAGATATACCCAAAAACACCATGATCGGCCTGGGTATCGAACCCAGGACCTCATGTTATTGGACATTAAGACGTCAACAAAAAACTATTGTGTTTGGACAGCTGCTATTGTTTGTCCGTTCCCCGCTTTCTTAGGAAACCCAAGCTTTAGTTATAACGACGCGTTCGTGTCCGTGTAAGTAAGTGTCGTGCAAGACTCGTAGGCAAGTTTCGCCTACAAAACTCGCATAGGCATTCTCGTCTCTCATCAGGCGAGAAACTCTCCTTGTGTAAACGAGCCTTTAGTCCCTATAACGTCGAGTGGAACCAACTTGATGGATTCAAGTGAATAGGTGGCGACAGATTTAATTATTATGACGTTGTGAGAGTTTGTTTGTTTGTTTGGCATCTCGCAGGTCAACCTATGCGGTTGTCGTCTGCTTAGGCGGACTTGCCTGTGGATTCCCTAATAAATTAAGGCCTCCAGCCAGGACTTAAACTTATATACTAACTAAAACTAAGCGACAACGCTAAGGGCACCCCCTGTGGGGTACGAACCTCGGCTTAGGGCGTCGCTGGAAGAGGGCAGCAAATGCCTAGCTGGATCAGGATTGGTATTATTTACGGACGAATTTAAAGCTACAGGCTCAGCGGCGCGGGCTGGCTCGAGCAAGGGTCGGGAGGGGCGTCGATTTGGGCGTCGCGGCGGGTCTCGGCGGCGAGGGCGGTAGGACGGCGATCGGGTTTTGGGCTTATGTAGCGTGCTAGTGGCCTTACTACTCTCCTGGAGGAGGGTAGTGGCGTCGTCGGGGTCGATTAAAGTATGCCTTGGTCGGCGAATACTGCTAATGCGAGAGGGAGTGTAGCGGGCGGCCGCTGTAATCAGGGGGTTAGAATGTTTGATGCCGCAGTCGAAGAAACGCTTTGATAAGCTTTTCATGAACTGTTTTATGGTTGGCATTTTGAGGTCGACGTGAAGATCTATATTACGGACATAGAAGGGGGCACCCGTGACCCTTCTGAGGAAACGGTTTTGGAGGGTCTGCATCTTATGGAGATGACGTGGGTGAGCGTGCGCAAATACAACGCAGGCATAGGTCATGATGGGACGGATGACTGCGGTATAGATGCGGAGCTTGCATTTGAGGGACAGTTTACTACGGGCTGTCAGTACGAATTGGAGCCTGCTAAGAGCGAAGGAGGCGCGCGCGCGAACCGCCTTAATATGAGCCTTAAAGGTAAGGTTCTCATCGAGGATCACGCCTAGGTATTTGGCTTGCTTCTCCCAAGGGATTGGCTTGCCGTACATAGTGATCGGGCTGGGAAGTGGGGGAGGGAGTCGACGACGTCTCGAGAAGAGAACCGCCTGACTCTTATCGGGGTTGACCTCGATTCTCCATTTCCGGAACCAAGCGCCTAAGACGTTTGCGGAGGTTTGGAAAGTACGAGCTATAGCGTTGGGACAGTGACCGGTATAGTAAACGGCAGTGTCGTCGGCGAAGAGAGCCAACTGAGCCTTTTTACTTTTTGGGATATCGCTAGTGAACAGCGTGAAGGCGAGAGGAGATAGTACGGAACCCTGAGGGACACCGGCGCGAATAGGATGAGGGGACGAGAGTGCTCCCTCGACGCGATAGCGAAAGGTCCGGTTCGACAAAAAGTCTCGTAAGATGAGCACGAGACGATCTGGCACTCCTAGTTGGTAGAGCTTGTATATCAAGCCGTTGTGCCAGACTTTGTCGAAGGCTTTCGCTATGTCGAAGAATAGCACACCCGTCGTCGCGTTACGCTGCAGACCAGCGCATAAGTGCTCTACTATACGGTGGACCTGTTGGGTGCCCGAGTGTTGGCTACGGAAACCAAACTGCTCGTTTGGTATGAGGCTCTTTGCTTCGGCGTAGTCTTTGAGACGCTTATAAATAAGCCTCTCGTAGATTTTGCCGAGAACATTGAGTAAACTAATAGGGCGGTAGCTGGAGGGCTCAGACTTTGGCTTGCCTGGCTATGGGATACCGATGACGGTGGTTTCTTTCCATGCTTGTGGGAAAATGTTGTTGCTCAAGGCGCCATTGAAGATGGCGGTCATAAGCATTATTAGCGGGGCAGGGAGGAGTTTGTATACCTTATTGGTAATACCATCCGAACCGGGGGCCTTACGAGCGTGGAGCCCTTTAATGATGTCGTGCACTTCGTCTGGAGTGACGAGAGGCAGAGTATCATCAGGGTCTTCGACGGGAGCGAGGGAGGCTCTTCGTTTGACTTCAGCGTCGACCTTGTTCAGGTGAGCTTGGTCTACTGGTTGGGAGCTGGGAGAACATTGGGACTCTAGGCTGTCAGCAAGACATTCAGCCTTGTCGGGACTGTCGAAAGCGACACTATTGTCGGGGCGGATGAGAGGAGGCATAGAGACGTCTTCTGAGGAATGCAATTTCCTCTGTAATTGCCAGAAGGCTTGATGAGTGTGCTCGAGTTCACTGAGCATCTTGTTCCAGCCCTCAGAGCGAACCTCCCCTATGCGTTTCTTTACAGCACGCTGTAAATGGCGCATGTGGGCTTTGTTCGCGTCACAAGGGAAGGAGTCGTAGGCACGGATGGCCACGTTCTTCTCGGTTATCAGGTCACGTACGTCAGTAGGTAGTTTCCAGCGATGGTCTTCCATCACCGGAACTTCCCGTGAACAATCCGTCAATACGGATTGTACGTGCTCTGTAAAAGAGTCGATTGCGGCCGTCGTGTCGGCGACTGACACTAAGTGATCGGGGATGGTGTCTAAGTGAGGCGACGTGGTGGATTTCAGTCTTTCGCTTACTTTCCTCCAGTCGGTTATCGTCTGGGTCTGAGGGGGGCGGTTGGGGTCGATTGGGCCCGAGTAGGGAGCAAGATGCATGACTACAGGGCGGTGGTCAGAGTTAAGCTCGTGGAACGTCTCTATCGATTGCAAACGGAGGTTCACATTCTTGAGCAGCGCTACATCGAGAACATCGGGATGGTGATTAGGATTACCTGGGAAGTGAGTCGGGCTCATTGGAGCAATGACGTCGAAGTTAAGGGATTCGCCTAACTTGAAAACTAACCTACCTCTGGTTGAGGTTGTGCTACTATTCCACGCCGGGACGTTGTGAGAGTTCTGTATAACTTTATTTATAACGTGTTCCGGAGAAAAAACTTGTGAAAAACTGAACTTTGAATTATTATGAAAGTGTTTTATGATGAATTTCCCGAAATGAATGTATTGTTGTTTTGTGGTTTTTTCAACATAATTATGTGGTGTTTAGTTTGAAATATATTTAGAGCATGTACGCATTATTCCCCGAAACCATGGTTAGACGAAGGGTTCAGTACATCTTGTTTCGCCAACTAAAAAAGCTACATTAAATTTGTTGTAAATTACTGAACTGTGTGTGCAAGTATTTTAAACTCCATAGCGAACAATCATTTCGCATCAGTAAATAGAAGGAAAAAATAACATATCCACTTAAAATACCAAACATGAGTAAAGTGAAAACTCCTGTAACTCACAACAAATGCGAGTACTTTCAAACAAACTTTATATAAAACTCGGTGCAAATAACCGTGGTAACAAATGCAATTTGTTAGGGCACAAATAACAGTGGACATTGTAATTGAATTAAAAAGTTTCCCCTGGGATCGCGTGCCGAGCGTGGACAAGGACAAAGCTTGTATCTTTCCCCTGTCATTTTTCTACGTGGACAAGGGAGAAATAATTGTGATTTTATCGATACTGGAAAAAATCATGAGGCTAATTCCATTTATTTTATTTAAAAATTAAAGCTTTCGTGTTGACACACGATGTTAATTCACTTTGATAGCGTTGTGGATGGGGATTGAACTCACGGCTTCTCACTTGCCAGTGTCTTTAGCCAATGATGAAGGCTAATTTTATTCTAGGTATATTGTCTTCACATGGAATTATAATTGAGATATAAAAAGAGTACCTACTCCATACCTTTTAGAGGGGTGGCTGGAATCCATTAAAATTTATAGTAAATTTTGAATTAGCCCATTTAAAATGAATGATTGAAATAAATTATTAAAATAAATTATTGTCTTTAATAGCCCACTTAAAATAAATAAATGCCCATGATTCTTACGGATTTGATATTCAATCAAAGCAATTAATTTTATAGTTTGCAAACAACCAAAAAATAAAAATAAATGTGTTATGTTACAAGCGTCTTCCATGTTCTAACGTCACGTGGGCATGCAACTCATATTATTATTGTGTTTACACAAATTTAATGATATTATAATTTTATAAAATCATTAAGAAATCGAAAAAAAAACAAATCGTTTGCATGACAGTAAAAATTACAAACTGACAAATGTCAACAAGGTTACACTAATAATAAAAAAAACAGATTTCATCAAAGTTACAGTATTATAAATAAAATATAAATGTCAAATGGAATAATAGCATGTCAATCAGTCAGTAATTCATAATTAAGGAAGTCGTCAATTGTGTATTCATTTCTTTTCAATTAATATTTTGATTAGAAATAATCTACAGTCACAATATATCTGCCTGCTTGCAAGGTTTCTGTAATTCCAAGTAACACTAATGCTGCTGTCAGTCAGTCGTCTTATGGCTCTCAGTCGAATGCACGAATTGAAGGTTGAGAGTGATTGAGAAACCTAACAAATTGTGGTTTTTGATATGCAAAATCTTTTGAGTTAAAAATATAAGAGGTACTTTAAGCTGTCTGAGTGATTAAGACTGTGCGGGCGCATAAGGCATTGCAAAACAATATAATAGTTACAGGTACAGTAGGGCCATGCGTCAGTGTTGTCAAAACCAGTATAAGCTGGTCTCTTTTTCTCTTATAACTTTCTAGAGTGTTGCCACTGACTTGCGGATTGCTGTACTACTTAACAGCTGTCTGAGTGATTTAAAACTTTACGAGCACATCAGTCATTCCATTACAATACTGATGTAACAAACATTAAAAAAAACCTAATTGAGAACTTCCTCCTTTTTAAAAGTAGGTTAATAAATATTCAGATTGTGGTCGATAGTGTTCAAAGGAATTAGCGTGCAGGTACCAACTGCTGTTGGATACCCTATATCGTGGTTCAAACAGTATACAGAGTAGACTGCCCAAGGTGTGTCGACTACATTGTTACCGTCTATAATGAAAACATATTAAATGCATCCCATTTTGTGGCGGCATCTACATCGCCACATGCGAACAAGCAAGCATCACACTGACGTCACTCAAAATCCTGCATCGCGCAAGCAGAGTTTACCGCGCAATTAGCAATTATGTACAACATACCGACATCAATATTGGTGCAGTTGCCCACCAGACACGACCCCCTAACGTTTGGTCGGAGGATCCTCCCTTTTCTATGGAGGATGAGTGAATTTAGTAACTCATATCTCTATCTATACACGTTATTTACGTTGTCATTTTATCTGAATCTGATAAACGTTGACTTTCCAAATTGTTTAACACAAAACACTGGCTGCATACAAACCAGCCAAACAACTGATTCCACATTTTATTTAAATGGCAAAGACAGACATACTTTATCACGACACAGATAAAATACGACATTGTAACTGAATTAAAAGTTGCCCGAGAGAACTCCCATTGCAATGTATGGAAACAATGTTTGTTTATTTCCTGAAATAATGTATGAATGCGAAATGTTGTCATGGCTCGGTGGTTAAGGGCCAGACCCACTGAGCGTATGTATCTTACACGAGGAATTTTTTCTCGAGTGTAACGCATGGAGTATTTGTATGCAAGCCGAGCTTGGAAGTCATTGCGTAACACATTTTTTTTTTGGGTGGGAAACCATCAAATGACTTCTCGCTCTGGGTGGAGCGTGTCAGACTTTTACTGACTAAAACCCACCCGTGTTCCTTCAGTTGCCTGTGCCAGGGCCACGGTTTCTCTTTCGAATTTCCCGTCATTTGGTGCTGACATCTCTTTGAGGCGCGTGTGGAACACAACGAGCCGTCGACCCGGGGCTGGTCCTTACCGGACGACGAGCTACCCATTGCTCGCCGTCCGCAAGCCCGCGCCTACGGTGGCCGGGAATCTGCAGGCGACTCCTGACGCCCAGGGTGTCTCCTTCGGCGACTAGGGGCGTGTGGCCGCAAGCCTCTCTCCCTCACGCGTTCCGCCTCCTCCTTCACGGGCATTAGAAGGAGTTCATGGCTTTCCATTCCCTCTCGCTCCGTACCATGGCCTGGAACAGTGCCAGACGCGAGAGATCGCCGTCGCCGTTCGCCTCCGCAAGGATACGGCGGTGCTCCGCCCAAGCTGGTATGCTCCACCATGTCCTCCGGGCGAGCCACATAATGGTGACACCCGGGCCTTTCCTCCCGCCTTATGCGAAACAGGAACCAGCCGAAATAACCGTTTCCGGTGAGGACCAGTGTCAGTCGGAAGGTGAGGACGCCTTGGTGCCTCTCCAACCACCCCTCGAAGAGGGGACTTGTCGCCGCTATTGTGGCGTGCCCAGCACTGGGTTGCGACAATCACACCCTCCATGTCGCCATGAGATCCCGCTGGAGCACTGTCCGCTGTACCGTGATATCTCGCGGCAGCGGAGTTACAACCCGGCGTTTTGTCTCCTCGCGCCACTCCCATACATGTGCGACGGCTTTTGCCTCCAGATCTATTATATTTCTATTTTGGGCTCCTAAAAATACAAATCAGTCAAGTAACTCTGCTACCCACTTGGATCTAGCGCTCGCTGGCCCCTGCCGCGGTAACGCTCGCTTCGCTCGCTCGGCTCGCGCGCAATTGGTCACAGTTCTAACCTAACCCATTTTGTCGGGGTGCCTTATCTTAGTTACTGCTATCAATTCGGCTCGCACGTGGTTGGTCACAGTTTTAAACTTACTTAACCCGTCCAGTCGAGGTATTTATGGCTTTGTTACTGCGACCAACTGAGAGAAAAGGCCTAAAAATTTAAATGAAAAAGGGCTCATTCAAATATTTCCCCATAAGTTAACCCAGCCCTGGGATAAATCTAGCCTTACGTTATGAAGTAAGTTATCTCAGCATTGGTATAAAAGGGATCTTTATAAAGCTATTTCGTAGCTTTGTATTTGTACATCAATTGGACAAGGTACTTTAAAATACCCATTGTGTGTGCAGCTATTAGTCTATAGTATTCGAGGTACATAAAATTCTAAAATATTGATACATCGTCACGACCGTTTCGACATAGAATTTACTATGTTTAAAAATAAACAACCACTAACTATGATTGATGATGGTAGCATACATTTTTCTTCTACTACCGTCTACCTGTACGTCTACCTGTGATATTTTCCCGATCGTTAAGTTTGACAGATATATAACCTGGGATGAGAAGGACAAAGGCTACTTCTCATCCTAGATACCCATACTTAAAATTGCGAAATAATATCATCTTTATCGCAGACGATGTCGCGGGCCAAAGCAGGTGTATAAAAAGGTTTTCAAGAACTCTGTTCAGCAGACCACTTCAGCGGTTAAAAGCCTTCAATAGGCCTATAAAATTCGGTTTCAGTTCTATTTACACAAAAACACACTTAAACCGATTTTCGTCCAAAATCTTTTAATGCGTAATCGGTGTTAGAATACCCGTGAAAAGTGTAAATCGTACGTTATAGTGATAAATAGTTTTGGGAGCAAGATCCCTTTTAGCAAACAATCTATTAGAAATTGAATTTAAGATAGGTATAGTTTCTTATTTACCTTCAAGGTTTTTCACAGTACCTTGGTTTCAGTCAAGAAATAAGTATGACACTGACTCGGACAGACTAGGGCGTGGCACAAAGGGAGTATGATATCTAACTAAAACGCTCTTTGCTATCTAAAGCTAGGCGCTTGTTATAGCCGCGCAATGGACAATTACGTGAACGAACATGAGGAGCCCTGGCGGATTACAGCGCATTTCAATAATAGTTTCAAATAGATTCAAACTTTCGAATTTGAATTTTAGGTGAATAATGGCATTATTAATTACTGGCTGCTCCCCGCGTTTTCACACACTTATATCTCGATCCCGTGGGAATATCGAGATAAAAAGTATCCTACTTAATAATCCAGGTTATACTCCGGGTTAGTCACCATCTGTGTGCCGATTTTCATACAAATCCGATCAGTGGTTCTTGCCTGAAAGAGTGACAAATATCTATCTTTCCTCACAATTTTTTGCGTTTAAAACATTAATAATTTAAAAAAAAAAATGATAGGACAGGATAGGATATATTGGCCCTAACATATTTGACATAACACATTAACAGCTTTTGATATTAGTACCAGCCAGCAAAATCTATAAAAGGTTGTACATAAATTATTCAAGGAAAAGGTCTATTTTTACTTAATAATGGGTGGACCAAGGCTGCCATTGATGATGATGATAAATGACAATCGGCTTGCCTCCTATTGTTGTATGGGAAAACAACAAAAGTACTTATACCGCACACATACTTATCCATGCATAAATTCACGCCTTGGTTCGTTTCCATGGAAGTAGGCAGAAACCACAGAACGCTACCTGCCACGATCATGACATACTTTTATTGCATACATCGTGTCATGCACGATAGTTGTGAGTACTACGCATCTGACCTTTTTGAAGAACATCACCAATAAGGTCACTATTTATGTCCTTCTAGGGCGTCCCCTCCTGGTGTTTCCGCTCACTCTCTTTCTGCCTTCTATATACCTTTTTTGAGCCGCCTTTCACTCATCCTCCCAACTTTGCAAACCATCTAAACATGTCTATCATACTATTTTCTAATTATGTCTGTCAGTACTTAAACTTTTTCGTTTAAACCAATAGATATCTAACGTATCTATTAATATTTTAGTTTGCCATTGGCGCCTATAATAGACTTCTTAGTTGTCTTTTGCTGAAATAATAGATCGCTGCTTTGCAACATCGCCATTTTAAGTAGATTAAATAAATATAATCGTATTACGTCTAGCAATTAATAATAATGTGACTTTGATGAACACATCAAGACACACATACAAACACACACATTCACATTATTTTTCAGGTATGTTAGCACAAGCACACGTCGATGGCTTCCACGCCATCGTCAGACAGAAATCTGCCTCTTTGCTCTGCAGAGTGCGGGAAAGCTCCAACTTCATCCTGAAGACCATAGCGCGGAGGTACGACACTCCTTTGTTAGGTGATGTTGTTCGATGATGCATTTCGAACAATAACATAGTTACTAAATAGATTATAAGTTTACTAACACAAGTAAGTACAGCAAAGTTAAATATTGTGGATGAATAGACTTAAGTGGTGATGAAAAACAAACAATATCCATTGTGTAAATCATAAGAAGTAAGCAATCAAACAGACAGACACGAAAAGAGCATTTGTTCGGTAGTTTTTTTCACTTTTTTTGCTGTGGTACCTAACTACCCCACACAAAATTCTTATACCTTCACTTGCTAAGTAAATATCAGAGTCAGGAAGTTACTAGAACATCATCAACATAGAAGTGAAAAAAAACGTATCATTGAAGCTAACTTAAAAACCAATTATCTGAACTTGGCCAAATTTATATTGTGGGTATATCTCAGATTTCGATCCCTCATCCTCGTGTTTAAGAAGCTTAGTTAATTACCAGTAAAACCCCAAAGGTTGAATGATCACATAAAAAGCTCGTCATGTTTGTTCCGGCGGACACCGCAACAGTGCGACTGTTTATCAAATTATCCGTGCAACATGCGAAAACCCACGCGATGCAAAATTATGATAATAGCATTGTGGTTGGGTTATTTCGCATAGTTACTGATGAGTTCATGTTTGAACTTTAGAACTTTAGTGGTAGAGCTTCTTGTAAAAGGCCCTTTTGGGGGAAGTTTTCTACCACATTAAAGGCCATCACTCAGCTTAATGCTACAACCCTATGCGAGACAGAGCCCCAGCGCTGGTTATGATTACCAGATAATGTCATGAACTAAGTTTCAATTGGTTTAGCTGGAAAACACAAATTGCGTTGAGTTGTATGAAAATTTAAGCAATTTTTACTATCTAAATCAAATCGTGCAGAGAAAATGTAAGTTTTTTTTGCTGTTAAACATACACTTACAACGTTAAGTTTATTACACCCAAGAATCAAGTAAAAGCGTGAATGAATGGTGTGGTTTCCTAAAACTGCGTGCCATGTTTGACGCCAGTAACATTAACATTACAACTTTATGGGCGCATATTAACGTTCGCGTCAACATTAACGTGACGTCATCATAGCCTGACATAACATGATAAGGTGCAGAAGCTCTACTCCGTACACCGTCGTTAAACTCAGCATAGATTCACACTAGCCTGTTGACGTTAAACTGAGCGATTGAACTATCCGTTCAATATGACTGTGACAATTCAAGTGACGTTCGTGTTCTAATTGAAGTCTCTTACATTTTTTTAAAACGTTTGAAGTAAAATAATACATTTTCAAGAAATCTTGTTACATACACATTTTTGCTTATGAAGCAAGTATCAATTGTTACCATTAATTTGCTATAAGAAGAACAGCAGCCTAATTGCTTAACACATTTTCGTAAACGATTACGACTAATCTCTTGTATTTTGACAGTTCATCAACATTCATTGCGTTGTTTACATTGTTGAGCAGATTTTTTTATCGAACTTATGAAGCAATGGATTAGCAATCTGTTTCAAAACAATTCAGATTCCAATTGATTGTGTATTACGCAATTAGGGTACGGGCTTCCAATAAGTGTTTGTTTTTTAAAACCGCTGTTTTTGATGTGAATGTGTAATTTCGCAGGCAATCTTTTATTACTTTCTTTTTCAAAACGATTCTCCAGAAGTAAGTAAGCCTTCTTTCACATTTATGTGTTTGTCACCACAGATGTACGTAATACTACGCAAACAAAATGAGGCTCCCAAAAAATACCATAAAATATTCGTGACATCATTCGATACACCATTTGTTCATTGAACAATAAAGATAATTAGTGCCTATGGTGTTACAGTCACATGAAGAATGTTTTGTTTAAATAACAGTAATTAATTCCGTAACGGTTATAGGTAAAGTGTTATTGCGTTATGTAACGACATTCTCAGTGGAAACCCGTAGCTTGTAATAGTAATTAGTAAAAGATGCCAACAGACTGGCTCCTTTTTACGTGGCACTTATGAAATACGCTTCTGTCCAGGACAAACTAGCATATGTCCTTCCTCAGGATGCCACGTTGTCAAATTTTATCGAAATCCGTTCGGTGGTTTAGGCGTGAAAAGTAACATACAGAGTTACTTTCAAATTTATAATATTTTATGTATGAGTGTATAAATATATAACATTGACATAAGTATTAGTATGGATTAACAGCTGAAAACGTGCTTATTTATGTCTTCATATTTTCAAACTAGCATAATGTGCCATAGTAGGTAGATTACAGAAATTCCGACTGTTTTTTTTTTCTTGAAAAAAAAACAGTCGGAAGTTCTGTCATCAGAATCTAGGTGCACATTTCCAATTTGTCGTTTTCTATGGAGAAGCACCGGCAAGAAACTCCACGGTTACTGTTTTAAAAATATTTAACTTATGCAATATTTTCAAATTACAGTGTTAATAGTTATTAGATAGGACAGTGGTAGGCCTGTCAACAAGTAGGTACCATATGCTTAACAAATATATATAATATTGTATATACATATTTAACATAACTGGCGAAATGTGGGTGTACCATAGGTACACCTCTGCCCAGCCCTCCGGGGAAACAAGACGTGATGTTATATATACATATATTATATTGTATATATAAACATTCATTAAGTTAAACCAAAAAATTACACATAGATGCAACATTTGTAAACTTTGCAATGCAATTTTGAAAAAAAAAATGTAACGGTCTATAAATCTACAATCTACAAGGCCTACAACGGTCTCACATTTACAAAATATAAAAGAATCTAAAACAGAAAATTTAAAATTAAATACCTACGGTTTTAACTAAATTACATGATTGACATTTCATTTTTTTTTTTCCACAACTACGTCCATTAAAAATAATAGTGAAAATGATTAATATAAATTTAACTTAACGCTAGTGCTCGTAACTTTTGAACGTTATTATAATTGTAAGTAGACATGGCATGTACGAAGAACATTAATAGAGACATGTAATTACTCGTGCCTTTGGCGAATTATGTGATGTTCTTGAATGTTAGTGCCAATTTTAGCAGACAGACTTTACTAAAAGCTGTGGGTAATGACCCCATTATACATCAAAGTTTATTAAAAGTGGCTCGTGGCTAAAAAGTAACAGCAGGTTGATTAATTAAGCTAGGCTTTCGCGGTGTGTTTATGGAAGGGTGACCATCCAACCACTAGATATCGAGATCCTTCCGTGCCTCGCAAAGCACGTTAAACCGTTGGCCCCGGCTGTCAATCTTAAATCTGTGGCAGTCGTTAGGAGTAGTAAGAAAGCCAAAAGTCACACCAACAGTCTCACCATAGGGTACTCTGTTACAAAGTAACTGGGTTTTGGAGGTCAGATATTAAGTCGCTTTATGTAAAATTCAGCTGCATCTGGTAAGACTGGAAGGCGTCCCCGACATAATTGAGAAAACGCTCTGCTGATAGATTTCAATATATAATAACACTAGAGATCGGATATTGGCTATTAAAGAATGCACTTCCTACCTAATACTCGTATTTTAAAGAATGCAATAATCAGCCTATTATGTTCCCACTGCTGAGACACAGTCCTCCTCTCCGTGAGAGGGAGTGGGCCGTAATCCATCACGCGGACCCAGTGCGGGTTGGTAGATGTCACGTCTTCGAATCTTTGGTTCTAAGACATACCGGTTTTCTCACGATGTTTTCCATCACCGTTTTGAGAGCGTGATGAAATAATTAACACAATTGTTTCATCACCACTGCTCTCAAAACAGTAAAGAATCTCGGAGTTTTTTTTTTTAAGTCGCTTCCATACACCCGACTATTTATGCCTTACCGGTGTTCCTGGCATATCGGGTAAAAAAAAAAATTAAGAAGCCGCTTCCTTACTTTCATAGCGAAAAATTAACTTTAGGTAAATATGTGCCCGAATATCCAATTACTAAGTATTGGACAAAATGTCCTCGTCATCATCATATGGCTGTAACAGTACCGCTGGATGTAAGCCAAATGGCCTCTCCAATCGCACGTCTTCCTCTACCTTCGTCTTTTTTTCGTCTTCGTCCGTCTTCGATCCTCGGCTAATCTCCTCCAGCTTCTACCAGCTATCATGTCAAGGTCAGGGTTAAAGTCAAAGCATTTATTGCACTTGAAAGGCACTCTTGAACGTCATTATTTACATTAATATAGAATTGATTCAAGTCGCTTCTTCCAAAAGGTAGTTTCGTATTGAGAAAAATGGACAATGAAATCCACTACTGTTTTTCTGTTTCTCTTTTAAAATGTTTTACAATGATTGTAAAATGTTATGTGAAGACGATACTGCACCTAGAAAAATAGCTTGATGTTGTACAGGGTGATTGCACTAAAACGAGACATTATGCGCCGTTAACTTTAAACCTTACTTCTAAATAGAATCTGATTTGCTGAAAATCAACATGCTGATGATTTTGATGATAAAATAATGAAGAATGATGATTAAAGATACCAACCAATGTGTGCAGTTGCTCTACTTTGCGAGTAAATTCGCCCTAATGGTTTTCAAAAGCTTTTACAGAACAAAAAGTCTCATGCATCTTTAAGTATACCAAATCTTAAAGGCACTGCCGGTGTGTGATAAAGTTTCATTACAACAGCACAAAATAAATAATTAGCAACCCACTCGTTCATAAATCTACTTTTTAATAAACGCAGAAGCTCCGAGCCTATACATTTCGTTGATTTGTGTACCTGTATAAAATACTTAGCAAAGCCTTTTGGTACGTGCTATTATCTAGAAGTACATAAATCAGCGCCGAAAAAGGTTTCAAGTTTATCTCTTGAACCTTGAGATCGTTTACATAAATGGCGTGTTCAAGGTAGGAAGTTCTCTGTAGTTATCAAAAAGTACCTTCTAGCCGCGACTTCATCCTTGTGAAATTTCTCGTTTTAACATTGTATATTACCAAGACAATTGGCAATACTGTAGCTTCCGCTTAGTGAAAGATTTTTCAGAATCGGAACAGTAGTTCTGAAGATTAAACCCCTCCATGCAAACTCACAAGTTTTACCCTTTTTAATATTGGGGTTTAACAATATAATAAATAAAATAATAAAAATAACATCACGCCAGTAATCCCAGGAGGGTTAGGCAGAGGTGTACCTAATGATTATTGCCGTTTTGTACTGAAAAATTCAATCAATTTTCTTTTGTAGGGTAAAATACAATTTTCTTTTTGTTCTGCTATCTCTGGTAGAACTCTGGAGACCCGGACTCAACAAACAGTGTGAAGGCCATGACCAAGAACATGTAAAAAATTGTCAAAATCGCAGGAAAAATGGTTGTCGCTTGGGGCCAGGTCCGACGAGTACGGAGAATGACGTACGATTTCTAACTGTAGGTCCTGTAGTGTTAAAACGTTCTTGAGCAGAGTGAGTTCTTTCGGTATCATAGTGGTAAAGATTGGTTGACGAGTCGTGGTTGTCTCGTTGCGAGTTTCGCCATCATTGTTCGAAGTTCTGTACAGTAGACATCTACTGATTGCTTGACCGGATCTGAGGAAACTGTAATGAATTATACCATTTGACCACCAAACAATTACTATCACTTTTCTATGGATAATCTTCGCTTTAGGGCATTGTTGCGGTTTTTGACCTATAGTGAGCCATTGCGTTGTTGGCTTGCGATTATCGTAAAAAATACACTGTTCATCACACGTCATGAGTCGCCCCGAAATCCCTTCATTTATGTACCGGTTCAGCAAGGTAAGAAAAGCTTCAACACGTGCTTCTCTCTGCAAATCAGTCAAATCATGAAGCACCCATTTTTCAAGATTTTTTAGCTTACCGATTTCATGCAAATCGGTCAAGAAAAGAGGCCTGACTGTGGATGATTATGATCATGGGTCAATATTGTGAGTATGCTAACATCAAACCATGTCGCTAATTCCTTGGTATTTTGACACACATCGGCTTCCACCATCGCATTCAATTCATCGTTATTTACCTTAGTGGCTGGTCTTCCTCGGGGTTCATTCTTCAAGTCAAAGTTTCCACTACGGAAGCGATTAGACCAAAAACTAACTGTGAATTCATTAGCCATATTCTCTCCAAACACATCACTGATATTGTTTCTGCTGTGTTAGTTCACGTCGGAAATCGTATTCAATAATTTCTCAAATTTTCAATGTATCCATCCTTAGATAAATGATTATTCTCGCTGCGCTAGACTAGATACCGCCGGCGTACTTGTCAAATGCGGCAACAAATACCACGCCCAAGTAGGCGTACCTGATCCAGTCACACTGCAAGCTGTCTGTCACGTGCACGTGCCGAATGTTTTATTAAATTTTGGGCATAAATCGAAGGACACTGGGATCACGTACCATCAGTAAGAATCGTAAAATATCGATATTTCAACATAAAACAATATGAACCTTAAACGACATTCAGTATTGCTGCGTATACAAGAGTCAAGTTCGCCGTGGTTGAGATTTTTATAAAATGTGAATTTATTGTTTTCGTATTTTACTATATCCTATTTCATTTATTTATCAAGTTCTTTAAATAATTTAATGTTTATCTTTGTAATCTATACACATAAGGTGTAAAAATGCTAGCTGACACTATTTCAAGGGGTGATTCTACCCATGAAACTGAACAATTTTCGCCAAGGAATGCCTGATTAAAAATGAAAAAAAAAATCGTCGTATGTAAATAATTATAAAAAGTATTAAAAATGAGGCCTAATCGATCATATTTACAATAATTGATATTCATACCTTTCATTTTTCTAATGAACAAACCTACGCCTAACCTAAACACAAATATATTTATACATTCGCATTTAATTTATTGTCTTAGCTATATTTATAACTCGGGTAACAGTAACACACAGTGGTAACACAATTCTTCACGCACACTAGTTGTCAATTTCAACTCACAAATGTCAAGTGACGATGTCTTAGACACACTACAATATTGAGTTGCTGCATTCACGGAGCTATTGTTTTTATCGAGCACGGTATATAGTCGAGCGCCGCGAGACTGATCATTTATCTAACCATCTTTACTTTAGAAGTTGAATGAAAAAACAATTTAAAGTCAAACAATCTAATATTGTAAATTTTTCAAATTAAGAGTGTTTTAGTTATCATATGAAAAAGTTTCACTCTGGAATCTCACACCATGCAGGTTTAATATTAATTCAAAGTGGCCAGTGCGTTAAAACGGCAATTTCGTATTTAAAGGCATATTTTAGTAAGGATTGATAGTAAAGACATCCATAAAAACTTTTTAACGATGTGATCGTGGTGTGATGTGAAGGTACAAAAAGTTTTTTGTTCCCTTAAAGACAGCGAATGCCATAAGTTTGGAGTGTAGGTAACAATAGTATTATGTTAGTGAGATTACATAAATAAATATAGATCTTTGTAATCGGTTTGAATAAAAACATCTCCATTTATTTATATAAGGAATAGCAGTGGCTGCGGCTTTGGTCACTGGATTGTGTATTCTATTGGCACTATACGTGACTTGAAACGTAGAATCATAGTAATCCGTAATATCTTCAACATTTTTAAAATTTAAAGTTTTTGAAATATATATAGTAAAAAAAAAAACACATATTACATATTCTTTGTGTATGGATAATGCCCAAAAGCGTTCAAAAATACAATGCTTCAACCCAATTTAGTCGCCTCCCTAGCAAAATCCACACAGAATCATAACACAACGCAAATATTAAATTTTAAAAAAAAGTATCTTCAATACAAACCAAACAGCGTTTAACCCAACAGCGCACCTTTTCGCCTCAGCGGCTAAAGAGCGGAAGGAAGGCATTATCCAGTGCCTTTAGCTATTCAAATGGCCAATTATAGTGCGAATACACCGTAACAATTCTATGCATTCTAAACGAGAAGCACCCATTCGGTGGGGGACGCGAACCCTTTGCCCTCTCACGTAGGGTTTTAAGTCCCCATACCTAAAAGTTTTTTTTGTAGTTTCTTATTGACTTACAGTTTACCTTTAAGTGTGTAGTTTTGTTTTTGAGTGGGCGGGTAGGTAATCCCAAAATAGTGGATAATGGTCCTTTATTTATCACTACAAAGTAGAAAACCACCTAAAGTGTGACACGGATTATGAAAGTGCCGAAATAGAGAAATAACATGAAATGTAATAATGGATTTGACCTGCTTTTGACAGCTTCCTTTACAAGCAGAGTCACCATTCACGTTCATTTAAATCTATTTCCGACTGTGCATTATGTTGGCCGCGAAATTTAGTGTTAAGGGCAGAGCCAGAAACTCTTTATAACTTTGCCCCACTCAAATTAAAAAGTCATATACAAGCCTGCAATATGCAGCTTGTTAAACCTTATTTATTATTGTTAACTAAACATTTGACCTAATGTCTGTAGAACTTGCGATTTCGGTTAAAATCTTAAAACAATAATGACATTGATTATAGGTTAGGTGCAGTTTATGTAATTGTTAAAAAGCGATTTAAACAACACATACGTTACGCATTATCATAATTATTATAATCGTAATATGAGTTTTTGTTTTACAGGTTTAGAAAACTTTTTTTTGTTGTGTATCATGCACAATAATTAACGCAAAGGGAAATTCAGGGGTTGAATTCCATTTATCATTGATTTGTAATCGGCAAGTTCTACTGAAAAACTATTTATTATGAAAAGGTCCTTTAATCATTACAATTATTTTCATTAATTGACATTTCCTGTTAATACCAGGGGCAGGATCTGGCATTGTCTTTTAAGGTTATAATTCATCGTCATCGAGCTATGGACAGAGCTATGCTCGGAGTCTCTCTGAAGGATAGGATTCGCAACGAATACATCCAACAGAGAACCAAAGTTTTCGACATAAGTCAAAGAATTAGCAAGCTGAAGTGGCAGTGGGCCGGCCATATCTCACGAAGAACCAACAGCCGCTGGGGTAAACGAGTTCTTGAGTGGAGACCGCGACTCGGCAAACGTAGTGTAGGACGCCCTCCGGCCAGGTGGGATGACGATCTGCAAAAGACTGCAGGCAGATGCTGGATGCGTCAAGCTGAAGACAGGGCGCTATGGTGCTCATTAGGGGAGGCCTATGCCCAGCAGTGGACTAATATAGGCTGATGATGATGATGATTCATCGTCATCTGCCTGGCCTTTTTCTAACTATGAAGCGCCTGCCTATGTGACTTACACAACCCAGTAATACAATACTCCTTGGTAAGACTATGGTTGTCTGACTTTCGGGCTTCTGGCGACCCGAGTCAAAGATCCACAAATGACAGCCGGGACCAACAGTTTAACGTGCTTTCCAAGAATTGGAGTGGTCACGGTATGTAAAGATGGTAACCCATCTACGGACCGACCGCGGCACTCGTAGCTAACCTTCCATCGACTCCTGCGCCTGTTATTATTCAGCCACGAGTCTTTTGACTAATACTGTTCTTTAAAAAGGTTTCTACAAGCTTTTTCCACACATAATATTTTGTTTTCCACGTAGTATCCGTTCAGCCGTGGAGGTGTGGAAGGTAGCAGACAGACAGATTTACTTAATGGATATGGATGTGCAAAGAAATCTTCTTCTGTATCAATAAAAATCAATTCCCACAAATGTTTGACCGTGCATCACTTCAAAGCGGCTGCACTTATTTGAATAATTCATTTTTTGTTCTATTTGTAATGATCAGGACAAGGTTTTTATGAAAGAAAATGTTTGAAATATCTAACAGAAAAGGACAGGACAACGTCTATCGGGACAGCCAGTAAATAAATAAAAATGTAAATATAATGTATTAAAAATTTTCTTTTTTTATTTGGTCCAAAAAAAGGTACAAAAAGAACTAGTAACAGATTACATAGGAGCCTTAGGTGCTAGATTTTTACAAATGCCCTGGACCCCGCACTAGGATTCCCCGTGTCGTGGGGTCCACACTGCCCCATTGTAACTGCTCCACTGTAAAATGCAAAAATAATATAATTGTACCATAAATATTCCAATCTTATTGGGAGTTATATGTTTGAGCCGTTTGGGGTTGAAACGCTAGGGGCATGGTCCGTGTGCCCACTTGGTTTTTCGAGACATTGATAAGCGGTTGGTCGACTCGTCACGTCAACAGAGGTCTGGCCTATTTTTGAACAAAGAATTAGCATCGCCATACAACGTGGCAATGCTGCCAGCCTTTTGGGCACATTTCCTGTTGACAGCGATGTGGACGAATCAAGATTATATACCTTTTTTTTATATTCATGTTTAAATTATTTATCATTTAGCTTGGGTATTATGTCAATTCAGATAAGTTAAAACCAATAAATTTGATGTTACCACGTTGGTGATTTTCCCTACTAGCAAAGTGTCAAAGTGTCATTCGAACATTGTAAAAGAATTTTCACCCATTTTCCGATATTTATAACTCACTCTCCAATACAAAGAAGTCTTCAGTACCCTGCATTTATAGAAGCTATGTAGTGTAATGGTATATTTGAATGTTACTTTTTTCCTTAAAAAGTAATTCAGTGGAATCCCATTCGATGGAAATCGTCGGTAAATATTCACCCTCGCCCTTTATTTAGCTTTACGAAAGGGTGTTCCAACCTGTAACTTTTTCTAACTTCACTGTGCGCCTTTGGGGATTTTGAATGTGGATTTTGATATAAAAAATCGCTACCGTTGTACTGGTGGCAGATTTTAATCTCTCTTTTTTATTGTGAAAACGACGTTTCCTTGCAAAATCATAGTTAATTTAGTATACGGAACCCTAAAATCCGAATGGTCTATGCGTATTAAACACACACACATTCATAATAATCCTAGGTACTTATCCTAAGAAAACTTTCTATTTCGTACGTACATTTGGCACCATGTGCGTAGAAGAGCTACGCCGTAGGTGATGCCGACCGCTACGCGCTACGATAAATTACCGTAGCAACGTGGCTACAATTGCTACGTTCTACTACTGACTTAGCGAAACTTATTTAACCCTTCCGTTGCCACGTGATTTAGTATGTTTTTGTTTTTGTCTTATTTTCTTCCTTGTTGATTCTGGTCCGAAAGATAAATAAATATGTTTCAGACCCTTTAGATACTGTTTTATTGCTTTGATCAATGATTGTGAAAGATGTATGTACACAATAAGGTCAATTTAATAAAAACCTAGTTCTTAGTCTCATCTGAATTGGAGGATAATTGTACAGTACAATAGAATTTTTATTTCTACCCGTAAATAAAGTTACAGTTGTACTATATCCGAAAGCCTGCCCGTTCTGTGTCAGATTATAAAACACTTAAACTTAATGGACCATTTCAGCTCAGTTCCGTGCCTAGAATGTTTCTAAGCTCGCCAATAACTTAACTTGAACGAAATTCAGCAAAACTACCTAAAAGCAACAAGTCAAAAGTAACTTTTTGATTTTTTTCGTAGACTCCATGATATGTATGAAAAAAAAACCTCTATTGTGCAAAATAAAAAGTTATCGAAATCAATGATTACTAACAAAAACAGGTTTTGGTAATAAAACTTGGGCGATAAAACTCCGTGAGGCTCCGTGAGAGCACAAAAGAAGGCCATAAAAGAGAATATTGTCGATGTGAAGTTGCCATTGTATGAGAAATATGAAAATCTCGCATTCAATTACTTTGGTGACGTCACGCGTTGATGGGTTTTTAACTGATTTCGAGCGCGCAATTATGCTGCTTTGTTTTGTTGACATAATAACATTAATCTTAATTGTTATGTAAATAGAAACTCGGGAATTGTTACATTAAATACACATCCGGGTTTCCCTAAATGTAATGTTGTACACCCATATTTAATTTCCTACGGTATTATGTCCCCAACAAGCTTATTTTAAATCCGGCTTAAAAACAAACTTTTTGTTTACCGGAGAAATTGTTTACATTAATTGTTTATTGGTATTCGTTACATTTGGTAACAACTTAAAGCCTCAAAGAGTAGACAACGAAGCCATAAAGGGTTAATTTAAAATTTGAAATGTACAGGTTCAAACGATAAAAACGCAGACGATAAGCCTTTTGACTTCTAATCGTATTTACTCGTTAAATCGGATTGTAGAACAGTATAAACTACAGACATAGACATAAATAAAAATCCACTCAAAATGCAAAAAAGAAGCAATAAACGTACCTACCTAAAAATATAAATAATGTTTCTTTTAAGTGCGTAACTCTTAGGTTTATAATAATATTAAATTTTTTGTAAATAAATAACGATTGATACGCGAAATTCATCATTCTCAAAACTGACTCATGAAACCTATTACAGCAAAAACTCTATGAATTTCATCAGTGAGTAACACGATATCAGATTATCGAACTGCGAGTCCCACATAATATACCTTGAATAGTAGATAAATCACCCCCTCCCTCACACATTAAATAGGGCACAAAGAGGGCTCGAAAATATTTGGGTTACGTGAAATTTTATATTAGGTATAGGAGTAACGACACGATTTATTTTATATTAGGTATAGGATAATTACAGGTAACTTGAAAATACCTTTAAACAATTTTGTAAGTGTGTTGAATATTCAGTCTTCTTGGTTCAATTCGCAGAATGGGCAATGTGTTTTCTATCAGGAATTTCTCAGTATCAACCTGGAATCTGGATTTGCGCCTGGTTGATGGACAATAGGCTCGCTCCCTGTTAAATAGGACTAAATCATTACTTTTATATTTACAATGACATTATGATAACTTTTACTTTGTAAAGTATTATATTATTTTAAATATTGTGAACGTGGGGACAATGTGGGCCATTGCTTTTTCTTTTCTATCACGAACTTGCAGTTCATGATTTAAACCACTACACATATACACTTGTACATTTGGGTAGGCCTTTGGTATTGTTCGTCGAATCATTTAGCTCCTTATGCTCTGAGTTGAGTAGAACGATTACTGCCAAATGCGCGCAATGTCTGGACAGGTCCACTCAATCTGTGTGGTTCTTTACTTAAAAACTCATTTCAGACACCGATCTACATGGTCTTTACATGATCTGACCAAGATTATGTCTGGACTTTAAAAGAGACTGTGACCTCTGAGTTTATTTCGGCCTTTCTTCTCAGAGTCGCCAGATAGGAAACGCCGACCTCATCTAGTTTAAAAATACGAATGACGTGTAAAAGTGTTTGTGCGAACCTACTTACAGAAATAAATGCTTACTATAGATATACCTCTTCCACATTCTCTGGAAAAAAACAGACGCGATGTTATGTTGTGTGTTCTAGTTGTTGCTTAATCACAGAAAATTATTATGCATGAAATTAAAAATAAATATTGGCAGTGGACAGGCAGTGTGTGGAAAAGGGAGAGAGAAGCTTTTTGCCTGTCATCGTTATCAGCCTTCAGCAGTCCACTGCTGGACATATACCTCTCCAATTACACGCCGTCATGTCGGCATCTCTCCTTCAACTGATACCAGCCACCCTAGCTCCTACCAGTGAAGTATGCGGTGATCATCGCTCCACCTAGCCTCAGGGCGTCCTACTTAGCATAATCAGTCTACTATATAGTGTTCCCACTGCTCGGTGATGCAACCTTTATAGTGTGGATTACACGGCGAACAGTTTTTAATGGCGTGTTGAATAATTCAGCAAAATGTCCAGTTGGTATGAAACCATTTGATTCATATTCATTCATCATGTGAAGTCTTGTTTAAATAAGCTTTCCACTTCTTAAACCAGCGCTCCGAATAGCAAGGATTCCCTCTTCCTCACATCTCTTAACACAGACGTACGTATTTTCAAAATCGCTCCTACCCAAGTACGGCAACGACTGGGCTAGCATGCCATATTTAAGTTGGTTGAAATTATGAACTTCTATCAATTACAGACAAAGTGTGTGTGCGTGTTTATAGTGTAGAAACAACTTATAGAAGAAGGTCGAAAGTGAAACCGAAGCGTCAATCTATTGCTTTGTGAGATTGCATATGGACTTATGAGCGCTACTGTATATCCTTTTTACTTACACGAGGTTTACAATCATTTTTACGTGTCTTGAGCAAGAACGTTGGACGTTGATAGCTAGTTGCTTTCTCGTCGCTGGTAAGACAGGCACCTAACAGAACCAAGGTTCTTTAGTTAGACTGTAGTAGTAGTAATGATTGTGGTTGACTACTATTCACTGGCCTGACTAATTAACCTTTAAGTAAATGGAAAAACTTTCGCATTAAAGTTTTCTTCAACGGACGCTTATAAAGTCATACTAGCATCTTTAATTTACAGCAGCAAGAAATCTACGATGTGGCGACTTTGGATAACTTTTACCTTAAACTTCTATATACAGTGTTAACTTTTTAAGCGTGCGGGGTTGTTAAAATGCGAAACGAGTTATATTTTATTAGGGTTCCAACCTTAAAAGCAAACGAAAACTTTAGGTGATCATAATTTTTTATACAGTCTGTCACAGAGGTTTTTCTCGAGATTTTGCAACGTACGAATTTGAATTTTGGCATAATGTCATGTCACGATAACGCGCACACAGATAGTTAGTCAAAAACAAAAATAAATATTCATTACATTTATTTTAGGGGTCGGTTTGATTCAAAGCAAAAAACTGTTTGAATTAATGACATGTAATGTGTCTCTTTTTGAATAATTTGAAGCAGAAAAGCAGGGATTATCCATCATCATCATCATCATCTGCATACAGTAGTCTACTGCTGGACCTATAGGCCTCTCCAATTGCACGCTATTTAGCTCGACTCTCGGTAACTCTCATCCAGCTGCTACCAGCCACCCTGTGAAGATCGTCGCACCACCTAGCCTGAGGACGTCCTGCCTTACGTTTGCCGATTCGCGGTTTCCTGTTGTTCTTGCCAAACTGCAGAGTTTGGCCGAGGTAAACATATTCTGGAACAACTTCGAGAGCACCGACATTGACAGCAATCGGTCCCGGAGTAGCGTGTTCGTTGAACATAAGTTATGTTTTGTTCAAGTTCATCCGGAGACCAATGTGTGCAGAAGAACCAACTAGGTCGTCCAGCATATGCAGCAGGTCATGCAGCGATTCAGCCAGTGTGAGGATGTCATCTGCAAATCTCAAGTGTGAGATGTACTCGCCGTTGATGTTAATGCCGCGTCCTTCCCAGTCCAGCGTCTTAAACATATCCTCCAATGCGTTAGGGAACAGTTTCGGGGAAATTACGTCCCCTTGTCTCACCCCTCAACGCAGGAAGATATTATCAGTTCGCCGGTCCTGAATTTGAACGGTCATAGTCGCGTTTTCATACAGACATCTCAGCACTTAGATGTATCGTCAGTCAACTTGGCATCGCTGCAAGGACTCCGTAACACACCAGGTCTCGATAGAGTCAAACGCCTTCTCATAGTCCATAAACGCAAAAAACAGGGGCCCATTATACACTTCGGACTTTTGAATAATCTGCCGCACCTTGTGGTAGACCACATTTCTATTGTGCTATATCATCCTCGAAACCCGGCCTGCTCCGGTGGCTGAAACTCGTCGAGTCTTCGCGCTAGACGATTCGTAACGACTCTTGAAAACAACTTAAATACTATAATTCTGTGAAATGGGTCTGTAATTCTTCAAAAGGGTCTTATCACCCTATATAAAGAAGAGCACGACAACACTGCTTCGCGACGCTTCTGGAGTTCTCCCAGAGAACAGGACAGAGTTAAAGAGCTCCTGAAGCTCTTTCAGTACAGGACTCCTCCCGCTTTCAGGAGCTCGTTCGTAATCCGTCCTCACCAGGGGCTTTTCCAATGTCCTAATCTTCTTGTTGAGTGCCGGTTGTTCTGACGAAGATTTATGTGGGTTTTCACATCGCTCCGCCATAAGCTCCAGAGTCTCTTCCGAAAGTTTGGACTTCCTCACTTTGCAAAATCGCGTACCTTCCTCCCTGAGGATTTCCACCATTTGTTCGAGCACCTGGTCAACGTCATTTGTGGTATCCACGGCAGCAAATTGGTTTTCCAGGTCTGTCTGGAACGCTTCAGATCCTAGTACATATTTGGTCGGAGCCTAGACTTCATAAAACGAGTTCGCTCGAGCTTGAAGTTGATTTTCAGAGATCCTCGAACCAGCTTGTGCCGGTATTGAACCTGTTGATCACCGAGACATCCCTGAATACATGCTTTTTATCCGTTATGATGAAGTCTATCTCATTTTTCGTCATAGTGTCACAGTCATGCGTCGCCAGCCGACCGTTACATGATTTGAACAAGAAGGCGGTAGTTAACAAAATAAATACGTTTTCTTAAATGTGAAAAGTCATTCACCAGGTATAATGAATGTATCGAGTTACTAAAACCCTAACACTTGTATAATTCACTCTGTTTTTAAAGTAAGGCAATAAAACCAAACCTTGTTGGGTTTACGAGCACTTTTATTGGACACACTATTTATTTTTATGTACTCTATTGAATCAAAGTACTAAGTTGTAAACAAATACTTTTTAAGTGTTTCTAAATTGTTATTTTTATTACAATTATTACAATTCTTATTTACATATTATTATTATATGGATATTTTTTTTTAAATATGTCCCTCACCTTTATTGTACATTATTAAAATAAGAGAACCTTTGCCTGTCTGTCTCTGTGACCGCGTTGGTCTTATAAGTTACGAAACGGCTTTTTAAAGCGGTTTTCACAAATATTTGAGGCGTGAAATGACAAAAAAGACGTCATTTCAGTAAATAATTAAGGGATGACGTAACTTAAATTGGATTATAGATAAAATCATTTTACTCTTTTGTGCAGATTGTAAAAAGCGAAATAAATTTAGATCACGAGTTATTTGTTATTTTCTTTCACACCCGAATACATACGTTTCCTTTACACCATCCGCCATTTTTCCTTCAACCTACCATCACATTCAATAATCTTATATGATAATGTTTTCTTAGTAAACAAAGATGAATGCCGAGCTAAAATGTTTTTTTGTAGGGTGAAGTATCCCATACATGGAAAAGGAGGGGAGCAAAGCGTTCTTATAAAGGATTTACTGTGTTCCGATAAGACGGAGAGTTTTTATTTCACCACCCTGAACTGATCACTATTGTCTGCAAGGGAGTGCCGACACGTTATATTTCGTGTGATGATAAACACAAAAAAAGACAGTGTCTGTATAAAAAAATCATACATTTAATTTTTTACTTTTTTCTTATAAGTATAAAAAGTAGGTCTCGATCTACGATTGACGATCTGAGGCACCTAGGGCAGGCAGCCTTAACCAATAGGGCTGATTGGTTAAGGCCTCGTCATCGTGCTGATTGGTGAAATCTTGTCTGAGATTTTACTAGAACTTAACATTGTTGTTTATATTTGCTCTTTTATTGTGATGTGGTGAGAGGCAACACTGTGGTTACCCATGAAAAGTGATCGTATAAAATACTTACCGTTTAAGTATTCCTTTTTAGGGTTCCGTACCCAGAGGGTGCCAACAGAACCCTATTAATAAGGCTCCGCTGTCCGCCCGTCTGTCTGTCTCTGTCTAGATCGTTGAAATTTTCACAGAGTGTGAATTCCGATGGCCACTATAACAGCAAAATAAAAAACAACTAACCCCTTTGATTTTTTTACTTTGTTTGATGTACAAGAAAAGCGTTAAAAAAAAAGGTTTTTAATTATTGTACGGTGTGACCCGAACTCGCACTTGGCCGGTTTTTTTTGTTCCAGTGCAGAAAATCCTCCTTCCTTTGCCGCCATTTTTTTCTTCCCTTTTACTAATCTTCAAATGGGTACCCTATTTCTTCTTGAAAGAAGCTAAAACTAATTATCTAAATGGAGTCATCATTAGCAAAATTCTAATTCATCTGCAAACATTCTTATCTAAGGCGTATGTATCGAAGCATCCGCCTATGAAATATGAATACTGAAAATCATATTACTGAATATCTTCCTATGTGATTTCTTCCTAAGATGAATTACTTATTCGGTCAACAGCCTACGCAGTGAGATACAGTGACTTCAACTTAAACTTAGCCTTAGACTTAGACTTTTCAGCAGTCTAACGCAGATAACTTGCTTTGAACAGAGAGACTACTTTATGAGATCCTACGGTTACGGCAGAGCTGCATAAGGCTGTCACTGCAACAGCAATGCCACTGCAAATTAGGACGAGCTTCGCTTTTGGTTAAATTAAGGATGTTTTTGCATTTTGATATTGAGTTTAGGGGTTTCGTATTACCCAGTAAATGGGTTTTGGAGGTCAGATAGGGAGTCGCTCTATGTAAAATGCTGGTATCCAGCTGCATCCTTCAGATTAGAAGCTATATTGTGTAGTTGAACCTTTAGATCCCCATACTTAACGAATCACTATGGCGTACCACAAGGGGCTGTGCTAGCCCCGATATTGTTATTAGCATATATAAACAAAGTGCCAGAATCAACTGATCAGTACATTCTATTATTCGCAGATGATACCACTGTTTTAACTTAAGAAGCTAGTATTGATCGGGCGATAAACGTCACCAACAAAGCTCTGCAGGGCATGACTGGTTGAATAAGAATTTTTTTTATAGTTTAAATAAGTATTTTTGAACGTCAACTGAACAGAGGTCCTAAAAACGCGTGACGAAAACGTTAAGTACTTAAATTCGAACGATATTTAAATCGAAAATATAACTATCTTGTAGCATTTTGGTTTTGCAACAAGCCCTATTAATATCTTCCCTAAATATGGAGAAAGCCCTAAAACTAATATTATGTGCATAACGAGTATTTTTTTGATTATGATATGTTTCGGATTTAGCTTACGTTTACTCCTTGCTTGCGTGCTAGCCCCACAGAATCTGACTGAATAGTTTGATGCTCATCAAATGGCGAAAATGAAAATATAGAGTTTTTAGCAATTTTAATGAGTAAACGCTTTCGAGTTTTAATGTATTTTAGCGTTGTTAAAATTTAATAATTTAGACTTTTATATTTTATATCGAGCAAGTTCATAAAATTAAATTATAATGTATATTATCACAGATACAGTAATCTGTTGCCGCCGCTGACCGTGCTTCTTGACGTCTATGCTAAACACACATGTGTTGTGTTATATTGAACATATTTCTGTTTTCAATGTATAACCAAACGAGCCTATTCACTTTCTAACAAATGTGCAATTTAAAAGTGTTCACAAAATCAAGACAGTTTATGTCTCAACAAAATGTTAAGGTCAAAGCAATGTACAAACATATTCAACACATACAATATGAAATATTCAATGCTTTTCTTTATAAATGGCTCCATTTATATGATTGAATACATTCATTTTAAATACATTTTCTTTGAAATAGGCAGTTTGACATTCATGAGTTTAACCTCCGTAAAAGTTCTAGGTCACAATACCCTTACATTGTGATATGAAGTTGCTTAATTGCATTTGAATAACATTAACGATATAAGATTAGGTCCTTACTAATGAAATTGGAGTTTTGTCGAACTGGCCACTTTAATCTCAAATATCTGGTGGAATTCCCAATTCAAATTAAGGCCCATGTATTTGTATTTCGAATTTAATTATTAATTTAGCTTTCTTTGACATCGTTCTGTAAATAATATGGAAAGTTTGAAATATCGCCGCCTTTTTTACGAATACCAGTTCCATCGTGGCACCAGGGCTGCAGAAACTGATCGAAGGATTAATGATGTACACGGGGAAGCAACTGTAAAAGAAAACATCTTATTGTATTGTATATTTGGTTATTTTTACTTTACTCACACACTGTATTATTCCAAGTTAATATTTTAGGAAAATCATATATTTTTACAATTGTTTGTAAATATATGAGCACAATGTACCTATCACGTGATTAATTTATATACCTTTGCTTTATTTTAATTTTTTTTGTACCAATAGTGGTATAGTATTTTTATTCTTGGTGCATCGTCTTCACATATAGAAATATAATTAATGTATAGCAACATATTGTAAAACATTTTAAAAGAGTAACGGTGGAGTTTCTTGCCACTTCTTCTCCATACGAAACTACTTTTTGGAAGTAGCGCCAAGAATCAGTTCTATTTTTAATGTAAATGTTGACGTTCAAAAGTGCCTTTTTATGGGCCTATTTGAAATAAATGCTTTGACTTTGACTTTGACTTTGAACACGAAACGTTTTTAGTTCTAACGTTTTCGTTCTGGAAGTGTTATACCTACATAACAAACACCGTGAACGACTGAAAGTTGACAGTGAAAAATTAAAAGTGATCGTGGAAGCGGACTATTGAAAATCACGTCAGCCTTGCTAACTCACCATGCACATGCAGTATAGTTTATCTATCTATGTATCATTTAGATTCATAGGCTTTATTTCACGCCTGTGGCCGGTGCCTTTGACTCGAGGCTTTTAGGGAGGTCTCCATGGGACAATACAGGCTAGATTCTAGCCTTAGGGCGCTACCACGAGCAAAAACCTTGCGATAGTGTGTTATTCATAAGGTATTACGTAACTCATGGTATTATTAATGTTCGATATCATATCATCACATTGCACGTTTTTACTTGTTATTTTGTTTGATAAATACATGTCAAATCGCCTTGTGAAAAGTGACTAACACTATTTATTGCATGCATCTGTTGCTAAAGGTGACGCTCTAATAGTTTAAGGAGAATAGTTAATTTAAAAATCTAAATAATCCGCGTTTTTTTTTTGTGTTTTGTGATTTTATTGTGAATTCACAAAAAAATATGTGAATTCTGTGATAAAGGAGCGTGCGCAGGGAGCGAGACAAGCAGCGGCAGGACGGAGAAGAACCGAACGCTCAAGGTCGTTTGATAGAGGAAGGGCCTTATCTTCCATTTTCCATTTCCAGCACTTTTGTTTAGGTACTACTAATGATGGCTAGTCCTTTAGTAATAGTCAAACTAGACCCACCTTCGCCTTAGTCCGCCTGTTTGGGACCGCTAATAAACCGCAATCAAAGTCAAAATATTTAATTTCACTCAAACCTACATGGTCACATAGAAGACGTCAGAAGCTAAGTGCATGCGAACCACGGGCTTTTCCGACCTTATTGGTTCCGATATGAGGGAAGAATAATATCTCATGTGAGTTAACCTCAATTCGTACGAATGTCTTGAGAGACTTTATTCCATACAGTCGTAAAATCCACATTCATTTTAAATTTTGAGTACACATTTGATTTATTGTTCATAATTTATCTATTGATATTAACACCTGTCCCTTGAAATAAGGCAATATTTTTATGAGGTGACATAAAACTAGTTGTAAATACATATTACGTTGTGAGAATGAAAGAAATACTAAGAGCATATGATTTAAAGGTCATGTTCATGTTGGCCACTCTTCTTATACAGGAAACCTTTGAATAAACTGTTTTTTAGTCTAAAGGGCAATTAAAAAAAACACCTCACTTTTTTTAAATATAGGTAACAGTTACAATAGATAATTTATTTGTTGGTTGATCCTTTCATTATAAAATTAACATTCGAATCGTCCTAATCCACATCACTTAAAAGCTATAAACCTAAAACGCAGAATCATTTTAATTCAAAATAAACTTACCAATTGCTATAATTTCAAAATGCTCTATAATGTACCAGATAATTACTGAATGACGCGAGAACTCGAAACTGTTCTAAAAAAAAAGTATAAACTGATCGTGTTCTACGAAAAAAGGAAAAAAAATGGCAACAGAAGCTAATTCAAAATTATTAAATATTTTGGCACTGAAGTGATCGTCGCGCATCAATTGTTCCGAAAACTGAAAAGTGCCCTGTGTCGGCACGGCGCGCGGCGGCGCGCGACGATGCGACGTGACGATCACTTATTTATGAACTAGTAGGCCGCATCCTAACCAAAGCGATCCACGAGACCGTAGCGGTTATTTTTTTCGACGAACACGAACGCGTCTTCACGCCGACAGACTACGCCTTTGTTTTCGACGAGAGCGAATTCACGCAAACAATCATTTCGGTTAGGACGCGGGGTATCTGGTACACACTGACATTCAGAGTAACCTCATTTGTGGGTAAAACGCATTAAGATAATTATCGTACTCATCAAAATTTTTAAAATGTCAACGAGGCTATCGCCACAAAGCGCTTAAGTTGTCGTCATAAAAGACTTTTCTGGTCCCTTTTTAATGAAGGGCCCTCTTGCGATGACCTTTGAGATGTAAAGGTGGACCCTTATACATGGTTAATGTCTGCACACGTGTGGATATATTTGAGACTTTTTATGAATAAAGTTACAATTGCTTAGGGTTGAGGGGACATTAGAAAAAATAAAATTGTGAGTTACGATTTTGTACACCAAAGTGTGAAAATTTACTTTAAAACCTTTAATAAAAAAAAAAAATTGTAACGAGGACAAAACCGTAATTATTGAAACCGTAAAAGTCATCAAATCGAATTTGGCAGATCGAAAGTTTCCAACCTGGATTAACACACATTTTTCCGACATCTACGAGGGGGAAGCCGCGGGCAGAAGCTAGTATTATATCATTTAATTCCACTGACTTAATAAAACGACATTGACACCTGTCAAAAGTGATTCAGTAATTTGTTTATACTGTTAAGTGATACTGTTAAGTTGTTTTTGACATAATGTTTTGGCAGTGCTTGTTGTAAATATGACTGTACCGGTTTTCGGTTATTAATTTATGCGTTAAATATTCGTGTTTGACTGGCCGAATAATTTAGGTCGTAACATGATTCATGCATTTTGTTGTAGGTTATTAATAACCAAACTTATTAATAACGGCCTGAATAATACAACATGGTCACATGTTAAATGGAAATACTTACGGAATATTAATCTTGATTTAATTATAATGTCACTAGCTGATTCGGCGAATTTTGTACTCCGAATATTATCTTCACTTTTTTTGCATGAACAATTCCCATATTTTAATAGTAATTCTGCTATTTGGGCCGAATATAAATCAAATATCATAAAAATGGAGCAACCGTTTTATAGTTATAAACGCTGTAACTAACCCGACTTAGTTTATTTATATCGATTTTCTTTTTATATGCAGTTTCAAAACGAGGGACTCGTCATGAGTCGGTTACTATCATGCAGTTACAGTTTTGTTGGTGGCAGTGTTTGATTGGTTTTTTGTGACGGCTCTGAGCGTGGCAGTTGGGGTGACTACCTACATTATTATATTGAGTTCCTACTCGTAAAACACATGTCAGTAACCATATTAGTTCTAAATAAATAAATTCCTATTTAAAAAAAAACACTCCGATAATATCTTACAACGATAGGCAGCTTACATAACGATTACAGCAGCACCAATTTGACATCATTCTTTTAAAAATCTCGCTGACCTTCGACCTTGGCTTTGCAACTTAATTTCATTTTTCAAATACCAAAATGTGTCATGAATAAAAAAAACCCTACGAAAAAACTCCCGCGAGGCAGCCCTAACCACTAAACCGACGCGGTATGATTGATCGCTGTTTACGTCGCGCCCGACCGCTCCATCTGTACTAGGGATGTCACACTGTCGCGCTAGCTTTTAAATTCTCATAAACGAGCGAAATTATACAGTGGGAGTTACAAATTGTTCTGATCAGCGTTAAAATTGTGGTGTTAGCACTTTTTTTTTATAGTTACGTTGATTTACGTCAAATGAAACATGACATGTGATAACTGTTTTTTTTTTGTTCTGACACTTCTATGTTTGATTATTTATTTGTTTTAACTACATTCATTATTGATTGGTCACGTGTTTAAATAATGCTAATTCACTTTTTAAATCGAGCTTGGAATAAATAACACCCGGTTGGAAATTATACCCCATCGGATAATTTGCAAATACTTTTTTTCTCTCTCGAAGATTCCATATGTCCTAAAGTATAAAGCACTTCGAATCTATGGAACACATGCGTAGAGTGTGTGTGTGTGTATGTATGTGAGTGGTAAATACCTTTTTCTTTATAGGATGGGTTCGGCCCCTATCCCCGCTAAGTAAGCCATCGCTCAGCTGACAGTTACAACTGACGTGGGACAAAAAGCCGTTAATACTCTATAATTCTTCCGGATTGCTTTATTTAGAGTAATCGAACATGGCCGTAGATAAAATATAGACATAGATGGACAAAATTGTCTTTTTTTGTACTTACACTTTATAAATCTATACTTCTATACTAATTTTAAAGAGGAGCAAAATTTTTTTTGTTTGAAAGTTTGTATAAACGTAGGGGGTTATCTCTGAAACTATCTGCCAGATTTGAAAAAATACTTTTGAATGTGTTAGACCAATTTTAAGATAGGCTATAGGCTTTTTATCATCACGCTATGAGCATAAGACGCTGAACGAAAAGAAAAAAAAGCGGCCAAGTGCGAGTCGGACTCGCCCATGAAGGGTTCGCCCAGGTAGCAGCAAGTATAAAAGTTCTTGTAGTTCCTTGTAACTTTGATCGATGTTTTAATAATAGTGTATTTTTAAAATTGCGGTTTACTATTTAAGACGTACTTAAAAAAAATCTGCTTACTAGATTTCGTTCAATCCAATTATCTGTGGAAGTTTGCATGGTAATGTACATCTTATTTTTTTTTAGTTTTATCATTCTCTTATTTAAGAAGTTACAGGGAGAGGAGACACATTTTACCACTTTGGAAGTGTCTCTCGCGCAAACTATTCAATTTAAAAAAAAAAATGACTTTATAAACCCCAATATCATTTTTGAAGACCTATCCATAGATACCCCACACGTATGGGTTTAATGAATTTTTTTTTAGTTTCATTTCTAATTAAGGGGAACTACCAAAATTATTTATTTTATTTTTATTTTTGTTTGAAAATCTTAATGCGGTTCACAGAATACATCAACTTACCAAGTTTCAACAGTATAGTTCTTATAGTTTCGGAAAAAAGTGACTGTGACATACAGACGGACAGACATTCAGACATGACGAATCCATAAGGGTTCCATTTTGGCTACGGAACCCTAAAAACTAAAAGAACGCAAAGCTAAAACGGAGTGATAGCGCGGGCATGTGATGCGATGGGGAGGGTCGGGGGACAAGTTTCACGCGAACGAAGTCGCGGGCGGAAGTTAGTTACAGATGTAAAAGTAGTATATTATTGAGTATATTATATTGTATCGAGAAAAGGCGGTCTTATCACAAAAGTGCTCTTGTTAAGACAACCTTTGAATGGATAACCAGAACAAGGAGAGCCAATTCTGCATGTAGTTTGTGTGTACTATTTATCTATTTACCTACTTTTACATATCTATTTTAAGAAAAAGCAAAGTGACGAGATACACTATCTTTCGTTTTGATTTGATTTGATTTGAGAGTGAAAGAAAACTTTTTTTGAATATTAATATTGACTTGATTATACGATTAGTTAGATGATACCATAATCAAAAGTTGGTAATGTTCTACTCTTAATGTAACATGGTAAATTCAGACTGTGCATCCCTTCTGGCTTAACGTGAATATCCGAATAATTTCGAACCTGAACGGTCAAAGGTATAATCGCAATCACGTATAAAGGAACGATTGATGTTTGTAGTTTGTTATTAGCAGACAGATTGCCCGTTAAATTGAGGTTATCCCAAAGTTTGATTTAATTACAACCGTATTCCTGGAAAAGAGCCTCACGCCCTTAGTCGCCGCAGAAGACGCCCTGGGCGTCGGGAATCGCAGGCTGATTCCCGGCCACCGTAGGCGCGGGCTTCCGGGCGGGGTACCTCGCCGTCCGGTAGGGACCAGGCCCGGGTCGATGGCGCGTCGTGTTTAACGCGCGCCTCAAAGAGATGTCAGCACATAATGACGGGGTCCGATACGGCCGACGCCTCAGGGTCGCGGGTGATTCGAAAGAATAACCGTGGCCCTGACACAGGCAATTGAAGGAACACGGGTAGGTTTTAGTCAGTAAAAGTCTGATAAGTCCTCCCGCTACACCCAGAGCGGGAGAAGTCATTTGATCAACAAAAAAAAGGCCTAGAAAAGAGCAGCAGATTCTATACCGTACCTAGACCAAATCAAAACAAATGTAGATGTTACACTCTGCATCTCCATCTAATCTTATATGATCATAAAACCTAACATTTACGTTATCACCCTCCAAACATTCACAAAACCAGAATTAAAATAAAGAGAAAAAAGGAACCTACTAAATTAGGAACCACGTTCCAACCTTAATAATCTCCAGGAAGACAAAACTAATCTACAATCCCCTTCGTTCGAACAATAAAAGGGCATTTTCTTCAAAATTTTATAGAAACCCAACACCCTTAGACCTCTTGAAATATTCGCGAAGAAAATGTAAGAAATCTCATCAAACTCTGGGGGGCGCCGCGTCCAACAACAAAAGAGAAGGAAGCAGGCGAATGAATCTTTTTTTTTTTTACTTCTAAAACTCGTAACAATTGAAACAAAAGTAAATTATGGGTACCCGCCTGGTCCGGGGAATTATGAAAAATGGTTGGTCTCCTTATTATTTTATTATACATGGTGACGGCAGCGGCTAACTCGATTTCGTACGAAGATTTTTTTCCCAATTTTATTTTTTAGATTCCGTTTTTTTTCTGCATTTGATGGATCGTTTGTGGAGCGAGGTTTAACTATTTGAAAGGTTTTTGTTTTGAATGTTGATAAACGGCGCGACAGAACAAGCTGGTTTATTTTTGTGTTAAAATAAACGTAGAATTTATTTGTCATTCCGCGTTTTGATTTGTTTTTAAATAAATAAAAAGATAGGTCTGTTGTTTTGCTAAAGTTGTTCATTGTCTTTAATGCCTTATATTTAACACGTTTACACCACATTGTAAGAGTTGTTGCTGGCATTAAATCACAAATAATTTACTTAAAAAATTGTGTATGTTTTCTGATCTGGCCTGGTAACCGAGAATGTTCGGCTAGTATCTAAAACAGTTAGTCAAATAACTTTATAATTATATTAATCTGTAGTCTGCCCCTAGCCTTTTCTCAACTCAAAAAGTCGAGGTCAGCTTCTAGTCTTACCGCATGAAGCTGAGTACCTGTATTTTACATGGAGCCTATGTGACCTCCACAAGCCAGTTACTAGTTAACACGATAAGAACCCCTTGGTAAGACTAGTTGCCAGGCTTTTGGGTTTCCAACGACCCGAAATGACTGTCAAAGATCCACCAATGACAGCCGGCACCAATAGCTTGACGTGCTTTCTGAGACACTGACGGCTCTTGATATGTTATGGATGGTCACCCATCCACGACCTGACCGCGGTAAGCGACCCGTGCGGCTGTTGTTATGTAGCCACGAGCCCCAACTTACAAAATATATCAACCTATACAACTGCCTCCCAATTCCAACACCCCACTGAACGAATAAATATCATGCTTGTTTACGATGCTTCATATGCGAGAAAAATACAACCCAGATACGATCACGCGTTTATTGGGCCAAAGGGTACAAGGTCGCCTTTCAAAAGGCCAGGGTACACAACGAATGAAACGCAAATGTAAGAAGAAAGTGTGGAATGAGGGGCATTCATTAAATTCTGTGTCATTTGGCGCCATGGAAGGTCAGCAGTGAGCAATGTAAAAGGTACTATGTTTGTTTAGGGTTACATTTGGTTGCCCCTTTTCCATTTATGTTAAGTGAAATACAGTATTATTTGTTGTGTATGTCTTTCTGATGCAAGTGTTTTTTGCGTTCTCTTAATTCATGTCTCTTTCGTTAGGTTTGAGGCCTTTGCGATATATGTTATTGATTTCAATAAAAATATTATTTTTATTATAACAGTTATATATCTGCTGGGGAGTTGCGCCACTTCTTCTTTCAAGCTAAAGCACTAGGAGGTGATGAAGGGTGGGCGTTTTTTGGGACTGTCTTATGTAATTTTGACGTTCAAATAGTAATGATTCTCAGCCTCGTTTGAATAAATGACTTTGGATTAACAGGCCACACACGATACACACTTATTAATGATAATTTAAGTCAAAATCAAAAATAATAATGAAAGTAATTTTTTTACTGAAATCTGTAGTTATGTGTTGTAAATTTGTGTGAGAAATGGATACCCTAGCGCCGCCTCGCCGTTTTAAAACCTTTTTTTAGCTTTAATTTACCAAAGTAAAGAAGGAAAATAATCATAGAGCATCAAAAATTCGTTCGAATCGCTGTCAACAGGAAAAGTCCCCAAAAGGCTGGCAACATTGCCACGTTGTATCGTAGTCGGCCAACCGCTTAGCAACCAAGACGACCTTGAACAACCAAGTGGGCACTCGCACCCCATGGCCCTAGTGCTTCAACCCCAAATGGCTCAAACATTATAGGATTGGAATATTTTCGCCGTTCGAGGTTTTCCGCACCTTTTTCTTAAGCATGTTAGTTTGCTTATATGTTATGAAAAGCAAGCAAGCCTATTACAATTAATTCCCAGATAAAACAAATAATTACCATAAATAATGAATTAATAAACTAAATTCATCATTATCACTAGCAAATCAGTTATCTTTTCACATGCCGTTGTGATCGCGAGGAATCCTAGAATTTAATTCATACCTACACATAATTATGCTAGGACCTATCAGGCAGTAACAGTACGATCACAATAATAACAAAACTTCAAGTTAACATAAATATTCCAAATACAACTAACAATAAAAACTCCACAGTTGACAATCAACAATTTCAATTTAAAATTACCACCAAGGAGTTTCAATCAACTTTGATTTAAACGAAAACGGTTTCTTTATCCGTCGTACAATTTTAATCAAGCGGCCACCTGGTTACCACAGAATAGATAGAGGTACAGAAGGCCGAGCCATACGAGGACTGAAAACTTGCGCACCCTTACCCCGCGTACTAAACGAAAGCGGTCGTCGAGCGAGTAGTCGATCGTCGCGTTCATGAATGTCACTTAATGTTTGGCGAACCTGAATGCGTGGTCGCCCCGTCAGAGGGCGCCTTCCAGTTTAACGCGTACGAACGTCAATCTCAAACAAATTTCAGTCACGAGTGCACTTGCACTCGCTGTTATACGTAGACGCTTGTCTTTGTCATCTGCCTAGCATTTACACAACTACATATTGGTGTCAGTTTCCAGCGTAACCGGAAGGAGTACTAAAATATTATTATATTAGTTTTTTTTAATTGAGTCTGTCTGTAATTGAGACTGTCAATGCAACTTCCAAAACTCAGTTACTGTGTAGGTAGATAGATACCTTGCTATGTGTGAGTGCGTATCCGCTCGTTAGATCACATTTTGATTTGTGAGAAGAATGTATGACATCTGTGTGTTTATGGTTCAAATGTGTTTAATTAGTGTAACTGTCTTTGGCCGTTATATTTAAAATAAATTAAGCAACAAATGGAGCTTACCTTCTGTACCTACCTATTTTGTGTGGTTACCTGACAACCCACAGCATTTTAGTGACGATTAATAATAAGTTAAGAATTTAAAGATTTGGATCCAATCCATTTCGGAAGTTTTAGCTTTGTGTTCATTCATTAATTTCGAGAAGCATTTAGCACTTTTTGGAGTTTCTTGTTAACCCAATTAGCCGTTCAATATGAATGCGATTTTTAGCTAATTGTCGATCATGCTTTAATTTTATTACAGGCAGTTGAGTCAAACCTTTCAAAAATGTTGGTGTGTAAATGGATACATATTTGTGTTCAATAAAGTCTTGGACATTGAAGTCTTGATCTGCCATTATTGCATCTTTTTCATCGCATGAGGTCCTCCACGGAAAAGTGAACTGCGTTCTGTTATTTGACGATCATTTGTAGAACCAGCATATCCCTCTGAGCAAAAGGATATAAAGCCTCCAGGTGTGGCACCCACTAGAAACTTTATGGTGTTGTGATGCTTATAACTACTAAATGTAGCTTGCTGAGAGATTGAATTATTCAGTTTTGCAATAAATATCTCTGTGCCATCAACGATTACTCTTGTATTTGGATGATGCTGTTTAAATGATTTTGGCATGTAGTAATCTACGAGGGCCCGGCTAGGCCAGATATTTACTTGAGACCATAACTCATACACCTAGGTACCTACTCCGCTTTGGAATGGGCAACTAGCTTCATATTTCTGACTGACCGACCCCTTGACAATTCAAAAGTGCCTGTAATGGGTTTATTTGAAATAAATGCTTTGAGTTTGAGTTGAGTTTGAGTTTGACACAAAATTCACCCATGTAATAAAAATATTACCAACTTCAGTGGTGCTAATGCCAAATATTTAGATAGTTCAAAATCTTGTTTGTTTCTTCTTAATTTAATTAACATTAAAAGTAACTGGTCTTCAACAAGAGGGGTTTGGTGCACAGATTAAGATTGTGTTTGTTATGCTCAGTTGGTGAATTAATTATTTGTTTATTTATTTGCACAATAACGGGTTACACACAGTAACGGGCTACGACTAGCGTAAACGTAGAGCTCCTAGTATATATTTGTCTCTTATGCATAACAATTAGTGCGTTTTAGACTGGTGTGACCCTTATAAAGCTTTCATAATGCTAGGTTTTAGTGAGTACCAAACCGCGTAAGAGTCCACTTGAAGAAAAACGTATATAAAAAAACTGGTATACACTAAACCTAAATCCTGAAAATATGAATTTACACGACCTGATTCCACCATCGTCCTTTTACTACTGGACTAACAGATGTACTGTAGGGTACCATCCGCACTTGGTTTTTATCATATTGAACAGACGTACTTTTCCTCCACATATAATATATGTGCACAGCCAAAGTGTGAAACTCTCTGACGGCGTCTGTGTTCATTTCCGCATTTATCCAGTCTGCCTTCAACGAAACAGTGAACAGGCATCTTCGGGGCACGCTCGGTCCATATAGACTTCCTCCATCGCTTTCCGTCAGGCATGTTTGAGGTCAAAAGCAGGCTAAAAAAAAAAATTGCTTTTACAAACACTGATATTCTTTATCGAAAACGAATTTCCTAACGGTCTTCAGCATTTTTTTTCTAAAAAACTACGAATGTTATATAAATAATGTAGAGGAATGAAAATAAAAGCTCGTTCACGTACTTAATAGCTATCGCGTGGTGCTTCTGAATTGGTTCTTAGCATTTGCGCAAGCCGATAAAACACTCACGAGTTTGTACGTACTATTTTCTGTTGCAAAGAAAAATATTTGAGATAGAACATTATAAGACCTTAATGATAAATGAGAGCTGTAGTTGTCGTTTAACTTAAGGAAATGTAGGATGTTGATTAGATTTTCATAAGCCTATTCAAAACCAAATAATTTGACTGTCCATCGAATAGACCCGATGACTTTTAACTTTAGATTTATCAATTCGAGTAATTTGTCAATCGAATCGTATGGTGTGGAATGAGCTTAACGAGGAACATTATTATTCAGTATTTTATATTACTATGTATCTTTTCTTAGTCTAGCTGAAGCATCCGGCCAACTTACGCACGCAAGCACGTTTTGTTAATTACAAAAAATCATTTTTTTAAATTTATTTTTGTAAACTCTTGAGGATACTTTTGAGTGAATTTTGTCATTTGAAAAGGAAAATCTAACCTAACCTAAATGAGGTCGTTATGTTATTTAAATGCTAAAAGGTTCGTTTGGGTGTAAGATAAAAAATAGCTGGACCATTTTTATTTAGGAACTAAACCTTTACATACACAATTGTAACAGGAAAATTTAATTTAAAAAACGATAGCATATAATCGTCAATTTGAAGATATGGGTAAAGTTTTTCGTAAATATTTCTTCTTATTTGTGTTATTGGGTTTTTCTATCTAGAATTTCTTATAACAAGGGACTTTAACATAACTGGCGAAATGTGGGTGTACTAATGTTACACCTCTGCCTAATCCTTCTGGGATTACAGGCGTGATGTTATGTTATTTCTTACAGAACCAACCTAAATTTGCCAAAAGTTAATGTTCAAACGTGAACAGGCAAGAGTTACACGCTCCAGCAACAGTAATACAGCGTCAGCATTAAGAGCAACATACAGTCGTAACTACAATGTGTCGTGGCGGCAAAACCGGTACACCGTCAGCGTTAAGTAATGACCTACTGAGATCTTCGTTTCATCGGCTCGATACACAACACATGTAAACAGGTATCAATGTGTATTAACCACTAAAATTGTATATAATTTAGATAATTAATGTAACAAACTAGTCAAACAAGCTGGAGTCGAGTTCGATTCACCTTCCGTAACTCCTCTCTCTGTAGCCAAGATGCCATCATCGGTTCTATGAGTCTGTGGGATCCGCAGTGAGAAAACCATTTCCTGTGTACATTACACGACGTACATAAACCCCTATCCAACTTTCGTCTGTTACCCTACGTCTCCTTGTAAGACAGACTGAAACAGGACTGAACAGATTTCCCGTACGTAAAACAACGTGACTTGTGTTTGGTGTGGTTTGTATGGTAGGTAGACCGTTAGGTTAATTAGGATGCTAGCGTATTAAGCTATGACTCCCGGTGCGTACAGTAAAAGAAAAACGAAGGACAAAGTCAAACAAAAAATAAATAAAAAACATATTCAATCTCGATACTTAATTTCGATACTACAAATGATAAACGTAAGATAAATAGATAGTAAGAGAGTAGTCTTCATCTAATACGCAATTACATAGAACTCGATGTATAGATTTGGACACGGTTGAGGAGTTCTCTTTGAAAATAAAATCCTTCTCTTCCCAGAAACTTTAGCGGATTTCAAGCACAGTATGGGTTAAAACAGTAGCACAACCAGGAATTGCCCTTGAAGTAATAGATAGCTAACGCTAATCAGAGCATGCACTCTAAATCCACATAATTATATCTATTTTAAAATTGCTGCCGTTCAACAGGCATAGAGAGAAGGACATGCCTGTCGAACAAATGAAATGCAGCGCTCTGAGTACTTTGCGATTGTTTCACGATTATGATTGTTAATATATTTAATTAGTTTTACACATGTATGTAAATATAGTATAACGAAATGGTACACCACAGACTACCCACAGTATAGTCTCTCCTTTGCCCATAATCCATCAAAGGTTGCCTTTTAAACGATAGCTTTTAGCGATAAGACCGCCCATTGCGTCACTTTACGTTAAATTTCGTCATTGATTTCTGTAATTTTTATGATGTACTGTACATAATACAGAGATAACATTATATTCTATTACGTTTATTACTGTTTTTCCCACCTGGAACTGCTGTTATTTCTCAAAATCGGAAATCGTACCGAACTGATGAAATTGTAACTTAACGACGCAACATTTAGATTTATTGAATATTTTAAAACAGTTTTCTTGCATTACACCTTTTACGTATAAATTATTAAGATGAAAAGATTAAAGATAATTTATTTGTTAAACCATGAGTATACTTTACAAATTGGAGTTTTTACAAACTCCAATTTGTAAAGTACGGTGCGGTGTACGGTGTTAAGTTTTAAATAAGCATACAATTTTTGCTTAGTAAATGGCGTACTAAGTCAAATTGCCATGAAAAGCAATATACTCCATAATCTACATGGGAATAGCTCTTATGTGCGTTTCCTTTGGCGGTTGTTTGGAATTGCGCTACTGTTTTGCGCTACAATTTACTGTGACACAAGGCTGAAAATATTTCCCTTACTTATGTTTACGTCAGCCTGCCTATCTGCCAATTGTAGCTTTTGCTCGAGATTTTCTTGTTTCGAGCCTTTTCTCTGATCTTGTGAGAGATATTTATCTCTGTAAGGCCCTTTTTACCTGACGAAGACGAGAAAAGCGTTGAGTATCATTGTTGGGTAGGTACGGCTAATAGTCAATTTAAAAGAAAAGATCCTTTAATGAAAGAACAGTGTAGCCCGCGAATTTTCCGTTTGTAAAGTTTTTAATTTTCGAGTTTTATTTATCCCACGGGATCTAGTACGATCTCGTGGGATAAATAAAACTCGAAAATTATAATCGATATTAAAATAATCATATTTGTTAATGCAGGTCATAAACTATATGTGTGAAAAATTTCATCCAAATCCGTTCATATTTTTTTGCGTGTAGGAGTAACAAACATCCTTCCATCTATTCATCCATCCTTACAAACTTTCGCGTTTATTATCTCTATAGTAGGATAGTAGGATTGTAGAAAGTAGGGGTAGTAGAATAAGCAGTTTTTTTTTTTTTTTTGCATCTCGCAGGTCAACCTATGAGGTTGCCTGTGGTTGCCCTAATAAATTAAGGCCTCCAGCCAGGACTTAAACTTATGTACTAACTTAAAAACTAAGCGACTACACGCTAAGGGCACCCCCTGTGGGGTACGAACCTCGGCTTAGGGCGTCGCTGGAAGAGGGCAGCAAGGGACTAGCTGGATCAGGATTTGAGTGATTTAGGGACGAATTTAAAGCTACAGGCTCAGCGGCGCGGGCTGGCTCGAGGAAGGGTCGGGAGGGGTAGAATAAGCTGGAACATCATACATTTTATATAAATTTGTTGTTGAAGTTGTCGGTTAATTTTTGTGGGTTGTGTTGTTTGAACAAATATTAAAGCAAGGCATTTCTCAAAGCATCTTCATTTCCATGACTGATATTAACACAAAGCCCCACCTTTTAAGAAACGTCTCCTCTAAATATGTATAGAACGTCTTTACCCATCCTGTTTCTTTGACAAAAAATAATAATACAAAAACAGAAAACATTCTTTTATAAAACATTTTTCGGTAATTCAGAACAGCATTAGCAAAACAAGCAAGCATTCTTAACTCTGCTTAACTCTTCGGGCATTATAGGTATGATTTTATGTTGTAACATGATTGAAAATATTAAATTATAAAGAAAACCTGGTCATACATTAAACAAAAAACATATTTAAAGCATGCGGCAGAATGTAAACGGTATCATGGCAACCCAGAGTAGTTGGACTAGCAGGACGCGCAAGCTCCAGTAAGTTCTCATTGCAATCGGCAGTCATGTAAGTTACAAATGTGCGCACACTTCAACCCACAGCTTTTGGTAGATTGTAACTTGTGTGATCTTAGTGATTATAGTAAAACTCCTAAGTACTTGCGTTTTCCTTACATCCGTTTCCCACCCACAATATATAATATCTACTTATAAATGTACGTGTTGACTTGAGAACCTCCACCTTTTTTTCCTCGGTTAAAAAGCATTTTTAAGGAAAGCGTGTCATAAATATTGAGCAAAAAAAAAGTTTATCCCGAAGGCAACTGAAAACGTGTAAACAGAGTCGAATCGTTAGTTATGATTTCAGTAAAAAATTGAATAGATTCAATAAAAAAACATGCATAATAATGAGAAATTCGATACTGCCGGGAACGGCCGCCATATTGCGAGCCTTAGGGTTGCCAAGCAAAAAAATGTAGGCCCGAAATTATGGAAATATCGTTATCGATTTCTTTTTTGTTTGAAATCTTCTTATTCAATAAGATTTGAGAAACTTTTTGTGGTTGATTTAGAAGTCAAAGAATTTCGTTATAAAACCTAACTTCAAAAATGTAAATGTGTTGAATTGATATGATTTAAGGCCCTGTTCATTCGGTATTTAATTATAAAGGTAATGATAAAATTAGCTGTGCCAGTTACAAAACCCGATCTTCGTCCTACCGTCCTCGCTGCCGAGGCCCGCCGCGACGCCCAAAATCACGCCCTCCCCGACCCTTGCTCAAGCCAGCCCGCGCTGCTGAGCCTGTAGCTTTAAATTCGTCCTTAAATAACAACAATCCTGATCCGGCTAGTCCATTGCCCTCTTCCAGCGACGCCCTAAGCCGAGGTCCGTACCCCACAGGGGTGCCCTTAGCGTGTAGTTGCTCAGTTTTTTGTTAGTATTTAAGCTTAAGTCCTGGCTGGAGGTCTTAATTTATTGGGGCAACCACAGGCAAGTCCGCTTAAGCAGACGACAACCTCATAGGTTGACCTGCGAGATGCCAAACAAACAAACAAACAAAGGCCTGTGACAGTTGAAAAAAGTCGAGAGATGTCGTGAGACACCCTATTGGAACGAAAAATATAACAATAGGCACGACGTTACAAAAGTGTCGTGACGTTCAAAATGTTACACTCATTTCGGTTTAAACGAGCGATGAGATACTTCGTTCCAAAAACAACAATTATAATTACTTTGTCCGAAACAGCAATCAAACCCAGGACAAACTAGTAATTTCCTGAAACCTTCTTAATAGATGGTCCTTAGTGCTGTTTCTCAGAAAATAGCTCAAGTTACCAACTTCAGTTCTAGCTCTCACAAACAAACGTTAGTTTTGTCATCTGATGCCAGCTGTCGTTGAGAAAATGTGCTTGTCTAGAAGTCTCGGTTTTACTTGAACAAAGTTTCGTTTGAGCTCATGGATCCGATGAATTTAATACTTTAATCGCATTTCAAAGAAAAACGAAACGAAACGTGTCTTAGAACAGACAAAGTAAAATTTGCTATGATATTTCATGGCAAATTTAACTTTGTCGTTTCTAATTCAATTACAGACTTATTAGTCTGTAATTAGATTTTAAGTCTAGAAACGTAGTAAAAAGACGACTTATGGAGGTATATGCAGCGTGTATCAGAAATGTGTAGTCAAATTTAAGGGGATGATACAAACCATCAAACTGAATCATTTTCTCCATGGGACCAGCGTGTTATTGGGTTTTTCTATCTGGCATTTCTCAGTAGTAGCCCGGAGTCTGGATTTTTGCCTGGTTCTGGCTCGCCGCCTATAACATGGGACCTAAACATAACTCCACAGTTCCGGGCTGCTACTGAGAAATCCCAGATGGAAAACCCCAATAGCACTTTGTCCGACCTGGGAATTGAACCTAGAATCTCATGCATAGAATTTATGAATGCCTCTCTAAAATAAAACAACACAACTTTCTTTAACGGACACTAATACCATTATTATGTACCTACATAATTTCGATTTGATTTAAATAAACAAAAACAAACTGAATACAGAATCATTGAAAGAATATAATATTTATTTTCAGGTCATAATAATCTTTTGTTGACATGTTGAAGATACAATAGATTTTTTTTTTGAATTTGGAAAATGATGTCTGCAATGTAAGAAAGGAGTATTTATTTCTTTATTACGAAGGGGATCGTAGCAAAATAATCACAGACGCACAGATCGATCTTCGTGGTAAACCAACGCTTGCCGAGGTTGGCCTGTTGATGGTAAGAGACCGTGCCTCGGAAAGCACGTTATGCAGTTGGTCCTGGCTGTCATTCGTAGATCTTTGACAGTTGTTACCGGCAGTCAGAAGCCTGAAAGTCGGACGATCAGTCTTACCAAGAGGTATCCTGTTACCCTGTTACTGGTTGTGGAAGTAGACAGCTGTATTTGGTTAGACTTGAAGGCGACCTCAACTTTGTTGCTAAAAAGCTAGACAGAATCGAGCATTACTTTGTCTTTTATACTAATGTAATTTCGCACTAATTTCCATTTTTATGCAAAGCGACCAGAATTTAAAATGGTTTTAAAGAAAGAACGTTGATGACTTTCAAAGAAATACTTGTTCGTATACTGCTACTAAAAATATAAAGACGAAAGTTTTAGCTGTTTTAATGTTAAAAAAATACTTAGACACCACTCAAATTAAATGAACATTAGCAGACTCAAGTTTTTGAAAGCCCCTGTTCCGTAGCCTAAATTATTTTATTTTACTGTAGAAAAATTGTCAAGGCTTTAGCAAACTAATAATCAGACCTTATACTAAAACTACACCCGAATCAAAAGTAGTTTTGTTACGTAGTTACTGGAATCACCGATGAGGTGGAATATCGTCGATCAGAGCGTCGCATCGATGGTTACGTCTTCTGATGACTCGGACTTTTACGCCCAGATTCCCGCCAAAGTCCATAAAATATTATGGTTGCGATCAGAAATTATTGGTTGTCAATGTCAAACACAAATGAAAACAAATCATAAGTATTCTTTTAGATTGAATTTGATCTCTAAACGACTTAACGAACATCAAATATTTTACAGGTAGGAATAATTTCTAGAAAAAGCGAAATTGTTGTTTTTACTATACTTCAAGCATTCTTTTTATATTGACTCACCTTTTAAACCTTCCCTGGACTTCCACGAATAATTTAAAACCAAATTTTTTTTTGCTGATTTTTTCAATAAAAAAAATGTAAACCATCCCTGAACTATAGCGAAAAAACAAAAAAGAAAAATTGAAAATCGGACCAGCCGTTTTTGAGTTTTAGCAAGACTAACGCACAGCAATTCATTTATATATATCTGTAGAAGATGACAACCGGTGTTTTTTTTATATTTTTATTTTTTGTAAAAGAATTTCATCTCTGCCACCCCTAATCCAGCATATTGCGGGCGCCATTTTAATTGAGAGAATCGTCGCATTCATCGCAAACGTGTTAGTCATGTTTCCATTCGATTTCCATCAGCTTTCGACCCCAGGGATCGTGGCTATGTGCTCCCGCACACACTTTGCTTTTTATTCTATTTTTGTGTATTCTGCTAAAAAAAGGGTTGGGTGGGTACTGGCTGATAGTGTGAGAGTTGTAAGTGGATGTTCTAAAATGGCTGGCGTTCGTAAAATGAACATTTCGTTCTTGTATCTAGTAATTTTTGAGGATGCGTTTGTGTATTTTCTTTCTTTTTAGTGTTCTTGTTATTATGATTAGCTACCATTTTCCTTCTAATGGAATTACTTTAGGTTTTTTTTTACATGTATATTTATTGAAACATGTCTTAAAACCATTACTGTATTATTAAATAAAAAAAATTGTCATACATCAAGACCCATGGGGTGTTAGTATTACATCTTAACTACGAGTATATTGGTAACATACAGGAACACTAAAAAGAAAGAAATAGATAATCACAATCACATGAAGGTTTAACAAGCTTGGTTGGCAACATGTAGCTTGGAACCTCCTCTATAATAGAGGTATGAGGAATAGGGTGTAAAGGACTCTCATCCTCCATAGAGAAGGGAGGATCCTCCAAGAAGTCGGGTGTCACGGCTATTAGACAACTGCTCGACATCAATTGTCGGGCAGTTGTCTAATAGTTGTGCGGTAAACTCTGCTTGCGCGATGCAGGATTTTGTGTTCGTTCAGTGTGAGGTGTAATGCGCAATGTGCGCAATACAGCCAAAGGCCTCCCCCAAGCATCGCTACTTTGAACGGTTCTGTGCTTCCCGCATCCAGCGAATTCCTGCGGCCTTCACAAGGTCAACTGTCCACCTTGTGGGAGGCCTTCCAACGCTAGGTTTTTCGGTACGCGGTCGCCACTCCAGAACCTTTCGGCCCCATCCACCATTTGTTCTGCGAGCAATGTGCCCGATAACTTTAATCAATAAAAGTCAACTCTTGAACGATTTATGCGTGTTACTCGTAACAAAGTTCTCGTTACCCAACTCTTAATACGTCAAAAGCTCTTGAAGAACGCAATTGCCTTTACATTAAATATTAAACCTGTCAACAGTAATTTTACCTTCAGAAGAAAAAATAAATTTACCTCTTTGTTAAAGTCATTAATCATTGCCAGGGTTAACGCCCCCTCGTAGAATTCCATGACCTTTCACGGCTGAAATATGAAGTATGAAAAGTCTCTTAATATTCTCCCTTCGATTACGAAAGAAACATTCATGATTGTTTTAAAAGCGAGCGAGTCTGAGTAGGACGATGGGTTCCGTCCCACCTTAAAATATTTAACAGTACATATTTGTATTAAATAGGTACTTTAGTAAAGAAAACACTTTTCTTGCTTGGGAATATTTCCTTTAATTCAGAATTTTATTTTATTTTTATTATATGTTATTTTAGTGGCCATAGTACAAATAATCCTTGAATATTTCAAGTTCCTACTACTGTTCAAAAGATACAGCCCTGTGACAGACGGACGGACGGAAGGACAGCTGTGCCTTAGTTACAGGGTCCAGTTGTCGCCCTTTTGGACAAAACCCTATAAACAAGAATGTTGTATGCCCTCCTGAGTTTAAAGCGACCTAAATAATTACGTCTTGTTGCCTACACTGAAATTTCAAGGCTAAAAGCCTTAAAACTTTACTGAAGTTTGCTAGACCTTGTACGTTAGGTAGGTACTTATAAAAGATATAACAAACTTTGGCTGGCTTTTGTGTTTTTTATTCGGTACTTTTCCGTGGCTGTCATTCATAAAACGTGATCGTAAACTTTATAATTAAAAGGAATATTTTTCATCCATCACGTTTTAGGGAATATTATAAAACAGTTAGCAAACTTTGTTTCTTCTCCAACTTCGATATTTTCTAAAAGCAATATTTTTATTGTTCTACCTTCGCACAATTTGGAATCTATCGGTTACTATGGAGAGAGGAAAAGTGTTTACTTCACATATAACATAACGCCTGTATCCGACCGGTTAGGTGGAGGAGTACCTATATATGACCCACATTTCGTCTGGTATGTTTAACTTCCACGTAATGCGAGCTGATTGCCATCAACCGGGCACGAATCCAGGCCACGGGCTGTCACTGAGAGATTCCAGATGAAAAAACCCAAAAACACTTTGCTCGACCTGGGGATCGAACGCAGGGCCGCAGTTTCAGCAATAGCGATTGCAATCACTGGACCAACAATGCAGTCAATCAAAAAACCCTTTTCCATTAATTCTCCCAAAATATTAATAGGTACAAAATTTTCCAACATCGTTTTAAAATGAAAAAGCAATTTAATCGCCCCATATTCTCTCATAATTAAAAATAAATTCAAAACCAAAAGTTAACTTCAATGTGCAATTATCTGCTTCGAAATTGTATCGAAACGTTACTAAGAGCGATATTTAAATACGTGGTGAATGTACTGTTAAACATAATTAAAAATGCCCGAAATATGGAGGAATGTATGAAGATTTCAGGAAAAGTTAACATTTCATAATGTGCCATTGGCAAGATAGAAATACGATTTAGACAGGCCTTTGTGAAAATTAAATAGCAAAAACGGTTAATGTATGTTAGGTTTTACGGGCTGGTGTCCGCAACTCCACGACAATGCGCGTATTTTGCGTACGTTGGGAAAATCGATCCACCCCAGCTCCTCGAGGAAGGCCTGCAACGCCTTGGTGTTACTGACAGCCTCGCGTAGGGTACTTGGGTTACCGAAGTACTTTGCCCTGTATGTGGCGACCACCGAACAGTATAGAAGCACATGAGCTGCTTTCTCGTCCTCCTCCATGCAGGCCCTGCACACCGGACTGTCTGTGACTCCTATGACAAAGAGGTGTTTATTAAATAACCCGTGGCCAGTTTAAGCTGTCGTAACTATTCGCAGTTGTTGTTTGGTTAGTCGGAGAACCTGTTTGGTGAGGCGGCCATCAATAGTAGGGAGTGCTTCCCTAGCCTGCCTGCACTCACCTTGTTCCAACCATAGTTTTTTATGTTGTTCCCTGGTGCGTTTCCTTAACAGAGTGCGTAAGTACCTGAAGGGGAGTGGCAAGATGGGTTCAGGTCCCACTGGTGCGTTTTTTTTTTTTGTTCCGGGGTGGTAAATCCTCATGGATGTCCTCCGCCCTGGGGCGGGCGGAGGGGTCTGTCAGACTCTTGCTGACTAAAAAGCACCCTGGTGTTCCATCTCACACCTACGTTGGGATCGCGGGAACGTATGATTCTTCCGCAACCCCGACTAGTGCCGGACCGCCTCTGCGGGCCTCCTCGGGTTGGGTGAGGGGGGGGGGAGTGAGGTGTTTGACGATTGTACGGATCGAGTGGTCCTTAACTTCCCTGGCCATGATGGCCGAAGCAGCCAGAGAAATACCCATTCATTCGGCCTGGAACACTGTTTTATAGACCCCCAATGGTGTGGTTTAATGCACATGCATTAACCACAACCAATTTATTTTTACATACTTTAGTACTGAAGATCGGTCGTCGTAGTTTTTCGTAAAAGCAAAATATCTTTCAAAATAATCTGCAAAATAAAACCTCAATGATGTGGTTACGTAGTAATTTTCAATTTTTTAATTTTAATTTTAATTCTAGTCAGTAATTTTTCTGCCCCACATTGTGTTCATCTAGAAGCTTCAAGCTGAACTCATCAACCGCATAGCCTTATCCAACTCTGTTGCCGTTTCCAGTCTTACCGGATGAGCTGTATCCGGTGAGACTCCAGTAAGTGTACCAATATTTTACAAAGAACGACTGCATATCTGACCTTCACAACCCAGTTATAGGGTAATACGATACCTTAGTAAGACTGGTTGTCAGATTTTCGGGATTCTGACGATCCGTACCAACTGTCAAAGATCCACGAATGACAGCCGGGACCAACGGCTTAACGTGCATTCCGATGCACGGAGTGGTCTCGGTATGTAAAGATGGTCACCCACCCACGGGCCTACCGCGGCAAGCGTTGCTTAACCTGACCGATCGACCCGTGTGGCTATTATTACGTAGCCACGAAACCCCTAGATATTATTAGGCACTATAGATACTGCAGTAACAGTCCAGTAATCCTACTACTAAGCTTAATCTTTCTACACCCTTCCATACTATTCTACCAACAATAATACAAACAATGATACCAACAATGATCCCAACAATGATACAAACAGCGATACCAACAATGATACCAACAATGATATCAACAATGATATCAAGAATGATACCAACAATTATACCCACAATGGTACTAACAATGTTACAATGAATGATACTAACAATGATACCAACAATGATACCAACAACGATACCAACAATGATACCAACAATGATACCAACAATGATATCAAGAATGATACCAACAATTATACCCACAATGGTACTAACAATGTTACAATGAATGATACTAACAATGATACTAACAATGATACCAACAATGATACAAACAACGATACCAACAATGATACTGACAATTTTACCAATAATGATACAAACAATGATACCAACAATGATATCAACAATGATACCAACAATGGTACCAACAATTCTTCCAAACACATCCTCCTCCTCCTTTCTTTCTTTTTTTTCTTTATTTCTTTCTTGCTATTTCAACAATGATTCCAACAATGATACGAGCAATGATACCAACAATGATACCAACAATGATACTAACAATGATACCAAAAATTCTTCCAAACGTATCCTCCTTTTCCCGTACAAAACACAATATTTATTCATTTATTTTCCCAGATCGACACAAAAGGCTTACTCATCATCTATCAAAAAATATCCCGGGGTTTAGCAGCCTTAGCCTTTCTTGAAGCGTCACTTAAAAAACATAGATAGTTTTTACTTCAGTACCAAAACACAGGTTTAGTAACAAACATAGGAGAACGTATAATATACTGTAATAAGCAAAAAAAAACAGTGAATTGGTTTATCCAGTTAACCATTTTTCTGTTCCATACTTGGCACTAGGTGCTATGGTAACAGACCAATAATCCTTCTACTAAGTATACTTACCTTTACACACCCCATCAACATTACTCTATCAATAATAACACTAACAATTGACCTACAAAACACAAGATATTTACTATTTTCTTTCTCAAATCGACACAAGGCTTATCTATCAAAATCTTAGCCTGTCTTTCTTGTCATGTCTTAATAAAATTATAACTGTAGTAGTACCACAATAAGGTGAAAGGTCTTAAATTTACTTGAAAGTTCCATAACTTCCACAGCTGTACTAGATTACAAAGAAAAATCCTCGATTATAAATTTCACGATAACAATTCTCGCAAGCATGCCCTTTATACCACAAGATATTTATTTCTTTCCCAGATCGATACATACCTAAGACTTTATACTCATCTATCAAAGTATATCCCGGGGTTAAGCAGCCCCAGTCTTTCTTGTACCCTTCAGTTATAGTTCCCGATTTCATTTGTCGGAAGCAGAAAGGATTTTCTTTGAGAACCTGTCTGGCAGACGAGGTACACTTTAACAGCACTTTGGCGAACATCCAAGCGGTGTGCAGTGTGTGTGGTAAGTGTTAATTTTTCTTTGTTTTGCAATTTTACAATGGATTTTAGACATTTTATGAGTGAGGGGAAATGAAAGTCTAATGTTTGAGGTAAATGTCTAATTATAATGTTAGAATGTTTAATTTCTGCAAGTAGGTTTGTTCAAACACTTTTACACGTCAATCATATTTTCAAAACCAGATGACGAGTTTCCTATCTGACTCCTCTGAGAAGAAAGGCCGAAACAACTGAGAGGTTACAGTCTCTTTTAAAGTCGAGACGTGGTCAGATCATCTGAAGTCAATGTGGATTAATGTCTGAAAAGGTCTTTTGAAGAAAGAGCCATACAGATTGAGTGGACATGTCCAGTTAGTGCACGCATTCGTCAGTCAATCGTTCAGCTCAACTTAAGACGTAAAGCATATCTTCTGGCATCTTGTCCCGTGTCACTCAAATCAATTCAAATCAAAATCGTTTATTAGCATATAATTTGGTAGGTAAAGATGTTACATAAAATTTCAGTGCTAAGACAAATTCCGCCATGTAATGATAGCATGCAAATATTTAATAGATTATGTATGTTGTAACATACTTTCGGCAAATTAATAACAATTTATGGTATAAATTAATTATAAGGTTTTAGGATTAAGAAACATAAAAGAAAATAACAATCCTATTTAAATTTAAATGCACATTACAAAAATAGTTAACTAAATAAACAAAGTAACATAAATAAAAATTACTGCATCACTGATAGTAATGGTGGTGACGAAGATTTGTAGCGATTAACAAGGTATCAGTAGTGATGATGACTGACTCAATCATCATTGACACATGTACCAAAGTAAAGTCAGGAATATACGTCTAAAAATGTCCCAAAGTGAAGTCGGAAAAAATAATTATTAATCAAGTTGACTACCAACCTAAATTGTCCCTATATTCCAATCGCAATTGTCATTCTGTAGTTTAGTATAACACGGCAAACTGACGTAGTGCGTATTAATTTCCCTGTTTGAAAACAATCACTAATGGAAGGCTTTTTCAATACATACATAAACTCACGCTTTCTTTACAGGGGGTAGGCAGAAACTACAGAACGGCATCTGATACGATTCTGACATACTTTTTTTAATACATCCCCTAAAATTGTTTTTAGTGTTAATAAAATTGTAAACTACCAAATCCTCATAACTCATTCTTATATTTAAGAAGTGTGGTGCGAGACTGACTATTTGTAACTAGATAGAAGACCGTTTTACTTTACAAGCATTTTTTAATGTAACAGATTTATTTTGAGACAACAACGGTATAAGTTTATCATAAACAAATATTAATTTGCTAAATATCTTTAAGAGGATCCTGGCCTCCTTTCATTAACCTATTTATGTACCTTGAATATCAAAATGTAATTTGAAAGCGTCGACGGCCGACAACATAATAATTCTGTTGAAAAAGACCTTTCCAATGCCGTTTTTACGATTCGTTACTCTCTACCTACAAGTTTCTCAACCATTATTCCATAATAGGAACGCAATCGAATGTAAAAATAAAATTCTGAACTTCGTGTAATTTCGTTAAATTTTTGACTAGAAAACTCGGGTACCTGCCCTCTTTTATTCGTTTGTTTTCGAGAATATTCTGTTCTAAAGATAAATTCTTTTAAAATACGTTAGGTTTCTCACATCAATTTAAACTTCAGTCTTTTTTAATCTTTCCGTTCCGTTCTTTATTTAAAGCTCCTCGCTTTGTGCAAGAGGATTTGGTCTTGGCTAAGTACCTACGGATTAAGTAGGTTACTCTCAATGTAGTATCTTGATGTTTGCAAGTTTAGCTGCAAAGATTATGGTAATAGAGTTCATAATTTCAAATGAGCGTTCATCCCGCTCGGGATGACAACGTCGCATTTGTAGTGTATTTTCGTGATTATTTTAAATATGATCAATGAAATATTCCCCGGTCAATTAGATGATTGACCGGGGAATATTACATGGCAAAGTATTTTATATTTTGTATTTATAATTCATTTTAACATTTAATTTTAAACAAAAATATGTAATAAGTACTGCAAATATATGATAATTGTCGATATGTAAATTTTCTATGAGTAAGTACCATAATAACTATTTAAAAAATACACATAACCGTATAAACACCAAAGATCTAGATGATTGACAGAGGAAAATATATTGAGATTTAAAATTAATAAAATAATCACGAAAAACCACAATACTTGCGATTTTGCCAGCCCGCGCGGGATGAACGCTCTTAAAACTAGATAATAATTATTACTATCATTAGTTCGTGGTCGCAAGCGTTACTGCTAATCATGAGATCTTGGGGTCGAATTCCAAGTCGGGCAAAGTGATAGAGGGTTTTCCATAAGGAATTTGTCAGCAACAGACCGGAGTCTGGATTTGTGCCCGATTGATGGCAGTACGCTCGCCCCTATTACATGAGACTTAAACATATTTAACTGTCGAAATGTGGGTGTACTTTCGGTACACCTCTGCCTAGCTCTCCGTGGATGACAGGCGTCATGCTATGTTATGTAATAATTATTAAAGTTACGTCTAATTTCTTTCTTCTCACTTATACAGACAAAAACTAATCCTTTGCCAAGATACTTATACAGTCAGGTACAGTCCGCGAGGCATATGTTAAGTTTTGCATTTTTTTTAAAGCTCAGCTTAGGCCTCACTGACTGTACTCAGGTGCTGTAGGAATGGAACGTTGATATGCATGACTTGTGTGAAAGAGCTGACTGCTAAGGTGTAAGTCAGACAGATGACGTATGACAAAGACTATGCTTGGGATGACGTGGAAGGTGAATGACAGTTAGCTTTGAACGACGAAGCAAAGACGATAAGACGTGTTTCTTAACTACGATGTAATTTTATGTGTTTTACAAGTTTATTATAAAAATACACCAGTTTTGGCATATTCATTTTACTTTTCCTCAGATATCGGCCCTTTTATTCCCACATAGCGGTTATAAATGCCAAGAAGCTCAATGAATTCCATAACACCATTTCAACCCCATAATCACCTCTTACCATACCCAAAGGAAGTGCCTTTATTTCATCCTGATCCTCTCTCAAAGGAGTTGGCAACATGCCAGAAAGGCTATAAGTATTAAGACACTCACACATCACTTAAACACGTTATCAACGTCTTCAATAGACTGAACTTGAATAACGTAACAAGTACCTAGAAGACAAGCTTTTCTTATAAGGGTTAGGTCTCATATAACGCGTGATACGATGATGTAAAGACTGTTGTGTTGTACGGTTTATTAATATAAACGTAACTTACACATACAACGCAAGACGTCGAGACAGACTACAAATACGACAACCCAGAACTAAATATGGAAGAAAAATATACTGTAAGAGGGATTAGGAATTCAAAATTTATTATTTTCAAATATAGGCTTGTTGTGATTCATTTGTTTTCGCGCCATTTGTTTTTTTTTGGCAACGTTCTGTTGTGGTAAACTTGAAACATCGCATAATTTAGGAATACGAGTTCGACCGTGGCACCAGCGCTGCAGAAACAGCTCGAAGGATTATTGATGTATATGGGGAAGCTACTGCAAAAGAAAACACGGTACGTTTTGGTTCCAATGAATTCTTTCTGGAAATTTTGTCCTACAGAACAAACACCGTGTACGGCTGGACCCAAGTTGACAATGAAACATTTTTGAAAAAAAAATAAGCGACCCATCGGAAACCACGTCTGAGTTAGCGGCAGGCTTTGGTGTGAATGATAAAATAATTTCAATTTACTTGAAACAAATGGAAAAAGTAACAAAATGGGGAACGCATGAATCGAGTGCTGCGTTACGTTACATTACTCAACCGTCGCAATAATGAGGGAATAAATATATCCTCTAGGATAATCGGAAGCGCCCATCACGATGGCTGAACCTAGGAGACCCGTCAAATCCTGTCTAAACGAAATTTGACTCAGAAAAGGAACTGGTAATTGGCTGGTATCATCAACCAAGGCTTTCTAAGATCTGGCCAGACGTTTACGTTTACAGAAATGTACTGTCAACAATTGCAAACCGTGATGGAAAAGCTAGCCGATAAACAACCGAGACTGGCCTATTGCTTGCCCACTGCTGCATAGGGACAACGCTAGAACACACGCTGTTTAGCGGTCGCTCAATAAGAGGAGGTTTGATTGGAATGTCTCTAACACCCAGCATACTCTCCGGACCTTGCTCCATCAGATTACGATTTCATGCAAGGAAAAAAAAATATTCCGATGAGACAGTCCATCTTAGCAAAGGGGGTACCCTTTCTGGCCAAGTCATCTTTCACTCAGTCCATTTATCATTTCTTTGGTCGTCCCCTACTCTTATAGCCATCGGCATTCATACTACAACATTTTCCTCAAGACATTTTTAGGGTTCCGTACGTCCTAAAGAAAAACGGAACCCTTATAAAATCACTAGTGTGTATGTATGTCTGTCTTTCCGACTGTCACAGCCTATTTGCTCAGAATCTAAAGGACCGATTAAGTTAAAATTTAGTACACATATGAATTTCTGTGACCCAAACACGGTCGTGTAATATAAATTAATGGATTTTGAATATAGGGGTCACTATTGGGGGGGAAACTAGAAAATAAAAAACAAAAGTTTTTCAAACTGCACCGTGTGATATATGAAATGAAAGGACTTTTTGTGAGGGTCTCACACATATTTTTAGTATAATTTTAAAATGAAAATTTTTGAAGTCATTTGAGAAATTATTTGAAAATTGATCGTTCCTCCTCCCCCTTATCTCCGCAAATACTTAGAATAAAATTTTGTAAAAAAAAATACAGGAATTAGTTAACTACTTAAGAAGTCTGTCGTCTTAAAATAAAATGGTAAATCTTATCAGTAATCAATTTAATATCAGTACAATATCACCTCTAAAATAAAAAGCAATCGAGCACCCTACAAAAAGAAATGAAATCCTACCTAAATATATTTCATTTTATCAGATCTGATGCCAAGCCCCTACACTACAAGGCCTAACTATACTTACCTTACGTCTTGGTCAGATGTATGGTTTGGATGTTCCAATTAACTATGGCATGACACAACATTAAAGTCCAGTGACTTAATTTCTTACCATAAGCACATCGAAATGTCTCGAACATTTTGACCAAGATGTGTAGAGTTAATCTTGTAGGATTAGGGGCTTGCGTATTCATTTGATCTCATAACTTTTTAACAGTGAAAGCGTTTTTCAAGTTTAGGCAACCTAATTTACATCGCCGAAATCGCAGAACATATGTATATTCAGTTATGGTTCTGCTGATTTTCAAGCCCACATTCTCCAGCTTCTGTTGCCATTTCTCAAATCTGCTCTGGATCTCAGATCCATATTTACCAACAAGAACAATGTCATTGGCAAACAGCATGCACCAGGTTGCCTCTTTCAGTATGTCCTACGTCAGAGCGTCCATTATCTAAAGGAAGAGGTAAGGACGGGGCAAAAGCCACAATGAACTCGTCAGTATTGCCAGCAGTTAACCGGGCATACGTACGAGATTGAGTGTATTTGACCGTATTAACTCTAAAACGCCAAATTCATAAGGTCCATATGCCTAATTTCATCTAAATCCGTGCAGCTGTTTTAGCGTGAAAGCGTCACATACAAATATATTATATCTTTTTATAACTTGGATCCGGGCATATAATATTTTTTATCCCAATATTCAGGTGCATTGATGCAGGTGAAACCGCGATTTTTTATGACTTGTATTGGAAACCCTAGCTTTACAATTATCATCGCTACTGACTCCCGCCCCGCTCGCTAGAGAACAGAAGCTTTATCACACCGCTTTTCAATTTACTGAAGACAGTTAACCTTGTACGGTACCTTTGTATCGATAAATAACGCTGTCAGACGCCGCCTCCGCAGTAGATCGAGTAGAATCTATGTATTAGTAAGGTGACCTAGAATTATAATGAAAAAACAATAGCAAATAGCTGCTGGGTCGTCGTTAAGGTAAGAATTAAACTACTATTTTTTATGTAATTTTCCACTTTTCTTGAGTGGAAATACATGTTTAGGATAATTACATTCACTTGATAACGAAGGTCCGTAACGTATCGGATTCAATTAGACCCCGTATCACGGTCTGGTGGCGAGGTCGAGAACCAAACTACGGTGAAAACACGACTGCCGTCTTAACTTGCCAAAAGCTTCGTCATTTCTTTCTCCTTGTACAGTAAAGCAAATTGACACCCCACGTCAATTTTTCTTGCCATAGACAAGTCATACAACTTTCAAAGGATGACAGTTGTGATTTAACCTCTTGAGTGTCGCATGATACCCATAGGTACAAAAGAAAGCGCTCGAAATGTCAACTGAACCTCATAGATACATAATGGGGAAGGCAACTGTCAAAATGGCGCTGTCGTAGCTAGTTCCCAACACAAGCTAATAATCCAAGGCGTGATGTGGTTTTATATTATTTTAGCGAAAATTGACGCGTTATTTTGTTCCTAGATACTCCGAAATTGGAGTGCACCATTTTCCAAAAGTCCCTAAAATTAGAAGATTGTGGTATAAAGCTATTCGTAGATATTTTTTTGAGTTCGAGTTTGTGTCAGAAACATTTTGAAGAAAGTGATTACGAGGAAATATTCAAGGTGTAAAATTCTGTCACTTTCCATGTCAAGTACTTGATATAGAATACTGAAATAACCGAAAATAACGAAATAGTGAAATAAAATCAAACTCATGAATGAACACCAAATGGAATGAATGAACGAAATGTCAAATTTATTAAAGGCCGTAGGGACCTAGCTATGGTCGTGCCATCTACAATTAGCTTTGCCCGACCTTCCCCATTACTGTCATCGCCATTGGACGACTATTAAACGATTATTTGCACTAGCATCATTGTCTGTGTATTGATGTATTCTCCGTTTTTCCGAAGACCTACCAAAAATTTCAAATTACGTACACATTCCGAGCGTTTAGGTAAACGGACATACGGACAATAGGGATGTTGACGATTTTGCAGTGCAAACAATATTTCAAAAAGTGTTTAAGCTTAAAAAATAGCGTTTTTAAGTAAGTGTTAGACAAGGACTGCACTATCACTATATAGTAATAGCGCCATACTTTGTCCGTACCGCACGACAAGGACGGGAATAATACCCTCCAGAAACTTTTAAAGCGATTTTCACATTTTTACTATGCTTTCTTTCAAATTACATTATTGATCCCTATTGTAGTAAGTAGTCCATTTATTTACAATACATTTTCCTGACTTACTACAAAATAAATAATCCTTAAAATTGCCAAAGATTGTGTGAACTTGAATGACAATCAAGCAGTCACGTATATTGTTTGTGAAAAATACATTTTAGTCGCCTAGTAACTGCATTCGATTTGTCTTCAATCTACGTAAGTATGATCATGTGTCTGCGCACCGATTGCTTTTAAAATGGTTACCCATACGTCAGCGTAGAGAGTTGAGGGCTCTGTCTATGTTATATTCTATACTCGACAAACCTACTTCTCCTTCTTATCTGACCCCCCATGTTCAATACTTATGCTCTGCTCATAGTAAAAATCTTCGTTCCACCAACAATCGAACATCAGGATGGCAACAAAATCCCTCTGAACATCAGGATGGCAACCAGTCGGTTATCTTTCAAAGTGAAGGCTCGTGAACATATTCGTGAGAAGTTTGTTAAATCATCTCAACGCTGATTTGCTGGATTTGTTTTCTCATCTACCTATAGTTATTTCTCCTGACAAAGTTTAATCAGTTTATATGTATGTATTTAAGTATTTATGTTTTAGTAGTGTATTTATTCTTTTTCGAGTTATCTATCCCCTTTGTTGCACCTGCCATGTTTTGTCTCTGCATCACCCTAAGGTTGACTGGTAGAACATGCCTCAGGCATTAAGTCCGCCTTTATACAGTATATTTTTACTTGTGCATAAAGTTTTAATAAATAAACATCTACCCACCCATACTTGATCGAGCGAGAATCTATTGTGATTTGATCACAATCGCAGTGTCCATGTCAATGAACGCGCTGAGAAACTTGGGAGGATGCCCAAGTGTCAGTTGAGGGACCACTGAGGCTTTCGTTGATAAGAGGCTGATATAACGTAGTAAAGAGGTTTTTATAAGAATTGATTTCTGGACTTAGTACGAAAAACACTAACTCTTTCTAGCTTTTTTTGCTACAACAGTCAGTAAAAGCAATCTATACACTTTTTTATTAAACGTCAAAACTCGGGTGGTGGGAAATTGAAGAAACGAATGTAAAGAAAAGTATGACTTTTTGTTAAGAAACCGAGGGCCTAGACAAATTGCATTCGATTCGGAGCGATTCTATTTCTTCAATGGATATAGCTTCCCTGTGATACGGCGCCATGACCTATGATCACGTGACATTTCGATAGCTTGTGTCAACCCCATACATTTGTGGCATTTCTACTAGCCTTGTCGCTAAACGAATGTTACGAATTTTGGTTTGTCTAGGCCCTCTTGATTTGTCTTCTCTCGGTAGAGTTGAGATAGAAGTGGTCATGATTCGCATGTTGGAGTATCCTCTCTATGGTTTTTAGTTCTTTCGGATTATTGCTTTTAATAATCTGCCTAGCCTTTTTCAACTATGTTTGTACCAGTATTTTACATTCAGCGACAGCTTACCTGACATCCACAACCCGGTTACTGGGTAATACGGTACCTGTCGGAAGTCTGGTTGACAGACATTCAGCTTCTGACTGCCCGTATAAATGCATATGTCAGTCTTTATTTGTTTTTGTCCAGCTCGTTATGCAAACTTCTTTGTGGTATATAGGTAGAATATGTACATAACATAATTAGCCCACTGCTGGGACACAGGCCTGTTTCTGTATCTCAGTCTAGACTTACTCCTTCTGAATTTTATGTTTGTAAAATAGGTTACCAATTTCTATGTAATACCTACAGTAGTAGTGACCAATGACCTAAAATCAAACTGTTAACAGATCTACGTATGTCTATTTTATAAGACAAAGCAAAAGTATCTATAAAAAAAATTGATAAGTCTCCATCAGCACAAGTATTTGAGATTATCTATATTCCTCCCCACGAAGGTTGCCTGTGGGAACATGGTGACCTGTAAATGTAAAATAATTCCACTTTAAAAGCAATTTATATTTGTCATTTATACAGCATCGAAAGATAGAAATTTTGATCGATAGAAGAAATAAATGATAGTTTGATATTTTGTCGCATTAATGCTAGATAGCTTCGACAATGCATTGAGATAAAGATGGATTTCGATTTGGATTCAGCAAAACATTGAGGTGATGATGTGATTGATAAATAAACATTGAATTAAAATATGAATATGTACCTATCGAACTGTTTGAGATGCGAGCAAGTATATTTGAGAATTTTCAAATGCTTCACTAACTTCTGCCCGTGTTGTTTGTTATTCCCCCGACGTTTTCGCTTATCGTTCTCTTTGCCTTTTCTCGTCGTTGCGTGATCTTAAATAGCCTATAATTTTTCAAATCCTACTGGAAGTTCTAGAGATTAGCATTCTAGACATTCACTCATTTTTTATATTTTTTAATAGAGATAATTTACAAGAAAATTAACGTTTTAAATTGATCATCAGGTACTAACAATGAAATGTTAATAAGATTAAAATGAGCACGGACCAACTTTTTGAGTTGAGATATGAGTAAGTATGTTGACCTTTTCCAATTCGTAGGTAAACTACTTTCTAAGTTATTGATGAACGGTGAAAGAGAAAAAAAAAACATCGTGAGGTAACCGGGATCTGTCCAGTAAATGCTGAAAGACTCGACACGCAATTAACTAGAGTGGGTGTTAATGAATACGCGTTCTTTCTTTTTTTGAGACAAGTATTAATTATCACAGTGGTATAATCACAGACTGGCATCAAATATTGAAGGTTGATCTGGTTCATTGACTATAAATTCTCGTGATAAGCTATTTGAATCTAAGGCGGCCTTGTAGTTGCCAACTTAAATTAATGGACCTATCCGCTGTCAGGCTTTGGGCGGACGAACATCCTTTGCACATCGAGATTACCCTGTGCTTTTGAATCAATGGGCACATACAAAAAAATCAATCTGGATCGGCTTTTTGCAGTGAGATTTTGTAAAATATGATTATGCTCATGATTACCGTCTTACCACAGATAACGAAAGAAAATCAATATACTGAGACGCAGACATCCTCTCTTTAACGGGAAGTGAGCCGTAATCCATCACGCAATTCCAGTGCTTGTTGGTGGATGGTTCTAGACGCACTTATTTAAATTAAGAATGAACTTTGTTATATAATATTGGTACCTACATCTGAATACATTTTTGATGTTGTAAATGACGTCAAAAAAAACCTATTTTGATTGAAGGGACCTCAAACATAGCACGAAAACACGCCCAACATTTGTTATTTCCCTATAATTGACTTAAGAAAGGCAAGATGGCACTCGCCTCGTATATAATTCTGTCACACACAGGTTGAGTAAAGGCGTGATGAGTTGCGCAAAGAAAATCTAAAACTTATATTTTTTTCAATCAAAGTTTACGAAAATAGAAAAGTTTTTTTCTGTTTAACGGACTGGCAAACAGGTCGTTCGCCTAACTTATGAACAAACTGAACATTCATTAATAAAGTTTTATTGTAGTCATTATAATATTTAACAGAATTAAATACCTTTATGATTTCCCTACGTAATTAAAAGACCTACAAGAATTACACAAACAAATAATAGGTACCTATAGGTGTCCAATATTTATAATATGTAATATTTAAGTTGCGAAATAACGTTATCTATGTTAGGGTTCTTGTACATGACGCCGGAGCCGCATTCGAATGAATATAGCTCTGCGCCGGATCCGCGTGTACGCCACATTTATGCCGAATTAAATAGTAAAGCAACGATTACAGTTCAGTCAAGCATTGCCAACGAATCTGTCAAAACGCCCCTGCTTTTCATTCCATAAGATGTTAACTTTAACAAAAATAAACGAAATGTTGTTGTATGTTTGTATATTTTTTAACGCAGACAGAAAGAAATTCATAAACGTAAGTGACAATTTTGGGTACATCCTGTTTTAGCCTGCAGCGAAAATAAAGGTGAATTTCACGTCTTTTTCAAGGAACAAGAGATTTTATGAATCAACTTTTTTTTTCATCTCAGTATAAGTGTAAACACTTTTGTTGTCCTGACAGTTTCATTGGCAAGGCTTCACAGAACTGTGATCGTTGCTTTACGATTTAAAACTCGGCATCAATGCGATGTACACGCGGTTCGGCGCTTGCGCGATATTCAATCGTGTACAATTATGAGATCGATGCGGCTCCGGCGTCATGTACATGAAGCCTTACATTTTCACCCATAAACTGCAGAACGGATCAGGATGTTTGGCACACAGATAGAGCGTGACCTGGAATACAATGTATCCTATGTCTTTTGTGTGGGTACACACGACATAGGAAACTATCTTTTAGGTAGCACGTCCCCGTGGGATAATTTACGTCCTGCACGCGTGCAAAGCTGAAGGCAAAAGCCAATATACATTTTCAATTGAACTTATGAAAAGATGGTAATCGACGCATAGAAAACCTAAGGCACAGTCGACGGACATTGCCTTTAAAACGCGCGCGATTCGCGTCCCGTGTCTGTCGCGCTTGTTTCAAGGTGCCTTTAAAGACAAACTACATGAATAACCACTTATATCTTAATAATTTATCTGAACAAACAATAAAGCTGAGGAAGCTTTGTTTGTTTGTCGGATTTGAAAAATTCTTCTTTAATTTGATAGCCACATTCTTGAGAGAGGCTATAGGCTATTTAACATCACGCTTAGACCCTTAGGAGCCGACCAAATGAGGAAAAAAAAGTCAGAAAGAACGCAGAACGAAAACAAAGAAGCGCGGACAAGCAAGGCGATGCGACGGGATGGGGCACAAGAAATTTCACAAGAACAAAGTCGCGGGCAGAAGATAGTAAAAAATAAATAAAATAACATAACATCACGCCTTGTTTCCCCGAAGGGTTAGGCAGAGGTGTACCTGTACACCCACATTTCGCCAGTTATGTTTAAGTCCCGTGCGATAGGGGGCGAGCCTATTGCCATCAACCGGGCACATATCCAGACTCCGGGCTGCTACTGAGATTCCCAGGTCGGGCAAAGTGTTACAGGGTCAAAAAATTAATTTAAAACTATAAACAAACTAAAATACTGTTTTTCCACATCGCTGTCGATTGGTAGACCCAAGAGGCTCGAAGCATTGCCACATTTTAAATCAGCTTTTCGGAGATTTTATTAAACAGACCATGAGCACTAAAATCCCAAAAAGTTTCATGTGCAGTATACCTTTAAACTTCATGTATGTGGGTATGCTTAATACTGTGGGCACATCAGTCAATAGTCGGAGGGTGTGTGTTGACTCGAAACCGCGAGGTTGTCGGTTCGAAGCCAACCTCGATCAATATTGCGGCTTAACCTACAAACAGATAGTTTACCGGGAAATCGTTCATTAATTTACATTAACACTAGGTGTTACCCGCGACTTCGTCTGTCATACAGGATACACAGCCTACGTCCTTACCTAGATCATGGTCTGTTTGTCTGTCAAATTTTTATCCAAATCCGTTCAGCCGGCGTATTACTAGCATATGCCCGCGGATTTCACCCGCGTTGTCGTTGGAAATTATCACACGGAAACGCACTACCGTGATAAAAAGTTTCACATGTGTTAAGCCAGGTTATAAAACTCACGCAATACATTACTCATTTTTTAAATAGATAATTCCTAGTATACTACCAAAGTTTTTAATATTTTTACAATTCGACACGTAGCGCAATCTAGCGTCTTAAAGCGTAATTGTAACCGTCGAAAGTTATTGTTCTTTCCCTCGGAAACCGTACCTTTTTTCTGGATGAAAGGAACCCTATGTCCTTTTCTAGACCCCTAACAAAGTATATGCAAAATTTTATGATTATCAGTTCAGTGGTTTAGGTGTGAAAAGGACAACAAACAGACTTTCTTTCGCATTTATAATATTAGTTAGGATTAAAGAGATATCAGGAACAGGGTGAAAAGTTCACTCATACTCTTGGAAAAGGGAGGATCCTCCGACCAGATGGATGTCGTATCTGGTGGGCAACTGCCCGACGATTGATGTCGGGACGTTGTAAATATGCTAGCTGCGCGGTAAACTCTGATTGCGCGACGCAGGATTTGTGTGACGTCAGTGTGATGCGTTGTTCGCATGTAGCGGTGTAGATGCCGCCACAGGATATGGGTATAGTTAGAATAGTTAGGTTTGCGGTTTCCTACTAATTGATTAATTAACGTAATATCTTGATAATCAGGTGTCACGTGGATTGAGAGATAGTTACTGTAAGGTTGAACATCTCCAGTTTCGGAATTGCGTCATTATCATAAGGATTATTTCAGCATCGAAGTATGATCTGTAAAAGTTTTTATCTAAATATGGACTACTACACTACTTTACCCTGATTGCGTAACACAATATCAGTCAGTATCTGAAACATTTTGAAAAATATTGCTAATCCTTTGCGTCATATGTTCGAAAAAATTGTCTGCTCCTCAACGAAAATAGCGCAATGAATGTTGTTGAACTGTCAAAATGAAAGACATTCCTTCTGTTCGTGTGTCGCAGGTATTAAAGAGAATACATGTTACTGAAATCATCAAAATAAAAATTAAAAAAAGCATCAGAAAAAGCAGGTATGGGCAAAGTTGAAAGAATATATCAATTGGGCATCTACATATCAGTTTTGATACAATAATACTAAATTTGATGGTTCTTAAAGGTATGACAATTTTATTAACCCAGTAAGAAGTATCTCAATCCGCGTATATTTGCTTAATCAGAATCGAAATGAAATATAAATGAACACGTTGTTAATTGTTTTTTGTACCTACCTTATCTTCTAATCTATACATATAATAAATCTGTAGACGAGGCGTTTCTGTACATTGCAAATATTAAAAAATAAAATAGTTGGGGTGTTAAGGGATAACCCTAAGATGACATATCTATCATTATTTTTAAAATTTAAGTCTGTGTTTGGATGTGAGAGATTAATTAGAACAAGTATTACGTAAAAAGTTCGAAAACATATATGGTTAACTTTTATACTCAAATATTGTGTATAACTCGGAGACATTATGTTTTTTGTTTCATCAACATAAAGTGTTCACGAAGAATTTTTAATTACGTAATGTACATACACATAATGACATCTATTGACGCCAAATGGTACTAATGAATATATTTGCTAACCATTATAAATAACACGTCAAAACATAAGTGTGTTATTTCAAAAATGATAATAATTATAATGTTATAAAATAGTTTTCCAATGCTGGTTGATCAGTAACACTAAAAGAATTTCAAATAAAAAAGTGGTGATAATGTAAGATAATAATAATACTACTGATGTGGTGTTCTGAGTGATAAAGAATGCAATGTTAGATATTTAATTAAATCATTACAACATTTTTTAACATCAAATTGGGTTCAGCTAGATTTACAATATTTTTGTTTTATGCAGAGCAGCAAGTTTCGTGTTAAATCACTGTAAGTAAATCGATAGATGGCGTTGAGAAAATGTCATAATTTTCTGAATCCCGGTTTCTCCCTAACTCATTTGTTTACGTGTATTAATATCAAGTTTTGTTTTTTGCTTTAAAAAAATCTTGATGAACCTGCTTAGGGCCGCAATTAGCGTGCGTTGATAATCGACGCCGTAGGACGCCGGTAGCGCACGGATCAGCTACGCATTCAGCCGTTCGGAGCAGCGTGCCGATTCATGTAGCAAAGCGATAACTAGCCCTGCCCTCAGCCGGGACGTAGAACCCTGGAAGGCGCGTTAGAAAGTGCATGTGACATGCCGTGCTAAAGCAGCTTACCGCGTGCGATGTGCCCAGCTTCGTTTCCCTCAAGTGACCAAGGGAATGGTGCAAGGTGAAAGATAGGTTAAAGCTTAAGACATCGTCTTTGCAACCTCTGTTCCTGTAAGCCGCTGGGCTTACAGGAACAGAGGTTGCAAAGACTATTATTAAAGATATATATAGTACTTGGACGGGAGGTGCGCACCAGGCGACTGTTCGCCACCCGCTTTTGTAGATACAATGTTGGTGAACGCTCACCGCTATACCGCTTAGTCGACACATACAATACGCGTTTTAGTGCAATAGACATATTTTTCCTTAGCAGGTATAAATTTAAAAAAGAAAAATTACAATTCGAAAGGATTGGCAGTTGACTCCTTAGGTTTTGCACAATGTAGGCTAGGGTCACGCATGAAAATTAAACTTCATTAGATTAATTTTTTTTTTTTTGTTTGTGTTTTTTTTAAATAGAATATCTATGTTATCTTTTGTCCCTTTTAACTGTTTTAACCTCTTTTTCATTAAGTTTACCCTGCAACAGCTAACGTTTGCTTACAGCTTGTTTTATTATATATTTGTTAAGTTTAGTTTTTAAGACACTTTTTATGCTTAATATACTACTGTTCGTTTTCCCAAAATATTAAAATAAAATAAAAATAAAACACATGTCTCGCTTTATCACATATAATACAGTGAGGTCTTGCACAGCAGCAATACATACATATTTAGTCTCCATTGCGCTGGATAACCTACAGCCGCGTGGCAGACCTCGCGGAATCAGATACCACATAGTAGGGAATATAAGCATCGGTTATCCAGTGCAAAGGGTCTGTTATAAATTCCAAATTACTGTGGTATTCACCCTAAGTTGGGGTACAAAGAATCCAGAAGTCAAGGAATAGTTCAGTAACGGAAGTAGAAATGGCCGAGTGTCAGTGTTCTTATATAATCAGTGTTGTTCCATGATTTTAGAGATGTGCGTAGCAACTTATTAATAAAATATTTAGCATCACTCGACTATTTAACGTTGAGACTTCTCATAACGCTACGATTCTGTTGAAGAGAACTGCTCTTCAACCGAATTTTTTGAAGAAAAACTGAAGATTGTTTGAGGCATCTTTATAATCGACATTAAAAAGGAAGAAGCATTCGTCTGTTTTTAATGAGGGTGTTACTTTTATGCCTTTTTAACTCCCAAATGGGAGTTAAAAAGGCAAATTGTTCGTTATATTCACAGTTTTTGAGGGCGACGGTGCCAAAAAATTAGAAATTCTATTCCAAAATGGCAGCCATGACCAGAGGTGGATCTCAGTAAATGGGTAGTATTTCACACGGGCAACTGTGTGTAGGAAGTCTTTCGAGGGGCAAGCAGATGTTAGAGAGATTCTAAGAGGTTCTAAGATAGTTTACAGAGAAGCAAAACAAGTCTGTAGGATATTTATTTATGTGATGGAATCTCCAACAAAGGATACACAGATACATTAGAAATCACAGTAATATTTTATAGACAATTTCATAAGTTGTTTTTTAGCCTGTTCATCAGCGCTCTTAAAGCGTGGTTCTTCTTCACCATGATAACACCTCAGCACACTCCTCCAGAGGGGCAGTCGATTAATTAAGTTTGGACAGGTGCAGCCTGGCGCCTTTTATTTACTTACAGTAATCAAAGTGTCATTGCGTCGCAATGATATTTTAAACACTGAAGACGCAATGACTGCATTCGAAAGGGCTGTGGTAGAGAACCCCAGGTAGCCCTTCCCATCAGGCAAGATTGGAAGGCTCTTCCTTTTCAATGGAGGAGTGAGACATACACCTTCTCTAAGCGACACATTATTGTTTTCCGACACATGCACGCAAACGAAGTTGCAGGCACAACTAGTATATGTTTTAAAATCAATGCTTGTTTCTGCACGACTTTCTTTCTACATCGTTTTCACATGTATAATTTCAACATGAATTATGAAAACATTTTTTTGTAACAATATGTTGATTTAAAAGAGTTTCCGTGGGTATAGCTTCTCGCCCGTTCTTCTCCATAGGTATCTGCTACGCTTTGGAATGAGCAGCCAGCTTCATATTTCTGACTGACCGACCCTTGACAATTCAGAAGTGCCTGTAATTGGTTTATTTGAAATATGCTTTGAGTTAGAGTTTCATATTTTATTCGCTGATTGTGATAAAACTTTGTCAACGTATTGCTTGCAATTGTGCGAAAGATATAGGCATAATTAGTTCAATTAACTTATAATTATTGCTTCTGCCGCAGCAACATGCTGGGTACCAGGTAATTAATAAATATAAATAACATTATTATATCCTAACTTAACTAAAACTATTGGCAAACTAAAACATGGCGTCGAAAAATTCATCCGCATCGCTGTCGGCTGGTAATGTAAGAACGCAAGATCTGGCAGCATTGATACAATGCTTAGCCTCTGGCTAAGTTAACGGGAAGTGTCAAGCAGGCAATTAATTGAACAGACCATGCGCACTCGGACCCCACGGGTTTCATACGCAAACTGCTGTAATAATATAATTGCCGAAAAGGTTTCTTTCCGTAAATTTGGTACCTTAGTTCAATTTAACAACATTTTTCTACGAAAAACGTATCTCAAGCGAAATATCTAATCTAATCAACTTTCCAATTCAACATTTTCACCTCGCACCTGAGCCAAATCTCGAACCATTAACTGTGAGACATACCGTTTTTTTTTGGAGTTTTAAGGGTGTAGGCTATTTTTGGGGCTTCGTTATAATGATTTTATAAAAGATATGATTATTTTGTTTTGTTTTATGTTGTAGTGCTGCCTTTCCTTTACTATAGGTAAATACAGTATTGGAGTTAGTTGTAGTTCGTGGGTTCGAACCCAAGCAGGCGCTTTACTTTGTGTAAATTATTTCATCACCACTTCTCTTAAACGGTAAAGGAAAACATCGTGAGGAAATCGGCATGTCCTAAAACCAAATAATCGAAGACATGTGACATCTACCAACCCGCACTGGGTCCGCGTGGTGGATTACGCCCACTTCTCATTGAACATTATCTACTGATTATGTTTGTTTTATTTATGCTATGAATATAGGATTTTCATACGTGTAGTCTGTTGCATAACATCAGCTAGCCTATTCTTGTACTTAATAACGTTTTAATTCTAGATGCAATCTCATCTCAACGACAATCGATTCTAGTCTTTGTCTCAATAACACAGAGATTGGAATGTGAATATACATAAAACATAACGTTAATCCCGTATTCCCTAATGAGATAAGTAGAGGTGTACCTAATAGCCCACATTTCGCCAGAGTTGTTTAAGCCCCAGGTAATAGTGGGGAGCTTCATAATAGAACGTGAATGTTCCTATAAATATGGGAATTGCTCCTGTGAACATAACGCAAAACCGCGCTAGAATACACCGGTTGCTTCAACCACGTCAATAACAATAAATGTGCAATATTATGTGCATACCTCACTCAAACTATATTTCAGAGCTCCATTTTCCTCGTTTCCTTTCGCGATCACAAGGATAACAAGGTGGATAAAAGGGCAGTTTTCAATACATCTAAACTTATAATATATATTGATCAGTGTTCGGTTCCCCTTCGGAAGACTGACCCCACTGATCCGTTTCCGATAATTCTTCCACTAATGGGAAGCCACAGTATTGCCCAGCGTCATATTACTTATGTTAAAACAAAAAAAAAAACAGCGGATTGAAGCTAGTCTTCTAGTACACAGTACTTATTCTAGCTACCGCAGTATAACCCAATACAATCTCAGGAATCCCTGCTCAAGTCAAAACCCTCTGTGACCCGGGGCATTTGCAAATTTAATTCACTAGTACTCCCTTAGTAGCTGTATTTGGCAGTTGCAGAGTACCTCAGGAATCTCTAGTGTAATATGCACTGGTACTATGAGATTCAAGCTCGAGGGTACCTGTCCCACCGCTGCGCTGATAAGAAACTGACTAGATATCAATGATTTTCTCTTTTAATTAGTAAAAAATAACAACCGGCTTCCAAAAAAAACACTGCAAAGTGAAAAAGACTTTAAGTTTGGAAGTCGGTGTCTCCCGATATACTCGATGTAGCGCTGCTCAAGAATGTGAACCTCCGTTTGCAATCGATAGAGACGTTCCACGAGCTTAACTCTGACCACCGCCCAGTAGTCATGCATCTTGCACCCTACTCGGGCCCGATCGACCCCAACTGCCCCCCTCAGACCCAGATGATAACCGACTGGAGGAAAGTAAGCGAAAGACTGAAATCCACCACGTCGCATCACTTGGACACCATCCCCGATCACTTAGTGTCAGTCGCTGACACGACGGCCGCAATCGACTCGTTTACAGAGCACGTACAATCCGTATTGACGGATTGTTCACGGGAAGTTCCGGTGATGGAAGACCATCGCTGGAAACTACCTACTGACGTACGTGACCTGATAACCGAGAAGAACGCGGCCATTCGTGCCTACGACTCCTTCCCTTGTGACGCGAACAAAGCCCACATGCGCCATTTACAGCGTGCTGTAAAGAAACGCATAGGGCAGGTTCGCTCTGAGGGCTGGAACAAGATGCTCAGTGAACTCGAGCCCACTCATCAAGCCTTCTGGCAATTACAGAGGAAATTGCGTTCCTCAGAAGAGGTCTCTATGCCTCCTCTCATCCGCCCCGACAATAGTGTCGCTTTCGACAGTCCCGATAAGGCTGAATGTCTTGCTGACAGCCTAGAGTCCCAATGTTCTCCCAGCTCTCAACCAGTAGACCAAGCTCACCTGAACAAGGTCGACGCTGAAGTCGAACGTAGAGCCTCCCTCCCTCCCGTCGAAGACCCTGATGATCCTCTGCCTCCTGTCACTCCAGACGAAGTGCACGACATCATTAAAGGGCTCCACGCTCGTAAGGCCCCTGGTTCGGATGGTATTACCAACAAGGTATACAAACTCCTTCCTACCCCGCTAATAATGCTTATGACCGCCATCTTCTATGGCGCCTTGAGCAACAAAATCTTCCCACAAGCATGGAAAGAAGCCACCGTCATCGGTATCCCAAAGCCAGGCAAGCCAAAGTCTGAGCCCTCCAGCTACCGCCCTATTAGCTTACTCAATGTTCTCGGCAAAATCTACGAGAGGCTTATTTATAAGCGTCTCAAAGACTATCCCGAAGCAAAGAGCCTCATCCCCAACGTGCAGTTTGGTTTCCAAAGCCAACACTCGGGCACCCAACAGGTCCACCGTATCGTAGAGCACTTATGCGCTGGTCTGCAGCGTAACGCGACGACGGGTGTGCTATTCTTCGACATAGCGAAAGCCTTCGACAAAGTCTGGCACAACGGCTTGATATACAAGCTTTACCAACTAGGAGTGCCAGATCGTCTCGTGCTCATCTTACGAGACTTTTTGTTGAATCGCACTTTTCGCTATCGCATCGAGGGAGCACTCTCGTCCCCTCATCCTATTCGCGCCGGTGTCCCTCAGGGTTCCGTACTATCTCCTCTCGTCTTCACGCTGTTCACCAGCGATATCCCAAAAAGTAAAAAGGCTCAGTTGGCTCTCTTCGCCGACGACACTGCCGTCTACTATACCGGTCACTGTCCCAATGCTATACTAATGCTCGTACTCTCCAAACTTCCGCAAACGTCTTAGGCGCTTGGTTCCGGAAATGGAGAATCGAGGTCAACCCCGATAAGAGTCAGGCGGTTCTCTTCTCGAGACGTCGCCGAGTCCCACCCCCCCTTCCCAGCCCGATCACTATGTACGGCAAGCCAATCCCTTGGGAGAAGCAAGCCAAATACCTAGGCGTGATCCTTGACCAAAACCTAACGTTTAAACAGCATATTAAGGCGGTTCGCGCCCGCGCCGCTTTCGCTCTTGGTAGAATCCACTTCATTCTGACAGCCCGTTGCAAACTGTCACTTAAATGCAAGCTGCGTATCTATACCGCAGTCATCCGTCCCATCATGACCTATGCCTGCGTTGTATTTGCGCACGCTCACCCACGTCATCTCCATAAGATGCAGACCCTCCAAACCCGTTTCCTTAGAAAGGTCACGGGTGCCCCCTTCTATGTCCGTAATATAGATCTCCACGTAGACCTTAAAATGCCAACCATAAAACAGTTCATGAAACGCTTATCTAAGCGTATCTTCGACTGTGGCATATAACATCCAAACCCCTTGATCTCAGCGGCCGCCCGCTATACTCCCTCCCGCATTAGCAGTATTCGCCGACCAAGGCATACTTTAATCGCCCCCGACGACGCCACTACCCTCCTCCAGGAGAGTAGTAAGGCCACCAGCACACTATAAGCCCAAAACCCGATCGCCGTCCTACCGTCCTCGCCGCCGAGGCCCGCCGCGACGCCCAAATCCACGCCCCTCCCGACCCTTGCTCGAGCCAGCCCGCGCCTCTGGGCCTGTAGCTTTAAATTCGTCCCTAAATCACTCAAATCCTGATCCAGCTAGTCCCTTGCTGCCCTCTCCCAGCGACGCCCTAAGCCGAGGTTCGTACCCCGAAGGGGGTGCCCTTAGCGTTGTCGCTTAGTTTTTTAAGTTAGTATATAAGTTTAAGTCCTGGCTGGAGGCCTTAATTTATTAGGGCAACCACAGGCAAGTCCGTCTAAGCGGACGACAACCTCATAGGTTGACCTGCGAGATGCCATACACAAAAAAAAAAACGAAGTCGGTGTCTTTGGTTTCGTATTTTCGTTTTTTGCCACCGATTTCCGAAAAAAATGTTCCAAAATGTATGGAGCCTTGTACACTGTACCTAATAATAGAAACACATTTAAAACAGTTCTTAACTGTCCAATTACTGTAAAATGACTTTATTGGCTGGTAAAACGCAAGAAATTGCAACACACTACAAAACCCTTATGTCGGTATGCTGTAATTTTGATTGATTATTGACGTTTGACATGACGCCATGTTGAAAGTCGAAAAAAAATATTTATTAATATCAATTAACTACCAAAGCAGTATAATTTAGATGAAATATCTATATTTTTCCCGAATTCTACAGATTTTTCGTTTTTTTTTTGAGGTAGTAATGTATACATAAAGACCTGGCCCATTTTGGAACAACTCCTTTAAAGTTATTCTTCTGTTTTTTGGAAGTCGCTTGTTTTTTTTTCCATATTCGTGGTTGTAAGTACCCCACACAAATTCGTCAAACTTTGCTTGCTAAGTAAATATAACAATGACAGGACGTTATTATAACATCATCAAGTGCAACATACACTAGTCCTGGCTGGAGGCCTTAATTTATTAGGGCAACCACAGGCAAGTCCGCTTAAGCAGACGAAAACCTCATAGGTTGACCTGCGAAATGCCATCCAAAAAAAAAAGCAATATACACTAAGTGGAAAAAACACGTATAGTTGAAGCTAACTTAACAACTACTCAACAGAACTTGACTAAATTTATATGGGACCATTCGATAAATTTGTTTTTTTTTTCAAATCGATTCATAAATGAGTTCAGAGGTAACAAATATGTAAAAAACGACAACCTAATTGAGAACCTCCTCCGTTTTTTGAAGTCGGTTAAAAAGAGAAGCATATATTAGTAGTTGATCGCTGACTGTTCACACCGCGCGCAGACGAATACTCGCACGCACGCTTGTTACGTACGCAAACCAGCGAGTAATAGCTCGTCGCGGTCGCGCACTCGCTGCTCGTTGCTCGCCAACTAGTTTTAAGTTGCTAGCTCTACTCGCTTCACGGCGGTGGGACAGTTGCCTTAGGAATGCGCTAAATATGGCCCAGAAGTACCGACAACAGCATCTGAGCAACCACTTAGTTATACATCAAAGTAGAACTAAAGTGCCATAAATAATTTATGTCAAAGGAACATGAATTTTGGTCTGAGCCCCGGTTTTAAGTTCCGAAACTGAATTACATGGGTTTCAGGATTTATCAAAGCTGAAATACAGTTGACGATGTGTCCAACTCAGCTTTTGCGACAAGCGTCAAACTCAGTTAATGTTTGTCGCGTTTGGTTTTGGTGTTATATCCGATGTCACTTCTTGAATTTTGATTAAGAAGTCTGTGTAGTTCTGGATTGATGCTCAGGTATAAATTTAGTTGATAGACGTTATTATAACACAATTATAACATTACATCACGCCCTGTATTGCTGGGGTGGGCAGGGCTTACTAGCCGATTCGAACGAATCGTCACTTTTAAATAATATTATTTTTTTCCTTAGGCAACTCGCACAAAGTTAATTAATTTGTATGCGTTTTGACAACTCCAGAAATAACTCTTAGGCAATTGGCACATTATGAATTTTATGCAATAAATTTAAGAAAAAAGTATAAAATAATAGTTGGTAAATGTTTCAATAAATTTCAAATGTGCCAATTGCCCTTAATATGTACATATTTCTGAAGTTGTCAATCAACTTCATGGGAGACGCCTAATGAAAAAAATAAAATAAAATAAAAAGTGTGCCCACATCCACATTTCGCCAGATATATAACGCGCAGGAATAACTTGATAAATAATTTAAATGTTGAGTATTTTGTCGTTTCTATAGCTACATAACAGCATAACTAACATCCGGTTGTAAATTGAGAATTTTAATTGGTCAGTGGCTAGGTACTCCAATATAATTCGCGACAATTCAAATTAGATAACACTTAAAATTAGCATTTAAGTAACCATGCAAAACGTTAACCATGACATTGACATGATGAATATTAGAGACAAAAATAAAAAATAAAGTGTGTCTAGAAGACCTAAATCTAGAACACTAACAAAACAAACCAATTTGAGCTACATAGACGTGCACTGTTCGCACTGTTTAAATGGGGAGCGTCTGTATGAAGCGAAACTCGTGCAGGAAATATCAATAGGGCAATCTTTCAATTTGAATCTTTCATTATATTGCCTTGACATACTGTTCATACGTTAAAAATATACCCGGCTATTAAATGTGGTATTCAAGGTGGAGGTGGGCAATTCAAAAATACGATGATGACGCTACTACGTTGGCTGTACCTTAACTTAAAATAGTTTACGAATTTAGCATCTATTGAGTCATTTATAATCTTATGGAGTATCAGTAAGTCAGAATGGTTACGTCTTTCTTTAAAAAATAAAAGGTATTCGACTTTAGCTATGCTACACCATGCTCTTCTTTAAGTTTTTGTGGAAACTTTTCCTCATTTACACGATGCAAGTGACAGTGGAATACAATACAATTGCAGCAACAAGCAGCAGCAGTGGTGGCCCAGTGGTAACGGCCAAGACTTGTACGTCGTAGGTTCAAACTCAGACAGGCACCTTACTTTGTGTAAATTATTTCATCACCACTGCTCTCAAAACGGTGCCGGAAAAAGTCGTGAGGAAACCGGGATGTCCTGGAACAAAAATCGAAGACATATGACGTCTACCAACCCACGCTGGGCCCGCGTGGTTGATTACGGCCCATTCCCTCTCACAGAGAGGAGGCCTGTGTCTCAGCAGTGGGAACAGTATTGGCTGGTTATGTTGCAGCAAATGACTTGCATCGTCTCATCACTGTTTAGGTGGTGCGACTTTTAATGTTGCTTAATGTCATGGTTTTTGGACGTTAATGAAGGTGGCGAACTCGTAGACTCTATTTAGATGACCATCGTCTCGCTGTGTAAATCAGGCTTTACTCAAGTAACCCCCTATTACATGGGACTTAAGCATAACTGGCGAAATGTGGGTTCACTATAGGTACACCTCTGCCCAACTCTTCGAGGAAAAAGTCGCGATGTTATGTTATGTGTTTAAAACCAATGCAGAATTAACATTTACAAATTTTATTATTTATTTCAAGAACAAACATTATTAAATCAGACGTCATTGGATCTCTGAATGCTCTTCTATAACTCAATAGAAGATTCAAGTTACTCGTCTTCATTATCTATTGAAATTCTCAATAGCTCTCAAGTTCTATTGGTAACTTTACCAAGTCTTATGAGTAACTTGATTCAAGTTAACTTAGAGTTAATACAATAAATACGTACTAAATGTTTGTGCGCGATCGAAACTTCCATCGGTTTTAAAGGGGACGTTCCTGGTTTATGCAAAAGTAAGAATAGTGTAGAATAATTATCCTCTCAATACAAATCACAGATATGAACATAGAAATTTTACATAGAGCGGCATAATGGCCGCCTTATTACAAAGATAAATTATATGTTAAGGATATTTGAGGCAGTTTAAAAAAAAAATCTTAAAAAGAAAAAAGAAACACCAACGTTGTTTTATTTTTTGTATTTTATTTTTATTTTTCACTTTTAGTTGTGATAGCTACCCCCACACTAATTCGAAAATTACTACTTGCTGTGTAAATTACAATGACAGGAACTTTTTAGAACAACATCCACCTTACTAAGTGGAAAAATACGCATTATTGAAGCTAACTCAGAAACAAAGCAAAGTTATTAAAATTTATATTGGTCCCATAAAAAATTTCGAAAGCAGCCCTATCAAACCAGAAATGTTTTTTTTAATCGGTTCAGTGTTGACGAAGTAATTGTTGAACATACTCGTACATTAAAAAAAAACATTCATAGAGCCGAACTTATAACCTTCTCCTATTTGGAAGTCAGTAAAAAATGGTGTGGGTAGACTAGGTGATTTGAATTGGCGTGTTTTAAAATTCTTATATTTATTTGATAATAGCTTCATACGTAACCTGATATTTAATTCAATATTTTTTTAAAAGAAATAATGCTTTTCACCAAGTTTACTGCTCACGAATATAACAATACGAAAAACCATTTAATAATATTAGACATTTAGAAGCTCCAGAGTAAAGTAAGTTACTTCTCTGTACGACAAAACAGCATTTTCAACCCATTTCTCTTCGTAATTCCACCAAAATAACATGCCTTGAATTTCTAGAACGTAAATAACTAGACTCGACACATAAATACAATATAATATGAAGCCTAGCTCTTACTTCGAGGTATGTATAGAATTATCTGTGAACGAACGCATACTTCATCATCTCAACAAAAGTTTTCAATGCAATGAATGTCTCCGTAGTGTTGTGCTTGACAAATGTTGCACAAGTCCCGTTATTTCAAAGAGCCCCATAATGCAGTCTTATTAAAGTCTATTCACAGCACATTATGATTTCGTTGTCAGTAGGATTGCAACTTGAATGTGTCGTGCAATTGTGCAATTCTCAGGTGGACGACTCAACTATATTTGTGTGAAAATAAAGAAATTTTTTGATCAGTTGAACTCTCCTGACTCAGAACCAACTAAGTAATTTGGTAAAAAGCATTCTACGAAAGCTTAACACTGGTGTAGATTATTGTCAGTCAGTCCTGGCCGAAGCTTATTTGATTAATTCTTACTGCAAATATCAGACGCCGAACATTTTATCCGCAATCCAAGACGTCAGTGCATATACTCGGTTCCATTGCAGATTCAGATATGAGTTCCACAGCGTTTTACGTGTTGGTAATATTATCACCATGTTTTGCGAAGAGTTTTTCCATTTACGCTAACGATTGACTCATGTTTTTCATTGATACATAAAAATCTACAGGTAACCAGGTAGGTAGGTGTGTAGAATCGAAGCGCTCATTTAACTTGTCAAAGTTTGACACAATACAAAATGTAATACACAAATCATTCAATCTACGTGTCTAACATTCCCGTTTCGTCAGAACTTAACAAACACTGACTTGGTACATCACTAGTGCAGAACTTCTCAAACCGTGACAAATGTTCGCTAGTCTTATGTTATTAAAGTCTGCTGACGGCACTATTAATAACGCCGCAGCTGCAATATGACAGCTCATTGTGTTCGGAAACCTTTGCGATAAAGACCGTTTAAGAGTTAATAGAATTTAATCTAGCTTAATCATTATTAAGTATGGATCTCAAATAAGTTGTTAATTAATTAAGAGAATATTAGGGTTTCTTTTAAAGGAAGACAACAAAGCAGATGTGAGTGAAAACACCGGGAGGGAACGCCCTAGAAGAACATTACGTAAAGTTACCTTATTTGGGGATGTTATTCAGAAAGATCAGGTGCGTAGTACTCGCATCCGGCGTGCGTCTATATGGTCAGATGCATGAACGTAAACGAAGACAATGAGTATGTAGGGATCGTAGCAGGAAGCGTTCTGTAGTTTCTGCCTACCTCAATGCAGATTCAAAATACGTCAAAAAAAAGTCTTGAAAAAATATCAATTGGACCGTGACCATGCGGTTATCAAAACAAAAAGCTTGAGGAGACGATTTCAATATTGTTGTAATCGTCTCCGTTACGCAACAAAAAGCTGAAAAAAAAAATTAAGAACTTGACTGCAACTTAAACAACTGCATCAGACTGCTTAAAAAGATGTCCTTTTTAACTTTTATTATTTTCTTCATTCAAACTCAAACTCAAAGCATTTATTTCAAGTAAACTAATTACTGGCACTTTTGAATTGTCATGGTCGGTCGGTCAGAAAAATGAAGCTAGTTGCCCATACCAAAGCGTAGTAGGTACCTATGGAGAAGAACGGGCAAGAAACTCAACGGACACTCATTTAAATCAAATTATGTTTACAATAGATTGGTTACATCATTCATGTTGAAGTTATGCATGTGAGAACGATGCAGAACGTTAAAAGCGTCCGTTATATAAATATGAAAACAATTCAAAAATAAAATGTAATTAAAATACGCCGTGGCAGCTAAGAGATGACCAGTCTCAACTGACGGGCGCCCGTCTGTTTTAAAGCATGTTTTTTTATTATTAGCTTAGGTTAATGTATTATAATACGCATACATTCCGTAATGCCTATTCTAAGAGCTTTACCGCAGTCAAGCAGTCTTACTTAAGTTTTAATTAAGTTTGTATAAGTAAGAGCATTAGAGGTGCAAAAAAAGTTAATGTGATCTGTAGAAAACTGAGCCAAGTTGACTTAGTTAAGACTTAGAAACATGCCGTAACTTAATTTTACATAACGGTAGGTATAGTGGGAAAGAGAAAAATTTATGAGCTAATTTAGGAAACAGAAAGTCTTATACAAACAAATTCAAATAAATTCATATACTAACGCTGCCTTCTCTATATATCGAGAAAATATTTTGTATGTTAAGAAGCGATTTGCAATAATACAAATACACGAAGTAAAAATTGAATTGTTATACCCAAATTTGGATTGACTAAAACCAGCAAGTCATTTCTGAAAAACCGTATCCGATTTAATAACAAGTTGTCAAAGTCGGTTACAGAACTTAGCGATGGAAAGTTCAAAACCCACTCAAACGTGTCCCTATAAAATAGCATATTATTTGACATTATAAACCTACCATTCTAATTTCAACTCTTTAGGTTGTGTGACAGGATATTAATTCAGATTTGTTACAGTTGAAATGGCAATCATGTCATTTGGTTTAAATAGGCTTTTAATTATATTATTATATTTTTCTTGTAATAGATTATTTTATATTTCGTAAATGTGAGACCATTGTAGGCCTTGTAGACTGTAGATATGTCAACCATTTTCTATTTTTTAATCACCTGGTACTTGTTGACAGGCCTACAGTCCTTTCTATGGTAGTCAGATTCTGCCTACCGTAGCCGTAGTACCGTTTTTTTTTGGATCTGCATGCACAAGAAATCACTAAATACGTTCTGTCAACTTTAAACAATTGAATGAAATAGCGCGATGTTTAAAAATCGTTTAGAGTTACATGTATTAATTGACTGATAGTTCCCAGTTTTGGCAAAGTGGTGTTGGCTTTTTAAAATCTGGGATTTCTCAGTAGCAGCGTGAAGTCTGGATTTGTGCCTGTTTGATGGCAATAGTCTCGCCCCCTGTTACATGGGCCTTAAACATACTGACGAAATGTGGGTGAAATATAGGTCCATCTCTGCCCAACTCTTCGGGGAATACTGTGATAAATAAGTTTGTGGTGAAGCAGAACAAAAACATACCTAAAAATTACAGGTATTCCGGGAGAACTGTACATTAAACATGCCACAGCATGTTTATGGAACATTGTAAATTCAAAGAGAAATTAACGAGAGCATTTGACCATTGAGTTCGAATCAGCAGTACGAATACGTAATGACGTATTAAGTGTATCGAGTACGCCATTTACATTACATGAAATAATGGATTATAGGTGAATGTGGAGTACTTTAAATTGATGCTGTATTGTTGTACTCGAAACGAGTGCGGTTTTTCGTGAAGTCTGTGGCTGGTTTCAGGTATTGCATTTTTTATGCTGGTATATGGGCCTTTTAGCCTCGTACAGGACTTTTTTTTTATTACAATTTACTTTTGTTTTAATAGTGTGGTATTAATTTTTTATGGTTATAAGAGTGTGTTCAGTTCAGTTTGTGATACTGTGTATCAAACAACGTACTGCATAATGTGTATTCCTGTGCGAGTCCTAACTAATAGTTTTTCTTTCTTTCTTTCTTCATTCAAGCAATCTGCCGAGAGATTTTTAAAAATTTTGGGGACGGTTTCCAGTCTTACCGGATTTAGCTGAATAAGATTATTTACACAGAACGACTCCCCATCTGACCACCACAACCCAGTTACTGGGCAACACAATATCGTTTGGACAACCAGTCTTATGGTTGTCAGGCTTTTTGGCTTCTGACTTCTGAACGTCAAAGATCTACGAATGACAACCGGGACCAACGGCTTAACGTGCTTTCTATGGCACGGAGGGGTCTTGATATGTAATGGATGGTCTCATCCACAAACCGAATGCAGCAAGAGTACCTTTATCTTCGATTGACCCGTGTGTTATCATCTAGACACAAACCTCTTACCTTTTCGAAAGTATCCAGGTAACTTTTTGGAAACCGAGTTGCCTCTTTTCCGGAAATCAGTACTATACTTACATAATAAATAAATAAAATTATAAATTTCAGACATAACGGGTGTACTCGTATAAAGACAGTTAGCGAAGGCGAGGAGAGTCACTTGTACTCCCCGTATTTTTTTTTTTAATTCCATACCTGTGAAACTTTTTTCTGATTACGGACATACTAAAGGTCAAACAAACTTTTTAATGTTATAACGCAAATTCAAATACCCCCACGAGCCCCGTACCGTTGCATGCGTAACATTACATAGTACAGTAAACAGTGGTTTTTCTCACCACAAATAAAATTCGTTTCCTAGTTATGATATTTGTGGTAAGTTACTTAATTATTATTGAAGATTGATTGAGTCATTAATATGTGAAAATAAGACAAAGTTCCACACAATACAATAATATTATTAGGCACCTACCAATATTGTTTGTTCTGCATCGATCTGACTTCCTGATGTCAGAGCGATGGTAACTTAGTACAGACTTCATTATGTTTGGCAGTTAACGTAATTTCCGACTCTCTGGGAAGATTGATTTCAGCAATGCGATGCTGTGTTTCTTTTTGTAAGACTTTGTCGATCGTTATTCGTTAATTCTGTTGGTCTCTTTGAAATTATGTTTATTGTTTCTTTTTATTTTGTTTATAAATATGTTTTCTTTTGTTTATGTAAATTCTGCTCATCAAAACCCGGAACACACAACAACCAATCTCAGCTTATAAATATTTTTATAACCTACATTGGTTACAAACATAATTAAAAGATTGAGTTAAGCATAGGAGTGGATAGTAGAATACCATTAATTGAAATTAATTAATATAATGTTCTCTGTTTGTCGTCATGTAATAGTTATCGCTGTTTTCTATAGATACTTTTTCATTTTCAGTATAAAAAGTAGTCTAAGTCAATATCAAGCGCAAAAACTATAAGCCATGAAAAAAATCACGTCGATCCATTGCTTTAGTGCTGCGTGATGATAGAACAAACAAACATCTTTCATATTTATAACATTTCCTATTAAATAAAGGATATCTTCCCTTCTCCTCATTAACAGCGAGGAGTGGGTACTCCAGTAATATTCCTTTAGCGAGGTGTCGTCACAAACTGAGCGAGGTAACACAGTTAACGTCGTTACTTACTTTAACTTCGTTTTAATTCCTGGTTCGGTTCAATTTACTACGGTCGGTAATAGGTTTACATTGTTTGGTGCTCCGAGACGCTCTATTAGCAATGTTGATTATAAGGGTGGTTTGTAGAATGTCCTTGTATCTAAATACTTGTAGTGGTATTATTTTTCAATTAATGTTTTTTGTCGACAAATTATTTTACTGCAGAGAAAGACAGCCATCCATGTCATTCATGTCATGTCTCCAGCTATGTTCAAGCCCCATATAATAGGGGGCGACCAGTCACAAATACGAGAAAAAACATAAAGCATACAAAACACGAATAACCAACAATAAAGCATAATTATTCTATACATCTAATGGGTAAAACCTTTTAGGTTTTACTTTCAGATGTCGACAGGGACGTAATAAGTGTTTTTTACACTTTTAATTAAACAGTTTTAAAAGAAACACATTTATAAATGTAAAGATTCAATAATGTTACAGTATCAAAGTGTATAATTGCACGGTACCGCAACATAATACGCGGCGGACAGGCAGACGCGGCTTTGCCAAAATAGCCTAAATCCAGTCGAGATTGCGGCTATTTTGGCAGCACCGCGTTTACCTGTTACACTTATTAACACTGTTCACACTTTATATATTACTGTTATCCTTTTTAAGTGTTTTCGGTAAACACATTGAAAAACACGTCTCAAAGTGTAACATAATTGATTCTGTTATTAATTCAAAATGTTAACTTATAATGCTGTAACATTTATGCAGGTGTTTTTAAGTCCTTGGACGTCGAATGGAACGGTAATCAGGATAAAAGCCTGGACAAAATTCTAAATTGAATACTTCCCTTGATCAGGTTGTACTCGTGTTCCAGAACAGGTAGATAAATGTGACGTCATTTGTCTTCAATATTAATTACCGACTCGTGCTCGTAGTCGAAAGTCGAAGCCTAGCCTTCATTACACACGCACGTCTTTGTTCTCAGTGTTTTTGGTGATCAAGTTACTCGTTACATTATCATTATGCTTGTTAGTGATTTTGTGAAATCGTTGAAATGGATAGGTGAATAAATGGAGTAGAAGCTATGTACCTTATTTTAAACATACGTTTATTCATTCTAACTGGACGTAATGATTAATTTTGGCGTCTGAGCATAACCGCAGAGAAACAAGAAATTTCGTCAATATAATTTTTTCCATAATTTTTTTAATTATGTTCAGATCACTTCTTAGCCACTACAGTTATGTTGCATTAGTGGTTAAGCCTTCCTTTAACATTATTTTTAAAAAAATCATTCCCCACTATTATCTTTTTTTTATAAATCGCTATAAGTGATATTTTTTACCATTATTATTTGTTTGTGTAAGAGATATACATTTAATGAATCGAATGCTGTTGATATCTGACTCTGCCCAACCGGGGACACGAACCCAAGGCTACGCTCATTGGTTGTATTTGCAACCACTACACCAACGAAACCGTCACTGGCTGTAAATTATTATTATGCAAAACGTTTTTTTTCTCTTACTGGGCCAATAAGGCGGCTCCTGGCGTTTCCACTCACCTCTGCCTTTTTAAATACCTTTTGTTGGTCTCCTTTCATTCATCCTCTCAACATGGCCAAACCATCTAAGCATACTCTTTTCAATTTTGATCACTGCATCTCTTTTGAAAGAGATTGCTTTTAAATTACCAAAAAGCCTGCAGTTTTTAAAGAGATACTTTTAAATAACCAAAATCAAAAGTCATTTATTCAAATTAGGCTGAGAATCAGCACTTTTCGAACGTCAAAATTACATAAGACAGTCCCCCAAAACGCCCGCCCTTCACCACTTCCTAGTGCTTTAGCTGGGAAGAAGAAGTGGCGCAACAAACTCCCCAGCAGCACAGCTGTCTGTTCGGTTAGAAGAACTCGATTCTAAACAATTGTAAGAAATTACCAAAACATTAAATTAATTACCATACGTCAGCTAGCTACGCCAATACCAAAAAAAATAGAAAAAAAAATTTGAATGTAAATAAAGCTTAATACATAAATAAAAGCCTCTAGGCCTAAAGGTCATGGCAGCTTACATATGCAATACTGGAATTATTATACAAACAAAACAAAATAAATAAATGATAAACTAGGACCATCAAAGTAAAATAAATTAACAGAACAATTACTGTAACAATAATGAAACCTTAGACAGCAACACCACCAGTCACCACAAGCAGCTCCCGTTCACGAGCATAACGCAAAGATCAGCCATTACCCCCCTCGACATATTTGAGGGAAGGAGGAAACCCGACCCCCGACGCTACCGCAAGCAGTGACATCTAAGGGAGCATGACGTACTTGCTGCCGGTTGCTCAGGCAAGAATAATATTATCAATTGTCGAGGTCGCTAGCTAATCACATATTGCAATACAGCTCATTAAAAAACATTGTAATGAGTAGATCATGCCAATAATAAATGAAAATTACAAAATAATTGACTGATACCGTCAAATAAAAAAATAAAAAAAACAAATATATGAACTCATATACCCTGTCAGTAGGTAAGCTGATTCTGGAGAAAGAACACGAACATTGTCTTGAGTTAATCACAGCGACCAACAGTTCTTATCGTGTAAGTAGTCGTTAATGGAATAATATGCCTTTGAACAAAGGTTGGATTTTACTTGAGCCTTAAACGCATTAAAAGGTAAATCTAGTAAAGAAGAGGGTAGCTTGTTATAAAAGGTTATACCAAGCCCAACAAATGAGTTATGGACCTTATGAAGCCGGTGAAAGGGAGCACGTACTTTGTTCTTATTTCTAGTGTTAACATTGTGAAAATCACTGTTTTTAGTGTATAAGTGTATATTTTGCCTAATATATAAGATGTTGGCGAAAATGAATTGAGATGCCACCATGAGAATACCAATATCTTTAAAAAAATCTGTAAGAGTAACTCTGGCTCCTAGCTGATAAATTGCTCGGACAGCTCGTTTTTGAAGGACGAATTTTATTTGGATATCAGCGGCTTTGCCCCACAGCAGAATACCGTAGGACATAACGCTGTGGAAATAACTAAAATAGACTAACCGAGCTGTATCAACGTCAGTATATTGTCTTACTTTCCTGACGGCGTAGGCGGCTGAACTGAGCCTCCCTGCTAGGCTTGATATGTGTGGGCCCCACTGAAGTTTGGCATCCACTGTTATGCCCAGAAAAACCGCCGAGTCTACAGTTTCAAGCAGCTCTTTATCTAAGACGTTGTTGGGTCCTAGATGTCTAACATTCGGTAAGACGAACTTCATGCATTTCGTTTTCTTGGCATTGAGAACTAGGTTATTTGACGTAAACCAATCCGTAACCATTGAGAGTGCACTGTTTACGTCGTCAAAATCTTGTCTATTCCTGTCTACTTTAAAAATAAGAAAGGTATCATCTGCAAACAGTACAAAGTCACAGATATCATTTAAAGAGAATGGTAAGTCATTGATATACACTAAGAACAAGAATGGACCCAGTATTGACCCTTGAGGTACACCTAACTGAACTGGTAGCTCGGAAGATTTCACACCATCGACATCTACACATTGGAACCTATTATGTAAATAAGAATTTATTACGTTGAGAGCTTCGTTTTGGACACCGTTATGACGCAGTTTACGCAAAAGCGTGTCATGGCGCACACAATCAAAGACTTTAGAGAGATCACAGAAAACTCCAATAGCATTTTGCGATTTCTCCCTTGCATTAAATATGTGTTTCAGCAGAGCAACACCCGCATCGAACGTCCTTTTGTAAAGCCATATTGTTCATTATGAAGTAGACTATTTAAGTTAAAATGTCTTAGCAACTGATTAAATTACCAAAGAGCCTGCAGCTTTGAGAGAGATGCTTTTAAATTGCCAAAGAGCCTGCAGTTTTTAAAGAGATGCTTTTAAATTACCAAAGAGCCTGCAGTTTTTAAAGAGATGCTTTTAAATTACCAAAGAGCCTGCAGTTTTTAAAGAGATGCTTTTAAATTATCAAAGAGCCTGCAGTTTTTAAATAAATGCTTTTAAATTACCAAAGAGCCTGCAGTTTTGAGAGATGCTTTTAAATTGCCAAAGAGCCTGCAGTTTTTAAAGAGATGCTTTTAAATTACCAAAGAGCCTGCAGTTTTTAAAGAGATGCTTTTAAATTATCAAAGAGCCTGCAGTTTTAAAGAAATCCTTTTAAATTACCAAAGAGCCTGCAGTTTTGAGAGATGCTTTTAAATTGACAAAGAGCCTGCAGTTTTTAAAGAGATGCTGTTAAATTACCAAAGAGTCTGCAGTTGTTTTAATTAATCTGCCCAGCCTTTCCTCAACTATGTTGGAGTCAGCTTCAAGTCTAACGAGATGCGCTGAATACCAGTATTTTACGGGGAGTGACTGCCTATCTACCTATTACTGGATAAACCGAAAGCTAGGCTACCCAAGCTTTCAACAAGCATCTGGTTTAATCTTAATTTAATTACCCTTAATTATCTCCAGTGCTTTACAAACTAAGGTTAACTTCATCTAGTAGCCTAACACATGCTTGTTGGCGAACACTACCATGTTAAGTAAAACATACTTCTTACTTGGAAATCAATCCGTTCTTGTTCATGCATTAATTATGTCGCTTTCTACTGATCCTAGAAATACCACTTGTAATAAATGTTAGAAAGCAGTTGACATAGCGTGGTTTAATTTCTAATTATATTTTGTTTAAAAGGGCTAATTATCTTTTAATTGATTGTTTAAAAAGCTAGGTATATGTTGGCGATAAAATTGGTGTTTATTTTTATACTAAATAATATTAGTACCGTATTGCTGATATAATCAAATTACATAACACAACAACAACACAACATCACGCTTTGTTTTCCCGAAGGGTTGGGCAGAGGTGTACCTATAGTACACCCACATTTCGCCAGTTATGACTAGGTCCCATGTAATAGGGAGCGAGCCTATTGCCATCAACCGGGCACAAATGCAGACTCCAGGCTGCTACTGAGAAATTCCAGATAGAAAAACCCAATACCACGTTGCCCGACCTGGGAATCGAACCCAGGACCTCATGCTCAGCAGTAGCGATAGCGACCACTATACCAACGAGGCAATCAAAATTACGTTATAAAGATTCCGTTTCAGGCCTTACCAGCTGAACGGACTTCGAAAAAATTTAGCACACAGGAATACCATAAACTTGGCTAGGATATAAGTCTAGGTTTACGTTCCCGTGGGATAATTTCCCGATCTCTACCCGGGCGAAGTCGCAGGTTTATTTTTATTTTTTGGGAATGGCATCTCACAGGTCAACCTATGTGGTCGTCGTCTGCTTAAGCGGACTTGTCTGTGGTTGCCCTAATAAATTAAGGCCACCAGACAGGACTTAAACTTAAAAACTAAGCGACTACACGCTAAGGGCACCCCCAGTGGGGTACGAACCTCGGCTTAGGTCGTCGCTGGAAGAGGGCGGCAAGGGACTAGCTGGATCAGGATTTGAGTGATTTTGGGACGAATTTAAAGCTACAGGCTCAGTGGCGCAGGCTGGCTCGAGCAAGGATGGGGAGGGGAAAGTCGCAGACAAAAGCAAGTTACATTATTAAGATTATTAATACCATTATGGTCAGCTCTCTTGTTTAAATCCAAACCAACATTAAAAAGCGAAAGTAATTTAATCTGCCTGTCTGTTACCTTTCATGCCTAAACCACTAAACCGATCGTTATGAAATTTTACAGAGAGGTAGCCTGGAACCTGGAGGATATAGGCCGTTTTTCATCCAAGCAATTTGCATTCTAAATGATGCGAAGACAAAGTACGGGCAACAGCTAGTATACAGATCATTTTATACAGTTGCTAGTATACAGATCATTAACCAAATTGCTTTTTTCCCAAATCAACGAAGTCTTTTTGCTCGTTGCATTAAAAGGGAATCCATCAGAGGAACTATTTATGCTTCAATTTGTCTTTTGATGAACTAGTTCCATTGTCGCTTGCCAGTTTGTTGGAAGCTTGATTGCCCTTTCATCACTCTTCGATTTACAATTTTAACCTTTTACGAATGTTAATTCTTTGATGGCATGACAGAGGTAATGCAATAAAATAATAAGCTTTTTGGTAACTAAGTATATCATTCCAATTCATTTTCAAAACATGTTACGTGTACGTTATAGCTGATAAAATGTCTGGACTTTGTCTAGGCCATAATGTCTCTTTAGCTCCCTGTGGACTCCGTAACTAATTAATTCTATGATTATAATAATCGTATCGCTTACCAATATCAATCCCTTGTCAGAAATCGTTTACGTTACTTAATCAAGACATTTTGAATTGATGGGTACTAAGATATCATTAGTCAATGTCGTTGTTGACAGTATTAGAAACAGAAACCCATTGGAGTTAGTAAATGTAAGAGACTCAAAACGAATAAATTTAACAAAATATATTTCATGTTTTGGGTTTGCTTTCATGAGGTTAGTGACCATGTACAGTTCTGTGGCAATAAGCGATGAAGTCGTCACATGATTTGAATATGGGTTGAATTGCCACACTGCAAAATAGACTAATAAGAATATAAATAAATATAGAAGACACCGACGGCTGTTAACCTCATTTTAAAGAAAATAAAATACTCGCCCTCCCCTGCCTTTACATTCTAAAATTTGCAATTTTGTTCGAAAGTACCAAAACAACAACAAAATATACAATCAAGATACAAGAAAGTATATAATATACTACCGGAATTAATTAAAAACTAACAGAAAAAATCATTCACAAATAAAATAAAACAATTTCTACCAACTAAATGCTTTTATAATATCAAAGAAAATCGAAATGACAAATTTTAAATTACAATGTTTCACAATAAAGTTTACACTTTAATTTTAAATATACTTACACTTACTACACACATATATACTTATATTTTTGTATACCAACTTATTAGCAAAATTAAACAAAATAACAACACGCATAAACGTAAAAGAACATTGTTTTTTAAAATGACAATTTTAAATGACAATGTTCTTTTACTTGTTGCTTAACTTGCAAACAAAGCAATTCTTTGTTTTGTAATATTGATCTCAGTATTAATTAATAAATGCTATAAAAATTTAAATCATATAAAATAAATAACTTTCATTCATGTCCTATTTTTTTTGTTATAGCAATTTAATCATCTAGATTTTGTTAAATTTAGTTTCAATTTTGTTACTTGTTATCTTAATTTAATCCTTTTGCTGTGCCCTTGTGTGTGTGTAATGGATTAAATGAATTTATTAATATGAATAGGTACTCATTACGTAACATTTTATCTTGAGCGTCGTAGGATTCTCAGGATACTTAAACATCCAAAGAACTTCTGTTATTTCATAATGCCAAGCGACAAAGTAAAAAAAAACACATGTCATCGTCAGCAAAGCTGAATATCTGACAAACTGTAAATTTTTAGTAGACTAAGTTAGCAGATGCTCAACAAACGAACTTCAACTAAATACTCTGACACTTAAACGTCTAGCCTTATGTAACAATTTTAATATTGCACGTAATGCCACTATAGTAGACAAAGTTTAGACACTTACTTCTCAATTCTAAGTACAACTTCGTCCTCTATTTCATCCCTATAGCTGCTTAAGTTATTTATAAATAGTGCTACTGGACTGGACTTGTTAACTTTAGTTCAACAGTACCGGATTCCGGTACTTCAGTTTTGCGGTTTCTGAACTATGAAGCCTAGTTTGATGTTCTCAAAGATGCTTTAGTTAGATGCTCTGAATTTTTCAGTTAAGTTGGATTTTAGTGTGCATCACCTACTACACCTACACACGAGCATCACGCGTCAGCTTCAGACAAATTGCAGAAGTCGACACCCGTTGACGCCGCCGGCGAGAAACATGAGCGGCATTTTGTGGATGCCTGCAGTTGCCTCTGCCGTTAACGCGTGTAACTAACTAAAGCATCATTGAGAACATCAAATTAGGCTTCAAGAGAACTAAGTACTCTCTAAAACTGTTTGTATGTGAGGCAAGTTTTGAGAGAATATTGCAGCTTTGTGTTTTGTAGCGGTGCAACAATGTAGTTTTATTGCACTTCAGTGTATCACATGTTGTGTCAATTCACGGTAGAGTGGTGGTACCACTCACAAAACAAAACGCAGTTGGCAAAGGAGCACCTTCAGTACGCCCACATTTCGTTCTAGTTATGTTTAAGTCCCGTGTAACACGGGGCGAGCCTATTGCCATCCAGCACCATGACTCGCCATCACCACTCGTTGCTCATATCAACCTTTATTGTCTGAAATAAGCTTTATTATTTCGTCTAAAGTATTTTCTTTTTCCCTTGGTAACTAACTAAGACCTATAGCAATATAACTAATGATTGATTATTTTCCTAATAATCTTTAGTTCCCAAGTCCTTGAGGAATATTTTGTTCCAACTTCCGAACAGCAATGTAGATCGATTACTCTGCTTATTAGGCGAAATAAATCCCAAGCTTTTCTGCAATCCTAGTTTCTAATCACAACAATCTGCGTATCCTATGTTGGGGTCAGTTTGCAATCTAACCGAATGTATATAGCTGAATACTGAATACTGAGACTCATTGCCGATCTGACCTCTACAACCCAGGTAACACGATAACCCTTGGTAAGACTGGTGATCAGAGTTTTCGGCTTCCATCTGTCCGTAAAGACTCTCAAATATCTTAGCCGTTGGGCTTAACGTACTTTGAGGCACGGAAAGGTCTCGATATGTAATGGATAGTCACCCATCCTCGAACCGACCGCAGCTGGCATAGCTCGACCTTCGATTGACCCGTGCGGCTTTTTATTATCAAGCCACGGCCCTTCTTTGCTACCAAAACGTTTTCGTATAAATATTCTAGAATACAGAATCGAGGTGGTATTATTCTAACAACCATTTCGATTCGTAAATCGCTTGGGCAATAAACCCAGGCCGCCTAGCCGTACCGCGTCGTACATTTGCAAAACCAATATATGGAATATTCAACAGTCGAGCGCTTTGAGAATAGGGGTGGCTCTTAATAGCAGTTCGTTTTAATTTCATTTTTTTTTAATTTCCCGCTGAGCAAAGGAATTTATAACAGAGTATTCTTCTTTTACTTTTTGTCTCAGTGTGTTGGCGGTTCCATGTATTTTGGAGGAGCATTTATGCGATTATAATGATTTAATTAAAAAACTTGGTAAGATTTGCTTCACTGAAATATCAGCATATTTCAGTGAAGCAAATCCTACCAAGTTTAACCTATGTTTCATTTGGGATTACTCAAAGACAGGAATGTGTGACGACATTACCGACATCTGCGTCGCGCAGTAAGGAAAAAAGGTGTTAAGGATCCCAGAGATAGGCGAGACGCGGCATTTTTTTTATTTTTTTTTTAATTGCATCTCGCAGGTCAACCTATGAGGTTGTCGTCTGCTTAAACGGACTTGCCTGTGGTGCCCTAATAAATTAAGGCCTCCAGCCAGGACTTAAACTTAAATACTAACTAAAAACTAGGCGACTACACGCTAAGGGCGTCGCTGGAAGATGGCAGCAAGGGACTAGCTGGATCAGGATTTGAGTGATTTAGGGACGAATTTAAAGCTGCGCGACTTGACTCTTTAAAAAAAAAAACATGAAGTTTTCATAGAAATTGTTCTAGTAAAGTCACTTTGCGCTGCAGCGTCGCGCCTGTTTGTAGAAGCCTTTATTGACATTCGAAATAGTTGCTGGTATTTTTTCTACATACTTGTATTTTGTCGTAACAATTTTGATGAAAAACACGCTACCATTCATGACAAATTGTTATTATATTGCATCGATTATACTTGTCGCGTTTAAGCATCGCAATAGCAGTCAATACCCTTTCTCTAATATCTCTCCGTAGTAAATCAAACAATAAACTATGAATGGTTTTCGTTATTAAAACATATTGAAGATCACGGTAGATATTCAATCATAAAAGATAATATAAAATGTAGATGGGTCAATGACCGTAATTAGCATGTTAAAACGCAACAACTATAATGTCCTCAGTCACGTGCAAAAACTAGGTGCCTAATACAATTATCGAAATCGTGACACGTGACACGTCACAACATATTATTAAATTCAAACTATAAAACTCAAACACTTTATTCAGCGCAACCCTACTAGCTCATTAGTTTATCAACAAAACTGTTATATTTTACCGGTGCACGTGTCATGAGCGTGTTCTCTCACGTGATAAATATTATTGTATTCTAGGGGTAGTATTCTTGAAATGTTTTTAGATTAGTATCGTTTCACTTTGAAACGTTTGTTATACAACTAGGCAAAGCATCCTACCCATTAAAGTGGCCATGGAGGTTGGTGAAAATATTATTTGTTACTAAATCAAGCTATCAATTATGTGGTCCGAGCACTTACATTAGAAAAACTTCAGGAACTGTGAATTTTTTAAATTTACTTAGGGCGAGTTTCACCAAACTTTAACACCTAAAACAAGTCTTATCCTGCGAAAAAAAAAAGACATTTTGACAGTTTTTCAGTTCTGTCAGTAGTCAATTTTATTCCACGGATATATCTGACTTTGACGTAAAATCCGCCCTTAGTTGAGTATTTGTTCGGTGCAATATTTGCAACCGAACAGCTCAGTACTTTTGCCCGCATTAATTTCCATAAATGCATGTATCGTGGTAATTACCAGTTAGTACGTATTCGACTACCATTCGCGTTACTTAAACCAAACCATATCAAACCATCTTAGTGCTAATTTAGCTTATATTCACCATTTCATAATTATAATTAGTTGCAGCATACATTACAGCTTTTGAACCATATTATTTCGTATAATTAAATCGTAAACTAACTACCAAACCATAACCAGTCTGATATAGTACCAAATAAACCAAATATTAACCAACCCAGAGTTGTTTATTTCTTAAGTACGCCTGCATTAGAAAGATGTTTGGGCCAAATGAATATTGAATAAGGCTTTCATCACCTAAGCTTTTGTATCACCTACAGCTGGGCGGGAGGGCTTTTGTCGCACATTGGGTTTTCAACTCTCGGAGTTAAGCCGAGCGTTGAAAATCAAGTGTTCAATTCCGCCGCGATATTTTTACATCCTAGGCTGTAACTGATACAAAAGCTTAGGTGATAAAGCACCAGCAAGCAATGGGTAGCTCGCTGTCCAGTAAGGACCATGCCGGGGTTGACGGCGCGTCGTGTTCCACGCCTCAAAGAGATGTCAGCACCAACTGACGGAGTCCGATAGGGCCGATGCCTACAAGAGTAACATTTTGTTCGAAAGAGATACCGTAACCCTGGCACAGGCAACTGAAGAGACACGAGTGAAAGTCTGACAAGCCTTCCCGCTCCTCCCAGAGCGGGAGAAGGCATTTGATGATTTTCCTAATTCCCACCCAAGAAAAAAGGTGAACAAGCACTTATTCAATATTCATTTGGTCCAAATAACTAACTAATCAAGTCACAATTAAGAAATAATTGACTAAGCAAATTTTGCACAGTACTTTAAGTTTTTCGAGACACTCGTACCTATGTTTAGACTTAGGAAACCCAACGCTTTTGTCTAATGACCAATTAAATCTAAATTTTTTGGAAATATTTGTCTCTAAATACGAAGGCTTAACATCTTACTCGACAAGTTAAAGTTCGCCTCACTTTCAAAGCCGCGGAAAAGCTTTTAAACTTTACCGTATACATCGGGATTAAGAAGATTATTACATTTCCGTTTTTGTTTTGTTTCAGGTACATGCTTTACTGAAATACACGACATCACTGCTAAGCTGTGCTCAAATTGCTTCTTACATAACTTAAGCATCTTCATTGCTGTTTTTTTACATACTTAGGTATCGAAGTACGTCCAGCTTTGCACCTGGGGCAGTCAACCTCACTATATTCAGAGTACTGACCTACCCTGAATTTGACCACGCTCTTCTCATAGACTCCGTATATTAATCTTTTTTTACCAAAGCATCGGCCTTTTTCATTACGTGGACATCTTGTTCAGGAATTTAAATAGCGTATTTAATTTTAACAGAGAGTTCTAAGCACAATTAAATATAATGTTAACTAGTAAACCGTCAGTCGAGTCATGCGAGATGCTAGAAGCATAGAACCGGTCGAAGTGGCGTCGCTTAAGGAAGGCCTTTGTTCAGCTGTGGACGTCTTTCGGCTGAAATTATGATGATGATGATGATTTAGTTGTCGTCTGTTGCGATCATGACTGTGTTGGACTTGAGTGGTTCTAAGACAAATACAGGACCTGAGGACCCTGAGGTAAGTACTAAGTAGATCGTATTTCAAACCTTTCTCGTCGTGGTTGAAGAATTTACTCCATGAAAAATGTACGGTACATCAATCTTTTTCGTTCTTCCAAATAACCCATTACACATAGTGTTATGTTTTGGTATAGGGGTTACCTAAACAGAGGAACCCAGCACCCTACTTGCCTAACACATTGTTTATCACAATCTGGATCATTTTGAAGGCATTTTTTTGCTTTATATAATATGTTCGCAATGTTTGTCTGCTCAACAAGAAAATGTTGTTGAACTTTCAAAATGAAAGCCATTACTACTGTTAGTGTGTTACGCAATTACCCCGCTGTTTAAACTTAAACATAGTCGCAGAATCCCTGCAGCATGACCTAATTAACACGTCAGGTGCAAACTCCACAGAATTAATTTATTCTATTTATTAATTACAGCCTTCTTTTGTCTTCCACGCAATTGTTTCTGTAGCAAAATGGCGCATTGTTGGTGAAATAATTGAGATATTTTCGCTTTGCTGCTGTCATGTCGACTAGGACAGCCTTTATTCGTTGTCTTAAGCTTGTTACACGATATTTTGGCTTTTAGTCGATTCGTAAGAATTTATTTATTTATTTACATTTATTACCGTATACGCTGACAAGATATAGTATCGTTAAGATAAGAAACGAGGCGTTCGTTTTGAAATTCAAGATGATAAAAGTGTTGACGTGACATTTTGCTCATGGTCTACAGTCGAAGTTGAGTCTTCATAAGTGATTATAATTTCACCGACAACCGTCTTCGAACCAGAGCACAGCTGCCTGGCGGCGCAGATAAGTCTGATTGTAGTACCTACCTACATCCCCGGAAAAACTTTTTAACAAGGAGCTTGTACAATTGCTTTTGAATTCAGGAGAGAAATTTTAAAGTCACATTTATTTTTACCGGCCTTGTCCAACTGCAGAGCAAATGCCTCGTGTCATACATACGAGCATTCTTCACTATGATTTGGTAAGGTAAGGTTTTCCTAATCCGATATTCAAGATAAGCTTTACTTAGAGAAAACATATTTAAAGAATTTTTAGTCTTAAGAAGTTGTTGTTGTTGTTGTTGTGAGCATAGCTGTAACGAGGATTTTACACTATGATTTCTCAGTCTGAGTTGTCCATTTATGACTATTAATAAGTCAGCTTTATCTCACTAGGTTACCCTAATACGACATTAAAAATATGAATATAGAAATGAAAAATGAAAGGCCTCTAGAGATGCATTAGTAAGGTCTTAAATATCGTTAGCTGCAACTAAAGCATTTGTGTCATCCGCAAAGACCACAAGTTGTATATACCCAAATTTAGATTAACTAAAACAAGCAAGTCAAAGGTTACAGAACATAACGATGTAAAGTTCAAAACCCACATGAAACGAATCCTTTAAAAAAAAAAAACATATTTTAAGATTAAAAACTACGTTGAAGACAAGGAAGTTTGGCAATAATTCCTTTTGCACATGTGGCTTCCCTGGTACAGTAAGCATTCAAAAGTTGATGGGCACGTTAAGAGTCGTATTGCTGTGAATTCGCGGTACGGTATGTGTTTAAATGATACACACCACAAAGATAGCAGTTTTGCACGGCACACACTGACGTATCGTCGCGTACTCGCATCGCACAACACGAAACAAAAATATATGTTCGTCGCTTTTAGCCACGCAATATGCGCGTGGCCTGGCCAGTTTATGGCATTGCAAAAATTCGAGTCTATTCGAATCTAATATGAGCTGGTAGCATAAGGCGCCAAGCGTCGGACTGAGAAGCAGCCGGCTTATGTTTTGATTTCATAAGATGCAGCGCAGTATTATTGCCATTTTTTGGGTTGCAATAATAATAATATTTAAAAAAAACTGCTTTTTTTGTTATTGCAGAAAAGTGTTTAGAAAAAAAAATATGCGTTACAAAATAAAACTGTTTATTTGTTGCAATTTTACATAAAGATAACAAACCGCTACGATTATTTATAATAACTTCTTCGAGCAAAATAGGATGTGCAATACTATCAAGGAACTTAGAAACAATTTCTTTTATTATGACATGTGAAATGTTAAAATAAATTGATAAGTAGATTTATTTCACCATAAACTTCGACTTCGATCATTAATTTCCAAAATAAGTGATTTTAAATTAGTGGTTATCTGGGGCAGTATGTTTACATTATTTCACATTTTAGATTAGAATTGAAACTTTTATTTCAGACAGGAGTCCTTAAGGTTAGTAACAATTTAACTTAACTTCTAGTGTTACAGAAACACCTTACCAAAATACAATTAAAATTCAGCGTGAAGCTGCATCCATCTCCGCAACGTCGGGAATCCCACCGATCAGGGAATACACTGAGAATACTATTGGTGCTGCCGCGAACACGCGTCATCAGAGATGCACATCTATTCCTAATAATAGCGGCAAAACCATATAATAATAGTATTGTCCGCAAACATCCTTGACGCACTACAATGCCACGGCAGCCTCAGCAGTACTCTCAGTGTATTATTGTTTTGAACGCGTAGGTCGCTGTATGCCCGCTGAGTGAAGTTGACCCACAAGGTGCACGTGTAGAACTTTGCGTTACTTTAACTGGCTTCGTACATCGTGCAAACCTGCGAGCCAGCATGTTACAAAGGACAGCCAGCAACCTCGTATACTTTCAATGTCACAATTACCATTAAGATCTTCAGAAACCTAGTCACCCAGATATTTAAATGTTTCTACTCTTCGCAGTGGTTCTCCACAAAGCGACACGCGGAGTACACGAGTATGTCACACTGCCTGCCTTAAAATCCACTAACTCGCTATTTGTGACGTTATATTTGAGCCCATGACTCAACGCATGATATTCGCATATAGCGATCAGTCGCCTCAGAGCACCGATCGATGGGCTCAGCAACACCATCGTCAGCATAACTAATATTGTTAATGCACACCCCGTCATATATGACATCCAACATTGGTGCTGCTGAGCCCAAGGATCAGCTGGTTCATGTATAGGTTGAAGAGCCGGGGTGAGCTGAGCCCCCAGCTGATACACGTACGAGTGCGAGCCAACCCACGCTTTTGCTTTGACTACTATACCAATACTTAAATATTGACACTATTTCAGGTAGTAACGTAGTTTCACATTCTAGTTTTCGCCACAAAACATCGTAACATACGAGATCGAATGCCCTTGACAGATCCAGAAAACAAGCAAAAATGGGAGTCTGCCTGTCTGCGTAGTATTGAACAGTCTGCTTGAGGCACAACCCGTTGTCAGCCAATTTTATTTGACATTAGTGAATATAGGGTACATATTTGAGGATAGCTTAAGTATTCATTTTATTTATGAAAAAAAGATTAAAACATAACCACAATTTAAAAAATTAAATAATCACGGATTTGCGCTACGCAATTTATATTATAAACTATTCCGAAACTTAACCGTTCTTGTTTATTACTTTAATGTTTGCTGAGCTTCAGTGATGCAACCTTTTCAGCGTGGAGTACACGGCGAACAGTTTTTAAAGACGTGTTGAATAATTCAGCAAAATATCTGTTCGGTATGAAACCATTTGTTTCATTTTCATTCAATTACATCCCTCAACCCACAGACTCACAGTATTTCTCTAGAACAAATAATGTAATACTATTAGACATCTCAAACATAAAGATAAAATTAATATACAGAAAACAAAATACTATATAAGTACTTAATAATAATGAAAAAAAAAGTTATTTATAACATTATGTTTTTAACGCTTTACTCATCATTTACTAATTTAAACAAATAATCATTTATATTTAGTAAAATATGAAATATTTCAATGATAATGTGACTGTCTGTCACTTATTCCTATTTAAATAACAAAATATTATATTTATTCTAAAACCATGCACGTGGTTCGGCCCACTTTACGAAACACATTAAATCTTAATTTTATGGTCTGACAGCTTGACGCGTTACCCTAATAAATAACAAGATATCCTAATTCTTTGCACTTATTGGCCTCTCAGAAATGCATTACATTTCTATTTTATGGCCACTTATGGCAGCCATCGTCGCTCGAAAGAAATGTTAAGACAATCGAAATCCATAGTCCTTTAGAAATTCTGAGAACTTTCTCGAAGTTAAAGCGAGGACGCGTTATTGCAGCCATCTGTGAATCCGACCCGGGACGCAATTGAGAAACAATTAAGAAATAGAAAAATGTGTTATAAGTCGAAGTTTATAAAAAATAATGTGGGAAAGGACATCCCACAAGTACCAAGGACGCCGGTTTTGGATAGTTGGTGGGGGTGTTGAGGAAGGACAGTTGGTCTGAGGACATGACAGGGTTCGGTCGTGATAGTCTGAAGAGGGAAAGCTAGTTAAGTTAGGAGGTTGGTGAGTGTTGTGAGCTGGGAGAAGCTGTGTTCGAGGTGAAGTTGGTACTACGTGCGGCAATTCGTGAGTAGTAATCTAATTCCCTACAAAGATATCATTGGTGAGTGTTAAACTCTTTACTAATAATGTGTCTTTTCCATTGTATTGTTCTCGTAGGCTATTTTGTTTTATGATTTGTAGGTAACATTTAGATAATATCGCTGCAGAGCTATTAATAATCATTTATTCCAGCATAGCGACATTGCGCTATTAATTAACTCTATTTTCTATTGTATTACGTGTCCATCTCCTAATCCATACCCTGACAGATATTTGTCATTTGCGTTTGATTATAGGGAAACTGAGAAGGCCTTCCACTTTATTTGACACTGAGCACTGACGCTCGACTTTTGACGAGTTTGACCTGTAACATGCGCAACCCCATACGGAAGGCAGAACCGTAAATACTCTCAGTTCATTTAAAACAACATATGCTATAAAGTCGATCTAAATCGGCATTATAAAACAATCAAACGTTAGTGATAATTACTGCTTCCAAAAAGGTTTGGCCACACAACTCTTTACGAAAGGCTCGTTGTACGCGCATCTCCGGGAGAGGGTTAGGCATCACACAGCTCCCCAAACTGGATTGGTAGTCGTTCTAAGAACGCTAGGGACCGTGTCTCGATAAAACCTACACCCGGCATATGGTACGCCAATTTCTAAATCGACACTACTTATCGAAACACGTCAATTTGGACGCTTTGCCGCTTACAGCCGCACTGTATCCTCGAAATGGGGAAGATTAACGAGATGTGAGATGACGAAATAACCACCTCGGCAGACACCGAGTACGATCGCATTGAGTTTTGCTACAGACTGAGTCTACGGTACGCTTGTGCAATATTTTCTGTTATTCTAGAAATGGGGCTAGGCTGCCTTAAAGATGATATTAACATTAGCACGCGTTTAGAACTTTATACTCAATACTTGTCTCACTCAATGGCAGTTGGGCTTCGTAGTTCACTGTCTCTAGGATTGAGTAAGACATTTATATTGTGCTTAGGGAACATGTTCTACTAAAAGCGTATATTGTCTCAGAGGTTTTATGCGTTAGGTTTAGTAGAACACGTACAAAGAGACAAACGTTGTAAAGCGGTTCCCCGTCTCACTGAAATGGGTACATCATACACAGATACATTAACGTAGCTATTATTTATTGATTAAAGCGCAAGCGTAACGATTCCCTTACCTCTTCACATTATGAAGATTCTATTACAGGTATTATTAGCGCTACCTGCGAGAAGGAAGTCAGACCGCGGTAGGAAACGGTCGGTGTAAGGCTAGGCTAAGAAAGTTAGGAGAATTATTGAGTGCCAGAGGCCTTGTCCAAGTGGGCTGTTGTAGGATAACGAGTTAATATTAAATAATTAAAATATAGTTGTGTTGAAGCACAGATTTAGTTTATTATTATTCTATAATATAGTTTTTAACGTAGTATGTGTTAGTGTTTGTAGGTGAGACTGGGTGAGCCTTTAGTTATTATAGTTATCCTAGGCTGATGGAGTTGATAGTCATTATAACTTATCAGACAGACACGTGTTGCTGGGGATTTTGTTGCGCCACTTCTTCTCCCCAGCATAAGCACTAGGAAGTGGTGACGGGTGGGCTCTTTGGGGCTGTCTATAGACTTTAAAGTGAGTTGATTCACAAGTCTATTAATAATGCTTGAGTTTGATTCTCTACTCTCATAACTAGTAATTCTTGAATGTTGTATTCGTTGCCTTTGGCCGATTCTAGAACTCTAAACCATGCTTATATTTCATTGCATTTTGAAAATTATAGCCACAACACCGCTAATTAACAGATTTAAACATTCATCACGTCAGTGATGAATGTTTGAACGTGTGTGTTTGTGTTGAACGTTGCGACGAGGAACGTTGAGGCGGTTACAACAACGTTTAATTTCGATTCGTTTGCTTTTTGCATTTGATGGGAAATTCTTGAAAAAAGTCAGGAAGGACGCTAAGCGATAACGAGCGACGTTTCCACGTGAGATTTCTCGTTCCTCCGTCCCAACCCATCGCATCGCCAACGCGCACTGTATAGATCGCGCCAAACTTCTAGACGCCTCTGATATAGCTCGCGCCAACTTCAGAGGCGTCTAGAAGTTTGGCGCGATCTGTACTTCGCTCGTTATCGCTTAGCGTCCTTCCTGAATTTTTTCTCTTTGCACGGCTCCCAAGGGTCCTAGCGTGGTGTTAAATAGCCTTCCTCAAGAATTTCCCATCAAATGCATAAAGCAAACGTATCTAACTGTTTGGCAGTTCCAAAGATGACCACGTTCAAACAAACTTTACTGCTTTATTATTAGTGCAGATAAGTTCAGGTTTCCTTTCATCAATATCAGTAATGTCTAAGATAGATGAACTCAGAGACATAATTATGGGATTTGAACCCACCACTAGCCTAGCCATATTTAACATACATACATAATCAGCCTATTATGTTCCCACTGCTGGGACACAGGCCTCCTCTCTATGAGAGGGAGTGGGCCGTAATCCACCACGCGGGCCAGTGCGGGTTGGTAGATGTCACAAGTCTTCGAATTTTTGGTTCTTAGACATGTCGGTTTCCTCACGATGTTTTCCTTCACCGTTTTGAGAGCAGTGATGATGAAATAATTTACACAAAGTAAAGCACCTGTCTGGGTTCGAACCTACGACCTACAACTGGTACCGGGGCCGTTACCACTGGGCCACCACTGCTCTCATACATACTTAACAATGTTAGTCATATTTGGAGAAATACAGATTTTTTTAAAATTATAATCACAACTTGTAAAATAAGATTATAAATTTAATTTCAAGTTCTGGCATCGTCATTTTGGTTTCCTAGAATAACTTCCCACTTCTTTCTCAAGGGTAAAAATGATCAGATCTCAAATCTTTACTTACTCTTATGGCGTTTATCCACCGCCACCGTCACCTGAAAGTTACGAGGAAACGAGATTATTTTAACCTAACTTGACATCGTCACCAGGATTTCAGGCTTGGCACCAGTTACATATATCAAAAAAAAAAAAAAACATGTATCTTAGATCTTTATTTTAATGTAATGTACTCATTCTTTTGTCTTCCACTTCCTCTTCGATTTAACATGATTTCGCATTTGGCGAATACCTGTTTATTTCTTCATCTCCTTATGTTTATTTCTATATTAAGTTATTTTAATTATGGTTACTGCTTCTTGGTCGGTTGGAATAACGCAACGGCTGTGACTACTGAAATAAATTGATTTTGTTATGTTTTTGTTTTGTTCGGTTTTTGTTGTTGTTGTTTTTGTTTGTTGTTATTGGTTTTGTTGTTTTTTTTCTAAAGTATTTTAAACCAATAAACTTGTTCAAGTAACCTAGAGTAATGATAAAATTAATATACAGAAGTTATTTAATAAGAGGGTTTTGACTGTTTTGCAGTCTGTATGGTGCCTTTTTTTGTAGGAGGAGGGCCGTCTGTGATGTTCCTTTGTGTTTTCTTTTAACATGGAAAGTAAGAAGAACTTGATTCCATGCAATCAATATAGAAATCTATCATATAATGATATACTTACAAACCATACATCCAGAAATGCTTAAGAATGGGATAGCACAGCCCATTTTCAACATTATAGGGAAGGCAATATTGCCTGATAACGTGCCAATACGGCCAATCACCATTATGAAGGATATTGCCAGAGTCCTGGAAAAAAAAAGTTAAAACCATCCTCATTATTTCTCATTTAGTCACAATAGGTAAAGGTGATTCCTTCAATGTAGCCAGCAAAATTGAAAATTAACTTGGTTTACAAAAGAAAGGGATTGATAGATTGATTGATTGATTGTTTAAATATAATGCCTTTAACTTCACAAAATTTGTATTACTGTCGGATTTTATAACGCTGGTTATAAAATCCGACAGTAATACAAATTTAGGACACAAACGAGACGAAGTCACGTACAAAATAATAACGATTTGTATCTCTACTATGATTGCAAAGAGCACTACATATCAATATTCAAACGGCAAAGCGCAATACAAAGTGAAAAATATTTTATTTTCAATGAAAACTCTCCCGCAAAATGTCTGGTATATTAGATAAGTAACCTATAACCGATACTCGATACTTTTTATTAAAAATACATATTTAAACTGCTATGGAGTGGAAGTTTTTAGGAAATGTATCTTAATGAAATTGTTTTAACGTTTTTTAAAGCTGTGAGTGTGAAGTGTAAAATATTTATAGGAACTAATAGTCCTGCTCTTGAATGTTTAAATCACCATTTTGAAAATAAGTTTTCTTTGGCTGGTACGAAGTAGCACTATCACGATAAATTAATTATTTCGCCCTCTATGATTTACTATTCTCAAGGAATAATGACTAACCGAGCATTTTATTACTCAACTACCGACCGTCCCTGCTTCGCACGGTATTGACGACTTGACAAAAAATCTAGGTTTCTAAATGATTTAATATAAGTTTAATAGTAATGTACAATACACAAATAAACTTTCCGGAATAAATTCCCTAAATGTCACAAACTCGAAAAGCGACTTTATTTTATGTTATACAACTTAGAATTGTGATATAAAACATTAAATCACGAATTAATAAGATTCAATTCAATTCAATTCAAAATAATTTATTTTCTCTTCACAAACAATGGTTATAATTATATACATAATTTAGACAAGCTTAAAAACTATTTGACACTATTTTGTGAGAGACTGGTGTCTGCACTAGGAATACCTGTATAGCAGATCACCAGGGTCCCACCACACGGTATGTAAACATAATCAGTTAGTCAGAAAATGTGAAGGGATAGGGCATAATATAAAAATCAACGATACAACTCGCAGTAAAAATACAAATAAAATGAAAACAAAAACGTAGGTAGAAACAACAAATAAAAATATATTTAGGGAAATTAGCGGGAAAAGAACTATTTTGGATGAGTTAGTAATTCCTCAGTTGCTCTATAATCTAATTTATGGAGCCATTCAGTTAAAACTCTCTTACAAGCATTTGTAGTTAGATGATAGATCATGGTAATACGATTTATTTTATTATATAAGTGGGAACCTAAGAAAGTATAAAATCTTTGAGAGAAGTTCGTTCTTAGACCTTTGGCAGTATTGCAGACGGCGTATTTTCTGCGTTTCCCAGAGATTGAGAGGGGATCAAATATTAAGGAGGAGTGCTTCTTGAGGACAGTGTATAAAACAAAAAGTTGTCTTACTGACAAGACTTTGAAGTGTTTGTAAAGATCTATAGTAGGATACAAGTATGGCAGAAAACATGCCACCTTGAGGACCACCCGTTGAGCTCTTTCCAATTTTAAAATGTTTGATTTTGGAGCGCCACCCCATGATGTTATGCAGTATGTCAGAAGAGATTGACACATTGCATAGTATACCCACCTAATAACCTCCACATCAGCTACATGACGAAGTTTTTTAAATATAAATATTAATTTGCGAATTCTCGACGTGAGGCTGTCTATTTGTGGTTGGAAGCTTAAAGTGCTATCTATTAAGATTCCAAGATACTTAATAGAGGTTGTCTTTTGGAGAACGGGACAGGAGCAGGTACCAGTATTCGTGTTAATGCAGGAGTGGGCTTGAATGTGGAAATGGGATAGCAATTCATTGCGTTTGTTAGTGAGGGAGAAAGCTATATACTTAGTTTTATCGATGTTAAGGGTAAGAACATTATTTTTTAACCAAGCCAAGACCCTATCAAAACCTTTTTGCGCGTAATGGTAGACATCAGCCCAGGAGTCCGCTGTGAAAAGTAGTGCCGTATCATCGGCAAAAGATATGATTTTACCATGGGATAGCTTTAGGTTACAAAGATCATTAATATAGGCAAGGAAGAGGGAGGGCCCGATCACACTTCCCTGAGGTACACCAAAAGTGACAGGTAAATCATCACTAACATAATTTCCTATTTTAACCCTCTGAAACCGATCTGATAAGCAGTCCCGGAAAAGTTTCAGCGGTAGACCTCTGATTCCCATGTGTTCCAGTTTGTTTAGTAGGTTGGGTACAGACACTGTGTCAAACGCTTTGGCTAGGTCTAGGAATATGACAAGTGCCTTTTTTTACTATCGAGACCGTTTACAAGGTGATCTGTCAGCTCATGAACAGCGTCGGCACAAGATTTTCCAGCCCTGAACCCAAACTGACCCTGTGAAATGAGGTTATTGCTCTCAAGGTAACTGGTAAGTCTGCAGGTCATAAGGCGTTCCAATAATTTCGAAAGAGTGGGTAGAATAGAAATGGGCCGGTAATTGCTGACATTGCCTACGTACGAGTGATTTCTTTAAAGGTAACGGAAAAGTGCCTGAGTAAAATGCAAGATTAAATAACTGGGTAAGTGGGGGAACCAAATTGTTCTTGTAACGCTTAAGGAAACGAGCGGAAATGGGGTCAACACTTTCAGCACAGGTGCTTTTGAGGTTGCAAATAAGGGAGTCAACCTCCTTTTCCTCCGTGGGAAGAAAAGCCATTGATTGCGGATGAGCGACTGAAAAACTCGGTGGGGTTGGTACGTGTTGACTTAATATCTTCTCAGCAAGGCATTTACCAATACTGGAAAAGAAGTCGTTTACCTCATTGACCGATTTTTGTGGGTTTTCAACTTGTATGAGTTCCTGGGCAGCAGACTTACCCTTATCCGTGTCGGTAATTTTTCTAATGACCTTCCAAAGTTTTTTGCTATTATGCTTCGCACTACGAAACTCCTCTTTCTCGTATTCCTGTCTAATCTTTTTTAGTAAGTTATTACAAAAGTTGCGGTATCTTTTGTACGTGGTTTGTAATGACTCATCATTCGGATACTTTTTCAACTTTTTATGAAGGTTGTCTCTATTTATTGAGCATCTCAAAAGTCCTGGGGTGATCCAAGGCTTAATAATACGGCGACGGTTACTAACAGGGACAACCTTAGTATGAAGAGAAATGACATTCGTTAAGCTATCTATCAGGTAAGTAGCTGCTAAATTAGCGTCACTCATGGCGTATAATGGGGAGAAGTCCAATGCCTTCATAGCATCATCTAAACCACTATAGTCAATTATTTTTGTGAATTTCTTTGGGTGCAAAGGTCGAGTTGACAAATTCAGAAAAAAGGAGGTACTGTCATGGTCTGTCACTGAGGAATGCGTTACGAAACAAAGCGCGCTCCTTTGGGTTTTAAGGATAACATGATCAAGGCAGGTACGTCCATGTGTGGGAAAGTTGTGGGCTGGTAGTAGGCCGTGAGACGCCATCAAGTTAAGGTAACTGTGAGATCGAGCGTCTGAATTATTCTCTGTAATATCAATATTGATGTCACCAACCAACACGACGTTTTTACTAGATGAATATTTCAAGAGGAGTTCGTTCAAAGAGTTCAAAAAACCAGAGATATTTTTCTGCGCAGGAGGTCGGTAAATTGCTATTATAACGGTGTCTAAATTTAATTTTACTAAAAGACAGTTTGAATAGAGCAATAAAGGTTCTTCAACTGATAATTTCATGCTACTATTATGGTAAATTACCACACCTTCGTTTTGGGTAGTGTTGGTAGAGGTTGAGTGTAATGTATAGTTCTCAAGAGAAGGAATCACCTGGGTGCATGGAAGCCAACATTCTGTCAGGATGATGAGATCCCAATTTATATTACTCCTACTGAGTAATGTTTGGAATGCGGGAAGGTTGCGTCTAATACTTCTAATGTTTTGGTGAATAAGCGAGAGATACTGTTTCGGTTTGGATATGTGGGTAGAAATGTCTTCAACGTCACATAGATGAGCTTTTGCAACCGAAACTGCATCTAGAATGGAGTTTATTTCGTCTACATTATCGAATAGAAATAGAGATTTTCTGGTACATTGCTCTGAAGGTGAGAGAGGGGGGGCAGAATGAAAAGGCAAGGCGCACTATTAATCTGAAAGTGCCTACGATGGAATAGCACAACAAAGTTAGGAGGGGAGGAGTAAATAAATTAAATAATGCGTGCTCTAGTATGGAGGTTGACAACTTAGAGGATAACATATCTACAGAAAGCGTTGCGTGTAACAGTTTACGGAAAAAGTAATATTTTTGTACAACAATTAACAACCTGAATTTGAGACAAAACTTTTACAAAGAACAAATTACAGGCTACAGAAAATAAATAAGTTTTACAGAAGCGCAACGGCATCGAGACACTTAATATGCTTTGCTGGCTGTTTTTCTTCCTTACGGACAAGGATACGCCCATCACGGATCCAAACAAATTTGTACGCCTTTTCCTTGGCAACCTTCCGAACCGCAGCGTGAATTTCCTTGTTTGATGGAGATAGGTGCTCCGATACAAATACTGGACATTTGTCACCCCCATAACCAAGGTGATGAGAGTTCAGCTTGTTATCGCTGTGAGCTTTGTTGAAGTTAGTAACAGATGTCAAGAGTCCGTCACGAATACCTGTATTCTTAAGCCGGACAATAATGGATCTAGGTCGATTATTTTTCGTATCCATTTTCCTAACTCTGTTTGCAGAAAGCACATCCTGTTCTTGGATGGGATTAGATACAGTGTTAGACAGTTGCACGACTGTTTTAATCAGGTTTTCATTATTAAACTCGGGAACACCGTTGATCTCAACATTCTCCTGTCGGGTAAATTGCTCCAATGCATTTAGTCTAGACGATAGTTCACGAACAGATTTTCGCAGGGTATCGTTTTCCTTTTCTAGCACCTTAACTTTATCTTTGTTGACGGCAAACTCAGCGCTAATACGGTCGAACTCATCACTCATAAATTGAACTGATTTTGCCAGTCCGGGCAGTGAAGAAAGATGTTCATTAATTTTGGAGAGCTCGGTTGTAACGCAGTTTTTGATGGTGGTGGCTATCTCGTCAGTTAGAGCTTTGTGGATCTCAACACGGATGGTATCAATAATTTCCGCAGTAAATGTCTCAGAGTGGACGCATTGCTCATCAGGTGGTTGTCCCTGGGGTGAGTCAGTTAGGCGTGGACGTTTGGGCCTTGAAGAAATAATTTTCTCCGAATCTTGTTCACAGGACAGTGGACTTTCAACCATATCTGATACCGATTCGATAGCAGGAGCTTTTGGGGTGCTCAAGTTCGGTGGAGTGCGTACGACTTTAGGCATTTTATTTACAACCGGATAAATATAAACACCACAAATAAATTTAAAAATGCGAAAAGTGTATGTCGCGACTTGGAATCGAACCGACTCTGCCAACTCTGAACTCTTTATCTAGAGTGCCTCAACCTCGGGACCAATTACACAGTAACTGACAATATTAAAAAGTAAACTGTATTGTACAGCGCTGGCGAATGCCAGTGGGGGTAGGTTACTAACGAGTCCAAAGATCACTTGTTTTGTCTGTCACCAACACAAATTGCAATAAGTCACTGGTTTGGGTTTAGAAAACTGATTTTAAGAGTTTTAGAATTAGTGTTTAGACATCGTTTTTACACAGATTGTTCACTGAGTTATGAACATTCAATACACAGAATTAAGAACGATCACAATCACTATTTACTAGTTATTTTAAATTAAAGTGTCAGAGAAAACAAAAGTACGTCGGTACGTTCAAATACCGTTGGCGGAAGATGGTACTGAACAAAGACTAAAAATCAAAAGCCAAACAGAAACAATTGAACACCATCTGCATTAATTCACATTATTTCAAAACTTTAACTTAAATTAATGCCCAAATTATCTCCATCATCGAAACATAACAATCCATTGTATATAAATACAATAAATTAAACGAATCAACAATTAATAACTTAAGATCATAATTAAAATGGACCCGAAAACTTTGCTAAAATTAATTTCGAGTCTAAGGATTATCTCAATCTTAATTTTCTATCACAACAGCATGCGACCGTTTTGCTAAACAAGATGAGAACAGATGGTATCTGGTCCATATTGTGCCTATTCTGAGCCAGTTGAGGCCTATTGAATTCCCGCGACCCTCGGAACAATGAACCAATAGATATCGCAGGCTATTGTCTATTATATTTAATACTTGCAAGATTGACAATGGGGCTGAAATAGACTGGTTCACATCTTTTGTGTGCATTAAGTGTGTGTTTCAGAGTTTTTTGTATGTTTGATAAATCAGATTTTGGGAACGGGTGGTTTTATTCCTATTCGATTCCCATTTTTGCTATTATGCCTAGTGAAGAAGCTCTGAATAAAAGATCAGGCAATTCAAACGGTTATACTTAAAATGTTCGTCTGCTTTTTGGTGAAATAAGTAGATATTGATACTGCTTTATATTTCTTTTTTTTAATTTACGCCATATTTTATGTCCTTATCCCAGGGAACCTCAGCCAGGCGCCACGTAGGGCAAAGAGTGCCCAGACAAAATCACTTTCGGTTTCTAGTTTAACTCACGTGGTTTTTGTATAAGCTTGTTTTACATCGGTATCGAGCCCCTCAAAGCATTATTATTATTATCTCCTTTATTACATTTAACAAACTTATAAATGCACATTACATTATCACATTTTTATTTTATTTTTTTTTAATCTGAAAAAAAAAATTGTTTCCCACCGGTATCGGGAACAGGGTCCAAGCTACCGGCGGTCAGGGCTCCAGAGAGAGGAACCTCCTGACAATGCGAGCCGTGTCCAGAAGTACCGCTTTCTGAATCAAGCCCTTGATCCAGCTGCCCAACGAGAGCCTCCTCTGGTGTTTGTCGAGGCTCTTGGCTATTAAGCCATTGGCTGTCACGGCACAATGATTGCTGAGTCCACATCCCACATGTCGACAACCTCGCGAGCCAAATCAAGATACTTGATTTCTTTATCTTTCTCGGCTTTCACGAGGTTACCGTCATGCGGGACCGTTATGTACACAATCATTGTGCGCCGCTCTACTCGATCTACCACCACTATATCAGGCTTATTGGCAACAATAGTCCTGTCAGTGATGATGGAACGATCCCAGTACAATGTGATATTTTCATTTTCGAGAACTGGGTCGGGCACGTACCTGTAGTACGGCACTTCCGATTCCACTAGGCTGTATTTCAGATCAAGTTGCTGATGGATAATCCTGGCTACAAGGTTGTGTCTATGCAAGTACTCTTCGTTAGCTAGACGAGAACAACCGGAGATAATGTCTTATTGATTCCCCCGGACGGTGACATGCCCGACAGATGTCAACCGTGCCGTCTTTCACAATAAATCTCCGGTAATTGTTCGTCATCATAATTTCGTCCATAATTGCACAGACAAAACCTTCAGTTTCTCCAAAGAGGTCACCGAAACGCAGCCAGGCTACGGACGCTAGAAGATCTACATCGGGTCCATGTAGGGCTCGGAAGCGTCCGTGAAGCTCCTTACTCTGCCATACTTACATGCGATCATTAGTGTCAAGCACTACAGGTTTGCGCCAGTTCCTTTTAGCCAAGGAGAGCTGGGTGAGGCCCTTGTCCACCGCGACCACATCACGATGCATCCCAACGTCGGCTTCTAGGAAATATTCCCTGAGACTGCATATCTCGCGATTGTGTAGGGTCTTAGCGTTTAAAAAGCCTCGACCACCACACTTTCGTGGGATATACAGTCTCATTACCGATGACCGTGGGTGATGCATTCGGTTTGCAGTCAGCAGTGTACGGACCCTCCTATCCAGGGCGTCGAGTTCGGTCTGAGTCCATTTGAGTATCCCGAAAGAGTACATCAAAACTGGCATGACCCAACCGTTAAAGGCGCGCACCTTGTTTCCGCCTGTTAAAAGACTATTTAACACTTTCTTCAGGCGGCCAAAGAAGCGCTCCTTCAACGATTGCTTCATGTCAGTACCATTGATGCCCAACTGTTCCGACATACCCAAATACTTATAGGTTTCGGATGCGGAGAGGGCTCTGACGTTTATGGAATCCGAGAGTTGGGTTCCCAAGGATTCCACAATCTCCCCTCGCTTTACATGCATGACCGAACATTTGTCCACACCAAATTTCATCCTGATGGCGCTGCTGAAAGTTTCAGTTACTTTCAGTAGCTCCATTAGTTGCAAATTGTTGGGGGCAAAGAATTTTAGATCATCCATGTACAGAAGGTGAGATATAACCGGACCACCTCTCCTCAGCCGATAGCCTAGACCTGAATCCTCCAGCAGTGTGCTTAGAGGATTCAAGGCTAAGCAGAACCAAAGCGGGCTCAAACTATCGCCCTGAAATATGCTTCGCTCGATCCTTATCGGCTCGCTATTCCTCAGGATATTCCGACATCCTGGATAGCGAAGGACCGTCCTCCATCGCCCCATACATGACTTCAAGAAGGTGCGCAGAGTTGCATCTACTTTATTATTATTATTATTTAGAGCCCATGTTGTCCTACTGCAGGGCACAGGCCTTTCTATTCTCTTTCCACTTCTTTCGATGTAAGGCAACTAAGAACGAGTCTTTGTTGAAGAAGTCTAGCACGAAGCATGCACCAATGAAAACCATGGTAAACTTTCACAAACACAAAATCAAAGTTATCAAACAACAAACCTTGAAGTAGTCGGAAACATTTCCACAGTCATGGCCTGATTCAAACTCAGCATTGACTGAGCAATGGACACACTTACTGAGAACAGAGCCACAACTAAAGTTTTGCTGTTAGCCCAGCGGAGGCCTAAGGAACTAGCCACAGAGATCAAGCCAGCTGCAATGAGTAGGGGTTTCTTGCCAACCCTGTTGACCAGCATAGCGGTGATGAAGTAGGGGAGCACGCAGACCACGCCCAGTATGATGCTATTGATATAAGTTTCGTGGCCGGATTTTGTCTAGAAAAGAATTAGTTGGTTAGTTTGGGAGGAAAACATTGTTTTTTATATTTAATAGATGGTGGTGATGGTTGGTGGCTTTGGGTAAACTATTGATTATACCGGGTGTAAAAAGACCCGTCTTATATACGTCAACTTCGCATTGTGTACATCAAACTAAGTAACATAGCACAAAAATGATTGCACAGAAACGACTTTTATTTTTGGTGTGAAAAATCGCGGTTTACTGTAGTGCGCAACATAGCGCAAGCAAAACATTGAGCTTAGAGATGCATGCAGTGGTACAGGGACGGTACTGAGAGTACAAGTGACTCTCGGATGCGTTAAGTGTCTTCTTACACCCGTTACACAGAAGTAACATATGAGAAGACTTCAAACAATCAGTTCAGTCGCTCACAGTCCACTGCTAGACATAGGCCTCTACCCAACCTGTCTAAACTAAGAGAAAAAATGTCTTAACTAAGAGATAACTTGTCTTAACTGACAGAGAACTTGTCTTAACTGAGTGTAAACTTGCCTTAACTCAGACAAAAACTTGTCTTAACTGAGGGAAAGCTTGTCGTACCTGAGAAAAAACTTGTCTTAACCCATACTCACTATCATCTGCCTAACTCTTTCCCAACATTGATTGGGTCGGCTTCCAGTCTAACCAGAAGCAGCTGAATACTTTACATGGACTGCCTAACTGACCTCCATTAGCTAGAATGGAGGTAGCACGATACCTTGGTAAGACTTTTAGTTATCCAAAGTAAAAAATCCACCACAATCCTACTAATATTATAAACGCGAAAGTTATCTCGATACTCCCACGGGATTAAGATTTATGCGGGTGAAACGGCGGGGAGCAGCTAGTAAGTACAATAAGTTGAAAAATAAGTGTTACTGGAGCTAACTGAAAAAGTATAAAAGAAAAGTTAATAAAATTTATATGGAACTACCCCTGAAGCAACGACAAAAATCCGTTGAAAAAAAAAACAAATTGGTCTACAATTGCCGGAGATATCACTTAACAAAAATACAAAAATAAAAAACATACAGACGAATTGAGAACCTTTTTGAAGTCGGGTATAAATATTTTAGCTCGGGTACTGTGTTTCGTCTGTATGATTTATTATATAAAGCGTGGGCTACGTCTTCATTGATGTATAATGTGTTGGGGTGCTTTGTTTGAACAATCGATTCCAATATTAAGCATGTCTTTTGCATAAAGGCAAGCATGACACTTGAGAAAGAGCTGCCTCCTCAGTGCAAAGATCCTTAACAAACAGCATACAAATGACTTTGAAAATGAATAAATATGTTAAGCAAATTCTAAGGATAATTTTTAGTTGCACCTTATAACTTTTCCGACAACGTCATTGCCAACATTTTGAATGAAATTTGCATTAAATGTTCGCACCTTTGCGTACATTCGAATGTTGTGATGTTCTATGCTTTTTGACCTGAAAAGTTTTAAAATAACCAGTATTTTCAGGTAAATTTGGCAAAATACTTGGGAAAAAGCTAGGCAGATTTGGCGTGATAAATTGTATCGATATCTATTAAAGTTTTGATATAAGTACAAAACCCTCGAACAAAAAAAGAAGTACTTAATTCCTTGAAAGCGACCATGATTCTTTCACACCTATGTAATTTTGAGGGCGAAGGTAGCAAGACCCTATTCAATTATTCTTTAATCATTCTGAAAGGTGCAAAAATAACCCTTTTTCCTTCACCCCATTTTTCCAACTCTTGTGCAATGAAGAAATTTGCGCCAAAAACAAGCCGTTAAGAAGAAAAGCCTTCACAAGGAATTAAAGTATAATTCTGGTTTTTTCTCTGTAAGAAATATTAGCCTTTAACATTATAAGTTGCTATTAGGATTGTTGTTATTAAACCGGGCATTTCTTACTTGATTTTTTGATATTTATGTTTAACATTAATAAGGGATACTCGCATGTATCATGATAAAAGGTTAAGATGATAGTAGAGATATTTATTTCCAAAAGAAAATAGATTTACGTGTCGAAATAGGCCCTTAACCGATGCTTGGGATTGAAACAATTGACCGCTGTCTTCAATTTCACTAAACCTGAGCTATCACGGTGAGATTTTAACAGAAAAAATCAGCTGTATCCAGGGTATATAATCAGTACAGTTTAACAAAACAAAAAGAAACATTCTTTTCCAAAGAAAAACAGTAACCTATTACTAGGCACGCGTCCCTTATACGTAGACCTTCACTTGTTTGCTTGGCGAGTCAATTCATGTTCAAACTAACATATGATAGTATCAGAATCAAATCAACAAAAAAAACCATGTTTCAACTATAATAATTATTAGTGTAGCAAGTAAACTAATGGTTATTCGAACCATGAACGGTTTCACTCATGACATCGAATGTTCGTTCCTTTGTAGTCCATTCGCGTGCTGCTAACTTGAATAGATAGTAAGTTATAAATAGTAAATGTTAGTACTGGATCGTGTGTTGAAATAATCAGAGTAAACTTAATATAGAAATGGGTCAAGGCATGTGGCAAGAACAATACTAGGGCGACCTATCTCTCAGCGATGGTGCAGATGATGTTAATCTGTCTTATCATAATTTGTTTGATGTTCATACGGATGGCTCCAACTGTGTTTTAAATTTTCTGTGACAAAAAGTTTTCTATGTCGTTCTTCAGAAGCGAATATAAAAATTTTTGGCAAAAGAAAAATAAAGGAAATGTTCAAAACTTATCTTGGATCACACAAAAGTTGCCGTAGGGACCGACATCAGTCAATCCTCTACCACTTACAATGATTTCATCAATGCAGAATCACTGTGATTTGAGCCAGCAGAAATGGGACACCAAACGTAAACAATGCAATAGCTCCTGTCCGCGTTTTAACCGAATACGGCCATCACGAATTTCCCGAAAACTTCAGTTTGGGAGAAAGCATGAATCTACATTTTGGGGTATATACATATGTGTGTGTCTGTACTTCTGCAATTCGGTGTTAATTAAATGAAATCTCACTTCTACGTCTTCCATTTGGTAATCGAAGCGCCATCTTAGTGCTCCGGTACGCGTAACAGTAGTCCCTACTCAATTATCGCAGGTGATAGGTCTTGTCCCAGGGGCCTAAGATTGCGCACACTTTGGCAAATTCACGCCTAACATCACGTTACCCCTGATTCACATGAACTGTGTAGATTTGCTGAGTTTATGCACCCTAGGAGACTATGATTCATTTGTGTTTATCGATGCGTCTGCTTGCTTGGAGATTTAGTTACAAACCGACCAAACTGAGGTTAGAGTATTGCTAGCTTTTACTTAAAGGGCGTTAGGAGACAATGACGATTTAGTGCTCTCATACTCGTGAAATGCTCACAATCTAAGTAAATTGCATTCCAACACAAAAAAAACACAGTGTGGTTCATCTGTAGTATGTAATGGTTCATACAAGATGTTGGAAAGAGATGTAGGGTTCTTAAGACATAAGTTCTGTATTTTTTTTTTGCCTATGTTAATAAATAATTACATAAATAAATAAATAAGTAAATAAATAAATACATTGTATTCCACGAAAAGCTTGACCGAATTTTCACGTTACTCGTAGTTTAAATGGTAATTTATTCGGAATAATAAAGTCTGTTTATCGTATTGGTTCAAACATAGGTTGTTACCATAAGCATCGGTATGACACTAAACTTGTATAACAAAATGAGTTCAATAAAAGAGGGAAAAATAAAAATGTTGCAGCAGCGCGGGTTAACTCAAATTATAAGGGAAGTTTTTGATGTACCCACATAAAAAATACCTTATGTTGTAAATCATACACACTCAGTGATGTGTGTCTCTTTCCAGCTTCTGAAGCATCATTAAGTTACAAACATACAAACTTTTTAATAATACACACATAAACTCACTCCTTCCTCCCATGGGGGTAAGCAGAAACTACAGAACGCCACCTGCTACGATCATTACATACAAGTTTTGCATCTTTTACTTTCAAACAAACAAACTCATACACTGTGTCGGATCCACATTACATCAGTAAAAAACAGACAGTATTATACTTACTGGTACACACACTTCTTGGATATAAGAAGAGTTGTGTAAAACTGGTTTCAAGCTGGACGTGTATGTGTCTAGAACAGAACACAAATCCTGTCCTTCAGTGAGTGGGTTGTGCTCCACTATAGCTGATACTTGAGGGAACCAGAGCCTTAAGACATTATACCTGGAATAAAAAAAGGTTTAATTTACCTTTTTTGTGTCGGTACAGAGACCTAAACACAGTTTGTGTTCATCATATTTAACCGAGGAGGTTCTAAATTCGGCTGTATTTAATTTTTACGTTGGTTTTCTCAGAACTCCGTCATTTATAAGCCGATTTAAAAAATTCTTCTATAATTTGAAAGGGTATACCTACTTATTTACTAGCAACTAGACTATTTTGGCTCAAACTCAATGCATTTATTTTAATTAAATCAATTACAGCTACTTTCGAATTGTCAAGGTGTCGGTCAGTCTGAAATATGAAGCTAGTTCATTTCTAGTATTTCTTCACTGATATCTGTAATTTTTATGTTGTACACAATTCTACTACTACTAACAATATATATGTTAGTTGTTTACTAACACTTACGAGTCTTGTAACTAGAACTTAATAAATGGGATGATATGATAATAATATAAAAGTTCTTTTAGTGTGAATTTGTTAATTGTAAAAATATTGTAAAAAATTACGATTGCGTAACATATTCGCAAGACACTTGATTTCCGCGATCAATTGTCATTCAATATTGATTGATAAGAGGAGGGATAATATGGTTACGCCATATGTTTAAAAGACTGAAACAAAACGATAACTTTCTAAGTTAACAAAAATAATTATAAAATACTGTTTTGCTGTTGTACCGTACCTACTTGTACCTAACTCAGACAAATTTATATACCACTACTTGCTCCGTAAACAGCAATGTCATGAAGTTTTGTATAACATCATCAGCATAAAGTAAAATAAAATACGTATTATTGAAAAATACTCAGAAGCTACCAAAGCGTGAGCCTTATACACAAAATGAAAAAAGAAACACGTAAATCAGCTCAGTACGAGTAATCACAAAGAAATCAATGAACATACATTTAAAAATAGAGACGATCACAGAACCTCCACTTTGTTTGAGTCGATTAAAACAACTACCTAACCTCCTCGTTGAATAACTGAAACGCTTATCAAATGTGGTGGTGCATGAAAAAGATTATGCAAGTTGCAAAGTTCATTCTGCATAAGTCTAAAATTCTAAATAATACAATCTTATTTAACAAAAATCACTACAGAAAGCTACACTACTGCCTGGTGCCATAGGATATGTTCTATGTTAAAACACACAGAAGCTAGTTCTAAAATACTTACATAGCCATAATAACGAAATTATTGAAGCACGTCATAGCCAGATGCACGACCAACGGCTTCTGGAACATTGGCTTGACATTATAAAGACCTTCCACAATTTGGTGCCTAATGTTCGTCTGTGCGTGGTGTTCGGGTGACTCGTCTATAGAGTGCTTATTCTTGTCTTTCCAAATGTTGTAGAACTAGAATGGAAAAAGAAGTTGTGATTATTAACTAAGATTATATCGATTTTTCCTGCTGATCACGAATGAGGAAGGTCGGGCAAAGTGCTATTGGGATTGCGACTCTGGAATTTTTCAGTTGCACCGGTAGATGGCAATTGGGTCGCCCCCTATTTTATATAGGACTCAAACTTACAATACTGGCAAAATGTGGTTGTACTTTAGGCACCCCTCTGCCTTACCTGTCGGGGAATACGGGCGTGAAGTTATGTTATATTAATTTGATTTTACTGAGTTTTTGTGGCAGGGAGGTTATTTAAGAAAAATCTAATTCTACAGATAGTACAATGTCAAACGCTTACAAATTATTCATATTTTCAACAGAGAGACGCTACAAACTCGCAGATTTACTTATTTTCAGACTAGTCCGCGCGTATGTCGGAAACTAACCCAAGGGAACGTGCTACCGGGAGAAAAAGTAAACTATGTCCTTCTCCAGAAAGGCATCTATCTCCTGCACAAATTTTATAGAAATTCGTTCTGTGGTTTAGTTGTGAAAAGATAACATACAAACTGAGTTATTTCATAACATTATTATGGATCCATCCATCCAAAAAAGAAGTTTCATTTGAATACGATTAATGTAGACTATTTAGGAGGGTTTCAATTCCTCAACACTGTTAACAACATCGTGTAAGTTTTTCATTAAGTTAAGTTGTTACCTTAAACATTGTATACTCAAAGTGAATCGTTAATTACATTCAAGCGTTCAAAGAAAACTTTCATAACCTCGCCGGTAATTCTGTCAGCAAAAAAAAACTAGGGCAACCTCACCATGGCATAGCAACGATACAAAATCAGGAAAAATCGTCATAATAAGTGGAGTTTCCACATATTTATCGATGTTATAACTCAAGTTGATGATGCGAGCGAATGGTGGAATAATTTTTACAAATGGATACAATATTACACGCAAGTCACAACATGGATTAGTTCAGAAGATTCAATCTGAGTAGGTACCGCCGAACGGACGTCTGTAGCTACACTTTGTCGTTGAACTGGCCTAGCGTAGTACGGAGTTTCAATACAATAAGAGGCCGGCAGCGGGATGATTGCATCACACACTATCAGTAGCAAAGGCTTTCATTTAGACAATTCAACAACAGTCTGCGTTATTTACGTCGTTGAGCAGACAATTTTTTTTTAACATGCCTGGCATAAGAGTATTGGGAATGGATGATTTGTTTATGGTTCCAAATTCATGGTCGAGATGTGATGGAAGATTTACCTCGCTCTGGTAGGCCATCAACGTATTCAACTGAAGTGGACATCGCAACAGTGAAGAAAAGAGTTACCAAAGAGAACCACATCGTGGCACCCGTTTTCATTCGGTCGAAGACATAAAGGAGAATTCGCGGCGAAAACTGAACTCAATTCCGGTTAAACGGTTTGAAAATGTTTTGATAATTGGATTATTATACTTTGCATCTTGCAGGCCAACCTGTTAGGTAGTCGTCTGCTGAAGTGGACTTGCCTGTGGTGCCCTAATAAATTAAAGCCTCCAGCCAGGACTTAAACTTAAATACTAACTAAAACTAAGCGACAACGCTAAGGGCACCCCCTGTGGGGTATGGACCTCGGCTTAGGGCGTCGCTGGAAGAGGGCAGCAAGGGACTAGCTGGATCAGGATGTATTGGATTTTGGGACGAATTTAAAGCTACAGGCTCAGCAGCGCCAGCTGGCTCGAGCAAGGGTCGGGAGGGGTGTGGATTTGGGCGTCGTGGCAGGCCTCGGCGGCGAGGGCGGTAGGACGGCGATCGGGTTTTGGGCTTACGTAGAGTGCTGGTGGCCTTATTACTCTCCTGGAGGTGGGTAGTGGTGTCGTCGGGGGCGATTAAGGTATGCCTTGGTCGGCGAATACTGCTAATGCGGGAGGGACTGTAGCGGGCGGCCGCTGAGTTCAAGGGGTTTGGGTGTTTGATGCCACACTCGAAGTAACGCTTAAATAAGCGTTTCATAAACTGTTTTATGGTGGGCTTTTTAATCTAAATCTATATTACGGACATAGTAGGGGGCGCCCGTGACCTTTCTGAGGAAACGGTTTTGGAGGGTCTGCATCTTATGGAGATGACATAGGTGAGCGTGCGCAAATACAACGCAGGCATAGGTCATGATGGGACGGATGACTGCGGTATAGATGCGCAGCTTGCATTTAAGTGACAGTTTGCAATGGGCTGTCAGGATGAAGTGGAGTCTACCAAGAGCGAAAGCGGCGAGCGCGCGAACCGCCTTAATGTGCTGTTTAAACGTTAGGTTTTGATCAAGGATCACGCGTAGGTATTTGGCTTGCTTCTCCCAAGGGATTGGCTTGCCGTACATAGTGATCGGGCTGGGAAGGGGGGGTGGGATTCGACGACGTCTAGAGAAGAGAACCGCCTGACTCTTATCGGGGTTGACCTCGATTCTCCATTTCCGTAATCAAGCGCCTAAGACGTTTGCGGAGGTTTGAAGAGTACGAGCTATAGCATTGGGACAGTGACCGGTGTAGTAAATGGCAGTGTCGTCGGCGAAGAGAGTCAACTGAGCCTTTTTACTCTTTGGGATATCGCTGGTGAACAGCGTGAAGGCTAGAGGAGATATGACGGAACACTGAGGGACACCGGAGCGAATAGGATGAGAGGACGAGAGTGCACCCTCGATGCGATAGCGGAAGGTGCGATTCGACAAAAAGTCTCGTAAGATGAGCACGAGACGATCTGGCACTCCTAGTTGGTAAAGCTTGTATAACAAGCCGTTGTGCCAGACTTTCGCTATGTCGAAGCATAGCACACCCGCCGTTACGCTGCAGACCAGAGCTCAAGTGCTCTACGATATGGTGGACCTGGTGCAGCGATACGAATGAGCCTTCTTGTTTTCTTATATGGTGTCTTAATAGGCACTACATTATAATTGCAAGATATTTCCGGCGTAATATTTACTGGTATAAATACGAGGTTTCTGTAGTAAACTGATATTTTCAAGCAGCTGCCGATTCGGTTGATGATGTTATCGTAAATCGAATCGAAATGACACTTTTTATTTCAAGATTTACTTATTTTCGGCGGATATTTGAAGGCTCGTACATTTGGATGTAAATGTTCACAAAATGTATATATTAATAAATATTTTAAAATATTTTATTAAAATCTTATACTTACTTCACTTTTATTTCACAATAAAACTAAATCCAAGTATCTTTCCAATAAATCAACAGCAATATAAATTTCAATTTCAATCAAGTCAAAAATCAATCTTCAAACAGTTTTAAAAACCCCATTTAAACGAAAAGTTCTATTTCAGATAGCCTATTGTACTTGAATTTTAAAGAAACAACAATTTGTAAAGTGCTAAAGTTATTATTTGGACCCTAGACTTCAGTGAGACTAGGGCTGTCAATTCAAATATCATCTGACCATTTAGCGTTTGACCGCAGCCGCAGCTATCAAACTTCTTATAAATATTTTGTAGACTTCGAGAGTAAGTGACTTTGTTTGCTTAAAAACTTCAAACGCCCGTTTGAACTGCTTGAGGTAGGACAATCTGAGTTTTGAGCCTTTCTAGTGCATAATTTAATGTACCGGTGGGGATCGAACAGGTATAAACTTGTTTTATAAAATGTTATTCTTGGAAATATTAAAGTTATTTAGAGTTTTTTATACAGTATTTAGGGCCGGCAATTATGTATGGAAAATAATGTCAGACAAATGTCCACCTCTAGCAGCATGGCAGATGTGAACCCTCTTCGTTGCGTTTCATTGCGTCAGGTGATGATGAGTTTTAATGGTTCAGGCAGTGCGTTGTCTGTTAGTGTGCCAATCCGTCAGACAGTCTCTGTTTTTTTTTATAGCTAAAAAGATACTTAGTTTGAAAATTTCTCATTATTTTGAAGGACTCTAAATTCACTCTTTGGTCGACGTCCTACAATACATTTGAAGTGACAACCTTATTTTCGAAATTGAAATATATTAACGTACACTTAATCTTAATATCAAAGTCTCTTTGATATTGAAATTGTTTGAGCAACTCTTAGATAGGTAACAATTACAACATTTAGAACTTAACGTATTTTAATGCAAAATGTAATTAATTTAAAAGCGTTTTAAAAGACTTAAATACTTCTCAATTACATTCGGAGTATTACAATATTGGATTGCACTACGTTTATGGAGTTAAATAAAAAGTCCAATGGACATTTTTAAAAGGGATATTTACTTTATGACCCGCCCTCATCTTTAAACGTTTTTTTTACCTTCTTAACTTAGGTATATGTATAATATAATAAAGCCGAAGAGTTCGTTTCTAAACGCGCTAATCTCTGGAAGAACCAGTCGTTTGAAAAAATCTTTTTGCATTTGATAGTACATTTCTTGAGGAACTCACGCTTCTACTCTTGAAACCTAGCAAAAATAAAAATAAAGTAAAAAAAGCTTGCGAAAATGAAGAATGTAATGGCGCTGACGGGAAATATGGCTGTTATGATATTATATTGTACCGTCTTACGACTTCCACGTGCACTTAATAAATATCTACACAATCTTACCATTGGGCAAAGACCTCTTCTCATAAGGAGGACGAGTGTTAAGCGACACACTTAGTGCAGAATTCGATGTAGGTTGGCGATAAGTATTAATTTTTTCCGCCACAAATAGGTGCAGGCGTAAAAACTGAAAAAATGGCCGCAACAAGCACAAACACAAATGCTAAAGCCTCATCACCGTAACCGTAAAAAAATACACAGTAACAAACTAGTAGAAGAAGTATTTTAATTGCCAATTAAAAACTCTTACCGGATAAGTCTCGGCTGGTTTCCCCGTGTTCTCTGTATATATTTGAATAAGTATCTCTCTCGCCTCATCATACTTTTGCTGCGTCAGCAAATACTTGGGGCTCTCAGGAAGACAGAACACGTACATCAAAAAGGCCCCGAAGGTCCATAAGGACATTATATAAAGATAAAAGTTCCATGTGTTGAGCACTGGAAGGTTAAAATAAAATGTCTGCATTAAGGCGCAGCTCCATTGCCGCATACGGCTCCGCTACGTGCCGATACATACTTGTACGCTACGTATGTTTGTACCAAAATGATGGTTAAGAAAACGTATCTGTAGATGCCAATTTGTAGTGCCAGTTACAAACGTTGTACTTAGATTCAATTATTCAGAGACCTAAACCCGAAATTCAAATTTAAAATCGCCAAGAGGTTTTTCATTTCACTATTGTCGTTAATTTTATATCATCAATTTACGTCGATGGGTTTTCAATTACAATTTAATTTTGTTCTTCAACGAAAATTAATCTTGCAAAAAGTCACCACTTAATCCACCATAAAAAAACTTTACCTCACTAGATATTAAGTTACTAATTCCCTTTTGAGAGTTTTAAACCTGAGCATGGTTTGTTTAAAGTTTCATCAGATACTTTTGGGACAGATTATAAGCCCTCGTAGCACGGACGTAAAATATCGCGGCGGGTTTTTATCGCACAATCGAGTTCAAAAACCTACAGTGTGTTTTTCGACGTGCTGGGATGCACTCTGATAGATTCTCAACGCTCAACTCAACACTGAGAGTTGTACATCCGAGAGTGCGCAATCAAATTCCGCCGCGATATTAACGGCCGTGCGAAGGTGAGCTCAACATTGCACATCCTACGCCGCAATAGAATTACGCCTTTACTTTAAATGTGAAAAGTCAAGAGAAATGCCACACAATTACGGTTTCAAAAAGATTGGGCGAATACCCTATTTTTGAGTCCAGCCCTTTGTCGTCGGGATTTAGTGTTGGAGGTCGAAGCAAACATGCCTAGTAACTTAACCGGGAGTGTGTTATGTTGGTACTTTAAGGCTTAGTGCCGTGTTAGGAGACTCGTTGAGGGATACACCTTCTATTTATTTATGTGAATGTGGGATGGGAAAAGGGTTAACATCTAAAGTACATAGATCTTTTATGGGGTACTGTGTTAAATGTTACAACAAAATACCTGGTGAAATATTGCAATTAAATGAAAGAAAGTTTAAAACTCATGTTAAAAAAACACTTTGTAATCAAGCATATTACAAATTAGAAGATTATATCCTTGATAACAATGCTTGGAAACATGCTGGTCCTGCTCCATAGGACAATCTAGAGGCTAGACAAAATCACACTATTTGCTTATTGTATTGTATATTTGGTTATTTTTACTTTACTCACACACTGTATTATTCAAAGTTAATATTTTAGGAAAATCATATATTTTTACAATTGTTTGTAAATATGTGAGCACAATGTACCTATCACGTGATTAATTTATATACCTTTGCTTTATTTTTAATGTTTTTGTACCAATAGTGGTACAGTATTTTTATTTTTGGTGCATCGTCTTCACATATAGAAATATAATTAATGTATACAAAATATTGTAAAACATTTTAAAAGAGTAACGGTGGAGTTTCTTGCCACTTCTTCTCCATACGAAACTACTTTTTGGAAGTGGCGCCTAGAATCAGTTCTATTTTTAATGTACATTTTGACGTTCAAAAGTGCCTTTTTATGGGCCTATTTGAAATAAATGCTTTGACTTTGACTTTGACTTTGACATCTGTAGGTTTGACGGGAGCAGCTTTTTTGACAATGAAATCTACGCACTATGAATGTCGCCGGTATCGTGGATGCGTTTAAATACACAAAAAGTCAGACCCACAACCTAATAATTATCTAACTACAAGTGTATCATTCAAACATATAGAACGTGAATGACGAAAAGCTATTCAAAACACTAAACCCACTTAATTTATTAGAAAACGTGACAACTGACTGATAATAGGCAATCTTTATTTAACAGATACTGTATTTATAAGCCTCTCAAACTGTACATTCCGAAAAAAGATGTTATATTCTTACCGAAATTCCCGCCAAAGAAAGAATACTTCCAGTCATTCGTTAGAATCGCCCACGACATAGCTGCAATTACAATGTGGGATACGGCTATAAATGAGGACTGGCATAGTAACATGCGATCCCTAATACTTGAGTAAGAGAATTCCGCAGTTAAAGATACACAGGCACTGAACGCTGTGGCGTATCTGGAAAGGAAAAAATATGAATAAATTAGAATTCAAAAACAAGAAAACTGCAAAACAAAAAGATTAAAAACTTGAAATAAATCGTAATGACGATATTGAAAAAGCGTTATTGCCTATAAAAAATCTTGAGATAAATGAAAAGAATTCGAAAACTGAAGAGTCATTAAACTTTAATAATCTGACCCTTTAGATCGTGCTGGTTTTATTGCACTGGGATATTAAACGACTGCAAGTTTGACAGTTCAAAGTCAAAATCAAAGTCAATTAATGTACAAAAAAATTAAAAAAGATTCTAGTTGCCTCTTCCGAAAGCTAGTTTCGTATGGAAAAGAATGGGCAAGAAACTCCAATCTCCCGTTACAATTTCAAAATGTTTTACAATATTTTGTATACAATAAATATAATAATATTACTATAACACAATAGGTTAAAAGATTTTTTCTATTCAACAAAGTCGGACTAGTTACAGCATTAAAATTTAAGAACGGCTGGACCGATTTTTATGATCTTCGAAATGTTGTATTAGCATAACTGGCGAAATGTAGCTGTACTTTAGGTACACCTCTGCCTAACCTTTCTGGGATTATAGGCGTGATGTTATGTTATATTTGTTGGATTTTTCTCCGCTCCGAATAGCAGAATCGTTGGAAAATTTCACGAAAAAAGTACAATTAAGATAAAATTCTCCGGGTCAGCTAATTAAATAAAGCAATGACAGGTAAATTCAAGTTTCAAGATATAGCATAGTTTGGATGCTACTTTAAAACATTGACGGTTTATGGGGTATTTAAAACTGGCTGCTAACTAAAGAGACAGTTAACAACTCTTTACCTTGAAGATACAGATAATGACTATCACACGAAAAACCTCATTTCAAAGCCAGCTTAAATAGCAACCGGGCCTGAGAAGTCCAGAATTCTTAATTGTGATGAAATAATTACACCAAGCTTAAATATTTATTCTTTTGTATTGAAACAATGTAGGAATTCTAAGTCTGACCTTGTAGACAAAAAAGGGGCAAAGAAAAATTACTGAATAAAGGTCTAAGAGTCCAAGACATTTCTAAAGAAAACTTAGGCTAGACATTAATATTGTTATAACAAAATATAAATTTTTAGACCCTGAAAATCTGTCCTTGGTTAGATTCAATGTGATTCTAAATTCTGTGTGTTATATAGAGTTTTATTGTTAGTACAGATTTGGTTTGCATGTTGCACAATTTTCGCACCTTCTACATGACTGTGCATATTTTTCGGAGCGGGGTGGGAGGGTGGTGTTGCTGCATTCTGCATCCAAACCTAGATTTAGTTTTTGCAAAATAAAAAATTCGCGCGTCGGTTTCGACCACTAGGGTCGAAAAAACAACTACAGAGCATGAGATCTTGGGTTCGATTTCTAGATCTGGCAAAGTGTTATTGGGTTTTACCATGTAAAATTTCTCAGTAGCTCGGAGTCTGGATTTATGCCAGGTTGATGGCAATAGGCTGGCGCCCTATGACATGGGACTTAAACATAACAGGCTCAATATTGGTGTACTACAGGTATCTATACCTGTATCCAACCCTGCGGGAATTACAGTCGTGATGTTACTTTAATGTAATGACATTATAGTCTCATTAAATTGACATTTACCAAACAGAAATAACTATGGCATAATGGCATGCACGCTTTCTTCTTGCTTGCATGTGTACAAAGTACAGATAACTAGTGAAATCATTTGAAATTAGTTTTGATAGTGGCCTACTGTTAAAATTAATTTCAATCACGAACATTAAGTTTCCTAAATGTCGAGAGCATTCCAAATGAAATAATAAACGCCGTTTAATATTAAGTTGATATTATTTTAAATGGCACACGTTTTCGTGTCGGTTAAATGTTTATGTTAAGCTTACACAAACAATATAATGCATTGAAAATTAAATGTAATAATCCAATCACGATTGAGCGATTTTGTTGACTAAATTATAACACGGTATAAATTTCGTGAATTCATTATGAACGCAGTGTTTTCTATAGATATTTTTGATATTTCTCGGGATCCTGGGATCCCGAAATCTTTGGAAGGCGTACGAGAGGCCGAAGCCCACTCGCAGAGCCTCGTTAGATGAGTCACCAACCGACGATTATCCCTGTTCACACGATACAAGTTTGCACTTAGACCTTCACCACATGAGTCTATTTTAGGATAAGGAAACAAAGGTATTGGATTTTCGGTTTGGGTGGCTAAAGTGAACTGGTTATCTAGGACTATGAAAAGACTATAGCTCCTGCCTGACTTATATTACACGTAATATTAAACAGAAAACAGTCGCTAGCACCATCACATAGTATAGTAACGACAAGGGGGCAACATGTCCTGAGGTGCTTATGAGGAGTGGAGAGTTATTCCACGGCTATCAGGACAATCCCGGATGTACGGTCCTATTTTATTATGGAAATATCATGAATTGCAGCATTGGTGTAAATTCCTTTTAGTCTAGTGTAATAATATCGACTGGTTGTTTGTGACTGTCAATCGGCCTACGACCAACAATTTTGGGTCGACAACGTCGGCCTTCGGCCTTCGGCTTCCAGTCTAACCGGATGCACCTGAATTCCAGTATTTTACATGAAGTGACTGCTTATCTGATCTTACCTCCATATTAGACCTACCTATTGTACCATATTGGTACCTAATGGTTTCTATTGGTATCTTCTGGTTCCTATTGGTACCTACTGATACCTATTGGTACACATTGGTGCCTACTGGTACCTATTGGTACACTTTAGTACTTACTGGTACCTATTGATCTAATAAACTTTGCAACATTAATGTATTCAGCAAGCATTAATCAAAAATAGTAGAAGAACTTTTTTTTTACATGACTAATTTTTAATTTGACATAAATTATACATTAACTTAATTTGTATGGTATGACAATTTGATGTATTGTATTCTATGTACCGAACTAATAATATGAATTTTGTGTGCCTCAATGGCGAGACATAGCAGCAGACTTACCTGTAATTAACACAACATCTTATGAACCTATGATCAACAATAAATAATTTGAATTTGTACTTTAGCTTTTCACTTGCACACGTTATTTGACATAAATTTCCATCAAAAGTCCTACCAAGCTTTTCCATGATGCGAGTGTCTATTAGAAATAATAAAGGTACTTACAATAATCCTTCAAAAAACTTGGCAGCAGCGAGTACTTCAAATGTCTGACTGGAACCTCCAATAAGTTGGAATATAAACAATCCAAGAAAACCAACTCCTAAGAATATTTTCCTTCCAAATGCGTCGGTCAAGAAACCGGCTACTACAGACGATAAGAGCATACCTGTAATAAGAACATAAATACAATAGGTGTATGAGGAACAGGGTGTAAAGTTCACTCATCCTCCAAAGAAAAGGGAGGATTCTCCGACCAGATGAATGTCGTGTCTGGTGGGCAACTGCCCAACTATTGATGTCGGTATGTTGTATATATGCTAGTTGCGCGGTAAATTGTGCTTGCGCCATGCAGGATTTTGCGTGACGTCAGTGTGATGCGAAGTTTGCATGTGGCTGTGTAGATGCCGCCACAATACTATAAGGTATGGATTGACTTTATCTATACAATAATAAGGTGTTTTTTTTAAAGGGTGTATCAGAAAGGTGGTGGTCACATTGAAGAATGTGGTACAGACCATCTAATTGAACAACTTTGTCTCTGTCCATGATACCGTAATCCGCGAAAAAAATATCAACCAGATTCACGCATGAAATTTAAGCGGTTGTTTTCCCGCTGCGAAATGATTTGGTCCTGGTAGTACAATCGATTTACAAAAATCAAAATAAATCAAAATCAAAAACGGCAGATACATAATTTTGAAAAACCAAGCTTATGCTGCTCTGATCACTTACGAATCGCTCTTTATTTTGTCATTGACATTTGAAAACGTTTTCGCAATAAAAATATTAGTCCCATGGTGAAAGTTGTTCGGTGATGGTCCGTATTTCACACTTAAATATGGCCACTGATTAATGATATTATTATATGCTGCATATAAAGAGAAACAATATATTTTTGTATGTTTGTTTGTTACGCTTTCATGCTAAAACTGCTAAACGGATTTGGATGAAATTGAGGCACATGAATAGGCCGACCTGGAAAAGGACAGAGGCTATTTTTCATCCTGGATCGCAGACGAAGTCGCGGTCAACAGCTTTGTATGACATCACCACATGGCGGAATGTGTCTTTGCACTATGATTTATATGTAACATCTTTTGTACCTATCATAATTTATGATAGTAAACGATTTTAAATTGATTTGATTGTGTAGAATGACTCTCGATTGAAATCTGACAGATTTCCATACTAAAAGCTTATTCAGATGTAGTTGTAGGTAGCGAAAAATACCGAGTATTGGGTATTCCGTTGGGTGGTCATATAAGTTGCCGCTGGTAACTTTCGCAACTAAAGTTATTGCTACCCACATCGGGCGAAAATGTCACCTGTATGTGAATATACAGGAAGAAAATAAAGAAAATGGCAAGTTGTTAATGCATGGGACTTATCCAACTCTGTAACTACTCTTTTGTTTGTTTTAAACCGAAGATACCTTTCATTTTAATCTGTGTCTCGTGTAATTGAGACGCAGATTTAAAATTAAAGGTAGCTCGGCTGGTTTGACTAAACTCTGGTCGATACTGAATGAATTACTGATCGAAATGATGAATTTAAACATAAAAGTATTATAAAGAGTAATAGTTGTGAGTTAGTATGTAGGGGGTAATCTTCGGAACTACTAATCCGTTTCCAAAAATTCTTTAAATAATGCGAAGCTGCAGTTTTGCCGAGTGCTATGGTAGGCAGTATCATAACATAACTTATAATATCATAACTTTGACGAGTTCTACCTCCCGATGTCAATTTTGTCAAAGGATGACAGAAATATTATTTTCTCTATAAACATTCTTTGTAGCGTAGTATTTCAAAGATTTATGGAAATACGCATTTTATGTAGTAGGTAGTACTTAGTTTAAAGACCTTGCTTGAATCATGTGATTTTTTCAATTTAGTAAGAATCTGCTAAGTGCCAATTTCACCAATGAAACTGAAAGCGTTCAGAACAGCTAAAAAGCGTTCAAGAGCTGTCAGTGTCAATATTTCATAGAAAATAGTGACACTGACAGCTCTTAAACGTAGTTTATGTGTTGATCGCGTTCAGTTTCCTTGGTGAAATCCAACCTTAGTCAAACTAACGGTGCCGGAAACCTTTAGGAAGAAACCTGAACTTAATAGTCTGCATTAACTAACAGACAGTGAACAATAGTGGGAATCAATTTCTCCTGCAGTGCGACATAAAGTCTATAATTCGGTTCTTTAATATGTATTAGGTTCTATTATATATATCTGAGGGAGTTTGCGATACTTCTTTTTCCCAGCTAAAGCGTTTTGGGGGACTGTCTTATGTAATTTTGACGTTGGAAAAGTGCTGATTTTCAGCTTTATTTGAATAAATGACTTTTGATTTTGATACAGGGTGGCAGACACATCGACGACCAGGTTGCGCGTTACCATGGATTCAGTATGATACTGAACCTCCATAGTTTTTTATGATAACAATGGTCTAGAATCACGTCCTAAATTCATGGTTACTGTTTACGACTTGATATCCCTGCCACCCTTTTTTTTCTGGGTGGAGCGGGAGTGCGTTTCAGACTTTTGCTTACTAAAACCCACCGTGTTCCTTCAGTTGCCTGTGCCATGGCCACGGTTTCTCTTTAAAATTTCCCGCGATCCTGAATCCCTGCCACCCTGTACTTTAAGAGATATGAGGAACAGGGTGTAAAGTTCACTCATACTCTTGGAAAAGGGAGGATCCTCCGACCAGATGGATGTCGTATCTGGTGGGCAACTGCCCGATGTTTGTTGTCGGGAAGTTGTATATTTGCTATCTGCGCGGTAAACTCTGCTTGCGCGATGCAGGATTGATGCGTTTGTTCGCATGTGGCGGTGTAGATGCCGCCACATCACTCCCCTCCGAAGACCGGAGGTCGATAGTGGACTAAGTCTTGTATCTTGCGATGCTTGCCAATGCCAGTTGGGTTCCAGTGGGTTGGAACCGGGTGTCGCATAGTTCGCGGTGAGTCGGAACTGTCTGCGAAGATGCCCCAGTGAGTCGGGGTGGCTGACTGCTGATGTCGACCAGGAGAGGGATTAAGCACTCTGCTTGTGGACCGGCCGAATGTGCAGTGTGCTGTGCCAATTTTGCTGATGAGGCTGAAGGTGATGACCAGGTATGCGCTTGCGCTGCATGCTGATGGTCAGGACAACTGTTCAAGCCGTGGTTGATGGCTGGCTGTGTGACTTGCGGGAGTGATGATGATGACGTCACGCTGAAGTAGTTGCACGAAGGCTGCGCTGACGTTCATAGTCGGGGTCACCAGTTTAGGGATGATGTTCATCACGTCGGGGTCACCAGTTTAGAGATATGAGGAACAGGGTGTAAAGTTCACTCATACTCTTGGAAAAGGGAGGATCCTCCGACCAGATGGATGTCGTATCTGGTGGGCAACTGCCCGATGTTTGTTGTCGGGAAGTTGTATATATGCTATCTGCGCGGTAAACTCTGCTTGCGCGATGCAGGATTGATGCGTTTGTTCGCATGTGGCGGTGTAGATGCCGCCACATACTTATATCCTTGAATATTATAAATCATCTTTCGATCTGTCCGGTCCTTCCGTTAGTTCGCTTAAGAATGGAGAATCCCTTCTTGATTTTTATTTTTCTTCTTAGATTCGGAGCCAGGGTAGAATTTTGTCCGTCAGGGTCACGGGTTGTTAGAAAGAGATACCGTGGCTCCTGCAAGCGTGGCATGACCGGGTTTTTTCGACGGATAGAATAGAGAAATTGACAGACTTCTTTTAATCATCTGTGATTTTGTCTATTCTACCGTCGACAAATCTCGTTTCTATGGTGGTCATGCTGCTACGCGTGCTATGCCTGGGCAATGTCCATCTAGGATACCCTGTTCCTGGCACAGGCAACTGAAGGAACACGCTCCCGCTCCTCCCAGAGCGGCAGAAGTCATTTGATGATTTCCCACCCAAAAAAAGGGTGGAATTTTGTAAAATTTTAGTTCACCGTTGTGGAGGAACGACACATCTAGTAATCTAAATAAGTTATTTTCACAAAATTACCAATTCTCTAAACCAACGCAATTAACTCGTTAGTCAAGTCTTTCTTATTCTCTTTAGTGCAAGTGATACCTACCTAGAACTTTCGATACTTCAACGTTCATTTATCATGCATTCGAATCGATCGCAGTAGTTAGCTGCGGTTCGCTACCATTCCTTCGACGTCCGACCTCGGGTCATGTCCCTTTTATAATAAATTTACGTCCAGGTGCTACTTTTCCATTAGCCAGCATAACTCTTGGAGCTATAAATTTACCCTGTTCCTCGACTTTGGCGAGGTTTTCAGCAGTATTAGAATTATTTTCTTAAATGGTTTATAAGCTTTTTAATTCATAGCGAAGGGTTCTTCGTCTTTAAAATTAAAGGGGTAATTTAAATAAATGAAAACAACTTTTTGAACAAGTTTTTCTGTGGAATTCAAGTAATTCTACTTACCGACATACGGCATTGCATTCAGCAGCCCCTTTTGCAATAAGTCCATATCTAAATCACATTCTGCACTAGGCAACAGATAGGCTGTTGTAGAACTAGCCAGAATTCCTGCCAAGAACCCCACAAAAGCAATAAAGAGTAGCTTTATATGAAACCTCCCGAAAGTACACGCTATGAGAGCTGCGTCGATTTCCTTCATAGGCGTCTTCCATTCTTCGCGGGCCTTGGCTGAAAAAAATATGAAATACATTTTTAAAATCACGGTTAATCAAGAATCCAGTTAAATCCTAGGTCAAATACGCCTAAAATTTCACGAAAATAACATTGAACCTGAAATTTGTAAATAATTGCAGAGTTCTCGAACAAAATGTGTACTTTATAATTACAAGTTGTTAATTCAGAACTCAATAAAGCAGTTTTAAGGGAAAAAATTGGCCGATTAATAAAAGACAAGAAAAAACAAGAAACCGGCCAAGTGCGAGCCGGACTCGCGCACCGAGGGTTCAAACCTAGGTAGGTATTTAAGTAAAAGTTGACAAGCGTTCATGAGGAAAGTTATAATTTATTAAAAATGTTTTTGATGTAACTAAAAATTTACGGTTTTCGCAATTTTTATGTGCTATAAGACGTTGCTTCGTCCCAAATTTCAAGATCCTGAGTTCAGGTTTCGATTTCCTTGCGAGTGTCGAAAATTTGCGGCATAAACGGCTGTATCTTTTGATTGAGTTGGCTTAGAAGTTTGATTTTTTCAAAGCTCCAAGGGACAGTAAACCTGATTATTTGCAATAAATTCCAGCTTGATACCTCGAGGCGTTTCTGAGAAAAAGGGTCTTGACAGACAGACAGACGGACGGACGGAAAACAAAGTGATCCAATAAGGGTTCCGTTTTTTCCTTTCAAGGTACGGAACCCTAAAAAGTAGTTGATTCTGCACAAACAAAACGAAAAATATGTATTCACGTTAGTAAGGCTAATAACTCAGCCTATCACAAAAATAAGTAGGTAAATGACCTACTATAATTAAATATTTCCAAATAATTATGGGACCAAAATTACTATCACACTCTCCAGTCAAGTATTCACAAGTAGCAAGTAGGTCCTACGGTACCTATGTTTTGTGACCGATCTCTACATAATTCAAGCCCATAAGTAAATCATTGCATAATGTTATTAAGTGGACTATTCGATTCCCAAGATTCCGATAAGATCACCAAATGAAGAATGTATAAAACATAAAAGGATTCGTGAAGCTATAATATCAGTAAATAGTATTTGTGTCAATATCAGAAAACATTATGAAAGATTGTATTCTCTCCGACCAAGTAAAGATCAGAAGCAAATATAGAAAACATCTAAGAAAATTGCTGGAAAGAAAGTTGTTGTAATAGGAAATGAAGGGAAACACAAACACAAAAGATCTCTAGAACTTAGAAAAGTCTTTATCTTATAGATACAGTCTCAATGTTTTCAAATCAAAGTGTACCTAAACAAAGAAATGTTGATTTTTAGATCTGTCTACTGTCTACTTATTATAAACATATACGTTATTATATAGGCAATTATTGAAATCAATTGAAAGGAATCCAGCCAGAAATACCTGCCAGTAACTTGCACAAAGTGCCTTATCAACTTCTGATTGATGTTGACATGGGTATATCACAAGGGCATGCAAGCAGTGCAAGGTATATTCCAAGCGTATTAACAACAACGATTTCATTAAACAGAATAACATAAAATAAGTTTTTACTCTATTTATAAATCAATCTTTTCTTAAAGTCATAAAGCAGATATGTACTATAACCACAAAATGTCAAGATGACATCCGGATAAAGAAGTATCACAAAAATGCGGATTAGAAATTTTTAATAGGCAATAAAATAAAACATCGGATAACTTGAAAGACCCAAGACAATGGAGTGGTTGTGTACTCTTACTTCGAATAAGAATAAGGCAATCTCGCCCCAGTTCCACCGACAATTGAACGAATTGATAGAGGCGTTAATCAAGCCAGAAACTTTGAAACGGGACTTGTTCTTCGCTTTGCTCCTCATTGTGATCAAAGAAAATGATTTCGTACAGCAAGGGAATATAGAAATCGACATTGTTGATTACATATTGGCCAGAAAAAAGATCGCCGTCAAGTTTATGCAAATCATATTGTTTTGCATCCTTGTGAAGATTCACCAGCGAATATAATCGTGTACGCCCTGAATGATACAATACTTAACAATGCAAACATCGATACAACTAGAAAAACGCATTCGTTATGTCTGCCTATCAATGAACATCTAACAACGTCTTGCATAGGTTTTCCGTCTTCGTTCTATCAATTAGAAAAGCTAGTAATATCTTTGAAAGAGAAAATTATTAACCCTGTAAATAACAGCATATTTAGCTATCACAGTCAGCCGTGCAGCAATCTATATGGTCTGTCCGACAACGCGTTATTTCATATTTTATTGAGTTTGTCCCTCACTGACATTTTAAACGTTGTCAAATCATCAAAAAAGCTAAACAAAATTTTAAAAGAATGGCTTTATTAAAGAGACTTTCCGAAGATGAGAAACAGTAGGAATGCTGATTGGTGCAAAGTTTATATAAAGTCGTATGTAAAGAAAAATAAACAGAATGAGATGAAAGCAAGATTGAATGTTAGAGGTAACATTATTGACGAAAATTATGAGTGGCCAGATTGGTATGTAAAGAAAAATAAACAGAATGAGATGAAAGCAAGATTGAATGTTAGAGGTAACATTACTGACGAAAATTATGAGTGGCCAGATTGCATGCCCGTGAGACCTGGGTGGGAGATACAGCACTCACTACACTACAGCGTATGAGTGGGTGGTTTGGGATTCTGGCAAATAAATAAGTTTCATTTCATTTCAAGGAGGATACTGTGACATTTTGGAAAAAACATTTTTATTTGGAATACTGTTTTTTTTAGCCTAGCCAATTCCTTACTATTAATATCAGTATTTTACGTGTAGTATATGAATAACACGATAAGGTAATATTAAGGTCTGAAATTCAAAGACCCGCAGAGTTCTAGTTAGAAACTGGCTGTATATATTAATATTAATATGGTTCTCGTGGCCAATTTAAAGTCACCTCACTGCTCGTTGGTTTGAATATCCACTCACGTGCGAAGAGATAAGCCACTGTTTTGTTTTGTATTTTATATCTAGTGCTCTGTATTATACCGGTCGTTCCAGATGTTGCTTACAAAATGGCGATCGTTCTATTTTTTTGCTTTGTTTAACTAACTTACCGTTTTAAGAGCGTAATGATGAAATAATTTACACAAAGTGCCTTCCTGGGTTGCAACCTACGACCGACAGTTCGTAAGTCGCGTCCGTTTCTACTGAGCCACCACTGCTCTCAAAACGGTGAAGGACACCGTGAGGAAACCGGCATGTCCTAAAACCAAAAACTCGGACATGTGACATCCACTAACCTGCACTAAGCCGGCGTAGTAAATAACGGTACTCTCCCTCTCACAGAGAGGAGACCTGTGTGCTAGTAGAGGAGGGAACATTATAGGCTGATTATGCCAAACCAACACACTTTATTTTTTATGTTTCTCAAATCACTTGTCCGTTACAATTTTTTTTTTTTTTTTTTTAAACGTTGCCCCACACTAGGAATTACTCCTGTATCGTGGGTGCGTTCACAAACATGAAAACTCACATACACAAGACACCCAGACCCGGAACAACTATTTGTAGGTCATACAAATATTTGTTCCGTGCGGGAATCGAACCTGCGACACGGAGCGCAGCAGCCGATCGCTCAACCACTGCGCCAACCGTGCCGTACTGTTTGTTGTGATCTACACACATACATACTAAACTCACGTTTTCTTCCCATGGGGGTAGCCAGACTACAGAACGCCACCTGCATCGACCACATTCCTTACATACACCTTTTGCTTAGTTTACAATTATACGTGCGTGTTTGTTTCATTGTGCATCGTTTTCTTTTTCGGTGTCAGGACTTTGTATTAATTGTTCCAAGTCATCATAGCCATTGTTTTGCAACATTTCCTCTACTATCCTTTCGTAACTGAATGAGGTAGTCTTTTTAACTTTGCTGGTTCACTCTAAATGATACCAGACATATCGAATATGGTAATCATGGGAAAAAAAGGAAATGGACGAAGAGGGACTGTCTCATTTTATCTAGAGTCCATGATTGACATTACGGATCTGCTAAGTATTTTAATGTTATTAAAAATCAAGTTACCCCATATTTATCAAACGCTCGCGAAAAAATCAAATGAATTGTGTAATCTAATAAAATATTTATGAGTGAGTAAAAATGAGTCGATTCCCAGAGCAATCATATGAAAAAAAGGGAATCGACGAAGAGGGAATGTCTCAATGAGCTGTGGTGGCCCAGTGGTAACGGCCGTGACTTACGAGTTGTAGGTCGAGAGTTCGAACTCAGGCAGGAACTTTACTTTGTGTAAATAATTTCATCACCACTGCTCTCGAAACGGTGAAGGAAAACATCGTGAGGAAACCGGCATGTCCTAGAACCAAAAAAAAAAAAATCGAAGATGTGACATCTACCAATCCGCACTGAGCCCGCGTAGTGGATTACGGCTCACTACCTCTCATAGAGAGGAGGCCTGTGTCCCAGCAGTGGGAACGTTATAGGCTGATTATTATGCTAAGTATTTTAATGTTATTAAAAATCAAGTTACCCCATATTTATCAAACGCTCGCGAAAAAATCAAATGAATTGTGTTATCTAATAAAATATTTATGAGTGAGTAAAAATGAGTCGATTCCCAGAGCAATCAAGTCAGACAAGTAAAAATTGGTTGGCCTTAGAAACTGTGGCGGCAACAAAGAAAAATAATGTAAGGAGAATCAACGCTTTCAGGTTATTCTATAAAAGATTTGGGTTTAGGCCTTTGTCTACCATTTTAGGTAGTTCTACGTCTTGCCTTTTTTTCAGATCCACTTTTGAGAAACTGGTTGAATGGTTTTAATAGGCACGAGACTATTAAAATAGATAACATACCAGAAAATGCTAGGGAAATAGACTGGAATTAATCTTTATATACTACATAGGTAGGTTAACCTTATTTTTTTGGAATCTCATTTGAAAAGAGGATGTGTGCTTGTATGACCACACGAATATACAAGTGAAAACGTACGACTGGGGCCGAATATATGCGATTCAGCGTCAACGACCGACTGGAGCCGAGTATACCCGATTCAGCGTCAACAACCCGAGCGTGACGGTTTAGTTTTGTTCACTGTTCGGAAAGAAGCTTACAGTAAAAAAAAATCACGAAGCATTATATTTTGGCATTTCGCAATCGCAAACATTACAAAAACTAAATCGTGATTCTATTTCTGATTAATTACGTAAAATCTGAGAAGTTTGTTTGAAATACTGATAAGATACGAGGCATGAGTGAAGATTTCATAATTATTTATTCGCGTGTATGAGGATTCAAGTAAAAAATCGCTGATGAATCGTCTGATGATGACTTTTGATTAGATGATGTTGGTTCCTTTTTTGCGTTGTTATTTTATGGTGATCGGAGTAAACCTCGTTCTGAAGGGTCAAGCAAAAGGCACCTACTCTGAGGCTGAGATCTGTTAACGTTACTTAACACGCGCTTTGGCTTAGACATGTTCTCGACTATACCTTGTACTTACACTCCGTTAACAGTTTGCATCACTGTTAAAATAATAGTGATCTTTATTGCAATTGTTATACGTTGCTGTTAGTTGGCTGCTGGCAGAGGTAAAATAACTTTGAATATAGTGTAGTTTGACGGCTATGCGACAGTGACTAGAATATTTCTTAGCCTAAGTAAGTTACGTTTTTAGATCTGAGCCTAAGAAAAGTAACAAGAGACAGAGAAATAATAGCTAAAAGTCTCTTAATTAAAAGATATGGAACTTTCCCTCAATTGGCGAATTACTGGTTCCTTAAGGGTTCGCGCGGGCTTTAGTGATACCAAGCCGATTTTAATGTTTAACTTCTTAATTTTTAGGGTACCGGACCTCAAAAAAAAAAAAAAAAAAATCTTATAAATCTCACTTCATTTTCCGTCTGTCTGTCTGATAGGCTGATAATAGCCTTTTTCTCAGGAACGCATGTCGATACCAAGTCAAAATTAATACCAAATATGTAAGATCCCTTGGAGCTGCAAAAATATTAAGCTTCCAGGGTGGATATTACATGAACATGAACTACGTTTAAGAGCTATCAATATTGTCATGAAATATTGACACTGACAGCTCTTGAACGCGTTTTAGATGTGCTACACGCGCTTAGTAACACTGGTGAGATCGGTACTTAGTCAACGCAATAAGAAAATATGGCGATGTATGCGACATAGTTTGATACTCGCCAATAAATCATAACCTATAAAAAAATCCGACAACCGTTAATTTGTAGTTTTATTACGTATTTTTGGCTATTACAAACTTACACTTGCATTTAGAGAATGTTTGATTTTGATTTTGTATGGGAAAACATGTTTTTCAACTACAATGTATAAGTTTGTTCTTGGGATAACTTAATGCCAATTTATAACCCTTCATTGTGCGTGATCCGACACAAACTTGGCTGGTTTTTTTTTTTTAATTGTTCCCTGTTCTACAGCGCTTATCAAACCTACGTAATTGGTGTAGGTAGACCTTATTATAGATACGAATAAAAAACGAATCTGACCTGTACCTGCACATACTATTCGGACAGTGTATCGGATACTAAACGGATTGGCTTGTGGTCGTCACGCAAGCTTGTCCTACGGAATATTCCATTCCGTTAAGTTTGTTCCGCGCGGACCGTCAATTTATAATATATAAATATTTGACTACCCGGTTTTTTTGTACCGACGCGGTCGCGGAGACCATACCCCTGGGATGCCGAAGCCCGGCACGCGCGGCTCGTTGGGCTGTGATGCCGGCTCACCGGAGTCCCGCCCGGCGCTGGATAGGACGTCGTCGATGCCGATCATCGGTGTTGCGTCGTCCTGTGCACCGCCGGCCGGCTCCACAAGGAGCGACGCTGCCGACCATCGCACTCACAACGGCTGGCAGCGACAGGTCACTGCCTACTTCTGAGATGAGGGCACGGCGCGGCTCCTCCCAAGCGGCACACTCTGCCAGCGTATGCCACGCCGTGTCCTCCCGGCAGTCGACGCAGTGGTGACACCGAGCGTCCGGCTCCCTGTTTATGCGACACAGGTACTTCCCGAAGCAACCATGCCTCGAGAGCAACTGCGCCACCCGAAACGACAGGGAGCCGTGCCTCCTCCCGAGCCAGAGGTCGAGCACTGGCCGGACCGCCTCGATGGTGACGAGGCCGGCGGTAGGGCGTGAAAGCCTATCCCGCCATTCTGCCACCAGGACCACGCGAAGCTGCAACCGACGCTGCACCATATGGCGCTGCATCGGCCGCTCGCCCCACGCCCTCGCTTCCTCGCGCCACCGATATAGTGACGCGAGCACCTTCGCATCTAGGTCCCATGGCGGGGATCCGGCCAGTGCACAAGCCGCCTCGTAGGAGATCGTGCGATACCCCCTTATGACTCTGACGGCCATTGCTCTCTGCGGCTTTCGCAGCACAGAGATGCTGGCGGCCGTCAGGTCAGCCGCCCAGATCGGGGCCCCGTAAAGGGCCATCGATCGCACGATCCCCACGTAGAGCCGCCTACAAGCGGCACTCGGTCCCCCCAGATTGGAAAGCAGCGTTGACAGCGCCCCAGCTGCGCCCAACAACTTGGGCGCAAGCCGCCGGAAGTCTTGCTTAACCTGGCTCAACGGAATCTGGGTCTGAAATCGGGGACAGCAGATTCTGTTTAAGATTGATTTGAATAATTTCGTTTCATTTGAGAGGAATGGACCAAAACTAAGATATTTATTTATAGACATTGAACTACCCATAAATCCATAAATAAATAAATAAAATAAATTTCCATATTATAATACAGCTTGTAACAAAAAGGATGGCCCTGAGTGTCTAAAACAAAATCCGGCTATTTGGACTCCTAAATCAATGTTCCAAGTCTGGCTACCAAAATCCCATCTTGAGAAGTCGATGTCTACATAAAAAATATCTCCTAAATCACGTGTGCCGTCTGCTGTATCTAAAATAAGCCTCTCCAGTGGTTTGCTCGACATTGATATATCTAAATTTAAGGTTACAAGAAAAAGCAATTCGTGTGCCTATGTCTCATTTTTTCATTTTCATTTCTAATATGGTTTATGTTTGTACGTTTTAGGGAAAACTAGTATAGTAGCTTCTTACGTCCACTCAAGGCATTCCATGGAACACAAATGTAGTTTTTCTTGAACACAAATGTATGTTTTCTTAAACACAAATGTTTGTTTTCTTAAACACAAATGTTTATTTTCTTAAACACAAATGTTTATTTTCTTAAACACAAATGTTTATTTTCTTAAACACATATGTTTATTTTCTTAAACACTTCATCATCCGCCCAGCCTTTTCCCAACTGTGTTGGGGTCAGCTTCCAGTCTAACCGGGTGTAGATGAATACCAGTATTTTACATAGAACGACTGACTATCTGGACCTTCACAACCCAGTTACTTGGTAATACGATATCCCTTGGTAAGACTGGTTGTCGGGCTTCTGACGACCCGTCACGACTGTCAAAGATCCACGAATGACATGCGGTACCAACAGTTTAACGTGCTTTCCGGATGGAGGGGTCTTTGTATGTAAAGATGGTCACCCATCCACGGACGAACCGCGGCATACGTCGCTTAACCTGATCAATCGATGCGTGTGGCAGATATTACTTAACAACAAGCCCTTCAAGAAATCTAAATGAAATAACTAAATAAATCAATTTTTTGGGCGTTACATTTAGTTGTGTCTCTCTTCTTTGTCGATCCCTCAATGCTGCGGATCGCGACCACATACGACGCGTCTCCAAGTTATGGGGTCTTCTGCAGTGTGGACCGCACGGTTGATGCTGCCTCCAACAGACTTCTTAATCGCGTCTGACCATCTTGCTGGTGCTCTGCCTTGAACGCGTTTTCCTTACACATAATGCTGTCCGAAAAAGCTGAAGAGGAGTTGTCGGAATACGGGAAAAGGTGTCTAAGGGATATCGTTCAGAGTCTAGCTACGAGTATAACCTTATGTTTTCGATTTCGATTAGAATCAGCAATCCATTAGCTTAGTGTAAATTAGGACACTTGACTAATTTACGTCTATTTTAAGCGATGAACTGTTACGGGCTAATTAGGACAACTATTAAGACGAAATAGGTGTCCAGTGATTACCGTACTATTCATAATCTGTTGTTCACACTCTTTCTTTCGAATCTGTTTTTAGAAGTGAAGACTTTTAATTGGCCATCAGTCATTCATACATTTTTATTCTGTAAATTTCAGCTGTAAGTCATCCATAGTTCTTAATAAATAAATAAATATTAGGGTAGATTGGACATATACAACAAAAAAAACAAGAACCCGTACGAAAATCCTTGTCACATTGTCTTTGCCATCTTCTTCAAATCCTGGACCAGTCCTAAACTTACCCTTTTTACAATTCTGTGTATGGTGGTGATAAAGTCATTGAAAACTCTTTTCACTCACCCCTTTCCTTTGCAGCCAAAGCCGGTAAATCCAGATCACTCATTTTCTTAAACCTAATGTTTCTTTTTATCACCAAAAAATAGAGATGTCTTAAAGTCCAATATCACCTACTTATCATGTCAGTGGTAACTGCTCTAATAACATCTCAGCATGATGTAATGTGACGTGATAAAATTAATTTATCTTAGATGACAAAGACCATGTTACTACGACCAATTAATCTTGATCTTTCTTGTTGAAAACCGTTTAGTCATTTGTCTCTGGAGTAGAAAGAGTAAGAGGTCTTGATACTTGGTCGAGATGAGTGCGTAAACTTTAGATAATGTTATCATTTTAGTTGTTTCTGGTTTGATATTGGTGGCTGATGGTTTTTATGTCAGTGTTTGTCTTAGGATGGTTGCACGCGATCAGAGGGCAATTCCCGTAATTTTCGGAATCTTCGCATTTAAATCTTGGCCTCAATCTGTCAAAAATACAATCAATTACATAAATTTTTGACAAATTTTTGACATTTATACGAGAACTGGACTTCTGGTTTCATAATTATGTATTCAATTTCGATATGTGGGCATGAAATCTTGTTGCAATGTGCAATGGTATTTTCAGGGAAACTAATGTACGATAAGAAAAGTTCGCAAAACCTACTTATATAAACGTTTTAAATTATTGTTGCTTATATGATAAATGATGACTTTGATTTCTGTAAATTGGTTTAAAAAATACTTTTACAGGTTTTTTTTTGTTTTGAATGGCATCTCGCAGGTCAACCTATGAGGTTGTCGTTTGCTTAAGCGGACTTGTCTGTGGTTGCCCTAATAAATTAAGGCCTCCAGCCAGGACTTAAACACTTTAAAACTAAGCGACTACACGCTAAGGGCACCCACTGTGGGGTACGGACCTAGGCTTAGGGCGTCGCTGGAAGAGGGCAGCAAGGGACTAGCTTTTTTTTTTGGGTGGGAAATCATCAAATGACTTCTCCCGCTCTGGGTGGAGCGGGAGGGCGTGTCAGACTTTTACTGACTAAAACCCAACCGTGTTCCTTCAGTTGCCTGTGCCAGGGCCACGGTTTTCTCTATAGAATAACCCGCGACCCTGAGGCGTCGGCCCTATCGGACCCCGTCACTTTGTGCTGACATCTCTTTGAGGCGCGCGTGGAACACAACGCGCCGTCGACCCGGGCCTGGTCCTTACCGGACGGCGAGCTCCCATTGCTCGCCGGCCGCAAGCCCGTGCCTACCTACGGTGGCCGGGAATCTGCAGGCGACTCCCGACGCCCAGGGCGTCTCCTGCGGCGGCTAGTGGGGGCGTGAGGGCGCAAGGCTCTCTCCCTCACGCGCTCCGCCTCCTCCTTCGCGAGCATTACTGCTTCGCAGAAGGAGGTGACGGCTTTCCATTCCCTCTCGCTCCGTACCATGGCCTGGACCAGGGCCGGACGAGAGAGATCGCCGCCGCCAATCGCCTCCGCGAGGACACTGCGGTGCTCCGCCCAAGCTGGGCATACCTCCACTGTATGCTCCACCGTGTCCTCCGGGCGATCCACACAATGGTGACACCCGGGCCTTATGCGAAACAGGAACCTCCCGAAACAACCGTGTCCGCTGAGGACCTGTGTCAGGCGGAAGGTGAGGACGCCGTGGCGCCTCTCCAACCACTCCTCAAAGAGGGGACTTACCGCCGCTATTGTGGCATGCCCAGCACTGGGTTGCGGCAATCGCACCCTCCATGTCGCCATGAGATCCCGCCGGAGTTTACACCCCGGCGTTTTGCCTCCTCGCGCCACTCACATACGTGCGCGAGGGCTTTCGCCTCCAGATCCCATGGCGGCAATCCGGCAAAGAGGCTCGCCGCCTCGCAGGAGACCGTGCGGTATCCCCGGACCAGCGGGACGGCCATGACCCTTTGGGACGCGTTCAACCGGCGGGCTGGTCGGCGCCTCAAAGAACGCGCCCACAGCAAGGGACTAGCTGGATCAGGATTTGAGAGATTTTGGGGCGAATTTAAGCTACATGCTCAGCGGCGTGGGCTGGCTCGAGCAAGGGTCGGGGAGATAACGGAGAGGACGATAGAACGGCGATCGGGCTTTGGGCTTGTGGAGAGTGCCGGTGGCCTTACTGCTCTCCTGAAGGAGGGTAGTGGCGTCATCGGGGGCGATTAAGGTATGCCTTGGTCGGCGAATACTGGTAAAGCGGGAGGGCGAATAGCGGGCGGCCGCTGAAATCAAGGGATTTGGGTTTACAGGTCAAAAATAACTTTTGTTCTAAGAAGAATGCGGTGTTTCCTCAATGACTACTGTGAGAAGCAAGACCAAAACCAACTCAGAGGTCACAATCTCATAATCATGGTCAGACCCTTTGAGGACTATGCAGACATGGTCTTTCGAAATACAGATTCGAAAAAAAAAATACAGATAGAAAAAATCCGGCTAAGTGCGTGTCAGACTACGGTTAATGACGGGTTCCGTAGCAACGATGAATTTATCTCAAGAACAAACGTAGGTTTTGACTTATTTGCGAGTATCAAAATATATCCCTTAATAATATCCGTTTTTTATTGCGTTGATTTTATTAATTTCAACTTAATAGCTCCACCCATTCCTGAGAAAAAGGGTCTTGACTGACTGACATACAGACAGATGGACAACGAAGTGAGGTACGGAATCCTAAAAAGTAACAAAATATTTCCAACTTTTGTGAACTGGTAAATCTTTCCAAAACAATAGAAACAATTCTCGTACAACTCTTAAAGCAGTAGTAACTTCAAGTATACGTGATATAAATATATTGGGTGACAGGTTGGGGACAATTAGTGACCGATACCTAAACACATGATTGGACATTTATCATAACAAAGAACTTTCATTAATTTACCAAACGCATGACCCCAATCACCCCATTAAATATTGAAGTACCTACTAAGAATAATACCTACACCACAAGCAGTAATTTAATTTATTTACTCATCCCTTTTTACAAAACAATACCATTCCACTATTACCATGACTTTTTATTGTTCCATTTATTTAACAACCATAATAATGACCATGCGCGCGCTATCATTATCAGCTGTTATTCTGGGGTGATTTGGGTAAATGAAAGTTTTTTTTTTTTCGGGAAACTCGTTTCTTATGATGAGTACAATCATGTGTTTAAGTATCGGTTACTAATTAACAGTCACCCTATACAGGATGGAAGGGATATCGACGCATAACCTGATACCATGGATTCGGTACATGATTCTGGACCCCCTGTAGTTGTTTGGCAGAGCATTTTTATTTAAATAACCGACAAAAAAATGCAACGCAGGGGGTTTCAGAATCATGTTCTGAATCCATGGTATCAGTTTGTGCGTTCATGTCCCTTCCACCCTGTATATTTATATGTAAGTTACTATATTATAAACAAAAGTCAATTTTCGTCTCTGTCTGTTTGACCGCATTGTTCTCCTAAACTACGCAACGGATTTAGATGCGGTCTTCACCAACATTTAGAAAAAACTAAACCGGTAGGTTAATGTGTTCAACACATTCATAATAAACTTACATATAATAAAGAAATCACAATGTTTCGCCAAGTCGTACAAAACCGTGCAAAGCGATTGTGAAAAAATAGAAATAAAGTCAAATCAAATCAAATCAAAATATTTTATTTCACATAGACCTACATGGGCACTTATGAAACGTCAGATTCTAGGTGCACGGTTCCAATTGGTCGTTTCCCATGGAGAAGAGCCGGCAAGAAACTCCATGGTTACTCTTTTAAAAATATGTCTTTTACAATGTTTTCCAATTACAGTGATATTAACAGGTATGGGAGGACAGTGTAGGCCTGTCAACAAGTACCATATGTTAAACAAATAGACAATTGTCTATAATTTAAAATCCACAGGGCCTACGACGTTCTCACATTTACAAAATATAAAATAATCTAATAAAGTAAAATCAAAAACTAATTAAAAATTGTAGGTATATAATGTCAAATAAAATTATGTCAGAGATATGTAAAAGTCCATATCTAATAATAAAAAATAAAAATTAAACACCATTATTTGGGAGCAGTTATTAGTAATTTACATAGTGATGCCGTTTATGAGGTACCAGGGAAGCCACATGTGCAGAAGGAATTATTGCCAAACTTTCTTGTCTTCGACGTAGTCTTTAATCTTATAGTACGCTTTTTTGATAAGGACACGTTTAATGTGGGCTTTGAACTTTCCATCGCTAAGTTCTGTAACCGACTTAGGCAACTTATTATAAAAGCGGATACTGTTTATCAGAAATGATTTGCTTGTTGTAGTTAATCTAAATTTGGGTATAACAATTTCATTTTTACTACGTGTATTTATATTATGGAAATCGCTTCTTATTTTAAAAAGTTCTAAGTTTTTGCGAACATACAAAATACTTTCTAAGATATAAAGGGAAGGCAGAGTGAGTATATAAATTTCTTTGAATTTGTTTCTAAGAGACTCGCGAGGACCCATTTCATAGATCGCGCGGATTGCCCTCTTTTGTAAAATGAAAATTGAATCTACGTCAGCTGCTGATCCCCACAGCAGAACGCCATAAGACATAATACTGTGGAAATAAGCAAAGTATACCAACCTAGCTGTGGCTATATCGGTCAACTGCCTTATTTTTCTTACTGCATACGCAGCTGAACTTAATTTACCTGAAAGAGCTCTAATGTGAGCGCCCCATTGCAATTTAGAATCTAAAGTAATTCCTAGAAATACAGTTTCCGTAATAGCATCTACTTTATTGCCATCAAGTTTTAAATTTAAACCCACTTGGGGTACATTTGGTAATGAGAACTTAAGACATTTAGTTTTGTTCGCATTGAGTAAAAGATTATTAGCTGCAAACCATTTCGAAAGAATAGCCAGACTATCATTCACATGTAAGACATCCGTATCTTTTCTATCTATTTTAAAAATAAGAGAAGTATCATCAGCGAATAAAATTATATCTGATAAGTTAGCCATCATGTAAGGAAGGTCATTAATATAAACAAAATATAGTCATCGTGTGTAGCCAGATTAAATTAACAACACGCAGGATGTGTACCTTCCACTACTGTAAATGTAAATAAAGAATGGAATAAAACAATTATTTACAAAGTCGATTATTCTATACTTCCAATTCAGTTCAACTCGCCGAGAAAAAACGCAATATATTTCACGTTGAACGAAATATATTTTAACTGTATCTGCAGAGCTTCGTGTAACCTCATTTGTATATTTTTATCTGTGTTTTCCTAGCAATGATTTCAAATCTCAAAAATGGCGGAGTTCGTATGAACTCGCACTAACGAGTGCGAGTTCATACGAACTCCGCCAAAGTTTTTTCAGAGCCTACCTCAGACCTCTTAACTACGTTTGTTAAAAAAATATTTAAGCTTTACAGCTACGAGTATTTGTTATTTCTTGTAAATAACAGCTAGAACTCTCTTTTTAACAATGGCGAATTCAAATGTCTGTATAACATAACATAACATCAAACCTGATTTTAAATGATTAAGCAGAAGTCGTTGTGGTTGGTTTGTTGAGGTGTTGGTGGCAGTACAACCACATTTCGCCAGTTATGTTCAAGTCAAATGTAAACATATTGCCAACAACCGCTCACAAATCCAGACTTCGGGCTGCCATTGATAAATTTTTTGATGGAAAACCTAAAATCACTTTGCCCGACCTGGGAATCGTACCAAGAATCGCAGGGCATCATCCTTAGCAGTAGTGATTGCGACCAACGAAGCAGTCATATTTTTTCAATCAGCTATATCTTATTTTAAAAAAAACACCTTTAATACGTATTGCCAATAACAACACACTATAATCCACTGACGGGGGTGGATTTTATGACGCAATCCCCAACAGTTATACAAAATTCAAAAATAGTGCGAGTACCACACTTAACATTGATGATGTTTTAATACATGCACCATGCCAACCAACCACTCTCAATTATTTGTGAAAGAGTAACCGTAAAAATTCTTGCTGGCTCTTCGAAATAGGAAGCGACCGATTGGAACCGTGCGCCTTGCTTCTGACGTTTCATTAGGGCCTTTGTAGAAAACATTTTTGAATTTGAATTTAGAATTTAGTTGGAATCTCCATAACGGATAACTATGAGTTTTTTATGACCAAGGAGCTTAACATACTAATTCCATTTTTACTACTCACTGTTAAACCAAATAGGTCGCTGCAAACATAATTTTACGAAGTGGCGAATTATTGACCCATCAAACAACCAGTGCAGGTGCGGTGCTTCTGCAGACCATGTACCACTTGCAGCAATAGTAACATGACCCCTTTTTTTTGTTCCGGGGTGGAAAATCCTCATGGATGTCCTCTGCCCTGGGGCGGGCGCAGGGGTCTGTCAGACTTACTGATTAAAAACCACCCCGGTGTTCCATCTCACACCTACGTCGGGGTCGCGGGAACATACGACTCTTCAGCAACCCCGACTGGTGCCGGCCCGCCTCGGCCGGCCTCCTCGTGTTGGGGAGGGTGGTATTGAGGTGTTTGACTCCCCCAGCAACGTCTAAGAGGGGCGCGCGTGGAACACTACGCGCCGCCACCTCGGGTCCTGAAGCGTGGGGGGTGGCGGAAATCCTCGAGTCGGCCGTCCCTGGACTCATTTAGGGGGGCTGGAAGAGGGCGTTGTCCGCCCTCCGTCTACGACCAACCCCTGCGACGAGTCAGCTAAATGGCCCCGTCGCCTACCATTTTCGGCGGTCCCTCATCGGGTTCCTCTTAGCTTTGCTTTGCTCAAACCACGGTTAATGAGCCCCCCCCCCCCCGCCTCGTCAATGCGGGAACCCACAGGGGAGGATGCTAGGCGTCCGAACTAAAGAATGCCACTGTCGCTGCCGCAATCAACGTAGCCACCTAACATTCTCAAACAATATAACAATAATCAACCACAGTACCGGCGACTAGAAGAGAAGAAGAAGAGTCACTGTCTATTAAAGCAGAATGTTGTACTGCTGTGAAAAACAGTGACTTTTCTTCTTCTCCATTACAATATTTTTCTACATGATAACGTCACTACGTCACATGGGCGTTACCGTGTCATAAACGATTATCTTACGCCACGCCAATGTGCCGTCACTCAGAAAGTTTCAAGTCATGAAACTAATGCCCTCGCCCACTCAATCGTTAGCTCATCATAATCGCCTTACACAGCTTTCCCGATTACTGGTCTGGTATTTCTATTCAAGTACAGGATTAGTTATACATATAGAAAAGTAGGTAATTCGTTAAGTGGAACTTTGAGCAATGATCATTTTGTTTTGGTTTATATGATACTGAAAGACTATTTATATAATTGGAGCCTGTTAAAGAGGACATCTTACCATGGGTTGACTGACTACATATGAAAAACACACAGTTGATTTTCGAGTTTTATACTTTGAAACTTGGCGTACCCTCGCTCACCATTCTGTTGTGATCCGATTTGTTTAGTAATAATTGAATGTCTTTGGATCCGATGGATGGTTTCGCTAATCTAAGAGATATAAACTATTTTTTTTTATTGTTATGCTTTTATATAAATAAATCACACAACTAATTATGCTAATTAGTGTAAAACAATAGGTTGGTAAATTAAGCTCGTAATGAAAAAACGATTTTCATTACGAGCGAGTAATTCATTACTCGCTCGTAATGAAAATCGTTTTTTTTTTACTGTTTTACACGTTATTTGCTCAAAATAAAATCAGACAAGGATACAGGAGCAAATTTCAACTAATAATATAATATTTATTTGCTTAAAAATGTGTCATACATACAAGAAAATACATGCATGCAAGATGGTAACAACATTATTGGGTACAGACATGTTTGCCACATGATGTGACGTGCAAATGTCAAGAAATTAAAAAAACAATAAATTAAGTAATTAAAGAGTAATAGTAATATTGTAATAAATTTATAATAACTATAATCATGTCAGCAAAAAATAATAAAAATAACAATACATTAAGTAATTATGAAAGTAATAGTATTAAAATTAAAATATCAATTATCATGTCCAAAAAAAAAAAAGTCAAAAAAGATCCAAGAAATAATTAAACGATTCCATTGTAAATTAACAAACACAAACAATTAAAAAATAATAATCAACTCAAATTAGCTACTTAGCTATCTTATATGTATCTATGTATATACGAATCCATGATAAATTTGGAATAAAACCACTAAATGTAAACGACAACAGTTAAGTTCATAATGTCCATTATTTAGTACGTCTTCTATTATTTTTTCTTTGGCATGAATATTGTCAAGACAACCACAACTGAACCAAAAAACAACATTTTCAATAACTGTGATCCCCTAGATACCGCAATTCTAGTCTCCAAAGATACCGGACGGTGTCCCCAAAATAAGGCGTTTGGGGAAAAATGTCCCAAACTGTTATTGTACCTATACTATTTTATTTAAAGAAAATATGTGAAGAGGATTAGTAGTTGTGTTCTCTTGCGAATGTGATATGCCTATTACGAATACTCAAAAGCTTATGGAACGAACAAGTGTATAATACATATTACCTCTTATGTATCGTTACGATATATATTACTGTTCCATTTTCGAAATATTGGATACATGATTTTGCTAGTAAAAGTTATGTCCGTAATATTAAAAATATTGGTGCTTTATTACTATAACACGTTATTAGATTACCCATATATTCCTGAGAACGACAGATCTACCTCTGATAGACCATTAATAAAATGTGATGGACAGAAATTTAGCGTCGATATTACCTATTAAATATTCCAAATAGCTATTTCCAATCCCTCAAATTAGGAGTTCGGCTGAGAACGTAGTGATCCAATCCAGATTTATATGTAATTGGAGCCAGCGACGCCGCATCGTAGGTACTTACCACAATGCGGCACTCTAGCTTGTGACGTAATAGCACTTAGAAATAATAAGTAAAAATAGCACTTAGACGGCTACTGGTTAGAAAATATTTGCATCGTCTTGTGAAATCGCTAAGGAAAGCTGCTGACAAAAAAAAAAACATACGGAGCTAATAAAGTTAAGGAAATGAACTGTTAATTAAGCAAATTGACTACGAATTTAAATTGTCCGTAGGTACGAGTATATTCAAATCACAATTAAACTGTCGGAACGCAAACTTCTGACGTGGCATTCGAAGCACTTGATTTTAAAACTCCCCGTACAGGAGTCCAGTAGGTCACATAGATTTTGATTTTCACCGAAATTGTGAAGTGTGTGTGTGTCCCACATTTGTAGATAGTTGTGGGAACCACAGCCTGACGGCGTTGTTTCTGAAAAAAATACAAAAATTCTTTTATCTGTTCAGTTTTATCTAGTAACTTCGTATGGAAATTGTCGCTATGATTGCAACTACGCAATTTTATATTTAGTTTTTGAATCATAGGTTGTTTTTTTCATTTGCAATTTGAAATTCAAATGTTCCACACAAATTAAACTTTGGTTTTAATTGATGATTATCAGGAAATGAACTCTACCCACAACGTTTGTGGATTGACGGTCCAATGTGTATCTATTTCAGTACATATCCATCCATCGCCATCTGTTAATCATTCTGTTTAGAGCGCTTTGCAATAGATGGCGTTTTACTCAATTTGTCCTGTCAGCACAGTAACTTGGTCACTAATTTAAATCAAACAAAATTGTGTTAAATTTATTACTTTACAAAGAAATATAAAAGAAATCTATTAACATGTTTTTTCTGAACCAGGACCTATACAACTTTATATAAAAAGGATTGCACGAAACGTTTTAAAAGTAGGTCGACTCCTAGATATTAGTGACCACCTAATGCTTCCGATCTTATAAGAACTTATAGTTACTGCTACCAACTTTGATGAAAGCCAAAAAATTAAACCGATGTTCATTTATTGTAAAAAACGGTCATCATTATAAGATCAAAAAGTTATTATAGGATTACACATTTCGCAGAACAAAATATGATGATAACAGTTATTGTGACGACGAGAAAGACCGCGAGTAAGACATAGATCCTGGATAACGCTGAAGGCCTTTCTTTGTGCCCGTGGCATAAAGATATATACTCACAGCAGTGGCTGAAACAAGGCTGCCATTAATAATGATAATGATGAACAGATTTTTTTCCAGTTACTATTATGAATAAAATCTAATATTTTGAATTGGTAGGAAGAAATTAAATGCATTCATTCTTTACTCGTTCTTAACTGACTTCATAAACCATTTCATTAGTGTTGTTTTATTTTCTGCTTTCATTAGCTTTATTGGTTTAATTAACAAAACATTCGAACCATGCACAAAAAAAGTACAATCATCGGTAACTTAGATATTAAAACAAGTAGCAGAATTGATGGAATTACTGTTAAAAAATAAAACTCATAAAAGACCTCATCCTAGACAATTTAACTGACTGTATAAATAAATACCTCGAACTAGGGATATTTCCCGATAGCCTGAAGGTTGCTAGGGTAACTCCGGTTTTAAAATCTGGAAGCAAGACTGATCAGAGCAATTATAGTCCATACTGCTGGTGCTATCCAAAATCTTTGAAAGAATAATCTGAGCAGTGGTGGCCCAGTGGTAACGGTCCCGACTTACGAGTTGTAGGTCGTGAGTTCGAACCCAAGCAGGCGCTTTACTTTGTGTAAATAATTTCATCACCACTGCTCTCAAAACGGTGAAGGAAAACATCGTGAGGAAACCGGCATGTCCTAGAACCAAAAATTCGAAGACATGTGACATCTACCAACCCGCAGTGAGCCCGCGTGGTGGATTACGGCTCACTACCTCTCATTGAGAGGAGGCCTGTGTCCCAGCAGTGGGAACGTTATAGGCTGATTATGCTATGCTATGCTACGTAAAATTCTTACATCGTACCTAGAAAATCCGAAACAAATAGTTAAAATTGAAAATTACGAAAGTTTACCAGCAAAATTAACGTATCGGAATCGCACAAGAATATTTTCTAGGACCGTAATTATTTTGTATTTATATTAATAACATAAACAGTGTTAAAACATCGGGCAGTATCACATTTTACGCAGATGATACTTGTCTATTTTACTTTGGTCACAACTTAACTGATATCGTGAAAGAAGCTAAAAGTGATTTGAATCTTTTAAATGAGTAGTTTATGTCAAATTAATTAACTATTAACATAAAGAAAACCGCATACATGGTTTTTGCTGCAAAAAACAAGAAAATTCTCAATCAAATCGAACTAACAATAAATCACGAAAAATTACAACAAACCTTCAATTCATACCATAAGATTTTTAGTATTGTGCAAAGTTCACAAAATGTACTATCAGGCTGACGCCTTGAAGCTATTGTCTATCATAGCTATGAGAAAAACCAGGAAAAGTAACCAACCATTAAAATGTTTAAGAATCCAAAAGAACAATAGGATTTTTTTTTTTCTATAACAATATCATCCACATATATTGTTCGAAAATAACAATCACTGGACAACCAAATCACCCCACTTGATTAAAACTAAACAGATACTTATCATCATACACCAGAATAGGAGAAAACCAATATATCACATCTAGATGTAATATAGGACCATAGCCCAGGCCAAGGTAATAATACTGTCAGTGTTTTGGGCAAGCGACCAACTTGCAGTCGAGTGTGTGTGAACAAATACTGTATTATTTACAGTTTTGGATGCTAGCAACAGTACCGATATTGTATTGGAAGTTTAGTTTGGAATAATAGATGTGTCTGTGTGGACAAGACTAGAATAACATACTCAAAATGTATTCAGTATAGCTTGATACTAATAGTAAGATTCTTGTTGTTATCTATAGCCTCTAATAACCAAATTGTTGCTGCCCCAATTGCCGATTTTTATTACTATGGTAACTACGACACTCTGCTAAAAATTCACGTATTTCGTAGGAGTTTTTCAAAAATAACGCAGTGCAGAAATTCTTTGCATTCCCAGTGCTTGGAAGTTTTAATTTCAAGCAGTACACAGACCTCGCAATTTTTGGCGGACACGAACACAAATTCGTAGTGATATTTCTTATCATTCAATTTAAAATTTACTTTAAAACTTGTGGCTAGTGGTTTGTTAAATTCTTTTGAAGAAACTTGAGGCTATAGGTTTAAGAGGAACACCTCTAGAGTGGTTTCGCAGCTCCTGAAAATCGCGGTATCAATATTTTAAAATAGGCAGTCACCAAAGCAGGTAGCTACCTATCACGTTCAGTGTTCCGCAGGGCGGTACCCTTGGCCCGGCGTTGTTAACCTTGTACTTTAATGACGTAATCATTTTCACTCATAGAAACGCTACTCTGATATTTTACGCTGACTACACAGCCATAGTTTTCCACGACTCGTCATGGGACCAAGTGTATCGATTAGCTGAACAAGGCCACTCTCAGATAGCGCAATGCCTAGACATCAATACTGACACTAAACGCCCGTAAAAGTAAATATATTGCTTTCTCCAAAACAAGTTCCTCCAGTGCCTCCCAAACTATGTCTATAAAGACACACCTGTCTACAGGAATACAATATTGCCTCAGACCTGCAACACCACTCCTACACATGCATAGTCCTTGAATGTACCGACACGATTAAATATCTTGGAATAACCATAGACAAAAACTTAACATACAAAGCCCACATGTATGCCCTTTCCTGCAGAGTACGAAAACTAATCGATCCACATGGTCTTCACATGACCTGACCAAGATTATGTCTGGACTTTAAAAGAGACTGTGACCTCTGAGTTTGTTTTGGCGTTTCTTCTCAGAGTAGTCAGATAGGAAAAGCCGATCTCATCTACTTTTAAAATGGTATTGACGTGTAAAAGTGTTTCTAAAAACCTACTTACAGAAATAAAATCATTTATCATTTATCATTAATACACGTCTTGAAAAAACTACGCGACTGTACCCCTATTGATATTTTGCGATTGGTCTACTACGCACTTTGCCAGTCAATCATACAGTTTTTTTTTATAACAAAATCTTTGATGCCTGTGTACCTCTCAAAAACAAAAAATCTATGAACAATAGATATACGTACCCAGTGTGGTATACTTCAGAGATTAAAATACGGCCTACATAAATACCTTGGATTCAGTACATGATTCTGGCCCCCTGTAGTTGAAAGTTTTCATCGGTTATACAAAAAAAAACTGCTGTTTTATAGAAAAGTGCAATGCCTTCGCGGTCAAAATGTATGGCGGAGATTTTTTTTTTAAATAACCGACACAAAATTTCAACGGTGGTAACAGGTTGCGCGTCGATGTCCCTGCCATCCTGGATATTTTGACATATTTTTGTGACATTTAGGATATTCTTTGTGATAAAATAAACACACGCACATAATAATTATAATTATATTTGTCACCTCATGTGTACAACACAATTTATCTCGCCGTAACGCGCCTTTACGACTCGATTTATGAAAACGGACAAAGTAAAGAGAGTCCGTAAGTAATGCTCGTAGCAGCGCAGTGCAGGGCGTTTTGTAGTTTCTGCCTACCCTCATGGAAAAAACAGTGAGTTTATGTATGTTTGTATACATATTATAGTGTACGTGTGTTACGGGTCTTATGTCGATTGTCTTGACAAAGTCAAGACATGAAATGATATGTCAGTATATGTCATTCGTGTATAACCATTAAATGGTGTATAGGTTTTTTGGCTCGCACCTTGAATTTTTTCTTGTGTATTCTTGTGGTGTTTCGACGACCGTTTGTTTTGTTTCTGGATATCTGGGGTTTCTGCTCTCCCGACCGAACCTGGAGCTTACGGACTTTGTATCCTCTTATTTCGATTTGCCATGACGAGAACTGACGCTGCACAAACTGTGGTATAGCAACGCTTCGCTTAAGGAGCCATTTGTTGGATTCGTACGAAAATCTGTTATAATACAGTGGAACAACAAGTGTTAAAAGTCTCCAATCTCGGAGTCACCGAGATTGGAGACTTTTAACATTTTCAGTAACGTCTGCAAAACGTCTTATATAAGGGTGTAGGGTGTATTTGTTTATACTTATGGAAGTTTTTTATTTTAGGTCACTGTGTCTGATCAAGATTGTTTACCATTCTTGCCGGTTACTGGCTAGGCAGATATAAAACTCAGATACAAGTGGAACAACAAGCCCTAGTGTTGGTTATCGTCATGTGTGTGTAAAGTGTGAAAGATCCCTGATGTGTGTTCGTTTTCACACACTGACACGTAACCCTGAAAGTAATAGCATATTCATGACGAATATGCTATTACTTTCAGGGATTTTTCAGCTGAATGGACTTTTCCTCAACAAGTTAGTATGTAATATGCTTGATAGTATTTTGTTTGACTGCTTAAATATTTTATACAATTATCATGTTATAAAATAAAACGTTATGAACTTTTTCTATTTGCCACACATGTTGGCATCGAGCTTTCAGAGCGCAATCTCCAGTACCTAGGTGGCCAAACAAAGCCAACGACGCCAATCAACAACATTAAGAAAAAAACATTGTTCCACGATAATGTTTAATTAAATAATAATACCAGCCTATGATTGTCCCACTGCTGGGCAAAGGCCTCTTCTCATACAGAGAAGGCACGAGCATTGATCACCTCGCTATTCATATATAATGTTCTAACAAAGGAAAGCGTTTCCTTTAAAATAATAGTCATCATCTTCATTCTGCCAAAGAAGTCCACTGCTAGACGTAGGTATGCTCCTCGCGAGAATTTGCTGTATGCTAGAAGCACAGGACCGGTCTATGTGATACCTACAGATTATTGTACACACCTAGTTAAACATTTTTAAAAGTTTATTATAAATAATAATAACAACTACTGCAGGGCTCCTCGTACAGAGAATTCACGAGTATTGCACGCTTGCTCAAGACAGGTTGGCGATTTCAGACTTATGTTAACTATAAGTCCAGGTTTCCGCGTAGTGTTTTTCATTTACCGATGTCCGTAAACTTAGAAAGTGAATTGTAAAAGTTCACACTGGCCAAGAATTGAACCCACAACCGATAAGGGACTGTTCTACCACGACCTGTAAGAAAATACTTACATCAGCTCTTTTAAAATTATCATACGACGACATTGAAGCCTTGATATAGCACCTACACACAGTTCACACGCACACGTACGTTTGCGTTCAGAATCGTACAAATAATTAATTTCATTTCTACACTTACAAAAAAAAATGTATCTTAAAATCATCACATCACTCAACAGCTTCAGCTTCAGCAACAGCAGCAGCAATCTCTACAGCTTTGTATAATTCGTACTCCAGAGCCACAAGATACAAGCGACGTTTAGTTTGTAGTTCACCGAAAATGTCACGTTGTATTGTAACTTTTTGATGAAAAAACTTTATTATTATTATAAAAATAAACTTTCCATTACAAATTCAACTTTTAAAAATTAAGTGAGAATGAAAGAAAAATACTGACTCGACTGCTAATTGCAATGGTCTGGTGAATCTGTCAGAGAGGGGAATTATTAAGGTACTGGGGTGATAAATCCGCAGCCTCATTTTATCTTCACGCTCCTTTAATCTTGAGGGTTGAGCAGAAGCTTTTAATGTGGATGGACGAGTTAATCCTAGCAATTGCGTTTTGAGGTACACAAATTAACAATTAAACTGATTAACGTAGAGGTAGATAATTAAATAAATGTAGTAAATAAAAGTCATTTATTCAAACTAGGTTGAGAATTAACACGTTTTGAACGTCAAAATTACATAAGATAGCCCCGGAAACGCCCGTCACTCACCACTTCCTAGTGCTTTAGCTGGGAAGACGATATGGCGCAACAAACTCTCCAGCAGCACAGCTGTCTGTTCAGTTATAAGAACTTGATTCTATACAATAAGTAATTAACATTACGAAACACAAAACATAAAATTCAATTATTTGCCATATGTCAGCTAGCACACACCAATATACTAACAAAAACATAGCCTTCATGCTCAAAGGGCGTCCCCCTTACATATTGTAGCGATAGCCGCTGCATTCAAACCTTAATAATTTATATTGTAACTTGTTTGGGCAAACTGGCTGCCATTACATTTTTCTGTATTTTTAAAATTCTATCTTGGCGAAAACATATGTGTTTACCGGTTTTTATTTGAATCACTTTTATCGTCTTTCGCTGCGTAATACAGTGAATATAAACAACAACTGTTTTCATAACGCATAAAAATAATTAATACAAGAATTGTCTCACTTTCCTGACGGCGTAGGAAGCCGAACTGAGCCTTCCCTATAGGCTGATATATGTCATCCCCACAGAAGTTTAGCATCCACTGAATAAACCCAGGAAAATTACCGAATCAAGTTTCAAGCACCTCTTTACCTAAGACGATGTTGGTTCCTCGATTTGTAACATTCGGTAAGGTGAACTTTATACATTTCGTTTTCTTACCATTGAGAACTAGGTAATTTGTGGTAGACCAAACCGTAACCATTGAGAGTGCACTATTTCTATCTACTTTAAGATAAGACAGGTATAATCAGCTAACAGTACAACGTCAAAGATACCCTTTAAAAATAATGGTAACTCATTGATATAAACTAAGAAAAAGAATGGACCCAGTGTTGAGCCTTGAGTACACCTAACTGAAAGAAAGAATGAAAAAGTATTTATTGTGACTCGCACAGTAATACGCAGTATGCAGTTCGTAGTGTGACACGCAGTATCAAAAACTTAACAGAAAAAATAAATGAAACAAAAGTAAAATGAAAATAGAAACAAAGTCCTTTACGAAGCCAAAAGGCCCCACCTATCTCAGCATAATGCTGCGACACTTATTTTTTGTCACAAAGCTGGTATTCTGATTGGACCCGTGATGACATGGACAGATACAGAAATAAATAAAATAAGATATATGTAAAGTAACTTAGTGGTACTTTCCATATATCTTTAAAAAAAATATATATCGTAGTCCGCCTATCAGCACCCGACTTAACATCAATTACTTATCTATGCCATAAGTGTCTGTGGCACTCTATACCTTAGGCTAGAGGGTACGGCATTACATCCGTCGCCCCCCAACATCGGACCCGAGAAGGCGGCGCGCGTAGTGTTCCGCGCGCGCCGCTCACAGACGTTGCGGGGGGAGTACACCTCACTCCCCCCGCCCGAGACGGGGCCCGTGTAAGCGGGCCGGCACCAGCCGGTGTTGCGGAAGAATTATGTGTTCCCGCGATCCCGGCGTAGGTGTGAGATGTAACACCGGGGTGGTTTTTAGTCAGTAAGAGTCTGACAGGCCCCTCCGCCCGCCCCAGGGCGGAGGACATCCATGAGGATTTACCACCCCGGGAACAAAAAAATAAAATAAAAGAGGCCACGGTTGTCACAGCAATACCGTACGGTATTGCTGTAACAAGCAAGTAGACGCAGGTGCCGAAACTCGCCGACAAAACCAAAAACATTACGGCTGTTATGCTACAATATTACAGTGATTAATACAAAAAAAAGTGTTTTGTGTTATTCAAATAACGGCAATTGGATAAAAACAGATAAAATAATGTTATAAGTGGCACAGGAGTTTCAATTTTCACAAATGACAATCAACGAAGAAATAAAAAACAAAAACAAAATGCGAAACAACTCCTACTGCGCCTGTTCTGTTCAGCGAACAATCGCTGCCAACTAGACTAGCCAAGGTAGCCCAGAAGATTTCAGACCATTAACATGTACGAGTACACATTGGTGCCTATTATGTAAATAAGAATACAGCTCACTAACTAAAGCCACCCCTCCTCATATTTTGACATCTGAGGGGCAATTACTGTATTTATAAGAACTCTATCTGTCAAAAATACATCTAATTTTCCTCCATTTTTCAAATGTTTTTGACATTGCTTGTCGCTGAGATGAGATTGCGTCCAGAATATGAACGTTTTTAATTACGGGAATTGACCTTTTGCAGTAAAGAAGGGTGCCTAATTATGTTTTCTCTCTTTTTTCAGGTACGTTGGTGGTTCTAAATAGCGAATGACTGACATTCAAGTATGGGAAAGGAAATTAACTATTAAAGCACAGCATACTACATACTATCTTTTACTGTTGCCTAAGTAAGGTTTTTCTTGAAGACTGAATGCAACAATAATGTAGCTGAGGCGTCTAGAACGCTGTCCCCATAAAATTTTAAAGTTTATAATGAAAGTCAACTCACAGGACAATTTCACAGAGCTTAGCAGCTGCCAACATCACGTAAGTCTGACTGGTGACAGAAAATAATGTGCACAGGAACATGACTCCAAAACCAACCCTTACGAAAATATCTTTCCAAATGTGTCTATCAAGAAGCCGGCGATTACTGTTGAAACGAGCGTTCCTAAAAACGAATTATAAATATATATATTGCTTTTTATTGTTTTGTGTATTTGCAAGGTTAGGTTACGTTTCACGTGATTCAGTCATTGGATGACTTACTAATTTTTGATTATAGATAATATTTCAAAGACTTTTAAGACCTTAAGGAGGATTATCTATAGCCTACTTGCTGCTTGCAAGCAACCTCCGGGTTTGGTATAAGTTGATGGCATCATAAGGAGATAAACATTATTTCGCTATAAAAATTTTAGAAAAGAATAAGGAGTTAGCTGAAGTGCTAAAAACAATATGAAATTGAACTTAATAAGTATGCGATTTAAATAATAGGTAAGCGTTTTATTTTCATCCCAATCCCGTTAGCACGACGAGTGCAAACAGTACCTAGTGAGAGACTAGCCACGTGTCAATTGCTTTAAAAACATTTCACATTTCTACAACTTAAAACAGGATTGAAATAAGCCTTTCGATAACATAAAGGTTCATGCACACCGGTCTGTCACGTCAAAAATATAGTAACGTAGAAGTTATAGGACGTTGGCAACACAAATCAGTCACGTTACTACCGGCGCGCCTTAGTCAACGTCGCGTCACTGGCAAGTCAAAACCTGTATTGCTACGAACGAAACATATATGAAGAAAAATTGATTGAGGCTGTCAGAAAGTATAAAGTCATCCAAAGTACCATAATTCTAAAAACATGATTTTTATATGGAAAAAAATATCGGTGAAGATCATGGAGTCGACGGTAAGTGCCAGAAACACTGTTAAACTAATGCAATCATTTCCAACTGCGTATTTGTGAAACGTGGCATTGTGACAGAGGCAATTTGTAACTGAGGCGTTGCTATGACTGACTTACTGACTGTCTGTTCACACAAAACTTAAAAACACGAGAAAAGGTTACAGAATTTATTTACGTGTTGCAATTGAATTGTTAACAGAATCAAATATAAATGTGTTATTCAGTGTTTTTACACTGAATATTGGTTACAGATATATTACTGTTGTAATATATCTGTAACCTTTTTTTAAATTCTTTATGTGAGAACTAGGGGCGCTGTACAATATTTCATACATTTCATTTACGGAGACGCTGGCGAGTTTTGGCTGGGTTAACTTATAGCTACAGGTGAACGCGGCGTTGCCATGGACTGAGGCTATTTTGGCAACGCCGAGTCTGTCTGCCCGCCACGCGTATCGTGCAATTATACCTAAAACTGCTTATTTCTGTTACACATATTAAAACTTAATGGCACATAAAACTTTTGCTTCTGTAACATTATTGTATCTGTTACATGAATCAAGGTTTTTCTTGACATAGAGTTTGAGTTTGACGGTTTGAGTCCCTGCACACTCGTCCTTGAAATTGACGTGACTGATCGGCGTTCATACACACACGTCACATTGACGTGACGTGTGTGTATGAACCTTTGGCCAATCCAACAAGCATAGGTTAACATTTTTGACTTTTCCATCATCGTTATCACTGATAGAATCAAGGCCCTCTGGCCGTTTTTGCAAAACATTGTTCGAAATTCTGGTAACCTGTCGCAGCTGAGGATAGCGCTGTCAATAAACTCGTTGAATTTTGCTCCACCTTATGTGACTGGAATTAATTAATCCTAACATAGATCTCTAGGATAGAGATTACTAGCATTAATTCAAGTACTTTAACGGTTAAGAATATGCTTACGAATCCACTTTAATAAGATTGTTACAAAGGCACTAATGTAAGTTTTGTTAAGCTGGCAGAGAGTGGCGCGACATGCGGCGCGAGTCAGGCGTGTCTCTTTGTAAGGCGCTAATATGGCAATTCTATATAATTTTGAAATGCTTTAATTTGCATTTCGACATGTTTTAATTATTCATGAATGTTTCAAAATATAGAATAGATCACTTACTAAAATAAGACAAAGCATTTAAAAGTCCTTTTTGTTCAAGATTCATGTTGAGGTCGCACTCAGCTTTCGGTAATAAGTACTAGGTGATGTTGGTAACCAGAACACTGTCCATACTACTGAAGAATGTTACGAACAGCAACTTGATGTGAAACCTCCCGATTTTACATACTTCATAGGCCTTGTTGATTTCTTGCATAGGAGTTACTGGTTCTGAAAATAAAATACATGTACACATCATGACGGTATTTTATAAATGAACAAGACGATGTACATGTCAAATGATCACATTTTGTAAAAAAAAATCGGGAAGCTGTCTCTATCGGCGAATAAAGCCATTTACATAATGCAAGTCTTATAGAGGTATGAGGAACAGGGTGTCAAGTTCACTAATCCTTTATAGAAAAAGAAGGATTCTCCGATCAGACGGGTGTCGTGTCTTGTGGGCAACTGCCCGACGATTGACGTTGTATATATGTTAGTTGCACGGTAAAACTCTGCTTACGCGATGCAGGATTTGCATGACGTCAGTGTGATACGTAGTTGGCATGTGGCGGTTTAGATGCTGCAACAATTCAGGACTACAGGGAATTCGTATACCAAATCGGAGCCGGACCACTTGATTGATTGTGTTTACGAATGAATCTCGCAAATGCGCCGCAACTCCGCTGCACCGGCGCATCTTCGGAACTGCGAGTTCGCCGCATTGATACAGAGTTAAATAGCACAGCAACGATCCCAGTTCAGTAAAGCATTGCTTACGAAACCGTTGAAACGTCTGCTTTACATTTTTATAAATAATAAACTCAACCAAGAAATAACAAAGTGTTCATTATGTACTTAATTAATTAACGCAGACAGAAATAAGTTCATAGACGTAAGAGACAATTTTGGGTTTTGGGAATTTTTGGGTTTTGAAGAAAGAAGAAAATATGAATGGCCCAGTTACAAAATTACCTCTTCACAAAATGTCCCATTTGAAAAATGTTCATTTCTCAGAATGTCTTTTTCTTTTTCGAACAATTTTGCCTTGAGTAGGCGTAATTTTGAGAAATGTCCCGTTTTTCCAACGCGCATTCAATCATTTACATCAGTACAAAATCAGTAAAGTGCGAGTCCGTAGTAAAGTGAGGGTTTTTCTTACATTTCATACACATAATGAAAGTAAAGTGCAGAAATGAATCGTTTCTCGAGATTTATTTATTTTGGTGATTGGTTTTAATTCAACAACAATTCCACGAAAATCTAATTAAATATCGAAATACAAAAATGGTACAAAAGTGAAATCAAAAATGCAAGAGACCAGAAAAACTCGGAATAAATGCGATGTACACGCGGTACCGACGCGACGATGGTACGGAGCATGCGCGAAATTCATTTGTGCGACACATACATGTAGTCAATGAAAAAAACCTAAACCATGTGTCAACCAATTACACGGTCAACCTCACGTCTTACAACTTAAATAGATGGTCACGATCCAGATTTACTTTTACAGGTACACAATCGTGATTGAGACAAACTGTAGTACGTTGGACACTAGTTCAGAAAGTTTTGCGAAAATAAATAAGTGTTCTCTATGTAAACATCTCTATACAAAGATTCATGCGTCTGAACCAGTTTTCACAACACTTGTTCCAGTCCGCCGTAAACACCTCGTTTACAGTCTGCTCGAACGCTGACAGCGCATCTTCCGTCAACGAAAATTGAATCCCTTTGTGATGATTTTTTATTTTCTGGAATAAAAAGAAGTCACACGGTGCTAGGTCAGGGATATTAGGAGGGTGACCCAGTAGTTTGACCGGCGTGCTGTCCAGGAAGTACCTCGCTTTAAGCGCGGTGTGCGAAGGCGCGTTGTCGTGATGGAGCAATAGCCCGCAGAGCCCTGTGTTTGATTGCTTGTTGCTCACAACAGAAAAAACTTCTGCGTATGATTTGGTAGTATACCATTCAGCGTTGATGCTTCTTTGATTCCGTAAAGGAATTGTCACCAAGTAGCCAGTCAAATTGAAAAGCTTGTTTTCAAAATCTTCCCCCCGCTTCTAGACCGCTTCACTTTGGTATGCGCTGATTAGTTTTGAAACACCCAAACCGTCGACTGGCGCTTCGTTTCTGGATCGTATTGATAAATTCAAAACTCATCACATGCAATGATGTCGTAAAGGCGCCGCGACGTGCCTGCTTCAAATTTGTTTATCATATCACGGCACCATTCCGCCCGGGCCTGCTTCTGAGCATCGGTCAGGTTGTGCGGCACCCAGCGTGAAACAATTCTCCTCACGCGAAGATGCACGTGTAGAATTTCTTGAAGGCTTCCCGATCCAACCTGCAGTATGTGCTGAATCGATTGATACGTATCGCCTGTTGTCTTGGATTACATTTTTCACTGCTAGAACGTTTCTTCTGTAGCATCCATCACAGGGCGCCCACTTCCTTCATCATCCCCCAAATTTAGTCGACCGCGCTTGAATTCGTTATAACAGCGCTACACGGTTACCTTTGAAGGGCCTTCATTTATTAATGCCATTTTAAGTCTATCGTACGATTCGTTTCAGGCAACACTTGAAATCGTAAACAATCATGGCGCGAAAATGTTCCCGGCACAGATCCATTTTTTATGAGACACGATAATGTAAATTAGCTCGTAAACAATGTGGAGGGAAATTTTGAAATTGAAACATACCTATTTTTACTTACAAATAATAATATTTTCAAAATTGACTTTGTCTGGCCAGCCTCTCATGCATAAAATCTTTTTTTCGCAATTCTGAGTGGCCTTTAAGGGCTGCAAATGTTTATCTCGACATGCTGCCGCTGCTGCGGTAGCGAGCATTATGCATACACATAAATTCGCCTTTCTTGCCTGCCTTGCCGAACGCCACCTGCTACGACCCTTTCATACTCCTTTTTCTTACATTCCGTTCATACACCTCTACCCTTCTTGCTTAATACACAATCAATCGGAATCTGAATCGTTTTGAAACAGATTGCCAATCCATTGCTTCATATGTTCGATAAAAATTCTGCTCAACAATGTAAATACCGCAATGAATGTTCTTGAACTGTCAAAATCAAGCAGAAATTTTTAATAAAAAATATCGCACACTTGATTTTGAACGCTCTGCTTAGCGTCGAGAGTTGAAAATCCAACATTGTGTTTTTTAGACGCACTGGGATGCACTCTGTTAGATTCTTATCGCTCGGGTCAAAACCGAAAGTTTTAAATATATTGCGTAATGAAATCCTAATCCTTATCGTTATAATTTTAATCCAAAGAAAATAAAACACGAACACCTATTGTAGTCCGTTCCAAAAGTATATCTGATGAAAAGTGTAAACAAATCCTGCTAAGGTTAAATTCTTACAGATGCTTACTTAGATTTAAGTAAAACATAGGCTTTATTTTATTTTATTTTTATTTTTTCAGGATAATCAATCAATAAAAGGAATTATTAACACATTCATCTTTATTTAGAAGGTTTGTCACCACTTTTTCAACAATTATTGTAATTGACGAATACAACGGAAAAAAGACGAAAATTAAGGTTATTAAAATAACCTCAAAATTTGTCCAGTGAATAACATTTTTATGATGATTTGAGTCGCTATGATCCCGACAGACACAGCGCTTACTAGTTTTTTGGATCCATTGGAAACATAAACAATTCCAGAATGTTTAACAGTGTTATAAAATTCTGGATTTGTCCTCCCCCCCCCCCTTTTCGTAATGTCGTAAAACAAACGTTTTTCCTTTTATTATTTTATAAAAATGAAAAGGTAGTAAAATTGTTTAGCACAATTCGGTGAGTTTGTTTTGATAATATGATTTAAATAATCATTATGTTTAAAAAAACTACCAAAATGCGCGAGCGCAATACCTCGCGAGCCTACTTTATTGAGTTTCGGCTCAAGCGAAGGATCATAGCGCTTTGCAATCAGAATTTCGGTTTTAAGTGTTCAAATAATAAAATCATAGCACTCAATTTGTACGGGGCCCAACAAATTGGCATCCACAGGTTCCCTTTCAGGTCCGTTTGTTTACATTTTTATAATATACCAGATTCAAGACAATAGGCGAGTTACGTATCAAGAGATTCAGCACATACTGCAGGTTGGATCGGGAAGCCTTCACGAAATTCTACAGGTGCCTCTTCGCGTGAGGAGGATAGTTTCACGCTGGGTGCCGCACAACCTCACTGATGCTCAGAAGCAGGCCCGAGTCACCCTCCTTACAGCCCTGACCTTGCACCGTGTGACTTCTTCCCGAAAATAAAGAATCTGCTCATAGCTATACAATTTTCGTCGAGATATATGTGAGAACGGCGTACGTACTTACAGACGTACACGTTAAAAGCGTCCAAAGGTCCGCTAATAGAAACAAAATTAAAACAATCCAAAAATTTAATTATAATAAAAGCCGTGACTGGTAAGAGATGACCAGTCTAAACTGACGGCGCTCGTTCACGAACATGACGCATGGATCAGCACCATTCAGCTCAACCTATTTTGAAGAGAGCTAAATGATAGATAGTGAGTGTTACACTCGCTGACGGAGGCGCGTGTGTTGTTATTTGAGTGAACATGACTTACTATCAGCTGCATAGCACAAATAAATATACAAACCAATCCAAAAACAAAAAGACAAATATTCGTCTACGTACTCGCCTCATCGCTGGCATCCGGAAACCTTTCCAGAAGACAGGCAGTATTTCCACGTTGATAAATAGCTTAAAATGTCCCACTACTAGCAGAAGGCCTTCCTCTAATTCTTTAGATCAGACAATGGTTTGACTGCTCCAGAATCCCTTATCCCATTTCCATTCGCATACACCACAGAATACCTCAATCAACCCACTGAAAATGCCATTTTCGTGACCTAATATGGTGGCTAAATTATTATAGAAACAATTGAATACTTCTCCTTGCCCTATTTGCCTATATAACATCACGCCTGTGATAAGGGCAACCTATTGTCATCAACCGGCACAACTTTTGACTCCGAGCTGCAACTGAGAAATTCCTGATCGAACTTATAGAGGTATGAGGAACAGGGTGTAAAACTCCCGTAGAAAAGGGAGGATCCTCCGACCAGGTGTCGTGTTTGGTGGGCAACTGCCCAACGATTTATGTCAGGACTTTGTATTTATGGAGAGCAGTGGTGGCCCTGTGGTAACGGACGCGACTTGTAGGTCGTAGGTTCGAACCTTTTACTTTGTGTAAATTATTTCATCGACACCGCTCTCGAAACAGTGAAGGAATACATCGCGAGGCATGTCTTAGAACCAAAAATTCGAAGACATGTGACATCTACGAGTAACAAAACGCACTGGGCCCGCGTGGTGGATTACGGCCACTCCCTCTAACATAATAGGCTGATAATGATTATGTTGTATTTATGCTAGTTGTGCGGTAAACTCTGCTTGCGCGATGCAGGATTTTGCGTGACGTCAGTGTGATGCTTAGTTCGGATTTGGCGGTGTAGATGCCGCCACATCACTCCGCTCCCGAGACCGGAGGTCGAGAGTAGACTGAGTCTTGTATCTTGCGATGCTTGCCAGGGCAAGGCTAAGCTCCAGTTCGTCGGATGTAATATAGCGCCGGGTTGTGGCTGACTGCTGGCGTCGACCAGGACAGGGTTTAAGTTGTAAACCGGCCGAAAGTGCAGTGTGCTGAGCCAAGGTTGCTAAAGAGGCTGAGGGTAATGACCAGGTATACGCTCGCGCTACATGCTGATGGTCAGGATACCCGTTGAAGCCATGGGTGTTGGCTGATAGTGTGACTCGCAGCTCTAAAGCTTGTTAGAGGAATGATGATGATATCACGCTGAAGTAGGTGCACGAAGGCTGCACTAACGTTTATACTCGGTGTCACCATTATAGAGGTATGAGGAACAGGGTGTAAATTTCAATCATCCATTTCTTTCGCATGTGGCGGTGTAGATGCCGCCACATACTCAATAACACTTGGTCGACCTGGGCATCGAACCCAGCGCCACATGCTCAGCAGTAGCGCTTGCGACCAGTAGACCAACGACTACGAATCAGTCGTTTTTATTCCAGTTTCCAATTAATCCATTCATTCGATCACAATATATTTTGCAATATCTATTATTTATATCTACGTATATTGCCTGAACAGCTTTCCTTTGCAGCCTCATTGTTTACCAGTGGACATTCAATCTGATATCGTGATAATAGGTTTTCCAGGAATAACAATGGTAAGGCAGTGGCAGAGAATGCCTATGGCATTAAGTCTGCCTTTGTACAATGTATTTGTTCATAAAAGATTAAATAAATGCAGCTGAGCAACCATTCATGAGCTATACATATTTTATGTATATGGCTCGAGGATACTTTAATAATGTTTGTCCATACCGGAACTTCTCGCATGGGCAAACAATACCCAGTCGCAATACAAATAACATTTATTTAGCGTAAAGATTATTGCTCCTGTATCCTTTAATTGCTAAATACACTCGCAATGACCACTGCTTTTATTTTGAGCAAGCAAATAGAAAATAGTTATAATGAAAACGATCTTCAATAAGAGTGTGTTTTGCAATTAAGCTGCTGGTTGGGATGTCAGTGCCATTTTATTTTTATTTTTTATTTTACTTAATTGGGACATAAAACAATTACACATTACAATTAAAGTGTGACAGAGTAAGTAGAAACTAGGTAAACGTGTAACCCACACCAATGTCCGCGAAATAATGGTTTTTATATAGATAAACTCGTGCGTTGATTTTAAAATTAATAAGAATTACTCGTAGCATAAGCATAATCAGCCTATAACGTTCCCACTGCTGGGACACAGGCCTCCTCTCTATGAGAGGTAGTGAGCCGTAATCCACCACGCGGGCTCAGTGCGGGTTGGTAGACGTCACATGTCTTCGAATTTTTGGTTCTAGGACATGCCGGTTTCCTCACGATGTTTTCCTTCACCGTTTTGAGAGCAGTGGTGATTAAATTATTTACACAAAGTAAAGCGCCTGCTTGGGTTCGAACTCACGACCTACAACTCGTAAGTCGGGACCGTTACCACTGGGCCACCACTGCTCTCTCACTGACTCGTAGGTATTTTGGAATAATAAAGTTGGTATAAGATGGCTATTTTAAAGATTCAATAGCCATCCATTTGAATTTAAAGTGTGTTAGCGCGAAAATATCCACATCGATGAAGTGTGTTATACGTATCTACAATACTCGTACGTCGGAGAGGTGCCCGTGCACCAGCGTGAGTTCTGCACCTTGCGGTGTGGAACAGCCGGGGCACACGCGCCTCTCGGCGTATGACAGTTCTAGGTACAACGTAGCATAAGCTATTTGTAATATCTGGACAATCAAACCTGTTATTACATAGACCATGAAGCATCATGGCCATCAGTAGGTTGCGTCTTGACTCCAGACTCTGAAGTTTATAACGCATCAATAAGTGAGTGTATGGTAATTTAGACTTAGTCCATCTGTAGTGCATAATACGTAGCTACTTTTTTTGAACCATTTCCACTCTTTTTATACAAATAGTAAAAATGAGACTCCAAATCGGTACTGCAAATTCCAATTGAGAACGGACAAAGCTTTGTATAGAATTAAAAAAGTAAATGGTCTTTTAAAGTCGTTTGATGAACGCATGACGAAACCAAACATACGATACGCCTTATTAACGATGTTATCAATATGAAGATTAAAGTGCAATTTTGAATACATTGTAACACCGAGATCTCGAATATGGTCAACTCTTTGCAGGCAGATATGATGAAGACTGTAATCAAATTTGATCATGTTTTTGTTTTTTGTCAACGCATTGCATTTAGGTAAACTAAGCTGAAGTTTGTTGTATAAACAATATCTAGAAAGTCTATAAAGGTCCTCCTGCAGAAGCAAGCAATCTTGTGTGCTTTTGCACGACTTGTAAATTTTGATGTCATTGGCATACATTAGAAAACGGGAATTAATGAAGCATTTCTTGTTGTCATTAATGAACAAAATATAGATTAGGGGCCCGATAATTGAGCCCTGGGGCACCCCGGAAGTGACAATGATTGAACTTGATTAGAAACCATTAATGACTATTTTTTGCGATCGATTGTGTATATATGCCATGAACCATCTCAATAAATTTCCACGGATTCCGTTGTAAGCATTTTTTTCTAAACCCTTCCGAAAATCCGTGTACACAGCGTCAACTTGAACTTGCTTTTGAATAAAAAATCTGCGAACAACATTAGATTAGTATTCGTCGAACGTCGTTTAACAAACCCGTGCTGCTCTCCGATAATAAGTTTATGAATGTGAGAATATACTTCACTATGTACAAGACTCTCGAAAAGCTTCGACGAGGTGGACAGTATAGAAATAGGGCGATAATTTTGTATATTATTTTTATCGCCACTCTTGAAGACCGGTGTGATGTGCGCCTTCTCGTAAACATTTATTAAATATAACATAAAGTGGGAGTACAATAGTTTCTGCGGTATTCTTTATGGAGACTGGCGGCAAGCTATCGGGGCCCGGACCCTGATTTAAGTCCAACTGCATTATCGCCTTATGTACAACATCTTCTGGCAAATAGATGTCAGAGATGCATGTTGAATTGTCTGCATATGTATTAGGTGGCTGCCACATCGTGGGATTAAAATTAGTGGGATCATAAACTGAGTTGAAAAAAGTGGAGAACATGTTACAAATGTCAGTTGGATTATTTGAGTGAAAGTTTTCAAGAAACATATTTGCTGGAATCTCCGTCCTGCCCTTCCTGTTTGAAATGTAGCTCCAGAAATGTTTGATGCAGAGCGGAATACTGTCTTCAACCGATTTCATGTATTTTTCAAAACATTTGTCACATTCAGATTTAAAACGTTTACGATGAGTGGAAAAACTTTCATAGTCCGATGCATTACCATATGTTTTCCACTTTAACCAAGCTTTTTCTTTATTTTTGAAAATACGTATAAGCGAAGGAGAAAATCAAAGAGTAAAACGCGAGGCTCTGAGACGCGATAGCGGAATATGCCTTTTAATTATACTATAGATTTGATCGTAAAATGCATTCAGATTGTTCAGCAGAAAGGTCATACTCGTAAAACAATTGATTCCAGTCCAATGTACTCAACTCTTTATTAATAAGTTCATAGTTAGCTTTGAAAAAATTGTGTCTTGCAGATAAGTGCCGTTTCATAGGCATATATTTCATAGTAAGTGATGTTAATATCGAGAAAGGCGGTTGATGGACATCAATCGGTAGCAATGGTGTACACGTTTTAGATTCACAGTGAACGTTTGACAAAAACAAGTCAAGTATACGCCCTAAATGATTCCTCAGTGTATTATATTGAAAAATATTAGTTAAAGAAATAAGGTTGCATAACTGACAACTTAATTTATCAGTTGGTTGTGGAACAATAAACTTGCATCCACTATGATCCAGCCAGTTAATGCCTGGTAAGTTGTAATCGCCTGTTATAAAGAATGTGTCATTACTAGTGTCATTAATTACATCTAGCAATTTATCTAAGTGTGATGTGTACACGCTGTCCGGAGATCGCGGCGGTATGTAGGCTGCACTTATCATATGGCGCTTTGTAGGATGCGACCCCGGCAGCTGCATCAAGACGTGCTCGATTCCAGAGGGGCATGTCAAAATGCTAGTTGGTCGTAATGTGCGTAGAAGGGCTATCAGCACCCCGCCACCATCACGGTTCCCCGTGGTGCTGCGGTCGCGGTCGCATCTGAACACCAAATATCGGTCATTATGGTCCAATATCGGCCTTTCTGTAAAGATGATTACGTCATAGGAAAAAGCCAAGATATTCATATATAATGTATGTAGCTCAGTACGCAGTCCTCGACAGTTTTGGTTGTAAACTGTTAAATTGTATTTATCCATTTAATTTGGAAAAAATGTAGAAAACGTCATCAAAACAAAGCCTGGAATCAAGTACGGTTGCCATTTGAGACATGAACACATTAAAATATTTAACACGGAAATGATAATAAGCATAGAGTATAATAAGTATTATCAGCAATAGCGAACACAATCCGTTATAATGTGAATAAGATGATAATTTTAAGGTTCTTGCTGTTTTATAGTACACGTAAATATGCAAGCCAAAGGAAGACATAAGAGTTAAATACAGCATACAATCTGTAGCTACAAGAATTAAGCCATGTTTAGAGACAATTAACAAAAAAAATATAAGTAAAAGGTAAAATTAAAATTAATGAGATACGTGAGGGTCATCCTAAAATATATCGCGTGCGCGTTATTAGCAGAAACTGCGTAAACAACTCGAAGTAATAAGTGAGTCAGAGAGCGCAGACTGTATGGTAAACAAAATAATAAGTTACGAGTTTAGAAAAGTGAATGTGACTGCACTTTTACACAAATATTACTACACTTTTTGTTAAAATGCTTTATTATAGGGTTTGATTTTAGATAAATCTTCTTCGGAACGAATAGTGAAAGCCGCTTTGGGGACGTCAGCACGAACGAGTATAACACCGTGTTTAATCCAAACAAATCCATGTGCTATATTATAACTTGTGTCTTTAAACGAAACCATGATAAAATTAAAATAAAACTACACAATTTTAACACAACAGTCAAGTTTATTATGCCTATTATTAAGTACGTATTCTATGCTTTCTTCTTTGGCATGAAAATTGTCAAGACAACCACGACTGAAACAAAAAATACACATTATCAATAACTGCACCTGTGGTCTCCACGATAATAAAACTCTAGTCCCCAAAGATACCGGGCGCTGTCTCCCAATGATGACGGTGAGGCATTTGGGGGTAGCCGTCACTAACTGTTAATGTATACTATTTTATAATTAAAAATAGATCAAGAGGTTCAGTAGTAGTGTTCTCTTGCTATACCTACTACAAATACTCAAAGGCTTATGGAACGAACAAGTGGATAAAGTTACCTCTTATGTATCCTTATCCTTATTTCTGTGCTATGGCACAGAAATATTCACACAAATTACAAATATATTCAATATTCCGACCATTGTCGAAATATTGAAAATATTAGTAATTTTGCTTACGCGATTTTATATTTTCCAGATATTCCCGAGAACGATAGATCGAGCTCTGCTAAACCAACAATAGAATATTGTTGACAGAAATGTTGGAGTAGATATTAACTATTCAATATTCCAAATAAAATCTAGCTATTTCCAATCCCCCAAATTATTATTAGGAGTTTGGCTGAGCACGTAGTGATCCAATCCAGATTTATACGCAATGTGAGCCAGGGACGCCGCATCGTAGGTACTAAGCACAATGCGGCACTCTAGCTTAGCAAAATGTAACGTAATATTATGATGCAAAATAGCACTTAGACGGTCCAGCTTCTGGTTAGAAAATATTTGCATCGACTTGTGAATTAGCTTATATTTAGGACAGCTGTTGTCGCGTTTAGATTTTACTGTTACTTTACGTCAATACTACTTTTCCGAGTATTTTTAACGACAGTTTTTTGGTTAACTTGTTCAATAATATCATTGAATGACCTATTTCTAGTAATAAAATATTCACCAATAAAAATACCTAATACCATTTCTGATAACGACAATAAACATTCATAGCTTATAAAGTCATGGAAGTTAACTGTTACTCAAATTGACTAAGATTGGGAGCTATTGAACATTTCGATTAAAAGAGCATTACCTTTCCTCTTAACTGTGAGCATTTATATTATATGTATATATATATTATATACTCAAGTTGTAATTATGTCGTATCTATTTGTATTTTACTTATTTATTTTATTATTTATGTACACCCAGTACATAAATAATAAATAAATAAATAAAATAAGACTAACGGCCAAACCCAATAACCTAAAACAGATCGCTACTGATGATAGACAGTACAATTCTATATGTCCATGTCAAACGAATAGCTGTTAACACGTTATAGGGTTGCGTACTTTAGCTTTAATGGGACGTTAAAACCAGAGATTGATAGGTTTTTCTGTCATAAGTAAACCAAAATTGGAGATAGATTTATTATTGGGTTCGGCCAAAAGAATATAAATTATGCTCAGGTATATTCAAATCACAGCTGTCAATTTTTGACAGTTATATGAAATGGCTATAAGAAATTTGAAGAAGAAGACGACCACAAGGAAAACAACAAAAGTGCCTTTTAAATACTACCATTGGTAAACTTACATGACATCATTAAAGCCATCGTGTAGAAGGGAATGGAACAACCCATGGCCAGCAGAATGGGGAAGGTAACGTTGCTGACCAACGTACCCGTACGAGAAGCCAGCATTACCAGAGATAAAGCTAAGGCCCTGTTTGAAAGAAAAATGAGAAATGAAGGAATAATATGAAAATAAATAAACAGTACAATAATTAATGATATAAATACACATCCTTAACTTATAAAAAACTTCATTAAATAAACACAAAAAGAAAGAAAACAAAAATGTTGACAATCTCAATGTGTTTTGTGACCGAATAAGAACAGTAAAACTTATCGTTAATATTTTGACTATAGGTATGCAAGATGCTAACTAAGCAGCAATTAATTCAAACTTAAGGCAAAATGTTAGTTATACATGATTATAAATCTGACACTTAGCAGACATGTTGACCTCTTTACCTCATAGCAGTCGGAATGACATCAATCAGCACGACCTGAACCAAGCTCTTCATTGTCTGCGTCACTGCTACGTTCACAGAGAATAGTGCGACCATTGTGGTCTTCGAATTGGACCACCTCAATCCAAGCAAGTATGCTGTAGACATCAGGCCTCCAATAAAGAGCAGGACCTTTTTACCGACTTTGTTCACGACGACTCCGCTTATGAAGTAGGGCAAAAGGCTGACGAGACCAATGATTATGCTGTTTAGATAGGTTTCTGCGCCGCTTACGTGCTGTAAAAAAGAAGAAAGGTTGATTCTGTTGGTGATGACGGTATTTTAAGTAGTTGCGTTTTTAGAGGCTTCTTTTACAATTATGTCTAAGTTCTATTTTACATCTTCGGACATATTTACAGTCTACACACCACAGACTGGCTAATTTGTTTGGTAGTTGTGACATAGCACTAGTATTGGCATTGTTTCATACAAGTTGTAGACTATTATCTATGTACTACTAGTTTCGCAACTGGTTTTAGGTTTATACAATAAACAAAAACACTGGAAACAACACGTACTTTAAACTATTAGGTGCGACAACGGGTGAGCCGCATATGTTGAATGTTGTTCATCAAAATATGCTGGGTCTGTCCGGCAAAGAGCTTGATTTAAGTTTATTTATGGAGAACTATGATGTTCAGGTGTTATGTTTGACTGAACACTGCTTGAAGGAACATGAAGTAGTGTTTATCAATGATGATAATTTTACTGTACAAAGCTCATTTGTAAGGAAAAGTGCATTTCGCGGTGGCTCTTTAGTTCTTGTCTCAAACAAGTTGAAATGTACACAACGTTTAGATTTAGTTAATCTTTCTATTGGGCGCACTATTGAGTTGTCTTGTGTTGAACTCGAGCGATACGTTATAATTTGCGTTTATCGACTCCCTTCTGGTGATTTTATTAGTTTTGAATCGGTAATAGAGGATTCTCACAATAGGTTAAAAACAAGTAATAAGAGTATAATTTTATGTGGAGATTTAAAATTAATATTTAGATGTTACTCCATTAAGTATTAGACTTCTCAATCTGTTTAGGTCTTATAATTTAATTAACTTGTTTTTTGAACCAACTAGGATCACGGCATCTTCATCAACTTGTCGTACTAATATGTTTAGTAATTGTGATGCCAAAAAGAAATTAGTGTTAAGTGACTTAACGTCCGACAACTGTGGTTTATTAGCTAGGTTCCCGATGTCATTACCTAAAAAGCCGCATTAACTTGAATGCAGGACATATACAGGGACTCGTTGTAACAAGTTTTAAAATAATATAGCTCATAGAATTAAACCATCGTTAGTAGAACACGAAAGTCCTTATGAAATGTACGGAGCCCTTTTTGATGTTGTGCAAAAAGAATACCAATCTATTTTCAAGACAAAAACCATTAAAATTAATGGCACCTGCGTTGGCTTCAACCAATGGGCTACTCCAGGTATTTATAAAAGTAGAGCGAGCCTATACGAGTTATATGGTTTGAAAAAATACAGATTTGATACTCCTTTCCTAGAGTATGTAAAAAATATTCAAAATTATTTAAAAAGATTTGCGTTTTTGCTAAATCAAAATATTTAAGCGATTCAATTAAAAACTCCAATAATAAAGTAAAAACCACTTGGAAAATTATTAACAATGAAACGGGTAAGTCGGTTAAACAAGAAAATCAACTTGAAATTATGGTCGATAACAAATTATTTAATAAGGCAGTTGACGTAGCTGAGGCTTTTAATGAGTTTTTTTGCCAATATACCTATAACTACGACTTGCTCCTTAAATTCGTCCCCGTCTAAACCGGAGAATCTTTTGAATAGTAGTGTGCCAAAATGTACTCGCATATTTAGCTTCGAACATGTAACGCCTACTGATGTAATTAACGTCTTTAACATACTTAAATCTAAAAACACGGGTGATTACTGGGGCATCTCAATTAAACTTTTAAGTAATATAATAGACATCGTAGCCCCCTATCTAACTGTTACTTTTAATAAATGTGTTGATATAGGAATTTTTCCTGACCTTATGAAGAGTAGTAAACTCATACCATTATTTAAATCTGGTAATAAAAATAACATTGGCAATTTCAGGCCTATTTCTATCTTACCAGCATTTAGTAAAATATTTGAAAAGTTAATACTTAAGCAGTTGCTAAGACATTTTAATTTAAATAGCCTCCTTCATAATCAACAATATGGCTTTACAAAAGGACGTTCAACTACAGATGCGGTTGTTGCTGTGCTGAAACACATATTGAATGCATGGGAGAAATCGCAAAATGCTATTGGAGTTTTCTGTGATCTCTCTAAAGCCTTTGATTGCGTGCACCATGACACGTTTTTGCGTAAACTACGTCATTACGGTGTCCAAAACGAAGCTCTCAACGTAATAAATTCTTATTTACACAATAGGTTCCAATGTGTAGATGTCGATGGTGTGAAATCATTCGGGCTTCCAGTTCAGTTAGGTGTTCCACAAGGCTCAATACTAGGTCCATTCTTGTTCTTAGTGTATATCAATGACTTACCATTCTTTTTAAATGATATCTGTGACGTTGTACTGTTTGCTGATGATACCTCTCTTATTTTTAAAGTAGACAGGAATAGACAAGATTTTGACGACGTAAACAGTGCACTCTCAATGGTTACGGATTGGTTTACGTCAAATGACCTAGTTCTCAATGCTAAGAAAACTAAATGTGTAAAGTTCGTCTTACCGAATGTTAGAAATCTAGGACCCAACATCGTCTTAGATAAAGAGCTGCTTGAAACAGTAGACTCGGCAGTTTTTCTGGGCATAACAGTAGATGCCAAACTTCAGTGGGAGCCACATATATCAAGCCTAGCGGGGAGGCTCAGTTCAGCCGCCTACGCCGTCAGGAAAGTAAGACAATACACTGGCGTTGATACAGCACGGTTAGTCTATTTGGGCTAGGTACTCGTATAACCTTTTATAACAAGCTACCCTCTTCTTTGCTAGATTTGCCTTTTAATGCGTTTGAAGCTCAAGTAAAATCCAACCTTTCTTCAAAGGCATATTATTCAATTAACGACTACTTAAACGATAAGAATAGTTGGCCGCTGTAATTAACTCCAGACAATGTTTTTGTTCTTTCTCTAGAATCAGCTTACCTACTGACAGGGTATACGAGTTCGTATATTTATTTTAATTTTATTTGACTATATAAGTCAATTATTTTTAGTTACAATGTTTTTTTAACGAGTTGTATTGCAATAAGTGGTTAGCTAGCGACCTCGACAATTGATCTTAAATTATTCTTGCCTGAGCAACCGGCAGCGAGTTCGTCATGCTCCCGTAGATGTCACTGCTAGCGGTAGCGTCGGGGATCGGGTTGCCTCCTTCCCGCAAATATGGTGAGGGGGGCAATGGCTGATCTTTGCGTTATGCTCGTGAACGGGTGCTGCTTGTGTTGATAGGTCGTCTTGCTGTCTATGGTTTTGTTATTGTTAAAGTAATTATTCTGTTAATTTATTTTACTTCGATGGTGTGTTATAGTGGTTATCTGTGTACTTAAAAAATAATCCAATAATGCATATGTAAGGTGTCACGCCCTTATGCCTGGAGGCTTTTATTTGTGTATTAAGTTATGTTGTTTTTTTTTCATAGATTTTTATTGGTTTCTGTTTTCGGTATATTGGCGTGGCTAGCTTACATATGGCAAATATTTTAATATGATTTTTTGTGTTTCGGTTTTTCTTCTTTGATTACCTTATAATTGTATAGTTCAATGGTTTTTCTAACTAAACAGACAGCTATGCTGCTGGATAGTATTATGGGGTACTGTGTTAAATGTTATAACAAAATACCTTGTGATATATTGCAATTAAATGAAAGAAAATTTAAAATTCGTATAAAAGTACACTTTGCAGACAAGCTTATTACAAATTAGAGGACTATATACAAGATAAGAATGCTTGGAAACATGATGGTCCAGCTCCATAGGACAATCCCGTCTAGACAAAATCACACTGGTTGCTAATTTATTTTTTTATTTTTATTTTTTTTACTTACTCACACACTGACTTATTCCTAGTTAATATTTTAGGAAAGTCATATATTTTTACAGTGTTTGTAAATATGTGAGCACAATGTACCTATCGCGTCATTCATTTATCTGCCTTTGCTATATTTTTAGTTCTTCTTACCACTTGTGGTATAGTATTTTTATTCTTGGTGCATCGTCTTCACATATAAAAATATAATTAATGTATACAAATATTGTAAAATATTTTAAAAGAGTAACGGTGGAGTTTCTTGCCACTTCTTCTCCATACGAAACTACTTTTTGGAAGTGGCGCCTAGAATCAGTTATATTTTTATTGTAATTTTTGACGTTCAAAACTCCCATTTTATGGGCCTATTTGAAATAAATGCTTTGACTTTGACTTTGACTTTAGTTTGTTGCGCCACTTCTTCTTACCAGCTAAAGCACTAGGAAGTGGTGAAGGAAGTGGCGTTTTGGGGGACTGTTTATGTAATTTTGACGTTCGAAAAGTGCTGACTCTCAGCCTAGTTTAAATAAATGACTTTTGATTTTGATTTTGATATAGAAAACACGGTTTCCACCTTGATGTAATTGCGGCAACAAAAGAAAAAAAAAAAAAATCCGGAAGAAAATTCCTTAACTAACTACATTCCTACTTGTATGCCCCTGATAATAATTAAGGTAAAACCTTTAGCCTGAAGAATGAACTGATCTTATCACTAAACCGGAAAGATAATAATAATTGCCATATGTGACGTTATTTACGGCACCTATTAATAATCAGATTAAGAATCAACTTAGTGATATCAAATTGCTTCCACCGTTACTATTCTAACAAATATAGATTTAGATTGTTGCTATTATTATAGTAATTTATTTTATGGACAGCAAAGTACCACCCCAAAACCTGTCGACAGTTCAAATTGATATTAATAATGGTAGTGTTACGAGTATGATGAATAATGGAAAACATTGTGGTTTTAGAACTAAGACCGCAATACTAATGGGTTGTGTCTAGTTCCAAACTAAACCATGCCGAATTATTGTGGAGAAACTATTAGTGAAAGCACATTCGCCTTAATTGGATAGTTTAGCTTTAAACTTACGTGTCACTTTGACAATTAAAGATACGTAGTGAAAAAATTACAACATGGAGTCGAGGAATAATATAGCTAATAAGTGACCCAAAAAACTAAGTGATACAGCACAAACTAAAAAAGAATTAGATGATTAAGTAAATTTCCAAATTATTAAATGAATTACATACTAATCAATTCCACCATTCATTCGCGTAACAAGACTCACTATTTCGTAGCAAACTAATTTTCTGTGTAAATAACTTCCTATTTTAGAAGCATGATCGATACCAAAATTCAATTTAGTCAATTCTTTTTGAGCTTATACATCGTCAAGTTCGTTTTCACGTGACATGATGTCAAAGAATAAAATAGTATATGTTAGTTGAGGATGCCGCAAACCTTTTGTACACTGTTTGACGATGCACATACCAAGTAAGCGGTAAATAAGTTACATTAATATATTCGCACTCCCACTTCAAAAGGCTCCTAAGTTACGAGGTGTTTTTTGAAATTGAGAACCACACAGCCCTCTCCCTTACATAACAAATCTGAAACAGTTTGTTTGCAACCCAATTTCACGAAAATGCTTCGGACGATTTCAGTGAAACATTATACGAAAATAAATCATGGCGGGGGACTAAGTAGGATATTTTTCCCCGTTACTCAATTTGGGTCTCAAGAGGCCCCCATCATCGATTCCAAAGTGGGTAAACTGCAGGTCGAAGTTTCTACAATCATATATCACTGTCTTCATATTCGCTGAAGATAAGTTACTAAGTTAGTTTCAAGCTGTTTCAAAAGATATGGAAACCTGGGTTTTTTAGTTCTTTCCGATAGTTGGGAAAATTTGTTTGACATAAAACTCTAGGTTTTGAGAGTTCCAATACGATTGCAATTCTGACTATAACTATAACTATTGGTTAATTTCTAATAAACCAATTAAAGGCTCTTTTGAATTGTCAAGGGGTCGGTCATTCAGAAATATGAAGCTAGTTGCCCATTCCAAAGCGAACCTATGGAGAAGAAAGGGCAAGAAACTCCATGGACACTCTTTTAAATAATATTATTACACAAAATTTGTAACATCAGTCTTGTTGAAATTTTACATGTGAGAATGATGTAGAAAGTCGTGCACGTTAAAGGCGTTCGTAATGAAAACATACAAAACAAATTTAAAAAAAAACAAAATCATAAAAAAGCCGTGGCATCCAAGAGATGAACAGTCCCCACTGACGTCTGGTTTTTAAAGTAGGTGTTTTAAAACCCTCCAACTGTACACACATAGCCTAAGAAGCAAGTCAAGTAGGAATGAAGTTTCCTTTTTGCTCTTTGCACAAAACAATATTAATAAAGAACCCATCCTTCACATAGCATTGCCTGCCCGGGCTATTAATTCGTTTTCGCTTAGGATTGTTTCTGCCTTTTTTTTATTTTTGCTCGGATCCTAGTCTTTCTGAAGAACTGGGCTATCAAACGCAAAAATGTTTCTTGAAATTTTCCGACTGGAAGTTCCAAAAATTACCCTCTTCATACAAACCTAAAATCAAATGTTAACTGCACAGACTTAGCCCATCATATAACACACATAGCCTCAGTAGCGAGTCAAGTCATCAATAGTTTTGATATTCGCCTTTTGCACAACACAATTTTATTAGAGAACCCACCCCGTTACATCGCATCACCTGCCGGGGTTGTTATTTCTGCCTTTTTTTTCTTTTGCTCGGCTCCTAGTCTTTCTCAAGAATTGGGCTATCAAAAGAAAAAGGTTATTTGAAATTGCACTGGTAGTTCCGGAGATATACATACAATTTTACAAACAAATGTTACCTCTTTATAATATAATTATAGATGGCGATATCTATAGTAGCTGTTGTTAAGTTTGTAATGTCCACTGAGTAAATTAATTTTCCAGTTTTTGGAGGCGTCTCTTTTAAACAAAATCTCCTAATTTATATTTTGTCGCTAATTCGAGGAGGCGCGGGAAGAGAGTGCCTGAAATGACTTGGCGAAGGCCTTTTCCCTCCAGGCAGTGGTATGACAGTATGGCCTACTATAAAAAAACCGGACAAGTGCGAGTTGAACTCGCGTGGAGAGGGTTCCGTACGATGATGTTACCCACCAAAAACATTTTGACCAAGATGTTAGGTTTGTAGATGTAGGCCGTGTAGAGTTAGTGGCTTTGGCTGTCCATTAGATGTGATAACTTTTTAACAGTGAGAGCGTTATGTAAGTCTTGGTGACCTACTTTACATTAAATTTATTGGGTAGAATTCCATATATTTTTGTAAGGTGCTCTTTTTATTTTAATTTTAGCGGGATATTGTACTGATATTAAACCCTTACTATTAGCACAGTCCGGTTAAAACTTATTTCTTGCACGCCGACAGTTACTTTCTTCATAGCTAATGTAAAAATATGTATGTAAAAAATAAAAACACGCTTTTATAACGTACAAAGAATTCTGCAGAACAACTAATTTCTGTATTTTTTTTCAACATTTTAGGCTCAGTAGCGGCGGAGATAAGGGGGAGGGGCAGGTCAAATTTCATATAATTTCTTGAATAACTTCAAAACTGTTTATTTTAATATTATACAGTAAATATTTTAAGATCCTCAAAACAAGCCCTTTCATTTAATATGTCACAAGGTACAGTTTGGAAAACTTATGTTTTTAATTTTCTAGTTTTCCCCCCAAAAGTGACAACCCATCCATATTCAAAATTCGCAAATAGAGTTTGCACGACCGTATTTGGGTCTCAGAAATTAAACTGAATTGAACCAAATTTCAACTTAATCAGTCCAGTAAATTGGCTGTGACAGACGGACAGACAGATAGACACACCAGTTTTCATATAATCGTTCCGTTTTTCATTAGGACGCACGGAACCCTAAAAATGGTGAATAAATTTTGACTTACCGGAACGCAAACTTCTGACGTGGTATTTGAAGCACTCTCGATTTTCAAACTCTTCGTATAGGAGTCCAATAGGTCACAAAGATTTTGATTTTCATCGAAATTGTAATGTTCTACAATGGTAGATAATTGTGGGAACCACAGCCTGATGGCGTTGTGTCTGAAAAAAAATAACTGAAATTATTTTATCTGTTCAGTTTTATCCAGATATTTCTTATGAAAATCTTCGCTATGGTTAAGATCACGCAATTTTGTACCTTGTTTTTTGAGTCGTTAGGTTGTGGATTGACGATTGAAGGCGTACCTATTTCAGTACGTACGGAATCAAGCGAAATAGCCCTTTGAGTCTGGCAATAAAACTGGAATTAGTATATAAAAAAGTCGAGGGTAATGCCGTCTTTTTCCGTTAACATTATTTGGATCGACGTTTTAGAGAACCTCGTTACCAAGCCCAATCTATTGGACACGTCAAAACTAATCATATGAACCCAAACTCTAGGGGTTTACTGGTAGCCACTTAAGAGTTCTACTATCCACCTCCTGGCTCCATCATCAGATCAACTCTAAGATACCAACTGTACACTGTACTGATACAGAATTTCATCCGAACTACATATACAGTTCCGAACGACAATTACAAGTAGGTTAAAATTGACTTCTAAGATATTTTTACCTGGACCTCCCTTTGAGGGAGTTGGAGAATTAAAGTTACAGAACACTTGTTTGTGTGCCAATTCTAGCTTACATACCAATTTTTTCCTAACTAAACCTTTCATTCGATATGTCACACGGTACAGTTTGCAAAACTTTTGTTTTTAATAGTAGTTTTCTCCCCAAAAGTAACAACCCATATTCAAAATTCGTTTATATACGTTGGACACTCAGAAGGTTTTGCGTACATAAAAATAAATGTTCCGTATGTATTTTTTTTAAATCTTTTCAAAGTTCATGCATCTGAACCAGTTTTAGAAACACTTTTTCCAGTCCGCCGTAGACACCTCGTTTATGGCCTGCTCGAAGGCTGACAGCGCATCTTCGGGCGACGAAAATTGTATCCCTTTGAGCTGTTATTTTATTTTTGGGAATAAAAATAAGTCTCACGGTGCTAGAACAGGCCTGTAAGGAGGGTAACCCAAGAGTTTGACCGGCGTGCTGTCCAGGAAGTCCCTCGTTTTGAGCGCGGCGTGCGAAGGCACGTTATCGTGGTGAAGCAGTAGCCCGCGGAGCCCTGTGTTTGGTCGCTTGTTGCTCAAAACAGAGAAAACTTCTGCCAAGCATTTGGTATTATACCATTCAGCGTTGATGCTTCTTTGGTTCCGTGAAGGATTTGACACCAAGTAGCCAGTCAAATTGAAAAAGCTCGCGAACAAAATCTTATCCCCGCTTCTAGATCGCTTCACTTTGGTAGGCTTTGATTCGTTTTAAAACACCCAAATCGTCGACTGACGCTTCGTTTCCGGATCGTATTGATAAATCCAAGACTCATCACCTGTAACGAAGTAGTAAACATGCCGAGACAAGCCTGCTTCAAATTTGTTTATCATATCACGGCACTATTCCACCCGGGCCTGCTTCTGAGCATCGGTAAGGTTGTGCGGTACCCGAAGGCATCCCGATCTAACCTGCAGTATGGATTACATTTTTCACTGCTAGCACGTTTTCTTCCGTAACAGCCGTCAAAGGGCGACTACTTCTTTCTTCATATCCCAAAGTTAGTCGACCGCTCCTGAATTCGTCATACCAACGATACACGGTTGCCTTAAAAGGGCCTTCATCCACGAATGCAATTTGAAGTCGATCGGACGATTCGTCGGGTTTTAGGAGACTACTATTTTAGTTACAAATAATCATGTTTTCAAAATAGACTATGTGTGGCCAGTCTCTCATACATAAAATCTTTTTTCGCAATACTTCTGGTACGTTACACGACCAAGTTTGGAGTTGGGTTTGGGTGTACAAAATTTCAACTTAATCAGTCCAGTAGATTCGGAGCAAATTGGCTGTGACAGTCGGACAGACAGAGAGACACATGACTGATCCTATAAGGGTTCCGTTTTTCATTAGGACGTACGGATTCCTTAAAAATAACAAAAACAAAGAAAATATACTTACATTCCCAAAGTAATGAATTGAATTAATCCTATTAATGCTATATAGCCAAGTAATGGTCTTCGCAATAAAGGTTTCATATTTTTAAGACCAGCCATGATTTTGTCTCGAAACTTCACTTTAGTTTGACCCTCAGCTATTTGTGAATCTACCTCCTTGATTTCCTTTTCAAATATTTTGGGGAACTAGAAATTTAAAAAAAACTTTCAATTCTGTAATACAGCGTGTATCATAAATGTGTGGTCATATTTAAGGGTGTGGTACTTATTGACTAGGAAACTGAAGATCATTATCGCAAAAAAGATAATCAGCTGGCCCATTCAAAACTTCAATAATCCACCCGACCCAAATGTGATGGACAGCTGATTATTTTCCGCGATTACGATGGTCGTTCAATCGAGAAAATTGTTCAGTTAGATGTTCTATATCACACCCAAGCTGCATCGTATGTTAATCGTCATTTTTTTTTGTTGGTCGGGTGTATAAAATAGTACATTATACACCGAGGGGAGAAAGTGAATGATTACTAAAGAGGGTGTAGTTTGTGGCCCAAGGCACAGTCACGGGCCTTCATGTACACGATTTGGGAATTTAAAGTTTTATAAGAGAAGTTTATGTAAAAAAAATTAAGTACCGTTATTAAAACCTCAATGCATTATTTTTCCAGGGAGATTAATATTGGTTTGCGGCGTTTGAGACAATGCAGAAAATGTTACTTGCTGTGCCTGTGCTATTGGCACTGCGCTAGGGAAAGGCTGTAGTGTTTGGCACCACAGCCTTTCCTTGGCGCAGGGCAACTGGTTTCCGAGGTGCCACTGGCGATGCCGTGCTTGTTAACTTAACCATGAATAGAGAGAATCTTTATGCAAATTACAGTCCGCGAGGCCTAAGCTAACCTTTGCATTTGTGTGAGTGCACATAGTGACTCGTCCTTCGCTTGGCAATCGGCCAATCGGACAATCGGCCTGAGGCGCTATCCGATCGCACGCGCGTACTCGCGATTTTATTTGGGCTGTAATCAATTCTGCTATTTGTTTATTTATTTGTATTTTTATTAGGTTGGCTAATGAATTGCCCTAAATAAAATTACAAAAAAAACAGAAGGTTAAGAACTGATTTACCTACACTTTTTCGACCAGCACACTTGTACAACAGTAATGATGTACTCATTAATTCAAAAAAAAGTAAAAAGGTACTCTCCGAGCAGGTATAGTATAAGAATTATAACAAATAAATGCATGCGTTAATGCACTGTCGTAACAAAAACACATGACATTCAAAATATAGCCTTTTATCAACGTTTGAAACCCAGGCGAGCACTTTTTGAATAAGAAATAGGCACATAGCTGTATTCCCAGATCAGCCTCGAACATCAAAGATTCTGATAAAATATGCAATATTCTCACCGGAAACGTGTCGGCAGGTTTTCCACTGTTTTCAGTATATATTTGAATCAAAATATTTCTTGCTTCAACGTATCTTTTCTGTGTTACCAGGAATTTGGGGCTTTCTGGTAGTAATAAATATAGTAGGAAGGCAGCCAATGACCATAGAGACATGGCGAGAAGGTAGAAGTTCCAAATGGTAAGTACTGAAATAGAAAAAAGTTGAAATAGAAAAAAAATACGAACTACGAGGTATTAGGTTTTATCAAGTTGAAGGCGCAGTTATATAGATACAGATAAGCAATGATTATATGAAAATGCATGCAACAAAAGTATCCTACAGAAGGTATTGTATGAACAGATTGGAGCGAAAATCATAATAAAGAAAACTTTCCACGCAAAAACTATAACTAATAAGAAATGATAACACCACCTTACTCACCAAAACGCCCATCAAAGAAGCTAGCCCTCCAGTCCTGTATAAGTACACCCCATGCCATGGCTGGAGATAAGATCTGCGCAAGAGCAGCGTATGAAGATTGACATAACATCACGCGATCTCTGACTGTGGTGTGGCAGAATTCTGACGTTAGTGATGATAAAGCTGCTAACGATGTTGCAAATCTTAAAATAAAAATAAGATTTACGATAAAAATAGCATGTGTACAATCAATAACAAATATTTTTATTAAATATATAAATCGACACGCTAATCTTATATTCTTCTTATAAATGCACTTTTTTTTGTGATTCCCTATTGATTTATAACTAATTACTGCTACCAACTTTAATTACAGTTAAAAGATACTCATTTATTGAAAATCGCTGAGTTTCTAAAGGACCAACAAAAAAATCCTAGAAAAAATATTATAATGATAACAATGACTATGAGGATGACCCATGCAAGACCGCGGTTAAGACCTAGATAAAACTCGCGCAGACCAGGTAAACATAGCACAAAGGGAGGAGCCCTATACTCAGCTGTAGGTGGAACAACCCTGCTAGAAATGATGAAGATGATGAACAGTTTTCAAATAAGGATTTCACTGTTAGCCCACGTTTGCTCGGACGTAACAAAGTCTCGGTGAGATTTTATAGCGCACTGGATTTTTGACTCTCGGTGTTGCACCGAGCATTGAGAAGCCATTTAGAAGTGCTTCCAGCGCGTCAAAAAAACACACTGTTGGATTTTAAACTCTCAGCGCTAAGCATTGCGTTGCAGATTACAGTCGATCGACCGTGGACTTAAACTTATTTATGATAAATATGGTTTTTCCAGATACAATTATGAAGAAAATCCAATTTGCCGAATTGGTGGGAATTAATTAAATGCATGCATTCTCGGCTTATTTGTAACAGACTTATTAGTGTTAATTAGTGTTGTTTTATTTCCTGTCTTCATTAGCTTTATTTGTTATTTAATTTCGCAACAAACTTCGTTATTATTAGTTGTGTAAATTATTGGTTACCACTATTAATTCCTCTGTTTATCTATTAAATATTATGTTCGTTGTACAGTACAATTAATTGTATTAGTACATTTTTTTCTAGGAATACTTTCCTTAAATTCTTTATAATAAATTGATGAAGCTCATTTCTAATCTTTAGTCAAAGATACTTGTTGAAAGTGGTATAATTTGAAAGATTTTCTTAAGCGTCCCGAAATTAATTCAAGTGCTCTTCGTATCTTTTGCCGATATTATCTTACGTTTCGTAAGATGGTTATGATATTTAAAGAGACATTTGAAAAACAATTCAGGAACTGAGAAAATATATTCAAGGCCAAGTAAATATTATTGTTAAAATAAAAATGTCTGAAACTATTTGAACTAACACTAAAAGCTTTTAACCATTATCAATAACAAAGTTTCATTTAATCGACTATGATTTTTTGTATACTGTAAATTTTCACAAAATGTTATATCAATCTAAAGCCTTCTGCGAGGCGGCGAGCCTCCTTTCCGTATTGGTAATAGAGATCCGCAAACAACGCATCCTGCCGGATGCTCTACGCGGGGGTCATGCGGTCCATGGCCCTTTACGGGGCACCGGTGTGGGCGCGTTCTCTGAGGCGGCGACCAGCCCGCCGGTTAAACGCGTCCCAAAGGGTCATGACCATTTGGCTGGTCCGAGGATACCGTACGGTCTCATGTGAGGCGGCGAGCCTACTGGATGCTGGATTGCCGCCATGGGATCTGGAGGCAAAAGCCCTCGCGCACGTATGGGAGTGGCGCGAGGAGGCAAAACGCTGGGGTGTAACTCCGCTGCCGCGAGAAATCACGGTACACCGGACAGAGCTCCTGCGGGATCTCAAGGCGACATGGATTGTGTGATTGTCGCATCTCAGTGCTGGGTACGCCACAATAGCGGCTATAAGTCCCTTATTTGAGGAGTGTTTGGACTTTTCCAATCGTCAGCAGATTCCCGGCCACCGTAGGCGCGGGCTTGCGGATGGTGAGCAATGGGTAGCTCGCCGTACGGTAAGGACCAGGCCCGGGTCGAATTGTTCGAAAGTAATACCGTGGCCCTGGCGCACCTGGCAACTGAAGGAACACGGGTGGGTTTTAGTCAGTAAAAGTCTGACACGCCCTCCCGTTCCATCCAGAGCGTAGCGGTGAAGTCTTTTGATGATTTCCCACCCAAAAAGGGCGTTCATAATAGTTTGAAGGCTTGAGCCTTTCTTTTTTTAGAAAAAACAGGAAAATTAACCAACCATTAAAATGATTAAGTGTATAAAATAACAATAAGAGGACTTCATTTAATTTCTAAAACAATATCTTATGCACTTGCACTTATGCATGGCATTCGGCCGAGAGAAAGGAAAGGGATGCAAGTATGTGCTACGCGCACGTATTTGTCTATGTCGTCGCGCGCCCCTTTATTCGTACGAATGGTCAAAATACGGTAAATGACCGCTAGGACAACTTATTGCAACTTGCATCATTTTGTGAACTCGATTGCGATGAATGCATTTTGCTTAGGTCGCTAGCTAGAATGTATGTAAATTTTTTATTATTTGAACAACGATAATTCGTGTCTACCTGAAGGCAATAACGTAGTTTGCACTATATAAGACTATAATAACACGATTTTGTTCACGAATTTGGGAAAGGATAATTTTAAAATGAATATGTTACAATCACTAAACTTTACTATTTCGAGTTAGAGTAAGTTTTTGATCTCATCCTTTAAAGCTCTTAACAAAAACTGACAATCGAGACTTGGCAAACATATCACCCGATTCAAACTAAACAGATACGAAACATCATACGCCAGAATTGGAGAAACCAATATATCACATCTAGACATGTAATATAGGGACCATAGCCTAGGCCAAGGTAATAATGCTGCCAGTATTTTGGGCACGCGACCAACATACAGTCGAGTGTATTGCACAAATACTGTATTATTTACATATTGCTTCAGTTTTGGATGCTAGCAACATTACCGATATTGTATAAGAAGTTTAGTTTGGAATAAAACATGTGTTAAGAGGACCGGTAAGTCTGCATAAGTCTTGTAATGAAGGGAACAACATCGTCAAAATGCATTCAGTACAGCTAGTAGGATTTTTGATGCAGCTACTCCTTAGCCCCTAATTAACCAAATTGGTGGTGGCCCAATTACCGATTTTAATTACTAAGGCAACTACGATACTCTGCTGAAAATTAACGTAATCCACAGGAGTTTTGCAAAAATAACGAAAACATTGCAGAAAACCTTTGCATTACCAGCGAATGGAAGTTGTAATTTCAAGCAGTAAACAAACCTCGTAATTTTTCAGCGGAGACGAAAAACACTGCTTCGAAGTGATATTTCTTATCATTCAATTTTAAATTTACTTCAAAGTTGTGGCTAGTGGTTTGTAAACAAACTTTCCACTTAAAAACATCCTTTTTTTTAAACAAAGTGGGAATGAAAGAAAAATACTGAGTCGACTTCTTATCGCAATGGTCTGGTGAATCCGTCAGAGAGAGAAATTATTATGGGACTGGGGTGACAAGTCCGCAGCCTCATTTTATCTTCACAGTCCCTCAAACTTAGGGGTTCAGTAGAGGCTTTTATTGTGGATGGATGAGTAAATCCTTTGGGTAAACAAATTTACAATTTCACTGATTAACAGAGAGGTAGATAATTACGAATAAAGTTATTTGCCGTGTAAGTGGACTGTAACAGCTACTAATTACAGTAACTCGTTAACCCGAGGAAAGCAATTCAAGTTTTCGGTTCTACTTGCTTTTGTTTTCTCCTCATATTTTATTAATTCTAAATCACTTTCGACATCTTCAGTAAAAAAGGGCGCTTTTTATACTCAATCTTAACTTTGTTTTTCTCTATTTTTCAGGTATGTTCGGCTGAATGACTGACATTCAAGTGCGGATAATGAAAGTAACTATCATAGCATCTAGATCTTAGATGAGTGAGATTTTTGTTTAAGACTGAATGCGACATTAAAGTAACTGAGGCGTCTTGAACCCTCTCCCTATAATAATACAGAGTTTTTAATGAAAGTCAACTCACAGGACACCTTCACAGAGCTTAGCAGAGGCCAACATCACGTAAGTCTGACTGGTGGCAGAAAATAATGTGCACAGGAATATGCCTCCAAAACCAATCCTTAAGAAATATATCCTTCCAAATGTGTCTATCAAGAAACCGGCAATTATTGTTGAAACGAACATACCTGGAAAAGAAATGTAGATTAGAACTTTTGTCCTAATACGTGGATGACTGAATATATAATCTTTGTTAATAGTTAAGTAACAAGTAGATATTAGAATAAAAATGTTAATCGTCGTTATACAACTTTCATCATGATTGACGTACCTACCTTTTCGGAAGCTTAAGTCAAACTTATACTTACATATTTGACTTTTTTATCATCGATTTCACTGATACATAATCGATAAATTACAGACACACACACACACACCACACTAACACCAATACACACAACACTGACTTAATCGTATCGCATATATCTTTGTCTTAACTTATTAGTTTTTTTATTTTACTGTTTGTAACAAGCCTAAAAATAATTATAATTAAAATTACACTTGCAATTTTTTTCCCCTGGCTAAGCACGGCGGGATTGGAACTGTTGCTCTGTCTTCTAAACACAGGCCACCATGTAGCATATCTGGGAGAGCAGTGATCCTCCCACTAACTAGATGTAATCCAATCGCTGTTCTATTTCTATTTACTTCACCATTTATCTAGTCTAAGTTAAAAAATAACCTTTTGCTATTTATTATTATTACTTTGTCAAGTCCCTTTGCGCGCGTATCATGACCACCTTAGAAAAAAGTTCTTTCGACGGTTGAATAAACAAAATGACAGATATAATAAAAAATAAATCTGTCATTTTGTGTATTCTTTCTGTCAACAAACTTTGACATGCTATGCGTGCTTTTCGTTTTTACAAAACTTAGTTCGAAATTCTGGTAACTGCTACCGACACCGCTGTGCTCGCATATCGGTTTTGGTAGCAGTCCAATTACACTTCATGTGAAGCAAGTTGGATTTTACTCCCCCTATTGTGACTAGAAATAAATTAATCCTAACATAGATCTTTAAGATGGAGATTGATAGCATAAAACCAAGTACTTTATGGGTTAAGACTATGCTAATGAATCCACTTGAATACGATAGTTTCATACTAATGTAGCTTTTATCAGTATGGAAACTATCTTAATGTAAGTTTAATTCAGATTTCGACATGTTCTAATTATTTAGGAATGTGTCTAAATAATTAAGTATATTCTAGAAATCACTTACCAAAATAAGGCATGGCATTCAACAGTCCTTTTTGCTGAAGATTCATGTTGAGGTCGCATTCAGCGATCGGTAATATGTACGAAGTGGTGTTAGTAACCAGAATACTGGCGATGCTACCGAAGAATGTTACGAACAGTAACTTCACGTGAAACCTCCCGAATTTACATACTTCATAAGCTTTGTTGATTTCTTTCATAGGAGTTACTGGTTCTGCAAATAAAATAAAAATTGAATACGGTTCATGACGGTTTCTAAAAAGGGAGAGGAATATGTACTGTTGGATACTTTTATGAGGTGGCTTCTACAAATACATTTTGGTGCCCAAGAATCGAACAATCGTTGAAGGCAATAGGCTCGCTCTCTATTAGGTAGGTACGAGTATATTTAGGACTGTACTATAGGTATGCAATCTGTCCAACCCTTCGGGGATTACAGGCGTGATGTTATGTTATGATACGAACCTAATATATAGTATGTACGTATATCCTGAGTATCTCATTCAATCTCCATCGATGTGTGATCAAAGAAATAATCGCGATCCAGAAACAACTAAGAAGGTAAGGTCTATCAAGTAGCCCTAATGGGCCCTAATGGTGCAGGGGGGGGGGGGGGTGACAGTCGCTCCCCCACCTTCCCCCTCGCCAGAGGTGCGTGGTATATATATATATGTTGTGTGTATCTTAATATATGGTAACGTTTTTAAAACAATCGCCTTAATAGAGCGGGAGGGGAAGCAATAGAATATTAAGGCGTAGTCGAAGGAGCTTTTCTGAATGAGTTAAAATCAATACCACGAAGGAAATAGCAGGGTCTGATCGCTCTCTACACTCGCTCACTTGACCTCACCATCCCATTCGGACCTAACCGGTCCGAGTCGGGGTGCCCTAAGTCCTAAACTCGCATCGCTCGCTCTTACAGCCAATAAAATACACATTCGAGTGAACTCAGAGGCTACGAAATGGCGCGAAATCTGTTGTGACTGTCTGTCACAAACTCTATTATAAAATATAACAAAATTATTAGATTTGTTTTAAACACGGCACATTGTTCAGACCTCTAGGAAAATCATAAGTTCTCTATTTAATAGGAAACGCACTAAACGTCCGATTTCTATTTCGATTCAAAATGCTAGTGCCTCTAGAACTCGAACATACCCTCAAAACAGGCTCGTTATCAGTAGGTGAAAAGGGAAAAACTGTATATTTGTAATAAATTAATAGTATTTTTATATTGTACTGGTAGGAAAAAAAGAACAAGTCACCAGGGAGATCAGGAACAGGCCTTACTTGATGAAGATATAATTGAAATAAAGTCGACCCGTACTAAACTCATAGATACCTGTTATAATAAATAAACTGAAAAGTGTCTTGTATTTATTGTCACGCTGCTGCACCTGACATGAAAAACATAATTATAGGATATATTTAATTTTAATAAGATTGTTTCTTTTTAATGAAATCCACACTAATATTATAAATTAGAAAGTAACTCTGTCTGTATGTTACCTTTTCACGGCTTAACCCCTGAACAGATTTCAATATTTGGCTAGGAGATAGGTGGCATCCTGAGGAAGGACTTACGCTATTTTATCCGGTAGCACGTCCCGGTGGGATAATTTCCGACATGCACGCGGGCATAACCGCGGGCAGAAGCTAGTTTGCTATAAATTCAACGTTAAAGTAATAAACCTGCATGTCCCGCTTCTTTTTTCAACCATGTACTCAGATAATCGCTATACTATACTCTCATCTGCGGTCTTATAGCGAGGGAAATCAAGGCACACAGGAGTCTCGAAGCGCACCGTTATCTACAGACCTACACGGCGGCGTTCTGTGGTAGGTAAATAATAGAGGAGTACAATACAACACGTGTGGCCAGTTTCAGACGTAGGTACCTTTTAAGCGCTGGTAACACTTTATAGTTTGCTTTTCCTATAATGAATGCCGCATAGGTAACGATATTTTTAAGGTACCTAAACATAATACGTCATAATGACAATAAAATCCATCCAGTGTTACGGAACCAAGTAACTAAAAACTATGGTGTGATGTTATTAGCGGTTACGGACCAAGATTATTTGTTCCCGCTTCAACGCACACTATGATTGTCAGCGATAGCTCGGACGCACACAGACACTCTGCGCTACGATATTTACCTATTCTAGTAGCGCGTCGAAATTGGTAGGCACCCTTAAGGAGTTGCACAAAAACGACCATAAACCTATTCTGCGAAAGTGTGGAAACTGGGGCTGAGTGTGATTCTTTAGGGATTTGGGAGACTGATGTATTAAGTGAGGGGAGTTGGTTTAAGACCATTATAGAAAGCGATCAATTTAATAATAAAATCTCCTGAGTAACATCTAACAGAATCATATTGAAACCTCCAAATAAAAATAAAGTTATTTTTATCGCAGAACCAACACAGAGACACAATTATTAGAAACGCTATGGGTTATTATTAATTTAAAATTACGCCATCTATTATCGTTCGTCGGAAACATCAAGCATTATGCTTGGGTGAGGTCGATACAGAGCTTGGCAGCTGTCAGTTGGCACTGTTTGACATTAGACGTATTTGACATGACAGGCGACGGACGAGAGACGGCACTGCATGACTGCAATTTTTGGTTAGACGGGAAAGCGAAAGGTCGTGCTACCAGCATGTATCGAACTTACCGCGTTTCCGTATCTTAATCCATTTTCATCACCTTGTTTATTTGAGATATTGTTAATTTGTTATCGGGAGTGAATAACTAGACGGTTGTTATCAGTGTTGAGACTGCACTATACCTGCACTATATCGAACACTGACTCCGATAACGAGATACCCCAAATGGGTGATTGGACCCTCGACTACGTTTTTGCAACGAATAAAATCCCTAGAGATCGATAAACGCAAATTATAACGCAACGCTCGATTTCAACACAAGACAACTCAATAGTGAGCTAAATAGAAAGATTAACTAAATCTAAATGTTGCTTACATTTCAACTTGTTTTATGATCTGTCAAGATTACACTCTTAGTATGCACGTAAAAGATAGACATGGCCAGTCCATAAGCTTCTGCTGCTTCAGTACCAAAGCTGGGTCCAACAAAATTTTATATAAGGTTTACCCTTGCTTATGGGTGAATGTGGACCAAAGTAGGGATTATTATGACTGATGGTCTACCCGGTTGATCCCTAAAATGATTTACCATTATATTATTTCCTGTTTTCGTTTTTAGGGTAAATAAATATTTGACTTCTTTGGTGATTATTCAAGTAACAACTGTTTTGTTGTTCAATTCTGTTTATAGGAATTTAGGTATTGGTTGATAATTGATATTTCAAAATTATCTGGTGGCGATTGCAAAGAGGTTGTGTGGCCTGGTGAAGATGCCTAATCAATTATTCCTTTTATGTTACAAAGTATGTAGGTACACCTAAATTAAAGTTAAATTGTTAAAAGGTACGATGGGGTTGGCATATCCGTATGGATAAAAACCCTTTTAATAATAAAGAAAAATATAAAAAAAAAATCTGGTGGAACTGGTAAAAACTGGTTAAAAATAGTTCATCCACATCACCGTTCAGGACCAAGTTTGGCCATTAAAATCAACTGTGTGTGCGATACCTACCACATCAAGGCCGCCCACTAGCGGCCAGCCAAATGACAAACACAAACATTTTCTGACTATAAACACTAGCCACAACGTAATCACACATCCAAATTTTGTTGTTACCAAAACGCAACTACAAAAAACCTTACGTAACCACTCCTTGCCCACATTTTGTCGCTGCGATGTGGTGTGGCTGTGGTACGTGTGTTCGGGCTCGTATTATTATTATTCTATTTCAATAGAATTATAATAATACGAGCCCGAACACAATATTTTGAATTTAAATTCAAAATATTTTATTTCACACAATCCTAGGGTCTGTTTCAAAAGTAAGTGTACACAGACACTGTTAGGGTTAAATTCTTACATATTCACTTATTAAAAGGGAATTAACAACCCATTAATCTTTTAGAAGGTTTCAACTTTATATCTCACCACTTTTTCCAAGAGTTAACATTAAATCGTAATTGAAAAATCACGGACGAAAAATAGAATAAATGAATGAATGAAATGCACCGACCCCAGCGTGGTTTGACCAGACTCGATTGATCGAATGACCCCCAAGATTTGCACTAGTCCCTGAAGCATCATGCTTCATGGTGCTTCAAAGACCATTGCTTATCAAGGAATAGACCGGGGGGCACTATAATGGTAGACAAGACGTGCCCTTAGGATAGGAAGGATTAAGAGCCTACGGAGTATGCACTCTAGCGTAAGCGGAGTGTCTAGTGGAGAGGCTGGTGATATTTGTCTATGGGAGGGCATCTTTTAACGACGTCGCAGCCGGGTTCATTCAGGTCGAGCTTCATCGGTGCATCTTCTAGCGGGGTTCAACTGGTTTCTCGGCTGTTTACTATGGCACTGCTCTGCTGTGCTAAATGTTGCTGTTTTCAAATTGTTCAACGTCTTCGTCTGAGGTCTCGCTACTAACCGTTTCTGGTTTTTGTATATCTCATTAGCAGCGTTCTTGATCTTCCACCGTGTCCATCCAATAATTGAATGGATGACGATTTTTTATTATTTTTTATTAGGTCTTGAACTCTCGTTCAAGTCTTGATAAGCTGTTATTTGAAATATCCAAAAGTAGAATGGGCACTGTTGGGAATCGAACCCAACTCAACACATTGCGCATGGTCTGCACGCGTAGGCAGAGTGCTTAGCACGTCATCGGCAGGCTGAGGCGCGGCGCGTAGTGGTAATCATGTTTATTAATAGCCTTATAATTTTCTAAAATCACTTCTATTCTTATAAAGCTAAAATATAACGGTTAGATAATCCACCTGTTTAAGCAAATCCTTTACTTCACTATAACAGCTGATAACTGATTCCCTGTTGTCTTCGCATCAGCTGTTCCTTAATTCGCACGTAGTCATTCATAATCATAACTCATCATCGCTATGACTAACGAAAATGATGAAAAAATCGTTAAAAAACGCACCTGTATGAAATCTAAGCACACCATTTTTAACAACTTACAAAAAATATGCGTAAGATTTCATAGTTTTAAAATTATACATTATTTCCTTGTCCCCATTTTCTTTCTTTTTGTGTTGGTGGTAATTTACATATTATCACTAGTGTTACAAGGTATTCATTTTTGTATTGTGGCATTGTTTACGCTGAGCCATTGATGGTAGCAGACAGTAGAAGCAGAGATGGCAGTTTCATTAAATCATTTTGGCAATTATATATGCAATTCAACGCAAGTCTGTCATATGTCAACTTACTGCTGTGCTACCTATTAAAGATTACTTATCTGCTCTTCCATAATTTCCGGAATTCCCCATACTCTATTCAACTTCTTATCATTATTCTACTACTAATCGTATTACCTTATCATTGCTTGCAAGTTATGAGAAATGGCTACCTGCCTCACTCAAATAAAAGCTGAAGTCTACGCTTCAATCCGGGCAGCATGTTGGGAATCGAACCCAACACAACACATTGCGCGCGGTCTGCACGCGCAGGCTGAGTGTACAGCGCGGGTTCATCGCGGTGCGGCGTCCACATTCTAACAAGACGGAACAATAAAACTCATTCGATCACTAAATGTTTTTGCAGCACTTTCGAACTTAACACTTAGCACTGGGACCGAACATTTGTGACAAACTTTTTTTGGAACCCTCGGGTCTTCTACCTGAAGCACATTTTTGTAAGCTTGTTGCTACAAAACACAGTTTTTTTTTTAAACAATGCTTCAATAATAATTTCATATTCAACGACATAGTGTTTGTAGAGCTATAATACATAGTTTCTAAAATAACACGAGTTATGGTGAAAGCGGAGAAATAGCGCGATTTCGGTTAGACAACTGTTCAGGGGCAGCGCGTACCTAAGAGTTTACAAATACAGCTTCGAAGGCAAATGCCTCAAATATAAGGAACGATCACACCAGATTAGCTAGCTCGGGGTAGTCTCCATGCTTCTCAACCGCTGGCTGGGAATCAGGAATGCACGTATTCCACTTTTGCACGGTTTTAAATTATTTTAATTTCGACACAGATGCACAGGCACACAACTCGCGCCATATGTTGAAAAGACGTCTGACTCGGCCGAGGGTCCTGGGCATCTCGAAAAATCACGGACGAAAAATAGAGCTATAAAATTATCCCCAATACTTTTCTAATGAAAAAATATCTTTATGATGATTTAAAATCAAAATTTCGGGTTCAAGTATTCAAATAATCAAATCAAAGCACTGAATTTGTAAGTGGCACTAAGAATTGGCAACCACAGGTTTCAGGACCGTTTGTATATATTTTTAAGACGCTTTTGGAACAGAAAGTACCTAATTCAAATTTTCTTTCATTAAAATGGTACGTTCTCGATCGTTGACGCCTGTGAGCGTGGACGTAGCTTCACAAAAAGAAAAACATGTCGAAAGTGTAGTGCGAGTGCTCGTTTAAAGCATTATGGAGTCGAGTTTTGTGTGTTACCATCACATCGTAACTACAGTAAACCGCACGTCAGTAGTAAGCAACATTTGAACGAAAAAATCCGCTTATTGCAACGAAATCCCGCACTGTCATAGTCAATTAACTACCATATAAATGTGGTTTACTGTACTACCGTCTTATCATTATCTACAGGGTGTTTGGTAGAAGGACCGACACAAGAAGGACTTTCTTAGGGATATAGAGTCTTATGATATAAGTTTGCACGGTAATTGAGATATCATTTTTTTAACGTAGTCATTACTTTTTGTTGTGGTTGTAATAGAATGTACCTGTAACTTTTGGTGTTATATTTGCAATACACATTTATACACCTACTTGGTTCCAGAAAATTACTGAATTATGTATCGCCTGTTTTGAAATGGTGTAACGGTATGTTTTTTAAATGTTCATTTTAAACAAACCCCCGAAAAAAATTGTCGGCGTTTCTACCAAACAGCCTGTATATTGCAAGTTTGAGATACTAAGCATTTGATCAGTACACAATGAATTAAGTAAAAGAAAAACGCACCAGTTTTGTCCACCACATGAATATTAACGTCAGCCATCTTTGTTTTACTAATACCTAAAAACTTTAAATAAATGTTATATTTATTTCTCAAATATAGTAATTAATACGTTAACAAACTATAATAACATTATAATTACAGCTAGCTTCGGTATTAATATAGTACTGAGAATAATTCGTTTCAGAGCCTGATTTTGATGCAGACCTTGATGAATGATTAATTGCCAGTCTACTTTGAGCTCTGATCTCTTTTATGGGAATCTCACCTGAGAGCTCAAGTTATATTGCCCAAATAACTGGTATCTCTGTGTAAATTTAAGATAAAATTACAAAATAACTTCCTGTAATCATTTCTATTTGTATGTATCGTAGAAGTGGTTTTTGCATGTCAACTGATAAGCAATGATACGTTGCGTCGGTGGCTTAAATCAATATTTTGTAAGTTAATGAGTAATGGAGGTGGTATTCAAGAAACGCGTTGCGTAGCAAGAAATTAAAAAAAAACCGGACAAGTGTGAGTTGAACTCGCATGGAGAGGGTTCCGTACGATGATGTTTCCCACTAAAAACGAAAGTTATCAGATCTAATGAAGAGCCAAGCCATTCATTTCGATACGACAATTAGAAGTAGGTTAAAATTGACTTTTAAGATTTATTACATTGTTTGCTGATTACAAGTGAAATTAATAAAAGCATGTTGAATTGTATTGTTTTATAATCTAGCTTCAATAACAAATTGAAGTACGTTTACCGATTACCCGAAAGAAATGCAGACTATTTTTATTGTTGTGACTATTTTTAAGTTATTTATTTTTATTGTTTGTGGACAAATCCTAGCTTTCATAATAAATTTCAGCTATCTAGAACTAGACTAGCTTTTAATGACTTCGGGAAGTACCATTGAGGTTTTATGTTATATACAGACCTGCACTTAACATTTCGAGGGTTGGAAGGTGTAAGTTACAGATTTCAGCTTTCTTGGACTTCGGGAAGTGCATCAGTCAGCAACGTAATCGACGTGTTTTAGGTATTAATAAAATCCAAAGCATAAAAGCTAGGCACATTTACAAATCTATCTTTATTTTATCTTGGCAATTTGAGGTCTCTTGTATTATCCAGGCCAAAAGTATGAGGGTATGAATATAAGCCGAAACGCTTCGAGAAAAGGAAGGTAGTGTCCCTGCCTTTTATTTTTGGCTCGTCCCCAGATCCCAAAAACAAAATTTGACATTGTAGTTGAAAAACATGTTATCTCATCATTCCAACTGCAACTGTTAGTTTGTACGCACAATATTGAAAGATTTACTATGTTATTTTATGATTTTCTTGTATTCTGTAAGTAAAGAACAAATTTTTGTACTTTTTTTTAAATGTTAGGCTCAGTAGTTTCGGAGATAAGGGGGAGGAATGGTCAATTTTTATATTATAACTCAAATAACAAAAAAAATAGATCCCAACTACAAGCCCTTTTATTTGATTTGTCATACGGTGCAGTTTGATAAACTTTTTGTTTTATTTTTTTTAGTTTTTTCTCCAGAAGTGCCCCTATATTCAAAATTTATTTATTAACGTTACACGACAGTGTTTGGGTCACAAAATATTATTATTATTATTTTTAAATTTGTGTACCAAATTTCAACTTAATCAGTAGATTCGGAATAAATTGGCTGTGACAGACGGACACACAGACAGACACACGAGTGATCATATAAGGGTTCTGTTTTTCATTAGGACGTACGGAACTCTAAATATTCAGCGGACTCAGAGAACATAATTTATTATATAATCAGCGTTGACCTGAGAAATAGGCAGTTATGAGGACTTCCGACAGAAGTGAAAACCTCAAAATATACACAGGCCGCTGCGCGTTGTCAGTCTTGCACACGTCACATTAGCATTTCGGTGACGTCAGCATGTCGGTGAACACGAACCCATAAGTTTTGCCCCTACCAAAGAACGCTCAACGTGGCTAAAAAGTTTTCACAAAAAAGAAATGTAAATCGGTTATGTGGTTCTTGAGGTTCAAGTCCACAAAGGTACATTACTTTTAAAATATTTTTTACATAAAAACACCTTTTATCCTAAAAATGATCACATAAGCCCGTTTGTACCATTAATCAATTAATATGTTTATTAAAAACATTTGTCTAAAACATCATTCTGTTTCTGTCAACTTCAAACGATTGACAGAAATGAAACGATATTGTTACATAAGTTTAGCACTAAAAGCATTTAAGAGGGCCCTTCCCGGTTTGTCCATCTTCATCAACGCGAGCATGATTGAAAAGTTTGTTGTTTCATCTAACGCAATGTGTTAAAAAGAAGCAAGAGTGAGAACGCGTTGGCATCATTCGATTTCACAAAAACAGTTTTATTTTTAATAAATAGAAATCTAGATTAAACCACAAGATATCTGTGTAATCCAAATATCGTAAGGAAAATTAGGTATAACGCCATTTTCACGTACGACCATTTTAACGGGTATTATGACGGGTTGACCTTTCCAAATGCTTTTTGGTACAAGCAGGCCTTTTTGTAGTAGCAGCTATAAACTACTTGAAGTAAAACCATTCAGGCTCCCGTAAATGGGCGCGACACAAAGGCTCTGCGCGACGTGCGAAACGCGATGCCTTTGTAGTATGGAGGTTTTTTTTTTTAAATTAAACAGTTACCGCGGACATGGTGGTCCGCGCCTTTTTTTACAGGTTTTATTTGTTTATAGGGCTATTTTTATTATTGTTACAATTAAAGTGCTCCTACGTCGGACACATATGAACTTAACAACTACGTGAGTCCATCTTTTTTTTATATATATATATTTTATATAAAGTAGTCATGCACTCGCTTCATCAATTTTTTTGTTTTTTTGTTTTTTGATTTTTACTATGCTAGTTTGCTTTACAGGCATTTGTACTAAGGAGGTTAAAATTACGTTGTTTAAGGCTTACTGCCAGATCTTCTACACAAGCAGCCTGTGGGCCAGCTACATGCGGAAAACTATGGACACCCTGAGGGTGCAATACAATAACAGCTTCAGAATGCTCATGGGGCTGCCGCGCTTTTGTAGTGCCTCTGGCATGTTCGCTCAGGCGCGTGTTCATGACTTCCACGCTATGGTGAGGAGAAAAACAGCGTCGCTATTGGAGAGAACGCGGTCAAGTTCTAATAGTATTTTGAAGATGTTAATGGACAAATTTAACTCACCGATAATGAATCACTTCATGCTGGTGTTGGTCAGGCAGGAGTGATTCATTTCATGCGTTGAGTGTATCATATAAATATTGTTTTTCTGTGAGCTTGTATTTAATTGTAACACACTAACATAGCTTTTACCTAAACAACTAACATAATATGGATCATTGTTGTCTAATCAAATAAATAAATTTATTTTAATTTAATTTGTGGATGTCGCGTCGCGCCAGTGTGAACGAGCCTTTCTAATAGGTGGGGACGATAATACGACACTAAATGAAACTTCGTATATCTAATGATCAGTGATCTTTTTTTTTTTTTTTGGGTATGGCATCTCGTAGTTGACCTTGAGAGGTCGTGACTACTTAACCGGACTATCCTGTGGCTGCCTTAAGCGGACTCAAAGCCTCCAGCCAGGGGCGTAAAACTACTTATATTATTAAGCGAACGCTCGCTAAGGGCACCCCCTGTGGGGTACGGACCTCGGCTTAGGGCGTCGCTGACGGGAGGACAGCAAGATGGGACAGGCTGGATCAAGTTTTGTTGATTATTATTATTCGGGGAATTTAAAGCTACAGGCTCAGCTACGGCGCGGGCTGGCACTTCATCGAGCAAGGGTCGGGGGGGACAGTTACGTCGGGATCTTCGCGAGGAGCCTCGGCGGCGAGGTCGGAATGTCGGTCTGTGTTTGTGCACTGTACTGGTGGCCCTACTGCTCTCCTGAATGAGAGTTATGTGGTCATCGGGATCGGTGAGGACATGCTTGGGACGGCGGACATGACTAATGGAGGAGGGAATATAGCTAGCGGCTTTCACAACCAGAGGGTTGCGGTGATTCGCGGCGGTCTCGAAGAAACGCTTTGAAATGCGTTTCATGAACTGACGGATAGTGGGAATCCTGAGGTCTACGTGGAGGATTTCGTTGCGAACGTACCAGGGGGAGCCTGTTATCCTACGGAGGAACTTGTTCTGGAGGGTCTGCATTCTATTGAAGCGAACGGGCTTGGCGTGTGCGAAGACTGCACTGGCATAGGTCATGATCGGGCGGATGCACGCTGTGTAGATACGCATTTTGCACTTTAGTGACAATTTGCTACGTGCATTGAGGACAAAGTGAAGTCTACCTAGAGCGAAGGCGGCGCGCGAACGAGCCGCCTTAATGTGCTCTGAAAAAGAGAGGTGTTCGTCTAGTACGACACCCAGGTATTTGGCTCGCTTCTCCCAAGGGATCGGCTTGCCGAACATGGTGATCGGTCGAGGGACCAGTGATCGGATAGTCGGGCGCTTATATACGTAAACTTCTTCCCACGAAAGAATAATGTGGACATTCCTTTCTGAATAAATAAGGAATCCCGGGTTCCCGTTATTGAACAATTTTGTAAAAACAACTATAACAAATTTAGTGAACTTATGGCATTAGAATCGGCTCTCTAAATAAATAAAAAATACAATGAGAGTTTAACAAGGAACAGCCGTCTTGAAAGTATGTAAGCATTATTCAAAGATTTTTTTTTTCCTTTTCACAACGTGTTCTAACTATATTTTGTATGCAGGTAACATTTTCAGCAATCTCAGGAATTTCAAACGCGTCGGGATCCGGGATTCTGAAAGGCATTTTCGTATTATTCTTTCATGGGAATAAAAGTGAAGTTTAGGTAAATTTGCACCCTATTATCCGATCACTGCTAATGACATTCCCAACCCGCATTCCAAAATTATGGGTCGCGCTCAATTCGCTTTGATTTTAAACATAAATAAAAACATTATTATATGGTCTACTTGCACCAGGATGAACCACTTTTTTCAACTTCGACACAAAGCATAACAAAAATAATGTTGAAAAAAAAAAACAATTTTTCCAAAAAACCGTTTTAAGCAATTTGAAAATCACACATAAATCTTCACCTATTTTTTAAACGAAAATAAAAATTTATTTAATGATAATGCACTATCTTCATTAAGTAAAACAAAGGCAAAATAGACTATATTTTCGAGAGCGCAAAAGTGATGAAACTTAAAACAGTTACAGTGACTGACACGAATGGCTTAGCGCCACGAAAACTGTACTTTAATAGTCACACAGACATACTGTTTCAATTATTTCAAGCTGTCTCACAATTATGTAAGAAATAGACAAAAAACGGTTTTTTTTCGTTCACGGAGCCTTAATGGTCGTTAAATTATTTATGACATTATTCAGGTTCCGCATAAAATCGGCAATGGATTAGTGTTCACGCGATAATCACGCTCAAGGCGGTACTTTGTAATACCTAAACGAGCATTCATGAAATAGTTTATAAAGATGGTGTTACTCCTCGTTGAATTAAGTCCCATTTATACAGGTGAGGTGGGGTGCTAGTTTAAGCGGTGTAGCGTCTGACTAAATAGGTAATTATTTAAATTCACGGCCGCTTGCATCTCAAATCACTAAATGAGTTTAGCGCTAAAGAAAGAATAATCAATACATAGTGTGTGTTACGCAGTGTCACAAGCAAGTGCTGTACGAGGCCAAAAGGCCCCCATCTCAGCATAATGCTGCGACACTTTAAATAAGTGTCACATCCTAAATATAATACCAAAAATAAGTATTCTGAAAGGGCCCGCTGTGATGTCAAGGACAGTTACAGGAATAAATAGAATAAAAATAGGATACAATTATATAATTATGTAAAGTGACACAGTTAAAAATAAAATAAAAATTAACTCTAACGCAAACCGCGTGTCCCCGGAAGGACCCGACTTGGACCCGACGTAACATGCTTGTCTAAGCCTTTAGTGACTGTGGCACTCTATGTCAGTGTTCTGTTACTCTATGACACCGTAAAACGTATTTAAAACATAATTCTGTCTTTGTCATCGTCAAACAAATGATAGAAACAGAACGTTATTTTAAGTACGTACGTACGGGTTTCAATATTTTTCACCCATTAGCTTACTCAACGTTCTCGGCAAAATCTACGAGAGGCTTATTTATAAGCGTCTCAAAGACTACGCCGAAGCAAAGAGCCTCATTCCCAACGAGCAGTTTGGTTTCCGTCCACAACACTCGAGTATCCACCAGGTCCACCGTATCGTAGAGCACTTGTGCGCCGGTATGCAGCGTAACGCGACGACGGGTGTGCTATTCTTCGACATAGCGAAAGCCTTCGACAAAGTCTGGCACAACGGCTTGTTATACAAGCTTTACCAACTAGGAGTGCCAGATCGTCTCGTGCTCATCTTACGAGACTTTTTGTCGAATCGCACCTTCCGCTATCGCATCGAGGGTGCACTCTCGTCCCCTCACCCTATTCGCGCCGGTGTCCCTCAGGGTTCCGTCATATCTCCTCTAGTTTTCACGCTGTTCACCAGCGATATCCCACAGAGTAAAAAGGCTCAGTTGGCTCTCTTCGCCGACGACACGTACTATACCGGTCATTGTCCCAATGCTATAGCTCGTACTCTCCAAACCTCCGCAAACGTCTTAGGCGCTTGGTTCCGGAAATGGAGAATCGAGGTCAACCCTGATAAGAGTCAGGCGGTTCTCTTCTCGAGACGTCGTCGAGTCCCACCCCCCCTTCCCAGCCCGATCACTATGTACGGCAAGCCAATCCCTTGGGAGAAGCAAGCCAAATACCTAGGCGTGATCCTTGATCAAAACTTAACGTTTAAACAGCACATTAAGGCTGTTCGCGCGCGCGCCGCTTTCGCTCTTGGTAGACTCCACTTTATTCTGACAGCCCGTTGCAAACTGTCACTTAAATGCAAGCTGCGCATCTACACCGCAGTCATCCGTCCCATCATGACCTATGCCTGCGTTGTATTCGCGCACGCTCACCCACGTCATCTCCATAAGATGCAGACCCTCCAGAACCGTTTCCTCAGAAAGGTCACGGGTGCCCCCTTGTATGTCCGTAATATAAATCTCCACATCTATCTTAAAATGCCTACCATAAACCAGTTCATGAAACGCTCATCGAAGCGCTTCTTTGACTGTGGCATAAAACACTCCAACCCCCTTGATCTCAGCGGCCGCCCGCTACACTCCCTCCCGCATTAGCAGTATTCGCCGACCAAGGCATACTTTAATCGCCCCCGACGACGCCACTACCCTCCTCCAGGAGAGTAGTAAGGCCACCAGCACACTACATAAGCCCAAAACCCGATCGTCCTACCGTCCTCGCCGCCGAGGCCCGCCGCGACGCCCAAATCCACGCCCCTCCCGACCCTTGCTCGAGCCAGCCCGCGCCGCTGAGCCTGTAGCTTTAAATTCGTCCCTAAATCACTCAAATCCTGATCCAGCTAGTCCCTTGCTGCCCTCTCCCAGCGACGCCCTAAGCCGAGGTTCGTACCCCGAAGGGGGTGCCCTTAGCGTTGTCGCTTAGTTTTTAAGTTAGTACATAAGTTTAAGTCCTGGCTGGAGGCCTTAATTTATTAGGGCAACCACAGGCAAGTCCGTCTAAGCAGACGACAACCTCATAGGTTGACCTGCGAGATGCCATTTATAAAAAAAAAAAAAAAAATTCAATATTTTTCACATTTTGACCGTCTTCTTGAATAAAAGGAGGAGTTTTTTTTAAATGTAATGTTTCGCATGTCTCCGGCAATTGTGGATCGATTTGGTTTTTTTAAGGGATAGGGCATGCCTCAGGGGTGGCAAAAACTATTTTTTTCCTGTCAGTGGTAATTACATAACATGCAGCGGTATACAAATTTGTGTGTTGAAGTTACCACAACAGAAAAGTGTCAAATTTTTTTTTAAACAGCCTACAAAGTGAAAAATAACTTCAGTGTAGTTTTATTTATGGAAGTCGGTTGTATTTTTATGTAAAAAGTTTTTTGATGTGTATCAAAGTCTTATCTTATCTAATGGTCTCTTATAAATGTTTGCACAGGTATTGACGTATCAGACCATTCGTTTTGTTTTTTTCGTCATAATGTCAGGATTCGTTCTGCCATTTAAAATCTTCTTATACCAGGCACATATATACTACGTATAACAGAATACCTACTAGAATACTTTTGTATACTTACTACATTATATACTCATTCACATATACACATTCATATACTCTCTACTCACGTGATTGATTTATCTTTCTTTGCTTATTTTAAATTATTTTTACCTATTTGTGGTATAGTATTTTTATTCTGGGTGCATCGTCTTCACATATAAAAATATAATGAATGTACACAAAATATTGTTTAACATTTTAAAAGAGTAACGGTGGAGTTTCTTGCCCCTTCTTCTCCATGCGAACTACCTTTTGGAAGTGGCGCCTAGAATCAATTCTATTTAAATGAAAATGTTGACGTTCAAAAGTGCCTTTTAGTTGAAAAAAATGCATTGACTTTGACTACAACGTGCTACGGCTCTTACGCATTTTGTATCCCTTTCATGCGACAGTTTAGTCTATCGGTGCAAGGTACAATTAAAATAATTGAAAACTTCTTAAGGGGTCGTCATACTCATCAATGTTTACCATTTTAAAAAGACCCCAATCCAAAATTCGAGAAAAAAAATTGATGTTCCCTTAATTTTGTCGAGTTATGCGAACATAAATGATGACAGAGTTGCATCATGCAATATTGTGAATAGGCTGTGGCGCATCTGCAAAGCCACATGCGAACTATGCATCACACTGACGTCACGCAAAGTCCTGCATCGCGCAAGCAAAGTTCGACGCGTAACTAACATATATACCCAGACATAAACTTTCGACATCTAGTCGGAAGTTCCTTTCTTTTCTATGGAGGATGAGGAACTTAACACTCTCTTCCTGTTCATATCTCTATAAGATAAACTCTATAAGTTCTCCCGCTACAACAGTGACCGCACATTGACCTCCGAGTATGTACGGCACATAGCTTCAGAATTAATCATTCGTTAATGGTGTCCGTGTTTCACGAACACCTGCGCTCCACGGACTCTACGGTTACTGCAACTGAAACTGTAACATATTATGTACTGGAGATTGTATCTAGTAGATAGTGTTTATGAAGCTACTTTTGTGGCTTACATCCAATTATACACAGAAAAAGTTAACGTAGCTGTAACTGTTGCTGCTACAGAGGACTGTACTGTTTTATAAATTCTATACGTAAATTTAATGGTAAACACCACAGATTTGGACATGCAAAGCTTTTTCTTTACGAGTAAGTAGGTTTGTTCCAAATTTTGTTCGACTAGAATGTAGCATGCTGATCTTATTGTTGATTTGAGAGATGACCTTATTAAGTTTACAACATAATTAGGTACAGCCATTAGGTGGGTGCTTAATAAATATAGATCATTAAGTTCTGCCCATCGCATCGCCTTCCCGCGCTATTACTTCGTTTACTTTATCAAGAATTTGACTATGAAATGCAAAAATATTTTTTCAAATTCAACCGATAGTTCTTTAGCTTACCGCCTGCATACAAAAAAGACAAATTTTGCCTCTTTATAATATTAGTATTTATAGATAAATATTTTTTTGCAATAATCAGTGCTAAATACTTGAACAGACTACACTAACCTAACAAATTTTTCTATGTTTTCACACACAATAAACCGAAGTACGAGTATAATAATAAGTGATAAATATGCTAGTAGACTAAAATAGCCTTACCATTAAAAATAATCATACACAATTAACCAAGGGAATGAAAAGTAAAATGTTTCCAAAAAAAAAACACTTTACTAATCTATTTTGTCCATAACATTGTAAAATCTAATGGTTAATATTCCTGGAAAAGTTGGCGTGTACAAAAGTTTTTAATGGATTCTACTAAAGGTTCCACTAACCGTATTGAACAATATTTATTTTCAACTTTATAATCGTTTTTCTATGAAATCGGCAGTTTCCAATCATACTCGTATATTTGAAGGTTCGGCGTGATTTTTACACTGAAAAGTGGATAGTGTATAGACAAGTATACCACTTGTAACAACTTATAAACTACATGATTGCAATAAATGATGATTATGATTAGCCCAAAGAGTCATAGCGTAGTAGCAAAGGCATTGCAAATCATGGATTTGGTTCCTGAACCGATGAAGTCATAACTTTACTACTTTTTTTGGCAAGTGAGCTGATGTCGACTGTTCTGCCAGCATCATGGGGTGTTACTGATAGGTATTCCGGGGTAGTGCATGATTTTGCAATTTCTGACAGATGGCGTCAGAAGTTTCTTTTGTCTTACAAAAATTTTGCTATGTTTTTGTCACTCATTGTGCGTTTTTATAATGTCTAACGATATTATCAAGGACGTCCACGTCAACGTCACGATATCACGATAACACAAGAAAGTCATATTTTTTAAGACTCTTTGAAAGGCTATATAAGGTTTGACATGGCTAAATAAGGTTTGGGCGACTGCCCTAAGCATGTAAAGAAATTTCTCACTCGCTCGTTGCATTCAAATATTCATTCATAATGATTACGTGTTAATTTTTCTCCTAGATCTTTCGTGAACTATTCAACTAATTTAAAAAAAAAACGGATTTCCATGTTTTTAGTTTGACAAGGAGAACATGGTTTTGATGTTTCGTTTTAGAAAATACCGGCCAAGTGCGTGTCGGACGACGTACAATGAAGGGTTCCGTAGTTGTATGAATTTATCACAAGAAAAAACTTAATGTTGTAGCTGAAAAACTTGTCCTCCCATACATTCCAACTGCAAATGGAATTTGATCGACTTATACTCGTTAACTTGTAAAACCTACTTAGCTGTGATAGTTTTCCATATAACTTCGTTATATTTGGACCACTGCCGTGATTTTTCACATATCGAAAAACAATCATTTGGCTGGCAGAGGGGGCTGATTAACAAAAACTAAAATTTGCACTTCATAGCTTAATACTTCGCAAGCGGATCCCTGAATCGAAAAACCGAGTTTTCACTCACCCGCAATATTTTTGAACAACCTTTCCAACGACAGGGACACAATGGGATAGACGAGAAAATAATAATTCATCCCCACTTTACGTTTCGGGCGGTACCCATTTTTTAAAAGATTTTAATATACAACCTTGATAAATTAAATCTTTCTAGTACTAAAAGTCTGTGAGCTAAGCTGCGGACAGACGGACTTACGGATCAAACTCAAACTCAAAGCATTTATTTCAAATAAACCAATTACAGGCACTTTTGAATTGTCAAGGTCGGTCGTTCAGAACAATGAAGCTAGTTGCCCATTCCAAAGCGTAGTAGGAACCTATGGAGAAGAACGGGCAAGAAACTCCACGGACACTCTTTTAAATCAAATTATGTTTACAATAGATTGGTTACATCATTAATGTTGAAATTATGCATGTGAGAACGATGCAGAACGTTAAAAGCGTCCGTTATTTAAATATGAAAACAATTCGAAACTAAAATTTAATTAAAATACGCCGTGGCAGCTAAGAGATGACCAGTCTCAACTGACAGCGCCCGTTCACGAACATGACGCATGGATTAGCACCATTCAACTCAACCATTTTGAAGGGAGCTAAATGATCCAACACACGCGCCACCATCAGCGAAACATTAAAGTGAGCATGACATACTCTCAGCCGCCAGGACACATTCAAGTCAATGAAAGACGTACCCTGTAAATGGTAGCTTTAAAGCATGTACATAGTACTCACATAATATGGCATATAGCAATTATACAGTACTAAAAAATTGAGTTTATACAATGCAAAGATTCTTGTTTTTAATCTTCAGCAGCTCCAACAGTATTTTCAAATGCTAATCAATTAGTTGATGCGTCCTTGAGGAGCAGGACCAGCGATTAGCCAAGCATTTTTATCAGCAATGTAATCCCCTAACTTATAATATGCTCGGCTGCATAGTGTGCGTTTTATAAAAGATTTAAATTTGGTTTCATTCAGTTGATGTATGTGGGGAGGTATTTTATTGTAACATCTTAAACAGTACCCCATGAAAGATGAGTCTACTTTAGCCAGCATGAAACCTGGTTGAACTAATTGGTCCCTATTTCTAGTGATATAATTGTGTCTTTCACCTCTTTTACTAAAAAGATGTAGATTTTTCCTTACGTACATGATGTTTTCATAGATATATTGACAAGGTACCGTCATGATGTTAATATCTTTGAACAATTCCCTTAGAGAGCCGCGCCTGCGGAGGCCATATATGGCTCTTATTTACATAATAGGTTCCAATGTGTAGATGTCGATGGTGTGAAATCTTCCGAGCTACCAGTTCAGTTAGGTGTACCTCAAGGCTCAATACTGGGTCCATTCTTGTTTTTAGTGTATATCAATGACTTACCATTCTATTTAAACGATATCTGTGACATTGTACTGTTTGCAGATGATACCTCTCTTATTTTTAAAGTAGACAGGAATAGACAAGATTTTGACGACGTAAACCGTGCACTCTCAATGGTTACGGATTGGTTTACGTCAAATAATCTAGTTCTCAATGCCAAGAAAACGAAATGTGTGAAGTTCGCCTTACCGAATGTTAGAAATCTGGGACCCAACATCGTCTTAGATAAAGAGCAGCTTGAAACTGTAGACTCGACGGTTTTTCTGGGCATAACGGTAGATGCCAAACTTCAGTGGGGCCCACATATCTCAAGCTTAGCGGGGAGGCTCAGTTCAGCCGCCTACGCCGTCAGGAAAGTAAGACAATACACTGACGTTGATACAGCTCGCTTAGTCTATTTTAGTTATTTCCACAGCGTTATGTCCTACGGTATTCTGCTGTGGGGCAAAGCCGCTGATATTCAAAATATATTCGTCCTTCAAAAACGAGCTGTCCGAGAAATTTATCAGCTAGGAGCCAGAGTTTCTCTTAGAGATTTTTTTAAAGATATTGGTATTCTCACAGTGGCATCTCAATTCATCTTCGCCAACATCTTATATATTAGGCAAAATATACACTTATACACTAAAAACAGTGATTTTCACAATGTTAACAGAAATAAGAACAAACTACGTGCTCCCTTTCACCGGCTTCATAAGGTCCATAACTCATTTGTTGGGCTTGGTATAACCTTTTATAACAAGTTGCCCTCTTCTTTACTAGATTTACCTTTTAATGCGTTTAAGGCCCAAGTAAAATCCAACCTTTGTTCAAAGGCATATTATTCCATTAACGACTACTTAAACGATAAGAACTGTTGGTCGCTGTGATTAACTCAAGACAATGTTCGTGTTCTTTCTCCAGAATCAGCTTACTAACTGACAGGGTATATGAGTTCATATAATTTTTTATTTGACGGTATAAGTCAATTATTTTGTTGTCTTCATTTATTATTGACATGATCTACTCATTACAATGTTTTTAATGAGCTGTATTGCAATATATGGTTAGCTAGCGACCTCGAGAATTGATAATATTATTCTTGCCTGAGCAACCAACAGCAGGTTCGTCATGCTCCCTTAGATGTCACTGCTTGCGGTAGCGTCGGGGGTCGGGTTTCCTCCTTCCCTCAAATATGGCGAGGGGGGTAATGGCTGACCTTTGCGTTATGCTCGTGAACGGGTGCTGCTTGTGGTGACTGGTCGTCTTGCTGTCTTTGGTTTTATCATTGTTACAGTAATTGTTCTGTTGATTTATTTTACTTTGATGGTCCTAGTTTATCATTTATTTATTTTATTTGTTGTATAATAATTTCAGTATTGCATATGTAAGCTGCCATGCACTTTAGGCCTGAAGGCTTTATTTATGTATTTGTGTTATTTACATGCAATTTTTTTTCTTTTTTTTTGTCATTGGCGTTTCGGTAATTACTTGCAATTGTTTAGAATCAAGTTCTTCTAACTGAACAGACAGCTGTGCTGCTGGGGAGTTTGTTGCGCCACTTCTTCTTCCCAGCTAAAGCACTAGGAAGTGGTGAAGGGCGGGCTTTTTGGGGGACTGTCTTATGTAATTTTGACGTTCGAAAAGTGCTGATTCTCAGCCTAATTTGAATAAATGACTTTTGATTTTGATTTTGATTTTTGCTCTGATGGCTCTTTTCTGCAGAATGAAAATGGACTCGATGTCTGCAGCCCGTCCCCATAGTAAAATACCGTACGACATAATACTATGAAAGTAATTAAAATAGACTAGTCTCGCGGTATCTACATCAGTAAATTAACAGATTTTTCTCACAGCATATGCTGCTGAACTTAGCCGTCCTGCAAGGGATGTTAAATGAGGACTCCATTGAAGCTTTGAATCGAGCGTGATCCCCAGGAAAACAGTTTTATCGACGAATTCTAGTTTCTCTTGATTCAATACTATCTCACAATTAGTACTTTTGACATTTGGTAAAGAAAATCTTATGCACTTAGTTTTTTTCCCATTTAAAGCTAAATTATTAGCAGTGAACCAATTTTGGATCTGCAGTAAGGCGTTATTCACGTCGTCAAGATTTAATGCACGCCTATTAATTTTAAAAATTAACGAAGTATCGTCAGCAAATAACACCATATGTGGTTGGGTTTTAAACAAATGAGGTAGATCATTCATATAAACTAAAAAGAGGAAAGGACCCAATATCGAGCCTTGTGGTACACCCATTTTTACTTTTAGACCGAGTGAATTGACACCGTTTATTTGGACTTGCTGTTGTCTATCATTCAAATAAGATTTTACTAAACTGAGCGCAAGTTTTCCAAGTCCGTAATGTTCAAGTTTTAAGAGCAAGGTTTCGTGGTCGACGCAATCAAATGCCTTGGAGAGGTCACAAAAGATTCCTATGGCGTCTTGAGCCTCTTCCCACGCTGTAAATATGTGTTTTAATAAGGTGACACCGGCGTCAGTCGTACAACGTCCCTTTGTGAAACCATACTGTTGACCGTGTAATATATTATTGGTGTAAAAAATGATTTAACATTTGATTCAGCATTACCTTTTCAAACACCTTGCTGAAAACCGGCAACACGGATACGGGTCTATAATTATTGGTATCTTTACTGTCCCCGGATTTGAAAAGTGGTATTCCCTTACTGTATTTCATTAGATCCGGGAATACTCCTTGATCCACACACAAATTAAATATTAAAGCCAAGTATGGATATAAATAAATATGGGTAATACGAGATATGAATAAAAATTACGTTGTTGACGCACAAGTGTTTTTTTTTATTGAGATGGACAAGATTGAACTTGGAGTGTAACAAAATCGATTAAGTAACCGAAAAGGTCCGGTGATGTAATACAATTATTGTGGTCGATAATTTTTCAGTCAACATTCTTCGACATAAAATAGTTTCAGAAATTGTGACGGTTATTGGATCATTTGAAAAGATTAAACAATGAGTTTAATACAACATGTTCCAAAACTTTCGTATATTTTTTTGTTTTAATTGATACAAGTGAAATCTAAAATTCTAGTGCTATTCCTTCCAGATGTTCCAATCATTTCTAGAAATCAGATGAAGGCAATCTAAGAACTCAACGTTTAGAGAAGTATTGAGGTGCAAAAATAAATAATGTAATAATTAATAAATACTGTTCATTTTAGCTTACGCAAATATCTTTAAAAGTAGGTTTATTTTCCACATTAATCGTAAAACGAAACGTCAGAATCTTGTGTTCTCATTGTCAAAACTTTTGATTATTTCACGGAAGTTCTCGGAGAATAATAAACACGTGAAAATTAATTAATTAGTATTTGAATATAAGAAAAGAATGAAAAGAAAAATAGATTTATTTGTCACAGAAACAAAAAATAACTCGATAACAAAACGAAAGAAACAAAGCAGATTCATTCTTACGGACACAAAACATAAATATTACGAGCTAGTAAGAAATTTCTACACAATAGCTTAGCCATGTCCTTTCTTTCCATGATAACGTTACAACGTGCACGTATTTCCAAACGTCCACAATAATATCGTCACGATAGAAATTATAAAAGCTCTAATTGGTCTGTTCTTGTTCTTCAACGTTTCATATTTCAAAGATCGCTCACACTGCGACCACACATCAAGATAGGTTCAAAATTAACGATTCATTAATGACGTCCACATTGCACAAGGATGGAACACATAGTTTGATAACGTAACCCATATATTTTGTAGATGATGACATGTCTGTACTGTTATGTGTTATATTGACTTTATTTAGCACTGGTCTATGTTAGGTACAGATTAAGTCATTTTGATGTATTCTGTACACGTGCCGATTTCACCAATGAAACTGAAGTGTCAATATTCCATAACAGTACTGACGATGACAGCTCTTGAACGCGTTTTAGTTGTATGTACTGGACGCGTTCAGTTTCATTGGTGAAATTCATTTGTCATGCATTAGTTTTTTTCATGGATAGTTTTTCTGCCTTGTTGGTCTAGCGCCACTGCTGCACATGAAGTCCTGGGTTCGATTCTCAGGTTGAACATTGGGTTTTTTCATTACGAATTTCTCAGCCGGAACCCGGAGTTTGGATTTGTGCCCGGTTGATGGCAATAGGCTCGCCCCCTGTTACATGGGACTTTAATATAACAAGTGAAATGTGGGTGTACTATAGGTACCCTTCAGCCTATCCCTTTGGAAAATACAGGCGTGATGTTATTTTATGTGTGGATAGTATGTCAAACATAAACAGTTTCATAACACTTTTTTTCAGGAGGGCGTATCAGACTTTTACTGACAAAAGCACACCCATGTTCCTTCAGTTTCCTGTGACAGGGGCCACGGTATCTGTCTCGAACATCCCGCGACCCTGGCAGGGGCTTCATGACACAATTCGATGATAACGGAGAATAACTAAACATATAAACTCACTACGTCTGTTCATTACGTGGGCGTGAATTATAAATGTTTGATTAGCTGAAGTTTTTCTGAAACTCATTGTGCCATATATACCTACATTCAGGAGGAAGCTTATCTTATCATTTATTTCAGAAATGTAACTTAGTTATGAAAAACGACCATTTTATCAGCTTATTTAGTGTAATTCAGGAACAGTCGCGGTTGTGTAATTGTTTTTACAAGAAAAAAAACTATCTATTGAAATATAATTTTAATTTTGGAAGTCGGTGACAAAAACGAAAAATACAAAACCAAAGACACCGAAGACGAGTTTTTTTTTTTTTTGTAAAACGTTTTTTATTTACCTTTTTTTTGTTGTGGTACCTACCCCACACAAATTCGTATACCACCACTTTCTATGTAAACAACAGTGAAAGGATCTTCAAATAACATCATCAACATACACAAAGTTAAAGTTAGTATTGAAGCTAACTCAAAAACCACTCATCAGAACATGACCACATTTATATGGGATCACTTCAGAAGTACCCACCCTTTCAACTAAGAGCCTTTTAAATCGGTCCCACACCTGACGAAAATATCGATAAAATATAGAAATATAAAAAAGGCGTTTATAAGTAGATTAAAAAGGGTGTTGTACGCGACAACAATTTCATAGCCACGATACCTATCACCAATTATTCTCAATAAATAAGAAAACGTAAGAATTTTCTAGCATTTCTCATTACGGTGTAATACCTTTGTTCTCCCCTACACAAGTGATACGTAAACCCTCCTTTCTCGAGTTCAGACAAGCCAAGTGTTACGTCAACTCACACGTTAAATTACTCTAGACGGTTGGAATTACCCTCAAGAGTATATATCTCAATAGAGTTGAGCATAGTGAAATGAGATACCAACACATACGAACCATCTATTTCCATTGGCTGGCTATTAGGGTTGTCACCTTTTTTGGGACGAATCAAGTATTTTTTCATTTCGGTAGAACGACAGTAAAGTACCTAAACAGTATATAAAGACCACTTTTTTATTTTTAACTTATTTATCTTTAAAAATAAACTTTTCGCAATATTCAACAAATTTATTTTTCTTGAATATTTAGTTAAAGCCTTGCAATCAAAGTTTAAATTGAAACATTTGATCATCTTGGTTTCAACTAAGTTGGGAGGTAAGGTAGAGTTACGTAAATTGAGTATTTTGGCGTACTTTATTGGTAATATAGATTATAGAGTACATTTCGGCGCAACATCACTGTTGTTGTCGGAGTCAGACATTTTGGTTTGCACCAATATATCATACAAATACACAGTAATAAAGAATGACAGGAGAATACAAAGAAAATACCTTACTTCAACTCGGGGTGTTTATTTCACGAGCAGCGTACAAAGAATGTGTTTCCATCCTTTTTTTTGTGTATGGCATCTCGTAGCTGACCTTGAGAGGTCGTGACTACTTAACCGAACTATCCTGTGGCTGCCTTAAGCGGACTCAAAGCTTCCAGCCAGGGGCGTAAAACTACTTACATTACTAAGCGAACGCTCGCTACGGGCACCCCCTGTGGGGTACGGATCTCGGCTTAGGGCGTCGCTGACGGGAGGGCAGCAAGACGGGACAGGCTGGATCTGGATTATATTATTATTATCTGGGGAATTTAAAGCTACAGGCTCAGCTACGGCGCGGGCTGGCACTTCGTCGAGCAAGGGTCGGGGGGAACAGTTACGTCGGGATCTTCGCGAGGAACCTCGGCGGCGAGGTCGGAATGTTGGTCTGTGTTTGTGCACTGTACTGGTGGCCCTATTGCTCTCCTGAATGATAGTTATGTGGTCATCGGGGTCGGTGAGGACTTGCTTGGGACGGCGGACATGACTGATGGAGGAGGGAATATAGCTAGCGGCCTTGACAACAAGAGGGTTGCGGTGATTCGCGGCGGTCTCGAAGAAACGCTTTGAAATGCGTTTCATGAACTGGCGGATAGTGGGAATCTTGAGGTCAACGTGGAGGATTTCGTTGCGAGCGTACCAGGGGGAGCCTGTAGTCCTACGGAGGAACTTGTTCTGGAGGGTCTGCATTCTATTAAAGCGATGGGGCTTGGCGTGTGCAAAGACTGCACTGGCATAAGTCATGATCGGGCGGATGCATGCTGTGTAGATACGCAATTTGCACTTTAGTAACAATTTGCTACGTGCATTTAGGACGAAGTGGAGTCTACCTAGAGCGAAGGCGGCGCGCGAAAAAGCCGCCTTAATGTGCTCTGAAAAGGAGAGGTGTTCGTCGAGAACCACACCTAGATACTTGGCTCGCTTCTCCCAAGGGATCGGCTTGCCGAACATGGTGATCGGACGAGGGGGGCAGGGGGTATGACGCGGCTTCGAGAATAGAACCGCTTGACTTTTGTCGGGATTTACTTCAATTCTCCATTTCCTAAACCAGGCGCCAAGCTTGTTGACTTGGGTTTGGAGGATGCGAGATATCGAGTCTGGATCACGGCCGGTGGAGTAAATGGCCGTGTCGTCTGCGAACAGAGCCAACTGCGCCTTACTGCACTTGGGCATATTGCTGGTGAATGCTAGAGGAGAAATCACAGAGCCCTGAGGGACTCCTGCGCGAATGGGGTGGGGGGAGGATAGCGCTCCTTCGATGCGATAACGGAAGGTGCGGTTCGACAAAAATTCCCGTAGGATGAGCACGAGACGATCTGGCACACCGAGTTGGTACAGCTTATATAATAAGCCGTTGTGCCAGACTTTGTCGAACGCTTTCGCTATGTCGAAGAAGACAGCACCCGTCATCAAACCTCGTTGTAAATCGAAGTTGATGTATTCGACTATACGGTGGACCTGTTGTACGCGAGTGTTGGGTTCTAAAACCAAACTGTTCGTTGGGGATGAGGCCCTTTGTCTCTGCGTAGTCTCTCAGCCTCTCATAGATTTTGCCGAGAACATTGAGCAGACTGATGGGGCGGTAACTCGTAGGCTCCGACTTTGGCTTGCCGAGCTTCGGGATACCGATGACGGTGGCTTCTTTGAATGCCTGTGGGAAGATGTTATTGCTCAGAGCACCATTGAAGATGGTGGTCAGTAGCATTATCAGGTGGGCAGGGAAAAGTTGGAATACCCTATTGGTAATTCCATCTGAGCCGGGGGCTTTACGAGACTTAAGACCTTTGATGAGGTCGTGCACTTCGTCTGGCGTGACGGGGGGTAGTGGATACTCTGGGTCTTCGACGGGAGTGTTTCCATCCGCATTACCAACCGTTTTTATACACAAAATTACCGCCAAACTTTACAGCGAATCTTTACCGCCATTTAGAATTTTTTCTTTCCTTTAAATTATAAATCATTCAAGCGGATGTGTCAAGACACATCCTTAATTATATTAACTAAAACGAAATAACATGTTTAATAATTCAAGCGTATGTGGCAAGATAAATCCGAAATATTTAAAATCATTCAAACGGATGTGTCAAGACACGTCCTTAATAATATGAACTCAAAGGAAATTAAATTTTTAATATTCAAACGGATGTGCCAAGATAAATCCTTAATACCAACATAGAAACTTAAACTAAAGTCATCCGGAAACGCAAAATAGAAATTTCAATAGAAATTTTTCCATAAATTCAACTGGAAACCACAATATTTTAAATTAATCAAAAGAAAACTTAGCATAGACTTAACCGGAAATACAATTATTTATTTAATAAATAACATGGAAGTCAGACTAAGTACAAAATAATCGAAACAAGTTAAAATTAAAATCAAATAATGGTTTGGCGCCCATAGATATATATAAAATGTTTGCGCCCATAAACACCTACAAGAAAAAGATGACAATACTCTATGTTATAGAACTGGTGGTAACCTTAGTTGACATAATCTAAGTTTAGTCTGGATGAATTAATGGTTTTCTTTCAAGGTGTTGATTGTATCATAACACTAGCTGTTGCCCGTTACTTCATATGCGATCCAGGATGAACAGTAGCCTATGTCCTTACCCAAGTCATGTTTTATCTGTGTGCCAAATTCCATCCAAATCTGTTCAGCCGTTTTGGCGTGAAAGCGTAACAAACAAACAAACCAATAATATTTAAATTGGTGAGAATACATAAACTCATACCTTTTTCAACCTAGAGAACGCGCGGGATCAATCTACATACATTTACATCAATAGATATCACGTTAATCCGTTGTTTCATGAGTCCAAAAAACTGAAAACCAAACTGACAATCACGGCCAAGCTTAAAAGTGTTGAAAGGTACTGAAAATCTAATTTCAACCTCATCATTCCAAAATGACGTCCGTAAATTGTATTTTATTTTTAAATATTCACTAGCTTAGAGGGTGAGTGAGGCTAAAATGAACCGCAGGCAATTTCATACTACATTTTCAAGTAACGACCGTCGACATAAATGAACTCGAAAAACATTATATTCACTACGCAGAGCAATCGTCACTACAATTTGTTTAAGCGTTCCCAGCTGCCAAATATAAAAGTTCGCCAAACTTTTCGGATCAATAGAATAGCTGGTATTCTCAGTACAGAGACCAACAGATTTGCTGAAAACTTTTATGTTCCCGTTTGATTAGAACTTTTTGAAAAGTAAAATACTTTGCTTGTAATTTTCTATTGGGGAGAAATATTCAAGTTTAGTGAATTAGTTGGTTGAGTTCCGTAGTTCCGGGATCTGGGATAGTTTGCCGATAGCGTAAAGTTACCGTCTGGCCGTCAATTCGGCGTGTGGCAGGGATTGTGTTCGACACGAGGACTCTTGGGTAGTTCGACGTAAGACGTCAATTTCGATTGACATGAGTAAACCATAGTCGATGGTTTACGAGGAATTTCGTGTAGATTCGTCTAGCATTGAGCATAGTGTAAACCAATTTTGATAATTGAATGTTTTGTGTGATGTAATTGAATATGTTGATGATCCGACGTGAAATTACTATTCTGATTGGTGTGAATTAGATGCGTTTATACTTCATTAAATAAACGAGGAATACGCTGAAGGCGAGAAGTTATGAACCGGTCGAAGCAAGCATTGCCATGTCCATCTGTGCTTTTTTTAGGGTTCCGTACCTCGAAAGGAAAAAACGGAACCCTAATAGGATCACTGTCTGTCTGTCTGTCGAGACCCTTTTTCTCAGGAACGCGTGGAGGTATCAAGCTGGATTTTTATCAAATACGCAGGTCTACTGACCCTTTGAGCTGTGAAAAAATCAAACTTCTAAGCCAACGCAATCAAAAGATACAGTCGTTTATGCTGCAAAATTTCCGCAAATTTTCGACACTCGCAAGGGAATCAAAACCTACAGGCTACTTCCCGTGAACTCAGAATCTTGAAATTTGGTACGAAGCAATATCTTATAGCACAGATAAAGGAAAAATTGCGAAAACCGTAATTTTTTTGTTACATCATTTTTTTTTAAATAATTTTAAACTTACTACCCTTTTCCTCATGAAAGCGTGTGAACTTTTACATATATACCTACAGGTTTGTACGGAACCCACGGTGCGCGAGTCCGACTCGTACTTGGCCGTTTTTTCTAACTGAACAGACAGCTGTACTGCTGGAGAGTTTGTTGCGCCACTTCTTCCAAGCTAAAGTACTAGGAAGTGATGAAGGGCAGGCGTTGTAGGGGACTGTCAAATGTAATTTTGACGTTCGAAAAGTGCTAATTCTCAGACTAATTTTAGTAAATGACTTATGATTTTGATTTTGTAAATGTTTTCAGCTGCAATGATGATGTTGATTAAATAAACGTGGAGATTGTTTGCACTGTTTAATCAATTTCAAGAACAGCATAAATTAACTTAGAAACTAGAGCCAAAGCCCCATTAAACGAATTAACTACGATACAAAGGCGAAAGTCATAAATAAACCTTCCGACCGTGATAAAGTAAATTGTCTTCAGTAATTTGTCTGGATAAAAGAGACACAAACGCACTCCGTGTTTCTTGATGCCAGCGGCTGTTGAGGCCAAGCAGTTGGCTAAAATCTTCATGTTCAGTAGCTTCAAGCCTGGAATACACAGTCCAGGAGTACAGACTACTTGCATACTTTTGTACAAGTGTATACTTGCACATAAGTATGCGAATAGCTTGTATGCCAATAATAATAATAATAAGTTATGTATTTCTCCTCACAATGAAAAGCTTATTCTGGGATTCACATTTTTTTTAAATTTTACTTTTTTTACTCTACCTAGTCTGACCTTATTTGAAGTAGAAATATTTCTATAAAAGCATATCTATAGTTAGCCACAATACAGTTCTGTGGCTGAGACATTGTTAATATGCCTGAAGTTTTATTTAAAAAGAAATTACAAAGATTCCACTTACTTAATGATTTTTTTTCTCATTAAAATAAATTCACTCCTGCACATATAATGATTTTACACTATTGAATGTTCGCAAACATGTAGTAGCAGTTAACTGTGACGATTAGGTAGGTGATTCTCTAACACGACCTTTGCGATTAGGTATGTTTTAATTTCGTGCAATGTTTTTTAGTGTCAGTTGTTAACACAGGTGCCAAATTCTCATTCATTACGTTTAGTATGGTCGTTTTTACCATACTTAATTATATTATTTGATCTCTTTTATATGCAGGGTCGAATTAAGTTTGCTAGCGAAACTTTGCAGATATAATGGGTATATAAATATCTAAACATGATTTGTAAAAGAAGTTTTTTTTTTCATCGATCGAGTGCAGTCTCAGTTTTTTATTTGTTTTTAACTTCAGAGACGTGATTGGCATCCATATCTAAGCACGACAAAACAAGAGAAAACCGATTTGCTTAACTCATACTTCAAGTAACAACACTTTCAGCGGTTGTTAACACCCTAAATAAATCATTTTTTTGTGTTATTTTACCGTGTGTTAATTAAGTACCCTAATTAAGTTATGTTGCTAGAACAATGCGGTGCAACTTTTTAACCATTTGGGAATACTTGGGCTTTACTATCGGAAAATGAAATGTTTATTTCGGTGATTAGACCTTCTAAGACATTTGAAGAAGTCAATTTTTAGTCAATATATAAAACAAGATGGCGCTGGCATTCCCTAGCTGACCGATCCCCGAGAAGAAATGCCGCACCAAACTCAGAGCTCATGGGTCTCTTTTAAAGCCCCATTGTGGCCTGTATTATTAGACTAACGTCTGGATGAGCCTTTTGAAGGCGCGTTTTAATATTCACAACTACCTCTCTTTAAGCTACTAATATTCATTTACATATTATGCTAAATTTCCCGCATTGCATACTCGCACACAGTTCACTTAGTCTGGCAGGCGGCGCTCAGAAGCAATTCTGCTAATGTAGGCTTTAGCTACAGAATCTAGTTACAATGATGTTCTATTGTGATGCCTAGACCACTTAATGTCAGATGTGAAATCTCAACTGCCTGTGTGTTAAGTTTGAGATGATTTATCGTGTATTGGTTCATTGTGGTGAATCGGGATTGGGATATCAAGAGTGATTTATGATTCAGATGTTCGATTAAGTAGGTGTTCATGTTCGATTGATAGCAGGTTTACAATTTATCATAACGAGGAGTAGCGAGACGTGGTGACATCACAAATGCATTGTGAAAAAAAGAATCGATTCATGCCTTGTTTTATAATCAATCATGGTTGAATAGAAAGAAAAATCAAAATGTATGGTATCAATTATTATGAGGTTAGGATTGTGAACTTTATTAAAAACGTGACTTGATTATATTTATAAAAAAAAACATTTACTTATGGAAGGTTATTCCGTCTTTACGTAAGTTTGACGTATTTGAACAGGATTTAACAGCTCAGTCAGGCATTTTTACTGAGCTCCGCGCGCTTTGAAAACGATTTATGAAGTGCGTTAATACAATCAAATGTAACGTAAATGAATGTACTCGAGCAGTTGATCTTGTACTCTTACAGAGGGGGAAATGTTCGTAAGGCTTCTCCAGTGCTATATTCTCTAAGCGTAGCTACCATAAACTTCTTGCTATCGAAGGCACAATTCACTTTTATTTTATTTACTGCTTTACCTCTAACCTATAAAATGTTATGTTTTAACTAATAAAAAATAGTGTATCGTATGCAACATTAACTTGACATCCGCGCGGGGTCAGATTGATATCAGGGACCTATAAAAAATAGGGTTGTCCAAAGTTGCCCTGTTCACCCTTATATTTTTATTGCCCATACACTTTGATATTACGGTAATGATCATGTTGAAGTGCTTTCTTTTATTAAAAGTAGGCAATGAGCCACTAAATAAGTACCTACCCTCACTGATTATTGGCAACGTGAGTTGTATTGTGCAAGGTTGTTAAATTGATTTGGCGTTTTTTTTTACATTGAAGCTTCCAAAAAGTACGTTTAAAATACTTGCTAAAGGCACTGTAGGATATCGTCCATTAACCTTGTTGTGAAGTAAATAGTATATCTTAACCACATAAATATCTGCGTGGGTAAAATATCGATTTGAGTCACAATTTCCGTAAATAAAAGTATGAAATATCTACAGGATTCATAAGATTAGGCTTGTATTTATAGGGGTACTTTAGAAGTCCCTACTGGTAACACAGTAGGTATTTAAAAATATATATTTTTAAATACCGTTTCAATCAAGTGTTAGCTAAAATAATGGTGTTAACTCTTAAAAAGTAAAAGGTTTTGTAGAAAAGACCACAAACACCAAACTACAAAACACAAAGAACAAAATACGGTTCAAACCACCAACACCAACGTCAATCTAGTTCTATGACAGCTACGCGCACAGATTATCAAAGGCCAGCGGCGCGTGAGTCGTTGCCCGGAATGTTACCATTTAAAAAATTTTGTCTAAATAAACACTAAGAACTAGGTATTTATTTTATTTCCTAATGTGTTATTTAAACTTAGCGTCTGCTGCACGGGTTGAAGTCATCACATCAACGCCGGCTGTCGCTGAAAACCAGCGCTAGGGCTCTGTCTCGCTATATATGTGCTATCGCTACACATAAGCGATGCTGAGCGATGGCCGTTTTGCGTGAATGTGATGCATATTTTCCCCCAACTTGTTCTTGTTTTGTATTTGTGTTCTATATCTGCGTCGTGTTTAACGTATTTTCTTTCTTTTTCTTTCAAGAGTTTTCTACCAAATAATATTTTATTGGAACCACATGAACCAACAATACATTACGAAATCTTAATATGTTAAGTAAAAGCACTCTCAGTCGATTATACAGTAACGTTAAGGTATATTGTAGAATGGAAGATTAATGTTTGGAAGTTCGGTAAAATAGGGTTTTGTAAGCGATTGAAAAATAAATCTTTGTTGTCACCTGGAAACGATGTGGAAGTTTATTGCGGAGTTGGTTCTACTTAATTATGAAAGGCTTTAAGAGCTTTTTTTCTTGAATTGCTGTAAAAAGAAATAGTGTGTTTTCCTGAAATCATTCATCATTACCTCTGTGGATCCCGAGAGATAGACTATTCTTATGGCTTAATACTTATATTACACAAAGCACCTCCAAAAGTGTGTCTGTATGGACGATTATGGATTGCGCCAAAAGGATGCAGCAGCAATCTTCTGTCTGGTGAGAGAAGTCATTATGACAGTTTCCTGTTTGTATAATGCACTGTATTTCAAACGGACTAACTGATGAACTGATGATGAATGGTTATGATTAGATTTGTAAAACGTCATATTAGAATAGAAAGCTCTTAACAGAAAGAACGAAAGAAAGAAAAAATGCGTTTATGGGCATTGTAACACAAAAAAAAGGTACCTTAAAACTATTTAAACAGAAAACAAATATAGTTATGCCAAAAGGGCCCGAGCTCAGCATAGTGTCAAATGACAATACAAGGTGACATCTGAGTCCTTGCCGAACTGCCGCCATGGGATCTGGAGACAAAAACCTCGCGCACGTATGGGAGTGCCGCGAGGAGGCAAAACGCCGGGGTGTAACTCCGCTGCCGCAAGAAATCATGGTACAGCGGACAGAGCTCCGGCGGGATTTCATTGCGACATGGAGGGTGCGATTGTCGCATCCCAGTGCTGGGCACGCCACAATAGCGGCGGTAAGTCCCCTCTTTGAGGAGTGGTTGGAGAGGCGCCACGGCGTCCTAACCTTCCGCCTGACAAGTCCTCACCAGGTACGGTTGTTTCGGGAGGGTCCTGTTTCGCATAAGGCGGGAGGAAACGCCCGGGTGTCACCATTGTGTGGATCGCCCGGAGGGCACGGTGGAACATACGGTGGAGGTCTGCCCAGCTTGGGCGGAGCACCGCAGTGTCGGCGGCGGCGATCTCTCGCGTCCGGCCATGGTCCAGGCCACGGTACGGAGCGAGAGAGAATAGAAAGCCGTCACCTCCTTCTGCGAAGCAGTAATGCTTGCAATGGAGGAGGCGGAGCCCGTGAGGAAGAGAGCCTTGTGCCCTCACGCCCCCACTAGTCGCCGCAGGAGACGCCCTGGGCGACGGGAGTCGCCTGCAGATTCCCGGTCACCGTAGGCGAAGGCTTGAGGACGACGGTAAGGACCAGGCCCGAGTCGACGGCGCGTCGTGTTCCACGCACGCCTCAAAGAGAAGTCAGCACAAAATGACGGGGTCCGATAGGGCTGACGCCTCAGTGTCGCGGGAAATTCGAAAGAAATAACCGTGGCCCTGGCACAGGCAACTGAAGGAACACGGGTGGATTTTAGTCAGTAAAAGTCTGACACGCCCTCCCGCTCCAACCAGAGCGGAAGAAGCCATTTGATGATTTCTCACCCAAAAAAAAAGTGACATCTGACGCTGGTTTTCAGCTGCAACCTACGAGTGCTATACGCCAGAATACTAAAACACAGACAAGTGTGTGTCCGTTTTAATGGAATACATGTGTGTGATAATGTTCTTAGATTTAAAAATTAGAGCGGAGAAAATAGTTCCACTTTAATCTCATGATTTTAAGCACGGAGAACAGAAAAATGAGAAACCCTAAAATCCGACAGAGTATTTCACCTACTAACCATCTATATTTCCTGAAACGAAAACTATTTTCCTACTGTTAGTTAACAGTTTGCCCCCAAACTAGAAAAATGGATGTAATAAAATATATTTCACCAATTCCATTGAATTTTCTAAGTGCACTCTCTAAGCGTCCAAATGTGACAGCGTTTATGTATGGGTACGCAACCCTAATCTCGTATAAAAAACGGAAAATTGAGATATAAAACTGCGAGATAAAGGGACTGCCTAACATAGGAAGCCCGAGGGCCAAAGTCGCGCTGTTTTTCAACAATTTAAAATGTTTTCGTAAAAGTTTCGGCATTTAATGTATGAGGCACTCCCTTAGAAGGTAGCGATGCTGTGTTTTACGTTGTTTTAGGGTGAGTTAACTGGTTTTCACAGTTTTTTTCTGGGATGTGAATTTTTTGCGAGTGTGAACCGAAGGATATAAAAAAAAACGAAGAGAGCTTAAGATGACCGTCTCATTTGGTAGGATAGATGAAAGCGCATTGTTGTTAGGGGAATGAAGGATGAACTTCCAAAAAATCCGTATGAGATCATACAAACCACATTTTTTCCAAATGTACTATTCTTAGTGGTTTCGTATAGTCATCCCGAAACCATTGCATATTGTAAAGCCAGGAAAATAAATAATTTAGCAAATGAAATCGTACGTTAATTCACACGATTGTCTAAGAATCAAGTTACAGCTGTCATTCTTAGACAATTGTGTGAACTGGCTATAACACAACAAATTAGCGTAGTGTGTCGTCTCAATTTGATATCCTATATGGAATGATTTAGAATGATCTAGAACTCTTAACACTTAAACAAACGATACCATTCACTTATAAATGCACTTGATTGAATACCTGCGTCATCGGTTAAACTTCGTTCTCTCAATCAAGGCTGCGTTGTTTAGCATGGCCCCTACCATAAGCAGTGGACAGTCAGACGGACACTATTGAAAAAACTATGTTGAACTTTCTTTTGATTTATTATTATTCAGTTTGGTTTTGATGATGAGTGGCCTAATGTGGCAGAATTTTATCTTTCAAACAAAAATGTAAGTATTAATTTATTTTACAGTTTGAAACAGAATTGAAATCATCACCCTCCTTAGGCTTTGCCGTAGTCGGGCAAAAATCTGTTCCCTTTTTCCGTCAACTTAAAGGTTTTATTTTTATATATTAAACTTGTTACTATTATACAAACATTCAATTATATACAAGCTAACAGCCTTCAATAACATGAACAAGAATAAAAAAAATAAGAAATAGAATCTTATGGCATTGAAAAATTCGTCCACATAGCTGTCAACAGGAAAAGTGGCCAAAAATGCTGGCAGCATTGCTACGTTGTATGGCGATGCTAATTCTTTGGCCAAAAGTAGAATAATGCTATTCCTTTTTTTATTGTTTTTATGATTTTGTTAGTTTTTTTTTCATTGTTTGTATTTCCTGTGTTCGTATTGTAAAAGACGTACAAGTTATAATTTGACAACGAATCCTGTTGTATCATGGGAACTTCATTTTGTCGTCATTCATGCTCACGCAAGGTGCGCACATTAATAACATTGCAATTTAAGTAATATTCGTCTGCCAGTCCGATCAGAATATGTTCTCTGACGAATAAGTCCATGCGAGCGAGCGACGTCATAGTCACAGCTAGCACACTAACCATCAGAAAATCAATACCTTATCTCCCGTAGTTTTCTGGCTATAATCTAAAACCAAGCACGTCAGTTTCACACGTCACTGTCAACCATGACAGGTGACGGCCAAACTCGGCACGGCTCCAATTTATTTGCAAAATATGCTGTGCCCGAAACCAGCGATACCTTTACGTTTAGTTTATCCTTTTGTGCTCTCTTGTGTAGTGTCAGGATACTTCAATCTTTGTCGTAGGAAATTTTTATACTGGTGGTGTTTATCTGAGAGAAAAAATACAAGTTTTACTTTAATTATCCCCAGGCTACTGATTATCAATGCAAATTCAATATTATTGCTACAGTTTTGCAATTTATCAAAAAAAATAGAACTACCTATCAATCAGTAAAGGTATGAATCGACACATAATTACTTATTTATTTTGTGAAGCTAGGAATTATTTTTATTTCATTTTATTCAAAAGGAAAAACAAACAGCTACATTATAAAACATAGACATTAGAAATACACAAAACTTAAAAACAATATTACAACCCACAACGCTGTTCACAGATGCTATGGGATACTAACAGTGAAAATAATAATCGCTAAGTTTGCAAACACATTTTTTTATAATTATTTACGTATCTAACTAATAAATTACATGTCGAGTTAAAGATTTATAGAATTATCATTTGTTACAATTGAACGGACACGTCAAACTCGCATTGACGTTACAAAGAGTAGTTTATTTAAACAATAGGGCGGCTCGGAGCATGAGGCGTCGCTGCGCAGTTATCAATTCAAATGTCAGCGGGGGTGAGGTACTGCGCAGAGAGTAGCGCACATCCGCCAAAAAGTTTTAATCGGACTGATAATAATAAACTAAGCACTTGAAAGCGCTTCATTTATGGATTAGATTTTTTATTTACAGGTGCATGATGCGCTAAATATGGCAGTAGCGCAATGTCCTTTGTCAAACTTCAAATTTACCTACTAATTAGAACCTTAGGCTTGATTATAATCCTCCTTCTGCGAAGCAGTTATGCTCGCGAACGAGGAAGCGGAGCGCGTGAGGGAAAGGCAAGCGTTGCGCCTTCACGCCGCCCCTAGTCGCCACAGGAGACGCCCTGGGCGTCGGGAATCGCCAGCAGATTCCCGGCCACTGTAGGCGCGGGCTCGCCGACAGCTAGCAATGGGTAGCTCGCCGTCCGGTAAGGAGTCCAGGTCCGCGTCGACGGCGCGTCGTGTTCCCCGAGCGACTCTTAGAGATGTCAGTGCTTAGTGACGGGTTCCGGTAGGGCCAATGCCTGCCAGGGTTTCGGGTGGTTCGAAAGAGACACTATGGCTCTGGCAAGTGAAGGAACACGGTGGGTTTTAGCCAGTAAAAGCCTGACACGCCCTCCCGCTCCACCGGGGGAGAAGTCATTTGATGATTTCCCACCCAAAAAAAAGGCTTGATAATAATAAGGACAACGTCAATCAATCTGCCTAGTCCTAGTCCTAGTTGGAATAAGTACATGGAGCGACTCTGACCTCCCCAACCCAGTTACGGCAAGGTTGCAGTCTTTTTTAACTTTCTAAGGCCTCTGTAAAAGCTGGGTTGATGGCAATAGGCTCGCCCACTATTGAGGTCGCGAGCCTATTGCCATCAACCGGGCACAAATCCAGACTCCGGGCTGCTACTGAGAAATTCTAGATGGGTTTTATTAAACCCAATAACACTATGGGTGTACTATAGGTACACCTCTGCCTTACCCTTCTGGGATTACAGGAGTGATGTTATGTTATGTTAACAATCCAAATTCATGAAATAATTGTAAATCACAAATCATAAATTTAATTGTATATTTGTGACATCTGAATATTTTTACACCTATGTTGTAGTAGAATGTTTATAAATTTAAAAAATATTAACACCATTCTGTGATAAACTACATTCTGACAAATAAATAAATTCTGATTCTGATTCTGAAAATATACACAGAATCTAGCAGTTCAAACGCAGGCACCAGCCGGGCTGGCCAGTGCCTGCCGAAACGCACCAAGGCACATCGCACTGTCAAAGATCTACGAATAATAAACGAAAACGTGCGTTCCTAGGCACGGAGGGCTTTCGATATGAATTGTATGGTCACCCATCCACGAACTGACCGCGGCAAGTGTACCTTCGATCACGTCATAAATATCCACACATACAGACATAAACTCACGCCTTCTTTCCATGGGGTAAGCAGAAACTACAAAACGCCACCTGATACGATTCTCACATACCTATATCCTACATCTGGTCATACACGCGCGCCGGTTGTGAGTGCTACGCACCTGACCTTTCTAAAAAACATCACCAATAAGTCACTATATATATCGTCCTAGGGCGTCCCCTCCCAGCGTTTCCACTCACATCTGCTTTGTAAATACCTTTTGTTAGTCTCCTTTCATTCATCCTCTCCAAATGAGCAAAGCACCTTAGAAAAATCTTTAAAAAAAATTGCCACTACATCTTTTTTTAAACCTCACCGTTACCTTATCACATAATTCCTCAACCTATAATTAAAGTCACGAGGAACGCATAAATACGCTTTAAAAAAAAACCCGTGTCAAACTTTATGCTCATTCCAAGATAAATTACTCGTAACAGTTTAGAGAAGAAAAGATAAATTCATTGAAAATGTAGACAACTGTTGTGTAATGTTTGTGTTTCATAAGAAAGCTGTCCGTCATAATAAAATGGCCGTCATGAAAATATGTAATTTTTACAGTATTAAACATTTAGGTGACAAAAAACGTTCTGAGGGACAATTCCCGTAATTTTAAGAAAGTTCACAGTCTTATCGCATTCTCAATCTGTCAAAAATACCTCTAAATTCCCTAAATTTTTGAAAACTATTTGACATTGATTGTCGCTGAGATGAGATTGCGACGAGATTATGAGTATTTTTAAATGCGAGAGTTGGTCATCTGTATTTGGGCATCCGTTATTGTACAACCATTGTCCGCTTTACAATAAAAAAACAATAATTGTGAAGTTTACAAATTAATTGAATCCGCGGCTTCGACCGCGTCGGTTTCGGAAATTGTCTCACGGGATCGTGCTATTGAAACAAAAAGTAGCTTATGTCCTTTCCCAGAATGCCATCTATCTCCCCGCCCAATTTTTTTGGATTCCGATCAGTGGTTCAGGCATAATATATAGACTAGTGATAGTGGCGGGCTGTTCAGGGGCGGCTGCTGCAAGTGCGGTAAACCTCAAATAGCGAAAATATTCCAATCTTATTGTGAGTTATGTTTGAGCCGTTTGGGGCTGAAACACTAGGGCCATCGGGTCTGGGCACACCACAATAGCGCCAGTAAGTCCCAACTTTGAGGAGTGGTTGGAGAGGCGCCACGGCGTCCTCACCTTCCGCCTGACACAGGTCCTCACCGGACACTGTTGTTTCGGGAGGTTCCTGTGTCGCATAAGGCGGGAGGAAACGCCCGGGTGTCACCATTGTGTGGATCGCCCGGAGGACACGGTGGAGCATACGGTGGAGGTCTGCCCAGCTTGGGCGGAGCACCGCAGTGTTCTCGCGGAGGCGATCGGCGGCGGCGATCTCTCGCGTCCGACCCTGGTCCAGGCCATGGTACGGAGCGAGACGGAATGGAAAGGCGTCACCTCCTTCTGCGAAGCAGTAATGCTCGCGAAGGAGGAGGCGGAGCGCGTGAGGGAGAGAGCCTTGCGCCCTCACGCCCCTAGTCGCCGCAGGAGATGCCCTGGGCGTCGGGAATCGCAAGCAGATTCCCAGCCACCATAGGCGCGGGCTTGTGGACGGCGAGCCATGGGTAGCTCGCCGTCCGGTAGGAACCACCCTGGTCGACGATCTCTTTGAGGCGCGCGTGGAACACGACGCGCCTCAAAGAGATCAGCCCAAAATCAGTGTCAGCACAAAATGACGGGGTCCGATAGGGCCGACGCCTCAGGGTCGCGGGTAATTCGATAGAGATAACCGTGGCCCTGGTACAGGCAACTGAAGGAACACGGGTGGGTTTTAGTCAGTAAAAGTCTGACACGCCCTCCCGCTCCACCCAGAGCGGGAGAAGTCATTTGATGATTTCCCACCCAAAAAAAAAAAAAGGGCCATGGGGTCCGAGTGCCCACTTGGTTTTCCGAGACATTGCTAAGCGATTGGTCGACTCGTCACGTGACCCTCTGGCTAGCCTCATTATTGGCCAAAGAATTAACATCGTCATACAACGTGGCAATGCTGCCAGCCTTTTGGGCACTTTCCCTGTTGACAGATCCGGTTTCGGTCCGGTCTTCCATCGTTTTTTTTTTAAATTCATATTCATAATATTTATTATGTATGTATAAAAGTTTATTTTAATATCCCTAGAGACCAAGCTTATCATTATTAACAGGTTCGAATCCGCAGTACCAAGAATAACGTTGTTACTAATACAAATTAATTGACTATAACATTGAATGTGAGTGTAAATAGGGATTATTATGCTATGAACGAAACATGATAAAATGTTAGTATAGCTCGTTCGTTACGGTTGTAAGGGTACTTATCGGGATTATTCTGGATAGGTATTTTGGCAGGTTTGCGGTATTATCTACATTTTGGTAAACTAGCTTTAAAAAAGTTCAAAATTCACCTACTAAACCTTAAATTTAATTTCGACATATCAATAACATTGTTATATTATGTCTATGTTAAGTCATCATCACGCATGTTCCCCGAAGGATTAGACAGAAGTGTACTTATATTACTCCCACATTTCGTCTGTTATGTTTAAGTCCCATGTCATAGGGGGCAACCCTAATACCGACAACCTGGCATAAATCCAGAATCCGGGCTGCTACTGAGAAATTCGTGACGAAAAACCCAATAACACTTTGCTCGACCTGGGAGTTAAACCCAGGACCTCACGCTCAGTTGTTGCTAGTTGAGCTAGCGACCACAAGACCGAGGCAGTAAAGTCAACGAGAATTTAAATAAAATTGTAATTTCTAGTTTACTTTGCTATGTGGACGTGTGCCTGACGAATCTGGAATGCCTGAATCATTGTTAGTCATATGGTTCACAACTTAGTGCTCAGAGAATATGAACAGGCGTCTTTTGTAGAAATAATATTAATTACTGATTTAATTATAAATAAGAATGGTATGCGTAGTAACAGTTTAATCAGTTATTACAGTATACAAAATCACAATCACATTTTCATCATTGTCTCACTTCAGGGCAGATGCTCGTTTTCATATTGAAAAGGCATGAGCATTGAACATCTCGCTTGCTCAGGTCGGCATAACAGTATGAGACTTACATAAATTACTAGGCCCGCATGTCGATTCTGTAAAAATCTCACCGTGAGGACTTGCGTGGAGTGAGATGTCAGTGTCATCCCGTCTTGGTCAATCTCTAGCATCAGTGACACTGACAGCTGACTCCGCGCTCACTTCACCTAAGCTTTCACGGTGGTATGGTTACAGAATAGCACTACAGGTTTCCTCCTTCAGCGATGTCAGTGATTATTATTTAATTATTTATTTAAATTTGCAGAAAGCTTACAGACTAATAACACAAATTAAAAACATTCGTAAGTAAAAAAATTGCTAAGTACAAACATTTATACATCTAGTTACAATTACTTTGCGATGACTGAATGTATGTAAACAGCGATTTGCAAACAAAGACAAAACAGAATTGTTTGAAAATATAAAAGAAAAATAGACGAAGATACATAAAAAAACAACATCAAAAATCTAAAATGATATACGAGCACCTACATTCCTACATTCAGTACATTACACCATTTTCATTTGATACTATATAGTAGTTATTCATTAATATCCCCAAAATATTCCTTGTTTAGGATCTTTCAAACACCGTGCGCGTTGGTGCAAAATAGATCGATCTCCAGGTGCGATGGCAAATTATTGAAGGCTTTAACACGACGAATGGACAAGGCGTTACGCCTGTTATTTTGGTTAGTGCGAACAAGTATTTGCTGAGTAGTTCCGGACAATCAATCAAGCTGTTTGCTATTCCTGCCGAAAAACATATATCAACAATATTACGGCTCATTTTCAACGGCAAGAAATCGTATCGCTTGCAACGGTGTTCGTAGTCCACTGAGAATTGCTTTGCCTTAGTCTTAATAACGCCAAAACTTCCTCTGAACGGATTCAATACAAGATTTACAAATCTCGTATTGAATCCGTTCAGAGGAAGTTTCCTGGCTGCGCACGAGAGAGCAGTAGAGGACTTTTACTGGTTTAAGAGACCGAAAGCTAGAGTTAGCTCTCATAATAAAGCCCAGGGTCTTGAAAGCTTTCTCGACAATAGTTTCTATGTGATCGATATGAATGAACTTATAAATGCACAAAAGACGTTGACCTTAGTTTAAAAAAATCACAGCAAAACAACTCAATAAACAGCTAAAGACACAATACTCACCATATACTCTTCAAATAAACCTAGATCACACATTCTACACCAACACGAAACCAGAAGTACATAGAGTACTCGAAATACTACGTCTCGTTCGACAAAGCATACATGATCAAAGCCACAAGAAAGCACATAAGTAACACGTACATTCTGCCTGAAACCGAACTGCGACCCTCATTTAAAATTCAAATACCCATTAAGTACATTGAAGTGTTGAAAATTCCACCGTATTCATGATTCCCGGTGAGGAGTTCGAACAAATAGATAGGAACTAAGTTTAAAAGCTTCTAGAGCAGAGGCTCCCAACCTTTTAGCATACCCAACAACTTTCAACTGAATGGCCCTTAAACTGACCATTTAAATGTCTGACCATTCAGTAGGCTTATTTTGTACTTTTGTACTTTATGTTGTCCGCGACTTCGTCTGCAATCCAGGATAAAAAGTAGTCTATGTCCTTTACCCAGGTCATAGTCTATGTGTGCCCGGATTTCATCCAAATTTGTTCAGCTCTTTTGGCGTAAATGCTTAACAAACAAACTTACTTTCGCATTTATAATATTATTATTAAGTTAGGGTAAGGATAGTTAGAATCAGGATTGTTGATAGTTGTTTCAGCCATTTTATTTTTTAATTAGGATTTTTTTGGCTTGCCTGCCTAACCTACCTGCCTAAGTCAAAGCTGATTTGTTTTGTTTCTCAATTCATATTTTTGAAATTGTATTTAATTTTAATAGATGAGGCTCTATTTGAGTATACGTAAGAACTTAAATCTGTAACTTTTATTAATTAAAGTAAAATGTAAATACTGTTGGCGAACCTCATCATCATTTCAGCCGAAAGACGTCCACTGCTGGACATAATTCTCCCCAAGCATCGCCACTTTGTCATTTATTAATAATTATATAACTAAAACCACTAAGTGCCCTTACCTGTTAGGGCAAAATTACCAGGAGCTGATGACGCATACCGAAGGCGCAGAATGTCAAAGTCAAATAAATAAATTGACCAATTGTTCACTTTTACTGCAGGTTTGTTTGACATCACGAATTTTTTTCTGGTATTAGTAACACATGTGTTTTTTTAAATGTAGCTTTATTTTTAAAGCCGCCACAGCTTCTTCCCCCTCTTATGTCACTTTACTCCCCACGGGTTGGGAACCCCTGTTCTAGAGAGTGAAGTCAGGATGTCGGTAGATAACGTCGCTGCGTTGTCCCAGTTATTCGCAGACAGTCTTAGGAAGCGCCCTTAGTGTTCGGGCTGGCGGTAAATATATGGAGAGTTCTTCGACTAGCATTTTTTTGTAATGTTGCTATTATTACGTACTTAAAAATACTAATCATTGATATCTCCTGGGAAATCTATGACAGGAACTTTGTTCTGATTGTTATCTCAAATCCATCTGATGAAATAGACAGTATTACATCACGCCAGTATTCTCTAAAGTACACCCACCTTTTGCTAGAGGGCGAGCCTATTGCCATAAACCGGGCACAAATCCAGACTCAGAGGCCCGACCCGGAAATTGGACCTCATGCTCAGCAGCAGCGCTTGCGACCAATTGACCAATGAGGCAGTACAAAACATAGACAATACTAAATTGCTGATAAACAGGTGAAATACAGAACCATTTTAATAAAAAAAAAACATCCTAACGAGCCCAAAAGTCACCAATTCACTTAATACTAAAACACACTTTCATTGCCGAAAACCAGGACGGAGAATATAAATATACCTATATTATCCCCCAATTACTACACACATCTCACACTACTTGGGCATAAAGACATACACACACGGAAGAGAATAATTAAAATAAAACATCTGTGCTCCACAAGAATTTAAAACGCAAGCTGCACGTAATTAATGTAGCTCCACAAATTGGCGACTCGATCTACAATGTGTGCCAGACGTTAGGGTGTGGTGCTAGTAGCGACTAACAGCCAGCGACTTATAATGTAAAAATCTCACCCTGAAAACCTATGTGAAGTGAGCTGTCTGTCATGTCACGTACTCCCATTTTATAACAAAATATATTATTTTAAAACTATCCACATGGTTCGGCCCACTTTAGAAACTCTCAATTTTATGGTCGGACAGCTAGAAGCGTTACCCTAATTAATAACAGAATATCGTAATTCTTTAAAATTATAAAACAATATTGAACGTCTTATAAACCCATTAATTACATTTATATTTTATAGGACAAAACTGGCACTTATGTCAGTTATCGGTCGAAGAAATTTTTTACGTCAGTTAAGATGCGATCATTCAACAAATTCTAAAGAAACGCGTAGGATATCCGATTTCTAATTTCGACTCACAATACTAGTCAGACATCTGGTTGCGATAAGCTGAGTTATTATGATTGCTTTAAGAGTTCGTAAAGGGTAGGGCCCTTGACGAACTAAGCGTAAGTTAGGAAATTTGTATTAAGTGTGATGGTAAAGTATTTGGAAACCAATGTGCTTGCTTAAGCTACAGTTCCTAAGAAAAGCGGTGGCAGCCATTTAGCTTTTTTCCATTTAGCTTTTGTTGAATGACGTCACTGAAATGTAATCTTTAAAGTAAAATCAAATCCAATCAAAATATTTTATTTCACATAAACCTACATAGGCACTTATGAAACGTCAGAATATAGATGCACGGTTCCAATTGGTCGTTTCCAATGGAGAAGAGCCGGCGAGAAACTCCATGGTTACTCTTTTAAAAATATTTGTCTTTTACAATGTTTTCAAATTACAGTGTTAATAGGTATGGGGGGACAGTGTAGGCCTGTCAACAAGTACCATATGATTAACAAATAGACTATGGTCTATAAATTTACAATCTACAAGGCCTACAACGCTCTCACATTTACAAAATATAAAATAATCTAATAAAGTAAAATAAAAATAAACTAATTTAAACCAAAAGCCAATAATTTAGAGTTGAAATTAAAATTGTAGGTATATAATGTCAAATAATAATAATATTATGTCAGAGTTATATAAAAAGTTAATATCTAATAATAAAGAATAACAATTAAACACCAAAAGTATGTTGGTGTGTTTTCCAAAGCGTTTTTTGACACTGTAAAGTCGAACCCCGCTGTCATAATGAAAACCGTTATGTGGTGGCCAAAGCACTTCTAGAAAACGCTAGGTTGCTTTAGAGTCTCATGTCAGTGTAGTGAAGCACTCTGAGATATGCGACTTCAAGCACACGTGTGAGCACTATGTACTACTATAAAGCTACCCTGTACTGGACACGTCTTTCATTGACTCGAATGTGCCCTGGCGACTGAGAGTATGTCACGCTCACTCAAATGTCTCGCTGGTGGTGGCGTGTGTGTTGGATCATTAAGTTCCCTTCAAAATGGTTGAGTTGAATGGTGCTGATCCATGCGTTCGTGAACAGGTGCCGTCAGTGGGGACTGGTCATCTCTTGGCTGCCACGCTTTTTTTTATTATTTTGTATGTTTTTCATTACGGACGCATTTAATATGCACGTCTTTCTACATCGTTCTCACATGTATAATTTCAAAAAACTGATGTAAAAAAAAAATCTCCATAGGTACCTACTTCGCTTTGGAATGGGCAAGTAGCTTCATATTTCTGACTGACCGATTCTTTGACAATTCAAAAGTTCCTGTAATTGGTTTATTGGAAATAAATTGTTTGAGTTTGAGTTCATATTTGAGAGTAGCCAATTAAAGCGGTATTATAAACTGCTATAAGACAGATCATTTAACAAAAAAAAAACGATTTTAAGTTCCGTTCCCAAAGGGTGCTAACGGAACCCTATTACTAAGTCTAGCCACAGATGGACGGACGCGGACGGTCCGCGGTCCACCCTCCGTCCATCTGTCTGTCAGCGGTCTGTATCTCAAGAACCGATATCTACATAGGTAGATAGTTGAAATGTTCACTGAGTTTGTATTACTAGTGCCGCTATAATAACAAATAATAATAATAAATAAATTAAAAAATAAAGGGGGTCTCCATATAAGAAAAGTGTTTTTTTTAGCATTTTTGCTTTGAGGAACGGAACCCTCTAGAATAGTCTTAACACAGAACAAAAAACCGTGAAACATCCCGGACTATTGAAAAATACCTCGCATATTTGTGTTAAACATAAGTAACAAAAAGAATGTGTCTGAGCTTGAAAGAAATAGTTTTCAAATTGAAAGAATCTATTTGCTAGAAGTTTTAATGAAAATCTTTCGTTTTATTTGTTATTATACGTGTAACATAGAGCTTAAAGGTGCTCGTAGCTGAACAATGACATGCGCACGCGGCGACTGAATGTTGAACTACGCTTGCCGCATCCACTATATACCGATACTCTTAGATGTTTCGGTAAGCAAGTTAAGGCGTTTTTGGTACCGGCTGTCATTCGTAGATCTTCGACAGTCGTTACTGGTATTCATAAGCCCTAAAATCTGACAACCAGTCTTACCAAGGCGGTATCGTGTTACCCAGTAACTCAGTGCCTGTATTGTGGTGTATAGTACTTATAGAGGTATTACGAACAGGGTGTAAAGTTCACTCATCTTCTATAGAAAAGGAAGCAGCCTCCGATCAGACGGGTGTCGTGTCTCGTTGACAACTGCCCGACTAATCGAAAGCGCGCCTCCCGGCCACGGAGTCAGGTTTTGGGGTTGCTAATACAACCCCCTAATTAAACACCGGTAATGTTGCGTCGATTTCTTCGCGACATCTCGGCGGTCTGTCACCGCCAGGTGAGACCCCTAGTTACCTAGGGGAGGGCGGCGGTGACGACCTGCGACGGAGATCCCGAATCGACGCGCCTACAGAGTAGGTGAATGGTCCCCGTCTGTCCAGATCACAGGTCTAGCCGTACACTGTCCGGGCTACGGGCCGTTGTTTGTGTATGAACGGGATTGTTTCTGTGCAACTGCCTGACGAATCCTGGACGTTGTTTATGTGCGGTAAACTCTGCTTGCGCGATGCATGATTTCGCGTGACGTCACTGTTTTGCGTAGATCGCATGTGGCGGTGTAGATGACGCCACATACTGGTATTCAGCTGCATCTAGTTAGACTGGAAGCTGACCCCAACATGAATAGGAAAGGCAATTAATTAATAATAGATTGAAGATTGAAGACAATCATTTAATGAAGAAATCAGTATCTTCCGTAAAAAAGCCTTCTCGATTTGCGACAGCCTCGCTGTTCATATCGATTACAATTTCATTGTTTTCAACACGCAACTATCTGTCCTCCTCCTGTACGTAATCGTGTCAACACGAGCAAAAATAGTTTGTTCTTGACACTTTCCTGTGTTAAACAAGAAAGTGTCAAGAACAAACTGTTTTTATATAAACAGTAATTTCTTGTTCAATTCAATTCCTTTTCAAAGGCAAAGTATTTATATACAAAAGTATTTCTATACAGTACAGTCAGGCGCACTTATTTAAACACTGCAAAATTCAAAAGCGATCTCGTGGAATACCGATTGCAGATCAGACCTGCGGGGTACTTGCGTCTATCAGTAGTAATCGCTTTCATTTTGACAGTTCAACAACATTCATTGCGATATTTACGTTGTTGAGCAGACAAATTTTTCGAACATACCAAGCAATGAATTAGCAATATTCTATAAAATCACATTCTATACAATCTTCGTGTTAACCTAAAATAGGGATGATGACAATTTCTTTTTATTTTTAGCTAATAGTTTTTGTTTCCAAAGAGTGCAAACAAACAATATTATCAAAGTGTAAAACCTTAAATCTTACCAAGTCATGAACGTTTTAAAATAACTGTTAGACAAAGACAGCACAATCGTAGAAGTGACGTCACAACCATGGTACTTTACACTAGCGCCTAACATTGTCCTTACCGCGTGACAAGGACGGGAATAATCCCCTCCAAAAATCTTCTCAGCTCTTTCTCTTAGCTTCTTGAATTTCCATCGATTTTGCAGATTTTTTCGAGTATCTCATTTTAAGTTGCCTTCTTTAAAGTAACATTATTTGTTTGAACATTTCTAATATTAGATAACATCCCTAATAAATAAATATGAAATAGCCATTACAAATATTTAAAAAGAAACTGATAGGCTTAATACTTGATAAGTGTTATAATTCAATTAAAGATTTTTTAATGACACTACACTTTAGATTTCATATAAAAAAACACTTTTCAAAGCTTTTTCATATTTATTAAGGGACTCTCCGGTGTCAAAAAACGCTTTTTAGGAAAACCCACGAACTTCCTTTCATAGATAACGTTTCAGTGTCGTTATTCGGCAGTAAATTGCGGACGCTATGTGGCGGCCACCGCTTTTAATATGCTCTAGCCGTAGTGCACATACGTATTAGTGCTCGTGTCTGTTCTTGTATTTCTGTCTCGCGAAGACGTCCTCCATTTCAACTCCCCGCTGCAATAGCAACCACGCACCCCCGCCTGTTGTATAATAGATAGGAATTTAGGCCAAACGATGTAGCGCCTAGGATACGTAACGTATTTCGATTTACGTACTGAATACTAGCCTTATACTTGCAACAATATTTCACGGTAACTGCCACTTAGAGAGAGCTGGAACAAGCGTGCTCCGCTAATGGCTTGGTGACAAGTTTTTTGGTGAGACTTTAAAGGGTTGAATCACTGTCTGTTTTTGTTCTTATTTAATATCTTTTTGGTCTTTCGATACGCGAATTAGTTTGTGTTTGCTTTCAGGTTTATTGATTAACTTGGTGAGTGTAGCTTGTATTTTATCTTTCAATATAATATTATGTTAGTTCTCTTTAAAGTGTAGTAAGTGATACTTAGGTCGAGATGATTAACCATAATCTGCACTTTTTACCCGACTGCGCCAGAAGGAAGGTTATATTTTTTGAGTGTATGTAGGATGTATATTTCTTCGGCACGCTCTAACTGACGCATTGTGGATTTAAGCTTGAGAGGTGTCGTTAGATTCATTTTAACTGTTTGAGTGACACTGGGTATTTTTTTGGCCGATTTTTACCTCCAAATTACGTGTCTTCATTTTTTTTTAAATAAAAGGCTAAAAGTATAAAGGGTTTTATAAATGGCTTACAAAAATATGTATGTAAGGAAATAATTTCCCATCAATTCCTCAATTTGAACGCGCTCCCATTGAAGCGCGAGTGATTATAGTAGAATGATAGGTTGTATGAATGAAGACTCCTTGAAGAGAGAAATCCTTGACGGATTGAACTGACAGACAGTGAAGTGTCAGTGTGAAATGTTTTGTGTTGGCATGGTGATCTGTAGGTTAATAAAATATTATGTTAAATTAAATACCTAAAAGATATAAAGGAGACGATATTCGTGAAATAAAAGCTTTGAATGTTGTTTCTTTATTTACAGAAACGCAGTTGAGTTTACTTTCGGACGTCGGCTACCTTATCTTATAAAACAACATTCCTTGCAAAGGACGTTTTACAAAAATGCATAAACTCAAATTTGAGTTTACAATTAAAAGTTTTGATGACCATAAAACTAATGTATTGGCAGTTACCTCAATAACGACAAAAGATGGTAAAGCTTACCTTGTACCACAAGAACTGCAGCCAATAAAAAACCATGGAAAATTGATGGAAACCGAGACCTATAAAGCATTAAAAAATACATTGCAAAGGAGGCATGAAACAAGGAGTTTATGGATAACTTTGTCAGATGAACTAAGAAAAACTTACATGGATGACGATGAAAATATACAATTTAAGAATTATTTCCTGGAAGAAGTGATAAGTACAACTGAAATTACACAACCTATAATAAATGAGGGTATATCTGAAGAATCACTGTCCAGAATTCTAGAAAAAATTGCTAATATAAATCCACAATTACCTAAGCAGGCTAATATAAAAAAAATCTCAGAAAAATTTGTAATTGAGAAATTCAACGGAGAAAACTCAAATGTAACTCAATGGATGGCTATTTTTGAAAAAGAATGTGCTCGATTGGAAATAGTTGAGGATGAAAAAAAAATAGAGATTTTTAGACTGTTTTTGGAAAAATCGTGTGTAAATTGGTACAGTTCTATGCTAATGAGACTTACACTGACTTCAGAATGGAAACAATGGAAGGAAGATTTTTGTGATACTTATGAAAATAAAGGTTGGACACCAATAAGATATGCAATAGAATTTAGATACAAAACAGGATCATTATTAGACTATGCAATAAGAAAAGAGAAAATGTTGTTAGAAATGGATCGCACAATAAACAAAAGTACTCTGATCGATCTGATTGCAGTAGGTCTACCAAGTTTTATAACAGACAGGATTGATAGAAAGAAAATCAATGAGACTAAAGATCTGTTTAATGAAGTGAAAAGCTTGGAACATTTGGTTAACAAAAAAGTTTTTGATAAAAAGAAAATGACTTATTCCACAGTTAAAACCAGAGAGGTTAAAGAACCATGCAAGATTTGTAGAAAATTAAATAAAGGTAATAGATTTCATTCTGAAGACTTATGCTGGTTTAAACTGAATGAAGGCATTAAAGGAAAACAAAATGTTATCAATTTTGTTAACAATTCTGAAGTAGAAACAGAATTAAATGACATGGATCAAAAAAACTAGTAGTGCCACCATTAATCAAAGTCAAATTAACAATAAATAACACATTAGATGCATTTGGAATATATGATTCAGGTTCAAATATTTCATTAATTAATTCAAAATTGCTGAATATAAAGGAGGAAAAATTAAATAATGCACAGACTGTGAAGTTAACTACGATTAATGGTGTGAAAAAAACTAATGGAATCGTCAAATTGAAAATAAAAATCTTTGGAATAGAAGAAGAAGTTAATGTGTTTGTTATCAACAAAAACAATTTCAACTACGATTTTTTAATTGGATTGGATATAATAAAACAATTTAAATTGAGCCAAAATGAAAAGCTAGAAATTACTCAAAACATAAATAGAATTGTTGAAATGGAAACAGGGGAAAAAACAAACAAAATTTGTGACAGATTTGCATTGAACTTTAACGAACATGTTGATGAAACTAATTTTAAAATCCTAATAAACCATCTCGAATTTGCACAAGAAGTGGAAATAAATAAACTAATTGAAAAATACAAATCGATCTTCGCAAAAGACAAGTATGATATTGGAACGGTCAAAAATTATGAAGCCAGAATTGATTCAATGGTCGATAAATATTGTAGTAAAAGACCTTATAGATGCAATATTGAGGATAAGAAAGAAATAGAGAGTCAAGTATCAAAGTTATTGGAGAAAAATCTAATTGAGGAATCATACAGCCCATTTGCTGCTCCAGTAACATTGGCATACAAAAAAGAAGACAATAGAAAATCCAGACTTTGTATCGACTTCCGGGATTTGAATAAACTTATTATTCCACAGTCACAACCTTTCCCGTTAATTGAAGATTTGATGGTAAAAACAAGAAATTGCAAATACTTTTCTACACTGGATTTAAATTCTGCATTTTGGTCTATACCATTACGAATCGAAGACAGAAGAAAAACAGCTTTTGTAACACAGGACAACCATTTTCAGTGGACGTGTTTACCATTTGGGCTAAAAACATCTCCAGCAATATTTCAAAGAATTTTGAGTAATATTATAAGACGACATGAACTTAAGGAATTCACGGTAAACTACATTGATGACATATTGATTTTTTCAAAATCCTTTCCCGAACACATATGCCATTTAACAAAATTATTAGAAGCAATAAAGAAGGAAGGCTTCAGATTGAAATTTTCTAAATGCACATTCGCATCGGATTCGGTGAAATATTTAGGGCACATTATTCATAACAATTCAGTACGCCCAATAAAAGATAATTTAATATCAATAAAACAATTTCCGGTACCACAAAATCAAAAAAATGTGAGACAGTTTTTGGGAAAAATTAATTTTTATAACGAATATGTACCAAATATTGCAATCACGTTGGATCCACTACACAACTTACTACGAAAGAATCAAAAGTTCATTTGGACAGAAGATTGTCAAAAATCCTTTGAGAAAATGAAAAAACTACTATGTTCTCAACCTATTTTAGAAATATTTGACCCAGACTTACCGATACTAATTTATACGGATGCAAGTATACTAGGCGTAGGAGCAGTATTAAAACAGATACAAAAAGACACAAAAGAAAAACCAGTTGCTTATTTTTCCAAGAAACTGAATGAAGTACAGAAAAAGAAAAAAGCAATTTATTTAGAATGCCTAGCAATAAAAGAAGCAGTTAAATATTGGCAGCACTGGCTCATAGGTAAACGATTTACGGTTTTTTCTGATCATAAACCATTGGAAAAAATGAACATTAAATCGAGAACAGATGAAGAACTCGGAGACTTGACATATTACCTTTCTCAATATGATTTTGAGATAAAATATAATCCTGGAAAAAGTAATCTTGAAGCAGACTGTCTAAGTAGGAATCCAGTATTAGAGTCACATGAAAATGAAGAAGATCAGCTGAAAGTGGTCAATTGGATAAAACTGGAGGATATTATTGTTGATCAAGAAAATAATAAGGATATACAAAACAAAAAAAAAAAATTAATATCAAAGCACAACATATACTACAAGAAAATAAAAAAAAATGAAAAAATTATATTATCGGAAGACTTTAGTATAAGATTTATCAAAGAAATGCATAAAGAGTACTGTCACATTGGAAATAAACAAATGCAATGTAAAATTACACCATACTACACAGCTAAGAATTTAAGACAGAACATAAAGAAAATATGTAGACAATGTGAAATTTGCATTAAGAACAAATCAAGAGGCCAGGATAAAATTGGACTAATGTCACATCTAGGACCTGCCACACATCCTTTTGAAATAATGTCCATTGACACAATTGGTGGATTCGGGGGTTCTAGGTCGACTAAGAAGTACATGCACCTCTTAGTGGATCATTTTACTAGATTCGCTTTCATTGTCAATTCGAAAACACAGAATGCAAGTGACTTTATAAAACTTGTCAAAAATGTCACAGAAGATAATAAGATTGGCATGATCTTAACAGATCAGTACCCAGGAATAAACTCAAATGATTTCAAACTATTCTTAGAGGAAAAAAATATTCCGATTATTTTCACAGCAGTTAATGCACCATTTTCAAATGGAATTAACGAAAGACTTAACCAAACACTAGTCAATAAAATAAGATGCAAAGTAAATGAAGAAAATAAAAATATAGAGTGGACAACGATAGCACACAAATGTGTGGAAAAGTATAATGAAACTGAGCACACTGTTACAGGCTTTGCACCTGTGTACTTGTTACAAGGAAAACATATTACATTGATACCAAAAGAACTAAAAGAAGAAAAAACAGAAAGCGATTTATTGAGAGACAGAAAGTTAGCTCTGAAAAACAGTATAAAAACACACAACTACAATAAAAAACTATTTGATAGAAATAGAAAATATTATGAGTTCAATGTAGGAGACATGGTATTTGCCGAAAATGGCAATAAACTAAACAGAAGAAAACTGGATGAATTGAAGATTGGACCTTATGAAATAATAGAGAAACTGTCAAACTCAATATACAAACTCAATACAGGACATAGAAAATCAGAATCAAACCTCTTCCACATCACCAAACTTCTACCAGCTCCTGAATTAGAAGACAAAAGTTTAGAAGACTTTTAATGGAATTTTGTGAAACAAATTTCTCCCTGAAGGGGGGGGATGTAAGGAAATGATTTCCCATCAATTCCTCAATTTGAACGCGCTCCCATTGAAGCGCGAGTGATTATAGTAGAATGATAGGTTGTATGAATGAAGACTCCTTGAAGAGAGAAATCCTTGACGGATTGAACTGACAGACAGTGAAGTGTCAGTGTGAAATGTTTTGTGTTGGCATGGTGATCTGTAGGTTAATAAAATATTATGTTAAATTAAATACCTAAAAGATATAAAGGAGACGATATTCGTGAAATAAAAGCTTTGAATGTTGTTTCTTTATTTACAGAAACGCAGTTGAGTTTACTTTCGGACGTCGGCTACCTTATCTTCCAAATTACATTACAACATATTCAAAAAATATGTTGTAATGTAATTTGGAATGAGAAATGCTAAATTAATAAAACTAAGAAGCTTGAATATATTCAAATTATTAAAAAAACTACTGCAAAAACACATAATTACCTAACTGAACGAGAAAAACAAGCATTTTTATCCATTGAACTTTGTTTTATGTAAGTTTATCGCAGGCGGGTGACACAGAAAAAACAGGACAAGTACGAGTTGAACCCCCGTTGAGAGGGTTCCGTACGGATGATATTACTCACCAAAAACATTTCATTTCAAGTAGGTTGCTAAGACTAACATAACGCTTTTGAAGAGCCAAGCCCCTAATTCGACAAGGCTTAACTCTACAAACCTTACATCTTGGTCAAAATGTATGGTTTGGCCACTGAAGTGGATCCATCATCAGACCCTCTCCAATCTATTGAACCCGTCAAAACGAACCATATGAACCCAAACTCGAGGCATTTACTGGTAGCCACTGAAGAGTTCTACAATCCACCTCCTGGCTCCATCATCAGATCTTCGATACCAAGTGCAATATATTGGACTCATCAAAACAAATCATGTATCTCCAAACTAGAGTGGTTGACTAGTAGCCACTGAAGGGTTCCTATTACCCATCTCCTGGCTCCATCATCAAATCAACTCCAAGATACCAATTTCTAGTTTTGTCATTTAAACTACTAATACATATACAGTTTTATTTCGATACGACAATTAGAAGTAGGTTAAGATTGACTTCTAAGATTTGATTTATTTGGAAGGTGTAAGTTACAGTTTTATTTTTATTTTTGATTGTGTGCATATCCTAGCTTTCTTACCAAATTTCAGCTTTTAATGACTTTGAGAAGTGCCATAGAGGTTTTGATGAGCGAGAGAGTGAGTAAGTCGGTGAAAAAGCTAAACACATTAAATTTTGTGTGTTTTGTAAGTCTGCTAACTACACTTTATCTTGAGAATTTAAGCTTAGCATTATCCAGGACGAAGCCATGAGAGTATGAAAATACAACCAAACGCTTCGAGAAAAAGGTAGGTAGTGGCTTTTTTTTTGTTTTTGGCTCGTCTTGGCGGGGGTGCTACTGTGTCCTCTGATCCCAAGAACAAACTTGATAGTGTAGATAAATCATTCCATCTGCAACTGCAAATTTGTACACACACACGACATAGAAAGATTTACCATATTATTTTAGGATCACAGACGTCATATACGTTTTCCTGTAATCTGTATATAATGAACTAATTTCCGTTCTTTTTTTTTCAAAATGTTAGGCTAAGTAGTTTAAAGAGGAGAAAAGAGGAGGGGGGGGGGTAACGGTCAATTTTATTATTTTAATATTATACAGTAAATATTTTGAGATCCTCACAACAAGCCATTTCATTTAAATGTCACACGGTACAGTTTGCAAAACTTCTGTTTTTTGTTGTAGTTTTACCCCCTATAGTGACCCCCCCATATTCCAAATTCGTTTATATACGTTACACGACCGTGTTTGAGTCTCAGAAACTCATATGTGTACCAAATTTCAACTTAATTAGTCCAGTAGATTCGGAGCAAATTTCCTGTGACAGGCGGACAGACATACGAGTGATCCTATAAGGGTTCCGTTTTTCAATAGGACGTGCGGAATCCTAAAAATTACATCATATCTCAGGTTGTGGGTTTCTAATTAGTTAATAGGGATATTTAAGGATACAAATCTGTCTACTGCATGAGCTAAGAAACTTGATTAAATTATTTGCCTATGTGGTGGTAGTGTCACTTAAAATCAATCGATTCACAGGCCCTTATGGTATTATGTTAGGATATGTACTGATTGTAAAACTGCTTCGATATCACAGAAACTGTTAAAGATGACTTTTTTAACAAGCCATTACTGTTGAGCCTTTGCCAGGTTCTTCCAGGTACCTACTGTTATCCCGCGCCGTCTCGAACCATTTCTTTTTGTTCCGGGGTGAAAAATCCTCATGGATGTCCTCCGCCCTGGGGCGGGCGGAGGGGTCTGTCAAACTCTTAATGACTAAAAACCACCCCGGTGTTCAATCTCTCACCTACGTCGGGGTCGCGGGAACTTATGATTCTTCCGCAACCCCGACTAATGCTGGCCTGCCTCGGCGTGCCTCCTCGTGTTGGGAGGGGGAGTGAGGTGTTAGACTCCCCCGCATGGTCTAAGAGGGGCGCGCGTGGAACAATACGCGCCGCCACCTCGGCTCCTGATGTATGGGGGGCGGTGGACGTCCCCGAGTCCGCCGTCCCTGGACGAGCGGCCAACGACAAACCGACACTCCTCTTCCCCTGCGGCCCCACCGCGTCCGCCATCGTACGGTGGCGACCCCATTAAGGCCGCGGAAGGTAGGGAGAGCGGCGCACCGCAATAGCGGCACTCCTCTCCCGTCGCGGCCCCACCACAGCTGCGATGTCGCCCAACAACACCGCAACCTTGGCCGCTACGTCGTCGGCTTGTCTGAAAAAGCCCTGAAGAGCGACCCCTCCTCGAGTTCCTCTTAGCTTCACCGTGGGGGTCCAAACTACGGCTACTGAGCCCCCCCGCCTCGTCAATGCGGGAACCCATTGGGGGGGGGGGGGCGTCTCGAACCAGCTCCAACTCAACTAACTTTTTTTGTATCTGTTCTGATTAAAATGTTCAAAGATTTTAAATTCCGAACCCAATTTCAATCATCCTATTCAACACTCGGTCCCAAAAATAACGGGTCAGTCACAAAAGTCCGAATATCTCCTGAACAACGTATGCTATCATAATGAAACGAATACTGTTCGATTGGGCATTTAATGATACAACAAAAGAATAGATTGAAACTTATGTGTACCTTCATTCTTATTCTCAAAATAAATAAAAAACTAAAGTAATACATTTTTTTCTGAAACTTAAAAATTTTGTAAGATTTTTTTTTTGCTTTTTTCATTACATGCATAATTTTAATACTTCGTCTTAATAATAATAATAATTTAACCAACATCTCTCGAGGCTTTCGTTAGGCGGTTGTATCAAGGGCCTGATTCAGAAGGCAGTACACCTCGATACGGATCGCAATGTGAGGAGGTTCCTGTCTCTTGAGCCGCCCTAACCACCATTAGCTTGGACCCTGCCCCCGCTACCGGCGGACTACTATTTTTTTTATGTTTAAATGTTTTTTTTTTTTTTATTTGTTTTATAAAAATATTTAAAAATGTAGCAGAATAAGGATAAGAATAAATAAACGACATAATAATTAATTTAATTCAGGTAACAAAGACCCATAACATAAATACCTAATAGCCTAACATACATAATTAAAAAATAAAATCAGAAAATAATCTATTCATTACGTTGGGTCGGCGACGTACTGCGCTGAGTCGTGGTGTCGTGTAGCCTTCCGAGAAAACGCCGATATACGACAACCCGTCGGCCAAAATTCCTCCTTCATGAAACTTTCCAGGTGATGAGTCGGAACCCGCACCACAAAAGATTTGAAGTTAATCTTATGAAGTGACTCCAACTTCTCGACTCTCAAGGTGAACTTGGTCTTCGTCCTTATGTACTCCACCACCTCTTCTACCTTCGTGGTGTGATGTAAACATGACACGTACAGCTGCGTCGATGGAATAGCGGGACGCAGCAACATGTCGGGACCAGTCAATGTCGTACCACACTGATTGCAACAAGCAGGCTTCTTCTTCTTTTTCTTCTTCTCGACGCGAATGAAGCCTTCTTCATCGGCCTGTCCTTGGCTTGTTACTGGTGGTAGCGAGCTTCGAACTGCTTCGGAGGGCCTTTGGGCACCCTCGTATTATTGGGTTGCTGCTGATGATTTGAGGGAGCTTTAATAACGGCAGCCGAGTATGCACGTCCCGGTGTTGACGTGCTAACATTGATCGGCGTTCCAACGATGGGGGACGCGGAGAGTGCAGGGCGCGGTTGTGCATCGTCTGCAATGACGGCGGCCGGCGACGAGTCGAATATTGCTGACTCGAAACCCAGCTGCGATGCATTGAACGCGCCGTGACGTATACTGACGTTAGTAGCTGACTCGTGTGACCTACATACCGTCTTGCTTAAATCTGCTATTTTAGTATGTAGATCACTGATGGTGGATTGCGATGCTTCCAACTTCAACTGCATCTTGATCAGGCTTGATCTAAAGGTTGTCATGTCCCGCAGCAGCCTGGTGACGTCGACGTGGTCGAATGTGACTGGGGGCAGCTTGCGCAAATCGTTAGCCACGAAAGACGGCACGTCGTCCGGGTCCGTCTCCTTCAACACTTTTATGATGTCTTGGAGACTCCTCTCTCCCTTTTCATCCCTCCTGCGGGACGGCATTCGGTCAGCCATAAGTAGCGACTCATACAGCAGTGCTTTAGCCCTGCGTGTCTCTTCTTCATTGAAGTTTGATGTGCAGATCTAGATCACACTGACCTCGTCCATGACATCCAGCTGGTACTGCAGGAATGCCAGGACCTCGTTTGCCACATGTTCTTCCGAACGCATGGTGCCCCCTAGAGCTCTTCTTGCAGCTTCCAGGCGATTCGGCATGCTGAACACTAATTTTCGGAGCCAATTCTGAGGAATGGCTTCCCATTCCTTCACCAGTGCTTATCTGAGCTCGGGTAGAGTGACTGCTGGGGAGTTACGACGTTTTACGCTCAAGCTCGTCCCATGCTTGCTCTATGGGGTTTAAATCAGGGCTTGGTGCTGGCCACTGCATCAGTTCGATACCGACCTCTCAAAGGTATTCATTTACAAATCCGGCGGTATTATCATGCATTTATATGCCATCCCGGTCCATCCTCGCCATGAAATGTCGCACATGCTCATTCAGGATCTCCTCCACGTACTTCTCTGCATTCAGAGTGCCATTTTGAATTAGCACGAGCTCGGTGCGGGCCTTGGCAGAAATTCCAGCCCAAACAAGTACTGAGCCTCCGCCGTGTGCCAGTTTTTCCTCCACACAGTCTTGATGGAAGCGTTCCCCTGGTCTTCTGTACTCCAACTGCCTACCATCATGCTTGTAAAGCATGAATTTCGATTCGTCCGTGATTTGAAAACGATTTTGGAGCATTGTAGCCACCAGGGATCTGTCAACCCTGGCCGTTGTGCATATTGGCCTGCTATTCCCTGATCTCCGAAGGTGCGATCCGGTCTCTCGGTACCGCTGGACTACCCGCTGAACAGTCGACAAAGATACACCAATGTTTTTTGCGCTGTTTCACGCTGGCTCCGCCCAAGTTCCAAGAAAGTCAGGATTCTGGTACATTCATCTAACTTGACTGCCATGCTCCACCTCACAGAATACTGATTATGCACGTGGAAGTCGTTCACAATTTTTTTTTGTGACAGAATAGAAATGGAAAGAAACCATAATGACATAAAGCAAAAATAAGTTTCATTCATCAGCCAGTATAAAAAACATGTAATAAGAAGCGCTACTAAATAGTCTTTATTCTGTTTTTTATTTCATTGATCTAGCTCTTACAGTTTTGTAGATATTCGAACTTATGTGACTGACCCGTTATTTTTGGAACCGAGTGTAGTAGTCTAACTATGTCCAAACAGAAACCGAAAATAGCCAAATTGCGGAAAACCCGCTCAAAACGAGCTCAAAACCAATAGGGATTGCCACACGACCAGCATATTTGTATTGCAGATACTTCGTTTGGCAGTCCGATGTTTGTGGAACTGATTTGTGTGTGAGACTACTGAATATAGAGGGAGCATCGGTCAATTTATTAACTACTACTACTGCAGTTCGATATGTTTAGGCCTCAACTATGTTGGTAAACAAATTCGCATCCAAGGCAAAATTACGAAGAATGTGATTGACACATGCTGTTTGGAATTTGTCTAAAACTTTTGATGCTGGTGACCGATTATCAGTGCCAAACTGAGATTAATTTAGTTCGTTAGGTGGTGATGATAGTCAAGCATCTCCTTCTCAAAAAAATTGATAACGCACAGCCTAAATCTTTGTGTCTAGAAGCATGGGCATTTTTATTATTATTTTACAGCTTCTGCCCGCGACTTCGTCTGCGTGAAATTTCTTGCTACCCCGACACAACTCGTTCCATCGCATTTGCTGCCCTTCGCTTAGAGTTCGTTCTAACTTTCTTCTTTTTTCTCGTGATATCGTGATGTCAAATAGCCTTACCTGGTCCTCACATGTATAATTTCGACAAGACTGATGTAACAAGTTTTCTGTAAAAATATTATTTAAAAGAGTCTCCTTGGAGTTTCTTGCCCGTTCTTCTCAATAGGTACCTACTTCGCTTTGGAATGGGCAACTAGCTTCGTATTTCTGACTGACCGACCCCATGACAATTCAAAAGTGCCTGTAATTGGTTTATTTGAAATAAATGCTTGAAGTTTGAGTTTAAACCTTCCGCCGCAAGCAGAATGTGGCTATCACATGCAAAAAGATTTTTAAAAATCGAACTGGGAGCTCCCGGCTTTACCAACATACAAACTTACTAACAAATGTTACCTTTTTGATAATATAATTAGTATAGATATTACGATACCTCATGGTTTTAAGGATTGTTCTTTAAACATTTTTAAACCAAAGGTAACTGCACTACTTTTTGGCAAATGATATTACTCAGTGAAATACTTTCTAAATGATATGAGTTTTTCCAGATTATGATATTATAATTAATAGCAAACTTGACCATGTAAGACTTTTATGTACCTTAATATAATTTGTATACGTAACTGATAGTCACTGACTGGTAGTTACGGGGTTTTTCTATCTGGAATTTCTCAGTAGCAGCCCGAAGTCTGGATTTGTGCCCGGTAGATGGCAACAGGCTCGCCCCCTATTACATGGGACTTAAACATAACTGGCGAAATGTGGGTGTACTATAGGTACACCTCTGCCCGGCCCTTCGGGGAAACAAGGCGTGATGTTATGTTATGATAGTCAGTTTATTAATTGACTTCATTCTAATTTCTGTTTTGTTTTGTTGACATTACCTATTTAGTTTGTATCAATATTTTAATTTATGTAATAATTTGCACGCCGTAAGGTAGACTATAGCCGATCTCATTAATTAATGTACAACATATTATACCTGTCGCATCATTCATAGCTAATAAAGTTCTGATTCTGATAATTTCTTTGTACTAGCTCGGAGCCCGATTGATGGCGAAAGGCTCGTCCCGTATTGGCTTAAAAATAACTCGCGAAATATAAGTCTACCTCTGTCTAACGCCTTTGGGATAAACAAGCGATATGTTACGAGAGGTAAATACACATAAACAAGAGGTGGGTACACCTATCAATCGTCAAACGTCGAGATCAGGCGAAGTAACATGACGTAACTTTCTTATTTATTCTTTAGACATTCTCTTAACTGATAGGAAAATGCTAGGAAATAACAACACATTTCGTACGAAACTCTCAAAAAGAAATGTTTGATTCTTTATGTAAACTGTGTTGATACCATCAATACTTGTACAAAATATACAGAATATCAGGACTGGTGACGCGTGAGCAAGAGACGTACAGTTGTCCGTATGAAAAGCAGCTCGTCCTGAGGTTGACAGCCAGCTTTCATTAGCAATTTCCCTTTGCTTGCGAAGTTTTTCGTTTTTTAGTGAATTAATGAACGCCCGCGTTCCTGTCTAATAACAAATGAAAAAAAAGCGTTTATTTTGACTGCAAATCAGTACTACCAAATGACACAACACTGATACACTGACTGATGCATTTTTGCATATTTTCCTGACGTATAATTACGAGTAACTACGTAGTACAAAGTAAGGTGCCTAATCAAATAATAAGGTTCTACCAAATTAGCATAAATTAATACAAAGTGTGGCCTCCTCTGTTATTGAGAACTTGCTGGCACCGATTATTCATAGAATCGATGAGCCTGTTATCCTGCGGCAATTGCTCCCAATGAACTTTTAGTAAGTCCATCTGTTGTTGGGTGGTTGTCACTCCATCCAAGTCCTATAAAACACGTCTCCGGAGCACCCATGCATGCTCGCTGGGGTTGAGGTCTGGCGATTGTGCAGGCCAAGGCAATACCAGGATGTTTTCCCTTGCCAAGTGCTCCCGTGTGTATAAAGCTGTATGCGAACGCGCATTGTCATCAACGTGAAATCGGAGCCAAGCGTTTATGAGAATGGACGGACATATAAGGCCTTAGAACATCCTCAACGTAATTTACAGCGTGGGCACCTAATTGGCCGTCGTGCTCGTAGGCCATACTCATGTTTGTTTTTTAAATTCAGCTTCTACGACCGACGTTTGGTTTACCAGAGTTTGTATAAATGGTTTTCATTATGCTTTAAAAGATCAATATCCTTCTCATATTTTTCTGCAAATCGTTGGTCCAACACTCCGAATTAACTATTTGCAACGTAGCCAACTCCGTCTATCAAACCGCGTCGCCAACGTTTCTTTTTAGTCATAAACGAGTCATTTATCATGACAATATTATCATAATGTTTAATTTCTTCGAAGTCGTGCTCGAGTTGTAACTTGACGCCTTTGCAAGGTGTTTATGTTCTAATCGTAGAGCATTAGGTTACAAGATACTTGATATATTTTAAAAATACCTTTCCCTCTTGTTAAGGATTTGTGTCATAATAGACTATTAAATGCCAATTATCTCTAATTAAATGCATATTAGATATTTTATCGAAGTAGACACTACGAGTATTGTTTATCAGCAGGGTGAAGTTTTAGGAGGCTTTAGCGGTGTTTATTAGTGTCAGCAAAAATAATGTCAAAGATAGAACCATAGCTGAGAATGAAGTAGGACGTTTTTTCGTCGCCGCAGTCAATTTATTATCAACCTTGAGGGCATTTGGATCTCGATCATTTTTATTTTTCGTTATTAAGGTCAGTTTTACAACTGGTCTTTTTAAGATACGGTTTTTGGTATTTAAGCGTGACGACCCTTACGTGTCCGTCACTTCCAGGATGCAACGCTACTACGCGACCTAAACTCGACGTCGTTATGATTGAGATCCTTTTGATGCTGCCGCCATTTGGCCCTTGTAGAAAGCTGCACGAGGTAGTCGGTGTTCCACTTATCCCATATATCTTGATAGATTTTTTGCGTCAAGTGCCACCGTGTTCTGAGATCATGTTCTGATTCGTAAATTGTTAAGTTGGGGCCAAGTGACTTTTTGACCCCGGCTCACTTCTTAGCAAGTGCTAAGAAGTGAGCCGGGGTCAAAAAGTCCAGATCCTCAGGATCGTCTGTCAGAGGGCACAGTGGCCTGAAGTTAAAACAAGCCTCGAGTTGGGATAGTAGGGTAATATATTCCTCGAAGGTTCATTTTTGCTCTCCCGTGACACGCTTGAGATGATGCTTAAGGCTCTTCACTGCAGCTTTCCAGAGTCCGCCAGCAGGTGGCCTTGATGGGACGTTAAAGTGCCACTCAATATTAATTTGAGATTGTCGAGGTTACTTCTTGGTCCGACAAGAGGTTGGAGATTCCGACAAACTCTTGTTTTAACACTGTGTTGGCTCCTATGAAGTTGGTTCCCTGATCACTATAGATGTGCCTAGGAACTCCTCTTCTAGCAGACATTCGTCAAAGCGCGGCAATAAATGCTGACGCTGTGGGATCTGAGACTATTTCTAAGGGTATGGCTTAAATTACCATACAAACAAACACTGCGAAATATCCTTTACACATTTTAATGCCACGACCTTTGTTTGCCTTAATAAGGATGTGTCCGGTGTAATCTATTCCAGTGTGGTAAAACGGTCGGTTAGGAATCATCAAAAATAAGTGTAACAATATTTCTTTTACATTTGACACACATTCTTAATCGTTTCTGTGTGACCCTGTTTCCTCCAAGAATCCAGTATTTGTTTCTTATAAATCCAGTAGTAATTTTTACTCCACCGTGAAAAACAAGTTCGTGGGATTCATCTATGATAAGATCTGTCAATTTCGATTGATTCGGGATTATGATGGGATGCTTCATTTCGGGATCAAGATTCGAATGTTTAAGTCTGCCGCCGACACAGAGAATTGGTTTGTGTCTAATAAGGGATTGAGATTAAGAATCTGGCTTTTCTTATTTAGTGATTCATTATTTCTCAGCCTTGTTATTTCTTCGTCGAAATATTCGTTTTGGACGTGCTTAATTAACATTTCTCTTGCTGTCTTTATATTTTGTAGGGTAAGGAAACTTGTGCGTTTTTTCATGTAAACAACGACGTCGATGATCTTGTTGATGTAAGCTAATACACGAGTAACTTTCCATAAAGTGCTATATTTTGGTAATATGTATTTGATTAATTATTAAATTTTCGGGGTTAACAATGACCGTATTTACTACATTTTTTTTAAAGTACTTCGCTAGTAATACGCAATCTGCGGGGTTTTCTTTGGATATTACGTAATTTCAGCTCTCTGTAATAACCCTCACTCGATTCGCCACAAAGGGTTGCCATTTCTCCGGTTCGCCACTTAACCAACCTAGAACAGCCGTTGAATCAATCCAACCATAAACATGCACCTAGTAGCTCGATAGGGATATGATGATTTTTCGCATAAGTTTTGACAACAAGAGAGCGCCGCAAAGTTCCAAACGCGGAAACGATTGTGGCTTTTTCAGCGGTATAACTTCAGATTTCCCTGCAATAAGAGTCAGGTGGGTTTCATTTTCTCTCTGTATTTTGCAATATACGACGCAAGCGTATGCTTTTGTGCTAGCGTCGCAAAAGCCAGTGCAGTCCGATGACATCATCTTCCTGGGTTTGAATCCAACGTGGTATTCGTATAGATCGTAATCGATAATAAATCGAGATATATGAGATAGATCGGCTTTAATAGTATTCCACTCTAGCGCGATGTCTAGAGGTACAGGGCGGTCCCAACCTAGGTCTGATTTTCATAATTTTTGGAACAAGATCTTAAGTTGTATTGTGACTAAAACTAACCAGCCCAAAGGGACAATTTTTTTTGATATTTGAGATAATAAATGTCTTTTTGTAAGGATGTCTTGAGAGATAAATTCAATAGGATGAAATATAAATTTATCATTATTTGGTCCCCACCGAAGGCCTAAAGGTTTGTTGACTCCGGTTGCTTAAAGTCTAAGTCTTCCTTTTGAAGTGCATCAGAACTATCTATTATTTCCGGCAAGTTTGATCGCCATTTTTTGCGATAAAAGCCGCCAGATTTGAGGAGGTTGATCATATCTGCTTTGAGTTGTTGAGCCGCTCCCGCTGAATGTTCGTCATGCATGAGATCGTCCATGTAAAACGAGTGTTCTAAGATGTCAGTAAAAGCGTATCTAAATTGTCTCCATTTTAATATAAGGCTCTGAAGGTCTTGTTGGAAATTGTGTCCTCGGCACATAAGATCATTGAGGCTATATCCACTTGAGGTTTTTGCCGAGGCGTTAAAGACAATTCGCAATTTGGTAGTTGATGACTCAGATCGTTGTACGCAATGGTGCAATGAGTAGCACTCCGGCTGAACTTTTGGCGCAACGGGTGTCATATGTCCGAGCTCTAAGGATTCAGAAATAAACGTTTTATAGTCACGTGCCAGTGCTGGTTGCTTACTTAATTTCCGCTCCATTTGGAAAAATTGAGCAATCGATTTTGTTTTCGACTGGCCTATATTTTCCTCAAAATATTCTTCGAATGGTATTTTTACGACGTAGCTTCCGTCTTTCCGTCTACAGGGAAGATTGGTAAAATTCGATGCATTTTTGATCTTCTTCTGATAGCGCTGAAGATTCATGAATGTCCTCCACTTCCCAAAATTGCTGAATCTCTTCGATATTATTTAGGATCACGTTGCAATGGTACGTTTTGTAGTTGCCGCTTAAGATCCATCCCAACTAACATCCAAAGGATAGTGGAATGGATATCTGCCCCAAATAAAATATCAATACTTTTGTTAAATTCTGGATCTGCTAGAGTTATTTGGTTAAGAGTAGGCCAGTCTGGCTTAGGCAAGGTACAGCTGGGTAAGTTATTTATGAGTGTATTCATTACATATACGTCCGTTTCAAAAGTGAAATCGCTAGTCAATGAAGAACATTTGATGGTAATCATGCCTTTATAGTTGTCTTCCTTATTTCCTATTCCAGAGCTATAACCGTTACATTACCGTCGCGGTAGTCTTAACAACTGAGCTGCGCTTTCCCTAATAATAGATGTCTGTGATCTTGATCTAAGAGAATTCTCATGTTTTGGTAAGATCCGTCCGCTGCTTGTACGTTAATTATTGCTGTGGCTAGCAATATTTCTGAGGGTTCTATATGAGGCGATGCGACTGTGTTACTTTCTTGCTGCTGAGATGGCGATTTCGTAATCGTGGCTGCATTTGACTCAGATCGATATGACGTAAAAGAATCGTGCAAAATGGTGTAGTGTTGTGGTGGTGTGTTGGCTTTTCATCTTATTTCGGAAGGGCATTTTTTGCCTTCGTGATAATGTAAATAATTAATACAAAGGTTCAAATTAGCAATAGCACTTTTACGATCATTAGGTTACAATTCCAATAATTTTTGACATGCATGAATTCGATGATCATAAGAATTGCAAATAGGGCATTACTTGCGATAGTTAGTTAATTTTGCGTTTGGACTTTGACGATTGCGAAACTTGGATTGTTGAGTAATTCGGTTTAGGATTGTTATAATTTCGTTTGTTATGAAATAATCCCATGGAAAATGATGGTACGAGTATGTTATTGTTGTTGGATTGAGATGGGGATGATTTCTGCGTGGAAATTTCCGGTTTTTACGTGAAGTTTCCAGCATCATAAAATTAGTTTCCAAAAAGTTAAGGAAATCTTCCAGGACGGTCAACTCTCGCGGGAATTTTAAGGCTTGTAGATAATCCTAGTATGTGTCCGAGTCAAATTTTTGACACAATATTCATACCAGGAAAGGGTCCCAGGAAGACACATCGACTCCCAGATTCTTGATAGCATTCACGATCTCGTACGTAGTGTCGTGAATGCATTTTATATGATTCAATGATTGTTGCTGGTTTGCAGGGATATTCATAAGATTGTTCGGATGAGATGTAAAGATCAGTCGTTTATTATTATAACGATCATTGGGGATATTACAGCATACAGAATAATTATCTGAGCTTATTTGGAGATGTTGGATAAATTTTTCGGGGTCACCTTTGATCTTACTCTTTAGAAAATGCATATTTTGTGCATTCGTTAAAGAGGGATTGTTTTGCACTGCTTCGGTAAAAAGATGTTATAATTTCCCTCAAAGGTCACTATCTCCATTTTAGGAGAAGATTTTTGCAACATTCGCAACGGACCACATTTTCTAATTGATGTCTTTCTTGATTTTGTTATTTTATTCCTCATAATGTGTTAATTGCTCCTCGTACTTGGGGTTTGATCCGCCATACTCGTTGTCCAGCTCCCAATGAAGCGAGTCAATGGCCGCCCGACGTGATTGTATCGTCTTCAGGATGTCTTCAAACTCCCATTTTTCCGTGACGAGATCAAGGTTGACCTGGCCTTAAAGTTGGTAGCTTGCTTTTTAAGAGACCTTCGTCTTAACTCTCATCAAGAGTAGGGGTTTTAGAAGCAGCGTGAGATGCGAGATTAGAGGTTTGCGATTCCGCAGTAGGTTGAAACGTAGGAGGTTTCAATTCAGGGCTTTGCTGTCTGTTTGCGTGAGGGTTATTGTTTTGAATAGTAGTTTTAATGTTAGCATATTTTTTCTTCATTTGATCTTATTGATTAGTACTGATATATGAGATTGATCACTATAAGATAACAAAGTCATATGATTATTATGGAACTCTGTAAGGTATTGTTCCAATTAGCTAACCAACGACGTAAGTAGTCTGAGGTCTTGCGCTCTGTACCATCCTTCTTGAAATTGGTGAAGAGCCTGTCCACGGCTTCGATTAGTTGCTGTTGAGTTGCTAAAATGTCATCTATGTCCGACATTATAAAGTTAAAAAGAGACCTTACTTGTACTGATGGTTTATTTGGAGATCAAATGTCCTTGCGATGGCTGCAAGAACAAACCTGGAGTAACAGCGCGATGAGGTGACGCGGTGCTTTCGTAAAAACCAGGTTCAATCAGGATCAGCAGGATAATGTAATTTTTGGAGAGTAATTCCACTCCGTTCTGTTTGCCAGGGGCTGGTAACATGTTCCAAGCAAGACACCGACACGGTACAGTCAGGAGATACACGCGTAGTGGTCCCGCTCCGACGGCTCGAAGGACCAATGTTCGGGGTAAGGGTGAGATGAATAAAAACTACGATTACAGATTATAAAGATAGCTATATTTCAGTAATACAAATGGGATAACAATTAAAACTAATGAGGTGAATGAGATGATATTGAGTCGCGCCCGATTTGCTATCCGAAACGACGAAAGACTATTATATGTAGGTAATACATAAAATATTCAAGGCCTAATAGCGCGGTGTCGCAGTTGCTGACTTGTTTGTTATTATGTGTACATGTTAATTATTCGGTGATTGACCCGAACAGACTGGCTGGTTGTGAACTGACAACCAGCCCTATTTTACTTTTTGATACCATTTTATACTATTTCAAACTCGGCAGCGTTGCAAGAAATCCCATATCAGGTACATTTAAATTTGGTGCAAGAATCGACTTCATTCAATTTGTATTAACTTCAAAGCGCCGTGAATGCGATAATTTAATACTGTCTCGTTTTTATATTGGAAGGAAGTTTATAATGCTACTTTTGTATTTAATAGCATACTGTAATCCCAGAAGAGTAAGGCAGAGGTGTACGTATAGTACAATCACATTTCGCCAGATATGCTTAAGTCCCATGTAATAGGAAGCGAGCCTATTATTTATTATTTTTAATAACACGTGTTATAAAAATATTAAAGAACCACCTAGACCAGATGCTTTATATCTTCTTCATCCTGTAAAGTTGGCAAATTTGAGAACGTACCGGTTGCCAGTTCACAGTCGATATTTCCTTCGGCGAATGTCGACACCAACAATTGACTAAAATCAAATTATTTGATTTCATCTACATTTCTCTGGTTGGAGCGGGAGGGCGTGTCAGACTTTTACTGACTAAAACCCACCCGTGTTCCTTCAATTGCTAGTGCCACGGTTTCTCTTTCGAATTTCCCGCGACCCTGAGGCGTTCGCCCTATCGAACTTGTCATTTAGTGCTGACGTTGAGGCGCACGTGGTACACGACGCGCCGTCGACCCAGGCCTGGTCCTTACCGGACGGCGAGTTCCCATTTCTCGCCATCCGCAAGCCTCACACCGCCCAGGGCGTCTCCTGCGGCGACTAGGGGGCGGAGCGCATGAGGGAGTGCCTTGTGCCCACAAGGCACTCCCTCACGCGCTCCGCCTCCTCCTTCGCGAACATTACTGCTTCGCAGAAGGCGGTTACGGCTTTCATTTCCCTCTCGCTCCGTACCATGGCCTGGACCACGGCCGGACGCGAGAGATCGCCGTCGCCGATCGCCTCCGCGAGGACACGGCGGTGCTCCACCCTAGCTGGCCAGACGTCCACTGTATGCTCCACCGTGTCCTCCAGGCGATCCGCACCATGGTGACACCCGGGCGTTTCCTACCGCCATATGCGAAACAGGAACCTCCCGAAACAATCGTGGCGCCTCTCCAACCACTCCTCAAAGATGGGACTTATCGCCGCTATTGTGGCGTGCTCAGCACCGCAGATTGCACCCTCCATGTCGCCAAAACACATGTCCCAGAGTCCCAATTGCCGGATCCTCTCGACGATTGTCGCCACCCCAATTGTCGCTTGTTCGGCCGCCGCCTGGTGCGACCTCCCCTGTGCCAGGACCAGCAGCGTGTCGTCAGCGTAGCAAATCACGCTGACGCCACTAGGGAGGTCGGCGCGCAGCACCCGGTCGTAACCGATATCTCACAGAAACGGCCCCAGGACCGATCCCTGTGGACACCGCACGACATCTCCCGCCGGTTCCACTCTCCCTGGTGACCGGGACAGATAACGGCCCTGTCCGTCAAATAGGCATTTCACATAAACCTAAAAGGGCACTTATGAAACATCAGAAGCGAGGTGCACGATTCTAATTCTACGTTTCTTATATGGAGAAGAGCCGGCACGAAACTCCACGAGTCATTTAAAAAACAAAAATGTTTTGTACAATATTTCCAATCAGTGTTATTAATTTATTTGGTACACCAACAGCAGTACAAACAAAACCAAAGCAATAAACAAAACAACATCGTAATTAATTAAATATAAAAAAAAAACTCATGAAAGACATTAAATTACTGAAAACGAAATTCAAAATAAGTGAATATTTGCATTGTGCTTAATTTAAAATGGAATAATCTGTTGTTACAAGAGGTGGAATGTGAAAGGGTATGAGTGAGAGTGATATCTAAGATTTAATATGAACATGGATTCACAGAAAATAATTATTTGTTGGTTAGTTTATGCACTCTCATACCTCAGAGGTAATTAATGTATACATACCTGAGAGGTGTTAATAGGTATGGGAGGACAGTGTAGGCCTGTCAACAAGTACCAGGTACCGACTTAACAAAATAGAAAATGTTTCACATTTTTTTATTATTATGTTTCGATGCAGATAAGATACCTGAAATCCTAACCAAACGGTTTTTCAGTAACACCAAAGTCATCTAGATAAATATGATTAATTTCACAAACATTAATCTAGGTTAGTCGAGATAATAATATAATAAGACAATTAATTAAACCTTCACCTGGATTACCTTGATCTTGATTATTCTAATCGCAATTAATTCAGTCAGACTCAATTCTCAAGCAGAATAAGTTATCCTACTAAATTATAAATGTAGGACGTTGCTTTGTGAATTTGTATGTTTGTAACTCTATCACGCTTAAACGGCTAAATGGATTTCATCAGAAAGGTCGGGTGTGTAGTACTCGCCACCGGCGTACGTGTATAACCAGATGTACATATGAACGTAAACGAAGCAAAATAAGTATGTAAGGATAGTTGCAGATGGCGTTCTGTAGTTTCTACCTACCTCCATGGGTAGAAGGTCTGAGTTTATGTACATATGGTTGTGGATTTGGTTGAAATTTGACATACAAGTAGACTTTGTCCTGCTTTAATATATTGGACTTTTTATCCGGATTCAAGAATAAACTTCTCTAGAGAGTGAATGAAACCACGGTCAACTGCCAGTCCAGAACAAACGCAGGCAGTATACGACAATTGTAAATATTATTCTTGCCTGAGCAACCGGCAGCAAGTTTGTGATGCTCCCTTAGATGTTACTGCTTGCGGTAGCGTCGGGGGTCGGGTTCCTCCTTCCCTCAAATATGGCGAGGGGGGTAATGGCTGACCTTTGCGTTATGCTCGTGAACGGGTGCTGTTTGTGGTGAGGGTGCTGTTTGTTTTTTTGGTATTGGCGTGGCTAGCTGACGTATGGCAATTAATTTAATTTAATGTTTTGGTAATTACTTACAATTGTATATAATCCAGTTCTTCTAACCGAACAGACAGCTGTGCTGCTGTGGAGTTTGTTGCGCCACTTCTTCTTCCTATCTAAAGCACTTGGAAGTGGTGAAGGGCGGGCGTCTTATGTAATTTTGACGTACGAAAAGTGCTGATTCTTAGCCTAATTTGAATAAATTACTTTTGATTTTGATTTGATTGATACAGGATCCAAAGCACTCTTCTCCAAGCCAAAATCTACGCATTCTAAACATCTAAGTGCACATCACGGATAAAACTGAACGCACATATAACCGCGTTCAAGAGTTGTCAGTGTCAATATTCCACAACTATGACAGTTCATAGTCGTTTTTTCGCTTTAATCAGCAGACAGAACGGCTATGAATCGATTGTTATTTTTATATAGGTTAAGTGTTTTATCGCTATAAACATTCAATACCGGTTACGTGGAGTATTTGAAGTTTTGTTTAACGACATCTCAAACATCTTTTGGTAGGTAAACATGAATGAAATGAGATTTTGACCTTCAATATCTAAATAACTCAGGTACAAAAAAGTAATCAAAATACATATGATGAACCTTGCAGCTATTCTTGTGACGATTTACCTCTCACTCTGTCAAGTCGGTTTAATCGCGTTTGGTTTTTGTATAGGAAATGCTGACACGCCCAAATTATAATCATTCCACACATCGTTGTCAGTTTGATTGGACATGCCTTGAGTGCGATCGTTCATACTCAAGGCCAATGCTATTCTTATTTTCATCAGAATTTGGGTTATGATAACTGTTTTTTACATCGACAAGACTTCAGTTGATTGTCTACAACTTGTGTTCTATAATATTGTTTCAATGTTAAGGTACAATTAAGTATTCAGTGTGTTGTATGCTTTTTGGCTACATTGAAACAAAATTATTGAACAAAAATTGTTGACAATAAAATCAATTAACCGATAGTTACCCGTACCCGTTGTCGCTACAAGAAACCGGTCTTGAGACTATCCTTAACTTTTTGAAATATTTTGATCAGCATTCAGAGATTTTGATAAAAAAGTACAGTCAGCAAGAAAATGGGTCATTTTTACAGAACCCTTTTTATGCCAATCGATCATGTTTCGTACCTGTAAAGATTAAAAATAAAAACTATTTTGAACCAACTGACGTTTGAGTACTACAAAAGTCGCAAAAACTTTCCATCCATTCAAAATCAAAATTAAAAATGAAAATCAAAAGTTATTTATTCAAATTAAGCTGAGAAGCAGCACTATTCGAATGTCAAAATTACATAAGACAGTCCCCCAAAACGCCCGCCCTTCACCACTTCCTAGTGCTTTAGCTGGGAAGAAGAAGTGGCGCAACAATTTCCCCAGCATCACAGCTGTCTGTTCGGTTAGAAGAACTGGACTCTAAACAATTGTAAGCAATTACCAAAACATTAAATTAATTGGCATACGTCAGCTAGCCACGCCAATGCCAAAAAAAAGAGAAAAAAATAATTAAATGTAAATAAAACTTAATATATAAATAAAAGCCTCCAGGCCTAAAGGGCATGGCAGCTTACATTTGCAGTACTGGAATTATTATACAAACAAATAAAATAAATAAATGATAAACTAGGACCATCAAAGTAAAATAAATTAACAGAACAAATACTGTAACAATAATAAAACCAAAGACATCAAGACGACCAGTCACCACAAGCAGCACCCGTTCACGAGCATAAAGCAAACATCAGCCATTACCCCCCTCGCCATATTTGAGGGAAGGAGGAAACCCGACCCCCGACGCTACCGCAGGCAGCGACATCTAAGGGAGCATGACGAACTTGCTGCCGGTTGCTCAGGCAAGAATAATATTATCAATTGTCGCGGTCGAATTGTCATTCAACGTAGAGATGTTTAAGATTGCCTACTCCTGTACTTCTCGAATAATCATCTCTGCTTCAATTTTACTGATTTAATATGATTTCCGCAGCATGAGCTAATTATCTAGATAATTATGAAAGGAATAATGGCATAGCATATTGTCTGAATCTTGATAAAATCGCGAAATCATTATAACCGCTCGGGCCGGGGCGGCCATTTTGGTCAATTGCGCACACATTGGGGGATAAAAGCGCAATTATAATAGGAATTTCATAATAAACACTTGAACATGGAATAAAATTACAAAGTTAAACACACATGCTTAGAAACACCCACTTACCTAGAAACTTGTAGGCACTCATGCGCAATGAAAGATTATAATATCTGCCTGATAAGATCCCATTGCAGGGAAAACGCTTCTTCTTATAAAATAAGGTACGAGTGGGTACCTATTCATACCGGGTCAAAGTCAATTAAATGTGTAAGGTATCGATATTTCAAGGACTAGCGATATCTAAATACTTAAATATAAAATATTTTGTCAGCGTTCGGGAAGCTATGCAATATCTTCTCGCCCTACAAACCGCAGTGTCTCAAAAGTCTTTTATCAGTGCGTGTTGCCAGTGATGAGCTATGGCACTGAAACGTGGTCGCTCACAATGAGCCTTATAAGAAAGCTTAAAGTCACAAGAAAGGGCAATGGAGAGGGCTTTGCTTGGAGTTTCCCTACGTGATCGAATCAGAAACGAAGAAATCCGCAGATGAACCAAGTAACCGACATAGCCCGAAGAATTGCCAAACTTAAGTGGCAATGGGCAGGGCACATTGCTCGCAGAACAGATGGCCGAAGGGGCCGAAAGGTTCTCGAGTGGCGACCGCGTACCGGAAGACGTAGCGTTGGAAGGACTCCCACAAGGTAGACCGATGATCTTGTGAAGGCCACAGGAATCCGCTGGATGCGGAAGCGCAGAACCGTTCGAAGTGGCGATGCTTGGGGGAGGCCTATGTCCAGCAGTGGACGTCTTTCGGCTATGTGGCATACACTTCCCCGCTATGTGGTAGCCATTTTTTTTTGTTGTTTAATTATTTAATGCGAATACAAAAAAAAACCTAACTCTCAAAGTTGTAATCATGCTAAGATAAAAATAGGCTTATTCGAAAGGAAATAATATTGTCTACCATCTGCATTACAAAGCAATGTGTTCACAATTCAAAAAATTTGAAATTAGAAAAAAAAAACGAAACTTTATGCAATTAAACTTATTTTTTTTTACTAGATGGACAGATTTTGAGCTAAGCTATACAAGGACACAACATTCACAACTGTACCTATGTCTCATACTTCACGAGTTATTATTGTTTGAACATATCATAAGCGCAAGCACAAAAGACCTTTGTTAACCGCTAGAGTAACCACCGTAACGTTTTTTTTGTTTGTTTGTTTGGCATCTCGCAGGTCAACCTATGCGGTTGTCGTCTGCTTAAGCGGACTTGCCTGTGGTTGCCCTAATAAATTAAGGCCTCCAGCCAGGACTTAAACTTAAATACTAACTAAAAACTAAGCGACAACGCTAAGGGCACCCCCTGTGGGGTACGAACCTCGGATTAGGGCGTCGCTGGAAGAGGGCAGCAAATGACTAGCTGGATCAGGATTGGTATTATTTATGGACGAATTTAAAGCTACAGGCTCAGCGGCGCGGGCTGGCTCGAGCAAGGGTCGGGAGGGGCGTCGATTTGGGCGTCGCGGCGGGCTTCGGCGGCGAGGGCGGTAGGACGGCGTGCTAGTGGCCTTACTACTCTCCTGGAGGAGGGTAGTGGCGTCGTCGGGGTCGATTAAAGTATGCCTTGGTCGGCGAATACTGCTAATGCGAGAGAGAGTGTAGCGGGCGGCCGCTGTAATCAGGGGGTTAGAATGTTTGATGCCGCAGTCGAAGAAACGCTTTGATAAGCGTTTCATGAACTGTTTTATGGTTGGCATTCTAAGGTCGACGTGAAGATCTATATTCCGGACGTAGTAAGGGGCACCCGTAACCCTTCTGAGGAAACGGTTTTGGAGGGTCTGCATCTTATGGAGATGACGTGGGTGAGCATGCGCAAATACGACGCAGGTATAGGTCATGATGGGACGGATGACTGCGGTATAAATGCGGAGCTTGCATTTAAGGGACAGTTTACTACGGGCTGTCAGTACGAATTGGAGCCTGCTAAGGGCGAAGGAGGCGCGCGCGCGAACCGCCTTGATATGGGCCTTAAAGGTAAGGTTTTCGTCGAGGATCACGCCTAGGTATTTGGCTTGCTTCTCCCAGGGGATCGGCTTACCGTACATAGTGATCGGGCTGGGAAGTGGGGGAGGGAGTCGACGACGTCTCGAGAAGAGAACCGCCTGACTCTTATCAGGGTTGACCTCGATTCTCCATTTCCGGTACCAAGCGCCTAAGACGTTTGCGGAGGTTTGGAGAGTACGAGCTATAGCGTTGGGACAGTGACCGGTATAGTAAACGGCAGTGTCATCGGCGAAGAGAGCCAACTGAGCCTTTTTACTTTTTGGGATATCGCTAGTGAACAGCGTGAAGGCGAGAGGAGATAGTACGGAACCCTGAGGGACACCGGCGCGAATAGGATGAGGGGACGAGAGTGCTCCCTCGATGCGATAGCGAAAGGTGCGATTCGACAAAAAGTCTCGTAAGATGAGCACGAGACGATCTGGAACTCCTAGTTGGTAGAGCTTGTATATCAAGCCGTTGTGCCAGACTTTGTCGAAGGCTTTCGCTATGTCGAAGAATAGCACACCCGTCGTCGCGTTACGCTGCAGACCAGCGCATAAGTGCTCTACGATACGGTGGACCTGTTGGGTACCCGAGTGTTGGCTACGGAATCCAAACTGCTCGTTGGGTATGAGGCTCTTTGCTTCGGCGTAGTCTTTGAGACGCTTATAAATAAGCCTCTCGTAGATTTTGCCGAGAACATTGAGTAAGCTAATAGGGCGGTAGCTGGAGGGCTCAGACTTTGGCTTGCCTGGCTTTGGGATACCGATGACGGTGGCTTCTTTCCATGCTTGTGGGAAGATGTTGTTGCTCAAGGCGCCATTGAAGATGGCGGTCATAAGCATTATTAGCGGGGCAGGAAGGAGTTTGTATACCTTATTGGTAATACCATCCGAACCGGGGGCCTTACGAGCGTGGAGCCCTTTAATGATGTCGTGCACTTCGTCTGGAGTGACGGGAGGCAGAGGATCATCAGGGTCTTCGACGGGAGGGAGGGAGGCTCTTCGTTCGACTTCAGCGTCGACCTTGTTCAGGTGAGCTTGGTCTACTGGTTGGGAGCTGGGAGAACATTGGGACTCTAGGCTGTCGGCAAGACATTCAGCCTTATCGGGACTGTAACCCACCGTAACGCCTGGTACGCGCGCAAATAAACAATTTATGCGCCAGAAATGACGTTTCCCGCCAAAACGACATTTTTCCATGCACCCTTATTTATAGCTTATTATCTAGCAAACTGTTGCAGCTATAAAAATATAAAAATTCGTGTGTATAGCTGAAACTATACAAAATCAATCTATGTGAAACTTAATCACAAAACCTAGTCCAAAATACTTAAAAAAAATGTAAAACTCGAAAATTCGCGTTGAAATTGTGCAAAATATTACTTCTACCTATATTTTTACGAATTATTTTATAGTTAGTGTCAATAAAACCTATGTATAATTAAACTAAATTATAATACCTTCGTTTTGATGCCCATATGTCCTTACTTGGTATTTTCTGAGTAGCACAATAAACCAAAATAAACAACCCTTTACCTTGTAATTTGATGCCGAAATCCGATACTGTCCGCTGTGAAAAGTAATATTTTAACGTAATTACGTTGTATTTTTACTGTCTTGGTGTGTTAAATATCGAATTATTATCTTATTTCCACATTCTAATTAAATTCCAATTAGAAATTTTATAAATCAATCCAGATTGTCGTAATGTTTACAAACACCGGCCGCGCAAGGATCTTGTTTATCCATTACGTAATATCAACATAAACAAACTTTTATCACTATGAAATGTTTACTGAATCTCAAAGCACGAATCTCAAGGATTGTTTTGATATATAACACTTCAACATTGCGAAAACAAATGAATTGTAAACAAAACCGATAGCACGACCACTTGAAAACTTTTTACAATGACACCACTTGAAATTTTTCACACATTTTTTGTCGTCTTTTATTTTTAGTTTTTGGCGGTGGCAAACGGCTTTTAGTTTAATAGAGAATGACTTTATAAAGCTATTTACACACACAAAACGCATTAGTCGATTAAAAAAAGACATTTTTAAAACTTGCGGAAAAAATATTATCCTTCGTATACCATGGCGGTTGAGTATGGCATTCATTATTTAATTTAATATGACCTTATAAGACTCGTTGGTCTATTGGTCGCAATCGCAACTGCTGAGCATGAGGTCCTGGGTTCGATTCCCAGATCGGGCAACGTGTTGTTGGGTTTTTCTATCTGGAATTTCTCAGTAGCAGCCCGGAGTCTGGATTTGTGTCCGGTTGCTGGCAACAGGCTCGCCCTCTGTTACATGGGACTTAAAAACATAACTGGCGAAATATGGGTGTACTGTAGTTACACCTCTGCCCAACCCTTCGGGGAAACAAGGCGTGATGTTATGTTATGTATGTGTTATGACCTTGTATATAGATCACCACGCCCGCTATGTGCATGTTGGCGATTTTAGATTATTAACAGATGATGGTTGCCGCAATTTGGGAGAAGCTATTGTCCAGCTGTGGCTGTAGGCTAAGTTGATTGAAGGAGATGGGTTGTTGTTGAGTTGCTAGGGAGTAGCTCAACAGCTACGTCTTCTTACCAGATTCAGCGCTTGGGAGTTGTTAAGGGTGCACGTTCTGAGGGCTGCCTATTGTAATTCAAGCGTTTAAAAACTTTGGTACTGATACCCAGCCGTGTTTAAATGTATTTTGGATGAAAGCTCAGAAGTAAGCTCAGAAGTGAAAGCTAAGTAGTGTCTTAAATAATTTCGGCTGAAAAGATAAAACATGACATTGAAAAGTCACATTACTACAGCGCTAAGTACTAGGTTTTATCACAAGATGGCGGCATCAGTTCTAATTTTGGCCAAGCGCCAAAATTAGAACGAATACCGCCATCTTGTTTTGCCTACATATGCAATTTCTGAGACAGTTTCACAAAATGTTTACAAACAACGCCCCCTTGGCAATGTCATTCCTTGTAGCTTGTAGCACTCTACAATCCGTTCACAGTTCTTTAACCTCTGGCAGCAGCAACCTAACAGCAACCTTATTGTGACGAGAATAAAGATCACAATAGTTTTGACAGACTTCTCAATGGTTGCAATCGGTTGGGATAGTGATGCAAAATCAGAGGTCAAAAATAACTTTAAACGGACTTTGTACAGTCAGTCCGTTCGCAGTTATTTTTAGTCAGCTCCGGTTTCAAACCCAAAATGTAAAAACGTTCGTGCTTCGACTTAATTTATGTATCATAGACAATATTTCACAAAGATTTGTATTATAATGAAACCGATAAAAATAATAACATTTTTGCCTTGAATTTTTTAATAAAAAATAAACGAGTAGCAATCGAAATCTAGTTATTTCCCTTTCAATTTGATTGAGTTGACTCAGAGAGAGAAATGTAATATATTAAATATTGCGAATGTAAACCACATTCATCACAGGTCAACGCTTTTTTTTCGTAGTTAATTTGAATTGTGTGGCAGTTTAAGAATTTTATGGGGTCTTTCTTTGGTATTGGTCGTCGAATGTGAATGATAAATGATTTTATTTCAATCAACAATGATTTTATTTCTTAACGACGTCGTCCTTAAGTTCTGAATTGAGTAGCATGATTACCGACAAATGCTTGCACCGACTAGACAGGTCCACTCAATCTGGTTCAGGTTTTCTTTCAAAAGACCATTGCAAACAACATGGTCCTCACTTAGGTGGTTCACAGTTTCCTCAGTCGAGGTGAGTTTGAGTTGAGGAACTGTCAAATGTAAAGTACGTAGGCATGTACCTTGAGGCTTCCTTGATATAGCCAACAAGGAACTTTTAACCAAAACAAGCCTTTTTTTATTCGGTTTTCATAATTTCTTTTGAAAAGTTTATTGAAAGTTGACGTGTTCTCGACGTATCACCTCGACTCACACCACACTCATTCGAGGTATCTCATAATTTCCATAATCTGACGACTTTAAATACCGATTTTGAGAGTATTCAGAGGCACGAATTGAGGCCTCCTCGACAGACTCATGGGTCGAATAGCTTTCGAGGTTATGACTTAGAATATGAGTGTATGGACTTTAAAAGAGACTGTGTCCTCTGACTTTGTTTTTGCCTTTCTTCTCAGAGTAGTCAGATAGGAAACGTCGACCTCATCTAGTGTTTAAAATATGATTGACGAGTCAATTTGTTTGTACAAACCTACTTACAGAATTGAAATCATTTAATACCCATATCTATGTGCTCAACATATTAGCACAATGTATCTAAGTGCGCAACAAACGATTGACATGGAAGTAGGTACTCGATAAATTAATAAAATTGAGGTAACAATCAAGTAGCCGGCAATGATTTGAGTATTTTCACGTTGTCGAATGTATAAATAGGATATATATTATGCATGTATATTCTTTCTAAATAATAAAAAAACAATTGGCTAAGCTAAAATGTTTGTCCGAGAATCATCTTCAAAGCGGAAGCAATTTTTTTTGTGTTTGTAATCGTTTTGGACAAGGTTTGTATGAAAAAACATGAACAGCTTGTTTATTGTAAAATAATATAGAAACAAATAAAATCTAACACGATAAGAATAAGAATAACAATAAAAAACAAATCGAAACACAAAAAATGGTAATTGTTAAAAATCACTTGCTCACGATTTATCATTGACGGCAGTGAGAGAGAAGGCATGCCCAAAAAAATCAAAACATCGTCTTCCATTTCAAAATAAGTATGCTATCGCTATCCTTGTCTATGCTTAAGCCTATGACTGGTTCGCGTCACTTCAGTTTACTTCGATCAGCTGTCACGAGTGATGTTTACATTAATGTAACATACGACAAGAATATTATTAAATGAATATACGTACAAGCAAGTAAGACAATCAACTTAATTATGTAAACTAATTTGTATTCACCATTTTTTGGCACAAGTGTACTTACTTCTTCCAACTCATACTTTTCTATATTCTTGTTCTTTCGACGTCCATTTGACGCTTCTACATACACATTTGATTTGTTCACTAATTTATCATTTTTTTTACTCATTCCTGTTAATATTATGATAACCTGTTTGGTAAAAAGCACTCTGTTTATATTTCAGTTGTCACTGAGTTCGACTGCACTGACAATTCAATTGCAGATGTTGCCAGCGATAGTTTATAAATACCTACAAATGGGGGCATAAATAACCGTGGGAAATACCCACGGTTATTTTATGAAGGCTGCTTCCATTTTAAATTAGTTTCACGATAGCTAACACGACTACTAATCCGTTTAAAAGGTTATTCACAGAACGTTTGAATTCATTTCCTTTACCTTTTTTTTTTGGTTTAGGTAAAGTATCTACTATTATCTTAAATGCTTGTCACGAACAGTTCTTATTGAAATGAGCAGTTGATTCAGTACATTAAGTATTCATTTCGTTTAACAATATGTTAATGAATATAAAACCAGATTTCCCGAAGTTGGTAAGCAGTTCGAAGTCTTCCGTAATTTAGGGGTTCCCACAGATTGGCAACTTAGAATCACAGCGAGTATTGAAGCTCGATCGGCGTTCGGGTGCCTTCGTTCACAATCGGTAAATTCCGACAGCATTACTTAGTTTACTCACATAGTCAAAGAGTACTAAAATTATACGGGCAACTAGTGTCATCGGCAAACCAGACAGATAAACGTCATTGGCGCCAAAAAAGATCAAAGTCGAATTTATTTTAGTTTTCGTTGCCAAGGATAAAGATCTAGCAATTTAGATTAAGTGCTAGTTAGTTAAGTAAGCATGTTTCTTAAACATGAGCTGTTTTTACCAGTAAATAGTTTGAACGAAGTTATCGTTTATACAGCGTGTATCAGAAATTTGTGTTTGTATTTAAGGATGTGGTACAGACCATCAAACTAAACTACTTTCTCAATGGGACAAAAATCGTAATCGCGAAATATATTCGCGATTAAATACCACCACACATTTCTGGTACACGCTGTATTTATTTTCACGACTTAACGTTAATCTGTTGTTTATTTATCTATAAGTACGTGGGGAACTCAGAAAGCTTTGTGAAAATAAAAAATAAATGTTCTGTAATTTTTTTTTTTTTTAATCTTTGCAAATTACTCTCCACAAAGCTTTATGCGTCTGAACCAGTTTTCGAACTACTTTTTACAGTCCGCCGTAAACACCTCGTTTACAGCCTGCTCGAACGATGACAGCGCATCTACCGGCGACGAAAATTGTATCCCCTTGAGCAGATTTTTTATTTTAGGAATTAAAAAGAAGTCAAACGGTGCGGTCAGGGCTGTAAGGAGGGTGGCCAAGGAGTTTGACCGGCGTGCTGTCCAGGAAGTCCTACGTTTTGAGCGCGGCGTGCGAAGGCGCGTTGTGGTGGCGGAGCAGTAGCCCTGTGTTTGGTCGCTTGTTGCTCACAACAGAGAAAACTTCTGCCAAGCATTTGATACCATTCAGCGTTGATGCTTCTTTGGTTCCGTAAAGTAATTAACACCAAGTAATAATCAAATTGAAAAAGCACGCGATCGAATTCTTCCTCCCGCTTCTAGATCGTTTTACTTTGGTAGGCGTTGATACGTTTTAAAACACCCAACAAACCGTCGACTGGCGCTTCGTTTCTGGATCGTATTGATAAATCCAAGACTATCATCACAAAACATATATTAAAACATCATCACCTGTTATGATGTCGTAAACACGCCGAGACGAGCCTGCTTCAAATTTGTTTATCATATCACGGCACCATTCCACCCGGGTCTGCTTGTGAGCATCGGTGAGGTTGTGCGGCACCCAGCGTGAAACTATCCTACTCACGCGAAGATGCACGTGTAGAATTTCGTGAAGGCTTCTCGATCCAAACTGCAATATGTACTGCAATATGTAATGAGTAATCTTGATAAGTAACTCGCCTATTGTCTTGGATTAAATTTTTCGCTGCTAGCGTTTTCTTTCGTAACAGCCGTCAAAGGGCGACCACTTCTTTCTTCATCCCCCAAAGTTAGTCGAACGCGCTTGAATTCGTTATACCAACGATACACGGTGGCCTTAGAAGGGCCTTCATGCAATAATGCCATTTGAAGTATATCGTACGATTCGTACGGTTTCAGGCGACACTTGGAATCTTAAAAATCATAGCGCGAAAATGTTTCCGGCGCAGCTGCATTTAAATTAGCTCGCAGAAAATGTAGAATGAAATTTAAAAAAATATTAAGCATATTTTCAAAATAGACCAAAACTGGCCAGTAACACATACATAAAACCCCATTTCGCAATACTTGCAGCGGCTGAGTACTGACTTGCAGCGGCGGATGCTGCGAGTCGATAGAAGACAAACACTTATCCCGCTCCTCACTAACGACGATATCGTCGGACGACATCAAGCGTGCGACTGTTTTATTTGACAAACTATTCATTATTTAGTATTCATTATAACATTGTACATCTTGGTTAGTTGAGTACACATTTAAATCTGCCACTAGAGCAACGTCATCATAATTTATACATGAATAAGTATTTGTAATACTGTTTACTTAGGCGATATTAAATTTTTCAAATATTCGAGAACGATAGATCGATCGACCTCTACTAAACCCACAATAGAATATTCTGGACAGAAATGTTAGCGTAAATATTAACTATAGAATATTTAAAGTAAAGTTTAGCCCAATCCAGATTTATACGTAACTGGAGCCAGGGATGCCGCATCCTAGGTACAAACCACACTGTGGCACTCTAGCTTAGCAAAATGTGACGTTACATTATGATGCACAGCGAAATAGCACTTAGACAGTCCAACTTCTGGTTAGAAAATATTTGGATGGACTTGTAAACTAGCTTATATTTAGGACAACTGCTGTCGTTTTATCGTGATAAGCTGATTAAAAACCCACTGCGTTTAGATTTCGCTAAAACTGCATAAATACTACTTTTTCGAGTATTTTTAACCACATTTGTTTTGTTTGTGGCGGCATCTACACCGCCACATGCGAACAACACATCACACAAATCCTGCATCGCGCAATCAAAGTTTACCGCGCAGCTAGCATATATACAACTTCCCGACAACAATCATCGGGCAACCCTCCCGACCCTTGCTCGAGCCAGCCCGCGCCGCTGAGCCTGTAGCTTTAAATTCGTCCGTAAATAATACCAATCCTGATCCAGCTAGTCATTTGCTGCCCTCTTCCAGCGACGCCCTAAGCCGAGGTTCGTACCCCACAGGGGGTGCCCTTAGCGTTGTCGCTTAGTTTTAGTTAGTATATAAGTTTAAGTCCTGGCTGGAGGCCTTAATTTATTAGGGAATCCACAGGCAAGTCCGCTTAAGCAGACGACAACCGCATAGGTTGACCTGCGAGATGCCAAACAAACAAACAAACAAAATCATCGGGCAGTTGCCCACCAGATACGACATCCATCTGGTCGGATGATCTTCCCTTTTCCAAGAGTATGATTGACCTTGAGGTATGAGATATGAGGAACAGGGTGTCTGTTCCTCATATCTCTTCATGTTTGTTAACTTGGTCAATAATATCATTGAATGACCTATTTCCGGTAATAAAATATTCACCAATAAAATACCTAATAACACTTCTTATAACGACAAAAAACATTCATAGCTAATGAAGTTAAGGAAAATAACTGTTATGCAAATTGACTAAGAATATACATTATCTGTAGGTATATTCAATTCACAACTGTCCGTTTTTGACAGTTATATGTAATAGCTATGAAAATTTAGAGATGACCACAAGAAAAACAACAAAAGTGCCTACTCGTATAAAAACTAACATTGGTAAACTTACATGACATCATTAAAGCCATCGTGTAGAAGGGAATGGAACAACTCATGGCCAGCAGAATGGGGAAGGCTTGCTGACCAATGTACCCGTACGAGAAGTCAGCATTACCAGAGATAAAGCTAAGGCCCTGTTGGAAAGCAAAATGGCCATTGAACAATATGAAGAACACTTGTTCTGTTGTTGTTGTGCTTTTGTACAGCAGACAGCCCATCAGGACCTGGTACCTTAGATGGATCAAGAGATTTCAGTTTAGCTAAAACCGATTCTACCTTAAAATGCAGGTTAGAAACGAGAGTGTCTAACAATATTGTCGTTTCTAACCTACACTTTCCACCAGAACTGTCCATAGACGGCAGGTGCGTGCAGGCATACTCTTTGCCTACCGATCTGATACTGGTTTACGTTCACCAGTTCGGCGAATGGTACTCGTAGCAAGCAACCTACAATGAAGTATTCGAACACACAGACATATTTACATTCTCTTTGAAAAGTTTCGTAGCCTTTTGTATGTGACACTTGAGCTCATAAACTAATTGATTGTTGCAGTTTTTAAAATACTCATTTTACTTTTAAATGTTTTTATAACATCAATGTTACTGCCATGCATGAACAGTTCACCTCATAGTGACTTTAGTTTTATTTAGTAATGGTATATCTGTGAACAGCGCTGTGCGCTACATAATTATTTATGTAACTTATATGTTATTTATGTAATTGTTTTTTTTGTGTTTTTCACATTGCATAATGTAGCTGTTTGGTGTTCCTGTTTAATAAAATAAAAAAATACACAATTATGTAGGTACATACAACGCCTTAGCTTATAAAAAACTTAATAAAATAAGCAAACCAAGAATGAAAACAAAAATGTTGACAACCTCAGCGTGTTTGTAACTAAATAAGAACTGCAAAACTTATCGTTAAGGTTTGGACTGTATGTATGCAAGATGCTAACTAAGCAGCAATTGATTAAAACATGCGGCAAATAGTTTTCTGATACCCGGGGAGCCATAGTTGTTGCAGTTCAAGAGAAAAATATAGAACAATCATGAGTTCTACATGAAAATAAATCTGTTATTTAGTAGGTTTGAGACTTATTTACCTCATACTCGTAGCAGTTGGAATGACATCAATCAGCACGACCTCAAACAAGCTCCTCATTGTCTGCGTCACTGCTACGTTCACAGAGAATAATGCTACCATCGTGGTCTTCGAATTGGACCACCTCAATCCAAACAAGGATGCTGTATACATCAGACCTCCGATGAAGAGCAGGACCTTTTTGCCGACTTTGTTCACGACGACTCCGCTTATGAAGTAGGGCGGAAGGCTGACGAGACCAATGATTATGCAGTTGATATAGGTCACTGCGCCGCTTTCGTGCTGTAAAAAAGATAAAAGGTTTATTCTGTAGGTGATGACGGTATTCTAAGTCGTTGCGTGGTTTAGAGGCTTCTTTTCTTGTTTTCCTATTCAAGTCAGAGTATATTATTTGCCAGAAACACGGGGTATTTCTGACGATTATTTCCTCCTCAGACATGTTTTGATACTACACACTACTGACTGACTAATGTTTTAGTAGTACCACCTACTAGTAACATAGCACTTGTATTGGCATTGTTTCAAATAAGTTATAGACTACCTATGTACAACAAGTCTCGCAACTTGTTTAAGGTGTATACAATAAACCAAAAGAGTGGAGACAACATGGATTCTATCTTGATGTAATTGCGGCAACAAAAGAAATAAATGTTAATATTAAGTTCACAAGACTTTTCTTAAACCAATACTACGTATCTATGTCCGTCATAATAATAAAGCGAAAATCTTTGACCTGACGAATGAACTATTGTTATCATTAAACTGGAAGGAAAATAATAATTGCTATACGTGACGTAATTTAAGGAGTTTATTATTGATCGGAGATAAACTTAGGGATATCAAATTGCTGCCACCATTACTATTTTACCAAATATAGATTTAGATTATCGCTATTATTATAGCAATTTATTTTATCGACATCAAAGTATCACCCGAAACCAATTCCACAGTTCAAATTGATATTAATAACAAAAGAGTATAATGAATAAAGGAAACCGTTGTGGTTTTTGGAACTAAGAACGCAATACTAAGGGTGGTGTGTAGTTCCAAACTAAACCACGCCGAACTATTGTGGGGAAGCTATTAGTGAAAGCACATTTTGTTAACGTATCATTTTGTTAATTAAAGAAACACAGTGAAAAATTTACAACTTGGATTCGAGGAACAATGTAACGATCATGTGACCCAAAAGTGGATACGGGATAAACTAAAAAGATGATTAACTAAATTTCCAAATTATTAAATGAATAACGTCTAATTAATTCGCGTAACAAGACAAATTTTTTCATAGGTTGTAAATTTTCCTTTTTTAGAAACATGATCGATGCCAAAATTCGTCCATCGCCTTATTCCGTTTTTGACGTGATATGATGTCAAAGAATAAAATAAGATACCTATAAGTTAGTTTAGTACACCGCAAAACTTTCTAGACTAGTTGATGATGTATATACCAAGATAGCAGTAGAAAAGTTACATAAAAAATTCGCACTCACACTTCAAAAGGCTTCTAAGTTACGAGGTGGTTTTTGAAATTGAGAACCACACAGCACTCTCCCTTACATAACAAAGCTAAAACAGTTTGTTTGTAACCCAATTTCACGAAAATGCTTCGGACGATTTCAGTGAAACATACGAAAATAAATCATGGCGGGGGACTAAGTAGGATATTTTTCCTCGGTACTCAATTTGGGTCCTGAGAGAACCCCCATCATCGATTCCAAAGTAGGTAAAACTGCAGGTCGAAGTTTCTACAAATCACTGTCTTCATATTCGCTGAAGATAAGTTACTAAGTTACTTTCTAGCTGTTTTAAAAGAAATGGAAACCTGTTTTTTTTTTACCTCTTTCTGATAGTTTGGAATGTTGTTTGACTTATAACTTGAGAGTTCGATTTTTATTGCAATTCTTGTTTTTTTATGTAGGTATTTTAAAACCCATCAACTGCACAGACATAGTACGTCATATAACACACATAGCGGTAGCGAGTCAAGTAAGAAAGAGTTTTGATTTTCGGTTTTTGCATTACACAATATTATTAAAGAACGCACCCCGTCACATCGCATTGCCTGCCCTAGTCGGCTCCTAGTCTTTCTGAAGGTATCTAATGCAAAAAGATTTTTTGAAATCTGACTGGAAGGTCCAGACATTACCCTCTTCATACAAACCTGCAAAGAAATGTAATGTTACCTCTTTATAACATTATTATAGATTGCGATTTCTATAGCAACTGTTCCAAGTTTGTAATGTACTCCTGAATAAAAATAATGAAAGAATCAGTCTAGTGTACGCTTAAAGTATTTTTATACACAATCTCCAACTTATCATTTTGTGGCTGGTTCGTGGTGGCGCGGGAAAAGAGTTCCTAAAAGGACTTGGGGGGAGGCCTTTATCCTCAAGACAGTGGGACAGTATGGCCTACTATTAAAAAAAATGCTGAACAAATGTTAACTTGACTCACTCGATTTTAAAATTTCTCGTATGGGGGGGTCCCTTATAAAATATGGATAGGTCACATAGATTTTCATTTTCATCGAAATTACAATCTTCTACAATTGTAGATAATTGTGTGTATAATCTGCCGCACCGTGTGGATATGGTCTATGGTGCTATATCCTCCTCGAAACCCGGTCTGCTCCGGTGGCTGAAACTCGTCGAGTCTTCGCGCTAGACGATTATTATCGACTCTTGAAAACAACTTCGAACTTACGAAATGGGTCTGTAATTCTTCAAATGGGTCTTATCACACTTTTTAAAGAAGATCACGACAACGCTCTTTCGGCACGACTCTGGAGTTCTCTCAGAGAACAGGACAGAGTTAAAGAGCTACCGAAGCTCTTTCAGGACAGAACTTCCTCCCGCTTTCAGGAGCTCGGTCGTAATCCCGTCCTCAAAAGGGACTTTTCCATTTTTAAGCTGTTTAAGAGCCGCCTCGATTTCGTCTTGGCTGACTTCTTGCAGGTCTTCCGTGAAATGGCGGATTAAGGTGGCTCTGGAATCTTCAATTGGCCGCAGAAGTTTTCGACTTCCGAAATGATCTCAAGCTTCGAAACGACGAAATCCCCATATGATTTGGTGAACTACGTCAGGTGGCTCCTCCCATTTGATTGGACGTACACTTTCGACCCCCGATTTTGCTCAATCGCTTCCTCTATAGAGCGTGTATTGGAGCGTCGGAGGTCGAGTCGTACCAATGTCCTACTCTTCTTGTTGTGTGCCCCTTGTTTTCACGTCGTTCCGCCATAAGCTCCAGAGTCTCTTCCGAAAGTTTGGACTTCCTGCCCGTACGCCGCATTTTGCAAAATCGCGTACCTTCCTCCCTGAGAACCACCATTTGTTCGAGCTTGTTGCTATCGATAAGACCACGCAATTTTGTACCCTGTGTTATGAGTCGTTTGGATGTTTTAAATTTGTTGTTTGAAATTCAAATGTTTCACACAAATTAAACATTGGTTTTAATTTATTAATATCAGGAAATTAACTCTACCCACAACGTTTGTGGATTGACGGTTCAATACGTACCTATTTCAGTAGGTACTGGGGACGGATTTTTAGAGACTTAAACGCTTTGATGAAGGCTTACACGAAAAGCAAAGAGCAAAATGCGAATGACGTCAACTGGGGGAATCAGGCGAAATGGCTCTTTGAGTCTGGCGAAAAACTGGAGTGAGAACAAAAAAGAAGTCCCGGTAAAAACCGGGTTAATGCCGTCTTTTTCCGTGAACATTCTTTGAATCGACGTTTTAGTGAAGCTATAAAGACTAAATGATTATAAGTTTACATTGTTGTAATATGTGGGTTTTTCTATCAAATCTGCCAAAAACAAAACACCCAATTCAACCAATTTAATTCTAATGCCTCTTAATGTTTCTTATTATAATATTGTTATTATAAATTTCTCTCCAATTTCCCATCAATCCATCTTTCCTTCCCTTTGCCACCCTTGGAAAGAGAAAGGGTGACATAATCCCATGAATTTCAAACAAGATAATTTGTCATACCAATTTGTGTCCTTACCTTTACAATCACAAATTCTTCTTTATAGAAAGCTCACAATCTAGGAGCTCGTAGCCAAATGATAACAGCAGCACGGTTCGATCTAAAGCTAAGCTACCACTAGCCGCGGGTGGTTCGTAAATGGGTTACCATCCATTACATATAGAGACCCGTAGATCTTTGACAGTATTAACGGGTAGTCAGAAACCCAATAGTCTGACATCCATACGGGATATCGTGTTACCAATTAACTGGGTTGTGAAGGTCAGATAGGCAGTCGTTCCATGTCAAATACTGCTTTTCAGCTGCAGACAGCAAGGCAACCCCGACGTAGTTGAGGAAAATCTATGCAGATTGATTGTATTGAGAAAGCTCACAATCTAAAATTAAACGACGAATTTCACTATTGAAAAATAACAACAGAAAATATAACCCTGCTACACTTCACTACACATGTATTCCATAGGCGCTGTGTTCGTATAATTGTTCGTATCTTGAGGGTGTGGTATCACGATTACACCGACGGACCTTTTTATTTTAGAAAATGTTTATAGTGCGCTGAGCACGTTTCGCGTTGAGAACAGTTAGTGTCGCGAAAAACCACACGCGGAAGCATGGCGCTACTGTGCTCATGCGTAGACCAATCAGATGCTCAGCCAATGAACGTGAGAATGCCGATTCACTTAATCAAATCAAACCCTTATTTGTTACACATAAAAGCTTAATTACTCGAAGTGGGGTGAAAATAAACTATCCTAAAAATCCCCAAGATTTAATGCAGTAGGTAAAACCCACCATATAGAGAACGGTACGTGACAACGTACATTCCCAAAGTAATTAATTGAATTAATGCTATATAGCCAAGTAATGGTCTTCCTAACAAAGGTTTCATGTTTCTAAGACCAGCCATGATTTTGTCTCGAAACTTCATTTTAGTTTCACCATCATCAGTCTTATGTTTGGGTACTAGAAAGAATAAAGAAAAAACTTACTCTTACTGCAATACAGCTTGTTTCATAAATGTGTGATCATACTTAATAGTGTGGTAAATGTACATTGTTGCTATTAATGAAGATCTTTTTATTATCGTAATCTCGAAAAATTAATCAGCTGTCCGATACAAAACTTCAATACCTACTCGACCGCGCATTACGATGTACGTCCTGTCGAGAAAGTTGTTCAGTTTGTTGGTCTGTACCCATGCTATAAAGTTAGGCAAAAGTAACAATGTTAATTGACTTTTATTGCTCAGCGTATCACTTTTAAAGTGTGTTTATAATAGTTCATTGTTCACCGAGGGGAGAAAGTGTACGATTATGAACGAGGGTGTCATTTCCTTGCAATTAAAAACTTGCTATTCCCAAATCGTGTATATAACACACGATTTGGGAATTGCAAGTTTTTTAAGTGAAGTTTAAATAAAAGTGTTTAGGTACAGTTATTAAAAGTCAATGTAATACTTTTGCCAAGAAGATTAATACTAATTTAAGGCGTTTTAGATAATGCAGAAGAGATTACTACTACTGTGCCTTTGCTATTGGCATTGCTATGGGAAGGCTGTGGTGCCAAAGGGGCAACTGGTTCCCGATGTGCCACTGGCGATGCCGCGCTTGTTAATGGTTAAGGAGATGAATCTAAAAAATAAACCAAAAGCAGAATCGATTACTTTGCATCACAAAGTAATCGATTCTGCTTTTGGTTTATTTATTTGTATTTTAATTAGGTTAACTACTGAATTGCATTAAAAAAAAAACTCAGCAAGTTTACAATTGATTGTCATACACTTTTTCGACCAGCACATTTGTACAACAGTTGTCAAGACGTAGGTATATTCTGTTGCAATATAATATGCAAAAAAATATAACAATTAAATTAATGCGTTAATGCACTGTTGCAATATAAAATGCATTAATAAATGTTTACTGTCGTAACGACGTCGACGTCGAACGTGGGCTAAAACTTATTTTTGATCGCTGTGGTTTTTCCAGATACAGTTTTGAAGAAAATCAATTTACCCTAATTACTAGGAAGAAATTAAATGCTTACATTCTCGGCTTATCTGTAATAGACTTATTAGTGTTGGTTTAATTTCTGTCTTAATTAAGTCTTAAGACCATATCCCCGGCCATGGTAATAATGCTATCAGTATTTTGGGCACGCGACCAACATACAGTCGAGTGTGCTACAACACACTGTGCTACAACACAGTGTGCTACTATACAAATACTATTTACATGTTGGTTCAGTTTTGGATGCTAGCAACAATACTCGTATTGTATGAGATTTTAGTTTGGAATAAAACATGCAACAATGTTTGATGGAGGTAAGTCTGCATAAGTCTTGTAATGACGGCAACAATATAGTTGAATTGCAGTATAGCTAGTAAGATTTTTGATGCAGTCCTTAGCCCTCAATTAACCAAATTGGTGCTGGCCCAATTACCAATTTTAATTACTAAGGCAACTAACGTACTTTGCTGAAAATTCACATATTCCGCAGGAGTTTTGAAAAAATAACGAAAGCATTGAAGAAAACCTTTGCATTCCCAGCGTATGTTTAATTTCAAGCAGTACACAAATCTCGTAATTTTTCAGCAGAGACGAAAAATACTGCTTAAAATAATAAATCTCTTTTATTATCAGAGAGGCTTGTAAGTATTACAAATAACTTAAGCTATGTCAGTAGTAACAACTAGGCGAACACATGTACAATAAAAACATTAAAAATTAAAAAATGTACATTAAAAAAAACAATAGCTAGGCTATTGTTTTTTTTAAATTTCTGCAGATTTAGCAAGTCCCATGTCTGTCATGTAGCTTGATAAACCTATCCGTTGTAGTCTCTAAAGGTTAGAGGCTAGACCTTTCAGATAATACTCTCAGAATGGTATTGTTGCTTCCCCTCACTCTGCGTATTTCTACTGCCACTTTCTTGCGCATGATAGCGCAATAATCGTCAGTGCGTGCCTCAGCGATCATTCCTGACGCACTACTGTAAGGAGGAAGCCTCAACAGCGCCTTGGAGGCATTGTTGTATTGAATGCGCAGGGTGTTGTCTGCATTTTGGGTATGTAATCATGTGAGCTAATGCCCACAGGCTGCTGGTGTGAAATGTTTGATAAAACGCCTTAAAAACTGTTATTTTAATACCGGTACTAAACAACCAGCAAACCTGCCCTCCCTTTCCATATCAGAATCATCTCTTTCTTAACAACATGGCCTAAATATTACAATTTTGTTACCCTCTGAAAATGTGAACTATTTAGTTTCTAAGAGGGGAACATACGAGGGACTTTTATTTCTACCTTGTTATATCTTAGCCTATGCAGTTTGGCGTATCATTCACAAATAGCGAGCAGCTTGCTTACTCCTCCGATTGTGGGGCTCAGCAACACCATCTCATCTGCTTAGCTCAGATTATTCAAACTAACTCCGTCTATATGGCATCCAACATGAGTGCTGCTGAGCTCCACTAGCAAGGTATTAATTTAAATATTAAAAAGCCTCGGGGGAAGTTAGACCACACCGTCCATCACTATCGCTTTCACAGTTGCCACTGAGATTGGTCAGGACAGCAGACATAGCTGATAAAGGTAAATTTAACCTTTATCATAAAAACATGGTCAAAACTCGTGGCAAATGAACACCAGCATTTTGAAGGTGCTCGATGCTGAGGTCGTCATGTCCAGGAAATTTTCCCCGCTTACATTTTAATTTCTTTACACTTAAACAGAAGGCGGGCTCCTGAACGATCAGTCTCAGCATCGTTCACCCTCACCACAGACTCAAGAAGTGTGCTGACTATAAACTGTTCTTTAAAGATTTTAGCTAGTTCCGTATAGTCACTCCTACCATCCACGCCTGCTGGTATGTTTGGAGAACTATTAAGCTTTTTAGTACCTTTCCAGAAAGATGAAAATCGTTTCTCAAAATATCCATCGCAATTTTTTACTTGGTTTTTTAATGACCCATTTTAATTTTGATTAAAATGTCTTCCGACTTAATACCATTTCTTTATAAATATGCCCACTAATGGGATGAACATACCAATTATCCTCAACTTAAATTTAAACCTAGCCTGAGCGTGGAATTCTTTGACATGTTTGTTTCAGCATTATATACCTTCTTTTTCACAATGTTCCTGGAGACCCTGTTTACACTAGCTGCTTCACATATAGACTCAGTGTTTTTCTCACAAAAATATCAGCACACTGTTAAAAATCCTCAGGAAAATCTAAACTTTTTAAACTATTATTACACAGAGAAGCGTATTCGTTTATTTCGTGTGCAGTTCTTTCACCCCAGCGAACCCCAGTAAGCGATGATTTAATTTTCCAGGTTTAAATCTTATAATATATTAATTACTTATTAATTAATATATTATTATATGCAAGAATATAATTTGATCACATCATATTATATTATATTCTTAAGGTAAAGTCCTTATAAGGTTTTCATTGTCCATCACATCACATCTACTTTACATTTTGGCCGTAAAAAACGTTGACAAACAATTTTAATCATAAATTTATTTTGAAAGTATATACAACAAAGTGAATTAAAAATAATAAAAGTACAGTCTTTTTGTGGTACAAATTACTAATTATCTTCAAAAAGCCCCCTTTAGCTCCTATCCTATTATTTTCCGCACTTCTTCTATGTTTTTTTTTCCATTCCTGAATTAGAGCTGCCTTCAGCGCATCCACGCTTCTGTGTCTGGTGGCACAGGCCCTTGCCTCTAACATGGACCATACACTGTAATCCATCGGGTTCAGGTTAGGCGAGTACGGTGGCCATTCCTTTGAACTTATGAAGCCAGGAAAATGGTCCTTACACCACTGTTGCACACTTGCAGCTCTGTGAGATGGAGCAGAGTCCTGCTGAAATATCTATAGTTGGTTACCAAAGTGCTGTTGACTCCAAGGAAGAACCACATTCTCCAGAATATCTCGACGATACATTTTTTGGTTCATTTTGACCCCTTTTCCTATGAAAACCAGAGGGGTTTTGCCCGTGGAGCAAATACCGCCCCAAACCATGACTGGTTCCGGCTTTTGGCGGTGAGGGATAATTGCAGAAGCCCCAGGACGACTACGAGAATAAATTCTATCATTTTGATGATTATGGGCTTGTTCAATCGAAAAAAAAAACTGAAAAATCGATGTTCATCCAATTTTCAGCAGCGGCGCGCTGTCTTAGTAAGCGACATCTTTCGAGGCGTACTTTTTTATCGTTTTCCTCGAGAAGTTGTGCCTTACGTAGCTTGTATGCTGTCAGATTGACTTCGCTTTTCAATACTCATTACTCAATCATTTATTTGCATTCCACATGTGTACTTAGGTGGTAACTTAAAATTATATGCGATCATTGTGAACCCTGTCGGGCACAGCAACAATAGTAGGAGAGAGGAAACTTTGTAAAATTTACCTAATCTCTCTAAAACTAAATAAAACAAAATAAAATAAAATAATGTCAAAAACAAATCGATAAAACAAAATAAAATCAAGGTAAATAAAATAAAAATCAAATCAAATCAAGTCAAATTAAAACATACAAAATAAATAAAAAACATAAATAATTAAATCAAAATTAAATCGACACCCATTTTAAACACCCCATTTGCACTTAAATATTGTCGTTTATATATTCGTTGATACAATAATAGCATTTTCTTAGTAATCATTGTTTTTTAATAAATGTATTAATACTCTTCTTTTTTAATTAATTCAGGCAGTTTGTTGTATATTTTAATGGACATTACATAGGGACCATAGGGGATGTATTTTTAGCCGAGAAGTAGGTATGTATAACCTTGACTTATGTCGGAGTGTGTAACGTGACTGTATGTCTTCGCGTTTTGTGTAGAATTTTTGATGCTTACGAACAAATTTGCAGGTCTCTAATATTTATTTACTCGGGATGGTTAAAATGTTATACTTTTGGAAGTGAGGTTTGCAGCTGTCAGTTTGATCGATGTTTATCAGGATTCTAACTAATTTCTTTTGAAGGGTGAAGAGTGTAGGTGCATCTGTGCTATTTCCCCAAAGGGTCACGCCGTAGCTCAGCCATGCATAAGCATACGCATAGTAGGTGGTGAGCGCTGTTTGAAGATCGGTGTTTTTTTTTAATTTCACGGAGAGCACTTATGACATTACGTTGTACCGTTGAGCTACTTATGCCCAGCTCTCGAGACATTTTTCTTACCTTGGATTTGAGGATTGTGATCTAGTCTCTGTTTGCTGATGTGACGGAGCCTAGATGTCCTAACAGTCCATTTTCTGCCTCTTCCCGGACGCTCTCCGATATGGCCGAGCTCATTAAAGCGTTTAATAGCTGAAGAAACTAGTTGTCGACTGACACCAAGAATGTTAGCTATCTCACACTGCCTTTTTCCAGATTCATACAAAGAAATTATTGCTACACGTTTTGAAGACATAGCGAAATAATTTTAAATTGTAAACTTTTCACTAAATGATAAATATTAAGTTGGCGCCAAACACGTGCAAATATAATTAAAAAACATAATAAAACCAACCACGTTCTAATTTTAAAAATCTTGTTTTTTTTTTAATTTGTCAACATAATTTTGGGCCACCTTTTATTTTGAATAAAGGATAGAAATATGTGGGAGCACCTATGTTCGACCCGTTCGCGAACGCGTTCGCCGACAGACAGACCTTATTATTAAATTTTAAATTAACTTCATACTTTTGGCTACTGGTTTGTTAAATAAACTTTCCACTTTTTTTTTTAAGTGGCAACGAAAGAAAATACTGAGTCGAATGTTTATCGCAACGGTCTGGTGAATCCGTCAGAGAGGGGGATTATTATGGTACTAGGGTGAAAAGTCCACAGCCTCATTTTATCTTCATGCTCTTTTAAACTTAAGGGTTCAACAGAGGCTTTTATTGTGAATGGATGATTTAATCCTTGGGGTAAACAAATTAACATAGAGGTAGATCATTATGAATAAAGTTATTTGACCTGTAACTGGACTGTAACAGCTACAAATTACGTAACTCGTTAACCCAAGGAAAGCAATGAAACCCCTCCTCATATTTTATTAAATCTGAACCTTTTTCAACATCAACAGCAAAATAGGGCGCTTATTACATCTCTCTAACTATGATGTTTCTCTATTTTCAGGTATGTTGGTGCATCTAAGTGGCTGAATGAATGACATTCAAGTATGTAAAATGAAAGTACCTATTATAGCATCTAGATCTTAGACTGTTGCCTGAGTAACATTAATGTAGCTGAGGCGTCTTGAACCCTGTCCCCATAAAAATAAAGAGTTTATAATGAAAGCCAACTCACAGGACACCTTCACATAGCTTAGCAGATGCCAACATCACGTAAGTCTGACTGGTGACAGAAAATAATGTGCACAGGAATATGCATGCAAAACCAATCCTTAAGAAATATAACCTTCCAAATGTGTCTGTCATGAAGCCGGCAATTATTGTTGAAACGAACATACCTGAAAAAGAAGAAGTACATTAGTTCTTAGGGATGGTGACTGATATTAGAAATGTTAAAACAAATAATGTAATTTCAAAGTAGGCATAGCAAAAATGAGATAATCGAAAAAAAAAACAGTTAAATCGGTGTAAATATGAAGAACATACACGCTTTTAAAGTTTTTGGAGGGGATTATTCCCGTCCTTGTCGCACGGTTCGGACAATGTACGGCGCTTGTATGAAGTTACATAGTCGTGACGTCACTTCTACTATAGTGCTGTCCTTGTCTAACATTTATCTTAAAACGTTTATAACTTTGCAATTTTTTAAGCTTTTTGACTTTTTGTAATTTTGTTTGCACTATTTGGAAACAAACATTTTTTTGAGATAAAAAAAAATGTCATCATCCCTATTCTCGCGCATCTCACATTCGTTATTGTTGTTCGACTCGTAATTTTCCCTCGTAAAAATCGAGTCGAGCTATTCTCGCCATGTCGCTTCGATCATTTCTCCCAGGAACGCCATGAGACATGCCTTAGTTTACATGCGACATGCAAAGAGTGGTCGGGACCAGTCGACACAAACATGACGTCATGTCAACCGTCGTCGGACCAACGTCAAACAGTAGTTGTGTCATTCATAATTGTGTCAAATTTCAAATGTTTTTATTTACAAAAAGTGATACGAGTTCATAAAATCTTAGCAGGCAGACACTGCGATCAAAAATCACGTCTCTGCCAAAGTTGTCAACTATCCACTGATTGTGCGGCGTCGCGTCGATAGAGCAGACTCAAATGGACGAGTGTGGCTTAACTTTTTGGTTGAGGGCAAGAATGGTCGAACGAGTCGCAACCACAACAAACGCGATACTACTCCAGCAAGCAAAGACTTTTGAGCTGCAGTGCTTACCATCCTCCTGAATATTCCGGTAAGGAAGGACGTTGCGGAAGCTATCGCGGATGAAGTCGAGCAGTACTACAAAATTTAAGTCATAAAACCTGCAAAAGGCTGTCGTCCTTAGCCCCGAATTTTGCCCGACGGGAGTTGTGTGTAAATTTTACGGGGAAGATTGACCAAACCTAAGTGTGGCGTGATAATAATAACGTTTTTGTGGTTTATACTTAATTTATGCATGCTAGTCTGTGATGCATTTATGTTAAAGGATCGTTTTGTCCCCTGAATTATGATATACGTAGTATTATTGTGTTACAACAGGGCCATCAGCATGATACAGAATTTCAGAAGTATTCCAAACAATAAAGATTTCAAAAATGTTTATTTATTTATTGTGTTTTAATATTTTTCAATTTGAAACTTTTATCTAACAAAAATACTGTGCTTATACAGGCTTATACAATACATTACAAGAATCACTAGTTTACATGATTAACAGGCGTCGTGTGTAGAGTGCTGCTCAGTACACCTCTTGCCAAAAGTCTTCATGAATTTTGCCAGACGTTCGTCCAGCACTTTCATGACAAACCAATCAAAATTTGTGTTGTGACGAGACTCGTATGACTTTTAGGGAGGAAATTTGTTTTCGCGAGGATTAGCAATTTTTTCCGACTTTGTAGAGTAATGTAGCTGGTACACCTAGATACAAATGCGTCTTTGGGACGCGGAACGGTAGGACGTAGGACTTACCAACCAAAGCAGCAGCCATTCTGACAGCATTCTGCGAGCCGGTGATTCGGTCCGGTCTTTACGACAATCACGCGTCCTCTTCTCCATCTTGACAAGCCTTGATGTTATTTCGGTAGTCGTTTATTTATTTATTATGGCACTTCAACGACTTATTTACAAAAACAGAGAGCTTATCTTATTAAAACTTATATACTAAATGATAAATGATTTATTTTCTGTAAATAGGTTTGTACAAACACTTTTACACGTCAATCATATTTTAAAAACTAGGTGAGATCGGCGTTTCCTATCTTACTACTCGGAGAAGAAACGCCGAAACAAACTCAGAGGTCACAGTCTCTTTTAAAGTCCAGACATAATCTTGGTCAGGTCATGTTAAGACCATGAGGATTGATGTCTGAAATGGTCTTTTGAGGAAAGAACCACACAGAATGAGTGGGCCTGTCCAGTCAGTGCACGCATTTGTCAGTTGTCATGCAGCTCAACACAGAACGAACTGCAGCGAACTTGTCACTTAAACGTGTGACAGCACTTACATAGTTCCTTTTTAATTTAACTAGGTATTTACAGATAAAAAGAAAACCATGTAACCAAATAAGCTAATAATAATAGAATCAAAGAAATAAGAATAATAAAACCCCAAAATCATAACTATAATATCAATGAATTGGTTACATAATAATACGGTAAAGTGAATCAAATCAAAGTAAAACAATTTAAATAATTTAAAAAGTATAAGTTGTAAAAATATAAAACAGAACGACAACTGAATGATGGAATTCAAACAAAAAGTTGACGTAAAAGATGACTGCGAAATTGAGATGGGGTGTTCGAGAAGACGTCAATGCTATCAGTGCGAGAGTGACTTTCGTTACAAGTACTCATGAGACGGTTCAATGGCGTTGATTGTCCGAGATTGGTTCGACCTGCAGTGGTAGCGAACACATCTAATTTTCGGTCGGGCCGGGGTTGACTACAACGTGGAACAGATACATTTAAATCTTCCAGAAGCTTTGGAACCTGGATCAGTCAACTGTCAATTTTGAAGAGCATAATTTGAACCATCATTTTTTGGCGGTTTTTAAGGGATGTTAGGTTGAAGTGACTCAATCTATCAGGAGTCTAAAGATTGAGTAGAAGTGTTAGGACAGCTGTTCGATTTATATCGCAGGTACCTAGTAAAGCCTTTTTGGACGCGTTCGACTCGATCGATGTGGATCTGATATGTTGGATTTCACACCTGCGATACATAATCCAGTAAACTTCTGAAGAGGGTGAAGTAGAGAAGTTTGAGGGTACGAATAGACTTTAAGTTGTGACAGATACGCTTACGGAATCCTGACGTTATATTTGCCTTTTTGACAAAATACTCTATGTGGGGAATGAAAGTAAGCTGACTGTCAAGGCAGACTCCCAGATCGCGAATTGTGTTAACCTTCTGCAGCGTTAGACCATTCAACGAATACGAGGATGGAAGGGTATTTTGTTTTTTTTTGTGACAGTCATGTGTTGACACTTTACAGCGTTATAAGAATCATTCTATTCTATATACACCACCTGAGTACACTGAGTTAAGGTCCTCATGCAGCAACGATATATCTCTGGGTCAATTTATTTGCTTATAGAACTTACATCGTCTGCAAAGAGTGAACATTCACTGTGCTTGATGCAGTTCACTATGTCGTTCACGAATACTAGGAACAATATCGGACCCATATGGGGGCGTTGTGATAATCCGGGAGTGGAATAGTAAAATGACGACTGATGTCCCTTTACTACGACCTTTTGTTTTCTGTCAGTCAGATAAGGTTTGAAAGTTTCTGCAGTAGGATCTGGGAATCTTGTCGAAGGCACTATTAAAGTCTGTATATATGGAGTCGACTTGTGTGGGAGAGTCAATGAGTTTGCTGAGGTCATTGTAAGAGTAATACCGAATACCTTTACTTAAGAGTAATACCGAATCAGGAGGTCTACTCTCTTTCAACGAAAAACGAAGTTCGATCGAAATTTCGCGTCTTTCCTACCACGGTTCTTTTCGTTCGGAAGTTTCATTCGAACGAACACTGTTTGACATTAGGATTTTCTAAACCTACCTTAATTCCTAAATATTGCGAACGAACATTTGAATTTGACAGATGATTGTTCGGAATTGTAACCTCAAATTGACGAAGCCAAAAGTGTTACCTTTTGATTTTCGTTAGTCATTCGGTAGTGTGAATTTTGTAATTAAATTGCTCGAAATGGCTACAAGAATGCTCTTAATTGAGGCTGCTCTACGTGAAGAACGTTTAGAGCGTAGAAGGTACCGGCGTCGCAATGAATTAAATATCTGTAAAATCCCCGACTTAGAGTTTGTAAGAAATTACAGACTCAGTCGGCAATTATTCGAGGAGTTTTGCCAGGAAATAGTGCCTTTATTACCTCCAAAGGCAAGGCGTCATGGAATCGAGTCGACAGTTAAGGTGGTGTGGTGTATATTTTATATATTTGTTATCATTCTCTTCAATAAAAATATCATTTAATTGTTTACAATCCTCATCTTTTTTCAGATCCTTACGGCCTTGAATTTTTATGCGCGAGGTAGTTACCAAGGGTCTGTGGGGCAAAACATGGACGGGCAAAAACTTGTGGAGACCCAAAATGCTGACTGCGTTGATGTACAACTTGAAACTTTCTGACGGAATGTGTATCGCGATTGCGAAGAACGCAAAAAAGCTCTTGAAAACATGATTTATCAACACAATACTTGAGAAACAAATATCAGAAAAGTTTGAATGCAAACCAAAAATCATGTGTTAGATTGAGTGTGATTATACAGATAATTTTGGTTGACCTATGTTACTACCCATGGTTGGCATGAAATAGTGCTCTTCAATTTAGTCGGTTAACAATGACCGTGAAAGAGTGTTTTATAGTGTCTCGGTGAATATCGCCGAAAAAAATTTTTTTTCTGTATATTTATATTTTGTACATGAATATTACAAGAGATATTTAATAAACCTAAAATAAATGTGTTTTTTTTTTATAAAGCAAAATAATTAATAACTTTTAAGTTAAAGTAAAAACCGTATTTTACTCAAAATTACATCATGAAAGATCCACACAACATTGTTCATTCCAATCGTTCACGAAAATAGTCTATGGATCCGAACTTCATCTGCGAGTCCGAAGACAAAATAGAGTAGGGTCAATAACGAAATTTCGTTTAAATTTCGTTCGTTTGCGAAGTTTCGTTTCAGAGAAAAAGAGTAGACCCCCAGGTTCGTCGTAGTGGATCTTTGTGTGCAGAATCCATGCTGTTTAGAAGCTAGCTCTATTTTGAAATAAGACGTTACAGTAGGGCACATGACGTTGGCCGATATAACGGAACCCTTATAGGATCACTTTGCTATCCGTCCGTCTGTCTGTCTGTCAAGACCCTTTTTCTCAGGGACGCATGGAGGTATCAAGCTGGAATTTATATCAAATACTCAGGTCTACTGTCCCTTGGAGCTATTATAAAATCAAACTTCTAAGTCAATGCAATCCAAAGATACAACAGTTTATGCCGCAAATTTCCACAAGTTTTCGACACTCGCAAGGGAATCAAAACCTACAGGGTACTTCCCGTGAATTCAGAATCTTGAAATTTGGTACGAAGCAACGTCTTATAGCACAGATAAAGTAAACATTACGAAAACCGTAAGTTTTTAGTTAAGTACATCATATAAAAAAATGTATAATAATTTTAAACTTACTACCCGTTTCCTCATCAAAGCGTGTGGACTTTTTCTTATATACCTACACGCGTCGTCGTCGTGTCGTAAAAGGCGACTAAGGGACTTACTAGAATGGGCAGCAGCGTTCTCTTATTATTTTAAAAACCATATTGTGATCGCCAACCCGCCTGCCAATCGTGGCGATTATGGAAAAAAAAAATGATAAGCACCAAGAAAAAATTGCCCCTAGTGCCTGGCGGCCCGCCTACTCTTGGCTACGGTAGCGGTCAAGGCCACGGTGAGGCAAGGGGTGCGAAGAATCCCCGGAAGAGATCCAGCTACCACAATCACCGAAAACTGGACTAATAAAGGTCTCGACTGATGAAGTCTACGCTCCGCCCAGCACCGATCCAAGTCTAAAACCCCGAGAGCTTTCAGCCCGAACTTCAAAATCGTTTCGAGTGCCTTACGGGACGATTTCAGAATCAGAATCAGAATCAGAATCAAAATTTTATTTGCTATGAATGTAGGTACAGATATAAAATGTTGTATAATAATGAGATCGGCTACAGTCTACCTTACGGCGTGCAAATTGTTACATTAAATATTATTAAAACAAAATGAATGTCAACAAAACAGGGTCCACTTACGTCGTGCAAATTATTGCACTAATTAAAATATATAAACAAAATAATGTCAATCGACGCTATTCTTATTCTATTTTTATTCTTGGTGCATCGTCTTCACATAAAAAAATATAATTAATGTATAAAAATATTGTAAAATATTTTAAAAGAGTAACGGTGGAGTTTCTTGCCACTTCTTCTCCATACGAAACTACTTTTTGAAGAAGTGGCAAGAAACTCCACCGTTCCTTTTTAAAATATTTTACAATATTTTTATACATTAATTATATTTTTATATGTGAAGACGATGCACCAAGAATAAAAATACTAAACCACAATTGGTAAGAAGAATTACAAATATGTGCTGTAATGTGCTGTTTTCAAGAGTCGTCACGAACCGTCTTGCGCGTAGTTTTGATGACTTCCAGCCTCCCGAACAAGCCGCATTTCGTCAAGGCACCGTAGACTACATGCAACGCTGCGGTAGGTTAAACCAAAGACTGAGGAGTCAAAAAAAAACTCAAAAAACTCAAAAAACTCAAATCATTTATTTCAATTAAACCATTTACAGGCACTTTTGAATTGTCAAGGAGTCGGTCAGTCAGAAATATGAAGCTAGTTGCCCATTCCAAAGCGTAGTAGGTACCTATGGAGAAGAACGGGCAAGAAACTCCATGGACACTCTTTTAAATAATAATGTTTTTACATATATCTTAGTTACATCGATTAATGTTGTTCACTATATATACGAGTATAACCTGCCTCTCTGCTTAGCGTTTGTGGACTACGAGAAAGCCTTCGATTCAATCGAGATATGTGCTGTACTGCAGTCTCTTCAAAGTGTGCCAGATTGACTATCGGTACATCGAGGTGCTGGAGTGTCTGTACGAAAACGCCACTATGTCAGTCCGACTCCAGGACCAGACCTCGAAACCTATCCTTCTGCAGCGCGGTGTGAGACGGGCAGACGTAATCTCTCAGAAACTGTTCACCCCTGCACTGAAGGATGTCTTCAAGGTTCTGGACTGCAAAGGGGTTGGCATCAATATCAATGGCAAGTAAATCACTCACCTTCGGTTTGCTGACGACATAGTAGTCATGGCTGAGATATAAAAAACTCAAATAAAAATACTCATGCGATACAGGGTGCTGCGCCGCTGTACAGGGTGGAAGGACATCGACGCACAACCTGATATCATGGATTCTCTTTCTTTCTTTCAAAACCATGTACTGAGTCCATGGTATCAGGTCGAGCACTCTGTATTTTTACGAACGTAGGCTAACGGCCGAACCCAATAACGTATCTATCTCCAATTTTAGCATATTGAAGATAGAAAAATCTATCAATCTCCGGTTTTAACGTCCCAACAAAACTAATGTATGCGACCTTATAACGTGTTGACAGCTATTTGTTTACAGGGTCAGATAGAATTGTACTGACGATCATCATTGGCGATTAGCGGTTATTGGGTTTGGCCGTAAAAGGGAAATATAGGGGCGGCGGGGTGTAAGTTTAAATGGAAGTTCAAAATTTTGCCGATGGGACATATTTTACAATATTTAACAAGTTGATTAAATAATGATTGTATATCACACAAGTAAACAAACATATTTTGTATCTTACTTTTCAATTCTATACATTTTCGATACGTTAACTATATTTTGGACTTTTGCTACAGCTAGAAAGCTAATGTACTGTAAAATACGTGCCAACGAATATCCACAAATCACAAATCCGTAAAGAAGTACTTAGGCTAGGGGTATAATGCAAGGGCACGCCACAATAGCGGCGGTAAGTCCCCTCTTTGAGGAGTGGTTGGAGAGGCGCCACGGCGTCATCACCTTCCGCCTGACACAGGTCCTCACCGGACACGGTTGTTTCGGGAGGTTCCAGTTTCGCATAAGGCGGGAGGAAACGCCCGGGTGTCACCATTGTGTGGATCGCCCGGAGGACACGGTGGAGCATACGGTGGAGGTATGCCCAGCTTGGGCGGAGGACCGCAGTGTCCTCGCGGAGGCGATTGGCAGCGGCGATCTCTCGCATCCGGCCCTGGTCTAGGCCATGGTACGGAGCGAGAGGGAATGGAAAGCCGTCACCTCCTTCTGCGAAGCAGTAATGCTCGCAAAGGAAGAGGCGGAGCGCGTGAGGGAGAGAGCCTTGCGCCCTCACGCCCCTAATCGCCGCAGGAGACGCCCTGGGCGTCGGGAATCGTAAGCAGATTCACGGCCACCGTAAGCGCGGGTTTGCGGACGGCGAGCCGTAGCTCGCCGTAAGGTAAGGACCAGGCCCGGGTCGACGGCGCGTTGTGTTCCACGCGCGCCTCAAAGAGATGTCAGCACAAAATGACGGGGTCCGATAGGGCCGACGCCTCAGGGTCACGGGTTAATCTAAAGAGAAAACCGTGGCCCTGGCACAGGCAACTGAACGAACACGGGTGGGTTTTAGTCAGTAAAAGTCTGACACGCCCTCCCGCTCCACCCTGAGCGGGAGACGTCATTTGATGATTTCCCACCCAAAAAAAAAAAAGGGGGTTTAATGCAAAAATATTTTGTCGATCAAAAACTGTTGTATTATCTTTGTATTACCAACGAGAAAAACGTTACAATTTTATTTTACGAAATTAAAACTTATACCTTATAAATTATGCTGGAACGCACATTCAATAACGAAACTGTCCGTAAATGATAGGAATCGGCCATAAGAGAATACAGCGCTTCGCCAACTTAAAATAACAGTCGTCTCGCCATTATCGATTCTCGATTCCCCAAAGCGAGTCCCCAAAGTGGAGTAGATGTTAATTTAAGTGACATTTGAACTACCTATACGTACAGAAAGCCTTCCAAAGTCTAACATCTTACAGCGTAGATATGTTTAGAATTGCTTTGCATTTGTTCATACCTATTTTGTAACCGACTAAGCGACAGAACGACAGGATAAAGTATCCTTGTATGTGGCATTAAATCTGATATTGATCTAAAATAACTGCCACCAAATACATCAGACTGCTTGCAAAGTCATCTTTTGAGAGTTGTGAATTTTTGAGAGAATGACGGCTCTCACAAACAGGCGCGACGATGCAGTGCGACACAAAAACACCACGTGTCACGCGACGAGCGGTGCCTTTGTGTATCTTGCTTCTAAGCATGACTTACTTATACCAGCCCACTCAGAAAGTATTACGAAAAAAAGTTTGTATGCATGTGAGACTGGCCTGTTTTGACAGCCTATTTTGATTACTTATATGATTATTTGTAAAAAATGGGTCCGTGCCAATGGGGATGGCAAGTTAAAGCTAATCTCAGATGGCGCTGCGTACAGTTGTTCTCAATGGCGTCAGTATGACATTTCTTGAATCGTGTAAACAAACGGAAATAACGAATATTGTGGGCGGTTATTGTAGTTTATTTGAAAACATGGACGCGAAAATGTATTCTACTTGGAGCTTGCTTGAACTTAAAGCCGAGTTAAAGAGAAGAGGGGCGTCTGATAAACGTAGAAAAGCTGATTAAGTGGAAAGGTAGGACTCTTGAAAAAAACTTTTTAGGAGCTGTTTGCCTAGACCTAGTTCAACGTAGACCTTTGAAATCAATACGCTTACAATGTTTGAACGAATAATTTTATAATTAAATAACTTGTTAGTCGTTAGTATGCATATTTATTATAAATTTTTAAATTTTAAATTGTTTGTGAATACTGTCATGTTTTGTATGTATATAAGTTAAAATTATTGAATCAAAATTCAGGATTATATTTACAACAGCTAAAGAACTATTACTGAAGTAAAGTTGTGCAGTAGGCACAACTTTACTTCAGTAATAGTTCTTTTTACTTTTGGAGTTAAAGAGAGATGAATAATTGGTTATATTTTTCCAGGTAAGAGCTGTATGACAAAAACTTTAACTTTAGTACACCACAACTCTCTCCACATCCAACAGAACCCTCTATCATACTTCTACCATTGGAGATATACCATGACATAAATATTAACTCTATTTTACCTCCGCTTGAAAGACAATGTATTAGATTATTTTGAAAGGTGAATATTTCTTATCGGTTTTATTTTATGTGATGGTAGGTAGTTCCTATTTTACTAATACGAAATATTTCTGTCATTTTGAAGATTCAACTAAAAACAGATGCATCAGAAAAATTATATGAAGACAGATTCCTCATATTGATAAGATCCGCGTTTATCAATGATCACTTTTATATAAAAGGATTTCTCAAGAAGACAATGAAAAAACTCAACTATCAAGTTGACATCAAGATAGATGACCAGGGTGGCATGGCATGGCATGGCATGTAAGCAGAAACGGAATTATTAGCCCTGAATCTGTACCTTATATACAGATTCAAAATGGGGAATTACTATTTAAAAAAACCTGCCTATATGATTTTCAAGTACAAGGACAAATGTACTGCAGTGGCAGAAAATTCTGTAATTTATTTATATTGAAAAAGATGAGTTGTTCATAGAAAACATATTATAAAGTTAAATTATTTTACAATAACAATATAAAGGCTGAAATTATGAATAAATAGCTGTATAAAGATTATTATAATATAATAAAGACACCTAATAGTTTTTTATGAGTTTTATTTGTGATACACTCTCGACAAATAGAAGGATGTGGGTTTTGATTGCTTGAAAGATGTTGGAAAAGATTCTTTTGAATGTTTCTCTTGGCATGTCTTTCGTCTCTCACACTAGCACTGGCTGATATCCTTTTCTGGTTCCATGAAAAGAGACTTGGTACTGCTTCTTTCTTTAAAAGTTTGTGTACACAGGGCAAACCTTAAAACAAGATGAACAGTGATAAGTATTTAAAGATATTATGTAAAGTTAACAATTTAGGTATATAGATACTAGCTTAAATAGAAGAACTATCGTTTAAAACACCCACCTGTACTCACACTTAATGTTTGGTAATAATTTTCATGAAAATGTTCTCGACATAACCTCGTAGTGATAGTAGGCTCGGTTTTTAATCCTTACGGCAGCTATCCGCTTTCTTCTTTTAATACGATTTATTGGAAATTTGTGTTGGCCTACGTTTTAACACCCAATTACACAACACTTTGTAATTTCTATGTTATTTGTGAACATATTTTATAAGATGCTATACAATTTGACAGATAATTTGGAACAATCGTATACTGCGCCACTTTGACAGTTGCCTTCCCCATTTAAAAATTTCCGTACGACGAATCGTACGATAGACTTCAAATGGCATTCATGGATAAAGGCCCTTCTAAGACAACCGTTTATCGTTGGTACAACGAATTCAAGCGCGGTCGACTAACTTTGGAGGATGGAGAAAGAAGTGGTTCCCCTCTGCCTTTACTTTGCTGTTACTTAACAAAACGTGGTAACAGTGAAAACAATAATCAAAGATAATAAGCGAGTTACGTATCATTATGATAATGAGTAGGACAGTTTCACGCTGGGTGCCGCACAACCTCACCGATGCTCAGAAGCAGGCCGGGGTGGAATGGTTCCGTGATATGCAAATAAACAAATTTGAAATAGGCTCGTCTCGGCGTGTTTATGACATCATTACAGATGATGGGTCTTGGATTTATCAATACGATCCAGGAACAAAGCGCCAGTCAACGGTTTGGGTGTTTCAAAACAAATCAACGCATGCCAAAGTGAAGCGTTCTAGAAGCGGGGGGAAAATTTTGATCTCGAGCTTTTTCATTTTGACTAGCTACTTGGTGTCAATTTCTTAACGGAACCAAAGAAGCATTGGCAGAATATTTCTCTGTTGTGAGCAACAAGCGACCAAACACAGGGCTCCGCGGGCTACTGCTACACCACGAAACCGCGACCGCGAGCGCGATGTGCGCTCAAAACGAGCGACTTCCTTTACAGAACGCCGGTCAAACTCCTGGGACACCCTCTTTACACTCCTGACCTAGCACCGTGTGACTTCTTTTTATTCCCGAAAAAAAATCTGCTCAAAGGGATATAATTTTCGTCGCTGGAAGATGCGCTGTCAGCGTTCGAGCAGGCTGTAAACGAGGTGTCTACGGCGGACTGGAAAAATTGTTTCGAAAACTGGTTCAGACTCATGAAACTTTGAATAAAGGCTAATGGAGAGTACTTTGAAATGATTTAGTAAAAAAATATTTACTTAGAGAACATTTACTTTTATTTTCGCAAAATTTTCAGCGTGTCCCACGTGTTAGTAGATACACGTGGGACACGCTGAAAATTTTGCGAAAATTGCCTCAGACATTGTTGCCTCAGACATTGTCTGCGGTCCAGAATGAAAAGTTGCCTAGGTCTTTACCTAGGTTTTGGTAGGTTTTAGCGTCAAAGCGTAACAATCAATCTTACTGTAGCATTTATAATATTTTATTTTTATTTTCTCTCATAAGTATTAGAATGTACACAGTTTATATTTCAAAAAGTTTGAAGACGGGAGACAGAAGCCCATACTTAGTAAAACCTGCGCTATGGGTCTCCTTGCCTTCGTATCTCGGATACATTATTGAGATCTATGCTGAGGACATGAACAACAGTAGTAGAAAGCGCTTTAAGCTAATGAACAACATAAAAATATAAATAAGAATAAGAAGCGGTGTTCTGGTAAGTTTGAGAAGTTGTTGGTGGGTGTATATGGTGTGATATACGAGTTGTGCTGGTGAGGCTTCGGGTGTGCATGTGTAGTGCATGTGTGTTATACTCCTCTGTAACTGTATAACAGTTTCTAGTTTCTGTATTTTAGTTGGGATCCCACTCATGGAGGCTTTTTCAAAGCATCTGAAATTGATCATGTAATGATCTAGCTAATTTTGATGTGTACTCAGAAACCTGAGAGTTTAACAAGTACCCTTTTTTTTGGGTGTGAAATCAACAAAATGACTTTTCCCGCTCTGGGTGGAGCGGGAGGGCGTCTCAGACTTTTACTGGCTAAGACCCAACCGTGCTCTATCAGTTTCCAGTGCCAGGATCACGGTATCTCTTTCGAACAAACCGCGACCCTGGCAGGTTAACAAGTACCCTGGAACTGGGATACGCAAATTTCGCAATAATAATAATTATAGCGTCGCATCGCGTTTAATACTGCCCTCCTTTCTTTTTTGTTCCGGTATTGAAAATCCTCATGGATGTCTCCCGCCCTGGGGCGGGAGGAGGGGTCTGTCAGGCTCTTACTGACTAAAAACCACCTCGGTGTTCCCTTCCACGATCCCCGGCTAGTGCCGGCCAGAATCTGCGGGCCTCCTCATGTCCCCGGGGGGAGTGAGGTGTCAAACTCTCCCCGCGACGTCCAAAAGGGGCGCCGCTGCCTCGGATCCAGTTATATGGGGGGGCGGCGTCAGACGTCCCCAAGTCCGCCGCTCAACTGGACCTGACTATGGGGGTTGGAAGAGGGCGTTGTCCGCCCTCCGCCGACGCCCGGCATGTCTGCTGCGGATCGGGAGAATAGTTTCGACCTCCCTCAACCTTTCCGCAACCTCTTTCTGTGAAATTACGGTTTTACAAAAGGAGATCACCGCACCCGACCATCGAACGAGCGACGGCCGGCAGCGACAAGTGGGCTCCAACTTCTGATGCGAGGGCACGGCGCGGCTCCTCCCATGCGCTTACACTCTGCCAGCGTATGCCACGCCGTATCCTCCAGACAGTTGACGCAGTGATAACACCGAGCGTCCGGCTCCCTGTTTATGCGTCCCACCGGCTATCGAGCACCAATCCCAGGTACCTGATGTATCATGTAGGTACAAAAAAACCTGGCCTTAACAATAATATTATAAACAATAGCATTGTATACAACTAATATTAGTATTTATTTTTTCTAGAGCCCTATTTTTTTTAACTTACCATATGTCGCCTAATTCAAACAGCTATGGTCACGATTATGGTATGTGCCATCATATATATGCGGCATCACAACGCGCTAATTTTCTCTCAGTCTTCTACTGCCCCTTGAAAGTCTCAAAAATCCACCAGGGGGCGGTAACGCCCACGATAACCTATGAGCTAGACAGGAACTGAATACAGAAACATTGAATACTTCCTTAAAAATATCCGACAGCAAAAACCGAACCCAGAGAAACGACCTCAATCTTCCGAGCTTTTCCCCAACTACGTTAGGGTTGGCTTCCAAGGGAATGGAAAGCCGTCACCTCCTTCTGCGAAGCAGTAATGCTCGCGAAGGAGGAGGCGGAGCGGGTGAGGGAGAGAGCATTGCGCCCTCACGCCCCCACTAGCCGCCGCAGGAGACGCCCTGGGCGTCGGGAGTCGCCTGCAGATTCCCGGCCACCGTAGGCGCGGGCTTGCGGATGGCGAGCAATGGGTAGCTCGCCGTCCGGTAAGGACCAGGCCCGGGTCGACGGCGCGTTGTGTTCCACGCGCGCCTCAAAGAGATGTCAGCACAAAGTGACGGGGTCCGATAGGGCCGACGCCTCAGGGTCGCGGGTTATTCCACAGAGAAAACCGTGGCCCTGGCACAGGCAACTGAAGGAACACGGGTGGGTTTTAGTCAGTAAAAGTCTGACACGCCCTCCCGCTCCACCCAGAGCGGGAGAAGTCATTTGATGATTTCCCACACAAAAAAAAAAAAAAAAAAGGGTTGGCTTCCAGCCTTACCAGATGCATCTGAATACCAGTATTTACATGGACCGACTGCCTCTCTGACCCACACAACCCAGTTGGACGGGCAAGACCTTTGAGCTTCTGACTACCGGTAACGACTGTCAAAGATCTATGAACGACAGCCGTGACCAACGGCTTAATGTGTGTGATAAGTAATGGATGGTAACCCATAGACGAATCAACAATGGCAAGTGTAGGTTACTTTCAATCGATCCGAGCGTCGTCATTATTTAGACACGAGCCCCTCAGAGAGAAACGACCTTTATCCAAGAAACAACAAGAAACGAAAAGGCTCCTATTACGTTATCGGATGCTGAACACCATACATCATAATGTAACGAATAGAGGCAGGAGTAATTTATCTGTAATAAGATAGTGGACGCGTTTATCATATTACGTTCGTGTCTGAATTACAGCGTGTATCAGAAATGTGTGTTTGTATTTTTGGATGTGGTACAGACTATCAAACTAAACAACTTTCTCAATGTGGCATTTCGTAATCGTGAAAAAGTTATCGCGATTAAATATGACCACACATTTCTGGTACACGCTTATTATTTTATAGATAAGAATATGACAAGGGGATCATAAAATCCCCAATCATTTCATCTGTGGCCTTCTTTCCTTTTTTTTTTTTCTCCGCCTACTACTTCTAAGTTGCCACTTCTTAATTTAAGTCTGAGTTGGACGTCAGAACTTAGTAAACGCCTTGTAACCACCTCACTTATGTAGCATCTAGTAAATAGTTGTCCAACTTGGTGCTCGCCAAAGTATTTTAGTAATTTCAGTTGTTTGACTTTCATTTAGACGTGCCCTTTAGAAATGCCAGCGCTTATGAAAGTTTGGACATATCTGGACAAGTTTTGTCTTTTGGATGCGAATTCCAGTTTATTATTACATAGCAGATGAAGTTTCATATTGTGCGTATTTGTCTTTCAGATATTCATCCCTACACTAATCTCTGGCAGAATGAGTAGACAATTCTATTATTTATTTCTTTGTAGACTAGACATTTAGAAAAATTATCGCTACTAAAATGCACAACATTGCTCCATCGCCAAGATACTTAAACAAAATACTTTATAGAACCGTGGTAGCCGAGTTGTAGCAGCCCCAACTTATGAGTTCGAACCCAGGCAAGCGCTTTACTTTGTGTAGTTCATTTCACGCCCGCCCCCCCCCTCGCTTCAAAATGGAGGAGGCCTGTGTCGCAGCAGTGGGAACGTTATAGGCTGATAATGCAAGATGCATATAATGAGCTTGTCGCCTTTTATGTGCACTGTGTTTTACAGTGCACATAAAAGGCCACGGCATCCATGTCAGGCAACACACATGGATTTCGTAGTAGTGCTTCATCATCATCACCAAAAGCCAAAAGATGTCCTTGTCCATTGCTGATGGCGTGCTATATTTTCTCCCTACCGCCATTGGAAGAATGCCTATTTTGCATGTATATCATTGCGTTAAAGGTTCTACATAGAAAAAATCTATTAAGCTCTTTTTAACCTTCGTATGCGTTCAGGCAGACATAGGCCCTTCGGCAAACAAACATTTGTCAACTATATTTCGGATATATTTTATCGACGTGACATGAATATATCGACTTAGTCTGAGCAAGCTAGTAAAAACATAAAAGTGATGGTGTAATAATGGACCTTGAACCGGACAGACCTTCTATTATGCGTTTATTTCGGTATTCACTGCCAAGTGCTTGCTTGAAAGATCAGAGAAGTAGTGCTACTAAGTACCAAGCACAATTTTAATAGCTTGTTTTCATGCCTATTACATATTTTCTTAAAAACCTGCCGTGGCGTAGTGAAAGTAGTTACCTAATGCGCATCATGATCCTTTTACAGAGTGTGTTTAAAAAAAATACACATACATTCTGAAAACCATAACGACAACAAATTATAACTTGGTAATACGTAAAGCAATATTATTTACACGATTTATAGCACCTTTTCCTTTAAAATAACTTGCTCCAGTCCAAACTAGATGATCCTAGATCTAGACTACGAAAAGCCGGCGAGCAATAAAGAACATTTTTATTTATTTCAGGCCTTCCCCTGTCCCTGTAGATTATATTATCAGGCGCACCCATATCATGACGGGTCACGTATAACTTTGTATTATATTTTTATGAGAAAGTTTATTTTAGTATATTTGACCTCTTAATAAGAACAGTGGTGGCCCAGTAGTATCGGCCCCGACTTACGAGTTGTAGGTGGCATTTTTTTTTGTTTTTTTTGTTTGTTTGGCATCTCGCAGGTCAACCTATGAGGTTGTCGTCTGCTTAAGCGGACTTGCCTGTGGTTGCCCTAATAAATTAAGGCCTCCAGCCAGGACTTAAACTTAAATACTAACTAAAACTAAGCGACAACGCTAAGGGCACCCCCTGTGGGGTACGAACCTCGGCTTAGGGCGTCGCTGGAAGAGTGTAGCAAATGACTAGCTGGATCAGGATTGATATTATTTTGGGACGAATTTAAAGCTACAGGCTCAGCGGCGCGGGCTGGCTCAAGCAAGGGTCGGGAGGGGCGTGGATTCTTCAGGTATTTTATTTAACATCCTAAAAATCACTATGCCAGCACAAAACATTTCACACTGACACTTCACTGTCTGTCAGTTCAATCCGTCAAGTAGATATCCTTCATTCATACAACCTATCATTCTACTATAATCACTCGCGCTTCAATGAGAGCGGGTACGTTCAAATTGAGGAATTGATGGGAAATAATTTCCTTACATTTATTTACCGAGAAATCAACGATGATGACTTTCGCTCTCTCGTTCAGCAAGACCTCGACTTTCAATGTTGTTTCCAAGTTTGAGCAGCTTGTCACTTTCCTCAAACCTACATAGAAAATTAGTACCCTGCAAGATAAAATTAGTACCCAAAATTCAAAATGAGTGCTCCAGCAGTTTACGAGATATAACATGCTATTGATGGGGTGGCGGTTGTTATTAAAAACTGTGTGATTTTTCCCTAAATTTATACAAAAAATAGTACTCCAAAAAATATAGCGACCAAAACTTCAGATTCCTAAGTGTTTTATTTTAAGAAAAATTGTCCTTCATTACTTTTCCTTACTAAATCTCCGCGAATAATCCGACCAAATTAAGTTGCCAATGGTATGAACAGTTTAATTTCTATAATTTTATACAAAACTGTGTACCTATTAAGAAGATATAGGTACATATTAAAAAAAAATAACCTATCGTTACCCACCGCCTGTGTGACGTGGGTAACTACCTACCTTCTGTGTTTTATACGAATATGACTAAAGAGCGATAGGTATTTCAATTTCAATTCTTCCCTACCAACTTACCGTTGCTGCAAGCAGTACCTAAGTATTAAAAAATAATTTACTTCCAAATGTGGAAGCGATTGACGTTGGTGGTCCTGCTGTAGTCACGACCATCACAATTCCTACACCTAAAAAAAATACAGAGTCAAATGTAACACAATAAATTATTCAAAGGGTAACCCTTTTACATGTCAAAGGTAAATTAATGTGGTATCAGGCGTTTTGTAAAAAACGACACCAAAATGTTTGGGTTTGATATTGCCCTCTTCATGCGTTTAATCAAGGTAGGTTTACAAAAAGCGTTGACATAACACGTTTATTTGTAAAAAAAATAACAAATTAATCACTAATTATGTTTTATTTTATTTTATTTGGGAAAAATAACGTTATTACATTACATAACACTTAGTAGTAGGGTATTTAAAACAAAATAAATGCAATAACCAAAACATTTTCCACATATTAGCAAAGAGGTATGCTATGATGAGGACTCATTGGTAAGCTTGTTATTAATTTAAATTTAATAAGGAAAAATATAAGATCATCATCGTCCTGCCTAACGTAAATGTTAGAAAAAAAAACAACAAGAATCAGTCACAAAAAGAAAAAAAAAACATGGAAATTAAACGTAAACCTGTATCTTTAAAAATTATGCCATTCCATATGGCTGCTCCTGCAGCATTGGTAATATTGTAACAGTGAAAAGAAATTAACAAAACTAATAAAATCGGTCGTTATTTTCTAACCTTACTGAAGAGCCAGACTTCCTATTCAATAGAGCACCAACAATATGTCACTCGTAACGCCTAATACACAACGCCAACTAATTCAAGGAGCGATGCATCATTTAGATGTCAGAACATATCAGTCACAGATGTACATATTAGGATAGCTAGCTTTACGAGACGATTTAATTAAACCTGACTGTTATTATAATAATAACAGCCCTTTAGTTAATTGTTTTACTATATGGGAAATATTTTACTGATCCTCTAAAAACTTATTGACTTTCTCTTGACGCATACCTTTTTTTAAATAGTTGAGCCTCTTTAACTTTCTGCCCTTTTATCACAGTTGGTTGCAATAACAATGTTAGGTAAGGCCAGAGCTGTGACCAACCGCGCGCGAGCCGAGCAAGCGAAGCGAGCGGTGCCATGGTAGCGGCCGGTAAGAGGTACATCCAAGTCGGTCGCAGTTTTATAATATTTTTATTTTTATGTATGTTCATCTGTTCCCTTTATATAATCATAATTTGACAAATGCGGTATTGTTGGAAGAGTCTTGATCGTCCGCTGGTTATAGAAATGGCTAACGTCGCGTTGAATATGGCGTAATTTATAGGAGGTAGTTATCAATTGAAGAAAAATAAATCACTTTCCGTCAGTGTAATATCTGTTATAAGCCATTTAATGACGCACTGTTGGGCAAAAAAACTTTTTTTTTACTATTACTCACAGCCGTTGGGTTGCTTCGGCTTTCAGTTAGAGATGTCCAAGATAACATTGGAATAGTTATTTATGCTACAAGAGCGGAAATCATCTTACGCATGTGCATCATACAATGTTTTATGCACTGTGCGAGGAAATAAATTTATAAAAAAATATTTATCAAAATCGAAATCTAGAGCAATTAATGACGCTTTAATGAAGTATTTCTTTTACATAACATAACATCACGCCTGTAATCCCAAAAGGGTTAGGCAGAGGTGTACCTATAGTACGCCCACATATCGCCAGTTATGCTTAAGTTCCATGTAATAGGGGGCGAGCCTATTGCCATCAACCGGGCACAAATCTAGACACCGGGCTGATCCGGATAAATTCTAGAAAGAAAAATCCAAAAACACTTTGCCCGACCTGGGGATCGAACCCAGGACCTCATGCTCAGCAGTAGCTCTTGCGACCACTAGACCAACGAGGCAGTATTTCTTTTATTTCGGTTTTAAATTAATGATAATCTTACTCATACTTAACTAATTTGTAAAACTTATATTAAATAATAAAAGATCTTTTTGTTGAGATGAAAAGTAAAATACACTAGTGTGAAAAAGTAGCACTTTCCGCACAATTTTGCTACTTGGAAAACGTTCTCTACAAACACATGCATTGTAAAGTAACCACATTACCCACGTTCCACCCTGGAAGCTTGACCCTTAGTATTTACGACGACACGACACGACGCGACTATTCTACTGTTATGTCAGATAAGTTCAACTGAAAACAATGCATGCCTTTACAAGTTCATAAAACCCTTTGTTTCATTTTTACATACAGCGGAAAAAGAGGGAGCGTGTTGTCGGTTCCGTATACATATATGCCTCGACAAAAAATAGGCCAAGGTAGCGCCTACAATACCCCCTCATGTAGAGTTTGAAAGAAGACTAAATTACGTCAAGACGATGGCTAACCGAACTCTCTAGGCTTCTGCAGTACTGGTAGTAAAAACTGTGATCACCAATCGATGTGTAGCAGCAACTACAACGTCAATTTTGAAAAAAAATACGCTTTACTTCTAAAACTTATGCGCCGTCCACCAAAATAGATAACCATTTTATGTTACGCACGATTTTTTGCGTGCTGTGTCTATTGCTTAATATTGTCACAGATAATATAATACTACGTACAGATACCCAATCCCATACAAGCAAATGAAACCTCCCTAAGTCTGGCAATAGGGATGATGACTGATAATAGAAATTTTCATAAAAATTTCAAAGTAGGCATTGCAAAAATGAGTTAATCGAAAAATCTATTAAATCGTTGTAACTATGAAGAAGATACACGCTTTTAAAGTTTTTGGAGGGGATTATTCCCGTCCTTGTCGCACGGTACGGACAATGTACGGCGCTAGTATGAAGTTACATAGTCGTGACGTCACTTCTAAGATAATGGTGTACTTGTCTAACAGTTATCTTTAAACGTTTGTAACTTGGCAATTTTTTAAGTATTTTCACTCTTTTTAATTTTGTTTGCACTATTTGGAAACAAACCATTTATTGAGATTAAAAAAAATGTCATCATCCCTATTGAGCTGGCAATTTTTAGTCCTCCAATTCTTGAACAGATCGCAGCATAAGCGACTCACTAATTGCCAGAGACTGTAGTATTACAACGCCATCTAGGAGTCGACCTACTTTTAAAACGTTTCACGCAATCCTTTTTATTTTTAGTTTAATAGTTCCGGGCTCAGAAAAAAATGTTATTAGATTTCTTTTATATTTCTATGTAAAAAATAATAATAAACAAAATTGTGGTTTGATTTAAATAAGTAACAAAATTGGAAACTGATGAGGCTGGACCAATTGAGTAAAACGCCATTTATTTCAAAAAGCTCTAAACAAAATGATAAACAGATGGCTACTTTTATCATTTAAAGGGTTCGAATTAAAGATAAAGGCTTCCTTTTTATTTTATTTTTAAAATACGTGTATTATGAGTGGAAATAGATAAATCTGCACTAAACTGGGAAGTTTAGACTTTTACCAATCATAATTCAGCCAAAAAATTTTTTATTTTTTTTTATTTAATTTCATAATGGTTACCTATGCTGCCTTCTATGAATTTTTTTCAAGACATATTATAATTTGTTCGAGTTGAGACCCCATGATATTGTGCACTTGGCTTGTATGTTGGCTTGTGTTAATTCGGTTGCAGGGCTAACATGCCAGACGCGACAATTACTCACCCTCGTATTTTCTCGTCGCGTCTATACCGTCACTTTACTCGTTTTCTGACAGCACTGCCATACAAAATACTTGACTTGTTCTGTCAAACTTGATGTTTTCTCGTTAAACCCTAACATGACCACCTAATTTATCTCGCATTTTGACAATTCAACATGAGAAAATCGTGATTTTCTCTAATTTAGTCGTCCTCGATTTTGACGACGAGAAGAGTAGACAAAATTATGATACATAAAAATAAAATAGAATATCCAAAATAACATGGCAAATTCATAATTTTACTTATTTTCGTTCTAGTTCTATTAGACAACATGAAAAAACTTAATTGAAATACTGAATTGACATAATTGATTTGATTGAATTGAATGAAAATACTTAGTTTTAAACAGCCTACGAGTACTATACAGATTGGAATGAAGTTCCTTTCGGCGGTCGCGAGAGAAAGTTTGGCGCAGGGAAGCACTATTACGTAGATGAGCATCAAGTGCAGTAATAATCAGTCTAGTTTGAAATCTAGGGAGTCATGGCTGTACCTGCCTACGCAACATAATTACGAAAATCGCCAGTTAAGTCCGCAAAGTTGGTGAGTAAAAGCAATATCATGTGTTTTATGGTGATTGTTACAATATCAACCTTCGCTTTGTCGAATAGTGACCTTCGGCCGATTTATCAATTGTGGTGGATTATCTAGTGAGTATAATAAGTGCCACTAATTGTATAAGTAAAGTGTTTCCTAGAAATGAAAAGAAAGTTTCAGTAATAGCATCTAGTTTCTTGTCAACAAGTTTTAAATTTAGACGTATACACAATTTTTGACGTAATAAATTGTAGGTGCGAACAAAACTGAATGGCATATGTTCTCATTTCCAAATGAGTATATCGTCAATAATGGTGTATACGTCTGTTAGCCCTGGGACCTCATGCTCAGCAGTAGCTCTTGCGACCACTAGACCAACGAGGCAGTCATAATTAATAATAAAAAAACGTGTACGGCACTTTATTAATACAACATTTTATCGCGAATTTCTGTCATAATACGCCCTCACATTTCTCAGTGTCATAACTCGAGAGCCTTTTTAATATCACCTCACTCTGACATTTAACTTTCAACCTTATTGTTTTTGTTTTAGGGTACAAAACGTTTATATTCAAAACATTAACAGAAAGAGAGTTATTTTCCATTGTTAGGGAAATGTACACATTCTTGACCACTTAAGTATGTATAGTAATGTAAACTACAATGGTTTAATATTACACAAATAATAGCTTTTCATTTGATTTCTCTTGTACGTTAATGTTTGTGCGTTATTTTCAGGTCATTTGGTTGCCAAAGGCAGCTATATGGCTGCGTAGAACTTTTATTCAGCTACCGTATTGTTAAAAGAACATTGCTTTGAGTCTTCATTGAATATTCTATCTTGATATTATTATGAAAATGCGTGGAGGGTTTGAAAATAGTTCGATGTGGTGATCGGATCTGAGATTTTAAAAATTCTGGATAGGTGCGATTATTTGACCTAGATAATTTGGAACGGTCGTTGTTGCCAACGCACAGGCTATACTTAGCTAGTATCTTGAGAGTCGATACTGTATTAAATGTTACAACAAAACACCTTGTCATCATCATCATCATCATCAGCCTATTTTAGTCCACTGCTGGACATAGGCCTCCCCTAATGAGCGCCATAGCGCCCTGTCTTCAGCTTGACGCATCCAGCATCTGCCTACAATCTTTCGCAGCTCGTAATCCCACCTGGCCGGAGGGCGTCCTACACTACGTTTGCCGAGTCGCGGTCTCCACTCAAGAACTCGTTTACCCCAGCGGTTGTCGGTTCTTCGCGAGATATGGCCGGCCCACTGCCACTTCAGCTTGCTAATTCTTAGAGCTATGTCGATAACTTTGGTTCTGTGTCGGATGCATTCGTTGCGAATTCTATCCTTCAGAGAGACTCCGAGCATAGCTCTTTCCATAGCTCGCTGAGCGACTTTGAACTGGTGGACCAGCCCTATCGTGAGTGTCCACGTCTCAGTCGTATATAAACATATACAACAAATCTCGTCTATAAACACCTTGTGATATATTGCAATTAAATTAAAGAAAGTTTAAAACTCATGTTAAAAGTACACTTTGTAAACAAGCATATTACAAATTAGAGGATTATGTTCTAGATAAGAATGCTTGGAAACATGCTCGTCCTGCTCCATAGGATAATCTTCGGGTAAGACAAAATCATACTAGTTGCTTATTGAATTGTATAATTTGTTATTTTTACTTTACTCACACACTGACTTATTCCTAGTTAAGATTTTTGAGGAAAATCACATACTTTCGCAATGTTTGTAAATATGTGAGCACCATATACCTCACGTGATTGATTTATCTGTCTGTGCTTATTTTAAATTAAATTACCTATTTGTGGTATAGTATTTTTATTCTGGGTGCATCGTCTTCACATATAAAAATATAATAAATGAACACAAAATATTGTAAAACATTTTAAAAGAGTAACGGTGGAGTTTCTTGCCCTTCTTCTCCATACGAACCTACCTTTTGGAAGGGGCGCCTAGAATCAGTTATATTTAAATGTAAATGTTGACGTTCAAAAGTGCCTTTTAGTGCCTATTTGAAATAAATGCTTTGACTTTGTTTTGATATCCACTCCCTTTCAGGTCAGTTGTTATTGCCAACAGAAGACTTAATTTAATGTCAGACATTAATTTTGTACACCTACAACACTTTTGACGTTCTGAGGTACGTTAGCCACTTGACGGTGATGGCTGCCCGCTGGTTTTGCCCACAGCGATAGCATTCTATGGCATCTGGTCGAGAGCTTCGTTGTACTTTTCTGTCATATGACTTGCATATACCTTATAAATTTTAGTCGCTAAGCTCCGAGCACAAAGCAAAGACGTGAAGAGATATGAGGAACAGGGTGTAAAGTTCACTCATACTCTTGGAAAAGGGAGGATCCTCTAACCAGATAGATGTCGTATCTGGTGGGCAACTGCCCGACGATTGATTTCGGGAAGTTGTATATAAGCTAGCTGCGCGGTAAACTCTGATTGCGCGATGCAGGATCTGTGTGACGTCAGTGTGATACGTTGTTCGCATGTAGCGGTGTAGATGCCGCCACAGACGTATACACCATTATTGACGATATACTCATTTGGAAATGAGAACATATGCCATTCAGTTTTGTTCGCACCTACAATTTATTACGTCAAAAATGGTGTATACGTCTAAACTTAAAACTTGATGACAAGAAACTAGATGCTATTACTGAAACTTTCTTTTCATTTCTAGGAATTACTTTAGATTCAGAATTGCTAAATTATTTTTGCAATTTTGAATCTAAAGACTCATTCCCACATTAGAGCTCTTTCAGGTAAATTAAGTTTAGCTGCATATGCAGTAAGAAAAATAAGGCAGTTGACCGTTATAGCCACAGCTAGGTTAGAATACTTTGCTTCTTTCCACAGTATTATGTCTTATAGCGTTCTGCCGTGGGGATCAGCAGCTGACGTAGATTCAGTTTTCTTTTTACAAAAGACGGCAATCTGCGCGATCCATGAAATGGGTCACTTAGAAAAAATTACGAAGAAGTTTATATAAGAAAAAAAACCTTTAACTACATAGTAATATCCGAAAACCGATCCTGTCATAAACGAGTGAGTTTCAAAACCATAATTCATGAGTCAACATCGTGTGCGAAGTTTTCTAAAACATGGAACATAAACGATAAATATGTCTTCAGACGGTTTGAGTTTAATGGCTTGGGGACGATCAATCACCGCTGGCTTGCCTACTCTGTCAGGCAAAAGCCTCTGTATGTTTAACATGTTAATTTATCGTTTAGGTGCTGTGTACTACTGCGGAATGCGGCATCGCCTGTGTTTTGTTGATATTTTTGTTTTGAAGGGATGGTGGAAGGGTTGGTGATTGTACGACGTTGGTTGAGCGGGTCAACAACACTCTCAAATATTTCTGTAGATCTTTGTAATATAGAAGTATTACATTTCAAAAATCAAATCAAATCTTTAACGCTGAAAACAGTATATTTAAGTACATTGCAAGATGTTCAATTAATGTGCAGTTCACTAATTTCTACCAATAAAGACATGCAAAATTATGAACATTTTATAAATAACACCGTACACACCTCGGCCATTTTTCAGAAAAATGTATTTTCTCTCTTTATTTGTGCGCCAAGCAGCGTTACTGTTTACCGGTCTAAATAATGCAAGCGCGTGAGAATGCTTCGTAATCATCCTTTAATACTTAGTTGACACAACGGTGTGAACTAAGTTTTAAAGGGGCTTGCTAGCTGGTTTGCTTCCGAATTACATTCAAAAGGCCAAGTTACTTTAAGCAACTGACAATCATTTAAACCGACAATGCTGCAACGCATGAATGTCTGCGCTACACAATAGTGTGAAGCGAACTTTCAGTCAACGACAATTTCATAAAATATCAATCAATAGGATTATAATTCTCTCTGGAACTCCACGACCTCATCCCACCTGCCCCTTTCTACCGTCGGACATCTAGACGTACTGCTACTTACCATCCATACTTAGTTGCCATTCCACCAATTCGCACTAAGCGCTTCCAAACATCCTTCATAATGCGCACGGCAAAAGAGTGGAACTCACTACCTGCGTCTGTGTTCCCGAACGCATTCAACCCGAATCTCTTCAAAGTAAGAGTGAACAGGCTTCTTCTGGGTAAGCTCACTCCATCGTAGACTTTGTCTCTGTCACTTCTGACCTAGACTAGAGTCAAGAGCAAAAACATAACAAAAAAAAAAAAAAACGATATTACCGGCTTATTTGTGCCGGCAAGTAAAAGAATAGACCACCCCATCTCTTCCCGTGGGTGTCGTAAGACGCAACTAAGGGGTATTTGCCGGATAATATTCCGGTGACAACATCCCATCCGTTCTAGCTCTGGTAACCGATGAACCATGCTGGAATGCTCCTAAATGCCGAACCTTATAGTGAGCCTTAGAGTTTATAGAAGCCGTTGAATTCCGTGTGCAACCTGGCGCTTCATCCTAAGCAGACACTTCTACATCGCACGAATGCAAGCTCTGTGCTTCAAAATATCCGCTTCGAATCAGTATATCCCGAAGCAATGTAAGGTGTGAACCGTACTGTAGGATTCCGATACACGCGACCGGATTCAACCCAACACTACTGGCGCCGGACCGCATGTTTATGCGAGTCAAAACCGCGCATGAGCCGGATGGCGGCCGCGTCGTTGGCGCAATACCAAAAATGATTTGCTATTTCCATCGGATAATCGGTGGCGATGGGGTTGCGACGCAGTTCATATTAAAATACTGACCAAATAATGATGCAATGACGATGCGGTATCAGCGGCGGGACAGGTGTACACGGTAGTACAATAATATCGCTTTGGCTGGGTTAAATCAATACTACTTACTTGACTGTTGCAATATTTAAGTAAGGATTGGAGGAATTAAATACGTCAAAGGATTAACTGAAATGTTCGAAAACATTAAGATGTCACGCTAGTTTTTTTACCTAGGGAGATCCTTGTGTGTTTCCTTCGTTTGTGCATGTTAACAAATATATTTTTATTCTTTTTCTTTTTTTTTTGTCCGTGACGATCAGAAGGTAGGTTTCTGTATTTTTTTGTTTAAAACCAGCTAGACGAAAATAACTTAATATAAATAAAATATGATATAATGAAAATATGTACTAGCATTTTAAATTTACTGTCGCCGGCCGGCCTTCAACCGAAAAGCACCTTCACATTTTTTCCAACAAATTTTCAAGTCTACATCAAATCAGTATAAATGTACTAAACCATGAAAGTTCCTGTTTCTTTTCAATACAACCGCAGTTTACATTTTCAATGCACAAACAGACTGGGGACCGAACTAAGTGATTTATTGCAGTCTACATCTTGCATTTCTTATGATTTATGATACAATCGAGTTATACGCTCTCTGTTGGGCCAATTTGCGTACTGTTGTCTGAAAAGTAATTTTGCCTGTATATTATACGTAAGGATTACATACAAATAAGTATCTACGAACTATCTAATAAATCATAGTATGACATACGGTGCCGAAACGTGGACACTTACAGTTGAGCTGGTCCAGAAATTCAAGGTCGCTCAGCGTGCTATGGAGCGGGCTATGTTTGGAGTTTCTTTAAAAGATAAAATCAGAAATGAAATTATCAGGAAAAGAACAGGAGTTACCGTTATAGCTTGCAGAGTAAGCAAAATGAAGTGGCAGTGGGCTGGCCATGTTTGCCTAAGAACCGATGTCCGGTGGAGCAGACGAGTCCTGGAGTGGAGAACGCGTTTCGGGTGTGGGACGCCCCTCAGCTAGATGGACTGACGAACTCAAGAAGGGCAGTTTAATAGATGTACAGCGACGGTAGTGTCAGAATTCTGTACTTTTTAAAATATGGTTTACAACTGTCCGTTACTTGTAGTCCAAACATGGCTCTTATGGATCGCTTTTGCTCTTTAAAAGCGGCTTCTCTGTTTGCAGAGTTACCCCAAAATATAATACCGTATCTTAATACAGATGCCACAAGACCATGATAAGCTGTGAGTAGTGCATCTGTGTTAACTGTTGGAGCAAGTTTATATAGGGCATAGGATGAACTACTAATTTTCCTACATAGAACTTCAACGTGATCCTTCCAGTTGAGCTGCCTGTCAATAGTCAAGCCTAGAAATTTTGCACTATCTACCTCGTGAATTTTATTATTTTCGTAATGGACCTCCATTTTTGAACTGAGCTTTTTATGGCCAAAGTGCATTATTTGCTTTTTTCCAAGATTAATTCTTAAATTATTATTATAAAGCCAAGAAATTAAAGAATTGACCGCGTTAATGACATCAAGTTCATATGATTCAGCTGTATTTCAAGGTATTGTTATCGTACTATCGTCAGCAAAAAGTGTTATAAGGAAGTCTATGGCATTGGGCAGGTCATTAATATAAATCAAGAACAGTAAGGGACCCAATACACTGCCCTGAGGTACTCCAAAATATACTGTGCGTTCTTTGGACAGGTATGTAACTTCTTCTTTAGTCTTTAAATTTAAGTCTGTTATAGCAGTAAATTGTTTCCTTTTTGATATGTAAGTGCATAATAAGTCCAGAATATTACCTCTTATGCCATAGGAGTCAAGTTTGTTTCTTAAAATGTTATGGTCAACACAGTCAAAAGCTTGCGTCATATCACAATACACAGCACAAACAGGTATCTTATTATTAATATTAGTCATAATTTTATTTAAAAAGTCATAAATAGTCATTTTAATTGTCATATTCTTCCGAAAACGTTTTTGCTCGCTACAGAGAATCATTCGTTTTGCTAAGTATGCGTATAATTCATTATAAATATATTTATTATAAATTTTCGAGAAAATTGGCAAGAGGGCAATAGGTCTATAAATTAATTGAAATCACGCATGTTATTTCTTAATTAGGTACTTAATAAAAAAGAAGGAAGCCTTTTTCCTTTACCCAGAATCAATCCAAGACTTCGGTTTGCTACTGAGATTATTTTCTAGTGAAAAACTCGATTTTCTGACCCTGGAACTGATCCCAAAAACTTCTGTTTCTGGGTTTAGTAAAAAAAAGCTGATCCAGATATTTTTGAAAATCTTATGACATTTACTTAGAACCAATCAATCTACCTGCCTTTTGTCGACCATGTTGGGGTCGGCCTGAAGTCTAACCGGATGCAGCTAAATACCAGTGAAGAGATATGAGGAACAGGGTGTAAAGTTCACTCATACTCTTTTAGAAAATGGAGGATCCTCCGACCAGACGGGTGTCGTATCTGGTGGGCAACTGCCAGACGATCGAAGTCGGGAAGTTGTATATAATATATGCTAGCTGCGCGGTAAACTCTGATTACGCGAAGCAGGATTTGTGTGACGTTAGTGTGATGCGTTGTTATCATGTAGCGGTGTAGATGCCGCAACAAACAGTTTCACATTTAGCGACTGCCTATCATCCACATTCCTCACAGCCACATTCCACTGAGTAACACGATACGCCTTGGTAAGACTGGTTGTCAAACTATCGGGCTTCTCAATACCCGTAACGTCTGCCAAAGGTCTACGAATGACAGCCGGGAAGTATTCTAACTAATTAATTAATTCGTGCTCCGCAATCTCACACAGCCTCTCACACTCACTTACGTACAACTCCATCACACACAAAGAGAGGACTGTTACACACCTATAATGTTACCTTTTTAATTATCGTAGTATTTTTATTTATAGTTTCTTATAACAGTTCATTGATCATTGTGTTATCGCAATATTAATGCCTAATTTGTAACTCACGGGGATTCGGCGTTGAGGGCTGAAATGCAGGTTTTGCCTAGTTCGGCCCCAAATGCTTTTAAACTTTTGTGTACTTTAAGTCTAGATTAAGCACTCTACATCTTATCTTAATTATTAATTCTAATTCCACCAACCAAGAATACCTTGAAAGTTTTTATCACCTCTTAAAAGATATTTAGATCCATGCAGAACCCATTAATGAATAAGAGATCCTCCTAAATGACGTAATTAAACCTTTATTACGAACTCTAAGGAACAGAAACTAATTTTAACGACGCACATACATAGTTTCAAACCAGATCCTTTGAGCAAGTTACACCAAATAGCAGTTGCATTCAAACTACGAGCTAAAAGGTAAACTTTTATGCAATCATGTCATTAAATGTATTCATGCGATTTGCCATGCGCTCGAGCCTGCAATGTGAATGTCCACAGATTAAACAGAATACAGAAGGTCCATACAACGCAGTCGCACGTTTTTTGGAGCCGGGACTTAAAATCACCGTTGAATTCTAATTTTGCACCTGAACAGTCCCTAATTCCACTGCTTAGTATTAGATAGTGGTAAATAGTAGTAGATAGATAGTATTAGACAGACCTAATCTGAAATCCAACTTTCTCTAATCAAATTTGAACTAATACTCATCTTAAACAAAAACTCAAATATCATCTTAAATTTATATGTAAGTTAATAAATGTTTTTTGTCTCATTACCATCGGCTATAATGTCAACAAGGGTGGGCGCGGATACCTATAAATACAAGATAGGTATTAAGTTATTTTACTTTAGGTATTGGCTGCAACTCTAACATACAACTTTACTTACCTCAAGCCTATTTTCTATTGTACACCATATGTTTGACTTAAAGATGCAAATAAACTAATTTTATTTATTAACTTCATAAATGTTACAGAATTACAAGTGTTACATTTTGAATTGATAACAGAATCAAATTTGTAACACTTAAATATGTGTTAACCTAAAACATACACAAAAGTATAACAGATTTAAAAGTGTTAACAGTGTTAATAAGTGTAACAGGTAAACGCGTCGTTGCCCAATTTACTATGTATTTATAGTAAATAAGCATTAGATAGCCGCCATCGAGTCACCGTCTCCCTGTCTGCCACCGCGCGTTGTTGCCTAACCGTGCAATTATACATAAAACTGCTTATTTCTGCTACACATATGTATAAAATATTACATATTCATACATGTATTTTTTTAGTTTTAAAAAACACTGTTGGATACACTTATTCCGGTTACATGAGGTTGAGTCCTTGGACTTAGAAAGGGAGGGCGTGAAACTATTGTAATACTACCTCCTTATGTGGATTTCTAACAAGAAAGGTACATTGGAGGTACCTTACCCCTGTTGCAAACTCATGCTGTAGGTATGTAAGTCAGGGACCTATTCAACGATTCTTAAGAAATTAAACCGTTTTAAAACTTTTTATGATGATTAAGGAATTTAATAAGAGTTGATTCGTAATCTAAGAATTCAATAGAATATAAATATTATGCAATCACTTATAGTAAAAATATCTAGGTGGTTTTATTAATTTTGTTTATTTATTTGTTTTACCATTTATGTACACACATATAAACAGACAAGAAGAATAAGGAGAACAGAAAAGTACGTACCAAGGTAATGCTTATTTCTAAAGGAATCTCTTATAGCATGCCTGCAATAGGAGAGTAAATGATAGATGTAGACAACGTGTGTAAGAGTAAAAGAGAAAACAAAATGCATAAAAACGAAACAATTCACTAATTTAAAAATAAACATACAATGTCAAGATATACATACATACTTCTAAAATAAATATAACTAAATATATATAAATAAAAAGTGATTGAAATAAATATATATTATACAAATGCAACTATGACACAGTGGAAAGATAGTATTCTTTCAACACAGTGTGTTATTTTTGTAAACAAAATAGTCAAATTTGGTCCTTTTGCGTTGTTTTCAATCTTCATAAATGATAAATGTGACACTAACCAACAAACAATCTTCTAATATTTTAATAAGCTCAATTTATAAATGAGTAAGTGACTTCACAAATAATTCATAATCTAACACACGCAATCACACGCACGCAGACGCGCTTCACGTACAGAGAGAGCCAGCGCACTCGTGACTTGGCATACGGCTGAAATAGACGTGAGTACGCGTCTATGTGTGCGTGTGCCTAATTTCACTCGTTGTATCCAGACGGCCTTCTGTAGGCACTATACTGTGGCACAGCTATGCTCGGCTCATTTGTAACTTGCTAACATTATACATAATTAGGAATTATTTCAGTTAGCTTGCCATGTTCACGCCCTTTCTTGTAAGTGGAAATTATTTTAACGAGCTCCTTTTACAATTACTGAGAATGAAAATGAATAAGAAATTGAGATTATTGCCTCTTGGATTCTGTTGCGTGGTTCGGTATCCTTGGTGCAGCCAAGTTTTTATGTGCCTCAAAAGTAGAAAGATTATTTTTCTCTTTAGGTATGTTGTAACTCTACTCTTAGCCATCCTAATCCTAACTAAAATTATAAATGTGGAAGTAAATTTGTTTTGTTACGCTTTCACGCCAAAACGGCTCAACGGATTTGGATGAAATTTTTCACAGAAATAAACCACGACCTGGGTCAGAATATGAGCTACTTTTTATTCTGGCTCGCAGACGAGGTCACGGCTAACAGCTACTAATTATATAATATTATTATGAATGTGAAAGTGAATTTGTTACGCTTTCACGATAAAACGACTAAACGGATTTGGACGAAAATTTGGCACCCAGATAGACGATGACTTGGATAAGGGCATACTTTTCATCCTGGCAGCAGGAAATCATCACAAGGAAACGTTCCTTATGATAATTTTCAGAGGCGCTGGCGTGATTAACAATTTAATCACGCCAGCGCCTCAAAAAATCTATAAAATTTTGATAGTGGTACTAACATTATTTTAGATATATTATTTATTTATTTATAGGAGAACTAACAGCTATTACAAAAGTATAATTATATACGACTAGCTTCAGCCCAGGCTTTGGCCGCGTGTTTTTTTTTGATTCCCCGATCAACCCCGTCACATCCCATCGCATACGCGCGCTATTAATTCGTTTTCGCTTACAGTTTTTCTGACTTTTTTTATTTTTGCTCGGCTCCTAAGGCTCTTAGCGTGATGTTAAATAGCCTATCTCAAGAATGATGCTATCAAATGCGCAAAGAGTGGAACTCACCACCAGCGACTGTGTTCCCGAACGCATTCAACCCGAATCTCTTCAAAGTTAGAGTGAACAGGCTTCTTCTGGGTAAGGTCACTCCATCGTAGACTTTGTATAGGTCACCTCTGACCTAGACTAGAGTCAAGAGTAAACCCATCTCCAATAAATTATAATAAAAATGCAAAAAAATAACGACTGTTTCCAGAGATTAGCGCGTTCAAACAAACTCCTCAGCTTTATTATTAGTAATATAAATATAAAAGGAAGTTTAGGAATTCCGCATCTATGTTGCCAAGATCCGTTAATACTACTCTGTCAAGAAAGTACCGGGAAAAGATCAATATTGCACAAAATTTTAGTTATTCATCCAAATTTATTTCATCGCCTTCCAAGTATGTTCCTTCAGAAACGATACACGTACGCCTATTTTTTTTAATGTCATTATTAAGTGTCAACGGCCCGTAAACCACTAGGGATGTACCTATCGAATATCAATAATTTCGTTATTACGGTTTTCTGTTGTAAGTTGATTTCGTTTACATGGCTGTACAGAAATAATCTCTTTGTTCGATGTTTTTGTCCATTATGAAATTTGCTAAAAACAGCACTAAAAATATATACAGTATTTAATCTAAATAACAGATGCAACTCAAACTCCGCTTCAAAATGGAGAATAGTTATGCCAATCTAACAACAAAAAAAAAACAATAAAAGTGATTTGGAAACAACAAATCATCCAAGCCCAATACTTTTTTGACAGAATGTATAATTTATTTGATGCCCCTTACGTCACTCTACACACACGCACAGACACACACACACGCACACACAGACACACAAGGACACACACGCACATTCATACCCACATACACACTCACACTCGCACACACACGCACAACTTACACCTACACACGCACACGACAAAAGGTTTCGTACGACCCAGGCTGTCAAAATTTCGTTTTTTTTACCCTGTAATCGACACAAAACATATAACAGCCCCCACAGTACATAATACAGCTTATACATTAACAAAATAATTATGGTAATTGATGAAAATAAAGCAAATATTTTAAGCAAAACTTTTCGTTATTGAAAGTCCTTTCAATATTTGAAACCAATTTGTTCAGTAATTATTTTCCGAAGCCGCAAGTGATACGTGCCTAAGTATCATGATTAATTTGAATTTTAAAACGTTCAAGCGAATTGCAGATGTGTGAGTAAATATTTGTAAAGGGGGTTGGAAGAAATATACGGGAGAACTTTTTAAGCATCCCAATTATGAAGGATTTTGAAAGAAATTCCTAATCCTTTTCTTCATGTTTGAAAAATTTGTCTTCTCTAAAACGTTAACAACGCAATGAATATCGTCGATTTGTTATAATGAAAGGCATTACAATTGTTAGTGTGTTACACAATGACCCCGCTGGTCATTGTGATCGTCTGCCTTGAAAGAACTCAAAGGTTGTGAAAGCCTACAATGATTTTTCTTTGAGGGATTTGTCGCAACTGTGTAGTATATCATTAACTGTCTCACATAATTAATGATCTTGATAACTGGAGCCCGGCTTTTAAGCAAAGACATGTATTGTGTAGTAGAAAGGGTGAGGATTCGAAAAAGCTTACCGCAGACTCGTGCACGCTGCTTAGCGCTGATGATGGCTTTGCGGCGCATCCAGATGTCTTGAAGCCTGTACACTTCACTACACAAGTACTCCATAGGCGCTGTGTATAACTGTTCGTATCCCTAGGGGGTGGTAATCACGAATACACCGAAGGACCTTCTTATTTTAGAAAATATTTTTATTGCGCTGCGCACGTTAGTTTTTCGAGTTAAGCACAGTTAGTGTCGCGAAAAACCATACACGGAAGCATGGCGCTACTGTGCTCATGCGTAGACCAATCAGATTGCTCAGCGAATGAACGATGAGAAATGCCGACCACTTAATCAAATCAAACCCTTATTCATTACACATAAAAGCTTAATTACTCGAAGTGGGGTGTAAATAAACTATTTTGTAGCATAACTTTTGTTCGGTAACTAGGGAATACAGTTTTAGATAGTGATTTTTACATTTATTATAATAATGGGTGAGTTTCGGTAACTTTTTTTTTTTAAAGCTTATTTAATTTTGTTATTAATTACTAATTTGTGCCCGGTAGATGGCAATAGACTCGCCCCCTATTACATGGGACTTAAACATAACTGGCGAAATGTGGGTGTACTATAGGTACACCTCTGCCCAACCCTTCGGGGAAACAAGGCGTGATGTTATATTAGAACTCACTATATTTCACTCGTAATATATGAATGAAAAACGTTACCACCTGGGAAAATGAACGAGCAATTAACATTTTATAAAAGCCAGCTCCGGTGCCGCCGCAAAACTTCTTTGCCGTGTGTTTCCACCAAAATGGGGTCAAGGGTCGTACGTACACTGTTCGTTATTCATAACATTTTTAGTTTTCACTCGTCAAATTATGAAATGAGGCCTTGTCGGCCTGTTTGGTGGAAAATATGACATTTTTTATAAATGAAAATAGTAAAATCTAGGCTGTTTTTGTGGAGGAAAAATCTTTTTAAAAATTGTACTATGATTGTAGAAGGGCTTGTTTGTGGCTAAACCAAAAATGTCGGTTCCTGGATGAAAATGAAAAAAAAAGAAAAAAAAAAAAATGACCATCCATTACGTATCGAGATCTCTCCGTGCCTCAGCAAGCACGTTAATCCGTTGGTCCTGGCTGGCATTCTTGATCTTTGTCTGTCGTTGCGGGTAGTTAAAAGCACAAAAGTTGGACGACCAATCTCACCAAGGAGTATAATGTTTCATTTCATTTCCAACCTAGACAGGTACTTAAAATGCGTATAAATCAATTGAGAGTTAAGTATTATGAAAAACTAGCTTCTACCTGCGACTTCGTCCGAGTGAAATTTCGCCCTCCGACCCACCGTGTCGCATCCTATCGTCCTCCCGCGCTATTTCTTCGCGACTTTTTAATGTTTCCTTGGCTTCTCAAGAACCTCAAAAATTGCGCTCTCTATGAAAAAAGTCTCATTTGAAAATCCGGTAGTTCTAGACTATTCTAGAGCTTAGCGAGTTCAAACAAACAAAAAAAACAAAACACACTATTCACGTTTTTATTATTAGTATAGATATAAATAGATATAATAAAATTGCGTTCTTCTGTTTCAGGTAAATACCAGGTTCTACAAGGTTTAACTGAGAGCGGAATAAAATAATGGTAATTTTTGTATACATTATAACACCACAATCATCATTAAAAGGGTTTTCTGTCAACAGGGCCTCAAATAACTGTACGTCTAACTTCAAAAAATATTGTTCACATGAAAAATTCAGATGAGAAAAAATCTTTAAGAGTTTGAGTGTGTAATAGGCCCTTTGTACACGGCACGCTTTCTACACGGTACAGCGTAAACCGTGCCGTAGAAAAAAATGTGTCTGTCTACAAGCTTCCATAGTGATCCGTACAATACTGACGACCGTGCCTCCACATGACGTATAAACCGTGCCGTAGACAAAACCTGTCATAATCATAATCATTTATTTGAATAGGTATTGGTACAGTGTCCGCCAACAAGCTTCTGCCTCCACATGGCGTATAAACCGTAATTTTCACGGCAATGTAAAATAATGTGTACTACTAAGACTACATTTATTTTAAGTCATCTTAAACTTTTGTCAGTAAATTACTGACCTTAATTGAACTTTTTATTTGATATTTTTCTTTCACCTTTTACATTCCAATTTCATTCAACAAATTCCATAAAAACTCATCCTTGTTCCACCCCCATTCATCCCCTACAAAAGAACCTATTCTGTTTGTGAATTCACCCCTTCGAATAAATATAAAAACCCCTATTGAATATGTGCAAGGTATCAGGTGATACGATTCTAATGGATTTCCTCAGGATTTTATTAGTATTCGAAAATAATACTTTTAAACCTATCAGACAACTTGAGGAAAATTGGAAAGTAAATTTGGTGCTAAAGCTAAGTGACAAATGGAACGATGCCAATTTATAGGTGCTTTAAATTGTATCATAATTTCGTAGATGATACAACTAAATGATCTGCGATAAAGACATAATTTTCGACTAGACATCGTCATGATTATATCGTACCCGCGCAGTAGACCCGTCGTCATATTCTAACGTCAGAGTGAACGTGTGCTAACTTCCCAACTAAAATAACATAATTATGATCATTTATTTGTACGAGTACCATGTACTCAGAAAAAAAAAAAAAGATTATGATATGCAAGATGTTACACTAAATTATTCAAATAACTACGGTTGAAAAAGTACATCAAATGCTTAGGTTGGTATAAAAATAGTAAGTATAGTTGAAATTAAAAAACGTGAAATTTTCACGTCCATTCATCACATGGAAACATTGCCATCTGATCCTAATAACTCAATTAGAAAGCTAATTATCCACTGAGAACTATGTCAATCAACTTCAAAGCAAAAAATCCTGAAAATGTCTCAAATGTCCCATCTGCCTTCAAAGCAAGAGTGAACAGGCATCTTCTGGGCATGCTCGTCCATCTCTTTCCATCAGGTGTAATCGAAGTCAGGAGCAGTCCCATTCAGCAATTTAAAAAAACTGACCCCACTCCGATAATCAGTCTATACTGTTCCCACGGCTGGGACACAGGCTTAATCTCGGTGAGAGGGTATTGGCCATTATATACCACGCGATCCCAGTGCGGGTTAGTAGATGTCATATGTTCGAATTTTTGGTTGCGATGCTCACGATGTTTGCCTTCACCGTTTTGAGAGCAGTGGCGATACAATAATTAACACAAAGTGAAGCGCCTGTCTGGGTTTGAGCCAACGACTTGCAACTCGTAAGAGTCTGGAGAATTGGTCTGCCCAACTGACTCTTCTCCCAACGAGCCCTAAAATAGAAAAAAGAAGCAATCATTCCCGTATATATACTTTGTAAGTGAACTTTTCGTCCCTTCGGGTAACATTCTAATATAGGTAACAAATTCATGAGGTTCTTTCGAACCCGCGACCCAAACGATTTGACCGAAATATTTAAACTCCAAATTGTTTCCCTTCTAATTTAGTGTTTAAATTATTTATATTATTTGCTTACGAAAACTTTATATTATGAGATAAACATATTGTGGAACAGTTTATTTGTTGATTGTACTAGAACTTCTGACGAACTTTCTCCAAATGTTTTATGCATTTCAGGGGCCTAAAAACGCCACATTATGCAATTCCTATAAAAGCGATTCATTTCTTCAATTTCATACAAATTGTGAAGTAGATGAGCCGTGCTATATATGAATGATATGCAGATAATATTATGAATTATTAGTTTCTGCGGCAATGTCGCGTCGCGCCAGTGTGTACGAGCCTTTACGATTTCTAGTATGATTCATAATATGGCCTTTTTAGGGCCCTGTTTGCCAATATAAATATTACTCGTGAGAAGCAAAACACCGGCCCAGTGCGAGTCGAAATATCGAACTAGGTGTGCGGGGGGGGGGGGGGGGCACACCTAGTCCTCTTCCCACTTTTATTATCCCTGGATGACTGAAACTTTCATAATTTACTGACTGTCATACTGCCTTTCTTGATTGATTTGTTGTTTGATAGTCATTAGTGCCTTAAGCCTCGATCTCATTGTTTTGTTGTTTATCTATTCCGTAGTGTGTGTGTGTCATATCCGATCACACAATAGATTGATTCATATTTGACAAATTACCTTGTGTGTACTTATTGCAATTAGTAATATTGCTAAGTAAGCACAATTCAAGAATAACATTATACTATAGTTATTCTTGAATTGTGTTTATGTGGGCTGTAAATATTGTCTGAAACAAAAGATATACTAATATTATTAATATATTATAGTTTGCGTTCGTATGAAATGATTCACTGATATGAATCAGTGTATCGTTTGGTTGTCTCATAATAAAATGTAGGTAGGTATAAAGTCGAGTAAATTACCGTGAGGTTCTAACCAAACGCCTGATTTCCTCTGATCCCTAAATCTACCTGACTTCTAAAATAGTTGCCCCTCCAATTTATTGTGTCAGCCATTTTATAACTTCAAACGAACGTGATTTAAATCTCTGTCGGTCGAACCTAGAATCAGCCGTTCCGAAATTCAAATTGTTCAAACTTTTCGATTTTTGAAACGGTAATTGAGTTTTAACCGTGATTTGGTTTAAAAATGGAAATCCGGTGTGGTGATTAGAATTTCGAATGATTTTGAGGCATGGACTAGGATTAATTGGAAATTGTAGGTAGGTACCTGACGTAATAGAGGAGGTGGATAAATATTGTAGACACGTAAACGTTATACATATCAGTACGGGTAATACATAATATTTCCATAAACATAACAAGCTGATTAACGACTTAACTTCGGTTTGCATAGCATTCATGACAAAGATAAGTTGTGTATGCTATGTATTTTAAACATTACGGGCATTTAAAAAAAATACTAGTGACAGTGAAGGTCTTTTAAATCCTGTTGCTATTTTTTTATTTTTCTGTTAACTATTATAACTCGACCTTTCACCCGACTCCAGCTTGACGTCGACTTACCGGACACTCTGTATAACATGAAAATTAGGTTTTACAGTCACCCGCAAAATAAAAAGACCACAGATAAAAAGGCCCCTTATGTGGAACTTTGGCAAAAGAAATCACAATTCTCATTCTCATTGTACTCAAATCAACAAGAAACGTACAACAACATTAAACGCGAACCCCAATCGGAACATGATTTCATTACTTTCGCCACAATCCCGTACTCACGCATATACAAAGGTACCATCTATTTTAGGCTCCCCCAGAATATACAGGCATGTAATAAACGAGGTAAAGTTAAATAAAAATAAGAGAGAAAAAACTGGCAAGGGAGAACATATAAATGCGAGTATAAAAGATCAAAGGAAAGAAAAACTGTCCATCTGAAAGTTTTGTGAACGAAGGGACGCGACTTATAAAGAATTCGAATTCGGGTGTTCGCTCCAACAAATTTTATTATGTTTAGTACGGTAGGTAAAAAGACAATAACAGTGAGGCGATAGATTGCAAAACCAAGAATTTGTATAATGCATTTGTTGTTGGTGAAGCAATGAGTATGCTTTCATGAATCAAGAAAAAGGGATAGCTTGCAAAACCAAGAATTTGTATAATGCATTTGTTGTTGGTGAAGCAATGAGTATGCTTTCATGAATCAAGAAAAAGGGATAGTAATGGCAAATATCTCTTGTAGGATATACTTATACTAATTACAACTTAAAAGTGGCAGTCCTGCAGAGTTTTACCAACAAGAATTTATTTATGTACGCAATATTACAGCTATAACATAAGTTTTCTATATTGCTTCTTCATTTCAAATTTACAGTTGACTTAAGACAATAATATCACAGTTATACGACCAAAATCTGTGAAATATAGCCATTAGCTACAATAAGCAAAGTAATCATCACTCACAAACTACATTAGGAACTAGCTACACTCTTGAAGCACTTAAAGATACATTGAGTCCCGAACATCCGCCAAAACTAAAATCCGATCAGTATATCTACACACCCCGATCGATAAGTGTGAGTTTTATCACTAATCACGTAAATACAAATAACGATATAACTCAATGTATGGCTGTAGGCCTTTCAATTAATCGATCAGATTACGTGCTATAGCGTGCAGATTTTTGCCAAGTAAGAAAGAGAGGGAGATATTAGTGAATAGTGACGTCCTTGTCTCGCAACTGAATGAGAGGAAGCTTGTCATGTTGAAGATGTTAATGAATATTGTTTTCTTTTGCTGCCTCGAGACATGAATACGAAGGAATTGGCACAAGATATCTTTTATGATACCATCGATTGTTACAAAGACAGACGTACTTATTATTATAAAATTTAAGTTTGAGTAATAAAAGTTTAGAAGTTAAAAAAGATTGACGACCATTTACAGATACAGCGTCCGTAATGAAACATTTATCAATTAAGCACCCTTAGAAGTATAAATTACTAAAATTACTTAAGCAAACAGCTCAAAATTAAACCTGATCTAACGAATTTAATCAAAATAATGAGCTCACAAAATGCCTTTAGATTTCGGAAACAAACTTCGAACTGGCCCCATAGTAATTATTATTAAGCGAGCCAACTCAAACACGGATAGATGATTTCTGTCAGGAAAGTCCAACAAAAAATATTATTCCAACTTCGCCTGACAATGGGTGAATTTGAAGCTGAACTTTCTCAAATTTTCTGAGAAGGTCCCATCTTAATTTGTACATTCGGAAGTTCCAAATGCCATTTTGTTGAGGGAACCTTGTCTTGTTGATTTGGACAAAGTTAAATAGGAAGTTGGTGCGGCTAACTTGATACTTCTGTCAATTTGATGGCTGTAACTTGACCGATGTTATTTTCGTTTGATGGTGAAACTTGTGTGTCTCGTGTGTTGTGGGATTTGTTACTTATGTACATGGAAACTCTATCACTCTGCATGTTGTCATGGAGGTAAAGCGTGTGTTGTTATGTAAAACGTATGTATCATTATGGCCGTTAAATATTATTGTAGTTATTTTTTTGGATATTCTCATAATTACTGCCTCGTTGGTCTATTGGTCGCAATTGCTCCTGCTGAGCATGAGGTCCTGGGTTCGATTCCTAGGTCAGGCAACGTGTTATTGGGTTTTTCTATCTGGAATTTCTCAGTAGCAGCCCGAAGTCTGGATTTGTGCCCGGTAGATGGCAGTAGGCTCGCCCCCTATTACATTGGACTTAAACATAACTGGCGAAATGTGGGTGTACTATAGGTACACCTCTGCCCAACCCTTCGGGGAAACAAGGCGTGATGTTATGTTATTCTCATAATTATGGTTATTCAGGCAAATTACTTATGTGTGAAGTCGATAAAAAACCATTTTCAAACCGATGAAAGTATCGCGGAATGGATAGAAAACTCCAACCCCTATAAAGCCCAGTTTTCAAAGATTTCGTAATTAATTTCCTCTAACAGTATGTAATAAAATTAGCCATTAGGAAATCCTACTCAACAAATTACAAAACTAGTTCACGACTTCACGTTTACCCGCCAAAAAAACATCTGGTAACTAGAGATGAGCCACTATCGACTAAGCGTCTTAGGGCGGTCACTCACTGCGACTTCATGCAGCGATTCAGTAGCACGTTTCATCACGACGTCACGAAATGATTCAGTAGCGATACAATCAAATACAAATGCGCGCATCGCTAAGAACGCGCAACTGTTTGTGAAGACACAGGCAAGCAGATGTAGCTTCCACAAGCGTAGGACTGTATCTAGTCTGCATCGCTACTATACGCGATGCAGAATCGAGGTTACGTGGGCGATGATATACAACGCGATGCAGATCGCGATCTTTTTGCATTTGTATCGCTTCTGAATCGCTGCAAAAAGTCGCAGTGAGTGACCGCCCTAAGATGCTTAGTCGATAGTGGCTCATCAGCGACCGCACTTAGATTATTGCTGTAAACGATTACGCGTTCTATTATGACGCAATCGTTATTTATTTACGCGGCATATTTTAATAAAGAAACCGTATATTTTAAAGGTTACAGCTGTAAATGTAATTTGAAAGATAGATCAACAAAAACATGCATTTTTTACCATAGATAATTTTGTCTACACATGTCAATCTAAACCAATAAAATATTCTCATTGTGCCGTATTTAAGTAGACTAAAATAGAAACGAGTATAAAAATAAAATGTTCATTATCAAGGTCATCTTGCTGTTTGTTTTTTTTTTTTTTCTTGAAAAAGTTCATCTTTCTGACAGGTTGACATCATTAGAAAGTTTTCTCTATCCATACGAAACTTTCGTATAATTGGAGATGCTTGAATCTTACGGTAACTGATAAAGTCATATTATCTGTTATCAATCAGGGACTGCGAAAGCTCCTTCTATAAAGGTCAGGGGTCAACCCTAAACAATATTGAGATATCACGATTTTATTACAACAGAAGACCAGGCATCAGTTCAGAATCTGACCAAATAGCCGTCCCAACGGAAAAAAAAACATGTAGATTGTTACACCCGCAGTTGTGGTGTACCTTCAAGTACCATATTTAACTTTCAGCCCGTGTTTCACGCCTCGGGACCTACTTTCAGCTTGCAGCCCCCACACATATAGCTATGACCTCGACGTTCAGGCCTATGCCCCAACAACTCCAACTACTTTTAAAATACTCACTTCAATACGAAACAGATCATATAAAGTAATACTTACCCAAGTGGATGAAAATGTTTTTGTGTGCACATGAGCCAAATTCATCCGTTCTACATTTGAAAAGTTTTCACATAAAAACTGTAATCAGCCATGAATATGTAGCACCGATGCGCCAACGAGAGCTGCATTAAAATCACAGCACAAAATGTTAGTATCCCTAACCAGTTTATATTCCCTCTTACAACTCTGCTCATTTTTATGATGTCGTATTTTTTATGTCGTGCGTCGACTTCAATCTGTATGCTGTATGCAAACATGTAGAGAATCACTCCAACTCGATTAACACTCAGCTTTTAAATCTAAATTAAATATTTAGCAAATTATACGTTATAATCGGAACAGAAGTAAAAAAAAATAACTCTCAGCTTCCTTTTCAAATGGTGAAATACAATGCATCGATAAATTTTGTGTCGATTTATATGATGATCGTACACGATTAAATTAATCTGTAGAATCGTAACGTGTTTGACTTTAGCTCTCGATATTAAAGTTGATGTTTTTCAGTGTTAATAATGCACTTATTTGGTAGGTTGAAACCGAAGTCATCTGTTGTACCCTGCTGGTTCCTCTCCCACAAATATTATGGCAAGAGATATGGACCAATCGTTTTATAAAACTAAATGGAAAAATATTCAGATCCAAACAGCAAAAAAACCTTACCGTTCTGATTTAAATTTTGCCCTGAATGTTCAATTGAATATTTTTTTCATTGAATTCGTATTAATTCCATTAGCGTGAACTCTAACTGGATATTTCAAGGATTCAATATAGTATTCAGCATCAATTTGCCATTCTAAAGGAGTGTTAGATTTAAAAAAATAAAAATTGATTTATTTTTCACAAGTGCTTTTGGTCTTAAAAATGTATTTTTGATTCATTTACTAAAGTAGCAGTGGCGGCCCAGTGATAACGAGTTGTAGGTCGTGGGTTCGAACCCAGACAGGCGCTTTACTTTGTGTAATTTTATTTCATAACCACTGCTCTCGAAACAGTGAAGGAAAACATCGTGAGGAAAACGGCATGTCCTAGAACCAAAAAATCGTTGTCACATGAAATCTACCAACCAGCCCTCGTGTTTGATTACGGCTCATTCCCTCTCACCGAGAGGGGGCCTGTGTCCCAGCACTGGGAACGTTATAGATTGATTAAGGTTCCTAAAGTATGTTAATTATACAAAAATTGGTTTTGAGCATTTAAATCGCACAAATTGGTTAGGTATGATGACTAACGAGCCGTGTACCAGATGAAAATACTCATCGACAAAAATGGCGAGCTACAATATAACCCAAGATTTTTATTAGGTAAAATGTCTATTAACATACATTCAAATAAGCGTAAGTAGGAAAAATAAAGTTGGTAGCAGTAAACTACGAAATTAAAATACTTATCAACAGAACTAGTGCAGGTAACATGACAGGTTTTAAAATACTAGCTGTTTCGTCAGCGTGTAATTTCTGGATTTCCCGTCGCATCTTTTACTTCGTTTTCCAGCCAATCAGGGACTACGAAGGCCGATTATAACTTGGCTCTTTAGCCTATAACCTCCCACAGGAATTAGGATATCATATGCACAAATAATTGTTTAAATCGGTTTGGTAGTTCCAGAGAGGCGTTTAAAAAAAAGTTTTATTATTAGGATAGACAGAGGTTATAAGAGCGTGTTGTCATATGAGGCATGACAATGATATATATATTCCCGAAGTAAAATTTAAAAGAGAAGACCAGGCTTCAGTTGCCCAAATTTCAACGGAACCCCTTACAAAACAATGCTTGTACGCTCACTATTTTTACTATCAAAACGGTCTGACGGATGTTTTCTAACCTTATTCAACATCGCTTGTTCGCCCATTAGTAACTTACATTTTTTCGCCCACAGAAATGTCGTTCACGTCAACATGACTGCACACTCCAATCATCACTGATTGCGGTCGTACATCATAGTTATCATTGTTGCGTGCATTACGATATTAAGTTGATTATTCAGCTCGGTCGTGTGCCATTTCGTTACGACCACCGATTTTATTCATGGAGTCACGCGCGAAGTCACTCTAATGCGTTAAATCGCTGACAGCTGCTGTAATTTCTACTACAGATTCGGAAATAGATAAGCTATTTTCGCCGCACAGGTTATTCGGCTTTACGTAACCTCTGAGTTAGTTTCGGTATTTCTTCTCAGATATCAATCAGCCAGAAAATATCAGCGCCATCTAGTTTTAAATTTTCAACCAAATTTATTTGTCAAAGTGTCACAGAAGATCTACTTTCAGTGATAAACATTTAATTTATATTTCGAGTATGGTTTCCGATCCATACAAAGCTGGGAATAAAAGGTTCATTAAATCAAAATATTTTCTCGTGTTGTTGTTCATCACAAAGAAATAATTATAATTTGAAATACTTTCAATGACATTTATTGTAAACAGCATCAACAAAATTTGAAAACACAGCTTTGTTTGAAAATCGGCAAAGCTATGCAATATTGTTGTTAAGTAAAGAACTTTTGTGTATTTGTTATAAAATCTGTAAGATAACATATTTCAGGCAAATAAATGAATCAATCTATCTAAGGTTTAGCCAACATTTTTCACTTTCAGAGTGTTACTTATACGACTCTTTGAAGCTCACATTGGACTATAGTAGTCTTTGACGGCTGCTCCTCTGAGCGTATGACAATTGATGCCGGAGTTCCTCAGAGGTCTGATCTCTCTGCAACTCTTTTCCTGCTGCACATTAATGACCTACTTCAACCTGGTATTGTTGGGTACGCAGATGACAGTACTGTTTCAGAGAGATACTTGTCAAGCCCGTTACTACTGGACAGCTTTTAACTCTCTATAAAGCGCAAGTCCGATCCTGCATGGAGTATTGCAGCCTCCTTTGGGATGGCTCAGATAAATACCAAATTACCGCGCTCGACTCTAAGGGGCTCATTGGTGATGTAAAACTGGTGTATGCCAAGCTTCACAGCTTGGCTCATCGCCGCAAGGTTGCCTGCTTGTCGGTCTTCTATAGATTTTACTTCAGTGAGTGTGCGCAAGAACTCCACGACCTCATCCCACCTGCCCCCTTCTACCATCGGACATCCAGACGTACTGCTAATTACCATCCATACTTAGTTGCCATTCCACCAATTCGCACTAAGCGCTTCCAAATATCCTTCATAATGCCCAAGGCAAAAGAGTGGAACTCACTACCTGCGTCTGTGTTCCCGAACGCGTTCAACCCGAATCTCTTCAAAGTTAGAGTGAACAGGCTACTTCTGGGTAAGCTCACTCCATCGTAGAATTTGTCTCTGTCACCTCTGACCTAGACTAAAGTCAAGAGTAAACCAATTTAAATAATAAAAAATAAAAATATAGGTATATAAATTAATTAAAACAGAACACCAAGTAATAATAAAATAGTAATTCAAATATAACAGTATATTTCAGTGAATAAAACTATATAATCTACTGCTTTTTGCAATAAAGAGCTTATTTCAATACGTTCAATAGTCGTCACCGGGATCTCCGTGAGATCCAGAGACATCATCAGAGCTATCGGATTACAACTTTAGGCAATTCTAGTAAGTGACGGTACTAATTTCTCAAACATTTCTTTATCCACTGTAGTTATGTAATTATTCTGAGGAGAATGTGGAGATCATTTGGAAAAAAAACTGAGCATTTAGTGAGGTTAAATAATTTCGTGATATTTCGATTAATTTCATGTGACCCAGGCCCAAAGTTTCGATGGTTAATTTTAATTCATAATAACAATTCGAGACACTTAAACCTCTCCAGATTTTCACTTGTTTGAATGTACACTTTTTTTTCTGATTTCGTTGTTGAATATGTTTAAAACATGAATTGAATTATATTATGTATTTGCTTACAAAATTTAATACATGCCTAGTAACCAGTGTTATACCACTGGATAGTCATGCATAAAATTTTCATGACACAGGTATGTTATTACATGCACCCTTTAAGGGCACTGCAAATGTTTCATAACAAATTCAAATGATTAAATTACATAACCACCTTAATTATCTTTTTGTATGCACGTGTGCGTTTCCGTTAAAAATAAACTTATTTATTTCGAATATGATACTGATTCTAATTATTACAATACAATGTTCGTTACATTATACATAAATTCAATTATTTATTTTACTTTATTTAAAATCCTCGTTGGTCTAGTGGTCGCAATCGCTACTGCTGAGCATGAGGTCCTGGGTTCGATTCCCAGGTCGGGCAACATGTTATTGGGTTTTTCTATCTGGAATTTCTCAGTAGCAGCACGAAGTCTGGATTTGTGCCCGGTAGATGGCAATAGGCTCGCCCCCTATTACATGGGACTTAAACATAACTGGCGAAATGTGGGTGTACTATAGGTACACCTCTGCCCAACCCTTCGGGGAAACAAGGCGTGATGTTATGTTATGTTGTTAAAATAATTGTTATGATGAAAATTCGTTCATTCATTCTCATTTCAAAGGTAAGCATATTTTATTATAGTAATTTATATGTTACATTTACGTCAAGCATATTGTTCTATGGTCAATCGAATCACAACTTGTCAGCTTTAAACTGCTCAACGGTAAGTAGCCTTTCTTTCTTAACAGAAAATACAACTGTTTCGAAAAAATGTCACTTGGTAGGGATTCTAAACTTTCCGGTGGATTATTAAATATATTTGCCAATCTTGAATATGGGCTTGAACTTTCTTTATTAATTGAAATTAATTAAGGAATTTTGATCGATGACACTTATTATTATTGTTCAATTAAATTTTAATCAGTGGTTTTATTCCATTAGGGGTTTTGAGGGCAATTAGGGTATTTTCATCAATTTATTGTAGCTAAGATCTAATCTTGCAAGATAAGGAAATTGTGCAAATTCGTAAAACATTACTTCTTCAAAGATGTTGTGTGATAAAGTAATCATTTCTAGAGATTCAATCTCATCAACATTTTTAAAATGGTTCAATGATCAATCTAATTCTTTAAAATTACTGAAATCACTGAGTTTTTCAAGTTACCAATACAGAACTACCAGTTACCACTGGCGCCTGTCTATGCCACTCCCCCCGCGATCTGCTTCACCCCGCACTGTGTCGTCCGCCGATTTCGGCACGACAATCAATATTGGCGACGAAACCTTCGACTACAACGACACAGTGTACAAGCCTTTAGTAGTAATTGTATGAAACTACCAGTACAACGATTTCATATCGTTATTGTTATCGTTCAATGTGAAAATGGCCAATCACTTTATAAATATTATCGTCGAAACCTTAATGGTGTTTAAGCTATAAACATTTTCTTATCTTAATCGAACCTTCTTCATGGTTGCCTCTACACACATGAGACTTCCATTGAAAATTAATGATTTATTACGTTGACCTTGCAGAGGTCAGGCTTTAATGGAAAAACTCTTAGATGATCGCGAGCAGGCTCGTTTTCTGCTTCTGCACAAGATAGCTTAACCAAAATAAAAGGCAATTATAGTAAAGTCTTTGAATAAGGTTTAAAAATACAATAATAATTTTATCAAACACTTAAGTGGCCTCCTGTGCGGTAGAAGAGAAGATGAAGTACCCAACTAAAATTGAAAACAGTATACTGTATATAAGTTATCTTATTGATGATGTGCTTCAGAAAGGTCAGGTGCGTAGTACTCGCAACCGGCGTGCTTGTATGACCAGACTTATGAACGTAAACGAAGCAAAAGGAGTATGTAAGGATCGAAGCAGTTGTCGTTCTGACTACTCCCACGGGAAGAAGGCGTTCGTTTATGATGTATGTATTTCATTCATTAGCAGCTCACAAAAAAAGAAAAACAAAATATGATTTAAAATATGGTAACACTGACATGAAAATATTCCATATCCATATTTTTATATTTATTTGTTGTTTATTGGTTCGTGTCGACGCGTCCGCAACTGATAGCCACAGAAAGGAAATTATGATAACACAGTTCTTTGTTGGTCTGCAGGATAATGACATGTTTTCTGTTAGTTAGTCCATCTTATTACGGTTCTATTAAAAAATACACTTTTAATGAAACTCCGTTTCTCCAGTATCATGCTACAGTCAGTTAATAAATGACAAATTTCTGAGGTAACAAACATTTAAAAATAATATAGCCGAATTGAGAACCTCCACCTTTTTAGAAAGTCAGTTAAAAACAAGATGGCAACATTCGTTCCGATTGTGGCCACGCGCTCAAGATCCTTGCTCAGCTATATCCAACAGAAATCATTTTCTTTGTTACTCGTCGCTTGTATGGAAAACTTGTCAACTATATGAAGTGTACATTTCTGTCTCGCTCACACTCACGATAAATCAATTCAGACAAGCAAATTCTTCGGCAATTAGATCATAAGTACGGCGTAACGACACCAATTTTTTCCAGTCGGTTATTTTTAGCCAGAGGGGCAATTCCCGTATTTCGTTAGATTTTGTCTTCATATCTGACCTTCTCAGTAAATTTCTATTTAATTTATCTGGGATTTTAAACAATCTTAGAAATTTCGCAAACTCGCACCACGAAAATGAACTTACTGCTACGATATAGGCTCTGGCAATGTCAACTGGTGTGCAGTTGACTATACCTACACACAGAAAATATTAAAAATAATATCGACTGCCGACATTTCGTTGCGTGTATCGCCCTTCTTTGAATTCAGTGATTTCGTTATAACTTAAATCTAAAAGACCAATAACATTGAAAGTATTCAAAAAAGTTTGATCTACATGACTTATATTGTTATTGTTCAGATAAATTTTGACCAATGGTCTGGTTCTTTTAGCGTTTTCAACGCTATTAGAGCCATTTATTTTGATTAATTTATTGAAGCTAAGATCTAACTCTTCAAGACTATGAAAATTTTCAAAATATTGAAACTTGAATTCGCCAATGTCGTTATGTGATAAATTAATAGTTTCTAGAGAGATTACTTCAGACACATCAATTTGTTTTAAATGATTAAACGACAAATTCAATTCTCTCAAGGACTTCAAATATTTCAAAGTTGTGTTAATCATTGTAAAGTTACAACAACACAAGTTTAAGTAGTTCAAGTTTTTCAAGTTCGCAGAATACTGATCTCCTAACATTGTTAATTTGTTTCCTTGTAGATATAACTCTCTTAAGTTGAACAAATTCACAAAAAAGTCATCAGGTAAATACGTCAACTTATTGTATGACAGGTCTAACAAGGATAGTCTGTTTTTATTCACTGTCAACATAAAAACTTCAGGTTTTATTTGCTCAATGTGATTCCGAGATAAGTTCAAGGAGTCCAATTGTTCTAACCCGATAAACGCCTTGGCTATTTTCTTTATCTGATTTTCAGATAGATCCATGTAAACAACGTTTTTGAAGTTACTGAAAGCATTATTTTGCACAGCATCCCAGCTGTTCCCAATAGCTGTCAGAATCCGGACATATGCGTCAAATTTTGTTTTAAAGAAATTAGCTGTAACATTGTGGACTGGAGATTCGTTGATGACGAGTGTGATGAACGGATCAGTATAATCACAATAAGGAACTATGTCAATTTTGGCAGGAACATCGCAATTAATGGTGTAATAACAGTTATCCTTGTCAGTTATTGTACAGAAGGTGGCCACCGATGTTTTTATTAAGAAAGTGATGACCAGACCTGAAAAAGAGAGATTATTAAAGATTCTGTTGAAGCTGATGTTATTTTTAGCGTGTCGATAGCAATCTAACTGGACTCGGCCCATAATTCGACTATGTGTTTGGCGCCATCACTAGCGTCCATCAGTTCCTGTAACGCGCAGCTAATAGGACACGCTTATTAATTGTCCAATCGTTTGTAGAACATCACCCGATGTTGATTAAATCAACAGTAAGCATAAAAATTATCGTAACAACCTCTTAAGGGCATAAGCTATAAACGATTGTTATCTTAATCGAATAATTTTCACTATCACATTGGACTTCCATTGAAAATTAGTGATTTATTTCTCCAAACTTGAACATTACTGGTCATAGTCCAATAAGAAAAGAAATTTTACATTAAAGATCAAACAGCGGAGTATTTGCGCAATACAAAATTTCAATGAAAAAAAGTCTATTCGACTACGAGAATTGTAGAATGGTCCAAATTAATGACATTAGGACTATTCTACGAATATGTTCGATGCGATTTTTTCAAGCAATGTTTTTGACATGAGCTGAGAAATGTAAGCATTAAGCAGTAGTTAGAATTCCATCTCCATGACGTGAATTTAGTAGAATTCCATGTTATCCTAGCAGTGGTACGCTCATGTCTGCTTGATGTAACTAAGACTTACAGTTTTCAAGTCATCTTAATCGTCATCCACAGCCCGACTTCATCCACTGCTGGGCATATGCCTCCCTTTTCTTGTGCAGAGCCTCAAGCTCCTGTGCTGGCGCTGGCGTTATCCAGGTTTTACGACTAGTTTCCACGTAACCGTTTTATTAACTTCATATTTACTTCGATTTTGAGAAGATGTTTTATGATTATGAAACACATCAACACTTAGATAGGTACTTATTAATATTTAATATAGCCACGCACGTGCTCCGCCCTCCATGTAGGTAATTAGTTTAAACAATGAAATTACTACTTTATTTTTAAATTTTTCTTCGTTTTCACAACCAACAGTATACACGAACTGAATATGAAACACTCACATAAAAATATTCTTTTATCCATATTTTTACATTTGTTTGTTGAAAAAGTGCGTCGAGGGCTCGGTTCGACGCGTGCATACATAACTGATTGTCGCAGAAAGGAAGTTAGATAACACTGTTCTTTGTTTGTTTGCAGATTAATGTTATATTTAGGATTCCGTAGTTGTAGAATGAAAGCACATGTTTTATGATCACTTTTGCAGCTATCTGACTGATATGGTAATTATATTAATTATCATTTATTATATAAAACTTATTACTTATTATATAAAGATTATTATATAAAACTAGAGTGGCATAGGAATCGAAATACTCGTATGTACATAGTCGTTATAAGTAGATTCAAGTACCTACTGAAAGTTGAATCTAAAATAGTCACTAAGTTGAATTTTAATAAGTAGGACTTCATTGCATGCATTTCCTTAATTAAAGCAGGTACCTATAATAAAAAAGGGAGTGAAAAGACATGAAGAGATATGAGTAACAAGGTGTAAAGTTCACTGGTACTCTTGGAAAAGTGAGGATCTTCCGACCAGATGGGTGTTGTATCTGGCGGGCAACTGCCCGACGATTGTATATATGCTAGCTTCGCGGTAAACTCTGATTGCGTGATGCAGGATTTGTGTGACTTCAGTGTGATGCGTTGTTTGCATGTAGCTGTGTAGATGCCGCCACAGACACTTAACGAAGCCAAGAGTCACTTGTACTCCCCGTCATTGTACTTTTTTTGTACAGTATCGTACTTGGGAACCTTCTGGTTACGGAGATATTGAAGGTCAAAATTACAACTTTTACTGACGTTTTGCTTGACAACAAGTTTTTAATGTAATAAGTAATAACATAACTTTTAATATCCCCACGACTCCTGTACCGTTGCATGCACCCACAAGCCCAATGTGTTACGTGTGTAACGCTGATATTGCGTAATTGACGGTAATTTGATGGGTATTTTAAAATCAACAAACTAAGTACATAATAGCGTATCAAAACACAATAATAGTGTTCCACATATTATTACAAACTATTCATAATACTGTTCACTCAAGATTTAATAGATTTCCGTATCTTATCTGTCGGTCTACATGTCGAGTATAATATAACTCGACTGAGCAAATAACTTTTTAAATTCATGTTACTTTAATCTAGGTTGACACCGTCTTTTGATTGCATCTCACTTTAAACGATGAATACCCTAAAAACTAAAGGCGCTGCCCAAACGTAGGACACCGTAAAACGCTAAATTTTTTGTCGCACAGTTACGCGTATTGGTACATAATTATTACAAGAAAAATAATAAATTGAGTTGTGAAATGTTCAAAGTAAAGACTGATTAATATTTCAGAAAAAAAGATTGTCATTTGATCATGATAGCACAAACGTAAAACAGAACTCAAAAACATATTTTTATAATGTTACTATAGGGAATATAATCAACTAAAGAAATACCAAAAATATTCCACTGAGCCGTACATTTATTGTTTAATTACTTAATTTAAAACTGCAAAATTTAGTAGTCATTCGATTAAATGCATCACTTTTTTTTACTTTATTTGTTGCCGCGATGCGCTGTTGTCAATTACCAAAAAAATTGCTTCTTACTGCGCCTTATCATCAATTATTAATTAATTATGTATTGTGCGCTAAGCTCATATCAACGCACACAACAGGCGTCGCACTTTTTTGTATGAAAATGTGCTGCGCTGCGGCCAGTTGAGCGTGCGTCAATGTGTGTTGCCGTGGTGTAGCCTAAAGTTTAATTTCTAAACACACTAGTAAGAGAATTTGGTGGTCTATCTATAGCTCAAATTGTAAAAATAAAATCCATCCTATATTAATTCTTATTTCGATCAATCGCTCCACACGCGAGTTCCCCAAATCAATGAGCCGATGATAAACAATAAATTCAGGGCTGACCTTAAACTTTGGGAGCTATTGCCCTATTACCGCTGGCAAGTTGCCAACTTCCCGTTACCACAACCTATAGTGTGAACTTAAACGGTAACGTTTACGTTAACGTTTCGTTTGTGTATTCGATTCGCGTGAATTGTTATTTGTTTTGTTTTTGCATGTCAGCCGGTTCGGTGGTTGAGTATCTGTTAACCGAGTTTCAGATGCAGGTTTTACGACTTTGAAAATTGGGCATAAAACAATATTAGTATTGATTAATTGTTCCATTATTTAATTTCCATTATTTACTTATGAATCCGTCCAAAACGTTTACGAAAAACTTATCTTCTACATTCTTCCTAGATTTAGTGTCAGCAACATTCAGTACAACCACTATTACTTACATTACCAAATTCCCAAAACTTTTCTTTGACATTCGGTTCATTTTGAGACTCTTGGCTTACTTACATAATCCACGATATCATAGAACATGCATTTGACAACGCATTGAAATTCAATTGAATAAATCAAGCTTAACTAAAATTTCCCACTTCGAAGCACAGAAATTAATTATATCGAAGTTGCAAAATAATTCTACAAAATGTCTAATGGATTCCGGGACTCGAAATCATCATTAAAATTTCAAGTAGAATTAAGGGTGATAAAGGGCCTACCCCTAATTTAGTATCCAGCAAAATCAGGTGCTTTGGATTCAGCGGACCGCAAGATTTTACCAGGAATTTGTATTAGCTTAGCAAAGTTTATCAATATTTATTTTATTTAGAAGTAAATTGTATTTGTACGTCGTGTGCAAATAGCAATAAGAGTTAATATTTTACCTTTTTTTTAACAGAGGAAAAAAAGGAGAAATGCCGGTTTTCATCATTATTTTTTATTGTTTTACTTTCTGTAGGACCATATTTATATACTGCAATCTGTTGACAGTTTTAACCCATCATATGATCTCCCCACGTGACGAGCTTATAAATAAGGGGGTCTCTTTGAACCAAAATATACAGGTTAACAGGGAAATGTCACCTATTCCTTGAAAGGGGTTATAAAGGAGGGTGGAGGTACAAGTTAAGTCCAGTTTACTAGGAGACAAAACTGGATGGTTACCGAGCTGTTTCGGTTCTTCGATGTTTTAGAAATTCTCTGACTTGTTACAAAAACAAAAATTAAAAAGTAATCCTAAACATTTAAGTGATAAATTTTTTGAAAGCTGAAAAATTACAGATCATTAAAAAAAGATTGGCCAAAACTTACATAGGTAATCTCGTAAATAAAATATCAGACAACAAGAAATAACACATCAAAGCACATTATTAACCATCATGTTTTGAACCTTAGTTAACTGGACTTAATTGGTTGCTAATGACCTCTAGTATAACCCCGTTTTTGGCACCCCGTCTATATATGATGTACTGTAATAAAATCTATTAAAGTAATCTTGAGACAACCTGTGAGAGATAGGGCACGAATGAAAGAAAATACAATAAGGCTTAAGATACTTTGGTACACAGATTTTAATTATTCTATTGAAAACATTATAAAATATGAACTCCGTTAACATTATTGTATATTTAGCAAGTAAAGCGCCTCGTCCATAAAACACTTCGCAGAACACGAGCATTAGTTTTACGTAGAGCAATCTACCACATCTACTAAATGAAAATTAAATTTATGAATTTACTGACAGAAAATACTCAGCCTGAACCGTTGGGTCTAGAAATAAAGCAAAAGTGAGAAGTAAGGAAGCTTTTTTTTTAAATTTCCTATAAAGAGGCCTGATGTAAGTTTGTATGGAAATTGGTAATTTTTGGCACATGTGGCACACGGGCTGTGTCATAGTAAAATACAAACTAATCAAATTACTCTAGCTGATCATTTACACGAGCGGCAAGTTGCCTCTGCCGTTAGCAACGTGCCATTGCCACATTAAGGCTTAATTAAAGTCTATTAAGCTCAACATCTTATAAGTAAATCTGAAAGTTCTCTATGTTTATATATATATCATGGACGAGAAGCTCATTGCTAAATTTAAAAAAACGCTAACAAAAAGTAGGTAACCAACTTAGCATAAGATCACACTATGGTTTTTGAGACCGAATCAAAATATTTTAACATAAACATAACCCTAATGCAATACAAATCAAAATGCCTAACTCAAAAGATCACTCTGAAAATCTGAACCATCCGATACAATAGAATTTCTCATTTGCATAGTCAAGTTGCTACCAACAACCAAAATACGTTTTTTATACAGTTTTATATATGCAAATACACCAGCTCCAACAAGAAGTATTGTTAGTAAAGAACACCAAGTTAATACTATAGTAGTTGACGACAACGACGAAGCAGTATCGTCTACCAACTTCTTCACTTTAGGTTGCACATTAGTACTTTCATTAAATGCATCATCTCCACATTTTATACCATGAACATTATCCTCATGATATACTTTATCAATTGAAGTTACTGCTACCTGCCTGATAGCATAAAACGTAACGTTTGTAGATTTTATATTATGAACAATTTCCTTACAAGAAATAGGATTACCTCCTAAACTCAAAGTTTTTAATTTCTTTAACGACATTAGTATCAGTCTTTCAACGTCAAATGTTTTGATACGATTGTAGTCGATTATCAAAGTTTTCAGTTCATCACATTCATGAAAAACGTCGACATCTAACACTGCGATATAATTTTTGGATAAATCCAATAGTTCCGTTTTATGAAGACCTTTGAGACTGCCGAATCGAAGTTTCGTCAAGTAATTAGATGATAAATTCAGTATCTTCAGGTTTTTCATAAATTGAAACGTACCAGGTGGTAAATCTGTAATATTATTTCTGCTAACGTCTAGTGACTGTAAGTATTCATTATTTTTGAATAGCGTGCTATTTAAATAAGTCAAATGGTTATTGCTAAGATCTACCGACATCAGTTCTTTGTAATGACTCAAGTCTATATTGCTTATTTCATTTGAAGATAACCCTAGGTCAATTAGTGTCGTCAAAGAGTTTATTCGTAGGTTATTGAAATGTTTAATTTTATTGTTGGCTAGATACAAACCCGTCAAATTAGGAAATATGTCAGCGCCAAGTGCCGTGAGATTACTAATGTCATTGTTGGATATATCAAGGTATGAAAGCTTGCATGTATTGACAAAAAGTTTCGATATGTTTGTGAGTTTGTTGTTGTTCAAATATAGGGCTTTTAAATTACTCGTCAAAATACTTTTGTTAAAGGACAAATGTGTGAGGTTATTGTAAGATAAATCGAGACTGAACATGTTATCAACTCCTTTGAAATTGTTTGGTTCTACCGTCTCTATGTAATTGTTAGAAAGATTTAGTCGAGCCAATACTGGTAAATCGATAAAAGCTGAATCTTCAATTTTTATAATACTAAAATTACTTAAATCTAGAAACCTTAAATACTTTGCTGGACTGAACACATTTTTCTTTATAATATCACTTAAGCGATTACCCACAATGTTGAGATATTGCAAGTTTTTCAACGGTAAGGAATACTGCTCAATTATTTTGATTCTGTTCATGGAAAGATCTAGTTTTCTCATCTGTGATTGATTATCAAAAATGTGTTTTGGGACTACAGTAATATTATTATGGCTGATATACAGTTCGGTTAGATTTGGCAAACAACTCTGAAGGTAATATAAATGAGGTATTTGATTATGAGAAAGATCTAAAACAATGATTGAAGAATTATCAAAGCTAGCATTTTCAATTTTTTGAATATTGTTAGTACTTAAATTAAGATGCGTGAGGCTGTACATGTCTGTAAATGCCTTATCCTTTATACCACTAATACTTTGTCTTGACAAATCCAGTTTAGTGATATTGCGCAAACCGGTGAAAGTATTTTCTTTTATATCCCCTGTGATTTTGTTATTTTCAAAATTGATATAATGTAAACTACAATGCAGAAAGGAATTTTCTTGTATGCCTGTGATATCATTATTATAGAAGTTTAGATATTTTAGCTGATTGTTGACAACGAACCTCACATTTTCAATGGTGACATTAATATTATTGTAACTAAAATCTACAGTTTCCAAAAAGGTAGCTTGGTTGAAGCAATTTGATTCGACTGATGTCAACTCGTTATGCGACGCATTGAACTCAACAATAGCAACCATACGATTTATTTCATAGCCTGATAGTTTTATCAAATTATTGTAAGAGATATCGAGTGTCTTTAACATTTTCAGGTTCGTTAATGTCAAATTCAAAAAAGACAAGCGGTTATTTTGCAAATTAAGATACTCTAAATTCTTTAAACTCATAAAACAATCGTCTGCCATTCTCGACAGCATGTTGTTATGTAGGTGCAACCTCTTCAACTTGGACAACTCATTTAGTTCACTTGACAGTTCTATTAGTTTATTATTAGACAAATCAAGTTCTTGTACAAAGTTATTTCGAGAATCAGATATAAGAAATGACTTGGAGTTCAGCGTTTCAATTTTGTTGTTCGATATATTCAGAGTTTGAAGATAGATCAAGTTTCTGAAGGCTTCATTTTGAATGGTTACGATGTAGTTGTTTGATAAATCCACGCTGATGCTCTTCGGGTAGTATCGAAATGCAGAAGAATCAACATGTTTCCAAGAATTGTCATAGGCTTTAATTTCACGAACTCTGGAGTCAAAGTTGGTTGCGGCAAAAAATCCGGTGGTAAGAAATTCCATGTTAGAGTTCGTGATGATGAAGATGACGTAGGGATCCTCTTCACAGTTGGGGTTAGTGATGCTGCTAGGGTTGATGGTACAGGCGATGGTGTAGTTGCAGGAATCATGTCTATTGGTTAAACTACAGCTGGCGGCTGACATCACGATGGTCGAAGCAAATACGATAACACCTGAAATGGAGCAACAGAAGTCCATGTTACATAAGTTATCAATTTCAAAAAACAAGAATGTACAGGAAATTTCCATATTAGTTTTCGGTACACCTATAACAATCAGTCCATCTAAGATGTGCCAATGATAATCTTGAACTCTAAAGTGTGGTTACAGTAAGGAATGAAACTAGGCAATATATCTGCGAACTGCGCAAGAAATATTCATAAAAATTGCTGTATGCGTAACCGACGTAAAAACAGGTTCTCAAATCGAAACGTTTTTTTTTTTGGGTTCCGTACCTCTAAAATAAAAAATGGAACCCGTATAGGATCAGTTTGTTGTCCGTCTGTCTATCCATCTATCTGTTTGAAAGTCTGTCAAGACCCTTTTTCTTAGGAACGCGTAGAGGTAAGTTGAAATTAATTTAAAAAAAGTATATCTACGGTCCCTTGGAGCTCTAACAAAGTCAAACTTCTTTTCTTTTTTTTTGTTCCGGGGTGGAAAATCCTCATGGATGTCCTCCGCCCTGGGGCGGGTGGAGGGGTCTGTCAGACTCTTACTGACTAAAAACCACCCCTGTGTTCCATCTCACACCTACGTCGGGTCCACGGGAAGATATGATTCTTCCGCAACCCCGACTGGTGCTGGCCTGCCTCGGTGGGCCTCCTCGTGTTGAGAGGGGGAGTGAGGTGTTAGACTCCCCCCGCAACGTCTAAGAGGGGCGCGCGTGGAACACTATGCGCCGCCACCTCGGGTCCTGATGTATGGGGGGCGGTGGATCCCCGAGTCCGCCGTTCCTGGACCCATTTAGAGGGGATGGAAGGGGGCGTTGTCCACCCTCCGCCTACGACCAACCCCTTGCGACGGGTCTGATAAATGGCCCCGTCGCCTACCATTTTTCGGCCGCAGAGGATAGGGAGAGCGGCCAACGACATACCGACACTACTCTTCCCCCGCGGCCCCACCGCGTCCGCCATCATACGATGGCGACCACGTTAAGGCCACTGAAGGTAGGGAGAGCGGCGCACCGCAATACCCGACTCCTCTCCCGCCGCGGCCCCACCACGGCGTTAGTATGAAGTTACATAGTCGTGACGTCACAACAAAAATGGTGCGGTCCTTGTCTATCACTTATTTTAAAACGTCTATACCTTGGGTTTTTTTTTAGCTTTCACACTTTTTATAATATTGTTTGCATTATTTGGAAAAAAATATTTTTTTCTGAGTATAAAATAAAAACATTGTCATCATACCTAATATAGGAAAAAGACCGAAAATCGTTAAGTTGTAGTTTCACTTTTTTTTTTCTTTTTCAAACTTACATTTGCAGTTGAAGAATTAACCGTGACGTAGTTCGATACCTGGGAGAACATTGTTTTAACTACAATGCTAAGTTTTTCTTTCGATAAATGCATCCCAACTGCGGAACGCTTTATTGTGCGTGTCCAACACGCACTTGGCACTTTTTTTTAAAGAATACACGTAGTCGAACATATGAAATGTGTATATAGTCAGCTCACGCACGATATGGGTCAAAATGCATTGTAGACTGCCTTACCTGTTTTTTCATTGTAAGTAGGTTTTATGCTAGAAGGAGATGTTCAATAATCACCATAAAATTATTATTAACTACTTCAATGTAAGAATATTATAATAAATAGAACCATACGTACCCAAAAAACGTTTGACATCCATTATAGCACTTAAAAATTGGAACAGTTTTTCATTCACTTCACAAAAACTGCACTTCTCAAGAAAGTCATTTCGATTTCCTATAATAAAGTTATTGTTCTAATTATCAATAGGAACGAAAGCTTCTGTTTGTGTCGACGGACGTTGTGATAATAATGGAGCCCGGTCTTTGTTTAATGATTAATTGGGAACAGATGATTCATGGAGACGCTACTTACATTCTTATTTATGTTTAGTAATATTAAAATCATTTACGCAGCGAGATAAATAATGTGTAAACATATATATAAGCATGTTTGTGGTATAACGATGAGCTAGTTCTTATAATTATTTTAAGTTTATGTTGTACCGGGATAAAATGTCGAATGATCCAAACCAGGACACGTCAGATATATCCTTGTGCCAAGTTTCATCATCGAAAGGCGTGAAAAGTTAACAGAGTAACTTAAAATAGAGTTACTTTCGCATTTATAAAATAAGTATCAGTATGGAGTATAGAAAGAACTAACCTAACCAACCTCACTTCATAAATTTAAATCATTAAATTTATGTAAAATATATTTGTAAGAAAGGTAACAATTTATTTATAATTTTCACTCAAAAGAGGAGTGTCAAAGAATTTTATACATCATAACATCTCGCCTGAAATCCCCGAATTCTTTTGCAGAGGCATATTTCGCCAGTTATGTTTAAGTCCCATGTAACAGAGGGCAAGCCTATTGCTATCAACCGGGCACAAATCCAGACTCCGTGCTGCTATTGAGAAATTCAACCACTTTGCCCGACCCGGGAATGGAACCCATGGATTTTACATTGTAAGGTGTTCTAATACATTTTTGAACTGCCTTGCAAATAATTGTAATACTAGGCCCTATTCTATTTCCTAAACTTAAAAAAGAGTCTCCACAATATTATTGTTCACAGGATATTGCATGGTACTTATCAATTGTATTGCATCCGAATGACTTGAATGGGTCTGTTTTGCGAAGTACCTATTTCATGACAAAGGTTCACTTAAGTATATTTGAGGCAGTGTCAGTTACCCAAACTAGTGATAAAATAAAGGATAAAAGAAAATTATTATTATCAACGATCGTATTTAAAGCTGTGCTACATACAGGTCGTGACTCAGTAGAATAAAAATTCCATTTAATGTTTTATACTAGTACCATGGATATATTATCATATAATAAATATACTTCAATGCATTAGCAATGGAAATGGTCATACCGAAACGGAAAACAAATTATCAAGCTCGCTCAAGTTATAAACATAACCTCCATATTGTAAAGTGAAAAACATGTTTGAGTTTATTTAAAATTAGTATTTTAGGGTTTTATTCGTCCAAATCATCAAATGAAATCACTCTACTTGTAAGTGGCACTACAATTTTCCATCGTATGTACGTTTTCTGACCTATTTATTTACATTTTCATCTAATTGTTTCTGAACATAGCCTGTGAGATAATAATTAAGATTTTGTAACAACATAATTTAAAAGGGTATCCATAGAGTCTTGCCATTCTTCTCGATTATGATCCTTATACGCTTTCGAATGGGCAACTAGCTTCATATTTCTGACTGACAGACTCCTTGTCAATTCAAAAGCGTCTGTAAATGTTTTTAAATCTTTAATTAAGGTGCTTGGTCAACAATAATAAGTCACATATAATACAGCATTTCATAAAAATAACACAGTTCTTATAAATAAATAACTATCTTCTTCGAATACCAATCCGCACAAGTTTATATAACAGGTTCGCTGTTTTTGACAAGGGGAATAGTAAAATATTTTTGCATTTTCCCAACTCTTTAACATCAATATCAAAGTGTATTTATTACTCCGCCCTAAGATCTTCGTTCCGGGTACACTCCACCATGATGTGAAAAACCCATTTTATGTGCAGTTTGAGGAAGGAGTTTTTTTTTTAAATTAAACATTCGAATTTATTTTGTCCAGGATGAAATAAGAAAGAAGAAACATTATTTGCAGAAAATATAGGTGTGGCAAAACTTGGTGGTTTAATGTAAAGTCCATATTTTGTTTGTTTGGGGCTTCCAAATTAACTTCACATGATTACCTAATAAGATATAGGTACAGAATATATATAAAAATACTTTACGTCCTTATATTAAGTTACAATAAATATACAAACATTACAAAACTTAAAAGGCAAAAGCACTGGGTGAAAATGGGAATAGGTTTGGCAAAGTTTTATTAATTTATTCTAATACTAACAACACTAACAAAGCATATAAGCACAATCTGTTACTAACTACTGACAACTTATGGATTAATTTAAGCCTGATTTTTTAATTAAAACCTTTTAGGTTTTAATTAAAAAATCAGGCTTAAATTAACATATTGTCTAGCAACAAAAATCTTTTAAAAGTTGGAATAAATAAACACACGTCGCAAAAATATATAAAACTTATAATATTTTTTTTTCTTTATTTTGTAGAAATTCATGTAAACCATAAAACACAATTATTCTATCAACCATCGCAGTTTAATTTTAAAATATTTTTATCGTAATCTTTGGTAATTTGTTTAAAACTGTAATGCACATATAATAAACATTATTTTTATTAAGTCTGAAAACAGTCACAGTTCCTGTTCTGCCAAAAAAACATGAATCGTTATTTTTTACAATAATAAGAGTCAAATAAACATCATGTTTGTCAAAACATTTTTCTATTTACGATTTCTCCGATGTACCCGTAGCTATCCAAACATAATATTTCATAGTGAGCGTGTACTCCAAGGGAATTATTGCGGCCTCGTTTGTTCCAGTTTGATTGATGACTGCTCCAAAAGGAATACCATGTTATTTTTTACATGAGATAACTTCATATCGTAACATTACATCTGTTATTTTCTTTCGTTTCGCCATTTTAACAGAGATTTGCTTTTTTAGAAGCACATTTTTTGTGCGTTTGGGACTTCGTATTATGCGTATATTTTTAACGCAAAGAAAAGCCTTTTTTGGGATTCAAATAATAAAAATCTGGTTCCTTTTGTTATATGCCTATTATTGTCTCTCTGTGGAATAAGATACTTGTTTGGGTGCAAAATGAAATACTTTCTTGCTACACTTGTTTTTTGCTTGTTGGTGAATTCCGATTAAAAAACATAAACTCACGTCTTCTTCCTATGGGGGTAGTTCGAAACTCCACAAAAACCACCTGCTACAATTCTTGCATATTCCTTTTGCTTCGTTTACTGTCATACAACTGGTCATACACGCAGATGATTTACAAAAAAAACGGTGATTAATGATAATTTTTTGTGTTTTTTTTTTTTTTGTTGAAAACACGTCATTATCAATGAATAGTCTGAGTTCAGGAAGCCACCATAAGCTACAAAATCAAAGTCAAATCATTTATTTCAAATCAGGCACATTTTTTCGAAAAACATAAAAAAAAAATTGGAATTTATTCTAATTACCCCTTCTATAAGAGTTTCGTATTGAAAAAAGGAGCAAAAAAACTCCACCGTTTCTCTTTTAAAATGTTTTACAAAAAATGTATACTGCATTAATAATTAAAGACGAACAGTCAGGATTTAGGTATTCCTAAATATTATAATTACTAACACTGGAATTACTGAACGCCACAGGTCATTGTTATAAATTGCTTATTACTATAACAAAAGACGATCATTATTAAATAAACAATGGCTCGTGCGGACTGCGATGATCGAACTATATTTGAGTCCTAGATTTAAACAATAAGACTCAAATATTCGAGTTGTAGGTCATGGGTTTTATCTCAAGCAGTCACTTTACGTTGTGTAAATTAATTTATCGCCACTGCTCTCAAAACGGAGAACTAAAACCGCATCAGGAAACCGGCGAATGTCCTAGAATAAAAAAAATCGAAGACATGATATCTACCAACTCGCACTGGGCCCGTAATCCAACACGCGGGTTGGATTACGGGCCCTCTCTCTCATCGAGAAGAAAACTGAGTCCCGGTAGTGGGAATATTATAGGCTGATTAAGTATAAATCAATGAATCAAAGAAGCCTACAGTAGTCCACGCGGGACATAGGCTTCTCTAATTGCATACCATAGTGTTGCTTCCTTCACTAATCAATCTGCCCAGTCTTTTCCCAAAATTATGGAGATCAGCAGTTAAACTGGATGCAGCAGAATATTACTATTTAACAATGGAGAGACTGCCTTTCTGACTCAATAAGCCAGTTTTTGGGTAACACCTTCGTAAGACTCGTTGTCAGACTTTTGTTCTTCGTGACTATTGTCAAAGATCTAAGAATGACATCCGGAACGTGTTTTCCGAGCCATGGAGGAGTCTTGATATAAGTCAAAGTCAAAGCATTTATTTGTTTTACCTGTTCTATCAATAACAATAACAGTATGTCAAAACGTCAAACCTATTTTAAATGACAGCTGCGCGACAGATTATCAAAGGCTAACGGCGCGTGAGCTTTCAATGCCCGGAATGTTACCATTTTTATAAATATTGTTTATTTTATTTTGTTGAACACTTATCCAGTTATTATGTGTATGTTTTTTATTTTTTATTTTCATCTTAGCGTTTGCTACACTGGTCGACGTCATTCAACGCCGGCTGTCGCTGAAAACCAGCGCTGGGGCTCTGTCTCGCATAGGGTCGTAGCATTAAGCTGAGCGATGGCCGTTTTGCGTGGATGTGACGCATATTTTCCCCCGATTTGTTCTCTTTGGTGTTTTTGTTCGATCACTGCGTCATGTTTACCGTAAATAAACGTTATTTTCTTTCTTTTCTTTCTTTCATTTAAAATAGTCATATAAAAGGCACTTTTGAATGTCAAAATTTACATTAAAATATAATTGATTCAAGGCGCCACTTCCAAAAGGTAGTTTCGTATGGAGAAAAAGGGGAAAGAAACTCCACCGTTACTCTTTTAAAATGTTATTTTGATGATGAAATGTTTTTAAAAAGTAAATAAATTAATTATGATTGTGATAGATAGTCGCAAATTTACAATCATTGTAAAAGTACACGATTTTCGTAAAATATCAACAAGGAAATGTCAGTTTGTGAGTGAGGGATGAAATGGATGGTCACCCATACACATACCAATCGCTGCAAGAGTAGCTTTACCTTCGGTCGACCCCTCAGGCTGTTATTGTTTAGTGACAAGCTAACTTACCACAGAGAATAGTTATCACAAATAACTACGCTGTTACGTTTGTAAGGGGGTACCTGCGTACTGGTAGAGGTACAAAATGTGTACACCATATTTTTTTTTTTTTTTGGATTGGAAGTCATCATATGACTTCTCCCGATCTGGATGGAGCGAGAGGGCGTGTCAGACTTTTTCTGACTAAAACCCACCCGTGTTCTCTTTCGAATTTCCCGCGACCCTGAGGCGTAAAATGTGTACACCAAAGAGATCCTATCTTAAATATCCACCCAGAGGCGTGAGTTTAATGTTAAGATTACGATACAAATGTCACGGTGGCCGGTAATATACTCTTTCGGCAGTTCAGCGGTTTTATGGGCCTATTGTGGGCAAACAGTAGAGTGACCATTTTGTTGAAATGTGTACAATGTCGTGATATTTTTGTAAAGAATTTAGTAGGAGATTATGTATGTGTGGTCACCCATTCTTTTTTGTGTTGAGTACATCTGATTTCCGTGCTTTTGCGTAATCGGAATAGTAGTTTCTTTCTACCTGTTAGTCTTGCTATTCGAAGAAAAATAGCTCAGGCAAAAAACTACTCAAGTAAAAAAAAAAAACACTTTTATTTGAATGCCATTGACATTTAAGAAGTAAACAGGGAAATAAAAAAATAACATTGAAATGAGGTAAAAAGATAAACCGGCCGGGTTATCACTATTTCGTTTATCTATACTAGTAATAATAATAATATACGTCTGCCATTTTGATGGCAATATGGCATACGCACCTACTGCTGAGAAGTAGGTCCTTGTGTCGATTTCCAGGTCGGGCAGAGTGTTATTGGGTGTTTCTATCTAGAATTTCTCAGCAGCAGCCCGGAGTCTGGATTTGTGCCCGGTTGATGGCAATAGGCTCGCCCCCTATTACATGGGACTTAAGCATATCTGGCGAAATGTGGGTGGTACTATAAGTACACATCTGCCTAACACTTCTATATTAAATGGTAAGTTTGTTTGTCTGTTTCTTGGTTTGTAAGTTTGTATGTAGGGGGTAATCACTGGAACTAACTCCGCATTAGATTTGAACAATTCCGCATTTGTTAGCTCAATTCTCAAGGAAGGCTATTTAATAATAGGCTTTTTAACATCAAGCCAGATCCCTGAGGAGCCGAGCAAAAAGAGTCAGAAAGAAAGCTAAACAAAAAGAAACCACCCCGGCGCATCGCATCGCCTCCCCAGCGCTATAAGCCGAGGAGGCGATGCGATGCGACTCGGGAGAACAAGAAATTTGACGCGGATGAAGTCGCGGGCAGAAGCTAGTATACAAATAAAATTATCACACTAATTGAGAACTTCCAGTAAGTCGGTTAAAAGTAAAGATCAACGATGAAAAAATTGCCGTTCTCATTAATTACACTAAATGTTATTTAAACATTATTGATAACAGCACAATTCTATAATAACAAACTCAAACCGGCCATCATTGTCTGCGGGAAGTCCCAATTTGTTAATAAAGTTCATTAACCTTACAATGTTGTGCGTTATTTTTTGCATAAAACAATGATGAATCAGCAACAGATAATAATGCACTCAATTGCAGAAATGAGTTGATATTTATATTATGTAGGTGGAATAAAGAGGACAGACGTAAATAGAACTTATACAAAGTGCATCCTACGATAATGTTTTTCCTGAAGTGAGTCATAAATTGCACCCTAGTTTCACGCTATCAATCTCATGAATCATTTTGAAGGATATTGCTAATCCATGGCTTTGTATGTTCGAAAAATGTGTCTGCTCAACAACGTTAATAATGCAATAAATGATGTTGAACTGTCAAGATTAAAGCCATTGCTACTGATAGTAAGTTACGCAATTACCCCGCTGATTTGTTTAGTTACACGTCATCTTTATATCGTGATGGCTCAGTGGTTATAGCCTCGCCTCTCATGCACGAGGTTGTCGGTTAAAATACAGGCAAGTAACCAATGTGACTTTTTCAATTCATATGGACTTTCTAAGTTTATCTTGGACTTAACTGACATCAGTGAAGGAAAACGTTGTGAGGAAACCTGGAGACGGGTCGGCGATTTCAGATTTATATTAACTATAAAGTACCTTTACCTTTACCTTTACCGTACTATAAATCGGAAATCGCCAACCCGTCTTGAGCAAGCGTGGTCATCAATGATCGTACCTTCTCTGTTTAGGAAGAGGCATTTGCCCTGCATTGGCATAAGGGATGGTATTATTATACGCCATCTGATTGCACGGAAATTAATTCGTCGACTCAGCCATTGCAGTGAGTGGCATAGGCCTCTACCAGGTCGTGCAGAAACACCTGGATCTCCAGCTTCCGTTAGTAGGTCTCTATCGAATTTTCCCGGTCCATCAAACCGCCGCTCACGCAATGCTTGATACGTGGTCTTCACTCTAATACTGGTCTGCTTCAATGGCTATCAGCCATCGGGCTGATCGGCCGGGTCGGTTGGGTTTATTAAAACGAACACATACTTCTCTGTGTTTAGTGTTCTAGCGTATGGCACTCGTGGGTTGCAGCTGAAAATCAGCGTCAAACATCTTGTGTTGTCATCTGGCATTATGCTGAGTTGAGGCTGTTTTGGCATTACTATCTTTGTTTCCTTTTTTTTTTATACGTGTAGTTTTATGGTGTTTTTTTTATTGTGCCGTTTTGCCAATAAAAGCATTTTCTTTCTTTCTTTCTTTCATCGATCCTTGGACAGACTTACTGTCAATTCAGTGACCGTGGCGGAATCCGCCAGACACCTTTCATCACAGACGTCCAAAGAAAAACCGAGGAGCAGAGGACCTCAGCAAAGTGACATTCTGTCGGCGATGAACATGATGGAAACGTCAAAAAGGTATGCGTCCCGGAAGTTGTTGTAGAAACTCATTTTCAATTAACAATCCGGGAGCTTTGAAGACTTTTTTGAAGATTGCTTCATAGGCTTAAAAAATACAAAAACAATGAACGTGGCTGAAGTGTCAAAATGAAACCCATTGCCATTAATTGTCATTTTGTGTGTTTTGCAATTACCTCGCAGCTCTGGAAACGATTGCTTCTTGTGTCGGCCTTTTGCGTGGTAGTTACGCTACAAAAAAAAACTCTCATTCTCATCACTTCTCATTTTGACAATTCTACAACATTCTATGCGTTATTTAATTTGTCGAGCAGACGACTTTTTCAAACATACGAGATGAAGCTATAGATTGGAAATTTCTTTCAAAATCCCTTGCATTGTGAAAGAAAGTGAGTTGGGATGCTGGTCGAAGATTCCATTAACCGTTGTACAAAAGACGATTCAACACCGATTCGAAATTCAAAAAATCCAGCATCATGGCGCCTGTAGCCGGCCGATGCGGTCGAATTGATAAGACCGGGGCGACCGTAAGCACTTACGTTTTATTTTACAGATATTTATTGAGGTCCCTTTAAAAGTATTAGGGCAGACCCTTAGCCTGTTACAATTGGTTCCGTATGGTGGATTGCAAGGGAAACTGTGACTACGAATGTAGGTCGCAGGGCGTAAAAATTGAATGGCAGTTGGTTTTTTTTGTTTTGTTGAAGTTTGACTGTGTTTTCCGGTTGAAAAACAAGCATTTCTTTTAAGGCCCCACAGACATGCACGTCGTCTCGTCAGCGTGACGCTACTATAGTAGAAAATTATATATGAAAACTTCATGGAAGTTGTTCCACTAGAATCGAGTCTCACAGTCGTCGCGGTGCGCCTGTCTGCGGGATCCTTTACAGTAGAAGCGACCTTTGTCTTATCAGACCATAGTCTCAGACGTTCAGTCCAGAAGACGAACAATGTATTTTATTATTGTAATACTTAGTGGCAGTATTAGGTAGGCGTTAATGTCAAGCAAAGCGTGGTGATGAAGAGAATTTATTTCATTTCTTGTCTTTTTTTAATGCAGGATGTAAAAATATCCATCACATAGACGTCAACTATGCATTCTGTACATCAAACTAAGTAACATTGCACAAAAAAAATTGCTGATTTAACTGTTGTTATTTTTGGGTTTGTTGTATTTATTGTTAAAGCATCATAGACTACCTACTGTAGTATTGTCTCTACTTCTCCCTTTGAACCCATCCAAAGGTTGACTTCAAGCCCACGTTCTCGCAGACGTAAAAATATCGCTTCACGATTTTATCGCACACTGGATTTTCAACTCTCGGTATTAAGCCGAGCGTTGAGAATCTAACGGAGTGCATCCCAGAGTACGTCGAAAAACACTGTTGAAAAACGGCGTGATTTTGTCGCAAGAACACCCATTTCGCACCATATGTAAAATTTCTATTTTTATATCTGTAATTCGTTTGGTTCATTTTTTTTTTTTTTTTTTGGGAATGGCATCTCGCAGGTCAACCTATGAGGTTGTCGTCTGCTTAGACGGACTTGCCTGTGGTTGCCCTAATAAATTAAGGCCTCCAGCCAGGACTTAAACTTAAATACTAACTAAAACTAAGCGACAACGCTAAGGGCACCCCCTGTGGGGTACGAACCTCGGCTTAGGGCGTCGCTGGAAGAGGGCAGCAAATGACTAGCTGGATCAGGAATGATATTATTTAGGGACGAATTTAAAGCTACAGGCTCAGCGGAGCGGGCTGGCTCGAGCAAAGGTCGGGAGGGGCGTAGATTTGGGCGTCGCGGCGGGCCTCGGCGGCGAGGACTGTAGGACGGCGATCGGGTTTTGGGCTTATGAAGCGTGCTGGTGGCCTTACTACTCTCCTGGAGGAGGGTAGTGGCGTCATCGGGGGCGATTAAGGTATGCCTTGGTCGGCGAATACTACTAATACGGGAGGGAGTGTAGCGGGCGGCCGCTGAGATCAAGGGGTTGGGGTGTTTTATGCCACAGTCAAAGAAACGCTTCGATAAGCGTTTCATGAACTGGTTTATGGTAGGCATTTTTAGGTCTACGTGGAGATCTATATTTCGGGCACCCGTGACCTTTCTAAGGAAACGGTTTTGGAGGGTCTGCATCTTATGGAGATGACGTGGGTGAGCGTGCGCGAATACAACGCAGGCATAGGTCATGATGGGACGGATGACTGCGGTGTAGATGCGCAGCTTGCATTTAAGTGACAGTTTGCAACGGGCTGTCAGAATAAAGTGGAGTCTACCAAGAGCGAAAGCGGCGCGCGCGCGAACAGCCTTAATGTGCTGTTTAAACGTCAAGTTTTGATCAAGGATCACGCCTAGGTATTTGGCTTGCTTCTCCCAAGGGATTGGCTTGCCGTACATAGTGATCGGGCTGGGATCGTTTGGTTCATAATAAAGAGTACTCTATTCTATTCTATTAGTCCCGGAAACTTTTCTGCAAATGAAAGTCTTTGGCCGAAAAAATCGAATGTCTTTGTTTCATTATGCTTTAAGTTGGGCCAATGCTTAAGCCAATGTTTGTCGTGTTCCGGTGGCGTGTCGTGATGTTTGCATGTCACTCGAATGATATCGATTTGAGACGTATTTGCGGCTAAAACGATGTTTGTTTGAGTTCACAGTTCAATATTAACACGTTATTGAAGAATAAAGCTCTTTATTAATTGGTGTTGATGTTAGACACTATTTACTGATAATAATTGCTAGGCACTTTATAAATAGGAATAAATATTGATGTTTGAAATTACTTTTAATATTTGCTTATTTGCTATGCGGTTCCTAAAACTAACCGATCGTTATTGATAAAACCCATGACTTGTTTCTTGTACTGCCTCGTTGTCGTCGTTCTGTGTATGATTCCCGTGTCGGGCAAATTCATTGGGTTTTTTCATCAGGAATTTCATAGTAGCAGCCCCAAGACTGGATTTATACCCGGTTGATGGCAATAGGCTCGCCCCCCATTGCATGGGATTTAAACATACCTGGTGAAATGTGGGTGTTCTAAAGGCACACCTCTGCATAGCCCTTTCAACCTTGAACACAGGTGTGATGTTATGTTTATGTTGTTCTTCACCAATATCGGAGCGATATTTTCATTGTAAATGTAACCTACTACGTCATCCTTTGGAATTATTGCTAGGTTGGTATTTTCTCCATATTTTTACAACGTTTTATACTGTAAAAGAGCTTGAGAACTATACTAAACAGCCCCTAGGTTTGTCAACTCATCAGCCAACAGATCTATCAACAAATCGTCCAACTTTGTCGCATATGCGTAGCCTTGCGCTAACCGTTAGGGCCTAAGGAATTGTATGAGATAATTGCTCCCGTTCGTACGGCCGACATAAATCTGGTAGGCGGCCCCTGCAAACTGTACCACAGAACATATGGGTACAGAAGGTCAACTTTGTTCAAAAAGTGAAAACGCACGAACAGGTAAATGTAGGTATATCTACACAACGTACCTACACAACCTGCCACAGATATTTGTGTCTGTTAAGTTAGCTGCGGATAGTCTTTTTGTGTTAATTTTTTGGAGGTTTAATGAAATCTTGAACAAAATGGTGTTAAAATAAAAAAGGCGTCGAATGATCTATATCTATATCCCTATCTTTGATTCAAGTCTGTTTTATGAGACAAGCTGTTGGCCGCGACTTCGGTCTGCGATCTAAGATGAAAAGTAGCCTATGTCTTTAAACTCAAACTCACTGCCTGTAAATCATTTATTTCAATAAACCATTTACAGGCACTTTTAAATTGTCAAGGAATCGGTCAGTCAAAAATATGAAGCTAGTTGCCCAATCCAAAGCGCAGTAGGTCACTATGGAGAAGAACGGGCAAGAAACTCCAGCGACACTCTTTTAAATAATATTGTCGTTACAACTTTATTCAGGTCTATGATCTGTTTGTCTTTCACCCAAATCCGTTCAGCCGTTTTGGCGAAAGCGTAACAAACAAAGTCTTTTTCGCATTTATACGTACGTACGGCGATCTCTAACTGAACGCAGTTGCGAGTATGCATTTGCATTCGTAGACGCGTCTGATATACAGGATTATTAGTATATGCCTTGTCCAAGTCAGTACCAGCCGCCTTTTGAAGGTGGTCGGTCTATACAGCTGTCGATGTGTGCTTGCGTTTTCGCTAGATGTTTAGAAACGACCTTCTGTGTTCGCTATTCTGTGGCAGCGTTGTCCCTATAGAACAATGAAGGCTTGAAAGCTTACAACTAAGATACTGTTTTTCGTTGATAACATTTTGTGGACTGAGCATTGTAACGGTATTATTATAACTGTGACAGAGGTAGACATCTTCGTTCCGCTGCGTATATAAATGGTATTTTGTAAGTTTTAGTGAAGAGACTTGGAGATATAACGGAGATAAATGAACGATTTGAGAAGGCAGGCTTGTTTTTGATAAGATTAAATATAAAACGGTGAATTTCATCGAATCCTTATTATCTCTAATTACAAGTGAAGCTTATAGGTTTCAGGCTGGCTAAAGTAGATTCATCCTTCATGGGGTACTGTTTAAAATTTTATAATAAAATACCTCCCCACATACTCCAACTGAATGAAACGAAGTTCAAAACTTGTATCAAACGCACACTATGCAGCCAAGCATATTATAAGTTGGAGGATTACATCTCGGACAAAAATGCTTGGCTCAACGCTGGTTCTGCTCCACAAGGGCGCCTAAACATATGATTAGCATTCGGAAATATTGTTGGAGCTGCTGAAGATTGTAAAAACTATCTTTGCACTGTATAAATTTAATCTTTTAATATTGCATAATTGTAAAGCACACGTGTGAGCACTATGTACCTACTATAATACTGGGCACGTCTGTCATTGACTTGAATGTGCCCTGGCGGCTGAGAGAATGTCACGCTCACTCAAATGTCTCGCTGGTGGTGGCGTGTGTTGGATCATTCAGTTCCCTTCAAAATGGTTGAGCTGAATGGTGCTGATCCATACGACATGTTCGTGAACGGGCGCCGTCAGTGGGGACTGGTCATCTCTTGGCTGCCACGGCTTTTTTTATTTTTATTTCCGATTATTATGTTTTTATGTCTTTCACTACGGGTCTTTACGTCGTTCTCACATGTATAATTTCAACAAGACTGATGTAACAAATTTTCTGTAACCATATTGTTTAAAAGAGTGTCCATGGAGTTTCTTGCCCGTTCGTCTCCTATGGTACCTATAGGTACCTGCTTTCGCTTTGGAATGGGCAACTAGCTTCATATTTTTGACTGACCGACCCCTTGACTATTCAAAAGTGCCTGTAATTGGCTTATTTGAAATATATGCTTTGGGTTTGAGATTATACAGGTGATTAAAGATTAGCCTCGTTGACGCTGAAGCACGATTACGGCGTGCGGACACTTTTTCGTACGCTGCTTCAATCTTATTTTTGATAATGGCAAGCAAAGCCGTGAAAATGTCGACTATTCTGCCAATGTCTAAAGTGAATTGGAAAAGCAAGTGTTTTTTTTTTAAATTATTGATAAGAAACTTCGATGAGATAATTGGACTAATCTACAAGATTAGTCCAATTGTCTCATCGAAGTTAGTACTGTACTGAAACAAACAAAAATATAAAATGACAAATAATATATTATAATTGTTAAAACATTATAATACATATAAAATAACACACAGACAGAATATTTGTGGAAACAAAACAAAACTTTATATTATTGTGGCGAATGAAAATAAAGCACAAGCAGTTCTGGATAAGGATATGTTTAAAGGAGGGGAAATTAATCGGAAGAGGGTATACGCCGCTTCAAAGACAGTTGTCAAGGCGCAACCGCCAGTAGCCATGAAACGACAGCCGCAAAGTGCACACACCATTTCGTTTTGATTTCACCAATGAAACTTAACGTGATCAGCACGGCACATCTTAACCGCGTTCAAGAGCTATCAGTGTCATCATTGTGGGGTAATTTTGACACTGACAATTAGGGGGAGTGAAAATCTATGGTGATTCTAGAATTTTTTGCAATAGCATAGTGGTAAAAAGCTGCTTAGGAATGTGTAAATTAAGAATGATACATATCATTTATGTATTATAATGGTTTGAGGTGCACCGGCACGAAATAATTTTGAAAAACGTATTGTTTCGTTAATTTCTGATAGCCTCATTCAGATGTATCTAAAGAAAAATCTGAATGAGATATTATAAAATAATCATTATAATGTTCAGAATTTAGCTTTGCACCATCGAAAATTGATAAGTTTCTTTTTTTTTCAAAACTGTTCTTACGACACCTATATAAACCTAGACAAAAAATATTTTCGCTGTTGCTTATTGTGCCTTTCGCGTAGCTTTTTGTGGGTAGCAATGGTACTATAAAATTCACTCTACCCAAAATGACAGCTTGTAGCTCAGTTTCATCGGTGAAATTCGCCCTTAGAGTGTTACTTTCTTTTCTTTTATTTGTTGTAAATTATTGGAAAAGAACAAGTAAAGTATACATTTGAGTTCATTGAAAAATGTTCATGTACGATTTAACAAGCTTGACACCAGAAGTTTTGTGGTGCCAATAACTGACACACACAAATACGTCTCTTGGCTACAAAAATAAGTATGGTGGAGGAAGAAGATAAGTTATTTCACACAAAGAAGACCTTTTACCTTTATTTCTAGCTACAGGAAATGTCATAACAAGAAAATAATATTAAAAGTAATAAGTATCGATACACTGTATTTGTCAACGTAGCTCGAGATTTTCCTTATAGTATCGACGTTGAAAATACACATAAAAGCAAATAGAAAAGTGATTGATGAGTTTTGTGCTAAAAATAACACTCCCTTTCTAGCCGCTGTCATAAAAAAGAACTCAGGGATGATGTTTTGAGAATGGGAAGTACCATCCTCAATCTCAGACTCAAAGCATTTTATTCTATTAAACCATTTACAGGCACTTTTGAATTGTCAAGGAGTCGGTAGGTAAGAAATATGAAGCTAGTTGCCCATGCTAGTTGTTCAAAAGTGGAATGGCACGTTAAGAGTGGTAGTGCTGTGAACTCGCGGTTTTGTTTGTTTGTTTGTTTGGCATCTCGCAGGTCAACCTATGCGGTTGTCGTCTGCTTAAGCGGACTTGCCTGTGGATTCCCTAATAAATTAAGGCCTCCAGCCAGGACTTAAACTTATATACTAACTAAAACTAAGCGACAACGCTAAGGGCACCCCCTGTGGGGTACGAACCTCGGCTTAGGGCGTCGCTGGAAGAGGGCAGCAAATGACTAGCTGGATCAGGATTGGTATTATTTACGGACGAATTTAAAGCTACAGGCTCAGCGGCGCGGGCTGGCTCGAGCAAGGGTCGGGAAGGGCGTCGATTTGGGCGTCGCGGCGGGCCTCGGCGGCGAGGGCGGTAGGACGGCGATCGGGTTTTGGGCTTATGTAGCGTGCTAGTGGCCTTACTACTCTCCTGGAGGAGGGTAGTGGCGTCGTCGGGGTCGATTAAAGTATGCCTTGGTCGGCGAATACTGCTAATGCGAGAGGGAGTGTAGCGGGCGGCCGCTGTAATCAGGGGGTTAGAATGTTTGATGCCGCAGTCGAAGAAACGCTTTGATAAGCGTTTCATGAACTGTTTTATTGTTGGCATTTTGAGGTCGACGTGAAGATCTATATTACGGACATAGAAGGGGGCACCCGTGACCCTTCTGAGGAAACGGTTTTGGATGGTCTGCATCTTATGGAGATGACGTGGGTGAGCATGCGCAAATACAACGCAGGCATAGGTCATGATGGGACGGATGACTGCGGTATAGATGCGGAGCTTGCATTTGAGGGACAGTTTACTACGGGCTGTCAGTACGAATTGGAGCCTGCTAAGAGCGAAGGATGCGCGCGCGCGAACCGCCTTAATATGAGCCTTAAAGGTAAGGTTCTCATCGAGGATCACGCCTAGGTATTTGGCTTGCTTCTCCCAAGGGATTGGCTTGCCGTACATAGTGATCGGGCTGGGAAGTGGGGGAGGGAGTCGACGACGTCTCGAGAAGAGAACCGCCTGACTCTTATCGGGGTTGACCTCGATTCTCCATTTCCGGAACCAAGCGCCTAAGACGTTTGCGGAGGTTTGGAGAGTACGAGCTATAGCGTTGGGACAGTGACCGGTATAGTAAACGGCAGTGTCGTCGGCGAAGAGAGCCAACTGAGCCTTTTTACTTTTTGGGATATCCCTGGTGAACAGCGTGAAGGCGAGAGGAGATAGTACGGAACCCTGAGGGACACCGGCGCGAATAGGATGTGGGGACGAGAGTGCTCCCTCGATGCGATAGCGAAAGGTCCGGTTCGACAAAAAGTCTCGTAAGATGAGCACGAGACGATCTGGCACTCCTAGTTGGTAGAGCTTGTATATCAAGCCGTTGTGCCAGACTTTGTCGAAGGCCTTCGCTATGTCGAAGAATAGCACACCCGTCGTCGCGTTACGCTGCAGACCAGCGCATAAGTGCTCTACGATACGGTGGACCTGTTGGGTGCCCGAGTGTTGGCTACGGAATCCAAACTGCTCGTTGGGTATGAGGCTCTTTGCTTCGGCGTAGTCTTTGAGACGCTTATAAATAAGCCTCTCGTAGATTTTGCCGAGGACATTGAGTAAGCTAATAGGGCGGTAGCTGGAGGGCTCAGACTTTGGCTTGCCTGGCTTTGGGATACCGATGACGGTGGCTTCTTTCCATGCTTGTGGGAAGATGTTGTTGCTCAAGGCGCCATTGAAGATGGCGGTCATAAGCATTATTAGCGGGGCAGGAAGGAGTTTGTATACCTTATTGGTAATACCATCCGAACCGGGGGCCTTACGAGCGTGGAGCGCTTTAATGATGTCGTGCACTTCGTCTGGAGTGACGGGAGGCAGAGGATCATCAGGGTCTTCGACGGGAGGGAGGGAGGCTCTTCGTTCGACTTCAGCGTCGACCTTGTTCAGGTGAGCTTGGTCTACTGGTTGGGAGCTGGGAGAACATTGGGACTCTAGGCTGTCGGCAAGACATTCAGCCTTTTCGGGACTGTCGAAAGCGACACTATTGTCGGGGCGGATGAGAGGAGGCATAGAGACCTCTTCTGAGGAACGCAATTTCCTCTGTAATTGCCAGAAGGCTTGATGAGTGGGCTCGAGTTCGCTGAGCATCTTGTTCCAGCCCTCAGAGCGAACCTCCCCTATGCGTTTCTTTACAGCACGCTGTAAATGGCGCATGTGGGCTTTGTTCGCGTCACAAGGGAAGGAGTCGTAGGCACGGATGGCCGCGTTCTTCTCGGTTATCAGGTCACGTACGTCAGTAGGTAGTTTCCAGCGATGGTCTTCCATCACCGCAACTTCCCGTGAACAATCCGTCAATACGGATTGTACGTGCTCTGTAAACGAGTCGATTGCGGCCGTCGTGTCGGCGACTGACACTAAGTGATCGGGGATGGTGTCTAAGTGAGGCGACGTGGTGGATTTCAGTCTTTCGCTTACTTTCCTCCAGTCGGTTATCATCTGGGTCTGAGGGGGGCGGTTGGGGTCGATCGGGCCCGAGTAGGGTGCAAGATGCATGACTACAGGGCGGTGGTCAGAGTATAGCTCGTGGAACGTCTCTATCGATTGCAAACGGAGGTTCACATTTTTGAGCAGCGCTACATCGAGAACATCGGGAAGGTGATTAGGATTACCTGGGAAGTGAGTCGGGCTCATTGGAGCGATGACGTCAAAGTTAAGGGATTCGCCTAACTTGAAAACTAACCTACCTCTGGTTGAGGTTGTGCTACTATTCCACGCCGGGTGCTTGGCATTAAGATCCCCCGCCAAGATGACGGAGTCACTCATACCGAAGAGGGCAGTGAAGTCCTTTTGGAGCGAGATGGGATCCTCCGGACCATTGTCGGGTGGGATATATGCGGAGATGATGGTGATCGGTTGGTGGCCGGTCATGCCGAGCCGGCAGATAGAGGTCTCCAGATGGGAGAAGAGAGGAGGTGGGTCTATAGGGATACAATACAGAGATTTCCTAAAGTATATGAGTGTGCCACCCTTGTGGCATCGAGACCTGTCATTGCGAACTAGTTTGTAGTTGGCAATGTTCGGGTTGCGGTGATGAGGCTTTAAGAAGGTTTCCTGTATGAGGAGGATGTCGAGCTGGTGGTCGCGGAGGAAAGCGGCGATCTCATCGCGTTGACCGGAAACGCCATTAGCGTTGAAAAATCCTAGTTTGAGGGATCGGGGTTTGGTGGAATTTAACCTTGTGTTATCCATTGGAAATTAGAATTTTAAGGTTTTCAGGACTAACGCGATCTCGGGATACGCGTTAAGGATTTCTAAGAGACGACGAGGGTTGCCGTTTGCAGCAACGATTTCGTCGGCCATTTTTTCCGCGGCGGAGGAATAGAGGGCCGCGTATGTGCTGATTATGATTTGGGTGCTGTCGCGGCCCGGGGCTCTTTGCGGTGCAACCGGTGGAGCCGTAGGGGCCGCGGTGGTTGCCGCAGGCGCTGGGATGGCGGTAGCCATCAGCGCTGGAACTTCAGCGGGTTGAGCGGGTTTGGAGGGCACTGAAGCTGCGGGAGCTTTAAGGTGCGTAAGGTTTGCCCAGGGAGAGGGCCTTTGAGGGCTAAGCCGCACCGGCATTTGCGCGGAGGGAAGCTTCCCCCAGGGGCTTTCCCTGTACTGGCGGTCACTCGCGCGTTTCGCGAGTTTCGGAGAGGATGACTTTGGCGCTTTCGGGCAGCCCCGGTAATTTGCCGGGTGACCGGATTGGCCGCAGAGGACGCAGCTCGGCGGCTCTGCACATAGCTCCCTATCTTTAGGGCGAGAGCAGTCGGCGGTGCCATGCTCACCTAGACACTTGACGCATCTAGGGGTCGCATAGCAGTTGGTCTGCGAGTGACCGTACAGTTGGCAGCGATGACACTGGCCTATCAAGTTGGCTCGGTAGGGCTTCTCGATAGAGATGCCCGAGAGCGAGCACACCGACTTCACCTTGAATATCGGGTGGTGACCTTCCGTGGGGTCGCAGATGACAAGGACCATGTCGTATACAAGGCCCTGCCTCGCTTTGTGCAAGCGATGGACGGCGGATACTGGGACGCCTTGTGCAATAAGGTCGTCCTTAATCTCCTCAGTGGGGATTTCTTGGGGGACGCGCCTAATGACGACGCGAGTGGGGGTTTCCTCCGGAAGGGAGTACGTGTGAAAGGAATAGTTCTTTTCACGCAGGGCGCGGGAGAGATCCCTAAAGTCCGTAGACGTGGGGACGGTAACTTTGATCCCCTGTAGGGTGGATCGGGCGTTGGTGTAGTTGATCTTGCGATCAACACACATCCTTGAAATTTCAGTCCATTTGGACTTGTCTTGGACGTAATTGGGGGTAGGAGGCTTTTGCTTCCTCGCGGTAGGAGCGGGTGGGCAAGCCATAGGGCTGGTGGGGCGACTGGCCCGCGGACTAGGGGCGGAAGTGGAGCTGGACGATAAGTCGTCCTGTTTTTTCTGGGCCTTGGTGACCGGGCCAGCGGGGGCGGAGGATTTAGCCTTCCTCTTGCCTCCTTTAACGACTACTTGGAAGTCGTCGTCGCTGGAGGAGGAGGTGCGGGCTTCATCCTCAGAGAGTGGGACTGACGTGTCCATGCTCTCCGGGCGAGTCGTGTTTATTGATGCGGCGCGCAGCTGCGTTGTCTCTGAGACAATGGCGGCCGGAACAATGGCGGCCGTGACAATGGCGGCCGGAACAAAGGCGGGCGAGACAATAGGGGCCGGATTAGCGGCCGGAGTATTATCTGCCGGTACAATAGCGGGTGAAACAATGGGGGCAGAGATATTAGCCGGAACATTGTTGTGCGGAACAAAGGGCGGAATGCCTTGTTCGCATGCAGGTGGCGATAGCGGGCTCTCTAAAGCGTCACTAAACTCACCGAGTGCGCCCTGGGACGGAGTGGGGGTGGAGCGTTGGCGGAGTTTTGAGCCATATCGCTCAAGAAAATCGGGGTCCTTAAGTAGGACCTCTTTGAGGAACGCCAAGAGGACGGCGTCCTCCATGATCGGAGCGGGAACTATATTAGGGAAGGAATGGTGGAAAGAGAAAATTTCCCTACGTAGCCTAAACCCTATACCTATCTCCCCGGGTGGATTGGCCCGGGGATGAGTTCCCTCCCTGTCGGGTGTAGACAGGGAGGTGTGTACCTATTGGTGAGCCCTAAGCTTGTAACCCGTCGCCAGTCTTATTGTGCGAACGGGGCCCTGACCAGTCTAGCGCGAAGGGTGTAGACACACCCTAAAGACACTAGGTGAGTAGCTGGAAAGCAAAACTGTCACCAGAGCCGACTAGGAGATCCCCCAAGGCCGGTTATCTGGGACCCGTTCAACTAACTGCCTCGCCCTGAAGGGGTTCGGCGGGTGTGAATTGGGTCAACACCCCACTCGGCTTCGTTGACACCGTAAGGTTTCAACCGAGGACCACGAAACTGTGGTTTTACCCAGAAGGGGCCTAGTGAAGCTACTCACGAATGACTGATAAAGAAAAGAGATTGCCTAGAAAAAGGCACTTTTTGATTGGTTAAAATCAAATCAATTTCTTGATTTGACTTAAATCGGAGTAGTCGGGGCGACTACGATGACGTCACGTGGCAGCGACGAATAATAACACGAAACACAACACTGGAGCGGGAGAGCGCACAAACACGTCCGTCCGCGGCGAGAGTCGAGCGTCGAGTCTCGTGAACTCGCGGTACGACTGTATGTGTTTAAACGACACACTTCACAGAGATCGCACACACTGACGTATCGTCGCGTACTCGCATCGCACTACACGAAACAAACATATGTTTCCGTCGCTTTTGTTAGACACGGTAACACGCATAATGCGCGAGACCTAGCCAGTTTATGTCACTGCAAAAATTTCAGCCAATCTAATATGAGCTGGTAGCAGTAGGCGCCAAGCGTTAGACTGAGAAGCAGTCGGCTTAAGTTCCGATCTCATAAGATGCAACGAAGTTTCTTACTTTTTATATCATTTGTTTTACATAAATAATAATATTCAAAAAACTTGCTTCTTTTTTATTCGTGTTTTTATTGCAAATAAAGGGCTTTAGAGTTTAAAAAATCTTACAAGTTATGACAAAAATAACGTATTTATTCGTTACAATATTTTACATAATGATTTCAAACCGCTACGACTAGCTATAATAACTACTTCAGCCGAATAAGATGGGAAATACTATGCCAAGAAACTTAGAAGCAATTTTTATTATTTTTACACATGAAATGTGCAAAAGTTTTAATAAGTAGATTCATTTCGCCATTAACATTATGTTTCGATCATGAGTTTCGTAAATAAGTGATTTTAAAGTTATTGGGCAGTTTTAAAATTAAGTGTTTCACATATTATTTGGCTTTAGTGAATCCTGGTTATAGGTTAACCTATAACCTCAATATGTACCATGACTTAAGTACTCAAAAAATAAACACATGCAATAATTTAAAATAATATTAAACTGCTACTTAGCCCTCTTCCTCTCTCCTAATCTTTGCTGTGTCCGACAGGGTCCATATTGAACTTTTATTTAGTTATACCATCTATGTATTACAGGAATGCAATAAAGTATTGAGTATTCGTTTTCTTTGAGAAAAGAAGTTTGAAACTAAACCTCAAATGTTTATATCCTTAAAATAATAATCACGTATATAGCGTAATATACTGGATGAAATAATCTCGTGGTAAAATTAAACGCCATTCTATCTTAAATGGGTTTTTAGCTGCTTCGGTGATGCAACCCTTCAGCGTGCAGTGCACGGCGAACGGTTTATAATGACGTGTTGAATAATTCAGCAAAATGTCTCCTTGGTATGAAATCATTTGTTTTATATTGATCCACCAAGTGACGTCGCTGCTTATTTAAGAGGTCATATAAGCCTTGCAGTTCGCGCTCCGACTAGCAAGGCTCCCTCTTACTCATATCTCATAGCCCACAGACTCACAGTATTTCTCTAGAACAATGAATGGGATGCTATTAGACATCTCTAAGCAAAATACTATATACTATAATAATTATGAAAAACATATAACAAATAACATTATATTTATAACACTTTACTCATCATTCACTAATGTAAACAAATAATCTTTAAAACGATTTGTAGTTTTCAGTTCTTTTATTTAAACCTCAATCTAATACGGCATCTTCTGAGTTAAAAGATTAACAATGCCTTTTATATAGATTTTAATTTGATTTTGATTTAATTTGGTAAAATAAGAAATATTTAAATTATAACACTCAAACTTTGTGTTGTGTGACATCCACTTTTACGCAGCGCAGTATAGTTGTAGTCAGTAGCTTAAAAGCCATGTCATCCTACTTTACATGTAATGTTTTTGGTTGTAATGAATTTTCTGCCCATCTACCTTGTCCCTATGCTTAGTGCTGTAGGTCATTAGCTGGGTTTTAGATCGGTTCATCGCAAGTCCCACCTTGAAGTGCTCGACTTTTGGAGTCTGGACTTCTGGAGCTGTTGTTGCATACGTTTTTAAGAGTCCACCTCTAGGTGGACTCTTAAAAGGTGGTATAAGGATTTTAATTAATGGCTTCATTGTGTTCAATACTGCCAAAAGCCTTTCTGTATTAATCTACGAATGCTAGATATGGTGATTTATTCAATTCTGTGTTTGAAGGTGGTCAGTTGTTGAAAAGTTGCGGTAAAATCCGGCTCGTATTGCCATCAGCACTACAATCCATTTATCAAATTTCCCGTCTATACGCTTGTGCCGTATCTTAATAAAAGCCTTATAAATATGTGATGTCAGAAGGACGAACGGAAGAAGGACTATTTTAATGATACATTGAATTAGCTATTTTCCCTGATCTTAGTTTCATGTTAAATAGGTTGCTAAGGTGGGCAATAATGTGGGGGAGCCAAATTTTAATGCCTCGGTAGGGGTACAATTCTCTCCAGGACTTTTATGTCTTAGCGCAAAGTAGTAAGTGATCTATGTACTTCATAACCACTTATTATAGTCATGGAATCTGGGAGTCTGTATTCTGTGTTGATCGGAAGGGGTGGGTAGTATGAATACATTGTTTTATAGAATTTGGTTGCTATTTCATGCCTTCATTGTCTTTTAGACGATTGATCTAAGTTTTTTCATGTATGACTCCATGTTTCAAAACTCTCAAAGGTGTGGGTTTTTCTAGAGCTATTTTGACTTTATGTGTGCTAAAATTTCTCAGATTTATTCTTTTACTTCTTTTAGCTTCTCTATCTATTGTTCTGTATTCTACTGTACCAATTTCTTCTCCTGTTCGTTTTTCGATTAAATCTACACTATAAGCTGTTAATGTATTTTTATTTCTACGATTACTTTTTGTTTTACTTACTACTTTTGATTATTCCGATAAAAATATAAAATATTACTTCATTTTTAAATGTTTTTAACACCCAATTTACAGAAATAAATATGAATGCAAATCCTCAACAAAATAATAGCCGCGAGTTGGTTAGCAGTAAATTTCTCTTACTGCTACTATTTTATTCACACAACTTCGAACCCAACCCGTATCCCTTCAAGGCAACAGTGAAAACCTAGGGACCTCTAAAAGACGGTAAACAAGCAAACGAAACGGTGTTATAATATAACCTTAATTTTACTGAATTACAGGAAAATCGCCTCAAATTCGGTAAAGCAAATAACAGACTTAAACGTGGGTCTTTGATAATTAACTGAACCTCGACCGACGGACCGAAGATCAAAGGAATTCCAAATGCTGATTACTGAACCATGGGCACGTCATATTTCCTTTGAAATCGTCCTCTCAATTACTTATTTTCATAGCAATCACCTTAAGTATAACTTGAGCGTGTCTGGTCATCAAATTACTGAACTATTGCTGTGTTCGAAGAAAACTTTGGAAAACAAAAATACGAGTAGTTCAAAATATTTTAGAGTGGCATGGTATCTACCAAGTTTTAAAATGTTGGAAAACATAGCGGCTTTATACTTTTAGGCCCATTTACTTGAACGTATAGTCGGGTTAAATTAATAAATGTAATGTTTGTAGACTCGGAGTTAAGTAACTTTTAAGTTAGCCAGACAGTTATGTTTTTTAGTTGGGAACATTTCAATTGACGAAACATTATAGAATTGCAATTTCTGTGCCCTGCTCTGTAATCCGACCAGAAATCAATCGAACGAACTATGAACGGAAATTCCCAACCTACCTCTTTTACACTTCATTAGGTTATGTAATAATTTCTGGTCTTTGAATTTTATAACATGACATTTTTTTTATTCGTATTGCATGTGGTTTCCATGAAGATTTTGTTAATTGATTGACAAAAACATCAGATAATTGTACGGTGCATCTATGCATTTACTGTCTTATTGATAGGGCTTATTGTGGAGTTTCTTGCCCGTTCTTCTCCATAGTGACCTACTGCGCTTTGGAATGGGCAACTAGCTTCATATTTCTGACTGACCGATTCCTTGACAATTCAAAAGTGCCTGTAAATGGTTTAATTGAAATAAATGATTTAAGTTTGAGTTTGAGTTTGTGGCCCTTCTCTAATTGCTCACTCATTGGTACCTACCAACAAAAATCTAGGGTCTGAAGGACTGTAGCATTAACTGCTACATTCAAACCTTATTGATTTATATTGAAACCTGTTCAGGATGATTGTCTGTTATTGTTTTTTTTTTTCAAACAACCTAAAATTTCACTGTACTTATAAAATTTTTCTTCCGTCCTCTATCGCTGTAATACAGTGAATATTCTTTTCGACGCCTGATACGTATTTTCTCAATTTCCTTGTTTTTGTTTTGTCTGATCCCTCAATTGTTTCTTGCTCCGTCTATCAAAGATTCTGCTTGTATCTTTGGTATGATAGTCTATGTAATATTTTATTTATAGATTTACGGTGACTGTTACTACTAATACAAGCCGAGTTTCGGCTCTCCCGATGGGCTGGAACGTTGTAGACAGCAGAGACCCATTCCGAAGCCGTTTTATCAGCGTTGGTCCCTCATGGCCTACGTTTAGACTGCGTGTGCCAACCTACATGCCCAAGATTCCCTTGTCGCGCGCACGGTGCTGACAACACCGGTGCTCTCAAAACGGTGAAGGAAAACATCGTCAGGAAACCGTCATGTCCTAGTAACAGAAAATCAAAGACTTGAAATCCTCCAACCCGCACTGGGACCGCGTGGTGGATTGAGGCCTACCCCCTCTCACAGGCCTGTGTCGCAGCAGTTGGAACGTTATAGGCCAATTATTATGCTATGCCAGATTGTATGTTGAAGTAACAAATATGTATAACAATTATAAACCTTAGAATCATCTATAACTGTATATGTTAGAAAAGGCCTCAAATGTCACGACTTTGTAACATTTGTTCATTAAGTGTATTAAATTAATGTTTGTCCACCATTTTCGTTATTGTATCTACCACTTTTTGTCTCTGCATCACCCAAAGGTTGACTGATAGATAACTCCAATGACAATAATTCTGCATCTCTACATTTTGTGCAGTATTATGTAAAAAGAAAGGGTGACTTGATTATATTCATTAATTGCATACGGCTGACAAAGAATGACATGTTATGTGATTTAAATCTACGGACATTATAAGTTAGTAGTCAATTTGCTTATACGAGTAATAATAAGAAACGTACTGATAAAATCATAATCGAACTTCACTTTTGCAAGTTCGTTTGATATCTAAGAGAAAATTAGTATCTATCAAGCAGTTCTATTAATCAAGTTTCAACTTTCCGAGGTCAAAAGGCTTAATTCAGCATATTATTGCTGCGACTTCCGAAGACGTTCAAGGATCAAATTAGACTGGTCGTAAGTCAATGTTAGTTAAGCAAATTAATGAACGACTGAAAAGCGTCGAAAGGCGTGTTTAAATATAATTTGAATGGTAATTGGTTTAAAAGGATGCGCAGATAGATGCTTCATAATTGGATGAGACTTTCGGCATTGATGTGGCACGGGTCGTGGCTAATTAATACTAGCGGCACGGGTCGATAGATCAGGGTTGGCTACGCTTGTTGCGGAAGCTCCTTCGATGGGTGACCATCTTTACATACCGAGACAACACCATGCCTCAGAAAACACTTGGTCCTGGACCAAAGCCGTTGGACCTGGTTGTCATTCGTGGATTTTTGACAGTCGTTACGGGTCGTCAGAAGCCCGAAAGTCTGACAATCAGTCTTATCCAAGGGCTATCGTATTACCCAGTAACTTGGTTGTCTAGGTCAGATTATTTTTATTTATTTTATCATTTAAAATTTCCTTAAAGTTTAACAAGGCACACAATCAGACCTCTGGGGTCTGTCTTAGCATGCCACGGCCTGAGATTTGATCAACGCGCTATTAACAGTTAAGTTATAATCGAGTTAATGTAATGTTATTTAAGCTTACGCTTTATGTTTGTATTATTCATTGAGTCTCTAATTTCTACAGGTATTTGGTTTAGTAAATTGGGTATTGTGAAAGAAACGGTACGCCTGCCATAAAAGTTATTTTTGCGTGGTTCTTGAAACAATTTTGATTTGGCTTATCGTGTATTCACATCATGTCATGATGTAATCATAGTCAGTCGCTCCATTTAAAATACAAGTATTCAGCTGTATCCGGTTAGATTTGAAGCCGACTTCAAAGTATTTGAGCCTTAAGGCTAGGCTGATGAGCCATCTTAGAAGGAGACGTCATATTAGAGATAGTTTTTATGGTTTTCGAGGGTGCTGAAGCCGGGTGAGGTCAAACAAGATTTTTATTTTGTTATTTGTATTTTTGTCTCTCAAGAACTGTGTCCAAACAAACGTTATTCTTTCTTTCTTTCTTAAATGAAAAACCAAGACGGCGGCTGCCAAATGTTAAAATTGTTCGTCATGGGTGTCGTCGCTTTCATGGTTTTTGAGTGTGCTAAAGCCGATAGCAAAATCAACTTGAAAATTCGCGTTGGTCGCTGCGAATTATTCTATAATTTTAAAAATAATTAGTATCGTTTTTCATTACATTAATAGCTAACACTCACATCTCAAGTCAATCTAGCAAAAATGGCCGCCCAAATAAAAGTGTATAAATATAATAAGTCTGTACAATATTCACTTATAAAGGGTCGTCCCTTTACGTAAGTATACAAAGTCAATGATACACTAAGACCCCAAGAGACGTTTAGTAACTTTTTGCAGCGACCCCCGTAGGTACAGTCCGGTAGAGAAACTGTTTAGTTCCCCAAAGAGCACCGAAGTTTTACGAAGTTCGCCGAAGGCAAAGTTTGCTTCGTTAGTTTTGGCACTGGATACTTTCGTGTTTAGTTGAAATGTTTTCGTAATGTATTGTGTTATAAGTTTGTAAGTGCGAACAAAATAATACAATATGACGTCAGTAGGTTTTTGTACACATAATAATATCATAATCTGCTTAGTCTTTTCTTATTTTTATTGCCGGTTTTCTGAAGAACCGAAACGACTGCCAAAGATCCACGAATGATAGCGGGGACCAACGGCTTAAAGAGCTTTCTGAGGCACAAAATAATAAACAGTCTGTAATTATTGTTCCACATAAAGGCTAAGGTATATGCCCGATAATGACACCTTGCTTGCTATTAAAACAGAAGCTTGTAGAATAATGAAATAAATTGCTAAAATCTATATAGTAATATAATATATTTTAGTAATATATTTATTTGGAACTAAAAAACACAAATTACAATAAAATTATGTACGATAATGACTGCATTAGTTATAAACTGTGTCGCAGCCATTAACGCCCATACAAGAATGTTTATGCGTCAGTGCTCCAGCGTTGAGAGATTATTATTAAATTAAAAGAAAATTACAGAGGAATATAAAGAAAAATAATAAAAATAAAAAATTTAACAAAGAGATAAAATAAAATAATAATAATAATAATACATATAAAACAATATAAGAAAATAATATAAACTCGAAAACGTATGGTAATCAAAAATGGGCTAGAGTGTGTGTGATGTGTTGTGTGTGTGTGTGTGTGAATGTAGTGTGTTGTGCGTGCGGAGTGTTTGTACGTGAGTGTGCGTGTGATGTGATGTGTCATGTTGCGCGGGGTGTTGTGTTGTGAGTGCGTGTTTATGTGTATGTTACGGTTTAGCTAAGTTTTCAAGCTCTTCATAAGTAAGAGTATGTAGCCATTTATCAACGGTGACTCGACACTCTCTAAGATTAAGTGAATAGATGTTACACATTCTGTTCACTCGATTGTACAAAATAGAGCTTAGGTATCTATATTGACGTCGGACTACTTCAGTGCCGACTGGCTCGATTTCACAGACTCTAATGGATCTTCGTCTGTGCCTAATGAGGCTAGCATCGAAAGTCAGTTCGGAGTGTTTACGCAGTACGGTGCTAAGTGCAAATGAGTGTCTCACTCTTGGCACCCCACATAGTGCGTAGAGTTCACTTGTGGGGAAGCGGATTGGTTTGCGGGCCATAACTTTTAAAACTGCCCTCTGCGCCCTCTCTACTCGCAGTAATGAGGATTTAACAGAACTGCCCCAGGCTGTTATGCAATAGGTTATGATTGAGTTGGCCAGAGCATAGTAGACCGTCTTTAATGTAGGAAAATCAGCAGAAGCCCTCAGGTTCTTAAACACGTATATTAATTTCCTTACTCTACCCACCAGTGACTTTATATGCTCATTCCATGATAGAGTACCATCAATATAGACACCAAGATACTTCATAGAGTGAGTACGTACAATTTGAGTACAATTAGAGCCCTGGTTGTTGTTAGGGTTGCATTTGTGAGCTGTTAGTGTGTAGCCAGAGGTAGGCTGTGATGTTCTGCGAGGGGAAAAGGTCATAAATTTAGTTTTGTCTAAGTTGAGGGTCAGCAGATTGTTTCTTAGCCGGGTCTGTAGAGCAGATTCAGCATGAGAGAGCGCATCGGACCAATCATTACCATGTACTACTAATGCAGTATCGTCTGCGTATGTTATAATTTTACAGTTTCGTAAAGGTAGGTTGCAGAGGTCATTTAGATAAATCAAAAATAAGGTGGGTCCAAGTACGCTGCCCTGTGGCACACCGTAGCTGACACATTTTCGTCCACTTGTATAATTTCCTATTCTAGTAGTCTGGGAACGACCTGTTAGGTAACTTCTGAAAATATTTAGGGGCAAACCTCTGATTCCTAGTCGTTCTAGTTTGTTTAGTAAGAGTGGGATGGAGACCGTATCAAAGGCTTAGAGAGATCTAGGAAAATTGCCAATGTTTTTAATTTATTGTTTAGGTTTTTAGCAATAGTATTAGTTAGTTCCAAAACTGCATCTTCAGTACTTTTGCCGGATCTAAAACCGTATTGGTTCTCAGCGATAATATTTTGGACTTTTAAGTAACTGAGGAGCCTACTGTTAATGAGTTTTTCTAATATTTTGGATAAAGTAGTTAGCACAGAAATTGGCCTATAGTTGTCGACACGGTCTCTAGTTCCACTCTTGTATATAGGATGGACCAAACCCGTCTTGAACACTGAGGGAAAAACTCCTGTAGCGAAAACAAGGTTGAAGAAATGGCGCATAATTGGAATCAGAGTATGTCTTGCATTTTTGACAAGTATTGTCGAAATGCCATCACACCTAACCGCAGTGGTAGAGTTCAGGCCAAGAATAATTTTTTCAATTTCCTCGTTATCAGTTTCGAAAATAGCCATAGATTTTGGATAGGTACTTTATGCATGAGAGCCTGAGACACCTGCAGAGTCATTATAATTAGAAACAATTTTGGATGCTAGATTCTTGCCTATATCTACAAAGAAGTCATTAACAACGTCAACAGCACGCGCGGGGTCACCCAACAGAGACAGCAGCTCATTAGAACCCGATTTGTTAGTGTGAAGATTTGCAATTGTTTTTATGGGATTCCATGTTGCCTTCGGGTTTTTTTTTATACTTATTAAATTCTGCTCGCTCATATTCACGTCTTAATTTTTTTAATAAATTGTTGCAGAAATTTTTATAACGAAGGTAGATCACCCGGGAAATTTCATTGTTGGGTTCTTTTTTAGTTTTCTGATATAGCTTATCGCGATTTCGAATGCATTTTAAGATCCCGGGAGTGATCCAGGGCTTAAGTATGCGTTTCTTACTTGAGATGCGATCATTTCGTGTATTATTACTGACAACATTAGATAATATATTTACCAGTGCATCAGCGGCTTGTGATGCGTCGTAACATTGTAGGACCGGTGAAAAATCTGTTTTCTCAAGTGCTTCAACGCATGCTGGGAAGTCCACCTGATGAGTTGATGTTACTGATTTTGGCGTTTTACTTCGCGAAACGTAAGACACTATTACAGGGGCGTGGTCAGTTATAAAAGAGTCTAGAACCAAGGTGATCGCTCTCGTTTTTGATTTAATGATTGCGTGGTCCAAGCAACTATCGCAGCGAGTTGGAAACAAATGAGCCGGTAGCATTCCATGTGATGCAAGCGTTTCATGGTAAAGGTGAGAATGCATGTCATCATTATTATTAGGAGATAAGTTGATCTGCCTCGTTGGTCTAGTGGTCGCAATCGCTACTGCTGAGCATGAGGTCCTGGGTTCGATTCCCAGGTCGGGCAACGTGTTATTGGGTTTTTCTATCTGGAATTTCTCAGTAGCAGCCTGGAGTCTGGATTTATACCCGGTTGATGGCAATAGGCTCGCCCCCTATTACATGGGACTTTAACATAACTGGCGAAATGTGGGTGTACAATATGTACACCTCTGCCCAACCCTTCGGGGAAACAAGGCGTGATGTTATGTTATTATGTAAGTTGATGTTAATATCGCCCAATAGAATTATACTTTTATAGGAGTTGAGTAAGTGCAAGGTAGAATCCAAACTGGTAATAAAGTTTTGGATATTCCGGAAAGAGGGAGAACGGTATATCGCGATCAGCGCCAGTTCTGTAGAGAATTTAACAATAAGGCAGTTTGCGTCGGCGAATATTGGTTGCTCTAAGGTGTATTTTATATCTAACCTTATGTATACGACCACGCCATCATTCTTATTATTATGATTGGACGCATAAGACTCAAAGCCCGATATAGTCGGGAGATATGGACATTTTTGTAACCAGCATTCAGTCAAGACAATCACATGGAAATGCAATTTAGTTCTATCTAATAAGATTAAAAGGTTATTAAAATTAATAATGTTACCTATGCTACGAATGTTTACATGAAAAATGTTTAATCCAGTTTTTGTGGTTTTAATATATGTATTACATTGTTCCGGTGAGCAGGAATAGGAATCTGAAACATCAATTTGTTCCAGATCAGCTACTATATGTGATGTATCACCCATTATGTTGGTTGTATGGAGTAAATAGATAATTTAATAAATTAATTTCCATGGAATGACTATTGTTAACGATTAACGTGGTTTTTATGTTGTAGACATGTACAAATTCCAGCGCGTTATTTAAGAAGAAGCCAATTTTAATGAATAACCGTTTTCCCTCATAGTGTAGTGTAGAGTTGTAATAAATGTGTACGAGCAGGGATAAGTGATCAGTGCTGTGTGTTTTGGGGTTGAGTCTGAATGTTAAGAATAAAGTTTTCGTGTACAGGAATATTAACAATTTACATAGCAACAAAATATTGCATGATTTATAGGAATTGCTTGTGTTAATTTTATAAGAATACAATTCAATAGCGTTTACCTTAGTTTTAAATTGAATTGAAATAAACAACATGCATGTACAGGAGTAAGGAGTAGAATATTCTAGTCATTTCTTGGGAAAATCAAGTTCATCCTTAATTAAGATATGCGGTGATCCTTGTTTCTCGCGTAGGTATATTTTACCATTTGTGACCCAACAGTACTGGTATTCGTTACTGCTTGCAAAGTCTCTAGCCAAAAAGAACAGTCTTCTCATTTTCGGTGTTAAATATTCGGAAACAAATATAGGGTTAGCTGGACCGCTTATTTCCAGGTGTTCTGACGACAGCCTGTTCTTTGTATCTTTATTGAACTTTCTGTACATTCGGATAAACTGTTCTTTTAGAATGTTGGTAGTAAATTCTATTATCACAGGCCTGTTATTTTTTTCAGTGGAGCCTATGCGAAAGGCATCTTTAATCTCATGGCGTTGAATCGGAACATTGATTACAGAACCAGTCTTGACAACGATATCTAACAATTTTTCTTTTGACTCCTGAGTATTAACAGGTATATTTTTTATTTCGACACAAGCAGATCTAGAGCTTCTTTCCAGTTTTTCTATTTTGTCTTCCAAGGTCTTTATGAGCATTGAATTGTTGTTCCTCTCAGATTCTAGTTGCATCTCTAATTGGCTTATATGGGTTTTCAACGCGTCGTAATCTTGCGAAAGAAAATCTACTGTAGATTGAATGTTGGTGTTCTGAGTTTAGAAATTTTCGCAATGTTTTTGTTTTGTTGCTCTTTAAATTCGGTAAACATGGTTTTCATTTCTGACATAAAAATCGATATTAGATTCTCCTGAGTAGCCCCTAATTCCAAACACTTGCGTTTATTTCGTTGTGTAACGTGTAGGTATTCCTTCTCAACACACTTTCCGGGTTCATCGGCGTTAATGTTTGGTTCCGACGAGCTATGTTGCAGCGTGTTGGGTAAAGGCGTGGCCGGGAACATGGAGCTTGGCGTAGGTGTTCTTGGTGGAGATCTATTGATAGGCATGTTGAAGCTGGAGTGTGAGAGTACGACGAAAGCCAAAACCAGTCTTAAGAACTTCTTAGTTATATTAAAAAACTCAGCAATATGTTTTTGAAACCATAGAAACAATCTGTGAAATCCAAAAAGAAACTCACGGGTCCGGATTTGAACCACCACTCGAGCGTGGTGACGAAAATAGCAGTCGGGCGTACGGCCACTCGACCAAAGCTACACAACATTTGGGCTCTAAAAGCTCAGATGTATTGTCAGACGTCGCATACGTGCGAACAGTATGACCTTGCTGTGTACTTGCTCGAGACAATGACAATCACTTTTGCACTTTTTTAACACGTTGAGCTTTGATTTGCGTTTCGCTTTTATGGCAAATTTAGTTTATGTGTAATAATACACACTCGTTTTATCACTGTCTTTACAACACTTGAAGAGTAAAGAAATGAAAGTTAATACCCAAAAGTTAATTTTTAAACGATTTTAAACACGGAGCGTTACTAAAACACGTCTACTCGCGGCGGTATCGCAAGGAGGGGGGAAACAAAATAAAGGTAAAGAGTTAATAGTTTGTTTGAACGCGCTAATCTCTAAAAGCACTAGTTGCATTTTAAATTATTTTTTTGGTGTTTGATAGCCCGCCCATTTCTCGAGTAAGGTTGTAGACTATTTAACATTACGCTGTGATTCCAAGGAGCTGAGCAAAAAGAAAAAAAAGACAGAAATAATGGGAAGTGCAAATGATGTAAAATCGCGATGCGACGCGATGCAGTGGGTGGGGGCCGTATTTTCATGTGGACAAAGTCGCAGACAGAAGCTAGTAATCTTAATAAAATAAGTTCTGAACAACTGAGTTAAATAAAAACCCTCTGAAATCAATTAACACATTTTCGTTAATTAACACTTTTTCGTTAATTGACTTCCAAAACTCGATGAAAGTTTTATAATGACAACAAAAACTTTTTATTAATTAATTTTGAGAAGTTTTCTTATTGTTAACAGAAGTTAATGAAAGACGAAAACAAAGTAGCACTTAGTGATTTGTTTCTAAGGTCGACATTATTAACGACCGACTAAGCTTGTTTTAATTATTATGTATGTTCTTCACCAAATTTTTTTTTTTAAATCTTGACTGAATTTCAGCCACGGTGGGCGATCTCAACGAAGATTAGCAGGAGATTATTATACTGCACAAATGTAAGCGCAAACACAGGTGCACTCACTTTAAGGTTCCTTCAAACGGGTGCGACACGCTACACCAAGGTACCGCAGTTCGCGCAACACGCGGTGCGGTGCCTTTGTGTCGCGTGTCGCGCCATTCTGCACAAGTCTTGACTCTTATAGTCCGCTGGGACGGCACGACCAGGGAGAGATTAGGCGCAGGACCAACGGCTATCCGAGGCGCTGGGTTGCCACACCACCAACTTCCAAACTCCAGGCTGCTTTGCATTGAGAAATTCCTTATTTCAAAAATCCAATAAAACTTATCCCGACCCGGGAGTCGACCCCACGCTCAGAAGTTTCGCTATTACATAAAAATTCACACAAACAGAGCCAGGAACAAAGCGAGGTTTCATAAAATCCTCACAATATTGGCTTTGAATTAAGGACCCTCCACCTTAAGTAGTCATAGCCCTATATACAGTCAGGGAAATTAATTGTAAAGCAAAGTGATACCCAGCGTAAATTTTAGACGCTTGAGCTACTTCATAAAACTGTAAAAAAAAATGGCTGTTGTTGTGATTTGAATAGACGAACAGTTTAAGTTGGTTGTCAGTTTTATAAACAATAATTAATAACCCTTACTGTACTCGAATATTCACATGATAGATGGCTTCATTCTTCTGACAAGCAACACAGATTCATTAAGTACATATTAATTTATACCTATGTATGAACGCGATATATCATCTCTTGATTAGGCGGTATCGTTTTTCTGTTATTCTATATTATTACACCTACAACGATCCTTCTGCGAAATTAGATTGGAACCACTACGGTTGGAACTCGCGTTTTTATCGCTTTTGGTTGTTCATAGGGAATTTGAGGTTAGTTGGTTTGGAGTGGTTGCCAAGGAGTCTTCGAGCCATGAGATAATATTAGTTATGTATTATTACTAAGTTTTTACTACTACTATTTTTTAAGTTTACAGCAGCTATGCTAGTGATATGTTGATTTGATGTAAGTTCTATGTTTCAAGCTTAGGTGTGACCTACATAAGCTTGAAAAAGTGTAGATTGTTCACAGGCGTATGAGAATTGCATTTCTATGTGTTTTTTTTATACGTTGCTTTTCTAAATATATGGTCCAATTCTCTTGTCATGAAATTGTAAACTACATATTTTAAGCCAATAAAATTTATATAGTTTGATATAATTTTTATAAAAATATTAGAACGTTCATCGTTTATGAGTTTGTTGGTGGTCATTGTTGCAGATCAAAGACGTTATATTCTCTATGTTGCAGATGGATAGTTGAACCAGCTGTTTTACAAAACAAGTCCGATAAGTAAAACAACTGAAAAACTTTCAAGTGGACTGCTATTGCGGTACGTTTAACAAAACTGCTACCGATGTTTGTATGTAATGCAGAATTGCTGATAGGCAGTCACAATAAGCGTTTTGTGTAGCTTCTAATGCCGGACGCAGTAACTGAGCTAGGACACCCTGACCAATTGGTTTAGGTTAGGTTAAAACTGTGAACAACCGGGCGAGCGCTACTTTCAAGTTGGTCGCAGTTACTTGGATATTTAGTATTTTAGGGCTGACTAACTTAAACCTTCCTTAAAAATCACTGTTTTTACTTGAGTTACGAGTCATTTTAACTCATATTTCTCATTTTATTTATTTTCCGATTCCGACGCCATTATTGTTGTTACGATATACAAAATCCCAAGCGGCAAAATTTACAACTAAAATCTAAAATTTGACGTTTCATTTCAAGCTTTTTTACTAAAGCTCTAATCGTAGACCCGCTGCATTGATAAATGCAAAACATTTAAGCAATATTACGTGTTAAAGTTCAGTTATTATGTAAAACCGCTAAACGTCGTTTAGCTGTTTAACATAGCGGAGCTGTAACGTAAAAACACTTGGGGTTTTGTGAAACAGCGGAGTCGACAATCACCAACCAACTAAGTGGTAAATATTTTCCTCATACATATTAAAACTGCACGAAAACTATTCCAGTTTGTTTAACCTATAGTAACGCCACGGCCTCATTGTTTGCGTTCCTTGTTTATATAACGAATAAGTCTATTTACTTGGGATTAGGCCGAAAACTATGCGATAATTTGCCATGTTACGACTGTTTACGTCATAAGATAAATAGAAAGAGGTAATATCGACTCATTATGTCGACCAAATAATGAGTTTTATGAAGGGCTGCGCTAATGTGAACATGGTAGCGAATCGATTTGAAATTAGAACTCTTGGTTATGATTATTGTTGGGATTGTGTTTTTATTTTATAACATTACATAACATCACGCCTGTAATCCCAGAAGGGTTAGGCAGAGGTGTATTTATAGTACACCCACATTTCGCCAGTTATGTTTAAGTCCCATGTAATAGGGATTATTACCATCAACCGGACACAATTTCAGACTCCGCGCTGCTACTGTAAAATTCTAGATAGAAAAACCCAATAACACTTTGCCCGACCTGGGAATTGAACCCAGGACCTTCATGCTCAGCAGTAGCTCTTGCGACCACTAGACCAGTGAGGTCTTTATTTTATTTAATGCTTATTTGTGTCTATTACGTGAAGAATTACATCAACAAATTATTAAGGAAATTGATACCCTTCCTCAATTTGCCATATTAAAAGCCATTTATGATATACGGTCATATTTAAGTTGATATTCAAATTGATAAACAATTCATTTCGCTGACTATACTTATGCGTCGATTTTCTATGTCTTAATTAACATCTCGAACTGATTACCTTTGCATTTGCGACTTCAAATCGATACCCGACTGGTCAAGAAGTGACCTAGTGCCTTTATAATAATATTTAAAAAAAAAAAAACTTTGCACCTTGCCACGCGGTGCCTTTGTGTCGCACTGTCGCATCGCGCCTGTTTGCCTTTAAACGTGACTTTTCTGTCTGTCTGTCCAAAAGTGCGCTTCGGGCGCGATGCGACACCCATGCGGCAACCTTGAGAGCCATTCATTAATTTATGTAAATTTATCTCTTCATATGTTTTTTTCTGCCCAATTTTTAGTTGGTATAATCTACTTCTACTTATATACATGACGGAGGAAGACCGTCCGCATCATCATTAGCACTCATCGTTGGTCTCCCTAACTGTGGGCGTCCGTAGGTGGGTAGTGTTGGATGAAGAAAACAGATTCGTATACACAATCACACTATATTTACAATCCATCCAGTAAATAACAAGACAGTAGATAGGTAGGCACATTTAGTTATGTAGGTACGTATCACAGAACGCGCGATGGTTTGGTGGTGTCCGCGCGCGCCGCTCGCCAACAGAACAAGTGAAGTCTAGCCTCGATCCATGTGGCGCGCGCCCCACTAACTCCATCGAACGCCACCAGATGGCGATGGCGTTGGCGTACCGGATACGACTCGATTGCGACACGGCCATCCTGCTTGCACACGTCCTCGTGTGACGGTTACCCTGCGAACAAAATAGTCCACGAAAGAATTTTGTTCCACTCGGTCACTCCTGACCAAAATCTAGATTCATCGGATCGGTGTAAAATAAAGAAATTTTACTCTACAGTTTTATTTCAACCAAATCTTACTCTTTAACTAAATCAAACATCTTAAAATTGGGAATAATCGAAAATACAAAAATCATTACCCTGGGCCATGTACCATTGTCGTTTGAATCAATCTTTAAAACTCTACTGCAACAAAAACTGCCAAGCTTACAGAAACCCTCGAGTAAAACCTCTATCGCCACGGCTCTCCAGCCGACCAGCAATCGCATTGCTCTCACACATCCAGCGCATGGATCAACTGTACGCATATCCATCGAGTGGATCGCCCGTGTGTATCACCCACTGACTACACACTACGGTCTCTCCGGACCCCGACCTCCGCCAGAGATACACGCTCATCGCGCACCCACGGACTACTTGAGTTGCCTCAAGAGACACCGATTTCTACCGGGCTACGACTACGTAATAACTACTGGTACGGTCGCATGAAATACGGCCGATAGAACCCCTTACCCGACTTTCTACCACAACTTAAGCTTGCTCATCATCAAAATCCTTATCAACATCAACATCGACTGGTACGTGACCCGCTGGCATCGTCCTTAGCCTATCGTGTGCATACTTGTAGGTACGCTTAGAATTTAGGGCTTTCAGTGTATAACGATCACCGTCCAAAATCTCAATCACTCTAAACGGACCTTTAAACTTTGGTTCTAATTTAGTTTGATTTCGTTCTTCGTTTTGTAATAAGACAAAATCGCCAATCGCAAATTTTTTAATTTTTGCCTTTGTTTTGTCAAATCGTGTTTTGTCATATTTCGCACACTTCTTAATATTCTCTGACGCGCGCTCGCGCATTTCCTCTATGTCGACATCGGTCTCTACATCGCTACACATCAATGTTAGTGGTCTCGCAGCTTTTCCTATCAAAAGCTCCAGAGGTGAAGCTTTTGTAACTCGATTCATCGTACAATTTAACGCAAGTTGAACATCTCCTATAGAGTCCTGCCACGATCTGTTATTGCTCGTCTCTATAGCAGTTAGCATCGATTTAAGGACACTCATGACACGCTCTACCTGCCCATTAGCACGAGACGAACCTGTCGCTATCAGATGCAAGTCGATATTCTTGCTCACGCAAAAATCGCGAAACTCTCTACTGGCAAAACATCGTCCTTGATCTGCTATTACGCGAGTCGGAGCACCAAAAAGCGCTACACTTTGAGTAACCGCGTGAATACTACTCTTAGAGTCAATGTTCGCCGCATGGTAGAGCAGCACGTACTTCGTAAACGCATCGATTAACACAAAAATGTATTCCTTCTTATCATTCTTTCCGCTTAGCTTACCCGTCGCGTCTACGTGAACCGTGTGCCACGGGCTCGTCACCTTAGGTATCGGATGCAATTCGGCTTGAATTTTACCGGAATGAGACTTCGCGACTTTGCACGTAACGCAACTATCTACGAATTTTTTAACGTACTGAGACATACCCGGAAACCAATAATAATCGTATAGCTTTTCTGTTGTCTTTTCGGCACCAAGGTGAACGATAGCGTCATGGAAATTATTGACTACAGACCATCGGAGAGCACGAGGTAAAAACGGTAAGCATTTAGACCTACCATTACGTTGGATATTACGATGAAGGACGCCTGAACGTAGCACATAAGTCTTGGCTAGTTGCTCACCTAGTTGATCCTCTTCTAAATCAGTTATGATTTTAGAAATCTCTACATCGCGTTATTGTTCAGCTTGAAGCCAATTGGGAGAGAGTTCAGCATGGTCAATGCGTTTTGCACTTAAACAGGACGCTACTGGTTTCGAATCGAGCGGTAGAGGGTTTCGTGAAAAGAAATCTACATGTGACATACGTTTCCCCTCCCTATACGTTACGTCAAAATCGAAAGACTGCAGAAAAGCCCACCATCTATGCGCCCGGGGAGTAAGATCCTGCTTTGTTTGGGAAGATTTCAACGAGTTGCAATCCGTAACGACGTTAAACTTTCTGCCATGAAGATATTGCCTAAAGTGTTTGATAGAATTCACAACCGCGAGAGTTTCGAGATCGTACGAGTGATATTTGCTCTCTGCAGGAGATGTTCTCTTACTAAAGTATGCTACCACACAACGCTTACCATCAGCCTTGACTTGGAACAAAATTGCTCCATACCCCAAACTACTTGCGTCTGTGTGCAGCTCTACTGGGAGTTCTGTGTCATAGATCGTCAATACCGGATCACTCGTCAAGGTAGATATCACTTTTTGGCGAATGTCTTCATGTTCTGGTTTCCACGTCACTTCACCTTTCAGTGAAGTCAGTCGATACAACGGGGCCATTATTCTAGAGAAATCTTGCACAAATTGGCGAAAGTATGAGGCTAGTCCGATAAACTGTCGTAGTTGGGTCACCGTTTCCGGAGGTGGTAGAGCCGTTAAGGCCTCTACTTTTCTGCGATTGGGTCTGATCTGACCAGACTCTACCTCAAACCCTAAGAACTCTACCTTCGTCTTGAGGAAGGAGCATTTCCTGAGGTTCAAAGCGAAACCAGCTTGAGTTAGAATTTCTAACACAGTGTGAAGTCTTTGTAAACCTGACTCTACATCGGGAGAGACGATCAAGACGTCATCAACGTAGACGATTACGTAATCGTGAGCTAGATCACCTAGAGCATTCATAATAGCTCTCTGAAATACTGAAATTGCATTTTTCAGACCGAAAGGCATGGTCAGGAATTCATACTGACCCTCGGCTGTAATAAAAGCAGTGCTCTCTATGGACTCTTCGCTTACTGGTATTAAATGAAAACCGCTAGCGCAGTCTAATTTTGAAAAATAATTGGCACCATTGAGACGCGCGATTTGGTCGGAGATTAGAGGGAGCGGGTAACGATCGGAGACGGTGTTACTATTAAGCTCGCGGTAGTCTATACACATGCGGTCTGAACCATCGCGTTTCTTTACTAGCAGAGCTGGGCTTGCAAATGGAGAGCAGCTAGGTCTGATAATGTTAGCTTCTAAAAGTTCTTTCACGCGGTCGCGCACAACGCTTCGTTCATCCACGGACATCCTATACGGTCGCCGCTGCACCGTGCGATTCGGATCAATCAACTTAATCTTAAGCACGCCTGTGTTCACTCGCGTCGTAGGCAAACCGGTAATGAAAAAGTCTGAAAACTGATTAAGCGTTTGCAAAAGCCTAGTCTTGTCATTGCCTGTTACATCCGTCGCGATAACAGTGAAATCCGATTGGAGCGATTTATCACTATTATGACTCACCGAATTTACACAAAGTACTTTCGTTAATGATAGCTCCGTTGCCGTCATGTTTACAGCAAAACCCCGATTTAAAATCTCGCGACCTAACATAACGTCACTTTGCAAATAATTGTCGGGTAAAACATGCAACAATATTTCGAGTGGGTGATCGTTAATGACTACACAACATAAAATCTGTTCTGTACTGAATACTCGCGTTTGACCAATACCAGTCATAGCAACTACATTACTAACACGTTTACCATTGAATTTCGATGCAAAACTTTCCTTTACCAACGAGCATTCAGCACCAGAATCGTAAGTAAAGCTTAACAATTCACCTTTGTGTTGTAACGTACTCGATGGTGGTTGCACGACGCAGACATCGACGCGCCGCTCGCTCCGCGGCCCTCCGCGTGCGCCGTCGGCCGGCCCGCTGCCACCACCGCTCGTACACCGAACGGCTATGTGACCCGGCGTGCCACATTTGTAGCACACCAAGGGCTTCGCTGCCGTCTGCTGCGCCGCTTGACTCGATGATGGTGTTGTTGGTCTTCCCCTAGTTTCCAACGGCTTGCTTCTGCACTCAATTCGCTTATGACCGGTTTTTCCGCAATTAAAACATTTAATTGATGTCAACTTTGCTCGCTTAATATCAATTGTAGTCGAAGATTCACCGATGGTGTTTATCTTGCGCTTTAAATGTGAAAACGCGTTCAGTTCTTGCTGTAGTTTGTCCCTCGATGTAATGTTTGTAGTGAACGCCATTCGTTGAAGTCGCGGATCAAACTGTGATATGTGAGCGAGTACTGTTGCTACGGCGATTTCTTCTTTGTTTACATCTTTCCAACGATTAGTCAGCGAAGCGATTAAACGACTTGCAAACGCGGGTAGTGTTTCCTTTTCACTCGGTTTTTCGCCATTCATTTTAATGAGGGTACCCGCCAATGTCTCGGTCGAAATAAATCGTGTTGTGAAAAGTATCTTGAATTCCTTCCATGTCATTCCTTCGTATGCTATTTGAGATAGCCATGTGGATGCTTCACCTTTTAGCGCCTTGCTGACCGCCAGAACAAGTCGACCGCCGCTTGGTGGTTTTTCGGAGAAACACAAATCTGCTGTCGCGCACCATGATCTTGCGTCGGTATCTTGTTTTTCAGGATCAAATGCGGGTAGTTCTTCACAGTAAGTTGGTTTTGGTGATTGCAGCGCTTCAATCAATGCTCGCATGTTCTTGTTTTGTTGTTCGAACATGGCACGCCAGACGTTTGTTTCCATGTTCTGATCCAACACGAATCCCACTTCTGATGACGGAGGAAGACCGTCCGCATCATCATTAGCACTCATCGTTGGTCTCCCTAACTGTGGGCGTCCGTAGGTGGGTAGTGTTGGATGAAGAAAACAGATTCGTATACACAATCACACTATATTTACAATCCATCCAGTAAATAACAAGACAGTAGATAGGTAGGCACATTTAGTTATGTAGGTACGTATCACAGAACGCGCGATGGTTTGGTGGTGTCCGCGCGCGCCGCTCGCCAACAGAACAAGTGAAGTCTAGCCTCGATCCATGTGGCGCGCGCCCCACTAACTCCATCGAACGCCACCAGATGGCGATGGCGTTGGCGTACCGGATACGACTCGATTGCGACATACATATAAAATTATCGTGCCGCAATGTTTGTTACCAAACTCCTCCGAAACGGCTGGACCGATTTGTTGAAAATTTGTGTGCATAACGGGTAGGTAGGAGAATCGGCCGACATCCATTTAAATGAAAAAAAAAATTAAACAAAACAACGTTTGCGGGGTCAGTCTAGTCCAATTTATAAAATTCTCGCAATAGTGTCGCTATGTTTGTTAGATACCAAACTCCTCCGAAACGGCTGGACCGATTTGTATGAAATTTTGTTTGCATATCGGGTAGGTCTGAGAATCAAGGGGTATCGTGTTACCCAGTAACTGGATTTAGGAGGTCAGATCTGGAAGCGGATCCCAACGACATATTGGGAAAAGACTAGGAGGCGATTGATTAGGTAATCCACGCAAATCGAGCGTATGTCACACGTGGTATTCATCTAAAAACAAGCATCAGGTGGTAAGATCCAGTGTTGCCATCTGACATTATGCTGAGGCCCTTTTGGCATATTTTTTAAAAATTTACGTAACATATGTTATATGGACACCTATACAGGGTTTCCCGTAAGTCGACAGTCATAATAGAAAAAAAAAACACAACAATAATAGCAACAGGACTTAACCGTCACAGGCAGTAGATTTTCTCGTTTATTTTTTACAACAAAGATACAATTCTATTTTTCTATTATCTATTGTGACTTGACCTGACCTATCACCCGTTTCCGGCTTCGACTTACGGGACAACCTATATCCGGGCTGCTACTGAGAAATTTCAGATGATAAAACTCAATAACACTTTTTCACCTCCAGAAATCGAACCTAGGTGCTGCCGAGTATAAGGTATACTCGGCAGCACCGTTTGCTGCTAGACCAACTACTTATTTGTATTAAGACCAATATTTTTTTACTTTATTTCTTCACTTAAAAATACATGATCAAATAGAATTTGCAAATAAACTTAATAGAAGTGATAATTTTCGATATCTAAGTAAACATAATAAAAAAAAATGTGACTTGATGACTTTTTTGGGGTAAACAACCGCTGGTATTGTATTAACTTTAAACTTGAATTTGTTTTTTATTTCATCGTGTCGTGGATATGAAAACCCATCAAGTCTGTTAAGTTTATCACAAAGAAAAAACTTATTTTTCAAACTGACATTTCAAGTACACTACCAACAATCGTTGACCCGGAACAAAATTATCATCAAATATTTTTATGTCATGTCAACGGAGTTTTTTTTGCTAATTTATATTTGACCCTGTTTAAAGTAAACACAACACAACAAAACTGTAAAATAACAACTTCTTTGTTGCAGTAAACACAAAAATGCTTGATGTCAAGGAGGTAAATCTCCTAATATTCTCACCGAAATAATTTAAGAAACCCAAGCAGGCGCTTTACTTTGTGTAAATAATTTAATCACCACTGCTCTCAAAACGGTGAAGGAAAACATCGTGAGGAAACCGGCATGTCCTAGAACCAAAAATTCGAAGACATGTGACATCTACCAACCCGCACTGAGCCCGCGTGGTGGATTACGGCTCACTACCTCTCATAGAGAGGAGGCCTGTGTCCCAGCAGTGGGAACGTTATAGGCTGATTATGCTACGCTATGCTATGCTTTGGTAGAAATAAAGGTAAAAAGGTGACAATTTTGTCACCATTACATAAAGCTTGTAAAGTAAGGAGTTTTGGGCTTAGTTTACCATAGTATTTTTCTGGTGGCTATGTTTTCTTTTTAAGGTTTCGTACCCAAAGGATACCAACGGAACCCTATTACTAAGCCTCCACTGTCCGTCCGTCCATCTGTTTGTCAGCGGGCTGTATCTGAATAATAATAATAGTAATATAATATTGTAATAGTTAGAAAGTAGAAATTTTCACATGTATTGCTGGGTATAACAAGAAATAATAAAAATAAAATAATGTAATTTTTTTTTACTCTCCATACAAGAAACGTGTTTATTCAGCGTTTTATGCCTTGTGGTACGGAACCCTTCGTGTGGACCTACGGACAGACAATTGAAATTATCACAGATTGGTCTATTTCTATTGTCGCTATCATAAAAAGTTAAAAATTGAAGGGGGTCTGCATACAAGAAATGTGTTTTCTGCGAGTTCTATCTGCGCGCAGCGAGAGTATGCGCGTCTGATTGGCTTTGCCGGGTTTTTTTCTTTTATATTTAGTATGGGAGTTTTTTTTTTACTTACAATCTTCTTAAATAAGTGTTGCTTACTTGTTGAAGAACATTGATAATCACTTGTACAAGTGTTACATTTTCAAACTCCAGATGTAGTTGTAGTAATTAACGACAAAATTACCTAACTTTTCATTGCCTTGATAGATGTTTTCCAACTCTACCACACCCACACACACAAATCCCAAGGTACAGGTTTAAGTCCACACCAACACACACGCACAAACACTCCTCACAATTAATCTTTAAGACCATTAAAAAATATGTATGTTAAAAACAGAATTATTACGCAATTATATTTTGTAAAACGTGTCGCTACTAAAGTACGGGATTTTCCTAGTTTCAAGGGGACTTTTGTCTTCTGCATGCTCTAAACATGGCCCCCCCAATCACACGTCAGACCAGCAAACTTGTTGCCCACATCGATGATTCTTGTTTTCAGAGCGATGAGACCTTGAGGTTGGACTTGGTCAGGGAACAGTTACATGTTGTTTAAATAATTATATCGTTGAATAACAGTCAAGTTTATATTTTTATTTCCTTTCCTCCTAGAAAAAGAGAGAAAAAATGATTATTCGGCACAAACAAAACGCACATTACAAAGATAAAATGACATAAAATATACGTACGAATTGGCCAAAAGTTCCTACAAAATCCTTACGCTGACGAAACTGCTATCCTTACTAGTAACAAGAATCCTGTATTTGCCTCTGAAACTCTCGAAGTCAAAGTCAAAGTCAAAGTCAAAGCATTTATTTCAAATAGGCCCATAAAATGGCACTTTTGAACGTCAAAAGAAGGGCTATGTCGATAAACGGCAAATTGAGGATCAAAACCAGTGCCAGTAAATCTGTCCATGTGACATTCACTTTTCGCTAAGGAAATTCTCAGCATGTCAGACTAGATGATCAGAAACTACCACAAAGCGAGACGTTGACGTTGGCATAACACTTGATCCCTATATAAAACCCACATGGAAAGCCCATATTCAAGCTAACGGAGATCATCTTAACTTGAAGCACAGAAGTCTACAATGGCTCCTGGGTAAAAACTAAACACTTAGCATAGATAACAAGCCGTTCCTGTAAAATGCCATACCTACTAAAACCAATTTGAACATAATGGGATCCAGCTCTAGGGCACAGCAAATGTCTGAAAATTAGACATACTATAGAAGGCACAAAAAATAATTCTACAAGCCATTTCTAAAGCTCCATGGTTTATCAAAAACGGAGAGTAACACGTAATTCTAAATGAACACCGTGCAGTAGGAGATATAGTCAAGAGCTACATGCTATAAGACAAAACTTGAGAAGCGTCCAAAACCACTAGCAGTTGCATTAACCAAGTCTGACCACAAACGAAGACTTAAGAGACTTGCAATAATAGACTATGTCTTACAAGTGTAAGGGTTTGTCCACATCTGGCGAATGCGCCACGAATGCCGCTCGCGAGCTGCTCGTGCGCTGCACGCGTGCATTTCAAGTTCGCCCACCGCAAGCTACGCGCATTGTGCGAACGGCGCAAGAGCAGAGGCGTGCTGCACGTACTTCCGTCTACAGTATGAAAGCGAATGAAACAGAATGCCGAATAAGTAACCGCCCGCGCTCACTGTGCAAGCCTTGCATGAGTTGCGCTAAAGAGGCGCATCAAACAATTGCAGTAACTGCACGCGTGCAGCGCACGAGCAGCTCGAGAAGCGGCGCATTCGTGGCGTACGTTAATGAAAATAAAGAGGATTCCTAATGAAGATATTACTCTGCAAAGCCCTACTAAGTCCACATCTGCACATAGATGACTGACTGATTGCCGATCAAAATAGAGAAAAACAATCCTTTCAAACTTGGCTCTCCTAATTTACGTCTCCCTCCATTCTGCGACATCGTTTTCATTCACGTTATACACAATTTCATCTACGTCTGTCGTTGTCAGAAATAACAGCTTATCCTTCCCAGCTTTGCCCAGTTAGTCTCTTAAAGTCAAATACTTCTTTCTCTACAGTACCCGCTAAATCTCTCCGTCAGCAAAAGGTGCTTTTCCGGACATTATCAGGAAAAAAGGCGGATGATACGGAAACAGAGTTTTAAGCAACTCCAAACTGTCGGTTTAAGCTCTTAATGATCCAATTTGCGAAGCATTTTGCCGGCAAATACGGCTTTAAGTGGGGCTATGAAGTCAGCGAGTTTACGAGCGTAGGCTGTGTTGAATTTAAGTGGGTTTTTTCGTCCAATATCTCAGTTTACGATGTTTGTGACAGTTCACTGCGTTTAAGGTCTGTTCTTGTTATTGACTTGATAATTTTAAGCTCACGTGGAATAGTAAAACCTTCCTAATGTTAAAGGAATGGTAGAAATAAAGAATTCATAAAAAAAAACAGAAAATATACCAACCAGTACCCAATAAACAACAAGATAACTTTGGCAACTAATAATAAATCAAATTATAAGAGTTTGTAAATGAACAAACACGAATTAATGTCACCAAAACAATTGGTTACCTTAGAATAACTAAATTAATCCGATGCTAAACTTATACAATTTCATTATTATTCTAACAGTCAGCCGACAGTTAGATAAACTTTCTTTTGAAGAAACTAAATTGTCGAATAAGTTATTTTGTCAGTCTAAAATACAGTATCTTCAGTTCGTTTGTTTATTTAATATAAATTGTATCGTATTTAGATATCGTCCCATCACGTCAGCAGAGTTCCGCTAGCTAATTTAATTATTTTAACCCTGTTTTATGAAGGTGAGCACTAATAAAAGATTTTTACAAGAATAAATCCTTTAACTAAAGGGTGTAATTTCATTAATATATTCTAATCTTAACTAATATTATAAATGCGAAATTATGTTTGTTTGTTTGTTACGCATTCACGTCAAAACGGATGAATGGATTTGGATGAATTTTTGGCACACAGATAGACCATGACTTGGGTAAGGACATAAGCTTCTTGTATAATAAGCTGCTAGTATAATATTATGAATTCGAAAGTAACTCTGTAAACCCTGTTCACGCCTAAACTTTTGAAGGAAGTTTGCAAGGAGATAATTTGCGAAGTACATAGGCTACTTTTAAACCCGGTAGCACGGTCCCGTGGGATAATTTCCAACAGAAACTAGTAGGAAATATAAGATTTATGCAAATGCAAAACATTTACCGATGGGAAATTCCATCTAAACAAATGTATTCCAGTGTTTCGTCGCAAATAGACGTATTTTTCACATCTCCAATGCTGCAGTTGCTTTTATTTTGTCAGCTTGGTTTCATGGCCCACGCAAGGATTACAGTGACGTCGTCGACTCATTCACGGCAAATTCCTTCATTTCTCCTTTTTTCTCTCGAAACTTAATCCCTATAATATCGCGGGTGTAAGCAGGCACCTACTTAAACTGCCTTGGTAATGGCAGCTACGTCGCCGGCAAAATTAATTTTAATGAGAAAAACTCGGGAGCCTACAGCGAAAGTGGATTAAGCTACAAAAAGTTTTTATTTATTTTGTGTGTTGCCATTAGACTTAATTTAGTGATATGGCGTTGCCCTATTTTTAAGGTCTGCAATCAAATTATTTTTCATGGTTCTTTTAGTGTTTCGTGTTTATATTTGAAAATAAGTTTATGCATATTTTTATGTTGTTTTGAAGGCGTTGGTATGTTTTTGAAGACGGATATTAATTAGGGGAAGCGTTTAACCTTTTCAATGGGGTAGGGAGGAAATGTTTTAAGGGTACTTTAAGGGGTTAATGAAGCACTACTTCCTGAATGTACATAATTTGTTTTATAATTGCCTTTTATTTTATTTATTTAATATAAGGTACCTTCACAGATTTTTTGACTCGGCCTATGGTCTTTTGCCGTTTTTCGTCAACATGCGTTGTTTGTGAGCTCATTTCGATAATAACTTAAAAAACTTGTCTCATTGGTACAATTATTACATTGCCATATCAGGTAAGAACGATTGGTCATAATATGTTCGTGTTTGTAAGAGTCTCTCACATAGAAATGCAGTATTTATTTGAAAAAAATATTACCTGAAAGCTTTTAACTCACCTATTCCCCTAGTGAGCCTACTCAAAAAACGTAATAAGTGACACGAAACGGGTCTGTTAATTAATGTACACATTTCTTTTCACACAATTTTCGTGAAAATGAAAGACTGCTTGTTGGGGTAGTTCCCTAAAAATAAAGGTTCCTATTTTAAAAATAAAAAGGGGAACATTCTCATTACGAAGACAGAATATAAATAAAAAAAAGCATTACGACTTTTAGTAAAAGGCCTTTTCCGACGTAATAATTCAAAATGTACGAAAAAAACCTCCGGAGTATTTGAAGTGGCCGACAAACGGCATATTGTTTGTGGGTGTGCCGTAACAAAACGAATTGTTTGAAAAAAAAACAATTTGTTTCGCTTCAAAGGATTTTTTGTTATTTTAAAGCGTTGCTTCTTGCAAACGTTAGGTAATAATTAGGAAAATAATTGTTTCGACAAATTCATTATATTAATTTACCTTGTTTTGTTTATTTGGAATTTAGCTAAAGAGCGATGCTAGGCATTTTGTTTGAAAAATACATCAACAGTGCTAACAGGCAGCGAAATATAAGAGTGTAGGACGTCGGACGGTTTCAGACTTACTTCACATGGTCTACATATCTTTAATTAGTCCTGATTTGCAATTATAAACGATAAAAATATTACGAAGCATATATTTTCCTAGCACCTTATACCAGTTCATGTAACGCTTATCTAAGCGTTTCTTCGACTGTTGCATCAAGCACCCAAATCCCCTGATTTCAGAGGCCACCAGCATACTCCCTCCCGCATTAGCAGTATTCGCCGACCAAGGCATACCTTAGTCACCCCCGACGACGCCATTACCCTCCTCCAGGAGAGTCGTAAGGCCACCAGCACTCTAAACAAGCCCAAAACCCGATCGCCGTCATACCGTCCTCGCCGCCGAAGGCTGCCGCGACGCCTTAAGTCACGCCCTCCCCGACCCATGCTCGAGCCAGCTCGCGCCGCTGATCCTGTAGCTTTAAACTCGTCCCTAAATAACACCAATCTTGATCCAGCTAGTTCCTTGCTGACCTCATTGAGCGACGCCCTAAGCCGAGGTCCGTACCCCACAGGGGGTGCCCTTAGCTTGTAGTCGATTAGTTTTTAAGTTTTTAAAGTCCTGGCTGGAGGCCTTAATTTATTAGGGCAACTACATGCAAGTCCGGTTAAGCAGAGAACAACCTCATAGGTTGCCTTTGAGATGCCATTACAAAAAAAAATGTCCTAGAGACCTATTATTTTCTTAATGATAAAAACAGCAAACGTTGACAGCTTTATATCAACCGTTTAAAAAAAAACAGCACAACCACACTTCTGTTTAGAACAGATACAATTTTCGAATAACACGTCTATTTTATATCTGTTCGAAAATGGAACGCAAAAAATATCGCATAAGTTGTGAATTCCAAACCCAGGCCAACGGGTTAATTAAAAATAAAATTCGCTAGGCTCAACCAGACACAACTTCTCTGCTTTTGTACTGGCACCCTAAGAAATGTGTACATTAATTAACAGACCCGTTTCGTGTCACTTATTACGTTTTTTGAGTAGGCTCACTAGGGGAATAGGTGAGTTAAAAGCTTTCAGGTAATATTTTTTTCAAATAAATACTGCATTTCTATATTAATGGTTGCTTATTTTATCTCTCCTTTCATTTTTCCCCTTTGGAATGGCGCTGTGAGCTTTCATATTAGTCAAGCCTGCATGATTTTCCTAGTAGGTTTGAATTTATTAACAGAATTTGAATTTTCTGGAAGAGTTGTTGTGTTTAACCTACCGGATTCGAATCAGTTACAGCCAGTCGCGCAATTGCCGTTCTAATTTCAGTTCCAATCTGTCAAAAATACCTCTAAATTTAACTTCATAGAGATTGCGAATATGTTTTGAACATTTTTAATCACAGGAATTGGCATGATTACGGAGTGGTTTATACAAACTCAAAAACAGACTCACAAATCTACACCATTTACACAGAATTGTTGCTATAAAGGCGAGTACATACTGGTATAAAGCAACAATACCCACGCCATCTTGTCTACATCTTAGACCAGCAACCCTCACTATACAACTCCACACATTAAATAAATTATTTATACGTCCAACGGACTCCCCGTTGGACGTAATAAGCTTTAAAATTAAGGGTCCCACCGCTCCAACTTTATGTACATAACCTTAGAACAGCCTTCTTGCCGACCATTTAGTGTAAGAATTTTGTCTTTTATAGCCAAACAGCTTCGTCGTAATTTTTCGCATGACAGATCACTCGCTGTGTTATATACCCGGCGGGACTAAGGTACTTTGCGAGTAACCCTTGCGAGGCGGTGGGGTTGAAAAATAATAGAGATGCTGTAGGGTTTTTCGGTACGGTTTTATGGTGTTAAGTAATCTTGGAAAGTACACTTGTAGTTACCTGATCAGAGGGATGAAAATATTACTTTTAAAACCTGGAAGGTGAAGGCAAATTTTGTTCATGACATAATCTCATTTACATAATTTAATTCACTTGACTGTTTAATTATTATAATTTTTTATTTTTGCCTTGTATTTTGGACATAAATTGATTTGATCTGATATTTATCTATTGTTTATCTGTTATATATTTACATCATTTCATTAACTTTTATCGTGTCATCTCCTCAGTCATCTAATTTTAACGTTATAAAATTGACAAATTTGAATTGTGTTGTTGTTATATCTTATATGGGTCAAGGACCTGATATAGGAATTTTAATTTTTAAAACAATTTTCCCTGCTGTCAAAAATTTAAAAACTGCAAGCCATGTCCCAACTTTTTATACAGCCACTCCGCTGCATCGCGGAGTAAAATTGGAATGAAAAAATATTATTAGCAACTTTGTAACATTACTAAATATTTATAATTTACTTTTCACTTAATTGTTATTTATTTTACATAGATTCGAGCTAAATATTAACATCATTAATTATTAAAAATACTGGCTGGTAGAAAAAAAAAACTAAAAGGCGGAGCAGTAATTCGATCTTTAGTTATTTTATCGAGTGCTAATTATTGACGTATTTAGAAATTTGTATAAAATGAGTTCATCAGATTCAGATATTGATTTAGCGCCTGATTTCATTAGATAAGAGGCTAAAACAGTTGTGGAAAACCTTTTAGTGCCAAAATCAAAAGAAACATTAATAATGTTTGAATAAAAATATTGTTTGTTTAATTAAACAGGTTTTTATTTACTTTCCTCATATTCGAAATTCGTGTGCCAAAACCATCTCTTGCTGTCTTTCATTTCTTGTATAACAATCTGCTATTGTTATGCAATGTACGAATAGTCTTGTTTCATGACTGGCGATATTCAAAAGCAGTGTAGATTTCTGGACATGGAAACCCTAGTGCGATCGCGCGCAGTAAACTTAACGTAAATTCGAACGATTTTTATCGCAAAAACAGTTGTCCCCTAGCACTTCGGTTTAAATTTTGGCGACAACCACAATAGAGTATTTGACTACTATCTAAAATATACACAAATTAATACTTATTTTATTGATATTACTAAAAAGGACTTTTGTGTGACACTTTTGTAGGAAAATATTCTTCAATCTTTGTACGCAAAACGATCATTGAATTGAATGGCGCGAAGTTACTATGGCGTTCCTGTGTTAAGAAGTAAGATGCTAATAATGCTGTCTCTGTCCAGCATCCACTTTAAAACTCATAGAACTTCGCCATTTTTAAATATTGTAAAATAATGCTTGAAAAATTTAATAAATAAATAAAAAGTCAATTATTCTACTAATATCACCTATAAACTTGAAAAACAAATTAACGTTACGTTCATTCCTCGCGTGCGTACTAGATGATTTTCAAAGACCTATTCAATAATACCCACTTGACTTAGTTCGTCGACTTTCATTTTTTTTTCATGGTAGTGTAGTGCGTAGCGGTCGGGCGTAGCGGCTCACTGTCAGATCAATCATTAGCAAACGAATCCGATAATCTTGACTCCACAAGTACGTTGAACATCTTCAGCGTGCGATGTAAGAGCGGTGTCTTTATGATTTCAGAAAACATAGACTGCGTATGTTTGTCCTTACATTCCTAACTAGCTGTTTCCCGTGACTTTTTCTGCGATCTAGGAGAAAAAGTTGCCTATGTACTTTTCCAGGTCATGGTCGGTCTACCCATGTGCCAAATTTCATCCAAATCCATTCAGCCGTTTCAGCTATCATAAATCTAATCTTTTCTCTTAATGATATTTAGTTTAGACTTAAATCAGTCTAAGTTCTTAGTTTCTGACAAAAACTTAAACACTATCAGTTTCGGACTGGAATTCTTCTACGCAACAATTCGAGTACTTGCATGCTTATACCTATTCTACAAAACACTTATTTGACTAAGAATAAATATTTTGCCCTATCGTATCAAATTCCCTGAGGCAAGGTCATCCATAGTCACATAGTCATTCCATTTCCGTGAATTTGTCACACAATGACCTTGCTACCTAAAGTCTCACCCAGACAGGCGCGACGCGAACAGTTTCTATGAAAACTTCATGGAAATTGATCACCAGAATCGCGTCGCGCCTATTTGTGCTTAAAACACAATTCCCTAGCTTGCCCCTTTTGTTACCGTAATCCAAAAAAACGGTAGAAAAATTCGGCCTTCTTATTAAAATTCCATACCGTAGATTCGTTTGGGAATATTAAAATATTTCAAACATCCACTTTAGAAGGGCAAGATAAAAATTTGCCAAGTGTCGGTTTACGGACGAAGTTGGGTCCCGCGGGTTATTGAACTTTAAAATAAATTAGAGCCACTGCTCGTCCAGGGCAAATTAAAACAACTGTTCGTCCAGGGCTAATTAAAACTACTGTTCGTCCAGGGCAAATTGTCAGTGTGCACCTTACCTTTTCCCATGTGGTGGTTGGCTTCTAGTCTAACACAATGCAGCTGAACCAGTATTTAACATGGACCTGCAACTGCATATCTGCCCTCCACAACCCAGTAACACGATACCCCTTGGTAAGACTGGTTGTCAGACATTTGGGATTCTGACTACACTTAATGACCGTCAAACGTCTACGAAGAACAGCCGGGACCGACGACTAAGTATGCTTTCCAAAGCATGGAAGGGTCTCGATATGTCGTAGATGGTCATCCATCCAGTAACTGACCACGGCAAGGGTGCGGCTGTTATTTTTTTGCTATGTTTATTTCTGCCATCAAAATGATCAGCCTATAATGTTACTCCGCCAGTCTCCTCTTGGTGAGAGGACACGCCGGTTTCCTCACACTGTTTTCCTTCCCCAGTTTGAGAGAGAGGGGAGAGCAGTGATGATGAAATAATTTACACAAAGTAAAGCACTTGATTTTTCAAATCTGGTAAACGACCCAAGAGCTTGACCCAAAACTATATACCGAAGACACCCCTCAACTATACACGTCAGATTGTATGAGATTAGGATGGCTCTGAAGCAGCTCAAAAACAATAAGGCGATGACGGAATATCGGCCGAACTCCTAAAGGCCAGCGAGAAACCTGTCCTTAAATTCAAATTCAAATTCCTCCCTCCAGAAGCAGTTGACGCCGTCATACTTGAAGGCAAAACGCAGCAGGCATGGAACAGAGTGTGGTGATACTTTTCTTTAAGATGGGCGACCATGCGCTTCTTAAGAATTATTGACCCATCTCACTTCTGAGCCATGTCTACAAGCTGTTTCCAAGAGTTATCACGAACCGTCTTGCGCGTAGGTTTGACGACTTCCAGCCTCTCGAACACGCCAGATTCCGTAAAGGCTTAGGCACCGTATACCACATACATACGCTGCGGCAGGTTATACAGAAGACCGAGGAGTATAACCTGCCTCTCTGCTTAGAGTTTGTGGACTTCGAAAAAACCTTCGATTCGATCGAGACATGGGCTGTACTGCAGTCTGTTCAACGGGGCCAGATTGACTATCGGAATCAATGTCAGTCCGACTCCAGGAACAGACCTCGCTTCCTATCCGTCTACAGCGCGGTGTGACACAGAGAGACGTTATCTCTCCGAAACTGTTAACCGCTACATTGGAGGATGTCTTCAATGTTCTGGACTAAAAAGGGGTTGGCATCAACATCAATGGCAAGTACATCAGTCACCTTCGGTTTGCTGACGACATAATAGTTATGGCTGAGACCATGGAGGACCTCAGTGACTCGATGACCTCAGTAGAGCTTCCAAAAGAGTGTGTCTTAAAATGAATACGGACAAAACAAAGGTAATGTCAAATGCCCATATAACACCCACTCTCACGAAGATCGAAGTCGTGGACGAATATGTTTACCTAGGACAAATTGTCCATTTAGGTAGGTCCAACAAATTGTCCATTTAGGTAGGAACCGTTCGAAGTGGTAATGCTTGGGGAGGCCTATGTCCAGCAGTGGACGTCTTTCGACTGAAATGATGATGAAAGCGCCTGTTTGGGTTCGAGATAGCGAATCTACGACCTACATCTCCTAAGTCGAGGCCGTTACTACTGGCCCACCACTGCTCTACATATGCCATCAAGCATAGTTGTTGAATTACAATTTGGAGGGTGTATGAACCGGTTAGACCACGTTCGCACAAACGTAAAAATATAGCCGCAGGATTTTACCGCGCACTGGATTTTCAGCTCTCGGTTTTTATCGAGCTTTGAGAACCCAACAGAGTGAGTTTTAGCCCATCGAAAGAACACACTGTTGGATTTACAACTCTCGGCGCTGAGCAGTGCGTTGAAGATCATGTGCTCGAATAAATCCCGCCGCGATAATAATAATAATAATAATTTAAATTGCCTGATTCAGAAGGCAGTGCTCCTCGATACGGCTCGCATTGTGAGGAGGTTCCTGTCTCTGGAGCCCTAACCACCAGTAGCTTGGACCCTGCTCCCGCTACCGGCGGACCACTATTTTTATATTTTTAAATGTTTTTTTTTTAAAGTTGTTTTATAAAAATATTTAAAAATGTATTAGAATAAGGATAAAAATAAATAAACGACATAATAAGAACGAATAATAATAATCTTTATTTGGAACAAATAAAGATTATTATTATTCGTTCGTAAATAGCTACATTAGTTACAAACTGTGGCGCAGCTATTAACGCCCACCTCCAAGAAGGAGACTACGATAGTTTAAGATCTTCGCAATCGTGGACTTAAACTACAGGTATTTTGATTAGAAACAGTCACCAGGTACTTCAAATGGACCTTCGAGGAAATAGAGACAGAGAATTTTAAAATGTCTATAAGTTGTGGAACTCTAAATTTCGGGGTCGTATGGAAATTTACTTTAGGTTCATTAAATGCATTCGCGTATATTAATGTGGGTCCCAAATCGGCCGTATCATTTTAGGATTATTGTTCTATGTTAATTAGGATTGTAACGGAAAGGTCCGATTCTTATCATATTTTAGTAATTATCCTTTGGTTGGCCGCTTATCTGGGGTTTGGTGGTATCAGCTGCTGATCTATGGAAACGATTCGGACTTCATTCTTCTCTCTCTGTCTCACTTATGGTTGGGATAGCGTTTTTTCAATTTTTGAAATTCAAACCCTTTTACAGTCTTTTCCTTCCATACTTCTCTATTAGCCGCCATCTCGGTCGTCCGTCCCTTTCTAGGCATATCATCGTTCACAGAGTCCATCCAACGTACCTCTGGTCTTCTCCTACTCTTACAGCCATCGACATTCATACTCAAACCTTACCTCACGACATTTTCCTTATTCCTCCGTATCACCATGCCAAATGATAAATGATTTTATTTCTGTAAGTAGGTTTGTACAAACACTTTTACACGTCAATCATATTTTTTTAAAGTAGATGAGGTCGGCGTTTCCTATCTGACTACTCTGAGAAGAAAGGCCGAAACAAACTCAAGAGGTCACGGTCTCTTTTTAAGACCAGACATAATCTTGGTCAGATCATGTGAAGACCATGTAGATCAGTGTCTGAAATGGTATTTTGAGGAAAAGACCACACAGATTGAGTGGACCTGTCCAGTTAGTGCACGCATTTGTCAGTATTCGTACAGCTTAACTCAGAACATAAGGAGTATTTAAGCAAAGAATCATTTTGGAATTGAGATCATTATGGACCCTGTAGGGCACAGCAGAAATTTAGGAGAGAGGAAGCCCTGTTTCAGGAGACAATCAAGTAGTATTTATAAGAGCAAATTTTAACTATAATATAAACAAAGTCAGGAGATCGCGAATAAGATAATAACATTTCGCTTAACCATTATTTTGTACTTTATCTGCAAAATGTACTACAATATTTTAGATTATTTTTAGATACCTGTACGTGTATTATATCCTGTTTATTAATTAATTTATATTGTTTTCTTTGAATAGTTGTTATGGCTATATTATTTAATTATTATTCTTTAATTAAATTTATTATTAATTGCAATATTATTTTTATTTATTTATTATTATTATCTTATTTATTCATTCTTACCCTATCACTAATTTATGTTAAACATACCTATAGATTGCGCGATTATCAATAATTACTGTTATCAATTATTATTCTTATATTACTTTTTATTATATTAGTAATTCCTTAACATAATTATTTTTTTTTCTATTATTTATGTTTATCATTTAAATATTCGTCTATGGAATAATAACATTTGTTTATTAGTAATTTTTAAGTTTTGTTATAAATATATTAATCTTTTCTTCTTTCTTTACTATGTCTGGTAGTTTGTTGTATATTTTTATAGACATTACGTAGGGACTTGTAGAATGCATTTTTAGCTTGGATGTTGGTATGTTAAGCTTAGATCCGTGCCTAAGTGTGTACTGTGATTGGATGTCTTCGCGTTTTGTGTATAACTCTTGATGCTTACGGACAAATTTACATATTTCTAGAATGTAAATACTGGGGAGGGTTAAAATATTATGTTTTAGAAAATACGGTTTGCAGCTGTCGGTTTGATCAACGTTTACCAAGATTCTAACTAATTTCTTTTGTAGGGTAAAGAGTGTCAGTGCATCTGTACTATTTCTCAAGAGGGTTACGCCGTAGGTAAGCCATGCGTTGGCATACGCATAATAGGTGGCGAGGGCAGTTTGTAGATTGGTTGTCTTTTTAATTTCCCGGAGAGCGTATGAAAATTTTGAAATTTTTGAACGGGTTTTTTGTATTTGTGTTTTCCAGTTAATATGTTTATCTATTGTAATACCAAGTAATGTAAATTCATCAACAGTTTCTAATTTTGAGTCGTTAAGGGTGAAATTTAAGTGTAGAGGACCTTTTTGATAAGGGTGGAAAATCATTAATTTCGTTTTGGTATAATTAATTTCTAAATTATGTGTGGCCATCCAGTTACATGTTTTTGTGAGTGTGGAACTGAGTTTGTCTTCTAAGTTTGTGTTTTTTTGACATGAGACTAATAAAGATATGTCATCCGCGAATAAAACATTTAGAGATATGAGGAACAGGGTGTAAAGTTCACTCATACTCTTTAGAAAAGGGAGGATCCTCCGACCAGATGGGTGACGTATCTGGTAGGAACTGCCCGATGATTGTTGTCGGGAAGTTGTATATATGCTATCTGCGCGGTAAACTCTGCTTGCGCGATGCAGGATTGATGCGTTTGTTCGCATGTGGCGGTGTAGATGCCGCCACAAACACATGGCCCCTCGATGATTTTAGGTAAGTCGTTGATGTAAACGAGGAATAATAGGCAACCTATGACACTTCCTTCGGGGATGGAAGCGTTATTTATTTTACTTTTTATCGGATTTCTTCGATTTCTCTACTATTGCGGTTAAAGTATTCGATTTCAACTACTTGTTCTCTATTTTTTAAATTTGACGTAAGCCATTCATGGGCTTTCCCGCGGATTCCTATTCCATACAGTTTATTAAGCAGTAATTTAAATTGTACCTTGTCGTACGCTTTGGTTATGTCCAGTAGTATCCCTACGGCGCATTCCTTATTATTTATAACATTAAGGGCTTCTTGAATATATTTATAAACAGCTAACGTGGTAGAACGACTTTTCCGGAAACCGTTCTAACAATCGCTGAATATGTTAAAATTTTTCGCAATATGCATAAATTCGATCACACATAGCTTTTTCGAAGATCTTGGAGGCTGAGGGCAAGAGAGCGATTGGGCGATAATTATTAGGATCAGTTTTCAGATGTTCTTGAATGTAGCTAGGAAGTTTATTATAGAAACGTGTAAATTGTAATCTAAACGAGCCACCTATTTTCTTGAGCCTGGTTGCAGGAACAACAAATTTGTGTCTGTTCCTAGTATTTATATTATGTACATCACTGTATTTTTAACAGATTAATATTTTTATTTGCATACAAAAAAGAACACACTTTTCTGTTTCGAACACTACAATAATAAGAACTGTAATTGTATGAAATATCAATCAGGAGTAAATTCATTTTCAATCCATCAAGGAAGCACAACAAACAATCATCTTAGGCACTCAACACGATAATAAACTGTCCATCACTTTGATGAAAATTCAATGTTATACAAGCGTTTTTTAAAAACGCGTCGCAGGAACCTTGCGTGCGGCTTACGTCGCATTTTCGGATAGTCTCGCGCACCTATCCGCATCATAGGCGGCGTACGCGTCGAATCGCATTCATTATTTAAACAGCTTTTCTGTTGTATGAAGGCATCCGCACCGCCGCGCATGGGCCAAGCGCCGAATTTAATGACGTCATTCGTGCGCGCTGGTGGAATTCGTATAGCCATTTTTCTGAAATGTGGGTCGTTCGGCGCGGATAGGTGAGCGACATTGCATACTATTTCATATAAAGAGGAGGGGTTCATATGTATATTGTGCAATCCTAAATGGTGAAATGAGCGCTATCTAGTATTTCACGACAACGAGCCTACAAAACTAAATCATTCATGAATTTCATAGAATATTCATCAATCCTCTCTAGGATTGCACGACAACGAGCCTACAAAATTAAATCATTCATGAATTTCATAGAATATTTATCAATCCTCTCTAGGATTGAACGACAACGAGCCTACAAAACTAAATCATTCATTCATTTCATAGATTATTAATCAATCCTCTCTAGGATTGCATGACAACGGGCCTACACAAATAAATAATTCATGTATTTCATAGAATATTCATCAATCCTCTCTAGGATTGCACGACAACGGGCCTACAAAACTAAATCATTCATGAATTTAATAGAATATTCATCCATCCTCTCTCAATAATTCGATCAATATCCTATCTGTAATCTAACTTACCTGCTTCAAAACAATGTTCCAACTACCCCACATAGCATCGGTGGACCTAATAATATCCCAGGATTTCACAACTACTTCAGAACTTTCAGTTTAAATGCTCTTAAAGAGCTTGACCCACATAAAGTTCCCGGGAAATATTACAAGGTACTTACTATCCCGAGATCAACGTTTCTAATCTTCGAATTCCCGGAAACAAGTCCCGGATCACGGGATTACCTTGCTTGGATTTTATTGTTCTTTTCCAAAACCAGGTACAGGCTTATCCGACTTTACATAAAAGTGAGCGTTGTTTTAATTGTCATGGTTAGGTAAACAGTAGATCAAGTTGTGTTTTATAAACCCTTTTGGCCAACGATGTTTTTTTTTCTACTTACCATAAAAAGTTTAAACAGCGAAACAACAACTGAAATCCCCGTGAAAAGTCGCTGCGGTTATATTGCGACCGTCAGTCATACTATGGCGGCATCTACACCGCCACATGCGAACAACAAATCACAGTAACGTCACGCAAAATCCTGCATCGCGAAAGCAGAGTTTTCCGCGCAACTAGCATATATACAACGTCCCGACGTCAATCGTTGGGCAATTGCCCGCCAGACACGACGCCCGTTTGGTCGGAGGATCCTCCCTTATCTATATAGGCAGAGTAAACTTTACACCATGTTCTCCATATCTTTATAATACCTTTCAAACAGAAACATTTTCGAGTTGACGCTGAAATAGACATAGCTCATGATGCAGATGAGGAACATTCGTTCATTGAGTTCTGACTTCATAATAAGCATCAGAATGAATGATTCAAAGAATGTGAAAAAAATGTCTACCGAAACAACTCTCATTGCATAAAATATTCCATTAGCTGTTTAAATATTCTTTTACGTATTGAAAGGCTTTTAAAACCGTCAATATATACCAATGTTCATAAATTTACCCATGCGTATAAAGGCTATTTGAAATTGTAGGTAATTGAAATTGAATGTAGGTATATGCATAACCAAAATTCTTTAAAAAACCGGCCAGTAGTAAGAGTAGAATTAAAAAAAAAAATATTATATGGTGTAACCAAAAATTTACGGTTTTCGCAATTTTTCCTTTATCTGTGCTATAAGACGTTACTTCATACCAAATTTCATGATTCTGAGTACACGGGAAGTACCCTGTAGGTTCCCTTGCGTGTGTCGAAAATTTGCGGCATAAACGGCTGTATCTTTTCATTGCGTTGTCTTAGAAGTTTGATTTTTTTCACAGCTCCAAGGGACAGTAGACTTGAGTATTTGGTATGAATTCCAGCTTGATACTTCCACGCGTTCCAGAGAAAAAGGTCCGTCCGTTTGTCTGTCTTAACAGACAGACAAACGGACGAACGGTCAACAAAGTTATCCTATAAGGGTTAAGTTTTTTCCTTTCGAGTTACGGAACCCTAAAAACCTACAATCAAAACATGAAACTCCTCTTCAAAATCGGTTTAAAAGTTGTCTCACTGTCACCAGCCCAACTGTTTACTGGAACCAGATCTCGGCCACATCGTAAACCCGCATTGGCATATAAAAGGACAGTAAAACTTTAACAATGTTCTCGTTAACTGCACATTTTAACTGTCTATTAGTTCTAACTATTCTTCTTGATTAGATACTTGACTTGCTTTTATGGGGATTGTTAAAAGAGGATTTTGCTAAAGTGTTTCAGGGTAGCTGTTAAGGGAATCATTATGGTTATCTGGGTATATGGACGAATTTTTATTGTATGTATATAGGTTGTATTGTTCATGTACCTATTTTCTTTCTGTTTTTTTTTCTTTTGATAAAAACTGTTAAATATAAATGTTGTTGCTACTGTTAGGGGATTGAGGCCGGTGAAATCACTTAAATCCTTTTAATAAAATAACTGGTGTAATGGTAAAAATTACAGCTTTAGGTTAATCAATTTTGAGAACAACCACGTTCTGTATCGTCCTGCGTTGGAATATCTCCGTTGTCATCCTAAACGTCACTTGTCTTGGCGTCTACTCACATATCACACCCTGACACTTGTTGTCTTCTGATTGGCCGACTAGCTGTCGCGTCATCGCAGTCTGACCAATCGCAGCGGCGGACTAGTGATTTCCGTAGTAAGTGCAGTTACGTAAAAATAGTAAAATAATGCGGCATCAATAAAATTAAATATATTTTATGGTTGTGTTTAGTTTGTGAGCTTCCTGTGCAAGTCCCAATAAACACTTGGATTTATAATTAGGTTATCAGCTGATTTTATAAACGCAAAAACGCATATTCTTTATTGTGCTTTTGTCCGGAGCCATTTGGAATACGCCTCACAAGTGTGGAACCCTTATTTTAATGTTTATATAGACAAAATTAAGGGAATTTATTTGTATCTTGCAGAACAAAACTAGGAAATATCCTCCCAATTATACAGCGTGATGAAAGAGGTTTCACATCTTACCACTGCATGAGCGCAAACGCATTGCAGATATGACGTACAATATATAATGGTACTATAGATTGCCCTGAGTTGTTAGGTATTTTCGGATTATTTACACACTTCAAAATGTTTCGCAAACCTAGCTTGTTACATGTACTTCAGAATTTAAACAATTATATGCCAAGTCCGCGTACATTCAGAATTAATTTCTAATCCTAAACTGTCTGGTAAACATGATTTGAATATATTCAATATCAGCGTTTCTAGGCTTACGAATGTGAAGGTGAAAAGCTTTTTTTACGGAAAAGTAATTGTTTGCGTCATAATGATATTTAGTTTGTATTTGTCGATCGTGTACTATTTATTTTTTTTATTTATAAAATATTTATTATGTCACAATTTTTTTGTGCATTGAATTTTTAGTGTTTAACAGTGGAAGCTTGTAAATGCCCTTCAATTTCATATTGTTTAGGAACACTATAAGTTAGCTTTAAGTTTCCCGAATAGAATAAAATAAAATAAATAAACATTAATCATATGTTATGCCAGTTTAACAACTCAGCCTTTTGCAGTCCAATGCTGGACATAGGACTTTCTTAGGCTGCGCCACAATACCCTCACTTTTAGGGTCCTTTAGGGTCCTTCTGTCAGGGTCATCAAATTACTTCCCTTTACCGGCGGCGTTAAGGGAACTAATTTAATGGTAGAAAATATCTGCTTTCAGGTCGTAAAACCAATTGATATTACATTGTTATCTTATTAACAAAAAATTAACCATCATAGCAACAGATATTTCAAAAAGCATTTTATCAAAATGCCCTAAAAAAACTAATCCAATTGGGACCCCAACAAATCAAATTAAACCTTATCTACCGCAAGAAACTTTTTCGATTCAAAAAGAGACATAACATGGCCTCATTGTAACAGCCATCAGACTGAAAAGCGGGCAGACTATGAAAAAAAAAAAAGATAAAACAACTCTACGTCCAAAAAGCGACCAAATTCCAAATATGACGTTTTTGTAATCTAACTTTCTGCGTGATCAATCACCTTGTGAAAAGTTGTGCCGTTAAGCTGTCCGGATTATTAAAAATACCTCGGACAGGGCTCGCATTACGTCACGAACTCACGACTCACGAGTACCTTAGGATGGTCCACAAATCGCAGCGCTTCGCGTTGAATTTTTTGGATGCAGTCAGGGAAAATGACTACCAAAAAAGTGTAATTGTTTTTTTTATCTGTAAGTACTCAGTAGCAGCCCGGAGTCTGGATTTGTACCCGGTTGATGGCAATAGGGTTGTAGGCATTAAACATAACTGGCGAAAAGTGGGTGTTATAAACCTAGGTACAACTCTTCCTAACTCTTCGGGGATTATAGGCTTGATGTTATGTTGAATAGCACGTATATTCAAAACACATATCTATCTTAAAAGGTCATAAATAAAATATTTATAAAAATAAACTTATGTAATCTACATATTTGCCTGTAGTGTGAACGAGTCCTTTGATTTCAAACTTATAAGAAATATAACGAGTCACCGTACAGTGTCCGCGTCTAAAACTTGTAACAATTACCTTCTTATTTTCGTAATGTTAACACTATAAGCCAATCCTGGACATCAATGTTTTAATTAATAATGTTTAGTACTTATATATATACAAGTGATTTGTAATCATTAGAAATAAATTAATTCAGACCGTGGATGTAATTCTTAAATGATAGTTGTATGAAATGGCTTTAACTTAGCAAAGGACAATGCCAGAAACTCTATAGAACTTTGCCCCACTCAAATCAAAAAGTCATTTACAAGCCTGCAATATGCAGCATCTTAAAGCTAATTTATTACTGTTAACTAAACATTTGTCCTAATGCCTGTAAAACTTGCGGTTTCTGTTAAAATCTTAAAACAATATTGACATTGATTATAGGTTAGGTGCAGTTTATAAATGATCAAAAACGGCTTGAACAACATACAAAATATACGTTACGCATTATCATAATTATTATAATCGTAATATTAGTTTTTCTTTTACAGGTATTTTAAACTTTTTTGTTGTTGTGTTTCATGCGCAATAAGTAACGCAATAGGAAATTCAGGGGTTGAATTCCTTTTATCATTGATTTGTAACAAACAAAGACTACTGAAAAACAAAGTATTATGAAAAGGTGATTGGTAGGTTATTAAGAAACTTTAACAATAAATTATCTCATCTTGACATATTTAACACCAAGAAAGGTACATTCAAAAAACTCTTAGTAACTTCTGTGTGAGACCAATTGACTAACAGTTCTAAATAGTATTGATTAAGTTATCCATACACCATTACAATTCATACCACACACACACACACTCCTACACACTCTACACTGCACACCTGGGGAGGATGCTAGCCTGTCATCCTGTTTATTTCTGTGCATATAATAAGTGTAGCTACTAAATTGTAAATCCATAATTGGCTGTAACGTTAGTTTATTAATTTCAAGTGAAATTGTTAAAGGGCTGTGGATTTTGTGTTTTTTTTTTTTATACAAATGGAGAAAATGTGAAGTTTCATAAAATACGGGAATTGCCCTACGGGTTGGTTAAAGGTATACGAAACATTTCATTGGTCAGATCTGGGTTCTGTTTCAGAGTTGCCTAACTAGTTGCGATTTTATGTAAGAATACTTTTAGTACCTGGGTTGGTTATTGCCAAAGTTTTCATTCAGAAACCACCTCTTTGCAATGTATTTTAATTCTGACTATATTGTTACGTTTTACCTCACTGCTCATAAAATCTTTTCAAATCTCCACAAACAAAACCACAAACCATTTTATTGATATTAAAAGCATTGTCAAAACTGTTTATTAGTAGCCGTGTAGCTCTTTGTCCGACTTCGTTTGGGTTAATTTCGTTTGGGTTAATATCGGAATTTCCCACAAATTTCAACACCCATTTTACAGCTTTAGTGGTTGATAGAAAGAAAGATAGAAAATAAAGTTTGGCCCAGGTTAAGGGCCCACACAAAAACAAATGAATGGTTGCTTTAAAAAATAATGAGTAGGTAATAGGTACCTGTAATATACCTATAATTTATTTGTTTGCATGAATTAAACACATAATTCTAGATAGCTTAGATATATTTCGACGGTTTAAAAAAAATTATCTGTTGTTTCATAAAAACGTGTAACATCTACGCGGGCAAAAATGTATGAACAGCAATTTTTTTTTTAAGAACCTCTTAACGCAGAGGGGTCAAAATCATGCACACTGAATCCATGGTAACAGGTCAATATCCCTGACACTTTGTAGACTTATATTTATGTCCAATAAAAATTAAATACATGTAGTGCTATTCTGTAACCATCTCACCGTGAAGTGAGCGTGGAGTGAGCTGTTAGTTTCACTGATGGTAATGGATTGACCAAGCCGGGATGACACTGACAGCTCATTCCACGCTCACTTCACGTTGAGATTTTTGCAGAATCGACATGCTGGAACCCCAAATTATTGGTTTAACAAAATATCAAAATCAGTTAACTTGTTTAGTCGTTAAAACGTGACAAAAAGAGACAGAAGTATGGTATCGATTCAAGAAGAATAACGACACATCCACGAAGATCTTCAATTTATTTCCGGACTCAGTAACACATCAGTTAAAGAACAAGTTTTGTGATTTAATGTAATATACTTACAAAGTATACGATACGAAAATCCTTGTTATGTGTTGATAAAGTTTCTGAATTAAATTCATACTTTTGTACTAGCTTCTGCCTGCGTGTTCGTCCGCGTGAAACTTGCTCCCCCGAAACATCGTCAGCTCCCGCTGTCACTTTTTTTTCGCTTAGCATACTTATGATGCAAAAGATTTTTTAATATCCTACTTACTGGTAGTTCCATAGATTAGCGCGTTCAAACAAATAAACTCCGCTTCATTATATCAGTATAAAAATGAAAGATAACAAAATACAGGAGCAAAGTAAATGTCCTTCAAAGCCTGTGCTCACTGAAGCGAATTAAGGGTTCGGCGACAAAAGTATTTTTGGTACAAACTTCGGTGTTCCTAATTATGTTAAAGAAACTCTTTTTATCTCTGTACGAGAACTCTTGATAATATTTATTCGGGAATCGTTCGCGCTTGTGAGTTACTGACTTTATTTATGGTTGGGTTCTTATTACATTTTGTGATTCGTCATTTTGTCAGGGATCTCGTTTGACTAGCCTTTGGGGACAAATGAATGATGACAGGTAAGTTAATTCAAATGTCTAAGTGGACTTTTCAATGTTTTCAGATACAATACCTGTCGTGAAATAATAATAAGAATGGATTTTGTACTTTGTAATGCTTAAATCAATGTGCCAGTGTGTATACAATTGTTGTTGTGTGTATATGTGATTTATTTATTTATTTATATATACTTTATTGTACACCACAAAATGACATAACAAAAAAAAAAACCATACTAAAAACATACAATGGGCGGCCTTATAGCTTTCTGCGATCTCTTCCAGGCAACCTTAGAATGGACATTTGTCTGGACATAAAATGGGGCTGTCAGTGGTGCAAGAAATAAATATACATTAAACTAAAATAGATACACAGATATATACATATTAACATATCCTAAGGAATTATACCGGATGAAACTTTTTACCGTCTTGAAAAAAAAATAGGGTATAATGGGCGAACGGAGTAGAAGCCTATGGTATAGTTTATTTTTGTATTTTTCAGAAATTGGTCTAACAATAAATACTAAATAAACTTTTCATACAAGAACAATAGAAACAGTCATTTGAATAAATAATAATGAACCGATTAAAAAAAAAACGAAATTAATGCACACGAGTCGCTCGCGCGTCCTCGCCCGCACTCGTCCCGCGAGATTTTTCTCTCTTATTTCAGTACTTTCAGTCACTTGCGATCAGTCACGGAGTGAAGTCCCGTTGTTTTAGTTGCTAGTACTTCAAATGTGTAGTATTACCCTATTTTTTTCAAGACGATAAAAAAGTCATCCGGTTTAATTATATACAATATGTAACAAAAACCCTGTCCGATCCAAAAAAGGCATATTCCTGGTTTAACATACGTACTAGAAAAACAAGTTAAAAATATCTAACTCATAAAAACCAAAAGCTATTGTTTTTTTTTTATTTTTAGTTACCATGCGAAATGTAACACTAAATATGGTAAATTTTCATAAGTTGACAACACTCCACTTGCCGGCGAAATCTTTTATTTTTTGCCTATTTTATTTCAAAGGACACCGCCCTGCAATAGCCGCGCTGTAGGTACTCATAACGAGTCCTCGATCCTTTGATGTAGCCGACTGGTCGCTACTTGTTTGGACACTTCGCCAGTCTCACGTGGAGATAGCTTGCGATCGGATGTCCGTACGTATCACGTGCCGCTATCGTATCGTGAACAATGTCGTATACCAATCAGGAATATTTGAATATGTTAATTTTTATTTGTGAGTGAATGTGTGATTCGGAAATCGAAGTAACAGCTCGGATTGTGGAAGCTTTCGAGTCACTCAAATCGTACACATGTGCGCTGCGAAGAGTCTTTAGTCTTTAGTCCTACGTTTCTTTGGCGGCATGCGACAAAGGACCGCCATGCTCAGGCGACTCCTTTGACACTTTACTGTAGGTGAACTCTGGTGAACCCTGTCGAGCGATCAGTGTTGCCTTTGGTATGATTATTTTTAATTTTTTAAATTAATTGTTTTCATTGGGGAAAAATAATTATCTCGTATACATTAAATGATTACGTATTTGTGTACGCACTACGATACCAAATAATACCCTTCAGGATCGGACAGGGTTTTCGTTACATGCTGTATGTATGTGTTAATAAATGTTCTGAAATCTGTGATAAAGATATATTTTTATCTAACATCTGTATGAATTTAAAATTACCTTTTCTTTTTGCAATTTCTGCCTACGTCCATGGGAAACGGGGTTAATTTATGCATTAACTAGCTTCCGCCTGCGTCTTCGCCCCCGTGGAAGTAGCCTATGTCCTTCCCCAGGCTTCAGACACAGCTTAGCGGATTAGCCTTGAAACATAACAGCCCCGCTCTACGCGCCGCCCGCGCTGCCATTCTTACTGTACTAACTTTTGAACCAACCATCCATTTTACTTAGTGTTTAAGACAAATTATATCTACATTAAATACCGAAAGCGATAAAGGTTTTTTTTCGATAGGAATTAACTAAATATTTAAACATTTGTATTGTAAAAAAAGTATCAAATTTAAATGTATTTATGTCTCACTATTTTAGCTATAACAACTTCCACAAAAAAGTTATAGGTATGCTGTCTCAGGCTTTTATTTAAAAATGTTTAAAACAAACCATCCCACGATTCGTTATCTTAGTCTAACGGTTTGGGCAGCGCATGCCAAGACAGCTCTAAGAGGACAGATTTTTTTTCCGACTTACTTATCGTTATAATATGGCCAAATCACACAAAATCTCTATAAATTGTAGCGTATGTGTTATTATTTTAAAGTATAAGCTATGTTACCGTTAAGTTTCGTCAAAATACGTTCAGTAGTTTTTGCGTGAAAGTGTAACAAAATCTATACATCCTCATAACTTTCCCTTTTATAATATTAATTGTAAGAAGTAAGTAGGAAGTATACCTAGTGTTGATTTCACAAAGATATGCAAATATTTTGTCAAATAAACACCGGGTTGGTCACCATAAAGCAAACAATTGTTGTTGGTTTGAACTAGTGGCTATTTCTGTTAACGATAAATAATAAAAGATTTTATTTCTGTAAGTAGGTTTGTACAAACAATTTTAAACGTCAAACTTTTTTATTTTTAAACTAAGTGAAGTTGTCGTTTCTTAACTGACTACTCTGAGAACTCAGAGGTCACAGTCTCTTGTGAAGTCCAAATATAATCTTGGTTAGATCATGTGAAGACCATGTGGATTGATGTCTGCAATGTTGTTGTTGTGTATATAGCATAATTACTGACACATTTACTCCCGCCGACAAGCCTATGCATATAGTATCAAGCCATGTAGTAGACTAGCTAAGCCTGTGACTAAATTTGCGTACAAATATTGACCAGACCAGAGTTACGAAAAATTGCGTACTTACATGTACAGTTATGGGACTAGATTGTTGATCAGATTGACGCACTTAGTGTTAATAATTATGACAGGCAACGAATGGCAAGCTGTCATTTGAATTTGCAGACCATTTTAGTTGATTAGTTTATTCAGTTCTGGCAAGTTAGTACAATTTTAATGTTAGACATGCGAAACAGAGGGGCGATTCCCATGATTTTAAGAACGTTCGCATTCTAAACTCAATCCGTCAAAAATGCAATAAATTTACAAACATTTTTGATAAGGTTTTGATATTGATCGTCGCTGAATTTGAACGTTTTTAAGTACGAGAATTGGCTTTCAGTTGTTATTTTGATCTTAGATTGACAACTGAAGGCTAATTCTCGAAATACAGGGTGAAATTGAAAACTTGCTCCAACTCGAAATAGGAGCTTCAGTAACTGTTACATAACCAATATAAATTGTTATTTCGAAAATCTAGTCTTGAAAAAAAAAATATCGACTTAGATAGTGCAAACTAAGTTATGCATTCACGTCGATTATTCGTGTTAAGATAACACGAATAATCGACGTTCCAGTTAAAAAAAAAAACAATCTATCAAAACAAATAAGAAAATTAGAGTATCAATTTGAGAGCGCGCTCTTTGCAATCCATTCATCGCAGAGTTCATAAATCATGAATTTTTTTTTTTCAAGACTAGATTTTCGAAATAACAATTTATATTGGTTATGTAACAGTTACTGAAACTCCTTTTTCGAGTTGGAGCAAGTTTTCAATTTCACCCTGTATATTGTCTCAGTTTCGAAATATATCGTTAGATTTATTCCTATAACCCAACAAAGATAAACAACAGTCGTACATCAAAATTCAAAACTAGTCAATTCAAGAACCGCACAGTCTGCAGAATCTATTAGAGGTGACATGAATGACACAATCTGTATTCAAACTACAAAATACATACGATAGTACGACGACTCCGTTTGCTTTGTGCCAGCAAACAAATGAGAACAGTTTTGCCTTTTGTACCGAAATGTAAACAGGTCTGAGGTACATTTTCGCACCACTAAAACTGGATTCTGAGGCTTTAACTTAGTAACACAAACAGGAGTTTACCGGCGAATTGTGGCACGTTATTTAGTGAGGCCAAACACGGCCCTGAGGGCTGATTCGAAACACAAATTACTTCTATTCATAATAACTGGAATTATTATTCTAAAAATGATTGGTTCGTATTTTTTGTTTTATTTTTGTAGTTCTTTTCGACCAGAGTTATTTTGATTTTCACGATTTGATTTTAGTATATACGTTACATAGAATTGCCAAACTTAAGTGGCAGTGGGAAGAGAAACGATGGATAGACTGTGTGACAGATGATATGGCTAGTGCTCGTATCGAAAGTTTTGAGTATGAATGTGAATGGCTATATGAGTAGGGGAAAAGTTACCGAGTTGTAGCATAAAAGAAAGGTATGCAAGAAAGATACAAGTTGCACCGACCCCAAATAAATTGACATAAGGACAGGAGAATGATGATGTTAAAATGATAGCATATTGCCCGCAGAACAGATGGCCAATGGGGCTGAATGGTTCTGGAGTGGCGACCGCGAATCGGAAGATGTAGCGTTGGAAGATTACATTGTGAAGTCCGCAGGAATCCGCTGGATGCGTGAAGCTCAGAACTGGTGGAAGTTTCGGTGCTTGGAGGAAGCCCATGTCCAACAGTGGACGTTTTTCGGCTGATATGATGATGGTGATGTACAGTCAAGGACCGAAAATGTATAGCAATTTTTAGACAAACTCATTTCTCACGGAGCGAGCGCATGTAATCTTTTCGGACTGTAAATTTTATTCAAAATGCAGCGACGTAGAGGGAAAGGTGTATGAAAAAATATAATTTTACGGTGCTTAACATATTTATTCCAAATCTGTTTATAAAAATACATAGATGCACTCTTAAATAAATCTCAATTTTTTAAACGGGATTTAAAAAGCAACCCCGAAAATTCAAACACCAAATGACTCAACAAGCGAGACCTTGCTTAAATCAAAACACGACGTTTACGATCGAAAGGTTTCTCTTTAAAAGCTATTAAAGCAACGACGCGCATTTCCTTCACTTAGTCGCTCTTGTAAAAGGCTCGCTATCCCAGCTTATTCCAGCCAGGGCTCTGAGCCGTCTCAAAATGCAGATTATCCTACTAATATTATGGAACATTCACGTTAACTGGGATGCGACTCACAAATTCTACTTAAACACACTTTTATATCACCCACTTTTTTTTTATTTGCTTTTAATTTGTATGGATTATCCCCGACCCGACTTAAAAGTTGGCAGGAACTTAGCACAATTTGCTTTCTATAGTCAAGCGTACGATTTTATTAATTCGAATTTATTAACGACCCGATTGATCACGTTTAGAGTATGAATCATAGAAGGCATTAGAAACTAGCGTTCGAATATAGGTAGATGAAGTATGAATGTGCTAAGTTGGTGAGTTTTAGAACTAATTCTTGGAGTTAGAGCTATAGATTTGACATAACTTCTCTTTTGTGGCGGTGTTTAGGTATTACGTACCTACATATTCAAATGTCAGATGGTGGTGGTGTGGTGGTGGTGTGGTGGTGGTGTGTTCAATGTTCTAATGTCAGGGTATGTTGTTACAAATGCTGTTATTGCTATTTATTTAACCAAATTTTAATAAATTTCCTCATCGAATTAAATATTCATAGAAAAAAAACGATAAGAGTTTTTGTTAGCTAATTATTGCTACTTAAAATTCAAAACAAAATGTTCAAAGAAATAAAACTTCTTTGATTATTTGTTTCGAATTTTATTTTTGTAATCTTACTTTATGGCAAAACCCATTAAAAAACACACAAATATATTGTCCTACGGGAACATATTCCTCACCTGTATCTAAAGCCTGAACTAAGTTTCTTTTTTAATACATTTTCTTATTATGAAGCGATACATAGGTAGATTTCCTATTTGACAGCCTATTGCTAACACCCTGTACAAACTTCATTAAATAAAGGGAAAAAAGAAACAAAAGCAAACCGTTCCGCAATCCACAGACTCATGAAGAATCGATGACAGAACGAAATAATACGAGGCCGAAAATGTCGCTCTCCTTAAAATTCCAAGGACGTACTAACGAAAGCCACAGAATAGATAGCTACAGAAGGTTATTTCCACACAACGAGTGAAAACGCACGCACACATAGACACGCTTGACGTACAGCAAGTGCAAGCGTACTCGTGACTGGCATTTGTTTGGAATAGTGTGAGATCTCCACATATCAGACGGACGAAAACTAATAAAAAAAACATGTTTTCAAACTAGTTAATGATTTGAAGTGATTTGATTTGAAAGGAAGGGCCTCGTGGCTAAATCATAACAGTCAAACAGGTCGATGGATGACTATCCCTTACAAGTTGAGACCCGACTGTCATTCGTAGATCTTTGACAGACGTAACGGGTAGTCAGAAGCCAAAAAGTCTTACAACCAGTCTTACCAAAGGGTATCGTGTTACCCAGTAACTGGGTTGTGGAGTTCAGATAGGCAGTTGTTCCATGTAAAATACTGGTATTCAGTTGGATCTGGTAACACTGGAAGCTGACTCCAACAAAGCTGATTGATTCAGTGTGAGATATCCGTACGTATGGGTATATGTGTGCGTGCGTCTGTCTTTACTCGTTGTATAGAGTTAACCTTTCGTTTGTATCTATTCTGTGTCACAACCTAGACACAAAAGCAATATTTGGTAACAATAAAGACATGCCGCACTGTTGAATAAACGATCTCTTATATTATATTAAGAACATTGGAACGTTGTGATGCATAATAATATTATGTTTCTCGGAAAAATAAAACGCTTTGACGAAATTATAGGTGACCTAACTACGTGGATAATGGTAAAGGAAATGGTTGCTCATCTACTATTGTTTTCGTATTTATTTCTCACTTGTACAAGCAAAATTTTTTTTAGGTTAGCTTCTGTCTACTGCAAACACCTCCCTTCCTTCCACACCTCACTTTATATGCGATCTCTGGTCATCTTGGCCCCGCAAATGGATAATGAATATGGATGGATATATTATTGAAATGTGTATGGTACAGCTAGGATGCCACTAAGAGTTCCACGATGGGAAAACCTTATCGCAGTATTTAACACTCAGGAATTAATCCAAATATGTATTTCGAAAATAACACAATGTTATCATCCTTAGATTGACATTTTATCAACTGAAGGCCAATACAAAGTTGCAATCTCATCTCAGTGACAATCAATGTCAAAAGCTTGTCAAATATGTATGTAAATTGATTGTATCTTTGACAAATTGAGACTGAGATCCAATGCGAACGTACTTAAAAATACGGTAAAGGCCCCTGAACAGCGTCGATATATATCTACTAGGCTAGCCACTCAACCAGGTACCAACAAATTCAAGCCCTTAAACGATTCCTGAAAGCTTGACATTTGTTATTCAGCCAAGTGTAACGATTCCATTATGGCTGAGATCGAATACTTCTCTACCTAAGACATAACATGTATGGGCACAAAATATTATGTACAGAAGGTTGGCTCAATACAACGAATACAGGCGCACGCACACATAGACACGGACGTATGGAGATCTCAAGTTCTACACACATAAACTCACGCCTTCTTTTCTTCCCATGGGGGTAGGCAGCAACTGCAGAACGCCACCTGCTACGATCATCGACATCTGTTCATATACGCACACCGGCAAAATATCTCAAACAAATGAATGCCAGTAGGGACTCAAACTGTAAGTGCAAAGCAAGTGTCCAGTCAAGTGCTGTAAGCAATAATTATTTTTATCACGGTTTCTTACGACTCTTATAAAAGATACACATGTCAAAATGAAAAAGATTCAATAATAATTATTACAGTATCAAAGTGTAACTTTTTATGTGTTAATTTGTATAACAGAAATAATCAGTTTTGGTATAATTGCAAGCTACCGCAACAACGCGCGGCGGACAGGCAGTCGTGGCGTTGCCAAAATAGCCTAAATCCCGACTGGATTGAGCCTATTTGGCAAAGCCGTTTTTACCTGTTATACACACTGTTAACACTTTTACATCGGTTACAATAACACTTTTGTTAAGTGTTTTGGGTTACGTCATTGAACAACAAATTAGTGTTACATATTTGATTCTGATCAATTCAAAATGTAACTAACACTTATAATGCTGTTACTTAGAAGGTATTTTTAAGTCCCTGAATGCCAGTCGTTAGTACGCTTGCACTCGCTGTACATGAATCGTGTCTATATGTGCGTGTTAGTTCGCTTGATGTTTGGAGCCAACCTTCTGTACCCACCTATTCTGAATAAGGATTTGAGATTATGAACCTTTATTATTTTTAGGACATTTTCATCTTATCTTAGACCCTTCGTGACCAATGTGGCAGATTGAAACGTATCATTTACTTCTAGTGCCTATGCTTTATGTTCTGGATTTTATGTTCAAATAAAAATACCTGTTTTATAAAAGATTTTCATTTCATAACTTTTGGATTTTTGGGCAAGGATTAAGGGCTGGTATTAACTGATGCGGGACGCAGATATGGGTTTTATTATGACTGCCTTTTGTGTGAGCAAATACTTAAATGATTGTCATAAAAATTGTGCTGCGGTTACCTTTGCACGGAAAAGTACTTAAATTACGAGCGTTTCTTATTTTTAGTCTAGATATATGAATAATGCTTAACTGTCTACCTTTCGGCTAGATTTTGATGTTAAATCAAGATATTTTTTTTATCACAGACATAAAAAAACATTTCATCGTATTTGGTTGGTTAGTCCTCTGTGCAGGGCCTGCATGGAGGAAGACGAGACAGCAGCTCAAGAGCTGCCAAACTGCCCGGTGGCTGCCGAAAACTCAGGTACCTGAGTTTCCGACAACCTTTTCGTGAAATTGTCAGTAAAAGCTAGGCGTTGGTACTTGTATTATATGATACAGCATTGACTCCAAGTTGCTCTTTATGTTAGGACTGTGGTCATAATCATAATAGTTTATTTGTTAACAAAGTAGACTTAACAAATAAACATTAAGGGTACTGCTCTGGGGTTTGTCCGTAAGGGGACACGGTAAATGGCGCACGCAGTCTCAGGCGCAAGGTAGTGCGGGCAGCAGTGGACGGTAACGGCTACGGTACCAGGGCTTCTATCTGTAGGCAGCAGCAATGGACGGTATTGGCCACATGCCTCAGGGCTGCTGGCCACTAAGAAACAATTCGATATTCAAAATACCACCAAGCAAAAAGCAGCGTCAGGAATAAAATTAACTTTCCCAACACCCGACGTTCGTTGCCTTATTAAGGTCAATAAAGTACATAATGTAAGTAAAAGAGAACTGCAAGAACAGCAGTTTCAAACTTCCTGCCTTAATGAGGGGAGGAAGGGGGAAGTAAATGGGGTAGATGAAACAGGATATATCCACTTCGATATTCCTTTGATAAATGTGTCGAGATGACTTTAATTTATCCTCACGTATACAAGTTATTAGTATGTTCACTTGTAAGGTACGAAATGAAGACGAGGAGTGGAAGGTAGATTGTTTTTTTTTTTTTTTTGTATTTCACGTACTGTGTCCAAATAAACATTATAATTTCGAAAGAAAAGAGTTCTATGTTGTACCGAGTAAAATAAATTTTATTCTATACAACATGGTCACTGAAAACCTAAATACGGTACGTAGAAATGTTCGTTTGGGTTAGTTTCGTATGAGTTAAAGATGAAATTATGTTCTTCAAATATTATTGTTTATTTTCTATTGATTGAAGTACCTGCATAGATTTTTGATTTTGATGCGGCTAGCGCAGGAGCGTTTATGGAAACCCTTCCAGTATTCAGAACCCCAATACTTCTGATCTGCTCAGCCTTTTGCAGCGATTGATAGATTGCTCGCAGTTTGATAGATTTAATGCCACCCTGCTTTTAGTTCCGTAATGCTTTACAAACGCAATATATTATGGATATAAATTGCTACCGCTACTCAGATTAGCCTACCTTGATTTTAGTTCTGTAATGCGGGACCCTAATCAACGTTCAGCTGTATTGCCTTTGCGTTACGTTTAACAAAACTGCTTCCTAGGTTAACAAGTAGTGCGGAATGGCTTATGACACCATGACCAATTGGTTTAGATAAGATTAGAACTGTGACCAATTTCGCGCAAGCCGAGCGATTACTTGAAATGAACGAACGGTTACTCGTCTATTTAGTATTACACATTACGCGGGTTCTAGGGATCGGAGTAGTAATTCAAGACTTCATAATTGAAACGCTCCCTGCGTTTTAATTATGAAGTAGGTACACCGGAAACAATACCTGAATACAGATCGTTTGCAACTCTAATAGTTCTGGGGTTCTGAATACTGGAAGAGTTTCCATAAATGCAATGCGGGACCGGTCATTGTTGAGATGTGTTTGGGGCCTCTTTTGAATGATAGGTCTTTCAGATAAGATAAAATCAATGGTAATATTAGAGGCAAAACAAAGGACAGTTCTATCTTTTAGAGAATAGGGACATAATTTAAACATAGATACAATACTAATAGAATACCACTTTATTGAAAACTATTTGTTGCGTTTTCGACGAAACGTTTCAGAATCCATGACAACACTGTCCTTCAATAAAAAAAACTCCACAAAAATGCTATAAACTAACAAACGACCAATACTCCACTCTGACTACCAGCAATAAAGTTAAAAATTAAATGGCAAGTTGCAAAGCGGCTGTAACATTAAATCGTCCCTATCTTGTGGTATCATCGAAACAATTACAGGGCGCAATAATTTTAATAAATGGATATTCAATAATAATACATTATTTAATCTTTGTTAATTGTCACGCGAACGTTTACCGAGGGGTCCGAGTAATTTATTGTTGGACATTTTAGTATTCAGTTCATACTCGTTGGTCTAGCTGAGCATGAGGTCCTGGGTTTGATTCCCAGGTCGGCCAACGTGTTATTGGGTTTTTCTATCTGGAATGTCTCAGTAGCAGCCCGGAGTCTGGATGTGTGTCCGGTTGATGGCAATAGGCTCGCCCCTTAATTTAAACATAACTGGCGGAATGTGGGTGTACTATAGTTACACCTCTGCCCAACCCTTCGGGGAAACAAGGCGTGATGTTAAGTTATATAGTTCATACATAAATGTGACATTATTATTTTCAATTTTAAATAACGATTGACTTTAATTTAGTCTTAATAATAAACTAGTTGTATTTCCGTGTAATCCAACTATATTTAATTTCAAAATACGACTTCGTCTCTATATCGTTCTTGGATTTCTGCAAGCTTAATGGATGGGGATGATGATTAATATTAAAAAAAAACGTAAAAATAATTTAATTCAAATAAGGCATAGTAAAAATGCGATAATCAAAAACATCTTTTAAATCGATGTTAATATGAAGAAGATACGCGCTTTAAAAGTTTTTGGAGGGGATTATTCCCGTCCCTGTCGCGCGGTACGGACAATGTACTGCGCTAGTATGAAATTACAAAGTTGTGACGTCACCTCTACGATAGTGCTGTCCTTCTCTAACACTTATTTTGAAACTTTATATCTTGTAATTTTTACACCATTTGTAATATTTTTGCACAATATGGAAAGAAACATTTTTTGAAAAATTAATCCCTATAACGGTACGGCCCAAATATTGGTTTGGTCCACTAGACACAGCTTCACATCGGTGAGCCTCACGTCTTTGCTTATTTTAATTTATTTGTACCTATTTTTGGTACAGTATTTTTATTCTTGGTGCATCGTCTTCACATATAAAAATATAATTAATGTCCACAAAATATTGTTAAACATTTTAAAAGAGTAACGGTGGAGTTTCTTGCCCCTTCTTCTCCATACGAAACTACCTTTTGGAAGTGGCGCCTAGAATCAATTCTATTTAAATGAAAATGTTGACGTTCAAAAGTGCCTTACAGTGCCTATTTGAAACAAATGCTTTGACTTTGACTTAGACACAGCCTGCACATCGGTGTAAACTCAACCACAGGGGTAACTGCATAGCACATCACTAACTGTAGGATTGCCTTACATTTTGACAGTTCAACATACACATTTTTCAAAAATATGAACGTATAGATTATTTGAAAGAAAGACAATGCAAAAATTACAAACATAAAAAGTAGCCAGAGACCGTGTTCAGAATATAAAAGTTTTGCTTGATATCACTCAGCACCAAAGACAATACACATTGCTCTTGTGCGTTGCGACACTGGCAAATGACAATAAAACAATCAATATTTCTAATCCATTCCTTCATAATATGTTCGAAAAATGTCCTGTCAAATCCTTCAAAATTATTTAGACTGTGGTCGACAGTGTGTTTTACAATAAGGGTGTTGTCGATGCTGGCCTCGTATTCTATTGAAACACTTTGACATTAAGTTTGCCTAGCATAAGTACGGAATGCTTGGGTTGTTCAATGTCAAAATGTTACCATTGACGATGTGCGGTGACTACCAGTGACTAGTGACTACTGATTAATACTAGTCAAACACTTAAAAATATCGCGGCAGCATTTTATCGGGCCCTGGATTTTCAACTCTCGGTGTTGAACAGAGCATTGAGAATCCAACAGAGTGCGAGTGAGAGTTTTTTCGACATTGCTCCCGTCAGCGCGTCGAAAAAAACACTGTTGGATTTTCAATTCCCTGCGCTAAATAGTGCGATTAAGATCCATTGCGCGAAAAAATGAAATCTTTTCATTTTCTCAACCAGTTCTAACTGTATTTTGTATGCAGGTTAAATTTTTAGCAATCTCAAGAATTTGAAACTATTCCGGGATCCGGGATTCTGAAAGCATGTCTGTATTGTTATTTCGTGGGAATAAATGTGAAGTTTGGGTATATTAACGCCCGATTATCCGATCACTGGACATCGCAACGCAGTGAGCAATCGTATTCATCAATACGGCATGTTTCGTCTCGCCGTGAGACAAAAAGACAGATATTATTATCTTTTTATCTAAGCATAGACAAAAAGATCCTTGGAGTTATTGCCGACAGGCTGGACTACTGTATTGCACGTCGTTGCTCCAGTATCTCAGCTAGAATGCAGAAGCAGTGATTATTTTATTGTGTCTGTTTGTGTAATTGTTGTTGTAAGTTGTATCACTGACATAGACGATTTTTTTTATTTTATATAATTGTTACTATCATTATGAGTCTCATGGTTACTCACAATAAAGAATTTCTATATAAATATAAATATACGTAGCTATTATGTAACAGCCAAACATAAATACATCATTAATAAACATAGATATAAACGCTAACGGAGAAGCAATTTCGTTCAAACAACCAATTGGACGAAAGAATCAACAAGACAATAATTACAGACAGAATGTTTTGTCCTCACAAATTGCTCCATTCAAATCCGCCTTGAAAACAGAAAATACGGTTTCAATGCAGCTGTTTTTAAAACCAAAACCGCTGAGTCCAGGCAAACATGGATTTTCAATTTTTTTATTAACAAGTGATTGATATTTTCACCAAAATTGCGATTGATAAAAATATTTTGTTAAAATGTTTGCAAGTTATGCCCATACAACGATTGACGCAGGATAGTTTTTATTCACTTAAGTACTGAAAACTAATTGTTAGTGTTTTTTTTTTACCTTTTTTTCGAACTACAAATAATTAGAGGTCATCTAGTCATGATATTCAAATTTGTCATCCAAAAAAAACCCCGACAAAAAACCTCTAAAAACGGCTGATGATTTTCTTCTTTTTTTTCTCAGAACACTCTCGAACCTTTCAAAACATAAAACACAAAATCGGTGCAACCGTTTGGAAGCTACGATGCCGCAGACAGACACACAGATACACACGTTTAACTTATAACACCCCTCTTTTTCTGTGGGGTTAATAAATTCAAATTCTGGTATCCGCCGATCACAACATATTAATTAGAAAAAGACAAGGCAGATTCTAATGTGAAACATTTCAAACTATTTTTAAGCAAATTTTTATATGTTGCCCCTATAACAAAACTGACGTCTGACAGTTCTAGTATGGATGGAAACGCTATCAAAAATCCAATATTTATTCTTAGGTTATGACATATTCTATTAAAGTAAACTTTAACCGATTGGATTTGGAATTTAGTTTTCAAATTAAAGCCCTTGTTTTTTTCTTGCTGTTGCTGCCTCGTTGGTCCAGTGCTCGCTAGCTCTACTGCTGAGGATGAGGTCCTGGGATTGATTCTTAGGTCAGGCAAAGAGTCTGGAATTTCTGTTCTTCATCATGCTCTCCTCCTGTTACATTGGACGTGAAACTAAATAAAAGCTTATAAAATGTATATAATTGTTTGCTTTGAAGAACCCCAAACCATATCAGCCTCGTAATTGCGTAACACATTTTCGTAAACGATTAGGACTAATCTGTTTGATTTTGCCAGTTCAACAAAATTCATTGCGTTATTTAAAATGTTGAGCAAAATTTTTTATCGAACTTATGAAGCAATGGATTAGCAATCTGTTTCAAAACGATTCATATTCCGATTGATTGTGTATTACGAAATTAGGGTACAGGTCATTATCAACCTACCTGGTAACAAATACACAACAATAACAAAATAATTACAAAACCAATGAGGCCAAAATCGAGGCCAAAGCCATATAGAAATCCAGGAAAACGTCTGATTCCCCAAATTGCCGTAACATTAACCTAACGTATTATACTTTTAGTGGGATCGAATGTACCATTAATTTTGTCTGTGGCTCTGCGATCGGCGCTATTACCGACATCAATGATTTTGGCTTCACTGTCTATGGTAGAGATCGTACGAGATACAGGGTGTTTGATAAGTCTCTCACTTAACTTATCAACTAGAACTCACAACCGGCGCGGCGGCGCGCGTGTATTAAGAGCATTATGCAAGGATCGTAGCAGGTGGCATTCTGTAGTTTCTGCCTACCCCCAAGGGAAGAATGGCGTACTTGGATGCGTATACAGAATTTTATGTGAATACATTAATATTATACCTAAATGTAATAAAGAATAGTTGATGTTTTGTTAAGTTGTAGAAACCATGCGAAACAGGAACGGGTCGATACTATTTTATAAATAAGTCACATGATGAAAACATTGTTAAAATTAAAAGAGACTTTTTGAACAGTATATTGATATTATTTTTCCAATAAATATAAGCCCGACTACAAACATTATGTTATATCAGTGTATTCATATCCCTTTGTGAACCAGATTCATAATAAATAATGCACAAAGAGGCACACAACGTTAAACGAATCAAATATTTACAAAAATATTGACAAAGCAAGCGTCTCCGCTTCCCTGTAAAATTGGGGCATGTGTGTTTACTTTCAAGAAGAAATTCCGGACGAATCTCCCTTTAGTCTTGCGCTTATCCGAGTAAAAATGAGTTATTGTTTTCTTTTTATATTATCATAAGAAATCTATCAGTGTTAGTGCAAGTAAAGAGCAATCCCTTATAGATCCTGAGTCTTTGATTTCTGCTCTTTGTAGTGGGAAAGAAAATAAAAAAGATCCGAAATAAATCGCCGGACAAAAGCGCTTTCGGAAAATGTACATGAAAGGTGAAATACAATTTTGTTTTGTTTGTAAAACATCGATCAAACACTTTAGAACAGCAATTAAGGTGAATTTAAAAGTAATAATTATCAGGGTGGAAGTAATTCTCTGAATATTGAAACATCGATTTAAAACAATATTAATTTGGTGATTGCCTTCTTTGAACATAAAATAGAGAGATATATCTTGCTAAAAGTGTTGAGATTACCAATAAATAATCACAGGATGAACGAAAGGGAACCCTTCACTGGCCTCTCCCGTCACCCACGGCAGAAAAAAAGGCGGCCATATTAATGTCATCTCATCTTTACTTCTTTGATCTTTTAATACAATCCAATATTTCTCGGAAATGCCCGAAAATAGCTGTCCTAAGATCATGTTCTTATGAAATTTCGAACTTTTAATTTTATGTATGAATGCGTAGGTTTCCTTCGGTGAAAGTAAATCTCCTTTCCGACACGAAACCGTATATATTATATTAGCTTCTGCCTGCGACTTCGTCCGCGTGAAAGTTTTTGTTTCCCCAACCCACCATGTCGCATCACATCGTTCCCTCGCGCTACTTAGTTTTCGCTTAAAGTTATTTCTGATTTTTTTTCTGTTTATCGGCTCTTGGGTTGTAGTGTGGTGTTAAAAAACTTATAACCTTCCACAAGAATTGGACTATCAAGTGAAATATTAATTTTTCACAACTGACTGGCAATTCGTGTTCCAAAAAATATTTTTAGTAATAATAATATATAATACTTTTATTAACTTACGAGTTATTGTCATTTTAATCACACGTGACATTATCGCGCGGGACCACCCAGAAGTACCTACACATATACGCCGATTTTTTTTTTTGTAAACCGTTTTCCGCGGCACAGGCAATTTCGGAACAATGTTTTTTTTTGTTTGTTTCGTGGCAAAAATAGAAATATTGCGTTTCAATTTTAACATTTCATCATTTCGTTTCGGTAATTTCTGTGAAACATCTGAAGCTTCGTGCGCATTTATTATGCGTCTTATTTAGCATTTCTGTTCCATAGTTACTTTTTCATGTGGAGCGGACCAAGCTTTAGAATTTAGTCGGAGTTAAATTCCAATCATTTGTTAAAGGCACTTTTGAAGTTTTGTATGAAGACAAATGGGCAAGAAACTCCACTCTTTTAATATGTTTATCTAGCATTACAGGTCGTACGTCAGTAGTAACAAAACCAGTATGTTAAGGTGGTCTCTTATTCTATTGAGACTCCGTACTATACTAGGCCAGCTCAAGGTCAAAATTTTATCACTGGCTGTAGATCTATATACATTTTTAGGGTTCCGTACCTCGAAATAGAAAATCGGAACCCTTATAGGATCACTTTGTTGTCCGTCCATCCGTCTGTCGGTCTGTCAAGACCCTTTTTCTTAGGAACGCGTGGAGGTATCAAGCTGGATTTATATCAAATATACACGTCTACTGTCCCTTGGAGCTGTGAAAAAATCAAACTTCTAAGCCAACGCAATCAAAAGATACAGCCGTTTATACCGCAAATTTTCGACACTCGCAAGGGAATCAAAACCCGTAGTAGTAGTACTTCCTGTGAACTCAGAATCTTTGAAATTTGGTACGAAGCAACGTCTTATAGCACAGATAAAGGAAAAATTGCGAAAACCGTAAATTTTTTGTTACATCATCTTTAAAACATATTTTAATAATTTTAAACTTAATTCCCCTTTCCCCATGAACGCGTGTGAACTTTTACTTATATAGCTACAGGTTTGGACGGAACCCTCGGTGCGCGAGTCCGACTCGCACTTGGCCGGTTTTTTTACCTAGGTATATAATGCCATTTAATTATATTGGTTAACAAAGAAGGAAGTTTAACGGTTTTCCTCAATTATTTTCTCATGATTAAACTCATTGTTTCCAGAACGCGTACAAATTTCCTGGGTGGAATCACCAGGGTTTCCTTTTCCACCCTTTTCTTAGAAATAAATGTACCGAAAGATTAGTAGACGCTTTTAATTACAGGAGAGTTTTCCTTGTTTTTCAGTAAATACCAATACTTTTATTAAAGCACTCAATACTTACTCTGAAAAACTTTTTAATTAAATGCAAAATGGGGATTTAAACAAATAATGTAATTGCAAAGATGGCATAGTAAAACGAGATAATCGAAAAGATCTGTAAAATTGATGGAAATATTGAAAAAACTTTTTGGGTAGGATTATTCCCGTCCTTGTGGCACGGTACTGACAATATAAGGCGCTAGTATGAAGTTACATCACTTCTACTATAGTGCAGTCTTTGTCTGATAGTTATTTTGAAACGTTTATAACCTGGCAATTTTTTTAATGCTTTTAAGTTTTTAATATATTGTTTGCACTCTTTGAAAGTATGTTTTTTGAGCAAAAAAAAAATTATCCAGTCTTCAAACCTTATCCCAATTTCTTTGGGCTCGGCTCAACATGAATTTTCTCTCATATTTCTCTACTAGTCGTCATTTCGGTAGTCATCATCTTTCACACAGTCCATCCATCGTTTGTTTGGTATTCCCCTGTTTCATATATGAAAAAAAAAAAAAAAACAAATGCACATCTAATTAACATACGTACTTGCAAGAAGTGACCAGCCTGTACACTCAACATAAAATACTCTATGACCAAAGACTTAGACACCTGTCGACTGGCTACCTAACTATCAACGATTTTGACGTTCCAGAAACATAGTGAAGATTGAGATCTGTTGAAGATTAAAAAAAAACTATCTTTGCATTGTTTAAATTCAATATTTTAGTATTGTTTAATTAAATAGCACATATTTCGAAGCACTCGTATTATAAAGCTAAGAATTAGCAAGCTGAAGTGGCGGTGGGCCGTCCATATCTCACGAAGAACCGACAACCGCTGGGGTAAACGAGTTCTTGAGTGGAGACCGCGACTCGGCAAACGTAGTGTAGGACGCCCTCCGGCCAGGTGGGATGACGATCTGCGAAAGACTGCAGGCAGATGCTGGATGCGTCAAGCTGAAGATAGGGCGCTATGGCGCTCATTAGGTGAGGCTTATGTCCAGCAGTGGACTAAAATAGGCTGATGATGATGATGATATTATAAAGCTAGCATTTACTGGATACCTCTTTCATTGACTTGGTGTCAGCTAAGAGTATGTCATGCTCTCTCTAAAGTCTCGTTAATGGTGGCGCGTCTGTTGGGTCATTTAGGTTCCCTCAAAAGCATTGAGCTGAATAGTGCTAATCCATGCGTCATGTTCGTTCGTAGGGACTGATTGGATCCGGGAATTGGTTTTATCTTTTTATGACGGATTTTTTTAACGCTCTGCATCGTTCTAACTGTATGCATAATTTCAACATGAATGACGTAACCAATATTTTATTACCATAAGTTGATTTTGGCCTTGTCCGTGGAGTTTCTTGCCTATTCTTCTCCATACGTACCTGCTACGCTTTTAAATGGGCAACTAGCTGATCGCCCGACCTTGACCTTGGCTGTAGGACAGGTGCCTATCAGCAAACAGGACCGACCCTCTAGTTTATTCCACCCAAAACGGAGCGGCTACCTAACAAAGCCAGCCGGTAATTTCATTGTCCACGTTTTATCCTAAATAAGAGAACAGCACGTATTTACTCTTGGACAACTATTTATTAAGTTCAATCAGTGGACATCGCTTGGGGATAACGAATGTGGTGGTTCAAGGTATAAGAGAGGAGAGAGTATTGAGTATGGGATTCAATTATGGAAGGCTTCTGATAACAACCCTGACTAAATGTCTTTAGCGAAGAGTTTTTCGCGAGGTGACCTTTCACGGTTATTTGACACAAGGCAGAAATGTTTTTTTCTAGCATAACATCGTTTTGTTACTTTCTCCAGAGAAAGAAGAATTTACACCCTTAATGTTGATAAATGTCTGTTGTGTTGTTATGTTTGTGTGTGCCTTTGTGTCAGTGACTCATATAGTATTTTAATCTGTATTTCCCAGTTCTCAGTTACTTCAATTATCTTCGGTGTTCCAGGATCGTCGACTTTAATTGTAAAAACCTTATGCCGAAATAAAGGTGTAATGGATTTTCAGAGTAGGTAAATACATTCAGGCTAGGTTAGCCTGAATAGGCTTCTACATTCTTAAAGAGGAATGAAGAACATGGTGTAAGGTTCCTCCTTAGAAAAGAGAGAATTCTCTAACCGGGTGTCGAGTTAGGTGGGCAATTGCCCGACGATTGATGCCAGGACGTTGTATATATGCTAGTTGCGCGGTAAACTCTGTTTGCGCGATGCAAGATTTGTGACGTCAATGTCATGTAGTTCGCATGATGCTGTCTGCTTGTACAGCGACGCCAGGACGTCCTAGGTTGTAGTAAGGGTTAGGTTCTAGTTTCGTAGAATTGGCAGTGATTGTTCGCTAGACGGAACAGTAGTTATTTAGATTTTTTTAAAAAAAATTTATTTGAAGTTGTTTGTCATTAGTGAAAATTTATTAATTTATTCCTATGCACTTTTCACACATAATACTGCAGTGTTGCATTGGACAGCCGTAATGTTATTTTATTTGCCGGAGTGTCGGCGCCTGCATCTACTTGCTTGTCACAGAGATGCCGTTTTGTCGCAGATCATTCCTATCCTTAGGCATAGAGTGTCACATACAACAAAGGCATAGACAAGTTATTGGTGTTATGTCGGGTGTGTTCGCAACATTATGCTGAGATGTTTTTATTGTCATTTTACTTTTGTTTATTTTTTATGTTTTAAGAGTGTGTTTAGTTCAGTGTGTGATATTCCTGTGCAAGTCACAGTAAATACTTTTTCTTTATTTTCTTCTAGGTTTTGTAATGTAGGATAAAACACGACCATCTAAAAATCCAGTACGCCGGCATGGTGTTTCGAACTTTTCGGTTTTTGTAAATACCAGTTCCCTCACGATGTTTCCATTCACCGTTTTGAGAGCAGTGGTAATGTAATAAATTGCACTAACTCGTAAGTCTTGGCCGATACTTCTGGGTCACCATCACCACTGTGACCACGCTCCTTTGATTATTTATATAAATTTGTCTGTAATTACCGATATTCAAACGCGAACGCATGTTCGGTTTGTGCAAATAAATGTCTTTTACACTAGCCCGTTTCACGCAACTACTAGCTCACCCGTTTAACTACTAGCTTGAAATAAACTTTTTCTTTTCATAATTCTGATTTTTCTGCTTTCCATTTAACGACAACTCTCTATAACGCCATAAAATATACAGTCCCTTTAGTATCGATATATAGAGTTTACACTGCATATTGTAATATTTATATATATCAAAAAATAGAAAAATGTAATTCAATATGCTGACTCTATGACTTGTACCACACACCAGCCCCCAATATATCTTCATAAAATATTAAGGGACCTATATCGATCCCGGAGTATTCTTTGGCTCAAAATCATACGATATGAAGGAAGAAGTGAACCTAAGCGTGCAAATTTTAAATACGTATGAATAGGGTAGAATTGGGTAGAATTGGCCTTCGCAACATACTCAGTCGAGCATGTAATGTATATTAGAGGATCGTCTTGTCTTATCTTGAAATATTTTCGGGAAAAAATGCGGTCATACGTCTTGGGGGACAGATTGGAGAGAACTGAGTAATAAAGACTGGATTGAGATTAGAGGTTTCTGCTGGATTGGACGTTAGTTGCAAGTTTATGTTTTTGGTTTTAGGTATATGTAAGCCTTCTGTATCAATTTGAGCTTCTATTCATACTTAAAAGTATCATTCCGGTTGTTATATTATTTATGTTTAATATGTCAATTCTTATGAATTGCGTAAACAAATAGTATCATAGTAGTTTCTTGCAAGAAATCTTACAGAGAGACAGAATTGCCTTCACGCACCAAATATGTTTCTCTGTTTCTTCTGATTCTAGGCAGATATAAAAAGGCATACCTATGTGGCAAATATGTATTTCACATTAAATTGAGTCTAAAAGCTTGTTAACATACTCGTGCTATCTACATACGCAAACGTGCGTTACTGTCGTTGGTTAGTATATTGATTGAACTTACTATTTGATATTTTCACCAAAAACAACAGCCGTTACAAATCGAACAATGCCTTTGTTTCGAAATCAAAGTCTATTCAAACACTTGAAATTCGAACTCGCACCGAAACTTGCAATAGTAGCTATCATCACAAAACTCACATATTTGAAAACAGAACCATTTTATCGATGGAAGACAGAAGTCATCATATAAATCCTCCTTTCGCTAAGTTTTGCGGCTCTTCGAAAAAGTTTAATTGCACATTAAAACCGTCTAAAGTTTAATATTATGCCAAAAACCGTTATAACGCCCTCTCATTTCCGATAAATTCCGGTGTTTCGGAAGACTTCATTAAAACCGTAAACGATTCGGTTAATTGTGCCGTAATGGCTTCAATGGGTTTAGGCTTTAATGTGTATTGTACCTATTTATGCCTAAGCAATCGGTGGAATATTTAATGAATCGGATTTATTGAGATTCTCGATTTGCATTACTTAAAGGTATTATTAGAAACTTGATAATAAGTATTATTAGTAAATAATAAGTATTATTTACTGGACCCGCTGGATTTCATTCTTTTTGTTTGCACAAAACATCGAGATTTTTGTTTATCACGCTGAGACGTTTAATTGTTTTGCGCATGGTTGTAGCGGTGACCGTTTCTTAGTAGAACCCTTCGCCCATTTCCCTTTGAAAATAACTAAAAGATTAAACTAACTAAGTAAAATTAACAAAATATTGTTTTTAGCTAGTATTATTTGTAACCAGAATCCTGTCAGAGCTCTTGAAATAAAAATATATACGAGCATGTCAGTTCATAACTTTCACAAAATGAATTTTTATATTACCTAATCCAAAAATATGGCTAAAAGTATCAAATAGATCATACCTAATACATATTGAAATTAGTAGTTGTGTGCAGTGTTCTAACGACTGTACTTTGGCTGACGAATTGAATTAAGCTGACGAATCGATGAAAACTGGCCAATACTGAAAACTGCCGTTTTGACACAACTGTCTTATCGGAAAAACTTAACAATCCTTGAAGATAGCGAATCAACGAAACTGGCGTGTGTAAGAAACTGACGACTGAGGGAAACTGACCAGTGATACGCTGGCTCTTTTTATACACGAACACGTTCCGAAATTAATTATTTCAATGATGGTAAAAGCCGTGTAAACCGCATCAAAATTCGTTGCGTTGTTTAGAACATCGCGCACACACAGCCAGACGCAAATGACGATTTTATTTTAAACATAACATAACATCACGCCTTGTTTCCCCGAAGGGTTGGGCAGAGGTGTACCTATAGTACACCCACATTTCGCCAGTTATGTTTAAGTCCCATGTAATAGGGGGCGAGCCTATTGCCATCTATCGGGCACAAATCCAGACTTCGGGCTGCTACTGAGAAATTCCAGATAGAAAAACCCAATAACACGTTGCCCGACCTAGGAATCGAACTCAGGACCTCATGCTCAGCAGTAGCGATTGCGACCACTAGACCAACGAGGCAGTCAACGAGGCAACGAGGGAGTATAGTGAGTAATTTTCTGTTAATTGTTATTTGTAGCATAACTTTTGTTCGGTAACTAGGGAATACAGTTTTAGATAGTGATTTTTACATTTATTATAATAATGGGTGAGTTTCGGTAACTCTTTTTTTTTAAAGCTTATTTAATTTCGGTTCAGAAGAAAAGGTTCAGCAGTAGCGATTGCGACCACTAGACCAAGGAGGCAGTATTTTATTTTATAATACCTATTTAATATTATTATTATATCTATGATTCAGTATCACTAAGTATGTATTTTCGTTTTCACTCATCACTTATTCTGCATTGATAATATTATAACACACCCACATTAAATTCGATTTCACTTCTAACTCATCTTAGTTGACCTGGATACAGAAAAAAATGCATTGTCCATTAGTGTGTATAAAACGATTAATTATTCATTAACTTTTCAATTGTATTGATACAGAATCGCTTTGCGAAAGGTATCGATACTTATTGAAATTACTTCCATTGTTACTTCTGGATTCTGTTTTATCGATCGCTACGATAAAACAGCAATTCTGTTATATCGTAGCGAATACGATTTACCGCGTTTCGCGAGTATGAATTGAATCTTTCTTTTAAGTATTTCGCATCGTTCTGCATCGTTTTCACATGCATAATTTCAACATGAATGATGTAACCAATATTTTGTAATCCTGTTATGATTTAAAAGAGTGTCCGTGGAGTTTCTATCCCGTTCTTCTCCATAGGTATCAACTACGCTTTGGAATGGGCAACTAGCATCATCTTTCTGACCGACTGACCTTGACAATTCAAAAGTGCCTATTATACGTATATTTGAAATAAATGATTTGAGTTTGAGTTTGAAAAAAAGATTGAAGTACCTTGAAGGTAGCAGTAGATATAATTTTTAGAGCGCATGGATAGGAGTAGTGGTGGCCCAGTGGTAACGGCCGCGATTTACGAGTTGTAGGTCAGAGGCTCGAACCCAGACAGGCGCTTTACTTTGTGTACATTATTTCATCACCACTGCTCTCAAAACGGTGAAGGAAAACATCGTAAGGAAACCGGCATGTCTTAGAACTAAAAAATCGAAGACATGTGACATCTACCAACCCAAACTGGGCCCGCGTGGTGGATTCCGGCCCACTCCGTCTCACAGAGAGGAAGCCCGTGTCTCAGCTGTGGGAACATAATAGGCAAATAATGCATGGCTAATCCCGTACAGTAGACCTGGATGTTTATTACACGAACACATCCGTCGCTTTTCGCTAAAGGTTCATTAGAAAACCAGTGTCAGACAGCATCAGTCTGGCATTAATGCTGAAGTGAACCTTTTCGGCGCAGGTTTGTTTGTTAAAACATTTAAATTTTTGTTCGTATTTTGGGTTTCAATACTCAATACTTTATTGCATTCCACAACGTATTCTTATATGATCATAATGTAAGGTTAAGCTGCGTGGGATAACCGTTATTTATACATTGGAAAGCACTTAATCTATTACATCTTGAATTCCAATGGTCATATTACGCATTTCAATAAAGCTTAGCCAAGGGTACCTAGTCAGAATTCCGAATGTAGCATCCAACCTTACAATACCTTGAATACCTACCCAACTGGTGGTAGACCAGCGGATAGAATACATTAATACAAAATCAAAGCCCTTGCTTTAACTTTTCTATTTTGCCAGGAATAGGTACTACATAGATAAAGAAACAATCATTGTCTATGTGCACTACATAGACGCTCATTGTTCACCTGCATACGATTCTCATTTGCGTCCCATACACACTAGTAACGTACACACAAGTTCACACTGGTAATATCGGCATAGATACTGGGTAAAATCGTTCATTCGTGTAACATCGACATCGGTAACGATCGTACCTACTGGCAACGTTTAAAAGCAATTCGTGGCACAAACAGGCTGACGGACAGCGCTAACTGTTCGCTTGTGAATTAATGGAAATGTGCCGTGTTTGCACTGCGACAAAAGAAGTGCAGGACATAACCTCCATTTGAGTGAGAGGGTAGGTATAGGTGTTATGTCGTTTACCGTTTGCAGACACTTGGTCTATTGTAGGAGGCACAGACTATGGCTCAAGGAACAGTACATTTTTACTGCCCATTGAGTTGCTTGCTCGTTCTTCTCTATACTGAGATTACTGATACAGGTGAAGGAAATCATGGTGAAGATACCTGGACTTATAGGTAGTTTACATAAATCTGAAGTCGCCAACACGTCTTGAGCAAGCGTAGTGACCAATACTCGTGCCTTCTTCTTTGTATGAGAAGAGATCTTTGCCCTGCATTGGGACAATAATAGGCTGGTATTATCTTCTCCATAAGTGTCTACGGTTTGTAACGTGCAATTAGCCTCATATTTTTTGCAGGCCGACTGCTTCTGAATTCAAAAAGTGGTTGTAGAATTGTAGATGGTTTTATTGAAATAAATCGTTTCATGAATTTATATAACATCATGCCTGTACTGCACAAACCCGCACTGGGCCCGCGTGGGGGATTACAGCCCACTCCGTCTCAACGAGAGGAGGCCTGTGTCCCAGTGGGAACATTATGGGCTGATAATAATACCCAAAAGGATGGACAAAGGTGTGCATATACATTTATCATTTATGTTAGGTTTAAGTTTCATGTAATAAGGGGTGAGCCACAGGGGCGAACCTATTGCGTCGGGTTACCGTGTGTTCTCATCTGACATTATACTAAGCTTAGAGGCATTAAAAGCATTGTTTTCCGGTATTTACAGTGTTTCAGTGTTTTCAGAGTTCCGTTCGTCACAATGAAAAACGGAACCCCTACAGGATCACTCGTGTGTCTGTCTACCTGTCCGTCTGTCACAATTAATTTGCTCCAAATCTACTGTACTGATTAATTTGAAATTTACACATATGAATTACTGTGACCCAAACACGGACGTGTTACGTATTTAAAAGAATTTTGGGTCACTATTGGGGGAAAAACTAGAAAATAAAAAACAATAGTGTTGCAAACTTACTGTTCTTTCTCCAGAACTAGCTTACCTACTGACAGGTTATAAGAGTTCCTATTTTTTTTTAAGAGTTCCTATTTATCATTGACATCTTCTTCGCGTGTCGATGGCAATCTTAATGGACTCGGCCCAGAATTCGGCTGCAGGTTTGGCGTCATCGCTAGCGTCCATCTGAGACGGCTAAAATAAACTGTGAGTGTGTGGGGCGACACACTTGAAAAAACTGTTTCTGCATTTCAGCCTTTGTGGCACAAGGATATTATCGTGCAAAGGATGTTGTGTGTCGGAGACCATTTTGGCTCTTACGCTGGAGCTTGCCACCGCTCTGCGAACTACTGGCATAACTAAATACTTTCTACGATATACAAATTACAATGTCGATTTTAATGAGTTATACTGCAATATGTGGTTGGCTAGCAACCTCAACAATTGATCATTTATTATTCTTGCCTAAGAGACCGGCAGCAAGTTCGTCATGCTCCCTTAGATGTCAATGCTTGCGGTAGCGTCGGGGGTCGGGTTGCCTCCTTTCCTTAAATATGGCAAGGGGGGCCAGGGGTAATGGCTAATCTTTAGAACGGGTGCTGCTTGTGGTGACAGGTCGTCTTGCTGACCATGGTTTTATTATTTTTATTACAAATTAATGTTTCTTGATTTTACTTCGACGGTCCTAGATTATTATTTATGACTTCAAGTTACATAATGCAGCATTGCATATGTAAGCGGGCACGCCTTTTATGCCCGGAGGCTTTTATTTAGGTATTAAGATCGGTTTACGTTTTTATTATTTATTTGAGTATAGTAGAGAGAGTAGAGTGTAGTTTTTAATGTTTTACTGGTACATTGGTGTGTGTTAGCTGACCAATGGTACGAAACAAAAAACATAAAATCAAATTATTAAATTTGATTTTATGGTTTTTGTTTCGTATTGTTAATTACTTACTATTGTATTGAATCAAGTTTTTGTAACTGACCAGACCGCTGTGCTGCTGGGGAGTTTGTTGTGCCCATTCCTTCTTCCCAGCTAAAGCTAGGCACCACTTCCTAACGCTTTGAAGCTGAAGGGCGGGCAAAAACCAAAATCAAAAGTCATTTATTGAAGAAGTGCTGATTCTCAAAATTACTAATCAAAGTCTAGAAAACATAAGACAGTTTGTCTTATGTAATTTAGACGTTCAAAAAGCGCTGATTCTCAGCCTAGTTTGAATATATGTTTTTTTTTACGGCTTTACGTGGTTACCCGAGGACCGAGGTGTGTAAAGATCGTCATCCATCCACGGACTAATCGCGGTAAGTTTAGCTTAAGCTGATATATCGACTCGTGCGGTTGTTATGTTTTAATCACGAGACCTTCGAGCTAATCCAGCAAACACTTAACGAAAAGTTACCTCAAAACTTTGTTTGTCAAAACCCTTATTTTGTAGTTTCAATTGGCATTCATCAGACACCTATTGGCAACAACAACAGCCGTGTTTAAAAGCGAGCCGACAAACATCCCAAGTTAATGTTGATTTGTGTATTGATCGAATCGTACGTTATTTGTACTGTACGAGGCAGTAGATTTGAAAGGTTCTTTTACTGAAAAGTGTAGTTTAGTGTCGGTTGTAATTGTTTCGGAATTCTTGGTTGGCATTGTTTAATTCCACAGCCACAACCACGGTTAGTCTATTTCTATACTAATATTATAAAGAGGTAAAATTTATTTGTTTGTTTTTAGGTTTATAAGTAGGGGGTAATCTCTGGAACAACCGGGCGGATTTCAAAAAAAATTTTTGCATTTGATAGTCCAATTCTTGAGGAAGGCTATAGTTTGTACTTAACATCACGCTAGGATCTTTAGGAGCCGCGCAAAAAGAAAAAAGTCAGAAAGAACGGTAAGCGAAAACGAAGTTATAGCACGGGCAGGTGATCCGGTGCGTCGGCGTGGAAATGTAAAAAGAAGTCGCGGGAAGAAGCTAGTTTAGTATATTTTGAAAGATTAGTTGTTTTACTTAAAATGTGGTATTTTGTTACACCAAAATCACATCTTATAATCTATTTAACACCTGAGGAGCTGTTGTGCACAGCAATTCTTTCTATGATTCAGTAGGTACTAAAGTTTATGAAAATTGTATGACATTCATTTAACTTACATTTGTTTATCTGATAATTGTTGTACTGCTGAAAAGCTAATCTTTAGCTACCTATGTCTATTTTCCACATCCATTTATCTCATTTTATGTGATAGAGATCACATTTATTATTATTTTACTTTTATTGAATGTTGTGACATTTTGTATCCAACATTGTCATCTGTCAGTTTTTCTTTTTCTATGGTATAGAGCTAAGAGGTCGTCTATTTTATTGTAAAGGTATCGTAAACCTACTGTTAAGCCAGGTTCTCACTGTAAGCCATCTTTATTGTTCCTGGCCGATAACTAATTAAGAAGTATTTGATTCGACCACGCGAATAAAAATGCAGGCAGAAAATAATAAAATGTATCTCGTTGGTCTAATGGTCGCAAGTGTTATGTATGTATCCGAATATGTAAAACGTTTATATTATATATGGTCCTACTGGTTTTCCGATTCCTGTTGTCATCTGTTCGTCATGGCTGAATACTCGTATCTGAATGTGTCTGGTCTTCATATTCATATCATCATATAAAAACTTGTCAGTCTACGTATCATAACAGCAAGTACAAATGATAAACGTCGGGTCGATCCTCAGGTCAAACACAGAGTATTATTATTATTATTTTTTAACAGGAGTGTCTCAGTTTCAACTTGGAGTCAGAGTTTTCGGTTGTTCCCGGTTGATAGCTATAGGAAGCAGGACCCTATTACATGGGACTTTTACAAAATTCTAGTGTCATAACCCACCATATTGCAACACACCAGGTCTGCCCACCTCTGCTTTCCCCCCGTAAACTGGTGTGATTGCATATTTATGTTAACATGTAATTATTCTGTGAACCTACTACGTCATCTGCATAGTTACTGCGCACATCGCATTTTCGCAATACCCTCTAGCTATACATCAAGCACGCCATTTGTCAGGATTTGCCGAACACACGAATTTCGAAACATTAATCTTAATTATTTAGATGATTTTGCTGCAATATATCTCTGGGATATTTTGTAATTATCTGCATTGTGTACAGATGTATACCCGGTAGATTTACCACGTATTACGCAGCAACCGGGCTGGGTGGGATGGTTTCTCGTAGATAGGCAGTCGCTCCATGTGAAGTACTGGTATTCTGCTCATCCGGTTAAACTGGAAACCGACCCAACATTGTTAGTGAAAGGCTAGCCAGATTATAAAATAAAATTAAATGAAATAAAATAAAAGGAAATAAAATAGCATTCGCTACTGATGAGCATGAGGTCCTGGTTACGATTCCCAGGTCCGGCAACGTGTTATTGAGTTTTTCAATCTGGAATTTCTCAGTAGCAGCTCGGAGTCTGTACATAAGCCCAACCCTTCGGGGAAACATGGCGTGATGTTATGTAAAATAAATAATATAAAATTAACTTAAATTAAACGAAACGAAATAAAATTAAATAAAATAAAATTAACCCAAATTAAATTAAATTACACATTTACAATAAATACCTTAACAGTTTAAAAAAGAGCACTGTTGCTTATTTGTCTGAACTAGGTTGAACCTGTGCTTCAGGCTAGAAAGTGAAAATGTTTAATATAGTAAATTAAAAATGAGTATAAAGTAAAAACTAAATTGAAACTTAGGTAAATAAAAGTAAAATAGCCAAAGTCAAAGCATTTATTTTCAATTAAGGCATTTACAGGCACTTTTGAATTGTCAAGGAGTCGGTCAGTCAGAAATATGAAGCTAGTTGCCCATTCCAAAGCGTAGTAGGTACCTATGGAGAAGAACGGGCAAGAAACTGCATGGACACTCTTTTAAATATTATTGTCGTTACAAATATATTAGTTACATTATTAATGTGGACACTATATGTGAGAACGATGTACAAAAACCTTACACGTTAAAAACGTCCAGAGTACAGCAAAACATAATTAAAACAATCCAAAAGTTAAATGATTAAAGTAAGCTAAGAGATGACCAGTCCCAACTGACGGCGCCCATTCACGAACATGACGCATGGATCAGCACAATTCAGCTCAACCATTTCGAAGGGAGCTAAATGATCCAACACATGCGCCACCCTCAGCGAGACAGCATGTTAGTGGTTCTATTTGCAGACAGCAAGTAGATCTTCTATATGCGCAAAATCGATAGTTAGTAAATATTTAAGTAAAATTTGTTAACAATTATAGTAATTTAATTTATAGATACTAAGTTTTCTATTTAATTTATTGTTCAGAAATAAGCCTAAGAATGCAAAAAATCTTTCTACAAAGTCAGATTGCTTGTATACTAGGTAGATCGTTATCAACCTGAAAACATGAACAAAACCATGTGAATACTCACAAAGTAGAGATTGCCTCTTTACCACCTGTGTTAGTCTTTACATAGTGAATAGTAAGAGGCAGTAAAGAAAACAAAAGAAAGAAAAAATAGGTTTATTTGTCACAGCGGTACATGAATACAAAAAGAACAATTAACTCACAAAAACAACAAAAAATATATTTAAAAAACAAAATCAAAGCCAAGACAAAAAAAAAATGTAAGCCACGCGTATATACCTCACGAGCACTGAAGAAATAGTCGACAGCTGCACGTCGTGACTGTAACAAGAAGGCTTCCACTCAGCATGATGCTGTTTATAATCAAATTAATATATATATAAAATTATATTATGCGGGACCCACAGCACAGCACTAATTTCTGATTTTGAGTAGCGTCTTCCTAGTTTCTACGTAAATACTCAAGCACTAAGCTTCTGCGTGATCAATATGGCGTTGTTCTAATAAATCTAAAACATCACATAATTATCTTAACTGAAATCTAGTCTTAAATCGAGTTTTACGACTGAACCTGACCATAAGACGTAGGTAGATACTTATTCTAGAGTGCTTTGTCATAAAAACATCTACAAACGCTGAAATAAAAAATACACAGACAAACATACTTCAGAAATAAGTATCAAAACGTGAAAAAAATAAATTCAGGTACTAAAAAGTCACCGACCTCATATTTTTGTTTGCAAAACATCTTGTTTTTTACAGCGGTTTACGCAAACACGTTTTCCAACTGTTTGTAGCTAATAGCAATGCTAAAAGGTCACGGAACTGAAAACATCGCGTTACTTTTAATGACCCTTTTCAACATATCATAAAGTTGGGCTAATCGCATTTGCTGTTTTTTTTGTAAATAACGTAAGTACACCCTTTTTTTGAAAGGTTTGTGGGTGGAATTGTTTCTGCCAGAGAATTTTAATACCTTCTCTCTCTTTTTTGCGGGATTTTGGAAATATAACAGACTGAAAGTATATAAACACTTTAATTAGTAATTAGCTCAAACGTTGTGTTTAGTGAAAATATTTTGATTAAGAGTTAACTCGTTAAGATGCTCACTAAGCAGAGATGAGTCAAAGCACTTACTTATTTAATAATTCAATAAAATTGTTTATTTATTAATTAAGTATATTAAGTCGACATTTCCTATCTGACTATCCTGTCAAGAAATGGCGAAACAATCTCTCTGTAAATGTAAAACTGTCAAATTCAAAACTCAAACTCAAAGCATTTATTTCAATTAAACCATTCGATGACACCTTTGAATTGTTTAGAAGATGGTCAGTCAGAAATATGAAGCTAGTTGCCCATTCCAAAGCGTAGTAGGTACCTATGGAGAAGATAAAGGCCAATCAAGTCTCTTACAAGTTGGTCATATGTATTATCTCACGTTAGCTAGGAAAAAGCAGCGAATAAAAATGACCTGACTTGGGGTTTGACTACAGACTTTTGATTGGCCAGCTTGTAGGTTAGTTTAAAAAGAAAACATTTACACGTCAAAAATATTTTTTTGTTTAAAACCACAACAATAACAACCAGATGAATGTGGCGTTTTCTAACCGACTACTCGGAGATTTAAAAAAAACGAACCAAACTCAGAGGTCACATTCTCCTTTAAAGTCTAGGCATTATCTTGGTTAGGCCTTATGAGTACCATGAAGATTAGTGTCTTTTGAGAAAAGAGCCACACAGATTTGACTGGACCTCGCACTCGTGGTTTTCGCACCAACCACTTATTAAAGAACAATAATGTGTACCTATAACTATAGAATCCGTCGTTCTAGCAAGATGATGGGACATCACACCAAGTGGAAAATGAAAAACGCCCCTCAAGGCCGCGGTAACAAAACCATTCCAAAAATCTACCTACAATATCGACAAAAACTTCTTCTTGATAGCCAATTTAAAACACAAAGGTGTATTTTGATCGCCCAAGCTCAGATATTTCGTACAATGATAGAAGGTGTTCGGATCGCGACTTAAAGTTTTATTACGGCCCAAAAAGGGTATTTATTACTTTCATAAAAAGGAAAATGTTTTACAACTGGAATTTCTTGTCTAAGAGGATGGGCGTTACGTTTCTAGGGATATTTGTTCAACAATGAATGAATAAACGGAAGCCTATATAATATGGGTTGATTTTCATTGTCTGTCACGTTTCTGTAAAAAAAAAACAGTAGCTTAAAGCTTTTCAGCTGAAATTATACAACGTTATGAATACAGCAATGCAATGCAAATAAAAAGACAATTCCAAAAGTCTATCAAACACACACATAAAATCACGCCTTCTCCTCATGGAGGTAGGCAGAAACATCAGAACGCCACCTGCTACGATCTGACATATATTCCTTACCTCCAGCCTTGTCTCTCTCTCCTTTATCAAAATCATTTCTAATACGGTATTTCTTCTTCTTGAATATAGTAGTTATCCGGACTGTGAAGCAAACCGTTATTGTTATTAGACGTGACTTTTTCACGTGACAAACGCACAAAAGCAATTTCGTGCAAGATGTCGCATTTTGCTTACATTAAGGCATGGTGACGCTTTCAAGCTTTGAATAATGTTGTAGCCGCATAACTGTATCTGTGTATGGATCCCCACATGATGAAGGCTTAGGCTCGTGGCTAAATGATAATAGCCGCGGTGGATCGAAGGGTAAGCTACACTTGCCGCCGTAGGTTCGTGGGTGGGTGACCATCCATTACATATAGAGACCCTCCGTGCCTTAGAATGTACGTTAAGTCGTTGGTCTCGGCTGTCACTTGTAGATCTTTGAAGTTCGTCAGAATCCCAAAAGTCTGATAACGTCTTACCGAGGGGTATCGTGTTACCCAGTAACTGGGTTGTGGACTTCAGATAGGCTCGCTCCATGTAAAATACTTGTATCTATTCAACTGCATAAGCATACACTGGAAGCCAAATGCATAGGCATACACTGGAAGGTAACTGCATAAGCATACACTGGAAGCCAACTGCATAAGCATACACTGGAAGCTAACTGCATAAGCATACACTGGAAGCCAACTGCATAGGCATACACTGGAAGCCAACTTCATAAGCATACACTGGAAGCCAACTTCATAAGCTTAAACTCTTCCAGTTTATAAGCATACACTGGAAGGTAACTGCATAAGCATACACTGGAAGCCAACTGCATAAGCATACACTGGAAGCTAACTGCATAAGCATACACTGGAAGCCAATTGCATAAGCATACACTGGAAGCCAACTGCATAAGCGTACACTGGAAGCCGATCTCAACATATGAAGTTGGGTAAAGGCTTGGATGAATATTGGAACCCCACATGATCGTAACTAATTCGTACTTCGCCAGCTTTTTATTTAGTTTTGGACAAAAAAGTGACGTGTTTTACAGGATTTTTATAACCTATTCTCAACTGTTTAAAAGCTATAAAGTTTTTTCTAGGTCACAATTGAGTGCTGTTGTAGGTACACGATGACCTTTGTTATTCTGTGGCCAATGTCGACTACTCCGGTTCACTTCCTTCCGGATCGGATCCCTCAGAGAGACTCTCACAGCCCAAGCTCGCAAGCTCGCAATATTGAATAGTTTATTCACTTATACAAAGGCGGACATAATACACTAGGCAAGTCTAGTTAAAGGGAAGCCAACAATTCATGCTACAAATAAATCAAATTTCTAATTCCATACAGATGTCTGTCTCTCGGGTTGGGCTTAGAAGTGTACCTCGTCGCTAGAAAGAATGTGAGACTATTTAGGGGTTCTAGGGTCTTCTGAACCCTCCACAATAATTTTGTTTTTCCGAACACGCTTTTTTTTTAAGCAGGACTTTTTGTATTTATAAAAAAAAGTAAACGTCTCCGACAATACAAAATTGTTGTGGAATGTTCAGAAGACCCTCTAAACCCCCCAAATAGTCTCACATTTTTACTAGCGAGGAAGCTCGTTTTTAAACTTTAACCTGTACCTCTAATACCTTCTATGTTCTATGTTAGAGGGTATAGTTTCCGCACTTAGTCCTACATGTGGACCATTGTACGTGGGCCATGGTGGCCGTCGGTGGTTTTTATTCCAACTAGCCCACCTCCCTCCAGAAGCCGATCAAAGCTTCTGGTCTGTTCAGAACCTCTGTGTAAGATCCGAGTGTCCCGAGGGTTTCTGTTCTGATCTGGGTAACGCCTGTGCACTCAAAGAGCACGTGCGCAACGGTCTCGTCCGACTCCATGCAAGCTCTGCACAGAGGGCTGTCCGTTATACCTATTGTGTAGAAGTGTTTATTTAGCGAGCAGTGTCCTGTGATGGTCCCCGTCATCAGGCGCAGGCCATTTCTATTCAGACGTAATAAACGTCTGGTTAGCCTGCCATCTAAGGATGGCAAAGCTTCCTTGGACTGCCTGCAGCCTGGTGTCGAGGTCCACCACCTCTCGGCTTGTGTGTGGGTGGACTCCTGCAGCCACCTGCGTATCTGGTTGAAGGGGATGGGTATGATGGGTTCAGGCCCGCATGCCGACGTGCTGGATGCTCTCCTGGCTAATTCGTCAGATGCGTCATTGCCCAGCGATCCACTGTGTCCTTTTATCCATTGCAGTGTCACTGTGTTGCGGTTTAATACCGTTACTCGTTCTAGAGCTTTGTGACATTCTAGTACTATACTTGAGGTAATATATTTTTTCCTCAATGATTGGAGGACTGAGGCGCTGTCGGAGAGTATACGTATATGTGTGTCCGTAACTTTCCTGGTTTCTATGGCGTACGCCGCTTGTATAATACCCACACACTCCGCCTGATAGACGGTGTTGAACATTCCCAGCGGGTTTGATATGTTTATGTTGAGGTCGTGTGAAAAGACTCGGACTCCGGTCCCAGATCCAGTCTTCGAGCCGTCGGTGTATACTCTCATCTCGTTCGGGCGTGAGTAGTCACACCGTTCTTCCGAGAGAACGATGTTGTAGTGCTTTTGGAAGTAGTGTTGCTTCGGGGTTTTGTCGCAGGGTGATGCTAACATTGGCTGTCGTTTGACTGCATCCTCCTTTATGCGGGTGTGCCTGACCCTAGAATCTTTGCTTAGGGTTCCCGATATATGGAGCCTAAAGGCAGCCAGGGTCGCCTCCTCCCGCACGATGAGGTGTAGGGGTGGCAGCCCAAGCATTGCCTGTAGGGCAGCAGTGGGTGTAGTTCTACTGCAGCTAGTGATTGCTACACAAGCAAACCGCTGCAGTTTTTCGAGATCTTTCTGGGCTGTGCTCAGGTCTGTCCTAGGCCACCAGACTAACGAGCCGTACATGATAATTGGTCTAATGACAGTAGTGTATAGCCAGTAGGTTACCTTGGGGTTAATCCCCCAGTTTCTGCCAAGCATTCGCTTGCACTGCCACAGAGATATGCTGGCTTTTGTAGTGATGTAGTTGGTGTGTTTTGCCCAATTCAGCTGTTTATCCAAATAGATGCCTAGGTACTTGGTTTCGGTTGATAGGCTTAGGGTGGTTCCGAAGAATCGTGGTAGTTGTAGTGTCATCAGTTTCCTCTTTTTTGTAAAGAGGATCAGTTCGGTCTTTGTGGGGTTGGCGGTTAGCTGGTGTCTGTTGCACCAGTCCTCTACTATTTTCAAGGCTTGGCGCATAAGGTTGCATAGGGTATTTTCGTGGGTGCCATTTAGTATTATGATTACATCATCGGCATAGCCTACAGTAAAGTAGCCTTTGTCATTGAGTGTTCTGATGAGGCTGTCTACAACCAAGTTCCACAGGAGTGGCGAGAGAACGCCCCCCTGCGGGCAGCCCTTCGCCACAATGGCCCTTGTTGTGTCGTTCACTGTTACCTGTACAGCTTTCAATTTGAGCAGATTAGTGATCCACCCGCTCAGGGTCGGGTCTATATTGTGTCTGTCGAGGGCCATGTTGATGCTACCAAACGTGGTTTGGTCAAAAGCGCCCTCGATATCAATGAAGACGGCTAGTGCTGAGCATTTGTGGTCCACCGCGCATTCAATCTTGGAAACTACGCTATGTAACGCAGATTTCGTTGATCTGCCTGTGGAGTACGCATGTTGTTGTTTATGAAGTGGTTTTGCCTGAAGAAGTCCGTCTGGAATGTATCTATCACAGAGTCTCTCTAGGGTTTTCAGTAGGAAGGATGTGAGGCTTATGGGCCTATAGGCCTTGGGTTGTGTGTAGTCGGATTTGCCTGGTTTGGGTATGAATATGACTTTCATTTCGCGCCAAGCTAGGGGTATGTGTCTGAGTGCTATACTGGCCCGGAAGGTCTCCACCAGGCATGGTGTCATTATATCAACCCCCCATTGTAGGAGGGCTGGAAAGATGCCATCCAGCCCAGCGGACTTATAGGGCTGAAAGGTGTTGATGGCCCACTTTATCCGGTCTTCTGTTACTATATTGCAGGCTCTAGACCAGCCTTATTCCGTTGGGGTCCATTCTGGTTCAGCTTCCCACACCTTGTCCTCTAGGAGTTTGCAGTCTGGGAAGTGAGTCTCGAGGAGGATCTTACTGGTTTCATGGTCATTTAGTGTGTATGAGTTGTCGGGTTTTTTCAGCGCGCCGAGCTTTGCGCTCTTGCGGCTTCATTTTTGGTTTCGATGGATTCACAGAACTTCCGCCATGCTGTTCTTCTGGCAGTTCTGATTTGCTTTTTGTATGTATGTTGGGTCTCTTTGTATGACACCCAGTCCTCCGGGAGTCTGGTGTTTTTGGCTCTGTTGAATTGCTTACGTAATGCATCTCTGAGTTTACTAAGTTCAGCGTTCCACCAGGGGTTCCTCTCGCTGTTAGTTGTTGGCGCCCTTAGTTTGCAGCATGCATGGTATGCCTCGGTAATATATTCTGATAGTTTGTTTACGGTGTATTCTAGTTGTGCGTGGTCTGTTATGGTTACTAGTGATAGGTGTCTGCCTAGTAGGGAGGCTAGGAGGCGCTTATACCCGGGTACATTGGTGCGCCGCGGGTTCCGCCTAGGCACTGGTTTACTTGTGTTGGTAGTTAATGTAAAGCGAATCCTTCTATGGTCTGAGCAAGAAGGCTCGTCGGATACGTGTCAGTTTGTGATAAAGTTTGTTGCATTTTCTGTTGCAAGGGTTAGGTCTATGATCGTTTGCCCTCGGACTGTGACCCAAGTGGGTTCAGCACCACGGTTAACAATGTTAAGGTTAGTAGAAAATAAATAGGTGGATAGTACCTCTCCTCTAAAGTTCGGTGCGTCGCTGCCCCAGAGTGGGTGGTGAGCTAAGTTCACAATAATTAAAGGGGCACAAGAGATGAAACCCTGACACCTAAACTAGGGAAACCTGTGACTTAGGCGTCAGTGTTCTACTGCTACTTGGACACTATAAACCCTTAAGGAAAATAACAGCTGGTAACGTGATATTATACAAAAGAAAATAAAAATAAAAACGTATTATTAACTAGTGATTGAAAACAAAACAAAACTAAAAAAAAAAGTAAGTGAAAAAGCAAATACAAGTTAAAAAGTAAAATGACTGTGATATTGATTCTGCATGTGTGACTGGGAGTCGTGTGTTTCGTTTGCGTTGTGTAAGTTTGTGTGTGTGTATGGGAAACGTGTATTTTGTGTTGTGTGAGTGAGTGTGTGTGTGTGTGAGTGTGTGATATGAGGAGCTTAAGTATGTGAATGTAGTGGCGTCGAAAGAGTGTAGTAAGAGCTCGGTGTCTTCTGTTAACTAAAAGAAGTCGGTGACTGAATTCCGCTTTAGTAAGGAATGTTGGTTATGTCAGAGAGGTAAGTAGTTCTTCAGTTTGAGTGTAGTCTAGGAGGTACAGCATGTTTTTCAGTTTAGCCTTAACATCGTGTTTGCTTAGCCTTGCTATTTGTGTGATCTTATTTATATTTTTGTAAACAAGAGAACTCAACACATACAGTTGTCTTCTGGCAAACGAAGTTCCATGACAAGGAGTTGGGCAAACTATTCTTTGACCACGTTTATTTGAGTCTGGGGCAGAACTTGGTTATGTTTCCAGAGAGTGGTTCTAAGAACAAATAGCTGTCTAACAGTCAAGAACTTGAGCTCGGTGTGGAGCTGATAAGTCGGATAGCGAAAAGGCTTCTGCAACATAACCTTAAGTACTGCCCTTTGCGCACGCTCCAACTCAAGGAATTTAGTTTTGGCCGATCCACCCCAAGCTAGAATACAATAGCCGATGATGGATTGGCAAAGAGCATTGTATACCATTTTAAGGGTATCTAAGTCTGCAGAATGCCTTAGTGACTTGAAGAGGTGAATTGTCTTCCTGACTTTACTGGCAGTAAACTCTACATGCATGTTCCATTTCAGAGCATCATCGATCAACACACCCAAATATTTGACAGATGTTGCTGTGGGGAGCATTAAGCAAGAGCAGGTCGAGTTGTCCAGACAGGTGTGCGCTCTAATTGAGTATATGCTTGGGGGTTTCATACTAGCATGAATAGAGAATGGGATGTAGTTTGTTTTTTGTAGGTTCAGGGTAAGTAGATTTTTGCGAAGCCATTCCATCACAATTTGCAGGGATTCTTCAGCATTATTTTTGATCTCAGCCCAGTTCCTCCCATGTACTATAATGGCTGTATCATCGGCATAGGTAAATATATTAGCACATGGAAGAGTAAGGGTGCACAATTCATTGATGTAGATAAGGAAGAGCGTTGGGCCGAGGACACTGCCCTGTGGGACTCCGTACGAGATTATCTCATCAGCACTAGTATGTGATCCAATCTTCACACAGATTTTTCGGTCTGTCAAGTAACTCTTGAAAAGATCATAAACAATTCCTCGTATGCCGATGTTATGCAGCTTGGATAGAAGGACGGGAACAGACACGGTGTCAAAAGCTTTTTTTAGGTCAAGGAATAGACCCAAGCATTTGTGTTTTTTATCTAATTTTCTTGCTACAAGATCAGTTAGGTCTAGAACTGCGTCTTCTGTAGATACTCCTTTTCTGAAGCCATACAGATTTTTTGCTAAAATGTTGTATTTGTGTAGGTAGTTAACAAGTTGTTTATTGATAATTTTCTCCATTATCTTCGACATAACAGGTAGTACAGCTATGGGTCTATAGTTATTTACACAATCTCTGTTCCCACTCTTATATATTGGGTGGATTATGGCTTTTTTGCACATATTGGGGAATGTACCTGTGGCCATAGAGCAATTTATTATGTGAGTAATAAGTGGTACGAAGACATGTCGACATATTTTTATTAGTTTGACGGGAATACCGTCCCAGCCGGTGGCACAGTCTTGTTTTAGGCTTGAGATAATAGAGTCCACTTCAGCATTATCCACTTCAAGAAGGACAAAGGAGCTAGAATGACACGTGCTTGGGGAGAGATATGATGGGGAAGGTAGGGCTGTGGTATTTATCATGGATGCCAACTTTTGACCGATGTTCGCAAAGTAGTCACAGACGTGGTTAGTTGCATCGCGTTTATTAGATACTGTACTTAGTAACTCATAGGGGGGGTTGCTTTGCTTATTGGTGTTTGTGATTTCTTTGATTAGCTTACCTCCGATGTTGCCGAGGCCGCATATCCTATTGTTCCTGATCCATGGTTCCTGGATCAGTGCGATGGTTCGTGGTTTTACCTCCAGTGCCCTGCGCATGCTAGCCGTGGCAGTTTGGCTATGCTGGAGGTTGGTCTGTATGATGTTTAGGGGCTTCGAAGGCAGTAGGGTGGAGTTAGTCGGAGATAGATCCATCGGACGGTACCTCCGCTTCCTCCACTCTGGCTTGGTATGTTTGTTGATCACATGGCGACGAGGCGAGGAGTTGCTCGTTCCAACCAGGTGATCCGGGCACGTCAGATTGTCGTAGTACCGTAAGTGTGAGGTCGGTGTCTGGTAGTCGGATTTTGGGCGCATTTTGCGTCAACCAAGTCAGGGCATAGTCGTCCTCGCACCACATCTGCACGGTGCCTTCTGCTACCCGTGGGTAACCGCGGAAGGAGGGGAGTGGTGTCGTCGAGTCCGTGTTCATCAACAGGTCTTCGAGGCCTGACTTTATTAGTTCAGCCTCATCCCTAGTCAGGTCTCTGGATGGGGTAGGGAAGCAGATCACCACGGCCAGCCGCGCAGGTATATCCATCGTGTCCGTGTTCATCAACAGGTCTTCGTGGCTCGCGCGTAGGTTTTCTGCTCCCCCTGGGCGGAGTGGACCCTCACACGTTTGGCGTCCCCCTGAAGTGCACTCGGTGAGGCTGTGTCGTCAGGGCACATTCTCTTCGCCGGCCCTGTACCGCTTGGTCCAGGCTGCGGTTTGGAGGTGCCTGGCAAGTTGTCTGCCAGCTGCGCCTGTGCGTGTGAGGCTAAGGCGCCTATCCCTGTGCTGTCTTGGTCGAGTTCTATCGTGGGTATGGTCTGTGTTATGGGGTCGACTGGCGGCCCTGGCAGACTCTGTTGCGTTCGGGAGCTTTTCGCGCCGGTTTTCCCCTTCGCGTACTTGCCCCTGCCCGCTTGGTTCCGCGTCCGGCCACTTTGCGCGCCGGGTTGCCCCTTCGCGTACTCGTGGCTGGTCGCGTACTGTTATTTCGGCGTCCGATCGCAATTCGCGCTGGCTAGTGCCTTCGCAGTCCTGCTTTCGGTCGCCTACTTTCCCGTCCCAGGCAGTGATTTTTCCGCGCTTCTTCAGCAGTCGTACTTCGTCAGCCGGGAGGGTGGTAGAGCTGCCAGCTCCGTCATCCTTCCCTGTCGCCCTCTGTCTGTGTTTGTCTTGGTCATAGTCGGGGTTAGTGACGCTGTTCCGCACAATACTCTGTTGCCAGAGGCTCGTGGGGGGCGTTATGCGTTGGGTTGCGGGTACTGGCGCGTTAGTCGCGGCCGGTGTTGAGAGGTTAGGCGCGTTAGTCGCTGCCTGGTTTGTAGGCGCTGAAGAGCGCTGTGATATCTTGCAGTGCTTGTAATACGTTGGGGGCTGACCGCCGTGGCGGTGTGGGATTCCCCGGCTTGGCCGGGACCCACCTGGGTAGTTTTTTCCACGTTCTGCATTATATCTTTTTGGCGGTGGGCTCCTCTGGGACCGACGGGACATAGGGATAGGAAGGAAGGCATTTGGTGAGAGGGTGTGGGTAATTTGGGTTCACCTTAGGTCTGGGATTAGGCCTAAGGATTTGAGAAACGGCAGGAAATTAGTGGATAGGGAGGGATGGTTTTGTTAGGCGTTCAGGTTCATGGGAGGTAGGGTATCTAGGTTACCCTGAGCCTGGGATTGGGCCTTCGGGAACTTCTCTTGTCCGGGATCTCTTACAAAATGCTCCGGCCGGGATCGACCATTCTAGACGGTCCCGCAGCCGGAGTTGGGCTATCCGCAACCTGCCCACCCGCTCGGTTGCAAGAGAAGAAGTGCCTGGCGATCCGGGTCGCCCCACCGCGGATGTACACATACATTCGTGTTGGAGCAATCCAGCTCGCCCCGAGCCTCTAATACCTCTAATACCTTTTCACGTCTAATCTACTGAACCAATTAGATAGATAGAGCCTGGGACATGAAGGAGAACATAGGCTAATTTTCATCCTGGATATTTGTATCACAATATACGCAGGCGTAGTCGTGGGTAGCAGCATTCGAATGTTTATTAAGAACGTAACGTAACAACGCATTTAGAAAAACGCTTAAACGGGTCACAGAAGTTCCCAAAAATCCTTTACCTACTTACCTCTAAGGATATTAACGTCTTTGTGTTTTAAGCCGCCACCAGTCGTGTAATCACGTCACGTTGTCGTTGCGGCATCGTTCGGTTTTAGTGAGACGTGTCCCGCATTAACATCACAAAGTAGATGAGTACAGAATGTCTGCTCTTTATAATGAGAGAAAACGCACGCACGCATAGACATGGTTCACGTAAGGATGAACCTAAACTTCTACATCGAGTGCAAGCTTACCACAGGGTTGGAGAGGTGCCACGGCGTCCTCACCTTCCGCCTGACCGGACATGGTTGTTTCGGGAGGTTCCTGTTTCGCATAAGGCGGGTGGAAACGCCCGGGTGTCACCATTGTGCGGATCGCCCGGAGGACACGGTGGAGCATACGGTGGAGGTCTACCCCTCTTGGGCGGAGCACGGCCGTGTTCTCGCGGAAGCGATCGGCGGCGGCGAACTCTCGCGTCCGGCCCTGGTCCAGGCCATGATACGGAGCGAGAGGAGAGGGAATGGGAAGCCGTCACCTTCTTCTGCGAAGCAGTAATGCTCGCGAAGGAGAGGCGGAGCGCGTGTGGGAGAGAGCCATGCGCCCTCACGCCCCTAGGCGCCGCAGGAGATGCCCTAGGCATCGGTTGTCTCCAGCTGATTCCCGGCCACCGTAAGCGCGGGCTTGTCCGGTAAGGACCAGGCTCGGGTCGACGGTGCGTCGTGTTCCACGCGCCTCAAAGAGATGTCAGCACGTAGTGACGGGGTCCGATAGGGCCGATGCCTCAGGGTCACGGAATTTTAGATACCGTGGCCCTGGCACAGGCAACTGAAGGAACACGGGTGGGTTTTAGTCAGTAAAAGTCTGAAACGCCCTCAGTAAAAGTCATTTGATGATATCCCACCAAAAAAAAATTTGCTTACCAGCGGGATATTCAACCGACATAGATCGAGACCGTACAATCATAACTTCGCCTTAATATGTCAAAAGAAAAGTTAAAAATAAAAATTAATTAAAGTTTATTACAGTGAGTCTTAGTGTACTTACACTTCTTTTTTACAGTTTTTTTTATTGAAAATGACAGCTCCAGAAAGTAACAATCATGCGCCCGCTACGTACGACAGGAATTTGTAAAAAAAAACGTTTTTTTCCCTCCTCGACCGTATAACTACGCGTCTTTGCACACGTTGTACGGAGCCGACCTTCTGTACTATTCTGTGTCAATGTTGTCGCAGAAATCAGTCACAGAATAACCCTCAATCAATGGGAATAAATAAGGGAGCACGTTAGGCTTTAGATAAGGATAGTGAATTATGTTGTTGTGCTCCAGTGATAAGCGAATGATTTGGGTTGCGATTAACGGGATCGTTTCTCGGGTTATCGGTTCGTGTGACGTGATTTCTGGTTTGGAAAGATGCATTGTATCTTATCGTAGATAACTGACTTCTAATAAATGGCAGAATTTGGTAATTATAAGAAAGCATTGTCCTCACACAGCATTTTTACCCACAGCAGTTCGTACGCCGTTTTACGCCGTTTCGTTTTTTTCGGTAACAGCAGTTTTTTGCCGCACGGGGATATCGAAGGTCGAGAGAAAACTGGCGGTATGACTAAAGCTGCATCCATATAAGGACGTAAGCAGCGCGGCAAAAGATGCCTTTACACAATAAGAACCGCCGCGCGACAGCAGAGCGGCTGAAGCGCCGCAGTTTAGATCAGTGTAGCGCACTTCATTTCGAAAATGGATTTCGACGGGATAACATTGTTGCTCCTGCTTTTGATAGTTCTTCTTCGGCGCCAACGAGCCATCGAGCGGCGGCCGAGCGCTGGCGCTTATGTTTATAATATGAGTGTCACGCTGCTAAAGTCGCGTTCATGGGAGATTGGGGGAAAAGGCAACATCCGCACGGGTCGGTCAATCATGTCCGCGGTCGGTTCGCAGATGGGTGACTATCTATTACATATCGAGACCCCTTCGTGCCTCAGAAAGCACGTTAAGCCTTTAGTCCCGGATGTCATTCATAGATCTTTGACAGTCGTTACGGGTAGTCAGGAGACCAAAAGTCTGACAACCAATCTTATCGAGGGGTATCTTGCTGCCCAGTAACTGGATAGTGTAATGTAAAATACTGGTATTCAGCCAAATGCGGTTAGACTAGAAGCTGACGCCAACTTAGTTAGGAAGTGGCTAGGAAGATTGATTGAGATGTCTTTCCGAAGAGTTTAATAATGTCACGTACATTTGTCAACGCCGGCATAACATTTTTGCAATTGCTCCCGATGTTCATTTAAGGTTTATCCGTTGCTGGTTAAATCATCCTCTGAAAATCCATTGATATTTTTGCAATTCAATTCTAAAACAGGCCGAAAGAGTTATTCTGCAGCTCAGCCAATAAATTCGAATCGCTCCTAATGTTCTCGAAATGGCGACAGATAATGTTAGAGATATGAATTACCATGCCAAGAAATATATTCCCCCCTTTTACGAGGACATAAAAGATTTAAATTACTCAAAGCACACGTTTAACGACTACTATATTTGTGACAGTAACGACCATAATGCGGAGCGTGTTACCGAAAACATTTGTGAACATAAATTTGAATGCATATGAGAAGAGGCAGATCAAGTAAAAGATAGATTATGAGAAAGATGATAAGACTGAAGATGACAAGATTCTTGCACCACAAATAACACACATACTGTCTCTGTCATCTTCAACTGATGGACAGAAACAGAACGATGTTATAAACACGTTTAGCGCCAAACGTGTGTAGTGATTTGTGATGCCAGCGGGCCAGGACAAGACGATTTCCCTTATTTGGGACTCCTATTGGCAAGACAACGATCAATCCTCCGAACAGCTGGGTAATAACACACTATCAGTAGTAATAGTAGTAGCTTTCAATTTTAGAGCTCAACAACATTCATTGAGTTATTTACGTTATTGAGCACACTAATATTTTGAACATTTGAAGCAAATGGATTAACAATTTCCTAAAAATTATTCAGATTGTGATAATTGTGTGTTACGCCATTAGGGTGCAGATGAGTGTGGTATCTGTTGGGCTCCTGCCCGGCGATGAATGTTGGCAAGTTATACAGTTGTGCGGCAAACTCTACTTGCGTGATGCAGGATTTAGCGTGATGTCACCATGATGCGCAGTTCGTAATAGGCGGTGTAGCTGCCACAATCACCTTCTTGCTAAAAGGTGTCCACTCGGTATGATCAAGAAGTTTTAAATAATTATAAACTTCTATTTCATCTTTTATACAGCTTCTTTTTCTTGTTTCCTAATGCTATTTTTATGCAGGCAGAAGTTCGTTCACAACGCTAAATAATACAAATATAATATTTTTATCGTCAAAAATAGACCTCGTTCCATAGCTTTGCTTCGCCACAGCTATCACTATAGAGCGACCTTAAGATAAGTGAATAAAGAAATCAGTCCACCCCTTAACTTGGATCTAAGTAGAGGAAAAAAAAGGCTAAGAGCAATCGATCTCGGGACCCATACACATTTGTTCAGCAGTTACGAAAAGCTACGGATTACGGTCCCAGTGAGAAATACTTTGATGTTGGATGTATCGCAGTTGTTTCGGAGAAAAATAACAGGTCTGTAATGAATGCGTGGGTGAGAGTGAGATGGAGTATACGGGCCGTCTGGTCACGCAAGATTAGGAAAAGGTTTGGATTGAAATGTTAGAATGTGTGGAAGGTATAAACTTGAGGATGTAGTTGATGTGGTCTACGTTTTGGGTACGAGAAATATAGAACTGAACTTGTGAAAGTTGGAAAGAATTGCTGAAAAACCGGACAAGTGCGAGTCGGACTCGCACACGAAGGGTTCCGGACCACAAGGCGAAAAACTAAAAAAAAACACGTTTCTTGTATGGGACCCCATTCATTTATTTACTTTATAAAAAAATTGTGGGCTACTGCCCGACGATCGATGTCGGGACGTTGTATATCCTAGATGCGCGGCAAACTCTGCTTGCGCGATGCAGGATTTTACGTGACGTACAGTGTGATGCGTAGTTCGAATATGGCGGTGTAGATCCACGCCTATATTATAGTGATTGTTACAAGAAGATGCTAGAATTACTCTTGTAAATCTTTTTGTTAGGTCCAAAAAAGACAGACGAAAACCAGTATTTTCTTAGATGCAAAGGGCACGATTAAAATATTATACAAAAATGTATCGTTCTTGTATTCTCTTTCGTGACACATCATCAAAGACTTTAATTGTAATTTAACTGATATATAATAAAAATACTCCTTTGTCTCCGTTGTCTACTAGAAAATGCGAAGTAATCCAAGGTTTGTCTAATGCTACTAAATAATTCCGGCTCTCCACAAACCTAATCCCGGCTTTTAATATTACAACCCACAGTTTTTATCCTCCACCACTTTTATACCGGCGCTATATTCAAAATTTACTCTTAATATTCATAGTTTCTTAAAAGGAAAAAAATATCATCGTAAAATTATAAAAATGTTCTTTAAGGTTTTTTTGCTTTCAATTTTGAGGGGAAAACGTTGGTGGTTTGATTGCATTTTAACAGGAAACTTGGCTGGGTTTGGATACAGTACAGACCTGAACCTATTTGTGCTTATGCAGAGCAAAAGCCTCTTCTCGTTAAAACGAAATGGCTTGCTCTCGAAATTCTGATTCCCACACGATGGCCTCGACACTAGATTATACATCTTTTGTCGATCGATGTTACCGAAATGCTTTGAAAGCGATGTCCACAAGTCTATGCCCTCTTGTTCTTCCCTCACAGGTTCAGCGTAGCGGTGGGTAATCTTTATTCCGGCAAGTGAATTGATTCACTTATTCCGACTCCGGGTCCGGTACCGGTTCACCTTATTTATTCCTTTGGCACCGGCACTCACTCGCTCATTTTGGTTCCCCGGTTTCGCAGAACATTTTATTCATTTGGTTCACTGGATCATTTGGCACATTTTGAATTGAACAGTTGGTTAGTTAGAGCGATACGACGTGTTCCGAGTACTTCCGAGTGACATGAGCGAGTGAACGAGAGTGAACAGTGAACGCGCGCTCCGGAATCATTTGGTACCGCGGTGCCGGTAAGGATTGTGAGGAATAAATAAGGTTTACGTATCCGCGTTCGGTACCGGCTCCTTTGGATCAGTACCTCCGGAGTTACCCACCGCTAGTTCAGCGAGCACCCGACTTTTAAGAATAGGTATACATTCTAGATACAACGTTTTTTTTTTGTCGCCAATCCCAGACAGAAAATAGTTAATAAACCAAATATAATATCAAATAACTGCCACATTCTGTCGACATCAGCATATGAAACGAGATACACTACACAAAAGTCAATAATGAACAGTGGGAACGTCAAGCGAAAAGAAACTGGAATACCCACTTTATTGAGAACCCTCTGCCCTTTAACTCTTCCCATTTCAGGGACCAACACTATCTGGGCGGGAAATCGCGAGCGAAAACCAGTACCTAATATATTTCTACCTCAAAGAGAACTCTGTCATCAAAATTGAATCTCGAGCGGACCAATACGGAATCAAAATGGTTGCCAATTCAATTTCAGCACTTTCGGCAAATTCGTCGTCACAAAGGTATGTGTAATCTAAGCTGGTGAAAGCTCCAGTTTAAACAGAATCAAGTATACAAAGCCTCTCGATTATTTAGATTAATTGTCTGCTATCATATGTTCTAAATATTTGGAGCGCGAAAGGGAATGTTTGAGAGGTGGTATGTACCTATGCGTATGTACTGTAACTTGTATAATTATTAGATAATATAAAATATGTAGGTAATAAAATACTTTCACATGTATTTGATAGCTCACACTTAAAAATTCTAGACTACGAAGTTCGTTATTGGATATAGCTAAGAATTTGGTAAATCTCTTAAGTATTATATAAACATCACGTGTTTAAAGCTCTATTGTATTTTTATTTCAAAATGTTATAAGGCTTTGTTACTGAAGATCCGTCTTTTAATAAATTCAGATAAACGTTATTTTAGATGTTCACGTTCAGAAGGTAATATTTCTATTGACAACCTGTTATTTTTAACGTTATGCACCAATTCAGTGGCGAAGCGTCTGGTTTCAGAACTTACAAGACTTCGACTCCTAAATCTAAATTCGTGTCTTCAGTCCTCTAGATTCAAGTCTTAACACACTTTGTCCCTGATTGAGTCCTTTGTGAATCCTAGTTTCTGCCCGCGGCTGCCAGAATATTCTTGTTCCCTCGACCCACCCCGTCGCGTCGCGTCGCATCGCCTTCCCGCGCTATTTCTTCGTTTTCGCTAGGCGTTCTTTTTTTCGTATTGCTCTGGTGCTAAGAATTCTAGCGTGGTGTTTAAGCCTTCCTCAAGAATTTGACGTATTTCCAGAGATTAGCACGTTCAAAGAAACAAACAATCAAACTCTTCTGCTTTATTATTAGTATATAGATAGATAGACACATAGTTATATTAGCATGTTAAACCCAGCCAAAGGGCCGTCTGATACGCTATTAAGTGTGAACATTTATTTATTTAATTCAATATGTTGTCACGCTATTCCGCCATTACAGACGGGTTTCTCCGTTGTGGGCTAACAGCCTATTTTTTAAGTTATAGTTCGTTTTATAAGCACCAGGGAATAGTATTAACATAATTGTGTTAAGAAAATTGTAGGGCTCTACTTTGTATTAGCATTAAGTGGCATCTGGTTGACCCTGAAGCAAAGAAATTGCCAGTGTCGAGAATTTTACGCCGATCGGCAAAGTGGTGATTTTAGTTTTCATGGCAGGAAATAGTGATCTGTGCAACAAGAGTGCCAAACAATTTTTTGCTGCAAGTGCTGATTCTAGGTTAGTTTCCAGAGCGCAGCGAGGGTTTCAAAGACACGAGATGCAAATAACTTTGGTCTCGTGTAACACAATTTTTCACCTCTGCAACGAAAACAAATTACCTAAAGGTAAAAAATACAACATGATAATAAAACCACATTTGCAATTTTACGGCTATAAGTGTATCCGAACGTTATAATGTTTGTTTCTTTTTTGAGCGTACAAGGTAAAGAATTTGAAAATCGAACTTCGAATAGACTTGTTTCTATCACTCGCTTTTTTTGTGTCAAATCTTTCGAATTGTGTGAGCAGACCCAGGCACTGTTAACGGGAATTTAAAAAAAAAGTTACTTTGTCTCGCACTCGCAGCAAAATCAAATTTTCCTCACTGTCTTTAAACAGCAAAACCAGCTTCTTAAAGATTAAGAGTTTTTTTCTATTAGTTCGTTATCTTTGGACTTGTGTAACCTGCATAATATTTACTACGCATAAGGCTGATTGTTCAATAGCCCATAGATTTTTATCTGAGAAATAAAGATTGCATTTTGACTTTTGTATAGAGCGACCTGTGGGTGTCATATACGAGCCGAGCCTACAGGCAACGTTTTGCGCGTACAATACAACAACGCTTTCAGGATGCTGTTACAGTTGCCGCAGCGTTGTAGTGCGTCTGGAATGTTTGCTGAAGCTCGCACGAATGACTTTCACGCCCTCATGCGTAAGAAAACAGCTTCCTTACTACAACGCTTGCGTAACACTCTTAACAATATCCTGAAAATGATTGCTGGCAGACTGGACTGCACCATCCAAAGGCACTGGGTGAAAATGGGAATAGGTTTGGCTAAATTTAATTTATTAATTCTAATATCATCAACACTAACATAGCATATAAGTACAGTCTGTTACTAACCACTGACAACATAAGGACTAATTGAGGTCTAAATTAAAGATATTTCATTTATTTAATTAATAGACTAAAAATCAAACTGTCTTGATTTATTCTTTTCAAGTATTGTAACAAACTAAACTATCTACGTGTTTACCAAAATGAGATTCGTAGATCAGTAGTTAAAACGTACCAAACGGACAAACAATTACAATGTTATAAGACAAAGTCTGAAAACTGACACCACGTCACCAACGGACCAGTCACAAAATAATAACCCCCAGTATACACCAATATCTAGTAACTATTTATAACCTTAGGTACTCGTAGTGACCACTCTATTTAATGGTTTAACCGCCCCGAACGATTAGGCAAGCTTTGATCACTCAGATGAGTTGAACCGTGAAAATTATGCACTATATTATACAAATATGTGCCATCCGCTGCGGGCACGGAGCCGCCATCTTTATTTGGGTCAAACGAATATTTATTGTAGGTGCTTTGTTTTTTTCTGATGGGATAGGTGGACTTTTGAGTATTATAAGCTAACAGTAGATTATCGGAAAACTGCAATGACAGTGGCTGAACGATTGCCTGTTGTACTTCGTGCCACGAATTCGATTCCTGTAAGATACAATTTTTTGTGTGAACCTGCAGGTTTTTAATGGTTGTTAATTTATTTAATGAGATATAATATCTCATTGTTATCATACACATATCATATTCACGTGTTTGTAAACGCACCACGAAACAGGCGCATTTCAGAACTCTTTGTATACCTACTTTCAATTTATGATCTTGGATTAAAACTAGCCTTCTTATCTAGGTCATGGTCTGTATGTGTGCCAAATTTCATTCAAATCCATTAAGCCGTTTGGGCGTGAAAGCGTAACAAACAAACTAACTTACTTTTGTTTTTATATTTATAAAGTTAGGTCTATATATTGTACAAAGAGATGTCAGCACACGGTGACGGGGTCCGATAGGGCCGATGCCTCAGGGTTGCGGAAGGTTCGAAATAGATACCGTGGCCCTGGCACAGGCAACTGAAGGAACACGGGTGGGTGGGTTTTAGTCAATAAAAGTCTGACACGCCCTCCCGCTCCATCCAGAGCGGGAGAAGTCATTTGATGATTTCCCACCCAAAAAATTAACTATATTGTAGACAATGTGGAAAGCGATAGGTAGTGTAGGAATGAGAAGAAAAACGTCAGGAAAGTTTTGAGTATGAATGTCAATGGCTTTAGGAGTAGGGGAAGACCAAAGAAACGATGGATGGACTGAGTGTAAGATGGTATGGCTAGAAAGGGAGTGACTACCAAGATGGCGGCTAATAGAGAAATATCCCGACCACAAATTATTTCGGATAATCTTAGGAGAATGATGATATGAGAAAGACTAGTGACCCGCCCTTGTCAAATGGTGCAATCTATTTAAGCCGCGATATGCCATAACATTGCACTTTCTGTGCTTTAGCCCTGACATTTATTATTCATATATTTTTTTAAATTAATTGAATAACGGTAAAACGGGGTGAATAGGGATGCAGGGGTGAATCGGAACGAAACTTTAAAAAGGGTTTTAACATTGAAATAATATACTTTGTTGCCAACAGGGCCACTTAATCGTTAATTATAATACAGTCAATAGTTTTGTTTGTGCAGAATGAACAATTTTTCTTTATTGATCTAAGTTAAATATAAATGTACTAAACAAATAAATCTTTCGGAATACATTTTTTAATTGATGGTGAAACCTTATCAAAATAAATTTGTAGTTTAGGAGAACTAGACATCCCAAAGCAAGACACGAAAATAACTCTGTATTAAAATTTGCATAAACAGAATAAGTTTTTAACCAATGCAACTGCCTGACCTGTCTATCGACGAGTATACAGGATGCATTTTAACCAGTGCACAAAAAATAACCATGAATTTAGGACATGATTCTAGACTCCCTAGCATAGACCTTTTTCCGTCGGTTATTTAAAAAAAATAGCTGTTTCATAGAAAAACGTGCTACCTACGCGGTCAAAATGTACTGAACCGCCATTTTACATTTTATAAAAAATAATATAGCTGTTTTATTAAAGTGTACTGCGTAGTAGTGCGTGTGATACATTTTTAACCAGTGCGCAAACCCCTGACCCTGTATCTCTCTATCAATGAGTGCATACTCGTAGATAGAAAAATACAGGGTCAAATAAAATTAACCAGCGAAACTCCGCATACGTGATGGATATTGATAAAGAGACTTGATGGAAAGTATTGTTGTTACATGTTGTATGATTTGAAAAAATATGTTTGGCTGTGTATAGTATGGTAGTTTAATTTGACATTGTAGATTAAATAAAGGCACTGCCAGAAAAATTCAAAACAAACGAAAAAGTAATTTATCACAGTGTTTTGAGTCCGTCACGAATATAAACAAACACTGCCTGTTCGTGTTAAAGGGACTATTAGTTCAATTATTTTTCAATTACGGCCTTTCTGTAGTGTTGGAACGGCTATTACAGTATTAATATACAAAAATGGATCAATGCCGAATTGGTAAAACCAGTTTAAAAAAAATGATGCCTGTGTATACACTGAATTGGTCAAATACAAGACTGCTATTTTTATCACAAAACTTTTTCTGTATGTTTCATAAATCTCTTACCTGATGATAAAAGAAGATGTGGTCGAAATCACTGGTAGCTAGAGGTATTTATTATAGTGAAACAACTGAAAACCAACAGACATCTTCACAAGACATTGGAAATAATACTAACTAATATTAAAAATGGAAATACAAAGGTTAAAAAATATATTAAAAGGTCCTCGTTGAAACAGAACGTACTGCTGGCAGAGGTCGTCTATGCAAATGGTTGTTATTTTTTGTGGCAATCGAATGAATTAACTGTTTTTTTCCATCCCACTACTTCCTAACTTCCCAGGTCACCGTGGCCAGGTCACAAGTCGCAGAGGGGCTGTTAAGTTAAACATTTCAAAACAAGATCATTTTCTAGCAGTACGAGTATGATGCAGTTGGTGTTTACTTGGTTTATTTTAGTTTGATCTCCGATATATGAACCATGTTTTTGCTAGCCCGCAGTCCGGTAAAAAAATAGAGAATTAAATCATTCGGTAAAACAGCGAGTTAGCAACTACTTATTAGTCGACAAATTGTCGAAAACAAACTATGCTTAAACCAGCTACAATTAACTTAAAATAGGTACCTATTCGTGAGCTAGAAAATAATAATCAATTGCCCTGGAACCCGCAGTTGGCCTAACCAGGCGAATTTTCCGCGGCCGGATTACCGCACAATCATAGGCTGTTCGCACTTAATAAATATTAAGGTACACACACATAGCATAATCAGCCTATAACGTTCCCACTGCTGGGACACAGGCCTCCTCTCTATGAGAGGTAGTGAGCCGTAATCCACCACGCGGGCTCAGTGCGGGTTGGTTACAGTAAGTACACACTTACTGTAAGTCAAATAGAGTTCTCTAGTCTACATAACATGGTTTTGTATTATCGTTTGACATACGGTGGAAACGGTATTGTGGGGTATAGTTTAAGGTTTAAAGTTGCTATTAAATTTTATAAATAAAGAAACATAAATTATAATAGTGACAACAATTTCCGTTTTTGCTTTGGCTTTCTTTTCTATGTCATTACGTAACATTTTACGTTCTTTCAAATGATCAAATACACGGAAAAGCTCAATTTAAAATAGCATTTCCACCTAATGTAACTTTCTTGCAATAGCTCGACGGTATGTTGTGCGAACTGTCCTTGGAGTGCGAGCATTTATTTGTAACATACCCTATCTTTTTTACCCTATGTGTTGCCGACGATCTTCCAGCTGCTCGTTGAAATGTTACACACTTGTAAATACGCTTGCAGCAATTAAAATAAAGATTTAACAAAACATCGAGCCGCCCCGATGCCGAGCTCAATGTACAGTTCGTCAAAGGGTGACACATTAGACCAGTGTTGTGTTCTAAGTGAATGCTCAAATGTATACCCAACTTTACAGCAACTACTGGTCGAGCTGAAAACCTGTAATTTATTTCAATGATTTTCTATTTTATACGTCTGGTTTTATGGAAGATTTATTTTTATTGCGGTTGCCTTATAATAAGGTTTATTTATTACCGTCAATTGAATTGTTTGGTAGGTTTTGTAATTTTAGGGTACTTGAGAGGGTATGGTTTGTGAATTTAATAAAAGGTATTTTATTCTAAAATAGCTAGAAGAATTGGTCAAGGGGATGAACAGACGTGTAGTTTTATAGTCTGTAGTGAAACAAATATGGTTTATCATTATCATACATGGTTTTAATAACTTTAAATGTGATGGCATATACAGGATGTAAAATGAACTATCACCTTCGCATTCTATATTTCAACTAAGTAGTAACGTTGAGAAAAAAATATTGCTCGAAATTATTGGTACAGTACAGGGGTATTAAAAGTTAAGTTATAATATTTCAAACCAGTTTTCGAAAAAAAACTTAAAAAAGTAGGAAATTAATTAGACCGTCATTATATCCGTAACCATAAGCCCTCTTATGTATAAACGTTGCTTAAAGTTAAGCGCCGTTTAAACGTCACAAATGTATTTTTAAACATTCGTAAATTATGACTTAAGTTTAGGCAATGTTCATACATAAGGCGGAAGGTTCTTAGATTATCCAGAATGTCGATTCTTTAAAAATCTCACCGTGTAGACTTGCGTGGAGTGAGCTGTCAGTGTCGTCCCGTCTTGGTCAATCCTTAGCATCAGTGGCACTGACAGCTCACTCCACGCTCACTTCACCTAAAGTTTTCACGGTGAGATGGTTACAGAATAGCTGAACAGTCCAAAATAAACACAATAACGGGAAGAATAGGTTAATCTTGGCTTCGTTAACCCTAGATTCATATACATATGTAGAAGTAACACTATTAATAACTCTGCCTCGTTGATCTAGTGGTCGCAATCGCTACTGCTGTGCATAAGGTCCTGGGTTCGATTCCCAGGACGGGCAACGTGTTATTGGGTTTTTCTATCTGGAATTTCTCAGTAGCAGCCCGGAGTCTGGATGTGTGCCCGGATGATGGCAATAGGCTCGCTCCCTATTACATGGGACTTAAAAACATAACTGGCGAAATGTAGGTGTACTATAGGTACACCTCTGCCCAACCCTTCGGGGAAACAAGGCGCGATGTTATGTATGTTAATAAACATTCGTCTCACAGGGTTTGGATATTCATGATTTTGTTAATGAAAGAAAACAAATACATAATTGCATTGTTTAAATCATATAGTGAATTACTTAAAACTTATGTAACACAACACAAATATATTTATTCTAAACATTCCAAACACATCAGGGCACGGTAGTCCAAACACATGAATTTTTTGCAGTGGTTACATTGGAACCTCGTCATTCGACGCTTTTTGTAATCACAGAAGCTACAAATCTTTTTTTGGTTACCACTAGGACCAGGCGTATCGCTGGTAGGCGTTTCATTCAACTTCTGCAATCTTCCTTTTTGGGCATCTCCTCAAAGATGGCATTTCATGACGCTTACGTAACCACGGTTTGGTCATTTTCTCTGAAACATATTTTATGAAACATCTCCTGCTGGCTGGTTTTTTACCTTGTTTTACAAGGTTATGTACGTGAACAACATACGAATTTATCATTGCCATATTGAGCATACCATTGAAGTAGCACAGTGGCCATCTTTGCGTCTTTCTGCCACAAGAAATACCACTGCACATTTGATTGTTTACATGTAAATATACACGATGTTACTAAATAAAATATAGTGGAATAATTAGTAATATTATCACAAACTTACCGTTTATCTCATCAAACTAGAAAGCATCAAAAAACTTGTTAAAAAATTGCAACCGTTCTTCGTCAATTGTGTATCTATTCATAAACATTCGTGCCTCAGTCGAATAAAACTCTGTAACCGCTCAAGGACACGTCACTGCGAGTAAAATGCACTCGCAATACTAATGGTTACATTACTTAGGAAGGTACTTGAGAGGCAAGCCATCTATCTCTTTCACTCTAAAAATTAGAATCATTATTACGTTTCGCGCGGTCTGTGAGACGAATGTTTATGAATCTAGGGTTAAGCGCGTGTTCTCACCCTTTATACTAAGATAGTAAACACACATAGGTAATTAAAAAGCCTACACGATTGCCTACTTAAGTATTACCCTTATGCTGTACTGTAGGTAGGTGTTCGTCTATTACGTGTGGCTAAGTAATAACAGGCGCACGAGTCGATCGACCAGGTTAAGCAACTCTTGCCGTCGTCAGTCCGTGGATGGGTGACCATCTTTACATACCGAGACAGCTCGGAAAGTACGTTAAACCGTTGATCCCGGCTGTCACTCTAGGATCTTTGTCAGAAGCCCGAAAGTCTAACAACCAGTCTTGCGAAGGGGTATCGTGTTACCCAGTCACTGGGTTGTGGTGGTCAAATAGGTAGTCACTACATGTAAAATACTGGTTTTCAGCTGCATCGGGATAGGATGGAAGCCGACACAAACATATTTGGTAGTAGTCTAGGCAGATTGATTCATAGAGGTATGAGGAACAAGGTGGAAAGTTGCTCAACCGCCATAGAAACTGGAGGATCCTCTGAATAGACGAGTATTGACCCTGCAGGATCAGGCTGGGTGCAGTGGTGGCCCTGTGGTAACGGCCCCAACTTACGAGTTGCACCAGGCAGGCGCTTTACTTTGTGTAAATAATTTCATCACCACTGCTCTCAAAACGGTCAAGGAAAACATCGTGAGGAAACCGGCATGTCCTAGAACCAAAAATTCGAAGACATGTGTGATATCTACCAATCCGCACTGAGCGTGGTGGATTACGGCCCGCTCCCTCTAATAGAGAGGAGGCCTGTGCCTCAGCTGTGGGAACGTTATAGGCTGATTATGATCCTGCAGGGCTATTGCCTGACGGTTGTGGTTTGGTCTGTATATACAGCATGTAACGAAAACCCTGTCCGATCCTGAAGGGTATTATTTGGTATCGTAGTGCGTACACAAATACGTAATCATTTAATCATTTAAAAATAATCATATCAAAGGCAACACTGATAGCTCGACAGGGTTCACCAGAGTTCACCTACAGTTTCGTGTCAAAGAAGCCGCCTGAGCGCGGCAGTCTTTTGTCGCATGCCGCCAAAGAAACGTAGGACTAAAGACATCTACGTTTTGCCTACGCGTAGGTAACAGCTTATATTTTATTGTAGGCTTACGCACAATGACCCCGATTTCTGACCTTCTGTTTATCAAGAAACAATTATTATTGAGTTAATGTGATGTGCTTTTGGCAATGTACCCACTGTAGGTATCAGTTTATTAAAACTTTTACTTGTTACATACCTCTATCTATCTAGAACATTAGTACACATTCGACACCTTTTTATTAAATTTGCACGTACTCTACTCAGCGCACATGTGTACGATTTGAGTGACTCGAAAGCTTCCACAATCCGAGCTGTTACTTCGATTTCCGAATCACACATTCACTAACAAATAAAAATAAACATATTCAAATATTCCTGATTGGTATACGACATTGTTCGCGATACGATAGCGGCACGTGATACGTACGGACATCCGATCGCAAGCTATCTCCACGTGAGACTGGCGAAGTGTCCAAACAAGTAGCGACCAGTCGGCTACATCAAAGGGTCGAGGACTCGTTATGAGTACTTACAATGCGGCTAGAGCACGGCGGTGTCCTTTGAAATAAAAATAGGCAAAAAATAAAAGATTTCGCCGGCCGGTGGAGTGTTGTCAACTTATGAAAATTTACCATATTTAGTGTTACATTTCGCATGGTAACTAAAAATAAAAAAAATCAATAACTTTTGGTTTTGATGAGTTACTTTTTTTTACTATTTTTTCTAGTACGTATGTTAAACCAGGAATACGCCTTTTTTGGATCGGACAGGGTTTTTGTTACATATTGTATAAAAACGTCAGTAGTCTGCCACCCAATACAAATTTTTCAATCAAAATAAAAAGTGATTCACATAATAAAAGCATTAAACTGAAAAGTATGATCACAACTCGGCCAACCATCAATGCAAACCACACAACTAGTTAAAAGTTACAGTACAACATTCTAACAAATAACGAATCGAGAAGTTACAAATATTTAACTTTTGGGATTGTGAAGTTGTGGACGGGTCTGACACACGATTCTAAGTGGATTATCGGATTCGACAATATTACGAAGTCACTAAATAAAAGGAGATGACGACTTCAATCTGTTTCGATCATGTTAAGTGTTTTAGTAGTAAAGCTTCTAACAAAGCTGTTTGTTCGTTTGAGAAAGTACTCCTCCGCTATTTCTGCTACTAAGAAGGAAGTTGGAACTCAAACGCACTTTAACACACTTTATCTAAATACTTTTTATCATCTCTAAAAGTGCGTCGTTTGATAACATTTATTTAAATTAAACCATGTACACGTGGAGAGGGTCTTAAAATTAACATGGACGAAAACGAAGGACTAGGAAATCGTTATCTGCAAATAAATCTGTGCCTTTGACTTTTACTTTGAACTAACGAAATCAAAATCAAATCAAATCAAAATTTCTTTATTCGGACAAAATAAAACCATAATGTTATAAATACCTTACAGCTAGTGTTAGTAAGTAACATTTATATTCACTAACAAGTTAATAAGTAAGTAACAAGTAATTAAGTACGTAACATTTATTTTCTTTTTACTTTGTACTGAAGATCACCAAGTAAGGTACAAGTTTCTTACAAGTACAACTCTCCACAAACTGCCTCAAAAAGGAATATAGAGATTCTATGTCACCGTTGTCAGAATACTGTTGCTACTGGCCCGTGTTCTAGTTTCTAATGATGCGATACCCATCATGCGATGTTAGATACCCATATAACACCCACCTTCCCTCGTAAAGATCGGAGAGTCGAACTTCGTCCAATTTCGAGAAAGAGGTCGATCGTCGAATCCGCGCGTTCTAGAATCAACGTAGTATCTTCTCGTCTCATATACCACAGTGTTTCAAAACGAATGTCATTGACCAGGCCAGTGATGACCTACGGAACTGAAACGTGGTCGCTCACGTAATGTAAAGGGCTATGCTTGGGGATTCCCAAGAGATCGAATCAGAAATAAAGACATCCGTGGGACAACTTAAATTAATTCTGTAAATACTTTAACTCACACATTATTACTTGTTAAAATCATCTGCTTTTACTGTATTTGTAAATATGTGAGCACCATGTATCTACCAAATAATTAATTTACCAGACATCGCTTTATATTTAATTCTTTTTACCTATTGTGGATTAGTAATTTTATTCTATGTGCATCGTCTTCTCATATAATTAAAAAATCATTTATAAGTACAAAATAATGTAAAAGAGTAACGGTGGAGTTTCTTGCCCATTCTTCTCCATACGAAACTATCATTTGGAAGTGGCAACTATTTGATAAAAATTATTTGTATTTGACTTTGAATTTTAACTAAGGCAAATGACCGAAGAATTGTCAAACGAAAATGGCAGTGGGCAGGGCACATGGCTCGCAAAACAGATGGCCGATGGGGCCGAAAGATTTTGGAGTGGCCACCGCATACCAGAACACGTAGTTGAAATGAATCCGACCAGGTGGACACATGCCCTAGTTAAGGCCGCAGGACTACGCCGGATGCGAGAAGCACAGAACCGGTCGAAGTGACGGTGCTTGGGGGAGACCTATGTCCGACAGTGGACGTCTTGCGGCTGAAATTATGAAAAGTTGATGACACGTACTGTCAAGGTTTAACTGCCAAGAAGTCGACAAATAAAAAGTTTAAGCTTGTTGCTCAGCGTTACTTGGTTCTGGTTTAAAAGGTATGGATCTCGGAGTAACTACCTAGGTGCAAATAATGAAACATTTCAGTTCTGACTCTATCACACATGTGTATTCCTAAAGAAAAGTTTAGCAAATAAAATACACTCATAAATCACTTTCAAGCACAAAACTTACCACTGCTACACCAGGAACAGGGAAAGTGTAGAATTGCCTTCAGTTTATTTTTATTTTATTTATACTATACAGGCTTAATACAGGATCATGTTTGTATTGCACCATTAAACCAGAAATGGAATGAAATGAAGTTAGGACTTTGTATGGAAGAAGAACTATTCAGTTTGAGGAAGCGCAACTTTATAAAAGGTTACCGAAAGAAATAAGATACACACACCGACGTTTATCCCTTTATGCACTGTGCAAGTGCACCCAAGGATAGTAACACAAGGTTGGTGTTGAACGATTGCAGGATATGGAAAAAAAGATATTGGATATGGGTTTGGCCAGGTTTGAGCTACCAAAACTATGGAAGGACTATGACCCATGCCTGATCAATTTTGTATTTAACGAAATTATTAATAATACCAATACCACAAACAAACTGTAAAAATGCCTACAAAAACTGTTCGGTATCATTTTGAGAATTGTAGTTTCACTAATTGTTTCAATCATTAAAGATAATAACAATACGAGTCTGTTTTTTTCCTCGCAAGTGTGTTGAAAAACGTCAACTCGGCTACAATGTACTATTCCGGGACGCCTTCTAGTTCTTCCGTAATTAGGTCAACTTTACCAGTTTACATCATTATACCAAAAATATCTAATAACAGTAAGTCTTTAGGGTATTTAGTTAAACTCACATTTCGAAGTCACACTCATTATTCCGATACCAACGAAGCGTTAATATATATTCATGGATCTCATTGTACATTGTATGAAATCCCTTAGGACTCGACGTATGTCGGCACTCTCATTCTCTAAATTATACTGAACAGGAACACGACAATTATTATCCTGGATGTACTGTATGATAATGTATGTACATACATTTGTATGTACATACTACCGTGTTTACTGAAGTCTGGTGTAGTTAATCTAAACATTGGATTATCTAATTTACGTGTACATAATGTAAGGATTAAGATAAACACAACAATTAGCAGAGCTATTATGAAACTAAATAATGAAAGATACTTTATAGATCCTCTAATAGATTATTTTATAGATTATTGAGCTTCTTATGCTAAAGGTATGTTTTTTTTTTAATACATAAATGAGCCTCTATTTGTTGGTCTTCTAATGGTGTACACTTTTTTTTAAATCATGAGTCATTTGAATTTTTAGATTTCTGGACTTTTCTCACATACTTGGTCACAATAATACGCTAGGGCACCCCAACCAAATGGCTTAGATTAAGTTAGGTAAATTACCAAAAACGAGCTAGCAAAGTTGGTCGCAGTAATTTGGCTATTTTTAGTATTTTAGGACACCATACATGTCATTACTTGGGGTTCGATTAAATACACGGCCTAAATAATACCACTCTGTAACTATTTATTTTATTATCATTTTCAACAAAAAGTAATCTAGCAAAGTTGGTCGCAGTTATTTGGCTATTTATCAGTATTTTAGGACACCAAACATGTCATTACTTAGGTTTCGATTAAATAAACGGCCTAAATAATACCACTCTGTAACTATTTATTTTATTATCATTTTCAACAAAAAGTAACACGTCCCTAAATAGACAGAAAATTGGGATGATGAGCAATATTAAAAATGTTCATAAAAATAATGTAATTTCAATGAAGGCTTAGTAAAAATGAGATAATCGAAAAAATCCGTTAAAACAGTGTAAATTTGAAGAACATACACGCTTTGAAAGTTTTTGGAGGGGATTATTGCCGTCCTTGTCACGCGGTACTGAAAATGTACGGCGCTAGTATGAAGTTGCATAGTCGTGACGTCACTTCTACGATAGTGCTGTCCTTGTCTAACAACTATCTTAAAACGTTTATAACTGAAATGTTTAAGCTTTTACAGTTTTAGTAACAAAGATTGCGCTATTTGGAAACAAACAGTTTTTGGGATAAAAATTATATTTATCCTTTGACAAAATGTCGGCGGGCGATAAACCCATCAAACCTCGAGATTCCTTGTACAGTACACTCTTATACAACTCGAAAGGACTTGGACGTGACAGAAGAAGAAACTTTTGGTGAAAACACGATTTTAAAACTTCTGCTCGTGTAGGTATTGGATTTTAGCGATAAGAGAGAATTACATTACGAATTGAAGTTCAGAGTTGGGTTATTTTAGGTGTCCATTGTATGTAATAAAACAGATGTTTGTGATGATGGAGTGACTATAAAGAACATTAATTATTAAATCACACACAACACACACGCAACACACACACAAATAACATTGCATTATTTAAACTTCTATCAAAATCCCATTATTGAAACTGAGATTCTCGTCTTATAAGGTAATGGAAAGTATAAAAACATTATGTCAGAGTACCTACTACCAATATTACTTTCTAGAAACCTATTCGGCAACAGATAACTAGAACAATAATTCACAGCAGATTTAACCACACCTAGCTGGATCCGAAATTCTTGGTCCTTTGGTTTATTATTTGCTACCTTGATCTTGCTTGATCTCGACTTATTTCGACCACTTATGTACCCACATCAAACAAACATCATCAACATCATAATCAACCTATAATGTTCCTACCGCCTCCTCTCTTCGGGAGGGAGTGGGCTTTTATATTCTACCACGCGGGCCCAATACGGGTTGGTAGATGTCACGTCATGTCTTCGAATTTTTGGTTCTCGGACTTTTCGGTTAAGTCACGATGTTTTCCTTTACCGATTTGAGAGCAGTGGTGATGAAATTATTTGCACAAAACAAACATCATCTTGACTAAAATTCTTACATTCACGAGGATAAATTTAACGCGCTAGTGTCTGAAACTTCCAGTCAGTCAGACTTAATTTGTGAAAGCTAGCCATTTAATTCACAAACAATACTCAAGCGACACTTTACAATGCGAACACAGTGCGTCGATTATATTGATCTGTGATTGGTCCGTTTCTTTTGATAAGTTCTCTCAAATGTTTGGCAGATTTGCGGATGCCATCAATATAACCTTTAAACGTGTTGTGGCGCACATGTTATGGTTTACTTGTGAATAATATTTTTGTAAAATTGAACACATGCGGCACGTGGTCATTTATGTGGATATCGTTATTTTTTTTAATTGATCAAATCTATTTATGTTATGACATAAGTTTAGGTATAAATTAGAAATCGGAGAAACGGCGTTATTTCCGAATAAAAACGCTCGTCTAAAAGAATTCGAAAAGGTGTCAATCATGTATGCATGACATTACTCGTATTAAATAATTGATTTAATGCTAGATCGCTATTGAAACCTTCATGGATGTCAGTGCAGAAGAGTTTCCTAAACTATAGTATAAAACTTTTCAAACTGGTACCTAATACAGTTAAAAAAGTTTTGACGAAGATTTTGTAAAAAAAACTGTTTGAAATTATATCTAAGACAAAACAACAAACAAAACGGTCTCAGGTACAAATCAACCAAAAGCGAGCTCAAGTCTTTCGGGCGCAAAAAAAAATACATTGTTCCACCGGTTACCTTGGGAAAAGTTCAACTGAAAAGAGTCACTCGTTTTAAATACCTTCGGCACTGGGTCACCGATAGGTTGTCAGATGACGCCGATTTGGAGAGGGAACGGGTCAGGTGTAACATATTGGCCCGCAGGTTCGCAAGGTGTAATCGAGAGGTTAAAATAACACTGTTAAGGGCCTGCTGCCAGTCGTTGTACACGTGCGCCCTGTGGGTCAGTTATAGATAGGGTTCGTACAATGCTCTACGTATCCAATATCGCGTTCCGGGTAATGCTGGGATTGCCGCGCTTCTGTAGCGCGTTTCGGATTACGGTTCGCTGTTCCGTCTGCGCGGTATCTACGTCTTTTCATAATCAGATCATCGATTTTATACTATTAATGAATTTATAAATGAAAATAAATAATCCGTTTTAAATTATTAATATGACGATTATCAATATTGAATGTATGTATGGTAAAATTAATCAATAATAAACTAGCATTTAAAGCATGCCATTGGACATAAATATTATATATTAAATGTATTGATTATCGATAATGTTTAGCATGTCAAATGTCTGACTATGGATTAGGCAACTTAATAGCTAACTTTAAGACCAACACTGTACCAATACCTATTGCAAATAAATTATTATGATTATGATTATGATCGTCGACAAATGGCAAAAGTATAAAACGTACAATATCCTTGCAAATCCATACCATGCCGTCTTCTGAATTTCTCTCCACTGTTGTAATCGAAAGTATTTTGAAAATCCCGTACTACCTTCTTGTAGTTATTATCCTTCGTTCGTTTAAAACACCAATGACCTAATTATCAAACTCTTCTTCGCTGCTGTAATCCATCGCGTTTAAGGGAATAATAAAATTAAAAAATCACAAATGCTTACAGAACACACTGAAAATATTTAAGGAAGGTTATCTGTTATTTAACACGCTGCAACTGTAAGGAGACAAGCAAAAGGCAACTTAAAAAAGGCTGAAAGTAACGGGGCACAGCTATATGATATATTTTATGTAAACACAAGAAATTTCATCGATATTCATGCTCGTGAAGTACGAAAAAAATAGTGTCATAACTCGTAAATCCACCATAAACCCAATTTGTCACAGCCATGTCCCGTAAATCAAGGAAATCTAGCAAAAAAATCGTAAGTAACAAAAGAAACGAATCCCTCAAAATACTTCGGCACTTAATCAATCAAACGCTCGGCAATCGTATAACTTGACAAATCCTATTTACTGCCGTTGTCAAGAGTACATATTGAGACGAAATAAAGAAGGTACAGAAAGTTCGTTCCTAATAACTGTCAATAAGGATGTGACGTGTGTCATACATTTATTTATTTATTTATTGTTAAGGCACTTCAACGACCTACTCACTAAAACATACACAAACAAAAATCACATACAGTTTTAGGTATAGTGAATACGTCACTTACAGAAGTGCACAGCACTAGCAAAGACTTGTTAGTTGTAATGGTTACAGGTTGTAAAATGAGTTATGTTCACAAATACTTACGATGGGAACTACAGATAAATTTAGCAAAAAATAACAAACAAGGAAATGGAAGTTGATACAATTAATAAAGATATATAGTATAATAATGTGCGGCTCACGATGCACAGACGTCTTGAGAATCCGAGCTGGTTAAAAGTCTCGTACGGAATTGATGGAATGGATTAGAGAAGATGTCGATGCTATTGGTTCGAGTAGCGATTTTATTATAGTTTCCCATTAAACGGTTCACGGGTGCGGTGCTGCCAAGGTTAGAACGACTTGCAGTTGTGGCAAAGGTAACGGTTTCGCGACCAGATCTAATCTTTGTTTGTCGAGGTACAGCTATACGTAATTCTGAGAGAAGATCGGGAACATTTAGCAGACCGTTAACAATTTTATAAAGAAAGATTTGGTCTGTCACTTCTCTTCGGTGTTCAAGCGAATACATTTTAAAATGACTGAGCCTTTCATCATAAGAAGAATCACGTGGACAGCTAGGGCTTCTAAAACGAAGATATCTTGTGAAGCTTCTTTGGATACGTTCAATTCTGTTTACGTGAACACGGTAAGTAGGGTTCCAAACCGGAGATGCATAGTCCAGTAGACTTCTCACAAGAGTGTTGAATAGCACCTTCAGGGTAGAGATGGACTGGAAATCCCTACAAATTCTTTTTATAAAGCCAGAAATTTTTGCCGCTTTGGCAGTGATATTGTCAATGTGGTTGACAAATGTAAGTTTAGAATCAAGCTGGACACCTAGGTCACGAATCGTGTTAACTGTTTGTAGTGTTACCCCATTTAATGAGTAACATAACATACATCTGGTGAATACTTTTTTTTTTGGGAATGGCATCTCGCAGGTCAACCTGTGAGTTGTCGTCTGCTTAAGCGGACTTACCTGTGGTTGCCCTAATAAATTAAGGCCTCCAGCCAGGACTTAAACTTAAATACTAACTTTAAAAAAAAATAAGCGACTACACGCTAAGGGCACCCCCTGTGGGGTACGAACCTCGGCTTAGGGCGTCGCTGGGAGAGGGCAGCAAGGGACTATCTGGATCAGGATTTGAGTGATTTTGGGACGAATTTAAAGCTACAGGCTCAGCGGCGCGGGCTGGCTCGAGCAAGGGTCGGGAGGGGTCTGTTGAAATACGGCCCATATTAATTTATATATTATTCTTGAAACATGACCCGCATTAATTTTTTCAACTATGTGATGAAACTGATATACTTTTGTAATGTACTCATAGCACATACCGGTTACTTAAATCAAATTTAGGGCAAGCCTTTATTACTAATGAAACAGCGAAAACCGTATATCGATAATTATATGCAAAAAAACAGAAAGCTAAGATTAGACAGTTGCCAATTATTTTCATAGCATTTATTAATAATTTCTGTGATCAAAATTACCAAATAAGGAACTACTTTGTTTGCAAGATAACCATAAGCTTTGCATTTAAAATATTTATGCACAAGCATATAATGTTATCAAATGTATGAACGTAAAGACAATCTGAGCCATTTAATAACTGTCATTTAATAAATTTTTAATTTACTTTACTACACTTTAATTTACTACACTCAAAAACGTAGGTTACTTAATTGTTTCTAGATTATTTTAAATGTGAGAACGTTGTAGGCGTAGTAGACTGTGGATTTAAAGACAATTTTCTATTTTGTTAAGTATATGGTACTCGTTGACAGGCCTACCATTCACACAATCACTGTATTTTGAAAACATTGTGAAATACAAATATTTTTAATAGTGTAACCGTGGAGTTTCTTGCCGGCTCTTCTCCATACTTATGAAACGACCAATTGGAACCGTGCCCGCCCAAGTAGATTTATGTAAAATAAAATATAATTATTAATGGTGCGTGATCAAAATAGATATTAACGACGTCATCTTGGTTTTTTAATGCAATTTCTGTGACCATCTCATAGAATGTTTATCAACAACGCCCCGTTTCATTTTCATTCAGCGCCTTAAGATCCTTGTAGCATTATATCTAATACTTTATCCATGCTGACTCCTACATCACGCGTAACGTGACGGGATTTGGCAACGGTAGAATAGAAAAAATGACGTTTATAATAGTCACCATGACAGATTTATTTTATTGATCTGTCATTTTATATATTCTTTTGTCGACCCAACTCATGTCTATAGTGGTTCCTCATGTGTGGTAACGTTAAAAAATCGTTGAGCTTTCGGTATTGGTCTAAAACTCAATAATTAAGTTTCCTAACAATAGTCAAAAAAATTACACGTTCGTTCGTGTATCTTTGGATCACTACGATATTTAGATCGATTAGCTTGACTGGGATTGCGAAGCTTAGTCCTTTCAGTTATTTTATCTCTGGTTTTGCGTAACTGTCAAAATTACAGTGAACTTTATTATCGATAGAATAAGATTGCTGTTGGGTAGCTGCTGACAAAATTAAAATATCTGTGAAATAACTATAGTCATAGATGTGTGAAAATTTATTCGAAAACTAGATAAGTTTTTATCGCTGTTCCATAATCATATAGGTTGAAACTTCTGACAATTCTTATTCAGTGATGACCTTAGAGAATAGCAATTTTACGAGCAAACCACGAATCAATCCAAATGTAATTTGGTTTGGGGGTAACAGGATTATTCTGGATAGAAGACAATCAGCGGTACATCAATCTCGAATGAGGTACGGTTCTTCTTGGTTTAAAGATATCTTTGTGTAAAGTGGAAAAATATGGAGTAGGTATGGTCACCGACGAAAGTTGATTAAGTGCCGATTTCACCAATCCGAAAACCCAGCTCATGAGATGTCAGTATCAATATTTCATATCAATTTAAACACTGACAGCTCTAGAACGCGTTTCAGATGTGTTGAACGTGTTAAGTTTCATTGGTGAAATCGGCACTAACACTGCTACTTGTACAAATATCGTTTAAATTAATATTCACACAACAACAATATATCTGGCCAATAGCTTGTTGTGCTGGGTACCTTTGCCTAACCCTTCAGGCATTTCATCAATGCATATTATAAATTAAAGTCACATTTTTGTCTGACAGTGTGACTGCTTTGCTCTTCTAAACTACGCGACGGATTTTGTTGGTTTCACTATCATTATATAGATAATTCATTCCGGAAAGGTAAGTATGTGTTCATAATCAGCCTATACTGTTCCCACTGTTGGTACACAGGCCTCCTCTCTGAGAGAGGGAGTGGGTTCCACCATGCGGGCCCAGTGCGGGTTGGTGTATGTCACATGTCTTTCGAATTTTTGGTTCTAGGACATGACGGTTCCCTCACGATGTTCTCCTTCACCGTTTTTGGGAACAGTGGTTATGAACTATTTTACGGATATTAAAGCGCCTGTCAGGGTTCGAACCTACGACCTACGATTCGTAAGTCATAGGCGTTACCACTGGGCCACCATAAAGAAATCTCGTTTTCAAGCCGTAAAAACCGTGCGAAGGGTTGCTAGTCTTCAAACTCAAACTCAAAGCTTTTATTTCAAATAAACCAATTACAGGCACTTTTGAATTGTCAAGGGGTCGGTCAGTCAGAAATATGAAGCTAGTTGCCCATTCCAAAGCGAAAGTAGGTACCTATGGAGAAGAACGGGCAAGAAACTCCATGGAGTCTATAATATCTAAGAGTTTTTTTTTCCTTCTGTTGCGTTTTTCATTACCCATCAGGCCATCACCAAATGTATCATATGTTCAATTTTCATATTTCAATTATCACTCCTTTTGAATTACTTTGCCACGTGTATCCAATTTTCTTGTACCTATGCTTAAACACATACATTGTGTATATGTTCTACTGTTTGTACCTACGTACACTGTTCCGTACCTCTTCGTCCTTGGCAACTGATTGGTAACGCGAAATGGGGCGGAAACTGATTTTGGAGTTAGTTAAAGATATAGCCTTGGGGATAGTGTTGCCTTCCTCTGCTTGTAGACTAAGAGCTCCGATTTGAATGGTGTTTTTTTTTTGTATTTATCTACGTTTAAGGGAAGTGATTATGTAATTGGGTATTTATATTACATTTATAGTTTATAGATTTATGTGTATCCTTAAACTTTAAATATACCTAAATTTTCATAATAAATTGCACCTACCGCTTTTTTCTCCACCTCTGTACATTAGTGTGTTTAAAGTATTCAATAATTAAATAAATTAGAAGGAACGGTAACTTGTGAGCGAATTGTAGGTATAATTAGTGAGGATTGGTAAGATTACATGAAAACTTTATCATAACAAAAACGTTGGAATAGTATAAAACATTAGAATGTTAGGTTATGGGTAGGATTTCATGGTGTGGGTGATTGGTGAGGTGTTTTCAGAATTAAATAAAACAAAATTTCAGCTCTGTTAGTATAAATAGCAGCTTGCTTAATATAATATGCATAATAATCGACATCTTTTATAAGCCATAAATTCACTTAAGAGATGCCATAAAAAAAGGAGTGTAACAAACAATCACGTCATTCGCTATATAGGTGGTGACGTCAAAAACACAATCACGGTCTCTCCGACTAGAGCATCAAAGGTATCGATTGGCTAGCACAAGGCCCGCTGAACTATATCCCGAGAGTAAATATATTGTCTTCAACTAGATGTACTCCGTCACTGATAACATTTACTATCCATGCTATTATCATGTTTGGCTACTTTATGCCTTCGTGATCCTGTTTGTGCAGCGTAGGTTTGCGTGGAACATGGACGCAGCATAGACGTGGTGTGTGTGATATATTCACGTCTACGCAGCTCCAGCATGCGATAACGTAGCGTATACGCAACTCAAGCATGGCGTCAATAATACGCTCAGAGCGATGACACTCTTATGAGGTCATCAATTTTAACCAATACTAAAACGCCTTCTGCACACTGAGGAAGTAAACCTTGCACCCTTCCACCTTTTCAGTGATTTTATAAGCATTGCGTCTTTTCCGAGGAGTGAAAGTGTTAAACTGACATAAATAATAATTATACAACGGACCGTGGTGCTAGAGTTATTTCCAAGCATATTTTTTTATTTTAGGTAGCCTAAGCTGTCCCACTGCTGACCAAAGGCCTCCCCCAAATCCTTCCAGGCATACTTTTCCATTGAGCCACATGGACCCTAACCCTTGCGGTACGCATCTAGGTCGTGTCGCCACCTGGGCTGGCCTCGGCGGCGCCATCCATCCTCAGACGCCCACCGTGTGGAGACTGTTGCCCAGCGGTCACTGTGCGTGCGGCTGACGTGACCCGCCCAATTCCATTTCAGCTTGGCAGCCTCTTTGCCTACGTCTAGAATCCACGTTTTGGAGCATAAACATACGTAATTATAATTTGTTCGCTAACTCTTCATTGTCTTTGTTTCAGATGAGATGGCGAGAGACTGGCGGCATGGGCATACAGCTTGCAGCGGCCATATTCTGCATGCTGCCACTCTTCACATCATCTACAGGGGACATACGTGAGTCTGCTGCCTACCCCTTACCTTCATCATCTTCAATTCAGTTAATTCTGTAACTCTAAAATCTCACCGTGAAAACTTAGGTGAAGTGAGCGTCGAGTGAGCAGTCAGTGCCACTGATGCTTAGGGATTGACCAAGACGGAGAGATGACACTGACAGCTAACTCCACGCAAGTGAGATTTTACAGAATTGATTTACGCAGATTCTAGTGACCTTGGCTGAGCACTATAAAAATCAGCTTATAACTATAAAACAGACGACGATAATTATGAAGGAAGCTGTGGCTATGGACCGTATGTGATTAGTATCTGATTATTGGACAACTAGCTGCGCCCCGTGGTTTCACCTGCATAAGTCTCGATCCTGTCGGAATATCGAAAAATACAGTTTTCTATATCCTAATCCAGGTCATGGTCTAACCCATCTGCCTCATTTCATCCAAATCTGCTCAGCCAACAAACACAAACATCAAATCCCTTCTCTGTAAAATATTAGTTTTGAAGTTTAGATGAGAGCAGTGGTATAATTTGAAGAACGTTCACTGAAACCTTCCTGAACCTGAACTGAGTCCTTCAGCCCCAACAACAATCATGCTGACTGCCTAATATTGTTACCACAACCTGATGCTAATTTAGATTAACTGCGTACAAGAAACAATAATTCTTAAATCTGAATATAGTCGCCGGTACGTAACATGGCAAGATTTTGGCGTAGTGGGAGTAAGTTCACGCATGTACACTTCGTGCAACTTATATTGTTTGTCATTATTTTATGGTTTTTCTTTTTTTTAAACATCTGTTTAGAAGAGAGTTATAGAAGGGAAAAACGCATCTAACGACTCTTGCCAAGTTACGTGCCAGCGACTATACATATGTAAATCTAGACTAATTCAATCAAACAAAAAATAATGAGTAGTCTGAATTTCAATCATACCAACGATATTACTAATTTAAAAACCAAAAAAACGTAACTTATTCGTTCATAATTCTGTCAGCATTAAGCTCGTCTGTGTTCACGAGATATGTAGATACTTGCCAATAATCGGCGTCGAGCTCAGGCTTATTATAATAATGCCCATTGAATTAATTACAGAATGACTAATAAGTTAATAAATTGTGATGAAACGAAATCTAATTAGCATAATTTCAATATTAATGTTTTATTAATGCTGAGAATTGGACACCTGATAAATTGGCGAAAGTTTTATAAATACTGAAATAAATCGCAACAATTACATTTCTTTAGAAAGGCGACAAAAATGCCACTAAAAATATGTGTGGTAATTGATTGTGTCCGGTTTTTATTTCGACATAATTTGCAAATCAACACAACTGTGTTTGCGTTTGGATACACGCATATGACAAGCACTATATCTGTTGGACGCCTGACGGTAAGATTAACATTTTAAACCACCACAACTGCCAGAACCGTAAGGCTAAGGTAAAAAAAACTATAAAAGTCAAAGATTTCACGATAATCACAGTCACCATTTTTCGAGCTACTGTGCGTCATAATGCCGATCACGTTACGTATTATGAATCGACAATATATTCAAGAGTGTGTATCTGAACATCCTAGTTATTTTGACGTTTCTGAACTGCGCGCGCTCCCGCTGTTCTCTCTGTCCATGTATATGTCTGTCACCTGTCACTCTGTGTCTTGATTATCTGTATAGTAAAAGTACTCTGTGGTCTTGATCTTCTCACGACAGAGTAACAATAACACATCACAGTAATTGTTGTGCAGCAGCCTTTGGTTTCTCGGAAGAAAGTACATAGCAGAGTCCTGAGCTACCCAATAGTGAATATTGGTTGTGGATGCTCTGTTATGGGAAGGCGTCATTCAGTGCGATACCACGCCCTTGATGAAAATATTCCATCAATCGATATTTTCTTCTCGTGGAATACCCACAATCAGGTAAGTGTGTGCTGTTGAGATTATATTTTTAATCAACTATCTTGCCCTAGCTGCTGTTAATTGTTATTGTATTGTTCCTATGATGAAGCAAATTCCTCATAATTAATAAGTATGGGTGCAGTCTCACTTAGCATATAGCTACAACTATTTGCGTGTGTGCATAGTGTGCTATTTAAAATAGTATTGGGACGTTAACACACAAACAGTCAGCCGTAAACTATACGCCGAGTGAGATTGCGCCCTAATAATTACCAGTTATTATTAATACTATTATACTAACCAAAATGTCAAACATTGTTACAGGATCGGAACACAAATCTGCAAGCATGTCATCCCTGTGATGCGAAATAATCGGCACTTCGTACTAAATATACACAGACAGGATGAAGAAATGAACCTAGATTGTCCGAACCACCTCCACTCCCACCATTTGCTATTCCAACGGTCGCTCATGAACCAGCACCACCGCCTCCACAAGCTGATAATCCTGCTGAAGCACGAAGGATTGACCAAATGAATTTTCTGCCTAGGTACATCTGCTATACATTTCGTACCCTTGTTAAGGTAATGTTGCTAAAATAACGCAATTATTACGTTCCCACCAGTTACCGAATATGCGAGATACATTTATTTGCTAATGAGTGGCATTTATTACCCGAGGGCACAAATATCTCATCTTATTTTACTGTTAAGCAGTCAGAGGATTTATTATGATTTCTATTAGTCCTCCTATCCAGTGACATTTGATTTTAATAATAAATGGGTGCAATAATAGTTTTCATAAAATGTCTCTAAAACAAGTGGAAGTAGACCATTTTCATAAGCAAATGTATATCCTACCTGCTTAATTAGATACCTAAGTAAATAAAAATTCAAGTGCTATTTATTTTAGTGTTTTATTGCCTATATTTTATATTAACCAACTGTATATTTTTTTGCAAAGTCGCTGTATCCATAAATATCTAGACTACAAGCTCTCCGCTAGCGCGGCTTGCCTATGACGACGTTTGAAAGGTCTAGGCCTATTACTAATCCAAGATGAAATTGAAAACTTACGCCACCTCGAAATAGGAGGTTCAGTACCGGTTACATCGTCATTTCCCAAATCTGAATAAGTTGCAAATGATGAATAAGTTTTAGTCCGTATTTTGTAGATTCTTGACTTATTTAAAATGTATGGAACACCGACATTGAGAGTATCTTATACATTTTCATAGAATTAGAAATTCACTGATATCGGTGTGAATGAACACACACTGTCGACGACAATATCGTCAATAGATATTATCCATTGACGATCTTGTATTGTTTCTTCTATAAAACTCGGAATTGTTGATCATTGCTATTAAAAATGTTAAGGCACTTTTTTTGTATCCTGTTTCTAGTATCTCGCGCTTCAGTTCTGATCAGAAAACTTAAACTATTGTAAAGACATACCTGTTAGCTTAAATGACGTTCTGTATGCCAATGTACATGAATATTTTTTGGGAGGGCACAGCTCCAATGAAATTCCGGCCGTGTCCTTTCAGCAAATTTTCGACACTCGCAAGGGAAAAAACAAAACCTACAGGGTACTTCCCGTGAACTCAGAATCCTGAAATTTGGTACGAAGCAACGTCATATAGCACAGATAAATGAAAAACATTAAATAATTTTAAACTTACTACCCCTTTCCTCATGAACGCGTGTTAACTTTTACTTATATACCTACAGGTTTGTACGGAACCCTCGGTGCGCGAGTCCGACTCGCACTTAGCCGGTTTTTTTTATGAAGGAGCTCAACGATTCAATGAATAATACAAAAGAAAGGAAATTTGGGTGGGCCGCATTTATTACTCAAACTGCCAGACTTCTCATTCAAAAAAATAGAAATAATATTAAATATTTTAATTTAAAACTTTCATGTAATTCTTCATGTAAAAAGGTAAGGTAAGGTGGAGAAAAAAAATAGAAGTAATAAAAGTAAATTTATTGGAGCAGCTCAATTCCAAGTTTTTTTTTACCTTAATGTAGTCTTTGAAAGTATAGCAGTCTTTTATTGTTCTTTGTGAATTTATCATTGATTATTTTATTCTTCAATGTGGCTAGGAAGTATATTTTAAAAACGTTTACATTGGCATTTAAAAGAGCCACCTATTTTCTTGAGCCTAGTAGTAGAAACAACAATGTTTGTTCCTATTAGATAGATTATGGATATCACTGCTTTTTTAAAAACATTAGTATTTTTATGTGCAAACAAAAGATTTCATAAATATACTAAAACGGGACAGGCTAAACACATATAATTTGTTTTAAAACTTTACATAACTTTAACTTTACATATCTATTGTGATTCTTTATTTTTCTCTAGAGAATTTGAGTAATCTCAATTCCCTTTTATTGCATTCTACAATGTGAACTCCATTAAGTGGTAGGTAAAAAAAAAACAAATTTCGGAACCATAACGAATAAAAAGAATATGAAGATTGTGGAACCATCGGGCACAGCAAAGGTCGTGGTGACCAGAAGCCTATTCCAATCCATCAAATGCTTGTTCAAAATGATGACCACTATACTTTAACATTTTTTTTCTGGTACCAGGACATCACGGGACTTCAAGAGCTCGCGGCTGGCGTGCAGGCGTTCAGCCGGCCGCTGACGTCACTGCCAACAACACAGTCAGCAACATCACCGCCCAGCTGGGAGGCACTGCTTACCTCCATTGTTTAGTGGGGCACTTGAGTGAAAGAGGGGTGAGTATCATTTTTAAGAACCCTTTTTTACATTGTTCATCGAAATACCTCGTTGGTCTTGTAGGTCGGTCGCAAGCGCTACTCCTGAGCATGAGGTCCTCGGTTCGATCCCCTGGTCGGGCAAGTGTAAGAGTTTTTCCATTTGGAATTTCTCAGTAGCAGCCTGCTTGACGACAATGTCCCCTGTTACTTGGGACTTAAACATAACTGACGAAATGTGGGGTGTACCAATGGTACACCAATGCCTAACCCTTCGGGGATTCATTCGAAACCCAGGTTATGTTCAACGAACACGTCTCTCCAGGACCGATTGCTGTCAATGGCTGTATTCTCCAGGTTGTTCCAGGAATCGTTTACCCTGGGCAAACTCTGCAGTGTGGTAAGAATAACTTTGAGAAAGAGCCTAACAGAAGAATTCGACTGGTCTGGGCAGCTTTTGGGAAGCTTCGTCTAGTCTTCTCGTCGTGTGTACTCCGCAGAGCCTAAATACTTAAGTCTTTAATCAGTCCGTCCTGCCTGTTTTGACTTACGGAGCCGAAACGTGGTCACCCTCGGTACGACTGATCCAAAAATACAAAGTCGCTCAGCGAGCTATGGAACGAGCTAGGCACGGAGTCTCTCTGAGGGATATAGAATCCGGAATGAGGTGATCCAGCAGAGAACTAAAGTTGTCGACATAGCTCACAGAATAAGCCGGCCATACTAGCCGTAGAACCGATGACCGTTGGGGTAGACGTATTCTTGAGTGGAGACCGCGAATCGGCAAACGGAAGGTAGGACGCCTTCAGGCTAGGTGGAGCGACGATCTTCGTAGGGTGGCTGGTAGCAGCTGGACAAGAGTTGACGACAATAGCGTGAACCAATTTCACGCCAGAAGCCTATATCCAGCAGTGGACTGCTGTAGACTGATGATGATAATGTTATGACTGATCGGTACATCGTGACAGTCCGTGTAAAATCATTCGTTATTTTAGATTACAAGAGAGGTTTTATTTCAATTTTCAAAACAAGGATAAAAAAGGAACATACTTGTCTCTACAGAAAGCAATAAATCGTGAAAACAAAAATATGTGTTAAGTTTAAAATAATAATAATAATTAAACATTTATTTCAGGCTACAATTGCCCATAAACCAGCCATTGACATATACCATACTAATTAGCATATTTAAAGTATAAAACTTTTTTTTTTGTTAATAAATATAATGATAATAATAACAAGTCATGTAATTCAGGTAAAGACTGATAACATAAATACCTTATAGCCTAACATACATACTTATAAAACCACAAAATCATTTATTTACTACGTTGGGTCGGCGACGTATTGCGTTGAGTTGTGGTGTTGTGTGTAGCCTTTCGCGAGAACGCCGATACACGACACTCATCGGCCGAAATTCCCCCTTCAAGAAAACTTCCAGGTGATGAGTCGGAACCTGCACCACAAAAGATTTGAAGTTAATCTTATGGCGTGACTCCAACTTCTTGACTCTCAAGGTGAACTTGGTCTTCGTCCTTATGTCCTCCACGACCTCCTCTAGCTTCATGGTGTGATGTAAACGTGACACGTACAGCTGCATCGATGGAATCGGCATTGACTGGTCCCGATATGTTGCTGACACTGATTGCGACAAACAGGCTTCTTCTTCTTCTTCTTCTTCTCGACGCGAATGAAGCCTTCTTCATCGGCCTGTCCTTGGCTTTTTATAGCTTTAAACTATTAGTAGCACTTCCCGAGCTTGGTCTTGTGCTGTCCTGTGGAACTTGTCCGCGGAAGCGACGGAACACCGCGGCCTGCGGCCAAAGTCTTCTTCCACGACGATGTGCAGATAGAAATAGGGATGATGACTAATATGAAAAATGTTTGAAAAAAAAAATGTAATTTGAAAGAAGGCATACAAAAAATGAGATATCGAAAAAATCTGGTAAATCGATGGAAATATGAAGAAGCTAAACGCTTTAAAAGTTTTTGGAGGGGATTCTTCCCGTCCTTGTCACGCGGTACGGACAATGTATGGCGCTAGTATGAAGTTACTTAGTCGTGACGTCACGTCTATTATAGTGTTGTCCTTGTCCAACAACAGTTTTAAAACCATTTAAAAAGTTTATAACTTGGTCGCTTTTAAAGCTTTTTCACTTTTTATAATATTGTTTGCACTATTTGGAAACAAACATTTCTTTGAGATCAAAATAAAAATATAGTAAATACGCCTATTCCGTACGCGCAACAAGAACGCCTTGAAGTTGACATTGCGGTGCGACTCCAGTAACTGCACCCTCGCCGTGTACCTCGTCTTCTGGCGCAAGTACTCAACGATGTCTTCCGCCCTAGTAGTGTAGTGTAGGCGGGAGATGTACACCGGTGTGTTCGGCATTTTGTGGCGCGCAAGCTGACTTCGGGCACCTTTGAAGCTTTGCCGCAGCGGTTCTTGATCATTCGTGATCGGCGCTTCCTCTTTTGCACCGTCACGAAACCCTCATCATCAGCCCAATTCGGCGCCTTTTCTGGCATAGTCTTCATACTTGGAGCTTCATACCTGGGGTACATGCGGTAACGCTAGCGAAATCCTTTTGAAGGGGCTTCGCCTCGCTTATAGTCTTAGACAGTAAAATTAAGCCTTTTTGAATGAGGAATTTAAAGCAAATACCTAATAAACCCTCCCAATAAATCCTGACATAAAAGACCAAAGAAATTACAAACAGCTTAGAATTAAAAACAGCTAGCTTAAGCTATCCATTAAGCCGCTAAAATGATAAATTTTATCTACGCAATATTGATAAATCTGATTAGGAGTTGCTAAGTCACTTTGACATTGATGCCGAAAGTCTGAATTCTGAGCTAATATTACAGTAACTTTGACCTATGATGAAAGGAGATAATTGACTAGCGACCCGTCCCTGCTTCGCACCGTTTTTACGACTTGACAACGAGATTTCTCTATTTTAATTATAAAAGTTGAATAATGTTATATGCACATAAACCTTCCGGAATAAATTCACTAAATGATAGTAAACAAAAACATTCTGCTCAGCCTAGATCAGGCAGCTGATATTTTACACGGAGCGATCACTGCCTATCTGACTGACCTCCAGAACCAAGTAACGGGGTAATACGACACCCCTTTTTTAAACTGGTTGTCAAACTTTTGGGCTTCGGCCACCCGTGCCAGCCTAAGATCTATAAATGACAGCACATGTCAGCAGGGACCAACGGTTTAACGTAGTTTCTAGGTACGGAGGGGTGTCGAAATGTTGTGGATGGTCACCCATCTACTTACCTTCGATCGACCCGTGTTGCTGTTATTTTCGAAGCTGTTATCGTGAAAACCTCATCAACACAGACAGACACGAAATGCGACTTCAATTTATAATATGTAAAGATTAACAGAATATTATTAATTACTTTGAAATAGAAGGAGACGATAGAATTTACATTTAAGTGAAACGAGACAGGTTAATTTACGTTAGCAAATTGAGATGAGGAGCTTGACTTGATATCTACTAATATTCAAATTCTCGTGTCGCAATGTTTGTTACCAAACTCCTCCGAAACGGCTGGACCGATTTGTATGAAATTTTGTGTGCATATCGGGTAGGTCTGAGGATCGGCCAACACTATTTTTCAAAAAAATAAGAATCAAAACAACGTTTGCGTGGTCAGCTAGTTAATTTAGTAGTATTAGTATCTTTTAGAGTCAATAATACCAACCTATCTGAGTGAGTTTATCAACAAAAAAAATACCTTTGTTGATAACAGTCGTGATGTTATCTTATCCATACTAATATTATAAATACCAATTATGTAATTATGTCGGTCTGTCGTTCTGTGATGGCTGAACTGATTTGGATTCAATTTTAAACAAGGATAGACCATGGCCTGGATTAAGATATAGGATACTTTTTGGAACGAATTTCAATAACGGAGCTTGCTATATTTAATACCGTGGATTTCATTTATTACGACCTTGGTTGTAGCGAGCATTTAGCTATGACGTTAAATCTAAGTTCCCTGACTTTAAAGTTAGTACAAAATCCATGTGGCTATAGCGACTTTGGATGTAAGGCCGAGTTCGGGTGTAGCGACTGTTTTTAATGAATCATTTGTATCAAATTCCTAGAAATCCCATGCAGATATTGCGACCGGAGTCGGCCGCCAAAGACACAAAGATTTTTTTCTTTCACAAACATTTCTTATCTTTTGTTTACATCCATTGCACACAGATGGTCAGCAAGTGTGGAGACCTTTACCTTTTGTTTATAGATATTAGCTAAGTAGGTAAGTAGTTTATAAGTTTCAGTTACAAAGTGATATTCTGAGTAGCAACTTTGTTTAGTTAACTTTTGAATAAGTATGACTCATACACGCACATTCATTGTAAAGAAAAGGCGGTAATCATTTCAAAACTTTTAAATGTACCAGTGAATAACTACCTATGTGTGCAAATATTTTCAACACGTTGTGTCCGTATTATCTCTTTACCTTTGCCTGTAATGACTTTCGGATATAAAGACGAAATTAGAGTGGTTCCTTCATCGTCGTTATACCCGAAATCCACTGTGTATTTATTTTGCTTCACCCAATGATGAAGAAAGCATCGGACCACACCGGTCAGAGTGAACCAACTCTAGAATTTGTTTAGCACGATTAAAAGATTTTTTTGCAAAAGATGTACGAGTCTGCTTTCCCAGGGTATATGATACACACTTCTGAAAAACACTGTTCCTATATGAAATGCCTGACGACGATGCCATAACTGCTGAGAAGGGTTCACTTCCTTCTCGATGACAGCATGCATCGCTACAGCTTTTGAACTTTCTTCACTTACAGCTGGCTCATCCACGATACAAGTCACACAACCACTATCTAAAAGTCTGAGGGAAGGATCGCATGTCATAGTAAACTTACAATTGAAAGTAGTTGATTCTAATGTGTCTAGTCGATAGATGCCATCACAGCATTGCTGCAGCTACCATAATCTTATTGACGAAAAATTTACACATGCTAGAACTAAACATTACTTTAAAACCTTTTCTAACCATAGCACTTACATTATAATAAGTTAACAGTTAAGTTAGGTACATACAAAACATGACTTATTATGTAATCACCATTTCTCATATAAACACTGACTTATCCTTTTCCTGCAGTGTAGAACTTGTCACAGTTAGCTATATTTACCTGTATTGACTTCTTATCACTCACAAAATGACTCATGTCACCTTTGTCCCCGCACATTTGTTCTGCAACACCGCTATGCTATCTATGTATGCTCGATGTTTGCTGACAGCGCAACTAATAGGGCTTCCGAATGGCCCGTATTGGTCTTATCCGTTTTCTTTTGGCAAGGCTTTTGGCACTTAGGACAACCGTTAATAAAATGTCCGACTTTCTTGCACTTGTAACATCTTGGTTGTTGTAGCCTCACTCTTGTCACTTATGCGGATGTTTCCTGATGTCAACCCACTTAACACTATTACAGCTATAAAGTCATCCTCAATTGGTGTTCCTCTAGTGATCCTATTTCACTTTGCATTTGTGACATCTCGGTGATTTTGTTGATCTAGCTCTCCATATTTCAGCTATTATTCAGCTTAGTTGCAAATATTGTTCTGAGGAGCCCCAGCCTACTACATAATCCCTTGTCTAGGCTCGTAGGCTTTTGATAGATTGCTCCAAGCTTCATGTGCCGTTTTTGCGTTGTGTATGTGTGGAATATCTGAGGATTGAGCACAAAAGCGATTCGCGATAAAGCCTTTATTTATTTCTTTGCATCGTGTGCTTCGTTTTCCACACCCTCCCATATGTCTTCTTGTATTAACATCATCTTCATCATAAATTTTCACGAACTGTAAGTGTCTTTTCCTTTTAATTTCTCGATGGTAAGAAAAATTGTTAAAGATGTGCCTGCCATGTTGTTGATGAAACCAATTCACCCTTTTTTCTTGTGTTAAAGATTCGCCGGTTTGCTTATATTTCGCGAAAATACAGGTACATATACATTTATATTTTGCCATGATCTGGGTATGGGCCCACCTGAAGGATTAATGGTGTAAATAAAAGAAATAATCAGGATTAAGAGTGATATAATAGGACGAAGTACAACAGCCATAGTTATGCGAGAGAGAGACGTACGCGTCGCACGTCGAGAGGTCAACGTACGTAAACGTGACGTGACGAACGTTTTGACACATTGACATATTGCGTTTACAGATCTACCAACATTTTCATTATGATATTCGTTATTGCCTGGGGTCCCCCGACCCCACGTTTCAAACCTGTGGGCCTAGTGTGAGTTTATATATTAACCGTCTCGATTTTACTCATCGACGCGTTCGGCGCTCCGATTGGCCCTTGGCAATCGAAGTCCAACGATCGAATGGTGAAGGGCCAATTGGAGCGCCGAACGCGGTCGATGCGTACAGTCGAAATGGTTAAAAGAAACTCACACTAGGGCCTCTGTAGTAGGTTTTCGAGGGATCATTACCGACCTTCATGGGCAAAAACTAGCGTTATCTAAATAAAACTTAGTTTGTGTGGAAGCATAAAAAAACTTTTTCATCTACTTCTACATTAACTGACATAATATAAGATTCGCTTATCCCTAGCATATCAAAGCTCGACTACGAGACGCAATCAATTATGTATTGTTCGTGGCTCTCTTGGGAGTCGACAGGAAAAAGTTGAACGGATCGTCTTTTATTAAAACCCATTCACCAAAGGTTAAACGTACCTTAATGTTCTGTCAACATTTCTGGATTATAATATTCATTTTCATAATGCATTTCCCAACATTGGCTTTCAGGCTGACTGGATGCAGCTGAACACCAGTATTTGACATGGAGCGAACTAAACAACCGAGTTACTGGGTAACACGATACCCAATGGTTAAGACTGGTTGTCAGACTTTCCGGCTTCTGACGACCCGTAGCGACTGTCTAAGATCCACGAATGACACCCGGGCTAGATATCCTAATCGATTAATTATGCCTGGAACGAGAACGGAGCTATATAAACGAAGTTGCTATCCTATGTGTATTCAGATATATAACAAGATTCCTGACCAAATTAAAGAACTTCCAATGGTCCGCTTCAGAGTGGCTTTATACAGGTGGCTAATTGAGAATCCCTTTTATACGGTAATAGAATTCCTTCAGTTTTAATTTAAATGACCTAATTGTAGGTACTTTGACCTAATTGATACACGTCACGTACGTGTACCAAAAATTTGCATGTCATTTTTTTATGATTGAATATGCTATGCTATTATACTCGTACTACCATTGTAAGAACTTTTGTAACCATTTTTAACGCAAATAAATGTTATACTTTGACGTGCTTTCCGAGGCACGGAGGTGTCTTAGTATGTTAAGATGGTCACCCATCCACGGACCAACCGCGGCAAGCGGATCTTCACCTGAGCAATCGACACATGCGGGTGTTACTACTTAGCCACAAGCCTCTTAAATACCTTCTAGTGTTAATTATATTCTACACCGACCAAACTAAACTAAATACTGTAATCAAATAGGCGGTCGCTTAGTGCCAACAAATTAGTTCACATGTTAATCTTCGCCGCGTATATTGTGGTCTGTCACCTGTAATTTTGCGCGACATTGACACGACCAGATAATTGGAACGTTGACGCCGCAACTCATTCCCAGAGGCTTAATTTTACACATGGATGAAATTGTGCCGCACCTATTTTATTTAAAAACACGTATCTATTTGGTACTTCATTTAAAACACGTGTATTTTAAGTACTATTCTATGTTATTGCCACGTTGTGTTGTGGTTGCAGCGTGACAGTTGAGCATGAGGTCCTTGGTTTGATTGAGGGCGGCCAAAGAGTTATTAAATAACTCTTTGGTCGTCGTTTACGATATTATCGGCGTATTAATAAATTTTATTAATACGCCGATAATATCGTAAACGACACCTTATCTCGATTGAATTAATTGTTATCATAAGTTATGAGGTTTCGTTTTACGTTGTACTATTCTTGCGAAAAATTTCATTTAATTTCGTTTCAAAAGTAATCATGTGTTTTTTGTCTTTTACAGCAAGTGTCGTGGATCAGAAAGAGGGACTGGCATATCCTGAGCTCCGGGAAGTTCACATACACCAATGATGAAAGGTTTCAGGTTAGTTTGACACGTTTGTAAAACCTTTCTAAGCTTCTATGTAATAAGACTGTGTTTCTTTATATACTTACTATAAATATTGTTCCTTATATATACAACTACAACACACCTGTACATGTAAAATTACTACTATTATAGAAACAAATTTTGTCAACGAAAGAATAGAAAAAAATTACCTTCATAAGGAAATCTGTAACTTTTCTGTCATTTAGTCTATTTTTCCGTCCGCAAAACCCGGTCACTAAATAAATATATATGTATAAATTCTTTATTGCCCTAAAAACAGATTGCAGATAAATGTGAAGCCCTGGCTCCAGAGCCAGGTAAGTACCTGAACTTCAGGAGCCAGTGAATTCTTGTATTTAGGTTACAATTAAGTTTTATGCAGCGAAAGGTGATAAAATTATATTACTTAAAATTAAGTTTTACGGTAAACATTTAATTTAAGCACAAAAAATAGAATTAGAATTAAAGCATGTTGAGTAATCTCAATAAATCAAAAACTAAATTAGAATAAAATCAGGACTCAAACAAAATTAGATAAAAAATTGAACACAATATTTATTTTAAAATCAAGATATGCGTGTGCGCGTTTATGTGTTGGTGTATGTGTATGAGTGTGTAAATACTAATGATTTGAGTTCCTTTAAAATTAAGCTTCTTTTTTGCTTCACGAGTCGTAAGGGGATTTATGTTCAGGATTATGTTCAACTTATTATAAAGAAAAGTGGCAAGATGTACCCGCTGTCGCCTGGCAGACGCCGCCGTGTGACAGCGTAACGGTAAAGCTAACATTTTGAATGGAACATACGATCGGTTTAACATTTGATTTTCGTTTACAACAAGTGCCACCAATAATAGCGACAATGCCAATTTATTTTCTCAAAAAAATATTTGACAGTGAAAAGTGTAAAAGCATAACAAACTGCCAAGTTAGAAACGTTTTAAAATAAGTGTAAAACAAGGAGAGCACTCTCGTAGTAACTTCACACTAGAGCGCCGTAAATTGTCCGTACCGCGCGTCAAGGTCGGGAATAATTCACTCCAAAAACTTTAAATCATGTATTTCTTCATATTTACATCGATTTAACAGTTTTTTTCCATTAATGAATTTTTAGTATGCCTTCTTTGAAATTACATTATTTTTACTAACTGTACATATAAGTTGGTCGTGCTATAAGTGTGGTGTTGTGGTGGAGTAAGTGTCTTTTCTATCACTTACGAGGACTTGATTTTATCACCAGAGGCATCTAAGTTAAGCATATTTTTTGTAAATTAGCATAAGTCTCCTCTAAAAATAAATTAGGGATGACAAACACGACCAAACAATTATTTAATCATTCTATATATTTGCTTTACCATAAAACACCGGGTATATTCTCAAAATAACTCTTAACATATATAACAATCACAACCCACACAGCTACCGAACATTGAATTCACAACCGTTTTTGCGCCCATCCGGGCAGAAACAGAGGCACTATATCAACTTCTTATCAACCACAAACACACGAGAACAACTCGCAAGTTTGTGTGGAAGTTACACGGAGAAGTTTGCAGGCATCGGGGCTTCGCATGCACTGTTTCAAGGTCTTTGGAAGTCTTTGTGTTGCTGCAAGGTTCGAGAAAACAGAGAATAATGGGACTGTTTGTATTGACTGTCTTTTGTATGTGTTTGATTGAGAAAGTCGTGATCTAGTTTGATACAAATATTGTTTATGCCGTATTACCGATGTCCTAGAACCAAAAAATCAAAGATGTGGCATCCGCCAACCCGCACTGGGCCCGCGTGGTGGATTACGGCCCACTCCCTCTCACCGAGCGGCGGTCTGTGTCCCGGTAATGGGAACATTATAGGCTGATTATGCTTATGCTTATGCACCTAGTAGGATTTTTCGTCGCCAAAGGTAAAGAACTTCTATACAAACTTTCATCACTTATTTAACCCCTCGTAGGGGGTGCATTTTTAAACATCAATTTATAGATCCTTTGTACAGATACGTTGTTTCTACGGCGCGGTTTATACGCCGCCGTGTGTAGGCACGGTCGTCAGTGTTGTATGGATCACTAATTATAATTTTATAATTTATAATTTTATAATTATAATTTTATAATTTATTTCTCCCAAAAAGGTACAAGTTGTGTATGGTATCAGGTTACAGGCAGAGTCAAAACCTTTGTGAGAGCTGGAGTCTATAGGTACTGGGTTCAGGACCTGTATGACAGATCTCCAGGCTCACACCCTTAAAATTATATAATTCTATTGCACTTACGTAATATAACATCATAAAAGCTTCAAGTACTGAGAGGAAGATAAATCTATATATGTATAAAACAAAAGGTAGATGTGCTATGAGAGTTTTTGGAAAGTGTTGTGTGTCCGTGAGTACAACATAAGTCCTCACGCCCAACACCCACGAAGGGCACAGGACGCGAGCACCTACTAGCTTGAGAGTGTGTGTCTGTGTGTGGTTAAGAAGGTGAACGCGATCTCACATTAATTTAAGTGGGTGAATATTCCCGGATAGGCAAAACTATTTTAAAATATTTAGTTCAGTCTGCTCATAATCCAATTCAAGTAGCCATTTCGTTACAGTTGTTTTACATTTTGATCTGCACATATGGTGTATATTTAAAATTTTGTTAACTTTGTTATAGACGTAGCTACTCAGGAAAGGGAAACTACGTTGGGCCTAACGACAATTTGTGCGGTTGGAAGGACAGACAGTATGTTTACGTCGTTGGGAGACAAATTTGCATGGAGCGTAGGGAGTTTGAGAGTGTGTAGTTAAAACAAGGTTAAGGATAAATAATTTGCGAACAGAGAGACCAGTACATGTATTGTAAAGATCGATTGTAGGAAAGCGGTAAGATAGCCGCCATCCAACCTTCAAGAGTGCTCTTTGAGCACGTTCCAATTTCAGCATGTGAGTCTTTGCTGATCCACCCCACGTAATTATGCAATATTGTATTAGCGATTGGCAGAGGGCGAGATATACAAGTCTTAGAACTGTAGGGTCCGCAGCGTGACGTAGGGATTTAAAAATATAGATCAACCTGCGCAGTCGTGAGGAGAGGGTGTTTATGTGAGTAGAGAATGACAGGCAATCATCAATTTGAACACCCTGATATTTAACAAAATTGATGCGAGAAAGGCAGGGGCACTTACAAACCGTGAGGTGAGGAGAGACACAAGAGTGGGCAATCAAGGAATAAGGGGAGGAAGGTGGTTTCCCAGCGGCAGTAAAAGAAAAGGTTAGGTAATTGGTTTTGTCAGCATTTAAAGTAAGCAGATTTCGAGCCAACCAGTTGGTGACAAGGTTGAGTCCGGATTGTGCATGCCGACATGCATTGTGAACACCAGCTCCCAGGAGTCTCCATGGAATAGTAGGGCAGTGTCATCGGCATAGGTGTAGATGGATGCATTTGGAAGCGTTAGCCGGCAGAGCTCATTTATGTAAATGAGAAAAAGGGTCGGACCGATAATACTGCCCTGGGGGACCCCGTAACATATGGGAAGCTCTTCGCTTGTCCAATCACCGATCTTGACGCACTGCCGTCTACCCGCGAGGTAACTCTCGAAGAGAGCAAGTTGAATACCTCTAACACCGATCCTTTCTAGTTTAGCAATAAGATTGGGGACAGATATTGTATCGAAGGCCTTAGCCAGATCCAGGAAAATACCAATTACCTTCTGCTTTTTATCCAGGTTGGAGAAGATGTAAGAGGTTAGGTCTAGCACGGCATTATTCGTGGAGATTCCGGAACGGAAACCATATTGAGAAGAAGAAAGGAGAAGATTTTGCTCTAGGTACTTAACCAATCTGTTATTCATGAGCCTCTCAATTAATTTAGAAAGTGTAGGCAAAATTGATATAGGTCTGTAGTCATTTGATCGATCTCTGTCCCCACCCTTATGTACAGGATGCACTACAGCCAGCTGAAGCGCGTTTGGAAAGATGCCGGCAGTAAAAGCTAAATTAAATATATGAGCCAGATGGGGGGTGACAATATTTTTGAATTTCTTAAGAAACGTGCCTGATATGCCATCAGAGCCCACAGCACAATCATTTCTCAAATTCCCGATCAAAATGCCTAATTCAGATTCGTCTGTTCCCAGAATGACAAAACTGTTATGATACGGTGGAAGATCATCGGTTTGTGGAAGTAGGCATGTGGTGGCGCATCGCACGTTTTCAGCTAATGTACGTCCAATGTTAGCAAAATACGAGTTCACTTCATTAACAGAGCGCTCTGGTTCGGAAAGTGACAGAAGAGCGCTGGCTAGTGATTTAACTTTTGAAGTATGTGTGATAGATTTTATAGCCTCCCAGAGTTTTTTGTTATTATTTTGTGAATTTGTTATGAGGGCCTTATTATAATTAGTTTTAACAGTTTTGAGTATCTTAGAGCAATAATTCCTGTATCTTTTGTACGTTGTTTGAAGTATTACATTTTCAGGGTGTTTTTTAAGTTTCAAATGCATATTGTCTCGATTTCGTAGGCATCTAAGGAGTCCTAGTGTCATCCAGGGCTTACTTAGCCTTTTACGGTTGGGCACTACTTTCAGAAAAGAGTTTTGAACTATGATAAGGTTAAGGGTGTTGATAAAGAAGTCAGTTGCTTCATTGACATCTGGGGTGGTATAAACGTGGCTAAAATCGGTCCGTAGTAGGTCCAATTCAATCTTGACAAAATCCATTACCCGGGTCTGCCTAGCTTTTTTCAGTGAAATGTTGGAAGGGTTTTTGTTCTCCAAAAATAATAAAACAGTGTCATGATCAGTGACCGAAGTGGTGGCAATGAAACAAAAAGCTGCCTTTCTCGTTTTTAAAATAAGGTGGTCGAGGCAGGTGTTACCTTGTTGCGTAGGAAGAGTGTGGGCTGGTAGCATACCGTGATAGGCGAGCATTGTCAGATATTCAGTTGCACGTGAATCATTACTGTTATCGAAGATGTTAATGTTTATGTCCCCGGTCAAGATTATGTTCCTATAGGAAGATACAGAATTCAGTACCACATCCAGAGAGTCCACGAACGCAGCGATATTCCGAACAGCAGGAGGGCGATAGATTGCGATCAAAGCGGTATCATTGTTGAGTTTTAACAACAAACAGTTGGCATCCCGGACCAGGGGCTCCGAAACGGAAACTTGAAGGTGAGAACGGAAAAACACCACCACACCCTCATTCCGCGAACTATGTTGATTGGTAGTGACGCAGGTATAGTTATGGATTGAAGGAAGGGGAGGAGAGTTGAAAAGCCAGCATTCCGTAAGAACGATGAAATCCCAGGGTGTATTACTTCTATCCAAAAGCAGCGTCAAGCCATCGAAGTTCTTAATTATGCTTCGGATATTTTGACAGAGCAGTGAGAGAGCATTTTTGTGCAAATCAGCAATATTATTGCAGTCCTCAATCATACAAGTTGCAGACTCAGCTACTGAAATACTGTCCAGGTCAGTCTGTATGTCATTTAAGTTATCGAATTTTGTAAAAGAGATAAAACATCAAGTTAATGCGACAGTGATTGAAAGCCGTGGGATGGGCAATATCAGAAAAGTGATATTTATTATTCGGATAGCTTTTTGGATTACGTGCGTGCATAATTAAAGGTGAAAAAAGTGCAGAACCAGCAGACGTCAACTGGTGCAAATTGGGAATCGAAAGTTAATGAGGTTGCGTATGACCTTGTGTAGTGTTTTGTGGAGTGTGATATTACAAGCAAAAAAATGAGTACTATAAAACTAAACAATTATAACTAAGAGGCAAAAACAATGTAATTTGAGAGAGACTAAGTCACAAGGCGGCGCCCAGAAGCTTATGTAGGTCGCTTTCGCAGTTTACACAAAACGGAATCGAGCCTGCGGACTTCTTTATGTAGATTTTCCCATGGCTCGGCCAGCAGCTATCACATTTACCTTCTTTCTGGAGTCTGCGGCCCAAGTAGTATAGATGTTTGCCCAAAGAGGTTAGAGACTCTGCTATATAAATAGGTATCGGCGGGCCTGGCAGCTCAATACTAACTAAGGAAGCTTGTTGACAGACACGTTATTCCTACGGCGCGGCTTATACGCCGTGTGTAGGCACGGTCGTCAGTGTTGTATGGATCACTATGGAAGCTTGTTGACCTAAGGCTGTGCGTTGTCGGTCTGTGAGTAAATGAATTTAAGATTTTAATCAAGTAGGTACGTAATAATAGGGGGGGGGGGAGGAGTAGACAAGTGAGATTTTTTTAAATTATTTACAATCGAAACCACAAAAGAATTAAGTACATTTCGTACAAAGCTCAAGTGGCTTCCCATACGTCTTCGCCGGAATTCTCATATCTTATTTCAGCTCTGCAGTATTCTGTTCAACCCTACAACCCTCTCTTATCTTAAAAAAACGTTTCAAGTTCCTTCATCATATACATAACAGATATCTGAGGTCATCGGAAAACTTAAGACTAGAGATGCATTCCACCAGTTTTAATGACAAGTCTTTTACAGTTCAAGCAGTACGGTTATGGAATGCCTTGCCTATGTCGATAAGGGGTGCTCAATCACTGTCCACTTTTAAAATTCTAGTAAAAAAACACTTCCTCACTCCTTAATCATTATTCCATATAGTTTCCTGAGTCTTGTTCTGTGTTTCGAGTGATTATTGTATATTTATGTGTAGATAAATGTATGTATGTATTTAATGAATATGTATACGGTACACCACCGACTACCTGCACTATTGTCTCTGCTTCTCCCTGTAATCCATTCAAAGGTTGTCTGTAAATATCGCTTTTAGCGATAAGACCGCCCATTGTGTCACCCAATGTAAAATTTCTACATCAATGTCTGTAATTTTTAAGGTGTACATAATAAAGAGTATTCAATTCTATTCTATTCTACATGAACCTTGCATTATAGCTAACCTCTCGTCATCGATAGGTATTTGCAAATTGCGTATGCTAATGACAGGCTGCGATTACCATTCTGTTTGCCAAGCGCGGCGGATCTGGAAATTTCCACCATTTATTGGATGCCAATTTCTAAAGGTGCATGCATTTGGGCGGCTATGATAGGTTAACAATATGTATGTATGGTGTAAAAAAATCAAGGAAGCCTTGTTAACAAAAAAAATAGCAAGTATGTACATTCTCTCATCAACAGTAAGGCCCATCGTCCACGTTCGTAGATATCACAGCATTCTACGTAGTCTGGCTTATTAGTGATATAAGTTAGTAGCTCGTTACTTTGGGGTAGCGTTGTAGTCGAACGGGCTTTATCGGAAACCACTGTCCGTTCGCACTTCAATTAGATACCCCACCAAATTAAAAGCTGCTTCCATAAGCATTCTTATTGCGGCACAGTACAGTGAATAGAATGGCAAGCTGCATTGTCAATTCACTCTAAATTGTGCCTAAATCGGTTGGCCGCAAAATTAACGCCCTCAAAATGCTAACGAATATGTGATCCCGGCGATCACAGTGGTCGAATTTGAGCGCGGATGTGTAGGAATTACGGATAATTCGGGCTTCATTGAAATTACTGAGCTCAGAAGCACGTGTAATTATTTAAGAATAACGCTAAGCGGAGGATTCGGTGCGTGAATTCGGATTGGTGGGTAAAGACCGAATCAAATGGAATCAAACTCTCCCGAGTTTGATTCGGTCTTTGCAACTTGTAATGGTTATTTTAATTGGAGATGTTTCAAAGAAAATAACTTTTTGTTCGTTCAGTCTTATTTTCATTATTTGTTTGTTAAAGAATTACTCGTTATTACTCAAGACAAACTTTCTGAGTAGGTTAGGTAATTCTTTTTGTGAAGTCGCCGTTACCGAATACACACGTTTGTAACTATTATTGCTAACTGCTTTCTTTTTCTGTAACAAACTAAAATAATTATCTACACCAGCCATCAGTAGTGTACCTCTGCTTATCCTTTCAGTGAATACAGTCGTGATAAAATGTGTTGTATGTGACGTAATTATATGTAGCTTAGCTTAGTTTAGAAATTGAGCTCATAAACAATTGAAGATTCCCATTTCAAGAACAAAACCAACACACACGAACACAACCTGACCTACAATAACCCGTCCACACATAAAGCTGACGCCTCACACACGGCTACATAGCTATCCAGTTATACTGCTAAATCGCTTGCCTAACAGCGTAATAAACGCAGATGCAATTCCGAGCGACATGGCTTAAATGAGAATTTGCTTGGCGGGGGCCAAATCCGTGTCAAGCTTTAGAAGCGATTCTTATCGCTATGACAAATAGAAATGCATTTTTTGATGTAATCACGGAATGTGTGTCGTGTGTTTGAAATGCGCAGTGCGTAATTTTGTGTGAGCATTTAGTCTGTTTTTGTTTGGTTTGGATTTAAATACTGGGCACCTAGTTTAGGATGCTCTTGTCGATGTAAAAACTTAACTCAAAAAAATATAAATTCTTTATTTCTGTAAGTATTTTTGCACGAATACTTTTTACACGTTTATCATATTTTTTAAAACAGATGAGGTCGGCGTTTTCTTTACGACTAGTCTGCGAAGAAAGGCCGAAACAAACTCATATGTCACATACTCATTTATTTACTCATTTATAAAAACTTTATGCACAAATTCTCGTAAAAAAGTACTGTACAAAGGCGGACTTAATGCCTGAGGCATTATTTTAACCTTGGAGTGATGCAGAGACAAAATATGGCATGTGCAAAAATATAAATAGGTGCCATATAAACAGGATAAAACGTTGTCAGAAGAAATAACGATAGGTAGATGAAAAAACGATTTGGAAACTTTTAAAGTCCAGACACAACCTTGATCAGATCATGTGTGGACCATGTAAATTGTCGTCCGAAATGGTCTTTTGAGTGGACCTGTCCAGTCAGTGCACGCATTTGTCAGTAATCGTCGAGCTCACCTCAGAACTTAAGGAGCTCAACGATTCGACGAACAGTACCAAACAAAGGACATTTGGGTAGGACGCGTAAACTATTCAAACTGCCAGACCATCATTAAAATTATTTTTTATAATAATTATTTAACTTTACACGGACAATAGTTACATCTTATTTTTATGATTGTGTTTAGTTTACTTTGTGATCTTCACTAAATACTTTTTCTTTATTTATTATTCTTATACCTTATCATTAAGTTGGATTGGTAAAAGGCGAAATGAGAATGACAAAAGATAATGTGAAGCAGTTTCCTCTCCCTCTCTCTCTCTCTGCAAGTATCAAGCGTGGTCAATGTTCTTTATTAATTAACAATAATCATTAGGAAAATAAATTTTCAGCAATCTATGAAGAATTGACAACAAGGCGAAGTAGAATGAAATTAGGTAGGTAGATAATGAGTTAACTTCTTAAGGCTAATAATAGCTTTTAATAAAATAAACAATATCGCGGCCCTTCAGCGGTTAAGAACCTCTTAATTTAATGCTTAGTAGCCGACCGTAAAAGGCCCTTCAATAAACGCCAGGAATTCGACGAGACCTTCAGGAAGACCAACAGAACATTCAGTAATATTTATGCTTGCCTTAAAAAGTTACTTAAATAAAATATTGAGTAAAATGTGTAACGCAAAATACGAACGTATACATATAGGACAGACTAAAATAAAGCAGAGTAGTGGTGGTCCAGTGGTAACGGCCGCGACTTGCGAATTATAGGTCGTAGGTTCCAACCCAGATCGGCTATTTACTTTGTGGTAATACTTTCATAACCACTCCTCACAAAACGGTGAAGGAAAACATAGTGAGGCAGCCGGCATTACCTAGAACCAAAAATTCGTAGACGTGTGAATCTACCAACCTGCACTGGGCCGAAAGGTGGAATACAGCTCACGCACTTTCAAAGAGAAGAGACCTTTGTCACAACAGTGCAAACGTTTCAATCAAGTGAATATTCATTTTTAGTTCATTCCATTAGTACAGGCGGTGGCTGCTATCTTTTCTTATCTCAAAGTAATTGAAGAGTGAGTGTGCACTGCAAATCTTTTTAGAATAATTATATGATGTTTTTTTTTGCGATGAATTAATTTTTTAAATAATTATCAGGTCCTTGAGAATGCCTTAAGAATTGAATACTACAGAATTGCCTTTAGTTCGAGTAAAATACGAAACGAAATAACTACAATCATCATCTGCCTTTATACAACGATTTTTTGGGTCAGCTTCTATTCTGACCGAATGCAGCTGAATAAGAGTATGTTTCATGGATAGACTGCATGGGTAACACGGTACCCCTTGGTAAGAATGTTAAGCTAAAACTATATAATTTTAAGTATATCTAAAATATTTATCTCAAACTTAATCAAAATAAGGAAATAAAATAACGAAAAAGCGACATTTCGTAATGGCAATAGTGTCGTGAATAATAATTCGTAAATAATAACAGTGAGAAGTTAAACACGTTTTAGCTTAGTTCAGCCGACAGCGGGCGTGGGAAAATAAGCTCTTGGCACGATTTCGCGTGACTACTTAACTTTTAATGTAAATTTTTGTTAGAAGAAACTTTTTTTTGTTTTTGTGGGGTGAGCAGAATTCTTAGAAGACAAGTCGTGTATCCGATGGTGCTCCCAACGGCAGTAATGACAAACTTCTTTCAAACTTTCATCGGCAGGTCCAGTTGAAAACCAGCGTCTGGCATTTTTGCTGAACTTGGCCTAATTGGCGCAGCCGCAAGTCACACTTTCCTGCAAATTTCTCACAACGCACTTCACCCTTTTTTTATCTCGTTTTTTTAAGTTTTGTTTTACTTTTTAGTATTATGTTGTGTGCCTTTTATTCTGTTCTAAAAATATGTTTTATTTCTTGTTTCCCTACTTCATCCCTTCAGCATGCGTAGCTGCACCACCAAAATAGAAACGAGTTTTGTCGACAGAAGAATAGACAAAATTACAGATGTATAAAAGGCTAGCACTTCGCCCGCGACTTCGTCAGCGTAGATTTAGAAAGAAAAAAAAGTTGCCTATGTTCATCAGACATAATTTCGGCTTCTAATGGTTAAAAAAAATCAAATCGGTCCAGTCCAGTATCCAATACAAACAAACAATCAAATTTTTCCTCTTTAAAATATTAGTATAGAAATTTTCAAATCGGTCCAGGCCAGTATCCAATACAAACAAACAATCAAATATTTCCTCTTTATAATATTATTATAAAAATCTGTATTTTTGTCTATTCTATCCGTCATTTTATCTATTCCTCCGTCGACAAAGCCAGTCCATGCAACTGAAGCAGGGTGTGATTTTTGCAAAAATAATCTTCTGTGCTCAGCTTTGCTTTAGAAGGTACACTTGTATAACTTCTAGACGAAGCGCTCCGTGGTTGTGCGTTATGTGTTAGAGAATAAATGAATCAATTTAATTATATGAAGTAGACAAGCCTATGGGATTTCCCATCAGCAAAAATGACGACTTTACACACAAATTTTCACCTACACAGGGTGGAAGTGACATCGACGCACAACCTGATACCATGGACTCAGTACATGATTTTGAACTGCGTTGAAATGTTTTGTCGGTTAGTAAAAAAAAAAATGCTCTGCTTTACATTTTGACCGCGTAGGTATTGCACTGTTCTATGAAACAGCATGAATTTTTTGATAACTGACAAAAAAAATCCACACAGAGGGGTTCAAAATCATGTACTGAGTCCATGGTATCAGGTTGTGCGTCGATGTCCCTTCCACCTTGTATATACAGATGGAAGGATTTTTCAAAATTCATCCCCTAAAGGGAAATTAACCTTTAGTAAGGGGATGAATTGTCAAAAATATTTCCGTCATGCTTACCTTCGTTTCATAAGAAGCTCCTGAGCAAAATTTGGAATTTCTAGACCCAAGGGAGGGGTTTTATCAGTGAACGAATGAATTTAAGATGTTTATTAAGTAGATGAGTAATAAAATTGCTGCAATAAAAATAGCCGGGCACTTTATGAAATACTTGCTAAATTCCATGAATCAATACTTGATAAAGGTAATTAATATCCGTGAAAAGAATACAGATACAGACAGATTTGATAAACATCGTTTGCGGAGAAATACTGTTCTCGATAACGTACATTTAAATACCAAAAGCTTTTAATAAAATACTAAAGATGTAGGCAAGTATCATCAGTCAATTATTTTCTAGTAGGTACTATAATAATCTTGCTTGAGTTGTAAAGTTTCATATTACTTAACTAGCTTCATATTTCCGTCTGACCTCTTTTACAGTGCCTGTGAATGGTTTAATTTAAATAAACGATTTGAGTTTGAGTTTGTAAGAAAACTGAAGAATATCGATTTAAAATCCAGACGCGACAAGTAAACCTATCCGACATCTGCACCTCACAACTCTAGCAGAATATAAAACAGATACAACTATCTACATACAACTTTATTATTTCCCTCGATACTAGCTCTGACGTACAAATCATAAAAAAATGCGGTAGAAAACCGCTGACACACTTTTCATATCGACGGCTACGCTGGCACAAAGACTCATTTTATACAACAAAAAAATATCCTATTACACATTATGACCGAATGCTTGTTTCGGTCTTTTTCGGCTGTTTTCGGCCAACGTCGGCCTCATTTCGTCATTGACGCGTCGTCGTTTCTGATTTCTGCCGCGTCAGGCGATTCAATCGCTGTTTAGAAATCTACTACCCTACCTTAGGCACTTGTCTCACTTCCGCGCCGACGAGAAAGCGACTAGCAATCGTTTATTAATTTCTCGCCCAAGAAACGTCGATTAAGTCTAAATGAGTTTGCACAAACACTGTACACGTCAAGCATATTTTAAAAACTGGATGAGGTCGACGTTTCCTATCTCACTACTCTGAGAAGAAATGCCTAAACAAACACAGAGGTAAAGTCCAGACATAATCTTGGTCAGATCATGTGAAGACCATGTAGATTGGTGTCTGAAATGGTATTTTGAGGAAAAAAAGGACACAAATTGAGTGGACCCATCCAGTGCAAGCATTTGTCAGTAATCATGCAGCTCAACTGAAAACTTAGGAGCTATTACGTGCCGTGTCAGTAAAACACATGTATTAATAGTTTATTGCTGACTGTTCACACAGCCGCGAGCCGGCAAGAACACACTCTATTGTACGTTTCTTGAGCAAGAAAACAGTCGTTAGCTAGGCGATCCTCGTCAAAGGTTAGACAGGTGTCCAAGGCTGATGCTACACAGCTAGGAGCTTCGCTTGCTTGCTTGATGAGTCGCATTGCTCAACAAGTAACACATGAGTCATGCAGCGTGGAACCGAGCGTTAGTGTGGCCATTTCTACAGTAAAATCATGCGTTGGTTCGCTACACTGCATTCCTGGCGGCCTACTACCTTAGCGCGTACTCCGTAGTTTCGACCGAAGTTACGGGCGATTTCGTAGATTTGTTCGGGGCACGAACTAAAATTATTGACAAGACGAAGTGGCAGTTATCCTAACTCCCGATGTGTTTTGTACTTCCGATTAAGTGTAGTTAATAGTTGGAGTGGGGTTCACTTCTAAATATCGAACAACATGCGGATGGGCCCGTATATTCGTTCGTTGACGGACTTAGAGAGTAGGCCCCCTGACACCCGTCAGTTGGACACGATTAATAACTAATAAAGTATTAATTCGTGAAATGCTTTTGCATCACAGTTATCCATAATGTCGTTGCTGTAAGGTTGTTGTCAGATAACAGGAAAGGACTGTATTTTTCAAACTGACAGTTGTCAGAAACTAAATCGTAGGTTATTAATTGTGAAGGAGTTTGACACTTATCTCGCAGCGTAGCGGCGTACCACTAAACACTAAGCACTAAGCTGAGTGTCTTTGACCTAAGTCGCTTCGACAATGTTCGTGTTCACGAATTTAGCCGACGTCATCTCTGCTGGATGAAATTCAGTTTGGACATAGGATTTGTAGGTATTGTTCCGGTGTTGCTCCGAAAATTATAGGGAAATAGCTACTGCGAGACTTTCGGTACATTTTGCAAGAGTCAACAGCGTTAATGGGTTGTGTTGAGCTCAAAAGCATTAGGAGCTTAGTAGTCTAAAGCTTTTGGCTCCACAAAAGCTGGTGTACTCCCTATGTGTGCACTCATATTTAGTAGGTAATTATGAAAGTGCAAAACCTAGTACCATGGAATAGAAGCTGCAAATTGAATTAATATCGTCACATTAAAGTAAATAAAAAAATCATTTTTTTTTAGAAGAGGCAACTTTACTTTCGGCACGAGTACCTCCCAACGTAAGTAGAAAGATACTTCATGATACTTTTTCTAATAACAATCTACTATTATGTTTCAATTATTTCTGAAAAAAATTCAATGCAATAATTTTAACACGAACAACTACAGTCTCAAGAGTTACGCACAAAAAACGTCTTTTTTTTTCATTTAAATATTCCATTGACAACGCGTTACTTTATCTGACGCGAAAAACCAACAACAATAAACTTTTACATCGACATAAAAGTTGCCGAATTACAATTTTTAATACCTTTCTCCATTTTAATTAAAATTTCCTCTCGATTATTTCACGCCTCAGCTTTTACAACTTTTTCTTCTTCGTTAAAAATGGCTGATTTATTTGAACGTCAAATTGACAGTTGATTTGACGGAATTCGTCTGTTTCAGCATTTAGTTAACGAAGCGCACTTTTTAATTAATAAAATCCGGGAAAATATGAGTTACGTCATTATTAGCACAGGTGTTTAGCGCTACGTGTTGTTGTGCGAAATCGATTTCCTCACGGAACAAATATGTGTAGGTATTACTTTGTATGACATTAAGTTTGTTCTTCCGGGTCGAATGTGAGGATTAATGATTCGTGTGATGTGATATATTTAAGGCGAAGTGGGTGGGTGCCTGCTGTTTGTACGAACGATATGGTTTTGTAATTAACTTCTGGTTCTTATTAATTAACTGATTATTTATTATACTTCGAAGGAAGTAGTATTTTAATTGTATAATGCGAACATAATGTCAGCGTAAGTGGGCACGCCCTTTATGCCTAGAGGCTTTTATTTATTATTTATTTATTAAAACTTTATGCACAAGTTAAAAATACTGTACGTTGGCGGACTTAATGTTAATGCCTGAGGCATTTTCTACCAGTCTACCTTAGGGTGATGCAGAGACAAAACATGGCAAGTGCAACAAATGGGATAGATAACACGAAAAAGAATACACTACTAAAACATAAATACTTAAATACATACATGTAAACAGATTATACTGTGTCAGGAGAAATAACGATAGGTAGATGAGATACGAATCCAGCAAATCAGCGTTGAGATGATTTAACAAACTTCTCACGAATATGTTCACGAGCCTTCACTTTGAAAGATAACCGACTGGTTGCCATCCTGATGTTCAGAGGGAGCTCATTCCAAAGAAAGACCGCCTGGACAAAGAAAGAAGAATTAATAAAACCACGAAATAAAATGCATTCTAAAAGCCATATAAATGACTACTCATCTATTGATTTTCACTGAGACGTGGATTAACTCAGAGTCTGATGCGAAACTATATCAACTACCTAGCTATAATCATGTATATAACTATAGACAAAATCGTAAAGGCGGGGAGTTTCCATTTATGTGCACGACAGGATTAAATATGACATAACGGAAGACCTATGTGAGAACGGGAATCACTACTTGTGGATATATATAAACAAACTATCATTAAATATTGGAGCGATTTATAAACCGGGGGATACCAACGTAAACAACTTTTTGGAAATATATTCATCTTAATTGGAGCAAAGAAGAAGAGCAATGGTTTTTGGAGACTTCAATAAAGATTTACTTAGTGCAAACAGTAATGTTTCAAAATACCAACATGGAATCCAAGAAGCCGGGTATAGAATAATAAATAAAATCAACAGATCATACAGCACACGTGACACCGCCACAACAAACACAATACTGGGCCATGTATGTACTAACATAAACAACCATTCTCTCAGCGTCTCGATAATTGAATCAAGTCATTCTGATCACAAGCAGATTTATCTCCAAATAGGAAGTTTGTCTCCTCAACATAAGAACTAGAAACTTTATAAGGCACTGGATTATGAAAATTTGTACAACAACACACTGGAGGCAAAATACAGCAATAACGACCACGACTACAACCACCTAGAGACATTTATCTCAGAACAGATAAATAAGAACAAAATAGACAAGATAAAAAATTCTAAATCCTCCCCAAGAAGACTGGATTAATCAGAACATCATAAACGCAATATATTCACGAAATAGTTTATGGCAACAAACGAAATCAGAACCAGATAATGAATATTTACGGAAAATGTTCCAGAAAGAACAACAGAAAGTGAAGATGCTAACAAACACGCATAAAAAGACTACTATAATTTATTTCAAAACTGCAGCAATCAACCAAAAAAATGTGGGACCTGATTATTAACTTAGGATTAAATAAAATTAAAGACAGCACTGCTCCTCCCAAACTAAGGTCAAACGCTGGACGCTTATATCAGTATTATAACTCAATAAATGACTTGTTAAAAAAAAACTCGTCTATAAGTGCAGACTTAGCAAAAAAAATACCAGACACATAATATCACAGAAATACGGGCAGCATACCAATGTATGATCATAACTATTCACACGACATAACACTAAGCGAACTAACACCGTGCACCACAGAGGAAATAATTAAAATCATTGACGACCTCGATAGTAACACTAGCACTGGTCTGGATGGTATTAGTACTAAGGCTATAAAATGTATAAAAAATGTAATCGTTGAGCAGCTAACTGTATAAACACCTGTTTACTACATGGTACTTTTCCCGATACCCTCAAGATCGCTAGGGTCAGTCCTATTTACAAATCTGGGAATAGAACTGACCCAAGCAACTACAGACCAGTGTCAGTGTTGCCTGTAATGTTCAAAATATTTGAACGCGTATTATATAGTCGCCTAAATAACTACTTGACACATAATTTTTTTCTAATAGACGAACAGTATTGCTTTCGCCCTAAATCAAGCACTCTCTCGGCTGCAACGGATCTAGTTACCAAAATTAAAACTTATATAGATCAAGGGAGCTATGCCTTAGGTATTTTCATCGATTTAAAAAAAGCTTTCGATACCGTGAGTCATCAAACACTGTTACAGAAGCTAAATAACATAGGTGTTACAGGTACAGCACATAAAATCTTCAAATCGTATTTGGAAAACAGGCGTCAAGTTGTTAAGATAGGAAATTCGCACACTAGCTCGGTCCTTAATATTTCATACGGCTGCCCTCAGGGTTCGATTATCAGTCCGTTACTTTTTCTAATTTATATCAACAACATTAATAAAATAGGGTTAACAGGACACCTAACACTATATGCGGACGACACCTGTCTCTTTTATTTTGACAAATCAATGCATAACATTATAGAGGACGCTCAACATGACCTTGATCTTTTAAACGAGTGGTTAAAGTACAACCTCCTTACAATTAATACATCGTTAACCTCATTCATGATTTTAGCCACAAAAAATAAGCGAATACCGGACTTCTCGCCTCTTAAAATAAATAACGAAATAATAAAACGATCAAGCAACGAAAAATATCTAGGATTAAGGGTAGATGAAAAACTAACATGGAAATTACACATCGACCATCTCGGAAGTAAATTAACATCATTATTAGGAGCATTACGGAAAGTAGCAAACTGTATTCCAAATAAAGTGCGTACTGTGATTTATAACTCGTTAGTGAAATCGCATTTAGAATATTTAGTTGAGTTATGGGGATCCGCAGCAGTAACGAATTTAAATTCACTTCAAAGAGTTCAAAATAAAATAATTGAAACTCTGTTCCATTATCACTATCTCACTCCAACAAATACCTTAAAAACGGAACTATTAAATATTAGACATCTATACATTTACCACACTTGCATTCTTATTAAAAACATAACTACAAACTCAATACAAACTAACATACAACTAAAGAAGAAAACAATGGTGCCGATTCTCTTGTACACCGAACTAAACTAACTAAACTATCAATAAAATTCCTTACTTTTTACTATGAGAATCTTGAAGCTATTCTGCGAAACAAAATTTCTAAATTTAAAAATTATTTTGACACAACTATAATCGAATTTGACAATCGCGAGTCCACGTGTTTTTTTTCTACTGGATTTACAACGTCTTTGTTAGAGCCGGAGGCAGCCTGGGGCAGCCTCGACGTGTTTTGTATGGAAGTTTTTACTTTTTGGATGGAAAATAGAAAATAAAAATATCTACATGTAGAGTATTGGAGGTTTCTGGGTTGCATAGGGGGTCGAAATTTTCATTATTTTTGTGATAGGACACCGTTTTCGAGATATGAGCAAAAAAGAAAAAAGTTATTGTACCGTTTTTGCACGTCTGAAGTCGAGGTGTTGGTGTGAATTTTAGTTCACGCCAACTAATTTTATTTCACACCTTTTTAATCGCGGTTAAAAGCAGTCAGATTCATGTTCAGAATTAGTTAGACAATCAAATTTTTTGGTGAAAAACGTAAAATTCAGAATAGCAAAATTGCCACTTTCACTAAACTAAAAACTCAGTGCCAGCTTAGTGCTGTCAAACAAAAATATAGCTAAGTTGTGTCACTTTAGTCAATTTCAGAATGGAAAACCATCATTTGACAGGATTAAACCAAATTTTAGTGATTTTTAGTCTAGTTTAGAGGCATTTGTGACAAGAGAATCGGCACAAATGTCTTATAACCTTAGAAATAGATATAAAAACAAACTTGAAGTCATCAGTGTACGTATTAATTACGGTAGAAAGACAATATTATTTGAAGGAGCACAGCTGTTCAATGGACTGCCGGACGATATAAAAGAATGCGATAACGTGATTATATTTAAAAATAAGCTTAAGAAACATGTATGTACACTTTAACTTCTAATACTCTAGAGGAAATTGTATTATCTTATACTTTGTATCTCATTATAAGCGGACTGTAAGTTCTTATGAGAAATAAATTTCTAAAATCCGAAACCAGAGCGGTGAGAAGGACATCGTAGAAGACGATTGTTGGTGGAACGAAGATTTTTACTATGAGCAGAGCATAAGTATTGAACATGGGGAGTCAGATAAGAAGGTGAAGTAGGTTTGTCGAGTATAGAATATAACATAGACAGAGCCCTCAACTCTGTACGCTGACGTATGGGTAACGATTTTAAAAGCAATCGGTGCGCAGACACATGATCATACTTACGTAGATTGAAGACAAATCGAATGCAGTTATTTAGAAGGCGGTCAAGTTTATTGAGGAGATCTGCATTGAGGTCATAGTAACACACATCACCATAGTCTATTATGGGAAAGATTAGGGACTGTATAAGCATAGCCTTTATGTGCGATGGGAGGAGGTTTTTCAACGGATAGAGCGACCGCAACGTTCTGGTGACTTTTTAAACAGTCGTGACCTGCTTTCGCCAGTCAAGATATGTGTCGACATGCAGACCAAGATCCTTAACATCGGAGCTAAACGGGATGACGGAGTTATCAAACATTACAGGTGGTACAGTAACGCCTTTCACTTTCCTCATACTGTAGGGGCTCCCTACAATGATAACCTGACACTTCGGAAGGTTTACTGCCACCCCAAATCTATCAGACCAGTTTTTAACTACACCTAAATCCCGGTTAAGCTAAGCTGCTCAATCGCATCGGATATGTTGTCCACACTTGCCTGGTAGTAAAGCTGCAAATCGTCAGCATAAAGATGATACGCAACCCGAAGTTCGGTGGTAATTAGATTAATAAAAATGGAGAACAAAAGAGGAGATAATATACTCCCTTGAGGGACGCTAGCTGCAAGATCACACCAACTCGACCAAGAGTCTCTAGCACGAACTGACTACTGACGCCCCTGAAGATAAGAAAACCATTCCAAAGATTCCCGAGAGACCATAAGATAGGAAAGGTTAGATAAAAGGACTTCGTGACTGACTGACTGAATATATTATGTAAGCCAGAAATAATACGCGAGTTACATCGTAAATACTTATGAATAAGTAGTGCGATAGTAAGAATACCATTTCACAACCCCACGAACGCCAGTTCCTACATCCAGCATAGCTTTCCCTCTATTGCCACTTCCCAACTATCGTAATTCTACTTATCCAATCGAAGATCGTAATATCGTTTGTGCATTGACCTGATCCGAATTTGAGAAATGTATTTTCTCAGATTCAGACTGAGATTCCGAGTTATGTTCTTACTATTTCAATCTGTCACTGCCAAACTGTCTCCGAAAGGAGTTCCGGAATGTCTCAGTATTCTTGAGTCTTGTCATTTAAGCTGTTTTTTTTTTTAAAGTAAAACAAAACGTTTTTAAGAACTGTATTTTCGCATAACATGCATAATCAGCCTATTATGTTCCCACTGCTGGGACACAGGCCTCCTCTATGTGCAAGGGAGCAGGCCGTAATCCACCACGTAGGCCCAGTGCGGGTTGGTAGATGTCACATGTCTTCAAATTTTTGGTTCTAAGACACTCCGGTTTCCTCACGATGTTTTCCTTCACCGTTTCGAGAGCAGTGGTGATGAAATAATTTACACAAAGGAAGCGCCTGTCTGGGTTCGAACCTACGACCTACAACTCGTAAGTTGCCGCCGTTACCACTGGACCACCAACTGCATTTCTAAATGTTGTCTATTTCTCTTTAGAAACTTATTATTATCCTCACTCGCCCGAAGGTTGACTGGTAGAAATGCCCATGGCAATAATTAAACAAATAATTGAAGCGCGTCCTGTTTTGGAATGGCGGAGAATTTACAAGCACGCTGTCAAATCTCATGTTACCTATTATATATATATTGTGATTGAAAGGTTCACCGAAATAACAACAATAAAAAAGTAGCGACCACACGAACCCAATCTTCCGGGAGTAGTCTTGTTCCTCACATCTTGCCTTTATTGGCCGGCTGGAGTGAACACTGACGAGGACCAAAGCTTCCAGTTCTTTCTTGCCGTTATTGACTGACTTGAGAAGAGTTTCGCAAGTGCACATGTGCTCGGAGGAAAGAAGTATTCTAGTAAGATGCTTGTAGGGATCTTGACTGTACTTCGTGGATTGTCATGATAGCCGTGGCATAGCATCTCCACTCCTCTAGCACCTCAGAAAGTGTTGCCCCCTTGTTGCTATGTTATGTCCTAGCGACCCTTTTCGGGGGTCCATTATTGTATGTGCAAGTCATCTCCCGCCATTTTATCTGTGTATTATACATAACATTGATCAGGCAGGAGACTAGGTAAGATAGTACTGGGTAACCGATTCACTTTAGCCGCCCAAACCCATAGCCCAATATGTGTTGTTTCCATGTTCTGCAAAAGTCCTGCACCAACCGAGGGTTGACCTTGGGTGCACGCACTTGCATGGTTCATACAGGGATAATCTTCGGTTGGTACTTTAAATTGACTAAGGAGCCTCTACAAGTCGGCTTTAGCCCCTCGACCCCGAGGTCCAAGTGTCCCGAAATATGTCAAAGACATTTAAAATAATAAATCCTTTATTGCTGTACGCACCGGTATTCACAGCTTAGTACGGCCGTTATTCCAAATGCGTACAGTTGGCTATGTCTAATCAATTCAGCCTGGTACCTGTGGATTTACCTACGACCCTACTGACTACAAACCTAGTCCTCTAGCAATAAGCTAGCACCCTAATTCTCCTAATGCCCTACCTACCATACAAACCATACCAAACGCAGGTTACGTTGGTTTCACGTGCGGGAAATCTGTTACAATGAGACCCACGCTACCAGACGGAAGTTGGGTAAGAATAGGGCTTTGTGTACGTCGTGCAATGTACACAGGAAATGGTTATCTCACTGCCGATCCCACAGACTCATACGATCGATGATGGCTAAAGGTGTCTTGGCCACAGGGGAGTTCCGGAAGGTGAATCAAACTCGACTCCAGCTTGATGACCAGTTTTCTATGATAATTAACTTAATTATATACAAATTTGTTGGTTAATACACATAGATACGTATATCCATGTGTGTTGTGTGTGTATTGAGCCGATGAAGCGAAGATCTCAGTAGGTCACTTCTTAGCGCTGACTCTGTGCCGGTGTTGCCGGCACGTGGTACGAATGTATGTCGCTCTTGATGCTGACGCTGTAATTGGTTTTGCATGTTCACGGTTGAACAATTGCCATAAATAAAAGTGAAGCTCTGACTCCTGAGCTAGGTGAAAACATCTGTATTACAGGAGCCGGAAAATCTAATCACATGACGTAAGATTAAACCGGCAGCAAGTCATCCAATAATTTATTTGATTCTGGGTACTCCAAAAATAACTCTGTCACATCTCGACTCTTATTAATAAATATCGAGCTAATTATCGAAGCAACTTTACCATTTCCATTTCGCATTATGATTTGGCGTATTTCATTTTTGTATCCTATTATTAGATTAAGAGATAGGGAGGCGGGTTTATTAGCAATATGACGACACTTGACAGATGGATCGGTGATCGCCGTATGTTTTTATTAGATATAAAGACGCTATTGGAGGGGCTTGTGGCAGCTGCACGGGTCGATCGGGTAGATGGAAGACCCCTCCGTACCTCAGAAAGCACGTCAAATCGTTAATCCCGGCTTTCATTCGTGGATCTTTGATTGTCGTTACGGGTCGTCAGAAGCCCGAAAGTCCGAGTATTATAAGTCATAACAAGAGGTATCGTATTTTTTTTAAATTATTATCTCCTTTATTTCATTTTACAAACTTATAAGTTACATTTTTTAATATTTTTTAAAAAATCTGAAAAAAGTAAATAAAAACATTTAATAATATAAAATTGTATCCCACCGGTATCGGGAACAGGGTCCAAGCTACCGGCGGTCAGGGCAAGCTACCGGCGGCGGAGAGGAACCTCCTGACAATGCGAGCCGTGTCCAGAAGTACCGCTTTCTGAATCAAGCCCTTGATCCAGCTGCCCAACGAGAGCCTCCTCAGGTGTTTGTCGAGGCTCTTGGCTATTAAGCCATTGGCTGTCACGACTATCGGCACAATGATTGCTGAGTCCACATCCAACATGTCGACAACCTCGCGAGCCAGATACTTGATTTCTTTATCTTTCTCGGCTTCACGAGGTTACCGTCATGCGGGACCGTTATGTCAACAATCATTGTGCGCCGCTCTACTCGATCCACCACCACTATATCAGGCTTATTGGCAACAATAGTCCTGTCAGTGATGATCGATCCCAGTACAATGTGATATTTCCATTTTCGAGAACTGGGTCGGGCACGTACCTGTATTCCGATTCCACAAGGCTGTATTTCAGAGCAAGTTGCTGATGGATAATCCTGGCTACAAGGTTGTGCCTATGCAAGTACTCTTCGTTAGCTAGAAGAGAACAACCGGAGATAATGTGTCTTATAGATTCCCCCGGACGGTGACATGCCCGACAGATGTCAACCGTGCCGTCTTTCACAATAAATCTCCGGTAATTGTTCGTCATCATAACTTCGTCCATTATTGCACAGACAAAACCTTGGTTTCTCCAAAGAGGTCACCGAAACGCAGCCAGGCTACGGACGCTAGAAGATCTACATCGGGTCCATGTAGGTCCCGGAAAAAGCGTCCGTGAAGCTCCTTACTCTGCAATACTTCCATGCGATCATTAGTGTCAAGCACTACATGTTTGCGCCAGTTCTCTTTAGCCAAGGAGAGCGGGGTGAGGCCCTTGTCCACCGCGATCACATCACGATGCATCCCCACGTCGGCTTCTAGGAAATATTCCCTGAGACTGCATATCTCGCGATTGTGTAGGGTCTTAGCGTTTAAAAAGCCTCGACCACCACACTTTCGCGGGATATACAGTCTCATTACCGAAGACCGTGGGTGATGCATTCGGTTTGCAGTCAGCAGTGTTCAGACCCTCCTATCCAGGGCGTCGAGTTCGGTCTGAGTCCATTTGAGTATGCCGAAAGAGTACATTAAAACTGGCATGACCCAACCGTTAAAGGCGCGCACCTTGTTTCCGCCTGGCAGAATACTATTTAACACTTTCTTCAGGCGGCCCAAGAAGCGCTCCTTCAACGATTGCTTCATGTCAGTACCATTGATGCCCAACGCTTCCGACATACCCAAATACTTATAGGTTTCGGATGCGGAGAGGGCTCTGACGTTTATTGAACCCGAGAGTTGGGTTCCCACGGATTCCACAATCTCCCCTCGCTTTACATGCATGACCGCACATTTGTCCACACCAAATTCCATCCTGATGGCGCTAGTGAAAGTTTCAGTTACTTTCAGTAGTTCCATTAGTTACAAATTGTTGGGGGCAAAGATTTTAAGATCATCCATGTACAGAAGGTGAGATATAACCTGACCACTTCTCCTCAGCCGATAGCCTAGACCTGAATCCTCTAGCAGTGTGCTTATAGGATTCAAGGCTAAGCAGAACCAAAGCGGGCTCAATCTATCGCCCTGAAATATGCCTCGCTCGATCCTTATCGGCTTGCTATTCCTCAGGATATTCCGACATCCTGGATAGCAAAGGACCGTCCTCCATCGCCCCATACATGGCATCAAGAAGGTGCGCAGAGTTGCATCTACTTCATACAACTCCAGCACCCTCATGAGCCACGTATGTGGCACCGAGTCATAGGCCTTCTTATAATCTATCCAACATGTCAACAGATCCTTTCGGGAACGATGAACCTGTTGGCTAATGGCCATATCAATGAGGAGTAGCTCCTTAGTACCGCGGGTCCCGTTCCTACATCCTTTTTGAGAGGCAGACATGATGAAGTTGATGTCTATATGTTTGTTAATTTTAGCTCTCAAAATGGATGTAAGCACTTTATTTTATAGACCGTCGGTAAACACGTGATCGGCCTATAATTTTTGGGTTTCGCGGTGCTACCTGATTTATGGAGCAGGTGGGTAACTCCTGTTGTTAGGAACTGGGGTAGCGAACCAATCTCCAAAGCCGTCTGGTACTGGGCCGCCAAGCGAGCGTGCGATCTTGTAAACCATTTAATCCAAAAGTTCTGCAGCCCGTCCGGCCCTGGGGACTTCCAGTTAGGCAACGGACGGACTACACGAGCTAGATCTTGGGGGCAGATGGTAATAGCCCCCATTTCTGGTATTGGATTGCAGGCTCGCTCGACTTCCCGAGCCCAATCACCTTCGGCATGACTGACAGACACCGACCAGATACTGCGCCAGAAAGAACACATGGCATCATCATCTGGAAGGCACGTGTCAGCCACACCTTGGTTCGGTCGCTCCCAACCCCTATAAACCCACCTTTCATCGCTCTGGAAGGTGCGATTCTGAGTGTATCGCTCTACTCGCCGCTTATACCTACGAATACGGTTAGCCCATGCATACACTTTCTGTTTCAGGAAGTCGATGCGCTCTGTGACGCATTACAGATAGTTCTGAGAGCTAATATCAGTCCCTGAGAATGCCCGCCTCACAAAGCGCATCACTCTTGGACGAGTATTGCCGTCCCTGAAGCAGATTAGTTTGCCGATGAGCGCTCTGGCCCCACCAATACGGTGCTCAATTCTGCACTGCCAAGCTGGTACGGTTGGTTTCGGTCGCGTAGCTCTAGAGTCATAGGCAAATTTGACGTGAGCTACATGACATGCCGGTACAGCCGCGCAGTACAGAATCGAATGAGTATCGGTGAGGTCTTCGCAGTCATCAAAATGGATAGATAACTGCGAATCCAGGACCGCCACCAGCGCCCTATTTTTGTTATGCATGGGCAAACGAGGTAAGCGTGGTCTAAGTTCGGGCAACATGAACCGATATTCCCGAATCGCACACTCCAAAGCACTCCTCAATTCCTCATTGCACTGGGTACTTACGTTTGTAGCCGCATCATCACTTCCCTCGTCAGCTTGATTTGTGTTGGACTGTGGTAGTACCACAACAGTCTGTGACGGGGGGGCGATGACATGGCTACTCTGCATTTCACTTCGCAGGTGATCAAGCACAGTGTCATCCAACATATGATTACGTTGGATGACCCGCACCTGATCCAACAGTCGTTGTGCCGAAACGTTGACAGCTGGCTCAAGCACCTGAAAAAGAGAGAGCATTCGAACACGGTACGCGGTCAGATTGTTTCCCCCCTCTGTAGCGCCATAGTATGAGCGCATGACGTTTTCATTGATGGATCGTGTCCATCTCATGAACTGCACACTTCCGCCGGGAGCTGGGACCCTATCAGAGGCCGGTGGGCCTCGAGATCCTAAGCCGTCCGGCGGCCGGCGTCCTCCTCGTCGACGAGCAGGTGGTGGCGTCGTGGGCGGGGAGAAATACTCGTCACTCGAGCTCGACGCAACTACCGCCGCTGGTGTCGTCACAGCGCTCACAGTAGTGCTGGGTACCGGTGGCGGCGAGGCGGAGCTGAACGATGAGTCCGGAGGTGGTGGGCGTGCTTGACGTGCGGCTGATCTCGTCAACATAGTTTCTTCATTTTTCAATTTCGTCAGTTCTTGTTCATGTTATATTTATCGGAGGTGACATCTGTCATGTCACCTCCGATTCTGTCGTTTTTAATTAAATTTTGTTATTTCGTGTTATGGTCACTTTTTTTGGGTTTAAAGTTTGTTTCAAGTTTCAGGTTTGGTTTCTATTGAAAAACTATTGTAGGATTGGGTCCAAATTCCATAGTTTCACAGATTATATTTAGCAAAATTGGAAATTCAGACGTTTTGTTGACTCGGTGTTGCCATATAAATTTTATTATTTATTATTATTATTATTAATTAGTCTACACAAGTTCTTAAATAGACAAGTAGCATTCTATGAGATTCTCACTAACAGAGCACTTAGACAGATTAAGCAGCGGGCCCCAAACTGGGCACAGCCCGTATATTGGTGACCCAAACACTACACCAACTTAATAATCCAAAGTTTCTGCTAGCGCAAGATTGTTATTCATATGTTCATTACAAAATTTATAAAACATAAAATACAATTAATTGATTACCTTTAAAATAGAATAAAAAATAATAACATAGATTATACATGGAAAACAGTTAAGGTGAGTAAGTGTGTGGTGTAAGTGTGAGTGAGGGCATGTATTCTATCAGATTGTGTATTAGCATGCGCTGCAAAGTAAACTTTCTGTTTCCTCATAAGTCCGAATCAGCAACCATTCTTTTAGTTTAGTTTTGGCCTCAGATTAGTTGTTGGGAACTGGAAAGTTGTTGCTTATAAATAGCATTAAACACCCGTATGGGTAAATACGACGAAAACCGGGTCACAAAGAGGGTTTTAGATTTTGGAAGTGGGATTCTTTCAGCTATTTTGCTACCTCTGTTACTGCAGCTGGAGCGTTTTTTTAAAACTTTTATGAGGCTCAAAAGTGGTCGCGTAAAACCCTGGATTCCGTATAAGTTCGTCCGTAGAGAACACCGTGGCCTTCCCAGAAGTACCTTGAGGACAGCCCGCTGGGCCCGTTCCAGCTCCAGTATGCATGTCTTGGCGGCGCTGCCCCAGACCCTTACACAGTATTGTAGGACAGATTGGCATAGAGATGTGTAAACCTGTAAACATACGTTCTTAGGAGCACTGACTCGTTGCGGACGGCGAGCAACTGCAGCAACTGAAGGAACACGGGGTGGGTTTTAGTCAGTAAAAGTCTGACACGCCCTCCCGCTCCACCCAGAGCGGGAGAAGTCATTTGATGATTTCCCGCCCAAAAAAAAAAAAAAAAAGGAGCACTGACTCGTAAGAGTTTCGCAATGTAAATGAACTTGCGAGTCTTTTTTGCGAGTGTTCGAATTTGTGCTTTGAAGGAAAGGTTCTGATCGATTAAGACACCTAAATATTTTGTGGTTTCTACTATGACAATGACGTTGCAGTTGCAGACGGTAGCGGAGACGGCAGCAGATGTAAAAAAATTGCATTTGCTTTTGTTTATTTTAAGTGTGTCAATGTTTGGTCTACTAGATCGAGTGACGTGAAAGGTTAAGAAATTAGTTTTTTTCAAGTTTAGTGTTAAAATGCATCCTGGGTCTCTTCCCAAGTAGTACCATCGGCATAGCAGATCACATCCGACTGTGCAATATTAGGCCTCAGAATGTCATCCATGTATATGATGAAGAGGGTAGGTTCCAAAATACTACCCTGAGGTACCCCGAAGACGACTGGAAGACTACCGCTGACGCTATCTTTAAATTCTGACGAGCTGATGTCGATCAGAAAAGTAACTGCTGAACCAATCTAAGGACAGGACTCTGAAACCAAAGGATTCTAGTTTTTTTTGCAGTGTAGGTATTGCAACGGTGTCAAAGGCCTTGACGAGGGCCAGGAAGACACCAGCTGAACGGTAGCATTTGTCGATGTTTGAAGCGATTAAGCCAGTCAGCAGACTCACGGCTTGCTCAGTAGACCTCCCTCGCCAAAGCCAAACTGACGCTCTGAGAGTAAAGAGTTTTTCTCTAGAAAGCTTACGAGGCGATTGTTTATCAGTTTTTCGAGGATTTTAGATGTCACGGAAAGCAATGAAATTGGCCTGTAGTTATCAGGGGCATCCTTGGCACCAATCTTGTGAATCGGCATGATGACAGCAGTCTTCCAGCAAGTAGGAACGGCTCCAGTTTCCATGCTCAGATTGCAAATGTATTTTAAGGGTTCCAGGATGTGTTTCTTTGTGTGTTTAAGGAGCATCGGCCGAAATTAATCTAGACCTGGAGCGCTGTCATCCCTGAGATTATCTATGATGTTACAAATTTCTGTATTGTCAGTAGAGTGTTAAAACAGTGAGTCTTTAGGTGGGTTTTTACCTTTAGAACTGAGGCATTTTTCGTTCCCAGTTGTCGCCCGCCCATTTAAGATGTTGGTTGCAAGGTTCTGCCCAACTGAGATAAAGTACACATAACATTTATTGATGGAAATAACGTCATTTCCTTTATATTTCAGAATTTCTTGGTTGTCGCTGGTTCGTTTAGGAACTTGGCATATTTCTTTAATAGTCCGCCAGAGCTTTTTTGGTTCTTTAATATTACTTTCCAATTCCTTCCTGCTATGATAGTAGTTTCTGTATCTTGAGTAGAAAATTTTAAGGACATCATTTTTTGGTTGCTGGTTTGATTGAGCGTGAAGAATGTCTCGATGACGGATGCATCTAATAAGGCCTGGTGTAATCCAGGGTTTTAGAGTAAAATTAGAACGACTGATTTTCATTTTTGAGGTGTTTATATATGATGTCTGACAGGATCCTGTTAATCATAAGTACTGCGTCATCAACATTTGTTGTGGAGGTAACCTGAACCCAGTCAAGCTGGCTTAATTCTTCAACTACCATGGGGAAGGCGGTTTTAATTTTAAATCTATTTTGTTTTTGACTTTAGGATCGGATTTGTTAATTCCAAGCAACACTAGGTGGTGATCTGCTATTGAGTATTACCCGGTAACTGGGTTGTGGATGTCAGATAAGCAGCCACTCTATGTAAAATACTGGTATTCAGTTGCATCCTGTTTGACCGGCAACTGACCCCAACTTAGAAGGGCAAGGCGAGGCGGATAATGATAAAGACGCTACTGCCCAATATTTTGACAGAAGTGCCATGAGCCCTCATGTCTTGGTTTCACGTTAATGATCACAAAATAACGACTGACCAATTACAGAGCGTTTATTGTCACCTAAATTTCTAAAGCAGGTGAAAACAATGACGACTAATTTACTTGCCTGTGCAATATGGATGACGACAACTTTTTTTAAATCTCAAAAACAAAGTTCCTTCCAAATAGTGCAAACAATAAAATAAAAAGTGTAAAAGCTTTAAAAATGCCAAGTTATAAACGTTTTAAAAGAAGTGTTTGATAAGGACAGCACTATCGTAGAAGTGACGTCACGACTACGTAACTTCATACTAGCGCCATACATTGTCCGTACGATACATTGTTAGGACGGGAATAATCCCCGCCAGAAACTTTTAAAGCGTGTAGTTTCGTCTTAGTTACATCGTTCTGACAGATTGTTTTCGATTTTCTCATTTATACTATGCATTCTTTGAAATTAGATTATATTATATTAAGTTTCCCTATTATTAGTAGCGCTGGTTGTAAAGTAGTAGCGATAATCAAAAAGTTAAACAAAAACCGATCGTATGTCCCATTCCAAATGTTATTTCGATAAATGGCCATTGTGCAGATAAGTTGATGGAAGTATGTTATAAATAGACGCGTCATACACGATCATTAGTGCACTCAAAAACAGCGTAAGCCATGAATGTAGCTACGTACTAGTACACACAATCATACATTGCGCGAATATAAGGAATGATCCATACTGATACCCGGTGATAGAAAGAGATGAACTTACATAATGAGTTATGTCACTAGCTGCTGCATGTTCATTGGCGCAAGGAACATGCAGCAGCTTGTGACAGCTTCATGTCAGGCAATTGCCTTGCTTTTATCTTGCCAATATTCATCATTGGGTGAAATTGTCAGATTTTCATGATGGCCATCATAACAAGCCGCATGGCCGCTTTCCTGGAAAAAAAAAGCATTACAAATGTAATCAATTGGGTAGATATTATTGATGATGATGTTGTATTTTTGTTGCAGGTGTTACATGGAGAAGGTTCAGAAGACTGGACGTTACAGATCAAGTTTGTCCAAAAGAGGGACAACGGAACCTATGAGTGTCAGGTAAGAACATGTGTTATGTTATTGCTAACTATAGCCTCAATCTGGCGGTTGAGAATATTACTTCAACTGCGGATTAAGTATTCTGGAAGATAATTCCATACGAATTCCATTTTTTAAACACGAAACTTCTTTATCACAGCTTTAATTTATTTTCTTATGTTTTAATTTTCATCGATATTATATTTCTAAAAAAACAATGAAAGCAGCTACTGGATCAATCCGGTAGATAAAATTTTAAACTTATGTTGTCCTCAAGGACAACATTGATAAGTTTCCAATTTTATTATCAGTTCAACTTATTACTCTCACTTAGGTAATTTAAACTAGTATTTCATTTTTATTTCGCAAAAAAAACGAACCAATTATATTTTGCATTTCCATTTGCCATATTTCAAAACAACTTCCTACCAACATTATTTTAGAATTCCAACGATATAATAATAACTTTCGACCATGCACCTCAACAAATAACTTCTCATTCAATATCCATTTACCATCATAATAATAATACAAAATGTTCTATACTAGAGGCTAAACTCGTTCTCAAAATGGTTGTGGCAAAATTAAATTTAGCAAAAGCAATTTGGAACAGTAATCGTAGGCGCGCAGGCAAAAGTGTCGTTGTTTCTCTAACTAAATAGTAATATTTGTGTAGTTTTCGTTTATATAGAAATGCTCTGATGCATTAAATGGAACGACGATTTAATGCAAATGGAAGCAGGTTTCGATGTTTTGAGAGATGACATTTTATTGTTGAAACTAATGGGTGTTGTAACGACTTCTTTTAGCCAGCTGGGTTTTGTTAGCTGAAAAATAATTCATCTAAGAAATTTCGAAGAAAATATTAAAATCTGTGAAAATGAAGACAGGTGTGTAGTAGGCACTGTACTGTACATACATGTAGTGCTATTATGTTACCATCTCACAGTGAAACCTTAGGTCAAGAAACGTAGAGTGAGCTGTCAGTGCCACTGATGCTAGGAATTGACCAAGACGGGATGACACTCACAGCTTAACCACGCAAGTCTTTACGGTGAGATATTTACAGAATTGACATGCTGGATGCTATATACAGGGTTAAATTAAATTGGCTACCTAAACTCCGCCGACGCGATGAATAAAATAAAAAAATAAAGATGATTTTTTTAAGGTCATAGACCACTGTTTTCCCATTCCATACTGTTCTGTTCTGTCTCATTCTTCTACCTGGCAATAGGCATTTTGTTTTTTTTTTGGATTGTTGGTTTTATTGTCATTTGCAAGTGTCGCAAAACAGACAGGACCATGTGTATTGTTTTTGGTCCTGACAGACTTCAAGCAATGGACAAAATAAAATAAAAAACCTGAATACGAGGAGGGAGCACTGGGAGGAGGAGTGGCAATCAAAGAAAGAAAGAAAAGAAAGAAACAGTTTAACGGAAGACCTGCTAGAAGAAGTCGGCCAAGACGAAATCGAGACGGCTCTTAAACATCTTAAAAATGGAAAAGCCCCTGGCGAGGACGGGATAACGACCGATCTCCTGAAACCGGGAGCAAGTCCTGTACTGAAAGAGCTTCGGGAGCTTTTTAACTCTTTCCTGTTCTCTGGGAGAACTCCAGAAGCGTGGCGAAGGAGCGTGGTCGACATTTTCTTTTAAAAGGGTGATAGACCCTCAAGAAGATCCATTTAGGTCCTTACCCGCGTATACAAGTTGTTTCAAGAATTGTGATGAATCGTCTAGCGCGAAGACTCAATGAATTTTACCCACCGGAGCAGGCCGGATTTCGAGGTGGATGGAGCACCACAGACTATATCCACACTTTGCGAGAAATTATACATAACTCCGAAGAGTATCGGCCCTATGTCTTGCCTTTGTAGACTATAAGAAATCTTTTGAATCTTTCGAGACCTGTACCCTAATTGCGTAACACACAATTAATCAAAATCTGTATCATTCGGCGGAAATTGCTAATCCATTGTTTCTTAATTTCGAAAAAAATCTCCTCAACAACGTAAAACGCAATGAATTCATTATTACGCCAAATCGACTGGCGATACATCCAAGTGCTGAGATGACTTTGTGGAAACGCGACAATGGCCGTCCAAACTCAGGACCAGGGAACTAAACATATCTCATTGCGTCGAGGGGTGAAACAGCTCAGTTTTTTTTGGACGTAATTTCTCAGTTTTTTTTTTGTCTTACGCATTAGAGGATCTGTTTAAGACGCTGAACCGGGAAAGACGTGTTAACATCAACGGCGAGTACATCTCACACTTGACACTACTCCAGATGAACTTGATCCGTTTTAGAATTGTTTAGCTTTAAAGTGCAAATTTTTGTTAGAGTCAATTGTTTCCTCTCCCCCCCCCCCCCCACCCTGCAACCCTGCAAGCTAAATGGTTATTTTTCTAAGCAGGCTTTACAAGTTTACGAGTAATAGTCGACCAACTTACAACTTACATTTGCAGTTCAGTTTGTTTTAACTAAGGAACCCTTCATTGTGTGTGGTCCGACACGCACTTGGACGGTTTATTTTCGTCAAGTTCTGGCTTATTGTTACATTGTAAAACACTAATATTAATTAAACCATGTTTGTAAGTACATACAACTTATTCTTGCTTCTTCTTATTATTCTGTCGCTTACTGGCGTCTCTAGACGCTGCCTGTGGGGCGATAACGTCCTCGTATCTTGGGGGCCAACCCTATAAATCCGCCAACGAAGATACGAGTTCGTCAGAAAGTAGTTGATCCCTCAAAACAAGTTTCATATTCAATTTTTCGGATGGAAAAATACGTATCGGGAGTTGGGACCACAGTAAAATCGTGGTGTCATTAATTTGGTCGGGCCCCTAACTAATCTTGTGACAGTAGATGATACGGAATTGGAATCTTCGTGCTTAAGGAGTAGACCTCCTGATTAGTTAGTGAGGTGGTAGCGGGCTACAGTTTTTTTACTCAAAGTCAAAGCATTTATTCAAATAAACTATTATGTATAAAAGATGAAGCTAGTTGCCCCATTCCAAAGCGTAGTAGGTACCTTTGGAGAAGAACGGGCTAGTATCTCCACGGACTCTCTTTTAAATTTTTAAATCAAAATATTGGTAACATCATTCATGTTGAACGATGCATAACGTTAATAGCGATTGTAACAAAAATAAATTTAAAAAATAGCACCATTCAGCTCAACCGTTTTGAGGGAGCTAAATGATCCAACACACGCGCCACCCTCAGCGAAACATTAGAGTGAGCATGAAATACTCTCAGCCACAGGACACATTCAAGACGCATCTAGTAAAATATGTAAATAGTACTCGCATTACGTGCTATGCAATTACAGAATACTAAAAGATTGAGCTATGACTTTCCAATGCTATAAGCAAAACTGTTTCGAAAAGTTTTTGTTCCAACTTTAATATTCTCTCCGCAATCTCAGAGGCACCCAAGAAACAATACATCTGCTTCACCCATAGAAAAAAGACCATTTTCCTACCCCCTTGTTCAATACAAAGGCTATAATGAATCAAACTTTCACCTCGTTTACCCTATAAACAATACACCACGATGATGCAATTTAATAAGTCAACGCTGAACAATTTACGCGCGAAAATTGCTGAATAAAAGTAATAAAAATTTTGGAAATATACTGACTGATTGCGATTTAAACCCGTGAACCTCCATATTTCACACGGAATAAATGTTCTAGAAATCATAAAGTAACCCTGTGCACGACAATTTTTTGTGAAATTAACGGCGAAATTAAACGCGCCTTTGTCACGTTTGATAAAAAAACCGGCCAAGTGCGAGTCGGACTCGCGCACCGAGGGTTCCGTACAAACCTGTAAGTAAAAGTTCACACGAGTTCACGAGGAAAGGGGTAGTAAGTTTAAAATATTTTTACTATATGATGTAACTAAAAATTGACGGTTTTCCGTAATTTTTCCTTTATCTGTGCTATAAGACGTTGCTTCGTACCAAATTTTAAGATTCTGATTTCATGGGAAGTACCCTGTAGGTTTTGATTCCCTTGCGAGTGTCGATAATTGCGGAAATTTGGCGGCATAAACGGATGTGTCTTTTGATTGCGTTGGCTTAGAAGTTTGATTTTTTCACAGCTCCAAGGGACAGTAGACCTGAGTATTTGATATAAATTCCAGCTTGATACTATTTCTGAGAAAAAGAGTCTTGACAAACAGACAGACGGACGGACAAAAAAGTGATCCTATAAGGGTTCCGTTTTTTCCTTTCGAGGTACGGAGCCCTAAAAATAAAAACACGCGAAATTGAATCAACCTTTGTTATAATTGGGCTTCGACTCGAAATGCTCGGCAAAATCAATTAAGATCGACAAAAACGGGTTGAAATCAGATTTTCTTGGGGTTTTTCGTTTATGAAATAGGGTGGGTTTTATTAAATCCTGGTTTTACGATTGGTGCGTCATTGAATCGGGTCATAAATGTTTGTTATTGAGTTTTAGCTTCATCTTATATAATCCTAGGGAAGTTTGCGATAGCCGCCTCGCTTAGAGGATTAGCTATAATGGTAAGGCGTTGTTCATATTTTTTTGCTGCTTAAAACGCTTATTAAAGGTAATCACAACATAACATAACTCATTCACTGTTAAAAAGTTATCAGATCTAATGAAGAGCCAAGCCCCTAATTCTACAAGGCTTACCTTCCCACCTTAAATCTTGGTCCAATTGTACGGCATGGCCGTACACTGTGCGACGCGTCGCACATACACTACGACAATGTTAGGATCTTGGCTGTAGATTAGATCTGATAACTTTTAACAGTGACAGCGTTATGTAAGTCTTGGCGACCTACTTCACAATAAATATTTTGGGTAGAATTTATTTGTGCTGCTCTATTCATTTTAATTTTAGCGGTGATATTGTTCTAATATTACACGAACATGTCAAAATCATTACCCTTACTCCTAGTAGTACCATAGTCTGTTGAAAAAGGGATTTCCTGTACCCCAGCAGTTACTTTCTTCATAGCCAACGAACAAAAATGTTGGTAAAACATTAAAACACGCTTTTATTAGTCACAAATAATTTTAAAATATTTAATTTAGTTAACAAATCTATAGTCAACGAAGTTATGTCAAAAGCGGTTTACTAGAAGCCAGTGAAGAGTTCGGCTATCACGACTTGGCTCCATCATCAGACCCTCGTTACCAATTCTAATTTATTGGACTCGTCCAAACTAGTCATATGAGCACAAACTCGACCGGTTTACTAACAGCCACTGAAGAGTTCAACTATCCACCTCCTGGCTCCATCATCAGACCCTCGACACCACGTGCGTATTGGACTCATCAAAATTAATCATATGACTCTAAACTCGAGGGGTTTACTTATAGCCACTAAAGAGTTCCAGTATACACCTCCTGGCTCCATCATCAGATCAACTCCAAGATACGAATTTATAGTTTTGTCACACAACTCACAACACGAACTACAACATGTTTAATTTCGATACGACACTTATAGGTACCTTAAAATTGACTTCTAAGATTTTATTACATTGTTAGTTACAAGTGAAGCCAATAAAAGCGTGTTAAAAAGAGTTTCGTCTCTGTCCTTCGCATAATCAGCCTATTATGTTTCCACTGCGACACAGGCCACCTCATATTTTATGTTGAGAAATTGAGGTCTCTAGCATTAACCAGGCCGAAGCTATGAGGTTGTGAAAATACGACCAAACGCTTCGAGAAAATGAAGGTAGTGACCCTGCTTTTTGCTTTTGGCTCGTCTTGGCGGGGGTAGTACGTTTCCCGAGATCTCAAGAACAAACTTGACATTGTGGTTGAAATACATGTTCTCTCATACATTCCAACTGCAACTGTAAGTTTGTACGTACAATATTGAAGGATTTACCATGGTATTTTAAGACCACAGACTTCTTATTTAAGTTTAATATTTAGTCCTCTTCACCGTATCCGGCGACAGCGACCCAGACTACTTCTCTATTGTTTCGTGAGCTCTCTGGTGACTAGCAAAACCAAATTTGGTCTTGAAACCCGGTCACAGCGAGTACAGAAGAGTTGATCAGCATCGTTGTATGTGTAGATATACGTAGACTTTTGACGACTTTTGCGTATTTCGCGTTTCTTGTCTAGGCTTGTTTCAAAGCATTCAGTTGCTTTGTGAATTGAAGGCACAACCTTTCTCGGTTTCGGGCAAGCTCCTGCCATCGATCAACGGGTATACCACAAGTCGTAAGGTGACGTTTAAGGACGTCTTTGTAGCGCAGGTAATGCTCGCCCTGTGAACGTTTTCCTTGGGCGAGCTCTGAGTAGAAAGCGGTTTTAGGTAGTCTACTGGTACCATACGCTGTACATGACCACACTAGATACAAAAGTAAGTAATATAAGTTATATCTAATTAATGAACAGTAAAAAGTATCAGCCCTAAGTTTTTATTTAGTGACTGGGCAACTAAAGGACTTAGGAAAAGTAGGGAAAAACTTTTCGAGCTGTATGGCCTTAAGCCTTATATTAACACGGAAACTTTTAATAAGTATGTTGCTTCTTACTCAAAAATTTTTAAGAACACTTGTAAGGCTGCTAAAGCCCTATACATTAGCAACAAGGTAAAATCAGCAGACAATAAAATAAAGACGGTTTGGAAAATTATCAATAATGAAACGAACAGGATCAAAAAGCAAAATTCTGATTACACACTGGAGACGTCACGTGGTCTCATTAGCGATAACAAAAAAGTTGCTCAGGAATTTGTGAATTTCTTTACCAGTGTCCCACTAAAAACCACTGAAATCTTAAATTCTTCGCCCTCGCGTGCTTTTGATTTAATGAGGGCGAATGTTTCTGCCTGCCCGATTGAATTTAACTTTAAGCATATTAACCCCTTAACAGTAATAAAATCTTTTAAGCAAATCAAGATCAAATTGACCGAAGATCTTTGGGGAATGTCTATTAGAGTCTGTACCTCCATAATTGAAACTATAGCACCTTACTTAGCCTTAATATTTAATTTGTGTGTGGATCAAGGAGTCTTCCCGGATCTAATGAAATACAGTAAGGTAATACCACTCTTCAAATCCGGGGACAGTAAAGACACTAATAATTATAGACCTGTGTCCGTGTTGCCGGTTTTCAGCAAGGTTTTTGAAAAGATAATACTTAATCAGATGCTCAATCATTTTAATACTAATAAAATCCTTCACGAGCAACAGTATGGTTTCACCAAAGGGCGTTGTACGACCGACGCTGGAGTTACCTTATTAAAACATATTTTTAACGCGTGGGAAGAGGCTCAAGACGCCATAGGAATCTTTTGTGACCTCTCCAAGGCATTTGATTGCGTCGATCACGAAACCCTGCTTTTGAAACTTGAGCATTACGGACTTGGAAAACTTGCGCTCAGTTTAATAAAATCTTATTTAAATGATAGATAACAGCAAGTTCAAATAAATGGTGTCAATTCACTTGGTTTAAAGGTAAAAATGGGTGTTCCACAAGGCTCGATATTGGGTCCTTTCCTCTTTTTAGTATATATTAATGACCCACTCCATTTATTAATAAATCAACCACAAATGGTGTTATTTGCTGACGATACTTCCTTGATTTTGAAGGTAGATAGACGTGCTTCAAACGTAAATAACGCCCTACTGCTGGTCCAAAATTGGTTCACGGCTAATAATTTAGTACTAAATGGAAATAAAACTAAGTGTATAAGATTTTCTTTACCAAACGTCAAGAGTAGTGATTGTGAGATAGTATTGAATCAAGAGAAGCTAGAATTCGTCGATAAAACGGATTTCTTGGGGATCACGCTCGACTCAAGGCTACAATGGGGTCCTCATTTAACATCTCTAGCAGGACGGCTAAGTTCAGCAGCTTACGCTGTCAGAAAAATCCGTCAATTTACTGATGTAGATACCGCGAGGCTGGTCTATTTTAGTTACTTTCATAGTATCATGTCTTACGGTATTTTACTTTGGGGACGGGCTGCAGACATCGAGTCTATTTTTATTCTGCAGAAAAGAGCCATCAGAGCCATATATAATCTCCGCAGACGCGATTCTCTAAGGGAATTGTTTAAGGATATTAACATCATGACTGTACCTTGTCAATACATCTATGAAAACATCATGTACGTAAGATAAAATTTACATCTTTACAGTAAAAGAGGTGAAAGACATAATTATAGTACTAGAAATCGGGACCTATTAGTTCAACCAGGTTTCAGACTGGCTAAAGTAGACTCATCTTTCATGGGGTACTGTCTAAAATGTTATAATAAAATACCTCCCCACATACTTCAACTGAATGAGACAAAATTCAAATCCTTTGTCAAACGCACACTATTCAAGCAGGCATATTATAGGTTGGAGGATTACATAACTGATAAAAATGCCTGGCTTAATGCCGGTCCTGCTCCACACCACAACTAATTAATTGACATTTGAAACACTGTTGAAGCTGCTGAAGATAGTAAGAATTTATTTGCATTATATAAACTCAATTTCCTTTTTATTATATAGATGCATTGCACAGATGTGAGTACTTTGTACTATAGAGCTACCATTTACCGGGTAATGTCATAGATTGACTTGAATGTGCCTTGGCGGCTGATAGTATGTCATGCTCACTCAAATGTCTCGTTGATGGTGGCGCGTGTGTCGGATCATTTAGCTCCCTTCAAAATTGCTGAGCTGAATGGTGCTGATCCATGCGTCATGTTCGTGAACGGGCGCCGTCAGTTGGGACTGGTCATCTCTTAGCTGCCACGGCTTATTTTAATCATTAATTAGCTGGATTGTTTTTAATTATGTTTTGATGCACTCTGGACGCTTTTAACGTGTACGGTTTTTTGTACATCGTTCTCACTTATAGTGTCAACATTAATCGATGTAACTAAGATATATGTAAAACATTATTATTTAAAAGAGTGTCCATGGAGTTTCTTGCCCGTTCTTCTCCATAGGTACCTACTACGCTTTGGAATGGGCAACTAGCTTCATATTTCTGACTGACCGACTCCTTGACAATTCAAAAGTGCCTGTAAATGGTTTAATTGAAATAAATGGTTTGAGTTTGAGTTTGAGAACAAATTTAGTTTTTTTTTTTCAAAATTTTAGGCACGGTCTTTTCGGAGAAAAGGGGGGGGGGGAATGGTCAATGTTCATGTAATTTCTTGAATAACTTCAAAACTGTTAATTTTAATCACGCACATCATAACATAAACTATTTACGTTAATGCATCTATTGTGTTGATGTGTGTTTATTTTAATATCAACCAAAAAATATTTTTGAGATCCTCACAACAAGCTCTTTCATTTGTTATGTCACGTTACAATTTGCCAAACTTTTGTTTTTAATTTTCTAGTCCTTCCCATACAAGTGACCTCCTTATTCAAAATGTATTTATTTACGTTACACACACGGTCGTGTCGTGCCGTTTGGGTCACAGAGATTCACATGTGTACCAAATTTTAGCTTAATCAATCCTCAAAATCTTCATTGCTTTATCATAATGTGTACTTAAGTGGTACTAACTATACTAACTATTTTATTTACATCATTATGGACCCTGTAGGGCACAGCAAAAGGGTAGGAGAGAGGAAGCCCTGTTTCAGGAGATAATTAAGAAGTTTTTGTGATAACAAGTTTTAACTTTAATATAATCAAAGTCGGATCGAAGATCGCGAAAAAGAATCAGTCCAGTAGTTTTAGATCAAATTTGCTGTGACGGACGGAGAGACAGACAGACGGACAGACAGACAGACGAGTGATTCTATATGGGTTCCGTTTTTCATTAGGACGTACGGAACCCTAACAAGGTCTTCTAGGTCAAACTATAACAACAAAACCTTAATATTAACTAAGCTACGACCCTGTTTGTACAAACAAAGTAATAGAAAGTCCAGTCACTTTATGTCAATATGCCTTTTTTTAGGTTGCATTTCAGACAACTGTCAAAGAATGACAGTTTTGATTTGAATTTAGGTGCAGACAATTTAAGTTGATAATCAATATATTTAACAACAAATTTCCCTGACATTACTTCACGAAAAGTAAAAACCTATAAATTACGTAAATTTTAACATATTTTCCTTCCTCTCACATGTATTACCGATAAAGCGTACATTTTGCAACCTATAACTAGTGAAGACGTTAACATCATTTATTTTATGCAACCTCTCTAGCTACGCCGTAGCCCGTAGCTCGTAGCACGTAGCGTCTCGTAGCGCCTCGTAGCAATGTCGTTAAATGTTGACCACAGCGATACTATACGATATTGTTATTGAGTAGAGATAGATTTTGCTCTTCATACATTACTAGCTGTTGCCTGCGACTTCGTCTGCGATACAGGATGAAAAGTAGACTATTTCCTTGCACAGGTCATGGTCTGTCTGTGTGCCAAATTTCATTCAAATCCGTTAACATACTTTCTTCCGCATTTATAATATTACTATGGATTAAGATTTGAAACGATAATAGTAAGACTTCTAAGTTCAAACCTTAATATTATTGAAGGTTTGTTTTGAGAACCTAAAAGTTGATTTTTATTTATTGGAATAAAGTTGCATGTAGACAAAAGATGAGGAAGGTTACTATGATAGTTACAAGGTAACTCGACATATTTTGTATGAGTGCTAAATAGCCAAGTTTTTAACAACGCCAGCCTAAGGGAGTGCTCAAAAATATAGCTACAACATAAACGAACTTAGTTTCCGTAATTGAAAGAAATTACAATGAATCTCAATAACTAGTTCGTAGCGTGAACGTGTGAATTTTATGTGGAACCAATTCAATCATGCAATGCCAAACTGCATTTGTCATTCACATTCTTTGCAAACAAATGATTCTGATCCCTTGAATGCGAAAATAAGTTTATATGTTTGTTAGGCTTTCACGTCAAAACAGCTGAACGGATTTGGATGAAACTAAGCACACAAATAGACCGTGACCTGGATAAAGACATATGCTAGTTTTCATCCTTGATCGCAGACGAAGTCACGGGCAACAGCTAGTTTCCTATACATAAGGTAAATATGTCTACAAATTTATCGCAAATCCAAGAACTTGTTGTGTGGCGAATGCAGCATTTAGTAGAAGCAATCCCTCTGTGATATACACGACGTACACCTAGTTCTTAGCTCCGTAGCAATTCAGTAGACTCCTAGCATCCCGTAGTTAGTAACAGGACGATACAGGAAAACAATATAATAATAACATAAAATCAAACATTTCAGACAATATTTACGGTTGCGTCTCTTAATATCATATAGAGTTATTTGGTCTATTTTCATTTCAATAAAGTGCACAAGATGTAATAAGCTTGAGATGTACCAACTGTTAATATAATTTCTTACTTCTTACTCTAAAATTTATTTCGTTACGTTATTGGATATAGCCTTTATTTAATCGAAAATTCTATCGCTTACAATTTATGTTTTATATTGAAACCATCATTATGGTAAACAGATCAATCCGACTCGGGTAGGTTATGTTAGAAGCCAGATCCCCTTTATTGTTGGTGCTACCTTAAGCAGGTTTTAACTAAGCGTGTTTTATCATATTAAACTAAATAAATTTTAAGACTTTTGAGTGGTATTATTAACTTTTATTTTATATTAATTATGTGATCTGCTTATAAAATTTGTTATTTTAAAATTATATCAATCGTTTATAAATGATTATTATATCAACAACAATTATAGATTTACAGTCCATATTAGTACAATGCAAGAATAATGTTACAGCACTACTTAACTGCGGTATGTGGTCTCACACACCGCAGTTATTAGTTAGAATCTTATGCTGAATTCGTGGTTACCGTTTCGGGCGCCGTCGGCTATCTTCGTGCCAGAGGTCGGGAACTAAGTTTGCGCGTCGCGTCGTAAGCGTCGATGCCCCTGCTACCCTGTATACCATTCAATTTAACTATTTGATGACTAAGTTAGTCATTTGTTATGTAATGACCTTTTTTTATTGTTGTTGAAAAATCTAAAATAACAGACAATAACCAAGGCAAAAGAGGCACTCTCAGTACTTTTTTAAAGCTTTACGTATTTCCTGGGTGTTCGTAAATGTTAATGCAAGATGGCAGCATACCATTGTTACAAAAAAAAACCAACGCCATTAGAAATTAAATAACTTTCATCCAAATTTTTTGCTCCTAACATTAAATTAACAAAAACCACGGGCAACGTTCATTACTTTTCTCGCCGACATGTTATTTACAACAAGATGTAAGGCTATAGTATCGAAACAATTATGTAGATATCAAAGAATGTATAAGTATAACACAATTTACAATAGTTTATCAGTAAGTGAACCCATTAAAAAAGATTTTGCAACTGGCATTTCTCAGCAGCAGCCCGGAGTCTGGATTTGTGCTCAGTTTGTATCAAAAGGCTCGCCCCGTATTACATGGGCTTAAAACATAGCTGGCGAAAGGTCAGTGTGCTACAGGTACATCAGTAGTGCTATTCTGTAACCATCCCACCGTGAAAACTTAGGCGAAGTGAGCGTGGAGTGAGCTGTCAGTGATGCTAGGGATTGACCAAGACGGGATGACACTGACAGCTCACTCCACGCAAGTCTTCACGGTGAGATTTTTACAGAATCGACATAATGTCCATTAGCCTTCGGGGAATTGAGGCGTGATGTTAGTGGTGTATGACTCCATAATATCAGTCGAAGTTTAAATTAACGTTATTTACTGACAATCCCATCCCCGGAGTTTCTATCATCATCATCATTGGTGGAGGCCCAGTGGTAACGGCCACGACTTACGAGTTGTAGGTCGTAGGTTCGAATCCAGACAGACGCTTTACTTTGTGTAAATTATTTCATCACCACTGCTCTCAAAACGGTGAAGGAAAACATCGTGCGGAAAGCATGTTTTAAAAAAGAAAATTCGAAGACATGTGACATCTACCAACCCGCACTGGGCCCGCGTAGTGGATTACGGCCCACTCCCTCTCAAAGAAAGGAGGCCTGTGTCCCAGCAGTGGGAACAATAGGCAGATTATGCATAATTGGTAGCCCGGTTCCACCCACTGCTGAGTCTATACTCAGCAGCCTCCTCCCTATTGTGGTCTGCTTCCCTGGTCAGTGTTAGTCTCACCCAGGTCTACCCACAGTCCTTTGTGTGGCTGTTCGTAGAAACCCTTACTACTACTGTCTCAAGTACACGTATCTACACTACGCATGACATACATATTTAATTATATACAGTTACTAACTGACCCCGCAAACATTGTTTTGCTTCTTCTTTTTTTTGTTTTGAAAAATAGATGTTTGCCGATTCTCAGACCTACCCGAAATGCACACAAAATGTTATACAAAAACAAACATTGCGACACGAAAATTTTATATTCTAGATAGTTTTTTATTTTTATTTTGTATCGTCGTCTCCGGCAATCTGTGCGGTGTGACAGTCTCTTTTTAAAGCATGCTGCGTCATATACTGTAACTGCCTTCTGCCCGCGAAAACGTTCGCGTAAAATTTCTTGTTCCCTTGACGCACTGCGTCACCCACGCTTTTACTTCATTTTCGCTTAGCGTTCTTATGGACTTTTCTTCTTGTTGTTCGGATTCAAAGGTACGTAGCTTGATGTTACAAAGCCTTCCTCAAGAATTGGGACATCAGGTACAAAAGAATTGATCAAATACGAATGGTAGTTCCAGAGATAGCTGGTTCAAACAAAAAACAAACCCTTTAGCTTTGTTAACTAACTAGCTGTTGCATGTGACTTCGTCTGCGATTCAAGATAAAAAGTTGCATTAGTCCTTACCCAGGTCATGGTCTATCTGTGTCAAATTTCATTCAAATCCGTTCAGCCATTTAAGCGTGAAAGCGTAACGAACAAACAAACAAACTTACTTTCGCATTAATGATATTAGTTAGGATTAAGTGTAGAATTATTTACCATGTTCTAATACCAAGAAAGAAAAAAATACGCTACAGCTCAGGCCAACCCTACCCTGCACAGTGGAGTCTACATTACAGCGTCGTGTTCAGTCGCGTCACGTTCCCCCTGATTGTTTTGTAGGCTCCAGTACAACACATTGTTACTTGTAAACTTTATTTACACATACATCCCTTTCTTAAAACCAACAAGCTTATATTTAGGACGTAAAGTGTTTTTTTGGGAGAGCTGAGTTAGCTTTGTTAGGAAATAGGTTAGGGCTTATTTTTTGTCTTAAAGTCAAGTGCTAGTCTTCAAAACAAAATACAGCTACGAGTGTACCTATTAGATCAATCTGCAAGTCAAAAGTCAAATTCTAGACAGTAACGTTAGCCTGTGAGAGCGTAGTGCGGGACTAAAATCTAGCCAAAAATCGTTTAGGAACGAGTGTTGATCCGTATGGTAGCTTTCAGGCCATGTAGATTTTCAGTCCACGTTTATGTGGTCATCATCTATGCAGTAAGCCAACATTTGGGGAGCTGCTAGCTGGTCTGATATCTCTGACGCTTCATGTGTCAATACAACAGTCCGTCTTCGGTTCCTTAGAAAGTTTATGCTCAAATACCTACATACGTAGCTCATGCGTTCAATGTCCGGCACGGTAGCGGCAGCGGTAATTTAAAGCATGCGTTTTTCCATTGTTGGATTTTGTCACATTTTGGCTTATTTATTTTTTGCCTTAAAGTCAAGTGCTAGTCTTCAAAACAAAATACAGCTACCTATTAGATGAATCTGCAAGTCACAAGTCAAATTCTAGACAGTAACTTTAGCCTGTAAGAGCGTAGGAAGTGATCTAGCCAAAAATCGTTTAGGAACGAGTGTTGATTGTTATCTTTTATTGGCTTTATATTTGCCGTGCTGTACCCGTTCTATTGCATTCGTCGTGCAGGTCAATGGAACATTACCTTTACCTAGTTTTAAACCCCCACAATGACCTACATTTTAAAACAATATTATCATGAAATGTCAATTCAAACCGCAGTTGTCTGCAGAAACGTTTCGATAAGATCTCTGTGACAATAGTTAGAAATTGAATTCGTATTATATTCGTAGCGGTATCGACGTTACCAATGCTTTGATTGTTTCTCTTTGAAGAATACATTCTGTTCAGGCGTATAATTATCGGTATTGGAGCGATATTACTTGGAGTTCTGGGTTTTATCAGATGAAATATGAAGGTTTTTTTGTTATCTGAAAGTTATTTACAGTTAACATTGGGAAAAAATAATGTCGATAGGTGGGACCTAGCACGAACGAGCGTAATAATCGTAATGTCAATTGGAACGATTTAAAAAATTTAAATTATTCTAGGCAAACAATTTTTTATTTTTATTTTAGGACTTAATTCAATTCAATGCAATTAACACTTATTGCAATCCATATAATGTACACACAGTGGTTAGTATTAATGAAATAGAAATAATTATGGACCATGTCGAGCACAGCAACATTAAAATAAGTAGGAGAGAAGAACAGCGCTATTATCATTTTTCTTATCACTACTTAATACATTGAAATTATATCCTATCTTTCTGTTTTTTTTTTGTGATAGTGAGTGATAGTAATTGCAACGTTTTATCTAGTAACTGGGTTGTGTAGGTTCAAAATGCAATCGTTCCATGTTATTACACTACTGACATTTAGTTGCAGTTAGACTAAAAGCTGACCCCAAAATATTTGCAAAACGCCTAGGCAGATATTGGGAGATTGTAATTATAGTTGTGTTTTCAATAAAAAAACATTCGTTTTTACGTTTAGTTTACGTCGCGCGTTTGTTCTAGGGACGTTGTTTTCTATCACACGGAACAATATTGTACCGGCTGGCTTCGGGCTTGGTTACAGGCACTTTGGGGATTATCAATGCATAAGGTTGAAAGATGTGCGGTTCGACTTCGATTCCCATACATTTTCAATCTGTGAGAACCGTTACTTTAGCCGTTCCGGAGGGAATTGTCACAGCAATGGGTATAAACTGTAGTTTTTTATTGCTTTTTAAAATGAGCATTCTAGACAGAAAGACAGACATACAGCCATTTTTTTTTTGTTATAAACACCGAATATATACTTGAATATTAGGTAAAAAGCTGTTATTTTGAAATAACAAACAGACACTTAATTTTATTTATCTGTATGCATGTCGATGAATAAATAAAAAGGTCATATTGCTAATTGACCGCATTTTAATTCACAAAAGCTACATAATAGGACCTTCGTAATGTTTTAATACAAATAACATAACATAACATCACGCCTTGTTTCCCCGAAGGGTTGGGCAGAGGTGTACCTATAGTACACCCACATTTTGCCAGTTATGTTTTTAAGTCCCATGTAATAGGGGGCGAGCCTATTGCCATCAACCGGGCAAAAATCCAGACTCCGGGCTGCTACTGAGAAATTCTAGATAGAAAATTCTAGTTATTGGGTTTTTTAATACAAATGTGTTTTTATGACGATATAAGTGATAAATAATCGCCAATCTGTGAACAATACCATTAAAAGTAGTAGATAAGAGTCCGCGCACTGCGGTCAAAATCGCTTGACAATTTGCTCGACAAACTATTTGCGTTTGCGATTTTATTTCTGATGCACATAAAAAAAAATCGCATCGTAGTGCGCCATTACCCTTAGACTTCTACTAGATTGTATGCTCGACTAATCAGCCGAGCTGTTACAGTCCAGAAAGAAAGATATCGGATCCGTGAAACCCTTCAAAATTAAATTCTGCAACCGCATCTAATTTAGTAGTTAATTAATAAAGCAAAACGACGAGTACTGACCTAATTGTTGCCAACATTTAACGTTCTCCTACTATTGCCAATACTACAATAAAGTTAGTTATAGTGATTGCATTGGCGATAGCTGCACGCGATGGAAGAGTAGACAACATGACAGATGAGTAAAAAAAAACTGTCGTTTTGTCGATTCATTCGTCGACAAAAGTTGGTCTTGTTACGCGTGTTGGCTTTGTTTGTTTCTTGTTTACAGCTGACATACTGCCCTATTTCTCTCAATTTGCTTTAAACTCAAGACACGATGGGATGGCAGGCAGGTTAAGGTGTTATGTTGCTCATAGAATAATAATGTAATTCATAGTACTTGGTGTATTTTCCTGTAGCCTATGTAACCAGCTACAATACGTACATTGTAAAAACTAGACAGTTAAAAGGCGTTTTTGAAACAGCAGAGAGAGAGAGAGAACATTGAGTTTTAAGTTTCCCTCATCTGACCATCGAACTTATTAAGTGGGTGTACTATGCCAAATCGAATGACGAAAAATCGAAAATCAATTGATCGACCTCTTTATATCGAAAGTCGAAATACTCGAACGTTCATAATATCGAATAGTTAATAAATCGAACATTCAATATATCGTACACTGAATACATCTAGTATTCGAAATATCGAATGTTAGGTAACAATAGAAAAGAAATTGCGTCTCATTAGCGACCAGTAACAATATGCTGAATAATTGTACACTAACAATGCAGTTTGCCAATTCATTGACTCTCGTTGCGTTATTTTTTTTTTAATCATAGGATTAGATATTTTCTGCAATATCGTTCGGATTGTGATTTGAAGTGTATAACGCAATAGGGGTGCTGTTTTGAAGGTCGATCCAATACACCATACGCTCCAAAACGCTATTAGCAATACCATAGAAGTCGGTATTATAACAAGGCTTACCAAATTTAAAAAAACAAATTTACCATCAACTCAAAAAAGAAGAAGGTTTTTTTCAATGCTGTTCTAATTTGTCTTCTTGAGCCACTTAAAGAAAGAAACTAAAGAAAGAAAAATGCGTTTTATTGGCATTACAGCACAAAAAAAATTGACACAAATGAATGAACAAAACAGAAATTAAAGATAGTAATGCCAAAAAGACCTCAGCTCAGCATAATGTCAGATGGCAACACAAGGTCTACCATCTGACGCTGATTTTCAGCTGCAACCCACTTAAGATTCACGATAAAATGTCTTCAAATTCTTGGAATATGTCAACCCCTGCTCAATATTGATCTTTACATTAAACGAAAAAATCCTATGAGCTTCCTTTCATCAACAAACATTTCCTTTCAATTCAAATCATCTGAAAAATTAACCACCCAATAATTTACCCAACGGAATTTAATACAGATCTCGTTGAAAGCAATACTCAAAAACAACTCTGATTCCTCCAATATACAGGATTAACTCCCCCGTCTTCTTATTCCCTAAGAAACAATAAAAATAACAAGATCTGAAAAATCAAGATGGCGTATCTTTTAACAAAACGTACACTGTATGCAGATGGTATCGTTCGCGATTTACATAACGAAAATGATTTCACAACTTACGCTTTGGCTGTGGAAGGGGTGGGAGGGGGGGGGGGCACAATGGTACGTCCTTGAGTGACTGCCTTTAGAATTTGGGTTTGTTTTTGTTTATTATATGAAATGTCAGTTGTTGAGTGGTACATTGTTATTTTAATTCGAAGGCGAGAAGTAGAAGAGACGAAGATAAAATTAATATTTCAAACAAAGTTTCAGTCAATTTCCACCAATCTTCAACCTAATTGCTTGTGATTTTTAAGGATATTGCTAATCCACTGCTACAAATGTTCGAAAAATGAGTCTACTCGATAACGTAAATAAAGCAATGAGTGTTAGTTATAACAGTCAAAATGAAAGCCTTTTCTACTTTTAGTGTGTTAACCTACTACTCCACTGGTAATTGTGCTTGGTACTAATTGTAATGCCAACATCTCTGCTATAAAAACATAGATAGTACAGTCTGCAACATTAGCTGAATATCTTTGAACTTGCTTTAAGCATTTCATATAATAGCTAAGAGTTAATCTTCCGTCTTCAGATTTTTTAAATGAATATTTTGCTAAATAGTTAAGTGATAATCGACTTTTGTTGCTGACTTGACTGAACTAGGGAAGCTCCTTGAGATTCAAATGACACATTCCTCAGTTTTTTTCTTCTTCAATTCTCTTTCACTATCTAAGTAGCCTACTGTAGTCTACTCTGAATAACTAGTGAAATACGTTCAGTAAGCTTGAAAACAATGATCATTTCACTTCGTTGGCCTGCAAGACAGTAATATCCAATTTTGTTTTTTGACACCATTTTATAAACAATTTCACAATATTTCCTCTACGTTAGTCTAAAAACAGCGGCTCGTTAAACAAGCTTTAGAGTTTGCAGGTACGAAATACAATGGATCTTTAAACAAAACAGCTTCGTCTCCTCAGTATAAATATTCAAGTTAGGTACTTCGCTTTGCAGACGAAAGGCCTAATAAATTTCAATGTACGTTTTTTTTTGTTCTGTGCAAAAAAGAATTTTCGGGAATATCGCTTATTACGTACTTAGTAGCTATATTTTTGTCAACCATTATTCTACGTGTTATTTTTAGGACCGTCTGGAACAATATCTAAAGACAATTTATTGAGAAACAAAAATAGCTTCACTTCTTTTCTCAAACCGTACTAGTTATTTTGTTAAATATGCAAATAGCCTTTGTTTCTTAATAAAACAAACTCACGACTATGGACGCGTTTGTTTGTTTGTATTTGATAATATTAAATAAGCCAGCATGAATATTGAATTAAAAACACATTCTTAACTTAAAATAAGGATGATGAATTCGCAGTCTATACCGTAACATTAAGTTACAACTTTAAACCTTTTAAGATTTCCGCACCGGATATTAATCAGGCGCGTAAACGGAATTAGCATAGCGATCGGTGCCAGGGCAACATTCGACGTGGGCTAGTTCCAAGTTCGTTGTACGTACGTACGAAGTCACTAGATTGTTATGTTCCAAAAATCCTTTATTACGCTATGCTACACTCTTGCCTGTTTTCAATAACACTAGATAGGTACACCTAAATTAATGCCTTTAAATAAAATAAAGCTGGTTGATTTTCAACATTCGGCGCTGAACCGGGCGTCCGCTTTTTTTAGGGGTTAGATTTCGGTGTCGTCGTAGTGAAAACAGACATATGTTCCAGCCTTATTCCAGCAAAGGGTTTCCATCATCCACGTCGAAGGCCTTTATCTACGTCGAAAAAAAATCTCCCTCGCGACACCAGTGAAATTAAACTGCTTGTTTTTTTTTTCAGGTGTCTACCCGCACAGGCATCGTATCCCACTACGTGCGTCTGCAGATAGTGGTGCCAGAAGCCTTCATCCTGGGCTCTGGGGAACACCACGTGGATCTCGGCAGCGTCATACATCTTATTTGCATCGTGGAAAAGGTAATTTATAACTATTTTTTTGTGTTAAACTTTTGTAGCATTGTCTTGGTCACTGCCTTTAGGAAATACAGGGTGTGTCTAGAGGCTCATCACATAGCTGTTAACTACGCATTTTAAAGGTCTTAAAAGTAAGCTATGTGTTGCCAATATTGGCATACAAATGATTAATATGATTAAAAAACATTAAAAGAGTACGATTAAATTTCAATGTTAAAATTACAACATATAAATTATTTTTATAAGCATTTCAGTACTGCATGCAAATTAAATTGTATTATAATTCAGAGTCAATAACAATTCATGTCAAAAATTTAAGTCAATTCAATTTAAAGATCAAAGAAAGTTTGGATTTAAAGTATTAAAATGTATGTCAGCATTATATAATTATAGAGATTTGTCATTAACTTAGAGTATAATAACATCTTTCAGGCAGTAACCCGTTAAGGGATTTTTTTAAACTTTTGCAATGGCATTCCTTTTTATTTCAACGGTTATTTTTTTATGTATTTGTTAAGTAACACCAAAGAAGCTGTTCCTCATTGGAGACATTTTATATTTCACAAGGCATAAATCATGAATATATTGAGCACTTATTGGTGTTTTCTTTGCTCCACATAGTTTTTTGAATAGGTGTGAATTGGCTTTCACAAATAATGCAGTTTCCAGGATGTATAAAGCTGGTAACGGTAATATATTAAACTTTCTAAAACATGGCATGCAACTATCTGTTGATTTTAGAGCACACATTGAACGTATACATCTTTTCTGCATCCTGAAAGCAAGTTCCCTATTTGTTGATTGTCCCCACCATACCGCATAACTGAGGCGACTAGTCCATGATAGGATGTTAAACAGTGTATCAGTATTTACTTTATTTGAAAGTTGAGATAACAAATATGCTGATTTACTTAAACGCTTGCAAATTTCCTCCAAATGCGATTTCCAGCAGCTTAATTGCGTAACACATTTTCGTAAACGATTACGACTAATCTGTTTGATTTTGACAGTTCAACAACATTCATTGCGTTATTTACATTGTTGAGTAGAATTTTTTATCGAACTTATGAAGCAATGGATTAGCAATCTGTTTCAAAACGTTTCAGATTCCGATTGATTGTGTATTACGCAATTAGGGTACTGGTTAGTTTATCGTCTATAGTTATACCTAAAAACTTGTGAAAAATCATTAGGTCTGGAAGCAATGCTTCAAAATCTTGAGGCGTCGAACGAATAAAAAGACACTTAACGAAGCCGTGAGTCACTTGTACTACCCGTCATTGTTCTTTTTTTTTTCTACTGGGCCATACCTGGGAACCTTCTGGTTACGGACATATTGAAGGTCAAAAATCCAACTTTTATTGATATTTTTTTAACGAAAACAAGTTTTAATGTTATAACACAACTTTTAATACCCCCACGATCCCTTTACCGTTGCGCAGACAATGCGCATTCCAATCTCTGCCTGTCGCTGATATCACAAAACACCACTCGACTCACTTCGTCATTCTCATCTCCCATTAACATTACTACCTACAAAATCCACAAAACAAGACCCCTCAACCCACTTAAAAATAAAAGAAAGAAAACAAAAAAAAATTACAATTAGAAACGATCTCAAAAAATTCCCGCGCGAATTATAGGGCGGACTAATTGCTTGTTTTACAAAAAAATAATATTTTCATTCCGACCTTTTTCTTTTTGAACATTATTTTTCTTAACGAGGGAGCTTAGCCCGGGAAGTATGTAGGATCGCTTCGGTGTAATTAAGAGCAGCGAGTTCGTATTTGCGGTGGCAATCTATTGATTTACCGACCCTTAGGTTGATATTTTCGTTTTAAAGTCGACGTTAAAATAGGGTAGTTGGTTATCTAGATTTATATTGGTTGGTTTCGTGTGATGCAACAAAATATTTTGCTAGAAATGCATTCAGAAGATTTTTTGTACTGGGGACTGAACTTGTCCTCTGCCTCGTTCCAAATGGCATGTACGTATTTAATAGAACACTCTAATATAATGATTGGTAACCAATTTGTATTTACATAAATAAATCATTTTGCCAATCAGAACCACAAGCATTTTAGATACAAAGTTAACTTGGAGATTTTGATCATATTAAGTCTAAAATATCTCCTCATAAAGGAGCGATACGCCGAATGTTTACTTGCATTCCAATAAAAGTTCGCGCAATGATCTACAACCCTCTTGTTAGGACCCTTATAGAATATCTCGTTGAGATATGGGAAACTGCAGCAAAATTAAACGTCCAAGAAGTACAAGTTCTGCAAAATAAAGCAATAAAAATACTTTATAACTATGACTACTTAACACCAACCACCAGAATCTACAAGGATACAAAACTATCTACATCTACAAGAAAACTTACAAATACAACTATTTGTACGTAATTCTTTTTATAGTTTAATTGTGAATGCGTACCTTGTGTTATGATTTTATGTAAGTGTATTTTTTTTTTTGAGAAATACATGTCTTGGAGCTGAATGCGTAGACACTTTTACTTTGTTGGGTCTAGATTTAGATATTCACATGACCTGGAAAGCGCACATACAAAAAATCAAATCAAAACTATCTAGTTTTATAAATGCCCTACACAGTCACTTAAAAAAACGACTGATTTAAAAACTGCCCCGTCGACTAACTATGCATATGCATACGCATGGCTCATGTACGGTATAATTATTTGCGGAAATAGTGTTGATAGCAACTACTTGTTTATCGTACAGAAAAAAAAATTACGATAATGATTTATGTTGACAACGACGTAAGTTGTAGACCACATTTTAGGAAACTAGGCATTCTAACTTTGACATCAATATATATTATAGAAATCTGTAAATTCGTAAGACAATATCCACACTTCTACCTTAAAATTACAGACCAACCCCGCAGATATGCAGCCGCGTTCACAATTTGATAACACGCTCGTAATACCACAATCTAGGCTAAAATTACACAGCACAAGTCCTCACGTAACATCAATTAAAATTTATAATAACGTAGGTACCCAACGACGAAAATGTTTTTTTATTTGATTAAACAGCTCAGGAAACTACTGATGGATAGATGCTATTGTTCATTGAACGAATTCTTAATTAATGACATCTAAATGAGATGACTTCCACCAATTCAGTTTTAGACATTTATATTTCGTTATATTTGTATTCGACTTTTAACTGAATTTTGACTGAATCCTAAGTAATATTTTTTGTAAAATTGTTAGGTTTATGGCGTTTCGTATTTTAACATTTAATTTAATTGTTGTTGACATTATTTATTTTAAATGAATTGATTCTTTCTAATGATGTATGTTGATGTATTTGTGTGTATGTGTATTTAAATTTGATATTATCTATTGTAGTTTGATTAGATTTTGTTATGATAACAATACTTAATTCTTTTTTACTTTATTTATTATGAATGCTATTGCTGTTTTAAATAATTGCGCCCGACCATTTGAACTCCAAACTCTTTGCGGTCCATGTGAACTGTATAACCATAATAAGACCTTGTTAACACATGTGGTAAGCAGTAAGCAATAAAGATTTGAATTAGATTTGTTCATCACAAAAATAATTGGCTTTTAGATACTTTTGCAGCCACTCGCGTGTAACTTTCGAGAACGCATAAAATTTTGCGCGAACCACTATTCTATCTGTACGAAAGTATTATCTTCCTGACACACGAGAGTTATCCGGACACGGATAAAGTTTAATTACTCGTGTAGATTTTTATAGGCTGTAAAAAGTAATGTTCCTTATATTTAATGAGGATCTAGCTAAAATGTGAATTTGAAAGTGCAAAATAACATCGTATCACGAGGTTTTTATAGTACGGTCGAGGAACGATAATGCGTAGTGTCATAAGCCGCCTATACACGACACGTGCTTTCACTCACGATCGGAGTGTGCGCGATTGAACGCGGGAAAGCTTGCAGGTGCAATCGTGAGTGATTGTTTTTATCCATTTTAAAGTGCTTTGACTCTTTCGCGCGCTTTACTCCTCCTGTATCTTTATTCAGAGAGGAAAGAGCGTCGTGTTAAGTGCATAAGACATGTAAATTGCCAAGAACTCTCTATTAAGATCCTTGCTCCATAATCTAATGTCCGGTAATTCACGACGACAATCGTTAAATTGTATTTGAAGCGCACAGACTTGAACGCATGACTAGTCTGAGGGGACTCACGAGCGGTCGGCAGGCGCGTGATTTCTCGTTCTCCTTTTATAACTTTAAATGCCTGCTCTTTCCCGCGCGAAAGCTAATTCATTAATTAAAGAGCGCATGTATAAAGGCGGCTATTTTCATTTTAAATGTTGGCAATGTTGCAGCCGGGAAAATAATAAGGTGCACATAGAAATTAACCTTTATGTGCTTAATATATAACTCCATCGTTGCTCGAATGGTGCTACTGTTCAGCATGAGCACAAGCATGAGGCAGGTTTAATTCTATGTCCGTCGGGCAAAGTATTATTGAGTTTTTCATCTAGAATTTCTCAATAGCAGACCGGAGTCTTGATTTGTGCCCGGTTGATCGCAAAAGGCTCGCCCCGCTATATAAGGTGTATCTATTTATACACGATATATTTGAAGAGGGACATCTATAGGTCGAACAGAAGCTATAGAAACAAAAAAGATTTTGTTATCTAAGCATCTAATTAAAAAAAAAAAAAAAAAAAAATACTTGACACACATAATAAATACAGGCTCTTTCATATTTTGTAACATCCATTACACTAGTTTCTACGTAAATATTATAACGTCGCCCGCTTCAATGAATGAGGGCGTACTATAGGTGCACCTCAGCCTAACCCGTTGAGAAAACAGGCGTGATGTTCGGTTATTTACTTAACATATTTATTCCTTAACTGTACAGTGCGCATAGACTACGATCACTCCATCGTTGACGTAAGCTCTCATTAATGCTACAGTGCGCTTTTGATAGATTAGTGGCCCGGTAAGCATGAACATTAATAGCTTAATTCAAGCAGAATAAAGCATTAATTAATGCTTTGCCCCTAATTGTACATTTGCTTACATAATCAGCCTACAATGTTCCCACCGCTTGAACAAAGGCCTCCTCTCTGTGAGAGGGTGTGGGCCATAATCCACCACTCTGGCCCAATGCGGGTTTGTGTATTTTATTTTATTTTATTTATTTGGGAAAATAAACAGTTACACATTACAGTATTACACAAAATTTGAATTACAGAGTGAGTAAATGTATAACCCACGACATTTTCCACATATTATAAAAACAAGTTATAAAATTAATGCGATGTGCGCTTACAAAATGATAGGTAACATAAAAATTATACAACAATGCGTAAATGATGAAACTAAAAGGCATGCAAATAAAAGAAATCATAAAAATACAGTCTAAGAGAATCGAATTTTAAGAGTTAAATGTTACGGGGCTGTGTTCAAAATTGTTTCCCGAACAAGACCTCTAAATTTATTAGTCGGAAAAGCGAAGATGTCAATATTTTGGAAGAGATTGTTATATTGACCAGTAAGGCGACGTAGGGGTGCTCGTAAGCCTGCGTTCGTGCGACTAGAAGATACGGCAAATAGTGGTCGTGCGCGCACCCCACGGCTTATGGTTGTTCTAGGAACTACGTAGCTGATCTTATTAATCATTTCCATACAATCACATGTGCTATTACATAAATGAAATAAAAACATTGTCTCTAAAATAATACGCCTGGCTTTAAGATTATGCAGCTTATACTTATTCAGAAGATCACTATAAGCTGCATAAGTACGAAAACAACGGAAATGCATGGCTTTTAAAAACTTACTTTGAACTTTTTCAATCGCGTCTTTTTCAATCGAGTATTTACTGTAGAAGGGATTCCATACTGCAACAGCATACTCTAACTGCGACTTGATCAGCGATTTGTAAAGATATAAATATGTATGTGGGCGGACGAAATCTGTGGCTGATCTCATGACGAAACCATACATACGAAAGGCATTATTTATAACCTTACCAATATGAACGTCAAGGTGCAGTTTATTGTCCAATAGAACTCCAAGATCGCGCACGATAGTTTCTCTGGTTAAAATTACATTATTTAAAGAGTACGGATGCGTGACATTTTTGTTTTTAGTAAAACTTATACAGCAACATTTAGATATGCTCAGTTGTAGCTTATTAATTGAGCAGTATACAGAGAACCTGTTTAGGTCCTCCTGCAAGAGTAGACAATCCTGCAAATTTTAACAGGTCTAAAAATTATGAGGTCGTCTGCGTATAGCAATAATTTTGAATTTTGAAAACATGTGTGGACGTCATTAATAAATATGATGAATAAAAGAGGTCCCAAAATAGAGCCCTGAGGTACTCCAGAAGTAACACTAAGGGTGCTGGAAATGAAACCATTTATCACAACCCTCTGAGTCCTATTAGAAACATAAGAAGAGAGCCATCTGAGAAGATCACCACGTATACCGTTGAATGCAATCCTATTCAAGAGAAGCTGATGATCAACCTTGTCAAAAGCTTTGCGGAAATCAGTGTATATAGTATCAACCTGAACGTCCACAAATGTTACCAAGTTGGTTGTAGTTGACCTTCTTTTGACGAATCCATGTTGTTGTTGAATGATAGTATTGTGCAGTAGGGGGTATACTTTATCATGAACTAGTCTCTCGAAAACCTTTGACAAAGCCGACAGTATAGATATAGGGCGATAATTCTCGACATCATCCTTAGGTCCCGACTTGTAAACAGGGGTTATATTTGCAAGTTTCCATGCTTGAGGAAAACATCCTTGAGAAATAGATAGGTTAAATATAATATGCAGAGGTATACACAGATTAACGGCTGTTTGTTTAATAAAAGTTACTGGTAGACCGTCCGATCCTGGCCCCTTGGAAGGATCCAATGCCTTTAGCGCACTAAGCACTTCATCAATAGTAAACTTAATGTCATTTAACAGAGTGCAGCTTTCAGAGCAGTCGTCATAAGTGGATGGAATATTAGAAGAAGTGGATGGTTCATAAACCGAATTAAAAAACTCTGAAAAAAGATTGCAAATGGTTTCTGGATTGCTAGTTGACTGGTTGTTATAATTCATAGTGGATGGAATGCCAGCAGATTTTTTTCTATTAGATATGAACGTCCAAAAATGCTTGACATTTTTCTGAATACCATCTTCAACAGATATAATGTAGTTTTTATAACAGTTGTTGCATTCCACTTGGAATCTTGATCGGTAAAGTGCAAACTGCTCGTAATCCGAAATATTGTTGAACATTTTCCATCTAACCCAGGCCTTGGCCTTATTTTTATAAATGTGAATAAGTGGTTTTGAGAACCACACGGGAAACTTAAAAGATTTGCAATTAGTCAATGGTACATGTTTCTTAATAATTCCAAAAGTAATATTATAGAACGTGTCGAGAGATTCGTCAACGGATTGGTGATTCAAGGCGTCTCTCCAATTAATTTCCTTTAAGTCGGAATTAATTTTATCATAACTAGCCTTGTAGTAGTTATATTTTTTTATCGTCTTGCGTATCATTGAAGTTTGATATAAACACGGTGAGATTAATACACAGAATGGAGGATGGTGGTTGTCAGGCTGTAATAAATAATCTGTGGGTGATGAAATTGCGCAATCGTCATTACTTATGACCAAGTCCAATATTCTCCCATTCGGGTTTTTTATAGTATTGAATTGATAAGCGTTTAGGAAGGACATGAACACACTCAAGTGACCACATATGGGAGAATTACCTCTACAGATCTGTGCAGACATTGAAATACTATCGGTACTAGCAACCCAGTCGACCTCCGGTAAATTATAGTCACCTAACAGGTAAAATTTTTCGATGTCAGTGTCCTCAAGATGTGTTTGCAATAAGTCAAAATATTCAAAATAAATACACTCGGGCGTTCTAGGTGGTATATACACTGCTGCGATGATTTGAAACTTACCTCTGGTGGAGCTTGGTAACTGCACAAGGATATGTTCAATGTTTGTGTGCATAGATGAACCCGTAATTACTCTAATTGAACGCAGTCCTTTCAGTATCGCCATAAGAACACCACCTCCATCTTTCCTATTAGTGGCCGTACGATCGCGGTCACATCGATGGACTTCATAACGTTCATGAATAAACTCTTTGTTAAATACCTCGGGCGCTAACCAGGCCTCAGACAGAATTATGATGTCGTAACAATTGGCTAAGATATTCATATGTAGGATATGTAATTTGGTGCGGATCCCCCTGCAATTTTGGTAATATATAACTAATTTATCAGTCATTGTGGATTAAAATTCTACAAGAAATAGTCATACAAGCATTTTCCGTTATTAACGTATTCGCAACCCATAAAGCAAGAAAAAAACAAGACTCGAGAAAATATATCAAATAGGTCAACGATAACAAACAACATACCAGCCAGTACAAACAATGCTTGACTAAAATTATAAATATTACATTTACATGTTCGCCTAGCAAAAAACTCACAGCAATCGTATGCACAAAATGGTTTAAATTTTCATTAATCACACAGACAAAGTAGTATTTCACAACAATAAATTCTGCCTCACAAAGGGAATGATAAAAACAGTAACATACGCCGACACATGTGTACAGGAAACCGATAACAAGGAAACATGCAAATCCGAAAAGCTGAACCGATTCAAAACCGTTAGACATGCTATTGAATGACGCGGGCGGCACCCTGGTTGTCAATCGGCGCTGCAAAGCCAGGCTTGATTTTAGCAATGTCATGCGACGTTCGAATAGCAAAAGCCCTTGCCCCTTCTTTTTCACGAGCAAGAATGATCCCGTGCTTAACCCAGAGAAACTTATAACTGTGCTTTTTGGCAGCATCCCGACACTCACGAAACAATTGTTTGTTCTTCAAGGTAAGGTGCTCATGCAAATATATTGGCAACGATGATCCTGAGATACCAAGTTGTTCAGACGCAATTCCCTTACATAATCTATGGGCACTAAGAACGTTGTCGAGCAATATACGTGAAGCCAATTTGACTATAATATTTTTGGGCCTGTTGTTTTGCTGGTGTGCGTGTGGGACACGGTGGATGGAAATAATCTCATTTTGTGGAACATTGCACTTTATTGCAGACCCAATATTTTGCATCAGGGAAAGAAGGTTTTCGTTGCGCCTTTCTGGGACATTACATATCTCTATGTTACAATTCCGCGCATTCTGCTCCAGATTGTCAATTTTTGCCACAAGCTCAACGACTACAGGCTTTAAATCGACGGTCTCTTGGATACATTTGCCAAGGCTGTCGACTTTCCTGCTAAGATCGGTATGCTCGTCAGTTACAAAGCCGACAGAGTCTTTGAGAGAGTCGATGCGTTCCGTCATACCTTCATACTTCACATCCATCTCTGTGATTTTCTGTCGTAAAAGTAAATGCTCTGATCGAAGAGAGTTAATATCGCTTCTAATTTCTGACGTCACTTGAGTGAGTGAAGCAAGTTCATTCCTAATCGATACTACATTCTCTGATATTTTATTTATACTAGACTCCATATCCCGTCGCCATTCATTTAGAGTATTCTTGAACTCCGTGGACAGCTCATTAACAGCCTGGGTAAAATCAGAATCCCGTTGTTTGCGTTTGCGTACTGAGGCGTTTTGTTCGCCCCCATGTTCGCCACTCATTGCCGAACCAGATGCCAAGTCGGTATCGGAATGGAATCTTTTCTTGTCTGGTGAATGGAACATACTTAGATCGGTCAGATAACAATCCCTTTTCAAATTGATGTTTATTTGAAAATAGAAAAAGTATTGCAATCAGCCAGATACGAACCGGCGACTCTCTGAGTGGCTACAGTGACACAAAAAGCTCACGCGATTCCACTCGACCACGGTGACTTTAAGATGTTTGTCGAATTTTTGACCACTATTTAAAGTTTTAAGGTGTCAATGACTTGCAATACACTTGTTACTAATGAGGTCCTTTGTTCGCACAATCACAGGGGTCACTTTGAACACTTAAAAACGTTGAAGATTTAAACTTTTTATGGATAATACTGGCATTAAACTGCGTTGTTATGCAAATACTTGCGCAAATTAGGATTACACTAGAATCACTGTTAAGATTACTACAAAAATTTGCCGAATTCTGCAGATAATTACCACTTATTCAATATTATTATACGGACTAACATAAACACACTGTACTCAGAGCAGCGGTCGCACGCTCAATGGATGGTGGATGTCACATGTCTTCGAATATTTGGTTCCAGGACAAGGCGGTTTTCTCACAATATTTGCCTTCACCATTTTGAGAGCAGTGGTGATAAAATAATTCATACAAATTAAAGCGCCTTGCCTGAGTTCGGACCCACGACCTACAACACGTAAGTCGGGGCCGTTCTTACTGGGATACCACTGATCATCTTGGCTTACCAAGTTAGCAATCTTAGGTACTATTAATGGCGGAGTTTCGTATCGTTTTAAACTTGTAGGGAATACGCGTCACTTTACGTTGGTGTAGTAAAAAGCGACTTATTTTGGAACCAACCAAAATTATTATTAAATTACCAACCCTCCCCTGCTTCGCTCGGTTTTTCGGAATCGATAAAACAGAGATTTCTTACTTATATGCCATTTAAATATTAATTGTAATATAGACATAAACTTTCCGAAATAAATTCTATATTATATCGAAAACATCAAAAGTCGTTGCCTAATTTAGAAGAACAACGCGGTCATACAAGCAACTTTAATTTATATAAAGCGAATAAGTATAAAAATATCGCAGATGGGTTGTCGAATCCGCTGTTTTACAAAACCGCTACTGGTTTTACAAAACAGTTCCGTTATGTATAACAACTGAACGACGTTCAGTTGGATTGTCATTGCGCTACGTTTTACAAAACTGCTACCACGTTTAGACGTAATGTTGAATGGCTTATCTGTAGTCACAAAGAGCGTTTTGGTGTAGAGCGACCTGCGTGATGAAAAAAGAGTAAATAATAACTGTTACAAACAAATTTATTGAACTATTAATAAAGGTACCTAGTGTAAATCATCATTACAAAATTGCAATCAAAATTAAAGTATGTTGACTTACAAATAAATATAATACTGTTAACCTATAAAAACTTTAACCATGTGTTTTTCACTCATATTACTCGTTTTATTGATTAGTTTTAACGAACGACTATCTGTAAGTAAACACACAGAGCCACGAGCAACAAAAATTAGCACGAAAATCTACAATCTGACGTTTCATTTCACGCTGTTTTAGATTACGTCTAATAGTTGACCCGCAGCATTGATAAATGCAAAAGATTTTAATCAATAAAACGTGTTAACGATTAGTAATTATGTAAAGTGGAGCTGTTATGTAAAACAACTAGCGGTTTTTTAAAACAGCGGATTCGTAAAGCCATCTGCGACATATACCTAGACATTGATATTTACGCAGCTAAATGCCTGGTTCGCATCCCTGCATCGTCTAGTTGGCGTGACTCTGCTCAGCTGTGAGTATTGATCCAGGTAGTGTAACAACTTGTGATGAAATTTAACGTTTCTTGTTAGAAGTTTTTCTGAGCCTTTAGGCCTTAAAACGATACCCGCGCTTCCTTACTTACGTACTTATTTACGATGCGCCGCCGACCATTTCGCGGAAAATCCATGGCACAGTTTAAAATATTTTCAGTTGATCAACTGAATTAGTTTATCTGAGGTTCAATTTATAAAACACGTATGTACGAGTATCATACATCCAGGGTCGCTAAAGAGATACCGTGGACCTGGCATATGCAACTGAAGGAACACGGGTGGGTTTTAGAGCGAGAGGTCATTTGATGACTTCCACCCAAAAAAAAAATGGTTTATAAAACAGGCAAATTCGGATGCCCCCCCTTTAAAATAAATGGCACAATGTGGCTATGCACTGACCACACCACCTAGCCCTTCGGAGAATTCTAACCCTACTTGCACTCAATGACTCCATACCTTCGTCTGTCTAAATGGTAGGAGAAGATCTTAACATCAATCACTAACACTAAGGGTGTTTTCCATTGACGTCACCCATTTTACTGTTTGCGTACTTACAATGTTTACAACCAAATTGACGTGTTATACGAGGTCCCGCCATACTCGTAAAATCGGTCGGATTTATTTACATACATAGGAATGGTTGATAGGGCTGGTATTTGTGGTGTTTACGAAGGCTTTACTTTGGTAAATCGACTGAGATTTTGTGTTTATTTGACCCGGAAGTTAATGAGGTTATTCTGACATAATCAGCTTGTAAATATTTCCTGTTGAACTCGAGCTTCTCAGTGAAAATTCAAATGCCCATTTCAAAGAAATATTACCGTAATCACCACGCTTTGTGATCGGAGATTGTAGTAATAAATTGATGGAGATTTATGTACATTTGACTTACAGGTTGATTTATAAATTTATTTTCCAGGTAATACAAAATCATACCTACTGACCTACCTGTGTGGTAGGTACAGTCGAGTCCTTTAATATCTGAGCATGTTTATGAATAAGTATGAAATATATAGGCAATGGTAAGTTTCATAAAACTCTAAACAGATTTGTCTTACAATAAATTGCAAATGCAATCTGTGACGTCATAAATATGTGACTACAGACAGTAGACATTATGTGATCAATAATATTGCTACAGACAAAGACTCAACATTTTTTGCGCAATCCTTTGATCATATTGTTTAGCACTAGGTTCAGTAATATAGGTAGGTTCACTAATATCTATGCAATTTTTCTATGAAAAATACCATGACAATTTGAAATGTCTCGAAGTTTTAAACAAGTAAGTAGGTTGTCTTCGGGGACCCTTTTTTTTTGGATGAGAAATAATCAAATTACTTCTCCCGCTCTGGGTGGAGCGGGAGGGCGTGTGAGACTTTTACTGACTCAAACCCAGCCGTGTTTCATTAGTTGGCTTTGCCAGGGCCACTGTATCTCCTTCGAACAACCCGCGACACTGGCAGTCATCGGCCATATCGGATCTCGTAATTTAGTTGACATCTCTTTGAGGAACAGGAACACGACGTGCCGTCGACCCTGGCCTGGTCCTTACCGGATGGCGAGCTACCCATTGCTCGCCGTCCGAAAGCCCGCGCCGACGGTGGCCGGGAATCTGCTGGCGATTCCTGATTCCTTCATCTCCTGCGGCGACTAGGGGCGTGAGGGCGCAAGGTTTTCTGTCTCACGCGCTCCGCCTTAGCCTTCGCAAGCATTACTGCTTCGCTGAAAAAGGTGACGGCTTCCAATTCGCTCTCGCTCTAAACCATGGCTTGGAACAGGGCCGTACGCGAGAGATCGCCGCCGCCGATAGCCTCCGCGAGGACACGGCATAAGCTATGCAGACCTCCACTGCATGCTCCGGCGTTTTGCTTCCTCGTGCCACTCCCACACGTGCGCGAGGGCTTTAGCCTCCAGATCCCATGACAGATCCAGCAAGGAAGCTCCTCACAGGAGACCGTGCGGTATGGCCGGACCAGCCGAATTGCTATGACCCTCTTCGGTGACCCTAAGAACTCCCTATGCGGTGACCATAACATTTCATTAAACTTAATTAGTCAAATAATACAGCTCTCTCTTAGAAATAATAATTAGAGTATTTGAGCGCCATTGACTGCAAGACATAACGTTCATTTTAATAATATCGGCATCTTTACTTTTTGTTTACCAGTGTTCTACAAATAAAAATATTTGAATTTGAACGTTGTCAGATTGGTACAGTCCTATTACGAACGGCAGCATTGCATTATTACTCGTACTTCTGCACAGGCAAGCAAAAATAAATTTAATGGTAAAGAGCATTTAGTTGATAATTCAAAGCTGTACAGATATTTACGAATCTTAGGTTGCACCAAATCTATTGAAATCTAGAGTATTCAGATATTTTGACTGCACTACCTACGTCTAAGTTAGACCCCTGCGTGCTACACTATTAAAGTCTTGTCCACTTTTATCATTCTCGTGCTCTCTGCACATTTAGCTTGTGGCGGCATCTACATGCGAACTACGCATCATACTGACGCTACGCAATATCCTGCATTGCGCAAGCAGAGTTCACTGCGCAACTAGCACATATACAACATCACGACATCAATCGTCGTGCAGTTGCCCACCAGACACGACACCAGTCTGGTTTTAGGATCCTCACTTTACTATAGAGGATGAGTGAACTTTACACTCTGTTCCTCATACCTCTATAAGCTCAATAAGAGGCTTACCCATGGAACACATTAGAAGTCAAGTCACGTTTAATTACACAACCTTTTAGCTAGACTCAGACATAGTTTGGGCATGCCCCCAACAATGTGGACTGATGACCTGGTGAAGGTCGCGGGAAACCGCTGGATGCGAGAAGCTCCGGCGTTCACGATGATTATGTTGATAATGCTTTATATATTTATTAACTATAGGGCCAGACTTTGGTTATTTGTTAATTATGGTTTTGGTTTTCCCTTTCCAGAGCCCAACACCCCCACAATACGTGTTCTGGTACCACAATGACCGTATGATCAACTACGACGCGACGCGGGGCGGGATCACCGTGGAGACGGAGCCCGGGGCTCGCACGCAGTCCCGGCTCACAGTCCGCGGTGCCACCCTGAAGGACTCCGGGAACTACACCTGCAGCGCCAGCAACACCGAGCCTGCTTCAATACATGTCTTCGTTTCTGAAGGCAGTGAGTATTAAAAGTTACTGCCTATGTGCCGATGAAAGCCACCTTATTACTTTACTAGATAGAATTCGACATTCACCTCAGACACCTTCGGAAAGTGTGCAAGATCTCAAGAGAATCCTAGAATCCCATACGAAATACCTCAAGCCTATTAAACATTATCCAGAACGTGAAATTGTAGGTAGCCAGAAATCAGATTTTGTTTTCAACTTTTCATGAACTTTACGTCTACATAAACTTGTTTGATCTGTGATGCCAAGACGAGCGAAGTTTAATGATGAGCAAGGGTAGAATTTTCAAGATTTCATTGCTTCTTAAAAGCGATAGGTCTGCATTTTAAATTTTATGATTGTTAATCTCCATCAGCGAATCTTTTCTATATTGAACAAAATATTAAACAATCCAAACCAAAAAATCTAAAATCTGCGCTATGTATTCTGCCTTCCAATTTTGACCCCCAACTTGACTTCTCCGTTCTAGGTAACAAAATGGCAGCCATACTCCGACGCAACACGAGCGCTATACACGGCATCACGACCAGCGGCACGTGTCTGTTGCTGCTGACGTCAGTGCTCATGCACTTCGGCCTCCGATGACGTTAGAAAGGGATGACAATCTTTGTGGCACTGTATGAGAGAGGGGGACAGATATAGGGAGTGTTGTTCATGCTTTCTGTTAACCCAGGAGATCAGAAAAGTCATGATTCAATTTAGATAGATATCTACTTGTTGTTTGTTTATCTGGTTTGTACGTTTATTTAATGCCTGGTTTAAATTTTTCTTATTACCTTCCTCTTCTTCGTGGCACGACTGTATTTCAGAACTAAAGTAAAACCAAATCCCCCAAAACTTCGCAACATCCACAGCATCGTCAGTGGCAGAGCAGAGGTCACTTCGGCTGCATGTTTTTTATTGTGAAGAAAACGAAGAAGCGTGTTCCATTTGTAAAGTTTTAGACTAACTTGAAGTCAGAGTTACAGAGGCCTACTTAACCATCGAAAAACATAAATCATAAGCAATACATGCTTGCAGGATTTTACAAGATTGTAATGATGGCTGTGGCTATACATTTCACACAAATTGCAACCTTTAGGATATCTACCTAAAATACTGCTCGACAAACAAATCGAGGAACCATAAAAACTTTTGGTAGTTTATTATTCCTATAAATAATATTATTAGTTTTGAAACTATAAAAATAACTTTAAGAAAAGAGAAGAAATAAAGAAATAAAATTGGTTTACGGATTATTTTATGGCTAATTTTACGAAACGTAGTTATTTCCTGACGTCCCAATCGACTTGATCCTAATCCTTCTTTGAATCCATACAAGTCTTGTCTAGACGGCCAATAAAAGGGCGAATTTCTCCAATGAAACTAAACTTGATCAGAACATCTTAAGGTGAGTACATACTTTACGAGGCGTGCGGCGCATCGCATGCCTCGCAATGTGCGTACTTGCATTTTATTAAACCAAGCCACCTTAAGGCGCTGCCCAAACGTAGGACACCGTACAATGCTCAGTTTTTTGTCGCACAGTTAGGTGTACATTAATACAAGTTTTTTTTTTTTGTATTGTCATATGTTAAAATAGTATCATAATAAAAATAAACGTAAGTCAGACCTCAAAAAATATATTTATATAGCATAATTTTCAAAATATTGAGCTTAAGCAATCTTATTTTATGTAATGATAATTAAGAGAATTCAAACATAAAATTAAATAAATACCTACATAATATTCCACTGAGCCGTGCGTTGAAGAGCTGTCAGTGTCATTATTGTTGTAGAATATCGACACTGACAGCTTTTGATTGCGGTTTAGATTTACTGATCGCGTTCAGTTACTACTACTCATAAATTTGGGGAGGTAAAATTCTGACGTCTGGCAGATTTTACACCACGAAAATAGTCCCTATACTATTAATATTTTTAATAAAGTAACGATTAAGTCAAAGATTGTCCTCATACAGTGCCAACTTAGGATAGTAATTTAATATTTAAAATAAACCAATCATTGAATTCTAAGATTAAGATGATTGTAACATTACCTACTTAGTTAAAGTAACCAACATAATGACGTAACTTAGTTACTTATTTAGATCGTATTTATTATAGGCACAATATTGTACAGTTAAAACTTTCATAGTCTAAATAATGCGGGATTTTTGATGTTCTTGTACTCGAATATTCCCAGCGACTTTATCAGACAATTTTACAAAAGCCAGATTTTTCTGTAAAAGTGTGAGCACACCTATAACCCCACGTGCTATTTAAAAAAACACGTGTTCGTAGGTGTACTCACACCCTAATATTCAATTGTAAAATCAGACATGGAAACCAACCTTAAGATTCGAATAATTATAAAAATAAATAAATTGTTGTTCTCAATACATTAAGCTACAACATTATAAGAGTGTTAAAAATTAAGTGGAAAACATTCTATCATCATTAAAATAATGCTCAAAAATTATAAAGAAATTGTGACACTTATTCGTAATGTAAATAAAATAGTTTGATTATTTTTAATGTAAATATTTAAATAACCTGACAATTGTTTGACTGGCTATATAAAAATCATGGTCGAAATTACAACTTCATTTTTTTTACCAAAATTATAGACTTTGATTTTCCTGTAGGTAATAAGATTTTCGTATATTTCTCAGCAATATGTATTATTTGTTTATACTTTTATTATGTATTATTTCTAAATATAAAAAAAACACGATTTCAATGAGGTCAATTAAATTATACCTACTTACGGAGCTGAAATGACTATAGAAAATAATATTATTCTGTGCCAGAACTACTTTAATATGAAAAGAAAATAAATGTAGATACATTTTCATTTAAATTTCTTTCAAAATTGTTACTTATCAAACTATAATTTTATCGAAATTATAAACATCCTCTACCTAATCGATTCATGGATACTGTATTAATTAATGGTAAATTCTCATGAATTAAAATTAAGATAATTCTAATTTAGGCAGTTTATTGTAACACTTGATACTAGGTAATAATTAGATATCTGAATTAATTTTATACAAACATTAAACATTCGCAACATTTTGTTCGCCTCATTGGTCGCGCCACTGCTGAGTTATTAGGTTTTTCCATCAGGAAAAAATTTCAGTGCCGGAGTCTGGAATTGTGCCCAGCTGATGGCAATAGGCTCGCCCCATATTACATAGCACTGTTCATAACTGGCAACACGTGAAGTACAGGACTACATGTAGGTACACCTCTATCTAACTTCCGGTAGGTACAACATTTAGATACTTGGACATTTCTTTTTGGACTCGAAAAAACACGACAGAAACGGACTCGAAAAATAAACGGTAACCAACCGTTTTATGAAGTTGTTACCAATGTATGCTCAAATTAAACATAAAATCAAGACTTCGCACAATATATTTTAAACTAAAAAATATTCTAATGTCTTCTTACCATTGTCAAAATATAATTTAATTATAATCATAAAAATCATAATCATTTATTTATTACATTCCATAGATATGCACTTATCATAAGCATATGGTAAAACCACAGACAAGAATAGTCACGTAATATTATACCACAAGTATACTTACACTAAGATTTGAACGTTTGATTGTAAAAGTTTGTTATTTCTTGTAAATATAATATGACATAATAATATATATAACATAGTAAATTAGTCCTACTATTAGTTAATTTGTAAATAAAGATTCATCAGTGTTACTAAAATCATTTAATGTAAATAATATTTCGGTGATCATGTATGCAATAATAATAAATTTCCTTGGATTTTTTGTTTTATTTCCCTTTACGTTTACTTAAGATCGTTATTTCTTACAAAATTGACAGATGCCGAAAATGTATAAAACATACGGGATGGCGTTATTCTATTTGGGCGTTTGTCCACCACCACCGTCACCGAAAATTAAATGACGGTGCTGAAGTAGCGATAAATACATTTAGGTATTATGTGTGACCACATTCTTCACCCGAGCGCCGCGCGCCGCCGCCCCCGGTTATCCCGGCCGCCGAAGTTCTGAGTAGTTCGGCGCGACGAGAACTCGGCCCGAGATTGTGACATGCCGATGTGCCGGCAATACAAAACACGTTCGATCTTGTCCACACAGCACACAGCAGTCGCATTGCGCCGTTCTTTTTTTCATCCGTTCGTTTCCATTCGGTTTTTGTTTGTCTATTATAACCGCCGAGTTCGGTCGTGCTGCACACACGATCGCAGCCACTGGGACGTCTCGTTCGGCTTGAATAATCTCGTTTCTCGGTGACGGTGGCGACGGACAGAAGTCATTTCTATGTTCAATTCGAGACACTGGTTGCGTCCACTCCCTCTCACCGAGGAGGCATGTGTCCCAGCAAAAATATTTTTAATTAAATTTTTTATACCGTTAGGAACGTTATAAAAATATTTTACTGTCAGGAATCAAGGCCCATGGGGTGTTAGTATTACATCTTACTTAAAAACTATTATGTAACATGCTAGAACACAAAATAAATAAAGAAATAGAAAATCACAATCACAGGAAGGTTTAACAAGTTTTTTAGCCAACATGTAGATTGTTAAACCTCTCCATTGTAGGCCCATCCAGTCTCTCTGCAAACACCCTCAAAATGCTGTTGCTGCTTCCCCTCACTCGGGATATTTCTGAGGCAACTTTCTTCCGCATTATCACAAAGTAGTCGTCAGTGTGCGCATCGGCGAAAATACCTGACGCACTACCATACTCAAACTCAAAGCATTTTTTTCAAATAAACCAATTAAAGGCACTTTTGAATTGTCAAGGAGTCGGTCAGTCAAATATATGAAGCTAGTTGCCCATTCCAAAGCGAAGTAGGTACCTATGGAGAAGAACGGGCAAGAAACTCCATGGACACTCTTTTAAATAATTTTAAAAGAGTGTCCAAAAGAGTGTCCAGAAAATTTGTTACATCAGTCTTGTTGTAATTATACATGTGAGAACGATGTACAGTAAGGAGGTAGCCTCAACAGCGCCCTGAAGGCATTGTCTGCTTTTAGGGTATGGTTATCCCAAAGGCTGCTGGTTTACGGGAACTAAACAACCATGAAACATTCCTCTCATAGCCAGTGCCCTGCGCTCCCTTTCCATAACCAAGTTGTCTTCTAATTCTACAAAAAGCACAAAAACTTCATAATACAAACCACATAGCTAGAGCTAAAAGTAAATGTAGACGGGAATGGGACTTTATAAAATATAAATCTAATAATAATCAAATTCAGGAATCAATTATTAAGGAGATAGAAACTGAAACCTGACCACTAACAAGCCCTACGGACATTGCCAATTATGTAATTGACTACTAGATCAATTTAACGAACAATGACTTTGACATTAACTGTTTGATATGTTATGTGGAAAACTCAATAAGTTTGCTTATGTTCTGTGGCGTATATCTAACCTAATAAGTAATCAAGCCACATAACAGGCTTATCATGCATATGTTGGATCAATACTGCGTTATGGTATACTAGCATGGGGGAACCCGGTGCATCTCGGAAGAGTTTTCGTCGCACAAAAGAAAAAACTTAAAACTACTTAAAACTTAGAATATTTACTCACCCTCACACTGAGATGTTTGAAAAACGTGGAGATAAATGTATGTTCAAAACTAGATATAATAATCGATTAATTAAGCCTGGAACGAGAACGGAGCTATACAGGCGAAGTTGCAATCCTATGTGCATTCAGATATATACCAAGATTCCTAACCAAATTAAAGAACTTCCAATGGACCGCTTCAGAAGGGCTTTACACAGGAGGCTAATTAAGAATCCCGTCTATACTTTAAAAGTAGGGCACAGCAGCGCCATTTCGTCTGCATAACTTAAGTTATTTAAAGATACTCCTTATATGGCATCGATGTGTTTTGCGATAGGACACACCATTTTCAAGTTATAAGCAAAAGAAAAGAATGAACACTACAGAAATCTTTTGGCACCTGAAGTCGAGGTGTTGGTGTGAATTATAGTTCATGACAACGACTTTTATACCACACGTTTATAACCGCGATTAAAAATAGTCAGATTCATATTCAGATTCAGATATACATTCAAAACTTTAGGTAAAAAACGTCAAATTCAGAATAGCAAAATTGCCATTTTCATACTAATAACTCCGTGCCATCTTAGTGCTGTCAAACTAAAATATATAGTTGTGTCACTTTAGTAAATTTCAGAATGAGAAATCGTCGTTTGAAAGAAATAAACCAATTTTTTGGCTAGTTTATAGGCATTTGACAAGAGAATCGGCACCAGTACGCTTCAACGCAAGTATAGCACTTTCAGTTGATAGCCCAGCACGAAAACCAAGGTGTGAGTCGAGCACACCGTCAAATATTTTGGCTATCACGGTTGTCAGTGAAATAGGCCTGTAGTTACCATTGTCTGCTATGTCTCCAGTCCGATTCTTCAAAATAGGTACAAAAATTGTATCCAGTAACGCCTGAGGTAAGTAAGAATGTCCCAAACACATATGTAACATAGTCAACACTCTCGGCAGATGTAGGTACACCAGCATTTTGAAGTAGCTCGATGCTAAGCCCATCACGACCAGACGATTTACCCCTCTTCTTGCATTTAATCACAGATTTGGGTGATCCTGATGGACATGTCTCAGCATCGCGCACCCTCGCCTCGGCGCAGACTTAAGAGGTGAACTCAGTTTAAAATGGTCTTAAACAATTAGCCAAGTTTATATCAGCTATATCGTTTTTACTATTCACGCTAAATGGTAGGCTTGGTATTATTTAGCCTCAATACCCTTCCAAAATGATGAAAAACGTATTTCTGAATGAGTCTTTTAATTTTTTCTTGGTTTTTATGCCCAATTCAATTTAAATACAACTGACGATGACGATGTGTGACTTCTGTTACGACTTAATGTCATATGCTCAAAAATAAGACCACTACTGGGTTGCCCATACCAAACGCACAATTTAAAAATTCTGGCCTGTGTGAAATTCTTTTACATGCTTGTTCCACCCTTTTAAACCCCTAAAGGCTGATTATGCTATGCTATGCGAGGAAACCGTGACGCTCTTGGTTTGTATGAAAAGTGTGTCCCGTCTCTCCAGCAGATGGTGGTTAATGATAAGCTATATCGTGGCAGGACCTGACGGAGATGGCAGAATACGCAACCAGCTCATCCCGCCATCTCCGTCTTTCAATAAGAACTGTTACTTCGAAGTTTTGCTCTACAGTGGGATACCGGAGCCCTTTTTCGCATTTGGTTACTTTGTTTAAATTAGGATTTATTTTTGTTAATTGTTTGTTTCAAGGATTATAAGATTTATTTTGTTCTCATTATCTTTTTTTTAAACTCCAACTTGTTCACTCTGCTTACATCAGAAGTGGGATAGCTCTCATAGCTATCTACACGGATATTTGGCATTCTGACGAGTTATAGCATTTTAGATAATTCTAGTAGTGATCTCCACGGTTACGTTCTGCAGTTCGAATATTGTACTAGCAGAATGCCCAAACGGAGTAAAAGTAAAACCAGCAGACGCAGCAAGACACGAGACCGTACACCAGATTTATATTTGCAACAAACTAATCGAGTTATGTTGAACCGTATTAATTAATTAGAGCGAAATGTAGGTAGCAATCAAAGTAGTAACGGTATCGAGCGCCTGGAATCGTGCGACGGCGGTGGCGCCACGTTATCGTCAAGCGCCGGCTCGCGTCCGCTGACGCCCGCCATAACGGCGCCTGCGCCGTCCCTGATTTGCGTCTCGACTACCGACCTGTCGGTTCCTGTACCTGAAAGCCCGCCCGGTTGTAACGACATGATGGGTAACATGACCGGCCGGATTGTAAGTGCAATTGGCAAGCTGAGCACGGTAAGATCGAACCATTTTTATATCTCTAATTTCGACCCTGCTATTCATGATATTGATGTTTGGTGTAACAAAGTCGACCATGTGCGTAGTTTAAATTGTTGGGATGATCGAGAATGCTTAGCTAGAGTAGGAAATTGTTTAAAAGGAGACGCAAAGCAATGGCTAAATGAGTGGGTCACAAATGATCGGAGTTGTTCAAACTTTAAACGAGATTTTAAACCGTTGTGTCCGCGTAAGGTAGTCGTAGCAAACATTTATTTCAAGTCATGAGTACCAATTCCGACCATTACACGACGTATGCAGATTATGCATGACGATCCCTATTACGTCTTCGAATAGTAGGTGGATTAAGTGACGAACTTATGAGTGCTCTAGTTATACGTGGTATAGCCGATCCACAAATACGTGCCGTCGCGACGCTGGGCCTCACAACGGTGACCATCGCAAACGTGATCATAGTGACAATCGGTCAAAATGCTTTTCTTGTGGTAGCTTCTGTCACAAACAATATTCTTGTACCAAACGTATAGAAGCGGATGAACAAGCTCGTACAAAGTCTTTGCAATCTACCCCTAGTACCAATAATAACAATTCAACTTCTAATAATGTTTTCAACAAATCTTTAGTATGTTCCTTTTGCAAAAAATTGGGCCATAGCATAGAAGAGTGTTTTACAAAGCAACGTTCAGAGTCACGAGGGAAGTCAAACATTAATTTTTGTCGTAATACAGAGAGTGACTATAAGAAAAACGATATAGCCACAGCCGTGATTCAAGGTATACCTGTGGACATATTAATAGATAGTGGCTCGGTAGTATCTCTTATTTCAGATAGCCTTATCAAGCATTTTCAATGCAAACAAATACCGTCATTTCGTATATTTTGTGGGTTAGGAGAAAACAAAATACAATCGAGTCACTACACCGTGTTGACCGTCGAGTTTATTGAATTAACATTAGAAATTGAATTCTATGTAATCGCCGATAAATATTTGAATACTCCTGTCATTATTGGTACTGATGTTCTGAACAGAGACGGAATTACGTACGTAAGGTCGAAAGGCCAGCAGCGTCTTATGCGAATGGACCGGGTACTACCCATAAAATCGAGCGTGAAACCTCTGATTCAAACACCGTTGGTAGGTATTGAAAAGGAGCATTTGTTTTCAATTACGAGCGGACTTCTCAGAATTCTTTATTACTGGTACAGCCACGACTACTGTAAATACCGGTTCTATGCATATCAAGGTTAATAGCAGTGTACCTGTAGTTGTGCTGTAGTTTACAGACCGTATAAACTATCTCATGATGAAAAATTGCGAGTGCGCGATATTATCCGGGAACTACTTGACAACAATATTATAAGGGAGTCAGAATCTGAATATTCCAGTCCAATATTGCTTGAAAAGAACAAGGATGGCAGTGATAGAATGTGTGTAGACTACCGCGCACTAAATACGATAACTGTTAAGGATCTTTATCTCGCCTCGTTATACGCCTCTGATCGATGATCATGTAGACCGCCTAGGTAAAAGTAAATACTTAACCTGTATTGACATGGCTACAGGCTTTCTTCAAATTAAGATGGACAGCGACTCTATATCGCATCTTTAAATACTCATAGTGCCCTTCCGGAGTAGCTGGCTTCGTTACTCCGGAAGGGCACTATGAGTATTTAAAGATGCCATTTTGTTTGGCCAACGCGCCAGTTGTCTAATAACGTATTATAAGCCATACTCTGCTTACTTTTATTGAATCGGGCAAGGTTCTAGTGTACGTTGACGATGTATTATTGCCCTCGTTGACAGTAGATGAAAGTTTACAACATTTAAGAGTGGTCCTACAAACCCTAACTCAAGCGGGGATCTCTATAAACCTGAAAAAGTGTATTTTTCTGGCTGAGGAGATAGAATATCTAGATAGACTAGTTAGTAACGGTCAGGTAAGACCGAGCTGTCATAAGGTTGAGGCACTAACCAATGCCCCAATCCCAGGTAATGTGAAACAAGTGAGACATTTCCTAGGGCTGGCTGGATATTTTAGACGATATGTATCTAATTATTCACTCAGAACTGCTTGCATTGCACATATCCTTCGCAAAGGCGTCACATTTGAATGGAATGATGAACGTGAGTGCGTTCGTCAAGACAAAATAAATTGCTTAACAAATGAGCCTGCTCTAGCAATATTTGATCCGTCTTTCCCGACAGAGGTTCACACAGACGCCTCTGCAGTGGGATATGGTGCGGTGCTATTGCAGACCGATATTAAAAAACGCAAAAGACCTGTCGCGTATTTCAGTAAAGTAACTCGGGGGGCAGAGCCACGTTACTATTCTTACGAGTTGGAAACGTTGGCTGTGGTTAAAGCACTACGACATTTCCGGCACTACCTTATTGGTATAAAGTTCAAAGTGGTAACGGATTGTAATGCTTTAAAACTTACACAAAGAAAGCGAGATCTGTTGCCGAGAGTTGCTAGGTGGTGGATGTATTTACAGGATTATGACTTTAATTTAGAGTACCGTAAAGGTATCAATTTATCACATGCTGACTATCTGAGTCGTAATCCTGAATGTGTGCGAAATACAGAAACCACATAGCTGGGCACATTTGGCACAGTTTGCGGACGAAGAAACGCGTACTCTGTTGCAAAATTTAGATGAGGGTGAACTCGATTCTAATCATTATATCAAGCGAAACGATGTCGTTTACTACAAATATGTAAAAACTGGTGAAGAACCACGTTATTTGTGTTATATACCGAAGGGACATCGCCTCAGCCTTTTAAGAATTTTCACGATGAACATCATCACACTGGCACAGATAAAACAATGGATCTAATTTTGAATCATTTTTGGTTTCCTGGCCTTGCTAAATTTATAAAAAAATATGTACAGCACAGACAATACATGTCTGCGTATTCCATAAAAAAGGTTCTAGACAACCATTACAGCCTATAGAATCATGGAGTAAGCCCAATATTCCGTTTGAATGCATACATAGTGATTCTCTGGGACCCCTCCCTGTTTCTAACGGATTTAGTTGTAATTATTGTTGACGCTTTTACAAAATTCTGCCTATTGTATCCGATACGTAAACAAGATGCAAATGAACTTAAACACGTATTTCAATCTGCAATATCAGTGTCTGGTATGCCCAAATTGATTGTCGCTGATCACCACAACAGATCCTGAGCAGAGGCGCATGGTGGTTGATGTTCGCCTGGAGGAGGCGTAATGGAGCCATTACTGACACTCCATATCAGCCCCCTCCCGAGCCACCTGTGGAGGCCCTGCCACGATGGTTACGGCGGCGACGACGCACAGTGTACCGCGTAGAACATGCTAGGTGGACAATATTATTTTGTGATATTTAACGATCCTTTTATATATAAGTAGGCATGTTGAGGCATTATTAATAGTTTTTGGTATGCTTTTGTAATAAAAAACAAAAAAAATATGTAAAAACAGTTTTTTTTTTTTTTATAATAAACAAACAACAAAAATGCATTAAATAAATAAATACCTACTGTACAAACTAACTTAACCTAAACCGAATCATCAGAATCATCATCAAAATCTTCTGGTGAATCGTCATCATTTTGTGGTAATGTGCGACAATATGATGACGTTTCCGGTCTTGATGCTACTATGGTCGGGCTTACGATTAACTTAAATACTTCTGCACATATTTTTTCCGGCTTTTTTCGGGGAATCTCACGAAGGCCATTGATCAAAGGGTCAGATGTTATTATTAACATGGACAGCAAGTCTCTATTCGTGGCAACACGTGAGCACTTGCGGGTGTTGTACTCCCTAAATCTGCGGCAATCTTTGTTACGTGCTTCTTGAGCCTCTTCGGAAAGTTGCCCAATTGGAAGCAATGCCGCTTTGATGACCTCAGTACTGTGTACTAATATTTTATGTACAGTAGCAGGCATATAGTACCACGAATAGAGGCTAAGGTAATGTAATGTAGTTTCAAGACAAAATTGATTAAATTCAACTAAGTTTATCTCGAACCCAGAAGACAATGTCCTCAAAATAACATCAAATTGTTTGATAATAGTAACATCCAATCCTGTGATTTGAGAGCTCATCTCAGCATTCTTAAAAAAGCGACGGGCTGTGTTTCCATCATTGGAAGAACCAAATCCTGGCTTTGGTTTATCTACAATGAGTCCCATCTCGTTCTTGAATATCAACTTGATTTCTTCGGAACGAATCTTGATATCAGCTTTGTCTTCGTCGCTACTAGCCTGCCATTTCTTAATATTCAACTTATAGCTGATATGTAAAAGGCATTCAAAGCAACGAATCCAAGCATTAAGTGTAGATAAACCAAAGCCAAAATGTTCCTGATTGCTGTTAAACTTCGCGGGGTCATCGTTCATCGTCTTGGGGGTGGCACCACAGATGAAACACTTTTGAGATGAACGAGTTTCCGTTAAGGCGTTACATACCTTTCCGTCTATCATTGTCTGAAGAAGTTCGTGTTTCACAGAGATTTGAGAATCACCAAAGTTGATAAGTGTTGGAAGAAGAGCATTAATTTCTTTCAACAATCTATTTGTCTCCGCTAACGTGAAGTCACTCGTTTCCTTAGCAAATATAAATTTGATGGGGCGACAATAAATAGTTGATGAAGGCCGAGGATTTTGCCAAATAATTTTAGACCCATCATATAACTTAAGGGGAACGAAAGAAAATACTAAAAGAAATTCGTCCGTATCTTCAGTGTTCTCAAATTTCTGTTTGTATGTGCTGTGCCCAGAACTTCCATCACATCCCCATTTACTAACAAGTGTAAACGTTGGACTTGTTGGGAGGACACTACTGATAACTTCATTCTGTGCTATTACTAGACGTTCCGCTGTTTTATTTAATAAGGCTTGCAAATTTATTTCAGCACGAGTTTCTGTTATAGAAATGTGTTCCTCTGCAGGGTAACAGGCCTTTTCAGATTTTACTACACTAAAATATGACGGAAACAAATTATGTCCTGCCATTATGGACCACTTCCTAGTTTGTTTGTAAGCATGTGTTGTTGACTTAGAATCTATATAGTATGCTAAGGCTTCGTCACTACTTAACTGCCTAGGATTAACGGAACTGGTATTTTCTTTTGACTTAATAATATTATCTGGCCTTTCACTAATGTCTCTAATCACATGGGCAACTTTTCTTTGCCCTGCTGAACGCATAGCAATTTCGGCAGCAGTCACTAATTCACTGGTACTTCGAGATTCTACGAGATCCACGACTCGACGTTTCTTCGTCTTAAACGACGATTCCTCGAAATCTTTGCGAGGTCTTCCTGCAGATGTCACAACCTCACTCGATGTTGAAGGTTGTGGGGCTAAAGAACTCACAGTAAAATGTATGTCTCCTTCATCCAGCCAAGTCTTATTTCTAATTAAAAAACGCTCCTTCGATTTTCCCGAAGCCAACCATTTGGCTTCAATCTTAGTAGAAAAGTTGGATATTTTCAACTTTATTTCTCTTTGGCTGCTTTCAGTAATGTCACCAAAGTGAAATTTTGAAGAAAGGTAGTCATAAATACGCGATCTTTTATCATTCTTCGTATGTTTCAACCACTCTTTAAAAAATGCTACCCTTGAAATAGAGTAAACGTGTTCTGAAAAAAAAAATAAAAAAATATGTTGTACCGTAAAACGGTGTGAATAGGGATGCAGGGGTGAATCGAAACGAAACTTTAAAGGGGATTTTAACATTGAAATAATTATGTTTATTCTCAAAAATGTCGCTTATGGATTGACTGTATTATAATTAACAATTAAGTGCCCTTGTTGGCAACAAACTCTATTATTTCAATGTTAAAATCCATAATAAAGTTTCGTTTCTATTCACCCCTGCATCCCTATTCACCCCGTTTTACCGTACTGAAGTGTGCTGAACAATATGTGTATTTTTACAAACTACACAGTTATACCTACAATATATCTAAAACTCTAAAACTAGCCCGAATAGAGGCGAATCAATGTATTTCCTGAACGTTCAAAGTTTTGTTTATGAAAAAAATTACGCAAAAATTTATGCATTAAATTAAAAAAATGCAAAAAATTCATTTTAATAGATTCTGATAAAAATAATATATTAAATAATAGTACATACCCTCAGTATTAATATCCATCACAAAAAACTTTCACAATATCACTATAAACCACTATGAGATGTGCACAAAAGTGTCGCTAAATTGCAGTTGATTGACCGGAACGCTTGCATTAAACTCATTACCTGACTTCTGAACTCTATGACTCATCAGTTAAGCATTTGAAAAACAACTTTTTCTCGGAATGTGGAGTTTGGGGGTGTTGTTTGTGTTATGCAATTAAGATTTCCTGGAAATGAAAACTTGAATTTTGTCCACCTAGCATGTTCTAGGCGAAATACTGTGCGACGGTGGAGGCGGCAACGGCGGCGGCAGTGGCGGCGGATGCGGCCTTGACGGCGGTGGCAGTGGGCTTGCCCCTGCCCCTGGCTTTGGCGGGTGGTGCGCAGGCCTTACTCCCAACCCGGTGATCGGACGGCTTGCCAGCTGCCGCACATATAAAGCAGTGTGGCGCGGCATCGCACGAGCCGGCCTTGTGACCGGGCTGACCACAGCGGAAGCAGTGACCGCTGCGGTCCACCTCCGAGGTGCATTGCACTCCCACGTGGTTGCCCACTTGGCAGCGGAAGCACCTCAGAGGTCTGGGTTCCAGCAGTTTGACATGCGCGGAGACCCAGCCCACCAGGGCTTCGGCCCTCCCCGGTAATTTTTTGGGCCGCCGTCACGGGGCAGCTCACCGTTATAGCTCGCATCCCCGTGAAGTCAGGACGAATGATGCCTGCCCTAACCTGCTCGGCAGAGCACCCACCAATCCTAACGACGGCAGCCACCACCTCTTCTTCCGTCACGGAGTCGTCCAGGCCCAGAATGCGCATGTCAGCGCACTTCGTTGGCCTGGACACTCGGGCCTCGTCCGCATTCAGGCACTCCTTTAGCTTTTCAGCCAAAGCATCCGGGCCCCAGTCGCAGTGACCCTTAGCCTGAGGCCATTGGTGACACCGACCTCCCCGAGGTTTACCGCCGCCTTCGCCTTGGCGAGCACCTCGCGGTAGGTCGTGCCCTTCTTCTCCGCTTCCGGCTGTAGTGGGATCACTACAGCTGCGGACTTTGGGGCACGGAGCCTAGCCGCGACGCTTCGCTCTTTGCGCCGCTGCCGCCTCTGCCTTCTTCGGGCCGCCCTTGCTGCCTTACCCGCCTTCCCCTTTTCCCCGACTATTTGCCATTCGGCGTCGGTCGGAGGAGATTTAGAAGCCGGTTTGGAGGGCGGGAGCGGTCGTCTCGCCGTCAGGGCTTGGGCCCTTGGCGTCGGCGCAGACGCCGATTTCGCCAGCAGAAGAAGCAGCCTTTCGCTGGCCCAAGACCAGCTGACTCGCCGCCAGTGGAGGGCGCAGGACAATGGCCTCCAGAGCAGAAAACCGACTCTGGAAGGCAGCCAGCTCCTGCCGCACCAGGGCCAGAACCCGGTCCTCGGCTGGCACGGGCTGGCCTTGCCCATGCGCCCTTTTTTGTGGCAACTCCCGATGGCCAGCTCCTTGGACCTTGGCTAGGTCTGCCCGGAGCTCCTCATTCTCCTTTCGGAGAAGCTCCATGGCGGTAGTCAGGCGGGCGACCTCCGCCCGCATCTCAGACATACCGTCTGGTGGAGGCCCGAAATGGATTGCCTCCGCTGCCTCCATAATGGAGGCCGTGGCTGCGGATATGGCCTTGTCTTTAGAGGACTGAACCCTGTTCAAGGCCACACCCTTGATCGCAGCAACCACGACCTCCGCAAACCTTGCCGATCGCTCCGATTTGGAGCCCCCAGCGGCATCCGGCTCACCACCTGACGACTCTGAACGCCATGCTGCGGTTGGCCACTTCAGGGCGGCGTCCCTTCGTTGCGCGCTTCCCGGCTCGCTGGGCTGGCTCGGCTGGACAGGTCGACTCACTGGGCAGGCTCGGCTGGTCAGACTCCGACCGGGCATAACGGGGAGTGTTGGCGCGATTTTTGTCTGGCAGCCAAGCGCAGACTCTGCCCGACACCGCGCGGCCTCGCCCACTCTGACCCCTCAGTACCTTTGGAGCCGACATGCTCTCCTCTTCCGGGGAGGGACCATGCTGTGAGGGACCACGTTTCCTCCCAGACTCCTCCAGCTCGGATCGGTCCCTCAAACTTGAGCCTCCTCGGTTCTTGTTGCCGTCAGTGACGACAAGCGGTGAGACCACGCGCGGCTCCTCTTCGCGCTGGCCGGTGGTGACAAACTAAAATTTATCAGGTCCTCGAATGACCGAGAACATGATGAGCCTCCTCGGCTCGGCAGACATTTGTTGCCCCCCCCCCCCCCCCCAGAATACGAATGGGGGCTTGACGTTCCCAAAGGGATTCTCCGGCTGCTGAGCAGCCGTTACCGCCCTGGGGTAGTTTTTTTCCATTTGTCTGATCCATGTTTGTTTTTCATTTGAAGGGTGTGGTCCCTTTTTCCCCTGATAACCCTCCCCAGCGCTAGTGACCGGATTCCCTCCGGCCATTCATCCCCTCGCACGCTCGACCTTGGGATTGGGATAATTTTTTATAGAGCTTGTCTTCCTCTCCCCTTCACACTCTACGTGCACAAAACTCACCCTCTGCAAACAGTGGGGTTGTGGACGTGAAATGGCAACCAGAGCTATCCGACGACGGACTGGCCACCCCAACCCTAGCCCGGTTGCCTTCATCGACCATTAGGTATGATCGAAGATGGGAACCATGACCCTTCCCCATTTGTTGAAGATTGGCCGCCAACCCCAACTGTCCACCAAAAGCAGGTGGACAGTTGGAGCTGACGTGGCCCAGGGTGCGCCACGTGGAGGCTCTTCAACATGCGACCCCACGCCTGATGTATGCGGTGCATTTTTTGATAGTAAGTAGTTTGCCCATTTATTTATTGTTTGGGACATGTCGACCTCTGTTTCACGCTTGAAATACTTGTGGTAATTGAAGGACATGCTGAGGCCTCTGTCATGTGAGTTGTTGAGATTCTCATCTGATTGAGGATTTGGTGACGCTTAGTATTTGGACATCCAGAGGGCTCTGTCGTATTTTTCACAGTAATCTGTACTTGGACTTGATGATGTGTATTAGTAACATCCCGAGGGCTCTGTTTCTGATAATTGGCTCATAATTACCGTACGGCTCTTCTTTCCAAGAGCATTATGGAGTATTCCTGTACTGAAGCACGCTGAGGCCTCTGTTTCCTTCAGTTATACGACTGAAAATGAATGTTGAACTAATGCAAAACAATATAACTGTTTCAGGCACTAATGAAAATGGTCGTGAAGATGGTACTTCAGGACCACCAGGGTCCAGTCAGGCTAATCCACCACTAAATCAAGCGAGCGAGGACGCGCCGCTGTCAGGAGAGGCCGTGTTAGCGGAGAATCCTGCGATTGTAGGCGTGGCGGTTGAATGAAGTCACGAGGTGCAAGAGTGGGGCGGATGGACAGCTGCATCAGCGAGCGCATTTCCTCGGTCATTTCATTTTGGTGCGCTTGGAGTGTTAGGACGGGTTTTAGCTAGGCGTATTTAGTTACTTGTTTTTATATTAGGATTTATTTTTGTTAATTGTTTGTTTAAAGGATTATAAGATTTATTTTGTTGTCATTATCTTTTTTAAACTCCAACTTGTTCACTCTGCTTACAGTATCAATATATTTAATGTGGACTCAGCGATCACTGTGATGATAGCTGTAACAGCCAATGGCTTAATAGCCCAGACCCTCGACAAACACCTGAGGAGGCTGTCACTGGGCAGGTGGATTAAGGGCTTCATTAAAAAAGCGGTACTTCTTGGGCAGGTGGAATCAGGGCTTGGTTTAAAAAGCGGCACTTCTTGACACGGCTCGCTTGGTTAGGTTCCTCTCTATGGAGCCCTGAATGTTTTGATATTCTTATATTAAAAAATATTATATAAATAAAATACCATATTGGTAACAGCACTTTAATTTCATTCAATATAATTTCCACACCAACATGATTCCACTCTCACACAATATAAAAACTTTTCTAAATAAATCCAAACCAAGTAACGACTGTCATTTGTCTTTACTAATCACACGTCCCTTTATTTTTGTTATAATGCAACTAAGATGCTCCTTAACATCTGAATTTATTCCAATCAATTTAGTGTAAACCTTTAATAGTTATTTTACCCGTGAATTTGCAACCCTGACAAATACACAGTGATTGACCGGCGATTAACGAGAAGCAAGTAGAGCTAGCAACGAGTGCGGTCGGCAACAAGCGATTACTCGTAGGTTTGCGTATTTACCAAGCGTGAGTCTCTCAGGGAGCGTCTGCCCGCCAAGCGAGCGTCTTTGAGCGAGTACTCTCTTTGTAAGCTCTTGACGCTGCGACAAACTTGTGGTCCCCCGCTGGGTGTAAACAGACAGCGATGAGATACATCGCTGTCTGTTTTACTTCCACGGGATCTACAATCTTTTGTACGTGTCTTGAGTGAGATAATCGTTGATAGCAAGTCGCTTCCCCGTAGACGGTGGGGCTGGTGCCTTAGAGTCAGTTCAGAGAGAATGAAAAAATGCTCGAGTAATTTACTTAATAGAATCTATTGAAAATAGGACCGTATTACCATAACCTACAGTAGAAAATTGTATGAACCGATACAGTCTGCTCGCGTGCTGTGAATTGCGGCCAGAGAAGGCTCGAGACTGCGCGAGGATTTTTCTGTTCTGTCTGCACTCTGACGTCTATACAGTACAACTATTTCGACTTCCAAGTCGATTGGGAGCGTCCGGTCGGTCGGTTTACTTATGGAAAAATCTAATAAACCCAACATACCTAAAAACCATCTTAATAAATTATGTATCTGATTAATAACATTAGATTATTAATTAACGAGCACTAAAGGTAGCTAGGCACATAATAACAACAAGGGTAACAATAGGTAACGATAAAAGATTTAAAAAAAAACCTGCAATAGCGTTTGTACGCTTAAAGGCTCCTTGAACAGGCGCGACACATAGCCACCGCGTGTCGAGCGCGATTCGTGGCGTGTGTCAAGCCAGTCGACCTTTAACACGACAAATGTCGTACGAACCAGCGATTGCTCATAAGAAAAATAAACTCGAAACTACAATAAATACAGGGTCTGGCATCATCGACGCACAATTTGTTGCCAGTACGTGATTCTGAACGCACTATGCGTTGATATTTTTGTAGGATTTTTTCCGCACTTTTCTATGAAACAGCAAATTTTATTTTGACAACCAATGAAAAATTTCCTAGCTAGGGGTCGTCGATTCATTCGATCTGGATGTTACGATAGTTACTTAGATATTAGTCATTTGAAATTTTGAAGAAAAAAAAAAAAAAAAATATACACACATTGCAGTATAAATCTGATTTACATCCGTCACCTCATAACACTTTAACTTTAACTTTAGTGTCATTTATGTTGAGTTGGCTGTGCCTTTAAGTCTGTGCTAAATTAATGTATTTTGTTTTTTTCTTTCTTCTTACAACTCTCGGTGTTGAATTGAGAATCATGAGAATCTAACAGAACTCTCTCTACGGGGTCTAGAATCATATGCTGAATCCATGGTTTTAGTTTGCGCGTCGATATACTTTCCACGCTATGTCATGGTGAAAACCGTTGCGCGTTTACATGCAAACGGCTTCTAATAGGCGATCATTCGTGTCTATGTTTCATATACTGTTTGGGCCCAATATATAGCCACATTTATTGCGGCGACAGGTGCGTTGTTCAGATCGTGAAGGGTGCAGGTGAACGGACATTTGGGACGCTCTAGCAGATGGGACACACTCTGCGCAGGAGCACCGCACTCGCACTGGGTTTTATATAAATCGATACACTTAAGAGCAGCCAACCCATCATAATTTCCATACAAACGCTCGTACGCGATTATGGCATTACGAGTATAACAAATTTTTCTCCAGATGTTTTGGACACAGAGATGTCTTGTGGTTTCGTCTACGATTTTTTTTTAACTTCATTGAGAAACAAATTCAGTAAAAAAAAGTCTGAAAATCAGCTTTTTCTGCACAAATGTTATCTGAACTTTAGCCGTTCATAATGTACTCATCCATTGAAAATATCTTTATAGAAACCTCGCACACGTAATGGAGATTCTAAATGACAAGCATTTTTTCCACAAACTTTTTTTAAAAATACGAATTTTCGTTCGATGTTGTCGCGTTCTCACTCTTGCTTCTTTTTAACACATTGCGTTGGATGAAACAACAAGCTTTTCAACTATGCTCTTGTTGACGACACGGACCGGGAAGGGCCCTCTTAAGGTCATCGGACGCATATCAAATCGGAACTGGTTCGGCATCGCATCGGCATCAACCGAACATAGCCGCAAAACCGCAAAAACAGCTGAAATGTATTATTAGTTAACATGATTGAAATTCTAACCGAATTCAAAAAATAAGGTTCGGTTTAACGTTACGTTACGTAAAACGTATTTCTTAGTATACTTATGAAGTCATGATACTGTAGTAACATTTTTTTTTCATGGAAAATAAAGCCTCTAAAGTTGTCGACTAGGCTATGACTACAAATATACAAAACAATTCTAAATCACAAATAACTTTAACTCGCCTTAGATACGGTCAGGGAAATTAACTGTTTATCAAATTGACAGGCTACGCCAAGTTGCCATGTTAAAGCCATTTCATTATAACTGTCAAAGAATAAAATGTGATTTCAATATACGGACCAATTAACAATTTGCGAGACACTAAACGCCCCCAGACGTAATAACAATAAAAATTCTATTGTGTCCCGTTCAGTGCCCTTCAACCGATTCAGTGCCAATTTCAGCAATTAAACTAAACGCGACTAGCACCATAATAAACCGCGTTCAAGTTGTTTCAACCGCCTTGAACGTAATTTAAATCGCCACCCCTTAATCGGCAGTCAGTTTGATAAACAATTCATTTCCCCGACTTTACATAATATCAACGCTTCTATTTATCTTAACTCTTTGAGGCAACTATACTGGACGAATAATGTTAAATTTTTCATATGTTTACGCTTACTTTAATATGAAAGTAAGCAGAGGTGCCACCCTAAGTGCCGATTTCACCAATGTTACTAAACGCTAAAATCTAAGTTTAAATACAGTTAAACCAGAAAATATATGCGCTTCGGTAATCTTCGTGTTTCCGAATTAGCACGAACTTTATGCCACAGAGTAACCTCCCACAGAGGCAAACCTATCGCTGCGCGTTTGTTTGAAGTTTTCACTCTGTCGGGTAACCTAAGCCTAGTCGCACTTCGTCATCTGTCACTCAAAAATTTGAACAAAAAGTTTTGGAATTGCTTAAGCTATAATTTTCTAAGTACGTTCATGGCTGTTACTGCTCTATAATAGATCTCTTCATCGAGCGATCGTATTTCCGAAGATAGACGAACATTTCCGAACCGCATATTTTTCCTGGGAGATCTGTATAAACTCGTCCTGTGTCAACGCGCAAAGTCTATTCAACCTTCATACTCCTACTAGGGTAGGCAGACTATATTGATTTGAACTACAATACTTTAGCTACTATTATATGTCATCATTTCATAACGACTTATTTGTCTCAGCCGCGTCGTTATCTTGTTGCTTTATTAAGTTCCAATAGAAGCCTTTCTGTTTCTTTAGTTGATTGTGCGTTCCCATCTGGAAGAAAGGGGGAAGCATGATTATAAGAGGGTTGATTTTATTAAGTATGTCTTAAAACAGTGGTGTAAAAAAGGATTTAATGTGTTTAGCACGCCAAAGAGAACATCAGAGAACAAACGAGAATTAACAATAAGCTGAAAAAGATTTTTAAAAAGTATCTTGACTTAGCACACGAGGTTGTCGACATGTGGAGCGTGGACTCTGCATCCATTGCACCGATAGTCGTGACAGCCAATGGTTTAATAACCTAGCCTCGACCAACACCTGAGGAGACTCTCGTTGGGCAGCTGGATCAAGGGTTTGATTTAGAAAGCGGTACTTCTGGGCACGGCTCGCATTGTCAGGAGGTTCCTCTCCCTGAAGTCCTGAACGCCGCTAGCTTGGACCCTGTTCTCGATACCGGTGGGCTACTATTTTTTATATTTAAAAATATATATGTACTTATCTATTTGATAATAATAATCTATTTGAAGAAATATTTAAAAATGTAAAAAGTAAGGATCTAAAGGAATAAACGAAAAATTAACAGTAATAATTTTGCTGTGCTCTGACAGGGTCTGCAACGGGTCTTAGCTCTAAGCCTTTTGTCAATATCTGGTTTTCACCTTGTAAAACGCAAATAAATAAACAAACAAGCGTTGTAATCAATGCTCGAACCTCCTCTGTAAAAGTGAAACTGTAAAGGGTTGGTATTATTTTAATTCATCTTACTTCCACAATGCTTCCCTTGTTGAGCACGACTATAAGATCTGCGTTGATGACGGTGGACAGTCGATGTGCGATGACCAACACTGTGCGGCCCTTGGCTGCTGTTTCTAATGCTGTCTGCACCACTTTTTCGCTTGCTGAGTCGAGGGCACTGTGAAAATTTTATAAAAAAAAACAATCAGAAAAATATTCGGGTCGGGAACATTATGTAGGTAACAGAGCGCTTTTCAAGCTGCCAAATTGTGAGGAAAAACCACTTTTTCACACTAATGCTTTTTTTTTTTTAAATTAACCCAGTCGTTAGTGACGCAAAGAGTTTTATTATTTGAGAGAAGTTGTATAAATTATTTATGTGCAGACTATCATTCATATAATAAATAATAATTCATTCAACACGTTATTAATTACTCATGATTTTGATTTTGATTAATAAATGAATGATCATTTTTTTTTCTCGCACAATGCATAGTAAATCGTTGTAGACTTCTTTTCGAACCGTCGCGCGTCGGCCGAGACGGTCGTCTCCGCTCGCGTGGTGTCTTAAACAACATGTGGTCATTTTTTTTTTTTGGTATGGCATCTCGTAGTTGACCTTGGGAGGTCGTGACTACTTAACCGGACTATCAACACGTGGTCAAGCGGTGCGAGTTTATTTAACGGCGTTTCATTTGCTAGTTGTGTCTGTGCCTCTGTGTCGCAAATTAAAATAATTTAAAACGGTGCAAAAGTGGAATACGTGCGTTCCTGATTTCCAGCCTGTGGTTGAGGAGCACGGAGACGTCCCAGATCTAGATAACCTGGGAGATCGTTCCTTATACTTCAGGCATTTGCCTTCGAAGCTGTATCTGGTACGTAAACTCATAGGTACGCGATTCCCCTGAACAGTTGTCTAACCGAAACTGCATGATTTCTCCGCGTCCACCATAATTCCCATATCTCAGAAATTATGTAACAAAGCTCTACAAACCATATATCAATGAAATTGTTATGAAGTCTGCTATCTGATTATATAAGATTCAATACAGGTTTGAGGGTGGGTGATTCCCAGCTTTTTGTTCTAAAGCTGTTTCGTCATATCTGACTCAATGAGGGTTTTCGAAACTTTTTCTGCCACTAGGCGCTTCGTAGGCGTCAGGTCCAAACAGCTGTCAAATAGCACAGAGTCGTAGGTACTGAACATAAATTATTGAAATTCTATTGTATTTGGAAGTGTTATTGATTTTATTATAGATTATTTTTCGTTGGAGTAAATTTATCTCTGCGAATACTGCCAACAAGCCACTGTTTTAATCGGGTTTTATCTCTCGTAGGGAACTTATGTCCTCCTGTTTTATTTGCACACATAGGCACTGCACAACACTGTGGCATTTTAAACAACGATATTCCGAAAGGAATGATTTTAAGAATAAATAAACCAAAAAATATATAGAAAATTACAATTCACGTATGTATTTTGACAGTCCATTGGACCTGCCGCTACAGTCCTGCCATCTATCGGAGATCATTTCAGAAAACCCTCATTGAAATCGTAATATTTAACTTTTCGTGCCCGTGACAAGGGGGCAAACTTGAGGTTTGTTCTAGAACTTGGCTCTATTAGATCATGTTACTTAATGGGAAGTATTTTAGTAGTGTTTGTAGTTTTGTTTCATATTTTTTTGCAAGTGTGTTTAAGGGTCGTATCAGTTGGCGTTTTATAGTTTCTGCCTACCCCCATGGGAAAAAGGCGCGAGTTTATGTATGTATCGAAAGTATTATCCTATTCATCATGTTTGACATACCTGGTAGCCTCATCCAATATAAGAACAGGTGGGTTCTTAAGCACAGCCCTGGCGATAGCTATCCTCTGTTTCTGTCCCCCACTGAGTGCCATCCCTCTCTCACCGACGAGTGTGTCGTAGCCATCGGGAAAGCCGGTGATGAAGTCGTGAGCGTTTGCTGTTTGAGCTGCTCGGTACACCTGGAATTTGTGAAGAAGAAATAAAGAAAGGCTGGCAAATATAATACAGGAATCAGTGGAGACAATACAGAACAACCAAAAAATCGCCTAAATGTTAAAATATAATAGGATTTACCTAGGTGGAGAATGTTATATTTAGTAGTTTTAGCTTTCGAACCAACATCAATAAACACGTAAGTGATGCATGAACTTTATGCTAGCCAGAATGAACTTACGACGGTTATATTTGTCTCAACCTGGTACCGAGATGCTCTTAGCTAACTTGCCGCTACGAAGTATTAAAGTTCAGGATAGAGCTGAAATCACCCATTTAGTCAAAATATGGGCATACTATAGGTGTAAAAAGACCCATCACATAGCCGCTACATACATAAGCAGTCTGTACATAAAACTAAGTAACATAGCACAAAAATAATTGCTGGCAAACGAATTTTATTTTTGGTGTGAAAAATTGCTGTTCACGGTAGTGCGCAACATAACGCACGCAAATCATTGATGTGCATGCAATGGTACAGGGTTCGTGGGGGTAGGTATTTATAGTCTCATAAAATTAAAAACTTGTTTTCTTAAAAAAAAATGTCAGTAAAAGTTGGAATTTTGACCATCAAAATGTCCGTAACCAGAAGGTTTCCAGTTATGGTCCACCAAAAAACGACGAGTACAAGTGACTCTCGGATTGGTTAAGTGTCTTTTTGCACTCGTTATTATAAGCTGTAAGCAGGCCCATTTACTTGGGCTGAACTCTGTAGCCAAAACATATCAGGAGTACTACAATATACCTCAGCATCGCTGGCTTCAGGGCGTCCATTACGGATGTTCTCCTTGATTCTGGTGGCAAACAACACAGGCTTTTGGCTAACGATGCCAAGAGCTCGTCTATAATATGATGCCCTTCACACAAAGCACTACTTCTGAATGATACATCACCTCAGCATCGCTGGCTTCCGGGCGCCCATAGCGGATGTTCTCCTTGACGCTGGTGGCGAACAACACAGGCTCTTGGCTGATGATGCCGAGAGCTCGTCTATGATATGATGCCCTCCATAAATATCTCTGAATGATACATCACCTCAGCATCGCTGGCCTCCGGGCGCCCATAGCGGATGTTCTCCTTGACGCTGGTGGCGAACAACACAGGCTCTTGGCTGATGATGCCGAGAGCTCGTCTATGATATGATGCCCTCCATAAATATCTCTGTATGATACATCACCTCAGCATCGCTGGCTTCCGGGCGCCCATAGCGGATGTTCTCCTTGACGCTGGTGGCGAACAACACAGGCTCTTGGCTGATGATGCCGAGAGCTCGTCTATGATATGATGCCCTCCATAAATATCTCTGAATGATACATCACCTCAGCATCGCTGGCCTCCGGGCGCCCATAGCGGATGTTCTCCTTGACGCTGGTGGCGAACAACACAGGCTCTTGGCTGATGATGCCGAGAGCTCGTCTATGATATGATGCCCTCCATAAATATCTCTGAATGATACATCACCTCAGCATCGCTGGCCTCCGGGCGCCCATAGCGGATGTTCTCCTTGACGCTGGTGGCGAACAACACAGGCTCTTGGCTGATGATGCCGAGAGCTCGGCCGCGGAGCCACTTGCCGTCCATGTCTCGAACGTTTATGCCGTCGATTGTAACTTCACCGGAATTAACATCGTAGAACCTAGAAAAGGAGGTGTGTTACTTATTATTTTGGAAAAAACCTTAACCTAAGAATTACACTTCAGAAACCTGGGTGAACTATGACAGAAATATACTTTGCATATTTGTCACTTTATTGTACTCGTATTCTTGCAAATAATTATTCTTGAATACTGTAAAAGCATGTGTGTCAACTTAAAGCCGCGTTGACAGTCAAAGTACGCTTGGACAAAGTAGATTTGACGACTAACTGGACGTTTTTTTCATCGTGGCAACACCGACCATTGCGCACTTGTATGACGGCGTCTAATTAAAGTGGATGTCAATTGACAAACCAAAATGGTAGCAAGTGCAAAAACAGTGACATCTTTCGACCGACTGCTTGAAGAATGATGAAAAGGGTCCAAGTGAACTATGTTTAGTGTCAACCGGTATCAAAGTGAGCTTTTACCAGAGCTGCTTTTTCAAATCTACCTTGACCAAGCGTGCTTTGACTGTGTCGACGCGGCTTAACCGATTGAAGGACACTGCATAATCAGCCTATAATGTTGTCACCGCTGGAACACAGGCCTCCTCTTGGTGAGAGAGAGCGGGTTGTCATCACTACGCGGGCCCAGTGCGGGTTGGTAGATGTCACATGTCTTCGAATTTTTGGTTCTAGGACATGTGGGTTTCTTTACGATGTGTTCCTTCACCGTTTTGAGAGCAGTGGTGATAAAATAATTTACACAAAGTAAAGCGCCTGTCTTTGTTCGAACCTACGACCTCGACTCGTAAGTCGCGGCCGTTACCACTGCACTGCACTGCGTGTGTGCCACCACTGCTCTCGGACACTAACGTGACACAATGGAAGTTTTATTGTGATTCCGTCTGCACGCGTAGGACCGGGTTTAGTCGACGGGAGAATAGACAATATGACAGATTAACAAAATGACAGATAAAATAGACAGACAGATAGAAGAGACAAAATGACAACTTCTTTTATTCACCTGTCATTTTGTCTATTTTCCCGTCGACAAACCTCGTTTCTAAGGTAGCCAAACTACGTGTGCCCCAAGCACACGTAGTTTGGCTACTGTACTAACGTACTAACGTATAATATACCTACTGTACTAACGTATAATATTATGTCACCATCAGTTACCCGAGTGTGTCACAATTCTCACAAAAATGTAAAATAATATCAACCTTCGTCCGTTGTGATAAGACTTAATTTTGTATGAACAACAAATTGAACTCTGACGAAAAGCTTATTTGTTGTTCATACAAAATTAAGATTTATTACAACTGACGAAAGTTGTTAATAGTTTACATTTTTGTGAGAATTGTGACACAGTCGGGTTAACTGATGGGCACTTCTACTTGTTCTTTCTATTCCGTGCTTAATTCCCACCGTTTTGATTAGCATAGCTTTAAAGAAAGATTTTTTACCTTTCTAATAACATAGCGATTGTAGACTTGCCATTACCAGAAGAGCCAACGATAGCCACCGTTTTGCCAGCCGGGATCTTCAGATTAAAGTTCTTCAATACTATCTGTTAAAACAAGAGATTATGTTTGAATTTTCAGTAATTTTATGACTATTTAACACTATTTATAACAATAAACAAGTAAACTAGTCTAGTGGCCTTAAGCACTACTGCTGAGCATGAGGTCGATACCCGGGCCAAGAAAAGCGTTATTGGGTTTTTTCATCTGGAATTTCTCAGCAACAAGCTGGAGTCTAGATTTGTGCCCGGTTGATGGCAATAAATTGGCCCCTATTACATGGGACTTAATCATAACTAGCGAAATGTGGGAGTAACATAGGCACACCTCTGCCTAAGCCTACAGTCGTGAAGTTATGTTTTGTATGTAAAATAACTTCGACATTCCGTAGTTTAAGCCGAAGTTACGGGTGAGTTCTATTAGTTTGGGGCCTGACCACGGTTTGGGGGGCCGGGGACACGGGTGGGCCCTATCCGGTATATATTTTTTAAATATCGCAGCATTATGCTGCCATTTTGGCCTCACACAGATAGTTTCTTGTTGTTGTTTTTTTTTTTTATGTTAGTTTTGTTAGTTTTAAATTGTCCTTTTGATTTTTATTTTTAATGTTTGCATTTTCTGTGCGTGGCCCAAATAAAAGATTTTTCTTTCTTTCTTTCTTCATTAGTGAAGGGTTATATTCGAAGGTGATAACGCAGAAGCGCCCATAACTACAGATGTCGTGCTTTAGGCGCTAAAGTTAATTTTAGGTTCGAAAGACGGTGTCAAATTATACCGTGCGATTAACTGTACCATGTATTTTCAAAAACTGCTACAATGACAGTGCACTTCCAACCTCCGTGCTTGATTAGTGATAACAATAATACTATGATGCTATTACAAACACGAGGACTCTGCTGCCCGTCATTATCTAGATAGAATTTCTTTCTCTGATATTATAAAGAAGTACAATTTGTTAGTTTGTTGGAACTACCGGTCGGTTGATAGCCCAGATCTTGAGGAATGCTATAGGCTTATCAACATCACGCTATGACCCTTGAGCTGTGCAAAAATAAAGTCAAAGCGAAAACGACGTGATAGCGCGGGCAGGTGATGCGATACGACGGGCTGGATCGGGGGGACAAGAAATTTCACGCGGACGCAGTTGCGGGCAGGAGCTTAACTAACCACACATAAAAAAAAGAACCACAAGGTACAACCTGTTTTTTTTTTATCCCATAACTCTAGGGTTATATTCTGTAGGTAAAAATAATACTAAAACTCCTAGAATAGGTGGTCCAAAAATGCATAGTTTAGGAGATATCATCAATCATATTAATTATGTGTTCATTGATAAATACGAGTAATTAACTTTTATTCAAACCAATCATTCATATTTTAAAGCTCAGAAAATGCGACGTTGTCATATTTCACGTAAGGGTGTTTTACATTAATCATCGTGACGATGTCGAAAACTTTGAAATGAAAAAAAAAAAGTATGATTGAAACATAATTCATATGCCAGTTGATTTTTTGATATGGTCTCAGTCATACCCTAGAGTTATGGGATAAAAAAAACAAGTTGTATATATATACAGTAATAACAGCGTAAATAACAGTGCAGAGCAAATGCCTCTTCTCGTACAGAGAAGCCACGAGTACTGATCACTACAATTGCTCAAGACAGGTTGGCGATTTCAGACTTTAATTAACAGTATCTCCAAGTGTCCTCAACATGTTTTCCTTCGCTGATGTCAATAATGTCCAAGATAAACTTAGAAAAAGGTGCAATCGGGTTTTTACTTGGTATTATTTTTTTAGTTATGGAATTGTCGGCTGCTATACCGGACCTTCCCGTGGTGCATTAATAAATTACGCTGGATGCTTCATATAATACGTTTGATTTCCTAGGGGCAGTAATCGTGTAGCTCAACTCATGTTTAAAATTTCAAAAAGCAGTCACTCACCGCTTCAGGCCTTGTTGGGTATGCGAAGGAAACATCCTTGAACTCAATGTCACCGTGAAACTCATGGAACTTGATGACCGCTGTGCCTGATTGGTCCATTAAAGGCTTCTTGTTGATGTACTGGAAGTAATAATATGGGAAATATTGATTGCTTTTCTAAAAACGATGTTCGATTTTTGTTTAATAAAATAATGTGCCTCTAACATCATTTTATGCTTCCAGTAGTGTAGGTACGCCTTTTTAGAGTTCCGTAACTGAAAAGGAAAAAACGGAACCCTTCACTTCGTCCGTCCATCCGTCCCTCTGTCTGTCTAGACCCTTATTTCCAGGAACGCGTGGCAGTATCAAGTTGAAATTAATAAGAAATACGTAGGTCACGACATATTTTGATGCTCGCAAAACCTATAGGTTTTGCGAGCATCATAGCTATAGGTTTTGGGTACTTCCCTTTGATCTAGAATCATGGCAAAAAGCAAGGTAAAGGAAAAAGTCCGACAATCGGTCATTTGTAGTGTTATCACACAAATAAATATTTTTCTGCGATTACAAACTTACATTTGCAGTTGGAGAATTGACCGTGACTTATATCGATGTATGGATATTGTATATATTTTATGTGTAATAAATGTCGGCGCGAATACTTTAAATACAGCGCCATTTTGTGATTCGTTACAAAACATCGATCAATCAGTGACGAGCACGTGTTCCCACTCTGTGGATCAGGTGACTGGTGGGGCGGCAGCGTTATAAAAACGGCCGCACGCATTGGAGCGGACATTCCGACTCTCAGCGCTCAGCCCGCACACTAGTCGTAATTGTGATAGTGATCGCGCCTGAACCACGTTATAATTAAAATAAAATTGTTTAATTAAATAAATTATAATAAGAAGTAAATTAATAATAACTTGTGAAATTAATTAAAGTTGTGAAGTCAATATCTTCAAGTGGTATTTATTTGTGATACGATGGCAACCAACCCTGATTCAGAGACAGATGAACCAAATGTTTATTACGTAATCGAACCCAACCATGCTTCTGCCGACATAAATATATGATATATTCATTCCTCTTTCTTATGTATGTCTAGTGTTATTTGATATTATTTATACAGAAGCTGTTGGTGTAGCCTTTATAAATAAATAAATAATAAATAAGCAAAACATTTTTTCTATTACAAAAGTTAAGTTTGTTCTTGGGATAAATTAATCCCAACAACGGAACCCTTCATTAAGCTTGGTCCGACACGCAGTAACTAAGCTAGGGCTCCCCGACCGAATAATTTAGTTTAGGTTAAAATTGTGACCAACGGCGCACGAGCCGAGCGAGCAAAGCGAGCAGTGCCGCCGCCGCGGCCGGCGAGCGCTACCTCCAACTTGGTCGCAGTTTATTGTCTATTTAGTATTTTAGGACAACAAAATGAGATTTGTTCGAGACGCACAAAAAGTGGCACATTTATTATATTTGAATGTACATTAATATTTTTTAAATATCAATATAAGAAATATTTAGGAGTACGATTTAATACATGCCTCAAATACATCAATGTTTGCATTCAAACTATTTTATTCATATATAATGTGATCGTATATGAAACACTTGTCAGCGTTGAGACCATTCACAACTGATCCAAACGGAGTACCTCTACGCTAATCTTAAAGCTAACAAGACTTTGCGTTGAATAGAGAAACCAATACACAGTCACTACAGTCACATCCCATTCAAATACAGATTTCATACCGATGCTAAGAAGGTCTAAAATCAATTGTACACACATAATTTTAATAAAGCAAGAAAATCCAAAGTTCTTCGTTTTACTTGTAATCCAAAATTAGTGATATTTATATAGCATTACCTCAAACACTCGTCCTCCAGCACTGATTCCCTTCACCACAGATCCAAACAATAAAGACAGTTGAGCAACTGATCGCTGCACAGTTTGCGCATTCACTAGGAAAGCCATGACGTCACCGGCTGACATTTGTCCCGTAGACATTAGATGGCCGCCCATAAACATTGTGCCAAGGACCATGCTGAAAACAGAAAACAGTAAAAGTATTTGAAACTGTAACAACAGATTTTGGTAAAGGGGCATTATTAGGGCGTATTTTGTGCATGTATCAGGCCACTCAGAAAGTATTGCGAAAAAAAGTTTTTATGTATATGTCGGCGTGATCTTTGTAAACGACAAGTGCAGCGGGCTGAGTTACGCTGTGCAAAGTGGCACATTCACCTCCCCACTCTCCCCACTACTCAGGCCACTTTATGTAAGCGAGTGCGCAGCGTTGGACGGGATCATTCTTGTGGCAGGCTCGGCCCGGTGCACCTGCTGTAGCGCCTAGAGCTATTATAGCGATCTATTTAATTAATTAACAAGCGGTTGGAATAAATAAGTTGGTTACTGCTATATTTCATACTTTCATTTAATATGTCAGACCTCTGCCTTCAGGTCATTTCATGGTGATTCTTTTATAAGAAATTGTGAGTGAAATAAAGTGGTTGTGCTGTAACTAGTGTCTCTATTTTCTTCGTCCGACAATCCACGCCTACTTACAAAGTGCAAGTGTAATATCGCTGATGAGGGCCTATCCCGATATCAGAATTGGGATTCGAAGGGCAAAACCTGAAGAAAATAGTGACGACAGTGAAGAGTGGACCAACGTCTAATCTATTCAACATATGGAGTTTTTGCTATCACGACTTCCGGCAACCGCTTAACCGCAAACTTCAAATTTCACCGCAACTGCGCGACTGATACGGTTTGATCCTGATAATGACAATAGCTTCAATGGCACATCTCATCGTTGAAGCACAACGGACCAAAAATCAATTGATTGAAGCAAGTGGCAGTACAAACCTTTGACCGAAGTGAAGAATTCGAATCGAGCACCAGCACCGGAGAGTCGTGATACGAACCGTCTCACCTGTTACGTGTATGGACAACCACATCATCCGGTGAGCTCGTTCCTTTTCTTTTTAATAGATAATGTGCTAGTTCGTTTGTAGCTTTTAGCTTATTCAAAAAGTTCCCGGGCACTATGCGCTGTGATTTAGTTTACCTTACAGGTATAGGTAAAGAAAATTACAGAACCAGTTATTATAGGTAGAGATCTATTAGATAGTGGTATCCATGTACGTACAGATATTGACAAAATTACATTATATTCGGGGAAAGAAGTTAACGTTACTGAAGAGATTCATTATTCTTATATAACATTAATACTGACCTACATGGTGAAGGTAAACTCGCATAAGTTCAGATATTGCAAAAGGATTATGATTTCTTTATAGCAGGTATACCGCGTTGCGTTACGACTGGTGTTTATGACTAAATAACATTATTTCTTATTAAGAACTTACAAAGATTTCACTTACTTGAGAACATTTTTAAACTTAAAATATAACTTGGACACACAAACTAAGCTGCAAATCTAATTATCATCTAAGTAGTAATAACATTTCTTTTCGTACTCAAATAACATTATTAACTAACACAAAACTTAAAACTTTTCGATCCACCCGCAAAAGAAATAATTACCGTAGTTATGGAATGCGATCCCGGTGCCACAATAAAGCAAAACAGCAGCAGGGCAAGTCTGTTTATTGGAGTAGTATTTGATCATTTAGATTGTGATTATCTTAAATTAAATTTTGGAAATACCCAACGAGTTTGCATTCTTTACCTCTTTAGGTAGCTTATTATATTATTGCACCTTGAAAAAATTATTGTTCTCTCGCCATTGACTGTCCGCACTCGCGGTAGTAAAATGTGATCCTTCCTACGACAGCTGTGATTGTGTACCTGATGTATTTTTGTGAAGTGTGACTGTAGGTGCAAGGTAATCATAGTGAAATAATAGTTTAAAATTTTTATTTTGAGCGATCTGTAGGTCCTTTAGATTAGTTTTTGGCGGGTTGCCCCATATTTCACGTGTTTTACGTTAAAAATCTTGAATCAAATTAAAAGGGCCTATCAAATGGACAGACAAGATATTTACAAAAAGTGATCGCAATACTAACATCAGAACCGGTTCTGACTAAAATTATTTGACTGGAACGCACTGATTGAACTTCACACTTGTGTGCTGGGCCTCAATGGATTGTTCGGGGCTTAACGGGTACGGGGACTCCATCCTATGCTTAGGGTTTCTGCACAATGTTATACTGTACATTTAGACATCGCGGAGAAGTTGTGTGGAGGAATCGATGGTAGGGAGTATTCTTGTCATTGTTGACTCTTTCACTAAATGCGTCCCTCTCAAGTGCACTTCTTAGTTGGATGCAGCAGGTGCAGATGAAGCACTAAAGGAGGCTCTGTCTTTTCGGTGCGACTTCGCGGATCATTTCGGATCGGGGTGGGTATTGTATTGGCGCAGACAGAGCAATTTTATGATGAACATGGTCTAGAGTTGCACCTTGTTGCTAACGGTTCTGGCAGGGCAGGTGTTCTGGTAGAGAGTCATGAGAACATTTGGTGCTTACTCGTTATAATCGAAAGTGAATCGGGTGGGACCTGGCGCGGCAAGCTTCTCGAAGTGCAGCTAGCGCATTTGGTGAGCAGAACTTGTGTTCGGCACTCGGGCGCGGCTTTTAAGTCTGGCTTCATATTTTGAGTCTGGGTTTCGGTTAGATTTGGTTGAAATTCGTAAGATAGCATCTGAGAATTTTGGGAGAGCTGCTGCGTCGCAAAGGGAAAAATGAGACCGTTTTATAGGTGCGATTCCTTCTTCATTGAATGTGACAGAGGGGTCACTTTGCAGTGAGTACCGACTTCCCTTTGTTGTGTGTCTAATAGAGCATACAAATATAGTCGTGAGCGTTTGCGTACCATGCCCGGGGAATGTGAGGGCTTGGTGGATGTAGCTACCACCTTGACTGGTAGCTTGAAGGAGGCCGAGATGGCGGCAGTTCGGGATTGACGAGTGGAATGGGTGTCGTCGGGTGGTGGCAGTGATGTATTGTCTATTTGTAGTTCACGTACGTTAACCACCAGCTCTGGAAACCTCTCGGCATCGGAAAAGGAATATATAAGGGACCAACTCATGCGGGTTGACGTCCTATGATGTGTGTTATTGGGTGGTCTAAAGAACTGGAATATGCAGGCTGATGTTCTGGATCATATTATAAAGTGATCGTCTAGTCTGAGAGGCTATGAGATCAATGGAGATATGTGTGGGTGGTAATAGTGAGTGTTCGGAGCGACGCTGATGGGTGCCCGGTCCATGTTATTTGGCGAGATAGCTAGTTGGAGGGACGCCTATTTCAGTTGTCCGGGTCAGCTCCTAAAGTTTGTGGGAATATAAAACATTGTAATGTATGTCACTGATGGACGCGCGTAAAAAGTAATGTATCTACCAGTTTTATTCTCTTTACAGAAAAATGGGCCCGCGGTTACTTACGGCGACATAAGAGGATGGAGACGCACAAGGACGCGCGAATGTCGGTCTGGCCGTGACGGCGCTTCAATACTAAAATTATTGTAATTTAGATTTCATAGTTGTCGCTGTAAGTTTAGTGTTATGAACATGATTAATGTGTTTGCTACGACACATTCGGTGACATGACACCACCGAACGCTTATGCACATTGAAGTGACGATTTGCTGGCTTTATGACTTGAGACTCGCTCGGTATTACACAGGCCTGCTACGCGTTCGGTGGAGTGTCTAAGTTGGGTCTATTATTAAAATTCAAATAAAAACTAATAATTAGCATATGAGGTAACCCTGTAGAGTCCGCAATGACTGGTCCAGAAAACATTTTTTTGTTTAAGGAAAAAAAAAATGATGAGTACTGAAGGTTCAAAAATGAACGGTCCAGAATTAGTAGCAAGCTCTGAAGGGGTGAACCGGCCCAGATTGCTAAAATCCTGTAGGCTTAATAAAAAGCGGTCCAGAATTAGTTGCAAACTCTGCAGGGGTGAACCGGACCAGATTGCTAGTATTAGGATAAATAACGAAGGCTCGATGTCGAGCGGTCTAGAGTAAGTGGCAAACTGTGAAGGGATGATCCAGACCAGATTGCTAGTCAGGATGAACGAACATTAGTACTACCGTTCTGTCATTTTAGATAATGCTTGATGAGACTACGCGTACGAGGACGTCCGCACGTCAGTATGGCCGTGTCGGCGTGATCTTTGTAAACGACAAGTGCAGCGGGCTGAGTTACGCTGTGCAAAGTGGCACATTCACCTCCCCACTCTCCCCACTACTCAGGCCACTTTATGTAAGCGAGTGCGCAGCGTTGGACGGGATCATTCTTGTGGCAGGCTCGGCCCGGTGCACCTGCTGTAGCGCCTAGAGCTATTATAGCGATCTATTTAATTAATTAACAAGCGGTTGGAATAAATAAGTTGGTTACTGCTATATTTCATACTTTCATTTAATATGTCAGACCTCTGCCTTCAGGTCATTTCATGGTGATTCTTTTATAAGAAATTGTGAGTGAAATAAAGTGGTTGTGCTGTAACTAGTGTCTCTATTTTCTTCGTCCGACAATCCACGCCTACTTACAAAGTGCAAGTGTAATATCGCTGATGAGGGCCTATCCCGATATATATATGAGAGACTGGCCAGTTATAGTCTATTTTGAAAATATGATTATTTGTGAGTTAAAATAGAAACGTTCCAATTTCTAAATTTCCCTCCACATTGTTTGCGAGCTGGAACATATTCGCGCTATGATTTTTTACGATTTCAAGTGTCGCCTGCAACCGGACGAATCGTACGATAGACTTCAAATGGCATTCATGGATGAAGGCCCTTCTAAGTCAACCGTCCTGGACAGAACGTCAGTCAAACTCCTGGGTCACCCTCCTTACAGCCCTGACCTAGCACCGTGTGACTTCTTTTTATTCCCGAAAATAAAAAATCTGCTCCAAGGGATACAATTTTTGTCGCCAACAGGCTGTAAACGAGGTGTCTACGGCGGACTGGAAAAAGTGTTTCGAAAACTGGTTCAGACGCATGAAACTTTGTATAGAGGCTAGTGGAGAGTACTTTGAAAAGATTTAATAAAATATTTACATACAGAACATTTATTTTTATATTCGCTAAATTTTCTGAGTGTCTCACGTATAACATATATCCGTAATGTCCGATATTGCTAACTAGTTACTAACACCAGTGGACTGCTGTAGTAGGCTGAAAATGATGATGATGATGACTTACAAAAATAGTTTCATGCAATCATGATGATCAATTCAAGATACGCGCAATCGGTAATGGCTCAAAGTTATAGCTTTTTGTGCTTATCTTTTTTAAACTTATCTAAACTTGTGACAATCTAAGGGCCGATTTCACCAATGAAACTGAACGCGTTCAGAACATTTAATAGCGTTCAAGAGCTGTCAGTGTCAATATTCCATAGAAAATAATGACACTCCCAGCTCTTAAACGTAGTTTATGTACTGATCAAGTTCAATTTCATTGGAGAAATCAAACCTAAGAAGTCCGATTTCATGTTTCTCATTATATACATGCCGCAATAACATGGTCTTCTAGACACACTTTATTTAAATTTTTGTCTATATTATTCATAATGTCAATGTAAATGCATAACTGTTATTTGCATGGTGTCTAAAATGCTAATTTTAAGTGTTATTTAATTAGAATTGTTGGTAACTGTGCTGTTGGTGTGTAATAAATAAATAACTTTGTATGAATGTCTACGTAAGAAATGCATGTAAAAACACGAATTAATCGTTGATTAATATTCCGACAGGATGTTAGTACAAAGCCATGTCTTTGGGTTCGTTGCCGTAGTGTTGTGACCGTTATAAGCCGCTTTTTGACCGAATAAAATCGATGTTCAAAATGTATACTTTTACAAACATTACATTAAGGAAAAAGATAAAACGTATTCTATAATTACTGTATAATTAAATATTGAAACATAAAACAAAATAATTATGTCAATGCAGAAAATTGGTTTAAAAAACTACGTCAATGATTATCATAGTCTCTCGCTATTTTGGAAGATTTTGCGTTATTGGTTATTGTTATATTTTTTGACTCGGGTATTACTTTTGGACTGTTTCTGTTATAATCGTTGACCTTGGCTTGCTAATTCCGCTCTTTGATTACGCAATACGTGATTTTTGTGTTATCGTGTGAACTCGTCAATATGTCCAAAAGAGGACGTACTCTCAACAGCCAGTCTCGTGACTTGGTATAAAGTCAGCAAATAGGAGGCCTCTTTTAGAAGTTACCCAAGTACAGGCGCTTGGAATTGTCCAAAACAGTTGGTAAAATTATAAAGGAAATGCACGGGCATTCTGGCTGTGCCAGTGCAAACCTACTTCACACAGCCAAAAAACAATTTAAAAAACAGTATGTCGAGTTTACTGTTTGTCTTTATTTGGCTTTGAAGCTCACCCAAATTTAAACTTAGTTGAGACTCAGTATGATATGATGCTCTGTGGTTGAGACTTATATAATATCAGTACAATTTTACAAACTTGTATGTATAATAAAACGATATGCCTCGACAATCAGTTTTAAGCAATAGAGATAAATTGTCGATTACAAACCTTAAGTATGATAAATCGATATGTCTAGAGAATCGGTTTTTAAAGCAACCAATTATTTTTCCCATCACTACACAAAGTACTTTGATACTGAGAATCGGTTATTAAAGCAGCCAATTCTATTTTCCATCACTATACAAAGTATTGTGATACTGACAATCGGTTTTTAAAGCAACCATATTTTTTTGCCATCACTACACAAAGTATTTTGATAGCTGTCAAATCACACTTCTTAGATTGTCATGTCAATAGAGTATGTTATTTTTATTTGAAACACACAATATAACTATCATCACAGGCTTACCCAGTACAATAGTGTAGTTATAACGGGTTTTCCAATAAGAGGTGTAAAAATATCAATGGTTTCGATGCTTGTGTGGCACGTAGCACCGTCTTGTTGAAAGTAAACGTTGTCCAGATCAATACCATCCAATTACGGCCATAAAAATCGATTTTACGGGATAAATTTCCGGACCGTGTTATCTCTCGAAGAGGTGATCACTATTGGCCACCGAGATCTTGTGATTTAACACGCCAACAGCACAGCGTCAATTCAAGACCTCAAAGATGGAATTCGTGAGGCTATCGAGGACATAGCGCAGCCACTTTGTGATTTGGTTATGGAAAATTTCATGAAAAGGATAAGGTCCTGTAAGCGTGGTCGTGGTGGTCATTTGCCTATAGAATTATGAGTAACAGGGTGTAAAGTTCACTCATACTCTTTAGAAAAGGGAGGATCCTCCGACCAGATGGATATCGTATCTGGTGGGCAACTGCCCGACGATTGATGTCGGGAAGTTGTATATATGCTAGCTGCGCGGTAAACTCTGATTGCGTGATGCAGGATTTGTGTGACGTCAGTGTGATGCGTTGTTCGGATGTAGCGGTGTAGATGCCGCCACATCACGACCGGAGGTCGAAACTAAGTTTTGTATCTTGCGATGCTTGCAAGTGCCAGTTGGGGTTCCAGTGGGTTGGAACCGCGTGTCGCATACATCGATTACTAATAAAGAACTAGATACACAATCAGCGACAAAAAGTGTCCTCACCAAACGCGCACCCATTTGAACATTCGGGTGCGCTTTTAATCTAGTAGCATTCGAACGCTCGGTAAAACATGCCTCATTGCTCGTTTAAAAACTGTTAAAACAACACATCTAGGTCGCTAAAAAAGGACGGAGTTTCATATTTTCGGTAAGTTTTAATATTACCATTATATTTTTGTTATCACTGTATTGTAAACATTGGTATTTTGTCAAGAAATCATCGTAAAACATATTTTTTTAATTAATTCCTAATAAACAGCAGGAGTTATAATGCATCTCAGTTGTAAAGACTCTTAGTTAACGTATTTAATCACACTATCGCATGACCACTTAAATTGTTCGGGTTACGTGCGTTGACTCTGTTCCACCGTTGGAGACGCTATTGTTTCTTTTCTTATTTTATTATTAAAGTATGATTGATTTGTTTTTTGTATTATGTGACTTCTTTACTGCTTCTATAAATATTATAGTAATATTTTGTAGATTTCATTTTTGTTTTTTTAGCTTTCCTCGAGATCCAGTGAGGTGCGGAGAATGGATATCAGTTATAGCACGACAAAGATCCGAAGAATTATTTCCCAGACCCAAGGAAGCTTTGTATGTTCGAAGAACTTTTTGAAAGTGATGACGAGTGATGGTGAGTGTGACTACGAAAAGAATCACAAGGCTATACAATACACGGAAAAACAAAACAAACTATCGAAAAGATAAACCCATTATATTTCAAGGAAATTAATAACATAGGATAATTTCATGTCAGTTGTGTCCGTATTTTTTTTACACCATTCTGTGTATATGAATATTACTACATCAAAAATTTCTTTTTGATTTTACAAGAACTTTCTGTACTTACTTTTTATATTTAGTAACTATTGAATTTTGATATAAGTTGTTTGTCAAACAATATCTTTATTATTTTGTCACAAATGAAAGAATAAACAAATAATTATGACTGTATAATTTTTAGTTTTATTATTAATTTAATGTGGTGCCTATCCAAGACCATATTTTTATTATTATTATAGCCTTTTATTTCCTTAATATAATTAATTACATTTCATTAGTTACATTGCATTAATAATTCGTATTTCAATATAATTTCATACAGTAAATAGATCCAATTAATACAGTAACAGTAATAATAGCATGCATTAAATTGTTATAATAATTGCACATTTACTAATATTTGTTGCTTACATTTTACATCTCGCATTTCAAATAAGTTAATAGACTATTAATTAACTTTAATAAAGTATTTATTTGTTTATTATTCTTATTTATATTATTATCATGCATTTGTTTTATTTTTATTGTAGATTAAGGACCTCTCTACGAGTAAAGGCCTCCTCCATTTTACTCCAATTTTCTCTATTCTTTGCCTTAGTTAGCCAGTCGTTACCAGCCATTTTATTTATCTCGTCCATCCATCTTTCTTTTGGTCTTCCCCTTTTTCGTTTATTGGGTGGTCCTGGCCAAGAAGTTATTATATGAGTCCACTTATCTTTGTTCATTCGTGCTATATGACCCGCCCACTTCCATTTCAATTTTTTACAATGTTCCAAAGCGTCTATAACATTTGTTGTTTTCCTTATAACTGTATTTCTTATTTTGTCTTTTCTTTTAAGATTTAGTATACTACGTTCCATTGACCTCTGACATACTTGCAGTTTATTTATTGTGTAGTTATTAAATATCCAAGTTTGGCAGCCATAGGTGAGACTCGGCAGTATACAGGAATCTAGTACTTTTTTCTTCAGTTTTACAGGGAGGTTTGATTTTAGTATTTCCTTATTGCTCCAAAATTTGTTCCATGTTGTATTTATACGTCTGTCTAGTTCATCTCCGTGTCTGGTCGTAGCAAACGATATCTGTTTACCCAAGTATATATATTTTTGTACATATTCTAGTGATATATGATTGACTTCAATGGGTATTGTTTGGTGGTTGGTCATGATCTTTGTTTTGGTGGTATTTAGTTCCAAACCAATTTTTTTGCTCACAGTATTTAGTTCATTGACCATTTTTTCCAGTTGAGTTGGTGTTTCCGAGAAAAGTACAATATCGTCTGCAAACCGGAGGTTACTTAAAAACTTGCCTTGTAGGTTTATGCCTTGCCTATGGTCGCCCTGTCTAACACCTCTACTTATTTTTATTTCGGGGCCTCGTTTTTCCATTTTTACACGACTTTTAGTTTTACCATATAAGTCTTGTATAAGCTCAATAGTCTCCCGTGGTACACCGCACTCATACAGGGCTTTCCACATGCTACTATGGGATATGGAGTCAAAAGCTTTGGCATAATCAATAAAAGCCAGATATAGAGGCCTTTTATGTTCTGTATACTTCTCAATGATCAAGTTTAGTGCGTGTATGTGGTCTATGGTAGAAAAGTTTCTTCTAAAGCCCGCCTGTTCCGGTGGTTGATGTTTCTCGGTGTACATAGCAAGGCGTTCTTCTAGACATGAAGCAAATATTATTTGGTTGAAGGCTGATGGGTCGGTAATTACCGATTTCGGCAGGGTCTCCTTTTTTATACAGTAGAATTATGTCAGATTCTGCCCATCCTGTTGGTATCTTCTTGTCATCTAGAATTTTATTAAACAGGGTAGTGAGAGGCGATGCTAGTAAATATTTACCTGTCTTTATTGCTTCATTTGGGATGCCATCTGGTCCATTGCTTTTGTCGGATTTTAAACTTTCAATTTTCTTTATAACCTCATAGGTAGAAAATCTTTCCAGCGTGGTAGAATTCTGAATCAAAATTAAGTTTTCTTGATCTGTTTCTTGTGACGAATAAAGGTTTTTATAAAATGTTGTGGCTGTTTCTATAATTTTTGACCTGGAAAAGGTTTTGTTGTTGGTAGAGTCATCTTTTAGGTAGGGAATCCATTTTTTGGCAGGGTTGAGTGCTTTGAAACCCTTTTTCAGGCTTCCTGATGATCTAAGATGTTTTTCAATTGTTTTTAATCTGCGCTCATACTGTACTTTCCTAATTTGTTTGTAGATATTTTTATATAGATAGCTGCGCTCTCTCTTTTCTTCTTCTGTTATTTTTTTCTTGATTGTTAGTTCATTTCTTCGTATAATTAGACTTTTTATACCCTCTGGAATACTGTCCCGTTTTGTAACTATTTCTTTTTCAATAGAGTTCAAACTATCAGATACTGCTACCTTGATTTTGCTATAGAAAGATTCTATGTCTTCGTTTTCTTCAAGTTTTGTCTTGGTAATTTTTCTTCTTAAAGCTTCGATGAACTGTTCCTTTTCTTCTATTGTGTTAAGTTTTGTATTATTATTCTTATACTTGGCTCTGCTTTTCTTTGAATTTGACATTTTAAATGTGCATCTTATTAGTCGGTGATCGCTGGGAAACGATAGTCTACTTAATATTTCTAAATTTGTTATTTTTCCTTTACTATTAATTAATACATAATCTATCTGGCTTTTGTTTTTCTTTGGCGATAGCCATGTCCACATATTCTTTTCGTTCTTTTTAAATAGGCTGTTTGTTATAAAAAGGTTGTTGGCACTACAAAACTGAAGCAAGGTTTCGCCCCTTTTGTCTCTCTTTCCAAAGCAGTATTTGCCCAGTACTCTTTCTTCACCTGCCATCCGTTGTCCAACTCGAGCGTTAAAGGCGCCTATTATAATTAGATGTTTGTTATAATGTAATTGAGCCTGACGGAGCTGATGATAAAAAATTTTGATTTCTTGATCACTTGCTTCAATGGTAGGTGCGTGAACTTGAACTATTGTAAGTGTTGTGTTTTCAAATTTTAGGTTCAATATGCATACACGTTCGGATATTCCAATAAAACTCTCAATATTAATCTTGTATTTCTTCTTCACAAGGAAACCAACACCATATTGACCTTTAGTTTCCCCAAAATAACAGAATATGTGGTCATCTTCTTCTATAATATTGTAACCTGACCTTCTTATTTCGGCAAGGCCAATAATGTCATATTTTATTTTTGTTATTGCTTGTTTAAAATCAAGTAGTCTTTCATTTGATAAAAGAGATCTTGCATTATAAGTACAGATGTATAGTGGTTGGAGTGGAGGGTTTTGGTCTTTTACCCCCGCGGTGACCGACCGTGGTGGGGGTTTACGTGGAGAGGTGGCTTTCTGTCAGTATTTATTTTCATTCGTATTTGTTTGAGGCGTCTTAGGGGTCATGTCTAGAGATGGGGTAGGAAGGTCGTTTGGAAGGGAATCTTTGTTTTCATTTAGATTTCTTGTCATATATTGATAGATGTTTGAGTTCTGTTTCTTGAATGGTTTTTTTGTAATATTTTTGCCCGCATTAGGATTTACATCAATAGTTTCTGGTGATTCTGACAAGTTTCTTTTATTGTGAGTTCGGTTTACAGTTGTATAGTTTTGTGGTTTTTGTTCTTCTTCTGGAATTATTACAAGTTTATTATACTTTAGAAATGCCTTTCGACCTTTCTTTCTTTCTTCAAGAAGTTGTGTATTTAGTTTTTTACGTTCTTCAAGTACTTCAGGGGGAAAATCTTCTTTGATATAATATGGTGTATCGTTAAACTTTTTCTTGTTTTTTAAAAGCTCAATTTTTAGTCCCATCGTACTGAGAGTAACAACAGTAGGTCTTATTTTTCCATCTTCTCGTTTTTTTCCCAAACGCCTCACCTCTTCTATGTTATCTTTACTATAGTTTAATTTTATATTTTGGTTTATAATTTGCAGAATGGCTTGTTGCAAATCATAGTAGGTTTTTTCTTTTTCTTCTATTCCAAAGAAAATCAAGTTTCTTTTCCTAGTTATTCTCTCTAATTGCTGTATGCGCCGTCCCTGTTCTTCTACTGTTTGTTCCAGTGCACTGTATTTAAACTCTAAATTTGTGAATTTTGAATCTATATTGTTATTTATAAGTTGTGGTATACTTAGTTTCATTTCGCGTATTTCTTTTGTTTGTTCATCAAACTTATTTTGCAAGTTTCTAATCAATGCAGTGAGTTCTTCCATTATTTACAAAAGCCGTTTTATTCGACTATGTTAGTGCCCTCTTGTGGTGGTAGGTGGAAACGCTTTGCTAATTAGCAAGGTGTTGATGGTTCCTCAATTTGACAGTTGATTCATTTGTAATCAATCAACTAGTTTCGCTATTTGTCTCTAGATGGCGCTGTCATAAATGTATGTAATGACTTGCATAAATTTCAGTTTTCAAAACCGTTTTTGTATGCACAAAGTATTATAAATCAACTTTGCTATAGAATACGCAAGACCATATTTATATTCAGGTAAATTATAATCATTACACTTATACAACATAGAGTATGATATGCTTTATTACCTACACCAACTTTTTGATACATTGACGAAAAAAAAAAAAAACAGTTCGACTCCGCTCATTTCTTGTCCTAGCGGCGATCCTCGGTCGTAAAATTTTATAGCTTTCATTTGGCACTTTGTATTTCCGACTTTGAAACATGCGTGTAAGGTTGAATTTGTTTTGATGTATGTTGACCAGCGACTATCGCTCGTAAAAATGTATTGCTTTTTGTACATAGCTTTGTGAATCCAACTTTAAGCGTAGCGTTTAAGGTTGAATTTTCATTAACGTATATTTATTTCAACTTGAATGTTGCATGGGATTGTGTATCTAGTTCTTTTATTAGTGATCGATGGTCGCATAGTTCGCGGTGAGTCGGAACTGTCTGCGAAGATGCCCCAGTGAGTCGGGGTGGCTGACTGCTGATGTCGACCAGGAGAGGGATTTAGCGCTCTGCTTGTGGACCGGCCGAATGTGCAGTGTGCTGTGCCAAGGTTGTTGATGAGGCTGAGGGTGATGAACAGGTATGCGCTAGCGCTGCATGCTGATGGTCAGGACAACCGTTCAAGCCGTGGTTGCTAGCTGGCTGTGACTTGCGGGATTGATGATGATGACGTCACGCTGAAGTAGTTGCACGAAGGCTGCGCTGACGATCACGTCGGGGTCACCAGTGAAGAGATGTGAGGAACAGGGTGTAAAGTTCACTCATACTCTTTAGAAAAGGGAGGATCCTCCGACCAGATGGATGTTATTTTCCACTATTAACGGCATACCTTCCTCTTTATAATGAAATAAACATCCGACCATTTATATTAAAAAATGGCATTTTTCTTTGAATATCAAAATGACACCTCTTATTGGAACACCCTGTAGTTAGAGACTTATAATAATTCACTCAGAGTATCACACTCAATTGAAGCAGTAAATCTGTTGTGACACCATATTGAGCGTATGCAGGGCGCGCGTCAGTGGCGCGTGCTGCAGCGTGCTGATACTTGATATTTTCCCGAGCAATACTTAGTTTTATTATATCAATATTAGCGCACTATCGTGTGTCAGGTCGTCTAAATGACTGAAACCGATACAACTTGAGTAGCGCCATGTGAGAGTACCAGTTGCATCGCAGTTGGCAACACCCGTTGCCAACCAGTTAAGGGCTGCCAACCCCTCAGTATAATTCCCATACTCCGCTCCGCTCGTACGTGATTATGGCGTTATAACAAATTTGCCTTCATGTATTTTAAACACAATAACTTGTGGGTTATATCTAGGTTTCTATTTAATAAAAAATCAAACGTTATTGAGAAATAAATTCAGTAAAGACGTCTGAAAATCAGCTTATTTTGCACAAATGCTATTTGAAATTTGGCCGTTCTTATTGTACTAATACATTGAAAAAGTATGAATAAAATAAGAACGGTTTCTTTTTTCTTCCAAAAAAGAGGCTTAAAAAAAACGTATATCGTGGAACAGGTTTTGTGAAATCTCCGCGCACCAATTTGCGTTCGATGTTATCGCGATCTCACTCTGGCTTCATTTTCAAACGTTGCGTTAGATCAAATAACATAAAAGCTTGTTGTTTTTAAAAAGAAGCATCATCATGCTAGCGTTGACGATAGACGAACCGGGAAGGGCCCTCAAACTGGGTGACGGCAACTCAACCCTAGATGAGTTGCCGTCATCCCATGTTAGAATGCGATTCGGCAAACATTTTCCAGGAATAGATAGCCTTCAGAAACGTAATCGTAAAAAAATATGCATACCCATTTAAAAACAAGTTAGTCCCAGCTTGGAACAGTCCTATTCCCAATCCTAGTTCCATATTCATCTCAGCGGCAGCCTTACACTCTTGCGCAAACAACTGAGCTTCATTCTCTTCGCCCGCGAACGCGCGAACCGTTCGCATGTTTGATATCGCTTCCTCTGCTACTAGTGTTGATTTTTCTATCTGGAATGTCAACAATTTGTACTTTGAGAACGATTTTTTTTTTTTACTAGCAAATACTAATGCTAACACTAGCGGCATGCGTAACAATGCTTCTTATTTATAAAACCACCCCCCTATTATACCAAACAAAAAAAAACTCTAATTGGTTAAGCCGTTTTCGAGTTTTAGCGAGGCTAACGAACAGCAATTGATTTTTATTTATAAGAAGAAGATGAAAAAGAAGATTTATTTTAAGGGTTTTAGGTTTTTTGCAAAATGCTCATCATAAAAAAACACCTACTGGAATACAAGTGTGGTTCGCACCACACTTGTATTTCGTGTTTAGTAGTTGTTATGATGTTGGCGATGCTGGTGTGCATTTTAGGAAAATACATCTCACCTTCCCTACCTATTTATAAAAAAAATCATTATCATTTATTCATGCTATAATATATTATCATTGGTCATTAATGCCGTTTCTGAGGTTTTGTTCACCAGAGCTTATTTTTTGTTATTATTTGATCGTGAAATTGGGAAAGGGGTTCCTGGACGGACTTGGTTCCCACTGCTGGGCAACGCGGGGGGCGTTAATGGCAGTGGGAACCAAGTCCGGAACAAGTACATGCTACGCAAATGATTTTGTTTTGTTATATAGGCATTTATAGCGTTTTCAAAAACTGATGTTTTAAAATAAATTGCCAGATACCTTAGTCGAATCAAGAGAACGAATCGAATTGAGAGATTATGACCTCAGAAACTGAGCAAATTACATAGAAGTAACCAACTCACCTGCGTTTGCGCCTCTCTTGACAGCTTCCTCAGCAGTGAACCAATGAACGTGCCGCCAATAACAACTGACGGTATACATAATAGTGTGAGGGTCGTCAGTTGTGGAGATATGACTAGAAGACTAACTGACGAACCTACTACCTGGAAATAAAAACAGCATATTATTTAAAACCATTGAATATTCGCCTCAAAATGTCTTAATGCACAAATTAAATTTAAAATAAAATAAAAAAACCGTCAGTGTTTTTTTATAATTTTTAAAAACAAAAACCAACCACTGAATACGGCTGAACAGATTTTCTTTTTTTTAGCTAAAAAACACTCTCGGTCAAGTCACCTTTCAAACAAAACAAAATCGGTTCAGCCGTTTGGGAGATACGATGCCGCAGACAGACACACAGATACACACTTACCACACCCCTCTTTATCCGTTGGGAGTTATCGATTTTTTTAATTACTGAAGTGGATTTGTTAATAAGATTACCTGTGTAGTAGCCCTCATTCCACCAGAAATTGTCTGTTTGAAGGAACTCTTGAAATCTTGCACATCAACTGTTAGTCTGGAATGACAAGTATGCATGCAAATAATATGTATTTCAATGATTTTATATGTTATTATAATTTTTAAACTCAAACTCAAGCTTTTATTTACAGTCAGAAATATAAAGCTAGTTGCCCATTCTAAAGCATAGTAGGTACCTATGGAGAAGAATGGGCAAGAAACTCCATGGAAGTGTCCATGGAGTTTTAAATGATATTGTTGTTACAAATATATTAGTTTTATCATTAATGTTGACCCTATAGGTGAGAACGATGTACAAAAACCGTACCCGTTAAAAGCGTCCAGAGTTCAGAAAAAAAAAAAAACAATCCGTGCCGCCGCCGCAGCCGTGGCAGCTAAGAGATGCACAGTCCTAACTGACGGCGCCCGTTCACGAACATGACGCATGGATTAGCACCATTCAGCTCAACCATTTTTAAGGAAGCTAAATGATCCAACACACGCGCCATCGACAGCGAGATATTTGAGTGAGCATGACATACTATCAGCCGCCAGGGCACATTGAACCAATTCGAAGACATGTCACATCTACCAACCCACTCTGGGTCCTTGTGGTAGATTACTGGCCATTCTCGAAAAAAGGAGGCCTGTGTCCCAGCAGTGGGAACATTATAGGCCGATTATGCAACTAATTACAATATAACATCACGCCGATTTTCCCGAAGGGTTGGGCAGAGGTGTAGCTATAGTACACCCAAATTTCGCCAGTTACGTTTAAGTCCCATGTAATAGGGGCCGAGCCTATTGCCATCAACCGGGCACAAATCCAGACTTCGGGCTGCTACTGAGAAATTCCCGATAAAAAACTCAATAACACGTTGGCCTACCTGGGAATCGAACACAGGACCTCATGCTCAGCAGTAGCAATTAAGACCTCTACACCAACGAGGCAGTCAACAACTAATTTCACGCAAAATTATCTCCATACCTATTAACAAGTTCCCCAGTTCTCTCTTGGTCGAAGAAAGTCATGTCCTGCTGGAGAATAGACGTAAACAAGTCCTGCTTCATCTTAGCGGCTACCCTCTCACCCACTTGCGATAGCAGATGGATATATAAGAATGTGAACATAGCCTGAAAAAGAAATGTATATTTTAATATAAAATTGAATTCAGCTCAAATAGTATTTAGGGACTAGGCTGTGGACCCTGCTAATGTGAAACAAATGCCAAATGATCAGAATGAGAAGTATTTAAATGGCGTTTTTTTGCTTGGTCACAGCTATAGAAAAAAAATATATATATAAGTTTACTCTGCCAAAGTACAGTCAACCGCACATCAGTGGTGACGATTTGACATGGACGTAAGGGTGGTTTTCGTAGTGAAAGTGTAATGTCTCTTTTACCTACATTTGTATTTTGGAAAAGCGGTGTCTCCTAACACAGGCTCAACTTCTTACAAGGAGTCTCCAATCACTAGTTGTCAAGGTTTACTTGTTCAAATAGTAAACCTATTTTCATTTTTCATATAATTTGTCATTACTGGTTGACTGTACTAAGTTGACATTATTGTATGAAAAAAATGATGAAGCCCTATTTTTTGAGGCTAAAATAAAACTAAAAGAACGTTTGTACGCAAAATACCCGCATTGCCGTGGAGTTGCGGACACCAGCCCATATTACCTACCTAACTAAAAGAAAAAAAAAACTGGTGTTGAATGTAAATAAGAAAAATCAAGCCTTTTCTTGGTGAGACACCGTTAATCCAAAGTAGAAAAGGAGATACCCAAGTTACATAATTATGTTGTTTCAAACGTAAACCAGTCATGTCAAAATGTAAAGTTTATGAACACTAACTTATTAAATCAAATAATCTGCTCAACATGATTTTAATTAAATAATAGTTGACCTGTCCCAGATACAATCCAACGAGTTTAAGTGCTGGCAGTCGGATCTGCTCCAGGAAGTCAGTGGCAGGGTTCTGTCTCTGGTTAGCAAGTACATTCACCACTTCTCCAAGTAACACTGGGATGTACACGTTCAGAAATGCTACTACTAATGCTGACTGGAATGGAAGAATACATAATTATAAAAAAGTGGGGTTAAATTTTTGAATAAGTAATTAAACTTTTTTATGAATACTTTTTTTTTGGGTAGTGACTCAACCTTTAACAAGTGCCAAGTTAGGTTATTTTAAATTAATAAAATTATATTAAAATTTGTAGATTAGATGATAAAACACAGCATTTTAAAAGTAGGCATGCATAATAATTTATTGGCAAAGGAAGCTAAAAATCATTTAACAATGACTGACATAGCATAATTGCATTACCAGCCCACTGGTTCCCACTGCTGGGACACAGGCAGGAGGCCTGTGAGAGAGAATGGGCCATAATCCACCATAGGGTGCTAGTTTCGTCACAATGATTTCCTTCACTGGTTTCAGAGAAGTGGTGACAAATTTAAACACACAAAGTAAAGTGCCTACCTGGGTTCGAACTCACAACCTACAATGTGTATGTCGGGGTTGATGCCACTGGGCCACCAACTGCTCCTGAAAGACTGACTTATGTCAGTCTTTCAAATTAATATTCAGGTGCCAGGATTTCATAATCTTAAAAGAACTCACCGCAACAGCAGCAGCTAACAGCCACTTATGAGGTAGAAGATAAGAAAGAAACTTCTCCCAATCAAACTTAGCAGTATCTTCTTCTACATTCGGCCTTCTCTGCATTACCCTAGAGTGAGCCACAAGGGCTTTGCAGTACGCCGGGCCATTGCTCAACAAATAACGTGCCCCAAGCGCTAAACTAACACCTGTACACAACTTCCATGGGCTACAAAACAATAATATCCCAGGCTTTGCATTTTTCTCCGACGATGTTTTGACTTCAGAAAAGTATCGTTTAACCACATTTGACGGCTTACTTTTCATAACATTTGTAAAGTATACATTGCTTTTAGTTGTCAGCAACCTGAAAAAAAACTTTTATTTAAGTATTGCTGTGTAATTTCATGTTTACTTAACAAAGTAAGCTGTGACTTATTTACTAATATTTACCTTTGTCTCACAAGCTGACAAGAGTTCATTTGCATTAACTGCCACATTTTTATAAAATTATGCTTACTACCCTATATACAAATCACTTATTTAAACATTCTTTTATTCTTAATTATCAAGATTATGCAGATTATTTCCTGAAAATTCATTTGATAACCTCAATCCATAGGCCAATGTCACTGTCTACTGTCAAAACGATGGCGTAATACTTCCAGTTTAGAAATGTACTTACCAATTAGTGAGAGTGAACCAAATATAACAACGGCAAAAAAAATAGAACTACTGTCCTACGTAAACAATAACCGTAAGATAATAAATCTGGGTTGTTTTGCAAGTAATAAATTAAGCCCCTGTATGAGAGAAATTTGTAAAAACGTACAAAATTTCTGAACTAGTCATATTTGTTCCAATTTACGTAATACGTTTCGCAGTAACATAATTTCCCAAACAATCAAATTGCTTCAACCTAATGGCCGATAGATGGCGATGAAGGATTTTAGTTACATGGTGAAGATTCTAACACTTTGATTATGACGTGATGAACAAGTTAGGCAGGCTCATTAGAAAGAAACGCCAAGCAGTCTCCAGTGTCTTCTATCTTATAAGTACATACAATTTCTGTACCTACCTACTTATCTATGCACTTTGTTACACCAGATACCGATGCCGATTCTCTTGAACAACAAACTAAAGTATCACTAAAATTCCTTTCTTTTGGCTAAGAGAATCTTAAGGTTTTGGTTCTTATTATGTGTCAGTGGTACTCGAAATAAAATGATTTAATTAATTTATTTATTTAATTAAAGCTATTTGCAAAAACATAAAACTTTAAATTTAAAATAATTTTGACACAACTTCAATCGAATTTGACAATCGCGACTCAACGTGGTTTGCCTTGCCCTGCCCCGTGAATTATTTTATAGGCGGAGGCGGGCAGAGAGAATTTTTCACCTTTTGTATGGAAAATATGTATAATTATTACCTAAATGTTGAGTTTTAGGGGTTTATGTGTTTTATATAGGGAACTTTTCATTATTTTTGGCGATGGTTTCAAACGAAAAGAAAAATAGATACTTAGGTACACTATTGTTGTTGCTCCTGAAAACGAGGTGTTGTTGGTGTGAATTTAGTTCACGACAACTAATTTTATTTCACACGATTTTCACAATCAAAATTTGAGGTGAAAAACATCAAATTCAGAATAGCAAAATTGCCATCTTCACTAAATTATTAACTCAGTGCCATCTTAGTGAATTACCTAAGCTGTCAATTTCAGAATGGGAAGTCGTCGTTTGACCGCATTAAACCAAATTTATGTGTTTTTAGTCTAGTTTAGAGGCATTTGTGAAAAGAAAATCGGCACCACTTACCTACCTCTTACCCAATTTAAACTTTTATGTCTTGGCAAAAAATAAGATCTTAAACCATTACATAGGAAACTACATGCCTACCCAAGACATTAATAAAACCGTTCATCACACACCAATTGACCACAGTTATAAATTTCACCCCTGACGAGCTGCGATCAAAACCGACCCTTTATTGCAAGCGATGCTTTAATCCTTCGCGTCCCCCTCATAGTCACTAAAGTGCTGACAATGAAATGCATTACACTTAAATAATGTTTAATTTGTTTGAATTCATTGTTGCTGTTTAATAACTTGAAAGGGAAGGAGGATTTTGTTTGTGTGTAATTGTTGTGGAGGTTTAATTTAATGAATTATGATAGCTTGGTAGTGTTATGGTCTGTGTGCATTCAATTTGAATACCGTCTTCGACCTTAGGAAGATGGAGGTCTGAAGGAAGCGGGAATCTGCTGTAGTAAGTAACGCCTGGGACCGGTCAATGTGGTGGTGCTTGGGTCTCGTTTGAGATAGTTATTTTTTCGTGCTGTTTTTTTTTTAATAGCATCTCGTAGTTGACCTTGAGATGTCGTGACTATACTTAACCGGAATATCCTGTAGCTGACTTAAACGAACTCAAATCCTCCAGACAGGTGCGAAAAACTTACATTACTAAGCGACTGCTCGCTAAGGGCACCCCCTTTGGGATACGGACCTCCGTGCGATGCAGGATTTTGCGTGACGTCAGTGTGATGCGTAGTTCGCATGTGGCGGCACTCTCTCTTTATGGTAAACGATAAGGTTGCAGTTGTAAAGAAATCCTTTGTCGAGTTATAGCTAGGCATTTGTAATGAGAAACCTTTTGGATGACGTCTCAAGGACTTGATCTCCAATCCCTGTCTGTCAAGTGACAAACTCGATAGCCCCTCTGATACGTTATTATTTATTATGGTAAGATGAGCCTGGAATACTCTCGTTAGACTAAGTGGTAGCGGGACTCCCGTCAGGAGCCAAGTTTATTACGCGATACTCGCGCGCACACACACGCGCTTATAATAGAAATAGACAGAAAGAGAAAGTCGTGTGAAGGGAGCCTAACGCTTTTTTCTTACGAGACGATTTCTACCAGTCAACTCCTACCGCAAACGGCGTTAAGGAACTTCGTTCCGAATACTTAGACAGGGACCTAATTCAAATGTTTTCTAGCTAGGGTTTAGGCACAAAATAATCCACGTATGCGAAATCGCAGGTAGGCACCGAAGCTAGCTTTAACACCTCACCATAACTGCGGTAGACCTATTAAATTTATGTTAGCGGTAGAACTTTAAGTCAGCACTTTAGTCACCTACAACTCTGCTAACGCTCAGACACCTGACTCTTTGTTATGTTTAGCTTTAGAGTAACACGAGGTTCCATATCGCGTATTGTTAATTGTTATTCGAGGAACACTAACAAAACTTTATTCAAATGAGATAAGCAACATTAAACAGTGCCGTTTTGTTTTAGCTGTTAGGTTTGTAGTCGGTGTAGTAGAAGACCGCTTAAACGCTGTGTCGACAAAAGTTTGAATAAGCATGGCGAACTGTAGCGCGTTCTTTCTCACAGTAATAGTACCTACCTAATTGTAGTAAACGAAACTTATGGAAGGTACGAAGGTACTAGATGCTTAGCTTGAATGATGTAGGCAATATAAAAAATGCAAAGGATTTAGGGACACGCTTCCTAGTTTCCAGTACAAAACCCGCCCTATTACAAAACACGACCAAAAAACTGTTTAGCCCGAGCCTAAACAGTTTTTGTATTTCGAACTGTAGGCCTGACTTTATTAAAGTTCTTAATACAAAATTTGACTCCTTTTATAATGTGCTAAGACCGAACTAAGTTGTCAGTTTCGGAATCTGTATTTCGAGTTTGTTTTAGCTTCTTATTTCAAAAACAGGCTAGATGGTGTTTGGTTCAAAGCATTGCTAAAGAAAAACCTTGTTTTGTAATAAGATCATAAGGGCCTAGACAAGTGGCAATCGCTTTCAAAGCGTAGAATATAACTTTGTATAGGCCCTCTGGAGTCAATTTGATTCTCAATTCTTAAACATAGGTATAGTGTTCCCACTGCTAGGACACAGGCCTCCTCTCAGTGAGAGGGAGTAGGTAAGCCCAGTGCGTTACCACTGGGAAACCACTCAGCTCTACCTAAGCAATATTACGCAATTGCTATCTAATATTTACCTAGGCTAAACTATACCTACCAAAAGTTCTTGGTCAAAAATGGGCTACAATCTTGTCTTTAACCAACTTCCTTCTTCTCAAAATGTTCCGAACCTATGCCTTCTTTATTGTTAACATTACGTAATTAAGCTGCGCATTGTTTGCCTCCCTCAGTTTTCTATCTCGTCATCGTTCTGTACCCTAATTGCGTAATACACAATCAATCGGAATCTGAATCGTTTTGTAACTGTTTGCCAATCCATTGCTTAATGAATATGTTCGATAAAAATTTCTGCTCAACTATGTAAATTACGCAATGAATGTTGTTGAACTGTCAAAATCAAACATATTCAACCACCACCGAGCGGATATTAGTCGTAATCGTTTACGAAAATGTGTTACGCAATTATGCTGCTGGTCATCTACTAATGGCTCAATCTCATCTTACTTTTTTCCAAAGACCTAAAACATTTAAAGAAAACTGTGAATATTAACATTAAAAGAAACAGCTTTTCAACCAGCCAAATTTAAACGATTTTTTAAAGCTCAACGCATTTCGACCATTGCTATTGCGTTGAATAAAAAAGAAATATACACAGATGGTCAAGTGGCGGGAACGCACCCCGGTTTTGGCGCCAATATAACCTATTGTTTAACACAAGTGGTGCGTTTAAAACGGTATTATTTGTGTATCGCTCGTTTTTATTTGATTTTATGCCATTTAAAGTTGTTTGGAGCATTTTGATTGTTGATAATTTTATTATGAGAGGCAGGAATAATTTTTGCTTTTGAATTTTTCTTTAATGACATCTGACGTCACGATATGATAGGGATGATGACAATTTTTTTATTTTATCTCAAAAAAAATGTTTGTTTCCAAATAGTGCAAGCGATGTTATAAAAAGTGGAAAAGCTTAACAAATTGCCAAGTTATAAACGTTTTAAAGCAAGTATTAGACAAGGACAGCACTATCGTAGAAGTGATGTCACGACTATGTTAACTGTTAACTTCATAGCAGTGCCATACATTGTCCGCACCGTGCGTCAAGGATGGGAACAATCTCCTCCTGAAACTTTTAAAGCGTGTAGCTTCTTCATGTTTACATCGATTTAACTGATTTTTTCAATTATCTCATTTTTATTACGCCTTCTTTGTATTTTTTTTTTTTGGACATTTTTAATATCAGTCATCATCCCTATTGTATATGTAATCATAAAAACAGGTAAATACTTACCTTCATAAACAACCGATGTATTTAAATTCACATACCTATAAAAAAATGTCTTTTAGTTTTTATCGTATTCGGATGAGACAACCTATCATGTTGATCCGTTTTGTTTAATTAGGCCGCTGCCGCCGCCGCGTCGCCGCCGACGGAAAATCCCGTGAATTTCCCTACTGACCAATGTACCGACAGACCCAGGTTTGAGCGAGTTTTTTTTTCTTCAGATTTTGATGTGTACACTTAATTTATACCTAGAATTCTAGAAACAGAAACATGAAAGAGCCTCTATGAATATCACATTTGCATTAAGGCTCCCGCAAACAGGCGCGATGCCACAGCGCGACACAAAGGCGTCGCGTGTCGAGCGGTGCCTTTAAGTCGGCGCGCCTGTTTGCGGGAACCTTTAACCAGACTGAGCAAATAATTATCAAGGTAAGTACTTTTTTTTCTGACTGTTTAATGTGCAAGCGCATGAGTTAATGGATTTCTAGGTTCAAACAGATTAACATCCGAACCTCGAAGTCAAATAATAATTACTTGAAATATAAATAAATTATTTTAATACGGCAATATCCGTCCCGGTTCTCACACTGACCACATTTACACAATAACGACCACCATCGCTAAATCTGGGTAAGCACATAAATCACAGATAAATCTAATAATTTGAGTAATTATTACACTGACTTTTAACTTTAATATTAGGGATGATTCAGCATAGTGTAGTAAGTTTATTTATTTTAAACTAATATTATAAAGAGGTGAAAGGACAATGCCAGATCCTGCCCCAGCTGTTTACAGGAAATGTCAATTAATGAAAATAATTGTAATGATTAAAGAACCTTTTCAAAATACATTGTTTTTCAGTAGAACTTGCCGATTACAAATCAATGATAAAAGGATTTCAACCCCCGAATTTCCTATTGCGTTACATATTGCGCATGTTAAACATCAAAAAAAGGTTTAAATACCAGTAAAACAAAAACTCATATTACGATTATAATAATTGTGATAATGCGTAACTTATATGTTGTTTAAATCGCTTTTTAACAATTATAAATTGCACCTAACCTATAATCAATGTCATTATAGTTTTAAGATTATAACAGAAACCTACAGTTATTAGGACAAATGTTTAGTTAACAGTAATAAATAAGCTTTAAGATGCTGCATATTGCAGGCTTGTAAATAACTTTTTGATTTTAGTGGGGCAAAGTTCTATAGAGTGTCTGGCATTCCTTTATAGGTCATACTATTGTCCTTTGCTCGTTTGTTTGTATGTAGGGGATTATCTCTGGAACTGGTAGGACTGGAAAGATTCTTTTTTGCATTTAACAGCCTAACTCTTAAGGAATGCTATTGGCTATTTAACATCTCGTTATTCCCCTTAGAAGCCCAGCAAAAAGAAAATAAATTCAAGAAAAAGAACCCTAAGCGAAAACTATTATATTATTTACATACGATTATATAATATACGAATGTGCTGCTCCCACTGACTCCTGAAGGCTTGATTTGGCGTTGTTATTCGGTTTAAAAAAACTAAGTCTGTTCATAGTGTATAGGAAGCATGTGATCGCTTAGACCCGAAATAAATTAGCACAAGGGCAGTAAGCTAATGATGATTGTTTTCTAACTCGTCCGCACTACCGAAATTTCTCATTTTTCAAATAAATGCAATTCATCAGTCCACACATTTCTCTAACCAACTTTATCTAAACTCTTTACAATCAAACCGACTTATGCTATCATAATAAATTAATAGTATGTCCATATGCCACAAGTAGCCCGGTTTACTCGGCAAATATCAATAACGTTCAATATGTTCTAATACTTTAATTTATTATCTGGCCTGACAAAATACCCGATCATTTAGACCCTCTGTTCACCCCCAAATGGCAAGGGCGTGATATTTCAGAATCGCGTGGGATTATTATGGTTTTATTGGTTGCATAAATAAATATTAATTTTGTCTTGTCTGTGGTAGGATTTTTTTCGAAATGGTTTTGAGAGAGTTTTGTGTAGTGTAAATAAGTAGGTACAGTCAGGAAAATTTATTGTTAAGCAATTTTCACCATAATTCAGTTTTATATCGATTTTATAGGACTGTCAAAGAATGAGAATTGTAATTTGATTATACGGACAATTTAGGTTGATAGTCAATTTGCTTAAAAATTTGTTACCAAAAATAATGAATTTACGAAAAGTTTTTGATCCCAATTTATAAAACACCACATTGTTGATAAAAACCTATGGCTAATTATTGCTTTAATTTAGGTATATTAATAGGTACCTAATTGGGATTTTTTGAACTGCGTTGAACTGATAATTGAAGTAAAAAGCCATCTCACATTTATCGAGTTGCACACAAGATTTTTTTGGCTTTCGATTTTTCCAATGCCTGTTATTAGATCCCTAGCAGTGGATGATTCCGGGCCTAAATGATGATGATGATGATCCATTTTCCAAAGGGTGTCAACGAAACCCTATTACTAAGCCTCCGCGTCAAGCCGCCCGTCTGTCTGTCTGTGTCAGCGGGCTGTATCTCATCAACCGTAATAGGTAGACAGTTATAATTTTCACAGAGTGTGTATTTCTAATGCCAACATAACAACAAGTAATAAAAAAGTAAAAAATGAAAGAGATCGCTTTATTATTGTTTACTACTTCATACAAGAAACGTGTTTTTTCGGCGTTTTCTATTAGTGTTTTTTAGCCAATTTTCTATTTTGTGAAAAAGTTTTGTTGGAAGATTTCATTTCACCAAAATTAAATTAAAAATAATTTGCCCACCACGTATATGTAGAACTTAATCCTATTACTGACACTTGTTCTGTGCAAGTGTTTAATGAATCGGATCATAGTGGATTTGATTCTTGCTTGGTAGTTAGTATGACGGCGGGGCGCTAAAATGTTGCTGTTTTTCAAAATAATCAGCCTGCTAAACCCTTTTTTGTCTATTATAAGAATATAGAAGAATCTAAAGAGCCACTTATTATTTTAATTAAACATAAAAGATTAATTTAATTTAAAAACAACTAAAGCTAAAATAAAAATGGATTTTCCCCATTAATATAAACCGAAAAGATAAGCGAAAGTTAGTTTTTTTTACTCGGATTTTTTCAACAGTCAGATATCTTTTATCTGAAGAATCAATATTGTGGTTGGACATCGTTTGAATATAAAATTTATGTCAAACTGACAGATTAATTTTTTAGATGAAAGTTGTTTGACTATTGAGAAATCAGCCCTTATAATTATATAGTCCTTATTTGTTTTAATAATTTATTTAGACAAATTCCATAATTGTTAGATACAAAAACATCCACCAAAACCACCCTTACACATTTTAGCGCTCATTGCAGCTCGGTGTCATCGCAGCTGTTAAGACCACCCGCGATTCATCTCCGCATTTTGACTTTAATATTTTACAATCACATTTCATCACCCCTCAAAACCGAACCACCGCCCTTATCACACGCAGATAAGGTTAAAAATCGAATGCAGTTTTGTGGATTAAACTGTTTTGGTTAACTGGTACTCGTTTGGGTGTTCAAATCTGCCGACAGATGGCGTTCTCAGTTAATACTGCTCGTAAGGATAAGTATTGGTTATGATATAAATCGAATGGAAGCTTTATTGTTTAAAGTTTATGGATTCGTTGTTTGTTAAACACTAGTGTTATGAGTTTGCGTAGTTATAAGGAGTAAGAAGGTATGGTCATGTTTGTATGAAACAGACTTGAATTTAAAGAATAGTTTTTTTTTTTTTTTAGCACACCACACGAATTACGGATGTAAACGTAGGAATTTAAGATAGGGTGGCACTAGGGGTGGTCTTTATCGAGATCTCGAAGCGATCTTTTAAAGACGACCTTTGGGTGGATTTAAAGGAAACCTCTTTTTGCGCTAGCAAAAGCGTCTTTTATTCGGAAATCTTTAACATTTTTCAACATAGTCTTATAACTTCTCTGTTTTCATCTTTGTACAGACTTAGTGATAATTTTCAGATCAGATAGATTATTTTAATGTTATATCAGGATATTTTTTTATTGCTTTGTTGAAATGTGTTTTTGCAAGCTTAAGCTGATACAATTTGATGAATAAGTTAGGTTACATCTGCTCATAAAACAAGAGAATATCAAACACCGCCACATATTTTAAAAGACAACCTTTAAAGAGATTTACGATACGAAATCACGGCAAACACATGACGCTCTGTAAATATTTACAGTAGGGTAAGCAACTGGTCGCATTACAGCGGATTATTAACGTTTTATTATGAGAAAATTAATTATTGAGCAAGGGGCTGAACTAACTGCAGATGTTTTGTAAACAATTGTTTTTTATGAGTTTTTGAAGTTTGTTGTGATGGGAATGTTGAGTAATAACTAGTGCTTGTTTTGATGAGTAAACAAAATCTTACAGATAAAACTTAAGTGAAGTAAGTCAATTGTGTCAATTTAGTGATCTGTCACTTCACGCTAAGATTTTTATAGAATAGATCGGCTGGAACGGATCGACCATAATAAAGAAACTGAGAAAGTAAAACTGGTTACAATACTTAAATTATTTAAACAAAAATATATGATGCATAGAGAAAAACGCATATTGTAGGCACTTATTACAAAAAGCACAAAAAGTAAAAAAAACTGGATTTAATAATAATAAGAAATACTGAAAAACTGAAAAACAAACAAAATGTGTAACTGAAAATTTAAACTGCGCTTTTCCGTCGGAGAGAATCGCTCAAAAGGTTTTCTTCGTTCTCTTTGATAAACCTAAGGTTTTCTTAGAAAAAAATTGTCTTATCATCATAACAAACAGTTAAACTTGTCTAAATAGGTAAATAAGTATGTAAATATTAAAATACCTACATATCTATTTCTTCAGATTCAGTCTTTTTCATACGGCACTCTGTTTTCAGAACTTGTTAACCTTTAAGAACTTACCTTACCCACCAGATGTTTCTTTATGATCCCCTCAAAGACTAACTTAACACAGCAGTCCTTACCTGATCTAAAAGTAGGACTCAAGAATCCGCATGGGCACTCAAAAACTCAGACCATGGTCAGACCCACGCCCAGCTCAACTACCCAACCATAATTTCCACTCAGCCCTTTGACTTAGCCTCGTATGAAATTCATAATAATTGAGGAACAATTAAGGTTGGCCGACCTTTGGGGCTTTGGTACACCTTTGAGGTAGGAACCATTGCGTCCCATTTCACTTTGAGCGTTTAATAGAGAGTAACCTCAAAGAAAAATGTACTTACCAACAATTACACCTACGTATGTAACTATGAGGCACTTGGTAGGGAGCTGAGTCAGTCAGTAAGGATGGGGTGGTTGTGTCGATAAAGTTAATGTAGAAACATTTTTATTGGCCTATTGCTTTATTGAGGATAGTTGTATAGGACACCTAGGGTCTTCGTGAATTTTCATTTAATTATTGTAGCATTTTCTCGAGAACGCCACCAAGGAAGTGAGACTTTTATAAATAACTAGCTGACTCGACAGACGTTGTCCTTTTTTTTTTTTTTTTTGTTCCCAGGGTGGAAAATCCTCATGGATGTCCTCCGCCCTGGGGCGGGCGGAGGGGTCTGTCAGACTCTTACTGACTAAAAACCACCCCGGTGTTCCATCTCACACCTACGCCGGGGTCGCGGGAACACATTATTCTTCCACAACCCCGGCTAGTGCCGGCCCGCTTGCGCGGGCCCCGTCTCGGGCGGGGAGAGTGAGGTGTACTCCCCCCGCAACGTCTGTGAGCGGCGCGCGCGGAACACTACGCGCGCCGCCTTCTCGGGTCCTGATGTTGGGGGGCGACGGATGTCCCCGAATCCGTCGCCCCTGGACCCATTTAGGGGGGCCGGAAGAGGGCGTTGTCCGCCCTCCTCCGACGCCCGGTGCGTCTGCTGCGGGCCGGGTCGAGAGTCGAGATCTCTCTCTCCCTTTCCGCAGCCTCCTTCTGCGAGATGACTGTTTCGCAGAAGGAAACCACCGCGTCCCAGGACTCGGCGCTGCCGACCATCGAACTCACTACGGTCGGCAGCGACAAGTCACTGCCTACTTCAGTTATGAGGGCACGGCGCGGCTCCTCCCAAGCGGCACACTCTGCCAGCGTGTGCCACGCCGTGTCCTCCCGGCAGTCGACGCAGTGGTGACACCGGGCGTCCGGCTCCCTGTTTATGCGACACAGGTACTTCCCGAAGCAACCATGCCCCGAGAGCACCTGCGCCGCCCGAAACGTCAGGGAGCCGTGCCTTCTCCCGAGCCAGCGGTCGAGCACTGGCCGGATCGCCTCGATGGTGCTGAGGCCGGCGGTAGGGCGTGACAGCCTCACCCGCCATTCCGCCACCAGGACCTCGCGGAGCTGCAACCGATGCTGCTCGATATGTTGCTGCATCGGTCGCTCGCCCCGCTCCCGCGCTGCCTCGCGCCACCGGTACAGTGACGCGAGCACCTTCGCCTCCAGGTCCCAGGGCGGTGATCCGGCCAGTGCACAACCCGCCTCGAAGGAGAGACAGACGTTGTCCTGTCTTAACTATGAATGGACATAAAATTGTCCTGCACAATATGCGTTGCACCAAAGGACGTCATTCGAAAACTATTATTGTATTTTTGAATATTGGTCAAGAAATGGATAGAATCACTACTCGTTCCAGAGATTAATGATCATAAAGGATCTGGTGGTGGAACCAATTGTGGCAATTTTACTTTTCCACCGGCACAACACGACCCAGAAGATTCACCGCTTTATTTTAATGCCTAATAGTACTGACATTTCTCCAATTTTTACTGATTTGTCAGCACTGCAATCGATTTTTGGATCGTAACGGAATGCTGCTAATTCCAGATTTACAGGAGCGTTGCGTCAGCGCAATCGCTCATGTTCATTGTGTCGCACTAGCTGTTGTTCCGTTTGGCGTGTACAAACTCGTTGCATTCTAGATCTATTTACTTCTCGTCATTTTCTGTTATTCTCAAACGTAATCCAGACATCCCGATACGACTATTAGCATTAGGTATCTGTCGCTCGCTGGTCGTTAGTACGATTAGCCCATGAGGTAGCTCGTCGCACATTTGACTGACTTCGACGAACAATGTCAGCTCGTTTTGTCACAAAGGATCAACAAAGTAAAGTTGTCTAACTTTACTACAATTTTGTAGCAATCTGAACTTAGGACAGTGGTGTTCCCGCTTGAATTCTTCAATTGCTGCACACGAACACACTAATTTATGCATGATACACTATCACATCATACATTAAACCGCATTATGCACATAAAAATAAAATTCAACCGAGACAACGCGACCTTTACACCCAGATTCCCGCCAAAGTCCATAAAAAACATTGGTTGTCAATGAAAAATGTCAAAGATAAATGAAAACAATTCATAAGTAGATACTAAACGACTTAACGAACATCAAATATTTGACAGGAAGGAATAGTTTCTAATGTAAAACGAAATTGTTGTTTTTATTAAACTTCAAGCATTCTTTTCATATTGACTCTGACCTTTTAAACCTTCCCTGGACTTCCACAAATAATTTAAAACCAAAATAAGCCGAATCAGTCCAACCGTTCTCGAGTTTTAGCGAAACTAACGCACAGCAATTTATTTTTAGGATGATTGATGATGTTTTTTTTACTTAATTTTCTTTTTTTCCAATTTTTTTTTTCTAAGCCATCCCTGAACTATAGCGACCAATACACAAAAAAACAAATGAAAATCGGTCCAGCTGTTTTTGAGTTTTAGCGAGACTAACGCACAGTTATTCATTTTTACATAGGTATATATATAGATAGATAGATGAGGATCAGCGAAAACACAATATTTCTGTGATTCCTCGTGTCAGTACTGAACTCAAAAAGTTTAATCAGTAAAATCCTTAAGAGATGTAGATAAATACTGCAAGTCTGAAAAGCGCTGATGAAGTGAATGCAAAAACCAACTTCTAGGGTCATCTATCGTCCCATTAAAGGCGGCATTTGTTTGCTTAATTGGGCCTTTAAACAGACTCTTAAGATATTACCTGCCCAAGTGCCCAAAGCTTCTAACGTATATGGTTCTATTATGCAAATGTCGGATCTTATTTATGGTGGCTGCCAAATAAAAACAACCGGTAACTATCTTCCACATATTTCAACACCTAACTCGACATCTATCGACACTTCACTTATCGACGTGCCCGTGCCGCCCCACCCCGAACATGCCCGTGCCGCCGCGTGGCCTTTGTGGAGTCTCTCCAATATTCGCTTTGTTACTCTGAAAAATGTACCAGCCGCCATCGGGCGTATTACTTTGTAGCAAATGTTTGCCTTCACATAAATACGACGCTTTTCACTGTATTATATCGTATTATATGTTGGAGCTGTTGAATCTTGTTTGGCGTTTAGAGATAGTGCTTTTTTGGGGAAATATTTAGGGTTTTGTGTAGGCTCGAAGGTTATTAGAAATTGTATTTACAGGACGAAGAAGAAGAATGAAAATACGTTCGTTAGAGGTAAGACATGACGCAAAGAGGAAGCTTTTCTTAAATGTAGAAGGCTGTCAAAGGTTTAATACAACGTGTTTGTTTTCGATGTCCCATAAATCTAGGGTATTAATGAGACTATGTCAAAGAGTCTACTGGTATATGAACAATCTAGTCGCAGTCTATCACCTCAGTGACAAACAAATGTTAAAAATTTAGGTAAATTAGAAGAACTTTTAAGACTTGAAGTAATTGAGACCGAGATTAGAATCAGTTCTTAAAAATATGGGAATTGCACCTCAAGACATAAGCTTGACATTAGATTGACATATTTAGCTTTTCGGCAGGAAAAGCTTATGCCAATCCTGGTACCTATTAGTCATTGTAAAAATCTATAACGCTTTGAAAGCGATTGTCACTTGACTAAACCCTTTCGTAATTTTATAAGTGAATTAAAAAGTAGATATATTAAAGTTGTTTCGGGAAAGCCGTCGCAATAATCATGAGTGTCATGGAATAAACCTCATACATCCACACGAATAAAATAATAACACCTCGCTTTGACAGCAACTGAAATATACATCCCTCATATGATCTGAGTGTGCTCTGATTTTAAATATTTTCTCAGAATAGTCGGTTAATAAACACCGACCTCATCTATTTATTTTTAAAATATTATTATGTCTTATGACGTGCAAAGATGTTTCAGAAATAAAATATCGTTTAACATTATATTATGAGTGACAAAAATAATCATAGCACAAAAAAAAAAAGTAAAGTCAGTAATCAACAGGAAAAAAAAACCAGAGCACTACGAAAAACAAAACACCATTCTTCTCCCTACAAAACATACCTACATTTACAGACAACCGAAACCCTAACACATTAATACTTGGACGTGTCCGAAGAAACATTTTTTCCCGAAAGCAATCCATTGGGCTGCTACCTAATGAATTTAGAGGGTTAATGGTACCGTCGGACCTTTGCAAATGGCCGACGGAGATATTGACCGGGATTGTAGCTTCAGATACTACTGCTGTGTTTTGTGTTGATGCCACCCTGATTGAGGGTTTTAGGGAAAACTGTTGTTTGGCAGATTTTAGGCGTGAACGGAGAATTTCTGTTAAACTGTTATGACATGTCCAAACTAACCGAGCTTTAAGGTCTATTTACCGAAAATTCTGCTTTTTTATTGTATGCACAAAATAGTTCTGCCAATCAATAACATTTTCAAGAAAATTGGCACACTCGAACATGTAAAATCAGGATTATAATTTAGGTGTAGGTACTGCTTATTATTTGACCCCATTTTAGTAAGAACACTCCTTTTTTGGTCAGTCGTGTAAAATTCTTGTTCAATGTCAAAGCTGTTTTTCCTGCTAAAACAAAGTTAAGCTGCACAGTCAAGAATTAATTCTTTCGCACTTTCGCACGTTAAAAAAACCAGAACTTCATTTACACCACATGCCGTCTTAACAATGACTTAGAAGCCAACAACAAAATACCAAACACGCACATGAAACGTAAGAAAACACCACATAAATAGTTATGAGCAACAAATATTGTCCATTTGACCACTAACAAAGATTCCGGCGAGCGACGCACCGTCCATATTGTAGTGGGTAGAAGTAGTGGGGGAGGCAATCCACGTCGGCGCATGTAGTCGCGAGCGGCAATATCGCGATGGCCGGCGGCTCATTTAATCACGCGACGGAATTTGCAGGATAAGGAGACCTTCGGGGTGAGTTAGAGTGGAGACGGAAATAATATCTGTTAGCTTTGTAGATAGTTCTGGCACAGTTTTACCTACTGTTTTGTGTTGAGCATAGTGAAGATCAATCGGTCAACGCTCACAAACAGAACGATAACTAGAAAGTGCATAGTAAAAGACAAAAGACTGTTAAAAATGAGTGGCATAAGGTTTAGAATGATTATCATTATTTTTCCACCAGCCTTGCTAAAGCTCCGTTTTTTTAGACCTTTTCATTTGCAGTGTAAATAGGTTTTCATGTGCCTCATCTGCTAGAGTGTCCCAAATATCCGTTCACCTGCATCCTTGACAATCTCAACAACGCTTCTGACGCCGCAATAAACAACCATCGACTACTGGACACAAACAGTATAAGCACATAGATTTTTAATTTTTGCGAACCTATTTACTGTTTTATTTCTTTTAATTTATTATGTACTTATTTTTATTTAATATGTTGAGTCCCTAAACCCGACTTACGGAAAACATTCCGTAAGTCATTTTTGGGTGACCACTGAAAATCAGCGCTGTGCTGTAGGTCCACTATAGCACAGCATCACGCTGAGTGGCAGCCTTGTCACAGTTTTTAAGTTTTGTAAGCGATTTATTTTGTATGCACGTGTTTCTGTGACAAATAAATCTATTTTTGTTTCTTTCTTGATATACCGTCGATATGACAAAAATAAAATTTTCAGTGTTATTTTTCACCAATCATAAAAAGTTAAATACTAGGCAAGTGTATAACATATCATATATAGGTTACACATACTACAAAGTCCACTATTTAAGTTATCCAGCTTCAAGGCATGTTTCATGTCCGTCGCTAGCAAACTCCTTGACCCGTTTCCTCCATGTAACTTGATTCAGAACGTGCAGTTTTCAAGGACTTAGTCACAACTTTGCACGTTTACAATGTTATTTATGAATTTCAAACCCAGACTCCGGGTTGCAACTGACAAATTCCTTATGAAAAAACCTAATATGACTTTGCTCGACCTGGGAATCGAACGGAGCAGTTGTGGCCCAGAGTTACTTACGAGTTGTAGGTAGTGAGTTCGAACCCAGACAGGCTCTTTACTTTGTGTATTTATTTTCATCACCACTGCCCTCAGAACGGTGAAGAAAAACATCGTGAGGAAACCGGCATGTGATAGGATCACCAAAAAATTGGTTAAAAATGCCACGTGGTGGTCCACTCCCTCTCACAGAGAGGAGGCCTGTGTTCCAGCAGTGGAAACATTATAGGCTGATTACGATGAGTAGCGACTTGCAAACACTAGACCGAGGACAATCATCACCACCAAACGAGGACAATCATCTTTGAATGGAAACGAAATTTCTGTCGTTGTCGTTTCTTTTTTTTTAAATTTATCTGGAGTCTACCCTTAAGGGAGCAAGTGCATCGTAACTTTTGGGTATTGGCAAAATCTCATTTGGAATTTACGATCATGTGATGCAACCAACATTTGGCACCTTTTGACAGTCATAATTCGTATCTGCTTATGCTGCATTGATTTCAGAACCGGTTAACATGGGATAATGTGGGTGTACTATGCAGGCAGATCTCTGGCCTTGTTGTTGTTGTTGTTGTAAAATTTCATCGTTGAAAGACACAACAACATCTGCAGAATTTCTCCAAGATCTCTCTCCACCCTTACTTAGCAGATGGCTGATAAAAGGCGCGCGGACATTGCACGCTTATTGGACGAGTCAATAATGTACTGCTGGAGGGACAAATGCCGAGACTAGACAGCATATTTGTATGTATAGATAGCAATAAACGTTGTCAACGATAATGTTGGCTTGTCACCGGACCAAGCGTGATTTGGGTCTTTGTTTGGAGCCTTTGAAGTGTTGTTGAAGTTAAAACACCTTATATTGTTAGGTATTTATTTGTTTATTGATATGGCACTTCATTTTCATTCATTCGCTACCTCTACCAGAGAGGAGGCCTATGTCCCAGCAGTGAGAACATTATAGGCTGATTAAAAGCGATAATTAATAATGACTGTGACTTACTCACTAAAATCACATTGAGTATTAGGTATTGTAAAATCGTCACTTACCAAAGTGCACAGAACTGGCAGAAGACTTAATGATAAAAGACGTGTTTGATACAAAGGTAACGAAATAAATCGAAAATGAGCTTTGTTCACAAATTATACCATGGGGAGTAAAGAAAAATTTAACAAAGTAAATGCACAGTAGTAGATATGTAGGACCCATCAAATTAATGCCAGTTTATGCATCTTCAAAAGCTTTTACAGATCGGCTTTTATTAATTCACACAAATTATTTAAGTATAAAATAATTTGCAAGTCTTTAGAACAAATCAAATTTATTTTTGAATAAACACTGTTAAAATGGTGTTATTAAATGTACCTACATGTTCCAAGCGTTCCATGTTGCAATCATGGTTTATAAAAATCAAGATTGACATTAAAATAAATTAAGTTGGCTAAAAACAAAATTAAGATATTAAATTCATAGAATATCCTTCTTACAGTTATATTAAGAAATACAGATTAATTATTTAAATATGAATATAAAATAATATATTTCCGTTCCGTTCCGTTTACGTTTATTTTCATATTAAATACATTTTAAAATAATTTTACAAAAACAGAAACATTTAAAAATACGATTAATTACATTTGAATATATTACTATAAATTATTTTAACACCAACCAAACAAACCAAAAATTCGAAGATTTGTGACATTACCAACCAGCACTGGCACGTGGTGGATTATGGCCCACTCCCTCTCACAGAGAGGAAGCCTGTGTCCCAGCAGTGGGAACAATACACGCTGATTATGTGCGTCTGTATCATGGCAATAGGCTCGCCCCCTATTCCATGGGACTTAAACATGGCTGGCGAAATGTGGGCTCTGCTTAACCTTGTTATTTTATGTATTTCTGTAAGGTTTTATCCTAAAGAGAAAGAAGCGATGTTCTTGTTAATGATAACGTTAACTTGTCTCTGAACAAAACGTGATTTGTCTCCTTGTATCGGTCCTATAAATTGTTGTTTAACCTGTGACTTTATCCTACTATTAAATTAAACGCGAAAGTTTGTGAGTATGGATGGATGTTTGTTACTCTTTCACGCAAAAACTACTGAACGGATTTGGATAAAATTTGGTACACAGATAGTTTATAACCTGGATTAACACATAGAGTACTTTTATCCCGATATTCCCACGGAATCAAGATTTATGCGGGTGAAACCGCGGGGAGCAGCTAGTAGTGAATAATTTTGTTTGGAACTATTATATCTGCCTACTACATAGCTCCTATTGGATGGAAAAAAATCAGATGGTGAAATAGGCAGTCGCTTCAAGTAAAATACTGGTATTCAGCTTCATCGAGTTATACTGGAACTGGCAGATTGATTGATTGGTTGTTAAGATGGAAATCAATTGCAATCGCTTTCAAAGTGTTTCGTATTTCTACTTACATCGACTTTTAACAGTACAATGTTTACTTTTCCATCGACGTTATCGCTCATAGAATGTCACTCTATGTCTGGGTCCACAGATCTTTGTAGAAAAACCGGCCAAGTGTGAGTCGGAATCGCACACGAAGGGTTCCGTACCACAGTACAATATTTAGCAATCAGTAATTAAAGAAAAAAACACGTTTCTTGAATAGGGACTTCTTTTAATTTTTACTTTATTTTATTTTTATTATTTCTTGACATAGCGGCAATAGAAATACACAATCTGGGCAAATTTCAACTGTCTACCTATTTTGGTTCATGAGATACAGCCCGATGAGAGACTGACGGACGGACGGACGGACGGACAACGGAGCCTTAGTAATAGGGTCCCGTGGACACCCTTTAGGTACGGAACTCTAAAATTCAGCTATTCTTTTAGGTTGATAGTTACTCAAAACAGCATAGGTAACAGAATTGCCCTAGCTTTTTGAAACCTGCACCCTAATTGCGTAACACATTTTCGTAAACGATTACGACTAATCTGTTGTATTTTGACAGTTCAACAACATTCATTGCGTTATTTACATTGTTGAGCAGAGTTTTTATCGAACTTTTAGAGCAATGGATTAGCAATCTGTTTCAAAACGATTCAGATTCCGATTTATTGTGTGTTACGCAATTAGGGTGCTGGATGGTGAAGGTTTTAATCCTGAGATGACGATGGGTCTGGTACAGAAACCCTCCCTCTTTTTAGAAGGCTGAAACACATGCGTAGGTAGTACTACTAAGTGCCGATTTAACCAATGTAAAATCGGCATTTAGTAGTACCGATTTTCAACCCAGTTCAAGAGCAGTAAGTGTCAATATTCCATAACAATTTTGACACTGCTCTTTAACGCGTTGACGTACTTAACCTGTAAAGGCATAACATCTAAGCAATCGATCACATTTGGAAAGTCTCGGGCTGTTCAGATGTTCTAACCTTTTTTCTATTAAGACCATTGTTCTGGTTCTGATTTAACATAATACAGAGACGTAGGTATACCTACCTAGTCCCCACAAGTTGTCTAACCTCCTCGCTTTCCTTTTCCTCGCGCCGCCGCCGCCGTCGGGCGTCGCTACACAATATAAATAAAGAAAAGTATTTTTAAGGATGCGAGTGGCCTCAGCCGCCGCCGCCGCCCGGTGGTATCATGTATCGCAAAGTAAGTTGCTGGCATTTTATTTCTGGTTGTATTCAGATAATGTCGTGTAGGGGAGATCCTAATTTTACTAACTAAACTGTCCAATTTTGACATAACAACGGTTTAGTTTACTCACACACTGACTTGTTAACATTTTAGAAAAATCTTATACTTTTACAAAGTTTGTAACTTTTATAAATACAATTAATTTATCTGTCATTCCTTCATTTTTAAAATTATGTTTACGAATTTTGGTGATTTTTATTCTTGGTGCATCATCTTCATTTATTAATATATAATATAATATTTGCAACTAATTTACACATTAATTAAATGAATTGTTTTACAATTTTTGGTGTACAAAATAAAGTAAAACATTTTATAAGAGTAACGGTGGAGTTCTTGCCCATTGTTTTCCATACGAAACTACTTTTTGGAGGGGGCGAGAATAAATAATATTTAAATATAAATTTTGACGTCCAAAAGTTCCTTTTATGTGTATATTTGAAATAAATTCCTTGACTTTACAAACATAGTCATGCGACTCATATAGACACTTTTTAAAACAAAGTATAAAAAAACTGCGACGTAATGAAACCAATTCCGTACCAAATCTTTTCCTCCGCAATTTCCTCAAACAAAATCAACTGTAGCAAGCCGTCACCATAAAAAATATACTTTCACCATTGTCGGTCAACATTCCTCATTCTTTGGAGCACGTCTTCACGCTTTCAAGTGCGTAATCCTTCAGGAATCGCCACTATTGTACTCCCTAGACAGAGCATTAATCCTGCCTTTTCAAGACAAGAGATATCCATCATTTGTCAACATTGAACCGGCGGTGCGTCCCCTTGCCTCCCTGCCACCCTCCCTTTACACTCACACAGGGGAAAACTGACACAGATTATGTTGGATGTTTTAAATTTTCAGATGGGACGTTTCTGAGATTTCAGATGAGCTCCTGAAAATGTTTTGTATGATTGGTTATTCGTAAGTTCGTAGCCTGATTGCTATCTCAAATACGATAGCTGCACAATCAACTGGAGAAAATAATTGACAAGGACAACCATCGAAATAATCTCCAATTGTATTACATGATTTAGTGTAAAAGACCATGATGATGGTTTGGGCTATTAGTGATACATACCTATATGTCACTAAAGAGATTTAAAAAATCAGAAAATTTTCACAAGTAAGTAGGTATGTATCACATTTTCCAAACAAGTTTCTATAAATATGTATTAAAAATTTGAATAGTTCCTAATTCAAATTTTTAATATCGTTTTTCGACTAGCACCCTAACTGCGTTACACACTATACCGAAATCACAATATGAATCATAATGAAAGATATTGGTAATCCATTGCCGCAATTGTTCGAAAAATTGGTCGGTTCAACAACACAAATAACGCAGTGAATGTTGTTGAACTATCAAAATGAAAGCCATTCCTACTGATAGTGTGTGGCTTCAAATAGGACACAGATCTTCATCAAAGTTACAAACCCAATCACTTTTTAATAACCGTTCCCCAAACAATGACCGGGATCCCGCCTCCCCTGGCTAATCTTTGCCAACCGCCTGTGTGGATAGCTGTATGAGAGAGAGCTAGTGATTGTCAAAATTTGGCTTCGTAGAACAAAGCGTTATTTACCGAGCCGGGAGAAGCCTTTGTGTCGGCATTACACCACTCCACATAATATTGTGAAACTTCTCACAATGCTCTGTTTGGTATGACGTATTATGAGGCTCAGAAAAATTGCGACTTATTGTACGGGAGGTGATTCGGATTAGGTTTTGAGTTTTTGAGGTGGCTGTCTTTTTAGGTGGTGGGTCGGTGTTTATAGTAGTGTAGTTTAGGTTGAAGTGGAGGCTTTTGAAATTATTGGTGTTCTAGGTTTTTTAATCAGGTTTTGTCATCCTGGTATTTTAAATTGTGTATTATAATTATGGGCGACTAAACATAATTTTAAAATATCCTTCAAATATCAACTGTTTTATTATGTTTTTTTTTTAAATAATGCATTAATTACTTTGTGTTTTCAAATCTGTAAGAGCTTTTATTAATCATTCCCCTAGAAGGTGCAACAAAAAAATAAACAACGATAAAAAGGGACAACATTCACTGTGCGGCCTATCCTTTTAATATAAACCGGCTATTAAATAACAATGAAGCCGTCACACGATGCACACAGAAAACGAATTACCGAGAAATTAATTGGCCGAAAACCCATCCGAACACACGTTCGCAAAGTTCGCGTTCGAAATTCAAATGAGGCGGCACGCCCCACCCCCGGCCCCGCCCCGCCGCCATCTTGGATCCGAGTGGGGAGGCGGAGGGGGGCTATTAAATTATTTCATTCCACATTGGGCCGCTCCCGCTATCGGATTAAAACAATTGCCTGTGAAACCGTAAATGGATAATGAATTTTGCGAAGAAAATAATATGGTACGAAATTTAATTTTGCTCGGAGCTCTATCTTGTTTTATTTCTTCTTGGAGTATTTTGTTGTTACATGTATTTTTTCTTGGATATTTTTACACGTATTGTGAAAATATGTTAATAATTTTCCGGGAATTTGTATTTTCGTTTTCACGAAACTACTACCGACGAAAAATTAATGTTTGCAGAACGGAAAAGTTACAATTCTCTAGGAAAAAAATACAGGTAAGAAAACTGTAAGTACCAATGGTTTACGTTTTATTGGAGATTCGCACAATCTCAAAAACAACTGCAGGTTGTAACTATGAAACTACACATGAACTTTGAAGCAGCTATGTACTGGTCGTTAAAAAAATACAATAAACGAAGTAAAATATATCATATTAAAAACAGAAAATTACTATAGGTACCTCTGGGATTACAGGCGTGATGTTATGTTATGTTATGTAAAAACACACAATAACATACTCATCTATCAATAACAAACATTAAGACGATCCATGCAACACCCTACAAACTAACTATAACTTACCTAGTCTTACCTACATATTACCTGGGTACCTTAAACCTACCTATATATTACCTTCCTGAGTGTGTCTGAATCATTTACCAACAGTGACCTCAATTAGATCAGAAATATAGGTCACATAATAATTTTCCACCACCAAAAACACGAAAAATACTGTAGAACCCAAAGAGAAAACATTTAAATTTAGCTATTTACCTACCTATTTCACAAACAAACTAGAGCAGCAAATCTCAAAACATACAGTCAAGGAATTTACCAACGTAATAGTTTTGCTTGCGTTTTCGACGACGTGTTTAATAATAAAACACAGAAAAACTCATTTTAGGTTCACAAAAACCAATTTCTCACCGACTAGTCGACACTTCACGTGACCAGAGGGCTGGATTGTTCTTTGCCTAAAGAATTAGCATTGCCATTCAACGTGGCAATGCTGCCAGTCTTCTGGGCACGTTTCCGGATGACAGCGATGCGGACGAGTACTTCGACCTTTTGTTTTTATATTCATTTGTACTTAGGTATAGTTAGTTAGTCATTTATTGTAGTCCTTGTGTAAACATTATAACTAGATAACAATAAAAATGATTGCCTCGTTCGTCTATTGGTTGCTATCGCTACTGCTGAGCATGAGGTCCTGGGTTCCATTCCCAGGTCGGGCAACGTGTTCTCAGTAGCGTCTGGAATTTCTCAGTAGCAGCCCGGAGTCTGGATTTGTGCCCCGTTGATGGCAATAGGCTCGCCCCCTATTACATGGGACTTAAACATAACTGGAAAAATGTGGGTGTACTATAGGTACACCTCTGCCCAACCCTTCGGGGAAACAAGGCGTGCTGTTGTTGTGTGTGTACGAACATGAATATTCTTACAGTTCATTTTCCAAGTAAAAATTTAACATTACAGAAAAAGTGATTGTTGGTGCCTGTACTAATGGATAAAAAAATTGTGTCACAGACACCAGATACAAACATTTTCGAATGTAAATGACAGAACGAAAAGATGACATACTTTCGCTAAGTATGTGGGAAAGAAAGTGTTTGGAAAATGCTATATTTTTTGCTCCTTGACATCTTAATAGCATTTTATGATATGTATATTTTATTAAAGATTTTATTATATTAGGTTTTCGCCTAAAATATAATTTAAATCAATACAAAATCCACCACCTCTTACTTAGCTAAGACTGATAAACTTTTATCTCTGCAAGCCTGCAAGTAATTATCTACAACTTTTCCATTAGCTGCTACTTCATAACTAACTCCCAATCAAAAACGAACCTTAATCACCATCCTTAAAACCGAGATTCAACTGCACTTCTTACACTATATTAAATACCAATAGTCGAACATCAGTGACCCGGAACTACTAGTCGAAAGTTCTTTTCGATATTCGCTTCGCAACTTACGAAGTTGTTGGCGAAACTTGCGGCCGCGAGTGCTTCGGTTAAGCGTCGCGAGGAGCCGAGGAGGTGACAGTTTACCGTGGCGAACATTGCGGTTCTATCGTGTCGTGTTGCCTTGTATCGGATGAAGCAAACGGTTGGCAGTATGCTCCACTTGGGAAAAAAGGAATATTATTGTAGTGAAACAAACCTAATCCAAATGAAAATGATTGGCTTGTAACATCTGCTAGCCTTGTAGCACAATAAGGGATCTTACGTTTACACACATTTTTGGTATGGTATTCTTAGCTTATTGTTGACCATTTCCGGGACTCACCCAAATTAGAAGAAAGTAAATGGGATAGTTTAATATGCCCAAAGGGCAAAGTGGCAGCCCAATCCAATCCAACAGATCTCTTGAAAGAGTAAAGTTCATTTCACCAGGTGTGAAAATGACGAAGATTTTGAAAGTGTCGAGTTTGAACGGTTCATTTTAACATTAGTTGAATCAAAGTTTCTATAATGTAAAGTATCTACACAGCTATAACTAGACTAAAAAACAACACAATTAGGTAATTTAAAAAAATAACCTACAAAAAAACCACACAAACAAAAGTTTTGTCTCTGCATCACCCTAAGGTTGACTGGTAAAAAAAGGCCTCAGGCATTTCCATCCGCCTTTGTACAGTATTTTTTCACTTGTGGATAAAGTTTTTTTGTTTTTTTTAAATCATCGTCTCATTCATATTTCATCCTCGAAGTAGAGCAACATTTCCATCACCACACATCGCAGGTGCGAATCGAACACGATTTAGCCATCAGCCTGGCGTCGTCAGTCGCCCCCCCACCACCCTCCTGTCACCCTCCCATCCCTTGTCTCCGATTCAAATTGAATCGCGGAGTTGCACTGCGCTTGAACTATGTGCACGCAATTGGGCGGATGTGGCTTCGAAGACAATACGGCTTGGAGCGATCGATACCGTTGTATGTTTTATGTTTGAGAGTCGTCTGTGTGTGTGGCACTGTCTCTATGGAGTGATGTTGGAGTGTGATGAAAGATGCTTTTGTGGCTGATGATTGGGAAAGTATTGGAGAGAGAAAAAAAACAAAGGATTGGACATTGTCTACAGGGAAATTGAGTAGATCTTAGTAATAAGTTTTCTGTTTGGTGCGCTTCCCAGAATTTTTATCTCTCCTTAATACACACTCAGTGATCTAGCTAGGCGAGCAGCGATTTACCAACAGTTCCTTGATGTAATTAATAATGCTTAGTTTTGTAACATCAACACTTTCATCGATCTCCGCTGGGGCTCAACCAAAGAAACGATAGAGAAGATATATATCGACTGCCAAAAATAGGAAAAATATTCTCCGTAGAACTAACTATTTCTTCACTGTATCACCTACAGCTTGCGTAGCATGGCAACAATAAGAACAGAAGAAACGGAAGACAACAGTACAGATTGTAGAAACATTTCTAAGGCGCGATGACTTAATTCAAAAAAAGAATGACTTGTTGCTAGTGCTTTGTCTTCTCTTCGTAGATTAGATATCAGAAGTGGCATCCAGCACGGACGAAAGAATAGACAAGATTACAGACGAATTAAAGAAATCTGTCATTTTGACTATTCTTCGGTCGACAAAATTTTGACAAGCTACACGTAAGAATACTACCTACTCTGTCAACAGCTAAAAAAGGCTTTTTTCTACAATCTTCTTCTTCCCCTCATTATAATTTATCCTTCAGTACCATTCTACCTTCTTCTGTCAGCTTGCCACTTCAGCTGGCCACCGCACAGCCGACGCCAATAGCCTGTATAAATTAAAAAAATATCAAGCACCACAAAGGCAGGCCCTCCATTCTTCACTGAACTCTTTATTAAATCTTGAAGCAATTTAATAGAGGGTATTGGCAAGAATTTGGGTTGCAAATTAATTAGATAATGAATTATTCATCACTCAAGTACCACTACACCTTTATATGTATGTAATTAAGCGAATTCTATATTTTAACCAGCTATTTGATCAACTGAAAGAGAACGTTCATAAATAATCATATAAAAATTGCGTTTATACATGTGAAAATTAAATAAGCAGTAATGGCCCAGTTGTAACGACCCGGACTTACGAGTCAGTTTCTTTGTGTAACGTATTTAATCACTACTGCTCTCAAAACGGTGAAGGAAAACATCGTGAGGAAACCGGTATGTAAGACATACCGGTTTCCTCACGATGTTTTCCTTCACCAAAAGTTCGAAGACATTTGACATCTACCAACCCGCATTGGGCTCGCGTGGTGGATTACACACTACCACTCAAAAAGAGCGGAAGCTTGTTGGGACACAGGCAGTGCACAGTGGGACCATTATAGGTTGATTATCTGAAAATTAACACGACGTTTTACCTTAATTGTAAAACAATAAATCATCTTCATATAAGAAATTCGTTAATTTTCGAAAATTCCTTATTCGTCCCAGGAGAAATATGAAATATATTTAACGTGAGACGAATAAGGCATTTTTCTGATGTTTCGTCCTACAGTTTACTGAAACAATATTATGAGTCATTTTTTCTCATGGATAATCAATCAAAACAAAACAAAAACCAATCTCAAAGCTGTGATTCAAAATAAAAACCTCCTAATTAAAAACTCAATTCATCCCATATACAGGCTGCTACCTATAGGCATAGTAATACAGGTTGTATCGAGTTTGGAGTGAATTGGGAAATGGGCCCGGTGTACATCAATAATGCATGCAAGCGGACAAATCACTTAGCGGGTCGATACTACCGACAGTGCATCGCGTTGCCACCGTACTGGTGCATACTATGTACAGCAACGGACAGGTCTGGATTATTTATTTACTTTGCGAAGTAGCTATTTGCGTTTTGGCTCGTGAGAATAATAGAATTTAGATTTTGTTTTGAAAAATGAGACAGTTAATATTTTATGGTCGGAATGTATACCCAGTTAGGAAATATCAAAAGATTTGAAATCAGATAAAGGTTTTAGAAATGAAAACCTTTTGATATTAGGTACTTATCTCTTTTAAAAGGCTTTGTAAACTCACTTTGTGACCTAGAAATAAGCACTTAGCTTTTTTTTTTCTTGATCTTTTAACCTGTAGGAATGTTTTTACTGTTTTATAGGTATTGTTACTGAAAAATAAATATTCAAAACCTTCGAATCTCAAATCAAGAATAACCTATTTTATAGTTTTTTACATCTTATTTTTAATTACCTACCGTCAAGCAAGCAACTACATTTTACTTATTTAGAGGGAATTTCACCAATGAAACTGAACGTGATCAGTACATGTAAACGGTATTCAAGAGCTGTCAGTGTCATCCTTGTTTGGGAATATTGACACTGACAGCTCTTGATCGCAGTGTATATGTGCTGACCGCGATATCGTGTTCAGTTTCATTGGTGAATCAACCCTTAAGCCTCAGACAAGTGCCCCAACACCATTCATCCGTTAAGAGCAAAAAACTTATGTAGGTGACAGCGAATAATATGTCACTCGATCATAATACTCTAGTAAGTGTAGCACACACACATTGACACAGAAACCAAGACATAGGCCATCCCCAACATCAATCTAACAAAAGGCAAAAAAAAACAAAGGCCAAAAGAATTTAAGACAAACGCCAGTTATAAAATGAACATTCTTCATAACAAGAGCGAGCCGCGAAAGAATGTGAGGCTCTATTCTTTCAAGCTCTTTCTATCCGATAAAGTCTTAATGAAATACTTCGTTGATTAAGCCCCGTCCGAGCTCTTTAAAAAAAGGAAAAAACCTTTTTTTTGTGCGCCTTTTTTGTCGTTTATTTTGAGGGATATTGGAAAATGTGGAGGGAATCGACTGAGTGTTAATAATGACATACTGAACTTTCTAAGAACAAAGAAAAATACTGTTTTATGGTACTGTGTTGGTGATTATTGCTTAATTTAAGGGTTCCAAATGACGCAACTGTTGTTTTGTTTTTAGGGATTATCGTATAATGGTATAACATAGGTCGGGCAACGTGTTATTGGGTTCTCTGAAATATCTCAGTAGATGCCCGGAGTCTGGATTTGTGCCCGGTTGATGGCAATGGACTCGCCCCCTATAACATGGGACTTAAACATAACTGCATGTTGATTCAGTATAAATCTCACCGTGAAGACTTGCGTGGAGTGAGCTGTCAGTGTCATCCCGCCTTGGTCAATCCCTAGCATCAGTGGCACCGAAAGCTCACTCCACCCTCACTTCACCTAAGTTTTCTCGGTGAGAAGGTAACAGAATAGCAGTACGAAATGTGGGTGTACTATGGATAGATACATATCTGCCCATTCCTTTGGCGAAATGTTTATTATTGCTCAATTTACGGGTGTTCCAAATGTCGCAACTCTTTGATTTCTTAAGTAAATTGGTAACATGGGATAACATTATGTAATAATAACAGTTTTGTTTTGTGAAACCAGGGTTTTGCAGTAATACCAAGGAATGCGTACGAACGTGATCGTTCTAGAACAAAGTCGGGATTTGTCATGGGACACCAGATTGGTATGAAGTTAATTTCGCTGTACATCTTCTTTATATATAAAATTCAATTGCCGTTCGTTATTCTTGCAAAATCTCGAAAATGGCTCGACCGTTGAATCGAATGATGAAACTTTGCTAAGTTGTTGTGTGCGCGCCAGAAAAGGTTTTAAAAGGCATTGCAACACATGTGGGGCGTCAGCTAGTCTTCATATATATACATATTTATAAATCAATTGTTGTTTGGTAGTAGTGGGGTGGTTTGAAAGAAAAGGAATTAGCTAGTCCTAACATAATATCTAAATGCGAAAGGAAGTGTGTTTCTTTGTTTGTTTGTTACGCTTTCACACCAAAACGGCCGGCTTAACGGATTTGGATTAAATTTGGCACACAGATAAACCATGAACTGGGTAAGGACAAAATCTACTTTTCGTCTAGGATCGTAGATGAAGTCGCAGGCAACAGCTAGTATGTAATAAAAGAGCCATTTATTATGGTTTCAAGCTTATTTTTTGTTTAAACTAGGTGGCTGTAATAAAACACAAAAATAGTGCATGTAGTTGCATAAAACCTTTTTCGTTACGTGAGGATTTGAACTTCGTTCCAAAAAAAAACATGTTATAAAGAGAGTAACAGCGTGCCCAGCCCGGTAATTTCCTATTAGAGAGTGCAGCCACGAGTGCAGCTGTGTTCTGCCAAAAGACTTAGATACTTAAGTAAAGTTATAATAAAGTAGTTAATATTCTAAATCTCGTAAAAGTCGTAGGTTCGAACCCAGACAGACGCTTTACTTTGTGTAAATTATTTCATCACCACTGCTCTCAAAAGGGTGAAGGAAAACATCGTGAGCCAAAAATTCGAAGACATGAGACATCTACCAACCCGCACTGGGCCCGCGTGGTGAATTACGGCCCACTCCCTCTCACAGAGAGGAGGCCTGTGTCCCAGCAGTGGGAACATAATAGGCTGATTATGCTATGCTTATGCTATGCAGAAACTAGAAATTTCGGGCAAAAAATTAGCACTTTTCATGCCTTAATAAAATCCGCGATAAACACAACGTTACATCACGCCTGTAATCTCCGAAGGGAACGACAGAGATGTGACTATAGTAGTACACCAACATTTCGACAGTTATGTTCAAGTCCCATGTAGCAGTGAGCCTATTATTAGGTAGAAATCCAGACTCCGGGCGGGAAATCCGCATTTTTAAACGCGTCCAAAATTCAAAAACAACAAAATCCTAATACGATTTCCATGGGAACATTACAAAGTACATGTGCAAATAGTTCCCTGCTATGGCACACTAATATCCGTTGTGCAAACAAAAAACAGACATCTATGCCAATATACGTTTTGCCGACTATACTTTACGAACCACCACCTTAGTGCTTCGACCCAAAGTTCAATTTAACTTGGCAGTTCTATCAGCAAGAATCCTCAACTTTAACTTTCAAAACATAAGATTCATATTTGCTTGTGATTTTGAGGTCAAATGTAAAGTTACCCCTGTATAGTCTGATCGTTACATGTTGACAACTTTTGAAGGGAGGCGAAGCAAATAAAAATGTAATATCGGGCTTGAAGAGCGCCACGTGCAATGGGAATTGATCTCTCTAATATTAAGATGGTGTTGCGATAATTGCCGTTCAATTTGCCGTTAAAATTGGGGTGTTTTGATGAAGTAACAAACATGATTTTTTGGGCTTTTTGGAGCATTATTTCTTTTGTGACATAGAAACCTACATCCGCCCTATTCTTTATGAATCTCACCGTGAAAACTTAGATGAAGTGAGAGATAAAGACTAATATTAGATATGTTCGAACAAATAATGTTATTTCTAAGAAGGCGTAGTAAAACGAGATAATCGAAAAAAACTGTGAAATCGGTGAACATATTATGTGAAAGTTTTTGGAGCGGGTCGCGCGGTACGGACAATGTATGGCGATAGTATAATGTTACATAGTCGTGACGTCACTTCCATGACAGTGCTGTCTTTGTCTAACAGTCATTTTAAAACGTTCAGAACTTGGCAATATTTTAAGCTTTTATACTTTAAATAATGTTTTTTCTACTATTTGGAAACAAATATTTTTTGGGTTAAAAAAAAACAACCCTATTGTATTTATCTCTAGCATCAGGTGGAATGAGATGTCACTTCAAGCTCACTAGACTTAAGTTGTCACGGCGACAATTTTACAGAACAGAGGACCTGGAGAAAGCAACATTCGTAAAATACGATTATCCATGACCCACTAGCGTCATGGATAATCGTATGTTACGAATGTTGCAAAAGCCAAAAATATATGGGGTTGACATAAGCTATCGAAATGTCACGTGATCATAGGCCGTAGCGTTGTATCATAGTGAAGCGATAGCGATTGTAGAAAAAGAATCTTTGCATTTGATTTTTTTAATATTTCAAGCATATTATTTGGAGTCCACTTTAGACGATACTTTAGATGGTTTACTAATCTTCCAACTGCGAATTCATACTGAAATATTTGGGCCTAATTCCCGTTTCGGAAGGGCCATCAAAAAATCTGTTTTTAAACAGAGCTTAACACTGCTACTGACTTGGCAGCAGATCCATATAGGCATGGTGAATTGCTGAGCTAACTTCCACGTTCAAGACTTTCTCCAAAGAAAACTATTGTGAAAGCGATTTGAGGTAGCAACGTACGTTATATTAGAAGACAAGAAAGAAAGAAAGGAAAACAGATTATTCAGCAAAACAAAACCACTTCACCACTACAAAATTTTCTATTTACTTCAAATCGGCACATAAAATGCACTTATAAACGTCATAATTTACATTAAAATTAAATTGATTCTAGTCGCCCCTTCCAAAAGTTAGTTTCGTATGGAGAAGAACGGGCAAGAAACTTCACCGTTACTCTTTTAAAATGTTTTACGATATTTTGTACACCTTAATTATATTTTTTATATGTGAAGGCGATGCACCAAGACTGATGTCAGGACCAGGGACCAAAGGCATTATACATTGCGTAAATGTTACTACACTGGCAAATGGCAACAAACAAACAATCAAAAGAAATGCCAAAAATGCCAAAATGCGAAACAACAATGATTATGCAACATGAAATGCCGAAACAAAAATGATTATGCAACATGAAATGCCGAAACAACAATGATTATGCAACATGAAATGCTATATGTGTATCAGCATATTCGAATATTGTTCCTGTCAATACAATCTTGCCTACCCTTTTTCTTAACTATTCTGGGGTCAGCTTCCAGTCTTACCCGATGCAGCTGAATACCAGTATTTTACATGGAGCGACTGCATATCTGACATCCACAACCCAGTTACTGGGTAATACGATACTCCTTGGTTATGACACTGGTATTCAGACTTTTGAGTTTCGGTCTACCCTTAACGACTGTCCAATATCTACGAATGATTGAAGAGGTCTCTATTTGTAATGGATGGTCACAAAGCGACCGCAGCAAGTGTAGCTTAACCTTCGATCGACCTGTACGGCTGCTAATATTGAGCCCCGGGTTCCTGTCAACACATCTTCTAAAATATCTCATCATTCACCAAGTTTCTACACCAACACAAACCCACTAATACAACCAAGAAAAGATCCTATTAAGTTGAAGAACAGTTCATTAAGACCGCAAGCCAAAGGAAAAACAATAATGGCTCTAAACGACACTTTATTTTTCATAGTCACGCAATGAAACCGTAAGCCGCCGCGCAATTATAAATATTTCAATTATTAAAAAGCTGACAGATTCAGCGGGTCCATTCTTCTGAGTGTTGTTCGGATTGGGAGGCTGGGGTTTGTTACACGGTGTGGAATTCTGGATGATGAAAAACATCAAATCAACTAAACAGAAAGTAACGTATTTTTAGGGTTCCGTAGCGAAATGACAAAAAACGGAACCGTCATGGATTCGTCATGTCTATCGGTCCGTCCGTATGTCGCAGCCACTTTTTTCCGAAATTATAAGAACTATACTGTTGAAACTTGGTAAGTAGATGTATTCTGTGAACCGCATTAAGATTTTCACACAAAAATAAAAATTAATTTTGGGGTTCCCCATACTTAAAACTGAATCTCAATTTTTTCTCCATCAAACCCATAGTTGTGGGGTATCTATGGATGGGTCTTCAAAAATGATAGTGAGCTTTCTACTATATTTTTTTTCTGAACTAAATAATTTGCGCGAGAGACACTTCCAAAGTGGTAAAATGTGTGAACTAAGAAAAATATATGATGTACATTACCATGCAAACTTCCACCGAAAAATTGGTTTGAACGAGATCTGGTAAGCAGTTTTTTTTTAATACGTCATAAATCGTAAACCGCAATTTACCTTTCATTCAATCAACTCTTGCTGCTACGAAACCCTTCATGGGCGAGTCCGACTCGCACATGGCTGGTTTTTTTTATTCTTCCAGAAGGAAGAAGATCATGATGAAAGAATTTTACAACTGGTCAAAACGGTTTAGTGTTTTCTTATTTAATCTGTAGGTTAGAATGGTATAATGATTGTACATACTTTGGTAATGCCTTATTTTAATGCTTTAACTGACTTTATTAGGTACTACCTTCTGCCCGCGACCAGTCCCGTTGCATCGAATCGCCTGCATGCGCTATGACTTCGCTTTCGCTTAGCGCTTTTCTTACATTTTTTCTTCTTGATCGGCTCCCTAAGGGTCCTAGCCTGAAAATAGTTTGCCCATAACGTTCCTCAAGAAATGGGCTATCAAATGCAAAAAAAAAAAACAAATCCCACGTGTAGTTTCAGAGATTACCCCCTACGTACAAACTTACAAACCAAACAAAAAATTTTATCTCTTTACGCTTTCTTTACTGAAAGAGGGCTATGAGAGATTATGATTGCGGCAGATAGGGAACACCTTTACCGCCATAACTTTCCATAATATATTATATGCCATACATTTTCATAATAAAACTTCACTATTTCATTCTTCTAGCCTCAGTCACTTCTTTGTTAGTTTTTTAAATATGTACGTACTTTATTTATTTTGTGAGTGATTCATGGTGGTTTATCTAGTATTACGAGGTTGTCAACCAGTTCCAGTCCTTATCATGACAGTAAGATCGTGACACAAAGTCGGAAAATTTAAGAACATGAAAGATAGTTATGATGGAAAATCTCTTAGTACCTCAGTGTGAACAATGTAAGAGACGAATGGGGTGTATAATATTCATGATTGGTGAGTTAACACTTATTACACCGCCCGTCCCTCCGTTGCTGCTCTGCTCATTACTTACTACTTAATGCTAAAACATTAAACGTTTATATTCGAACGATTCTGCTGCAGAGTCGAATTGTGGATAACAACGTTTTATGTTACTTAGTTAAGTAACAATTTTGCACTTTGGGGAAATATTACAGGTTCTGTGATTATGATCTCATCATCCTATTTTGTTATTACTTCATACTTTGCCTGCCACGGTATCTCTTTCGAACAACCCGCGACCCTGGCAGGCATCGGCCCTATCGGACCCCGTCACTTGGTGCTGACATCGGAAAAGGAGGTAACGGCTTCCCATTCGCTCTCTCTCAATCACGACCTGATGACATTAAAACGTCATAGTCTGAGGGCGAAGGAGAAGAACTGACGTGCAAGGTCCTTGGTTTGGTTATGATTGAGCATGTTTTGGGTCCTAAGCTATAGAATGATAACAAGATATACAATAGAAGCCTTTCGAATAAACCAACAGATTGCAATCATTAACCTTTTATCAATTACTAACTTCTGCCCGCGACTTAGTCCGCGTGTTTCGGCCCCGACCCAGCACGTCGCACCTTATCGCCCGCCCGCGCTATTACTTCGGTTGCCGACTTTTTTTCTTTTTTCCCGGCTCCTAGCGTAAAATTAAATAGCCTATAACCTTCCTAAAGAATTGGGCTATCCGAATGGTCAACAAACTCTTTAGCTTTATTATTAAGTAGCACTTCGTGCGCGACATCATTTCGGCTTCTAACGGTGAAACAATTTTTCAAATCGGTCCAGTAGTTTCGTAGCATATTCAATATAAACAAACAACCGAATCTTTCCTTTATATAATATTATGAACGATCAGTATATAGGTATAGATTGCTGTCATAGTAATAATACTACCTCGTTACTGTATTCTGGTGGATTTCTTTATAAAGAAATACATAGCGGTTGGACAGCCGCAGTACCCGCTGAGTAATTGTGTTAGAGACATGAACAATTTCCTTATAAAGAAGGAAAAACCTTACTTAGGCTTGGAAGCTGGAATGTATTGTGTAGTAGACGAATTAATTTATTTATTGTACGACAGCAAAATATTGCTCGGAAGTAATCATGTTTATGCATTGTTTAACGTTCGAATCTTGTTCTTCAATTAGTAATCTTGTCGACGTCACGAATAGAAACCTTCGTGCAATAACTTAAGGTCAACCTACCGAATATTGGGATACCCTCACAATTCATATGATGGCAGAAAATCTGACAGTATTACACGTAGGTTATGGGAAGAACATAGAAACACACTTATTGAGCCACCTTCATTAGACATTTTTATTAATTTACTTAGCAACAGAGCTGGCTTATTAGAAACTACACAAGTACACTAAATTAACATACAAAAATCAAACACTTGTACACTCGATACTAATCTACTAACAGCTACAAAATCTGATGAATATAAAAAAAACAATAACACTATAAAAAACTACAATAATTACAACAAAAAACTATTTAAATGTTCTTAATGCAATCAGTCTCACTACTTATTTAATTGTGAAGCATTTACAGTCCTGCCTATTGAAGATCGTCTTGAAGAGGTCAAAGAAGCAATGGTTTGTCTTAATTGTCTTCGATCAGGGCACGGAGAATCTAGGTGTAATCTTGTTCCTTGTAAACATTGCAAACAAAAACACAGTACTCTGCTTCATTCATATCAAGTCGAAACAACCCTTACTCTTGAGCCAGTTATCCCCGTCCAATAACTTTGCAGGTACAACTAATGTTCAGCAGTTCACTACTCTTCCGAACATCTTGCTTTCCACAGCGCTCGTGAGAGTGGTTGACAGCAAGGGCGACGTGCACACGGCCTGAGTACTGCTCGACAACGGTAGCACGGGTAACTTCGTTGCTGAGTAACTTTGCACGCACACGATTAACCCAGTTTACCACTGGGTTAATCGTGTGCGAGCGCCACCGTGACAGGTATCAGATACCTTCGCAACCAAGCACTCCCTATCTCCTAAGAAACGTTCCTGCAAGCAAGACTTTAAGAAATCCTTCACTCACAAGGACGACGGACGCTTTGTGGTTATCATGCCGCTGAAGGAAAATCCTTCAGTCTTAGGTGGTTCGCTTCAAAAGCCAAAGTGTCGGTTCATGTCTCATGAGCAGTTTCTAAAAGGTTCTGTCTTCAAATATAGATACAAAAACAGGGAGTCTTCGCCTGGCTGTCTTGATGGACATAGTTATTTTTACTAAATAGTATTTATACCTACCACGCGTGCAGCTGTCTACCGTCGACAGACAATCCGGCGGATCTTGTTACCCGCGGCCTGAAGGCTGATTCCATCAGTGTTCATTCTTGTTGTTAGCAGGTTACACTTTGCCCACAATGCCCAATCATAACCATCCAATATATGTGTTGGTGGTAAATTACACATTATCAATTTGTGATACAAAGTATCCATTTTGGTATTGTAGCGTTGTTTTATGCTGAGCCAGTGATGCTGGCAGACAGGAGAAGCAGTGATTGCAATAATATTTGGCAATTTCATCTGCAATCCAACACAAGCTTGTCACGTTGAACTCAATGCTGTGCTGTCTAGTGAAGGTCACTGATTCGCTCTTCAATAATTTGTCAGAATTTACTATGTTTCATTACTTCATATCATTTATGATGGTGGATGGTGAAACGTGGATATATATAACAGGCGTGATGTTATATTATGTCATGTGTTAGAGATAAGGCCGATCGTCCACGACGTTATACAAAAGTAACGAGTTAGAAATTCAAAATCACCAATGACACGGACCACCAATGAAATACTGCTATTGTGACATTCTGGCTAGCAAGTGATGATTGTTCTATCGCCGAAGAGGATACGCGACTTGCTATCAACGATTTGCTCGCTATAAAAACGCACAAAAGATTGTAGGTCCCGTTTAAGTAATATTTGATCGGTTGTTTCTTGTACTAGCTCAGCGATGCTCGCTTGGCGGGCAGAACACTCGCTGAGAGACTCACGCTTGGTAAATACGGCTACATATCAAGCTATACAGTTCCAATATAAGCTGATCTCGCATTAAGTAACAATAAGAGGTCAGTTTATACTGGAATTGTATAGCTCGATATGTAGCCGTGTTCATATATATACCAGCGAGTAATCGCTCATCACCGTCGATAACTCGCTGCTCGCCAACTTGATTTTACTTGCTAGCTCTACACGCTTCTCGTTAATTGCGAGGTGAGTCAGGTGCCGAAGCCCTAAGGTCCACAACTTAACTATTAGTGTGCTACGCCGCGTAGCACGTCGTAGCAGTCGTAGCTAGCAATACGAAAACAATTAAAATCTTACCAGCAGTAGGCCAATTCTCGTATTTAAAAAACGTGCAACTACTAGTCGCAATCTCAACCCAGCGACAATCAATGTCAAAAATGTATTGATTGATTTTTGACAGATAGAGACTGAGATTAGAATGTGAACCTTCTTAAAAATACGAGAATTGCCCCTCTGATTTTGTTTTTGGAACTATATTATGCTTTTGTTTGTGATTGTAGTATCTAAAGTTAACGAATGTGAACAGTATTTGTATTTCATTAATGTTCATGTTCGAATGAAATGGTTGCTGAGAATGAAATTAAAAATGAATTTATATCTGCGTAAGTGTAAGGTACATGTTGGTATAGAACGCTTATTTTACTTAGTAATGTCAAAGTGCGAACTGTGAATCTTATTTTGAATAATTCGCTTCGTTTTGACGACATAATACAAAATGTTGGGACAGAATAATCAAAATTAGTCACTTGTTTTCTACGTTAGCTCTCGTATACTACCCTCATTTTGAACCCCATAGTTCCACTACAGCTAAACCTATAACTAAATACCCCTTCAGCATGGCAAATAAATCGCGATTGTCACGACACGCTTAAAGCCATCTATAAGGGCGAGTACAGACACGCGACTGGGCGACAGTGCGAATAGCAAACACCCTCGCGGCGACACGGGCACTATTAATTACACATACTTGAAACACACGACGACTCTGTTTGTTGTAATTTGTATTTTGGAGAGTTTAATTCGTATTTTTGTTTACCTTAGTCCTGGTGTTTGTTGACAAGGAAATGTAGACTGTGGTTTCTGAGAGAAACTGAAGCTGAATGACATTGTTAAGAAATAGTTTTAAATCAGTCAAGATATCTTAGATTTCAAACACAATCACGGCGAAGATTGAAGTCCTTTCAGCAACCCGACAACAACCTTAATGTAACGAAAATAGAGATCGGTGTGATTTTGAAAGCGTTGCCATGACCAGCAACCCAATAGCAACCTTATTGTAACGACAATATTCGTGGAAGAAGAGATGAAAGCCTTGAAACTAAGACAAAAAAAAGTATTTCTTTAAAAAATACAATGTCGTATAAACATACACTATTATATTATATTAATATTCATTGTAAGCTTTATACAACTCACTCAAACTCAACTAATATGTTCATAGCGACGAAACACACACACACACACACACACCTATGACGAACTCACAAACAAATGCCTGTCTTGTATAACTACACGAACCCCAAATAAAACAAACAAAGACCTCACAATCAACACTAGTGGAAATTACATTCCTAAATTAACACAACACTTTGATACTTGTTCAAGTGTGAAATGACAAGTAATAGTTGACACTTTTGATGTCCCAATGTCCCATGTCTCATGTCCTTTGTTGTCCGCCATGACACGTGTCAACATAATCAATCGACGCCTTTTTATCAATTGCAAACACTTATTGCGTCTGAACAAGGCATTAGTTTGATGTTTATTGCGATGTTCACGAGGGTTTTATTAAAGTGATACATCTATACAAATAAATACTATAGTAATATACAAATATAATTAAATTGAAGTGTCTGTTTGTAATGTCAAAATAACAGGTTTTTATTTTATGCATACGAAAGTTAACAGTACGGTACGTTACGGTTTAAGTATCGTACCAAAAGATAAATGTTTAAAAAAATTACTTTCTGTCTGTTTGTTCCGGCTAATCTCCGAAACGGCTACTACGCTACTCTTCTCTCTGTCCAGGTAGCACGGTCCCGTAAGATAATTTTCGACATCAAAATTTTTCATAAATAAAATCAAAACAAGTGTTGTTTTGTAAAACAATTGATGTCGAGGATCACGGTTCGGGAAGAAAAGTCGTCCAAAATAACTGTTTTCGAATCTTATATACATTTAAATACAAATAAATAGTAGATTATTGCATCGAGCACAAAGTAATTTATTATTGCACCGAGTGCCTGATTTCAATCTAACAGGAACGAGGGCAATATAAATTACTTAAGGCGAGGTGCATAATCTGCTTTTCTTTCAACTATTACCTATATGAATAGTAGATAAAAGAAACTCATATCAAACAGTTAAAATAGAAGTTTAATTATTGAAATTAAAAGTTATACTTGAGCAATTATTGAACGTAAGGTTAAGAGTTTTGTTGGGCAAATTTATATTTAAATTTGGAACAAGTAGGATAGAAACGAATAATACGTACGTAAAAAAAAGTGTTGATATCGGCTGGCTGAATAGAGCTAATCCTTTGAGATTTGCACCTTTTGGTGCGTTAAAAAAAAACTGTGCAATAATGAAATTTCATACATTTTTATTGCTCTAGCTAGAGCATTAAAGACTCGCTTTGTACTGATTTTTTTGTGTGATTGTGATGAAATTAAAGCATAGTTGGAAGAAAAAAAATATTTTTTTCCTATTAAAAAGTTGATGAAAAAATCTTCAGTCAGTTCGATTGAGTTTATCCTAACTAATATTATAAATGCGAAAGTATGTTTGTTACGCTTTCACGCTAAAACGGCTGAACGGATTTGGATGCAATTTGTCACATAGTTACACCATGACCTGCAAAAGGACATATGCTACTTTTCATCTAGGATCGCTACGAAGTCGCGGGCAACAGATAGTTTTTCTATATAAATATGAACTACGCAGGGTGACATAATAAGCTATAATATTGCAAAAAACTAAATAGTTAAATATAAAGCAATACCTTATCTCTTCTAAAAATACATTCTATATTACATGACATACCTCCTTCCATGTCCTATGTATCTATCTACACATACACAACATATAGCAGTACTTCTCGAATCGCGACTTGTGACATGATCCTTCTGAAGTATTGTGTCCACACAATATAAGCGCAAATAAACCGGATCTCTCCCTGCCATGCCACGTACGAACTGGCAACCGGCTCTAACGGTAGCGTAGAGAGGAACTAGGATTAGGTTTTTATTTTTGCACGGGATTTTAAGTTGAAAAACCAACTATGTATTGTTTTAGTCTATTGTGTGTGCACTTTCTGGAATGTTTACGCCAATCACCGAATCATTGGCAAAGCGTGGTTATTAATTGGTGGTGGTGATGTTGAAAGGCCGAAAACGAAGCACAACCATGGGCCACAGACTTTTCCCGTTGGGGATGGTTTCCATTCTTACCTGCGGGGTACTTTGCACACACACTGTCAGTAGTAAGCTTTTAGTTTGACAGTTCAACAACATTGATTGCGTACAAATTTTTCGAACATATAAAGCAATGGATTAGCAATATCATTCATATTGATTAAGATTGTAATTAATAGTGTGTTACGCAATTAGGGTGCGGATCCAGCTGAACACAAGAAACACAATGTAGCTGAAAATTAATATGCCTATTGAATTATCTTTTGTCTGGTGTACCTACTTCAGAAAACTTTCCTATAACATATTATGTATGTTCGTGTTGGTGACATAACTCACCTTGAGTTCCCTAGTAATCTTAGCCAACCGGACATTTTGGGGGTCTGAATAGAGTAAGTATAAAAATTATACATGAATTTTGTAGATTGCTGAGATTTGCAAAAAACAAAAGAACATCAGGGGAAAAATGGAGACACACGAAATTATTCGTCTATCTTTGTCGCTCAAAACGATAATTGTATTGTGTGTCAGATGCCAATAATACTATCTCTGTCTGGCATCGACTTTAAAACGCATAGAATTCGCCATTTATTCGACATTTTAACCATTTTCAATGTACTGTGGCTTAATAAGGCTTCTAAGTTTCTAAAAATCAAATTTAAAATAAACAGTCAAATAGTCTATTGACACCTCAGCAGCCAAACTCGAAGGATGAATCCAAAACTCATTAGGTTTGCTTGTTTAGATAAAACTGTGACTCGTTCTTGGCTTGATAAACATCTATGGGGGAAGAAAATTGCAGGCAAACCTGTGAGATATTTATTGTCGTCTCGGTTCGCAAAGATTTTGAAGATTTAGGTTCGGAAGCAACGGTTACGGCCTGGTAAACCACCTAACAAGTCCATCAGCAATTTTATTAACATAGCCTCAATAGTCAGTTCCAATTTAATTTAAACCACAAACCCAGTCACATCCAAAAAGCAGTTCCTTCCAATTCCACCATCAGTTTTCTCCGTAGCCCGAACAAAAATAGTGGCTTTCAGTGCGATGACACGTCTGAAGTGAGCGCTGAGCGCAATACAAGTGAGATTAAGTCAGTCCCCGTCGTCGGCATTCGCACCTACAGTGTGCACGTGGCTTAGTTGGTGCTTGTGCGGCGGTTATGTGCTACATCTGTGCGCATTGTTAGGATTAGTTTGCACAGTAGGGTGTTATGGATGAAGGCTTTGGCAGTGTGATTTCTTTAACTTTCAGGTTCGGATTAGGCCTCTAGAGAAAGATTTTTGTCGCTTGCCCACCTTACAGTAAAACATCGTCTTCATCTTCAGCACTTATCGCAGTTCATTTGAGGTCGAAACAGCCTTTAAGGTTAGCTTGATCAAAAATTTGTGTCATTCTTGTAGATTACTAAATCATTAATTTCCTTTCTTCTTCTTAATCCTAATACTCGATCCTAACTGATGTCTAAAACTTGACTCGCATGTAACAAAACCAGTAAAAGCTAGCCTCTTATTCTATTGAAACTCCTTACTACGCTGGGCAAGCTCAACGTGCGTTCCACCATTGCTGCACTGTACCTAATCGGAATTCATTACGTCAGCGGACGTAGGTAAATATCCGACACTTACTTCAAGTCAGAATCTGTTTAAAAGTTTGGAAAACAATGGATTTAATTTAGACTGTGCTGCATATCGGTCGGGGGGCACTACCGTGCCGCACGGTAGTGCCCCCGCCAAGTCGAGCGCGAAGCAAACACTGCCGTATCATCCTTTACTGGAACCATTTCACTGCATTTTCAGGCCCCTATTTGAGAACCTCCGGATCAGACCCGAACACAAAAATTTTCGTCATCCAGTAAGCTATAATCACATACTTAAAATCCAAAATTTCAAGTCTGTAGGTCATTTAGGTCCGAAGTTAAGCGAAAGCAAAGTTTCGCATTTATGACACTCACTCACTCATGATCATCAGAATAGAACTAGTACTTCCCATAAACTCAGACAGCTGAAATTTGATACAGAGTTAGGGTTTAATAGCCACATAAAGGGAAAACTATAAAAACTAGGATAATCGAAGATCTGGAGTACCTGGTGACCCTGATTAGAAAATACAAGAGCCCAACCAAACTATTAGAGATCGACATACCGCCTTTACAAATAATATTCAACTTGGTGGGCCGCTTCATTTGATGTCAAAAATCGAAGGTCTGAAGTATCTGATGAAGAACCCTCAGCTGGTCTCAACAGTATTAGAGATATGGTAATGCCCCCTTCTACTATTGGTACATAAAAAAATCGACTGTCATTGCTAAAACCCAGTTTTTCCCAGTTAGTGGGACACATCTTCTAATTTAATCTAGCCTATAGCGTCCCACTGCTGGGCGAATACCCCCTTCAGCTTTGCCCACGTTTCTACAAAAAGTAGTGAAATCCCACCAAAATCATTCTGTAAAAAACTAGCCAAGTCTCGATGGAGCTGCTTGTTTTTCTCTAAAAAGTAATGAAATCTAGACAAAGTCGTGCCAAGTCTAAGGTTCCTTACCGCGATTTCTTTATTATTATAGTTAATGTTGTGTGAATTGGCCGTTGAAGGGTACACAAGGGTACAAAACAAAGTGTTCCATGACACCATTGCACCAATCTGTCGCCAGAACCGCTACCCATTGACAATGGAAAATTGCCACTTGGAAAACGTTGATTCAATAACCAGTCAATTGTAGGCTTGATAAAGCTGCGTATTTCAATAATATTTATGTATAGGAGAGCCTGAAACAAACAGTATAAAAAAAACCAGTATAGACGGACTTCTAATCATTGATAGAAGTCCGTCTGTAAGTCTATTTTATGTTAGATCGGTGGTCGATTTGACGCTCCAAAAAGAAGAGAGCAGAAGTCAGCATTATCAATGCTGAATGGATGTGTTGCACAAGCAAGAACAGCCTAAAATGAGACACTAGCGTCCAATGACCAATACCAGTATGGGCTATTATCTCGCTTAATAAACATAGGTAGTTACAACAGATATAACATTTCGTGTAAACAAAATTGACTTGTAGCCACTAAAGTATAAAGAATGTTCAACGGCCAAGTCACACAACATTAACTATAATAATAAAGAAATCGCAGTAAGGAACTTTAGACTTGGCACGACTTTGTCTAGATTTCATTACTTTTTAGAGGTAAACAAGCAGCTCCATCGAGACTTGGCTAGTTTTTTTACAGATTATATTGTATGAAATATTTATTTATAAAGTTTACCAAACGGTTCTTTATGCAATAATTATATCTTAACTTAAGTGAATTAGCCTTGGACTTACAAAGTCGCCAATGACACGTCAGGGTAATCTTAACAACAATGTCGATGGAACAAGCATCAATGTAATGTCTGTAGATCTCTTCCACCAATGTCCACCTAGTCTAATTCAGTGAATCACTAAACAATATCAACACATTAAAAAGAACAATCTCATTCAAAGTCTCAACAACAAACCTATAAATGTAATGATGGAATGATGGATAATGTAACTTAAACAAGTGTTATTTGTTGAGCTCAGTTGTTCATGAGAATGTCCCCATCTGCAGTGCAGTGCAGTAAGCAGTATCGCAAACAACTCCTGAACCCTCCCACGGCGACGGCGACGCTTTGTAGCTTTGTGGATTTTTGTAATATCTACTGGAAGACTGCAAGAAAGTAGTCTATATTTTAGTTACCTAATTTGCTTATGAGGAATAGCTTAGAAGATCATCCATATTCATGTTTTTTTTTTCATATTTAACAATTAATCCAGTATTGCATATGTGAGCTGTTACGCCATTTATGCCTGGAGTCTTTTATTTATTCAAAAATCATTGAATTTATTTTTATTTTTTTATTGATGATTATTGTTTTTTTTTGGGTATATTGGCGTGGCTAGCTAACATATGTCATAGCAGATAATTTAAAATGATGTTCTGTGTCTCGAAATTTTTATTACTTTGCATAGCTACTCGTATTATTGTATTAATTCAAGTTTTTTTTCTAACTGAACAGACAGCTGTATTGCTGGGGAGTTTGCTGTGAAGTGTTGAAGGGCGGGCGTTTTGGGGGTCTCTCTTATGTAATTTTGACGTTCGAAAAGTGCTGATTCTCAGCCTTATTTGAATAAATGCTTTTTTTTATGGTATATATCGGCGCAACTACATTAGTTAGTCAATTAAAATAATGAAACGATTAAGTTTACTAATTTAATTGTTTGAAATTAGTTCATAAACCATTGATTGATTGTTACGATGTTAAGCAACTTCTATTATTTAAAACATTGACAAAATAATTGTAACTCACCCACGTGCACATTTTTAGGTTAAGTATGGAACTATATACTTAACCTAAAAATGTGCACGTGGGACGAGACATTCTTGTTCGAGTCACTGGACAGTGCGGACCTCTCTGGGACATCGCCACGTTGTCAGTTGAATAAAACAAACCTTTGAAACAAGTCGTGAAGTTTTCTTTTGAAAATCAAAGATGAGTGATCACCATGAAGACGACATCAGACATCATCATCATTTTTAAAAACACCAAGGAGGTATTTCCTCCGTCATATATTATAGATTTAACTTCAGAATCCGCTAGATGCGGGAAGTATACAGAACCGGTCTAAGTGGCGGTGCTTGGGGGAGGCCTATGTCCAGCAGTGGACGTCTTGATAAAAAATGATGATGATGATGATATATTTAAATACAGACTAACAGGGACATCGAAGGACAAACTGTTACTATGGATTCAGTACCTACATGATTCTGAAAGTTGCGCTGTTATTTTTCGTCGGTAATATAAAAAAAGAGCTGTTCAGTACATTTTGACCGCGGAGGTTTTTACTTTTCTGTGAAATAGCAGTTTTTTTTTTCTCTCGCTAGGGCCTCAAGAGTCAAGTCCTGAATTGACAGTTAAGTTTGCGCGTCAATGTCTTTGCCAACTTATATAATCCAGCGCCTGCATGTTCATCAATTCTTCTACCAAACAAGAATATCTTGAAGTCAGTCATGGCATTTAGCGACGCCTACAATCTTGTTCAACCGACGTAAAGGGCAAATATTTTGCGTGATAAGTAGTTTATTGTATAAAATTAATATCTACTTAATATTTCCACATAATCGAAGCCTAAGTTATTCTCATAGGTAAATACAGCTAGCATCCACACTTTTTTACTTGACAAATAATATCCCTAATCTTACACAATCGACTCAAGTGTGCAAATAAGCTGCACTCCCACAGGATTACTTAATTTCAATCCGACGCGACCCCAAAAAGTGCTAAACTATTGACTTTGCAAACTAAAAACTACAAATAAGATTTAAATGAGAGAGGCGACGGTTTAGGGTTGAATTTAATATTGGGGAACGAATTAGCGAGGCGCGTAATGAATAATGTAGAGTGTTTATTTTTTTATTTTTTGAATATTTAGTGTTTTATGTGGCAATGTTGTTAATGTTTTAATGCACGTTTTAGAAAGTTACGTCTTTTTATTATGCCAAGGAAGGATTATTTTTTCCGTTAACTTGCCAAATTACAGAATAATGTCATTTTGACAGATGTTTTTGAGATTCTACTCTCAGATAATGTTAAATACAGTATATTTTTGTTAACAATAATAATATAAACTTCCTGGCCATAAAAGTTTACGGTTTTAAAAGATCTATCTGTGCCCGGTTGATGGCAATATTACATGGGACGGGTGTACTATGCCAAATCAAATGACAAAAAATCGAATATCAATTGATCGACCACTAAAAATCGAACGTCTAAATACTCGAATGTTCATAATATCAAATAGTAAAAAAATCGAACATTCAATGTATCGTACACTCAATACATCGAGTGTTCAAAATATCGAATGTTTGTTTGATCGAGCGTTCAACGCGTCGCATATTCATTCGAACGAAATATCAATATACTGAATTATTTTTCTATAGAATACAAGAATACATTTTTATCTTTAATTAAATTTTCAGCCAATTTTTTTATTAATTTTTTTAAATAAAAAAAAAATTGTGTGAAATGCAACTGTTCGGAAAAACTCTAATACATCCATGTTGTTTTTATTACTTATATTTTGCAATAGCATTACACAAAGTAGAACCCCTTTATGACATAAGCATAACTGGCCAAATGTGGGTGTACTATAGGTACACCTCTGCCTAACCATTCTGGGATTATAGGCGTGATGTTATGTATGTATGTAAATCTCTCTATATTTTTATCTAGTAAAAAATACTATTGCTACTGAATCCTTATGAATGATGAACACAGAATAAAACATAGTTACCATAAAGCTTGAAGAGATCAGACTCAGACAGTCATTTTCAAAGTAACAAAAAACTTACCATACAAAAGTTACAACAGCGCACAACCATAGTTTTCCGAATCTATAGTGTTGCCTCTCATTCAAGAACCGCATAAAGGCGACTTCACACATCATAAGGCATATCATAGCTTAGTTTCAAAAGAACCGGTAGTTAGTTTCCACCCAATCTCACGCGGTTCAAATCATTTCCGCTCCTTAACTACACACAATCGTGTGTTTTGCAAAATGGCCGGGCAGCGTCAAATTGGGGGTTTGTGCAGCCAGGCGTCATTCAATTTGCCCCACCGGCATAATATTTATTTCATTACTTCTATTCATAGGCTCTAATCTGTGTAGCGGTGGATGTTAAAAATATTTTTTTTTGAGAACAATCATAAATCTTTCATGTTTTCAAAAAATACCTAAAGGTAATAACTCGTAATGATTTTTCTAGAGAAGTAGACAGAAAAATATTGCTAAAACTGCTACACTCTTTTTCCAACTCAAATCCAAAATAGTAGTGTACAATATACGCATAGATATGTAGATTACATATAGATTTTAATACAATTATACTTTATTGTACACCAAAATCACCGCTGATTTTAACCAATAAAATAAGAATATCATCACCAAAATCATCATCAGTGACCATCAGCGAGGGCTGATGTATTGTAGGTTTTGAAGTGGTGGATTGACTCCTCAGTCCTAACCTACAGTTCATCGATGCCCGATAAAAAAAATAACAACAGACTTTTTCCAAAATACCAGATTTTCAAAATTGAACAGCAACATTACAGCATACGAACAGATCATGGCTTACTTCACGGGGCGTCACTATCAAGGGCTGGATTTTTCGACCCCCGCGGCGACATTATCACCCAACTTCCATCAAAAACCACCTTATTCTAACAAAAATAAAGTTGAAAATCTACCGACAACAATTTGTCAACGTAGCTTCAATGCGGAACACTACTGTGAGGATAATACCGCGATCAAACGTACACCCATTGTCATTGAGTGTGGTAAAGAATTTTAAACTTTATCACAAAAGTATAAAGTAAAATTTACTTTGGGTTTTGTTGATAGTGGTTTTGCATAAGGGGGTAAGTGAGATTCGTTTAATTCATGTAGACGTGCGCAGGACTCTTAATTTTGAATGTAATATTTGTAGGGTGTGTCAACGGAGACACTAGGTGGCTTGCACTTAATAGTTCTGTGCAACTCATTTGCAAATAAATTGGATTTTAAAGACTGAATTTTTATTTTTAAGTTTGAAGAGGTTTCCTTTTCGAAGCTTTTTTATAGAGCAAGGACTCATTTTGAAATAGAAAGAAATAATGGATACGTGCATTTGCATGGAAAATAAGTTTGTCTGTTGATGACGCTTTCACGCTAAAACGGCTATACGGATTTGGATGATATTTGGCACACAGATAGACCATGATCTTAGGCGCAGGCTTGCGGACGGCGAGCAATGGGTAGCTGACCGTCCGGTAAGGGCCAGGCCCGGGTCGACGGCGCGTCGTGTTTCAAGCGCGCCTCCAAGAGATGTCAGCACTTAGTGACGGGGTCCGACGCCTGCCAGGGTTGCGGGTTGTTCGAAAGGGATACCGTGGCACCAGCACAGGCAACTGAAGGAACACGGGGGGGTTTTAGTCAGTGAAAGTCTGACACGCCCTCCACCCAGAGCGGGAGAAGTCATTTGATGATTTCCCACCCAATAAAAAGATATACCATGATCTGGGTGAGGACATAGGTTACTTTTCATCCTGTATCGCAGACAAAGTCGCAGACGAAATCGCAGACGAAGTCGCAGACGAAATCGCTGACGAAGACGCAGACGAAGTCGCAGACGAAGTCGCAGACGAAGTCGCAGACGAAGTCGCAGGCAACAGCCAGTAAAAGTATACAAGTGAGCTGTTACGCGCAAATTTGTAGGAACTTATAACGAACGACAATGACAAATTTTACAGGTTTAGATACAAAAATTAAATTCTACATTCTAATAAATCTAAAGGTACCTATATAATCATACATAAAACATCATGGCTGAAATAGAAATTAACAATAACGAGACTATAGATTTTTATCTGCAAATAAAGTTGATACAGAATAACAGCACTTATGTTTTAGGCAGGACGTAAACAATTTTTTTATGACTTCAACATGCAGGATGATCTATCATTAAGAATATGTGAAAAGGTAAGAATAAAATATCAAGTTCACATTTGGACCTCAAGATGTGAACTTGTCTTTCTTGGCTAGTCTAGTGACAAAAAGTTCGCACGTTAGTTATTTGGTTCAAGAAAAAGATCTTTGATGATCTAAAAAAAAATATGTATATATAAGGGCAAGGATCTCTTCTCCCCCAGAAAAGTCACGAGCAATGTTGTTCCTTCACACATGTCAGTAATGTCCAAGATAAACTCAGAAACTCCACAAAAATTTGAATTATTAAAGTCTTTTCTAAAAGAATTAAACCCAATACCTCGAGATTGACAGGCGAGGCCATTATCACTCTTTTACGTAATAACATAACATAACATCACGCCTTGTTTCCCCGAAGGGTTGGGCAGAGGTGTACCTATAGTACACCCACATTTCGCCAGTTATGTTTAAGTCCCAAGTAATAGGGGGCGAGCCTATTGCCATCTACCGGGCACAAATCCAGACTTCGGGCTGCCACTGAGAAATTCCAGACAGAAAAACCCAATAACACGTTGCCCGACCTAGGAATCGAACCCAGGACCTCATGCTCAGCAGTAGCGATTAAGACCACTAGACCAACGGGGCAGTTTACGTAATAAAAGAGTGATAATGACAGTAAAAATAAAATAAAAGAAAGTCAGCAAATTTGTATAGAGTTATTTTTGGTCCGACGAGCGACGGTTGCTACGCAGTACTACGCGCTACGCCGCGCGCCGTAGCCTCATTGTAGCGACGTAGGTCAGGCTTCTCAAAGCGTTTTGTTTAATGATCAACTACAATTTTGTTGTCGTAGGACGTTTTAAATAAAAACAATTATTCAGTGCTTTCAACAATCTAGACAACAGTTCTACTTCACCTCCAATATGAAATAGGTGAGGCACAAAAATATTTATTATATTATTTATCAATACTGATTTGCACTAGCTACACGAAAGAAAAAAAAAGGCGTTTAAACAACGAAAACATTGGTTTGTTTTTGTTGTATTTATGCCAGTAAACGCCTTTTGCTCACATTTATTAAAACTAGCCAATGCCTAAACTAACTTAATGCGTTGCATTGCCTTTTTTTATTTATGTACCTAAGAGCGATCAAAACAAATAAAAATTACTTTTGACGCTACTGCTAAGCATGAGGTCCTGGGTTCGATTCCCAGGTCGGGCAACGTGTTATTGGGTCTTTCTATCTGGAATTTCTCAGTAGCAGCCCGGAGTCTGGATTTGTGCCCGGTTGATGGCTATAGGCTCGCCCCCTATTATATGGGACTTCAAACACAACTGGCGAAATGTGGGTGTACTATAGGTACACCTGTGCCTAACCCTTCGGGGAAACAAGGCGTGATGTTATGTTATGTAACGAACAGCAATAGATTTTTATAAAACAGAAGATTTAAGAAGAAAGAATAAGAAGAATATACCGTCCGCTCTTGGCAATTCAAAGAAAAACCATATACAATAATACTGTAGCTTATAAAACATATGTACCAATAGAACCCAATCCCACCGTCTTTACATAGCACACAATATATGGATTATAAAGAAAGGGATGTCGGCCCTTCGGTAAATCTAATAAACATCCCTTCAAGGGACTGTCGGAAAACAATTTGCCGACGAACTGATTGAATATGTGTCGAACAACGCAACGTGTATAATATATTTGTTTAGAAGAAAATTTATACATATACTTTGGGTGAGACAAGAGATGACAGATTTATGTACCTACAGGCTGCAGGTAGACAGAAATTGAAAATATTATTGTTGTTATTTTTATTTCAGAGAATCTCCATATAAGTTACATGATTATAATATTGTATCACAAAAACACAGAGTGTGCTTAGCAGTGTCAACTTCCTAGGTCGGGCAACGTGTTGTTGGGTTTTTCTATCTGGAATTTCTCAGTAGCAGCCCGAAGTCTGGATTTGTGCCCGGTAGATGGCAATAGGCTTGCCCCCTATTACATGGGACTTAAACATAACTGGCGAAATGTGGGTGTACTATAGGTACACCTCTGCCCAACCCTTCGGGGAAACAAGGCGTGATATTATGTTATGATGTTGATAGACTAGCAGTTGTGGATGGAAAAAAAAATAGTTTAATAACCATCTTATGCTTAGATGGTTTGTTGAGAGGATCAGTGAAAGGTGACTAACAATAGTAGATTATTATACAAAGGATGAAAAGACACTCGAAATAATGGCGTCCTCGCTACGCTCGTGCGCAAAACGTCTTTCATTTCGCAAAGAAACACAAGACAAGCAAAGTTAAATTGGTAAGATAATATCTATTTGAAATTTAAGTTAAAATTCAAGCATTTATTAAACGTAAGGAAAAGGTTCTTGCCTAGCATATTTATCCACACTAATATTATAAAACTAGCGGTTGCCCGCTACTTCGTCTGTGATCCAGGATGAAAATATCCTGGTAAGGTAAGTATCCTATGTCCTTAGGCAGGTCATGGTCTATCAGTGTGCCAAATTTCATCTAAATCCGTTCAGCCATTTTGGCGTGAAAGCGTAACAAACAAACAAATTTACTTTCGCATTTATAATATTAGTTAGGATTCGAAAGTTACTCTGTCTGCATGTAACCCTTTCACGCCTAAACCACTGATTTCGATAAAATTTGGCAAGAAGATATAAGGCATCGTCGGGATGGACTTAGACTACTTTTTGTTCTGGTAGCAGATCATTTCCGACATTCACCGATGGCAGAAGCCAGTGTTGGATATTTTTTGCGAAACTTGAGATTCTTGTGTTTCTGTAAATGTAGAAAGCAATATTTTGTCATTACAGTCAGCTGAAATAGATTTTATTGCTTCGCTTCGGATATTCTTTGGAAGTACTAGGTTGTGGAGATAATTCCGAGGAATGTAGGTTTGTCGTTTTTGTTACTTTATTTGATATTTTAGTCTTGTTTTCCTCTGATTCTTCTATATATACTTCGGCTTCTTTACTCGATTTCCATCCTCCGAGTATTTTAATTGTAGTCAAATCTGCGTCAGAATCAGCTAACAATGTAGCTGAAATTCTGCGGAAGCAGTGACCAAAATACAAGTTTGCATTTGACAAATTACTAGACATTTTGTTGCACAGCATTGTCTATTATTTGTAAAGATTCTTTCTTCACTACAAAGGTTCGGTCAACTTTTGTTTTAGCACTCTTAACTTTACTTGTATTATTTCCCCTTGTTTTCTCTATACTTCTGCTGTCTGCTTCTGTAAGTATAATCTTTTATAGGTAGTTCTCTTGTATAATGACTAACTATCTAATTAGCTATACAAATAAATACAAAAACAAAGAGACACTTAGGCGTCGAAGTATTCGTCCGCATCACTGTCATCCGGAAACGTGCCCAGAAGGCTGGCAGCATTGCCACGTTGAATGGCAATGCTAATTCTTTGGCAAAGAACGTGTGAAGTGTCGACTAGTCGGTGAGAAATTTCCTTAAAAAGAAGGCGCGCACTCGGGCCCCATGGCCCGCGTTTCGACTCCAAACTGCTCAAAAATGTAGTTACCCATAAGATAGCAGTATTTGCGCCGCTTGAGTGTCTCGGTAGCCGCAGCAGCAGCGCACACAGCCGGCCGTGCTAGGAACATGAGATGGCGCAAGGCAAGGGTATCGAAACAGGTTGCGTCCTGCACCAGAGGCCTACCCATCTTTCAATGCAACAACGTACCAGACGTTACCATAATCACGTATTAAGCCGTTTGGTTCTAATACCAATGGTACGCCGGCGACGACAAGAGCCTACGAATAATATTGTTGATGCTGGCGTGCCGTGCTAGGCAACCTACGCTCCTGGACCGATGTGCCCGAGACTGTCGACGGCGTCACCGCACTGACACCGACCAGGAGCAACACAAGATACATTCAAGCCAAGACACGTAGCGAGCCGAAACGATGAGTCATCCGTCATAGTGCCTATGGTGGATGACGGGAGCGCCTGAAGCCACAAGCCTGACTCCCATTCGCCCACAGCCAGCAGACGGGCACGCTCAACAGTATTAGGTGATTGGTTTACCAGAGTATTCCGTATACTTAATACCGCAGAGCGGCACGTCCTACCAGAGACGGTAGGACGTGCCGCTCTGCGGTATTAAGTCCAGTTCGGTTTCCCCGACAACCCAGGACGGGTTGTCGGGGAAACCGTACTGGGACAAGCCATTTTCCATGCGTTCAACGTATCAGTCAAACACGGTACTTCAAAATCGACCAGTGAGGAAGACAAAATGTTCTTGTATATTATCAAATACATACCCAATTACATGCGATGATACTACGAGTGATATCCTGACCTTTATTAGACTTATGATTCTTAGATAATTCATTGAAATATGTTAGTAACACGTTTTCCGAAAAAGACGTGACTCTTTTTTCAGCAAGCCATTTCATAAAACATCGTAAGATTTTAAGTATCTGTCTTTTGATTTAGTCGGTAAAAAGTTTTCTGCTACTTTTTTAGCCTTTTTTCTAATGAAATCAGGCGTGCATGTTTACAATTTTTTGAAACGTATATTATTAGCACGCGACAAAAAAACTGAATATAGAATTGCCGCTTACCCGCCTTTTTGTTTCTTTTTCCGTGGCATTCTACCCGCCAGTATTGTGTAAATATCATGGATGATGGTAAACATTAAGCTCAAATCCATGTAAATTAAATAATCATTTATAGTGAAAAACAAATTATAAGTATGAAGGTCATGTTACAAAAAAAAAAAAAAAATATAATGACAATTTTAAGTCGCAATTTAACAGAGTGGCTGTTTAAAATGTTGGGAAATGGCTTGCAGTTTTAAAAAAATTTGACAGCAGGGAAAATCGTATTCCAGGGACGAAAAATACTGTTTTCATCCCTCTGAGCAAGTAACTTCAAGCGTATTTTCCATGTATTAAAAATGAATAGGTATTTACATGGCATATGAGAGTAGAAACGCCCGGAGGGGACACCCTTGAGGGACATATAGTGACCTGATTGGTGATGTGCTTCAGAAAGGTCACGTGCGAAGTACGTGTGACTGTGATGTTAAGTTATCGATGCAATGTAGGAAGGTCCACTGCAGATCACTGCGATAGTCAAGTATCTTGATATTTTTTATTTATATGTCTATGAGTAACGCTACGTTGCGCTACAGGAAAAAGTGCATCTGAAATAAAAGTATATGTTTTTAAATATTTTATCAAAAAAATCTAAAATTATTTTTAGAATACATCTTGGACCCTGAAATTTGGGGTCTCTACGAAAGTTCTAACAACATTGGCAAAGGCTAAAATAATGCAAAAACAGAAAATTACTTCTGACACATCTTAAAACGCTACCAAACATTCTTTAAACATATTAACCAACATTTCCTACAAAATCAAAAGTAGAAACTCAACCACCATTTCCATTCAATACAAAACATGACACATTCACATTATAACCACATTATGCACAGTAGCCCAACTAAGTACGTACTCAAACCAGTGAAGTACGAAAAAAACATCTTCAAACAACAAATTCAATAAGATATGGTACATGTGGTCGAGTACAATCGGCCTCGCTTGAACACAATTGTACCCACTTGAGTGCACACGTCAAAATATGTAGATACATTTGTTAGAGCATAATTTGTTAAGTATAGGGGCGTTGTTGTGCAGATGTGAAAGTAGGTAGGATTCTGGCGGTTTCTCTGTGAGGATTTTATAAAATTTAATGAATTTGGTCCTTCGGCAAAAAAAAAACCTGATGTAAATAGTTTAGTTTAGACGTTGCTGTAAGCCATAATTTTAAACAGTAGTAGGTACCACTAAAGTCTTTTTAAATCCTTGTTTCCAATTGATGATACTTTTTCTGAAACGATTGAGTTGTTTTCAGATTGAATAGTTTAAAATCATAAGAGGGTTTAAATTTATGACGCAAACTGAACTTTGTGTGTATCTATGTCTTTCAGTCGTTTTCACAAAAAAAAAAACATATTTTTTACGTTTGTGAAACTAACTCGCAAACACAGGTTGAGTACCAAATATTTGAACACTAAATTGAACAAAAATACCCTTTATGTGTGACGACCTACGTTTTCAAGAATACTCGGCGCATTTTAAGAAGTATTTCTTCAGTATACCATCTGCACACACATAATCTCTGCCAATCCGAAACACAAAGCGATTATGCGCACTAAACAAGCCCTGCTCCGATCAATTGTGCGCGCATTGCGTGAACTATACAATTCAAATTATTTGCACTGCGATAGATATGTCTCAGAAACGGTGGGGAGTCTTTAAATACTCAATTATTTACGTTTGATAAAGATAGATTAAAAGGCCGGAATCATGACTGCTGCGTTTCTGAATTTGTCTAGTAAGAGTACCTACAAAAATAAAAGTCCGGAATAAGGAAGATCGACTGTTGTCATGCAAGTTAGGGAGAAGAGAGTGTTGTCATGCGGTTGATGCATTAATCTGAACAAATTCGTCTAGTCTAGTTTTCCTTACGATTTTGTCCTTGCCTACAACCACGACCACAGAAAAGCCACAGAACATAACAGAAGACAAGACTTGAAATACTTTATACGAGGCAACAAGATTGTTTCAAGTGCGATAAGGGTTTGATTCTACGTTGTCAAAAACGCTCTCTAGAAAAACAGACTACGTTTCACTGATGTCGAAATTCTTGACGCTATGTGGCGGCCACCGTTCTTCTAGGAAACCATAGTTTTTAATCACTAAGATTAAAAGTCATCGAACAATTAATTGGTATAGATACCTAAAAAGTTGGAACCCAGTTTTTGAATTTACGACCTGCAAATTCTAACCATACGATTTTAATCGATATTGCTAAAATGGTCTGTATAAAAAAAAGTTGTTGCTCCATATTGCCACTGCTGTATATCAAAGGTCAAGGTGCGAATGAGAAAGGGAAGATTATAAAGGATAAAGCAAATATGAAAAAAACAAATATGATAAATCCTTTGCCATTGTTTGACTCAATCATAATACCAGCCTATCATGGTCCCACTGCAGGGCGAAGGACTATTTAGACCCCTGTCATACAGAATGTCCTAGTTCAGAGGTCGAGACCTCATTAATGTAACGTGTACTAAAGTTTTAGAATTGAATCATTTTTACTATAAAGGATACATACATTTTTGCATGCATCACGCAAGTGCGATCCTTTTCATATTTTTGTATCTTCGTTTTGTTTGTTCAATTGCATATCCGTTATAATGTTAAGTGGAAGAGCGTAGTCACCTAACACAAGCATCCTCTTGCTTAAAAGGTGATACGTGTTTCACCAAGCATTTGTATAATTGCATTTTTTTTAAGTTAATTTATTTATGATGACATGTGAATTGAAAAGTTCTTGCCCGGATTTGAATTAACAACCTCTGTGAGAGGCGAAGCCTACTACAAAATCATCAAACATCAAAAGATTCCACAGCTTGGCGTCTCCTCACAATGACTGAACAAACACGACTATCGCAGGCGCAAGTCGCAACGATTCGAATTCACACTCGTCACGTTTAAACAAACTCTAATTTAATTATTATTGTTGTTACAATGTTGTTAATGCCTGTTGTCTTAACACACAAGTGTTGCTAAATATTTGCTTAGTCAATAACGGAGAAATTATCGTTTGTTTATCTTTGTTTGTGATCATACTTAGTACTTATTTATTTATTGTAGTGATGATTATTCAGATCAATGTGGTGTAAAATTCTGGGCGAAAATATTACATGTATCTTTAAATTTCCACATTGACTCCTGCAAGGGTGAATGTCAGCTTTTCTCTTATGCTTGTCAGAAAAGTTGGGTTTAAAAAGTTTACATTACAAAAGGTAATTATTTATTTAATGTTCATCTCTGTGGAAAATCGAATAATTGACAATCGGTGGTATCCAGCGGATTCCTGCGGACTTCACCAGCGGTCCACCTTGTGGGAGTTGTTTTAACTCTATGTCTTCCGGTACGCGTTCGCCACTCCAGAACCGTTCGGCCCCCTCGACCATCTATTCTGCGAGCATAGTGGCACTAAAGTGTGGCGATTGGTCGGGCTATGTCGGTTACCTTGGTTCCCCTACGGATCTCTTTCTTCATTTTTGATTCGACGATTGACCTCTTTCTCGAAGTTGGACCTACTGGACAGTATATCCTAGGTACGGCCACTACTTCGGGTGTAGAATCTCCGATTTGCACGAGGATGAATGTACGACATAGAGCATCATCAGCCGTTTTAGTGCTGACTTCACCAATGAAACTGAACGTTTAGCACATCTAAAACGCGTTCAAGAGCTGTCAGTGTCAATATTCCATGAAAAATAATGACACCGACAGCTCTTAAACGTAGTTTATGTGCTGATCACGTTCACTTTCATTGGTGAAATCGGCACTAAAAGGGCTGAACGGATTTGGATCTTAAAGGGCACACAGATAGAGACCTTGGTAGGGAAATTTGCTACTTTTCATCCTGGATCGCAGACGAAGTCGCGGATAACAGCTGTATTGTCCTGTCAAACAAATAATTTCAAAAATCCAAATATAATAGCAATTCATACAAAAATCCAATATATGAAAACCTAATTCGAACAAACATTTTAAAACAAAAAACAGCCAAATCGATCGAGCCGTTCTCAAATGATGCGCTTAACAACGAACAGCATTTCTGTACATATATTTAGATATAAATTACCTACAATTACAAGTAAGTATTATATTTGGTATGCACTAATACATAACAATGTGTTACCGACCTTGAATTACATAATATATAATATATGATGGAAGTGCTTATACACTACTACACTGTTTAAATATTGTTACGGCGTGTTTATTTTGAGCCTGTCAATTGTTTTGCTAGTGTCTGTGTGCAGGAAAAGTTTAGAATCTTCTTCAAGGTGTTAATTTTTTATATCCCATAACTCTAGGGTATGATTGAGACCATATCAAAGAATCATCAGGCATATGAATTATGTTTCAATCATCTTTATTTTTTCATTTTTTATTCTAAATAATTCGTTCGGCAAAGTCACGATTATAAAAGTCACCCTTACGTGAAATATGACAACGTCGCATTTTCTTAGCTTTAAATGTGATTGATTGGTTTGAATAAAATTAATTACTCGTATTTATCAAGGAAACTTAGATACCTAGACACATCGAGGGTCTATTTTACGGTAAGCAAACAAAATTGGCAACCTCGCAAAAGTAAGGATTCGTCATACTGGTGACAATTTTTGTCCTAATTTAATTATGTTCCTGATATTTCCGAAACTATTCATTTTTGGACCACCTATTCTAGGAGTTTTTGTATTATTTTAGCTACAGAATATATCCCTAGAGTTATGGGATATAAAAAAAACAGGTTGTATACCTGTTTTTTTAATATCTTATAATCTTTGTTTGGCCCCACACTTCGCCGGTTATGTTTTAACATAACCGGCGAAGTGTGGGGCCAAACAAAGAGTTATGTAATTTTTTGCTATTTACATTCTTAACCATTGAAGTTTGATGTCGTTCGTGGATCTTTGACAGTCGTTAAGGGTCGTCAGAAGCCCGAAATTCTGACAACCAGTCTTGCCAAGGAGTAAGTTAGCTGCAGGGTTGTGGAGATTAGATTGGCAGTTTGTCCATGTAAAGTGCTTGTTGTCAGGTGGTGATGATGATGATGTGATGTGAACTGCTCATCCAAATCCTAATTATAACTAATTATTATAAATACGAAAGTAAGCTTGTTTGTTACGCTTTCACACCAAAACGGCTCAACGGATTTGGATCAAAACTGGCACACAGACAGACTATGACCTCAGTATGAACATAGGCTACTTTATTATAATTACATAGTTAGGCTAGGAAAATAACTCTGTCTGTCTTCTGCCTGTCATCATTTCACGCCTAAACCACTGAACCGATAGTTATAAAATTTTACGAATAAGTAGCCTGGGACCCGGTAAAGAAGTTAGACTAGTTTTCATCCTGGATTTTTGTACGAGAAAAAATGTAATTCGAAATACACGCTTTTGAAGTCGCTGGCAACATCCGGCGAATATCAACATTCTTCTTATTATATGGTTTAATCGAGTTTCGGGTATGAGGCCACTTGTGGCCTCGGTAAGTGTAAGTAAATAGGTTTTGAAACAAAGTGTGGAAAAATATTTATTCATTGTAGAGAAAAATTAAAAATAATACTAATTTTCATAATTACATTATGAAGAAACAGATGAAATAGATAGTTACTGCTCTGTTGCGCATTTCACAGAGTACAAGTAGGCATGTACATTTTCAGTTTAACAGCAGTTTTAAGAGACCAAAACACTTACCCTAAAAATTGGATCAGTAATGCTATGATTAGGAAGACCTAGCAAATCTAAAATTACTAAGCTGTTGTGATTTGTTGACTGAAACGACAAAGAATTAATTTAGGTCAAACCAATTAAGTCATCGCGTAGTACTAACTTTAACGCCTTCAATTCTGTTAATAGGGACACCTTGCTGGCAGTAACTAAAAAAAAAATACCCCAAATCTTTAGTTTCCTTTGGTACGTAATGTTACGGACAACATTCTAAATTACTGTACCGGGACAACCTTCTGGAATCTGCTGTTGGTTGTCAACAAGGTGACCCCCGTGGGCCAGAGATTTTTAGTTTTACCATTCACCCAACTATTCGACAGCTAAATTCTAAATTCAACGTTTGATATCGTGATGATGAAACCTTGGGAGGCGATGTAGAAACAGTACAGAAACTACGAAACAGGACACTCACACAGACACGCGCATTGACGAGACTCCAAAGCGAACGTCGCGGTGCTAGAAGTCGTGGGTGCCGGTGTCGAGACGAATAGTAGCGTTATACGTTTATCTCTTGCGCCACGAACCGTCTGCGATCTTTCTAAAATACCTCAAGCGTATTGCGTAGTGTTAGAAATTTTTAAATTTTTCGTCATGGGTACGTTCTCATGGTTTCAAAGGGTGCTCAAGACGATAGCGAAGTCAAAATTAAAGTCGCTGGAGACTCTGAACAGGGACCCGTGGGGACGCCCCTACAAAATGGTGCGGGATAAACTCCGCCCATGGGCTCCCCCACTGACGCAGAGTCTCCGGCCCCAGCTCATGGAGGAGGTGGTGAGCACTTTGTTCCCTTCGCGGGGGGAGCATACTCCCCCGCCCATGACTCCGCCTACTGCGGTGCCGGATGCGGACCACACTGCCGACGACGACGACGATGCTTCGGAGGTGACCGGGGTTGAGCTGAGAGTGGCGGTAAATAGGCTTAGTGCCAAAAATACCGCCCCAGGACCCGACGGCTTACCTGGAAGAGCCTGGGTTCTGGCCATGGAGGCTCTCGGGCCTCGACTTATGGGGCTCCTAAGCGCATGCTTGGAGGAGGGCCAGTTCCCACTTCGCTGGAAGACGGGGAAACTGGTCCTCATTAAGAAGCCGGGGCGCCCTGCGGACTCTCCGTCCGCTTACCGGCCCATCGTGCTGCTCGACGAGGTGGGCAAGCTCTTTGAAAGAGTTATTGCAAACCGCCTCGTCGGGCGGCTGGTGCGGGTGGGGCCGGATTTGGCGGAGAGCCAGTTTGGTTTCCGCAGGGGGCGCTCTACGGTGGACGCCATCATGCGCGTGCGAGCCCTCACGACGGGGGATGCTGTTGCCCGGGGTGGGGTCGTCTTGGCGGTGTCTCTAGACATCGCCAATGCCTTCAACACCCTGCCCTGGAGTTGCATCAGGGAGGCATTGCGGTATCACCGGATGCCGACCTACCTCTGTCGTGTGGTCGAGGCCTATTTGACGGACAGGGCCGTCATCTACCCCGGTCACCGGGGAGAGTGGAACCGGCGAGAGATGTCATGCGGTGTCCCACAGGGATCGGTCCTGGGGCCGCTTCTGTGGGATATCGGTTACGACTGGGTGCTGCGCGCGGACCTCCCGAATGGCGTCGGCGTGGTGTGCTACGCTGACGACACGCTGGTCCTGGCACAGGGGAGGTCGCACCAGGAGGCGGCCGAACAAGCGACACTCGGGGTTGCGACAATCGTCGATAGGATCCGGCAGTTGGGACTCGAAGTGGCCCTGCACAAGTCCGAGGCCATGTGTTTTCATGGTCCTCGGAACGCGCCACTGTCGGGTTCCCAGATAACGGCGGGAGGGGTTCACATCGGTGTCGAGTCGACGATGAAGTACCTGGGACTCGTCCTCGACAGCCGGTGGAACTTCGTGGAGCACTTCCGACGTTTGGCTCCCAGACTGGAGCGGGCTGGGGCTGCCTTGAGGCGGCTCCTGCCCAATCTAGGGGGTCCAAACGCCTCCTGCCGGAGGCTCTACGCGGGAGTCGTGCGGTCCATGGCCCTTTACGGGGCACCGGTGTGGGCGCGTTCTTTGAGGCGCCGACCGGCCCGCCGGTTGAACGCGTCCCAAAGGGTCATGGCCATCCGGCTGGTCCGGGGATACCGCACGGTCTCATGCGAGGCGGCGAGCCTCCTTGCCGGATTGCCGCCATGGGATCTGGAGGCAAAAGCCCTCGCGCACGTATGGGGGCTTGCGGACAGCGAGCCATGGGTAGCTCGCCGTCCGGTAAGGACCAGGCCCGGGTCGACGGCGCGTTGTGTACCACGCGCGCCTCAAAGAGATGTCAGCACAAAATGACGGGGTCCGATAGGGCCGACGCCTCAGGGTCGCGGGTTATTCCACAGAGAAAACCGTGGCCCTGGCACAGGCAACTGAAGGAACACGGGTGGGTTTTAGTCAGTAAAAGTCTGACACGCCCTCCCGCTCCACCCAGAGCGGGAGAAGTCATTTGATGATTTCCCACCCAAAAAAAAAAAAAAAAAAAAAGAGGGCGGCTGCGAAAATTATCAAAGTTTTCGTCATGAGTGTCGATTTCATATTTTTCAAGGGTGCTAAAGCCGAAAGAGAGGTCAAAATGTAAATCCTACATGGCATCGGTGAGATTTTTCAAAAATTTCTTCAACCTTCCCTTGGGTCAGGGGAAGTGTCAACCAGGCTTTTGGAGATTTCGTTGAACAAAACCTGAGCAGTCGGACCCCACGGCCCGAGAGCCCGGCTGGCTTACATCTTGGCCAGAGGCTAAGTCAAACAACGTGGCAATGCCGCCAGTCTCTTGTTTACATTACCAGTCGACAGCGATGCGGAGGAATTTTTCGAGGCCATATTTTAGTTTATTAATAATTTTAGTTAGGTTAAGTTATTATATTTTAATAATTTGTGAGATCATTTAGTTAATTAATATGTTAATTTCTAAGCTATTATTTAATGTATAACTATATGTTATACATTAAAATAAAAGCTTAGAGATTAAAGTAAATCATACTATCGCAATCAAATTAACTGAAATCAAAATATATTATTTCACATGAACTTACAGGAGCCCTTATGTAACGTCAGAAGCTAGTTCAAATTGGTCGTTTCCTATGGAAAAGACACGGCAAGAAACTCCACGGATACTATTGTAAAATAATTGTTTTTCACAGAGTATTCAAATAACTGTGTTAATCTATGTATGGGAGAATAGTGTAGGCCTGTAACAAGTACCACGTGCTTAACAAATAGAAAAATGGTCCATTTGTAGACCATTTTACAGTCTCAGGCCTTTTGGCCTGCAACGTTATCACTTTCACGAAATGTAATAATGAAAGAATAATAAAATAGTCTAGTGGTCGCAATCGCGACTGCTGAGCATGAGGTCCTTGGTTCGATTCCCAGGTCGGGCAACGTGTTATTGGATTTTTCTATCTGGAATTTCTCAGTAGCAGCCCGAAGTCTGGATTTGTGCCCGGTAGATGGCAATAGGCTCGCCCCCTGTTACATGGGACTTAAACATAACTGGCGAATTGTGGGCGTGATGTTGTGTTGTTATGTTATAAAATAATAATAAAAATTAAGCGCGACGCACAGCGCGACACAAAGGCACCGATCTTAGCGCGACACGCGGTGCCTTTGTGTCGCGCTGTAGCGTCGCGCCTGTGTGCACGAGCCTTGAGTCTTACCAAACCCGTCGTGTGTCAATGTGGAATACTATCAGTATCAGTCATTGCTCTCACTGCAGTATTACGAAAAATAAAGATAACACACGTAAACCAGCTGTAAATTAAGTAATCGCACTAAATGTTCTGGTTCACACTGTTTTTATAAGTACTTACTTCTTGGGTTTATTGAGTCTTAAATGTAGCATGGAAACAATAACAGATTTGACTTTTTCTGTACTTTCTGTGTGTGTCGCGGAATTTTAATGTGAGGATGCCCGATGTGTGACGTTTATTTAACTTACTTAAGCTTGTCACCCTTGAAAACACCTCCAGTAAAAGTTGTTTTTTTTAGCTCTGAAATAAATAGTCATAAACCAACCCCCGATTCCGGTTTGAGAGATTACTTTATTCTCAAATATCAAACAAAAAACCTACTCGATATATGACGGGTCGTTCTAAACATGCTTGAGCGTTCGAATATAACCATAGTTAATGTATTACCAGCCAACAACATAAGGTCGCCTTTCGCAGATTACTACTCACATTATAATAAAGACTGAATATAGACTGTTAATGCTTGCCCATATTATGATGCAGACCAAGTCATTTTATAATGTCTTTCTACAAAAATTAGAACATTTCTCAGAAGGTTTAATCTAAAACTACACTACAACACACTATCAAAACTCTCAAAACTCAACGAGATGTCACGAAATGTCACAATGTTTTTAAACGAGAACACTGCTTGTGTTGGTTTAACATTAAATTACTCGCATTGCGTACGTACCGTACAGTCGCACACAAAGCATTTTGAGCAACTCTGAAGTGAATCTATTAAGATTTTAAAAGTTCAGGTGAAAAGCAGTTCTTTGCATAAATAAACCTCTGCCCACATTTCCTTCCTTAATCCATGGTAATATTATAAATACGAAAGTAACTCGGTCTGTATGCTACCTCTTCAAACATAAACCACTGAACGAATTTCGACAAAATTTCGCAATGAGATAGATGGCATCTTGCTTTTTATCGATGCCGCGGGCGGAAACTAATGTAATGAATACAGTACGAGCACTGATAATCAGTTACCTAACATAAATTTATTTTTAAGGGATGAGCATGGGCAAACCATTTTTTTTTTGGACGTCATGGTACAGACAACAGCAGAACAAAAACTGAATACGTTCTGCGATTTCGGCGGTGTCTCCAGTTTTGGAGCCATAGCGCTTGATGGCGCGCTCCTCCCGGTCTGCTCCGACTTTCGGTATCTCGGTTCACTCGTGCAAAGCGATGGCGAAGTAGATCTGACGGTTTAGAGACGAATTAACACTGGATGGATAATATGGATGCAGGTCACGGGAAAAATCTGCGACTCCCGCATTTCACTTAAACTTGAGGTGAACATAAATAAAAAATAATGGTTAAACCTGCTGTCTTGTATAGATCAGAATGTTGGGCCAGAAAAAGGATGAATGAAAGGCAATTGCATGCAGCAGAGAAGAGAATGCTAAGAGGGAGAGTGGTGTTACACAAATGGATAGAATAAGAAATAAGTACATAAGAGGAAGTCTGGAAGTGGAACCGGTAACTGGCAAGTTGTGTGGGAATCGATTGTCATAGTATGGCCATGTGCTAATAGAGATGAATTGTAGAAAAATATATGTTGTGTCGGCCTCAAATAAATTGGTATAAGGGCAGTAAAATCAGTATGTACGGAAATCCTATACAATGCGAGATCAGCTTATACTGGAAATTATAACTTGATATGTAGCCGTGTGTACAGTCTTAATAAAAACATACTGATTTTAAGAGCTGTGGAAGAAATGGAAATCAATGCGATCCCCTCACCAAGCGACTCGCTCTGTCCTGATTTTTTCGCACGCCCCTTTATCATAGAATTCGCAATTTAATTTAGAATTATTTAACTAAAAAGAGAATAGCGATCTTTTGAAATAAATTAAAACTGGGATTATTTAAAAAGTTTAATTATTTATTCATACTAATGAATAAATAATTAAAAAATGGTGACGTTCCAATAATTTGAATATATATTATAAACCTTTAGCAACAAATGCATGCAATCAATAATTTAAGTCACTTTTTACAAGGAGATATATTTTAATTTAAAACACATAAAAAAAATTACGACCGTGCAATGTGATTATAAGATATCAAACATTAATCATGTGCTTTGAAATTTAGTTTATTAATCTTAATGAACGAGTTAGTAGCCTTGAATAATGCACTATCGCAAGGTTCTGCTCGCCTTAATTAATGTAATATTGTGTATTTACCAAAATGCATTAACCATCTAACAAAAAAAAGTTATTTTAACTTTTGACACAAAAAGAACAGAAATTACTTAGTTAAAATAACTGAAAACTTTTATCACCGCCAGTACACAGATCTGATAAACAAATAGTGAGGTTTGTTTTTACATACAACACAAAACTGTAGCTAGTTTTTTTAACGTGTTTCTATGTTATGTTTGTCTATTGCGAAATGTCATATGCCATCTCGGGAATGTGGAGATCTTATCAAAAAAATGACGAGCTAGGGTTTATGATATGTGAACTACTTAAACAAATAATATGATCAGGGTCCCAATTATGTATGGTTAGTATTATTCCCCAATCAATACCGTGTCTTGTAGAAACCCATGTCAAAGTCAAAGTCAAAGCATTTATTTCAAATAGGCCCATAAAAAGGCACTTTTGAACGTCAAAAGGCACTTTTGAACGTCAAATGTAATGGCAAGGAATCGAAATGTCATATTCTGTATGTGATAAATTGTATATTTTTAGATCGATCGTTATAAGATCACACGTGCGTTTTGAAGTTTTGTTCGACAGTATTTGATCCCAAAAACTAGTAATTGCATTGCAAATAATCCATTTTGAACATCAATAATTCGAGTTCGATTGTTTGGAGTTAAGGCACAGCGTGTCGCGCGACGAGCGGTGCCTTTGTGTCGCGCTGTGGCGTCGCTCCTGTTTGTGGGAGCCTTTATTTGGAGTTTTTTGTAGTTTAACGGCTTTAGCGCCCACGAAAATTATGAAAACGACACCTATGACGAACTCATACACACACACATACACACGCTTGTACAAGTCGGCTGTATACAAGTTTAAAGATACATAATTTCAAAGTGAAAGGTGCGCAAAACATTGCACAAGTACGTTGCGCAGATAAACCATTTTCCATACCGGAGGCCTTATACATGAAAATCGTTTCCTAAAAAAAATTTTTTGAAAAAAAAAGTCAGCAAAAGTTGTTATTCTGAGCTTCAATATCTCCGTAACCAGAAGGTTCCCAGTTATGGTCCAGTACAAATAACATTAAAATGATTTTAGGCTGCGTTAAGTGTCTATTTACACCAGTACCCTAATTGCGTAATACACAATCAATCGAAATATGAATCGTTTTGAAACAGATTGCTAATCCATTGCTTCATAAGTTCGATAAAAAATCTGCTCAACAATGTAAATAACGCAATGAATGTTGTTGAACTGTCAAAATACAACAGATTAGTCCTAATCGTTTACGAAAATGTATTACGCAATTAGGCTGCAGGTTTACTTTCGGAATAGACATTAGTCATTTGAAGTGATGGATACCACACATAAATGAGGCTAGATTCCCAGCCGTGGGGACACTATTACAATCATATAAATTTTTATTAGCTACCTCAATGGCAAGCTAAGAACATGATTGTAACCTAGCAGTCCTCTTTTTCCTTCCTCCAGAGCACCCAAACGTTTACGTGGTGTTTGGAGTAGTCTAGGCCGGCCCAAGCTCAGGCTGGATGGCGTAGAACAGGATTTAAAAAACTGTTCAAATGGATGATTGGAGACAAAAAGCCGGAACGAGGTCACGTTGAACGGTTGGAGAAATATAGTTGACCAGGCCAAGGCCCACCCGCGGCTATAAAGCCACAGATTATGATGAGCCCTCTTTTTACAAAGGAAAGGTTTTATACGAACAAACATAGTTTAGACACGAACTCAATAAGTGATGAAGAAAACAAACACAGTCTAGACTTAAAGTTTAACACTTTTGTTTTTCGAAGTAGTAGTTGAATTTTAAATTAATTTGAATTACAAACACAAAAGGTTACTTCCATTCATTACACGAGTATAACGTAGGGAATGAGGAGGTAGCAAAGTAAGGTTCTTTAACAAGGGACGAATAAAATAACTTTGCCTGTAAACAATTAGAACTTTTTGAGAATAATCAGGAACCTACTGCAATAATAACACTCAACTAGATGTGTTACTTTAGAGCAGTGGTGGCCCAGACGTAACGACCCAACTTCGAGATTTAGGTCGTGGGTCGAACCCAGGCAGGCACTTTACTTTGTGTACCTAAATAATTTCATTACCGTTGCTCTAAGGAAGGAGGAAACTGGCATGCCCATGAACCAAAAACAAAACTCGAAGACATGTGACATCTGCCAACCCGCACGGATTAGAGCCCTCGCGACGAGAAGATGCCTGTGTCCCAGCTATAGGCTGATTATTCTAATTCAGTGAATTACGTGTAAAATTTTCAGGTGTGCACTACAGACCGATATTTCATCATTGATAAGTTGATTTAGTAATATTGAAAAATTAATCAAAGCTATTTGCGTAGTTGACAACTTCCACAATGCAGAAATTACTGACATATGTAATTCGATGACGACATCAACTCAGCCTATCGGAGTCCACTGCTGGACATAGGCGTCTCCCAGGGTGCCCCACAACACTCTTGCTCTCCGCCTACCGCATCCAGTCTGTCCCAGCCACCTCTTAGGCTCGTACACACTGGCGTGACGCGACAGCGCGACATATTATAGGCACCGCGTGTCGGGAATTTCTCCGTATCACCTATGGACCTAAGATTAGTTCGGAGCCCGAACTAAGAATGAATAAAAACACGATTTGACAGGTGTCCCTAATCCCGACGTGTTGTTGCTCGTCAGAAAAAATGAAATTTGTGTCTCGTTTTGTCGGATCTACTACTTTAACCCAATAACGTATCTATCTCCAATTTTGGCGTAATGGAGATGGAAAAACCTATCAATCTCTGAATTTAACGTCCCAATAAAGCTAAAGTATGCGACCCTATAACGTGTTGACAGCTTTCTCCCAGTCTATCATCAGCACCAATCTGTCTTGGCCTTTAGAGAATATACCCCCAGGATTTGACAGGTGTCCTTGCTCGAGATGTTTTTGTTCGTTCGTTTAATTTTTTCTAATAGGCAAGGAAATTTGCGCAATATTTTGACAACCTTCTTCGAGATACATCGAAAATACTGTACTGGTCAAATACATTCGAGCAGCGGCCGGCAATGTTAGTATGAAAACCCATTTCTATCGTGTTTAGCGGCCGAATAAATTACTATGAAAACTCATGTCTGTCGTATAATTTTAGAACTAACTTTTTACTTTCGACCCATGGCAACCAAGGAGGTATATATCCAAAAATCTTATACTTGCGTAACAAATAGAGCTGTATACAGTAAAAAATATAGACAAATGAACATATAGCCGCAAGAAAACTTATCGTTGTTCCTCATTGATTCTGGAATGTTTAATTAATTTAATTAGTTTGAATTTCCGCGCATTAATTAAGAGAAGTACTACACAAGCCGTGGCCGCAACCAGGCATTGCTGGACTCACGTATGTGGGTGAATATCCTCAAAAAATATTCTTGAAGAAATAAAAGTATTTTTGTTAACCTCGTGGAACAGCTTCTATTTCATGTTAGATTTATAGTTACGTGTAAGATATGCTATGTTATAATAAAGGCACTGTAAAAACAATAGTATCATTAAAATATTTAAAACATTTTAAAGAAGTTGGTGTTGCTGATAGTGACGATTTGTGAGAAAAATTATTATAGTGCAGAATTTAATGACGGAGTGTTGCTGACAGTGATGAATCCTGGGAGATTCAACTGTTACTACAACTACTTTGCATTATTTAATTATGTTTTTACGAGATGGATAAGAAATATAAATACAAAAATATAGAAATCACTTTGGCTTTATTTATTAACAATTCAAAGAACGAAACATTCATATCAAGTCGTCGATTGGCTTTTGCTCCGATTCAACTTATTTTACTTTAGTCTTCTTTTCTCAGTCTACTTGTCATATCTTAGAACTTAATTTCGTTCTGTCCATATTTTCCAGAGATAAGTTAAAGTTATAAGTGACCAAGTCGGTGCAAAATTGAGTTGTCGCCAATTAGATACCTACTTATCAATAAATCAACAAACTTATTATAAATTAAATTCGATAAACATATTATTTTCTGTTTTATGATTAAATTAAATTTAACAAAAAAAAAGTTTTACAAAAAAATCAACCAATATTTAAATTTAACATGATTTGGTAAAATTATACTAAAAATAACCATATTTTTTTTCATAGAACATAAATCTAATTTTCACTGAAATATGTTATTTCTTGGAAGGTGAAATGTTTTATTTCGGCTGGAATTTGTGTAGGTGTTCGCTGCGTTCAGTCTTCTGCAATGTTGCTGACAATGATGTTGCCAACAATGACGAATTCTGGAAAATTCCACGCCCACACACTTTACCATGCATAAAAATAATTAAAATAAAATGACGATCGAGATGCAAATTACGAATCAAATTCAACTACTTACTGCTCGAAGTACGTGGCGTCTGGCGTCCGTCCCTTTCGAAGTGTGCTGGCTGACTGAGGAGCAGGGGAAGGCGTCGCTTAAACCTCAATTGACACTTCGATTTCGCGAGCGCGTTTCTTTTTACCAAAATTTTATAAACCGAAACTGTTGCCGCTAATGATGTTTTTTTTAACATTGGTTTACACAGCTTTCGACTAACTTCCAATTAAGTTTTTATTTTTATTGAAGTCATAGTCTATTGTTTTGTAAACAATATTTATGTACAAAATCCAACAAATCCTTGATAGCGAATTGTTTATACTAGAGATGAAACGGATATCCGTTAACTATCCGGCATCCGGCCTATCCGGCGGCCTTAATACTATCCGGCCGGATACCGGATATCTAACTACTATTCGGCCATTCGGCCGGGTAGGCTTCCCGCCGAATACAAAAAAATTCTAATTAAAGAAATATATTTTTAAGTAATTATTTGCTTTTTTTAGTTAGTCTTAGCATAACTTAAGAAATATTGTTTTATTTGTAAATTTTTAATCACACAATAGTTAATGAATGTAATAGAAATAAAATAAATTAATTAGTATTCATACTGCACTAAGGGCAAATTATGGTGAATAAATACTAATTTCTCTGCATTGAGAGGTAGCAAGCGGTTTCGCTTCTCTTCATAAATAAGGCCAGCTTCAGGTAAAAGTCTTTCGCTGTACACACTGCTGCAAGGTTCTGAAAGATAGATTTTGGCAAACTTTGTTAAATTTGGGTAATGTTTGGCATTAGCTGCCCACCAAGAATATACACCAAACGGCTAAGTTCCGCCGGATATCCGGCGGCCGAATATTCGGCTATTCGGCCACGTGGTTGGCCGAATATTCGGTATCCGGTATCCGGCCAAACTGCTATCCGTTTCATTTCTAGTTTATACCATGAAATACTGATAAACATGCCAATGGGACATTCCAAAAATTGGCACTTTTTTTTTTACGTGATTCGTGCTCAAAACGAGCTCGATTGCTTTTCCTTTATTTGTATAAAAAGTAAAATCACGATTTTTGGTTTCGGAATTCTTTAACATTGAAGAGTATCATGACAATAAATACATTCTGGGTCTCTGAAATATTTACCCATGTGTGCCTCGGCTTCGTCTCGGCCCACATTTCCACAGTACTTCATCACTGGTTTTGACGAATCAAATACTTCCTGACGGGTCCGTATCTTCGTTGACGGAGTTAGAGAGTAGACCCCAGGATTCTCATGCTCGTCGTTGACAACAACTGAATAATAATGAAAGGGTATACAAGGCTGAATGCAAAATGATTTTACCGCATATTTCTTAAATGCCACAGCTGTTAAGTATCTACCAACTCCGTCGAGAAACAGTAACAATTGAGAAAAACAAACAAAATTTAAATGAATGTTTAACATAAATTTATAAAAAAAATTCATACACAAGGGCACTAATAACGCCACTTGTGTAATTATAACAAAAGTGGCTTATTATTATGCGACGATAACATTTTATTTCTGAATTAATATTTACGAACGAAAAGATGTGAGGTTTATTTATGTAAATGAGACAATAATGGTAGTGTACAAAATTAAGTAGGTAGGTAATTTTATTGTAAACTCACTAATATTATAAATGCGAAAGTAAGTTTGTTTGCTAATTATAATAAAGTTAAGTACATACAAATTAACATTTCCCCCAGATGCTACCTCACAAAACTAAGGCTTTCGGTTATCTAATGCCATGCCCTAAAATTGCCCAAATTCCTTATTTTCACCTTCTAAACGACGATTCTACAAAAACTAAAAATAAAGTTAGGTACATACAAATTAACATTTCCCCCAGTTGCTACTTATTAAAACTTACATCTGAAATAATAGAGTTCACCTTGTACCTAAACGTCTGCCACATTTTTTTAGATCGAATTATTTATTTAAACGTTAAACAGCCCGACCCGACCGACTGATTGAGACAGACCGTTAATGGAATCAATAAAGAAAAAACCCGTATGTATGTACAGAGTATAGGGAAATAAAAAAAAAGCTGCACAGCTGGGCAAAACCCTTCTTCTCCTTCCACCTCTCTCTGTCCAGAGCTGCGAAGGACCAATCTCTGATAAAAAAGTACAGAAATCCCGACATCTGTGTGTGGGCCTGCCGCGATGTCGCTTGCCAGGAATACCTTAAGAACCACCGATTGTTCATGAAGAAAAATACACTCGAAACCACTGTAACATGTACTATCGAGGACAGCCACGCATGACCCTTTTCAAAACATTTTCGGTTGCACGTTGAAATCGTAGGTTTTCCCACCATTTTTCGGTTTGACCGATGAATGAAGGGTGACCGATTTTTTAAACGTTAATTGTTTTAGTTTGTCCTATGATGAAGATTGTCTCTTTTTTTTATAATGTGCGCTGAAGCGCTATTGGTGGACGAAAACAATGCAGGCGGGGGTAGCCATTGGCTTGTGCACACCAAAATCGCCCTAATGGGCTTCATGCGAAAATGTCGTCGATAGTACATGCAAACAGCTTCTAGAAGCTGATCGTTTGATGGGTTAAGAGCGGAGAGCAGCGTAGTAAGAGAGTAACGGCCAAACCCAATAACCTAAGACTACGCTACTGATGATAGACAGTACAAATCTATATGTGCCTGTCAAACAAATAGCTATCAACACGGTATAGGGTGGCATACTTTGGCTTTATTGAGACGTTAAAACCAGAGACTAATAGGTTTTTCTATCTCCAGTAGGTACGCCAAAATTGGGAATAGATACGTTATTGGGTTCGGCCGTAAATGAGTTTAGCCTATTGATAATTGCTATATGCCATATTATGTGAGTACTATGTACATGCTTTAAAGCTACCATTTACAGGGTACGTATTTCATTGACTTGAATGTGTCCTGGCGGCTGAGAGTATGTCATGCTCACTTTAATGTTTCGCTGATGGTGGCGCGTGTGTTGGATAATTTAGCTCCCTTCAAAATGGTTGAGTTGAATGGTGCTAATCCATGCGTCATGTTCGTGAACGGGCGCCGTCAGTTGAGACTGGTCATCTCTTAGCTGCCACGGCGTATTTTAATTAAATATTATTTTCGAATTGTTTTCATATTTAAATAACGGACGCTTTTAACGTTCTGCATCGTTCTCACATGCATAATTTCAACATGAATGATGTAACCAATCTATTGTAAACATAATTTGATTTAAAAGAGTGTCCGTGGAGTTTCTTGCCCGTTCTTCTCCATAGGTACTTAATACGCTTTGGAATGGGCAACTAGCTTCATTTTTCTGACCGACCGACCTTGACAATTCAAAAGTGCCTGTAATTGGTTTATTTGAAATAAATGCTTTGAGTTTTTTTTTTTTTGATCGACTGACATGCGAAAAATGTCATTGATAAATTCAGACCAATCTCCTCTTTGTGAGAGAGAACCGGCCAGTACACTGTACAGTACACAAACGAATCATGTCCAATCGAATTGTATGAAGATGTTTTATTTTGTAACTTTTCAGCAAACATCTAAGAAGTATGCTTGCTAAAAAGTTTATCGTATCATTTATGTCAACAAAACCAACTACCTTAATTTAAAAAACCAACCTTTTTTAGGCCTCCAGACCACCCAACAGCCAGTATTTGACGCTAGTGACGTAATTCGCGCTTATCGCTGCCCCGCGCTGATAAGCTTAGTAATCCCGGAGCTTTTGCTGTCCCGGACTTGAAGTGTTTGTCTATGAGCACCTCACACGTTGAGGGTTTCGTTTGAAACATGATTCTTATACCTCATGGCTAAGCACGCACTATGCACTACGCACGCGAATTTTAATCGTTGCAGATAATAATCACACATCTGTGAACATTACCAATATACTAGGCCTCATGCCTTCTCTGTATATGCCATTTAAGTACATCAAAAATAACAGTGTAGTCAAACAGTCACTATGCCTCAATGACTTTATATTCTCTTTGCTATGCCTACTACAACATGATTACAACCGTTTTGCCGCACTATTACAAAGATAGAATTATAAAGTGTGGCTTGAAGTGTAGTCTCCCCCGGCATCGCCAATTCGACCGGTTCTATGGTTCTCGCATCCAGCGGATCCTGTAACCAGTAGTGCTATTTTTTAACCAAACTTATGCGAAGTGAGCGTGGATTGACCAAGACGGGATGACACTGACAGCTCACTCCACGCAAGGTTTCAGATTCTACAGAATCGACATGCAGGTCATCGGTCCACTTCGGAACGTTATCAAGGAATAATTACAACTAATAGGCTAATAGGTAGTTGATTATTGATGAAGGGGTATTTTTGTAAAGCTTGCCTATTTTATTCTGCAAAGACATTATTATTCGTTTTTATTAAGCGATTTTCCTCTTTTTAACTGTATCTTATAATTTAGTACCATATTTTCGAAACTTCGCCTTCATAGAGATAAATGGAACACGCAACGGTGCGGTCCGACGGGGACATCAAAATATTTGGTTGAAATATCAGAGTTATTAATAGAACCCCCCAGAAATTTTCACAAATCCAAACGAAATGGAATAAAATATATTCCATTTCGTTTGGATTCGTATTAGATTTTTTTAAGGCTAAGCTCGCACCACGGTTTAACCGTTGCCATTTTTAAAACTTACGAAATAAAATCGCAAAAGAAAATAATTTTTCAAGTGGTTTCGTAATGGCTCGGTGGTTAAGGCCTCGCTTCTCATGCACGAGGTTGTGGGTTCAAATCCGAGCAAGTAACAGTGTGACTTTTTCAATTCATACGTACTTGTACTTTCTGATATTATCTTGGACATTACTGACATCGGTGAAAGATCGTGAGGAAACCTGGACTTTATAAATTTGAAATCTACAACCCGTGTCGAGCAAGAATAATATTGATGATGCCAAATATAAGAAATGTTCAAACAAATAATGTTGTTTTAAAGAAGGCATAGTAAAATCGAAAAAATCCGTAAAATGAATGGAAATATAGAAAAGCTACATGCTTTAAAAAAATTTGGACGGTGTTATTCTCGTTCTTGTAGCGCGGTACGGATAATGTATGGCGCTAGTTTGAAGTAACATAGTCTTGACGTCACCTCTATGACAGTGCTGTCTTTGTCTAGCAGTTTTTTAAAACGTTTATGACTCGGCAATTTTTAAACTTTAAGATAAAAATATTAAATCGTCATCATCTCTATTACTACTGCTTTTCTTCAAAATATTCGTTTGCCGGTCTATGGCGAGACATGTAGATCTTAATATTCAAACCCTACCATTATTGTACCATATTTAATGCAAATAAAAATATTCTACTTTAGGTATTCCATTCAAGATGCTTTAGATTTTTAATATAAGGGTAGAGGTTACTTTCTTTTACACTTGAAACGTAAATCTTTTGATGAGCTGTTTACGTAACTTCCAAAAGGGATCATTCTCAGCACAGGTCATTTGAATTATCGATTCCAGATAGCTTAATTCTTTCATTCTCAATAAAGATTTTTTTACAAAATTTGTCGGTATACTAACGGTACCAACTATTTATTACCTGCGTCCTACTGAAAAATCGCCTGTAAAACATACAAGATTTTGAGAAGAATACCTACATTACCAATCTGATCTAAAAAGAGTCAGCAGCCTAATTTCGTAACACATTTTCCTAAACGATTATGACTAATCTGTTGTATTTTGACAGTTCAACAACATTCATTGCGTTATTTAGGTACATTGTTGAGCAGATTTATTTATCGAAGTTATGAGCAATGAATCTGTTCCAAAACGATTCAGATTCTGATTGATTGTGTATTACGCAATTAGGGTACAGGCACCTACAATATAGAAAAAGAGTTAAAAGTTGCTACGTTACTTCGAAGAGCCATATTTAACAAAGATTAATAAAGTCGCTTGATTTACTTATGGGTAATTCGCGTCAGCTAGATTTGTTTCCAAATCCTAAGTGATTGCAAAAACTAACGAGTGAATCAAAGATTTAAAACGTTAGTCGTGACCTCACCGTGTCAAGTCGCGCAAAAATGTGAGAAAAGTGACCTTACACAATAATAATAGCCTTTTCATGACAATCAAGTCAAGTCCTGAGACATTGTGTGAGTGAGACATGTCAAAACGAAACAGAAACAAGATCATCTTTTGACGCAGTAGGACGAATCTTACGATTTAAATCTTTGCAGTGAACAGCAAAATAAATGAAACGAAAAAATAAATTTTTCATTATTTTTATATTTCTTCCCTTAAAAATACGATGTTACGTTACACAAAATAGCTACAGTTGATGAAAACATTTAGATACACAGTTCCTTTTGAACTAAATCAGTGTTTTTTTACAAGAAATATTGCAATAACGACAGTTGGCATTAAATATGGTGTCAAGACGATCTACAAGGTTTTTTTATAAAACAAAAAAATAAGATAAAATAATGCAAAAAATTAAATTCAAGGACAGTAAGAAATATTCCTGTTGGTTACAAACATATTCTTGTTTCTTTTTAAACTAAGTACTCGTGATTATAATTTTAAGAACTTTACTACACAAATAAGTTGTAATTATTGATGCCATAATTCAAAATATTTGCTCCAATGAATAAATTTTAAACAATCACCACATTTAATGCCGACTAACAAAAGTACTAGTAGTTACTTACAATTGTAAAGTTAATATTTACAGTATGACTTATATTATATATTACTTACATTTACAACTCGAGACTACTTTGTACATAAAATGACTAGACTTATTTATAGATCACTATCTTTCTGATAAAATTACATAATAAAGTTGATACGGCATTGTCGGTCTGAAAAGCAATCGATATTTTTTTATTTTATTTAAACATTTAGCAAAGGGTTGCATGGGGTTTAAACATTTGTTTTTTAGCTTCGAAAAAACTACACAAAAAATCTTCATGATCTTTACGTTTTGTAAATTATAAAAAAATAAAAGAAGATTTATAAATCGTATTTAAAAAGAAAACTATTTCAAAACAAAAACAAAAACGGGCGAATAATTTTACGAAAATGATGAATGATATTTTAATGGATTACAAGGAAATTTAATTTATTATCAAACTGAGTAAACTCTGAGGCAAGCTTTAGATACTTTTTTGAAATATATTTTAAGTAGGTAACAAAATTCCCAGAACTATGCGGAAATCGGCTTTGTTAGGATGCGGAATGTTAATTATTTATAGTCACAAAAATAAACTGAACACTATTATTTCAGCTCAAACAAAAAATACTCACACAGTTACGACAAACGGGCACAATTTTATGGAATGGTAACATTTTAATTACAATGTTAGTACCAATCACACACACATAGGAAATCGACACCCCTCCAAAAATTTACAATATATTATACAATTGTTTTTCGTAAATCACTGTACGAACAACTAATTCTTTTCGGAACACATCAGTCAATCTGCGAGGATCACGTTTCCGACGGGACGTTTTAAAACGGGGATGGGCTGGAACCGTACCCGTTTAGGTACATTCATCTGGCCCAGTCGTCCGGCGGACAGTTGCTTTGGTGAAGAGGCGAGAAGGCACTTCTCCTTGGCTCATTCATTGAACTATCCTGTGAACCTATGATGGATTCAATAGAGAATCCATTTCGAGATCTCTTACTTCGTGATTCAGTTGTCTCGGAGACGCGCGGCGGCAGCGGGACGGGCCGATGCGTCGCCGGCGGAGGGCGCGGAAGCGACAGCAGCGGCGTCGGCGGCAGGTAGCACGGCAGCGGCAGCAGCGGGGCGTACGCCTCGCGCGCCAGCATCGCCACCACCGCGTGCGCGTGCTGCAGCGACGGCGCCGGCCGCTTGTACCGCTTCCTCCGCCGCAAAAAACTTCCATTATCAAACATATCCTCAGCCAAAGGATCCAACGTCCAGTAATTCCCCTTCCCCGGATTTCCTGGCTCCCTCGGAATCTTTATAAAACAATCGTTTAAACTCAAGTTATGCCTGATCGAGTTCTGCCAAGCGGGAAACTTTTCTCTGTAGTATGGAAACCTCGTCATGATGAACTCGCAGATACCACTGAGTGTCAGTTTCTTGTGCGGAGACTGTAAGATGGCCATCGTGATGAGAGCGATGTAGGAGTAAGGCGGCTTGATGAGTTGTGATGAGGACTTCTGCTTTGGCTTCTTTGGCGTTGATGGTTTTGACTCCGTCGGGCTGGAGGCGTCGTACCGTTCGGAGTCACTGGACGCCGGCGGAACTTCAGGAGTGTCCTCGTCCACGGACACGTAGGTGTCGTCCTGGGGGTACTCGGGGTCGCGGTCGTCGCGCAGGTAGTGCGGCAGGTACAGTCGCGGCGGCGGGCGCAGGTCCAGCGGTAGTTCGCCCTCGATGATCATATCGCGGTATTGGGCAAGATCACAATCTTCCATGCTTTCGGTCACATGTCAGAGGTGCGTTGTGGCGCGTGTCGCGGCGCGGACTGCTGCTTCGCCCTCGCGCGTGGAGGCTCTGCCCCCGGCGGCTCCGCCCACGGGCGCACCCCCCGGGCCCCCTCCCTCTCCCCGCCCCGACCCGCGTTTACGTTCCACTAAACACAACAATTGTCGTTATTATTACTGCGGGTCGGAGCTTTGTGCATGAATTTCAGGCCGTCGACTAATAATTATTAGGCCGCTTCGCGTTTATCGATTCGACTTTGTTGTGGTATTTATTTTTAGTTTTGTAAAAGGTTTTGTTTGCATTTCTGTTACAGTTTTTTTCCGTTTGTATGCAATTATACCTTCAATGGCATTGGTATCCTTAATCGTGCAATTACTATTCGAAGATTTGTTCGGGGATCTAATGAAATCATTGATTTTATTTTATGGTTTAGCTGATTCTACTTACTACTAATGAAATTCACAAATGAAACATGCAATTAGTAGAGTAATTGTTGAATAAGTACTTAAGTACCAATCAGCGCTAAAAGAACTCAACTCAAAGCCAGACAAAATAAGATCCTACACGTTCCAAATAAAAGCTGTTTACAAATACATCCCCCTCTCATAATCCGTTAGAAGACTCGAGTATTGAAAAAAAAACTCATAAAACGAATTGTAGGTAGTAGTCCATTCAGGTAGATATCTTCAAATAAAAGTTGCGTAAAAAATATTCGTGAAAGCGGCATGACAATGCGAGCGCGGTACTAGAAAACCCTCGTATATGTTTCCTACCATAACATTTACCCCTCGGGCGTTGAGGGAAAAGCTACACGAGGGAGCAAGACAGGAAATAGCAAAGACAGAGATGCAGATAAAAGCAGACCAATTGCGGAAGAGATTTCGATGGGCGGAGCTCCCAAAAGCTAACATGTCAGGGCGTGGCATTAGATCCTATTATTGTCTGGCAAGGCAAATAATATTTTGCACAATGTACACACTGAGGTAAGGGGGTGTTCAAGGGGGGTTGCTAATTTATTCCCAACTTCGGTTAAGGCTTGTTTTTCAGCTTTGCGAGCCTGTTATTTAAATTGGACTCGGTTGGTTATTTGTATGTACCCCGTCTGAAGGCATTGTTGGCTTTAATGAACGAAATTTCGCGGGATTCCGTTGTACAGAATTTGAGATACAAAGTTAGGATTTGGTGAATATTTTTGCTCATTTGTGTTCAGCGCTTTCGGTTAGAGCGTTATTATTCAATCCTGGCTTTGGGATTTCGGTGGCGATGTTTTCAGGTATTTGTTCAAGTGTTTGACTATGAACCTTGGCTACTTTCTTGTGAAGATCTCATAGTGTTGCTTATTTTGTGTGTTTAGAAAATATGTCTCATTCTCGGGTTTTCAACTTCATGTTGAAGTCTTCGAAGCCCATCTCCGCCAAAAGAGGAATATATGTGTCTTACACAACCAATCCCTAATTTCCCTTCTTCTCTTTTATAGCTGCAGTAGACACTGTTCGAGGGGAGAGGAGATGTCTCATGTTTCTCATGCGATATAAAACGTGAGTTGTGTGTGACGAGCAGTGTGTCGCAGGCTGAGGGAGCAGGCGGCGCGCATTAGATGAGAGGATACTGCAGAGGGTCACCCTCGCTGCTAAGACTCTCCTCTACTCTCCGCTTTGGAGAACAATGGGCCTTATTAAGGTGTATTTTGAAGAGACACAACAGAATTGTTTCATGTGCAATGTACTTATTTGTGGCGGCATCTTCACCGCTACATACTAACAACGCATCCCACTGACGTCACACAAATCCTGCATCGCGCAATGAGAGTTTACCGCGTAGCTAGCATATATACAACTTCCCGACATCGATCATCGGGCAGTTGCCCACCAGATCAGATACGACATCCAACTGGTCGGAGGGTCCTCACTTTTCCAAGAGTATGAGTAAACTTTACACCCTGTTCTTCATATCTCTTCATATTTATTAGTATAGCTCGAGAACTAGTTGAATTTACTTACAAGTGTGTTACCTACGTTCTTGAGATTCATAATGACTGCAAAATGAGTCCCTCAAGGAACCAGACGTTAATGAAAAATGCACAGATGAAGAAATAGAAAAAGTTAGGGGAGCCACTCTCCGTACTCTCCTCTCACCTTTTTCGTGCAGTTTCTGCGGGCAGTTTTTTATAAAAGAGTCACGAGTGGGAGTGGCAATCGCTTTCAAAGCGTTTCATATGTCTACAACGACACAATAACGAAATGAATTTTGTTGAACTGTCAAAATGAAAGCGATTACTTGCTACTAATATTTTTTTGTTTTTTTTTTAAAACGTTGCCCCACACTAGGAATTACTCCTGTATCGTGGGTGCGTTCACAAACATGAAAACTCACATACACAAGACACCCAGACCCGGAACAACTATTTGTAGGTCATACAAATATTTGTTCCGTGCGGGAATCGACACGCAGCGCAGCAGCCGATCGCTCAACCACTGCGCCAACCGTGCCGTTGCCATGCCGATATTGTGTTACGCAGTTATCCCACAGGTTCTAAGCAGTTTTAAAATTAATATCGGTTATATTTTTAAATTCGCATGTGTTGTCCTACATATACGTATGGTAAAGTATAATATGTCAAGCCATTGTATGGCAACTTGTAAAATCGCGAAAATTGTCTTACAACATAGCGACCCTCCCCTGCTTCGCGCGGTTTTCACTTTATTATATGTAAGTTTAATATTCATGCATTATACATAATATAAACCTTCCGGAATAAATTATCAAAATGTTAGTGAAAACCGCATCAAAATTTGTTCCGTAGTTTAAAAGAACAAGGTCACGCAGAGACGGCGGAGATAAGAAATGCGATGCTTTATTATATTTAAGATATGCAGATTTGTCTAACCTTAAGTTTACTCGTGACTTTTAAAGGGTCAGGCGCATGCACAATGACCGCTGGGTGCTTGAAGATAGACGGTGCCACCGGGGCCGGACCAGAAAGAAGTGGCGAGGCGACGGATTTGAGCCGCGATGGATATTTCGAGGTCCTGGAAGAACTTTGGGGAGACATTTGCCTAGTATTGCTAAGCTGCGACAGTATGGGCTAAAAAAAGGCATCCCCTTTATTTTCCAAACTTATCTACTGGTTGGAACGCGAAAATTGTGACCGTCAAATGGTTGATGAGATGGTTACAGAATCGCACTACCGGTTGACTTGTAATTTGACATATTTCTTTCAGGACGTGATAGTTTGTGTGACACATTTGCAACAATTAGGCACCCCATAAAGCCTAGGTGAAAATTCATGGAATTCGTGAAAACACAATTCATCTATATATTTTTGAAAATTTCACAGAACTCGCCACTAAATATCACTTTTCTCTAAACTATCTAATTGAATAGCCTTCATTGCTATTCTAATAGGCAGCCAAGAGGTACCTTTTGACTGCCTTTTAGTACCTTAGCAAACCTTAAGATGTATCCAAATGTGTTAAAACATGAAACAGTTAAACGTTAAAGGAAAAAGTTTATTAACCATTTTCGGTAATGCTGGTAATGTATGAGTAGGTACATGAACTTGTACCAAGTGTGTGCACCTAAGTCGGAAGCATAAATAAGTGTAACCGACGGATGTTTTTTAAAATCTAAGTAATGATCTCTTACAAACTGATAAAATATTCTAAGTGGGCACCTGCAACTAATTTAATATAACTGAAGAGTTTGTTTTTTTGGAAGCGCTAAGGTTATAGGATATTGAACATCACGTAACGACCCTTAGAAGTCGAGTAAAAACAAACCCTGTTAAAGCTCTAAGCAAAAACGAAGTAACAGCTGTGTTTGTGAGGACAAACCCCAGTAGTTTTAGACGTCTAGCCCACGTAGTTCCCCGCAATCGACGAGATAACAGCGTGCTATGCCTAGAGTCAGCCAAGACAGCACTTATGCGCAAAATTGTCTACTGTATGGCTCCAGTACCTAATCTTCAATAAAATACCGAAGAGTTGGAAAGAACCGCTTTCATTATAAAAAAAAAGACTTCAAGCTTTTTAGAGGTGAAAGGTTATTACAACCTATGTGAGTTCCTGAATGAAAAAGATTTTTAAGTAACTGTATTTTTGGGTATCTTTTACATGCCTCCATGGTAAAATATGGGTGAACACGTCCTATATTCTTTATCCTATATACCCATTTTTGAAAAATATCTAGTCTAACAACTGATATACAACTGCTGAAATACTTAAACTTTATTAAGTAGTTGACGCGGACCAAGTCGCGGGCAGAAGTTAGTAAGTTAATATTTCCCATTGATCAGGCTTACACAATCTACTTTTGTCTACCCCAAGGCCTTTGTTACTATCACTTGAAACAACAAACAGCATTGTTTTCCTACAAAATATTTCACTTAAATACTAACAAAGTAAACATAGGTACTTCGAGGTAATCCATCTTTGGCCGACAGAGCAAACATTTCAATATCTACCGAATACAGCTCAGCTCAGCTCAGCATAGCTTAGCTCTTGAGCTGGATTACTGCGGCCAGGCGGTAGACAAGCAAACTTTGCTCGGCTTAGGATCGAACATCCAATTTGAGTAGCTTGTATCAGTTGGAATGTCTTTATTCTTGGGTTTTTTCTGTAATACCTATGAGGTGAATCGCCATTACTTACTTAGTCTACCTATGAGATTTATTGTTAAGGAAATGTTAAGTAGGTAGGTACAATAGGAATGTAATTACTTCTAGCTTAAATTTAAGTTTCTGGTGTCCCCGACCTACACAGTCGCATCGCGTCGGCTGCCCGTGCTATCACTTCGTTTTCGTTTTTCTGTTTTTCTTTATTTTTACTCGGTTTGCGTTCAAAAGCAGTCGAGACGTGATTTGCCTCGCTCTGGTAGGCCATCAACGTCTTCAACTGAAGTTAACATCGCAAAAGTGAAGGAAATAAAAGAAAGAAAAAGCATTTATTGGGACTCGCACAGGAGTACGCAGTTCATAGTTAAAACTTAATTATAGAAACTCTTAAAAACATTTGTTAAAATATTAACAAAACAAAAAACAAAAAAGCCCTGTACGAGGCCAAAAACCCTCATCTCGGCATAATGCTACAACACTTAAATAAGTGTCACAGCGCTGGTATTCTGATAGGGCCCGCTGTGAAGTCACGGACAGTTACAGAAAACATTAAAAATAAAATAACATAAAAAAATAAGTAAAGTAAAATATTTTAGCTTTAACTCAAACCGCGTGTCAGGACCCGACGTAACATTATTGTATAACATATACCTTTATAACGTCATAACTTTAGTGTAAATAGGTCACTATCTAAAAAAAAAACATTCAAGTTTGAGAGAGAGCCGCTGAACTGTCTGTGTCTCACAAGTCGATCCCACGGAGTCGATCCGCACCATTTTAAGTAGGTTATCACTTGGGTATGAAACATGTTGCCACTCTGCTAGTCCCAACAGACCTGAATTTTCTCCAAAAACGCAATCGCTTAGAGTCGCTGAAAACATGCTAGAACGAGTCAATTCCGACCCAACATTCAAGAAACTCATTGTTACTGGTGACGAGACGTGGGTTTAGTTACGAGTTTGACATGCAAACTAGTCAACAAGCTTCGGAGTGACGCCTAGCGCCTTCCAACTGAACCGAAACCGATATAAAGGAGAATTCGCTTCGAGAACTGAACTCAATTCCGGAAAAGGCGTTTAAAAATGTTTTGATGATTGGATTATTCGTTGGCGTACCTAAGAGTATCGTTTCTGAAGGAGCATAATTACTTTGAAGGCGATAAAATAAATTTTGACGAATAACTAACATTTGTCTATTATTAATCTTTTTCCGGTACTTTCTTGACAGAGTAGTACTGGTGGTGCCCTCTATTTTACTAAGCAGTAAACAATGATAGTTATAAAAACGCCATCTGTTGTCAAAAGCCAATTGCTCTTAGAAATGTAAATATTCGGTGCTGTGAGTTGGTTTCGCGTTTATTGTCCGGGGAAATAGTTCATGCAACAATGCATAGATGGCGTAGTTCTGAATTGTATTTAATTTCCAAACAAAATATTTCAATGAAGTTGAAAGCTATGCAATTTTGGGCAATTAATTAGTAACACAAAATCAAAATATTATTTAGTAAAAACAAAACAATTCAGAATGAAGTTGCAAAGCTTTTCAATTTTATGCAAATAATAAGCATCGTAAGTATGTACCTACTTACGCCACCAAGTTGAATAAAATGAATGCCATTATGCTTTTAACATGCTGATTAACATCACCACCATTAGGCATATTATTTATTGTAATTTTCTAAATACCCACTTATTTAATTAGGTAGGTAAGTATAAGGTTGGTAACATATTCCTTTACAGCAATTACTTGGGTAGGCACGTACACCAGCAATTTAGTTAAAATGTGGTTTAGTAGGTCGGCTTATTGGAGTAACTAATTATGATACAGCAATATGTAGAGAGATAAAACTCAGTGCAGTATAAATAAATAAAATTAAATGTTGTACGTTAATAGGCGCGTCACTTGAGAACGGCTGAACCGGTTACACAATATTTTGTTTTAAAATTTTCAGAATAATAGTCCGAAATAGGTTTTATGGAAACAAAAAAAATATGTGATAAACTGAAAGTGCTTTTTTTAAAAACCCTACGTACCGAAAAAAGACGGCGAAACATTCGCGATGCTGTTGCTGATAGTAAACCTTCGCCCACGTAACCGCGATTCGGCATCGATTCAGTCGCCATGTAGAATTCATCAGACGCGATGCAGTATCGACAATCGTAGGTACGCTGTTTAGTGACTACTTGTGAATGTATGTGGTCGCTACATCAGTCCGTCTGAGTCTTCACAGCCGCGGCACCCCACGGGACCACACTCTTCCTTTACCTAACCGATGTCGCCAAAACTGTCGCGCGGTAGTACAATAGTGATGCTGAATTAATACAGTAAGTACCGTGTTTGCAGGAGGAATGCTGGATTGATACTATGCGATTGTATCGCTACTGAATCGCTTCTATCGGGCGTTACAAATGCGACAAACGGCCAAAAGTAGCGCTGCAGACGCGCGTTAAGGCGCTATGATCCGACGGAGACTGCGCTTACTCGTTTTTTAATCTAATCGTATTATTAAAAGCGATAGCATGTCCGCCAGATTCTTCAATAAGACATATCTTTTCTTCAGAATTTATTATCACAGATTTTTGTTTCCCATGGATACAAAAACCTAGTAAGCGCGATCTCCGTCGGATCATAGCGCCTTCAAATAAAATTTTATTACAAAAACTTTACGTATTATTATAGGGCAAGCTTTTAATTGGTTTTAATCATACTTACAAGACAGAGTACTTAAACTTTGTAGAAATGTAATACTTTGATAGCGTCCACCAGGAAATGTACAGCATAGGATCAGACATGGCTATCATTATTACTTCTATACCCCAAGGAAGCGTTTTAGGATGTACCTTTATTGTAATATACGTAAATGACTTGCCAAAAAAGATAAGTTCGTCGTATAACTTGTTTGCTGACGATGATTCTTTGTTACAACTTTTGATTTGAGCAATGGTTCATCATAATCATCAGCCTATTTTAGTCCACTGCTGGACATAGGCGTCCCCTAATGAGCACCATAGCGCCCTGTCTTCAGCTTGACGCATCCAGCATCTGCCAGCAGTCTTTCGCAGATCGTCATCCCACCTGGCCGGAGGGCGTCCTACAGTACGTTTGCCGATTCGCGGTCTCCACTCAAGAACTCGTTTACCGCAACGGTTGTCGGTTCTTCGCGAGATATGGCCGGCCCACTGCCACTTCAGCTTGCTAATTCTTAGAGCTATGTCGATAACTTTGGTTCTCTGTCGGATGTATTCGTTGCGAATTCTATCCTTCAGAGAGATTCCGAGCATAGCTCTTTCCATTCCTTGCAATGGTTAAACGAACATAACTTAGAAAATATAAACGTAACTAAAACTAAAATATGCCAATTCAGAACTTACCAAAGAACCCCACTAAACCCAAATATATTAACACAACAAATAAAATTAGAATAAATACAATAATTACACTTTTAGGCCTAACATTAGACTCAACCCTAAATTGGAAGAAACACATAGAAAGTACAAGAGAAAAATTGTCCCAATTCATGTATGCACTCAGCATACTAAAATGCAACATAGATTATAAAACTGCCTTATCTGTCTATTATGCGCAGGTACGCCTACTTCTCCACCACCACCCAGAAAGTATTGCCAAAAGAAGTTTTCTCTATTGTGAGCAAAAAACCACCAAACACAGGGCTCCGCTGGCTACTGCTCCACCACGACAACGCGCCTTCACACACCGCGCTCAAAACGAGGGACTTCCTGGACAGCACGCTGGTCAAACTCCTGGGTCACCATCCTTACAGCCCTGACTTAGCACCGTGTGACTTCATTTTATTCCCGAAAATAAAAAGTCAGCTCAAAGGGATACAATTTTCGTCGCCGGAAGATGCGCTGTCAGCGTTCGAGCAGGCTGTAAACAAGGTGTCTACCACGGACTGGAAAAAGTGTTTCGAGAACTGGTTCAGACGCATGAAACTTTGTATCTAGTGGGGAGTACTTTGAAAATATTTATTAAAAAAATAAATTCGCTTCATGAAACATTCATTTTTATTTACGCAAAACTTTCTGAATATCCACCTAGATTATGCTTACCTTTAGAATAAGAATGTATGAACGAATTTTGAAAATAATGATTATTTTAAATTAACATTATTGATTAATGTTTAGTATGTATAATGTAATGAACGATTTATTGTATAAATTAGAATCAGTATTATATCAGATAGAAAAAAAGTAAATAAGTTTATTTTCACAGAAACACGTGCACAAAAAACGATAATTAAGGTGGATATTATGTATTTAATTAATCATTTGTTAAGAAACGTTTGCAGTGCCCTTACAGGGTGCATGTACCTGTGTTATGAAAATTTAATACATGCCTACTAACCAGTGTTATACCTGCTAGCAAATTAATAAACTAAAACTAGTAAAGTTTATTTTTGTTTTATGCAGTCGTCGCGCTGACCAGTGGGATTATAAAAAAAATAGATTGGTGCACTGACATAAAATAAGTATTAATGCTTTTTCAGTGGACTGGCGTGGCGGTTAGAACATGATTGATTGAAAGGTTCGAATTAAAAAAAAATTGCATAGCAGCTTTCTATATATATATGTATGAGGCTTCATCGCCAAAACAGTTCAAAGCCAAGCGAGGCTTTGCTGAGCTGTCAAATTACACTTAAAATCGTAGAAAATCATACTATGAAAACTTTCACCCGTTAATTTCATGTTGATGAAGACAAGCAATTTTTAAATGACGCCACAATGTTAAAACAATTGGCAGTTAGCTGTTAGATGAAACAGACTGTATATTCTACAGCCAAAGAGTTCCATTTTCAAATGTTGTCATTGCTTTTTAAAATATTGTCTAAGTAAGTGGTCAGTTCCGGAAACTTACAGATGGATTTTAACAGTAAGTACAAATATTCTTGTGTATTACTTCTGCTATGATTTTAGTTTTTTTTTTTTTTAAGTGTCCGATGCTGAACCGACTTTTATCGCTGAGTGTACCTTACTTATCCACTTAGCAAATTGTTTTATAGACAACTAAACATAAGTCCATGTGCATACAAATATTAGGTAGGATGGTAAGTCCCAGATAGGTAGTGTACTTGCATTCAACATCTGATAGTCTACATCCAGAACAAAAACATTCATTTGCTAAGTGATGTGGTTTAAAAAAATTATAAATACCTTGCATATTAATGTCTAGGTAGTTAGGTTTAGTACCTACCTAAAAACTAAAATGAAAACGAAAGCTAGTTGCACATCTAATAATTACCTATAGGTACACCGTGTTCCGGACGATATACATAAACTTAGACCGGAGGTTCAGACTATGGAAATAAGTATTTTTCATTATGGACACATGAATGAATTCATATTTTGTATGTCTTGTCAATCATCCTCAGTCATCCAGATTGCATGCCTCTATATCCGAATTGGCAACGTCGTATTTTCATTCATAAGATTTGGCGGACTGCAACTTGTCAAAACCAAGTTTCTTTCGTTTTTTAACTTTTTTTAATGCGATTAATCTTAATCTCCCTCAGACTTCAGTTTTTTTGCTCTGTCAATCAAACACCCTTCTTATCTAAAGAGAAAGCATAATAGGTACGTATTTCGATTTGAGACATTTTTATTGAGGAAGAAAAAGTGAACTTAGCATAAAAAAGAACAAACATAGTATTGTAGTTGAAAGACATTAAATTCCTAATCATGATAACCTCTGCCCACAATATGCAGCCTTCGCAAAACGTTTCTGTAGTCCATAATTTTTAGTTTAGGCTTAGAGCAACGCAGGATCTCCGACGACGGGAATGGAAGTAGGCTACTATAATTATCCAAACCCATTCTGCCGTTTCGGCCAGCCCACAAGTTTACAGAGAGTTCAATTTGATGTGACGCCAATGTAAATTCGGGTTGGTCTCATGCTTGCACTTGATTGCACTTTGTTTTTGGAATTGAATACTCCCGCTCTTATAAATTGGGCTTCATCCATCCAAACAATTTTTTGAAGTAGTATTGGGTTATGGTTGCAATGATTCGATTGGAATTATAATATTGTCATTTCCTTTCTATTTTTTTGTTGGCATGATATAAATGGATAAGGTTGGTTTTGCAACTTCCTATTCCTATCCCTTTCCTGCACATTGCCTTTCATTCGTGTGTGAGCAAGACGGCTACAACAAGTGGCGCCATCTTGCGCAATCTCTTCGCTACACTGGAACTAAAGAAAAATATGGAGATCGTGTGTGTTCGAAAAAGTGTCGCTCGCGCGCAGTAACTCTTGTGTTCAAACTCGAACCAACAGGGGAGATTCGCGAAAATAGCAATCATATCGTCGATCCAGGCCTCCATCGCATTCCTACAATCGTCGAGAGGATCCGCCAGTTGGGACTCGAAGTGGCCCTGCGCAAGTCCGAGGCCATGTGTTTTCATGGTCCTTGGAACGCGCCACAGTCGGGTTCCCAGTTAACGGCAGGAGGGGTTCACATCGGCGTCGAGTCGAGGATGAAGTACCTGGGACTCGTCCTCGACAGCCGGTGGAACTTCGTGAAGCATTTCCGACGTTTGGCTCCCAGACTGGAGCGGGCTGGGGCTGCCTTGAAGCGGCTCCTGCTCAATCTAGGGGGTCCAAACGCCTCCTGCCGGAGGCTCTACGCGGTGGTCGTGCGGTTCATGGCCCTTTACGGGGCACCGGTGTGGGCGCGTTCTTTGAGGCGCCGACCAGCCCGCCGGTTGAACGCGTCCCAAGGGGTCATGGCCGTCCGGCTGGGCCGGGGATACCGCACGGTCTCCTGCGAGGCGGCGAGCCTCCTTTCCGGCTTACCGCCATGGGATCTGGAGGCAAAAGCCCTAGCGCACGTATGGGAGTGGCGCGAGGAGGCAAAACGCCGGGGTGTAAGTCCGCTGCCGCGAGAAATCACGGTAGGTACAGCGGACAGAGCTCCGGCGGGATCTCATGACGACATGGAGGGTGCGATTGTCACAACCCAGTGCTGGGCACGCCACAATAGTGGCGGTAAGTCCCCTCTTTGAGGCGTGGTTGGAGAGGCGCCACGGCGTCCTCACCTCCTCAGGTCCTCACCGGACACGGTTGTTTTGGGTGGTTCATGTTTAGCATAAGGTGGGAGGAAACGCCCGGATGTCACCATTGTGTGGATTGCCCGGAGGACACGGTGGAGGTCTGCCCAGCTTGGGCGGAGCACCGCAGTGTCCTCGCGGAGGCGATCGGCGGCGGCGATCTCTCGCGTCCCGGCCCGGGTCGACGGCGCGTCGTGTTCCACGCGCCTCAAAGAGATGTCAGCACAAAATGACGGGGTCCGATAGGGCCGACGCCTCAGGGTCGCGGGTAATTCGAAAGAGGTGTGTTTTAGTCCGTAAAAGTCTGACACGCCCTGCCGCTCCACCCAGAGCGGGAGAAGTCATTTGATGATTTCCCACCAAAAAAAAAAAAAATGTATCTCGAAAGGCCTCCATCGCATCAAGTAAGGTATTGTGCACCCTTTCCTTTGTACAAACTGTCTATGTCTATCGCCTAATTACAGTCCAAAATAGTTTGGAATTGCAATGTAATAATAAGGTTCATTATTCTGTTTTCTTGAGCGACGCTCTAATTGATTGCTCGTTCAGGGCGGCGCGTGGTCTAATTCAGATCTCACAAAATCTCCTATTATGTTAATAAATGCTAGTATATCAGGAACGCGCCGAGCGACCAGGGAATCGTTGGTACTCTCGTACAGCCGCTGTAGCATTTCCGTCACAGAAACCGTAGACGAAGTGAAGATCATCTTGGTTTTTAACCGAATACTCGTACGGCATAGTGAATATTGTAATCAAAATGATTGATTATGTTAGATAAATGATTGGTAGATCTTATCATTCATCTACGTTGATTATATTAATCTGAAACCCAATAGCAAAGTATAATAAACAACAAACCTGACAGTTAAAATCATGCATGACAAATAACTTAGGGATCCATCACTTTAGTCTCTTTGATAGATTTGTTATCAAAAATGATCGTTCTTACTCTCGGGTCCCTCTCGTTATGTTAAATGAAATGCAAACAGCATTAATTTGATAGATTTAAATTGCAATAAGCGGAAACATAGCCCAAATTGAGACCCTTTCTTATTGCATAGCTCAATTAAATTTCATTTAATGAAATTCCAAATATCTTTATAACGAAGCCTTTTTAAGAACTACTTCCTTTGTTAGATTTTATTTGTAAAAGATAGGCGTTTACCAAAGATATGGATAAAGGCTCCCGCAAACAGGCACGACGCCACAGCGCGACACAAAGGCACCTATCGTCGCGCGACACGCGGCGCATTTGTGTCGTGCTGTGGCGTCGTGCCTGTTTGCGGGAGCCTTCACGCGACGAACACGGTGTTTATACATTACAATCAGGCGCGTGAACGTTCAGAGGTCACCGCCACACGGGGGTCATCACATTCATAAACCCCAATATCATGCAAATTAGTGATATTATTTTGCGACTACCTACGCCTGCTTACTATGCCTTACCTATGTAACAGGTATTTTATTACTAGCTTCTACCCGTGATTTCGTCAGCGTGAAATTTCTGGTTACCCCGATTCACCACATCGCATCGCATCACCCAACTGCCCGCGCTACGAGTATCACTCCGTTTTCGCCTAGCGTTTTTGCTAACTTTTTTTCCTTTTTCTCGGCTCCTAATAGTCAAAGCGTGATGTTCAGTAGCCGATCCGACTGATAGTTTCCGAGATTAGCGCGTTCAAACAAACCAACTCTTCAGCTTTATTTTTTAATTTTCCAATTCCCATTGATAGTTCCAGGGATTACCGTATATGCAAACTTACTAACTTACTAACAAACAAACAATTTTTTTTTCTATAAAAGAAAATAAAATATTATCTATTATTACAGAATAGATGACTCACTGTTAGTTATTGGTAGTATCGCAATTCGCAACACTGTATTTTAACTTTACCGTAAAAATACAAAACTTTAGTTAGTAAAGTAAACATTGATCGTGGTGCTCAGCGGTATTACAGAAAAAATATAGAAGCACTTTCCTCATCATATTTAACGTTTAGTTTTGTCCTACCAGAACCAAACGTTTTGGTAAGACAGCTAAATAGTTGCATGTTCTATAAATAAGGCAATAAATAAATAATAATAAATTCACAGGTGTCGTCTCAATAGCTACCGATCAGTGGCATTCCTTCAACAAAAAAAGGGATTAAGAAGGTCTGTGTCGCATCCAATCTTTTACGGTTCGTCTGGGGTTTGTGAAACTAGAAAAATAAGTCATGCATTATCATGCTCAGAATATAATGAGCGTGAAATGTAATCAATTTAGTTTGAAAAATTAATATTTTATGGCTTCAATTTTTTATATCTGAACCCTATGTAGTCATTCGGGCACTTTTTCTTCTTACTCTCTACTAACCCGAAAATATAATGTTACAATATTATGATCGTTTATTTGTGCTATCTGTACCTAGCAAAACTACATTTATGGCTTCTAAAACGCAACAAATATTCGACGATAGATCAAATAGTCTTTTGTATAAAAATGCTTGGTCACGCGTACCTTTGCCCCAACTTACAGATAAACTTAAGCGCGTGTAGGAAAAAAACACACATTTGAGTATAAAAATTGGAACAATAACGAATTCCGCTGCATAACGTTTCCTTCTTCCCTTTTCTATTAGTTTTTTTTGCAGCAATAACCTTCTCCTCCGAAAACAACTGTTTCCCTGGAGTTTTTGATGCATTCTGAAACAAAATTAACACTTTTAATAATTTAATGAAAAAACCAATTTATGAAGAATATGTACTATCACAAAGTTAAAAAAAAAATTGATACACAATTAGTAAGTATTTATTTATTATCATTGTCTCCATACTTTTACCCCATTCCACCGTAACAACTAAACATCTTAGTAGCTCAAATTCCACTGAGGTTAGGTTAAAACGTTGTGATTGAGAAAAACGTTGAGTAAGTATTACTTACTTACATCTTTAAAAAAATATTAAATAGTACAAGTGTTCCACTTCCACAAACTTTTCGCAGTACTGACATTAAGTGAATTTGAAGGTGGTTTTAATTTTTTGCAAATTATATTGCAAACGCGACAAACAACGCTCCGCGGCTTATGGCACAATAGGGCAGACCCTTCCACTTATGGCACACATTGCCAAGGAACCAGCGTACCCACCCTTACATCCCCCTTAAAGGCAAAGGCACTGCGTACTTTTCCCACTGCGTCCTTTTACCCCGAATCACATGTATTTTTACGAAATAAAGTTAGTTAAAAATACAATTTATGACTAGGCTAGTTAAATTATTGGTTTAGTGCCGATGTCACCAATGTTACTGAACGCGTTTAGAACATTTAAAACGCGTTCAATAGCGTTGCGTTCAATATTCCATAGAAAATAATGACACTGACAGCTCTTAAACGTAGTTTAAGTGCTGATCGCATTCGTTATCATTGGTGAAATCTACCGTACTAAGTGTACCTATTCCAACAATCAAAAGAGTTAAAAATGTTTGAGTTTTTCTTGAAATTGATGGAGGACAGTGTAGCCCTGCCAACAAGTACCTACCATATGCTTCACAAATAGACAACGGTCTATAAGTCTACAATCTACAAGGCCTGCAACGTTCTCACATTCACAAAATATGCTATAATCTAAAAAAAAAAACAATTTAAACCAAATGACATGATTTCCATTTCAACTATAACAAATCTGAATTGATCTTGAAATCCACTAATAAAGAGTTGAAATTAGAATTGTAGATAGATAATGTCAAATAACGAGAAGATTATGACAAAGTGTTATGTAAAAAATAATCTAATAATAAAAAAATAAAACACCGTTTCTAATAAGGACGTTTAAAAATTTCTGAAATGTGTATGAAGTACCCAAACTTTCGTTAAACAACGTGCACACGGCTGCACATCGAGCTATACATTTCCAGTATAAGCTGACCTCTTAGTACGAAAATCCTATACAATTCGAGATCAACTCAGTACAGTCGACCTCACGTCAGGTGTTCTTATGCTGGCCTACCGTAGTACGGACTTTCAATAGAATATGAGGCCAGTGTATACTGGTTTTGACCCATGACCACTTCACTACGCCTTCTGTACAAACAATTTATTTTGATTATCGACAGATATGAGGATTAGAAAAAAAAAACGAATAATATGTACATGTAAAAAGCGCACTAACATTTTAAATGGAAAATTTTGTTTAATTATCTCGCAATAAACCAAGCGTACAAAACTTCGTTAAAATATATTATGATTGCAAGTCGCGGTAACCCAAGCTGCAGCCAGTCGCCGGCTGTCAACCAATATCAACAACAATAAACGACATGAATAGAGTTGAGCGCTACGATACGAACGAACCGGCTGTTTCCGAACGCACTAACAAACACCAGTCCGCGAGCGCATGCGCCCGATGCTTGACGTGTTATTTGTCAAAATTTCTTTCAACGTTTTGACGTTCAATATTTATCGTAAATTTGTTCGCAGTGATAGTGTTTTTATTGTTTTCCAACTGTAGTTTAGAATAAAAATAAGTTAAAATGGAAAGAAATGACCGCAAAACGAACTCTCGTACACATACAATCACAACAGACAGAGATTCACATTTTATTTTACGCAAAATAATTTTGGATTTCTCCATCTTATTTATTGGTGAGTTATTTTTGTTTAATTTGTTGATTGTACTATTGGTGTGGGATGCTAGGTAGAAAAAAACATGCGAAATTATTAAACCAACTTGATATATTGTAGCCGGCAGATAGGTACTCCTTTTATATGATCGCGCTAACTGTACTTAAAATACATGATTAACTTATCAACATTGTTTTCCGTACTATAATTACCTTTTTTATAATACGTCATTCAAATTAATTATTTCGCTAGTAAATAGGTAGGTCTGTACCCATTTATGACACTGACCAAGATCATTTTAAACGATTGGATGATGTAAGTACCGACCTATGCCCCTAAGATGACCCTCTGACAAATTATACATAAAAATAATTTTAAGATTAAATTCTGTGCTACCGTTTATATCAGTCATAAAATGTAATAGCCAAATTATCGCACAACTGTAAACAAAAATGATGTAAGTAATTGTAGGCTTTATAATTATTTTGTTACTTGTCTAGTCTTATAGTCACAAAAAAAAACATATCTTTTAAACCTACGAATGTAACAAGATAATAATTAAAAAGCCATACTTAACAAATAGACTAACTGACAAAGTGCACTATTATTAACCAAATATGTCTGTACTAACCACTATTCGTTACTAGAACAATGTGATTACAATTTACTAATGGGATGTCATTATTAATTATAAAGATCTATGTTGTACAAAATATTCTTAATCCAAGTTTCAGTACAAAAGTAATCAATAACATCACACTGAGATCAAACACTAATGTGAAAACAAATCACTTTAAACTTTGTACTTGACCATTTACATCAAATGTAAAATTTTGAAACAAAACACAATTGCTTATAATGTCTAATTTAAATTCATTGTTTAAAGGTTACACAACTCATCCTCAATATTTTCAACAACATTTTGTGTTTAAAACACATGTCATTTCAGGGTTCTCAGACAAACAGACACCTCATTCAAGCGTCCATTAAGACATATTGTGATTGCTTGTTGTAACCTTTGTTTTAAATACATACTATGTAATAAGTTGTATTAAATCAAGGAAATTCATATCAAGCATTTTCCTTAAATTATATAATGTCTGTTTTCTTAATAAGGTATTGTTCTAGTAACTCTAAATTTGATTATAAACCTCTTTTAAATAACATTTCAATAATTTTATTGTTTTATATTTTAAACATGAGTTATCAATAGTTGCCTCGGTTGCAAACATTTATGATTACTTTGTAAAGCAAACTCTTTTAAAAAAAAGAACACTATAGCTTTAATAAAAAAAGTATTGCAAGCAAGATTAAAAAGCTATGATAACATTGTTACCTGCTTGTTATATATATTTCATCATTGAACAAAACAGGTTGATGCGAACAAATGCAAACTCCTTGTTTCCTCAGCAGATAACGACTGACATAACAGAGTTTACTGACACATTAACATGTTAAACCAATGGTTGCATTGCACTGTCTCAACACAGTGGCCCCATTGATTGACCAGTCACATTCCCATTCAAACGTTGTACTTGTAAATATTCCATTTTGTTAATATTGTTGCTTGATTATATGGCTATTTTTAGATGTGAAATAGGTTTAAATAATTTCGAAAAAGTTTTGGTGAACATAATTTATTTTAGTATTGTAATGAGCTTTGAGATCATGATTTCCATATGTTGGCACCATGGACAGGACTTTTAATATTTTTATATTTGCAAAAAACACTTAGGTATAACTTATTCTAGAACTCATAAGAAAAAACCATACCATTTCTGAAGTTGTAAATAAATATCTTTTCTTTCATGCAACTTTAATTCAAGGTAGCTGTCAGTATGTTTCTTATTAGGTACTCTGATCTATATCTGAATAACATGAGTGTAATATGAAGCTACTAAAAATTCATTTCATTAACTGGTCATGTCAATGTTACATTGTGGGAAAAATCTTAAAAAAGTACGAAACTTTTCTAGATCATAACAAGTTAACCAAAACTAGTATCTTAAGCAGATACTTTTATCATTTATTATAATTATTATAATTTTTATGAGACCGCTTTTATCACGTAGGCACTGGACGGGAATTCCAAGAAGACATATTGTTGATAATTTCCTCCTTAGGCCATCTTCAAGGTCAAGAGCTCAAGGCATCAAAATAAAAGATCTAAAACTTCCTACAGACGATTATGCAAGTTTGCACCAAACCTTAAGGCATTTATGACAGGCTTGCGTCTACGTTTGTTGCCGGTTTTAAACAAACCGCCATGAATACGCAAACGAGATCGCGTGTTTATGCTAACTTGCTTAGTTATTTAAGTATTTGTTTTAAGTAATGTGCTATTTAGCACCACCATTCACTTCTGAATTCCCACACTTTGCCCATTTTTTCGACATTTCAAAGAAAGTAACAAAAATCTAGCGGGTTTTCTAATAGGTATTTGTTCCGAACTTACTTAACTTGACTTACCGTTTACTTGGTGTTTTTTTTTCGGAAGCTGGCATGTGATGCCAAATTCGTAACACTGTTCGTAATCTGCCTTCCATTATAAGGCAAATGGGAGATTGTTTCCAAAAACTATCAATTCGAAACTGCACGCACAGTTAATAAAATCAAACCAATCTGAGATGTGTAAAAAATATGTCGGAATATCAACGCAGAAAAACCCACAGTCCATCTAGCAACACTAGTCACTACCCACCTCTCCCCAGGTCAAATCTCAGGCTCGTAGGATGTGAAACATTGCGTACAGGGCCCGCCAAACAAAGTGGCAGGTAATTGGCTCGCTGTCAAAACATCCGACGCGTCTGACCTGTCAGATTAAACGTATCCGTTAAGTAGGCTTGCGTATGACAGGCAGGATGCCGTGGCGTGTGAGAATTTAAAAAATAAAAAGCGTTCTCATTTCAATTTTAAATCTCGCGGTATTACTTTGTTGCCTGGCGTTTTAATTGTGAAGAAAATGAATGCGTGTTGCATTCATTTCTGGTAGAGTTTTGGCGTTTTTACTACCTCTGCATAACTTCCGGATAAGTAACGTATTTGCTAGTTACTGCCTATCTGAACATTGTTAAACGGGCCCGTAATGTTTTAATACCTCAATCAGCACCCTAATTACGTAACACATTTTCGTAAACGATTACGACTAATCTGTTTGATTTTGACGGCTCAAGAACATTCATTGCGTTCTATATATTGTTGAGCAGATTTTTTATCGAACTTAAGAAGCAATGGATTAGCAATCTGTTTCAAAACGATTCAGATTCCGATTGATAGTGTATTACGCAATTAGGGTGCAGGTCCCTCTATTCAGTGCCATCCGACTGACATTTTGATTTGCAAACTTTCTCTGTACTAACTAGGTACTGACCTTTCGATATTCCACTATGCGTCCCCCCAGGGGACGCCAAGCGGAAAGTTTGTACATTTTCGCAGGGCCTGACTTTATAAGTTTGACATACCATGTGTCAATTTGAATTCTGTCAGAAATAAAGCCAGAAATGACCTTCCAATTTAACAGTCCATCAATCACATGCACCCATTGCTTTGTGATCACAACAATAAACTTTTTTCCCACCTCTGTTATACCTAAATCTACAGTAAATAAAATACCAAGAATTTAAACAAGTTCTTCCTTGAAACTTTCATCTTATTTAGTAAATAAATCTTTTTCTATTATAAAGTCGTTTGGTGGTAGTTTAATTGCAGTACTTTCAGGAATCCTCGTCGTATGAGGTAATTAACTTAACTATTCGTTCACATGGGTTACTTGGAACTATCGTGTAGCTCTTGTGTGCAATTTCCTTTCCAGTAAATAGATGGCTGACTGCCTTCAAGGGTGTTTTGAAACGCTACCATTTTGCTACGAGGAAAGGTAGCCGGTTCTCTTGATGTCAATAGGTTAGGTGTATCTACACCAATCCAAAAAAAATGTATAATGTGAATGTAAGTTTTGTTTGTTTGTTTGTTTCACGCCAAAACGGCTGACCGGATTTGGATGAAATTTGGCACACAAATAGCCATGACCTGGGGAAGGGCATAGGCTACATCATCATCCTGGACCGCAAAGGAAGCCGTGGGCAACAGCTAGTATTTTGCAATGCAACACCAAAAACAATATGACTTAAAGAAGAGATGAAAATTGGGCTCTTTGGGGCTGTTCATTATAATTTTTATTCAACCTACAAGGATCGATTATCAGCACATTACGAACTTCTATCGATGATTTTGACGTGAGTTGAAAAGATTAGTGATATTATCTTGTTATTCACTTTCTTCACATTGCTGGTAAGCTCTTATTGAAAATCAAGATAGTGATGCAGGTACACGACAACCAATCCCAAAATCTGTGCAACCGCTGACTTTGAAAAGGCAGCAAAAAAGCGCTTACAAGTTTAAACCTTTATCTATACACCTGTTTGTAATTAACAGCGGCTGTATGCTTGTATATCAGTGGATTTCTCCGAAACGCAGCTAATGTACGGTTAAGTCGTACTCAAAACTTAAGTACTTACTTAACACGTGTAAGTGGGCACGGTATTGCAACCAGCTTTGCGGTATTTCACTCAAACACGCTGCGTGTACAATAATTAGGCGTTATGTCTTTTCTTGACGATGCCGACGCTGTCAAAGATTAAGAAATATATTTGAAGAGGGGACATTTTTTTGTCGTTTTGTGCCTATAGCTCCACGCGAAACCTGCAGTAGATACCATGGCAATTTAATATCTTCATATTTTGCTTTATCATTATTATTATCTACTTGGTGAAATTCTTATATACATTCATAACTTACTGACAGCTGGGTCTAGAAGCACGAAATCTTGCACAGGAGTTCTGTAAACAATTATAATGAAAAGAACTTTTGAAAATGTATTGGATGAAAGTTTGTGTACCTATCTACATATAATTCTACCCCTTGACCCCTAATGAAGAACTCCCTTAGTATTTATTATTTTTGCCAATGGAAACGTCATATCACTCATCAAACACATGGCATGTCAATGCAAATAAATAAAATTGAAGTGTCTGTTTGTAATGTCAAAATAACACCTTTTTACTAAATGCGTATGAAAGTATATACGGCAGTTATTATAAAACAAACTATGTATTTTAAAAAATTTGTCTGTCTGTTTGTTCCGGTTAATATCTGAGATGGCTGGACCGATTTTGACAGGACTTTCAATGGCAGATAGCTGATGTTATAAGGAGTAACTTAGGCTTAGGTAAAAAAAAAACTGAAATCCACATCCACGCGGACAAAACTAAATATAATTTGAAAAGAATTGTGATTCCATTAACAGGAAGTAAATAATGTTGAACTAGTTAGATAATTTCTCGTGCCTGTGACGGTATTAGATGTCCTTTTTAGTGCATTTGACATAACTATAATGTGTTAAAACAATTGTAAGTGATAATTAAACATTCTAGTAATTAATTTTATTAATAGCTTGGCGTTAATGATTTATGTGCAATTTAGTGTTGGTACTGTTGGTAATGGGTTTGGCATGCAAACGCAGTTAATTTAGATTACAAGCCTTATTTGCCTAATCTATGGCTAGAGCTGAGCTTATCGTATTTGGTTACATTGTTGAATTATGCAAAATCTGTTTTGGAAGAAAATTTCTAATGGTATAAGACGCTAATCCTTTAAGGCACGTTTCTACTAAGGCAATTGGAACCGAAACTACATTGGTTGAAGTTGAAATCTACATTTCGGCTCACGTCTCTTATGTGATTGGTCGATTCCTGCTCGTCTCCGCTCTGCTCCCCTCCGTTCCCCTCCGCTCCGCTCCACTGGTCTTCGCAAGTTCTTATCTAAGCCAAAACCATAAGGTACTTCCCTTATACATACTCATCAAATTATTTTAACTACTTAATTATATATTCATAGTAACACAAAAAAAAACCTTACATTAGAGAGTGCAGGCTAATTAATTCACACGCATAAATCAATTACGAATATTCAGTACCTACTTAAAGCAATTAATAACTGAGTCATTATCTCGTTAGGTCTATAATTAGTTTTCTTTTAAGTCTGCATGATTGGATATTAATTATGTAACCGTGTCGAGCGTCAAATGTAATATATTAGTAATTGTTCTGTTGTTGCGATTATTACTCCATATTCGCCGTATCTGCAGCATTGTACTGTTTGGTTCTTTTCAATAATAGGAGACAAGTCTTTCTATTTTCATCATCATCAGCCTATGTAGTCCACTGCTGGACATAGGCCTCCCCTAATGAGCGCCATAGCGCCCTTCTTCAGCTTGACGCATCCAGCATCTGCCTGCAGTCTTTCGCAGATCGTAAAGCCACCTGGCTGGTGGGCGTCCTACACTTTCCATTTTCAACAGCAGATAAATACATATAGGCTCAACAAGTAAAAGGCTGATAGAGATGTATGGAATGTACATAGTTATTATGATCGTTGATCTTTGACAGTCGTCACAGATAGTCTGAAACCCAAAATTCTGACAACTAGTCTTACCAAGGGACATCCTGTTACCTAGCAACTGGTTTATGGTGGTGAGGTAGGTAGCCGCTCCATGTAAAATACTAGTATTCAGATGCAACCAGCTATGCTACGCTAAAAGCCGGCATAAAAACAGTTGGGGAAAAGCTGAGCAGATTAATTGAGACATGTATGGAAAACGAAGATATTCTGCGCAGACATAAATGATTTGGAAAAAGGGCAGGGGCATAAGATGAATGAGAAAAAGTAACGAAAGGTATTCGATTTGTTCGACTTGAATCATGACACCAAGCTATACCATGGTGGTGGCATCTATTGAAATTTTGCATTGACTTACTTTTGCAAGCCCTTGACTGCTTCTCAGAATTTCACAACAGAAAAACCTATCCAAAAGTTCTCCTAACATGGGAAAAACGTAAGTCGTCGGTCGGCTCACTTGACTTCCAGATCACTCAAACATCTATTATGCGCACTTCATCTGTTTGAGTGGAAACTAGGTATTTACTATTAACCATAATGATTAGCGTTTCGATTGTTTGAAGACGTAAAGAGCACGTGTGTTACGTGATACATATCAGCGTTCGTGCTAATCTTCATGTAATTATAATTAAATGGGTGTCAATTTTATTGATTGACGCCAGTAATGAGACTAATTGTAATGCCATTGCTGACCTTTATTTGCGATAAGATTGCTTAGCAATTGATGATGAAGTTACACACTATGTAGTTCTGCAAGTTGCATCTGTTATGATTATTTCAAAATCAACAACACTTTGGGAGAAGAAAACAGAACATCCTACTGAAAGTTGAGAGTTTTTAAAAACCCTTGGGTCTTTAAAAAATACGTAGGATACAAACCAGTTGAAAAAAAACCCTATCTTCACCATACGACGGTTCCATTAATTAAATGCCTATCTCCGCATCTTCTAATCTTTGCCACGCGCATACTAGCGTAGTAAAATTCAACTTCGTTCCCGGTGCGGTGTGCCTTGTATAAATATTTGTATCTACCTGCACTATCAGCTGCAATATCCGTACCGCACTTACACCTGGGGGGCTCCGTGGCTTGAATCCAAAAGTTAATTGACCGTATTTATAACTTATTTCATTAAGAATTTTTGAGGTTTAATTTACATGTAAGACTACTATCGATAATGGTTGGTCTGTCTACCTTATATAGATCTGCGGTGGTTTATCTTTTTTTTTACGGAGTTCATGCCTGACTTTCACTGACGAAAAACCCACCTGTGTTCCTTCCGTTGCCTGTGCCAGGGGCCACGGTATCTCTTTCGAACAACCTGCGATTCTGGCATGCATCGGCCTTATCGGACCCCGTCAGTTGGTGCTGACATCTCTTTGAGGCACCCGTTTAACACGACGCACCGTCGACCCGGGCCTGGTCCTTAATGGACGGCGAGCTACCAGCGCAAGGTTTGCTTCTCCCTCACGCGCTCCGCCTCCTACTTCGCGAGCATTACTTCTTCGCAGAAGAAGGTGACCGATCGCCTCCTCGAGGACACGGCGGTGCTCCGCCCAAGCCGTGGTCTACTTGTCATGTAGTTCCATGAGGGCAATAAGAATGTAGTTAAGACTTTATTAGGTATTCGGTTTAAAGAACTTTATTTCTCATAAGAACTTAAAAGTAACAGTTCGCTTAAAATGAGATACATAAGTGATTAAAATAAGTACTATTAACATAAGTTACCTCTATGGTGTTGGAGACATAATATTTGTATTTTCTGTTTATGTAATTTCAAATGTTGTGATGTATTGCCATAACCTACGTTTGAATGTGTTTATATTGTCACACTTTTTTAAATCCTCCGGCAAACTATTGAACAGCCGTGCTCCTTCAACCAGTCAGTATTAAATATCAATCGCATAATTCACTATTGCATTATGCATTATTAGCTCTAAATTATGAGCCATCAGGCAGTTTCTTTGCAATATGTCCTCCATCTGCAGCTTTAAATAAATATATGTACTAACAGCTTCGTTATTCCCGACAACTCTTTTATCTCACGAAGTCTGTTTTGCCGCTGTATTTTGAACAGATAACGTTTCATGGAACTGCTGCTCCATTTTCCCTATCCATCTCCTTTGTCAGTGCAACAATCATATCCTTATTTGTCCTAATCAATCTGCTGCAATTTTGCGTCTGCTCTCAATTGATGGTGTGCCTCCTAAACGATACCTTCCTGGCTACGTGGGCTGAATCCTGGGTAAAATTACACGCTGAACTCAATCAATTAAATGAAGGAATGGGAGGAAATTAAATATCCTTATCCAATTGGGAGAGAAAGGGTAAAAGCATTTTACAAAAGTGTGATCGGGTTTTTAAGTTAGTACTTACTAGCTACAAGGGATTTTCGTGACAGGCTTATATTTTAACCATTGTTCTGTCCTATCCAATATAATCGATAATAAAATCAATGAAGTGGATGGACAGCATCTAATAACGTCATTATAGACAGTAACTTATAAAAAGATATGGACGATAAAAGCACATCGCGGCACTTAGCCGAGATACTCGTAAAGGTGCATATGTACTGGAACTCAGTCATGCGTAAGACCAAGGAACGCCTTTCCTTTTGTGTCTGTGTTGCTGAAAAGGTGACAATTCGTTATCATCTTTTGTCAAAAAGCTGTTGCTCAAGTATTTGCTTGGGATGGTAAAGAACAGAGGATTTTTACGGAAGTAGTGTACAAAGTATTTGGAGCAAAAACATTTGTGTCAATGGATATTAGTTAAGTGGTTGCGTTATATCACACGCTGTAAGCACATTGTGACACATAGATAAACATTAGTAAACAAAACATTACAGTTTTTGTTTACAAATATTATATGAATAAACCTATTACATACTAACAAGTTTGTTTATTTGATCACTTCAATAAGCTTCCGTGCTGTCAGAAATTGCATTAGTGCTTGAGATTTGGTTTGGATTATCCAGACCCAATAGGATTCAGCTCATCCCTTAATTTATCCTACGTTTATAATATTTACCTTCCGCAACGCCGCCGTCCCTCAGAACCTCCCCAGGGTTCTTATATTAAATCTTCAAATTCATCTACTCATTTTCATCTCCATTAAAGTTTTTATAACATCAAAGCACTAATTGATTTCAACCGCCGCTTTAATATCTCCGTAACCAATTTAAACTAGGCTGCTATAAATAGCACTCCATAATTTATTTGAAAAAAATGTTTTACCACTTCGCTCTTCGTGAGCATTGAATTACTCGGCGCCTGCGCCTGTAAACAAGGTTCATGCCGCATTAGCGTAATCCACCGTATAGTACTCACTACGTAAGCCCACCTATCTTGAATTTTCGCTGCAATTCACGACGTTAAATATTGCTCCTAATACCACATTTGCCACTCCTGAGGATGTTACGAAATTATCACATCCGCGAATCTAATTGTCATAGCAACTAGGGAAGAGAAGGGCAAAGAGGAAGCGAGCAATAAAGTTGTTGAGCTATTAAATATCAAAATTGTGTCACGATGAAAGTATTTTAGTAATGTAGATTGAGAGAAACATAAATTCAATTTGGATGAATTCTGGCAAATTCAGAACTAGAGCACCAACTATTTCCGTCTCCTGTAGATTTTGGTTTAAATGTTTTGTCATACAAACAATTCAGCGAAACGTTCGCTGAATAATTCTTGTATATATTTGTGTATTACATATTAGGCAGACGACTCTTAACCAAAATTGGAAAGTTATCAAAACGCTGACCGCTCAATAAAGAATGAACGGAAATCAGGGCCGAATAAGTTCATTGTTAATTGAGACGGTTCAAACAAATTCCTGCGGTGGACCTATTGTGCCTTCGACAACGTACAGGTGTCTTAATCTCTCAAACCTGATGTCATACAAACTCACAAACTCTACGCATCCCAAAGGGAACAAAAAAGGTCTAAATACTTTAGCAGGAAGTGTCCAGTTAAATAACGACAAGGATCCGAGCAGCATCGATAAATCAACATCGGGTCTTATCTCACTGTCTAATGAAATAAAACTCTTTTGAGCTTCGTCTTCCGAGACGTGAAATAATTAATGCCCTGCATAAGATTTATGAGTTCTTAATGCTACACCCACGCGATTCGTACTTACCCTTATCGCAATATCTGTACAAGTAAGTACATGAGGACCAAAGAGTAGAGAATCTTCAACTGCTTGAAATGCACTCTGTTCCACTGTTAATAAGGCTTGGGATTAAAGTAAAACGATTGCATAATTTAAAGTGTTTAGCTCAGACGCCATGAAATACGATTTGCGGCCGACGACAAAATGAATGAGTGCAGAGCGCGTTTACAATGTTTTGTTCTTGTCAGGTGTGGCGCATTTGTACATTTTGATTCATTTTGCAAATTATACACTGAGACGGAGACAAATATTGCAATTAATTATATATATTGCCGGGAGGTAGCTGCAACTTTTCACTTTGAGAGCTCTTTACGGTTTTGATCATTGCCTACATTATTTATAAGCTTTTTTTTGTTGTCTTGTTCTCGTTAGGATCTACTGCTTAATCAATAAAATGATAACCAAATTATTCTACATGATCAATCATGTTAGCATTATGACGAAAAATTTCTAAGAAAGTGATATGTTTATCGATGTGGCCTATGGTTCCCATAAAATACAGCATACTCGAACAATTGTTAAAAGCCTTGATGATATCTGCAATATGACTGGGATTATTAATGATGGGGCCGTCCCCGACACGCCTGTACCGCCTCTACGACTTGTAGATTATAATGCTGCATACTCAACGAACAGTATTGAAAATATATGGTTGAATAGGTTTAACAGGAGAAATGAAGGGTTATGTAAATTGTAGACTTATGATATTTATTAGTAAGATAGTCAATGCAGATTAGAGCGGAATGCATGACGATAAAGATGATCATTTTGATATGAACGTAATGCATACAGATTATATATATCCTTAAATTCGAAAAAAGTAGTATCATGACGATACATCGGCACTTAAGCTACTTGAAGAAGCGTAGAGAAATAAAAGATAGTTTAATTTAATGGCACATTTTAATGGCTATGTAAATAGTTTTATCAGACACTTAGCTTTCGGAAAAAGTTTAGTGTAGGAGAAAAACAAGATCCGAATAGAAACATAAATTTAATTTTAAAATACGATGCAACGGAAGACAATAAAGTAAAAAAAAACATTAAAAGAAAGTAATTGATCGTAAAACATGGCTGATTGATAATGGCAATGATTAAGGACATGAGTTAAGTGATAACATCTTTTTTCATGTTGTTATTTACGGAGAATTACCTGACTACACGGTTGATGGCATTTGTAATCAATATAAAGCTATGCGTCAACTAAGGCGAGTTGTAGTTGTAGACACAAATATTAAAACCTTTTTTTTGAGAAGAGTTAACTTATCTCTTTTGATTCGTTTAGTATAAAAACCTATTTAGTGATTTTTGGAGCAGATTTTTTCCCCAAGATAATTAATGTTAAATAATTATTACAGTACTTAGTTGTAAGGGATAACATGGTAATAATAACTGAAGCGTTCGTAACAGATATTTTAGGTATCAAGTAAGCATTATCACATCACATAAAAACATATTTTCATTTGTCCACTTCCGCAGTTTTTCCATTATGCGATAATGAGTATCAAATTTGAGTCAACTATTAAATGCCTAAATAATATAAAAAATTAAGTCACTCTTGTCCCTCTCTATAAGTAATAATTATTGCTATAACTTAGCCAACTATTTTAAGAAACATAACGAGAAATATAAATAGTAGTACCCCACTATTTATATTTCTCGTTACCACCATATCGTTATTACCATAGGCAACCTCATTTTCCTGTCTATGAATAAATATTCAAGTTTGGGACCAAGTGGCTCTGGAAAAGAATGCCTGGAAGGATTTGGAGGAGGCTTTTGTTCAGCAGTGGGACAATGTAGGCTAACGAAAAAAATCGATATTCAAGTTCATAACTAGGTACCACATATACAAAAGTTACACATTATCGCCCTTATTTCACCAATATGGTCTAATTTCCACTCCCTATAACTGCGTTCGCGATTTAGTTTCCAAAATTGTTAACGTATAATTTTTTTGTAGATAATAACTTTAATGGTCCCTTCTGATTGGGCAGCTTTTTTATGAGTTTTTCGATTTTTAGCACTAGTCATTCTTAAATAAATTCTATTTACCCTAGCATAAATGTGATATTTGTTTGTGGACATAACATGAGTTGGAAACAAGGATTTTAATATAATATAGTGTTATGTTACGCATCAGTGGGCGTGTACACTAAACTTTATCGGAGGAGCGCAAGCGCATCGCTTTTGACTCATTAGCGGTACCAATGTCAATGTTACTTACCTACCGCTCATAATTAATGTTACGTTTATTAAGTAGATGTTGATTTGTGTTTGTATGTTAATAAATACTTTTACTTTGATGTGCCGTGGCTTGTTTGTTTAAAAACGTAGTTCCTTACCGCTGTTAGTAACTTGTATGACTTATGTAATATTGAGTTGGGTTCAGTTTGAGGTTTTATAATTGGGGTGGTATTTTCAAGAATATGTTGACTAAGGTCCTATGAAAAAGCTGTCTGTCGAATTTCGAAATGCTGTGATTTTTGTTAACAGTAATAATATGGTCAGTTTCAAAGGATTTGCATTCGGTTAAAATGTTCCGCTCCAAAGGATCAAAAAGTTTACCAATGCAACGCCTATACGTTTAAAATATACTCGCTGTTCTTTGGCTGACGTCAAAACATCTGTATCTCCATATAATATCGCGTGACGTATAAGTTTGAAGTCACACATAGTTGTGAAGAAAGAGTAGGTTATTGATCAAATTTCCAATAATTTAAATATTGACCTGGACGTGGCCCTTATCAAGTTCAGTTGTATGAGTCACCTAAGTGCTTTTGAACGTAAAGGAGTAACAAATCTCAGTACAATACCCTGATCTGTAAATCCAGAACGTTGTACCAGAGCACATGGTTTTGATGGCTTTGAACTGTAGATATTGGTTGTAGTACTTCTCAAACCTCTATGTAAATCTATAATGATAATAAAACGTCACGCTAAATAAACAATCGTGGGGGAGTTTGCAACTGCCATTTTGTTTTGTTCTGCAGACATGCTTATGGAGAGGAAGTGCCTCTTTGGTCTTGTGGTTGCAAAGCGCGACTGCTGATCGTGGGGTCCTGGGTTCGATTCCCGGTCGGGCAAAGTAGTATACCAGCCCGGAGTTTGGAAGTTGGCGGTGTAATGGACCCGTGCTTTGTAAAACACGTTAAGCCGTTGGTTCTGCGCCTGACCATTCTCCGGTCTATGGGAGTGTGCGATGAGAGAGAGAACTTGCCTGCGCACACACTGTCTTGTGCACTATAATATCTCCCGCGCCGAAAGCTAGTCTGAGATTGGCCACCATGGCCGAAATACGGTCTGGAGCACTATTATTATGGAGAGGTTAAAATAGTGAAGTGGCCACTGATGTTGTAGATGTGAAATAGCTCTTATTCTCAAAATATATTCCATTTGTCTTCGGCCGTCGGTGCATTCTTTGGCTACAAAGACAACTCGAAAGCATCTGAGTTTAACTCCTAAATCATTTTACAAATTCGACCCATTCGCCTTCCTGGCTTTGATTTCTATATTCTACTTATGAGTAATGGTTACATTGCCATCTGTCACTCCACAACGTAATTTTACTGCCTTGGCTTCAAATAATGCTTTCACCTCGGCAGTTAATTCAACTACTTACCTTGTTAGTTGTCTGAATGTTGAAGCATCCATAACTTCATATCTTCTCGTGGAATCAAACAAATGACTCCCTTTAGCGTAGGTGTCAGTGATTCGTTTCCCTTCACTGAACAAACTCTCTACTTTAATGTGGTCGTTTTACAACAACCCACAAGGGGGACATAAAGGCGGTGTATATTAACGACTGTTTTATTGTGGTGTGAATAGAAACGTGAATTAGAACCACTGTGATATACTCTGATATTTATAGTCGGAAACCGAATGATGTATATTCGAGAAAGTTTTATAGATGATAAAAGATGAATGAATGGGTATGGTAGTTGGTAATATCCCGTAAAGGCGTGAGCGTAAGGCTCGTCTTTCAGAGACGAGAAATCCAAATAAAGTCCGTTTTGATATTACTTAAAGTTAAGCAAGCTTTTCCACTCTCTTTAATTATTATTTCAAGCTGTACTTTATCTACTTACTATATAAGCTATTTTAAATACAGATTTGGGTGGGTCTAAATCACTCGAATTTATTTTTACGACCAGTACCTAGGTTACTTCTCTAGAAAGGTAGGTATATATTTGAGAATATTATGAAAATATGTAGGCTTCTCACCACACAATTAATATTCAACATACACAGCTCCTTTCAGATTTATCATCCGTCCACATTTGCGTAAATACGAGCAAGAACACTCGCATTGACTTAATTTAATTGTCAAATCCATAAGTTTCGAATTTGCTTGTCCGTCCGTCCAAAATGACTACTTAGTTAAAATGCATGAAACGCACTCTAATATCATATAGTATTGCGTTTTAATATTGTTATTCAGGACTCGACGGCCATATTTTGGGCTGATTTATGGCGTATCCTATTATCAAATCAATTGTTTCTAATTCTATAGTCAATCAAATTGCAACAAACAATTCAATCACAAATGATTTTGGCTATGAATTTTATTGTAAAAGTTTCCCACCCAATGTTGCAATTTCAATTGCTCATTCACTTCTTAATGTTGCAATGATGGATTATTAATGATCTTCTCAAAAGGCTAGTTGGGTTTTATCGTAATTTTATACAGGAATGCCTTTGCTTGGACCTACGTGATTGTCGTTTTTATTATTTGGTACATTTATTTATTCTTCTTGCTTATTGATATGCAAAGCGTAAGTGTCATCTATAAGTGAAGCGGTTGGTGGTCCAGTTTGAATATGAAAAAATAACAAATTCTTGCATTTCATACAAGGCCTTTGTTACATTTGTATTCATTTGTTGTCAACATATAATTCAGAGTGTCCAATTGAAAAATAGAGTCCTAGTGTGAACACTTGTTTGTCTGTACAAGTCCATTTTCTACAAACTGATGAACAAAAGTAAAAATCCTGTAATAATGTAGTGGATCCTTTTGAATTAATAATACTGCAGAAGCAATTTTTTTATCTGCTCCTTACATTATATTTTTGTCTTTAAATCAAACTAGGTAGGCTCTTTTAAGGGTGAGTGTACCATCATCAAATGCAGTTTATATCACAGATTCCTGGCATAAGGCAATTTATACTAAATCATCTTCAAAATTCTCCGCCCCATTTCACTTGCAGAATTTTGCAGCGATAGCAGTTAGAAATAACTGTTGCATCAATATACTTATTTTTGTAATGAAACTGACATAACTTTGTGTCATGAATTAAGATCAATGGTCATTTCTTGTACCCTGTTGAGCAATTGTAATATAAGTTTGATTAATTGCTCGTTTTAATAGACCAATTATGGCGGAGAAGGAGTTAGGTTCTCTTGGCCTTTATTTTTATTTTTATTTGGTCATTTAAAAATGAGTCTTTGTTGGGCTTAAAATAGAACAATGTTTTACTATAAATGGTTCAGTCAAGCTCGCCTTATCTTCTCTCACTTGTTTCTTTCTATATCCATGGTTTTCTTTTATTGTTTTTCAGGTATTGTCTTGGAAAATTATTAAGCTGGAGCTATGATTGCGAACAACTTAACAGATTATCAAATATACATGCTTTACATACCCTGTAACCCAGTTGGACTTTCGTGGGCGTCAATACTTATACAGCTAATTCTAAAAATAAAGCAAGCACCCTAACTTTTAAAATATTCAACAGAATCTATGTAGCAAGAACAACAGTTGTTTGTAGAAATCGGTTTGCTTACAATGGATTGTTATTGTAATTTATGTTAAATTGTTCGGTTATGTTGTTGTTGTAAGTTTTGTGTGCCGATTCATTTTCAAGTATTGTTTAGAATATTGTTATATTTTGAATATGTCATTGTATTTTTTCTACTACGTATAATCTGTTTTGATATTAAAGAGTTTAAAAATCATTCTTCCACACACTATGTATTACCAAGATTAGGCTTGAAAAATAATTATTTATTTATGAACATCGTAATAAGAAATTGATAAAGTTCTTAGTTTATGCAATATTCTCTTTAGGTAGTAACATTGAATTAGCAATCGTGTCCGTGCCCTTATCGGCAATCTTCAAGTCCGACACTTTGCCCGGGTGCTATGAATCACCAACACTTGGGTTCAAATGTACTTCCAGCTTTCAAGCTCTGCTTAAGGGCAAAATTGTATATTATTTTATTGTTCTAAAACAGTGTATCTATTTATTCTTTGCTGATTTCATCCAGTGGCGGAATCTATATTTATGGAATGACAGTTCCTGATGCAACTCTAAAGACCTCAACACCTACTCGATTCTTATCCGGGTTTATATTCACACAATTTTAAAATCTTGTCGCCTCACGTTATAATATACAAGCTGCGCCCCGAAGTTTCACCCGCATAAGTCTCGATCCCGCTGAATTATCGTGATAAAAAGGATGCTTTATCCGAATCCAGGTCATGGTCTACCCATGTGTCAAATTTCATCCAAATCCGTTCAGCCGTTTTAACGTGAAAGCGTAACAAACGAACTGATAAAAAACTAATCATTTCTCCATAAACTATTAGTTTAGATGATGCATGTTCTCCATTTCGGGTGCTTTTGTTTGCTACAGTTGCATGTTTTAGAAAATTTTGCAGTCTTGCTGCAAGGTCATTATTAGGAACTGAATGGCTGATAGAAACTTTATCGGTTTCGTGTATTACTTGAATAATAATAACTCATATAAGAGATACATTTAACTATAAAGTTTCTTTCACATTTTAAATTAAAAAGTCGGTTAAGCTTGGAACCCTGCTACTGCATAGTCATAAAACTTGAAACCGTAGAGTCATTAGTACATCATTATCCCGAAATCGAGATGCGTAGCAATGCATTTGAACGTATCGAGATCCTGCTTATCATACTTCTAATATTGGTAGGTTATTAATATAGACCGTAAAAATCTTTATATTCTTACGGTATAGTACGGTATAGATAATAATTTAGTTGACCCAACAATGTTGAGAAAAAGTTTGATGAGTTGGTGAAAGTCCTAACGACGTTTGGTCACGTTAGATCATTTAAATAAAAAAATATAAAACATTGCAGAGATGCCAAAGATCTTAGCAGACAACTTAAACCACTTAACAGTTAAATTTAACCCAAATTTTACTGCATTTTTAATTAACAACAGCTTCATTCCCCAACCCTCCAAACGCAAGTCATCGACACGAACAGTTATTGGTCGATTATATCCCAAAAACAAATGGTGCGGCTTCCCGGCGCGCGCGCAGAAGCGGGGTCATTGCGCGATCGACTACACTGAATGACCAACGGCCCTATTACGTGTCGTATGTTTTGATGGTTATTAAACTTTATTAGTTGATATTAATAGTAATAGTGTTTAAGATGGTAATGGTCATAGTCTGTTTGCGAATGAGATAAAAAATGTGTCGGTGTTTTGTTTCAAGTGTGGATCTTATGATTTTCAGTCATGTTTATGTTATGGGAAGCTTCGTTGAGAAAGTACAGGGACAACATATGGAACTATACGTTTAGTATATTTATCAGATGTACCTTCTGCAAATAAGCCTAATTATTCTAACGCGATGCCTTAGGTTGGACACCGAGATGAAGTCGTCCTTTAATATTTTTAATATTTATCGTGATGACCCTGTATTTCTTTTAACAAAGTGGTTAATTATTGACATACCTATGTAAGTATTTATTTATGCTTTGTAAAAATTCGCACTCTCTTATCTTGAGAACACTTATCAATTGATTGATAAGACAGGTGATTCATTATAATAATATTAAACTCATATTCGGTGCTACAGGATTCCTTAGAATCATAAAATGACATTGTTGAATCATACAGTAAGTACTTAATGAGTTTTCATGATTTTTAGAATCCAGTTATCTTTAAAAGTAAACTATGCGGATTTTCGCGAGAAGATGAACATATTTCATGCAAAGTTTCTGACGTAGGTATATAGAAGAGCGATTACGGATATTTTTTAACAGTTCCATCTTTAGATATAAAATGTTGGTACCTACAGGGACACAGCAAGTATCATCATAACGCCGCCTGCTAACAAACCCCAAAAAATATTAGTCATAATGATTGTAACAATGTCAGACCACGTGCTGCGAACTCAGATTCACTCGCTCTTATTTATAGGTAATTATTTGTTTACAAAATAAGGAAAATGCATTCCACAAAATAGTTTAAAAATAAATGTTATACGAGTACATGTGTCGGTCGATCACAACAAATTATAGCTGTTCGTTCCTACGGAAAGAGTGATTGCAATCGCCATCGCATTACGTAATAGGTCGTTTGAAGGAAACAGCGGGACCATTCATCCAGCAATGTTTTTATTTGAAAGCTGCCACACACAACATATTAAATAGAATTACCCATATATCGCCTCTGAAACTGGACACCTCAATTGTGTAGCCTAAGAATAATGTTTCGATACAACTTTGGTATGGAGTTTTATTGTAACAAATGGTATGCGTATTGTTTTAAATGTGCCTAAGGCCTAATTAGAATTTGTATAGGTTCTTGAAATTGCGCACTAAAGGATCGAGTGCAGGGTCGAATTGCGGTAGAACGTTTGTTCGGTTGCAGGTGAAAACATAGAGCGAATATTGAGCGATAAATAATTTTATAACGATAGGTGTAATGTTTATAGACTTCAACCGTAGAACCAATGGAATTTTCGTTTTCATTCGAAGCATTTAATACGACCCTACCGTTGTGGATAAGCCTATTCCACATAATGCGTATAAACACATTACCATAATCACTATTATTGATCGAAGATATTCACGCTTGCTTGTTTTGGGCAGTAAAAGATAAATATGCAAACTCTTTTTTACACGAACTCATTACCATAATCACTATTATTGATCGAAGATATTCACGCTTGCTTGTTTTGGGCAGTAAAAGATAAATATGCAAACTCTTTTTTACACGTCAATCATAATTTTTTAACTACATGAGGTCGGCGTCTCCTATCTGGCTACGCTGATAAGAAAGGGCGAACCAAAATCAGAAGTCTGTTTCTTTTAAAGTCCAGACATAATCTTGGTCTGATCATGTGAAGACCATGTAAATCAGTGCCTGAATTGGTCTTTTGTGGAGAGAACCACACATATTGAGTAGACATGTCTAGTTAGTGCACACATTTATCAGCTCACAAACAAATGCTGCCGCCTTTCCTCTGCCAGCAATTGTTTAAAGAATGTTCAAGTATTTTTAAAACATGGCCATATTTCAACTCCTTCAACCTTACTTGACAATTCAAAAATCATGTTATCAAACATCTCAGAAGCATATATTAGAATGCAACCTTTCTTTACTATTTCGACAGAGTGAATATTTAAGATATGCTTGTCTACGTAACTGTGATGCTGTGTGGTCGTATTTTATTTGATCAGCGACTATTTGTTCAACTGTTCTTTTGTGAATATTGAAGTTTTGTCAATACAATTGTAGACGCCGTAACGCAAAGTTGCGTATGAAGCGTTCTATACCGTAGTAGTAAGTAAAATACTAATTAATGTGGTGTATTATTTGCTAATGAGTTTATAAAGGTATTCTGTTGTAGATAAAACTAAATATTGGCATGTGTACGGTTGTAAAAACTCGAGTATTATTTCCCTTTGTTCCCGTAAAGTGAAGTAAATTATAGGTTTTCGCAAGGTAGTGTTTTTGGGTTACACTTATTTTTTGTTAATTAGTAGTTTCGTTAGTTTTAAAGCTGTAAGTACTTCCGGAAGTATGTTTATAGCAACACACCCACACTGTAGTGGAGGATTAGACGGCAATTAATCTTAAATTGTACTTGAATAATTTTAAGACTACCCGTAACAACTCTGCCTTCTTCAAGACAATAGGTCTAGAGAGAGAGCCGCTGTTGGGGGACAACTATCGAAGTAATATAATTTATTCTTTTGTTCGATACACCTGTTTGAATACAAACACTGTCGCGAAATTTAATGTGTGTGTTTTTTTTTGGAAAGCCTCGCCCGTATCGTTTGGGACTTATTATGAATGACATCATAGATGATTCGTGGGTGTAGGAAAATATAATATAATAAAATACCTCTGTAACTCCTAAAGGTCATCAGGGTTTTGTTCAGTAGGTGTTTCTATATATACACAAAAATCATAATTTAATAAACTGCTTGTTTTGATGCCGGTATAGCTACATTTATCACATTTCTGAGAATTGATCTTAGGACAAATATGTTTGTAAAACCATAGCAAGATTATTAAAATACAAAAAACTTATTAATTATAATCTTAATAGACTGTTTAAAGAGGCACAGCTTATTCAATTTACACCTGTTGTTTGTTACCAAGGAGACATGGCTGCGGAATGCGGTACTTCATGATTAATTGCCCTCAGGCTCAGTTCTCGACAAGCCTTTCCTCAGACGGCAGAAGTATTATCCAGGATCCCTTTATCTTTCTTATGGGAAAAGTTCTCTGAATGCAACTCTAAAGAACATTGTCTAGATAAGAAAAGGACCTTCTAATGAAACTGTGTCGAATCTATGCGACTTTGTTGACACACTTGGTTAACAATATGTATTCAACCAAGTGTTGCAAATATGAACTAAAGGCTCGCAAGAGCGTAAGCGACATTCATGCTAAAGTCTCCTACGCCTTTTCAGCTGATCATTCGCGAATCTGAGAATTTATTCAACAATCGCTCATTGCGGCGATTCAAAGACATCCTTGAAACCGGTTTGTCGTTCAATAGGTTGTTCGACCATACAATACATCTGCTCATATAATACAGTCATTAAGCTCGGTACAGACTAACAGTCAATGACCCTCGTTTGGCAACAGTTTAGTCTCTAAAACTATGAGATAGTGACATTTGTTGCTTATAATATCTTATGTTGAAAATTGAAAATTGAAAATTGTTTATTGAAAATTGTTTATTTGTCCCAAAACAGTTACATAGATTATAAATGAGACATCCCCAGTAAGTAATTGATAATACTTGTGTTGGGGCTATCTCGCTCTTCCCTTAAATTATTAACAATATTGAGACGATTTTTACAATAGGTGACTAAAAATAAAAAAATACATATAGGAAGAAAAGATAACATTAAATGACTTATAAACTAATTGCAGCTCCTTGTGTACCTGTAGTTGTATGTCTATGAGAAACTGTATGTGCGTCTATTTTACAGGGTCTGTGTTATTGTGTGTGTGGGTGTGTGTGTGTGTATGTGTTTGTGTATGTGAATTTGTATGTCTTCTTTCAGTGCCGATGTGTTCGACGCGCAATTTATAGAATATACTAGATGAGTACTTACATTTTTGATAAGAAGGAATGTCAAAAGAAATTGTTTAACCAAGTCTAGCTAAAACTTGCTCAGCTTCCTCGTATGTTAAGGTTTTTAGCCACTTCGTTATAATCTTTTTGCTTACATGTGAGACCTCATGGTGGAACCTTAATTTTACATTTATTTTATTGTAAATGAAGGTCGATTGGGTTGCATACTGTCGTCGTGCAAAGACAGTTCGGACCCTTGGGGAGTAAGCTACTATATCCTTTCGTCTTTTCTCCTGGCTGTCTTGGTTAAATGGAATAGACTTTTGTAAATATAGTGTAGTAACTAAGAAATATAGTTTTCTTACTGAAAGTAAGCTACTGATTCTATATAGATCGACTGTGGGGTATCTGTATGGTTTATAGTACATAACTTTTATTAGTGACCTTTGGGCTCTTTCTAACTCAATGAATTTTGTTTTAGTGGCTCCTCCCCAGACTGGTAAACAGTATGTTATAACGGATTGTGTGAGCGCAATGTAGATGCTATTTAGTGTCTTCGGAGGCATCACATATCTTAGATTTTTAAATATCCATATCATTCTTCTCACCCGTGACGTGACAATTTCAATATGCGAATGCCAAGTTAAACACTCGTCAACTATAACTCCCAGGTATCTTGTGGACGTTACATGTTTCATGGCTTGACAATCACAATTTTGGTTCAAGTGGTACGCACATGTGTGGATTCTGATTTTAAAATTATGGCCCGGCTTAGACCTTATACTAGGAGAAAAACAAATGTAGTTGGTTTTAGGAACACTAAGGGTTAGTAGATTGGCTTTGAGCCATCTATCTACGGCAACTAATCCTTGCTCGGCATTATTGCACGCAGCTTCCCACGTGTCTCCAAAGTAGACAATGGCCGTGTCGTCCGCGTAGGAGAAGATGTTTCCCCCACCGTTTCGTAGGTTGCAGAGTTCGTTAATATACACTAGGAACAGTGGTGGGCCGAGGACTGATCCCTGCGGGACCCCAAATACAATGTCTTCCTCCTCACTATGCGAGTCACCTATTTTAACTTGCTGTCTCCTACCTCGGAGGTAACTGTCAAAGAGGGCGAGAGCCTTACCTCTTATTCCTATAGCTTCAAGCCTTTGCACAAGGATGGGGACAGATAAAGTTCAAGTGACGGAACTCCGTTTAAGGGCACACACACACGTTATGATTATCGCTGCGGTAGGATCTCTCTTGTCGTCGAGACAGAAGCTTATAAGTGCTTAGTTGAAGTGTGTTTGTCTCTCATATGGGGTACACGAACAAATTTAATCAGAATCGCATTATACACGAGCCATAAAACAAATAACGTGAACGCTTGGAATATTTTGTTTATTTTTCTGACAGCCTGATATTGATTTGTCATTAAGTTTTTTGGCCATCTTGACTTAGATGCACCTGTTAGTAATTCCGACTCAAGTGTATTCAAAATATAGTACCATACAATTTATTTCTACTTTTGCCGTAATAAATTTATAATAACCCGACTAAATATATACCTTCTGTTGTTGTTGAAGATGCAGTATTGCGTACAAAGATATTCTTTGTAACTAAAGAACTTCATAAAATATAAAGATTGTCTGACGCCCCAGAAGCAAGTGTGCGCTCAACGTATGTCGTGATGTCATTGCTCTGACCCAGATTACCTGTTTGAAGTGGCGTTAATGTGCGTGTTATCAGTGAGTAGATCAGGGTAGTTCTAACTACCTGTTAAACTTGGTCTAACGTCGCTTTGATAGGCCTACAGCTCAGCAAACCAAGGTACGGTTTTTAAGTTGGGTTGTATGTCAGAATTGTAAGATAAAAACCCTTTTGGACCACCAAGTTTAAGCTTTTTCAGCACTCAGAAACTTGTTTCTTCAAAATTAATAATTAATTCATTATTATATCTTGCAAAATAAACACATAGTTGTTGAAGTACTATTAAGAAGTGGATGGACAGCAGCTTATGCATATTTTTTTTTTGCTAACTTTGTGATTTTGGTGATTAACCATTCTCTATGTTGTAGAAGTCTGTTCATACAGTTCGGTTTAAGGAAAAGGCTCCGGTCGAATTTGAAACTAGAGGTGCACTCTCTCACAAAGAGAACGCTTATGTGTTTCATTTCAGCAGAACTTATATTCTCAATATGCTTATGCTATGGGCAATTCACTTTGTATAACGATAAATCATCGTAAATATTGATATATTAGAAGCCCATTTTCCGCAGTTTGGCTACATTCATAGGCTCATTATCATATACGCCTAAGGTGCGCCCATCAAATTCGAAAGTGACAAATTCAGGGTGTGACAGTAGTAAGTATATTTACACTCAATTATTGCTATAATATTCAATATAGTACCCTGATCTTGTAACTAATGCAGGCTTTACCGTTAGACATAAGTTTCTAAGTTGAATGCGATATCAGAAATGGATTGGTATCGATATACAGTGAACTGGTGTGGGCAGTAAGGTCATGTTAATATTCCACTGCTTCTTATTGAACTGGCAGACTACCTCGTTAGGGAAAAAGGATGTGAATTTTTGAATGATTATCAGCGCATATGTCAAACCTTTGCTTTGATCTGAATTCAGTGCATTATAGTTTGTACGTGATGGCGAGAGCTTACCTGACACTTCAGAGTTTAGAGCTATAACTTGCCATGTCCCTTTTATGTGACGTTTTGTTTAGAGGTCATTCTGCAAACTTATTTGCATTTACAATTGTAGTAGACTACTGCATGATCAACTGGTGATGTTTTAATTTTTACGTACACAGTAAAATTGATGCAAATACGACATATTAATATTGAATACAAAAGTATTGCTTATTTCTTAAGAGATTTAAGGACCTGCCATTTATTGTTGGTATAGGCCTACATGAGGTCAACAGGAGTAAAAATATGTTTTCTTCAATTACTTCCCTACGTCAAAACTTGCATTAAGTGGGTTTACTTAAGTTCCGATGAAAATAATTTACTTAATAATAGAAACACATAAAATGTTATCAAAACTATTAATATCTACGCGTATTTGTTGGCACTAAATGTTTTCTTCAATTACCTCCCTACGTCAAAACTTGCATTAAGTGGGTTTATTTAAGTTTCGATGAAAATAATTTACTTAATAATAGAAACACATAAAATGTTATCAAAACTATTAATATCTACGCGTATTTGTTGGCACTAAATTTCCGCGGAACACGATGAAAAATAAATAATTCCCTAAAGTCAAGATAAAATATCTCAAAATGTAAATAATATAGCTGTAAAATACTAAAGGAACAAGATTGGTGTGAACTTTAAAGGTATGAAGTAGGAATATAAAATATGAAATCTAGGAAAAATAATACGCTTTGAAGTAAAAGACTGATTATTACACTTTTCATATCAAATAGCACCAAAGGACTTGTTACAGCCTAAGCAAATATAAATAATACATTTGCTTTATGTGAAAGAAGCTGATGTGAAACTGAATATAAATAGATTCAGGTTCTTTCAGATTTGGCTAAGTCTAAATAGACTTTGCGCTTCGTCCACAAGATTACCATTATAACACAATTGTTGTAAGGCATACTGGCTTCACTTCTGCATCAATTGAGAGGAAAAATTTGTTTGGTTTTTATTTTTCAAAGCTGACTGATGACAAATACAATTCTTAAAAAAACACAAACACATGAAAAAACCAGAAAAGACAAAAACACGAGCCTAGTTCTCCGCAAATGTTAAGCTGTGAACACCGATACTCTCACGTGTGGTTTGTTTCACCCATAATCTAAGATTACGGTTTCATTATGCAACTGACAGGTCATCGGCCCAATTTGTAGCGACAGACGAGACCGCTAGTGACTCACTGCGGTTTTATGGCCCTACTATGATAAATTTGTAGGATGTTGAGGAGTTTTGATAGTCCGTGTATTTTGTGAATGGGAAGAGTGTTAAGATTATCTTGTGGCTATTTATTGGCTTTGCCTTGCAAGTTGCAAGGTCAGATATTTTGTATCGGACTTAGCGCTGTATTTTCTCGTTCGCCGTTACTATTATTGTCAGCTGTGTCATCGATCTGCCACGTTTACTCATTACGTTAGTTTTTCTTTATTCCTTCACAACTCACGGTTCATGTTTCTCTCTCTCTGTTTTTAGTATTCTTAACTGGAATCCGTTTCTCTCTTATTTTTCTAATTCCCTCATAAACGTTTTTTGACAATTTATTTTCCTCTAATGAGTAAAAGCCTTTTCTCATCTACGTTGGTATCCATAAAACTAGATGCTGATGAATATAAAATGATCACGTGCCTACACAAATATTTTCAAGGATATTTGCATATTGCATAGGACGCAGGTCAAATTCCTTCGCGGGATCAGTAGATAATATAAAATAATAAATCAGGCTTAGACCGGTCCGGTAATGTTCCGAGCCTTACGTCTACGAGAAGATAAAAGGGAATGTCCGTTTAATTTATTTATGAGGAAGATTGTAGATTTTACCATAAGTAGGTTATGGCATTATAATTCGATAGCTGCCTTTAGAAGAAAAAAAAAACTTTTGATAAACCTATTTGTTTTATTTCTGAAATAGTTTTTTAGTCCCCTAATAGCGATGAATGGTCACTGGTTTATACAGCAGACTGAATTTAATAACCTGACTAAATTCATAAGAATGTATCACGCATTCTCACTTACTCAGATTCCTATTTATATCCTCAAATCAGTTGACTGTATTGTCTGTTAGTCTGTATCCTGCTAGGTGAAATATATACCTATAACGATAGAGAATAATTCTGAACCACTAAAAATAACTTAGTCTAGCCTTACCATCTAATTATGTACCAGGTCAACTCTCTAATATTTCTCACAGGACAACCATAGCCAAACGATTCTTTCATAATGGTCAAATCTTGGCAGCCATCCACGTAAAAGCGGTAGCTCACGCCAGATGTGGCAGGTGATGCTAAATATCACTGAGCCTGTATACTTGAGGATTACCTGTGTTGCTGTCGTGAATGTAAATTAATCTTGAATAGGATTTAGCAAGTAAATGCTAAATAATGCTTACTATAGCTAGATAAAGCCTTCACGGGTATAATGAATGCGAAAGAGACGGGAGTTGTGTTGAAACTTGAAGGAGCAGCATGTCTAGATCGTTGCAATGGGCAGCGCTTATAAGTTATAGATTTTTAAGATAGTCCAATAAAATATTCCTATCTATCGCTATACTTTGCTTTAGATATGGTGTAAGAAAGAGGAAAAATGCTAAAAAAGTTACTTGCATCTTCAATAAAAAGCCAACCACCCCAAGAACTAAAGTCCTCATCTGCCTTAGCTTTTCCCAATCAAGCTGTTTCCATTCCCTTGACAGATATAAATGATCACCAGATTAGTGTATATGAACGAATTTATACACGAGTTGCAATTTATACATGGTGTCTGGAATTTATCTTTGATTTGTATTTCTAATGGCGACGACGCAGGAAATCCGCGTGTCCGGATAAGACTGTAGATGAGATATAAATCATAATTTGTTCGTTTTAATTTCTAGCTATAACTATCTACGCCATATTTTAAACTTGAAATATTGTTGTATTCTGAACACGTCTTTCTAAATTTAAAACATCAGTTAACGCCACAATTTACGTTTGTAGCTATGTCACTTACATAATGGGATTGACATTGGAAGACTTCAATAGTGAATAATTCATTCAATCCATTATCATTCAATGAACGTTCGTTCGTGGCACAAAATTGTTGCTTACGATCTTTATTGCATGTTTTTCCTTCTGATACGTTCCGGAAATAATTGATCTTTACTTGGAAAAGTGTTAGCAGTGGTTACCGCGGTCTGGTTTTGGGAGGGTCGATAGTTCTTTGCACATTGAGAGTCATTATACAGTGTGAGTGGAAATGTGCACATATTATAATTTCAATATGTGCACAATATGTAAAAAAATATTTTAAATAATGTAAAGTAAAATAATGCAATGTGTGTTGGCTGCTGTGACTCTAGTGTAAACAAAACGATAATCTTAGTGCACTTCCGTTCCGATGTAAATGTACTATCAGTTTCACATTTTAAAGATCACTGAATAATCTGTAATAAAAATCCTATAGCCGCACGATGTTTTAATCAACTGAAATAAAATTACAGCTTAGTACAAATTGCCGTCACAATATAACTTGCGGGCAAGCATCAAACTCAAAATCTCGTGCAAGCATATTCATAGTATCCATCTCAGGGCCAACTTTTAAACTTAACGATCTATCACGATGTTACAAACTAAGTAATGATTGGTAATAACAGGGCGTTTGACATGAGATATAAGAATGAGTGTAGGCGTCGTCATCGTCAGTCGTCACGCTCCCGACTTCCTACGTGAGACGAGAACTGAAAGGTGACGAGATCGTGGTATCAAAACAAAGAAATTCGTACAAAAAGTCCACCTCTTAAATATAAATTAAAGAAAGCAACAGCAATCAATTGGCAAAGAGGTATTTTTTTTAAATCAGTTATTAAAAAAAAATACAATAAATGTAAAATTTCTCATAAAACGCCACTTTACCTGCCTTTTTCAGGGTTGGTGGTCGACAAGGAACCCTTATAGTTTTTCCATGTCCGTCCATCTGTCTGTCCGCAGCTTAGCTCAGAGACTCTTAGTGCTATAAAGCTGTAATTTGGCATGGACATAAAAAATAATGTTTCAAGGGTACCTCCCCATTAATTATTCTCGTCTATCCACGGTTTGGGTGCCGTTGGAAACGACTTTCAAAAATATTGGAGGTCAGTGAAAACCGTTTTTCGATGCAGGGATCCGTTTGCGAAGTATTAAGCTTCACTCTAACAAAAATTTGAACTGCCCACCTGCCAGCTAAATGGTTGGTTTTGGATATGGGAAAAAAAACACGGCAACCACTGCCGTTTTTTTAAAAAAACAATTAATTATAACGAAGTTAAAAGGAAAAGTATCACAGCTAAGAAGGCTTTACAAGTTAACGAATAATAATCGAGCAAAATACATTTGCAGTTGGAATGTATGGGAGAACGTATGTTTTTATACAACAATATTAAGTTTGTTCTAGGGAAAAAGTGCGTGGTCCGACCCGCACTTTTTTACTACTGTAATTTGTTATAATTCGTATTAGCTTTCTAAAACATTTCCTATCAACTGTTAAATAACAGCCTTGCACACGACTACGTTAACTTTAGCAGATAGCGAACTCATAATTTAAAAAAAGGTCATTAAATTTGATTAATAGTTTCCCCCATTTCAATATGTGCACAATTATGAAGACTCACACTATATATGTGAACGTCTACAGATCACAGTCGAAGAAATGCCACAGTTGTTACTGGTAATCAAGAAACCATAACTGTTATTTATTCGTATTTAGCAAGAACATTACCAACTTTTGCACCGATGTATGCAAAATCAAAGTAGAACTCTAAGAAGTCTTGACTGTAACACAATTAGTTACAGTCGACTGGAGGAATAGAAAATATCGAACAAGTACCCTCAATCCCCTATATCTGTTTAAGACTGGCCAGCTGCCCACCTGTCAATACAAACGCGTAATTGGATCATGTTTTAATCCTCAGTCTTCACGCCAAAGGTTTCAAGTAGCGGCTTTGCACTTATGCTTATACCTTCGCTAATCGGTCGGGAATCTTCGGAATCTCATTAAGTATGTATATAATAAGCCGTACAATGGTAACGTGGAGTGGATACCTGTCATCATTCAATCAAGATGTCTTTAAATTCCAACACGTTACTGTTTCTTGGACTTTGGTCCTGGTGACGCATTTATGGCAATAGTTCGATACCGCTTTGGGGTTAACCCAGAATTATTGATGATTACGATCAGATGCCTAAATGTAATGTGTCGTCACTCTTCACTTTTCGGCCTATTAATACTTTTTCGTCAAATATTTTGGGCATCCCTGAGACCGAATATGACAAAATAGTCCCATCCAATGTTGTATTTACTAGTCATGTAAAACTTCGTTCTTTTGGTGGTTACTCATCTCTCTTGATATTTTGATGTTAATGCATTTAAATCTTGAGAGAAATGGCCTGCGCCTGGTGAAGGGGACCCAATAGGCATAACGGACAGTCCCCTGTGCAGAGCTTGCATGGAACCGGACTAGACCGTCGCGCATGTGCTCTTTGAGTGCACAGGCGTTACCCTTAGCGGTGGGTAACTCCGGAGGTACTGATCCAAAGGAGCCGGTACCGAACGCGGATACGTAAACCTTATTTATTCCTCACAATCCTTACCGGCACCGCGGTACCAAATGATTCAGGAGCGCGCGTTCACTGTTCACTCTCGTTCACTCGCTCAAGTCACTCGGAAGTACTCGGAACACGTCGTATCGCTCTAACTAACCAACGGTTCAATTCAAAATGTGCCAAATGATCCAGTGAACCAAATGAATAAAATGTTCTGCGAAACCGGGGAACCAAAATGAGCGAGTGAGTGCCGGTGCCAAACGGTGCCAAAGGAATAAATAAGGTGAACCGGTACCGGACCCGGAGTCGGAATAAGTGAATCAATTCACTTGCCGGAATAAAGATTACCCACCGCTAGTTACCCTGATTAGGACAGAAACCCTCGGGACAACCGGATCTTATACAGATGTTCTCAACAGACCAGAAGCTGTGATCGGCTTCTGGAGGGAGGTGGGCTGGTTGGAATAATAACCATCGACGGCCGCTATGACCCACGTACAATGGTCCACATGATGGACTAAGTGCGGAAACCAAACCCTCTAACACAGAACATAGAGATAAATGGATCCCTGCATCCATACTAGGTAGATGTAGTTTCGAGAATTAGCAAACTCAAACCATTTATTTCAATAAAACCACTTACTGGAGGTTTTGAATTATCAAAAGAGTCGGTCAGAAAGAAGCTTGTCAAAGGCGTAGTAGGTTTCTGTTGAGAAGTAGCTAGCTTTTGTGTCTAATTATTATCTCACGAATGTACCTAGGTACACTACGCAGCAAGGTTGCCACGCGCCACTGATTTCGTCGCGATTGAGGATGTCTGGTGGCGGTTGACGTTGATAATAAAAAAACAATGTTTCCAGCAAGTTTCTCTAGGCTAATGAAATCGTTCTTTATCGGTCGTTACCTTGAGTGCAATTTTATTAATAGTTGCATTGATAGAGCAAAAATCTACAAGTATAGATCAGTCATGATCTGTTGCCGGGTATTTCACGGCTGTCTTTAGATTTATTTTGAGCCTTATGGACGGTTTATGGCCTGGGTTTGTCTGGACCTGGTTTAAGATGAGCCTTCCTTCCTGCATACAATTGACCTCGCTATCCTTTTCAGATAAAATCCTTAATCGGGTACTGTGTTATTCTGTAATAGTGTTGCATATTCGAAGCCTCACCTCCCATCTTATAGTATACCAATTTGTCTGAAGACTGCAAGATCAGCTTCGATTGGAGCAAGAGGAATTGAGTGGCCATTGCCGATATTATCAGATTTTGTCAGTGCCTTATTGAAATTTGAAGGTCTTCTTCGATTGTAACCGAGATACTACAGAACCGCACTAACGTATGTATGTATGTAAATTATTGTTACATTGTTATCTTACATGGTTTGACGCCAGTAAAAGGATGTCTGAAATGAGTTTTAAACTCCATGACTGCATTCTCCTCGTATTTCTTAGCACTTAACATTTTCTAACAATTCGATTCTACTATCACTCACCACAGGGTAGCAGTCCCACTGACCTAATTGAAAACCATAAAAATTTGATGCATGACAGTTTTTTGTTCTGCAATTTCATTGTTATTTCTTACAAAACGTATCGGTACTCGTAATTTTACTACGCTGCCCTCTTTTATAAGCACGTTTTTCTGACATAATTTCGTTTTAATCGTGTATTTCGCAATTAAGTTTTAATTGCCAGTCTTACGTTTGTTAGTTTTTTGATACGGTTACTTGATTTGCAACAAGATTCAAGGTTTGCGTATTTTTTTTCTACTGTTGTGTTTCGATGAAATCTCGACTGAAATCTTTAAAACTACCTATTTATCTTGTTGCGACTTACAATTTGCTCTTTAATAATTGGTCACATTCTGTTGATGTCGACGGCTACAATTTAATCGTTTTTTTTAAACATCTGTGCACGTTATAACGTAGACGGAAGCGTATCATAGATTTTTATTTTCATACGTACCCATGTGTTACTTCCCTGTGTTGCTGTTTTGCCGTGGGCTACCACGATAATGTCGTCACGATAGAAATTATAATAACGACCAATAGGCGTTAGCAATATGTTTAGTGTTATTTTACATCAGGTGTCAAGTGCAAACAGAATATTCCTTGAATCTGCGTATATCACCTGTATGTAACACCCTCATTAAATCATGTATTTTATTTTACATAGTTGTTTGAAATTAAGTAGTTGCTGATTTTGGTGGCCCTAAACTTGGTACAGAAATATTTTGAAAGATCTAGCTGCTACTGCTGACTGCAACTACTGTAGGTATTCTGTTCCACGTTGACCCAATTAATATAATACCTTTACTCAAAATTATCGCGGAAATCGAACTACAGACCTACTTCTCCAACATCTCCCGTCCAAATCTTGGTGACAAAATCTCCGTTCTTTGTCTCGTAGATAAATATCTCATCGTCAAATCCGCCCAACCAGCTGGCAAGACTAGTCCACTCAGTTGTTTATAGGAGCGGCTGTAACTCGATAATGGTAGCCATAAAACATTGTTTGTTATTTTTAACCAGATCAATACGAAAACCAAGTCCTTTCAGCATTGTGTTAGCTTGCTGGAAGTGTTTTAAAATAAGATGATCGTTATTATTGCTGGATAAAGTTTCGAAATTACATTGGGAGTTGGAAAATTTTCAGAACTGGTTAGTGGTTACTGTTAGAAATACTTATCTAAAATAAAAATTGAATTTGGTATAACTATTTATGATGAAGATTAAGACCAGCCCTCGATAATTGAGATCCTGTCTTTTTATTAAACATAAAAAAAATATGATATTAATTGAAAAGTAAGTAAAAAACGTGTGCTATGCTTACCGTGATAGATAAAATCTTATATCTATCACGGTATATTATTTATTTTTCATATGAAAACGAAACGGAAATATCATAATCACATTAATTTCAGATTTAGGTTTTTCTAAGTAGGTTTCATACAGGATTTACGCACTTTCGCGCACGACTGCCTTAAAAAATCCTATTTTATATGTACAATAGTGGGGATGAAGCCTACATACCGTTCAAGTTGGTGCACCAGTGCATCTCACGAAAACTCATAACGCTATCTTATTCGTCCAACGCCATATAGTTGCATTTTTAAACGTTGCGCGTCATTGATCTATTTAGTACCAATTTCACCAACTAATCTAAACGCGATCAGCACTTTTAAACCCAGTTCAAGAGCTGTCAGTGTCAATATTCATTAACGATTTTGACACTGACAGCTCTTGAGCGCTAAGCGTAACGTACACGTTCAGTTTCATTGGTGAAATTCGCGCTGTATGAAATGGAAGCTGAATACATTTTAAATAGGTATATGAACACAAAAAAATAACATACATTTCGTAGCAGAAAAAGCCGTTTTCATCATAATTCATGTTTCACCACTGACGTTCGGTTTGTCGTAAGTACTTAAACAAAAAAAAAACTAAGTGCCGATTTCACAAATGAGTGATGCGTTTAAGAGCTGTCAGTGTCAATATTACACGGAAAATAATGACACTGACAGCTCTTAAACGTAGTTTATGTGCTGATCGCGTTTAGATACTATAAGATAAAATAACCCTTGTAAGGCATGGAAAGATACGCTGAATGTTTGCATGTCAGCCGTTGTTGATGCCTAGTATTCGATATTATCTACTTTGCATAGTTAATTAATGATCGACATTAGCAATTTACGTATTTTTCCATACAGGTATACAATGACGCCTGTTTTCCCCGAAGAGTCAGGCAGAGGTCTACCTATAGTACACCCCCATTTCGCCAGTTATGTTTAAGTCCCATGTAATAGAGTCGAGCCTATTGCCATCAACCGGGCACAAATCCAGGCTCCGGTCTGTTACTGAGAAAGAACAATGCCCACTTCCCATACATTTCAAAACCTGATAATAAAAGTTTATGTATAGTTATAAGGTATAGTAGAAACACTACCTGTAAGATTAGAAAATAATGTCATATGGTCGTTTTCACAATTGAAACGCTACGAAGTCCAAAAATATTAATGTTACTTTTAGGTTAGGATTTGCCGTTATAAAGAAATAAATGTGCTAGAACGAATTATTTAACACTCGAAGTTTAGTCTAAAATAGTAATAGTTACTTAATAATACATATCTATGTTCTAAAACGTCTTTTTTACTTTGTGAATTCCTTAAAACCAGCTGCCCATATGTCACTACTTAGATTCTCGATGATTGTCAATTTATATTGAGTGTCGAGCATTAAATGACAAACGTCAAAAAATACGTTTCAATCGTCCTAACTCAATTACATATTGCATGATTCATTAATTTAATTATTCATTTATTTTTAAATAATCTGTATTATACATTGACAATAAAAAAGAAATACTTACTGAGTAAATAAAACGTAAAATAATATATGAAACTCAGAAACAGAGTTGAATAAAGTCAAGTAGCAGTGTGTAAAATGGAACGTTGTAAAAAATGGTGGTTGAGATGCGTTCAAAACATGCTAATATGTTTACCCTTGAAGTAGAATAAGCAAAACAAAAAACAAAATTTAAAAAAATCCTGCGTTTCTTTTAACATTGTGATAAGCGTAATTAATATAAAATTTAATTGGCTGTTTTTTAAGATTTATTTCATTTCTATACATAGTCAGGTGAAAAATGGGCATTCCTCTTTCAGATGGAAAACCCAAAAACACTTTGCCCGACCCGGGAATCGAACCCAGGATCTTATGCTCAGCAGTAGCACTTGCAACGCCAACGCCTTGACAACAAAACCAACGAAGCAGTCGTATTATTTTTATTTAAATAAAATACGACGTCGAGTCAGTTTGAAACAAGGAGTGACAATGGTGGTGATGATTTTCTATACATAAAAATGCAAATTGTTCTTTAAAATTGGCACCTGCTCGCATCAACAAAAATAATGTAAATTAAACAAACCCCTATTTATGTTATAATGTTACCTCAAGAGCTGTTATATTAACATTAACGAGACGTTTCCATCGATCTTTCTCTACGGCCGGCCACCCCATTTGTGGTACCTGCTGTTTTTTGTCCATCCATACAATTGTTTGGACAAGCAACAATCCTTGAAACAATAGTTAAATCTGGACAAATGGGTTAGTTTCTACCAATTTAAATTCCGGTCTGACAACACTCAGTTAAATAGCATCTTTTTTATAACATTTTGACAACTTTAATTACTTGTTCAGATTTATCGCTTGGACGCATTCTGTGATTTATGATGTGTTGTCTGATGAAAATGTTTTTTCTACTATAAAATGGAGCGTGTTATTTTAATTGTTTTTATCGCGTGGTGTAGTATTTTAACGGTTCCTTATGGCTGTTCCAAGATTAGTACAAGGACAATTAAAACATTAATGGTACAAAACTATTGTTGATATCAGCACTACATTCTATTATTGTTTCCTTTAGTACTTATTTTAGTGATTTTGTTAACACGCTGTATGAAGTTTGTTTTGTTGCTTAATATGCTTAAACAATGTCTTATATATTATAAGAATCTGCTTTGTACAATCGTTCACAATTCTCCGTTGTTTTCTATAATCATAAAACTCAGTTATCTAGTGTACGACTAGATCAGGGATATGCTGGTTTCAGTACTTCGTGTAGATGTCTGACAAGAAGTCTTCAACACACAAATAGCAGGATCTACATTTCTCTTGGCTCTTACGTTTTCCTTTACGATACATAGCTTGAAAGGGACTATTTACTGTTGCCATCGCAATAATATATTGGAGTCTATTTAGGTATTTGTGTGGGAATATAGTTACACCATTAGCAGTTACTCCATTGCCCACGGGCACAGATCCTTTTCCCAAAGTTGATTAACTACTAGAGCAGGAAGGTTAACCCTTCCCTTGATCATTGATTATTTTGAATATGTTTTAGAATTTAGATTTTGAATATGTTTTAGAATTAAAATATTTGATTGGACTAATAGTATTAGGCTCGCCCCCTGTTCCATGAGACTTATTGCCGATTTCACCAATGAAGAATTATAATAGAATAAGACATTACTGGCGAAATTTAGATGTACCATAGGGACTTACATATCTGCCTATCTCTGAGAAGACGACTGGAACATAGTTGTGAGAAGGTTAGGCTGATTAAATCTTAAGTATTTCTTATATTGCCATCTAACTACTACAACAGCTGGATTTAATCGTGTCCATGTGACTTAAACCTTTGAATAAATAAGATTAAGATAATAAAATGCAGACGTTTTGTAAAGATTGTGTTAATATGGGCTTAAGTTTAACATTTTATATCTCTTAGCTCATTTACTTAAAACATCATTTTAAGTAATTTTAAACTTATGTTGTGTTTTAATTACAATTTCACTAAGTTCAGATGTTGTAACGTCTTATCGTTTTTGTTGCTAGCGTTTCATCATACTTACTGCAGTCACTATTTACCGTGCTGCTATCAAATTCACAGGTTCACATTTTAGCTAAATATGATGAATAATTAGCTAAAATTTCAACCTATTCGAAGACTAGATCACATCAACTATGCAAGCTGACAATTATAAAGGAGTATAAATTAACATCTTGTTGTTGTCCAGGCCAAATTCTTAGGCGACGCATAAATCTATTCTCTGTTACACATTCCAGTCAGCAGGCAGCCCTAATAAGTTTTCGCCTTGTTTGACTTGTCGTATAAATAAACTCATTAATCAATAGTTTCGTTGTCCGCATTAATCTGAGTAAATCGGGAGTCTAAATATAAACTTAATCCACTCCTCGACTGCTAGTGATACGCTAAATCTATACTTATAAGATTTATGGCGCCTTACTTTTATACTTATTACTGTTGCTTGCAGTTTCGCTTGTGTTTTTTTGCTTTGGATTGAATTTATTACCCCAATGGAATTTGATGAAAAGCGCTAGACAAGTCATCAGATCCTAAACCATAGATGCTTGTTATGCTGCATGATGCTTACTGTGATTTTTAGAAACATATAGAAAAAGACAAACAAAAACGCACAGATTAGCTCTGAAAAAGTTCTACATTTTCTCCTCCATTTTCCATGTCTTGTCGGACTCGGAATGCAATGTTAGGTACAGAATTACGGACGGACAAAGCAGTTTTTATATTAGACTATAATACTAATAAGATGATTTATGAAGTGTTGCCATCCTCGCAGCTGTTGACACACATAAAAAGATCAACAGTTGTGAAAACTCCAGCGAAGACAACTAAGACAAGGTTTTGAACATGATAAACGGCAGACGAACGATTGTTATTTACTAAGTTCTTAGATTTATTGTTGGTCCAGTTAGTAAGTTTATTTATGCAAACAAATCATAGCACAGGCTAATAGAATTCTGCAATGTGAATCCGGAAAATATAACTAACAGTGATTTTAATTCTTCCAAAAGATGTAGAATTAGACTTACAAACACAGAATTTTGTAACAAGACTGTAAAAATATCATGACTCCTCGCCTTCCAAAATATGTAGCCTTCTAGTACTTTATTTATTGTGTGTTTTGACTAACATTCTTCTTTTATCTATTGTTGTGTCTGGCTTCACCAAGGCACGATAACAATGATATTTTTCGGTTTAAAGAAACAAAATTGAAATATTTCTATAATATGCTTGGAGATGTTTTTGACGTTTTCAACCGTACAATCTTTTGGGAGACCCCAATGAGCCCTTAGTAATTTATATGATTGGCTAATTAGATTTCTCTTTTTGTTACAGTTGGATTCCTGATCCTAGTTTTCTACCTTTGGGGCACCCCATACAAAAGGGGTTTCTTCTGCGATGATGAGTCCCTTAAGCACCCTTACAAAGATTCTACTGTCACCAATGTTATGCTGTACATCGTTGGGCTGGGTCTTCCTGTGCTTACGGTAAGTGAAAACCCAACCTTTATTATTTCTGTTTAGACCTTATTTGCTTCAGTGGCATAAACTTTTACCACAAAATCGAATAACACTATAAATATATGTATGCGGTTATGTGCACCGAAATCAGTAAGTACACTTTTACACCGAACTAGATCTCCGGCATGAGTTGTTTTTTCTATTTACCATACTACTTGGTCAATACAGCCTTAGTGGGCCATCGATCATTGTTTGCTCATAATTTCTATGTCCATACACTTATCTGTCCAATGTTGGCCTAACTTGTTTGGTATAACACATTTTAGTTCGATTAGAATTCGAATGACAAATATGACCAATGTTTGGTTTAACTCTTTGCTATTGGCCTGATAAAGAACCTTCAATTTAGTCTCTCATTATGTGACTTTTAGGGCCAACTATTGAATACGTTCAAGTTCAATATTTTCCTGTGTGCTTTGCACTTCTAAATTGGGTCCCATATTATGTTCTATTTAGTAGGCAAGTACTTAAGACGTTTATATTAATTGACCGTTATCTTCTCACGGTACTATGTGTCTGATTTGGACTGTATTAACATTCGCCGTCGCTTTGCATGGACGCTTTGCGTGCTTTGGCATTGAGTTCCTAAAATTGTATCCAAGGCAATTTAAAATCCTCTGAAGCTTCTACATTTCGAATCTTTGAATACTTGAAAGAGCAAATTGATGATTTTAGTAGCAACAGCCTTTTTTAAAGCGCATTTTCATCCTTGATTTTATTCTGTTCTACCGGATCTATTCAAACGTATGTTCCCTTCTATTTACACAGTTTCTAATAAATTCAAATATCAATACTAGTCCTACTAAATTCATTTACATAACGCCATTATTATATTAGCAAAAGCCATTATTATTTTATAGTTCTGACAAATGTGCGATTGTCGTAGTTTTGATATAATGATATTTACCAATGTACTTAATTTTAACGATATTTCAAGGCTTTGTTATGATTTGCTACTGGGTTTATCTCTTTATCAATGACTTTGAATGGGTATATTTCTATAGCAGTATTTGGAACTACTACTAGTTATGTATCCTCTATCATCTGTAGAGACACCAGACTGATTCAGTATTATATTAATAATGACTAGATAATTTTCACTGCTATGCAATATACTACGATGTTTGATTAGCAGGAATAATTATTATAGATACTCCCGCGAGAAGATATAGTGCTGTTTTATCAACATGAGAGACTGGAGAAATTACTGTAATGTTAAGAATATATATAGAGATTGTATACCTACCTACAGAATAACATGTACACCCCGCGTGAAATTGCAAGACCTTAACAGTTTATGTCACCTGTCATGTCGATCATTAATTAACTATGCAAAGTAGATAATATCGAATACTAGGCATCAACAACGGCTGACATGCAAACATTCAGCGTATCTTTCCATGCCTTACAAGGGTTATTTTATCTTATAGTATTTCCATTAACACTATTCGTATTAATTTATTCCATACAAGCTTAACAGCTTGTATAATTCAGTCCTAGCCTTTTGATCTTACAATCTGTATTGGCTCATTAGTTGGTGTGGACACTTCCATAATAGTCTCAGGTTTCATCAAAAATTTGTTCTATAGTCAGCATAAATAAGGCTTGGCTGCATATATAACAAAATCAGTATCTTTAGTTATTGTATAAATGTGTTTCGTATTATTTTCTGCTCAACTCGCGTGCAAACTACCGGATTTTGTCACCATCATTAAAGATAAATCTCGAACGCTCGTTCGGTCTCCACGGTCGTAATTAACAATGGTTTTTTGGATCGAACTCTCGTTAGAGTATTTATTTATGGTGTTTGCTTTAACACCGTTATCTTTTTAACACTTTCTCACCATTTTCATTAATATATGCAATACAAACTGTTACATAATCCAATGTGGTGTTATCGCCGTCACAATCGGACCCGATCCCTTCTAATCGTTCTTGTCCATCGCAGTAAAATAAGATATGTTTAACAGGACAAGTGGGTTCGATTCCCACGTTGTTATCGATCGTCCCCTCTTAAATAGCTATAAATAACGATCGGACATTGAAGATCGGCCTTGGTTTGATAATTATAGATCCGATTTGTCCTTTTATGCGGGAAACGTTGCACATTTTCCGCGTGTCATGTATTTTTGGAGTTTATTCGTTTTTTTTATCATTCGACGATAAAATTCAACCATGGACGTCATTACTACGTAGGTGGCCTCATTCGAGAGAGATTTGGTATTAATGGACCGTCTTTTTATTTTAAATGTTATCAAGTCAAAATAAATATATCTGTACAATGTCATATTGTATTTAAGAACCTTGTGCAAAACAATTCGCAAAGATCATTCCTTTAAATTAATTTAAAACTGTCTCATAAAAATGTGGAACTTTAACCTTGTATCAGTTGCCCTTTTGAAAGCAATCTTTAAGACGGAGAAGAAATATAATATCAGCAACCACACATGTTGTTAACAGACTCAAACTATGCGCACAAAAAGATTGATCGCCGTAATTACTGGAACGTATCATTATCGGGAACTAGATCACGTCGTGATGCGATCTCATCATTTACTAGTTCTGAAGTTGTCTATTTTGTGACATTAAAATCAACAATCTTTAAACAGTAAATTGCTTTATTGCTGAGTTTTTTTTTATCGATTCAAACAAGACATCGAGATCAGTCGGCTGGTATACATGTCCGTTAATGTACTTGTGTTATTTATTTGCCAGGCCATCCGGAGTTCGATTTAAAAAAAAAAGTTTATTACTGACTGTGTTTTGCTCCCGTCTTTGATTGTGTTGTTTTAGTAAAATATTTGTTCTTAAATAGTAGTTTCTTGCTGCTTGATTTGGGTTTAGCTGCTGAGCACTTTATGTGAACAATTGAAGTTCATCATGACTATGACTGACTTGTATATACGGGAATAAGACGTAAATTTATTATACCTATTGTTATTACAAATTTGCGATGGATGATAATGAATTAAAGTATGTAATATATATCGTTAAGTGAACCTTTCATTTTAAAGCCTCAATTGCTAACCTGAATTCATCTTAGGTAGGTATGTCGATGTATGTAGAAAAAACTCTGAAGGCATTTAGCAATTTGCTCAGGTTTTTTGTCGAGGTGGATGGACTCTGTAAAAAGAGGCGGTGAGCAGTCGTGGTAAAGCAAAATAGAATTGCGGCGAACCGCGTGAGATGATTACACCTAAAAGTAGAATGTAGGTTTTTTTGTAAACAAAAATGTATCTGTGGATGTTTTTCTAAATTAGTTTTTTTTTATTCTGGTCAAGTAATTGACCTGATTGTTGCAAGTACGTGTGTTCACAAAAAAAGCTTCTGTAACGTAGAGAAAATTGGCATCAATATGAGAATAGTGCCGAGAGACTTGATCAATTTCCGACATAACCATATCAATTCAATCATAATTATTACCTCTGCCCTTTCCATTACCTATAAGTGCATGGTTTCCATATAATTACTTGCACGATCTAACTCGATGATTGAGTGTTTCTGCACGATTCAGCCCTTTACTTTCACAGTATCCCAATCACGTCTGAATCCCATTCATTATATTACAATTGTTTCCATTGACCCGAATTATGGGTTTAATAGCTTGGTCCCAGTAAAATAGTACATCGTCTATAGCTATTAGGTGTAGTTGACTATCATTATAGGCACTATTAGATTTCCTCTCTCTATAAGTTCCATACTTAAATTAGGCAGTTAATTATCAACATCAGCGTTTATGATATTTTTATCGTGACTAACTGCTCACAATTTATCGTTAATGATAGGGTAAAAATGTCTCTCATGATATGTCGTTTATTTAGATCAGTGATAGTTTTTGTGCCCGTATGTCCATGTTCTGCACGGAAAGGCATAAAACTGTTCCAATGAAATAGGTTACATTAATATACTCGGGTGCCAAGTGCCAAGTCCATTGCATGCAAACCACATTATTTCTGTACCATGTAAGATCATGCCTCTATTTATTACTGCAGAAAACAGGCTTATAAGCTTTAAACATAATGAATGAAAAGAAAATTAAACAGCATTACATAGTTACCTCACCAGATAGACGTCACGTTTATCTACCACTACAGGCACTACGGAATAGACTGTCGTAGCAGCAATGTCGAATGTCCGTACTATGCTGATTTAGATTCCGCCTTTGATACCAAACGAGTTGGATGTTTGTCCAAGTGATTTGTGTTTTGTAATACCATTTATTGGATTCCTAGCGAGTGTGAAGCTTTAGAAATCCAAACATGAATCTATTAGTATGAATCATGTATTTATTTATGTATTGAAACTGGTTTACTGAAGAAGAACATTTTGCCATTCAAAATCAGCTACAAGTAGCTCTACTAGTTTAAGATTGTTTTATTTTTCAATGGCTGCAGTCGGTTCGTAAAAGATAGTCCTGCGTGTGCGCATGTCTTTTTCACGTTTTGTAATCATAATAGTAACATTAATTATTGTAATTTTTCTATTTCCGCTTCTGCAGGAATTTGTCGGGTGAATTTTGCTTTTAAATAACTAAGTGTGCGTCAAAATTGTTTATTGCCAGTTTTTGGTTTGATGGCTTTGATATGATTTTGCAACCGTGGTATGAATAGTTGAATTGCGGCTATTGAATTAATATAATTGGCTGTAAATGTGAAAATTATTACATTTAATGCCTGAGCTCTGAGCATAAACATTTGTAAGGGAATGTAGATAAAGTAAAGTGGTTACAACGTCGGTTTACTAAACAGTATATCATTGACAGTATTGAACGATTTTGGACGAGATTGCTATTATTTTAATCGTCAATGACACGGTTATTTTAGAAAGAACACCATATACAAATATTTTTGTGAGTGATTCATGAAAGTGTCGTTAATATTTTTTATGTGTCCGTCATTAATTTCTGTACTTGGATTTTAACCGTGTTAGTAAATAAATAAACAAATTAGTCTTTGTTACCTATGTTTGCTTAGTTGACATGCCTTATCTATCTGGACAATTCGATGTTTAATGAATTTTCAGAAGTCTATTCTTTTGTTTTCGTTTGTAATGAGAAAGGTAATGTAAAAGAAATTGTCGGAATCAAAGCAACGATTTCACGCTTTCATTCTTTTGTCTGCATTAGAAATTCGAGTGTCACCATGGTTGCATAGTTTAATTGCTTATTCACTAACTACATGGTGTCTTTAAATAACTACAGGAAGCCTGATATTTATAATTATGTCTGCTGCTTTTCTGCGTAATTGTTTTATTATTTTAATTATTATTTTCTATTGTCTTATCTTTCTCACTCAGATTGGCATATAAAACTAATATGCAGTCAAGAGGAAGACATTAAGTTATAGTCGTATTCATACGTTACAAAATTGTGTCTTAATAAATTAAACTTCACATTATTAATTTCTACACGGTTATCAGTTTCACTAAAAACTACTAAATACCCTGCAATAAAACAAGGCATTCTAACAATTAAGAATGTTTAACAAATTTCCACTTTATGGTCCGCGGTAAAATTATAATTTTCTGCATTAAAAAGGTTGTGCAAACAACTTGGAAACGTACCATAAAAATTCGCGAATCGAAACAGTTGTCCGCTTCTTAAGAAGTATATATGATTTATGTAGATAATTAACTTCTCTGTGATTTTTATGCCACTTAATTCGAAAGTTAACAAATAACCAATAGATAATAGATTAGCAACTGAAGGGTGAAGGGTCAACAAATATCATGGAGACTCAATTATTTTAAACAAAGAGTTAATTCCCAATTCCAATAATATAAAGTTACTACGTTCGCTTTTCTCTCAAAAACGAAGCCTGTCTTGAAGCAAAAGAAAATATCGAAATATTCAGACGCTCTACACCGTAGTTTGCCAACACTGACAATATCACTAATATCCTCAATAAAACATGTAGGTACAATAACGTTGATGACATACTCCAATTACTGTTCCGTGAAGGTTGGGCGGTGATCCGTAGAGGCCACTATTTATACTAACTAACCATGACTCTGACCTTAGCCAACGTAGGTTCAGTTGGTTCATTTCTGAGTACTCTGTGGGGCACACTTTTTTTGGCATTTATTGATCGTGTAGCCAGTTTTAGGTGCGAATTAACTTATTGCCTTCGTGTCTGGTCTCTTGGGAATAAGATATTTGGATCACTCGTCCTTTTGGCCATATACAATTTTCGCTATATCTTTAAGACTCTCCAAGTGTCTGTTTAGTTTATAACCTTTGTTACCATCTTGACTACCAATTTATTCTGCATATTCATTCGAAGATACATCAAAATCCTAATCAGCCTCATTGCGGTGATGTAAACTTCAGTCTGTCGCAGAATTTCAACATTTTAACATAACATAACATTGCTCCTTGTTTTCCCGAATTTTGGGCAGTGGTGTACCTTAAATTATTTGTTGTCTTACCTGTTGTTTGGCGATTGTGCGTACAGGCATGCTTAAAAGCAACTATTTCATAGTACTATGTTGCCATACTATCTTAATAGTTAAAACAATGGACCTGTCCGTTACCGCTAGTGCTAAAAGGTTTTGCGTGTCAATAGGCATATAAATATTAATGGCTTCTCCAGGGTAAACATGGTTGCGTTAAATAATGATATAAAATTTTAGTACCTACCGTATACTGTGCCTGACAAGCATTTACTTAAACATATTGGGACTTTTACTGCCTGTTCGATAGTAAAGTACTTAAGATATACTTACAATGTGGTTTTAGGCATATTGGCATTTAAACCCTGACAATGCATAGTTCGAGCTTAGACACCTGCAAGTTTCATCATTGCACTGACTTTATTTTGGGTTTATATATTTTTATTGCTTACCGTCTAGTACCAAGAAGTTGTTCTTGAAAAGTTTGAAAGCTTTTTAAGCATCAAGAGTTCCGGAAATTATGTTTGTTCAACGTTGTTTATACATTCTGCATTTATACGAGGGCTGCACTAAAAGTATCGGGAATGGAATATTTCCACTGTTCCTGTCATATCAACATCTTTTTAATTGAAAACTCCTTGGTTTTAAAAATCGAATTTCATTTATTTATTTAAAAAAAGATTCTCGGTCTTCTTACAAGGTTTTGTCAAACTTGTTTAGTCGTTGAGAAAATGGAATTTACTCGGAAAATTCAAGAGCGATAATTTATTATGACTTTCGAAGTGGTTTAACACAAAAGCAGTGTGTTGACCGGATGATTTCTGCATTTGGTTATGAAGCCTCATCCAAAACCACAATTTATCGCTGGTTTGCTGAATTTCAACGTGGACGTGTCAAGCTCACTGATGATCCCCGTCAAGCTCGTCCAAAAACTGCAGTCACCCAAGAAAACGTTGATGCTGTGCGTAAGCTGATTGAGGAAGATCGACATGTAACATACCGCGAAATTCAGGCAACTTTAGACATTGGCATGAGTCAAATACAAATAATCTTGCATGAACAATTAGGTGTAAAAAAGTTGTTTTGCCGATGGATATCGCATTCGCTCTATGAAGAGCAAAAAGCGGCTCGCGTTACTTGGTGCATCAGAACTCTCGAAAGATTCCACGCAGGATCCTCAAATGCTGTATACAACATCGTATCAGGTGACGAATCCTGGATATACGCGTACGAACCCGAAACAAAAAACCAGTCACGTGTTTGGATGTTCGAAAATGAGTTAAAGCCAACAAAAATTGTTCGTTCACGGAGTGTTGCAAAAAAAATTGTGGCCACGTTTGTCTCCAAAACCGGCCATGTTACGACTATTCCTCTTGAGGGACAAAGAACGGTTAATGCAGAATGGTATGCTAGCATTTGTTTGCCACAGGTCGCTTCTGAACTCCGTAAAGGGAACTGCAACCGCCGCATCATCCTCCATCACGACAATGCGAGTTCTCACACCGCACACAGAACAAAAGAGTCTTTAGAGCAAGAAAACATAGAATTATTAGACCATCCGCCGTACAGCCCCGACCTAAGCCCTAATGATTTATATACTTTCCCTAAAATAAAGAATAAATTGCGTGGACAGAGATTTTCATGACCTGAAGAAGCTGTGGACGCCTACAAAACGGCCATTTTGGAGACCCCAACTTCCGAATGGAATGGTTGCTTCAATGATTGAAAAATGTGTCAAATTTCGCGGAGAATACTTCGAAAAGCAATAAATACATTTTTTAATAGTAATGTTGTGTCACTTCCTTGATTCCCGAAATTTTCAGTGCCGCCCTCGTAACACAAGTTTTTGTCCTAAAGCCAATATATTTCTTGTGTGGATACTGATGTACAACGTAACGTCATTAAGGCGAAGTTTCTTCATGCATTTGTGTAAACATTGCAAATCAAATCCATCATGAAAAACACCGTCGTCATAAATAAGAACTTTACAAAATATTTCACCACAACACTTCATAAGATAGTCACTTATATTTATTTGAACCTCACCGTGCCATTAGCCTTGACCGCCAAGATGGCGCAGCTTGGCACCATGCCAGCCGATACTCGATTAAGTGTCCTATATAGTTTTTTAAGCTTTTAGTTCGCTGTACATCTGTACTTGATCATAGTGGTGATAAAGATGTGTGTGTTTGTTTATTTGATGATATTCTGTGGAGAAGGAATTACTGTTTATATCAAAATGGGTACTGGGTTTGTTACTGTTTGATGCTTTGCTTGTACATTTTATAAAATTTTCCCATATATCTTCCTATCCATTATCAGCTTCCTTCTGTATAGTGTCTGATACTGATCAAAAGTATGGGATAAAGGAGTGTAAAAACAGTAAATAGGCCACTATCTGACCATTATCTGAAAACGAAGAAGTATGCAGTAATGTTTTGCTTTGACAAGGTTCACCGTTTCATATAACGAATCTCTAAAAAAATTACATTATTTTTGTCAACTTTAGTAATAAAAATTAATTAATAGCCAAACTCGAGTACAATTCCTGAAAGTTAAAGTCAAATGTTATCTAGACTAATAGGCATTTCGTCATTGAACGTTGATACTAAAGTATTGAATTTGTTATTAAAAAATATGTTGTAGTTCATCTGCGTTTCTTACCACCCAAGTAGATATTATTTTTATTTTCGTTATCCATGTCTCTACAATGATTGGTTAATACCAGTGCCAAAAATTTCAACTTCGGAGTGCTACTTTTTGTCTTCTTTTCTTCTATCACAGGACTATTTTCTTTTATCAGTATCATCATCTTTGATGAACATACATAAATCTCTCAAAACAGCCCTAGGAAATTAAAGTCGTAAAGATATAATGACTATTCGTAGTGGTAGTAAAAATAGATGAGAAATATGTATCAAAAATGTTGATTGATTGAAATCTAGGTGTTGTGATATTTAATATTTTCTGGACTTTCTTTCCAGAGAAAAATTGCACATCATCCAAATGTTTTCATTCTAATTCACAAAAATTCTAATGGACAAAATGACAAACCTTTTAAATGCTGAATACGAGGCTTTTCGCTACTTTATATGTGTGTAATTTATGTCAACTTTTTGTAATGTGCGTTTTGTTTGTGCAGAATAAATAATTTTTGTTTCTTTCTTTCTTTTAGTAACATATTACGTCAATGTTGTACCTATTTCTGAAAACCGCTACACTGGTCCAATGTCACTGTATTTTACTAAAATATCGTAACACCCACTAAATTGTTCCGGTAGAAGAATAACGATTGCGGGAATTTATTTTCAAAACATCCATATAAACTATAAAATTATCGAGTTACTCGCACTGATCAAGTGTTTTTTAGTGTTCTAGCTATAGCAAAGCTTAGTCTTATAAATAAAATAGCTAAAATAGTCATGGAAAAACTTATTTCTGTTATGATTGCTATGTATGAGTAAAATTGGCGGTATTTAAGATAAACTTTCAATAGCACCCAATGTACCCAGTATCTTCGCATTGCATTAGTCAATCATTACATTACGACATAGGAAAGCCTACCCAAAATGAAAGAACCTTTTATTAAGACCATGTGTATAACCGTATACAATAGCAACATCATTTTGGCACAATTGCACTTCATGTGGGTGCTAAATTTTCATCCAAATCCTTATCAAGGTCATTTCCTACTATTTGGAAATGGATTTCTATTTGTCGTCTATTATTAGCTACGTTATCAGTAACCGAATCATTTTCACATTTTCTGTATACAATTCAGGCACTCTATTTACCGTAAATGCATAAACAAGTGTGTTCTCAATAGGATTGCCTTGTATGTAGCTTCTTTCTCTTTTTTTCATTCTTCTTTCACCACTTCGTGAAGTGATGCTTCCTATTACTCTCCAATAATTCTGATTTCGAATACCTTCGTTTTGTGTATTATTAATGAGCTGTGTTACAATTGTACACAATTTATAAAGTTTAGTCTATATGTCTATCTAGCTGGGATGTATTTATATAAAACTAGCTACGCCCCTCGGTTTCACCCGCATAATTCTCGATCCCGTTGGAATATCGGGATGAAAAGTATCCTTTGTTATAATCCAGGCCATGGTCTCTACCCATTAGCCAAATTATATCCAAATTCGTTCAGACGTTTAGCATGAAAGCGTAACAAACAAACATACAAAAAGTCTAATCCTTTGTTTTATAATATTAGTTTAGATTAATTTGACATGACAAAATGTCATGACTCCAAACACGTACGCACATTTACTGAAATATCGCCCAGCAGATCTGTTCTTGCAATTAGGACAAAATTAAAGCAAAAATTTTCACTGTGGAAAAACACTTGACGCACATTTCAGCCATCTGTTTTAACTATTAATCTAACAGCAATATTTGATTTCGCATAATACACTTGGGAGCAAATAAATCGAGCCACCTCCTTTTTTCACGTAAAATGGTAAATATTTTTGGGAATATGGAACGTATCAATTCGAACTATATATCGCCTAAAAGTTAAGTTAATAACCTTAACAATGAGGGTAAATTATTGAATAATAACCTTATTGAATGATAAATTATTGGCTCTGCAAGAAAAATGGTAATTTTGATAGAAAATTTAGTAGGGCTAAAACAGTCCATAAAAACAATAAAAAACAAAATTATTGCAAAAAAAATATTCTTAATAACTGGTATTACCCCCCCGTGCCCTGATGCATTCTTGTAGCCTATTAGTCATCGATCTGATCAGAGTTACGATGACATATTGTGGTATGTTCTCCCACTCTTCAAGCACAGCGACTTTAAGCTCGGGAATGGATGAAACAGCGGGAACCCTGGCTCGGACTCTCCGTTTTAGCTCGTCCCATAGGTGTTCGATCGGGTTCAAATCGGGACTTCGTGCTGGCCATACCATTTGTTGAATCCCGATCGCAGACAAGTATTCCGTAACGATCTGCGCGGTATGAGGTCTCGCATTGTCATGCATAAACAAGAAATTTTCTCCGACAAAACCAGCATACGGCATTACGTGGTCTTCAAGAATGTCAGTTATGTATCGGTCAGCTGTTAATCCACGTCTACCACTGCCATCGTTGGCGGGGTCGACGAAGACAAGTTCCGTTTTTCCGTCTAGAGAAATTCCTCCCCACACCATACAAGAACCACCACCAAAACTCACAGTTTCTCGAATGCAACATTGGGCAAATCTTTCACCAGGACGTCTATACACTCGGTTTCTCCCGTCATTGCTAAAAAGACAGATTCTTGACTCGTCAGAAAACAAAACTGACCTCCAGTCTTCTAACGTCCAATTAATGTGTTCTCGAGCAAACTCCAAGCGAGATCGGCGATGAGCTACAGTCAATTTTGGGCCAGTTGCTGGTTTGTGTGATGTTAAATTTCGTTCCTTTAGTCTTCGTCTCACTGTCCACCTACTGATTGCGACACCTCGAACGTCACGTAACGCTTGCTGTAGCTGAACAGCATTAAGTCCACGGTCGCGCAACGAATTGGTTGCAATAAAGCGGTCGTCACGTTCTGTTGTTGCCCGTGGTCGGCCAGTTCCAGGTCGCCGAACAAAAGCACCAGTCTCCAGATACCTGCGGTATACCCGCTGTACCTTTGAACGACTCAAATGAAGTCTGCGTGCCACTTCACGTTGTCCGTGTCCAACCTCAAGTAAAGCTACAACTTGGGCAGCTTCCGTCGGTGTAGTATCCATTTTATCAGGTTATTTTGATTACACAGACACAGATAAAGACAACAATAACAAGTAATATGGGTATGATTAACAAAAACCTCAAATTTAATCTTTTCTTAACAGAGTACAATAAAAATGTCATAAGCAAATTAAATGCGATAATTTTATTCTACCCTTTAAACTTTAATTAAAATTAAATTTTGACAACTAACGACCCTCATTGTAAAGGTTATTAAATACCCTTTTAGGCGATATATGTTTCGAATCGATGCGTTCCATAATACCAAAAATAATAACCATAATGCGTGAAAAAGGAAGTGGCTCGATTTATTTGCTCCCAAGTGTAGTCTATTTGTCCTTGTTCATATCTACACGAGTTAACAACAAATATTTGCGAGACTTTCAGTGTGTCACGTGTGTCATTTAATACATTATATCTTATCAATTTCGTAATAATTTAACCTAGCCAATTTTGTTTTTCTACGAATTTAATTGAATTGTTGGTATACATTCTGGTAGACCACACACTACGATAATTAATGGTGGGATCATTAAAATAAATGGTGTTGGCCGTCAAATGCTTATAAATACGATAAACTGTTGTTGCGAAGTAGATAACACTATAATTTTATAAGAGTTAATGCTGCATGTGTGAAACTTTAATTTTATTGTTATTTCGTGTTTGTAATGACTGATGAAGATCTAACGACCTCTTTGAAGAATATGTTTATAAAGTCTTTGAATAAAAAAACATAGTTGATTTTTAATCTACTTTTATTTCTGGTGGTGGTCTACAGAAAGCACCGATTGGAAAAGCCTCCAATCAAGAATGCCGAAGGTGAATTTCAGGTTACACACAAACTAAAGTTACACACAAATAAACACATGCAATCACTAAATACTACTTCCGCGTTTGCTGATTTCATTTTCAAACCCAACAAAAGATGCTCAGACTTTCATACTATTCACGTTAAATAGGACAGCACGTCATTCGGTTTTCAGACAATACGCCGAATTCCTGACTAAGAATAAACAAACTCCTTTGTTGACTATTACTTTAGTCTATGATATTAAAGAAAATAAAGAGGTATCTGGGTACAGATTAGATTCTACCCAAGTCAGGAACGTTTGTGATTCAAATGATCTCATTAAATAAACATTGCTTTTTTGTGTTTTGTAACTGCTGGTGATTTTGAATAAGGAAATCATGAAACCCATCAGGGCTTGGTCTTTTGTAGCTTTAGACTATGATAATCTATTAGATGTCATGCACCTAACTTACAAATTCAGTATTGTGATGTGATCTCAATTAGATCAGATCAAGAACGAATCTTTCGGAAGTAATTGGGATCGGAACCGTAGTAAATAGAGTCTCTCAGTCTAAGAAGCCAGTGGGATTTAATTCGGACGGGTGCCATTCATTTCACAACATGAAATTGAGGGCATTCCTCGTCCCCGCCGGCAGTTGATGCACCAGTGCCAAAAACAATAGCTACCACATGTTAATAGCTATTAACATCTTGTTTTTTTGTCCAGTCCATTATAGACGAATAAAATAATACCAGCCTATTTTTGTCTAATAATATAATAATAATTCTAAGGCTGGAGCAAACATCACCACTTTACTCAAAGCGGATTGACGATTTCAGACTTACGTTCATTAGAAGCGCAGGTTTCCTCTCATTTTTTTCTTTCACACGACCCATATTGGTATTTTCTCCTCCATGGGAGAGAAAATACAAAAGTCTTGTTTAAGGACAAAGTATTCTTTCATTGCCTTGTATTCTGATCATTCTATGCTTTCCGAAGCATGCTGTCGTCTTCTAGTCTAACCAGCCAGCTTAACTTGCAATTTACATAAATGCAATGGTTACAGTCATTTTATTGCTACAAGTTCCAAGTAAAGTCTTCAAAGAAATTGTTATGGTCTACGTACAGGCAATTGCGTGATCTAAACAACACAGTCAATAGTTTACATTGTGTTAGTGTTGTGTTGAATTAAACGTTATAGTGATATTATGTAGTTTTGAATAAGTATATTTGTATATTGCATTAGTCTGGAAAGAGTATTGCAGATGATCCTTTTAAGATGAAAGGAGGAAATAAGATTTACAATATTCTCAGAAACCATTAGCATTACATGCACCTACAGTTACATGCGTGGAGTCTAAATAGTTTCAGCTGCAGTTTCGCAATTTGCCGTAATAATAGTCCGCGCAGAACGCGCTGTCCGCTATGTCATTGACATGCCTCATCGGTTTTATGAGCGAATAAATCGCATGCAAACTTCAACATGCATTGTTTTTGTGATTCCTATCTGCATCGTAAAAGAGTCTTGGAATTTCAACAAGATTGTTAAAGTTCTCTTATATGATGGTGGTGGTGGTGGTAACTGTTATTTTAATGCTACGTAACTTCCTGACATTTGTAAGATGTGCTTAGTGTTACTTTGATAGACAACTTCTAAGTTATAATTGAAGTATCTAAAATAAATTATGATGAAAGGGTAGATTATGACAACAAAATCTATCATTCATCTGATAGCTTTATCAAACAAGCTAGTTATGTGTAAATAATCAGATTCATTCAAGCATATTATTGTATAAAATACAGGTTATTCTATTCAGTATGATCATCAGGTTGTTATAAAAGCAAATACACACGATAATATTACTATCACGAGCTGCGGAAATAATTCACCCAAAACATAAGCAAAGTGATCCCCAAGCCCTATTTTATGTAGGTAAGTATTTCGAACATTATCAGATGACAAGGCGAGTCCTTGACATTTAGTCTCAATGTTATGGTTCCATTGTCAACTTTATATTCACTTGGCGTTAGATACTCTCCCTGTATATGTAAATCTCGTCAAACACCCATAATGTTGGCATTTCTATGATGATTAGACGATTATCTTTAGCTATGAGAATTGATTCTGGGAATAGCCCTTTCTTGCTTGCATTGTCTTGTTTATTAGCCTCGTTTTCCTTAACTATATTTTCTTTGCCTTCTTAATCTTTAGGAACATTTAAATTAACATATTTAACTCCTACGTGTTCTGCTACTTCTACAGAAATAACGTGGTAATCCTAAGGTACGTTTATAACAGCTACGAGTATTTTGTCAATAATCCTTTCTGTTTCTGGTTCAAACTTAGCAACATAAATTCTTGAACACGCCAGAAAATGTGTGGTAAAGATAACAATGTTGCTACAAAGTAAATACCAACGCAAGAAATAAAAGGTAAGTCTTAATCTTTCAGAAATGATTTTGAAATCTCTCGGTTTATATGCATGGAGCTGTTTAAAAGATAACTCTATATGTGTGGTTATGTGATCGATAAAGAACGATTAAGGAAATTTTATGATTATCACTCCCACTGAGCATAATCAGAGTAAGGTGCTGAAACTAAATAAACAAAGCAATATGTTTACGCATAAACATCTCGGAACTTTGCTTGTTGAAAAGGCACTCATACGCACACTTGTTTTCAATAAACCTGACAATGTAGAACATAGCAATCATCCATCTTTCCCAGCCTACTCGTATTTGCTCATATCGTATACATTAAAGTCAGCCTGATACATTTAAATCAAGATGATTACAGTATCCGTATCGGGAGGAAAGCGTATCTTTGATCAGACGTTCGTTCAACGTGCTCCATTGCTCCTTTGGTATGTTCAACAAAAACAGGTTCGCGGGTCGATGCATCAATGCATATTACATGTGAATTCAAGCGCTTCTCTCCCTCATCGTTTGCATGAACGCAGTCAATCATGTCCGCACGCTATTTTAGCGCGGCATTTGTTAATAAACATTGTCTATTAATAAAATAAATCGTAAATTTATTTAATTAATAGATGCGTTTATTAATATTGACAGCAAATTACGTGAGAATGTCTACGTAATTCTGTAGTAGTAAGAGGCAGGGAATATTAAGAGGTGTCCTTTTACGAGATAGGATTTATAGCTTATACCTTTTTAACCGACTTTCAAAAAGAGGAGGTTGTATGTTTGTTTTTTTTAATGGATGTTTATCAATTGTGAACCGATTTTGAAAATTCTTTTTTGTTTTGGTTTGAAAGGATATGCTCTCGAGATGGTCCCATTGTCACTAAGTCAGAATCTGATAAGGGAATCCCATTGAAATCGAAGAAAATCCTAAAATTTTATTCGATATTATTGAGGTATTTTTATGGTAATCCGTGGATGTGCTCTTAGAAAGCACCATTCGGTGAAGTGGAACTGATGATGAAGACCACACCTCCGGAACTACTCAATAATAAGTATTTCATTGGTTGCGATCCGATTACTTAAATATGGTTGCTAAGCAGTTGATGCTCGTCAAAATCAAACTCCTGAACTACTCTGCATCGGGGAAAACGGTATTTTGTTAAAGGTGATGAGCGGTTGACATAAGGCTATTGTAACTTAGTTAGAAGTTAGAAAATTGCCCACTAAAAAGAGAATAATAACAATTTTTTTTACACTATGCTTCAGGTTCCTTAATTAAAAGACATCCAAGGGGGATGTCTTATAATTCAACCCCGTACTAAGAAGACAGAATCCAAGCTTCAGACACACGACATATTTATGTAACCACAAATATAATTGCACATGCACACTTACATATAGGCTAATTGGCAAGAAAATAGCTTGGTAAAATTAGCGCAGTTAGCGTGCTACTAATATATTCATATTTACAAGCTGCAGTTTAAAATAATGAATGTATAATGAACAGTATCGAGTCAATGGTTGCTTGGTGCTTTTCGTTTTCTTCTAATTGGAGTTGTGCGTATTTATGTTCGTTTACATAATTAAATATCGTTAGTATTATACACATATTTATGGTTTCAATAAGGGCAGGTTGGTTAATGCAACTGGGAACTTTCATTATGATCATGTTCTAAACTTTCTCCTCCGGACTATTATTATTATTATTTATTGATCATTAACAAAGTTTGTAACAGTCTTAACTTAAGAAAAATGCCCCGCAAAACCGTTTTCACGGTTTGACTGCGGGAACGGAACAAAAGGTTTATTAGTGCGGACACTTAATTCCCACTTATTACTCTTATAAAGTTTAAAAACAATAAAATGTTAACTTATATGTAAGTATGAATAGTGAATACAGACTTATCTTTTTTTTTTACTCATATCAAATGACTTATTATCTAACAAAACTACTTAATAACTTGTTATCTCTCAACATTATACCACTTTCCCAAGATCATCGCTTACAGACTCCTGTAATAGAACTGCTTAAGTAATTTGGCAAATTTACTTTTTATTTCCTGACTCCTTATATCAGCAGACAATTGGTTGTGAAGGTATGGTACTCTTTTATCAAGCGTTCGGTCGCCAAAATAATTTGTTATTCTAGGTACATCAAATTTACCTGCTGATACCATCCTAGTTGCGTGGTTATGGTTAACTAGCGAGTAACGCTCCCAGCTGCCATGACTGTTAACAAGAAGTAGGTATTTATGTTTTAAGCTAATCGGAAGTATTTTACAAATTTTAAATAACTTATTATAATCATCTTTATATTTATTTTTAGTTTTCTTACTCACTAATAGCTTTAAAAATCTAATTTGATGCGCTTCTAATTTTTCTATGTTAGTTTTGAATGTGAGACCATAGCAGTCGAGGGCGTATCTTAATATTGAGTCAACTAATTGCAGATAAAGGCACTTTAGGGTACTACTTGGCACTTTATAGCTTAGATGGTAAAATTTACCAAGCAATATTCTAAGTTTATTACATAAGTACTCAACGTGGTTTGACCATGAAAAGTTCTCGTCAACTTTTACTCCGAGATATGTTACACATTTATCGCGTACAATTTAATGGTCTATTCATTGCAATTAAAATATATTTTGCGGCATATGGCGGCGGTATGATTTAATTAGACACTACCTTGACACTGTTCATTACCAAGGTTCGTTAAAATACTTTGAACACTATTTGCTTGGAGAAATGTTGATGAGCTGTTTATTTTTCCGGGTTCGCAACTTTGTTTTCTAAAAACTTTATTTCCTGAGTTGAACTATTTTTAATTGTAGTAATCTTATCCAAAACACTAACCTTGGCCCTATGGTACTTGCATAGAGCAGCGATTTTTCCGGTACAGATTGCTGCAGGCAAGGCTGATCAACCGAAAGAAACGGTTACAATGTTTATGTGTGAGCGCATAAGTTAGCCGCACCGAACGGTGCCGACTTGTCTTTACTGAGAACCTATGTCTGTATGAAAGATCCCCTAGTCGAGTCGAACTGCTATAGACTAACCTGAAATGACAACAGCAGAAATATTGACTTTCAGTCATAATCATAACATAGCAATGTTATCGCCGTAATAAATACTTCTTAAACTTTCTCCATTGTGCAAACGTATAAATATCCAAGGCATATGATTGATCTACGAGTATGATTCTATAGTTATCAGAGCGATGTAGATGTTTATCGTTACCAAGAATCGTAAAGTACTGTGAATCAACTAATTGGAGAGCAATGGAGGGAAATATCTTTTAATTAGTAGAGACTAGAGACGAGGTATTTACATCATGGAATAGATGGAAAAACAATGTAGAAATCAAATGCTTGGCAGCATAGAGAGAGAAGATTAGTAAATCATTTGAAAGAGATGGATTATTGGTAATGGCACATGTAGATAAGTTATATCGTTTAAAGCTTTTTACTAAGTTCTTGTCTTGTTCAATATTCAATATTGATTTTGCGATTTCAGCTCTTGACTAGTAATACATACAAACATTGTTTTTGCACGATAAATCAAGTCATACAATTTTTGTTTTAAGTTTTTTCCTGTTAATGTTCCTCCTTTCTTAAACAATCGGCCCTTATACTCCTTCCAACACCAACTTACTCACTATACAGTTTCATGCTAAACACGAAGGAATCTTGTTTGCACACGTTATCTGGGACCCATTAGCATCCCATTAGCACCCATTTACACTGTACCTTATCTTTCTCTTTCTTTTGCGGCCAGCTTCTTAAATAGAATGATGCACCTTTATTCTTGGTTCCCTTGTGTTGCTATTCAGTCAAATGAAAAGTGGGCTTTTTCGTTACGTGACGAATTCTACAAGTTTATTCCTACCGCAAGGTGCGTTAAAGAACTTAGTTCCAATCAATATCGTGGCTTTTATAGGAAAAGCCTATGGCCAGAAGTAAACAAGCCAGCGCCTTTTAAAAGGCTTCGATATCGTAAAGGTGCCTACACATTTGCTCGATTATTCGATTATTGACGGTTGATACGTGATGAAACAAAATCCAGTAAATGTCAACGTCGTGTCAAAATCGTATTTTTTGTCGATCGCCTCTGTGGATCGTTTTTTTATCCTCTATTTTGACCTTAAGCACTCGAGCCCTTAAAGCTTATCAGAAGAGGAAACAAAGAGGGTGGCTATTTTCCTAAAAGGAGGTACTTTTGAGGGTGCTTACATAAGATAAGTTAAAAACTGTCCCCCAGCGACACCAATCTTGTAATGTATCCTATTCTACCTTCCTTATCCTTAACTTTACCCATTACCCATAATTTACTACATAAGACAAACACTACTTAGAGCATCTTGTACTGATATTATACTAAGATTAGTTTAGTCGATAGAACAAATTATGGAATTGCCGCATCTACTGGAATCTTAAACAAAACCGCACAAAACATATCCACCTTACTTCTTGATTTGACTCAGCTCAAGTCTAGTTTTTTTTTTTTTTTTTTAAGACTCACAGCAGGCTTAGCACGAGCGCCCTAGAGAAGCGTATTGTCGACGGAAGAGTAGACAAAAATGGCGTTTCTGTGTAGACAGTAGAAAGTTTTCTACTGTCTACACAGAAACGAAACGCAATTGTACGGTAAAAATGGGTAGTTATACACGTCACTAGCAACTAACCCGTTGCTATGGATAATCACGGTCTATAAAACAACCTGAGTCTAAGTGTGCCCTCGTGCTCGCGAAAAAGAGATTTCGAGGAGCGTAGAAAGCGATTTCTATTCTACAGTAGAGTAGAAACAGAAAACGCCATGCTAAGCCTGCTGGTCCATAATAAGGTTGTTCCACTGCGGAAAGGCCTTTTGCTGATCTTTCAACTTTCTTGCGTTTTGGCATAGCACGTTACTAGTAAGCTTGCCTAACGTATCACATAGCTCGATGCGAGTAGAAAGCTAATTGCTTCTATCGCACATTCAAAGTAAAAATAAAACCTTTAGTATTTCAATAATACCTACCTACCTGAACAGTATAAATCAACTTCCATATAAGAGAAAATCGTACTCTCCTCACACGGTCAAGGCACCAGCAAGTTCACTATGACTCACTGTTTATGTTTTACACTTTACGCCCTTGAGACAGACGCGGGCGCAAGATCATCTGGTTCTTATGTAATGTTGCATGTTTGTCTGTTGCGGTGAGTCTTGCTGTGTTTATTGGTTAGTGGAAAGTGATAATGAGTTTTACTGTTACTGGGATTGGGAAGGAACCTGACTTTTTGCGGAAATTGTTGAGGGGACGTCTATTTCCTGTTGAAACCTGTGATTGCAGGATACGATGGTATACATATAAAATGTCATTGATTCGTCACTAACTTAGTAAGCTGTGAGGTTTAGTTTTTTCCCTGTTTGTACCACATAAACCTTGTCGAGCTCTTCATAAGTTCCGGATTGCGGAGGATATCCTTATGACTCGGATGATGGACGTTATTTCTTTTTATTCTCATCTATTGTTGCACCCTTGATAGAGAGGTGGCGGTCGTTATATCATATTGTCAGAGAGACCTTTTAAATATGCCAATACGTCCATTGACCTATTAATCAATACTAACTATACACACGACACCATTACAATTTATTTACAAACATTTTTATTACATCTTCACTCAATTTATAATACAATCGAAAGCCTCTTCTTCTTATTCGCTAATTAGTTTCAGAACAATCGCAGTGTTATTAACTCTGATCAAAACAATGCGTATGCAAACAATGCCTAGGTTTAATGACTGTGAAATAGTGCATAAGTAACAATTATTATGACCCGGTACCGTACTCAACTTTCTGTTACTTGTGGTATCGTTTCTTTGTCTGGGTTATTACTTGAACACCGGATTTCACCTCTACTTTGGTTGGAGTGTTGATGGGCAATCGCAAAAAGCTCTTTATAGATTCAGCTATGTTAGATTTTGTGGTTCCAACATCAGTATCACCATCATCATTTCAGCCTGACGACATCCACTGCTGGACATATGCCTCCCCCAATTTTGATTTGGTGGTTCAGATTATGATAACTGTTCAGATACTATCGTAGGTAGGTACGAGTCATCGAAATCATCATAGATGAAGCTGGTTAAGTTATCACTTTCGTAACAAAAGGTCATTCCTTTCTTGAGTTTTGACATCGCGCCATAGAAATGTTCCTACATTCTGTCATTTTGTCTTCCGTTTTATAGTAGCCGTGCTGCGCATGCTGGATGATACGATAATTTAAAATGATAGTAGAAGATCCATCTGCTTACATAAGTAAATAAATCTAGACATGCCTGCGTTGAAGCATCAACTTGACCCAATTTGAGATAATTGCAAAGTAAACATTTACCAACATATATTTGCAATCGTGTCTCTTGACTCATCTCATGTAACTGCATATTGGCACAGTCTGAAGCATTATTTCCTTGTCGATTGATAAAACGAACAATGATAGGAAAGATCCTTCAGTAGAACTTTGCCCTTTCACATTTCTCCTGTATCATCCGTTCGTTTATTGACACAAATTCACTTGTACAATTATAGAATTGCACCGAATCTAGGACTATTTTCGCTATCAAGTTCCCGGTTTCGAAGATATCGTATGCAAAATTGTCATGAAATCCAGTAACGGGATATCATGTGGGTAGTGTCCCTATTAGAGTTGCGGATATTCGAAATATAATATGGTAATATAGCTCATGAACTTAGGGTTGTGGGGTGTCATAGTTGTGTACATTCCTAGTGCTTAAACCAACACGGGTTTATTATTTACTCGTTTATACTTAACTCTACAAGGATAAGGACATAATCCTTATCATTGACGCGTAACCTTTTGTCATCGATTCAGTACATGATTCTGAACCCCCTTATTTTTCCTTTTTTTTGTGTGGGTAATCATCAAATGACTTCTCCCGCTCTGGGTGGATCGGGAGGAGACCAGTCTAAATAACTTTCGTTGACTAATACCCACCCGTGATCGTTCAGTTGCCTGTGCCGGGGCCATGGTATCTCTTTCGAACAACCCGCGACCCTGGCAGTTATGAACCCTATATAGTAAAAAAAAAAAAAAATTGTTCCATACATTTTGACCGCGTGGTTATTGCTACTTACGCTAGGTCTAGAATGTGCTGAATTCATGGTAATAGTTTGCGCTTTGATGTCCCTACCACCCTGTATACTTCAAAGGACGTTAGGATTCGAGAATACGAACCCTATTACACAGATTTAAAAAAAAACTTTTTCTAAATAATTTCAAGATTATAATGAAAACACTTTATTGAAACACGCTGCCAATAAATCTTAAGTTGAAAGTGAGTGTTGTCCTCGGGGTCCCAATAAAAAAAGAACAAAATGCATAGTTCAAAACATGCCATCAGTGTAGCTCATACGGACCCAATAACGAGATCTTCACACGGCGATGACGCGAACCGTATTCGTCTATGAACATGATTTACACTCACGAAAGTCATAACTTTCGTGACTAAAAATAGCCCCATGTATATCTCCTGTAACATAAATAGGTCCTTACATATTAGGACTGCAGATATACGATCTTACAACCTCCTGACAGAGACTAGATTTTCTGCAGCTTTGAAATCAATATGGTAACGAGGCAGATAAATCAGCAACAGTTCATATATGGTATGATATTCCATGCGCGTGCGACCCGACCCTGTACCGTATCAGGCACAAGGCTAGTTGCAACAGACACAATATGTAATACCTACGTAATTACGAGAGAAATGCTCCAAATTCAATTTGGGGAGATTTTAAGACCTTGTTTGGTTGTTTATGAGTTTTTTTTGTTGAGAATAAAACGGCACGCGGTTTTATGCCAGGGCAAAGTCATATGTTTCCGAAACTAGTCAATGTACATGTTACGATCCAATGACCAAATACGACAGTTAGTTAAGAGTCGAAGTTGTTATAATACCTAATAGTGAAGATAATTAAGGGTGAAGTGGACAGACAAAAGGTCATGCGGAACTTAAGCATGAATGAAAAAGGGAGGAAGGATGATCAAACTTCTTCCTGTTTTAGGCAGTTGCGTCACCCGACAAAGCCATCAATTTTGCAAAGAAACATTATGTTGGTATGGCGATCACGAACAAATTCTTTTATTAAAGAGGTCGCCTTAAGTCATACTTATTTTGACAGTGCAAAGCATTAAAGGATAAAATATGACGCATACTCTTTGCGTATTGGTATTCTGCACTTCTCTTATGAATATGATTTCACTTGAGAAGTAATAACCGTTCTGTTCAATAGGTTAGCTAAGTCACACTTTAAAGCCTTTGCCTCATTTATATGCAAACCGCCTACTAGTGATTAGTTTGTAATTATTAATTAATGATGTTGGGTTATCGCCAATATTGGTACACGCGTATATATTGGTAGTTGTCTTCCGTTGTTAATCTTTCTGTCGGATTCAGTTTTAAAAACGTTCGGTAGTATATTTTTTTAAGAATAGTGATTTTGAAACCAAGATGAAATTAATATTGTCGATATCTCAATAATTAATTGCTGTCACAAGCATTTTGTTTACTACGAGCCTATGCAAATCCATGTTTTGGGGAAATTTATTTCAGATGTAATTTTTATTCGTCTTCGCCGTTGGCATCTATAAATTGGCCTATTTCTGGATTTAAACAAAGCATACCGATTTCTATGAAATATAATAACACCAGCTAAAATCCCTTCTTCATTTATAGATAACAACATTTATAGATAAGACAATTTTTGGTAATTTATTGAAATGTTCTTTTCTCTCTTCTCCAGATGTGCCTCACGGAGTGGATAAGACTTCGTGATTACGTCGGCGGGCGCTCCCGAAAAGTTCTAGGCCGTGAGATACCCGCCTGGGTTTGGGAAGCCTACCACGTAATCGGCGTGTTCCTCTTCGGCTGCGCCTGCCAGCAGCTCACCACCGATGTCGCCAAGTACACTATAGGAAGATTGAGGCCACATTTCTTTGATGTAAGTGTTTTCCATTTGTTTTATGACTCGGCGGTTCAAGAAAGTTATGCTTCCTTCCATAGTACTGGAGCCAACATGTTTTAAATCTGCCAACCAGAGTTGGCACCTTCCGGGCTCAGCGAATGCAAACAAGGCTTCAGTAGGTCAACAAACCAGATTCAGCATTGGCTTCTGAACGGTGGAGACTTTGTCAAGCTGATGCCTTGGAAACATAATAAGAAATCATAGAATTAGATACTCGAAACAAATTCAGATTGGATACGCTGCTAACTTGTTTTGCAGGTTACAAATTACTGTGAGTGTGAACATCGCCGCACCTTATATGGTTTTATAAATTTTAACATAACATTTATTGTTAACGTGTAACACACAAGCATATAAAAATGTTAGCGCCTATGTCTACATCGTAAATCATAATGTTGCAAGTTTTATGTTAATTTAGTTTTTTTTTCGAATTTTGACGGCTTTTTCCTCTTTAATTGCCCGTTTTTTTGTTCCCTATTTTGCTTATGGTTAGTATAAGCTATTGCTGTTCTCAGTTGGGTACTGTTATATTCCAAATTGCGGTACAGTATGTGGTTATTTGTTTTTTGCACCACTATCTAAACCTTCTAGGTTTTATGCCACTCGAAAAGTGCTTTCATCTAGACCTCCCCACACTACTTTTACCAATTCCTATTCTTTATCAATTTCACGCTTATCAAAAGCTAATTTCCTCTTCAAGTAAACATTACCACGCGCAAGTTATAACATTGAACAGTCTGGGAAATATTGTGTTTTCATTGTTTCTGCGATTACGACACGTGTTGCTAGGTCGAACGTGACTTCCACGTATGTTTCAAAATAAACACAAGGTAAATGTTTAACTTGTATTTAAGAGATTGGGGCATTATGTATGGCTACCTAGATTTCACTCGTGACTTCGTCTGTTCCTACCTACATGTGTTCTGCTTTCCATCTTCTTCCTCTCCTTCGCTCATTCTATTTTGTTTCAGTCTATCACAAATTAGAGCCAATATTTTACCTCTATCTTAAAGTTGAAAGCATAGGACTCTTCGTTTCATAATATAAAGCTGCTCACAGTAATCGCAAACTGCGAGCTCATAAAGGCTTATCATCCGATAACTGGTTCAATGGGTCAGTATTGAACCTGTAAACTTATTCTTTCTCTTTGTCATAGGTATTTAACGGCTTGAGCGCCATGATAACAGCCGATGAACTTTATGTTTTTCCTTGCCTCTCAATTAAACGACGCGGAGATTTCCATTATACTCTGCAGACAAAATGTTTGAACAGGTGTTTCAGAGACTGTTTTATTTGTTATGACTGTTTAAGAAGTAAGGTATTCCATAAAAGTTTCGGCTTATTTTTCATTTTTTTTAAACGTTGCCCCACACTAGGAATTACTCCTGTATCGTGGGTGCGTTCACAAACATGAAAACTCACATACACAAGACACCCAGACCCGGAACAACTAATTGTAGGTCATACAAATATTTGTTCCGTGAGGGAATCGAACCCGCGACACGCAGCGCAGTAGCCGATCGCTCAACCACTGCGCCAACCGTGCCGTCGAGCGCGTCGTGCGTCGGGCTTTGGTGTGTAGAAATGAAGTTTTGACCAAATAGGCTCCTATGTTGTGACTTTACTACATCAGCAGCTTTCCCGTTTCCTCTTTCAGTCTAGATACTTTTTTAGTTCGGTAGAAAGCAAACGTCTCAGTAGCTTCCAAGAAATATATTTATAGTTTATTATACTTTCTTTAAATTACGTATTCTTTAGAGTATTGTCAGTTACTCATGGCGACGACGAAGTGCTAAAAAACCAATAGTATAAAGTTTATACATAGTTCAACGTGAGTGACCGCTGCGGAGTCCATTTATTAGTCAGTCAAAGAACATAAATCACATTGAAGCTTGCATTTTCCAATGTTTATTCTTGGTGACTTGTTTGTTTTATGCCTTAGAATTTTAAGACTGTGATGAAATTTGGGAAAAGAACTATAAACAAACTGAGTCTGTTTGCTTTTAAAATTAGGAATACATTTTTCTTGCTAATTTCTTTGAATATGTTCCACTTGCACCACTATCTCATCTTAGGCGATGATGCGTTAATTTGGCGAGCTTGCTTTATATGTTTTTCTCGTGCTGAGTTCTGAATTTATTTCATAACCACCTCTCTGTTAAATCTGAAATTAAAATAAAGCTTTTCCCAAGTTTTGCCACGAGACCGCCACTAACAAAGTTATTTTTATCCACTCGTAAAACAATTACAAATGCTCGTTAAACATTTAGAGAATGGATATTTACGGCGTCTGCGCACTGGTGACGGTTTACTTAATGGGTGTGGTCAAAAACCGTAACATCGTTATTAGTTACCCTGTATCTTGGAGACACGTGTTCTTAAGAATAGGATTCGGACTATTTTTCATAATCATCGTGAACTTGTTTAATTTTTTTATGCTTATTTTTGGAAAGGGGTATATATTATGTTGCGCTTCTTCAACGTTTTTGGTACTTCAATCCTGAAATCCTGGCGCCCAATGCATAAAAAACTATTACAATCAAAGCAAAAGCTTGAATCAAGACATAACCAACACTATATTAGTACAAATCCCACACAAGTTGCAAGTCAATTGAGGAAACAGCTCGTTACAGTGCTCGTAAGCAGAAGACTAGCAAATTGCTACTATTTGAGCTATAAACCAACATTTAAGTACGAAATGCCCTTAGCTACGAGCTATTCTAACTGAATTGGGTAATAGTATTGCTTGGTAAATTGTTTACTTTAAGCAGTTAAAGTGTTAATGTTAGGATTGCCACATTTAATTTGGGTTATGGGGTCCCTAGTTAGTTAAATGGTCTGGCGATATCTTCCGGTTGGTGTGCAATTTTTTCCTGTTGTCTATAGTGCTTGTCATTATGGCTTACTTATTAGATTGTGCACGGTCCACGCTCTCCTTGATAACGGTAGTTCAGTTAGAAAAGACTTACTTACTGAACATGAGGCGCTGCTTATTTTAAAGAAAGCAGTTCTGTAAATTACGCAGCGCTCAAAATATGTATCTGTTCCGTGATCTACCCTCGAACTTTTAAGAAAATTAATTTATTTCTAGGGACCCCGATAAACGTTAAATATTCTAATGAATGCATATTCTCATACTTAATTTTACACGTTCTCAAAATTCCCAGTTCTCACACTTAACACCAAGTACCCTCAAATTATACCGCAGAACTCAAAACGCAGTCTTAAATGCACTATTATAGTCACTAAGCCAGTGAGCATCCATGCACTTTGTATAATTCGTTTGACCTCAACGTTTATCTAATTAGACCCACTTGAGAATCGACGTATCAATTAGCTTGCGAATTTGCTTGTCAAATAGAGACTGTACTTAAGGACAGCTGTATTTGCATTAATCTGGGGTGGGACCTAGCTGAGATGGCCTGGTTTGAAACATAATGATCCCAGAGATCTGCATTAGCTAAAAGCGATTATTGTGGGAAGAAGTTCTATAATACTTCAAAGAATTGGACTGAAGATAAACTTGCAAGAAAAGGAAAACTCACTTCGACAAACTTAACGTCTTGATAAAGAAAACATTGGGTATCTATTTCTGAAGTTAAAAAATCCGAAAAAAGGTTGTAAATAGTTTCCTTTCATGACATATATCGCCCTTTTACCGAATCATCAGGCAGGTCATATATCATGTCTGTATTTATCGTTTTGTGTCTGTTTTATAGCGTCGATGATGTAATTGAGTAACTATTATTTTGTCTCATATGGCGCTACTTCGTATTGCTCAATACCATTAGATTCTTCTGCTCAATTGTTAGATAAAGTAAGATGTTAAAGGAAAGGGAAATTATTTTGTCTGCGTCGCCAGTAAGCTATTAAGTGATGAACATTAATACTGCATTAATATCACCATACGATAAGAAATCCATAACAGTAATAAATAATTCTGTAACTGTTAAACCCTCAAAATCTTCATCACAAATCATTTCATGCAACGTACCTTAATCACATAAACTCGAACCATTTCCAAGTAATGAATCTTCTAACATAATTTCACTTGAATAGTCTTCCTAAATTCTAAATTCCAAAGGGTCTTGGACTTAACAAAGCCCAGTAACTTAATAAGTATATTTCGCCACAAATCTGCACAAATCCCTAGCGTCATCTAAATTATTCCATATTAAGCTCCGCGATGTCCACTCTATATTTACCTTACACTCTCATAAGACGTTTTGTAGTCTGGGTGGTTCTTGTAAATAAGTTCATAAACATAAGGATCTTCGTTTTGGTCGTGCCTGTCTCGTTCTAAGAAAATGTTCGGTATAGTTATGTTTATCATACCTCTCCCCTTATCACAATTTAATTGGAGTCAGCTTATCAAATCATATTTACCGGGCAGCATGTCGACAAAAAATTTGCTGTGCCATATATTTTGACCTTGTAGGTATTGCACTTTTCTATAAAACAGCAGTTTTTTTCTTGTAACCGATGAAAGATTTCAACGTAGGTTTCAGAATCATGTACTGATTCCATGGTACGAGTAACAGGAAATGATGTATTTGTTATTTGTTAATTGTGTTCTATACGAACACTTTTCAGAAAGTGCCCAAGTTCAAATTTTGTCCACAGTTTTTTTTTTTGGAATTTAATATTTTCGTAATAAATGAGCTAACAGACTTAAAAATAAAAACAGTTTTTCCAATGTTGTCCTTAAACTTTTATTATTTGCTTGTTTCGCGTAACCAAGTTTTCTCCCTTGCACGTTGCTTCAGAATTCTACGAAGCTTGTTAGTAATTCTGATTGGTGCTATTATTAATTGGTAGGTTGTTGAATAGGTGCTAAATACCGGTGTTTGTTTGGAGAACTAATATTTGTATTTCTTGGCGTTGATTCAAGACCGATTAAAATTGACGTAGCTGTTCTATAATTGTTTACTATTTGGGGAATAGTTTATTACCTCTATAAACGGTCAATATTAGTGCGTAATTTACCATTGGTACTAAAATTAAAGTAATTAGCTCTGTAAATTATTCTGGTTATAAAATAGTACATTTTGATCGTCTGCCGAACGTTATTATTTAACTTAACCTTTTTTTTCGTCGTCTTCGTCTACATCCCGTTACTTACATCTTAATGTTTCCACATTTTGAGCTAATGTTTTTTTTTGTAGAAACGTCTTACCTACTTTGTGTAACATTTCTATCTTCAACACACGACTTCTGCTGCAAAGAATTTTGGTATATACTATGGCATATTATATCTATCTATCTTCTCATCAAGCCTCCGGCAATATTTTTCGCTAGCTTGTACTCCACACCAACCAACCTCTTGTCTTGTATGTTTCCATATATAAGTATTTGCCGGTATAAATAATACTTATGCGGCTACGCGCTTCGCCGCCCGCGACCGTGTGGTTTTGACTTATTGGCTGAGCGCAGACGGCATACAGTCATCGTTACTAACGCTTTTGCTTAGGACACCTCCGTCTACTTTCGGCTTATGACTAAACAAATGAGAAGAATAGATTTATAGCTACTGTATTAATCTATAAACTAATCAGGTTTTGCATGAATTGGTGTCTTGTTCACAAAGGTCTTCCCCATTCTTTTTTTCCGTTTTTTTTTTGTGTTGCTTTTGTTGCATCATTTATAGTGAGTCTAGTTGTTAGGAGTAACTACCTATTGCAAAAAAATTACACCACTAAATACATAAATTGCTCATATAAGCTTCACGTCGAAAATCATATTTATTTCCTCAAGGCATTCAATCTGTGCCGATAGTAATAGAACGGTTTAGCCAAGTCTTCACGCCTACAATCAAACGAGCTTGATTAATATATCTATCAGAATGTCGGATTTAATGAAGTTTCAAGTTTGTATACAGAATGAGTAATTGCTTTCAATCATTTTAGTTAAAACTTTATTCCTCAAGCAATTTATTGGCTTTATAAATCTTTAGTTATGGGCGGGCAGTAATGACTTATGAATGATGGTGTTACTCTAGCGATATAGAACGGGTCATGGGAAGTCTTTATGAGATTGATTCTAGAATCTGTTGATGAATATGAAGGGAATAATCATTTTGAGTAATAGTTCCCTAGGTTAAAATGGTTAAAGGAACTTTTATTGCTCTATCAGCATCAGGTGAGGCGGTAGATGCTCGCTGTATTATAAATGATTATCATTTATGAAAGGATATGACAGTTGAGCCCAAATCTGATAAAATTACCACACTAAAGAAATACAAAAAATCTAATAGTTAACACTTCATTTCATTTCATGTCATCAAGCGTAATATTAAAAACCAATTGAGTAACAAAAGGATAACAAGAAATCGTATTCGTAACGGCAAAAAGTTAACACAAACAAGGGTGCGTTTGAAACGGTTCACGCTTGACCGGTGACGTGTGACACTGCGCCGCGCGCCGGCGCGGGAAAAAGGACATGTCTGATGTGACGTGCAGTTATTTTTAGATGGGATTTCATTTTAATTGAGAATGAGTGTTTTGGCGGTTCGAGCTTTTTTGTATTGTTGGGGTAGTTCCTTTCAATCATTGAATTTTGTTTATATCCTAACTCGATATTTTTTTGTAAAAAGTGTCAGTCTTTTTTTCTGTTTATGTTATATTTTAGGTAAAGATAACTGATATGATATTTTTTCTGTAAATTAGTTTAAAAAACACTTTTACACGTCAAAATTAAATTATGTTTTTAAAACAAGATGAGTTCGGTGTTTCCTAACTGACAAAGAATTTAATCTTAAAAGTAGATTCCTTTAGAATTAAAAGTTTCTCTGAGAAGAATTACAGAAACAAACTTGGAGGTCACGCTCTTTTAAAGTCCAGACATAATCTTGGTCAGACCATTTGAGGACCATTCAGATTAATTTATGAGATCATCTTTTGAAGACATACCTACACAGGTTTGAGTGAAACATTCCAGTCAGTGCACGTATTTATCAGTAATCGTGTAGCTCAACTTAGAACTTTAGAAGAACGACTGGACGACCAATATCAAAGAAAGGACATTTGGGTAAGCCGCATAAAATATTCTGTCAGATTATCAGTAAAACGATTATATTTTAAAGGTTTAAACGAAATAGATTGTTAAGAAAACAATACTGACATAATCCTCACATTCTCAAAAATTCTAATAATAATAATATTCATGTCATTGTGTATATAAAAATATGTGTAGTATATAGATAGTGTACAATATTAGGACCTAAATAAGTGAATTCATCAAGAATAACATCAAGTGTCCCTCGACAATATTAATGGTGCTATTAAAAAGTAATACCACGCAAAAAACCTACGCGGTTTCTTTATGCATAAAGCGTCGTACAAAGAAATATTCATTTTAAATATCGCAACAGACGCACGTTTGCATTACCATCTGTAGACTCTTTTTGTATAAAAATGGCCAACGTGATCGGAAACTGTTCGGCGGTAATACCTTTGTTATTAAATTCTTCAATAGATATTATTTTTAATATTGTGTCACGTACCATCGTTTCCCTAACACGCCATGCGTAACAGCTACCATATGGGCTTACGAGTAGTTTTATCTATCCAAAAAAACACCTCTTCAAGCCCACTTAAATGGAATACAGTGTCTCTCATTTGACAGCTAGCACTTGGAGCTACGGTATTGTCAAGTACAGTTTTGTTTGTCACAGTGTCTTTTGTGTCCTCTTTAGGAAAACGTCCATCGTCATCTCCAATAACATTTATTTCCTGAATGCGTTTGTCAGTATGCGTTCCGGTTTCACTTTGATGTGTATTTAGGTACTCTACATCGTTTAAATGTGTCGTGTCATTAAGTTTCTTTATTTTTATGTCACTTTAAATAACAATGATTTGCGAAAGTGTTTGTTGTGGCAGAGGTACGATGTGACATGACTTAGGCGAATTTTGCTAGAGCAATCCTAAAATGTAACGCTCTCTAGGGAAGGTAAGACCTGATGCATCTTTATTGCTGAATGGAGAGACGTTTTATAAGCCTGTGTCAATTTAGTTATTTCAATAGGAATGGGAGTATCCTCCCATCGTTTAAATGTGTCGTGTCATTAAGTTTCTTTATTTTTATGTCACTTTAAATAACAATGATTTGCGAAAGTGTTTGTTGTGGCAGAGGTACGATGTGACATGACTTAGGCGAATTTTGCTAGAACAATCCTAAAATGTAACGCTCTCTAGGGAGGGTAAGACCTGATGCATCTTTATTGCTGAATGGAGAGACCTTTTATAAGCCTGTGTCAATTTAGTTATTTCAATAGGAATGGGAGGATATTTTGTTGTCATAAGACTCATGTGACACGTTTTCTCGGTTATGTTAAGTTTTTGCAACGGATGGATTTATGATTTCCTACTCAACTAGGTACATCTGTTATTTATGTTTTTGGCTAAAACAAAATAGTTTGCAAACTCCTCCTTTTTATCCCCTATTTCTGACTTTAATTCAAACAGCGCAAATCATTCACGCAACACATATCCTTCATTTAATTTCCTTTTCGCATCAATTTATCCCTTTACATCTTGAGTATCATTTACCTCGGGACCATAACAACTTATTTTATTTTAACTCTTTACTCCTTGACAAATGTCTGCGGCGCGGCGTCTGGCAATCCTGCGCATCGTCCTGTTTTAGTTTATTATAAGATATTCTTGGACGCGTGCTGTACAAATTGTTGGAGGTTAAAGATTTATTAGCCTTCCATATTTTATTTTCGGTAACTAAAGTTTGGTAACAGTAATAAATCCATTAAGGATCCTCATCGGTGCAGCACCATTACGAGATTTTAAACTCATTAAGAAAGAATTGATATAATTATGTGTTTAGTTAATTAAGATGGAATTGATAAAAAAATATTCGTTTGCTGTCATTTGTATGCGAAGTGAAGAAACTCGACAACAGATTTATGGATCGAAAAAAAAATCTGGTCATGAATCTTCGTCGTTAAAATAGATTTTATAAATATCGCCCGTAGGTTTATTTTCTCCAATAAATATGATACCATTGCAAATAAAGATTTGTGGTTCCGACGTGGGTGGTATATATGTTTAGAGTACGTTTTGTACTTAGTCAATCATAATGAGAACATTTATTCTTGACATAAATTTTCTCAATTCGATATATTTAAAAAAAAAAATAACTTACAATTATCGACCTTGTAATTGTAAATCGGATTTTGTGCATGATAATCAATTCACAGGTTTTATTCATGAAAACGAAACAATATTGTGAAATTGTGTGAAACATAATATAACATTACGCCTTATTTCCGCTAAGGGTTGGGCAGAGGTTTCCAAAAATCAATCTCAAAGCATTTATTTCAAATAAACTAATAACAGACACTTTTGAATTGTCAAGGTTGGTCGGTTAGAAAGATGAAGCTAGTTGCCCATTTCAAAGCGTAGTATGTACCTATGGAGAAGAACGAGCAAGAAACTCCAAGGACACTCTTTTAAATTAAATTATGGTTAGATCGAATTGGTTACATCATTCATGTTGAAATTATGCACGTGAGAACGACGCGGGACTTTAAAAGAGTCCGTAATAAAAAGATAAAAACAATTCAAATATAAAATTTAGTTAAAATACACACACATTTGGCTGTTGTTTAAGTTCCATGTAATAGGCGAGCCTATTACCATCAACCGGATTTTCACGGATCATCACGTATTTCTCTTTGTTTTCACACAATTATGTTTTTTATTGCTGCTTTTTGATGTTCAAATAAAGTAGAAATAAATAGAATCGACTTCTATTAATTTGTACTTTTACGCAAACTTGACCTTTAATTTCCATGATTTGTTGTGCATTTAAATGGTTTTTATTTAAATTTAACATTTAATTAGATCATCATAACCAGCCTATAATGTTCCAACTGCTGAGATACAGGCCTCCTCTCTGTGAAAGGGAGTGCGACCACGCGGGCCCAGTGCGGATTGGTGGATTTTTTGGTTCTATTACATGCTGGTTTCCTCACGATGATTACTTCCTTCACCGTTTTTAGAGCAGTGGTAATGAAATTAAATACACAAAGTAAAGTTCCTGTCTGGGTTCGAACTCACGACCTACCAATCGTCCAAAGTCGGGACCGATACCACTGGGCCACCACTGGGTAAATCACCCCACCTGATAGCATATGAGGCCTTTACCCTACAGTGGAACATTAATAGGCTGGTATTATTATTATTAAACTAACGCGTGCTGGCATGCCAGATTTAATCATCAAACCGTAACGGTACAATACTAAAGCATTGATCCATATCGATATGGTAGTTATTTGTATCGATTCGCACGTTCTTATCGATTCGGTTAGTAATCTTGAACCGTGGTTCATTTTACGCTCGATCGATATTTTTATATCGAAAAGGTCATGTGTCACGTCCTTATTTAGTATTGTTATGAATTATGATTTGTCGGTAAAGATAAACAATCGCGTGTGTGGTAACAACTGGTAGCAGATTTATGTGTAGTTTCTGTAGTGCTACTTACCTACTGTTTTGTTTATTGGAGAGCCATGCTTTGTATATTGTAGTTTTATTGTTAGAAGCTTGTTGAACTTCAGCACATCATCTGTAAACTTAAACTCAACTCTTACTGGTTTCTGTCAGTGCTTTCATTCCATGTCAAAATCTGCATTCCAGATCATTAATATTTTTTAATATTTTAGTTTATTCTATTTAATTCTGCCTTTCACACCCAATAAAAAACATCACCTCACTCATCCGTTATTAAAATCTAAGTCGCATCAGGTCATTGTTCCATACATATAGTATGCGCGGGCGCATTACATTAGCGGCGCGTCTCAAACGAGCAATTAGCGCTATCTAGCCGCCGACGATTGAAACGCCATCTGAGTTCACGCGTGGTGCAAGTTACAGAAATACGCAGTGTGACTGTATTTTAATGGTAAAGAAAAAGAAGGGAGGGTTAGAAGAAGGGGGGGGGGGTTGTATATCAGGTAAAATATAAAGAAATACCTTGCCTGGTGGTAGACATGGTTTCTTATCTATATTTGTTCTTTTTATAGACTGCCTCGTTGGTCTAGTGGGCGCAAGAGCTACTGCTGAGTGTGAGGTCCGGGGTTCGATTCCCAGGTCGGGCATAGTGTTATTGGGTTTTTCTATCTAGAATTTCTCAGTAGCAGCCCGGAGTCTGGATTTGTGCCCGGTTGATGGCAATAGGCTCGCCCCCCATTACATGGGACTTAAACATAACTGGCGAAATGTGGGTGTACTATAGGTACACCTCTGCCTAACCCTTCTGGGATTACAGGCGTGATGTTATGTTATGTATGTTATTTGTTCTTTTGTAGAACCTACGCCTTATCGATCACTCTTATTGAATTTAGTTAAATTGGTTTGGTTTTTAATGCGTTTCACTGCCATCTGGCGCAACCTAAGTAATCTATAAGCCTCGTATTCAGCACATTTTTCTTGTGTACTGGCTGAAATGTTCACCTCAGCATAAAACTCATTTTCAGTTCGTAACAATCAGTGCCTAACGTGGTTCTTGTTAAAAACGCTCTTCGCTTATCGCTCGCCTCCCCGTCACCCAGTTAATTGAATTTGTTTTGTAACATGAGTTTGTAATTGAATCGAATCGGTAACGAATGTACCGCTCTTACCACTTTGTCTTAACTAGTACCAGATTCGGTAATGTCAACCGTGATGAAGAGCTTTTAAAAGAAAAACAGTTATATTTTGTAGGTCAATGGTTAAGTGTTTACATCTGGAAGTTATTGTGAATTATGCTTAATTTACAATTATGAAAAATGACGTAATCTTTACAATGTCATCACACATAACATAGGCTTGTAATCCCTGAAGGGTTGAGCAGAGGTGTGCCTTTAGAAAACCCACATTTCGCCAGTAAGCTCCATGTAATAAGGGGGCGAGCCTATTGCAATCAACCGGGTACAAATCCAGATTCCTAGCTGCTTAGTCATTTCAGATGAAAAACCCAATGACACTTTGCCCGACCCGGGAATAGAACCCAGGACCTCCGCTTAGCAGTACAGTACTGCGACCAATTAGTCGCACCACCAACGCGGCTTAACAATATCATCAGATCACCCATGTTACAAAAGGTTGTAACTAAGTGCCAATTTCACTAATCTGATCGCAATCAATACATCTAAAACGCGAAGAGCTGTCAGTGTAATTATTTTCTGTGGAACATTGACACTGACAGCTCTTGAACGCAGTTTAGATGTATTGATTGCGATCGCGTTCAGTTTCATGCAATCGCGTTCAGTTTTATTGATTAGTATGGTTCAGGATTCGAAGGCGGGGGACCATGAAAGGCTCATTTTATTTCTTAAAAATACAGTGCTTTATAAATACGACTGACATCACGGATCTCAATAAGGATATGTAGGTATTTGAATGGGAATGTGCAAGATGCAATATTATAGTTGTTATTGAGTTCTATATATAAACATTTTTAAACATCTTAGTGTCACGTTGGCGCCCGCCATGCCTGTCATCTATGTTAATAATAGCATACATAGATATTTTTGTGTGAAATAAATGTGGAACTAAATATTGCAATACGTAGCTGTGCTGTTGTTTATTTCTTTTAGTTCCTAGGAACAATTAGTTTATGGGAAATAATTCTAAGTTAGTAAAATATGAAAGCATCCTGTTAGATGTGAACTTTTTTACGTTCCATAATCTATGAAACTTTACAATTTACTCCTCGAATCGATGCTTTCCTCTAATCTCTTCAAGTTCGAGAGCTTGACAATCTGTCAATAAGCCTTGCTCCATCTGTCTGATATCTCCACAAAATCACGTTTCAACATTTTCCAAACTGTATCCTTTATCATTCATATATATATGCCTTTATCACCTTCGCCGCAAGGTTGAAGTTTGAATGACATTTGTTTTTCAATCAGCATGATTATCTTGGTTCTCGTAATATCGCGTGGAGTGGCTCGTTGGTTGGCGTTTTATGGACCATTTCGTCCCACGGTTATGTTGGAACAATGTTCAGTGTAAATATGTCCACGAATCACATTCGCTGTCGCATTTCTTGTTTGATTTTTGTCTCATTTTTCACGCTTAGTTTCCTCGACAGTTGAATGAAGAGGTATTTGTAAAGAGATCAAAGAAACCTCGAAGATCTTTGACATACTAAATGCAGCTTCCATGTTTATGAGAAAATGTTTGACTTTTTTTTAAATGTCTTTATAATCTTTATTATAGATTTGATATTAAAGTCAGCCAAAGTTAAGTGAGAAGCGAAAGCTGTTTTATAGTTTCATGTAAGGTAAAATCTGAACAAATTATTCTACCTAAGTCTTTTTCATTTCGCTTTTCGATATTAGCGTAAGTAGTGGTAAAAATATTAGCCAAAAGCTAGTTTGATGGCGAAAAGTTTTTCACCTTATGCTGTGCCTGGATGCAAATAGGCTTCAAAACTGGTGGAGGTTCTTTAGTTAATCAATCAATTGTTATTCAATTTGAATACTTATAAAATTAAGCAATTTGTTTTATTACTCTGCATGTTGTAAACTTTTCCGTTACACACTTCAATATGCCTTTTGCATCTCCACCTCCACATTAAAATACAAACCAATAAAACAGCAATCACCTCCCACGTTAATCAATATAAATACTCCATTTATATTCCAAGTCGCCTACTAATACTTGAATACGTACAAGAAAACATGTATTTTTCTCGTTGTTCAATTTCTGGAAGACCACTGGTTATGCATTATAATGCGGGCTGCACACGAAGACCGGCCGTACGGATATGGACTAAGCCGCAGCCGGATGACATGTTGAAGGTGTCTCTCAGCCCCTGAGGCTGATTGACCACCGCCACGTCAATAGGGACGTCATCGAGACGACGAGGCAACGGGAGTGAGATGACGGCGCTGAAATAGCGGTACAGACATTTACAATGGCCGCGTGTCCACCGCACGCCGTCAGCGGGACGTAACGCCCGGTTCGAATAATCTCGTTTCTCGTTGGCGTCCCGTTAACGATGGCGAGTGGACAAACGGCCATATGCCTCATCAAGCCATTCGACCATCGAATAATTGGATTACACGCCACCTCCAGCCATGCATTCAATTCGAGATTACTTGCTAAAGGCGAAGTGTTTGACCTGACGGATTTGACCGGACGGTACTAGAGATCTCTCCGTCCGCGTCATCGTGTGTTTCCTTCTTAAAAGTGTTCAACCTTTCATCATAAACATAACAACATCGCCAAACACGCCTGTATTGACCGAAGAGTTACTGCGCCTATCTGAAGAACACCAACATTTTGCCAATTATGTTTAACTCCCATGTCATAGGGCTGTGCTTATTGCCAACCACAACACACACAGGTCACAAATCCAGAGCCTGATTTGCTACTGAGAAATTGTTGATAGAAAAACCCAATAACACTTTTTTTACACTCGGGAATCCAACCCTCATGCTTAGCAGTGACGGTTGCTGCCACTAGACCACAAGGCCAACCTCTCTAGTTACATTAATATGGATCTCGGATCGATTCGTGAGGTTTCCCACAAAATAAGTACGACCATGGGGTATGACGAAGCTATGTTAAATAGTTATTTATATTCTTAGTACAAGCTAATAAAATGCTTGCTGTCGTTGTATGCAGAATAGGAATTGCACGATTATGTTTGTATGAAGTAAGTTACCGAATTATGTTGATAAACACGTGTAAAGAAAATATTGTAGTCTTCTGTATTTATAATAATCTGCTTTTTATGTAGATTTGTTTGGTTGAGGTGGTTATATGCCATGTATGTATAGATGCACGTTCAACAATAGTGATTGCATTTTCATAGTTATAACCTAAATATTACGTTTCACGTTTCATTTGTCAAAATGACACTGATTTGTTGTTACTGTTTCTACAAAAAACACTACTGTGAAAAATAGCTTTAATTCCGGAAGCAGGTGCCTTTAGTGCCATCGGCAGTTATATTTTTATTTTTTATTCGGTTTTTTTTTGTTAATGATTTTGTTCCTCACTTTTTAGTTGTAGGTACCACACAAATTCGTATACCACTAGTTGCTTTGTAAATAACAGTGACAGAAAGTTATTATAACATCATTAATATACACTAAGTGGAAAAATACGTATTGCTAACTGAAAAACTACCCGAGAAAAGTTAATGAAATGTATATGGGACCACCCTTGAAGCATATCCTATCCATTAAAAACACAATATTCCAAATCGAGCCACAATTGCCGGAGATATCGCATAATAAGCATACAAAAAAAACACAGACGAATTGAGAACCTCCTGTTTTTGGAAGTCGGTTAATAATGGCTTGAATCTTGGACATGCAATTAAATTACATTACCTATGTTTCTTAATCGCATCTCCTGCAGTGCTGGGCTTATATATGCTTATTAAGCAATTTGGTACTTCCTCTTGGTAATCATGTAAGCATTGATATGCTTGTCCATTCCCTGATGAGGCAATTAAGCAAGTAAAAAACTTAAAACCAGGAAACCAATCCTATGTATGTTACATTGCGAAAGTAAGCACCGACATTAGTATGTTACAGTAATAGAATACATAGCAGCTAGCAGCTACTTATGTACTAACAGGTTAGCAAAAAGACCGCCTGCAACCAGTTGGTGAAGTTAATACGTAACTTTTAATTGACAGTTTGCTAGATGGTAAGCATCTTATTACTTTGATCAATCTATGTGACACTAATGGTATGTAGTTAGGTCTTCTTGTACGACATAGAATAAGAATTCTGTGCCTAGAACTGCCTATGTCATAAAGGGAGATTTTATGAGACCGCATTGGTATCACTTTTGATTATGCAACAGTATTTTTCGTCCTGAAAAACTACAAACTGAAAGTAGGTAGGTACCCAAGGAGACTGTTCACCCTTTCTACTTACCTTTGCACAAATCGTTCATTATCTTTGGAAACACTAGGAATGCCGATCCTTACATCCATTCTGGGGTTATTTAGCAACAGTTACATACGCTGCTGGTTAGGTAGGTAATATACAAACATGAGCTCACGCCTTCTTCCCATAGGGTTGAGGTATATTTTTTCAAAAGATATCCGCCAAACTACCTCTATTGCAATCAATTGTAAAACGGCTACTCCCAATTAAAACAATGACCTTTGGCCCGAGCGTCCCGCTATACCAAATCCGCCCACGAATACGAATTGCAAACGAGTTTATTGCTCTAGCAAGACTTAGAAGCTGACGAACCAATTAATCAATTTAATTGATATTGAAACAACAAAACGAAGTGTTTTCGACTACGCTAAAACTTTGACCCTCGGACATCAATTTGATCTCCACAAAATAAACTTTAACCCAAGTGCAGTCCGCACATTGGTGGAGGGACAATAAATATAAATTTAAGAATACAAACCAGGAAAATAAATTAGACTATTCAACTTAGAATATTCTAGGAACACGTTTGTATATATGAGACTGACAACATAGGCACTCTAGACGTGAACGTGTAATGCAAACAGATTTTCGCCAACGACTAATACGTACAATAAATTTCACATGGTGTGCTTTTTTAATTTCTAGCGTGACGATATTGTTGTAGACGTTGACGGTATCACGATAATACCGGGAAGTAAAATGTATGGAAATATATGAAGACGCAATTAAATTACCGTCCACGACAGCTTAGCTTAGCAATAAAAACGTCACTTTCGAAATTATAAAAGCGCACACCCATATTACGAGGGCTGCACTAAAAGTGTCGGGAATGGAATATTTCCACTGTTCCTGTCATATTAAAATCTTTTTAATTGAAAACTCCTTGGTTTTAAAAATCGAATATCATTTATTTATTTAAAAAAAGATTCTCGGTTTTGTCACAAGGTTTTGTCAAACTTGTTTAGTCGTTGAGAAAATGGAATTGACTCGAGAAAATTCAAGAGCGATGATTTATTGTGACTTTCGAAGTGGTTTAACACAAAAGCAGTGTGTTGACCGGATGATTTCTGCATTTGGTGATGAAGCCCCATCCAAAACCACAATTTATCGCTGGTTTGCTGAATTTCAACGTGGACGTGTCAAGCTCAGTGATGATCCCCGTCACGGTCGTCCCAAAACTGCAGTCACCCAAGAAAACGTTGATGCTGTGCGTAAGCTGATTGAGGAAGATCGACATGTGACATACCGCGAAATTCAGGCAACTTTAGACATTGGCATGAGTCAAATACAAATAATCTTGCATGAACAATTAGGTGTAAAAAAGTTGTTTTCCCGATGGATGGACCGCATTCGCTCTGTGAAGAGCAAAAAGCGGCTCGCGTTACTTGGTGCATCAGAACTCTCGAAAGATTCCACGCAGGATCCTCAAATGCTGTATACAACATCGTATCAGGTGACGAACCCTGGATATATGCGTTAGAACCCGAAACAAAAAACCAGCCACTCGTTTTCGAACACCCAAAGGTGTTCGAAAACGAGTTAAAAGCCAACAAAAATTGTTCGTTCACGTAGTGTTGCAAAAAAAATGGTGGCCACGTTTGTCTCCAAAACCGGCCATGTTACGACTATTCCTCTTGAGGGACAAAGAACGGTTAATGCAGAATGGTATGCTAGCATTTGTTCGCCACAGGTCGCTTCTGAACTCCGTAAAGAGAACTGCAACCGCCGCATCATCCTCCATCACGACAATGCGAGTTCTCACACCGCACACAGAACAAAAGAGTTTTTAGAGCAAGAAAACATAGAATTATTAGACCATCCGCCTTACAGCCCTGACCTAAGCCCTAACGATTTCTATACTTTCCCTAAAATAAAGAATAAATTGCGTGGACAGAGATTTTCATCACCTGAAGAAGCTGTGGACGCCTACAAAACGGCCATTTTGGAGACCCCAACTTCCGAATGGAATGGTTACTTCAATGATTGGTGCCATCGTATGGAAAAATGTGTCAAACTTCGCGGAGAATACTTCGAAAAACAATAAATACATTTTTAAATAGTAATGTTGTGTCACTTCCTTGATTCCCGAAATTTTCAGTGCCGCCCTCGTACAATCGAGATACAAACTTTCCAAAAGCAGAGTTTTTATATCAATCAGATAAGCCATTTCGTATCTTCATGAAACAATATAACTTTACTCAACAGTAAAATCTGAGCTTTTACTGTAATCTCTCATTGTGTGGAAGTAAATAATGCGTATTACACTTGAAATTTTCCTTTTGGCTCCGTATTCCCTTTTAAGATAATATTTTGTGTGCATTACGCTGACTGGGTCAACGATCTCATTTAGTTATGTCATGGTCACGAAACAAGCGATTTAGTACCACTTTGTGTAGGAATACCCTATACATGTAAATCTTTAATTGTATATCATTATTATAAGCTATCATTATTCACTGAGTATTCGGTATTTTAAAACATGACTGCTGATAACTGAATCCCTCCGAAAAAGCAATTCAATGATGTCTTCAAGGAATCAAACCCTAACCTTCAAACACGCCAGCCATCGATTGATGACCAGTCTGAGGAGTTACTAAAGCAGTCATTCAGTCATAAAAGTAGTTTTGTAAAACTTATTTAATATATATTACTGTAACACCACTAGCATCCGCATCGCGCTGGTTCTAAGGCGTCATCTTACTCGTAAAGTTGTTTAGTGTCGAGTATAGGCAATTTCTTTTTATTAACGTCCTACCCGCTTCCTGGCTGTCTTATTTTATGTCTTTTAAAGGGCGACCGTTTTGTTTTCTATAAATATTATTATAGTTTCATGACCTATTGTAGTTGCTTGTGGTATTAGCTATTAAAGAGAATCGATACACCGCGATATTCTAATGCTTTATAGTTTTAAGTCAGGCAAATGAACGTATTGATCACACGAAATGTTGATCGCACATCAAAATCAATTGACTATTTAAATGTGCCTGCAAACGTCTGAATCGAGGTCCCTAATTCTTCGAATACATCATTAAATTGCGTAAAAATAAAATATCCATACAATTTTAGTTGGGGTGTACCTGCAGAAACTATAATGGGCCCCATGGCATCAGATCTATTCCTGACCATTTTCTACCACTCCAGATATACAAAAAGCTGCGTGGGTTATGATAACATACAATTTCACAATACTCTTGTTTGTAAATTATGATTCGTGATCAGAACATTATAATCTGAAGTTATGGTACGTACTAAATACTAGTAGTTTATGAAATGGTTATGGCTTAAGACCCGCCTTCAATCAATTGACCTAAAACCATTAGTTCTTGCTATTATGACTTGAAAATGCAGATATCAAATGACACTAACAATCTAGGCTATCCAGCTGATATATTGATCGAAGACTTATTGCGGTAACCGACGGAAAAGCCAAGGGTTTAACCGGCAGAATCCAGTACCCTAATTGCGTAATACACAATCAATCGGAATCTGAATCGTTTTGAAACAGATTGCTAATCCATTGCTTCCTACGTTCGATAAAAAATTCTGCTCAACAATGTAAATAACGCAATGAATGTCGTTGAACTGTCAAAATCAAACAGATTAGTCTTAATCGTTTACGAAAATGTGTTACGCAATTAGGCTGCAGGGTTCTGTTTATGTTATGGGTTAGCGAACGGCCTACCTAATGGTCGCTTATTATCGAGGTATTAAACACTAGAAACACCCAGGGAAGTGCTGATGTGTTGCCGATGATAATAAAGATAGACCCTACAATCGTATGGCAACAAAAAATAAATATGGAAATAGCATTTTCTTGAATTAAATATTTCACACAGTTCTCTGCTAAATGCTTACACCTAGTAACAATACTTAAAGTGCGAAAGACAAGAATACTGAATTAATTAAGAGAACAGGCTGCGAACTACTCGCAATTGTATTAATTGATTTTAGTCACAAGCTTGTCACTATTGGAAAACATAAAGCTAGACAAGAGAAAACAATTGATTTGAACCCAAACAGTACAAAAGTCACGTTCAGTTAAATCTGTATAAACGATATAAATGTGTGATATTTACACTCAAACTTTGTATTGTACTATGTAAATCTTTGAGGACCTAAAATGTATTTGAAATATGTAAGGACATTGTACGTAGTATAATTATCCCGTCGTCGTCTTTGTGAAAGTTTTTTGGTTCGTTCGCACACCAACTTTGGTCCTCGAATCTGAGTCGTTGTGTAGCGTTTTCTTACAAACACAAAGGAATTGCGCAGGGCAGGGCATATTTGGGGCGCAAATAAAGTGGATACCCAGGTTTAAGTGCCCGACAGAGAAAGCCTGCGCTTTAGTTTAAGCTTAAGAGCTAAGGTTGAAATCACCAACAGATAATAAACACCTTTTAATGGTTGGTAACATAAATAAGACAAAGAAAGACAGATAAAAATATCAAATGTTTTGCTACGTGATAACGTGTTTATTTCTTTTATCGGTGAAAGTTATTTTATCAATACAGCCGATAAAATCTAAAGACATAAAATAACATCAAACATTTACAACACTATTTCACAATAGTTTCCAGTAAAGGGATTTTCTTATGGCTGGCCGTAGCAGTAGGTATACTGTTTACAAGCATCTATAGAATGCGAATGCGGATAACCAGTGAAGAGACTATAAGTTTCCATGCAACGTTAAAGCAAATCTTATTTAAAAGGCAGCTATAAACTAAAACTAAGGATCGTGAATTGAAAATGTCTGATCGTAATTTATTGAAAGATTGTGTTCTAATTACATTAAACATCTAAGAATTTAAATCATTCATTGTATCTAGCTTGAAAGATACCATGAGTGATTGCTTTATTTATTTTTCTCATTTACGTTTTAGTAAACTAATAAGGCTTTATTCTTGTGACCATACCTCTGTAGATCACACCAGTTACTTCATCTGCCATAACCCATAAATCGAGTTCGTTTAAAACATAAACTTATGTATGTTATCGTCTCCATATAAAAGTAAAAGTTCTCGTTCACTTATAACTGTAATTTAAATAAACCTGTTTAAATCCTTACCGACATCAAAATTAGATCATTCTTTTTTAAGAATTCAATATAATGCTTCTGTGTTCCAAAATTATATTTCAAATAGGCCATGTAAGATGTATCCCTTCTAATACCAAGTGCTATAAATATTGGGTATATGATGCTAGGTAAGTAGCTTTTATTGGATATCAGGAATGAGCTCATTTTCTATAGTTTAAGTTTATGATGGTTTTGTAATTTCCTATGTAGCGGATTAGCCATAAAACAAAGTACTAGTGAGCATCTGAGAACTCGAAGTAGAATAGCATAGAGTGGAGGTTGAATGAGTTCTATTATTATCATGGCACTCAATTTGTTGGAAACAAAATTGCTTGTTTAGTGTTTATAAAATTGCCAACAATGTTGAGAAATAAGCTTTTGTTTTTTTAAATCGAATACAATCATTATTTTGTTCTACAAAGTATTTAGTTGGTTTTTCAACAACGTACCAACAATTTATATCCGTATAATGTAGCTACATCATTATCAGAGCCAACATAAAGAGGGCTGTCAGCGGGATCCCTTTTAAAATCACGCGTGATAACATTTCCAATATCATCCCATACAATTTATTATAGTCCAATCTTCCCATTCGCCTTTCCTCACAATTACACGTCAATGTCCATTGATGCTCTCTCATTCACACTTGTACCTATTTTGGCAGTCGCCCCATATTAATGTTCCATTTTAATTAAAAGTTATGACGCATCGATGTTGCCCCTACGAAAATATAGCGCTTCCATTGTATACAAGTTGATTTGTTAGCATTCCCCCTTCGCATGACCTATACCATCCATTTTAATCTGACCTTTTGTATTTAATTTCTCTTCTGGAATAACATATGCATTCAGGGGTTCTATGGATTTTGGTTTTGTGTTCACAATGTCTGTCGGCTTGAATGAATTCATGTCTGTCTCTCTTACACCTTTTGTGGTGTCATGGTCATGGTTGCCCAAGGATTAGTGGAATCACCGTGAAATTGTTATATTTTATTATTATTCTCTTTTGCTTTATCAAATAGATGAAGATTGTCGTGTGTTTTGTGCATTGTACAAGTTACCCGTATCATTTCTTTTATTTTTTATTCACTCCTGATGTAAGGATGGGCTGTATCCTTGCAGCTTTTGTTGTAGATTTTTTGCTACTGTATGTCGCTTACTTTTTGTTGTAATTCTCTGCCATTTTTTTAAAGCTTATGGCTAGATTCCATATTTCAAAGAATAATATGTACTTCTTCTTTGTGTAGAACCTACGACTTGAGTTTCCAACTATATTTAAAGACTTAAACAAAACAATGAGACACGTGTTCATGTGACCTCCTCAGTTCTTTCATCTTAATCTTATTGAGAAGCCCCCAATTCTTGAACCTCTTGAAATCCAACACGCTAACGGCTAAAACAAAAGCGTCGACATACATTACATATGTACTTGAGCCCCTTCGCAGCTGATTGAGTGATTGTTGATGCTGCACTTTTATTACTAACAATTGGTCGTGATTACTAAACAAAAGGGGAACTGCAGTGTTAATGGTTCGATGCGAATAAAAATACTAAGACAGCAAGGATGCATTGTGTAGCAATGAATGCAATGAAAGAGTTAACTGAACTTAGATCGCATGATTCTTTATTGAAGCAAGCCTTTTACTATTTCACATAAATAATATGGTTAGGTATTATTAGAATAAACCATAAAACTTAGTACAATCCAGTTTAAGTCTTAAATTTTAAAAGTACTAAAGGTTGGTTTATTTATTATCACAACATATTACAAAAAAACACTTGGTTTCTCTATTAATTTCCTTTCATTTAACAGTCTTTCATGAGTCTTTACCAAACACTAGTCTTACAAAACACAATACAAATACCACGGGTAGTTTCTTCAGCCAACATTCTATGCACGTAAGTATGATGTTGTTTCTCCTAAGAGTCCTCAATTAGTGTGGTCGTAGTTTGTCCGTTCGTCATTATTTGACGGTGATGTGACGTCATAGCGTTTGCCAACGGGTAATCATAGTTTAGAGTAATGTTTGTCTAACTGTTTAAGGGAATCTGACTGAGTATAAACAATTTGATTAGCTAGTGGATGATTGCTGTAAGATTTGGTATTTAAATAGAATAGTAAAGAATTTGAATTTAAAATTTGTTTGATATTTTCACTGAATTTAATACTGGTTTAAATATCGTCAATATAGATTAAGTGGATTATACAGGCTGGCCTCTATAGGTAAAATTTAGATGCCTTATATTGCGGAGCATCCGAATCACCCCTCATGTATGTTCTGCGATTATGAGTAGTTTAGGAAATAGTTTTTTTTTTTATAATGTTCACCTGTAATCGGGTTTGCTTTTTTATTAACTTTCTATTGGACGTTTGTGGATGTATTTTTTTTGTGATAATTCATCACCATGATGTCAAATACCACCTTAAAAACCTTGTGGATTACCTGGGCGTTATGGTACACAACTGAAATTCAGTTGAGAGTTCAAAATTACTGCTCCGGCTTAAGTAACTTCTTAATAAGAGTTATAATTGAAAATAAAAAATGGTGGCAATGGATTCTAAGTGTTTCTAAAAACTGCTTTGGACCTTCAATAACAAAAAGCATCTAAAAAACCAGACTCTGTTGTCGATTGATTGTTGATTAACTTTCTGTAACTTGCCTTCAAAGTGACTATGAGTAACGTTGGTGATTCGGATGCCCCGCAATAAAAGGCATTTAAATTTACCTTTAGACGTCACTCTTGCAGCCATCCTGTAGACGTATTCATGAGAGAAAAAAAAGCTGTTTAAAAAAGACACCACAACATTTAAATAGGAACCCACCCGTGTGAAGGTTTCCTCAACGAAATAGTAAAGAAATCACTTAAATCGGACCAGCACCCTAATTGCGTAACACATTTTCGTAAACGATTACGACTAATTGTTTAATTTTGACGGTTCAAGAACATTCATTGCGTTCTATATATTGTTGAGCAGAATTTTTATCGAACTCAAGAAGCAATGGATTATCAATCTGTTTCAAAACGATTCAGATTCCAATTGATTGTGTATTACGCAATTAGGGTGCAGATTTATCTTAGAAATCGGTGTACGTATACAACTTGCTGAAAGCAAAATCTCTTTCTTTTTTTGAAGACATTTAAAATCTAGTTAATGTAGGGGAAGTTCCCTAGTGGCGGACACCTAATGTTATCAGACACAAAAAAACTGTTTCGATACATGTATTCTTATATCTTAATTAATTACGTCAACAAACCTTAAAATCAAAATAAATACTGTATCTGAGACAGTGCTTCCCTACCCAAACCTTTCGTTTCACCCTCTGAAGATCTTACACCTGCACCCTAATTGCGTAACACATTCTCGTAAACGATTACGATTAATCCGTTTGATTTTGACAATTCAACAACATTCATTGCGTTTTGTACATTGTTGAGCAGAATTTTATCGAAGTTATGAAGCAATGGATTAGCAATCTGTTTCAAAACGATTCAGATTCCGATTGGTTTTGTATTACGCAATTAGGGTACTGGTCATGATTTGCCTTGGGAAACCTGGAAGTAAAGAAACAGACTCCGAACCCAGGTTGGCCGAAGCAAGGAAGATTCATAAACGTGGTGTAAATGTGGTGCACTTATCATGCCCTGCGTGTCCTGGCAGCTGCACGTTACAGGAACTGATGGACGCTAGTGATGCAAACACCGAAATCTGGGCTGAGTCCATTTAGATTGCCATCGACACGCCAAGAAGAAGAAGATCAAAATAAATAGTCTGAGTATTTATTTTGATCAATTGAATGCAACCGCTACACAAACATTCATTAAAACTTAAATTAACCTTTGGTAAAAAAATATGGAATCATTTCAAAATCAACAATCAAACGGTCCCACTGTGGCCTCGCGCGCCACTTGCACACCGCAACGAGAATACTGTAGTAGGTACTATCTTCTGCGAGACAACAAACAACGAACTCCTCCAAGACCAATCTTAGCTAAGACAAATATTGGCTTCCAATACTACGACCAATATTTGCAAAACTATTTCACGTGGTTCGCAAACATTTGTCCTAACTGACACGCTAAGTTTTATAGACTATTCTCACTGACGAACGTTTGTCTACCTCGGAATAGGGGGATCTCATATTACTTTTGAAATTGTGTAAAAGTTTTATAGATATGTGTGTTAGATATATTGATTATTCCTGTAATCAATATTGTATTTTCCCTAGCAGTAATAAAAGCGAGCGTTCATAATGTGATTAAAAAGTCAAAAGTCAAATAATTTATTTCAAATAGGCACTTATATGGCACTTTTGAACGTGAAAATTTACAAAAAAATAAATAATTGGTTCTAGTTGCCCCTTCCAAAAGGTAGTTTCGTATGGAGACGAATGGGTAAGAAAATCCACCGTTACTACTTAGATGTTTTAGAATATTATGTACTTGTAAATTTATTATTAAATTATATGTGAAAACTATGCATAAAAATAAGAATAAAACTACACTTAAAATTGATAGATACATGGTGCGCAGTTGCCATTATGGACTCAAAACGCTGCTTACGACGTCCACTGTTTATTTTGTCACATAATAAATAATGCTCCCAGTGTTTTATATCTCTTTTCATTCCCAAAATATTTTAAAACCAACAATATGAATTATGTTTTTCCACCTTCATTGATTTAAAATATAAAATCAACTTCAACAGTTCATCATAACATGATTGACAGTATGCGATTATCCTCGCCATATTTACATATCAGTCATAATCTGAGCTACTTTCGACTCCCACGTCGATTGCAAAAAGATCGATATCATCAACTGTTGCCAAATCGATTGTGTACTGTATAGTCTGTGGTCCTCCTACATGCGCAACCGCATGTTTGGGTTTTAGACACGTCTTCAAAATTGTTTTATGGAATTGGTACAAAGGAGTTTTGTTAAACAAACAGTTGTTATTGCGTTCTAATTAGAGGTTTCGGTTTTGTTTTGAACTTGTGGAAGTTGAATGGATCCGCCAAGGTAAAACCGAAAAAAGTAATTGGGAACCATCTTGACAACTCTCAAACTCTTAACAGTTTTAATACCACACGTGATCACTGCATTGATCATCTTCTGGAACTTGTCCCTTCTTACTTTGGGTCGGCGAAACACGATTTGTTTGCTTTGATCAAAGAGTAACATCGGATGACGAGATCAACCGTATGAAGGATTCCGCCTTTAGCGACCAATTCTAATCCCAGACTGAGCACACTGTTTTTGTGTTAGGAATCTTCTTAATTTGGGTCGTCCCTTGCTAAATGGTTAGATTCCATTCTGTCATCGGTGAACTAAGATCGGTTATATGAAATCTTCTGTCATTATCACAGATTGTTCCACTTGAAACAAATTGGAAGCTATGTTGTTCAATGAAGGAAATGGGTCACTTTAATGTGTACGGACGATAGTCACGCCAATAGTTATTAGGACCGTCCTATTATTCTTGCCGCGCCAAGAGAATTTATTGATTATTCAGTTACGGTTAACGTTGTTGCAACACTGTTATTGACTGTCTTTCGAAGGTAGGACTTCTGAATGTAGAGGTTTCGACAAGGCCTCGCTTACATGTGTTTGGGTATTCCAGGTTTCAATCACGGGTGACGCTGCTGCATAAGAAACTGCAGAATCTCAGTTGGACATTGAATTGAATGTGTCATACAACTTTCGCATACCTACTTATGAAAGTAGTTATGGCAATGTTCTAGAACACAATCCTCATCCTACTCCAATTGTGTTATTTGCCAGTTTTTATACTATTTACCTTGGAATAATCAGCGCCCACATTGCGTGTCTCAATGTCAAACGCAACAGTTTTTGTTACATCTTATTAAATATACCTTTGTTGTACTAACGAGGTAAGTCTTGATTCTAAAGGTCATCAGGAGTTATAGAATAATGGCCGAACCCAATAACGTATCTATCATTAATTTTAGCTTACTGGAGATAGAAAAACCTATCAATCTCTTGTTTTAACGTCCCAATATAGCCAAAGATGCGTCTCTATAACATGGTGACCACTATTTTTTTAACAGAAGTATATAAAATTATAGTATCTATCATCAACAGTGATCTCTTAAAACAGGGCTGCCTCTCTCCTACCCTTGAGCTGTGCCCTACAGGGTCCATAATGATCTAAATTATATAGTTACCACCTAAGTACACATTATGGTAATGCAATAAATATATTCAGGATTGAGTATCTGAAAATCGGTTATATTGGGTTCGGCCGTTAAAGATGATACAACCTTCTGTTTGTTTTCTCGTTCATCTGTTTTATAATTGTGAAAATGAGGAATCTCCTTTCTGTTATTTTCGGTTCCGTATACAAACGGTGCCAACGGGGCTCTATTACGACAACGCCGTCTGTTGGTCTGTTCGTGTCTTCCATGATCTCAAATGCTTTACCAGTACATACCACTTCCAATTTAACCTCCTACCGCATACTCGAACCATTTGGTACTTAATTACGGCTAATACGATCCTTCTACGTATTGATCGTCCATTGAGGTATCATTCGTCAGTAATAGCAGTATAAATGTCAGCTGCCATTGTGTATGTTTGCGTCACAGCTATCAGTCAAGTGCCATTGACTGGATATTGGTTGTTTATGCTAATTGATTGTGATTTAGTTATAATTATTTTTGACTGTGTTATTTGGCACGTCTGAGTCTTGACTTTATTTGGGTCGTTTTTATTCCTCTTTTTCTCTTTAGTTTTCTTTTCTTGCTTTCAGTTTGCTTGTTTCATGAAACTTGCTGTATTTTCCTTTGCTCAAGTCCTGATGTTTTGGAAAAAATAAGACATACACATAACATCACGCCTTGTTTCCTTGAAGGGTTGGGCAGAGGTGTACCTATAGTACACCCACATTTCGCCAGTTATGATGATTGTTATGATTATGAAAAATGTGATATGGATCTTTATGTTTCGAGAAGCTTTCACTAACTCTTCACTAAGCATCTAGTACCTATTTTGTATCTACAAGCACAGTCATGGAATGCAACAGAATTCGTAAAACAATAAAAACTAAAGCAAACACTGTTTTCACATTCGTTCAACGCTTGCTCTGCCATCATAATTCTTTTGATGAAAACAAGCTTAAAACAAGAATGTTAAACTATTCATAAAAATGCTCTTGATGTTATTTTAATATTCATGCACTCAGAATACTCCCAGTATGTTTCCATGGCATCTTTTATTATCCATCATTTCTATGGTTATTTGAGTTTTTACGACTACAAATGAAACTGGAAAAGTTTTAACCAAAAAGATTTTTATGCGCTCTCTTGACCCAAAAGGTCATACAATTTATTTGCCTCGTTACTCTCTTAAAAGTATGTGACTGTCCGAACGATAAAAAAGTTATTTTGAAACTACTTTTAAGGTATAAAATTGAATGCATTTTTACAAGTGTTTATTTTTGGGGATGCGTGTGACAAAGTAAAGAACCTTATAAAAAGCAAGATTAACAATTAGGCAGAAATCAGAACAGTTCAGTAAAGAAACGAAATTTTCAGCGACATCAGATTGGTCATATTCAAACAACTGTGAAGGTTTTCACAATTTTTTCGGCGTAAGAGATTATGAAGTGAAAGCGTCTTTAGCCGCGTTAAGCCATTTTTGGTACGGGCCTTAGAACTTATGGATTCGCGTCACCGACATGCAAATGTTACTCCAGATTGGCGACGGGAAGCGACCTGTTTACAGTTTGAGGTTTTCACTTCTGTCCGCAGTCCCCATGACTGCTTATTTTTTGTTTGTTTTATGTTCCTTAATATTGTCTTAATCTAGAAAATAACCGGAGTTACTGACATAGCTTCCAAAGTAAGCAAGTTGTGCATATGTAAGGTGTCACGCCCTCTATGCCTGGAGGCTTTTATTTGTGTATTATGTTGTTTTTTCATTGATTTTTAGTGGTTTCTGTTTAGGGTATATTGGCGTGGCTAGCTTACATTTGGCAGATAATTTAATATGATTTTCTTTTTTTTTTTAACTTTGATTACCTTATAATTGTATCCTTACAATTGGGTCCATAATGATCTAAATTATATAGTTACCACCTAAGTACACATTATGGTAATGCAATAAATATATTCAGGATTGAGTATCTGAAAATCGGTTATATTGGGTTCGGCCGTTAAAGATGATACAACCTTCTGTTTGTTTTCTCGTTCATCTGTTTTATAATTGTGAAAATGAGGAATCTCCTTTCTGTTATTTTCGGTTCCGTATACAAACGGTGCCAACGGGGCTCTATTACGACAACGCCGTCTGTTGGTCTGTTCGTGTCTTCCATGATCTCAAATGCTTTACCAGTACATACCACTTCCAATTTAACCTCCTACCGCATACTCGAACCATTTGGTACTTAATTACGGCTAATACGATCCTTCTACGTATTGATCGTCCATTGAGGTATCATTCGTCAGTAATAGCAGTATAAATGTCAGCTGCCATTGTGTATGTTTGCGTCACAGCTATCAGTCAAGTGCCATTGACTGGATATTGGTTGTTTATGCTAATTGATTGTGATTTAGTTATAATTATTTTTGACTGTGTTATTTGGCACGTCTGAGTCTTGACTTTATTTGGGTCGTTTTTATTCCTCTTTTTCTCTTTAGTTTTCTTTTCTTGCTTTCAGTTTGCTTGTTTCATGAAACTTGCTGTATTTTCCTTTGCTCAAGTCCTGATGTTTTGGAAAAAATAAGACATACACATAACATCACGCCTTGTTTCCTTGAAGGGTTGGGCAGAGGTGTACCTATAGTACACCCACATTTCGCCAGTTATGATGATTGTTATGATTATGAAAAATGTGATATGGATCTTTATGTTTCGAGAAGCTTTCACTAACTCTTCACTAAGCATCTAGTACCTATTTTGTATCTACAAGCACAGTCATGGAATGCAACAGAATTCGTAAAACAATAAAAACTAAAGCAAACACTGTTTTCACATTCGTTCAACGCTTGCTCTGCCATCATAATTCTTTTGATGAAAACAAGCTTAAAACAAGAATGTTAAACTATTCATAAAAATGCTCTTGATGTTATTTTAATATTCATGCACTCAGAATACTCCCAGTATGTTTCCATGGCATCTTTTATTATCCATCATTTCTATGGTTATTTGAGTTTTTACGACTACAAATGAAACTGGAAAAGTTTTAACCAAAAAGATTTTTATGCGCTCTCTTGACCCAAAAGGTCATACAATTTATTTGCCTCGTTACTCTCTTAAAAGTATGTGACTGTCCGAACGATAAAAAAGTTATTTTGAAACTACTTTTAAGGTATAAAATTGAATGCATTTTTACAAGTGTTTATTTTTGGGGATGCGTGTGACAAAGTAAAGAACCTTATAAAAAGCAAGATTAACAATTAGGCAGAAATCAGAACAGTTCAGTAAAGAAACGAAATTTTCAGCGACATCAGATTGGTCATATTCAAACAACTGTGAAGGTTTTCACAATTTTTTCGGCGTAAGAGATTATGAAGTGAAAGCGTCTTTAGCCGCGTTAAGCCATTTTTGGTACGGGCCTTAGAACTTATGGATTCGCGTCACCGACATGCAAATGTTACTCCAGATTGGCGACGGGAAGCGACCTGTTTACAGTTTGAGGTTTTCACTTCTGTCCGCAGTCCCCATGACTGCTTATTTTTTGTTTGTTTTATGTTCCTTAATATTGTCTTAATCTAGAAAATAACCGGAGTTACTGACATAGCTTCCAAAGTAAGCAAGTTGTGCATATGTAAGGTGTCACGCCCTCTATGCCTGGAGGCTTTTATTTGTGTATTATGTTGTTTTTTCATTGATTTTTAGTGGTTTCTGTTTAGGGTATATTGGCGTGGCTAGCTTACATTTGGCAGATAATTTAATATGATTTTCTTTTTTTTTTTAACTTTGATTACCTTATAATTGTATAGTTCAATGGTTTTTCTAACTGAACAGACAGCTGTGCTGCTGGGGAGTTTGTTGCGCCACTTCTTCTTCCCAGCTAAAGCACTAGGAAGTGGTGAAGGGCGGGCGTTTTGGAGGACCGTCTCATATAATTTTGACGGTCGAAAAGTGCTGACTCTCAGCCTCATTTGAATAAATGACTTTTGATTTTGATTTTGCTGGTAGAGGCCTATGTCCAGCAGTGGACTACGGTAGGCTAAGTTGATTGATTGAGTTGATTCCTTAATAAACAATTTCCAAGAAACACCACATACCTACACCATACCATACAAGGTACAAACGTTCACGTATCGCAAAATTGTACACAACATTTCTATAATTGCATTTAAGTTTTCTCATCTTATACCGGTTCTGTCAGTCCCCAGTACGCTGTAGGCGATATAATACGCTGTATCATAACTGCCATAATATTTTAACACTTACGGACGCTTGTAAATGGAACCATTCCAGGCCTTCTTAGGGTTACTTGAGTTTGTGGCACAAATATTAAAGAACCTCATTTTCTTGGCTGTCAGTCTGTCAAAGTGTCAAGCAAATTGACTCTGTACAAGACACTTGCAGTTGAGTTATTTGGATTGTAGTGTTTGGATAAGCAAACCGGGCTTTCATGTTTTGTATTTATCTTTATCGCCAAGCCTTCAATTTAATTAGCTGGATAATTTCCGTCCGAGCTTAAATCAAAATCAACGGCACTGAAACTGCAGCATCCCTTACCTTATTTTGCTCATTCCGAAAGAGCAAGATTAGATGAGTTATAAGCCAATAGTACAGAAATACCCAAAAATATGTACTTATCGACAGAATTTTGTGGATTGTCTACAATTTGTGCTCCTAAAATTGTATAATGTGTTACTACAATTAAGTAACCATTGTGTAATGTGGCTATACAATTATACAATATTATGGTAAAAAACTAAGTATGAAAATAAAATAAAGCAAACCTTAACTAAAACTATTAATAAACTAATAAATGGCGTCGAAAAATTCCTCCGCATCGCTTGTGACTAGTAATGTACCCAAGAGACTGGCGGCATTGCCACGTTGTATTGCAATGATCAGGCTCTGGCCAAGATAAAAGCCAGCCCTTGGGTCGCGGGAAGTGTCAACCAGGCGTTTGGAGATTCCGTTGAACAAACCATGAACACTCAGACCCCACGGCCCGAGAGTTTCAACCCCAAACGGCTCGAAAATATAATTGTTGAGAAGGTTATTATACTTTCGCCGCTTGAGGTTTTCCGCAGCCGCAGCAGCAGTGCCAGCACAGCATGCCGAGCTAGGAAGATGGGATGGCGCAAGAGTATCTACACATGTTGAGTCCCACACTAAAGGCCTTCCATGGAAATAAAGACATGCCGTCCGGTCTGTTGCTATAATAAAATTGAACAAACATTGTTGATTCTTGTCGATCTTTTTGAGACTGACTGTACTACCAAGTTGCTAAAGAAAAACTCAAAATATTCGAAACTTACCTACTTGCTAATTCAAACAAACCACGAATTAATAATAATTAATTCGTCTCATAAAATAATTTAATAGATGCAGGCAGTGCAGTTTATAATTTACATTGTTCTTTTAAAACAATACTATCAAAATTCAATCTAGTACACGAACTGATTTTTAAGTGTACGGAACCATTAGCATGCTTCACGGCCGCCATTGATCGCTTATTTCTTCTTATTTGAGTTGCTATTTCAATTTCAAATATTCGTTATCATCAATTTAGGTAATGATATGGAATTATAGATAGCCTTTGGAAAGTCGCCATTACTGTCAGTTTCTTTTTCGACATGTAATAAGTGCGTGGGTAAACTTTCAAATAATCGCTACTGCAATAAAAAAATAATAAGCTGGCATAGCAAATACCACACGAACCTAATATAAATCACTTAATGTGAACAATTTGACAACATAAAATACTATATTATTATTTCAAATCCTTGAAAAATCTTCAATCAGATTTTTTGATCTTAGTGAATTAACTAAAGGTCGCTTACTACGCATCTCACATCTTAAAACGTATGACATCATTGTTCCTAGCACAGTTACAAACAAGTATTTGTAAATTCATGAAGCGTGCTTTTCTTACTAAACAGTTTAGACCCGGGGCATAATAACGAGAAGTTTTGTTTTTGTTAGATATTCAAAACTATGTATCTAGAGAACGATAAAGTAAAGCCAAAGTAACCAAAACTTCGTAAGTGTAGAATAAAATTCTACTAAAAATTAACAGTAACAGCCCGGTTTTCGGGAATTGAATGGGAAACTTGCCTAATTTAGCAATACTTAAGGTGATTTCTTAAATGTAGCCGCGTTTTGTACTAAGAAATGTAGAATTTTCCCGGGCTTTAAAGTTACACACCGCGTATACATATATCGCGTAGGATAGGTATGTGTATAACGCGTGGATTATTCCCTAAATCGGAATGGTGTAAAAAGAGTAAGGGATGAAGGACAGCTATTAAAAAAATCACATGACCTAAATATCGTGTAGTGCATTAAGGGTTTTAGTAATGCAAAACTAGAGTTTAGCGTTTAGCTACTTCCACAGCATTATGTCGTATGGCATTTAACTGTGGTGTCAGGCTGCAGACATTGAATCCATCTTTATTATGCAAAAAAGAGAACTATTTAAAAATATTAATATTAATATAATACAAAAAAAAAACAAACGAAAATCAAATCCAAATTCATTATGAAAATAATAAGTATGTAAGAAAAAATCTACATCTTTTTGAATAAAATAAGTGAAGGACATAATTTTTATACTAGAAATAAAGATAAAATTGATTAACCATTTCCAGATTAGCTTACATACATCATTTATAAAATACTGTGTCAAATGTTACAACAAAAGATCTTGGGATTTATTGCAATTAAATGAAACATAATTTAAAACTCATAAAAAGTACACTTTGTAAGCTTGTTTACAATTAGAGGATTATATCCTTGATAAGAATGCTTGGAAACATGCTGGTCCAGCCCCAAAAGGACAATCTAGTCTAAAATCAAACTGGTTGCTTATTTAATTGTATAATTCATTATTTTTATGACATTGATTTACATTCTGTGATAACTTCACTCACAAACTGACTTAACTTACTTGTTTTTTTTTTTGTAAATCGCATTCTTTTACAATGTTTGTAAATATGTGAGCACCATTGTATCTATCACATTTAATTATCTGTCATTGTTTCAATTTTTATTATTACACATTATACATTTTGTAATATTATCTTTTATCCAAGCTTCATAGCTTGGATATAAGATAATATTATAAAATGTTGCCCTTCCCCCATTACAAAAAACCCCACAAACACTTGGTCAATCCCTAGCATCAGTGGCACTGACGGCTCACTGTACTCTTACTTCACCTAAGTTTTCACGGTGAGATGGTTACAGCACTCCAGATCCATATCCGATTGCGTGATCGTCCGGCATAATTCTCTTCATACTTCACATAATTTCCTTACACTACTCACGCCTATAACTTATCCGGACAAAATCTAAACATTTCTCGTATCATATCTCTGATACATTTAGTTACGGCTCGCTCGTCTAATACTTGTGTCATAACGTGATCTTAATCTTGTGCTTCCAACGAGGAACGGCTTTTACTTTAATTCCGCATGCTTAGAGCATATCTACGTACATTCTCCACATCTTTCAGATGTCTTGGGCCACTATTTGGAATATATTATGGTGAGGAAAGTTGTTAAAATTGTTGTTTGCTAGGAAGTGTTGAATCATGTCAACTGGTTATATTGCACTAGACTCCATGAGTGAATGTATAACTAAACATGATTTAATTAAGATTAAACAGTTGGACGAAACTAACTTTGAAAAAGAATCGTCCAAGTATTTCCATAAAACGCACCCCTTTGTTTTCATTGAGCTGCACCGTTATTGACTAAAATCAGACTGACTGTCAGACAAAGCACAGCCACCTTCGACGTTTATTGTAGACTTTAGAGCACACCTTCAACTCATTGGCATCGGCATTACGATACGATAGGAAGGATTCTTCGAAACTCAAACGGGTTAAAAATATGAGAAACAAGTCGTGAGCAACGGCTAGTTACTCAACATTACAACAGAACCTACACGCAAACTATCCACACACATAACAAGCAGTCATTCCGTTGATTAATATTGAAATTCACCACGCTGCACAGGCGAGTGAATCAATTCGACATGGCATTATAAGTCTCGGTCCAACGCCAGCCGATAAGGCTCTGCAATTTACGCGTTAAACCTTAGTTTGAGTCTTATCGAGAAAATCTTTCCTTCCGCTTAGATACTTTTGTGATTAAATCCAGATACGTTGGATATGATAGCTTGTACCTTGTGCTATAAAATGTGAGGTGTAATGTAATTTAAAATAGCTTCCACCCAATACTAACGTGTCTTCCTAAGCGCGAAATCCGTAGTTTCGGCCGAAAACACGGGCATTTCCTACTCCGTATCAAGACGGACATTTATGAATAGTTCGAGGCTCCAACAAAGAATGAATGACAACACGATTTAACCGTTGTCTACGAATAGTTTTATAATTGGAATGGCGTCAATCAACATAGGTTATATATTAATGGTTAGGCAAACAAAGATCTCGTATTTCTCGTTTTGTTTTAAGTTCACGTTAATGTTAACTGTTTCATTAAAATGTAGGTGAGAGTAATTTTACTACATTTAAAAGATAAGTAGAATAATTGCTGTAATAAAATTAGGTGAGAAAGAAGAACAATTCTGTCCCTCTCGTTTTGAACCCAGTCTTATCATTGAATACATTTGAAACGCCGCCGCTCTGCCATAAAACCATGCGTCACATCAAATTGATAACGTCACAATACAAGCTACTGCACTAATTTACAGTCAAACACCACTCAATATTCTTCGACAGGCACGAAGGTAGTACCCTCGTTCGAAAACAATGCTTTATCATTATCTATGTGGCCATAGAACAGATCATTTTCAGAAGACATATTTAATACAATCCTTTACAAAACACATCAAAATTTCTGAATCAGTGACTCCGTTCTAGGTAAAGTACACAAACGAACGTCAGACGTTTTCTGAAATAAGTTCTCATGACTGTAAAAACGATGGCGGCAATGGCCATCCAAATTTTCAGTCATAAAACTCTAGAATAATCATCATCCCCCGTGTTAACTATAAGAATTGGCAAGTGGGAGGCATATATGGATTTATTTACCATAGCCCAAGTTACCATAGAGTTTTTTCATACCAATTGGACTTTTTGGAAGAAGCCTATGTAAAATGAACCTTCTTTATCTCTTTATTGTATACTATTACTCTCACTGATAGGACTATATTCAACCCTCGTGCTGTCGGGTCGTGACCAGAGATCAATAAGCCTTCGTACGTGACGACGCATGCAAACACGATTGTTTCCGATAATTTACTCGCTTCTGATTTTACGTAGTCTATGTAGGTGACCAGGGAGGAATTTTTACCTTGAAATTAAAGGTTGCTTCTTAAATGTTTTGATCATCATTACCATCGTTGATATTGCCAAAAGAAGAGACACACACACATACACAAACATACACAGACACACAGAATAGGGATTTTTAATAACCTTGTGGTTGAGCAGTATCCATATCTATGATTTATAAAAAGCTTCTAAAAAGCTTCTTCTTCTTATTTGATAACTCCAACTTCCTTCCTTAGATATTACTGCTTTATCTTCTTTCCAATGTAATTTTTAAATCATTGATTGCCCTGTTTCAACCTTTATTCCTAACGGCAAAATCCAAATTAGTAATACATTTCCAAAAAGACAGATGTCATAAACTATCTACGAGTATACTATCGTTATGCCTCAAGGCGTACCATGCGTTATGTTTTATCATGGTTATACGCAATTAGCCACGGTGTTTCTTACACTGTTAGAATTGAATCATCAGTTATCATCAGTTTGCATCAAATATACACACTACATGTGTTATTTGATGCAAACTGATGATAATTGGATATGTTTAGTTAATGAACTGTCGACCAGCTTTAACAAGGTATGATTCGTTTAAAATTAGATTAGATTTGGTGATAATTGTTGTCATCATATTAATATAAATTTTATTTGCGATAGAGCTCTTATGCTTCTTACTAGATAAAGTGGTATTACTCTACTTTGGCGTGATTGAAGTGATTTCCTCTAAACTATGAAATATGCTTTTAAGATATGATTATTTTGCGAAACACTAGGACCTTGCGAGTATCTACAGCCGAATTATTAGCTCTATTTTTGAATTGCTTCTTTTTTTATTAGCCTTCACTGTCTCCCACTGCTGAGCATGCCCTATTACAATCCAAATATGAACTTATTATATATTCGTGACCGCTCATTCAACTCCGGCCCTGAACAAGCGGTCACGATTGTCGTTCACCAAACCGTAGCTTCTCACCGCTTGCATATTAACATTTCCCTTACATGTGAATATTCACCAAATTAATTCCCTTACAAGTGAAACGTGTTCTCCAACTGTGTCAATGTATTCTGCGATAAAAATTTTAATTTGTAGTACTTGGTTTCCGTCCACGGAAAGTATGTATTATGAGTTTATTGTTGACAGGGAGTCATAACTTTTCATAAAATATTGATGTGTCTTGATTACTAACCAACAAAATTTCGACAACGGTGGTCCCAGCTACATGTATATTGTAATTGATTACCTATAGCTTTGTTATTGTTAACAGTATTAGTAGTTAACCATATATTTTCAATCTATCTCTCGCTGCGATTAAGTATTTTGGATCAACACGGGTCACTAAAAAGAATTAGCATGGATCACTTTGATTATATACTCTTTAGCTTTGCCATACAACGTGGTAATGCCGCCAGTCTCTCTCTCAATTTTTTGACGCTATATTTAAAATTGTGACTAGTTTTAGTTTAGTTAGGTTATTTTGTTATTATTAATGAGGTACATAAATTAGGTATTAGTGGTTATTTACGTAGTAAATATTATTTTAATTTTGAATAAATCAATATACTCCTCTCTATAGTTTCTTATTAAGTCTCTTCTAACTACTTCAAGACTTCCGTAATCTAAACCATAATCTTACTTACACATTAACTTAGGTATTCAACCATGTAGGTCCACAGAATTTACATAGAAGTCCCTATAAAGTTTTCAGCTGCTGATCAGCTTATCACTTTAATTCATGCAGCAACAACAAGTGAAGGAGATAATGACAAAATTGTTAGCACGGAGAGAGGGAAAGTCCGAACACCGGCCATTGGGCATAAAACTTCCATAATATCGGACATTAACGTTTTCACGGCTCTGTCGGTCGCTGACTTAGCGATTATATGATGCCATAAATTTTACATGGGGAATTAATTTGTATGATGCTGCTTAATAAGTGGTATGTGTGAGATAAGGGTTTTATGAAGATGTTTGGAGTAAGGTGCTAGTTAAAGCTGTTTTGTGAATTGGGTGATTATAGTGTTGTAAGAACAAATACTTAGAAACTGGCAACTTTTTACGTATCTTGTAGCGATAAGCAGACATTAAAAAAAATGAACGCAATCAATACGTAAAACGCAAAGGATGTCCATCTGATGAAATAACTGCTACAGACTTTCAATATAGTTTGGTACTTCACTTCAACAACGTTGACACATTACCTAATACACCAGAACCAATCAAAATTAACATACTCATACTACCACTTGGGAAAAATAACCCAGTAAAAGTAAAAATCAATTTCGTCTGATAGCCTATTTCCATACATCGTGTTTCTCACGCAGTACCTCAGTAACTACCGGCCCGCGGCTTCACCGCCCCTCTTGTTGGTAATCACTAAATTACTGGACAGCTTTTACAGTATGCGAAGCACGAAAAATAAATACTTTACCCGTTTATAAAGTGCAGGCTTAAAACCAACCAATTTTGTGATATTTCGTATAATGTGGTTGTTAAGGTGAAGTTGTGAGAGATAAGTTACCATGGTGAATTGAAAGTAAAAGCTGTAGAACAAAATACTCATGAACCCAAGTTTGGTGTGGCCAAAATTGGTGCTGTTGTTAAGCCCAAAAAGGTCGCAGATCAGAACTCTGCAAAAGGACTTGAATACATTACAAGAGCTTGCACAAATAGCAATACTTAAATATGTCCAGGGCATCCTGGGTTGACAGTGACACAGCCTCGCAACCGACGTTGCTGACTGAATAATCTTTGCATCAAGGCATGAACAAGTATAGTCGAATGACACGAGTAAGCACAACATAATAGGCAAACAGGCATTTCGCAAAGCGTTGCTTGACAGTACTGTGGGAAGCTCGATTCCTCGTATAAGGTGAGAATACCTGTAACTATAATATCCTAATGGATTTCATTGCCACCACTCAACGCCAATTACTGGTAAGTGCTGGGGTTGGTAGGCTAAAGGCTGAAAAGCTGGTAAAGGTCATGTCAACTGACTTGGTGACACGTTGACAGCTTGTGGGAGACAAGCCATGTTAGAGATCATAGTAACAGTAGGTTCTCTCAGTGAAAGGATTAAGTTTGATCGTTTAAACACTTTTACCTTTAAAAGTTTTGAATTTGTCTGTTTCTTGTTTATACATACAAAAAACTGTAAAGATTTACGGTTTAAGTTACATTGTTTTGCAAATACATGCTAATCAGTTTTGACTATATCATACTGGGACACTAGAAAAAACATGTCAAGAACTTTGTTCTAAATCATCTTTTCTACAACGAGTGCCAAAGTTCGACGAATCTCATCTAGGTAAAAATGAGCAGTATTGTCTCGCCTACAAATATTCCACTCCATCACTTTCAATACAATTACGAAGAAGGTAATTTCACAGTAGCATATATCTACCTTTATTTTCTTTTCACACCATCGTCTATATTGAGCCGCCTGAAGCTGTTCACCTAGTAAGGGATTATGACCATAAAAATACAAGCAAAAACGACCACCATCATTTTAACTCCAGCCTTAACTGACGAACTCGTTTTTAGGCCAGTGAAGGGGCGCTAACTTGATTGCATGATTGACTCGCCCATAAATGGCGAAAAAAACACATAAAAGCACTTAACAACATGTTATCGAGATTGTAAACAGAATTATAAATTTCCGACATTTTATATGCGTTTAAATTCAACCTGTTCATGTACAGTAAAGACTGTTAGTTTTGCAAAATCAATATTGCAAAGTAAAGTTGTAATATTATAGGTCGTGAAAAGGTAAATATTGTAAGTGCTGAGTGTGCTGACTTTAAGCTCGAGTTGTGAAATGAAGGATCTATTGTTTACTATGATGACAACATTCTTGGCAGCCCGATGACCGGTAACAATGCCCACTATTAATCGTGTTTGCCGATGTATATTCTGGAATTTAGACTAGCCGTCATGTAATTGGACTATTTCTGTTTAGCGGTATTTTATGTTGTTTCTGGGCATTATAGTTTTCCACAAAGAGCGCTTTGTTTTTCAGACGAAAGTGTAATAAACGAAAATGTTCGTCGAATCATTTAGCTCCTTTAGTGCTGTGTTGAGCTGCATGACAACTGACAAATGCGTGCACTGACTGGACAGGTCCACTCATTCTGTGTGGTTCTTTCCTCAAAATACCATTTCAGATATCAATCCACATGGTCTTCACATGACCTGACCAAGATTATGTCTGGACTTTAAAAGAGACTGTGACCCTCGAGTTTGTTTCGGCGTTTCTTCTCAGAGTAGTCAGTAGGAAATGCCAATCTCACCTAGTTTTTAAAATATGATTGACGTGTAAAAGTGACATTGACATTTATCATTTATCAAATAAATAAATAAAGTTTTAAATAAGGATTAACGCCTAGGCCTGAGTTTTGTGGCAGCACTACCAACAAACCCAAATACGAGTATGAATGTTTCAAATAATGCATGACGCTTCAACTCTAGCAAAAATGTTAATATCGTTCGTATCAAATTGAAATTTTGTAAAGCTCTATGGATTACCATCACGTGCAAACAGTAAAACTTTAGTGGCTGGTTGGTTTTGGCATTAAAATTACAAAATGCAAAATATAATACCATTGTTTTCGTGTTTTTCAGGTCAGAATAGAACTTTATCAATTGATCTTGGGGAAAATACAATTTATTATACTTTCATCATGATTTAGTAGTTGCAAAATACGATTGTATAAAAACACCTCTGGAATGTAGCTGAACGTCTAAATATATTCCGACGCCATAGATTATCTTATAAGATAGAGCTATGCATTAAACAAAAGATCTATACAAAAGTTTATGGACTAGTCAATAAGAATAATTCTGATTTATGTTTGTTCTGTTTGTGTAGTATTTTGTTACATTTTATGTAGATGTCATAAAATACGTAATACATTTGAATTGGACAGTTAGGTGAATGTTCACGCATAAAATAAGAATTAATCAGACATGCTATCCGAAACTAGAAGCCGATGGATTGAACCGTTAATAAATTCCATTAAACCATTAGACACTGAGACTATCTCAGAGACTAATAATTTGCTATTAAAGTATTAAATTACACTTAAAGCAAATTACACTTCTAAAAAAACGATAAGTACACAAGTCATTGAGTTTAAAATGTATAAGTATAGAGCAAAAGTAATGCAAGAAAACATGCCTCGGGGGGAGACGTCAATCAAGTGATTGTTTAAAAGCGAAATAATATTAATCGTCAGACAATTTACAGCGTTTTGCGCGAAGCTGACAGCGTACCGTAATTGGATCATCGCACGGATTTCCATCAGATGATTTACAATGGTATTTTGCATGGTTAATTGTTGCAAACTGTTGATGTTTATAGGTGCATGTTTTGAGATCCAATTTTATCGGCTTCTTTACAGTACAATGGACGTATGCAAGATAAGCAAAATAAATTATGTATAGAGCAATATTGATTTAGGCTCGCCCCCTATTACAGGGTACTTAAACGTAACTAGCGGTATGTGGGTGTACTATAGGTACACCTCTGTCCAACCCAGCGGAAAAAAAGGTGTGAGGATAAGTTATGTGTTGAGTTAAAAAATATACATGGATGATATTTCCATTATCATCCTAGAGGCCTTTCAGGGTAATGGTTAGAAATTACTTACAATACAATATCCTCACGTACTTTCCTGTGTTTGTCTCGAACTTTGCATAGGATCATGTTATTTTCCCTTTAACTGTTCAGCGATCAGTTTTAATGTCAGGTGCAGAAAAGCGTGAAATCACGTATCAAACAAGTTTCGCATTAGAATATCGCAATGCACATAAGTATCGATAGTTTATCGATAAGCCGCTAAGCTTACAAGCTCCGCAGTCAACCGTTTCTCCTTAATTGACTTGTTCGACGTGCGTGAATGATAAGCGGTTATTAAATACTGTACAGATTTCTTCAGATTTCTTACGTTAAGAAACTTCTGAGTTACTATAAACATATTTTGTGCTTTTGCATTATTGTAATCTATTATTAGCTTGTTAGTTGCCCCACTGCAGGGAATAGGCCTCTCTTTCCTCTTTCCCCTTCTCCGGTCTACACTTCAATACCATTTTCATTAATTGCAATCTTACGTCAATAAAATTCTAATCTGGTTTGAAACCTCATTTGGTTTATTAATCTTGAACCATTTCACTCATGATTTATAACAGCCTTTCGTCTAATTTGATAGCAATCTAAAGGTATGATTTTTATTGAATGTGATGCTAGTATATGTGTCTAATATCAGCAGATTCTTTTGATCCTTCCGAAACATAATAAAAAAGAGGATATCAAGTTACATGTATTTCTTTCAAAACAAGTTCTTTGTGTATTGAAACAGGTTCATGTGGAAGTGTTTCCTGATTGAGCGATAACTTGTTAACTTTTGGAAGTAATAAATTGGCGTTATGTGTGTCATGTAAGTTTTATTGATTTATGTCTTCCGTAATAAGTGTTGTAAAAATATAAGACACTTTCAAACTTTCAACTAAATGATCGTTCCTAAAATTGCAGTTTATTTTTTTATTTTGTCTACACAGTTGAATACAAGAATTGCCCAGGCTTAACGATTAAGTACTGCTCCATCAAAATTTATAGATCTGTATTCTGTTTTATTTCGAATTCATCAAACACTGCAGAAAAATCTTAATAATTTTAAACAATAACAATAATGCATTCAGCACTGGCAACTCTTAAATTCATACTTGTACCGTAATAAAAAATCGTGCAGATGATACAAAAAGCGTATTAGCATATATTTCGCTAGTATCCAGACATATTCGTACAACAATAGCGCCTGGTCTGGTTTTTAAACCAAGTGAAAGTTTATATGACCCTAAAATAAAAACTATTGTAGGTTTGTGTGAATGACGGAAAGTCTGTGACGAATCACAAAACAACAAGGTCGCTGCTTCAAAAAAGTATAATAGTTTTTAACTTTTCCAGTGAACCATTTTTTTTTTTTTTTGCGTCTCTTATTATTCCATGGGAGACCTGCATGCGTACCTATTGCCAATATAGAAACGTAAGACAAAATTACAGAAAAAAAGATTTCTACGGCGCGATGCACGATGTCAAAATTCAAGAGAAGAATGACTTTTTGTAAAGAAAGTGATTAGTGTTCTCTTCTTAGAGTAGAGATAGAAGTGGTCATGCTACATAAGCTGGAAACGGATAGAAAGTAGTTGTAGTGCATAGAAAAAAAGTAAATTGAGACGTATTAGATTCACATTTCAAAGATAGCCAAGCAAAGAAGAAAAACTCAGAAGACTTCCTAAACCTAGTCGAGAAGAGAACCGAAATATCCGTTCATACAAACCGTCTAGCTTTCGTGTAAGAGTTTAAGCGTTTCATGGAAGTTCCTTGGGATTTGGGATTTCCCCCCTTTCATTGTTATACGCAGAAATAATTCAGACCAAAACAACACTTTTTTTTTATTTAGATGTGTTGTTATAACCTTGAACATTTGGCATATTGTGTTTCGAACGTTAAATCAACCGATGGATCGTATACGCTACCTAGTTTTATTGTGAACAAAAGATTTAACTATCGACTTTGTTGTCTTTCACTGTTTGATTATTTTTGATTATTTGCCAAAACAATAAATTGAAACAGGTTTTTATCGGCTGGATGACTTAAAACATGTTTGTATTTCTACGTCTTTGGTTGTAACCGATTACATAACTGTTCAGTGTATGTAATAATTTTAATATTATAATTTTACGAGATTTCTTTTTGGTAAACGACGTAAATGGCTCTATTAGACTGTTTATTTCCATCCCAGCATTATTCTTCCCAGCTTTTAATTAGGTTCGGTCCTGATTATTTCTTTAGGCAGCCCTCGCGTTTTAAATACGATACAGTACATTAACAAGGTTGGGAGTAAATTGAGACCAAGTCCTAGATACAGTCATAGCCTTTTTCTTTGCCTTTCGAAACGAATCAAGTTATTAACCAATCTTCACTTATCTTTACAGGTATGCAAGCCAGACATAGACTGCTCGCTAGCAGCTAACAAGTGGCGTTACATCGAAGTGTTTACATGTCTCGCTGACAACGAGAAGCTGAAGAAAGAGATGAGACTGTCTTTCCCCAGTGGACACTCTTCTTTCTCGGCTTATACCATGCTGTATTTCTGCGTAAGTTTTGATACTATGTAAACTTATTTAGTGCTGAGACCATAATTGATGGGAGGTTCCTTCTCTTAGCGCAAGCATATTCAGCTAAGTTGACGAATACTTGTAAATTATTTAGCGACCCGCCCATGCTTTACACCGTTTTTACGACCTGACAAAACATCGAGATTTCTTTATTATGTGAACATATAGTACATAAACCTTACGGAATAAATTCTCTAAAGTATGATGAAAACTGCATCAAAATTCGTTCCGTAGTTTAGAAGACCAACGCCCAACGCGGTCACACATACATAGGTACACGAAAAGCGACTTTAATCTATCTATGTATGTACTCGTATATGAATAAAAATGAATGTCTAAATGTGTTTTATATCTAAATGAATGAATAGTTATGAAAAGAATAATTGGAAAAAACTTCACGGTAACACGTAAAAACCACATTTTCCTTTTTCCTACTCAAACTGTTGCCATTGCTGTCAATTCTATTCTATTGTCAATACAGAACGACGACTGTTGGGTCAGAAAGTTAATAATAAGTATCCAACCCAAGCTTGTTAAGATTAGAAAAACCGGTCAAGTGCTTGACGGACCACGCACAATGAAGGGTTCCGTAGTTGGATGAATTTATCCTAAGCACATACTTAATATTGTAGTTGTATGCGCTCCCATACATTTCAACTTCAACTGTAAGTTGGTCGACTATTACTTGTTAACTTGTAAAGCCTACTTAGCTCTAATAGTTTTCCTTTTAACTTCGTTACTACTGCCGTAATTAGAAGTGCAGTCAGGAGATTATTCGTAGTTTCGAGTAATTGGCGCCCAATATATACGCTCATTAGGTACTAGGATTCCGAATATATAAATAACTTAATTTTCTAAAAACCGTTATTTACTGCGTTTCTAATTAGCGGCAGTATACTACTGCCGTGTTTTTTTTCACATATCCAAAAACAACCATTTATCGGGAAGTCGAGGTCACACCTGACTAACAAAACTTAGCTCTTTAAAGCTTAATACTTCCCAAACAGATCCCTGAATCGAAAAAAGGAATCACTGACTATTTTTGAACGACCTTTCCAACGACATCCTACACCATAGGATAGACGAGACAACAATAATTCATCCCCACTTTGCGTGTAGGGGAGGTACCCAATTATTATTTTATTTTACCACTTTGACGTGACTAATACGTATATCCATGCCAAATTATAGCTTACTAGTACTAAGAGGCTCTGAGCTGAGCTGCGGACAGACGGCCGGACAGACATAGTGAAACTATAAGATTTCCTTGTTGACTAGGGAACCCTACAAAACTTGTACTCAATGCAATGCCTATTAATTTGTTAAGTAATAGATTGACAAACATGCCATCGGCCTACATGCGGGAAAATGGTTACCTACCGCAGGTTATATACGTGCCATACCCCCAGGGGCTATCGATATGTTGCCAACACTAGGTAGTGACAATGTTGAAATTGTGCCATGTGTATATAATTTAAGCAGCAACAACCATACTCGTTAAAATAATACGCATGACATCTCTGACATTTTTATTTAACTTTGTCTGCAGTATAGCGTTAGCAAGAAATTTTCCCCTCACAGAGAGGAGGCCTAGGTCCCAGCCTTCCAGCAGTATGCTGTCTATTATGAGTTTGTTTCTAAAATTGAATTTGCACAATTTTCTGACAGGTCAGCCCATAAACCCTTAGCAATAATTGACAGTGCACCATTTTGTATACTGCTGCAACTTGCTATGACCATCAAAAATAAATCATATCCACATCCCACAGATGTATCTCCAAAAACGCTTCACCTGGCGCGGATCCAAGCTGATCCGACACGGGATCCAGTTCATCCTGATGCTGTTCGCGTGGTACACGATCATGACCCGTGTCTCTGACTACAAGCATCACTGGAGCGATGTGCTTGCTGGCTTCAGCATTGGATTGCTTTATGCAATTGTTATTGTGAGTATCAATCATCAATACATGATCTTCTTTTGAAATCCATATGCAAATACGTCATGACTTTGTCGGTAAAGTGGCAATGGAAGCAAAATTGTTGCGGAGTTCACTACCCAAGTTGCACCTTACATTTAAATCGCCTCTTTTAATGCACACTTAAGGTCGTCAGAGCGGTCAGGAATGTGTAAGCGGGGGCAGTTCTCCGCATTACCTGACCCTTCTTACAAAGAAGAAGAGAGGAAGACGGGTCAGGTAAGGCAGGGCACTGATGTACGTCGCCCCCGTTTTGCCTGAAGATCCGTAGAGAACTGAGTACTGACATGTTTGAATTGAAGCACTGCCGCATCACTGTAGCACTGATACGGACCTGTGCGGGACGCGTTGCCAGAACTGTGACTTCACTGATATGTGTGGATCGGTCTTTAGCCCCGTATGATATTGCTATTATAGTAGTCCTGGCAGGCCTTCTAAAGTTTTGTTAAAAAGAGATCAATGCAATAATGGTTGCAAACCTAAATTTCTCGTGAAGAATTAGGTATAGATAGCCTCTAATTTTAACCCCAAAGTCTCACCAGAACCTCGTCGGTATTAGCAAGTTGCGTTGCCTTCTGATGAACTGAATCAACGCTATTTGAATTTTTTTCACCTCCGCCAAGAGTGGCCTGCCATAACCTAAACGATCATCAATGTTATAACATATCCAAACTCATTCTTTCCAGTTCGCCTTCGTATCAAACCTTCGCAAAACTCCCCGATCGCGGCAGCACAGCCACGAAGCCGAGCTGCGAGTTACCAACGGGAACACTCGAGTGCAGGTTTGACAGTCATCCCCCACCAGCTCCCGATGTGAAAGCGACGCTGACGAACTATGATACGAACAACCAACCGTCTCGTGGATCTCTCACGAGTACATCGATGCCTGTAGGCAGTCGCAAGAACAGTGATTGACTCAAGTGAGCACAAATTTTTGAAGTGAGTGATTGGAAATGACGGATATATGAACTTACAGTGGTCTGACTGAGTAACGCACTGTGTCAGATCTAGCACTGTCTTCTTCTTTCATATCGGCAGGAATTTGTAATGATTGCTTATGCCTCGGTAAGATCCAGTCCGAAATTCAATCAAACAGGCAGTTTGATTGAACCTTTTCACAAGTTCGTTGGGTTGGCTTCCAGCCTCACTCGATGCAGTGGAACACCAGTATTTTACATGGAGCGACTGACCTCCACAACACAGTTACTGGGTTACACGATACCTCCTGAGAAGACTGGTTGTCATTATGGGGGGTTCGGACTACCCGTAACGACTGTCAAAGATCTACGAATGACAACCGGGACCAACGGCTTCACGAGCTTTCTAAAGCACGGAGGGGTCTTGATATGTAATGGATAGTCACCAAGTCAGGTACCCCCAACAAGCGTAACCGTGTGACTGTTATTATTAAGCCTCAAGCCTCTGTTATCTGTTTTAGTATCGACCTGTAGAGGTAATTTGAATGCACGTCTATTACATTAAAAACATAACTAGCGAAATGTGGGTGTACTATAGATACACCTCTGCCCAACCCTTCGGGGAAACAAGGCGTGATGTTATGTTATGTTTATCACAGCGCTGCGCAAAATTTGAGGCCTTTGTTTTACTGATTTGTAAATGGCGTTTATGAAGAGGCAGTGTTCAAGCTTTTGCGTTACTCAGACTCTAAGGATAAAATGCAACTGAATGTTGTAACTTTAATAATAGTAGTCATTTGATTGTTACTGTTAAAGATTTTGACAGCACTATGGTTCATAGAATATCTGTTTTTATTGTCAATGGGTGTGTGTATTTATTTGTTTTGCATAGATAGAGAACTTACGCTTCTTTTTGGAGTGTCTTTCAGAGTTTTATGATATAACATCGCGTTAACTTTGACTGTCGGGGTGCAAAAATACTCCTTATATTATGTATGAACTAAAGAGCGGTTTTTTCACCTACTGACGTTTTAATTTGTATTTGACGGAAAATGTTTCAAAATAATAAGAAGGAACTGTGTTAGCCGGGACATTTATATTTAAAACTTTTACTAATATTTGACTTATTGTTATTTGATTAACAGAAATGATGTTTAATTAGTGGTACAAGGCAGTCAAGTGTTTACGTGATGAACATAATTATGATATTTTGAGGAATGTGCAATGTTTTAAAGAAGTTTATAAGTGATGAATATGTATATATTTTTAATAATAACACCGGGTACTAGAAGTATTACTAACAGTACTCGAACATTTCGTTTTAAGATAATTATCACTGTATTTTAGACACAGACCTTGAATTCATTGGAAATATTTCAGAGGGTGAAAGTACCTAAAATAAGTTTTACTAAGGGGCTCTAAAATATCAAAAATAATATTCTAGTTCATACTTTTTATTAAAAAACTTCTTAATTGAAACAATATAAAACGGAATACTGCACTCTAATCGCTTCACACTTTAAATCTCAATCTGAGTAATTTTGAAGGATGCTGCTAATCCATTGCTTCACGTGTACGAATAATTTCTCTGATCAACAACGTAAATAACGCAATGAATGTTGTTGAATTGTCAAAATGAAAGCCAGTCCTACTGTTAGTGTGTTACACAACACCGTCACTGGTGTTAATAATTACGTACATTTTTGTATGAAACAATAGATTATTTTTCGACATTTCAGAGTCCCATAGTAAAAGTTGTTCATATTCATGAGTAGTTTCAACTCCTGAAAGAAAGCCAAATAATTTAAAGTCACAATGTATTTATTTAAGCCGATTAGAGCCAGCTTGAGGCAGCTAAGTTTATAATCAAAAGCTGGCTTTAATCGATTGTAATTGTCTGATATTGGCAATTGTTATACATACGTAGCGTTGGCGTTATACATATCTATAGCTTATACTGAGTAGACCATATATGTTTTTGGCTATTTCTTGAAAAAAGGAAAAAAGGTTGGATATTGTTTTCTACTAAATTAAACCAATAAAAGGTTATTTACTTATGAATGTGTTGCGAACGGTACACAACAGTAATGTTTTCAACTACGAATGATTTGAAACTGTTTCTATTGGCATAGTGTTAAATTTATCAGATTATTTATAATGTACAAGATATTTCGTAGTTGTAAAGTTAATATTTAAATCTTAAATTTGGAAAGAAAAATTATTTTACATCGATGGACATTCTGAATTCAGGCATCATTAAAAAATGAAAAATATTAAAGTGGATCAGGACAAGTCAAATTGTATGAAAGTTTTAAAGGCTTTTAAAGAGTAAATTTTGTACATACTTAATTTGATTGACCTGAAGCTTGAGGAATAAATGAAACTTATTAAAAGAAAATGTACATATTTTTAGAACAGTACAATTTAGATTCCTTGCACATATTCAGTTTTAAGGTTTTACATTAATTTCATCTAGACATACTATAACTAGGCCCTGGGTTCGATTCCTAGGTCGGGCAACGTGTTATTGGGTTTTTCTATCTGGAATTTCTCAGTAGCAGCCCGAAGTCTGGGTTTGTGCCCGATAGATGGCAATAGGCTCGCCCCCTATTACATGGGACTTAAACATAACTGGCGAAATGTGGGTGTACTATAGGTACACCTCTGCCCAACCCTTCGGGGAAACAAGGCGTGATGTTATGTTAATAAGAAAAAATATGAACTAGGTATCTTTCAATATTTAGATAATAGCTAAATAGGTACTTTATATTTTTTTTTATTAGCATCAGTCATTCTCAAATTATGAGTATTTAGTATGTGTACTGAAAACAGCTAAAATTGTTACTTTTTTAATGCTAAAACGGAGTAGGGTCTCGTTTTTTATAAATTAAATTATCGATCTTAAAATAATAATGTAATCAGACACCTCTCACTAGGTATGGTCGACCTCGTAATTGTTTTATCACTCTACCAGCTACGCCCCGCGGTTTCACCACCATCACTCTCGATCCCGTGGAAATATCTGGATAAAAAGTATCTCATGTCCTAATCCAAGTCATTGTGTACCCATGTGCCAAGTTTCATCCAAATCCGTTGTTACTTGCGCAATTTTAATATTAGTTTGTTTTCTTGGCTGGTGATGACTTTTATTATAACTTAGGATAAGGTTGAATGTCACTTGCACGACATAAAACGACAAGCTCTATCAGTAAGTTTGATACTTTAGACCATGGTGAAGTTTTAATTTACTGGGAATTGTTCTCAAAGGGAATAAAACAAATACGAGTTCGACTATACATCATAATTGTGCACTCGTTAATTACTTATTTTATAACATAGTTAGTATCAACTTAAACTACGTATCTTCTATAAATTATTAAATGCCAGTGCACATGTAAGCTTCAACATGTCTGGGAACTACCTACCTACTTAATATTACAGTAAATAGCCAATAAGAATAGCAAAGCAAAAGTTAATGCAGTTTTTAAACGCTAATCAACAACAAAAATAGCTAACAGCTTGTTAAACTCATGTTAACTGCACCGATTGGCTAATTGAAGTAATAACAAACAGTGATATCAGCTGACATGAGTTTGACAGTCAGTTAGATAATTTTAGTGTTGATTAGCTTTTCAGAAGCCGGTTGTAAATATGATAGGTGCTGCACATTTTAATGTTATAGTACAACTAATATTAAGATACTTAAGGTTTAATATCACATGTATGTTTTTGTCGAAAATTTTATGAGTTTTTTAAAGCTGAATTCTTTCTCCATATTGTGCTACCATATCTTTTTAGAAATGCCATCACAAGTTAGTTAGAAAAATAAAGGGGAAAGTACGCACTTTCCTCCAAACTCACACAGGATAAGATTCACAGACCGCACTTTGAATTTTATAAATAAGCGTTTTATGCGATTGGATTCGAATAAAACGCTTACTTACTTACTTATTCTTAAGCCTTCAATGTTCACATTTGTACAAGCGAATGTAAGCAATCGTAATATGAACATACATTTTATACGAATAATGTTCATATTCGTATGAGATGCTACCTTGCAGTCTGTGAATCTTGTTCTTATAGCCCATAGGCAAAAACAACTACAAGCTTTTTTTGAACGCAAAATGGAGTTCTAATTAATAGCATTTATTTAGTTGTGTGTTGTACGTATTTCATTTGGGGACGCATCGTATGGAGATGGAAAATTGATACCTGAAACCCATTTTTGTCGTTAATTACGGCCCACTCGAAGAGGGGCCGCAACTCCTCTCTCTCAAAGAGAGGGGGAATATAGTAACGTACACACAGCTCATTTATCTATGTTAGTCATAATAAACGTAATCTGAAGTCTCGAAGACAACTGTAACGTATTTTTATACTGTGATATAGGCTTTTAAGTTCAAGGAATAATAGATTTGAGATGTGCCAATAGATGGTTAGTCGATTATGCATTCTATTTTTTTAAATACCATGCACTTCCGTTTTCAAATTTTTCCCGCCAGAATTGCAATCTGGTTGGCACATCTAACAGTTGTAAATAAAACTCAATACTTACAGCGAAAGTCTTCAGCTAGACAGTTTTATAGTTTATACATCTGGTAATCGACTTATTATCTGATTAGCACATCTCTGTTACAAAAAACCAATAGAAAAAGTAGCTTTAGGTCCAATTAGGTGCTAGATAAGTGTAATTTAATTAAAAGTATGTTTACTCATTTTGACACAAAGATGTCTACAGTTTAAAATTATTTTATGTAAATTACTTGTTTATATGTTATTTTACTTAAAATGCACTGCCTTTAGAATTCTCGATGTATTGTAGCATTGAGGCAGCTATTTATTTACTTATTTTTAATGTGGTTAAAAGTTTATAAAGCATAATAATAAATCTGTATAAAGTGTTTATTTTTCTTTTTTTATACCAATTACCGTCCTATCCAAAGTTATTTCTAAGTACCCAACGCCATCTAATATCGCATAAACGAACATCGAATATAAACGTTCGAAAGAGTTCCAATCACTAACCACAGATGGCATCATTCTCAAACTTGACAAAGGAGGTTTTATGTCAATACTATTTACTAATTTAATTCACAGACGCAATCACCGCAATGATATTTACATTCTGATATCTACCTTCGCGTTAACGCATAGAAGATGAAATACTATAGAGCAAGGACCTCAGTAACGGTACTTTTGCAATGTTTGACAATGACTAAGAACGCCTACCAGTTACCCACAGATTACTCATTTTATCAGTATTGTAGCAGTCTTTATCGTGTTGGCTGTGTCCACAGAGGACTTTTATGCAGTGTCGAGCAAGCGTGGTGGTGAAAAAAGGTTTTACGTAAAAAATATGTAATTAGAAATTAGTGTAACAATGGCGGCCGACAAATTAATATGGAAAATGATCCTGGACTTCTTAATCTTAGCATGCGGTAAGTAAAAGTTTATTATTTGGATATATTCCATTTTGCTAACTTGTTGCCTTCGAAATGTCGAATTTAGATTAGGTAAGGGATTAAAAATTTTAATGGCCAGATAGTAAGTTTTTTTTTTGTTTTGGTTTTAGTTCCGTGCTGGTATCAAGTAGGTATGAAGTATGAGGCTTTAATTTCATACTTTCAAAAATAAAAATTTAAAAATTTGTGTTATTTCCAACTTTAATTACTTTTACTTAAATTAAGGAAGATATAATTATTATAATCAAATCATTGATGTAAAAGTACCGTCAATATTTTACTATTGTTATGTATAAATTGGGTAAGAAGAAAAACAGCTGTAGTAGGTGTAAAGTAGTACAAAATCGATCAATACCTAATTTTCTGACATTCTATTTAGTACTGACCAGACTTTATTGTTATTTACCAAACAAACTTATCTGACAAGAAAATACTTCTCTACGTTCATAGCAATGACCCTGCAAATCAATCAGACGTAAGATAGGTAGATGGTAATATTTACTTGCATGTTTTATCTCAATTCAAAAACCAAAAGCCGTCAGATAAACGGAGATGTAATGCCAAAAATTAAAAATATTGTGTACGCTTAATTGGTTTGGTCATGTTGAAAGGATGAATGAGCGACGACTAAACGGGCGACTAAGAAAAGGTATTTACAAAGCAGATGTGCGTGGAAACTCCGGGAGGGGACGCCCTAGGAGGACATAAAGTGATTTGGCCATGGTGATGTTCTTCAGAAAGGTTAGGTGTGTAGTACTCGCAACTGGCGTACGTGTATGATTTTATGAACATAAACGAAGCAAAAGGAGTATGTTAATTGAGATCGTTGCAGTTGGCGTTTTCGGTTCTGTAGTTTCTTGCCTAAATCCATGGAAAGAAGGCTTGAGATCACAGATTGTATTTTTTTTTGTCAAATCACGTTTACTTATTCTACGCTAAAGGACTTCGCACACTGCACTCTCCGCGGCAATAGGTTTGAACCGCGTTGTCGTGCGATTTAGTATTCATTGACCTGCATTGAAATTGGTATATCAGCACATAACAGTAGCTCCTAAGGCGCTGTGTGGTGAAGTCATAAATATGCCAAACTAATCTATACCAGGCCACTCAGAAAGTATTGCGAAAAAAGATTTTTATGTGTGCTGCGCCGGGAATCGGGTCGCTTGAAATCGGACGAATCGTACGATAGACTTCAAATGGCATTCATGGATGAAGGCCCTTCTAAGGCAACCGTTTACCGTTGGCATAACGAATTCAATCGCGGTCGACTAAGTTTGGGGGATGTAGAAAGAAGTGATCGCCCTTTGACGCCTGTTACGGAAGAAAACGTGCTAGCAATAAAAAAAATGATCTAAGACAATAGGTGAGTTACGTCTCAAGAGATTCAGCACACTACTGCCGCGGGGTATTGCTTCACCACGACAACGCGCCTTCGCACTCCACACTCAAAACGAGGGACTTCCTGGACAGCACGCCGGTCAAACTCCTGCGGGTCACCCTCCTTACAGCCCTAACCTAGCACCGTGTGACTTCTTTTTATTCCCGAAAATAAAAAATCTGCTGAAAGGGATACAATTTTCGTTGCCGGAAGATGCGCTGTCAGCGTTCAAGCAGGCTGTAAATGAGGTGTGTACGGAAACTGGAAAAACTATTTCTAAAACTGGTTCAGACCCATGAAACTTTGTCTAAAGCTAGTGGAGAGTATTTTGAATAATGTAAAAAAAAATACTTAGAAAACAAAACATTTATTTTTATTTTCGCAAAACTTTCTGAGTCACCCACGTATGGATACAGTCAACACGTACCTTCAAGGTTATAGGCACACCTGTAGCCAAAAAAAATCTACCAGACTACGAGTATTTTATCAATATATATTTAGTTTGTGATATTCCTGTGCGAATCACAATAAATACTGTTTCTTTCTTTCTATACATACAAATAATTAAAACTGAAGTGTCTGTTGGTAATGTCAAAATAACAGTTTTTTCTCTCTAAATGAATATGAAAGTATATAAGGTTCTTAAAACAAAAACAAACAATTCTTAAAATTTGTCTGTCTGTTTGTTCCGGCTAATCTCCGAAACGGCAGGACCAGTTTTGATGAAATTTGGTATAGGGATACATTGAACCCTGGCAAAGGACATAGGCATTTTGTCGAACTATCACGCGGGCAATGCATCGGGCGGTAGCCTAGCCTACAATAAAATCTAGACAGACTGTTTAGGTAAAGCATCGATATCAGTAATTGCACTAATGAAATAATTATGTACTTAATATACGATGTTGGTTTATTACGAGATCGTTTATAAACGTCAATGAAGTATGTACATAAGACTCGTATTTGCTTCCAATAAACTTCGATAACGTTCACGAAAGTTAAATTATAATAAATCATTTATTTTAGGCTATAATGGCCCATAGAAATATACCTTACTGACTAACATAATATATAAAGTATAAACCAAAATTTTGTTAATATATATCGCTTAAAACTATGTTAGTAGCACTTCCCTAACTTGTTCTTGTGCTGTCCTGTGGTACTTGTCCGCGGAAGCGACGGAACACCACGTCCTGAGGCCAAAAGTCTTCTTCCATGACGACGGGCAGATATAAATTCGGTACGCGCACCACGAACGCCTTGAAGTTGACGTTGCGGTGCGACTCCAGTAACTGCACCCTCGGCGTGTACCTCGTCTTCTGGCGCACGTACTCTACGATGTATTCCGCCTGAGTAGTGTAGTGCTGGCGGGAGATGTACACCGGTGTGTTGGGCTTTGCGGCGCGCAAGCTGACTTCGGGCATCTTTGGAGCTTTGCCGCAGCGGTTCTTGTTCGTTCGCGATCGGCGCTTCCTCCTTTGAACCGTCACGAAACCTTTATCATCAGCCCTATTCGATGCCTTTTCTGACATAGGCTTCATACTTGGAGCCCCTGGGGCACTCGCGGTAACGCTAGCGAAACCCTTTTGTAGGGGCTTCGCCAGGGCTGCAGACGCTGGCAGCGGGACGAGTGAGGGGCTCGGGCAGCGATACGTGGAGGAGCCGTGATGAAAAGCGCGGGGCTACCGGGCACACGGGCGGGGCGCTCTGCAAGCTAAGCAAACGATGGATGCGCTAGCGACGAAACTGCTGACGCGGAATTTGACGACGATACATCTAGGCCGGCTCCACGACACATGTTTACGTTAGACGCATCGACTGATGACCTAGTTACCGCCACTCTGTTACGCAACTCGCTGAATTCTTTGCGCAAATCGTCGACGGTGTTTTGGGATGCATCTAACTTCGCTAGAACATCCAAAAGGCGGGCCTTCAGAAAGACAATGTCCTTTAGAAGGCTCGTTACATCGACGTGGTCGAAGGAGACGGGTGGAAGCTTGTGCAGCTCCTTTGCCACAAACGTCGGCACATCGTCCGGGTCGGTCTCCTTGAACAGCGTGATAATATCCTGCAGGCTTCACTTAGTCCCGCCACGCCGGCGGGACACCATATGTAGTGCTATTCTGTAACCATCTCACCGTGAAAACTTAGGTGAAGTGAGCGTGGAGTGAGCTGTCAGTACCACTGATGCTAGGAGTTGACCAAGACGGGATGAAAGAATCGACATGCTGGTCCCGCTTGTTTAGCACATTGAACAACAATAGCTTGGCAGCAGCTATGTCATCCTCGCTGAAGTTCGTTGCGCAGATTTGGACAGCGGAAACCTCGTCCATCACATCCAACTTCTGCTGCGGGAACGCCAGCAGCTCGTTCACCACAAGTTCATTACACATGGCGAGAAAATTACGAGCGACAGCTTGCGCCGCGCTAATCAACACACTGAATATGCAACGCGTCCGCATCGGAACGCGGTACAAGCAAGACTCAAAATCAGTCCACTACGCGGGCCTAGTGCGGGTTGGTAGATGTCACATGTTTTGAAATTTTTGGTTCTATGACATGCCGGTTTCCTCACGATGTTTGCCTTTACCGTTTTGAGAGCATTGGTGATACAATTATTAACACAAAGTAAAGCGCTTGCCTGGGTTCGAACTCACGACCTACAACTCGTAAGTTGCACTTAATCACATAAAATTACAGCATATCATATCAATAGCATTATCACAGCATAGTATAGCGAGTTTGTCTATTAGAGGAAGTATGCAGCATTGGACCATGAAAACAAAATATTATAAATTACTGAAAAGCTGAAATTATGACGATAATGACGCCTTGAAAGTGACAATTTAAGGAAAATCGTTTGCGTTTGTAAGTACAACATATTATTAATAGATCTTCACATCAGAAATTGTGCCATAACGTCACCTCCACGAATAAGGATAAATCGATGGCACCACGCCAAAAAGGCGCGTCGTCTTGTCTAGGTCTGATAAGGCTATTGATCCTTCATCTCGTCCTCTGTTACGACACCGACGACACGATAGGTACCGTGATAAGTACAGATTTTAGGCAGATCAAACATCTGAAAATAAATTGTCCATCTACTTTTATGTAGAAATTACATGCTGCATTACAAACTGTCTCTGATCGTTCTTCTGTCCTTCTTTCGTTGCAGCAGCAAGAACAGCTAATACTTAAAGTCCACTAGTCAAACAATTTCGTAAGGCATTTTTATTATATGCCTTCCAGGTCACAGATAATATAATACTACGTACAGATACCCTATCCCATACAAAGAAATGGCACCTCTCTAAGTCTGGCTATTGAGCTGGCTATTGTCCTTCGTCCAAATTTTTTACAGATGGCAGCATCAGCTACTCACTAATTACAAGAGACTAGTTTTTCAACGCCATCGAGTCTACCTACTTTTAAAACGTGTCTTGAAATCCTTTATACGAGTAGGTAAAGTTTTATAGTTCCGGGTACAGAAAAACATGTTTGTTAATAGATTTCTTTAATTCTTTGTAATGTGATAGATAAAAAAACAAAGTGGTTTGATTTATAAGTAACGATAAGGGTTACTGTGATGTCAGGACAAATTGAGTAAAACGCCATCTTATATTTGGCTTCACTCATGACTTGTTGTAAATAAGTGCATTATTGGTGTAAATAGATAAATCAGCATTAAACAAGGAAGTTTAGATGTTTCCCAATCATCCTACTTCAGCCGAAATTTTGCCGTTTGTCGCTTTCTAATGATTGTTAATTTCATAATGGTTACCTATGCTGCCATCTATGATATTTTTTTTGGTCTAATTATAATTTGTTTCTGTTGAGACCCCACGACCGGATGTAACTCAATACCAGTATTTCCCAAGGCAACACTTATAATGGTGGCGTATATATTCGTAGTCCCATGGATGGTTAGCAGTTAAAGGTTAGACCTATCTAACGCTCCCAGTCATCTGGTGTCAGCATAAACTTCAGATAATAATTTTAGGATGCAGTAAGCGTTTACCAAGGGTGACGTTGTTACCCAGTAAGTAGTGGAGGTCAGATGCAGTCACTTCATGTAAAATACAGGTATTCAGCTGCCATCCGGATAGCCTGGAATCTGACCCAAAGATTGCATGGAAAAGGTAAGGCGATTGAAGAGAGAGAGCGGTTTAAAGAGACCATGTACCACATACTACAACATTTGTAAACTTTTCAACACGAAGCTCAAACACAAAGATTTCAATAATAATTATAATTACAGCTACTTCTTGTTATCTGTAAACGACCTTTACCTACCAAGTGTGCAGTGATCGAAACCAGGAAGCAATTAGATTGCTCAGCTGAGCAAAACCGATGCGACAAACTTGAGAGCACGTCATTCAAGAAACGTTTTGCTTTGGTCCGGAATACACGAGAATACCAAACAGTGAAATTTATAGGAAACTCGCACATGTTATTGTCTATTATAGAGTCTATAATGTGAAGGGAAATTATGGACAAAGAATATTAATTAAAGGTAAAATACCCATAATTAGCTAGATAACACATGGAACATTGGTTCCTTTTTATTCATGTGTCATGTTTATCAAAAAATTACGTTATAGTGGGTTCCGTCTTCTGTCCATCTTTTGATTGACCTCCGACATGGTTTTAATATCTGGTTATTATGTCAGTTAAGAAAAAAAAATCATTTTTTCAAAAAGGCAAGACCACATTGTGCATAAAAATACACCAACAAACCGTTGTATGACAAGATTGACATGTGCAATGCTCTTTACAATCTGCCGTGCAAAGTTATTAATTCGGTTAAGTGGGTTAGCTCTACTAGGAGACAGATTAATTTTATGACCTCATTATGTATGTCCTTTTATGATATTCGTATTTACATAGACAAAAATTGACTCACCTACTTTTTGTTTACCGTGTCGTTAATTGGATAAGCATAAAGTATTCATACTGGACTATAGTCCATTTACAATTATTTTACCTCTGGCAGCAGCGATCCAATAGCAACCTTTTCGTAACGACAATAAAGATCACTGTGAATTTGACAGACTTGTCAATGGCAGCAACCCAACAGCAACCTTATTGTAACAGCTTTAAAGATCACTGTGATTTTGATAGTAATGCAAACTCAGAGGTAAACTAATTTGAACGGACTGTAGGATCTTTTGGCGCCTGAATGACTGACAGCGGGCGTTAGTTCCGATTTTTTCCTCGCGCCAAAAGAAACTTGTAGCAGTATGTAGCTTTGTATTTTTAAACGTTGCTATTTTATTTTTAAAAGTTTAAACATTCCTAGTAGGATGAAATGTCAATTATAATTCCATACAATCAGGTGTTATCGAAAGAGCGCGATTCCAAAACCCGGTATCGATTGAAAACTCTGTGTACTTCTCTATCTAGATAACGTGGGTAAACGTATTTCGTACTTATTGTTAGTATAGATATGCAGGGAAACTACCATACTTTTAATCACTATATGAATAATTTTAAGGATATTGCTAATCTATTGCTTCATACGTTCGAAAATATTGTCTGCTCATCAACGTTAATAACGCAATTAATGTTGTTGAACTGTCAAAATTAATGCTATTGCTACCCGCTTAACCCACCAGCTATTGGTGTTAATTGTTTGAAAGCATCTTGTAATATCACGACCTACGTACACATGCCTACATATCAAGCTATACATTTCCTACAGATTACTATATTAGTAGCAAGCTACAGATACGACACTGACTTATTTTTGAATTATTTATTTGTTTAAGGGATTTTTGTACACATAGCGACGATGTCAATCCCATCGTGCTTTTACAAATAACAACTTACTCCTAAACTAAATACATTAATCCTAGTGACACAAAACTGAACTAATCTAATCGAATATAGTATCTAATAATAAAGTATATAATATGTTTGCTGCTTCAGAAGTAGGCTTAGCTAAAATACCATGGAACATTCCAACATCCATTACTGACAATTTCAACGAGTTGAGAAGTGCGTTACTTTTGTAAGTATATCGGGCACATTTCACCAACACGTAGGTACTGTGCATCCTCTGTTTTACGACACACCTCACAGTTAGGAGAGTCCAATTTTCGCATAAGAAAAGCAAAGTTGTTTAGTGGAATATGTCCTGACCTCAAACAAAATTGTTGCTGCGCAAACAATTTTACAGCGACTCTTTTAGGATCCGGAGAACCAAGGTATATGAGGAGGCTCACTCTGTATGCTTTTATACCGGATTCCTTTCGCTTTAGATCGCTCGTTAAAATGTTCCTTCTAAGAAAAATTGTTTATTTTCAAAAAAATACTTAACGTCTCCTAGTATCTTGGTTATACACCCCGTGTTTGTATACCTGAAAGAACTGCTTCTTTGGCTAATGTGTCAGCCTCCTCATTACCTGAAAGTCCAACATGGGAAGGTACCCACTGGATAACTACATTATTAACAATTTGTTTTTTTTTTAAAGTTGTTTCTAAATGGTGTATGCTGTAAATAAACGCTTTGAACACATATAGAGATATACACCACTTTATTCGCATTTTGTTTTAACACATATTTCAACGCCTCAGGAATGGCAAACCGTTCAGCCGTCATAATGGAAATACGATTAGTCATTTGATAAGTTCCGTGACACTTATTTGCAAAATCACAATAGGCTGCGCTCACTCCATCTGATGTTTTGGACCCATCTGTGTATACGACATGCCAGCCAGTGTATATTTCCCGCAGTTCTTTGAGGATATTATACTTCTATTTAAATCTAATGTAACTTTGTACAGCAACTTTGCTATTGCGGTCGATAAATTTCATAGTTTTCAATTGTTTTATTGTAGAGCTCCAAAACTTTTCATGAGCCGAATTGGACTTTATAGTTTTTCTCAGCTTTCCCCCTTAACCACCTCCAGGATATCCATTAACACTGTCGGACAAGTTGTCGACGATTTCGACGACCTCTGCTGTTGTTGTCATTGTGGACTGAGGGTCTTGACCTGAAAATATAAAGCTACAGAGAATGTAAGACATGCATATTTTATTACATTATCATCATGTTAGATCTGAATTTATGTAACTTTGCCGTTAAGATGTTTGCTTCCAACGATGCTCAAAAAATTATGAACAATGTGGACATGACACAAAAGTGGGGAATCTTTTAGCACTTCATAACCTATAATCAAAAGACGTAGCCATCTGATCGTTTTATTGTATGACAGCGAAACTGAAATGTCACAGCCTACAAATTATCACTGCCAGATATCAGCAACCAATTCTTATTCCCCACGTGCACAATAAATTATAATTATTTATTACTATGGACTCTAAACCATTTGGATACAGCTGCTTACCATCAATCACCGAGTCCTTTCAAAGTGCGTGATCGGATCGAATCTAGGAGCCGGAATCATTGGGCATGTTCCACTCTGAAAATTACTTTATACTTTTAGTTAGAGGTTTCTTCAAGGAAAAACCATATTATTTTATATCAACGGCTATTTAAAAACTCCCAACCAAAAAATGCGTATTGCAAAGAATATGGTGTTGTAATATGCAACTAAGGGATTTTGCAACTATGATGATGGATGAAATGGCATACGTAGCAAACTGCAGTTATGAATCTGTTTGTCAAGTGGGGTGATCATCGAAACATCTCGACACTCGAAGGTTTGCTTTGATAGTGGATATTAACAGGTTGATAATATTTTGAGAAACTAAGGCGACACTCAGTCGTTTTAGGGGCGTCCCTTCTTGGACAAATATTTGTTTATCAAAACAGCTAAAATATAAAGATCACAATATAACCGGCACTCACAGTTGTTGTGATAACCTAAGAAAAACAAAAGAAACAAAAATCTATCAAAATATAATAGTTGACGTCTAAAATACCACAGATCACATAATTATTAAACGCCAAAGTAGCGACAAAAAGCGGAAACGTCAACTAAAGCTGTCAGGCCCCTGTACATTTCCAGTGTAAGCTAATCTCCCATTGTATTAGGAGTTCCGCATAATGAGCGGTGAGCGTGTACTGGAAATGTATAGCTTTATTTGTAACCGTGTGTACATAGGCAGGTAACATGCCTTGGTCAGTTTTAGTACTACTCTTACAACTACTACCTTATGCCCGCGGCTTCGTCCGCGTTGGTAAAATCATCTCACGGCAAGTGCCGGTTTTTTTTTTTTTTACCGTACTTAAAATGGTCAACCGGTACGGTGTACCAAAATTATCGAAATACGGGTTACAGACAGAGACAAATATTTGTATTGCAATTATAATGATTAATTATTTTAAAAAAAATGATTGAATGAATTGAATGAATTAGATAAGTAGGTACTTATTCACACATTTCTCGATAGAACCGCAGTTTTTCAGCCTTGATGTGGTGGTCAATGCTCACTTACTCTAGGCGAATTGACGATTTCATCCATAAACTCACGCCTTCCTCCAATGGGGGCAGGCAGAAACCACGGAACGCTACCTGCCACGATCCTTACATACTCCTTGCTTCATCTACGTTCACACGCACGCCATTCATTTTCGTTAGTTGTGTTTTTCAAGACGGTATAATAATTACTTTGGTACTCACATAGACCAATACTCACTTTTTTCCCCCAAGGGTTTAGCCTTGCTACATATTAGTAATCTGTGGTTTAGCCTCGTTGAAGAGTATTGTTTGTGATCTTCCTGTGCGAGTTCCAATTTTTTTTTCTTTGCCTCGGCACAGGTTTGAGTGGTGAGAAATACAGCAAATCGGAGGCAAAGGTGTAGGTACTTACTGGTAGTAGGGGCAGCTAAATTTGGCCAGATAAACCAGACTCCAAGCTGCTAGTAAGGATTTAATAGGAGAAACAAAGTTTGAAAACCGCAAATATCTAAATAAAAATACCGAATACGTAATTTTTGTACCTAGGTGATTTAAAATCAAAAGTCAGGCTTCAGCTGGGAACAAGAAGAGGCGCAACAAACTCTCCAGCAGGACAGCTGTCTATTTAGTTATAAGAACTTGATTCTATACAAGTTAGTAATTAACATTGCGAAACACAAAACATTTAATTAAATTATGTGTCCTAAGTTTAAAATCATTCACCGAAAGTTTATCAATGTAGGATTTCCTGTTCCAAATACTAACTAATTTCTACTAGGTAGCTACATTATTTGATATAATGTTATCAGAACTACATTATCTACCACCTACATTATTATTTTAGAGCAAAACAATCTAGGTACACTACGTATCTACTAGAATAATAATTTATCTTTTTGCCATTAAATACGTCATCCATGTATTCTACACGTAGGTAATATAAATACCAGGCCACTCAGAAAGTATTGCGAAAAAAAGTTTTCATGTATGCGAGATAATGTATGTCTATTTTCAAAATATGATTATTTGTAAGTATAAATAGGTACATTCCAATTTCAAAATTTCCCTACACATTATTTGCGAGCTAATTTAAATGATCGTGTCTCATTAAAAATGGATCTGCGCCGGGAACATTTTCGCGCTATGATTTTTAAGTCTCGTTTCACACCCGCGCTTCGCCACAGCGCGACACAAAGGCACCGCATGTCGCGCCTGTTTGCGGGAGCCTTCACGATTTCGTACGATAAAAGCGGATACTATACAATATGTAACAAAAACCCTGTCCGATCCAAAAAAGGTGTATTCCTGGTTTAACATACGCACTAGAAAAAATAGTAAAAAAAATGTAACTCATAAAAACCAAAAGTTACTGATTTTTTTTATTTTTAGTTACCATGCGAAATGTAACACTAAATATGGTAAATTTACATAAGTTGAGAACACTCCACCGGCCGGCGAAATCTTGTATTTTTTGCCTATTTTCATTTCAAAGGACACCGCCGTGCACTAGCCGCACTGTAGGTACTCATAACGAGTCCTAGACCCTTTGATGTAGCCGACTGGTTGTCTACTGGCTCAACTTGTTTGTCGCCAGTCTCACGTGGAGATAGCTTGCGATCGGATGTCCGTACGTGCCGCTATCGTATCGCGAACAATGTCGTATACCAATCAGAAATATTTGAAAATGTTAATTTTTATTTGTGTGTGAGTGTGATTCGGAAATCGAAGTAAGAGCTCGGATTGTGGAAGCTTTCGACTCACTCAAATCGTACACAAGTACGAAGCTGCGAAGAGTACGTGCAAATTTAATAAAAAGGTGTCGATAATAAGATGTGTACTAATGTTCGAGATATACATATGGTACACAATCTCAGAGGTATGCAACAAGTAAATGTTTTAATAAACTGATCGGTACATTGCCAAAAGCACATCACATTAACTCAATAATAATTGTTTCTTGATAAACAGAAGGTCAGAAATCGGGGTCACTATGCGTCTATGCCTACAATAAAATATCAGCTGATACCTACCCGTAGGCAAAACGTAGGGTTCTTTGGTCCTGAGTTTGTTTGGCGGCATGCGACAAAGCACCGCCGCCCTCAGGCTGCTTCTTTGACACGAAACTGTTAGTGAACCCTGTCGAGCGACCAGTGTTGCCTTTGGTATGATTATTTTTAATTTTTAAAATTAATTATTTTCATTGGGGAAAAATAATTATCTCGTATCCATTAAATGATTACGTATTTATGTACGCAGTACGATACCAAATAATACCCTTCAGGATCGGACAGGGTTTTCGTTACATGCTGTATACAAGATTTATTAATACTACGTGTGTTTGTCTGTTTATAAGAAATGACATGCTTGTTTTCGTTAAACTAAATGTATATATCACAATTTCATTAATACAATATTTACTACGGCCTGTTTTTACAGTTAGGGGGTTATTTATCAAGTTATTTAATAAGTAGACCAACAGCATATGATAAATATGTATAACATTGCCTTAAAACAGTATACAATTTTGGGCCCAAAGACTGAAAAACACAAATTTTTGGCGAGATACCTAACATTCCAAGAAAATTACATTGAACAGAAACTGTTAAAAAACAACACTAAAATATTGGGAAAAATAATTAAATTATGATTATATTAGTGGTGTGCATTGAGAAAAAATGTCAATAGAATGTAAAAATTTACAGTTTTAAGGAAGTACCCAGCTGAAATTAATCACCTCATAAATAAATCCTAGTACGTCAATCCAATTTACTACGAGTCTATGCACTTATCATACATGTCACTTAGATAACATTGAACAGTGATAAGCTGGCTCACTGATAATAATGACACATAAGATTGATTAGTGAGCTATAGAAAATTACTTAAATTAGATATATTGTCATTTTATGTAGCTATTATAAATTTCTTGAAATCCTTGCCGGATTCCGAATAACATGTACTCGTAGCAATGATAAGGTTGATAAGTCATTCACGTAGCACTTAGAGCATTTTAGTGCCTTACTAATAGAACTTATAGTTTACTTGCTACCGACCTACAAGCCAAGTGCCTGATAGTTTTTTTAAAATGACAATCTTTCATCTCCTATCCCGTTCAAACTCGAAACTCGGATCATTATTTACTTTTGAATTGTCAAAGGGTCGGTCAGTCAGAAATATGAAGCTAGTTGCCCATTCCAAAGCGTGGTCCAAATTCCAAAGAGGTACCTATGGAGAAGAACGAGCAAGAAACTCCATGGACACTATTAAAAAAAATATTGTTACAGAAAATTTGTTACATCAGTCTTGTTGAAATTATTCCTTAAACGCCTACTTAAACGATAAGAACAGTTGGTCGCTATGATTTAACTCAAGACAATGTTTGTGTTCTTTTTCTGAATCAGCTTACCTACTGACAGAGTATATGAGTTCATAATATGTTGTTAGCTAGCGACCTCGACAATTGATCATATTATTCGTGCCTGAGCAACTGGCAGCAAGTTCGTCATGCTCCCTTAGATGTCACTGCTTGTGGTAGCGTCAGGGGTTGGGTTGCCTCATTCCCTCAAATATGGCGAGGGGGTAGTGGTTGATCTTTGCGTTATGCTCGTGAACGGATGCTGCTTGTGGTGACTGGACGTCTTGCTGTCTATGGTTTTTGTTATTGTTACAGTAGTAATTGTAATTTATTTATTAAAATGTTAATTAATTTATTTTACTTCGATGGTCCTAGTTTATCATTTGTGTCATAATCCAGTATTGCATATGTAAGCTGTTATGCCCTTCAGGCCTGGAGGCCTATATTTATGTATTAAGTTTTGTTTAAATAAAAAAAAAAGCTTTATTTTATTGTTTTTTTATGACTTTTGATTTTGATTCGAAATATTGTTGGAGCAGCTGAAGATTGTAAGAACTATCTTTGCACTGTATAAATTCATTATTTTAACTATTGTTTATTTGTAAAGCACACGTGTGAGTACTATATTCCTACTATAAAGCTACCCTATACTAGGCACGTCTGTCTTTGACTTGAATGTGTCCTGGCGGCTGAGAGTATGTCACGCTCACTCAAATGTGTCGCTGGTGGTGGCGTGTGTGTTGGATCATTTAGCTCCCTTCAAAATGGTTGACCTGAATGGTACTGATCCATGTGTCATGTTCGTGAACGGGCGCCGTCAGTCGGGACTGGTAAATGATAAATGATTTTATTTCTGTAAGTGGGTTTGTACAAACACTTTTACACGTCAAACATTTTTTTTTAAACTAGATGAGGTCGGCGTTTCCTATCTGACTACTCTGAGAAGAAAGGCCGAAACAAACTCAGAGGTCACAGTCTCCTTTAAAGTCCATACATAATCTTGGTCAGATCATGTTAAGACATGTGGATTTGACATTGAGGAAAGAACCACACAGATTGAGCGGTCCTGTCCAGTCAGTGCACGCATTTGTCAGTAATCGTACAGCTCAACGATTCGACGAACAATACCAAAGAAAGGACATGGTCATGGTCATCTCTTAGCTGCCATGGTTTATTTTAATAATTTATATTTTGGATTGTTTTAATTTATTTTTACTACACTCTGGACGCTTTTAACGTGTGCGGTTTTCGTACATCGTTCTCACATATAAGGTCAACAATAATGATGTAACTAATATATTTGCAACAATATTATTTAAAAGAGTGTCCATGGAGTTTTTGCCCCTTCTCCATAGGTACCTACTACGTTTTGGAACGGGCGACTAGCTTCATATTTCTGACTGACCGACTCCTTGACGATCAATAGTGCCTGTAAATGGTTTAATTGAAATAAATGCTTTGTTTTGAGTTTTTTAAGATGTCTGATGCTCAGAACAAATAAAGATAAAGACATAGTGCTGCGAACAATACAGTGAAGCATGCAAAATTACACCGTGCTCTGTGCATACACGCTCAGACGCACACATTAACAACCAAACTACACCTTACATGCACGTGTAAACATGTTTGTAAAACGGGTCCCACGTCACTTATGACAGCCCTATGTATTGTTTTATTATTTGGTCTGAGGTGTGGTATTGATTCTTGTTAATTTCGTATTTATGTGGGTTAAATCACATAACTGGCTCACTACCACACCAAGCGTTACCGTGCAGACCTGCTTCACTTTTTCCGTTTCCTTCCATTCCTCGTGACTGACAGATGACATTGGAGACAGCAGCTTCCTCCTCTTGTGTGAATGAGACAGTGTTTACTTATTTATAGTTATTCTGAGCGTATTTACAGTCCAGGCGTCGTTGAACTTCGGAGGTGACCGTGGTAGAACTGAGAGTGGCGGTATATAGGCTTAGTGCCAAAAATACCGCCCCAGGATCCGACGGCTTACCTGGAAAAGCCTGGGTTCTGGCTTTGGAGGCTCTCAGGCCTCGAATTATGGGGCTCCTAAGCGCATGCTTTTAGGAGGGCCAGTTCCCACTTCGTTGGAAGACTGGGAAACTGGTCCTCATTAAGAAGCCGGGGCGCCCTGCGGACTCTCCGTCCGCTTACCGACCCATTGTGCTGCTTGACGAGGTGGGCAAGCTCTTTGAAAGAGTCATTGCAAACCGCCTCGTCGGGCGGCTGGTGCGGGTGGGGCCAGATTTGGCGGAGAGCTAGTTTGGTTTCCGCTGGGGCGCTCTACGGTGGACGCCATCATGCGCGTGCGAGCCCTCACAACGGGGGATGCTGTTGCCCGGGGTGGGGTCCTCTTGGCGGTGTTTCTCGACATCGCCAATGCCTTCAATACCCTGCCCTGAAGTTGCATCAGGGAGGCATTGCGGTCACAGCGTGCCTTGAGCGGGGCCAGTTTCCCACTTTGTGGAAAACAGGTCGCTTGGTCCTGCTCAGGAAGGCGGGGCGCCCTGCCGACTCGCCGTCTGCGTACCGGCCCATAGTGCTGCTCGACGAGGTGGGCAAGCTGTTCGAGCGCATACTCGCAGCCCGCCTCGTCGGCCACTTGTGCAGAGAGGGGCCGGACCTGGACGCGAACCAGTTCGGCTTTCGGCATGGGCGCTCTACCATCCACGCTGTGTCGAGGGTCAGAGTCCTGGCGGAGGAAACAGTGTCCCGGGGCGGGGTGGTGGTGGCGGTGTCCTTGGACATCTCCAACGCCTTCAACACCCTGCCCTGGAGTTGTATTCGGGAGGCACTGCGTTATCATCGGGTGCCTCTCTACCTCCGCCCTAATCGTTGGGGCTTATCTGGCGGGGAGGTGTGTCACCTACATGGGACGTGATGGCGGAAACCAGCGCCAGGTGTCGTGCGGTGTTCCACAGGGATCGGTCGTGGGACCGCTCCTGTGGAACATCGGGTACGACTGGGTGCTGAGGGGCGAGCTCCCGCCGGGCGCGGACCTGACGTGTTACGCGGACGACACGCTGGTCACGGCCCGGGGGAGTTCGCACAAGGAGGCAGCGTTGCTCGCGACGGCGGCGGTCTCACTGACAGTGAGCCGCATACGGCGCCTCGGCCTGGAGGTGGCCCTCAACAAGTCGGAGGCCATGGTGTTTCATGGCCCCCGGCGGGCGCCGCCGGCCGGATCACACATTGTGGTCGGGGGGGTCCGGATCTCTGTCGAGCCCACCATGAAATATCTGGGATTGGTGCTCGACAGCTGGTGGGACTTCGGACCCCACTTCCGGCGGCAAGCGCCCAAGTTGTTGGGCGCGGCCGGGGCGCTGGCAACGCTGCTTCCCAATTTGGGGGGCCCGAGCGCCGCTTGTAGGCGGCTCTACGTGGGGATCGTGCGATCGATGGCCCTTTACGGGGCCCCGATCTGGGCGGCCGAACTGACGGCCGCCAGCATCTCTGTGCTGCGAAAGCCGCAGAGAGCAATGGCCGTCAGAGTCATAAGGGGGTATCGCACGATCTCCTACGAGGCGGCTTGTGCACTGGCCGGATCCCCGCCATGGGACCTAGACGCGAAGGTGCTCGCGTCACTTTATCGGTGGCGCGAGGAAGCGAGGGCGCGGGGCGAGCGGCCGATGCAGCCCCATATGGAGCAGCGTCGGTCGCAGCTTCGCGAGGTCCTGGTGGCGGAATGGCGGGACAGGCTTTCACGCCCTACCGCCGGCCTCGTCACCATCGAGGCGGTCCGGCCAGTGCTCGACCTCTGGCTCGGGAGGAGGCACGGCTCCCTGTCGTTTCGGGCGACGCAGGTGCTCTCGGGGCATGGCGGCTTCGGGAAGTACCTGTGTCGCATAAACAGGGAGCCGGACGCTCGGTGTCACCACTGCGTCGACTGCCAGGAGGACACGGCGTGGCATACGCTGGCAGAGTATGCCGCTTGGGAGGAGCCGCGCCGTGCCCTCATCTCAGAAGTAGGCAGTGACTTGTCGCTGCCGACCGTAGTGAGTTCGATGGTCGGCAGCGCCGAGTCCTGGGACGCGGTGGTTTCCTTCTGCGAAACAGTCATCACGAGGAAGGAGGCTGCGGAAAGGGAGAGAGAGATCTCGTCCACTCTCCCGATCCGCAGCAGTGGCACCGGGCGTAGGCGGAGGGCGGACAACGCCCTCTTCCAGCCCCCCTAAATGGGTCCAGGGGCGACGGATTCCCCAACATCAGGACCCGAGAAGGCGGCGCTCGTAGTGTTCCGCGCGCGCCGCTCACAGACGTTGCGGGGGGAGTACACCTCACTCCCCCCGCTCGATTCGGGGCTCGCGCAAGCGGGCCGGCACCAGCCGGGGATGCGGAAGAATTATGTGTTCCCGCGACCCCGGCGTAGGTGTGAGATGGAACACCGGGGTGGTTTTTAGTCAGTAAGAGTCTGACAGACCCCTACGCCCGCCCCAGGGCGGAGGACATCCATGAGGATTTTCCATCCCGGGAACAAAAAAAACAAAAAAAAAAGGGAGGCATTGCGGTATCACCGGATGCCAACCTACCTGTGTCGTGTGGTCGATGCCTACTTGACGGACAGGGCCGTCATCTACCTCGGTCACCGAGGAGAGTGGAACCGGCGAGAGATGTCGTGCGGTGTCCCACAGGGATCGGTCCTGGGGCCGCTTCTGTGGGATATCGGTTACGACTGGGTGCTGCGCGCCGACCTCCCTAGTGGCGTCAGCGTGGTTTGCTACGCTGAAGACACGCTGGTCCTGGCACAGGGGAGGTCGCACCAGGCAGCGGCCGAGCTAGCGACACTCGGGGTTGCGACAATCGTCGAGAGGATCCGGCAGTTGGGACTCGAAGTGGCCCTGCACAAGTCCGAGGCCATGTGTTCTCATGGTCCTCGGAACGCGTCACAGTCGGGTTCCCAGATAATGGCGGGAGGGGTTCACATCGGCGTCGAGACGACGATGAAGTACTTGGGACTCGTCCTCGACAGCCGGTGGAACTTCGTGGAGCATTTCAGACGTTTGGCTCCCAGATTGGAGCGGGCTGGGGCTGCCTTGAAGCGACTCCTGCCCAATCTAGGGGGTCCAAACGCCTCCTGCCGGAGGCTCTACGCGGGAGTCATGCGGTCCATGGCCCTTTACGGGGCACCGGTGTGGGCGCGTTCTTTGAGGCGCCGACCAGCTCGCCGGTTGAACGCGTCCCAAAGGCCTGTCATGGCCGTCCAGCTGGTCTGGGGATACCGCATGGTCTCCTGCGAGGCGGCGAGCCTCCTTGCCGGATTACCGCCATGGGATCTGGAGGCAAAAGCTCTCGCGCACGTATGGGAGTGGCGCGAGGAGGCAAAACGCAGGGGTGTTACTCCGCTGCCGCGAGAAATCACGGTTCAGCGGTCAGAGCTCCGGCGGGATCTCATGGCGACATGGAGGGTGCGGTTGTCGCAACCCAGTGCTGGGCATGCCACAATAGCGGCGGTAAGTCCCCTCTTTGAGGAGTGGAGGAGGCGGAGCGCGTGAGGGAGAGAGCCTTGCGCCCTCACGCCCCTAGTCGCCGCAGGAGACGCCCTGGGAGTCGGGAATGACCACGCAAACGTTGTTCTCCTTCTTTTTTTTTTGAAAAATAGATGTTGGCCGATTTTCCGACCTACCCAATATGCGCACAAAATTTCATACAAATTGGTCTAGCCGTTTCGGAGGAGTTTCATCATCATCAGCCTATTTTAGTCCACTGCTGGACATAGGCCTCCCCTAATGAGCGCCATAGCGCCCTGTCTTCAGCTTGACGCATCCAGCATCTGCCTGCAGTCTTTCGCAGATCGTCATCCCACCTGGCCGGAGGGCGTCCTACACTACGTTTGCCGAGTCGCGGTCTCCACTCAAGAACTCGTTTACCCCAGCGGTTGTCGGTTCTTCGCGAGATATGGCCGGCCCACTGCCACTTCAGCTTGCTAATTCTTAGAGCTATGTCGATAAATTTGGTTCTCTGTCGGACGCATTCGTTGCGAATTCTATCCTTCAGAGAGACTCCGAGCATAGCTCTTTCCATAGCTCGCTGAGCGACTTTGAACTGGTGGACCAGCCCTATCGTGAGTGTCCACGTCTCAGCTCCGTAGGTCATGACGGGTAGAACGCACTGATTGAAAACTTTAGTTTTCAAGCATTGCGGTATGGATGACGAGAAGACTCGGCGTAGTTTCCCAAACGCTGCCCAACCTAGCTGGATCCTCCTCTTGGCCTCCCTCTCAAAATTGTTTTTACCTAACCGGAGGAGTTTGGTTACAGACAATGCGAGACAAGAATTTTATATATTAGACTAGCTAACCCCGCAAACGTTGTTTTGATTCTTATATATATTCTATTTTTTTTTTAGTTTACGTCCTTTTCTCAGACCTACTGAATATACACTCAACGTTTCATATGAATCGGTCGAGCCGTTTCGAAGCAGTTTCGTTACAAACACTTTGACACGAAAATTTTATATATTAGATTAATAAAATATAAATTAATAATAATAGCACTGAAAAATAATGATCAATTTACTATGAGAATAAAATTAACATGAGAGTTGCACTGAAAAATTAAAATGGTATGATGACGTATAACAGGCACGCTCGAGACACAATTTTTTTTATTAATGGCCGGAAACTGTATAGAGAGTGAGAGAAAGGAAGCCGGCTTCGTTATCATCCCTACTCTCCAGTGTTGAAGATTCATTAAAATTTGATAGAACAGAATAATATAAAAATCGCAATTAAATAACAGGTGTTGATCGTAGAAGGGTGAAAATTTTAAGTTGTATGTATTTTTCAATGCTAATGAAATAATAATAAAAATTTTGTCCTAAAAATATTTAGGGACCCGTATCATTTAGGGTTATGAAAAATAGATGTTGGCCGATTCTGAGACCTACCCTTTAAGCTCACAAAATTTTATACAAATCGGTCCGCCCTTTCGGAGGAGTTTGGTAACAAACATTGCGACACGAGAATATTATACAGGGTGGAAGGGACATCGACGCACAACCGGTTACGTAACCGGTTTTGCGTCGATGTCATTTTGTTCGTTATGTGGCGGCATCTACATCGCTTCATGCGAACAACGCATCACACTGACGTCACACAAATCCTGCATCGCGCAATCAGAGTTTACCGCGCAGCTAGCATATACACAACTTCCCGACATCAATCGTTGGGCAGTTGCCCATCAGATACGACATCCATCTGGTCGGAGGAGCCTCCCTTTTCCAAGAGTATGAGTGAACTTTACACCCTGTTCCCCACATCTCTCAATAACTACTAATGAATAACTCTGGAGACCAACATTAATTAATGTATGGTACAGTGCTGTTAGTTTGGGTTGCCGGACAGATAACAAAACGAAAATATCTGGGCATCATTTCAAAATGTCTGGATTTTGGTATTAGTGTCGGGATAACTAAATCCCTATCACCCTGTTCCCCATATCTCTTCAGTTGCATCCCTTTCACGCACTTGCAAATGAAAGAAGAGCGGTACGGTCGGGGGAAAGCGCAGGTCGGGATGCGGGAGCCTCAGCGCATGGTGAGTCCCCTTTATAATAAAATAATAATAAAGCTTTATTTATTTCCGTTCAAATTACGTCGTTTGTACGGACCCCCTTCGGGTAAAGTTCTCCTCCAAGGCATGCCAGTAATCTTTGTTGCTGGCTGAGTTTAGCCAGCTTTGACCAGTTATCTCCACTACTTCATATACCCATCTAGATTTAGGCCTGCACCTGCTTCTATAACCTCGTGGTCCAGTCCATTATATTACTCTTCCCGTCCATCTATGATCTTTAAGCCTGGCCACATGACCTGCCCACTTCCATTTTCTTTGCAGTGAGAAGGTTAGGGCGTCTGTTACTTTTGTTACCCTGTGTTAAATTTTATGCCGAGGCACCTTCTCTCCATTCTTCTTTGAGTAGTCTGGATTTTGATCCTTATCTTGCGATCGAATGTCCAAGTCTGGCAGCCGTATATGAGACATGGTAGTATTTCCGATTCCATGACTATTTTTTTTTGTCGGTATTGGGAGGAAGATTTGAAAACTTCCTTATACTTCCTTTTATTATTATATTCTGTAGGTAAAATAATACCAAAACTCCTAGAATAGGTGGTCCAAAAATGCATAGTTTCGGAGATATCATCAATCATAATATGTGTGTAGGTATCTAAGTTTCATTGATAATCACGAGTAATTATTTTTTATTCAAACCAATCATTCATATTTAAAGCAAAGAAAATGAGACGTTGTCATATTTCACGTAAGGGTGTTTTACATTAATAATCGTGTCTGTTTCGAATTATTTTATATATTTATATATGTTAATATTATATTCCGAAATAATTATCTACTATAGGGTCTAAAAAAAGAGTAATGCGAAAGTAGAGTCGCAGGTATCCGCTGGTTGCGGGAAGCACAGAAGAGGTCGAAATGGCGGAGCTTGGGGAGGCCTCCTCATGCTCCGCCATTTGATGATGATGTCCAGCAGTGGACTTATTTCTGATGAAATTCGACTTTAAATTTCTCAACTACGAATTCTAAATTCACCCATCTGGTGTTAATTCCCTACATGTTTTATTTCTAGTATCCTTGCCGCTTCTGCTGCTAACGCTGTTTGCGGAACCCACCCAGCGAGGGTACTTTATAAATGACAACTCCATCAGACTGCCCTACAGGGAGGGGCAGGTATCCGTGTTGGCCCTCGCAGGGGGCGGGTTCGCGCTCAACATTATTACGGTAAGAAAGAATTCTTCTTTGCACATTACCTACATCAAGTAAAAATCTAATTGATTGATAATTAAATTGAATTAAGTGTGATTACTTAGCTCTCTTAGAATATTAACAAAGAATAGGTAAGTCAGTGCGTACTGAATTTTTCTTTGTTAATATTTTAGACAATCGTATAAGTACTTTTACAATGTTTGTAAATATGTGAGCAACATACATCTTTCACATTATAAATTTATCTGCCTTTGCTCCATTTTTAATTATTTTACTTATTGTGGTACAGTCATTATATTCTTGGTGCATTTTCTTCACTTATAATTGTACAATTAATGTATACAAAATATTGGAAAACATTTTAAAAGAGTAACGGTGGAGTTTCTTGCCCATTCTTCTCCTTAAGAAGTTACCTTTTGGAAGGGGCGCCTAGAATGAATTCTATTTTAATGGAAACGTTGACGTAAAAACGTGGCCCTCTACGTGCGTATTTGAAACAAATGCTTTGACTTTGACTTTGAAAAATATTTAAAACAAAATACCTTCTCAACTCGATGTCTTTTAGTAAATGTAGTTTGTTTTACTAATAACATTGTTCCTACTTCAAACATACCGTTCCTAGACTCGTTCTAAAATACGTTTATTCGTTCCAATGAACGCGTGAAGAAAAAAGTTATTCACATTCTAAGTGCCGATTTCACCAATGTTACTGAACGCGTCCAGCACATCTAAAACGCGTTCAAGAGCTGTCAATATCAAAATTCCATAGAAAATAATGACACTGACAGCTCTTAAACGTAGTTTATGTGCTTGATCGAGTTCAGTTTCATTGGTGAAATCCACCATAAGTGAATGATTGTTTTCTGTTTGAGAAATAAATACCTTAACCATATTCTTTAACTTCATAAAAAATAAAAGTCATTCACTAACAGACAATGCTCAGGGTCGATCGAAGGTTAAGCTACGCTTGCCGGGGTCGGGCCGTGGATGGGTGACCATCCATTACATATCGAGACTCCGCTGTGCCTCTCAAAGCACGGTAAACCGTTCGCGTTGGTTCCAGCTGCCATTTGTAGATCTTTGACAGTTGTTACGTAAAGAGAGCTGTCATTCAACCTGACGATGACGTTATGGACGGACACTATTGACAGGTCACTTCAAGTTGACTTCAATTTAGTTTTGACGGCCAGATTTTTGCAGGATAGATCCACTGCAACCACATAAATGTCATCCGAATGGAAAACGTTTACAAAGTTTTGATAGCCAATAGACTTTGTCCAAAATTAGCATTATTAATTCCATAATAACTAGTGAAACTAAATAAAAGCTTTGAACGAATTACAGATAATCATCATCGAGGTAATCCGCGACAAACAAGGCAAAGGCATCGGTCAGAAGTTCCTATCGGGTTTAGTGTTGCCAGGCTGGTTGTGGGAAAGCTACCACGCAATAGGCGTGTTTACCTTCGGAGCATCTTGCCAGCAACTGACAGCAGACATCTCCAAATACTTAATCGGTAGACTGAGGCCACATTTCATTGATGTAAGTATCTTTATCGTCAAGGTCTTGCCTTTATTCCAATTTATTTGGGGTTGGTGCAGCATATAGAGGGTGTTAAAAGATTCATCACATAGCCGTCAACTGCGCATTCTGTACATCAAACTAATAACACAACATCACGCCTTGTTTCCCCGAAGGGTTGAGCAGATGTGTACCTATAGTACACCCACTTTTCGCCAGTTATGTTTAAGTCCCATGTAATAGGGGGCGAGCCTATTGCCATCTACCGGGCACAAATCCAGACTTCGGGCTGCTACTGAAAAATTCCAGATAGAAAAACCCAATAATACATTGCCCGACCTGGGAATCGAACCCTCACATGCTCAGCAGTAGCGATTGCGACCACTAGACCAACGAGGCACAAACTAATAACATTGTACAAAAATAATTTATTGGATTGGAAGGGAATTTATTTTTTTGTTGAAAAATCGCTGCTTACGGTAGTGCGCAACGTAACGCATGTGTTAACATTGTGCATATGGTTGCATGTAACGGTACTGGGGTCGCGGGGGTATTTGAAGTTGTGTTATAAAATTAAAAACTAGTTTTAGTAAAAACACGTAAAAGTTGGAATTTTGACCTTCAATTTCTCCGTAACCAGATGGTTCCCAGGTATAGTCCAGTACAATAAAAAAAAGCCAATCACGGGGACTTCAAGTGAATCTCGGCTTTTTATGTAATTTTTTTAAACCCGTTATTGTGCGACAAACCATAGTGATCTCTATGCTCAATCTATTTCCAACACCTTATAGACCTGTTTTACAAAGAGGTAAAGCCATAACTTTGGCATACCTACATGTGTGTTCTTCTAAACCTCTCCATTATAGAACGACCAACCTGATCTGTGCAATTATTGGTGACGCTGGTTGTTAACGATAATCTAAAACTTTAACAAAAACCGATCGTATGTCGGACGGAGTTAATGCCTTAGGCACTCTACCTGTCAACTACTTTATAATTATTATCGTGCTGCCATATTTTTAGGCCAAAGAATCAGCATTACCATTAAACGTGGCAATGCTGCCAGCTTTTTGGGCAATTTTCCCATGATAGCGATGCCCAATGCGCTAAGCAGGGGTTCTATAGTACACATGGGTTACAATTATAGTAAAGTGCTAGCTTGTACAATGTATGTAAGTATTTTTACATCAGATCAGTTAGGCAAAGATGCACCTATAGTAATACACTTCTAAGTATACTTCACTGTACTTCATTTTTTTTAAATTAACATTCACAGGTTTGCAGACCTTTCCCAATTATGAACTCCGAGCTGAACAGTCTAGGGTACATCCAGGACTATGTGTGCGCTAGTAACGATGTTGGTTCAATTAAGGAAGCGAGACTGTCGTTCCCTAGCGCACATGCTAGCTTCGGCATGTACTGTGCTGTCTTCTTTGTTGTGAGTATTTCCTCCTATCACCACCGCGCACTTAAGTCGGAATGACGGTTCCTTTAATTTTGACAATATGAAATCCAGTATGGCTGCATCTATTTTTTTAATAAAGAGGGAAATGTAGCCATTCCAAAAAATAATACAAAACAATTAGGGGAACACAAAGGAACTGCTTATTTCTTCAGAAACTTGTAAAAGACAGAAGAATTGTAATCTTTTTCTTCTTAGCGTACTGATGGTAAAAAGTTCAAACATCTTTGGCCCAAAATTTAGCTCGCTCACTGACGTTGTCATAAGATCATCAAGTGCACAGGTGACAGGGTATACGGCGCAGGATGGAAGGTGGGCCATTGTCTGTGGGAAGGTGCCATGAACCCACATTTGTGGAGATTGTCTTTGCTCCGGCCGACTTGGGTTCGAAGTCTATTTAGAGTTTTCCAAGTCCGCCACGGAAACGCGGGCCCAGGTGGAAGGCTGGTGGTTCGATAAAATTGTCTGGGGGCTTAAACAGCTCCGCCATATTTTATATCTTGCTGTGGAGGCGTTACTATTGGCTGGACTAGCTGGACCCACGCACTCAAAAAACCTTTTTCGGCTCTTCAGCCTCTGGGACACTGAGATGCAGTTGTGCATTGGGTGACGTGAGTCAGCTTGTAGCTTCGCCCTCTCGATGCTGCTGGCTTTGGTCTTGCGACTGTTTGGCGGCGCAATGCCAGTCAGTAGTTACAGCATTCGTTTTAGGGTTAGCTTGAAGTAACCGCTAATAACCATCGTCTCATTTAGGGCTGTATCTATTAGGTCAGCGTGGTCAGAACGGTTGCAAACTGGACACGCTTATTCACCAGCGGAAAAGCAGAGCGCCATAAATGTTAATATGAGAATGATGCTTTTAGGCCTCCAGAAAACATTTATAACAGGTGACCGGAGTAGAAGAGGGTATAATAGGTGACTGGAATGTAAGAAAAAAAACTAAGAAAGCCAGAAGTCTTTATCATAGTTTTTGTTTTTTCAATAACCTTCTGAGAAATTGAAGTAAACCTTTTTTACTAGAACAATACAAACAGAAATTTAAAAAAAAACATTACGAAGCTCAAGAACCGCTTGCGCACCCCCTCCACCCACCCGCGTCCCGCGCGCTCCCTTGTTTCAGTACTTTCAGTCACCTGCGATTGCTTACCTGTATAGTAAAAGTACTCTGTGCGATTGCTCACGGCATGACGTCGCGTAGTTGATAATGTTGCTAGTACTTACAATGTGTATAATTTTTTACATATACATATAGACCAATTTATTTTTAGTTATTGAAAAAAATACTAGGCCATACTCCGTTCACCTATTATACCCTATTATTTTCATGACGGTAAAAAATGTCATCTGGTATAATAACTTATCGAAGCCCTTACAAAGAGGAAGTATTCCAAAATGAGCAAACTCAAACTCGAAAGCATTTATTTCATTAAACCAGCTTCATTCTCTTCCAGTTCTACATGCAAGTGAAAGGCAAATGGCGCGGCTCGAAGCTGCTACGTCACGGCTTGCAGCTCTCGGTCATGATCGCCGCGTGGTACGTCGGCTTATCGCGTGTGCAGGAGAACTATCATCACTGGAGTGACGTGGCTGCCGGCTTCCTGATTGGAGCAACAGTCGCTTGTCTTGTGGTGAGATATCAATTAGTTTTATTAAGATACTAGGACGCCCGCGGCTATGCTCTCAGAGTTATCCCACGGTAACGTACTACCGGGATAGAAGTATTTATGTCTCTAGTCATGGTGTACCTGTGTGCCTAATTTCACCTTTATCCGTTGAGTATGATTAAAACTGGACGGTAAAAACGACTGCGAAGCGATAGCGTCAGAAATACGGTAAAAATCAGAAAATACGGTAGACGCTGCATGGACATCTGCCGTTGATTTTATTATTTAAAACCACGTCACCCATTTCCTACAATCAAGGTCTTCATCTTTGAAAATACTTTAAGATTTCTTTAGCTCCTATATTATTTTCTGGTTGCAAAGTGGACACCACACACACACACACACACACCGACATTAATTACCTTTCCTACAACAAAATGTATTTTTTTTTTAATTTCCAGTTTGTTTACGTGCTGAAACCGAAGAAGTACAGCAGTCTACCGATGACCTGGGAAGAGCCTCAAATACCTACTAACAATCTTGGGCTCCCGAGAGCAGTACTAGCACGATGACCGTCCAACAGGAGCATAGGGCCTTACTCATAACAAACATTTAAATACACTGATCTCAAAACGTTTTGCAAAAAAACATTTTTTGATCAGTGTGTATTTTACAGTAACATCACCCATTATGTTTAGTTATGACATTAGTTATGACAGCCTAATTGCGTCACACATTTTCGTAAACGATTACGACTATTACTACTATCTGTTGTATTTTGACAGTTCAACAATATTCATTGCGTTAATTACATTGTTGAGTAGATTCTTTTATCGAAATTATACAATGGATTAGCAATCTGTTTCAAAACGATTCAGATTCCGATTGATTGTGTATTACGCAATTAGGGTGCAGCTTGCAATGAAACGACACTACACCGCTTTTGTTTAGAATCGACCTCGTACTTTTTAAATTCTATTTTCAAAAATTGTCCAAAGGCCCAAAATGGGAGATGTCCTTTATTTAAACAGCCAGCCATATTATATTTCGTTGTGAGAAAGCCTGATGTGAACTCGTCTTTCTAGTTTTATACAGTAGCTATCCAATTTAATTTAATAAAGTTAGTTAGTTGTCGATTTTATATGAATTTTAGTTTGAAGGTCGGTACAATAAATTCGTTATCGACCCAAAAACTAGGCCTATATAAATGTAAGTAGCTAAAGTACAAAAAGTCACCTTAAACAAACATTGCATCTCTACACAATACAGTCAAATTCGTTTAAAGTCTGCTGTAATGTTTTCATTAAAAATCCAACGTTATTTTGAAAGTTGTTTTTTCAGAATTCGTGGTGGTCCTGTTTAGTTGTGCAACAGATTGCGGAAGTATTGTAAAAGGCGTCACAAAATATTTTACATGATAAAATGTATTTTAAATTTTCCCCTCATTTCGTCATATTTCTGTAATACGGTGCATTTACATTATAATCGAGGCTTCACGCACCACAAACACTAATTATCATATTTTCAAACAGATTTTAAACGCGATGATTGTAGCATACTAACATACTGTTAGATTTAAAAAAGTAAACGCAGTGTTCACGAGGGCTTTGTTTTATCAGTCACCCAATAATAGCAGTTAACATGAGTTTGACAGTCAGCTGCCTGATTCTGTGCTGATTTTGTCATCCAGAAACCATCAGTATTGTGAAATATAAAGGAGCTAAATTATTATTTATGATAAATGATAAAGTACCCATGTTAATTATCTAGGTTTTAACGTCATCTAATTGTGTACGACGCGATATGGATGTGACATAATAGTAATAAAAAGGTCGATATTTTTGACTGAAATAACATTGAGTGAGAACTATGCATGTATTGTAATACAGGGAAATATTATAGGAAGAACCGAAAAACCTAAACGTTTTCTACTAAGTTGTTAAAAAATGTATTTTTTCAAGTTATCTTTTGAAGTCACGATGTAAAATGTACAATAATGTTAGTTTAATTATTTATGTTGATAATAAATATATTTTTGAAGTTACCGTTGTCAGATATTTGTATTTTTGAATGTAAATGAGTTAGAATAAAACAAAGTTTTTAAAACATTTGTTTTATTTTCTCAAGCCACCATTGTGAATTCGTAAGTAGATGGCAGTACTGCTCTCAAAACGGTGAACGAAAACATGGTGAGGATGTCCTAGAACCAAGAATTCGAAGACATGTGACATCTACCAAAACGCACTGGGCACGCGTGGTGGATTCCGGCCTATTCCTTTTCACGGAGAGAAGGTCTGATCGGCTTTTCCTATCTGACTACTCTGAGAAGAAAGAGGTCACAGTCTCTATTAAAGTCCAGACATAATCTTGGTCAGATCTTGTGAAGACCATGTAGATTGGTGTCTAAAATGGTCTTTTGAGGAAAGAACCACACAGAATGAGTGGACCTGACCAGTCAGTGCACGCATTTGTCACTTATCATGCAGCTCAACACAGAACTTAAGGAGCTGAACGATTCGACGAACATTACCAAAGAAAGGACATTTGGGTAGGCCGCATAAATTACTCAAACTGCCAGACCTTCATTAAAACTAACTGAAAGAAAAAAATATACAGTGGCCCACATAGGCCTCACAATCACAAAAAGTAAAATAATATTATGCTCTGTACAGTAAATATACACGTCATTGTTAATACAAAAGAGTACAAATATAGAAAAAAAAGTAAAATTGTTAGCAAAATAAACATCAATATTATCTGTGTAAATTTATTGCAGCAGGCACAGAGCATCATTATAATACTGGTATAGAGTGCCATCTCAAGGGATTTTTATGCCAACCTGTCACAAGTAGCGCCACCTGGATTTCATGTTCCATAACTAACCATACTATTATCCTTTTATATACATATATTACTTGTACTCTATACTATTTTCATTTCATTGCTTTTGCATATGTTTTCCGTGGTTGTAGATTGATTCATCTAAAACCATGTTTGGTAGCTTGAAATTAATTTTACAGTAGTTTGTAAATAAAAACTGCTCCTTAAATGTAATCAATGTACAAGCACGGAAAATGTGCACATTTATTCTTTCAGATAGTTTGTAAAGGTTAATTTAGTTTTTAATGAAACAAAGTTGCTTAAGAATATTCAATACGAATATATATTCACGTTTGCAAATTACGAAACGTATCGGCAATTTTTCGCTTTCTTTTGACAGTTTCGAATTTTGACATTTGGATTTTTTAATAGCAATCGATTAAATGAATCGAAAAACCCAAAAAGATGCGTCTGCCCATAATTTAAATTTAAGTCTTGCATTTAACTTAACAATTACAATTAAACTTATTGAAAATAAATAAGAAATCAAAATAGCAATTTTAAACAACAAGTATAAGTCGTTTTGTAGAGACCTCTATTGAGTGCTTTGTGAATTATTTGCCTTAAATTTACAGAACCAGATTACTAGATGGCGCACCTAAAAAAGTTGCTGTGTACGTAAAGGCAACTTTACCCCCCCGCAGCAGGTCAATCCTAAGCCTTTTTGTCCTCAATATATTCCTTGACAGTATAATAGGCTTACTGACATAATTTGAATTTGTTCTTGAATGTGGCTAGGAAGTTTAACGTACCTATACATTGACATTTAAACGAGCCACCAATTTTCTTGAGCCTGATAGTAGGAACAACAAATTTGTGTTTGTTCCTAGTATTTATATGATGGGTATCACTGTATTTTTTAAACAGATTAATATTTTTATGTGCATACAAAAGATTTTCATAAATATACCGAGAAGGCACAGTCATAATATTAATTGTCTTTTTTTGTAAAACAAAAATTGTCCTAATATTGGCGGCATTTCCCCACAACAGAATACCTTACGACATCAAACTATGAAAATAACTCTTTAGTTAAAAAATCGTTATTTAACAACCCGTTTAGTATACTTTTATACTAAACGGGTTGTTAAATAACGAATTTTTCTAATGGCGTATGCTGCAGAGGTAAGCTTTTTTTGCTGCAATTTATCTGTATGGCCCCCATATAAATAAATTGTCAAAAAAGCCATTGGAGCTTGGCATCCAAAATTATACCTAAGAATACTGTGGTGTTATCGGGTTTCAACTCTTCACCCTTTATAAGAACGCTAGTTTCTATTTGTCTAACAAGAGGTATCGTAAACATAATACATTTAGTTTTTTTCCCGTTAACGTGGCAATCGCGGTCGGCGGTTTTTGTGGGCTTGGGAGCATTTATTTATTTAATAAAGTCCTAAAAATAACCTATCATTCTTCCATTTACTATATCAGCATGTCGATTCTGAAAAATCTCACCGTGAAGGCTTGCGTGGTGTAACCTGTCAGTGTAATCCCGTTTTGGTCAATCCCTAGCTTCAGTGGCACTGACAGCTCACTCCACACTCACTTCACCTAAGTTTTCACGGTGAGATGGTTCCAGAATAGCACTACCTACTGAAAATTCTTCATAAATTTATAGATATTTGATGAAATGTAAAATATCCCTAGATTCTGTTGATGTGTTTATTTATCTCAACAGCATATTACAGCGCGCGTGGCCGTCATTGAAACGAGTGTTTTCGATGAAATAATAGACAAAATGATAGCAGACAGAATAAAATTAATCTGGTTTGTCTATTCTATCTGCCATTTTGTCTTTTATTCAGTCGACTAAACTCGCTGGGATTCTCGCCACAGTGTGCTTCTGGGTAACACGTGTGTTTGAATTTTGGCTGTTTTTCTGTGTAATTGTGTTTATTGTGACTTGTTATTGTGTTTGTTTGTGTGTGGTATTGTTGGTACCTGATATCAGGTTTGTTGTGTTTGTTTTTAACTATTTTGGTCACCATTATCCTTATTCAATATGAATATGGATAAAAATAAACCCCCAGACCCTCCTGATGAAATCCCTACTACCCCCATATCCGGCTTTTCTCCGTCAGATCCAAACGCCACCCCTAACCCATTAAGCCAGTTTGCAGATGTGGTCTGTAATCTGGAGTCCCAAATCCTTCCATCCCAGACTAACATGCGTAAACGTCACGGTACGAAAGAAGATGTTCCCGATCTCCCTACTAAACAACCGAGAACGACTATAGGCCGCGATAAGTACTTAGTTACAGATAAAGGACCCTTTATTGTTCATGTTTCATTCGGGCGCTTTTTGGCCAATCAGAATATATCTAATATTGCTGCAGTCAAGCGAGTAGGTAGAAATCGCGTATCTGTTGAATTTACATCCCCTCAGGATGCTGACGCGTTTTTATCAAATATTGTTTTGGGGACAAATTTATATGAGGCTGTAATCCCGTCTTTTAATATAACCCGTATGGGCGTTGTTAGTGGCATCCCTACTGAATTCTCAGAAGAGGAAGTACTGTCATATTTAAAAGTTAGTAGGCTGTGGTCCAATTATAAAAGTTAGACGATTCAACAGAAAGGTTAATAGAGACGGTTTAATTGAATACAGACCCACAGAAACTTGTGTCATCACTTTTGATGGCCAAGTTTTACCAAAACGGATTTTCTGTTTTTATACATCTCTAACTGTAGAACAGTATATTTACCCCACCATTCAATGCCGCAAGTGCTGCCGATTTGGTCATGTAGAATCTCTTTGTCGTTACAAACCCCGTTGCAGCAAGTGTGGCAATGATCACCCCGGTGATGGTTGTAGCAATGCTGAGAGCGAAGCCTTCTGTGTGTTGTGCTCTGGAAGTCACTTTGCAAATAGCAGAGCCTGTCCGGAGTACAGCAGGCAGAAGTCTATTAAAACAATAATGGCTGAGAAAGTGATTTCCTATTCAGAAGCAAGTAAAACAGTTCCAATATCTACTCGTAGTTATGCAGAAATAGCTAAATCACAGACTCAGTCATACCGTAAAACTGTGTTTCTTAAGCCAAAGAGAAGAGGGAGAAAGGGGAGCATGGGGCTCCCCTTTCTCCCTCCTATGATAAAACAGCTCATCAACAGTTCTCTAGCACCGCCCAATCTTCCCAGCCTAATGGCTCTGTTCTCAAGAGTCAACTAGCAGAATCTCCTGAAAACTTGTCTTCCATTATTGAACTTCTTAGTAAACTCCTGTTAACTTTAATTTCTTCATCCAATAAAAATCAGTTACCGTCCAACGTTGCTTTTACTTATAAACTCACTCTCATCCCATAATAATGGCTCGGTTAGTGTTCCTTCAATGGAATGTTAGGAGCGTGTGGCCTAAAAGAAACACGACCTCACATTTCTTCTGAACAAATACAAACCTTTAGCTTGTTCTCTTGCTGAGACTTGGCTAGTTCCGAGTCTTAGTTTTCGTTTACCTTCCTTCAATATTCTCAGATGCGACCGATCTGATGGCTATGGCGGGTCGGCCCTCTGCGTGAACAATCGTGTTCCACTTGTGGCTGTATCCTTACCTCCTCTAGGTGATGATATTAGCATTGTTGCCGGTCGGGTAGAGGGTATAACCGTCTTATCTATTTATATTGCTCACCCTCATCAAAGTTTTCTCCCATTAATAAAACGTATGTTAGAAAACATAGAGGGCCCTGTACTTGTTATGGGGGACTTCAACTGCCATCACTTTAGGTGGGGTTCTGAACGTTGTGACTCTTTTGGGGAAGGTTTAGTTGAAGTCTTACATGACCTTAATCTGTGTATCCTCAACAATGGTTGCCCAACTCGCAGGTCTCTTCCTGGACAGCATAAAAGTTGTGTTGATCTAACATTTTGTACACTGGATATCGCAGCATCATGTCATTGGGAGTGTACCAGTTTGTCACATGGCAGTGACCACTATCCAATTATAATATCCTTAGCTGAAAAAACTTACTTAGAAAAATCCAGTCCTCCACTCTTGAGGTATAACTTGTCTAATCCTGATTGGGCAAAGTATTCCTCTTTATTGGAGGACAAAATTGATTCACTTCAAAATTTAGTATCCCCTGATTTTGATTCTCATAGTCCTCTCCATGTGTCAAACTGCTATAATCACTTCATTTCTGCCATAACAGCTAGTGCTGACCCATGCTTTCCTGTTAAAAACTCAGCACGTGGGAAGATTCCTCCTCCACCATGGTGGGATCAGGAATGCTCAACAGCCATTAGAGAAAGAGATGAGGCTGAACTGGTGTATAATGGGGCGATGGTTAGCGATAACCTCATAGCATTTAATAGGACCCTCGCCAAATCTAAAAGATTGCTGCGAAGGAAGAAACGTGCCGGTTGGGCTGACTTTTGTGGATCTCTGTCCCCCTCCACTCCTTTATCAGTAGTATGGAAGAAGATGAACCGCTTCCGATCTGGGTGTTCCCCTTCAATTTCTTCCCCTATCCCTCGAGAGACTGCCGAGCAGTTCTTTGACAAACTGGCTCCTCCGTATGTACCATCGGAACAGAACATAATCAGCCGTCTCTCATCTATTCAGAGGATCCCTTTTATGCACCATTTTCTATGCAGGAGCTTAACTCAGTGTTGAAAAATGTTCATGACTCTGCCCCAGGTATTGATGGTATTGTCTATTCCTTTATGTCACATGCAGGTCATAGAGCAAGATAATATTTTTTAGACATTTTAAATTTTTGTTACACCAATGGCTGGGTCCCTGATCAGTGGAAAACTCAAATTATTATACCTATTTTAAAACCTGGCAAACACGCTGATGACCCTAACATTTTCAGACCAATCGCTTTGTCATCCGTCCTTGCGAAAATATTGGAACACCTAATTAAGAACCGACTAGAATTTATAGTAGAATCGAGAGACTTACTTCCTAGGTCTCAATTTGGCTTTAGAAAGGGACTCAGTACCATGGACAGTGTCGGGGTTTTGGTCTCAGATATACGCTCATCGTTTTCGAAAAATGAATCCGTAGTCGCTGCCTTTTTAGACATCTCCTCCGCATAGGATAATGTCCTTCTTCCCATTCTCAGGCACAAATTGCAACAGCTGAGAATACCGGTGAGGATGGTACAGTGCATCTGCAGTTTGCTGATGTCTCGGTCTTTGGTTTTGAGAGTCCCAGGTGAAGAATTTGACGCCAGGATGTCATGGAAGGGCCTACCACAAGGATCAGTTCTTAGTCCTTTACTGTACAACTTATATACATCTGACATCGGTTCATGCCTCAATAACAATTGTCAAATTCTGCAATATGCTGACGACTTGGCTTTATATGTTACCAACAGCTCAGCTAGCGACGCCGCATCATCTCTTTGCGTATCCCTGGACTCTCTAAACCAATGGCTAAATTCACACGGACTGAGTTTGTCTGCCCCCAAAAGTGCTGTAGTTGTGTTTTCCCGCAGGAGGTTGATCCCACAAATTTCACTGAATATCCAAGGACAGTGTATACCGGTTTCTGTAAAAGTAAAATTTTTAGGTGTCTTTTTAGATTCTAAATTGAGTGGTCTTCATCACCTAAATTATTTAGTTAATAGATGCGAGAGGACTATTCCTATTTTAAAAGTGCTTGCCGGGGTCTGGTGGGGTGCACATCCCTACACCATGAAACTGGTATACAATGCCTTAATTCGGAGTGTTCTGGACTACGGATCTTTTCTTTTAATTCCCTGCAACAAGGGTGCTTTGGCAAGGTTAGATAGAATTCAGGCTAAGTGTCTACGGATCATATCGGGATGTATGAAGTCCTCACCAATTAACGCGTTGCAGGTAGAGTGCGCAGAACCACCGTTAGACTTGAGAAGGCAGTACCTAGCATCGAGATTCTGGGCTAGAGTCATCACCTCATCACCAATCCTCTCACCCTCTTGTTCAAAAAGTCAATGACTTGGATGTTGTATGCCGAAGTTCCAATTATTGGCACCATAAAGAAGTCCCTCTGTTTTTAAAATCCCTCCGTTATTATCAAAATTTAGATTCCCCCATTATTCAATACCCGAAACTTCCTATTTTCAGTTTTGACTATGAAACTATATGTTTTAAACCAGATAATTTGTACAATATTGGCATATCGAAAAAGTCTCCCTCGGCGGACTCTATTTTCAACGCAGCAGTTTGTGAGCGATGGTACAATTTTGAAAGATTCTTCACGGATGCCTCTAAATTATCAGATGCAAGCTGCACTGGTGCAGCGGTATACTACCAAAACTCCAAAATTGTTTTAAAATTTAGATGCCCTGCACAATCATCAGTGTTTACAGGTGAGTGCGTGGCCATATTAGAAGCGTGTTTATTTATTGAGGCTCATAGCATAAGTTTTGGGGTCATCTTTACAGACTCACTTAGCTGCTTGCAAGCTTTGGAGCAGAATCCTTTCAAGAGCAAACTGCACAGTCCAATACTGCTTCAAATCAAAAAGTCACTTTTCTCTTGTGCCAAGAATCACAAAACCGTACACTTGGTTTGGATTCCAAGTCATTGTGGCATAAGAGGAAACGAATATGTTGATTCTCTTGCTAAGGATACAGTTACGTCTCAAGTTGTCGACCTCAAACATTTTCAATGTCAGGGTTACGATTTGCTGAGCCTCCCAAAAAATAACTTGATAACCTCATGGCAGGTACAGTGGCTAAATTCAAGTAAACGGAAAGGTGCTTTTTATCACGCAATACAGCCTAACGTTACTCCCAAGCCCTGGTTTTACCCGTACAAAAAAATATCAAAGAAAGTGATTTCTATTCATTGCCGTCTTCGCATAGGCCATTGTTGTACGCCGGTCTTCCTTAATAAAATTCGGGTCAGAGACACATCGCTCTGTGAATGTGGGTTGGATGAAGGTACTTTGGAGCACATCTTCTTCAACTGCTCCAATAATAACCCAGCCCATGACTTGTATAGCCATCTCCCTACATTAAAGATCCCTGTCCCAACTAACTTTCCATCCATACTAACAGATTCTTCTCCAAAGCTCTTTGATGCTTTGATGTTTTTTATTCGTGTCAATGACATTAAATTATGATGTTTTTTGTGTAGTTTATCGACTATTTATGTACATTAATTATATAACTAACAATAATTTTTGTTTGTTTGTTTCAGTGTACCTACTAATAAATTTTTGTCTACAAGTTTCACAGTAAACTCAATTGTCTGTAATCAAATAGTTCTTTTTTTTTTTTTTTTTAATCTTTTTCCTCCTTCGCACGTTTTATCAGATCACATTTGACATTGGCAGAATTGTCGACATCGGCACCATTGCCATATATAAAAATAGAATAGAATAGACTAAACCCGATGGTTAATTGTTTATTAACTGTCTGAGATAAAAGGGTTGTTGTCAGAATGATGAACTGTACAATAATATGTAATAGATAACTATATAGAATACTCTTTGTTATGTACACCTTATATAATACAGATACAAACGTACTCTATTATATAACATTCCGACATCAACTATTAGGTAGCTTGCTACTATTATAGTAATCTGTGCTGTTAGGCCCACCAGACACAAAACTCGTCGTATTGGAGGATCATTTTCTATGGAGGATGAGAGAACTTTTCCCATTGTTCCTCAGGCCTCTATAACCAGAAAATGTTTAGTCTACTCACGTATAATAAAGCCTTGGAGAAGAACAAAATATGAGTACTTTAAAAGTATCAGATTTGCTTCTCCTATGATGCGAGCGAAATCGTGATCAACATTCAATTCATTTTCATTCATTTCATTCAAAACTTGTGGCGTGTTTGGCGTGTGTGATTACAAATAAAGAAATAATAAAGATCATTAGAAAATATGGACCACGTGTGTATTCCCCCCGCCCTCCCCCCGTTAGATGGACCGACGACCTCAAGAAAGTGGCTGGGTCGGACTGGATGCGGAAGGCGGAGGACAGGGTGTTGTGCCGCAGCTTGGGTGAGGCCTATGTCCAGCAGTGGATTGCGACAGGTTGAGCCACGTGCCTCTCTTAATCAACCAATCAGGTTCATTAGTAATCCACGAGCCCCTCTCGTGGTTAATTTATTTATTTATTTATTTATAGTACATGGAGGATTTACAGCTAGTAAAAACAAACAAAAAAAAGGGGGCTATAGCCACCAGGAAGCCAATTACAAATCCTCACTTATAGACTTATAATAGTTCATTATGGCGTGAGCACAAAAAGAAAAAATTTATCGCCTTATATAAATTAAAAAGCTATTTAGCTAAATACTTAATACTAGTTTTACAATTTAATTACTGAAATAAACGAGAAAACAATGAACACAAAAACAAAACAATACAATCTACCGCTACTTAAAAAATTTGAGGCTTAAGCACCTTCTGGCCGAATTCAAGGTAACTGTGAATGGATCAAAATCAAATTCCTTGCAAATCTCATTAAAATTTCTGCTTGCGCGCACAATATAACTGTTCTGCCTATAATTCGAAGATGTATGAGATACACGTATGGGTGGATTAAAGCGAAGTGCTTTACTTGGCACATTAAAATAAAATTTTGACAATAACTCAGGGTTATCAATATTGTTATTGAGGACTTTTAACAAGAATAAACAGTCTGCAATTTTACGACGATCTATCAGTGGTAGTAAATGATACTTCTTACAGAGTCCAAAATAACAGGTCGACTGGTACGGAATCTTTTGATGGAAGCAAAGATATTTTATGAACCGTCTTTGGATGTTTTCAATGCGGTCAATGTATTTATGATACCGTGGATTCCAAATCTGAGACGCATACTCTAGCTGACTTCTAACAAAAGTGCAATACAATATTTTTAGTGTTAAGTAAGTCTAAAGAGGTATAAGGAACAGGGTGTAAACTTCACTCAAACTCTTGGAAAAGGGAGGATCCTCCTACCAGATGGATGTCGTATTTGGTGGGTAACTGCCCGACGATTGATGTCGGGAAGTTGTAAATATGCTAGCTGCGCGGTAAACTCTGTTTGCGGGATACACGATTTGTGTGACGTCAGTGTGATGCGTTGTTCGCGTGTGGCGGTGTAGATGACGCCACAAGTCATTCGATCGGGTAAAAATGGCTTGCCGCGGTTGGTCCGTGGATGGGTGACCATCTTTACATACAGAGACCCCTCCGTGCCTTGGAAAGCACTTTAAACTGTTGGTCTTGGCTGTCACTCGCAGATCTTTGACAGTCCTTACGGGTCGTCAGAAGCCCGAAAGTTGACAGCCTGTCTTATCAAGAGGTACAGTGTTAGGCATCGTCCTAATAGAACGCGAATGCGCGATCATCGTAGGTTCGCGCGAATTTTACTCGTACGAACGCGCGATCAAACATATTGAACTCGAATAGGTGTCATAAACTGACAATCGCACGACGCTGTCGCGCGACTCATAATGTTTGTAAATCTATTCGCACGAACATAGTTCGTATGAACGCGCGATCAAACATATTGAATTCAAATAGGTGTCCTAATTGAAATTCGCGTGAATCGCGTCGGCCCAGCATTTTTAATCAAGCACTTTGCGTCCCACGTTGTTTTTTTTCATTTCCATCTAAACCCGCACAATAAGTCATCGAAATATTTCCCGACAGCAAAAATTTAGCTTCTCTGACGTCCATGGTTGTTGGTATCGACCGTACCACTGCCTTAATCCACGGTCGCTTGCTCGCGTCGCCAATTCGCGCGATGATCATTAGGACACTACTTTTTGCCATCACACGTCCACGCGATGGTCGCATCGCTTACTCGCGCGATGATCGCGCATTTGCGTTCTATTAGGACGATGCCTCACCCAGTTACTGGGTTGTTTTGGCCAGATAGGCAGTCACTCCATGTAAAATACTGATATTCAGCTGCATCCGGTGAGACCCCAACAATAGTTGACGGGCAGATGAAAAGATAAATTTTATTAATCAAAAAGTAACAATAGTCAAACAAGTCTCGATACGTATGACAAAAAAATGTGACTGACGTCTGCAAAATCGGAGCTATTGTTATTATTTCATAATATCGAATGACGTTTAATGTTTTTTAATTAATTTAGGTTATAAATAAAACTTAGTTACGTAGGTACAATAACTTGTGTGGGAAATGATGCAATGTGACGAGTTCAAATAATGTTTTGATAAAACGAGAAAACAGCCGCTAACAGATGTAATGATAACAAACCAACTCAAAAAGGGTGACCATACATTAATATGTACTTACTTAGATTATTTCCTGATCTGTTTGTTTTATGAGGTCTTTAAAGACGGTCAGTCTGGCCACTGAGTTGATTAAATCAGTATCGAAATCCACTGCTGACAAATGCCCCTCATTGTTCTCTCAAGCAACAAGAATAATTAATGTACCTAAGATTTTGTAATATCTTGGTTTAAAAGAGTGTCCTTGAAGTTTCTTGCCTGTTCTTCTCCGTAGAGAATTATGTTTTGGAATATGCAAAAGCTTAACATTTCTGACTAACTAAACAGACTCCTTGACAATTCAAAAGTGTCTGTACATTTCGACCAACGTTATGTTGTCCTTTCGTCTTTCTCAGACGACGTAAATAAGGATCGCTAATTCTTTAAAGAATCCACAATTGGTTACTCCAGTGGAATGCACCAGGCTGCTAATGCAAGGCATCTTCTTGAAAACTTAGGTGAAGTGAGCTTTAAGGGAGTTGTCATGTGTCAATTCCTAGTGTCAGGTGGAATGACACCTCACTTCACCTAAGTTTCCACGGTGAGAATTTCGCAGAATACACTAGCTGATACTCTACTATTCTCTAGCATCTGCAGTGCTATTCTGTAAACATCTCACCGTGAAAACTTAGGTGAATGAGCGTGGAGTGAGCTGTCAGTGTCAAGCCGTCTTGGTCAAGCCCTAGAATCAAAATCAAATCTTCACTGTGAGATTTTTACAGAATCGACATGCTATTCACGTTGGCAACGTCGAGATAATGTGTCATGGCTTTGAGGTAAATATAAATATATCGGAACAGTCATGAGTCCGGGATGTCAATTGACATCGAACCGCAAGTATGAAGTTGGCGCGCTTCGACAGAGTCTAGCCTTACGTTCGTACGAGTCGACGAGAGAGCTATAGCAGCGTGGCGCAGCTCTCATGACGATCGGATATCGTACGGACAAGTGCCTAGAAACAGTCCAAGCAACGTTTCGTTTTATAAATTTTGTTAAGTTCAAATATAACTTAAAAAGATTGATAATCATCTTCAGTTTTTTCTTCTTGCCCGCAACACACATCTGCGCCTAGTCAAACGTTCAACGGTGAAGAATCTAGCTCCAATCGGCCCCCTGTCCCGACAAATAAATAATTATTTTTTTCTGAAAACACTGCTGCTGCATACCTATGTAAGTCGCGTCTTAAAAAGATAGACAAGAAATAAGTACCACGTTGTGTCCTACCAAACACATGGACACTGATATGAATAACTAGTGTTTTGTCACAAGTATTAAGAATCCCAGGCAACCCTTGATCTTCATCTTATCGCCCATTATTTGCGTTTTACTACTATTATACGTAGTTTGATCTAAGTTCATAATATGCACAGCTGCTTTCTGTACAAAGTCTAAACGGTAAAATTAGATTTATTCAGATGCGATTGAAGTGTGTTCATTAGTAATAATATTGTTGTTTTTGTATGACGTATCAATGTTGTTCTAAATTGAATAATGTTTAACACGAATTTATTGACAAGTTTCTATTTAGTTAACATGTGTGACAAAAACGTATGTTTTCATCGGGTTTCGTTTTTTGCTTTTCGGCTACGGAACCCCAAAAAGCTGTTAACACGTTAAGGGTCGCATACTTTGTCTTTATTAGGACGTTAAATCAGAGATTGATAGGTTTTTCTATCTCCAGTACGCCAAAATTGGAAATAGATTCGTTCGTTCGTGGCCTGTTCGTTCGGCCGTTAGTCACATTAGTTGATAAATGTATCTTATCTCCGTTTCCCCGTAAGTTCCGTTTTTATTTAAATTGGGTGAAGTGCAATACAGGCATTTTTATGCAGAGCTTACTTCCTACGGACCTACCAAAATAAAAATAAATATTTCATACTATCCTTTGTTCTTTTGACATACATTTTGACGACCCTTTAGAAAGAAGGTTGTTAACAAAATTTAAGTTTTCAGCGTTTCTCAGTCTTTGTGTGGACTGTGGCGAAGCTTATCTATTATTATTCTCAATAGCTGGCTCTACTACAATAATAAGTTTGTTAAAAAAAATGTGTTGCATTTTTTTAACAATGCGTTGTTGCATGCGTTTCAATCATAACGCGAAAAATATGTTATTATAGTCAAATGAAAATATAAAAAAACATCCATATATTTGCTAACACGATTTGGTTTTTTGTTAGAGTTTTGGCGTTTATTGTCGGTATAGAAGGATGAATAGGAAAGATAGGAATTCTTACACAGGTTGTTAAAAGACCCATCTCATAGGCGTCAACTGCGCATTCTATACATCAAACTAATTAACATAGCACCCAAAACATTTATGGGAAACGAATTTTATTTTTGGTGTAAAAAAACCCTGTTTATGGTAGTGCGCAGCGTAAAGCACGCAAAACATTGTGCATATGGGAGCATGCAACCGTACAGAGGTCGTGGGGTATTTAAAGTTGTGTAATAACATTTAAAAAAATGTTTTAGTTATAAACGTCATTATAAGTCTGGAATCTTTAATACCTCCGTAACCAGAACGTTTCCAGGTATGGTAAAATTGGTACAAAAAAACTATTACAACGGCGGGAAGTACAAGTGTTTTGGCGTGTCGTTAAGCGTGTTTTTTACAGCCGATATTATTTTAACACTAAAATATATAAATTATGTAAAAGTATATAATAAAAAAGGGGGAAAAAGCTCGTAGGGCATCAAAATTACATCAAATCGCCATCAACGGGTCAAGTGCCCAAAAGGCTAGCAGCATTGCCACGTGGGATGGAAATGCTGATTCTTCGAGCAAAAAATAGGCCAGCCCTCTTGTAGTACTAATACAAATATTAATATTTGTAAAACCAATGTCTAGGGCAAAGGTAAACAAAAGAATGCTGTTTTTAAAATAGTAATAGTATTAATTATGTTTTATTATTTTAGCCTTCTATATTCTTCATTTATTACTTGAGCGGTTTACAAGGAGCCACTGAAATGTTCCACTATCACCTCATGGCTCTATCATCAGACCCTCGACACCAAGTGCAATATATAAGACTCATCAAAACGAATCATATGACTCCAAACTTGAGAGGTCTACTAGTAGCCACTGAAGAGTTCCACTATCCACCTCCTGGCCCCATCATCAGACCCTCGACACCAAGGGCAATATATTGGACTCATCAAAACAAATGAAATGAGCCCAAACTCGAGGGGCTAGTAGCCACCGAAGAGACCCACTATCAACCTCCTGGCTCCATCATCAGATCAGCTTCAAGATACCAAGTTGTAGTTTTGTCATCCAAATTACATATACATACAAAGTTTTATTTCGATACGACAATTTAAAGTAGGTTAAAACTGACTTCTAAGTTTCATTTGTTTACATTGTTTGTAAGTTAGTCACAAGTGAAGCTAATTATAGCGTGTTAAAAAGAAGATGTCTTACCGTCAACTTTTTACATTGGGTTTTTCTATCTGGAATTTCTCATTAGCAGCCCGGAGTCTGGATTTGTGCCCGGTAGATGGCAATAGGCTTGCCCCCTATTACATGGCACTTAAGCATAACTGGCGTGGGTGTACTATAGGTACACTTCTGCCTAACCCTTCTGGGATTACACGAGTGATGTTATGATGTTACTGCTGCTGCTACTGCTTCTACAGCTTTGAAATTCCGAAAGCGAAAACCCACTAACACTGACTACCCCCGAGTTGAACCACTAGACCAACGAGGTCGTCAATTGTTAAGGTCTGTAATGTAAGTATTTAAGTTAGAGATTAGGTACCATCGACACAAAAAGAAGAAGAAGCAGTATTGGGTAATAAAACGATTATTTTATAGCTGATTCACTCAATTCATCACCTTAAAATATTTATAAAATACATTAATAAAGTTAATTGTTTTAGGTACCTGAAACAATGTTTTGATATAATCATTGCGCAGGCCGCACGAGGTTGTGGGTTCAAATCCGAGCAAGTGCCAATGTGACTTATTCAATTCATACTTACTTTCTGAGTTAATCTTGGACATTACTGACATCGGTGAAGGAAAACATTGTGAGGAAACCTGGACTTTATAAGTCTGAATTCGTCAACCCGTATTGAGCAAGCGTGGTGATCGATGTATGTCATGCCTTCTCTTCATGAGAAGAGGCCTTTGCCCTGCAGTGGTACAATAACAGGCTGGTATTATTGCGCAGACGATGGTTAGGGTCAGTCACATTGTTTGTAACTTTACGTTACGAATTCGTATTGACGCGTATCAATGACCCAGCATGAATGAAAAAAAAAAACATTCCTCACAAAAATAGTAAGTAGGTATGTTTTTTATTTGAAGATAATTGAGTGAATCAGCTATCAAATAATCTTTTGAACTGTCTTCTTTTGTTTTACATTACGAATTGATTACTCACTCTTGCATCTTGTTTCACATCAAGTCAATGAGTAGGTAAATATGTAAATAAGTAACTGTTTTCACTTCACAATTACGCTGTTCTGGGCGGTCACACCCATATAGGATGCATCAAGACAGATGGGCCTGAACCGTCACATACTGGGTGCCTGAAGATGGGCATCGGTCGTCACCGACACCGAGCCAGGGAAGGAACGATGGGGTGACGATTTGGACTCGTTCCTCACAGATTGTCGGAAGAAGGGAAAGCAAAGCGAAGGGCGCGTGTGTTGGCTTATTTAGCTTCTTTAAAAATTCTTCCTTCCTGAAGCTGAATGGTGCCGAACGGGTGCCATCAGTTGGGACTGGCCATCTCTTAGCTGTCACTTATTTTAATAATTTTATCTATAGATTGTTTTTTCTTTTTTTGCACTCTGGACGCTTAACATGTACACATACTCGTTTAAGATCAACTTTAATGATGTAACAAATATTTTTGTATTCCTTACCAAATTGTTTAATGGCTGTTTTCATCAGGGCTACTTTCTATCTTCGTGGTAACTAGCTAAAGTTATTGCTATTAAGAATCCTGGCAAAGGTGAAACAATTCCTTCTAGCTATCTATAAGCCTCCTCCCTAGCTTGGCTTAACTTTTTGAGTCCCTGATCTTAAGCCGCCTCTCCAAACTTACTGAGCATCTTCTTATCCCAGAACAATTTGGATTCCGCATATCCCACTCCATAGTTCAACAGCTAGCTAGAGTTACTGAGCACATTGTTAACAACCTCAACCATAGCAAATATTCAGGCATGGTGCTATTACACATTGAAAAGGCTTTTGATACGGTTTGGCACGTGGGTTTAATCCTCAAGTTAATCTTGAACCACATCCCTTTATCCCTTGTTATGCTTCAGTTATATTTGGTTGAACGTACCTTTTCTGTAGCTTTTGGATATCACACATCCAAAAAGTGCAACTCTCTGCCAGAGTACCACAAGGATCAGTTTGGGGACTTTACCTCTTTATTTTATATTTCAGTAATGTTCTTAACCAAAGGGTTAACGCATCTCGCCGTGTCGCTGATGACACTGCAACATAAACCACTTCTGACGAGCTAGAACTCGTCATTCAACGACTACAACTTTCGCTTAATCTTCTTCTAGACTACTTTAATAAATTGAAGCTTAAAGTAAATTCCACAAAAACGGAAATTATCGTGTTCTGAAGAAAGAAAGTGGTCATTTCCCAAACGCCCTGTTAAAATTGAAGGGTATGACGTCCCGATGGAGAAAGCAGTCAAGTATCTGGGAACAACATTAGATGATAAAGTTAGCTGGTTGAAAAATCTCGAAGAATTCCGCTTTAAAGGAGTCAAGTCCCTTAACAGCTTAAAACCAATCCTAAATCGTAAATCTAATTTGGGCCCACAAACGAAATAAAGCATTTACTCCGCACTGGTTCGACCTCGTATGACATACGCAACCCCTGTCTAGAGTAGTATTAGCGACAGTTATTACTTACAATAAGCTCTAGGTCATGCAGAACAAAGCACTCAAATTAGCATTCAACACAAACCTCATACAACTTCATAACCATATCAAGTGTACACCTTTAAAGGAATTCATTGTGAATGTATCCCGAAAATTCTACCTCTTCAATCATTGTAACCCTCTGGTCTCACACATTACCGGGTTACCGGTTACCTTATGCCAGGACTAACAACAAGTACAAACTGACATAATCACCACAAGACTAGCGTGATTGCTGTCACCTAACTCATTAATATGTACATTACATTATGTACTAAACTAACCATTCATTTTTTATATTTTTATATTGCAATAATGAATCATCGAAAACTATAGGTATTCCCCCTCCTCCCTTAATTATTACATACATTACATACGTACATAATTTAAAAATGTGGGTCTGCAAACCCTTCATTACCAAACAGTCTCAATTTACTTGTACCAATTAAATAATTACTATTAACACTTCAATCATTCATGTTGTTTGATACGAGACTGACAACAGTTAAAGCGCGGTCTCTGTCAGAATGCATATAAAAGAAAGAGAAGCGCGATGACACAATGCTTCAACCCCGATAAGAGTCAGCCGGTTCTCTTCTCGAGACGTCGTCGACTCCCTCCCCCACTTCCCAGCCCGATCACTATGTACGGCAAGCCAATCCCTTGGGAGAAGCAAGCCAAATACCTAGGCGTGATCCTCGATGAGAACCTTACCTTTAAGGCTTACATTAAGGCGGTTCGCGCGCGCGCCTCCTTCGCTCTTATCAGGCTCCAATTCGTACTGACAGCCCGTTGCAAACTGTCCCTCAAATGCAAGCTCCGCATCTATACCGCAGTCATCCGTCCCATCATGACCTATGCCTGCGTTGTATTCGCGCACGCTCACCCACGTCATCTCCATAAGATGCAGACCCTCCAAAACCGTTTCCTCAGAAGGGTCACGGGTGCCCCCTTCTATGTCCGTAATATAGATCTTCACGTCGACCTCAAAATGCCAACCATAAAACAGTTCATGAAACGCTTATCAAAGGGTTTCTTCGACTGCGGCATCAAACATTTTTACCCCCTGATTACAGCGGCCGCCCGCTACACTCCCTCTCGCATTAGCAGTATTCGCCGACCAAGGCATACTTTAATCGACCCCGACGACGCCACTACCCTCCTCCAGGAGAGTAGTAAGGCCACTAGCACGCTACATAAGCCCAAAACCCGATCGCCGTCCTACCGCCCTCGTCGCCGAGGCCCGCCGCGACGCCCAAATCGACGCCCCTCCCGACCCTTGCTCGAGCCAGCCCGCGCCGCTGAGCCTGTAGCTTTAAATTCGTCCGTTAATAATACCAATCCTGATCCAGCTAGTCATTTGCTGCCCTCTTCCAGCGACGCCCTAAGCCGAGGTTCGTACCCCACAGGGGGTGCCCTTAGCGTTGTCGCTTAGTTTTAGTTAGTATATAAGTTTAAGTCCTGGCTGGAGGCCTTAATTTATTAGGGAATCCACAGGCAAGTCCGCTTAAACAGACGACAACCGCATAGGTTGACCTGCGAGATGCCAAACAAACAAACAAAAATGACACAACGCTGGTAATTTATTGCTTTATTGCTTCTGTAACATTTACAGTGACTCCGAACACGAAATTCCATTGGCGATGCAAAATTTAAGACAAACTCTTTGTTCGATGTTTTTGTCACTATGAAATTTGCAAAAACACTAGTTATGGTCTAACTAAAAACAGCACTGTATTTATTCTAAATAAAAGATCCAACATAAACTCCGCGCCTAAACGGAAAACAATTGTGCCAACTACCACAAAAAAAAAACTAAAATTAAAGTTTGGAACCATAAACAAATCATCCATTCCCGATACTTTTTTGACAGAATGTATGTTAGTAAACTGGTTTTTAATCGTTAAAAGAAACTTTTAGAGGTACCTTCGTGTTTTTTTTCTATGGTATCAAATTAGATGTAATATGTTTTTAACACAGATTCTAACTAGCACATATCCTGAAGACTATCACATATTTTCCTGAATTTGTTTACTGCAGTTGATCATATACTTTTAGGCATTATAAAACTTGCGTTTATGTCTTGTAGTCCTCGTAAAACGAGGCGGTTAAGTCTATTCAACATTGCTTGGATTATGCTACTTTAAATTTAGAATAAGATCTGTTTGTTAACTTGTGTTTACCTTTCTGTTATTAAAGACATTTAAAAAACAATCAATCTAATCAATATTAATAAAACAATATTATTTAAAAGAGTGTCCATGGCGTTTCGTGCCCGTTCTTCTCCATAGGTACCTACAGTCCGCGGGGCCTAAGCTGAGCTTTGAATTTGTGTGAGTGATTACCAATCCCACCAATGGAGGGACGCACAGCGCCGCAGACCGATTGTATAAACCAGTTTACCAATCACGCTGTATGCCAACGTCACACCTACACTATCTATATGTGCACTCACACAAACGCATAGCTCAGCTTAGGTCTCGCGGAAAGTACTACGCTTTGAAATGGGCAAATAGCTTCATATTTCTTACTAACCTACTTCTCGACAGTTCAAATTAATGGTTTAATTGTAATAAATGCTTTGAGTTCAAACAAAACTGGAAAAGTATGGGGGACACCTTGGTCCAGCAGTGAAAAAAGATAGGTTATAAGATATTAACGAAAACATTGTAGAGACTGCGACTCCGTGGCAACTCGAGGTGTCGAGTGTAAAGTCTGGTATCATGATTGGCTATTCGAGTTCTCGATATTGCATTCCGATACTTGCAATCAAGCGAGATCTCGTTTTCGAATCGATATTTCGCCTACTTTATGAAATAATGCGTTTTTTTACTTAAATTAAACAATCTTCAACCTACCTACCTAATTAAAATGAAAACTAAACCTACTTAGTTATCGTAATCGTGTTATATTTTGTGTATGAAAACATCTAAACGAAATCTGGAAAAAAACAATCATCTGTATATGTATATATATATATATGTATTATCGTTGAAGTAAAAATCAGCACACAAACATCACGCACTACATCACGCCCAGTGCTAAATCAATAGATTTCCAAAAGGAGATACTCTTCCCACGAGATCGAATCTCGTTTTTTTTTCTTATCGTTTGGAAATCGTCATGGATAGGGTATCCTCATGGATATGTTGCAACACGCACATACGGGGTTATAAATCGCAGACAGCGGTCTTATCCCCAAACACACACACGGTACACTTCTGCCAATGAATGAATATAGCCAGACCAGCACGCTAACTGCGTAACACACTATTAATAATCTGAATAATTTTGAAGTATATTGCTAATCCGATGCTTTCTATGTTAGAATACATTTTCTGCTCATTTACGTTATAAATGCAATCAATGTTGTTGAACTGTCAAAATGAAAGCCATTCCTACTGTTAGTTTGTTACGCTATTACCTCGACTGTAATCGACACCTCCACTGTCGCATTTGCACCCACGAGGTAGTTAATTAACAACTTAGATTTATAAAACTAAACTAAACAATTTACGTACAAGAAATTGCATCATAATAATGCTAATACTCCCCGCGGCCGCATCTCTCTACTTACCCAGTGGGGCCATTCCGATAACCGTGAAGATAAGTGACAACGATGTCTCACAAACAAGTCGTGTTGGGTGGTAGGGTTGCCATTTATAAATAATATATGGAAAGAAGTAATAAAAACCCAGAAATACAAAAAATACGTCCACTTATATTCATGTCCCTTTTTTTCTAAAGGGCAACGCAACGGCCGAGTTTTTAACAATTTATAACCCCGTCGGCGGTCTTAACATCGTGAAAGTGTATAAACCTTATATAACATATTTTCTTCTTAATTCGTACAGTCCGGACTAATTAAAAGGACGGTAGGTAAAACACCGGACATGTCAGATAGACCTGCATGGTTAGCAACCCTAGTTGGGTGACATAAATATAGCCCTGTTATCAAATAACATGCGTCATCAGCGGCGAGCCACGATGTGATTGAAGCGTGGGGTGGGCGTGGCACGAAGCTGGTTTTTGTTGAATTGACACAGAACAGAACTAAAGGGTTGAACGAGCCATTCTAGCCTCAGAACCGACGACGTGTTTTGATAGACGTAGTCTTCAGAGGAAACCACGAACCGGCCAACGTTGGGTGCGATGCCCAGGCTGCAGATTGGTGGAGCGAAGTTCAATCTTCAGCAGCAGCTGGATAAGAGTAGCCAATAATAGAGTTTCAGAGTGTGAAAGAGATGGAAGAGGTTAAATCCAACAGTTAATGATGCTGATGATGAGATCAGCAGAAATAAAGACTAAGCTTTCTCTTATGACAATGAGCAGGCTTCCAACTGTACCGTTCTGCTCTCACGTTGGTAGGCCTGTATCGGGTGTATCGTGGTACCCAAAAAGTGGGTTGTGGAGTAAAATACTGGTATTCAGCTGCATCCTGTTAGACTGGAAGCTGACCCATAATTAGTGAAGAAAAGGTTACGCAGATGACGATGTAGGCCATCAGGTTCTCATTTTGACAGTTCAACAACACTCATTGCGTTATTTGTGTCGTTAAGCGGGCAAAATCTTCAAACACATAAAACAATGGATTAGCCTCATCCTTCAAAATTATTCATATTATAATTGAAAGTGTATTACGCAATCAGGGTGCTGGTAGAAAGTGGAAACCGCCAACTATCTGCAAACATGCATGTCTCCACTATTACCAGAACTGATGAGATCTTGGCTGCAAAAGGGAGAAACACGATAACCATTTCACGAGTCAAAAAGATTATTTACCCGTGTAAGACAGTCACCATTTTAAAATACATACCTACATTTATGTTAGGTTAATTATGCTGATGGATATTTTTAAATTAATATCTCTCGAAGCAGAAAACTAGTTCATCGTTCAATCTATAAATAACAAGATAGAGAGTTATTAAGTCTTCAGTTTAAATAATTTTATTACTTAGGTGTTTTTTTTTTAAACTATCAAAAATTTTACAAAATATGTACATATATTAAGAACTTTTTAATGATAAGTTAAATAATAGTAAAGGAAATAGTGATAAATATATTTTTACTTAATTTGAACTCTATTTTTTTCTGCATTCACTGCCGGTATTTCCTTATTTTTTTATTTTTTTGAATCACACATACAACTATCATCACAGGCTTACTTAATACAATAGTGTAGTTATAGTTAATAATGCTTACAATATGAGACTTACAATAATTACATCATTATGAACATCTACTTATGACTAACTATACAATTTGCGGCCCGTGTGAATTCACTCAGAGTACAATTGAAGCAGTCAATCTGTTTTGACAACATATTGAGCGTGAAGAGATATGATGAACAGGGTGTAAAGTTCACTCATACTCTTGGAAAAGGGAGGATCCTCCGACCAGATGGATGTCGTATCTGGTGGACAACTGCCCGATGATTGTTGTCGGGACGTTGTATATATGCTAGCTGCGCGGGTAAACTTTGATTGCGCGATGCAGGATTTGTGTGATGCGTTGTTCGCATGGTGGCGGTGTAGATGCCACCACATCACTCCCCTCCGGAGACAGGAGGTCGATAGTGGGCTAAGTCTTGTATCTTGCGATGCTTGCCAATGCCAGCTGGGTTCCAGTGGGTTGGAACCGCGTGTCGCATAGTTCGCGGTGAGTCGGAACTGTCTGCGAAGATGCCCCAGTGAGTCGGGGTGGCTGACTACTGGTGTCGACCAGGAAAGGGATTAAGCGCTCTGCTTGTGGACCGGCCGAATGTGCAGTGTGCTGTGCCAAGTTTGCTGATGAGGCTGAAGGTGATGACCAGGTATGCGCTTGCGCTGCATGCTGATGGTCAGGACAACCTTTCAAGCCGTAGTTGCTGGCTGGCTGTGTGACTTGCGGGAGTGATGATTATGACGTCACGCTGAAGTAGTTGCACGAAGTGAAGAGGTGATGTTCATCACGTCGGGGTCACCAGTGAAGAGATATGAGGAACAGGGTGACCCCGACATGATGAACATCACCTCTTCACTGGTGCAGGGCGCGCGTCAGTGGCGCGTGCTGCAGCAGGTTGGCCCAGCACAAATAGAGTAGGATACATCAGTGGATACCCTGGATACATACCATACTGCTTTAAGTAGAGGAATCTTACAAATTTGTTCTGGATCCGTTCTAGAATAAGTTTGTACTTGGCTTCATGTGGCGACCAGACGAGAGCATTGCATTCCAAATGACTTTTTACAAGCCCTTCGTACAACGATCTCAGAGCACCGATGTTCGTGAACTTTCCTAGCTGTAAGACCAACCCTAAATTGCGGTATGCTTTTTTACAAACATCAGTGGTATGCTTACGGAAATTTAAATCTGTTATAAAGCGCACGCCCAAGTCCTTAACCTCTGAGACACTTTGCAGTTGGATTCCATCCATGCAATATTGATTATGATCTGGGTCGTTCGCACGGGTAAATGATAACACTGAACATTTGGTCACATTGAAATACAAACTATTACTACGACTCCATTCTACGACCCTATTCATATCCTGCTGCAGTAGGTCATGATCAGTTTCCTGTTTTATTTTAAGAACTAATTTCAAGTCGTCAGCAAATAACAATGGTATGGAGTTATTGACTACTCTCGGCAGGTCGTTAACTGTTAAAATGAAGAGAAAAGGCCCTAAGTTACTGCCCTGACTAACTCCTGATCTCGTGAAATAGGGCTCAGAGAGCTGCCCACTGCAGTCGACGTACTGAGAACGGTCTCGTAAATAGCAGGCATATGGAATGGAATATTTTAAAAAAAGGTCCCCCACGAAAACAGAGGGGTGTTTTAAGTTTAACTTGTGTAGCTGTAAGTAGGTATGTCTGCGGTATCGTAGCTCCCAAACGGCAGAACCGGTTTTGTTTTCTTTTGGTTCTGTTTGAAAGGTGGCTTCATCGAGAGGGTTCACCTGTAAAAAAAAACCGAAGGTTTTTGTTTGTGTCAGAGGAATAAAAAAAAAAGTGTTGTTATGTTATTTATATCTGCAGAGGTGTACCTACATGACTGGTGTAACTACGATGCAGCTTTTTCTTAGTTGAGGTGGCTTAATTATGTGTTATTGAATTTCAATGAATTCATATCGCAGCACAAAGATGATGCTATTTCCCATTGATCTAGTATTAGGGTAGTGCTACCTTGGCTTAGAAAAACAAAAAAATAGAAGCAATCATTTATCGAAATGAATGCTCGTTGATGATGCTCATTGATTATTCCATGCATAATGGTCCTACATTGAGGCTCGAAGATACAGGCCCGACACAAAGGCACCGCGTGTCGCGCGACGAGCGGTGCCTTTGTGTCGCGCTGTCGCGTCGCGCCTGTTTGCGGGAGCCTTTAAACGAAATGAATCAAGATTTCTAGACTGTAGGTATAATTAGAGCGAAAAGCTTGTTTGTGTCCTTGCATAATTATAATCATGTTGCAGCCATTCTCTAGTCAAGTGTTAATTAATAACTTTAATTACTTATTATTAATTAACAACCAATCTATTTGTCTACACGTGCTGGGCATTGTCTGAGATGTTATCTCCACGCGAAAACATGCTGATACTGATCATGACACACCTCTTTTATTAATCTTAAAAGATACAATGTTGCAATCAACGGAATAATTTTGTAGAGATATGAGGAACAGGGTGTAAAGTTCACTCATACAGATAGGTATTGTATCTGATGGGCAACTGCCCAACGTTTAATGTAGGGAAGTTGTATATATGCTATCTGCGCGGTAAACTCTGCTTGCGCGATGCAGGATTTGTCTGACGTCGCGCGTCGGTGTGATACGTTTGTTCGCATGTGGCGGTGTAGGTGCCGCCACATTTTTACTATCATCTTATTCGTTTATTTTATAATTTGGCCTACTTCCGTGTGGTCACTGGGAAATAAGTAGGCTAGTTCCTCCGATGGTATTGCCGAGGGCTATCGTAACCCAGTTTTTGGGTCGTTCAGACAGGCAGTTAAGTCCGGTAGGCAGTCACTCCATCTATAATACTGGGAAGTATCTGGTTACACTGGGAACGGACACGAATAGGATTGTGAAAAGGTCGCAGATGATGATTTCAAGCCGATGGTCAACAGCGCTAGCAGCTCATCTTCATCATCAATCAAATGCCATTTGAGTAGGACTCTAAAAATGCTCAGTTTTTTGTCGCATGCAGTTAGGCGTATTAGTACATATTGCAAGCAGAAAAAAATATATGTATCGCCAAATCTTCAAAGGAAAGACTTAGTCAAAACTATTTCATAAAAATATAATTGTATCATGATAAAACAGAGTTTAAAAAATATTTTTCGTCGCATAATTCTCAAAATGTCGAGCGTAATGTAGCGTTGTAGTCGATTTCCTAAAAACCAACTAAAACGCACATCTCTAGTTACGGTTTACGATAGTGACATCCCTAAATCTTTCAAATTACCACCACCGTCATGCAGTGTCGAGGCATGGGTTGCGGCTATATATATAAATATCCCCCGCTGGACGCCTAACGTCCTCTTTCTTTCGCATCAAGCAGACAAGCATACATAACCCCGAGATAAACGGGTAAGTGCTCAGTGTGATTGCCAATATTCTTATTTGTGTCCTGTCAGATCGCATTCTTTATGAATCTCTGTCTGCGGGGTCTGGCAGCTATTGTAATTGTTCTCGGCAGCCTCACTATGACTATCAAGAAAGCTATGTACCTATAGTGGCTACTGCCACATCACCTGTCACCATTACTGCATCACTCTGTGAATGCGTGTGCATGCTTCCCGCATCCTACGCTATGCTTGCCTCGCCGCGCTGCCCCTAGCGGTTCGCTTAAATCGCCTGGCCACGCGGCGAGGGACCTCCGAGATTACCCGCGGCATATGCACGGCATAACCTCTTATTGTAAGCCATCACCTCCATCCACCTTGCTTTTGGCTTACGGCCGGGAGACGCACACATCGACGGTGGCTTGCAGTGGTCTGGCACAACGCTTACGGGAGCACCCGTCTCGCGCTGATTCCAGGGTTCCAGTCTTGGGAAACACTTCCTGCCTACCGCTGTCAGACGTCATCGCTGCCTCCGCCCTACCGCTGGAGAGACGACCGTCACACGGACTACCCACGCGGCCACTACCGCCGCCTGAACCTGCCATCCACGTGGCTCGTGGGTGCCCGAGACCCCACGCCCACCACGTGTTGAGGCCCCTGCCTGAGCGGGCCACGTGCTTACACGCGGTCGTTCACCCCTGCGTGGTGCTGCCCATGCCTGGTGACCTCTGGGGTCGCTCCTCTACCCTGCTGCCTGCCCTATGACCTCACGCCGGACCACGTGCTGCGGCGTAGCCAAGCCCAGGGCAGTAACGTTCCTTTCTTTCTACCGATAGTGACCAGTGAACAAGTGCTTAGAGACCTTATAACCTACTTCCCTGATTTTTTCTGTGAACTCACACATGATGAAATAGCGTTTCCGTGACAATCAAGTCAGTCCAGTGCGTCATTGGTGTTAAAACAAAACTGAAGAAACGCAAATATCTTTTGACGCGGTAGGACGTATCTAACGATTAAAATATTTGCCTAAAGCTGTCACTGCGACCGTTATGTGCGGTCACGGTTTTTTTAAGAAACCGTTATTTTAGGCCGTCATTTCATAATACTCTTCATTAATTAATCAAAACAGTCAAATTTTTGACAGAATTCTCACCATGTCTGCCACTAGCGTAGACAGCGGTTTGAAAGATAAAAACTGTATGGCCAGGATAGAATTAAATCCTTCTCCTAATAACTTAAAGCAGGACACTGATGGAAATAATTCTAATGAAAGTGTACCCTATTTTATTAGGAAATGACAGGGAACTAGTAAATAAGGTCCAACTTATATTGCATATAATCTTTCTTATCAAAAGTTATTCGAGCCGAACAAGTATGTACTTCAACAGTTTCGATAATGTGTCGTGATATTATTTTCTTGACACAATATAAATTAAGTTAGTTGACCCCCAGGGACGTTTCCTTCTATTCATGTATGCCACTTAGATAAGCCCTAGTGACATGAACTGACAAACAATAATAAGTACTCATTGCAAATTATTTATAGATTGCTATTTTTAGAAAAAGTAGTAGGACTGCAGCTTCGCCACTATGGAAAATTTTATTTAATTAATTAACAGGTTGTCTACATAAAATAATCCAGTCCAGCATAGAAAAGAGTTTTGTCGACGCAAGAATAGACAAATTGACAAATGAATAAAAGAAATGTATCATTTTGTCTATTCTTCAGTCGACTTAACCCGGTCGTGCTATGCGTGCTGCCGACTTATTGTTCTGAGTGCCGAACGAGAGAAGAGAATGCGTTCATGACACCCGTCAGTTTCATACACACGAATACGTGTTTCGCGAATTTGATATTTATTCGTTACTAGAATTGTCGCACTGACAGGTGTCAGGAACACATTCTCTCGACTGGACTGTAGTCCTAATGCTACAAAGGTGCCAATTATCAATTCAAATGTGTCATCATTCTCTTGCCTTTAAATCAATTAATTTGGGGTCGACGCAATATGTCTTCTTCCATATTTCTTTATTAGTCGTGATATCCGTAGTCACCCTTCTAGACAATATATCGTCCCCTTTCTAGACAATATATCGTCCTTCACACAGTCCATACGTCATGTCTTCAGTCTTCAATTCAAAGGTGCCAACATATCTACGTATTAACTTAAGGCCCTATGATCCGGCGCTCGAGCCGAAGTCTACTTACTGTTGTAGACTCGCGAGTAGTTGCGCTCGCGCATTTTGGTAGGTATTTAAACAGAGTAATTATTTTAATAATTTTATCAGGATATACTCAGCGAATTGCGCTAAACGATCTTACTACCGTTTCATTTAAAACGGTTTTCCAATTGGGACGGGTCGATGTTGCCAGCATGTGGCAGCCATGTTGTTTTGGCAATTTTATTCTAACCTATTTTTTATTATTTATGAACTCATGCCAAATCACCACGACCAGTTACACAATTGAGCGGCACGTGCAAATGATAAAGTTTTCATAATGAATGTTCGTTAGTGCAAACTTTGATGCTTTGCTCCCATTTTACGGCAGACGCGGTGGCCTTTCAAAGTCTACTCTCCAACGTTTAAAATACCTCCCCACATACTCCAACTGAATGAAACGAAGTTCAGAACTTGTATCAAACGTACACTATGCAGCCAAGCATATTATAAGTTGGAGGATTACATATCTGACAAAAATGCTTGGCTCAACGCTGGTTCTGCTCCACACGGGCGCCTAAACAATTGATTAGCATTCGGTAATATTGTTGGAGCTGCTGAAGATTGTAAAAACTATCTTTGGCTTGTATAAATTCAATCTTTTAGTATTGTATAATTGCAAAGCACACGTGTGAGCACTATGTAGTACCTACTATAAAGCTACCCTATACTGGGCACGTCTGTCATTGACTTGAATGTGCCCTGGCGGCTGAGAGTATGTCATGCTCACTCAAATGTCTCGTTGGTGGTGGCGTGTATGTTGGATCATTGAGTTCCCTTCAAAATGGTTGAGCTGAATAGTGCTGATCCATACGTCATGTTCGTGAACGGGCGCCGTCAGTGGGGACTGGTCATCTCTTGGCAGCCACGGCTTATTTTTATTTCCGATTTTTTATGTTTTTATTACGGGTCTTTCTACATCGTTCTCACATGTATAATTTCAACAAGACGGATGTAACAAATTTTTCTGTATCCATATTATTTAAAAGAGCGTCCATGGAGTTTCTTGCCCGTTCTTCTCCATAGGTACCTACTTTCGGTTTGGAATGGGCAACTAGCTTCATATTTCTGACTGACCGACCCCTTGACAATTCAAAAGTGCCTGTAATTGGTTTATTTGAAATAAATGCTTGTAATAGTTTGAGTTTGGTGACCAAATTTGAAACCACCGGTTCGGTAAACAATCTTGTGAGGTTTTCTGAAGTCGCAGGTAATAGGCTGCAAACAAGCAATGCCCTTAAGATCAGATTTATGCGGCAGAGTTGTTGAAAATTGGACCACTCGCGTCCGGGCAACCGTGAGACACCGCGGCGGACATTTAAATGATGTGGTATTCCAAACTTAATGGCATACATGAGCCTTTCAATAGAAAAAATAATTTCGATGATAGCTCGAACACAGCTTCTTTTATTTCATCTTAACATCGAACCGTTCTTATTCAAAAACCCTAAAAGGAGCTACGTCTGCCAACGAACTGCTTTGCAGTTTGGCAGAGGTAATATGTTTTGTAAAAAGATTATTTTTTGTGAATAAACACTTAGATTTTTTTTTATGAAAAAAATAAGAAAAAAACGTATCTTAAGTAGCTCGGACAGATTGGTTAAACATTACGAAAACTTTATATTTTTTTTATACCCTGCAAAGTTAATGTAATCATGTTATTAAAAACGAATTGCATGTCCGCCAGATCCTTAGATAAGTATGTTTTTTTTCAGAATTTTATAACACAGATTTTAGTGTTTCCCATGGACTCAAAAAACTAGTTATCACGGTCTCTCTCGGATCATAGCGCCTTTTGATTCGCAAAATTGTGCTGTCGCAGCTTCGTTTTGACAGTGATAAAAGAACTGTAAGGGCCTGCGCCCACTGGGGCGGCACGGTACGGCAAGGGAGTTATATAACTTACTAGCATGACAGTAAAATTTACATTTCAATAACACGGCATGCCGCAGCTTTTTTTTTGCCTACGATGGTTTTATTGAAATTTCAAATTGTCATAAGTACTAATCAGTTACATTCCTAATCGTCGCATAAAATCCCTTGCCTTGCCGTGCCACCACACAGTGGGTGCAAATTATGTACCTGATCAGGTTTATTTCAGAACCAAAATAAAGAGTCATTGAACGTTTTTCGGCTAAATGATGATGTCAATGATTCTTCAATATTTACTACGATACTTAACTTACGACACAACCTTTTATCAATCAAACTACTAATTGTAACTATAATTAATAAATAAAACAATTATTTTAAAGTATACCAAGCAGTTTTTATTAACTTAATTCTTTTATCTATAAAATTAATGTTTATGTAGGTACATAGAATAATAGTATAACAATTAGTTCTCTAACAGCTAAGCATAAGATTACGTAATACAATTTAGTTAATTATTATATTGTTTACCTATAATAAAAATCTTTTCGCGCACTGGATGTTCAACGCACTGCTTAGCGCCGAGAGATGAAAATCCAACAGTGAGTTTTTCGACGCGCTGAGATGCACTCTGTTGGATTCTCAATGCTCCTTTTATCACCGAGAGTGAAAATCCGGTGGGCGATAAAATCCCGCCGGGATATATCTACGTCCGTGTGAACGTGGTCCTTTTATTTTATGTAAGGTTAATTAACGGTATAATACAAAGCCGTGTGCCCGATGGAATTTTCCATCCAAAATTGGTGAAGGAAAAGAATCCCTATTTAACCCCTAATTTAATCCCCATTAGACCTAGTTTCACCAAACTGTTCATAATCGGACATTAGTAAATCAGTCATTTGAATAAACGTCGATTTTTAATGGTATTTACGTTCCACCAGAAAAAAATAAGCGAAATGTATTTATTATTCACTCTCAAATCGGTGGTTAGTTGTCAAAGCAACCAAAATAAAAGTCGCAATGTCATGCTATGCTAGCCGTTTCTAAAATACTCGCACTTATTAATGCAATATTAAAATGTCAGTTGTGTAGTCATGTTTGAGTGTATTCAAATTCAAACTATTTTTTTTATTATTTTGTTTGCTATAAGATGAATTGACTTTAACATGGTTATATATAAAAGGTTAACAAAGGATAATCGACAAAAATGTATGGAATCTGGTCTAAGCACCAATAGCAACCACACAAAGGTATTTAAATATAGACCTATAACTACTGTGGGGGCTCATTTCAAATCGCTGTGTGGAAAAGGTTATAGCTATGTTTCGTAGGAATGACCTGAACGCAAGATAACGGAACCTAATGACATAATTATGTGTGGTTGTTATTGGTCGTGGGGATAATTTTGTTCGGTTCTCTTTTAACAACATCAACATAATAACATCGCTTTTTTCTTAACCTGTATTAGTATTTACACCCACATTTTGTCCGTTATTTTTAAGTCCCATGTAATAAGGGGCGAGTCCTTTGCCATCAACCGTGGCACAAATCCAGACTCTGGGCTGCTTCTGAGAAATGAAATTTTCCAATTGTTTTGTAATCGATAAACCATTCGATATACTTTGAAGTTTATTACAAAAAAGAAATAAACGCGACACATATGTGACGTTTATGGACTTAACGCAGAGCCAGTAAGAGTAGCATACAGATCAAGCGTTTTCATTTCGGGACAAAATTCCCGCATCGCTTGAACTTGAATGTCGAAGATGCAGCTCGCTCTGGACGTTCTTTTACGGATAAAGTGGATTTTTTTATTTTTATTTATGAGCTAGGGGTTGACCACAAACCAGTTTTGGCCCATTTGAAAAAGTCTGTGTATACAAAAAAGCTCGATATTTAGGTGCCACACGAGCTCGCTGAAAGAAACCGAATTAATCGTGTAGGTCCCGTTTGCGATTCTCTACTGAAGCGTAATGAAACTAAACAATTTTTTAAAAGATTGATCACTGGTGATGAACAGTGGATCACTTACAACAAGAACGTGCGAAGTTAAACATGGTCTAAGGGTAGTCAAGCTCCAAAGACTATAGCGAAACCCAGATCAACTTCAGACCACACACAACTTTAGACACTCAACAACAATTGAGAGAGCTGGGTTTGGAAGTGTTAATGCATACCATCTCAGATTTTCACCTGTTTCAGTATCTTCAGAATTCTTTAGGTAGTGTTAGGTTAACATCAAGAGAGGCCTGTCAAAACAACTTCGTTACACAAAGTCGGTTACAGAACTTAGCGATGGAAAGTTCAAAACCCACATCAAACGTGTCCTTATCAAAAAAGCATATTATAAGATTAAAGACTACGTCGAAGTCAAGAAAGTTTGGCAATAATTCCTTCTGCGTATTCCGTGGCTTCCCTGGTACCTCATAAACGGCATCATTACGTTTTTTTTTTGACATAATCTTCTCATTATTTGACATTAAACACCTACTTTCGGGTGGGAAATTATGAAATGAGTTCTCCCGCTCTGGGTGGAGCGGGAGGGCGTGTCAGACTTTTACTGACTAAAACCCACCCTTGTTCCTTCAGTTGCCTGTGCCAGAGCCACGGTATCTCTTTCGAACATCCCGCGACTCTGAGACATTAAACACCTAAAATCTTTAAATCTCTAAACTTATTTGTGGCTTTTGCGAACAGGATATTAATTCAGATTTGTTATAGTTGAAATGGCAATCACGTCATTTGGTTTAAATAAGTTTTAAATTGTATTATTATATTTTTCTTTAATTAAATTCTTTTTATCTTTTGTGAATGTGAGAACGTTGTAGTCCTTGTAGATTGTAGATTTGTGGTCCATTTTGTATTTGTTAAACACCTGGTAGGTTGTTGACAGGCGTACACTGTCCTCCCATACCTATTATCTTGTAAAATCCAATTATTTTATGAGAGTAACCATGGAGTTTCTTGTCGGCTCTTCTCCATAGAAAACGACTAGTTGGAACCGTGCACCTAGATTCGGACGTTTAATTTGTGCCCATATAGGTTTATGTGAAATAAAATATTTTGATTCATCGCAGTTTTTTACAGAAGTCCCAACTTTCTACGGCAATGGGCGCTACAAAATGGCAACATGTTATTGAACAAATTGGCACTTTTATGTTAAAATCAAATGTTAATAAACTATGAAAAGACCGTCTTGGATTTGTATATAAAACACAAAAAAAAACCCACCTATTTATTCCTATTTTGGGGTCCTAAAAATACGAAATAGCCAAGTAGCTCAACTGCAACCAACTTGGAAGTAGCGCTCACCGGCCACTACCCCGGCATCGTCAACTTCGCTCGCTCGGCTCGCGCGCGATTGGTCTCAGCTCTAACCTAACCAAACCCATTTGGTCGGGGAGACCTAGCTTAGTTACTACTACCAACTGTAAGAAAAGTGAAAAAAGGTTAGACCTAGCTTAGTTACTACTACCAACTGTAAGAAAAGTGAAAAAAGGTTAAAAGAGCTCATTTATTTAAAAAAACGTGTGGCGTATTTGAGGGCCATAAAGTACTTAGAGGTTAATTTATTTAAAAAAAAAAGCACACATCAGTTAAAGGTCAATTAGTTTTTAGAGGATCCTGACATATAATAATAACCCTCACGTCACACTAGGCCAACAAATTAACTTCGTGACATATCCAATAATTTGAGAAATTAATATTGTAGTATATTATTATTTATTAATATTGTAGTATTATTATCCATTATTATTACAGTATTATTATACTTTAATAGAGTATTATTATTCATTAATATTATTCAGAGTGAATCATTTATTTTGAGATAGTTATAATTTTATTTTATCTTATTTACTGTTGACATTGTTAATTTATTATTGTTTGCTGAAATCACTTTTAATTGGTTATATTGACTTGAAATAATTCATAATTTCAAGAATAACTAATTAGATTTCTTGATTAATTAATTTAAAGTTAATAATTAGTTTTCACGGTATTTAGTCTTGTAGGTATGCGTACACATGTTTGAACAAATTATTTTATCTTATCTTATATTCGATTAGATATGAATTCTAAAGCAGGTGCTCCAGATTCAAAGACATGCAATTGTATTGATGATAACATAACAATCATGCAAGGATTATGTTATAAACGATTGTTGATAATTCTAAAGTTACTGTATCAGATTTTAAGTCAACATCTATGTATACTTAAACATGATGTGTACAAATAAATAAAATTGAAGTGTCTGGTTGTAATGTCAAAATAAAAGCTTGCATGTAAACATGGTCATGAAAGTATTGGGTACCTTTAACAAAAAATATTAGGGTTCCTTACGTCCTAATGAAAAACGGAACCCTAACAGGATCACTCGTGTATCTGACTCTCTGTCCGTCTGTTACAGCCAATTTGCTCCGAATCTACTAGACCGATTAGTTGAAATTTGGTACAGATATGAATTTCTGTGATCCAAACATGGTCGTGTAACGTAAATAAACGAATTTCTAATATGTGGGTCACTTTTGAGGAAAAACTAGAAAAGTAAAATCAAAAATTTGCAAGCAGCATCATGTGACATTACACATATTGCACATGTGCCTATATTTTTGTTTATTTTTAAAATAAACAGTTTTTAGTTATCTAAAAAGTTACAGATTACAGGAAAACCTAAAAGAAGTCTATGCGTAGAAACATATAGTTGCAGTTGGAATGTATGAGAGAACACGTTTTTCAACTGCAATGTCAACTTTGTTCTTGGGATCTGCAGACACGATAGTACCCCCGCCAAGACGAGCCAAAATCAAAAAGCATAGCACAACCTTTTCACGAAGCGTTTCGTCGTACTTTTATACCCTCATAGCCTGGATAATGCTAGACATGTTCATGTTCTTTCTCCAGAATCAGCTTACCTACTGACAGGGTATATGAGTTCATATATTTGTTTTTTTAATTGACGGTATAAGTCAATTATTTTGTTATCTTCATTTATTATTGACATGATCTACTCATTACAATGTTTTTTAATGAGCTGTATTGCAATATGTGGTTAGCTAGCGACCTCGACAATTGATATTATTATTCTTGCCTGAGCAAACGGCAGCAAGTTCGTCATGCTTCCTTATATGTCACTGCTTGCGGTAGCGTCGGGGGTCGGGTTTCCTCCTTCTTTCAAATATGGCGAGGGGGGTAATGGCTGATCTTTGCGTTATGCTCGTGAACGGGTGCTGCTTGTGGTGACTGGTCGTCTTGTTGTCTATGGTTTTATTATAGTTACAGTAATTGTTCTGTTAATTTATTTTACTTTGATGGTCCTAGTTTATCATTTATTTATTTTTACATTATCCAGTATTGCATATATAAGTTGCCATGGTCTTTAGGCCTGGAGGCTTTCATTTATGTATTAAGTTTTATTAACATTTTTTTTTCTTTTTTTGGAATTGGCATGGCAGAACATTAAATTAGCCGTATGGCAATTAATTTAATTTAATGTTTTGGTAATTACTTACAATTGTATAAAATCCAGTTCTTCTAACCGAACAGACAGCTGTGCTGCTGCGGAGTTTGTTGCGCCAATTCTTCTTCCCAGCTAAAGCACTAGGAAGTGGTGAAGGGCGGGCGTTTTGGGAGACTGTCTTATGTAATTTTGACGTTTGAATAGTGCTGATTCTGAGAATCAGCAATTTTTGAATAAATGACTTTTGATTTTGATTTTGAGACAACTCAAATTCTCAAGATAAATTAATGTTGTTAGCAGACTTGTAATACACACTAAATAATGAAATCTGTTACGAAAGCTAGGATTAGCACACAAACAACAAAAAAAATAAGAAATTTGTAACTTTCTCCCTCCAGCCCTCTAAATGGGGCGTGTTGGTCTGTATATAAAATAAAACTTCTAAGGTTTGGTATGCAGGCTAGGATTTGCACACAAACAACAACAACGAACGTTAGTGCAGCTTTCGTGCAACAAATGTAGTTGCACGAAGTCTCCGCTGACGTTCATTTTCGGATCCTCCGACCAGACGGGTATTGTGTATGGTGGGCAACTGCCCGACGATTGATATCGCCAATCCAAGCCAAGAGGTGATAGTTTAGTGGCTCCTGTTAAACCACTCAATTCATAACTTCGTTGGCTTTCTATCAATTAAATAAAGAATTTACTAGACCAACAAGAAAATAATAATACGAAGTTTACTTAAAAACAAAACACAAAATATGCCTACAACACGCACAAAAAAATATTAAATTTACTTGTATTAATAATACTATTTGCTCCCGGGAGACTAAAAACGTTTTTGTAATCCTCCTAGGCTGTCAATTTTACTAACTGTCATCGTTGAAGATAAAACCAACGGATAACACATAAAACTGTGGATAAAATAAGTGTAATCATTTTTGTTTTAATTTGTTTACGATAGGAAACCTTACTGCCAATTTCTCCTGTTATTTCTCGATTTCACGCGTTATTGCACTGTTTCCTACGTAAAGTAACATAAGTAAACAGCACAACATGACGATTGAGCCTGTCCTGTCATCTGTCAATCCGTGGGTGATCTGTGGTTAGGGGACTGACTGTGACTGAGAATGGATAATACAATTGTGATTACCCATTACCCCAATGCAACCCCAATGATATTTTACTCATAGTAATATAAAACGTCATCGAATTTTCCACTATTTTTATAATTTACCTACTGTTGTATTTTTTCTGTTGTCCGTTCGTTAGAAATAATTTGTAAAGGATGCATAAGATCATAACGCACCTTCATTAATTATAAGCGGAGTGAAACTAAGCCGACAAAACATATTGAAAAAAACCACTCGCTCCATTGACAGCTTGTTTTGTTTATGTTATGTTTAGGTGGCGCCATCTGCTCTCAGCTAAGCGTTTGATCCCTGGATATTCGCATTTTGTAGTGTTGCCCGCTACTTTTTCCCCTAGCCTGAGGTGCGTAGTTTTTTTTATATTAATGATAAAATTTACTGCAATAGGCTCGCCCCCTATTGCATGGGACTTAAACATAACTGGCGAAATGTGGGTGTACAGGTGCCCAACCCTTCGGGGAAACAAGGCGTGATGTTATGTATGTAAAAAGTTTACTACGAATATGACTATGAATGATAGGCTGAGGAATGATGTGGTAAGGCAGCGGTGCGGTTTAAAAGAAGATGTAGTGACAAAAATTTAAAAGAATACCTATGCTTAGATGGTTTGGTCATTGAGAAGAGGAATGAAAGGAGACTAACAAAAGGTATTTACAAGGCAGATGTCAGTGGAAACGCCGGGAGGGGACGCCCTAGGAGGATATACAGTGACCTTATTGGTGATGTTCTTCAGAAAGGTCAGGTGCTTAGCACTAGCAACCGGCGTGCGTGTATGACCAGATGTATGAACGTAAACGAGGCAAAAGGAATATGTAAGGATCGTAGCAGGTGGTATTCTGTGGTTTCTGCCTACCCCCATGGGAAGAAGGCGTGAGTGTATGTATGTATGATAAAGTTTAACATTTTTGATTTGATACATGCATTAATAATAATACTATATTTAAAAACGTCTGAATTTCCAATTTCGCTAATAATATCAGTGAAAGTCATATTGACCAAGTCTTACAATAGCTTTTCAATAGAAACCAAACCTGAAACTTGAAACGTCATGCGCTCATACTATGGGGCTACAGAGGGGGGAAACAATCTGACAGCGTACCGTGTTCGGATGCTCTCTGTCAACGTTTCGGCACAACGACTGTCGGATCAGGTGCGGGTCATCCAAAGTAATCATATGTTCGATGACACTGTGCTTGATCACCTGCGAAGTGAAATGCAGAGTGGCAATGTCATCGCCCCCCCGTCGCAGACTGTTGTGGTACTACCACAGTCCAACACAAGTCAAATGACGAGGGAAGTGATGATAGGGGCTACAAACGTAAGTACCCAGTGCAATGAGGAATTGAGGAGTGCTTTGGAGTGTGCGATTCGGGAATATCGGTTCAGGTCGCCCGAACTTAGACCACGCGCACCTAGTTTGCCCATGCATAACAAAAATAGGGCGTTGGTGGTGGTCCTGGATTCGAAGTTATCAAACTAATTTGATGACTGCGAAGACCTCACCGATACTCATTCGATTCTGTACTGCGCGGCTGTAGCGGCATGTCGTGTAGCTCACGTCAAATTTGCCAATAAATCTAGACCTACGCGACCGAAACCAACCGTACCAGCTTGGCAGTGCAGAATTGAGCACCGTATTGGTGGGGCCAGAGCGCTCATAGGCAAACTAATCTGCTTCAGGGACGGCAATACTCGACTAAGAGTGATGCGCTTTGTGAGGCGAGCGTTCTCAGGGACTGAATATTAGCTCTCAGAACTATAGGTCCTGCGTCACAGAGCGCATCGACTTCCTGAAGCAGAAAGTGTATGCATGGGCTAACCGTATTCGTAGGTATAAGCGGCGAGTAGAGCGATACACTCAGAATCGCACCTTCCAGAGCGATGAAAGGTGGGTTTATAGGTGTTGGGAGCGACCGAACCAAGGTGTTTCTGACACATGCCTGCAAGATAATGATGCCATGTGTTCTTTCTGGCGCAGTATGTGTTCGGTGCCTGTCAGTCACACCGAAGGTGATTGGGCTCGGGAAGTCGAGCGAGCCTGCAATCCAATACCAGAAATGGGGGCGATTACCATCTGCCCCCAAGATGTAGCTCGTGCAGTCCGTCCGTTGCCTAACTGGAAGTGTCCAGGGCCGGACGGGCTGCAGAACTTTTGGATCAAATGGTTTACAAGATCGCACGCTCGCTTGGCGGCCCAGTACCAGACGGCTTTGGAGTTTGGTTCGCTACCCCAGTTCCTAACAACAGGAGTTACCCACCTGCTCCATAAATCAGTTAGCACCGCGGATCCCAAAAATTATAGGCCGATCACGTGTTTACCGATAGTCTATAAAGTGCTTACATCCATTTTGAGAGCTAAAATTAACAAACATATAGACACCAACTCCATCATGTCTGCCTCTCAAAATGGATGTAGGAACGGGTCCCGCAGTACTAAGGAGCTACTCCTCATTGATATGGCCAATAGCCAACGGGTTCGTCGTTCTCGAAAGGATCTGTCGACATGTTAGATAGATTAGAAGAAGGCCTATGACTCGGTGCCACATACGTGGCTCATGAGGGTGCTGCAGTTGTATAAAGTAGATGCAACTCTGCGCACCTTCTTGTCATTTATGGGGCGATGGTGGATGACGGTCCTTCGCTATGCAGGATGTCGGAATATCCTGAGGAATAGCGAGCCGATAAGGATCGAGCGAGGCACATTTCAGGGCGATAGTTTGAGCCCGCTTTGGTTCTGCTTAGCCTTGAATCCTCTAAGCACACTGCTGGAGGATTCCGAGGCATAATGGAGCTACTGAAAGTAACTGAAACTTTCAGTAGCGCCATCAGGATGGAATTTGGTGTGGACAAATGTGCGGTCATGCATGTAAAGCGAGGGGAGATTGTGGAATCCGTGGGAACCCAACTCTCGGATTCCATAAACCTTAGAGTCCTCTCCGCATCCGAAACCTATAAGTATTTGGGTATGTCAGAAGCGTTGGGCATCAATGGTACTTACATGAAGCAATTGTTGAAGGAGCGCTTCTTTGGCCGCCTGAAGAAAGTCTTAAATAGTCTTCTGTCAGGCGGAAACAAGGCCTTTAACGGTTGGGTCATGCCAGTTTTGATGTACTCTTTCGGCATACTCAAATGGACTCAGACCGAACTCGACGCCCTGGATAGGAGGGTCCGTACACTGCTGAATGCAAACCGAATGCATCATCCACGGTCATCGGTAATGAGACTGTATATCCCGCGAAAGTGTGGAGGTCGAGGCTTTTTAAACGCTAAGACCCTACACAATCGCGAGATATGCAGTCTCAGGGAATATTTCCTAGAAGCCGACGTGGGGATGCACCGTGATGTGGTCGCGGTGGACAAGGGCCTCACCCCGCTCTCCTTGGCTAAAGAGAACTGGCGCAAACCTGTAGTGCTTGACACTAATGATCTCAGGGAAGTATGGCAGAGTAAGGAGCTTCACGGACGCTTTTTCCGTGCCCTACATGGACCCGATGTTCTAGCGTCCGAAGCCTGGTGACCTCTTTGGAGAAACCGAAGGTTTTGTCTGTGCAATTATGGGCGAAGTTATGATGACGAACAATTACCGGAGATTTATTGTGAAAGACGGCACGGTTGACATCTGTCGGGCATGTCACCGTCCGGGGGAATCAATTAGACACATTATCACAGGGTGTTCTCGTCTAGCTAACTAAGAGTACTTACATAGACACAACCTTGTAGCCAGGATTATCCATCAGCAACTTGCTCTGAAATACAGCCTTGTGGAATCGGAAGTGCCCGTATTACAGGTACGTGCCCGACCCAGTTCTCGAAAATGAAAATATCACATTGTACTGGGATCGATCCATCATCACTGACAGGACTATTGTAGCCAATAAGCCTGATATAGTGGTGGTGGATCGAGTAGAGCGGCGCACAATGATTGTTGACATAACGGTCCCGCATGACAGTAACCTAGTGAAAGCCGAGAAAGATAAAGAATTCAAGTATCTTGATTTGGCTCGCGAGGTTGTCGACATGTGGGATGTGGACTCAGCAATCATTGTGCCGATAGTCGTGACAGCCCATGGCTTAATGGCCAAGAGCTCTCGTTGGGCAGCTGGATCAAGGGCTTGATTCAGAATGCGGTACTTCTGGACACGGCTCGCATTGTCAGGAGGCTCCTCTCTTGGAGCCCTGACCGCCGGTAGCTTGGACCCTGTTCCCGATACCGGTGGGATAATATTTTTATATTTTTAAACGTTTATTTTATGAATTCTGAAAAATATTTTAAATGTAATTTATAAGTTTTTAAATGGAATAAAGGAGATAATAATAAAAAGAGGTAGTCGATGAAGCCCTGTTTTAGAATGGTTTAAAAAAACCGGCCAAGTGCGATTCGGACTCGCACACCGAGGGTTCCGTACAAACCTGTAGGTATATAAGTAAAAGTTCAAACATCCCCTCAACTGTACAGCGTACTCCGCGAGTACGCGTCAAAAAAGTCTTTATCTGTGCACATACTCCTACAGTACGCGCGTGTGGACCCAGCATTACACCGCTATTTTGTCTCTGCCCGGCCACCTATCTTGCTCTAACTTGTATCAGAGTGTAGGCATTAGAATAGGCAAGCCATACAAAACCCAAGCTAAACATTTCGTGACAGTTTTGACACGGAATGTTTCAAATCTGACGACCACGGTGACGCGTTCATTTCGTTTCGTCACTCGGATTTTCAACACCCTAATTAATAACCATGACGAAATGCTATAAGACGTTGCTTCGTACCAAATTTCTAGATTCTGAGTTCACGGGAAGTACCGTGATTTTTGATTTGATTCCCTTGCGTGTGTCGAAAATTTGCGGCATAAACGGCTGTATTTTTTTATTGCGTTGGCTTAGTGGTTTGATTTTTTCACAGCTCCAAGGGCCAATAGACCAGAGTATTTGATATAAATTCTAGCTTGATACATCCACGTGTTCCTGTGAAAACGGGTCCTGACAGACAGACAGACGGACGGACGGACAACAAAGTGATCCTATAAGGGTTCCGTTTTTTCCTTTCGAGATGGGGAACCCTAAAAACGCTAAGGGTAAGGCGGGGTGTTTGTTCGAACGCTTCGTTCGCACACTAGACCCCCACTCCCTCCAAACCTAACCTGTCCAAGTCGGGGTGCCCTCGAGCTCGCTTCGTTCTTGCACCCAATAACACAAAAAAATGCTTACTTTGATAATAACTTTATTATGAAAACATATTCAAAAGCCTCCACCTTTTCCGAAAAAATATTTTTTTTTCATAATGCAGCCGCCACAAGTACTCCACTATTGCATCGATACGGCCTAGCGATTCATTTTACGCATTTTGACAGACGCAACTGAAAAACTTTGAATAAGTATGAATTTTGTGAAATTTAACACGTTGAACACGGCTAAAGATAGCTCGTAAACGCGCGTAACGGCCTTCATTTCCCGTACTAGAGTTTCCTGCTATGCGTTACGTCCGGTATATTTCCCGTACCACTATCAACTTTTGAAATCCTCCAACTCTATGAAGAAACCGAATTTGGACACGAGTCTTTATAAAATACGGGGACAATATACTCCTTTATATCACTTTGAATCCCTCACGAAACTTATTAGTTATGAGTGAAAATTTGGACCCCTAAGTTTACTTGGTTGTTAGTAATGTTGCTGTTGGGCCAAACAACCTCTTATAACCGGAATAAAAAATATTAACATAGACTATTTGTAGACTGTTTGATAGAATGTTTGTATTTACTATATTGACTGCCTCGTTGGTCAATAGGTCGCAAGCGCTACTGCTGAGTTATTGTTATTGGGTTTTTCCATCTGGAATTTCTCAATAGCAGCCCGGAGTCTGGATTTGGGCTGGTTGATGATAATAGGCTCGCCCGCTGTTACATGGGACATAAACTTTACGAACATGACGAAATGTGGGGGTACTATAGGTGTACCTCTGCCAAACCCTTCGGGGGTTACAGGCGTGATGTTATGTGTAGAAAATATATTTATTTGCATATATGAAAATACACATTATGATAGAAAGTGTGGTTACATCCTTGTAAAAAACTCCAAAGTATACATAACGATGTATTTTGATGCCACATTCGCCATTATATATAAAATGATTTGTTGTTATAATAAATGTTAGAATATAATTATGATGTTGAATATCGCTTTAAAAAACAATAAACATATTTTGGAGGTTTAACAAAATAATACATTAGAAGTAGGCAAAATACTCTTGAATATAAATGAAAACAAAACGAATATAAATTATTTTCTATCACTCAGCACCCTAACTGCGTAATACACAATCAACCGGAATCTGAATCGTTTTGAAACAGATTGCTAATCCATTGCTTCATAAGTTCGATAAAACTTCTGCTCAACAATATATAGAACGCAATGAATGTTCTTGAACCGTGAAAATCAAACAGATTAGTCGTAATCGTTTACGAAAATGTGTTACGCAATTAGGGTGCAGGTTAGGTTAATTACGAGTATTTAAACCAAACAAAACCAGCACCTTTTTCGATCAATCATATTAATTCTTATCGTGCGGGTAAAACGAAGACGAGTGCGCACGTCACTACGAACCAATGAAGACTTGCGCATACACAACTTAGTGCGGTACCGGGTATATTTTTCCCTTCTAGCATCGAATTGAAACGAAATTATCTTGATGATGTACGACCTAAAGCTGTATTGGTTTTTTCAGGGATTTGGCTGGAGTAAAAATTACGATAACATAAATATATCTGTCCCTGTCCTACTCGTAGGGGAACATAGAAACTGGTATGCGCACAGCGAAACAGACAACGATTTCGGGCACCGCATTGAGTTGAAAGGTAATACGTGTCGTATACTAGCCGTAACGCATTGAACCTGTTATGTTCCGTTTCAACCATTAGTTAGTGATTTAACGATATTTTTAGAAAATAAATTTAAATATTTCGACGCCGCTTCGTCAGCTAAAATTCTTTCTGATTTGATCTTGGACATTACTGACATCGACGGGAAACATCGTGAGGAGACCTCGTGGATAGCCGATATAAGCCGGCAACCTGTCTTGAACAAGCGTGGTGATCAATGCTCGTGTATTCTCTTTATGAGAAGAGGCCTTTGCCCTGCAGTTGGACAATAATAGGCGTATTATTAGTAAAAACATATCAAATTAATTGAATAAAGACAGATTAATTACATCTAAGTATACCTTTACCTATGTCCAGACCCCGCCACCAACCTTGGTTCGTTGCACTAAACATCAAGTATAAAGAAACCTTTGATCTTGAAAACTTTTATTTATTTATTTATTTTCTCACCACAAAATCCGTAAGAAATATTATTAAGTAACAATAACGTCCAGTTATGGGCTTAACAACAAACAATATTGTGGGAGACTGGTGCCTAAGCTAAGCCGAACCATGTATTTCAGGTCACCTGCACCCTAATTGCGCAACACATTTTCGTAAACGATTACGACTAATCTGTTTCATTTTGACAGTTCAACAACATTCATTGCGTTATTTACATTGTTGAGCAGATTTTTTTATCGAACTTATAAAGCAATGGATGAGCAATCTGTTTCAAAATGATTCAGATTCCGATTGATTGTGTATTACGCAATTAGGGTACAGGTCTCCACCCCAAAAACGGACCTAATAATGGTTGCCCGTAAACTAAAACTAGACAATAATAATACATTTTACTTATAGGAAGGCGTGTTCGTGTGGAGAGTGTAGGAGTGTGAGTGTGCGGGTGTGTGAGCGTGTTGGTGTGTGAGTGTGTGTGGGCGAGTGAAGTTGGTGCATGTAAATCGGTTTGCTGAATGCCATATTGATATATGCTTGTAAAATAAATGGAGTGCGGTAACTACTTTAAGATAGACAGCAGGTTTTCGGTTGTGCCATAGTCCAGAGTCATAAACTAATCATTAAGTTTTTTCTAAAACAGGGGTTTTATGAGTTTGAAAATGTGATGAACTTTGCTCATTTTGTTATAGAGATAACATCCTAGAAAACAGAAGAATCGTTCGGAGAAACAGGTTGTAAGTCTACTAACGGACCGGTTGACGGGGTCAACCCGTCCGTTGGTAGACGGGGGAAAGAAGTGCGTGCTGTTATAGGGTGGTCTGGAGTATGAACAGTTGGCGAACGGTGAGAACCCCACTTTCCCGGTATAGGTCAGTTGTGGGGTAGCGGAATGGCCGAAAAGAGGATACTTTTAAGATTTCTCTCTGCGCCATTTCAAGGTTGATTAAAGTCGAAAAATAAATATACATAAATATATGTGTAGGCGAATAGGTTAACAAAGACTGACAAAGTGCGTAATAGACCGTCTTCCTAAGGCTTTCCCCCGCCACGTGTCTTAGGTTCTTAAATGCATAAATTAGATTACGAACTCTAGAGGTAAGGGTGTCGATGTGGGTACGGAAGCCCAAACAACACGGATTCAGCAACACCCCACGGTATTTTATAGAGTTTGTTCTCTCAAGACGGGTTCACGTGCAGGTCGTGCTGTAGGGGATGGGACATTTATGTGCGGTGATAGAAAAACGAGGCGCCAGACTTTGAAAACCTTTTCGCATAGAAAAATTATTGTATTTTTTATCTGTAGGGGAAGGACGTTGTCATGCAACCGTTTTAACACCTTATTCAGGCCAGATTGAGCACTTTCGAAAACGTTTTGCCACTTGGTAGAGTTTAATATTTGCCCTTTTCGAGAGTATACAGATCATTAGTATCAATTGAAAATAGAGTGGGCGCGATCACGGAGTACACAGTGCAGGCAGTGCAGGCAGTGTGTCTGCACTGTGTACACCGTGATGTGTGTAATAAATTTGTCGGAACGAATGTGTTTATCGGTCGGTTTAACGGTCGGTGTACGGTCTTTAAGGTAGTCCTCGAAAAGCTTTAATTGCACTTCGCTTCTGCCCATGCTCTACATCTTCTCTATAAGGATGGAAGTAGAGACAGTGTCAAAAGCTTTTGCCAAATCAAGGGAAATACCTAAAACCTTATGCCCACTATCCAAATTCCTAACGATATGGTCATTTAAGTCATGAACTGCGTTAGAAGTAGATTCCGGCGCGAAAACCATAGTGGAGATTGAGCAAAATCAAAATAAAAAGTCATTTATTCAAATTAGGCTGAGAATCAGCACTTTTTGAACGTCAAAATTACATAAGACAGTCCCCCAAAACGCCTGCCCTTCACCACTTCCTAGTGCTTTAGCTGGGAAGAAGAAGTGGCGCAACAAGCTCCCCAGCAGCAAAGCTGTCTGTTCGGTTAGAAGAACTGGATTTTATACGATTGCAAGTAATTACCGAAACATTAAGTTAAAGTAATTGCCATACGTCAGCTAGCCACGCCAATACAAAAAAAAATGTAACTAAAACTTTATACATAAATAAAAGCCTCTAGGCCTCAAGGGCATGGCAGCTTATATATGCAATACTGGATAATGTACAAACAAATAAAATAAATAAATCAAAGTAAAATAAATTAAGAGAACAATTATTGTTACAATAATAAAACCATAGACAGCAAAACGACCAGTCACCACAAGCAGCACCCGTTAACGAGCATAACGCAAAGATCAGCCAGTACCCATAGCCATATTTGAGGGAAGTTGGAAACCCGACCCCCGACGCTACCGCAAACAGTGACATCTAAGGAGCATCTGACGAATTTGCTGCCGGTTGCTCAGGCAAGAATAATATTATCAATTGTCGAGGTCGCTAGCTAGAGCTTTTTGCGTTCCAGATATGTTATTAGCCTCTTCTTCATAATGCGCTCAAGGACCTTGGATAATGCAGGCAGAATAGCGATGGGTCTACAATTCGTTACTCGATCTCTATCTCCACCATTTATAGACAGGAATATTTACTGATCTCTTAAAAATACTCGGGAATTTACCATCCCAACCCACAGCACAGCTATATCTTTTTATGTATACTACGAATGTTCAGCACCCTAATTGCGTAATACACAATCAATCGGAATCTGAATCGTTTTGAAACAGATTGCTAAACCATTGCTTCTTAAGTTCGATAAAAATTCTGCTCAACAATATATAGAACGCAATGAATGTTCTTGAACCGTCAAAATCAAACAGATTAGTCGTAATCGTTTACGAAAATGTGTTACGCAATTAGGGTGCTGGTTAATAAAGGCAATTGTTAGGGTTATAACTAGCATTGGTCAAGGTTGCAGACGATCAATCAAGAACTGAAAACGTAAATTAAATTCTGTTGTCCTACTTTTATAACGACTTTTAATGAGGAAAATAATTTTATTTATGTAGTTAGGTATATAAAAAACTGAATCTTTAATTTTTATTCTAGTATAAATTAGCCAATAATTGTTTTAAAACGCTATTTACAGTAACGATTGGAGGCCTGTTTATCTTAAGATAAGGCTTAAACCACATTTGCGTGCATCAGATTTACCGACAGATAATGAAACTTTGATGAACCACATACATTTTCAAAACAGTAAAAAAAAGCATAATCCATGTTATTATATGTTGAATTTTTATTAGCCTTTTTCGTAACACTCTTGTTAGAACGGTCGTGGTCTTCATGTAGTTTCTTGTGTAGGGGCTGATCTGATTCGCCTCACGATTTCTCGCCATCTACTCCGACTTTTGGTATTTTTTGTGAATTTATACAAGGGATCGCCCACTGCAGATTTAATTTGGTCAGTCCATCTCATGGGTGAGCGTCCGTGTTGTCTGGTGCCCTCCACTCGACCCTGCACGACAAGGTGCTCTAAAGAGTCACACTCACGCCTCGAGACGTGTCCGAAGTATTTGAGGATTTGCGTTTGGACCAGAAAAGATAGACGATTTTTGATGTCGAGTTCTTGGCGTATAGAGGTATTGGTGCGAAACTCGATCCATGATACCCCAAGCATTTTTCTCCAGCACCACAGCACCAGTTTAAACAAGCCGGATCTTGGTGGCTTTTTTAAAATTTCTGTCCCTCCAGACCTTCTTCAGTTTGTACATCGATGATTTAGTTATCGCTATACGTCTCTTAATTTCATCTATGCATCCACCCCCGTTTGAGATTAACGCTCCAAGATTGAACTGAGAACTACGACGTGGTCAGGTCCTACATACGTAGGACTTCACTACGTCACAGTTAGCATCAGAGGCATCTGACGAGTTGTTGTTACTGTGGTCCACGATCATCACCATAGTTTTTTTGCTGATAAATTTTAGTCCGAATTCGAGGACTCTCCATCCTACGAAGTAATTCTAGATTACTTGCGCTAGTAACATGTAACGTAATGTGATCAGCGTATCGCAGGTTTGAAATGTTGTAGCCACCGATTGAGACACCGTCCGTCCAGTCCTCCAGCGTAATGCGCATGATGAGTTCTGTGTAAAAGTAATTGAAAAGGATCGGTGATATTATGCAACCTTGACGGACACCTGCGCTAGGATGGAAATTGTTCGACAAGATTTCATCAGTTTGAACTGAAGCTGTGCCTGTCTCGTATAACTTTCTAATCAGATGTACTAGGTGTTTCGGCGTGCCTATTTCTAGTAAAGTATTCCACAACTTTGGCCATTTCACTGTGTCGAACGCCTTGGAGAAGTCTACGAAGCAGATATAGGTCGATTTATTAAATTCTCGGGCAATAATCTGACGAACAATTAATATTTGTTCCCGGGTGCCTTTCCCTTTCACAAATCCAGCTTGCTCCAGTGCAATCTCTTTGGACAACTAGGCCTTAGACGTTCTTTAAGAATGTGAAGTAGTATTTTGCTGGCTGGGGAGATGAGTGCAATAAGGCGGTTATTGCTACATATCTTAGCCGAGCCTTTTTTAAGCAATGGAGTAAATACTGTATTGGTCCAATCAGAAGGAGATTCCAGTCCTCCATGCTTTATTACATATGTCAAAGAAGATATCAACTCCCTGCTCTCCTAAGGCTTTTATAGTCTCAATGGTGATTGCATCTCTGCCTGTAGCTTTGCCGTTCTTCAATTGTTTAATGGCCGCTTTAACTTCCAACTTCAGTATGTCTGGTTTCAGTTCATTAGGCACGGTTGTAGGATAACTTTGTGATTGGGGGTCGTGAAATAAAGACTGACAGTAAATCTTCCAGGTCTCCGAAATTTTCACAAGTTCTCTCACGATGACGTCATTGTTGTCTTCAATTGCCCAAGTTTTAGAAGTCAGTGACTTGGTTATGGAGCGGATCTTCTGGTAGAGGTGTCGCTATTCACAGCGACCCGAGTGAACCTTTATTTCTTGACATATTTTCTGATAGTGGCCGTTTTAGTCCCGACGGCATTCAGTCTGAATTTGGTCAGACATACAATTTATAGCCTGTCTGCTCCTTTCGCTTTCATAGCCCGTCTTTTCTCGACTAAGCAAGAGTATCGTCAGACATCCAGAGCTGTTGCCCTCGAGACTTTGCTGGCAGATTTGTCTCGGTGATTGCACTAATGATGACATCCTTGGCTCGATCCCATAGAACGTCGGGCTTTAGCATTTTCCTCGTCGTTAGCATTTTCCCCCGACCACGATGTGAGATCCTGGCCTCCGACTTGTTGAGGGCCATCTCCAGGCCCAGGCGCCATATGCGGCCCACCACTTGTGAGCCCACAGCCGTCGCCAGCAACGCTGCTTCCCTGTGCGAGCTCCCCCGGGCCGTGACCAGCGTGTCATCCTAGTAAAACGTCAAGTCCAGTCCCGGTTGGAGTGCGTAGGCCCTGTGGAACACCGCACGACATCTCGCGCTGGCCCCCGCCGTCGCGTCCCCTGTAGGTGACACACCTCTCCGCCAATTAAGCCCTAACTTTTGTAACAGTGGTTTCAAGTTCCGTGTAGAAGTTTTACAGAGCCTCTTCAATTGAGCAGCTGGTGGGTGCATATACTTGGATGAGGTTGACATTCACCGGTGTTGCTTTCAGTTTAATACTGATCATTCGGCCGCTGACTGGTTCGTATCCCATCACACAATTTCTCAGTTCTTTAGGAATAAGAAATGCAACTCCATTTCGACTGGGTGCTGCAATTGCACAGCACCCTGTCGAAATGGAGTTGCATTACTTATTTCTGGCAATGGCCAGAGCAGTTAATTATGTATTGTCAGTTAGTGAATGGCCGCTGTTCCCCCAGTGTGTTTAACTGAACCCACAGATGTTGAAAACACATCTAGAAATTTCTCTTTCCAGGATGTCGAGTTTCCCCGGGTGAAGCAAGCCTCGCGCATTCCAAGTGGCAATAGTCTGGGTTTGGCGTAGCTTGACGGAGATTCCAGTAGCAGAGTTTCTATGGTGAGCCTGATCTCCAACTCCGCCATGGCCGGTAGTCCGGTAGTCACCGCGCGTCCCGGACACGGCGTGGTGCCGGTTGCTAAGCGGATTGCATGGCGATCGTGCTCTGCTACGTTGTACTTCCATGTTGACTGTCTTGGGAGAATAGTTACAGTGGTTTCTCCTTGCCTTCTGCACCACTCCTTTTAGGGGTTCGGTTTTGAGGCACCGAATATTCGCCTTATGCCCTTCTCCTGTTCGCTACTGCGCCTACGAGGATTTGTTAAGTTTGTGACACTCGTGTCGTGTAGACGCAGCATTGCCGGACGTGACGTGGAGCACGACCGGGGACGTAGGCAGATTGGACTGGCTGGTGGTGATCTTTTGAAGGCTTGTCACACAGGCGTAGCACAAGGCATTTCTCAGCATTTCGAGAGGGAGCTGACTATCCCGTATTTATAGCCAGCTCCGCTGAGGCCAAAACCAACTTCGACTGTACAATGATATTTTGTATAGTGTCAGGTAAAACCTAAGCTCCGAAACTAAACTACAGAATATTTTATTTATGTAATGACTAACTTATAAAAAAATGAAAGCTTTACTTATCGAGCTTCCTAGTTTAGTGATCAGCGTGTCTTGTAACACAGGCTTCTTCTAGCTGTTTCCATTCCTTTCCTGTATGCCTCTTTTCCTTTTACCATCGCGTGGTTACCATTCTGTTATAATTGTTGTCAATTTAGTTGACAGATGAGTTGGAAAGGAAACATGAAAAGACACAGTAGTGTCCACTGGAGGATACTTCTGTGTCTTTTCATGTTTCCTGTCCATCTCCATTTCAACTGTCTTACTTTCTTTATAATATCTTCCACCTCGGTTACGGATCTTATTTTTTCTGCTCTTCTGCGATATTTTATCGTCGCGCCTAACATACTTCTTTCCATTGTCATGTCATGACATGTTCTCAGTTCTTTAAAATGTTTTTGCCTCAGTGCCCAAATTTGCCATCCACATGTCAGGCACGGCAAGACGCACGAATTGAACACTTTTTTGTTCGCTGTCAATAAAAATATTATAAATGCTAAAGTAACTCGGTATGTCTGTCTGTGTTAACTTTTCATTGGAGAACGGATGCTAGTATGCTTTTTATCCCGATAGTACGTTCCCGGGCGATAATTTTCGCCAGCCACGCGGGTGAAGCCGCGGAAAAAGCTATTTAGTCGTAAAGTCAGATGACTATCCATAATGAGGTATATGGACCACGTGTGCATTAAGAATAAAAAACACTTCCTATTACACTGCAGAAATCTAAATATAATTCTCCAAAGCAACATGTTTTTATTACTTAATTTAACCGACACAATTAAATAAACGAAACCTACATTAAAATAATAACCTGCTTCCCCTTTGTTAATAGGGATGATGACTAATATTAGATATCTATGTTCAAATATGATGCCTATTTCAAAGAGGAGATAGTAAAATGGGATACTTAATCGAAAAAATCTGTAAAGGCGATGTAAATATGAAGAAGCTACACTACGGAGGCAATATTCCCGTCCTTCTCGCTCGGTATGGATAATATATGGCGCTAGTATGAAGAATTACTCGTGAAGCACTTTTACGATAGTGCTGTCTTTGTCTAACAGTTATTTTAAAACATTTATTTTGTCATAGTCAATAATTTTTAAAAGAGTAAAGAAAGAAAGAAATAAAAATATTTTATTTGGGACACGCACAGGTAATACAAATAGTAAAAGAAATAAAATTAAGGTATAAATAAAATAAAAAAAAATAACAACAAATGTGTAAACTAACAGAATAACAACAAAAAACAGTAAAAAGACCTGTGCGAGGCCAAAATGGCTCCTATCTCAGCATAATGCTGCGATATTAAAAAAAAAAAATAACGCAGCGCTGATAAAATGATTTCATTTCGTATTTTTTTTCAAATATGCACATAAAAGGCACTTTTGCGTGCCTATTTGAAATATTTTAACGCCAATTTTTACATTAAAATAGAATTGATACTAGTCGCCCCTTCTAAAAGGTAGTTTAGTATGAAGAATGGACAAGAAACTCCACCGCAAATTGACTTAGAGTGTTTTGTTAAAAAATGAATGTCCCTGACCACCTGCACCTTTTCTATTTATGGTGTTGAACTGTGTCCACGCGCGGACACGGTGCCGTGAGAATCAAACGTGGGGGGGGGGGGGGATAGACGCGCGTGAGAAGGAGGCGGCGAGAGCGAATCGGAGCGGACGGACGCCGGCCGCGCGTCACTTGTCACTCCAAATCAAGACCTGTAGCGAACGGTCATTGTTATAAGTTATACCGAAGCCTTTTTACTTTTGCATTATACCTATATTTTAAACAGTCCACTAGGAACCAAGAACACACCTAACATTGGTCCTTCCACCGGCAAAGAAGAATCAGAATCGTCGTGCCGAGAAAAAGCTGAAAAATAAAAAGTCGGCGGCGCGGACTTTGACCGGAGACACGTGTGCCGATCTATTGTGCCTTGTCATGGCTGTTTACGAGTGAAAATTTGGAAAAAACTGGAGTCACCAGTGGATTACACGTGCGCCGATCTACTGTGCCGTGACATCGCTGTTTTCGAGAAGAAATATGTTAAGTTGGAGAGATACCTACGAGTCATACGAATCTCCATTGGATTATTTTTCCTTTATTCCACACTTCTGTGCGTGTATTGCATCAATCTTATCAATCCAATTCAATTATCTTCCCTTTATTTGAGTTGGCTCAAGCTAATCACTTCGCATGTAATTTCTTTTCGCTCTGCTAGTGGCGGTCGCATTGACGCTATTTTGATGAATCAAATTATAGCTGTTTTTCCACCGCAGAGGACCAGACTGAATCAGTCTGCTAAAATAAAGCATTAGATGGTGGAAGCAGACTGAAGTAGTCTGGTTGAGGCGCAGTCTGTTTTGACGTTAAATATTATTATAGTTCTGTATTTGAAGCATTCAAACTTGCACAGAGTGTACTAAATGAAATAAAAATGCTACACAATCGCATTTTCCCTTCACTGGAACGTGAACGGCGGTTGCCATAGACATTTGTAGAACGCGGGCCGCGCAGCCAATTTCGACCGGTCGACGCACATTTTGCCAATCTCCGGAGACCTATCTTTTCTATAATAAACTTATGCAGCCTGGGACTGGGCAAGGATAATTAAGTAATAAACAGTTTTAATGCTTACATTGTTGATTTGTTAAAGATTTTGGATAGAAATTGTTATTACAACAAATACCGTGAGCTATTTTGGCGCCATTTTGCTGCAGCCGGCGTTGCATTTCCCCGTATTACAATTAATAATTATACTATTGTGATCAAGCTGTTGCTACTACGTACGTCGTTATGTATCGTATTATTCATATCATGCATTCTATGTTCTATGTTAGAGGGTTTGGTTTCCGCACTTATTCCTTCATGTGGACCTTTGTGCGTGGGCCATGGCGGCCGTCGGTGGTTAATATTCCAACCAGCCCGCCTCCCGTACTGTCGGTCTTTGAGTCAGCGGGCTGGGTAGTGGGCCAGAAGCGTGACCACCTGGCAATGTCATACCAAGTGTTCTGACGGATCAGAACACTTTGGAGCCGGGCCACGTCACCTCCGTAACGAGGGACGAAAAGCGAGGCTCGGACACGGGTGGGCACGTCAGACTGTCTCAGTACTGTTAGTGTGAGGTCGGTGTTAGGGAGTCGTATCTTGGGCGCATTCTGCGACAACCAAGTCAGGACATAGTCGTCTTCGCACCACATCTGCACGGTGCCTTCCCCTACCCGTGGGTAACCGCGGAAGGCAGGGAGTGGTGTCGTCGAGTCTGTGTCCATTAGTAGGTCTTCGAGGCCTGACTTTATGAGCTCTGCCTCTTTCCTTGTCAGGTATCTGGATGGGGTAGGAAAGCAGATCGCCACGGCTAGCCGCGCAGGTATATCCTTCGTGGCTCGCGCGTAAGTTCTCTGCTCGCCCTGAGCGGAATGGACCCTCACACGTTTGGCGTCCCGCTGAAGTGCGCTCGGTGAGGCTGTGTCGTCAGGGCGCTCCCTCTTCGCCGGCCCTGTACCGCTTGGTCCAGGCTGCGGCTTTGAGGTGCCTGGCAAGGTGTTATCCGCCGGCTGCGCCTGTGCGTGTGAGGCTCTAAGGCGCTTACCCCTGTGCTGTCTGGGTCGAGTTCTGTTGTGGAGTGTCCGTGTATAGTCTGGGTTTCGGGGTCGACTAGCGGCCCTGGCAGACTCTGTTGCGTTCGGGGGCTGATCGCGCCGGGTTTCCACTTCGCGTAGGTACTTGTCTGTGCCTTCGCAGTCCTGCTTTCGGTCGCCTACTTTCTCCTCCCGGGTCATGATTTTTCGCCCGTCGCCCTCTGTCTGTGTCATAATCGGGGTTGGTGATGCTGTTCCGCACAATGCTCTGTTGCCAGAAGCTCGTGGGAGGCATACGCTGAGTTATGGGTACTGGCGCGTTAGTCGCGGCCGGGTTTGTGTATTTAGGCGCGTTGGTCGCGGCCGGTGTCGGTTTGTTAGGCGCGTTAGTCGCTGCCTGAGTTGTGGGCGCTGAAGAGCGCGGTGACTTGGAGCAGTCCGTTGCCCCCCCCCCCCCCCCAGATTACGTTGGGGGCTGACCGCCGTGGCGGTGTGGGATTCCCCGGCTTGGAACCCACCTGGGTAGTTTCTTTTGCATTCTGCATTTTTGTCATTATTTGGGGGTGGGATTTTTTGGAATCGAGGTTACCCCTCCTCTGGGACCGACCTATGGACAGAAAGGAAGGCATTTGGTAAGAGGGTTTGGGTTTTTTGGGGGTCACCTTAGGTCTGGGATTTGGCCTAAGGATTTGGGAAAAAGACAGGATGTGTGGATAAAGGAGGGATGGCTTGATTAGGCGTTGGGTTCATACTACTCTCTTACCCAGATTTCAAACTAGAATTACTAATAAATTACAAGCAAAACTGGGCTAACCTATACATAATATGTTAGCTTATATAACGATTCCAACGACGTAACTTTTATACAGCTCCCATGTATAACTTAGGAGTTATCGTCGTTTTAATCACACGCGCTGTGTTCCCGCCAAAACACCCAAAAGTGGCGTCACCCATGCGCGCAATTGGCCCAAAATGGCCGCCACCGCGGAACATGCGGGACCGATAACAACTAATTAACAAACATTGCATTACCTATTCGACCGCATTAGCTGTGTGTGTGCGTGCCTATTAGTTACCAACTCGCATTCGTGCAAATACGCATGCACTTTTAAGTGCATAAAACTTTTCTTTGTTCGTCTTTCCCGATTGCAATATGGCTGTCAAACTTATTAAAAAGCGCAGTTTCATTAAGGCTAAGGTTACTAGGATCACCAATTATCTCTACGCTTTGGAAAATAGTGATCGATTTAACGACTTGCAAGTACTCGATCTAGAAAGTCGGTTTAGTAAATTTGAACAGTTTACGAATTTATTGAATTGCAGACCGAGATTGAGCTGTTATCGGACAACCCCGACGATGTCTACGCCGATCGCTTCAAGTTTGAAGAGTGTTATCACGAAGAATGCATCAATTAACATTTGTGGAAAAGGTTTAATACCGAATATATATCTCTGCTGCAGCAAAAGACCAAGTGGTCTACAACATCGATAGACATCAACGTTGGGAGCCGCGTCCTGGTAAAGGATAAGGCGCTTCCACCTTTCTGCTGGCTTCTGGGTCGCGTCGTGCAGTTGTACCCGGGTTCCGACGGCGTCGTGAGAGTCGCCCGAGCTGAAGACCAAGAAGGGGACAATTCGGCGCGCCTTCAACAACATCTGCCCACTCCCACTTTCTTGAAGTTACCACTTCAACTCGGGGAGCATGTCCACGCGCGGACACGGTGCCGCGGGAAACAAGAGGGGGGACGCGCGTGGCGACGAGGCGGCGAGAGCCAATCGGACGGACGCCGGCCGCGCGTCACTTGTCACTCCACATCAAGATCTGTAGCGAATGGTCATTGTGTTAAGTTAACCATTTACTTTTGCATAATACCTATATTTTATACAGCCCACTTTACGATAGTGCTGTTGTGGCGTAGTGGTTTTGGTGGTGAGAAAGGTAGCTACTGCCCTAGGCTTTGTCCGTTAGGGAAAACGGTACCCACCACGGCGCACGCAGTCGCAGTCGCAAGCGCACGGTAGTGGTGCGGTAGGCAGTGAACGATGGCGGCCACGTGCCCCAGGGCCTCTGGCGTTGAGGTGCGCTGGGTAGCAGGCGCACGGTAGTGGTGCGGTAGGCACTTTTCAGCCAATGGTTGAAAAGTGCTTAAATCTTAATTTCAGTATTGGCTATCATAACTAACTTCAATTTCGGTGCACATAGACACAATACCCTGCAACATAACACCTATATTACCAAACCCCTCTGGAGATGAACGTGCTTTATCTTGTGTATTTTTAACTGGCTGTCTTGAGTCAAACTACTCTACTATTAGTTTACCTCTGCGTGTATAGTAACTCGCCGACTTAGGACTACATCCATGTCAGTGATGGAATTAGTTGATGGATGTTTGATTGATAGGATGAAAGAATGTGAATGAGATGTATGAACGTACAGGTAGTCAGTATATGTGGCTTAGGCCTTCTAGCGGATTTCCCCTAGGGAAAATCCTTGCTTTGCAGGCGGGGTACTGTAGCGTAATTAGACGATTACCTAAAAGTCACTAATTATCTATGTTCATTATCTATAAATTGTCTATGGCGTAATAGCTGTCACTGGTAAGTGACAGCTATTACACCATAGCGTCACGGAGTATCCGTGGTGTTTCTTGTCGGCTCTCCATCAAAAGAACGACCGATTGGAACACTGCACCTAGGTTCTGACGCTCCATAAGTGCCCATGTAGGCTAATGTGAAATAAAATGGTTCGATTTAGTTTTTTCTTGCGTTTTTATTTCAAATACGAGTATGCACATAAAAGGCACTTTTGCGTGCCTATTTGAAATATATCTACGCCAACATTTAGAATTGATACTAGTCGCCCCTTCTAAAATGTAGTTTAGTATGGACTTAGAGTGTTTTGTTAAACAATCAATGTCCCTGACCACCTGCACCCTTTTTTATTTATGGTGTTGAACTGATGATTTGCATTTGAAACATAGGTATTTTTTTTTTGTTAAAAAATAATAATGTCATTATCCCTTTTAAAGACATGACGATATTTTTACTATGCGACATTGTATGTAAGTAACAAAAAACAAATAATACATAGGTACAGTCGACCACACATCGGTAGTAACAGTTTGTCCTTGAGCTGGCCTGGTGTAGTACGAAGTATCAATAATAAATAAGATGTCAGAATAAGAGGTCAGTTTATACTGTTTTTCTTACGACTGAAGGGCGCCGGTAAGTACGTGAAAATATTGTTCTGTGCCAAGCTAGCATGAGGTTTTCCTCATGCTTGCTATTTTCCTTAATTTTTCTAGTTTTCTATCGAAAAATAAGGAAAATAGCAACTTAGTTCTCGGTAACTGTAACTGATAGAGGTACAAAAATAAGACATTATTGTTTAATTGCATATAAGGTAATGCGTGGTAGATTATGGCCCACTCTCTCTCACAGAGAGGAGGCCTGTAGCTGATTATGCATATGCTTAACCTGTAAAGGTAATGAAGAAATAAAATATTTGTAGTCTACTGACTCTACAGTGTGTATAAATAACTATTTTGCAAAACATATATTATTCCCTATATTTCTACAGGTAAGCTGTAGACATTTGGACTCCACCAAATCAGTTTTTTCCAATTTGTCATAGTGTAGAATTAAGTATATCTATGACTTCCTGGAATACGCCATTTGACCCACACACAAACACCCACACAACCGACACACACACCACACACACACATACAATTTTGCACCCCCCCTAATAATGATAAATGATTTTATTTCTGTAATAACGTTTGTACAAAAACTTTAACACGGCAATCATATTTTTTTAAATAGATGAGATCGGCGTTTCCTATCAGACTACTCTGAGAAGAAAGGCCGGAACAATCTCAGAGGTCACAGTCCCTTTTAAAGTCTAGACATAATCTTGGTCAGATCATGTGCAGACCATGTATATTGGTATCTGAAATGGTCTTTTGAGGAAAGAACCACACAGATTGAATAGACCTGTCAAGCAGTGCACGAAATTGTCAGTAATCATCACCTCTCTAGTATTTCTCTGGAAAATAAATCCTTAGCCCCAAGATTTAGACTTGCTGTCCAGTTTGGATTTTACTGGCAACTGTTTTATTTATCCTGCTATTGGTAATTTTAAAAGCCACCAAATTACATTTAAATTTAGTTTTTAACCGGTATAGAAATCGTTTACTATAAAACTACACGCACCTCCAATAAGGAGATGTTTCATTTTCGTCCATAAAGTGTACGGTAATGAAAAACCGGACGAAGTGCGAGTTGAACTCGCGTGGAGACGCTTCCGTATGTTACCTACCAAACACCTTTCATGTTAAGTAGTTTAATGAAGAGCCAAGCCCCTAATTCTAAAATTGTTAACTCTACAAACCTTTCATTTGGTCAAAATTTAAGGCTTGACCGTTTTGCGTCCGTCGCACGACACTCCTAAGGGCTTATGGTAAGAAATTAAGTCACTGGTCTTTATGTTGTGTCCTTCAATAGTTAAAAGGAACGGCCATAGCATACCTTTTGACCAAGATGTAAGGAGATTCTCTACTAACCTTACACCTACAAGTAGAGTTAGAATTTAAGAAAAATAAGTATACACTACTTAAAGCTCAATATTTTTTGTTTTAATCATTGAATATAAGAAAAACTAATACAAATCAATTTAATTACTTTACAACTTTTTGTGCGTCATAAAAGCGTTTTTTTTTTGTGTACTACCGTGTCCCGAGATCCCAAGAACAAACTTGACATTGTGGTTTGAAAAATATGTTCTCTCACACAACTGCAACTGCAAAGTACGCATCATAATGAAAGATTTACCAAGTAATTTTAAGATCGCAGACTTTTCAAAGTTTTCACTTGTAATCTGTAAGTAATAAACTAGTTTCTGTATATTTTTTTATTGTTTGGTCAATTTTCATGTGATTTCTTAAATAACTTCAAAACTGTTTATCTCTGAATTATGAAAAAATAAATTGAGACCTTCACATTGGCCTATTCAATTGATCATGGTGTCGTCTTACTTTTTGGCATACTGCTATCGTCCAGAAATCATGCTACATTAAAACATAATAATACATAATATCACGTAGACTTTACCTATACACATATGAACGGCATGCATTTATGTGCTAATAAGATAAGATAATAAGATAGCTAGATCTATTAGATCTTAGACAACTTTTTTGATTAATTATAGAATGTGTGACGATTAATTACATCGTTAAAAATATACTCTACTTTGTGAATTGTAGATTTCTAGGTACTTCTGGGGGAAAAACAACTAGTACTTCCCCTCACGAGCTCCTTCACAATTAATTATATAACTGACGATAAGTAGGTACAAAACGAAATTGAGTATATTTTCGTCTTAGTTTTCCCTAAAAATAAATGCCCCTCACTTCCCTGGACATATACTAGTGTTTATTATTAAGTTTATAACCCAATGACGTTATCTGCCGTAGATAGAAGGCGGTATTTAAGCCGAGCCGCCGGTCATCTACATCAGTACACGCCGAACTGCTGTTAAACGTACGCGCAACTATCAGCACGCACGTACGACGCGCGTGCGCATACACGCCAAGAAAAAACATAAGAGAAAAATTAAGAGCATCCAAAGATATTCATGTATCGTTAATTTCTCAATATACGTCGGTTGAACGGATATTTTGGCGTGGTTGGATTTTAAAGACTTGAAGAAATTTTCTGAACGTTTTACTGTACGAAAGAAGTTACAGCATCATGTCTAAAGACGAGGCTTCCATTCACATCCTGAGGAAGCTGGTCATCGATTGCTTCGTTCTCATTGGACGTAAGTGTTTTATTTTTATTGTTCGTGCCCGGGGTAAATTTAATACAAAAATAGCATCCAAATTTCCAAATAAAATTCTTTCGTACAATACTTGTCCTGACAATCACAAACACAACAAAAAAGAATTATCCAAATGTGTGCCTCCGCTCATAAGTGATGCGCCGACAAACATGTTTGCCAATTGATTTATAATTAAAAAGTTTTTTTTTGCAAATAAATTTTGAATGTCGCGGGCTTGCACGTTAAGTAAGTAATGATTAAGTAGAATTTGACGAGTTGTCAACTTCAAATTCTCAATTAGGATGATGACTAATAAAAAATGTTCATAATAATAATGTAATATTAAAGAAGGCTTAATAAAATGAGATAATCGAAAAAATCTGTTATATCAGTGTAAATTTGAAAAAGATACACGCTTTAAAAGTTTTTGGAGGTGATTATTGAGATAAAAATCAAAATATTGTCACCATACCAATTTTCTTACCTGAAGGATATTACTAGCAACATGCTATAAGTATAGTTTAACGGTCTAACCATTAATTAAGCAGTTAACAGACCGATCTTATGACCTAACGCCAATTACAACTGCCAACTGTACCGATCTTCTGGTTTAACAAGCGTGAATTTATGTGACACATACACAGCTATATAACTCTTCAGTGTCTAGATTAAATGATGCGTTGGAGCAACCTATTTGTTGGATTTGTGTTTTAAAACTCTTGACTGTCTCGTTGGTCTGGGATCGATTCCCGGGTCGGGCAAAGTGTTATTGGGTTTTTCCGTCTGGAATTTCTCAGCAGCAGTCCGGAGTCTGAATTTGTGCCCGGTTGATGGCAATAGATTTAAACATAACTGACGAAATGTGGGTGTGCTATAAAAGTACCTTTCTGTTGCCATTTTTTTACAAATGTGATAGGTTTGTCTTTATCTGCCAATCAAACCTTTACAATAGCTTATATAACGACACTTTAAAGAAAATGCACACTGTACCTATAAGCTTAGAACATTTTAAAATAGGTAAGTAGTTAAAAACAGATAAAATATAAGAAATGGCTATAGACTGCCCAAATATAATCTTGTTCAAAATTTATTTAAGCTTACCAATGTTAAACCATCCCATGAAATCCACCCTAAGGTGGATTATCTTATGTTCGATTCATATCCCGCTGTTCCATTTTACTTGACTGAAAGAAAATTATTATCAATATTCCCAGTGTCCACCCTGGCTCAGGTTGGATTTTTGGGGTGGATTAACGGAAAGACATTTTAACGTTGCTTCAAGATTCTATAGTTAAATCTTTGTCTATATCTATACATACAATAAATTAAATTTTGTTTTCATGTCTGTGTGACTGCATGGTTTTACTAAACTACACAACGGATTTGACGCGGTTTTCAAAATCATTGATATTGAAAACCCGTTTTCTACTTGAGAAAATATCGAGATTTATTTATTAATATGAAAGTGTCATGTTAATGTTTTATAAACATGAACATTCCGAAATAAATTTTCATGTTTATAAAACATCAATATTACACATACATGTTAAAAAAGTAGAAAACCGTACGAAGTAGGGGCCGGCCGGTTACTAGTATTTTGATAAATAACAAGACTTTGCTTTAACAAATGTCAAAATGCTAAAAATACCTCTCGTACAGCACGTTGTTGTCACACGTGACATAAATCCTTTTTTATTTATACTAGAGAAGGGTAATTTCCTTATTCATAAGAACGTTCGCATTGTAATCTAAATTTCAATCTGTCAAAATACAATAAATTGACAACTCGGGCGTATTAACATGGCACCTGGTTCGAATGACGTTAGTTGAATACAGTTAATATTTTTTATTTTTGTTTGGTATCTCAATATGACACCATACTTTCACATAACAAGTTCCTTAACATTAGCCATTCATATTATTAATATCTAAATACTGTATGTAATAGTTACCAGTTCTGTAGTGCTATTCTGTCACCATCTCACCGTGAAAACTTAGGTGAAGTGAGCATGGAGTGAGCTGTCAGCGCCACTGATGCTAGAGATTGACCAAGACGTGATGACACTGACAGCTCACTCCACGCAAGTCGTCACGGTGAGATTTTTTACAGAATCGAAATGTTGTTGCCATGTTGATTCACTCGAGTTGTACTAATTTTTTTTTTAGTTTTTGACATTGATTGTCGCTGAGATGAGATTGGGATTTGAATTTGAACGTTTTTATGTACAAGAAATTATTCAAGTCATTTTCCTTATGTGTCGACAAAAATAAATTAAAACTCGTTTTATTTGCGCATAAAACTCGTATAGTAGTATGATACCACAAAAAATATTAAAAGTTTGATTCCTTAAATCGTTTAGATTAGCAAGTTTTTTTGGTCTCGAAGTTTTTCCTTATTTAAATCCACCTCTACTTATAGAGATGACATAATGGTATATGCAATATCAATAAAATCTGAGCTTCATTAAAAAACCAGCCTTTGCTAATTTACCAACCCACGCTTGGCCCGCGTGGTGTATTTAGGCCTCTCCTCCTCACAGGGAGGAGAAGGAGAAGGAGAGGAGTAGGAGGCTTGAAGGCCTAGCACTGGGATAGCCCGGTGTGTTATATTTAAAGGCACATGATATAGGAATGGCTTTAATTTTGACGGATCTTCAACATCCATTGCCCCATCATGACCTAGCCGGTGTTGTATTTGCGCACGCTAACCCACATCTTCTCAATAAGATGCAGACCCTCCAGAACCGTTTCCTCAGAACGGTCACGGGTGCACGCTACTATGTCCGTAATAAAGATCTCCACTTTGATCTTAAAATGCCCACCATAAACCCGTTCATGAAACGCTTATGAAAGCGTTTCTTCGACTGTGGCATTAAACACCCCAATCTCAGGGGACTGCAGCGGCCGCCCGCTATACTCCCTTCTCGCATTAGCAGTATTCGCCGTCCCAGGCATACTTTAATCACCCCCGACGACGCCATTACCCTCCTCCAGGAGAGTAGTCAGGCTACCAGCACATTACAAAAGCACAAACCCCGATCGCCGTCCTACCGTCCTCGCCGCCAAAGCCCGCCGCGACGCCCAAACTCATGCCCCCTCCGAACCTTGCTCTAGCCAGCCCGCGCCGCTGAGCCTGTGGCTTTTAATTCGTCCCAAAGTCTCACAAGTCCTGATCCAGCTCGTCCCTTGCTGCCCTCTTCCAGCGACGCCCTAAGCCGAGGTCCGAACCCCACAGGGGTTGCCCTTAGCGTGTAGTCGCTTCATTTTTAAGTTTTTAAGCCCTGGCTGGAGGCCTTAATTTATTAGGGCAACCACAGTCAAGCACAATTAAGCAGACGACAACCTCATAGGTTGACCTTCGAGAAGGAATTTACAAAAAAAAACAACATCCATTGTTGTTTTTTCCATTATTTACCTTTTTGAGCAGACAAATTTTTCGAACAAAATATGTCAATGGATTAACAATATCCTTCAACATGATTCAAATTGTGATGGATAGCGTGTTACGCAATTAAGGTTCCAGGTTGCCCCACGATATTCATTTGTTTATTTTTGTTTTGTTCCAGTGACACTATGTGTATTTGGAACGGGTTTGCTGTGGCAGCCTTTCGAGCGAGGGTTCTTCTGTGGAGACCAGAGTCTTATGTACCCTTACAAGACAGATACCGTCACTGTTCCCATGTTGAGACTCGTCGGTCTTCTTTTGCCTATTTTCGCTGTAAGTACCTATCAACATCAGTACTAAAATTATAAAACGCAAAAGTAACTGTTTCTCTGTTAACTTTTCACGCCTCAAAGGCTGTACGCATTTGAATAAAATTTTACACACGGATAGACCATGGCCTGTGTTAGGTCATTGGATTTTTAATCCTGCTAGTAAATACACGAGCACTACTCGGGCAAAGCTGTGTGGGCAGCAACTAGTACACTATATGCATTTTAAAATAGACCCCGACATCAGATAACAGTGTATAAGTAAGGAAGAACACACACACACATCGGATAAGTACCTATGGATATTCATTCGAAATTAAACTCGTGTTTTGGTTAAAAGTTCCTTGTTGACTACTTCAAGGAAGCCTCAAGTTAGATGCCGACGTACCTAACTTATATTGGAGACAGTTGGTTCCTCAACTCAAACTCACCTAAACTGAGGAAACTGTTGACGTGAGAAGTAAAATTGCAACGTATATGCATAATCTGTAATTTATAAGGTGTCGATAACAAAAAGTATTCTTTCTATATATCTATCAAACCACCCAAGTGAGGTTTATTCAAGTCGAGGAAATCATGAGGTTTTGACTTAGAATATAGATATATGACTTTCAAATAACAATTCTTGGAAAGATTATTTATCACCAAATGCTGAATAATGACTTATCAATTTGCTAACCAGTTACTGAGTTACAAAATACTGTTACCGTCCCATAATGCTAATAGAACAACATCACGCCTGTATTCTCCGAAGGGCTAGGCAGAGGGGTACATATACCTAGTACTCCCAAATTTCGCCAGTTTTGTCATTAGGCATTTCGACAGTTGCCCAGTCCAAAACGTAGATCTCTATGTAGAAGAATGGGCAAGAAACTCCGAGGACACTCTTTTAAATCAAGATATTACACAATCCTGGGTACCTTAAGTACACCCACATTTCGCCAGTTATGTTCAAGTCCCATGTAAAACAATAGGAGGCGAGCCTATTGCCATCAAACATTCAGGCTGTGGGCTGCTACGGAGAAATTTCAGTTAGAAAAACCAAATATCACATTTCCCCGTTTCCCGATCTTGGAATCGAACCCAAGACCTCGTGCTCAGCAGTGGTATTTGTGAACACTTGGCAGTCAGTGGCAAAAGTGCCAGGGTAGCTTCCGAAATTCAAAATTTGTAGTCAGGTTGTATGATGAACATTGATTTGTCGTTGATTTCAGGAAATCAAAACATTTGAGGGTTTTTCTAACTTAGAGAGTTGTATTAATGATTATAATGATTATAATTCTGTAAATACATACTTTTTACGGTCGCGAATCATATTTTGTCCAACATATAATTTGACCTGCAAAGTACAAAAAACGTAAGAATATTTGAATTGCGCGGGCTGCGCTGGCGCTTCCCTCTTAAGCGAAACGTTTTGAGTGCAGAGATGGAAAAACTGCGGATAAGTAGAATTATGTTTAGTGAAGAATGCCCAAATGTATTTAGTGCCGATTTCACCAATGTTACTGAACGCGTTCAGCAAATCTAAAACGCGTTCAAGAGCTGTCAGTGTCAATATTCCATAGAAAATAATGACACAGACAGCTCTTAAACGTAGTTTATGTACTGATCGCGTTCAGTTTTCTGTCAACAGGAACTTGTACGAATTATACGAGTATATAACAAGCTGACTGATGTAAAAGGTCAATCATTATCGTCATTTTGGTCTAGAAAATTCAAAAGCAGAGTGTAGATTGCAAAATGAATGTGTAATCCTAAGAGACTGCATTCAATTAGTGCATGCTGATTTGATGTCACAGCCTACCCACGTGACTGAAGAAATTAGCAGTATTACTAGCTTATTACATGACACAGACTACACACGTGACTGAGAGATTGATAATACACTGCAGACTGATAGCGGTCGCATTTCTAATTGGATTCGAACTAATTAATTTGTAATATTCTGATGTTAATGTGTGGGTTTTATGGTCAGGATACTAATCTTGATTGTTACAGTTGTATACTGTCGTTTGGTTTAAATAGGTTTTTAATTTAGTTTTTATTTAATTAGATTCTTAATATTTTGTGAATGTGGAAACGTTGTAGGTCTTCTAGACTATCTCTCGCTTCCGAACATAGTCCAGTCCATGGTCGGAAGTGAGAGCGCGTGGGATGCCGTCGTCTCCTTCTGCGAGGAAGTGATGATCGCAAAGGAGGCGGCGGAAAGGGAGAGGGAAGTTACAACCTCCCTTCCAATCCGTAGCAGACACACCGGGCGGGAGGGCGCGGAACGATCTCCGGCCGCCTTAGGGTGAGGCCGGCAGGCAACAGACTTGGGGAGTTTGTTGCCTGAACAGTGAAAGGCCCGAGACGGCAGCGGCGGCGCACCGTGTTTCGCGCGCGCCTATCTCAAGAGGAATCGCGGCCGTATGCTGCCGCGGTGGGTGATGGGGTCCGTATGAGTTCATGCGGGCCAACACCTAGCCGAGGGAGCGTGACGAATTGCGCAAGCACTCCAGCACCCCGGCTAAAGGTAGCAGCAGAACACCGTGTGGTTTTAGTCAGTAAGAGTCTGACAGACCCCTCCACCTACCCCAGGGTGGAGGACATTCATGGGAATTTCCACACGTTAAAAAAAAGGCCTAGTAGACTATAGATTAGCAAACCATTTTCTATTTTGTTAAGTACTTGGTTCATGTTGACAGGCCTACACTGTCCTTCCAAACCTATTTACACTGTCATTCGGAAACATTGTAAAAGCCAATTATTTTTAAAAGAATAACCGTGGAGTTTGTTGCCGGCTCTTCTCTATAGGAAACGACCAAGTGGAACCGTGCACCTAGATTCTGACGTTTCAAAAGTGCCCATGTAGGTTTATGTGACATATGTAAAATATTTTGATTTGATTTGAATGTTACAAAGAGGTATAATGTCAACGTTAGATAAAACAAAATGAAGAAAGGAATGCTAGAAAATATTGGGAAAATATTGGGAGCAGAGTGGTTAGAAATTTACATAGTGATGCCGTTTATGAGGTAACAGACAGGGAAGCCATACGTGCAGGAGGAATTATTGCCCACCTTCCTTGTCTTCAACGTAGTCTTTAATCTTATTATATGCTTTTTTGATAAGGACACGTTTGATGTGGGTTTTGAACTTTCACGTAACCGACTTTGGCAACTTGTTATAAAAAGCTTGTCATATTACTGAAAAAAAAATATCGTTAGTAAAATGGTTTACTTATTTATTCACCGGTAGTGTAAATATCTACTTATTTAAAAAACCATTTCAGTCGTCAAGATTTTTAGATCAGTATTTTTTTTTTCGGGAAATCCAGGATCGTACGTGAAGAAAATCTGAATAAGTCATCATCATCATTAGGAAAATGACAAAATAATAAGGATAGAAACGCGATAATTGTTCATGATTTCAAGAGCTGTCAGTGTCAAAATTGTTATAGAATACTGACACTGACAGCTCTGGAACTGGTTTTAAAAGTTCTGATCGCGTTCAGTTTCATTGATGAAATCGGCACTTATAATTAGTTTGTCTGCACCCGACTGGTATTTCTTCGGAAAATCACTTAGACTGAAATCCATAGAGTGAACTTTGAGTTTCAACCTAAGTACAGTAGCGTTTCAGACGAAACGAATCATTTATCAGTAGGCCAATTCTCGTACCTTAAAAACGTTCAAATCAAGTCGCAATCTCATCTCAGCGGCAATCAATGTCAAAAACTTGTCAAGTACATATGTAAATTCATTGTATTTTTGACAGATTAAGACTGAGATTAGTATGCGAAAGTTCTTAAAAATACGGGAATTGCCGCTTTTAACGACATTCATGTGCCTAAGAAACCTACATATCCTGAAGACAAAGTTCGCTCTATAGATCTCAGCCATAGTGCTGTCCTGCCAGGGTCGCGAGTTGTTCGAAAGAGATACCGTGGCCCTGGCACAGGCAACAGTAGTACTATTCTGTAACCATTTCACCGTGAAAACTTAGGTGAAGTGAGCGTGGTGTGAGCTGTCTGTGCCACTGACTCATCCCGTCTTGGTCAATCCCTAGGGATTGACCAAGATGGGATGACACTGACAGCTCACTCCACGCAAGTCTTCACGGTGAGATTTCTACAGAATCGACATGCTGAAGGAACCTCTGACTCGCCCCTCCTGTTCCACCCAGAGCGGGAGAAGTCATTTGATGACCCTAAAAAAAAAAACATTCTACTGTAGTGGCCATAGGCAACTGTCAGTTTTAGCCCTGACTTGTACCGATTGACACAATAATGTTGATTACGCGTAAAGACTTACTTTATTACAACTACATTTGACCAGTATTATCAAACTCACACAGGCAGTAATTGACAGAAATTGACTCAATTCTCTGTCTACCCCTCTTCCGGAATGCTTCAATGTCGTCCATAGCATTGTGTTATAATAACGTCCGCTCCAATGCACTTAGCCTATTAAACGGACAATGCAGTAGAACTATAAATAGGTGGTATAAGGCGGCGGAAAATGCCGTAGTTTTTGAGTAGGTTTTGATAACATAACTGTGTCATTGTTTTGTGAAGAATTGTAAGCTAGCTCTTCAAGTCCTTGTGAACGAGGATAACGAGAGGTTTGGGGAAGAACAAGGTTCAATCGACAAGTATAATAAATAATCAAAATAAATTCGATTTATTCGGGACAACATAGGAACCATTGTTGTTAATAAAACTTAAATACTGCAACGTATACAATAGGATTAGTAACAAATTCAAGAACATCAGCAACACACTGAGTCATGTACTTACGAGGCACTTCAGACGGACAATGGTTCCGCTGAGATGCCTCAGCACAGGAGTTCTTAGGTCCTCAGCTACGACTTTCAGGATGCTATTGCCACTCCCCCGAATCCTCCTCACAAGCGATGCCAACTTTTTTCTGATGATAGCATCGAAATCATCTGTACGCAATTGGGCAAACATCCCCGAGGCACTACAGAAACGAGGGAGTTTCGACATCATCCTGAGCACATTGTTATATTGCGCAAGGCACTTAGCGTCCCCCGTGAACAGCTGAACCACAGACTTCCCGTATACAGGCCCTGACAGTTCGCTTTAAACAAGGTTATTTTGACTTGATCTGTAAAACGAAAATCTGCGTGCCAACATGTTCCCGCGGAGCGCCAATGCCCTGCGCTCCCTCTCCACATCATCATCGTCTTTAAGGTCATCGACAAGTGTATGACCCAGATATTTAAACTTGGTCACCTGCTTTATTTTAGTGCCGTTCAAACTAATTGACGGAATGGTATCTGGGCACTTGCCTGCGGCCCTGAGGACCATGAAGTCAGTTTTCCTTACATTATAAATGAAACCATGTGATGCGGCGTATTCTTCACAAACATTCAGCATCTCCACCAGGTCCCACACCAGCAACACCATATCGTCCGCGTAGCTGAAGCTGTTTACACAAACACACACTTCCGTTCAATGTAGTATTGGACAGTGTGCTTAAGAGTCAGAATCGCACTTTCAGTGGATAGTCCAGGTCTAAACCCGAACTGTGCGTCATGTATATCTAAGTACTTATCCAGATTAGACTCAAGCACTCTATCCACCAGTTAGTTGTTGCGACAGAGATCGGGCAATAGTTTCCTTTGTACGCTAAATCTCCTGTCATGTTAAACAAGGCACGAACGAGAACGGAGCTATAAAGGCGAAGTTGCTACCCTATGTGTATTCAAATATACAATAACAAGATTCCTAACCAAATTAAAGAACTTCCAATGGTCCGCTTCAGAGGGGCTTTACACAGGTAAAGTCCTTCTATACTTTAAAAGATTTTTTTCAGTTTAAATGTAAATGAACTAATTTTACCTGTAAAAAAATGTGTATGTCATTATGCTATGATTAAATATGCTAAGCTACTATTTTACTACCATTTTAAGAACTTTTGTAACCTTATTTTTCTGCTACGAGTAATAAATCTTTGACTTTGACTTTGTTCTTCACTACGGGCATCACTGTCGTTTTCATCAACTCATCAGGTAAGTATGAGTGACTAATGCACAAATTGCAAAAACATGGACAGGACCCTCGGCACATGTACCCCAGCATATTTTTAGTGCGCAATACTGAGCCCACCGTGGCCAGGAGATTTACCTCTACGCATGTTGCTTATCACTTTTTTATGTTGCTGCGCTGTAAATCTAAGTAAACATTCCTCGCCTGCAACTGTGGGCCCACCATCTGGCGTAGTGGTCGAATGACACAGAGGCAAGCGTACTTTAAAATGCTTTATGAACAAATTAGCCGCTGGGCCATTTCGGCCATCAACATTCGCGGGGAGGCCAGACTTAACATCAAGCTTACTACTGTACATCCAAAATTTTGTCTCTAAGTCTTTTCCGGCTCTTTGTTTCTTTATCACATCCATTCTAACTTGGTCCTGGTGTTTCTGGCACCATTTTAGCCACCCTTTAAATCACATCTGGTCGTAATCGGGACCGGTAGTTGGTCAACCCAGAACTATCCAGTTTAGGTATTTGAGCCTAGCCTCCTGATGCGCTTCTCTCACATAATCATTCCAACCGCAAACAATTGTCAAGGATCTACCAACAATAAACCAATCTGCCTAGGCGTTTCTCAACTACGACAGTGTGGCCTCCTGTCCAAATATCAGTCTAGATGCAGCTGGATACCAGTATTTCACATGGAGCGACTGCATATCTTACCCCACCACCCAGTTTTTGGTTAACACGATAAGATCTACCGACAATTCTTACGAAATATTTACAATTATGTTTCCGCTTTTCCAGTCAACAATCTTTCAATTTGATACAGTTGTGTTTACCCTTTCATGAAAGTCTGTAAAATATTTCTGATGAAATTCATTAGTTCTTACGTCAGCAAAGTATTACCCGCTTGATAACCCACAGGTAGATCATTAACCGTTCGTTAATATCAAACTTTAGGCAGTCTCTGTGACACGTCATTCTTTTGAAACAATTGATTACACGAGCGTCGAGCTAATGTATCATGTGCGACATCTTAATTACCTATTGTTATCTTTCATAGAATTTATTAGCTATTGACTATTGACGTATTCAATGTTAAACACGTAGACACGGGTTCGGGACGAGACCACTCGGCTTTGTTTGAATTGTGCCCAGCAAACTCGGACATGATTTAGCGAGGGGTAGAACGTGATGGTTTGGGGCATGTAATGAGGAGTGTGGAAACACATACGATTAAAAGAGTGATGAATATAAATATACGTGGATTGATTTTGTGAGGAATATTGAGGAAGCATATGCTTAGATTGTTTGGTCATGTTGAGAGGATGAATGAAAGGACACTAAGAAAAGGCATTTACAAGGCAGATAGTGACCTTATTGGTGATATTCTTCAGAAAGGGCAGGTGCGTAGTACTCGCAACCGGCGCGCGTGTATGACCAGATGTATGAACGTAAACGAGGCAAATGGAGTATGTAAGGATCGTAGCAGGTGGCGTTCTGTGGTTTTTGCCTACCCCCATGGGAAGAAGGCGTAAGTTTATGTGTGTATGTGTGTGTATTGAGGAATGATATAAAAAAGAAGGGAGTGAATTGTAAAGTGAGGTTGCTGATCGGCACGAGTTGAATGAAAGTCGAATATGTGTATAGTAATTGCTTCGGGTCGGCCTTGTTATTCAACAAATATTGATGTGCGACGCCTGAACATGTGTGTCCCTTAGCAGACAGATAATTATAAATATAAGTGAAATTAACATTCATTGTTCCAATTATTCTTATCAATTTTTCAATTGATTGCGAAGTAAGTAAGTACAAGACGACGGAACGAAAGAAACGTAGATAATAGTTTATTTTTAAACTGTCTTAGTGAGTAGGTATGATTCGCTTCAACGGTTAACGTGATCAGAAAGTTAAAAATACGCTAGGATATGTCATGATTTTGTTGAGAGTAGGGTATTTTATATTAATGTTACAAACAGGTTTTTTTTTTGTTGGTTTGTTAGTTTGTATGTAGGGGGTAATATCTCGAACACCAGTCGGATCTGAAAAAATCTTTCTATATTTATGTATGTAATATCACGCTATAACCCTAAGGAGCCGAGCAAAACGAAAAAAGTTAAAAAGAACGCTAAGCGTGAAAGTGATAAGGGGAAGGTGGAACAACACAAAGGATACTTTCAATCCCGGTAAAACGTTTCCGTGAGATAGTTTTCGACATCCACGCAGGCAAAGCCGCGGCCAAAAGCTAGTTATTTAAAATTTATTACAGCAAATTAACCATTCATACTAAATTACTGCGTACTACTTTATCAAATCAAACAATGGCAAATAGCCATTGTTTGGTTTGGCCTAAGAAAAGTAAGGTATTGTTTTATTTTTCAATTCTACCATTCGATATTCGTCATGTATAACAACCATACTCCAGTCCGCATATAAAATAAAAAACATGTTTTTCTAAGAAAAAACCTCGTGAGGAAACTTGACCAACCCGTCTTGACAAAGCGTGGTGATCAATGCTCGTGCCTTCTCTGAATAGAAGAGGCCTTAGCCCTGCAGTGGGACAGTAATAGGCTGGTGTTATTTTTATAAGTGAAAATATTATAATGTATTTGACATGCATTTAAGTATATAACAAACATGCTTTGCAGTTGACGTCTTTCTGCTGTAATAATAACGCTCATGAACCATAATTATAGCATCCGTTCTAGCAAATAAACAATCATGTTTTACTCTTGTCCCCAGTTCCTAGTATGCGAATGGGCAGTCTTGCGCAAGGCTCGCGATGGTGTGCGTTGCCTGAGTGTGGCCATCCCTCCCTGGGTGCGCGGCTTCTACTGCTCCCTCCTTGCCTTTAGCGTCGGAGCCTGCTTCGTTGAAGTCGCGGTCAACATGTCTAAGAAGATCATTGGAAGACCGAGGCCTCATTTCTTTGATGTAAGTTGGTTTTGTTACTGAGTTCTTTTTTCAGGTTTCAATAATAAAAAGAAATGCAATGTGGATTAAGGTTCCAGGTTAGGGTAATTCGACTGAGGTCCGTACAGTCGACCCCGCGTCACGTCGCGTCGGTGGTAACTTGGTCCTTGGGCAGACCTAGCGTAGCGGAGGCTAGCTTATACTGGGTCAGTTACCACCTGACGCGTAGCCTACTGCACCAAAACCGTTTGCAGGGCAGTTTAATCACAGGGCAGGTTAACTTGATAGTAGCAGTAGTTGCAGTGCACATGGTTCTAAATCACTTGACACTTCACATGGCACGCACCATTTTACTAAAACTTATTTTTTTTGGCCAATTATTTACTTGCTGTGTATGAGAGTACGGCAACCCAGGTCGAAGTTAAAACATAGAATTAAAAAAAAAAAAGTTTTTGTTCAGAAAAATACACAGCCCAAAAAAAACTAGTAGAAGATTAGGTACATAAGAGCGTTAGGTGCAAGTTTTTATTTTTACAAGAAACCAGTAATTCATAATAATAATTATTATTGTAGTGCATTTCTTGCAATGCCATACAATCATACAAGCATATTTATTTAACAAGGTGAACGTTACATGCTACATAAAAAGCAATCATTTAAACAAGTGCCAGTAGCACACTAATAATCCCTTTCAAGGTTAATTAAAATAGATTTGTTTTATCTGTGTACTAGATCACAAGTATGAGGTTAACAGTATTAATGACGTTAATTCCGATACAGTTATATGAAACTGTTATCTTTATCGATAGCAATATTTCCTGTTTTCATTATTACATTGCAAAGTTATTTGTTTGCCTTATTGATAATGAGGTGTCATCATTATTATTGTTTCCTTATCTCTAGTCTTATAATAAAATAGTAACCGTTTTTAGAATTTGAAGGGACTCGTGTAACAGCAGCACGGGTCGAACTTCGAAGTCATGCAACACTTGCCTAGGTCAGTCCATCTTGCCAAGAGGTATCGTGTTATCCAGTAACTGGGTTGTGGTGGTCAGTTCAAATAAACCAATTACAGGCACTTTTGAATTGTCAAGGGGTCGGTCAGTCAGAAATATGAAGCTAGTTGCCCATTCCAAGGCGAAGTAGGTACCTACGGAGAAGAACGGGCAAGAAACTCCATGGAAACTCTTTTAAATAATATTGTAACAGAAAATTTGTTACATCAGTCTTGTTGAAATTATTCATGTGAAAACGATGTAGAAAGACGTGCACGTTAAAGGCGTCCGTAATGAAAAACATACAAAACAAAAAAAACGGAAATTAAAATTTAAATAAGCCGTGGCAGCCAAGAGATGACCAGTCCCCACTGACGACGACCGTTCACGAACATGACGTATTCACGTATGGACGTTGCTTAATACTGTTATTCAGCTGACTGGAACCCGCACCAAAACGTAATTTGGAAAACTCTAGGAGATAACCCGTTTCAAATTCCAAATACATCATATTTAGAATTTGAAACGGTTTATTATCCTTGTTGGTTCATGAATGAGGCTAACATCATTGCTAGTACTTCTGCATTGGTAATTGTGAGTCTATAAATGTGGACGAGACCTTGGATTTTCGCATAGGCAACTTCCTTCCTACTATCATCACTGCTGATTTATTTTAGTAAAATATTGCAATGAAATGATAGAAAATTTTAAACTCATGTTAAAAGTACACTTGTTAAACAAGCATATTTCAAATTAGAGGATTATATCCTAGATAAGAATGCTTGGAAGCATGCTGGTCCTGCCCCATAGGACAATCTGATGCTAGGCAAAATCAACCTGGTTGCTTAATTGTATTTTTTTTTTAAGACATTGATTCTGTAATTACTATAACTCACACAAAAAATTATTACGTGTTAAAAATTTAATCATTTACTACAACTAATTATGTTTACGTATTGTGGTAAAGTAATTTCATTCTAGGTGCATCGTCTTCACCTAATATTAAATAACTAATGTACAAATAGAAAATATTGTAAAACATTTTAAAAGAGTAACGTTGGAGTTTCTTGCCCATTCTTCTCCATAAGAAACTACCTTTTGGAAGGGGCAACTAGAATCTTTTTTTTTGTTGTAAATGTTGACGTTCAAAAGTGCCCTTTATTAATGCCTTTTTGAAATGAACGATTTGAGTTTTGACGTTTTTGACCTTTGACTTTCTTTATTCTGGAAGTGCTTGTAAACCAGAAACAAATTTCTGCTGAATTTTGGCTACAGAGTGACCATAATCTTCGTTGTAGTGGGTTTCTGAATTAACGTAAAATGTCTCAGGGCCTATCGTCATGCTTTGGAAAAAACGTCCTTACGGGTAATGCTCGTTTATACTATTGGAATCGGACCCAGGACCAGTTCATTATGTTAATTGTTTAACTTTTCTAATCCACTATCTCTTCTCCAGGTTTGCGTACCTTCAGTGGACTGCACCTCCTCAGAATGGCAGAACCGTTACATCCAGTCTTCAGAGTACACGTGCACCGGTTCTCAAACTGAGAGGTTTGGTGATATGCGAAAGAGTTTCTTGAGTGGACACTCCGCCTGGGCGGCCTACACCATGATTTATCTAGCCGTGAGTATTGCCGTTATTTGTGTTTCTTTTTAGGGTTCCGTAGCTTCAAAGGAAAAAAAGGAACCCTTATAGGGTCACTTCGTTGTCCGTCCGTCTGTCAGTCAGTGTGTCGAGACCCTTTTTCTCAAGAACGCGTGGAGGTATCAAGTTGAAATTACTATTAAGTACGTAAGTCTACGTCACCTTGGAGCTAAAAAAAACTAGCTTCTAGTCAACGCAAAAAAGAACTACGATATAAATATGCGACATATTTTGATACTGGCAAATAAATCAAAACCATTAGGGTTCTTCCCGTTGACCTAGAATCATGAAGTTTGGCAAGAAGCAAGCTCTCACAGCATTAGTAAATTCTTCTTCCTCCTTCATCGTATTTATCTGATGTTGCGTGTATGTCTGATGTTTTGCGAGAATAAGTATGCTAGGTTGTTCTCTATAATATGTTAGTATTTGAAATATTTTTGTTTAAATATTATTCAATCTGTATGTTAATAAATGTAATTGGTGTTACCGTTTTCGGTTTAAAGAATTTATTCTCATAAAGAACACAGAACAGTTCACTTAATATATGAGATATACAAATTAATCATGCAGTTATAAACTAGCATCATGGCTCCGAGTCGAAAACAATAAAACAGAAATTTAAAAGTAGCCTAGTAAAGATTCTAAATCATTCAAAAGGTTATGTAGCATTATGTGGGCAATCTATAAAAGTAGATATCTAAAAACATATTCGTTAGCTAGGTTTTGGGTACATTGATTCTGAAACATAAATTCAATTTCAATTTCAATTGATTTATTTCAGATAATCATGCATACATCTATAATTCATAGAACACAACAAATAAACATACACAAAACAATATAAAGATGGGATCAGGACAGCACTACTCGCACATGTAGTTTTGTCCAATGCTCCATGAAAGGGCATTCTACCTGAAATAAGCTGCAGGAAGCTGTTAGGACTGCCCCGTATGCGGCGCATCAGAAATGCTATTCTTTTGCGATGTATCGCTTGAAAGCCATCCACTTGAGCGTCTGCAAACATGCCTGATGCGCTACAAAAGCGTGGCAAACCCATCAACATCCTGAACGCGTTATTGTATTGGAAACGCAGGGCACTGTACGTCTTCAGCGTATGCTTCACTCAAAGGCTGCACGTATAAAAAGACTGACAGTACGACTTGAATAACGTTCTTTTTACTTATGCAGTACAACGCGCAAACCTACGGGCCAGCATATTAGCTCTGACGGACAATGCCCTGCGTTCCCATTCAATATCCACATCATCAGTGAGGGCCTCGGTGACCCAGCGGCCCAGGTACTTAAACTGTGCCACTCTCTTGAGTGCATTGCCGTCCAATGTGACCTGAGGTACGGTGTCATAGCTCTTCGTACCGGATTTGAACACCATCACCTCACTCTTGGTCGTGTTATACCTGAGCCCATGAGCCCCCGCATAGCACTCACAAACCTCTACTAAGCGCCTGAGAGCACTGATCGATGGGCTCAGCAACACCATAGACAGCCCAGTTCGAAATCCGAACTGAGCGTCATGTAATTTAAGATGTTTATCTAAATATTTCTCAATCACACTATCCAGTACCTTAGCAATCACAGTTGCGAGTGATATAGGCCTGTAATTACTCAAACTGGACGCGTACCCTGTCTTGTTCTTAATAATAGGAACAAATACGGATCTCATCAATGCATCAGGTAGATATGAGTGCCCTACGCAGAAGGTGAAAAGCATGGCCAGCACCCTTGGCAAGTGACCGCCTGCATATTGTAAGTGTTCAATGCTCAATGAGTCATGGCCAGGGGATTTTCCTCGTTTCATGTTCTTCACCGCCTTCGCGACCGCCCTACTTGAAATCCGTACGATCGTGTCCCCGGTACGTACCTCATGTGACTCAGTTCGTGTTTTCCCGGTATCCAAAGGCCAGCAGACCTTAAAGTGCTCCCTAAACAAGCTGGCAATCTGGTCGGGCTCACTACTACCCTCGACGCTCACTGAAACGCCCGACCCCGGACTCAGTTACATAACCTTTAACATTTTATTTAAAATAATTTAAATGTTTTGCATTGACTATCTTATCTGGCAACTTATTGAACAATAAACAATACATAAATCACCAATAAATAATAAATTGTCTATTAACTAGACTAATACAGTGTTTTCTCATTTCAAAGCAAATTATTTAATTAATGTGTCCATCCTTGGATTCTAAGATTTACACTATAGGATCTGATCTCCGTAATTGTCAAAGGCCACTCGGCAATTCAACGCTGATTAATCTACTAATTTAATTACTTTCATGGTCTGTAATCAATCGTGGAACACATACCGTGTCATTTATAACTTCTTACTAGCACTTCGCCCGCGACTTACTCCGAGTAGATTTCGAAAAAATTATATATTAATTTAGCATATGTTCATCAGACATAATTTCGGCTTGGTTGTTTTGTGGCTTGTTGGTAAAACAATTTTTCATATCGGTCCAGTAGTTTTGGAGCCTATTCAATACGAACAAACAATCAAATCTATCTTCTTTATAATATTAGTGTAGACAACGACCTCCCAGTTATTAAACAACCGGTTTTTTTTTTCAACCGTATTTCTATCCACTATACCATTATAACCATCTGGTTCAAAGTCATCTTATTCTTCACTATCAAATCAAATCTTCCTTTAAATTACATATCAAGAGTCGACAAGATCAATCACTTTTTCAAATTCGGTATATGTTTGACATCAGATTCTGTTTCGTAAACCCGCATGCCATCTATATTCTAAATCTTTGAGCACAGCTAGTGCTATTGTGTTTTTGGTCCTGTCACGTTCATCACCATCCATCTTATCTATAACTTTAAAAACACTATCTTTATCTAAAGACCCATGCTCTTCTTTCAGCTGTACCTAGAAAGCCGCATGACCTGGTCAGGCACTAGGACAATCCGCCACGTCCTCCAGTTTGGTGCCGTCATGCTGAGCTGGTTCTGCGCTCTCTCCAGGATCACTGACTTCAAACACCACTGGAGTGATGTGCTCGCTGGATATTTTCTGGGAACTGTGTTTGCCATTGTCATGGTTGGTATAGCTTTATTGTTACTGCGTTTGCCATATTTCTGTGTTTGGAATTTTGTAGGGCTATCAGTTAGTCAATATACATTTATTGCCAAGCTGACTTATTACTTTAAAGATTATCCATACTAATATTTAAAAAAAAAACGTAATAAAGTCTGTCTATGACTGAGTTTTTTTTAAAGGTAACATACAGATGTTACTTTTCACGCCCAAACCACTGAACAGATTTCAGAAGGACATAGGCTAGTTTTTGTCCCAGTAGCACGTTCCACTGGGATGATTTTCGACATGCCCGCGGGTGAAGCTTCTGTGAAATAATATTTGAATCTGATAATGACTATATCAAGATTGAAGATGACACTTCACTTTTATTTAAACTGAAACGTCAGCAGCTGGTTACTGACTATGTAAATACGAGTAGCGCGCTCGCTAAGGTGGTCAACTGGTTTAATGTTAATAACCTACTTCTTAACGAGAAAAAAACTAAATACATTAAGTTTACGATACCTCATGTTAGACAAGTTGAAACTAGTGTTCTTATAAAGGGTGAAGAGTTGAAACCCGAAAACACCACAGTGTTCTTAGGCATAACTTTGGATGCCAAGCTTCAATGGGGCCCCCATATAGATAAATTGTCAAAAAAGCTAAGCTCTGCAGCATACGCCGTTAGAAAAAAATATTCAAACAATTTTTGTTTTAAAAAAAGGGCAATTCGTTCAATTTATAAATTAAGTCCCAAACACTCCCTCAGTTTTTTTTTAATATAAAGACTGTGCCTTCTCAGTATATTTATGAAAATCTTTTGAATGCACATAAAAATATCAATCTGTTTAAAAAATACATTGATATCCATAACATCAATACTAGGAACAAACACAAATTTGTTTTTGCAAGAAAATAGGTGGCTCGTTTAAATGTCAACGTATACGTTTTTATAATAGAGCCTAGCCACATTCAAGGACTAAGCCTTAATAAATTCAAATCTTTTATAAAGCGGAAATTATGCCAGAATGCCTATTATACTGTCAAAGGCTATATTGAGGACAAGAAGGCTTGAGATTGAGCTGCTCCGATAAGTTTACACAGATATTGTTGATGTTTAATTTGCTATTTGAATTTTATTTTTGATTTTTTCTATATTCGTAACTTTTTTAAAACAATGACATGTATAAATTTACTGTTTAAAGTATAATATTGTTTTATTTTTTGTGAATGTGAGGACTATGTGGGTCATTGTATTTTTCTTTTTTTCTTTTAATGATGGTCTGGCTGTTTGAGTACTTTACGCGGCATACCCAAATATTCTTTCTTTTGTATTGTTCGTCGAATCGAGCTCCCTAGTTCTGAGTTGAGCTGCACGATGATTGACAATGGCGTGCACTGACTGGACAGGTCCACTCAAATCCGTGTGGTTCTTTACTCAAGAGATTTCAGACATCAATCCACATGGGAAGACCATGTGGATTGATGTCTGAAATGGTCTTTTGAGGAACATGACCAGACCAAGATTATGTCTGGACTTTAAAAGAGACTGTGACCGCTGAGTTTGTTTAGGCCATCCTTCTCAGAGTATTCAGATAGAAAACGCCGATCTCATCTAGTTTTAAAATATGATTGACGTGTAAAAGTGTTTGTACAAACCTATTTACAGAAAATAAATCAGTTATCATTATCAGATGCAAATAAACAAATGGATAGGTAAAGTCAGGGAAATTAATTGGCAAGCAATGAACAGTAAACAACAATAATAAGCTGTATGCAATGGCTATAACACGGCTAATTGACGTATGGTGGTTGAGGTAGGGTGTCAATTTGATGTAGGGTGTAAAAATTGCTTAACAATTAATTTACATGACTTCACCTACCCTTTTGTGTATTAATCTCTTTGTCTGTCGTACTTCATAGTCAAACTAGGAAAATCTAAGGTTTTCTTGTCACCTTTGCTTTATTTTAAATTATTTTTACCAATTGTTGTATGGTATTTTTATTCTTGGTGCATCGACTTCACATATAAAATATTATTAATGTATACAAAATATTGTAAAACATTTCAAAAGAATAACGGGAGTTTCTCGCCCCTTCTTCTCAATACGAAACTACCTTTTGAAAGGCGGGCCTAGAAACAGCTCTATTTTTAATGTAAATTTTGTCGTTCAAAAGTGCCTTTTTATATGCCTATTGAATAAAAATACGTTGACGTTGACTTTGTTTCTGCGTGTTGATAATTCAATTCAAAACAAGATCAATCGAAAAATAGGTAGGTAACAGTGATTCAGTTATAGCTTTTCAATCACATACCTAATTAAAAAGTATTTATACAACAGTCAGTCATTGACACTTGTCATTTGAATGTTTATATTCAGTACCTACCTACTTAATAATGATATCATTCACCAGCATCGGAGATTCAATTAACTACGGATTTTTCTGTTTTCAACTTAAAAATAGTAGTTTTAATAACTTAATAAAACAAGTATTTTAGGGGACGGGCCCTAGACAGCGTTGAACCAGTAAGTCCACGTTCGCACGTATGTAAAATAACGCGGCGGGATCTTTACAAGCACTGGATCTTCAACGCACTGCTTAGAGCCGAGAGTTGAAAATCCAACAGTTAGTTTTATATTATGCACTCTGTTGGATTCTCAATGTTCGGTTCAACATTAAGAGTTGGAAATCCAGTGGTTCCTTAAAAGCGTTGTCTTTATGAGATCGAATTCAGATTATGTTTAGAATCGCCACATCAGTGGCTAATAAAGATTGACTACTTTGGGCTCCCTAATACTAATCAGTGTTTGTGCAGGCCTTTAAATGTGGCCTTTGGGGCGCCTTTTATCCCGATTCTAACAATCATGCTTAAATAGTCTCGTGGTCGTTAATTACGTGGCGTTGGGTTCTTGGTTCGATTCCTCCGAAATTCCGTAAAGCTGTTAGTCCTGCGCCTGATCCCTCTGGTCGTGTCGGATTTCCATCCGATCGGACTATGAGAGTTAGGGCAGCGGGTATAATATATTCTTCGTATTCGGCTAACCTCCATCATTTATATAAATAACCCTGTATTTTCTTCTGTTACAGTGGACGTGGGGCACGGATGTCGTTTTGAAGAAAAATAACCCCAACCCGTTGCCCCACTTCAAGATCGGTCAGCAACCAGCCAGCGCAGCCTCAGCGCTAAATACTTAATGGTTTTACATAACTAAGCTTTTGACTATGTCTTTATAATTTACTTCTGAAGGGTACAAAAGGACTGTGCTATACAGGGTTAAATTAGATTAGCTAGCAAAACTCCCAAACTCACACGTGATGGATGTATCTAAACTTGATAAACCAAAAAACATAATTATGATTTGATGTATTTTTTGGGGTAGTGTAGTTAGTTTTTAAAATATCTGTGTATACTGATATTTTTGGTGACCAATTTTTTTTTTGTGAAAACTTCACATACGTTGATGTATTTCGATATCAAAACACATAAATAATACTTCAATTAACTGCACAACCAGTGGTGGTTGACCCGAAAAAAAAAACATGGAACCATTTTTTTATTATGTTGAACTATGGAAACCCACTCACGTCCTGTTGAGTTTTACTTACTTATTTAATGCGACCCTGTATTAAAAACAGTATTGGTCTATGTAAAAGATGCTTCTAGTTACTCTGGGTTTAGATTTAAGTAGACAAGTGAAGGCTTTTTTATAAACTTCAATACTCTACTTCTTAAATGAGTTTGAAATTCCCTCGTACATAAATAAAATGAATCTCACATGGGTACTGATAGATAATAACATTGAAACCACTTCACCTACTAATCGGGTCAAATATTGGTAGTTTTACATTGACATTCACGGGCCAATTTGTTTTTCTGAGACCATGGACATACAATTTGGCAGCGGGATTTTGTCGCACACTAGATCTTCAACGCACTGCTTACAGATTATCAACGCTCGGTTTAATACCAAGAGTTGAAAATTCAGTGCGCGAAAAATTCCCCAAACGAACGTGGTCTAAAGCACAGATCAACTTTCTGCTTTATAAGGAAGCAACTGTGAAGGCATAGTTATTAGTTATGATAACAACCTGTTGTTTAAGTAAGTGGCTGTGAACTATACGTTGTATCAACGTCTCGTTAGTACTTTAAAATAATATTTAATGTGATATATTTTAGGTTTAAATTGTTTTAAAGTTATTTAATAAATTCTCATAATTATTATGAATCGGTTTTTTTTTGTGTGACCATGTCCTACATCCAAAAAGTTTCGACTGGAGCATGTAAAGGTGCATGTACACCAAAGTTAGTTTTGTCGAGCAACGTTTGCAAGTGTTAGTGGGAACAAAGAATAAAGAAAAGATATTTAGAAAACTGACTAAAACTAATATCAAATTCCTAAATGTTATCTTGTTGCACTTAAGTGATAAGAAATATTTGGTTCTATTACAAAGAAGATGTACTGACAGAAATTGAAAAGAGTCTGCTTGGTGCTTGGTCATGTTGAGAAGATGAATGAAACGTGGCTTACGAAAGGAAGTTACAAGGCAGATGTGAACGCCCTAGAAGGACATAATTATATAGTGAACTTATTGGTGATGATCTTCAAAAAGGTAAGATGCGTAATGCTCGCAACCGGCTTAAACAAGATGTATGAACTCAAACAAAGCAAAAGGAGTATGTAAGGATCATGTAGCAGGTGGCGTGGAAAGAAAGCGTGAGCTTATGCGTGTATCAAAAAAAATCGAAAACAAATCACTTCATGACCATGGTCAACCTATAATGAACCCAACTTTCCACCGCTGGGACACAGGCCTCCTCGTGAGAGGGAGTGGGCCGTTATCTACCACGCGGGCTCAGTGCGGGTTGATTTTTTTGGTTAAGGGCATGACGGTTTCCTCACGATGTTTTCCTTCACCGTTTTTAGAGCAGTGGAGATGAAATTAAATACACAAAGTAAAGTGCCTGTCTGTCTGGGTTCGAACTTACTTGTGTGCATGTACGAGTAAATCTTGCTGAAATTATCAATACTCAAAAACATACGTAGGGAGAACCCCGGGGATCGCTAACGCCTTGCTGCAGGGCTGATAAAATTTACCACATCTACTCCCAAGGTGTTTACCGCTGCCACAAGAAGAATACGAAAACATCGCAGGTTTGTAGTGCTACCTGTTATCCTTACTTCCTCACTAATATTATAAATACGAAAGTAAAGTTGTTTGTATACTTGTTACGCTTTCACGTTAGAACGGCTGAACGGATTTGGTAAAAATTGGGCACACAGATAGACCATGATCTGGGAAAGGACAAAGCCTACTTACTTATCATTCTGGATCGCAGAAGGAGTCGCGGGCAACAGCTACTTGACTAAATATGTAGGTAAACAAGTGGTTGAGGGCCTTGTCGACAATAAGGCTATAGATTTAAACAACTTAGATAAAGATAGTTTTAGCAGAGAATGTTATTAGTTATTTTCATGCTGTAGTAATCGCGTCCATAACACAGATAAGAGAGCCACTACGGAAAGTTTGTGGCTGAGACTGCTTTTCGATACCATCTGCAACTGTAGCGCCATCTACCCCGCTACATACGGTACTACGCAGCAATGGAGCTACTTCAAATGACATTCGTAGTAACTTGGAATGAGATCTACAGATGACGCTATCACGACATTAGTAGACGTGTCTGACAACTAGAATATTTGTATTAAGACCCCCGACAACAACCATCGGTCCAACAGGTATTATGTTTTTTTTTTTAATTGTTTACCTATGGAACCCTATTACTAAGTCTCCGCTGTCCATCCATCTGTCTATCTGTTAGCGGGCTGTTGTCATGAACCGTAAAAGATAGATGTTTGAAAGTTTTGAAGAGTCTATATTTCAGATAATTAAAAGGGGACCTTTTATTTTTATCATACAAGAAACGTATTTTTTTTTAAATGTAGTGTTGAATGCTGTACGGTGGTACGGAACCCGTCGTTAGCGAGTCCGACTCGCACTTGACCGGGTTTTTTAGATCTTATGAAATATGAATGTTTCCTTAATCAACCGAGTCTAGTTATTACAATTTCCAGGTACGCCTATAAATACATTCATAGCAAAGCGTTGATAACAAACTCGTAACACAGCGGTAGGTGGCCCCGTGGTAACCCCCGACTTAAGAGTTGTAGGTCGTGGGTTCGAACCCAGACAGGCACTTTACTTTGTGTAAATTAAAGCCGCCTACGACCTACAACTCGTAAGTCGCGGCCGTTACCACTGGGCCACCACTGCTCTCAATCAATCCCTAAACCTGACTTGGTGTCCGTACGTCATTTTTGGGCGACCACATCAAATCAGCGCTGTGCTGTGGGTCCTCTATAGTACAGGATCATACTGAGTGAGCGTGCAGCTGCCGACTATTTTTGTCCTGTCTTCGTAAGTATAAATCTGCTTGGTTTTTACGAGTATGTTTTATAATCGAGTGGTCTTATCTTTTTGTATGCACGTGTTTCTGTGACAAATAATTCTATTTTCCTTTCTTTTTTCTATTTCCGACTCACCATATCATTTAAGGACATATGATTAGTTCGAAGCCCGAACAAAGAAACAATGACAACACGATTTGACAGTCGTCCCTACTCTCGATATGTATTTGCCCGTCCGACAAAACGACACTGGTTGTGACGGATCAACTACTTTAGGATGGGTCCGTATCTTCATTCACGGACTTAGAGAGTAGCTTCGCACGGGTTTACAACTTGACTATGCATTGAGATTTCTTTATTGCATGGATGATTAAAATTACTTCCGGAATAAATTCTATAAGTGATGTTGTAAACCGTATCAAATCCGTTGTGTAGTTTAGGAAAACAACGCGAACATACAGACAGGAAAAGTGACAATCGTTTATAACATACAGATTTTTGAACAAGTATAAAATTCTGAGACAAGTAAAAAAAAAATGAGAGCCTCCACGGCCTGTCACCAAAAACTAAAATATAAAACTGTAATACTGTTAATTTCTTAACTATTTAGCTTAGGAACCATTTGATGTAGTAAGAACGCACGCCATCATCATTCGGACATCACTGGCAACACGCACTGGTCTAAGACTTTCGTCTTGAGACACTGCGGTATGTGGGACGAGAAGATATTGCGTAGCTTCCCGAACGCTGCCCAGCCGAGTCATACAAACTTACAAACAAATAAATTATACCCCTTTTATAATATAAGCATAGATTAAGTTTTGTTTTGGATTAAGTTTGGTGTAGAAACTATCACTACACTAGCAAAAAAATAAATTCAATGGTAACTTGAGTAAACATAATCATGCCGAGTTGACAGCAAAACGATGCATATCTCTTAATATCCTTGCTCGTTGATGTCTTTTCTATTGGCTGACTGTCGAAAGTAGATACATAAGCCAATTTCCGGGAATATTTGAGTTGGATTAACAAGTGTTTTCTATTTCTTGGGTCACTGCCTTAAGTACAAAACAGGAGCAGTAGACTTCACAGCTACAAGAAACTGTCACCATGAATGCAGGAATGATTCTTGACCCACAGCGAAGACATTATTCGCTGGTTGTTAAAAAAGTCACCGTTTCTTTTTTTAATGATATTAAAATACAGAGGTGTTACGTACTGATAGTACACCTACTACATTTATATTATACTATTAAATGATAAATTATTTATTTCTGTAAGTAGGTTTGTACAAACACTTTTACACGTCAACCATATTTTAAAAACTAGATGAGGTCGGCGTTTCCGATCTGAATAAAGGCCGAAACAAACAGAGGTCACAGTCTCTTTTAAAGTCCAGACATAATCTTGGTCAGGTCATGTGAAGACCATGTAGATTGGTGTCTGAAATGGTATTTTGAGGAAAGAACCACACAGAATGAGTGGACCTGTCCTGTCAGTGCACGCATTTGTCAGTTGTCATGCAGCTCAACACAGAACTAAATGAGCCAAACGATTCGACGAACATGACCAAAGAAAGGACATTTGGGTAGGCCGCATAAATTACTCAAACTGCCAGACCATGATTAAAACTTAAAAAAAAATCATTTAAAAAACAACAAATCCACATTGTTTTCACATTCTTTTATTTAATTATTTGACATTATTATTATGGTTTAATCTTATACAACGTATTTCGATGTATTTGCTATCCTGTATAAGTTTTATTTTATCCTATTTTGTCAAATTGTATTGTGTTTTGTTGTTTTGACAATTTTTTTATTTTTCTCTTATTAAATCTATTTTGTTGAACACTTGAATTGCCAAATACTTAGATGTTCTCTTACCATAGTAATTAGTTATCTGTGGTTGAACCAATTTATTCTCTCTAACCCTACTCGTGTCGTACATTACCCATTAACTTTATTTTTATCATTATAATAATGTTCCAGACCCACCATATAATCAACTTTTTTATCTATTCGTATAATTTTGCAGATTGGAGATAACCTTTTATATTCTTTCTCTTTCAAATCTCTTAAATATGTACTAAAGGTTCGCACGTACACAAGGAGTTCATGTCCATAGCTCATTAACGAATCGACAAGCGCAAAATACGTTTCATACAACGGTCTTCACGACAACTGACGCGGTCGAAATGTTTGGAACAGCTTATTTTATTTCTATATGAAACAGTTTGCGCTTCGATGCCCTAACACCGTGAAATTGCTTGTCTTGTTCATCGGCACCGAGGAATTCTTTATCCACCAGATTCGCTTCTAATATAATATTTAGCTTGTATTGACCCACTACAGGGCACAGGCCACCCTTTCCTTTTTTCCACTCAATTCAATCCTGAGCCAATATCTACCAATCCCTCCTGTCAAGCATCAAGCTCGTCCCGCCTTCAACTAACTTTTGAGCTCTTGGTAACATTCTATATCTCTACATTAGAAGTCTTTTTTTCACTAAATTACCCTACAGAATTTTACAGAGCTGGCTGGAATTTGTTTATCAAAACATAGTACTGAGCATTTCCACTAAGAGTCACATAATTTCTCCATTCTTCTGTACTTTTAATAACAGAAAGTCTAACTAAGGGCATCGTACCATACTATTTACATACAATTAAACACAATAAGAAACGAATCCCTAGGCCTTACGGGGCATTATTTCACCGTCCACCATACCCTGACCATCATATTACAATACCCGTTTTACAAAACGATCAGAAACCAACTCTAACATCACGAAAATAGCGTACAAATTATCTTTTTGTGTGTGATTGGAGAAGCTTGTGAACTGTTGTTGGAAAATCAACTTTGGCATTTAAAAGATAAAGTGTGGATTGGGTTGTAAGTGATGTGTGAAGAGGCTCGCGTAAGATTGGTAAAGTTTACTTTCGCCGGCGGGCGATGTCGGAATGCCCGATGTGCCGACTAGCCACGGTGCCGTGTCTACCACCTGGCCACAGATTATGCGTGTGCGCAGTATTGGAAATAGGTAGTAAATTATGTGTTTGAAACTGATATCGATATTTTTACCTAGAGAGCTTCAATTCTTATATTTGTAACGAAGTAAGAAATAATTTGGTAACAAATAAAAAAAGATTCAACCACTACCAAGACCTATGTAACTGAATAGTAGAATACATAAAAATCTACCAGTAAAATGTTATAGCTAAATGAAAATTATTATTTTATTTATTTTACGAGTAGCATACAGATCGAAAGATAATAAATGGCGTTCTTTCTGAATTTTTTTGGTCGTCTCCTAAGTGTCATGGCGTCATAAGACATATAATATAGAATTCCACAAGATTAGGGCTATCAATGCCCATAGAATTCCTCAAGATTAGGGCTATCAATTGCAAAAAGATTTTTTCAAATACGACCGGTAGTTCTGTAAATTACCTAGTACCCCCTATATACTCGTACAAACAGTATAGATTAAGTTTTGTTTTACATTTTTATTTTCTTCTTGAATGTAGTTTTCATTTGTTGGTATATTGGCCTGGCTAGCTGACTTATGGCAAATAGTTTAATTAATTCTGTGTCTCGGAATGTTAATAACTTTGCATAACTACTATTGTATAGAATCAAGTTTTTTCTAACTGAACAGCTGTGCTGTTGGGGAGTTTGCTGTGCCACTTCTTCTTCCCAGCTAAAGTAATAGGAAGTCGTGAAGAGCGGGCGTTTTGGGGGACTGTCTTATGTAATTTTGACAATCGAAAAGTGCTGATTCTCAGCCTAATTTGAATAAATGACTTTGGATTTCTTTCGAACCCAGACAAGCGCTTTACTTTGTGTAAATTATTTCATCACCACTGCTCTCAAAACTGTGAAGGAAAACATCTTGAGGAAACCGGCACGTCTATGAACCAAAAATTCGAAGACATGTGACAACTACCAACCCGCACTGAGCCCGCGTGGTGGATTACGGCCCACTCCCTCTCACAGAGAGCAGGCATGTGTCCCAGCAGTGGGAACAAATTAGGCTGATTATGTATTACACACAAAGAAAATAGACATGATTTTCCGTAATTCTCGTTAGCAGCGAAAAGTTTGTCCAGCGAGTGTAGAATGCTTGGCCATAATTCTGTTTCAAGGTCTCGCCCCGATCTCACATAACTCCATTTTTTTAAAATGAAAGTCTTGTCTTTTTTAACATAGAATTCTCTAATGATACACAATCACGTGGGTACCATTGATACTATAATTCTGTCAAATCGACAATCAAAAGAGCAACCCGTACTCTTCTAAGCCGTATATTTTGAATAAAGGAAATGTAATGAGCGAGATATAAAACAAGTTATAACGAGAACGCATTCCTACCTTCTGTTGTCATCAAATTCCCTCCCGCTCGCTGCAGTAACGACTTGCCGCCGCCTTTTTATGCTATGAAAACAATTGGCACTTTAAAGCATATCAGACGCTACACTACAGTAAATATTCATTTGTCTTTCATTCAATACCGACAAGACAACATAGGAATGAACGTTCATCTGCTCCTTACAATTACACTATAATTTTTGATCAGTCTGTAGGCGAATTATAGATGCCGAGTGCCGAAATTCAACATCGTTGGTAGATTTTCTAATGAATAAATTTTTAACTTAATATTCATTTTGTGTTCAGACGTTTTACTTCGAGTGAAAGATGTCGAATAAAAGACAAAAACGAACAACAAGTAAAGCGTCTATCTAAAATCAGCTGTGGTTCTAAGTTTCAACAACACATGCGTGTCTAAATTTAATCCAATTTATGAACTTACACTGAGCTGAGTCGGATGTTCCTAGCAGCATAATTTGTTTGTATTTAATTTTTGTTAGTTTTGCAAACACTTGAAGCTTTTGCTTGCGATTTGCTCAACATAATACAGACGATACTCACGATGATATTAGATACTCACGTTCTAATAATTCCTAAACTTAAGTACTCAGAAGTTTTATTTGTCACAATGTCACTGTTTACTATAATTTTTCTTTTTCTGACACTTTTGACGGCCGATTGTCGTCGCATTTAATAGTGAAGATAAATGATGTTGGAGCGTCGGGCATTCGGCCGATCGATTTTTTGTATTGTAAAACATAAAATTAAACAAAATGCTAATGCTTGTTTATTACGGTTTTCATTTTTAAGGTTCCGTACGTCCTAGGGAACAACGGAACCCATAAAGGATCAGTCGTGTGTCTGTCCGTCTGTCACAGGTAATTTCCGTGACCCAAACACGGTCGTATTACGTAAAAAAACTAATTTTAAATATGGAGGTATTTTTGGAGGGAAACTAAAAAAAGTTTTGCAATCTATAACTTGTGACATATCAAATCAAAGGGCTTGTTATGAGGGTCTCGAGAATATTTTTGTATAATTTTAAAATAATAGTTTTGAAGTTATTTAAGATATTATACGAAAATTGACCGTCCCCTCCCCCCCTCCCCGTATCTCCGAAACTACCGAGCATAAGATTTTGAAAAAAATACAGGTAGGTATATAAATTAGTTAATTACTTACAGATTACAGGAAAACCTATAAGATGTCTGTGCAATGGTCTTAAATAAACTTGGTAAATCTTTCAATATTGTGTGTGCAAACTTACAATACAATAAAATTTTAGAACTCAATTTTAACCTACTTGTAATTGTCGTTTCGAAATGAAACTTTGTACTTACTTGTGAACTGATCTGATGATGGTGCCAGGAGGTGGGTGAATAGTGGAACTCTTCAGTGGTCACTAGTAAACCTCTCGAGTTTGGGCTTATATGATTGTTTTTGACGACTTCAATAGATTGGAGGGTCTGATGATGTAGCCAAGAGCTGGCTAATGGAACTCTTCAGCGGTTTACTAGAAAACCGCTCAAGTCATAACTTCGTTGACTTCAGACTTATCAACCTATTGATGAATATATTAGAGTAAAAAGTAACAAAATAAAAATACATGCTTAAAAACACTTTTATCACGCACCAAAATGTATTTAATTAACTAATGTTTTCACAAATGTTATTGTAACCTACATATTTTTTCGTTGGCTATGAAGAAAGTTACTGCCGAAGTGCAAGAAATACCTTTTTTACCCGACGTAATATCAGTACAATATCACCGCTTAAATAAAAATAAATAGAGCACCCTACAAAAAGAAATGAAATCCAAAAATATTTCATGTCAATTAGGTCGTCAAGACTTCTCACTGTTTAAAAGTAATCTGGTTTTATCAACAACCAAGCGCATAACTCTACAAGGTATAACTCTAATAACCTTACGTCTTGGTCAAAATGGGCTTGACCGTTCCATTTAACTTTTGCATGATACAACATTAAAGACGATTTACTTAATTTCTTAACATAAGCCCATAGGAGGGTCTGTGCGACGGCCGCGAAACGGCCAAAACGTAAATTTTGACGAAGATGTGAGGTTTGTAGAGTTACGCCTCGTAGATCTAGGGGCTTGGATATTCATTGGATCCGTTAACTTTTTAACAATGAAAGCGTTATGTAAGTCTTGGCAACCTTCTTGACATGACATTTTTTTGGAGGTTAACATCCTCGTACGGAACCCTCTCCACGCGAGTTCAACTCGCATTTGACCGGTTAATATTTTAAAGTGCTTTTACCTAAGTACATACGTAACTTTATCAAGCTAAATATCAAATCTGATCCTCAACGTCCTCACAGAGGCTTCACGCAACTCTCCACAAACACCTGCTCTCACGAAAAGGTTATTTGTAGAGTCGACGGCGAACCTACAGTAAACAATTGCGGACAGTCCTCGCCCGTGCCCCGCGACAGCCGCGCGCCCGCATCGACATTATAAATGACCTACCCGACAGGTGTCTGTGATACAAATTCAAATATCGAATGAGAAAAAAAAGAAACAAGATTCGTTCGTTTGCTTTTTTTAAATTCTTTTTTTCTCACAAACTTTTTTATGAATGTACCGTTGTGATGTTTCCGTTAACCGTGTGTATTGTGCTGTGAGATCCTATGGACTGTTCTCGTGGAAAATGGTTTTAGTTGCTTGCATCTCGCGTGTATTCTGTTTTTGACGTTTACGTGACGTTTCTGGCTGTATGGAATAGGTTTGGGTGTGTAACTTTTGACCTGTGCTGAGTTACTTTTTCGTTGTTTATTTTTGTTGCGTTCGTAATTTGGATTGTTTCTGTTTATGTTCAGTTTCTAAACATTGTTGCTGTAAAAATTAACGTACGGTTAAATTAACGTAAAGTCAGACGTCCTTACAAGGTTGAGCTAAGTGACTATATGTGGAGTATATCGTTGCACACACTTGCAACAGTTGTTACGTACCTATTCCATAATATAAATTCAACATTATTGACAAAGTTACTCTAGTAAATATTATGTTTCAGGCTAAATAATGCAGTTTTTAATTAAAATCTTTTCGTAACAGTGACTGGTCAGTTGAAATTGAGAGCTAACCTTAATAAACTAACAACATTGAATTGAGCCAGTAATCATTCAATACGAGGTTCAATCCAAGATCTCTGTGGTCCTCAAACACACGGGACGAGACGCCACGAAACTGTTGAGTATTCAAAGCAATTGTTGAAATAAAAAATTAACATATACTTTTCAATGACCAATGAGTCGGTCAGTCAGTCAGAAAATTAAAGCTAAAAATAAAGTTGCGAGTTCCAAAGGGTATATTCCTATAAAGAAGAACTGACATGAAACTCAATGGACTCAATTAACACTATCCTCGAAAACCAAGTCTCGTATTTTTCTGAACGTTCGCATTCTTATTTCAGTCTCAATGTGTCAAAATTACCTCTATTTTCATAAATTTTTGAAAGTCTTTGACATTTGATTGTCGCCGAGGAGACTGCGACCAGATTTTGAACGTCTTTAAATACGAGAATTGACCTTCAGGTTACTTGTATGACCTAAACACAACAAAGATAACATAACACGCCAGTGTTCCCCAAAGGGTTAAGTAGATGTGTAGGATAGCTATTATATACCCACATTTCGCATGTTATATTTAAGTTCCATGTTATAAGGGGCGGGGGACTGCAGGAGTAATGACCGACCTTGAAAATAACGCCATAGAAAGACATAAAAATACCAAAGAAACAATGAAGCGATGAATTAAATTCCTTATCAACACCCGCATAATCATTATGTACATACATATGTATATATACTTAGGTATGTATGTCACTTTAGCAGTGAACGTAAAGACGTTAATGTTACACAATTGTTTGGCAACAACTCTTGCAATTTATGTAGGATTTTTCATTGAGTGCGTGTAACAAAATCTGGCAATTTGCACCTTTGATGAAGTTGCTGAGATTCTAAGTGTATTTTTATATTTTCATCAAGATCTGTGATTTATTTTTACCTTTCTTTTTTTCATTTAAACTGCTTACTGTTCTGCCATCCTACTCTTCCCTGATTTCTCGTCAAGATTTTTCAGTTTTCTTTTCTTCAATTGTCCATTTAATACCAAGGTAAAAATAATATTGATATAATACCCTAACCTGAAGGAAGGCCAATTCTCGTATTAAAAAAACTTTTTCACCACACTACCTATTATTTGCAATTTTTACCCATCGATTTCCGAGGGTAAAAGCCTTTTTTGTTATCTAGAGTGTAAAAGTGTTTTAAAATTCGAAGGCTTCCGATTCAACATTTACTCGAAGTTTTGAATAAAACCAAAGAGTTAGGAACAAAAACGTTTTTAAGACAAAAGTTAGGAGCGTTCAAAACCTGTCAACGGTAAATACCTGGTTATTCAGTACTGAAAATATGCACTTTTTAATTTATTTTAATAAACAGATTCTATACGTATTTTACTGGTTTTCTTTTTTTTTTGCAAGTTCCTCGTAGCGTGGTGAAAATTGTTGTGTTTCACTTATGGGTAAAAGTTTTTGGCGTTTCGTGATTTGTAACCTTCGCGACGCTCAGGTTTCAATCCAAGCACTCACGGCAAGAAACACTTTTATCCATATGTAAAACAAATAACTATTAAATTCAAGTCTGTCTCATCTCAGCGATAATCAACGTCAAAAACTTATGAATAATGTATGTAACATTGATTGTTTTTTAAAGATTGAGACTGAGATTAAAATGCTAAAGTTCTTAAAAATAAGGGAGCTATCTGACTAAAACTATTAAAAAACTAAGTTATAGCGTAATGCACCCAAGAGACTGGTGACAAATATTGATTTTAAATTTATATGAATTTATATTTATATTATTACATTATAGTTTACCCGCTGACTATTCCCATTTAATGTTTTTAGCCCAATCAATGGATAAAGTTTAAGAAGTTTCAGAATCTCTAAAATAATCAAGAATGCAACGTTTTGGTAAGCTTAGTCACACGTTCCCAATATGAAGAAAAATAAAGCGCAAACTGTTATTTGCAGTACGCATAAATAAACACAACTTGTGAATGAAACACCGAGATTCGTAAGTGAGTTGAGCAATAATAAAAAATGTCAGGGTCTTTGGCGGATAACAAATTATTTCACGTTCAATATAATGCCGGATATTGTTAAAATATTACACAATAATGTAAGTTTATAACTTAATCGCGGTAAGAATTAAATTAATTGCGGGTTCCTTGATCACATCGAAGCAAATAGGACAATGTATGTATGAATTCGTAATGAAAATTCAAAGTTACATGATGTCGACTGCTAAAAGAACCTTTCTACGTGAAAAGACCCTCTCATTGACTATTAATATATAAAAAATTATGTTAGTTACGGTACTGTTTGCATCGGAGGGATGCCATGCCAGCGGTAACCGGATAAATAAAACACATATATTTATAATATATCGTGTAATTTTTAATTAATGCGGTCATTAAATTCATTCATACAATACTAGTTGTTGCCTGCGACTTTGTCTGCGATCCAGGATGAAAAGTACCCTATGTCCTTACTCAGGTCATGGTCTATCTGTGTGCCAAATTTCATGCAAATCCGTTCAGGCGTTTTGGCGTGAAAGCGAAACAAATAAACGTACAAAAAATCAAATCTTTTCTCTTTTAATAGCTTACCTGTAATAAATATTTTATGTCATGACATATGCTTGTCAGCTTAATAACCGTAAATAAACGTTTATTTCAGACTTTCTGTCCATAGGTACACTTAGAAAACATACAATAAAATACACATTATCACTAAATGTTTTGTCTTCTGTTGTAAATGTAAATCAATGTTTGTATCGAGATTATACCTTCAACTTTTATCAAACTTGCGGAGGTTGTTGCTAAAACCACGCTAAAACCGTGTTTTAAAACGATGCAGGTTGAAGGCTCATCAGTACTGTGGGTTCTTGTGCATCCTGAGAGCTGAAACAAAGTTACATTCTATCAGCAATAACGTAGATAGAAAAGTCTTAGAAACCTTGTGTCAATCTAAATCTAAAAATGTAGAATTTTAAAAGCTTTGAAAAACACTTATGTAGGCCGGGCTACTCAATCGCGCTGATTACCGGCTGACTGACTTTGAAAGCGTTGGTGGCCCAGTGTTAAAGGCCGCGACTTACGAGTTGTAGCTCGTAGGTCAGACAGACAGGCGCTTTAGGTTTTATAAATTATTTCATCACCACTGTTTTAAAAATGGTGAAAGAAAATATCATAAGAAAACCGACATGTCCTAGAATAAAAAAAATAAAGACATGTGACATCTACCAACCCGCACTAGGCCCGCAAGGTGGATTACGGCCCACTCCTTCTCACCAAGAGGAGGCCTGTGTCTTAACAGTTGGAATAATAAGACTTCACAATCTATATTTTATTGACCTCATTCTCCTTTTAGAAGAAACTTTAAGTTAATGGTTAGAATAGACTGATTTTATTCATAAATTATGGACATATTTCATAGCACGAGTAGAACGTTGAGGAATTTCAAGAAATGTGTAATGAACGCCAACATTTGGCTCGTTAAGCTGTCGTTTACCTTCGCCTTATAACTGGGATGTGGGCAAACTGCATGCCACCACAATGGCGACCACTATGCGCATGCGCAAGTCGCTAGTGATGCGACACAAGTTTGAAATCAACTTCATTAACATGAATGTTTCACGATTTTTTTTAGATAGAGCTGAATTTTTACTAAAGGGGCCCGTAGAAGAGATCTCGCCTTCACACACGGTTTTCACTAGAAGCAAATTTTCCGTCTAAGCTCCCGTAGAAGAGATCTCGCCTTCACACAGTTTTCACTAGAAGCAAATCTTCCGTCTCAGCTCCCGTAGAAGAGATTTCGCTTCACACACGGTTTTCAGTAGAAGCAAATCTTCCGTCTAAGCTCCCGTAGAAGAGATCTCGCCTTCACACACGGTTTTCAGTAGAAGCAAATCTTCCGTCTAAGCTCCCGTAGAAGAGATCTCGCCTTCACACACGGTTTTCAGTAGAAGCAAATCTTCCGTCCAAGCTCCCGTAGAAGAGATCTCGCCTTCACACACAGTTTTCAGTAGAAGCAAATCTTCCGTCTAAGCTCCCGTAGAAGAGATCTCGCCTTCACACACGGTTTTCAGTAGAAGCAAATCTTCCGTCTAAGCTCCCGTAGAAGAGATCTCGCATTCACACACGGTTTTCAGTAGAAGCAAATCTTCCGTCTAAGCTCGGCAGTGGTAAAGGGTTGACACAAAAACAAATCAATTTATTTTAATTTGTTGAACATACGGAGGATAAGTACAGATGTTTGATAGAACACGATTTCTTTTTTGTTTTCTAAACAGGGCAATATAATAAGTGTATTTCTTTGCACTTACAGTCTTCTCTCATGAAAAATGTATATGTTCGCAAATTTTTACTAAATTATTTTTTTCTCAATATTGTATCACTAGCTATTGTCCGTAACTTCGTCTGCGTTTCAGGATGAAATGTAGCCTATATCCTCACCCAGTTCATGGCCTAGCTGTGTTCCAAATTTCAACCAAATCCGTTCAACCGTTTTGGTGTGAAAGCATTACAAACAAACAAACTTACTTAGAATAAAGTTAGTTATACACACTCAGTTATAGGTACTCCTGATATGATACATTTGTACGATGTAACTGAGTGTCGCACTCAATGTTCCAGTCATCAAGTCACATCACTAAAATTAAACGAGAGCACTATGTGACAGCGACTATGGAAATATATAGAGATAAGCCAAACATGGCTCATGAATATGGACGCAGATCAAGACCACAGGCCGTAGTATGTGGTACATGCATGTTGGCGGTATGGTAGCACTAAGATCGTACAAAGTTTAGCTTCAAATAGTTAATGCGTGAACTCAATTGTGAATTGATAAGGAACTGCATTCGACTAAAGAACACATTCGATTCTGAACTTTAACTTACTGACGATTAGGTTAACTTTATGTAGCTAAGCCGTTTTTGAACACTCGGTATTCTGAATTACAGAAATACAAAAGTATTTAAGTTCATTATTACAAAAAATAGTACCAAAATCGCTAGAATTTAAATAGGAATCGATAAGATAGCGCCATAGATCACATCACATACCTATTTATTATTTATAAGTACATTAATTGATTAAACCGCATCAAAACACCTAAGGCTATTTGTCACAGTCAAAATACATAACCGCATTATATTATCTAATAACACAGCACCTGTGCTCGTACAATACGAGATTACATGAAGAAATCTAAAGTAAAAGTAGTTTTTAAGATCACTCATATGCGCCCACGCATCGCCCACGATCGCCAAGCCGTTGACCAACACTGGCCAAAAACTTCTCCTACGTCCGTCACTATTTAATGTCGCTTTCAAAATCGATTGGATAAGCTTTACTGGCAAATTTAAAGGGTTCCGTAGAAAAATATAACAAAAAAAAGCTGTTTCTGGAATGTGTCAGCGTCTATTTCAAGTTTGCTCTACTATCATTTGTACTTACATAAAGGTTTTCATAAAACTACCTACATGCTTGCCTTTCACACCCTAAAATATAATTTTAAACATTTACCTTTTTGTAACGTTGATGTCTAGAAGTTGGTCTGTATGAACACTTGACAGCGAATTCGAATGTGTACTGTAATTAAAAAACAACCGATCACCCGACTCCAGCTTGCCGTCGACTTACGGAACATCCCCTTGCAATCTTCGGAACTACAGATTCGATTCTGAAAATTCTTTTACTAATGGGAAGATATAGAATTGATAAGAAATTTCATGCGGACGAAGACGCGGGCACAAGCTCATACTCAGTTCTCCAACTCCAACTTTCAGGCGATATGTTTAAGAATTTAGATAATACTTACCTGCTTGTTTTCGCAATAATACATCCTCCACGCTACACCTACGTCTTAAATCCGTATAATTAATATAACCTTAATGAGTGTTTTAAATAAATCTGTTAATTATTTTAATTAGTAACGCATAATTGATGCCAATGAGGGACAATATTACTGAAGCTATTATCGTGGTAATATCAACAGATTTCAAATGGTCTTTTTAATACTTAATGATATGTATAAACTGGTAAACGATTATGATTAAATCTTGATTAAACTGAAATAGTTATAAGCCTTATGTGCCCTTCGTCTTGGTATAGTAAAAGGATGGCTTTTGGTGAAATTAAGAATTTATTTATTTATTTTATTTATTTATTATGTTAGGTATAAACCTGAGTCCCTATACGGAGTTGGATCTGCAAAATTGTCACTCCTTCACCCTTAAAATCAATCCATAAATCCATAATCTGTTCGATACAATTTATTATTGATTTAAAACCGGCTGGACTTATCGCTAACAGTGATTGTGTTAACCTATGTTTTTTTTAACGACTCACTATTCCAAAAAAAAAACGGCTGAATAGTTTTCTTTAAGCTGAGAACAGTTTAGATCGAGTCACCTTTTACAAACATTAAAAAACAATCGGAAACAGACACACATTCCTGTATCACACGTTTTAAACTTATAACACCCCTCTTTTTCGATGGGGGATTAAACTGTCTATATTTATAACTGTAATTCGTATTACATAATTTATTATGTATGAGTATTTTATACATAAAAACACCATAACATATATGTGGGAGGCGTCTACTTTTGCCATTCTATCCAATAGTACAAAAGAACATGACCTTGTATAAGTTTTCACCTTTAATATTTTTTTATTTATTTTTTGTGTAGGAAATCATCAAATGACTTCTCCCGCTCTGAGCGAAGCGCGTGTCAGACTTTTACTGACTAAAACCCACCCGTGTTCCTTCAGTTGCCTGTGCCAGGGGCCACGGTATCTCTTTCGAACAACCCGCGACCCTGGCGCGTGGAACACAAAGCGCCGTCGACCCGGGCCTGGTCCTTATTGAACGACAGCTATCAATTGCTCGCCGTCCGCAAGCCCGCACCTACGGTGGCCGGGAATCTGCTGGCGATTCTAGACACTCAGGGCGTCTCCTGCGGCGACTAGGGGCGTAAGGGCGGAAGGTTTGCCTGTCCCTCACGCGCTCCGCCTTCTTCTTCACGAGCATTACTGCTTCACAGAAGGAGGTGACGGCTTCACATTCATTCTCACTCCGTACCATGGCCTGGACCAGGGCCGGACGCGAGAGATTGCCGCCGCTGATCGCGTCCGCGAGGACACTGCGATCACGCAGGGCCCTGAGACATTTTACGTAAATTCGGAAAGCCACAACAACGATCTCTTAAAATCATGGTTCGGGAGCTCATGTCGATTTACTATAATATTATTAATTCGTGAAACAGTCGCCCATAAAACAAAACTAACCTTTTAAGATGTATAGTTACCGAGTTCCGGGACACACGGCACGAACTATGCACTATTATTGGATTTTTCGTCTCGTTAGTCTATTAGTAGTAAGCGCTACCGATGAGAATGAGGTCTTAGGTTCAATTCCCAGGTCGGGCAAAGTGTTATTGGGTTCATCCAATAGGAATTTCTCAGCAGCAGCCCGGAGTCTGGATTTGTGCCCGGTTGATGGCAATAGGCTCGCCCCCTATTACATTAGACTTAAACATACCTAACTGCTGCACCTCTGCCCAACCATTCTGTACATAAAGGTGATGTTATTTTACGCTATGTTTATAGCAATATCGTGCTACCAACATCTCTAACAGTAGTAGTACACAATCTATGTATTTTCATAATTGGCACAGTTTTTGTTCCAATCATTGAATCGTATGGAGCACATAAATACTTCGTAAGGTATCATTACACTTGCACGTTCTAATACTTTGCCGATGTCTTCGACGTGTGGGTTTAGTAAAAAATTATCAGCGAGAAAAAGTGCACGCTCTTTGCTTGACATATTTCGTGAAACTGTAGAGTACACACTTTATACAATATACTTAAAAAAACGCGGACCAAAATTCGCATAAGAATGGCAGGCAAGGCATAGGCTTTTTATTTTTCCGACATGATTTGAAAAGCTTCCAGCAAGAAGGAAGGAAAGTATTAAGAAATGTCTTATATTATAGTCCTTTTCCGTCCCGCCCGTATATTACTTAAACTTTGTAAAACGAATTTTTCCTTTTGACCTGTTTACCTAAGTGATATATTTATGTTGAATTATATTTTTAGTGTAATCTATTGACATGAACGTCATTTATGTTATTTTTGAATCATCATCGCTATACATTGGCAAAACATTGTGCACATATTTGAGACATCATACTATCTGTAATAATAACAATGTTTAACAAAATAAATGATTGATTAATTTATTGAGAAAATGCTTTATCTTGTAAATTTATTCAATCAATGACTTAATTTACAAAAAAATGCATTTTCTTTCGCTCCTCACTTTTCCTCTCATTCCCACAATTTTGGTAAATCCATAAAATCAGCACGCGTAGCATAACCGCCATACGAACGAAGTATAGACAAAATGACAGAAATAAAATAAATCTTCAAGAAAAAAAAATCTAGCTACGCGTACTGCTTACACTATGTCTCTCTCCCTTCCCCGCCAAATCCCATCACTTAAACCACTGAAGCAACACGCGTAGAACCTAGCTCAACGCTCAAGTAAGAACGGTATCGTTGCGATACGGCTGCACTGATGCAACGCACCAATGACGTGGTGGCATGCAACGGACGGTATTTAGATTAGCAGAGCAGGAGGTCGGTAGACATACAGCAACTATTTTGGTTTAGATTGGAGTTGGATTGGTGTATTCACTCTTTGTGCAGAATCTTTTTAGCGAGACAGTTTAGGGCGAATTTCACGAATGAAACTGAACGCGAACAGCACATAAACAGTGTCATTACTTTCTGTGGAATATTGACACTGACAGCTCTTAAACGCGTTTTAGATGTGTTAAACGCTTTCAGTTTCATTGGTGATATCGGCACTTAGATGGTCACCAGTGTGTATACAAATCTGGCTTGGTATACACACTGCGTTATCAGTAGCATTCTGTAATTAGTTGTGTCAGAGTGCAAATGCATAATGATGCACACTGGACATAGCTTATCTGATGTTTCATCAACTAACCTTTGCCTTTAACCTAATTACGTTAAGGCAAAGACATCCCAAGACTTAAACCAGCATTCGCGTTACTCCGCCAAAGCACATCACATACGACTCCACAAACTATACGGACATGGGTTTTTTGCAATATTTTGCATTCACATTAAACAGAAGGTACCTGTTTCTGTCCCACTGAAGTAAGTTTTACAAAAACATAATATACTGCCCATAAACATATGATAACGCCTATTAAGTCCATTCAAGAAAAAGTTGAAAAAAGTGACCGCTCTATTTAGAAACGTAGAATGAAAGGTTCAACGCACCGGAGCAGTCATTACCAAGGGTGTTCCACGATCAATAAAGTCGCTGCCCACTGAGGGGACGCCGAATTTGGATCCGTAGATACATGCATATCAAATTGCGTTTGTATATTTTGTGAATCATACTTGTATGGACACTTCAAGTTTATCATTCCACGATGACCATTGAACTATCTACCACTCACGTTATTATTCATTACCATGCAGTTTTTCTAAGCACCTCGCCGTGAGAAACTAATTTCACGTAAAGCGACTTTCTTGGAGCAATTCGTAAAGCAACTCGAAATCACTCCGACTAGTTGAGGTCTAGCTGCATTCTATGGAAATCTATGCGAGAATTCTATAGCTCGATACTTGCTATAAATTGACTCTACTTATAGATCGGCTCATAATGTAGTACAGTTAATTAAAAGTATAAGAACCTCTTTTTATACCCATTTAAACGGAAAAAAAAAACATTATGACAACGATTGTCAAATCGAGCGCCTACTAACCGTGTTAAGTTATCAATAAACACTAGTTAATTAATAAAAGACGCAATACAGAATGAGATTAATGGCAAATCATTAGACTCACCGTAACAAATGACGATCAACCTCAAATCATAGCATTCAATCAGCAGAAGTCACAATCACAACCGACCAGTCTTCCACGAACGAATCTTGTTTCAAACTTTGAAAAAGTGTTACAAAAACGTTTTTCTAACCAAAATAATTATTTGCAGGCCTCCTAATGTGTATATAAGTGTTAGTGCAGTGACAAAAACAGTGATTATGTGTTAAAAGTGTTGTTAATATGTCGTGATAGAACTGCAATCAGAATGTATCGGCCGAATTTCTACGAGAGCACTTGCTTTCGTTGTAATGAGATTGTGTACCAAGTGGACAGAGTTGGCCCGCTGAAGGATTTCACTTTCTTCCATAGTGGCTGCTTTAAATGTGCCGTCTGTGGGACTAAGTTGACGTTGAAGGTGAGTTTTTGAACTATCTCGTTTACTTTTTTTTGCTAGCCTCCTTCATCCGCAATGTCATATTAATTTTACGTAGACAGCTTCATTATATTGAATTATCCTGGTACCCACGAGGTGGGTACCAGGATAATTCAACTAATTCAACGTAGTCTAAAATGAAGATCTTCGAATTCCTAAATGTTCTTAAATAATTTGAAAGAATCCGTGTAAACAAAACGGTTTCATCTTTTAAACCTGTTTACCGTAATATCCTATTAATAATGTGAGACAATGACGTTATTTCCTAGCCAATGATGGTCGGCCTTGATTCTCATCTTTTCGACATTCAGCAAGCGCCAGTTGGCATTTGAGCGACCTTGCCGCATCTTCAACTTTTTGCTACAAACTTTGTAGACACCAACTATAAAAACTTAAAAAGACGTGTAATCTGTTTTTCGCGTAATCTGTTATCTTAACGTAATAGCTGTGAAGGAATAGACGTGTTTTTTAAATCTGGTAATAAAAGATAATTATGCATTCATTTAACTTGAACTTTAACGCTTAAATTCCGAAAGATTTTAACACACAACACGGATTTAGAATGAAAAACTATAATAACTATTTTATCAGTGAAAAAAAAGTTTAAAAAGATAGATATATGGTGGATACTGGTGGTGGTTGGGTTAGCTTCTACTATGATAAAATCTTAAATTTGTGTACTGACAGAAAACGCACTGTCCAAACCGCCTGGGTCAAAGATACATGAAATTTTGTACAAGATGTCCTTTTATAGCGAAAGGGAGGATTTTCCCTAATAGGTAATGACAGTTCCTATGGAAGTTCGACATTTCGCCGATGGGCAATCCAATCAGGCACACGCATAAAAAAAACTTGTCATTTGAACTGTGACTGACACCACAATACAACATAAGAAGGTACAAAAGAAATTCCTCATACAAACGAGTTCCGTTCAGAGTCAATAAAATTAACCACACAAGATGAATATGCAAAACAAGTTAGCAGAAAAATGTGGTAGAATACGCATGCATGAGATTCACAGACATTCTACTACTTAGCTGCTTTACATTGTAATTGACATTTAAAAGTGTGCTGTCGGCGTAAACACTAGAAAGGCATCCTTTTTAACCTGAAAAAGGATGCCTGGAAGAACTTGGGAAATGGGGAATAGAGGAAAAAGGGCGGTAAGTTATTTAAGTCCATGAATAACGCCGCAGGTGCTAAATAAGTATAAACAATCAAATGCAGACAGAGAGACGGGGCTTGTGACTTTATATAAACAAAAATTAAGGGTTTAGTCGTATTTTCCTGATTCGTGCGATTGCCTACAACTTTTTTGAATGAATTAATATAATTATACGTGCGCTTGTCTAATATCAAAACTGATTTTACCTAAGATCCATGCAGCAGTAGTATAAAAGTCGTTTTCCTCTCTCATAACAAACAATAATCCTTGGTATGTGGAAAGATAAGCATCTAACAGTATATAAAGACATTACCTGCTAGTAGTAATGTCTTTATTTCTTCTGCTTACTCGAGTGTTTCTTGCAACCGAGTAAGATGTAAAGAGGTTGCCACACTAAAGCGGGAACCAAATAGCTGGTGGCATGGTGAAAAAAACTGGTGTCTTCTCTTCTTCTTTGTCCTCGACTTTTCCCGTTATGTGGGGTATTTGGGCTTTCATAACTTGATACCCCATTAACTACAATGGTAACCATAGACAGATATTCCGAACTTCAAAAAAAAAACTTGTACGTTGGATTAAGATTCCGTTACGGTCAGGGACAAGGTGGAAGCTGTATTGACTTTTCTGGGTGCCCCAGACGTACACTGAAGTATCCCCTTTATGAAGGCAATTTTATTGAGGGGAAGTAACATATATTATATATTTTGTCACAGACACACGTACACGCAATTATAAGATAAATAAATAAAAAATTAAAAACACAACAGGTCTAACGCACTTCTTAAAGCTATAATGTTTGTATGTGTGTAGAGTCTTTTAGCATTAAATAAAGTCCTACTTACAGCGCTAATCCATGTGCAATGATAGCATTATAGCCGCAGATGGCCTTAAACACCATTAATAATACTATTAAGCGCTCAATTTATAACGTGAATGCGGTTAAGCGCTTTATTATACAAATTATGTAGGATATAAAGTAATACCCAGTACCAATTACACAGCTCAAGCTTAGGAATAAATTGAAGAACATTTTACTATTGTAAAATGGAATTATGATTATTTAAATAAATACGAGTATAATCTTAAGTCTCAATTAGTTGACACAGTCAATCGGCAAGCGTAGGGTAGGATTTCCTAAGCTAGGTGGAGTTAGGGTCAAGGGTGACTGCTAGCAGCTGGTTGAGAGTATCCGAGAATATATGTGAATGGTGAATGATTGGAGAGGCCAGCAGTGGAAGAGGTCTAAGTCTTAGAAAGCGGTGCAGCGATCTTCAAAGAGAATTGAAGACAGATATTGCAGCACGAGAAAAACGAGAGGAAAATGACAAAAAACCAAAGGTGGAAAAGGTCATGGTGTGTGGTATTTTGTGATGTGCAGGAATTAGTAAAATGTAGTTGGAAAAGTTTCGAGTACGAGTGATTGTGGTGAAACTCATAAGAAAATAGGAATACCAAAAAACCGATGGATGGATGTGTGATAGAACTTGGCTAGAAAGAGGAAAAATACTGTGATAGAAATGGCAGAAGAAGATTTGCAGCATACAGCTCCGAATAATTAGTGACAAAGGCAGGAAGATATAACCCAGCAGTTGGACAACCAAATAAGAATAAGTCATGATTAAAAATAAGTTCACAATTTTATAGCCGAGGTCGAGGGAATTAATATAAAGTTCAATAAAGAAACCACATATCAAAACACACGTTAAATAAATACAACTATAAATTAATAATGTGTAATTTCAGTTGGGGATCTAGTTATGATGCGTCATGCATACGACCTCATTCCATTTAAGTTATAATATGACTTATAAGCAAGCATATAAAGATTAAAACCTGGATGAGGCTGGCGCAGGAGCATGGGGATTGACACAGGAAAAGCACGTATGCCCAGCAGTGGGTGCAGTCGGGCTGTTGATGATGATGATGATGATGAAAGACACGACGTTAATATATTTACCAGGGTGCATGGTGCATGTAAATAGCCTCCAAGAGTGGCACGGGAAGTGAACATTAAGATAACGGCTGATGGCGATGTATGGAAGGAGAAGAAATGCTGCACCGCCCCCAAATCAGTTGGGATCAGAGGACCTAGAATCGCTTTCAAAGCGTTTCATATTTCTACATCGACTCGGAGCTCATTTTTTAAACTATTCTATCATCGTTATATCTGATAGAATGTCACTTTGTCTAGGTCTTCTTTGTTGTGTTTTTTTGTTTGTAACGTTGTGGAAATCCTCATGGATGTCCGTGGCGGACATCCATGAGGATGCCCGCCACGGACATCCTGGGGCGTACGGAGGGGTCTGTCAGACTTCTACTGACTGTAACCACCCCGTGTGGGATCACACACTTGCACCGGGGGCTACGGGGGCACTTAAGCACTTCAACGCAGGCGCCGACTGGTCGTCCGCCAGCCCGCCTTTGCGGGCTCCGTCTGGGCAAGCAAGGGGAGTGACGCGACATCTAAGAGGGGTGCGCGTGAAACATTACGCGCCACCGCCTCGGGTTTTAAAGTCTAGGGGGCGGGGGACGTCCCCGAGTCCGCCGTCCATGGACCCATTTAGGGGGCCGGACAAAGGCATTATCTGCTCTCTGCCGACCGACGCCCAGTGCGTCTGCTGCGGATCGGGAGAGCAAGAGCACTCGAAATCTCTCTATCGCTTTCCGCTGCCTCCTCCAGCGACATATCTAGGTCTTAAGCTTACTTTAATGACTTGCCCGTCTTCTCAATAACTGCATTCGATTCGTTTTCAATCTGCGTAAATATGACCATATCTCTGCGCATCGGACGCTTTTAAAGTGGTTGCCCATACGTCAGCGCAGAGAGCACCTTGTTTTCATTTCTTGATTCTACCTCTTCCCCTGGTTATCTAGCCCCCCACTTTCAGTACATTCGCGCCAACCACAATAGAAATCTTCGTTCATCACACAATCGTCTTCTTCAGTGTCCCACTCACCGCACAGACTTCATTCACTCTTCCTTCTTCGTTCAGTCTATCTCTCTGTGGAATGCACTCCTCCAAGAAATCAGGATGGTAACCAACCGATTTTCCTTTAAAGTTAAAGTTCGTGAGCACATTTGCACGAAGCGGTATATTTATTTTTGCTTGTATTTATATATAATTAGGTATATTTATATATATATGTATTATATTTATAGTTTAGGTTCATACGTATCTTTACATTTAAAAATATATTCCCAAATGTTTTTTTAAATAAATTGCACGTACCAATGTTTGGCTCTGCATCACCCAAAGGTTGACTGGTAGAAAATGCCTATGGCATTAAGTCTGCCTCTGTACATCCTTGTGCTTAAGGTATAAAATAAATAAATAATGTATGTTCGGCACATCTTGGTAAGTCTAAGTGGAGACTCATTTGATGCACTCTTATCATGACTTCTATTTATTCTATTTATTACACTGCGATCACCAATCCTCTCGAACCAAGCTTATTAATTAACAAAATTATCTACGACGGAGAGACTGTATGACGAAGCTGTGGTGGCCCAGTGGTAACGGCCGCGACTTACGAGCTGAAGTTCGTAGGTTTGAACACTGACAGGCGCTTTACTTTGTGTAAAAAATATTTTAACCACACTGCTCCCAAAACGGTGAAGGAAAACATCGAGAGGAAACCGGAATGTCCTAGAAACAAAAACAAAATCGAAGACATATTGTGACATCTACCAACCCGCACTGGGCCCGCTTAGTCGATTATGATTGGAGGCCTGTATCCCAGTAGTGGGAATATTATAGGTTGAGTTGCTCTACGACCAAACATCATAGGTACCGGCCATTTTGAAGCCGTGAACGTATACGGATATGAGTAAATAAATAACAGGCACATTACAACTTCCCATCCGTGACAAACGCTCGTAATGACACATAACGTCCTTATTCGGCGACCAGGCAGATACGACCTTATTCGGTTCAGTTGCTCATTACACACGCTTCTAACTGTTGTTCTAATACAACAGCTTGATGTGTATGCGATAATTAACAGTTAGCTGACGTACTTTTTATGGGAAAAGCATACAACAGGTGTTTGTACTTGTTTGGTTCTATATGTGAGTTTAAATACGACTGTTTTCGCTTGTATTTCGTTAATTTAGTTCTATTCTGGCACTATGCATGGAGAAGGTAAAATTATGCCGTAGGTATTAAATGTGTTTCATCTAATTTCTTTCTTTAAAAAATAAAGTTACAATTCAAATTGTTTTGTTTTTTTTGCTCACGACCCAAATAAGACTACCCAGATAGATTTAGCTAATTAATATTGTTTTTTACGAGGAGCAACTGTTATTTAACCTCTTTGACCTGATCAAAGAAGTTTCCAAAGTAGAAGTCCTGCGTGAATTTGGCATGGACGAATAGGCCGAATCGAAATTTAAAACTGACTGCAGAATAAGTAACATTCGTCTCTCACAATTTCAGTATTGATGACTGTGTTAGATTCAGTACTAATGTAATACATACATTTCTACGAACACAAATACAATAAAATAGTGGAAAATTATACATTATCCCGACAAAGCATAGCCCATATGGAATGAATAATTCAATGAAAACATTCACTTTGTCACAAATTAACTGTCCATATCGCTTTGATCATAAATTCAACGTCTATTCAGAGATGTTCCATTATAACTTGACCCCTAAGTTGTTTTATGATATAAAATGTCATGGATCATTTTATAATGGTATATTTCTATTGTGACTCCTATAATTTGTGTAAAATGAATCAGCCTCGGCAATAAAAGGGTGAAAAAGCAGTGTTACATTTCAATTGTTTGGTCTGCTTTGGACGATGCCTTCTGTTATATTTTAATCAATGTTAGTACTTACCTACTATTTAAAAGTTAGCTTAGGTTTAAAAGGGTATATACATGGATAACACCCATATTCCTAGCCTTGACTCAACCTCATTAAGGTGGTTTGATATTATAAGTCGCAAATTTTACACCTCATCTCAAACAGTTTCCTCAGTCGAAGTGAGTTTGAGTTGAGGAACCAACTGTCAAATATAAGGTACGTCGGCATCTAACTTGAGGCTACATAAAGGTAGTCAACAGAGACGTTTGAAAAAAAAAAACGCGTATTTCATCCGATTGTCATATTTTTGTGAAGAGTTAGTTGAATGTTGACGTATTTAAGACCTCGACTCACACGCATTCCAGGGACCTCAAAATTGACTTAAATTGACGACTCTGAATACCAATTTTGAGGATCTACCGAGGCACGCCTTGAGGTCTCCTCGACAGAGTTCTGAGTTGAGTAGCTTTCGAGACTTTATGACTTAGAATATGGGTGCTTGTCTTAGTGAAATTGTGGACAGCAGTGTACAGCAGTGCTTACATTTAGAAATGATAACTTAATTTTCAAGACTGACAATCCCCTTGGTACTAACGTCTATAAGCAGCCATAACAACTTTCCAGCCTTGGGCCTGTTTGCCAACCTACAAAAAAGAATGCGAGTTATAAGTTAATTTGATCATAACCACACCAGAAGGTCGATTCCCGTTATTAAAAACGTACAAAATGTAGTCGCAATGTCTAATCAGCGACAATCAATGTCAAAAACTTGTCAACTAAGTAGGTAAATTGGAGGTATTTTGGACATATTGATACTGAGATTAAAACGTGAACGTTCTTAAAGTTACGAGAATTGCCACTCAGGTAACTCTTTCAAAATTTCCCCCCAAGTTCCGTCAATTTTACAACAACGTTTACACTTCTACTTCAAACTCAAACTCAAACTCAAAGCATTTATTTCAAATAAACCAGTTACAGGCACTTTTGAATTGTCAAGGTCGGTCGGTCAGAAAAATGAAGCTAGTTGCCCATTACAAAGCGTATTAGGTACCTATGGAGAAGAACGGGCAAGAAACTCCACGGACACTCTTTTAAATCAAATTATGTTTACAATAGATTGGTTACATCATTCATGTTGAAATTATGCATGTGAGAACGATGCAGAACGTTAAAAGCGTCCGTTATTTAAATATGAAAACAATTCGAAAATAAAATTTTATTAAAATACGCCATGGCAGCTAAGAGATGACCAGTCTCAACTGACGGCGTCCGTTCACGAACATGACGCATGGATTAGCACCATTCAACTCAACCATTTTGAAGGGAGCTAAATGATCCAACACGCGCGCCACCATCAGCGAAACATTAAAGTGAGCATGAAATACTCTCAGCCGCCAGGACATATTCAAGTCAATGAAAGACGTACCCTGTAAATGGTAGCTTTAACCCAACTTCAGAACTCAAAAAAGAAACAGGCCAAAGCAAGAGCGAACGCCGAACAAGTGACACATGAGTTGGGTCGTGCTGCCGTGCGGTGTGCCACACCAAACTTCAGTGTAGTGTAGCCATACCTACATTGCAATAGTCAAACCAAACCATGCGTTGGTTCACGATTACGTACCTTTTCGGTTACTTACCCTTTCTTAATTTAAAAAGTCATGACAAAAAAAACTGACATTTAACTTTTTAATTTTCAATTTTTAGTATTCATTTTAATTAAGTATTTAAAAAAAGTCGAAACGAAGTCCGGATACAATTATCCGGACTTCGTTTCGACTTTTTTTTAAATACTTAATTATTATATCCATCTAGATTTGTCCGGCCTTGACAATTCAAGGCCGGACAAATCTAGATGGATTCTTACACTACTAGTAAAGAGCGTGTCACCTAGCATGCATAGTATCATTAAGAGAAGAACCTATTACGAATTCTAACTACTAATGTCTTCTTCTCCAGACATACTACAACAACCAGCACTGGACGGAAGACAAGGAAGTTTACTGCTCCAGCCACGTGCCGAAGATCGGCCCTGGACACCTGGACAACTCCTCCGTGGGGATCCGCAGTGCGCTTAACGTCCCCAAGAGTAATAACTACGTCAACGAACAGATCCGGGGACTCGCCAGGAATAGCCACGAAAATGAATGTGAGTACCTAATGAAGCTTTTGTTTATAATGTAATTATTGCCTGTTTCATCACTCATACGTTACGTTACGTATCTCTGACGGATCATTTCATACAAATTCTATTCATGTTTTTTTTTTGTGTGCCAGATAGTGTTTACCCGGACTCTGCGAATCACGACCTCCTTCGTCATTCATAACATACCAGTAATAATTTCGCAAAAGATACCGAAACTTTAAAGCTTCGGCGGAAATTCGATGTTTTCACCCTGATCTATTGAGAGGCGTACAGATTATAGAGGCAAAGAACCAGTCTTTCAATTCATCGGTCTCTAAACCACTAACAATTTCTATTGCTATATCTATCTATTGACAGGTTGAAGTCAAATTTAATTAGCAGCGTAGGTTTACTAAGCTCTGCTATTTATAACATTTCCAAGAAAAAACTCAAACATCGAGTAATTCTCAAAACGTACAAGAAATAAAAGTTGCAAGGCCCAACAAACCTATGGAAGTGGTCAACAAACCAGGCGAATGCCATCGTGCAAGGCCATCCATTGTTTAAATGCAATCAGACATCAATCAGACAATGGTTGGAATCACTGGCTGCGTCCAATCAATCATTCGATCTGATATTCAATCGCTTTTGTATTAACTATTTCTAGGGCTTGGGAATATTTGTATTGAAAGGGTTAGAGGAAGTCATTACGACTCAGGTAGGAACGATAAAATAACGACATGGATCGACAAAATATATCGGGTCTTGACTATGAAGGGTGACTTGTAATTCGACGTATTCCATCCAGGGCGCGATAGTGTGACCCATTCCCAACAATTAAGCAACCTATGAAGCCTAGGCAAAACTTCATGGGATTCGAGAAAAAACGACTTTGTGTGTTTTTGAAAATTTCCCAGAACTCGTCACTATTCATCACTTTTCTCTAAAATCTCAAATTGAATGCCAATCATAGCTATGGCATTAGCGTGTCTCATTGACAGTGTGACCCCTTTGCAACAAAATGGGTCACACTTTTACTAGCTGTCAAGGAATACGTCAAATTACAAGTCAATCTGTATACGTGTAATAAAAAAAATATCTTATCTGTATTAGGTACACAGATAAGTTTTTTTTTTTTCAAACAAATTATTTTTATTTCATGTCAGACAACAGCTGGAGAAGAAACAAATTTTCAATTGTTTCAGCAGCAGCAATTGGTTGGTCCTTCAGATTTATTTTACCAAAGTCAGTCCAGTATCTTTTATCATGACAGTTCTAGTATGGAAAAACTGTCAAAAATTCAAAAAAAAATCTTACTAATGACTTATTCTAGGTATAAAAGTTTGGTGAATTTCACCCTTTGTAAGGTATTCAATAAGATTATTCAGTAAGCAAATAAATGCTCGACGGTCGTTAAAAAAGCAGCATGTAATTTTTTTTATCAGCTGACCATGTAATGAAATTAGTTATAGGTACACGGTTGTTGTTTAATTATTATTATGATAGTACTTATGCAACATTTTCCCAATATCATCTGCTATACACGGTGTAATGCCGGAATATCAACGCATAAACTAATTATATGATTATAGACCCAAGAGCGTCGAAATTTCTGGCCGGTTATTAAAAACACAGACGAAAAATGTATACACTGAAGGGTGTAGAATCATGTATAGAATAGGAATTATGAATATTAGAAAACATAATATAATTTCAAGAAGGCATAGTAAAAATGAGATATTCGAAAAAATAACTGTTAGATCGATCTAAATATGTAGAATCTACACGCTTTAAAAGTTTTTGGAGGAGATTATTCCCGTCCTTGTCGCGTGGTACGGCGCTAGTATGAAGTTACATAGTCGTGACGTCACTTCTACGATAGTGCTGTCCTTGTCTAACACGTATTTTAGAATGTTTAAAATTTGGCAATATTTTAATGTTTTACAGTTTTTGTACTTAATATTACATAACATCACGCCTTGTTTCCCCGAAGGGTTGGGCAGAGGTGTACCTATAGTACACCCACATTTCGCCAGTAATAATAAATAATATATTTACCTTAATATTGTTTGCAAAAATTGGAAACAAATATTTTTATGAGTATTCATAGTAACATAGTATACTGTATACCAAGGAGAATAACTTCGAACTTCCACATCTCACCTCACAACTGATATTAAATTCGTCAAGCCGAATCGAGGCCTTATGATGCGCGTGCGTCTCTGACATCATACGCGCGAAATAACGTCACTCTGTGGCCATATAACATGAATGTACCATTTATTGGTGTCGAGCCAAGCCTTTATTATTGTAACCTTTTTACACCTCTAATCGCGTTAGAGTTATGGTTTTGGGTTGAATATTGACTGTGTAAATAGTTGAAAAGATGACTACTTTTATACGTACTTCTCAGAGTAGTCAATAAATACCGTACCTACTTGCAAAAATAGATAAATGATAAATGACAATATTTCTGTAAGTAGGTTTGTACAAACAATTACACGTCAATCATATTTTAAATCTAGATGAGATCGGCGTTTCCTATCTGACTACTCTGAGAAGAAAGGCCGAAACAAAATCAGAGGTCACAGTCTCTTTTAAAGTCCAGACATAATCTTGGTCAGATCATGTGAAGACCATGTAGATTGGTGTCTGAAATGGTCTTTTGAGGAAAGAACCACACAGATTTGAGTGGGCCTCTCCAGTCAGTGCACGCATTTAACATAGATATAATAAACTAGCGGGTAGTGTCAAAGGAAAAAGGAAAAATAAGCAGGAGGAACATTTTCGTTGTAAGTTACAGTAACGAAATCAGATATTATCCATCAAAACTGTTTAACTACCACGGTTATAAACGTCTTAAGAATTTATATAGGAATGCACTAAAGCCCGTACAAGATTCCGTTATTAAACAACTAAAACGTCTATCACAAATCCGCATCAAAAAGACATAAATAACAAACAAAACTTGTAAGAATCCAGTCTCACTTCCGAAGAAGGCACGACGTTACGCGAAAGCTCTTGAACTTCGGCACACTTCGGGGAACTTCGTGTGGTAGAGCGAGAGGTCGTTGCGTGGGGGAGAGGGAAGGGAGAACTTGTTGCAAAACAACCGGTCACATTCCGCTGAACGCAGCCCAGTGACCTAACTAAAGCTGAGGTACCATTTGGACCCATGGACCTTATACGAATTAAGCTTACGTTAAAAGTACTTGCAATTTGTACTGGATTATGAAAGTTTTATGAATGGACTTTGTACCCTGCAATATACGAGTAAGGAGGCAAGATTTCATTCAGATTCCAAACTATAGCAGCTGAGTTTTATTGGTTGAAAAAAAGTTTATTTTTATTATTTATTTATTTACACAAATCTTACACACAACTACCATTACAGATCTGCGATCCAATGCGATAGAGTGGCCTTACATGCTAAATCCTTAATCATCCTATAAAATAACACACTATATCCTAAATCTTAACCTACATCTAAATAACATAACATAAACATCACGCCTTGTTTCCCCGAAGGGTTGGGCAGAGGTGTACCTGTACACCCACATTTCGCCAGTTATGTTTAAGTCCCATGTAATAGGGGGCGACCCTATTGCCATCAACCGGGCACAAATCCAGACTCCGGGCTGCTACTGAGAAAATCCAGGTAGAAAAACCCAATAACACTTTGCCCGACGTGGGAATCGAACCCAGGACCTCATGCTCAACGGTAGCGATTGCGACCACTAGACCAACGAGGCATATAATGCAGCTTTTGAGAACTCACTCAAGTTGCACCACAATACATCAACCCTCTCGTGAACCTCGTTCACCACACTCGTGGCTCTAGTAAGAGGAGTCCTCGCCAGTAAGTTGGTGCTGGCTGCACTGCAGGGCCGGACGCCGACGCCTCCACACGAATTTTCTTTCTGAAAACTCATACCCATAGGTAAGGTAATTTTTCTCCTTTCAGCAACTTTCAGTGATTTGAAGACCTTTTCTGTGTGGGAGCAGCTTTTGCCCCATTAGGTCAACCTAATGGGGCAAATCCGATTTATAATAATACACAGAAGTTTTTTTCAAAAAAAACTTCTATTATAAATCGGATTTCGGATTTTCTAAAAATCTCTCTAAGTAATTATATCTCCTAGCGTTATGATGATACTTCTTTATGCATTCGTTATAATAGAAATTGGATACATTTAAATGATTTGTTATTCATTCTGATTAATTCAATATTATATTTAACGAATGCACCGTTTTCGAATAGGGACGTAATTTCCAAGTTATATAATTATGCGCGTCAACAATTTATGTTAATTAGTTGCATCACGTTTTGGCTCGTCCTTTTGCCCGTTATTATAACATCTTTATGTGTATTTTATAATCATTGGCAGTCACTTCCATGCATTCCCAAGGTCTTTTACGAAACAACTGAGTTTAGTTAATTATTATAGGCTCTAAATCATAAGCTGTCAATTTAGAGGTCTATTACCAACTTACTTTGATAAAGTGGTGATAAAGCATTGTTGGTCTATTCTAGAATCAAGATAAGTACAGCTTAAAAATTAAAATATTAGTTAAAATTAACGACCCTGGGTCCAGGATCGTTAAAATTGGTAAAGTTATTATTTTTGTTTTTTAATAGGCCTGTGGGCCTACTGCATGAAACTGACAGGTATGCTGTGTTATATAAATATTGAATGGTAAATTCAATGTTCTTTCATTATCAATTAGTCTGACGCTTGTAATTTAAATTTCGTTTAATATTGTATTGATAGAAACTCAATGATTTTGGTTCTAAGTGTTCTCCACCAGGGCTTTAGAGAGAATTTCAACCAATAAATCGAAAGCGATCAGCACATCTAAACTGCGATCAAAAGTGACATTATTACTCTGGAATATTGATCACTGACTGACCTTGAACATAGTTTAAATGTACTGATCGCGTTCAGTTTCATTGGTGAAATTCGCACTTAGTCAGGCCATTTAAAACTGATCTTCAAAAGAACTCCTTTTCATTAATTGGTTATTGTATAGTCCCAAACTTATTTATATCATGTAAACAAAGTTTTGTCATTCTTTAACTGTAAATCCATCATTTTACAGAGCAATCTATTAATTTTCGCCAACACTATTGTTTCCATAAAATTAGAAATATGCACATTGTTCTGACGTATATTTTGTTACCTATTAGTTCCGTATTATTTAAATTGCTCACAATATTGCTTACAGCGAAATCTTTAAGAGAACTGTAAACTTTGTGTTAAATTAAATTGTCACAAGATGTCATTATTACTAACTGGTCACTCAGAGACTGACCAGTTAGTCTATTTTTAAAATATGAGTAGAAATAGGTACGTTCCAATTTCAAAATTTCTCTCCACATTGTTTGCGAGCTAATTTAAATTATCGCGTCTCATTAAAAATGTATCCGCGCCGGGAACATTTTCGCGCTATGTTTTTTTACGATTTCAAGTGTCGCCTGAAACCGGACGAATCGTACGATAGACTTCAAATGGCATTCATGGATGAAGGATTGGTGTAACGAATTCAAGCGCGGTTGACTAACTTTTTGGGGATAAAGAAAGAAGTGGTCGCCCTTTGACGGCTGTTACGGAGACAACCCGAGATAGCAGTGAACATTTTTATCCAAGACAATAGGCGGGTTACGTATCAAGAAATTCAGCACATACTGCAGGTTGGATCGGGAAGCCTTCACGAAATTCTACACGTGCATCTTCGTGTGAGGAGGATAGTTTCACGCTGGGTGCCGCACAACCTCACCGATGCTCAGAAGCAGGCCCGAGCGGAATGGTGCCGTGATATGATAATCAAATTTGAAGCAGGCTCGTCTCGGCGTGTTTACGACATCCTTACAGGTGCTAAGTCTTGGATTTATCAATACGTTCCAGAAATGAAGTGCCAGTCGACGGTTTGGGTTTTTCAAAACGAATCAACGCAATTTTTCAATTTGACTGACTACTCGGTGACAATTCCTATAAGAAACCAAAGAAGCATCAACGCTGAATGGTATACTACTAAATGCTTGGCAGAAGTTTTCTCTGTTGTGTGCAATAAGCGACCAAACATAGGGCTCCGTGGGCTACTGCTCCACCACGACAACGCGCCTTCGCACACCGCGCTCAAAACGAGGGACTTCCTGGACAGCACGCCGGTCAAACTCCTGGGTCACCCTCCTTACAGCCCTGACTTAGCACCGTGTGACTTCTTTTTATTCCAGAAAATAAAAAATCTGCTCAAAGGGATACAATTTTCGTCGCCGGAAGATGCGCTGTCAGCGTTCGAGCAACCTGTAAACGAGGTGTCTACGGTGGACTGGAAAAAGTGGTTCGAAAACTGGTTAAGCCGCATCAAACTTTGTATAGAGGCTAGTGGAGAGTACTTTGAAAACATTTAATATAAAAAAATACGTAGAACATTTCTTTTTATTCTTTCTTAGTGTCCCACGTATTTATAGCTAAAACCACTTAATTTCAAAGAACTTGAGAGCACTTTCTCAACATCGGGTATTCCAACAAAATATAATATTTACAAAAACGCAACATTTGTCAGCTTACGAGTTATCAATCAAATCGGAATCAAACTATAAATCACTTAGTTACATGCGTAAACAAAGTTTATTCATACAGCCCTATATTTTACTCGAAATCGACAGACGTAACCGACTTCGTTAGTTTATTTAACTGAACTATTTACTTATTCAGTCGTTAGTTTATTTAACTGAACTATTTACTTACCAGTAACTATGTTTAATAAGTCTGTCGTAGTCGATACAGGAATTCCATAAACGACAACTGTTTCTACATTTTCCGGTTGAATAAGAAATTACATGAATGGTGAGGGTGGTCGGATTTCAAAATTCTTATGGATGAAACGTAATATTATATCACGCCTGTATTTTTCGGAGGGTTAGGCAGAGGTGTACCTGTACTTAACCTTACCCCCACATTTCACCAGTTAATGGAAGACTGTTTATTAAACTAAAAATTGAAAGCAGTAAAGCAGTAAATCAAAATCAAAAGTCATTTATTCAGATTAGGCTGAGAATCAGCACTTTTCGAACGTCAAAATTACATAAGTCAGTCCCCCAAAACGCCCGGCCTGCACCACCTCCTAGTGGTTTATGTGGGAAGAAGAAGTGGCGCAATAAACTCTCCAGCAGCACAGCTGTATTTGCAGTTAGAAGGTACTGCTTAGATATAAATCAAATGATTCTAAAAACAAAAGATTAGTAAATAAAACAAGACCACAATTTATTATCATTGTATATGTTATCTAAACAGTCGCTTGATTTTTATCAGGCTTTTTCATGAAGTATTTTTTTAATAAACTGCCATGAACTATTTCAAATCATATTTCTTAGTCTGAAAAGATTCACATATCAACATTATTTTTATGTTTGTAATCTTTGAAAATTCCAAAATCTTTCTAGTTTAGTTATCTACAACATAATCTAGCGTATTCTGTACATACTAATATCAAGTTACATAAATAATCTGCAACATTACTAAATAGCATTAATTAAGTTTTGTTACTAAATAAAGCTAAACTAGATTCCACTTATTAATTTACTAATTAAGGCAACTATCACCGCACAAAAACTTCTTACATTCGTAGTGAACGCAAAAAGAGTCAGTACTACAAAAACCTGAACCGTAATTAATTAACCGGAATTAGGCATTACCAAAGCAAAACTGACGTTTAGTGTTACAGAAAAAGGCGTAATTACATACCTATTTGTAGGAACCAACTCTGACGGAAATAGTGTCCATGTGTGAAAATGTATGTGCGGTTGGTTGGTTACACCTCCTTAGTAATGTCACAAGAGTTATACACTTCATAGTATGGATTATAATATAACTTAACATAACATCACGCCTTGTTTCCCCGAAGGGTTGGGCAGAGTTGTACCTATATTACATCCACATTTCGCCAGTTATGTGTGGATTATAAAATATGATATTATATGACATTTTAATATTAAAACTTCGAAATAAAATACCTCTGTCTGTATATTTTACCTTTCTACGCCTAAACCACTGAACCGGGTAGGAAATAGGTTAGTTTTTGTCCTGGTATGCGGTAGCAAGTTCCCGTGGGACAATTTTCGACATGCAGAAGAAGCTAGTTTTAGATTTATAAGTAATGCGCGGGGCTGGCAAAGATGAACGGGCTGTCGTTACGCCTAATTTGTACATGTCCAACACAGCTCTACATCCATACACGTTTGGGTTAGAGGAACCCAACCGGCACCCTAATTGCGTAATACACTACAAATCACAATCTGAATAATTCTGAAGAATATTGCTAATACTCTTTATATGCTCGGAAAAAATGTCTGCTCAACAACGTTACTAACGCAAAGAATGTTGTTCAAATGTCAAAATGCCATTCCTACTGTCAGTGTGTTACACAATTACCTCGCGGGTGTGGATGTGCAGCTGTGTCGCAAACCACGCTGCACTTCATATCCTGCCCTCTGTGCAAGCGCGGATCCAGGATATATTTCTGTAGGGGGCCACATGGACCAGACGGATTGGATAGATTTTTGTTTGAAATGCTTGAATGCGCCTATTGAATGAACCTATTACGTAGTAACCATATTTTCAAAATAAATGTCTATTCTATGGAATAGACCTGACAACATAACTCCTATTTCAGTATGTATGATATACAATACATACTGAAATAGAAGTTTTGTTGTCACGGTATGTAGAAAAGATTTAGAATTGAAGAAAAAAACAAGAGCGAGTGAAGCGACCTCAATTTTTTTTGCATCACGCCTCGGTATAAGTTAGGTTGTCTTTCCACTGTTCATACTGAAATAGGAGTTACTTAGTCGACGTATGTAGAAAATTTGAAAATTAAGAAAATGTTGACAAGAGAGTGCGACGCGAGCTCGAAAATTTAATTCCCTCCTTAAGGGTAACGGTTAGGTTTTTTCGAGTACTTTCGACCATTTATACTGAAAGACGAGTTTCGTAGTCGACTCATTGCTGCTGAAAATTTGGAGGATTATGAGAATGTAAGAGCGAGCTTAATAACTTTAGCACCCTACCTCGGATCGGCTTGGTTAGTATTTCTTTTTACCATTCATAGTAAATATTATTTATGAGTTGAAGGAAGCTGCATAAACTTTGAAGGCGCCAGGGCCTTCGAATCGCCTTAGATTGCTAACCAGTTCGAAAAAAGTGTGATGATCTCTTATGAATTGAATAGTTAAAGAAGCTACTAAGACGTCAAAGTCGATATCGTGAAATTAAAAGTTCTGTTGATTTTCAGTCTGGCGTTTCTTGTTTTTATTAAATTTGCAGTCAAAATGACTTCTGCGCTGTCACAGACGACGCCGTGGAAGTGGCGAAGGCCCACAAGGTTTGGAATACTGTAGACCAGTTCATTAATTCAATTTCTGGCCATAATTCATTAATTCAATTAGACAAAGGTTGGTGGCTTCTGCACAAAGAACTTGTTTATTTTTATTTTACCCGATTTAATTTGTGCTTTATAAACATGTTTCCTTCGCCTTGTCGTTGATTTTCCAACTTGAAAGGGAATACAAAACCTTTTATAACTTCACTCACATCACTTTCACTGGCGAAATGTGGGTGTTCTATAGGTACACCTCTGCCTAATCCTTCAGGGAAACACGGCGTGATGTTATGTTTTATGTCACAGAGGTTTTTCTCGAGATGTACGCAGCAACAGAACTTGTAATCGGCATAATGTTAGGGCGCGCAGCACCAAAAAAATATTTTGTTTCAGATTGTTTGCTTTTATTTTCTTGCTCCCTCTTACTCGTAACCTTTTAAGAACTCAAATAAATATCTTTAAGGGTCTCAACACTCAATTTATTCCTCAGTTTTACCTTCAACACCCATACACATCCAATATAGCCCCACTTAGCTTCAAAAGGCAATAAAACTAGTTACTTAGCATAGGCCTACTCCGTTTCTAATCTAAATGTTTCAAGTAAACGACATTAACAAGGTCGAAGTGACGTAATGCCTTCGGCGACAGTTTCGCAACTCACGCGCAGGTATCCCGAACGAATCGTGCGCACCGTTGCCGTCATTTACAAGGAACTTGAGAAATATATAGTGACACATGAATATGTAACGGACATGGAAACTAAGAACATTTTTCTTAACGCTTTGAAAATTTTGTGTCTCCAGAAATGGTAAGAACTACTTAAGTTCCTGTAAGTGTCTTGCTAAGTATGTTTTAAAGTGTTCAACTTCCTTATTGGACGCTGGCTTATTGGTTTTTAGTGCACAGCCTTCAATGCTACTTCCATGGAGCTTTGGATAAAGGCTTAACTACAATAGGTCCAAAACAGAGGAATATAACAAGAAGATAAGAAGGCTTGCGATGAAATTAAAGACATTTATCACACATGACTGAAAGTTTACAATATTCCAAATACTCCTCCAGACCGAATTTCGGCGCTAGCAGCTAATATCAGCGGAGACTAGCCATCTGCGCAGGAGATGTCAGTGCACAAGTGTGTGCGCAGACGCAGGAGAATTCCTAATAAGTAGTCATTGTACTGTAGGTAAGCAGACCCCTGAGTTTTTTTTTGCCGTTTCTTCTCTGGGGTAGAAAGGAAGTGTCCAACTAGCTCGTTTTTTATATATGATTGTAAAAGTATTTCCGATTCCTTTTTACAGAATAAACAATTTCATTTCATTTCAGCACTTATCTTTACAAATTCAGCTCACGAAAAACTTGACCAATATTTTTCCCAAGATCGCATATCAACTAAACCTAAAAACACTACCTCCGTAGTCCAATCAGCCATAAATCTTGGCACAGATTAACACTGTCCTACCCATATTCGCTGACATCGCCATATTTAGGGATAAACGACACAAAACTGTTACGCTGTTGCGCAAACCATTGCAGCAGTAACAGCTATGTGTAACGTTCTGCATAACACAATCGCCGAGAAAGGCGTTGAATGCTGTACGCATGCGTGCTTCAGTTCCGTATCCATCGTTTATAAACCGTAGAATTTGAGTGGAACGTTGTGCTCATATTTTTATTTTAGTATGTGTCAATATTGAATTGATGTTGCTGCATCAGATGTGTTATGTAATTTGAAAGTAACATCTGGCGAGGGTTCTCTGGCGATTGCTGTTATTGTTGAATCCGATATGAAGGGATATATTTGATTTACTTATGGACGAAGAATCAACTAGTACACTTTGGAGAGGCTCTTCCCACTTTTATTGGTTTTAGACCTTAATGCCTCCAATGGCAGACGGCACCAGTCCGGTCCGTTCCCAATATATTTGGGGTAGGCGCAATATGCTTTTTTTTCTTCCATCCTTCTCTATAAGTCTTCATCTCGGTAGCTGTTCTAGCCATACCATCTTTCACACACACCATCCATCGTTTCTTCCCCTAGCCTAAGAGGCATCCACATTTATACTCAAAACTTTCCTCACAACATTTTTCTCATTACCAATGCCAGTCCGATCCGTTAACCAAATATGAACCAATCACTTTTTAACTACTGCCTTTGTTTTTTTTAAGCTTTTGTATGTTTTTAAGAGTGTGTTTCGTTTAGTTGGCGGTTGGACACTACATACTGCGTATTCCTTTGCGTGTCACAATAAATACTTTTTCTTTTCTTTCTTTAACCATAATGCAGTTCCTATCCTTAATTAACCGTATCCGAGGTCCTATATCCGAAAACCCAAGGAACAAATCGGACATCCGAACACCAACAATTATCGGAACAGTGACAGGCTAATCTATTAGGTGTCCCAAAGAATAATGCCTCATTGTTTCTGCTTAACCATGACGACCTTGACTTAGTCACGTGACATCGTCCAGACTTCCAAATCTACTTCCAATGTGTCACTATGTCTATGTCAGTATCAACCCGTGGGGCTCACTAAAACTGGAATGAATGAGAAAAAAAATGCTATAAATGGTGAAAAATTAAGTTACTGTTTCTCAAAATATTCATCGTTAGCGTAAATGCACTTTTTCATACGAATTAAGCAATTTTGAAAACATTTATGCCACTCCTCCGTGCAAAGCCTCAGTCAAATTGTGTGGGATCCACCGCGAGCACAGCTTTTTAATACCCAAATCTGTGTGTAGGATTGATTGTATTTGATTCATACCTATGCCTATAGATACCCGAACTCCATGGTAGGTCACATGCTTGTCTTTGTGGTTCTCAGCGGTGGACGGGCAACCATCACGAAATTCGTCACTGAGATTGATACGACCGCGCTTGAATTTTGCAAATCAGCTTTAAATGGTCGTCTCGCATGGTGCTTCATCGTCAAAAGCAGTTCGAAGCTGAGCGAGGCTCTGCTGAGCTATCAAATTACACTTAAAATGAAAAAATGAAATTGACTTGAAATTTTCAAACGTTAAAATTCATGGGTATGAAGACATGCAATTTTTAAATGACCCCACAATGTAAAAACAATTGACAGTTAGATGAAACAAACTATAATATCGTACAGCCAAAGAGTTACATTTTCAAATGTTGTAATTACGTTTTAAATATTGTTTAGTTAAGTGGCCAGTTCCGCAAACTTATAGTGCGCCCTACGTAGAATTGGACAGAAAGATCAAACCATCACCTATATCGACTGATTATTACCTACCCTTTACCTTTATCAGGCTGTTCACATTTCTATTCAATAGTCAACTCATTATGATTGTCAATTCCCCTTATGTTGGTTTTCAATGTTGGTTTTAGCTTCCTTACTTAGAAGATTAGAATATTACGCCATTAAAACTCAAGAACGGCTGGAAAGATTTATAATTAGCCCAAAATAGCAGAATAACTATTAAAACAAACATGGGAAAGATTAAAAATTATATTCTGAGGCGGTACGAAATTCGCCGGGTCAGATAGTTTATGAAATAAGTTCCTTGTTACCATTGCCTTCTTCTTTCACTGATTTCATCAGTCTTTTATTAACTCTTTTTTTTACTTTTGTGAAGTAACTTGAAACTACTACATTGTGAAGCTCTGTATTCTGGATCCTGGTCTGAAACGTAATAACATGTACCTTGTCATTTTGGATGCTGTTACACAGAATGATAGAGATTGTTTGACAAACAGAATAAAGATGGTACCTCATACAAATATGCCTAAATCAAGCATGAAAATTATTTATCACCATATCTAAAACAAAGTGATACATTCTTGTAAACCTCGCATGTAAATTGTAAACACCGACAATTAATTTGAATATTAATACATTACGCTTCCGGGCACATCTGTTTCTATGTGTACTCGTAAAATAACGTTCTACCTACTTTTTCTTCGCGCCGTTTAACAAGTACCTGCACTTTAGCTCGCCAAATAGTGTGTAACTTATGGAGTAAGCCAGGTCATTGACACCATTCCAACGTTTTCCAATAGTCGTTGAAAATCCAACTATAACTTCGGGTTATATGGTTGAAATTCCATTGGATGGTTTTTCCATTGACCGATTCATATGGTAATTGATAATATAGTAAATTAAAAAGGTTCTTAATGTGAGGTCTTACTAGTATAGATTTTGATCAAAGCTTTTATTTGAGCTATTATAGAAAGAGTTATTGATGAAATCACCTGTCTGCCTTCACGTGGGACAGCAAAATAAATTAGAAAGATAATATTGGACATAATCCTAATATTTAAACTAATTTCGCAATTAAAAGGCAGTATTTTATGTACACATAATAGAGTTGAACTTTATTTATTACAGATAATCAGCCTAAATAACCAAAAACAAGATTCATTTAGTGATTATTTTTGTGATGATTATTTTTATTGAACACTTAAAAGTTAATAAAGATCCCCAAAGTGATTCGATCTGATGTAAATTGTATTTTACAAGAAGGATTGGAAAAATACATGTAGAACGTATTGGTTAGACGGTTAAGAGTATGTGCTCTCAAGGCCCGATTATTTAGGTGTGTCGAGCGGTTTGATTATGGGATTATGGATTATTTTAAAAGGGGTTGTTTGCATCAACACCAATCCCAATTCCGCACAGAGTAATTAGGCCAGCACTCACCTGGGTTTGTCTCCCTGTTCTTATTAGAAATTGGACTCGAACCTCTTGATGAAGTCCAGAGTGATATGCTGATGCAAGGGTTAAGCGATGATATTTATTTACACAAATCGCAGCGATTATTTGTAGTAATTCAAGAGGTATGAAATATTGCCTTATAAGTTGAGTCCTTCAGAATGAATGTAAGCGGCCATCCAAGACCCACGTTAAAACGAGACTAATTTCCATCTCTGTCCCTCGAAAATGGCTGCCGTACCCATGATGCAGTACTCGCAACACCACTGAACCAAACAATGTGTATTATGTCCAGCATTCGGTCAAGCTACAGATGATGAAGCTGAATCTGTAGTGCTATTCTGTAATCATCTCACCGTGAACACTTAGGTGAAGTGAGCGTGGAGTGAGCTGTCAGTGCCACTGATGCTAGGGATTGATCAAGACGGGATAGCACTGAGAGCTCACTCCACGCAAGTCTTCACGGTGAGATTTTTAAGGAAAATTTTATTCGTTAAATTGACAAAACATACGCAAAGGCAAACGGGTGGTTGGCAGAAAAGAAACCATGATTAATTATCAACCCCAATGCCATGAAGTTCTATAACATCAAATTGGTTGCTATAATCATTAACATCACTGTTCATACATGTGTTATAGTGGAGATAGGTACAAAAGAAGATTGAAGATGTTGAATAAACAACCCATGCACATGTTGCAATACTTAAAATTAAAGAGATCCGTATCTTCACTACGTCGGCAAACATAACAGCAGACTAACAAATCAATTAACAGTTTGAATGCACCGCACACACCTACAACATTATTTATAAGTATACTATGCTAATGAACCAAAGTTTATAAACTCCGTATCTGTTTTCTGTTGCATGTTGAGAAAGCTTGATCTCTTTCACAAAATTGTAAGGTATAAAAGGTTGATTCCATACAATTAGTGAATACGGGAGGTCAAAGAACGGAAAACTAAGCACGGTATCCGTAGTTTCGCCATAAGTTACCGTCGATTCGATGTATGCTCTCTAAGTAACAGGCCCATCCGATAGAAATTGAGCCGGCAAAACAAGTACCTAATTAATTTTTAGGGCGGGCAAATACTTATCGAGAGTAGGGGCAACTATCAAATAGTGTTGTCATTTCATTCTTATTTCTTTCTCCGAACTAAACGTATGCTGTAAGTGATATAGAGTAGGAAATGCCCGTAACTTTTGCCGACACTACGGATTGCGTGCCTAGGGCGTAGATACCCTGCTCCGTATGACCTACGGATATAAGATTAGTTTGGAGCCTGACCTTAGAATGAATGACATAACGATTTGACAGTTGTCTCTACTCCCGATGCGGATTTGCCCGTCCGAAAAAGTTAATTAATCGAGTGTAGGGTACACTTCGAAATTTCGAACTATTTTCCGACGAGCCCGTATACCCCCAGGCACGCAGTCACGCACACATAGACGCGTAACTATGCGGAGATATCAAATTATTGCAAACGAATACCAGTCGTGCCACAGATAATATAATACTACGGTCGTGCGCTTGCACTCGCTGTAAGGTTAGTTAAGAAACCCAAACGGGCGACTGCTTTTTCTGTCCCCAGTTAACCTAATTATTCTGTGCAAACAGAACATGTATACCCTTTTTGGTGTATCCATTCCAAAATGTCAAGAATATTCATAAAAGAACGCTCTTGTTTGCGAAATGCGCCTTATCATGAATGCCAGTATTGTCTATGTGTGCATGTCTTTTCGCTCGTTGCATACTGCCGACCTTCTGTACCTACCTATACTGTGTCTCTGGTCCACCTTGAGCAGTATAATATTATGCTAAATTATCTACAATTAATACTGAATGAGCAACTGTACCTATATACCTTGCTTATCTGATTATGGTGATGTTTTGCTTGGAAAATCAATGAAGCTGTATGGGGAGTTTTTGCGTGAGATTAGGTGGCAAAACTCTTTCTCGAACATGCTTGAAAGTTCGAGCATTATTTTGAAAGTCTTCGAGATAAATCGAAAATGCTGTATTGTTCAAATACATGCGAGCAGCGGCCGGCAATGTTAGTATGAAAATCCGTATCTGCCGTGTAATTTAAAACTGGAACGAACTTTCGATCCATGGCAACCAAGGAGGTAACGAGTTAGCACAAAGGTTTTATTTAAATCTCGAACTGGCTTAGCAAATAGAGCTGAGCTGTCACTATAGACAGCAAAAAGAAACAAATGGACATATTGGCGCGAGAAAAGTTATTGTTGTTCGTCATTGGTTCTGGAATTTATAATTAATTAACTTAGTTTCCGCGCATTTTTTGTACAATACAAGCCTTGGCCGCAACCAGGCATTGATGGACTCACGTACGTGTGCTTCAGCTTCGCCTCGGCTCACATTTTCACGTTCGTTCATCAATGCCTATCTTGTCGGCCGCTGCAGTAAGTACTACTATATCTTTTAAAGGGGATGGGCGGTCCCGTCCTCAATAGGATCTGTGTTATTTCTTTTAGGTCGTTTCTTCTTCGACGATCGGCAATGCAATTTAAAAATTTCATTGCTGATTGTCTTGACAATCACGTCTTGTATGGAAGGTTGATTCAAATTGCATAAAATGTGTTTTCCGATAAACCGTTAGATAAATAGAAAACGTTTCTTTCGATTCATTTGGTACCCGTATGTTCTAGATTAGTTTGGTACTTCTTTCGTGATGACTGACTGAATCGTGTATTCTAATTTTTAGTTTAGACACACGATCTAATCCTAACTGTCAACTAATAATATTATAAACGCGAAAGTTTGATAAGATGGATGGATGAATTAAAATTTGGCACATAGATAGTTTATAATAATAATAATAATGACCCCACGGACCCTATCTCCCGGGAGAAGGCTTGTTCCTCATCTCTGGCTTGCTTTTATTGACCGGCATGAGTGAACACTGACGAGGACCAGAGTGGAGATTCGTAAGAGTACCTAAACGTGCTCGGAAGAAGGAAGTATTCCAGTAAGTTGCTAGTAGATTAGCTGGATCTTGACGGTACTTCCGGGATTTTCCTGATAGACGTGGAATGCCTCTCCACTCCTCATAAGCACCTCAGGACATGTTGCCCCTGTGTTGCGACACTTTTTGCTAGCGACCGTTTTCGGCGGCCCATTATTGAGTGTGCAAATCACTCCCTGCCATTTTATCCGTGTATTTTATGTATAAAACATTGGTCAGTCAAGGGCCATAGCCCTTCCATACTTCTTGGTAACAAGTCCATCTTAACCACTTAAACCCATAGTTGATTTTATATATTTTTCCATATCCTGTACTTATCCGACACCAACCGGGGTTTGTCCTGGGTGCACATGCACAGTGCATACAAGGGTAATCGTCAGTTGATGCCTCATTCCATTAAAAATTTTCTAAGAGGCCTCTGCGAGTTGGCTTCGGCCCCTCGTGCGCCTTCCAAAGTACCGGGACCCCAGGGCTTCTGAGATACGTCAAAGACACATGAAATAATAATAAAACATTTATTTCAGGCTACAATGGCCCATAGACATATTCCTTACTAACTAACAAATATGGCTTGGGTTAACAAAAAGGATACTTTTTATCCCGGAAGTATGTTACCGTGGGATAATTACCGCCCTCCACACGGGCGAAGCTGCTAGCAAGAGCTAGTAATATTATTATAAATGCGAAAGAAAGTTTGTTTGTTGTTACGCTTTCACGCCAAAACGCCTGAACGGATTTGACCGAAATTTCGTACACAGATAGACCATGAGACCTAAGTAAGGGCATTATAGGCTACTTTTCATCCTGAATCGGAGACAAAGTCGCGTGCAACAGATAGTTCTTGAAGATGCGGGCAGAAGCTAGTTTTACAAGATGATAAAAATATAACGAGCAGCATGAATGTACGAGTATTCTAATAATGAATAATAAGGTGCATTTAATGAGAGGTGTAAAGATCACACACACATGCATAAAATTATTAAGTAGTGGTAGATTGGCAACTGCTTGCAAGGACGACTGCAACTTCATTTCCATGAATTCCTAGTTTTACGAAACCGATGATATCATCATTTTGATCAGCTTCTGCATGTTTGTTGCTAATCAGTGCAGTGTGAGATCCATGTTCTTCGTAAAATACCTCACTACATCCCGTTTGTGAAAACTCAACGTAGGCAGGTACGATCCTACATATGATTAGTAGTTGTTCTTCTGAAAGCGAAGTATGACGTCTATGTCTGATCTACGGAGACATAATAACATTTATTTTCTTCATTTTGGACTTCGCGCCGTAGAAATCTTTTTACAATCTTTCACTTTGTCTTTCGTTTCTTCCATTTCTACGGTGGGTTATACTGCACGTACTAACTAGTCATCTAAATTCACAACTACTCACATGTAAGAGATAAAGAAAAAACGTTTATTTGCGGTAAACATGACGCTGAGAACGACCACAAACACAAAAAATAAAAAGTTGGGGGAAAATATGCGTCACATCCACGGAAAACGGCCATTGCTCAACGTAATGCCACGACCGATTCGAGACATCCGAACATGAGATCCTACTCTGTATAGTTCAGTTACTATTTTTAAAATTCTGGCTGTTTGTACGCCTTCTGACATGTCACAACTCTGTCTTCATCTATATATAAATATAAAACGAAACCGTGACTGACTGACTGGGTGATCTATCAACGCATAGCTTAAACCACTAAACACGGATTGTGCTGAAATATGACACACAGATAGTTATTATGACGTAGGCATCCACTAAGAAGGGGTTTTGAAAAATTCGAACTTTCAGGGTGGTGAAAAGGGATTTTGTTTGTATGAATCTTATTCCTTGACATAATAAAGAACGGATTTGAAAAAATCTTGTTGTATCTAATGCCCAATTCTAGAGGAAGTTATAGGCTATTTAACATCATGCTACGACACTTAGGAGCCGAGCAGAGAATAGGCAGAAAGGACGCTAAGCGAAAACAAAGTTATAGCGCGGCGGGTGATACAATCGTACGGAGTGGGTCGACGGAACAAGATTCGTCGCGAGCCCGAGCATTTTTTTTAAGAACTTGTATTTGCTGTGACTTTGTTAAACTGAAACAAATCAATTAATGACTAATAGCGTTTGGCACTCGTGGTTTGCGGTTGAAAATCAACGATAGGCGATATTATATACCACTCATATATGCTGTGCTAATGACTTTATTGTCCCAAGTAATGTTTTACTTACTGCTTGGTGTCTTGTAGTCATATAAGTCTGAAGTCTTCAGTCTTACACTAAGTCCGTTTGCAATCGATAGAGACGTTCCACGAGCTTAACTCTGACCACCGCCCAGTAGTTATGCATCTTGCCCCCTACTCTGGCCCAAGCGATCCCAACCGCCCCCATCAGACCCAGATGATAACCGACTGGAGGAAAGTAAGTGAAAGACTGAAATCCACCACGTCGCCTAAATTGGACACCATCCCCGATCACATAGTGTCAGTCGCCGACACGACGGCCGCAATCGACTCGTTTACTGAGCACGTTCAATCCGTTTTGACGGATTGTTCACGGGAAGTTCCGGTGATGGAAGACCATCGCTGGAAACTACCTTCTGACGTACGTGACTTGATAACCGAGAAGAATGCAGCTATTCGTGCCTACGACTCCTTCCCTTGTGACGTGAACAAAGCCCACATGCGCCATTTACAGCGTGCTGTAAAGAAACGCATAGGGGAGGTTCGCTCAGAGGGTTGGAACAAGATGCTCAGTGAACTCGAGCCAACTCACCAAGCCTTCTGGCACCTTCAGAGGAAATTGCGCTCCTCCGAGGAGGTCTCTATGCCTCCCCTCATCCGCCCCGACAAGAGCGTCGCGTTCGACAGCACCGACAAGGCCGAATGCCTTGCTGACAGCCTAGAGTCCCAGTGTTCTCCCAGCTCCCAACCAGTAGACCAAGCTCACCTGAACAAGGTCGACGCTGAAGTCGAACGGAGAGCCTCCCTTCCACCCGTTGAAGACCCTGATGATCCTCTGCCTCCCGTCACTCCAGACGAAGTGCACGACATCATAAAAGGGCTCAAAGCTCGTAAAGCCCCCGGTTCGGACGGTATTACCAACAAGGTATACAAACTCCTACCTGCCCCTCTAATAATGCTCATGACCGCCATCTTCAATGGCGCCTTGAGCAACAACATCTTCCCACAAGCGTGGTAAGAAGCAACAGTCATCGGTATCCCAAAGCCAGGCAAGCCAAAGTCTGAGCCCTCCAGCTACCGTCCCATTAGCTTACTCAACGTCCTCGGCAAAATCTACGAGAGGCTTATTTATAAGCGTCTCAAAGACTACGCCGAAGCAAAGAGCCTCATTCCCAACGAGCAGTTTGGTTTCCGTCCACAACACTCGAGTATCCACCAGGTCCCGTAGAGCACTTGTGCGCCGGTATACAGCGTAACGCGACGACGGGTGTGCTATTCTTCGACATAGCGAAAGCCTTCGACAAAGTCTGGCACAACGGCTTGTTATACAAGCTTTACCAACTAGGAGTGCCAGATCGTCTCGTGCTCATCTTACGAGACTTTTTGTCGAATCGCACCTTCCGCTATCGCATCGAGGGTGCACTCTCGTCCCCTCACCCTATTCGCGCCGGTGTCCCTCAGGGTTCCGTCATATCTCCTCTAGTTTTCACGCTGTTCACCAGCGATATCCCACAGAGTAAAAAGGCTCAGTTGGCTCTCTTCGCCGACGACACTGCCGTTTACTATACCGGTCATTGTCCCAATGCTATAGCTCGTACTCTCCAAACCTCCGCAAACGTCTTAGGCGCTTGGTTCCGGAAATGGAGAATCGAGGTCAACCCCGATAAGAGTCAGGCGGTTCTCTTCTCGAGACGTCGAGACGTCGTCGAGTCCCACCCCCGCCTTCCCAGCCCGATCACTATGTACGGCAAGCCAATCCCTTGGGAGAAGCAAGCCAAATACATAGGCGTGATCCTTGATCAAAACTTAACGTTTAAACAGCACATTAAGGCTGTTCGCGCGCGCGCCGCTTTCGCTCTTGGTAGACTCCACTTTATTCTGACAGCCCGTTGCAAACTGTCACTTAAATGCAAGCTGCGCATCTACACCGCAGTCATCCGTCCCATCATGACCTATGCCTGCGTTGTATTCGCGCACGCTCACCCACGTTATCTCCATAAGATGCAGACCCTCCAGAACCGTTTCCTCAGAAAGGTCACGGGTGCCCCCTTCTATGTCCGTAATATAAATCTCCACATCGATCTTAAAATGCCTACCATAAACCAGTTCATGAAACGCTTATCGAAGCGCTTCTTTGACTGTGGCATAAAACACTCCAACCCCTTGATCTCAGCGGCCGCCCGCTACACTCCCTCCCACATTAGCAGTATTCGCCGACCAAGGCATACTTTAATCGCCCCCGACGACGCCACTACCCTCCTCCAGGAGAGTAGTAAGGCCACCAGCACACTACATAAGCCCAAAACCCGATCGCCGTCCTACCGTCCTCGCCGACGAGGCCCGCCGCGACGCCCAAATCCACGCCCCTCCCGACCCTTGCTCGAGCCAGCCCGCGCCGCTGAGCCTGTAGCTTTAAATTCGTCCCTAAATCACTTAAATCCTGATCCAGCTAGTCCCTTGCTGCCCTCTCCCAGCGACGCCCTAAGCCGAGGTTCGTACCCCGAAGGGGGTGCCCTTAGCGTTGTCGCTTAGTTTTTAAGTTAGTACATAAGTTTAAGTCCTGGCTGGAGGCCTTAATTTATTAGGACAACCACAGGCAAGTCCGTCTAAGCAGACGACAACCTCATAGGTTGACCTGCGAGATGCCATTTATAAAAATAAAAAAACTTACACTAAGTGATTTTGACGGTTGGTACAACGCCTGCGCAAAGCATGATGATCAATGCTCGTGCCTTCTCTGAATGAGAAGAGGCCTTTGCCTTTCAATGGAACAATAATAGGCTGTTAATGAAACTGGAACAATTGAGTCTCTATTTTCTAATTTTCACTGTTTTAATTCGACAACGCTCTACTGCCTGTTCAATCATTTTCTACTATTACTGGATCAGCTTGAAGCTCATGAGTGATTGGTTAATAATTTCTAGAATTAACAAATTATTATGGGTTGTACAAAAACTCCAGTTAATTTAACTAGAGGCCTTCGGTCCGATACACACGGGCGGTTGTGCGTACGATCTAATCAGTCGTTTATTGCATTTTCCGTTAGTGTGAACCGACGCTCTGATTGGTCGTTATGTTATGAATTGAGATTCTTTCGAAGAGAGTCTAATCATTATGGTGAATGTAAATTCATTGCTAATGATCTTTACCTGCGTAGAAAATGCTAGAAACTGAATTCTTTAGTTGCAGATTTGCTAACTTAACTTTCTCATAAAACCTATTACTTATAATTGTTGTTATAAGCAATTTATTCTATTAACGCAAGGCAATCGGGGATGGCTTGTTCATATTTTATATTCACCTCAAATTAACTATTTTCGTATGGCACGTGCCAAAATGACAGGAGGAAAAACTTATTTCATTGTCTTAATTCGAAAACTTGGCAAAGTTCCTTACGTTGCGATCTTCGATGCGAGATAACCTAGTTTTGCGACTCTTATTATTATTCTTATGCAGTTTATTGACCCCACAATAAATTGGCACTTGCGATTTTATGAATTAACACACATACCTTATTTTCTTTTAAGAAATATTACTTTATTACCTCCAGAAATTAAATTTGAACGGAGGTGCATTTCCTACAAATATTTTTATTTGTTGAACGTAGGTAGGTTAGGTACAGATGTTGTAATTATGAAAAAACAATATATCTAGCCGTCATCGGCGTACATATAATGTCTTGGTGCAAGCAAGCAGGTATTCCAGCAGCTCTATTGAGCTGCTGGAATGCCTATGCACACAGCATCTCTCATACATTCCTATGCAGTAGTAACTGTAGCCTGATTATGACAATCTGGATTTAAAATAAAAGCAAAACGTCACCAGCTAGCCTTTTCCTAATAACTTTGGGTCGGTTCCAGGTTAACCATTCCAAGTTTGCCTGGAAGAGATCGCAGAAAGCGATAAGGCCGCCCATTGTATGTTATTTCGTTTTATTTTTTGTTATGTCATTTTATGGTGTACAATAATAAATAAATTAATAACCGCAGCTAAATACCAACAAATATAAATGAAGCGACCGCATATCTGGCCTTCACAATCCAGTTATTTGGCAACACGGCAGTTACTCCTTGGTAAGACTGGTTGTCAGATTTGTTTGACTTTCGGGCTACCGACTACTGTCGACTGTCAAAGATCTACGAATGACAACCGGACCAACGACTTGACGTGCTTTCCGAGACACGAAGGGGTCTCGATATTTAACGGATGGTCACCCATCCACGGCCCGACCTCGGTCAACGTAGCTTAACCTGCCATCGACACGTGCGGCTGTTATTACTTAGCCACGCCTTTATCAACAAATCGTCCTAATTAATTGCAAAATTTTCTCTTTCCAGTTTTGTCACCAGTATCACCAACACGGACCACAAATGGCGGCAGCGCGCAAGCGTCCCCTGCGCGGGAGTTGTCGCGCGACACGCCAGACTACCAATATGGCCGGTTCGACGCCAGCGCGCTCCACATCGCGCATGCGCTCAAACAGACAGAGCTGCAGAAGGCGTACCATAGACCCAGGGAGAAGCCGATTGATGCTTATCTGGTGAGTTTAGAAAATTAAGGAAATCGTGGAATCTTGTTTACCGTTTTTTTTATGTTTGACCACGCATGTCATTTTACAGAGGGCTACTTAGTCCAATTATGACGATTTTTTTTCGATTAATAGTTCAATCTCCAACGTCTATGTGGTAGGACACATATTCGTACATCACATTAGAAAACTAATAAAAAAAAAATTTGAAGTGAAATGGATGATAGGAGAAGATTTAACTCTCCTTCTATCGAAACGTCTTGTTATAGGTGGGTAAGGGTTGTTCGTTCTTACCGACCACTGATTTATTTTAGAAAAAACATTTTATTGCCAAATAACAAAACGATTCTAGGCTTCATAGTTTAGATAGGGAGACCAGCACCCTAGTTGCGTAACACACAATTAATCACAACCTGAATCATTTTAAAGGATATTCCCAATCCATTGCTTCATATGTTCGAAAAATGTGTCTGCTCAACAACGTAAATAACGCAATGAATGTTGTTGAACTGACAAAAGGAAAGCTATTCCTACTGTGCACAATTATTGTGTGTATTGTGTGTTACACAATTACCTCGCAGGATGACCAGACATACATAAGTCAACAGATATCAAGCTACCGTTTCCCAAAAAAAAAACAAATCAATCTATGTCACTTATTTCATAACACAAACTGCATAAACTAAGCACACTTGAAGAGTGGAATCTCGCTGGCCTCACAGTAGATGCCACTGGTTCACAAGGTCATAACCACCGTTACTGCTCAACCCAGTACAGGTATAAGCGTACCGGTTGTATAGGAATATGTTACGCATACTGTGACGAGCGATGTTTATCAGCTTTTGATTCCGCTTAAAACTAAACTGGTTTATATTCTTCTGCTAAAGAAAACTTGATAGTAATAATTATCTTCTTTTGTTTCCTCTCTACGTCTTCGTTGACTGTTAGAAGAGGGACATAATATGTGCCTCTCCCATATATATCAAATTATAGGAGTTAATTGTTATAGGGACCGAAACAGCATGTTGACTCCTAGGATAATAATCTTAATAATCATTTCTACATGCAGATCAGGACATTCTCAAATAAGATTCCAGAGATTCTCTTTCTTCTTGAATATTTTTTATTGTATTGTAAGCACTTTTTGCCCATTCCACATAAAGAAGCTTTTCACTATTGTCTAAAATGCTGGAATGATTTTGACAAAATCTGGCTAAAAGGTTGCTGGCATGTGAAAAATAATATGGCTACTATATAAAATACATATACATTATAAAAAAAAACAATTATAATTACAATGGCTTCATTCATCCATCTCGTGTTGACAAGACAAAATCAATCGAATTCGATTGCATATAAATATGTCGCAACACACAGTTAGCTTCGCATGACGAGAGCAATAAAATTAACCACGCTACAGTAGTTGTTATTATTGTAATCGTTGATATTGCAACTGTTTGGTAAATGCACAAACTTTGTGGTTTTACGAAAGTACCGGTCCAGTCTAATTGGATAATCAGTGGTGATGCCAATTTGGTGGGGAGCAAAAAACTGTTGCTTTTTGTGCACCTAAACGGCATTGTTACTACAGCTTTTAAAATTGTTTGTTTGTGAGAAAAACAATCTAATTGTTGGCAGCAAGAAACGTAGTAAACACGTCACTTCAGTTCTCAGTTTTCTTTATTTTTTCAAATCTTTTATTGTAGAGAAAACCTCGTTAAAATACCTTAATTGCATCACAACTACCTTTACAAATGCCAAAAGAATCTAGTTCCTAGTTTTTGTGCGAAAGTATTTCCGTATCCGAATGCCATCAGCTATAATTTTATCAGTGTTGATTATCCGTTCCACATAAACATACAATCAATAGGCGATGTTTCCCCACCAATTATGTATTATAGCTTATTTTCTTAGGGGGAGGTGCAATATCGGCACATCTGCCTCGCATTCCAGTGTCTTGGACTAGAACATATCGCGTGTACTCGTGGAATGTGCGCTTAAGGTGTTGGGTCCAAGTTGAAGAAGGGAAAGAGTATCCCAAGGGAAAAACGACCATAAGCGTGTCTACTTAGGGCGAGTTTCACCAAACTTTTATCCCTAGAATAAGTCTTATGCTGAGAATATTTTTTGAATGTTTGACAGTTTTTCTATACTAAAACTGTCAGGCGTCAATTTTATTCTATGGATAAAATATACTTTGGTAAAATCAGCACTTAGTTGTACTTTTTTCTCCCACATTTACCCACTGCAGTAGTGTCCAGCAATGCCATTCTCATAAATCATTATTACAGTTGTGCAGGGCTATGTCGAAAGATAGAATAAAACAAAAAAAAACTATATACATTTTGAGAGCTAGAGCGCTTCTCTTTCAAGAAAGGAAAACTGGCTGCAATGCACATACGATTGTAGGTGGTGGCCATATTTTGTAGATGTGCTCTTCGGTTATTTTCTGTCCATCATATTGTACGCGTGACTTTGCGCATTATTCTTGAAACGGCTTCTGAATTTTTTTAAATTACATGTTTGATAAAATGTGTGCAAGTATGATACATAACATGATAACATACTCATACATACATATCGTGAGAAATCTTTTCTGTTAACATGGCGTTCACAGTAAATTATAACTATTGTAACATACAATATTCCAAGTGTCCCTAATGTCCAAGCTACATTGCGTTATTTAATTATGAAATCCACGCATTTAATGATAGAAATGCGTGTGTATTGTAAGATACTAATCAAGTGGAAAATATTCATAAAGTCGGTCGTTTCAATGATTGCATTATTAAATCTGATTTTGCACTATACTCGCCTCTTTTACATGAAACTATAAAATAGCTAGCGTTTGGGTGTAGAAGACATAAGTTTTGGTCGTACACAAAAACTTCTGCCTGTCCTTCCACTGAATACAAGCGTGATGATATTGTAAAACATGTTTGTGTGGTGTGGAAAACATACCTACGTATTTCCCATTAGCAATAAATTTGTTTTGCACTCCAATCATAGTATAACTTCTTTTCAAAGAATTACCATCAGTTTCAAGAAATTTTTTGAAATAAAAAATTCAAATGTTTACTTTTTAACCAATCCTACTATCACCTGTAACTTGTACCGCAACAAAGCTGCTCTCTCGAATCGGCAGCCATTTATAAACAGCGAGAAATCTGCCGTGACTCGACGATTACGTACGAATGATCATCACAGATAATACTTGATGAGACAAAGGAATTATTGTGCCAGGTACTACAATACCCCTTTACACGTTGGGTCCAATACGGACCATTGTTAGGGGTCTATTGCTTCACTGGTTATTCACAGGTTGTGTACAGGACAATGTGTGGCTTTCCAATCGATGGTCATCATTAAGATGATGTTGTTGTGGTTTTGTCTCTCAAGCTGGCCACGCTGCCTGTTGATATAACAATTCGGACTTTGCAACAAAACAACTGTATTTACGTCATGCCAGTAAAGATCAGTGGTTATAATAAGTAGATGTGCAAGACCAGAAGGCCAATAATGTTAGTTAAAAAATTCAAGATGTGTCGCAGTCTGTATCAGTAAAATAGTTTTTGACAGATTGAAACTGACATTGGAATCCGCACGTCCTTAAAAATACGGGAATTGCTCCTCTGATCTATTCTGTAAAAATGTCATCGTAAAATCTTGAGTGAAGTCATAATTTTATAGTCTAACCGCCAAGGGTGGATCCAGGGGGGTGGGGGGCAAGGCGCTATACCATACCCAGACGGTTCAAGTAAAACAAAGAACGCTAAACTGAATATCTGTAGAACTTCTTTTAGTTACACGAAACCTCTTAACCTCTTAACTTAAAGTCGAAAGAAAACCTAACCTATACCTACAAGGTGGCGGGGCTTTAATTTTTTGAGCTCGCTTCGCTTGCACTTGTATATTTTTTTATTCTCTAACTTTTCTACATATCCGACAACGTAACTCCTTTATCAGAATGTATGGTCAAAAGAAAATCTACCCAATACGTCCCCCCCCCCCCGCGAAAAGAATCCTGGATTGCTAGCATTGCTAACCGCCTTGCCTTATTCATAAAAAAACTGTTATGTCCTTTCTGTCGCGTTAATATGAAGTTTGACAGAAAGGGACAAAACAGTTCGACAGCTAAAATAAGTTTATAAAGCTGTTTTTTTAATGATTAAGGCGGTAACGGTAAAGTCAGCTTGAAGTTAGTTGTAAATAGTATTAATCCCTCGTATCAGGTGGAACAACAGCTCACTTCACCTTAGTTTTGACGTACTTTTTATCCTCATTGAAAACTTACGGTAGAGAATTAGAGACTTCAGAACAAAGTATACAGAGACTGCTCGAAAATAATTAACAACAAAAAGTTTTCATGTAATCCTTATTATAATTTCTGCGCTGGACAATCCAATTGTATTACACCTACACACAGCACGGCCTTTCTACCTCCGACGTGACTCACCGATTGACATTTCTATCAGTCCACGCCTTTAATGTCGAAGATTGTTTCGTATTCTATATACATAGAGTTTCTAGCCACGTATGTGGTTGAAAACAAGTGGATTAACATTTTAATTAGCAATACTTTTATAGATATGGCTTGTGGTTTATATATGGCAGCGGCGAAAGAAGAAACACTGTAGTCATGTTAGTCGGGTGTCAATTTAACACTTAAAATATGGATGTGGATGGCTAGAAGACGCAGACCAAAGATAACATGGATTAAGGATATTATGGGTAGGAAGGGAGTAAAAACAAAGGTGACGAACGGCTGATAAGGACATAATTATTGGAGTAAAGACATGCTTCACCAACCCCGAATAAAATTGAATAAAAACTCCTAGGATGATATTAATTTATTTATTTATTTATTTATTTATATATACTTTATTGTACACCACAAAATTACATAACAAAAAAAATAATATCATACTAAAATGAAAGTATCGTCCAGCCATCTTCGACACGGTTCCCAAAAGCCAAAGGTGTCTTTAGCAAATGTATTACCTACAAGATCCTTCTAACACCTCCAACTTAGGGGCTGCAATCAGGGAGCATACGGTGGAGGTATGCCCAGCTTGGGTGGAGCACCGCAGTGTCCTCAGGGAGGTGATTTGCGGCGGCGTACTCTCGCGTCCGGCCCTGGTCCAGGCCATGGTACGGAGCGAGAGGGAATCGAAAGCCGTCACCTCCTTCTGCGAAGCAGTAATGCTCGCATAGGAGGAGGCGGAGCGGGTGAGGGAGAGAGCCTTGCGCCCTCACGCCCCCACTAGCCGCCGCAGGAGACGCCCTGGGCGTCGGGAGTCGCCTGCAGATTCCCGGCCACCGTAGGCGCGGGCTTGTGGACGGCGAGCAATGGGTAGCTCGCCGTCCGGTAAGGACCAGGCCCGGGTCGACGGCGCGTTGTGTTCCACGCGCGCGATCAGTAAAAGTCTGACACGCCCTCCCGCTCCACCCAGAGCGGGAGAAGTCATTTGATGATTTCCCACCCAAAAAAAAAAAAAAGGGGCTGCAATCAACAATAAATATTCTTATTCAAAACGAAGTGCTTTTGGCAATGTTTGTTTCTCACGATCCCTGCTCAGGTCTACAATAATAATTACGAGTGGATTTAGAAACTTCAGTTCGATATTAATTATATGGCCTACTCGCTTGTCCACCTACAACACCCTTTCCTTTATTAACTTTAATGGTAGGATATCCTTATGGGATTGCTTTTCACACGAGTTGAAGGTAATGAGAATGCTATGATAACAGCATATACGCTTTCACTGTTTAACATAATCATTGGTAAACTAAGAGTTTAATTATTTCTTGACTAGCCGTTGCCCGCGACTGCTTCTGTTATCCAGGGTAAAAAGTAGAATATGTCCTTCGCTAGGTCAAATTCTATCTGTGTGCCAAATCTCATAAAAACCCGTTCAGCCGTTTTGGCGTGTAAGCGTAAGAAACAAACAAACTTACTTTCGCATTTAAAATATTATTAGTTATCTTTTTCTCTCACCTCTCCATTTTATTGACTAGTGATAGGTTCGACAATAGATCAGTAAATTACATTCTGATTGTTGTATCCATCATATTGCTTATGAACAATAAAAATCCTTTAGGGACGTTAACGTAATCATCAAAGCTTGCAGAAAGTTTATTGTTATTGACTAACAAATAAACACCTTCCCCATTTCCTTGATATTCCCGTACGACAAAGTCTGGTGAAGCGGTGCCTATTCGGGACACGAACCACCAAAACAATCTCTGCACAAAACAGTCATAAAATTGGAACTATTGCTCACCCATTAATCATATATGGTCATTTCTGAATTCGAACACCAGTGGTGGCCTCCCATAAATGGTGGTACCACCAATCTCTTTGTCACGGCATGTGGGAAGATTTTCTTAGTTGCGTAATCATTGTACTGTTATCGAAGAGTGGGAGTCTATGGCAGACCCAGTTCTTTTGTAGGCAAAAAATTATGAATTGTAGTTAGAAATTACGTAGTAAGCGAATCTTTCCCATGAATGAATCTTAGAGTATGTGAATATCATTCATGAGTTTTCCCTTCCAATGTAGCGAACATGCTTGTTGCTTTGATTTGAATCACGGGATTCATTAAGATAATGTTGTGTCATTTGGTTCCATTAAAAATATTAAAAAGTAATTATGATAAAGTGGTGGTAGTAGTGATGTGGTGGTGGTGTGTGTAGTAGTAGTAGTAATGAAATTAAAGTTATCCTATTTATACTTATCCTATATAAAACGGTTCACCTCGTGGTCCGTCCGTCCGTCTTTCTGCCTGTCAAGACCCTTTTTTTCAGGAACGCGTGGAGGTATCAAATGCGTAGGTCTAATCAAGCTTCTAAGTCTGCGCAATAAAAAAATACGGCCATTTGTGCGACTTTTTACTCACTTTATACTCGCAGATAAATAAAAACCTACAGGGTACCTAATTCCCATTGACCTAGAATCATGAAATTTGCCAAGAAGCAAGGTTTCACAGCACAAATAAAAAAAAGTCCGAAATCTTTCATTTGTAGTTTTATCACATAAAATCAAACTTACATTTGCAGTTGGAAAATCGACCGTGACGTATATCTATTTAGGGCAGAATTGTTTTTTAACAACAAAGTTAAGTTCTGAGGATAAATTTCCTCCCATCCCAACTACGGAACCCTATCTTGTGCGTGGCACGACACGCACTTGGGCGGATTTTATCTCAACTCAAGATCGTCTGCACTTGCCTCAGCTACCCTATGGTGTCGCTGCAGCAGGTTATTCTACATCTCGATCAGCGATCGCCTCAATACCTTTTTTCTTTGATTTAACCTGCTATATAAAGGTGCTGCTATGGTGCTCACTTCCTTCCTACTTTTCTTAAGGGGGAAGCACCAGGTTGCCCGCGAAATTAGAAAAAAAGAATGAAAAGAAAGATTTTTCGGGCAACCCGGCGTTTCGCCATCTCATTTTCAACACCGTTACTTTGCTTTTTCAATTTGGATTGCCACTTCAAGACTGACTGCAAAAGGGGCCATCCATTCAGATCCGTCGGTCCTTCTTTTAAAGCAACTCTCACTTGTTTTTGGACATGAGCCTTTTAAGATAAATCAACAATGACACCACCAACTCCATATTACACAGTCCGAATGCGTACGATCGACAGTGCGTCACGTGCTGAATTAAACATAATATGACCCACAGTGTGCGGATGAGCAGTGATCGAGGCCGTCCATGTCCTTTCCTTTGGCACTAGCTGGTGAAAACCGGACACATCGGCCTGCTGATTGTATTCTTCTGATGTATTTATAGGAGAACAAAATGATACGATGCCTAGCAAGTGTCGGCGATGTTAACGTTTACGAAGAGATGTAAATGTAGTAAAAGGTCGAAGGTGTGGTGGTATTTTGACCCGAAACTGAAACATACAGTAAAAAGCTGTCATTGTAAAACTCAAAGGAGATTAAGACACTGAACAGATCATCATATACTTACTGCAAAAGGTCTGGTCATATCTGACCTGAGAATTAATAATAACACAATGGCTGGTCTATGATTGTAATAATTGAATTAACTTTTGCCCTAGCAAAAAATTGTGTACACCGACCCGCCAGCACTCACAAGCTCCCGCTATCCTTTGACTGTTTTGTTGGATGTCCTCCGCCCTGGGGTGGGCAGAGGGATCAGACTCTTCCGCTGCCTCAGACTGGGTCCCATAAGGGGCATTGAGGAGTTTTGAACTCTCTCCGTAACGTCTTATGCTCGGTTCTTTCACAAAATAGTTAGGTATAAAAGGTTGACTCCATACAATGAGCGAATACGGGAGGTCAAAGAACGGAAAACTAAGCACGGAATCCATAGTTTGGGCATAAGTTACGGGCGATTCTGAGTCTACACTTTAATGCTCTGTTTTTATAAACAAAAAACGAATCGTTTTGCTTACCAATGATAGCATTTTTTTTCCAAACTAAGCATTTAAAGAGATTCGTTAGCTTATTTTACCTGTGATAGCTAATTCCGTATGGGAGGGTCTACTATGCGAAGCTATGAGTTTTTCGCTTCATTATTGGTAAAGATACAATAAGAGTTAATTTTAACCAATAACGGTCCGTAAAGTATAGGAATCGGCCATTAGAGAGGCGCGCATGGAACACTACGCGCCGATATCTCGGGTCTTGGGGAATGGGGGGCGACGGTTGTCAACGAGTCTGTCACCCCTGGACCCGTTTAATACAATAGAGAGGAGGGGCTGGAAGAGGGCGTTGTCCGGCCTCCGCTGACGCTGGTGCGCCTGCTGCGGGATGGGAGAGCACTCGTGATCTTCCTCTCCCCTTCTGCCATGGCCTAAGTCACTAAATAGATAGACAAAAGTTATGTTTTGTTACAAAACACAGTCCTAACTACAAAGTCCAATCTAATGCCCTTTAATCTCTGGTGCATTAGTCTCAACAAATCTTGCACTGGACATACCTCAGATCGGTGTCAGCGTTATGAATGGCAATCGTGTGCGCCTGAGCACTGCACTGCCCGGCCTTGCGCCCACGCAGCGTAAGCGATACCCCGCTATTGTACGTGGGCATCTTCTTGTCACTGTGAGAAAACGGGATTTACTTGTCCTTACAATGTCAGAGAGTCAAGTAGCTATTCTATTTGTGACTACTCTTTGTTGACTTGATATTTATGATGAGTTATTTTAATTTCATCAGTTTTTCTTACTTAAAAGTATAGTTTTCATGACGATGTACGGTTTTAAAATCTTGATGATATCACTTTATTGTAACCCCTGTCTGAGGTATTTTAACTGGAGTTTATCTATTTGACAGTGCTATTAATTTGCTATTAGTCCGAAACAGTCAGGAATAAGTTTGTACCTTCGCTAAATGTAACAGACAAGCATTGTTGAATAAATAAGATATTAAAAGTTTATCTGCATTACAATCAGAGAATAATGTACATTATTTTAGAGACCTGCCTACACCTAAAAAACGGTGTTGACTTCTTAACCTTAGAAATTGTCCACAATGACTAGATTATAGTTATAAAAGTTACAACTAACGAGTACCTACTGTTTGGTAACACTCTTACTTTCCAACTGATTATTTTGCAACGTCATTTAAATACCCTATTTCCGTTTCATTTCCTCTTATGAAAGCTCTGAATTGTGTGAAAGAGATAACGGATCTTCATTGTCGATACGGAAGGTGGTTTTATCGTAAGGAAGACAGGGCCACAATGGGAATATTATATAACTCTTAATATAGCGAGATTAAAAAGTAATTTAAATGTCTAATCGTCTAGATGACAGGTACCTATGTTAGGCAAGATGTGTAGTCATCATAGACAATACATTATTTTTCTTTAATGAGAAGAGAAAGGCTTTTAAAGGGCTTATGGTTTGATTGTTTCTGAATAGAGATATCTAACTAAATCATCTTGTTATAACGAGAATAGGTACAGTACTTATTCTTTCTTTGGGTAATAGAATTGATTCTTGAGACAAACGACCTGACATCTTTTTTTTTAAGCATTTACTTTTCTTCTTGGTTTTATTATATTGCCCCTAGATAGCAGCTAATCATAATGGCTGTAAAAACAGCGATGGGAAAAAGTAACAGATGATTTCGTTATTTCCAATTTTATATAGTTAAAGAATTATGGGAAATGTTGCTGCCAACTTATTAAATCGCCCTAAAGGAAATCGAAATTATTATTAATCGTATTATTAGAATCGTGTACCTATATAAAATTATAATTCCAATTAAAACTATTTTAAGACCATTAAAACACGCGACTGAAGTTACAAAGGCCATTAAATCAGACCAGATGGACAAGTGAAAGCCAAAACGCTAGTAAAAGTATTAGAAATTAGTGATCATTCATAATAAATCATACGTACGTATGTGCACATAAATCTCTGCGATTGCATGAGAACACATCATACACATTCATGGACAATTATATGTGTCAGACCAGAATCGAGATATATAAGATACATTTGAATTAAATGTATCACAAACGCCATTTGTCACGACCAATTTAGCTTAACAAAACTATTTATCAAGTTGTCAGACATCTTGTTACAATATCTTCACACCGTTGTGTAGGATCTATATTAATTTTCGTATATTTACATAATATTACAAAACGACATCCAATTTACCTCATTAGTAACCCGAAAATTAAATTGTTAAAACAAACTGCCAACTCACCGTTAGTTCGCGCCAAAACTTTGACGATTGAGATTTTTTTTTTTTTCTTTTTTGAAAGTTTATGGCATGGCTACTAGGCCTTTATGCCAAGTTTCTATTAATGATGGCGGATGGCAAAAGGTAAAATATTACCGAAATTATTTAACACAAAAAGGTTAAATAGCACTGAAAATACGTTGTTTCATTTCGAGTCTGATTGCAGTGTTTTAACTGGTTGTAATTAGAACCAAAATTAACCGAAATGAATACTTGCCAAAAATCTGAATCATTTGAAAAGGCTGGTGACCTTCTGCACCTCAAGTTCCCACGTCTGGTTGTATTAAAATTACCGTTACATTATTTAACACAATGTTTAAGTTTTAGGTCGCCAAGATAAGATGTTTCCTTAATTCACACAAAAGATATAAAAATGTATTATTTTATCTCATAATTTCATCTACAACAATCAAAGATCTTAAAACTTGGCATGCTCTTTGAAACCGGATATACTCGTAATTTTTGTGTTCTGGCAATAAGTCTAAAAATAAATATACACACATTTTAATAAGCTAAAGAACCAATAAATTAAGTATTTTGTCAGAATAAAATGGCAGCCTGCATTCTCTACAATCACAGTTAATCCTAAAAATTAATAATGTTATGAAACTTAGTTAAAAGTATCTACTTAGCGGTCTGGGCTACCAATAGCCAAGTATGCTAAGGCTACTGAATTGAACTGACTATCACAAACCGATGTAAACTTGTATTTACGTTGCAAGTTTCCGCTTTATATTAATTACAGTATTGGATTAGCCAATCTCAGTTCTAATCGCATATTACTCCGCCTGCTTAAATTAATTGAAGTTATTACTTCCTATATTTATCATGTTATCGCGAAAAGCACTTTATGCACTTCTGAGGTACCTTGATATCAAAGTAGAATTGTAAATTAGTTGACAACATAATAGATCAAGGGACTGTCGCAACTAGCAACGTTACACAGGCTATAATGGCTACTGTATACAATGGCACGTTGGTTTCAACGTCGGTTGCTTCATTTGTGGAAACGAGATCCAACTAAATAGATTGTAAGTCGCCAAGGGTCGTTATATTGCGTCCACCATAATCTACAGTTAATTATTATAAGAGGCCTCTCTAAAGTACATACTCGCGTCGCAATGCAAGATTTTACATCAGAAGGTCAATTCTCGTACTTAAAAACGTTCAAATTCAAGTGGCAATCTCATTTCAGCGACAATCTATGTCAAAAACTTGTCAAATATTTAAGTTAATTGATTGTATTTTTGATAGATTGGGACTGAGATTAGAATTCGAACGTTCTTAAAAATACGGGAAATGCCCTTCTGAATAAAAATACGGGAATTGCCCCTCTGAACAACAATACGGGCAACACTCGACACTGGCAACAATGGCTAAGGCCGCTTGCCACGACAAAAAAATAAAAAACAAAACGGGAATTGCCTCTTTGAATAAAAGCACGGGAATTGCTCCTCTGAATCTAAATACGGGAATTGCCCCTGTGAATAAAAATACGGGAATTGCCCCTTTAAATAAAATACGGGAATTGCCCCTCTATTATTAAAGTGTCCCTAGCAATGTTCATTTTTAGGCACTAATAAATTGGGATAAGATCAGGAGAATGATTTTTGGGACCTTAATTCCATACTACTTATTTGCCAAAACAAGTATTATCCATGAAGGACTAATCGTGAGTCGTGACCAAATGACTCCAAATGACCACCTGCCACCAAGAGTAATGACTATAATCAGAAAATTCTGCCTTACAATTACATAAAGACAAATAGTAGCAAACAGACGCGCGGGTTCCCACAAGTTCAAAGCGATTCCGACAAGACAATAAATCATTTTGTCATGTTGTGAATGAATCTAAAGTAAAGGGTGGATTATGAATTTAGCGAGAGTGCAGGCTCTGCAGACCATAGACAATATGAATATATATAGACTGGCAATAATAAGGATGGAAGATGAAGTCATGAAGAGAAGAGAAGTGTCAGAGCGAGATTGGTCGAACGAGGGACAAATTTAAAGTCCAATATCGCTAAGTATCAAGAGAATTCTTGTAACTTATCAGACTATTTGCTGGTATGCAGTTTATTGCGCCACTTCTTCCCAGCTAATGCATTAGGAAGTGGTGAAGGGAGGGCGTTTTGGGTACTGTCTAATGTAATTTTGACGTTAAAAATATGCTGATTGTCAGCCTAGTTAGATAAATGACTTTTGATTAGATTTGACGAAGCAATTTTCATCTAATTTTTATTCATAATGGAAAACACGTTCTAACCTATAACACTTGGTCTCATTTTTTGTGACAATTGCTTAGGTATGTAATATAACATCTATGGTACAGACAGTGCAGTCTGTGCACTTGACTTCGTCGTGGGAATTTACACTAATAACATATACATAAAAAAGGGGGTAAAGAGGAAAGATTCGATTGTTTGTTTGTCTTGATTAGGCTCTGAAACTACTGGACCGATTTGAAAAATTGTTATACCATTAGAAGCCGAAATTATGTCAGATGAACATAGGCAACTTTTTTTTTTTTTTTTTAATCTTCGCGGATGAAGTCGCGGGCGATGTGCTAGTAAATAATAACTGTGCAGTGTGCGCTGTTTTCGCAAAGCTTTTATCGTCAAACGTAAATAAAAAGAGCATGAGAAGATTTTGAGTGTGTTGCTAATGTTATTGTAGTTTCTGGGTCGTTTTTGTCTTCATTATCTTCGACAGCTTTTTAGCGGCTTTCGTTTGTCCTAATACTGCAGTACTTAATAATAGGCCTTCTTCTTTTCTCCTTCTTCTTTTGGGAGCTTCATATTTCTTGGGGCCGGTTTTTTATATTGTGTGACTGACCTGACTCCCGATACGAAAAATCTTGAGGAATGTTAATGCATAACTCTATACGTCTATGACTTGTTTAAATTAAAACATGGTATCAAACAACCCAGCTTGCTGTTAAACTTTTCGGCGACTCTCTATCACGGTTCATGCTTTAATTCCACGATTATTTTTAAATGTTAAATAGAATTCAAAGTGTGTGCGTAAACGCATAAATTCAAGGACACAGTCATAAACCTTCTTGATGCGTACGAAATAAATAACTTTTTTTTCTTCTGAAGACCACAAATATTTGGAAAACCCACTTGGTTTACAAAAATTATCATTTTTTGTGCACATTCTCACGTTACCGTGGAATACTTAAACCGTTTGTGTTCTTTTATATCCGGGTCGGATGATATTCATAAATTTTCTTTCACTTTTGTCAGTAACTCGATACCTACGGTTCTTGAAAGATATCATTCCGTCTTGCAGAATTATAAGTAACACCTTTGGAATTAATTAGTCATAAGCATTCATTTTTGAATTATTGAACATTGATGGCCCAATGGTATCGGGCCCGACTTACGAGTAGTAGTAGGTCGTGAGTTCGAACCCAGGCAGGCACTTTACTTTGTGTACTTATTTTCATCACTACTGCTCTCAAAACGGTGAAGGAAAACATAGTGAGGAAACCGGCATGTCCTAGTACCGAAAATTTGAAAACATGTGTCAACCTCCAACCCGCACTGGGCCCGCGTGGTGGATTTTGGCCCACTTTCTCTCATAGAGAGGAGGCCTGTGTCCCAGCAGTGGGAACGTTATAGGCTGACTATGCATTTTTTATTCTAAGCATGCATTTGATTTAATGACCGGGAAGAGCCTTATTCAATAATCGCGGTCAGTTAGGACTCAGCTACTTGGGCCAATGTACAGTATTTTGGTGCTAATGATGCGGACCAATCATTTTAGAATATTTAACTGTTAACATCGATATTTCGGAAATTATGCAAAAACATGTTTATTCTTTAAACTGGGATGGATGAAACCCACACGGGACCATCAAATCCCACTCTTGACTATTTGCTACTATTTATAGGTAGACTCTTTTGCCGAGTTGATCTGCCAGAAAGCTATAAATTACCTAATTCTAGCATCCTACGTTATTCCCACACATGTACAGTTAACAAAACAACATGCAGGCAAGAAATGAACATCTTCGACATAGATTTGACTATAATGAGCATACGCAAAAGATGGGCTTAAATGTCCTATTGAAATCGTTCGATGCATTTGGGAGCTAGAATGTGGCAGACAAACTAACCTGTTTTATTGAGGGCTTGCAGTTTTCTTAACTTTTTTGTCAACTGTACCTACCTACTTAACATTTCCAAGATGGTAAATTGACGGCACATGGTGATTACATATGGCGCATAGATTTTCATTGAATATGATTGAACTAACTATCGTAGGCAGGCGGCATGGGTGTTTGAATTTAAATAGGATTAAAATTACAAACTGGAATACATTATTGTCTCGTTATGGTGTTAACTAATTGAATGACGTAATGTGACTGGCTTTAATTTTAATGGTTTTTGATTGACCATTCTTATTTCATGGTAAGCGAAGGCGTATTCTTAGATGGAGCACGTAATAACATGATTGATAAATGTAACTAGCCACCTTCTGCCTACGAAACAGGCTTCCCTGGAGTAGTTCGTCATGAACATATAAAAAAACTATATTATACACCAAGGGTATAAAGCAATATCTTATGTCGCGGGCGCCGTATTGAATCCCGAGCGAATGAAGAATACTAGAGTTAACTTCCGAGCCGAGGTTTGAATTAAAGAATCCTGAATGCTGCGAGGGATTCAAGCTCGCTCAAGACGATGGCACGTTTATACCCGAGGAGGATACATACTCTACATTTCACTGCTAGTGCGAGGTAATAAAAACCAATTGGATTATCGAATTAGTAGTTTATGGGGCTGTTAATAACCGGGGAATACCTAGTTATGTGCAGTTTCATACTCTATATACCCGAGTACGTGATAGCAAAGACATGGTTTTTATTTTCATGCGTACGTATCTAGGTATGTATCTAAATCTGAATATGTTCCATTCTTTAAGTCTCGTACACACTGGCGCGACGCCACAGCGCGACTCAAAGTCCCCGCGTGACGCGCGACAAGAGGTGTCTTTGTGTCGCGCTGTGGCGTCGCGCTTGTTTGTGGAAGCCTTTACAAGAACCCTCGAACCATCCTAACGGCCGGATAGATTTGAATATGTGATGTCTGTCGACTCGTCTGGGTCGCGCGAAGGTTATAGGCGGATAAAATGGCAGATTTTAGACGTCACTACGAAAAGTCTTGAAAAAACAAAATTGTGCCATGACTACGTGGGGTATCAAAATGATAGGCTTGAAGAGACGATTCCAAAAATATAAGTAACACTAAAAGTATTTTTTTATGTGTCACAACAAAAAAAAAACGACTGCAACTGAGATTCAAAACAAGCTCACTTTTCAAGCTGTCTGATGGAGTTGGTGGCACCAAATTTGAGATTAAACAAAATAACTTACTTCCCGGCAGGTTTTTTATTTCTACTCATTGATTTATCCAACTCATGCAATTTCATCAAACACACAATAAATAATATTGACGATATTATTTATGAGCGCCACAGCAACCGATCATTTTGTTCGTTGATGGCAGCTAAAACCTCTTTGGTCGAGCAGAAAAGTTTTTTTTTTGTAAAAGTTTCCATGGGTACGATTTTCTCAGTTGAAGTTCCAAATTCAAATCCCGTTAATGACCAGTGCCCATAAAAATACCTTAACCTAAACATATCTTACCTACCTTTTTTAAACTTATATTAATAAAAAATGCTGAAGACCATGTGACAAGCAATTAGGTTGTCCTAACAGCAGCAGCACACCCAACTAAACCTCGCACTATTCAGCCACACAACACAGTTACATAACACGGCACATTAACTTCAACTTCTCCATATTAACGGCCCGTAACCCGAGGCCCGAACACATCGTGATCCAAATAAGATTTCTAAACACATACGTACACACGGAGTACGGACAAAAACGGACATTACAGTGTGTAGCGGTGTATAATTTGCATCAGCCATTAAGTACGGCACGACAGGGTGTGCAGAAGTGTCGGGGTTTGAGGGAATATTCATGTTTTGTTATGCTGCAGAAGGAATTGTAGAGCGAGACACTAAACTTGAGGATGAAACATAGTGGATAAGAGGAAGGTGAAACAGAACATAATTCTAGCATGTAATTTTCAAAATATCGTACCTACTGCTTCGTTGGACTAGAGCTACTGTTGACCATGAGGTCTTGGGTTCAATTCGTAGGTCGGTCAAAGTGTCATTGGGTTTTTCTATCAGAAATTTCTCAATAGCAGCCTGGAGTCTGGATTTGTGCCCGGTTGATGGCAATAGGCTCGCCCCCTGTTACGTGGGACTTAAACATAACTGGCGAAATGTGGGTGTACTGTAGGTGCACCTCTGCCTAGCCCTTCGGATAAACAAGGCGTGATATTTTTGTAATGAAAATGTAATACAAAGGTAATGAATCCACACAACACAGCACCAGCACATCTAAACCGCATTCAAGAGCTGTCAGTGCCAAAATTCCATAGAAAAAAAATTACACTGACAGCTCTTAAATGTAGTTTATGTGCTGTTCGCGTTCAGTTTCATTGGTGAAATTCGGTCTTAGTGGCTATGGAGGAGCATTCTGAAGCTCAGCGGTGCTATACTTTAACCGTCTTATTCATTATTATAAAGCCACCCGTTTCAAAATAGGTTTACTAGTTTAGGTATCGAACTGTTTTGTCCCTTTCTGACAAACTTCATTTTAACTTGATAGAAACTGACAAAACTGTTCGATAGCTAGTATCCTTAACCTTCGTGCTGCTGCGTGCGTAGCATGAGTCATGACCTCCATAGAAACAAGTGTTGTCGACGGAAGAATAGACAAAATGGCAGAAGAATTTAAGAATTCCGTCATTTCTACTTGCTTGTCAGTGTCACAGCGGTGACATAAAGTTTACAGAACAGCCAGAACACTGACTGACATAGAGTGCCACAGACACTAAAGGCATAGACGAGAGTGTTACGTCACACGCGGTTTGCGTTGGAGCTAAAATAATTTTCAATTTTTTATTACTTTACATTTTGTTTTTAATTTATTTTATTTTTATCTTTTTCTGTAACTGTCCGTGACTTCACAGCGGGCCCTATCAGAATACAAGCGCTGTGACACTTATTTTTAAGTGTTGTAGCATTATGCTGAGATGAGGGCCTTTTGGCCTCGTACAGGACCTGTATTTTTTATTATTATTTTTAAGTTTTAACTATTTTCTGTGCGAGTCCCTATAAATTCTTTTGTTCTTTAATTTTGTCTATTCTATCTGTCATTTTGTCTATTCTTCCGTCGACAAAAGTTAGGTATGGAACTATCGGTCTTATTTGCCCAAAACCAAACCCAATATCGAACCTATCTCCAATTTTGGCGTACAGAAGTCAAAGTCAAAGTCAAAGCATTTATTTCAAATAGGCCCATAAAAAGGCACTTTTGAACGTCAACATTTACATTAAAAATAGAACTGATTCTAGGCGCCACTTCCAAAAAGTAGTTTCGTATGGAGAAGAAGTGGCAAGAAACTCCACGTTACTCTTTTAAAATGTTTTACAATATGTTGTATACATTAATTATATTTCTATATGTGAAGACGATGCACCAAGAATAAAAATACTATACCACTATTGGTACAAAAAAATTAAAAATAAAGCAAAGGTATATAAATTAATCACGTGATAGGTAGAAGTTAGAACAACCTGTCAATCTCTGGTTTTAACGTCCCAATAAAGCCAAAGAATGCGACTCTATAACGTGTTAGGGACAAATAGAATTGTACTGTCTAACATCAGTAGAAATCTGTCTTAGGTTATTGGGTTTGGCTGTTAGGATACAGCCTTGCGGCGAACACGTGTGAAACGGCGTGTTTAGTATCCTTCGCACTGCTGGACGTAGGTAAGGACACTATCGCTCACATTGGTCATGTTCATAAATCAGCGTTGATTGACAGTTTGTGTCTGTCCCGCTTTTCCACCATACCTGGTCACTTCCTACATACTTCTAACAAAGTAGGAAACACAAGCGGACCATGTCGGTCCGTTGATTACGTCCGAAGCGACATTGAGGAGTAATGCGTTGTGTATAATAAATAACAGTCCCTAGAGAAGTTACTGTATCAGCCGGTCTAATCTGTATAAATATGTTTTAAAAAAAATACTTAAAATCACGCTTTTGTCACGCACGCGTTAAATAGTAGGTTCTTCTCTAATATACAATGATTAAATTTAAAAGCGTGGAACGCTTTGTTTAAATTATGTAATTAAAAGTACAACTAAAATGCGCTTTATTGAACTCATCAAAACAAATCATACGACTCCAAACTCCAGGAGTTTACTAGTAGCCACTGAAGAGTTCCACTATCCACATCCTTGCTCCATCATCACACCCTCGACACGAAGTAAAATATATTGAACTCATTAAAACGAATTATATGACTCCAAACTCGATGGGTTTACTTGTAGTCACTGAAGAGTTCCACTATCCACCTCCTGGCTCCATCATAAAATCAGCTCCAAGATACCAAATTATAGTTTTGTCATCCGAACTAAATATACGTACAAAGTTTCATTTCGATACGACAATTAGGAGTACGTTAACATTTACTTACAAGATTTTTTTACAAAGTTTGTTAGTTAGTTACAGTCCGCGAGGCCTAAGCTGAGCTTTGCATTTGTGTGAGTGCACAGTTGTGTGCACTCACACAAATGCAAAGTGCTTGTTAATCGGACAATCGGCCGGAGGCGCTGTAAGATCGCGCAATCACATTAATGCAATTGGTAATCACTCACATAAATGCAAAGCTCAGCTTAGGCCTCTTGGACTGTACAAGTGAAGCTAATAAAAGCGTGATAAAAATCTGACCGTGGAAACTTATGTGAAGTCAGCTGTCATTCCACCTAGTGCTAGGGATTTACACTATTGACAGCTTATTTGAAGCTTACTTCACCTAAGTTTCCACGGTAAGATTTTTACAGAATACACAGGCAGGAATTATGTTTAATTGATACTAGCGACCCGCCTCTGCTTCGTCCGGTTTTTACAATTACACTAAACAACAAGATTTATTTACTATTAAGTTAGTTTATTAATTTATTTAAAAAAATATAGTACTAACTTAGATCTTCTGTTTTTTTTTTTTCTGAATCATGATAAGAACGGCATCAAAATCCGTTACGTTTTATAAAAGAACAACACGGTCACACTGACAGATACAAAAAGCGACTTTTAATTATAATATGTTTAGAAGATAACTGTGGCTTTCAAGTTCAGTGGTGTGAAATGTTCCTGCCTATGACCATTTTGAAATGCTCATTGGGTAGCTCACTTTCGGTAGTGAATGTTTTTGAGCTGATTATGATGCCATTATAACCCGAAAGCAGAAAGGAGTGTGCTAGTTACAATATTCAGGCAATTTTCCAATAGTTTCGAAGCTCGCAATTTTTCACAATACTTGACAGGTAGGTTCTTCGTTCATAAAAGTTTTAATAACATAAATAATACTGTATGCACCTGTTACACAGTGAATACTGTCCCCAAGCAATAAAAAGTTAACGATTTCTTATGAAGTAACATAAACCACTCCTCATGAATGCATGTTCCTGTTTTTTTCACAACTCGGCCTTTTGTCATACGGTTGATACAATATTCTATTTGATATCAATCAGTCTTTTATCTTAATCATATTCAAATATTATTTATTTATTAGGCTCTAAATGAAGGCTTGGCCTATTCTCCTGATTTCTCCTCCTTAGTAAGGCGTTAACAAGGCTCGTACCATAGTGACGTCACTACTCCTAATTTGGGAATTGCTGTGTCGTGCGCGTGCGCCGGCTGAGCGGATTACCGTATTTGTTCATTACGAATGAAATAGCTTAAAGTCGTCACGTTTGTGAATACGGAATTGAGATGTTGGTTTTTGATTTGAGGTTGGGTTTGAAATGTTTTGTAGTAATAAATTTGTGTGTAATAAATTATTTTAATTAGTGTTGCTGACGACTCTTTTTGTTATTGTTTTAATCGTCTGTTTTTTAAACATTAGCAAGCGGTTGGCGACATTTGCTATTTTCTATTTGTTTGATATTTTCCTCACCTATTTTCTACAGTTTACAGGCGTATGATACGGTTTGTGACCCCAACTGACAACATTTATTCATATTTCATTATATACCTACTAGCACCCACAGCTTAAAGCACCCCTAAATTTAAAGTAACAATGTCGAATTAAAAGCCAAAGGCCTACATTACCATACATTGCGCCGTCACCTTTATAAATAGGAGAGGAGAGTTTTCCAACAAATCCGAATAATCAGCACAATACAACAATAGAACAGTTATAATACGGAAACACTTGCCTGCCACAAAACAAATGAGGAGCAGAAGACCCACTATATGTAAGTATTCAAAGCTAGGTTAGGTTTTATAGCTCATGCGCATATTATAAAACCACTGTAAAATGTTGAAAGGTTTGCAAAATATTAAAAGTTTTAATGAATCTCACCTTTGCACATAAGCTGTCTTTGTAAAATTGTAACAGGTTGTCTCTCTGGCAGGATATGTGTTTGTACAGTAAAAGCTATGATTCAAAGTTACTATGATATTCTAGGTTCATTACCGTACATTTCAGATACATTGCCTTCATACCTAGGTTTACTGGAGTATATCCCATCTAAGTAATATTATAAATGTGAAAATTTGTATGTTAAGATGTTTGTTAATCAATCAAGCTAAAACGTCTGAAAGGATTTGAATGAAATTTGGCACCTAGATAGTTTATGACCTAGATTAAAACACATGGGATACTTTTAGGTCGAAGGCGGAAGCTATAGTTATCTACAAAATTACACCTTCATCCTAACGCTCACAGAGTAGAGCTGCCCTTCTATTTTCTGTATAGATCTCACCGTGAAAACTTGGGTGAAGTGAGCTTGAATTGAGCTGTCATTCCTGATTGACACTATTGACAGGTCACGTCACCTAAGTTTTCACGGTAAGATATTTACATTAGACCGGCTGATCTCGCTTTTCTAGTCTTGCTTGACATACATTACTTTGATTAATAGTCGTTGTAGACAAGATTGTCGATATTTAAATGTATGACGATGTAAGTAAGAGCGGAGATTGTCTGAACCTGTCAGACAGGTAACTGCATAATAAAATCCATATCTATCTACCGTTGCGTCACACGATATCTGTCACCGCATTGATTAAAAACTATTTTGCTCTACTTTTCAAAACTTGTACATAGATTACCTGATGAAAAATTAAAAAAATATATAAAGCATGCCTGTTCTTGCCAAAGAGTGAGCAGATAAAGTTTTTTTTAGAAATTACTTCTATTTATTTGCATTTAAGGAGAAAAAAATACAAGGACAAAAAACTAAACAAATAAAGTCAAAGAAATGAACTGGACTACAAATTTAAGTTTGCCTTAATGTGTACTGCAACCTTAGGTAATAAGCATACCATAAATCTCTGTACACTGTGTGTGTACAGTTATAAGAAATGGCTACAACACAACAAATGGACGTAGGGTGTCCATTTGTTAAAATATTTTCCTGACTGTACAAAGTTACTCATCTTATTTCTTTTGCCTTCTAAAGAGCGTTCATCCCGCTCGGGCTGGCAACACCGCATTTTTGGTAGTTTTTCGTAATTATTTTATTAAGTCTTAGTACAACTTTTTTTAAGCAAGCAGTAGATAAGCTGGAATGCTATTTTTTCCTCAGCTAATTGCCCTTTTGTCTTAGCTGTATTTTACTGGACCACGAAGTTTACTTACTCAGATGAAACCAGCGATAGTATCTGTTCTCTTTCCTGGAAATGTGTCTGAGTCGGATGGGAAAGTCACCATATTAATTACATTTAATCATGAACTGTCATGAAATGATATAGTTACGTAAAGGTAACCAGGCAGCTGACTGACTAAAGCTCCATTTTAAACCATTTTCCGCGTGAACTTAGTGGTATTTTTTTTAAGGTTAGGGCGAATTTCACCAATGAAACTGAACGCGAACAGCACATAAACTACGTTTAGAGCTGTCAGTGTCATTATTTTCCATCGAGTATTGACACTGACAGCTCTTGAACGCGGTTCTGCCTAGCCTTTTCCCAATTAAGTTGAGGACGGCTTCCTGTGTTACCAGATACAGGTGAATACTACTGTTTTACGTGGAGCGACTGCCTATCTGACCTCCACAACCCAGTTACTGGGTGACACGATACCCCTTGGTAAGACTTTAGTGCTTCTGACAGTTCTGACTACCCGTAACGACTTTCAAAGATTTACTAATGACAGCCGTTACCGACGGCTTTTAACGTGCTTTCTGAGGCATGGAGTGGTCTCGATATCGATGGTATCGATGGTAACCCATCCAAGGACCGACCGCATTGATGCGATTGTCAATATGTTATCTAATTAATGTTTATCCGACGTAGTGCAACGATCTTAGTTTTTTGGGTGTTCTCTTTTATAGTTTTGCTGCCTTCACAGTTACTTGCCAGTTATAATTTATTAAACTAATAGACTCGTTGCATGGAGGAAATTACAATAATCCGTGATGGAAAAGGGAAAACAACACATAACCTCACTCAATCTTCCCATGGGGGTAGGCAGAAACTACAGAACGCCACCTACTACGATCCTTACATACCTTTTTCGCTTCGTTGCTGGTTATACACGCACGCCGCGGCCGGTTGCAAGTAGTACACACCACCAAAAATACACTTTTGAACGTCAACATTCATTCCAAAACGTAGATTCGTATGTAGAAGAATAGGCAAGAAACTCCACCGTTGCTCCTTTAAAATGTTTTAAAATATTTTTTATACATTAATTATATATTTATATGTGAAGACGATGCCGATGCACCAAAAATAAAAATACGTATAGTATTTCACAATAGGTAAAAATAATTAAAAATGAAGCAATGACAGATACATTTATGATGTGATAGATACATATTAACAAACATTGTAAAGGTATACGATTTTCCTAAAATATTAACAAGAAATAAGTGTTAATCACAGAATCTAAAACAATGTCATTAAAAAAAATACACAATTGAATCAGCTACCAGTTCGACTTTATCTAGACTAGTTTGTCCTATGGAGCTGGACCAGCATATTTCCAAGCATTCTTATCTTGGATATAAACCTCTAATTTGTAATATGCTTGTTTACAAAGTGTACTTTTTATATGAGTTTTAATTTTTCTTTCATTTAACTGCAATGTATCACAAGGTATTTTGTTGTAATATTTAATACAGTAGGTACCCCATAAAAGATGTATGCACTTTAGCTAATCTGAATAGTGGTTGATCTATTTTATCTTTATTTCTAGTATTAAAATGATGTCTATCACTTATTTAATTTTATTAAAATCATGTCTCTTAGCACCAATAAGGTCACTTAAAAATTACCAATCACTCACTTAGGAATTCATTTTGTCAACAGTTTATTTTCTTGGGTAGTTGCAGACATTTATCTACGTTTACGTACTTACGTTTGACATTTGTCTTGCCGCTTACAAAATAAATTGTCGATGCACAGAGATTCAAGGAATAAATGTAGGACAGTAATTAAAATTCGTGGTGTGGCTCAACGAGAATTAAGATCTACATTAGTTTTGTAATAGCTATCACTTGAAACGGCAACAGCCCAACAATCGAGCTGCGGACTGGAGCGGTCGTGAGTTCGATACCGAGCTGTTGCACTGTTAACGGGAACCCAATACCTGGACAAACATAACTGGTGGGCCTAGAATACATAACATAACTAAAAGGATAACCAGTGTGGCCAGAGTAGCCCAAATAGCATCAAAAGTGAACTATGAAAAGGAACATTATTTTGTGTTTCATCAAGTCAATCACACAAGAACAATAGACATACAATTATCAAACATTTTAATTATTTTTTTTAATCTACAAGGCAACATCAAGTCAACCTATAGCCTCGTTCGTTGACTCGCAGATAGAAAGTTGTTAATTAAGAACGCGCCTGATTGGCGAGCGATTGTGTAACCGAACGCAGCAGATCAAGCATGTGGCTGAACAGGGAAATGCCTTTGCCGAAGAAAGTGGACACGGAATTTTTCCTATTGTGCAATATAACTATAGTGTGTAGGCGTATTTATTCAACAGGTTTTACATGAAGCAGAAAGTTATTATAGGTAGGAAAATTAAGATTACCTACTTACTAGGCATGTGGTAGAATTTAAATATATGTTAAAATATCGTGAGATTCAACGCGTGATGGGTTGATAGAAGCTCCATTCGAGTTGGGAGCACTTCAGGCAAAACCGTAAATAAAGTCGTCATTGATTAAACAATAATAAAGAAGACTAAGATCTTCAGGATTTCCATTATATTGTTAAGAATTATCTTAACCAGTTTTTTATAAACATGACTTCCTTCGGGAAAAACAGTTGCTTTTAAAATCGACAGTGATTAAATCCTGATCGATTTATTTATAACCATAAAACACATAATCAATTTAAACGATTACCGGATCGGGCTCAACGTCCTCGACAAGTAGAACATTGACTCAATTGTGCAATATTGCAATTTCACATAAATATCAATCTATTAACTCAAGAACGGCATACCACGTCTCACAATGAGATGAGATTTATTGAGGTCGTGTTTCAGAGAAACTGTGCAATGCACATACAGTGAACACTCTTGGCTGAATAATTACAGTTGCAAGAAGATTCGAAGGTCAAGCTACGCTTGCGGTCCTTAGATGGGTGAGCATTACATATCAAGACCCTCCGTGGGAAAGTACGTTAAGTCGTTGGTCACGGTTGTCATTTGTCGATCGATGCCAGTCGTTACGGGGAGTCAGAAGCCCGAAAGTCTGACAACCAGTCTTAACAAGGGGTATCGAATTGTCTACCAAGGCCCGGGGTAATTGAATAACACAGCAACAGTAGGAATGACTTTCATTGTGACAGTTCAACGACATTCATTGCGTTATTTACGTTGTTGAACTGACAAATTTTTCGAACATATGAAGCAATGGATTAGCAGTATCCTTCAAAATTTTTCAGATTGTGATTGATAGTGTGTCATGTAACTAAGGTACAGGTCAGATAGGCAGCCGCTTCATGTAAAATTCTTTCCGCCGCCGCCGTTGAGAAAAGATAAGGCAGATGATGAGATGGTGGTAACTTAAATGCACAGATGTTAGCAATTATGAAGATTGACAGAAGTAGAATGCAAGTTGCAAGTGCAACTGAAGTTGACGTTTATAAAGATGATTGACAACACTGACGTTGGTTAGTATTTAGTTTTGAAGCTGATGAAAACATGGATTGTATTTATTGCATGGAATTTTATTTATGGTGCAAGTCGTAAATTGTATACGAGTACAAGTGACTTGAAGTCAGTCAGTCCTTCAAGAGGAGCTTAAATTGGAAGTAATGTCATATTGTCAGGGAAAATTTAGTCTTTATGTCTAAAATTTTCAGCACATCACGGCACTCTCTTGAGGTGGGTACTTATTACACAGTACCTATTGCACTGTACCTTTTATTAGATATAAACCTAGAAAATAGCATCGCAAAAAATGGCGAAGTTCTATGCGTTTTAAAGTCGAGGCTAAACAGAAACAGAGGACCGCCATAGTAACTTCGCGCCATTCAGTACAATGATCGTTTTGCGTGACAAGGATAGAATAATAATTTCAAGTAAGTTTTCCATTTTTCCACAAATGTATTTTGCACATCGTCTTTTTTTAGTAACATCTTTAAATTAAGTATAAACTAATGCATAATTTTGATAGTATTCAAATACTCTATTTGACTTAATTTCCAACATTGGTTGAAAACCAAGCTCAGATGCAGGGCGAATTACTAGATAATTCGCCCTGCGTCTGAGCTTCGTAGTGAGAATCGAAGAGTCGGAAATACGTCGTGACTTGGGTTTCTTAATCATAAACCCACAGCGATGGCAGCACGCTTTTAATGAATTCTCAAGCACCTGTCAGCAAACTGCATGGCTGACGTTACAATTTATGACATATTGATCAAGAGTTCAAGCCACCTAAATTATAATTACCTACTTGAAATCAGCTCTTGGATTTAAAGCTTTGGTGCGTCAGTAATATTCTAATAGACAATATGAAAACAGACGATGTAGACGCTTAAGCTTTGAATTTATAAACCGTCTTATCAATAAATAAATAAACTATTATTTATTGCAACTATATATATATATAGGATCACCACAGATTTTATTTTTCACGACAATCTAATCTTGGTTTTTATGGCAAAAGTATTTTCCTGGACTGCCTTAATTGCGTTCGGTTACACAATCAAGAGTTGCCAACTGTTAATCGAATATGGAGTTATTTGAGAAGGTAAACTGTTTGGAAAATGAGGCCAACGCCGTGCACCCGTCATATTGATAGGCAATTAACTCTGATATTAGACTGCTTCATCGGATTGATTTTCTTGAGAAGAATTCCAGTTAGAAAAAAATCACGCACGCGGCGACCGTTGCGACTGGAAAGCGTAAAATGGCGAGCCTCGATCGTAAGCGCAGACACATTGTTACCAATCAATTGTTTATTATTACGATTTACAGTGAAATTGGATACTTTAGAGCCAATTTAGCCTTGTGAATGTAAGGCGAAGAAAACGAGAGACGGATCATGATCATAACCTACATTTACTAATAACAATACTTATGTCTAAAACTGTAATATGTAGCATGCTATAGAAACCGAAAATATTATTCTGTATTAAAATAATCGTGATTGGTTAACTCAGTTCCCGCCATTTACTCCTTCCCACTCCATGAAAGTTTCGCCATTTTGAAATAGACAGATTTGGCACAGGTATTATCAATATAAATCCGGCCTTGTCATCTAGACTAGATGTTAAAAGTGAGTGGCTGATATCCAATCGTTAAACTTGAACTTTGTATACGGCGGTAGGGTCATTGTATTACATTTGCATGCTAATAGCCCAACGGTCTCTTTTTATTATTGCTTTTGTTCCGTGTAATACGACTGGCTATGATTTAACGTCACTGCAAACATTTACCTACACACGACTTTGTACATTTATTTTTTGTCAATGATTATTATTTACCAAAGCGATTAAATAATGAAAACATTAGGATATTTTTAACCTAATAACTTAAATGACAAGAAAATTAGAATGCTAATTTAAGATTTAACTTCATTCGTTTCGGGTTACGTTTGGTGAATAAGGTTTGCATTTTGTAGAATTTATACATAAGTACTTACTACTTAGCTAGGTACCTATTGTTTTGCAAACGGATATAATATTGAAATTGTAGTTAAGTAGGTAGTGTACCAAAATCTAATTCCGAATAAAAGTTTCAAGCAAAGATAAAAGTTGTTGTTACCAAATGCAACTTATCTGATATTTTTCATGGCAGTTTTATCTACTTAGAAATAAGACCCTAATTAAGACGCCTGTATACCTAAGTTAGAAAGTGCATTTCACTATCATAACAAGGTAGGTATAGCACAAAAATAACAATTAATATCGAAAAAAAAATACAAAACCTAAATACTTATCTTGTATTCACACATAAATGATGCTATTGAAAAACATCTGTAATAATATTGACTAATGAATGGCTTCTCGAATTTATTATACAACAACATGTGACTGTTTTGACTTTTGATATACTGTTTGCCTTCGTAACCCTTGAACAATGCTGCCAAGATATATATTCATTCACAGACAATATAACTAAAAAAAACAATAGACGAGCAGTTGAGCTCTAGGTTTTTAGTGCCCGGTTTTATATGTTCTCATTTAAGCATTCAAAAGATTCTACAATTTTTTTTTAAAGGTTTCAAATCTCGAACAGATAAGTAATTGCTCAGAAAACGCGCAAGAATATTAGTAAATCAGATTTAATTACAAAATTGATCACTGTGAATTCGCAAGTAGTCTGGAAACTGACGACCTCAATCTTTACCTTAAAACAGAAAGTCTTAAATGACTAGATTATATCTATGTTATGGTCATTAATTACCATCAATGTAAGACGTTTAAACAAAACGGAACCATGTTTGATAACAACGCAGATAACTCGCCACGATAAAGGCAGAATCAATATTTTTAAATAAAAATCTTTGTGTTGCATATATTACAACTAATCACAACGATTTTTAAGTTAGCAACACTATCGCGTCCGATAAGATACGTAATAAATAATCACAAACTTTATTAATTCACAGTTAACAAAATCGTTAGCCGAACATTATCACAATTAATTTAGAGGTAAAGGATGGTAATAATAAGTTTGTAAAACTCGGAATAACAAAATCTGTGTGGGCGATACGCATAATTACTGATAACACGAAGATTCGTCATACTGTTTCTTTGTATTTATCACTTCACATTCTGAACACACCGAATTTACTGTCTCTAAATGGAGCGTTCAATGCCGCAGACAAACTGAGTCCAATCACTCTTCTTGTGTCTTTTGGAGAAATCACTCCATCGTCCCAAAGTCTCGCAGTGCTGTAGTATGGACGGCCTTCTTTCTCAAACATAGCTTCTAAAGGTCCTCTCACTTTCTTATCATCCTCATCAGTCCAAGGCTTTCCGTCCCTCTGAGCTTTCTCCTTAGCTACCAAAGACAAGACTGTAGCAGCCTGAGGTCCACCCATTACTGATATTCTGGCGTTGGGCCACATGTAAAGGAAACTCGGAGAGTACGCACGTCCACACATTCCGTAATTGCCAGCACCAAAACTGCCTCCAACCAACACCGTTATCTTGGGGCCTTTGAAACAACTGACTGCTGTCACCATCTTGGCACCATTTTTGGCAATACCTCCGGCCTCCGCGTCTTTGCCAACCATGAAACCAGTTATGTTCTGAAGGAAGAGTAGAGGAATCTTCCTAGCTGCGCAAAGCTGAATAAAATGGGATCCTTTCAAAGCTGCCTCTGAATGCAACACTCCATTGTTGCCAATCACTCCGACCGGATGTCCATACATGGATGCAAAACCACATACCAATGTCTCTCCGTAAAGTTGTTTAAACTCATGGAATCTACTTCCGTCAACTATTCTAGCGACAACTTCGCGAATATCGAAAGGTCTTTGGATATTCGCTCCAACGATGCCGTGAAGATCGTTAATGTCATGGACAGGGTCGTCCACTTTTGGTGCAAGTATTCTTGTCCTCTGTTCGTTATTCCAATTTAAATTGGCTACGACATTTCTAGCTAAATGAAGAGCATGTTCATCATCCTGAGCATAGTGATCTGTTACACCAGATTGACGGCAATGCAAGTCAGCACCGCCCAGATCTTCAGCAGACACTGATTCACCTGTAGCAGCCTTCACTAAAGGTGGACCAGCCAAGAAAATAGTTCCTTGATTTTTAATTATTATACTTTCGTCGGACATGCTAGGAATGTACGCGCCTCCGGCGGTACATGAGCCCATAACTACTGAGATCTGCGGTATTCCTTCCGCGGACATGTTAGCTTGATTGAAGAATATCCTTCCGAAGTGTTCTTTGTCCGGGAAGACTTCGGCTTGGTCAGGTAAATGGGCGCCTCCTGAGTCCACGAGATAAATGCACGGAAGACGACATTCTGTCGCAACCGCTTGAGCTCTCAGATGCTTCTTCACTGTCATAGGGAAATAAGTGCCTCCTTTAACAGTGGCGTCATTAGCCACAATCATGCAGTCACGACCATGAACTTTGCCAATGGCGGTGACTATGCCGGCGCTCGGCACTTGCCCTTTGTACATGTCGACGGCGGCCAGCGTACTCAGTTCTAAAACGTCGCTTCCCTCGTCCACCAACCGGTTAATCCTGTCCCTGACGAGCAGTTTTCCTCTCGCCGTGTGCCTCTTTACAGCCTCCTCCGAGCCGCCTTTGATGGCGTCACCAGTTCTCTGCCGTAATTCGTCGACAAGCTCATCCATTCTGGCCTTATTCTCTTGGTAGTAAGGATCGGTTCTGACTGGCTCTGTGCCGATGACGGTAGCGTGGTTGTGCCGGCATTGGTTCAACCGCCGTATCCCTCTGACTAGTTTGAGCATTTTTAACGTATATTATGAGCAGAATGAAACACGACCGGTCGGCGAGTCGCTGTCGCGCTACTGCCGATAACGTAGTACCGTTATCTACACGATTAACTTGTACAAAAACAAATTCCTCGCTCCATGCCCTCCCGCGCCGCGATAAAAACTCGCATTATGTATGAAATGATAATATGTAGCCATTGTTACTCGGTGACTATTTACGTAATATTTACATATAGTTGAGACGCTTCGGCGAGGGTTCATTCATTCGTTCTCAGAGTCCTCGTGTTAAAATAAATGACAGTAAATAATCTGGAAGACGTGTCTCTCGGTATGAATAGATAGGTACCTACTTATTGAATGATTCAATGATCGTGTCATGACCTACTTGCAATATGTTCATTTTGTGCGTTGCTAACCTTGAATGGGTGTTTCAACATTTTTTATTTATTTCCTTTCCACATCTGTTGATAACTAATAAACTTTGACGAATGACGCATTTAAATTCGCAATAAAGGTATTATTGGACAAGATAATGCAGTGTCATTCCAATTAACTATTTTTAGACCCAGATACTTAAATCATAAACTTGTAATGAGTTCAATGTATCGTTTCGCTGCCCTAAGCTCTAAACAGTGTTCTAAAAGATAACAACGTGCAATAATACAATGTGAGAGCTCAAATTGAGGCAAACGTAATAATGCATTATGTTTAAATGCTTAAGTGTTGGCGAGATCTAGTTCAACGCCTCCAGCCTCTGAATGACCAGAATATTGAATAAGTAGATACTCTACCTTCCTATTCCTATGAACATGCATTTAGAAGGAATTAATACAAGTGCCTACGAGCTACTATTGCATCGCCAAGAAGGTGCAGTAAAAAACCTCCTTAGGCAGTAATACGTACTCAAATCTTTTGACTACTTTGGATTTTCTCGCATAGCTCCGGTTGACGTGAAAGCAAAAGAAATGCCCAAAAAGTTCTCCACTTTAGCACGCACAAAGCAGAATTTGAAACTTCTCAGAAACAATAATACACTTTGCTATACCTACGTACAGTGCTTCAAAGATGTTTTGGTGCTTGGATGATATTGACAAAGGGGTGCTGTTTGGTGAACAACTGTAAAAAAAATATTGAAAAGCAAGATGGCGGCGTTAATTCCGAATTGTGCCACACGGTACCGGTAGAGTTATTCGAATCTCATTTTAAATTCGCAACTGACCGTATTATAAAGCCTAAGCAAAAACTAACAATATTCACGCCTATGATTGACAACGGATACTCAATTACATTTCCATTCCGTAATATTAAAAAAAGAGGATCATTAAAACCAGAGACGGCCACCGCTCAATAACAATAGTTACAGTTACTTCAAGCAAAAAGTCTCATCACAGAACGACTACATCTTACACTCACTGGGGCACACGATTACAGTTGGTGGTTCAGATCATATTAAAGGAGGAGAAATTATTGCTTTCTTACATCTAAGTATTGGATATTATAACATGCGAATCTTTTGTTCGGGAAAGTGACATCGACGCACAACCGTTTAACCCTCAGTACATGATTCTGAACCCCCCTGCGTTGAATTTTTTACCCGGTCATTAAAAAAAACTGCCTTTTCATAGAAAAGTACAATCCCTACGCGTAATGGAGAACGTAACGCAAAATGTAGGGCAGAGCAATATTTTTTAAATATGTTCTTCTAAGTGCTTGTTTGGCGTTTACAATTCGGCTGAATTTCTCCTTCATCACCATGGATGTTACACTGCACAACTGTATCTATAAGGAGAAGATGTCATGACGTCTTTCTTTCTAAAGTAAGATTGATCACCGTTTTACGATTAAACTTGGACTTTCCGGTCTGAAATCCCAATTGAGCATTAGCGAGCTTGAGGATTAATGCTCATTACTCCTGTCTCTGTAGAGGAATGGCTACTTAGTTACCACAAAGCAGTTTACTGAGCATAATCGATGCCCAAGGGTAATAAATCTTTCATTTACAGCGTGTATCTGAATTGCGTGGTCATAACCAACAACAACCACTTCACCAACAACAACAACAACAACTCAACAAAAACAACAACTTTCTCCATGGAACAAACATCGTAATCGCGAAAAAATAATCAACTGTCCCCTAAAAACTTCAATACTACTAATTCTACCCGACCCAAATGTATGGACAGCTGATACATTTTTCTATCACACCTTTATTTATAGCCACCCCCACATATTTCTTATCCACGATGAAGTTTTCATAGGAAAACACGGCAGCATCATTGCAAATGAATGCAGCACTAAAAATAAAGATAAAACTGTTTAGTCAAAGGCATTACCTGGTAGAAAGTATCTTACTTTGTCAAGAATACACGAGGAAATTGCTAAACACTTTCCGATTTACGATGCAATGAACAATTTATGAAGTCTTCCGGCATTCGCGCTACCGCAAAAACACTATTAAAACAAAGAAAATTGCCGTGAACACCGTGATAAACCTGTAGGCGATCTGTCAATAAATGATCGAGTACGATCGGTCATCTAATCATAGAGTAGATAGGACGGTACAGACAGAAGCCTTATTCCTTACAGAACGCTCTCGTTTATTAAGGCGGTCACACCAAGACCATACATAGAGCACTCCGTCACCTACTGTAAAAGAACTGACCCACATTCATTTGTGTATGTGGTCCTGCGGATGCAGGGTGTTAGAGAGGTCAATGGGGTCATGGCGCGCCCTTTAATGCCTGCAAGGATCCAGTTGGTTATCCGCATACTGACATTCCTGAATAGTCCATAAATTAGTTGGTATCACCGGCAAAAATGTAGTTTTCGAAAGTAGATTTGTGGCTGTTCTTCAATGTAGATGCACTATCCACGCTCCTGTAAACTGGGAGTAGCCAATAGGCTGTTCTAACCAAAAGTTAAGCGAGTATCCACTGCCTTCATTACTGCTAAAGGCTATCAATAGCCAACTAGACATCACATATTAAGCCAGCAATAAAGAGATGTCAATAGCTTCGTGCATTCGTTATAGCCAATTGTTTCAAGTGGACATTCTGTACCTATCTATTACATGATCTAATCGCTACCTTGCGCGCGCGCAGGTGAACGACACAATCGTTTCACTTTCCTCAGCGGCCGCCAGGTGGCGACACTTTCCATCGTGATCTAATGATCGTCTTGCCGCGAATCTCTGCTGACATATTGCTGAGCTGAATTAGATGGAATGAGATAGGTTAAGTTCTATATATTTTGCTTTATAACGAAGATTAATATGGTAATCATTATGGGTAGGTACTTATCTGTTTGCAGCATCTAAAAGGTTGGAAAGTGGTTGCTTTTACCTGGCGAGTTAAGTGTCGATAAATACTAAGGTCTAATGAAGGCAATGGTCTAATGAAAAGCCTCAATGGTTCAGTAAAAACACTACTGTTATGAACTATTAGAGTTTTGCTAACAGCTCAAGTTACACCTTAAGTTTATGTTAAAGACAGGTTCATTATGTTTTTGCGCTCTGTTTAAAGCTGTAATAATGTATGTCATCATAACGACATCAAAAAACTAACCATAGTATGTTACAATCACAATTGTGACTACGATTAGCCTATGAAAACTGTATTGCTTATACGTACCTATATTTGCGCACAGAGCAGGTCCATGAACAAAATATTCGTAACGAAGTATTCGAAGTTAGGCGTATTGTAATTTATTTAAAGTTTTGCGTCTCTTGAGAAAGTGCTTAGCAAAAACATATGACTGGTACCCAATAAAATTAAAATCTATTCAAACTGCAGTACCAAAAGTCTAAATTCTAATGTATTTCCTATATGCTTGTCTACAGGATCGTGATGAACAAACCAAACTAGAAATGAAACACCGGCAGGAAGAAGATGACTTGTACAGAAAGTTCTCTAAACATCGTGAAGAAGAAAACAGAAGAATACGAGATGAAATACAGGTACAACAGCCATTTCTTTTTTTTAATGATGATAGGTCCGAAAAATTCACGCGGCGCCGAAATTGGAAATAATCGTTTGCCGCCATCTCGACGTTTAAATCAGGTGTCATGAAAGTTTGCTGTGTTGCCGAAATTGATTTTAAGTGCTGGCAGGGATAGTCTAGTCTTGAAGCTCAAACACGCACGCAGACTTATCTTGCGCGCAAGCTAGAGCTCCCTTTATCTTAATGACGTCTTTAAACTGCCAGGCAGTTTAAAGACGTCATTATTGATTATTGACACAGATTATTGCCAAAATTCTAAAGCTAAAAGTTGTCCTACATCAGGTAGTTGTATTTACAGAAATACAACTACCTACCTGATGTAGGACAACTCTTCAAAATGAAACAAGTACACAATAAGCTGTCCTAAAGTTAGTTGGAGTTCAGTAATCCTTATCTTGAAAGTCACTACAGTTTGTTATTCGACCGAATTCAGATAGTGGGAATTGTCAACATCGATATCTTTACTTCATTTCTGGCTTGCCATCCATTCTAAAAATAATGTTCGATTATCGAAGTTTTTATGCAAAATGATAATCATACAACCTTTTCATACTTCCAGGATGAATGGGAGCGCGAACTTGAGAGGCTGACAAACAGGTTCCAACAAGAGATGCAGGTAAAGAAGAGAAGACCAGACTCAGAGTTAGGAGCCCTCACGTTACGTCATCAGCAAGAGAGAGCGGACTTGGAGAAGAATATGACGTTGAGAAGGGACAAGAAGAAGGAAAGCTTGACGAGGAAGATGCTGGAGCATGAGAGGTTAGTAGAAATTTCATCTCTCGACTAAACATCGCTAAGCCCTCTGGAACTTGACTCATATATAACTATATTAACCGGTTGAATACCGGTATTACAGAAACAATTAAAACGCCATGGTGTCTCGCGTGGATCCACATTCAAAGGGTATATTGATACGAAGGGTTAAAAGAATAATGCCGAAACTTGGCACTTACCCTTGTAGGTAAATGACAAATTAAACATGGTTAAATATCGAGTTTTGGGTATTACGTGTGACAAAAAAAGGAATGCTTAACGACTGCAATGCTTATTGCGGCAGTAACTGCTGCCCCAATATATTTTGCTTTTTAAGATGTATATCTCTTAAAGCAAAACAAAGGTTTTTCAATAAAAAAAACTGCTTACTATGCATAGATCATTTGACCATTTAATAAAGACACTCAATCTCTGGGGTACGGCTAATCTATTTCAGCATTCCTTAATTTGGTTGACAACTAGAGACGACTTCCAATTAAAACGACAAAACCATAATGAAACCAATTTCTTTTTCTTAACTCTTCAGAGCAGCAACAGCCGCTTTAGTAGAGAAGCAAAGCCACGAGATGATGGAACTGATCCAGGAACGTCGGTCGGAGTACATGGCGGCCTCCTCCCTATTCGTGGACGGAGAGGAAGCCCCGCCCTACCCCGCCCGCGCGCCGCCCCCGCAGCCCCCGCTCGTCTCCAAGTTCCACATCTATACAGACCCCGCCGAGTTCGCTGATGTTGATAAGATTGCTATTTCGGTGAGTAGAAACTTTTTACAAGCAGCTAATATGTCTTACCGAACTGAAAAACATCCCTCCCTAGTTAAATAAATAATTCCGGGAAGAAATAAAAATGTGAATGTCTAGTTATTGCAAATTTGTAATCAGATTCCAGAAGTCACTCACAGCCCCGAAATGCTTCCGTTTAGCTTTATTTAACCTCAGAACCGTAACTAATAATAAACTACAATGCCAACTGCAAGCGCAGCATGACTGCATGACCAACTATCTACTGGGCAGTTTTTTGCACCACTCCTTCTTCCCAGCTAAAGCACTATGAAGTGGTGAAGGGCGGGCGTTTCTGGGGGACTGTAATACGTAATTTTGGCGTTCATATAGTGCTGATTCGCACCCTAGTTTGAATAAATGACTTTTGATTTTGATTTTTTGTCGACGGATAATAGACAAAATGACGGATAGAATAGAAAAAAATACAGATTTCCTTTATTCACCTGTCATTTTGTCTATTCTTACACACACACATAACATCACGCCTGTAATCCTAGAAGGGTTAGATAGACCTATAGAACACCCACATTTCGCCAGTTATGTTTAAGTCCCATGTAATAGGGGGCGAGCCTATTGCCATCAACCGGACACAGACACCGGGCTGCTACTGAGAAACTCTAGATAGAAAAACCCAATAACGCATTGCCCGACCTGGGAATCGAACCCAGGACCTCATGCTCAGCAGTAGCTCTTACGGCCACTAGACCAACGAGGCAGTCAGTCAGTTATCTATTCTTCCGTCCTCAAAACTTGTTTCTATGGAAAACTTGTTTCTATGGTGGTCATTCTAGGAGTTCTGCATGACCACTTCTATCTCTACTCTACGAAGAGAAGTCAAATCACTTTATTTACAAAAGTCATTATTTTCTTGAATTTTGACATCGCGCCGTAGAAATGTTTCTACAATCTATTTATTTATTCGTACTTCACGCACACGAATGTCAAATTTCATTTAACTGCCTATGCTTTTTACTGCTTTTTTTGCCTATGGCATTAATTTCGCCTCTGTACATTCGTGTGCGTGAAGTATTAAATAAATAAACAACTGGTACAATATCTGATTACAGGTAGCACAAGAAGACCAAAAAACTTTTACGGATCTAGTACGACAGCTAGTAGGTAGATGCGCAAGCGACGTTGAGAAGGCGAGGACCATATTCCGCTGGATCACCGTCAAGAACCTGAACAACATACAATTCGACGACAATCTGCGAGGAGACTCCCCCCTAGGACTGCTTAGAGGCATCAAACACGGGACTGAAAGTTACCACGTACTGTTTAAGAGATTGTGCAGGTGAGATGACCATGTCTTAATTACTGAAAGATCTATGTTCACATACACACAGAATATTTTGAAACAAACGTCGGTCTTGTCGAAAGAAGTGACTTCTTCAAGACAACGTCGAACGACTTTTGTTCCTAGTAAGCCTTTCAGTTTTCTTCCAAGGAATTTTAACTTTCAAGAGAAGCACTTGCAAAAAAATCACACATATCATATTTTTACGCTGCATTCGCAGTATTAAAAATATTCATGGTGGCAGGTATATCGCAGTGATTCGAACCTATGAACATAGAACATGATTAAGTACTCAATACAAAATTGCATTCTACAATGTGGTAAATTAAAATTATAAGTGATCATTGTGGACCCCGTCGGGCACAGCAAAAATTGTAGGAGAGAGGAACCATTACAAAATTTAGCTGATCTCTTTAATTATATTAAATTGTCTCTTTTTAAACATGTATCATTAGCTCTGTCAATACTTATTTAATTTTAGTTTAAAAAAAACTGGTACATGGTACATATCACCCATTGCCAATTTTATAAATGAAATAAATTAACATAAATCCAAAAAAAATATGTTAAAATACATTTAATTAAATCAAATCAAGTCAAGTTAATCAGAAACAAAATAATTGAAATCAAAATAAATCGACCCACTAGCATTACAACCATTAAACATATCATTGGCACTTATCAGTTGTCGTTTAAATATTCATTTACATATTATATTCGTTTAAATATTATTCTGGACGCCACCTGCGTAAAAAAAACTCTTCGGATATTAAAACAAAATTCTTTTCCATACATTATGACCGCGAAGATATTGCACTTTTGTATGTAACAGCAGTGTTTTTATTTTTTTGACAACCGACGTGCATTTCTACGCTAAACAACCAGTCTGCCTATTCATTATTAATAAATGGACTTACGACAGCAACTACAGAGTCAAATTGATTGTGAACGGCTGAAAATATTTTCCTAAACATTATTGGGATGATGACAAATTATTTTTTAACTCAAAAAAATGTCTGTTTCCAAATAGTACAAACAATATTACAAAAAGTGTAAAAGCTTAAAAAATTTCCAAGTCATAAACGTTTAAAAATAAGTGTTTACCACTACAGCACTTTCGTAGAAGTGACGTCACGACTATGTAACTTCATACTAGCGCCGTACATTGTCGTACCGCGCGACAAGGTCGTGAATAATCCCCTCCAGAAACTTGTAATGCCTATATCTTCTTCATTTCTGCATCAATTTAACAGATTTTTTCGATTATATCATATTTACTTTGCCTTCTTTGAAGTTAAATTGTTTTTTTAAACATTTTTAATATCAGTCATCTATTGACCTGGCATCTTTCATCCCCAGCTACGCAGGTCTCCACTGCGTGGTGATCAAGGGCTACAGCAAATCCGCTGGCTACCAACCAGGAGTTCGCTTCGAAGACAACAGGTTCCGTAACTCCTGGAACGCAGTATTCGTGGCGGGGGCATGGCGCTTCGTCCAATGTAACTGGGGAGCCAGGCATCTGGTCAACGCTAAGGATGCGCCGAAACCCGGCAATCGGGGGAAGAGTGACAGCTTAAGGTTTGTAGACAGCATTTAAGAAGGACTTAATACAATGTTCCTATGGTATTAAGAAAGATTATTGCTATCACTGAAAAGTAATTTTCGTCCCAAACAGTAACTTCAGGCTTCAGTCTAGATCCATATACACTTTAAAGGTTTGTGATCCGAATAATGCACAATATCGGATGACCATTTTGTGAATTAAATGTGGTGTCTTGTGTCGACGAAAACGCTTTTAAATCCTGAGCTTGGTCCATCAGCAACAACTTAAGCGAAGCCATTGTTTGCCATCCATGTCTATACTCTATACCCTACTGAACTGGACCAGTTTCCTGCTGCCCTATTGTTTATCTTCAGGATACTTTATGCTTCATAAACCGCTATGTAAATACTATTTTCCCTGCTTGTTCAGATCTTGATCTTTCTGTTGGCTACCTAGGGCTTCCTCCAAAAATTCCAACTACTGTCCCAGGTACGAATATGACGACCACTACTTCCTGACGGACCCTCGGGAGTTCATCTACGAGTTCTTCCCGCTGCAGCCAGATTGGCAGCTATTGAAGACGCCTATCACGCTACATGACTTTGAAGAGCTGCCCTTCGTCAGGTCGCTGTTCTTTAGATACGGATTGTACTTCAGCGACCCTAATACGAAGGCTGTTATGTTTACTGATTCGACTGGTGAGTCATTTGTTTTGTTTCTCTGTTTATTATGCCATTTAGTTTTTCTTACTACAAAAGGTCTAGCAAAAATATTCATAATGCGAAACTTCTTTGAATAATCCCTTCACAACTTTTTGAATTCTTGTCCGAGAGGATTTTAAGATTAAGAGATCCAGTCCCAACAAATCTAGTTAGGCACAATTTTCTTAAAACTTGCTACAGTTTGATCATGCACTCATTCAAGGTGCGGCGACTATGCGCATAGCCATGCCCGCACACATGCAGAGCTCGCTCATCTTCCACTACAACCTCAAGTTCTACGACACGGAGGGAGACGGCTTCGACGGCGTCAGTCTCAAGAGATTCGTTATGCAGGTAAGAATCCAGCTAATAGGAAATTCCAGTGATGATCCACGAGGAGAATCTTGTTGATGAGAACAGGACATTTAATTTCCTCTATCTTGATAATCTATGAGGAAATTAGACCCGTCTGTGGGTAAAACAGTCATGCTCAATAAAGGCTGTGCAGATCAAGCACCACACCTTATCACGTTACCTGGATTCGTCCTAGAAGTTACATAATAATATTTTTTGCTTTCTCAGTCTGTGGTCGGCAACGTGGTATCGTTCCGTGTGCACGCGCCCTGCAGCGGCGCCTTCCTGCTGGACATCTTCGCGAACGCCGTCACGCCTCGAGAGTACCTCACCGGGGAACCCATGAAGTTCAAGAGTGTGTGCAAGTTCAAGGTACCTAATATTAATGTCAAAGATTGAATTTTAGATTTATCTGTTTGAGAGAACTGCTAGAGACCATGGTCGCAGGAGATTATGATATCGCCTACATAATATGTAGTCTTCTTACATCTTGCTACTTAACAAGAGAAGGGCCATATTTTACCAAAGTCCGAGATGAAAATGGAAACAAGGTATCTGAAAAGTGTTTTCCTTGGCTTTGTGAAGAGAGAGTATATCTATCCGTGACATTGACCGGGGCATGCGAGTCCCACCGATATAATATAAAATTAATATTAATCATTTCTGGCAATGAAATAGATAACCATTTACCTACTAACCTTTTTTTTCAGATATGTTGTGCTGAACTACAAACGGTGATGGTCCCACTGCCTGACTGCGCGAGCGGTGAATGGGGACCCACGAAAGCTACGAGACTCTTCGGGCTTGTACCTATTACGCACCAGGTATGAGTCCAATGAAGTTGACTTAACCTATGAAATACACCTACAGACTGTAATATGGCCAGCATTATGACTAAGAAACAGTGCAAACAATAACCTGTGAGCCCTGTGAATGCGAACGCATTGTCAATTTGGCATTGGCTAATCGTAAAACCTAATATGCGATAGTAAGTTTGTTTGTTTGTCACGCTTTCATGCCAAAACGGCTGAACGGATTTAGATGAAATTTGACACACAGATAGACAATGACCTGGGTTTGGACATAACTTACTTTTCATCCTGAATCGCAGACGAAGTCTCGGGCAACAGCCAGAAAAGTAATACAAAAGTAGGGTTAAATTTAATATTTTTTGTATTGCTAAAGTTTGGATACCCACTTAATGTCATAAATTGACTTGAATGTGTCCTGGCGGCTGATAGTATATCATGCTCACTCAAATGTCTCGCTGTCGGTGGCGCGAGTGTTGGATCATTTAGCTCCCTTCAAAATGGTTGAGCTGAATGGTGCTGATCCATGCGTCATGTTCGTGAACAGGCGCCGTCAGTTGGGACTGGAAATCTCTAAGCTGCCACGGCTTATTTTAATCATTTATTGTTTGGATTGTTTTTAATTATGTTTTGCTGCACTCTGGACGCTTGTAACGTGTACGGTTTTTGTACATCGTTCTCACCTATAGTGTCAACATTAAATGATGTAACTAATATATTTGTAACAACAATATTATTTAAAAGAGTTTCCATGGAGTTTCTTGCCCGTTCTTCTCCATAGGTACCTACCACGCTTTGGAATGGGCAACTAGCTTCATATTTCTGACTGACCGACTCCTTGACAATTCAAAAGTACCTGTTAATGGTTTAATTGAAATAAATGCTACGAGTTTGAGTTTGACTTACTATCAAATCATTTCAGTTATACCAACTCGCATTTTACGCAATTTTGGGATATCCTCTTGAATAATATTTTGTAAGAGGCAGTCACTACAAACATTTAAAAATAAGCCTAATTTATATTCTTACCTTTATCAACTTCAGGAAGCGTTGGTATTCGCGGGTCGTGAGCTCGAGATCCAGTTCCGCATGTCGCGCCCCCTAGCGGACTTCATGGCAACACTCCACAAGAATGGAGTGGACGAGAAGAGGCTGTCCAAGTATGTGCAGCAAAACGTGTCCGAGGACATCGTATGCTTCTACATCACGTTCCCTGAAGAAGGTAAGCCAATTAATTATCAAACTGTTTTGATAATAATAATCTTAGCTTCGTAGAAATTAATTTCTCAATAAGGGTAAATGTAAATCTTACCGGAATTCTTCAGCATAATGAAAGTCGAATGGCACACTGCTGAGCTGTTCAGATACAGGCTCGATTACCACATGGCACAAACGTAGTTAAACATATCGCTGTTCTAGGGTCTGAGTCTTCTTAAGTACATTTTGGGATTTTGTCAGTCTTCTTAAGTATATCTTGGGATTTTGTCATCGTGCCAGTAGTACTGATTAATAGGGCAACTCAAAAAAGTTATAATAAAAAATTGTTGCGAACATCAAAAGAAGTGTCATAATGTATTTCGAATTCAATGTTTATGTTTGACTCCATGCCCTCTGTCTGAAGACCAGACCCTCTTTGCGTTTTGCCTACGGAAAATTAAGGGAAAAGCTCACTTATTTTTTCTTTCGCCAGGACAATACGGGCTGGACATCTACACGCGAGAGCGCGGCGGCCCCACAGCTATCCACCAAAACGGCTCCACGGAGAAAGAGAAGCACCTCCTCACGCACTGCTGCAAGTACCTCATCAACAGCAGTAAGAGGAACTAGAGTATCGATGTAAGGTGCCTGTTGATGTCTGGGCAAGGACGTGAATGGGACATCTTCTTGAGCCCCCAAGTCATCATCTGCCTAGCCTTTTCTCAACTATATCGGGAGGGAGCCGAATGCTAGTATTTTACAAGGACCGACTGCCTATCTGCCCTCACAACCCAGTTTCTGGGTAACACGATACCCCTTGGCTGCCTGACTGTCTGTCGGACTTCTTTCTAGCTGGGGCTCTTTGTCAGTCGTTACGGGTAGCCAGAAAGTGTAAGCTGATGTACCCGTTATACCAGTTTTCACTTCAACTTTGGTTTATGTAACTCTCCAATACTCTTCAGTGTTTGGTAAAATTAATTAATAATTGCATTTTTAGGGGGACTAGAGTAGTTCTGACTTAGGCTCTTAATGCAGCAGTGAAAATGGTCAGCACTGTATCTGGCATTTCCGAAACGTGCAAAGTCTCTGGTATTGAATAACTGTGGATTTCGAAAATCTAGTATTCAGCAGGAATGTTCCACCTCTAGTTTATTTGATATGGTCAGAGATATTCAAGTTATTGTAATCAATAATTTGTCAATTTTGCCATCAAATTGACCTTGCATATTACCCTAAGGTCATCAGTAGGCACTTTTACAGTTACAAGTGTAAGTTATCTGTAAGTCATTACTTTATCAATCGTGTTCAGAAGCAGAACCAATACAATAATAGGATGTAGACTTATGAATGTCACAATCATTGATAATGTGAAAAGAAGTTACAACGGAAATAGTCGCAAAAATAATGTGATTATTTGTCAAGTGCCCCTAAACTGCTGCTATTGGTTGAATGAGTTATCAACAGCCAATCGCAGCAGTGGTGGCCCAGTGACGGCCGCGACTTACGAGATGTAGGTCGTAGGTTCGAATCCAGACAGGGGCTTTACTTTGAGTAAATTATTTCATCACCACTGCGCTCAAAACCGACATGTCTTAGAACCAAAAATTAGAACACATGTGACATCTACCAACCCGCACTGGACCTGCGTGGTGGATTACGGCCCACTCCCTCTCACAGAGAGGAGGCCTGTGTCCCAGCAGTGGGAACATAATAGGCTGATTATGCAATCGCAGCAGTTTACGCACGATTGTCAACTCGTCACATAAATTTTGCGATAATTTTCGTTCCGTAAATAGTTTTACTTTCCGTCTAAGATAAGACCTTTCATCGGATATTGGTATTTTTACCAAAAACATGATACCCTAAAAATCACGCAGCGGGTACTTACACCTACATTATGCCAATTTTAATAAAAATCTAATATACTCAAAAAAATAAGTGAGGTTGTGGAAACAAGACGTATTCTGTAAAGTTTATAATCAAATAATAATTTGTAACTTTAAGCTATTTTATACGACTTTTTACCCAAATGTAGATACGTAATAGTTTAGAAATAAAATCCGTCCGCTGATATAAAACATTTATTAAATTATAGATTACGCTAACATTTATACATATACATTATTAATTGTAAATGATTCGATATTATTTGAATGTAATTACTTTAAGTACGGAGTAAGGTTGTGCCGAAGCAATTTAATTGCTTTTTTGTACGTTTTTTTTTTGTTTTAATATATTTTTTGTATAAAGATTGAGCGTTTTAATAGTTAGGAGATGCACGTAATGTGCGATGGCCCATTTTATTGTCATCGTCATACATTTTCGACTTATAACATGATTCGCTATTTTATTACATTGATATTTTGTTTGACAATTTACATCATGTGTCGGTCATATAGCATTTCTATAAAAGCTAGTTGCTTTTCTGCCTTACAATTCTTTCAAGACTGTTCTTCGAGGCTTTAGCTTCGAAAGAGCAATGAGGGAGAAACCAAAATTTGACAGAAAAAAAAATAGGCTTTGTTGGCTATAGGCCACAATTTTGGTCCTTTAAGACTTGCAAGCATTATTATTGTTTTGCTCAAAATTATACAATTGCTTTAAGAATTCAAGCTAAAGCCTCTTCGACTTCACTGTTCATAGTTTTCTATAATCTAAGACGGTGATATACGCTTACTTGTAATGTGAATTAAAATAGATTGCTCTATTTTATTAATATATTTTTTATTTACCTGTTAAACGCACAAATGAAATGTAGCAATTTATTATTTTTACTTAAACCTAGAATATTTTTAACATTACGTTTAATTTATATGACATTATTATTATTTTTTATATTTAATAAACACGAAAAATGTATGTAAATTTTTTATATAAAATATATGGCATGTTACTTTTCTAAATGTATGTTTTATTGTATATCAGATCTTATAGTTAAAAAATTGAGCACCAAATGTAGGAGGGACGGCACAGTTTTCTTAAACATTAAAGTTAATTAAATTATTTTACCTACCTGTATAGCTAGGTTTCGAAAAGCTTCTATGAACTTAATATTATTTTGTTCAAAGTAAAAACAATGTAACAACATCTGGTTCGATTAAGCTAGACAAAAGAAAAGAATGCTGTCCATTCTTTGCGAAGTCATTCCGTCTTTAAAAAGTCAAATCATTATGTCCAAATCTTGTCTCATAAATAGTCAATCGGTCAAATAGATAACGAATGGTGCAATTTGCACTTTTAACAAATTTACTATATTAAAAACCGAAAAGTAATCTCGAAAACTATCTAAAAAACATTCTCAGTCTCAATACGAGTCGATCTATAAATTAAAATATTACAGAGATTCGTGATTCTCTTCACAACCAATAGGACCAATCAGTAAATTCACTGAACATTACAAATTATCGGTTTTTACTTCAAATTTGTGCAAACCATTATCGAAGTTATTCGTTTAAAGTTAGATCTCATAATGGCCTGCATTCGTATATGTAACTTCATTAAAAACATATTACTTAAAAACTGATCTAAGATTCGTTGATGTCAAAAATACCAAATATATTTTAGATATGTCGAATTGCAGTCTTGTAGTAAGATGAGCAAACCAAACAAAAATCACAGTGCAAATTAACAAACAAAACTGTGCATAAATCTCATCTTAGGGCAAAACTAAAATAAACATTCTTATAGTCAAACAATTTGTATCCTTATTACCTATAGCCAGATTTCCAATTCAAATAGAAATTCCTGTATCTTACGCACAGTGTTCCAAAACATAAATTTGTATCAAACATGGTAAAACTTTCCGCAACTCACTTTGACCGATAATTAAGCTACTCCGCGCATTTCGAAAGAAACACAGAGCAGATGATTTTATGATGCCATTAAATAAAACACTTTATATTAAGTGCCATAAAGTTCAGAACTGTACGAAAATCGACACTGAAATAAAACGGGTTCTCTTGTATCACTGGCTGCACTCGCACTTAAGACAGTGAAGATAAGGTTTATTATTCAAAGTCATCACAAAAACCTTTGCTCTCCTTACACGAATAATTCTTACTATTACAGTAGAACAAGAATGTTATACTAAGCCCTTAGACGCGTTGAGTGTAGCTCTTTGTTCCACACCTCGGATTAGCGTGCCCAGAAGTCCTTCCATTTCGTTCGCAGTTTCGCGCAGTTGTGTGTTGTCGAAGCATGTATCTGTAAACAAATGATTTGGGTTGAGCTATTTCATCTTGTCACCCCAGGGAAGTTAAAACGCAGGGCAGATCAATGTGACAATTAAAAGATACACCGCACAAGGTTCAAAATCGCTTTATATCTATCAAATATATAAATGAAATAAAATAATGATTGGTAACTCCCCTGCAAGTGTAGCATGACCATGTTTTGTTGACGGAAGAATAGACAAAATGATAGATAGAATAGACAAAATGATAGATGGAATAGACAAAATCATAGATAGAATAGACAAAATAATAGATAGCATAGACAAAATGATAGACAGAAAAGACAAAATGACAGATTTCTATTACACGTCTGTCATTAAGTCTATTCTTTCGTCAACAAAACTCGTTTCTATGGTTATCAGATTATCGTCCCATCGAATTATACGAGTGAGGGAAGAGGGTGTTCACCTGTGCTAGAGTTCACACGTGTGCACTACGGTTGGCTATAGTTTCCGTTGAGATTGGTCGCCGTGACCGAAATTCGGTCAAGAGGACACACTTTTATTACCATCCATAGCAAAGTTATTAGTGAGAATCTGCTGCAGCCTATCCAGCACTGTGTCTAAGTCAGCGTCGAGCTCTTTTGACTTGTTGCTGTCCTCAAAAGATAGTATGTCTGCCGCGAACTTCTGTTCTATAGCCGCGGGGGAGAGGCTTCTGTACAAGAATCCTAGTTACTTTCTTAATGTTTCTTCTTCTTTAACTCAGCAATGGAGCGACGGATCCACGTGATTATTGCATAGAGATAGTTTATAGGCACGGTTCCTGAATCCCGAGGGATAAAAAGCTAAAGAACCAAGTACTTACCATCCATAGCAAAGTTGTTAGTCAGAATCTGCTGCAGCCTATCCAGCACTGTGTCTAAGTCAGCATTGAGCTCCTTCATCTTTTCATTACTGTCCTCAACAGATCGTATGTCTGCCGCGAACTTCTGTTCGGTCGCCGCTAGGGAGAAGCTGGTGTCTTGTCGTGGTTTAAGTTTTGATCGGGAATGTTTGTCTTGGACAGATTCTGTTTCTGGAAATTGATAAGATGTTAGATAATTCTATTTATTTTTCTTATTATTACCCAAATAGTATGTATCGAAGACATTTATATTACTAAATACCTGTAGCGACAATAAATACTCTTTTATTTTAACGTAAATAAATAAATATTTATCCAATAATTAATATTACTCTACATGCAATAGCAGTCTGTAAAGCGGCAGCCTACGATATATGAGTGATCTACGAATAAGACACTATTGCCTATAACCTGTAAACGAGCAGTGTAGTCCCATAAAGCTGGACGCGAACCTAGACGCGCCGCATGATCCTTACGCCCCGCAGTCATCGCATTTTATAAATCTTTATTTGATATACAGGGTCTCCTGTAAGTCGACGTCACGAGTCATAATGCTAATAAAAAATTAAAAAAAATATTTTCTGTATATTTTGAAAAATACAGACATTTATTTTAAAAAAACTGTTACCTACAATGACTCGACTCCGGCTTGACGCCAACTTACGGGGCACCTTGTATAGTATGCATCGTCGCGCACCTATACGCGCCGAACGACCTGCATTACAGTAAAATGCTATGGGAATACAGATTCCACCACCGCGCGTGGTTGACGTGATCAAATTCAGTGCGTGGCGCCTGCGATGCGGAAAGGTGCGCCGGACCATCCGAATATGTGATGATGAGGCGCGTAAGGCTCCGTTTTGCTTCTTTTTTTTAAATAGATGTTGGCTGATTCTCAGACCTACCTGATATGCACACAAAATGTCATACAAATCGGTCCAGCTGTTTCGGAGGAGTTTGGTAACAAACAATGAGACACGAGAATTATATATATTAGGAGATATAATAAAAGAAAGCAAAATACTCACCATTATACCAATTGCTAATATCATTCATAGATACAGTAGATACGCTATCAGACGTCGCATGCACAACTACAGGCTTCAGCGCGTCTCCAGATAACGTGAGCAAGTCCTGACTCTCTGGCTTCGATACCACAGAGAAATTCCCAGAATCCAGACTAAGTACCCTGGGCTGGTTCTTTATGTCTGTCACTTTGGACTGCTTTTCATTTTCTAGTGTTGGTATTGGGCTAAATAAGTCGAAAGCCTGCGGTCGTTCGTTTTTGTCGCTTTTCGAAACGTTTTCTTGTGGTATTGTGGGCTGACCTGATGATAAATTTTCCTGGAAGGGTAAAATAATTAAAATATATTACTTTGCTTATTAATCGGCCAACGCCGTCTAGCAAGGGCGACGCAGACGGTGGCGCCTCCTCGAGTGGGAGCTGAAGTTTGTGAGAGCAATTTATAAAGGTGTGGTAAACGGAACGGTTACCGACTGTCTCGTCGAATATATTATATTGAAGTCGAAGAATAGTAGATTAAATTGTATAACTACAGTATTGCCGTACTTAATTTCACACACTCGTCGCAATAAACGAATTCAAGATAGAAGGACGCCAAACAACCATCAGACCATGTGGAAGTCGCGGGGCATAGCAAGGCGCCTAAAGGCGTTTGTTTAATTTCGCGAAACGAAAAACGTAGTGCCAGACGCCCTCGGGCTAGATGATGCAACGATCTTCGAAAGGTCAGCTGGATGAAATGAGAGTAACCAAGGATCGAATTACATTGCGATTGATTGGAAAGGCTTATCTATGTCCAGCAGTGAACGGCTGACCGGCGCGTGCGCAGTAAGGCCAAGCCAAGCAAACGTCAGTAGAAACACTTGAACTACGAAATCCACACTTATGACTACGAAATAAAGGTGCTGTCAAAGTAAAAGTTACTATAGACAAGCTGTTGATTGTATTAAAGTTCCTTACCTTTAATATTTTTAGTCTGCTTATCTGTGTAGACATATGTGCCAAGTGCGAGTCTACTTTGGTACGGAAGTCTTTATTCTCAATGTTTTTTGTTTCGGTTTGTAAGTGGTCTTCAAATTTTTCAAGCCGGCTTGCTAGATCTTGAAGAGTCCTGTTATTAATAAAAATAAGTCCTAAATGAAATGTCATAAGGTGCAAAACTGTAAAATGTAAAAGTGGGAAATTAAATCCAGAACCCTGGAAAATTACATACTGTCTTTATCACAGAATCCTTGAAAGAACCAAACATCTAAACATCGATTCAATTAGTTCCGATTGATTTACTATGACTACGGCAAAGCCAAAAGTAAGGTTATAAAGGTAAAATTTAAAATTTATTTTATTTTCATTCTATGATTTTATTGAAACATAAAATTTAAGGCGAACACATTACAACCGCATCGGGACGCAGCGCATCGCATTTGTTTTTTTTTTTACCGTAGCGGCCCGTCTATGTGCGATGATTCAAACAAAGTGTACCGAAAAAATCGCAAACCCCTCCTACACCTGCACCCTTACTGTGTAACACACATTAAATCTCAATATGAAAGATTTTAAATGCAAAAAATATTATAAAAGTGTGAAAGCTTAAATAATTGCCAAGTTATAAACGTTCTAAAATAAGTGTTAGACAAGGACAGCACTATCGTAGAAGTGACGTCACGACTATGTAACTTCATACTAGCGCCGTGAATTGGCCGTACCACGCGACAAGGACGGGAATAATCTCCTCCAAAAATTTAAATCGGTTTTACAGATTTTTTCGATTATCTCATTTTTGCTATGCCTTCTTTAAAATGTATTTTATTCGAACGTTTGTAATATGACTAATATTACAAACGTTCGAAAAAAATACATTTTCATCATCCCTATTGATTAAAAATGTTTCAAAAAATCGTCTGGTCAACAACTCAATGGATTTTAATGTAAATAACGCAATAGATTTTGTTAAACTGTCACCATGAAAGGCATTGCCATTATAAGTGTGTTACGCAGTTACTCCGCAGGAGTGCGGGCCGGCCAAATGTGCATCAGCGTTGACGAAAATTCACAAAACAGTAATTAAAAATAACTCACTGTTGCTGTGTTTCCATTTGCGTGATAATATCATGCAGTACAACAATGGGATTGTTAGCATTATTGCCAGAAGCCTTCCCGACTGTTGACGTAAAAATCACCGGCTTGCCATCCTTCCTTCTTCTTACAGAGCCACCTTCTGCCTTGTCCATGCTCTTCTTAGATCCCTTCTTGGGCCCTTTCTTCTTTGTCTTGGTGCAGAAGAACAGTCTCTTCATGCCTTTTATGAAGTTCAGGTATTCCGAAGATTTTGTCTGGAACATCTCAATTAATAATGCATTCTATCAATCAATGAAGATCTGATTTACATCTTACCTCTTCATTTAATGAAGAGGTAAGATGTAAATCAGAGTGAGTTATTACGACTAGTAAAACTGTCGATTTTTATGTGATTGCCAACAATCCATCTTTAACTTTTATCCATAACCAAAACTCAGGTCAGTTATCAGATAGGCACCTATTGTGCAAGGAAATCTGCTTGATCTTTTTGAATTGTATGAGTTAATGACATAATTTAAAGCCTATTCGGGGGTGTCTTGATTTCATTGCAATAGAAAGGGAATATTGTTAAAAATTATGTAGAAAGTAATGTTGGGCGCTATGGTGGCCTAACACAACTTTCACGTATCGATAGGTTATGGTATACAGGATGTCCCATAAGTCGACGTCAAGTCGGAGTCGGGTGATAGGTCGGGTCATAATGGAAAAAAAAAAGTTACAATTTGTAGCAACAGGAGTTAAAAGACCGTCACAGGGAGTAGATCTCTCTCTTTAAAACATCATTCCTGTTGTGTCAAATATATATTGGATATGCGGATGGTTGGACGTTCGGTGATTTTCCGTTCTTTGCTGCTTCAAATGTCCCTGACACGATGGAGCTACAGTATAACAACGGGTTTTACTGAGACAGTTCTTGTTGTTTTAGTTTCTTAATGTTTCAATAGCTAGTTTATTTATTTATTAGTATAACATTATATTAGGTATGTTGAAACTGTTTGTACTCCCTGTCACTTGTCCCTAAAGGTTCATTAGAAAACCAGCGTAAGACAGCATCTGTTTGGCATTAATGCTGAAATGAACCCTTTTGGCGCAGCCGTGAGGCACACACTATTGTTGTTATCTTTTTAAATTAGTATTTGGTGCTTTACGACCTGCGTGCAAATAAACAATTTCTTTCTAGAGTTTCTCGTTTTTTTTTATTATATATTCCCGTGTTTTTTAAAAAATACATATCAATTTTTTTATTTACTGTTAATTATTATAACTTGACCTGATTCCGGCTTGATGTCGACATACTTGACACCCTGTATAATATGGTAAAGTTTAAGTCTCGAATTACAAGGGAAGTAGCTATATTATATATTTCAGTCACTCTCGATCACCCACTAAGCAAGCACGCATTTCGCTCGTCCGCTACGCACTTCGCGCGACCGTTCCGTTTGACCAGTGGTCCAAAACGTTTTTACTCATCATCTATTTTCAACGTCATACTATGATGAAGTGTGCCAGCTGCAATTCTGACTTTAATGATGGTGTTCAGTGTGCCTCATGCAAGCGGCACCTTGATTTTTGCTGCGCCAGTATCACGGAGGGCGGGTGGAGAAAACTAGGAGCTGACAGAAGGACGGCATGGAAATGTCCAAAGTGGTGAATTTCCTCACCGTCACCGTCTCTTTCCCCATTTCCACTACCAACACCTGAACCTGCTTCTCTGGAAACGATCCTGAATGAGATGTTTAAGAGAGGAGCTTAAAGAACTCAAGGTCAGTTGTGAGTTCGAAGGTGATGGTTCGAAGGTGATGATGATGATGATGACTCTGTTTAAATTACGGGCGTTGAGCCTAGAGTTGCTGGTCTTGAGCATCTACAGGATTTGCTCTCTTCAGTCAGACATTGACCTGATTAAGTCGGAGTTGTCCGCTAGCGACCAGAGATCAAGGCTGAATAATGTGGAAATTAAGGGCATTACCTCAGAAAAAGGACGAAAATCTGTTTGCGATCTTGGATGAGATTAGCCGAAAGGTTAATTTTACATTTCCTCAAACCCAGATCAACTACATATCCAGGATTCCATTGTTCAACACAAAGGACAAATCAATTGTGGTCAGCTTTCTGAACAGATATGTCAAGGAGGACTTTGTTGCAGCTGCACGTTCTTTCAAGACGCTATCCGCCCATGACCTTGGTTTCGTAGGCCAAACGAACCGGGTATATGCGAACGATCACCTCAACTCGGACTCCAAAAAGTTTCTGAACAAAAATCGAACAATAGCTAAGGAGAAAGAGTACAAGTACGTATGGGTCAAACACGGAAAAATTCATGTGCGCAGGCAGAAAGGATCGGCTGTTTTTGTAATATCAAAAGAGAAAGATTTAAACAAGCTAATTTAGAGTGGCGTATCTTTTTTTTTTTTTTTTTAATACTTTTATTTTATGTTATAATTTATTAAAAAGAACCAGGTGCTTAATAGTTGATTACAATCTAGCCTATACGACTAATAAGCAATTTTAATCTAACTTAATTTGTTATGTGATAATTATTTCAAATCTTAGAAAAGTTCTGATTGTACTTTACACAAGTCCGTTCCACTTTCTTAGAGTCTGATAATTAATCATATAAACACTTTGTTCATGTGTTATTTGTGTTTGTTTATATGTGTGTCACTGTCACTATTTTTTCTACAATTATGTTTGTTTTAGTCTTTGCACTATATTTGCTTGGTCTAACAGCTGAATTGCCTCGATGTTCACATGTCGGTGGAGTCGGTGTTCATGGGCCTCAGCAATTTTTTGGATTATATTGGTGACGGGTTCCATTTTTATGTCACGATGGAGGTCGTCATTTCTTATATACCAGGGTGCATTTACAATACTCCTGAGTACCTTATTCTGGAAAGTTTGTAGTTTTTGATGTTGGTCAGCTTAGTACAGCCCCACAGTTGGATACCATATGTCCATATTGGAATAAGAATATGCTTATATGCAAAAATTTTGTTATGTATCGATAGGCAGGAACCCCGTCCAATCAACCAATGCATGTTTTTAAAACGCATGTCTAGTTCCTGTCTTTTCTTTTTGACGTGCGCTTTCCAGCGCAGTTTTGCGTCAAGCGTTATGCCAAGGTATTTGGCTGATTGGTTGGTAATCACAATTCCTGTTGGTGAAATCAATCTGTAGTGACTTCGATTCATTAAATCTGATTCTCCATTTTTGTGCCCAGTCATGAATTTCATTTACAGCGATTTGTACCTTTTTTATTGCTTCCGTATGGCATGACCCTGTAGCCATAATGGCAGTGTCGTCCGCGAAGGTTGCGATGGTATTATTTTCCAGCTCTGGCATATCATACGTGTACAACAGGTATAGGACTGGACCCAGCACACTACCTTGAGGCACGCCAGCTTTAATAATTCTTAGATCAGATAAGGCATCCTCGTACCTTACTCGAAACATTATATGTGTAATGTATGATTGCAAGATATCGGCAAAATCATTGGGCAGTATTAGTCGTAACTTGTATATCAAAAGCTTGTGCCACATCTAAAAATACTGTGGAGCAGACTTTTTTATCTTCAAGCGTTCTCTCAATGATGTTGGTGATTCTATGTACTTGGTCTATTGTTGAGTGTTTCTCTCTGAAACCAAACTGATGGTCAGGAATTAGGTTTCTTTCGTTTATTATAGGTTTTAGGCGTTTTAAAAACAATTTTTCAAACAGTTTCGATACCATAGGCAACAGGGAAATGGGCCTGTATGATGATACTTCGGTAGGCGGTTTACCGGGCTTTGCAATCATAATCACTTCAGCAACTTTCCATGGCTCAGGAACATGCTTTAGCACGAATGCAGCATTGATGAGCCGTGTTAGCTTAACGATGGCATGGGGTCTCAACTAGAACATTTTATAATTAGTATTCAAAAATAATTATAGATGGCAGCATAGGTAACCATTATGAAATTAACAATCATTAGAAAGCGATAAACGGCAGAATTTTGGCTAAAGTAAGATTAGTAAAAATCAAGACTTCCTTGTTAAATGCTGATTTATCTATTCACACTCGTTTTTCAACAAAAAAAACACAAATGAAGCTTTTAACTTCAATTCGAACCCATAAAATGATAAAAGTAGCCATCTGTTAATCATTTTGTTTAGAGCTCTTTGCAATAGATGGCGTCTTCAAATAAACTATTATAGTCACAAATTTAAATGAAACAACTTATTTTAAATCTATTTCTTTACATAAAAATATAAAAAAAATCTATTTACATGTTTTTTCTGAAACCGGAAGTATAAAACTTTAATTAAAATGGATGGCACGAAACGTTTTAAAAGTAGGTCGACTATTAGATGGCGTTGTAAAACTACAGTCTCTGGCAAATAGTGAATCGCTGATGCTGCCATCTGTTGAACATTTTGATGACGAAAAATTGCCAGCTCAATTGCCAGACTTAGGAAGGTGTCATTTCTTTGTATGGGATTGGGTATCTGTACGTAGTATTATAATATCTGTGACGATGGCTTTACGTGGAAGGTGTTTTAGGATTTCTCCCGTAATAAGGTCATACCCTGGGGATTTTTTGAGGTTAGTAATTTGAATTTCCTTTGCAACTTCTTTCGGGGTCACAAGCTTAATTCTTTGATCTTGCAGAATATTGGCAAACTGCAAGTTATCTACAGACCCGTCATTTGGCTGAAAGGTTTCTTCCAGGTGATGGCCCACTTTCCGTTAATATCCCTGATAGGGGGAATTGGTGTAATTGGCTTTTTGAGTAACTTTGTCGCTTTCCAAAGAGAGTATTGAGTTGTATGGTCGCTGCTTAACTGACGTAGGTTATTATTAAAAGCCTCATCTTGAAAAGTTCGTATTTCTCTCTTCAGTCTTTTCGTTAGGTTATTCAATAGAGTTTTATCTTGCGGGAATCTAGTTCGCTGCCACCATTTTCTTTGAGTCCTTTTTTCATGTAATAGCTCTATTATTTCCTTTGGGCCTACCCAATTTCCTTTAAATTTGTTCGTAAGCTGTGGTGTGTTGTTCCATGCACATTGTTGAATATTGTTGTTAAACCTGTTAACTTCAGAATCAAGCTGATCTTTTCTTTTTAATTAAGTTTTAGGTCAATAATATTTTCTAGGTCTATGCTAAAACTTTTCCAATCTGTAAACTTGTTAACTAATGTCAAGTAATTTTCTCTTAGTAATATTTTGTGACTTAATTGTAATATTTTTTTTTATTTTTTTTATTTTATATTTATTTAGCAAGTAACATGACTCAAAAATTATGTTAGTAACAATTTTTCTTAACAACTATGTTAGTAATATTAACATACACACTTAACCTAACACTGCCATATATATATATATGTATATCAATGAGAACCCCTGCTACAAGCTCAACACCGATGTGGAAAGCTTGCAGCAGCGATTCACACACAAGCAGTCCAGTCTGCTCGCGATACAACGCAGTATAATGTTAGGGCTGGCCCGCACCCGGCGCACCAGGGATGCGCATCTTTTTCGCATCGTAGCGTAGAAGCAATCAACACGAGCTTCAGCAAACATCCCTGATGCGCTACAGAAGCGGAACAGCCCCATCAACACCCGGAACGCATTGTTATACTGAATGCGAAGGGCGCTGTACGATCTTTGAGTGTAATCTACCCACAGGCTGCACGTGTAAAATGAGGTGCAATATGCACGAAACAAGGTTTTCTTCACTTCTTTAGAACAACGTGCAAACCTGCGAGCGATCATATTAGCTCTGACCGACAGCGCCCTTCTTTCTCTTTCAATATCATCAACGTCTTTGAGGTCAGCGGTCAAAAGATGTCCCAAGTATCTCACCTTATATACCCTTACCAGCGGTATTCCGTTCAACTTGACCGGAGGTATAGTATCAGAACATCGACCGCTGACACCAAAGACCATGACTTCACTTTTAGTGACGTTGTAAACTAATCCGTGAACTAACGCATACTCTTCACAGATGGCCAACAACCTCCTAAGACCACAAACCGAGGCGCTCAGCAGCGCCATATCATCGGCGTAACTAATGTTGTTAACACAAACTCCGTCAATGTAACAGCCGACACGCTCTCTGCTGAGCGCCTCGATCAGCTCATTGACATACAGATTGAAGAGCGTGGGTGAGGTCAAGCCCCCCTGCCTCACCCCGCACTCCAACCTATACGGCTCTGAAAAGGCCCCGGCCCAGCGTACCTGATTGACCTGGCCCCCATACCAGCATTTGAAAGTATTTTTCAACTCTGGAGGAACTCCAGCTCCTTTTAACTTCCTCCAAAGGATACTGTATGCGACCAGATCAAAAGCTTTGGAGAGGTCGAGGAAGCAAGCATACGTAGGGGTTTTCCTATCCGAGTAGTACCTCACCGCCCACTTTAGACACATTATGGCACCCTCAGTTGATAGTCCGGATCGAAACCCGAACTGATTGTCGTGCACCTGAACAAAGCTATTAAGTTGTCTGTTAAGCAGGCTGTCAAGTACTTTTGCGATCACCGTTGCCAAAGAAATGGGCCTGTAGTTGTTCAAGTCCGCGATATCACCCGTTTTGTTTTTAATAATGGGCACTACAATAGTTTTAGTCATATGACAAGGCATATACGCGTGACTAACACAAAAGTTGAAAAACAAATAAAATAATATCAGAGAGTGATCGGAGTTCATGTGGTACCCCTCTTCCAGCCTCAGATTATTGATAGAAATATTTTTGACAATGAAAAAGTCGATGAGGTCTGGTAGTTTCTGGTGGTCAGTCGGCCAGTATGTAGGTTTTCCAGTACTTATAACCTCACAGCGCATGTCTTTCACTGCACTGAGAAGCTGTCTTCCCTTAGTGGAAGTTAATTTCGATCCCCAATGAGTGTTCTTAGCATTAAAGTCGCCGCCTAATATAAATATCTGTCCAAGGAGTCTGAAGAAGTTTACATATTGTTCTTTGTTTATCGTGTGTCTTGGGGGACAGTATACAGCCGCTAGTCATTTATTTTTATTTTATTAGAACATCTCAATCTATGCTTATCTCGCTCGCACTCATTATTGAATTTAATTACTGCCTGCTTCTTTGCACAGATACCTATGATTTTGCTGAGTTTTTTTTGCCGTTTAACAATTGTGTACGCCTAAATACCCTACATCTAGTTTACTATTTGCTTATATGTTACTAAATTGCAATAACTATCTGTATTTGTTAGCAGTAAACAATGTCATACATACTGTTATCGTTACGATATAAAAAAACTGCATGTTTACTATCAGAATGTTCGTGGGCTCCGTACCAAGACTGAATCCTTCTTTCGCCAACTATGCCTACGTTCATATGATGTTATTGTTTTAATGGAAACTTGGTTAGTGGACAGCATATCAAACTCGGAGTTATTTGGTGATCAGTTTATTGTGTGGCGTCGCGACCGGGATTACTGTCTCACGGGTCAGTCTCGTGGAGGTGGTGTATTGGTGGCTGTCCGAAAGTGTATCTCTGCGGTTCCTCAACCATTATTTCACTCCTCGGCTGAAGACTTGTGGGTAACTTTGAGTGTGCGTCAGCCCAACACAAAAAAATACCTTAAATTGAATGTTTGCGTCATCTATCTGTGTAAGCAAAACTGTGGGTACCTTTTTTCCGATCAATTGTCCAATTTTCTCCATGGCTTAAGTAATACAGTGTTAAACAATCCAACTGATAATAATTTAGTTATTGGTGATTTTAACCTGAGTGGAATCTTGTGGCAATTAAATAACGATACATTATTACCTGTGAATATTTTTAGTGGTGATGATTACATGTTAACAGATGAATTGCGGGTTTTAGGGTTTAACCAATGTGATACAATATTGAATGAATATGGTAAGATTCTGGATCTGGTTTCATGTAATGAAATTGTTTCAGTGAGTGAATTTATGGTGCTATATGTACGGTAAAGCTGACTTTGCGGCAATTAATATGGAAATAGCAGCTTTAGACTGGACGAACGTATTTTTAGACATGTCGCTTAATGACGCCGTAAACTACTTCTATGCTACTAAAGCGGATATTCAAATCAAGTATATTCCTAGAAGACAGTCTCTCATAGCTCATACCCTACTTGGTACTCCCCGGCACTTAAACGCTTGATTTAAGAGAAGTTTAAATACCTCCGTAAATTTAAGACATATGGCAGACTTTCAGATGAGGCGACCTTTAAACATTTACGTGAGCTGGTTAATAAACTTGAAGCGGATTGTTACTCAAATTACTTAGTTGAAACAGAAGCCTCCATCGAAAAGAATCCAAAACGCTTTTGGAGCTTTGTGAAGCAGCAATCTAAGTCCAATGTAATACCTAGTTTCCTCAAGTATGGTGATCTCAATTGAACTTGACCTAAATGTTATAGTTGAGTTAATTAGTCAAATTGATCCATTTAATCCCACGGATCACTTCTCAACAAAATTTATGATTGGGTATGCTGAAACCATTGTCTTGCCAGTTTCTCTATTGTTCAAGAAATCGCTCGCTTCACATTCTGTTCCCCAAATCTGGAAGTCTGCCTATATAACTCCAGTGCATAAGAAAGGGCATAAAAATGAAATAAGTAGTTAACTACAGACCTATTTCCAAAGTTTGCATATTAGCGAAAGTTTTTGAAAGGGTTGTTTACAACCAAATTTACGCACCGCTAAGTCAGTCTTTTAGCCCTTCTCAGCATGGATTTCTTAAGGGTCGTTCAACTGTTTCTAACCTAGCTTTGCTCAATGACTTTCTAACAGACAGAATGGACAATGGGGCACAGGTCGACGTCGTTTACACCGATAACAGTAAAGCTTTTGATAGAATTGACCACAATATTCTTAAAACAAAGCTTTTTAACAATGGCATCATCAGGAGATCTACTTCGTTGGCCTACTTCCTTGACCTTAAAAATAGATCTCAAGCTGTCGTTATCAGTAACTACATCTCGAGCTGGGTTTCAGCTCCTTGTGGTGTTCCTCAAGGTTCCTTGATGGGTCCGTTGCTTTTTATAATTTATGTTGGCGACATCGACTCATGTTTCCACTACTCTAATTTACTTTGTTTTACTGATATGAAGATATTTTCTGCAATAGCATCGGATGATGACATGGATGCTCTCCAATCTGACTTGGCACGATTGGATGATTGTTGCCTGATTAATAAACCAGATTTGAACCCTGTTAAATGTTCAGTAATCTCCTTTAGCAGAAAACGCGTCCCTTTTCCTACAACTTATAAACTATATATTGCAGAGATGTGACGGTGTACGCGACCTGGGCGTTTTTCATGATTCAAAACTTCTTTTTAACGTGCACATTGAGCAAATAGTGGCCAAAGCTTCAAAGTCACTGGGGTTTGTTATGAGACTCGATGGGTGTTTCAAGAAGCCCAAAACCCATATGATTATTTATTGCTCTTTTGTCAGAAGTCATTTTGAATATGCGTCTCAAATTTGGGACCCGTCTTATAGCAAATATGATCGTATTGATAATATACAAAAAAGATTTATTCGTTTCCTATGTATTCGGCTACGTTTACCATACCATTCTGATAATCACTTAAATCTTTGCAAGAAACTTCAATTGTAGCCGCTTACAAATCGTCGTCGTCTAGCGGATTGCACTTTTCTTTTAAAAGTTATATCAAACGAGATTGACTGTCCTGATCTATTGCATAAACTGCGTTTCGATGTTCCCCAGAGATCAGTTAGATTTAATCCGCCTATTTCCATTCCTTTTTCCTCTTCTAATTACAGGCAAAACTCATACATGTTGCGAGCGAGTAAGGACTTTAATGTTCTTTGTAAAGAGTTCGCATTTGACCTTTCTACCACAAAAAGTTATTCTGTACGTATTCGGCTAAACGCGGACTTTTTTTAAAGTGCATTGTGCTATTTACACATTATATATATACATTTACTATTCCCTTATATCTATCATTTGTTACTGTTTCTACCCGTGAGAACCTGTAATTGGCTCTATGTCTCATACATTTTATTGTTATACTTTTGTAATAGCTGTTGGTTCCCTATAAATAAATAAATATATTTAATCACTACTAAAGTAACAAAAAATTGTAAAACATGGTTAAGTATATCACTAAGGGCGAATAACACCAATGAAACTGAACGCGATCAGCACTTTTAAACCAAGTTGAATAGTGTCAATATTCAGTTTCATTGGTGAAATCCGCACAAACTTATTGGTAATTTTGAGTATGTAGTGTCCCTTATGATATCTAAACGAGAACTAGCCAACATTTTGGTGAACGAGCGAACGTGTTTACTTGCGTACGATGCCATTATGCAGTTTCGCGAAGTGTTCTTTTGAAACTCGAACAAATTACATAAGTTATACGTACTTGTCCATCTATGATTTCATGCACCAGATGTGTCTTCTTGTGGCCACTAACAGTCGTTAAGTCTTTGTCATACAAGTAGCATTTCTCGCAGAAGTAGATGTCACTACACTTCGAGCATTTGAATTTTAGCACCTGAAATTATTTGAAACAATTATTAATTTCATATTAGCGAAACAAATGCAATAAATATAGTGAACCTGTAAATAACTCTATAATTATATTTCTCGATCAAGTGAACTACAGGACATCTAAAACGGTTTCAACGGTACGTTTTAGATGTGCTGAACGCGTTCAGTTTCATTGTCGAAATTGGCACTAAGAGACAGCCTCTGATTAACAACAAAAAAATCATTACCCGTCTTTTGCGCTTTGCCGCAGTTGGGTGAAAAAGCTACTGGTATAATAAGTACTTACTGTTCCGTTATTTTAAACAATTCGTAATTACAACATTTTGCAACAATTTTATTGGCAATGTTATGTGCCGCACACATAACCACAAAAAAACTACAATAGAATCCTATCCATACCTGTTATCCACCCCCATTGCATTGCTATTCAATACTATAAAAAAGAAAGTGAACGACAACGAAGAGGCTGCAGAGGCGCCGGCGACAGGTATAACGCGCGTGAAGGGTAAACAATTACAGGTATTGTCAAATTTGAGACAGGTGGGTAGCAACAGGTATGTGGCACAATGGGTTGCCATGCACTTGTTGTAGTCAGTTTTTCATTATGGCATTGATATTCATTCCACGCTAAGATGATATTTGTAATTTTTTTTTTTTAAATGTAATAAATAAAGTTGAGTGGATAAATGAAAGGCGACTAACAAAAGGTATTTACAAGGCAGACATGAGTGGAAACACCGGGAGGGGTCGCCCTAGGAGGACATAACAACATAGTGACCTTATTGGTTATGTAATGCAGAAAGGTCAGGTGCGTAGTACTCACAACGCGTGCGTGTATGACCACATGTATGAACGTAAATGAGGCGTAAGGATAGACGTTGCAGGTATCGTTCTGTAGTTTCTGCTTACCCCCATGGGAAGAAGTCGTTAGTTTATATATGTATGTAAATTGTATTTTTTTTTTTTTTTTTATATTATAAAATTTCTGGATCCTGTTTAAATACAGGTCATATTAATGACATAATAAAGTTACTAAGTTTAATAAGTAAGTAGTTAATGAGTTTTTTTTACTGTAAAGTGCAGCACACTATTCTTGTTATCTCATAATGGCACAGACTTCAACGCTCGACTCAACACCGAGAGTTGAAAATCCAGTGCGCGATAAAATCCCGCCGCGATATTTTCACGTCGGTACAAACGTGGTCTAATTCATGCCTTGGGCTAAATACAGGGTCAAATTAAATTATCTAGCGAAACTGAGATGAGATGACTATCAATTCCGTATTTGCCAGCCAGCAAGGTATTGGTGGGGCTTAAAATCCCAGGAGCGCCAGACGATTCTAGAGGAATGCCTACTTTAATGCACATTTACATAGTAGTCTATGATAAATCCTTACCTGTATAAGCGGCTGAGCGCAGAGAGCGCACGAAGCGGTGACGTTAGCGCTGTTCCTACTGGCTACGACTCGTTGCACAACTGGTAACCAGTGAGCGCTGCTGCAACTCTGCACACCCCACTCGGATACAGCGCGAGCGCTCACGCCAAGCATACCGGCGCTCTGGGATCAATTACTTTAATTGTTAAACAAACACAAAATGGTAAAAACCATTGAAAATAAACTTTATTACAAACAAAAATAACTATGTTGTTTTTAGAGTCGAACTTAAATACATATATCAAGATACATAAACGATTTAGCGTTTTTACAAATATTTGCGTTATTTTAGGCAGCACAAAATAGGAGACACACCTTTCTTTGTCTTTTTTTTTCTTCGCTTGCTTGGCTCTTAAGTGACATACCATGATAGCATTCCTCAAGAATAGGGCTATCAAATGCAAAAAGATATTTTCCAATTTGATCGGTAGTTCCAGAGATAAACCCCTACATACAAACTTACAAACAAGTTTTAGCTTTTTAATTAATACTAATTAAAAAGGTAAAAAATTGTATACAGATAACGCAAATATTTTTACGAATATGTCAAGTGGGGCTACACTTGACATATTCGTAAAAATATTTGCGATAATTTATTTCATACTTGTAAAAATATGTAAAAATAATATTTTTACAAGTATGAAATAAATTCCAACATGAAAACTTTTTTTTGACAAGTTTGTTTAAAATCTACAAATGTTTAGTAGAGAGCGTGGTCCATTTTATCTGGCACAAACTGGCTTTACAAACTGAGGAAAAGAATAAATAACAATAAATGCTTCTTTAAATATTGATAAGAATTTTTGTGTCCTACAATAACCATAATGTATAAGCTCCTGCCCTCTGATTAAAAAGGTTTATCCTAGTACAAGCTTCGAACATTACAATATCTTTGTAAATTATTTTTTATGGTTTTTATGTTAATGTTTTACTTATTTTAATTCTGAATACATATTTATTATAAAAAATGTATCCACGATACCTTGTCAAAACAAGCCTCAACATCAGCTTGCGCATGGTCACACATCACTCCAAGGTATGCAGACAGCGCAGTCACATGTGCTAGCAAAGCGGCCAGTCTTCTTGGTGATACACAGCCATTGTGGTCCATGCAACAGTTGGCCAGCGCTCCCCATTTGTCTGATGCGGACTCTTCACTAAGGATTATTAAGAGAGTCTTTGCTGCTAATACTCTTACTGGTTCTTTTCTGTCACTGGAAAAATTGGCTTTTAATTTTTTTGATAGAGAAGTAAATAGTTACACCAATGGTTAAATAAATATTTAAGACTAGCAATTCGCTTGCGACAACGTGCACGTGGATTTTGAAAAAAAAAATTTAGTTGCCTATGTTCATCAGACATAATTTCGGCTTTCAATGGTAAAACAATTTTTCAAATCGGTCCAGTAGTTCCGGGCCTATTCAATACAAACAAACAATCAAATCTTTCCTTTTCCTAATATTAGTATAGAAGAACAAAATGGATGGAATGGATTTTTGTAAATTCTTGGAGCTCTAAAAATTATACAAAAAAAAATATAAATTCTAATAGGTGGTAATATAGACTATTTAACCACTTTTAGTATGCTTATTATAAATTCTATAGGTCACAGCACAAATAATCTAGTTTACAAAATTTATTAATAATAAGGTCATCCTAAATGTTACGCTTCCATGAAAATGATTTAAAGTATGCATAATTCTAAATTCAAAAGTTCCGGTTTCTGAAGTCTAAGAAGCTAGGCTATTACTTGAACAAAGATATTAGTTCAAGTGTATTTCTTCCACCAAGTGTTCAAAAACATTCTCTTGAACTATTTGCTCTTACCATATTTTATTTTTAATAGTAAAATATACTAACCTATCATAAATATTAAGCAGCAAGTTGATCAACAGGTCAACGGCCAGATCAATATCTCCAGTGAACAAACCTTCCTTCTCAGCAGCAAAGTATATGTCTGCGAGAACAGATTCTAACTCTACAGTGTCTAGAGAAAGGCTGCTCTCAGACAGACTGAGTTGGTGTCGGGCAAAGACTCCAGAACTGATGCGGAGAGGAGGCACTGGGGAAGAATCATCTCATGTGAATACACAAATCTAAACTGATGTTTTAGTTCTTGTCTTGTTTGATAAAAAAAAAGTGTTGTGTGTAATAAATGAACATACCTACCAATAACAATTCACATTGAAAAAGTTAGTATACATTACATTCCATTGAAGACATTTTAACCAACTTAGGACTAGAGAATTTTAGCTTTTTTCAACTTAGTATCTCTCTCTCATGGGAATAATGTAAAATACAACTCAAAAGTGCGCTGCACTTTGTAGTTCTAATTAGGTACTCGGTTCTCTACCAAAACTGTCGTAATGATCTTGCACATGATTAATTTACTCAAAAACCAAAATCTCAATTCTGCAATTCGATACTTTAGTAAATAGTAATAAAAACTTCAACAGGTTGCACTTACCTCTCAGGTGTTTTTGTAAAGCATAAATCTTAAATGCAACGCGGTAAGCGTTGTATTTAATCCCGTCATACTCTTCAAGACATTCCATGATCTTTCTGAATTCAGGATGATCAAATTGCTGCTTTCCTGTCGCCTCACTAAAACAAAAAAGTTTTGGAAAAGTTTGTGCCATTTGTACACAAAAAGTACCTGTGTTGGTGAAAGTTCAGAAAGTTGTACTGTACGTACTCGATGTAACATGGATACCCCGCCTCATTTTCCACTTTTTTCCAACTAATCAAAGACATGCCGATTCCTTATTTTCTTTTACAATATCATCGTTTATATAACAATACAATAGACGTGCAAATTCAGCAAATTAAATAGTACTCAACCGTCATACATTATTCAAAAATATTAAACTATTTCTAAAAGCTAAAGGTCAATAATTAGGCGAATTAACGACATGCTTTTTACATTTCGCATCTTTCATTGGTCAATAGCAAAATAAGCTCAGTTTTTATTGGTTAAAATGTAAGTGCTTGTCAAAGTTTCTTAATTAATAAAAAAACGACTGTTAAGAACATGAAAAAACTAAAATCCACTCGGTTCACAATCCCATGAAAAATCCGAAATTCTAAGCAATCGAACATTTTTAATTAAGCCATATCCATTTTTGGAAAAGTTTGTCTCCAGAAAATCGTTGGTTTGTTTGATGGATTCACTGCAATAACACCGCTAACCAGTCTCAGATCAGCCATTAACGTATAACGAAACGCCGTTTGATGACATTAGCTCGTTCTCTTTGACGGAATCCTAATTTTGAGTTAAACCGACCAATCAGAGGGGAGATAGTTTTGTTTACGTGATATTATAACCAATCAGATAAGGGTATACAAATATAATTTTTTCAGGCATTTTCTCTTTGTAACGGAGACGCCATTTTGCAAGCGTCACTTCGCGGCGTGTCGGGTTTCCGCATTTTGACCCGAAATACCTTTACTAAATTCATAATATTGTTTTGTTTCGTATAATATGTCGTATCAATCAAGTGTAGCCCAAGACTCTTTAGCTGCGGCACAATTGGAGATGGCCGGTAACCCCAATGCTTTGGCGTTGCGTCGGCCATTCGATCCCGTGGCGCACGACTTAGAAGCGAGTTTTCGTTTGACTCGATTCGCGGACCTAAAAGGAAGAAGCTGCAAAGTTCCCCAAGATGTTTTGGGGAAACTGGTGGAATCGTTACAGCAGGACTACTCTCAACAAGACGACCAGTTTATGCATGTGGCGATCCCGCGCATCGGTATCGGCTTGGATTGTTCGGTGACGCCACTCAGGCATGGAGGACTTTGTTTGGTTCAGACCACTGACTTCTTCTACCCGCTGGTTGACGACCCTTATATGATGGGGAAGATCGCGTGTGCTAATGTCCTAAGCGACCTGTACGCGATGGGAGTGACTGAATGTGACAACATGCTCATGCTGCTTGGCGTGTCAACAAAGATGACTGAGAAAGAACGTGATGTTGTAATTCCTCTTATAATGCGTGGATTCAAAGACTCAGCCCTAGAGGCTGGCACCTCTGTCACTGGAGGACAGACAGTCATTAACCCCTGGTGTGCTATTGGTGGGGTGGCTACAACTATCTGCCAACCAAATGAATATATTGTTCCTGATAATGCTGTTATGGGGGATGTGCTTGTATTAACTAAACCTCTGGGTACCCAAGTAGCTGTGAATGCTCATCAGTGGCTTGATCAACCTGAACGCTGGAATCGTATCAAGTTGGTGGTTTCTGAAGAGGATGTGCGCAAAGCGTATCATCGTGCAATGGACTCTATGAGCCGATTAAACCGTATTGCTGCCCGTTTGATGCATAAATACAATGCACATGGTTCTACAGATGTAACTGGCTTTGGTCTGCTTGGCCATGCACAGAATCTGGCATCACATCAGAAGAATGAGGTTTCGTTTGTTATTCATAATCTGCCAGTGATTGCCAAGATGGCAGCAGTGGCTAAAGCTTGTGGCAATATGTTTCAATTGCTGCAAGGACATGCCTCTGAGACATCTGGTGGATTGCTGATCTGCTTGCCACGTGAACAGGCTGCTGCATACTGCAAAGACATTGAAAAGCAAGAAGGCTACCAGGCCTGGATCATAGGAATTGTGGAAAAAGGCAACCGCACTGCCCGCATCATTGACAAACCCCGAGTCATTGAAGTGCCTGCCAAGGATTAAATTATGTTCAGTTTGAGACAATTAAAAATTTTTATATCTTTAAATATTACTTCTTAAGAACTGGATAAATTTAAAAATTTTGTTTTGAATTTATTATGTATAACTTGATCTTAAGTACCTATTTGAGTTCGGTTTCCACTGTTTTCTTGTAAGATATAGTAACAATTTTAAGATTAAAATTGATGTAAGAAAGCTTATAGGAAACTCAATCTAGTGACTATTTTGGTGTTTATTATTTTAGATAAGGTATCATAAATTAAGAGAATAATTCCATTAGGTACACATAACCTATTTGTTTGCAGCTTGTGGAATGTTTCTGCAAATTGTGAGATAAGTATAATAATTATTAGAATAAAGTTATTTTTCAGTCAATCTGTAGTTTTATTTATATCTAATATATAAAATTCTCGTGTCACAGTTTTCGTTGCCATACTCCTCCGAAACGGCTTGACCGATTTTGATGAAATTTTGTGTGCATATCGGGTAGGTCTGAGAATCGGCCAACATCTATTTTTCAAAAAAAAAAAAAAAAAGAAGCAAAACAACGTTTGCGGGGTCAGCTAGTGTAATTATAATAATGGCCTTTTCTCAAAACACTTGAGAAGACAAGAGCATTGACTCACATGTGTGTCTATCTTGGACTGAGCTTAGGAAATGGGTACCGTAAAACGGTAAATCGGAATGAAACTTTAAAAGGGATTTTTACATTGAAATAATAATGTTAGTTGCCAAAAATTAATTATTTAACGATTAAGTGCCCCTATTGGCAACTATATATTATTCAATCCTTTTTAAAGTTACGTTTCGATTCACCCCTGCATCTTTTAATTACCCCGTTTCACCCGGTACCCAAATATAAATTTGTAAGACATCGGCCAAATGAATCTGACGAAATGTGGGTGTACTATAGGTACACCTCTGCCTTACCATTCCGGGATTACAGGCATGATGTTTATGTTATCAGTACTTTTCCAGGTTTGGAATGGAGTAGCACGCGTCAATGCAATGATATGTGAGTAGGTGTACCTAGCTAACATTTTTATTGTAAATATTCAAAATACAGCTGTCCCAAAACCACTGCCTACTCAACCATTGTGGTCTCATATTCTTATTGGATTCAAACTAGACACAAGAAAAATTTAAATAGGTACTAGGTTTTATTACTTTCTATTACCCGGCTGCGGCAAAGAATAAAAAGAGTTGATGTTATACCTTCATGAAAAACTGAGTCCAAAAAGACTTTTTGGTGGTTACAATACATACAAACACTTGTTATAATAATTAAAACTTTATTCACCAGTGTCTCGGAAAACAACAAATCAGCTATCATCTTTTGACATGCCAGGCTCAAAGAAGTTTACAGGAAAATCCAAAATCTTTACAATACAAAGTCGATTTAGAAATTAATTTGTGTGACAACACCTTCGGCAAAAAGGTTCAGAACTGCTAATTTTATCATTGGGATTTTAAGGCTAATGATGCTAGCACAAAGCATTTATAATAGGAGACAATGAGTACCTAACTGAATTTGAGAGATATACCACAATCATCTCTAGTATGTGTGAAACATAGGTACTTAAAATTAGAAAATAGTCATCACAAATCTAGCATGTGCACCTTTCATTTAAAGAATATTTAGATGTTCTTAGATACAAATTCACAAGTCACTAAATTTACCACATGAATTTAAAAATCCACATTTGAGAATGCTGGAAATACATAATGTATTACATAATGATTGCTTACTAATGTCTGATAAATAATATCCAAAATCTCCAAATCAAAATTTGGTGTTGTATTGCTACCCAATGCTAAGATAATTCACTTCAGTGGTCTTTAAAGGCAATTATTCTTAGAGCTAAAAAATTATAACATAAACCTAACTCTAGGTATTCTCATTTACACTCCTGCTTGATGAATGGCACAGGTCATTCTAGTACGCCCACACTACATAATTTTGGCGGCATTCTGTAACCTCGAAGGTGCCTCCTAGCTGATGAAAGTAACCCATTGGCGCAATATCCAAGTAAGTCTCTCTTATACTCTTTTTGTTACTAAAATAGTACTTTTATTTTTGACTACAAAGAAAAAGACAATGATAGAATATGTAAGTTTAAACATTACTATGTACTTGTTACATTACATATGAAACAAAAAAAACAAATTCTTAAAAAAGTTTGATGCTAACAATGTTCTAGTGAAGTTTCATCATCAAACAGCATAACTCAAGATTTAATTAGGTATGAACAACAATTTAACATTAAAATGTTGTTTTTATAATATCAGCTGATTTTAGATTCAAAGATATAAAACTTCTAAGGAGATAATTGTTGAGTAAAAAGCTTAATTATAACAACATGGAATGAATATAATTCATACTTAGAGTTTCAATATTGTCCACTGAAATATAATAACTTACAGCCATGCATTATGAGAACTTAGATCAATGATTCTTATGTAATGGCACTTGACTGCAGTTTTTTTTTCCAAAACACATGTGACCAATGAGTTTCGAGAATCAATGTATAATTTGACCTAAAAATGTGGAATCCAAATGACGATACAAAAATGCCATACACTCTATAAAGTTTATAACTGAAGCACAAACTAACTGCCGGCTTGTTTGCAGGTCTTCAGTTTATCTGAGAGTTGAGGCATGGCCTCTTGCGAGGTCGACTCTCATCTCCATTCTGTTCAATGTGGCTCTGGTCACGTTTCTTTGGTGAATTGTTGTTCTAAAATTGAAAATAAATAATTATTAGAGAATATGCCAAGCAATAGAATTTTTTAGAATTTTTTGTGATTCTGTTGATAAACAATGTATTATTTATATTAAATTGATTTAAAAAAATTGTAAGATTAAGAATACATTCATTACCTATTATATTCCTATTCATTACCAACTACTACAAGTTCACGCTAAGTTTCTGCTGACCGCCAGCAAAACTAACAACAAATATAGAGAAAAGTCTATAATATTACGGTGCCCCCAAATATGTAATAATCACATGCACTTGGGCTTGTACTGAAGAGACTCAGCAGTACGGTAGTAACGGTTGGCGTTTGCGGGGAGGAGACAGGCATTGCACAGACTGGCAAACTTAGAGCGAACCGGTTATCACAAGAAAGCTTAAACTTGAGATACAATCAAAAGAAAATATAATAATCCTTAGAGAAAGATAAGATAAAATATCCTTGTAAGGGAAATAGATTAGATCACCACTGTTGAGTTCTGCATATGATACAGGTCTTTTTTAAAGGCTTTCCATTCTTTTGGATTTGTTACAGATCCTAAAACAAACTGTTTACCTTTTTCTCCCATTGCTGATGTAGATATCTTAACAGTATATTCGTTTTTTCTGTTACAATTACTGAAAAACAGAGAAATGGATTGTTGCATCAATACTGCACATAAAAGCCAGTGCTTCATAATATGTGGGAACAATATAAATAATAATCAATAACTTTACACGAGGTTATGTTTTGTTATTAAAGCTAATGATAGCAATAAATATGTATGTTTCTGTAGATAAAAAAAACGACTCATTGTGTTACATAGTTACAGGTAGAATAGAATCGTATACTCAACTTTGCTCAGACGGTATATCCTTAGTTGGTAAATATATAGATGGTCTTTTTGAACAATTTCTAATTCCATGGTCCGTATTGAATAGTGTGAAGTTGTGTGCGTCGTAAGACGGTAGATCCTTCAGGAATTCCATCACCGACTGCCGAAATACCACAATTAAATCAAACAATTATCGAAAGGCACAACATCAAGGCCCAAGCATGGTGCGCAACACATTCACTTTTGGGCCGAAATATGAACGCAGTCTCGGCACTCACCATAGTATTCCTATAATGATATGGTCGGAGCTTTTTACTTGACAATCAACAGTTTGATAAATCAAACAATAAAGCCAAAATAATCAAAACTAAAAATTCCCAACGATCGCCTGCACAAGCAACCAGATGAGAATGACAAGACAACGACAGACGACAACCCATAGCCATAAACACCACAGTAACAACAGACTTCATATAGATACTACACTTAAACTTCCACAGAAAAATTGTACTCATACCGGAGATAAGTACCGGTACCGATAGCGTTGCCAGCCACTGCTTGCCACAAACTGATTTAAAAAATTACAAATGCCTAAAATATTATTTCTTGATTTTGTTGGGCTTTTATTCAATATTAATTATTTAATTCAAGAAAGCCTGTCATTCTGATGCATTTATGATACTGCTGCAGATTTAAAAAGCATAAACTATTCAACACAACATTCAGTCTAACTTAACAGAAACGTCAGTGCCCCTTGTTAAAAAAGTACAAAGGAAATGGAATTGGTGTCGGCGGGAATTTCAAATTCAAAGTTGGTTTCCATTGCAGAACTTACACAAAAACTAAAATCTTTCTTAATAATTTATCTGAAGTTTTTTTTTCGAAATGTACAGTTTGATAAACGCAAATTTTAGTAGAACTTACAATCCAAGACAGAATGCTTTGTCTGATATCAAAAAACTTCTTACATCTCGCGATACGGCTGCTCAAAATAAAGCTTGTGGATATTTGATCGAAGTTATTAGCCGTTACAATAAAAATTCAAATGAAGGTGCTCGTATGGTAGAATATTTACTCGACAATGATATAACTGTGTTCCTGTGTGAGGCAACCTCAAACCTAGATTTTACGCTGTTTAGGTAGATATGCCATTTTTTCTTTTAAGTAATTCGAAACTGTGAAAGTACCTACCTACTTAGTGACTTTAATAAGGTATGAAAGATTTTTTGTTGTTTAGTTGACAATATTCTGTAGCACATATTAGCTTTAATTAGTTTGCTGATAAGTGTACAAATGTTTTAATTTTGTTTTTTGTGTTTTGTCACGTTTGCTTATTTTATTTTATTTACTACCACCGTAGTAGGTACCTTCCTACATGGTTCATACTCCATAGAAAGGTCCATATTTATCCGTGAAGGTAAGGTTGTATCGGTTATCTAAAAATAGAGGTTCGCAAGTCGACGCCTACATATCACTACTCACATTTATAAAACAAAGTCCCCCCGCCGCGTAGCGTATGTCAGTCTGAACGCGAAAAACTAAAAAATAATAGGTCTTTAACTGAAACTACACTTTAATGAAATTGCCGTTAGAATACAGAAAGTTAGTCATAATATATATTTCTATCGATCAAAATATGCACCCATGCTATCGATGCATCTCTGCCAGCAGCAGTGGTAATTTTTCAATGCCCTTCCTGAAGAAGTCTGGTGTACGGGAACCAACAATATCTTCAAAGGCATTTTGTACTGCCTCTCGGGTATTGTTTTTTTTCCCTGCTAAGAAGTTGTCCAAATTTTGGAAAAAGAAGAAGTCTATCGGCGCAAGTTCTGGTGAGTAAAGTGGATGACGCAAAACTTCAAACCCTAGCTCTTGTAGCTTAGAGACTGTCTGTTTTGCCGTGACTGTCGTGTGATGTCAAGCAAATTCCATGAAAAAATTGTGGAATGTCGGAAGCGCTTAAACCAATAACGAGCCGTGCGTGCGTTTTTAGAGTTCACTCCGTACACGTAATTAATGTTGCGATCGTTTGTGCGGCAGTGCTACCGCGACGAAACTCGTATTCCATAATTACTCGTATTTTTATCGTGTCCATATTGATGAAAAAATAAAAATATACAAATGTAGTGAAAACAAAAAACTAATCAATAAAAAAATACTGAATTTGAAAATTGAATTCCATGTTTTTTAATTACATTTATTTGAATTTAGAATTTATTGCCGGTTTCCTTGGAATCACGCTAGACGAGAAATTAAAATGCGGACCTCATAAAACATCTCTCGCGGGGCGACGCGGTCGAAACTATGATTTTAGTGACTTAGGGCTCAACTTTGCTTTTTTACTTTTTTCCTCATGTGGATGGATAGAGCTCATTAACCTCAACAATAATTGTTCTGATGTATTTTTTCCTAAACTTTATACTTTGGGTAGAAAAATGTGTTTTGTTATTTTTTTGTATGGAGCGGATCAAATAACCTTAAATTCCTGCTAAGTAGCGTGTGATCCCGCGTTGAAACTTTATTTTTCATATACCTTGTCTAGTCTATTATCATTTGATGCTATTAACGTGTGCATAAAGTTGCAACTCTGCCAAATAAATGGATCGAAAAAAATGAAAAAATATATAGAATAAAAAGCTACATTTTTTACTTTCGTAAGTTCTTTTAAGTTAAATTTGATATGGAATAGTAAGTAAAAGCACGTAATAATACACATAGTTACTTAACAACTAACAACAATACATTTAAAAGGTCCCTAATTAGCTTAAATTTACTAATATATGTAGTATTAGTAAATTTAAAGCTAATCACACTAATCATAATACATTTAAAAGGTCCCTAATTAGCTTAAATTTACTAATATATGTAGTAGTAGTAAATTTAAGCTAATTAGGGATCTATGAATTTCAATTTCTTTGTTTTAATGACTTTAACATGTTTATGAAATGTTATTTTAAGTTAGATTTAATACTGAATAGTGAGTAAAGATAGGTACATAATAATACAAATTAGTAAAGGTAAACTAACATTACTACAACTAACACAAGCAAACTAAAAACTAACTATAAACAACATCAAACATTACTATTTCCTTTCAATTATGAGTTTGACATTTATAAACTAATAAAAAAAACAAGAAACTTACAAACTACCAAAAAATCTTATTCACTATCGCTATGACTATCTTGTAAATTATCTACATCAATAAAATCTATATCGGATTCTGTGGGAAAAATCAGCAGAAGCTCTTTGACTTTTGGAGAGAGAACCATTATATTTTGTTTCACCATTCGAGGTCTTAGACTTGTGATCTTTGGATCAGAAGACAAAAGAAGATTGTGTATAATATCCTCATTTGTCGCCGTTCTACTTACCTTTCTAGAATGACTCTCTCTATATTTCCGGAAATCTTTATTACGAGCTTCCGCTGCCTCTTCCGACAGTTTACCTATAGGTATGGCACCAAAGTGCTTAATTATATCACTCCCATGTACTAACAATTTATGTATACTGGAAGGCATATAATACCAGGGATATAAGTGAACGTACAATTGTGCAGTATCTCTACAAAATTCGGAAAACTTAGAAAGATCCACGCTCTCTCCAGATGCAACCGTCTGAAGAATCACATGAAACCTTTCTATTAAATCTTTATCTATTCCTGTTATGCGAGCTGTTGTTTCTGCATCCCTAAAAAATCTTCTGGCAGTATTGCCATCATTGGTTGTGCCTACTCCTTGCTTGACTACGTCAATAAGTAAACCGCATTCTTTCTTAAACGCTTGCTGTATAGCGCTCTTTCTGAGTGACATTTTTTCTTTGTCATCGCCCCTGCAACTCCATTTTTTGAAGTCCAAACGATAAGCTGCAAACAAAAAGAAATATCACTTAAATAAAAATCTCACAAGTAACTATATAACGTGAAAAAAATTATGAACTAATAAAATTATATTTACCGATATGAAGTAAGCACTCCATGCTTCTTATCCAGGCATGTAAAGATGACATTCCATACTGGAACACTTCTTCGTTGTTCTCTTTTTGAGCAAGTGACTCTAAATTGTTCATCTCTGACGGTTTTGCTTTGCAGATATCACAGACAGCTGAAGATGTGTCTGACAAATATGACGATATTTTGCCGTCTATCATCGTCAAGTGCAATTGATGCTTAACTTCAACTTGATTGAACTTGATTGGCTGAAGTGTTTCTATTTCTTCGGTTATGCTAGCTTTTATAGTTACCACTGTTGACTGCGTTTCTTTGGTAAATTTGAACATTATCGGACGGCAATAGAAAGTTGATGAGGGTCGATCGTTTTCCCAAACAATTGTTCCATCACATTGTTGAAGCCTTATAGGAACTAGACTGGCCATGAAGATAGTTGAGTCATCAAACTCTGCTTCAGTCTTTTGTTTATAATTACTTTGACCTGAGGCTCCATCAAAACCCCATTTGCTTATTAGCAGTAACTCAGTTGGCGAATCCAAATCTAAAGTAATCACTTCTAAAAGCCTAGATACCGTCAAGTTGAGTAAAGCTTGCAGTTTAATAGCAGCTCCTTCTTCAGTTATAATTATGTCTTCTTTCCCTGGATAACATTTTGCCTTCGCTTGTTTTATTTTATAATAAGAAGGGTATAAATCAGACCTATTTTCACTTGCTGCTTCTCTTAGGCTTATATACTGCCACTTACTTAAATTTAAGTGAAACTAATAAAGACAGTGCCTTATCGGGTGAATATGTACTACTTTTCGGTTTACTTGTACTTAAACACTCTTTAACTTTTTCTAGATCTTCGGGGTGATTTAGTAAATGGTTCATAATTTTTCCTACATCCTCATTTCCGGTGTTTCTTAAACTAGCAATTGTAGTAGCTTTAAGTTCATCCGGGGATAACGAAAGCGATTGGTTAATTTGATCAACGCGTCGTCGTTTTTGCCTGGAGCCCAATTCCTCGAAAGGTTTTCGAGGTGTAAATGTAGATGTCGAAGCTTCTGTAGTAGATGGTGGTAGATTTTCGACATCTTCAGTATTACAAATCTCGAGCCTTTCCTGTTCAGTGTTCACAGCTTCAGGTATCATTCCTTCGGGCCAGTTTATTGCACGTTCCAACCAATCACCATTTTTTCTTACAAACTGTGCTAACGTGCGACTACTTCGTTCCCATCTTGCACTTATATTTGAACAAAAGCGCGTACAGAATTTTTGGAGCTCAACACTGTTCTCTTCGGTCACGTTTATTTTATGTTGTAGGAATTGAAAGAATTTTTGACTATCCGACAGTGACTTGACCTGCTCTCTTAAAATCATAAATAAATCTAAATTGTTAACTAAATTATCCATTATAACGAAAAAGGGACGATCAGAATCACGAGATGTTAGTAGTAGTACGAATAAACGAACACTAGTTAGTATATAATAAATTATGGTCATTTTATACTTCCAGAATCCAGTGACAAACAATGTTTACTAATTTTTCTACTACCCTCATTAACTAATTATCCTAATTAATATTACAGTAATGACTAAAAGTGAAAAACATTGTTATTTTATAAGGTAAAAGGTTAAGCTAATTACAGTAATTAAACACACAAATAGAAATTAATTGATTTCATATCCACATTTTTAAATAAAGGTCCCTAATTAGCTTAAATTTACTAATATATGTAGTATTAGTAAATTTAAGCTAATTAGGGACCTTTTAAATGTATTGTTGTTAGTTGCTAAGTAATTATGTGTATTATTACGTGCTTTTACTTACTATTCCATATCAAATTTAACTTAAAATAACTTACGAAAGTAAAAAATGAAGCTTTTTATTCTATGTATTTTTTCATTTTTTTCGATCCATTTATTTGGCAGAGTTGCAACTTTATGCATTTGTTTATAGCATCAAATGATAATAGACCAGACAAGGTATATGAAAAATAAAGTTTCAACGCGGGATCACACGCTACTTAGCAGGAATTTAAGTTTATTTGAGCCGCTCCATACAAAAAAATAACAAAACACATTTTTCTACCCAAAGTATAAAGTTTAGGAAATAATACATCAGAACAATTATTATTGAGGTTAATGAGCTCTACCCATCCGCATAAAAAAAAAAGTGAAAAAGCAAAGTTGAGCCCTAAGTCACTAAAATCATAGTTTCGACCCACTGTGCGACGGCCGCGTATGCTGTTAGAAAGATAAGACAGTTAACAGACGTAGAAACCGCGCGTCTGGTTTATTTTAGCTACTTATACAGCATTATGTCATCCGGCATTTTACTGTGGGGTCGGGCTGCTGACATTGAATCCATTTTAATTTGCAAAAGAGAGCTGTCACAGCCATTTACAATCTACGTCGCCGCGAATCTCTTAGGAACTATTTAAGAAGATTAATATAGTGACGGTACCTTGCCAGTTCATTTATGAAAATATTATGTATGTTAAAAAAATCTGAATCTATTTAATAAAATAAGTGATACACATAATATTAACACTAGAAACAAAAATAAAATAGACCAACCATTTTTCAGACTATCTAAAGTACATACATCTTATAAGGGGTACCTACTGTGTTAAATGTTACAACAAAATACCTTGTGATATATTGCAATGAAATGAAAGAAAGTTTAAAACTCATGTTAAAAAAACACTTTGTAAACAAGCATATTAAAAATTACAGGATTATATCCTAGATAAGAATGCTTGGAAACATGCTGGTCCTGCTCCATAGGACAATCTAGAGGCTAGACAAAATCATAGTTGCTTATTGTATTGTATAATTTGATATTTTTACTTTACTCACACACTGACTTGTCCCTAGTTAATATTTTAGGAAAATCATATACTTTCGCATGGTTTGTAAATGTGTGAGCACCATCTATCTACCTCACGTGATTGTTTATCTGTCTTTGCTTATTTTAAATTATTTATACCTATTTGTGATAGAGTACTTTTATTTTGGGTGCATCGTCTTCATATATAAAAATATAATTAATGTACAAAAAATATTGTTAAACATTTTAAAAGAGTAACGGTGGAATTTCTTGCCCCTTCTTCTCCATACGAAACTACCTTTTGGGTTGGGGCGCCTAGAATCAATTCTATTTAAATGAAAATGTTGACGTTCATAAGTGCCTATTTGAAATAAATGCTTTGACTTTGACTTCAGCCATACATAAATTGCGCTTCAAATCGCCAGTATTGTGAAACGGCAACTTCATACGTAAAGACCAAGTATTTTATGGCTTTTTTTTACTGTAAACTCAGTCAAATCACGCTGGCCGTCAACGTACTCACCGTAGCTTTGGGCTCACAATCATGTCCAACGCTTGCGCGCTTTACCATTTACCTACATTCAAATCTACATCTTACTCAAATGCCTACTACTAAATACCAGAATCCCTTCAATCCTCAGATCCATCATAACATGTCTCCGTCTCCTGTGGCGTTCGCGTCAGTTCTTCTCGGACGAGCACGCTGCGCACGCGATGACGGCCGTATTACGCGCGCTTGTGCACTACGCCGGCAGTGGTTCGAAGCCACCTGTAGACGCCTGCCTGCACTTCTTATGTGATTTGTTGAACGGGTAAGATTGACACTCAGAATAATATAAATATCATAACATCACGCTTATGCTCGTCCTGGGAATCTAACTCAGGACTTCATGTTCAGTAGTAGCGATTACAATCACAAGACAAATAAGGCAGTGATAGTGAAACATAAAACAGAATCTCAAACTCGTGATCTCAACCTCCTTCTGCATCCTAAGAAATAACATCTCGTTGAATCAATAAAACCAATCCTTCCTATTCTTTACAGCGTATCCACGGCCAAGACCACGCCACCTCTCTCACACCAAAGCGCTTACAGCGCTGTACAGCTATTAGCGTCTCTAAACGCTCTAGCCCCCCACATCAGTACAAACCCAAACTCGATTCTATCTAGCGCTTTAGTTCTACACGCGCTGGTTTCCTACCAACCAGAGAACTTGACGATTAACACAAACACAGCGTCAGCTTTACTGGAAGTGCTGAAGAAATGGTTCAGTTTGCTCATGGGGACCTTGAACCATTCCATGTTGGTGGGAGACAATGGAGTTTCTGGAATGGTCTATGTCGTTATTTGCCAGATTGGATTAGATGTTTTCGGGTAAGGGTGGACTCTTACTTTAGTTATTTTTATCCATACTGATACAAGCTGTTGGCCGCGACTTCGTTTTTGATCCGGGATGATGAAAAGTAGTTCTAGCGTGAAAGCATAACAAACAAACATACAAACTTACTTTCACATTTATAAAATTAGTTAGGACTTTAGTGGACACATTTGTTTGTTTGTTAGTTTGTATGTAGAGGGTGGTAATCTCTTTTGGTCAATACCCCCGAGGCGGTTTTATTCCGGTAGGAGAGCCGAGTGGGTAATGATCTATGCACACGTGTGTCACACGACGTTTTTCAACACACTTGCGAGGAAAAAAACAGACTTGTATTGTTTTTAATGAAATGTTAATTAGTGAAAGTACAATTCTCAAAAAGATACCGAACAGTTTTTGTTGGCATTTTTACAGTTTGTGTTATGGTATTGGTATTATTAATAATTTCGTTGTTTTCATTTTCTTCGGTATATGTCGGAGGTGATAAAAATATTCATTGTATTAATACATAAAAACTCTTTACGGAGATGAAAGAAAAAAGTTTAATATAAAACACGAGTGCGGTAATGTAAAGTAAAAAGCACGCGTGTTTAATACACTGCATTATGAACCTAAAAGCGGTGTTATAAGAGCCACTTTATGAGCAAATGTGTTGAAAAGTAATTTACGGATGAATGGGGCACATTCATCTTTGAATCACAAGGAATTATGAATACCGAAAAATGAAGAGCATAATCACAGACGCTTCTTTGGCCTGGTGGTGCTAGATTAAAACAGGCGATACCTGCTATATTAAGCAGGATTAATAACAATCTATTATTAAACGTTTAATGAAAAAACTTCAAGTTTACTGCAATGATGATTTTCTAGACTAATAAAACTGGTTGGACGCAATGAGAAAGCGGACTTCGTTCAGACTTTATTGAGTGATGATCACGAGGTAAACACTTTGAGGCAGTGCGCGGGACACATAGAAGAGGCTGTTAGACTTGTTGTGACTGAACTTGTTGGATTTACTAAGGTAAATTGATTTTTATAGGTGATGTAGTATTCTGCACTAACCGTTAAAGAAAAATGATATAGCTAGTGAGTGGAAAACAGTAAAGAATATTGCATACCGTAAGCATAATGCAAAATCCAGAAATGGAGCAAAGTTGATATGAACTGATCAGTCCATCTAAAAGTAGGTATTCTTGTATCATCGACATGAAGAATATATAAATATAAATTCAACATTACACACAACAACAAAATATGAGTAACATCAAACTTATACTTTGTAACAATATAATTTAAATCCAAGAGTTTCTTTCCCGTTCTTCTCCACAGGAACCTACTACACTTTGGAACGGGCTACTAGCTCTGTTCTTTCTGACTGACCGTCTCCTTTGACAATTCAAAAGTGCCTGTAAATGGTTTATTTGAAAAAAAATGCTTTCAAATTGAATTTATATGTTTATGATCCCGTGGCTAGATAATATTTTGGGGAACTCAAATATTCTGAGTGTTCGTAGTTACCAATGAACCCGGAACCAAGCTTGATTTAATATATGCCTATTATTGTATTGTAACTTTTAGGAGCACCAAACTCAAATATCGACTGAAGAATACAATGTTTTTCTTAAGCTTTTATTGAATTTCTTCTACGACAACACTAACAATGAGTACTTACCAGATTTCTGTGACATGCTGTTTTCTAAAGGCTATCTCATGATGCTGCCTCAGGTTCAGATATCAAGGTGAGTCGAATCCTATACTGTATGAATGGAGCGGGAGTACTATTCAATCGCAGTAGAAACCTAACTTTCAACTATGGTTCGTTTATTTTCTGGTATGCATTAATGTTCACGATGTTTAATTCAGGCGTTTCAGCACCGCAATGGTCCCAATATAGGTCCTTGTGTATTTCAAAAGCTATGATATTGGAGTCATAGCTTTTGAAATATTCTTCGGAATCGTTAGCTTAGTGCATGGTATGAGAAGATAAATAGGTTCCCATTTTGGCTAGTTGTTGCTTCTGATGCGTGTACCTATTTTATTTGAATAGCTGTAGTTTAGTTCTAAATCTCTAAATAATGGGGTCAATTAAATAAATTGGGAATCTTTCAGAAACGATGTGGCCGTTCGCAAAGTTAGCACTTTAGTTTTAGGCGAAATGCTGAAAGTGCTAGCGGAAAAATATCTTAATGTGAACGATGTGCAGGACAGTGATACTTGCGCGAAGGATATTCATGTAAGAACTTCAGCTTGAATGTTTTTTTCTGTATAAGTATGCTTCGGTAGCCTACAACACTCTTATTTGGCACATTATAATGCTTGTCATAAAGGTCAGAGAATCGTTGTCGGTGAATGCGGAGACGGACAATATAGTATTGTATAGTATTTTTGGAAGCGTTTTACGTGTTAGATTCTTATACTGTATTGGCGATGCTAAATGACAATGCCAGATCCTGCCCCAGCTATTTACAGGAAATGTCAATTAATGATAATAATTGTAATGACTATAGGACATTTTCATAATACATTGTTTTTCAGTAGAACTTGCCTATTACAAATCAATGATAAAAGGAATTCAACACCTGAATTTCCAATTGCTTTACTTATTGCGCATGTTAAACAACAAAAAAAATTTTAAATACCTGTAAAATAAAAACTAATATTACGATTATAATAATTGTGATAATGCGTAACTTAAATGTTGTTAAATCGCTTTTTAACAATTATAAACTGCACCTAACCTATAATCAATGTCATTATAGTTTTAAGATTTTAACAGAAACCGCAAGTTCTACAGGCATTAGGACAAATGTTTAGTTGACAGTTATAAATAAGCTTTATGATGCTGCATATTGCAGGCTTGTAAATGACTTTTTGATTTTAGTGGGGCAACGTTCTATAGAGTTTCTGGCATTGTCCTTTTGAAGGGATTTATATATCTAATAATATAAATAAGTAAATCTATTACAGATGGGTCTAGTAGAGCTACAGTATGGAATAGAGAAACCTCATCGCATCGGCTCTCAGCTGCAGAAGAACCAACCATACAGTTTACTCATTTATATCTACTTCTACTGCCAGTCTTCTGAAAAGTATGGATTTTTGAAATTGGTTTTTATATACTTACATTTTACTTTAAATTAGAACCTAACCTTATTTCTTTCGAACCTACGTTTGAAGTCCTCATCTGCCTTCACTTGTTTTTTTTTCATACTTTGGCAACGACACTACCAGCCGCACTACCAGTAGTGTCGTTTACAATTAACGACACTAGCAATCAATTAACAAACACATAGAAAATACCCTAGGGATGCCTCAAATACTAGATACCAATATGACATCTAAACAACTACAAATTAACAACAGTGATACAGATTTAACCACCAATAATATGGATTTTTTTTCGTACACAATAATATACGAATCCTACATCAAAATATCGCCCGACTTTTGAATAAAGCAGATTTGCTTATGATTCATCTACAAGAACTAACGATAAGTCGAAGAAATATAGATGTTATATGCATAACCGAACACTTTATTATGCATAGTCAAGAACACCTGTTAAAAATACAAAATTATAAGCTTGCCGCATGCTATGCAAGACAAGAAAAGAAACGGGGAGGCTCCTGCGTTCTTATAAGCAAGTCTCTTCAATACACAGAACTTGGAGATGCAACAAAATATTCAATATCAGGTGTAATCGAATGTTGTGCTATTGAACTGGTAGAACAAAAATTGATAATTATATGTTGTGTAACAGACCACCTAAGTTAAGTAATTTAAATATTTTTTATGATAACTTAGAAATAATTTAAAAATCATTATGTACCAACCCTAAGAAAAAAATTGTTGTTTGCGGGGACTTTAATATAGACAGGTTAAAAAGAAATAACATTAGTTTAGACTTTGAATACTGTCTGTTAGGATTTAACCTCAGACTAGAACTTGATCAACCAACTCGGCTATCTAGTAACAGCTGTCTGGATAATTTCGCTCATAATTCTAAGAATAAATGTAAATGTGAAGTAATAGACTTTGCCTTGTCTGATCACTCTGCACAAATATTTGAGATTAAAGTAAACAAAACCTATAGACTAAATCGTGACGTGAAACTCATGGCGTGTAAAAATAAGGGACCTATCATTGGAAAACTTAATAGCTATCTATAATGCCTCTCATTTACTGCAATGTATGAGACAGAAAATTTTAATGAAGCGTATAACATATTTATACAGCAGTTTGGCTTGTAATAAAAACTTTGTTTTCCTTTCAAAATAGTTATGATAAAACCAAATAAAAAATATAAGTGGATATCTATAGGAATACGATTATGTAGTAAGAAGCAACGTTACCTTCTATGGGATGACTTAGGCCATCAAATGAAAACAAAAATAAATTTAAAAAGTACTCCCGGCGCTTCAAGAAAATTGTAAAATTAACTCAAAAGGCTCAAAATAACAATTTTATTAAGAATTCACTCAATAAATCAAAGGCGTCCTGGCAAGTTATCAACAATAAAGTATGTACTTATGAACCCATTTATCAGATAAAAATAAATAATACCCCAAGGAAATTCGAGAGGCATTCAACAACTATTTCATTAATCAGATTAAAAACTCACCTAAAACATCACTCGAGACAAATGGTCTACAAGAAAACCCTAACACAATGTTCATGAGACCAGTTGTACCTCAAGACGTACTCAGGGTAATACAATCATTGAAAAATAAAAATAGCGTAGGATATGATGAAGTAGCAACGAAAGTTATTAAATTTGTATGAAATAACATAATCGTACATATTAGCCACATTATTAACTTAGCCATCAGCACTGGTGTATTTCCTGACGGTTTAAAAACAGTCATAGTCGCTTCACAAAAAGAACTGCAGGGAGGATATAGCTAACTATAGACCATTAATTACGCTTTAATTCCTGTGTTTTCCAAAGTGGTAGAAAAGGCAATATATGAAATAATGAACAACTTTCTGACAAAATACAACATACTATGTAAAGAACAAGCAGGCTTTAGAAAAAATAAAAACATTAATACAGCAATATATGATTTGTTACACGAAATAATGATAAATGTAGATAATAAAACACCTATCTGTGCCATTTTTACCGACATGACTAAAGCTTTTGACTGTGTCAATCACGATATTTTATTGAACAAGCTTGAAATCTTACCTCTTGAAATCTTACCTCAGTAACCGCACACAATATACGGAGATATCCAGAATTTGTCTAAAATCAAAATGTGAACAAAAATATCAATCTGATGGAAAAAAAAATCGGTGTACCACAAGGTAGTGTCTTGGGCCCCCCGCTATTTTTGCTGTATATAAATGATCTGCCCCGTCAGATACCAAATCCAATGGTTCTATTTGCCGATGACTGTACAGTTCTTATAAAATGTACAAATATTCATAATTATGAACAGGATATCAACATTAGCCTTGGAAATATTATTGAATGGCTAGATAAGAACAACCTAGTAATAAAATTACCAAAGACTAACGTGATGCATTTTCATCAACGTACAATACCACCGAACGTTAATGTACAGTAAAATGGACAAGTGATCAATAAAACAAAGGTCGCGAAATTTTTAGGAATTCTTATAGACGATCAATTAACTTGGAAACCGCAAGCAGAAGAGGTGTGCAAAAAGCTAAGCACTGCAGCTTATGTTCTTTTTAACCTGACAAAAAAAGTTGACATAAAGACTAGTTTAGTAGCATACCATGGTTTGGTCGCATCGGTAATTGCAGTCTAAGAGATAACATATTTAAAGCCCAAAAACGTTGTATAAGAGCTATGTGTAATCTTAAACCTAGAGATAGTTGTGAATCTCTATTCAAGTCTTTGAAAATTCTTACGTTAAAGAACATAAGGTATGTAAAGCAATGTTTTATCATCAAGGGTGAAGCTACCATGCAAGCCGACCTTTGTTCTCAAAATATTACGTTTACAATTTACAGCGCGACGCGGTTATCCCGCTTATATGTTAGCTACGATACGTTACCTATCTATTCTTACTAAATGCAGTATGAATTTAAATTTCAAATTGTTTATATATTCAGGGCATATTATAACAGTATTCACAAAGAACAGAACACTCCTGCAATCCAGTCATCCTGATTTTTTGTAGCTGTCCGCTTCCTATTGTTCAGCTTTACATAATTCACGGCTATGTTGGTAGCTCTATCAGGTCAAACAGTGTGAGACCGTTATTTTTTGCTTTGATGACGGATAAAAAGGCCTCTAGTTATTATATTTTATATAGCTTAATTAAGTCACATCTACCGGACTTCACGCCCACAAAAGTTCATTGCTATTATGACATAGCACCAATAAACGCTTTGACGGCAGTTTACCCAGACATTCTAGTTAAAGGCTGTTTTTATCACTGGTCGAAAAGTGTCTACAAAAGGGCAAAACTCTTGGGCCACACAAAATGTAAGGCCCATTAAATAATAATTGCACTTACGGCTACACTGTCATTGATTCCACAGACACTTATTAAAGAAGGATGGGAGTACATTATGTCGGAATGGAAATGTCAAAATTTATAAATTATATAGAGAGTTCTTGGATGAAGCCATATTTTAGTGCCATGTTATGTGTATTTGGAGAACACCATCGAACAAAGAACATTTCCGCAGGCTGGAATAAAAAATTGAACAAGTCATTAAACAAAAATACTGTAACACTGTTACGCTTAATGTTCTACAAAAGTTTCAGAAAAACCCAAATAAAACTTCAAAGTATTACTAATAACACCAAAATTATTAAACAAGTTATCTTTGACGATGATTTTATCTTACATGTGCAAATGTAACTCATAAGCGACGAGATAACCTTAGGCCATGCACTAGATAAACTAAGATAAGGTGATTCAGTTACAGTCAGTCATTTGAAATTTTTCACGCAAGTTTGATACATAATCTAAGGTTTAGTATTGAGTTTTATTTGTAATTACTACAGTTAAGGAGAAGGTAGTATATGATTTGCGTTAATTTTTGTATTTCCACATGATTGAGGGTTTTTCCAAATAAGTTTGCTTTCGTTTAGTCTTCTCATAACTATATCTTCTTCTATAGACATAATAAATCTGTAAACGAGGCTTTTTTATACATTGAAAATATTTCTATAAAAATAGAACATACCATATCTACAATATTTGTCTGTTGATTTAGTTGTGACGGTATCACGTAAAAAGTACGAAACCAATAAACATTGGTTTCATACATATATACCAATATATAAACAAAGCCAATATACCAACCAACCACATTAGGAATTGTTTAACATGCACGCGAACGAAGCCGTGGGTGGGCACAGCTAGTAATACATAAAGTTACATTTCTGACCGCATCTGTAATAAGTTCGAGTCGAGTCTATTTTTATTCTGCAAAAAAGAGCCATTATAGCAATATATTGCCTCCGCAGGCGCGATTCTTTAAGGGAACTGTTTAAAGATATTAACATCATGACCGTACCTTGTCAATATATATATGAAAACATCATGTACGTAAGGAAAAACTTAAATCTTTTCAGTAAAAGAGGTGAAAGACACAACTATGGGACTCGAAATAGGGACCAATTGGTTCAACCGGGTTTCAGGCTGGCTAAAGTAGATTCATCCTTCATGGGGTACTGTTTAAACATAACATAACATAACATAACATCACGCCTTGTTTCCCCGAAGGGTTGGGCAGAGGTGTACCTATAGTACACCCACATTTCGCCAGTTATGTTTAAGTCCCATGTAACAGGGGGCGAGCCTATTGCCATCTACCGGGCACAAATCCAGACTTCGGGCTGCTACTGAGAAATTCCAGATAGAAAATCCCAATAACACGTTGCGCGACCTGGGAATCGAACCCAGGACCTCATGCTCAGCAGTAGCGATTGTGACCACTAGACCAACGAGGCAGTCCTGTTTAAAACGCTACTGTTTAAAATGTTATAATAAAATACCTCCCCACATACTCCAACTGAATGAAACGAAGTTCAAAACTTGTATCAAACGCACACTATGCAGCCAAGCATATTATAAGTTGGAGGATTACATCTCTGACAAAAATGCTTGGCTCAACGCTGGTTCTGCTCCACAAGGGCGCCTAAACAATTGATTAGCATTCGGAAATATTGTTGGAGCTGCTGAAGATTGTAAAAACTAACTTTGCACTGTAAAAATTCAATCTTTTAGTATTGTATAATTGCAAAGCACACGTGTGAGCACTATGTAGTACCTACTATAAAGCTACCCTATACTGGGCACGTCTGTCATTGACTTGAATGTGCCCTGGCGGCTGAGAGGATGTCACGCTCACTCAAATGTCTCGCTGGTGGCGTGTGTGTTGGATCATTAAGTTCCCTTCAAAATGGTTGAGCTGAATGGTGCTGATCCATACGTCATGTTCGTGAACGGGCGCCGTCAGTGGGGACTGGTCATCTCTTGGCAGCCACGGCTTATTTTTATTTTTATTTCCGATTTTTTATGTTTTTATTACGGGTCTTTCTACATCGTTATCACATGTATAATTTCAACAAGACTGATGTAACAAATTTTTCTGTATCCATATTATTTAAAAGAGTGTCCATGGAGTTTCTTGCCCGTTCTTCTCCATAGGTACCTACTTTCGCTTTGGAATGGGCAACTAGCTTCATATTTCTGACTGACCGACCCCTTGAAAATTCAAAAGTGCCTGTAATTGGTTTATTTGAAATAAATGCTTTGAGTTTGAGTTCGATTCCAAAGTGTTATTGGGTTTTTCTATCTAGAATTTCTCAGTAGCAGCCCGGAGTCTGGATTTGTGTCCGGTTGATGGCAATAGGCTCGCCATTACATGGGACTTAAGCATAACTGGCGAAATGTGGGTGTACTGTAGGTACACCTCTGCCTAACCTTTCTGGGATTACAGGCGTGATGTCATGTGTGTTTGTGTACTGAAGTTTGCCGTTATTTTTATTACACGATTTACTTAGTAGTAGATAAATAATTATATTTCTGAACTTTGCAGTGTCGGCTGTACAATTTAATCCAAAATAGGATTGCTAGTGTCGTTAATTGTAAACGACACTACTGATGGTGCAGCTGGTAGTGTCGTTGCCAAAGTATGGTTGTTTTCCTCGTATACACCCAATATGCTAATTCTTAAATCTTTCAGCCCTGAAGAAGCAACAGCACCACTTCTACCTTACCTTGTTGAGCACATCCTGAAGCTTCCCACGTCATTCAAGCCACCTGCGTATATCTTAAAAGCACTGTGGCTGGTGTTTGCTGTAAATATAATTATATTTATACCTTCATAACCACACAACACATTCTCATAAACAGTTGACGATGCTCAACGTTATAGTGCTACGTAAGGCTTTGTCTTGGAGTTATTGATACCTGATAGTGATCCAGGAGATAATGTGCTCAGTCTTAACTCTGTGTCACCTGATGACGAGCCCAGACATACTTCTCCAGCCTGAGAATCGAACCTATAAGGACTGCAAGTTCAAAAGTCAGGCTTGGAACCACAAGAACAACAAGGCAGTCCTAGTTTTTTGTTGATTTCTTTAATATGGCGATTTGGCCCCTTACGGTAATATCCAAATAATCTAAAAACATTCAACAGATGTCAACAATATCAAACGGCTCACTAGAATCCCTTGGTGAGAGGGTGTACCTAGAGAAGGCGACTGATCGCTTAGTAGCGATGCTGTATCCGGAACCTTCGGTTTATTATACCCACAACCCTGCTATATTGCTGTGGGCATTCACTTCACACAGGATCTCTAATTGTGTGAGGTTACATGTGGTAAGTTAAAAACATGAACAAAAACAGTCCTTTTTTTCAGTGGCTTAGTTACAGCCATATTAGCCGTTTCAATAATACGGGGCCCCCAAGCCACAAGGGACATGTGTAAGCAAAATTTCGTACAAATCTAGTACAATAACTCAATTTCTCATTGATTTTTTGACATTATATTAATTGACATTGAAGAGCTCATTTTGAATAAATACCTAATGAAAATAACAAAATTTACGTGATTTGTTTATGACTCACAAAAGCTTCAAACTTAAGGTGCGGCTTCAATCCTCACGCATTTATTTAGTACAATTACACAGAATATCTAAACGATAGAGTCAGGATGCTCTAATTTTCTAATTTGCTTCGCTCGCTCTTGTATTCTCTTAGTAAATCAAGTAGTAGTCTCGTATCACAATGCTAACCTAACCTTTCGAGTCAGGATCCCTTTTTTTATTTTTTTAAAACAATACCCGTTTTCTGAGCTTCGTCTGTCTGGTAAAAAGGGTTCCCAAAAGAAAATTATATGGGGTCCCTTTAAGACTAGCTACGTCTATCTGTTTTACAATTTTATCTTATACTTTGCTCAAATGAATAACTTTTTTAATTAGTAACTTTATCTTACAACTTGTTTTTGTTTTAACTATGTGCATTTGCCTAGCTGTTATGGATGTTCTCTCTTTGAAATATACTTAAATAATTTTCTCTTTCCTTTACAAGAACTCCGTTAGATAAGACCTGTTCCTCTCGGCAGGAAGTGCAAAGACTTACTTCGTATCTAAACCAAGATATAATTCGCCAAACTACTTTAATTTCTAAATAAACATAAAACCATGTTTGGCTTTTCCGAAGGGGAGGCAGAGTTGAACTAGTAACATATAAACAACAACAACAACAACATGGGATGAGTCCCATTCCCATCTCATGTAAGAAGCTGAGCACAAAACACCACCATTACCATTCAATCATTTAACTCAGCCTATCGCAGTCCACTGCTAGACATAGGTCTCTCCCATGCTGCGCCACAACACCCTGTCTTCCACCTTCCGCATCCAGTCTGTCCTAGCCACCTGTTTGAGGTCGCCGGTCCATCTAGCTGAGGGGCGTCCCACACTACGCTTGCCGATACGCGGTCTCCACTCTAGAACTCGTCTGCTCCACCGGCCATTGGTCCTTCGATAAACATGGCCAGCCCACTGTCATTTCAGCTTGCTTACTCTGCAAGCTATGTCGGTAACTCCGGTTCTTTACGGATAGTTTCTGGATTTATCCTTCAAAGAAACTCCCGCATAGCCCGCTTCATAGCGCGCTGAGCGACCTTAAATTAGTGGACAACCCGACTGTCAGTGTCATACATCGGAGCACAAATCCAAACTCTAGGCTGTTTCTGATAAATTCCCCAACCTGGGAACGAACCCAAGGCCCCAGTTGTCACGCACGATCATTTTGTTAATGAGACTGTAACAAAAACTCCTTTAAAAAAAAACTTTTTCCATTTCAGCTCTCCCAATGGTTTAAATCAGAGGACTCTTTACCAGAAGATCTTACAACTCAGCCAATAGTTTGGGAGCTACTCTTGAACATTTTGATACAGGTTACCGACAAAATTATCGTGGGGAACTGTATGGAAGCTCTTCATGTTTGCTTAGAAGACGAAGACGATAATGCTAGGCAGGACTTTGCAGGACTGTTATGGTCTATGCTGCCCAATGTTCTGTCTAAAGTTTTGATTGATACTGAATATCAAATAGGTTTTTAAGCATGTTTACTTTTGCAACATCTTTAGTTTTTTGTTTCTTTTTAATTAATGCTTTTTTTTTACTTCAGTATTATTTTGCCTTTCTTAAAATATTTAACTTAAGAACTAACACACTAAATAATTCGTCTATAAAACAACTCATTCGTAAAACACTTCAAAACACCTTTTTTTTCAGACACCAACATCTGTCACTTCTTAGACTTAGCAACAAGTCTACCACCTCTGGAGTTAGACCAGATAGTTTGTCTAAAGACTGCCGTGCTCATAACTGCGATATACTCAAAGAACCTTCCAGAACATTGCAAAGAAACGACCAGACATCATTACGAATATGTTTGTTTGAAACTGGGCTTGTACTTGCTGAGTTTGGCTAATAACCAGAATGATAACCGAGGTAAGGACCCCGTTAATTCCATTGTTAACACCTCTTGTTTCTGGCAACTTATATTTTTTGTGAAATTTTGTGTGTATCTAATCATAGCAGCAATTTGCAGCGTCTTATTTATATATCATAATAAGCTGTTAATTCAAATTAATTAAAACATAACAACATATATATAACTAAATTAAATAACTAAATAACTAACTACCTATACAAATTAATATAAAGACACTCAGGCGACGAAGTACTCGTCCGCATCGCTGTCATCTGGAAACGTGCCCAGAAGACTGGCAGCATTTCCACGCTGAATGGCAATGCTAATTCTTTGGCCAAAGGACAATCCAGCCCTCTGGTCACGTGAAGTGTCGACTAGTCGGTGAGAAATTTGTTTAAAAGGAGACGCGCACTCGGGCCCCATGACCCGAGCGTTTCGACCCCAAACGGCTCAAAACTGTAGTTACCCATAAGGTTACAGTATTTGCGCCGCTTGAGGGTCTCTGCAGCCGCAGCAGCAGCGCCAGCACAGCTCGCCGTGCTAGCAACATGAGATGGAGCAAGGGTATCGACACAGGTTGCGTCCCACACCAGACCCACCCTCCCTGGCCTTCCCACCTTCCAAGGCAACATCGTCATACCGTGTGGTCTCTTTCCATCGATACGTACAAGTCCGTTTGGTTCTAAGACCGCAGGTACGCCGGCGGTGACAAGGGCTCGACGAATAATATCGTTGATTCTGTCGTGACGTGCTATGCGACCTGCGCTCCTGTAGCAGGACAGGCCATGGTGCCCGCGACTGTCGACAGCTTCACCGCAGTGACACCGATGCGGAGCAACACAAGGTGCGCCCAAGCGGAGACATGTAGCGAGCCGAAACGATGAGTCATCCATCATTGTGCCTGAAGCCACAAGCCTGAGCCTGAGCCTCCCATTCTCCCACAGCCAGCAGACGGGCACGCTTAACAGTATTAGGTGACGTGTTTATCAGGGTATTCCGTATAATACTGCAGAGCGGCACGTCCCACCGTCTCTGGTAGGACGGGTTGTCGGGGAAAACCGTATTGGGACAAGCCATTTTCCAAGCGTTGAACGCATCGGTCAAACACGGTACTTCAAAATCGACCAGTGAAGAAGATAAAATATTCCTGGTTAATTTATCAGTACTGTGGACCGAGGAGAGGAAGGCCGGTAAACTTATACTTGAAATTTTGCGGACGCCGAGACCACCTAGGCGAATGGGAAGTGTGGCTTGCTGCCACGCTCGGTCGTCCAGGGCCACATTTAGGATCGAAGTTAGTGTGTTTCTATTAATTTGGTCTACTTTTTCTAAAAGTTGTGGATGTTTCCACAGATGGGAGGAGCGAAGGTTATATGTAAATTTTGGTCCCAAACAACAGTATCGAATGAGTGTGAAGGCCGAATGAATGTTAATTTTGAAAAGTATTTCCGAGACATAATAATTTTTTTTTTCTTCAACGAACGTTGGAAAGGATTCGTCAAAAATTGGGGACCCTAGGAGGTAAAGAAAGTCTCTTTCCGTAATTTTGAAATTTGGTGCTACGGTACAAAATTTTGCTAAGGTAGTCTGTCTGTCAGTGGTTTCGGAAAGATAAATTTCACATTTTGAAAAGTTAAGGTCTAGGCCAATAGAAATGAATTTTTCTTTTAAAAAGTTTAGTCTTTTATGACTGTGTCTACATCACCTCCTTAGGGTTCCGTTATCCAAATACCATACGTTGAATTTTGAATTTAGCTGTCGAATTATTGGATTTATTGCCAAACTAAAAATGACTGGCCCAAGAGGGTCACCCCTGTTGGCAACCAACAGCTGATTTCAAAAGGTTGTCTTTATAAAGTAATTTAGAGGGGTACTACAGGTACCCCTCTAAATTACTTACATTGATATAGAAAACTGTAAATGTTGGGTATTTCTTTTTGAACTTCTGCCAAGAAGGTGTCCCTGTTTACGGAATTGAAAGCATTCTTAATGTCAACCTTAAGGATGACCTCACCTTTAGCACTATTGAGGAAAGTGGATAATGCATATACCGCAGCCTCATAGCCCCCTTTAGACCCAAAGCCCAGCTGTAGGGGCTGGAATTTGCTGGCCAGTGTTTCGCTGTAAAAAGCACAGCAAATTTTGGCTGCTATACGACGGTAAGTGGACCCTACGGCAATGGGACGTATGCCGCCATCCTTCTTGCGCAGGGCACATAGATTTGCACCGTACAAAATATCAATGACGGCTACGTTCACATTGCCGGAGAGCATGAGATTGATGAGGGCCGTCAGCTCCTTCAAAAGGGTCTCACCAGCCTCCCCGGCGCCTGAACACATTAAGTCCTTGAGATGTTGAGGTGTCAGGCCGTCGAGGCCGCCGGCAGAGCCACTTCGAAAGGAGTACACAGCCGCGCATACTTGTTGAGTTGTAATTTCAAGTGAGTTGGATTCCGAATGGGGTGGGTCAGGGAAGGAGAGGTCATCTGCCGGGGCGGGGTGTTTGCTCTCCAGAGCTGTAAGTGTCTCTGGAGAGTACGGCGCAACCACAACGCTGCTAAAGATGATCCTAGCCGCACCTTTGATATCACCCTCGCATAGTTTAGACTCCACGTGGTGCAATAAACCTTTTTGGGGGAGGGGCGCTGTTAATTTAGGGTCGAAATTTAGGGCCGAAATGTTACAATTATCTTTGATTTGTGCTGTTAATGTTTTTTATTTGCCAATTTTTTTTGCACATGTAAAATTCCAAACGGGAAGGTGAGTAATTGCTCCCAAGCACTTATAGAGTTCTCTCGGACGGCCAGGCGGATACTACGCGCTAAACAGGAAGCCACGGATGGTCTCGCGCCACGAGGAACTCTCTTTAAAACTGGAGTTGACGTTTTAATTGTTGCAAGGGTTTTCCAAAAGGGTTGAGCGGGTGAATCAGGTGTTAGTGAAGTGTGTACTGTCGGGCATGATGAAGGCACATTGTGGGGTTTTATGTTTCTTCCCCAAATGTACTTTCAAGCCTCGTTCACCTTTAAAAAAAGGTACTTGGGGACAATGAGGGCATCTCACTAGGGTATCCAGCGATGTGGCAGGTTGACTGGCGCTTCGTACGGCGTCACTACTGTCGTCAGTGTTCAGCATAAAAAAACAAAGGCTGCTTACATGACTTTACGTTCACACAATAAAGGTAACTTTAAAATCTAAAATAAAATTAAAATGACATAAAAAATTGTCAGAGCTTGACTGAAGCACAATGACAGCAGCGCAGTCGCGCTGGCAGCCTGGGGCGCCGCGCCGCCGTATGACATTTTGGAGCAGCCCTGGTAACCGTTGCCGTGAGACAGCGTCGCGTCCAAAAGTCAGTTGCTGTTTTGATAGTTCCGTGGGATAATTTGCGAACACCACACGGGCGAAGAAGACTTTCTTTTTTAACGGTTCTTTTCGTTCCGGATAATTGAAAAACTTGGAAGGTAAGGTACCTTACGTCAGGGATGCAATCTTGTCACTGGTGAACATGCAAGACTACCAAAACGCATCAATCAAAGACGGTGGAGAAGTCAGCAAGCATGTAATTATAACGAGATGACGCTCGACAAAAGTGTAATAAGCCTATTTCGTTTCTTCCTAATCGTTTGTTAGCAGGACGTATTTGTGCCAAAAGCAAATCATAATATGTACCAAAGTTCGGCGTGCGTTTTCGTATATGCCTCCTCCAACTGTATCCATTGTGCTCTGTCCTCTGTTAGACGTACTACTCTGTCAAGAAAGTACCGAGAAAAAATCAGTAATACACCAAATGTTATTCATCCTTATTGCCTTCAAAAAGTATGCTCCTTCAGAAACGATACACTTACGCTAACGAATAATCCAATCATCAAAACTTGTTTAAACGCTTTTTCCGGAATTGAGTTCAGTTCTCGCCGAGAGTTCTCCCCTGTATGTCTTTTACCGAATGAAAACGGGTGCCACGAAGTGGTTTTGAGTTTAGGATAAAGAAAGAAGTCGGCTGGAGACATATCTGGTGAGTAAGGTATTTTTAAGGTATTACTTGCTCGACTGCCTCGTTGGTCTAGTGGTCGCAATCGCTTCTGCTGAGCATGAGGTCCTGGGTTCGATTCCCAGGTCGGGCAACGTGTTATGGGTTTTTCTATCTGAAATTTCTCAGTAGCAGCCCGGAGTCTGTGTTTGTGCCCGGTTGATGGCAATAGGCTCACCCCCTATTGCATCGAAGCATATGACCCCATTTCAAATGGTCTTTAAGAACCTATATATCTTTCAGCTTGGTTTTTCTTCTCATATCTGTGTTTCTTATTTTGTCCCGTATTTTGACTCCTAACGTGCATCTTTCCATCGCCCATTGACATTTTGCTGGTTTCGCTCCATGATTGTCAGCGAGTGACCAAGTTTCGCAACCATATGTTATACAAAGAAGAATGCCAGTGTTGAAAGTTTTTTTCTTGATATGCATGCTGAAGTCTTTGCTCTTCATTATTTCTTTCAGAGACCAGTATTTTTATCCAACCATAGGCTATTATTTTGTTAACCTTCTAGGACATTGAGTCTTTGGGGAAGATAATTTTTGTCTCAAGTAATCACTCACACATTCGAAACAGTTACTATAAACTTCTATGTCGACCTCTGGGAGTTAGTCATCAACTTTGTTTTACTCGCGTTCATTTCTAGCCGTCATTCTCTGCTTTTGTTAGTAAGGGTTTTTATCATAAGTTCTAGTTTTGTGGGATCTTCTTTTAGCATAAGCATAATCAGCCAATAACGGTCCCTCAGGCCTCCTCTCTATGAGAGGGAGTGAGCCGTAATCAACCACGCGGGTTCAGTGCGGATTGGTAGATATCACATGTCTTCGAATTTTTGAAAATGATAATGTTTATTTTCCAAAAACAGTGCTATACGATTTCCTTATAGTCTACATTAATATGTAGCTCGGTTACATTCAAAAAAAAAATAAACAGTAACACATAAGACGCAAAGGAAGCATTTTGCTTATGAACTCCACACTAGGTCGAGCCTGTCTCGTGGAGTCCATAGGTGGTATTACCATATAGTGAAAATGTATATTTCATTGATACTGATTGATTGTTTCAGTCAAGAAGAAGAAGAATTTAGAACTTGGAATTCTTTTTGGTTCTAGGACATGCCGGTTTCCTCACGATGTTTTCCTTCACCGTTTTGAGTGCAGTGGGGATGAAATTATTTTACACAAATTAAAGCGCCTGCCTGGGTTCGAACTCACTATCTACAACTTGTAAGCCGGAGCCGTTACCACTGGGCCACCACTGCTCTTCTTTTAACAGGATAATATCGTCTGCAAATCTCAGATGGTTTAGGCGTTACCGTTGACGTTAAGACCGTATTCGTCCTAGTCTATTTGTCTAAAAATACGTTCTAGCTGGTACTTAATGGGTCTTCTTGTATGGCGCCTCTGTTTGCTAAGGCTTAATTTTATGTTGTGGTTTTCTTTATTCGATCTATGTGTTTTTCTCTCTTCTAGGAGCTCTATTGTCTTTTCGCTAAACTTTGTATCATGGGCTACCTATAATATCTTCCTTTGTGAAAGGTATTTATCTATGTGGTTACACTTATCTAGTACATATGAGATTATATGTCCTGCAGCGGCTTGGTAGAAGAGGAATCAACTTCGTTTGCATATTGTTCTGATGCCATCAATGTGTTTTTAATTTTATGTCTGGATTTTTTTGTAGGATGATTTTTAAGCAGCATCATAACATCCGGTGAATTTGGTGTTGAAATTTAGATTTTGTACAACGTGTGCGTCGTTGAAAAAATTTGGCTAGTTAACTACTAAGTAATCTATATATTTTTGTATTATCCTTCGGGTGATTACCATGTCCATTTGGTTTTGGGTTTTCTCTATTAAGACTCGAGCAGTGTTAGGTTGTTTTGTATTAAAAAAAACGATCAGTTTCTGCCCGTAATCACTCCACTTTCTATGTCCATGCTTTTCCATTATCAGTTCTTCACCAGCTTCTCTAGTGCCAGCCTGGGCATTCAAATCTCCGTTAACTATGAGGTGGTTGTTGTGATATTTATTTACAATATCTGATGGTTGATGCAAAAGTCTTAAATGTTAATTTCGATGCTCTATGGGTGCCTCCATGGTTTCTTATAGCTTGCCAAGTTAATGTTGAGTATTGCTATTTTGTCTGAGATTCCTTTCAGCTCCTAGGTATATGTATTTTTTTATCGATGTTTTAATGAGAAAGCCCAATCCTCTTTTTCAATTCATCTTCTTCCTCAATTCCTGCGAGGACCAGCCGTACTCGGAGACTCGGTTCTCGATTGTGTTGGTTGTCGCAAATCAGTTGTCTTCGGTTGTTTGTTACGGTTCCGGTATCGCTGTAGCCAGTTAGTTTTTTGACGACGGTTCCTATAGTGAAGCAAATCTACCCTGTTCAACATAGTTGAGTATGTCAGATTTTAAGACTACTTTTGCAGTTCTTTTAGTCACCTCACTGGCTGGACTATTCTGTGAGTTGCTTTTCTTTTGTGTGGGTTGGGTCGGCGAACCTTTCTCTTGCCTTTTTTAGCTTGGTGCGATGGTGTTTTTATTATTATTTTGTCGTGTTTCAGAAGTGTATAAATTGCAGCGTCTCTATAGTTATTAAGTCCTCATAATATTGACATGTTAAGATATTTGTTTGATTTCTTTGATCTAACACAATAACAAGTTTTTCATTTTTATTCTTTAGTTCTACTAACATACACCAATCGTGCGGGGTTCCTGCAATCCGTGTTGACTGCAGCTGATAGTACTGACGAAAGAGTCGCTTGCGCAGCTCTGCAGTTACTCTCCTATGTTATACACTACTTCACCAAGAATAACTACGAGGTAAGATTTACTTAGTTTTTGTGAGAAGTATCTCAAATCACTTTTGTTCTACCAATAGTATTTTACTATTAACCTGCTCAAGTTTCTATTCTTGAAGTCTTGAAATCATCTGTCTATAATTTGATATTTTTGTAAATTGTCCCTGCATTTTTACCCATAAATAGTATAGTTCCTTGGATATGTACGCTCTGTCAATTCGGTACAATATAAAAGTCCCCCAATTTCTAACTAGCTAGCTAATCTTCGAAAAATGCTACTATTTTCAGCCAAAATCAATCCTGCAAATCCAAACACACTTGATCATAAAATCCCTAAAACGGGATAGTACCAGTGAAAGAGGTGCTTCTTTATTACAACTGGTGTACATGGTGTTAAACACTGGGACGTCTTCACCACTAGCTTTGGCGTATAGTGTGGAGGAACAACCAACGGTAAACGTGCAATGTAATGCGTTGAGAGCGTTGATGTTTAGGATTCAGCTGATGTTGTGCTGTAGGGTGAGTTTGGCTTTATCTAAACTGAAATGTCTTGTTTAAAAAAAAAAATCCTATGACACTCCGCAATAATATCAGGCGCGGATCTAGGTTTTTGCACTGTTTCTTTCTCAAGCCATGAAATCCTTTAAAAAAACCTTTGGCACCTTTTTCCGTAAACTCAAGAATAGTTTTACAACCTATACTACAGGTTGTAAAACCGTACTGTAACAGTAGTCATCCTCGAAATGGAGGCCTCCATTTCGAGGATGACTACTGTAGTATACGCATGTATACTACAGGTTGTAAAACTATGTTTGTGTCTAATTTAGAGTTTTAGACACCGCTTTGTCGAAACCCAGGGGAAGGGGGGCGCAACATTATCCATTGCCCCACCCTCTGTCTCCGCGCCTGAATACTGTATCTTCCCATAAGTGAAACAATTTTCGGAATCGGATCAGTATAGTTCCGAAGATTGCCTACTGACCCCGAACAAATTCACAAAGGAGATCCGCCAAATCCCATACAAAAACCCAAGGCCCGGCGCAAAAGAAATGTATCTCAGATTTTAGAGTAATAATAGTAGAAATATTGTAAAGTATCGCTATTGCCAAATTCGGTGGCTAACATGGTTTTCTTGCCCGGAGAAGTTCAATAGGCGCTAGATGTAAAAATGACACTTTCATGGAAAAACGACGTTGTAAACGATCAACGATCGGTAGGTCGCAGTCATCGCTCACTAATAAAGAACTTTATTAGTGATCGATGGTCGCAGTAGCAATCAAACAATTGAATAACTTTTCCGGGCTAAAAAACCAAGTTAGCCATCAAATTTGACAAAAGCGATACTTTACAATATTTCTACTAATAATACTGTAAAACAGATACATTACTTTTGCGTCGGACTTGGGGCAATTTTGGCGGATCTCCTTTTACCTTTATAAAATATTATAACTAGTTATAGATATATGGGACACGAAAATAAAAATAAAAAAAATGTTCCATAGGTAAATATTTTTTTTTAAATCTTTTCAAAGTACTCTCCACTAGTCTCTATACAAAGTTTCATGACCTCAACCCCATATAAAACCAATGGGGTTTGATGATACAGCGATGGGAAGCACGGAAAGAGCGATCTGATGAAAATTTGAAGTTGTATTGCATGGAAATACGGGAAAATTTTAAGAACAGATACGCGGGACACGCAGAAAGTTTTGCGATATAAAAAAAAAAAGTTCTCCAAGTTTTCTTTTTAATTAAATCTCTTCAAAGTACTTTCCACTAGCCTCTATACAAAGTTTCATGCATCTGTACCAGTTTTCGAAACACTTTTTTCAGTCTGCCGTAGACACCTCGTTCACAGCCTGCTCGAAGTCGAACGCTGACAACGCATCTTCCGGCGACGAAATTTGTATCCCTTTAAGAAGCAGATTTTTTACTATCGGGAATAAAAAGAAGTCACACGGTGCTAGGTCAGAGCTGTAAGGAGGGTGACCCAGGACTTTGACCGGCGTTCTGTCAAGGAAGTCCCTTGTTTTGAGCGCAGTTTGGGCGCGTTGTCGTGGTGGAGAGAGGAGACCCGTCTTTGGTCACTTGCTCACAACAGAGAAAACTTCTGCAAAGCATTTGGTACCTAGTAGTATACCATTCAGCGTTGATGCTTCTTGAGTTCCGTAAAGGAATTGGCACCCAGTAGCACGTCAAATTGAAAAAAACTCGCAATAAAATCTTCCCCCCACTTCTAGATCACTTCACTTTGGTAGGTGTTGATTCGTTTTGAAACACCCAAACCGTCTACCTGCGCTTCGTTTCTGGATCGTATTGATAAATCCAAGAATCATCACCTTGAATGATGTCGTAAACACGCCGAGATTAGCTTGCTTCAAATTTGTTTATCATATCACGGCACCATTCCACCCGGGCCTGCTTCTGAGCATCTGTGAGGTTGTGCGGCAGCCAGCGTGAAACTATCCTCCTCACGCGAATATGCACGTGTAGAATTTCGTGAAGGCTTCCCAATCCAACCTGCAGAATCTCTTGATACGTTACTTGCCTATTGTCTTGGATTGAATTTTTCACTGCTAGCACGTTTTCTTCTGTAACAGTCGTCAAAGAGCGACCAGTTCTTTCTTCATCCTCCATAGTTAGTCGACCGCGCTTGAATTCGTTATACCAACGTAACACGGTTGCCTTAGAAGGACCTTCATCCATGAATGCCATTTGAATTCTATCGTACGATTAGTCCGGTTACAGGAGACTTGAAATCGCAAAAATGTTCCCGGCTCAGGTCCATTTTTAATGAGAAACGATAATTTAAATTAGCTCGCAAACAATGTGGAGGAAAATTTTGAAATTGCAACGTACCTATTCCTACTTACAAATAATCATATTTTCAAAATAGACTATAACTGGCCAGTATCTCCATACATTACAAAAAACAATACTTTCTGAGTGGGTGGTGAATATAGAAATACATTAATTGTATTTAGAAATTCCATCTAGACGCTTACTGCGGTAATTGCGGAGATATTTGCAATCCCTTTTCAAGATATTTATTTCATGGATTTCAACCAATTATTCCATTTATAGTTTTAACTTAATTTTGCACAAAACCGAATAGTCGCTCTTTTACAGTAGGCGCTTTCATTTGCATTTTGCCTTTACCATCGTCTTATAAAACCTGTTTATTCCTCTTACAGGAATCCAAAAACCAGTCATCGGCAGGTTGGAAAACTCTAAGCTCAATTTTCAAACACGCAATAGTGACAAAGAACGACACAAAATTGATAGCGACACTAACTTCTCAACCGTGGACACACACGCTGATACACTTCCAACTAACACAAGAGCAGACAGTAGAATTCTTAACATTCACACACAACTGGCTGACATTACTGAAGATCACGATAAAGAAATGCCAGGAGATGAATAAAATACAACTGTGCAAACAAAGTCTGGTTATTAAAACAATGGTGTTGATGAAGAAGAGTTTGGTGAACGAAGGAGATTTGAAAGATATGAACAAAAAAGTGTTGGTCATCGTTGATGAGATTTTAGGAGATTCTGGAATTAAATTGAACTAAATTAGGGAATTATGTGATTAAATGAGGTTTCGGATTAAAGTATTAAATTAATATTCCTGTTTTGTTTCTTTCCCGCAATTGACTCAGGCGTACATCAGCACTGTCTACTACGAGTATAATCACTTACAAGATTTATCTTCAAGCCCACTTTAGTTAATGGTGCACGTAACGTTATTTGAAATCTAACACACATTCACATAAAATTCGCGATTGGCATTCGGTTGTGCAATCCTTGGCAACGTATAGCCCTTATCGAAAGGGACATTACGATTACGAACTATCCCATTGTAAATTACAAACGTAACGTGTATGCAAAATTACTAATTAACTTTCTATTTTAACGATTGTCCAAAATATTCCGGAACTACTTTCCATGCAACGCTTTCCAAAGGACGAGAGAAATTATATATCGTACAAGCCCATTATAGGTGTAGGACACTCGTATAGAATAGGAATGAGCGTGAAAAGCAAACACAATAGATATTAATTTATTTATCGATGCAGTTAACGCCTGCGTATTTCTATGCGAACAATTTATATGGCATTTTGTCATATCGGTGGTTAGAGAAAGCAGATTATACTCCTTGACAATGATTCTACAGTGAAAGAAGCCCACTTCTTGAGAGCCAAAGAGACTAATGATGGAGAAAAGCCTAAGAATCTGTGGAACACAAACTCTTGGATTCCTTAATTACTTAATCTTCATTATCAGAATGGGCATTTTGATAATTCAAAAGCTAAAAAGTAAATAATCGGATTGAAACAAACGCCTTGATTCGATTCGACTTCGCCTTTAAATTATAACGACCTTAAACTTGAGAAAAATATTTATAGTATTCTGTCTTATCACTGGGTTAGAGAAAGCTGTTGATAGTGCCTGAAGCGTGACGCGTTAATGTTGCTTGCAAATCCTACAAAGGTAGGGTAGGTAATGATTGTGATGTGTGATTCGGTGGCACCGTTGTCATGCCAACCTTGAAGCTTGATGTTGAGAACACTCATACGAGTAGTTTTAATTGCTTGGCTTTATTTTCATTGATGTAGATATAAACGAGCGATGAATGCGGTCTTCTTAATGGCCAACAAATGCAATTTACTGAGGCTGTTATTATGAATTTGAGTTATATTTCTGAAGTGGATTGTTACTAACTGGTAATTTGGTAAAATACCAGAATTTGACTGAGAGTTATCAAATAAGTGTTGATGGAAGACAAGGGAGAAGAAGACCAAAGAAAAAAGGTTGGACATGGTGATGGATTAATGTATGAAAAGAGAGTGTCGCGCGAGTGTTAGTGTGTGAGTGACGTTTGAGAGTGGGTGGAAGGGAAAAACATTTTGCACCGACCCCACCCCAAATAACATGGCACAAGAGCAGGCAGAAGCATTTTAGGATTTCCAATTTTAATCAGCTTCCTAAAATTACGATTTTCCCACATCTTTGGGTTTGTTTGGTAGAAATGCAGAGGAAGTGCTTTCGAGCTGCTGGGATAAGCTAACTACTACTAGAAAAGGCAAAGATTCTTTAAACAATAATCAAATAAAATGCAAATAAAGACATGAATAAGAATGTTTTTTACTAAGACACGGCAGACATTCAAAATATAGTTCATCTTAAGACTCAAAAAAAATTATGACAATCAAGTCACTTAATGTTTCCGTAAAAAGATATCATGGAAATGATTTCTTTTTACGGAAACATTAAGTCACAGGTTCTCAGTACGACTAACGTGTGGTTTAGAAATAAGTGTTTGTTATTTAAGGTTAAGCGGTGCTTATGTTGCTTTTGATCCGGTTCAAAGCATTGCCGACGAACTCGTCATGGTTTTCTAGGTAAGTACCAATCATGATCTAGCAGTTTTAAGATTAAATGTCGGATCGTTGCATACATATTTGTAATTAAATTTATTTTTTTATTTGTTCGATATTTCTAGAAAGCTTTCAATTTGCAGGCAAACGGTACTTCTTATTTATAGGTTTTAGTTATGTTTTTATTTATTTTTCTAGAGCCTAGGGCTAAGACGACCCACTGACCAGATAAACTCTTTCTTTATTTTTTTTTATTTTTACACATTTCAGTAGCATCACTTATTAACGCCACACATAGTAATGAGTGGAAAGCGTATAACGTTAGTAAATGCCCTTTATAAGTTTCAGTAAAATCTCCATGTTTTCAATCGTGATTTGTTACTCAATACAGTTATGATACATAATGTAAAGCTTAATTTTAATCTTTCTATAACTTCAACTCTAGCCGTTCTAAATTACCAATAAACTACCTAATTTTAATGTCTTTCTTCATCTTTTATAAATACTGCATGTTTAGGTATTTTCAAATCACTTTATAGCCTCTGACATGCACTTCTTTGACTACCAAAACAATACTACCACTTGCTACAATGGACTATGACGTCACAGACCTACCACTATTTTTGGTGGTGGTGCTTGCTTCCCCGTCAGCAGTAGCGAATGGAGCAGTCGACCGCAAACCGCTGAGCAAGCGCCACTTTCCACCGATCGACTCTTGCGCAGCCTCAACTGTACCTACTAGGCAAGTGAAGCCTACTGTATATTTTGTGAAGTGACAGTGATGCAACTGTGTGCATATTAGTGTTTGCCATGTTTTCAAAGAGGACTTTTTGCAGTGTTAAAATGAATGGTAAGATTTTTTTTTCAGTGTAGGTATTTCATTTTGCATATAGTGAGATATATGTATATAAGATTAAGATAAAAGATAATAATACGATGACTTATGAATAATAGTAGGTAAAAGAAAAAATATTTTCGAATATGGTACCTATTAAGTTTTCCTCTGAAGATTCTTCATGAATGTGAAACATGGATCAAATTTTAAACACAAGTTAAAGTAAACAGCAACTTTTATCAATTAACTGCAAAGAATAACTCAATCAATATTGCAATATATCAAATACAAATGAATATTTTATAAATACAGCAAAAATAAAAACGCTTTCTCAATTTTTGTGACACATAAATCGAAAACAGTAAGCCGGCAAATAAACATGAAAATTACAAAGACAACTTTCGTCGATTTAAAAACAAATATCCAAAAAAGCTTAAATAGAAAAATCGAAGTTTGATTTACATAATTACTCATGTAAAAAGATACGCACAAGTAGTCAAAAGCTGTGCAGGACGTGCATAATTTTATGCAGAAACCCCGTTAGGCTGGCGTGTGCGTAAGTTAACAAACCAGAAGAATATCTAGATCGGATGCACATATCGAGATAAGTAGGGCTTATTTTTTGTCCAATTGATTTAATAAGCCCGATGATAGGCAGCCTCCGCCTAACGGTTCGTTCTACCAGACGTTTCTCAGACATATTCCATTTTTTCTCATCAAAGTTTAATTTATTAGTTTCCGTCCGTGACATTTTATGTTGAATGAGTTTGACACGGTGATTTGAGAAATCATGCTTTCCGTTCCAGTTTTATTTTATCCTACATCGTATTCTTTGTCGGATTTCAATGTTTTTGTTTTATTTTTATCAATTAAGATGCATTATTGTCGGTCAGAGAGACATTGATGCGCGTTGGCCACCAGGATTCTCGCAACAATACTATCAATGATTATACAGCCTCTATAGTGGTTTAATTCTCAGTGACTTAAATATATATTCATTAGTGAACGCTTGATAGGTTAAAGATGTTAAGAACGAGCTTAAATTAGATTTTCTGTTCAATTCTAAAAGTTATGGTGTCTCCATTACGATAAGGCGCGTCCCCTTCTGCGGACACTGCCCGTCCTGTGAACCCTTATTACTGTCACATCTGGCGGTTTGACCATTCCAAAGATCTCTAGCAGCATATTATTAAATTTTTCCCGCTGGATGATTAATCTTTGCCTTTACTTCATACACAAGATACAATAAGAAATACCTAGTGATATATGGTTATCGCAGCAGGGTTAAAATAATAGACACGATCTGTCCAAACACTCGATGTTAAGTTTATCTGGTCTAGTCGATAGTTGCTTCACAGTATGCCTTTGTCTCGACATTTTAGTTGTCTCCGTTGGAAAAAATAGAAAGCAAGTCGTGATCGATTAGCCATTTTCACTTTTATTGTTCTCTAAAGTATACAAAATTAGATTCAATTCGCGCATTGTTTTCTGTTAGTACGAGTGGAACGTGTACCCTTATATCGTGTGAAAAAATAAAAATAAACCTTAGATTTCCATCTACAATCAATAATTTAGCTCTTTTTAATTTTGTTTTTTTTTTGTGCGTCGCTTATGTCAGGCATATGTCCATTAGTAGACGTCTTCGGTCGAGATGATGATGAGGATCATTTTGAACGTGATAAAAAATACGAAAACCAAATGAAATATTGCAAAGCTTTAATCTGACATTATCGTAAAAAAGCTAAATACAAACAAATTGCTAATATATAATGTGGTTACACAAAAACATGGGATGACACGCACAACAAATGGTGCAATTTATCTTCTACGAGATTTTATTTATTAACGTGGCAGGTGTATTTCGTAATGTCTATAGATAGAGATTAATGGTGTTAAGAATCAGCGAGCTTGGGAGGAAAATGGTACGCTACTAGATTGACAAGACTACGAACATGTTTGATTCAAAACCGATAATGTTCAAGCAATCAATATTGGTTGGATGATGCTATGAGTGCCTGCTGCAGTAAGGTTAACGGGATTGCTACGCGTATTGCTGTTACGGTAATTCTGAATGGTGCACACAAGTGCGGCGCGACGACGGCGGTCAATTCGCTAACGTCAAGCAAAGAAGAAACAGTTTTCCCACTATTCGTTACAAAAGATTCTGTAAAAAAAACTCACCGTGAAACGTTAGGTGAAGTAAGCTTGAAGTCGATCACTTCACCTAGGATTTCTGTATGTGAGCTTATCTTTTACCCAGAAGAAAATGAGCCAACTTTCTTTATAACATCGAATACAATAACAATGCTCTATGCTATTGATATAATATCCGGTCATGATCGGAAAAGCTGCCGACCGCAAATGATCCAAATTACTGGATATGGGTTACATCGACGGAAGTTGATTTGAATACATGTGGAACACACCGTGTGTTGTTATCCAATCAGAAAATTGTAGGAATAGACTGATCACGATATTATGATAGCGAAAATAATTGAAACATTGTCTTGCGTTTAGCAATTGCAGCATTGCTTCACCTTATGGCGGTCAAGATTGTTTGGCACGCTAAAATAATTTTCGCTAAAATTAACACTGCGTCGCGTCCAATTTTTTTCATTACTATTCACAGTAGTTCAACTTTCCATGTGGACATTATTTCATAATTTTTCCTGTAGACCATTATTCCACTATTGGGACACATAAAATTTTCTAATATATAGGTATCTAAATGTCTTTAAGTTCCATTTACAGAATGTTTTGTCATCCAAATCCAGGGTTGGTTATTACACTGGCCATAGCTCCGGCCTTACAAGAAGATACTGTCCGTAGACCACTCTGGGTAGCTGACCGCAGAACCTGTCTTGCTATGGCTGATATTTAAGTCCATTCATCGATAATTATATAACATTAGCCGACTACTTTATGAGACCTACGCTGTCTGTTAGAAAATCTTTACAGCAGAAAGCCTGCAGCTTCGAACATCGCATGAATTACTTTTAACATTTAGTTATTGAAATATTACTGTTACTTTTTTGTTTTGTGCCCGGTAGATGGCAATAGGCTCGCCCCCTATTACATGGGACTTAAACATAACTGGCGAAATGTGGGTGTACTATAGGTAAACCTCTACCCAACCCTTCGGGGAAACAAGGCGTGATGTTATGTATGTTATGTATGTACTGTTACTTGTGCCAATTTGTTAATTGCTGTTCCTCAAACAAAAGCAAATACTGTTTCTGAGAACATCTTTAATTAAACCAGCTCGACATTATGGCAGCGATTAACCGGTAATACGAAACATGTTTATTATTGCCGAGCAATGGATATTGAGATCAAGAGCAATGATTATTGTAACTGGGGTCAAAAATACTTTTTCATTTCTTTTTAAAATATTATCATGTTTATGGTAATGGTACGTACGAGGCAAAAATAGTTTTGTTACTCGATATCTACCGATCGATTAGTTTTTAAAGATAGGTTAAAGTCAACAATTTAAAAGACTGATAATTAGTGATTACAATAACGGGTTTCCGTATGTGACTCCCATTTCCCTTAACTAGGTACTGTAGAGAATCTATCAATGTACCTTGTAATTGTTTATGGTAATTCCTCATCAAGTAAGTCCTTTCAGTTCAACCGGCTTCCGTTCATAGACAACTTCACGCATGCTTTCTAATTATATAGGCGAAGGAAATGTTTCCGCAATGCCGTTTGTCCACACTCTGCCTAAGGTCTCATTTACTTTCCTTCAACTACTCTATAATTTAACCACAAATACATAATTGATGTGTATGTGAAACTATTTGAAATTGTTATTAATTTTAAGACGGAATTGAGAAAATTAAGAGAGTGCGTTCTCGATTGCCTTTAGGCCACTTATTTATTTTATTTGATTGAGATCATAATCTCAATCAAATAAAATAAATAATGTTATGGTATTCAAAAACGAATAATTATATAATTTACAAATGTTGACCATTTAGCGAGGCGTAGTAATAAAAAATTAATGCAATAAGTTTTTTAATATCTGCAAACTGCTGCAGATATTTAAAACTGAGATAATAAGAAACGACTGCAGATGTTTCAGTATCTAAAAGTGAGATAATAATATATCATAGTGGTTTGGACGGGTCAATCAAAACTAGATTAAGCAGTAGGATTTATATTTGTTCCTAATTTGATCAATATTAATACATAAGCAGCCATAGCGGTGACCAACAGTTATTTCTTGTATTGTTTTCCTTTTTTTTGTTTAGTGTCTGTGCTTAGGTGCTTACTAACATATTCGTTAGTTTTATAAACAAACATGTTGAGTCTTGGTTACTCTACATAACACATAAAATAACATCACGCCTGTAATCCCAGCAGGGTTAGGCAGAGGTGTATATTTTAGAACACCCACATTTCGCCACTTATGCTTATTGGTTACTCTAATTAAGAAAATTCTATTTTCTATAGGTGCATGGCCGAAAAATCATCAACAAAGCACAAGAAAGTCTTCTGTGCTTTCGTTGACTTGGAGAAGGCCTATGACAGTGTGTGGAGGGAAGAACTGTGGTCGACACCTTCTATGTACGGTGTGGACTGGCGCTTGGGACGGGCGCTGAAATCTTTATACAAGGATTCCAGTGCTTGTGTTAGGATGAATGGGGCATACACGAACCGGTTCTGTATCTTGAGGGGTGTTAGACAGGGTTGTGTAGCGTCACCGTGACTATTCAACTTGTACATAGATAGTTGTCTGACAGATTTGAAAGAGGGCGAGTATGGATTGACGGTGAATGAGTTGCCTGCCAAATGCAAAAGAGTTTGGAGCAAGTAGGTTAGTTTGTATGTTTGTGGAGTCTGTTTACAAGGGATTGAAAGATTGATGAAGATGTGGAAAGGAGAGCAAATGCGATAAATAGAATGAATGGTGCTACATATGCAATTGTGAGATAGTTGACGTCCAAAAAGGCACGACCGGCTGTTCACAATGGTGTGCTGGTGCCTACGCTTATGTATTGAAGGGAATATTGGCTGTAGCAAAAAAACTATGAAAGTAGAATAAATGCTGTGACTATGAATGATAGGCTGAGGAATTATGTGATAAGGCAACGGTTCGGTTTAAAAGAAGATGTAGTGACGAAAAATGATAAGAGTATGCTTAGATGGTTTGATCATGTTGAGAGGAGGAATGAAAGAAGACTAACAAAAGGTATTTCAAGGCCCATGTGAGTGGAAACGTGGAAGGAGGGGACGCCCTAGGAGAACATATAGTGACCTTATTGGTGATCATCTTCGGAAAGGTCAGGTACGTAGTATCTACTCGCAAGCGGCGCACGTGTATGATCAGATGTATAAACTTAAAAGAGGCAATAGGAGTAAGTAAGGATCGTAGCAGGTGGCGTTTTGTGGTTTCTGCCTCTCCCCATGGAAAGAAGGCGTGAATATTATTTTGACAAAATGCAATAAAAAACTGAAACTAGAACAAGAAATTACATAAACAGAAATCAGAATGTTTATCATACATTAATAGTAGGTACATTTTAAAAATTCACCAATGAAATTGTCACATATACTTCTCAACAAAAAGGCAGATAGAAAGCTAAAAATGCTTATGAACGCAATAAAAAATATCTAGTTTTTAAACTTGGAGATGTTAATCGTTCCCACAGCATTCCTTGTGTAGTGGTAATTAACTTTCACTGAAGGAAGCGTAGGGCTCAAATTGGTGTTGTTCAATAATGTTAATATGTAACATTGTTGCGTGGTGTTACGAGTTCACCTATAATATACAGGGTGTAACGAAAACCCTGTCCGATCCTGAAGGGTATTATTTGGTATCGTACTGCGTACACAAATACGTAATCATTTAATGGATAAGAGATCATTATTTTCCCCAATTAAAACAATTAATTTAAAAAATTTAAAAATAATCATACCAAAGGCAACACTGATCGCTCGACAGGGTTCACCAGAGTTCACCAGAGTTCACCTACAGTTTCGTGTCAAAGAAGCCGCCTGAGCGCGGCGATCCTTTGTCGCAAGCCGCCAAAGAAACGTAGGACTAAAGAAATCTACGTTTTGCGTACGCGTAGGTATCAGCTGATATTTTATTGTAGGCTTACGCACAATGACCCCGATTTCTGACCTTCTGTTTATCAAGAAACAATTATTATTGAGTTAATGTGATGTGCTTTTGGCAATGTACCCACTGTAGGTATCAGTTTATTAAAACATTTACTTGTTACATACCTCTATCTATCTAGAACATTAGTACACATTCGACACCTTTTTATTAAATTTGCACGTACTCTTCGCAGCGCACATGTGTACGATTTGAGTGACTCGAAAGCTTCCACAATCCGAGCTGTTACTTCGATTTCCGAATCACACATTCACTCACAAATAAAAATTAACATATTCAAATATTCCTGATTGGTATACGACATTGTTCGCGATACGATAGCGGCACGTGATACGTACGGACATCCGATCGCAAGGCATCTCCACGTGCGACTGGCGAAGTGTCCAAACATGTAGCGACCAGTCGGCTACATCAAAGGATCGAGGACTCGTTATGAGTACCTACAGCGCGGCTAATGCAGGGCGGTGTCCTTTGAAATAAAATAGGCGAAAAATAAAAGATTTCGCCGGCCGGTGGAGTGTTGTCAACTTATGAAAATTTACCATATTTAGTGTTACATTTCTCATGGTAACTAAAAATAAAAAAATCAATAGCTTTTGGTTTTTATGAGTTAGATTTTTTTTTACTATTTTTTCTAGTACGTATGTTAAACCAGGAATACGCCTTTTTTGGATCGGACAGGGTTTTTGTTACATATTGTATATGTGCCTACACTGTGACGTAAACGGTAACTAATGGGCAGTGGAATGTGACCGATGGGTCGCCTATATTTTCGCCAATAGTTTAGTGAAAATGTTGAAGCCTAGCCATGTTTTATTGGAAACTTATCCGACATCTGCACGCGTAGCCTGACCAGGTTTCGTCGATGGAAGGCAAAATTACAGATTTCTTATACTTACTCATCTGTTATTTTGTTTATTTTGCCGTCAACAAAACTCGTTCTATGGTGGTCATGGTGGTGCTGGATATGTGCGATACATTTATCACAGATATTTAAAAATAAAAAATAAACAATGAGACTGGTTTTTACTCTTTCAAACGATATTAAGTCATTAACTAGATCTTATCGCCGATAAAAATACGGCTAACGTATTCATTCAATTATTGCTGTTATTTGTACAGCAATTCTCTTGAGAAGCTAAGGAATAAAGATACCTAATAAATTATATGTTTTCATTCGCGCAACCCGTTACCATGGATTCAGGACATGATTCTGGACTGCGTTGAATTTAATTAACAACAGTTTTTTTTTATAAACGACGAAAAATTTCTACGCTGGGTAATCTATGTATCCAATAATGCGTTCTATGTGTACTTTTAAAATATGTAATTAGTAACTGCACCCCGCGGTTTCACACGCATAAGTCTCGATCCCGTGAGAACATCCGCATGAAAAATGTGTGCCAAATTTCATCCAAATCCGTTCAGCAGAAGCGTGAAGGCGTAACAAACAAACAAACTTACTTTCTCATTTATACAAATTTCAACGCAGGGGGTCCAGAATTGGGCACGCCACAATAGCGGCGGTAAGTCCCCTCTTTGAGGAGTGGTTGGAGAGGCGCCACGGCGTCCTCACCTTCCGCCTGACACAGGTCCTCACCAGACACGGTTGTTTCGGGAGGTTCCTGTTTCGCATAAAACTGAGGACACGGTGGATGTCTGCCCAGCTTGGGCGGAGCACCGCAGTGTCCTCGCGTAGGCGATCGGCGGCGGCGATTTCTCACGTCCGGCCCTGGTCCAGGCCATGGTACGGAGCGAGAGGGAATGGAAAGCCGTCACCTCCTTCTGCGAAGTAGTAATGCTCGCGAAGGAGGAGGCGGGGCGCGTGAGGGAGAGAGCCTTGCGCCCTCACGCCCCCCCTAGTCGCCGCAGGAGACGCCCTGGGCGTCGGGAATCGCGAGCAGATTCCATAAATAGCAGATTCCATACAATATACTCAGATTAATTTCGAATGACACGCCAATCAACGCATTTAGGTACGACACGTTTTTTTTGTAGGTATACCATATTCTTAACAGTATTATGTCAGCTGCGCTTGCGACGGTGTAGCACAGATTTCGCGAAGTTTCACTAGTTCTTGGTGCATACAGGTAGTGAAACTTTTACTCAAGTTAATTTAGCTTATTGTTATAACTTGACAAGTAAATGACACATGGATATATTTTAATTCTCTTTTGCAATGAATAGCAACTTTTGTAGGAGAGTTACAGGTGTATGTACGGTGTTTGTATTACGTCGGCTTAAACAATAATTTTCATATTTATATGACGACAAGCTGTGCGCCCGATTAGATTTCCAACCGGCAAAAATGCTATTAACATCTCTAAGGGATAAATTTTTAATAATCCTTCCTTCGTTATAAGGAACTCTTGCGCAAAATTCAGACTTATTTATGGCGGTTCAGGTTGTTTCTTGTCTGTCTGGTAGATAACTTATCGTTTTCGTGTCAAATTTTTGTAAACTATGGTTTAATATTTCATCACCACTGCGCTCAAAAAGGAGAATCAAAACATCGTCGGGAAACTGGCATGTCCTAAAACCAAAAATTTCGAAAACATCTACCAACCAGCACTTGACCCGCGTGGTAGATTACAGCCCACTCCCTCCCACAGAGAGGAGGCCTGTGACCCATCAGTGAGAACATAATAGGCTGATAATTAAATGGCTTATTATTCGGCATTTACATATGAAGTTGCCGTTTTACAAAACTGACCATTTGAAACTAAATTATGTATGGCTAGCAATAAATTCTAAATTCAATTAAATTTTAAAATGGAATTCTATTTTCAAAGTCAGTCATTTGTTTATTGATTAGTGTTTTTTTTTTCACTACACTTGTTTCTTTTTCGCCAATCTGGACACGATAAAAATACGAGTAATTATGGAATACGAGTTCCGTAGCCGTAGCAATGCCGCACAAACGGCTCGCAACATTAATACTACAAAACGAACGCACGACTCGTTATTGGTTAATCGCTCGTCCCCGCTGCTGCTACACAACAACGTACTCATACGGCACAACAGAGGGTCTCTAAGCTAGAAGATCTAGGGTTGGAAGCTTTGCGCTACTCACCAGACCTTGCGCCAACAGACTTCTAGTTTTCGAAAATTTAGCCAACTTCTTGGCACAGAAAAAAAAAACAATACTTACCGGAGAGGCAGTACAAAATGCCTTTGAAGAGTATGTTGGCTCCCGTACACCTAACTTCTTCAAGAAGGGCATTAAAAATTATCACTGCGCTGGCAGAGATGCACCGATAGCATGGGTGCATACTTTGATTGATAGTTCAGTAATAAAAAATATTCATATGTATAAAATTACTAACTTTCTGTATACTAAACGGCAATTACATAGGTAAAGACCCAATATTTGGAAATCGTAATCTGCGTTACTTATTTTCATTCATACGATATTTTGAACTCCTAGAATAACTCTCGATTGTAGGAATATTTATTTAGGTAACTTGTGATTTCAGGAGTAAACGCAACTGTATCATTGGTTGGGTAATTTAGAGCGAGCTCTTATAGCTACCGGGTTACTGCAATTTATGTATAATAAAGCCTTGACCAGTTAAAGTATGGACCTAACCCCCATACCGCAAATTGGTGAACTACATTTCGCAAAATACAAATAGCACGCAGTGTCAAAATAACAACAGTATGAAATAATTGTTATAATTGTTTCCTAGAATGTTACAGAATTGCGGTGTTTGATTATTATAATAGCTACAAAATGAACAATTGCTCGCTTGCAAACAATATAGAATTGCGCCCTTATGTAAGGCATCTATTACCTATTATGTGGGCATGTTGATGCATATCGTAGAAATAATTAGAAATTAATGTGATATCCTCGCCTAAGGCTGCTGTAATATTATGGTGTAAATGCGGTGCTTATTTCTGGATTTGTGCCCGAGTGATAACAATAGGCACACCCCATAATACATGGGACTTAAACATGGCTGGCAAACTGTGGGTATAATACAGGTACACTTCTGCCTAACTCTTCAGAGATTACAGGCGTGATGTAGCGCTATATATATCAACAGTTTCCATCACTTATAGCGCGCTTTCGTCCTGAGCTCCGAATTGATCTTTCATCGCCGCCCACCGCAACTCCACCAAACACTATTTCCGTTTGATTTTTTTTTTTTTTTTTTTTATAAATGGCATCTCGCAGGTCAACCTATGAGGTTGTCGTCTGCTTAGACGGACTTGCCTGTGGATTCCCTAATAAATTAAGGCCTCCAGCCAGGACTTAAACTTAAATACTAACTAAAAACTAAGCGACTACACGCTAAGGGCACCCCCTGTGGGGTACGAACCTCGGCTTAGGGCGTCGCTGGAAGAGGGCAGCAAATGACTAGCTGGATCAGGAATGATATTATTTAGGGACGAATTTAAAGCTACAGGCTCAGCGGCGCGGGCTGGCTCGGGCAAGGGTCGGGAGGGGCGTAAATTTGGGCGTCGCGGCGGGCCTCGGCGGCGAGGACGGTAGGACGGCGATCGGGTTTTGGGCTTATGAAGCGTGCTGGTTGCCTTACTACTCTCCTGGAGGAGGGTAGTGGCGTCGTCGGGGGCGATTAAGGTATGCCTTGGTCGGCGAATACTACTAATACGGGAAGGAGTGTAGCGGGCGGCCGCTGAGATCAAGGGGTTGGGGTGTTTTATGCCACAGTCAAAGAAACGCTTCGATAAGCGTTTCATGAACTGGTTTATGGTAGGCTTCCGTTTGATTACAACCAGAGAGGTTTTAATATCTCGAGATCAATCCCAAGAATGAGGGCCTCGTGGGTCGAGTGGTCGCTATCATAACTGCTGATCGCGGTCGCGCGCAATATGTATATTGAGATATTCCACCAAGATACTACTTAGCATTGCGGTGGTTTCTGCTCGCGACTTCGCCCGCGTGGATGTTGGAAATTACCTTCATCACCACGGCTCTGAACACGGTGAAGGAAAACATCGTGAGGAAACCGGGATGTCTTAGAGCCAAAATTCGAAGACATGTGACATCTACCACCCCGCGTGGTAGATTACAGCCCACTCGAGAGGGCTGCTACACACACACAGCTGGGACACAGGCCTCCTCTCTAAGAGAGGAGGCCTGTGACCCAGCAGTGTATGTTTATTATGCTAAAACCAAATTGGCCAAACGAGTGTACACTTACACGATGTTATGTTAAATAAATACCTAGAACGACACGAACCTCTGTTCATCCGCAACGTGAGTCAACTACTGCAAAGTCCTGCGACTTTTCCTACTCACATTCCAACATATAACATTCCACTTTTCCTTTCCAAGCCCCCATAAAATTCATATTACGAAACTTGCGTTAGTCGCGGATCCCTTGTAATCAAAACAAAAGAAAGTGTAGCGTACATCCGTAACGGGAGCGGTATTCTGGCCGCGTCGCATCGCATCGTCATGGAAAGTGATGACGCCATCCGAAGGTCACGGCCAGAGAATGGTAATGAAATTACCGGAGTACGCGCCGTAATTCTCTAACCACAGAAAACCGCGTCGAACATAGACAGTAGACTTCTAATAGACTGACTGCATATTTGTACCGAGGTGTGACGTTTATTATGAAAAAGTTAAAATGAGATATTTTCGCGATGACATACATGTGAGATTTTAATAATTATTTAACATTTAAGCCTTTTTTCATTCTGTCATATGTACTCTCGATCTCGATAGACAAAATATAGAATTGTTATGTATGTGTACTGTGAACCATTTACTATTAATTTGTTGTGATATATTATTTAAACTGTCTAAAAGATATGTAAATAGGTAGGCATCAAATTTCTGCAGACGGTTCATTTGAAAAAAGAGTTCTAAGTTGAGATTGAATCACTTGGAGAAATCAAGCAATTCCGTAAGCACAAGTTTATTGGGGTATTTTTTGTAAGTCAGTAGACATCTTTTGTTTTTATAAATTAAAATGCACCTGCTACCTTAATGTTATTATTATGGATATGATGATCATGGAGGTAAAGTAGACAGGAAAATCACTTTTCCTACTAGAGAAATTGTAAGAATGCACAAAAGCCACAGAAAAACTTGGAAGACCATTCTTAATATTTCTATCTTTTAGACCATTACACAATGCTGGATAGCTTTACAAGAAGTTTACAATGGACGTTCCCACAGATTATCAAACTCGTCAACGTTAAATTAACTTTTTTATAAGGCAATGAAAGTGAATGATTTTTATGTGTTAATCATAATCGGTGATTGTTGATGTCGTGTGAAATTATTACATTATACGACAATTTGTTGTACGTTGAACTGTCCCCTTGTAAATCAATTTATACGTAAATAAATTGGTTCATGATAATTATTTCCGGTTAGCAATTTAAAAAAAAAATGCACGTAAAAGGTAATGATGAAGCATCGAAGATGGCGAAGGGAAAAACAAAATTCACAACAAGTTTGAACTGAAGTTTCCTTAATACAAAATTTTAGGGGATAAGGAACTGCGATACCCTAGTACACCACACAGTAGAAAGAGTAAATAGGTAGGCACCTATTGTGTGGTGTGCGTCACAGATATAAACAATATAGGTACTTAGGTCTTCTAAGGCAGAAATGATCAAGCGGCTGTCATGTTTTTTTTATCAGCAATTTTAATTTTTATTATGTACTGTTCTTAATCCTCCAATGGTATTCATATATGTTCGTAGGTGTGTCTATGGAACCACAGCGAGCCCTATCACAATACCAGTTCAGCGGTTTTTTTTACTTTTTATATCGCAGCATCATACCGATATAGGACCGTTTTTGGCCACGCACCGTTATTTTTTTGGTTGTTGTATTGTAATTTCGTTAGTTTTAAATTTGATATATTCTTTTTTTACTGTTTGCATTTCCTGTGCGTGTCGCGATTTTTTTTCTTTTTATGTTTCTATGTCATGGTCTCAACCTATATCTAACTGCAAAAAGAATACAAAACTTCGAGATCCAAGAGAAATCAAACGATACCTCAATGTTTAATAAGCGCCATTTCTCTTACGTCTTGTGCGTACTAAGGCGGTTACCGTACAATATTGAAGCAATCTGAGCAAGCTAATCTATGTTAAAACAAGTAGGGCGTAGAACTCTCTAAACAACCAAGTTCACTGTTTGTCTACATTAAATATCATCATAAATACTGTTCATGTACGTTTGAACACAAACAATAATTTTACTTTTTACTAGACTTGTTACAATCTGGCTTAGAAGTATAATTTCGATGGTGATAAGATGGCAGATAAAGGAAACGGCAGTCAGGGAAAATTGAGAGAACACATTGGAAGCATATCTCTAAAGAAGAATAGGTGAACAAGGAGATATGACGACGGCCAATGATGGAGTGAATGACTCGCTCATGAGAGATCCCATGGCTATCCTTATCACACTATACCGACCACCATATAATTCACCATGCCCTCTACATAATTGTCGTAAGTACAAAAAACGCCGAAAACATGAACCATCAAATTTTCTCACAATAAACCTAAAAAATATCATAAAACAACGAATAACAACTCAGGTAAATAAATAAGCCAATTTTACGCACTACCTATTGGCTTAAGAATAAAAAAGGTAATTCAAAAGTCGAACCACCGCGAGATACCGGAAATAATTGATGGTAAGCATTGTGATCACTCCCTTTAGACCTGCCGATCTGACAATATTGGCTATGCTCATAAAAGTAAACGTTTTTTCCATATAAATAGGACCCATTTATAATGGACTATTTCAGAAGTAGTAACCAGAATTTTCCCCAAATGAAAACTGTTTTTTCAGCTGCAGCAGGTAGCTGTAACGCACCTTTAAGTATACCTCTTGTTTGCGACTTACTTTTTTGCTTTTGGATAATTTCGTCGATGTTTCTGGGAAACCCCGAACTTTACTGCTCTATGTTACCAAATTATTAACAGAATTATCGAAGGTGAGGAAATAAGTATGTCGCTGATTATAGTAGGAGAGGCAATAGTCTAGATGCCTACGTGTAATAAATCACATAACATTAATGATCCATCAACACTTTGTGCGCGAGCGAAATCAATCGTACTTCATCTTTGCGCTCTACTAGAGAAAGAAAATCATAGTGATTGGTGTGGACGTGGGGTGTGGATTTCCTCGACATTCATTTAGTCAGTTATAGCACTACTTCTTCTAAAAACAAATGAAGACATAACTCACTATTCATTGAATAGTCTAAAACGTGTGTACAATGTTTAAACATATAACATTAAAAATCTATTAGAAATGCATAACATGTTCTCACGCAAATAGCCGCTCGCGATGCGCACATAAATCGCAATCAACTGCAATTTAATTTAATTTCACGAGGCCAATAATCTTGCAGACTGAAACAACGGCATCTAACTTCATTAATATTATTTACATACAGATTTCGTGTACATAAACCGATACGTGACGAATATATCGGGTGCATTAACCCGAATCTTTGAAAGAAAACTACTTTTATTTTCATGTTAGTAGAGTGGATTTTTATTTGTGTTTGGCTAGAAGGTGGTTGGATATGCGGTGTGCTCTCTCGAGCGAGATAAAGCATAAAATGTGGTCGGTAGTGTTTTCTCGAGTCGAATAGCTGTAGTGAAACGGGCCACGGTCCGCGGAGCAGACACGAACGGTCACGTGGTGCACCGTTCAACCACTCGGTGTGGAAAAACTCGCTTCACGCAATCCTCTTAGTTATGACAACTGTATTGAAGTCGAAACAAAAGATTATTGCATAATTGGACACACAAATATAGTCTCGCGTTTGCATATGAACACGCGCCCCGAATTTCCATACTTCTCTACTGGCAGTTAATTGATGTGTCAGTAAGCATATATTTGTCGGAGCGGCCAGTTATTAATCAAACTTAATGCTTCACCAGTAACTTTGTGATCTTATAATGTATGCAAAACGTGCGTTTATATTTCCTTCGCCTGTTATGAAGCAAACTTTCAACGCTCACATATTTATAAATGTACGCTCAATTATAAGAAAATTGTTGTAAAATTGATTTATGCCGAAAACACATTTCTAGTTTTCGATCAAAGTCAATATCAATTTCACATTGTCACCTTGCCATTTATTCATCTCTATTTATCCCGTAAACGTTCGAAGTGGTAAAGCTTATTATTAAGGTAAACTAGAAAGACAAAATCTATATCAAGTAGTTCACTGACTTACTAATCTCTGCATAGCACTCATACTCACATTTATAGTGTAAAATAAGAATAAGTAATGTCTACAACAAAGAACTTCCTACGGGTGTTCCGCAGGGGGTATTTTGGGTCCTCGTTGGTGACAAAAATAACTATTTACTTATTCACCATTTATCGCTTTCTGAAAACAAGCTCTTCTGTGCCTAATCAATTGATATATAGTCGAATCGCTTTGCAAAAATATTCTACTCACGTACCGAGCTATGACCAAATAGGTGCCAAATTCGCAATTTGGTTCGGCAAATTGTAAATTATCTCACGAAACGACTTTTAACGATTTACGGAATCTCTTGGACGAGATAGAATTTGTTATGCTTTCCGTTTCTAGCCTGACCTAAACTCTGACTATGCTTGTTATGTTAAATCAAATATTTTAATTATCCATTTCTTCTATATATTATAAAGAGGTAAAATTTATTTGTACAACTACCGGTCGGTTTTCCTTTATTTTGCATTTCATAGCCCAATTCTTGAGTAATGCTATAGGCTATGTAACATCACGGTATGACCCTAAGGAGCAGAGCAAAAAGAAAGAACGCTAAGCGAAAACGAAGTGATAGCGTGGGCAGATGATGCGACGGGGTGGGTCGGGAGAACAAGAAATTTCACGCGGACGAAGTGGCGGGCAGAAGCTAGTATTTGATAAAACAAACCGTGTTCAACACTTGAAAATGTTAACTGTTTTCGGGCCAGGCCTACACCTTGGAACTTGTGGTTTCTACACACAGGTTTTTCGATGATTCGGCAGGATTGATTCCCGAATATTCAGAACCAGAAGTTGTATTGCAGTAAAACGAGATATCCTCCTTATTTAAAAAATATGTATTTTGGCAGTTTCATCATCAGCCGTGCAATAATGGTAATGTTCAATAGGTTCTATTAATTTCCATAAGGTCGCTAACTTACTGTGAACGGAAGTAGGTAATATTCACATAACATTATGGGTCCGCATCATTCACCATGATTCTACAATTACTGTCTGACATACCTCCATTGTTCAGTTCCTTCAGGAATCTAGTGATACCACACGCGGAAGACAGTTGCAGCCTGATGACAACTGTCAACGATTCAGTTAATGGAGAAATTACATCTGGTGGTTCTTTATGTAGCGCGTGGACTTTCTTTTGTATTAGCTAGGTACTTCGGAAAATGATTTTCTAATTAAGGGGACAACAAGACCTAAACTCAAGTTTTATTATGCCTAAAAGTATTTGATCCACTGCAGTAAACGAAATCAGAAAAATATATGATATTCTTCAGGATATATGCTAGTTAGATAGTGTGTTGAAAACATAATAAAACTAATTAGATAAAATAGAAGAAAATAACGAATATCCTCAAAAAAATATTTAACGATAGAAAACCATACTAATATATATCTACAAGCAACATTTTAACGTAATAGTGTTCTATTTTTTTGTCCAATCACTAGATTTTTTGTATATAGAAAAATGTTTCGTTTTTTTTTGCAAACAAATACTAGCGTTGTGGCATCGCGCGTCTTTTTCTTTTCTATGCAGTCTGACAGTGACCGCGCTTTAGCTCTTGTCAACCTGATAAGCATGATATTTATGAATCGACTATAATAAATATTCGACGTAGATAAACTTCTTCCATCTGTTATTTTAATGACATGCCAAATGATGTGTCATAATATTTATCATTGGATATGCCAGCTTTTTTTGTGTCTAATTTTCCTAGATTGATAACTCTCGACTTATCAAACTGAATTTACACTTTATTTTTCAGTCCAAAGACGTCTACTTTTGGACATAATTTTCCGCCAAGAAACTCCACTGCGACCGGTAAAATACCAAATAAGTTAGATTTAATGGCATAATCACATCCGAAAGAACTCAATCTTGTAAACCGGATCATATTTCTTTATTAACAACTTAATTAATTCGTTCGATAAATCACATCTTACATAAGTCAACGCACAATTTGATGGTCAGGCGACATTTACACTTTCACTAACTCCATAAAAGGGTTCATAAAACTCATAACATGCGTTTGTATTCCGTTCCTTACTTGTATTATCACACCCTTTTATGTACGGGTTATAGCTGTGGCGTAAGAGTAAGGGGCGTTATGAAAGTATCAACCATGATGGCTATCATTCGGAGAAAAAGCAAAAGACGTTTGGTGGAATACGTTTCATGTAACGTAGGTATTCACAGCAGCATCACTCATTGATGAATTGTTTTGACGTTTACTATCATTACTGATGAAATTAAATGTTTATTTCCGTAAGTAGATATACAGGTAAATATTTTAAAAGTAGATGACGAAATTACAGCTGACTGAGCCCTGAGAAGAAATGCCGAAACAAACTCAGAGGCCATGGTCTCTATTAAAGTCCAACACATTATATTAATAGGATTTAATGTGAGTCCAACAATGCAGGGCCATGTCTGGAGGGTCTTTCGAAGAAAGAGCCATTACAGCTTTGAGTTGATGATGCCGTATGTTATCTTTGACTGAATGCGTACTGTTGTATTGCCGGCGGCTTCTGGCAAAGATATACGATGGATCGAAAGCTCGTTTGTATCATTTTTACCGTGTCGAGTCGAGGAACAATTTATGCGTCTTTTAACCAATCATTTGTGATTTTACTGAGAAACCAAGTCGATGACCAAAGGATGGCTGGCTCTCGAGTTTCAAGTTTTAAAAGGACGTTATTGACCATTTAACTTATTGTTGGTCGAGTAATTACCTTAACAACAACACATTCCAACACGTCTCATGTGAGAAACTGTCGTAACATTTGACTTCCATAACGTAACGCTTGGCAATTTGACCACTTCAAAACCATTTGCCACATATAAGGAAAAGCGTTTACACCATACGTTACGTTGCACTCCTATTTCGAGCAGGTGTGTGTGTGGTGACCATGCCACAATGCGAATTATGATAGAAAACAGTACGTGCTCCTCAGTGAACGAATGAAAAGCACGTACACGCTACCAATGGAAAGTGATACCATATAAACATACAATTACAGTGGCCTTTCTACTAGTTATCCACGCGTCTATTGAAATTTTTATGTGCCATTCTGGACACGTCCTTATGTAACTTTTATTGTTTTGAGTATAAGTATTAAGGACTTTCAACAAAGGAACAAAGTTTCTCTTCACCCGCGTTTTGTTTGATGAAAAGTAGCCTATGTCCTTCCCCAGGCTTCAGACACAGTTCAGCAAATTAGCCGTTAAACATCACAGCCCCGCTCTGCGCGCCGCCCGCGCTGCCGTTCTTACTATGTTAACTTTTGAACCATCCGTCCAAATAATATTAGTATTTTATAGTATTCATTTTGATAAAGATTACTAAATACTGTAAAATGTGAATTGTTAAAAAAATATCCAATTTAAATATATTTATGTCTCACTATTTTGGCTATAATAGCTTCCACTTACAAGGTATATATATATATATATATATATACTTAAATATATATGCTGTTGAGGATTTTTTATTAACAACTGTTTAAAACAAACAATCCCACCATACATTATCTTCGTGCGTTGTTAAGTCTGACGGTTTTGGCAGCGCACGCCAAGATAGTTCTCAGAGGGCAGGATTACTTGACACTTATCGATAAAAATCTTTATAAATTGTAGCCTATGTGTTATTCTGATGTATAAGCTAAATTACTGTTAAGTTTCGTCGAAATCCGTTAAGTAGATTTGCGTGAAAGAGTAACCAACATCCATCCATCCCCACAAACTATCGCGTTTATAGTATTGGTAGGATGTTTTAACTTCATGACTTTCAGTAGCGAATACAACACATACGTCTACGTCTTGTTTCACAGATTTACTTCATAGTTCTATCTGTCTACACAGGGTAGCAGGCACATCGAAGCGCAACCTGTAACCTTGGGTTCAGTACATGGTTCTGAACCCCATTGCATGAATATTTTTAGGTAAAAAATATGTAGCCGTTCCATGTATTTTGACCGCGTAGGTATTACACTTTTGACCGACGAAAAATTTCCACGCCTGCCGTTCTTGAATGTTCCTGGACAATCTGTATAGCATACCTCGCAAAATATGTTATGTGGCATTTTTTGATGCTAAATCCTACTAAGGCACGTATTTTCTTTGAAGTTAATTGTTTTTTTCTTTTTTTTGTTTTAGTTGTGATGATATTTTTTGCGTCGTTTTTATTTTCATCAATATTTGTGATTTGATACAGATACTGCCTTATTGCATTTGTTTTCGCGATAGTGATATTATATATAATATTATATTGTACTCGTATTAAGTGATAATTAGTAAGTAGATAAATAGATTTCATGTAACGTTGTTTTTTTTGAGTTAGCTCAAAATTTTCGTGACGTTTTTGATGTATGCGTCCAAGACTTTTCACGTTAGCATCCCAATGCCATATACCGTGATACCAAATCTCACAGAGATTGCCTCATATTGCATGCGATCCATGGCGAATTTGTGACAATCCCTGATGAGGTGGTCGTGGCAGGGACAGTTGTCTTTGGCAGTTATTTTGAAGCGATGGAGGTATTGTTTGTGGAAGCCATGACCGACGTTTGGTTCGAGATGTTTTTCGGAATGTGTGTATTTCTAAGTGTGTTGGGAATATGGTTTTGGTGTGTTGGCCCTGCTCACTTGTTGTGTAACTGGCTTGCCACTTGGCTAAGTTGGTTTGTCTTAGCTCGCGTTTGACATATGACATCGGGTATGCGCTGTAGTCCGGTGCTTTAAGAAGCCGAGTGGCAATTTTCGCGGCAGCATCCAGACCAAGCTCGTTGGTATTACTAAGACTTAGGAAAAAAACGTAACACTAGCGCCGCGTAGTGACATTTTCCTTAAATACAAACTAACTGACGAGGAAAAGAACGCGAACTGCAACTGTTGATTATAATGAGCGCCTACCGACTTAGTCACATAAGTATAGGCTTATTGACCCAAGAATTTCACATCATTTCGCCATAACAAACAGTAAATTGCAAGTATTTCCCATGTTAACTTTAATGTTAGGTTCACTTTCCCACAAGCTGTAATAGGAGATAATTCAACTCAATTGACAATGATACGACATGTTTTTTGTCCCAGAGTGTAATGTAGGTACTACCTATACATACCTATGCAAGGAAGTAGAAAGTATAAGTATGTTTCTAATATAATAAATAGAAATTGCACAATGAAAATGCATGTGACCCAAACCAATGTGAATTGTTGATGTTGTACAGGTGTTGTCATAGTAGCGGGTGGAGTTCTTTTTAAAGTTAACGTAACTTTTTAAATGTTTTCAATGCTGCAAGCTACGAGTATTTATTAGGTACTGTGAGGATTATTGTGTGGGGGCGATAATAAATGCAATGTTATATTTATACCGTTTATGCCAAGCGAACATGTTTTCACCAACGCGCCTATTCTATAAGTGTTTTTTTTTTTCGAAACAAAAATCGTAATAGAAATAATTTGAAAAATCATTCTAAATTCGCTTCTATAATGTTCGAATTCAAAAGCTTTTTTTATTTTAGTATAACATAAGGTCGAATTTTGCAGACAACCTTTACCTGAGCTACGCCCACCCTTATACTTAAAGGCTTCGAAATAGTCCTGATTTCAAACACAACTTTTATTCATAACTTTCGAAAGCTCGGGCTTTTACTGCCTATGCCTCTAGGAACAATTACCTAAAGCTAGAAATCTAATTCACAATATAAGGTCTGTCTCTTGCAAGAGAAGGCTTAAGTCAGTGCGATCGATTCGCTATAATCTGACGCTACGTGTCAGACAAGTTAAACATTAATGTGCACTAATGTGCACCCACACGAACTAACGTCGTTAACCTCGTCGTGCCAAACTGGCGAAAACGATGCCACAGGCCTCCTAAGAGCAAACAAAATGATGTGACATTCACATCGGCTCAGAAAGAAAAAACAAAACAACTTAGCATCGTAATCTTTTACCCCATCAAATTAAGAAGTCAGAGTTCATTGAAAAAACCTACCTCATGCCCATACTCCTTAGGAAAAATCTCAAAAATGACTGAGTAGTCCGTCCCACTAATATCAATCTCTATTAAATATCAGCAAATGCTGATCGAACAGTGGGTCCTCAATCATATACTGAACCAATTTTGTCAACTAAACACACTGCGAACGCTATGCCCCGTAAGCAAAGCTGGACTCAGCCTAGACCGAGTAGTAGCTGATGTAGAGGTTGTAACCTGACATGGTTGTAACATGCAACCTCCGCGAGACCGTTATAAGTAGATGTCACAAATACGAGACAAACAATAATTTGTATTAAGAATAGAAGATAAAAGCAGCGAAGATAGAAAAAAAATACGTAGAACCGCTCTGAGCCTCTTTGACTTTAAATTATTACATTACTTAATTATAAATAGAACATTGTGAACAAGCATAAGTATATAAAAAATTTGAGGATTATATCCAAGATAGGAATGCTTGGAAACATGCTGGTCCAGCTCCATAGGACAAACTAGATAAAATCAAACTGGTTGCTAATATAATAGTATGATTTGTAATTTTAAGACATTGATTTACTAACTTATTCCTTGTTAATACTTAAGGAAAATCGTATAGGTACTTTTGCAATGTTTGTAAATATGTGAGCCTATCACGTGATTGATTTATCTATCTTTGCGTTATTTTAAATTCTTTTTATTCTTATTTTTTATTTTTTTTAATTCTTTTTTTAAATTCTTGGTGCATCGTCTTCAAATATAAAAATGTAATGAATGCATACAATATATTGTTAAAAAAAAAAGAGTGAAGTGGAGTTTCTTGCCCATTCTTCTCCATACGAATTCTTACCTTTTGGAAGGGGCGACTAGAATCAATTCTGTTTTAATGTAAATGTTCACGTTCAAAAGTACCTTTTATGTGCCTATTTGAAATAAATGCTTTGACTTTGACTTTGAACCTTTAGAAAAATTTAGAGGCCATCTGTTTTAAATTGAAGATTGTGTTATCCTAGGAAAGTACGCAGATACGCAAAAACCGCGATGGAGTAACCCCACAGAGCATCATTATAATAGTAACCCCTTCCCAACGTCTTCATTGAAATGTCTAAACGTCGGTTGCACTCACGTTGGCTACGTCACTAACATTTTACCACATCCTTATCTTACCAAACGTAATGTAAACATTATTGATCCGATCCAGCTTGTCCCTTGCTGCCCGCCCCTAGCGAAGCCCTAAGCCGAGGTCCTTATCCCACAGGGGGTGCATTTTGACAGTTCAACAACATTCATTGCGTAATTTATGTTGTTGAGCGACAAATTTTTCAACCATACGAAGAAATGGATTAGCAATATCCTTCAAAATGATTAAGATTTTGATTAATTGTGTGTTACGCAATTAGGGTGCAAAAAAATACTATGACTGCTTTTTAATTCATTGCTAAACGATAAGGCTACTAGTGTGCCCGCATCTTTACAAAACAATAATGTTCGAGTGAGGTCAAAGTGACACACTTTCAGATAATAAAAATAAAAAAATTACAAAGCTCAGTGTAAGTATGATGAGTCTAAAGAAAGACTGAATGACTTGCAAGCTTGAGAATACGGGTGTTCAGATGTAACTTGAAAATGATGAGTTTGGAGGTGAAGAATACAAGTAATGGAGATAATTATAAGCCTATGGCATCGGGCCATAATTTGGCCATTACTTTCACATTCGAATGTTTTGTTCGGAAAATATGTTTTTACTTATTGCCTCAATACTGAGCGATGATCATGGTGGTAAAAGTGTGTCTTGTGCCCTCAAAAAGGTTCCACTAACGCTTCGACCTAATTTTTTTTTTTTTTTTGCCCCACACTAGGAATTACTCCTGTATCGTGGGTGCGTTCACAAACATGAAAACTCAAATACACAAGACACCCAGACCCGGAACAACTATTTGTAGGTCATACAATTATTTGTTCCGTGCGGGAATCGAACCCGCGACACGCAGCGCAGCAGCCGATCGCTCAACCACTGCGCCAACCGTGCCGTGCGTTTTTCACCGGTGTTTATTATTGCTGGCTGTTTCTGTGAAAAACTCAAAATCTATTTGCCCGATCCGATATGTGATTAAGCCGCGCTTTTAACCACTGGCTAGACTAGACCAGAGCTAAAAATACATTGTTATATTTCTTAATAGATTCTTTGGACCCACCGGTACAATTAACGGGAAAATAACGGTCTCTAGGTTAATTAACTCAGTAAATTAATGTAAGTGTTATAATTATGTTAAATTAGTGTAATATAGTGGAACCTAGGTATTAACTATCACATACAGTTATTTTACAGTGTTTTGTCTCAACGGTGACGGATTTCAAAATATCATCGATCCCGGGGAGTCTTTTGTTTTAATTATGTTATTGAAGTTAATATTTACAAATTAAAGAACACCACAAAATACTGCTCAGGTCTTTGAGCTACGTCATTCACACACTGACACTGTTAATGTCTCCTTTTGCATGACAACTAGTGGAAGCTAAATCGATGACGAAAACATTCGCCCAGACATTAAACACTACTTAGTATACTACAAAAACAAAATAAGCTCATTACGAGTTCTAACTATATTTTAAGCCTGTAATGTGTCACAAACTCTTCACATAAAATCAGGTTTTTGGTCACATCATGGTCTGGCAGTTTCAGTAATTTATGCGGCCTACCCAAATGTCCTTTCTTCGGTATTGTTCGTCGAATCGTTGAGTTCCTTAATTTTGAGTTGAGCTGCACGATTACTGACAAATGCGTACACTGACTGGACAGGTCCACTCAAATCTGTGTGGTTCTGCCCTCAAAAGACCATTTAAGACTGTTTAGATAGGTGATCGTCAGTCTTCACATGATCTGACCATGATTGTGTCTGGACTTTAGAAGAGACTGCGACCTCGTGAGTTTACTTCGGCCTTTCTTCTCAGAGTAGTCAGATACGAAACGACATCATCTAGTTTTCAAAATATGATTGACTTATTATAAAAGTGTTTGTACAAACCTACTTACATAAATAAAATCATTCATTCATTCATTCACTTTTGGACGAAACGACAGTAAAAAAAAAACAACTTAAAATTTCAATTCTGATGTGTCTAAAATTATGTACTCGATTCGATTTCCCTGTCACCCTGTGTAAAATAAGTCAATATTCTTTTTAAAGTATTTTTATCTGTTACAGATGTGCGACTCTGGGTGTTCGCGGCCACGCTGCAGGCACTACTACTGTCTGCGAGTTGTGGCAACCATCGGCGCTCCATGGCCGCGCAAGGGGTAAGAACCTTTTTACCTCTACCTCATTAGTCGAACGTATGATGGCTATGTATGTCGTGTGCAAAACTAGAACGGTTGCCAAAGGAGGAAAAACGACGCCGTGGAAAGTTCAGGTGAAGATGGCGAAATGAAAGGGTCTGTTTCATGAAAGTTTGGAACATAACCGCACAAGCTCACTGTGCGCTTATGTTTGCAAAGAAATAAATGATTTGATTTGAGCTGTGAGTAGTGGAAACAACTAAGGGAGGCCTTTACCCAGCAGTGTTGCTAATTTAATTAATAAAAAACGTTTTATTCTACGTGTAGGAAGCACCTGAAATAACTTATCGTAATTAAGATTATATTTAATAAATAACTGGATTTCACATTCATATTTTTTTTATTCCAGGGTTTAGGCTCAAAGGGCGGCTGGAGACCAGTGGTCGGTGCTGGTGGCCTTCTATACGGGTCCTACGGCACAGCTCCACTACACGCGCCACACTACAAAATCCCTGTCCCAGTCATCGATCAATACCAGTACCAATCGTCGACACGTCCTCTCGCCACGAAAGACGGGAACAAACTGACGTCGATCGCGCAATCGTATCGTCCCACGACGTTGAGGACGGTGTCAGCGTCCGCCGGCCCTGCCATCAACCAGCCAATCAACACATACCACAATCCTTTTGCCTTCCAAAACAACGGTTTCTCAAACTACAAGTTTGTCCAGAACTTTCCTGTAGAAAGCGTTCTTGTTAGGAACCCTCATAATCCATTCAATCAACGCCCTATGTACTCCAAGTACCCAAATAAGATAAAGCAAAACAATCATGCTCAGAATGTGATGCTGCAGCAGCTGACTAACGTTCAACCTATACAATTTGGGCAATACCAGACGACAAAGACTTTGGACATATTTGGGAAGCCCATTGAAAGTTATGCGAGGCCCACTGAAGCCAAGAATCAACAGCAACAGCAACAGCAGCAGCAGCAGCAACAGCAACAGCAGCAGCAGCAACAGCAGCAACATCAACAACAGCAACATCAACAACAGCAACATCACCAACAGCAACATCAACAACATCAACAACAGCAACATCAACAACAACAACAACAGTCAGGTGGTTCAGAGATCTACAAACAAGAGTTCTATAAGCTGCAAGACAGTGACACAGCGCCACAGTCGGTCATTCAACAGCAGGTGAAGACAGCGCAACAACAGGGCTTGGTTGGCATACCAAACATCGTTAATCCTTATGCACAGTATTCGTTCCAGGATGCTGTATTCCCACCGAGTATATTAGGCAAGTCCTTTTCATTACAGTTGGTTACAAATCAGGGGGCAATTGGCCTCATTGACCCACCTACCCTTTTTTTTACAGATTCTAGACTCTTAATTTCAAAAACAAAACAAAGTCCTTTAATATCCTGATTCGACAGCTATTGGTGTGTTCAACATGTTTCGTGAATAAAAAGCCCTCGCATATTTTTTTCCAAATCAAAATCAAAATATTTTATTTCACATAAACCTGCACGGGCACTTAGGAAACGTCAAAAGCTAGGTGCACGGTTCCAATAGGTCGTTTCCTATGGAGAAAAGCCGACAAGAAAACTTCACGTTGCTCGGATTCCTACGTAAAGATATTAGGGAAAGAGCAAATTATATTGTCACCTGATTTGGCACCAACTATAGTTAGTTATTCTAATACAAACAAAACATAATGGCTTATATCTAAAATGTGTGTTTTAATTGACAGGTTCATTTGGCACATTTGGAGTTCAATCAGTGAAAGGAAGAGACCCCGTGTACCAGTTTCCGACGACGAAAACTACATACTTGCCTCCTCAACCGTCAAAACAGACGATTTTCAACTCGTTCAGTTACGCTCCCAACTACAAGACAACTCCGACGATATTCGATTCAACCACCCCGAGATTGCCGACAACCCAGAGATTCCCAACCACCCCGAACCAACTCTACTTTGGAACCACGTATAGTGATTTCAAGATTACACCCACGCCCCAAACAAAGGTATACGTGCCACCGAAGATCGATCCCAACGCGGGAGTCAAAGATTCATTCAAGCCAAGTCCTCAAGATCCCTTCTCAAAGAACCATCAAAGCAACTTCAACAAAGTCTCCGTCACCACATACAGCCCGACTGTTCCGAGTCCAACGACGACGTTAACCAACAATTTTTACGACTACAACTTTCCTGCACACCAAAACCAGCAGGGCCTAGTATACCACGAACCACAACAGAACGTTAATTTCAGTTACGAGAAGAAGAAGAATAAGATTCACGACAGTGTAGCCGCAGGCGTTAACCAACAACCATCGAAACAGTATGTTAATGCTCCCTTGAACACCGACCAACAAAACGCCCAAAACTCTCCTTATAAGCAAACTTATGAAGTGACTGAAGCCACAGAAACTGATGGTCATTCCCAATCGTCTACAGCACCTTGGACTTTGACATCACAAGTGTATGAGTATAACAACCAGAAAGTTAATGAAGAATCAGAAAAGCAGCAGGACTATTCGGACACGTACCGAAGGCCCGAACCAACGCCCGTACCAGACCTCCCCGAAGAGTTTGCCATCGTAACCGAGGCCGAGAATGGCCATGACAACTCTTTGAGCTACGACATGAAAGTCGAATCTCAAAGCAGGCGGCCTCTAGGTGACGACTTCGTTGAACCTATCGGAAAGCACAAGCTTAAAGACTACTACTACAAGGTGTCAACTCCTTCATACGATGACTATAGCACGTCAAGACGAACGAAGAAGCCGACTGAGGCGGCAATGTACAGCACACAAGAGACGACAACACAGTTCAATAATAATAAAGAGAGTAGCGGAGATATTCAAGTTGAAGCGCTTCCGACGCTGCCTCCGAACCAACATTTCAAGCGTCCGAACAATCCCGAGCGCAAGAGGAACAAGGTCAGGAGGCGCCGTCCTCCGCTAGCGAACATCAACCGCAACAGAGATGAGTATACTAGCACATCCAGCACATCAAGCACGTCAAGCATTCGCTCGTCCACATACATAGCATCTACGGAACCGACACCAATCACAGAAGCAGACGAAGTATACACAATCAGACCTAGAGTGAGGCCGACTAAGTCCCAGCCAAACCTGACCACGCCAACCGTCACCACTGATCTGACAACCGGTGCCTTACCGACCGTGACTCCGACCATCCCAACTATAGTGAAGAAGAAGCTAGCTCACCGCCGACTAGTCACTACACCCGCGGACAGACCAGAAACAACTACAACGTATACGAGAGACGATCTGAACAAGGAATCTCAAATAATGAGAATCACAAACCGCCCATATTTCCCGAAAATCAACGGTTATGATTTCAAAAACGATTTCTCACATAAGCAGGACGAAAAAGATACACCTACAAGCGATGTATCTGTGAGTTTATCAGACACTTTGAAGACTACTGTGGAATCTGAACAAGATTTCTCATTCCATAAAGACGTAAAGCCTATCGAAGCAAAACTAGAACCAGTGAAAAGTTGGGAGACAACAACTGAATTTTACAAAGAAGATGGAACAGAGTACACGACAACACCTCGATCAGACATCACAACTACAGGCCGCGCTCAACGGCCGAGATTGCGGAACACGTATAACAGAACACGATTCAACGTAAAAGACTACAGAAATAGACTTAGTTCCACTACAAGTACTACTGAAAAACCTGCTGAAAACACACCCAAAGTACGATTCCCTCAAAGAAGGGTGCCTTATAATGAAAACATTAACAATGAGAATGATAACACAACTGAACGCAAAAGGTTTACACCTAAAGACCCGAGACACAAAAATGGCGAGAACAGCGACACGTCAGAGAGAGAAACATATTCAACAAAACCAAACAGGCAGAGACAGACAACAGAGAGTGTGGAAGCAACGACAATCAGAGTATCAGCACGTATAAGGAACGGACAACGCCGACCAAGGCCGACCACAGAAGACCCAGAGACAACCAGCCCTTCCACAGTCCACAGCAAGAGACCATTGAGAAAGAAGATAAAGGATTCAGAAATAGGTGAATCAGTCCAAGACATATCGGTGACAGACACAGCAGTTTACGACAGAAACGAAATAACATCAGAAAGGACACGATCAGAAAGCGCTATCATGAAAATTGCCGACAAAAAGCACCAAGATCACTTAGAACATTTATTCGAACATTCGAAAAGAGTTTCAGATTTGACGTTAGCAGCAAGTAAGGACTATAACAAGCCGGGAATGTTCAAGACCGTATCCTCACAAAGTAGGCGAATACCGAATTACTTCACGATAGCGACAGACGATCCCATTTTACCTATAGAAGCGTTCTTTCCCCAGTTGAACCAAAAGAAGGAATCGTAACGTTCATAAGTTAATTCTTAAAACCCAATCCTCTTCACTGCCAAAGGTTTTCTGTAAGTCTATGCGACAGCAATAACAGGGGCCAATTATGAAAGTTCCAGTGAGTAAAAGGGATATCGCTATTCGGTTTGTATAGCTTCATCTCTTTCTAACACTTCCCTATATGGCCTCAGAAGTTTTACTTCATACAAAACCTGCACATGTTTGAGTAACATTTTTATAAAGATCGTACACAATGTTAGATTTTACGTAATTTTATGGCATCACTGTATCTCTCTTAATGAGATTTCGCTAGTGATGTCTATTGTCAATTTTCACAAGATAATTATTTTAAATTATTTTTAAGTAATTTTATTTAATTTTGTAGCTCTGTTTTAAAGCATTTATAGTTTCAGTAAATTCTGAGTGTTGGACTTTTTGTATAGAAATGTGATTTCAAATTAGGATGTCAGAAACTAAATAGTATGTTTTCATTGCAAGAACTGACATTAGTTAAGACTATTTAAATATAAATCAATAATATACGTTCTGGACTGTTCTCTATCGGTGCTCATTTAGTAATTAAGTGTTAAAATATTAAGTGATATGATTGTTTGTTGCATAATATTAATATTATACTGTGTTTCTGTGTGTCTAACCTTTACATTTATAATCAAAATTGTATGGCGTTTATTACTAAACTAAATTATTTTAATGCATGATAAAATTTATGTTTATTTGAATATGGAAGGAAAACTCTGTAAAAGCGTGAAGTATGAATGTAACTATTAAAAGATAAATATTTATACTCTTAGGGATTGTGTAAATAAAAGAAATTTCTTAACAAACTCTGTGTATTATTGAAGATATTTATATTAAACTTTTATTAATAGCAAACATGTAATGTTTATAATGAAAGTCAAATAACCTTATGCTGCATTGGCCTGTATCTTGGACATTTTCTGAATGCATTTTGCAGCGGCTTGGTGGATTGTCTTTTCCAATGAATCTGTTAGAACAAAAAGAAATAATTGATTAGGAAACAGGTATGTAACTTTTTATATACAGCTGAATAAAATTACATATTACAACATGGTAAGGTACGTCCTAATACAGGAAAGCAACACCAGGTGGCGCAAAAGTTGTCACCCGATGATTTTTGGCTTATCCATTTAGTCGAGAAATTGGCCGCAACCAGAATTGATGACCATTCGAGCTCGATTTACGGCACTTTCCAGCACTCTTGCCAGAACTTCCGGCGGTAGTTCATTGCATTCTTCTCCTCATCTTGTTGTTGTTCTTCTTCTTCTTATTCTTTGAGGGATTCAAGAGTCTGAGGCTTGCTGACATAGACGCGTTTCTTCAAAAACAACTCCACAAAAAGATGTTTGAAACGGTTAAATCAGGCGATCTTGCCGGCCATTGCACATCGCCAAAACGAAAGACTAGGCGACCTCACGCCAATTATTCCGTGTTCTTTAAGAATATAGCAAATAATATCTTGTTGACGTGTATTTTGTATCTCTTTACTTCACAAATGTCGAAGTTGAATTGACATTTGCCGCCATTTTCAAAAATTATAGCACCTGCCGCTAAGGTTTTTGCGCCACCTGTTATAACCAGTCAGACGAACGTCGATGAAATTAGAACACCGTTATGTCACCAGTGGTATAACAAGACAATGTCAGATCATTCGTGTGAACATGCACTAACACAGGCAACAAACATAAGTCAGCCTCTGTTTATCGGTGATCGATTCTCAGCGATCGATCGACCACCGTCGGCAAAAAATCAGTCACTGGCAAAAATCAGCCGCCTTTGTACCACATAACTCTGTAATCGTAATAATCAATTTTATGTTCCATAAGCTTGTTCTTTTGTTGTTTTATGGAGTGTACAGTAAAGTGTCTAATAAATAAATAAGTAATGAACAGGAAAATCTTCAACGAGAGAAAGCAATAAACTTACATATTTTATGCGCTCCTTTGATCGGGAACCGCAGCCTCAAACTGGTTGGATTAGAGCATATGAACACGTAGGGACTGTCACTCTCACCGTCTGGGTATCTGAAATTATAACACAAAAATAGAGATGATGATTTAATTTTAATTTTTACTCAAAAAAATGTTTGTTTCCAAACCAGTATAATAAAAAATGTACAAGCTTGAAAAACTGCCAAGTTATAAAGGTTTATAATAACTGTTAGAAAAAGCCAGCACTATCGCAGAAGTGACGTCACGACTGTAACTTTATAGTAGCGCCATAAATTGTCGTACCGCGCGACAAGGACGGGACTAATCACCTCCAAAAACTTTTAAAGCGTGTTGCTTCTTCATATTTCCATCGATTTTGATTTTTTACGGATGTTTTAGTTAGTTTGGTTAAAAATCAATATAATTGTCTTCATCCCTATTGTAACAGGATATTGTATCTGCCTAACGTTTGCGTTACTGCAGTATACTTTAAGACTGTAAATTAGCAAACTATATAATAAGTGGGCCGGCCACATGTCTGTAGACGGACACACGGTCGATGGAGCAGGCATGTGCTAGAGTGGAGACCGCGTTTGGGCAAAGGTAGTGTGGGACGCCCTGCGGCACGGTGGATCGATGATTTGAAGAATGTGTCTGGCAGCGGGTGGATGCGGACTGCTCAGGTCTGGGATGGTTGGCGCTCTTTGGTCCCCCAAATTGGCAATTGGCTGATGATGATTTATTATAAGAGGATTTTTTTTTTAATTCGGCTTGTTGCTAAGTAATAACAGCCGCACGATTCGAACGATCAGGTTAAGCTACGCTTGCTGCGGTTGGTCCGTAGATGGGTGACCATCTTTACATACCAAGACCCCTCCGTGCTTCGGGAAGCACGTTAAGCCGATATCGTATTACCCAGTTACTGGGTTGTGGATGTCAGATAGGCAGTGGCTCCATATAAAATATGGTATTCAGCTGCATCCGGTTTGACTGAAAGCCGATCCCAACAAAGTTGGTTATGGCTAGGCATATTGATTGTATAAAATTACAGCCTATATAGACTGCTTAAAGGATGGCTTTTCAATCACAATTTAGTTGTGGTGACTTCGTTGTTTATACAGCAACGTAATAAGAGGCTAGAATATCTCTGCATATCCCGATTTTTATCAGATTTTCTCTCTTTCTGTCGCAAGGTCATACATATAGCGTTATCTCTCTCACACTCGTTTGACATGAAATGGCATAAACGTTTGGGCCTCATTTCCATACAATATTATACGAACTTCTTCTGATACTCCTCCTGTGGCAGACAATCATCTACATTGACACAGCCGAGCAGACATCCAGTGGGGTAGAACGACGGGAACTTTATTTCTGTTTCTGTAACAAACAAAATAATGCTTACTCTGACAAATATATTATTAGCTTTGCCCGCGGCTGCGCCCGCTTGGAGGTTGGAAATTATCCCACGCGAACATACTACCGCGATAAAAAGTTTTCCTATGTGTTAATCCCGGTCATAAACTATTTGTGTGCCAAATTTCATCCAAATTCGGTCAGTCGTTTTAGCATGAAAGAGTACCAAACGTCCATCCAGGGTTTAGGCCATTGAATCTCAACGTGGGCGATAACGCAGCAGGAGACCAAAAAAAATTGGGGGGCGGTGAGGTAGAATCTTATGACTAAATAACTAATCTTGTCTCAGATTCGCGACAGATGTTAAAAAAAAATTGGAGGACTCAAGAAGAAAAAAAAAAAAAACTCAAAGTCGGACTCAAACGCGTTCAAGAGCTGGCTGGCAGTGTCAATATTCCATCGAAAATAATGACACTTATAGCTCTTAAACGAAGTTTATGTACTGATTGCGTTCAATTTAATTGCAGAAATCAAACCTTAGACGGTTCTAAACAACTATTGCCCATCGACTTTTAGTTAGCGTAACCAAACATGTTTGTTGATATTATTATCACTACCATGTTTTAGCAAATTATTGATATTGGACTGCCTCGATGGTCTAGTAGTCGCAAGAGCCACTGCTGAGCATGAGGTCCTGGGGATTCCCAGGTCGGGCAAAGTGTTATTGGGTTTTTCTATCTAGAATTTCTCAGTAGCAGCCGGAGTCTGGATTTGCGCCCGGTTGATGGCAATAGGCTCGCCCCCTACTACATGGGACTTAAGTATAACTGGCGAAATGTGGGTGTACTATAGGTACACCTCTACCTATACCATATGGGATTACAGGCGTGATGATGATGTAATTAAAGTCACTTTTCGTGTCTGTATTTATGACCGCATTATTCTTCTGAACTACGCAACGGATTTTGATGCGGTTTTCACCATCATTTAGATAATTTATTTCTGAATGTTTATATGTGTAAAACATTAATATTTAAAATAATTTTGATATGTCGCCAAATCATTAGCTTGCACCCGTAGTAGCTTGCGGGGATCGCTAGTCTATACTAATATGTTTTAGAAAGACGTGAAACTTTGTAAGTTTGTATGTAGAGGGTAATAGGTAATCTCTGGAACTACTGGTCGGATTTAAAAAAATCTTTTTGCTTTTAATAGCCCAATTCTTGACGAATGCTATAGGTTATTTATCATCACACTTATGAGCCTTAGAAGCCGAGAAAAAAAATAAAAAAACAGTAAGAACGCTAAGCGAATAAGGCGTGATAGCGCGGGCAAGTGGGGTTAATAAAATGAACGCTATGGAATGCCGTCAATGGCATACAAATAATAATTTCTAAATAATTATACGTTACCTGGATACAGCACCCTATACTGGTTCTCGATCGCCCTCACAAGTTCTTGGTCAGGTGGCTTCACAGTTGACGCGATCCACAGCCGGCCGCGGTGACTCGAGTACCATGTGCGACCTTCGTGACTGAAAAAGATGTTTATCATCATTATTTCCTTCTATTTATTCTGACGTAGCAAGGCAAGACAGGGATAGTGAACAACTGAAGATATAAACATGAAAGTTTAAACATATTTATTTTATGTTTTTAAGGATGTACACTTTGGAAGGATTTTTACGAAAATATTTTTGTAGCGAAACAATTTGGCGGCATGTGGGTGTGTATAGGCAGGCACTTCTCTGCTTAACCCCTCGGGGAACACAGGATATGGGAAAATCGTGTTTATGAAGGTGCTGCTTGATTGATCTGCAGTTAATTTTAATCATAGGATTAAAAATAAAATAAAATGAATAAACAATTTAAAATCTATTGAATTGTTAATTCATTTTATTTTTTACGTTGTTTTTGTATTGTACATAAAGATGCAACAATAATTTTTTACCCAGGATTATGTAATAAAACATAACATAACATAACGCCTGTAATCCCAGAAGGGTTAGACAGAGGTGTACCTATAGTACACCCACATTTCGCCGGTTATGCTTAAGTCCCATGTAATAGTGGGCGAGCCTATTGCCATCAAACGGGCACAAGTCCAGACTCCGGGCTGCTACTGAGAAATTCTAGATTAAAAAAAAACCCTAAACACTTTGCCACTTTGTAATAATTATATTGATTTAAAACAGTGTCCTTGGAGTTTCTTGCCCGTTCTTCTCAAAAGAGATCTACGTTTTGGAATGGGCAACTAGCTTCAACTTTCTGACTAACTGGCCGACTCATTGACAATTCAAAAGTGCCTGTAAATGGTTTAATTGAAATAAATGCTTTGAGTTTGAGGCCTCACCATGAGCCTCACCATGCATGAGGTTGTGGGTTCAAATCGCTAACCCTTCTTGTCGTCTTGAGCAAGCGTGCAAATCAGTGCTCGTGCCTTCTCTGTATAAGAAGAGGCCTTTGCCCTGCAGTGGGGCAATAATGGGCTAGTGTTATAATTTTGCGGGATATTTTGGTTTCTTCAGAATAAAATCTTTTACGAATGGCAATCTTTACTTAACCCAATCAAGCAGTAGTAGAAACAATATACCTCTTTATTACTGACAAATGCGTGCACTGGCTTGGCAGGTGCACTCATATCTGCCTTCAAAGGACCATATCTGAACTAGGGGTGAGGCGTATTTATCGTAACAGATAAAAATAACAGATATTTAAAAATAACAAATAACAATTGTTCCTACCAATATAGCTTATCTGTTACTCAAAATATCGGCTGTTAAATCTGTTATTTCAATAAATAAGTCCACCCACACAGACTGTTACCACGGCTGTTATTTTCATACACACTCACACAAAGGAAGGAAAATAACAGGGTTATCAATTTTTCTCTCTCCCTCATCAAAGAATGACCCTTGCTAAAAAGAGAAGCACCTATTATTTATTTCAAAATAAGTTTACTTCTCACTCTTACTAAAGCGGTTCAACTGCGCTAAAAAGAGAAGCACTTAGTATTTATTATCCCTAAAATATAGTTGGTGGTCTAACAAGAACGATCATTAACAAAAAAGTGACTCTCAAATTAGGCCGTGTTACTTGTTACCTGACCTGTTACTGAAAATGGCCATTATAAAAAATGAAATAAAATTTTATTCAATTTTCTTTATGGCAATTTGTGATGCAACCAAAAAAAATGTGATCGTATCCGAATTCCTTTATTATCTTGGCGGCAAAATGTTCCAGGTATTTACGATTTTGATGATCAATTATATTTTATTATGAGTAATTTTCTTGGTTTGTTTGATATTGATGACAAAAAAATATATTTTATTCTACATTATTTTGGAAAGGGATGCAACCAAAACTATTATAATGTCCGTCTAAGGATACCTTTTATCTATATTATCTTTGGTTTGACGGTATTGGTCGCAAAATGTCCCAAATATGTACGACTTTATTTCAATAGAGTTAAAGATGATATTCAATTGAAGGTAATTTGGCTAGTTTATTTGTTGACATTTTGAATTTTTGAAATTTGATTTCTTTCACTGCTTCCCTTGCTGCTTCCTTTGTTACGAAATGTGAAATGGTAAACAAAAATTTTAACGCAATGGCTTCGTCGGTTCCTTGCGAAAGGGTATTCTCTGCTGCAGGGAATATCCTTAATGAAAGGCGGACCCGGTTAGGAGTTAGAAAAATTGCAGCAACTAATCTTTCTTAATCAAATATGTAAATATTAAATGTAAATGTAGATATAGAATAGGTGATACTGTAAATAGTCATGTAGATATACAATAGGTGATAATGTGAATAGTTATGTACATAAAATTAATTGAACACTTTTAACTACGCCAGTTTGAGAAACGTAATCATTTTCTGATTATGTACTAAAGTTCTTAGATTTATAGTAAACTGACAGTCCTATGCCTGCGATTAAGTATGAAGGAAAGTGTTCAGTTTGGAATTTCGAAAAAAAAAACAATCAATTTGCCTAGCCTTTTACAACTGGCATACGGCCGACTTACGTAATCTATAATTTCACATTACCCATGTCTTTCTTCGGATACGATTTTCGATTCAAAAAGCAAAGACAAAGACGATGTTCAATTGAGATTTTTTGTATTTATCATCCGTCCAAAAGTAACAGGCTGTTATTTAATAACAGATATTTGGATCTGTTATTTTTGTGTAACAGTACCAGTGATAACAGATATCGTGTTTGACCTGTTACAACCCATCTCTAATCTGAACACGAATCTACATGGTCTGGACTTTAAACGAGACCGCGTAGTCGGATAGGAAACACGAACCTCATCAAGTTAGTAAATCTCGGTAGTTATTTTTGACATGAAACGTTTAAACGATATTTACATAAATAAATCGTTAATCGTTTTATCTTACCACATTTATTTCAAGTTAACAAGCCTGCAACATAATCTGTACAAGTTCATCAAAATGCTGCGTATTCTTAAGGCCAGAGAACACCAGTGCATTGGTGCCCTATGAAGTCTACCCGAGTATTGTAGACTTTCTAAGGTATTAAAAGGGGTTAAAAAAGCCACTCAGATATAAGCGTCAGCGAACGCTTACAACACCAACTGAGCGCTGAACGATCATCGAAGGCTGATGGCAGTTACACCGTCGCCAATCTCACGCTCAGATGCCGCGCATCAATTCAACTCATCATCGTGGCACAGAGTAGTTGACAACTCAAATAGTAAGCTAAGAAATCACAGAATGATTTATTGCTTACGAGAACCCATGAGTAAGGTAATAGGATTCTACCCGTTTCAGATTGTTCGCGGTGGGTCATTCGATCGCGGAGAATCTTGACACCGCGATTCAGAAATCGGCGTTGAAAGCAAAGTGACATCTAGGTTCCCCTATAACGAGGTTTCGCCCCACTTGAGGGTGGATACAGCGTCATCTAGTGGAGCTTTCAATTTTCCTGTGACGTCACGCGCCACGTGTTGACCTTTATACCGAGGTCACAGTTCGCGCATGCGAGGTTACACCCTTGGTAAGTTTGTGTGGCCTTGACCCGTTTTGTTATCGATCGGCTGGTTCCTACAAAGGGTCGTGAAGGGCGATGCCCCATGCATTTGAAGAACGGAAGATTTGGAGTTGTTTAGTTATAATTTATAGTTGTTTAAGGAGTGATTTGAGTCGATTTCTATAAAGTTAAATGGTTTTAGTCATTAATGTTTAAGTAAAAACCTTCTTTAAATTTATGTCTAGAGTCCGAAGTCTTAGAGGGCACTATTTATCAGCTAACAAATGAATTTAAAACACAAATATTTTGAGCATATTTAATCAAAGTTTTTATAAATATTTTCCTTCATAGGTTCCCAATAAAAAAAAACGAATGAAACCACTGGTCTCAAAACAATGAAATAAAGCATCGTCAGGGGAACGGCACGTCCTTGAACCAAACACTTGAAGACAACTTAAGACAAGTGACATTTACCAACCTGCACTGTGTCCGCGTTGTGGATTATGCGTGAGTTTGGTCTATTTTAGCTACTTCCACAGCATTATGTCTTATGGCATTTTACTGTGGGGTCGGGCTGCTGACATTGAATCCATTTTTATTTTGCAAAAGAGAGCTGTCAGAGCCATATACAATCTTCCTCGTCGCGAATCTCTCAGGGAACTAATTCATTTATGAAAATATTATGTATGTAAGAAAAAATCTACATCTTTTTAATAAAATAAGTGATAGACATAATTTGAATACTAGAAATAAAGATAAAATAGATCAACCATTTTTCAGATTAGCTAAAGTACATACATCATTTATGGGGTAAAAAAAAAAATTAAATTCGTATAAAAAGTACACTTTGCAGACAAGCTTATTACAAATTAGAGGACTATATACAAGATAAGAATGCTTGGAAACATGATGGTCCAGCTCCATAGGACAATCCCGTCTAGACAAAATCACACTGGTTGCTAATTTATTTTTTTATTTTTATTTTTTTTAATTACTCACACACTGACCTATTCCTAGTTAATATTTTAGGAAAGTCATATATTTTTACAGTGTTTGTAAATATGTGAGCACAAAGTACCTATCGCGTCATTCATTTATCTGCCTTTGCTATATTTTTAGTTCTTCTTACCACTTATGGTATAGTATTTTTATTCTTGGTGCATCGTCTTCACATATAAAAATATAATTAATCTATACAAATATTGTAAAATATTTTAAAAGAGTAACGGTGGAGTTTCTTGCCACTTCTTCTCCATACGAAACTACTTTTTGGAAGTGGCGCCTAGAATCAGTTATATTTTTATTGTAATTTTTGACGTTCAAAAGTGCCATTTTATTGGCCTTTTTGAAATAAATGCTTTGACTTTGACTTTATGGTTCCTCTCACAGAGAGGGAACCTGTGTCCCAGCAGTGGAATATAATAGACTGATTATACTATTATGTTATGATATGATATTAGTATTACTAAATCTAATGTTTGGAGTAGGAAGACGTGACTTACAGCCTAATACCCTCGACGAGGAGTGATGCCCAGGGCTGGTGTATGGAGAGGCAGCGTCCAGTGTCACTCATCTCTTGAAGCTGGCTATCGAGGACACGAGTGCCAAGATATCCAGGGTTGCTTTAAAATGTCTAGAGTAATAATGAGACTTACAGCTTAATGCCCTCGACGAGGAGTGATGCCCAAGGCTGGTGCATGGAGAGGCAGCGTCCAGTGTCACTCATCTCTTGAAGCTGGCTGTCTTGGACACGCGGGGCGTGTTGTCCAGGGTTGCTACTTATTATCGGCGCATAGGCTTGGGTTTCTACTGATGGGTCAAACTACAACGATAAAAATAGTTATGAAGTGTATGTGAACGCTAATCTGGGGTCGTCTATTGTAATTAAGAATGTCTATTTGCAATGGATCAGAAATAATCTATAATTTTAAATGTTCTATGATGTAGCCTAGTGAAAAATTAACCCTTTTCGAACTGACACATTTATTCATAATGTTCGGAAAATTTACCCAAATGAGCTTAACCATTTTATTCCGCAACTGTAACGACGAACACTGTACGATCTGTACACGAACACATTGGGGGTATAAATACGTTGAGCAATTTTCAAACACATTCGATTCCTACATCGCTATAATATGTAGTTTGAAAAAAGTGCAAGCTAATACAGAACCAAAGGTACTTGACCTTATAACTCTTTGTCTGTACCTGTAAGAGTGGTGCGTTCACTCCTGGTGCCACATCCCGGTCACTGGGCACACCTATAAACATGTCATGTTGTAACTGCCTCGCATTGTCTCTGCCGTCGCTGGTCATCTGCCTGATTTGGTCCTCATCCGGCTCATAGTCGATTGTTTTGTCCTCGACAATTTGGCGACCTGAAGGAAATATGTATATAGATACAAAGGCGGACTTAATGCCTTAGGCATTCTCTACCAGTCAACCAAGGGTGGTGAAGAGATTAGATTGCAGGTGCTTCAGTTAAAAGGTAAAATGATGACAAAAATACTTTAAAAAAAATTGGATGAATTAAAAACAAAATAGATAATGTTTGGGTTGCAATGAGATGCTCCTGGAAAAGGATGCTTGGAACGATTTAGGGGAGGCCTTTACTCAGCAGTGTGACAGTGTAGGCAAACTTTTTTTTTTTACATTGTCTGTTTCAACTCAGTTCTTAGTGAAGCTCGCCTGTGTTAAATCAGAAGAAATGGTTACCCAGCAAAATTGACTGTCAACTTACAGCCGAACCCAAGAACCTATTTTCTGACAAAGTCAGATCACTATTGATGATAGACAGTATAATTATATGCGCCCCTGTCAATCAAATATCAACATGATAGAGAGACGCGTTTTGCTTTATTGGGACGTTAAAACCAGAGATATATAGGCTCTCTATCCCCAGTACGCCGAAAATGGTGATACATAGATACGTTATTGGGTTCGAAAATTCTTGTCACTGTCAGCTGTCTTTCTTTATCATACGTATTAAATAGCAGAAACTATATGTAAATGGACACTACATCCATTTATTTTTAGTCAGTCAATCTATTCAACAATTAAGTTCCTCGACTGTACATTTACTTCCAATTTAGAAAAAAATAAACTTTAGCAATGGGCTCGCCCCGTATTACATGGGACTTATGCATAACTGGCGAAATGTGGGTATACTATAGGCACACCTCTGCCTAATCCTTCTGGGATTACAGGCGTGAAGTTACGATGTTATGTTATATATTAATGTTGAAAAAATAAAGAACACAATTAAAACCGGCAAGTGCGAGTCGGACTCAGACACGGAAACCTTCGTGTCTGAGTCCGACTCGCACCATAACTCGTACCATATGGCAAAACACGCAGAAAAAAAACACGTTTCTTGTATGGAGACCCTTTAATTTTTTACTTTATTTTATTTTTATTACTTACTCCTATGACGGCAATAGAAATAAGTACAGCTTGTTTTTTTTTTTTTTTGTTTACCTATTAGTTCATAAGAAACAGCACGCTGTCAGACAGACGGATGAAAGGACGGACCGGACGGACAGATAGCAGAGGCTTAGTAATTGGTTTCTAATGGCACCCTTTGGGTATGGAACCCTCAAAAGTACTATTTGTTTTAAATAATAATCTATTGAACTTACCAGCAAAATCAAACGTCATTTTCTTATTAAGCCTGGAGCCGTGTTTCTTATCGTGAAGAGATTGTTGGTACTTCTCGAGCTTGCCCTTCTCAGTGGCGTTCAGCCACACGCTGTTGGCACTGAAGTAGTCGCTGTCATCGTCTGTGACGTGAGTTCGACGCTCACTAGAAACATACAATAGACGTACAGTACGAGCGGGGTTCTTGCGTAAAACATTATCAGTAGAAATGGCTTTCATTTTGACAGTTCAGCAACATTCATTGCATTATTTACTTTGTTGAACAGATAAATTTTTCGAACTTGTGAAGCAATGGATTAGCAATAATCCTTAATATCCTTGTAGTTTTACTTTATTTTATAATTAAATTTAAATTTTTAGTCACTCTCTAACATCATCACCGTCATTTCAGGCCCAGAACAGTATTTTGACAGATTTAATGCAAATTTTGTAGTTTTGGGTTGGAAACTCCAAAAGTGCGATTTTATGAATATTTTTAAATTCACATTCAAAACTGTTTTACTAACAGCCTTCAGTTATAGTATTCTGCCTGCAAGCAAGCATACAAATTATTTTTGTTTATACATCCTATTTACCTTACTCAAAGCCTTGATAGAGCTTTAATAACTATTCATAGTAAAGCAAAATAATCCCTGTTCCTAGGAATTTCATTATGGAGTACTTCAATTTGCGAGGGCAGGCAGACTTGGTGTATTAAGAAAAAGAGAAAAATAGGTTTAAAAGGTTAAGGTATTCATATCCAGCATATGAATATGCGAAGTCCTAATGACCATTGTGGAGAGGTTTATGCATTGGTGACTCCTCTGCAAATCCCAGGTGTTTTCATCCATCCGTCACAAGATATGAACTCGTGCATACCTGGTGCGATCATACTCCAGCAGCCGGTTCCTGTGTGATACTGCAGCCTCCCATCCCTTAGGTCTGCTGCGCTCCATCAAAGTTTCCATCAGTTTTGCAGCTCCTTTAGTCTTTGTGTTTAACTCTTTTTGCTCTTCTGGTGTGCACACCTTAAATAACAGAAAATATTATTACGTATAGCGCGACTGCAGAGCGTGATTGGGCCTAATTCCTAGGTTGTGCAGTATTTATTTGGTGTTTCTGCAAGGACCTTAATGGTCAAATTTAAAAAAAAAACACAAACCTACTTGGGCACTTAAGAAATGTCAGAAGTTAGGCGAGATTAGTAACACAAATGGCTGCTTTTCTTTTTCTATGTTTTTTTAAATTTATTACTTACCTAATTCAAAATTAGTCTTGTGTTCATTCAATGTTAGCATTAAATTGTTGCAAAAATTGTTGGATTGTTGTTTTGTTCTTTTGTAAAAGATGAATTAAATTATTTGTTACCAGATTCCCACAGAACAGGCAAGGTCCTGAACCCTCCTGGTTGCAGACGACGCGTCCGCATTGAATGCAGTTGTTGACCAGCTCGTGTTTAGATGCCTGGCAGTCGCAGTGGTGTCGGCCTGCAAAGTATTAACATTAATTTCTTTATTCTGAAATGGACTTCATTTGGTTGTTACTTTAGTTCATATTGCTACAAGACCAGATAAGCATAAGAAGGAATTCAATTAAGGATTAAAATACTACAAAGTTTCAAAAAGCAATATCATGTTAATCTCTATAATCATCAACACACTAACTTGACAGATTGCTATAGCAAAGTGAGACTTGCTTTGGTCTTTAAGGATATGGTACAGTATAATATTGCTATCATATAAACTGAATTTAAAACACAAATATACTTAATTTTCAAATGAACATACCTTTCAGCAGCACAACCTGAGCATTCTTCCCCTCCTGTGAGTACAGGTTCACATACTTGGTCTTCTTCTTAGATTTAGTATCAGTCTCAGTTGGCTCTGGTGGCTGTGCCGGTTCTGCACTAATGAAGTCTGCTTGCTGCTTGTTCTTTGATATCTTCTTCTTTTGCTGCTTAGGCAAGGAGGTGCCTGGAACTTTTTGATTACTAGGTACAGAAGGATACTTGATTACTAAGTACAGATCCAATTTTATTTATCAAACATTTACTTGTTAGTTTACTGTGCTGTGTAAGCACACGCAGACAGAGTACACTGTCTGTGATCACTTTTTCTTTTTGCCATTACTATATTATAAATGTGACAGAGTATTTGTTGATTTCTCTTACAAGCAGGGACAGATTTTTTTTATTTTGTGTTTTATTTTTATTTTGATAGTGGAATAAATTGTATCCAATTTTATTTTTTAATAAATGTAGGTTACATGACAAACTTATTTTAAGGTTTTTGATCATACATGCATAAACTCACACCTTCTTCCCATGGGAGTAGGTAGACATTACAGAATGCTATCTGCCACCATCATTACATACTCCTTTTTAATAATCTATAATTATTATTTTAGTGATTGAATCCTACTAGTATTATATATAAATGTGAAAGTGTGTTTGTAGGGTTGTCTTTCTTGTACGCCGAAAGGATTGATTTGACATGGTTTTTTGTATATAGGTAGTTTATGTGCCAGAAAGTGACTTAAAGCTGTTATGAATTTGAATTATGATGGATTTAATGGTTGTGTTAATGTGCAATAATATGTAGTTTGAATATAATTAGATGCTTAAATATTTGGAAAATTATTATAAATCCATTAAGTGTTATCAAAATTAAAAATACCTCTACTTGGGAATTTCTTCTTGCACAGTTCCAAGAAGAAACCTTTATGTTGAGAGTTTTCAAAGTCCAGCAAAGTTTTCATGTACTCATTCAAATCACTCTCACTTTCTATCGACAGAATATATCTGAAATTAAAAATCAAACAGCTTATGTGGAGTGTCTGTATTAAACAGAATTCAAATATTAGCTAAAACATTCAAACGAAAGGTTGTTTAAAATATATTAAGGATTGTTGTAACTTACTTTATTAAATCATCCGGTATCTGAAAATCTAAAATTTTAGACAATCCTTCACTAACCCACTGCTCCATGGTCATCAAAATTATTTATAGTTGAATATAATAACTTTTATTTACGTGGAAAGTTTCAATTTGTGGCACAATTTTTACTTCATGCAGCTGATTTTGACAGCGTCAAATTTTCGTTATACTTAGGCCGCTTTCCGAATTGAGCTGTAATCGATTTGAGCGCGCTTACGTCCGTACCGAATTAGCGTGAGCGCGATAACGATGTCATGTGAATCGTCATAGATGACGTCATGACATGCGCCATCTTGCGATAACGCCGACCATGCCCTTTAGAAATATCACTGTAAGCGAAATGTTGACAGTTCTCAGCTGTCATAATCGTGATATCTAATTCGGTACGCAAATTATCGATGTGAGCGCTGTCAGCGATTATAGTCTAACTCGGAATGCGGCCAGAGATGGCTATGGTTACAACTTTTGCACAAAATACAAGCTACGAAAAAAAACGTTAAATTGTACTTTGCTAAAAAGTGTACTTGTTTTAAGAAAAAATATGTTTGTATGGAAAAATCCGAAAACTGCATTTTAAAGTATTTTTTTAATCAAAATCTTTGAAAATAATATTTTTTGCGGTATTTGCAACAGTACTTGATTCTTTCTTCTTTGCACTCACTCAGCTCACTCACTACATACAACATAATCTGTGCTTTGCTTAACTCCTCCCTCCCTCAGTCCTAGTAACCATGCTATAATAATTCAAAAAAAAAAACCCTCCCTCAGTCACTGTCACTCGACTGTCAAATAAAAAAAACTGTCATAATTTTGTTTTCGACAGGCGCATCCAGATTTCAGTGAATAATTCGATTTTTGAAAAAACATAAAGGTAATTTTACACCGTAGAAAAATATAAATCAAACACTTTCATTTGTTTTATAAAACTTAAATAATAATGCAGCGAAAGCAAGTCAGAAGAAAATCACCAATAACATATAGTCCGACGTCATTTGTTTACGTAATTTTGTAACCTAAATGTGGTTAAGACAAGGTATTTTCTGTATGTTTCAGCCCTTACAATGTCTATTTCACCATTCTTTCGCTCTCCGTTTACGGATTTAACGGGAGGTCTTCATTCCCATCAAATGCTGGGTAGGTGCCAAAAGGAGGAGGGTCGGTACATGGATTGCCTGGAGGCCTACGGTCTTGAGCGTGGCAAGGTTAAGTGCATTCATTTGTTTGATGATTTCCATGAGTGCCAGACGTCAATGAAGCAGTTCAAACGATTCTTGGTATGTTTAAGTTGTCTACCTTTTTGGTTGCTAAGTTCAGGAATTCTAGTTGTAGAAACAAATCTCTACATGTATGAATTAGCTGTGAGATAAAAACTGTTTGTGAATACTTTAATAGTCATGAAGTTGGACTCAACAGATAATATATTAATTTATAAGGCATTAGAATACACTAATAAGGTTGTTGATCTAGCTTCTCAAAGTTAACTGAATATTATTTTAATACAGTTTACTGCCCTACATACTTTAATATTACATAGATGTCTGTTTAAGAAGATTGAAACGAAATAAAAATCTGACAGTTTCTGCTTTGTAGATGTTCTAAATAATAGGTAATATGGGCTTGTGTCCGCAACTCCGCATCAAAGCGCATATTTTGAGTTCTGATATATATAATATCTAATATTATTAAATTATAATTTTTGCTGTGATAAGGTAGTATTTAAGTATTTTCTGTTAATCCCTACTCTCTTTCAGGCAATGCGCAGAGAACGTGACAGACAAATAGCTGAAGGAAAGCTGAAAGGAGACAACCAATATGTTTCACCAAAAGTTGACAGTTTTTAATGTTATATAAAGGATACTTCCAATAGTCACTTTGAATTCAACTGAAGAAATACTGTAATACTGGTGTAAATAAAATAATTTAATCAACAAATAGAAATTTATTTGAATTTTAATTTATTTAAACAAGGCTAGGCTATTAAGCTATTTTGAAGAAACAGCCCTCAAAAATAGTGTTTACCATTTTTTAGATTAGTGAAATGATTAGCAATTCTTGGCATCCATAAATATATTCATAATTCTATGCATAGTGTTAGTAGTGGCATCCATCCATAGTGTTAGTGGTCAGTGAAGTTTTGTGAGATAGCATAAAATCCAGATGAAGTTTTTTCTACATTATAATAATACTGGCTGTTGCCTGCGACTTCGTCTGTGAGCCAGGATGAAAAGCAGCCTATGGCCTTACCCAGGTCATGGTTTATCTGTGTGCCAATTTTAATTAAAAATCGTTCCGAAAAAGCATAACAAATAAACTCATTTCACATTAGTTAGGATTCTTAGGATTTAATTAAAGGAAGTACTGATCTGATTACACTATTGAATAGTGTATTTTTCTTGTGCCTTATGGTCCGTCTTATAGCATAGTTGACTACCATGCGGTCGAAGTTGCGGGCAGAAGCTAGAAAGCAATGAAGTGAAAATGTTGCAAGATCTCAGCATAAAATGTTCTGTGATTGGTACTTTTAACTATCTTATTTTATTTGGGGCTCGTGAAGGTTAAGCTTCTCTTGCCGCGGTTGGTTTGTGGGTGGGTGACCATCGATGTCAAATATAGACCCCTTCGTGTCTCGAAAAGCACGCTAGGGCGTTGGTACCTGCTGTTATTTATTTGGTAGATCTTGGACAGTTGTCACGGGTAGTCAGAAGACCGTCTGTCAACCAGTCTCATCAAGGGGTATCGTGTTACCTATAGTAACTGGGTTGTGGAGGTAAGATAGGCAGTCGCTCCATGTAAAATTCTGGTTTTCAGCTGCATCATGTGAAACGGGAAGCCAGTCACCCCAACATTATTGGGAAAAGGCAAGGCAGATTTTAGAGCCTATCGTCAAAAATGTAAGACACAGCGTCCTTGAGCTTGGCCCTTTATCGCCTGATTTCATTTTGATTAAACGTCACATCACTCTGGCTTGAATTGACACTTCAAGGCTAGCAGATGATGAATATAAGTATCGCAAAAGGACTTGCCGCCTTGCTGCGGATGGATGCACATCCAGGTCATGGTGGTCCTTACAGCTTAACATCCATATTCAATGACTGCCCCCCAAAAGGTGTATGTTACTGCTAGCCGTCAAGGAGTACCAAGGTTCTTTGTGTGATTCGTGTGAACCGGCCCTTACTGGTTGTTGTTCAATACAACAAATATATTTCATAAAAAAAATAAAAACTGTCATCTTCAAATGTCACAAATGGTCACCCAAATAAATGTAATTTATCGAATAAACTGAAATTTGAATAATTCCACTTGTTACAAGATAAAATAATGCATAATATATCCCCATTCTTCCGCTCCCCGTGGATGGACCTCACGGGGGGGATCCATTCGCACCAAATGTTAGGCCGGTGCCAGAAACAGGAGATGGCAATGATGGACTGTTTGGAAGCCTACGGCCTAGGGCGTGGCCTCGTAAAGTGCAACTATTTATTAGACGACTTTCGAGAGTGCCACACCAGAATTAAACAGTTTAAGAGATTTATGGTATGTTAAGTTTATTAGTTATTACTTCTGTTTATGACTACCTACTGTAACTGGTTGTAACTACTGCGTTGCGAACGATTTAAAATTAAAAACTGAACTGCGTCAAAACAAGCATATATTCTCACGCCTTGGTCCATGGGGAAAGGCAGAAACTACAGAAGGCCATCTGCTACAAAGCTATGGTTTACTTTTGCTTCTTTCCTCACGTTCACATAATCACGGTTCATCAATTCAAAATGTTTGACCACGCGCCTGAAATATTTACCATATTACACCCGTCTGCAATCCACGTCAAAGCTATGATACATTTTCAAACAGGCGCTTTCAGAGTCCTGTAGCTATCAGCCCCTTCTCTAGAGAAGGAGAGGTTGCCCAAACGCAGCTAAGATCTTTCGCTCGTAAACACAACATATGTTTTTACTTACGGCCAAACCCAATAACCTAAGACAGATAGCTACTGATGATAGATAGTACAATTCTATCTGTCCTTGCAAACAAATAGCTGTCAACACGTTAGAGGGCTGAATAATTTGACTGTATTGGGACGTTAAAACCAGATATTGATAAGTTTTTATATCTCCAGTACGCAAAAATTGGAGATAGATACGTTCTTGAGTTAGGCCGTTAGAGAGATCGCTATTGATGATAGACAGTATAATTCTGTCTGTCCATGACAAACAAATAGCTGTCAACATAAAGAGACGCATACTTTGGCTTTACTGGGACATTAAAACGAGAGATTGATAGGCTTTTCTATTTCCAATACTCTAAAATTGATGATAGACACGTTATTGGGTTCTGCCGTTAATTGTATTGCGCTACCTTTGGCAAGCATATCAAATTTCAAGGCGTTTATTTTGGCGCTGTTCAGGAGGCCCACCGCCTGTGTTTAGCAGTGGACCTGTACCTAGAAGTTTAGATAGGCTCGAGCTGATTCAATACGAGCAATAAAGTCATAATAAAAGAAATCGTACTTGAAACAATGCTGATTTTTAATTTATTTCTTAGATAATGCGCAAGGAGCGTGATCGTCAGATTGCGGCTAAGAAGCGGTCCGGCGACAACATGTACTGCACCCCTATCGTCGATAGCTACTGAACTACCAACTGGCAAGTTTTGGGCATCCACAATTCCAGTGGGCTTTAAAATGTAGAACTATTATGTAGGTACGTATTTATTTACCAAATTTTATTAAGAAGTCATTTTACAATGGCCTTATCGTTTTGAAATGACCAATCGTGGTGTCCTTTTACGTTCCTGAATATGATTAATTAACTAGTCAAATAAATACATATATCATTCATGCAAAATGCTTTTTTCTCCAAAGTCCTTGCTGTATTTTAGCGACCTTTACTGAAAGGCAACGAGATCAAAATTATTTAAAGTGTCGAACGAACAGTGCGCTCATTAATATTATTCTTAGATTAAAGCATTATAGATACATATCTATCGATATAGGTACATTGCCAAGTTCAATACTCAATACCGTCCGTTTTTTGCGCCCAAGAGTCACGGTCGTTCAGCCACGTTTTTGTATGGAATTTTGGCGCCAAACTAAAATACAATTAATCATTATGTACTGGCCGTATGTAAGTTGATCGATAAAGAATTTAATATATTATATATTATTAGTGCTCTACGTTGACGTGGTCTACATACATAGGAATGGCGTGACTTGTTTTTTGAGAAGCTGCGCTGCGTTGTTTGTCATTTATTCTTGAATTTCGTATTTATTTATGAGGGGCTTTTATAGGAGAAAAATAGCACGGAAATTATTAGGTTTAGTGGTAGGAACATAATGTGTTAAAAGACTAGTTTGCATTCAGTTTTCAGAATAGGTATGTACTATGAGCTCTTGGGCAGGCAACTCGATAACGCGTTGCGTAATGGGAACGGAGTAGAGATGCACTAGAATAGGGATGATGACAATCATTTCATTCTTACTGAAAAACATATTTGTTTCCAATTAGTGCAAACAATATTATTAAATAACAGTGTAAAAGCTTAACAAATTGCCAAGTTGTAAAAGTTTTAAAATAACTGCTAGACAAAGACAGCACTATAGTAAAAGTGACGTCACGACTATGTAACTTCATACTAGCGCCATACATTATCCTTACCGCGCGACTAGGACAGCAATTATCCCCTCCAAAAACTTTTAAAGCGTGTAACTTCTTCTTAGTTCTATCGATTTTACAGATTTCTTCGATTATCTCATTTTACTATGCCTTCTTTGAAATTACTTTGTTTGTTCGAACATTTCTAATATTAGTTATCATCCCTATTATTTAGGTAGGTGCCTAAAGACTTTCTATCTAGGCAGATAAGACTAGGTAGGTACTTATTAATAACTAGCTGTGCCCGCGACTTCGTTCGCGGCATGTCGGAAAACAATAATGTTTACAATACTTTACTCCTCCGTTGTAAAGGAAGAGTCTTCCGATTTTGTCTGGTAGGAAGCGCTACGCACTGGGGTTCTTTAGCACAGTCCTAGCCCACCCGCAATTAATCGACTGCCCGTCTGAAGGAGTGTGCTGAAGCGTTAATATCATGGTGAAGAAGGATCGGGTCCGTGGCTTACGCTCCCCGTGGTCGTTGCACCTGTGGCCGACGCGGGGGCCTCGGCCACATTCGATAAATTTAATTATTCTTTTTTTGTGCTTTTTTTCACTTAACAGTCAAAGAGAAAAGTGTTTCAACAAAATAAAGTATTTTTACTTGCTAAACTAAAGTTATGTATCAAATAGCAGAGAGAATAGATCGCCACTTATTTTTATCCTTACACACCTTTTTCCCCATTAAAATCAGATTTATTATTTACTCCAAAAAAACATAAAGACTTCATTTATAATGTTAGTGACATTGGAAATTTTATCTTTCAACTTCAAACAACTCGTCAACTATTGTTATATACTCGTAGACAAAAATAACATTTCACTATGTAAAAGTTAGTTGATATTATCTCTATTTTATTACATTTGAGACTGATTATTATAATTAACTTAAATGATTCTCTTGATAGGTGATGAAAACTGTGATTTATATACTTACATTTTTTTTACAACGTTATTTCTTATTGAGAAAATTAATTAATAATGAAAAATAACCGAGACTTTAATTTTTCAAAACATACATCCATCAATTATGATTTAATATGTTACTTATACTTACAATCAATATACATTTATTATTTGTATAAAACTTTTTTGTGCCTGACAGTACATTTGATCAAAATTTGCTTTTAATTAAATTTTTCGAATCGGGGGCGTCGGCCACAGGTGCGTCGGCCACAGATGCGTCGGCCACAGATGCGTCGGCCACTGGGAGCGTAAGCCACGAACCCGAAGGATGGGTGAAGGATCACGCTTTAAGAGCGCTGTTGATCAGGCAAAAAAAAAAACAACTAAAAAATTATCAAATTATTGTTATTGTGATTTCTTTTGTATACGTGTAGGTATCCTTTGTTGGAGATCCCAAATAAATAAGCCGGCACTCAAAAAACCATGAAGAAAACACCCATAACGAAAATGTTGCCTCTTTTTACCTACTCCCGAAAAACATAAAATTATACCCCTACCTACTTCAGAACTAATACAGAGTTTGTGTCCACCGTTTTATAAAAATATAAGCGACTTCTATAAAAAAACACTACAAAGTGCAAATAACTTTCATTCGGGAAGTCGTTAGCAAGAAATTACCGAAACTAAAGATCTTTTGCACTTTGCTGTGTTTTGTTTTTGGTGAGAACTTGAAATGACTCGAACGAGATGAGACCTCTAGAGAATCCAGAACCAAATATCAAATATTCCAAGATCCATGGCCAGATTAGAGAACTAGAGCAGCATCTATTAAACTACTTTATTTCCGACAATGTATGTACAAAAAAATAAACAATTTGATAACAAAATTGTGTCAATATAAAACTCAAACATAGAGTCTAACTTTTCTGCGGAAAATATTAACACGGCGATTCGCTTGTTATTATTTAAACTAATAAATAATTATGAAACAGCATTCTCTATCACTCAGGACAAATGAATGAACGACCAAAGAAAATCGATTTTTATAACTTAACTTAAGGTCGTGTTATTTATCATATTCGTAAGTACGATTTGGCGTCAATATATGTCAATATTTGTAAGTACATTACGTAATGAAAAGTTATTCTTGAAGAAATCTCATCAACACTATCTTTTGATAGACCAAAGCTATGAAACAAAAGCTAATTATTACTCCGAATTATACACAATATTTCAGTTTAACAGTTTACCATATTGGTTTCGTAATTATTACGTGATACTTGTTCTAATTAATCTCTCACATCCAAACAGATAGACAGAAAAAAAAACAAAATAAAAACCAAATCTGATAGAAATGGTAACCTTGAATACCCCGAAAAACACCGCTACTGATGAATTGATGATGCAAATTCGCATCTGCTTGCGACACCCATCCAACGTTTAAAAAAAGATATTTTTAAATAAAATATGCAAATCAAATCCAATTAAAGATTTGATAAATAATTTTAAACTACCTAACTAAATGGAATAGCAATAAGCAAAAAAATGTTTATCACGTTTGGATCACAGGTAGGTGGCGGTGTCCAACTAAATGCCGATACTTGACATTTATTCCGAAAAATGCTAATTTAAATTAATTGTAAAATAATTCTCGTCAGTACCTTGGTCAATGAAGTTCATCGACCGTCTATTTAAGTGACGAAATATGTACGAAGGTTGTCAGATCATGCCAAGGTCCACCGAGAGTCCTTTAGAAAAAATTGTAATATTTTTGCTCGCGGAACTGATTAGCAAAGGTCCACGACCTCGAGTTGAGTATTGAACCATTTGCCATCATATAGGTAGTCTTTATGAACGGGGGTAGGTATAACTGTAGGTCGATTTAAAAGCCGGACAACAACCCCTGCCTGGTCTTCGAACTCAATAGAATGCAGGATTTGTGTTAAAAGGTATCAATTTTATTAGTAATTAATGACCAAATGTGGTTCGACGACATTGTTTTTGGGTAGGTACTCGAGACTTCTATTCAGATGTCCTGACGCCATTGTCTGATTCATCGGCTACCACCTGAGGATCACACATACACCACGTGTATTCAGCACCATTACGTAATATTGCGACAAATTGTGAGCATAAATGAGGTTGTGCCTTTTGCAAGCAGGACGAAGTTCTCAGTCAAACATAGCCTAGATCCAGGTCACTCCAGGGATTCCTTTTATATGGTGGGTAGCACTAGGTACTATGATATAGTTATTTTTCTCTAATAAAATTCGACGAATTTTCTTGACACTTTATTAAAAAAACAATTGTGCGTCGACTTAGACCCAGGATCCAACAGATGGGTACACCTACCTACTTATGAGCACGTGTGCATGTTGTAACATATAAAAGTTATACAAGATATTGGTGCCGATTCTTTTGTCACAAATGCCTATAAACTAGACTAAAAATCACTAAAATTTGGTTTAATCCTGTCAAACGACGATTTTCCATTCTGAAATTGACTAAAGTGACACAACTTATCTGTATTTTAGTTTGGCAGCACTATGTTTTTTTCTAAGTTTAGTGAAAATAGCGATTTTGCTATTCTGAATTTTACGTTTTTCACCTAAAAATTTGATTGTCTAACTAAATCTGCATGAATCTGACTATTTTTAATCGCGATTAAAAAGGTGTGGCATAAAATAAGTTGCGTTGGCGTGAACTAAAATTCACACCAACACCTCGACTTCAGACTTGCGAAAACGGTATTTTATCTTTTTTTTTTTCTTTTTTTGCTTATGTCTCGAAAACGGTGTGTCCTATCACAAAAATAACGAAAATTTAGACCCCCTTTGAAACCGCGAAAACTCTAAAACTCTACATGTGGATATTTTTTATTTTAAATTTTCCATACAAAAACTAAAATCTTCCATAAAAAACACGTCGAGTCTGCCCCAGGCTGCCTCCGGCTCTAACAAAAACGTTAAGGAACCAACAGAAAAAAAAACACGTGAACTCGCGATTGTCAAATTCGATTTGTGTCAAAATCAGTTTTAAATTTAGAGTTTTTTTTTGCAGAATACCTTCAAGATTCTCATAGTAAAAAGTAAGGAATTTTTGTGATAGTTTAGTTAGTTTAGTTCGGTGTACAAGAGAATCGGCACCAATAGCTACCTACAGATACAATGCGTAACACACTAGGGCCGCATTCCGAGTTAGACCATAATCGCTGACAGCGCTCACATCGATAATTTGCGTACCGATTTAGATATCACGATTATGACAGCTGAGAACTGTCAACATTTCGCTCACGGTGATATTTCTAAAGGGCATGGTCGGCGTTATCGCAAGATGGCGCATGTCATGACGTCATCTATGACGATTCACATGACATCGTTATCGCGCTCACGCTAATTCGGTACGGACGTAAGCGCGCTCAAATCGATTACAGCTCAATTCGGAAAGCGGCCTAGGAATGTCTTTCATTTTGACAGTTCAACAACATTCATTGCGTTATTAACCTACGTTGTTGGGCAGACGAATTTTTTGAACTTATGGAGCAATGGATTAGCAATATCCTTCAAAATGATTCAGATTCTGATCATTAGTGTGTTACGTTCACCGCAATGCTGATAAGCAGGAAGAGTTGGAGACTAAAAGACTGTAGGTAGGATTTCGACACACTCTCTATCTCTCCAAACGGATGATATAATATTTTGTTAAATGTGATTTCATTTACTAACTTATTATTTCTTAATTAAGGTAGCAAGTATTTATAAGTTACTAGTATCAGGGTGGCGGGGAAACCGGGGAAATTTTTCGTCAGTTATCAAAATAAAAATCTGCTGTTTCGTAGAAAAGTAAGGTGTTTTTGTTGACCTACGCGGTCAAAATGTACCCGAACAGTTTTTTTTTCAACGCAAGAGGGTTTAGAATGATGTGCTGAATCCATAGTAACTTGCGCTTCGATTCCGTCTCGCAATGATGCAGGCGAAACAATACACCACATATTTTGTCAAACTGATACATCTTTTTATCTCCCCAGTTTGACGGCCCTGCGCGGTAATTGTGTAACACGCAATCAGTAGTAATCGCTTTCATTTTAACAGTTCAACAACGTTCATTATTTAGGTACGTTGTTGAGCAGTTTTGAACAAATGAAGCAATGGATAGCAATTTCCTTCGCATTTTGTTACGCAATGAGCGTGCAGATTGACGGGGTCCGTTAGGGCCGATGCCTGCCATGGTCGCGGGATGTTCGAAAGAGATACCGTGGCCCCTGGCACAGGCAACTGAAGGAACACGGGTGGATTTCCCACATAATGCCTGGTTGAGTATGATAAATGTCATTAGGTCCGTAAACTGGGAAATATTTCACAAAATTTAAAACATGTAACATCACGCCTTAGATCTGTGGAGGGTTGGCAAGAGGTGTACCTACAGAATACATTTTTAACCAGTGCGCAAGCTGTAACCATGAATTCAGCACAATATTCTAGACCCGCTAGCGTAGAAATTAATCGTCGGTAAAAAAATAAACTACTGTTTCATAGAAAAGTGCTATACATACGCAGTCAAAATGTATGGAGCTGTGGCGGCATCTACATCGCCACATGCGAACAACGCATCACACTGACGTCACGCAAAAGCCTGCATCGCGCAAGCAGAGTTTACCGCGCAACTAGCATATATCGTCCCGACATCGGTCAGTGGCCCACAAGAAACAACACCCATCTGGTCGGAGGATCCTCCCTTTTCCATGGAAGATGAGTGTATATGTTAGGCAGAGGTGTGCTTATAGTACACCCTTATTTCGCCAGTTATATTTAAGTCCCATGTAATAGGGGGCGAGCCTATTGCCATCCACCGGGCACAAATCCAGACTCCGGGCTGCTACTGAGAAGTTCTAGATAGAAACACCCAATAACACTTTGCCCGACATGGGAATCGAACCCAGGACCTCATGCTCAGCAGTAGCTCTTGCGACCACTAGACCAACGAGGCAGTCCCATATATATTTAACATATTTCAGCATATTTTTAATAACTGAATTTATTTATAAAGTACACCAACATTTCGCCAGTTCGACAAATGCATCGTTCTCACATGTATAATTTCAACAAGACTGATATTACAAATTTTCTTTAACAATATTATTTAAAAGAGTGTCCATGAAGTTTCTTGCCCGTTCTTCTCCATAGATACCTACTTCGCTGGAATGGGCAACTAGCTTCACATTTCTGACTGACCGACCCCTTGACAATTCAAAAGTGCCTGTAATTGGTCTAATTGAAATAAATGGTTTGAATTTGAGTTTGCATGTTGTTGACAACTTGACATACAGAACCTTCAGAAGGAGTGGGGATGATGACATTTTTTTTATTTTTATCTAATAAAATGTTTATTTCCAAATAGTGCAAATAGTTTTACAAAAAGTGTAAAAGCTTAAAAAACTGCCAAGTTATTAACGTTGTATAGTAAGTGTTGGACTAGGACAGCACTATCGTAGAAGTGACGTCACGACTGCGTAACTACATACTAGCGCCGTAGATTGTCCGTACCGCGCGACAAGGACAGCAATAATCCCTTGTGTATCTTCTTCATTTTTACATCGATTTGACAGATCTTTTCGATTATCTCATTTTTACTATGCCATCTTTGAAATTACATTATTTTTACGAACATTTTTAATAGTAGTCATCATCCCAATTACCTACCAAGTTAAGGAAGTTATGAGTTTTCAATTCGAAGAAGTTTCCTAAAACACAAAACCCAAAATAATATAACAAAACATCATTCCTTGTTTCCTCGAATGGTTGACCGGAGGTGTACCTATTATAAAGGGTGTAAGTTTAAACACCGTTAGGATAACGGCCAAACCCAATAACGTATATATCTCCAATTTTGTCGTACTGGAGACAAAAAAGTCAATGCCTGATTTCAACGTCCCGATAAAGCCAAAGTATGCGACTCTACAACGTGTTGACAGCTATTTGTTTGACAGGGACAGATACAGGGGCGTAGCTACCGCCGTATCGGCCGTATCAAATATACGGGGCCACCGGGACACGGGGACCCCCGACATGAATGCCTGTCAGACATGTCACTATTGTCCACAGAGGCAGAAAATTTGGTAAAACTAAATTCATCATCATCTATAAATGATTTAATAAATAAGTTTGCAGAAAAAAAAGGCAAGGAGAGTGTATATTTAATTTGAATTATTTGTAAAAGTTTTCGAAAAAGAGACAGATAGATAATCATGATGAATAAATATTTCTTTTAATTTTTCTTTTGTGAGAAATCTTTACCCTTCTTAAGGGCCCCAAAACAAACTTTTATACGGGGCCCCGCCAAGGCACGCTACGCCATTGGACAGATAGGATTGTACTGTCTATCATCAGTAGCGTTCTGTCTTAGATTATTGGTTATAGCCGTTAAGGGGTAATTGTGCTCATCATTATGAATAACTTTTACAATGGGATGAAATCTAAAATCGCGAAAACAAAATGTGCTGTTCCATACACTTCACATTTACATAGCTCGTCAAAATGTAGGGAACATCAGATATTTTTGTCGCGATTTGAAGTTGTAAAAGGTGTCCTTCCCAGAACTTTCCCAGGAAATATGGTATCTCATTAGGCCCTTCGAGTGCACAAGCCTACCTGCCGAATATCTCGCTGCAGCTAATATCGCACGGTGGTTTCTGATAAAAAATACAGTTTTTTTTATCACTGTCGTAATCCCGTAGGATTATCGAACGTTTGTACGTCATGGCAAAACATGTGGCTACTTTTTCCTAATTTTAACACCATGTTTGTTTACATAATAACAAAAGTTTTATGCACTCATGATATGTGCATAAAATAAGCAGCATTAGTCCAACGATTAAGATGCGGAGTGTTGAATGAAAGATCTGAGTTCAATCCTCACCTACTGCAAGATTTAAACCCACTTCTATCACAAGCATATTCAGATCTGATAGTAGGAGTTCACAGCTCCAGAAATTCCATATATTTGCAAGACTTTTTTAAGATTTCCGTTTAGTTCTCGAGGGCTTAGATACTCGTAGAAACGAATATATAAGGCCTCGAGAAGTTTAACTTGAAAACTCTTTGAGGGGCAAATTGCGTTTAGTTTTAGAACCTAGTTCGTCCCTGCAGATAGTCATCAGTTTAGATTTTAAGCCGGGTCCAGAAGTGTGTTATGTGTAATGTTATGTATCGTGTAATGTAATACGAATAATGTGGACGGAATATAAACTTTACGCGATTCGAGCACTGCTAGAGCCTTTGTGTTCGCCGTAAAAACCGACAGCTGATGTATTAAGACGCGACAGCGCGACACAAAGGCACCGCGTGTCGCGCATCGAGCTGTGCTCGTATGCAGCGCGGTCGCGTCGCGCCTGATTGCGGGAGACTTCAGCTTGAGCGCCAGCCCGTTACATACATTTATTGCTGGTAGTGTCGCTCACATGCAGAATTCGCGTAACATTACGATACATTACATTACACACGTCTAGACACGGCTTTAGGTACAGGGTAAAGTCGCGTAAAGTGGATTTTGAAGGCAACAAAAATTCTTGTAATTTTACAGTAATTTTAACTAAGCCTAATTATTTTTAATTATATTACGTCTTCATAATACGATTAAAATAAAAGGTAAGTTTATTTTTGCATGTTGTTTAAAATTCAAATAAAGCAATTACGGGCATTTTTGAATTTTCAAGATTCGGTCAGTCAGAAAGATGTAGTTTCCCATCCCAAAGCGTTGTAGGTACCTATTGAGAAGAATAGGCAAGAAACTCCGCGAACGCTTAAATAAAATAAAATGTTTTTTTCATAAAATGACTAAAAATACAAATATCCTATCTTAGCAACACGGTCACCATTTAAAAACAATTTCCGTCAGACAAATCCATCTCCCCGGCATATCAGGGACAAACACTAATATTTTATGCATGATCGATCGATCCTGATTTACAAAGTTTTTATACACTGTACTGTGTTTTCAATATTTCAGACACCCGAAGATTTTCTGAAGTTTTACCGAGTTCTTTTTTTTTTAAAGGAACTGCAAAGAGTTTCATTAGAAGAACTTACAACTAGGTACTTTCACAAAAATAAGTTTTGGTGATATTATAACGCACAGTCATAGTAAAAACTTAATAACTAAGCGTAATCGCTAAGAGTTTTAGTAGCAGTTTGTGCATTAATTAGTAGCCCTTATATACTCGGCCTAGGTCCAATCCAACACCCTAATTGCCTCATTTTAAAGAATATTGTTAATCCATTGCTTCATAGGTTCGAAAAATTTGTCTGCCCACTTAATCGTACCTTATTAACATAATCAATGTTTTCGAGCTGTCCAACTACCACTGTTCTACTGTCTCTTTGCTATTGATAATGTGTGTTACGCAATTAGCCCGCTGGTTTTGTCAGGTGTTTACAGGATGTAAAGTTGTTAAGTCTATTTTTCTACAACCACAAACATCTCACTAAGGAGGTTCTGGATCTCGTACAGTAGGCCGTAGTAGTAGCTGGCCTATCCCTGACCATCTTTGACACAACCCTCTTTCCGTAGAAGCTGAACTGCATCAGTAGCTAGTATTTATCTAGCAAAAGCCCAATCACTGCCGAGCTCTTTCTTCGGGTCGTGACTGATGACTGATGAAATCATATTTTTAATTGGCAATAATTTATATCTGAAGATTGTAATATAGTGTTAGCTTTCGAATATGAAGAAGTACCGTATACTGCAATCCGTTACATAGGGTGCATCTAACTTTTCTTTTCTCAATTTTACTACGTTATAGAAAAATATGTAACAATCTGTAAACTATAAATGACAGGCAATAAGTCGTCGACCTATAAAGAAGTCGAACGTTTCATTCGTCCGGCACTGAGGTGTGCGGACATTATAATTTCAAAATCTAGTGTTTTTGTGGGACCCGGCGCCGATCGAATATTTACCACCTTTAAAAGATAACTACATCATTCACATCTCGAATCTAGTTCTTGTACAATTATATATGGTCTATTCAATGTCCACTAGAGGTCGTTGTGAAGTCACTCGCTCACTGCGTTCCGTACAAATCGACCTTAAATGCCTCGTCAAGTGTCATTATGATAAATGACGCAGATGGCAATTAAAGTTGTTCTTTTTTAGACAAAAATAAATATATTTCTCCAGTTTTTTTTGCGTAAACAACCTTTGTTGTATTTTACATGATTTCTTAAAAATCAGTGTAAAATGTCCAACAGGAAGGTGGAATAAGAGTTGGGAGGCCTTCGTCCTGACAGACAAAACGGGCTTATTTAAGACAAAAAAATTCCAACGTTACAAAGTTTACAAATAAAAAATTGCTTGAAATTGCATGCAAATAGAATTGGAAATTCAGTATTCAGGCGCTGTGTTGTGATTAATTCAGTATACCTACTACATAGGTTATTGTAATGTATAATTTAGCTTCAACTTGAAAAACACATCGTGCATTTGTTCTTGGGTAATGATGACGGCAAATTCATTCATATATTCTTATGGTGACCGTAGGGCAAGGCATATGGCAGCCGGCACTGAACTGTGCGAATGGCGGTCATGAGAGAGGTCATGCGGTCTTGTACCTACTCCCGAACTGGCACTGTTATTTGTTATTGTAAGTACCAACATTTTCACTGAACTGTCGCTAGGAAATTTAGAGATCGACCACCGCTCACTTGACTAAGTTTTGACGGTGAGAATTTTTATAGATTACTGATGCTAGGGATTGACATGACACCATTGCTTGCTACCTGCAAAGCTCACTTCACCTATGTGCCGATTTCACTAATGTTACTGAACGCGTTCAGCACATCTAAAACGCGTTCAGGAAGTTTCAAGTGTCAATATTCCATAGAAAAGAATGAGACTGACAGCTCTTAAACGTAGTTTATGTATTAATCGCGTTCAGTTTCATTGGTGACATCCACCCATAGTCTTCACATAGACTTTTTACAGAATAGATCGCTATTTCGGTCCGAACGTCAATTTGATCGTAATCGCTCTTAGGCATTCCACAGTTCGTGGAATGCCTAGTTTAAATAAAGATCTAGATTTCGATTATCAGATCGGACACTATAAGGTCCACTGTTGGTGAATGACGTACCTACCTACGTCACATAAAATTAATTATGTAAGGTTTGGACTGTAAGAGAACCTCTGCGTTTTTTTCCGCATTTCTTCTCAGGGATCAGTCAGCTAGGAAATGCCACTAATTGCGTAACACACTAATAATCGCAATCTGACTCATTTTCAAGGATATTGCGAATCCATTGCTTCATGTATTTATAAAAAATATGCTTACCAACATATAAATAACGCAATTAATGTAGTTGAACTGACAAAATGAAAGCGAGGACTACTGATAGAGATGTGTTACGCAATTACCCCGCAGATCCTCTCAAAACGGTGAAGGCATCACGGGCGGTGGATGGAAAACATCGTGAGGAAACCGGAAATATTCTAGAACCAAAAATTCGAAGATATGTGACATCTACCAACCGAACTGGGCCCTCGTCCTGTATTGCGGCCCACTCCCTCTTACCGAGAGAAGGCCTTTTTGATGGGAACATTATAAAAAGATTAAGCAATCCACATCACGCTAATTTCGCTCGCGTGTGGCCTTGATAGGGGGTGATCGAGCTTATGAATAAATTTGTAGTGTTTGATGTCGGGTATTATCATCAGCTATCCATAAACATGAACATAGCTGGCGAATTATGGGCTTACTATGGAATGCGCTTTGGCTAGTCCTTCTGGGAGTACTGGCGTGATAAGTCTAGATCTTTAGACCAGCTTGTTGATTCTGCAAACTCTCTCAGATGGTTACTGAATAGCACTACATTATAAACGTCAACTTCACTCATGTCACCCACAGCACATTGACGCAGCTGATGAAATGTGTCAACGGTCTTGGTTCAAGCATAAAGCTGCTATTCTGATTCCATACAAGACCAAGCTAGCTTGAGCATCGCATTCTTGTGCCCATTTAAAATGATCCGTAATAAGTAAGACCTGTCCTGAATATCACATTTTAATTAATTATTAGTATTTTTTTATGTCGTGATGGCCCAGTGGCGGTTTGACATAAAAAAACACAAGGAACGTTGTGGGTTCAAATCCGGCCAAGTACCAATGTGACTTTTTCATAATGTACTTTCTTATCTAACCTTGGACATCACTGAAATCGTCGTGAGGAAACCTGTTCCCTAAAGTTCCCTAATTGCGTAATACACAATCAATCGTAATCTGAATCGTTTTGAAACAGATTGCTAATACGAAATCTATTCTAATCTATTATACAATGTAAACAACGCAATGAATGTTGTTGAACTGTCAAAATACAACAGATTAGTCGTAATCGTTTACGAAAATGTGTTACGCAATTAGGCTGCTGGACTATGGTGATCAATGCTTGCATTTTCTGTATGAGATGAGGTTTTTGCCCTGCAGTGGTACAGTAACAGGCTGGTGTTATTATTTCCTTTATTACACTTGATTATTATTAGTAGTTTTAAAGCACTGTGTGTTTATTCACACGTACCTAAAGGAGTTATGGACGCACGACTCGGAGGACCAGTTTTTTTCCATCCCATGATATCCTAGAGAATTATAAATGAATGATTATATAAGCAGTTTAAATGTCAATAAGATTTATTGACATTATCAAAATAATTAATACTAGAAGGTGGAATGCCACTCGAAGGTGACCGCGACGATCTTTCTGCCTCTATCCTAGATGACCACGCGGGTGTGAAGGGGCCCGCAGCCCGACTTAATGATTACATGTGCAACGACCTTAAGCAGATGAAAAAGAAAGGAAAAACAAATGAATATATAATATTATATTGAGTTTTTTATTTGGGTGGCAGCACCTACATTTAATAATACTTAGAGTTTCTTGCTCGTTCTTCTCCATAGAGATTTACGTTTTGGAATGGACAACTAGCTTTCTACTTTCTGACTAACTCAACGAGTCTTTGAAAATTCAAAAGTGCCTGTAAACGGTTTAATTGAAATACATTCTTTGAGTTTGAGTTGACCAAAGCTTTGCTGAGAAAACGATTTAGAGATTAGGCTTTTGCTATAAAAATAACGATTTTGGAAGATAACATCTTTGTATTGGCTACAAAGACCAGATACATTCAGAAAATGTTTGATGCAATGGTACTTACTAAGTGAGCGAAAGATAGACACAAAAGAAAGTTAAGGCCAGTTGCTGAAGTCCAATGTGGAAAATGTTATGCCTTGACTAATGATATGTGTCTTCGTTTAGATTGGATTTCTTTTGTATTCGATTTCTTTGATAGCATACCACAATGTTTAGAATAAATATATTTGTAGATTTATACATGCATAATCAGCCTATAATGATCCCACCGCTGGGACATAAGCCTCCTCTCGGTGAGAGGAAGTGGGCGGATGTCACATGTCTTCGATTTTTTGGTTCTAGGACATGCCAGTTGCCTCACAGCAAAAGGAGAGTTTTAAATGATCCGCAATTTTGCATGAAGCAACATCAAATTTTTATTTATTAACCAATGTACCTATCTGCACTATTGAAGGTTTTAAATCGCAGCCGTAATCAAAAGTTAATTTAAAATTAATTGATGTACAAAAACAGAAAGTAGTTGGTTGGGTGCGAAAAAATACTACGTGTTAGGTGTGTAATGTGTTGTGAGAAAGGAGGTTTTATATTCATTAATTATTTTTCAATGAAAGGTGTTATGTGTTCTGTATCAACTAATGGTTATGCTAGTGGTGTGCAAGAAGCTGCTTTTCTTTAAATAAGGTACAACAGAAAACAATCTGGAAACAGATAAACTCATAGATGCTATCTTCTACCTAAAATAAGTTGACGCGTAGATTTGCGATTTCTTAGGTAATTTTAAAGTGTTCACACATAATGTGCTTAAATAAGTAGGTATCTAGGTACTACTTACTTGAGCCACAAGCAAGTTAGTATTTACTTAGCCCTGTAGTTGTTTGAACATTATTCGGATGATTTACTTGGGGATACTTACCAGAGAAGAAGCTAGCTTCTGTAACTTCTTTAATGCGTCTTTAACCCCTTTTCAACCTACGGACTCAAAATGGAGCGAAGGATGACTTAAATTAGTCGCCAGATCCGGTCAGATTTTTATCGTAGGTATAGTAAATTTAATAATAAGAACACAGCCTCCGATTGCGCAATTACAATAGTTCAATAACTTCCGTGATATTTAAAATATTCAACATTCGCATCACGTAACTATATCGACTGATACATTCATTAAAAATATTTTATACGTGACGCGTTTACTACGAATTGTAAGATGAATCACTTTATAAATAGCTTTGTTTAATGTGGCGTAATTATTGCAAATATATTGTATTCTTAACCAAAGATTTGGTTATCGAGAGTAACCTTTGGACTAAAGAAGAAAAAATGGCGGGTAGCTCCAAAAAATATTTCCTAGATGTACCTATAAAATTGCGGATAATTTTGATGCAATGGATTGAATCCCTTGATGTTGTGAAGACTGCTCCTCTTTATGGTCACAATAAATACGATTGTGGGCTTTGTACGGGCATTGTTGGTGGCCCATGTTCAACCGTCGAAGTAAGAAGTTGTTTCTCACAGAATATTTTAATGATGACGAATCTGTGCAGGCAATACCTGAACAAGTCCATGCAAGCAAGCACCAAGACAGGAAGTAAAAAAGCATTAAAGTTTAAGTGATCGTCAAAGTTATACAAATTACACACGTTGGGACCTGTGCGATCGCTGGATTGCTTTTTTTTTTGTATCACAATAACTATTATTTGTTTCATAATAACATCATGAGCAGCGTGATAAAATGTTGTTGCCGCATTTTCTCGTTCCTATCTACTGAAATGAGACTTAACGAGAACGAGACTATGGATGTTACAAAAAATGTGCACTATTTTGTACCCCCCAAATCAACCAAATTTTTCGCTATCCGGACTACCCCGGAGTTAAGATTTGTGTCTGGTTTGAGGCAATAGGAGTTTACGAGGTTCACCCCGTGAAACTGCCTACTCCTTCGGGGTATGCAGTCGTGATGTTATTTAAATACAAACTATGTTAAATTATTAACTGAACGCCAAAAAGACGTACCTACTTAGCATGAAATATCCTCTAGAAATATAAATAAACGAAATTAAATGTCCTGACCTGACTGACAAATTTATGAATGCAGAACACTTCTTGTATGTTTCTGTTTTCAGTGGTGTTCTGTACACTGAAACCAGAAAAATAGAAGGAGAGTCCTTTTGTGACACATTCACTAAGAAGAGCTTTTCAGCAACTCTACCTAAGAGACAAAAACTCTAAGACCTGCCTAAAATTCGGAATGAAAGTTTTATGTCTCTCCGTAATTTTTTCAGATATATCAATGAAAATTTGTTACCTAATTAAATAAAATCCTAGCATCCTGTCTAATACGACGACAATATGTCATGCATAATCACAAAACTAGATTGGTGCTTTTGGCAAATTATTCTTTTGACACGAAGGACCATTTTTTTGTTCGAAAAGAACCAATAGCTTGAATGGACCGCATGACGTAGGTTGAAGTTCCACTCTAATAAGAGAGCTTTGGGAGCACCCTGCGATATTTGTTAAGCTCAGTGGCTTGGCGCCCCAGTTACGATTTGAGGGGCGGCGCGAAGGCACAACTACCGCAGCGCCGCGCTACCGCACGCGACTGAACGCGTACTATCGCAACAACCTGTTCGCAATTTAAATATTGATATCACAATCAATTTTAGGGAAGTTTTTTTTTAAATCTTAGCAAGCGCTTGTTTGATTGTTTAAACATACAAAACAAAAATAAGTTTAAATTTCGAATTCTGCAAATATAGTTTTTATCAGTGATTTTTATAGTGCTTCTGACCTAATTTATAATTAATTTTGTAAAATCTACATGTTTAGGAAAAAATGAAAATTAAAATGTTTTACAAAAAGTTTGAGCACTACATAATATTTTGTTTGATTAAACAAATAACTATGATACTGTATGTGAGTGGCAGACCGACGGACGGTGACAAAACTAAATTGTTTACGGACGAACAGTTAAAATATTTAGCGGAAGATGTGTGTTCTGACTTGAAGTTTTATTTAAATGTGGTAAGATTATTTTTATTAATCTTTTATTGCAGCAAGAATAAATTAATTATGTATGTACTTAAGTTTTATAAATAAACAGCACTGTTTGAAAAAAATAAACGAAGTACCTACCCGCAACCTAGAAGTTGGTCTTTAGGTACACAAGTTTTTCTAAAGTATTTTTGTATTCCAAAAACAACAACAAACAGAAACAAGAAATACCCAAAACTTAAAGACAATATTGCAGCCCACAACGCTGTTCACAGATTAACATTTATACAGTAAAATAATCGCTAGGGTAACAAATACAAGACAATTTTTTATTGTGTCAGATAGGCAGTCGCTCTTGCTTAATTGCGAAAAGGCTGATGATGATGACATCGATTCGTGTCAAAAGAAAAAGCAAAGCTCCTGAAAATTTTCAGGAATTTCCCTTTTTTTTTTTTTGTAAAATCATTCGTGAAGACAAAAAAAAATTGTCACAAAAAAATATATCTGAAAACTGTGCCAAAATCACGGATATAACACGAGATTTTTTTAAAGCCTTCTTTCAAATCGTCATTAGATTACATAAATGGACACCGAAAATAAATAAGTACGTTCGTACTTTATGTTACACTAGGTATTATGAAAAAAACAGCCGATATTATACACAAATAAGTGCATAACAAAATCATTTTATTGATATTTGGAGTGATACAGCTCAAACATAGGCCAAAGGTGATGGTTATCAGCGATCTCTACAGGTTGGGATAGCGAGCATTATGGCTATCCCGATAACACGTAATCAATAGGCCGAAATATTGACTGCAGTAAGTGCCCTCTTATTGTAAAAACACTGATAATATACAGCGTGTACCAAAATAGTAACAAATTCAGGCAAAATACTTTGTAAAAGAAACTAACTGACCTGTTTTGTAATTAACATGTCAATTGAGTCTTCCACAATTCCATTTATTGATCAATCTTAAATTAAAGCATCAGCTGGGATTTATGCTGACATAATCAGGGGCTGAAACACGTTCATAAAAGATGATTATAAATGTTACACTATTAATTGATATCAGTATCAAATGTAACATTTTTAAATGTGTTTTCAATGTGTTAACCCAAAACACTTACAAAAGTGTAACAGTATCAGATTTAAATGTGTTAACAGTCTAAATAAGTGTAACAGATAATGCGGCATTGCCAAATTTACTTTGTTAAGGTTGATAAGCAATAGATAGCCGCAATCCAGTCGCCACCGGTCTGCCCGCCGCCGGTGTTGCCTACCCGTGCAATTATACCTAAAACTTCTTATTTATGTTACACATATATTAACACATATGTAAAAAGTTACACTTTGATTCTGTAACATAATTATATATGTTACATTTATATATGTTTCTTTTAAAACAGTGTTAAAAACACTTACTGTTACAGTTTGAGTCCCTGGGAATAATTACCTGCAAGTGCATCTAGTTAGACTGGAACTGCCGATTTTAACATAGTTGGGAAATGTCTAGCCAGATGATGATGAGGGTCAGTTCCACCTAAATTCATTGGAATTGCAACTCCAATTCCTGTTGCTGAGGGATTGCATTAATTAGACGAAATCCAAAGATCTACGCCTTTTTTTGTTTCGGGCTGGAAAATCCTCATGGATTGTATGTCCTCAACCCTGGGGCGGGCGAACTTGTGTGTAATCCATGAACACCAGAAAGATCAACGCCTAGGTGCTCGTTTACTCCACTCTGTATATTGGATTATTTATCGGACAGCACTCTGTCGGCATTGACAATGAAAGAACTGAACTTGAATATACTATTTTATTTTTCGCTATTACATCAATTGACGATGGAAGTGACGCAAATTTGATTAACTACGTGCCAACAGAGAGATACTACATACTGCAACGTGTGTTGAGAGTCTGAGATTACAAGTTCAGGAGATATAATCTAATGACTTTGAATGTCTTGCTATTTTCCCTTTTACTCAGCTTCATTCATCATTATCTTGCCCTTGCCGCAATAATTTGTCGGTCGTCGTAAGTCTTCTCTATCAGTCGTCATCTCGGAAGTAACCCTCTTTCTAGCCATATCATCTTTCACACAGTCCATCCATCTTTCTTTGGTCTTCCTCTACTTTTATAGCCAAGTTCTATCTCTCGACGCAGCGCAGTTGGCTTTTAAGACGCAGGTTGTTGTTGTTGGCAGTTCTAGGAAGGTCTCAAGGAGCGACTGGACGACTCTTCCCAAAAATTCCTTCGAAAACTCTGTTATTCCCTTCAGTGAAAAACTTAAAAACTTGGGGATATTCAATGACAAGAACTTCTCTTGGACTGCGCAGCTACAGGAAGTTTGCCGCAAGCTATTTGCATCCGCTGCATCTTTGAAGAGACTGCGTAATTTTCTACCGACTGCCACCAAGATTGCGCTTGCACAATCACTTCTTCTACCTATCCTAGATTATGCTGATGCCTACTATCTTGACCTTACTCAAGACCAACTCGATGAACTTGAGCGGCTTCAAAATGTTTGTTTAAGGTTCATATTCGGTTTGCGCAAATATGACAATATTTCTGAATTTCGTGTGAAGCTCAAGTTGTTACCAATTCGCCTTCGCCGGAATGCTCATATTCTTTCCCTTTTGTATAATGTGCCCTTTTCCCCTTCTACTCCTCTCTATCTTAATAAACGTTTCGAGTATCTTTGTGACTCCTACACAAACTTTTGAGGTCATCAGAGAACTTGAAGCTTAAAATGCCTATGCATTCCACAACTTTCCTCGTCAATTCCTTTACGCTCCAGTTCGTTACATAGTAGTAGTCGTTACATGTATTTAAAAGACTTGTGAAGGAACATTACTTGTCGTTGTGATCTTGTTCTCGTTTATCTGTAACTATTTATAGTCTTCAATTACTTTTGTTTGTTAAATATTTAGTTTGTATTTATTTATTATTTGTATATATTTGTGTATCTATTTTAGTATACGAGTATTTACTCTGGCACTAGGAAGGCAAAGCCACACGAGTAATATTGGGGCGATGCCCTGTATCCCCAAGTTCCAAGTTCTCCAAAATGATTTTTTGAACATAACTTTCCAACGGCCCCAAATTATACAATTAATTCCAACGGCCCCAAATATTATACTCGTACTGAGGGAGGTGTCCAAAAGTGTTAGAATAAAATAAAACCTGTTTATAGATGTTTCGAGACGTAACCAGATGTAACCAGTGTGTGTTAGGGATGTATCCAGGGGGGAGTCAGGAATCTATTCAGGTTGTTCTAGAGAAAAATGTAAATCTATCCAGGTAAAAGAGACGTACACGTTAAAAACATCCAGAGTAAGGCAAAAAAAATAAAAATCCGTGGCAGCTAAGAGATGGCCAGTCCCAACTGACGGCGCCCATTCACGAACATGACGCATGGATCAGCACCATTCAGCTCAACCATTTTGAAGGGAGCTAAATGATCCAACACACGCTATACAAATCGCAGTCATAGTGCCTGATAGATAAAAACCAGGAGTAGGACGCGGAGTGAAACAAGTTTTGATGTTTTCCTCACATTAGCACAAGTGCATAAATACGTTTTGATATTTCCCTCTTATTCACACTCATTCACACCTCTATTGTTGAGCGCCTATTTGGCTGGTAATTAAGTACAGAACAACGTCGTTTGGGGGAGCAGTGGTGGCCCAGTGGTAACGGTCCCGACGTACGAGTTGTAGGTCGTGAGTTCGAACCCAGGCAAGCGCTTTGCTTTGTGTAAATAATTTCATCACTACTGCTCTCAAAACGGTGAAGTAAAACATCGTGAGGAAACCGGCATGTCCTAGAACCAAAAATTGGAAGTCATGTGACATCTACCAATCCGCACTGAGCCCGCGTGGTGGATTACGGCTCACTCCCTCTCATAGAGAGGAAGCCTGTGTCCCAGCAGTGGGAACGTTATAGGCTGATGATGCAACGTCTTTGTAATCTATCATTTAACAGTATTGCATAATGTTAATAATATTTAATGAATTAAGTTGCAATGAAAAGTTTACGTTAAGTATTTACTCCATAACAAATAACATTAAACAATACGTAGGTAAGTAAGCATTGATTCGGCGACTGTACCATTCACGATTTCGGTCAAGACAGAGTCTTACAACTTTTAGTAAATAATAAAAGCTTTGGGGAACTTGGAACTTGGGGAGATAGGGTATCACCCTAAGATTGGTCCTATGTGATTTTTTTAGGTACTGGTATTCGGGCCCACTTCTTACCTACTTAGTTACCGAGTTACTTATTTTTGCAACTTTTGTCAGTTTTCTTAGCATATTTGTTTCCCAGTGGAGTTTACAGACGATACTTCTAATGATGGCATTATAAATATCGTCTCAAACTGGAGATTATCCCGATATCGGTACTTTCAATTGAATTGTTTTCGCAGAAAAAATCATAACTTCCTAAGTACGTAAGTAGGTAAGTATCCAGACCCTAAAATACCCATAACGTAGTGAAATGGCATGTAGAAGTCCATCATTTAAAAGGTATGAAGAACATCATAGTCGTTGCCTAGCCAGACAAAATGTGGAGGCGTTGCATGAACGTTCGTAAGGTAAGTTGCGTCTATCAGGCTTACTTTCAATCAAACGTGCATAGGCAAATGATTCGTAATAAGTAGGTACACAGTACCTACAACGGTGTGACCTGTTTGGATAACTACTTTTTAAACGATTGAAAATGCAACAAACGTTGTACTTTCTCTGCAAGTTTATGTCATGTAGGTAGGAGAAATGTACGCACACAGTATATCGATGAGTATTGGAGCTGCGTCCCTATTCCCCAGCTAAAGATGAGGTTTAGAGCAAGCAGTTAGGTACTTAAAACATCTCGCTACCAGTAAGAAAGACCCCTAACATTCGTTCAGAAATTACGTGGGGTGTATGAATTTACAACAACTAGCTCTGTAGCACATCTCTATTTTGAAAGAGGCCCTGATGCAAGAGCCGCCTCTATCGTTATCAGAAAATATGTTAAGCGGCGATACGAAATATGATACAATGTTATTACATGTGAAATGTTTTGAAATTTTGTAAGCATCAAAATAATCAACTGTAAAAACTTTAACAAATATAAAAATTAAACAATTTGAACTAAAAAATTAGTACCTACTTAAACAAGCTAAATTATCTCTTTTTACGTAAGTAAGTAACATTATTACTTTTTTGGACGGCTTGCCACATATGGACGGACTTTTGACCAAAAACATGATCGTGGTGTGGTATATATTTTTTGATTTTATGAATGTTTGCACATAATAAATATATGCTTTTAATAGGGAAAAAGGTGTGTAAGGATAAGGTTAAGTGGCGATCTCTCAGCTGTTTGATAGATAACTTTTGTTTAGCAAGGAAAAATACTTTGTTATTATGGTGAAACACTTTTCTCATTTACAGACGATAATTCATATACACCTAAGTGAAAAAGCACAAAACATTAAAAGATATAAAATAATCGAATCGGGGGCGTCAGCCACAGGTGCCTCGACCTCTGGGGGCCTAAGCCACGGACCCCGAAATGAGTGATTTTTGTTATTAAAAAAAAAAACGAGTAGGTTTGTGGAGACGAACGAAAGTGAGAAGTACGTTGTACAACCAACGTTACAAGTAGTTTTAGGAGCTGGTAGCGAGTTTGCCAACTAGCCGACACAACAAAGCAAAAACTATAGCTTGTAAAATTAGTCCTAGACGGCGCGGCTGCATACCTAGGACTGTTCTAGACACGTAAGACAAATTCCAAAGATCTTACTAGAAACAAAACCTTAAATAAATCTTTAAACAGTTAGTTTACTTAAGGTATATATTTAATCACTTTAACAGCAGTAGGTAGGTATCATTCTAGGCGAATTCGTTATAATTAGAATGTCCTTTCATACCTCTAGGTTCGCTACCTCGTGGTATTTCTGTTTGTTGACAAACTGTGCATCGCGGCAATGATTCAATCGCGCATATTGGAACGTGTCGTTTTACGTCCCAAACAAAGGAGCACTTCCACTTTCAAACCTTGATCTATGATAATAGACCTTAACGACTCCCTAATAGGACGTATTTTGGTAATTACCTCGTGTCCGGAAGTTTGCTAGACGCTCCACTTCGCAAAATAATCCAATGCGTGTTGAATTCATGCATTGCTGGAGCACTTTATTTTTTATCAGTCTGGTCTAGGCACGCTAGATTTTTATTTTCGATGTCTGCAGTAGTGTTAAACGTGACATAGGTACCATTAGGATTTTTTTTTCATTAATGTGGTACTTACCAAATTGGTACAAATACGTTTTTAAAGCCGTCGTTCATGGAACCTATTAAGAATTATTAAAAAGTTCCCCACTGTCTTTGTGTAGCATACTCCTCTGCCGAGCTGTCCAAGCCTTTTCTATGTTGTAGGCCGTAGATGATGATTGCTGAAATGGGAATTTAAAAAGTTTTTGTCTGAAGTCTCAATAGCGTTAATGTTTTAGCATTAAACAGTATACTACAAAACTTGCAACAAGAATTGCATTTATAATAGTAAGAATAAAGGTAGCAAGCATGAAAAAGAAAGCAAGCATAAAGAAATGCAAGAAAAAAAAGCATGCAAGCACAAAAGCATACAAGCATTCTGATTCTGACCATGACTGTTAAGCCTTACCTTTATTTGTTACAGACAGAGAAGACCTGCCAAGAAAACTACTGGGGTCAGTATCTTTCAATCAATATTACGAGTGCACAATCTTACACATGTAACAACTGCCACTGATAAAAGAAAAATCAAAAACTATCGACATCGACGAGCAAACGAAAAGAGAGAGATGTGCTTGCATACATTATGACTCTAGACCCCGTAGCGTAGAATTTATTTGTCGTTTTTAAAAAAAAACTGTTGTTTCATAGAAAAGTTCAATACCAACGCTGTCAAAATGTATGGAACAGGTATTTTTAAAACATATCCGATGAAATAATTTTAACGCTGTTAATTTAATCACAATCTCAATCATTTTGAAGGATATTGCTAATCCATTGCTTCATATGTTCGAAAATGAGTGTGATCAACAACATGAATATCGCAATGAATGTTGTTGAACTATTAAAATGAAAGCGATTGCTACTGCTAGTATGTCACCCAATTAGGGCGCGGATTGCGCGTCGGTGTCCCAGCCACCCTGTATACTATGTTTCTGGCAAATAAATAGATTAGACTGAGATAAAAAAAGCTTTGAAACAGCTAAACACATTTGGAAAATTCACCCTGTTTACACTACTATACGGCGAGATCTGGTCAAATCCAGTGCCGACACGCAATGATGCAGGCGAAATAATACACCACATATTTTGTCAAACTGATACATATTTTAATCTCCCCAGCTCCCGACATAAGTACGCCAAAACGACAATCGCACTTAAGGATACGATGTCAGACGAATACGATTATGAGGGTCCAGATAGAGCCTTCAGAGAGTTATCAGCTCGTCGCGTTGGTGCCACACGTGACCAACGACAGTGAAGTTATTACTGATGTAAGTACAAAAGAACACCATCATCTTCATCCCTTGCCCAAATTATTTTTTAATATTCTGTAACCATCTCACCCTGAAAATTTAGGTGAAGTGTCTGGCAGTGCCATTGATGCTAGGGATTGACCAAGACGTGATGACAGTGACAGCTAACTACACGCAAGTCTTCACGGTGAGATTTTACAGAATCGACATGCGGGTCTCTTTCTCTTTAACTATCAAAATCAAAATATTTTATTTCACATAAACCTACCCGCCCGGTACCCGGTGCCCGGTTCCAATTGGTCGTTTCTTATGGAGAAGAGCCGGCAAGAAACTCACTGTAACTCTAAAATAATTATTTTTTTACAAAATTAATTACGGGAGGACATTATAGGCCTGTCAACAAGTACCACATGCTTGACAAATAGACACTGTTCCTTAAATCTTATCTACAAAGCCTATAACGTTCCCGCATTCACAAAATATAAAAGAATCTAAAAATAAAAACTTTAAAATTTAAACCAATTTAAACCAAATGACATGATTGCAATTGAATTTTAACTGTGACAAATCTGAATTAATATCCTGTTCACAAAAGCCACTAACAAAGAGTTGAAGTTAGAATTGTAGGTATATAATGTCAAATAATGAGAAGATTATGTCAAAGAGGTATGTATTTTTGTAAATAATATATATTTTTTTACCTTCAAATAAAATTTGCATTATGTTTCCTAAGACGTCCGAAGTCAATTTATGAGAGAGTACATCGTGTTTTTCCCGCGTTCACTCGCTAGATGATGCTACTTCCGTCACTCAAGTCGACCTAAGCGCCACCAGTGGCCGCACTAACTTAACGGGACAGAGCAAGCCGCCACTCGTTTGTCATTGTTCGGCTCCTATTAGTAATGATGATCATGGTATACTCCAGCAGCCTAATTGCGCAGCACATTTTCATAAACGATTACGACTAATCTGTTTGATTTTTATGTTTAGCAACCTTCATTGCGTTATTTGCATAGTTGAGCAGAATTTTTTATCGAACTTATGAAGCAATGGATTAGCAATCTGTTTCAAAACGATTCAGATTCCGATTGATTGTGTGTTACGCAATTAGGGTACGGGATGGAATTATTTAGCTCTTTGAAATAATATTTTCTAAAAGTATGTTCATGGCGCCAGTTAGCTTTAGCTAGAATACTACTACTAAGTACTTTTCTAAGCAGATAAGAGATGAAACTGCTGACCTACAACTACCAGGAGTAGCGTCTATTCCGGATTCAGAAAGAATTCGTTTTATCCATCCGCCTATAATTACAGTACTAGCTGGTTTACGAGGCTCCCTTGTGTTACTAAATAAATTTGTAAGAGAACCTCTGACGTTTTTTGAATTATCTATTAATGCTCTTAACCAATATAAAGCGTTTATATTTCAGTCTGGTGAAGGTAGCAATGTCCAAATCGATTGTTTGTATGACGACGAATCAGTTTTTGAGCCAAATACCGGATGCAAGGTTATTGAATCCCCATTATCATTAAAATGTTTTGAATCACAATGTAAGAGAGTCAAATCGTGAACTCGTCGACTTGAGGCCAGCAACAATATAGTGGCAGTACGCCTGTAAACATCCTAAAAGCTTTGCAAATTTACATCAGTATTTTTTAAGAATTGTATTACTATTTTTGCGTCCCACATAGGCAATTTTGTTTAACCAAATGATTTGACGAAATTTTAATATCGGACAGAGTTTCTCAAACTGATGCTATAGCTGATTTGTGAACAAGAATAGTACGGTAAGCTAATCGATCCTCAAGAAGAAGGTAGTGAGGGACTAGTAAGACATTCAGGCTGTCCGCCAGTGCCAGTAACCGTTTCGACAATTTCAAGAGATTTTGTGACTTCGTTCCGCCTTGATTTTTATGTACGGCACTACGGTTATGTTGTCGCTTTGTAAGATAACGGTATTTTTTTTTGGAGCATTTGCCTCTGAAGATAATGCCGCTATCACTGCAAACATCTGCAATGCAACCTTCCCCGGAGGAAGATGAAGGTCGCATAGTTGAGGTACCCTAAGAGGCGTTGCACCTGCTTGAGGGTCCAACTGCCGGTTGCTAAGCGAGTCCATAGGCACTGACGGATTTTGGAAACTTTGTCTGGAGGCAAACTCTTGGAGTTTGATTCAGGAATTCTATACACCTTGTCGGGATTAGTATAGATTTTTCTAAATTTATATTCCAACCTAGGGACGTGAGGAATTCTATTGCTAACTGGACATGAGCTTTTAAAGTCTCCCTGCTTTGGTGGACTATCAAGTAGTCGTCTAAATATAGAACCAGGCGGAGACCTTTGCTGCGTAACACTTCGGCAGTCCAGTTTGTGACTGACGCAAACATTTTTGGCGCCGCGGCAAGGCCAAAAGGAAGACATGTCATTTGTAGCATCCGACCTTCGTAGCTTAGGCGAAGATAACAGCGGTGTTTTTGTGAAATTCGCAAATGATAATAGGCTTGGGTTAAGTCGAGCTTGACCATCCAGTCGCCCGCTTGTAGAAAATTGGGCGTTCGGTAATGATGGAAAAGATGAAATCGTGTTGGTTGCAAATATCGATTTAATGCCTTCAGATAGAAAATAACCCGATGCTTTCCACTGCTTTTCGCTAAAACGGAAAAGTGGGGATATGAGGGATGGGGTTCAAGGTGCCGACTCGAGAATTTGACTTTGAATCATGGCTTGAATTTCCAACGACATTGCCGACACTCTTGTGAGGAGTTCGAAACATCTCCATGACGTCCAACGTTGGAAAAATAAGCGGTGGTGTCTGAATGAATGGAATGCGAGCCGCAGAAATTAATTTGAGTATCATCTTGGGTGGCCCGAATTGGGCCCACACTTCTAGGTAATGCATCAGACAACCGCCCACAAACATGGAGTCATTTGCGCATATACCTGTTAACTTCACCTTTTCGCCCCCCTCATTTCTTAAGATTGTCAAAATTTAGCTTTTTGGTCTTTTCGTGCTTCGATTTATTTTGTTGAAAACGAAAGGTCTTTTCACGAGAAGTAGAAGCGACCGGTGACTTCGGACGCATCGATGATTTGGAACGTACGGAAAATTTTGAACCGGGCAAAGGCACTGTATCCCTATTTAACTTATCAATCCCGCCTATTTTTTGTATTAAAGCCGATAAACTTTGAGGATTGCACATATATTCCGCTGAGGCCGGTATTTTTTCAATATCTTCGCGTATGTATTTTCCTTTCAAACCTTTAAGGAGCGCCTTACGCCGTAGCTCAAAAGCCTCTGCACGCTTCCCGCAAATAATTTGTAAAAGGTCGTGAGAGATATTTTTGTATTCTGATTCATTTCCAAATAACTCTTTTAGTTTCTTGTAAATTGCAGTTGACGTAAGGTTTTTCAATTTCAAGAGATTTGCAAATTTTCAATATCAGGTTTTGCAGACCAATCTATTAAATTTCGCAAAGCTATATACGGACTCATTTTGGGCTAAAAAGGCATTTGACAAGGCAGCATAGCTACGTTCCATCTGATACCATCTAAGTGGCGCAAAAGGAGGAGGAACACATAATAAAAAAATATAAAAATACACCGTAATTTGGGAGCAGATAATAGAAATTTTCATAGTGATGCCGTTAATGAGGTACCAGAGAAGGAAGAGAAGGACTAGATAGTTTATCAATAGTTCCTTCTGCACATGTGGCTTATGTGCAGAAGGAATCATTGCTTTACTTACTTGTCTTCGGCGTAGTTTTTAATCTTATAATATACTTTTTTATAAGGACACGTTTCATGTGGGTTATGAACTTTCCATAGCTAAGTTCTGTAACCGACTTTGGCAACTTGTTTTAAAAGCGGATGCTGTTTAAAAGGAATGACTTGCATGTTTTACAAGCAAGTCATTTCTTTATCTAAATCTAAATGTGGGTATTTCAATTTCATTTTGACTACCTGTATTTATATTAGGAAAACGGTTCTTATTTTAAAAAGTCCTAAGTTTGTTGCATACATACAAAATACTTTCTAAAATATGTTAAAGAGAAGGCAGAGATAGTATATCAATTTCTATGAATTTGTTTCTAGGAGACTCGCGAGGACCATTTCATAGATCGCGCGGATTACCCTCTTTTGTAAAATGAAAATTTAATCTACGTCAGCTGCTGATCCCCACAGCAGAACGCCATAAGACATAATACTGAAATAATAAAAATATACTAACCTAGCTGTGGCTATATCGGTCAACTGCCTTATTTTTCTAACTGCATATATATGCAGCTGAACTTAATCTACCTGAAAGACTAAAGTAATCCCTAGAAATACAGTTTCCGTAATAGCATCTAGTTTCTTGCCATCAAGTTTAAAATTTAGACCCACTTAGGGTACATTTGGTAATGAGAACTCAAGACATTTAGTTTTGTTCGCATTAAGTAAAAGATTATTGATAAGAGATTAGAGCTGCGAACCATTTCGAAAGAACAGTCAGACTATCGTTCACGTGTAAGATCCTTACATATATAGGTCTATAATTAGAGGGATCACTTACTACCCGATTTGAAAATTGGTACTACTTTACTATGTTTCATTAAATCAGGAAACAAACCGCTGTCTTAACATTAACTCAATATGCCTATTAGGACAGGGGCAATTGCTTCAATAATATCTCCAAGAACCTTAATGGAAATCCCCCTTAAGTATTTAGTGTGTTTTTTTATGTCATTGACATCTGATCAAACCCTTCATGATTATGTAAGATTATTCTAAAATATTCAAAAGAGTCTGTGCTCAAGATAAATCTAAATCAGTAGAATCAAATATAATTTCTAATAATAATATAAAAGCTGTGTGGCAGGTAATTAACAAAGACACTCGCAACACAAAACAGCGAGATCATAATGAATTGTCTCAAAAAATAATCAATGAAACCATTTCAGATAAGTTAAAAGTTGCTGAGACACTAGAAAATTTCTTTGCCAACATCACAATTGAGGTTACAAAATCGCTTCTCTTATTCATCATTATTCGCTGAATCTTTACTCAAACAAAACTTCAGTAAGGACATTCCTAGTTTGGAATTCGAGCCCATTTCTATTGGCACAAATAAAAAAGCGGTCAAAAGTCTTAACATAAAAAAACACTGAATACTTAAGGGGGATTTCCGATTAGGGTTCTTGGAGATATTGAATTAATGTTTAGACAGCGGTACTAGTAGGTACCTACTAGCTTATGCCCGCGAATTCATCTGCGTGAAATGTCTTGTTCCGCCGAGGGTCGGGGGAACATGTTTCATAGCTATTACTTTGTTTTCACCTAGCGTACTTTCAGACTTATTTTTCTTTTGGAAAGTTAAGTCTTAGCCTTCCTCAAGAATTGGGCTATGAAATGCAAAAAGAATTTTCAAACGTAAGGATCGGATTTGAAAATTCCAGAGATTACTCCCTACATACAAACTTACAAACAAACAAAGGAGGATGGCCAAATCGTACCTGACGATGAGTCTGTGGCGTCCCGTTATGCCATATATATAAAAAAATCCGTTATTTTTCAAATACTCATAAAACATAAGAAATATCTCATTATGAAGCCAGAAAAAAAAGATATACATTTTTCTTGTTTAAGTAATTTTGTTGAATTTTTTAGAATAGCATTTTCAAAACGCACCCTATTGACTGACGATTCGTTTGCCTTATGAAATGACCTAGTACTCAAAGATTATTACTATTCACGTTTTTCTTAAAAGTTATTCATGTAATTAAATTCTAAAAATAAAAATAAATCAAAACAACAAGTTTTCATTATGAATTGGATAAAAAATAAAAGTTCATAGAAACCATGTTTTGTTCAATTGCGTACAACGGAGCACATACATTAAATGTCATCGACGCGCGATAATGATTAATTGTTTGACACCCGGCGATCGAAGAGAGGATGATGAATAAAAATTATTTTATCAAAACCCTTTTTTCATTCATTTACCCAGTGACAATGCAGACTAAAGACTGTATCTGCGACTAAATCTCTGTTCAGTCAGAATTGTAATCAGTCATGGTGGGCATTAAAAAGCTTTAAAAAGCCCTTTTTTTCTCTGTAGGTATTAGTGCGTTTTGATTGATCTGAACGAAATCGAAATAAATAAACAAGTACGAAATGAGATCGCTAATTACACTCTTCGCTTATCGCTAAAATACTGAAACTGTATGTCGTCTGCCTAGCAATAAATCGACTTATTTAGTGATTCTAACCTCAAATATATTTTTTCCATTATTAAAATATCTTGGCCATTTAGATTATATTTTCGAACAGTATGGTGATAACTACATAAAAACAATCCAATCTCACTATAATTGGTTTCTGGACACTCAAAATAAAAGTCAGGTCCAGCGTCTATACAAATTTGGCCGATGTTCTTTAACCTGTTTACATTAGTTCAGATAATTAGGGGTCTATATTGGCCATCATCTCAGAGGTCACTTCCAGCAAAGAAGTGACCTCTGAGATGATGGCCAATGGAGCCATAGTTTTTTACTTTCACAATCCATACATTTTTTCTTTGTCCAACTCTTTTATGGATGTATTTCATCATCATCAATAGTCTTAGAAGAATCTCCATTTTATTCGAAGGTAAACATGCTAATCATGCTTGGCAAAAAGTAATGTTTATGTTTGGGTTAGCTTCCGTTCTCTTTTTTTCTGACTTCCGAGAACGTCACTTCCAGCTGGTTTTCCTTATTTATGCCACCACCCCGCAAGTGGCTCGCTTGGTATCTGAATAAAAAATAATTTTACCCGTCAACCTTTGGGTGATGCAGAGACAAATAGTGGTAGGTGCAATTTATAAAAGAAACATTTGGACATAAATATATTAAATATAAAGATACGCGAATACGATATATACGAAACCTATTAAAACCCTATCCTTTCAAATAAAAATAAAATATACCTAAAGATAACCAGCGACCAACGTCACTGTATTTTCCAGTGTGAAAATTGCGGCGATTTCCTTCGTTATCTTACACCACACTGTGCACTGTAACGTCTGAAACCTTCTGTGAAAGGAAGTCGGCCTTATCTACCAAGCGAGCCACTTGCGGGGTGGTGGCATGTCCCCTGATTTCGAATTTTTGGTTCGAGGACTTTTCCTCACGATGTTTTTCCTCATCATTTTGAACACAAGCGTTCCATGCGCGATTGATGGTGTTCACGGCAAGGAATCCTAATGAGAATATTTCAATGGGAAGCATTTATTATTATTGGTAATGTGGTACTCGCATTATCTTCGTTCAGCTCGACTCTCACAGTTTATTCGCACTTGTTGCGAGATGTAATTAGTCGAGAACCGTCCCGTTATTCAGGCTCGCTCACGAGAAAAAGACATTCATTCATAACGAGTTCCACGACACATGGCATTCTTACAGTATCTTGACGAACGCGATATGGTGAACTGCTGTCTCTTGTAATTTTTGCATTCTCTTAACTGCTTTTGAAAATAACACTACAAAATTCAGTCATATTTTGGCACGGGTTGCATTAGTCACAACATTAGTACTAAGTGCCGAATTGACCAATTAAACTGAACGCGATCAGTACTTTTAAACCCAGTTCAAGAGCTGTCATTGTCAATATTCCAAAACAATAAACACGCAAACAGCTCTTGAACGCGTTTTAGATATGCTGAACGCGTTCAGTTGGTGAAATTCGCCCTAAGCCTATTCTATAACTTAGTTCTAATATTTCTAAATTCTGTACCTAATCATATCAATCTGAATAATTTATCCGCACACGCGCGTCTATGCGGGTTTTTAACATTAATAACGAACAGCCGGCGGGAAAGTGAATTAATTTGCGGTTAACACAATCGGTCCCATTCATCGATTTTTTTACCGCTATTTGCTAACCGAACGTTCCAGGAAAAGGGATGAGCTTATGTGATTATTATAGTAGCTAGATTTCAGATTCAGAATAGTCAACGTGAATAAAATGAATAATTTCTAGGTTTTCGATTATAAACACAAATCATACGCCTCATGCTGGACAATACAGTTTAAGGTCATATTTTTATTCATACCTGTTCATAGAAATTGCCACTAGAACTGACGATAGGTACCTACCTGCGATTATACTCGATCAAAAATCCAGTATAATCGCAGAAAAAATCTTACATCGGGCTTGAGTTACTTATGTGGAAAATATCACTGTTTTGGGTTATCGAACATGAATTTATACAGAAGGTCATTATTTTCAGATCGACTACGTGATAATAGATCCTATGGATGAATACGGCGAGATAAGCAGATCGCCTCGGAAAAACTACACGTTATGGAGTGCAATACTCCAGCAGGGATCACCGGTAGTATGGCGAGGAGGTGACCAGGCGCCAAAATACAACAAATCTATGGTTCATAGAACATATGAAATTAAGAAGATACTACGCCCTAGTTTGGAGGGCTCCGATGTTTTTGGTCAGTTTACTTGGAATACTAGTGGTGGTAAGTTCGTTTTATCGATGCTTTTCTGTAGAACATTATCAAGCTAGCTTTTTAGTCGGTGTCCAGGAACTTAAAGAAAGTCTGACGCAGAAATCTTTATTTATTTCAACCTCATATTAATGAAATGCACAAACTTAAATAGATAAAGGTGTCAGAAGTCGGAAGGTCTCTTAAATAGGTCCAAAATGTTAATAATTTACAAAATGGTTAGAGTCCAGTTATGAAATACCTACTTAATATAAGTCTGAAACCGCAATGAGGTAAAAGCAGAACCTACAAAAAAAAACGTAATAATTAGGAATAGTTTTTGTTAATTATGCAACTGGGGAAAATTGCAAATTATATTGAATGATGCACAGTTTCGGCGTGTAAGCTCGTTTTTTTTTTTTAAATTATATTTTGTACATTTATAACATTAATTCTTGTTCAATGGCTTGTCAGCAAAGAACTGAACCCTACGATTGTGTTTCCTTCTATTCTCCATATAAATTAATGATTATCTCGTTATTCGGCCATCTACTTATCAACGTATTCATAAGGTTGCCTTCAAGCACCAAATAGGCTAAAACCTTTACAATACCTTTATCAGGGGGGATCCTACATCCAAGAGTTCTAAGACCAGCAGACATACTTACGTTTTCGGCAACTAAAACAAACTTAGTGCACATGTTGTAAGGCATGAAGGGTCCTTATAAGTCCTAAGCAAATAACGAAAGAAAGTGTTTTATTCCGTTATTTTAAATCCACACCCTAATTACGTAACACACAAACCGATTCATTATGAAGGAAATTGCAAATTCATAGCTTCATATGTTCGAAACATTTGTCTGCTCAACAACGTAAATAACGCAATGAATGTTGTTGAACTGTCAAAATGAAAGCGATTACCACAGATACTGTATTACGCACTTACCTCGCAGGTCTAATCAGTTTAACGTTCATTCCTGTTTTTGTAGATGGCGACGTATGTTTCGATGTTGTACACTCTTGTATCAAGAAACCCGCCCCCACGTTCACCAAAGTAAGAGTAAGTATCACAAAAGCAACAATCTATGTAGGTATAGACTGGTTTAGCTCAGTTAGGACACACCACACCGTGGTTGAGCTATGATTTCCCACAACAGCGGTCGCTGCCACATAACTAACGGTCACAGTGACGGCTATCATGAAAATGGCTCCCGGGTTTGACTTTTACAGTGTCAAAAATAGTGCTCTCTGGAAACACACCAACTTACTTTCCTAGATAAGGTTTCAGTGATATAAAATGTCAAATTACTCGAAAATGGATAACATTTGCATAGGGGTCATCACACCTATGATTGCCGACATATTACCAATAACCCTGTATAATTTCAGCCCAACAGCAAAGACGAACCACAAGTAAAGTTCGACCACCTGCCGGTTGACGATGAATGCCACATCAATGTGACGGGCTTGTACGGAACCACACATTTCAAGTACCGCACCCTCTCCTGCGACGAAATCAATTGTTTACCTAGTAAGTACATCATCGTCATCATTTGATGCTGCGGATGCTGCCCCAATAACTTCATTTTAGTTCGGCAGCAGATCTTCTTCTTTCAACTGTATTTGTATTGCTGTCATCTCAACACGAGTAGCATAACCCCCATAGAAACGAGTTTTGTCGAAGGAATAATAGACAAATGACAGATGAATAAAAGGTATCTGTCATTTTGACTATTCTTTCTGACACTTTGTCTATTCTTTCGTCGACAAAGCGCCCGTTAATCCTACGCGTGCAGTATTCAGCCCCATTCTAGCATTATCATCACAAACAACATGAAAAAATCCGCAGTCATTTTCACACTCTTGTTCTTCCTTCCATACGGGTCCACTTTACCTAAGTTATAATAAATATCTGTTTAGTTATTAATTATTTATGCTGTTCAATATTGTAGTGACAACGCTACGATTTTAAACATAGGTTCCTATGCAGTAATAGGTAGGTACAGTCCGCGCGTGTGAGGGACGCACAGCAGCTCAGGCCGATTGACCGATTGGCCGATAGCCAAGCAAAGGTCGCGTCGCACTCACACAAATGCAAAGGCTTAGGCTTCGCGGACTGTACAGAATTGGGGTCTTAGGCGTTCAATAAAAACAGTAATGTTTTCCTTGTTAATCAATATTTAACGTTTCGGAATTCTAACATGTTGAGTTAAACTTATGATTGCTTATTTGCAAATAGTAATAAAGCAAGGAAAAATAGCTAGTTTAGATAATGTAGGCACTGGGCCTTTCTATCTCGTTACTCAATACTCAAAACTTTATTGCATTCCATAATGTGTACACGTTACGTAAGTAGGAGGCTATCAATAATATATTTTTTGTTGTATCGAAGATATTTCGGTTAGCGCACAATGGAAGATTCAGCCAGTGGAAGGAAACAGCTAGACAAAGAAATAAACAGCTGGAGAATGATCGCAACTTAATTAACCAGTGCAGGCCCAGTGCAGGTTGGTTGTAGGAGTTTGAAATTTATTCAAACTGCTACAACCAACCTGCACTGGGCCCACGTGGTGGATTACAGCCCGTGGGATTTCACAGAGAGTTGACCTGTGGCCAAGCAGCGAAAACGTTAAAGGCTAATTAAGCTAAACTCCTTTGAATTATTTTGTCAACAGCTTCTACAGAGGTGATAGGACCAGAGATGCCAGACAACATATATATCGAGGCGATTAAAGACTCCTTCGACACGTTTGAGGTGAACGTCAGTTGGGCGTTGCCGCATCGCCTGCCCGACTCCTACACTGTGAAATTGGTTGTTCCACAGACAGAAACTAACCTGACGATGGTGTTACCAGGGGTGAGTGCAAATAGATGTTAAATCAATTAAGATACAGACTAACTGTGTAGTTTGGGGGTCACTGGCAAACAATACTTTGTAAGCTGCAGTAGTGCTATTCTGTAACAATCTCACCGTGAAAACTAAGGTGAAATGAGCGTGGAGTGAGCTGTCAGTGCCACTGATGATATGGATTGACCAAGACGGGATGACACTGACAGCTCACTCCACGGAAGTCTTCACGATGAGATTTTTACAGAATAGACATGCAGGTCATATTTTGTTTTACTCATTTCGTGTCACGGTGTCTTAATCTGTGAACCCGCTTTCTGTATTACAACTACAACTTCAAATTTTTGTGACATTTGGAACGCTAGAAAATGGATCAGTTGGTCACTAAATTGAGTTCCAAGATCAGTGCTTGTGACAACTACTTCCCAGGGAATTAAAGCCTTCTTTTATATTGAGTTAGTAAAGGAGCAGTGTTCGTACTTGTAGTACTTACAGTTTTAGCTCACTTAAGTAATTCGATTCAGATTGAATGACTGTCAAAATACCCATACTTATCATCTCAAATTTAACTAACGATACTACGCTAATAAATTTATCTTGAAAGAGACTCTTGTGATAATATCAAAACATAGAAAAACTCTTTTATAAATACCCTATACCTTAAAGATGATGTTGATGTTGATAATAAAATTGTGCAGGATTCAACAGAAGCGGTTTTCAAAGACGTGATAGGCGAAGGTTTCTACCATGTGTTGATACAAGCAAGATTAGGTAAAACAACTGCTAACACCAGTAGACGAGCTCAGTTCCCTGGTAAGTCCCTTCTCTCTAGCATTTTACTTAAACAAAGAAACAAAAAACTATTGACACACTAAAACACAACTGCACTCTTATATATTTCACTGAAAAAATAAAAATAAAGGAAACTATAACAAATCACAAACAAATAGCAATTTTACGATCTCTAAGACCATCAAAAATGTCTCATTCAAGAATGACTCTGACAATGGACTGGTAAAAAGCACACTCTTCCTTCGTCTTCTTACAGTATCGACACGGTAACATGATCCGGTTTGCTGAGAAGAAAACTTAATTTGAAATAAAACCTAAAATCACAACTCACACATCTGCATTTTTTTTTGCCCTACACAAAATCTCTTTCTCTTATACCAACCAATACCACCAATATGACCAAATTAATAACAGTTTTTCACAAAATACTTGGTTTTTATTACCGTGTGTGGATGGTTACTACGCATGAAACGGAACAATCAAAATCAAAAGTGAATATTTATATGTCCACATGACCACTAAAGGCGAATTTCAATTGAAACTGAACACGATCAGCAAGAGCTTTGACATTGACAGCTCTTGAACGTGGTTTAAATGTGCTGATCGCGTTCACTTTCATTGGTGAAATTGGGACTTAGAAACTAAGTACATACCTACTAGGAAACAAAACTAGAACTTTCAGAGCATCATAAATGAAGTATTTCCATTACACATTCCATTTATGACTTTGTTTTATTCAGAGTCCACCACGGCGACCTATACATAATAGGGATTATAATTAGAAACGTTGCATAGCGTCTGCTAAAACCATAAACGTTTTGACGTTTAAGTTTCTCTTAACCATAATTCAATGTTTATATATACACTCGCGTGCAGCATGATAGACTCAACCCACAAGCGCGCATACATGGCCGGTTTTGTGAAATAGGCGAAACTAATATTAAAAAAGCGTATACCATTTTAAAGCTTATAATCAAAGCTTTAACATGAAACCTCAATTATGATAATTGGTACTTTTTTTTTTTATAGTCCGGTTAAGTAGTCACGACCTCTCAAGGTCAACTACGAGATGCCATACAAAAAAAAACCTTATCAGTCGCTCATCTGAAATTGTCCAAAATTATGGATACTACGCAAACTGAAGCAACCTAAGTTGTTGCTCTATTGCAACAAGGCCTCAGTCTGTGAGCTGTCGCTCGTCAACTGCTCTTGAGCCAGTCTGCTGTGTCGAGAGTGTACCTTCGTTCCAGGAGACTAGTGCCTTTACTCGAAGACCACGATCTGACCAGCAAAGGCGCACGTCTGAGAGGGACGATCGTTTTATCGTCTCGACTGCACTGCGGAATCGCCACCTTACCGGTGTTGATGTCCAGCAGTAGCTGAGGCGAGTGCGAGGGGTGGCTGTCAGTGAGTGGACAGTCAGAAGACGCTTGAAAGAAGCGAACCTGACCCCAAAACGGCCTGCCACAGGCCCGAAATTGACTCCAAGCCATCGGCAAGCGCGACTTCAATTTACACGGGAACACCTTCTGTGGAGCATTGACCAATGGCGGCCTATCCTGTTCACTGACGAGCGCAGAATGTGTCTGCATGGCAGTGACAGAAGAGGCCGGGTCTACATACGTCCGGGCGAGCGGTTTGCACATTGCTGTTTCCGTGAAACAGTCGCCTATGGGGGTGGTTCATGCATGATGTGGGCTGGCATACCCCTAGAGGGTAAAACAGCCCTTGTTTTCATGCCTGGGGGAGGCCGAGGAGGCGGTCTGACCGCTGAGCGGTATATTACCGACATTCTCCTGGACCATGTTCTTCCGTATGCAGGCTTTGTCGGGGATAACTTCGTGTTAATGCACGATAATGCCCGGTGTCTTACTGCACGTGTCACTAGGCAGTTCCTCGACGAAGTCGGTAAACGGACTCTTGACTGGCCAGCACTCAGTCCTGACATGAATCCGATTGAGCACGTATGGTACCAGCTCAAACGCAAAGTTCGGGCCAGGAATCCAGCTCCATCGGACATCGAGGAGCTCAAGGAGGCGCTGTTAGAGGAGAGGAAGCGTTTCCTCAAAATTACATCATAATATTGATCAGATCAATGAGGAATCGCTGACAAACTCTGATTAGGGCAGGGGGGGGGGGAGTGGACACTTTATATTGAATGAATAAACTTTTTGGTTAACATTTAACATATCTCCTATACTTTTATTCAGACCCAAATTTTAAAAAAAGCTACTGAATCAATTTTCATGATTAAGGTCTCATTTTAAAGCTTATAAACTAGATTATAAACTTTGCTTTTTTAATATCAGTTACACCATATTTGAGAAAACCGGCCCTCTATGCGCGCTTGGGGGTTGAGTCGATTAGGCTGCACGCGAGTGTACATAATACACCCCAATATTTAATGCATGCATTTATTTAGTTGACTCTGAAACTACATATTTGTCAAACAACACACAACTGGCGTACATATACTGACATTCAAACCCATTTCCTACAGCACCCTAATTGCGTAACACATTTTCGTAAACGATTACGACTAGTGTGTTTGATTTTGACAGTTCAACAATATTCATTGAGTTATTTACATTGTTGAGCAGAATTTTTTATAGAACTTTTGAAGCAATGGATTAGCAATCTGTTTCAAAACGATTCAGATTCCGATTGGTTGTGTATTACGCAATTAGGGTACAGTTCAATATTATAGCACAAAAAATATTTTTAGTTTTTCCAAGACCAACAATAATTTACCTATGTGAACGTAATAAGTCTTACAACTATAGATTCACCACCTATAAATAGCCAAACCCTTCCCTTTTTGTGATTAAATCGAGTCCAAAACGGCCCACTTCATTTGCCGGCTTGGTGACTCGACTCGTCATCATCATGGACAGCTTCGGGTTTGTGTCTTTGTCTTGAAGATTATTTAGGTCTCTGCCTACCTACAGTCGTCAGAATTCCTGATCAGATTCCCCAATAGAATGAGAATAACGTGGTATAGTTTTGCACGTGGTCAGACATTTGGGACGAGGACGGGCAAGGAGCGTCAGACGCGGGGGGAGTGGGTGGCGCGGTCATCGGCGTGGGCTGCGTGGCCGCTGTCGCTCTGGTGCTGCTGTATCGCTGTCGGCGACCAAGATACCACGTTCCCGTGCCACCACACAAACCGGTAACTATGTCCTGGACAACTAAGATTTTTTTTTCTAACACAGTCTGTAGCCAGATGCTAACCGACCACTTAGTAAAAGCTGATTGTTCTCAGTTCAGATCAGATTATATTATATATTATTATTATTATATTTCTCCATTTATCTGTACCGACCCGATTAACTTTCTTTCTCTCGCTAACTCTGGTTTCCACAATACATGGGTTGGACCGCGATACTCTGTCTCTAAACAGAAATCTTCTGGGTAAGCTCACTCCACCGTAGACTTTGTCTCCTCTGACCTAGACTAGAGTCAAGAGTAAACCCATCTCAAAAAAAAAACATCCTTTAATACCTAACCAACAACTTAACCTCAAATTACTCCAATAGGACGACAAGCCTTCGAAAGGCGGCGATACAGAAGTGCTAGAAATATGGAGCGAGACAGAAGACCGGTGGGAGGTGCGAGCAGACAAGCTAGTATTACACGAAGTTATTGGAGAAGGAGCCTTCGGCGTCGTGCGCAGAGCCACGCTCGCGCCGCACTCCGTGCAAGTCGCTGTTAAGATGCTGAAAGGTAAAGCTCATCTAATTGATGATATAATCATATCATCGATGTAAGAAAATTTATTTCTAACCTTCCATTGCAGACTTCCCATCGCTCGATGAAATCAGGTCATTCCGTTCGGAGATGGAGCTGATGAAGAGCGTGGGCGTTCACCCGCACCTCGTGAGCCTGGTAGGATGCTGCAGCGGCAGGAGGCCGCTCATTGTCGCCGAGTACTGCAGCAGGGGAGACCTGCTCAGTTATTTGAGGTATAGCATACTGATCTAATAGATCAAGAGAATATTTAAAGATATCGTTCATTTATACTCCAAAGTTATCTCTTATCTGCGTTACTTGCGCTAGTATAAATCGATAATTTACTGTACTGGACCAAGAATTGAACCCTATGGAACGCCTATGATAATCATAGATCTTACAGATCCGTTTACGTTTACGTTTACCTCCTTTGAATTTTATTATTTCTATCTACAGAGAAGTCAGGTAGCCTAAGGTTTTTTATCTTGCTCCTCATTCTAATAGTAGCGCTTTTTTTCTAAAGAGATTTATGACACAACATTGTTGAACGCCTTTGACAAATTATGCACATACTTTAATATGATATAATATTCTGAATTCTGATAAAAACACTTGGTTATTATCTAAAGAGCTGATATATTTACAGATGCACATGGGACGTAATGCTATCAAAACGCAACGCGAAATACTACAATAACAACATAGATGTTTCAGACTATAGAAACGACCTGTTCAAATGTAAAGCAAAAACGGAGAGCTCGAAACTGGTCGTGAACAAACTCTATGAGCTCCAAGATATCTGTGATAAGGAGCTAACGGCTTTAGACCTTTTGTCTTTCTGCCGTCAAATAGCTATGGGCATGGAGTTTTTAGCTGCTAATAGAGTAGTTCATAGAGATTTAGCAGCTAGAAATATATTGGTGACGGTGGATAGGACGTTGAAGATAGCAGATTTTGGGCTTTCAAGAGATGTTTATGAAGAGAATCAGTATAAGCAAAAAGGTAATGGAAAGATGCCTGTTAAGTGGATGGCTTTGGAGTCGCTGACGAGAAGGATATATACGACACAGAGTGATGTGTAAGTACTTATTTAAACTGGACCGTTGTTCTTTATTCTGTGATCAGATATATTAATATATATAAAAGGAAACTGACTGACTGCTCTATCAACAGATTTAACACAAAGTTCAAACCACTGAACGGATTGGGCTGAAATTTGGCACACACATAGTTATTACGACGTATGCATCTGCTAAGAAGGGATTTTTGGAAATTCGGCCTTTTTTTTTTTTTTTTTTTAAACGTTGTCCCACACTAGGAATTACTCCTGTATCGTGGGTGCGTTCACAAACATGAAAACTCATATACACAAGACACCCAGACCCGGAACAACTATTTGAAGGTCATACAAATATTTGTTCCGTGCGGGAATCGAACCCGCGACACGCAGCGCAGCAGCCGATCGCTCAACCACTGCGGGTGGAAAAGAGGGATTTTGTTTGAATGAAAATTTTGATTCCCTAGGCTAATAAACTTGAAATTTGGCACGAAAACATATCTAAGTAAATTACAAAGAATCGTAGTCGTAACTTTTTATTCTAAACTACGTCTAAAGAAGGTTTGGTGGATGTCAAAGTTTGCATGTTCGAATATTAACGCGCGGTTCGATAACTCGAAACTTAGTTCTTATACTTAAGACCAAAAATAAAGAATAACGTGTATTAGGGTATTTCGAAAATCGTCCGTTGAAGATACAGTTTAAATCAAAAGCTTATTCTTTGGCTAAATAACTTGAAACTTGGCAATATTTTCCTCGTATACTTTTTTTTTAACAGCACCTCACAGAGGATTTAGAGGGTGTCAAAGTAACGTTAAATCATACAACAGATATATGTACCAAATGCTATTTTATTAACAAGCTCGGTCGTGGTGAAATTTGCCCGAATACTTATTATCATCTAGGTAAATCTATACTAATATAATAAATCTAGAAAGCATTTTTTTTGTATTTTTATTTGAACGCGCTAATCTCTTGAACTAAAAGTCGGATTTGAAAAATTATTTGTGCATTTGCTAGCTTGAGAAAGGTTAGGTTATTTAATATAGCGCGCTGCGACCCTTAGGAGAAGAGCAAAGGAAGAAAAGGCAGAAAGAACTAAAAGCGCGAGCGGGCGATGCGATGCGACGGGGTGGGCCCGGGGAACAAGAAATTTCACGCGGACGAAGTCGCGGGCACAAGCTAGTGTGTTATAATTTGTAGCAGTATCGTCATTAGTAGTCACTTGGTAGCTAGACACATAGTGACTTGTATGCATGAGTCGGATTCATGCCAATTTCAACGACTTATCGATTGTCGTAATTGTAAGAAAAACTGGAAAAAATAAGCGAGTAAAGAAAACCCGAAATGAAAATGTCAAAAAAATTGGGATTGAAGATCCCGCTGCATTAGTTTAACTTTCAATTTTATAAAAGTAGAACTTTCAATAAATAATTAATTTGTGTGTAGATGGTCATTCGGCGTGGTGGTGTGGGAGATAGCGACAGTGGGCGGAGCTCCATACGCGTCGGTACCGGGCGCGCGCCTGCCGCGGCTGCTGCGCGGCGGGTACCGCATGCCCAAGCCAAACAACTGCAGTCCCCAGCTGTGAGTACCTACATCCCATAACTGTTTCGTCATCACATGAGCCTAAACGCGTCCACTTGACATGGGTGGAGGCATCGCCACAGCAACCGGTCATGCGCTACCCGTATCCATCGGATTCCAGTGACCTCCAGTTTTTATCGTGAATATGATATGTGTACAATGTCCCTGCCAAAATATTAGGCTGTCCATAAAAATCGGTAACACAACCATTTTCGGGTTTTACAGTATGGCAGCTAAAAATCCGAAACCGCAAGAAAATTGCTATTCTCTCTTCAGTTATATGATGATTGCTCAAAAAAATTACCACGCCAAATGTGGCACAGCATGAATCCAATGAGATTATTATAAAAAATGTGATTTCAAAGAAGGCAAATTAAAAAGAGATAATTGAAAAAAACTGTAAAATCGATTGAAATATGAAGCTACACTTTAAAGTTTTTGGACGGGTCTAACAGTTATTTTAAAAGGTTATACTTGGCATGTTTTAAAGCTTTACACTACTTTTTAAAATATTGTATGCACTATTTGCAAACAATTTTTTTTTTGTAAAACTTTAAAATATAAAACCCAAGCGTTGAAGTTAGTTTTAATTAAAACTTACAGTTTTATCTTCATTCCAAATTTCTGTTTTAAATCGGAAACATAATTACATGCAATTATCTCCAGCTACGACATAATGCTATCCTGCTGGCGGGCCCATCCTCGCGACAGACCAAACTTCGTTGAGCTACACCAACGTCTAGATGAGCTACTGAACAGCGCGTGCGCCAACCAGTACCTGTCTTTAGAGATAGACGCTGATGATGCACCTCCCACTCCTAAGCACCATAGATACATCAAGATGTTGATGAGGTGAGGATTTTTTTTTGAAGTCTTTAACAAGGTACGATGTGGTGCTGGACTTCTTCTGAAGTGAAAGGCTCGTGACATATGATTGGCGACAGTGGCGGCTGAAGGGATAGGAGCAAGACTTAACGTTCGGTGATTCTGCTAATCGTTAATCACTGAACTCTGCTAACATTGTGGTTCTACAAACGGTTCTTCATATTTCAAGCTGTCATCACTATTTATTCAGGTCGTCGGACGTCTGGCCATCTGAACGAAAGTATTCACACGATTCTTAGCACTGGCTTTACTTTACGACATTGGTGAGTCTGAATTGATTGAAATCTGTGGGAAAATGAAAATACGATGACTCTTCTCACTTCTAACATTCAGCTAGGTTTCATTTAAATACGGTAGTGGTAGTGTTATTGGGATCCGTCGCTCATCGCGGACATTAATTTCGCTGAACTGAAGACCAACTCTCGTAATTAAAAACGTTCAAAATCTAGTCGCAATCTATTCTCAGCGACAATCAATGTCAAAAACGTGTGAAAAATCAAGGGAAATTAGAGGTATTTTTGACAGGTTGAGACTGAGATCATACTATGACCGTTCTTAAAATTACGGAAATTGCTCCTCTGATCATGCTGAGTATATTGGATGCAGTTTGCATATTGCATGATACTGATTATATTGTTTGCTGCAGAGGCAAGCGCGGCTGGACCCGAGGCGAGACCTACGAGCGACCCCTAAAGGCTCCGCACACCAACCACTACACAACACCACCAGATTCGCTCAGCTCGCATCCCGTGTGACGTCATCAACACTTTGGTGAATAAAAGGGTTTATGTACTCATTCACCAATTAAGAGACCCAACGGAAAACTGATTAAACTAGGTCCTGTCAGCATTTAAAAACATAGGAACGAACTGACTGTGTATATGGTTTGAATGACAACGTAAACTGGACTTTCTCTCAATTATACAAAGGTGTTTTTGCATGCCTTTACCATACGGCATTGAAAGACAGTTTCATTTGTTACGTAGTTTTGGTCTTCATTTGATGCTGACTATATCTTATTACCCTGTACTTTTGGGAAACGAATCTGAAACAATTTACCAGTAGTTTGTTTAAAAAAAATTACGTCTAGGCGTATTTTTTTTTTTCTGTGTTGTTACCTAACACTACTTGCTGTGTTCGCGACGCGAATCGCGCGACACAAAGACACCGCATGTCGAGCGACGAGCAGTGCATTTGTGTCGCGTCGCGTGTCGCGCCTGTTGTAGGAGCCTTAATGCTGTGATACGTATCTTTTATATTCTAATTAAAACATTAATTTGATTCTGAATACGATGGTGTGCAGAAACAAATGACAAAATAAAGTTGTATTTGTTTGAGGGAAATATTTAAGTAACTTATCCTCTAAAACCTTATTAAAATTTTAATGATGGACACTTTTTTTAATTTCACGGCAGCTCCGGCAAGCGCTACATCCAAGTCAGCCACAGTTACTTGATTATTAAGGATTTTTAGGACCACAAAATATTAATTATTTGAGGTCCACGAAAGGGGGCGCAATCATTATATTGGAGTGTTCAATAGTAATTTTAGAAAACCAGCCTTTGTTTTATTGCCAAATGCCCTATTATTATAAAACAAAGAGATATCGACCTATTTATGATACACAAAACGAAATAACGAATTTATAGGATTAGTTAGGTGATATACCTACAAGACGTGTGAATAGTAATAGCAGTAGGTATAATTAACTAGTATTATGGAGTTAATATTTTTGTATAAATGCTACTTCAGATGGTAATGTTCCAAAATATGTATTATAATATTTTTGTAAGATACTGATGTGTAATAAAGCTAACTTAGAATGAAATTGTTTTCTAATTATTTAGATATCAGGTAAAAACTACGCATAAATTGTGTCATTTTATTTCAAACTAGCTGTTGCCCGCGACTTCCTCTGGGATCCAGGATGAGCAGCAGCCTATGTGCTTACCCAGGTCATGGACCCGGTTTTCTGTATGGTAGGAAATGAAAATAAATCTGACAATATGTTTTGAGATCTCATACCTAGAACCTATTTTCTTCACTCACCTTTTTATCTATAGATATTTAGACTCAAAAACAAAAACTTTTCCGTACGATTTTTCACATATCATACAAACCTTTTCCTGATAATAATAAATACAGCAAAAAAAAGAATTAGCCAAATAGGTGCAGCCGCTTTCAAGTGATGCGCGGACAAACATTTACGGCAAATGATTTTTATTTATATAGATAAACCACCTTATTCATAAAAAAAAACAATCTGGTTTATAAACCTTAGCTATAGAACCGTCTTGTCCCTTTCTGTCAAGCTAAAATGAAGTTTGACAGAAAAAGACAAAACAGATCGCTAGCAAGCTAGGTTAGCTAAAATAGGTTTATAAAGACAATTGTTTTTTTTATGAATAAGGCGGTTAGACTTTAAATAAGGTCTTGCTTCTTACCATAGGGGTAGGCAGAAACTACAGAACGCCATCTGCTACGATCCTTGCATAAGGAGTATGTTTGTATTCCTTCGCTTGCGTTCATACACGTGCGCCGGTTGCGAGTACTAAGCACATGACCTTTTGACTTTAGTCCAATTCGTGTATAAAACGATTGTGTTTATTATGAATAAGACGGTTAATAACACATAACATAACATCACGCCTGTAATCTCAAAAGATTTAGGCAGAGGTGTACCTATAGTACACCCACATTTCGCCAGTTATGTTTAAGTCCCATGTAATACGGTCAATCTTTAGGTATACTTTATTTTCCTTTTCTCTCATTTTAGAACTCCATCAACAAATAAAACAACTGTATAGATTGATATATTAACTTCGTATATTTTACAGCAATATGACTTATCTCTAGATATAAAAATATCCATATAATCACACCTCGCTTCTCCAACATGATGCCATCGAAATATCCATTCATGATGCTTGTGTGCCGTATCTTTGCAGATATTATGTAGTTATCATAAAAAATTACTAAGGTTTGGAAGAACATTTGGTTTTATTTTACTAAACCTATTCCTGAGCGATTATTTAACTATTGTGTCTGCTTCCGGTACAGTGAGAGTATTAATTTAAAACCAACCTTCGTTTTAAACTTTGTTATCAGAAACTACAGAAAACACAAACATCGCGACCATTCAAATTCCTTTATTATCGTTACTAGTGATGTACCAACTACCGTAATTAATCGCCACATTGACTACCGAAGCGTCAGAAAAAATCTACGACAGCTTTGTACAGAAAGCACAAAAAAAAACATAATAAAACCAAATACAAGCAAATATCACCAATAGGTTAAACACGGTAGTTTGCACATACTTTAAATATAACTATAATACATTTATTTTAGGACTTACTCAATTATTAATGAGCGAACATAAGAGCATCATAATTTCCATAAAGTATAGACGCCTTAAAACTCTATGATATGACTACACCAAATAATCATTTTTAATTTCCTTTACAATATTATCACACATAATTTTGATTAAAATAAGTAGTTAAATTAATTAAAAGAAGCTTTTTATATTTTGTGTAATGTTTTAGTTAATTTTCAGTAATTTTAACGTTTTATAATATTCCATATAATATCCTTACATGAAAAAAAAATCTGACAATTTCCTTAAGTTTTTACGGTGATTATAATGAATCAAGCCAACAGTTTCTAAGATATTTAACATGACTTAAGTTACGATAATTTGACAAAATATATATTTCCCCACAAAAGCCTCAGAGACCTCGTATACCTAACGTTTATTTTAGTGCCAAAACTCAAATAAAACAATAAATTGTATTTTCAATGATTTTCAGTCTCATACAATAACTAAATATGGCAAGAAAGCCTTCATGTAATAAATACACACATAAAACGGGTACTAACGAAAACTATGTCATGTACTGACAAACTTTATCGGGTGTAAAAAGACACAACGTCATTGTATTTACCTTCTGGTTACAGCGCTGTAAACTCCGACTTTTACTGAAGTTTTTTTACGAAAACAGTTTTTAATGTTATAACACAAAACTTGAAATACGCGAGGTATTTCAAGTTTTGTTATCCCTGTACCGTTGCATGCAGCCATAAGCACAATAATGTTTTGCGTGCGTTACATTGCGCACTACCGTTAACAGCGATTTTTCATACCAAAAATCACGTTCGTTAGCCAGCAATTACATTTGTGCTATGATATATATATATATATATTTACATTTGTACTTAGTTTGATGTACAGAATGAGTAGTCGACAGCTATGTGATGGGTCTTTTTACACCCTGTAGGTACATATCAATAATGAAAACATATTCTATTTTTAAATAAAAGCTCGAATTCTATTAACGTTTTTAACGTTAAAACATTTAACCCAAACCCGACGATTCTTGAAACGTATATTTTCTATTTCGATGTTAAGTAAAAAAAAAAGAACAGTGTAGCATTCATGACCACAGACAAGCCACTCTATTGTTATTGCCATTAAATCACAACGATTGTTAAGCAGTACATAACAAACCGCGGGCAATTGAATACATAAATCTTTTTTATATTTTATTTTGCAAACGAAGAATATCTGCTGTGCACACAAGTGCAGCATTTCTATAAAACTCACTAATCTAAATTCATAAAAAAGTGCGATTCCTATTACAAAACCTTATGTTGCTAACGTATTTAGGAATGATGTAAACAATATGCCTTTCGTTAGAGATCAACCTTCTATACAATTCTATTTTAGACGAACAAAATAGATGCATACACAAACTTAACTTTGGCTGTTAATACTTCGAGAGTACCATTCACTGGTGATGAAATTGTGTTAATAATAACATAGTACTTTAAATTTACATTGAGACATCGATACGAAACTTAGGAGTAAAACATCAGCAGCTTAATTATTTTTACATAAGTACAAATATGAATTTGCCTTGTTATTACATAAATAAATGGCTGAACTTAATGTACACTCAAGTTAACGAGACAACACCACTAAAGATTTCACGCGAAATTAGTACTTAAGTGTATTAGAATTATTGCTATAATACATAAAAATGAGGCAATATCTTACATAGAAATAATATCTGTAATAGGCCGCGGAGTACGCCAAGGCAAATTCGCTGACACGGCTAGCTTCTGAAAGGCGCGTAAAGCTGAACTTTGAATAATTAATGTTCACACTGATATCTAGTAATGTAATAATTATTGTGATGCACTAATACTTATTAGAATTTAAGGCAAAAGTTTTTAATTTATAATTGTGACAGACCTTCGATGCATCATTGTTAAATATTACGTGTTTTTTAGAATCAATTCAATATTAACACGCGTGAAATTGCTAGAATTTTATTAATTTCAAGTGGTAACTACTACCGAAAATGTCGAGTAATTCATAAGAGATTCTACATAGGGCTTACTTGAGCTTCCAAACTAGGGTCAGCTGTACTCTCCTTTCAGAAAAGTAGCGTGTATGTATAGTTAGGCAGCTCGACCGCACGCTTGTGTCGGGACAGTCGCGCGTGTCTGTACTGTCGCGTCTGTCGCAACTGTGGTATGTGTCGCGAGCGTCGCGTGCGGCGGTCAGTCGATGGGTGGGGGCTGTGCGGGGATGTTGGAGGGGGGAGCTGTCAGGTAGCCCGCTGTGTGAGGTGCCGCTGGACGGAAAAATAAGAATTAGAATTAAGTTAATAACTGATATTCGATATGATTTACAAGTATGACATGACAAATAATTAATTTCTGGTTAAAACTGAACAGCCCATTCTGTCTATTTCGGGTCAATTTGACAGAATAGTAAAAGCGGTGTAGTTAACCTTGTTACAAGTTTTTTTTTCGTAGTAGGTAATTGAAAAATACTTTTATATACGTCACTGAGAGACAATCACTCAAGTCTGTTGATTTACAGATTTTTTTTTGCGATTTGTAGGTCAATGTCAGTCAGGTTGTATGCTGAACAAAATATGGTCCGCGACCGTAACAAGTATGTTTTTAAAGAATTAGAATCATTAATACAACTCTCTAAGTTAGAAAAGCCCTCATCCATACATAATCAGCCTATTATTTTCCCACTGCTGGGACACAGGCCTCCTCTCTGTGAGAGAAAGAGGGCCGTAATCAACCACACGGGTCTAGTGCGGGTTGGCTTTTGATTTTATGACATGCCGGTTTCCTCACGATGTTTTCCTTCACCGTTTTGAGAGCAGTCGTGATGAAATAATGTACACAAAGTAAAGCGCCTTTCTGTGTTTAAACCTACGACCTACAAGTCGTAAGTCGCGGCCGTTACCACTGGGCCACCACTGCTCTCAAATGCCCTCAAATGTAAAGACTTCTGGAAATCTACCCTGGCGCTCCCTCGTTAATTCATATAGAGCTATCATTCTCACCTGTGAGCAAGTTATTCTGTGGCGCAGCAGTGATGAACAGGTCATGCCGTTGCGCAGCATAGTGCTCCCATACGGGCGAGCGCGCCAGCACTGCCTTCACTCGCTCGCCGTGTAGCGCGGAGCGGGACATCGCCTTCAGCGCTCGCACGAGCTGCGCAGCCGCTGCGCCGTCTAAACGGGTCTCGAGGAGGGATAGGAGCTCGCCGACTAGGTCTGTTTCTAATGCCTGTAGAGGTTGGGATATTATAATTAGTGCCTGTCTATTGCAATCGGTATTACGTCAACAAAATATAATACTCACTTCCTAACAAGTTATAACATAACAACTGTCAAGTAGTAGGATAATAAATAATTGACTATTCAACATAACATAACGTCACGCCTGTAATCCCAGAAGGGTTAGGCAGAGGTGTACCTATAGTACACCCACATTTCGCCAGTTATGCTTAAGTCCCATGTAATAGGGGGCGAGCCTGTTGCCATCAACCGGGTAAAAATACAGCCTCCGGGCTGCTACTGACAAATTCTAGATAGAAAAACCCAATAACACTTTGTCCGACCTGGGAATCGAACCCAAAACCTCGTGCTCAGCAGTAGCTCTTGTGACCACTACACCAACGAGGCAGTGACTATTTAAATAACTGTATATAGAAAAAAAACCTGTATTTAAAATAAAATTAACTTCGCAGTAAACGAAGAAACACCACTCCGAGTCTTGAAGAAACAATTAACAATCTCAGCAATTTCTGAATAGTTTTTTGTTGCAGCAGTCGACATGCTGCTTCCAAAGTGCTGCATGAGTGCTAACAAATTTCCAAGACTTTCCAAGAATCCAGGCACAATATCATTAAAATATTAAAGAAGTAACTAACCTGCAACACCAGTCGATCCGTATTAGCATTACTAGAGAATATAAGCGCGAGCGCCTCACACGCGCTGCCAATGATCTCTCTGCACGATTGTACCGCAGACTTCAGACCTGACATCACTTCTGTCTGTGATAGTGCCACTACGCATGCCTGAAATAACAGTTATATGATCTTATGGCCCTTCGAATTAAATTGGCCTCATGCGTGATTATGAGCCCGATATTTACGCGTAGATAAATTTAATTATCGTTTTCCCTCTATAATTAATGGGCATTTAGATGTGGTGCCTAAAAATGTCTTTTCTTAGTAACTAAGAACATAGGTTACTGTTTATTGCTGGCGTAATGAGCTTTTCGAAAAACAAAAATACTTTTAATATCTCAAAAATCGAGTTCATGATTAATTTCCTTGACTATCATATTTCACCCAAAGGTCTTGTCTAAAAACACTGTATAATAGACTAGCCTCGACCCCTTGGAAATATCGGGATAAAAAGTATCCTTGTTGTCTGTCCTTGACCAGATCATGGTCTATCCATGTTGGAATTTCATACAAATATGTTCAGCCGTTTTAGCGTTACAAACAAATTACAAAAAATCTAATCTTAGCTCTTTATAATATTAGTTTAGACAAATGTTTACCTGCGTAGGTGCAAGTGCAGTTATGACAGGCACAGCTAATTTAGGCGCGGTGTGCAGTAGCCTGGCCAGTCGCGGCAGTTCTCCTAGTTGAGCACACAGTTCTCCTAACGCCGGGCGCGCACGTAACGCTGCGCCTAGGGCTAACGCGCATGTTTCGCCGCGGCTTCCCTGTGAGGAAAAACAACAATCATTGTAATGCACTAATGAAGAAAAACAAAAGTATTCTTTAGGGCAGGTACAAATGAAACATGATATGTGTCACAAATGAGCCGTCCTAATTTACTATGCGAATTTGTTTTAAGGTATGTTAAATTTAATGTGGCGTTACACCAAACATTGTTTTATTTTTATTTTTTGCGCCGAATTGGCCTGCTCTTGATCTCGACCTCGCCTGATGGAAAGCGATGCATGAGGTCAATGAAGGAACGAGCGTGCCCAGATGCCTGTTCTCTTTTGCTTTGAAACAGAAGGGTTAAATGTGGAAGGGAACACAGACGCTGGCAAAGTTCCACACTTAGGCTGTGCGCATAATAAATGTGGAGGAGAACCGCTGAGTATGACTATTCGGAATTTCAACCAAGTACGTCTGGTAGTACAGTCTGTAGAAGACCGACAGGCAACCATCATTACGCCGATGAGCTAGGCTGCGAAGCCTAGCCACCAACGTCTCGTCGCCTATAAGCCTTTTTGCTCTGCGTTTCACCGAGTCAAAGTGCAACAAGCTAGTATTTTGCTGACTCATCCCATAAATACTCCATAAAGGTACTGACCTTTGCGTTGTACAAACTTAAAAACTATCCAAATATCGACGGTTGAGCCGAAGTCGAGATTAGACGTAAACTCTATGCCCAAAAGCTCTAGGCGGTCGGCAATTGGTACAGATGCACCTCGGAAAGTTGGAGATAACTGAAAGTGGCCCCTTTTGGCTGTGAAAAGACATGCCTGGTTTTTTCAGAGCATTGAATTTGGCCAAATTGTCGTCGCCCCACTGGGAAACGAGATTTAAGGTCAAATTCATTCGCTCCACCATTGCCTCACTCTAAGAGTAGCTGTTTCCTTGCTTGCTTTGCTGGCCCTTGACAGGTATGTTTCTGAGATTGTGCTATCATCTGCGAGCCCGGTACCACCAAGCTATAGCAGGTCGTTGATGTGCAGCAGAAATAGTCGCGAAAAGAACAGACCCCTGAGGATCATCGGCATCAATAGCCTTATGATCCGATGAGCGGGCACCTAAGACCACTCCGATCGATCGATCACTCAGGAAGTCGGAAATTCAATTGCAAAAGTCAGTAGTCAAAGGTCTTTGAGATATCAAGCGACACAGCACGGGCGGGCTTCACCGTGTCTCTCAATGGCCTCGCCCCAGCATTGCGTAGCATACACAAGAAGATCGCCAGTTGACCGACCACGACGGAAGCCATACTGATGGAGTTCATTGTCTTCCAGGTATGCTAGCAGCTTATTGTTACCCCTTCCATCACTTTGCACAGTATGCAGGTTAGCCATAACCTCGGTCTATAGTTGACAGGATCGGCACGGTTACTCTTTTTTAGCATTTGTTGCACATTAGCAAGCTTCCAGGACTCCGGCACCACTTCGGTTTTTAGAGAGAGGCGATACAAGCGTCAAGATAGAAGACAACTCTAGAACACAGCTTTTCAGGACTCTAGCGGGTATTCTGTCAGGTCCGTTGGCTTTATTCACGTCTAGACTGCGAAGGGCCTTACGGAGCCACAGTGAAGTATGCTAAGTGGTCTGTTAAAGACCGTATCAAGGCCTGAATTTTCGGCAAAGATTGAAGCAAATAGGTTTGCCTTCTCATGCGCGGTATGAACCAGTGTTCCATCAGACCTCAGCATATGAATCAGCGAAGTATGGCAAAAGTTAGTCTCGACTGATTTTAACAGTGACCAGAACTTGAAACGCGGTTTCCATAACACCCGTTTGCAATCCTTGGCGGCAGAATTGTACGCTATTTTCATTGCGCGAGCACCTTGACTATTGCACCTGTCACTGCAGACCAAAGCCAAGCCAAGCCTGCTTGTGAGCAAATCGGCTTGTGACCAAGACGCGTTATACCAGTGTTGAGCCTCGCAGCCAAGTGGGACGTCGGATAATGGGATAAAATATTTCATTATTTGACGTATCAGAAGTGTTGCACGAAGAGAATTAAGTTCACCGCCATTGGTAAGATGCGAAGAAATGCCGCATCTCATCCCAGTCTGCTGACCCGTACTTCCATACTCGCCTCGTGCCTCTAGGGCTTAAATCTGGAGGAGAACAGGAAGACACGGATTTCACCAGACAGTGGTCAGACGATGTAAGCGGAGCCCAGACCGATGCAGAATGCCTGTGCGGATCTGTGGTCAACAGAAGGTATAAGCAGTTGGGCGTGTGGCCATCAAAATCCGGAACGCTGCCAGCTTGGTCAACCAGCTGGTGGATATCTAGCGATATCCCAAACTTACGCGCCTCTTTTCCAGCATGATCAGTTTCTCCCAGAAAAACAAGTTCCGCTGTCGGATTTTTGTGCTGGGCTGATCACATGAATATATGAGAGCCGGTGTCCACCATCAGCCACAGATTGGAAAAAATCTCAACCTCATATCTGCGGAAACGTTCACAGCATATGTCATCGCGGACGTACACACAGACCTCAGACTGCTTCTTAAACGTATACTCAAGTAGTTCCTGGGTAGTTGAGGTACGCCACGTCTAACGGGGTCACTATCTTCGGCTACTTCAAAAAGAACAAGTGCGGCTTCTCGGTCTCAAGGTAGGACCGGATTGATATTTGAGTGGAAGTGGGGCTGTACACGGCATAAGAGGGCACTGAATTAGTAGAATGGAGTAACGTGCAGCCAAGTATTCATCCTTCCTTTTTTTCTCTAAAATTTTGTACAAGCTAAACTATACAGAACATGGGGACGTGGACGCACTTATCGATCATTTCAAGAATAACAAAGTATTGTGATGATTATATGTACAGTACATACAGTACAGTTTATAGTTACAGGTCTCGGCCATAAAAGAGCACATCGAGTTTAAAGCAATGTAATAATAAAAATTTAATGGATAATACGGTCCCTAATTGGGAAGCCAAATGTAATATTAAAAATTAAAAGAATAGGTGTGTGTGTGTGTGTGATCTCCTAAAAAAAAGTATGTTATTGTAAGAAATTAAATTTCGGGCGCCGTGGAGCGACACACTATTAATAGATAGCCAGATAAATAAAGTTGGAGAGATTGGACCATTAATCTTAGGATGGGGGCCTGTGGATGTCAATGGTGATTAAAAGACTCACTACCTTGAACGTTCCCAGTTTATTGTACCTTTAGCCTAATGTATACTATTATATTAATATAAAGTTTACTTGCTATATCATCATTGCATCTTTGTCTTTAAATTCGCAGCTGAAGGCTGTTATGTTCTATAGGGAAAAAAAAGATATAAAAAAATATGTAACTTGAAGCTTGACCCCGAGAGCCGGAAGGTGGTACCTCTCAGGTAATCAGCCCCCGTGGAAGGCCAGTAGAAATTTATTTGAAGTAAAGGTGGAATAAGCACCCACAGTTGTAGGCGCTTATTCCAGGTATATAAACTCGCGTCTCCCTCGGTGTACCGTGAAGATATTTGGTATAAGAGACGTAGGGAGGCGACGAGGAAACCAAAAATCGGATCGAAATATCCACCGGGACCATTCCACGGGTCCTTTGGTTTAGGATTAGGGCATTAAAGCGCCACAATAAACTAGATTAGTTACGATTCCATTCAGGAAAAATCAAGAGACATGTCACTTGACCAACAAAGATCGCAAAAGTGAAGTCCAATTTTGACGTCCAAAAATGTCATACGAAATGTATCACTGATAAAAAAAATAAAATTAAGAAATCGTTCCGAAATCGACTACAATCATCAATACATGTAACGGTGTAAAAAAACTCGTTACATTACATCCCTCCCCGAAAAAAATAAAAGAAAGCAATTTCTTTTATGCCAAAAAAACAACGATCAAGGTAAAACGAACAGTTTCCCAAAAAAACAGGAAATATAAACAGCGTGTATACAAACAACACTTACAGGTGCAGACTAAATACTAGCACAACCGACCCATAATGTCAAAAGAACCACAAGAGTACAGTTAAGCACCTTCGCCACTGACTAACAAGTTAAATCCGAGTTCTACTATAGAATCAGTTAAGTGCAGCAGTTGCTTAACACTGTAAAACAATACAACAGAACTATACCCAATTGAGTGCGGTTGGGCACCATAGCCACCGACTAACAAGTATAAAATTCTAAAAAGACACAAAAAATACCAATACAAATTCGGTTAGGCACTATAGCCGCCGACTAGCAAGTATAAAGCTTTACAAACAAACAAAAAAAATACTAATAAGAGTTCGGTTAGGCACCATAGCCGCCGACTAGCAAGTATATGTTTAATGTAACAGGATAAAAAGAATATTAATTCGAGTACAGTTAAGCGCAAAGGCCGCTGTTTAACGAGATTAATCCAAAAAATTATATATGAGTGCAGTTAGGCACCATCGCCACTGACTAGCAGGAACAAATTATAACTGTGAGAAACAGTATAGGAACCTTCACATCTCTAAAGATGCAAAGAAAAAAGATGTTGTGATCGGCTCAACTCCACCAACTTTCCGGGCACAAACAAAAAAAATGTTGTGATCGGCTCAACTCCACCAACTTTCCGGGCACAAACAAAAAAAATGTTGTGATCGGCTCAACTCCACCAACTTTCCGAGCACAAACAAAAAAAGAAATCACTGTGTTCTTCCTAAGTGCACCACGAAATATTCCGGGTGACAGAGTCACTATAGGAGCACAATGATAAAAAAAATAGGTAAACCTCTACAAGTGTAAACAAAACGTACAAAGGTAGTAGGCACCAATTCAGGAATTGCATGCAAAATTTTACACAGGAAAATTGCGTACAAGACTGTTTAAAAAAAATATATACATGATAATAATAGTATAATAATAAGATCTTTCGATATGGAAAATGTATCTGTGTGGGTTGAAGAAGTTTATAAAAATGTCCTAAGTTGTAATTTAGAATGTTAAATCAAGATTTAATAAATTTTATAAGAAGTTACCTAACATACATCTTCATTCAAATCACCGATAACCTATCATCCATCCCATCGTGCATCACACTATCAAAAGTGACCTTCAAACAAAATCATCAAAATCAAGATTAATAATGGGAAACCAAATTAAAATTTAATTATATCCTTAACATGATAACGACCAGTCGTTCCCTTATTAAGGTCTTTCAGAATATAAACATTATCAGAGATCTTTTCAATAATTTTACATTTAATAAACTTAGGAGCAAGTTTTGCCGAAAAATAAGTAGGTGCATGAGATTGAACGAAACTTCTTCTCCACACGACATCACCCACATCAAAAGAAATGACTTTGCGACCTTTGTTATAATGGCGAGCATTACGCTGATAAGCTTTTAATAAATGAGTTTGCACTTTAACAAAAATATTACTAAGTGAATTGAGAGAATCGGCATAGTGAACTCTATTGGAAATTTCCAGTTCATCTATGTTATCGATAGAATTACTAAAACGATGTAAAGAAGCATCAAAAATAAGTTCTCTACCAAACATCAAAAAATTAGGTGTGAAATCTGTGGCCAGATTAACACTATTATTCAAAGCTAGTTGAATATTAGGTAAATATTTAGACCAAGTTCTATGATCATCTTTGACAAAACAAGCTATGCAAGTTTCAACAGTTTTATTATATCTCTCAACAGTATTATTTTGAGGCGTGTATAAAGTATTATAAAATATTTTAATAATGTTAAAACCCTTCAAAAACTCTACAAAATGTTTAGAAGTGAATTGTGTACCATTATCACAAACAATTATTTTGGGACAACCAAATTTAAGAAATATTTCTTTTTCAAAAAGTTTATTTATTACTCTAGTAGTAGCATTTATCATAGGAAAAATCCAGCAGTATTTAGTGAAAACATCAACAACTGAAAGAATATATTTATGTCCAGAATAAGATTTAGGCAATATACCTATAATGTCTACTGAAAGCATCAACATAGGACGATCAACTTTTTTAGGGTTAACCATAATACCAAAAGGAGGTTGAGTGGTATGTTTATAAGCTTTACAAGTATCACAAGCAAGAATATATTTTTGAACATCATTAAACATCCCTTTCCAAAAATAGTGTTGTTTTAATTTATTTAAAGTTTTATGAATACCTAAGTGTCCAGAATTAATATCATCATGATTAGAACGAATTGTATCTAATATGTGTTCTTTAGGAATAACTATCTTCCAATTAAGATTACTATTGGGATCAAACTTACTTTTGACAATTAACAAATACCTTTTTATACCAAGGATCATAAATATCATCATCGGGTAAGACTAAATTATTTTCAGAGATTCCTATAGCAGCTATTTCAATACGAGACAAAGCGTCTGGGACTAAATGTAAAGAACCTTTTTTATGAACTATATCAAAAGTAAATTGAGAAATTCTAGCAGCCCAACGTGCTAAGCGTCCACTAGGATTGCTAAGACCTAAAAGCCAAATCGAATCTTAACCAAAAATCAAAACCTATAATGAAATCAGGTTGGAAAGAAGGTATAATTTGAAAATTAATATTTTTAGTTAAATTATCACAAGTAACAGGTAATTCAATGGTACCAATAATTCTTTGTGAAGAACCATCGGCCGTATAAGCAGAGCTAGAAACAGAATTTATTTTATAACCTAACTGTAAGAATTGTCTATGACTATTGGAACCCAAAATACAACTATTTGAGCCACTATCTAATAAACCAGAAAAAGTATGGTTATCTACGGAAAATTGTAAATAAGGTCTAGTATCGTTATCTTTAACAAATAAAACAGGAGCTGATCTATAAATTTTGAAAAATGTCTTTAAGTAATCTAACCAATTCGCAAAATCTCTGTTACGAGTAGCATCGTCAGGTTTGTGATATTTAGCAAAATTTTCTTTCATCGAGACGCTCGCGGTTATGTCAGTAACAACAGGGGCTCGATGCGACCTAATCAGTTTTTTGACTCGCTAGAGCTTTTCTTTACGTTACAAACATCACAACTCTTAGATGTAACTCCAACCTTTTGACAATTAAAACAAATTACGCCAGGTATGGAAGTACAATGCTTATAATGATGTCCATCTCTTTTGCACTTTAAACAGGATAAAACCGCATTAGACTTAACAGTAGGTTTTTCAGTTTTAAAAGTCTTATGACTTACAAAAACTTCAAGCTCTTTTGCAAGAACAAGAAATTGTTCCACAGAATCTATAGGTTTACCAAATATAAAAGGTGTGTAAATAGGTAGCATGTTATGTTTAATAATAGTAACCAAAACCGCATCAAACAATGGCGAAGAAAGACGACTAGCCATGTCCAGTATTTCTGTAATAAAGTCTGGAAGAGATTCAGAACTCTTTTGTTTCCTTGTACGAAGATCATGTTCCAAAAAATAGTCGAAGTCCGGCCTGTCAAAACGTTTAAGCAAAGCAAGCTTAAGCTCACGCCAGGATGGAATACGAAAACGAACTGTGCGGAACCATTTCAGAGCAATACCACTAAGCAAATCCGTGAATGAACCAACCAACAAAATTTCGTCAAAATGTTTGTATAAAAAGTATTCTTCAACTTCAGTAATAAATTCCCTAACACAAGATTTCCCATCGAATTTAATTCTACTCTTTTTCAAATCAGGCAACTTAATTGCAGATGGCAAGTTCTTCTTAATATGATCATTAACCAAAACATTCATAGAATTAAACGAAGGCAGAGCGTGCAAAGCAAAAGCTGAGGAAGAGCGTGCAATCCTTTCATTATGATCAAAAGGGTGTGGTACTTCTGTCAAATTAATCATGTCCAGAGCAGTTTGTGCAACATTAGGATCTGCGCAAGCGCCATCAGATTCTATGTGGTCTTTAGCAATAGGCGGAAAAGACTGGTCTTCATTAGCCATCATGAATAAACTAAACGAAAATTGATGAGCAAAGCAAAATGTAAATTTAAAAAAAAAGTGAAATATTTGAGGGTAAGTGTAAAATATTTTCTAAGTTTTTTTGTTTTGATGAAACTATCAAGTAAAAAGATGCAATAATAATTTACAGGATAAGTTTAAACTACTTAAAGTAAGGTTACCAAGTTAAACCAAAGTTTACTTAAGATTAAATATGAAACAAAAACTTCCAAAGTTGTAAAATACTTGAGGTTAAAAAGATATGTTCAAAGTTTGTTTTGATGAAAATTTCAAGTTTAAAAAATGCAGTAACAATTTACAAGATCAATTCAAGTTACTAAAAGTAAGATTACTTAGTTAAACTAAAGTTTGCTTTAGATTAAATATGAAACAAAGTTTCACCGCACTTAATTTACACTGTTGAGACACTTAGATAAAACAAACTGTCTTACCATACAAAATGTTGGTTTTGTAAGAGAAAAGAAGTAATGCTGTAACCATAAACATTAAACATACACAATAGTACAAAATACAATAATGTTAGTAGAAAATACTGTTTACTTAAAAGCAAACATCCAAAGAATTTAAGTTTTTAAATTACAACATTGTACAATAATGTGTTACTACAAAATATCAAGATGCAATGAATCAATAACAAAATAAGTAAGCTAAATTCAAGTCCCTGTTCGGGCGCCAAATGTAATAATAAAAATTTAATGGATAATACGGTCCCTAATTGGGAAGCCAAATGTAATATTAAAAATTAAAAGAATAGGTGTGTGTGTGTGTGTGATCTCCTAAAAAAAAGTATGTTATTGTAAGAAATTAAATTTCGGGCGCCGTGGAGCGACACACTATTAATAGATAGCCAGATAAATAAAGTTGGAGAGATTGGACCATTAATCTTAGGATGGGGGCCTGTGGATGTCAATGGTGATTAAAAGACTCACTACCTTGAACGTTCCCAGTTTATTGTACCTTTAGCCTAATGTATACTATTATATTAATATAAAGTTTACTTGCTATATCATCATTGCATCTTTGTCTTTAAATTCGCAGCTGAAGGCTGTTATGTTCTATAGGGAAAAAAAAGATATAAAAAAATATGTAACTTGAAGCTTGACCCCGAGAGCCGGAAGGTGGTACCTCTCAGGTAATCAGCCCCCGTGGAAGGCCAGTAGAAATTTATTTGAAGTAAAGGTGGAATAAGCACCCACAGTTGTAGGCGCTTATTCCAGGTATATAAACTCGCGTCTCCCTCGGTGTACCGTGAAGATATTTGGTATAAGAGACGTAGGGAGGCGACGAGGAAACCAAAAATCGGATCGAAATATCCACCGGGACCATTCCACGGGTCCTTTGGTTTAGGATTAGGGCATTAAAGCGCCACAATAAACTAGATTAGTTACGATTCCATTCAGGAAAAATCAAGAGACATGTCACTTGACCAACAAAGATCGCAAAAGTGAAGTCCAATTTTGACGTCCAAAAATGTCATACGAAATGTATCACTGATAAAAAAAATAAAATTAAGAAATCGTTCCGAAATCGACTACAATCATCAATACATGTAACGGTGTAAAAAAACTCGTTACAGCAAACTTCAGATTTGTAAAGCGTCGACTAATACCAGAAATAATATCCGATATACATAATAACATAATCTAGCTAATGCCCAGCATTAGCATGCGTTGCAAGGCTTTTTTTTTCAAATCACCCTTGTATTAAAGCGAACAAAACAAAAACAAAGTATATTCTAATTGGTTCAGCCCTTTTTTAATTTTAGCGAGACTAACGAACAGCAGTTGTTTTTGATATATAAAGATATCGGATTTTTAAGAACCCTGCAAAACACACACTTACCTCAGAAGCATCCTTATTCAGCGCTGCGATAGTTTCAGTCAACAGCTCCTGTAGAAACCGCTTAGGGCTCCGTAGGTTCCAGTGCGGGTTCTGCAGATAAAGCTTGAGGTACACTCCGTCGACCACGACCTCGCCCGGCGGCGCCCACGCCTGCTCCCCGGCCGCCGCACGCTCGAGCGTCTCGCGGTCTTCGAAGGTCGCGTTTGGAGTGCGGAGCTGGTCTGATTGGTGTCTGTTGGTGGAAGGGTTGTTTTCAGTAATGTGAAGTTTGACTTAACACGTAAATAGGTGTCGTTAGTTGTTTTTTTTTTTCTCGCGCCTGTATTGTAACCGACCTCTTAAAAAGTTATTTCGTAATAGCTCCGGCAAATGTGGAACGATTTCAAACATTCTTTTTTTGTATAGGGTATGCCTCAGAGGTGGTCCCATATCATTTTTATAAACTTTACGTGGTCAGTTTTTTAGCTAGCTTCAATAATAGATGGGGTTTACCCTTTAGAGCAGAACTTTTTATGTGATAATATTATTTTGCATAACAGCGGATAGCATAAACTTCATTTGGCAGAAAACCGTTTGGCAAGCACTCTTTGATCATACATTCAAAACGCGTATGAATGAAACCCACCCTACATCATAATACCCACCAAAAAAATTACAGTTGTAAACATTATTACCCTCCGCCAAACGCCAATTCGAATGGGCTCTTGAGCGTATTTTACGAGCCGTATAACCTCCAAAAACTTTTTCTCACATCCATGGCTTTTTAATGATCCCTTTTGAGATTCGTTATAATTGTTCAATGTTGTTTATAGTAAATGTCTTAAAAATAATTCGTTCTTGTGGCACGCACTTGTTTTCATCTTTATTTTCGGAACCACTTGCAATACTCGACGCCTTTTTTTGTTTTGTTTAGAAGCGCCATAGGTGGTAGACAATAAGTTCTATTGTTCTACTGTTCTATTTCCTAGTTGTATCAATTTACCTAGGCATTATGTATACGGCGTTCGAATTATCAATTGAGTTTCAAGGACTTTTACAAAAAGCCTAGTCAGTTTACATAACGGCGACAGTATGCAACCGGACGGCGCCGTATGTATAATGACAATATTGCATTCTACCTGCGACATACACACCATGTTAATTGACTGACTATAATGTTAATATTTATCGAAATCACAATAGGTTTAAGGAGTTTTATTTCTCATAAGAACAGTACAAAGGTACAAAGGACAAAGGGGGGGGGGGGGGGATAGGTACAAAGTGCTTATAAATAAATAATGACATTATGTTTGCCTCTGGGGTGTTGGTGACGTTACAGGGTACATAAATGTTTTTTTTTTTATATTCAAAGTTACAATCGGTAAAAAATGATAATGAATTATGAGATTGACTCACAGAGTGTCTTAAATTCCATATTACGATCACTAGTATGGCCGCATCAACTTATTGATTAGCATTTGAAAATACTGTTGGAGTTGCTGAACATTTTAAAAACGATCTTTGCATTGTATAAACTCAATCTCTTAGTATTGTAAAATTGCATAGCACATATGTGAGTACTATGTATATACTATAAAGCTACTATATACTGGGTACGTTTCACTGACTTGATTGTGCCCTGGCGGCTGAGAGTATGTCATCCTCACTCGAATGTCTCGCTTATGTTGGATCATTTAGCTCCCTTCGAAATGGTTAAGCTGAGTGGTGCTAATCTATATGTCATGTTCGTGAACGGGCGCCGTCAGTCGGGACACACTGTCACAGGTTATTTCAATATACATTAATTTATTGTTTTATCTCTTTATTACGGACGCTTTTAACGTTCTGCGTCGTTCTCACCTCTGGTAACCATATTTTGATTTAAAAGAGTGTCCGTGGAGTTTCTTGCCCGTTCTTCTCCATAGGTACCTACTACGCTTTGGAATGGGCAACTAGCTTCATCTTTCTGATCGACCGACCTTGACAATTCAAAAGTGCCTGTAATTGGGTCATTTCAAATAAACGCTTTGAGTTTGAGATTCAATGCATTCAGAACTGACAAATAATGTCTGTTAACCGTAATACTAACTTGTCTCTCAACTGCGCGATATGCGACGCCAGCCGCGACCTCGTGTCCTCAGTCCACACCAGCTCAGGATGCTCGTGCTGAGCGTCAAACATGTGAACTGCGCTCGACGCCCCAGATTCACGCATCGCTTCAGCGAACACGCCGGGAATGTAACGAGATATTGTAAGACGGACCTGGGAACAAAAAAATTTCAACCGATGTTGTTAGTTTCTGGTGGCATAATAAATATTTTCTGCTCTGAACGCATTCGAAGTCTTATTATTAAAAGTGAAGTCTTTTTATTTTTATAAGCCTACCCTGCCTAGATTCTGGGCGCAAACGTTTAGTTCACTTTTATGCGAAATTTTATATTTTTCTTGACTCCACAAACATAATTTGTAAGCGCAAATAATAAAACCGCAAAACTTGTAGGTAGTTCAAATTGACGTGTATATAAAACCCCTTGAATATGTAAAGTCAGAACTGGACCAGGATCAAAGAAAATAACACAAAAAAAAACTTTTAACAGATGACTTCCATAAAACAATATGATAAAAATCATGTACATACCTTAGGACCGTGTAATTTGTCGGACATCATCCTAGCGAGTAGCTCTACAGCTGCCTCCCTCGTCTCCGGCAGCTTACTATTGCAGAATAGATCTAACAGGTATATTACAGCACCTGGACAAAGAGAAAGAGATTTGATAATAGGACCCTACCCTCGCTGTGGCTTCCCGTTCTTGTCACCACTTCAGCACCTTTCGGCTCCATCGTCCATCTGTTCTACGAGCATTGTGCCTTGCCTACTGCCACTTAACTTTGGCTATTCTTCGCGATACCCACTTTAATAAAACTAAATACGATACTAACATTTTTATTTGTGTATCGCCATGGGGTCTCATCTCGAACAAATTATAATTAGTCTTGAATAAAAAACATAGATGACAGCATCGGTGACCATTATGAAATTAACAATCATTAAAAAACTATAAACGGCAGAGTTTTGGCTGAAGTAAGATTAGTATAAATCTAAACTTCCTTTATTTGCACTCATAATTTTATTTTATTGGGACGAATAACAGTTACGTTTCAATTTTAGTAAATAACAATCTGGAGTAAACGAGGTAAACATGTACCTACACCAATGTCCGCGAAATAATCCATTTTGGAGAAATAAAAGTAAGCCACACTTCTACTGGAGGTGATTTAGGTTAGGAATGGAATGGATAATGAACGTTTTTCAACGAAAAGCATAAATGAAGCCTTTAACTTCAATTCGAACCCCTATAATGATAAAAGTAGTCATCTGTTAATCATTTTGTTTAGACCTCTTTGCAATAGATGGCGTTTTACTCAATTTGTCCTGTCATCTCAGTAACCACTATCGAAACTAATTAAAATTAAACAACTTTTTTTATATATTGCTTTACATAGAAATCGAATATCATGTTTTTTCTGAAGCCGGAACTATAATACTTTTTTTTGTAAAGGATTGCACTAAACGTTTCAAAAGTAGGTCGACTCCTAGATGGCTTTGTAAAACTTCAGTCTCTGGCAATCAGGGAGTCGCTGATGCGATCTGTTAAAAATGTGGACGAACTAAAACAGCCAGCTCAATAGCCAGACTAAGGGAGGTGTAATTTCTTTGTATTGGATTGATCTGTTCGAACTATCTGTGGTATGGCCCACCCTAAAACTAGATATCGCCTGATGGAAAGCAAAAGTTAGCCAAAAAAACTGACCTTTATTCAGCGCTTCTCTAACCAACGCAGTATTAGCCAACAGCGCAGCCAAAGCCGCCAGCGCGTCCTTGCGCGGCGGGCGCTCGGCCAGCAGCGCCAGCAGGTGGCCGAGCACGGCGCTGGCGGCCACGTCCTCCACGCACTCGCGGGACCCGCCCGCCGCCAGCACCGCGCGCAGCGCCGCCGTCTGCAGCGCGGGGTGCGGCCGCGCCGACAGCATGCCGAAGATGAGGCCGAACTGGCCTATGCATTGAATCTCGGCGCCTGAAATAGGAAAAAAGGATGTTAAAGATAGGATTGCTTCATTCCGATAAAAGAGCTCCAAAGGTATGAATGAGCGTCCTCGCAGATGAGGGAGTTTCAGGCACCCGTCGCGATAGCGCTTGTAGGAATTGCCGCAATTACTATTCTTTGCGACGATTGCCTCATCAACTCAGCCTATCACAATCCACTACGGGACACATAACTCGGCTCCACCTGCCATCGGTCCTTCGACAAACATGGCTAGCCCACTGCCACTTCAGTTTGCTTATTCTACAAGCAATGTCGGTAACTGAAAATAATTTTATTTCTGATTTTATCTTCTAAAGAGACTCCGCTCCATAGCGCGCTAAGCGACTTTAAATTTATGCACCAGCCCTACTGTCATTGTCCTCATTTCGACACCGTATGTCATAACGGGTGGGACGCACTGTTTGAAGATCTTATCCTTAGTCTTCAAACATTGCGGGATAGGAGACGAGAAGACTTAACGAAGTTACCCAAACGCTGCCCAACCCAATTTTAGACCCTTCTGTCGACTTCTTTCTCACAAGTTATGTCTAACGAGCTGGGTACCATTATCTAACTAGGATTAACACTTTACTTTCGGTCAACGCAAGCTTTTTTGCGGAGCAAACGTACGAAAGGTTGCGAGGGCACTCTTGACGTAGTTTATGTAATAAATTTAATTGTTTTGTGCAATCTGATATTCTAATGTGATTGCAATGATAAGTCCAAGTTCGAAAGAACGTAAAAAAATGCGCCGTACTGCTTAGCGCCGAGAGTTGATAACCCAACACTGTGTTATCTCGACGCTCTCGGTTCAACACCGAGAGTTGAAAATCCAGTGCCCGATAAATTTCCGCTGCGATATTTTACATCCGTTCGAACGAGGTATTAAAAATTTGATGTCGGTTAGCAAATAAGAAATGGTTGCTATGTAAAGTTGCAAGATATTCTTCAAGGGATGCTGATGTCTGTGCAAAACACACTTACCAGGGTTCTTGATGATGACGTTGGCGAGAGCCGTGAGTGCGTACGTGACGTGCTCCACCCTCTCTGACGTCATGTCACCCTGTGTCTGCGCCTGAATGAACTGCAGGAGATCCAGGATGAACTGCTGCGGGTTCTAGACAAAGGCAAAGACATAAAATTGATTATGGGACGACATAGAAAATAAACCTTGTAAAAATATTTTCTATTCAAAAGCTTCATTTATGTACTGATTTATTAAATAGAACGGCCGAAGCCAATTACACTATTTAAATATATAATTTATTTAATTCTCAGCGGGAGGGGGTTGGTGTAGGCCTAAGTGGGGCGTGTTTTAACAGCGAACACGCACCAAAAAAATACTCAGTCTGCCAGTAGCGCACACGTAGGTGTGCGGAGCTAGGCTATCAGGCGCATACAGATAAGTTTTTCGTACACGTCCCCGCCATCACTAGGCTGACGACGCGGTTTAGTGACTGGCCCAAATACTTTCATATTTGTGGGTCGTCCCCTCCGGGCAATGCTGCGGTCTATAACGAGCCCCGCGCTTACAAAATACCTCGTGACCTCAGCAGCTGAGTATGAAAAACGAAGGCGAATCTTAGGAATTACCTGACCGAATTACCCGGCAAAGGGAAGACAACCCAAAAGAAAAAAATACACCAACTATGGTAGAAGCAAGACTTAAAGATAATCTACCTCAGGAGGGTACCGGCGGAGCCGGACAATCCCTCCCTGAGCACAGCTCGTGTTGCCCCACGTATTCTGGATGATTGCTACACAGTGAAACTTTACCGGAAAAACCAAATAAAACGTTGACTCAACAAATATTCCATCCAGGCCTATTTCATCGCCAATGCAACGAGTGCCAAATCAAAGAATAATCCGCTCTCCTGATGAAAAAATTTGCATTGTTAGATGTGGAAACTCACTCAACTCATGGAAGAAGTTGTGGAAAGGGATGATTACACATACAAAATAGTATTCAAAAATCAGCTCATCATCTCTTCCCATACGGTCGACATATATAAAACCCTTATAGAGCATTGAAGAAGCAAAGGACTTATAGGTCACACTTTTACACGCAAGGATCAAAAATGCACTAGGATTGTTATTAAACACTTTCACTTCACCACACCAGAAGATGTTATCATAGAAGCACTAGAGCTAGAGAAAACAGGAAACAGGGTACAAGGAGAAATAGTCACTGCTCGGAAACAAGGAACCAAAGAGCCCTTAAATACATTCTATGTCAATGTAGCCCCACATGAAAATAGCCGACTTCTCAAGGAAATAAAGTTCACATACAACCAGAAAGTTACAATAGAAGACCCAATAAGAACAACGACAGTGGTACAATGTAAAAGATGCCAGCAATATGGACATAGCAAAAATAACTGCATGAGGCCATATAGTGATTGTATGAGTATTTGAACGTGAAGTGTACCAGGGCACACAAAACCACGATGTGCAATATAGATCAAAACACCCCAGCGGCATGCGCTCTGTGCTTAGGAAATCATCCTGCTAGCTACAAGGGGCATCAGGTGTATATGGAAATTGAAAATCACAGAAAGACAAAATTTACCATGCTGAGTCACACAGAACAAATAGAAAAAAAAAACACGTTGACCGTGAGTCACACAGAACACATTTAACAAAAATAGAACTCGAACAGGAACATAGAATTAGCTTAGAAGCATTTCTAAGAAAATAGACTGACAGGATTGACCAACTCATATCACAGTTCAGCACAATGATGACACTTATCAGTAGGCTTCCCCAATTATACCCGATCTAGTAGAGGGTCTTCTTCACTGTAAAGGGTCTGTCTGGTGTATATTTTGATGTGAAATCATCGCTTGACAGCGTATCTGACCACACCCCTATCATAGCAACATTTAGCGTGTCGGCAATACACTTAGCACAGAGGCCAGCACTGTATAATCATAAAGCAGATTGGGATGCCTTCACTGAATACGTGGAAGATGAAGTCGACTTAAAGGCAAACTTAAAACAGAAGAAGATATTGATGAGGCAACATTTTATATCACAAACCTCATGCAAGTTGCTGCGTGGCGTGCTACCCCGAAATTAAGCTTCTCCACCCAAAGAAATAATATACCGCTAGAAATACGAAACAAACTGAAAGAAAAACGAAAACAACTAAGGCAATTACACACAATCAGATCCGATGTGGACAGGGCAGAATACCTAGAATAGAATCTCTAGAGAACTAAAAGAGCTAATCCAAGAAAATCAGAACACATCCTTTCATGAAAAGATTTCCACAATCTCAGCTCATAAGAAGGACAATTACTCATTATGGAAATCTATCACTATGGAAGAATATCGGGATAAAAAGTACTATTGTGTTAATCCAGGTTATAAACTATCTGTGTGAGCTAAATTTCATTCAAATCACACTCACAAACTTTCGCGTTTATAATATTAGTAGGATATCACAAATCTATATGATTGCAAAACCAGGAAATCCACCAACAGAACCTAGCTCATACAGGCCTATAAGTCTTCTCCCTATACTGTCTAAGGTATTCGAAAACAATCTTTTGATAAGACTAAAACCAGTCCTGGGCGAAAAGAAGATTAGAGCAAGTACATCGAGTGGTTCACAAAATTAGACAGTAGCTAGATGATAAGGAGTATTGTTCTGCAGTATTCATTGCTAACCAACAGGCATTCGATAGAGTCTGGGGCAAAAGACTGCTGTACAAGCTAAAAACCCTCTTAACAAACTCATTCTACATGATCCTAAAATCTTACTTGGATCAAAGAAAAACTCAATAAACACACAAGTGAATTTGCTAAGAACCTAATAAATCGACGAGAAGAAGTAACTCGCCTTAAAAGATGGCAGATACTAGACATAGACCAGAGAAACTACATACTAAGTGTCTACCAACTCACACGGTGCCGTTTAATGGAACTGCACCCAATCCAAATGAATCCCAGAAACCATCTGCAATTCAACTCTTCTCACAAAAAATCAAACACATACCTTATATTTCACAGTTAGTTCCTCAACTCAAACTCAACTCTATAAAAAAACTGTTTGAGGTGAGGATTTATAAAAAAACATATTATTATTATTCCTGTGTTCCATATTTATTAATAAGACAAAAGTTATTTAACTATACGGGTTACTGCTGGCTGAACAAAAACTTCCACACAATAGGCATAACTCTATGCTTGCGTGGAGGGTCAGGATACCGTCGCGCATGTGTTCTTTGATTGCACAGGCGTCACCCAGATTAGGACAGAAACCGTCGGGGCACCCAGATCCTACAGAGATGATATTAACAGACCAGGAGATGTAATCAACTTCTGGAGGGAGGTAAGCTGGTTGGTATAACCACCTACGGCCGCCATGGCAGATGCACAATGGTCCTTCAACTAAATGCGGAAACCAAAGCATCTAACATGGCGTAACATAATTATATGACAATTGAAATAAAAAAAAAATAAAAAAAATATGCCTTTTTTCGAAAAGAGCGGTGAAACTCACGCACAGTAACATCTAAGCTAAGAAACTTGATACAAAGAAATAACGACGATGTCAAAGTTGTTAACATGTCCAGTATTTTATATGTGTGCGTGAAGACGAGTTACGTCAGCGCATAACACACACACACAGACTTCCGACTTCGCCATTGTCTTGGACGGTACAGAGAGACACATTCACAGCGTGTTTGTACACTTGGAAACCACAAGTAAAGTGCGTGTGGCTTCGAGAGATACAAATACTATACGTGCTTTTGACTACTAAACAATAATGTGAGCTGTCGTCATAGTGCATGAACGCCAAGTACAATAATATCGTTTCGTTAATAAAAGAAAGCTATTCCCAACAACAAAAAACATGTTGTATCAACATGGTAAGACTGCATTGCGTAAATGGCAGTATTAAAAAAAAATCTTTAAATTAAACACTATAAACACTACAATACAACGCTACAAGATTCTTTTGGCACGTGGGCAAATCGCAACTAACGGCGCCATCTTGTTTTGTCAATACAATAGGGATGACGACAATTTTCTTTCTTTCTCAAATTTTTATTGTTTTAAAATTGTGCAAAAAATATTACAAAAAGTGTAAAAGCTAAAAAAACAAGATATAAACGTTTTAAAATAACTGTTGGACAAGGACAGCACTATCGTAGAAGTGACGTCACGACTATGTAACTTCATACTAGGCCTTCTTCATATTTACACCGATTTAACAGATTTTTTATATTATCTCATTTTTACTATGCCTTCTTTGAAATTACATTATTTTTACGAACATTTTTTTATTACTCATCATCCCTAATTCTGCGACTATTGCACAAATGTTTACCAATAACGCCCCCAGTCAAAATCATTCAGGTGCCAGATCCTTGTAGCTCTTTCTTTATAACTTACCTCAATAGGGAACTCCGGCTGCTCATTATAGATATCGATATAAACCCCCCCGACAGCCACGAGCCCCTCGTGCGCCGAGTACGTGAAGGGCTCAATAAGGGGACCTTCGTCTTCCATAATTGCGCGCGCGTTGCGTAACACGTCCTTCAGCTCGGCGCGCGTACTGTTGTCCCAGACGAGGTACGGCGTGCGCCAGTTTGAGGTTAGAGTTTTTAGGAGCTAGAAAAATAATTACAAGTTATTAAAATTTGTTTAAACAGAGTTACTAGTACAGTTTTTATAGGAGACAGAGTCCAGTAAAAAATGTGTACATTACTGATGAAGAACTACTACGGTTTTTCTAATGTTAGCAATGACCTAGGGCAGGGATGGCGAACCAATGGCACACGTAACAAAATAATTTTTAAGTCGTCTACTTTGTAACAGCAGAAGTCGCACAATTTTTTCTTCTTCATTTAAATCAATATTAAACTGGTAATAACATTACTGTTTAATAATAAAGGTCTTATTGTTAATAATATAGTATTTTTTCCAGTAGTATCCAACATGCGTTGCATGACCTCTTCTATCTCTACTCTGCGAAGAGAAGACAAATCACTTTCTTAACAAAAAGTCATTCTTTCTTTGAATTTTGACATGGCGCCGTAGAAATCTTTTATACAATCTGTCATTTTGTCTTCCGTTTCTATAGTGGCCACGCTATGCATGCAGGTTAAGATTGTTTGAAATAACGTCATGTCCACTTTCATTACTTACAACAACAAAAAATGGCACGTCGGTGTATTGAGGTTCGCCATACCTGGCCTAGGATAATTGCTAATTTTAGAAAAACTGTAGTAGAAAGAAATCATGTTTTCTACACTTCTCCTCGTCGATATTGTAAATTAGATGGGAGTAGGCGTTACAAATTTGGGATAATATTTACTGTCATCTTTTCGAAATCTGTGTAAGCAGTTAACAATATCTCATAAGAGTTACTTACAGGCTTAGAACAGTTTTGCAAGTTAAAAAAAATAAGTCGGTAATACTTCCTCAAACTTTTGGACGCAACTTTATGAACTTGTGAAATGAGTTTTCTTTAAATTATCAAACTCAAAGCATTTATTTCAAATAAACCCATTACAGGCACTTTTGAATTGTCAAGGGGTCGGTCAGTCAGAAATATGAAGCTAGTTGCCCATTCCAAAGCGAAGTAGGTACCTATGGAGAAGAACGGGCAAGAAACTCCATATCTAATATCTTAACTTTTTTGTTCTTATTCTCTCTTACCTCATGCTGCTCAGGCTCAGCTAATCTTCCACACAGATACGGCGTCAGTAGCGCGTGCAAAGAGTTCCGTATATTATCGTCGTCGGGTGACGCTTGTGTGTGAGGACCGTACATCGCTGCTAACGCTTCTATACACTGCTTGGCTAGTTGGTTCGCTATTTCCTGTAATCAACATTATAATTCAAAAACAGGCATGTTTTGAGTTTGAATAGAAAAAAAGAGGGTTACTTTTCCGTATTTTACTTCTGGCAAATCATTTACGTTTCAAGGCAGAGAAAACACGGTACAATGCATAGGTTTAATATTCTTGTTCTCTAACTATGAAATGCTATTATGAAAATGTTTCTCTGCATCTTTTAATACAGATAACACTTTTTTCGAGTAATGTCTTTACCCGAGAAAAGTGTTATCTGTAGTTCACGACGTTACATAGCTGTCAAATTAGCTTGCGTCTTAAACTTCAGTATTTGTAGTCCATACATTCTGACAATCTTTTATGTAAATGTCAGTTCAACTGAAACGTTCTGACAGTCCTTCATATGAAAATCTTAGTTCAAATTCTACATTGACCTCTTTCTTTACCTGTTTGTTAAGCTGCGCATCAGTATCGAGCCCTGACTCGGCGAGCGTGTAGTCGTAGCGCAGTGCGGGCGGCAGCAGCGCCTGCAGCGCGCCCGCACGCGCCAGCTGCGACCGACACGTGGGCTGTGCGGCCAGCGCGCCCACTGCGGCCGCGCCTGCGCACGCCGTCTCACCAAGATGCTGGATGGGTAAGAGTGTTGGTATTAGTATCTATACTCATTAATAAAATATATTGGGTCCTTACATATGAAATTGGCGAATATTACGTACGAAGAGGACATTAGAGAAATGTGCACGTCTGATTGGTGTTATTTATAACCTGGGGTGAGTTAGACATCAAAATGACTTTATTCATCCCGCCCTGGGTATGGATTACGTATTAAGAGACGTTGAGAATTCGTTTTTACCCGACCCTCAATACGAAGTCCGATAAGTAGCCCTATCAAATCAAGTATACTAGTACAACAGGGTGAAAAATAATAAAGTTTTTCATACTGCATAAAATGAAGCTTATATTTATATGTTGGTCACTAATATTGAAAATAATTACAACATATTTTTTACACTTGTGGCGGCATCTGTACCGCCACATGCCAACTACGCTTCACACTGACGTCACACAAATCCTGCATCGCGAAAGCAGTGTTTACCGCGGAACTAGCATATTACAACGTCCCGACATCAATCGTTGGGCAGTCGCCCACCAGACACAACACCCTACTGGTCGGAGGATCCTCCCTTTCCCATATAGTACGAGTGAACTTTACACCCTGTTCCTCATACCTTTATATATTAAAAAAAACTGGGATATGTCTCTTTTGTACGGGCCAGGGAACAAGCACGCATCGAATGCTGCGTTACATTACTCAACCGTCACAATAACGAGCGGATTTTGAATCGTATCGTTACTTGTGATGAAAATCGGAAACGCTCATCCCCTTTTTTTGAGTGTCACCAGTGTCTGGTGGACCAGTGCTGGTGTCATCCTCAGTACCGTGCGCGCGCGCTTGGCGTATGTCTGTGGTTCGTACATCTAAGTTAAATACGTAATATTGCGTCTAAGTTCTAGTATTGTAATACGGTTGTTTTTTTTTTCTGTTACGGTAAAACGGGGTGAATAGGGATGCAGGGGTGAATAGAAACCAAACTTTAAAAAGGATTTTAACATTGAAATAATAGAGTTTGTTGCCAACAAGGGCACTTAATTGTTAATTATAATACCGTCAATCCATAAGCGACATTTTTGGGAATAAACATAATTATTTCAATGTTAAACACCCCGTTTTACGGTAGTGAATACGCATAAACAATGGTGAAGTGTAAGAAATGGAATAAGGTCGTGTCGACTGCGAAAGATGAGATGATTAAATGCAATGGATCTTGTGAAGCGTTCTTCCATAAAAAGTGCGTTACGAGAGCTACCTTCAAAAATGAAAAGTGTGAGGATTGCGTCTCGCCGCCTGGCTCGCAGCCTGGCTCACCTAGTCTTGAGGAACCGAATATTGCAGTAACCCTGGCTGATATGAACAGAAAAATGGATGTTGTCTACAAAATGGAGAAAATGCCCCTTATTTTACATGAAGCCGTCACCAATCATATGAACAAAGCCTGGAACTAGAACGAAGTACCCGACACGTGGTTAGAAACAGAGCAGGTACCAATTCCGAAAAATAATAACCCTAAAGATACAAGCGACTATCGACGTATATCAATTTGCAATACAGGCTACAGAATCTACGCCTCCTACCTACTAAAAAAATTTGATGATACGATAAAAGAATTGGGCAATTACCAAGCTGCCTTTCTAAACAATCGGTCAACAGATGATCACATCTTTACACTTAAGAGGGTATTGGACGAAGAATGGCGTGCAGGTAGAGGGATCTTTGTACTCGCCCTCGACATAGAAAAGGCATTTGATAACATTGACCTAAACGCACTGAGTGATATATTAGTACAACCAACAAATCGTTAGCCAACAGGATAATCAAAGTTTGTATGAATGAACGAACATACATCAAATGGTGTGGCCAACAAAGTAAATGGATTATCAAGGGAAAGGGAGTCAAACAAGGTTGCCCTCTATCCCCTCGACTGTTTACACTGGTCATGGATGATGTCCTTAGAACCCTTGAGGATGAAACGGCCAATGTAGCAAATGGTGATCGTACCTTGTATGATACACGGTCTGAAAGTATCGGCACTCACCAAAGCCAACAGGTCAAGACTGAGAAAATACGAAAGAGTTATCATGAGAGATCTGATTAACCACGCTAAAAATAAACCAAGACAAAAGAAAATGCATCAAATTATAAACGGAAAAACCGTAACCAAACGCATCAAGAATCACAGGATGTGTTATCTCGCACATGTCCACAGACGACGAAAACCACACAGTACAAGGCAAAATCCAAAAAAATCGGCCTACCTATTTACACTTGGAATGGCAACCTCAAACAGGACATGACTTAGTTCGACAAGGAAATCAACTTCTAGATGGACACGGCTGAAGGACGAGATAAAATCAAAAAGGCTGCTAGCAAGATATACAAGAAACCGGAAACGGATAGTAGCGAGACCTCAGATGAAGATATTGGAACAACACAGCATAGCAGGGACCGGCTGCGACGTCGTTAAAAGATGTCCTCCCATAGACAAATATTACCCGCCTCTCCACTAGTCCAATGCTAATTTAAGGGAGCATTACCCGATTGGCTCTCACACTCCTTCCTATCCTAAGGGCACGTCTTCCCTACCAATACAGTGCCCCCCGGTCTATTCCTTGATATGCAATGGTCTTTGTAGCACCATGAAGCATGAGGCTTCAGGGGCTAGTGCAAATCTTGGGGTTCATTCGATTAATCGAGTCTGGTCAAACCACGCGTGCACGCTGGGGTCGGTGCATTTCATTCATTCGTTCATTCTCGCCGAGTTTCTGCTGAGCTATGGGCTAAATACTTATGGCCGTACATTCAAAACCTACCTGAACAGTATAAAGTCGCTGCAAATTCGATTGATGAAATATCTTGTTAACCCAAAACTAAGGCTTGAGTGTAAAGAAAATTATGAGAAACTTTTTGTTGTATAAGGTGCTTCCCGTGCATGAGAAGGTAAAGTATTTAGTGTTTCTAGAGCGTTTCTAAAATGACCAAGTCAAAGTACATCTACAAACACTTACAGTAATAGATGCGTTAGAGAACGTAAATTCGTAGGCGCATCAGTAAAAAAAATACTATGGTAAAAGAACCAATAAATATTTGACCCCTACAATTTTCAATAATATCGACTGGGACTGGCTAAGAAAAGATACTAGTGTAATTAACAAGCGAACACTAAAGATTAAATTAAAAGCTGCACTCCTTAATGAAATTGTCGCAACATGCAATGCATAATTGATGATTCAGTTGTTGTAAATTTTTTAATGAACCTCATATGTTCGAACATCAATCATTGTTGTATAAATGGTATACGGTTTATACAACAATGATTGATGTTCGAACATATGAGGTTCATTAAAAAAATTACAAGAACTGAATCATCAATTATGCATTGCATGTTGCGACAATTTCAGTGACTACGTTTTAGTGACTACGTCTCAAGTAGTGCGCGTGAGGTGAGACTGTTTTATGTATTTTAAAACAGCATGCGCGGCGCGAACTGCGGCTCGCGCTGCTATAATAATAATACCCTTGCCGTCAATTTAAAGTGTCTGTATTACCTAATTAAGATGTTTAAACAGTTTGTTGATACCAAATGTTCTAAGACGAGCGCTGATCCTGCCGACAAACTGTCACGCAAGTTGGCAGGTTTATGAAATATGTACAAGTGTTGGGTCCAAAATAAATGATTCTTTTATTTATTATTTTATTTTATTATCTACTACGGCTTCCTAAGATCTAAGCAGACCATTACGGCAGATCTGTATTGTCAACAATTGCAAACCATGATGGAAAAGCCAACAAACATCCATCCATCCTTACAAACTTTCGCGTTTATAATATTAGTAGGATTAGTAGGACAGTAGGTTATGATAAGTACCATTAGTAGGAGTGTCCTACTAATGGTACATTGGCTTATGGTAAGAAATTAAGTCACTTGTCACATTGTTAAAAGGAACGGACAAGGCATACATATTGACCAAGATGTAAGGTTAGTCTCTACTAATATTACATCTAGAAGTAGAGTTAGAGGATTTTTTATTCTAACTGAATAAAAAATAATTAAAATTACAATTATACACAACAAGAAAGCGCTTTAGACTTTTTGTTTTAATCATTGAAGAACTAACACAAGTCAATTTAATATTATATTACTTTTTATGCATGACCGCGATTTGCCGCGAGAAATCGCGGTACAGCCGACAGAGCTCCGGCGGGATCTCATGGTGACATGGAGGGTGCGATTGTCGCAACCCAGTGCTGGGCACGCCACGATAGCGCCACAATAACGACTGCAATACTACAGTCAGAAACTCACCGGTCGCTTCAACAGCGGCACGAGGTCGGCACACAACTGCGGCATGTCCGCGCACACGGCGCGACACGCGGGGAAGGCCGCGGCGACCGCGAAGCAACGCGCGGCGTGTGCGCACACCTGCGCGCTGATGTCGCCCGCCTTGCTGGCTTCTGACAGCACGGGCACGCAGCGGGACATGGCGTCGTGAAGGACCTGAATGGAGTTTCAAATTGATAATATAATTATGAAGAAGTGCGAGCGGCTTTCACGGAGCGCGCGGCAGTGGCACGTGTGTGTATGCGCACACATTAGATTGGATCATACTTTTGAAGTGTAAACATTGACGAATGCAAACTCAGAATCGAAACTAATCATCAAATACTCACTACTCGATTCATTTATTTACGATTAAACATTTCGCATATTTTAAATAACTGCAAAGTCAGAACATCCCACATACCTGCAAGCCTCCTTCTCTGCGCAACTCCTCGGCGTTCAAAGCAGAACACCTCACAGTAGCATGCGCCAGTTCGCAAGCAGCGGGCAGTAATGGCGCGGCGTCTTTTTCCGCGAATAGTTGTTCCGCTTCCGCTTCTAATCGCGCCGTTCGGAGCAGTTGAGGATAGCCCGCGTACTTGTATGGGGCCAGGACTGGGGAGAGTGATTATTATGTATGATGTTCATTGTACTCAGATTAAAAAAGGGTTTATTGGCACGTTTCCTTTTCATAGCAGTAGAATTAATATTTTCTTTAGCCATGACATTACCGCTTGCGCGAACTGCGAGAACAAATGTCCGCGAGGCCTAAGCTGAGCTTTGCGTTTGTGTGAGTGATTACCAATCGCACCAATGTGATCGCGCGAGGCACGCACAGCGCCTCAGACAGACTTACGGGACACCCTGTATATCGTGGTAGTCTCTGTATTCATTGTAAAAATACCTGAAATCACCAGATTTTTTCTCTTCTTATTAACGGGATGTACCCCTTGCCATGTATTTAAAATATCTTCAATAAAAATGTAATTTGGTTATAGGCAGGCACGTGCCACTTTAGATCTCGAAAGATGCCCCGCGCCGCAAGACGCACCACCGCCCTAGGTCGTGGCCGAGGCCTTACATCCTAAGTAAATCGGCATCTGTAGCATTCCAGAACCCGCCTACAGAGCATCCGAACTATTCTGTAGAAAACTAAGGTGAAGACAGCTGTCAACCGCTAGCATAAGGTAGGATGACAGTTCACTTGAAGCTCACTTCACCTAGTTTCCACGGTGAGATTTTTACAGAATAGCACTACACGCAAACGAACACTTGGAGCAAATTCCGTATCGAGTAAATACAATTTCTTTCCATAAAAACAATGCCTTTTGATATGCCGTTTCAAAGCGCCACTTCCGCGCCATATTAATGAATTCCTATTATTGTAGGTGTATCTACGTCATGTTAAGTAGCAAGCATAATCTGTACAAAATAAACTTACCTTCAGAATATCTTTGGAAGAGTATAGTCTGTGTTCTCAGTATGAGCACAATGTTGTTAGTGTTGGGTCCGTCGCCGGTCCACACGTTCCGACTGCATAGGAACTCGTACGCTTGGTTCACTGCCTCGAAACGATCCTGTGTGAACATGTTTAGATATAGGAAACGTGTTTGAAGTCGACAGAACAGGCTGCTTACCAAGCCGAAATAGTGCAGTTTGGTACGGCCATTTAGAAACAACACGAAATAACATAAAATTAACTGACTGATGCATTAGCATAATCAGCCTATACTGTTCCCACTGCTGGGACACCGGCCTCCTCTCGGTGAGAGGGAGTGGGCCGTAACGAGGACCACACGGGCCCGGTGCGGGTTGGTAGATGTCACATGTCTTCGAATTATTGGTTCTAGGATATGCCTGTTAGCTCACGATGTTTTCCTTCACCGTTTTCGAGGGCAGTGGTGATGAAATAATTTACACAAAGTTAAGTGCTATACTTTGTGCTGACCGACTGACTGATCGGCGACTTGACGTTGACGTGACTGACGTGTGTTCATGTACCTTGATGCTTTCCCCATAAGAGCAAAAGTAACTCTGTCGCCTTTAGAGCTCGAGATTATTTTCATAATGATCTAAAAGCTGAACCTTCATTTAGCTACAGTTAGTTGATCGAAGACATTCGATATTTAAAAAACCGGATGCAAAAAGCGAAGCAACATAATCTAAGAAAGAAAGAAATCAGTTCTCATAAAAATTATGCCTCGCGTAATTTGCTACTGCGATGTTTAGGATATAACTAACCTGCTTCTTCCGTTATTCTCCTGTTTCCGAAAACTCTTATGATCAACATACTTTCAAACATTCAGTGATTAAAAGCTTATTTCTAAGTACAAACAAATGACGTCAAAAGTAAATATCCTTACCCTTCCTTCAGGGTTCTTATCAGGATGGAACTGTTGCGCGAGCCTGTAGTACGCTTTGCGCACGGCCGCCTCGTCGTGCTGTCCCGTCATGAGCCCTAGGGCTGCGTAGGCCTCGCCTGCTGTCATGGATGGAGGCTTCTTCTCTACTTCGCGACGCCATGCGTCTAGTACGTCTTTTAGAAGGCCAACCTGGTGGATGGAAAACAAAAGAAATTAAAATAATTTTCTGACATGATTGCGCGCTGAGGGGTCAGTCAGCTGAATGCTGTTTAACTGAGTGCCCATTTCACCAATGAAAAGCAACGCGATCAGCACTTTTAAAACCAGTTTAAGAGCTGTCAGTGTCAATATTCCACAGAAAATGATGACACTGACAGCTCTTGTACTGTTTGTGCTGATCTCGTTCAATTTAATTGGTGAAATCAGCCCTACGTGTTTAAATCGCTAAACTTGATTGAACCAAGCAAAAGAGGTTGAAGGGGCATGACTTGGATGTTAATGATTTTGTTACGAATTTCGCTGTCGCCCTGCTGTGTCGCTGGCATCCGAGTGTATGTTTTCCGTATGCAAGGCAGACGAACATTGGTTGTCATTGATTGGCAAGGTTTATTACGATTGGGAGATTCAGATGGTGATTTCGTGATGGTGAGTTAGTGTACACTAACCGGGTCCGGTATGGGCCAGTCGGGGAAGCGCTGAATATCGCACAGGTGCCTCAGGTAGAACGTGTTGCAGAACAACTCGTGTTGTAGCTGCGGGTAGCACACGGCCGGGATGGCGAGGTACGGGTAGCGCGCGGCTATGTGTGCACGTAACCGGGGAGTGAACTCGCCGATGTGGGCTGATACTTTCATTATTAGCATGCGTCTGTGGATAATGGAAAAGGCTTTGAAATAAAATTGACTAAATTTCTAACAAGAAAAACATCCTTACTAATGTTTTAAACACGAAAGTTTGTGAGTACGGAGAGATGTTTGTTACTCTTTCACGCAAAAACTTCTGAACAGATTTGGATAAAATTTGGCACACAGATAGTTTATAACCTGGATTAACACATAGTTACTTTTTACCCCGATATTCCCACGGGATCGAGATGTATGCGGGTGAAACCGCAGGGACCAGCCAGTTTTTAAACAAAAATACCTATAAAATGATCGCTATTAGCAACGAGCCCGCTCATTGTCCCTTTTGTGTAATACATCTACATTTATATACTTAATTTATATATGTACATAATAAAGAATATTCTTATCTTCTATTCGAAAACCAGATTTAAAAAAGTTTGTATTTCTTCTTTGACTTCTTAGCTCGATATTGAAATCCTACTCTTTCTAAAGGCCTCCTACATTAATCTTAGTTCTATGTACATTCAAGCAACTCGTGTAGTTGAGGTTTGTCAGCGTTGAAACACAAAAAATTTAAATAATTGGAACTTGAAATTTAAAATTATATTTCGTGTAGTAAATTCATAAGTAATTAGTGATCCTAAAAATCAAACTATACAAAAAATCATACACCCATTTCAAAGAATTCCAGACATACTGACATGATCATCTTCCATTCATCCGCGAACACATCACAGACGATGACGATGACGATTCTGTAAAAATCTCACAGTGAACACTTACGTCGAGTGAGCTGTGAGTCCCCCACCAGACCCTTTTTTTTTTTTGTGGGAAATCATCAAATGACTTCTCCCGCTCTGGGTGGAGCGGGAGGGCGTGTCAGACTTTTACTGACTAAAACCCACCCGTGTTCCTTCAGTTGCCTGTGCCAGGGCCACGGTTATCTCTTTTCGAATCACCCGCGACCCTGAGGCGTCGGCCCTATCGGACCCCGTCAATTTGTGCTGACATCTCTTTGAGGCGCGCGTGGAACACGACGCGCCATCGACCCGGGCCTGGTCCTTACCGGACGGCGAGCTACCCATTGCTCGCCGTCCGCAAGCCCGCGCCTATGGTGGCCGGGAATCTGCAGGCGACTCCCGACGCCCAGGGCGTCCTACAAAAGTTGCAATTAATTGCAAAAGAGAATTAAAATATATCCATGTGTCATTTACTTGTCAAGTTATAACAATAAGCTAAATTAACTTGAGTAAAAGTTTCACTACCTGTATGCACCAAGAACTAGTGAAACTTCGCGAAATCTGTGCTACACCGTCGCAAGCGCAGCTGACATAATACTGTTAAGAATATGGTATACCTACAAAAAAACGTGTCGTACCTAAATGCGTTGACTGGCGTGTCATTCGAAATTAATCTGAGTATATTGTATGGAATCTGCTCGCGATTCCCGACGCCCAGGGCGTCTCCTGCGGCGACTAGGTGTGGCGTGAGGGCGCAAGGCTCTCTCCCTCACGCGCCCCGCTTCCTCCTTCGCAAGCATTACTACTTCGCAGAAGGAGGTGACGGCTTTCCATTCCCTCTCGCTCCGTACGATGGCCTGGACCAGGGCCGGACGCGAGAGATCGCCGCCGCCGATCGCCTCCGCGAGGACACTGCGGTGCTCCGCCCAAGCTAGGCATACCTCCACCGTATGCTCCACCGTGTCCTCCGGGCGATCCACACAATGGTGACACCCGGGCGTTTCCTCCCGCCTTATGCGAAACAGGAACCTCCCGAAACAACCGTGTCCGGTGAGGACCTGTGTCAGGCGGAAGGTGAGGACGCCGTGGCGCCTCTCCAACCACTCCTCAAAGAGGGGACTTACCGCCGCTATCGTGGCGTGCCCAGCACTGGGTTGCGACAATCGCACCCTCCATGTCGCCATGAGATCCCGCCGGACCCTGACCAGACCCTGGCTTGGTAATTCCTTAGCATCAGTGGCACTGCCAGCTCACTCCACGCTCACTTCACCTAAGTTTTCACGATGAGATGGTAACAGAATAGCACTGCAGGTTCAAAAAGATATCACAGCCATAAATAAAAACCACATACCTCATTTCGGAGTTCCAGATAGCTTCAGGCGTGTCCCATTCTCCGAGGAATATCTGCGCGAATTTATCCGCGCCGTGGTTTTCTAGGTAACACACCATCGCTTCAGGTAGTAACTGTCCTAATATTGACCGCTGCATTATGTCTGAACTTGACTAGAAACAAAAGTATTTTATTCATCAAAATCCATAGAAACAATCTATACAAATGATTCATAGATTGCCCACGATTTTACTGTTATGCTTGCTGCTAAATTGTCGAAATAGCTTTACTTTTAGTACGTAGTAATTAGGTCCACAAATCTAGATCACTTTTGAAATTTGTCACATTTAACTCATTAATTTCTACGTCAATTGAAAATTGACGAGTTCGTGCTCGTCATTTGTATCGTGAAATATGACTAAGTTTCTAGTATGGTCAAGGTTCTTTAACGAGTTTTTTATACAGTTACATGTTTTGGATCAAATTGCTTGTATTTGAGTTTATTTTTATCTGTCATTTTCATTCTTTGACATGTCGCATCAGAAACGTCAAAATTGGAAGTTGTCACTTTGCGATCCATATTTTGGGGGAACAATGTCGTCTCACCTATTTTTTTTAATCTACTTTAATCCAGGTCTAACCTCAAACTAGGGACTCAGGGAATGGTCTATTATATCAATTCGTCCGGATTTCTGCCTCCTTCGCTGTATCCTCTCCGGTGATTCTGTTACCTATGGTACACCGGTGGATACACGAAGAACATACTGGGATAAGCGGTAAGTTCCATTTAGTCGATGCGTCCCCACATGGCCGAATTTGGGAGAAAAGCGTCTCAAAAAGTAAATTTTTGTCCACAGCCTGCAACGTGGGCGTTTATTCCAACTCTAAGGTCCGTATTACAGAAGGAAACTCAAGCATTGATCTCTGTTTAAAACTAGTTTTAAGTCTTGTTTGAATTTTAGAACGTTCCTCAAGCATAGATTCATCGATCATAGTTCAGCTAAGTTATGCTTTATTCTAGTTCATCGCTCAGTTTGTAAATCGAACCCAAGCAGTGATTTGATCTCTAATCAGCCAAGTGTGGTCGCGATCGCGCTTGAGCATCATTTTGTCGTGTCAATGTCAATTTTTGTTCTGTTCAAGTGTATGCGTTGTCGAGTTTTAAAATTGTTGTTTTTCTTAATTACTATCTAATGGAAATATTTGTAGAAGTAGATAATTACAATAATTTATTCAACGACGATACAAATAGAAGGTTGAATTTTAGCGTTCCTCTCAGATATTTAAGGGATACACAGGACCCTTAAAATTGTGAATATTTCAAAAAGAGATACAGGTTTTCACAGGATGTGGTGGAAAATGTAATTCTACCGACGATATACGACGATTTAAGAAAACCTGGGCATCCCATAGCCCGAGAATTGTAAATTCTTGTGTGTTTACATTTTTATGCGACGTCGTCATTTCATTTTGAGTGTTTTATTTTCACATTTAAATGCTATTCAATGGATTGTAAAAACAAAATGAATTAATAATTTAACTTTTTTGTGTGGTGATCTTTTAAACGTTTTCCAACCGGCTGCTTCAAACATAGTGGCGATTGTCTCTCGCCTAATGGCTCTTCAACATAGACCAAAATATTAAGTATCCACAAGATATAGTCTCGAGCGTAGTTTCAGCAGCTGGGCCAGTATGAAGGATATCCTGGCTTCAGAAACGTAGATGGTGCAATTGACTGCACACCCTTAAATTTGTTAAAACTCCAGGTGTGGAACAAAATGAAGAAACAGAAAATCTTATTTTTCTATACATGGTTAGGTTCAGGTTAGATAAATATTGATTAAGTACATAACTATCAATATTTTTGTTGATCTCAGATACTCGTTGTTCAGTTGTTGGTCCATTTGGCCACTTTATTGTGGCACGCTGGGCAGCACACATGATAGCAGAATTTTACAAATGTGCTCCTTACGAAATCAGTATATTCAGCAACAACACAATGGTTACCTTGTTTGTGACAGTAGCTACCCATGCCTTAGGTTTCTTTTAACCCCAATAAGTACACCAACAAGGAATGCCGAAGTAATCTTCAATAGAGTTCATCTCAAAACACGAAATGTGGTTGAAAGAACATTTGGAAACGGAGATTTCATGCCTAAGTCGAGGGCTGGGCAATAAACTGGTTTCAGTTTGTAACGTAATCGTTTCTTGCGCTGTACTTTTTAATATATCACTATCATGCAACGATTCAATGCCAATAAACGAACAGAGTGATAGCAATGTAAATGAAATTGACGTGATCATCCTGAAATTCAAGGGACTGTTGATGGGTTTGCGTTTAGAACTACCATAATAAATAATTATATTTAACAAGCTGTTCGTGCCCGGCGTCGCCTGGGGTGAATTTCACAAAAAAATTGTATCATATTCCTGACCTTCCCGGTGGATTTTCCAATTGTTTTTTTTTTCATACAAACCTTATCCTGACAAATACACAAACAACAAAAAAAGAATTAGCCAAATAGGTGCAGCCGCTTTGAAGTGATGCGCGGACAAACATTTTTGACAATTGACTTTTATGTATATAGATTTACAGCTACTATACCCTAGTTTAATTATATTTTTATAAATAATAAAATGATCAACTTTTTTATTAAAGGCCACCTACAGTATATTTTACTGTTTCAGAAGATCAGAACAAAGTTGGTAAATAAAATAAATCGTAAACGAAAACAAGCTGATCCATAGACAACACGCATCTCTGCTTGAGGCTCGATTTGAGCCTCGATTCAGCTGAGTATAGATTGATTACCGTTGATGCTCAAGTATTGATTCTATACTTAAACGGTTATCGACTGATTGACGATCAAACTGGACTTGAGGAACGTTCTGTAATACGGACCTAAGTTTCTTCTCCGAAGAATTCTAACTGGCCTTCCACGAGGCTTGACTTCAAGAGGTACCTTCCGGCCTCTGCACCGGAGGTCACATCCTAACTATTTTTTTTCTTCTTTTAAACTGCCTTCAGCAATCAATTTAATGAAAGTCAACTAAGAAATATGCAATGATGAGGTAACAATTATATTTATTTTGTGTTAAAGCCATTGGTAAAATAAACTGAACATTCAAGGTAGTCACTGTTTAATTACCCGAGTTCCACAGGCCACCCCTCTGCAGATTAAAGGTTTAATCTCTCCGTAAGTATCTATCTAGCAACCTAAATATAGTGTGTACTGTGTAGCTCCACGGCGCCCGAAATTCCCTGTAATATAATAATGTGTCACCGACACATTATTATATTACAGTTCTTTGGATGACTGACCACTATGTGGAGAACTCTTGAATAAATACTCTTTCGAGAAAACTAGTAGACAATCTGAAACCCATCAAAGTATATGTTCCACATACCTGGTCGGCTCTAAACGCCTGCTTCATATGTGTTAATCTAAAGAACCTGGCGATAGGTAACAGATTTGACCCTGTGTACAGTAACATGAAGTAAAACACGCCTGTTAGGTACAGCTTGGAGATCTCAGGGTTGTCTTGCATTACCTCATACAGAAGGGTGGCTACCTGAAAAGAGGTGGAAATTCTATTTCAGAAAGATATATTTTCGGTGTAAGAGAATCTCTGAAAAAGCGGATGTTAAAATACTGGTATTCAGGTGCATCCAGTTAGACTAGAAGCCCAAACATAGTTGGGAAAATGCTAGACAGACGATCCACTATTGGTGTTATCTTTTGAGATTTAACAAAGGCATTTTACTGTGTTAGTACTGATAGAAAAATCAGGAGTTAGCACTTAAAGGGATTAAAATGCTTCTCTGTCACTTTTAGTCCGTAACTAACCAAACAGAGTCCCTTTATTTCAACGAAAATATATACTTCCAACAAAGCGTCTGTGTAGTAACGTTGGGAGTCCAGCAAGGGTCAATACTTTGGCCAATATTGCATGTTTATTTTTATTTTTTATAATGTCATATGCAATTATCAAGGAATAATATCAAATCGAATGGATTTTTTATCGTAACGAATACTACTAAATAAGATTTAAAAAAACAAAGGTGATGACGATTTTAGATGTATGATCTTACCTTTTCAACGAGTATAGGATCGAATGTAAGCAAGAGTTGTACAACGTGTGCTAGGCAGGCCGGCTCTGATAACATTCGCTTTACTTTTGGTAATGGTCTTATCACTGCATCTTCTTCGTCTCTGCAAAATAGATTTATTTTGTAAATTATTTCTTGCCACACTTTACTGTTATCAACGCGTGTGCGAGACTAATGTCAAAGTGAAAGCATTTATTTCAAATAGGCACATAAAAGCCACTTTTGAATGTCAACATTTACATTAAAATAGAATTGATTGTAATCGCCTCTTCTAAAATGTAGTTTCGTATGGAGAACAGCGGGCAAGAAACTCCACCGTTACTCTTTTAAAATGGGTTACAATATTTTGAATACATATATACTAATATTATAAAGATGAAAGATTTGATTGTTTGTTTGTATTGAATAGGCTCCGAAACTACTGGACCGATTTGAAACATTGTTTTACCATTAGAAGCCGAAATTACGTCTGATGAACATAGGCCACTTTTTTTTCGAAATCCACGCGTACGAAGTCGCGGGCGAAGTGCTAGTTAATGATATAATTAAATGTGAAGATGATGCACCAATAATACAATTACTATACCACAGTAGGTTAAAAGAAATATGAAATGACACTCATTTGACAGGGAGTAAAATATGAACTATCGGGATAAAAGAAGCTTATACTGTGAGTGAAGATTTAAAACTTGAAAAACTAGAAAGAATCAATGTTTTATTTATGGAGTTAAGGTATACAATTGGAAAGCATGTTGTTTTATTCACGTAAACTTTTCTTCTTTTTAACTATTCAAAATTAATTGATGTATACCTGCTAGGATAATATCTCGAGCAAGTAATAAGCAGGTCGAGCACAGTGGCAGCGAGCGCGCTCTCGTCGAACACTGGCGTGCCTCGCGCCACTAACGTCCACTTAAGCTGGGCCACGCCGCCCACTGCCCGCCAGCCTTCCATACTGTTCGCCCACGCTTTCGTCTTGTTGTTGATCTCGCCTGATTTGTAGAGATCTTTTAGCTGCAAGAGAAACTTGATGGTTATTACTGAATACTGTTACGATTTTTTTTTCTGTGATTTCGGCATACAGTATTTTTTGTCTTATTTTTGTAATAGCCTAAGCGTCTTATTTATAATAAAGCCATTCATTTTTTTTTCTATTTTATCTATCGAACTGTTTTGGCCCTTTCTGTCAAACTTAATTTTAACTTGACAGAAAGGGACAAAACAGTTCACTAAATTAAATAGAAAAAATATCACAGTCGTGGATTTCGGTGAAATCTATTGCTAGACATAGGCATCACCAATCACACGTTATTAACCTAGATCCTCGGTTACTCAAATCCAGCTGCTGGCAGCAAAGTTCCGAAGATCTTCACTCCTCCTTGACTGAAGGCGTACTGCTTTAATTTGCACGAAACGGGTTTATCAATGAAGCCTTCGGCTTCTCACATAGGTACTTGACTAATATAAGAAATTTTCTAACAAAAAATGTAATTCCAAAGAAGGCATCTGTAAAATGAGATAACCCAAAAAATCTGTAAAATCAATGGAAATATGAATAAGGTACACGCTTTAAATGTTTTTAGAGGGGATTATTCCCGTCCTTGTCTCGCGATTCGGACAATGTATGGCGCTCGTACGAAGTTACATAGTCGTGACGTCACTCCTATGATATTGCTGTCTTTATCTAACAGTTTTTTAAAACATTTATTACTTGTAATTTTTTTAAGCTTTTACCCTTTTTATAATATTGTTTGCACTATTTGCGGCAATGGAACAAACCTGTTGTGTACTGACGGGTCCCTTCCGCTGCACCTTGTCGGCCGTGTCCACGTTGTAGTACCACTCGCGGTCCCCGCCCGCCTGCTGCTGCGGACCTTCGATGACGTTGCTCTGTGTGGGGACTGTGGCTCGGGAGGTGTGCAGGTGAGCTAGGGTCATTAGCTCTACTAAGATCCTGTTGAAAACAAGTTCACATACAATTTTTAAGCAAAACATGGCAGAGGTTTATGTCCAAGCAGTGGCAGATCCGGGTCGTAAGTGTCATATTTGACGTTCAAAAGTGCCATTTTATGGGCCTATTTGAAATAAATGCTTTGACTTTGACATAATGTTTTTTTTTTTATATGGCATCTCGTAGTTGACCTTGAGAGGTCGTGACTACTTAACCGGACTATCCTGTGGCTGCCTTAAGCGGACTCAAAGCCTCCAGCCAGGGGCGTAAAACTACTTACATTACTAAGCGAACGCTCGCTAAGGGCACCCCCTGTGGGGCACGGACCTCGGCTTAGGGCGTCGCTGACGGGAGGACAGCAAGATGGGACAGGCTGGATCTTATTTTGTTGATTATTATTATCAGCTCAGCTACGGCGCGGGCTGGCACTTCGTCGAGCAAGGGTCGGGGGGGACAGTTACGTCGGGATCTTCGCGAGGAACCCTCGGCGGCGAGGCCGGAATGTCGGTCAGTGTTTGTGCACTGTACTGGTGACCCTACTGCTCTCCTGAATGAGAGTTATGTGGTCATCGGGGTCGGTGAGGAGATGCTTGGGACGGCGGACATGACTAATGGAGGAGGGAATATAGCTAGCTGGAGGAGGGAATATAGCTAGCTGTCATAATGAATAAAGTTTTTTCTATTAAGCGCAAAGTTGGCCGCCCAATATCAAACATGGCTACGCATCATAAAGTCGGAATCCTAGAGATATAATTTCATCTGGACTGTGTTTATGTGACCGGTCTGAGGAAAACTGAGATTGCTTTCTGTGTACCAAAGCCCGACAGTGCCGTCAACATTATTATTATTATTATTATTTATTAAAATCTCCCTTACAACTATCATTACAGGTGATACCTAATGCGATAGCGAGGTCTTAAAATTATCCTACAATATAAATTTCAAAAACTATGAAAAACTTAAAAATACTATTACTTAATTAATTTACTAATTTACACTATAACATAAAACAAACAATAGTATTTTTGCGAATTCACTCAAATGGCTTGTAAATACATCGATTTTCCCGTGAAGATCGTTAATCACCCGAATTGCACGGGTCAATGGTGCTTTGGCGAGAAGGTTAGTCCTGGCAGCCGGCACGGCCAGCAAAGGCGGGCGGCGCCGCCTCCACACATATCGGTCCGGTACACATATACACAGGCGCTGCAGTACTCCCGGGTTATGCTCAATTCCACGAAGTAACCTAACCAGATACGCCACAAGCGTGAACTCCCGTCGCACCCTCAGTTGGTTGTATCCGACCATACCGAGCACAAACAGTGTGGGGTACATCAAGGGGTAAAATGGATATACCCCATACAGTTTCTTGTACAAATGGCGCGTGAACTTGTTTTGTACGCGTTCCAGCATTACCGAGTACTTGGCCTCATGCGGAGCCCATATGACAGCAGCATGTTCCAAATGACTCCTAACAAGTGCGTCATACAGGACCCTGACTGTTGCGATGTTAGTGAAGTGCCTTGTCTGCCTCAGAACAAAACCCAAGTTTCTAAACGCTCTTTTACAGACCCCCGTAATATGATCGCGAAACGATAGTTCAGGAGTAACAGTAACCCCCAAATCCCGTACCTCAGAGACTCGTTGCATAGGCGCAGCGCCCACCACGTACTCGTGCACTAGAGGGGCACGCGCGCGCGTAAAACTCATCACCGAGCACTTCGACACGTTAAAGAAAAGCCCGTTGTCCTGACTCCATTCCACTACCCTATCTATATCCTCCTGCAATCGTTCGCAATCGGATTCACTATTAACCTTGAGCAGTAACTTAAGGTCATCCGCAAATAATAAACAAGTGCCATGTTTAAAGACATCTGGCAAATCGTTTATCATTATGATGAATTCGAGAGGCCCCAAATTGCTGCCTTGGGTCACACCGGACCAGGTGTAATATGGGTAGGATTCACACCCATTATAATCAACGTACTGCTGTCTATTTTTCAAATAACTGGCAAAGAATTTCAATAGATGTGGTGTGCAGCCGACTTTTGCGAGCTTAGTCAGTAAGACGTCATTGTCGACGGTATCGAAAGCTTTTTTAAAATCAAAATAAGCAGCATCAACTTGCCCACCAGCATCTACCACCGGCACCACCTGCGCCATAAAGTTCAGCAGATTGGTGGCAGTGCTTCGCGCCGGCCGGAAGCCATGCTGTGCGTCAGTCAGTTGTCCGCGCACCTGCTGTAGCATGGAGCGTTGGATCGCAGATTCGAACACCTTGGCCGGCGTCGATAGTACGGCCACCGGTCTATAACCAGTTAAGTCCGATCCCGCCTTGCCCTTGGGTACGGGAATGACCCGCGTGATCTTCCACTGAGTGGGGAACGTCGTCGAATGAAGACACATATTATAAATGTAAAGAAGAGGTTCCGCGAGCACCCTACCACAATCTCTAAAAAGAAATGCCGGTATACCATCCGGGCCCACTGCACGCTTCGGCTTCAGGCGCTCAAGCGCATCTATGACGTCATCCAGATGCAGTGCGTCAAGTTGTACCCGCGCACTGCTCGCCGCTCCCGAGGCCGCCGCCTGAGTATCTAACCGCGGCGGCTGACCGCTGTAAACCGATTCAAAAAAAATTGCGAACTGTTTAGCACACTCGTTATCCGATAGATGCTCACCCTCTTTAATAATAGTTTTCTTGCATCTTGCACTTCTCTTCGATCGTATGTATTGCCAGAATGACTTAGGATCTTTAGCAAACTGACACTGAATTTTATGTTGATGCAGTTTGTGAGCAGTTTCTATAGAGTTTTTAATAAGCGCTCTGTATTTAGAAAATTCTTCATAATCCGTACTAAGTTTAGTAGTTTTAAATATCTTGTGAAGTCTTGCTTTAGTTCTTAAATCTTTTATTATTTCTCTCGTATACCAATCCGGATAAATGTACCGCGACTGTGGACTAAGTTTTTTCCTGGGAACACAGTTATCCAAAATGTTATATAGTGTACTGTAAAATAAATCTAAAATTGCTTCTACATCGCTCAGCTCATACAAGCTTTTCCAATCAATCGAAACTAACTTTGAATACAGCAATTGATAATCCGCTTTGTAAAAGTTCCACTGCAGTCTAATATTACGTTCACATGAATCAGACGCACGAGCAGGAGAAGCAGCAGGGGCGGCGGCGGCGGTGGGGACAGCCGCGCTCGCGGGCGGCACGCTGATCGCGAGCGGCGGGTGATGTGCGTCAACCGGTACGAGAGGCTCGTCCGCCGCTACTACCGACACCTCACCGTAAAAACCTGAACTTAAAACCAAATCCAGCTGCCTATTTAAACAATTGGGTACATTATTACTTTGAGTGAATTCACAAAACGACACGAAACATTCATAATAATTAGTTACATTCAAAGGACACGAATGTAAATTAAAATCACCTATTACTACAATTTCGTTATATCTAGTGCACAGTTTTTCTATTATACTAAATAAAATCATGTAGTCATTCTCTGAACTACCAGGCGGAATATAAATCACCAAACACAAAAACAAAAATCTGTTAATTAAGTATACCTTCGCACAAACAAAAAAAAACAAAAACTAAAACATGAACGGACGTGTCAGCGCAAACGTATTGTTAACCTAGATTGTGTAATTATTACACGCAAATTATTGCAATGGCGCAGGCTAAAATCTGTGATATCATTGTGGTTCACGAACTGCTCGCCTTTCTTCAGGATAAGTTGGATGTGATGGATGAGCTCTCACTGGATCAAATCTGCATGACCAGCTACAAGGAGGGTGAGATCCTGGAGGCTAAGAAGGTGCTTAGCGAGACCGCCAAGACCAACATCAGGCTTAGCACGAGAATACGAGACGGACGTGGCAAGAGGGACTTGCAGGACATCTTCCGAGTGTTCAAAGAAACGGATCCGGATGATGTTCCAACATACGTAGCGAGGGACCTTTATAAGCTGCCGCCAGTGACATTTGACCATGTAGACGTAACAAAACTTCTAAACGATATAACGTCACTCAAGACTGAAGTCGGACTCATGAACAAGAAGCTTGAGTCTTCAGAACGAACCGTTGCCGAGCTAAGGCAAGAAGTATCGGTGCTACGCAGTACTAACGCTGCGTCAGCAACACCGTCACCTTCGAGGAATGTGAACGTGCGTCGAGGCGCTGCGGCTTACTTTGAGCCTGTCAGCGAAACTGGAGCTGCGACGGACGATGCAACGCAAACGCGAATCATTGACCGCGATGTGCAAGCTGTTTGTGACACAATTACGTCACAGGCTACAAATACAACGCCAAAGACACAGCCGCGTAAGGAAACCGACTCGAAGAAGGCTTCACACCTTTGCCAAAGTTCGCAGCTGTCCTCTGCTGGTGCGGCATCGGTTGCTGAGACACAGAAGCGGAAGGCGACGGCTGCTAAAACCAGTAAAGTGGATAAAGACGGCTTTACTCTGGTTGACAGCAAAAGGGGTCGTTCGCGACGCAGCCGCAACAAACGCGGTACCGCTCCTGCAAGTAAGGATGTCCGCGCTGCAGTGCCCACCATGCTCCTGTACATTTCCCGGTTGGACGCACAGACATCGGGATATAAGCTCCTCCAGTACATCATTAGGAGGAGCCAAGATCAAATCGGTGCCGAGGAACGGAAGTTGCTGAAGCTGACGCGGTTGGAGTCAACCAGGACTATAAATTTTAAGTCCAACGTCCTCCAGGTTCCAGCGATGCAGAAGGCTGTCTTCCTTAGCTCAGATTTTTGGCCGGCAGCAGTTGTGTACAGGGAAGCACGACCAAAACCAAGCTCCCAAGTGTAGTGTTTTTATGATTTCGTGGTTTTTTAATTATGTATGTTAGGCTATAAGGTATTTATGTTAAGGGTCTTTGTTGCCTGAAATAAATGATTATTATTATTCAATCGCAATCGCAATCGCTACTGCTGAGCATGAGGTCCTGGGTTCGATTCCTAGGTCGGGCAACGTGTTATTGGGTTTTTCTATCTGGAATTTCTCAGTAACAACCCGAAGTCTGGATTTGTGCCCGGTAGATGGCAATAGGCTCGCCCCCAATTATATGGGACTTAAACATAACTGGCGAAATGTGGGTGTGCTATAGGTACACCTCTGCCCAACCCTTCGGGGAAACAAGGCGTGATGTTATGTTATGTGTTTATTATTAATTCAGTTTCGAGGCACAAATAAAGCAATATTATACGTGCATATTTAAAAGCAAACATGACTTACCTTATGCCATTCCATTCTAAAATATCGCTAACGTTTCTTCTGTGTAAAATTAATTTAGATAAAAACTGTACTAGTCTATCCCTTTCCATTCTATCACAGGTCTGAAACAAAACACAATCATTAGTTCGTCAAACATAAGACAATAGCTTTTACAGTCGGAAACTCTTTTTGACAAAGGTGTAAAATGCTCGAGTACTTTTTCATTGATAATGAACTACATCACTATTAAAATAGAGTTCAAAATAGCGTACTTGAGTTCATAATATGCGTGTGTGAGTGTTCGAGCATACTCGCACATTGCCCAGGTACGCATGGGCGAGAGTTGTAAATCCAACAGAATCTTTTTTGACGCGCTGGGATGCGATCAACACCGCGAGTTGAAAATCCAGTGCGCATTAAAAACCCGCGCCGAGATATTTCAACGACCGTGCGAACGTGGAACGAATATTTCCACCCAAAACTTGTCAGCAAAGAGCATGCTCGAGATTTTGCTGCTCAGTCTACGCTGACCCTAAAGTCAGACGTAGTCGAATGATAAATCGGTCGACTTTGACCTTAGCTCTTACCCTGTCCAACATCTGCACGATGTATTTGGTGTCTGCAAAGGGGCCGATGTCTTCAAAGTATCGTCCGTACACTATACTCATTGCTTGTAGGCACATACACTTCATTTCGACCTTCGGTGTCGAGAGGAACCGGTGGTAGAGATCGTTGAAGAACTCGTAACTGAAAAATAAGGTTTCCTAGCTTTTATGAGAATACTTCACGTCACTGTATCGGCTGAAAGTAGCGGACAAAAAGATTAGTAGTTAGTAACAACAGACAAGAGTGGAATTATCGATTTTACAAAAGACTGTTCGTAATTTTTTATGAGCTCGTTTTCCTATGAACTAAAATAACAGAGTTTGTGTGCGTGCGAACTAGATGTTGTGCGTGTAGACGCGCGTCTAACTGCGCATCACTGATACTATCTCTGTTGAACACGATGCCAGGTGACATAGCGTGCTTTTTGGCCACGCCCACCGGTGAGTTCGAGCTCGCTGGTTCCACCTTAAGAGTTGTACCTTGTTATAGAAAAAAGTCTAGATTATCTTAATACTTTCAACATCGTTTTTTTTCACGCAGCTATTATATCCAATTCCTTTAATTAAGAAAGTTCCGACAGAAAAAAGAAACGGATGCCAAACTACTCACGATTTTCTAATAGGACTGTCATCATTGTCCCTCTGTTCTAGCAGTATCCTCAGGTAGTAATCTCCGATCTTGACCTCGTTTTGCAGACACTGATAGTGGACCTCCAATTCAGCATGGTTCCAGGATGTGAGGGTGGTTCCAGCCACTTCGCGGTCTGATGTGAACGCGCGAAGCTCGTTTTCTAAAGCGTTGCGTAGTTCTTCGCGTGTCTGTGAAAAAAGAAAGTGGTTGGTAAGTCAGGAAGACGGAAGTAAGGTTTTAGTAAATTTTGATATCTTTTGGTTAGGAATGACCAATTGCTTTCCGTTTGTCGGATCAAAGCAGCTAAAGGTTGTGGTACAGGTTTTAACATTCATTGAGTACAGTCCGCGAGGCCTAAGCTGAGCTTTGCATTTGTGTGAGTGCATATGGCGACGACTCCTTTGCTTGGCAATCGGCCTGAGGCGCTGTGCGTCCCTCGCAGGATCACACTGGTGCGAATGGTAATCACTCACACAAATGGAAACCTCAGCTTTGGCCTCGCGGACTGTACATAACATTACACGTGTATTCAGTACTGAAAACCCACATTTCGCCAGTTTAAGTGCCATTTTCACCAATGAAACTGTACGCGATCAGCACATCTAAGCCGCGTTCAAGAGCTAAAACTAACCACACTGAAAGCCCATCGCGTTCAGTTTCAATGGTGAAATTCGCCCAAGTCCCATGTAATAGGGGGCAAGCCTAATGCTATTGATTAGGTACTAATCCAGACTCGGCTGCTCATGAGAAATTCCTAATCGAAAGTTACACTTTGGCAGTCTATAAATTGAGGTTGAAACTAAGACGCCGTGCCCAGCAGTCGATCAATTTGGGCATGAATATATCAGTAATTTTGCATGATCACTTTAGTACCGGTTGTTGTTGTGATGCTTGGGGGAGGCATATACAGCATTTTAAAGGTAATAGTGTTCCTGGGGCACTAGACCCGTATGCACAGCAGCAGGTAACAACAATATGAATCACTTGTGTTCGATAAAAATAATAATAATATGTCCAATAGTGGACATCTTTCAGATGAATGATGATGATTACTCACTGTATGATTCCATATTAAGTTCGGCAGCGCATGGTCCTTGTGGAACTGGTAGTAGAACAGCGGCCAGTTGGCGGAGGACTTGACGCGCTCGCGTCGTCGGCGCAGCACTACGGGGCGATCGCGAGACGCGTCGCGCCGGTCGGCTGGCGGCCGGCCCAGGCGGGCTGCCCAATGCTGGACGGCTAGTTGAGCGTAATGCTGTAAAAAAAATACGTTGTTAAAATCTAGGTACCTATACATAGTTATCTAGGTTTTGTGTCTTGGCACTTTTTTTAAAAATTACGAGGGACTCGATTTTAAACACTCCACGACCTAGTCCCACACAGGACTTAATCTTATGTAATGTAAAAATATTATCTTTTTTCTCTAGTTTTGTCTTGGCGTAAATTGACTACTTGACAAAAACGAATAAATCACTATACCCAACAAAAAACATACATTTCACTTTTCGACACCAGCAAGGCATCCGCAATGCTTAACGATCAGTCGAGCTAACCGGAGTTTGCCGTTTGAGAATGCTAAGAAAACTTTTTTTTTTTCTGTATGTTTTGAAACATGGTTGAAGCATATCTATCGTCAACCTCGATCTGAAATTTTCCAGTTTCTGAGTGTGTTAACGAGAGCCGAGCATAATTCTATCTTGATGTCTCTCGTTTGTACCACCAGGCACTAGAAGCTATAGAGGTATGAAGAACAGACTGTAAAGTTCACTCATACTCTATGGAAAAGGAAGGATTGTTTAAATATGGTAATTGCGCGGTAAACTCTGCTTGCGAGATGCAGGATTTTGACGTCATTGTGATGCGTAGTTCATCAACACTGATAACACTTACTTCCAGATGCTTCTCAACGTATTTAACTTGTCTCTCCAGCGCCTCCCAGTGCTGCGCGCGTTGCTTGACGCTGGCCTGCGCTAGCGACAGGTTGTCGCGCTCGGGCTCCAGCTCACTGGCCAGGGCGGCGGCAGGGGGAGCCTCTGTTGATTCTAGGAAGACCAGGAGGCCTGAAGGCTGCGGAAAATAAGTGGGGTTTAGAAAAACTTAATAAAAATATTAGAGGCTAAAATTAATCGATTTCTAAAGCAGCGTCCCAACTGTGTGAGGTATGCGACGAGAATGGTTTGCTACGGATGCGCGTGAGCGTTCAGCGAGCCCAGCATGTCGATTCTGTAAATGTCTCACCGTGAAGACTTGCGTGGAGTGAGCTGTCAGTGTCATCCCGTCTTGATCAATCCTTAGCATCAGTGGCGCTGACTGCTCACTCCGCGCTCACTTCACCTAAGTTTTCAAGTTAAGTTTTTTTAAGTTAAGTTTTTTTAAGTTTTCACGGTGAGATGGTTACAGAATAGCGGCGTTCTTCTATAAAGTTTGAAAAGTATTAATATACTCACCATAATCCTACGCATTAGGGAGTGTGCAGGCGCATGCTCGACCAGCCACAGCGCCACTAGATGTCTCGCTAGATGCCGGTGATGTAACCGCGGTGGTGCATACAGAGCTGTTAACAAATGACGCGGTAGAGCTGCCTCGGCCAAGGCTAGTGTTTGCATGCGGGAACCTACGCCTTCGCCACCTTCCTCGACCAGGGCTCGCATTACTAGGCCCGCGCCTTTTATTATCGCCATTGATGGGTGCTGCAAAGTTAAAGACATTTATTATGTTCGCATATCTCTATGATTGATTCGAGTAGCTGTTCGTATGCTTACATGAGATTTGACAGCAGATTTAGGTTCGTTTACCACTCAAGTGGCAGGCCTTACCTCAAACAATTTAAACAAGACTCGTCCTTTCTTAGATACCATTTCCAGCAACAGGTCAAACTGCTTGCCGTCGGTGGTCTCGCTGTAGGGCACGCACAGCGCGAACGTCAGGAAGTCCAACATGGCCGCCACTACTAGCGCTCCGCTGCAGCCGGTCTAGGGAAGGAAGAGATGTTTTGAGACGCTGTTTATGATGTTATAGGTTCTTATCGTAAACTCTAACACTCTATTGAACATCGTGTGAAAAAATTATTAAACGAGATTTAAAGAAAAAACGCTGTTGAAAATTCAGGGCTTGTTTTACAATTTGATGCAATTACCCTCGTGGTCACCAGAACATTTGAATTCAGCTTGCGACAACGTCATTGTGGGACCTTAAAATTAAGAACAAGGCTCATCAAACATACCCAAACTATGTACTAGTAAGTAGCGTGGGACAGATTCTCAAAAGCAAGCTATCAAATTCAAAATTTATCACGGCGGCGCCAGGGCGTGTATTCGTGTTCAAAACATGTTAGTTACAGAACCCTTTTTTCAAAAAACAAAACGTGGGGTATTCCTCATGGGTTCCCTCCGTCTGGGGAGAACATAGGGTTACGCTCAACTCCTAAAGACTAAATCCCCATTGTTCTTTCTACTTCCATGGTTTGGGGGCCTGGGAGATACTTATACATTCGGCGCACTCCAGACTGGTATAATCATTTTCATAATTGCTTACAAAGTAAGTACATAAAATAAAGGTGTTCACATAACTTTGTGATCCCTGTACCTACCTATATCTACCTTAAATTAGGCATGCAAACATTGAAAATATTTTTTTTATTTAAAAAGAAACACTCGTCAGTAAAAAAAATTAAAATTGTCATAAATATCAATAAAAGATTATAGAATTTTAACCAAGCATTATTATAAGAAACTCAAAGTCAAAGCATTTAATTCAATTAAACAGTTTACATGAACTTTTGAATTGTCAAGAAGTCGGTCAGAAATTTGAAGCTAGTTGTCCATTCCAAAGCGTAGTAAGGAAACCACAACGTGCAAATATTAAATCTAAAGCAGCCCGTCATGCCAAGCGGGCCCCATTACTAAGTGCAGCCGATCCGACGACCGCCCGTCTTTCCATAAAGGCTCGGATTGAACACTGCGTGCCACATCTTTGGGCCAAACTGCTCGAGCGACGACACATCCTCAGTGTTCCAGTATTTTAATAAAAACTGCGGTCTCAGTAACGCCGCTCGGCAATCTCGCAGAATATTTCGCTTCGCTAAATTTTCGCACTATATTTAGCATAAGCATAATCAGCCTTAACGTTCCCACAGCTGGGACACAGGCCTCCTCTCTATGAGAGGGAGTGAGCCACGCGGGCTCAGCGCGGATTGGTAGATGTCACATGTCTTCGAATTTTCGGTTCTAGGACATGTCGGTTTCCTCACGTTTTCCTTCACCGTTTTGAGAGCAGTGGTGATGAAATTATTTGCACAAAGTAAAGCGCCTGTCTGGGTTCGAACTCACGACCCACAAGTCGTAAGTCGGGGCCGTTACCACTGGGCCACCACTGCTCTTTATCACCACTATGGTTAATTCCATAAAAAAACACTCTGACACATTGTTTTGGACAAAATTCGATTTAGTTCCAAATCGAGCTAAATAATTGAAATGAGTTGATAAAGATGGCAATAGCACTATTTTTTATAGTTTCTTCTATTGGCATAAATCAAATGTGTACAAAAAAGTGAAACGCTGACTCGTGCGCTAGGTAAAAAGGAGGAGGAGCCAAATTTTGCATCAACTACTATATTTTGTTTAAACTCACCACATGATCCGCCCACATAGTGAGCAGGCCATCCAAGAAGGTGGAGGAAGACAACATGCTGGCCTTGTTCAGCTGCTCCTGCCTCAGATCTGGCTCGGCGTGCATCGGCTGCAGTAGTGCGCACACGGCGTCTAGTGCGGCGTGTGCGCACGCTGACGAGCCTCGGCGGAGAGCCGCTACAGTTGCTGTGCCGATCCATTCGCGGAAACTGGCGAGGACAAGTAAACTTTCGTAAAAAATCTTCTACAACTTGCCCTATGCCCCTGGCTAATTTCCTAAAGGGATAGGCAGAGACGCACCTAGTACACCCACATTTCAGCAGTTATGTTTAGCAGCGCTTGGGAACGGTCGCGAAATACCTCTTCATTACGTTTTTAACCAGGTTTTTCGGAAATGCTTGCCTGGAGCGGAATCTATTCGCGAGCGTTATATCACTAGGTATAAATTGGGTAATTATAGATAAGATAATAATTGAGAAACTTTTAGCTCAGTCGAGTGAAACTATACGGCTGTATTTTATCGCTGGTAACAGGCAACAGACCTCTTTGAGAGTATGCAGAGCAGAAATTATCAAACGAAATTAATCGGTATTTGGAGCCCGAACAATTTTATTGTGTTCTTTTATTACAACCGAAATAATATCGATTCTGTTCGATCAGAGTTGATAAGAAAACGCTATTTTTTTTATGTGTGTTTTTTGCGAGCTGGTTAAAGATATTACCAGGTTTTCAAGCCCTGATTTTTAGTCCTTACTTAAAGGGGGCGAACCTACTTAGAATATAAGTAGTCAGAAAGGCCGTATTATGAAGACCGGATTCATAAGCCGAAAAGATTTCATGGGCCGTTGTTTTTTAGGATCGTTTTTGACCAACCAATCACATCAACTTAGATTTGGTTCGATTTTCAGAATTTTGGTCAATATTGCAAAATAGCGTAATTACAAAGACTATTTTATGAGTAAGACTGACAAAGATTTTTATTTATATTGTTTACATTTTTGGAAACTAAATTGAGAACGCAGAATGGAACAAAAATTTCTTACCCAGGTAACGCAGTAAAAGCAGCGAATCCAACTTTACTGGCACAAAGTCTTCTCAATGCGTGGAACTGTGCTTCAAGCTCGCGGGGTGTTAAACTGCTGCCGGAAGGCGCCGAGCTCACCAGCGCGGTCAACGCGCCCGTGATCAGCTTCTCTTTGTTCTCGGCAAACAATCGCTGCGGTGCAACATTTTAGTGCACTTCGTCTTTTAATGTGAAGGGAGATGCGCGAAGGTTGCCCGCGAATTTTTCTATTTGCAAGTCAGTGTTGGGTTGTATGTAGATCAAAATATGATACGCGACAGTAACAAATACAATGTATTTTCAATGTTTTTCTCATAAGAAACAGAAATACAACTCTCGAAGTAAGGTAAGTTGAACTAATGACTTATATTGATGATTTCAATTATTATAGTTCTGTAAATACAAACTTGTTACGGTCTCGAATCATATTTTGTACTGCCTGTCAGTACAAAATATGATTCGAGACCGTAACAAGTATATGAGTTCATATATTTGTTTTTTTTTCTATTTATGACAATTCTTTTTAGTAAAATTCTTATATCATCATTTATTAGAGACATGACATTGCAAAGTGTTTTTAATGAGTTGTATTGCAATATGTGGTTAGCTAGCGACCTCGACAATTAATCATATTATTCTTGCCTGAGCAACCGGCAGCAAGTTCGTCAAGGTCCCTTAGATGTCACTGCTTGCGGTAGCGTCAGGAGTCGGGATGCCTCCTTCCCTCATCATCATCAGGGGGGTAGTGGCTGATCTTTGCTATAAGCTCGTCAACGAGTGCTGCTTGTGTTGACTGGTCGTCTCGCTGTCTATGGTTTTGTTATTGCTATAGTAATTTTTATTTTACTTCGATGATCTTAGTTTATCATTTGTGTGTACTTTATCCAGTATTGCTTAAGTAAGCTGTCACGCCCTTTATGCCTGGAGGCTTTTTTAATGTATTAAGTTTTGTTAACATTAATTTTTTTGGATGTTTTTTTTTGTATATTGGCGTGGCTAGCATACGGCAGATAATTTAATTTGATGTTCTGTGTCTCGTAATGTTTATAACTTTGCATACCTATTATTGTATAAATTCAAGCATTTTCTAACTGAACAGACAGCTTTGCTGCTGGGGAGTTTGTTGCGCCACTTCTTCTTCCCAGCTAAAGCACTAGGAAGTGGTGAAGGGCGGGCGTTTTGGGGGACTGTCTTTTGTAATTTTGACGTTCGAAAAGTGCTGATTCTCAGCCTAATTTGAATAAATGACTTTTGGTTTTGATTCATACAACCTTACACCTGCAAATTGCAAAAAAATAAGAAAATTTGAGTTTCGCGGGGTACCCTGGCGCTTTTGCTTTAAGCACACGATTTGCAAGGCATGGGACTTATAGTTAACGCAGACGACCGCTATTTTTGTCTAGTTTTAGACCGATGTTACCAGTTAGATCGATTTTTCGGGATGTCTTCGTTGAAATCTCATGTTTTTTTTTCACTGTCGTTTGCGTTCACCCTTATTTCATTATAATAAACTGTATACCGTGCAGGTTTACATAGAAAGAAAAGACACTTCGGTTACTACGATTTACGATTTTAACTAAATAAGTTTTGACTCGGTAATTTCGTTATAGCAAGATTATAGAATGTGCCAGTCTGTCTAATAATGACGTCAATTATACCAAGTGCAATATCCTCTTCCTCATGAATATACTCTTCCTATCTTAACAGATATAAAACTAATGCAACAAAATTTACAACATTCCAATAGTTAGTGCAACATCGTATAGAAACTATGGTATTTACATGTAATGCAGATGAATCAACCCTCGACCATGGCCTAAAAAGCTATGGAAAAAAAATCTAATAGACTTGGAAGAATATTTTGATTCCCTCTACCTAGCTTTTTAAGAAGTAGCAATGTAAGGGTGTAAAATAATAAATTGACAGGGGACTTACTAGATCCCACGTTAGAAACAGCCACAACAGGGGGCGAGCCTACAAGGCACACAACGTACATTAATATGTCCCAAAATAAATAACAAACGAAGCGTGGTATGTAGATGATAGAAGCGTGATTACCTATTATGTCAGATTTGTATATAAATGAAATATAATAATCGTGTACAGTATTTTTATCTCACGAGCCGACACGCGCTTTTCTTGTGGTAACCAAGTGTACAAATAAGTGTGTGTGTAGCGAGAGAGTAGCATCGGCACATTAAACGCACACGCACACACTTACGACTTCGCCATTGTCTCAGACGGTACCGAGAGCTCCAGCGCTTACAAACACATTGAATGTTTGTACACTAGGGTAACCACAAGTAAAGCCTGCGTTGCTTCGTGAGATAAAAATACTATACATTAACTGGGCGTATACATGGTGGCACGGACATCGGCGCGTTACCTGGAACCGTGGAAGTCCAACTGCTTTACAGTACATTATTCTGAACCACCGTTGGTTCAACGGTTTGGTCGGAAAAAAATGCTGTTCCCTATAGCGATGGACGATTCCGAGATGTTTTAACAATCGAAAGAATCGGAGTCGTAAAAATAAACCATCGAGTCAACCATCGACTCGCCTTTATCGAGATGTTTTTCGATTGTTTCGAGTCAACGGAATCGACCGCTAGTTTTCGATTGTTCGAATCAGTAACTCTCACTCACCGAGTCTCGCTCAGTCATCGGTGCCAGTCGGAGTCGATTGCATGCATCGAGCGGAGATGCATGTTAGTTAGAGGCGATAGAAAGTGCCAGACTCGAGTCGAGCGAGCCATACGTTATTTGTGAACGTTAACTTGAGATGCGCTGTTTTATTTTTAACTAGAGTATTTAAATTCACCATAATGCCACGAATTTTCAAAAAATCAATAGTGTGGGAGTTTTTTAATAAAGAATTGGTGAACGGTAAAGTGACATCAGTGGAATGCAAATTGAGTAAAATGTATTCCCGTCGATTTCTCTTGTTGAATGAGTTTGATTCGCAATCACAACGCAAGTCAAGAACTCTCGAAACTATAAACCATCGAGGAACAACTCACGAATGAACGCGCGATGCGCCAGTCGCAATAACAGACCGAGTCAACCTCGAGTCCAAGTCGAAACAATCGAGAACCATCGAGATGTTCGAACAATCGAATAAAACCTTGCGCCATCGAGCATCGCTAGTTCCATACATTTTAACCGCGTAGGTGTTGTACTTTTCTATGAAACAGACGATTTTTATGTGCTAAACTCATTGTTACAGTTAGCGTGTCTATGTCCCTACCACCTGTATAATATGACACATCAAGTTTTAGAGATCGTCTCATAAGTATGATTGACAGTGACCACGCTCTGTAACGCTGAACTTTTATAAAACTTGATGTGGTCGAGTCTAGCACAACGAACGCATACGTAAAAAAGAATCGGATTTAGAATTAATCTATTTTACATACATACTAGTACATTAAAACTATCTAGTTTTTCCATGCACAGACTGACTAGCTTTATATTATTAACATGTACTTCCAACCGAATTTTTACAAGAGTGCGAATCAAATTACAAATCGATAATCCTACTATATGAAAATACGGAATGTTAGGAGAAATAGAAGTGTTAATATAAATTATAGTATACGCCAACGTTCGTGGCAGCAGCGTTCATGAAACGAGGCAGCGAGATGACCCCACATATTATGACCGCATCTTCTACGAGTTTTGGCGTTAAGTTTAGTTTTTAAAGTATGCATGTATAGTGCAGTTATACAGCTAGTTATATGAGTATTGTATGTCTTACGTCTTGGCTGACCGAGTATATGAGGCCGCTGTATCCCACGTTCGAGTTGAATCGCTCTATCACTTCAGCGCGAGACATGCCCACTGGGTTCTGGAATAATCTGTAAGAAAACGAACTTTATTTACTAGCTGTTGCCTGTGACTTCGTCTGCGATCCAAGATGAGAAGTAGCCAGGTCATGATCTACCCGTGTGTCAAATTTCGTCCAAATCCGTTCACTCGTTTTAACGTGAAAGCGAAACAAACATACAAGAATCAAATCTATTCTTTTTATAATATTATATTTGTTTCAAAATTCAAATTCAAATTCAAATCTTTATTGCTTATCGCATGTGTTTACAAGGTCTTATTAAAGTTAAACAGTTCACATGGACCCTGTCGGGCACAACAATTTAATACAATATGAGTAGTAGCATTCATAATATATAAACTAATAAGAATTAAGTATTGTTGCCATTAAAAAATCAAATTAAACCACAATAAATAACATCACATTTAAATATTAAACCACAATAAATAACATCACATATAATCATTAGAAATAATCAATTCATTTAAAATAAATAATGTCACAGATTAAAATAATAATATCAGTAAAAAATTAAAAAAGCATTAACACACAATTTTTTCCTTTTACAAATATATTACTCAGGAATCAGTCAAAATCAATATCGTATCAAAATATAATATAATATAAATGTCTAAAACTGAATAAATGATGGAAGTCATCTCATTTAGATGTCATCATTTAAGAATTCATTCAGTGAATAATAGCATCTATCCACCAGTAGTTTCCTGAGCTGTTTAATAAATATTTTATCATCTTGTTCCATTTTCAAATCGTTAGGTATTTTATTATATATTTTAATTGATGTTACGTGAGGACTTGTGCTGTGTAATTTTAGCCTTGATTGTGGTATTACGAGCGTGTTTTCAAATCTTGAACGCGGTGCATATCGGCGAGGTTGGTTTGTAATTTTAAGGTAGAAGTGTGGATATTGTCTTACGAATTTACAGGTTTCTAGAATATATATTGATGTCAAAGTTAGAATGTCTAGTTTTCTAAAATGCGGTCTGCAACTTACGTCATTGTCAATATAGACCATTATCCTAATACATTTTTTCTGTAGGATAAACAAGTCGTTGCTGTCAACACTATTTCCCCAAAGAATTATACCATACTTGAGCCATGCGTATGCATATGCGTAGTAAGTGGATAAGGCAGTTTTTAAATCTGTCGTTTTTTTAAGTTCCCGTAGTGCATAGATAAAACTAGATAGTTTTGATTTAATTTTTTGTATGTGCGCTTTCCAGGTCATGTGGATATCTAAGTCTAGACCCAACAAAGTAAAAGTGTCTACGCATTCCAATTTGATACCGTCAAACGCAAAATTAATAGTTATGGGATTTTTTTGGTAAGGCCTGAATTGCATAATTTTGGTCTGACAAGCCCCATGGAATTTCCCATCGGCAACACAAGACAAACTTTCATCCTCTATTTAACTACTTAGTGCTGTTGTTATAAAAGGAACTCTTGCGCAATTTCATGTTTCTTGAGCCAATGGTTTAGAATATACGTTTTGACAGTGAATATAAGATTTTTATTAAGTAGATGTTCGGACAAAAATCTTCTAAATATCTCAACAGAACATGTTGACATCTTTTTGTTACCTCGAAAAAATTGTGATTACTCTAACAAAGAATGAAATGATGACTAAAGTTCTCATATTTCAAAATTAAACTATTTTGGGTAAGGTTTGGTAAGTCAATACCATAGCTGGGCTGACTGTTTAAAGCACCCTACAGGCCAGACGTGCACCTTACGCTGACCTAGACCTTGCGCCGTCCCGCATAAAGGCTAGACTTGATTAATTCATACCTGAGGTGATTGGACTCCGTCTCCTCGTCCACAGGCTGGTGGAGAGGCCCCAGTCGGTACCCTCGCGGTGTGGGCATAGACCGGACGTGCACGTCACGCTGACCTGCGGATCTTACTCCGTCTAGCAAAGATGCTAGTAATGCATCTCTGTATAAAAGAGTTTGGATTAATAACATAAAATTCCTGTGTAATTATGCAGTACACATACATTTACATTTTTAGATGATGCAAATATAAACTCATTCGAGTTTTACCGTGCACCATAATTTGAATAATAAAGTTGTGCATGTTTAGATCAATTTTTAACAAGCGTCGTGCATCACACTTTTTTTTCCGGCAACGTATTGCCAGCTTACTTAATAATCGAAAATGACAGTTTGAAAAGGTGACATGGGGAAGGATATTTTTGGAAAATTAAGTTCTGCCAGTACCTATGTATATAATTAACGCTTTATACTATTTTGGTTAAACATTGTAAATGGTTTGGCAGTATTAAGCGTCACAAATTAATAGTGTTTACATAAACAACAATTTCATTTTGTTAGTATTTTTTGAATGTCGAATATTATTAATACTGTCAGCGGAGCAACGTTATAATACGTTAAATTTGAAAAACAGTAGTTGACACAACGTTTAATCACTTCAACAAATAATAGGTCTATTTTTTCACAAAATGTATAACCTGTGCTGTGGCTTATTCCAATAGGGATGGTTTTTTTTTTAAATCTCAATTAAATATTTGCTTCCATGCATGAATAAATCATTTTGATTTAAATCACGATTAAAATCAAATTATCAATAAAAATCAATGATTTAATCAACAATGTTTAATTTCACTTTCTTTCAAAGAAATCAACATAAAAAACAGATTTACAAATTATACCTAATTAAGTTACAAACTAGGGTTGTTTAAATCTGAGAAATCAATATCATTATTTTAATATTTGAATTAAAAAACTAGTTTTTCAATTTATAGTCGGTTTCTTAATTTGCTCTGAACAATTCCAAAGGTGGAAAACACTTTTTCCACAGCAGCTGAAGAAGCTATCGCCCCAAACTTTTGCTTCACCACTGGAAAAAAATTGACTGTTCCTCTTCGTTAAATATATTTTAGTCACATTTTTTACTATTTCTTCTGCGAACATCACACACATCACACATGGTTTTGATTTTGAATTAAGCTCTACTATCAATATTATCAAAACTTAACCATAATAGTGATTTCGTGCTTACTCCATCGCACTTTCTTCTTCTTCATCTGTCAGTGTGAATTTTGTTTGCATTCACATGTCAGGCAAAAGGGAAATCCCCGCGGTGTGTCCGGGGATTAATCCCTTGAGGGCGCGTTCCGTTTTGCGCAAAAATATAAAATATAAACAATAAAAAAAAGTGTAAAAGCTTTAAAAATTGCCAAGTTATTTTTTTTAAAATAAGTGTTAGACAAGGACAGCACTATCGTAGAAGTGACGTCACGGCTATGTTACTCATACTGGCGCCACACATCGGCCGGACCGCGCGACAAGGGCAGGAATAATCCCCTCCAAAAACTTTTAAAGCGTGTAGCTTCGTCATATTTACATCGACTTAACAGATTTTTTCGATAATCTCATTTTTACTATGCCTTCTTTGAAATTACATAAGTTTTTCGATCATTTCTAGGGTTCCGTACCTCGAAAGGAAAAAACTGAACCCTTATAGGATCACTTTGTTGTCCGTCCGTCCGTCTCTCTGTCTGTCAAGGCCCTTTTTCTCAGGAACGCCTGGACGTATCAAGCTGGAATTTATATCAAATACTCAGGTCCCTTGGAGATGTGAAAAAATCAAAATTCTAAGACAAAGCAATCAAAAGATACAGCCGTTTATGCCGGAAATTTCAGCAAATTTTCGACACTCGCAAGGGAATCAAAACCTACAGGGTACTTCCCGTGAACTCAGATTCTTGAAATTTGGGTACGAAGCAACGTCTTATAGCACAGATAAAGGAAAAATTGCGAAAACCTTAAATTTTTAGTTACATCATGTAATAAAAATACTTTAAATAATTTTAAACTTACTACCCCTTTCCTCACGAACGCGTGTGAAATTTTACTTATTTAACTACAGGTTTGTACGAAACCCTTGGTGAGCGAGTCCGACTCGCACTTGGCCGGTTTTTAATATTAGTCATCTTCCCTATCCCTTCAAACTACGTCACCGCGCCGTATTACTCGTAATCCACTACGCGTGCCCAGTGCGGGTTGGTAGATGTCACATGTCTTTGAATTTTCCGGTTCTAGGACATGCCGGTTTTCTTATGATGTTTTCCTTCACCGTTTTGAGAGCAGTGGTGATGAAATAATTTACACAGAGTTAAGCGCCTATCTGGGTTCGAACCTACGACCTTGCAACTCATAAGTCGCGGCCGTTACCACTGGGCCACCACTGCTCTCCCCTTGTCGACCACTTACTTTAAAAGGTTTATAATTTGTCAATTTTTAAAAACTTTTACACTTTTTATAATATTATTTGCACTATTTGGAAAAAAAAAATTGTGAGATACAAATATAAAAATTATATCATTCCTTTTGGTAAGGCCACTCCACGTCAGTTTTATCGTCATACATATACATTGACACAGAGCCAAAAAACATGCATTATTTTTCGACGCGTGGTAAAGGTTGTGTCACATTTCATATTATGTTTGCCTGTATGAAAAGCAGAACGTCACTTATCGTCATTTATTTTGTATGGGATAATAGTGCGCCGCTCAACGTATATTTGATACACGGATGCTCCGCTCAAAGTGTTAACAGTCATACCTTTCTCCAGCTAAATATGTACGTGTCTGTCCATTGAGGTATTCGATGGAGAACTTCTGAGGATGTTCTGTGTCTCTCACTAATGCAAAGACATCGCTTAATGGACGAAGGCAAACCACCTGAAAACAATTTTATACATACACGTAAAAAGCAGTTTCGCTATTTGAATTGTAATAGAATAGGAAAACTCTTTATGATGTACACCATGTAGATTTCAGAATATAAATGTAGAATTTTATGTTGATACAATGGGCAGTCTTATCTCTAGAAACTTGAAAAGCTTTGATTGTAATGTATGACGTCACAAAAGTGTATCTTTTTTTACTGAAGCCTTTTTCCTGATTATTCGGACGGCAACGAAGGAATAATAAGCGCTCGCGCGTCGTTCCCGACTCTGCTCATGCGCCCTTCTTAACAGAGTTCTTAAAAACAGTTTTCAATTCGTCTGTATATTTTTATACGTTTGTTAAGCGATATCTCCGGCAATTGTGGTTCGATTTCGGAAATTCCGTTTTTAATGTATATGTTATGTTTCAGGGATGGTCCCATATAAATTGTATTAACTTTGCTTGGGTAGTTTTTTAGTTACTGTTGGTGTTATATTTAAAGCAAGTAGACGTATTCGAATTTGTGTGGGGTAGGTTCTACCCACAACAAAAAAGTGAAAATAAAACTATTTTACAAAAAGATAACACTACCTACAAAGTGAAAAAATAACTTTCAGAAGTCAGTAACAAAAAACGAAAATACAAAAAAAGACACCGACTCCCGAAATTTAAGTTTTTCATCACTTTATAGTGTTTGTTTTTTGAGTCAGTTGTCTTTTTTTTGTAACAACAATTTTTGCACTTTAAGTTCGTATTTACAAGATATATAATATAATTCAATGTCACACAAACTGAGTTCTGAGTTGGTTGAGGCTGAGCCTAATACCTGGTTTCTGAATTGAGGATTGTTGCGAAATTGTAACTCTCTACTTTAGCATTACTTAATGCAGCCAGTGAAAATCAAAACTTCTTTGCAAAAAACGTAATACATTTTGATTTTACCTTAGGTAATGTAGGGTTTGACAAGTTCTCAACTTCGAATTCTCAAATCAGAAACCGAGTATAAGAAATTCACACTGAGAACAAAATCACAAATAATGCTATATCTTCATAACTTACAGAATAAGTCTGTGGATCCCTCTCGAGTATGCAGGTATCGGAGAGACAGAGAGTTCGTCGCATCGGCTCCATGTGACGCGCGGGGTTAACTTTGTGCACTATAAACTCGCTTAGCGAGGTCTGGTGTTGATCTCCACTGTGGAGGAAAATAAACTTTCATTACTGTTTATCATATCCCCCTTATTATAGGTATCGTATCTCCATACTTTAAAAAAGGCCTTTAAAATGTATTTGTTAAAACCTGTTAATTATGAAATAAAAAAACTTAAACTTAAATATAGACTTATCAAGATCACAGAAAATACTTCGACTTGGCTTTGCTAAGTGATTCTTAAGAATAGAACCTTATTCCAATGACAGTAATGCTCATATTCGTATAAGCAAATTGGAACAAGCGTTTGGAGCACACACAACATCACGCCCGTATTCCCAAAGGGTTAGACAGAGGTTCACCTATAGTACGCCCAAAAGCTTATTATGAGCCGCGTACAGTCCGTGAGGCTTAAGCTGAGCTTTGCATTTGTGTAAGTGCCTGTGCACATAGCAACGCGTCCTTTGCTTGGTGCGATCGCGAGGTCACATTGGTGCTATTGGTAATCATTCACAAAAATGCACAGTAAGAGCGGTTTATGAATGTTGCCCTTAGCTAGAAGAGTATATTATTAGTACTATTAGTAGATTGGTGGTCGATTCGTATTAGTAGTTATTAATAGTAGGTAATAAGGCAATAGTTAGAAAGCCTAGCGTAAAAGTAAACGTGTATTTGGCGGAATGCTCGTAAATGCGTTCTGAACCTTGATTTACGTTTGAAATTAATAAATTAAATAATATTAACGTATTTGTGCTCACTAACACAAATCTTATTTTCTCATTGTTGCAGTGTTGAAAACCTGTAATATTACACTGCATAGGTTAGCCCCCTAACTTTTCAATTTTTTTTAAAGTTTATTAAATTATTGTGAGAACTAATGATTTCAATATAAAGCTAGCAGCACACTTTAATTTAATAATTTAGTGAAGTATTTTGGTCACCAAGATACAGGCTGTGCCCAGTTCTGGACCCGCTGTTAAATCTGTCAAAAGTCTTCTGTTTTATTATGTAGTTACTATTGTGTTACTTGTTAGGTTAAGAGATGTGTGTAAGTTACTAAAATTGTTATGAATTTGAGCATTTCACCCTCCTTTATGTCTTTATCACTATAAGTACCTAACTGAGACGAACTGCATAGCGCGACACAGCGACTTAAAAGTTAAATAAATTCGTAAAATATTTTTCACGATAGGTACAAAACATCTATTTATTTTTCCTGGTACTCATGAAACAGGAAACACTGTTGATTGGTGGTCGATACGTTGATTTGAGTTAATTAATAAACATTAACCTGGTATCTCAGTTGCTATATCAGAAGATATATCGATTTATGTTGCATTTTATCATGCAACCTTCACACCGATGATTTAATAAAATTTAACATGATTCGTCTCCCCTCGTATCTACGAACAACCGAAACTAAATTAGTTAGCGAAACTCCGTAGACGTGATCGGTATCGTAAACATGATAAAACAATAAAAAAAAGATTTGTCGCTAAATATTTTTGTTTGAGGTCAACAACCTGTTACTTAGAAAGTAGTGCAGTTACTTAAAATTTCAGTTTCATAATTCCGTTTTTTTTGTGTGAACGTCAAAGAAGTACTTCTACTTCTTCTTACTAAGTAGCTAAACTACAAACTAACAAAAAAAAACTTTTTATCCTGTTATGATATCGATAGCCATCAAGTCTGCGGATTTTCACTAGCTAATTTCATTTGAACTTGTCCAAATATGTAAGAAGGATGTGAGTCCAGGGCGCGACGCGCGTACTTTTAATGTAGGTATCGCCTCTCGTGGAGGGGTTTTAGTGGACATACATAATCAGTCTATAACGTTCCCACTACTGCGACACAGGCCTCCTCTCTGTGAGAGGGTGTGGGTAAGTAATCCACCACGCGGGCCCAGTGCGGGTTGGTAGCTGTCACATGTCTTCGAATTTTCGATTCAAAGACATGCCGGTTTCCTCACGATGTTTTACTTCACCGTTTCGATAGCAGAGTAGATGAAAAAAAATACGCAAAGTAAAGTGCCTGTCTGGGTTCCAACTCGTAAGTCGCAACTGTTTCCACTGGGACATAATTCACGTTATTTATATTTGTGTAAAAACTTTTATTAAAGACACGATGGATGAACGAATCGTACAGAATTTGATACATGTAACGAGTGTATCGCGTTAGATAGATAAATGAGTTCACAACTCAAGGCCGTCTGAATCAGTCGGACAAATAAATGTTAGAATAATATGCGTGAATGAAATGAGTTAATTAAGCGTGTACTTACCTACCAAATTTACAGGGAAAATCACATTATTGTTTGGGTAGAAGTATGTCCTTTTTATAAAGAAAGTTATGAACTAAACTTTTGTGGTATTACTTTGATGTAATCATGTAATTAATCAATTGGAATGTTATTGTCTCTTGATAACGACCGCAACACTCTGACGGCTAGAGTACATAACTGTTAATTTGGGGTTGAAATATCCTGCTTACAAACCTTTTCATAATATGTATTTGAAGTTTAATTCATTCAAGACTGATAGCATATTGATATTTAAAAATACCTTACATTATTTAAGGTTTAAAAGCAGATAGCAAAACATTGAGTTTAACAAATTTAAAAAAAACTTACCTATATTTTCCAAATCTTTGGTCATGATAATCATCCAAGGTAATCATAGTGGACAGGACCTTGACACTTATGCTCAGCGTCAAGCTAGCCATCTCCAGCATCTTATTGATGATAATCTGATGGTCCATGGCATTGGAGAACAGGTGGAGTCTGCTGTATCCTCCTACAGCAAGTACGAACCCTCCAGGTACATCTCGGACAGGAAGTATTCCTTGCACATCACAGTATGGATAGCTTGCTAGTAGAGTGTGGGTAGAAGGGTCCAGTTGTTCTAGCGCACATGGACCAACTTCTAGGACTACAGGGAGGCGAGTTCCACTCCAATGGTGTTTGTAGGCTTGGTATCTCTGTTAAGAAGTACATGTTTTTAATAGGTGGACAAAACAAAACTCTGTTATTTATATATTTTCAAAAATATACTAAGCATTCATTGTGTTTCCTCTATAACAATCATATTACAGGAACTGCTTAATTTGTCTAATGGTTGCAAATGCAACCATTAGACAAACATTAGACATGGTTGCCATGAGGTCCTGGGCAAAGTATTATTGGGACTTTCCTTCAGGAATTTCTCAGTAGCATCCCGGAGTCTGGATTTGTGCCTGGTTGATGGCAATAGACTTAAACATAACTGGCGTAATGTGGATGTACTAGGTACACCTAGCCTATCCCTTCGCGGATTACAGGCCAGCTGTTGTACACATGTATGTAAATTAAATGAAAATGGGAAGTACTTGTATGAGATTCTGGAACTTTTTAGCATAAAAACCTGAACATTTCTCTTAATAATATCTCTAATTAAACCTTGTATTATAAACACTCCAAAAAATACTTACATAAACATCTTTAGGTTTCTCAGTAAATGCATGCCTGTACCTAAAAGCCTCAGTCAGAATCAAACATTTGTGTTCAGATGAAAACTTCATTGAATCCACTTTTTTATCCTTCTTCATGACAAGAGTGAAGTCATGGTTGGTTGTTGAATGTGAATGTTTTGAAGATGCAATGGTGACTACATCTGCGTATAGCCATTTATTGGTCACCTCCAGACGGTCCGGGTTGTACGTAGTGATCCCATGGGTGCCGATTGAGAACACCCGCTTGTACTTGCCCTTCCATGAATGCTTGGTGACAAGAAATGATGCGACATCTTGGTTGTCTTTTAACGGCATCATCTTAACATCGCCTGTAGACAAATTAAAGTTAAATTGATTAACGCAACAAAAAGACACCATTGCAAATGAAAAGTATTTTGAAAGTAGCTAACATTTTAACTAATGTGTACAAAAGTTTTTTTTTTGTTTACATAATTTTTTTGCTATTAAAAACAGTTATTTAAGAATTAACAAATGTACTGTTTATTTAACTTTCAGCAGTTATGTGTGATGTAATTTGTTACTCTCACTACCATTAGGTGAATCATTCTTAATTACCAAGTAATTAAATTGAGACAGTCTCTCAAATCTGGTTAATTGTAAATATGTGAGCACCATGTATCTATTACCTAATTATTGTACCTGTCATTCCATGTGGCTATAGCAACTTTGGATGTAACGCAGAGTTCGGGTGTAGTGACCGTTTTTAATAAACCATTTGTAACAAATTCCTAGAAATCCCATGCAGATATTGTGACTGTGGAGACCTTTACCTTTGGTTTACAGATTTTAGCTAAGTAGGTAAGTAGTTTATAAGGTTCAGTTATAAAGTGATATTCTGAGTAGCAACTTTTTTTAGTGAACTTTTGAATAAGTATGAGCTCATACACGCACATTCACTGTTAAGAAAAGTTTTCTTTTATTAAAAACTATATTGATGTAATTTTTCAGTCTTTCGTTAGGATTTACTTTGGTTAGGATACTGTTTACAAATACAGTGGATTTCGGGTATAATGATGATGAAGGGACCACTCTAATTTCGTCTTTATATCCGAAAGTCGTTCCAGGCAAAGGTAAAGAGATAATACAGACACAACATGTTGAAAATATTTGCACACAGGTAGTAATTCAAGAACAGTTTTTTTAAATAATTTCTGCCTTTTACACTAGGTATTTCACTAAAGAAAGTCACTCATATCAGATTCTATTATAACTTTTTTGTCATAGTTATCAGACAAGTTTGGGGGCAGAGTCCTTATCTCTTACTGTATCAGCACCAGTTCTGTAACCAGACTGATTGGTACAAAACAAAGAAACATTGATACAATCATAGCTATGTTTTAACACATACATTTTGTAAACAAATTGTTAAAAAAATAAATAACCCGTGATTAGATCACCACAGCCGGCAACACATTGTATGAATTATTAACAAGTGGCTTACAATAACAAACCCGTTTATAAAAATTAAATAATCTGGACTGCACCAACTAGTGGTGTATCCTACTTGCTGACGTCAAGAGAAACAAATAATAATATTTTGCAATTTATGTTGCTTCCGAACGAAACTTGAACAAAATTTAATAAGAACGATCCACCCCTTTGTAAATAGATCGGGAGACCATTGATATCGAATACGTGTAAACAAGAAACAGTGCTACACATTTTTATCAGGGAACCGGCCACAGGAGAATCAAGCAAATACTCACAAACTGTATGTGGTTAAACAAGCTTCAATACTCTCAGCTGGTAGCCGATAAGGGCCACATATTAAACAAATAAACGTAAAAAATGTGAACAAGAGCTCGAGAAAGGACCGACCAATCGTTCGACAAATTGACAATTTCAACGGTGTGGCCACGTACAAAATTAATAATGGGTTGACGTCAGATTTTTATAACAAAAAATAAAAGTCATTCAACGGTTTTCTTAGGCGTACTAATGCGACATAAAAATTATAAACTGTCGAAATATTCGATGTTAAACGAACTGTACTGCCCTGAACGAAATGAATGAAATCACGGAATCTGTTTTTTTTTTGTAGGGAAAGCGCCAGGTTTCCCACGAAATAAAAAAATGTCTTCTGTTTTTGCAATTTTTAGGTCAGTGTTGAACAAAATACGATTCGCGACCGTAAATACATACTGGTTCTATGTATTTACAGAGTTATAATCATTAAAATCATCAATACAACCCTCTAAGTTCATATAATTCTAAAGAATGAAAATTTCATAGAAATAAAATTTAAATCTTTTTAGTAAAAGAGGTGAAAGACATAAATATAGCACTAGATGTAGGGGCCAGTTGGTTGAATCAGACTGGCAAAATTAGATTCATCCTTCATGGGGTACTGTTTAGTATGTTACAATAAATAATGAAACGAAGTTTATATCTTGTATAACACGCACACTATGCAGCCAAGCTTAGCTTTGGGGGATTACAACGCGAACGCTGACAAAAGTAATTAGTTGATTTATTGTTGGAGGGATAGAAAATCACTGCATTACAAAAACTATCAATTCAATCTCATATATATTGTATTATTGCAGAGCACTTGTGAGCGTGCATGTGAGCAGAGGTGATGAGAGCAATGGTGGCCCAGTCGTAACGGCCGCGATTTATGAGTTGTAGGTCGTAGGCTCGAACCCAGACAGGCGATTTACTTTGTGTAAATTGTTTAATCTCCGCTGCTCTTAAAAAGGTGAAGGAAAAATTCGAAGACAAGTGAATTTTATTTAATTTAAAAGAGTAGGTGGAGTTTTTTGCCCGTTCTTCTTCATAGATACCTATTTCGCTTTCGCATCTTTTTGACTGAATGACCCCTTGAGAATTCAAAAGTGCCAGTAATTGATTTATTTGAAATAAATGATTTGAGTTTGTGATAATAGTTTCTGCCTACCCCCATGGGAAGAAGGTGAGAGGCTATGTATGTACGGGCAAGTGAAAATGGTGATGATATTTCACCATTCACTGGAACGCAACTCTATAGTGTCAAACGTAGACAGGAACCCAGTGTCAAACGAGGTCAAATCAAAAGTCATTACGACAACTTAACCCATGTTCGTTCGAAAACTAGAAAAAAGGAAGGTTTATTAATAATTTTCACTTCAAATTTGAAGTAAAAAACCTCCTTTTGCCACATTAGCAATATAAAATAATTGATAGGCAAAATACAGTTTTATAAAAGAATTCACACTATCAAACGTGCCTTAATTAATACTTTACAAAAAAATATTTTGCTGCTTCTGATGTCAACGTTGTAAGATTTTGAACACACCTCTCTCTAAAGTTTTATTTTACCGCATGCAGTGCTACGTGCCGATTTTACACAAAATAAGTAACCTTATTGCCTTTTTTTACATTTTTCTACAATAAACAGTAGTCCCCACCCAGTACCATATCATGGTGTTAGACTTAGACTTATTCCGTGCCGACAAGGACGGCGGTAACCCAGACAAAATCCGCGAAAACCAACGCAGGAGGTTCAAAGATGTAGCTCTTGTCGACACCGTAGTGGAGCAGGATACCCTCTGGAGAAGGTTGCGCCACGAAGCCGACAATTACAACAAGCTAAAGAATGTGTGTAGCAAAGAGATTGGCCTCAAGATGAAGAGCAAGGAGGCGGCCGGGCCGGAAGACCAGCCAGTACCGTCAGAAGTAGCAGAGAAGCTGGTTGACCTAACCGGAGATGATTTGAAGCCTCTCACAGTTAATCAGATCAAAAAGGTAGGGAAAGAGAAAGTTTGGAGTACTTTTTTGAATGCTATATATTGAGTTTTGTTCTATACTGTGGAGTCTGCATTTGTGCCCGGTTGATGGCAATATGGCTCGCCCCTTAATACATGGGACTTAGGCATAACTGGCGAAATGTGGGTGTACTATAGCTACACCTCTACCTAACCCTTCTGGGATTTTAGATGTGAATAACATCACACCATATATGTATGTTATGCTCATGCTGTGTGTGATGCATGTTCAATGTTTTCCATATGGTCATTATATTAATCTTGTATTAATTTCTAGCTTCTTTGTATCTGAAATTCTATGCTTTCAAGTAACTCCTAAATGGAAATTATAGTCAGAGGATATGAAAAGGGACAATATAATTTTTTTGTAATGAAAATTTCACCAAAAACCATTGCCTATTCAAGCCATCGGGACCCGGTGGAATGTGGGAATAGTAAAGACACGGACAACTCAAGGGCACTGACCTTGACCTCAGGGTCGTTGACGGTCACCAACCTCAGGATCAGTGATCATAGACAAAAATATCATATTTTTAGGTGTTCTGTACATTAGAGTCAAGAACCCCATCCTCAAATGGAATTTCAGTGGGTGCTAAAGGTTTTAACAGAAAAAAAAAAAGAGTTACAAGTTTTTGGGTAGTGGGGCTACTATGTGTTTGAGGAAGGATTTGACTGCGTGTCTAGATTAATTATTAATCAGGAGATAATAAGAAATCCATGCATAGGAAGTCGCAAGCGAAGTGCTAGTGAGACTATACTTAGTTTCATGTGGAGCACAGATAACTGCATCACATTCTAGTTGGCTTCTTAGTAAAGCATTATTTAATGCCGATAGAGCTATATTTGTGAAGCCTTTAACCATTCTAAGCACAAATCCTAGGTTTCTTATCCAGTGGAATCTCTATAACTCGAACCTTGTTAAGTCAAAATCCTCACAAAGTCGAAAAAAATTGCCATTCCCTTCCGCTGAACACCTAAATACGCGGTATCTATTTAGACTTTGTAACTCGAACAAAATGTTATTTCCCTACGAAGTATTAATGATACATATTTATACTCTATAACTCGAATTTCAAAACGGAGACTCCATAAGTCGTAGTTAGTAAAATATAATGACGTCTTCTAATCCATTGTTTTTGTCTTGTACACGTGCAATGAATGAATGCATTCATGAAACTTTCTAAGTAACACAGGTGAACATGATGTTTGTTCCTTGTCGACACAGGACACGATTACTTATAGCGGAGCTTGTCTGTCAGTATTGTTTTGGATGTTAACTAACAACAACATGAGTACAAAGCGGAAACTAAAGACTTTGACTCTACGTGGCATAAAAAAAAGACGTCGCAGCTCAATACGGATTGTCAGCAAGCACTTTGTCTACAATAATTAAGAATGAAGCCGAAATATTGCGAAGATATGAATCAAGTAGCAATTTATCTAGCAAAAGACGGCGTCTAGCTGAGTTTCCTGATTTAGAAGAATACTGAGTAAGCATTCTTCTCCTGGTTCAAACAGTGTAGGGACAAAAACATAAGCGTACCTGGGCCTATCTTACGCAAAAAGGCAGAAGTATATGTAATTTGTTTTAATATGTAAAAAATATTAAAAAACGTAAGTTGAATTATTATTCAAATTCGACTCTACAAATAGAAATATACACTTAGAAATCGCGCCTCTGTAAGTCAAAATTTCAGCAGTTAAGTATCTCGAAGTTCTTGTTAAGTCGAAAACTCGTTAACTCGTTTTTTTTTGCATTTCCTTTGACATTCGAGTTATAGAGATTCCAGTTATTTTTTGCATACCTTCATTATATTATCACGAAACGTGAGTCCAGTGGTGAAACGAACTCCCAAGTCGCTCACTTCAGTTACCCTATCCATCGGCACCCTGTCCGCCGTTTATGTATGTGATGGGTGTGTGTGCGCGCGAAATTAAGTGTTTACTTACAAATTGATGTCATTTAGGTTGTAAGCAGACATGCTTTTAGTATCAGCGAGCAGGTATTTATTCGCTTTCCGGAAGATTGATACAAGTTCTATAAGGGCAACAGCAGATGCAACACTGCATTGCGTTTTGGCGACTCGTTGCGTTTGAGGACGGTTTAAAAGTTGTTAACGACGCTGAATGTCTGACGCTGATGGTCGGAGATTTATAGCATTGTCGCTGTATCGAGCTTCCGAAAAGCATAGAAATCACTTATTGCCGATGCTGAAATTATGCAGTGTTTAGAGCTCAGTCGCTGTATCGAGCTTTCGAAAATTTTCTAACTCGCTTATTGCAAATGGTAACAGTACTATGTCTGGAAAGGCCATAAGGGCCTTGAAATAATTAAATTACGTCTGATTTTTCAATCGTTATTCTGTTTTATTACAGTTTTTACACAAAATGTGCTAAAAGTCATTATTTTTGGATAACAGAAATCTGATAATTGTAAGATCCGCCTTTCGAAAAACGATGACTAACTTAGGTTTCGGCAGAAACTAGAATAGGAGCCGAATATTCTTTTACTTTTTCTTTTAAAATCTTTCGGTGTGATCGTTTTTCAGGTCAGAGTATTAATAGATGAAGCCATAACAAAGAATGACCAAGCTCTCTTAGTAGCAGAGAAGACCCGTTCAAACGCTCTCCGAGAAGTAGGCAACCACCTCCATGAGTCTGTGCCAGTGGATGATGATGAAGATAACAACAAGGTGGAGAGGACACATGGAGACTGTGCCTTTAGGACTAAGTACTCTCATGTGGACCTTATTTGTATGATTGACGGTGAGTTTATTTACGTAACTAACTGGCGAAAGGATGGCTATTTTATTAATTGATGATCCTTTATCTAAAGAAATTATTTTAGATCCATTTTGATCTTTAATTTATTGCCCAATTACTTTTTTCTCAGCCTCTAACTCCTGGGCAAAGCCTCCCTACACATCTTACATCTTTCGCTAGCCCGTGCGGCCTCCTTCCTGTTTTGACGTAACCTATCCAGTTCCTCCCGCCATCATTCTCGGAAATGATTATAACATACTAAGTTTTAAAGGTAAAAAAAGAATGTAAAAGATCAGGGAACGATGGTTCTCCTATCTATTTACATTCTTAATACCTCTTGCCTTAAGAAAGATGATAGAAATTCTGCAATATTCATAAAACATCTACTAAATATAGTATGAAGCTGGCTTTGACAAAGTACAGAATATTTCAAAACATTGCAGTTTATAATATTATTGATAAGGGATTCCCATTGCATCATAGTAGTAATGATTAAGTCAGCTTGTTATCATTTTATGCAACTAACATACAAACAACATGCAAACCTAACAACAACTAAATGTTCTTTCAAGCACACTTGTGTAATATTATCTGGAAGTACTTATGTAAGAGATGTGTTATGTTGACGTGCCTACTTCTGGTTTGCACTTCATCAGGTTTTCCTAAGCTATTCATGCTATTCATTCTTATAAACTTAATGATGATGAAATTACCTATGCTTATTACCCTAGCTAGACCTAGACATACAAAGCCATTTTATTTTCAGATTAAATGAGTCTTTCAAACCATTTAGCAAATGCCTATGCCTGGACTCCTAATGTGTAGGTTTTCAATACACCTTAGGGACCATCCAAAAAATATGTCTCACTAGTTTCATGATTTTGGAGGCAACTCCACAATCTCCGTCCATGTCAAAGATGGTTATAATTTAATTTAACTTTTTATAAAAATATTGATAGAGTTGGTAATACGAAAAACTTAAAAGTTTTTCGTTACAGTTTAGAGTTTTAATATTTTATACTTGCGACGTCTCAGGCTTATCAGCCTTCCCCTCCTGGTCACATTACTGGCCCACTCCCTCCACCTTAACGCGTGATGTAATTTATTGAAGATATACAAGAGCTCCGCGCTCTTACAGTATCAAGACGTCCGGGACCATTAATAAAAGGCGCATTTTAAATAATGTCGTAATAACATAATGTTTCCTTCTCAGGAATGGATGGCGACCGAGGTACTGCGGTGGCTGGTGGACGCGGCTACTACCTGAAGGGAGCTGCAGTGTTTCTAGAGCAGGCGCTCATACAACTGTCTCTCAGGATACTGCTGAAAAAAGGATATACTCCTCTTTATACTCCGTTCTTTATGAAGAAAGAGGTATGAGTTTCTCACGGTCAGCACAAACAAAAGTGTTATGATGGGTACACAGGGACAAATTAAATCAAAATCCCCAGTCGATATTTAAAAAAAACTGATTGAGTGCGATAAATCACCTCGCCATTATCGCATACGAGTCACTCATAGACGTCCCCGCCTATTGGCGATTGTCGAAAGCCTCTTAACATTTAGGTAAACGAGGTTTTACCGTACAAAGGAACTTAGAAAAGCAATGCAAGTTCATGGTTCCAAAACATCGAGTCCCAAGTAGACAACTCTCGAAAACAACCGGTATATTCTGTAAAAATCTCACAGTGAAAACTCAAGTGAAGTGAGCTGTCATTCCACCTTGATGGTTTGACACTACTTACAATTACAACTCACTTCACCTCCACCTACCAGAAGCAACGCAAGCTTTTTGTAAGTGTCTTTGTTCGGAAAACCCTCGTTTACCTAAATTAGAAAAGTTTTCCGACCGTCGTCGATAGGCGGGGCCGTCGATGGGTGACTTGTTGCCGATAATCGGCAGGATATCTTCTGATCTTTTATCATTTGCAGGTTATGCAGGAAGTGGCACAACTAGCTCAATTCGACGAGGAGCTATACAAAGTGGTTGGCAAAGGCTCTGAGAACAAGGGCGACGCTGGCGTCGAGGAAAAGTATCTCATCGCGACATCGGAGCAGCCTATAGCTGCGTACCACAGGGACGAGTGGCTGCCAGAGGCTTCATTACCTATTAAGTAAGCAAAATGTGTTTTTTTTCTTAATGTAGCTTCACGACTTAATTCCTCGAAGGTAAGCAGAGGTGTATCTAACACCTATTTTTCACGTTATTTTCAAGGCACAATCATTTTGGGCCTTTTACTTAACCAAGCACAGAACTAGATATAAAGTTGCTATTGAGTAATTCCTCATCAGTGTTATATGGTATTATCCATTCCAGATCCGGGAATTTAACCCAAGTTCCCAAGCTTAGTAGTTGTGCTTACTATTAGTTGCTATCACTAAATCAATGAGACAGTTACAAAATGGCTGTTACTGCTCAATTCATTTGTTTTTGAATCAATCAGTCTTTAACAGCTTAACGGATTTGGATGATTATTGGCACATGTCAAGACTAGATAGGTACCCTGAATTATGTAGTTTTTTTTTTAAGAAAAATAAAACTACCTAGAAGTTTTTATTTTGATAAGCAGAATAGAAAATAAATTACAATAACGTAAAACCGTTGGACACCGAAATACTTACTTGAAATCTACAGTTCCTAATACTCGTCCGTTGGTTCCGAGCTCCCGAGACAAAGTGACTAGAGGTGGGTAACTCCGGAGGTACTGATCCAAAGGAGCCGGTTCCGAAGGCGGATACGTAAACCTTATTTATTCCTCACTATCCTTACCGGCACCGCGGTACCAAATGATTCCGGAGCGCGCGTTCACTGTTCACTCGCTCAAGTCACTCGGAAGTACTCGGAACACGTCGTATCGCTATAGTACCTTGGCACTATGGCATTAGTAGGGACACAATAACAGTACGGTGCGCTCTTATTTCAATTTACTTAGAGTTAAATATGGATTGACTGGCACGCATAAAACGTGATTGTTGTGTCATTGTAGAGTCGCTCAAAAGACAGACCAAGCTTACTAACAAAATTATGTATGTATTTTATTTATTTTTAGAGAATGTTTGTATTCTTCTGCAAAGTTTAACAGACCATACTATCGCATTAAGTATGCACTTGTAATTATAGTTGTAAGGGAGATTTTAATTAATAAATTAATAACAGTTTTTAACTAAAAACTGTTATTTATTTAATTAAAATACTTCGAGGAAGGAAGTAAAATAAAAATAATAAGCTGTACGAAATTTAAATCATAATTTCAATAAAATAACCAACTGTTCGATTATTCAAAATGTGCCAAATGATCCAGTGAAGCAAATGAATAAAATGTTCTGCGAAACCGGGGAACCAAAATGAGCGAGTGAGTGCCGGTGCCAAATGGTGCCAAAGGAATAAATAAGGTGAACCGGTACCGGACCCGGAGTCGGTATAAGTGAATCAATTCACTTGCCGGAATAAATATTACCCACCGCTAAAAGTGACCGAAATACGCGAGCGCCCCTCCAACGTTCCAATTTTACTTGTAGTCGTTTCCTTAGGATGCGGATAAAGCCGTAAATAATAGCTAGTTAATCACAAATTGTTTTCAGGTATGCAGGCCTCTCGACATGTTTCCGTCAAGAAGTAGGTTCCCATGGACGTGATACTCGCGGTATCTTCAGGGTGCATCAATTTGAAAAGGTGAGGTAATTCATTGTATAGCCTCTAACATTATGAAGTGTTTAATTTTGAATACTAGAAACATATGCCTCCCACATTTACTACTAGTTGCTGCCCGCGGCTTCGCCCACGTAGATGTCAGAAATTATCTCACGGGAAAGTGCTGTCGGGCTAAAAAGTAGGTTATGTTACTCTTTTATATATATAACATCAGCTATATGCCAGTGAAGAGTCAGAGTCTCGTCAAAATTGGTCAAACAAACAGACACACAGAAAGTTTTTATTTTTATTTTTAAATTGTATTTTGTTCTAAGTACCGTATATATATTTTCATATTACCTTGCATTTAGTAAATAGCTGTTATTTTAACATTACATACAGACACTTTTTTATTTGTTTAAGAGTATTTAAGACACATTATACTGGTGGCCAGGCCGTCAGGGTTTCTAAGTATCACTATAAAAATGATGTTTCGCGGCTTCTGGAAAATGTGCTGGCGATTGACCATAGTGTGTATAGATAGTCCAATCCACGAAGACGCGCCCCACTATTCCTCCTAAACGTTTATAGTATATGTGTGCAAGCTTCCGTCAATGTTTGAATGTTATCAGTACACACTAATTACCTATGAGTGCACACGCACACTACAATGAATAGACTAATCAGGAGAGATCGTCATGGTCAAAGTGAAAGATGCTCTACTTTAATTTTATATTTTTTACCCGACTGCAAGGAAAGGGTTATGTTTATTTTTATTTTTAGGTGTGGATATTTTATGTGATTATTAGCTACTATACGATAATATTACCATTTTTATAATAGGGGGTAATTATAGACATAAATTAAATACGTGAAAAAGTTTTATTGAACTTTATTGAGAAATGAAATCTCCATCGCGCATCAGTGAGTTTTTCTGCATAATTTTTACTTGCTTCTTTTTTCATAAAATCATAAACATTAGAAATAATTTCTCTTGCCTAAAATATAAAAAAACATTCAATAGTTTTACTTATTTTTAAAGATGAAATGAAGTCTTCTTTTTAGTAAAATTTGCTATTTTCAAAATTAAATTACTTTCCTTTGCTTTTGTCATGTGTTTTAGTAACAACGAACTTCTAAACAATCATTTACATACCTGGCTTTTAAGTACAACACGCTGAGATTTTCTCGACATTTAAAAAATATATAAAGTAGAGCAACTTTCGTGCCAAGTCTGGATTTTTGCAACATAGGATGTACTACTTGTGTGCATCGAACCGCTGACGGTTCGCGACTGACGCTCGGAGCAAACTCCCCGCACCCCGCGATCCCCGCAACCAAAAATTGGTGGGGCGCGCCTTCGTGAATTGCATTATAGTAGCTATAATTGGGAGCTAGTTCGCTGTTTCAAGGACTTTTTACCTAAAAATCCAAACGCATCCAATTGTATCGGGAGGCTATTAAATTTGCACAGCTCTAATACTTGGCGCGAATTATCCTGAATAAACCCGTCTCTCAGGTAGAACAATTCGTGTTAACCTCCCCGCACGACAACGCCTCATGGGAGGCGATGGACGAGATGATCACGAACGCGGAAGACTTCTACAAGCTGCTGGGCATCCCGTACCGCGTCGTGAACATCGTGTCGGGGGCCCTCAACCACGCGGCCTCCAAGAAACTCGACCTGGAGGCCTGGTTCCCCGGCTCGGGGGCCTTCCGTGAGCTGGTGTCCTGCAGCAACTGTTTGGAGTATCAGGCTAGGAGGCTGCTCGTCAGGTAAAATAAGATAGATATTAACGTTTTTCTTTTCTTTTGATAAATTAATAATTTGTTCGACTTAAAATTGACGCAATTTTTTTTATGAAGAACAAAAAGAAAAAATTGAAAATTCTTAATTCTGCACTCACGTAACGCAAACTACTAAATAAAATAACACAAAATACACGCACAAATTAGCGTAAAGCCTACAACCAATAAAAAAAAAATACAATTTGTCCAATGCTTGATTGAAAATGCCAATTGCAGAGTGTAAAAATAGCTATCACTGTACCTATACCACCTATATCACTTAACCATCCACGATCGGCTCAATGGCCTATGTGTTTACATGTTTATCAAATTATGGATTGGTATAAACTTAAAATTATCTCTTAAAAAGTTTTGCGGAACTCAGAAAACAGGATTACTACTTTCAGATACGGGCAAACCAAGAAGATGAACGCAGCGACAGAGTACGTGCACATGTTGAACGCGACCATGTGCGCAACTACCCGTGTCATCTGCGCCGTGCTCGAGGTCAACCAGACTGAAGAGGGCATCAAGGTAACTTCACGGACATCACTAGCTTACATAAGCATATTGAACTAGGCTTCAAAGTAACGTGAGGGCGGCCGTGATGCGGGTCCGGGACAAGAACGTGGCTCCGGGGCCCGACGGAATTCACGGCCTGTCTTTGGCCCTCGCTCTGAAGGAGTTGGAGCCCCAACTGAGAGGACTCTACACAGCGTGCCCTGAGCGGGGCCAGTTTCCCAGTCTGTGGAAGATTGGACGTCTGGTCCTGCTCAGGAAGGCGGGGCGCCCTGCCGACTCGCCATCTGCGTACCGGCCCATAGTGCTGCTCGACGAGGTGGGCAAGCTGTTCGAGCGCATACTCGCAGCCCGCCTAGTCGGCCACTTGTGCAGGGAGGGGCCGGACCTGGACGAGAGCCAGTTCGGCTTTCGGCATGGGCGCTCTACTATTCACGCTGTGTCGAGGGTGAGGGTTCTGGCGGAGGAAACAGTGTCCCGGGGCGGGGTGGTGGCGGTGTCTTTGGACATCTCCAACGCCTTTAACACCCTGCCCTGGAGTTGTATTCGGGAGGCACTGCGTTATCATCGGGTGCCTCTCTACCTCCGCCGCATCGTTGGGGCTTATCTGTCGGGGAGTTGTATCACCTACATGGGACGTGATGGCGGAAACCAGCGCCAGGTGTCGTGCGGTGTTCCACAGGGATCGGTCGTGGGACCGGTCCTGTGGAACATCGGGTACGACTGGGTGCTGAGGGGCGAGCTCCCGCCAGGCGCGGACCTGACGTGTTACGCGGACGACACGCTGGTCACGGCCCGGGGGAGTTCGCACAGGGAGGCAGCGTTGCTCGCGACGGCGGCGGTCTCAATGTCGGTGAGCCGCATACGGCGCCTCGGCCTGGAGGTGGCCCTCAACAAGTCGGGGGTCATGGTGTTTCATGGCCCCCGGCCGGATCACACATTGTGGTCGGGGGGGTCCGGATCGCTGTCGAGCCCACCATGAAATATCTGGGATTGGTGCTCGACAGCCGGTGGGACTTCGGACCCCACTTCCGGCAGCTGGCGCCCAAGTTGTTGGGCGCAGCCGGGGCGCTGGCAACGCTGCTTCCCAATCTGGGGTTGCCCGAGCGCCGCCTGTAGGCGGCTCTATATGGGGATCGTGCGGTCCATGGCGCTCTACAGAGCGCCGATCTGGGCGTCTGACCTGACGGCCGGCAGCATAGCTGTCCTGCGCAAGCCGCAGCGGGCGATGGCCGTCAGAGTCATTCGGGGGTATCGCACAATCTCCTTCGAGGCGGGTTGTGCACTGGCCGGATCACCGCCCTGGGACCTGGAGGCGAAGGTGCTCGCGTCACTGTACCGGTGGCGCGAGGCAACGCGGGAGCGGGGCGAGCGACAGATGCAGCAACATATCGAGCAGCGTCGGTTGCAGCTCCGCGAGGTCCTGGTGGCGGAATGGCGGGTGAGGCTGTCACGCCCTACCGCCGGCCTCAGCACCATCGAGGAGATCCGGCCAGTGCTCGACCGCTGGCTCGGGAGAAGGCACGGCTCCCTGACGTTTCGCGCGACGCAGGTGCTCTCGGGGCATGGTTGCTTCGGGAAGTACCTGTGTCGCAAAAAACAGGGAGCTGGACGCCCGGTGTCACCACTGCGTCGACTGCCGGGAGGACACGGCGTGGCACACGCTGGCAGAGTGTGCCGCTTGGGAGGAGCCGCGCCGTGCCCTCATCTCAGAAGTAGGCAGTGACCTGTCGCTGCCGACCGTAGTGAGTTCGATGGTCGGCAGCGTCGAGTCCTGGGACGAGGTGGTTTCCTTCTGCGAGACGGTCATCTCGCGGAAGGAGGCTGCGGAAAGGGAGAGAGAGATCTCGACTCTCGACCCGGCCCGCAGCAGACGCACCGGGCGTTGGAGGAGGGCGGACAACGCCCTCTTCCGGCCCCCCTAAATGTGTTCCCACGACCCCGGCGTAGGTGTGAGATAGAACACCGGGGTGGTTTTTTTCAGTAAGAGTCTGACAGACCACTCCGCCCGCCCCAGGGCGGAGGACATCCATGAGGATTTTCCACCCCGGGAACAAAAAAAAAAAGGGGCTTCAAAGTAACGTAGCGATGACTTTCACTAAACGACTTAAACTCTTCAGAGCGTAAAACAGCAGCTTGCTACTGGGTTCGAATCTTAAAAACCAGACATGCACTTTATATCTACAGTACTTAGCACATTATTTCAATCATAACCCTCAGGTCCCAGAAGCCTTAAAACAATGGATGCCTGAACAGTACCAGGAGTTGATCCCCTTCGTGAAGCCAGCACCCATCGACCTGGAAGCAGCCGCCGCCGCTAAGAAGGGCAAGAATAAAGAAGGAAAGAAGTAAATTTGCTAGCAAAAATAATTGTTCATTCCGCACATGAAGCGTTTTATTTATTTGTTACGCTAAGCTTAAAAATATTATAAATGAAATAAATGGCCGACTACTACGAAAAACCAGTTTTTTTTTTGTTTGACCTTGATCTCAAGGATGACCTTAAACTTTGGGTAAGCTTTGCTAGAGGTAGGTAGGAACTTGTGTGTTTGACCTTGACCTTATTGACACTTGGAAAAATTACCTGTCGCGTGGTATTTTCCATCCGGAATAATCGCACTATCCCACCAATCATGAAATAATTATTTAGGGATATTTTTCTAGAAAACTGGGTTTTCGCAATTTGTGGTTTACAAAAACAATTCCATAAAATAAAACTGTAGCAGTGTGGCCACGTATAAAATAAGTCGGCCTACGTTTGCTGAAAGATACACGATAGAGGGGAAGTTAAATTATCTCATCAAATTGATAACGCTTTAGGATTTTAAGCACACCATAACATCTGAAACGTTATCAATTTTTCGCTCTTTATATATCGCATGCAGTCCTACGTATAGTGCATTCATTAAACATCTTCAGACAATAAAACTTAGACTTTGACTTCTTCCGCGCCGACAAAGACGGCAGTAACCTAAACAAAATTCGCGAAAAGCAACGCAAGAGGCTCAAATATGTGGCCCTCGTCGACACCGTGGTCGAGCAGGATACCTTCTGGAGGAGATTGCGCCAGAAAACCGACAATAACAACAAACTGAAGAATGTGTGCAGCCAAGAAATCGGTCTCACGATGAGCAAGGAGCCGGTCGGGCCCGAAGACCAGCCAGTACCATCAGAAGCGGTGGAGAAGCTGGTTGACCTAACCGGAGATGACATGAAGCCTGTTAAAGAAATAGAGGCATAAATATCATAACATAAGTTTAAAAAGGACGTTTTACAAGGAAAAATATAAATCAAGAAGTGACAACATTGTCACTTGTTTTTAAGAATACCAATGGTTATTCGATTATTCAATGGAGGTTCCATAGCTTCACCTTCAAAGATTTTTGACATATATACAAACTTTAACATTTTCTCTTGACGCCAATATGACGACAAAGCATAGCCAGTCTTGGCTTATACAGTGACTCAATGTTTTCTCATAGTCAACGCCTTTCTTTTGAGAATAACCAACAGCTACTAGTCTGGCTTTATGATCTCGATATTTCCATTGGAGATTCGTATAATCTTGTAAATTCATTTAGTCGAAATAGCTTTGCGTCCATAAGTAATAGCATAAAGTCCCATGTTGCGTTATCTTTCAGCGATCTTATTTCAAAATCCATGGCATTTCGCCATTTATTTTTATCAACAGATTTCATCGCATGTTTGAACGTTTTTGGTTCTTCTTCATGACCTTTTCAACACAAATCATCAAATCTATCAGGTGGTTTGATTGTAGTCATTTTATGTTGGCATAAAACAATTTAAGTTGATGAAATGTCATCAACATCACAGTCAGACTCAGCAGTATCAAAATTAACAGAGTCATTGGATCAATCGGTACATGATTTGATTCAACAGTTTCTTGATCGTGTCCAATCTGTGAATCTTCTTCTGCTATGGTAGGCTGTGTCTCTGGTGCAATAGAGGGTATTGGTATATCAAAATATGATTTAGGTATAGGTTTTTCTATGAGAGGGCGTTCATCAAAAATCATGTCTCTCGATCTGATAAGCCTATAATTTTCTTTAGACCATATTCGATAGCCATCATCTCCATCATATTCGATTAGTATGCCTTTTTCAGCATTCTTACAAAGTTTATTTCGCCTTTGTTTCGGGGTGTGTGCATAACACGTCGATCCAATTATCCTCAAGTGTTTGATGCTTGGTTTTTTCTCATAATATAATTTGAAAGGTGACTTTACTTCAACTGTTGTCGGTCCCGTTCGATTAAGTATGTAGACAGAAGTATTAATTAATTCCACTCATAGTCCTTGTGGTATTTGACCATGAGCATGCATAATTGCCCTAGCAGTTTCTACTATAGTCCTGTTATCTCATTCCGAGCATCCATTTTGTTCTGGCGTCTATGGCATAGTGAAACGCTGTTTTAAACAATTCTGTCGAAATGTATTGCATACCTTACGCTTAGGAACTCTTTTACAACATGGCCAGCGGTTATTATCTCAGCTAGAAACTGTTTAAGTTTGCTGTGAACTTCGCTTTTGTATTTTATAAAGTAGACATCGGGATACCGAGAGTAATAATCTTTGAAAAATTACAAAGTATCGAAATTTGGCAATTGAGTACATAAAAGGTCCACACACGTCAGAGTGAATAAGCTCTCCAGGCTTCGTCGCCTGTGTGCTTTGCCGTTGATACAACCTTCACATATTTCTGTATTATAGTCCAATTTTATGTGAAATTCCTTTTCTACAATCGTTTTTTCATCTTTTTTATTTTGATGTCCTAAACGTTCATGATACGATTTACTTCTTGAGGGTGTGTGACAATTTTAACATTAAGTATATAAAGCCCACCAAGCTTTCTTCGCTTTCCGTTCACTATTTCTTTACTGTTTACCTTCAATGTACATGATTCTGTGCGGGATTCAAATGTACTATTCTGTAGTTTGTCTTGAGCAGCAAGAACTGAAAATAAGTTTCTGTTTAATCCTGGTATATACTCGTACCATTACATCTTTTAAAGAAGCGGTTCGACTCGTCCATTCACATGAGCATCAAGGCGTATTGTTCCTTTGCCAATAGCATTGATTGTCTGTCCTGATGCTGTAGTGACAGTGTGATTCTGTGATTAATTTGAAAATATTCAAAGCCTCAAATAAGTCAGACCTGTTCGTGACATGAATAGTTGGGCCATTGTCTACGTACCTACCAACTATTTTTATCTGCTTCTTTTGTAACTTCAACAGACAGAACTGTTAAATTCATGTGGTTCAAACTACTGGTCGAATTCTTTGGTGGTCTCCCGTCGGAAATCCATTTATGACATTTCTTGACAATATGACCGACCTGTCCCCAATATTTGCACTTTAATTCCTTTTTCTTAAAGTTGTTCTTACTCTTCTCAGATTTTACTACAAGAGCTTTCACATTAGTACTCTGCTTTATTTATTAGCGCTCTTTCATAGGAACATAGCAGTATTGTCAGATTCTCAATGTTTCTATCTTGATTTGCCATCAAAAGCCAACTTGACTTAAATGTAAAAAACTGGTAAAGCGTTTCCTTCTAATTCAGTATTCAGGTCGAAGAACAAAGATTTAACTGCAGAATTATGTGTGGTCATTTCATGCACAGGATCTAGGATTCTCAGGTAGCTGAAGAACTTCATGCATTAAGTCGTAGCTCTTATCTTCTGTAGCTCAGTCGTATAGCCTGGCTGTTGTACCATGTCATCCTATGTTTAAGATGAAGTTAATTTTATTTAAAATGTAAATAACTTTATTAAACCACTGTGTTACAATGATGTCATTTTTCATTGAAAGATAGCCCAGCCAACACTGGCAAGTTCATCCCACTTATCCATTGCTGTGCTAAATCTCATTACTTTGTGCAACATATCCTCAGTCATATTTGCTGAAAGTACTAATTGTGCAGTGTTATCTAACGTTTCAATTTTTTCTGACTCTTTCTTATACTTTTCTATTATTTCGGGTGTGGCCAATGCTCCAGGATGATTAGGCATTTTAATTGTACCCTTTATAACATCCGTTGTACCTGGATAACTTTTAAGTAATGGAGTAATCACGAATTTCCTTCCACGTTTGCAAATTCTGCCCATCCAATTTGTGTATTTCGATCTTTGCCCCAGCTACAGACTAACTGATGATCGTAAATTTTACTATCCAGGTCGTCTACACAGGATTCGTTAGTTCAGTTCGACTTCATGTAAAATTCATATTTCTTACTTTTATTTTGCTATCCACCCATTTAGAATTTAGCCTCGGGCAACTCAGGGCTCTGCTACCACGTTAAAGAAATAGAAATAGAGGCATAAATATCATAAGTTTTAATTATATACAGGACGTTTTACGAGAAAAATATATTTCAAGAAGTGACACCATTGTTACTATTACTTTTTACAATACCAATGGTTATTTCATTATTCAATGGAGGTTCCATAGCTTCACCTTCAAAGAATTTAGACATATATACAAACTCTAACAAAGCCTCTCACTGTTAACTGTGTCAAGAAAGTAAGCAGATATTTAAACTCCTTTTTAATCAGGAACCTTTAATGTTCGTATGAAAACCTTTTTGCACAATTTTCAACCGAGTATGTGATTTTTCTTTCTTTTTATTTTGTGACACATACAAGTTTGTCAACTCGATCGTAATATGTTTCAGATATAATTCTTTTAGTAATATAAAAGTAATCTCCAATTTACTTGTTTAGCTCTGGACCTTCAGGAATATATAACAAGTGGTAGCAGAGCGTGGTTACAGCTACAAACATTAAGTATCCAATGAGGTTCTGATAGGGTATTAGGGTTAAAATGTAAGTAAGTCAAATATGAAGATGACTACACTACTACTAACAATAAATACTTATGATACTTGGAGCGTCCAGGCTCAAGCCGTATTAATTAAGAATGGCTTGTGGGAGTTTGCCAGTGGCATTATAACGCCGCCTAAAAATGAAGATGAGAAAAATATCTTCAACGAGAAGGATCAACTGGCACGATCTGAAGTTTTGTTACTGATCTCAACATCAGAGATAAAACAGGTAAAAAATTGCAAAACATCTTACGAACTTTGGAGTAAACTGACAAATATATACCAGAGCACCGGCCATGCGCGTAAGGCAACATTACTAAAGCAACTAATACTGAAAAAAAATTATAGTAATGATGTTCATAGTGACATAGTCGAGAAGCTCGCTGACATGAACTTAGAACTGCATCCAGACCTACTATGTATAATGATGCTCTACAGTCTGCCGGCAAACAACGAAAATTTCAGAATCGCAATTGAATCTCGTGACAAGTTGCCTACGCCTGACGAGCTAAAAATAAAATTAATAGAAGAAAGTGAAGCTAGAAAGAACACAAAAACAGAAGAAGAAGCTTTCTACACTAAAAAGAAAACCAAGTTTTGCAATACCTGTAAGAAAAAAGGACATACTACAGAAACATGTTGGAGCAAAAAGAAGGTTGTTAAAATGAAACAAGAAAATTACAAAAGACGTCTAGAAAAGTCTTATAACCTTGCACCAATTTGTTTGTCTGCCACCTCTCCTAATACGTGGTGTTTAGACAGTGGATGCACTTCTCATATGTGTGCTCAAGAAGAACAATTTGAATTAATAAATTCTAAAACTGGAACACTTAAATTAGCGTCAAATGAAAACACAACAAAAGTAGAAGGGAGAGGCAAAGTTCGCATGAGCATTAATGACGAAATAATCAATTTGCAAGATACATTGTACGTGCCTGCTTTGGCAACAAACTTAATGTCAGTTGCAAAAATCACTGAAAAAGGTAACACTGTTATTTTCAATAAAGACAAGGCTTATATCAAAGATGAAAAAGGCCAAACCTCATTGACTGCCGAAAAACAAAATGGTCTTTACTACATTAAAAGTGATGAAAAGACGCAAGTGGCCCGCAATGTAAACAATGATACTCAGATCTGGCATCAAAAGTTAGGCCATCTTAATGAAAGTGACTTGAAGTTGGTTGCGAAGAAGAACCTTATCAAAGGAATAGAAGTGCGAAACATGCATAAAAAGGAAAGATGACACGATTGCCATTCCAATCCGTAGAAGGATCCCAGTCTAATCAACCATTAGAAATAAAACACACCGATTTGTATGGACCCATTTAACCGGAAACTTTGGGCGGAGCGAAATATTTTGTAACATTCATTGACGATTACACAAAATATTGCTACGTATATTATATTAAAAACAAAAATGATGTTTTCGAGATTTTCAAGGAATATATACAAGAAGTCGAGAAGTTCCATGAAAAATATAAAATAAAGAACTAACTAAGTGCCGTAATCGGGAATTCGACGTTTTCCTGAAACAAAATGGGATTAAACAAAGGTTAACCGCACCATATACTCCCCAACAAAATGGACAGAGTGAGCGAAAGAACAGATCATTACTGGACAAAGCTCGATGTCTAATGATTGATGGAAATATGCCTAAAGAGTTATGGGCGAAAGCGGTACATACTTCCAATTATTTAATTAACCGATGCCCAGCTAAAGCTCTGAAAGGTTGTACCCCTTACGAAAAATGGACTGGACGTATACCATCAGGAAACCATATAAAGATATTTGGTATCAAAGCTTACGTTTTGGACAAGAACAGGAAAAAACTCCTGTTGCTTTTGGGGTAAACTTCCCTTAGTTTACCCCAAAAGCCACAGAAGGAGTTTTTGTAGGCTATGCCCGAAATGCGAATCTAATTACCACAAAAGAAGAACGTGATAATAAGCAGATATGTAAAGATAGTTGAGCGAATATATTATCACAGTCATCATGATAATAGTGACGAAAAGTATAGAAATATCTTCGGTGAACAGGAACAACAACAGCCAGAAAAAGAAAAACTGAAAGAGGATGAATACATACCTGTTGTAGATATCGAAGTAATGTCGAACTTATTTCAGGAACCTGCTGCACCTGAAACCAGTATAAGTACTGAATGTAGTCAAAGCAGGACGAGCGTAAGAGAACCTGAACCTGAAAGTAGAAGATCTTGTAGACAGAAAAAAATCCCAACCTGGCATAAAGACTATGTGCTCGATCAGTCATCTATATGACAATCGTCTTCGGATGAATATATATCAGGAAGTATCAAGTTCAAATGAAAGATACATAGATGAAATTACTTACCTGTGCGAAGTCGAAAATAAAAATGGAAAAGATTCAGAAGGGCATGAAGCTATAAAATCGCAAATAAGAGCGCATATTAAAAATGGTACTTGGGAAAAATGAGAAAAACATTATAGATTTCAAGATGATACTTAAAGAGAAAGCAGATAAAACTAAAAAGGCTCGCCTCGTAGCACGTGGATTTACACATAAATTACAATGAAACTTGGGCGCCGGTTGCCAAACTGAGCTCTATTAGACTAATGTTGGCTACTGCGATCCAAGAAGATTTGAAACTTCATCAATTGGATGTCACAACTGCTTATCTAAACGGTGACTTAGATCAAAGAATTCTAATGAAAAAGCAAGAGTATTTGGAAGAGTACATCATGGAAGTTATGACAGATGAAAGCTCAAACGAGGATTACACTTTTTTCGTAAAGCAAAGAAAATGCTAGTAGATGTTACAAAGATCAAAGGAGAAAAAGTTTGTTTACTAAAGAAAGCTTTGTATGGCCTTAAGCAATCCGGGCGACAGTGGTATAAAAAATTAGATAATGAACTGAAGAAGCTTGGCTTCATCTATTCAGCAGCTGGTCCATGTATCTATGTACAGGAGAGAGGAGGAGCTAAAGTTATTCTAGGATTAAACGTCGACGACATGCTGATGGCTTACTCCTGCAAACAATTGTTTGAGCAAGTAAATGAAAATTAAAATCAATGTTTGAAATGAAGGATCTTGGCCCTGTAAACGATTTTGTAGGAATTGAAATTAAACAAGAAAATGACAAAATTGGACTAAAACAGGAAAAGTATATAGAAAAATTACTCACCAAATTCAGAATGGAAGACTGCAAGCCCAGCGTTACGCCTTAAGTTGGAAAAAGAAGGGAAAAGTGATGAGACAATACCCTATCAGAACCTCATTGGATCCTTAATGTTTGTAGCTGTAGCCACGCGACCAGGCATCATGTTTGCTGTAAGCTATTTATCACAGTTTAACAATTGTTATGGAAGTGAACATTACAAGGCTGCAAAAAGGATCTTACGTTATCTTAAGGAACTAAAACAATGGGGATAAGTTTCGGGAAAACTACAAATAAAGAAATGGTTGGATATCTAGATGCCGATTGGGCAGCATGTACCTTAGACCGGAAGTCCTATACTGGATACTGCTTTATGATGGCGAATGGAGTTGTCAGCTGGGAGTCAAGAAAGCAGAGAGCTACAGCCATGTCTACAGCGGAAGCAGAGTACATGGTATTATCTGATGCTGTAAAAGAAGCCCTTCATATCAATCTATATCTCTATATATATTATTTATCTACCTATATATATTATCTATTGCTTAAAGACATTACAGCGCTAAAATAAAATAAAGTACAAATATTCAACGACAATCAAGCCGCATTAAAGTTGAGCCAGAATGAAATAATAAGCAGTAAAACTAAGCACATTGATCTGAGAATTCATTTTTTGAAGGAGCATATTAATAATGGAGTGATCAGTGTGAGATATATGGAAACATCCAAGATGTTAGCCGATTTGTTAACAAAAGGAGTTCCAGGACCTCGGCACCTAGAGTTGAGAAAATCTTTAGGGTTGCTATTGTGAGGAGGAGTGTTGGTATGAAAACCTTTTTGCACAAATGTCAACCGAGTGTGTGATTTTTCTTTCTTTTTATTTTGTGACACATACAAGTTTGTCAACTCGGTCGTATTATGTTTCAGATATAATTCTATAAAGTAATATAAAAGTAATCTCCAATTTCCTTGTTTAGCTCTGGACCTTCAGGAATATATAACATTTAATTACTTATAATAGAATTTCTCGGAGTTATACTGCCACGGCTCTTTTTTCCCCCAACGCGGCAATGTTAGCCTAAACTATATCAGGCCATTTAGAAAGTATTGCGAAAAAAAGTTTTTATGTATGAGTGACTGACCAGAGATTCAGCACATGCTGGACTGGGAAGCCTTCACGAAATTCTACAAGTGCATCTTCACTTGAGGAGGATAGTTTCACGCTGGGTACCGCTCAACCTCACTGACGCTCGGAAGCAGGCCCGGATGGAATGAAGCCGTGATATGATAAACAAATTTGAAGCAGGCTCGTCTCGGTGTGCTTACGACATCATTACATGTGATGAGTTTTGGATTTATCAACACGATCCAGAAACGAAGTGCCAGTTGATGGTTTGGGTGTTTCAAAATACCATCAACGCCTACCAAAGTGAAGCGATCTAGAAGCGGAGGGAAGATTTTGATCGTGAGCTTTTCAATTTGACTGGCTACTTGGTGTCAATTCCTTTACGGAACCAAAGAAGCGCCAACGCTGAATGGTATAACTATACTACCAAATGCTTGGCAGAAGTTTTCTCTGTTGTGAGCAACAAGCGACCAAACACTGCTTCGCGGGCTATTGCTCCACCAAGACAACGCGCCTTCGCACACCGCGCTCAAAACGAGGGACATCCTGGACAGCACGCCGGTCAAACCTACCTACCTAGCCTACCATAACCAAAACCTGACCTAGCAACGTGTGTCTTCTTTTTATTCCCGAAAATAAAAACTCTGCTCAAAGGGATACAATTTTCGTTGCCGAAAGATGAGGTGTCTACGGCGGACTGGAAAAGGTGTTTCGGAAACTGCTACAGCCCGCTTGAAAGTTTGTATAGAGGTTAGTAGAGAGTGCTTTGAATAGATTAAATAAAACAATATTTACTTATAGCATATTTTTTACGAAAACTTTCTGTGTCCGACGTATGTACTTACAATACTTACATTCAGTCACAGAGTACACTATTCAAAATTTCAGTCAAAAAAGAATCGGGAATTGATGATTTGTTCATTGGTTCCAATTTTTTTGTTGTTGTTAGATTGGTATGGTACATCTGTTTTTCATTTTGGCCCGGAGTTTGAGTAGTAAGAAACTGTACAAATTATTATATTATTTTTAATTTTTGTGAATGTGAGGACTATGTGGGGATTTGTATTTTTCTTTTTATTTTCTTTTTATTTAGTTTTAATGAGGGTCTGGCAGTTTGAGTACTTAATGCGGCCTACCCAAATGTCCTTTCTTTTGTTTTGTTCGTCGAATCGGTAAGCACACTCACACACACACAGTCTTTAAACACACATTGACATTGATTGACTCTATATAATATACCATGACATGAAAATTTACTTTGTAAAGTAAATTTTCATGTCATGGTATATTATGTACTTAGATAAATGATTGGTCTCGCTGCGCTCGACTAGATGCCGCACTCTCTAGAAACAATAGCTCCGTGAATGCGGCAACTCGTTATTGTAGTGTGTGTAAGACATCGTCACTTGACATTGAGAACTAGTGTGAGTGAAGAGTTGTGTTACCAGCAGCTCAACTGTTACCCGAGTTAATGGGAAAAATATTTTTCAACCCCCCATCTCGGAAAGACAATTTTTTCTCTTCGATATCTGAGCGTAAAAGCCGTTTTTATCCTCTAGTGGATAAAGTAAATTGAATTTAGAACATCGTGTGCACGAAGTTTGTGAATTCGAAACATTATTTAAACCTTTTTACTTCTACCTCTATGGTGCTCTATTGTTCGGAATTTGATTCGGAAATTTAAAAAAATTGCTTCGCGCGTTTTTCTTTTCACGTTGATCATATGTATTGTTAAAACAAACCAAGTTAAAAATAAACTTGAAAACCAGTGTAAAACCAAAAATGAGTGATTCAAGCGACGAGGAAGTTTATTTGACGCCTACAGAATTGATTGAAACTGTTAACAATGCGCAAACGAGTTTTCTCCCTCAACAATCACGTGAGAAGTATTTAAAACAGTACGATATGTTTAACTCGTGGCGACTAGCTAAAGGAGCCAAATCTTTCTCGGAAAACGTTTTGTTGGCATATTTTATTGAATTATCCAAGACCAAGAAGTCAAGCACTCTATGGAGTACATATTCAATGCTTAAAGCAACAATAAAAATGAAAAAAGACATACATATCAACACCTATCATAAATTAGTGGCATTTTTGAAAACAGCGTCATCTGGTCATCAGCCCAAAAAATCTAAGGTTTTCACTGCATCTGAAATTGAAAAGTTTCTAAACGAAGCACCTTTTTTTTTGTTTTTTTGGGTGGGAAATCATCAAATGACTTCTCCCGCTCTGGGTGGAGCGGGAGGACGTGTCAGACTTTTACTGACTAAAACCCACCCGTGTTCCTTCAGTTGCCTGTGCCAGGGCCACGGTTATCTCTTTTCGAATCACCCGCGACCCTGAGGCGTCGGCCCTATCGGACCCCGTCAATTTGTGCTGACATCTCTTTGAGGCGCGCGTGGAACACGACGCGCCATCGACCCGGGCCTGGTCCTTACCGGACGGCAAGCTACCCATTGCTCGCCGTCCGCAAGCCCGCGCCAACGGTGGCCGGGAATCTGCAGGCGACTCCCGGCGCCCAGGGCGTCTCCTGCGGCGACTAGTGGGGGCGTGAGGGCGCAAGGCTCTCTGCCTCCTCCTTCGCAAGCATTACTGCTTCGCAGAAGGAGGTGACGGCTTTCCATTCTCTCTCGCTCCGTACCATGGCCTGGACCAGGGCCGGACGCGAGAGATCGCCTCCGCGAGGACACTGCGGTGCTCCGCCCAAGCTGGGCAGACCTCCACCGTATGCGCCACCGTGTCCTCCGGGCGATCCACACAATGGTGACACCCGGGCGTTTCCTCCCGCCTTATGCGAAACAAAAACCTCCCGAAACAACCGTGTCCGGTAAGGACCTGTGTCAGGCGGAAGGTGAGGACGCCCTGGCGCCTCTCCAACCACTCCTCAAAGAGGGGAGTTACCGCCGCTATTGTGGCGTGCCCAGCACTGGGTTGCGACAATCGCACCCTCCATGCCGCCATGAGATACCTCCGGAGCTCTGACCGCTGTACCGTGATTTCTCGCGGCAGCGGAGTTACCATACCGCTGTTAAACCCGCGATGGTTTGTGTGGTATGTTTCCGTGTTATCAAATGTAAACTATTTCTTAATATCAATAATATTGAGAAACATTCAGATAACTTACTATTAATTAATTTACCTAACACAAAGACAAAAAGAGACCGCAATGTGGCGTTGTAGTCGATTTCCTACGGATCAACTAAAACGCACATCACTAGTTACGGTTCACGATTGACGAGAGTGACATGCCTAAATCTTTCAAATTCCCACCACGCCACTCGGTATCGTGGTATGGATTGGGTTATAAATATCCCTGCTTGACGCCTAACGTTCATCCGCCAGTTCATGAAACGCATTTCAAAGCGTTTCTTCGAAACCGACGCGAATCACCGCAACCCTCTGGTTTTTTTTTTTTTTTTGTATGGCATCTCGTAGTTGACCTTGAGAGGTCGTGACTACTTAACCGGACTATCCTGTGGCTGCCTTAAGCGGACTCAAAGCCTCTAGCCAGGGGCGTAAAACTACTTACATTACTAAGCGAACGTTCGCTAAGGGCACCCCCTGTGGGGTACGGACCTCGGCTTAGGGCGTCGCTGACGGGAGGACAGCAAGATGGGACAGGCTGGATCAGATTTTGATGATTATTATTATTCGGGGAATTTAAAGCTACAGGCTCAGCTACGGCGCGGGCTGGCACTTCGCCGAGCAAGGGTCGGGGGGGACAATTACGTCGGGATCTTCGCGAGGAACCTCGGCGGCGAGGTCGGAATGTCGGTCTGTGTTTGTGCACTGTACTGGTGGCCCTACTGCTCTCCTGAATGAGAGTTATGTGGTCATCGGGATCGGTGAGGACATGCTTGGGACGGCGGACTTGACTAATGGAGGAAGGAATATAGCTAGCGGCTTTCACAACCAGAGGGTTGCGGTGATTCGCGGCGGTCTCGAAGAAACGCTTTGAAATGCGTTTCATGAACTGACGGATAGTGGGAATCCTGAGGTCTACGTGGAGGATTTCGTTGCGAACGAACCAGGGGGAGCCTGTTATCCTACGGAGGAACTTGTTCTGGAGGGTCTGCATTCTATTGAAGCGAACGGGCTTGGCGTGTGCGAAGACTGCACTGGCATAGGTCATGATCGGGCGAATGCATGCTGTGTAGATACGCAATTTGCACTTAAGTGACAATTTGTTACGTGCATTGAGGACGAAGTGGAGTCTACCTAGAGCGAAGGCGGCGCGCGAACGAGCCGCCTTAATGTGCACTGAAAACGAGAGGTGTTCGTCGAGAACTACACCAAGATATTTGGCTCGCTTCTCCCAAGGGATCGGCTTGCCGAACATGGTGATCGGTCGAGGGGGGCAGGGGGTATGACGCGGCTTCGAGAATAGAACCGCTTGACTTTTGTCGGGATTTACTTCAATTCTCCATTTCCTAAACCAGGCGCCAAGCTTGTTGACTTGGGTTTGGAGAATGCGAGATATCGAGTCTGGATCGCGGCCGGTGTAGTAAATGGCCGTGTCGTCTGCGAACAGAGCCAACTGTGCCTTGCTGCACTTGGGCATATCGCTGGTGAATAGCGTGAATGCTAGGGGAGAGATCACAGAGCCCTGAGGGACTCCTGCGCGAATAGGGACGGAAGGTGCGATTCGACAAAAAGTCCCGTAAGATGAGCACGAGACGATCTGGCACACCGAGTTGGTACAGCTTATATAATAAGCCGTTGTGCCAGACTTTGTCGGACGCTTTCGCTATGTCGAAGAAGACAGCACCGGTCATCAAACCTCGTTGGAAACCGAAGTTGATGTGTTCGACTATACGGTGGACCTGTTGTACGCACGAGTGTTGGGTTCTAAAACCAAACTGTTCGTTGGGGATGAGGCCCTTTTTCTCGGCGTAGTCTCTGAGGCGCTTATAAATAAGCCTCTCATAGATTTTGCCGAGGACATTGAGCAAACTGATGGGGCGGTAACTACTAGGCTCTGACTTTGGCTTGCCGAGCTTCGGGATACCGATGACGGTGGCTTCTTTGAATGCCTGTGGGAAGATGTTGTTGCTCAGAGCACCATTGAAGATGGTGGTCAGTAGCATTATCAGGTGGGCAGGGAAAAGTTGGAATACCCTATTGGTGATTCCATCTGAGCCGGGGGCTTTACGAGCCTTAAGACCTTTGATGAGGTCGTGCACTTCGTCGGGCGTGACGGGGGGCAGTGGATACTCTGGGTCTTCGACGGGAGGGAGGGAGGCTCTATGTTCGATTTCAGCGTCGACCTCAGAGAGGTGAGCTTGGTCTACTTCGACGACTTCTAGACTGTCGGCTAGAAGCTCAGCCTTGTCGACATCATCGAAGGCGATGGTCTTGTCGGGACGGATCAGGGGGGGCATGGAGACTATTTCTCCGGATCTGAGCTTCCTCTGGAGTTGCCAGAAGGCTAGGTGGGTGGGCTCTAGTTCGCTCAACATCTTGTCCCAGCCGGCGGTACGCAGCTCCTCTATGCGTGTTCTTACAGTACGCTGTAAGTAACGCATATGGGCTTTGTTCGCGTCGCAGGGGAAGTTGCTGTAGGCACGGACAGCCGCGTTCTTCTCATTCAACAGTTCGCGTACATCGTCCGGCAACTTCCAGCGACGGTCCTCCGTCGCTGGAATTTCCCTTGAACAATCGTTCAGGACTGATTGTACGTAAGCTGTGAATGAGTCGATCGCGGCCGTCGTGTCAGCGATTCAGTCAAAATGATCGGGGATTGGGTCCAAGTGGGGGGACGTGGTGGATTTTAAGCGATCGCTTACTTTCCTCCAGTCCGTTACCACTTTGTTGGGAAGGGGTTGGGTGGAATCGGGCAGACCTATGCGGGGGACCAGTTTCATGACTACTGGGCGGTGATCGGAAGCGAGCTCTTGTACCACTTCTATAGAGTCCAACCGTAGGTTGACGTTCTGTAGGAGCGCCACGTCGAGAACATCGGCGGTGTGATTGGGATCGGGGGGAAAATGAGTGGGAGTCATCGGCGCGATGACATCGAAATTCTGAGAGGAGGAGAGGTTGAACAAGTGTCTCCCTCTGGAAGAGGTCCTGGTGCTATTCCAGGAGGGATGTTTTGCGTTGAGATCACCCGCTATGATAACGGAGAAACTCAGGCTAAAAAGTACAGAAAGATCTTCAGTAAAGAGTTGGAAGTTCTCCGAAGTATTAATGGGGGGGAGGTAGGCCGATACTATGGTGATCGGTTGATGACCTGTCATGCCAAGCCGGCAGCAAGACACTTCTAATCGTGAGAGTGTGGGAGGGTCTATGTGAATGCAGTATAGCTCCTTTTTGTAATAGATAAGGGTACCGCCCTTATGGCAACGCGTCCTGTCATTGCGAACTGTAGGATAGTTTGCAATTGACGGATTTCGGTAACTCGGTTTAAGGAACAAAAATCAAAATCAAAATATTTTATTTCACATAGACCTACATGGGCACTTATGAAACGTCAGATTCTAGGTGCACGGTTCCAATTGGTCGTTTCCCATGGAGAAGAGCCGGCAAGAAACTCCATTACTCTTTTAAAAATATGTCTTTTACAATGTTTTCCAATTAGTGATTAACAGGTATGGGAGGACAGTGTAGGCCTGTCAACAGTTATATGTTAAACAAATAGACAATTGTCTATAATTTATAATCCACAGGGCCTACGACGTTCTCACATTTACAAAATATAAAATAATCTAATAAAGTAAAATAAAAAAAAAATTAGGTATATAATGTCAAATAATGAAAGAATTATGTCAGAGATATGTAAAAGTCCATATCTAATAATAAAAAATAAAAATTAAACACCATTATTTGGGAGCAGTTATTAGAAATTTACATAGTGATGCCGTTCATGAGGTACCAGGGAAGCCACATGTGCAGAAGGAATTATTGCCAAACTTTCTTGTCTTCGACGTAGTCTTTAATCTTATAGTACGCTTTTTTGATAAGGACACGTTTAATGTGGGCTTTGAACTTTCCATCGCTAAGTTCTGTAACCGACTTAGGCAACTTATTATAAAAGCGGATACTGTTTATCAGAAATGATTTGCTTGTTTTAGTTAATCTAAATTTGGGTATAACAATTTCATTTTTACTACGTGTATTTATATTATGGAAATCGCTTCTTATTTTAAAAAGTTCTAAGTTTTTGCGAACATACAAAATACTTTCTAAGATATAAAGGGAAGGCAGAGTGAGTATATCAATTTCTTTGAATTTGTTTCTAAGAGACTCGCGAGGACCCATTTCATAGATCGCGCGGATTGCCCTCTTTTGTAAAATGAAAATTGAATCTACGTCAGCTGCTGATCCCCACAGCAGAACGCCATAAGACATAATACTGTGGAAATAAGCAAAGTATACCAACCTAGCTGTGGCTATATCGGTCAACTGCCTTATTTTTCTTACTGCATACGCAGCTGAACTTAATTTACCTGAAAGAGCTCTAATGTGAGCGCCCCATTGCAATTTAGAATCTAAAGTAATTCCTAGAAATACAGTTTCCGTAATAGCATCTACTTTCTTGCCATCAAGTTTTAAATTTAAACCCACTTGGGGTACATTTGGTAATGAGAACTTAAGACATTTAGTTTTGTTCGCATTGAGTAAAAGATTAATTAGCTGCAAACCATTTCGAAAGAATAGCCAGACTATCATTCACATGTAAGACATCCGTATCTTTTCTATCTATTTTAAAAATAAGAGAAGTATCATCAGCGAATAAAATTATATCTGATAAGTTAGCCATCATGTAAGGAAGGTCATTAATATAAACTAGAAATAAGAAAGGGCCGAGAATTGAACCTTGAGGCACTCCCATCTTAACTAATGACCCCGAGGACGTCGCCCCGTTAACGTTCACTTTCTGTTGCCTGTTTGATAGATAGGAAAGAACAAGATTAGCGGCTTGTCCACGAATTCCGTAGTGGTGTAATTTACAGATCAGTGTATTGTGGTCAACGCAGTCAAACGCTTTGGAGAGGTCACAGAAAATGCCAATTGCATCCTGGGACTTCTCCCAGGATTCCAAAATGTGACTGATGAGTAACACTCCCGCATCAGTCGTCGACCTACCTTTCGTGAAACCGAACTGGCGACTATGTAAAATACCATTTGAATTAAAATGTGACAACATCTGGTCTAGCATGATTTTTTCATAGATTTTACTCAATGCTGGTAGCACTGATATAGGTCTATAATTAGAGGGATCACTCTTACTACCCGATTTGAAAATTGGTTCTACTTTACTATGTTTCATTAAATCAGGAAACGTACCGCTGTCTAAACATTGATTAAATATGCCTGTTAGGACAGGGGCAATTGTGTCAATAATATCTCCAAGAACCTTAACGGAAATCCCCCATAAGTCTACAGTGTTTTTAGGGTTAAGACTTTTGAACGCTTTTTTAATTGTGACAATATAAATAGGCTCGAATTTAAAACTAGGAATGTCCTTACTGAAGTTTTCTTTGAGTAAAGATTCAGCTAACACAGATGATGAGGGAAGAGATTTCGTAACCTCAATTGGGATGTTGGTGAAGAAATTTTCTAGCGACTCAGCAACTTTCAACTTATCTGAAATGGTTTCATTATCAATTTTTAACGACAAGTCATTCTGATCTCGCTGTTTATTGTTTCCAGTTTCTTTGTTAATTACCTGCCACACAGCTTTTATTTTATTATGGGAAATACCAATTTTGTTACTTATTAATTTAGACTTAGCTTGAGCGCAGACTCTTTTAAATATTTTAGAATAATTTCTTACATAATCATGAAGAGTTAGATCAGACGTCAATGATTTCTCGTGATACAACCTATATAAAATATCTCTGCTTTTTCTAATGCCAGCAGTGGCCCATTCACTAAATTTTGGTTTAGTATTGATAGTAACTTTTTTTACAGGACATGCTTTATTGAATTCTTGGCATACTGTAGAAAATAGGGTACCATAGTTTAAATTGGGGTCTTGTGAATCAAAACTGGCTGTTGAAAGATTGCTATTAAGATTATTATTAAACATTTCCAACTTATTCTTAGTAAGAGGTCTTATTTCAATGGTTTTATTTGAGTTTAACTTTTTATCTAAGTCAAATGATATAAGTTGACCAGTATGGTCTGACCTGATGCCACTAATTAAGGTGGAGTCTTTTATTTTACAGTTGGTAAATACATTGTCTATGCATGAAGCCGAGGTTGCTGTTATTCTAGTTGCTTCATTAAATATACATTTTAAATTGAATGATTTAAACAATGAGATTAACTTATATTTTTCGGGTGAATTAACTAGCAGATCAACATTTAGATCACCACAAACAAAAACTAATTTATTATCTTTAAAAAGTTTACTTAGTATTCCTTCCATAATGATCAAAAATGATGACAAGTTTGAGGGTGGTGGTCTATAAACACATAAGAAAGTATGGCCTTCAACCTCCGCACATGCTACCTCACATAAGCGATCAACAGAGCAGGCAGTGATATCCTTCCTTTCCCTATATCTAAAACGACTATTACACAATATCAAGGTACCACCCCCTATTGAGGACCTGTTGTATGCACTGGCAACTGAAACATTATTTACATTAAACAACATCCTATCCGGTTTTAACCAAGTTTAAGATTTTCCACGTCTAAGATTTTGCCAGAGAAGCGATTTATATTTTGGTGATATAGTAAAATAATATTATTTTGGTTCTCTTTTGTCGACTCTAAAAGTTTAAAGAATTAATTACAGTATTATTAGTAGTACTAAATAATACCGTTTCGTCACTTAACCTATTCTCAGTTAAATTATCAATAACTGCGTGTATATTGAATGCTGCGTTCCCTGAACAAGGAGGATGTCAATGTGGTGGTCGCGGAGGAACTCGCTGATTTCAGCACGTTGTCGCAGGATGCCATTGGCATTGAAATAACCTAACTTTAGGGATCGGGGTTTGGTTCGCGCGAGGATTCCTTTATCCATTGTTAGGATTGGGTTGGTTGCTTCCGTAATGTCCGGGTACGCATTGTAAATACTTTGGAACATGAATATGTTGCCGGCATTTCTGGCGGCAACAATTTCGCTGGCCATTTTCCTTGCGCGAGGGGTAAGGAAGGCCGTGAAAGTACTTGAGATGACGTTAAACGCGTCCATCGGGTTCTGGCCTATAACACGGGTGGCTGCGGGTGGAACTGAAGCGGCGGGAGCGGCTTTGTTCATGGGCATAGGAATGCCTGGGGGCGCGTTGACGCGGATGCGGGGGTCCATGAGTGGAGGGATGGCCGCAGGAACGGGTCTGGGAGCTAAGGCTGGAAAAGCCTGCTGATGGTGGAGGTAATTCCAGGGCGAGGGCCTCTGAGGACTGAGTCGCTCCTGGTGATGCGTGGTAGGCCATGCGTAGGCGTAGCTGACGGGCGTCTGCACGCTTCGTCAGCTTGGGAGATGAGGTTTTGGGGGCCTTGGGGCACCCACGATAATTGGCCGGATGGCCTGAGTCGCCGCATAGCACGCAGCTAGGCGGCTCTGTGCACAAGGTGCGGTCTTTTGGGCGTGAGCATTCAGCAGTGCCGTGATCGCCCAGGCACTTGACGCACCTGGGTTTCGCATGGCAGTGCATCTGCGAATGCCCGTATAACTGGCAGCGGTGACACTGCCCTATGACACCGGTCTTAAACGGTTTTTCAATCTGCAAGCCGGTGAGGTTGCAGATGGAAAGGACGTTGAATATGGGGTGGTGACCCTCAGTAGGAGGACAGACTACGAGGACCATATCGAAAGGCACCCTGCCGCGGGCGCGGTGCATGCGGTGGACCTCCGCAACGGGGACGTTTTGCGACAGAAGGTCGGCTTTTATGTCCTCCGCGGGTATCTCCTTCGGGATCCTACTGATCACGACTCGGATTTGACGGTCTTCGGGGAGGGCGTAGGTGTGGAAGGACACACCTCTAAGAAGGAGAGTCTTCGTGAGTTCTCTGTAGTCGTTTGATGTCGGGACAAGTACCTTAATACCCTGTTGGGTAGATTTCGCGCTGGTGTAGCCGATTCGCAGGTCGGTGCACCATTTGGACACATCTGTCCACTTCCCCTTGTCCTGGATGTACACAGGGGGAGGGGGGGCGATTTTCTTTGCCGCAGAAGGCTGGGCAGCGGGCTTGGCAGCACTGTGGCTGAGGGAAGAGGTTGAGGCCGAGGCGGCCTGAGAGGGGGCGGTGGCGGATGGAGCCACGGGAGCCGAGGTGGCTTCGATAGCCGGTTTCTTTGTCCTTGTGTCAGGACTCGGTTTCTCCTTCAGACTCCTCCTCTTCGAGCCGACCGTCTTGAAGACGCCTTCGTCGGAAGAGGGGGAGGAGCTCAGGTCGTCGCTCTCAATTAAGTAAGGCGAGGTCGGGCGAGGGGAAGGCTCGCTGGTGTCCATGTGGACAGCCGGCGGCGAGCAACCTGGAAGTTGCGACGGAGAGGGCTCGAGGGCATCGCTAAACTTAGCGATGTCAGAGCTGTCGGTGCCTACTAGGTCAGAGGGACCGGGGACGGACTGCTGCAGAGCAGCGAATTTGGCGCCGTACTTGGCGAGCACTTAGCCTACTAACCCTATTCCTAACTCCCCGGGTGGATTGGCCCGGGGATGAGTTCCCTCCCTGTCGGGTGCAGACAGGGAGGTGTGTACCTATTGGTGAGCCCTAAGCTTGTATACCCGTCGCCGGTCTTATTGTGCGAACGGGGCACTGACCAGTCTAGCGCGAAGGGTGTAGACACACCCTAAAGACACTAGGTGAGTAGCTGGAAAGCAAAACTGTCACCAGAGCCGACTAGGAGATCCCCCAAGGCCGGTTATCTGGGACCCGTCCAACTAACTGCCTCGCCCTGAAGGGGTTCGGCGGGTGTGAATTGGGTCAACACCCCACTCTGCTTCGTTGACACCGTAAGGTTTCAACCGAGGACCACGAAACTGTGGTTTTACCCAGAAGGGGCCTTGTGAAGCTACTCACAAAACTCGCGAATAAGAAATAAGATTTGCCTTGAAAAAGGCACTTTTTGATTGATTAAAATCAAATCAATTTCTTGACTTGGTTTTGAATCGGAGTAGTCGGGGCGACTACGATGACGTCACGTGGTAGCGACGAGTAGAATTACGAAACACAACACTGGAGCGGGAGAGCGCACAAACACGTCCGTCCGCGGCGAGAGTCGAGCGTCGAGTGAAAAAATGACCCTCTGGTTGTCAAGGCCGCTAGCTATATTCCCTCCTCCATTAGTCATGTCCGCCGTCCCAAGCATGTCCTCACCGATCCCGATGACCACATAGCTCTCATTCAGGAGAGCAGTAGGGCCACCAGTACAGTGCACAAACACAGACCGACATTCCGACCTCGCCGCCGAAGTTCCTCGCGAAGATCCCGACGTAACTGTCCCCCCCGACCCTTGCTCGACGAAGTGCCAGCCCGCGCCGTAGCTGAGCCTGTAGCTTTAAATTCCCCTGATAATAATAATATAATCCAGATCCAGCTCCCATCTTGCTGTCCTCCCGTCAGCGACGCCCTAAGCCGAGGTCCGTACCCCACAGGGGGTGCCCTTAGCGAGCGTTCGCTTAGTAATGTAAGTAGTTTTACGCCCCTGGCTGGAGGCTTTGAGTCCGCTTAAGGCAGCCACAGGATAGTCCGGTTAAGTAGTCACGACCTCTCAAGGTCAATTACGAGATGCCATACAAAAAAAATAAAACATAAAAAAAAACCTAACGTTGACCACCTCTCGACGCTCGACTCTCGCCGCGGACGGTCTCGCGCTCTCCCGCTCCCGGCCCAGTGTTGTGTTTCCTGCTCCTACTCGTTGCGACCTTGTGACGTCATCGTAGTCGCCCCGACTACACTGATAAAAATAAAATCAAGAAATTGATTATATTTTTTATCAATTAAAAAACGCCTTTTTCAAGGCAAATCTCGTTTCATCAACAGACGTTTGTGAGTAGCTTCACTAGGCCCCTTCTGGGTAAAACCACAGTTTCGTGGTCCTCGGTTGAAACCTTACGGTGCCAACGAAGCCGAGTGGGGTGTTGACCCAATCACACCCGCCGAACCCCTTCAGGGCGAGGCAGTTAGTTGGACGGGTCCCAGATAACCGGCCTTGGGGGATCTCCTAGTCGGCTCTGGTGACAGTTTTGCTTTCCAGCTACTCACCTAGTGTCTTTAGGGTGTGTCTACACCCTTCGCGCTAGACTGGTCAGGGCCCCGTTCGCACAATAAGACTGGCGACGGGTTTACAAGCTTAGGGCTCACCAATAGGTACACACCTCCCTATCTGCACCCGACAGGGAGGGAACTCATCCTCGGGCCAATCCACCCGGGGAGTTAGGTATAGGGTTAGGTTACGTGGAAACATAATTTCCACCATTCCCTCCCTCAAGTTGTCCCCCCACAACGACCATGGAGGACGCCCTAATTGTGGCGTTCTTCAAGGAGGTCCTGTTTAAGGACCCCGACTTCCTCGCTAGATATGGCGGGAAATTCGCTGCTCTGCAGCAGTCCGTACCCGGTCCCTCTGACCAATTAGGCACCGCTAGCTCGGACATCGCTAAATGTTAGCGATGCCCTCGAGCTCTCTCCGTCGCAACTTCCAAGTTGCTCTACGCCGGCTGTCCACATGGACACCAGTGAGCCGTCCCCTCGCCCGACCTCGCCTTATTTAGACGAGAGCGACTCCCAAAGCTCCTCCCTCTCTTCCGACGAAGGCGTCTTCAAGACGGTCGGATCCAAAAAGAGGAGCCTTAAAATCAAAGAGAGTCCTAACTCAAGGACCACCAAGAAACCCGCTATCGAATCATCTACCTCCGCTCCCGTGGCTCCATCCGCCACTGCCCCCTCCCAGGCCGCCTCGGCCTCAGCCTCCTCTTCCCTCAGCCACAGTGCTGCCAAGCCCTCTGCCCAGCCCTCTGCGGCAAAAAAGATCGCCCCCCCTCCCCCTGTGTATATCCAGGACAAGGGGAAATGGACCGACGTGTCAAAATGGTGCACCGACCTAAAAATCGGTTACACCAGTGCCAAATCAACCCAGCAGGGTATAAAGGTGACAGTCCCTACGTCGAATGACTACAGGGAGCTAATCAAAACTCTCCCAATTAGAGGTGTGTCCTTCCACACCTACGCCCTCCCCGAAGACCCTTAAACTAGAGTCGTGATCCGTAGGATCCCGAAGGAAATACCCGCGGACGATATTAAAGCCGACCTTCAGTCGCAAAACATCCCTGTTGCGGAGGTCCACCGCATGCACCGCGCCCGAGGTAGAGAACCTTTCGACATGGTTCTCGTCGTGTGTCAGCCCACCGAGGGGCACCACCCCATCTTCAATGTCCGCTCTATCTGCAACCTCACCGGGTTACAGATAGAAAAGCCGTTCAAGCCCGGCGTCATAGGACAATGCCACCGCTGCCAGTTATACGGGCATTCGCAGATGCACTATCATGCCAAACCCAGGTGCGTCAAGTACCTGGGCGTTCACGGCACTGCAGAATGCACCCGTCCTAAGGAGCCGCCAAGCTGTGTGCTATGCAGAGACTCAGGCCATCCGGCCAACTATCGTGGGTGCCCCAAGGCTCCCAAAACCTCATCTCCCAAGCTGACAAAGCGTGCATACGCCCGTCAACAAAGGGAAAGCCCCCGCTACGCCCACGCGTGGCCAACATCCCATCACCAGGAGCGACTCAGTCCTCAGAGGCCCTCGCCCTGGAATTACCTCCACCATCAGCAGGCTTTTCCAGCCTTAGCTCCCAGACCCGTTCCTGCGGCCATCCCTCCACTCATGGACCCCCGCATCCTCGTCGACGCGCCCCAAGGCATTCCTATGCCCGTGAACAAAGCCGCTCCCGCCGCTTCAGCTCCACCCGCAGCCACCCGTGTTATCGGCCAGAAGCCGATGGACGCCTTTAACGTGATCTCGACCACGTTCACGGCCTTCTTTACCCCTCACGCCAGGAAAATGGCCAGCGAAATTGTTGCCGCCAGAAATGCCGGCAACCTCTACATGATACAAAGTATTTATAATGCGTACCCGGACATTACGCAAGCCCTGATGTCCTTCACCAATCAACCCAACCCTAATAATGGATAAAGCTATCCTCGCGAGAACCAAACCCCGATCCCTAAAGTTAGGTTATTTCAATGCCAATGGCATCCTGCGACAACGTGCTGAAATCAGCGAGTTCCTCCGCGACCACCCCATTGACATCCTCCTTGTTCAGGAAACGTTCCTTAAACCGAGTTACCGAAATCCCTCAATTGCAAACACAGGACGCGTTGCCATAAGGGCGGTACCCTTATCTACTACAAAAAGGAGCTATACTGCATTCCCATCGACCCTCCCACACTTTCACGATTGGAAGTGTCTTGCTGTCGGCTTGGCATGACAGGTCATCAACCGATCACCATAGTATCGGCCTACCTCCCCCCCATTAATACTTCGGAGAATTTCCAACTCCTTACTGAAGATCTTTCTGTCCTATTTAGCCTGAGTGACTCCGCTATCATAGCGGGTGATCTCAACGCAAAACATCCCTCCTGGAATAGCACCAGGACCTCTTCCAGAGGGAGACACTTGCTCAACCTCTCCTCCTCTCAGAATTTCGATGTCATCGCGCCGATGACTCCCACTCATTTTCCCCCCGATCCCAATCACACCGCAGACGTGCTCGACGTGGCGCTCCTACAGAACGTCAACCTACGGTTGGACTCTATAGAAGTGGTACAAGAGCTCGCTTCTGATCACCGTCCAGTAGTCATGAACCAGGTCCCCCGCTTAGGTCTGCCCGACTCCACCCAACTCCCTCCCACCAAAGTGGTAACGGACTGGAGGATAAAATCCACCACGTCCCCCCACTTGGACCCAATCCCCGATCATTTTGACTCTATAGCTGACACGACGGCCGCGATCGACTCAGTTACAGCTCACGTACAATCAGTCCTGAACGATTGTTCAAGGGAAATTGCCGGACGATGTACGCGAGTCAAAATAGCTCAATCGGATTTAGTTTAAAAAAAAAAAAAAAAAAAAAATGATTTACTTTTACAAAATTCACAATAATGTTATTAGATCTCACAATTTATAACTTAAGACTTAGAGTTAACACGACGAATGCTCAGTAGACACTGCCCGCTACCTTTTTTTTTTTTTTTGGGTATGGCATCTCGTAGTTGACCTTGAGAGGTCGTGACTACTTAACCGGACTATCCTGTGGCTGCCTTAAGCGGACTCAAAGCCTCCAGCCAGGGGCGTAAAACTACTTATATTATTAAGCGAACGCTCGCTAAGGGCACCCCCTGTGGGGTACGGACCGCGGCTTAGGGCGTCGCTGACGGGAGGACAGCAAGATGGGACAGGCTGGATCAAGTTTTGTTGATTATTATTATTCGGGGAATTTAAAGCTACAGGCTCAGCTACGGCGCGGGCTGGCACTTCGTCGAGCAAGGGTCGGGGGGGACAATTACGTCGGGATCTTCGCGAGAAACCTCGGCGGCGAGGTCGGAATGTCGGTCTGTGTTTGTGCACTGTACTGGTGGCCCTACTGCTCTCCTGAATGAGAGTTATGTGGACATCGGGATCGGTGAGGACATGCTTGGGACGGCGGACTTGACTAATGGAGGAAGGAATATAGCTAGCGGCTTTCACAACCAGAGGGTTGCGGTGATTCGCGGCGGTCTCGAAGAAACGCTTTGAAATGCGTTTCATGAACTGACGGATAGTGGGAATCCTGAGGTCTACGTGGAGGATTTCGTTGCGAACGTACCATGGGGAGCCTGTTATCCTACGGAGGAACTTGTTCTGGAGGGTCTGCATTCTATTGAAGAGAACGGGCTTGGCGTGTGCGAAGACTGCACTGGCATAGGTCATGATCGGGCGAATGCACGCTGTGTAGATACCTAATTTGCACTTAAGTGACAAAATGCTACGTGCATTGAGGACGAAGTGGAGTCTACCTAGAGCGAAGGCGGCGCGCGAACGAGCCGCCTTAATGTGCTCTGAAAACGAGAGGTGTTCGTCGAGAACTACACCAAGATATTTGGCTCGCTTCTCCCAAGGGATCGGCTTGCCGAACATGGTGATCGGTCGAGGGGGGCAGGGGGTATGACGCGGCTTCGAGAATAGAACCGCTTGACTTTTGTCGGGATTTACTTCAATTCTCCATTTCCTAAACCAGGCGCCAAGCTTGTTGACTTGGGTTTGGAGAATGCGAGATATCGAGTCTGGACTGCCCGCTCCTACGATGACCAGGTCTTTTATACCGCCATGATTGCTAATGGCTCTTTGTCTTTATTCACCAGAACTTTCTCGGTCCTGGTGGTCCAAGGGGTAATTAGTATTGGAGATTGATGTTCCATTGTTCTGGTTTCCATAACATCTCCTATGTCTTCCTTGAAAAGGTTCATTATATTTTTAATACGTTCATTGTTCAGGTCTTGTTGACTATTCCCCCTTAATTTGGAAGTCCATGGCTTCTTCCAAGCCTTGGATCGAAAAAATTTGAAAACAATCATAATACAAATAAGTATAGTTATACATAATATCCAACTATACTGAATTAGATTATGTTTTCCTTGCGTTGCTAGTTCTTCGATTTGCTTAAAATGTTTTAATTTCGCTGAGATTTTCATTGGATCATAATTCAATTCAATTTCAGGAACATCCTTAGTTTGATTCATTTCTAGATTAGTTGTAATTATTTTATCATTTGACTCTTTTGTATTAAATCTTATTATATTTGCAACTTTAACTTCACAGTTTTCTCCTGTCAGCAAATAGGGTCCTCTAGCCCACGATGTTTCTTCATTTTCTCCACAGTTAATCTTTATTTCAGTTGTTTTATTGAAATACATATAGATTGCTTTTGGAGATATTTCTTGTATTTCTTCTGCTGGACACTTTATAGGAACTGTGATACATTTTTCTGTAGTTTTATTCCGTAAGAGCTCAGTTTCACAAGTTGTAGTCTGTCTAATGCTTTCTTTACAAATTATTTCTGTAAGCATTGTGCAATCTTCTACTTCATATATTTCTAACTCGGTGTATGCTAACATAACCTTTCGCATTATAGGATAGGTGCAAGTTGGGATATTTTGGATTATTGTAACAATTTTTCATGTATTATATACTTGTGGTTTAACTAAAGGTATTTCTAATATAAAGTATCCAATGTGGTCAATTATTTTACTCTTTACATTAATAAAAGGTTCAATATCATTTATATTGTTAGATATCATTACATCTTTATTAATTTTATTAATAGTATCCTGTAAAAGGTGAGATTGTATTATACTATAATGATACATATGGTGTTCAGCAAAAGTGATAGCCGTTGACAATCTTTCTGCTATCTCCTGTAAGGTTTGAGCTTGAAACAGTATCTCTAAAGCTACCTTTTGATGAGCTTTAAAATTTGCTATCTGTATATAATGATTATCTGGTAATGGTTTTGAACATTAACAATTTTCTTAATTTGGCTATTATATTCTTCTAAATTTTCGTCTGTTAAGGATATTTGTTTATTATATGCTACTCTTAAAGTTTCTAAATCTTTTTGAATATTGTTGAGATCATCCTGATCTAAATTTCCTGTAATGATTTTTATAATTGAACCTAAACCATTAATTAAACCTCTTTTACTTCTACTTTGTATATCTAAATGATAACATATTTCGGTTACATGATCTAAAATAACGTTAATGCGATTATATATATGTTTTACATCTTCATTTTTAAAATTAGATTGTGACATAATTCTAGTTACAGTATTCTTAAGTCTATTCTTATGTTCTGATATAGGCCTTATTTCTAACTTATGAATAATTGTCCATCTTCCTTCAATAATACGAGTGGGTTGCATTTCCACTAATATCATATGTTCGTTTGACTCTAATCTTCTAAAATTGTGTCCGTTGACAATGAAGATTCTGCAACAATGAGTTCTTCTTCATGATATATTCTGCCATTACTTAATTTGTATTTATTGTGTGGTTCACAAGTTAATATATTATATGGACCTACATATCTAGCATTTGTTTTATGTCTCTCTGCTTTACTATTTTTTAAATATACCTTATCTCCAACTTTAAAATCTTTTGCCGGTCGTATTCTTTTATTAATTCGATCGTTACGTATTTGTTTTTCTTTATGTAATAAATCATGAACATTTTGGTTTAATTGACTTACGAACTGTTTTTGTTGTGTTGTATAGTTTTGAATTACTACTTTAAGGTTATCGAAATTTTGCAGTTTTGGTTTTCTTCCAAAGTGTACTTCAAAAGGAGTCATATTTATAGCACTATGCCTAATGTTATTGTAAGCATGTGTTATAAAATAGATGTTTTGATTTTTATTAAACTCTGAGTTCTTGAATCGTACTATGTAACCTTTCTACATCCGAGTTTGACTTGTGATGTTGTGGAGAAGTGATGTGATTAATAATATTGTATGTTTTAAATAACTCATTTATTATTTCGCTGCAAAATGATTGTTCACCATCATGTACTATTTTCTTAGGTGCTCCTATTAGTGAGAATATTTCCGATAATGTGTCGCAAACTTTGCTTTTTTCCGTTGGTTTTATTATAGCATACTTAGAAAACTTATCTATGATTGTTAAGTACCATTGTTTTTCTAAAGACATGAAATCTATGTGCCAGACTTCCATTGGTTCGTAGGGCGTTTCAGTTTCAAAAGCTAATGTTACGTTTGGATGTCTATTATATTTTTCTTTTTGACAAGGACTACACTGTAGAATATATTTCTTTATTTGTTTCCTCATATTTTCCCAATAATATTTTTCTTTTAACTGTTTATATAAACTTTCAATTCCAGGGTGTCGATTATAGGAGGAGGCGGAGCGGGTAAGGGAGAGAGCATTGCGCCCTCACGCCCCCACTAGCCGCCGCAGGAGACGCCCTGGGCGTCGGGAGTCGCCTGCAGATTCCCGGCCACCGTAGGCGCGGGCTTGCGGATGGCGAGCAATGGGTAGCTCGTCGTCCGGTAAGGACCAGGCCCGGGTCGACGGCGCGTTGTGTTCCACGCGCGCCTCAAAGAGATGTGAGCACAAAGTGACGGGGTCCGATAGGGCCGACGCCTCAGGGTCGCGGGTTATTCTACAGAGAAAACCGTGGCCCTGGCACAGGCAACTGAAGGAACACGGGTGGGTTTTAGTCAGTAAAAGTCTGACACGCCCTCCCGCTCCACCCAGAGCGGGAGAAGTCATTTAATGATTTCCCACCCAAAAAAAAAAAAAAAAAGGGTGTCGATTATCTTTTAAATGGTATTCTTTGATAAGTCTTAATTGTTCTTCTTTTTCATATATTTCTACAAGACTTTTGTGAACCTAATTGGTTTAAATTTTGAATGATCAAAATATTTACGATAAGTTTCAGATACTCTATAATATAAATCATCATTAGGGATTATGAAAGCATATTTTCCTAAGGGTAAATATTCCAACATAAATTCTTTTATAATATCTTCCTCATTATTCGGTGGGACATAAAAATACCAAATTCCGTTTTCTCGACTTGCCTTCTTGTATGGTGCATATTCGAATATTACACGTCTTAATCTTTTAGGTGGATACGCATTTATTATAGGGATTCCTTCATCACTATCTTCTTGATTAGAATGTACAGTATCTTTCTGATTACTATTCAAATCATTGTTAGATTGATTTGAGTTTTCTAATGATTCGTCTTTTTAAGAATTACTTATACTGGAATTTGTTAATGCCAAATCTTCTTCCAAATTTACATCTAATGAGTCACCATCAGTGTGATGAATCTCTACGCGACTTAATGCGTCGGCGACATAATTATCTTTTCCTTTTACATGTTCTATAGTAAAATCATAGTCTTGTAATTTTAATTTCCATCTAGTTAATCGCTGATTAGGTTCTTTTAATTTAGCTAACCATATTAATGCTTTGTGATCTGTACGCAACGTGAATTTTCTTCCATAAATATAAGGTCTAAATTGTGTTACAGCCCAAAGTATTCCTAATAGTTCTTTTTCAGTTGTATTATATTTTTGTTCGGCTTTACTTAGAGTCCTAGATGCATAGGCTATCGGATGACTTTCTTGACTTAATACGGCTCCTAAAGCTATGTCAGATGCATCGGTCGTAATTACGAAAGCTTTATTAAAATCTGGGAAAGCTAAGATAGGTGCGTTAGTTAATAAATGTTTACAAGTCTGTATTGCTTCAATATAATTTTTCTGATGTATATCTATAGTAGCATCCTTTTTTGTAGATTCTGTAAGAGGTTTCACTATTTTACTTAGATTTGGTACAAATTTCCTATAATATCCTATTAAACCTAAAAATGCTCTGATTTCTTTAACAGATTTTGGAATAGGGAATTTTTGGATAGCTTCAATTTTTTTTTGATTTGGTTTTAAACCATCTTTATTTAAAACATGGCCTAGGAATTCAATTTCTTCTTCCATAAAAACGCATTTATTTTTATTAACTTTAAGGTTGGCTGATCTTAACGCTTCAAAAACCTGCTAAAGCCTATTGATATGCTCTTGTTTTGTTTTTGAATAAATTATTATATCATCTAAATAAACAAGACATATATTTCTAGTGATTTCCTTGTTCAGTACATTATTCATCATTCTGTGGAAGGTTGCTGGTGCATTTTTTAAACCGAATGGCATTCTTAAAAATTCATAATGACCATCAGGTGTACTAAATGCGGTTTTCTCAATAGAAGCTTCATCCATTTTAATTTGATGATAACCTGAGGTTAAATCAAGAGTAGTAAAATATTTATTACCTTGTAATTTTTAAAATAGTTCATCTATGTTAGGTAAAGGAAATTTATCTGACCTAGTCTTTTCATTTAATTTTCTATAGTCTATTACCATTCTCCATTTTTGTATTCCAGATTGATCTACCTTTTTCGATATGATGTGTACAGGTGAGGCCCATGGTGATTCTGAGGGGCGAATTATATTTTCACATAATAACGTATTAATTTGTTTTTTTATTTCCTCTTGTTGAATTTGCGGTAACCTAAATGGTCTTTGATAAATGGGCTCATCATGAATTAAATTGATATGATGTTTAATTTTTGTCGTTGCACTGTTTGTGACGCTTTCTGTAAATAAATCTTGATATGTATCACAAAGTTCTTTGATATTTAAATTATTATCATCCGTCACATGAAAAATAAGTAATTCTCGTTCTTATATTACTTATACTTAATTTCCTCTCTTTTAAATCTATTTTCGCATTAATTTGTTCAATCATTTCAGTACCCATTAAAACGTCATACTTATCACTAAATTGGTAAATATAAAATTTCATCGTTCCGTTATCTTTTCCGAAATATCTACACCAGTATGGAGTTTCTATTACGCCATTGTGAGTTGTTACTCCATGTGAAGTTCTAACTGTGAATCTCTCTAACTTTTTACATTCAGGAAAGTATAACTTTTGTGCCATTGGTGTTATAAACGAACGTTGACTTCCTGTATCTATTAATATTTTTAGTTTAGGGTTTTCTGTTTCAAAATACGGTAAATATGATTTTACATGATTAAATTCTATAATGTTTTGTTTATATCTAATCCCTCGTGAAAATCCTGACTCTCTTCGGGAACGTAGGAACAATTTTCCTCAGGAATATAATAATATTCGTCTACATAGTAATTTTCTTCAGGATTGGTAGTTTGAGAATTATAATTATTGTAATTATTGTAATTTGCTATTTTACTTTTTTTCTTTTAATGTTTTTTTCTATATACGTACCTTTTTATCTAAACAATGACATGTATATATTTACTGTATAAAGTATAATATTGTTTTAATTTTTGTGAATGTGAGGACTATGTCTGTTTGAGTACTTTACACGGCCTCCCCAAATGTCCTTTCTTTTGTATTGTTCGTCGAATCGTTGAGCTCCTTAGGTCTGAGTTGAGCTGCACGATGATTGACAAATGCGTGCACTGACTGGACAGGTCCACTCAAATCAGTGTGGTTCTTTCCTCAAAAGACCATTTCAGACACCAGTCTACATGGTCCTCATATGATATCACCAAGATTATTTTCATATTTTTTATTTACACTTTGACATTGAGGGACTTTATGTATGCAATGACATTTACTTTGTAAAGGATTATACTATTTTAACTATTGTGAATGTGAAGACATTTTGGATTTGTTGTTTTATTTAATGCATTTTTTTTTTTAATTATTAGTTTTAATCATGGTCTGGCAGTTTGAGTAATTTATGCGGCCTACCCAAATGTCCGTTCTTTGGTAATGTTCGTCGAATCGTTTAGCTCCTTTAGTTCTGTGTTGAGCTGCATGACAACTGACAAATGCGTGCACTGACTGGAGAGGTCCACTCATTCTGTGTGGTTCTTTCCTCAAAAGACCATTTCAGACATCAATCCACATGGTCTTCACATGACCTGACCAAGATTATATCTGGACTTCAAAAGAGACTGTGACCTCTGAGTTTGTTTCGGCGTTTGTTCTCAGAGTAGTCATATAGGAAACGCCGATCTCACCTAGTTTTTAAAATATGATTGACGTGTAAAAGGTTTTGTACAAACCTATTTACAGAAAATAAATCATTTATCATTTAGTAGTAGTTATATTCTTTGGTGTCGGCCTCGCGTCCAAAAGTCAGTTGCTGTTTTGATGGTGATGTTAATAAACAGTCCTTGTACTGTTTTCGCCCTATTTATCTTGTGCCATACGAGTTGTTGTTGTTCCGAGTTCTTAGTTGTTGAACCCTTTACCCCTAGCAAATAATCTAATTCTACTGTGCTGCTTAAGGGGCCGTCGCCATGTTTTGTAATAGATAGATTGTTCTTTCCGTAATCTGTTCTATAAATTTTCAAAAAGCGATAGGTCTTTTTGAAAATTATTGTATTGTGCTAAAAATAAGAGAGAATTTCACCATTGAACCGCAATCAAGAGCTGTCAAAATATATTGTGTCTAAAAACTTTTAGATTAAGATTTTTTAATTTATGGTTCCTGGGCACAATTGATCGACAAATCGATAACTAAGTCATAATTAATTAGGTTTTTTTTGGAAGTAATTTAGACTAGCTTTTTCCCGAGGCTTCGCATGGTGTTTGGAAATTATACAACGGAACCTACTACCGGGATAAAAGTATCCTATATGTAAATCTAGGTCATAAAATATCTATGTGCTAAACTTCATCCAAATCCGTTCAGTAGATTTTGCGTGAAATAGTACGGTGGATTTTCAAAAATCCTTCCTTAGTGTTCGCTGTACAAGGAACTCTTGTGCAAAATATGTCTCTAGACCCAGTGGCTAGTAGGTACGTTATCTGTCACAAAATTTCGGAAAAGGTACTTATAGTTATAAAATAGTCTTTTTAAACCTTGAAAACTTTGCAGAAAGTCTTCTTCTCGAAGTCTACCAGACTGCACAGGGCGTCAAGGTAAGTCAATGAGGCTATGGCTATAAGTTCCTTGAGGGAAGTACACGCTATGCAAATAGGTAGATTGAACAGGGCATCAAAGGTAAAGGCCGAGAACTATTTTGAGAGCTCATTTTTTTTTAAGACAATTTGAAACATAATTACCGAAGCTATATTTTTTACCGACGAAATAAAATTGAGGAGGTTCTCATGACGACGCGTATATTTTTTTAGAATGTAAACGCCTGCAATTCTTTTTCAGATTGTCTATAGTATTTAGTTTAATAGTCCGCCTCTAGTAAAAATTACTTGTTTCCATAGTTTTTTAACTTCACCTTTTACGCAGTCAGGTTCTATGATTTTAAAAATTCTCGTTCTAGTTAATAATTATTATTTTGCACGTTAATAAGACCTAATACACGACTACTTACGTATTTAAAAACTTTATCACAGCTTTAAGTTTAATTCAGCTCTGAAAAAAGTGAGAATGGTTGCTAACCTGTACCCTAATTGCGTAATACACAATCAATCAGAATCTGAATCGTTTTGAAACAGATTGCTAATCCATTGCTTCATAAGTTCGATAAAAAATTCTCCTCAAGTATGTACAAAACGCAATGAATGTTGTTGAACTGTCAAAATCAAACAGATTAATCGTAATCGTTTACGAAAATGTGTTACGCAATTAGGGTGCTGCTCTAGATCGTTCAAGATCCTAAAAGGCCGTTCAAAATGACAAGAGAAACCTAAAGATGATTAAAAGACCTATTCAATGATACCCCACTTGGTATAGTTCGTAGACTTTAATTTTTTGGTGATGGTGGCGTGGTGCAATTATGGGACGTTGTATGAGGAATGTGTACCTAGTTTGACAACATTTTTTGAACGTTACGTTCTAATGAGACTTGTTGTGTTCAAGAATTCTAATTGTTATTCATTTAAAGGTCGTTAAACATCCTTTTAATTGACGCCAATATTAATTGGATTTAATGTTTTCGTTGATGGTGGGACATGCTTGAAACTTATTTTCGGAGAGGTGGGATTTTTGTGACGTAGTGTAGTTCGTCGACTTTAATTTTTAACTTTTGCACATTAAGGTCTGGCTGTCGCCATATTGAATTTTGATTACTATCAAGTCTCTCGTGATACTCGCAAGATTATGACAAATCGATTGACGAAAAATAATCAAAATCGGCCCTCGTGTTTGGGCTCCAAGAGTGCCACAAAGGAACACACATACACTTACATACATACATACGCTGATAATCACGGGGAAAGCTACTTTCTCCAAGAAGACGGGGCGATCTACCGATCTCCCTGAAGCGAAATTCGTCGATGTGTAGTTTGCAACAAAGATAAAATATTTTAAATGTTTTGTGTGGACTCGCGTCTAGGTATATTGCAACGGTTAGAAAATAAACCTCCGACCTCCCTGCTAGTGGCAGACATTCAGTCCGTGCTTTAACCGTTGCAGGGTTATTGCCACTTTATAATGTAATTTAACTCATCTTAAAAGCTCTACTCTCCCGGTCCCGGTCCCGGCCTGTACCCTAATTGCGTAATACATAATCAATCGGAATCTGCATCGTTTTGAAACAGATTGCTCATACATTGCTTCTTAAGTTCGATAAAAAATCTGCACCCTAATTGCGTAACACGTTTTGTTTTTGAATGCGATTCTGAAATGAAACAAATTGCGATCTTAATCGTTTACTATATTTGGAATTGCGTAATAAAAATGATAACAAGTCTGCCAAATTTCATAGGGATGTGTAGGGTTTCTAGTCCGAACTCGCGTTTTGTTTCATCAAAAAGGAATTATTCGCTTCCGAATAATTTTGCTATAATTTAATTTTCTTTTTAACTACAACTGATCGTCTAATAATGCATAAAAATGAAAATGTACAATGATGGCTGAAAAATTAAAAACCAATTTATAAAACAATTTCTACCATAAACTACCAAAATTGAAATACGCAACGAAACGTTCTTCTTTTTCCGTATTAGTTATCTGTGGCTAATAACAAAATCGTAGAAAAGCAATGTTGTCAACTTAGTGAGACTTCCACTAAATCTGGGAGTTTAAATTAAATCTGGACACCCCTACTGGGGCGGTTGGCGGACAAAATTTATCTAGTAGTTAATCGGAATTCAATTTGTAGAAAAAACTACAATCAACTACTAAAACTGTGCCTCGTTATAACAATAACACGATGATGGCATGTTTTATGATTTGTCTAAAACCTGTGTCAGTAATTTACCATTATTTTATTTATTTCAAATGCCGAAACGACTTCGGATTTGAACGATGATTTGTAAAGATTAAAATGACGAATATAGTGAAGAATACATATATGAGGCTGCGCCTGTGTAAAGATCATTTCTGGAAAAAAAACCGCCGATATACTTTCAGGATAAAAAAAAATACTGTTGTGATATTATCTATAGTAGTTCTCAAATCAAGTTTATTCATGCGGACAAAGTGGACTCGGGAAAAAAAGTTGGCAACACTTTAAAAAGTTATTTTATTTATTTACGATTCAATATTGTTTTGCTTTAAATTATGTTTCTATAACTTGTTTTATATTGTTCAACACATAGACTAATATTTAATAAGACACGGAATCATATTTACATCCTATTTCTATACATAAACATTTTGGCTGTTTCGTAACATTTTTCTTGTTTTGTGTTTATGGCTGAAAACGTTTGGCAAGGGCTAGGGCTGATAGAGTTCTGTCTTCGTTTTGTACTGGCTGCAGACACACTCCACAGCGAAAAGTACTTATGTCAATATCATCACCACAAGTAAGTACCTATGCCAATATTTAAAGAAATAACGTGGTAAGGAGTGTATCTTCATATCTTATTGTAGCATATAATATATAAAAGTACTCTGTGATTGTAGCTCTATAGTACTTTATTGGTTAGTCTATATTATGGACAATCATTCATTTGTTGTGTAGACACAAATTAGTAGCTTATGTTAGCTATTTACTGCAGTTAAAATAATGATTGTACTTAAATTAGTATGTCACCTTCAACTTCACCTAACAAATGAAATTGTAAATTGATGTTTTTGTTCTTACAGAAGTCCTGAAACAAACTATAATAACAACTAAGTACAAAAATTAATCAAAATATTTTTGCAGACGGTGTTAAAGCTGTAAATACAAGAATGGAACACAAATACCAAAACAATAATCTAGTTGACTCTAGGTGGAACTCCTTACAAAGACGTTTTTGTGCAAGACATGGAAAACGAATCTTCTACATTAATAATTATTGAAGGTAAGCTTTATGACACAAATATAAATTAAGCGGCAACTCTCATAATTATGAATATATTTCCTTGGGCGAACTCTCTACCTACATAGCCACATCACATATTTTATGTATACTTAGCTAACTTTGTGTTTTGTTTACTATTCTAACTAAGTGTTATGTTTAATAAAAATATCTGGAGGCTGAAAAAGTGGCACTAAATAAATATGACATAATACAACACACAGCAAGGACTAGGCTGATGGCTTTTGTTCATCCATGTCATGGGACAAAATCATTATTGGCACACTAGGCATTTACTTTATTTGAAATAATTTGATTTTGTTTTTAAACTGTAGGAAAGTTCCCGGGGCGTTTCACCTACAAAGACAAGAAGGCAGCATGAATGATGGTGCCCCATTGCTGTCGCTTCGGCTACTGCTGCTGTTTACTACTGACATCAATGCTACTAGTACTGAACTACTTCAATTCTCAAGCTTCTCAAGTACAAACATAGAAACTGACAAATGTTCATAAAAGCTATTCATATTATTTTACAAAACCATTGATTATATTCTGCAGGGCAGCAATGTAAACATTACCTATTGTGTTAATTGATAAAAGTGTAAACTTAATAATGTTTGATTATGAACTATTATTAAAGGTACAATAAAAAATAGCTTTGAAAGAAGTATTTAAGAATACATTATGTACTTTTTTATAAAGGCATGTATTTATTGTGATACTAATTATAAAAATTGTGGTATTTAGCTAAATTAAGTGTCATTCATTAGAGGTAAATAGAAATAAATTAAGGTAAACAAGAAAAAACTGTTTTATTTATATTATTGCAACCATAATGAAAATAGCATTTATTCACTTATAACATGTAATATTTGGACATGAGGCAAAATGAAATTGGAACAAATGTAATGCATGGATTAGTGGAATTTGGCAGCTAATGTCTTCCCGTGGAAGTCAACTGCTTGCTAATGCTTGCTGTGAGCGCATTAGAGAAAGTTATTTTCCTGAATAATGTAGGTACCTGTTTGAGCCTGACACCTGAAAGATAAAAAACTAATTAGTAAAACCTCATAATTTCCATCATACATCCACAAGTTAATAGGTCTCTCCCTTAAACACTTCAATGCACAATTTATCTACATAACTGACTAGCAATATTCTGCTATAAACAACAATAAGGTGCCTACAATTCTATTATTTACTGTCTAACCTCTGTTATTAAATAAAAAGGTGGATGACCTAGAATATAATAATATATCTAAGTATAAATACATATACATTACTCAATGTGGGGCTCCACAAAATAAAGTAACAACAAACATTAGAAATAAATATAAAGGTAGTTCCAAAATATTATTTACTATAATATTATTATAGTTCAATATTTAGAAAACTTCATGACTACCATAGCGGTGCTAGAAGACTGATTTTGAGGATTTACACTACACACACCCTATAGGGCTAGGACAGAACACATATTTACTACATGGATAGGCATTAATACAGATTTTTTAAATTGCTTATATTTATACAAAGAGGTTTGGGTTGGGTGGTGCCTCACTTATATTATGTATTATCCAGTACCTACCCAACAAACAATGTGTGAAGCTAACAACAACAACAACATTGTTACTTCTTTGAAGATAGAATATTTAGATTCCCTTAATGGGCACATTCAAGGTTTAACACTTAGAAAGAAAATAATATTGCCATTACCTTGAACCTTCCATGGTGTGGAATAGGTATGGTGGCTTGGATCTAGTATCGTTTGGCAGGAGTTTTGGGGTAAAAAGGGTTGAAGATGGTAGGGATGGGTTCCCTTATTATAATGCTACCACTCTTATTACAAGGTAATGCGTATTTTTCGAGAAATTAATAATAAATGTTTCTAACCTCAAATTAGATTACAGCGTAACGAAACGTTAAAATCGGCGATTGACAACCAAATCTGTACTAGTGTATTGTCTGTGGTGTAAACTGTCGTGCAAAATTGATGAAACGGAACGTAAAAAAAAAAAAAACGCTATTTGCGTCATGTGTCAGTGTCATTTGTTTACGTTCATTCCGTTCCTCCCAGAGTTGTGAGAAGTTAGTGCACCCCCACTTCATGGTTAAAATAGGTCGACATTGCTCCAAAACCGAATCGGGGCACCCCGACTCCACGTAGTCTTTTGGCTCCTACCCCTAGAGTGTTTATAAAAATCCGGAGGCGCGAAGGGAGGGCAACCCCCGCCCGCTGTAACAAAGCATAGGCACCCGTGCGAATCGTAGCGGCTGAGGCTGGTCGCCGGAGGCGACCAGTAAGCCGAAGCTGCGGAGGTTAGCATGGGTGCCTATCCTTTGTTACGCAAGGGCGAAGGGGTTGCACTTCCCGCAGCGCCGGAGACGTTAGAAAAGCGACATTTAAGTGTTTTGAGGTTAGGTTACAATAATTAGTTTTTCTCAAGAACGGTGCGTTACCTTTTCACGGGAGTGGTACCAGGGGGGACGGAGCACCCCCCTCCTTCCCCCCCACCACCTCCCCACCCCTTCCTCCTGCCAAACGATACTAAACTTTTACCGCCTGTGGCTTGTTACGGTACGAATTTGTCTTTCGTTAAATTTTCACCAAAATACCTCGTTTTCTTGATATAATATTAAGTATCTTTGTATATTATGTTGTAAGCATTTGAGTCAGATGGAAATTTTAACAATTATTTCAAGAAATCCACTTCGCCGACTCGATAACTAAAACACCACTAATATTGATTTATCATTGAGGTTTTACACATAATCACATTCACAATATAACAGGAAGACTACCACTTATATATTTTCGAATTATTTATGGAGATTATACGTTTAAATCCTAAAATATGGGGATCGGAAAACGAAAGCGGCCAGAAGCTTGCCTTCTGTATCAATGCGACTAGTAATTGGTTTCATGTTAGTGATCCAAACCAATTGTCACTTGTCATAACGGTTACACAATTCGAAAAATACTCTGTTGCCCAATTTTTCCTGGCATATCGTTCACTCTATGCGTATCAAACAGACTAGAATTGGTTTCATACGTTAGTGGAGTTACGCAATACGAAAGTCGTAAAATCAAGCAGAGTTCGGTCTAAACGAAGACAATTACTCTCGATCATTTGCTGAAAATGTGTTACGCAATTAGGCTGCTGCTCAACAATGAAACTAATGCAATGAATGTCGTTGAACTGTCAAAATACAACAGATTAGTCGTAATCGTTTACGAAAATGTGTTACGCAATTAGGCTGCTGGTCTTAAGGGGCTAACAGTGTCCATAGTACCATAACCTTTAATTCAATGTCTCTAAGTTCGTTATTTATGGAACTACAGATCCCAGAAGCCTTAAAACAATGGCCAGCCAGCACCCATGGACCTGGACACAGCCGCCGCCGCTAAGAAACATTAAGCCCGTGAAATTAGGCATTTTAGGCTAACTTTGCAATAATTGAAAACAACTTTTTCTTTAAACGTTTAGGGTAACTTTAAGCATATTAACCCCTTAAGAGTAATACAATCTTTTAATCAAATCAAGATCAAATTTACCGAAGATCTTTAGAAACTAGAATTCGTCGATAAAACGGTTTTCTTGGGGATCACGCTCGACTCAAGGCTACAATGGGGTCCTCATTTAACATCTCTTGCAGGACGGCTAAGCTCACCAACTTACGCTGTCAGAAAAATCCGTCAATTTACTGATGTAGAGACCGCAAGGCTGGTCTTTTTTAGTTACTTTCATAATATCATGTCTTACGGTATTTTACTGTGGGGACGGGCTGCAGACATCGAGTCTATTTTTATTCTGCAGAAAAGAGCCATCAGAGCCGTATAAAATCTCCGCAGGCGCGATTCTCTAAGGGAATTGTTTAAGGATATTAACATCATGACGGTACCTTGTCAATACATCTATGAAAACATCATGTACGTAAGAAAAAAATTACATCTTAACAGTAAAAGAGGTGAAAGACATAATTACAGTACTAGAAATTGGGGCCTATTAATTCAACCAGCACCCTAATTGCGTAACACATTTTCGTAAACGATTACGACTAATCTGTTTGATTTTGACGGTTCAAGCACATTCATTGCATTCTATATATTGTTGAGCAGAATTTTTATCAAACTTAAGAAGCAATGGATTTGCAATCTGTTTCAAAACGATTCAGATTCCGATTGATTGTGTATTACGCAATTAACCCTGCATGTTTCAGACTGGCTTAAGTAGACTCATCTTTCATGGGGTACTGTCTAAAATGTTTTAATAAAATACCTTCCCACATACTTCAACTGAATGAGACAATGGGGAAGGCAACTGTCAAAATGGCGCTGTCGTAGCTAGTTCCCAACACAAGCTAATAATACAAGGCGTGATGTGGTTTTATTTTATTTTAGCGAAAATAGACGCGTTATTCTGTTCCTAGATACCCCGAAATTGGAGTGCACCATTTCCCGAAAGACTCTAAAATTAGAAGATTGTGGTATAAAGCTATTCGTAGAGATTTTTTTGAGTTCGAGTTTATGTCGGAAACATTTTGAAGAATGTGATTACGAGGAAATATTCAAGGTTTAAAATTCTGACACTTTCCATGTCAAGTACTTGATAGAAAATACTGAAATCACCGAAAATAACGAAATAGTGAAATAAAATCAAACTCATGAATGAACACAAAATGGAATGATTGAACGAAATGTCAAACTTATTAAAGGCCGTAGGGACCTAGCTATGGTCGCGCCATCTACAATTAGCTTTGCCCGACCTTCCCCATTCAAATCCTTTGTCAAACGCACACTATGCAGGCAGGCATATTATAGGTTAGGGGATTACATAACTGATAAAAATGCCTGGCTTAATGCTGGTCCTACTCCACACCACAACTAATTAATTGACATTTGAAATACTGTTAAACCTGCTGAAGATTGTAAGAATATATTTTCATTATATAAACTCAATCTCCTTTTTATTATATAGATGCGTTGCACAGATGTGAGTACTTTGTACTATAGGGCTACCATTTACCGGGTAATGTCATAGATTGACTTGAATGTGCCCTGGCGGCTGATAGTATGTCATGCCAAAGAGTACTATAATTAGACGTGTCATGCTCACTCGAATGTCTCGCTGACATAACGGTGGAGCGTGTGTCGGATCATTTAGCTCCCTTCAAAATGGTTGAGCTGAATGGTGCTGATCCATGCGTCATCTTCGTGAACGGGTGCCGTCAGTTGGGACTGGTCATCTCTTAGCTGCGACGGCTTATTTTAATAATTAATTTTTTGGATTGTTTTTAATTATGTTTTGCTGCACTCTGGACGCTTTTAACGTGTACGGTTTTTGTACATCGTAAACACTTATAGTGTAAACATTAATCGATGTAACTAATATTTGTAACAACAATATTATTTAAAAGAGTGTCCATGGAGTTTCTTGCCTGTTCTTCTCCGTAGGTACCTACTGCGCTTTGGAATGGGCAACTAGCTTCATATTTCTGACTGACCGACTTCTTGACAATTCAAAAGTGCCTGTAAATGGTTTAATTGAATTAAATGATTTGAGTTTGAAGAAAAAATCGTCGATAGGATTGATTTAGTGCAGGGTTCAATCCTAAGTTTACCCGCTTAGAAGCATAAGAATGCAAAAATAGGTAATGTTTTTCATTTCCAAATATGAAGCTAGGTATTTATTTTCCAATGTAAATTGATGTAGGTATCTACTTGTGTGCTACGCTAAGATTCAATATACATATTTTATAAATTACCAAATAAATTATAAACACACTATTTGTTTTTTTTTAAGCATTAATTTTATGTTTCACCAGCTGTTCGTGCCCGGAATCCTACAAAAATAGCGTCCAAATTTTCGATTGTGTCGGTGCCATTTTCAATAAAATCTTTGATAAAAACCTTATCCTGAGAATTACAACAAAACAGATAGCCAAATAGGTGCAGCCGCTTTGAAGTGATGCCCGAAAAACCTATTTTGGCAATTGATTTTTATTTATATAGATTAACTAAGCAGCGCTTAGCTCGGTATCTCCGCTTCCATCCCGGTGCTTCCCCTCGGCTGTAGATCCATTTTATTGGGCAAGCCAGAAATTTAACAGCAATACTAGGTATCTTCTGAAACTTCGCAACTATTGCGCCTTAAAATTGTATGAAAAACAAAAAGTGTATGAGCTTGTTATTATGCATCTCGATTATGGATTTAATCATTCTTACCTAGGTACTATCTCGATTCGTTGCTGTCGGTCTTATTCGATTCGTTTCAACAACAAACGCATTGTAAACAATTAAGAGATAACAAAAACGTGGTGTGATACTGATAATCTTAACAGAATTATCTTATCACTGGGAATGGCATTGAGTAAAGTACCTAGGTACATGGCATGACTAAATAGTCGAAATCGTTGACATACATAGGCAATGCTGAATAAAACATCATCTTGCTATTTTCGCCTTTATTGTGACAAATATCAGTCAGCGTCGACTATATGCAATGCAAACGTATACTATTTACATTAGACAAGATACAAAAAAATTATTAACAATAATCTTGCAGAATGTGGATACCCGATTGTGTTGGGAAAAGAAAACACCAAGTTATAAGAACTAGGTATCCTATTTTGAAGGCCCTAGTGTGAGTTTCTTTTAGCCATTTCGACTTTACGCATCCTTCCCTTCACCAATCGAAAGTTGCGCTCCGATTGTCAAGGGCCAATCGGAGCGCCGCACCGAACGCAGACGATGCGTAAAGTCGAGATGGTTAAAATAAACTCACACTAGGGCCATAGATAACTGCTTGTCTCTTGCTGTCTTGTTTTGACGAGTGGGTAGCTCAACATTTGGATTGGATTCAGATGGGACATAGTCGCCCCTGACGCCACTTTCTGAACACACAAACGGGTTCCCCTGACGACGACGGGACTTTCGCATGACAACTTAACACATCTTAAAAGCATTTAATTTAAATCACTCCCAAAACTTAACGATGCAGTGTTCAACAAAATATTCGTCCTGCAAAAATCCCTTCTGATTTTAAGCTATAAATTAGGTATGCTATTTAATTTTTATGTAATTTACAATACATAAACTGTACAAAGAAGGAACAAAGCAATCCTCGTACCTTAAAAAATATTGATTAAATAAATTGGTAAAATTCTACTAAGTGACAGTGATTTCTACAACACTTTCAATTAGCTCTCGCTCTTACTACGCAAGGACGATATTTTAACGCGACAATTTGTCATCGCACCCTGTTAAATTGGCTGTCGGTGTTGAGCCAAGCATTGAGAATTCAACGGAGTGCAGCGGGCACAAATAGTGTTCTGTGCATTTGAATTGTGCAGCTCGTAAAAATCACAGATTTTCAACTCTCCAAAACGAAAAAAAAAACTCGCCGCAATAAAAAGTCGCCCGTGCGCACCTAGACTTACGAGGGCTAAGTTTACATAAGGTCAGTAGGAAGTAACACAATAAAATAAAATAACAAGCACATTTTTATAAAACTCCCATGGCCCTCGACCATCCGCGTCGCATCCTGTCCCCGCTCGCATGTTACTTCGTTTTTGCTTTCGTTTCAACATGCTAATGCAGGCGCGAACGCAGCCCAAGATTGGGGGGGGGGGGTCACCATGGGTGCCGAGGAATATTCTTAAGGTTACATCCCCTGCGTTGGTCTACTGGTCGCAAGCGCTACTGCCTATCGGGGTCTCGTGGCGTGATTTGGGGGAGGAGCGGTCATGGCCCCCATGACCCCCCCCCTCGGACCGCGCCTGCCAATGTGACGTGATGCGCCTGACTGCCGACGCGCCACTTAACTCGTGACACGGACTCTTCTTAAAACAGTGACTTATTTTTTAATTATAGACGTGATAAACAAGCTTTTAAGGTTGTTTATCATCGTCTATATGTTAAGTTACGGATTGTTTATTGCAGCGTTATTTTTAAATAACGCTGCAATAAACAATACGTAACTGCAATTATTTATCACTAATACAAGAATTTTCAATGAGTAATATTGAGATATTATATTATTTTACATATAAGATCTTATTGACACAGTCTTAGTAGTGCAAAAACCCTACATACATTCTTGGGTAATTGGAAGCGAGAAACAATGAGTTAGACATTGAAAGAAATTGCGTGCAAATCTCTGGTACACGACATCTACATATTTTTTTAATAAAATCGTTGATTGCTAGATTTACCAAACGTTGATTTGTGTTTACTTACACCCATTTACTACAGCTCATAACCTACGATTAGCCCTCGTACTCAGAGGCGGATTTTTGTCGTGTTCTGGATTTTTAAAGCACTCCCGATGGATTCTGTTGAATTCTCAACGCTCAGCTCAACACGGAGAGTTGAAAATCCAGTGCACGAATAGTAAAGGAGTTTGCCTGCAATTTCCCTCAAACTCTATCATCAACTCATCATCACAACTCCAATATTATAAGCATAAAGATTACATACGGGTAAGTAGAATTATTTTCTAACAACGACATATAAATGTGCAGGTTGATCGATAGATGACATCATGCCTACGACATGAACAGCTTAATTATCCTGACCGTGACGCGCTGCTACGCGACGGTATTTATACAACATAGGTACTACAAAAAAAGTAGGATACAATATTCATTATCTTCTTTCGAATCAGCATGGACTATAATATGAAATAGTTCATGTTGTGGTTAAGGGTATGACTGCTGATGGTACGCAAACCAGGCCATAGATGAATAAGATCGTTTATTCGTCTTTGGCCGGATGGGCACATTAAAGTATCGTCACAATATTATTGCAAAGCAACAATGTCAAAGATTTAGCTAATCAACACGCCAAATAGTCTACCTGTATACTTATTTCCTTTGTTGACTGTACGACTACTAAATACAAGAATTTAGCGTAATTAACGTATATTATATCTAACTCTACATTATAGATAAAGCTACATAATCAATTGCGTAATGAATGTGCCACTAACTTGGGGTAGGTATAGTTTTTAATGTACAAAAAAGGCACTACACTTCACCTATATCGTTGTCCAAGAGAAGAGTCCTTTAAAAGCAAATAGGCAAAAGGGAAACAGAAGAAAAGATGGAAGACAGAAGAAGAGCACAGAAAAAATGGCGCAGTTACGTTATACCATCCACAGTTAAAGAAGCATCTATTACTGCGCCTGACACACGCACAATCTGTATATTTACTTCGTGCGCACAACTGCCTTCTACTGGACAAATATCCACAAAGTGTAGTGCCCATAAAATATGAGGATACAAAACAGTAAATATTAACTACTTTACTATGCATCCCTTGCCTCAACATGGCACAATGATTAACAACCTGATCACAACGGCCTAAAGCACTTCAGACGATGATGTATGTATTATTGTCTAGCACGTCAACATGAGAACCCTGCATTTTGTGCGCAATGCACACCAACTGCGTTGGCCTATTAGGGCTTACGTAACAGTCTGTAGTCTCCAAAGGGGAAGCAGAGTTGATTAGGACCGAACATTTCGCCAGTTTTGTTTAACTTTCACGTAACAGGGGGCGAGTACATTGCCATTTATGTCCGGCCTTGACTTGCTTCATAGAAAGCCTAGCAAGTCTGGGTTGTCCAGATTGTCCTGGATATAAGTTACCGGGTTTTTGTCAGTCACAAATGGTCAATGGCCATTTCTATGCAGAATTAGGCTTAAAAATAACCAGTCATATGTAAAGAATCCTATAAAACCGCGTTAGTGTGAATTACGACAAAATTATCTCATAGAGGAGGTCTTTAGCGATATGAACTCACCACTTCGTAACAGCAAAAGTCGCAAATATTATCAGTCAAAAGTTACAAGGTGAACTTTATAAATATGTTGATTAAAATATTATTTATAGTGCATCAAGCACATTGTTGATGTTCAAATAAAAATGTTATTTATTTATGGCCAAGTTGTTATCTCTGCTATTTCCTTCGACTAAACCGTGTTTAAAGATTACATGATTTGCTGAACTATGTGTCTACCTCTTCCCTCACTTTTTCTTCTAGCACATGACATGTCATGCTATATCAATTAGTTTAATGGTAGCTACTACATTATTTCAAGTTAAACTACTTTAAACATCGATTTATATTTACTGTAAGTATATGTAAGTTAACTTGAGACTTGCTATTAACGTGGGCTCCTACTGCTCCATAACGAATTTAGAAAGTACCATTGAATCAAACAGAAAAAGAAGAACTTGAGACTCGCAACTACCCCAGGAATCAGTTAACCAGGTTACAATATCCAACCAAACAAAAATAGACTGAATTAGCCATATTACACTGAAAGTGCCTTTGTAATATACAGCCAGTCCAAAATCGTAATTTAATTTGTAGACTCAGCTAACTCCCTGTGTCCTAACTGAAAGCCAATCATACACAATCGTTTACATGACTTATAACGTACAAACGCGACTTGAATGATCGCGTGAGTACTTCATATTCATGTATACCTAATACATCTATACTCGCGCGACAATTGCCTTCGGTTAGGACCCGTTATGCTGACTCGTCATTCTTAAAGTTTTTCCGAAAGAAAGGAAGGAAGACTAAGAATAAGAAGAGGATTATAGATAGGGTCTGGGTCTCAAGTTAACATTAACAGATGCTTTGAATATATTACAACTACCCACATAATGTAACTAAAATTTTGATTACACATTGTTATATCCTAAACTTTGTTTACATACTACATAGATAATAATGAGGATAACAAGTTAAGTCTAATTTTCTAGTATTTGATTATAGAGTAAATGCAAACTATCTTTATACACATACAATGTGATTAATTAAACATGAGACAATAACTTTATATGAATACTATACATATATTGTAAATTAATAATTGTCAATTTTGTGTGATGTGACTTTTAGCATTATGTTGAATCTCTATGCTGCTAATCAAATGGATTTTAAAGTTTTAAAAAAAAATGATATTTACATTTTATTGTTCATAGTTACAATTACTCCTTATTTATAATACAGATTACACAGATATTATCATAGAAGTAAACAACTCAAAGTAAACAAATAACTAACTATGTTGTATTATGTCAAATTACATGTTAATAACAAAATAGCAATAGTATTGTTCAGTTCATAGACATTGAAGTCTTTAACTTCCTGAAATAAGATAGTCTCTTGTTCTATCAATACAAAAGTGATTAATATAGCATGTTCCACACAACAAAAGGTTCAAAGCAAAGTCATTTATATAAAGATTATAGACATAGGGAGATGTTTATCAAGGTAGCATTATAGTTCTGCAAGGCTTAGTAACAATTGCCCACTGCCAGTCCAGCGCTTGATACATCATCATCGATACAAATCACAGAGTATTTCATTTCTGGCAAGTACTTAAGGGTACAATGCCAGAAACGGCGCCACTATTAGCACGCCAGCTGGGCCTTCTGCCGACACTTGTGCATCAGAGCACGCAGGGTGAACTGCCGACGAGCCAAGGTGCGCACTTGCTTCAAGAATGTATCCAAATCAATCACTTCTTTGCGTAGTGCTTCTCCCATGTAGTAAATAGCATCTTCTAGAGTAGCTTCCTCAGCAAAAGTGTTTAACAGCTGTGAGTATAACGGAGCAGTGGTCACAACAGCTTCATCTACATCAATGCCTTCTTGTTCCTGTAAGCGTTCAATAGCAGTGTGCAACTCTTTCTCTTTCTCCTGTAATATTGTCACATTCTTATCCAACTCAGCCCTCTCTCTCTGCAGTCTTGAAAGAATATCCTCAAGACGTGACTTGCCTTCACGAAGCTCCTGCTGTGTGCGGCGAAGAGTCTCCAGTTCTGCTAGGGACTGTAGCGACTGTTCCTTGAGTCTCCTCCGTAGCTTATCTTCCACAGCAGATAAAAGAGATGCTTTAATGTGTTCCTCTGTGATAGTACCACCAGCTACTTCCGTTGCAACAGGACCACCATAGCCTGCTGCTGGTGGATAAGGAGTAGCTGTTGCAGCAGGTGGATAAGGCATGCCATTGGTGCTGACTGCACCAGGATATGGAGCCCCATAGCTAGGATATGGCAGATTTGATGTTGTTGGGTAAGGAGCTTGTGTTGGATACCCTGGTTGTGGAGCACCTTGAGGGAATGGGTACCCTGCTGGTTGCGGCATGAAGGAATTCACTGGATAGGGCGCCCTGGTCTCATTGCGAGGCTTTGAATAAACCGGTGGCAGCTCTCCAAACGCAGAGACCATGCATTGAATGAGCTTCTGTAGAGTGGAGCCATTTTGCGACCATTCGTGTAGAAATGGTAGGTATATTTTGCCGTTGCTATCGACATATTTTGAGACTTTAATAGACATATCTGACGTGGGTTTGACGAAACACAGCGGCGCATTTTGGGGGTGAGTGTCCATTAGCCAGATACACACAGGGATGTTATAGAACGCTCCTTTATAGTTTACGGGGATGGTACCTTCGAGGTTCAGCAGGTCTTTCCTGGCACCGTTGTTGAACACAAAGGCTTCCAGACGATAGGTCAAACTTCTGTACACTTGAATCAAATTAACCACTTCACGAGCCGTATAATCGCGGTGTTTGTATTTTGATAGATACTGCTTCAGAACTACATCATCGTTAGCCATGATTAGTTATTAATAAAAATAAGCTAGTAAACGAAATACAGCGATTAATTGAAGAAAATTACAGAAAATCGCACAATCAGAAAATCACATCGTTCATAGACAGCTTCAGTGATGTCATCAACGTTTCAACCAAATAGTCAGAAGTTTAATATTTTTCATAAAATCGACTAAAGTACCAAATCATTTAAGGCGACATTCCGAATTGGGCTGTAATTGATTCGAGCGCGCTTACACCCGTTCCGAGTTAGCGTGAGCGCGGTAACGATGTCCCGTGAATCGTCATAGATGACGTCATAACATGCGCCATCTTGCGAATACGCCGACCATGCCCTATAATAATCTGTGAGCGAATCGCCTAAATCGGAACGCAAATTAGCGATGTGAGCCACAGAGCATCATTATAATACTGATGTGAGCGCTGTCAGCGATTATTGTCCAACTAGGAATGCGGCCTTAATCTGTTCGGAGCATTTAATCAGATCTTAGAGCATTTAACCTAGGCATTTCATCTAACTTGATTTAATAATCTAAGAATCGGATGGACAATTCCCGTATTTTTAAAAAGGTTCGCATTCTAAACTTAGTCTCAATCTGTCAAAAATACAATCAATTTACGTACATTTTTGACATGTTTTTGATATTGATTGACGCTGAGATGAGATTGCCACAGTCCTGGCTGGAGGCCTTAATTTATTAGGGAATTCACAGGCAAGTCCGCTAAGCAGACGACAACCGCATAGGTTGACCTGCGAGATGCCAAACAAAAGAGATTGCCACTTGATTTTGAATATCTTTTATTTACGATAATAATTATTGGCTTTCTGATTGAAGGTATTTTTGATTCAATATAAAATAGCAACCATTTTATTGGTTTTTCTAGTTCTTGAGCACTCGAGCAAAGTAAAAGTAATAGCAAATGCAAAAAAAAAAAAAAACATTCCATACACAGTGGCAGGACTCTGGTTCCAGGGCCAACGTTATTCTTTGTGCGAGTATCAATCTTCCTCAATCAGAAGAACAAGAGTATGTACTTTTTGCTGATGGATGGCACGATATAATTCTTGGTTGTAGTTTATTTGAAAATTATGAGTCAGATATAAATAACTTCCCTAACAACAATAAAACATGGTTAAATACCAATGCTATAGAAGATAATGTAGAATAAACTAATAATTACACGGCTTAAAATTAGTTCCCGACCGTAGCGATGCATGGTGCTAAACGCCATGTATTAATAAAATGATTTTATGCAAAAAACGATTTTGATTTTGTAAGATTCTTACTGAATGTATGATTGAATGACGAACCATCGAAACGAAATATACGCATTAAATGATGAGCGATAAGGTTAATTGGTATATGAGCGAATGTGTTGAATTTTACAAATCACATCGCTTGCTGTGGCTTGCCGGAGGTGTTATCTTGAAACAAGGCAATATTTAAGTTACCCAATGAAAGTGATCGAACGAAACTCAAAAGATTGGGTCTTTATAAAAAAAAATACAACCAAAGACAAAGCACAGCCACAAAACGTCAAAATATTTCTGACAATTTCTTTTTCGGTGAGCTGTCAACGTTGCGAAACGTTTGATTGCAGTTCGCCTATTTTAATCCAAGTTAATCGCCTTGGAATAATTTGAAATACTTTAATTTGTATTTTTAAAATACAGCACAATGCCGCCTAAGTTCGATCCTAATGAGGTTAAAATCGGTAAGATTTGATACCAGTGAAAAACATGACCGGTTTCCGAGTGATAGTGTTCTTCAATTTGTGTGTGTATTTTTGCAGTAAACTTGCGATGCGTCGGTGGAGAAGTTGGTGCCACTTCGTCGTTGGCTCCTAAAATCGGTCCCCTTGGTCTGGTGAGCATACATTTCTTTAAACGTATATTTTGCAAATATCTAACCTAGAAACTTCGCATGGCAGTTCGAACACCTATTCTTTAAAAGATACAATTATTTGGTGGTATCTTAGAGACAACTCGATGTGTCCTCGTGTTGCAAGGATTGCGTATCTTTTTCTGAAGAAAAACCTAGTTTACTCACAAAATTATTGCTCCCTATGAAGTTAGTCGAAATCTAGTTGTCTCGCTAAGTTGATCATCCTGGGGGGTGCCTCCCTACCAGGCGCGTCCTTCCGGGTGGCGGATGGAAGGAACCCGCGACTCAGGATACTTTCCCTGTCGCGGCTACTCCGAATGGCCAATAAGGAGTCGCGGACCAGGCAATGTGACTGCCATGCTTTCTAGGTATCTGGCTACTTGTAGGATTAAGTAAGTTCATGATCGTTATTATTTCATATCATAACAGTGTGAAGTTGCTAGTTTTATCAATAATATTTTAAATTGAATTACAGTTTCTTTGGACCTAGCTTGGAGACATTTAATTGATAGTATACTGGATAAAACTACCCCAAAACACATGTTACTTTGAGAGAGCCAGAGAGCCCTCATCAACATCTCCAACTTCTCCAATTGAGATAATATTTTAGTTACATTACAACTAATGTAACTAAAATATTATCTCAATTGAAGAAGATCTATTGAAAATTTTAGGATTCAATCTCTTCATAATGGCTTACTAACATTTATTTCCACTCACAGTCCCCCAAGAAGGTTGGTGACGACATTGCCAAGGCCACCAGTGACTGGAAGGGTCTCAAGATCACCGTGCAGCTGATTGTACAGAACAGACAGGCCCAGATCTCTGTGGTGCCATCTGCCGCTGCTCTCATCATCAGAGCCCTGAAGGAGCCCCCACGTGACCGCAAGAAGCAGAAGAACAGTATGTATCAAGTCATATCAATTGAAAAGATGGATTTTCTCTTAGGATTTTTGAAATAAGTGCTTTCAGAAATAATTATACATCCACTGCCTAAATTCTTATTTTCTAATATTATACCATATAATTTTATACCATAAAAGTAAAAACAACATAAATTTAAAAATTATCTTAACCTTGAAAGTTTCCTTCCAAAAAGTGTCTTATTTGCAGAATAAACAAATTCTTCTTTTTTTCCAAGAATGATAAAATAACTTATTTAAATATAATTTTCTCCTAATTCCAGTCAAGCACAACGGCAACATAACCCTAGAAGATGTAATCACTATTGCCAAGACCATGAAAGCCAGATCAATGGCCCGCTACCTTTCCGGCACAGTCAAGGAGATCCTTGGTACTGCACAGTCCGTTGGATGCACAGTTGAGGGCAGGCCTCCCCATGACCTCATTAATGACATCAACTCTGGTGCTCTTACCATTGATGAATAAACCTAACATCTAAGTTTAACAAATTCTTGTTTTATTATTATTGTTCTAATGGCCTTCCCCCTCCTGGAAAAGCAGATGTAGACAAAAGAGCTAAGCTGAGTCAGTTTAGGCGGATCTTACACTGCAATCGCGACGGAAACTGAGACAAATGCCCCGCGCGGAAACGCAAACGTTTTAATTGAATAATTTATCTGTTGTAAATCAATTGCGGGGCGCGCTCCCCTTAGCGTGGTGCGTTGCAGGGTGATATCCGCGTTAGCTTATCTCAGCCATATGGGCCAAGGTTAACTTAGCTCTTGGTCTGTAACTGGCTATAATCAAGAGTGGCTAGAACTTCGTCCGCGTGAAATTTCTTTATCGCATTTTATCGCATCGCCCGCCCGCGCTTATTACTTCGTTTTCGCACACCCTAAACAAAGAAAACAACAAACTAATAAATGTCGAGAAAACTGAAAAAAAATGTGCCGAATAAAAAGAATCACACGCGCTTGCGATGACGTAGCTTCAGTTCTACCCTTTGAGTGACGTCACATGATCACATCGTAAGCGGCAAACAGCACAAACGGGTTGGTATTTCATAATGTATTAAAAAAAATAGATAAAACTTTTTTTTTTACTTTACTTTAATTACTGCAGTTGTGACCGAAAATGTATCCAAACTATTGACCTACGACTTACCTAGGTACGCAACGGTTTCCTGAAAGAGCGTTTTAGACTGCTAGTTTGTCATGAAAATCTGAATTTTTTAACAGTATTTGTAGTATATGTGATGTGAAAAATGCTCTGTATTTGGACACAATGGACGCATGTGGCAGCCACCGCTCTTCTCTGAAACCGTAGCTGCAGATACACCCTCGTTGGTCAAGTGGTCGCAATCGCTACTGCTGAGCATGGGTTCGATTCCCAGGTCGGGCAACGTGTATTGGGCAGCAGCCCGGAGTCTGGGTTTGTGCTCGGTTGATGGCAATAGGCTCGCCCCCTATTACATGGGACTTAGACGTAACTGGCGAAATGTGGGTGTTACTATAGGTAAACCTCTGCCCAACCCTTCGGGGAAACAAGGCGTGATGTTATGTTATATAGGCAATGAAACGCTCAGCACAGCCCACGTTCGCACGGACGTAAAAATACCGCGCACTGTATTTTAATTCTCGGTGATAAGCCGAGTGATGAGAATCTAGTGTGAGATAAAATCCCGTCGCGATATTTATACTTTCGTGCGAACATGGGCATGCATTAGAACGGTTAAATTACACATTATCCATGGAACTTCTACGAATCAAGTTGGTCGACTATTACTCATTCACTTGTACAGCCTACTTTCTGATTTAATTTAGTTACCCATAAAACTATAACTTGCTACATGGGAACATCGTAATCACGAAAAAACTATCAGCTGTTCCATAGATTTCGGTCGAGTAGGCATTTAAGTTTTGTACGCTAGGGATATCTGGTTATTTTTTTTTTTGTGTCGGGTATCTCGTAGTTGACCTTGAGAGGTCGTGACTACTTAACCGGACTACCCTGTGGCTGCCTTAAGCGGACTCAAAGCCTCCAGCCAGGGGCGTAAAACTACTTACATTACTAAGCGAACGCTCGCTAAGGGCACGGACCTCGGCAGGGACAGGCTGGATCTGGATTATATTATTATTATCTGGGGAATTTAAAGCTACAGGCTCAGCTACGGCGCGGGCTGGCACTTCGTCGAGCAAGGGTCGGAGGGGACAGTTACGTCGGGATCTTCGCGAGGAACCTCGGCGGCGAGGTCGGAATGTCGGTCTGTGTTTGTGCATTGTACTGGTGGCCCTACTGCTCTCCTGAATGAGAGTTATGTGGTCATCGGGGTCGGTGAGGACATGCTTGGGACGGCGGACATGACTAATGGAGGAGGGAATATAGCTAGCGGCTTTGACAACCAGAGGGTTGCGGTGATTCGCGGCGGTCTCGAAGAAACGCTTTGAAATGCGTTTCATGAACGGCGGATAGTGGGAATCTTGAGGTCGACGTGGAGGATTTCGTTGCGAACGTACCAGGGGGAGCCTGTAATCTTATTATTTTTCATCTGTACCACACACATTTTTATTACATTCTGTTACACCCGTATTCATGAACGGTACTATGAGGTCTGTGGAAGAACGAGGAGTACGATCAACCTGCTAATGATCGTGCAGTTGGCGTTCTGTAGTTTTTGCCTACCCCATGGGAAGAAGGGCTGAGTTTTATGTATTTAGTAGGCGTGATTACTATTGTATACCTTACCATGACAAATAACAGCTTTTAATTACCAAAGGTATCTGAGTTAAACCGCAGATAGACAGATACTATTTGGGGTACCTTGTTTTAATACGGAACCCTAAAAAGTGGGTTTGGGTAGATAGGTAAGTATTCAAAATTATGCTATCCTGTTATCACAGCGCCCTAACATGGTCAGTTCATCCACCTTCATATCCATCTTATCCAGACTCGTTTATTCAGTTGGTAATTTTTAACTGATCCCTAAAATAGAGGAGCGGAGAACAAAAAACCGATAAAACAAAAACATTGTACCTAGTTTGCCTACCTACCATTTTGGGGTAGTCTCATAGAGTAAAGTAACTAAAAAGAAAGGTAGTCTGGTAAAGTAAGAACTGAAAAACATTACCATCCTTCTAGGGGTAAAAACATATTCAATTTGTTTTTGCTATTGCCCACAAGATGGTGTTGTTTTGGATAACAGGTGGCACTACAGCTTAACTTGTGTCTGGGACATACAGAAAGGTTATGTATTTTTTTACTATGCAAATAGGTCAAAAGTAAAGGAAAAGTAATGTGATTATTTGTGACCAAAATACAACATTAACATGGATGACATCAATGAAAGTACTTTGTCTACTATTACTACCAACAAAAAAGAATTGTAGACAAAGTTTTGCGTAAAAAAATATTACATTATTATTATGTAAATTAAATTTAAAATTAATTTCAACCATCGTAATGATTATCGTTATTATTATAATTTTTTAAATAGTAAATTTTTATTGTAGTAATTCTTTTATTTTTTTTACTCGTCACCTTACGAGACAAAAAGTCTGGAGTCTGGCAACATCGTTCCCTCCAAGCAGAAATGTCAAAATGGCGTCAACGCAGGACGCTTGGTATATTTCTTTACTTGGTTTAGCAGAACATTTCCGTACATCGGATCCTCCTGACATAAAAAGTTGTATCCAGTGCCTACAAGCTGTATTTAATTTCAAACCTCCACAAAGAGTCGAAGCCAGGACGCATTTACAACTTGGAAATATTCTTTTGACACACACCAAAAACATCGACTTGGCGAGAACGCATTTAGAGCAGAGTGTAAGTTTTTTTGTTGTTGTTATTCCTATAGTTTGGGAGTGTAATGTGTTATAAAGAATCGGTAGTTGGGATAATTGAATTGAGTACCTGCAACTTATGTATGTTTGTGGGTATATAAGATGCTACTTTCTCAAAGTATGTAAACAAAGTTGAAGTGGGTCATATGGTGATTAAACAGTGTTGTGGTTTCAGTGGTGCATGTCACAGACTATCAATGGGTTCGATGATGTTAAGTTCGAGGCAGCAAGCGTGCTTGCAGATCTGTTTGAGGCCCAGGGCCAGCCATCACATTCAAAGCCCATTCTACGGAAAGCCATTGAGTTGTCACAGCATAGTGTTTACTGGCACTGCAGACTTATATTCCAGCTGGCAGTAAGTATACAATCTGTGTTATTCTGTGTCATTTACATAACCTTTTGCTCTTTAAGGAATGTTATAAATGTTTATTAGATTATCATATCCACTTATGATTTCTAAGATAAACAATCCTGACATTTGTTAAGTTAGTATTGTTTGAATTGAATTAGTTACAGTATGTACTGTAGATGTTATTTTAATGTTTATATATTATATATTATAGATACTTAACTTACATATAATATGTATATGCAATAATATGAAATAGATAATTTTCTTAAAGTTTTTTGTTGTGCTTGTTGTTTGCATCTAACACAAACATTGTTTTTTTGGTCTGTATCTTATTGTTTTGTGACAAACATTTTCATGTCACAATGAGAAACAATATTATTTTCACATAATTATTTAGTATTTAATTGAACTTATTATACAATGATAATGACATATCATTTTATAATAACTTCAATTAATTACTTGTTTAAGTTTGTTAGTTATTGTTTTTAACCTTGACTTAGGTAATTTTCTCACAAGAGATTTGTTATAGATTTCAGCATGTTCTATGTTAGAGGGTATGGTTTCCGCACTTAGTCCTACATGTGGACCATTGTACGTGGGCCATGGCGGCCGTCATTGGTTTTTATTCCAACCAGCCCACCTCCCTCCAGACGCGGATCAAAGCTTCTGGTCTGTTGAGAACCTCTGTGTAAGATCCGAGTGTCCCGAGGGTTTCTGTTCTAATCTGGGTAACGCCTGTGCACTCAAAGAGCATGTGCGCAACGGTCTCGTCCGACTCCATGCAAGCTCTGCACAGAGGGCTGTCCGTTATGCCTATTGTGTAGAAGTGTTTATTTACCGAGCAGTGTCCTGTGATGGTCCTCGTCACCAGGCGCAGGCCATTTCTATTCAGACATAATAAACGTCTGGTTAGCCTGCCATCTAACGATGGCAAAGCTTCCTTGGACTGCCTGCAGCCTGGTGTCGAGGTCCACCACCTCTCGGCTTGTGTGTGGGTGGACTCCTGCAGCCACCTGCGTATCTGGTTGAAGGGGATGGGTATGATGGGTTCACGCGCGCATGACGTGCTGGATGCTCTCCTGGCTAATTCGTCAGCTGCGTCATTGCCCAGCGATCCACTGTGTCCTTTTATCCATTGCAGTGTCACTGTGTTGCGGTTTAGTACCGTTACTCGTTCTAGAGCTTTGTGACATTCTAGTACTATACTTGAGGTAATATATTTTTTCCTCAATTATTGGAGGACTGAGGCGCTGTCGGAGAGTATACGTATATGTGTGTCCGTAACTTTCCTGGTTTCTATGGCGTACGCCGCTTGTATAATGCCCACACACTCCGCCTGATAGACGGTGTTGAACATTCCCAGCGGATTTGATATGCTTATGTTGAGGTCGTGTGAAAAGACTCAACTCCGGTCCCAGATCCGGTCTTCGAGCCGTCGGTGTATACTCTCATCTCGTTCGGGCGTGAGTAGTCACACCGTTCTTCCGAGAGAACGATGTTGTAGTGCTTTTGGAAGTAGTGTTGCTTCGGGGTTTTGTCGCAGGGTGATGCCGATATATGGAGCCTAAAGGCAGCCAGGGTCGCCTCCTCCCGCACGATGAGGTGTAGGGGTGGCAGCCCAAGCATTGCCTGTAGGGCAGCAGTGGGTGTAGTTCTCATGCAGCTAGTGATTGCTACACAAGCAAACAGTTTTTCGAGATCTCTTTGGGCTGTGCTCAGGTCTGTCCTAGGCCACCAGACTAACGAGCCGTACGTGATAATTGGTCTAATGACAGTAGTGTATAGCCAGTAGGTTACCTTGGGGTTAATCCCCCAGTTTCTGCCAAGCATTCGCTTGCACTGCCACAGAGATATGCTGGCTTTTGTAGTGATGTAGTTGGTGTGTTTTGCCCAATTCAGCTGTTTATCCAAATATATGCCTAGGTACTTGGTTTCGGTTGATAGGCTTAGGGTAGTTCCGAAGAATCGTGGTAGTTGTAGTGTCGTCAGTTTCCTCTTTTTTTGTAAAGAGGATCAGTTCGGTCTTTGTGGGGTTGGCGGTTAGCTGGTGTCTATTGCACCAGTCCTCTACTATTTTCAAGGCTTGGCGCATAAGTTTGCATAGGGTATTTTCATGGGTGCCATTTATTATTATGGTTATATCATCGGCATAGCCTACAGTAAAGTAGCCTTTGTCATTTAGTGTTCTGATGAGGCTGTCTACAACCAAGTTCCACAGAAGTGGCGAGAGAACGCCCCCCTGCGGGCAGCCCTTCGCCACAATGGCCCTTGTGGTGTCGTTCACTGTTACCTGTACAGCTCTCAATTTGAGCATATTAGTGATCCACCCGCTCAGGGTCGGGTCTATATTGTGTCTGTCGAGGGCCATGTTGATGCTACCAAACGTGGTTTTGTCAAAAGCGCCCTCGATATCAATGAAGACGGCTAGTGCTGAGCATTTGTGGTCCACCGCGCATTCAATCTTGGAAACTACGCTATGTAACGCAGATTCCGTTGTGGTTTTGCCTGAAGAGGTCCGTCTCGAATGTATCTATCACAGAGTCTCTCTAGGGTTTTCAGTAGGAAGGATGTGAGGCTTATGGGCCTATAGGCCTTGGGTTCTGTGTAGTCGGATTTGCCTGGTTTGGGTATGAATATGACTTTCACTTCGCGCCAAGCTAGGGGTCTGTGTCTGAGTGCTATACAGGCCCGGAAGGTCTCCACCAGGCATGGTGTCATTATATCAACCCCCCATTGTAGGAGGGCTGGGAAGATGCCATCCAGCCCAGCGGACTTATAGGGCTGAAAGGTGTTGATGGCCCACTTTATCCGGTCTTCTGTTACTATATTGCGGGCTCTAGACCAGTCTTGATCCGTTGGGGTCCATTCTGGTTCAGCTTCCCACACCTTGTCCTCTAGGAGTTTGCAGTCTGGGAAGTGAGTCTCGAGGAGGATCTTACTGGTTTCATGGTCATTTAGTGTGTCTGAGTTGTCGGGTTTTTTCAGCGCGCCGAGGGTTCGGTCCTGATCAGTTGATAGTATTTTCCTCCTCTGAGTTTCGGTGCGTCGCTGCCCCAGAGTGGGTGGTGAGCGTTTGAGTCGGTGCAGATGATCAGCACCCTAATTGCGTAACGCATTTTCGTAAACGATTACGACTAATCTGTTTGATTTTGACGGTTCAAGAACATTCATTGCGTTCTATATATTGTTGAGCAGAATTTTTATCGAACTTAAGAAGCAATGGATTAGGAATCTGTTTCAAAACGATTCAGATTCCGATTGATTGTGTATTACGCAATTAGGGTGCAGGTCTAGATTGGCACGCTCGCAGTGTTGTACCAGGTCGGTCATCTCTTTTGGCGGGCAGTTTGCGTCCTCGCCTGGCATGTATACCGAGGCCAATACAACAACGGGAACGTCGCCTTCGGTCTGGAGCCTGACAGCTGTCAGGTCTCTGGAACAGAACTGAGTGAGTGGTGTGGTAGGAATTCCATTGGGTATGTAGGCGCAGGTTCTTGGTTTGTCTGAATTATGTGTGTTGAGGATTAGCTTACCTCCGATGTTGCCGAGGCCGCATATCCTATTGTTCCTGATCCATGGTTCCTGGATCAGTGTGATGGTTCGGGGTTTTACCTCCAGTGCCCTGCGCAAGCTAGCCGTGGCAGTTTGGCTATGCTGGAGGTTGGTCTGTATGATGTTTAGGGGCTTCGAAGGCAGTAGGGTGGAGTTAGTCGGAGATAGATCCATCGGACGGTATCTCCGCTTCCTCCACTCTGGCTTGGTATGTTTGTTGATCACATGGCGACGAGGCGAGGAGTTGCTCGTTCCAACCAGGTGATCCGGGCGATATGGTGACAACATCGGCCATTGCCGCACGGGCCATGACCTCCTCGAAGTGGGCGATGTCCGGTTCGGTCGTCTGTGTCGATGTCAGTGCTGTCTCTTTCACTTCTGTGTCAGTCTTTGTGTCGGCGGGTTGGGTCGTGGGCCAGAAGCGTACGTATATCGACCCAAGGAGGTACGATATCCGTCGCTCCCGGGCCAAGACCTTTTCCACTGTACAGCGACCACCTGGCGATGTCATACCAAGTGTTCTGACGAACCAGAACACTTTGGAGCCGGGCCACGTCACCTCCTTACGAGGGACGAAAAGCGAGACTCGGACACGGGTGGGCACGTCAGATTGTCGTAGTACCGTAAGTGTGAGGTCGGTGTCTGGTAGTCGGATTTTGGGCGCATTTTGCGTCAACCAAGTCAGGGCATAGTCGTCCTCGCACCACATCTGCACGGTGCCTTCCGCTACCCGTGGGTATCCGCGGAAGGAGGGGAGTGGTGTCGTCGAGTCCGTGTTCATCAACAGGTCTTCGAGGCCTGACTTCGAGGTATGCGATGGGTTGCGGGTACTGGCGCGTTGATCGCGGCCGAGTTTGCGTGTATAGGCGCGTTAGTCGCGGCCGGTGTTGAGAAATTAGGCGCGTTAGTCGCTGCCTGGTTTGTAGGCGCTGAAGAGCGCTGTGATATTTTGCAGTCTGTTGCCCCCCCCACAGAATACGTTGGGGGCTGACCGCCGTGGCGGTGTGGGCTTCCCCGGCCTGGCCGGGACCCACCTGGGTAGTTTTTTTCTACGTTCTGCATGATATCTTTTTGGGGGTGGGCTTTTTTGGAATCGAGGTTACCCCTCCTCTGGGACCGACGGGACATAGGGATAGGAAGGAAGGCATTTGGTGAGAGGGTGTGGGTAATTTGGGTTCACCCTAGGTCTGGGATAAGGCCTAAGGATTTGGGAAACGGCAGGAAATTAGTGGATAGGGAGGGATGGTTTTGTTAGCCGTTCAGGTTCATGGGAGGTAGGGTATCTAGGTTACCCTGAGCCTGGGATTGGGCCTTCGGGAACTTCTCTTGTCCGGGATCTCTTACAAGATGCTCCGGCCGGAATCGACCATTCTAGACGGTCCCGCAGCCGGAGTTGGGCTATCCGCAACCTGCCCACCCGCTTGGTTGCAAGAGAAGAAGTGCCTGGCGATCCGGGTCGCCCCACCGCGGATGTACGCATACATTCGTGTTGGAGCAATCCAGCTCGCCCCGAGTTTCAGCATATGGTCTTTTTGATTTTAGCCTAGCCTTTGGGAAACTTGAGGCAAACTTCAGAATGGTAGTGGTCTATCTATGGTTTTAGTTTGTAATACTAAAACCACAAAAAAGATAATGTAATAATAAAAATTTAATGGATAATACGGTCCCTAATTGGGAAGCCAAATGTAATATTAAAAATTAAAAGAATAGGTGTGTGTGTGTGTGTGTGTGTGATCTCCTAAAAAAAAGTATGTTATTGTAAGAAATTAAATTTCGGGCGCCGTGGAGCGACACACTATTAATAGATAGCCAGATAAATAAAGTTGGAGAGATTGGACCATTAATCTTAGGATGGGGGCCTGTGGATGTCAATGGTGATTAAAAGACTCACTACCTTGAACGTTCCCAGTTTATTGTACCTTTAGCCTAATGTATACTATTATATTAATATAAAGTTTACTTGCTATATCATCATTGCATCTTTAAATTCGCAGCTGAAGGCTGTTATGTTCTATAGGAAAAAAAAAAATATATAAAAAATATGTAACTTGAAGCTTGACCCCGAGAGCCGGAAGGTGGTACCTCTCAGGTAATCAGCCCCCGTGGAAGGCCAGTAGAAATTTATTTGAAGTAAAGGTGGAATAAGCACCCACAGTTGTAGGCTGTGGACAAAAAGGAACTCGCTTATTCCAGGTATATAAACTCGCGTCTCCCTCGGTGTACCGTGAAGATATTTGGTATAAGAGACGTAGGGAGGCGACGAGGAAACCAAAAATCGGATCGAAATATCCACCGGGACCATTCCACGGGTCCTTTGGTTTAGGATTAGGGCATTAAAGCGCCACAATAAACTAGATTAGTTACGATTCCATTCAGGAAAAATCAAGAGACATGTCACTTGACCAACAAAGATCGCAAAAAAAAAGTGAAGTCCAATTTTGACGTCCAAAAATGTCATACGAAATGTATCACAGATAAAAAAATAAAATTAAGAAATCGTTCCGAAATCGACTACAATCAACAATACATGTAACGGTGTAAAAAAAACTCGTTACATTACATCCCTCCCCGAAAAAAAATAAAAGAAAGCAATTTCTTTTATGCCAAAAAAACAACGATCAAGGTAAAACGAACAGTTTCCCAAAAAAACAGGAAATATAAACAGCGTGTATACAAACAACACTTACAGGTGCAGACTAAATACTAGCACAACCGACCCATAATGTCAAAAGAACCACAAGAGTACAGTTAAGCACCTTCGCCACTGACTAACAAGTTAAATCCGAGTTCTACTATAGAATCAGTTAAGTGCAGCAGTCGCTTAACACTGTAAAACAATACAACAGAACTATACCCAATTGAGTGCGGTTGGGCACCATCGCCACCGACTAACAAGTATAAAATTCTAAAAAGACAAAAAAATACCAATACAAATTCGGTTAGGCACTATAGCCGCCGACTAGCAAGTATAAAGCTTTACAAACAAACAAAAAAATACTAATAAGAGTTCGGTTAGGCACCATAGCCGCCGACTAGCAAGTATATGTTTAATGTAACAGGATAAAAAGAATATTAATTCGAGTACAGTTAAGCGCAAAGGCCGCTGTTTAACGAGATTAATCCAAAAAAATTCTATATGAGTGCAGTTAGGCACCATCGCCACTGACTAACAGGAACAAATTATAACTGTGAGAAACAGTTAAGAACCTTCACATCTCTAAAGATGCAAAGAAAAAAGATGTTGTGATCGGCTCAACTCCACCAACTTTCCGGGCACAAACAAAAAAAAAAATGTTGTGATCGGCTCAACTCCACCAACTTTCCGGGCACAAACAAAAAAAAATGTTGTGATCGGCTCAACTCCACCAACTTTCCGGGCACAAACAAAAAAAATGTTGTGATCGGCTCAACTCCACCAACTTTCCGGGCACAAACAAAAAAAGAAATCACTGTGTTCTTCCTAAGTGCACCACGAAATATTCCGGGTGACAGAGTCACTATAGGAGCACAATGATAAAAAAAATAGGTAAACCTCTACAAGTGTAAACAAAACGTACAAAGGTAGTAGGCACCAATTCAGGAATTGCATGCAAAATTTTACACAGGAAAATTGCGTACAAGACTGTTTAAAAAAAATATATACATGATAATAATAGTATAATAATAAGATCTTTCGATATGGAAAATGTATCTGTGTGGGTTGAAGAAGTTTATAAAAATGTCCTAAGTTGTAATTTAGAATGTTAAATCAAGATTTAATAAATTTTATAAGAAGTTACCTAACATACATCTTCATTCAAATCACCGATAACCTATCATCCATCCCATCGTGCATCACACTATCAAAAGTGACCTTCAAACAAAATCATCAAAATCAAGATTAATAATGGGAAACCAAATTAAAATTTAATTATATCCTTAACATGATAACGAGCAGTCGTTCCCTTATTAAGGTCTTTCAGAATATAAACATTATCAGAGATCTTTTCAATAATTTTACATTTAATAAACTTAGGAGCAAGTTTTGCCGAAAAATAAGTAGGTGCATGAGATTGAACGAAACTTCTTCTCCACACGACATCACCCACATCAAAAGAAATGACTTTGCGACCTTTGTTATAATAGCGAGCATTACGCTGATAAGCTTTTAATAAATGAGTTTGCACTTTAACAAAAATATTACTAAGTGAATTGAGAGAATCGGCATAGTGAACTCTATTGGAAATTTCCAGTTCATCTATGTTATCGATAGAATCACTAAAACGATGTAAAGAAGCATCAAAAATAAGTTCTCTACCAAACATCAAAAAATTAGGTGTGAAATCTGTGGCCAGATTAACACTATTATTCAAAGCTAGTTGAATATTAGGTAAATATTTAGACCAAGTTCTATGATCATCTTTGACAAAACAAGCTATGCAAGTTTCAACAGTTTTATTATATCTCTCAACAGTATTATTTTGAGGCGTGTATAAAGTATTATAAAATATTTTATTAATGTTAAAACCCTTCAAAAACTCTACAAAATGTTTAGAAGTGAATTGTGTACCATTATCACAAACAATTATTTTGGGACAACCAAATTTAAGAAATATTTCTTTTTCAAAAAGTTTATTTATTACTCTAGTAGTAGCATTTATCATAGGAAAAATCCAGCAGTATTTAGTGAAAACATCAACAACTGAAAGAATATATTTATGTCCAGAATAAGATTTAGGCAATATACCTATAATGTCTACTGAAAGCATCAACATAGGACGATCAACTTTTTTAGGGTTAACCATAATACCAAAAGGAGGTTGAGTGGTATGTTTATAAGCTTTACAAGTATCACAAGCAAGAATATATTTTTGAACATCATTAAACATCCCTTTCCAAAAATAGTGTTGTTTTAATTTATTTAAAGTTTTATGAATACCTAAGTGTCCAGAATTAATATCATCATGATTAGAACGAATTGTATCTAATATGTGTTCTTTAGGAATAACTATCTTCCAATTAAGATTACTATTAGGATCAAACTTACTTTTACAAAACTTATATAAGGCTTTATTTTCTACTCTAAAGTTCTTATATCTACAAGGAGACTTTTGACAATTAATAAATACTTTTTTAAACCAAGGATCATAAATATCATCATCGGGTAAGACTAAATTATTTTCAGAGATTCCTATAGCAGCTATTTCAATACGAGACAAAGCATCTGGGACTAAATGTAAAGAACCTTTTTTATGAAATATATCATAAGTAAATTGAGAAATTCTAGCAGCCCAACGCGCTAAGCGTCCACTAGGATTGCTAAGACCTAAAAGCCAAATCGAATCTTAACCAAAAAGCAAAATCTAAAATGAAATCAAGTTGAAAAGAAGGGATAATATGAAAATTAAACTTTTTAGTTAAATTATCACAAGTTACAGGTAATTCAGTGATACCAATAATTATAAGCATTACTAAAAACAGAATTTATTTTATAACCTAACTGAAAAAATTGTCATGACTATTTGAACCCAAAATACAACTATTTAAACCAACTAACAAAATTTCGTCTAAATTTTGTATAAAAATATTCTTCAACTTCAGTAATAAATTCTCCAACACAAGATAACCAAAGCATTCATAGAACTAAATGAAGGCAGAGCGTGCAAAGCAAAAGCTGACGAAGAGTGTGCAATCCTTTAATTATGATCAAAAGGAGGAAAATGTCAGGAGCAGTTTGTGCAACATTAGGATCCGAGCAAGCGCCATCAGATTCTGTGTGGTCTTTAGCAATAAGCGGAAAAGACTGGTCTTCATTAGCCATCATGAATAAACTAAACGAAAATTGATGAGCAAAGCAAGATGTAAATTTAAAAAAAAATGAAATATTTGAGGGTAAGTGTAAAATATTTTCTAAGTTTTTTTTTTTTTTTTTGATGAAACTATCAAGTAAAAAGATGCAATAATAATTTACAGGATAAGTTTAAACTACTTAAAGTAAGGTTACCAAGTTAAACCAAAGTTTACTTAAGATTAAATATGAAACAAAAACTTCCAAAGTTGTAAAATACTTGAGGTTAAAAAGATATGTTCAAAGTTTGTTTTGATGAAAATTTCAAGTTAAAAAATGCAGTAACAATTTACAAGATCAATTCAAGTTACTAAAAGTAAGATTACTTAGTTAAACTAAAGTTTGCTTTAGATTAAATATGAAACAAAGTTTCACCGCACTTAATTTACACTGTTGAGACACTTAGATAAAACAAACTGTCTTACCATACAAAATGTTGGTTTTGTAAGAAAAAGAAGAAGTAATGCTGTAACCATAAACATTAAACATACACAATAGTACAAAGTACAATAATGTTAGTAGAAAATACTGTTTACTTAAAAGCAAACATCCAAAGAATTTAAGTTTTAAATTACAACATTGTACAATAATGTGTTACTACAAAATTTCAAGATGCAATGAATCAATAACAAAATAAGTAAGCTAAATTCAAGTCCCTGTTCGCTTGAGCGACAAATGTAATAATAAAATTTTAAAGAATAGGTGTGTGTGTGTGTGTGTGTGTGATCTCCTAAAAAAAAGTATGTTATTGTAAGAAATTAAATTTCGGGCGCCGTGGAGCGACACACTATTAATAGATAGCCAGATAAATAAAGTTGGAGAGATTGGACCATTAATCTTAGGATGGGGGCCTGTGGATGTCAATGGTGATTAAAAGACTCACTACCTTGAACGTTCCCAGTTTATTGTACCTTTAGCCTAATGTATACTATTATATTAATATAAAGTTTACTTGCTATATCATCATTGCATCTTTAAATTCGCAGCTGAAGGCTGTTATGTTCTATAGGAAAAAAAAAAAAAATATAAAAAATATGTAACTTGAAGCTTGACCCCGAGAGCCGGAAGGTGGTACCTCTCAGGTAATCAGCCCCCGTGGAAGGCCAGTAGAAATTTATTTGAAGTAAAGGTGGAATAAGCACCCACAGTTGTAGGCTGTGGACAAAAAGGAACTCGCTTATTCCAGGTATATAAACTCGCGTCTCCCTCGGTGTACCGTGAAGATATTTGGTATAAGAGACGTAGGGAGGCGACGAGGAAACCAAAAATCGGATCGAAATATCCACCGGGACCATTCCACGGGTCCTTTGGTTTAGGATTAGGGCATTAAAGCGCCACAATAAACTAGATTAGTTACGATTCCATTCAGGAAAAATCAAGAGACATGTCACTTGACCAACAAAGATCGCAAAAAAAAAGTGAAGTCCAATTTTGACGTCCAAAAATGTCATACGAAATGTATCACAGATAAAAAAATAAAATTAAGAAATCGTTCCGAAATCGACTACAATCAACAATACATGTAACGGTGTAAAAAAACTCGTTACAATAAGAATCAAGAATCATGGAGCCAAGTAGGCTACTCCATGATTCCAAAGAAGAAATTCTGAAACAAATTTAGGTTTGTTTTGAAATACGACCATTATATTAAGTTGTGCCATGTTTGAAAGTGCCTTAAGTACTGTACCTGTAAAGTTTAATGTTGAGGTGGTATAGACCAGCAAACATACAACAGAGAGCCTTATCAATATAACGTGGTAAACAAATAAATATGAAAGAATGAAAATGTATCTATTGAGACTCGCACACATAGAACAATCTGCTTAGCCTTTTCTCAAAAATGTAGGGGTTGGATAACAGTCTTACCAGATGCAGCAACTAGTATTTTACATAGAGCAACTGCCTATCTATCTTCTACAACCCAGATACTCCTTGGTCAGACCGGTTGTCAGAAGTTTGGGCTTCTGGTACCAACAGCTTACCAACTCGCACAGGAAGAACACTATTTCACTATTATGGCACAAACATAAAAATGATATACAAACAACAGTAATTATAAAAAGAAACAAAGTCCTGTACAAGGCCTTTTTTTTAAAGCGCCAATCTAACAATTAATAATATCGTTTTTTTCAGCAAATCCACGCAACGGAGAAAGAATATGAAGTGGCGAGCAGCCTGTTAGGAGTTGGCGTGGATTATGCACAGATATCCAATGTGCCTTACACGCGCGTCCTTTTTATACTCAGTAGGGTTATGGTAAGTCAACTTTATACTTCTTCTTTTTTTGACTGCCTCATTGGTCTTGTGGTCGCAAGAGCAACTGCTGAGCATGAGGTCCTGGGTTCGATTCCCATGTTGGGAAAAGTGTTATTGGGTTTTTGTATCTAAAATTACTCAGTAGCAGCCTGGAGTCTGGATTTGTGTCCGGTGTTGCCAGATGGCAATAGGCTCGCCCCCTATTACATGAGAGTTAAGCATAACTGGCGAAATGAGGATGTACTATAGGTACACCTCTGCCTAATCCTTCTGGGATTACTGGCGTGATGTTATGTTATCCTTTCCTTTATTCAAATTCCAAATTTTTTTATCAGGGCCTGGTTGTCGTACATAGACAAAAGAGTTAGATACAGAGTATCCTCCAAAAACTACCAAAGCCTGTAATTTTTTTTAAATGAAGTTTTGTCAAAATGAGAGTATAATATAATTTTTTAAACATAGTGAGGTTGAGTAACTAGATTTATGCCTTATAATATTTTTGGTTATTATACTTGTTTATACCTCGTCTGATTTCGTTTAGCATTTGTAAAAGTGAGTTCAAGCTTAAAACATTTCAAACATATACGGAACCTCCTCGTGAATGTTCGACGATTTCATATGTGCGTTCTCGTAAACTTTGTACAGGTAAACCAGAAAAGGTATGCGCTTCGGTAATCGATGGTTTTCAAATGAGGCGCACCTCACAGTTATCTCGACTCACAAGCAAAGCTGTACTCTCTGTGCTGCCGCACATTGTAGTAATGCACTTGCATTGCATTATCAAAAAGTCCTCTTATGGTTCTCAAATCCAAAACCTGTAAATTTTGTTACTTTAAATCAAATGGACGACCGCCATTCTTCCTCCAGCCGCCGGGTCCAGTTGCCGGAGGTAAGCGGAATTAGTAATTGAAAATGTGTAATTTTCAATTCGAAAACCGAATCGTTGTGAACAGCTATGCTGATTGTTAATCGTACTCAAAAGTTTTGAAAAGTTTTTTGAAATTGGATAATGTTGCTGATCTGGAACAGGAATGATGACAATATTTTTATTTTAAACTCAAAAAAATATTTGCTTTCAAATGGCGTAAGCACTATTGCAAAAAGTATAAAAGCTTAAAAAATTGCCAAGTTATAAAAGATTTAAAATAAGTGTTAGACAAGGACAGCACTATTGTAGAAGTGACGGCACGACTATGTAATTTCATACTAGCCCCGTACATTGTCCGTACAGCGCGACAAGGACGAGAATAATCTTCTCCATAAACTTTTAAATCGTGTAGCTTCTTCATGTTTACATCGGTTTAACAGATTTTTTTCGATAATCTAATTTTTACCGTGCCTTCTTTGAAATTACATTAGTTTTTCGAACATTTTTAATATTAGTCATCATCTCTAATATGGTAATAGAAACAGGCAAGTACTTCCGTGGTTGTAACAGCTCTATATTAGATCTCATCATCGCATGTTCGTATTTCCAAAGAAAGACGATAATTTCCAAAGCGCATAATTTTCTAGGGAGATCTGTACTCAACTTCACAGTCTAATAGCATTGAAGTATGAACTCATTGCCTAACTCTAATCCCATTTGTTCCAGCTGTTGTTAATAGACAAGAAAATCACTGAAGTGTTGCCTCTAATGAACCAGGCGGGTCACCTAGTAGACACCTGGAGCGGCAGTCATCACCAAAAAGAGTACATCAAAGTATTTTTCTTAGTGCTACAGGTAATCATTTTTTTGTCCATTTTTATTTTATTTACCATCATCATCATTTCAGCCACATAACCCCACCGTTGACAGAGCCGGAATATTTTAAGAGGGAAGCGCAAGGTTGCCCGCGAAATTCAACCCTCTAAGCTCATATAATCTTTTTGATGACAATTTCATAACATGTCTATCAATAGGATTATACGAACTTGAAGGGATGTATTGATGACTTTAATGATTATTATTCTGTAAATACATACTTGTTACGGTTGCAAATCATATTTTTGTTCAACATACAACCTGTCACTGACCTGCAAATTACAAAAAAACTTAAGAAAAGTTGAATTTCGCGGGAAACCTGGCGCTACCCTCTTAAAAGAAAATAATTGAACTCTCGTTTAAACAACTTTTATCATCATTCCTTCTCACTCGCACATTATACAGTGTTACTGAAAGGTATACTTCTGTAAGCTTCTGTTGGCGGCCATTTTCAATATAATTATCTATAATGTTGATAAACTGTCGCAACTAGAAAATAAAAATTAACTCAAAAACTAAAAAGGTATAAACATAGGTCACAAAGACATCGTGAAAACCGGCCAAGTCCGAGTCGAACTCGCACACGAAGGGTTCCATACCACCGTATTAATTTAACATAAAACTACATTAAAAAAGAACACTTCTTGGTCGTCGTCCTTTAATTTGTAACTTATTATTGTATTTGTTGTTATAGCGGCAATAAATATACACACTTTGTGAAAATTTGGACGGATAGCGGAGGCTTTGTAATAAGGTTCCATTGGCACAATTAGGGTACGGAACCCTAAAAAGACATTGGTTTTCGTATAACCAGAGTTCCACATTATCTGTATGATTTGTTGATTAGTTGTTGGGTAAAAAAAGCATGTTATCTGCTTTTGAAGAAACCGCTTCACCAATTTATTTCGTCGGCAGGTATGTCACTACTTAATGGCGGGGCAGGTGAAGAGTGTGAAGCCTTGTCTAAAGCAGCTGCAGCAGAGCATACAGACTATCATGGCGCCTAATTGGCCCGACGATGACAGTAAGTATCAGTTTTATATTGTTTAAAGTAAACTAATAGCAATATAATATTGCTGCCATTTGTACCGTTCAGATGTAGGTAAATAATATATTATCTATACTAATTTTTATAAAGAGGAAAGATTTGATTGTTTGTTTGAATTGAATAGGCTCCGAAACTGCTGGACCGATTAGAAAAATTGTTTTACCTTAGAAACCGAAATTATGTCTGATGAACATTGGCAATTTTTTTATTTTATTTTATTAATTCACTTGGACGAAGTCGCGGGTTCGCCCGCTAGTGTTTTACACTATATTTGCTCGGAAAGTACCTTATTACTTTATTTTTTTAATGACTACGTCATTTTAGTTGTACGAATGTGCGGATCGAAAAAATATATAAAAATCCATTGTTAACGTACTGTGTTTTTATCACGCTTTTATTAGCTTGACCTGTATGTAAGTATGTATGTAAAGTAATATTTTAAGTTCATTTTCACCTACTTCTAGGAGTCTTATTTACTTGGAAATTTGCACAGGGGTCAAGGGCCGATGACAATACAAGAATCTCATAACTTTATATTAATGTCCTGACTAGGATCAGCAGGATAAAAAAATATTTAGATTAGTGGGTACTTGGATCTATTGTGGAATATATAAGATATCAAAAACCGAAGCGTTTTGTTATAAGTGTTTCTTTTTATTGTCATCTTGAGACAAAAAATTCAGAAAATAAATTATAGTTTTAAAAAACATGCTTTAATAGTAAACTAACTTTTTTTTTAGTATAAGAGAGTTTGTGTTATTGCAATATAATATCCGACAATCGATAATCATAATTAATTTAGAATACGATAAATATAAATATTAAGATATTATCAAAAACTCAAAGTAAAAAACGTGGGGTGCTTAATTATATTTTTATAATAATTCTGATATTGCAAACAGAAACTAATGAAATGATCCTCACATTCGATATATCAAGCAAGCACCTCACGCTTTTTCACTTCATTTGATACTCAAAATTTATTTTCTACTTCTTAGTTCATTTGCTATTAAAGCGTGTTTGCTTAGTTTTTTTTTTTTAATTTTAGGGCAATTCAGTAGCTAACCTTATTAAAAGTTTTGATCAACAAGCGCAAAATGATACTGGCCACATACTGTTGCTGCACATTTATATTAAAAATAATAATTAAAAAGGAGTGAAAAGTGGAATTCGCGCGAATGCGGATAGTTTCTTTTTGTTTTATTTATCTGAGTTTATCAATTTGTGTTTACGATCTACTCGAAATGCCGTCTATTAGTGCTAGTGAAGAATTGATGACTCCGCCAGAATTAAAAGAAACTGCCTAAGCTGTTATTAAGAACCTATTGTCCGGGAAATCCAGAAATAAAAATAAAGAGACATATATTGAAGATTTTTTGCAGTGGAAAAGCGAGAAAAATGCGACTATTTAAAAAAAAAATGATTTACATTAGTAAAAAACGCAGAAATATAAACCAAGTACCTTGTGGTCTTTGTACTCTATGTTAAAAAGTACTATATTGACAAGAAACGACATCAATATTGGGGAATACAATCAATTTACAGGATTTCTGAAAAGAAAATCCGAGGGATTCCGTAGTAGGAAGTCAAAAGTTCTTGTAAGAAGTCAAAAGTCTAAAGCATGCATATTACTTTTTGGAAAATGCTCCAGATGAAAATATTTGTTGATGAAGGTAAGGTTTATGAACAAACATGCTGTTTTATGTTTGATCTATTTTACAAGTTATTTTGATTTTTGAGTAAATGTTGCCCATCGATCGCTAGAATTTGTAAATATAACAACAACCGATATCGATATCCACGAGAATTAAACGTTAGTCGATCACGTCGATGTAACGAGCCTTCTGAAGGATATTGTTTTTCGGAAATCCAGTCTCGCTGATGTGCTAACGAAATTAGAGTCATCACAAAACACCGTCGCCGATTTGCGCAAAGTAATTGCGAGTAGCGCAACAGCGACGGTAATTAGGTCAACAGCCGATGCTTCCAATGAAATCATGTGTCACGGAGCTGGCCTCGAAATATCGTCTTCGATTTCCGCATCAGTAGTTTCGTCGCCTGCGCATCCGTCGATTGCTAGCCGTCAGTGCGTCCCGCCCGCGCGCGGCTCCTCCGCGCAGCGCCGCCTGAGCCCCACAAAAGTGCCTTTTATGTGCCTATTTGAATTAAATGCTTTGACTTTGACTTTACCTGCACTACACCACTAATTCGGAGGGCATCATGGAGTACGTACTCCAGAAGACAAGGTACACTCGTAAGATGCAGTTACTGGAGTCGCGCCGCAACGTAAAGTTTAAGGCGTTTGTTTTGAGTGTACCGAATCGTTGTCTGCCCCTGCTCATGGAATAAGACTTTTAGTTTCTTTCGCGGTCAACTACCACAAGACAACAAAAAGTCAAGCTAGTGCAAAGTGAAGTGCTACTAACATAGTCTTAAGTCTTATTTATTAACATACGTCACCCACGCCCCACACGTCGACAACCTCGTGTGCTAAGTCAAGATACTTGTTTCTTTTATCTTTCTCAGATTTCACGAGATTCTCGTCATGAGGGACAGCGATGTCAACAATCATTGCACGGCGCTCTCGTCAATCTTTTACCACAATGTCTGGCTTATCATTGGCTACAATAGTCCTATCAGTGATGATAGATCGATCACAGTACAATGTGGCGTGACCATTCTCGAGAACTGGGTCGGGCGACACTTACCTGTAGTATGGTACTTTCGCCTCCACAAGGTTGTACTGCAAGGTTAGTTGCTGGTGGCCAATCCTAGCCACTAGATTGTGTCTGTGCAAGTGCTCGTCGTTAGCAAGATGAGAACAACCGGGACGGTGGCAAGCCCGACAGATGTCTACCGTTCCGTCCTTGACAATGTATTTCCGATAATTATTCGTCACGATAACTTCATCCGTAATCGCACAGACAAACGTGGTCGCCGAATCGCAGCCAGGATACTCCAAAAAGTCTACATCGGGCCTGATGTAGACTTTTTGGAGTATCCTGGCTATGATTATAGAAGACTCGGAAAAAGCGCACCGCAGATTTGCGCCAGTTCTCTTTTGCCAAGGAGAGCGGAGTGAGGCCCTTGTCCACTGCGTCCACATCTCGGTGCATCCTCACGTCAGTTTGAAGGAAATATTCCCTGAGACTGTAAATCTGGCGGTTGTTCAAGTTTTTTAGCATTTAAGAAACCTCGAGCCCCAAACTTCCGCGGGATGTACAGTCTCATTACTGATGATCGTGGGATCTGAGGAGATGCATCAGTATCAAATATGCCATCAGCAATGTACAGACCTTCCAATCCAGTGCGCCAAGTTCCGTCTGAGTCCATTTGAGTATACCGAATAAATACATCAAAACCGGCATGACCCAACCGTTGAAGGCACGTACCTTGTTTCCGCCTGATAAAAGACTATTGAACACTTTGTTCAGGCGGCCAAAGCGCTCTCTCAACGATTGTTTCATGTCGACATGAAATTAATGATGGATCGGGATCTAAGCCGATAGAATCCGAAAGAATCTTACTTTCGCTTTACATGCATGACTGCACATTTGTGAACACCAAATTCCATTCTGATGGCAATGCTGACCGTTTTGTTACCTTCAGCAGCTCCATCACTCGCAAATTGTTGGGGCCAAAGAGTTTCAAATCATCCATGTAACGAAGGTGTGATATCACCTATCCACCTCTTTTCAACTGATAGCCTAGACATGAATCCTCCAGCAGTGTGCTTAGAGGATTCAAGGATAAGCAAAACCAAAGCGGACTCAAACATACGCTCTGACATATTCCGCGCTCAATCCTGATCATTTCATCGATCCCTGGATCTGTGGACATCCTGAATAGAGAAGGACCGTCCACTGCCCCCCCCCCCCCTATACACAACATCAAGAAGCTGCGTAGAGTTGCGTCTATTTTGTACAACTCCAGCACCTTAATGAGGCACGGAGTCATAGGCCTTCTTTTAATCTATCCAACATGTCGACAAATCCTTCCGGGATCTACCCGTTTGCCTATGGCCATGTCTATAATGAGCATGTCCTTAGTACCGCGGGACCCTTTCTTACAAGTGGTATCCATTAGGAGTTTTTTTTACACTATATTGAAAGAAACTCAATGATGTCTGTCACAAAATCATAGATGGCAGCGTATGTAACCATTATGAAATTAACAATCACTTCCTTGTTTCATGCTGATTTATCAATTTACACTCATAATTATTTTCAACAAAACACATAAATGAAGCCTTTTTATCTTTAAACATGTGAAAGCTTGGAATTAGCTTTTTTTTTTACTTACGAATGTTTTTAATTTGTGTTATTAGTCTGTTAGCTTTCTGTAAAATAAAATAAATAAATTCGAACCCTTAATGTGATAAAAGTTAATCATTTGTTTAGAGCTCTTCGCAATAGATGACGTTTTACTCAATTTGTCCTGTCATCATAGTAACCGCTATTGTTACTAATTTAAATCAAACAACTTTTTTTAAATCTATTACGGTAACAAGACATATACAAGAAATCTATTAAAATGTTTTTTTCTGAACCCGGGAATATAAAACTATATAAAAAGTATTGCACGAAACGTGTTAAAAGTAGGTCGACTCCTAGATGGCGTTGTAAAACTACAGTCTCTGGCAATTAGTTGTGTCGCTGATGCTGCCGTCTGTTGAAAATTGTGCGGTCCATCCGGCCCTGGAGATTTACAGTTAGGTAAGGGACGGACCGCCCGGGCCACAGCGGTTTAGGTTGTGCGTTGTCTGTCAGTGAATGAATTTAAGATTTTTATTGATTACATAGATGATACAACTGTCACCAAACATATAAAAACAAGTGTTTCGTACCTATTTTAGTGCAAACATATTATCTATTGCGATGTTACAATTTAATCGTTATTTTCGTAGCGGTATGCGGCACGGTCCAGGGCGAGCTGTTCGTGTGGCTATCCCGACAGCAACTGTACGTGCTGGTATACCTTGTCACCGTCATGCACTCGGCGCAAGCAGGGTACATGGAGAAAGCGCACAAGTACACCGAAAAAGCGCTCGCGCAGATCGATAAACTTACATGTGAGTATTTTTCGAACTCACTAATTTTCAGGTCACAGTCCGCGAGGCCTATCCTGTGCTTCCCTCGCGCGATTACTCAGACAAATGCAAACTCAGCTTAGGCCTCGCGGACTTTACTAGGAATATGTTTACCAGTGTAAATCAACGCAGGTATGCGCCCCGGCTTTAAATGTTTTATTCTGATGATTATAGAAGTTTTAATTGTTATAGACCTTGCACAACAGACTGAATGGGAGTTTAAGTGCGGACAATGGAGTCCACTTACTACTTTAACATACAGAACAGACAGCTGTGTTGCTGGGGAATTTGTTGCGCAACTTCTTTTTCCCAGCTAAAGCAATAGAAAGCGGTGAAGGGCGGGCGTGACTGTCTTATATAATTTTGACGTTCCAAAAGTGCTGATTCTCAGCCTAGTTTGAAAAAATGACTTGATTTTGATTCATTTGCAGCTTCTACATCCGAAAAAAAAAACATGTAAAAAGTACTTTTACAACTTATTCTCTGAGTAGCCCCGCAGTTTTTGAGAACGAACGTTTATTATACAGCAAAATCGAGCGACAAGGACGCTAAGTCCGAGCGAGACGAGCGGGAGCAGGCCCGCAGCCGTAAGGGCGCCATCCTGGCGTGGCGCCTGCGCATGGCGCTGGTGGAGCACGCGGCGCTGTGCCGCCTGGTGGCGGGCGGCAAGGCGCACGCACTGCACGAGATCGCGCGCGCCGCGCATCTGCTCACACAGGCGCCCGAGCGTGAGTATACACTACATTCTGCCACCCTGGCGTGGCGCCTGCGCATGCGCTGTGCCGCCTGGTGGCGGGCGGCAAGGCGCACGCACTGCACGAGATCGCGCGCGCCGCGCATCTGCTCACACAGGCGCCCGAGCGTGAGTATACACTACATTCTGCCACCCTGGCGTGGCGCCTGCGCATGCGCTGTGCCGCCTGGTGGCGGGCGGCAAGGCGCACGCACTGCACGAGATCGCGCGCGCCGCGCATCTGCTCACACAGGCGCCCGAGCGTGAGTATACACTACATTCTGCCACCCTGGCGTGGCGCCTGCGCATGCGCTGTGCCGCCTGGTGGCGGGCGGCAAGGCGCACGCACTGCACGAGATCGCGCGCGCCGCGCATCTGCTCACACAGGCGCCCGAGCGTGAGTATACACTACATTCTGCCACCCTGGCGTGGCGCCTGCGCATGCGCTGTGCCGCCTGGTGGCGGGCGGCAAGGCGCACGCACTGCACGAGATCGCGCGCGCCGCGCATCTGCTCACACAGGCGCCCGAGCGTGAGTATACACTACATTCTGCCACCCTGGCGTGGCGCCTGCGCATGCGCTGTGCCGCCTGGTGGCGGGCGGCAAGGCGCACGCACTGCACGAGATCGCGCGCGCCGCGCATCTGCTCACACAGGCGCCCGAGCGTGAGTATACACTACATTCTGCCACCCTGGCGTGGCGCCTGCGCATGCGCTGTGCCGCCTGGTGGCGGGCGGCAAGGCGCACGCACTGCACGAGATCGCGCGCGCCGCGCATCTGCTCACACAGGCGCCCGAGCGTGAGTATACACTACATTCTGCCACCCTGGCGTGGCGCCTGCGCATGCGCTGTGCCGCCTGGTGGCGGGCGGCAAGGCGCACGCACTGCACGAGATCGCGCGCGCCGCGCATCTGCTCACACAGGCGCCCGAGCGTGAGTATACACTACATTCTGCCACCCTGGCGTGGCGCCTGCGCATGCGCTGTGCCGCCTGGTGGCGGGCGGCAAGGCGCACGCACTGCACGAGATCGCGCGCGCCGCGCATCTGCTCACACAGGCGCCCGAGCGTGAGTATACACTACATTCTGCCACCCTGGCGTGGCGCCTGCGCATGCGCTGTGCTGCCTCGTGGCGGGCGTCAAGGGTCTTTGGTTCTTATTTACAGATTTTAATTGACGTTATTTCTACGTAAACCACTGAAAAGTATCATTAAGACTTTTGAAAATAAAAACATGAATGTGCCTTTCCCAATGTCATAAAATGTTCCTGGATAACATAGGGAAATGTAAAATGCCTACAAAATCAATGGCCGAGCCAGCTGCACTCGGTTGTGCTCGGTGTTCCCGTAATAGGTCTTATTTCAAGTCCATAAGATACTTGTCAGTGACTATAGCAAATATCAACTTAACGTCAGTAATCAACTTTATTTCAGAATTACTAGTAAATTATAATTTAAAAAAAAAACTAGCAAAACTAAACCCCGTGTGGAGGTAAAAAGCATTTTTTTCGAAATCACAAATTGGTAGTAATGATTACGTAACGTTGACAGCGGCGACGGCAGCGCTGCACACGCCGCAGCTGCACTGCCTGCTGGGCCTGTACGCCATGTCCATGAACTGCATGGAGGCGGCCGAGGCGCAGTTCCACGCTGCTATTAATGTGAGTACCCGTAGAACTTGATTGTAATCCATGGTGTTTCTAGATGAGGACAAGAGAATGATAATGGAGTTTTTTGTCTGTTCTTCGCCATTGGAATCTACTACACTTTGGAATGTGCAACTATCTTCAACTTTCCGACCGACGGCTTGCCAGTTCGAAAGTGCATAGTGAAAATGGTTTAATTGAAATAAAACCTTTGAGTTGAGTTAAACGCAGCGTGTTCATATCGGGCGTTTATCCAACGCGATGCGATGCGACGCGATGAGCAAATGCCTTGCTAGTAACGAGGCTTTTAACATGTTGCCAGCAAACATGATTCCCTTCACATTAAAACAAGCTGCGCAACTACATGAAGCCGGGCCTAACGCTGCGTCAACATGACGTAGATTAGGACACAATCACGTCTGCGAAATGCTTAAACAGGTAATGCAATTATGGAGCATCGATGCTACGTCTACGATTCCACAGGACACACTAACGCTCAGTGCGAAAGCACGAACGGTTACTGCACAGGTTATCAATTGATTCCTTTTGCTTACAGATGTCACAAGAAAGAGATTTATGGATGTTCGCGAAACTGAACCTGGCTATTGTATATTTAAGAGGGAGAAGAGATAGCGAACTCACAATACTAATGGAACAAGTAAGTTACTATGCAGCACGCAATCGGAAAAATACGTCAGGGCCCCGAGTCGTCATACTGCTACTCGGGATCATCTGTGCTTAGCACATTCAGATAATAAACATGGTTTCGGAAAGTCTTATCCTTAAATCTGATAAAAACACTAATCAACAATGATTTGGCAACAGATTGAATCGACTTTGAATATTTTAAAAAAACTTGTCTACTAACAACAATATGGATTTAATTTCTGATAATTTTTCACACATAACAGAACTTCACGCCTGTAATCCCGGAAGGGTTAGGCAGAGGTGTACCTATGTAGTATATTAATTTAGCTTACTTATCACCTAGGTAAGGCCAGAATCGTTACCTACATACGCGCACGGACTACGGGCCGCGTCCTACTACGTGTTGGGACTGCAGGCGTTCTTCCAGGCGCGGTATAACGAAGCCAAGTGAGTACATAGCAGTAGAGAACGAATGCATACAATTGTGTTTGTTATATTGTTTTACTAACTCCTGCCACAGATTACTATATTAGTAGTATGCTACAGGTACGACAGTGACTTAAGAGCTTAGTTTCATTCAATAGCCGTTCTGTTTTTTGTCGCTACCATCGCCCGTACGTAGAGATGTGTTAACGTGAATTGTTATCTATCGATATCGAGTTCTAGGGACGCGACGTACAGAACAGAATGTATTGATAAATTCGGTTGGGGTACCTACCAGTATAGGAATAAAATAATTATTAAATATTTGATATAACTTTTTCTTATTTTGATATAACTTTTTCCTTAAACTAAAAGTTATATACTTTTTAAAGCCGTTTTTTGTGGCTCATTCATTTAAAGCTCATTAAAGTAAAGCGCAATAAATTTCTTCATTAGCGACAAACAACAGTTTGGATATCCTTATAAAACTATCCAGCGGGCCTATTACGAACTTTTAATAAACCAGGCAAGTTCCAGGCAATTCATTTAACGGGCTGGTTAAATTTCGTATTATGACATTCCTAGTTCTGAGCGACTTCACGCTGGGTAGTTTGTCTATGGCTGGCTTGTAATTCTCTGACGTAACGTTCAGTAACCCAATTATATATTTATATGGAAGTTACGGTTTTGTTTAAATCACGTATTTTATGATAAAAATAATAAATACCATATATTAAACTAGTTAGTCTAGTATAGTAGGTGAAAATATGAACGCAATTTATATTGTGCTAGATTATAATAATTTATATAATATTTCCTGTTTGCAAATTGTAACGCGAGGTTTCCGAACGTATTCCACTTGAAGGTCAGCGGGGAATTCGACAACTTCAATGAAAGTATTGTTTGTCAAACATTAGTTAATAACAATAACATTATCAAAGAACACTATCGTATTGTTTGTTTAATGGAAGGATCCATTCTAAGATTTACGGAGTACGAGTTTAAACAAAAAGATGGCGAAAGTGTTATTGAGTTTTTCAATTAATATTCATGTTTTTAACATGATATAATATTAATACAATGTAAGTTTTATTTTAATAGTTGATGAGCGTTCTCGCCCTCGCCTCGTCGGCGCGTTACCTAACTTATGTTCAGCTGGAAAGATTGTTGGAGTTTTTATACTACTTCCAAGAAGTCAGAAGAAATCTCAGTGATTTGCATCTAGAAAATGTTGGCTGGGACTGGGATATTGAATGAGAGCCTATATCACCAGTAGGGCGTTGGTAGGAGCCAGTAGCATACTATGATAATGCAACCAAAACCTAAAATGAGAATAATGTTTAGTTAAAACTTTACGTAAAGTTCATACTTAATAAAAACAACTACCTTAATCTTTACGGATATATCCGTAGATATTTTAAACCCGTTATGGGTTAAAGGTGAACACCAAAAGGAAAGGCCGTTGTTAGGATTTTAATAATACGTTTATTATCCTTTTATTAATTTAGTGGAAAGTGTATTTTACCATTCTTAGCCTTGCGTGCGATCACACGTCTCATGACATGTGAGGCCTCAGCTGCTCACAAAGATTCAGTCCCAAGTCGTGAACTGCACATCATCCATGTCGAACGCATTAGATTGGTCACGAAGTCGTCTCCTTTTATTACTTGATTCACAAGTTTGCCGAGAAGAATCACTTTCCAGGAACTCAAACGGTTCATTTTCGTCACACATGATTATATTTTCTTATTTTATATAGAATATACTCCAATAATTTCCAAATAAACCCTAAACAATTCAATAAAAGCTCCTCTGAAGCAGCGTAAACTGAATGGATTGTGAGGTTACTATTTGACGGTTCTAATACGGAACGAAATGTCAAATGAACGTTCGTAATACGGTATTGCCAGTATATTCGGCCAGAAGTAGGCCAGGGTGTCACGTGACCGCTGACTGGCTTGTTTGACGAGTTCATAATACGAAATTGCAAGGCAGTTCTGTTTACGCCGTAAACTGCCTGGAAATAAGAGTTCATAATAGGGCCCCAGGGGGCCTATTACGAACTTTTTAAAAAACAGGCAAGTTCCAGGCAATTCATTTCACTGGCTGGTTGAATTTCGTATTATGACATTCCTAGCTCTGAGCGACTTCTTGCTGGGTAGTTTGTCTATGGCTGGCTTGTAAGTAACTCTCTGAAGTAATGTTCAGAAACACAATTAAATATTGATGGGTAAGTAACGCTTTTATTTAACATAACATAACATCACGCCTTGTTTCCCCGAAGGGTTGGGCAGAGGTGTAGTAGGGGGTTTATTTATATCATGACATGTGAGGCCTCAGGTGTACCTATAGTACACCCACATTTCGCCAGTTATGTTTAAGTCCCATGTAGTAGGGGGTTTATTTATATCACGTATTTTATGATAAAAATAATAACTATAATATATTAATCTACTTACTCTAATATAAAAAATTAAAGTAGATGAACGCAATTTATATTGTGCTATTTATTTAATTTATAAATATATTTTCTGTTTGTAAATTGTAACGCGAGGTTTCCGAACGTATCCCACTTGAAGGTCAGCAGTGAATTCGATAACTTCAATGGAATGGATTATGGAAGTATTGTTTCACAAACATTTTAACAATAACACTATGAAAGAACTTTATCGTACCCTATTGTGGGTATAATTCTTCCATTCGTATGACTTACGGAGTATAAACAAAAATATGGCGAAGTGTTATTGAGTGTTTTTATACAATGCTGGAAACATTGTTGGAGTTTTTATATTCCCAGCAAGAAGTATGAAGAAATCTCTTGCATAGGTAATCACTGTTCAAAATATTGGCTGGGACATTGAATCAAAGCCTATATCACCAGTGGGGCGTTGGTAGGGCTTAGGAGCCTTTCTACAGAAAGGAGTACTTCAACTTCATCATCAACTTAGCAAGGACTTGGTGTACCAAGTCCTTGCTAAGTTGATATCGTTGAATAAATTGCACATCGTCTATGTCGAACGCATTACATTGATCTCGAAGTCGTCTTCTTTTGTTCCTAGTTATAGCAAAATAGTGATTTTGATGAAAAAAGTCACTAATAATTTAGCCAAATAAACCCGAAACAATTCAATAAAAGCTCGTCTGAAGCAGTGTAAATTGAATGGATTGTGAGGCTACTTTTTGACAGTTTAAATATGAAAAGAAATGTCAAACATACGTTCGTATTACGGTATTGCCAGGCAATAGTCGGGCAGAAGTCGGCCAGGGTGTCACGTGACCGCTGACTGGCTTGTTTGACAAGTTGAAATACGCCGTAAACTGTCTGGAAATTAGAGTGCATAATAGGGTCTCAGGTTTGTAATCCCGACCTTACAGGCACAAAATTCAACAACTTTGCTATTGTGGTCTAAAAATTTCATAATTTTCAATTGTTTTATTGCAGAGCTCCAAAACTTTGCAGCTTTTCTCAGCTTTCCCCCTTAACCACCTCCAGCATATCCATTAACACTGTCGGACAAGTTGTCGACGATTTCGACGACCTCTGCTGTTGTTGTCATAGTGGACTGAGGATCTTGACCTGAAAATTGAATTAATATATAATTGTATATCATTCATATATAAAAAGATATAGCAGAGAATGTAGAACATACTTATTTTAATAACATTTTCATCATGTTGGACCTGAATTTATGTTACTAAGTATGTTGTATTAAAAGACTTGCTTTTAACAATGCTCAAAAAATTATGAACACTGTAGACACCAACACAAGGGAGGGGCACTTTAAAATCTATGTTAACCAAAAGGACCATAGAATAGAATATATTTATTTGCTTGAAAACATGGTACATTTAGGTCTTATAAATAGAATTACGATCTTACAGGTTTCGCCATGGACTGGCATACAAATATTAAAAATATTAAAAACGGTACCTTAATTTCTTAACATTATTATTCTGACATGTCTAAGACTGATAAAATCTTAACAATAATAAAATCTTAGTAATATATCAAACAAAAACTTAGTAACCATATTTATCTGATACTTTTTATCAATACATTCTTTCACACTATAAAAACAATTACCAGTTAGCCATGTAAGTAGTTTGTATTTAGAGTGTAGCCATATTATCGTTTTATTGTATGACAGCGCAATAATCTTAAAAGTGTTTTCCAAGTATCACACAGCCTACAAATTATCACTGCCAGGTCACTCTCTCCATAATAGCACACAATTGTTGTAACAATGTAATCTGTTCTTGCCCAGCCTTAGTAAAAGCGAAAGAAGTGAAATATTTAGGAATAATTATTGATAATAATCTATCTTTTCGACCTCATATAAACATGGTTACTTCTAGGGTAAGAAAACTTATATTCGTGTTTAAAAATCTTAGAAATGCAGCTGACCCCAAATTGATTAAGCAAGTGTACCTAGCGCTTGGTCAATCAGTGTTGCAGTACTGTATCTCTGTATGGGGAGGCACGTCAAAAACTATACTCAAACCTCTAGAAGTTGCACAAAGAGCAATACTCAAAGTCAGCACTTTCCGGCCCTATCTATTCCCAACTTACCTTTTGTACCAGTCCTGTGAAATACTCACGGTCCGTCAGCTGTTTGTCCTTAACGCAGTCTTGAGACACCATGCTAGTACAAAGTATGACAAGTCCTCCTATTTTTCTAAGCGTAAACGAAAGGTCATAAAATACAAAGATCTACCGACCTTTAAACATCCATACGCTCGCAAGTACTATTGTTCCCTAGGCACTTTTCTGTATGAAAAAATAAATAAACTGGTGGAGATATACCCATTAAATAGAAACAAGTGTAAATCTACTGTAATAGATTACATTCGCAAGCTAAACTACGATGATACTGAAAACCTGTTGACTGTAATCAAGTAGCTTAAACTATTACTCATCCTCCTACACACATCCACACATTTACTTTCTACTCATCGGAGGCCATCACTACACAACTTATTTTAAGATTATTTTCCTATATTTTCCCATTTTTTATTACTATTTTATTGTTATTATTTGGATCAAATGTTGTCTTTATAGATGTGTATAGAGGTCAAACAAAGTTATATAAAATATGTGGCCTACAACAGGGGAAGAGCGCTGATGTCTGAAATACAGATATTTTATATCTAGTTCAGGCACAGATGTTCAAATCGAGTCCTAGAAATAAGTGTTTTAAAGTGTATCACCTTAATATGAAATTGTTGTATGTTTTTGAACAAATAAATTATACTTATATACTGGCACCCTCATATCATCAACCGATTGTTATTCTCCACGTGCACAATAAATTATTATGATTTATTACTATGGACTCCATTACCATACAAACCATTTGGATACAGCTGCTTACCATAACCGAGTCCTTTCAAAGTGCGTGATCGGATTGAATCTAGGAGCCGGATTCATTGAGCATGTTCCACTCTGTAAATAATGTTATATTTACTGTTATGTTTTTTATTTACAAATTTACATTAAGTTGAGTTAGAATATAGGTATAATATCAAGAGATAAACAGAGAAGTATTACTGTATACTTATAGTTTGCCGTTTAGTCAAGGTAAAAACCATTTAATTTTATATCACCAAACGGCTATTGAAAATACCCCAACCAAAAAAATGTGTATTGCAAAGAATATGGTGTTGTAATAGGCAACTAAGGGAATATGCAACTATGATGATTGATGAAATGGGATAAGTAACAAACTGCAATCATTAATCGGTTTGTCAAGCGTTTGATCATCGAAACAGTGAGGCACACAATAATATTTTCTTTTGTTTTGTTTTGTGTGAATATTGTGTGCCTTAACCTGGATCAAATAAATTTATTTTCTTTCTTTTCTTTCAAACATCACGACACTCAAAGGTTGGCTTTGGTAGGAAACTAAAGCAACTTCTACCACATTAATATTAACCTATGAGCAAATGTTGAAAATATAACTAAATAACTTCGCACATCGAGATTCACCAAGAGCTATTTCCAAATCAGAAAACTAACAGGGATATGAATAACGAAGTCGGTTCCCTAGGTCACATATTTGTATATGGAAACAGCTTAAATAGAGAAATCTCAAAATAACCAGCACTCACACTCAAAAACAAAAATCTCAACAAACAAAAAAAAGATGACGTCAAAAATACCACAGATACCATAATTATTAAACACAAAAGTTGCTACAAAACGCGGAAACGTGAACTAAAGCTGTCAGGCCCCTGGCTCCTGCCCGCGAATTCGGCTGCGTGAATTTTCTCCAACCGACCCTACGCGTCGCTGCGCATCGCTCGCCTGCGCCATTACTTCATTTTCGTCTAGCGTTCTTTTTACGTTTTGCTGGGTCCTAAGCCGATGTTAAAGCCTTTTTAAGAGTAGGACTATCAAATGCATTTTTTTTTCTAATCCGACTGGCAGTTCTAGTGATTAGCGCGTTCAGACATTAGAAGCGGGGGACTGTTTTATGGTACTATAAAGTGATAGACTGTAATGATTTTTGAGAGTTTAAGAAGGATTATTCGTATACAGTTTCAATAACCAAACAGAAACAGTAAAAAAAAAACTCAACTCATCATCTTTATCTCTTAAAATCCTGCAGCTGCTACTCTCTTTTTGTTATGTACCGATACCCGTCAAGTCAGTGAAGTTTCTCTTATCTGCTAGTTTAATAAACCCTGTAGTATAGGCGATAGTAACACGTTAAACGTTCTTAAATACGCTTGCAAAGCATCATGTTCATGTCTACTGGAGAACCGCATACTATCTAAGTTTACCCCGCCTGGCTATTGAGTATTGATACAATTTTGAGACCAACCGATTGTGACAGAGTGGCTGGTAACAGTTACGGGAGTAGCCTAGGATCGGAGCCTAATGCTGGATGTATTGGATTGCTGTAGGCTGATACTGATGGCATTCCCTTGACAATTATTTCTCTGTGTGCAGGAGGTACCTCCGCGAGACGTTAAAGATGGCGAACGCAGAAGACCTGAACCGACTGACGTCATGCTCCCTGGTGTTGTTGGGGCACATCTTCCTGTCCATCAACAACTCGCGAGAGAGCATGAACATGGTCACGCCGGCCATGCAGCTCGCCAGCAAGATACCGGACGTGCATGTGCAGTTGTGGGCTTCCGCTATACTGAAAGGTAACATTTGACTGACGGGCTTATAAAATACTAGCTTGTCTGAGGCTTCGCCCGCGTATAAGTAGGACATTATTCCACCGGAACGTGCTGCCGGGACAAAAAGAAGCCTTTGTCCTTTCCCAGAACGCTGTGTATCTCTGCCAAGTTTTATCGACATCCGTTGAGTGGTATGGGTGTGAAAAGGTAACATACAGACTGAGTTATTTCGAATTTATAAAATTAGTATGGATTGCATACCCTGCCACAAGGATAATTTGGCGCTCGGAACGACGTTACAAAGGGTCCACTGTTGGTGAACATTTGCACAGTTGTTTTGTGAAATGTCACTTGAAATGTATTTAAAACAATTAGATAGTGACGTTAGTTCCGATTTTGACCACGCGCCAAAATAACTTTCTAGCCCTTTACAGGTAATTTGTAATTTGACGTATTCCTTCGGACGTGACCCTTATACAACAATTAAGCACCGTATAAGGCCTAGCAGAAAATTAATGGAATTCGACAAAACCCAATTATCATGAATTTAATTAGCAATTGTGTTTTGAAATTAGATTTCGTCACTATTTCACGTTGGTACTTAAGTGACCGATCAGGGCTTCAAAACTCGTGCAATCTTATCATCTTTTCGTGTAAAGTGAACACTAACACTTCCCCCTGTAACAGACTTGTACCGACTGGCGGGCGACACGGAGCGAGAGAACGAGGCGTACCAGATGCACTGCAACTTCTCGCAGGCGCTGCTGAAGGACCACTTCCAGGCCACGCAGCTGCCGCAGCACGCGCTGGTGCACTGGACCAGCGGCATGCCGCCCGCGCTGCGGGAGCCGCCGCCGCAGTAGTACTCTGCCCGGCCTCACGCAACCGGCTACAGCACAACTCCACTTAAACGTTTAACTCTTTGTGGCAAAAAAACATTACCAGACAGTGATATTCCACGCCAGTGACTTAACAGATAGTAATAGTGCGTTGTGAAGTGTAGACGATCTGAAAATAACGTGAAAACGTGCGTGTTTGTGAAACTGCTCTCGGAGCCCAAGGGATCCGACTAAATTAGTGATTATAATAAGCTTGATTTATACGGTCAATTAACATCATCCTCATTGTACATCCTCACACTTGGGTTTATCAGTCATGCTGTGGTTAGGGTTGTAAAATATGGCAATGAATATTGCTCAATTGTATCCCCTCATTCCCCAAAGTTATGGAGAGTGATACTATGAAGCCAATTTCAACTTTATTTCTTTGCGATTATGAATCATTAAAGTGTGACAGTGATTGGTTTATTATGTATTGTACATAACATCGTCTTTGAATGATTGTTGAGTTTGTATAAAGTTGTGACAATAATATCATATCAGACTAGTATGTGTCTGGGTGTATTGTGAGTGCACCGCAGCGATGTTGGGATACCGCGACACAATGTTTAAATTGGTTCTCATTATGTCTGATCTCATTCATTTATCATCATCACGTGAAAGTGACCCCTCCGTATCAAAACATCCTAAAAGCACAAGGTCCTAATAGCAAAACAACCCATAATCAAAATTACATTAACTAAATGTCCTATTAGCATATGGTCTTGAAAACAAAGGTACGGAAATATTAGTCAACTAACGACACTAATAAATGTGAGATTTTTAAAGGAATAATTTTATGTATCATCTCCAGACTAAAATCTTTAAAAATTAAAAACCGAATTTCCTTTTTGTGGTCTGAATAAATAGTCAATTAACTGCTTCCAACTTGAATGTACCGCTCGCCGGCCACAGCCTCTACCGCGGCTCCACTTACCACCACATCGCTTTCGTATTTGTTAATACGACATTTTGCTAAAGTGTTGTTGCGATTGTTGGTCGTTTTGCTAGTAGGTTTCTAAAGTACATTAGCGTTTAGTATGTTTTGATACGGAGGGAGAGCGACGCTAGGGGTAAAGTTACCGTAACCAGTATCAAAATAAAATAACAAATGACATTTATATGTAATGGTTTCTTTATATAATGGGGTTTAGAAACAAAAAGGCAAAGTGTAAGTACTTCTACACATATGTATGTCGTGGGAGTTTATTTTTGTGGTTTGCATTATGCAGATAACTTAGGGCCTTTTTCTTATCATTCGGATTTGTGACCGCGTGTGTGTCTGGGGTCCTAATCTCAAAGTCCGTCAACGAAGATAGGGGCCCGTCCAAATGTAAACCGATACATCGGATGCACACTCCCAATAAGTTAACTTTTTTCGGACGGACCAAAATACACCGGGAGTAAGGACATCGTGTTGTCGTCCATTCTTAGTTCGAGCCCCGAAGTAATCTTATGTCCTTTAGGTGACGGCGTAAAGGCATCGCCAGTAACTTCCGCCGACACTAAGGAATTCGTGCTTTGAGAGAAGACCCCTGCCCCGTCCTATCGTTTCGTACATACTTTTCCTAACGCATGCCACACAAACGCGGGGAGTTTGCGGGTGCATCACACGCGCTAAGCTCACGCATGCGGTTGAGGCGATTAGGCACGCACGCGGGGACAAACCCAACCCCACCATAAGGTTATGTGTGGTTGCAGCTTCCAGCTGCAACACTGTCAGACTGAAAGTCTGGTCGACTTGCAGTCTGTCTGTACTCTCCTTAAGACATAGTTTGTTTTGTTGCTTTCTTCTAAAATGTTAGTGCTTGGTCAGTGTCTAAAGGCTCGATTCCATTAGGCAAGTTACTTGTATGCAAATTGCATACAACTTGAACAAACCTGCATACAAGCTACAACTTGGAAGGAGAAGTTACAAATTGTCATTTTTTATTCAATTGACGTGCAAGTTCTAATTTTTTGCACGTTTAGAATTGCGAACGAGTAACGTGTACATCGAAGACCCATGATGTCCTACTCAATTGTTGAACATCACTTACATGCAAGTAAAACCTGCATGCAATTTGCACGCTCGAAAAGCAACTTGTACGCAAATGTGACGTCATGATTGCATGCAAGACTTGCCTACGGGAATCGCGGCGCAAGGGCGGATGATACAATTAATTGTGACAATCATATTCGTCGGTGTTCCCCCACCGGTGGCGAAGGGGCCATAGTTCATAAGAGTATACCAGACAGTACAGCATCCTGGAATTAATAAGACACATCGAACTTTAGAAAGAGACTGTCCCACAGGTCAGAGACAACGCTCTACAAAGCCAAACTTTCTAGATCTCTGTGCCCTATTACAGCCGGGCTCCTTAACTCGCTTAACCCTGTAAACATAGACAATGGGTTATTCCGTTTATCCACCCCAAAAAATCCAGCTTAAGGTGGATACGGGGAATAACCCATTGGGGGGGACAACACGCCAAAGGAGAGAGAGCATAATAAATTGTCTTATTTTGCACAATACACAGTTGGATTGTGGACAATATTTGAAATAAAGTGTTAATGCAGATAATACGGACTGATATATAAATTAATTGTACATAATGTGTCAAAATATGAACTTGAGAAAGAACAAAACGTCTCATATTTATTATTACTAATATTAACTTTTATTTTATTAGTTATGTTCTTAGAAACTTGTTAGGAGTGAGTGGGTGTTGTTGATATGCTGGTTAATTAATTTTATAGTAGCATTTGATTGTTGCCGTCGATCTCAATAGATTGTTTCACCATCTGTCCAGTCTGTCACAATAAGTGTTGAAATCTTTCCATATTCATAATTATTTTTGTAATTTAATAGAGACAACTGTTTCCTTAATCCAGAAAGGAATCTATTGAAATCGAACGCAACTGACCTCTTTAATTCACACAATCTTTCGTAAAAACAAAATTGAAAGAGTTCTGTACACATTTTTTATTTTAGTAATTCCCTTTCGAACAGTAGATGTGGCCTTAGACAAAGGGTACACTTGCTGTTGTTAATATGTAAATAAAAGTTGAATTATTGTAAATAATAAAATTATAAAATATATGTTTTTTGCTATACAATGTGGGTTATTTAAAAAGTTCAAAAAGAATAATAATCGTTTGAGGATTGGTAAGGAGTGTTCACTGGTAACTACAACGAAATTTTCTGTTTTGATTAGAAACAGGATCACTCTGGCAATAAATTGGTATCCCAAGTTGTGATCTTTCGAGTTCATCACATACAGTAGGAGAGCCAGTGTTTGGGAATGATGAACGGTTATTGGTAGTTGGTGCAGGTGTATTCGCTGCATATGGAGACCTGCCCACCGGCGGGTTGCGCGTAATGTGGCGGGTCGGGCGCGAGGTTGTTCTTGCGGTAGAAGGTGTGGCGCAGGATGAGGCAGCGCCCGTAGTTTACGTCTCGCGCGCGCTGCCTGGCCTGCTTCTGCTGCCAGCCGTAGTCCCAGCTCGTGGCTACACGGTAGAGGAATCTGTAAGCGTCAGTTCTCCATCTAAAATATCTGCACTGCATTGTGACTACGGTTAATTAAATGTTATATTGATTTTGACGAAACTATACCTACCTTAAGGAAAGCTCAGCTATCAACTGTGTGATACTTTACAGCTCAAAATTACTAACTTCTCCTCGGGCGATTTTTTATATCTCTCCTTCAAATATCTTTCGCTTGCGCTTTTCTCCTTAGCCATATGGAGTATGTTCAGGACTTTATTTTCGACAGGCTTCATCACAGCGTCTTCTTCGGTCGGTTTTAACGTAGGTATTGGGACTTCTACCGGTTTTGCCACCGGTTCATTCAATTTCTAAAATAAACATTTGAATTGTATTCTTCCTTCAAAACAAATAATATATAGGTTCTGGACTGGTTCAATCAGCAGAAATTTTTCAAAACAATTCCTTGCAGACTTTTTTTTTAACGGTGGGCGTAGACACGTCAATTTGCAAATAGTCCCTAATTATGTGTGCCTAATTACTCATAATTCTTCTAAACATTTTTATGAGCTAGTTTACTACTGCTTTAATTATTTGCGTTTTTTTTTGCGTATGCTATTTAAATAGCTCACTAACCCTGTGCGGCAAACGCTCATGCGCGGTCAAAAAAATATTTCGTGTGGTGCTATGAAGATGAACGCGCATGCGCGGTTGAAGAAAGTCTACCTTGTCCAAGTGCGGCACGACGCACTGTGGGAGTGTGGGCTGGATTCCGGCTTTCATAGACTTATAACCTTAATGTTTCAAGTGTCGACTTTTATGCTTGAATATGATTTGAAACACATGCCTAAATATATCATGATTATGGAATATTAAAGGAAACAGCACTATTAGTTTTTTTTTTTTGTTAAATTGAAAGTTGTGGTCTGATAAATCATTTAGGCAATGCCTATAGACGTAAAGTTTATATTATTAATACAAAATTAGTTTTGAAAATCAAAATAATCTTTGTCAATTTAAAAAAAAAAAACTCGCACCTTTGGCCGTGTCATGGCGTATGTCAAATAATTCCGAATAATATATGGATTAATCCCCTGAAAAATAATAAGGGCCAATTGTGCGAGAGCGGAGATATTATGATTTCTCTTACCCACTCCATACAAATTTTTCAAAAAAAAAAAAACCTATTAGTGCTGTTTCCTATTATTCCATTTTCATGATATAGTTAGGCATGTAGTTGGTCTTTCAAATCATATTCAAGCATAAAAGTCGACACTTGAAACATTAAGATTATAAGTCTATGAAAGCCGGAATCCAGCCCACAGTGCGACGCTTAAGTGAGTTTGAAAATTTTCGAGTTTTATGACAGTCGTAAAACAATTACGCTATAAGTAAGGCTGTTTCACACGACAGTTGTTTTTGTAACATCAAGGGTCAAGCGATACCTGTTATTTTTTTCTCTTTTGAATTTGTTTTTTTCTCATCATGTTTGTTGTTCGTACTTAAACGTAGGTATAGGGCTCCCCCAATAAACTATGAACTTTTCCTCAAGTTTTATTTTATTGTTTTTACCTTATGTATCTGATTTCTATCACACTCGCTAACATGACGTGAAGACTCAACAGCACCCTAATTGCGTAACACATTTTCGTAAACGATTACGACTACTCTGTTTGATTTTGACAGTTCAACAACATTCATTGCGTTATTTAAATTGTTGAGCATATTTTTTTCGTACTTATGAAGCAATGGATTAGCAATCTGTTTCAAAACGATTCAGATTACGATTGAATGTGTATTACGCAATTATGGTACAGGTAAGGCTGATAAGTGAGTATGAACTCGATAGGTACTAGTCTTCATCGTATTACTACAAAGAAGGATCTTATTTAAGTTGGTTGAGGTGTGTTTTTTATATATTTTTGGCATGGCTGCAAAGAGGCGTTGTGGTGTTTTCGTACTTACGTAGTCACAGACAGCGACGCGTCCTTTGCTTAGTTTAACCGGTTCATTACAATCGACCAGAGACTGTGCGTTCCTCGCGAGATCACATTGGTGCAATCACTCACAACAAATGCAAAGCTCAGCTAAGGCTTCGTCGACTGTACGTACAGATTTGATTCGATCCTTTTGCCACAGAACTGTTGGTTCGACGTTTTACATCGCTATCTATTATTTTACAAAATATTAAATTACGTCTTCAACAACATTATAGATACTCATACGACATATCATTTATATTTTTAATTAGGTAACAACCGCATAACGTATGTAACATCGAAACAGGGAACTAGTGTGTAGACACCCTTGCCGACCCATTTTACGATGTTTTCGAAACAAAGGCTCACAATACACGCACAGGTGCGGCGCGCCGCACTCAAAGAAAGTTGAGTAAATTATATGGACGCGCATATGCGCCACCAGCACATGGTAAAAGTAAAAAAAACTCGCAGGTGCGTTGGCCGCACTGAGTGTTTTACAGTTTTCTCGTTTGGCTGCGGCTTGTCCCTACTGATTCTGAATACGAGACTCCAACCGTACCTGCAGAAGTTCCTCGGCTAGCGCGATGGATACATCGATCTCCCTCTGTTGTTTCTCCTTAGCTGCCTGCAATACTTGCAGCAAGTTGTTCTGGTACCACATTCTAACCCGGCGGTTAGACCTTTTCTCCACATCCGCATAAAAAGCGTGCGCCATTGTGATTTAAGCAGCTAGAGAATATTTAACTATTTAGGATTTGGTTCACCGATTCAATATAGTTTTAAAAGACGTGCTGAGCCGCCCTCAAATAAACGGGATAAGGGCAGGAAGGTCACAGAGTACTTTTATTATTGAGGAAGGTGGAGATGTCGGTTCGATGTCATATAGACGAATTTTGGGTGCAACTGTCAGTCTGGAGTGTGACATTTTGTTTTGCTAATTGTTTCGTTGTAGGTATATTTATGTTCTGTGATCATTAGTAAGTAGGTAACATTACATACTTAATCAGCAAGTTTCAGAAGTTGAGATTATTTTACTCAATCTAAGACCACCCAGTCCATACCTTTACGACATATTATATGATGAAAGAGGAGGGTGATGGACATTGCCGGCTTGATTTCGGAACTTGAAAATTAATGCGCTACATTGTAATTCCCGCATTCCAGGGCAAAAGGCGTCGACGGCAACGTGTAAAATGATAACACAACAAAAATAGTTCACCAATATATTCATAAAATAAAATAACATATAATTAAACTAAAACAAAATAAAATTACAGGGAATATTTATTTACAACATTATAATACAATAACTTATTCTTAATTTTGGCTGTGAGATCGTCCGGCCTTTCTGCCCATGACTGGGCTGCCACCCATTTGTCGTAGAAGGCCTCGGAGGCCTTTAGCTTCGCGCACCCCGCTCTCAAGGTGTTCGGAGGGGACCGCGCAGAAGTCGTCAATTAAAGGTAGGGGTCCGCTGAGCCGCTCGGAGTATTGTGAGAGCCGCGACTGGTGTCCTATTGGTGAGGTCTTCTCCACTGATTGTTGTGGTTGATTCTGGAAATTTGAAAATATTGCTTTATCTGAAAATTGGTATCTTATCTTTCAGAATGGTAAATGGTTTAGTGTAAGTATGCACCGGAATCAAAATTATTTATTTGCAAATAATGTAGGTGACAAATAAATATGTTATGGCAACTTTATTTCTCACCAACATTCTTTGCAAATAAATGATTCTGATTACAGCAACAGAAAGAGCAGTTAGTCGTGGCCCAGTGGTAACAGCCGCGACTTACGAGTTGTAGGTCGTAGGTTCGAACCAAGACAAGCGCTTTACTTTGTGTAAATTATTTCATCACCACTGCTCTTATAACGGTGAATGAAAACATCGTGAGGAAACCGGCATGTCTTAGAACCAAAAATTCGAAGACGTGTGACATCTACCAACCCGCACTGGGCTCGCGTTGTGGATTACGACTCCCTCTCACAGAGAGGAGGTCTGTGTCCCAGTGGGAACATAATAGGTTGATTATGCATATGCAACAGAAATAAACACTTTGCCTTTATGGTAAATCCATAACCAAATAAAATATTCATTATCAGGTGTTCAATCTATTAAACCAGAACTATTGATATACAATCTTACAGTTGCAGGTGCTTTTCACTTGATCTAAAGTATTGCAGGACATAATAGGTCTTTAACTATGAAGTTGCCATTTAGATATACAGACAGTTAAAGTCATTTTTATTTAAATATTTTTATTTCTATCTGTCAAAATAGGCACCCATGGCTATTTTTTCAATTGAAGAAGTCAGGTGTACGGGAGCCAACAAACTCTTCAAAGGCATTTTGTACTGCCTCTCGGGTATTGAATTTTTTTACCTGTCAAGTAGTTGTCAAAATTTTGGAAAAAGTAGAAGTCTGTCGGCGCAAGGTCTGGTGAGTACGGAGGATGACGCAAAACTTCCAACCCTAGCTCTTGTAGCTTAGAGACCGTCTTTTGTGCCGTATGAGGTCGAGCGCTGTCGTGTAGGACCAGAAGGGATGAGCGATTAACCGTGGCTGGCCGGAGATTTGCGAGCTTCTCCATCATTGTGGCCAGTTCCTCACAGTACACACATCCGCTGTAATGCTGGTGGGATTTGGTATGAAGCTGTGTTGAATTATACCGGGACTAGACCACCAAACAGTGACCATTACTATTTTAGGGCTAAGTTTTCGTTTGGGGCATTGCTTATGCGCTGAACTAGGGTAACATGATAACGGCTTACTATTATCAAAAAGAATCCATTTTTCAACGCAAGTGACAACGCCGTACAAAATGTCTTCAATTCTGTGTCTGTTAGCCACGCAAGGCACTCAACGCGTTAGTCGCACTGGCGATCGTTCAGTTCGTGCGCCACCCGTTTATCATTTTTTTTTACCTTGCCCATTTTGATTGAGTATTGTCAGCTTCCACTATCGCCTTTAATTCGTCGTTGTTGACTTTAGTTTTAGGGCGATATTATTTTTTAGATCGAGTTTTCCATGTCGGAAGCGTTTGATCCAATAACGAGTCGTGCGTTCGTTTGTAGCGTACACTCACAAACAAACTAGATTTGTTTGTACAGTTTACAAACAAATGTAGTGAAAACAAAACACTAGTCAATAAACAATTGCCTGAATTTGAAAATATAATTCCATATTTTTTAAATAAAATTCATTTGAATTTAGAATTTATTGCCAGCCTTATATAAATTACGTTTCAAATGGCCAGTATTGTAAAACAGCAACTACATAGGTAAAGACCTCATTTAAAATACGGGCTTGATAATCTTGACTAGTTTACCATAAAATATTGAGTGGACACACATTGTCACAGCGACCATAGTGTCAGCCACCATTATCCCAGTGCTGGGCAAATGCCTCCCCCTCTTACGTCCAGCTATTTTGCTCCAGGGCTAATGGGGGGTGGACCTTTGTGTACACATAGTAATAGTATTCAAATTAGATTCCTTCCTTGGGAAAACTTCAAATAGACTAGCTAGCATTGGCAAGGGAAAAATAAAAGGTTGGAGGCCTTTGCCTGAGGGCACATGGAAAACAACTCTGAAAAGTGGTGATTATCATGTTTTGAATTTGTCAAAGCTCTTACTCTGAAATAAGGCTATAAATTTATAAAAGTTTTGGTCCTAAGTAGAAGCTAAAATGATTACCTTGCCAGAAACAGCAGCCAATTTGTCCTGAAGCCTCTTAACCATGGCAGCGTCACTTTCATAGCTGGTGAGTGTGGGCTGCGGCATGCATTGGAACACGGTGGCTAGCAGGTTGTGTAGCGACACTAGCACACTGTCCTGCCATGCTCGTGTAAAGTACAGGCTGAATGAAGGGTTCTCTTCTGGCTTAGTGATGAAAGGTAACACTGGAAGATGTGATACAAATAAAAGATTACTGTCAAGGCATCATATTTATACAATGGTTTCTAAGTAAGTTTCTGCCTGACAAAAAGTGGGTTATCTTTCTAGGTGTGTGACATTACATGTACATCCTACTGAACAACAGTCAGAAAGACAGAATGGATTGTGATTGTATTTTTCTTTTATTTGTCTCATAACACAGGCTAATCCTATACAGGTAATAAACAGTCAGTTAGAAATACAATAATAAACTTACTGAACCAGTCATTCCACTCAGCCTGGCCTTCTCTTTCTCCTCTTCTCAGCTCAGGTATCATTTTTGAAAGAAAGTCAGTAATTCGCTCATTTCGCACTCCACCTGTACTTTGCGCTGCTGTCACTAAATATAACTTGTACAGGCTGTACTCCAGCTTCCGTACGGCTGGAAAAGAATACATATTTTATTTTTTTGCGTATAATTATGATCAACTAGAAAGTTGGAATTAGATACCATTTCTACTTACCAGGTTGAACGTGTTTCTCCAATTTTGAGAATACAAGAGTGTCAAGATGTGACCAATACTCCTTTAAACCAATAAGGTCTGAGACATTAATGTAATGTACAATTTGTTCAACTATTTTGTCCACTCTAAAACCTTTGTCTTTATCAGCCTTCAAATCGTTGTCAAACGCTTTCACCGTTGACGTAAATCCTCGGTACAGTAGATATTCCCGAACTAGTTCATCTACAAATTGAATGTGGGCCATTATCAGATAGGAACTTTAGTTTTGTTATTATAATATGAAAACAAAAACTAACAGTCTGCCCACAGGGCTTTTGTTGACAATGACATTTGACATAGTCTTGTGTAGTTCATGAACGATGAACGAATAGGAGTCGAATCTTTGCACTGTACTAAAAGAATCGTTTCCGAACTCTGACTTGTAATCGCTCTATTAAGTCTAATAGCTCCTTTCGGACTCGTACATTTTAAACCGCGCGATCTTAGGTGCGAATGAGAACGAGAAATGAAATGATACGTCATACGAATTCATTCGATGTCTGTGAATGAGAACGAGAGAGAATAGCCGACGAATGACGATGCTACCCGAACCCGAACGACCGAATTCGCCATTCTAAACGTTTTCTACATTACACAGTTGCCAAAAAATTAAGTAGGTACTGTGCAGATAAAAACAAATGTTTTGGTTTCATTCTTATATTACTTATTTTAATAATGGAAAAACGATATTTTAATTTTACGATTGATCAGAATGACAGTCCTAAGCCTGTTCAAGTTAGCGGTGGGTAATCTTTATTCCGGCAAGTGAATTGATTCACTTATTCCGGGTCCGGTACCGGTTCACCTTATTTATTCCTTTGGCACCGGCACTCACTCGCTCATTTTGGTTCCCCGGTTTCGCAGAACATTATTCATTTGGTTCACTGGATCAAGGCACATTTTGAATTGAACAGTTGGTTAGTAAGAGCGATACGACGTGTTCCGAGTACTTCCGAGTGACTTGAGCGAGTGAACGAGAGTGAACAGTGAACGCGCGCTCCGGAATCATTTGGTACCGTGGTGCCGGTAAGGAAGGATTGTGAGGAATAAATAAGGTTTACGTATCCGCGTTCGGTACCGGCTCCTTTGGATCAGTACCTCCGGAGTTACCCACCGCTAGTTCAAGTATGAAGGAAAATCAAATGTGTTAAATTAATACTATGACTTGGTCACCGTCACGGCGACACAGATTCTGATTTAAATGCTAAAAAATATCTTCCATTACATCATCTTAAAGTACCTAAACGTAGTGATTTAGTACAATGTCTTTGTTACGTTACTGCTTAGAGACCATAAATAAAGAGCGTGTTGCTCCCGGGTCCGAGCCTCGCTTAAGGAAATGCTGACCGACTCCGAGAGCGAAGAACGAATAGAGCTGTTAGAACGAATAGAATGAACTAGTTCCAGGGCTTGTTAACGTTACCAAATAACAAAATATTAACCGTTACATAACGTTAATTTCATTGTGATATCTTAATAACGTTACAAAAATGTAACGTTTCTTGATAACATTACCAGTAAATTAACGATAACTAACGTTAATTTTACCGTTAATTTAGCAACGTTTTCGTCCCGTACGTAGGTTTACATTTTTTTGCTCTCGCGCTCGGTTAGCATTGGATCACGATGCACCGTTGCCGCTTCGCCTCGTGCCAGCCGCACCGTCACCCGCCGTCACGCTACAGTCGTGTGTAATACCTACAGTGAGTTCGTTCGTTCGAGCGAGACATTTACAAGACGGGGTGTTAAAAACAAAATAAGGGTTATAGATATTTTCAACTGAACGAAAATAAAGCATCAAATTCACAAACAAGACTAAATTCAAATTATGAGTAAGATTTTGATTTTACATAGGTATTTTTTAAGTAAGCAATCGCTACTGCTGAGCATGAGGTCCTGGGTTCGATTCCCAGGTCGGGCAACGTGTTATTGGGTTTTTCTATCTGGAATTTCTCAGACAAAAATTAAATGACCTGCAGAGTCGAACGAAAAATATCATGTGCCCTTTGTAAATGAAAATCATGTTAAGATATGTGTTTTTTTGGGTTACTTGAATATTATAAAATAATAAATGCTTATTTGATTCTTGAATTAAATAAATTGGTAGACACGGCTACATGTCAAGCTATACATTTCCAGTATTAACATTTTATAGGATTTCCGTACAATGTGAGGTCAGCTTATGCTGGAAAGGTATTGCTAGATAAGTGGCCGTGTGTACATTAAATGTAGGTAGTTCACATAATATTTTTTTATTATGACCAAAATCTGTAACAGTTATGTTCTCAAGCAACTGTAAGAAAGGCAGGAGTGAGTGTGCGCCGGAACTGTCTCCTGTGTTGACGTGCTTGTTTCGCCTCTCTCTTGAAAAAAGAACGGTGCCAAAATCCTGGAAGCTTGCGAGTGTACAACTAGTGCCCAAAAAGGGCGTCCGTGCCATTACCTCCATTTTGTGCAAAGTTATGGAAAAGGTACTGAACAGTAAGCTGCTGGCCTACCTTGAAGACAATGATCTCCTCAGTGACCGTCAATAAGGCTTTCGCCGGGGACGGTCAACTGGAGATCTTCTTGTATGTGTCACGCACTGCTGGGGCGAACCCATCGAGAAACATGGCGAAGCACTAGCTGTATCGCTAGATATCTCGAAGGCCTTTGACAGGGTCTGGCACGCAAGTCTACTCATCAAGCTTCCTGCTTATGGCATTACCGCTGATTTTTTTAGCTGGATATCAGACTTTCTTAGTGAACGATCGATTAGAGTAGTCGTTGACGGCTGCTCCTCTGAGCGTATGACTATTGATGCCGGAGTTTCTCAGGGGCATGTTCTCTCTGCAACTCTTTTCCTGCTGCACATCAATGACCTACTCCAACCTGGTATTGTTGGGCACGCAGATGACAGTACTGTTTCAGAGAGATACTTGTCCAGCCCGAAAACCAGGGGGGGTGAAGTTCGTTCCTTAAGAGAGGCCATGGTAGAGAGGACTGATTTGACCTTAAGCCTTGTCTCCCGGTGGGGTGATGACAATCTGGTCTCTTTTAACTCCACCAAAACACAGGCTTGTCTTTTCACTGCAAAAAGGAGTCGTTTCGACCAAACTCCTTCTTTTCGGGGTACACCTGTTCCTGTAACTGATCGGCTTGAGCTCCTAGGCATGGAGTTGACGTCCAGGCTCAACTTTGGAGCAACCACTGAGCGCAAAGCTCAAACTACGGCCAAAAAACTGGGCATTCTAAATAGAGTGAAGCGATACGTTACGCCTGGACAGCTTCTAACTCTTTATAAAGCGCAAGTCCGATCCTGCATGGAGTATTGCAGCCACCTTTGGGATGGCTCAGCAAAATACCAACTTGCCGCGCTCGACTCAGTGGAACGCAGAGCTAAGAGGCTCATAGGCGACGTAAAACTGGTGGATGCCAAGCTTCACAGCTTAGCTCATCGCCGCAAGGTTGCCTGCTTGTCGGTCTTCTATAGACTGTACTTCGGTGAGTATGCGCAAGAACTCCACGACCTCATCCCACCTGCCCCTTTCTACCATCGGACATCTAGACGTACTGCTACATACTTAGTTGCCATTCCACCAATTCGCACTAAGCGCTTCCAAACATCTTTCATAATGCGCACGGCAAAAGAGTGGAACCTGCGTCAGTGTTCCCGAACGCATTCAACCCGAATCTCTTCAAAGTTAGAGTGAACAGGCTTCTTCTCGGTAAGCTCACTCCATCGTAGACTTTGTCTCTGTCACTTCTGACCTAGACTAGAGTCAAGAGCAAACCCATCTCAAATAATAATAAAAAAAAAGCAATAAATGATTGGATAAAATATAAACTTATTTGTTGTCGTTAGGGCACGCAAGAGCCGCAATGCACATAGGCATGTACTTGATTTGCCTACGTGTTTTTGGGCAGTCCCATTTTTGTGTATGTTTATGTTTAAGTGATCGCACGTAATTTTATATATATTTGCATGCCTGGGATCTCATACATGGAGGTAAGTACTGGAGTTCTCCTGTGAGCGAATTACCAAAATAGAAATTTCTTTTATCAAATTCTTTGTCGAAAACTCAATGGATAAATAGATTATCATTTACTTCGTCATAAGCATGTTCAATAATTTTTTTCTTTTTGTTGCTATAATCCATGTTATTGTAATGAGTATTTTTTTCTTCCGAACGTATGTACGTATGTACGTTCCGTGATGTTACGTACAATTTTAACTTTTTTCGTGGTGTTAGGCCTAGTGACCTCGGCGGCCCGTTCACAGGTCCACCGCGACCTGTCCACTTATTACCGAATTCATTATCGAGATATGCACGTACAGATCGTTCATAGTGAGCTCGATATCTGTCGTGCTGGAAGTAGATATCTCGCAGATAGAGCACAGGAACGTCATCCAACATGGTGTCAATGACGGAACGTATCATTTGTAGATACGTTATTCCCGACAAACGACCTTCTATCCAAACTGGACCAACTATGCGATCGTGAATTATCGCTGCCCAAACGTTGGCACTGAAGCGAACTTGATGTGCAATTTCTTTAACTTTGTGTGGGTTTTGGAAGCTCAACCGGTGCTCGTTGTGCACGTGGTAAATGCCAACGCGGTTAAATATGGACTCGTCGCTCCACAAGATGTTAGCCTCCGCATGGTTCTGTAGCCAGTGACAAAACTCTATGCGGGGCCCGGGGTCCGGTGCATGTAAAGCTTGCACTCGTGAAAAATGGTGTGGGTGCATATCCATTGAATGGAGTAGCTTCCACACCACATACTAGCTTACGCCAAATCGATGAGCGGCTTGCCGAGTGCTCCTTCTCGGGTGTCTTTGGGAATAATCTAGTATGGCGTCTTCAACGTGTCTGGCTAAGGGTGGCCGGCCCCTGCTTCTGGCATGACTGGGTAGCTGGAACTCCCCATGATAAAGTAATCGCTGATACGTCTGTAATATTAGGGCAGTGCTGGGAATTTGAGGAACAGGAATACCGTTTCTTCGCAACGACTGTAGGTGTTCTTCGTCTGCGTACATTCGCCTAGCACCGTATAAGTTTTCACCAGACAGGATATAAAATCGCACCATTGCTAGGTACTCTACATTAGAATATTCCTACGTCATGTACAGCTGATTCACACGCGGAAACGTAAACAAAACAATGCGCCGTCACACCGTGACTAATCGCAGATGACTGGAGAGAAAGAAAATTATAACAATTAAGTTGAGAGCGCGGGGTGCGGTCGGGCACATGTGCGCTTGCGAAAGGATATTATTATCAAAGAGGTCGACGGCACGTGCGGAGAGTATACCTACCTACCAGCCGGCTTCATGAAATAGGATCGCGCTACGATTTCATTGATAAATTCCGCGCATTTAGTAGAGTGCGTATGATTTGAATTTCGATATTTTTCCCTCGTTTTTTTTTTAGTTTCTCTTTTAATTGTGATAGTATGAAAAGTTTAGTTCAAATGAGTAGTATTTATTGATAGATCAATTTATTTTATAGTTATTGAAACAAAAAAAAAACATGCCATCGGCTTCTAGTCCGTTCACCTAATATACCCTATTTTTTTCGAGACGGTAATAAAAGTCATACGGTATATACTGCCAGTTCTTCCCACGCGTAAGAATCAGGCAACGATTTCATCGGCATGGGCGCACGGCATCACAGCGCGGCGCGACGGGCGGCCCCCCGCGTCCTCCAGTTTCACCTCATCAGTTTAACCGTTTACAAATAACGATATAATTAACGTTATTAAACAATTAACGTTATAATAGACTAACGATAAAAATTGCATATTTAACGTTAAACCGATTACCGTTAATTTCATATTAACGGTAACTCTGTCAAACAGAGGTAACGTTATGAAAATTTTACCGGTATTTAAAGCCCTGACTAGTTCACTGTCCGAAATGTACTAGTACGGAGCGATCTTAAAAATGACCGAGCAGGCACAAGACTAATTTGACAATGACAATTTAACAGAATGACATTGTGCATTAGGGCTGCTTTTCGAATTGGGATGTAATCGATTTGAGCGCGCTTACACCCGTTCCGAGTTAGCGTGAGCGCGACAACGATGTCCCGTAAATCGTCATAGATTACGTCATGACATGCGCCATCTTGCCATAACGCCGACCATGCCCTATAGAAATATCACTGTGAGCGAATTGTCAGCTGTCATAATCGTGATATCTAAATCGGAACGCTAATTATCGATGTGAGCGCTTTCAGCGATTATGGTCTAACTCGGAATGCGGCCTAGGAAGTGCAGTAAACATAAACAAAAATTGGACTCGAAAGTTTATCATTGTTTTGTAACAATTTGACGTTATAAGAAATTATGCAAATTTTTGTTACAAGTGAATTTTGTGGTTTGAAGTAATAGAACTCATAAAAACATTATTTATGAGGTTCCAAGATGTGATCAGAGATAGCATGATTTGTTTACAGAAAATTTTAAATTACCCGAGTCATTAGTTCAATTGAAAATAAATTTTAAGATGAACGCATTGACAGAGAGGCCATGTTAGCCAACATAACAAAACAAAATCGAAATGTCAATCACTTTCAATCAGCTGTCGATTTTTTATTGAAGAATAGGAGTAAAAATAATTGTATCTAAACCAAAATGTGCATTGTTAAATGAAAGGGTGTTGCTAAAGTTGTGGTGTGTTAAAATTCTTCACGGTGGTGTTAGTGTTCGGTGGGGGCGTGTGCGGCGGGCCATGGGGGTGGTTGCGGTGTGAAGGTGGCGGGCGCGGCTCTCGGGCGCAGGCATGCGGCGGCATGGCGGGCGAGGCTGCGGGCACGTCGCGCGGCCTCCGCGTCTACAAGATCGTGGTGCTGGGCGACGGCGGCGTCGGCAAGTCCGCCGTCACGCTGCAGTTCGTCAGTCACAGCTTCTTGGACTACCATGACCCTACTATAGGTACTTGACTGAATTACCAACTATTGTTTACATTCGAAATTAACTAGCACTTGTAGATTAGACGAGAACAATACTCATATTTGCTAGTCTATTTCGTACCATATGGATAGAGTTCAGTACTTGACAGTACTTGCTATTTGTATAGTCTACAGTAACTGTATAGTGTATGTTGAACAGTCATAGCTGTTTTATAAATATTATAGGCATAAATATGTTAACTTGTGTTGCAATGTATATTTAAGAAATGTTGCTGATCCAAAACATTCTGATTTTAGTAAAATACTTAATTAATGTGAAGTGTTCCCTCAATATTTCCAATAATTTTTATGTATAAATACAAACTAACTTGTGGTTGCTAGAGCCGCTAGTGGTCGCAAGGGCTACTGCTGAGCATGAGGTCCTGGGTTCGATTCCCAGGTCGGACAAAGTGTCATTGGGTTTTTCTATCTAGAATTTCTCAGTAGCAGCCCGGAGTCTGGATTTGTGCCCCCTATTACATGGGACTTAAAAACATAACTGGTGAAATGTGGGTGTACTTATGTTATTTTTATGTTGATGGCAATAGGCTCGCCCCCTAAAAACCTGGGTGAAAAAAAAGTGGGTGTACTATAGGTACACCTCTGCCTAACCCATCTGGGATTAAAGTTGTGATGTTATGTGTTTTAAATACAATTTGGGTTGAGTTCAAGAGAATGATGATGATGGTGATATTATGTTGTACTTTCAGAGGACTCATACCAACAGCAAGCGGTCATCGATGGGGAGCCAGCATTGTTGGATATACTGGACACAGCAGGGCAGGTTAGTACACAATCTGATAGTAGGAATGCCTTTCATTTTCTCATTTGGGTTGATGACAATTTTTTTATCTTTAAAAATATTTGTTTCTACATAGTGCAAAATATATTACAAAAAGTGTAAATTGCTAAGTTATAAACGTTTTAAAGTAAGTATTAGACAAGGACAGCACTATCGTAGAAGTGACGTCACTACTATGTAACTTCAAACTAACGTCGTACATTGTCGTAACCGCTCGACATCTCCAAAAACTTTTAATCATATTTACATTGATCCACCGTTTACCGTACGCAAAATACGCGCAATGACGTCGAGTTGCGGACACCAGCCCGTACTACCTATTACCTCCATTGATCCAATTTTTTCGATTATCTCAGTTTTACTATGCCTTCTTTGAAATTAAATTAATTTTTAATATTAGTCATCATCCCAATTCAATAACTTGTAACGTGTCACGCAAGTGCCACCCATTTGAATCTACACTACCTACAGCAATGGTGTTGGTGTTCGCCAACACCAACACCATTGTGTCATTTGTTTAATACTGTGTTCAACACTTATTATTTAAAGCACTTTAAATTTTTATTTTGTATTTCATGTTTTATTTACTAAATAAATGTTATTATTTCTTTCGATATGGTCTATTTCATTTCACAGTATTGGGCATTTGTTGCTCTGATATTGTAAGCAGCTTCCATTAACAATAATGCTGTAATTAATCAAGCAGCACCATGAGCAGCAGTGAAGACTCACACTGTATGTGTATGATGTAATTTGTATGTTGAGATGTTTGTTACTCAATAACACAAAAAGGGCTGAATGGACTTAGATTAATACATAGGATAGTTTTGTTGCATCTTGGTAGTATGTTGCCCTGGGGTAATTTCCGACATCCATTCGGACGAAACCGCTGGCAAAAGCTAGTCATTAATATAATTCATTATTTCCTCCCCAACCAGGTGGAGTTCACAGCGATGAGAGAACAGTACATGCGGTGCGGGGAGGGCTTCGTGCTCTGCTACTCGGTGACAGACCGGCGCTCGTTCCGTGCCGCTGCCGAGTACAGGCGTCTGCTGGCGCAGGCGAGGCCTTCCGAGAGGCTACCGCTTGTATTGGTCGGGAATAAGCTGGATCTCGCGCCACGGTTTAGACAGGTATAAAGAAACTCTGTGTTCACAGAAAAAATAGGTACTAAAAGTATAGGATTCACACAACCTATCCATCAACCAGTTCCAAAATTTGCTTTTTGTTGTGTTATTTGCTGGACATAGGCCGCAACTTTCGCCATATCGGCCCGTCCTGTGCTTTCCGCATCCTGCGGATTTCCGCGACCTTCAATAAGTCGTAATAATTATAGTGACAAAAAACAAGACATGCTGCCTGTTTGTTTGCTAAAATGTTGTATTTATATAATATTAAGATGTATATTGGCACAGGTGACGACGGAGGAGGGCAAGGCACTCGCGACGCAGCTCGGCTGTCCGTTCTTCGAGACGTCGGCCGCGCTCCGACACTTCGTAGACGATGCCTTTCACGCGCTCGTCAGGGAAATACGACGGTTGGAGAGACAGAGACAGGTATTGTTCTTGTTCTTTTTTTAGTTTACCAGATTTAGCGTGACGACCTAGACGTGTTTGAAGGGCAGACATGGACAGAGCACAAAATAGAGCATTAACCCGTCAGCCTTCAAATCAAGAGTTAACACACATCTTCGGGGTACGCCCGTTCCATCGCTTTCCATCAGGCGCAAACGAGGTCAAGAGCAGGACCATCGGGCAAAAAAAAGCTACCATGTCAATGTTCTCACATAGTGCTTTCATCATTTTGATGTTTTATTATTCTAGTTACATAGAATCGGCGCAGCAATTTCAGTCCAATTAGGAAATTGCTTTCCTTTTCAGGCATCACTTTTGGGGACGGGTATATCGATGAGCGGTGGTCGCCGACGGTGGCGTCGTCTCCGCAGTATCTTCGCGCTGGTCTTCCGACGGAGAAGAAGGCAACACACCTCGCCTTAACTACCCAGGGTTGAACAGTCAGTAAGATCTTTATATTGACACCACTGAGGAAAAGTAAACACACCAAGTAACATAACTTTTGTTATGTACGCTTCCGTAAAAAAAATATAACGACGAGAATATATTGACAAAATATAATAGAAAATAACGTACTTATATAGTATTAGGTACGTACATTCAAGTTTTTTTTTTTATTGGCAACACAATGTCTTCTAAAAAGGTTTTATCCTCTATAATTATCTAAACTTTTACATTAAATTACCACTTAAATTTTACAACTTTTGATAATGTAGTGAAATATCTACCAATAATAGAGTTTGCATGATGTTCCAATGTTTTTGTGCATTTATTAAACCATTTGTATTTTTTATGTCCCTTCTTCTACCTCAAAATGATGCATTCATGGTTACAAGAAAAGATAATTAATTGCTTTGTGTTAAATGATATTAAGTCTATAAAAATATGTAATGTTTTTAGACTGTTTTTACACAGTCCAAATGATTGATGCAAGTGAATTGTCTATTGCAGTTAATTTAAATATGATCAGCATTGAACAATAGCTGTAAGTGCATTGAATATCTTAGGGCCAGTTTCTCGAACGAACATTGTCGCAAAATTAATGTTACTAACTGTCAAGCGTGCCAATCGCAGTGGTATAGGCGCGAAACTATGCCGTTAATGTAGCAATCAATGCGCTTTACCACTTGCACTAATACAAGTGTAAACAGAACAAAATATGTCAAAATCTTTGCTCCACTGTTTTAATTCGTTCAAAGTAATTGCTCAAGAGCAATATCGTTATTAAATCTAGCAGATTCTTTTATTTCATGACTAAATCAAATGAAATATCGCGATACAATAAATTTTTCAAATGAGGCCTAAAGTAAATTGCGATGCTCAAACGTCTATACGTTTTGAATTTATTGACGTCTTTGAATCAACTACTCATAACATGTAAAGAAATTGAAAAACTAATCATTATATAATAATAATAAAAATATAACGATGCCTGGCCCTGGCACTGCCGTGCGACTTAGAAGGATTCTAAAAGGGTCAGATTTCGTGGATTAAAAATTTAAAAAAAAAATAGAGCTGATTGCTGATTTTCCATCTGCTTCTTATCTATTTTATGACTGCTCCAATTCTGGATTTCCTTGATCAGGTGTTGCTATATAAAAGCCATTGATGATTGAGTTCCCATATGACAATGCTTTACTTCATGCATTTATAAAACCTTGCCATAACAAAGCTACTTCAACAAGATACCTTGGTCCTCTACCTTTTAAAAGATTCCTAATTAAACAATTGGTTACTTACTAGTAATTTCTTTAAGACCCTTTTTTATCGTAGGTTATGTAAGAAGGAATCTAGGCCTAAATTATATGTCTTTATTGATGTTTAACTTTATTAAGACAGATGAAATTGCCTTAGTGTGACAGTTGATGGCAATTGATAATGTCAATGTCAAATGCCTTTTTGCCGTTTTAACTCTGTTTCTATTCTTTCAAAATAAACCTTCTGTAATGATTATTATTTTATGATTCATTCTGTTAGAGCCATACCATAGAATGGAACAAAACTCGTTTTCTCCGAGTAAAGTATACAGCTTTATTCATCTGGCGGCCGCATGGTTACGCAGCAAACCATACATTTTTTTGGCGACTTGACCTGGCTACGCCGCCATGGCGTCCCGGTGAGGTATGGCTCTTAATCATTCCGCATACTTAGACTCAGTTAGCGCTATAATGTTTCAGGTAGTGTGACCACATGAGACAAAATTTTCTATACAGAAGTTTGGAGCTATGAGAAACATTAATTTGAATCGCGATTTTAAGCCTTATAACCACTCTTATTATAACAAAAACTAAAATAATTAAGGAAAATCAAACTTTGTTGAGCTACATAATATGATGTTGACCTTGAAAAAACTGGTACGCACTAAGAGAGGCAAATAGTATAGCTTTGTCCTTTTCCGTAGAGTATAATTACTCAATACTATATACTTTACTTGCGGTAAAGAAATGGAGTTACCCACAGTCTGTTCTTTTCTTTGTCTAAGCTCTGTATAATCAATGTATTTCATACCAAGTGCCATTTATCGTACATTTCCTTCATAATGCCTTAACATACCCAATATACTTATTTTATACAAGAATAAATACATGATATATATTTGTAAACCTTTGGACTCCAGTACCTAATAGATTAGACCATATGTCTTCCGAGTAACGGATCCGAGAAAGCAATAAGTAAATGTAGAAGATATTTTACATTACTTTTGAGCCATAGACGAAAGAGTTTTATTTAGGAGGCAAGTTTGAATGTTTAGATAATATTGTAGATGTGTAAGAAGGTATAGCCTGAGAGCCGACTGGACAATTTGGTTTTCAAGTACTAGAATTGTATATAAGTAACACGACAAACGTATGCACTGGACCTGTACAAATCTCATTAATTCATACAAGAATCCCATAGAAAAAAGTATATTCCGTTTTTCACGAATTCCCAATTTTCTGGATAACTTTTCCAATATTTATTTCCGTAGAACTTCATTCGGACAGAACATTTTAAAACAAATTATAGTCAATTCGATCCAGCCGTTCTCAAGTGATAAGCTTACCAACGCACAGCATTTCATTTTTATTTTTGTGTAGAATACTGATACGATTTGAAAAACTGGTACGTAATATATTAATACGGGTATTTAAAAAGTTGTGAATTAAAGTCAGGGAATATAAATTGAATGAAGGATTCGTATAGAGATGAGATAGCAAACACGTAATATAACTTGCCTGTATTATGTATAAATATTGCAGTGAAATATATTAAGGGGGTCCACACTCGTGCAACATGTAGTGTAACAAATATATCCACAATTGAGATGATGACTAATATTAAAAATGTTCATAAAATAATGTAATTTCAAAGAAGGCTTATTAAAAACGAGATAATCGAAAAAATCTGTTAAATCGGTACAAATTTGAAGAAGAAACACGCTTTAAAAGTTTTTGGAGGGGATTATTGCCGTCCTTGTCGCGCAGTACTGACAATGTACGGCGCTAGTATGAAGTTGCATAGTCGTGACGTCACTTCTACGATAGTGCTGTCCTTGTCTAACAATTATCTTAAAACGTTTATAACTTGGCAATTTTTTAAGCTTTTACAATTTTTGTAATATAGTTTGCGCTATTTGGAAACGAACAATCTTTAGAGACAAAAATAAAAAAAATGTCATCATCCCAATTAGAGATTGGGATTGTACATGATAAAAATCTCTAAAGTTGTGAGTTACTGGATAAAAAGTTAATCTATGACTAGTCTACACTAACATTTTAGATTAGACGATACGAACATTCTTTCTTAGAACTCTTTTTGATATAGGAAAGTAACAATTTTGTAAGTCTAGTTGGCTTTCAGACTAGCCCATAAGTCACCTATTTAATACGAATCATGGGGACCTTATAGGTAAAACGAAATTCCAAACGTATTATACAAATGCCATATTCGTGTATCCCAACCAAAGCACAGTTTTATAGAAAAGTTGAAGTTTTTGGTATTCTCATTGAACCTTAGAGTACAATTAAGTAATGTAAGTGAGATGTGTCGAGCTCTTCTTTTATCTGTGTAACAGATACAGCAATAAGTATATGAAGTAAATATAAAAATATATTTATGTATAACTTTAGTGTATAATTGGTGTATGTATTATTGAAGTACCCTTAGTGTTGTGGAAAGAAGTGTGAATTTTTATAATGATAGGTCGATACGCACAAATATTAGTGTAGTCGTAACGTGTTTGGTCGTGTGTTCGTCTGTGTGCTAGATTCGCGGCGGAACATTTGACATACAGGAGTAGGTTAATAAATAATATTAAAGAGAGTCCTAAATACGAGCAATATTACGCCTAATATGGTAACTAATTGTGATGTGGATGTTAGCTGTGTCATTTTATTCATATTTAATGGTAGTACTTGTGTAACTGAAAAGGTTTTTACCCCCACTTAAAGATGTTTCAAGGTAGATTTTGATGTATTTCTAGTGTTTTATTAATATAGTTTGTTTGTCAAATGCTTCGTCCGGGTACGTGAACTACTGCGTACTGGGGTGGCACTGCGTGTTGTACCTACAGTGCAATATGACGGTGTCAAACTAGATTATTTATCATTTAGTGGCGCGTTCAAGACGTGGCTTCGAAACGAGCGAGGAACTGTGGGAGAAAAGCGGATCGCGCTTGAAAGTGGCATGATATAGACGACTGCAAAAATAAAAATTCTTGGCGGTTCATATATTTTTCATGGTGATAAAAAAATGCGTTAAAATAAAGCATTTCCTTTTGTTTTGTGGACGAAAAACACGTTTGTGGACTTTCAAAAGGTAGAATATTTCGAATTTACTAAAATTCAACTGCTAACTCACGCACAGTTATTGCTGTTTTCGAGGCCTCCAAGCGCTCGAGCTTTGCCGTTTGGCATACAAAGCCTACTCAGTGCCGATTTCAACAATGAAACTGAACGCGTTCAACACATCTAAAACAATTCAACTGCTGTCTGTGTCAATATTCCACTGAAAAAAATACACTGACAGCTCTTAAATGTAGTTTATGTGCTGATCGCGTTCAATTGCATCGGTGAAATCAGTCCTTATCCTAACAAGGGATTATATAACTATCTAATATAGACATTAATGCTGTTAAAATAAAGTACAATTTAATTTGTATCATCATGGATTGTGTTGAGTTCTTGTATTCTTAACGTATCAATAGGATCTAACTCTAGTCATTATTGTTTTGTATAGCTGTTATTAGATGTTCATCTTGACTTGATAATGGCTGGTTTGCTGGTGAAATAGGACCTGTATTAACCATTTAGTTTGACTAAAATTAACTTTTTAGTCCACATTGTCCTTTGCTTTCATTGAAGCGACCAGTCCTGGAAATCTTTGGTCCTAAATGAGAGCAAAACGATACGACGTCATTGCTAAGGAAATCACGACCAAAGGTTTCTGATAAATTAGTTTGCTTGGAAAGTAGATTGATACAAAGCATTTTTATTACTTAGTCCAAAATGCCATGATTTTAATCTAAAATATTTGTAAACAGCTAGTTCATTTATGTTGCATTATGGACAAAATCTAAAGCATTAATACACTTCAGTTAAGCCGGCTTAAATAAACTAGTCGTAACATTTAAAACCAACTTGGAAAACTTAAGATTTAATACTGTCACAGTCTTCTATACTCCATTTGAAATAAGGTTAGAAATTTACATTTCTAATTAACCTTTTTTACCGTCCGTTAAGCCGATTTTGACTTCGATTGCGTTGCTGGCATGACAAATGACAGCTGCAGTAAACAGTTGGTATTTTAACCACGCTTTTGCTATTAATGCCCTCCTTATGGAATAAGATTTAAAATCGGTTTAACGGGCTGTAAAAAAGGTTAATTAAAATGTCTAATCTTATTTCAAATGCGGTATAGCTAAATTGACGTGAAAACAGATTACCTATAGTAAAAAGGCTCTATTTCAAAACCCAATAACGAAGTTATGGGAAATGCAGAAATTCTAAGAATCAGTTTTCGCCGGGTCAACATAGGTATAGCTTCGGCCAATTATACCAGTAAACCAGCACAATATTATTAAATAATATTGTAGTATTAGAGTTATTTGGAACAAACCGTCGTTGTTCACTAGTAGTTTTGCCACGAGTACTAATAATCTTATTGTCTTTTATGGAGTACGAACTTTTGATATTGTTACTGCCAATTGCGTGTTTTAATTCATGACAGCCACACAGATATTCGGAGAATGAGTGTAAAGCCGTTATCAGACGATTTACTTTTTATTTCATTTTTGTCTTTCATTACTCGAAATGAAACGTCTTAAAAAAAAAAAACTGAAGTTAAAAATAAGTTCATAAGTGAGCTGATCCAACGATGTTGGATTTTGGCACTCGGAAGTCTTTTACTTGCCAAATGAGATGACAGGAGAAAATGAACGTTCATTCCTGTATAATTTTGTCGTTGGCGTGTGACCGGGGAATGAAACAGAAATTAACTTTAAATCAAGTGAAGCGTCTGATATCAGTTTAATTAATGTTACCATGTTTGAAAATTCGTATTCCGTTTGTTGGCAGTTTAACTGGCCTAATTTGTAGTATTTGCCGTATGTATGTATTGATATATAGCTAATTATTTATTTCTTACGCGGAATTTTAGCTCTTTAAATATTTGCTGCTAATGTTGGCATCATTCGTTTGTATGGGTAAAACAAAAAGTTATCTATTTTTCTGTAATGGGAAACATACTCAATTTTATTTGAGCTGGTGATGTCTTTATGAAGTGATTTCACGCCAAGCGCAATGTCGGCTCTTGAGCGCTCCTGCCGGTCAACTCTGAAAAATATCACCGTGAAAAAACTTTGGTGAAGTGAGCTGAGGCCTTTTTTTTGTAATTGTCATCTCGGAGGTCAACCTATGAGGTTGTCGTCTGCTTAACCGGACTTGCCTGTGGTTGCCCTAATAAATTAAGGCCTCCAGCCAGGACTTACAAAACTTAAAAACTAAGCGACTACACGCTCGCCCAAGGGACTAGCTGAATCAAGATGGTGTTATTTAAGGACGAATTTAAAGCTATAGGCTCAGCGTCGCGGGCTGGCTGGAGCAAGGGTCGGGGAGGGTGAGCTGAGGCCTTAGTGTGAGTTTCTTTTAACCATCTCGACATTTCGCTTCAACCGCGTTCAGCGCTTCAATTGGCAATTGACAATCGACTTGGCAATCGAGGCGCAACTTCCAATTGGTGGGCCTTTATTATTCCACCTGATGCTAGGAATTGACACTTAAGACAGCTCACTTCACCTAAGTTTTCATGGTGAGATTTTTTCAGAATAGATTGGCTGTTCTCCATTTAGGATTTTGGTCTACGTGTTTAGCTAAACTTCACACAGTGAGCACGCTCACAGTATGTTTACATTACGCTTATCGTGAACACTAGACTCTTGTTTATATATTTTTTTTAACGTTTCGTCACGGTAAAGAGTGCACTCATTAGCGTTAACTAACTAGCTGTTCAAAATCCGTAGTCAGTACCTATGTATTTGAAATTGACGCTTAAAACGTATTTAAATTTTAATGTTTAATTATTATATATTCCATAGATTAGATGGTTATTAAGAGAGTATATTATTACCCAACAGTAGGTGATTTGAACAATAATAAATAAAAATATTTCGTGTTTTTATGTACATAAAATTTATATGTTGAAATTGTTGTAATGTTTTTGTTTGGTCGATATATTTATAAATACATATTTAGATATTTTGTTATTTGTAATAATTTATAACACCAAATAGTACCTTTCAGATTTGTATTTATATTTAATGCAAGAATTGTAAGCTGTGTGTAGAGATTTTGTTGAATAAATGTCATGTTTCGAATGTTGTGTTCTTATTCTAATTGTTAATGTTATTAAGCTTACGGCCAAAGTGTGGAACTCTGCCAGCGTCTGTGTTCGCTTCCACATTTAAGCCTTCGGCCTTCAAAGCAAGAGTAAACAGTCATCTTCTGGGAACGCTCGTTCCATCATAGACCTCATCCATCGCTATCTATCAGGCGTGGTAGAGATCTGACCACTATACCCTGAACATTTTTGTACCAATGCACAGTGGTACCGCCGCCGAAAAAAGGCGGTCATAAATACTGAAAATCTTATTTAATGCTTTTTTTTCGTGGGAAGTGGTTCAGGTAGCAAAAAAACTCATAATATACTAGTGTATATGTAAATTAATACATAATGATATATATTTGATAATTTGTTAACACGAAAAGAATAATATAATAAATATCAAAATATTTAATGTGCCCCGTTCTGAAGCGTTTTTGACAATAAATCAAAGCTCTTCATGTTGGGGTGTATTCTCTATGTGTCAAAAAGACACAACTAAATAGATAAATGAAAAAATAAAAATGGAAATCAATAGATATTTTACATGAAATCGACTTAAAATTAGAACTTACATAACAGATTTAAAATTAGCTAGACTTGCAATAAATCTAAAATTTGATTTGACATTGCGCTCTTTTTCTTAGGGGGAAGTTTTCGAGGGCAGTAATATAAGGATCTGAGCTAAGTAAAAGTCTGTTAAGTAAATCTGAGTTTGTAAGTTTCCACTCACAGTACTCCAAATCTCAAAGATATACATCCTTGAGAAGGAACAGTTGATCAAAGTACCAGAAAGAAAAGTTTGAAATTAGTTGCAAATTTCGTAGACCTTGCTACGATTGTGTCTGCCCAGGCGTAGGCCCTTTATAGCAGCCGTCGGCGCAGAATGGCGCAATTCAAAGTATAACATTTTTAAAATATACAGTCTCAACTACAATTTAAGATAGTTGCGAATGTTTGCAAAATCTTGTAAAATTTTGTAGCTCTAAGCAAAGTTATTATATTAGAAAAAATATACAATAAATTATGTATGGCGTAGCACGTAAATAGTACAAATAATAAACTGACAATTTATTCAAAATACAATCAAATGTGACAAACATACATTGCTCTTAAATTTCCATTGCACAAAACAACAACACAAACAAAAGAATTCCGAGAATTCACTTGTAACCAAATACTTTAATGATGTGTCACCGATAACAGCGAGTGCAACGTAACGATGCGTTCACTTCCGAGTTCAAAAAGTAAGTGATAATTAAAGATTTTTTTTTTGTGTATGGCATCTCGTAGTTGACGTTGAGAGGTCGTGACTACTTAACCGGATAATTAAAACAAATAGGTGACATATTTATATCACCGGATAGCTCGTTAAATGGTCTATCGAAATATGTAACTTGTTCCTGGAAATTCGAATATGAGTTTTATGGATTTACGACCTATGGCGGAACCACTGTGCAATGTCTTGATTTCTGTCTGAAATATTTCCTTCTTTTGTACTTTTTAGAACGTGATTTTTCAGTAGTCGGGTTTTAGTTTATGAACTTACTTTTTATTTTGGGGTTATATAACATCTAGCTTCCGCCCGCGGCTTCGCCCGCGTGGTATTTAAGAAAAGTAGCCTATGTCCTTCCCAAGGTTTCAGACACAGTTAAGGGGATTAGCCGTGAAACATTACAGTCCTGCTCTGCGCGCCGGCGCCGCCCGTGCTACTGTTCTAACTGTGGTAACTTTAGAACCATCCGTCAAACTACTTAGTGTAAAAGACAAAGTTTATCTACATTAAATACCAAAAACGATAAAGGTATTCATTAGGATAAGAATTAACGAAATACTCCAAAATATACCAGAAGTATCTAATTTAAATATATTTATAGCTCACTATCTTGGTTTCATTACCTTCCACATAAAATATAGATATATACTGTCGCGGACGATTACTTAGACCTGTTAAAAAAATAACAATACCACGATGCATTATCAGCGTGCATATCTAACGGTTTAGGCAGCGCACGCTAAGATAGCTCTCAGAGGGCAGGAGTTTTTCCGACTTACTTGATACTTATGTATTATGGCCAAATCACACAAAATATTTATAAGTTGTAGCCTCTGTAGTAAATCTGTTCAATAGTTTTTGCGTGAAAGAGTAACAAACATCCATCCATCCATCCTCACAAACTTTCGCGTTTATAATATTAGTAGGATATATTATAACCCCCAAATTGAGGAAAAAATATAACTTTTCAATGATGTCTCGGAAAGACTTTTCAAAATAAACATTCACTCGGCCTTCACACTTATTCGATACTGTTTGCTTTGGACCAAAATTTACATATAGCCTTCGTTTCTCCCATCTATGGAAACATTCAAACTTTTAGAAAATTTCAAGTATAAGTTTACCGGCCTTACTCGCCTCGGTCCACAGTACTGATAAATTAACCAGGAACATTTTATCTTCCTCACTGTTAGATTTTGAAGTACCGTGTTTGACGATGCGTTGAACGCTTGGTGAATGGCTTGTCCTACTACGGTTTCCCCGACAACCCGTCATCCCAGAGAAGGTGGGACGTGCCGCTCTGCAGTATTAAGTATACGGAATACCCTGGTAAACACGTCACCTAATATTGTTGAGCGTGCCCGTCTTCTGGCTGTGGGAGAATGGGAGTCAGGCTTGTGGCTTCAGGCGCTCCCGGCATACACTATAGGCTCAATGATGGACGACTCAACGTTTCGGCTCGCTACATGTCTCCGCTTGGGCGCACCTTGTGTTGCTCCGCATCGGTGTCAGTGCGGTAAAGCTGTCGACAGTCTCGGGCATCATGGCCTGTCCTGCTACAGGAGCGCAGGTCGCATAGCACAGCCCGCCAGCATCAACGACATTATTCGCCGATCACTTGTCACCGCCGGCGTACCTGCGGTTTAAGAACCAAATGGCTTGGTACGTGACGATGGAAAGAGAGCAGGCGGTATGACGTTCATGCTTTGGAAGGTGGGTTGCCCTCTGGTGTGGGACGCAACCTGTATCGAATACCCTTGCGCCATCTGATGTCCCTAGTACGACGGGCTGTGCTGGCGCTGCTGCTGCGGCTGCTGAGACACTCAAGCGGCGCAAATACTGTAACTTAATAGAGGACCAATGCAGAAATCCCAAAAATCTGCTGTTCAATTTCCATATATTTTGCCGAGTTATGTAAACATTGTATGGAGTAACATAATTTTTTTCACAGGTGCGTATTGAATGGCTTACTAAGTACTATAGCTGGCACACGAAACTTTTGAGTAACATAAGTCATAACAGTGTCCTTGAGTCCCTATTATGTATCATTTAGGACATAAAATAATGACATAATCTGTGTAAATAACCTTTACACGTCGAGTGGTCAGTGAGAACAGTTAACGAGTTAACGGCATTCAGTTGACGGTGCCATTAATAAGTTTATGAGGCCGCGGCTGCCAGCACTCGGAGACACTCGTGATGTAGCACAGATTTACTGTTTAGCTAGGGTTACCGAGTACAATTGGGATTAAATCTTCATCCCAATACCTACATCCCAGAGCAGACCGATTACAAACATATGGATAGGATGGGATCAGAAGTTCAGAACGTTTGGTACGTCGGCTTCTATCTAAAATATGCAGGGGAATATTAGTACTTTTTTATATGGAGTAACTTTATGGAGGATTTGACTTAACACTCCTGCGATGAATGCTGACATTATTAGAAATAGTTTGGAATTGTCGTCCCAATTTCTAGCTTCTTTCGGATTTCGATGTTTATATGTACGGATATATTCTAAGTCACAACCTCATGATTTCCTCGACTTGACTCAACCTCACTTAGGTGATTTGGTATTCATAGTTGCAATGTTACTCCTCGTCTTAAACAGTTTCCTCAGTCGAGGTGAGTTTGAGTTGAGGCACCAACTGTCACATATAATCTACCTTGAGGCTTCCTTGAGGTAGTCAACAAGAAAGGTTTAACGAAAACACCCGTATTTTATTCGATTTTCATAATGTCTTTTGAACGAGATCATTAATATTGACGTACGAGTATTGATGACGTATCAAAATCTGACGACTATTAATACCTAATTTGAGTGTCTTCCGAGGCACGCCTTGAGGTCTCCTCGACGGAGTTGTGAGTGGACTAGCTTTCGAGGTTACGATTTATGGTGTTAGCTTACCTTCTCTTTGCAGATTCGTTAATATTCGTAAAAGCTGTGTTGAAACTGCCTACTTGAATGTTTTCCTAAAACAGTCATGAAATTTAATTAGTGTTCTTCATGTGAACATGCCCTAGTAAATCTCACTCAATGTCAAAATTTATGATCACTCGAACAGCTCATAAAGTAGAGGAATATTGACATCTTTACGCTTCGCAAACCTTTATAATTTGTTTGAGGAGATGTATCCTTAATGGTTGGAAATCTTCAAAGAAACTTACTACTCTCTGTAAGTGGTTCATGACATATAATAGGCCTATCTGTCTTCACGCCGGGAGTGTCGTAAAAAGTGGAGTTTATGTCAAGGGTTTGAGTAGCAAGGGTTTTTTTGCTAGGTATTGATTGTGATGAGTTTTTTTACCTATTAGTCTTCCGGTCTGGTGATGGCAATTTACCCAAGAGTACTATTTTAAAGGATAATGAAAGCCTCATTTTCAGTGAAGGTAGGTTTTGAATGTCTGACGGATACATTGATAAGAAGAAAAGATAAGAAGAGGGATCGATCATAATAAGTCAAACTATATAATTTTAGTGGGTCATATTTGTTGTTTTTTTTACTGCAGGACACTTAGTTTTGGTTCTTTATATGTGACAACATGAAAAGGAATGTGAAAGACTTATTTAGCACGTAGGTTTTATTAAACTTTTTTTTTTTAAAGATAATTCGAATTCCATTAACGACCCTACTGAATTAACTAATCGATCGGAACCCAATTCGTTTGTTTTTTTTTTCTCTGCGCAGTTACAGCTTTTCTGGTTAATCATCCATATTTGATTTCCAAATGAAAGTAAAGTTAAAATTCATATAATTAACTGTTTTATAGTTCTGTGGTTATCTACACTGCCACATGCGAACTACGCATCACACATGATGCACGCAAAACTTTGCATCGCGCAAGCTGAGTTTACCGCGCAACTAGCAGATATGCAACGTCTCGACAAAAATCGGCGGCATGCAGAGTTGCCCACCAGACACGACACCCGTCTAGTCGGAGGATCCTACCTTTTTCTATGGAGGATGAGTGAACTTTACACCCTTGGAAAACTTGACAGATTTAAAAGCCAGCGGGTCCCAAATTAGGCACAGCTTGTACCTATCTGACCCAAATACTGCACAAAGTTAATAATATAACGTGTTCTGTTAAAGCGACATTGTAATTCATAAGTCTATAACAAACAATTTAAGTGATTAACCTTACTGCACCTTTGTTGCAAACGTCTAACTGGAGGTTAATGGGTTTCATTCGCAGGTTTGGCAAGATATATAAGAGATACTGGGATTTCTTATCTTATGGGAATCAACTCCATATTGGAGTTCAACCCCTTATACATAGGACTGAATACTGCCATAGCAATGGACTTAACAGTTGGTCTTTACCGACCTATGGTAATGTATTCAAGGGTAATGTTAAAGAAGTATAGCCGGTATAGGTAGTCCCAAAGGGGTCCTGTATCAAAATTTGTTAGGGTTCATTTTTACCCGACTGCAGTGAAGCTCCAAAAGAGGGTATTTCTATACAAAATACTTAAATAAAGTAGCATACTGACTAGGAGTGTTAAGCTGTCAATGTTGCCAGTGTGATCCTTCTAAGAGAATGCAAGAGCTAGTGGAAACAGCATGTTGCAGATATTTGTAAAAAACTTAACAGATTTGCTTTTGCTCTTCATATGCGGTCCAAAGTTTCTTTGGCGCAGCTCGTCTAAATCTTGAATTGGTTTAGAGTACACGTTATCCTTTATCGTACCCCAGTAAATGAAATCTATGGGATTTAAATCGGGTGAACGGGCGGGCCACGAAATTTTACCACCCCGCCCAATCCATCTTATTTTATTTTTTTGGGATGTCTCAGACTTTTACTGACTCAAACCCACCCGTGTTCCTTCAGTTGCATGTGCCAGGGCCACGGTTTCTCTTTCGAATTTCCCGAGACATTGAGGCGTGGCACAGCGGTCTGAAAATCGAGCTCCATACTCATAGAAATTTAATGTCAGGGATTTAAAAAAAATATTGAATGTCTCTGATATAACTCCCTTTATATAATATTAAAGTATGGAGGGTATGCACAGCTCCACGTGTGAGAAAAAAAATGTTTTGTGTATTTTTACATGTACGGGAGAAAACACTTAAAGTTTATTATTTTCGAACTGAAAGGAACTGAAGGGCTGGTGCTCACATGAGCTGTTGCACCTCACACAGTGATCAAGATGACATAGGTACAATCATGCACCTTTCGGTGCCGCTTTGCGAGTAGGAAATTTTTGAAATTTTGAATTTAGGTTATGTGATTTATTAAATCTTTTACGTAATAAAATGAGTTGCCGACCGTCTATCATTGTCATAAGCATTGAGTGCTTAACAGCATGACTTCCCATGATAGACGGCTTCAGTGCTGCAATCTCAGCTTCAATCAGACCCTGTTCTTCCGTGATATTCAAGCTATTCTCGCTTGCAAACTTGAAATAGAGAGGTCTGCAGAACATTTTGGAAGATGGCTTTGGATTCGCCCAGCACCATCAAATCCCCACTTGCATATCAGGGTCAGCTCTTTGCCATCCAGCGAAGACTCCAAATGAGGAATTTTCCAAGTCTGGCAACAGTTTTGTTCAAAATTGCTTGGAGCTGTACTCTTACTCCTTTTCCATGATTTCTTTGGTATATGCGATAATAGGAGATCCATTTATTTCTCAACGAACACACATAATTCAGACAGAATTGTTTCAATTCTTTCTTTTAATTTTCTGACAAATCAACGGCATTCACAAAAACTTCTAATAACACGCTGGACTGTGAAAAACAACTATAGTATGCCACAAACACGAAAATGGTACCAAAACCTTCACCATCACAACACGAAAATAAATAGATCGTAATGAGTATAGTTAGCGCGTAATAGTGCTAAAAGCTACTGAGAGAATTAAGCTCAAACGTCCTATTTATATATGTAGTGTAACCATTAGGGCTCGATGTTATTAGTATCTAATTATAATAAAACTGAACCATAATAGAATATAATAGAATAGAAAACTTTTATTTCAGACAGGAGTCCATAGGGTTAGTAACAATTTAACTTAACTTCTAGTGTTAGTAGGTTACAGACACAACATAACGAAATACAATTAAAATTCAGCGTGAAGCTGCATCCATCTACGCAACATCGGGGAATCCCACCGATCTGCGAATACACTGAGAATACTATTGGTGCTGCCGCGAACCCGCATCATCAGGGATGCGCATCTATTCCTAATAATAGCAGCAAAACCATTAATATTATTGTCCGCAAACATCCCTGACGCACTACAACGCCACGGCATCCTCAGCAGTACTCTCAGTGCATTATTATATTGTACGCGTAGATCGATGTATGCCCGCTGAGTGAAGTTGACCCACAAGCTGCACGTGTAGAAGGACTGACAGTACGCTTTGAAAAGCGTTACCTTAACTGGCTTCGTACATCGTGCAAACCTGCGAGCCAGCATGTTACAACGGACAGCCGGCGACCTACGTTCCCTTTCAATGTCACAATTATCCTTGAGATCTTCAGAAACCCAGTGACCCAGATATTTAAATTTGTCCACTCTTCGCAGTGGTTCTCCACAAAGTGCGACACGTGGAATACACGAGTATGTCACACTGCCTGCCTTAAAAACCACTAACTCGCTTTTTGTGACGTTATATTTGAGCCCATGACTCAACGCATAACATTCGCATATAGCGATCAGTCGCCTCAGAGCACCTATCGATGGGCTCAAATGAAATGAGTTTAAACTTTGAATGCAATTTGTAAAAAAACGTATGTAATCCATATCGTTTTCTATTATTGTAATTAAAAAGGCGATTAACAAGCTATTAACTAACAAAAATATATGAAAAGAGATCGTCAACTTCATTTAATTACGTCAAAGATTGGTAAAATCACATACACCGAAATTTCTAAATTTCAAAAATTTCCTACTCTCAAAGCGGCACCGAAAGGTGCATGATTGTATGTCATCTTGATCACCGTGTGAGGTGCAATAGCTCATGTAAGCACCAGCCCTTTAGTTCCTTTCAGTTCAAAAATAATAAACTTTAAGTGTTTTCTCCCATACGAAAAAATCCAAAACATTTTTTTTCTCACGCGCGGAGCTGTGCACACCCTCCATACTATAATATTATATAAAGGGAAGTATACCAGAGACATTCAAATTTTTTTTTGTTGAAATCCCAGATATCAGTTTCTATGAGTATGGAGCTCGATTTTCAGACCACTGTGCGTCGGCCCTATCAGATCCCGTCATGTAGTGCTTACATCTCTTTGAGGCGCGCGTGGAACAAGACCCGCCGTCGACCCGGGCCTAGTCCTTACCAGCCCGCGCATACGGTGGCCGGGAATCTGCAGGCGACTCCCAACGCCCAGGGCGTCTCCTGCGGCGACTAGGGGAGGCGTGAGGGCGCAAGGCTCTCTCCGTCACGCGTTACGCCTCCTCCTTCGCGAGCATTACTGCTTCGCAGAAGGAGGCTACGGCTACTTCTGTAACTACTACTGTAAAAATCTCACCGTGAAGACTTGCGTGGAGTGAGCTGTCAATGTCATCCCGTCTTGGTCAATCCCTAACATCAGTTGCACTGACAGCTCACTCCACGATCACTTCACCTAAATTATCACGGTGAGATGATTACAGAATCGCACTACTGGTCCCTATCGGACGGCGAGCTACCTATTACTCGCCGTATTTCCCCATATATCCCTAAAACTCAACGTGTTTTATTTTCCATACAAAAAGTGAAAAATTCCAAATTAAATACGTCGAGGCTGCCCCCTCTGTGCGTCTCCGGCTCTAAAATAATTCACGGGGTAGATCAAACATGTACCACGTTGCGAAGCCAAAAGAAAATATAAAGTAAAAAACGTGGTGTCGCGATTGTCAAATTCGTTTTTGTTTTGCAAAATAGCTTTAAGATTCTCATCGCCAAAAGTAAGGAATTTTAGTGGTAGTGTTAGTTTAGTTCGGTGTACAAGAGAATCGGCACCAATTTTTGGGTTTAAAGAAATTTATTTCTCATAAGAACTTAAAAAAATCAGTGTGCTTGAAATGAGATACAAGTGACTTTGTATTGGGTCTAGGTAAGTTTTCGCGGTTGCCCCCATGGCTCAACTAAATATTCAAGATGAGATATATCCAAGCAAATATCAGGTTTAACCTTCTCATGACGTTTGCGTGTCGATGTCCATTCCACCCTGTATAGAACCCGTTGGGATATCTTTGATATCACTTGTAAGACCGACACCGACCTATAGTTACTCGAGTCAGTTCTACTTCTGGATTTATTAATAGGACTGACCCTGGCATTCTTAATTGTATCGGGAAAAATGCCTCGTGATAAGCACACGTTTAGGTAAACGAGTATAGTCAGTTCATCTGCTGATTATTATAAGTTTTAAACATTTGATCGCCTCAGTGCTGATGCCATCTAGGTGTGTTGCTGTCGAGGTTGTCAATAATTCTAGATATTTCATCTATGCTACAAGGGGAAAGGTCATTTAGTGTTATGTTATGTGTGTAATTATAATCGTACATGAAAATATAACCCGTGTTTACATGGGTATATGTGATGGGTATTTTGATGGCTAGGTCCGCGCCTATTGATGAAAAAAATGAGTTAAATGAGTCACATATTACATTACCTTCTGTAATCAGGCCTGATTTCGACATTAGTTTAGGAGGGGCACGGCTGTTGTCCTTAATTTATTTAATGCTGAATTACTGATAAGGTACCACATTTTCTTCGGTTGATCGTGATTAATTTTAAATAAGTTAAGGTCTTCTAATGGCTGCTTTTGTGTTTTGATTAGGTTTATTACTCTGTGTTGTTCTTCGTTGAAGTTTTTCCCCAGCTCATAGTTTTTTTTAATGCATTTTTAATATGTTTCGTGAGTTTTTTGAATCGATAATATCTCGGTTTATCTAGTCTATTTGTGGTAGGTTTAATATTTTTGTTTTGTATATTTTGCTCTTATTGACTTGTTCCGAAATAATTCTAGATAATTATAGTCATTATCATCATTGCTTTATGTAGCTGTTATAGCGAAGTTAGATAACTTTGTGTGATCCAGTGTTTTGAAATGTTTTTAAGAAAAAACATTTCAAAACACTGACAAACAAGAGTTTATTTGCTTGTTTTTCCAAGATGCCTATTTTCAGCAATATTGGTTGTTCGATGTGTCGATTCCACTATAGTCATGCTGAATGAATGGTTGCTTATATTTTTTCATATAAGGTCTAGTATAGTGTTTGTTTTATGGGTTTCACGAGTGCTATTTAGTCTTTTTATATTATTTCTTAACCAGTTTCTTTAATTTCAATTATGTATTTTGTGCCTTGGTTGTCCTTGTTCAAAAGGCCGTTATTGAAGTCGCTAAACACTATCGTGTTTCTTCGTTGTTCTACTTGCAAGGTGTACGTTTCTAAAAATATATTTATATTTGACTCACCAGGTATATAAATACATACATCACACCTACGTTCAGCGACAACTTCTCTATGTATATCTTTCTCTGTTGTTTCATACATTATGCTGTTGTGCACGTGTATGGAAATGCCACCACCTTTATGGTTTTGCCTGTAGTTGTAGACATGACTATAGTTTGATAGATGGTATAGTTTTGCGTGTTTCTCTGCAGTAATCCCAGTCTCAGTAAATATAAACAGATGATTGGCGAGTGGGATCGATTTTAAAATACATTAAATCTCATCTATCTCATCTGGTTTGCCAGTTTTCCGTATGCTACGTAAGTTGCTATAGAAGAAGCTTTACGAGGACGGGTGAAGTGGAATATCTTCGTAGTTTTTTTGCTAAATTATGGCTTAGACTACTCGTATGTTTTGTATTTAGTATTTGAGCAGTAACTATTTTTTATAACAATGTTATTTTAGCCATCTGCTACACGTTCGTTGAATACATCATTTGAGGACTGTAAATATTCGTTTGTGTTGGGGTTTGGTCAGAGTAAATGTTTATATTTTCAGGTATTTTTTTCTTATTATTTAGCAGGTGTCTCGGAGTTTAAGAGTCGCTGAAACGAGCTTTTATAGGCCTGTTCTAATATGGTACATATTTTCTAAGTCTAATTGTTTTAATCGGCTTGGGACAATCATCAAACAGTGCTAAGAATACTTTAATCGCTTCATCGTTATCGTAATTTCTTATATACATGAATACTTAATACTACGTTTTAAGTATTCATGTATATAAAATTATACAAAATAAATTCAATATAATAAACTTAAATAAATTCAATATCAAATCTAAAATTACAGACTGGCTCATACACATACAACTACGATAACACTGAATCTCTGCTGGCATACATTGCTTAACAAATCAATATTTATTATTCAATATTTAATTGGAACACTAAACGCTACACAAACAAACACCTCATAACACTCAACACACACACACCCATACAACACAACTAACATTTCATTCACAAACATGAACACACACACCTCTCTCCCATTCACATCCCAACTCTTTCTAAATTCCTGCATCCATCCATCCATCCATGCTCAAATAAATATAAAATTACTTACTCAGCTAACTCACATCTTTTTTTTTATAGTAGATTGGCATCGACACTCGTCCATCATTCATTTTACTAAATACAGTACAGCTCGGTTGAATCACTGTCTCCTAAGATACAGGCCACCCCTAGTTTAGGAGACAGCATTTAATGTTTTTGGTAATATAGACAATTATTTCTTTCTCCCTTTGTGTCCATTGTTAGTTGATTAAGTCTTAGCATATACTACTATACAACCTGTGTCTATGTATATATTTTTGGATCAATAAACTTATTATTATTATTATTAATTTCTCCTTGAGTTGTTTTTTTTTCCAATATTCCCACCACTACAATATTTTTTTCGCGTTCCTATCGGTCCTTGAGTTCAAGGATGAGGTCTTGGTAATTTATGACGGGCGGTTCTGATGGTGTACTTTTCATATGTTGTTTTTTTTTTCCTGAGATATCTCACTTTCTATTATTTGAATTTTGTTTTCGTTTTCGGTTTATTTCGTTGTTTATTTGATGAAATCTTGGTGCAAAATTCTCTGCTGCTGATTTTATTGTCTTCATTTCAATTTTAATATCTGGCATTTCCTATTATGTGGTTTAAATTCAAATTCAAAATTAAGTTAAGTTAATTTAAGTTTTGGTTTTGAGTTTCACCAAACTTTTCCAACAAATTCATCATATCTTTACCGAAGTTATCAAAGTCATTTTTGTAGTGTGTGTTGTCTTCAGTACGCTTCTTTCTTTTCCTTAGGTTTGTGTAGAAGTCACTATTATCGCCGTAGGTCAAAAGTAAGATCAAAGAATTGCTTGCTTTTTTTAAAGTTTGTTGATAAAAGTACTATGACTTACGGTCGGACGGACAGAAGGACATGGCGAAACTATAAGGTTTCCTTCATTGTTTTACTATTTCAAGGCTCTGCGGGGAGTTTCACACCATCAACTTCCAATCTCCGGGCTGCGAATGAGAAATTCCTAATGGCAAAATAACTCTTTGCCAGACCTGGGAATCGAATCCAATACCCCACGCTCAGCATCGACCTGGAGGCCAGCGGGGCAGATACTAGGTATCCATTGACTAAACTGCAGCGTAGCTAGTGAATAAATCGTAGAGATGAGATTGTAGAACTAAGAGATTATAATGTCCGGTACCTCATAACGTAAATGTCTTCTGCATAAACTCTGAGCTCTAAAGTCCATAACTACTTTGTAAACATTTATGCAGATTCGCTTAGCTATTGTTAGGTACGTCACACCAGTTAGCAACGGAGGATAGGCTATAAACCTTTCTTCTTAGTAATACCAGAGATAATGTAAGTTAACAATTAATTTCATCAACCTTTCTCTGTGGCGCCGCCCGTGACCGGATAAAAAGTGACCTTCTTGACCATATAAACGAGTTTTGTCGACGTTATAATAGACAAAATGACAAAATAAAAGAAATCTTTTATTTTGTCTATTACCTTCTGTTTTTGTCTATCCTGTCTGAAATGTTGTCTATTCTTCCGTCGACAAAAAATGGTTATGCTGTGCGTGCACAGAAAGGTTCCACCTTTTTGCAATAATCCTATCAGCACTCCTATGTTCCAGTATAAAAGATGGGTATTAAATTATCCTATAAAATTAAAAGGGATTTAAAAAAAATAGCCCAACCTACCAAATTCAATGATTATACCTATTAGTTCTTTCTTTGACGCATATTATTATCCTAAAAGCATGCCTGTAAGTCTGTGTCTGTGTCTCCGTCAAATATATATTCGTATTTACCTCATAAAAACTTTTCTTTTTACTTTTCGTCCCTGAATATAAAACACGAGCGAAGCACCACAGCAGATAAAACGAAAGTGCATTACCATATTCGGTAAAACTTTCCCCGTTCAATCTCGCGGCCATAAGCTGGAATATTGAGAAGGAATAGGAAAATTACAAAGGAAAAAAATACGAATTCTTTGAATTACCCTGTGTGTATTCTCAATGCCTGGCTCAACACCGAGAGTTGAAAACACAGAGCGCGATAAGAAACCGTCGTAATAAAAAAAAAATCGTGAGAACATGGGCTTATGACTTCTCTCGGTTTTAGTTAGTGTGATCCGTTTTTCGATTAGGATTTGTTTCTTTGTTTCGAAGTACAAGTCACATACATAATAATAGGTTTGTTAAAGTATTTAATTACTGTAAAAAAAGGTAGGTAGAAAATAAACAAATTATTCACAAATCTCAATAAAGTAGATAAATATATCAAGAAAATAAATAAATAAGTGCTTTTGTTTAAAAATAAGTGCCTTGGTAGGAGCCATTTAAAAAATAACTCCTGATTGTGACGACCGAAGTGTAACTGTGACTGTGACTGTGACCCGAATAAACAGTTTGTCTCTAACAACCGCCTTTTATTGACGTCCCACTGATCTACCCAAGAAATATGAACCCTTTATCTATCTCTAATCTTACCTAAAACCTTTTAGTTTCCAGAACTCGTATCAATTACGTCTCCCTGGGTATATTTGGCGGGAGAAAATAGACCTGTTGCGTCTACAGCCTCCCTTTATTACTTTATCTCGGGTTGATCCAGCATTCCAGCCAGCCGAGCCAGTCGCTTGCCATACGTGGTTCAGGGAGCACGCGCTCCCGGTTGTGTGGGTACCGCGAAATATTTTGCAGTCGAAGTAATCGTAACATTTTTGTTGATTGGGTGAATCAAAGAATTGTAGAAAGCCTACAACCAATTCTGAGTTTCATTTTGTGAATGTGATTTTATTAACTTATGTGGTGTTTGGATATTTTATTAAAATAATTTTAAATTGAGTTTAGTAAATTATTTAGTTTTCAGTTAGACCAATGTGCTGTGTACTTTGTTATTTTCCGAAACGTAATAACTATATCTTTAGAACCCAATTCTAACATCACTGAAGATAATCACTTTTAGTTTGAAACTCTGAAAGCTGAACAGCACAAAAGTTAGTACGAAAAAATATATGTTCAGTGCTCAAAGTTAACCATTAAAATGCATATCCTACACATATCCTGTGTGTTTCTGTTCGCACCGGTTCTAACCGGTTCCCTGACGACACGAGTGGTGCACAAAGTAGGGGTCCTTATGGCTTCTCGTCTGGACTCCCCCTTTGACCTGGAGCGCTGCGGCCCTGCTGTGGACCTGGCCTTAAGTATGGTCAATGAAAAGTTCTTGGCACATCACGGCGTTGAGCTGCAGAAGGTGCAAGGCAGGTTTGTGATGAATCTTTCTGGGTTTCCTCATCGTGCGAAGCCGCATTAGCTCTTACCGTTTTCCGAACCCGCACACTTTATACCTCTTCCGTGCCACCAAATACAATACGAACAATATCATGTTGACAAAATGTAAATACCTATACAAATTAGGTTTTTAAATGGCTATACGAGTATCGGAAGACCAAAGAAACGATAGATGGACTGTGTAGTAATCACTCCCTTTTTAGCGATATCGTCTTTTGGTATCGCTAAAAAGGGAGTGACTACTTTCATGACAAACCATCTAAGCATATTCTTTTAAATTTTTGTCACTACATCTTCTTTTAAACCGCACCGCTGCCTTATCACATCATTCCTCAGCCTTTCATTCATAGTCAAACCACACATGCTCCGCAAGGAACGCATTTCCACAGCATTTATTCTGCTTTCATGTTTTTTTGCCACATTCAACATTCACTTCCATACATAGTCGTAGGCACCAGCACACCATTGTGGACATTTTTGGACATCAACTGGTTGCCCACAACTGCATGTGTAGCACCATTCACTTTATTTCCCGCATTCACTCTCCTTTCCACATCTCCATCAATCTTTCCATCTCTTGTAAACAGACTCCCCAAATATACGAACTCACTCGTTCCACACTCTTATCATTTATTTTCACATCGCACACCGATACATCGTCTTTTCTTTCAATCACCATGACTTTCGTCTTATTTACAATTATATTCATTCCTTTTATCTTATTTGCTTCATTCATCACAGTCACGTTCAAATAGTATATAAGTAAGAAAAAAACGTTTATTTGTGGTAAACATGACGCAGTAATTGAACACAAACACCAAAAATGACAATTTGGGGGAAAATGTGCGTGATATATATAATAATAATAATAATATATATGAAGGGATATGAGGAACAGGGTGTAAAGTTCACTCATACTCTTGGAAAAGGGAGGATCCTCCGACCAGATGGATGTCGTATCTGGTGGCCCGATGACTGTTGTCGGGAAGTTGTATATATGCTATCTGCGCGGTAAACTCTGCTTGCGCGATGCAGGATTGATGCGTTTGTTCGCATGTGGCGGTGTAGATGCCGCCACATATATATTCATTATATATAATATATAATGTTTATAGTCGTATTGGCCATATCACAACTTGCCAGAATTGTAATTTCTGCAATGTAATTGGTAATTACACTCTACTCGAGCGAACCAAATAAAAACTATCCACTTCATAACGGCTCAAAGTAGTCAAAGAGTCAATTTGTTGTTTTCAACAAGTTTTCTTAAACTGGAAAAAGTTACAAACAAAACGTATTTTTTTTTCTTCTGAAAGGTGTTTTTTATTATTTAAGTGAGAAAGATTTCACTTTACTTTGTTGGTGTTGCCATGAAATAAACTCTTATTTATTGTTACGGGGCAGGAAGTGAATGCTCAAACATTGCCTTACTTCGTACACATATTCAAGGAGTGTTAAAATGATGTTATTAGAAAAGACACGCATACATAAATACAGTGCCTTCTTCCCATGGGGGTGGGCAGAAACCACAGAACGCCACCTGCTACGACCCTTACATACACCTTTTTCCTCGTTTACGTTCATACATCTGGTCATACACGCGCGCTGGTTGCAATTACCTTTCTTATTAATTTACCTAATTATTTTACCTTATAGTTATTTTTATCAATAAGGTCACTATATCATATGTCCTCCTAGGGCGGCGTTTCCACTCACTTATTATTGTGCCTCAAAAACACGAGAAATTGAAACTCATACTACTACATCATTAAAAATTGACGATTTGAAGCGTTCATTGTTGGCTTTGAAAACGTATCTATAGCTTCGTAGCATTTCGTAGCTTCGTAGCATTTCGTTGTATCGTAGCATTTCTTAGCTTCGTAACATTTTGTAGCTTCGTAGCATTTCGTAGATTCGTAGCATTTCTTAGCTTCGTAACATTTTGTAGCTTCGTAGCATTTCGTAGGTTCGTAGCATTTCTTAGCTTCGTAACATTTTGTAGCTTCGTAGCATTTCGTAGGTTCGTAGCATTTCGTTGCTTCGTAGTATTCCTTAGCTTCGTAACATTTTGTAGCTTCGTAGCATTTCGTAGGTTCGTAGCACTTCTTAGCTTCGTAGCATTTCGTAGTGTTTCGTAGCTTCGTAGCATTTCGTAGCTTCGTAGCATTTCATAGGTTCTTAGCACCTCTTTGCAGTCAATTAGAAATGTATGTTTACTTGCTAATTATTTATGTACGATCACTTAGTTTGTGAAACGTTTAAATTGCCACTGGCTTCACTTTAACCTTGGTGCTTTTTCACCTAACTTTATACCTCGTTTAACCAGCCATATTTTAAAAGTACGTTTTTTTTAAATTCTTTATTTAATTAGGAACTTTTCACCGCAATGCGTATGACTATCCCATCTTACCCTACATACACCCTGTTACGGATTACATTTAGCTATGAACCTGAATGCTGGACCGATTGCTGTCAAAGGCGGTGCTCTCGAAATTGTTCGAGACAATGTTTACTTCGGGCAAACTCTGCAGTTTGCTAAGAACAACTTTGAGAAGGAGGCCAATAGAAGAATTCAGCTGGGCTTGGCAGCGTTCGGGAAGCTTCGTCGTGTATTCCACTGAGCCTAAAGACTAAATTTTTCAATCAGTGCGTCCTACCTGTTATGACCTACGGAGCCGGTAACACTCACGGTACGGCTGGTCCATAAATTCAAGGTCGCTCAGCGAGCTTTGGAACGTGCTATGCTTGGAGTCACTCTGCGGGACAGAATCCGTAATGAGGTGATCCGGCAGAGAACCAAAGTTGTTGACATTGCACACAGAATAAGCTAGCTGAAGTGGCAATGGGCCGACCATATTAGCCGTAGAACCGATGACCGTGGGTAGACGTGTTCTTGAGTGGAGACCGCGAATCGACAAACGTAAGTTAGGACGTCCTCAGGATAGGTACGGCGACGATCTTCGCAGGGTGGCTGGTAGCAGCTGGATGAGAGTTGCCGAGAGTCGAGCTAAGTGGCGTGCAAATGGAGAGGCCTACGTCCAACAGTGGACTGCTGTAGGCTGATGATGATGAACCTGAACAGACTCTTAGCATCATCATCATTTGGTTGAGACCGAATTTCATGTTCAGCCTCAAGACCCCAAACAGTACATTTCTATGAGACTATATCAAGCACAGTCCATCAATACGTAATGTGGCTTCCACAACTCCACTCCAGCATGTCCGCCTTTTCTTTGCCTTTTGTCCCAATATGCGATGGAACCTATTGCAATCTCCATTTAACACCTTTTACAATCACTTCATCGATCTATAACATAAGCCACTGAGACACCTCTTTGGCCAGAGGTTTTTAGAGCTAAATAATGTAAATAACTTTTGCTCTCTGTACAAATAAAAACATTTTTACGTTGACTATTATTACAGTAAGACAATGCTTCAGAGATCGATATAAGCTCCAAGGTCATAATGGACGCATTCTTATCTATTTTAAAACAATTGATTTCACAACTTACTGGCTCACTAGGTACATAAAAGACTGCTCCACACCCATCTACACTCTTCGACCAATCTTTAAATAAACTAAACCAATTATTGGTGCCGATTCTCTTGTCACAAATGCCTCTAAACTAGACTAAAAATCACTAAAATTTGGTTTAATTCTGTCAAATGACGATTTTCCATTCTGAAATTGACTATAGTGACACAACTTAACTATATTTTAGTTTGACAGCACTAAGATTGCACTGAGTTATTAATTTAGTGAAAATGGCAATTTTACGTTTTTCAACTAAAAATTTGATTGTCTAACTAAATCTGAACATGAATCTGACTATTTTTAATCGCGATTAAAAAGGTGTGGAATAAAATTAGGTGGCGTGGAATAAAATTCACACCAACACCTCGACTTCAGACGTGCAAAAACGGTACTTTAACTTTCTTTTTATTTTTTTGCTCATATCTCGAAAACGGTGTGTCCTATCACAAAAATAATGAAAATTTCGACCCCTTTTGTTACCCTGAAACCACCAAATCGCTACATTTAGATATTTTTATTTTATATTTTCCACATAAAAAGTCAAAACTTCCATATAAAACACATCGAGGCTGCCCCAAGCTGCCTCCGGCTCTAACAAAGACATTGCGAAACCAAAAGAAAAAAAAAAACACGTGGACTCGCGATTGTCAAATTCGATTATAGTTGTGTCAAAATTATTTTTAAATTTAGAGATTATTTTTCGCAGAATAGCTTCAAGATTTTCATAGTAAAAAGTTAAGAATTTTAGTGATAGTTTAGTTCGGTGTACAAGAGAATCGGCACCATTGTATTTTAAATGCAGTTATTTAATAACTTAAAATTACAACAACTTACTTTCATATGATTGTTTAGAAAATTTCACTACATCTAAGTGTATGTAATTACTTCTAGATCATTAATATTGGTAAGTTGTCCCCAGTATACAAAAACCTTTTACGGTTTTACTGGTAAAAATAAGAAATTGAAATACCCGCGATTCAGAGAAAAATGCATTATCTCCGACAGGTAACACTCCACTTAATATCAAACTATAAAGTATGAAATGTAAATAAAACTGGTCTGAACGTTCAAAAGCTTCTGACGTTAGTCTCTAAAGTTTACATGCTCATAAACTACGTCTTCAGAGAAAGCCATCTACTTGACATTCATCTCATGCTTCTCTTTATAGTATCTATTACCTTCAGATGTTTCAATAAACCTTCGACTACGGAGTATGGAATGTATTTTATTTTCTTAGAGAGAATTCGTATTGGATGCATTGCTTTGATTACGATATGATAAGGAAGGCTTATTGGTAGTTATTTTTATGTATTTCATGATTGAATATCTTTGGTTTTCTTTTTAGAGGTAGTTTCAATTTAAATTCAATTCAATTCAATTAATCTTTATTGTAATCCATAATGTACACATACAGGTGGTCGGTATTAATGAAATAGAAACAATCATGGACCCTGTCGAGCACAGCAAAATGATTGATTCGATTGCCAAGAAAAATTTGAGTTGTGTGAGGAGTTCTAACTCAACTGTTGTAGTTTCGAAACTCAGTCCAATTAATAATGGACAACCACCCCCTGGCAAATGGCAGGGGGTTATGCCCTTAACATCATGCCTGTATTCCCCTAAGGGGATAGGCAGATGTGTACCTATGTTCAAGAGCTATATTTAGCCAGTTATGTTTAAGTCCCATATAATGGGGGGCGAGCCTATTGCCATCAAGCGGCACAAGTCTAGACTCCAGGCTGCTATTGAACAGCCAGGGTCGCGGGTTGTTCGAAAGAGATACCGTGGCCCTGGCACAGGCAAATAAAAGAACACGGGTGGGTTTTAGTCAGTAAAAGTCTGACACGCCCTCCCGTTCTCTCCCCCCCTCCTCTCTTCTTCAGAGCGGGAGAAGTCATTTGATGATTTGCAACCCAAAAAAAGGCTGCTATTGAAGAATTCCGTATGGACGGAGAATCGTTATCGTAATTTCTCCTTGAGTTGAAATCTTTATTGTTTTTTCCAATATATACGGTCCTTGAGTTCAAGGATGAGGTCTGTGGTGATATTATTTGAATTTTGTTTTCTTTTTCGGTATTTGTTTATTTGATCAAATCTTGGTGCAAAATTCTCTGCTGCTGATTTTATTGTCTTCATTTCAATTTTAATCTCTGGTTATAACATTTTACTAATAATAAAGCTATTTAGAAGCTTATCCGTGAAAGTTGTTACTAACGTCGTAATTTATTACCGCTTCCAAGCAGCGGTTCTGTAGTTTGAAGAGTATTGTTAAAGCATACAAGATCATGGAGAAGCACTGGTAGCCCAGTGGTATTTAGTGCCAGGCAGGCACTTTACTTTGTGTATTTAATTTCATCGTCAGTGCTCTCAAAACGGTGAATAAAAACATCGTGAGAAAACCGGCATGTCCTAGAACCAAAAATTCGAAGACATGAGACATCCGCCAAGTCGCACTGGGACCGCGTGATCCACCATCATGGCCTACTCCCTCCCACAGTCAGGCGGCCTGTATCCCAGCAGTCACTGCTGAGCAGTGGGAACGTTATAGGCTGATTATGCTATATATGATCATAAGGCATTTCAGTTTTGTCTCTGGAATGACAAGACACCTGCGATGCCTCTAATATTGGAGATGATTACCATAGGCGGTTTTGCCCATTTATCATTTATGGGCTTCATGTTTGTCAACATATCATAACAAAATAATAAATATTAAAGTGGGAGTGCTATGCGAATTGTGTCAATGATATTGTCGTAAGCTGATACTTGCTACTACTAGTACCCGAAATATACCTAATAGGATAAGAGATCACGTGCGACACAAGGGGGTGTCAATATTAGTGATGAATGGGTGTAGATGGATGTATTCACGTGTCGAGATACTCGCTTAAATTCATGTTTCTAGTTCTACATGAAATTCATAAATTTTACTCGTGGTCGCGTGTGGTAAAAGGCTACTAAGAGATTCAATAAAGAATGGGCAGCAGCGTTCTATGCATTTTAACACCGTACGGCAATACTCCCCTCTACAAAATGATCAGCATTAAATACAGGGCCGGTCGATGTGGTGACGGTTGGGGTAGGTCTGTGTTCAGCAATAGACGTCTTTGGGCTGAAATGATTACATGGAGATTATTGAGAGCAGTGGTGGCCCAGACGTAACGGCTGCGACTTACGAGTTGTCGGTCGTAGGTTCGAACCAAGACAGGCGCTTTACTTTGTGTAAATTATTTCATCACCACTGCTCTCAAAACGGTGAAGGAAAATATCGTGAGGAAACCGGCATGTCTTAGAACCAAAAATTCGAAGACATGTGACATCTACCAACCCGCACTGGGCCCGCGTGGTGGATTACGTCCCACTCCCTCTCATAGAGAGTAGGCCTGTGTCCCAGCATTGGGAACATAATAGGCTGATTATGATTACATGGGTAGATAGTTAGATAGTTTTGCAATTTGAAATTGAAAAGTGAATATAATAACAGCTTCACTCTTTTATCAAACTGGTTTATTTAAATTAATTGAAGATGCCCAAACTACCAAACCAATCTTAATTAAATTAGGTAGCCAACTATCTAAGAAAAAATAGCTTTTCGTCTCAGAAAATTAAGAAGAAGACGTGGAGGCGACAGAGCAGCTAGTTTAAACATATTTTTCTTCAAAGCTCTTTTTAAATTTTAATAACGGAGTCGGGTTTAAGGTTTACTTTGGTTTCATAAGAGTCTGTACTTAGACGAGCAAGTAGTCACGTATTTTATTCCCGCGGGTACTAAATTTAAATAACGTTTTTATACAAGAGTTTAGTGACTGTCTCCTCGCTTAATTAAAAGAATACCTTTATTGTATTTTATAATCGTGAACATCTGCCTGTCCCACATTTGATATGATTTTTCAATTTCAGGGCTTGAATCTGAGGCCTATTGTCAATAAGCACCGCGGAACACAATTTTTGTTTGCGCATACGACAATTTTTTCGGGCTTTCAATCCCCAGGTTCCAAAAAGGTCTTCAGAAAAGAGTAAAGTAAAAAAGTGAGAAAATAATCGTGAAGAAATTAATTCAATCTTTTCACAGGGTTTATTTCAAAGCTTTTACAACGTAGGTTGAGTGGTGTTTTGTCCTTTTTCCATAATAAAAAGGTCACCGTCGCAGTACCTTTGCACTCGTGCCGTCATCCTTGTTCTTCACTTTTCTCAACAATTTTGAAATCAGCGGCTAGCTTCCATTTTTTGCTTCTGCTCGGTCTGTAAATCAGTAAGAAGTTCTGGCTTTTTTACAGACCGAGATCATAAGCATCTAAACATGGTTCTTGCGAGAGTGTTGCTGTACTTTTTCCATTCCCCGAGCTGACCTTTTAAGAAACATCTATTTTGTAAAAATAAAACGTGAAAACTGAGCATCGGTTTTACTATTAGGAATGTGCGAGAAAGTAACAACCCTCCGGCCATAGAACTAGTTTATATGGCTTTAGTGAGAAGTAAACTGCCTCGTTGGTCTAGTGGTCGCAAGAGCTACTGCTGAGCATGAGGTCCTGGGTTCGATTCCCAGGTAGGGCATAGCGTTATTGGGTTTTTCTATGTAGAATTTCTCAGTAGCAGCCTGGAGTCTGATTTGTGCCCGGTTGATGCCAATAGGCTCGCACCCTATTACATGGGACTTAAACATAACTGGCGAAATGTGGGTGTACTATAGGTATACCTCTGCCTAACCCTTCTGGGATTTCAGGCGTGATGTTATGTTATGTTAAACTAGAGTCAGCTTCAATTATTTAGAATCCCACAGAAAGTATCCGCCTTGCTTCTTGAAAAGGTCCAAAAACATTCCTTTTATTTTATTTAAGAAATTGTTCGGATACTATCCATTCCTGTATCCTACAAAAATTTAGCTTGGAATACTGAAATTTAAGTCTCTTCAAGTTAGACGTAACTACTTTTTCTCATGTTCGCTTGTCGAGACAACAATCCCCCTTCGTGGTGAGTCTGAGTGCCCGGGATTACGAGCTCAGCTTGTGTCTAACAAGCTATTTGGGTACGGTACCCAAATACCAACTTAGACCACGACGACACCAATGGTTGGCCGTTTCGTCAGCACGCACAGTTTCGCATTTTAACTCGCCCTTAGTTCGCGCACTCGCAATGCTGAATGCTCTACTGGCATCGACGACACAAGAGTGTGATTTGTTTGCCGCGAGATGGGTATTTCGTGCATGTTTGAGATTCTGTGAGATAATGGACGATAAATGAGCTTTCTTTAAAAAAAAAAAAAATTGTAAACCTGTTTTGTTAGTTATTTTTCTGTATTATTTCTGATGGTTATTCCTTTTTTATTGTAAATATGTTTTGTAAATCTATTTTCATTGAAATTTTACCGTGCTATTACATGGTAAAATTTCACTTGAGATGTGGGACTGTAATGTTGTTACCAAATAAAAAAAATCGGGTGGCATGACAGCTCACATCACTCAAGTTTTCGCGGTGAGATTTTTACAGAATAGACCGTTACAACTTTGCATAATAGTCTAGATATTAAATCTCTCAATTGTTCCGCAGCTATCCGTCCTGCTCCGGGGCCATAGCTCCCGGCTTGGCGGCAGACATGCACTTCAAAGACGACGTGATAGCTTTTATTGGCCCAGCCTGCGCCTTCGCCCTGGAGCCGGTCGCCAGGCTAGCTGCCTACTGGAACACGCCCATTATTACTGGGATGGGGGATCAGGTAAGGTTTCTTATCTAATCTAACTAGCCTGTATTGTGTTACTGCAGGCCAAAGGCCGCCCTCTCCCTTTTCAACAAAATAATTTCTTCTAGCCCTTTCGGTAGGAGATAAGCTCGACACATGTGTTTATTTCATAATGGATTAGCGATCCGCCCCTTCATCAAACGGGAATATTCGACATGTCAAAACATCGTTTCTTCATAATCGCAAACATTTATAATCTCATTATCACTGTTTGTCTCTGTATCACATAAAGGTTGAATGGTAGAAAATGCCTATGGCATTGAGTCCACTTCTGTACATTTGCGTGCTTGAGATTTTAAATTTAAAATAAATAAAAAGTATTAATACACATCACATCTCCCGCTCACTGAGAGGAGGCCTGTTATGCTATGCTTTTAAACGCTATGAAAAAAATCTCTTAATAATGGTTAAAACCACTTCAAAGCCTATTGTCAAAGTGTAGTTTATGTGCGATTTTGTTTTATACTTTTTGAGATTAAAGATAATATATTTAGATATATCATTTTATGTACAGGCAATAAAGAAAATCAAACTATAAACCCTTAATAAAAAGCAGCCCAATAAATAGACTTACTAAAAAACTTTTAGTAAACTCTCATAAAATCTGAATTTACGTGCACACAAAGGCGCTTTTTTTTACAAAAAAATAAAATATTACCGTTTTCATTATATTTTCAGACACCTACGTTGGCATAGAAAAATCAAACATTTTTACATTATCGCAAGAAAAGTTTCGTTAATGTTTAAGTTACATGCTAGATTATTTACGTCCCACAAGATTAAGTACCACAGGGTAACTAATCTCTCTTAATGCCAAAAGACTGAAATTCTGCACTTCGTTCCAGCCTGTTCATATGACACAAGATAAATAACAGCATAATCTTTTACTAACACTTGAAGTCACCCCAGTCTACACGTGTCAAGTGACTTGCATAGATATGTTTTTGGAACGTGTCGTGCTACAGGGGGCCTTATGTTATAATGAACTACCTAATCTGTCATGGCCCACTACAGTTAGTCTAGTCTGTGGTACAAGCACCCATTCGTTCGCCATTACCTTCAGTGAGAGATGAAAGGAATGCGCATAAATAGGAAAACGAATGTTCGTAAGGAGAAATAAAGTATTCTGAAAGTTATGATCAAGAGTTTACGGGTTATGGACGTTAGACATGGAACCATGGAATAATGCTATTGATATTTTACTCTGAAACTCACTTTAAATGAATGCATACAATGTGCTTTCATTTTGTATTAAAATTTAAGACATTCTGTAAAAAAAAAAGATTGAATCAGTGAATTTGTATCGTACGTAGTACGTTATTGGACAAAAGGATTTCCTAAGCTAGTAGCGTTTTCTCCGCTCAAATGCTATTAAATATTATTTAGCTGCTAGATATTTTTTCGCTGATTCCAAGACTGTGGCGTTGCAATAGTCGCCGTAGAACTGAAAGTGATGATTTTGGTGAATCATGTTATGGCGGACTTAAATAATGAGGCCGGGCCATTACATGGTTATCTAATATTATGTATTTATAATATGTTCTATATCCATTTTATATCTTTAACGTACGCACGAAAAAAGCGGCTTTGCAGAGGGTCGACTCTGTCCTTCATACCTGTGCGATAGTCTATTTCTGAGGCATAATTATAATTAACGCTCAACTACTGTAGTAGGTATGAACGATTCAATTAAATCGTGTGAAAGTTCTCATGGGAGTCATACAATCAGTTTAAGATAACGAGATTGAGAATTAGTTTTATGCTATAATTATTTTTGTAACTCTGTAGGGATTGGAAAACTGTGTTTATTTTCGCGTTTCGCTTTGACAATGAAATGGGTGATCAACAAAAATATCTGGTTAATATAAAAACAAATTCTTTCTTTCTTCAGGAGCTATAAACGCAAGTAATTATAGAGGTACAGGATGAATTATTTATATGTAATTACTAACACAAACTCCTATAACAACCTTGTTATAAAATAAAACAAGCACTTATCTAAATGCACGTGCTCTAATTAGTACTCTCGTAGCAAAATGCTACGCACGTAGCACGTAGCGCGTAGCGCGTAGCCCTCGTAGGCCGCGTAGGCGTAGTTAGAATACTTGGTTTATTAGTCAGATCATTTTATTATGTACGAACTATTTAGGATCTCGGTATTATTACAAATGTTTGAGGTGTGCGATTTACGAAAACATATTGAGTAGTGATTGGTTTTTTAGGGTTAAATTACTTTTTGTCCGTCTGTCACAGGGATTTTTCTCGAGAGACAATGCGCGCACAAATCGACAATCTAAGACCAAACAATTTTTTATATCCCCCGTAAGTTCAATAAGTTTTTTTCCAAATACAATCTAAACATACAAAACTACTTCATCACAGTTTGTGTCTCTGTCAAGAAAGTACTGGGAAAATATCTATTGATCTTTTATTTTATTTGGATGAGTAACAAAACTTTTACTCACAAAATTTAGTTACTCATCCAAATTTATTTCAACGCCTTGAAAGCATGCTCGTTCAGGAACGATGCACTTACGTCAACGAATTATCCAATCATCAAAACATGTTTTGAACGCTTTTTCCGGAATTGAGTTCAGTTCTCGCCGCGAATTCTCTTTTGGCGTGGATTTTTCGGTTTCTTCTCTTCTTTCTTTAGGTTACAAATAAATATTCTCATTTTATTCTGATTCTTCTTGTTGACTACTTTGCATGTCGAACTCGTAAACACACGTCTCGTCACCCGTAACAATGCGTTTCATGAATGTTGGGTCGGAATTGACTCGTTCAACAGCATGTTCAAATAACTGGTGTCAATTGGTGGTTTAAAAGTAAAAATGCGTGTTCCACAAGGCTCGATATTGGGTTTATTAAGTTCTCTTCAATATGGTTAAGCTGAATGTAGCGTATCCATTCGTCATATTCGTGAACGGGCGCCGTCAGTAGGGAATGGTCATCTCTTAGCTGCCACGGCTCATTTTAATTTTTGAATATTATTTTAAAGGACAATGCCAGAAACTCTATAGAACTTTGCCCCATTCAAATCAAAAAATCATTTACAAGCCTGCAATATGCAGCATCTTAAAGCTTATTTATAACTGTTAACTAAACATTTGTCCTAATGCCTGTAAAACTTGCGGTTTCTGTTGAAATCTTAAAACAAAAATGACATTGATTATAGGTTAAGTGCAGTTTATAATTGTCAACAAGCGATTTAAACAACATCTAGGTTACGCATTATCATAATTATTATAATCGTAATATGAGTTTTTGTTTTACAGGTATTTAAAACTTTTTTTTGTTGTGTATCATGCGCAATAAGTACCGCAATAGGAAATTCTGGGGTTGAATTGCTTTTATCATTGATTTGTAATCAGCAAGTTCTACGGTAAAATAATGTGTATTATGAAAAGGTCCTTTAATCATTACAATTATTTTCATTAATTGCCGTTTCATGTAAATAGCTAGGGCAGGATCTGGCATTGTCATTTTTATTACGGATGCTTTTAACGTGCACGTTTTTTTATCATAATTCTCATAAATACCTATAATTCCAACATGAATGATGTTACCATTTTTTTTTTAAAGAGTGACCGTCGAGTTTCGTGCCCGGTCTTCCTCCACCTACCGTACGTACTACTAGCCTTTGCAATGGACAACTAGCTTCATCTATCACTGACTGACCCCTTAACAATTGAAAAGCGACTGTCTATTGTTTATTTGAAATAAATACTTTGAGTTTGAGTTACGTTTGCAATCTCCATTTTCCATGCCTTGCTAGTAAATCCCTAGAAAACCGTGTGATAACCTTAACGTAACGTAAACGTATTACGTCCAAGGGAGAGTTAAGTCAGTTAAGTTTAGTAGAAGAGTTAACATCATGTTAGTGAGGGCAAACTTGTAAAATAAGGTACTTGTACTACTGTTTGTTTTACCTTAAATCTTATGCTAATTTAACGATAAATCTCTAGCCATTTGCATTGTTAGTGTCTTTGTGGTTATTTTTAGATGGAAGTTTGTTTTCTTTTTTCGTCAAAAAAAGGAAGGAATTCTGCTCAGATAGTTTGGTCACGTTGAGAGGATGAATGAAAGGCAGCGAAACAAGGATGTGAGTGGAAACAACGGGAGGATACGCCCTAGAAGGACATGTGGTGACTTTATTAGTGATGCTCTTCAGCAAAGTAAGGTGCATAGTACTTTAGTACTTGCTCCCGTAGTGCGTGTATGGCCAGCACCCTAATTGCGTAACACGTTTTCGTAAACGATTACGACTAATCTGTTTGATTTTGACAGTTCAACAACATTCATTGCGTTATTTACATTGTTGAGCAGAATTTTTTATAGAACTTATGAAGCAATGGATTAGCAATCTGTTTCAAAACGATTCAGATTCCGATTGATTGTGTATTACGCAATTAGGGTACAGATGTCGTATGAACGTAAATGAAGCAATGGATAATGTAGGGATCGTAGCAGGTGGCGCTCTGTAGTTACTGCCTACCGCCACGGTAAGAAGGCTTGACTCGGCGTGAGGTCATGTATGTATGTAAAATTAAAGGATTTTATTTTGTATACATTTTTATAATCACGTTTATGTGGCAGTAATTGATATCTAAATTAACCACTCTACTAATAGGTATAGGAAATGAAGTCTGGAATTATTTTGTATCAAAATTGTTAGCAAATTCATTACACAGAAGAATTTTCAAGGAATCTCTTATTGTAAAAATAAAATAGTCTTGCTTTAACCCGACTGCAAGGAACGACGTTAACACCCAGCGATCGAAAATTCGATTTTACTCACTATTTCTGCAATCGCAAGTCGCATCAAATTTCGATCATTCCGATGAACATCAGCTGCACGCTCAGCAGCTAATGGAAAACTTGATCTCGACATAATATCTAATCTCTGTCTGACCCTTCAGTCTTCACCTAGCCATTCAGTGGTCTAAGGCAGGCATGACGAACCTTTTTGAAAAAGCGATACAATAAAAAAAAACTTCTCAAGACGTGCCATCGATATACATCCTACATCCGACTTAAAATGATAATCCTACTAATATAAATATTACATATCCTACTGTCCTACTAATCCTATTAATTAAACGCGAAAGTTTGTGACGATGGACGGATGTTTGTTACTCTTTCATGCAAAAACTACTGAGCGAATTCGGATGACATTTGGCACATATGGTTAAAACCTGGATTAACACATTGGATACATTTTTATCCCGATATTCTCACGGGATCGAGATTTATGCGGGTGAAACCACGGGGAGCAGCTAGTATGTACGGTAAGTTAACTTAAAACAAAAATTACCTACTCACATAAAAATATTTCTTCCACATTTTTTTTACAATTCAATTTGGTATACATACGTAATTTGATATGCACTAAACATGAGTATAATTAAAAGTTAAATGAAAATTGCATCGTATTCCCAGAATTAACTGTCGATATAATCATCGCCATCACTGGGCTTAGGGCTAATAGGTTTACAAATCCGTTTTAAAGTTCAAAACTCAAAGAAAATATTTCTGTAATAGCTGTTTTGATCGAAACTTAAGACTGGTGTGAAAGCAATTATATCAATCAAAATTCGATTCTCTTACAAAATCAATGGTTTTGATTTTGTAAGAGATTAGAAAGAGCTCCAATTAATTTGGATTTTGTTACAGAAATTCTAGACATTTTCGTATTTAATCCGAACACTTTATATTTCCAAAATAAATTACAATTTTTTTCTAAAAGCTTCAGTAATGCAAACTTCTATATTTTTATCATAACTTTTTGATGTATTGAGCCATTCACTCTTTCTAGATTCGTAATATGTCTGCTTTTATTATTATTAATATTGAAATAAAAAAGATAAACTCCTACAAATATGAGATGATTTCTGAAAATGTTTCGTATTTTATCACCTAAGTAGTATACGATGTAACAGTCATTCTTGGATTAAGAAGCCTGCTAAAATGTGTGTCTCCTCAGAGTCTGCCAATCCCCCATACATTTTAGTTAATTTATACCATCCCTCTATAATGATTAAAGTCTAATCGCCCTACTAAACCAAGAATTAAAAACTCATTTAGCATAATGCACGGTCGCATGATTAACCGCAAGGCTTTAGATAACGTTTCGAGTCTCATTATAGTTATTAAATTCTTCTAATCCGTCTCCTAGGAAAACCCTAAGGTTAAGGGCAGGGCCATCTTGTTGAGTGATTGGGACAGTTAAAAGGATCGTGTTGGCGATTTGCTAGTAATCGAGGGGACAATTAGAAATACCTTGGGGTTTAAGGATGGAACTTAATGTTCGTCGTCCAATGGATTCACTAATCCTTTGACCTTCAAGCCCGTTTTGTTCCCGATCTTTTGTTTTTATCTTTTGTTTAATAATACCGTTTTAATTAATTGTTATCATTCTTTTGTTATGCTTTTGTTGGGGGTTACTTTGCGCCACTCACTTTATTTTTTTGTTTTTTACATTTCTTAACTTTTATTATTGAAAAGAAATCGTTATTAATTATGTTGTCTACAACATAAATAAAGTTGTTCTTTAAGTAACAAAGCTGTCAAAGATTCAACATTATTACACAAAATAAGAAAACTGGCAAGTCTGGAGTAAAAAGGACAACCTAGTCTTTTTTTGGGCTTTTAGAAGTTACAAACCCTTTTTTAAATTGTATAGAGGTAGGTAATTGGTAGAAATTGACCGTTTATATGCGACAAAAAAGTCGTCCATTCTCACAGTATCTAAGTTGTTCGTGCGTGCACAGTTTTTTTAAACATAATTACGGTTCATTGACCTGCAGTGAGAGGCCAAGCCCTTTTGTGAAATGTTTGAAAATTAAATTTACATAAATCGACTGAACGTTGGTAAAGTACAATAAAACAAATGAATACAAATATATGTATAAATGTAGTTGTTGGAAAGTATCGATAAACTGTAAAAAAATGGATGCCTCGTCCGATATTTTATTTTAAAACTCCAAAAATTAAGCGTTCAATGAATCCAAGATGATATAAAAGATCGCACATTAAGGTATTTCCTTTTTTTAAATACTACAGCTGAACGTTATTTCGTTTAGTTAGTGATATTTGGAACTAGTTAATCTTGAGTAAGGACTACTTTAATGGGTGAATGTTCGCGACTTATCACGGCATACTTACCTTTTTTTCTTTGATCTTCTTTTTGTCAATGTAATATATATGTGGAAGCTTGTAATTAGCAATTGTCAGCTGTTATTGTTTAGCTACTATAGAAGTGTAATTAGTCTGTAAGCTTTATTAAAATTGTAAAAATAAAATAATAATAATAAAATAAATCGACTGCTGTAACTTTGGTCAGAAAACTTTCAAAAGAACTTTATTAATAGTTGAACAAGTACCTACCTATTCTATACAGGTGGGTCTCCTCCAGTATCTATTTTATGGAATGACGCATTCGTTTTAAGCTATTTTTAAAGTAGAGTTATGACAACATACATTCTGCAGAACCATCTAAACAACAATTTTTATGTTACCATACCACCCCAACCCGTTATAGAATGTCATTTAGGTTGAGCCTTTTTTTAAACAACAATTTGTATGTTACTATACCACCCCAACCCGTTATAGAATGTCATTTAGGTTGAGCCTTTTTTTTTGCGTGGGAAATCATCAAATGACTTCTCCCGCTCTGGGTGAAGCGGGAGGGTGTGTCAGAGTTTTACTGACTAAAACCCACTCGTGTTCCTTCAGTTGCCTGTGCCAGAGCCACGGTATCTCTTTCGAACATCCCGCGACCCTGAGGCGAGCGAATCTCAGCCTAAAAGACATTCTATAATGTAATACATCATGAATTTGAAATAATTTATCGAAGTGTTGACAAACTATCCCAATTTCTGTACACAACATTAAATTGAATGGCTATAATCCCCGTTATAGTTCTTTCGTAAAATTTGTAATGTAATTCGGTGGTAAGCAATAAGGCTCAATTACTTAACGAAAGCTATGAACAGCGGCAGTGTAATTTTTTTAAATAAACTACCGGAAAGAATAAGAAAACTAAATAGCTTATTATTTAATAGAACTTAAAAAAAATGGCTTTGTGACAGATGTTTTTATTCAATTGATGGTTATTTAAATTTTAAACATACATAATGTATAACTATATAAAATTACGAACACTTGCTTAAATTAAAACTATTATTAAATTGACATTATTCATAAATCTAATCAATCATTCACTCTCTTAACTGCGAGATAGTATAATCTAATAAACTAATTTAATATATTTTATAATGTAATGTGCCTATTTAATAATTACAAAGCAAGACTATATTTTTTTATGATTATGATGTGTATGACTATCGACTACTGTCATTGGTGTAATTTTATGATTTATTTATGCATGTACTACGAACATTTGCACGACTGTTGAGTCGAATACAGTGAGACTAAAATTATTCTACCATGTTATTATGGAAGTACCTATATTCTGGCAAATAAATAAATTTCATTTCATTTCAACATCTGCAATCGCACGTACGTTGCTATCCAAGCAACATGGTTGTAACCGAATTAATCTAAACTGATACTCGAATGGATTTATGTCCTGAATTTGAAATCAACTAAACAGACATCTGTGCTGCTGGGGAGTTTGTTGCGCCACTTCTTCTTACCAGCTGAAGCACTGGGAACTCGTGAAGGGCGGACGTTTTTGGGGGTCTTTTTTAATTTTGGCGATTAAAAATTGCTGATTCTCAGCCTAGTTTGAATAAATGACTTTTGATTTTGATTTAGGACAAATTATACTTTTTATCCCGATATTTCCACGGGATAGAGACTTATATGGGTGAAACCACAGGGTGCAACTCAAAATACAAATCAGAATCAAAATGTTTTATTTCACATTAACCTTTAGGGGCACTTATGAGACGTTAGAAGCTAGGTGCATGGTTCCAATTGGCCTTTCCTATGGAGCAGAGCCGACAAGAAGTGCGGTTAACTTGTATCTCATAAAACTCAAACTCAAACTCAAAGCATTTACTTTAATTAAACTACTTACAGGCACTTTTGAATTATCAAGGAGTCGGTCAGTCAGAAATATGAAGCTAGTTGCCCATTCCAACGCGTAGTAGGTACCTATGGAGAAGAACGGGCAAGAAACTCCATGGAACGTCTTTTAAATGATATTGTTATTCTTTATTATATAGTTTAGTATTGTAAAATCAGCCTATGATCTTCCCACTCACTGCTGAAACTCAGGCCTTTTCTCTGTGAGAAGTATTGAGCCGTAGTCCGCCACGCGGGCCCACTGCGGGTAGGTGGATCAATTGACTCATGTGATTTTAATCAGCCTTTAAAAAAGAACACAGCAAAGCGGTACTTGAAAATAAAATAGTACTTGGATAATTGTTTTGTGAGCCTTAAATGTGTTTCTTAAATTATAGTTATTTGTTATGCAATGCTGCCAAGTTGGTTTTTGGCGCATCCTGAGCAAACTAAGGATCCTAGGATTGGTTCAAATATAGAATCCTGAGCGTGGTGTGGGTTTCAAAGGTACGAGACGCAAATTAACTTTACTGCCGAGCGAAACACGCAACTTTTCAACTCATTACAACAAGGAAAATGCTAGGAGCAAGAAAAACAGCTTTAATAGTATTTAAAATTAGTGTTTATTTATTGAAAAATTCAAAGTAGAATTACTACAATGTGTAATATTGAAAGGTTTTTTTGGAGCTAATATGCTTGTGTTTGGTACTTGTGTACTATTTATTACTAGGCAAATTATTTGACAAATTTGCGGAACATTGCTCATTTTCATTGGAATTCATTGTGAATGTTGGAAGCACAGATCCAAAGAGTATAATAATGGCGTGGGAGCACAGACCGATTGGCAGGCGAAGCAAAACGATTTTATTTTTCATGCAGTCGCCGTGCTGACCGTGGTTAGCGCACTGACATAAGTATTTGAAGAAGTACATGAAGTAAGCATTTTCAGTGGACTGGCGGTACAGAAAATTATTGAATAGAAAGGTTCGAATTTTAAAACATCTTTCCACGCTAGCGGATAAAATGCACTAATGCGGTGAAAATAATGTTAATTGCATATTATTTACTACTATTTCCCCGGACGAGCTCTCTCACCAGTTCTACAAGTTAGTAACACGTTTATATTTTAGAGCACAAGATTGAAAAGTGATACCTTTTATCGAAAGTGTTTCACCGACGTGTCCTTATGGTCAAGGGTACAAACAAATCAATGAGAGAGCTCGAACTTGGCATTGGGGGGAAGTGTGATGGGATTGGAATGTAATGAGCCAGCGAACGATATGGTTTAGTTCATTCGGTCTACTGTTTCAGAAGGGTCTGTTGTTTATCTGTGAGGTGAAGAGATTTATTTGACGGTAGTTAGAGCCTATGGTTTGCTGATGTAGTCTTTTGTTTTGCGAATGATGTGTCTTCTTTAAAGATGTGTATAGCTTTTTTATGTACATTATTGATATATATTTTTTTGTAATTTAATTAATTAATTTAATTTAATCGATCCGGAAATAGTTCCCATTTTGGTGTCCTAAAATACTAAATAGTCAGCACCACAACTGCGACTAACTTGGATGTAGCGAGGTTGGTCACGTTTCTAAACTTTCCGAACCCATTTGGTCAGGGTAAGCTTAGTTATTGGGACAAATTTTAAGAAAAGACTGGAATGTTAAACATTAGCTTATTTATTTTAAAAGCCGTACCTCATTAGACCGTCAATATTTTTTAGAACAACAATTAAATATTTCCCTTTTTAATGACTCTGATATGATACTTACTTATATTATAAACACGAGTATTACCTACATGTAAAGTTATATTTGTCCGATATCAAAGGTACTCTGCTCCAGGGTTTAAAATCTCTGGCGAAGATCAACTACATAGTTGTCATAATGTTTATGTAGTTAACATATTGTGGAAAACTCTCCTGAAAATCCCAAAGGTCCAAATAAATTGTTGCTTACAAAATAAACGGGTTCTGCAGCTGGGACTCGGATGCTGTCATTTGTTATAATTAGGCACTACGGGCACACATTGTCAGGCCTGTGTCTCACTGACTGACACTTGACTAACTGCTTATGTTTATCACAAACAAAATAGCGTCATATTTTAACAACAATGTGGATTATGTGGACATTGCCCATAAACATAGCAGATCGAGTTTTGGACAAAGTTTGTCTTTGTAAAGCGTCGTCTCCATCATTTTATACAGACATACTCTTTCTAAACCTCGATATTATGTCATAGCTATACACCCGGGTAAGCTGCTACAGTCACTGTCAAAATCACATTTAGGTATCTTAATGATCTGTCAGAGATAAAATATCTAAGAATGACTGTGACCTGTAAGAATGACAGGGGCGCTGCTAGTAAACACTTGTACAAATTGTTTTCCGAAATGTCAATTGAAATGTGTTCAGAAAACAAGATGGCGGCGTTAGTTCCGATTTTGCCCGCGCGCCGAAATAACCTTGTATTTCAATACTTACTTTGTAACGAATATATTCTTATTGTGATTTAATAATTAGCTGTTCCAACGGACGTTGTCCTGTCAAATATTCGTTCGTACATACAAAAATCCCATAGAAGAAGGACGTTCTTTTTCCTAAACTTAAAAAAAAAAACGACGGGTTGGATGGAGTGCCGGCAGAAGTGAAAACTTGAATATTAAAGTTGTGCATTTTTGATATTTTGGAATGGTTAGGGAATAATTTTGGACGAATTGCTTTAATTATCAATATTAAAGCACTATCATTTATGTGGAGAATACAATATTTATTTATTGCGTTATCGTACACAAACATGACAATTTACATTACATTAAAAAGTTTATCTCTCAGAAAAATCAATCAATAAAAATCAAAAATCAACAATCATCCGTCTTACGAATTTTCGATCAGGTCACGTGTCCTGACGCGAGTTTAATTTTTTTTACCCATTACAAAAAAAGTATACAACACCGCTAAAGAAGTTTTCACTTACAAAAACCGTGAGACTTTTCCCATTATTCTTGCCATAAAAAACTGACACGGGCTATTACGCACATTAGAAAACAAAAAAAACGACGGGTTGCAGTCCGGGAGTGCCGGCAGAAGTGAAAACTTGAATATTAACGTTGTGCATTTTTGATATTTTGGAATGGTTAGGAAATAATTTTGCACGAATTGCTTTAATTATCAGTATAAAAGTACTATCATTTATGTGGTAGAATACAATATTTATTTATTGCGCTATCGTACATAAACGTGACAATTTAAATATAGATTTTTCTGAGAGATAAACTTTTTAATATAATAATATTAAAAAGTTTATCTCTCAGAAAAATCAATTAAAAAAAATCAAAAATCAACAATCATCCGTCTTACGAATTTTCGATCAGGTCACGTGTCCTGACGCGAGTTTAACATTTTTACCTATTACAAAAAAAAAAAACTGTACAACGACGCTGAAGAAGTTTTTACTTAAAAAATTGCCAAATCGGTTCAGCGGTTCTCAAGTGATGCGCTTCCCAATGAACAACATTTCATTTTTATTTATGTAGAAGTTTAGGTATAAAACTGGCCAACATTAGAGGTATCATACTTTTCGTTTGCTACGTTTAATCCGACATTGCTAAACTTTTTAATTAACGAAGATGGTTTAATAATTTAATAATTAAGATGGCAAAGCTACGCCAACAGTAAAGTGCCGCAATGAAACTCGAAATTAAAAACAATAAACGGGTAATCCGTCGACGCTCCGGTAAGCTCTGACTAAATTGAAAATAAGCTAAGGGAATGGAATCGCTAATAAAATCTAGTTGACAATAAGGCTGTCTATTCAACATGTTTTCATTTGTATCCGAGGCTATTCATATGTCATTCATGTTATAGCGGCTCGTTCGTATATTATATGTGTAGATACTGGATAGGTTACGAGGAGATAGCTTTGATATTAATTTTGCAAGACTACTTTCATACAGGTGTGCTAAAAATACCTATCACATAACCGTCATCTACAAAATCAAAAATCAAAATCAAAAGTAATTTATTCAAACTAGGCTGAGAGTCAGCACTTTTCGAACGTCAAAATTACATAAGACAGCCCCCCAAAACGCCCGCCCTTCACCACTTCCTAGTGCTTTAGCTGGGAAGAAGAAGTGGCGCAACAAACTCCCCAGCAGCACAGCTGTCTGTTTAGTTAGAAAACCATTGAATTATATAATTATAAGGTAATCAAAGAATAAAAACCGAAACACAAAAAAAAAACATATTAAATTATCTGCCATATTTAAGCTAGCCACGCCAATATACCCAAAACAGAAACCAATAAAAAATCAATGACAACAACAACATAACTTAATACACAAATAAAAGCCTCCAGGCATAAGGGGCGTGACATCTTACATATGCGTTATTGGACTATTTTTTAAGTAAACACAAATGATAAACTAGGACCATCGAAGTAAAATAAGTTAACAGAACAATTACGCATTCTGTAATACAAACGTATACCAACACAGTACTGGGAAACGAATTTATTTTTGAACATAACATTGTGCATAGACATGCAACAGTACAGTGGTCTTATGGGTTTTGTTCGCCCCGATATCATTCGGTCAGAGAGTGAATCTAGAGGACGATCATTTACCCTTTAATAGTTCATGGAACTCGTCTTTTGGATTCATTCGTCAGTCAAACATAACAATAGCTCGCGCGCGATCGCTGACTCCTATACGGCAAGTATTATTTTGGATTGGTCTAGTAAAATCCTTTTTCATCGCATGAGTGCTGTGTATTAAAGATCAGCAAAATTCAACATATGTAACCCGCAAGATAATAAATCCGCTGAATATTTCGCTGTGAACGTGCTTACTCCACTGCCGCTGTTTTCTAGAAACCTCTTGGCTCAATGATCAAGAGACGTGGCTGTTCTATAGATAAGTGCCCTAACTCTTAGTAATCTCTCTTATTGAGCATATCTGGATTCATCCATATTCTCGCCCGCATCTCTTCCATGTGTTTTCCCCATAAACGCACTACCAGGTTTTAAAAGTTGTGTTATAACATTAAAAACAACTTGTTTAAAAAAAAAAAAAATGTACGAGTTGGAATTATGGCCTTTAATGTCTCCGTAACAGGAACGCTCACAGGTATGGTCCAGTACAAAAACAAGTGCGAGATGAACTCGCGTGGAGAGGGTTCCGTACGATGATGTTACCCACCAAAAACATTTCATGTAAAGTAGGTTACCAAGACTTACATATCGCTTTCATTGTTAACATCTTATTAGATCGCTCGGGCTCGGTCGTGGGCCCTCTCCGGTGGGACTTCAGCCCCACTTTTGGCGGCTGGCGCCCAAGTTGACGAACGCTGCTTCCCAATCTGGGGGGCCCGAGAACCGCATGTAGGAGATTGTATCTGGGGGTCGTGCGAAACATGGCCATGTACCCCAGTGTGGGCCTCTGACCTGACGGCCGGCAGCATCTAGATGATGCGAAAACCGCAGAGGGCGATGACTATCACTGTTATCAGGGGCTATCGCACAATTTCCTACGAGGCGGCTTGTGCACTGGCCGGATCTCCGCCATGGGAACTAGAAGCGAGAGCCCTCGTGTAATATGTAATATTTGAATACAATAACATCTTGAAAAGAAAATTATACGGCTTAAAAAATATCGCCTATGGATTAGGTACTAAACCTTTCTAATACATTTAGAAAAATATAATAAGCTTTATGAACAATCAGAACTCTAAGAAATAAAATATAAACATTCTTCTTACATAAATCAGTCTCAAATAATCAGTTCGTGAAAAATATAACGTTTAAAACTTAAGTTCTTACGCAATATTGTTTTTGGTTCTGGAAAACAACTTTGGACTTTTTGTTCTGGAAACCTCACTAGGCGTTGGGCATTAGGTGATACCATCCCAGAACTTACTGATGAAGCTAATGAGTTAGCAGGACTAACTTCTATTGACCTGGAGTTGTATCTAGTAACCCTGCAGCACATATAATCACCCTGTGCAGGGCTTAATAGTTCTTCTCTGTGACTGCCAATCACTTCGCCAGTATTTTCTTTATTTATTTTTTCGATATCGCTAGAAGGAGGTGGACTGCTTCATTCTACAAAACGTTGGATTTGTGCTATTTTTTCCTTTTTGCGTTGACAGGGTATTTTTGCATCTTCTCTCCACTTCTTTGTTAACATTTTCTAATCTCTCGGTGTCAAACTATTTACAGATACTACATTCCCATCAGTTTTCCTTATTTGATATTTTGCCTTATTATTTTGCGTACAGGAGAACCTCGCGTCGCTAGGATATCTACATCGGGTCCATGTAAGGTAAGCCCCGGAAAAAGCATCGGTAAAGCTCCTTCCTTACTCTAACATCATTAGTGATCATTAGTGTCAAGCATTGCAGGCTTGCGCCAGTTCTCTTTATCCAAGGAGAGCGGGGTGAGGCCCTTGTCCAAAGCAACCACATCTCGATTCATCCCCACATCGGCTTTCCTTCCGGGAACGATGAACCTGTTGGCTTATGGCCATATCAATGAGCAGCAGCTCCTTAGTACCACGGGACCCGTTCTGACATCCATTTTGAGATACAGAACTGATCGTGTTTTAGTATTCCCTAATTCAATAGTGTGGCCATAATAACCAGCCGTAAATGGTCAGACCAATTTACTTCATATTTTACGAACACATCTTTACAAAGTGTACAGCCGTGACAGTTACAAAGTGTGCGAGCCACCGCCTGCACCCGTGAGCTTCGCTAACAAATGTGAACATCCCTGAGCTCCAACGATAAATTTATCTGTTTCTCGGTAAAAATACCGATCTATTCTGTAAAAAATCTCACCGTGAAGACTTGCGTGGAATAAGCATCAGTGGCACTGACAGCTCACTCCACGCTCACTTCACCTAAGTTTTCACGGTGAGATGATTACAGAATAGCACTACTGGATGTAACCTGGAATAACATAGGGTACTTTAAATCCCGGTGTACGTTCCCGTGGGATATTTTCCGACATCCACACGGGCGAAGCCGGGGGCAACAGCTAATTAAGAAAAAGTAATGGAACCACTCCATACGAGCCCATCGAGTTGAATGCGCTTACCCACGGGACGAGCGAGCGTAGCGAGCGGTGTCACGATATACAGTGAGCCCACTCTTGACACGAATGAGCCGTTCGAATCTTCTTCGATCAGTTCGAATCTTGACACGAATGACCAAACGATCATTTAAACGAGTCAATAGAAAGCAGTAGTGGCCCAGTGGTATCGGCCCAGACTTACGTGTTTCTAGATGCTTTTAGCCAAAAGTAGGTCGTCCTACTTCTGACTTAATTTAGTGTTTATAATTTCATCACCAATGCTCTCAATACGGTGATGAAAAACATCGTGAGGAAACTGCACCATAACTGCATACAACAAACAATCAAAATCACACACACTATCAATCACAATACGAATAATTTTGAAAGATACGCTAATACATTGCTTCATCTGTATTATGTTCTAAAAATTTGTCTCCTCAACGACGTAAATAACGCAATGAATGTTGTTGAGCTGTCAAAATGAAAGAGATTGCTACCGATAGTGCATGGCATGTCCTAGAACCAATTATTCGAAGACGTGATATTCACCTGCCCGCACTGGGTTTGCGTGGTCATCGGTAAAGCTCCTTCCTTACTCTAACATCATTAGTGATCATTAGTGTCAAGCATTGCAGGCTTGCGCCAGTTCTCTTTATCCAAGGAGATCGGGGTGAGGCCCTTGTCCAAAGCAACCACATCTCGATTCATCCCCACATCGGCTTTCCTTCCGGGAACGATGAACCTGTTGGCTTATGGCCATATCAATGAGCAGCAGCTCCTTAGTACCACGGGACCCGTTCTGACATCCATTTTGAGATACAGAACTGATCGTGTTTTAGTATTCCCTAATTCAATAGTGTGGCCATAATAACCAGCCGTAAATGGTCAGACCAATTTACTTCATATTTTACGAACACATCTTTACAAAGTGTACAGCCGTGACAGTTACAAAGTGTGCGAGCCACCGCCTGCACCCGTGAGCTTCGCTAACAAATGTGAACATCCCTGAGCTCCAACGATAAATTTATCTGTTTCTCGGTAAAAATACCGATCTATTCTGTAAAAAATCTCACCGTGAAGACTTGCGTGGAATAAGCATCAGTGGCACTGACAGCTCACTCCACGCTCACTTCACCTAAGTTTTCACGGTGAGATGATTACAGAATAGCACTACTGGATGTAACCTGGAATAACATAGGGTACTTTAAATCCCGGTGTACGTTCCCGTGGGATATTTTCCGACATCCACACGGGCGAAGCCGGGGGCAACAGCTAATTAAGAAAAAGTAATGGAACCACTCCATACGAGCCCATCGAGTTGAATGCGCTTACCCACGGGACGAGCGAGCGTAGGGAGCGGTGTCACGATATACAGTGAGCCCACTCTTGACACGAATGAGCCGTTCGAATCTTCTTCGATCAGTTCGAATCTTGACACGAATGACCAAACGATCATTTAAACGAGTCAATAGAAAGCAGTAGTGGCCCAGTGGTATCGGCCCAGACTTACGTGTTTCTAGATGCTTTTAGCCAAAAGTAGGTCGTCCTACTTCTGACTTAATTTAGTGTTTATAATTTCATCACCAATGCTCTCAATACGGTGATGAAAAACATCGTGAGGAAACTGCACCATAACTGCATACAACAAACAATCAAAATCACACACACTATCAATCACAATACGAATAATTTTGAAAGATACGCTAATACATTGCTTCATCTGTATTATGTTCTAAAAATTTGTCTCCTCAACAACGTAAATAACGCAATGAATGTTGTTGAGCTGTCAAAATGAAAGAGATTGCTACCGATAGTGCATGGCATGTCCTAGAACCAATTATTCGAAGACGTGATATTCACCTGCCCGCACTGGGTTTGCGTGGTGGATTATGGCCTTCCCCTCTCGTAGAGAGGGCTAGGGATAGGCTTGTTATTATGAGGTCAATAAACGAATTTCAGCCTGTTGTGACTCGTCCGACTAGACTCGCTTAGATTGCGACTTGCGACGTGTCCGGCTTAAGTAGGACAGTCGTAGTTTCTTGATGCCATGCCACATTCACCAATTTAGTATTGATATTTCATATTCTACTCCACTCTGAATTAAACAACAGCGGCAGCACGAGCTACTATTGCTACATGCATGATAGATTCGGACCACATTTGGGCTGCAATGGTACGGCAGTCGCCAGTGGAAAGGATATTCTACTCTACTATGAATTAAACTACTAATACTTTCGCGGCAGGTGCCAAAGTCTAGTGAGGCCTGTAGGCTGTTCTATAGAATACTTCTTCTTCCCAGCTAAAGCACTGGGAAGTGGTGAAGGGCGGGCGTTTTGGGGGACTGTCTTAAGTAATTTTGGCGTTTGAAATGTGCTATTTCTCAGCCTAATTTGAATAAATGAATTTTGATTTTGAGTTTCAATAGAACAGACTGTAGGACCCAAGCTATTCGTATAACCGACCTTGTAATTGTGTTACTACCCAAAAGTTAAATTCCCTTGCATTAACGAAAACGATGCTTATTGGTGACACAATTACTAGGTCGACCATACAATACGTACTTAATACTGTGTTGAGGATCCCTATGGTCCTTAGGATAATAGTCGTTTGATTTGGACGTGCCAGAAGGTAACGTAGTATTTCTGATGTCAATCAGCGATCCTTCTCTATAAGGCTTGAGCTTAAGTGCAGCGGCACTGATGACCTACCTGTAACAAATACCACAGACTATCAAAACCATACATATTAATTGAAGAATTTTGCAAAGTATGGAGAGTTGTAAATTATATGAAGACGATGGGGAGCGGGCAGCAGCATTCAACATTCTCCACGGGCTAAATGCTTACCCAGGCACACGCTATGTCACGTCCACTGCACGCTGCGCATCTACTACCACCATTCTGCCTCCATATAATAATTTTAAATGCCTTTCGCCATGACATGAGCTAATATCTCATACTACTTGTGCCGATACCTACATAGCACCTAGCATTCTGTACGAAAGCAACTAAGATTTACGCCGCCAAGGGTGTTCTTTAGATATAGAAATTTACTGCAAGAGGTATTTAGAAATCGTCCATTTTGATATAGTTTATTAGTCTGTTATTCTTCGACTTAAATCCACGTCAAATTTTCTTCACGCTGCTAATCCTTATAGCATTTCATTGAAAATAACATAAAATTTTCTTTTGTAAGTACAGTAATAAAAAAACGATGATCGCTCCTCAACATTGAATAAAATTAAAATGAAGACCACCTATCAGTGATCGACACTGACTGCTGGCGGCTGCGGCAAACGGCCATTACCAAAGAGCTCTCGGTAGAGAGTAGGTAGTTATATTCATTGCAAAAGAGTATAATAATAAAATGGGAGACCATTACGATCAACGACAATAAGTTGGGGTTCCTTAGACATATGGTAAAAACAGAACCCTTATAAATTCGTCCTGTCCGTCAATCCGTATCCACCAGCTTGTACTCGGAGACTATGTAACTCATGAAATTTTTAAGAAAGGGTTTTTTCTATGAACAGCTTGTACGTACTTTTCTGTTCTCTTTATTCTTCTTGTCTGTTTATATGTGTGTACAAAAATGGTTAAATAAATAAATCAAATAAATAAATATATTATACAAATACACTCGGTCCCAAAAATAACGGGTCAGTCACAAAAGCCCGAATATCTCCCGAACTACGTATGCTGTCATAATGAAACGAATACTGTTCGATTGGGCATTTAGTGATACAAAAAATTAATAAATTGAAACTTATGTGTACCTTCATTTTTATTCTCAAAATAAATAAAAAACTAAAGTAAGACTTTTTTTCAAGAATTTTTTTTTGCTTTTTTTCATTACATGCATAATTCTAATACTTCGTATTGCCTCCCCGAGCTCTTCTTGCAGCTTCACCAGTGCTTGTCTGAGCTCGGGTAGCGTGATTGGTGGGGAGTTACGACGCTTATGCAACGCTCAAGCTCGTCCAATGCATGCTCTATGGGGTTTAAATCAGGGCTTCGGGCTGTCCTCGCATCAGTTCGATACTGACCTCTCGAAGGTATTCAATTACAATTCCGGCGGTATGGGGACGCGCATTATCATGCATTAATATGCCATCCCGGTCTATCCTCGCCATGAAAGGTCCCACATGCTCATTCAGGATCTCCTCCACGTACCTCTCTGCATTCAGAGTGCCATTTTGAATTAGCACGAGCTCGGTGTAGGCCTCGGCAGAAATTCCAGCCCAAACAAGTACTCAGCCTCCGCCGTGTGCCACACAGTCTTGATAGAAGCGTTCCCCTGGTCTTCTGTACACCAACTGCCTACCATTATGCTTGTAAAGCATGAATTTCGATTCGTCCGTGAACATTACCCTATATCAATCGTCCAGTGTCCAGTGTTGGTGCTCGCGCACGTATCTCTGTCTTGCAATTCGATATTGCCGTTCCAGTTTGAGGCCATATGCGGGCCTTAATGGTTTCCAGTTTGCCTCAGAAAGACGTCTCCTCACTGTTTGTGCGCCTAAATTGCTACCACGAAAGTGAATAAAGTGGTTTTTTAGACCAACTGCAGTTTGAAAACGATTTCGGAGCATTGTAGCCACCATCTGTCATTCCTGGCCGTTGTGCATCTTGGCCTGCCATTTCCTGGTCTCCGAAGGTGCGATCAGGTCTAACGGTACCGCTGGAATACCCGCTGAACAGTCGACAAAGATACACCAAGGTTTCTTGCTGTTTCACGCTGGCTCCGCCCAAGTTCCAAGAAAGTCAGGATTCTGGTACATTCATCTAACGTGACTGCCATGCCTCACATGCAGCTCTTGATTTGCTAAGTTCATACCTGAAAGATAGAAAGGTTAATGTACAAATAAAGGGCATAAAGTCATTAGGGTCTGAAATAACAATGGGCGTTCTTCTAGGTTCGATATTGGGTCCATTCCTCTTTTTAGTTTACATTAATGATTTACCCCAGTTACTTCAAAATCAAGCGAAGATGGTGTTTTTTACAAATGACACTTCATTGATCTTGAAAATAGACCGACTATCACAAAATCTTGACGATGTGAATAACTCTATTCTTCAGGTCTAAGATTGGTTTACGGTAAATATGTTGTTAATTAATGAGAAAAAGCCAAATGCATTCGATCCAAATTACCTAATGTTAGAAGTTGCGAATGTGACATCATATTGAATGGAGAAAAACTCGAAATTATTAATCAGACAGTTTTCCTAGGAATACGCTAGACGAGAAGTTACAATGGGGACCTCATATAACATCTCTTGCGGGTCAACTAAGCTCGGCCGCGTATGCTGTTAGAAAATAAGACACTTAACAGATGTAGAAACTGCGCGTTTGGTTTATTTTAGCTACTTCCACAGCATTATATCATATGGCATTTTACTGTGGGGTCGGGCTGCTGACATAAATGATAATGATAAATTATTTTATTTCTGTAAGTAGGTTTTTAAAAACACTTTTACACGTCAAACATATTTTAAAAACTAGATGCGATCAGCGTTTCCTATCTGACTACTCTGAGAAGAAAGGCCGAAACAAAAACCCAGAGGTCACAGTCTCTTTTAAAGTCCAGACATAATCTTGGTCAGGTCATGTGAAGACCATGTAGATTGATGTCTGAAATGGTCTTTTGAGGAAAAGAACCACACAGAATGAGTGGACCTGTCCAGTCAGTGCACGCATTTGTCAGTAATCATTCAGCTCAACACAAAACTTAAGGAGCTCTACGATTCGACGAACATTACCAAAGAAAGGACATTTGGGTAGGCCGCATACAGTACTCAAACAGCCAGACCATGATTAAAACAACTGAAAGAACAAAAATACAATGACCCAGTCACATTCACAAAACTAAAATAATATTATACTTTATACAGTAAACATATACATGTCATTTTGTATGTAAAAAGGTACAAAATATTAAAAAATCATAATAATAAAAATAAAAATATTTAAAAAAATTGACAAATAATATTAAACATCAAGATTGTCTGTATAAATTTATTGGAGCAGCTCAATCCCAAGCCTTCCTGTCCTCACTATAGTCTTTGACAGTATAATAGGATTTCTGGCATAATTTCCGCTTTATAAAAGATTTGAATTAATTAAGGCTTAGTCCTTGAATGTGACTAGGAAGTTTATTATAAAAACGTATACATTGACATTTAAATGAGCTACTAGTTTCTTGAGCCTGGTAGTGGGAACAACAAATTTGTATTTGTTACTAGTATTTATATTATGGATATCACAGTATTTTTTAAACAGATTAATATTTTCATGTGCATACAAAAGATTTTTATAAATATACTGAGAAGGCACAGTCATTATATTAATCTCTTTAAATTTGTCTCTGAGGACTTAGTTTATAAATTGAACGAATTGCCCTTTTTTGTAAAACAAAAATTGTCAGAATATCGGCGGCATTTCCCCACAAAAGAATACAATAAATAAAATAACTAAAGTATACTAAACGCGCTGTCTCTAAATCAGTTAAATTACGATTTTTTCGAACGGCGTATGCTGCAGAGCTTAGTTTTTTTGACAATTTATCTATATGGCGGCCCCATTGAAGCTTGGCATCGAAAGTTATGCCTAAGAATACTGTGGTGTTTTCGAGTTTCAACTCTTCACCCTTAATAACAACACTAGTTTCTACTTGTCTGACATGAGGTATCGTAAACTTAATGCATTTAGTTTATTTCTCGTTTAGAAGTGGGTTATTATCATTAAACTAGTTAACTACTTTAGCAAGGGCGCTATTTACATTGTCAGTAAACAGGCGCTGAAGTTTGAGTTTAAATAAAAGTGAAGTGTCGTCTGCAAACAACACTATATCATGATTATCCTTTATGAGGTAAGGCAAGTCATTAATATAAATAAGAAACAACAATGGGCCAAGAATTGAACCCTGGGGGACCCCCATTCTTACTGCAGATCCAGGTGATCTTTTTCCGTTAACATCAACTCTCTGAATCCAATCACTTAAGTAAGAAGTAAGAAGATCCAGAGAGGCGTTCCGGATTCCGTGTGCAGTGGTGCAGTTTCCTAATCAATGTTTCATGAAGAACACAATCGAATGCCTTGGACAAATCGCAAAAGATTCCCAAAGCATCGCATTTGTCCTCCCATGCCTCATAAACATGTCCTAAAAGTTATATTTGGGTATCAGTAGTCGAACGACCCCTTGTAAAACCGAACTGTTTGTTATGCAGTAATTTGTGTTTATTAAAAAATCTTTGCATTTGATCTAAAATAAGTTTTTCAAAAAATTTACTCAAGTTAGGTAGCACTGAAATAGGTCTATAATTAGTAGGGTCTGATGTGCTACCAGATTTAAACAATGGTATTATTTTACTGTTTTTCATAAGATCAGGAAACTCACCACGGTCAATACAATTATTAAAAATAACAGCTAAAGTAGGTGCTACAATATTTATAATAGACTTAGCAACATCCACAGAGTTACCCCATAGATCTGCAGTTTTTTTTAACATTTAATGTGTGAAATGTTTTAATTATATCTCTACAAGTGACATATTGGAAATTTAATTCAGAATCACAAACTGGAACGTTTTCTTTAAGTAAAGACTCTAGAGCAGTGGGCGATGAGTTTAGAGATTTAGTAGTCGAAACGGGAATCTCTGCAAAGAAGTTTTCGAAGGTCGCGGCGACTTGAGCATCCGATTGAATTAAATTGCCATCAATTGCAAGGCTGTAGTCACTACCTCGGTTGCATGATCTTCCCGTTTCGCTATTAATGATATGTCATTTTAATTACATTACTGCTACTTTTAATCTTTGAACTCAAGTAACGTGACTTGGCTATGCAACAACCTTTTATAAATAATTTCGAATAATGTCTAACATATAAATTAAATTCAGCAGTGTTTATACAAGTCCGTTCATCATACAACTCATAAAGTCGTTTTCTACTTTTATGTATACCTATGGTAGCCCAGTCACTGAAGGAAGCATTACTATTAATCGAAAATGTCTTTGGAATGAAAGTGCAGGGCCCAATTAACCGTTAGGCAAATTAGGCTGCAGCCTAGGGCGCGAGGATGGGGGGGCGCGCTGAAATCGTGTCTTCATCATATCACGCGCTCGCGTATATTCGTTTTTGGACGAATGTACGAAATAGGACTGTATAATCTAATAATAGTTACTTAATTACTATAATTTTCAAATAAATCATTAATCAGTTGCAAACATTTTTCACTTGTATGATGTCTCTCCTCTTTTTTTAACAATAACAGAAGTGTAAATATTTAAAAACAACTCAAGTCGAAGCAACTTCACACACTAGATGATCACGCTCATGGTCAATAGCAATGGCAACTAAGTTGTCTATAGAAACTAAGCCAATACAAGTCATGCGACCAAACACGACACGGATTTGGTTTTCTACTTGGTAGCCTGCAGTCACTTGTCATGATTTTGGTCTTATAATGTGTGAGGTACTTTGACTTTATGTACGGTCAGCTTAAAAAAGGTTTGCCACCATTTTCTTTGTGTGGGAAGTCATCAAATGACTTCTCCTACTCTGGGTGGAGCGGGAGGGCGTGTCAGACTTACTCACTAAAACCCACCCATGTTCCTTCAGTTGCCTGTGCCAGGGCCACGGTTATATCTTTCACGGTTATAAATTTCCCGCGACCCTGAGGCGTCGGCCCTATCGGACCCCGTCATTTTGTGCTCACATCTCTTTGAAGCGCGCATAGAACACGACGCGCCGTCGCCCTGGGCCTGGTCCTTACCGGACAGCAAGCTACCCATTGCTCGCCGTCCGCAAGCCCGCGCCTACGGTGGCTGGGAATCAGCAGGCGACTCCCGACGCTCAGGGCGTCTCCTGCGGCGACTAGTGGGGTCGTGAGGGCGCAAGGCTCTCTCCCTCACGCGCTCCACCTCCTCCTGCGCGAGCATTACTGCTTCGCAGAAGGAGGTGACATCTTTCCATTCTCTCTCGCTCCGTACCATAGCCTGGACCAGGGCCGGACGCGAGAGATCGCCGCCGCCGATCGCCTCCGCGAGGACACTGCGGTGCTCCGCCCAAGCTGGGCAGACCTCCACAGTATGCTCCACCGTGTCCTCCGGGCGATCCACACAATGGTGACACCCGGGCGTCTCCTCCCGCCTTTTGCGAAACAGGAACCTCCCGAAATAACAGTGTCCGGTGAGGACCTGTGTCAGGCGGAAGGTGAGGACGCCGTGGCGCCTCCCCAATCACTCCTCAAAGAGGGTACTTACCGCCGCTATTGAGGCGTGCACAATGGTTTGCCACCCTAAGGTTGAATGTCATGCAGATTAAAGGACAACGTTAGTTTCGGTTGCAGATCGATCTGAAAACTTTTATAGGTAGTATGAACGATGTTAAAATTTTCACACTACTATTCTACTCACTACTTTTTAGGCCGTCCGCCGTAACACACCTGGCGGGGGCGCGTCCTCATAACTAGACTAGGGCGCTTAGAACTCTTGATCAGTCGCTGTGAAAGTGTTATCAAATTGTGTACATTTTGAAAAAAGCATTATATTGTTGATTAGAGTCATCATTATTTGGTAAAAGTGGTAAATTACTTAGAAGTTTAGTTTTAAATGATTCCAAACGATTAGTGGTTTTTGGATTAACAGTGATATATTTTTTAGTAACTTTTTTGTTAATATTTGAAATAGTGACCAACTGTCCGCAATGATCTGAGTCTATTCAATTAATAATTTCCTTGTGGGTTGGTATAACATCTGTATAAACGTTATCTAGGCATGTGGCACTAGTGGGAGTTATTCTAGTGGGCTCCGAAAATTGGTTAGCAAGATTGTATGACTGAAACAAACTTATAATTCTAGTACTTAACCCAGAATTTTCTAACAAATTAACATTGAAATCACCACAAGTGATGATAGACTTGTTTGAATTACCGATTTTGTTCAACACTTCATCCATAACCTTTTCAAAACAATCATACAATCCTGAAGGCGGTCTGTACACACTTAATATAATGTACTGCTCCAGTTCTATACTCCTATTTCAATTGTCCGCTCAACAGGGAGGCTCACAATATCCTTACGGTCTTTAAATTTAATCTGGTTATTTACTAAAATTAGTGAGCCACCATGTATAGCGTTAACTCTGCTGAACGAACTACCAACCTGGTGATTACTAAAATTGAACATGAACTGGTAGCTTTTAAGCCAATGTTCTGTCATACAAAGAATATCTATATTGTTATAATTCAGGAATAATTCTACTTCTAAATCTTTGTTTAAAAACCCTCGAATGTTTTGATGCACCAGGTTGATGCTTTTAATATTTTTACACACACATATTGAATCCATTTAATTTGCAAAAGAGAGCTGTCAGAGCCATTTACAATCAACGTCGCCGTGAATCTCTTAAGGAACTATTTGGGAAGATATAATGACGGTATCATTATGCGTTGCCAGTTCATTTATAGTTAAAAAATCTGCATCTTTTTAAACAAAATAAGTGATAGACATAATTTGAACACTACATTAAAAGATAAAATAGATCAACCATTTTTCAGACTATCTAAAGTACATACATCTTTTATGGGGTACTTTGTTAAATGTTATAACAAAATACCTTGTGATATATTGCAATTAAACGAAAGAAAGTCTAAAACTCATGTTAAAAGTACACTTTGTAAACAATCATATTACAAATTAGTGGATCATATCCTAGATAAGAATGCTTGGAAACATGCTGGTCCTGCTCCATAGGACAATCTAGAGGCTAGACAAAATCATACTAGTTGCTTATTGAATTGTATAATTTGTAATTTTTACTTAACTCACACATTGACTTATTCCTAGTTAATATTTTAGGAAAATCATATGCTTTTGCAATGTTTGTAATTAAGTGAGCACCATGCACCTATCACGTGATTGATTTATCTGACTTTGAGTTATTTTAAATTATTTTTACCTATTGTGGTATAGTGTATAGTATTTTATTCTTGGTGCATCGTCTTCACATATAATTAATGTTTCCAAATATTGTGGAACATTTTAAAAGAGTAACAGTGGAGTTTCTTGCCCCTTCTTCTTCATACGGAACTTCCTTTTGGAAGGGGCGCCTAGAATCACTTCTATTTAAATGTAAATGTTGACGTTCGGAAGTGCCTTTTACTGCCGATTTGAAATAAATACTTTAACTTTTGACTTTGACTTTGAAGTGAAATGAATCAGCCTACGTACTATATAACCTCTCACACAAACTTAGCAATGATACACTTCTACTAGCTTATAATGGTGAATCATATTTTGGGGTAACTGTTGTTGAGGGTGGACATTTTTAAGGCCCAGTAACGGTGTATTAGGTCGCAATTTTTGCAAAAAAACAATCTTAACTTATTTCCGTCACTGGCCAATATAAGAACACGTAATGATCTTTAGAGATCCCAATACATCAACTTGCTACATTCGTGCATGGGATCTCAACTAGAACAATTTATAATTAGTCATGAAAAACAATCATAGATGGCAGCATAGGTAACCATTATGAAATTAACAATCATTAGAAAGCGATAAACGGCAGAATTTTGGCTAAAGTAAGATTAGTATAAATCAAAACTGGCTTGTTTAATGCAGATTTATCTATTCACACTCGTATTTTCAACAAACAAATTATATAAAGCTTAATTAATTTTGCTCAATTTACTTCAGTTCGAACACATATAATGTTAAAAGTAGCCATCTGTTAATCGTAATTTTAGAGCTTTTTGTAATAGATGGCATTTTACTCAATTTGTCCTGTCATCAAAGTAACCAAAATAGACTGATAAAAAAACTGAAATCAATAAACTTTTTTTATCTGTTTCTTGGGAGGTGCCGCGCCGTGCCCTCATCACAGAAGTCGGCAGTGACCTGTCGCTGCCGACCGTAGTGAATTCGATGGTCGGCAGCGTCGAGTCCTGGGACGCGGTGTTTTCATTCTGCGAAACAGTAATGTCGCAGAAGGAGGCTGCGCAAAGGGAAGAGTGATCTCGTCCACTCTCCTGATCCGCAGCATGCGCACCGGATGTAGGCGGAGGGCGGACAACGCCCTCTTCCAGCCCCCCTAAATGGGTCAAGGGACGGCGGACTCGGAGGCGTCCATCGCCCCCCATACATCAGGACCCGAGGTGGCGGCGCGACCCGAGGTGTATGTCAATACGCGCCGCCACCTCGGTCACCACGCGCGCCCTTCTTAGACGTTGCGGGGGGAGTTAAACACCTCACACCCCCTCCCCCCAACTCGAGGAGGCCCGCCGTGGGTTCCCGCGACCCCGACGTAGGTGTGAGGTGGAACACCGGAGTGCATTTTAGTCAGTAAGAGTCTGACAGACCCCTCCGCCCGCCCCAGGGCGCAGGACATCCATGAGGATTTACCACCCAGGAACAAAAAAAAAGGGGGCTTGCACCTCCCTTTGAGGGAGGGTGAAAGTTACAGATTTCTTATTTTTTGTTGTAATTTGTGTGCAAATTATCTAAATGTTCCTAGGACTTCAGTTCGCAACGAAATCGAAGTATTTTAGGTATTCATAAAATCAAAAGTATAAAGGCAAGACCCATGAAACTAAGTGTGTTTTACAAATCTGCTGACTACTTTTATTTTGAGAATTGTAGTTCTCTAGCATTCTCCAGGCCGAAGCTATGAAGGTATAAAAATACGACGAAACGCGTCGAGAAAATTCGGGTAGTCCCGTGTCTCCAGATCCCAAAAACAAACTTGACATCGTAGTTGAAAAACATGTTTATTCATACCTACATTTCACCTGCAACTGTATGTTTGTACGCTCAATATTGAAAGATTCACCATGTTATTTTAAGATCATAGACTTCTTATAGGTTTTCCTGTAATCTGTTAGTAAAGAACTAATGTCATTTATTTATTATTTTGTCTCAGCTGTTCGGAGCTAAGGCGGGGAGAGTTGTTAATTTTCATATGATTTCTTAAATAACTTAAAAACTGTAAATTTAAAAATTATACAAAAAATATTTTTGGGACCCTCACAAAAAGTCCTTTTATTTGATATGTTACACTTTGCAAAACCTTTGTTTTTAATTTTCTAGTTTTACCCCTAAAAGTGACCACCACATTGAAAATTAATTAATTTACGTCACACGACCGTGTTTGGGTCACAGAAATTCATATATCTACCGCATTTCAACTTATTCAATCCAGTAGATTCGGAGCAAATTGGCTGTGACAGACGGACAGACAGACACACCAGTGATCATAGAAGGGTTCCGTTTTTCATTAGGACGTACGGAACCCTAAAAATATTAAGATGAGGAGGAGAACAAGTGACTTTTTATACGCGTTATATTTTAGTTTTTATTATGAGCAACACACGCGCACACGAGCGTGCCTGTACAAACGAACACAGTTATAGAAAAACATTCAAATCAATATTGAATAATTATGTATCGAATCAACTTTCCACTCGAAATCGTTGACGTTGTTACAAGGCGACTTTGTTCATGTTGGCACTCCGTACGGAGCTTAGTGTTTAGACAAATGAGGCAGTAAATAAAACATGTGCTATGTTTCGATGATTTCATTTAGATAAATAAGGTTCGACCAGAATTCGGTCTCTTTGACAGCGTTAACCTCGCAAAGGTCTTCCATAGTGCAGGTGTTATTGCACAGAGAGCACGATAAGAGGTGAGGCACATCGGAGTACCCTTGACTAACTTGTACATTGTTCATTGTGTCGCAATATACACGTGTATTTGAAACATGAGCTGACTTGGAACAGGTCTCAATATTACAGCGGCGTTTGATGTATTGTTGATTTTGATATGATCATGAAAGGTAGTGTTTAATAGCGTCGTAGTAATAGTCAAAGTAATCTGAGAACCTTTGATAAACAGGGTGTAAAAAGACTCATCACATAGCCGTCAAGTACATAGTCAAACTAAGTAACATTGCACAAATATTATTGCTGCGAAACGCCTTTCTTTTGTTGTGAAAAGTTGCTGTTTTCGGTGCAGTGTAGCATACGAAAAACATTGTGTTTATATGTGAATGCAACGGTATAGGGGTCGACGGGGTATTTAAAGTTGTGTTATAACATAAAGAACTGGATTTCTTAAAAAAAGGCAGTAATGGTTGGAATTTTGACCTTCAATATCTCCGTAACCAGAAGGTTCCCAGGTATGGTACAGTCAAAAAAAAAGTACAATGACGGTGAGAACAAGTGCCTCTCGGCTTCGTTAACTGTATTTTTACACAGGTTAAAAGTTAACCGGTGTAAAAATACAGTTAGCTAGTTAGTTGAGATTACTTTGAAGTTGAGGAAGGTATTGAGACGAGTTTAGATTGTTAGAGTATTAGCATAGGAAAGATCCTACGTTAATATTTATACACATATCGCAGTTTACCTAAACGTTGTAAGAATTATAAACCGTTTACCATTTTACGTGAACAAAAAAATATTTATTAAAATTCGATTTCTGTGTTATGATTCGTTGTACTCGTACTGACACAAATGAAAATATCAAAATATTTGATAAATACGTTATCTAGACTTTTACCTCATTATTACATTATGAGGTTAAAATCTAGACTACATAAAATATACCTACACATCAAGACAATATCCAGGTCAAAATAAGCCGACATTCATTCACAATCCACTTCTCTGAAATGTGGGCCATCAAAATCCTCGGTGCCGCGAATATATACCTAACTACCTTTTTACACCTACATACTTGTAGATAGATACGTCGGTGAACCCCTTGATAAAATAAATGAAAGCGAAAGCATGTAATTCTGGTCATGCAATATGAATGCTTTACTAATGATGTCCGAATCACATAACATACAAGACGTATATGAAATACAGGCCATAGTGCTGGTCATACACTTAATGATTATGATTACTGAAAGAAGATTGCAAGTTTGTAGTCAGACACGCTATATTTTTTTCCGTTCCTGTATACATTGACGCCAAAACAAATATAAAAAGGATTTTGTCTTTGGCTAACTGAAAAATTAAACTCAAACATTTATTTCAACTAAATCCAATATTATGATCCATCATCTTTTCAAGTAAATCGGCTATTGTTGATTCATCAGGACACTAATTTTGCTTAAAAAAAAACTTAATTCAGGCGAAAGTAAAAAAAATAGTAAAAGAAAATCAGTGTAATCAAGTGCATGTCTTGAAGCAAATAGAGTCAGCCATAACGGATTCGTGCCATTGACATTTATAGCCGTAAATAATCCCTGCAATCAAGCAATATCTGTGCAGAGCAATATCACGGGCAATTAAACAATTTTACTTTCTGCTCCGAGGAGCAAGACAGCATTATTTATGATGCTTTAGAAATTTCAAAAGTTTTCGTAGATAATTTGGTAAAAGACGTAGTCTTGTGTTGAATGTATCTATACATATTATGTATTTTATTATTTGAGATAGGTTTGCTCTTGACTCTAGTCTAGGTCAGTAGTGACAGAGACAAAGTCTACGATGGAGTGAGCTTACCCAGAAGAAGCCTGTTCACTCTAACTTTGAAGAGATTCGGGTTGAATGCGTTCGGGAACATAGGTAGTGAGTTCCACTGTTTTGCCGTGCGCATTGTGAAGGATGTTTGGAACCGCTTAGTGCGAATTTATGGATGGTAATTAGCAGTACGTCTAGATGTCCGATGGTAGAAGGGGGCAGGTGGGATGAGGTCGTGGAAATCTTGCGCACACTCACCGAAGTACAGTCTATGGAAGACCAACAAGCAGGCAACCTTGCGGTGATGAGCTAAGCTGTAAAGCTTGGCATCCACCAGTTTTACGTCGCCTATGAGCCTCTTAGCTCTGCGTTCTACTGATTCGAACGCGGCAAGTTGGTATTTTGCTGAGCCATCCCAAAGGTGGCTGCAATACTCCATGCAGGATCGGACTTGCGCTTTATAAAGAATTAGAAGCTGTCCAGGTTTAAAGTATCGCTTCACTCTATATTCCATGCCTAGGAGCTCAAGCCGATCAGTTACAGGAACAGATGTTCCCCGAAAAGTAGGAGATTGGTCGAAACGACTCCTTTTTGCGGTGAAAAGACAAGCCTGTTTTGGTGGCGTTAAAAGTGACCAGATTGTCATCACCCCACCGGGAGACAAGGCTTAAGGTCAAATCAGTCCGCTCTATTATGGCCTCTCTTAAGGAACGAACTTCACCCCCGCTGGTTTTCGGGCTGGACAAGTATCTCTCTGAAACAGTAATGTCAGATGCGTACCCAACAATACCAGGTTGGATGTGATGTACAGCAGGGAAATTGTTGCAGAGAGAACAGACCCCTGAGGATCAACAGTCATACGCTCAACCGTCAACGACTACTCCAATCGATCGTTCACTAAGGAAGTCTGATATCCAGCTACAAAAATCAGCGGGGATGCCATAAGCAGGAAGCTTGCTGATTAGACTTGCGTGCCAGACCCTGCCAAAGGCCTTCGAGATATCTAGCGATACAGCTAGTGCTTCACAGTGTTTCTCGATGGCTTCGCCCCAGCATTGCGTGACACATACAAGAAGATGTGCATAAAAGAAACTCGATTTCGATAAAAAAAAAAAAAAAAAAACGAGGTATGGGTGCCCCTAGGGGCATCTATCCCTCCACGCGGGGAACAGGGGAGCGGTCTACCTATTATAATTAATATTTAATAAGAAGAATTTATAATTTTTATTTTTGTTGAAAAAATGTTTTTAGTAAGTATGGTATTATTTAATTGATCTCAAATTATGTAGAATTATATGCTAAAGATGACAATTGAAAAAAAAAAAAAAACTGCTAAATGCTTTTCATTATTAGGCCCATGTTTCTTGAAAACAATTTCTGTTTTAGGAGTAGCTTTCAACTGCTAAAACACCAATTGTCCTCAAAACCTCATATAAGTTTGGTTGAGTTTTTCGTGTATACAGTATGAAGGGCGCGGGATCTATCCCGCGCCGCAGGCATCTATCCTTCTTATTTTCCTTCTTAGTGGGGCAACTATCCATACGGGTAGGTCTATCTATCCCCAAAAAAGGAGTTCCACAAAAACCAAAAAGTTGCAAAATCTGTAATTTGTAGGTCCAAACATACAAATCACAGTTAAACATAACATCACAGCTAAATTCATAGACATAATATGCCTAGCAGAAAGACACAGCGTTAGTATGAAGAAGCTGTCTATGATTCTGGCTTCTAGAAGCATAAATATTGAAAAACATACCTGGTTCTCTATGGATTTATGTTGTTACCTCTCACTTCCGGCAGGGGTCTCGACCACTGGTTCCGGCGACCGGCCCGTTAAGGTTTTCATAGCGTTTATGATTTTTGTCGTCCTAGGAGCAAAGTTTTCTTTTCAAGTTAAAAACTGACAAAAATCCTATTAGATTCTAATTTTCTATTGCTTTCAGTTGGAATATAGTGTTAAAGTATTAATACACGAGTATTCTATATTAAATTCAGTGTTTTTCATTTTAGTTCAGTTTTGCGTATTCGACGGATAGTCGGTAAGTACCTTCCATTATGAACTATGAGGATCCTGTACCTGAACATGTAGCTCGAATTGCCGCTCCGGATGGAGGGCAAAGAGCTGTGAGCTCAAGCTCATCGCAAAGCAGTTCCTCGTCTTCGGAAGACGAAGAAGGTTTTACCTCACCGCCACCTAACAAAAGGTCTAAGCGGTGCAAGTAGGTACAAACAGGTAGGAACCTATTCGGATCCTCGGATGGATACTCTTATTAACCAAGTTACATATCTAACAGACTGTGTAGCTCAAATGCCGCAATTTTTTGCGGCAATTAGTACAAATTATAATAATAACAAAGAAAATAATAATGGCGGCCGTTGCGATCCCGTGAATACTGCAATGTGTAACCAATTTTTAAATAAACCATCGAATAAAATTAGCATATGTTTGGGGGATTTAAAAATAACTTTTGACGAATCAAAGATTGTACCCGTGGCTAACCCCGCAAAACTAGCATAGTTAAATAATCTGCAACAATATAACTCACAGGCCTGGAAGGGTATTCGATATAAGGACTTGCAAGCACATTTAGCAACACCAGGTTTTATAGGATTCAAATTGAATGAGGAACTGTGCCATTTAAATAAAGGTATTGATTATTGGACAATTGTTATCGGGATTGTCAAATGCTGTCTTGGAAAGCAGGCAACTTTTGAAAGATGACCATCTTTCAGGCAGGAGGTCGTAAATTGGGCTGCTAGTTCTGACACAGAGCTCAATGCAAATACTCTGTGTAGTAAAAGTTGTCTGAAAAATTTGGTCCAACGTCTCCATCTCACAAAAATATGGAATCCTGTAAGCAAATCATATGTGGCAAGCGGGCAGAATGTATTAAGGTTAGACGTGACCGCATTTAAAAAGAAATTAATAACATAAATCTTAAATTAGCATTACAAAATATTCCACCTAGTGCAGAGCATCTCTTTAATAGAGAAGCACTCATTCCTCTGGTTGATTCTTTAGGAGGCTCCCAGGTTTGGCTTAACATGCCCACTTATTTAAGGGATAAAAATAATTCAATAATAACAGTCAAGTAAACAAGAGAAATACCAAACCATCTTATAAAACAAAATTTGATAAAAAAAATAAGTACAACTCGGACAAAAAATCTAAAAATAATTATAAAAAACATTCCTTTCGTCGTAAAAGTACCCAAGACACCTCCAACGTTAAAGATAAGTGACAATCAAAGCAGTGTATTCAAGGGGGCCAGTCAATATATTAAAAAAAATAGCCGATAGCCGCATACCATTTCTAACAAAACCTCCATTACAAAAATATCCTTACAAAAGAATTATAAACAAGTTTGCAACAGAACCATCCAAAAAAATGAAGGAAGTCATAGACCAGTTAAAAGGGCATTTTAGAAAAACCGAAAATCATAACACCTGGCTTTCACTCCAAAATGTTTTTAGTAAAAAAACAGATAGGGGGATACGCCCTATTTTCAATTTAAAGAGTTTAAATTCACATGTCTCGACTCGCCATTTCCAGCTAATTTCTCGCCTGGATGTAATTCAGTTCCTACAAGACAGGGAATGCATGACAAAAGTCGACCTACATCAAGCATACTTTCACTTAAGCATAAAGGAAACCCACAGGCGGTTTCTGCGCATAATATATGGAGGCGAAATATTACAGTTAACAGCCTTGCCTTTCGGTCTCCCTTCAGCTCCTCACTCTTTCGCATCCGTAACCAATTGGATTGCGGAAATCCTTCGGAGACAAGGCATAAGAATATTAGTGTATTTAGACGATTTTTTAATAGCCAGTCAAAATCAGGCACAGGCCATAGAACAAACCAAAGTAACTGTGGATACTCTTGTAAAGTTGGGTTGGCATGTAAACCATCAAAAATCACTTTTCACCCCAACTCAGGAAACAGAATATTTGGGCATAGTGTGGAATACAAAAACAAAATTCATTTCCCTTCCTGTAAAAAAAGTACAAAAAATAAAAGAGTTAGCAACGAGTTTAATACAAAAGAAAGAGTCTTGTCTCCGAGTAGCTACAAAAATACTGGGTGTACTAAATTTTGCGAACTTAGCAACTCCAAATGGTCATCCAAATCATTGTCGCCGAACTCAAATATTCCTAAAATCGTTCAGAGGATGCAGACCCAGGCAAAAGAAGGTTTTGCCACCTCTAGTGACTCGAGAGTTGCAATGGTGGGTAAAAAACTTGGGGAAAAGTGCAAGAGCAATGCACAGCCCCAAGATTACCCACTTTCTCACCACAGACGCGGCGGACGCGGGCTGGGCTGGGGACACCTGAACAACATCATGGTGTCAGGTAAATGGAATCGCCACCAACAAAAATGGCATTCCAATGTGAAGGAGATGTTTGCTGTGTATGCAGCCTTGGTCAAACAAGGTGCACAGATGAAGAATGCACACGTTCTATTGCAATCCGACCATCGGACCCTCATAGCTTACATAAGGAACGAGGGGGCACCCCTTCACCTAACCGAGCAGTACAACATAACGCTGTCGGCATCATACCTCCCGGGGAGGTTAGACGGGATTGCAGACCGCCTCTCAAGAGGAAAACCTGTTCCCGAATGGCAACTACAATCCCAAGCCATGAACGCAATATTCAAAAGATGGGGCGTTCCAGACGTAGATTTGTTTGCGTCAAAAGAAACCGCGGTTGTCCCACAATACGTAACGTGGGACTCGACAGATGGGTCAGCAATTTATTGCGACGCCTTCAGTCAAGATTGGGACTTTCAGTTGGGCTGGGTGTTTCACCCCCCCCCCCCCAACCTGATCCCTCGGGTGTTGGATCATCTGAACAGAGGAACATACAATGTAATAGCACCACAATGGGATCAGTGTTTCTGTCTGACCGATCTACAAGCCGGGGCCCTATCAAATCCAATACCAATAACAAATCTGCGGAAGAACCTCATAGATCGATCAACAGGGTTCTGTCCCCCACAGGTGGACAAGTTGCCCCTACAGGCTTGAATAATTGGGGGTGGTCAGACTAGGTAGCTAACTGGAGTAGGGATGAAATTAAGTTTTACAGACACAAAATTGCTATTCAAATGGTTGAAAACAGTTCCAAGCACAAATTCACTTTTTGATATTTCAAGAAGAACTGCAATTATTTTACTGTTAGCATCAGGCAGAAGAATACATGGCCTTACCTTATTTAATATATCTCAAACAAAAAACATACAAGAGGAATAAAAGATTTTATTGTGGCCCAAAATTGGATCAAAACAGACTCAAGTAAATATTGACAGTCGGGATGGTCTTTATTAAAGAACCCAGATGCTAATATTTGTCCTCTGAGACATATTAAACAATTGATTGAAGCTTCACAACATAGACGTCTTAATAGTAATGTTACTAGTCTATATGTTTCAGTAAAAGGCGAAATAAAACCAGCTACAAGAACTATCATAGCGGGGTGGATTCCAGGAAGCGTCAGAGCAGCTGTGGCATCCAAGGGATGGTGGGAGAATGTACCCGTGGATGAGATATTAGCTAGAGGAAACTGGAAGAGCGATAAGACCTTTAGGAAGTTTTACCGTAGAGAAATTATTAAAAATTCTAAAAAAAAAGAGGACGATTTGTTACAATTAAACTTCTCTGGTGTTTAATAAGAATAATTCCATTTTATGTGCCAAAGTTAATAGCTTAGGTTTGAAGTACAAAATGGTTTAATTTAGTAATTAATTTAGTTTAATTTAGTAGTAATATACTTTACTGATTAGGGTAATCATTAATAAATGTTCGTTTATTATGAAACAAATTCTTTCATTCTATAAACACATTTATTTATTTCACATAGCGTTTACAGTTACCTTCACCAGCAGATATCAAACAAGTCTTCATACTAACGCTGTGTCTTTCTGCTAGGCATATAATAGGACTGTTTTGCACTAAAATAAAACGGTCATTATGTGCCGAAAGAAAGACACAGCGTTAGAGCAAGGACCTTGCTGGTGAGCGAAGACTATGAAAACCTTAACGGGCCGGTCGCCGGAACCAGAGGTAGCGACCCCTGCTGGAAGTGAGAGGTAACAACATAAATCCATAGAGAGTCAGGTACGTTTTTCAATATTTATGTACAAAAGAAGCCAGAATCATAGACAGCTTCTTCATACTAACGCTGTGTCTTTCTTTCGGCACATAATTACTGTTTTATTTTAGTGTAAAACAGTCCTATTATTTATACAAAATTGTTTATTTTTAAATTATGGGGATATTTCAAAAAGTGGGGCATCTATCCCGTCTTTACCCTATATAAAATCATAAGGTGATTATTGACCCAACAGACACCCAGTGTAAATGCGGTGCTCCTGACCAAACCATGTTCAAACAACTGCACTTCTTAGGACCTGAAAAACGCCACTGATGCCGCGATTTACATGGCTACCTACTAGGCCCAACTCAAATCTAACGTAATAAAAAACTTTTACTTTTTCAAAAAAGAAAAAGAAGCTTCGGGGAAAAAGAGTATGAAAAGATCATAGTAGGTGCAGTTCTGTTGTTTCTGCCTACCCCTGCCTGAGAAAAACGCATGAGTTCATGTATATTATCTATAATATGTGTAAAGTTTCTTATGTGAGAGGTCATCTCTGAGTCAAATTTCTCTGAGAGTTGTTGGAGACTAGCTTGCATTCAATTGCTTCCTTTACCTGTTGATTACTTCTTGTTTGTAGTGGCGAAATTCTAGGCTTCTTTAAAAAACTATTCAATAATATCTACTAGATGATGACACAACATACATGGGTAGTACATTAATACAAATATTTGAGTTTCAAGTCTTTAAAGCCGATAAAATTGCTTTTATTTACATTCTTGAATACCATAGCCTTAAAATCTTAACACAGTGACGCTTCCTACATAGCAGTTAACAACCATTCGACAGCATGTCAAATCGAAAATGACACATTTTAAATTACTAATTTCGTTTGTCACCGACTGTTGGCAACACAAAATTAAGTTACGTTTTTTTATCTGTTTTTTTTTTACTGTCAATGTCAAACGCCATTATTTTACTACTGCTTTTCTATGGAACATTAAATCAAGCACACGTTATTGAAACCAATCTGCAGTTTTACTTAAAGCTTCTAGCTAAACTAGTTTCCAGCAAATACCTGTCGAAAGAATGGTGGTCGTCTTTTTGATGTGAATTGACAAAGTTAACCTTGAGAGGACTCTTCTTAATAAAATTGCTTGATGTTCGATTCAGCACGGAAGCGTCACAAACGGTTGTGAATATCTATGCAGCACCCTAATTGCGTAACACTCTATTAATCACAAACTGAATCATTTTGAAGCATATTGCTAGTCCATTGCTTCGTATGTTCGACAAAATTGTCTGCTCAACAACGTAAATAACGCAGTGAATGTTGTTGAAGTGTCAAAATGAAAGCGATTATTACTGATAGTGCGTTACGCAACTACTGGTGGCAAAATAGGTGGTATTATCTTCTTCTCAATGAAATCACTTACTAATAACTAAATTATTTCCTGATTTATGATGAAGTTCAAAATCAAAATCAAAATATTTTATTTCACATAGACCTACATGGGCACTTATGAAACGTCAGATTCTAGGTGCACGGTTCCAATTGGTCGTTTCCCATGGAGAAGAGCCGGCAAGAAACTCCATGGTTACTCTTTTAAAAATATGTCTTTTACAATGTTTTCCAATTACAGTGATTAACAGGTATGGGAGGACAGTGTAGGCCTGTCAACAGGTACCATATGTTAAACAAATAGACAATTGTCTATAATTTATAATCCACAGGGCCTACGACGTTCTCACATTTACAAAATATAAAATAATCTAATAAAGTAAAATCAAAAAATAATTAAAATTTTTAGGTATATAATGTCAAATAATGAAAGAAGCGTTAATAAAGCAACACCATCACGTTTCGCTGCTGTTTGCATCTTTCAAGTTGCTTGGCAAATAAGCGTTCCTTAGGTTCTTTGCAGTCGTGGCCCTAAATAAAGGCATCGACTGTACAGCAGCCATAATGTTTCGTCTTGCTTTTTGTAAAGAATAGATTGGTTATACTTGTAAAGGGGATGGAAAAAGATTTATATTTTACTTCTGATGATTTATATTTTACTAAAGATTTATATTGTAGTGGCAAATGGTTCAAGTTTATGGGAAGTAACTTTAGCATTGTACCATTTGTAATTTTATGTCGCTAAAATTCTGAATTGTTTTCAAAGGCATTAAAATGGCATTTATTAACACTGAAATGTCGCATATACGCCAACTTTAACTAAAAACTGTTTGTGATTGAGTAAAATGATTTAATAAAAAGACGATAAGCAATAACGAAGCAGTACTAGACAAAGATTGATCGATGCGTAGCCCGTAGGCAATTTGCTACGACGGCGTAGCAGCGTAGCTTCGTAGCAAATTCGTAGCAGGTGTTTTACGAAAACCATCTACAAAATAATAGGAAAAGTAAACATTGGCTGGTCACTAAACTTCATTAATATTTAAACTAAAATCGAGATTAAATTATCTGCAGTACAAATTAATTTATTTTAAGTCTGTTCTCGAGCATTTATTAGACGTTTTATTATACAATTTGTATTCATTGCATTAATAACAAGTGCTCGAAACTCAGGCACTGTAAACATTATGTTGAATGAAGTAGTCTAAGAGTGAAATGTTGAGGACAAAGTGTTGTATAATTTTAATGAATGTTTTAGATTTAATTGCTTTAATATTTTATTATACCTAAGTGTTTAACGATCACGTTTTTGAAAGGGTTTGCTGGATTTTTTTGATATTGTAAAATCTATATGAATAACCTTGCGTGTTCCCATTAAAAATTATAACAAATGAATTACTTTTTTCTAGTGATAAGATTTACATTTTTTCTCTTGAACCGGACAAGTATCGAATATCAAAATGGAATAAGAAATCCCAACCCATCCGCATATAAAGAGTTCCCTTTTCATTATGTATTACGAGTTTGTTCTCGGTTCTGAAGACCATTAGTTAGTAGGTATAGCCGGCAATCGTGTTGAAGGCCCTCCAGGGAGAAATTTTTCATCATTTTATAACAATCGATAGCCTTAAATGTTGAAAGGGACTGAAGAAATACACTATAGATTTTTATCTTAATCTTGTTTTCGATCTCACGGTACTCAAACATGAATTTATTATTCTCGGTTTATGCACATAAAATTTTTTATACAAAAAATAAATACTAAAACGTTTTGTTAAACAAGCTTCAATTTTACTACAAAATAAAATACTTAATAAAACGTACGTTAACATAGAACTTTAAAGATGTTGGTCTTATTTTGTGAACTTTTAATCAGTAAAATTTGTTTAAAAATCCGTTCTATCACGTATACTTGTACATACCCAACGAACCTAAACATGCCTTTAAACCAGTCATGGTGTGAAGCCAATCGAGTTGCGCTATCCAAGTTATGCCATATTTTAGAGTCGGCTTTCATAATTGAATAAGTGCCGGTGCTGTTGGCCGCTGAGGAAATCTCACGTATGGAGCCAATCCTGGGTCAGCAGACAGGTTATGGTGTATGAATTCGTCGTTCGTTCGTTGACCGCCAAGGAGTTCCCTCTTCTGGGAGCAACACTGCAACAACTTTATAACGGGTTATCATAATTAAATGCGTATAACAAGTAAGGACCCATATTTTCTAATATAAAATCTGTATAATATTACCCTTTTTTTTTTTTTTTTTGGGTGGGAAATCATCAAATGACTTCTCCCGCTCTGGGAGCGGGAGGGCGTGTCAGACTTTTACTGACTAAAACCCACCCGTGTTCCTTCAGTCGCCTGTGCCAGGGCCACGGTTTTCTCTGTAGAATAACCCGCGACCCTGAGGCGGTATAATATTACCCTACGTTCACAAAATGAATATTTGAATTTGAATAACAAAATGTTGTGTCTCTGATCTGACCGCTAAATAGCTTCCTTATCTGGAGCCTATCCTGGCTGCAGAAGCTTGGTCGTGGTGGACTTTAGAACGGAATATCATGATTAAAAGACGTATATTTAATTTGACCGTTGAAGAGTTCCCTCATCTGGAGGCAACCCTGGGTGCAGCGGCCGGATCATTGTGAGCTTTAGAACGGACTATCATAATAAAAGCGTATAAAACATTTTGTGTCTTTATTATTGACGGTTAAGGAGTTCCCTTGTTTGGAGCCAATCCTAGGCATAGAATCAGGTCATTCATCATGCGAAAATGCACTGTCTTTAAAACATAATCAACATGTAAAATTTCATCTCCTTAGGATAAGAGGAAGTGGTTTTAATTCAGCTCGCAAGATTTTCCCCAACAAACTTATAACATACGAGTACAACATTGCAAGTTAAATAAAAGCTTGTAATTAAATACAAAAGCCTACCAAAACGAAATTACTATAAAGTGCAAAATAACCTCCGTTTTGGAAGTCGGTGTCTTGTTCTATTATTTCTTGCCTGTTGCCACCGACTTCCAATACATGTTTGGCAGCATTCAGTACTTACCTAATACATTGTTTTTGATCAGAATATTTTGTTTCAGCCTCCTTCCGAAGGTGAGCTGGCTGCCCCAGCAAGCGTCGTCAGTCGCATGCACCGACTTAGAAACTTACGCAAGGGGACAAGAGTGAGTACTACCTTAAACCACTTATTTTAATCTATTATAAGGATGATTCTAGGGTTTATTTTAATAATATCAGCTGATCAGTTACCTCTTCGTTTATGACAAAAAATCCATAAAACTGTTGCTATAACAACCTTGAAGTTCCTCTTGTGTGCTCGTGTGTGTGAAAACATTCAACTTCTTTTTCTTCCCCTAGCCCCAAACACTATTTAACGACAAAGGCAAGTACCCCACTCTGACGCGGATGTCGTACTGTCAGTGCCGGTTACCGCGCGTCTTCACCAGCGTGTTCGAGCGCTTCGGCTGGACACACGTCGCGTTACTGCTCGACAAGTCAGACCTCTTTTCTCTTACTGTTGGTAAGTTCACATCTATCTTCTATCTAAGGCGGATGTAGTACTGTCAATGCCGGTTACTGCGCTTTTTCACCAGCGTATTCGAGCGCTACGACTAGGCACACATCGCGTTTTGCTGGACAACGCAGACCTCTTCTCTCCGACTATCGGTAAGTTCACATCTATCTTCAATCTAAGGCGGATGTCGCACTGTCAATGTCAGTTACTGCGCGTGTTGTTCACCAGCGAGTTTATTAGCGTGTTCGAGAGCTTCGGCCAGGCACTCGTCGCGTCACTGCTGGACAACGCAGACCTCTTCTTTCTTACACACCTAGTCTCTATCTAAGGGGCGTAAGATAAATCGTAGTTTAAACCACCGAAGAGGGTTTAATCTCTGGTCATCGATTATTTCATAAGATCAATGGTCGGTCGATGATTGGCAGTTTAAACCATCGATTAATTTAAACTAGCCCAAAGGGACGGTTAAACTCTGTTGTATGGATTAAACTGATCGTGAACTGACCAGATGGCGCATAATTAAACGTAACGATCTTTTTAAATAGCTAAAAACATGTGTGCGTTACGATTGCTCCGCCAAGTTATTATATTAAAAAAACTCCGCCCAAATAAATGCCTGCTTCAAACATCTCTACGTATCTATTCATTGAAGCTTCGTTTTGTGGTTATTAAAATGGAAAATTATTACAGTGATTCGGATTCAGATTATCGATATCGAGATAATACACGAGTTGAACGATAATGGTTTTAAAAATAGGTAGGTATAGTTTATTTACTTAGCGTAATCAAGTTATTTACACAAGCACATTAACTGCAAAATTTGTAATCTATTGTAAGACGAGAAAAACTGCCGATAAACTGTTATTCAGTTTGGCAGACTTTGTAACGTAATGTTTATACAGATTTTGAACAAAAAATAAATTTTAAAAAATGTTAACCGTATGTCGTTAGATCAAGATAATATAATCATTGGAATCAATGGGATGATATACAATTTATAGGTCTTCGTGTCTCCATAGTTTCAGCAAGAGCTATTTCAAACGAAATCGGGAGCGAAATACCTATGTCGTCCTACCGCAAAATAAAAACAAACTCAAACGACACTCATCTAGAAAAAAATAAAACATCACAGACTCACAGACGTTAAATGTCAGTGTCAATGTAAGATAGACCTACTTGTTGCCATTATTTTAATGAACGGATTAACGAAAATCGAATAAACTGGCCAATGTTGCCATGTGAAAAGGACTAATCGAAGTTAAACTAATCTGTTCATATTTTCCATTATATCTTAGGACCGTAGTTTAAACCATCGATTATATTTATCGTAGATTCCGTTATTTTTCTATAGTTTAAACTGCTTTTGATCTTACGGCCCTAAGGCGGATAAAGTACTGTCAGTGCCGGTTACAGCGCGTCTTCACCAGCGTGTTCGAGCGCTTCGACTAGGCGCACGTCGCGTTACTGCTGGATAACGCAGACCTCTTTTTTCTTACTGTCGGTAAGTGACACGTACATGTCAAATAGTTACCGACTCTGACTCGGATAGCTTACTGTCAGTTTTATGATAGTAAATAAATATATAATAATAAATCAAAATTGGTGAAATAATAAACAATATCAATCTTAGAAAATACAAAAAAAGAAAAATTATTTCTTTGGAATATCATACCATTTACGATATTCCAATGACGTTTTTGCCACATTATTGTGGTTTTTGTTTATATTTTTGATCTGACAACATATTGGTTACGCCCAATTGCCTTCAAATTATACAGGATCCCGCGGAATGCGAATTTTCACATCGCAGGATTGGAATCCTTATATACGACCGGACGGTATTTTAATTTGGTAGGCCTTTTTTCATGATAAATAGAAAGTTCCTCCTCGCCCCCGTGTATTTTTCGGATTCTCATACACATACTCAATGCATTTATTTAAATTGAACCTAAAAAAAATTACAGACGCCTTGAATTGTCATGGAGTCGGTCAGTCAGAAAGAGGAAGCTGGTTGGCTATTCCAAAGCGTATAGTAGGTTCCTATGGCGAAGAACGCGGAAGATAAAATATGGGTTACTTAGTCTATTTTGAAATTGTAACGTATACCCTTTTCAATCTGCTGTTCCACTGAGAGATCGCTTCAACATTCTCCCCAAAACATTAAGCAACAATGTTCGTTACGTTAGTTGTGGACATTCGGACCACTATTGCCCCAGTTTTGCTCATTCTCTTTTCTAACTATAGTGGTTTTGGCTATGCATTGTCTGTTAATCATGGAACTGATTTATTTATCTACATAAATTCAATGAAATGATAAGTATCAAAGCCTGTCCCTCAATTAACTGGACATGTTGTACACCGAACATACATACATATATCTAAATTGTTAGGATCTCTTTCATTAGTAATAGCCAACAGATTCTATGCTATATCAACATTAGCTTTACTCTCCGAAATGAAGCTTCGTAAGTATCTAATACAGAATTCTGATAAAAGGCGAATCATTTCTATATTACTTTCGGAATGAAACGAACAAATCAACAATTGGTAGGTATTCGACGGTCCGCGATTGTAAGGTTCCTTTTGTAAATCTGACGGCACATAGGATCTCTTATCTCTCTCTAATACTGTGTTTACATAAATTGAGCGCGTGTAACGTACAGTCACCAGCATAAATACCTTACAGTACCGTAAAATAAAAATAAAACTTTTTCTCAATAAATAAAGCAATTCTGATTAAAAACATTGTATGGTTACAACAATAGGCGTTTCGAACAAAGGTTCGTAACGCCATAAAATATCTATGAATACTTTAGGAAAAAATCACTTTTGAAACTTGCGTAAGTGTAAGGTATTTATGCTCGTGACTGTATAGTACCCCTTTATTGGCCACATCGAGCTATCGAAGAAGACAGTGACGCGAGCCTAGCGAGCGAAGGGAGCCGTGCCGCGGCAGCGGCCAGCGAACTATATCCAAGTTGGTCGCAGTTACTTGACTCTTTAGTATTTTCAGGCCCCTAAATTTGTAATTATTTTATTTATTTATACTTCACGCACATTATTGTACAGCGGCAGACTTAATGCCATAGGCATTTTCTACCAGTCAACCTTTGGTTGATGCAGAGACAAGCAGTGACAGGTGCAATTTATAAAAACCAAGGAATAAATATTTAATCTAAGACATTTTAATATATATATATATATTTATATACCTAATGTGAAATGGCAATCATGTCATTTTCATTCATTTTTTATGAAGATATTAATATTGTATATTTTTCAAATTAATTAAAACATAACAATATATATATAACTAAATTAAATTAATAAATAACTAACTACCTATACAAAATATTAATATAAAAACACTCAGGCGTCAAAGTACTCGTCCGCATAGCTGTCATCTGGAAACGTGCCCAGAAGACTGGCAGCATTTCCACGCTGAATGGCAATGCTAATTCTTTGGCCAAAGAACAATCCAGCCCTCTGGTCACGTGAAGTGTCGACTAGTCGGTGAGAAATTTGTTTAAAAGGAGACGCGCACTCGGGCCCCATGACCCGAGCGTTTCGACACCAAACGGCTCAAAACTGTAGTTACCCATAAGGTTACAGTATTTGCGCCGCTTGAGGGTCTCAGCAGCCGCAGCAGCAGCGCCAGCACAGCTCGCCGTGCTAGGAACATGAGATGGAGCAAGGGTATCGACACAGGTTGCGTCCAACGTCATACCGTCTGGTCTCTTTCCATCGTCACGTACCAAGCCATTTGGTTCTAAAACCGCAGGTACGCCGGCGGTGACAAGGGCTCGACCAATAATATCGTTGATGCTGACGTGCCGCTATGCGACCTGCGCTCCTGTAGCAGGACAGGCCATGGTGCCCGAGACTGTCGACAGCTTCACTGCAGTGACACCGATGCGGAGCTACACAAGGTGCGTCCAAGCGGAGACATGTAGCGAGCCGAAACGAAGAGTCATCCATCATAGTGCCTATGGTGGATGACGGGAGCGCCTGAAGCCACAAGCCTGACTCCCATTCTCCCACAGTCAGCAGACGGGCACGCTCAACAGTATTAGGTGACGTGTTTATCAGGGTATTCCGTATAATACTGCAGAGCGGCACGTCCCACCGTCTCTGGGAGGACGGGTTGTCGGGGAAAACCGTATTGGGACAAGCCAGTTTCCAAGCGTTCAACGCATCGGTCAAACATGGTACTTCAAAATCGACCAGTGAAGAAGATAAAATATTCCTGATTAATTTATCAGTACTGTGGACCGAGGAGAGGAAGGCCGGTAAACTTATACTTGAAATTTTGCGGACGCTGAGACCACCTAGGCGAATCAGAAGTCTGGCTTGCTGCTACGCTCGGTCGTCCAGGGCCACATTTAGGATCGAACTTAGTGTGTTTCTAATAATTTGGTCTACTTTTTCTAAAAGTTGTGGATTTTTCCACAGATTGGAGGAGCGAAGATTATATGTAAATTTTGGTCCAAATCAACAGAATGAGTGTGAAGGCCGAATGAATGTTAATATTGAAAAGTCTTTCCGAGACATCATTGAAATTTTTTATTTTTCCTTCAACGAACGTTGGAAAGGATTCGTCAAAAATTGGGGAACCCTAGGAGGTGAAGAGTCTCTTTCCGTAATTTTGATATTTGATAGTTCTAGGCCAATAGAACTGAATTTTTCTTTAAAAAAGTAAAGTCTTTTATGACTGTGTCTACATCACCTCCTTGGGTTTCGTCATCCAAATACCATACGTTGAATTTTGAACTTAGCTGTCGAATGATTGGATTTATTGCCAAACTAAAAATTACTGGCCCAAGAGGGTCACCCTGTTGGCAACCAACAGCTGATTTCAAAAGGTTGTCTCTATAAAGTAATTTAGAGGGAACCTGTAACATTGATATAGAAAACTGTAAATTGGGTATTTCTTTTTGAACTTCTGCCAACAAGGTGTCCCTGTTTACGGAATTGAAAGCATTCTAAATGTTAACCTTAAGGATGACCTCACCTTTAGCACTATTGAGGAAAGTAGATAATGCAGCCTCACAGCCCCTTTTAGACCCATAGCCCAGCTGTAGGGGCTGGAATTTGCTGGCCAGTGTTTCGCTGTAAAAAGCACATCAAATTTTGGCTGCGATACGACGGTAAGTGGACCCTACGGCAATGGGACGTATGCCATCCTTCTTGCGCAGGGCACACTTATTTGCACCGTACAAAATATCAATGACGGCTTCGTTCACATTGCCGGAGAGCATGAGATTGATGAGGGCCGTCAGCTCCTTCAAAAGGGTTTCACCAGCCTCCCCGGCGCCTGAACACATTAAGTCCTTGAGATGTTGAGGTGTCAGGCCGTCGAGGCCGCCGGCGGAGCCACTTCGAAAGGAGTACACAGCCGCGCATACTTGTTGAGCTGTAATTTCAAGTGAGTTGGATTCCGAATGGGGTGGGTCAGGGAAGGAGAGGTCATCTGCCGGGGCGGGGTGTTTGCTCTCCAGAGCTGTAAGTGTCTCTGGAGAGTACGGCGCAACCACATCGCTGCTAAAGATGATCCTAGCCGCACCTTTGATATCACCCTCGCATAGTTTAGACTCCACGTGGTGCAATAAATCAACTCTTTGGGGGAGGGGCGCTGTTAATTTAGGGTCGAAATTTAGGGCCGAAATAATAATAATAATAACGTTTATTTGGACTCAATAAAAATATAGCCTAATACAGTTTCATTATTAAGAGCTAGGATACAGAGTAAGCTATGTAATATAATTATAATAAGATATAATGTAAGTGAGTAGACGGCTACAACTATATGAACTCCTGAATTCCAAACTAGGTAAAAACCTGTATCTTGAAAATCAGTGCCCTTCCGTGGTGAACTAGGTGTAACAACTTACAAAATTACATAAATGACAATTTAATAGTAAAATAACTTTTAACAATAAAATAACTTATTCTATACTATAAAAGGAGGTACATAAGTGAACTTGACGGGTGAGTGGTGTAAGTGAATGTATGTGGTGTGAGCAGTGTATGTATAGGGTGCGAATAAGTGTGATATGTGACGTGTAGGCATGAATATGAGTGTTATGTGTAGTGTAGATATAGCTATGGTGTGAAAGTGTATGCCATGAGTAGGTGTGCTTTCGGTATGTTAATTCTATTTAAAAATATTCAGTGTTTTTTCCGTATTGGTATAATCAAGGCTTAGGAGCCATTTAGTGACCACTATTTTACATTGTTGTTTAGTTAAGGGTTATATTTTTAGGATATGATTGACTTTGTTGTACAAATGGCTACCTAAGAAGTTGAAAAATCTCTGAGCCAAATGAGTGTGGCAAGCTTCACAAACGCAGACCGAATGTTTTCTACGTTTTTGTTGAATAGCTGTAGGATCATAAGTCAGTAAACCATGCTTTTTGAGGATAGTTTGAAGTATGAAAAGCTGTCTTACTGTTAAAACTTCGCAGGTTTTGTAAAGGTCGGTAGTGGGATGAAAGAATGGCAGGAACGCACTTACTTTAAGAAGTGCTCTTTGAGCGCGCTCAAGTTTCAAAATTATTGTTTTACACGCACCGCCCCAGGAGGTTATACAGTAGACCAATAGTGACTGACATAAGGTGGAGTAAACAGTTTTAAGTACCTTAGGACTAGCTAAACGTCTGAGATTTTTAAAAATATATATCAATTTCCGAACCCTTGAAGAAACCAGGTCTATGTGGAGAGCAAAATTGAGTCTGCTATCAATTAGGACACCAAGGTACTTGATGGTGCTCGCTTGATCAAGCGAAGGACAGTTACAGGTTGTTAGACGACTACAAATATGGGAGTGGGCCAAAATGGATTCTGATCTGATATCAATCATTTTTGGGAGATTTCGGAGAGAAAACTTTATATATTTTGTTTTGTCAACATTTAATGTTAAGAGGTTACATTTCAGCCACTGGTTTACGGCATCAAAACCACCTTGAGCATGTTGCTCCATGAGCTACCTTTGAAAACAAGGGCTGTGTCGTCTGCAAAGGCAACTATCTTCCCATTTAAGAGTTCAAGGTCACAAAGGTCATTAACGTAAATGAGGAATAAAGTAGGTCCAGGGATACTACCTTGAGGGACACCGTAGGTAATGGGAAGGTCGTTACTTATCCAATCGCCAACTCTGACACATTGATATCTTTTACTAACGTAGTCTGTGAAGAGTTTAAGCAGTAACCCTCTAACGCCCATACGCTCAAGTTTGCCCAGCAACCTGGGGACAGAGACTGTGTCAAAGGCCTTAGACAAATCGAGAAAAATTGCCAGAACTTTATTTTTATTATTAATATTTTGAACAACAAAGTCAGTGACTTTATGAACTGCATCACTAGTGTTTTTATTACATCTAAACCTGTATTGAGATGCAGAAAGTAGATTGTTCGTCTCCAAGTAGTTAATCAGTCTTTTATTCATAAGTTTCTCCAAAATCTTTGACAAAGTAGGCAATATTGAAATTGGTCTATAATTATTAACACAGTCCCTGTCACCAGACTTAAATACAGGTAAGATTTGTGAGATTTTGAAGGCTTGTGGGAAAGTTCCAGATGTAAATGCCATGTTGTAAATAAAAGTTAGTGGGGAAACCAGTATAGATCTATAGCGGGATAGAAAATTTGCAGATAAATTGTCACGTCCAGGAGCACAGTTATGTTTTAGATTAAGAACTAGGTTGTTTATCTCATTTTCATCTGTTGCAAGCATTACGAAAGAATGAGGACAGCTAGGCTTAAGGGGTTCTGAAGAAACTGGCGCAGATTCATGCGACAAATGTTTTTCTGCAAGTGATTTTCCAACATTCGCAAAGAAAGCATTTATAGCGTCAACAGAACGTTGAGGGTTACTTGGCGATATCAATTCAGCAGCGACTTCCTTGGATTGAGAAGTGTGAGTGATTGTTTTAATGGCGTTCCATAGCTTTTTAGAATTGTTTCCTGCATTATCGATTTCCTTCCTTTCATATTCACTCTTCAGTTTTCCTAATAATCCATTACAAAAATTCCTGTACCTGGTATAGGTTATCTTGAGAGTCGTATTTTTAGGGGATTTATTTGACTTGAGGTGGAGGTTATCCCTATTTCTCATACAGTTCAGAAGCTACTAGTTATCCATGGCTTTAGAATTATTTTACGTCTTGTTAAAGTAACAGTTTTTGTGCATGATTCCAAAGCAGTATTAAGAGAACCAGTAAAAGTGGCTACAGCATCATTCACGTCAGTCATTGCGAAAAGAGGCGCAAAGTCAATGTTAGGGACAGCCAAGTCAAGGGAAGCAAAATCAATTCGCTTTAAGGTTTTTGCATGCTGCTTAGAAGGAAGCGACTCATCAACAGAAAAAATGACACTATAATGATCAGTAAGGGAGGTTTCAGCTGCCAAGCATGTTGCTGGAAATTTTGTTTTGAGTATGACATGGTCAATGCAAGATTTTGAGTGAGTAGGAAACTGGTGAGCTGGCAACATACCATGCGAAGCCATTAGATTTAAGTAGTTGTGTTTTCTTATGTCCAATGTATATTCGGAAATATCAATATTTATATCACCAGTTAATATACAGTTTTTATATTTAGACGCAACATTATTCAGCAAATTGTGTAAACTTTCCAAAAAAACATCAAATTTTCTAATACTCGGTGAACGGTAAATAGCAAGAACCATAGTTTGATTTTTGAGTGTTATTAATAGACTATTACAGTCCAAGACAGATGGTTCCTTCACACAAGCATTAATACATTTTTAATTAAAACAACTATCCCGTGTTTTTGGGTTTTGTTATTAGAAGTTGAATAAATATCGTATCCATCCATTGTAGGAAGATTGTGAACACCACGCAACCAGCACAATGAGAACAGAAATGTTACAATTATCTTTGATTTGTGCTGTTAACGTTTTTTTATTTGCCAATTTTTTGGACGGCCAGGCGGATACTGCGCTAAACAGGAAGCCACGGATGGTCTCGCGACACGAGGAACTCTCTTTAAAACTGGGGTTAACGTTTTAATTGTTGCAAGGGTTTTCCAAAAGGGTTGAGCGGGTGAATCAGGTGTTAGGGAAGTGTGTACTGTCGGGCATGATGGAGGCACATTGTGGGGTTTATGTTTCTTCCCCAAATGTACCTTCAAGCCTCGTTCACCTTTAAAAAAACGTGCTTGGGGACAATGAGGGCATCTCACTAGGGTGATAGGGCGATGTGGCGGGTTGGTTGCGCTTCGTACGGCGTCACTACTGTCGTCAGTATTCAGCATAAATAAACAAAGACTGCTTACACGACTTTTCGTTCCCACAATAAAGGTAACTTCAAAATCTAAAATAACATTATAATAACAAAATTGACATACAAAAAATTGTCAGAGCTTGACTGAAGCACATTGACAGCGGCGCAGACGCGCTGGCAGCCTGGGGCGCCGCGGCGCCGTATGACATTTAGGCGCAGCCCTGGTAACCGTTGCCTGGTAACAGCAACTGACTTTTGGACGCGACGCTGTCTCACAGCGTCGCGTCCAAAAGTCAGTTGCTGGATGGTGCTGCTAATAGAAAGTCCTTGCACTGCTTTCACCCCACTTATCCAGCACAAAAGTAAGGTAGTTAAATTTTGATGAAGTAGGTGTTGTGACTGTTTTTAAATTATTTATATTAAGATGACGTTTGTGACGTCCACTTTCTGTAAAGTAAATCTGTTTTGTCAGTGACTTGGTAATTAAAATCCACTACATTTTCCCTTACGTAGGTATCATATGATATTATTAATGTAGTTTATAATATTAATCACTTCAAATTTATAATAAATAACAATAAATTAACTAGGACTAGCAATAAGTCGAACTGTTTTGCTAATATAATAATATACCTAATTATTTATAAGCACAAATAAATGTACATAAATATATAACTATACTAAAAACAAATAAAACAACCAATGATAAAAAATTAGGTACCGTTAAGATGATACTACTAGCTTCTTGCGAATGTGCTCATGAACTTTAACTTTAAAGGATAATCGGTTGGTTACCACCCTGGTTTCTTGGGCGAGTGCATTCCACAGAGAGATTATTCCAGTAGTAATAGGTAGCATAGGAATTATTATCCAACTGCACGGCAATGTCGGCGTTTCGTTAAATGGCCGACCGATCACGATATGGCTATTTCTACGATCGGACGACGACATATATAAAGCGGAACTTTTACATACTCGATGTGCTTGTGAATTACTTAGGTATATACTTTACAGACAGCACTTTTAAGCGGAAATATCATAGCGGTTAAGTCCTGTACTGGCAAGCATGAGGTCGATAGTTCAAAATCCTATCGTCTCCTGGCCTAGCAAAAACGAAGCTTAATTGGAGGTGTAAACAGAAAAACTAGTCTATCCGTCTGTTCCTAATACGGGTTCACATTACTAGCAATAATTTAAACAGTTCGCCATCAAACGGCCGGCTGTAATGCACTAAAAGGAAACGTCTAATTGCTAATACCTCTAGCAGTACCTTTTTTATAACCCAAACGGGCGTTTATAAGCTTAGTAATGTATGTGAGGGTCATCTGTGTAATGTTATAAAATACACGAGTTTTAGCTTTAAGACGCTGACACGAGGTAAAGCGCGGTCACTGTCGGACTGCATAGAAAAGAAAGAGAAGCGCGATGACACAACGCTTGTAATTTATTTGCAAAATATAAAAAACAAAACTATTTACACAAAAATGAGTTGAGTAATCGAAAACAACAAACAATCAAGTTTTGTATTTAGATATGAAAAGTAACTGTTATTAATTTTACCAATGTCCGTTGATAAGCAATACATATATGTTTTTGTTGGAAGATAATTTCAAGAGGTTAGTTTACCATTTAATTATATCGAGAAAATTTTTCAAAAACGAGTGTGGATTACAACAGAGTTTTCAGAAATACATTCCGTCAAAAAAGTGTCTGATTTGTTTATTCTTCCAATTTTTTTTGTTGTTGTTAGATTGTCACAACTGTTTTGCATTTTGGCGCGGAGTTTGAGTTGCATTTGTTATTTATATTAGAGACAGTGCTGTTTTAGTTAGATCTTGAGTGTGTATTCCGAATTTCGTAATGGAGAAAAACATCGAACATAGAGTTTGTCTTCATTTTTGGAATTTCGTGTTTGGAGTCACTGAAAATGTTACAGAAGGCTTACGGTGAATCGACTTTATAAAAACACGTACTTATGAGTAGTGCAAGAGTTCAAAAGCTGTCGAGATGTGATGGAAGATTTGCCTCGCTCTGTTAGGCCATCCACGTCTTCAGCTGAAGTTAACATCGCAAAAGTGAAGGAAATTGTAACTGAAAATCCTCATTCAAGTTTGAGATAGGCAGCCGCTGAACTTTTGTGTCTCACGAGTCGATCCGTACCATTTTAATCACTTGGGTATGAACCATGTTGCCGCTCGGCTAGTCCCAAAAGTCCAATTTTCTTCAAAACTCAATCGCATAAGAGTCGCTGAGGACATGCTAAAACGAGTCAATTCCGACCCAACATGAATGAAACGCATTGTTACTAGTGATGAGACGTGGGTTTACGAGTTTGACATGCAAACTAGTAAAGAAGCTTCAGAGTGGCGCCTTCCAACTGAACCGAAACCGAAAAAAACACGATCAAACCCAATCAAAAGTCAGCCATGTTGACTGTTATCTTTGACTATCGCGGTGTTGTGCACACGGAATTCTGGCCGGAAGGTCAAACGGTAAATAAATAATTTTATTTGAGCGTTATGCGGCGTGTAATCGAGCGAATTCGACGAAAAAGGCCAGATTTGTGGAATGAAAATTCTTGGCTTTTGCTTCACAATAAAGCGCCACGCACAAGGCCATCATTGTGAACGAACTTTTTGACTAAAAACTCAACAAATACCATCGAGCAAGCACCATCTTCACCAGATATGTCTCCAGCCGACTCCTTTCATTTTTCCAGAAGACATACAGGAGAATTCGCGGCGAGAACTGAACTCAATTCCCCAAAAAGCGTTTAAAAATGTTTTGATGATTGGATTATTCGTTGGCATAAGTGTATCGTTTCTGAAGGAGCATACTTTGAAGGCGATACAATAAATTTGGATGAATAACTAACATTTTGTGTATTATTGATCTTTTGCTGGTACTTTTTGACAGAGAAGTATGTCCAAGATTAACATATATTTTTTCCAGTACCACAAACTTGTATAGATTTGGCACTTTTATTTTAAGACAATCCTACTTAGAACATTTTCTTCTTATCAGCGCCTTAACCAGAAATCAGCCTTAAGTTGTGTGTTAAGGAAATTGAATTCACAGGTTGTTCGGCTGTGAGCAAGACAAAACTTATCGGTGGACTTATCTCCTAGCTATGACAAGACTGATATCAACCTTTAATTTATTTTAAAATTGAATGTTCAAGCCATCAGCTAGGATTTGAATGACCAGAATTTTTTCACTGCAATGTAATTTCTGTACTTCTGATAAAGTTTCTCCGCTCACTGTGTAAGTAAAATCTAATACTGTTTTGATTGTGTGATCAAAATTACAACCAACAATCTTAATGAGAAAATATCAGTTTTTTAAGACATAAAAAATATGAATTTGAACCAGGCTTTCGGCAACCGTCTAAAATCGTTATTAATAATATGATAACTTCTAAATAATATGCTTATCTATTTCATAATATTTGTTTCACTGGCAGGTAAAAGCCTGGAGTGGGGTCTTCGGAAGAAAGGTGTCCTGAAGGCTGTGAGGGAACTAGACGGTAACGAGAGGGAGTCCTGTGAGGCGCTCCTTAAAGATGTCAGCATGTATGCGAGAGGTAAATCACATTTGTCATTTGTTTATTTTATAACACTGCTCATACTAAGAACACATCTCATCATTACTATTTCCTTTATTATATTTTACAAACTTAGAAATTACATTTTTAAATATTTTTTTAAAAAATCTGAAAAAAAAATAATTAAAAAACATTTAAAAATATAAAAAATAGTATCCCACCGGTATCGGGAACAGGGTCCAAGCTACCGGCGGTCAGGGCTCCAGAGAGAGGAACCTCCTGACAATGCGAGCCGTGTCCAGAAGTACCGCTTTCTGAATCAAGCCCTTGAACCAGCTGCCCAACGAGAGCCTCCTCAGGTGTTTGTCGAGGCTCTTGGCTATTAAGCCATTGGCTGTCACGACTATCGGCACAATGATTGCTGAGTCCACATCCCACATGTCGACAACCTCGCGAGCCAAATCAAGATACTTGATTTCTTGATCTTTCTCGGCTTTCACGAGGTTACAGTCATGCGGGACCGTTATGTCAACAATCATTGTGCGCCGCTGTACTCGATCCACCACCACTATATCAGGCTTATTGGCAATAATAGTCCTGTCAGTGATGATGGATCGATCCCAGTACAATGTGATATTTCCATTTTCGAGAACTGGGTCGGGCACGTACCTGTAGTACGGCACTTCCGATTCCACAAGGCTGTATTTCAGAGCAAGTTGCTGATGGATAATCCTGGCTACAAGGTTGTGTCTATGCAAGTACTCTTCGTTAGCTAGACGAGAACAACCGGAGATAATGTGTCTTATTGATTCCCCCGGACAGTGACATGCCCGACAGATGTCAACCGTGCCGTCTTTCACAATAAATCTCCGGTAATTGTTCGTCATCATAACTTCGTCCATAATTGCACAGACAAAACCTTCGGTTTCTCCAAAGAGGTCACCAAAACGCAGCCAGGCTACGGACGCTAGAAAATCTACATCGGGTCCATGTAGGGCCCGGAAAAAGCGCCCGTGAAGCTCCTTACTCTGCCATACTTCCATGCGATCATTCTATTTCCTTTATTATTTAATTAAGGCCAAATAAGGGATATTGGTCTATTCGAGCATAGATAAATTCACGACCAGTGTGTCTACTACCTGTGTGGTTACTAAAAGTTGAATAAAACTTTGCATCGGATCCTAAAATATCCATTAATATTAAATAGAGCTTGTTAATTAATGTCATTTTTACAAATCTTTCCGTTAGCGTAGTTAAACCTGATATTCTTGAATCATTTTAAACTTTTGAATTAATTACTAAGTAATTCAGCGGGATATTGAAATACAAAATAATTACGCGATTCGCTGAGAATAACTGTAAAATTGCTAAATATCTCAAAATAACTGTAAAATTGCTTCTTTGTTTGAACTTCCTTATTAAATTTCCCAGAATTCGGTATTGAAATCCATACAGACATTCTTGGAAATAGTATTCGAAATCTCGGCACGACTCGGATGTTAGTTTCTCAGCAGATAATTGATTAGGTAAAGAGGCGGGTATCACATCTCCGTCGCGAAACCATGGCAGCGAAACCGCAGTTGTTCCGACAAGTCAGATTGATTGATTTGATTATGATTCTATCTCTTTTTTTCGCGAGCTTTCGACGATCTGCTCGGAAGCCAGTTACACGACCGCGCTCAGCCCGCTATTTTGTTGGTGCCGCGTTTGTTACGCACGTATCGTCAGTCGACAAGATAATCTTGTCTTGTTTTAAAAAACGAAACATATAGTCTTTTGTATAAGGGATGTTGATTTTACGGAAACACATCACGCCTGTAATCCCAGAAAGGTTAGGTGTACCTATAGTAGACCCACATTTCGCCAGTTATGTTTAGGTAAGTCCCATGTAATAGGGGGCGAGCCTATTGCCACCAACCGGGCCATGTCAAACTCCGGCTGCTACTGAGAAATTCTAGATAGAAAAGCACAATAACACTTTGCCCGATTTGGGAATCGAATCCAGGATCTCATGCTCAGTAGTAGCTCTTGCGACCAACGAGGCAGTCTTATCTAAGAGGTCCGAAATAGACCTACACTGTATTAATAAAGTCGAAAGTGACGGCATTTTGCTCCAATTGCTACAATTCAACTACCGAACTACTAACTAACTACAACTCATAATGTCCCGCTACTCGAATCACAACATATTGTAGTAATGTTTCTTAGCGGAATTCGTTAAGGGGACTACAAGACCTAAACGCTAGTTTTATAATTCCTAAAAGTATATGATCCATTCCTAAAAGCATTAAACAAAATCAGCAAAATTCACATATAGAAATATAATTAATGTATACAAAATATTGTAAAACATTTTAAAAGAGTCACGGTGGAGTTTCTTGCCACTTCTTCTCCATACGAAACTGCTTTTTGGAAGTGGCGCCTAGAATCAGTTCTATTTTTAATGTAAATTTTGACGTTCAAAAGTGCCTTTTTATGGGCCTATTTGAAATAAATGCTTTGACTTTGACTTTGAGATAGTGTGTTGAAAACTTAATACAACTAATTTGATACGATAGAAAAAATACACGAAGATACCTTTAACAATTTCTTTTAAGCATTTTGAACCATACTAATATAAATACAATCATTCTGATTTTTTGTCAGAATAATCTACAAGTACCTAACATATTAACGTAATCGTGTTTTTTTTTTGTCCAATCAATAGGTTTTTGGTAAAAAGATAATTGCTTCACTTTTTGCAATAAATTACCCTTGTTGTGTCATCACGCTTCTCTTTCTTTTCTATGCAGTCTGACAATGACCGCGCTTTAGCTCTTGTCAGCCTCTTAAGCGGTTTTCCATAATTATTTTCGCGGCGCAGTTGTAACGCCCAGAAGGTCGGCGTTTAAAGGGCGGATACGCACGCACACATAGACAAGTTTCATGGACGAGTGCAAGCGCACTCGCGGCCGTGTGACGTATTATCATCTGCCAAGCCTTTCCCTTCTATGTTGAGGCATCCACTGTTACTGGATGCAGCTGATATTTTACCGAACGTACGACGTATACGGAACGTAAATTTGAACGATTTTTGAATGGAAAATAGAATTAAGCATCCTTTTACGGCCGAACTCAATAACGTATCTATCTCCAATTTTGGCGTACTGGAGATAGAAAAACCTATAAATCTCTGGTTGTAACGTCCCAATAAAGCCAAAGTATCCCATAACGTGTTGACAGCTATTTGTTTGACAGTGACAGATAAAAATTGTACTGTCTATCATCAGTAGCGATCCGTCTTATGTTATTGAGTTTGGCGGTTAGTATTTTGGTTGAAATATTTGCGACAAGCACAATAAGTACCACCCTTAGATATAAAAAAGTCATGAAACTATGTGAACATAATGTGCGAAACGAGCGAAACTATTTTCAATTTTGAAATCGTTTGGTTTTAAGTTACCTATGTTACAGCATTCGTTTAAGATGGCTGCGTCTATGAGTGCATTCTCCTGTTGTCACTCTTTTCATGGAGCTGACCTTCTGTAGGTACTATTACGTGTTCGAAGAGTGGAAGCAGAAAATAATGAGGGCAAAGAATCGATGCGTCCGATATTCTTTTATTGGAAAGTGCAAACCACTGGGTTCCACAGTTTGCGGGTAGTTGGAAAACTGACAGTTATTACGTTTTTTATTGTCTATTGCTTATTCTTTTCTATTTCCAGCCGTTCCATGGAGTCGGTTGTTAAATATAGTTTAATTTTCACAATGTGCACTCATTTTTTTTTCGTTTTTTTTATTGCGTTGATTTCTAGTACCTATTAAAGCACATTATTTATCCAACCCTTAATAACAAAAGAATTTTCACTTTGACAACATTTTCGACATTACCCATTGCGTTGGTCTTTTTGAGAAATACTGATTTCCCAAACATAATAAAGTTACACACATTATTTTTACTATATAATTTAAATAACATAAAAATTAAGTATTAATTCATGTCTTTTTCCGTGATAAAGTGGTAATTCTGAGCGTGCGCGGTTCACTGGTCCGGGAGTTCCTATTGGCTGCGCACACGCTTGGCATGACGCGCGGTGATTGGGCTTTCCTCGACGTGGAAATTTTTCAGGTACAGTCCACAGGAAAATGGAAAGTCAAGGATCTCGATCGTTAAGCAAATTGAAAAATAATCAAATCACAATTTTAGTGTCATTCTCAGTCGTATGAGATGGCTGTAATTCGGAGAATTGACGTGGTATGTCATTCTGCTTAACAATCAAGGTTTCTGACTGAACATAGTAATTACAGTAGGCCACCCTTCAGTGATAATATTTTGACCTTAGCTGGCCAAGCGTAGTACGGAGTTTTCATAGAATAAGGGGCCAGATTAAACTGGCTTGTTACCACTGACTTGGGGCGCGCCGTACCCACTTCTATGGCTGAAGATTTTTAAGCGTATTTGTGTTCTTGATTTCTGTTTATGTAAAAGTATCAAACAACTTTAAACTAGGCATGAATTCGGTTGCAGGTAGGTACTGGAATTAATATGATTTGACAAATGACAGGCAGATAGAGCTTTACAATTTGTGTTTAGGTCAACCTTATCTTTGGTCTGGGGAATAATTCCTGTATTTTTAAGAACATTCGCATTCTAATCTCAGACTCAATCTGTCAAAAATACTATCAATTTACATACATTTATGACAAGTTTTTTACATTGATTGTCGCTGAGATGAGATTGCGACTTGAATTTGAACATTTTTTAAGTACGAGAATTGTCCTTCTGATCACATAGTTAATTATAAAATCAAAATTCAATTAATTCGGACAACTGTGATCCAAATAGTATTAGTATAACAAAATAACTTATATTCTAGTGTTAGTATTACTAGTATAAAAATCGGTAGGTAGTTAAAATAATTCACACTCCATGCAGAGTAAATGATTCACACAATTAAACATTTATACTTAAACATATAAGTTTCCTAACTAAGCAACCTCCGCATGAAATGCCTCATATTTTGAGTATAGCTCTCCGCCACAGCTCTCAGGTTATAGTTGCGACTACCCCGCACTCTGTTAAGCAGCGACGCGGTTTTGTGGGTCTCAGCAAACATTTCTGAGGCGCTGCAGAAACGGGGCAGTTGCAACAACATCCTGAAAGCATTATTGCACGCGCAGGGCATCCAGCGTCCAGCGATCTCTTGGTGTAGTTGACCCAAAGATTGCTCGTGTAAAAGCTCTGACAGTAGGCCTTGAAGACACTAATTTTTACTTGCTTTTACTTTTTTTTTTATATTGCTCTAAATAAATAATTTAAATAAATTTATTTTCAGGTAATTTACACCCTTAACAAACTTAAGTATCGCATAAAGACAGGTTTTTTAATAAATACAAAATAGAAATAAAAAACATACAATCAATCCAATTGAACCAAAATGATATGACGCAAAATTAACAAAATTTAATGATGATGATGTCAGTCTTCGTTCTTGTAGAAAACATTACCTTACCTTTTGGGCTCCACCGCATTCGGGTGAAAAAAATGTCTGTAAGCATAATCGCGGAACATTCTTTGCTTGTTTAAAATATTTTTGTTATAAATCTGCAATACCTAATGTGGCCACATCAAACGCTTAAAAGGCCATTCCCTAATGAAAAACGTTTAAAATCTAGTCGCAATTTGATCTCAACGACAGACAATTTAAGGTATTTGAGACTGCGAACGTCCTTAAAAATTGTTCCTCTGATGTAAAGTTAATACAAAATGGCCGAAGGCTTTAGCAACTGAGAAGTAGTCGTGGCACATCTTACGGTAATTAAACAAGCATGAATGCAAAATAAAATCAATAAAATTAAAAACTTTATCTCGTCGCAAGTTCTTCAAGGAAAATAGTTTGAAGGTTTATTAAAACAATGTTTACAAGATCACAGCGTTAATAAGAATATTTTAGCGCCATTTTCATCCAGCCATTTTAAGAAATTGTCGTTTCTAGACTCATCAGAGAGAAAAGTTTTTTTTATTTTCGTGTATCGACACGCGCCATCTTTACTAATGATTTTCAATAGTTATTCTGTTGTTAGGGGTTTTTGACAGTTTGACACCAACGACCTATAGCGTAGACGTGCAAAAATATATTGAACTAAGTTGAATGGATTTGGTAAACAATGGTTAATGTAACTGCGTTTTTGACGTGCGTTAAAAGAATTATCATAGTTTGATTGAATTTTTGTTCATTACTAGAATGTAGGAGTTTCTGCGAATGAAAAAGGTTCATGTGTACCTACTTATGCCATTTGTGTAAACATAACGTTTCAAGGAGAAAATCAAAGCAAAGTAAACAGTCTAATTTAATATTCTATTGATTAAAACTTTAATAAACGTCCAAGGTAATTTTCTTCTCACTTGGGAATAAAACTTATGTAAGTAAATGAATAGAACACACAGTAAAATTCGGACTTACATAGTACACAATGCGTATGGTGCTCAGCTTGTCCTCATTTGTTTTAACCAATTGGCAAATCATGGAACGAACGGCTCGAGCACAAACCGGTACAGGCTATTATAACTCGATCCATTAATTCGAGACCGCATCCCTTCAATCATAGCTGTTATCAGGCATGCTACACACGGCTCTGACCTTTTAGTCTAAGGTAAACTGTCGTCCTCCGATTGATTAGAACGTGTGATGTTGTTTGTACGTGATTACGGAGTTTGCCTTCGTTTGTGAGCTGATTTAGTTTATTTTCAAGTTAACCAAACTTGAAAATAAACTAAATGGTATTTCAAGGTTGGTAGTTCAAGTGCAGGGCTATTCTTTCTTTTCTTTCTTTTTTTTAAACGTTGCCCCTCACTAGGAATTACTCCTGTATCGTGGGTGCGTTCACAAACATGAAAACTCTCATACACAAGACACCCAGACCCGGAACAACTATTTGTAGGTCATACAAATATTTGTTCCGTGCGGGAATCGAACCCGCGACACGCAGCGCAGCAGCCGATCGCTCAACCACTGGGCCAACCGTGCCGTTACAGTATTAGTACAGCATTTTACCAAATGTTATGTCTGTTCCTTTTTTTTTCGACTTTGAACTTGGAAATATTAATTTTCCTCAAAGGAACAAGTCAGTTGACTCAGATTTAAATTTTCACGGTCTGAATCATTCTTATTCAATTACAATTGAGCCTAGCCGCGTGAAACTCAGACGTCATAACATGTGCCTTGTAAGGTATTTTTAAATTCATTTCCCTAATGTGGGGAACCGTGGGAGATGCGCTTCCAAAACTAGATGATATGACGATATAATTTTTATTTGTCCCGTCTTTTTGTGCTGAGTTTGATGTATAGGAGATAAAGACGAATTACGCCAACTCCGAATAAAGTGAAATAAAATGGTAGAAGGAAAAATATAAATTTTTTGGGCTTAGGAAAATGGATAAACATACATACGTCTTATAGATGATGTAGGGTCGGTAAAGTCTTGTAATTCTATTTGCTATTTTGTACTCTGTTATAAAATAGTTGATATACCTTTCAGCATAATACTAACTAGCTGATGTGTGTTTTAGTTTATGTATTTACACATAGTTAGTCCTAATACATTTGAATTGACTCGGGTCAAAGACTATTAGTTATTAGCCCCTACGGTTGGTTCATTATACAATAATGAATATATATTATAAAGATTCATTAAAATAATCTCTTTTATTTATAAACGTTGCTTAAAGTTAATTTAAACGTCAGAAAACGTATGGTTAAGCAGACGGTAATCATTGCTTAACTTTTAGCGACGTTCGACGTTAAAGCATATACATATATATGGGCATAATGCTTTAAAGGCAAGCTGCAAATATAACAAGGCATCGAAATACATTTCATTCAAAATTATTTCTTCAAAACTATGTCCTAGGGTGGGTACTGGGGCGAGACGGGTTGGGCAGCCGACGACGAACGCGACACTGCCGCACGCGCCGCTTACGAGGCGTTACTCCGAGTGTCCCTGAAGCTGCCTACTGGCGACCGGTTCGACGAGTTCGCTGATGCCGTCAGGGCGAGGGCCAAGCAGCACTATAATTACTCTTTCTCTGATGGTGAAGAAGTAAGTTTCTTATTTTTATCTTTTTATTTGGAAGATGGATAGAAAATAAAACAACAGGCAATCAGTCAACATACGTGGGACATTCAGAAAGTTTTGCGAAAATAAAAATAAATGTTCTTTATGATAATATTTTTTTATTAAATCTTTTCAAAGTACTCTCCACTAGCCTCTATGCAAAGTTTCATGAGTTTGAACCAGTTTTCGAAACACTTTTTCCAGTCCGCTGTAGACACCTCGTTTACAGCCTGCTCGAACGCTGACAGTCTTCCGGCGACGAAAATAGTATCCCTCTGAGCAGATTTTTTTTATTTATGGGAATAAAAATAAGTCACATGGTGCTAGGTCAGGGCTGTAAGGAGGGTGACCCAGGAGTTTGGCCGACGTGCTATCCAGGAAGTCCCTCGTTTTGAGCGCGGTGTACGAAAGCGCGTTGTTGTGGTGGAGCAGTAGCCCGCGGAGCCCTGTGTTTGGTCGCTTGTTGCTCACTACAGAGAAAACTCCTGCCAAGCATTTGGTAGTATACCATACAGCTTTGATGCTTCTTTGGTTCCATAAAGGAATTGTCAAAAAGTATCCAGTCAAGTTGAAAAAGCTCGCGATCACAATCTTCCCCCCGCTTCTAGATCGCTTCACTTCGGTAGGCGTTGATTCGTTTCGAAACACCCAAACCGTCAACTGGCACTTCGTTTCTGGATCGTATTGATAAATCCAAGACATGATGAGCACCATTCCTGCTTCTGAGCATCGACGAGGTTGTGCGGCACCCAGCGTGAAACTATCCTCCTCACGCGAAGATGCACTTGTAGAATTTCGTGAAGGCTCCATGCCAACCTGCAGCATGTGCTGAATCTCTTGATACGTAACTCACCTATTTTCTTGGACAACATTTTTCACAGCTAGCACGTTTTCTTCCGTAACAGCCGTCAAAGGGCGACCACTTCTTTCTTCTACACCCAAAGTTACTCGACCGCGCTTGAATTCGTTATACCAACGATTCACGATTGCCTTAGAAAGGCCTTCATCCATGAATGCCATTTGAAGTCTATCGTACGATTCGTCCGGTTTCAGGCGACACTTGAAATCGTAAAAATCATAGCGCGAAAATGTTCCCGGCGCAGATCCATTTTTAATGAGATACGATAATTTAAATTACGTTATTAATTAATTAATTATTATACGCAAAAAATGAGGAGAGAAATATTGAAATTAGAACCGGCCTATTTTTACTTACAAATAATCATATTTTTTAAATAGACTATAACTGACCAGTCTCTCTTACATAAAAACTGTTTTTCTCAATACTTTCTGAGTGGCCTGGTAATTAGCGGTCTTATTACAAAACAAGTTTTTTCTTTAGACATGGTTTAAACCATAGAGCCTTTTTTTGAAATAAGAACTTAACTGAAATCGAAATAGATTTCCTTTTACAAAACTGTCAACTTAGACCGGTCTTAGGTTGTCAATTTTGTATTAAGAACTTTACAAAAGTTGGTATAGAGTACACAATACAAAAACTGGCTCGAAGGTTTAGGCTCAGGCTTACCTACGATTGTGTTTTGTAATAAGACAGTAGGAGTATAATGCAGGATGACCTGGCTGGTAATGATATGATGAGAATGACGATGACTATGTAGAGTGACAAGCATAAGCATAATCAGCCTAAAATGTTCCCACTGCTGGGACACAGCCTCCTCTTTTCGAGAAGGAGTGGACTGTAATCCACCACGCGGGCTCAGTACGGGTTGGTAGATGACACATGTCTTTTTGGATCTAGAACATGACGTTTTTCTCACGATGTTTTCGTTAACCGTTTTTGAGAGCAAGTGAGAGAGTTTTGGTGATGAATAAATTACACAAAATTAAAGCGCCTGCCTGGGTATGAAGCCACGACCTACAATGATTAGAGTGACAATACTTACTCGTACATTATTTGAAGAGCCTTAGAAGACTATACGAAAGATGTAAACTACTTTTAATTGTTAATTAAAGGTACAAATTTGTCAAATGGAGCTTAAATTCGGCGGGTGTTTCATGTAATCTCGTAATTATATACAGCTGTCTAAACTTTAATAGAACTTTCTGGTTCATAAATATTTATAAAAAGATAAATTTGAGGAACGAAATTGTGACATGTAGCGGAAATATCACCACAACGCCTCATAATACTATGTTTTTAGAAACGTTGGGGAAAAGAAGTGTATCAAATGAATTTGTAATTTACGATTTTCAGCCTAGGATACTTTTTCTGCCTCTTAGAAAATTCTCTTTATTTTACAGAGTGGCCAAGGCCAGAACGGTGCAGTTTCTTGCCCATTCTTCTTCATACTAAACTAACTTTTGGAAAGGGCGACTAGAATCAATTCTATTTGAATGTAAATGTTGACGTCTATAAGTTGCCTTTATGTGCCTATTTGAAATAAATGCTTATACTTTATATATATTATATTTCGTTTCGCCTCGTTGGTCTAGTGGTCGCAATCGCTACTGCTGAGCATGAGGTCCTGGGTTCGATTCCCAGGTCGGGCAACGTGTTATTGGGTTTTTCTATCTGGAATTTCTCAGTAGCAGCCCGAAGTCTGGATTTGTGCCCGGTAGATGGCAATAGGCTCGCCCCCTATTACATGGGACTTAAACATAACTGGCGAAATGTGGGTGTACTATAGGTACACCTCTGCCCAACCCTTCGGGGAAACAAGGCGTGATGTTATATATATATATATTCTATATTTTGCGGACAACATTGATCCAGCGTGTTAGTAAAAAATACTTTAACTTAATACTAGTGTTAGTAGTTACATAACAATAGAGAAGAAGACAGAACAACTAGTATTGTGAAAAGGACATCCCCACATTAAAGTTTAGGGATTGTCCTTCTCACAAAACTTTTAATAATCGGAGAGTCGATACCCTCCGCCATAGATTTTAGAATGCTGTTGCCACACGCCCACATTGACAACAGCAACGCGGTTTTCTTGCGAATTTAGTCGTGGAAGCAGTCAGTTCGTGTTAGCGCAAACATAGTAGACGCGCTGCACCGTCCGTCTTGGCAGTCCCAACAGCATCCTAAAAATATTATTATATTGCACGCGTAGGTCATCCAGCGTTCTTTTGGTATTGTTGACCCAAAGATTCCCCGTGTAAAAGCACTGGCAATGTGCTTTAAAAAGCGTTATCTTCTCTAGCTTGCTACACCGATGGAATCTTCGGGCCAACATGTTACCGCGGATCAACAATGCCCTACGCTCCCTTTCAATATCAACATTATCATTAAGGTCGTCAGTGAGAAAATGCCTAGATATTTAAATGTGTCTGTGTTTTTTTTTATTTATAAACACTTATTTGAATCATTTAGTAGTAATGTATTCAAAAATATAATGTAAAAACCATATTATTTCAATAATCCAACAACACACTACAACATTTTAAGTGGCTGCTCAATCACTACAGCCGTTAATCGAATCGGATAACAATTACACACACACATGAGGTCCTGGGTTCGATTCCCAGGTCGGGCAACGTGTTATTGGGTTTTTCTATCTGGAATTTCTCAGTAGCAGCCCGAAGTCTGGATTTGTGCCCGGTAGATGGCAATAGGCTCGCCCCCTATTACATGGGACTTAAACATAACTGGCGAAATGTGGGTGTACTATAGCCACCTCTGCCCAACCCTTCGGGGAAACAAGGCGTGATGTTTTATATTTCTTTAGTAGAATTTTCTACTACAAATTAGAATACATTTTAGCCACCATAGACGTCCTGTAAGCTTTCCTTAATCCATACGGACACAATGCCGGGGACGTAATAACTGTATTACATGAGCAGTATACACTTTCAGCATTTTCAATTTATTAGCAACCTGACCGTGACCTTACGTACGTTCGTTTCGATAACGTTGGGTAACCTTGACTAGAAGAATAAAGAAGGTATATGTCACAGGACGGTTGAACTTGGGTGGATATGTTGGCATTATTAAATTACGTTATAAGTAGATTTATTTTATGTACCTACGGCCACACAAATCTGTATCTGCACTGTACCAGACTCACTAAGCCGCACTTTTTTTTGTGTATTTCATTTCATCACCACTGCTCTCAAAACGGTGAAGGAAAACATCGTCTTAGAACCAAAAACTCGAAGAAATGTGACATCCACAAATCCGCACTGGGGCCGCGTGGAGGATTACGGCCACTCCCTCTTACAGAGAGTAGGCCTGTGTCCCAGCAGTGGGAACGTTACAGACTGATTATGTTTACATTATTTAGGCAGTCAAAAATATGCTGCACTGGGTCTTTGCTGCCTTAAAACAGTTACAATATTCTTTTTGTCAGGTAAACTTCTTTATCGGCGCCTTCTATGACGGCGTGTACTTACTGGGGATGGCGCTGAACGAGACCCTGACGGAAGGCGGCGACATCAGAGACGGCAGGAACATCACAAAGCGGATGTGGGGACGAGACTTCCATGGTAAGCTTCTCTTTTATTGTGCGAAAATTCGCATGTTCTCAGCACAAATGTCCAAGATGTGCCACACCCTGTAGCACATCTTGGATTTTAGCGGTAACAGATTGATTGATTCTTAGCGGTAACAGCGGTTTTTTTTCATCTCCGTTTAAAAGAGCCCGTTGAATTCGAACTGCAGCTATGTCGGCCATATTGGTGCCGCTGAAGTTTTATTTAGCGAGATTGGGAGCAGTGGTGGCACAGTGGTAACGGCCGCGGCTTACGAGTTGTAGATCGTAGGTTCGAACCCCGACAGGCGCTTTACTTTGTGTAAATTATTTCATCACCACTGCTCTCAAAACGGTGAAGCAAAATATCGTGAGGAAACCGGCATGTCTTAGAACCAAAAACTCGAAGACATGTGACATCTACCAACCCGCACTGGGCCCGCGTGGTAGATTACGGCCCGCTCCCTCTCACAGAGAGGCCTGTGTCCCAGCAGTGGGAACATAATAGGCTGATGCATGCATGCATGCAGATACATATTTTAGCTATAGAGGTCAACAAATAGATTTACCTGTTAGTGTTGCAAGGGTGGCCATCACCGAGAAGTAACTGAAATGATGAATAGTTAACGTTCGATGTCTTGTCAACGTAGTAAATACGTAGGTTATAAAACTCGAGACATTGTTATTGACTAAAATAGCCTAAAGGTTCTAACATTCCTCCATTATTGTCGATCTTTAAAATCTTAAATCTAATATATAAAAATTCTCGTGTCACAGTTTTCGTTGCCATACTCCTCCGAAACGGCTTGACCGATTTTGATGAAATTTTGTGTGCATATCGGGTAGGTCTTAGAATCGGCCAACATCTATTTTTCAAAATAAAATAAAAAAAAAGAAGCAAAACAACGTTTGCGGGTTCAGCTAGTATGTTATAAAAAGTGAACGGATCCTTTTTGACGGTCGCGCGGTTTATTAAAGTTAAAGTTAAAAAAAAAATCTTTTACAATTTCGATGTTTTGAAAAGAAAGAAAATACGTTTATAGCCGCAAACTGTTTCAATCGAATTACTGATAGAATATATTTTCAATTTTGAAAGAGCCAATTAGAGGTAATTCACTTCAAACAAAAGGTTGACGACTGTTACGTACCTTTCATTGTTTAAACAATATTTACCAACGTTAATAGGTTTGAGTAGTCGAAAACACGAACAGAACAATAAAGAGGCAATTAAAACAATAACTCAACGGTACAAACGCTGTTTACAGAAAATACTTTTATAAACTTGATACGTGGCAATTACTGGGGAATTTATTCAGCCACAGATAAAAATAATGCTTCATTTCGCAGAAAAATTAAGTATGCGTAAAAATAATTGTGTCGGGTTTCGGACCGCCGTTAGGAACGAAGTGCCTTACGCGTCTTCTTCGACTTCGAATGTAATTGACCTCACTATAAGCTTCAGCACCCTTGAAAACCATGAAATCGGCACTCATGATGAACAATTTGAAAATTTTCTCAGCAGGCATCTTGGATTTTTATTTCGACCTCACTATCGGTTTCAGCACCCTCGAAAACTATGGAAACTATCTGTCTGTCTGTCTCTTTCCAGTTTCAATTTCATTATTTCAATACAAAATGGCGCATAACGCTTTTTCGTTACGTGTCGATTACTATAAAAATATAAAATGTACTCATGTCGTAAGCTGCATTAATGAACTTCAGAAGAATTTGGCTTGCAGACATGCTACATGTCCTCGCAGGAAATATAATTCGTTAGTGACTATAACTTTAAAAAATCTTTTTTTAAGCATGTGTCGTTGGATTTAAACGCACTGAGCAATTTCCAATGATTGAGGTCATGCAGAATATGGGATGGGTTTAAGAAGTTTTAAATAGCCTAATCCTTTTGTTGGACCATATTTCTATAATATGTTTATGCTTTTTCTATCTAGAATTTCTCATTAGCAGCCCGGAGTCTGGATTTGTGCCCGGTTGATGGCAATAGGCTCGCCCCCTATTACATGGGACTTTAGCATAACTGGCGAAATGTGGGCGTACTATAAGTACGCCTAATCCGTCTGGGATTACAAGTGTGATGTTATGTTATTATGTTATAGATATTTAAAGCAAATTCGTAAATGTATGTTATATTTCAACTTGGTCTGTGATTGCGGACCCCATAAGAGAAGATGCCATTCATTTACAAGACTAGACTAAGTTTTCTTACGATACAGAAAATGTAACCTTTCTTTAACATGTTTTCATTATCTTTAGGGCTAGATTTGCCTACTTAGTGTGTACGTGCTGACGTTTGCCCTTAATGACCAAGTTTTACCTGACGAAGCCTGTTTTACAAGTTTCTTGAAAGGCGTGTTACGTCTTGACAAACTAGATGTCTACATTGTTGACACACATTGGCGACGGTCCGTTGTTGAAGTTGAAGTTAGACCGTCGTCAATGTGTGAAAGTTAAGGGATATAGTTAAGTTATGTCGGTTAGTTCAATTATGTTCATAAAATTAAAGACATTGTGCAAATGTATAGATGTATAGAGATGCTGGATATCTTCTAAAATAATATTTAGACCTATCTTAGAATTAGAAAAATTATGACACCCTACCCACAAAGCAAATTTTCTTGAGAAAATAAAAAAAAGAGGCCCAGTGCGAGTCGGACTCGCCCATGAAGGGTACCGTAGCAGCAAGTAACATAATATAAAAATTCTTGTAGTTCGTTGTAGGTCGTTGTAACTTTGATCGATGTTTTAATAATTGTGTTTTTTTTTTAAATTGCGTGTTACGGTTTATGACGTATTAAAAAAAACTGCTTACTAGATCTCGTACAAACCAATTTTCGGTGGAAGTTTGCATGGTAATGTACATCATACTACGCCACGGACGCTTTGTCGTTTTATACCCATTTCATGGTGTTTTTTTTTATTTTATTATTAGATATTGACTTATAAATAACTCTGACATAATATTTTAGTTATTTGACATTATATAGCTACAATTTTTAATTTGTTTTGATTTTATTCTATTAGATTATTTCTACATTTTGTAAATGTGAGAACGTCGTAGGCCTTGTGGATTGTAAATGTATATACCATTGTCTATTTGTTTAGCATATGGTACTTTTTGACAGGCCTACACTGTCCTCTCATACCTATTAACACTGTAACTAAAAAATATTGTAAAAGACAAATATTTTTAAAAGAGTAACCATGGAGTTTCTTGCCGGCTCTTCTCCATAGGAAACGACCAATTGGAACCGTGCACCTAGAATCTGACGTTTCATAAGTGCCCATGTGAAATAAAATATTTTGATTTTGATAGGAGTGTTAAAGAATGACAGTAGTGAATTGTATATGGACAACTACATAGATGACTGACCGAGTTTCGTAATGCTAACGGAACGAGTTTCGTAATCTTGGAACAATCCTGGAATCCTGGAATTAATAGAATTTGTTGTTGGGTGAATTTATCCAAAATGACCACCCACCCCTCGTCCCTTTCCCCTTTATCGCCAGTGCAATCGACGCCATATTTGTTTGGTGTAAGTCTATCGCAGTCTGTGGTTGTCTTTATATGGCCATTACAGCAGTACTGCCTCAAATATTATCCTCAGTATTATATTTTTAGTGAATTTTCCCACGTTATCCGTTATTCTGCTAATAGAGGCGGAGACAAATCCAACAAATAATAATCCGCCCTGCCGTTCTTGAGTTGTAAATGGTGTAACTAACCCGACTTTGTTTTATTTTTAATAGCTATGTAAGATTTAAGTTGGTAGCCAATTTGCTACACAATCAATCTCCCTGAATTGACTTTAAAACTAAAAACATGATAAGCATTGATTAATGATTATAACGGTAATGTCGTAACAGGTATAACAGGCCACGTCCGAATAGATGCCGTCGGTGACCGGGATGCAGACTACGCCATTTTAGACCTGGATCCAGTAACTGGAAAGTTTGAGGTAAGAACTCTTTAAGTTAATTATTATTATTTATTTAGGTCCATAATCTACTTAAAACTAATGTTAGTAGTGGACACAAAATTAAATTAAATTAAATTTCGACATGAAGCCGCACCTACCTTTGCATCATGGGGGACTCCCACCGATCAGTAAAAACACCTAGGATAGTGTCGGTACTGCCGCGAACGCGAGCGAGTAGGGAGGCGCATCTCTTCCTAACGATAGCGGCAAAGCCATCCACCCGCGCCTCAGCAAACATCCCTGACGCACTTATTTTCTTTTTCTGCTTTTGTGTCTTTATGGATTGCGAAGTTATACATAAATGTTTTTTTATTTTGATTAAACTTAATAATAATATTGTGTTACATTGTGTACACAGAAATTATTCAAAGACAATCTAATTTCAGCTTTCGGCTTTGAACTATTTATAGTTCTCGAGATCCAAAACAAGTTGATATGCTTGTCTGCACAAGCAATTTAAACCAAACTATGTGCGAACAATCTCTGGCCGAGGCCGTGATGTTTAATTCTGTAAGTTACTGTTCAAGAAACTTTTAGGAACCCAACTCGTCCGACCCAAGCATAATAGCTGTTGTCCGCGAGTTTGTCTGCGTGTTGTTTGTATATCATTTTTTTTTTAAACAAATATCCAAGATGTAGCCCATAGTATGTCTTACTCCAGGATCCACGCTAGTGACCTATACCTATCTTTCAAACATAACTATCAGTGCTGTGAATTAGGCGTAAAAGGTAACACACAGAGTTACCTTCGCATTAATAATACATATTAATACGGATGGATGGAAACTCTTTGACGTTATTAAAAAAGGAATTCGTTAGTAAAATTGACGTGAACCGAATTAAGGCTAGTCTTTTAAGGCTGCCTCCGGGACTGGCTTGAGCTCCAGCCTTTAATATACTGACTTGCAGTTAAATTAGACACGGTTAGTGCTCATGAAATAGTCTTGAATTTAAATAAATTGTGTAGCTTTTAAATAGCTCTGAGTTTCAACCAATCAATCATTTTTTTAATTTATTTTATTTTATTATTTTTTGTACAAGTTTGGTACATGGTATCAGGTTACAGGCAGAGTCAAACCTTTGTGAGAGCTGGAGTCTACACTGGGTTTGGGACCTGTATGACAGATCTCCAGGCTCACATCCTACAAATTATATAATTAAATTGCACTTACGTACTACAACATTGTAGAAGCTGCAAGTACTAAGAGGAAGGGCAATCAATATATATATAAAAAGGGAGTGTTGTGTGTGCGTGAGAACAACTTAAGTCCTCAAGCCCAGCACCCGCGACGGGCACTGGGCGCGAGCACCTATTTGCCCGAGACTGTATGTCTGTGTGTGGTTAACAAGGTAAACGCGATCACACATTAATTTGAATAGGAAAAATTACTTAAAAATATTCAGTAAATATTCAGTCTCTTCATAATCCAATTCAAGTAGCCATTTCGTTTGTTTCGGCCTTTCTTCTCAGAGTAGTCAGTCTCTAAAATCTAGTTTTTAAAATTTGACTGACGTGTAAAAGTGTTTGTATAAACCTACTTACATAAATTAAATCATTTATCATTTATACTAAAAAAACCGGTAATTTTCTCCAGTATTTGACACTAGGGTGTCAGAAAAATTTCACTGCTTTGCTAGGAAACCAAAGCTTAAATATTAAATGTATCGAGCGTCATGCTCAAGGCAAATAATGATAAACTCTGATCGTCAATTTGTTTGATATTGGGGTGATAATTGCAAATACCCTGAGCTCCGTCATACTAGTCATTGAAATTCTTTGAACCTCAGTCAATTAGAAATTTGTTCACAAACAAATTTCTAACTAAAACTAAATATCTCAATCCTTCCAAATGAACAGTGTCTGCGTACTGTACTAATTGGTTTGAAAGTCTGGAGCGTCCTTGAATGTTCTAACCATTTCACATGTGGCATTGAAATCATGTCTTAATGGATCTTAATGTGTACATCAAATCACTAATTGAGGTTTCTGGTTGCAAATGAGAGTTGGTTTACCACCCTAAGGTTGAATGTCACTTGCAAGCCATAAAACGACAAGGTCTATTTATATATGTGTATGTGTCAGCTAGATAGTTTTAACCTTATTGTTTTTATTGTTTAAGTTTCAATTTACTGGGTATTGTTGTCAAAAAGTGTTAAAGCAATAATGAGGTTGGCTATACAGGGTGGCAAGAACATCGACGCGCAAACTTTAACCATGAATTCAGCAAATAATTCTTGCGTAGAAATTTTTCGTCGGATAAAAAAAAAAATTGCCTCCTCATGGAAAAGTACAATATCTACGCGGCCAAACTTGTATTGAACCGCATTTTTTTTTTAAATAACCTTCGAAAATTTTCAACGCGGGTTCAGAATCATGAACTTTTGTTTGTGTAGAATAACATTTTTTTTTTCTTTTCTTTCTTCCATGTACTGAATCCATGGTAACAGAATACATTGCGCGTCGACGCACCTCCCACCCCGTATATGAATACATTGTTTACGATTAGATTTATTATTATTATATTATTATTTTATGTAAGTTAAATAATAATTAATAATACACGTAAATCTTTCGGAATAAAAACTCTAAATGATGGTGAAAACGGCATCAAAATCCGCAAACTACCCAGTTTAAAAGAAGAAAGCGGTCACACAGACAGTCACGAAAAGAGACTTTATTTTAAAATGCACTAGCTGTTGCCCTCGACTTTGTCTGCGATCCAGGATGAGGAAAGTAGCCTATGTCCTTACCCAGGTTATGTTCTATCTGTGTGCCAAATTTCATTCAAATCCCTTCAGCCGTAACAAACAAACTGACTTACTTTCACATTTATAAATAGTTAGGATTGGGGTAGACGGTAAAATTAACTGGTATATCAAATATACTTGTGAGAATTTTGTGATTGATCTCTAATATTTAAAGTGTCAGCCTTAAAGTGGGTTGACAGAGGCTATGAAAGATGATGATTGATGAGTTTTGTGGCCTAAAAAGTAGAAAAGTTGCGAATATTTATTGTGCTTTAAATTTGTTAAGTAGACAATTGTTTAAGGAGTCGTGTTCAGTATAAGCAATGACAACCACTTGTGACATATTCTGCACTGGAATAGTAATTTGAAAGATAGTTTATTTTTTTTGTGTTTCGGTTTTTATTCTTTGATTACCTTATAATTATATAATTCAATGGTTTTCTAACTAAACAGACAGCTGTGCTGCTGGGGAGTTTGTTGCGCCACTTCTTCTTCCCAGCTAAAGCACTAGGAAGTGGTGAAGGGCGGGCGTTTTGGGGGACTGTCTTATGTAATTTTGACGTTCGAAAAGCTGACTCTCAGCCTAATTTGAATAAATGACTTTTGATTTTGATTTTGATTTTTGAAGTAAGAATCACCCAGTGACAAAGACCTTTATCTGATAAGGACATGATCATGAAACTCTTGATACGATAACCAGGTGGTGGCCTTCTTTCATGGACTGAACAGCAGCTACAAGCCAGTGGCCGGTAAAGCCATCCACTGGCCCGGGGGACGACGGGGTCCACCGCCCGACACCCCGCGATGCGGTTTCCTGTGGAATGACCCCTTGTGCCAGGGTGGTAAGTATTTAATTATTATGGTGACTAAAGATATAATCAAATTTTTCAGGCTCATCAAAAAAGCAATTGAAAGTACTTAAAGAAGTTTTAAAAATCCAACCGAGACGGGCACCTTATACGCCCTCTGTTTTGGCGCGCTTGTTGTGACGTTTATAACAGTGACCACACACTAGCTGTCACATTAGCTCTGACCAATGACGTCGCTTTTCGAATATTTGTATTTGCCGCTGTTTATAACACTTAAAAGAAACCTGCTCAAAAAAAAAAGTAGGATACATAATTCTGAAGTAATACAGTTAAAAAAAAATGGAAGTACCCTTATTTGAGTCACATGCATATGCCCCTATTGGTGGCAAAAAATTGTTGAGGAAACTTATGAAGCTTGTTTTACAGAGAGCATATGAAAATCTTCTTCCTATACATACAATTAAAAAATAATACATATACATAAATTATACCTACTTTTTATCTCCGACGTATAAAAATAATTGTGTCAAAAAAGCAATTGCTCAAAATTTTGTTATGAACATCGGGGAAAAATGTTTCGTGGGTTATGTTACTTTAGAATTAACGCTAAGCTAACTAGACAAGAGGGCTTGATGACTTCAACTCCAATTAACTGTGTAGTTAGTTGATTACTAGACAATCCAATTATATAGTAAATCTACAAACACTGTATATTACAACAGGTGTCAAGATATCTTGATTATACAGTCTGTAGCATCTCATTACGACAAGCTTAGTCATAACTGTCGTAGCTTAGCGACTACGCCGTAGCGGCTACGGCGTAGCACTTAATATTTACGGTCCGTGGGTAATCGAATAAATTCAAACTTTTTTTCCTATGCTGCTACCGTATCAGAAAAAGTCTGTAGTAGCCTTGTAGCGAAGGCGACAGCATAGTTATTTATATTTCAGCAGTGAGTGTCAGAGCTACGCTAGAACGTGTTTGGGTCACGGAAGTTCATATGTGTACCAAATTTCAACTTAATCAGTCTAGTAGAATCAGAGAAAATTTGCTGTGACAGACGGACAGACACACGAGTGATCCTATGGGTCCATTTTTCATTACGACGTACGGAATCCTAAAAATACTATAACAGCCATATTCTAAATCATGATTTCTTCGACTTGACTCAACCTCAATTAGGTGGTTTAATATGCATAGTTGAAATTTTACCTGTCAAATATCAGGTACGTCGGCATCTACCTTGAGGCTGCCTTGAGGTAGTCTACAAAGAAGTTTTAACCTAAACACGCGTATTTGAACCGATTTTCATAATGAAGAGTTTATTGAATATTGACGTATTCACGACGTATCGCTTCGACTCACACTCATTCGAGGGACCTCATAATTTCCTTAGACTATGAGATTTTGATTTTGAGGATCTACCAAGCACGCATTAAAATGACCTTAGTGGAGATATTCTTCAGATAGGTCAGGTGCGTACTATTTCCGAGTACTGCGTACGTGCAAGTATTTCCAGGTGTATGAATGTAAACGAAGCAAAAGGAGTATGTAACGATAGTGGCAGGTGGCGTTCCCCCTAGGAAAAAGCCTTGTGTTTATTTATGCATGTTTGAAAAAAAAAACTAACAGACAACGGCAAAAGAAAAATAACATACCGAACAAGGTTTTTTTAAGTTAATCCATCTCAATCATGTTCTATGGTTGTATGGTAATATTGATAATAAAGTCACTATCGTCACTGCTATGTACAACGTTTGTTCCACGCTGCTCGGATAGAGGCGCAGACGGTCATAATCTATTGTTTCATCGGACTGGCTGTGTTCCTTACCTTCGCTGTTACTGCTGCTTGCGTCGCTTACAAGTAAGTTCATAGATTTATCAGTAGAGTAATAACTTTTAATTTTTTTTTATTTGTAGGAAAAAGGTGATTTTTATCTATTTATTTTAACTCCACAGACAGTAGTGGTACAGTCTGCCCCAGAAAGGTTTATTTTCTTATCTTTTTACTTCTTTTAATCTTGCGAGATTGATTAAAAATTGTGAACTGCAACAAACTATTTAAAATGTAATGCATTATTTTTCGATAGTTTATAATCTGTCCATGGCAAACCAAGAAAATGTTGAGCTGGTAACAAACTTGCATGCGACGGATCGCACCTTGCGCGACTTAATGCCACGAGGTTTTTTACCAGTCAACCAGTCTGTCTAAACGGATTAAGATACATAAAAGTAATAAATAGTCTTCTTACACACACACACACACACATACTGCACACATGCATTCAAACGACGTTCAAACAGTCCACTCATTCAAATATTGAAAGTGTAAGTTTAGTGCAAAATAAATGTCCTTTGAGCAAAGACGCTTAACGTGTTTTTTATTTCACCGAACAAATAGATATAGACCTTATTCTCCTAAAAACATGGTCCATATCGAGCCGGATTTATCGAGTCACATCACAGGCGATCGTCGTCACTGAGAGAACAAGCATTCCTGAGCGGATTATCTTGCTACCATCGAGCGTTTTAACAAGTCATTAGCAAAATAATCATTCAACATTTATATATTTTTTGTTGGGATTTGGAGTTTCAACGTCTTATACACTATTGTGCACAATGGAGGGGCTTCTAGCCTATCAAAAATATATACTAGAGAACTTGAAGAAAGCGGTAAAAAACTCTACAAAAAGACAACCAAAGATCGGATAAAAAAGCCTTATATAGAAACCAGATTGGACAATTTGGAGCAGTTTTGGAAAGATTTCAAAGATGGACACAAAGCTATCACAGGCAAAGCGACCCAAAAGGAACGTCAGGATACCTATTTTACTGGGGACATGTATGAGGAGTTCCAAGAAGCATATGTATCATACAAGACTTCATTGAAGGAAGCTCTGCAGCCCTATCTTGTGTCATCGAGTGGAACCTCGTCCGTAAATCCGAAATCCAGTGCTGGACACGTGAGTATGAAACATAAGTGAGTACGAGGTTAAGTTACCGCGTGTGCAATTACCTACGTTTAGTGGCAAATATGTGGAGCGGCAATCGTTCTATGATATGTTTCATTCACTTGTTCATACCAATAATAATTTAACGTCGGTGCAAAAATTGCATTATCTTAAAAGCAACTTGTCGGGTGAACCGGAATGTGTGTTGAGTAGTTTTCTATAACTGATGACAATTACGAAGAAACTTGGAAAAAGTTATTGAAACGTTACTATAATAAGCGTTATAATTGAAATGCACTTTTGAGATAATTGTTAACGCAAAAACCAGTTACTAATGAATCTGCAAGTGTCATTAGTCAATTATTAGATACAACTACAACTTGTTTACAAAACGTAGTATGGGAATTAGTACTGAGCGAATTAATGACGTGTTTGTTATTTATTTAGAGGTTTCTTAATTAGATCCTGAATCGATAGAGCAGTGGGGGAGTATCAGTTAGGTAAACTTAGTGACGAATTACCAACATGGACTCAATTATCTGAACTTTTAGAATCCAAATATAGGTCGTTGGAAATGATAGACATTAATAAGGTACGTACCAACACTAATACAAAGTCAAAGTCTTTTCATGGGTCTATTGAAAATAATTGGAATAATTCTAACTTCTATAAGTTGACTTTACACTTTTTACATTTGGTAGTTACTACCAAATGTAAAAAGTGTAAAGTCAACTAAATGTCAAAGATAGGCAAGATTATGTAAAAAAAAATAACTCGTGTTTTAATTGTTTCTCTCTATCTTATCCAATTATGAAATGTCGTAATTCAGCAAGTTGTAAGCGATGCTGCGGGAGGAATCATTCATTATTACATTTTGAAAGGGAGGTGAGCAGCAAGAGTGAGGATGTCTCTGTGCAGAGTGAGTCAGACAAAACCGTGAGTACCATTTCAACAAATTTTTCGAGTAAAGGATCAGAACCGAGTCAAGTTTTGTTAGCAACTGTGTTTGGTTGGGGCCACAATGATCACGGTTACAGACAACAGTTGAGAGGATTGTTGGATCAAGGCTCGCATGCATCATTTATTAGTGAATCGGAAACATGTCTGTGGGACGGTTTCCGGTATAGGTGGCGGTAGCCACACGTGTGTAAAGCACATGGTTTCCCTCCGAGTGGTATCCCATCATGACCCTGAACCTTTCTCGGCCCCGGAAACGGCGTACGTCATGTGGCAAAACGCTCGCGAAATTTCGCGATATCGCGGAAATTCGCCGTTTACGCGGTTTTGATAAACAAAAAACTTTTTCATAAATTTTTGGTAGATTCCACCCACTATAAGTAAATTATTTTGGGTTCTTGAATAAACATACCATATTACAAAATAAAAACAGTATTCGCAATACGAGAGTTGAATATTGTAAATAAATGACGAAATAATACTTACAATTTTCAAAAACGGTTTGTTTACGTAACACATTTTTGCACACAAAAACTTTTTTTTATGATTTTTCGCTCAAATAACTATCCACAACAATGAAATAACGATTCACAAGTAAATATCAATCCACTCACAGTCAATTTAAACACAAAAACACTTAAGTTCACTAAAAAACGAACATGCGCCATTGACAGACCACCCACGGCGACAAACTACGCGACTTTAACATTAAAAAAAAAAAAACCGACAAAATTTATGGTTTCGAACGACTGATTTGAATAGAGTAACTATCTGGCTCGACCCTGACACAAACCACAGACTAATATAACCTTTATTTATTTTACTGTTAGAGATAAAACCGAGCGAAACGGTTGGATCCCAAATGGGACCAGCGGAGCTTGAGAGAATTTTCGATTACCGAACCCAAATGGGACCAGCGGGACTTGAGCGGTGAAATATCCATTCAAGTATATGTATTGAAGTTACACACACCTGATTGGTTACATTTAGATAAAATACCATTAGCTGATCCAGGTTATGCCACACCAAGTAAAATTGATATTCTTCTTGAAGCAGAAGTTTACAGTGAGATTTTATTGGATGGTATTGTACGTCACAATAAAATATTTGCACAAAACACTACCTTAGGTTGGGTATTATCAGGGAGGGTGTTACAAAACTTAAATTCTGCTCTAAATAGAATAATCACCATGCATTTACACTTAAGTGGAGAAGAGCAACTTAAGAAATTCTATGAAATGGAAAATGAGCCCAACTTGATACAGAAAAGGATGACAGAAACAGAGCAACGATGTGAAGAATTTTATGACAGGACAACTACCCGAGATGAAGAGAGATTTATTGTTAAGCTCCCTTTGGACAAAGAAGATTCAGAGTGTCAATATGGAAACTCAGTTCTTATAGCTACGTAGAGATAAGAGTTTTTAGAGAAGAGACTGCGAGAAATCCTACTTTAAAAGAAGAACATCTCAAAGTTTTGCAAGAATTTCTAACTATGAATCACATGACGCCAATAAAAAAGGAAGACATAGACAATCCCAAGGCGGTTTATCTTCCACACCATGCTGTAGTTAGAGAGGATAAGGAAACAACCAAAGTCCGAGTAGTTTTCGATTGTTCATAACAATTTTTCACTTAATAATAATCTCATGGTGGGTGCCAAGTTACAACAGGATTTGAGACACATCCTTATGCGATGGAGAAGCCACAGGATCTGCATAGTAGCAGATATTACAAGATGTTCCGAATGGTGAAGGTAAGTTCTGAGGATACAGACTAACAAAGAATTGTATGGAGGCCACAAATACACGAGTCACATTTTAAATTATTGCGAGTAACCTTTGCTACTTGATGTGCTCCATATTTGTCTGTAAAAACCCTTCAAAGGTTAGCTGATGAAGAACATACAAAATTTCCGGCAGCATCAACAATATCTAAGAAGGACTATTATAAGGATGACCTTTTGACTGGCTGTGACACTCTACCAGAGGCCACAACTATAGTGAAATGAATAAATTGATGAACTGTGGTGGTTTTGTACTACAAATTTGGAGTAGCAAAAATTAAGACTTTCTGACACACATATAATGGAACAACCACAATAGCAGTGATTTATTAAAATTTAAAACAACTGCTGTCATGAAAGCTTGAAATGGCATAGAAATATAGATTGTTTTCAGTACACACTTGATTTACCAGACTTAAAACAACCAACAACTAGACTTATTACTAAACGGCAAGTATTATTGGATGTAGCCCGCCTGTATGACCCGTTAGGATGGATTGCCCATGTGATAATCACAGCAAAAATGTTCATCCAAAAATTATCGAAGTCGAAGATTGATTGGGATGATGTACTGAGTACAAATTTAACAAGTGAATGGTTACAATTTAGAACACGTTTAATAGATTTAGAAAAAATTAACATACCACGATGGTATCATTTCAGTCGAGGGTCAAAGGCCGAATTATATGCATTTGCTGATGCTTCTAAATTGGAGTATGGTGCTGCTGTGTACATTCGTGTTACCAATAGTGACAACGAAATTTGTGTGAGTTTGGTATCAGAAAAAGCAAAGTTGCCCCTATTGAGTAGGAGATATCTATCCCAAGACTGGAGTTGTGCGGTGCAGTTTTAGCAGCCAAGTTAATATTTGAGGTGTCACAAATAATGAGCATATCAAAGGAAAATGTGTATGCGTGGTCCAATTCTACAATAGTTCTAGGCTGGCTGAGAGGAGGCTCTAGCCGCTGGACTACTTTTGTGAGCAATCGTGTGTCTGAAATTCTCAATATTTTAGAATACGATCAATGGAGGCATGTTACAATTGATTCGAATCCTGCTGATTATGTTTCAAGAGGCATGGCTACACAAGATTAACTTGAACATTCCCTATGGCTGGACCCTCTTGGCTTACACAATCAACTGCAGAGTTAAACAACAGGAATGATAATATTGAGGATACTCGTGAAGAAGAAAGACGCACATCTTGAAGAATGAATTTGGACTATGTTTTCATTACTCACTAAAACCTTAAAGGCCATTTCCTATTGGAGAAGAGTTTTACATAATTTAAGATTACCAAAAGAGAAACAAAAATTATACAACATACATAACATCACGCCTTGTTTCCCCGAAGGGTTGGGCAGAGGTGTACCTATAGTACACCCACATTTCGCCAGATATGTTTAAGTCCCATGTAATAGGGGGCGAGCCTATTGCCATCTACCGGGCACAAATCCAGACTTCGGGCTGCTACTGAGAAATTCCAGATAGAAAAACCCAATAACACGTTGCCCGACCTGGGAATCAGACCCAGGACCTCATGCTCAGCAGTAGCAATATTCGAACATAATTACACCTGCGGAAATAAATATGAGTTTAGTTATATGCATCAAAAAGGTTCAAGAAGGGGATTTTTGTGAAGAAATAAAGCAGTTATATATGAAGAAGTTCGTCCCAAAAAAAGTGGACTCCGCACCCTTTATCCCATTTTTGATGAAAATGGAATACTCAGAGTTTGCGGTCGTATTAATGAGTCAGAAGTCATACATGATACAAAGCATCCTATACTTATGTCTGCGAAGAGTCATCTTACCAAGCCCATAATTAGTGATGCTCACATCAAAACCTGTCACGCACAACATAGCTTGTGCAAAGGAGATCGTTAAAGGTCATTACAGAGCGTGTGTGCTTGAGACATTCCAAGTCTAAAAGCAATCAACTGAGGGGTCAAATTCCTGAACATAGGTTGAAACCAACCCGAGCTTTTAAATCATATGGTTGTGATTACTTGGGGCCTATATCCGACAAGGGATATATATGTTAATTTATTTGCCTGGTTACTCGAGCCATCCATTTGGAAGTGTTAACTAATCTAACGTCAAAGGCGTTTATTGCAGCTCCAAGTGTTTCACAGCACGACGAGGTCACTGTCAAGACTTATACAGTGACAATGGCACTAACTTTGTTGGAGCCAACAAACAACTTCGTGAAATGTTTGATCGAGCTAAATCCACAGTGCCGCGTGAAATTGAACAATTATTATGTTTGGAGAGCACAACATGGCATTTTATACCCCCACACGCACCTAATTTATTTCGGATTTATTTAATTTCGGAGGTCTCTGGGAGGCCGGTATACGTAGTGTTAAAACACATTTATATAAGGTAATTGGAAATAGCATTTATATAAGGTAATTGGAAATGGCTATTTTACAACAAACCTACATCTGGATTTATTTATGAAAATATGTGTACATCACGAAATCTTTTAAAGCTAAATTAAAATATTGTCAAAACAACCAAGAGAAAATTAAAATGGATATGCTAGCATCTTGTCATAAAAGTAAACAATTTAATAAGTTTTGGAAATTAACGAATAAATTAAAACATAGGTCGGGAGCGTCGCAGGCGTGAGCGACCCCACTGAAATAGCTAATGCTTTTCAAAAACATTTCAATGTAAACTCGCGTTTCGGTGGCCATAGTGAGTCGTCAAATAGCGGCGCGGGGGCGGCCGTGACCGGGGCTTCCCCTGTCAGGTTCTCTGCTAAAGAAGTCGCGAGAAGTATACAGAACATGGTGAGGGGAAAGTCACGACGGCCTCAGCGTCGAACATCTTAAATGCGCTGGGGTACACTTACCACGAGTACTTGCTATGATTTTTAACTTATGTCTAAGTCATGGATGAACCATATTTGTTTAACACCAATATACACCAATATCTAAACAGTGATATCACATTAGCCGGGACAGTAGTTTCGTAAGCGAGCTTACGCCAGAGCAGGTCATAATTGACCAGGTTCGGTCTAAAACCAAACTGTCCATCCTCGAGAGCGAAATGTTTAGCTAGAATCTTATCAAGCAGACTATCCAATACCTTAGCACAGACAGTGGCAAGCGATATCGGTCTATAGTTGGAGATATCGGCGTCACCCGTCTTATTCTTTATTACTGGCACAACGATCGTATTAGAAAGTTCACCAGGTTCATCCATGACTTAGACATATTTGGTTAACCAAATACTCGCTGAATTTGGTTAACCTTAACCAACGATATAAAGGGAACACTCAGAAATCTGAGCCTGAAATTGGTGATATAGTAATTTTAAGAGACGATAATATCTAAATAATAAATAGATATTAAGTTTAGATCATACTGACTTCTATTATTACAAGGCTACAACCATGTCATGTTTTCATAACCATAATTTGTTTTTTTTTGTGTTTTTTTTTTCATTTTTGTCACCCCCACCGGTTAGTTTATCATATTCAGAATTCATTGAATTGTTATGAAGTAACACGGTGGGCGGTTATGTCTTTGTATAGAGATAAACAATTCGATAATAACTGATAGTCATTCTTTGAGTTCTATTGAAATTGATAACACTAATGTATGTCATTACATAAGTATCATAAGTATAGCACATAAGTACACACACAATGTACCCTTTTTTAGGATACTTTTTTTTTTTTTGAGTTTATGTTTTATTTATACTCAACTGTTTATATGGTTTATTAAAGAACTACATAATAGTAATAAGTAGTCTTCGCACACATACACACATACTGCACACATACATTTAAACAACGTTCATACAGTCCACTCATTCAAATATTGAAAGTGTAAGTTTAGTGCAAAATAAATGACCTTTGAGTAAAGACGCTTAAAGTGTTTTTATTTCACCAAACAAATAGATATAGACCTTATTTTCCTAAACAAGTCTATGTATGTAGTTCAAACCGAGTTAAATAATTCTTTTAAGAAGAACATTAAAAGTATCACCCCTAAGTTTTTATTTAGTGACTGGGCAACTGAAGGTCTTAGGAAAATTAGAGAAAGACTTTTCGAGCTGCATGGCCCTAAGCCTTATATTAACACGGAAACTTTTAATAAGTATGTGCTACTTTCCCAAAAAAAAAAAAAAAAGAACACTTGTAAGGCAGCTAAAGCCTTATACATTAGCAACAAGGTAAAATAATCAGACAATAAAAAAAAAACGGTTTGGAGAATTATCAATAATTAAACGAACAGGTTCAAAAATACCAAAATTCTGATTGCACACTGGAGACGTCATGTAGTCTCATTTGCGATAACAAAGAAGTTGCTTAGGAATTTGTAAATTTATTAGCAGTGTCCCACTAAAAACCACTGAAACCTTAAATTCTCCGCCCCGCTCGCTTTTGATTTAATAAGGGCGAAGGTTTCAGCCTGCCCGATTGAATTTTACTTTAAGCATATTAAACCCTTAACAGTAGTAAAATCTTTTAGGCAAATCACGATCAAATTGACCGAAGATCTTTGGAGAATGTCTAATAAAGTCCGTACCTCCACAAATGAGACTATAGCGCCTTACTTAGCCTTAATATTTAATTTGTGTGTGGATCAAGGAGTCTTTCCGGATCTAAAGAAATACAGTAAGGTACCACTTTTCAAGTCCGGGGATAGTAAAGACACTAATAATTATAGACCCGTGTCCGTGTTGCCGGTTTTCAGCGACGTGTTTGAAGATAGTGTAGATAATGCTTAATCAATCGTTGTACGACCGACGCCGGTGTTACCTTATTAAAACATATTTTTAACGCGTGGGCAGAGACCCAAGATGCCACAGGAATCTTTTGTGACCTCTTCAAGGAATTTGATTGCGTAGATAACGAAACCTTGCTTTTGAAACTTGAGCATTATGGAAACCTTGCGCTCTGTTTAGTAAAATCTTATATAAATGATAGACAACAGCAAGTTCAAATAAATGGTGTCAATTCACTTGGTTTAAAAGTAAAAATGGGTGTGCCCTACTGCTGGTCCAAAATTGGTTACCTGCTAATAATTTAGTACTAAATGGAAATAAAACTAAGTGCATGAGATTTTCTTCGCCAAATGTCAAGGGTTGTGATTGTGAGATAGTATTGAATCTAGAGAAACTAGAATTCGTCGATAAAACTGTTTTCCTGGGGATCACGCTCGACTCAAGGTTCTAATGGGGTCCTCATTTAACACCTCTTGCAGGACGGCTAAGTTCAGTAGCTTACGCCGTCAGAAAAATCCTTTAATTAACTGATGCAGATATCGCGAGGGTGGTCTATTTTAGTTACTTTCATCATATTATGTCTTACGGTATTTCACTTTGGGGACGGGCTGCAGACATCGAGTCAATTTTTATTCTGCAGAAAAGAGCCATCAGATCCATATATAACCTCCGCAGAAGCGATTCTCTAAGGGTTTTAACACGCTGTTTGAGGATATTATCATCATGATCTTTACAGTAAAATAGGTGAAAGACATAATTATAGTACTAGAAATCGGGACCTATTAGTTAAACCAGGTTTCAGACTGGCTAAATTAGACTCATCTTTCATGGGGTACTGTTTAAAATGTTACAATAAAATACCTCCCCACATACAAAAAACTGAACGAGACGAAATTCAAATCCATTGTAAAACGCACACTATGCAGGCAGGCATATTATGATTAAAATGCCTGGCTCAATGCTGGTCATGCTCCACACCACAAATAATTAATTAACATTTGAAAACTGTTGGAGCTGCTGAAGATTGTACGAATATATTTGCATTGTATAAACTAAATCTCCTTAATATTATATAAATGCATAGCACAGGTGTAAGTACTTTGTACTATGGAGCTACCATTACCGGGTAATGTCTTATATTGACATGAATGTGCCCTGGTGGCTGATAGTATGTCATGCTCATTCAAATGTCTCGCTGACGGTGGCGCGTGTGTTGGATCATTTAGCTCTCTTTAAAATGGTTGTGCTGAATGGTGCTGATCCATGCGTCATGTTCGTGAACGGGCGCCGTCAGTTGGGACTGGTAGTCTCTTAGCTGCCACGGCTTATTTTACTAATGTTTTTTTGTAGTGTTTTTATTTATTTTTTGCTGCACTCTGGACGCTTTTAACGTGTACGGTTTTTGTGCATCGTTCTCACTTATAGGGTCAACATTAATGATGTAACTAATATGTTTGTTAATAAAATATTATTTAAAAGAGTGTCCATGGAGTTTCTTGTCCGTTTTTCTCCAAAGGTACCTACTACGCTTTGGGATGGGCAACTAGCTTCATATTTCTGACTGACCGACTCCTCAATAATTCAAAAGTGCCTGCAAATGGTTTAATTGAAATAAATGCTTTGAGTTTGAGAATTTGAGTTTATGTTTATGACCATTGGTGGATCTCTTTTAAAACATTTTTCTCTGTAAACATTTTGATAAAAACAACATCTAAAGAAAAACCTTGTCCTTTCTTTGGTTTACTTAAGAAACTAAACAATCACTTACAGCCCACAGACTTGTGCAACTACAAATAGAACCCCCTGTATTCAGAAGCCTTTATAATCCTCGACCGGAATGCTCAAAAGTTATTCACTTCAAAAGAATATCCCAAGGATTGCCAAAGCAAAACAATTTGGGAAAATGAAATTCTGAGCAGTCTAAGGCCCATCGTCTACGACGCTACTCAAAAGTGATGTGTTACAAACTGAAATCTCCAATCAGCAGCCAGATTGTCATAGCACTAGTATTTCAATGTTGGTACGTACAAGACGCAGAATATTAACGCGTCGTTTACTAATTTGTGATTGGTTGCGTCGTGTAAGGTCCACCATTGAAATATATACTCTGGCTATTGGTAGGTAACATGTTACGTTTGAGTAGCGTCGTGGACGATGGGTCTTATTAAATTAAACAAGCTATAATGTTATTTTACCGTCTCGAGAACGTTTCAGTGGATAGTTCCAATATACATTCTTAAGCTCAGTATTTCTGTTTTATTTATATTCCTTTGATTAACAATGATCGTAAGACGAAATTAAACTTAACAATTCTTTTGATTATTTTCTGTTGAAAGGATCCAATATTTAATTTATTTATATTATAATGTAGGCACCTACTCAACTGAATATGAAACTCTTTGTAGAACGTTCAATGTTGATTTTTTTAACTCTGCCACACTTAATATTGTTCGGAAATAAATGTTACAAAAAGAGCATAACTTAATTTACAATTTTATCACCGTGCGACAGGCTCTTAAACTTTGTTAATTTTTAGTTAGTTAATTTTTATTGTTTTATTTATCGCCTTATAAATGCACACTTTTGTAAATCAAACTCTATTAAACTTCTAAATTCGAATTGCCATCTTCTCCTTTAGCTTGGCGTTATTTATTAATCCCGGCTTGTGCTAAGCCTAATTGACAAAATAGATAAAAACTACGGCCAAGGTTAGCTAGACAAAAGTTATTCTTATTTAATAGTTTAGGGTTCAAACCACACTGGCCTAGGACTTCGATTATATTTACTTGTGTTCATAATTTTATGCCTTTCCTTTAAGTTGAAAACTTATGCTAACTCTAAATAGGAGATTCAGTAATTGCTATATAATCATTACCTATACATTATCATTTCCCGAATCGAAATTCTTGAAAAAAAAAAATTGTGTATTTATCGTCTTATATTTTGCAAACTAAGTTATTGCCTTCAAGTAGACACGAAATCTCGTAAAAAAATATATAAATAGGAAAATTAAAGTATACATTTTAGAGCGCGTTGCCAACTTATTTTGCAACATGAAGCAAATTGGCAACGCGTTGTGCAAGCGGTCATTTTCCAGATTTTGAAAGTGCACGACGTTGCCAAATCGCTTGCCTACGCGCACTTATGTACTTACATCCCTTTCCTTACTCTCGGCCGAATGATACGCTCAAAATTTTCTTAATATCACGTCGAATTATATATTTTAATTTGGTGCACCTATTCAATTTCATCCAGTATTGGGTTAACGCAGAATGTTGTTTTTAAATTCAACTACATTCTAGACGTATTATTTTCGTCACAATCCATCTTCAGTTTCTTTGGTCTTTCTATAGTATAATAGCAATTCACATATAAACTAAAACATTTTCTGCTATAATGCCCGATTTTTTTTTCATCTGATGTTATTCTCTTATGTTAATTCATGCATCTTTCTTTCACAGGCAGGCTCGTATAGACGCAGAGCTTAACAATACTTCCTGGCGAGTTAGACCTGAAGAAGTCCTGGTGGAGGTTGGGACTGCAATCGGAGCCAGTCCTGCATTACACAGCATCAACGAGGTACTTAAGGTATGTGTGAATATACTAACGGCCAAACCCAATAACCTAAGACAGATCGCTACTGATGACAGACAGTACAATTCTATCGGTCTCTGTCAAACAAGTTTTCTATCGTTACGATACGTTATTGGGTCCGGCCGTAAGACACTGTAGGTTCTGTAGGTATATTTATATATAGAGAAGGAACTGGAACAGGAGCGTTGCGGTGCATGCTTCCTCACGATATTTTCATCAATATATGACATTTAACATTTTAAGAACTTAGCATGGTTTGACGTGAATCTGTAAATATCTGGGCCACTGCGACAAAATGATTGACAAAAGTTTTTGTACCTTATTAAAATAAATGAGGAAATGATGCTAACGCAATTTTCCCCATCGAAAGTGAGCCAGAACAAAGCCTATTATTATTTATTTCCAATGAAAGTTTTGTGGTGACGGGTAGGTACTTATAGTCAGCGGTCCGTAATTTGATTCTTAATTGCTCTATTGACCTTTGCTAAAATTATACAGTTTTGTAATAAATTGGCTACGAAAATACTTAGGTGCTGTATTAATTGTGTGAATAAATTGCGTTAATAAATACTACAAATATGTAAAAAGGTATCTCAAAAATTTATTTCGACAGCAAAAATATGTCGGATCATTCCATAATACTCCTACATACTCGATTTATCGTAGACGCTTCAAAAGTTCCTTAAATTATGAACGATGTTATTTATTTATCCAATAAACAATAATACAGTCCGTTATGTGCGCTGTAGCATCCAATTAATTCGTTTTTCGACTCGTTTTATTAATTGTCCAGCAGTTATAAACGAAATATTTGAATAATTGGAGCTTATAATGCAATAAAGCGGGACTGTATACGTTCTCAACATAATGTATTGACAAAAAATCACCTGCTCGTGTTGGAAAAATACATTATTTGAGTTTTTAATTATTTGAAATAAAATTTCAAGTTTGTCTCGGATTTGATAGGTAGGTATTGCTAATGAAAAATTCAACGGTAGGGCTCATAAATATTCAAGGGTTATCCTACATAACTCGCAGTTAACAGCTAACTCAGGGTTAATCAAATAATTCATTTTGCACCACCAAGAGTTTGAGGTAAACCTAGAGTTAAACTTTTAAATTTTAAATTCCCCGATGTTGGAGAGTTAAGTTGCTAAACTCTGGGTTAGTGTTAATAAGTAATGTTAAAATAAATTCATGTTATGAGGTAATTTATTCTGTATTTTATTTTGTTGGACGTTAGTACCTTAGTGAAAATTCGGTACTATATCAGCAGGCAAGATATCCATGAAATCATTACAGAAATTATAAAAACATGAAACATACTTTTTCTGACATTTTCGTCAAAGTAAATATCCATTGAACCCACATACCATACAATTAGAATGAAATGACATGTTATAAAATTTAAAGACGAAGACAGTATTACGTATCTTAATGTAGTGCAAATGGGTATACAATTTCCGTTCATTGTTCGTTTATTCTTTTTTGGTCGGATTACATTTGGCACGACATTGCCAGTTCAAAACACAATATTATTAGGTTAACTAACCCATTGTTATTTTTTGGTGGCCCAACGCGTAATAGAGTTAAAATATTAATTACTTAACTCCGAGTTTACAAACTCACATATATTTATTCATTTAACCCGAATAAACTTGCAAGTGGGCCTAATTAACCAAATTTGACACCTCTCTTACAAGCTTTCAAATGATCGCGTCTTTTGAGAGTGCTCCTGAGTGACTCATAATCATATTACCAACTCATTGAGACAAAATGCTTTATTACTGGCAAAATGGGCTGGCTTGGTAGAGTCACGCAAAAAGTACTTTAATAATTAGGACTAAAAAGATGAAATTACTTACTGGACTAGGACCTAATTGATTTTTGCTGATTATTTGAGCGGTATGACATAGGCAATAAACCGCTTTTGTCGAAAACATTTACTTTTACTACTTGGTTGTGCGTTAAATCAAGACTAAATTAGATTTAACAAAACTATCGTTCCTAATACAATATTGCTTCTTAGAAATCAGAATTTAGCGTAAAATATTGTCAAAATTACGATGTGCATGTCAATTCTGTAAAAATCTCACCGTGAATCCTTACGTGGAGTGAGCTGTCAGTGTCATCCCGTCTTGGTCAATCCCTAGCATCAGTGGCACTGACAGCTCACTCCACGCTCACTCAAGTTTTCACGGTGAGATGGTTACAGAATAACAATACAGGTCACTTGCGTGCAAATCCAATACCGCCGAGAGGCAAAAAGAGCAAGTTATAACTTTTTTAGAGGGTCGATTTATTGGTATTTTTGTGATACGCTGTGTTTATTAATATTTCTATCAAGGCCATATTTTTATGTGATGCATATTCTTCTTTTATAACCCTAGTTGTCTCTGGGCTGGAGTTCTCGGAGCAGTACCGGGGCAGCCTCTACCCTAGGCACTCCCTCGCTGACCCTCTCATCATTCACCGTCGGCCTCTACAAGGGAAACAGGGTGGCTGTCAAGAAAATACACAGGAAGAAGCTGGATCTTAACAAGAAACTTCTGTGGGAGATCAAACAGGTTAGTAAGAAGAAAATTTATGTAATTTTCTCCAACAAAATAACTAGCTAAATTCGAGTAGATTTGTCTTATAAACATTATTTTATATTTCCACTGAATTGACAGCCATAAAAATACTCATCCAATTTAAATTGAAGGTAAATACATAATGGTAGATGATACATTTTACATGATACATGATTGGTCTACCTGCGCTCGACTAGATACCGCCGGCGTAATTGTCAATTGCGGCAATAAATACCACGCCGAAGTCGGCGTACCCGAGCCAGTCACACTGCAAGCTGTCTGTGACGTGTACGTGCCGAATGTTTTATTAAATTTTGGGAATAATCCTAAGTAAAATGCCAGTTTGCGTAGTGAAACTATGTAAGTAACAATAATACTACAAGAAATATGAACGACACTGAGATCACATACCATCATTAAGTATCGTATTATTTCGAAATTTAAACATAAAAAAAACATGAACGATTACGCTTATTTTTTTTTTTAATAAATTTTATTCATGACCATAGATACGCTTACGCTTAACACCATTCAGTGTTGCCGCGTATACAAGAGTCAAGTTCCCCGTGGTTGAGATTTTTATAATGTGAATTTATTGTTTTTGTATTTATTATATATCCTACTTAAATTATCTAACCTGTTATTGTAAACTTAACCTAGTTCTACAAATTATTTAAATTTTATCTTTGTAATCTATACACATAAGGTGTAAAAATGTTAGCTGACACAATTTCAAGGTGTGATTCTACTCATGAAACTGAACAACTTTCCCCAAGGAACCTGATCGAAAAAAAAAAAAAAAATTATGAGGTCTAATCATAGATATACACTCGCGTGCAGCCTAATCGACTCAACCCCCAAGCGCGCATACATGGCCGGTTTTCTCAAATATGGCGTAACTGATATTAAAAAGCGTATTTCATTTTAAAGTTTTATTTTTTTAATATTTGGGTCTGAATAAAAGTATAGGAGATATGTTAAATGCAAGAAATGAATTGATGACAGCTAATCCTTTAGGTAAAACCAGAAATTGTAACAAAACAAAAAACAAAAAAAAAAAATTATATGAAGTGTTTCCCCCCTAGCCCTAATCAGAGTTTGTAAGTGATTCTTCATTGATCTGATTAATATTTTGATATCATCTTGAGGAAACGCTTCCCACTCGTGCTCCTCAATGTCCGATGGAGTTCTATTCCTGGCCCGAACTTTCAAAATCAAAATCAAAATCAAAATATTTTATTTCACATAGACCTACATGGGCACTTATGAAACGTCAGATTCTAGGTGCACGGTTCCAATTGGTCGTTTCCCATGGAGAAGAGCCGGCAAGAAACTCCATGGTTACTCTTTTAAAAATATGTCTTTTACAATGTTTTCCAATTAGTGATTAACAGGTATGGGAGGACAGTGTAGGCCTGTCAACAGTTATATGTTAAACAAATAGACAATTGTCTATAATTTATAATCCACAGGGACTATTTGCGTTTGAGCTGGTCCCATACGTGCTCAATTGGATTCATGTCGGGACTGAGTGCTGGCCAGTCAAGAGTCCGTATACCGACTTCGTCGAGGAACTGCCTAGTGGCACGTGCAGTGTGACACCGGGCATTATCGTGCATTAACACGAAGTTATCCCCGATAAAGCCTGCATACGGAACAACATAGTCCAGGAGAATTTCGGTAATATACCGATCAGCGGTCAGACCGCCTCCTCGGCCTCCCCCAGGCACGAAAACGAGTGCTGTTTTACCCTCTAGGGATATGACAGCCCACATCATGCATGAATCACCCCCATAGGGGACTGTTTCACGGAAACAGCACTGTACAAAGCGCTCGCCCGGACGTCTGTAGACCCGGCCTCTCCTGTCACTGCCATGAAGACACATTCTGCACTCGTCAGTGAACAGGATAGGCCGCCGTTGGTCAATGCTCCACAGACGGTGTTCCCGTGCAAATTGAAGTCGCGCTTGCCGGTAGCTTGGGTCAATTTCGGGCCTGTGGCAGGCCGTTTTGGGGTCAGGTTCGCATCTTTCAAGCGTCTTCTGACTGGCATCTCGCAGGTCAACTTATGAGGTTGTCGTCTGCTTAAGCGCACTTGGGATAAGGAAATTTCTGTTATAGGTGGTTTTATAGGCGCTCGCAACCGTACCGTGGATAGCATGTTTTCCTGTATTTTCATTGGAACCTCAATATTTAAAAAAAAAAACGTACTAAATTACATGATTGAAGCTCTGCCGCTTATGCTGTTAGAAAGATAAGACAGTTAACAGATGTAGAAACTGCGCGTTTGGTCTATTTTAGCTACTTCCACAGCATTATGTCGTATGGCATTTTACTGTGGGGTCGGGCTGCTGACATTGAATCCATTTTTATTTTGCAAAAGAGAGCTGCCAGAGCCATATACAATCTTCCTCGTCGCGAATCTCTCAGGGAACTATTTAAAGGGATTAATATTATGACAGTACCTTGCCAATTCATTTATGAAAATATTATGTATGTAAGAAAAAATCTACATCTTTTTAATAAAATAAGTGATAGACATAATTTGAATACTAGAAATAAAGATAAAATAGATCAACCATTTTTCATATTAGCTAAAGTACATACATCATTTATGGGGTACTGTGTTAAATGTTATAACAAAATACCTTGTGATATATTGCAATTAAATGAAAGAAAATTTAAAATTCGTATAAAAGTACACTGTGCAGAAAAGCTTATTACAAATTAGAGGACTATATACAAGATAAGAACGCTTGGACACATGATGGTCCAGCTCCATAGGACAATCCCGTCTAGACAAAATCACATTGGTTGCTAATTTAATTTTTTATTAAAAAAATTTTTTACTTACTCACACACTGACTTATTCCTAGTTAATATTTTAGGAAAGTCATATATTTTTACAATGTTTGTAAATATGTGAGCACAATGTACCTATCGCGTGATTCATTTATCTGCCTTTGCTTTATTTTTAATTCTTCTTACCAATTGTGGTATAGTATTTTTATTCTTGGTGCATCGTCTTCACATATAAAAATATAATTAATGTATAAAAATATTGTAAAATATTTTAAAAGAGTAACGGTGGAGTTTCTTGCCACTTCTTCTCTATACGAAACTACTTTTTGGAAGTGGCGCCTAGAATCAGTTATATTTTTAATGTAATTTTTGACGTTCAAAAGTGCCATTTTATGGGCCTATTTGAAATAAATGCTTTGACTTTGACTTTGATTAAGAAAGCTTAGATTATAAGCTTTAAAATGACATACTCTTTTTAATATCAGTTTCGCCATATTTGAGAAAACCGGCCATGTATGCGTGCTTGCGGGTTGAGTCGATTAGGCTGCACGCGAGTGTACATACCTTCCTTTTTCTAAAGAAGAAACCAACGCCTAACCTATACACAAATATATTTATACATTCGCTTTTAATTTAATGTTAATTTTTAAGTTTTTTCTGAGCTATATTTATAACTTAACTAATAGACCATAGCGTAAAATATTTTTCCCATCAACCCGGGTTACAGTTGAGCACTGGTAACATAATTCTTCACGCACACTAGATACCAATGTGAAGTGGCGATGTCTTACACACATTAAAATAATGAGTAGCCGAATTCACGGAGCTATTATTGTATACAGTGAGGTATCTAGTCGGGCGCAGCAAGACCTATCATATATGTAAGATGTTTAATTTTTTTTTTTTAATCGACGAAAGAATTCATGAAAACTAACTAGGTTTTAATTTATTTATATTTATATACCTTATTCTACACCACAAAAATACAAAATAAAAAATATAAACAAACACTATAAAATATACAATGGGCGCTTTTTGCGATCTCTTCCAGGCAACCTTGGAATGGACAGTGATTTGCCTGGACATAAAATAGGGCTCACGTTGGCACAAATAACAAGTATACTAAATTATATGACACATGTTATACTAAAATAGATACACAGAAATATATTTATCATAAATAATAGCTGTTTTATCTTCAAACGTCACAAATCATTATTTTGATTTAAGTAAATAAATGGCCGTAAATTTTCCGTTACTAATGACGAACATCCATATATCACAATGTCATAATTATGTTACTTACTCACAGAATGTAGTTAATAGGTGCAGTTATTTAATGAGAAGGGTTGCAGTACCTAATTAGTGAGCTCATAATGCCCGCGACGCCATTCCAACGTCAATTAATTGATTACTCTTAATTACGTTGATGGATCTTTTATTCGCAAATGAATAATTGATCGACGATTGAAAAACTGTGTGTTATATTGCTTATAAGTTTGCTCAGTAGAGTGAGTAAACTGAAACCATTTAATTTAAGCCTGTATTCGTTAACCAGTCTCACAGAGCCATGGTGCATGGTGAAACTCATGGTGTATATGTGTCCACCAAACAAAAAACCCGGCCCCTCCCGGCCGCCCGGCCAACAATGTTGCCGTCGAGCCCCACAAATATTTTAAAAAGACCTGTACACAGAAAAAAAAGTATTATCAATAGAGATCGGAATCTGCCGGTCATTCCAGGTCCGTATTGTAGTGATACGATTTGGGGCCATCTCGTTAAATTGTATAGTGCTACTATGGATTGGCTGTGTTTAGAATCTCAAAATAACAAGGAATTCATTTTTATTAATATTAGAACATCTTGCAAAAACTTACATGCGGACCTGAAATGACCGGCAGAAGCCGACCTCTTTATCCTCAACTTGCTTAAGTTGAAAATCATTCTGTATTATACATCAACTTGGTTAAGTTGATGTACTACTCTGTCCAAAAAGTACCGGGAAACGATCAATAATACACAAAATGTTAGTTATTCATTCAAATTTATTTTATCGCCTACAAAGCATGCTCCTTCAGAAACGATACACTTACGCCAGCAAATATCCAATCGTCAAAAAAAAACAACTCTTTTTCTGGAGTTGAGTTCAGTTTGCGCCGCAGATTCTCCTTTATGTCTTCTACCGAATGAAAACGGATGTCACGAAGTGGTAATTTGAGTTAAGAAAAAAAAAAGAAGTCGGCTGGAGATATATCTGGTGAATAAGGTGCTTGCTTGATGGTATTTGTTGAGTTTTTGGTCAAATACTCTTCCATGGCATTGCGCATAGCGCATTATCGTGATGCAAAACCCAAGAATTTTCTTTCCACAACTCCGGCCCTTTTCGCCGAATTTGCTCTCTTAAACGCCGCATAACCCTCAAATAATATTCTTGATTTAGGTACAACCAATATTTATTAATTTAAATGAATATTATACAGTGGTGTGTAAGTCTGCGTGCGCAGTATTTATATATGATATTATCAACCGCATATATGCGCAAACTTACTCGCCTGGCCTCCAACGCAACCATCTTGATACTACTGCCATATCTTAGAAAAAGATTGAACTTTCACCACTTTAGCCGAAATTTCAACGGTAAACACAAGTAAAACGATCAGTAAAACACATTGTAATTCCATCCGGTTTTTCATCAGTTATACTTGCTAAAAGTCAAAAAATTCGATCGAAGGTCTACAAAAACTTTGAACTAACCTGGATTTGCCATTTTTTTTCGTATCTCAATATTTGCTCGGCGGCGCATGCTGGCATCCAAAGGAATCAAAACTAAACTAAAGTTGGCAGCTTGTTTCACTTCAGTGTCGAGTAATGACGAGTCTTATCGCCCGCGCAATCTTACACCATCCTACCCTACCGTTTGACCGGCAAGAACGCCGAGTGCACAACACCGCGATAGTCAAAGAAAACAGTCAACATGACTTTGACTTTTGAGGTTTCGGTTCAGTTGGAAGGCGCCACTCCGAAGCTTGTCGACTAGTATGCATGTCAAAATCGTAAACCCACGTCTCGTCACTGGTAACAAACGCACACATAGGAAATGTTGTATTTACAGGACCGGACTGAGGCCGGTTGCCGCCAATGGACTTACTGAAAATCCGAAAATCTATATTCTGTGTGTATAAGAAGTGCAGAATACTTATCAATAAAGTCTTAACGAATATAACCACCCATCTATTATGGTGGTAATTGTAAAAGGCGGCTAAGGGAGTATTTTAAGAGGACGATTGGCAGCAGTTCACTCTCCTCCTTTTGGCGATCGGCTTGACGATATACACGGTTAAATTTAGGTCGTTCTGGTACCGAAGGCCATAAACTCGATCATAGAACTCGAAACGATTGGGACCATTTAAAAAAAAATAACAACAAAAACAGTATCGGATAGAAGAATTGGCCCTGCTGTCTTTAACCCGCATGTCCAGCTTGGTAGACCTAGAGTTAAGGTGTTGGTATGCCTAAAAGCTAGTTTATGAATATATCAGGATTTTTTGAATAAAAAGTTGAATTAAATGAATGTATACATTCATTTAATTCAACTTTTTATTCAAGAGTAAAATATAGTTATTCGAAAAGAAGTAGAAGCAGTCGCAGTAGTATACTACTGCGACTGCTTCTACTTCTTTTGCAATAACTTTAATGTGTGTAAGACATCGCCACTTCACATTGGTATCTAGTGTGCGTGAAGAATTATGTTACCAGTGCTCAACTGTAACCCGGGTTGATGGGAAAAATATTTTACGCTATGGTCTATTAGTTAAGTTATAAATATAGCTCAGAAAATACTTAAAAATTAACATTAAATTAAAAGCGAATGTATAAATATATTTGTGTATAGGTTAGGCGTTTGTTTCTTCTTTAGAAAAAGGAAGGTATGTACACTCGCGTGCAGCCTAATCGACTCAACCCGCAAGCACGCATACATGGCCGGTTTTCTCAAATATACATTCATTTAATTCAACTTTTTATTCAAGAGTAAAATATAGTTATTGCAAAAGAAGTAGAAGCAGTCGCAGTAGTATACTACTGCGACTGCTTCTACTTCTTTTGGAATAACTATTTTTTTGAGATGATTTCTTTGAAACCCATCTTCTCTGTGCATTCGTTCATTCGTAAATTGCAGATGATGTTGCTTATCAATACGCGAGATAGACAAGCTACGCGTCAAATTTTGTCTATGGATGAGTCAGTGTAAGAACTGGTGACAGAACAAGATACTATTTACGACTTGTCGCTTAGCAAGAAAAGGATAAAGAATTATGCCCATCTATATAAGGGATTAATGTTTGGTCTGCTACTCTGTATATGTCTGTGACTTAAATTAAATAGTCAAGAGTAAAGTAAGTAATCAAGAGTCTGATCGGTCCCAAAACTCGGTTTCAATTCAGGCCTGTCTCAAGTGTTTTGATAGTGACATTTGTTTAGATGTCACAGATATGTGACATCTAAACAAATGAGATGTCATTGAAGTGTCACATAGTTCCGAGTTACGGTAATCAGATGTGACGGGATCGGATGACCGCTCGAATGAATGTTTCCGATATGTTTGGTAACTTTATAACTTTCGTTTCTAGGGGCTTGGGTTCTTAAGAGGTATTGAGGGTTTTCATGATTAAATTTGAGTAATTTGTTAGTTCTTTGCAAAGAACAGAGCATCTTAGTAGGTATCGGATATCTTGCGTTGTATGTAATTCTTGGTATTAGCGAACTTAACGGAACCAAAGTTAGACTTTTTGAAATCTACTACACGGCATTCAAAATTATTGGACCTACTTGCTACAATGTTTTAATTTGATAACTTACCATTTTTGTTAGTGGGTTAAAATTGCAATAACATGGCAAAGGGATGTGTTGTCTGTACATGTCTCTATCCTTTCCAACCAGGCCCGCAACGTGTCCCACGAGAACACAGCGCGGTTCATCGGCGCGTGCGTCGACTGTCCGCTAGTGTTTGTCCTCACTGAGTACTGTCCTAAGGGCTCGCTGAAGGACGTCCTCTCAAATGACGAGCTGCAGCTTGACTGGAACTTTAGGACCTCACTCGTGCATGATATTGTGCAGGTAAGAACGTTTTAATAATAAAAAGTAATAAAATGAAATTGTTATTTTTCAAATGGAATGTTGGTTTTATTATGTTGGCATATTTTTGCCAACTGCTCTCAGTTTATTTTGCATAATTGGTAAGACTCTACGTAGTATTTTGGCCACTATTTGCGTATGACAGTTATTGTAATGCCAAGACCACACTCTAGAATCTTCTGCTACATTGGAAGGCCGAGTTCAAGAAATACCAAAAAAATATGTTTGCAACTCAAAATACATAAGATATGATTAAAATCCTCACTAGACATGAACAGGTCCACGTGACCCAGACCTAAAAGTCATGTTTCAGTGTAATGGCAAAACTATCCATGATTCAATTCCATTGCCTTAGATAAATGATAGGTCTCGCGGCGCTAGACTAGATACCGCCGGCGTACTTGTCAAATGCGGCAAAAAATACCACGCCGGCGTACACGAACCAGTCACACTACTAGCTGTCTGTCACGGGCACGTGACGAAAGTTTTATTAAATTTTGGGCATAATCCGAAGTAGAATGCCAGTTTGCGTAGTAAAACTCTGTAAAAATAATACTACAAGGAATAAGAAGGACACTGGGATCACATACCATCAGTACGTATCGCATAATTTCGAAATTTCAACACAAAATAACATGAAACCTAAACACCATTCCGTGTTGCCGCGTATACAAGAGTCAAGTTCCCCGAAATTTATTGTTTTTGTATTTTATTAAATATTCTATTTTATTTATCTAACCTAGTTCTATAAATTATTTAATGTTTATCTTTGCAACACATAAGGTGTAAAAATGTTAGCTGACACTATTTCAAAGGGTGATTCTACCCATGAAACTGAACAACTTTCCCCAAGGAACCTGATCAAAAATGACAAAAAAAAATCGTCGTTTGTAAATAATAATAAAAAAGTATTAAAAGTTAGGCCTAATCGTTGAAACATACCTTCCTTTTTCTAAAGAAGAAACCTACTCCTAACCTATACACAAATATATGTATACATTCGTTTTTAATTTATTGTTCATATTTAAGTATTTGCTGAGGTATGTTTATAACTTAACTAATAGACCACAGCATAAAATATGTTTCCATTAACTCGGGTAACAGTTGAGCAGCTGGTAACACAATTCTTCACGCACACTAGTTCTCAATGTCAGGAGACGATGTCTTACACACTCTACAATATTGAGTTGCCGCATTCATGGAGCTATTGTTTGTTTAGAGCGCGGTATCTAGGCTAGCGCAGCGAGACCAATCATTTATCTATTCTCATTGCTATGAATGATAAGCTAAACGAGCGAACGTTATTTCTTTATGTAACATTTATTTTACATAAATCGTGTAACAGTAGCAAAGAGTGTTTTAACGAAATACGTGTTTTTTAATAATTATTGCCAAAGTCACGGAAGAGGTTTTCAATTCATTTGTTCCTATTTTTGAAAATCGCGATCAAACATAGAATATTGAGACAGACGGTTCGCAAAGCAGACACAATAGTGAATCATAATATGACTCATTAGGCTGAGACGTTTTAAATAGTTACCGCGCAATACACACAAATCTTGAAATCTGCCTCAGTCTTTATAATATTAAAAACTATGTAATGTACATACAGCCGGTTGCACAAAGACAAACGTTAATGCCCCATTTTATAATGGATCATTGACGCGAATGATTTCATTAATTTAATGATGTCGCACAAAACAATTTTAACATAAGTTAATGATCATTACATACAGTCGTCTTTAAACAATGTTATGGAAAAGAATGAATATGATTGAAGGTTTCTATTTCTTTTCTCTTCAATTTTCACATTTCACCGAGCAACGATCGAAAAAAATAGCGTTTGACAATTTTGAAATTTTGACATTAGCTATGTTTTATTTATGTTGTGAGTTTTATGTTCGCAAAATAAATAACTCGAAGGACTTTCAAAGTAATCCCAGTTATTTATTTTGCGTTGTTTTTATGTGATTTATAATTATATTTGTGGTAATAAACAAGAGAACCTAGTTAAAATTAGACGCCTGCGATGTCGTTTTCCGGAAAAGGGTACAGAATTTCATACAGAAGTTTCCACATTTGGTCCTGAATATAAAATATGCATGTGATGCTAAAATCATGTGAGGGTGTGGCTGTGATGAATTCAACGTTGATCATGCTCTATGTTGTAAAAAGGATGAATATTTTAGGAAAATCATATACTTTTGCAATGTTTGTAAATATGTGAGCACCATGCACCTATAACGTGATTGATTTATCTGTGTGCGTTATTTTAAATTATTTTAACTATTGTGAAATAGTATTTTTATTCTTGGTGCATCGTCTTCACATGGTAAATGAATGTGTACAAAATATTATTAATCATTTTCAAGAGTAACGGTGGAGTTGCCCCTTCTTCTCCATACGAAACTACCTTTTGGAAGGGGCGCCTAGAATCAATTCTATTTAAATGTAAATGTTGACGTTCAAAAGTGCCTTTTAGTGCCTATTTGAACTTTGACTTTTATCTAATAATACTTCGTCATATAAATTAGAGATTTATACGTGGAGACTATTCTTGCCGGAAACGTTTGGGTCGCTCAGAGGGAGGCATTATTTGCTATCCGGGTCGTAAACACTGACGCTTCTTTGTATATTTCACGCCCTGTCGCCTCTGTACTAAAACCCGCCGAAGGAGAAAACATGAGGAAATATTCAAACACTTGTGAAGTACGACATACAACATTCACCCCCCTTGTTGCTTCTGTTGACGGAGTCGTTGCCCCACAAATGTCTACTTTCGTAAAACATCTCGGAGCTGCAATCGCTGACCTCTGTATTAGGTCCTTTAGCGTAGTGATGGGTTGGCTTAGATCAAGAATCATCATCTCAATAATCGGTGCCAATAGCACTGGCAGCTTCGACGTTGGAGTAGCCCTACCTAGACCAGACTGATGTGGATGCTGCCGAAGAACTGAGAAGACGTCGATTGCAAAAAATCGCGATGGATAAATGAGATTCTTTTATAAGTAAATTAATCAATAATCGATTGCATATTTCATTAAATAAATTAATAGAAAATATAAGTATGGAGCTAATTATTAATTGAAACATCAGGCTGAAAATCGTGGAGGGGTTCCACATCATCTAACTCATTACACATATTGTGCAGCACTGCTGTAGCAATAATTACTTGAAAAAGCGTCGTGGTTTTCCTCAAAGTTATGCCTTTATCCAAGCATGGGAACCGCCGCTTCCATATTCCAAAGCATCTCTCCACAGTATTGCGAGCGGTAATTTAACTTTTGTTGTAGGCTTCTTCTGCGTGTGTTCGTTGTTGCAATACAGGGGTCAATAAGTAGTTTTGAGTATAGTAGCCACTTCATCCACTGCATCGTGCACAGATCGGGATCTGTGCACGATGCGATGATGTCACAGATGTTTAGCTTCGCATCACACACAACCTGGACATTTATTGAAAAATATCCTTTTCTGTATCGGAATGTTTCTGCAAGGAAGACTCTCCTTATAATTTTGATGTGTGTACAAAAACCTTACCTTACCTTTTACGACTGCTTTTTAAATAAAAACAGAATTTTCGCGCACAAGACAATAAAATAACCACGATCTGCAATTTTAATGTTGGGCTAATGGACGTTTGACGTTGACCTAATAAAAATTATCACCCGAAATGTCAATTTGAAGCGATTATGCGCTAATGGCCCTTTGTGTAACAAAAAATGTGACACTTCCATTATTTAAAATTTAACTTTAACTTTTAAAATCGAGTCTAATGTTGTTTTCTGCAACAAGTTAATTGAAGATGAGTATATAATGACAGCTTTAAAAGGTAATGTTCGTTTCTGAAACTGACTGCTAGTCCGTATTATATAAAATCATATTATCAAGAGCAGTGGTAACGGTCACCACTTACGAGTCTTAGGTCGTGGGTTCGACCCCAGACCGGCGCTTCGCTTTATATAAATTATTTCATCACCACTGCTCTCAAAACGGTGAAGGGAAACATCGTGAGAAAACCGGCATTTTCTAGAACCAAAAATTCGAAGACATGTGACATCTAACAACCTGCACTGGCCCGCGTGGTGGATAATTGCCAACTCCCTCTTACTGAGTGGAGGCCTGTATCCCAGAAGTAGGAAAATTACAGGCTGATCATGCAAGAAACGTACTTATTTTCTAACATAAAAAACTATCAATCATTGTGTTATTATGTACTTTAATAGGTAGTTATTCCACTAACTCTGATTGACTGATATTTAATTTGTATACTTTAAAATATCTGACTTCTTTTATTTGGAATACGGAAGGACTATTCTGTGCATTTCATCAGGAATACAAGGAAAACAGAAACACACTGTAAGCCCTTATTTCGACCTTAACTGACGGCTTCGAATAAGCACGTAATTCAGTGATTTTCAGGGTTACCATGTTCTAATTGTATTATTTAATTGTGGCTCTTGCTGAATGGCTATCCTTGTAACAAGGTTTCTTAACCTTGATTCAAACAATCATCAAAGCTAATGAAACGTGAAAAGTTCCCACGAAACAATAACTGTTCGTTACATTAACATTTTTTATTATAAACACAGCCTTGGAGTTTGGACATGCAAAGCGTTGTAGGAGAGTTGCTTTTTTTAAACGATTTAAGGGTGAATTTCACAAATGAAATTTAACGCGTTCATCATATCTAAAACGCGTTCTAGAGCTGTCAGTGTCAAAATTGTACCTTAATATTGACACTGACAGCTCTTAAGCGTACTTTATGTGCTGATCGCATTCACTTTCATTTGTGGCATTCGCACATGGTGATTATTTATTTTTGTATGACCTTTACTCAGGGCCCAGAACAAATACCTACCTACCAAAGTACCAATATACCTCCTACACAAACTCAAGCCTTTTTCCCATGGGGGTAGGCAGAACCTACCAGTACCTAGACCATAAAAATGTGGTAATCTTACCAGCGTCCCGTAATATAAAAGCTAATAACCTAACGAATGCGCCAATCGCGTTGTTATAAAGAAAATATTCTTCAAAAACAAATTTTCTTTTTACAAAAAAATAAACCAATACCTTGGAATTTTCTCAAAGAAATTTTTCAAAGCCAAATTCAATTTATTATTTAGTACTTAATAAGTTTTGTGCTAGGAATTTCTTTGACCATCTAGCTCTAGAATTTTCGACCTTAATACAATAAAAACCGAATAATTTGTTGTTTGTTTATCGTAACATAACATCACTCCTGTATACCTGGTGGTTAGGCAGAGATGTATCAATAGTACACCTACATTGCGCCAGTTATGTTTAAGTCCCATGTGCAGCCTATTGCCATCAACCGGACAAAAATCCGGACTCCGGGTTGCTACTGAGAAATTCCAGAAATACTGAATAACGCGCCGCTGACGTATGCCTGCTTACGCTTAATATGGTGTCACAACAGATTGACTACTTCAATTGTACTCTGAGTGAGTTCACACGGGCAAATTGTAAAATTACGCTTAGTTGTTCATGATAATGTAATTATTGTAAGTCTAAGCTTTAAATCGTTTTTAAATAAATCAATAAATAACACTTCGCCCAACCTGGCAATCGAACCCAGGACCTCATGCTTAGCAGTAGCGCTTGTGACCACTGAAGCGATGAGGCAGTCGAGACTTTATTTTCATTATATTTAAGTATCGTATCACCTGCCCGGGTAAATAATAAAACAGTCTGGTTCCAAAGAAATAGCAAAAATTAAGAGTGTATAAAATCTTTTTACTACTTTCTTTTCGGCTATGTGATTTATGAACTGGATAAAATGTGTGAAAACACACAAAAAGAAAAACATACAAATAAGGAGCAGTTTATATCAGCTTTTATGAAGGAAACCTCTTAGGACTCGACTGCACGACATAAAGGCACCGCTCGTCGCGCGACACGCGGTGCTTTTGTGTCGCGCTGTCGCGACACGCCAGTGGGCACGACCCTTTATGCTTGCATTCGAAATGTAATTTTTTTTTGCGTTACCGTTTTACGGCCAAACCCAATAACCTAAGAGATGAGAGAGGCGCTACTGATGAAATACAGTACAATTCTGTCTGTCCCCGTCAAAGAAATAGCTGTCAACACGTTATAAGGTCGCATACATTGGCTTTACGGGGACATTAAAACCAGATATTGATAGATTTTTCTATTTCCAGTACGCCAAAATTGAAGATATATACTTTATTGGGCTCGGCCGTTAGGGCTCCTTACTACGGCGGCGGCGATCTCTTGCGTCTGGCCCTGGTCCAGGCCATGGTATGGAGCGAGAGTGAATGGGAAGCCGTTACCTCCTACTGCGAAGCAGTAATGCTCGCGAAGGAGGAGGCGAGGTGCGTGAGGGAGAGGCAAGTCTGGAGCCCTCACGCACCTAGTCGCCCCAGGAGACGCCCTGGCCGTCGGGAATCGCCAGCAAATTCCCAGACATCGTAGGCGCAGGCTTACGTATCACAAGATACAGCCGGCAGACAGACAGACCGACGGCCGAAAGGATGGAGGGGCTGCGGTGGATTAATAAGTACCCCTTTTTTTTGTGTGGGGAACCATCAAATGACTTCTCCCGCTCTGGGCGGAGCGGGAGGGCGTGTCAGACTTTTGCTGACTAAAATCCACCCGTGTTCCTTCAGTTGCCATTGCAGGGGCCACGGTATCTCTTTCGAACAACTGGCGACCCTGGCAGGCATCGGCCCTAACGGACCCCGTGAATTAGTGCTGACATTTCCTTGAGGCGCGCGTGGAACACAACGCACCGTCCTTACCGGACGGCGAGACGGCGAGCAATGGGTAGCCTCCGCTGCCCGTCCGTCCGTCTGTCTGTCTGCGGGCTGTATCTTGTAATCCGTACTATGTAGATAGTTGATTTTTACAGAGTGTGTATTTCTATTGCCGCTATAACACAAACAACACAAAAAAATCATAAAGTTAAAAATAAAATCTCCATACAAGGAACGTGATAAAAAAAAAGTTGTGTTAATATTATACTGTGGTACGGAACCCATCGTGTGCGAGTCCGACTCGCACTTGGCCGGTTTTTATTTATAACAAAATATACATTTATCTTTTCCAATATCGCTCCCGAACTAATTTGAATTCAGTGTAAAATCAAAATCAATATTAGGACCTGCGTGCTAATCCAATACCGCCGAGAGGCAAAGTTTGGAGCTACAATACACCCAGTAAAATAAATACGAGCAAGTTACAACTTTTTTAGGGGCTCGATTTATTGGTATTTTTCTGAAAGGAACGTTTGTGAGCGTACTAATAAAACTTGCAGGGGCATTAACTTGCTTGTATTATTAAAATGTGATGTATGTAGACAACAAATCTTACCTCATGCAAGTTAAAATCTCTGGAAATAACCGGATGACCAAATTCACAAGTGCTTAGTGCTTATAATTATTAAAATGTGATGTATGTAGACAACAAATCTTACCTCATGCAAGTTAAAATCTCTGGAAATAACCGGATGACCAAATTCACAAGTGCTTAGTGCTTATAATGAATGGATTATAATTATGGGCTCGGGGCACGAGGTCAGTTTTGCAAGTCAGTTTAGCAAGTCACGAAGACTAAGGCCCACCTCCCACGATCAAGCGATGATCTGAAAGTTTTTCTCGCTCGAGAAACGTTCAAAAGTTTGTAGGTCGTACAATCCATGTACGTGAAATTAATAAATTAAGATACATAAGTTAAAAATTGATAGCGATCACTACGAGTACTCAGCCCAGACAGTACCGCAGCGACCAGATCTATCAACAAGAGACAACACACCAGCGAGTCGCCGTCGCTGCTCTTTGCTCCCCAATTTGTTTATAGTTGCTAGCTCTTGTCGATTCTCTATAATCGCCGGCGGTTGGACAGATGACGTACTTACTGCTCTGATAAGGGGCAGTGACTAAACGAACTCGCAAGTTGGGCTCGTGTCCGGAGTCCAATAGATTTATACTGGCATGGTCTCCAAATGAATACAAACTTTATAAAAATGTACTTACAAATTTGCCAAAAACTAGATCCAGACGGTATGATTATCGCATTTTTTGCATGTGCATATTTTTACGAGCAGAAGGGATTTTGTTTTTGGCGGAAATAAATAAAAAAATTGGAATTGCAAAATAGTTTCAAAGTTACGTCTGATTCCACGGATGGGTATCCAGGGTTTATCTAGGGAGAAAGACATAGGTTACATTTCGCCTGTTTTTTTAAATAAATAATTTATGAAATATGTTTCACAATTTTTCGCACGCTGACAAAATCGCGGGCAACAGCTAATGATTTCATGTACAGTAGAAATCTATCAGTCTTTTGAAATCATTAGAGTGAGTGCAATTAAAGAGGTCCAGGCTCCACACGACTTAAAACTTTATTCATAAACATTATTCGTTGTCAAGTGGTGGCCCAGTGGAAAAGGCCGCGACTTACGAGTTGTAGGTTCGAACCCATGCCAGCATTTAGGCATATTACTTTGTGTAAATTATTTCATACCAACTGCTCTCCATACCGTGAAGGAAAACTTTGTGAAGAAACCGGTAAGTCCTAGAACTAAAAATTCGAAGACATGTGACATTCATCACCCCGCATTGGGCCCGCGTGGTGGATTACCGCCAACTTCCTCTCACAGAGAGGAGGACTGTGTCCCAGCAGTGGGAACATTATAGGCTTTTTATGCTTATACTTATGTTTTTCGATGTCCAGGGCATGTGCTATCTCCACGGCGGGCTGGGTGCACACGGCAAGCTCCGCTCCTCGAACTGCCTCATCGATGGACGCTTTGTGCTCAAGATCTCCGACTACGGACTCAACACGCTCTGCACGCCCACCGACCTGATAAAGGATGACACCTATTACTATAGTAATTAACACTAATTTTGCTTGTATTGACGTGCTAATCAAATTAGAAGCTGGTTTGTTCGGGATTTTGGGATAGTTTTAATTCCGGCAGTGCTGGGTTTTTGAATGGTAAATACAATGTAGATACTCGTAAGTCCGTAATTTGTTTTCTGACAACATTTTACTTTACGGGATATTTTTTGGCGGCAGCTACATCGCCACATACTCGTATGAACTACGCATCACACTGACGTCACGCAAAATTCTGCATTGCGCAAGCAGAGTTTACCGCTCAGCTAGCACATATACAACATCCCGACATCATTCATCGGGCAGTAGCCCACCAGACGCAACACTCGTCTGGTCGACGATCCTCCCTTTTCTGTAGTGGATGAGTGAACCTTACACCCGGTTTCTCGTGCCTCTATATTTTTTTGTAAAAAAAAAAAAAAAAAAAAACTCAAATCATTTATTTCAATTAAACCATTTACAGGCACTTTTGAATTGTCAAGGAATCGGTCAGTCAGAAATATGAAGCTAGTTGCCCATTCCAAAGCGTAGTAGGTACCTATGGAGAAGAACGGGCAAGAAACTCCATGGACACTCTTTTAAATAATAATGTTTTTACATATATCTTAGTTACATCGATTAATGTTGACACTATAAGTGAGAACGATGTACAAAAAACCGTACACGTTAAAAGCGTCCAGAGTGCATCAAAACATAATAAAAACAATCCAGCTAATTAATTATTAAAATAAGCCGTGGCAGCTAAGAGATGACCAGTCCCAACTGACGGCGCCCGTTCACGAACATGACGCATGGATCAGCACCATTCAGCTCAACCATTTTGAAGGGAGCTAAATGATCCGACACACGCGCCACCGTCAGCGAGACATTTGAGTGAGCATGCCATACTATCAGCCGCCAAGGCACATTCAAGTCAATCTATGACATTACCCGGTAAATGGTAGCTCTATAGTACAAAGTACTCACATCTGTGCAATGCATCTATATAATAAAAAGGAGATTGAGTTTATATAATGCAAATAAATTCTTACTATCTTCAGCAGCTTCAACAGTGATTCGAATGTCAATTAATTAGTTGTGGTGTGGAGCAGGACCGGCATTCTGTAGGTATCTTAGATGTTATTATACGTGGAGGCAAATCGCATACAAAACAAAATGGTGTTCCGTTAAAAAGTGACAGAGAGAAATGATAGAATTCTTTTACGCATCTGTAATTTCGTCTATTCTTCCATACACAAAACTCGTTTCTATGGAGGTCATGCACCAACAATTATGTATCTATCACCAAAATGATAGATGTATAATTTTTTAAAATTTTATTTCAGTCTAGGTGATGTCCATATTCTGTTAGTAACATATTATTATCTTAGGATCAAGTTAGTTTGTAGCAATTTATGTAGAAAATTCAGATGAAAATAAATTAAATTTAAAATAACTTGAATGAGAATAAATAAAATTTAAATAGACAAGATTAATTAAATCAACTAAATAATAAAGTAAATTGAATTGAAACAAATAATGTCAAGTTTTATTGAAATAAAACATAAATAATTTTTTTTACAAATATAATAAAAAATAGCCAATTTAACATTAAATTCATCAGAAGACGTGTAGCCTGATGAGCCATCCCACCACTGGCGATACTGGTCTACTCAGGATTCCTGTTACTTCGAATTCTGTGAATTAGTGAGGCTGACTTTTTGCGCATTATAGCAAAGTCAAAGTCAAAGCATTTATTTCAAATAGGCACTTTTGAACGTCAACGTAAAAGTCATCCACCATCGCGTCGGCAAACATGCTCGAAGCACTAAAAAAACGATGTAGCCGCAACAGAAACCTGTCACTGATCGATGATGCGGCCATTTTTTTTTTTTATAAATGGCATCTCGCAGGTCAACCTATGAGGTTGTCGTCTGCTTAGACGGACTTGCCTGTGGATTCCCTAATAAATTAAGGCCTCCAGCCAGGACTTAAACTTAAATACTAACTAAAAACTAAGCGACTACACGCTAAGGGCACCCCCTGTGGGGTACGAACCTCGGCTTAGGGCGTCGCTGGAAGAGGGCAGCAAATGACTAGCTGGATCAGGAATGATATTATTTAGGGACGAATTTAAAGCTACAGGCTCAGCGGCGCGGGCTGGCTCGAGCAAGGGTCGGGAGGGGCGTAAATTTGGGCGTCGCGGCGGGCCTCGGCGGCGAGGACGGTAGGACGGCGATCGGGTTTTGGGCTTATGAAGCGTGCTGGTTGCCTTACTACTCTCCTGGAGGAGGGTAGTGGCGTCGTCGGGGGCGATTAAGGTATGCCTTGGTCGGCGAATACTACTAATACGGGAAGGAGTGTAGCGGGCGGCCGCTGAGATCAAGGGGTTGGGGTGTTTTATGCCACAGTCAAAGAAACGCTTCGATAAGCGTTTCATGAACTGATGATGCGGCCAAAAAACTGGACATCCTAAATAGAGTGAAGCATACTTTAAGCCTGAACAGCTTTTAACTCTTTATGAAGCGCAAGTCCGAACCTGCATGGAGTATTGCAGTCCCCTTTGGGATGGCTCAGCTAACGCTAATAGCCTGCCCCCTTCTACCATCGGATGGATCCAGACGTACAGCTAATTACCATTCATACCTAGTTGCCATTTCACCAATTCGCACTAAGCGCTTCCAAACATCCTTCAAAATGCGCACGGCAAAAGAGTGGAACTCATTACCTGCGTCTGTGTTCCCGAACGCATTCAACCCGAATCTATTCAAAGTTAGAATGAACAGGCTTCTTCTGGGTAAGCTCACTCCATCGTAGACTTTGTCACCTCTGACCTAGACTAGAGTCAATAGTAAACCGGTCTCAACAAAATAAAAACAAAACTGATTTTGCGCTCCCCCACTTCATAAATTTTTCTGTTGGTTATATCAGAAAGAGAATATTTTAATTAGTTCAGCAGGGACCCCGAACTCGCCAAGCTTAGACCAGAGTCTTAGATAGTCTACTAGGTCGAAGGCCTTCGATAGGTCAAGATAGCAAGCAAAGATAGGTGTTTTTCTATCAAAATAATGGGCGACTGTATGTTTTAAAGTCAAAATAGCAGTTTCCGTTGACAAACTCTCACGAAATCCAAACTGAGCCTCATGAAGCTTGACATACTTGCTGAGCTGAGCATCTAGAAGACCATCGAAGACCTTCCCCATCACAGTAGCCAGGGAGATAGGCCTAAGTAAACAGCATAGCCAACACTCTATACAAATGTGTACCTGATGCAGGTGCTCAATGCTGAGTCAGTCGCTGCCCGGAAATTTACCACGTTTCATGTTAAAGATAATACTCTTAACATCCTGAGCAGAAAACCCAATTGGGTTCTCACAGGCAGTCACGACCTCAACCTTAGGCACATAAATATTACTGGTAAGAGGATCCTCAACTTTAAAATGGTTTTTAAAAAGGTAAGTCATACCTTGAGGCTGACTAAACCCCCCTACACTCACTGGTAAACTAACCCTACCACTCAACCTCTAGTACTTTTCCAAAAAGCTCTTAAATCTTTAGCTCTTTATTAAAAATCTTTAACGTAGGAGGCTAATACATCCATTTTAAGTTGGTTTTGGTCATTTTGACAAAACTTCAGTCTAGATTTAAATGATTTACGAGTAAGATACATCGCGTTCTGTACAGGCCCGCTTTCCGGCTTACCATGTACTAAATACTTACCCTTGACATGGCTCCCTAGCCTGTCTGTGCGCCTCTTTGACGTGTTTATTCCACCCCACTACTGTTTAACCCTTTTTGAACTTTCTTTCTATTTTGCTTTGCACAGAAGCCTCACATTAAATGTTATAATGTCATCGTATAAATTGTTGTTATTTATGTCCAAAGTAACTACACATACTGTCTGCACATACACATGTCAGAATAACTTCTTATCTCGCTTCTTTCCTTCTCACCCCACATAATATCATTAGAAACCCAATAATCCAATAAACACTTAGTTTTAATAACGTCAAGATTACAAATACCAATTAATGGGAAATTATCCGACCAATACGCTCCATAGTCAACATGAATGCTAGTTATGGTTTGCCGGGCTGATTCCGTGACTAAACTATAAACCTAAGTCAGTGCAAATCCATTTATTATCATTAGAAAAATGCAGTAACTCGTCACAAAAAAGAGCTGACGGGTGAGCATTGAAATTCCACACTCGTAGCACTAATTTCACCTAGACAGTTTGTAACACACATATAAATAGAACTTCACGATTGTTACCTGTATCCGCTCTAATTACCGTAATACGATCACTTTCACTATGCACTACTGCCACATTTGTAAACACACTTTTACGCCACAGAATAGCGACCCCACCGAACGGTCTACCACTCCTCACTCCGGATGATAAGTCAATCACCGATTTTCCGGTACATCTAAAGTTATCATCGTCGTTGCCGAGTACAGGCAGGTGAGGCAGGTCCTGAGCCACCAGCCAGGTTTCCTGAAGTGCTACCACTTGGTAGCACTTCAGGATGAAAGGAGGAGGAAACCGCGCGCTAACACAGTGACCGCAAACACTCCTCACTCGTTTCACAGTTTTGTAGTTAAAAGTAACCAGTGTGATAAAAGTCATCTGTGATTTTGTCATTTCTATCCACCATTTTGTCTAGAAGTTTTGTCGACAAATTCCAGACATGCTATGCGTGCTGGTAATTGGAGGGACATAGTTTTAACGTATACTATAAGCTAAACAAGATCTAATGATAAAAACCCTTAAAAAGATCTAATGGTTTTCTCGATAGTTAGATATTCTTCGCCAAAACAACTCCATTAATTTAAGTAGTTAGTAAGTATATAGGAACAGCATGTATAAGAAAGGTGTGGTCATATTTTAGGGTGTGGTACGGACCATCAAACTGAGCAACTTAATCCACGTGACCAACATCGTAATCGTCCAACATCCTAAAAACCTTTTATACCTAGGTACAGTCCGCAAGGCCTTAGATGAGTTTTCATCTGTATGAGTGATTACCAATCGCACCAATGTGATCGCGCGATGATCACGCAAGGGACGCACAGCGCCTCAGGCCGAGCCAAGCATTAAGGCCGCCTTTTGTGCGAGAAGTTTAAATCTTATTTTACTCCCTTCCTTCTTGTTTATGTAATTTGTATTATAAACGTGAAAGTTTGTGTGGATGGATGTATGGATGTTTGTTACTCTTTCGCGTAAAACACTGCTGAATGGATTTTGATAAAATTTGGCACATAGATAGTTTATAACCTGGATTAAGACGTAGGATAGTTTCAAGTGGGAGAAACCGCGGACAAAAGCTATTAAATAAGTAAAGTTGTTCAGTTTGAATGGTCTGTACCACACTGTTCAGATGCATGCTGTATCTGCAATCTTAAATAAAACTTTCTTTTAGAGTTGCTATGGACAGCACCGGAGCTGGTAGCTGCCAGCATTTACCCGGGCGCGGCGGCCTCACTCAAAGGAGACGTGTACAGCTTCGGCATCATCCTCGAAGAGATCGTGCTGAGAGCGGGCCCCTTCCACAATTATACGCCTACTTTGTCTAATAAAGGTGAGTCATCTCCCTCCATAATGCTTAATTGCGCGTATAATATCATACAATATAGAGAAGTGTAACTCTGTCGTGTTCGAGCTATTCATACACACATTCTGCACCGACACGACACATTCGAGGGTTACACTGAAAGTTCTTAGAAAATCAAAAACTGAACAAACTAGCAAGTTATTCGTTTTATAATATCTTTTCAAAATAGTGTCCATTTACATCAAAACATGGCTGCATCCGAGAGAACCACTGAGAATAACACTTTGCCCACTCTTCCTTAGGGGTATCTTCGACTGCATTTTGAAACGCAGCCACTGCTTGCTCGGCGTCCATAAAACGTTTTCCTGCAAGTTTTTCTTTTGTTTTCGGAAATAAATAATTATCGCAAGGTGCGAGGCCGGGGCTATAGGGCGGGTGAGTAATAGCAGTAATTCCACGTCTGATGTCGCCAAGTAGTCGATTGTTTGCTTGGCGGTGTGCGACGAGGCGTTGTCGTGGTGAAGGTGGATCTTACTGCGAGGTCGTTTCTCCCGAACTTTTTCAAGACAAGTGGCAAGCAATTGTTAGTGTACTACTCCGCAGTAACTGTTTTTCGATCCTCCAAAACAATTGTTGCGTAATGACCAGTCCTTCCGAAGAACGACGCCACTCTTCACCATCTTTTTTACCCCCCCCCCCCTTTGACCTCTCTTCACTTTAGTTGGCAACTCCTTGGAAGGAAAAACCTATACAGCAGACTGTCTGACTGTCAGGGCCCCGGTTACTCTTTCGTATAACCCGCGACCCTGAGGCGTCGGCCCTATCGGACCCCGTCATTATGTGTTGAAATTTCTTTGAGGCGCGCGTGTATCACGACGCGCCGTCGACCTGGGCTTGGTCCCCACCGGACGGCGAGCTACCCATTGCTCGCCGTCCGCAAGCCCGCGCCTACGGTGGCCGAGAGTCTGCTTGCGATTCCCGACGCCCAGGGTGGAGATCTCCTGCGGCGACTAGGGGCGTGAGGGCGCAAGGCTCTCTCCCTCACGCGTTCCGCCTCCTCCTTCGTAAGCTTCGCAGAAGGAAGTAACGGCTTTCCATTCCCTCTCGCTCCGTACCATGGCCTGGACCAGGGCCGGACGCGAGAGATTTCCACTGCCGATCGCCTCCGCGAGGACACTGCGGTGCTCCGCCCAAACTGGACTGACCTCCACCGTATGCTCCACCGTGTCCTCTGGGCGATCCACACAATGATGACACCCGGACGTTTTCTCCCGCCTTATTCGAAACAGGAACCTCCCGAAACAACCGTGTCCGGAGAGGACCTGTGTCAGGCGGAAGGTGAGGACGCCGTGGCGCCTCTCCAACCACTCCTCAAAGAGGGGACTTACCGCCGCTTTTGTGGCGTGCCCAAAGTCAAGTGTACCTACAGATGATAATTTTTATGTTAACATTGTTATTTGATTAAAATAGTAATTATTTTTCGTTGACCACGGTTATGCTGTGGTATTTTGTCATGCCACGAACCATTCTCTAATCTTGTTTAACAGATTGGTCGTTAAGGTCAACACTGAAGTGTCGAAGGCCACGTGGGAGATGTCTTACCCCGCAACAGAACGTATACATAAAGAATGTGCCTACGCTAAACAAACCGAAACTTGTTTTTGGTTAAAGTTTAAAAGCATACTGCTGAAACAAGTTTTCCTAGCGATTAAACGTTTTCAGGAATTCTTATAACGTTCTCGAAAACATTTTACAGAACTGAATTACACCACTTCACTCGGTCGTGTTCCCACCGTATCCGCCATTTTCCAGCCAGCTGCAATATCCGGTTTTAAATAACATAAAAGGAAAATATACAACTTTAAACTTTTTAATGGAATGTGACGGAAAAGCAGTTTCTTTGTAGGCCCAGTGCAGTGGAAGAACTACAATTTATATCATATAGACTTAATAAAGTATTCTGCCATTAATAGTATTAATTCTTGGCTATTTTAAATGATACGTTATTTAATTATCAGTCGATTTATTATTCTTAATTGTTACATTTGAGTTTGTGAATCCGTATGTATTGAGGAGCCATGTCTCATATTTAAATACCAATATTTTGTAGTAAACTTGCCGAGTAGAATTTTCTAAGAGAAATCTGTGCTATTGTTGTGTCCCATTTGATCAACTGCTTTAGTAGCTACGTACATATATTTACTATAGAACGTCTGGATTGAAACAGTTTTTTAATTGATAATTTTTATACCCTAGTAGGATTTATAGACATGTGTGTCCGGTGGCATCACAGCGGTATTTATTTTTTAAATTGGGCAGCAATAAGCTGAGATAGCAGCCTTTTTGGCCCCACACAGGTCTCCCTTTTTACTGTTTGTATTTCCTGTGCTTGTCCGAAATAAGATACTTTTCTTTCTAACTACATCGGATGACTTTTTTTTCTGTCTTGAATTTTTTTTTTGTCAATTATGAGAACGGAGTAGAAGCTTATGGCACAGTTTTTTTTTATTTAATTTTTTCAATAACAAATAAATAAATTGATTTTGCAATAAATACTACACATTTGAAGTAGTAACAACTTAAACAACGCGACGTCACTCAGTGACTAAGCGCAGGTGACTAAAAGAACTGAAAGAAAAGAGAAAGAGCGCGCGGGACGCCGCCGCCGCGAGAATGCTCGAGCGGGTCGTGTGTATTTCGATATATTTTATTCGGTTCATTATTTTTTTTATCAAATACTGTCGTTTATTGTTCTAGTGTGAAACGTTTACTTTAAATGTGTAGTATTTATTACTTGACCAACTTCTGCCATAGGCCTACTTTTATCAAGACGGAGAAAAATTTCATCCGGTATTATGTTTCCAAGACACGTTGCGCAGACCCCTATTAAATTGGGATAAAGGCAGGAGAATTTTGATGATGATGATGACAGTGTTTCCATTTTATTTTTATAGGTACACACAAATTAGAATACACTTACTACTAAATGATACAAAAATCTGTTTTAATTGACTAAATACAATCCGTAAAACAGCGCGATACATTTTATGTTTGTTTAATGATATATCAAAGCATTGTAGCTATCACAAATTCAGCCCTACAAAATCCATTTTGTACAGATAACGCATAACCTTTACAAAATCAAACCTTCGAAAATATCCACCGGCTGATTTTCGAGTTCTAAGGTCTCAAATCAGACGTCTGAATTGGGGAGCCACTTTAAAAAGTTTAAAACGTCTTGTATCTTTTTAAGGGTTTTACTACAAATTCCAGGATCGGACCTACAAAGTCAGCTAAGTTATTACATAATATTGGTAGGTTCCACGTTTAAATACGAGACATGGCTCCTTCATCCATCCGGACATGCTAAGTGGCTCTGAAGTACAACTGTGGCGGCATCTACACCGCCAAATGCGAACAATGCATCACACTGACGTCACACAAATCCTGCGTCGCGCAAGCAGAGTTTACCGCGCAACTAGCATATATACAACGTCCCGACATCAATCGTCGGGCAGTTGCCCACCAGACACAACACCCGTCTGGTCGGAGGATCCTCCCTTTTCTAAAGAGAGTATGAGTGATCACATACCTATACTGGTGACCCCGAGTATGAACGTCAGCGCAGACTTCGTGCACCTACTTTAGCGTGACGTCATCATCATCACTCCCGCGAGCTTTAGAGCGGCGAGTCACACAGCCAGACAGCAACCACGGCTTCAACGGGTATACCGACCATCAGCATGTTGGCTAGTTTGCATGTCAAATTTGTAAACCCACGTCTCGTCACCAGTAACAACGCGTTTCATTAATGTTGGGTCGGAATTGACTAGTTCTAACATGTTCTCAGCGACTCTGATGCGATTTAGTTTTTGGAGAAAATTCTGGTATTTTGGGACTAGCCGAGCGGCAATGTTTCATACCCTATTATTTAAAATGGTGCAGATCGACTCGTGAGACACAGAACGTTCAGCGGCTATCTCTTTCAAACTTGAATGAAGATTTTCAGACACTTATTCCGTAACTTTTGCTATGTTACCTTCAGTAGAAGACGTTGATGGCCTACCAGAGCGAGGCAAATCTTCCATCATATCTCGACCGATTTATGAACGCTTTGTACCACTCATAAGTAAGTGTTTTTGATATAGTCGACTCACCGTAAGCCTTCTGTAACATTTAAGTGCCACCGAACACGAAATTCCATTGGCGCTGCAAAATTAAAGACAAACTCTTTGTTCGATGGTTTTGTCCATTATGAAATTACCAATACACACTAGATATGATGTAACTAAAAACAGCACTGTATTTGTTATTACTCCGCGCAAAAATTCTAGACAGTTGTGCCAATCAAACAACAAAAAAGGAATTTCGAACCATAAACAAATCATCCGTTCCCGATACTTTTTTGACAGAATGTATTACTAGCCTACACATCATAAGGTCGGCTATTGCAGACAGTACTACTACGTCAAATATTGATCACTTTTTAATGAGATATTAATAATATCAGAAGATGTGGGTAGATCAATCTTAGAGCAATATATGATTTTTAAAGTAGTAGATTCTAGGGAATTCCGTTTGATTTTAACTGCCATGAACTTTAGGAAAGCCATAATTGAAATATAAATAGACCAAATACTGACTGAACAAATATTTAACGAAAACTAATTAAAATTTTAAATCTGTTCGTCGCAGAGGCAAACAAACTAATTAACGGCAGTGCTCCTAAATTAATTGCTAATTAAGGAGTATGTAAGGATCGTAGCAGGTGGCGTTCTGTGGTTTCTGCCTACCCCCATGAGAAGGAGGTGTGAGTTAATGTACGTATGTATTTTCTAATTCTACTGAATTGAATTGACATTCTTTGAAATTCATTCTTCGAAACACATGTTTATTGATTTTTTCTGCTAGAAACACTTCGGAACAGGGTAAATCTGCTATAAAAAGAAGTCTTGGCAATAGGCTTCTTCATTAGTATTTAAGTTTAAGTCCTGGCTGGAGGCCTTAATTTATTAGGGCAACCACAGGCAAGTCCGTTTAGGCAGACGATAACCTCATAGGTTGACCTGCGAGATGCCATTCCCAAAAATAAATAAAAAATTGGCTTCTTCATTGCCATTGCTACCATCCATACTAATGTTATAAATGCAAACGCATCTGTCTGTCTATTACCTTTTTACGCCAAGACCACTGAACCTATCGTTATATGAGAGATATAACAAAATGTAGCTTTCTATAATACAATATTTTTTATCAGAAATAGTAGGCCACGTGTGCGCTCGAGAGTCCCCCCCATTCCGTCCAGTGGTGGGGGCGGGTGAGGTGGGAGCAGCTGCGGGGGGTGGGGGAGGGGCTGCCGTGGAACTGCTGGACCTGGCCGAGAGGTGCTGGGCAGAGGCGGCGGATGATAGGCCCAGCTTTGATGCTGTCAACGCTAATTATATCAAGTGAGTGAAGAAGATTTATATGTAGTACACATGTATGTTACGACAGAAATCTTTTGATGTTTGATAATATTTGGCCCAGGTAATGTGACTATTTGAGATAGGTTAGATTAGAAATTCATTGTGTATTTTGTTTTTGACTGTGGGAACCGACATCTTTTCGGTTTTTTTTTTGTTCGAATTTTATTTTACCGAAAACTATTGACCGACGTCTTTTTTGCGATATGCATTATTTGACATATTTTTAGATCATCGAAGTATCATGTATCATAGGTATTATTTTACCGAACTATATTTCGCCACCCAAGTTTATGCTATTGGCCGAAGCCTATTTTGAACTTTTTTCCTTCACCAAATGATTTGTTTGCCATATTTTTACCACACCGACACAGCATTTTACGGAATGGTCACAAATATATAGGCGGTTACTTGGTAGCATTTTCAAGATTAAATTAAAATAGCGTCATAAAATTCTACACGTTGTGCAACAACATTTTGTGACAGCAAAGAATCGCTGCAAAACCGAATTCACGCACTCTTGTCAGCCCTACCGTGTGTAATTTAAGCCCGCGTAGGCGCGAAGAGCGCGCGATAAGCTCGCGTGGGGCCGCCCGAGCCCCGCAGCGCCGGAGCCGTGACAGAAACCATGCTTGCTGCATGTTGCATGCTTGCTTGCATGTTGCATGCTTGTTTGCAAGCTGCATGCTTGATTGCATGTTGCATGCTTGTTTGCAAGCTGCATGCATGCTTGCATGCTGCATTCTTGTTTGCATGCTTCTTACTGGGACCACTTAAAACCACTTTTGTTCATAATCAACTGTTTTATTAAGTGCCAATACATTTAAAAAAAAAATTAACAAAATAAAAACTTTTTTGCGTCATGTTTACCGGAAATAAACCTTGTTTCTTTCTTCTTTCTTAGTTTAAGTTTTATTTTTTTTGTTTTTTTAAAGACGCAAATTTTTTTTTTGGTGGACTACCGGGTAGCATTAACTCAATATCACAAATATTTACTTTTGACTTCTTAATCAGCTCGTGCAATAAATGAAAGCCAGGTTTTTTTTTGTAAAAAAATTGGTTTACAAACAAATGTTATTTCGGCTATAAGTGTATCTTCGGTAAAAAGTTTTTCGATCAAATGAAACGTCGGAGTAACGAAAAAAAATCGAATTGTTATTAGGTCAACTGATACAGTGGCAGACGTGACTTCGATGAAGTAAAGAAAAACGAAAAGATAATATTTGAAAAGTTTTAGGTGAAATGAAATTCGGTCAAATATGTTTCACGATGTTTTCCTTCGCCATTTTGAGAGCAATGGTGATGAAATAATTTACACAAAGTAAAGCGCCTGCTTGAGATCGAACATGCTCGTAAGTCGGAGCTTTTTTGATAACCGACGAGAAATTTCTACGCTTGTGGGCTTTCTAGACCCCAAGCGTAGAAATGATGAATTCAAAGTTACAATTTGCGCATTGACGTCCCCGCCACCCTGTATAGCTTACCACCTTGCTGACTGGCTAATTTTTTTACTACACCTTGAGCTTCTCCTAAAAAATCTGCGTAATTATATAGTTCCTGTAAACATAACATAAAAATAATCCTAATATTTATTTATTTGTATTTTCTAAATAAGGGGCTACTGCGACAACTTGATGGACGATCTCCTTCGTCGCATGGAACAGTACGCGAATAACCTCGAGTCCCTGGTTGAGGAGAAAACTGAACAACTGTCGATGGAGAAACGGAGATCTGAAGAACTACTGTATCAAGTACTTCCAAGGTACCTTTAGTAAATTAGCCTACATACCAGTATCATGGGTAGATTTTCGATTTAAAAAATAAGTTAAGGTACTTACTACTGTATTCAGCATGTCGATTCTATAAAAATCTCACCGTGAAAATATGCCTGGAGCGAGCTGTCAGTGTCATCATTTCTTGGTCAATCCCAGCATCAGTGGCACTGACAGCTCACTCCACGTTCACTTTACCTAAGTTTTCACCGGGAGATGGTTACAGAATAGCCCTACAGTTCTTCATCTGTACTGTACTAATATTAAAGGGGTAAAATTTCTTCGAAACTACCCGACTCCGAAATAACATAGCTACAGAATTGGCGAGAGTCTCATGGTATATATTTTACGGTAAAACAAGAAGTTTCACGCGGATGAAGTCGCGGGCAGATGCAAGTTATTCATCCAATTACATAACGTAAGAAACGTTAGTCAGGCTCCTGGTATGGTTTGCTTAATTGCAGAACAAAGCATCGCAAAGGTCAGAATAATATGTGGCTTACTCTCACTGTGTATGAAAAAGATTTTTATTTATAGTACATGGAGGATTTACAGCTAATAAAACAGTCAAAAAAGCAATAGTCACCAGAAAGCCAATTACAAATCCGCGCGTATATACTCGTACTAATAACATTTATTTATGGTGTGAGCTCAAAAACAAAAAAACACATAGCCTTATTTAGAAGAAGAAGCTTTAAAAATACTAGGTTTACAATGTTATGACTGAAATAAAAGAGAAAATAATAAAAACAAAAACAAAGCAATATAACTTACCGCTACTTAAAAAAAAATGAGGGATATGCACCTTCTGGCCGAATTCACGCTAATTGTGAATGAATCAAAATCAAATTCCTTGCATTTGTTATTAAAATTTCTGCTTGCGCGCACAATATAACTGTTCTGCCTATAATTCTAAGACGTATGAGTTACACGTATATTTATAGATACATCATAACATAGGTACATCTTACGTCATCAATAGAATTTTCGTGGCACAACCTGCGTCAATGCTTTTGTTCTTACTCTATGTAATTATAAAATTCCTCCGAGGAAGTTGCTAAGAACTGTTATGGGTATTTGGGTCGCTTTCATGGGATGATAATTAAAGACGTACTAATCTGTCAAGAAACTACCGAGAAAAGACCAACATAACATAACATCACGCCTGCAATCCCAGAAGGGTTACCAGGAAAAGACCAATAAACCACTTTTTTGTTTCATATTAACATTTAATTTTTCAAAAAAGAACATTTTGAGTTTTATTGGTCTTTTCCTGGTTATTCACCCAAATTTATTTAATCGCCTTCAAAATATGCTCCTTCAGAAACGATACACTTACGCCAACGAATAATCTAATGTTCAAAACATTTTTAAACGCTTTTTCCGGAATTGAGTTCTATTCTCACCGCGAAAGGAGAAAGGAGAATTCCTTTGTCTTCTACCGAATGAAAACGAGTGCCACGAAGTGGTAATCTGAGTTTAGGAAAAATAAAAAAGTCGTATGGAGACATATCTGGTGAATAAGGTGCTTCCTCGATGTTGTTTTTGAGTTTTTGGTCAAAAATTCGTTCACAATGATGACTTTGTGCGAAGGCGCTTTATTGTGATGCAAAATCCAATGATTTTATTTCCACAAATCTGGCCATTTGCGTCGAATTTGCTCACTTAAACGCTCAATTAATATTATTTTTAGCGTTTGACCTTCTTGCAAGAATTTCGAGTGCACAACACTACGATAGTCAAAGAAAACAGTGAACATGACTTTGACTTTTGATCGACTTTGGCGTGGTTTTTTCGGTTTCGGTTCAGTTGGAAGGCTCCGAAGCTTGTTGACTAGTTTGCATGTCAAGCTCGTAAACCCAAGTCTCGACACCAGTAACAAAGCGTTTCATGAATGTAGGGTCGGAATTGACTCGTTCTAGCATGTCCTCAGCGACTCTTTTGCGATTGAGTTTTTGGAGAAAATTCAGGTATTTTGGGACTAGCCGAGCGGCAACATGTTTCATACCCAAGTGTTTATTTTAAATGGTACGGATCGACTCGTGAGGCACAGAAAGTTCAGCGGCTGTAGCGGCTAGTGAATGAGGATTGTCATTCAATATTTCCTACACTTTTTGGATGTTAACATCAGTTGAACACGTTTATGGCCTACCAGAGCGAGGTAAATCTTCCATCACATCTCGACCGCTTTTGAACGCTTTGACCACTCACAAATACGTGTTTTTGACTAAGTCGATTCACCGCAAACACGAAATTCCATTGGCGATGCAAAATTTAAAACAAGCTATTTGTTCGATGTCTTTGTCCATTACGAAATTCGCAATACACACTAGATAATATGACCTATCTAAAAACAGTATTCATTTAATCTAAATAATTGATGCAACTCAAACTTCGCGCCAAAATGGAAAATAGTTGTGCCAATCTAACAACAATAATTGAATTTGGAACCATAAAGTAATCATCCATTCCCGATACTTTTTCGACAGAATGTATAACTGATTGCCAAAGTTATTCGTTACAATTTTTATACAAAATCCATGGTCTCATAATCCCATTGTCTTGTTTCAATGCAGACTGCCGAATCGCAGTCTGTCATTATAACTTTTCTCACAAGTTTTCAGATGAGTAAAATGATGAATGCGAATATGATATGAATATTACTAGTACTTGTAGTTATGAAACGTCCATTGTTTTTACAAAGTAGCTGTTATTTTTGTAACTGTTATTTTGAATATGTAAAAAACCTTATCTATCTATCACCCAGGCCCGTAGCTCAACAGCTGATGGCAGGTGAAGTGGTTCAGCCTGAAAGCTTTGAGTGTGTGACAGTTTACTTTAGCGACATAGTCGGGTTCACTGAACTCTGTGCCGCCTCCACTCCGATGCAAGTGGTGGATCTACTCAACGACCTGTACAGCACCTTCGACAGGATCATTGGGTTCTATGATGTTTATAAGGTTAGTGTTTCTTAGGGGACAGAGGATTTAAGAGTATTCTCGCTTACAAAGTCAAATCCTATTTTAATCATCGCTTGTCCTTGGGTAACACAAATTATTAATAGTCGATTCTAGGCAAAGTGAACTTGTTGAATAAAACTGGCAATGTAGAAAGCTCTATTCCTAGTCACTGAAAATTCGATGCCTTGATACGCACAGTCCAGTTTTCAGAGTTTGTTTGTAGCAGAGCACGCTCAAAGTATGGTTAAAGAATCTAAAGGTTTTAGAGGCTATCCGTGGGTAAGCTGCAAAAACTTATTTTTAACTTTCAATGTCCTTAAAATATTTCTTCCTTCGTGTCGTAAAGGTGGAAACAATAGGCGACGCTTACATGGTGGTGTCTGGTCTCCCGGAGAGGAATGGTGACCTTCACGCTCGGGAGATCTGTCTCATGGCCCTGGCGATTGTGGAAGCTGTGAGGGGGTTCGTCGTACGACACCGGCCTACGCATCGATTGGAGGTGAACCTTAAAAAATGCTACATGCACTAAAAGCACACTCATGGATATATCCAAGAGCGTGCCTTTATTAGACATTACATATAGGTGTCGCGAAGTGGGAAAACGGAAATTGTACTTGTAGAAACGTTCAGTTTTACCGATTATTGAATAGTTATTTGTTTTACATATGGTTAAAAGTGTTTTTTGCCGTGAGTGCTTGGATTGAAACCTGAGCTAGCGAACGGTTCTAGAATTAAACCACGAGCGAAGCGAGTGGTTTAAAAAAAGAACCCTGAGCGTCGCGAAGGTTTCAAATCATGAAACGCTAAAAACGTTTACCCATAAGTGAAACACAACAATTTTCACCACACTACGAGGAACTTGCAAAAAAGAAAGAAAACCAGTAAAATACGTATAGAATCTGTTTATTAAAATAAATTAAAAACCAGATATTTTCGGTTCTGAATAACCAGGTATTTTCGGTTGACAGGTTTTGAACGTTCCTAACTTTTGTCTTAAAAACGTTTTTGTTCCTAACTCTTTGGTTTTATTTAAAACTTCGAGTAAATGTTGAATCGGAAGCCTTCGAATTTTAAAACACTTTTACACTCTAGATAACAAAAAAGTCTTTTACCCTCAGAAATCGATGGGTAAAAATTGCAAATAATAGGTAGTGTGGTGAAAAGTAACTTTGATCTCGGTTGTCATTTTTACATACTGCAAATCCGCTATTAACATCGATTGATCCGTGAAAGTGAAGCCGCGATTCCATTATGCAAGTCTCGCATGCAAGTATGACGTTACATTTGTGTAAAAGTTGCTTGCATTGGTTTTACTTGCATACAAGTGGAGATGTTTAACAATTGAGTAGGACATCATGAGTGGAAGACGTGCACGTCACTCGTTCGCAATTCTAATCGTGCATCTAACGTTTGCGCGTTCAATTTGCACGTCACTTGAATAAAAAATGTACAGTTGTAGTGTGTGCAGGTTTATTCAAGTTGTATGAAATTTGCAACTTGCATAAAGTAAGCTTGCCATAAATGGAATCGCACCTGTTTGTGTCCAGAAAAGTTTATTCAAGTTTTTATGGAAGTCGTAGGAGTTAAAGCGGGCAAAAGTTTTTTTTAAAGTGCATGTTAATATTAACAATGCCTACCTACGATGTTATTCTGTAGTGTGCCAGAAACTGAAAATGTAATGTTTTTCGATACGTGATTAGGTCCGTATTGGAGTGCATTCTGGTCCAGTCTGCGCGGGTGTGGTGGGTGTCAAGATGCCCCACTACTGCCTCTTCGGAGACACGGTCAACACTGCCAGTCGAATGGAGTCTACTGGACAACGTAAGTTACTTACATCTTGACGTATGAATTTTGAACACGCGAAACGAAAAGTTTAGGCAATTTTTTATTTCATCCTTTCCCTGTACCTATAGTCGGTATTTGTTACTTTTTGAACTGTTTAGTCTCATGCACAGTGAAAATAAAAATAAACGCGACTGTTCATTTCACAGAAATGCCTTTAATACGTCTTTTTCGCAGGCCGAGCGTCATAAATTGTTACAAGTTAACTTTATTTACACAAGATAAGAAAATAACATGAAACCACGATTTATGTGGCGGGATTAGGCAGATTTATGTAACAAGAATTCCTTTTATAGCCAGATCTGTTAATTACGACCGTTGTGACAAAGTTAAGTACTGCAATAAAGTTTGGTCAAATGATACCACGTTTTATACTTTATTTGAGTTTTATTGGATGTATGAACATGACTGCTCTGTCACCAGAAGCTGCGCATTTTATTATTTTACCTAAAAAACAACTACTACTTTCGAAGTATGTACTTAGTCTAGCTTTCGACTCGAATCTTTACCTAATTAGTCACATATGATTGTTGCTTGGCTAGTGTGCAAATGAATACAAACATTGGGATTAAAACTTATATTTACAAAGGGATTTCATAAACCTAGACTCGATTTCTCTAAGCCTATTCAGTGTGACCTGTTGTCAAGTTATTGATATCTTGTTCTTATTTTAACCAACACCGGCCACATTAGTCGACTATGTACAAAATTAGTTAGACCGCGTTGGTTTTCAGATAGCTGGAACCAATTGTTCAGTTAGTTCTTTAGACAATATTTGTACTACTCGGCCGAATTAACTATATAAAAAATCTAAATCTATGTAAAAGCCAATGTTTAGGAACTTGTTATGTCAAAGTATGGTGTAATAATAACAAAATAAACTAATAACGATTTATTTTTACAACTATACCTACTCAACAAACGTCATTCGAGCCAGGTGCCATGTTAATTCGACCGAGTTGTAGGTATTACCACTAATGTTCGAAAACCTTCCAGCACTACGGATCCACTTAAGCGAAAACACACGAGCGTTACTCGACCAATGGGGCACCTTCGTGGTGGACCGTCGAGGCGAGGTGGAACTGAAGGGCCGCGGCAGGATGCTCACCCATTGGCTGCTGCACTGCTCCGAACCTGAGGCCCGGCCACCTTCGCAAGGACTGCAGCCACCTCCTCAATACCCCATACTGTTTCCTGCGTTGCCACAACCTGCGTTGTCTTTACAAGTTCCTTATCTGGTGGTTGAGCCTCCGACGTTAGCTGCTTGAAGATTCATATTCTTTTATGTACGGATTTGAACCTGGAAAGAAAAAAAAGGGTGATCCAGATCTATTCACATTTTCTCGTTACTTGTATGCTTTTCTGTCGCTCAGTTATAGAGAAGAAAAGTTCTGTAGGCCTTTCTCCAATCTGAAAAAACTGTTTACTAAATGTATGTAGGTACTTTTAACTGATCGTAATGATGGTCATTGTTATCTATTAGTTGTGTCCTTAACACAAGAGTTCGGGCTTCATACGTTTAGGAATTACTTAGTCGTAATTAATTCGTCATTATGTGTATAGGGTTCCATTATTAATTTCGTTAGTAGTTGCTCGGTATTCTAAAAATAGTACCATTAATCTGTATTCTACATAAATTAATTCCTAAATTAACATACGCACGTACCTATGTTTACTTTGTTTTGGGAACTTAAGAAAAGATAACTAAAAATGATGCTAAAATATTAAAATTAAATTTGATTTTTAAAATAAACCTCGGAGCACGTCGTAAATTACCATTTAGCAAGTCTGCTGTCAAACACAAGCCTAAAAGACTATATCTATGATAAATACCAACAATTTAAATTAAGCAGACCTCCATAAAACGTAAAATATGAGGGATAAACTAGAAACAACAGCTACATAAAGGCTCCCGCAGACAGGCGCGACTGTAGTGGAACATTTTCTATGAAAACTTCATGGAAATTGTTTTATCAGAATCGCGCCGAGGCGTCACGCTAGTCTGTGGGAGCTTTAACTAAAATGCTAATTTTATCGGCGTACACTACTTAATGACTTGTCAGTTATAAAATTTACATTTTACGAGCTTGTACATCACAATGGGTTTAACGAGATGATTTGCATCTAGTCCACACAAGCGTAGAACATTTGTTACGTACAGATGCATCTGAATTGCATTTTAGTGTCGCTGAAGACGAAAGTTCTAACTATAAGTTGATCTGACAGGTTTGTCTGACACGTAGCAAATTATATCACGGCATTGTGATATTATTCATTCGCCATGTTTGATTTTGTTCAAGTGTAAGGTTTTTATCTATTCTTAACTTTATCCTTTGCCGGGTATCCACGATGTCAAATTCCATTAAAGTCTTTTGTTTAGTCGTGAAACTCACCGAAGGGAACAATATGCCTCTTCGTTTTATATTTATTCTTTTATTAGAGAACCAACAGCAAAAAAAGGCTTATAATCCCCTTTTGATTATTTAAATGTTTGATAGAAGTGAAGATTTTATGTGGTATGTTGACATCTTTTATCCTAACGTTAATCATCGTAAAAGAAATATTTTAACTTGTTGTGTTATTGTCTTTTATTGATATTAATTAAATAGTTAGGTATAAGCAAATATTTATTGTATTATAAGAACTGCAAAATATTTTCATGTACTTAATTAACCTCACGCCATTGAATCTTTTGTCTAGACAGACAAATTGGACCGTCTGCATAAGTATTGATATTTTGTTACAAAGAAATTGATACCTTGTCAAAATTGTTTTATGAAGATAGATTAGAAGGTGTATATTTTATGACTAGAGTCTGTTCAGTAAGTCAGTTTAAATGGGTAAGTAACAAGGCAATGGTAACTGACTTCTTCTTCACTTCTTCTTCCCAGCTAAAGCACTAGGAAGTGGTGAAGGGCGGGCGTTTTGGGGGACTGTCTTATGTAATTTTGACGTTCGAAAAGTGCTGACTCTCAGCCTAGTTTGAATAAATGACTTTTGATTTTGATTTTGATTTTGACTTATTGAATAGTATTTTGTTATTGCCAGACATATCATCAATTGCTACTAGAGTCTGTTCAATAAGGCAGTTTACATTACTATAGACGTTTTTTTTCAATTGCCCTCTACGAATGCTCGGCTATTATTACAATCTGTTAAAAACTTTCCGGTTTTCGATGTCAAAGCGTAGTCTAGGTATATAGCATAAAATACCCATTAATGGTTAGAAGCTTTTCATTCAAGATTGCTTTCAAAGTATTTTCAAAGAACCAGTTGCGAATAGTTATCCTTTTTTTGTTATAGGAAGCATTATAGGCATCTTTAGTGTCAAATTGCATTGTTGTTGTACTATCCCACACATAATTCGTAGTATCGTAATATAGACTTTATATCGTTGTCCCTAAATGTCTATTTTTGTATGAATGTTAAAGACATAAATGTAGATGCTTTTATTTATTTCACGTCAATTAACTGTTACAATTATTTTCAATGTTTGGTGATAAAATAAAAAAATACGAAAAATTGTATTGTGGTTTTATTTTATGAAGTCAAAAAGTAGGTGAATCTAAGTTACACATAAAGAAGAAACTGCCTTGTTTACGCTGGAAAACTTGTAAATGGGGCAGACAACCTAGACAAGTAATTGACCCAAACAGTTAAGCCTAAGAATAAAGTGTTATTCTTAGGCTTAACTGTTTGGGTCACTGCTTGTGATAGTGATCACAAGCAGTGATCTTATTAATAGGTACTCAAAACTCAAAATACTCAAGTACTCATAATTAAATTACGTGTTAATCACTCGATATCAACAACACCAGGGATCCCCAAACTATTTTGGACAAGTGACCCCTTTTCCAAAATGAACTGTTACCTTAGACCCCCATGGCCAAATTACCTACTTTTAAGATCAACCCCCTTATTCATAATGATCCGCTAATTTAAAACAGCTGCTACAGAGTGTTATTTTTCATTCTGACTTAGGTCAATAGAAGAAGACAGAGTGAGAATTAGCAATGCTTTAAGTTAGCAGACTATTATGAATAGGGGGGCCTATCTTTAGTTTTTTATTGATACAAAATATGCCTAGGTACTAAGGTGCCAATTACAAAACTTTGCACTTGGTTAAGTGAGTAAAGTTGACGTTGTGAGTTAAAGTTGTGAGGTTCGAATTTCAAAACGCAAATGAACTTTCAACCTTAGTGCAAGCTCGTTAAATAGTAAAATATCAGGAACAGGTTTGGACTTGCAATGCTTGTTCATGAATTCCTTCGTGTTAAATCGCGTAAGCGTCAAATAGAGAGAAAGTCAAAACGCGCCTGAAAGACGTACACTCGAACTCATTATATTGCACAAACTTGTCCACACTGACTTGCCAAGTTTTTCATCATGTACGAACTTGAGGCTTTACATTACTACAATAATGCTATTTCCTACAAAAATGTTAATTATTCTTAGTACACGTAACTCAACACAAATAATACAGCACCTACCTACCTATCTTGAAAGTTTTAAATAAGAACTTGTGTTAATTTAATAGGGGTCGATTTTTAGACCTCGTCGACCCCCAAAATCAGTTTTCGTTTATGTCGACCCTTAGGAAACCGATATCGACCCCAAGGGGTCGATTTCGACCACTTTGGGGTTGTAACAAAATAGTGGTTCCTAACTACAGAAAGGATGCAAATAGACTGGGAACAGATAGTTTAATAGATGACATAGAAAATACAGGTGGGGCTATAAAAAACACGGTTCACGCGTCAATGAAGTTATTATAGAAGGCTTGAATTGAAATCCGGAGGAGGAGGATGAAGGATCTTCGTAGATTGGCTTCGTGAAGGAAAGAAGAGGAGGAGGTGGAGAAAAAGGGTCTTCAGGTGTCGAAGGGACACTTTAGAGTGCCAGTATCCTTCGACAAAGCTCGACGAGTCTCCAGGCAGAAGGTTATATAGCAGAGTGCAGACGTAGAATTGACGGATGAACAGATGGTTTGTTGACGAAGCCCGGATGCCCAATCCCCATCAGATGCTTCAGCCTTTTCTTTTATAGGCAAAATATTCCTTTTCCAGAATTAATTTTAGACGATTTTTGAAGTTTCATAATTATGTTTTCCTTCATTCTGACATCTCATCTGCCAGTCATTAAAACCTCCACGATCGAGTCTGAGCGTGTCCTTATTAATTATTTTAGTTGCCGAAATTCAGTTATTATTCGGTAATTATATAGAAAACACAATATTTCAGCTAAACCTATTGATAAAAATAATTCAAGCAACAACACCTCTATAAAAAAGAGTGTTTTTTAAACGACCGGTAGTTCCAGAACAAATTTTACCGCTTGATAATATTATTAATTATGTCCTTCTAGGCCCTAGGGCGTCCGCTCCCAGCGTTTTCTCTAACATCTGATTTGAAAAACACCTTTTGTTAGTCGCCTATCAGATAACATTTTGTTAAATTGCCAATTTCGCCCAGTCTCCTCTCAGTTATGTTTGGTGTATTCTAGCTAGACGTTACTGTGATATGATACATAGGTCAGCGCGGTAATTGAGGAGGTATGAGCCTACTCAATTACCGCGCTGACCTATGTATCATTGGTTCAGCGCTGCATCTGCTGAATTGCTAAACAAAGCTATCGGGGGGAATGTGTTGCACCGGATTGTAATTTGTGAATGGTGTTTGTTGTGTAGTTGAAGGAGATCTAGGGGGAATTTGGGAATCCCTGAACTACACACTAGCAAACGAAAAATGATGTATTATTCTTTAAAATCTATTACAAATTCACTTTCTCGCTTTAGCGCATCTAACTTACTCTTTTCACAATGGTATAGTTGAAGACTTTTCCTCAAAATTTCAAAGAAAAATATGATAAAAGAAATAACACATCCAAACGAGAGGCAGAGGAAACAGCTGAGCGTCTGGTGTTGAGACAATGGCGACGGATCAGAAGTTAACGTGGCCACGTAAGTCGTCTTCATAACGGCATCACTTTCCAACAAACCGCTTTCGATCATGCTTGGTAACCACGTTGCAAGTGGCCTCACGAACGCACAGTCAAAATTGAGTCGGGTAAAACGAAACCACATTCATTTTCCTTCTTCCCTTGAGCCGCACAATGCGCCAAAGCATACTCCAAAGAGGTAGCTAAAACAAACTTTCTCTTGCCATCTAGTAAATCAAGCAATAAGTCATCAAATTTCCCTTCAGGGATTATTTCAAATCCATCCCTCCCAGTAGAATCTGCCTGACTGTGCCTCCCTGATGATAGATCTTGTTGGTTGATATGTACAGAGGGCACTCAATTATGTGGCTCACCTTATCCGGATACATGTTTTAGAAAGACATGTGTAATTTCCAATAGTTGATCAGGAGAGGTTCAGTATTTTGACAGTTCAAATGATTTTTGTAAGGATAGACACCTACTATCCTTACAAAAAACATCATCACAGAGAAACTCTGCTTTTCTTGTCTTTAGTGATGATAACCACATCGATAACGTAGTAACTCCACAAAATCCTGATGATGTGAACAAGTTTCTTGCGACGAGTGTTTATGATTAGAAGGAATTTGGCTCCACCGTAGAATAGGTTTCTCCCTCTGAGGTCGGGCTTTAGCATATTCAGCATTCCCATGAACGACTGTTAGTTATCCACAATGATGACCACTTGCTTCGGTGGGTCAGCTCCTCTACTGTCAATCATCACAGTCCCTTTGTACGCTTGTAAGAAAACAGTGACAAGTTTATCATCCACATCTTGATTTAGAATAACAGTTGACCGTCGATAATTAAAATTGCAAGTCGCTACTCCTATAGCGCAACTTATGAAATCTTGTCTTACTAGACACGTTACAATTTTGAGGTAAACCAAAGAAAAGTAAAATAAGATTTTCAGAAAATCGCAGGCCATGTTTAAAAGGACTATTTTCAACGGAGCTTTGATAAAAGTGCCATTTTTTTCTTTGTTATAAAGTTGATGGACGGTGCCTGATTTTGATAGACGATTAGAGGTAATAAATCATCTTTTGTTCTAAATGCTGCGTAGGCGTTAGGTGCAGAAATCTTTCGTTCAGATTTTGATCGATGCATGTATGTTACTAATGCAGTTATTAGGTAAAAACATAAAAGGATTTCTAAGTCTTTGAATTGGTGTTCGATCATTCAATAGCAAGTCGCATACTACACTATCAAATAAATAATAGGAGAGAATAATGTACTGAAATCTTGATCTTCAAATATGTAGGCACGATAATAACTATGTGCCATTTTTATTAAATTTAAGAATAGTGCCTGTCTAATTTAGAGGGGAAAAAATAATCGTTTTGGGGTAAAACTTTATTACTTTAAAATTTCTACGTAAGTTAAAATATTTTTATGAACCATCGAAAATTTGCACAAAATTAATGTTACAAATTGTCAAGCGCGCCTTAAATACTGTGATTGTTTGAAGGATTTATCAATAGCAAAACGCAGCCAGTTTACGCGCGCGTGCTTGACAATTTGGCACATTAGTTTTGCAATAGTTTTCAAGAAACTGGCACTGACGGTTTTTACAAACTTTATTATTAACAGGTTCAGTGTGTCGCAGGTAGTATACGACACGTATTAGCTTTTATCTCAATGCGGTGCCCGGCGTCCGTTTCGCTGTGCGCAAAACAGTTTTCTATGTTCTAGTACGAGTAGGAAAGGGGTATAAAAATTGCTGTCGTAATTTGTAACAATAAGTTTCTTGAGGGATTATAAATGATTATATTGTACACTTGTTCTAGAAAGAATGAAGAAAGAAAGAAAAACTTTAAAGTGTGATGTATTAAATTAGCAGGAAAGTGTGCCTAATGGCTGCGCCAAAAAGAACGCGCAGCCGTAAGCAAGAACCAAGTCCTAATTCAGTTTCTTCTAGGAGATAGAAGATTTCAAAAGTTAGTTCTTGTGGATCGCGCATTGCGTGCGGACGTGTAACCGAGTAGCTAAGTTTAAGTTAATTGAATAATAATAGAAGAAGACAAAGTTATACGATAAAGTGCGTGAGCACTACTTTTGCGATACGACAGCCAGGGTGCAAAAAGTGGTGGAGCTTATCGAGCCGCGCATGCGGTTGCATGCCGCCTTCATAATTTACTGCGCATCCCTGTTCGCGCTGTCAATTATTGATGCCAACAGATTAAACGATCATGGAGCACCACACATCGCTTAATGAGCAAAAAACGTGAGGTATGTGGGTCAACCCAAGACATCAATGTTCAATATTATCATCATCATCATCATCCATTTTACCGCCGTTATGGGTGAGGTACACCTGAATGATCGCTAATTTAGTCCAGCTTTGCTTGACCCCCGGGCAAGATAGAGGAAAAGGTTGGTGCCACGGTTTCATGCTGGGACGAGGAATGTGTGGAAGTCGCTAAGCTGGAGCTAAAGTTGGCGAATTACTGCTCAGTGTTCCAGGCTGAAATGGTCGCCATCTTAAGGGAACTCACATTCGCCGCTGAGAGAAATCCTCCAATCTCAGCTAACATTATATCGGACTCCAGATCAGCGCTGGAGTCAATTGCTGTCCCTAAAACAACAAATCCTATCGCATTAAAGATTCAGCAGGCAATCTCAGACGCAGGACATAAAGGCACAGAAATCCACCTATTCTGGGTAAAAGCGCATGCCGTTATACCCGATAACGAGAGAGCTGATGAACTAGCCAAGCACGCAGCTCTACATAGAAAAACAGCTCCGTCCTATGACAAATTTCCACTGTCCTACGTAAAGCGATCCATCGGATCAGGGAGTCTACGCTAAACAGCTGGCAATCCCGATACCCAATCAAAACAAGCGAGGGCAAAGGCATACGGCTGTTCTTCAGTGACATCAGGAGGGCATCCAAGATTCTGGAGAAGATAGGTACTCCAAACAATCTGAGAGCCCAACTGTTTAAGGGACACGGGGGTGTCCGCAAGCACTAGATTAGATTTAAGTTGTTTGGGACCCGAGCCCGTGTTTGCGATGATGCCTCCGTTGTAACAGTGAAACACATCCTCATTGACTGCCCTAAGTTCACACGGGAGAGGTACGACTGCGAGCAGAGGCTGGGGTGCCTCATAGATGTCGTTGTGGATCTGATTGGTGACGACAATTGCCGGACCCATTTCGTGGCTTACGCAGAAAGAGTCTTGGCCTAAGCTGCGAAAGCAAATGGGTCTATACTCCCGTAGTAATAATCTGATGGTTTATGTAAATGTTATATGTTTTGTCACATAAGCAATGTTATGTTATTATTTTTTTTAAACATACACTATATATGTGCCTGTAGCAGACTCAACATTGAAAAAACATAATATATATATAATAATAAGTTAGGTTAGCTCTAGGTATAGATTTTACTGTCACAGCAATATTGTATAGTTAAGTGCCAAAATCAACATTGGCATTACTAAAACTGCCCGCTGCTTAACCAATACCTTGAATGAAACAATTAATGCCTTTCGAGAGGAAATGAAAGCCATGCTTTGTCTCCTTACCACTATGAAAGAAGATCAGAATTCACGTTTCGTGCGGTCATTTCCGAAATATATTGGAGCAAAAAGAACTGAGCAGGCACATTTAACAAGTACATGTACAAAAACAGGATGGAGAAAATGTTTCGGAAATTGTAGCAAGAATTGCAAAGAAATTACAACTGAAGACGGAAGATATTGAAAGACTATTGAGAGTTCCTACCCGAGGCGTCGACGGAAAAAACCCACGACCAATAATCGTCACAATAAGCGCGAAGGCAGCCTGGTCAAACTGGTTGAAACCTCGCAAAGAGACAAAAATAACAAATCACACAATATTTAACACCGATAATTCACAAATAAATGTTAATGAGCATTAAACTCGCCAAATGCGCATCCTGTTCTGGGCTGTTAAGAGTAACCGAAAGGAATCCTACAAATGCATATGAATTCAAAATTCTAAAATTATGATTAAAAAAGATGACGATGATAAAACAGTTCACCACATACGCTTTGAAAGCGATATTGAAAATTGCCTTACACAAAACAAAGAGTATTCCTATAAAATCTCCATCTTAACCCTTAAAAAAACAGATAAATAAATAGATAATAGAATTACAGTACGTTTATTTTAACGATAGTTTCTAAAATGGACCTGGAATCGGAATTACAAGATAAAGAATATACAAAATACACACAGTTAGATGAGTGGTACGAGCACGTAAACAAACGACCGGCTTCTCTTCAAGTTATACTTAAAAATGTTTGCTCACTGAGAAAACATTTTAATGAGCTAATTGTTTTAACAAGGAAATGCTTGCACAGACTGGAATTGATTTACCTATCGGATATAGATATTAAAGAAGAAGATACAAAAATATACGAGATTTTTGAATTCAATACGTATGTTTTATTACGAGAAGACAGAAGAGGTGGATGAATACTAATATATGTAAGTGACAGAGTGTAGTTTAATCCAGTAAAATACGGAATTACAGCGACGTACGGGGTTGTTTGTGCAGGGACGGCTAAACATTAATGAATACGCTACTGACATTATAGTTATCTATAGACCGCCAAGCACTTATTTCCAATGTATACCAAAACGAAACAACATAATTATGGTCGGCGACAACATATATGGACTCAACTGCTGACAGGTATCTTAACGCACTATCGGGCTGAGAAGGCTTGCGGTTGCATTCTAGAAGCGTACACGGTAACGACTAGAATTGCGGAACGCTACCTAACGGGATTATCAGTTGATTTGAACATAAACAAATGCGCCCAAGCGACTAGAATGATCATTCAAAACAAACTCGTGTGTAATAAACTTCACAATGTTGATTGGCAACAATTATTAAACATACATGATCCTTTAGAATTATATGATAATATTTACACGAATTTTAGCAACATTTATGAGTCTACCAAACAACCATAAACAGTTAAAAAACGAGACAGATCCTGGGTTAATAAAACATTACAAAACATGATGATACGCAAAGATGACCTATTTAGGCGCTAGAAAATGTATCGAAACAATAATAATTTTAGATTACAATACAAGAAATATATAAATAAAACAAATAAAAAAGCTTCATTTAACCTAAAAGTAACATTAGGTTAGATGAAGCTACGACCATGCATGTCGTCAGAATACTAGACCCACTGGACTGTAATAAGTCTCAGGGATCAGGTGGCATTAGGGTACAAGATTTAAAGGAAATCTAGATACTGATGAGTTCTGTCCTAGCATATTTTATAAGTACACGAATAAATTAAAAGAGTCAATTATCAGACCAATTTACAAGCAAGGACCACATCTGGAATATACAAATTACCGACCAATAGCTATTTTAATACCATAAATAAGATTATTGAAAAGTTCATAGTTTAACATATCACAACTTAGACCAAAATGAAATTATTACCGATATTCAATATGGTTTTAGACCAAACATAAATACGGCAACGGCGTTAGCAACATTTACTGACGGTGTAAATAATTACCTTAATGATAAAAACATTGTGGTAGCAGATTTGTGAAGTCTATTAATAAATAGACTTCAAAAAAGCCTTCGACACCCTGGATCACGACGGCTTGTTGCAGGCAATGGATGAGTGTGGATAAGTGGAGTGATGGTGTATTTTTTTTGGGTGGGAAATCATCAAATGACTTCTCCCGCTTTGGGTGGAGCGGGAGGGCGTGTCAGACTTTTACTGACTAAAACTCACCCGTGTTCCTTCAGTTGCCTGCGCCAGGGCCACGGTTACTCTTTCGAATTACCCGCGACCCTGAGGCGTCGGTCCTATCGGACCCCGTCATTTTGTGCTGACAGCTCTTTGAGGCGCGCGTGGAACACGACACGCCGTCGACCCGGGCCTGGTCCCTACCGTCCGTCCGCAAACCCGCGCCTACGGTGGCCGGGAATCTGCAGGCGCTCCCGACGCCCAGGGCGTCTCCTGCGGCGACTTGGGGCGCGAGGGCGCAAGGCTCTCTCCCTCACGCGCTCCGCCTCCTCCTTCGCGAGCATTACTGCTTCGCAGAAGGAGGTGACAGCTTTCTATTCCCTCTCGTTCCGTACCATGGCCTGGACCAGGGCCGGACGCGAGATATCGCCGGGCAGACCTCCACCGTATGCTCCACCGTGTCCTCCGGGCGATCCACACAATGGTTACACCCGGGCGTTTCCTCCCGCCTGATGCGAAACAGGAACCTCCCGAAACAACCGTGTCCGGTGAGGACCTTTTTTTTTTTTTTTTTGTTCCTGGGGTGGAAAATCCTCATGGATGTCCTCCGCCCTGGGACGGGCGTAGGGGTCTGTCAGACTCTTACTGACTAAAAACCACCCCGATGTTCCATCTCACACCTACACCGGGGTCGTGAGAACACATAATTCCGCTTGCGCGGGCCCCGTCTCGGGCGGGGGGAGTGAGGTGTACTTCCCCCGCAACGTCTGTGAGCAGCGCACGCGGAACACTACGCGCGCCGCCTTCTCGGGTCCTGATGTTGGGGGGCGACGGATGTCCCCGAATCCGTCGCCCCTGGACCCATTTAGGGGGGCCGAAAGAGGGCGTTGTCCGCCCTCCTCCGACGCCCGGTGCGTCTTCTGCGGGCCGGGTCGAGAGTCAAAATCTCTCTCTCCCTTTCCGCAGCCTCCTTCTGCAAGATGACCGTTTCGCAAAAGGAGACCACTGCGTCCCAGGACTCTGCGCCGCCGACCATCGCGTTCACGACGGCCGGCAGCGACAGGTCACTGCCTACTTCTGAGGTGAGGGACGGCGCGGCTCCTCCCAAGCGGCACACTCTGCCAGCGTATGCCACGCCTTGTCCTCCCGGTAGTCGACGCAGTGGTGACACCGAGCATCCGGCTCCCTGTTTATGCGACACAGGTACTTCCCGAAGCAACCATGCCCCGAGAGCACCTGCGTCGCCCGCCGACATGGAGCCGTGCCTCCTCCCGAGCCAGAGGTCGAGCACTGGCCGGACCGCCTCGATGGTGACGAGGCCGGCGGTAGGGCGTGAAAGCCTGTCCCGCCATTCCGCCACCAGGACCTCGCGAAGCTGCGACCGACGCTGCTCCATATGGCGCTGCATAGGCCGCTCGCCCCGCGCCCTCGCTTCCTCGCGCCACCGATATAGTGACGCCAGCACCTTCGCATCTAGGTCCCATGGCGGGGATCCGGCCAGTGCACAAGCCGCCTCGTAGGAGATCGTGCGATACCCCCTTATGACTCTGACGGCCATTGCTCTCTGCGGCTATCGCAGCACAGAGATGCTGGCGGCTGTCAGGTCAGCCGCCCAGATCGGGGCCCCGTAAAGGGCCATCGATCGCACGATCCCCACGTAGAGCCGCCTACAAGCGGCGCTCGGGCCCCCCAGATTGGGAAGCAGCGTTGACAGCGCCCCAGCCGCGCCCAACAACTTGGGCGCCAGCCGCCAGAAGTGGGGTCCGAAGTCCCACCGGCTGTCGAGCACCAATCCCAGATATTTCATGGTGGGCTCGACAGCGATCCGGACCCCCCCGACCACAATGTGTGATACCGCCGCCGTCGCGAGCAACGCTGCCTCCCTGTGCGAACTCCCCCGGGCCGTGACCAGCGTGTCGTCCGCGTAACACGTCAGGTGTCCGGTGAGGACCTGTGTCAGGCGGAAGGTGAGGACGCCGTGGCGCCTCTCCAACCAAAGAGCGGACTTATCGCCGCTATTGTGGCGTGCCCAGTACTGGGGTTGTGACAATCGCACCCTCCACGTCGCCATGAGATCCCGCCGGAGCTCTGTCCGCTGTACCGTGATTTCTCGCGGCAGCGGAGTTACACCCGGCGTTTTGCCTCCTCGCGCCACTCCCATACGTGCGCGAGGGCTTTTGCCTCCAGATCCCATGCTGTATATGGGCCTGAAGGTTAAGTTGCTCAAGTAAATAGTATGTGTAATGTTATAAAAAACTGCAAAGCTTACATGTACGCCGACGATACATGTCTCCTATTCAGTGGCAAAGACCATATCTCCATACAAGGTGCAATACAAGACGATTTGGATAATATAATCAAATGGGCACACGAAAATGGCACAATAATTAATGTAAGCAAAACTAAGTGCATGCCAATAAATCATCCGTATTCCCGTAACAAAAACATTGACTTGAATATCAAAGTTCATAATTATGAATGTCTTCACAGCGGAAAATCAAGCTGTCAATGTATTAATTTAGATCAGGTAAAAACATTCAGGTACTTAGGACTGACCGTTGATACTAAATTTGCATGGAACGTACACATAGACACGGTTTGTAATAAAGTTCGGACAGTTCTGGGTAAATTGTATACCCTGAAGCCTGTAGTCAAGAGAGGACTATTGTATCCAGTAAACTATGCACTTGCAGACTCCATTATCAGTTACGGGTTATGTTTTTGTGGACTTACTTTTAAAACATATCTCGATAAAATAAAAATATTACAAATACGACTTCTGAAAATGTTGGTGAAAAAGAGAAGTAAACAAAGCTTGAACAAGGAATATGAAAAATTATTGCAGAAGTGCAGTATATTACCATTTGACATGAAGGTTAAAATTAAAATGATCCTAGAACAACACAATAATAAAAAACACAAGAAAGAAAAAGTGCATAACTACCCAACCCGACTTGCTAAGAAAATGAGACTGCATGTGCCTAATGTGAATAAGCAAGCGGCAAGCGTATGAGCCAATGGACACCTACATTAATCAATGAATTACCTGAGGGATTGATTGATCGTGTCAACAGTAAAAACCACTTAAAAAGTGTCCTAAGGAAACATTACCTGTCGATGTGTTTGTGCTGTGGTTGATCGGCGGCCTTAGTCGGTTAATGTCGTGAGTCTAAGTCTGCCTACCCTACACTGATGTTCTGTAAACCTACTATGGCATGGTTATATGACATGACATTGATTGACTGGTGCCGCTGAGTATAGTGGCTTTGATATGAAGTCGTGGACTGTAGACCTATAATAATAATCGTTTATTTTCTTACCACAATAAGGGTACATTTGAGAGGCATTAAGGTTGCCTGGAAGAGATCGCAGAAAGCGATAAGGCCGCTCATTGTATGTTTTTTAGTATGTTTTTTTTTTGCTTTGTAATTTTGGGGTGTACAATAAAGTATATATAAATATATCAATACAAAGTACATAACAACAATAAGTATACCGTGGGAGACTGGTCCCTAAACTAGACGCGAGGTCTGAACTTCAGGACACCAGGTCTCCACCCCTTGGGTAGTTCTTACATTCAAATTTTTGTGTATTATTCCAACCTAATTTTAATAACTTACATTTTAGTAATGTTTTAGTGATGATTAGTTAAGCAAAGATTCCGCGAGAACCTACTGCCGACAAATTGCTTTGCAGTTTGGCAGATGTTATATTTAAGTAAAAGTGTAGTACCTACAGAATGGAATAATTAAAAAAAAATAAGATAGAGGTACGGGAAGTAGACCGGCCGTAACGCTTATCAGTACCCCGTCAGGGTATATATGTTCTGTGATCAGTACACTCTGGTACGGGACGGAACTCTGTCAGAAACTTGCCGCGTTGAACGTGTTAAAGAATATAATTCGTCACTAATAAAACCTTCGTTTAGACTTATAGGTAGGATATGGAACAACTGGTCGTTTTACGGAATCAATCATCCACATCTTTATTCGGGTAGGGCTCCGTTAGCTTGTGACCGTTACAACTTTCTGCACCATTGCGCACGTGCGCCCCTCTGTCACCACGACAACGCACATAACAACATAACTAAACAAAACAGCATCGCCAAATTGTGTTCCAATTAACCTTAATATTACAACTAAGATCAAGTGACAAACAGATTACGTCATATATGACGTCGTAATAAAGTTCGGTCAACGATTTGTGGCAATAAATTTTAACAGTCTCATTTATTTTGAGAGAGCGTTGTTATTAAAGTGATTAAAGTCAAATGATTTTCATTGTTGATATTGTTTTATGTAAAACAGCAATTTTATAGGCTACATTGTTGAGCTGTGTAGGTCTTCAAACGAAGCAATGAAAATCAAAGGGTTACGTCATCATCTTCGTTTTTGGTTAACAATAGTAATGAATGTGATAATAGTGAGTGCCAAAGAGCTAGAAATGCCGGGCAGCTGTCAGCAGGGACATTATTATGAGCCTAGTGCTCTCAGCTGCATGACCTGTCCTGCTAATGCTTCCATGGTCACTTCTGCAGATGGTAAGTAAACTCCTGATTTTTACTGCAATCAAAATGGGAGAGCCTTTATGGTGGAGAAGCTGTGTATGTGGTATATGCCTGTGTTCAAGACAAAACTGAAAAAAAGGTTACACCCATCTCTCCTAAACCAGAAGTTCGTTAGCCAAGGGAATATAATACAGGATTAGGCTGAACTGCCATAAGTTTAAAGAGTACCGAGACTGTTCGAAAATCCTTAAATGAATTGCATTAATGAATGGGGGAGTAAGACTCCCCCCGCCACCTCGGGTCCTGTTATATGGGGAGTGGGGGGGCGGCGGACGTTCAACCATTTATGACCAGCATTAAGACATTCAGCTGTTTTTTAGAAGGTGTAGTAGTGGTTACTACCATAATGGTATTCCAACGTGTGCGCACCGTGCACGTACCTTTACTTCTACGATAGCATACATTAGCCAAACAAGAGCCCATTTTCGTAACATAAGATATTATAGTCATAACAAACAGAAGCGGCCACCGAAAGTAATTTGGCATAATAATTTACTGTGGAACCACTTATAATACATTCCGTATTATAAGTGGTTCCACAGTAAATTAGTATTTGGACCCTTCCTTTTTGAATAGCATCTACAAGTATGCCCGCATTCGACAGACATATACATACCGATTTAATATATTTTCCACCTCCTAGGTTTCGGTTGCTCCTGCGCTAAGCACAGCGTACCAAAAGGTATAGATCGCTGCAGACCATGCAATGCTATTGAAGTCGTGTCTGCTGACGGTACCGCGTGTGTACCGCGCCGCTGCCAGAATGTTTCAGGCAGGATCGCCTGCAGGAAGTGTCCTGGGGATTATATTACAGGTTAGGCTGTATTCAGATTTTTTAAGTATCAATGGATTACCTGTTTTTTTTTTTATATTTAGATCAATTCGTGTCGATTCATAAGAGCTGTAGGCCAGTAAATAGATACGGCTTCAAATAAACCGCCAGAATGCAAGTCCCGATGAACCTTAATATGTAAATTTATACTGTGAAAATCCGCAAAGCCGTCGAGAGCGGAGCAAAAAATTTCGAAGTAAGATTTACGTTACTAGATCAAGTTAAACAAGGATCAAGGATTAGCAACAAAATGTACCTAGATACCTTATAGAAAATCATTATTTTCTAGAAATCTAAGATTTATCGTTATGCGTTCTGTATTATTGCACACATAAATCTGCATATAAAGTATTTAAATGGACTCTGAAACCTAAAACAATGTTTTTTTTTTGCATTAAATATTTTGGGAAAATATAACTAATATTTTTTCTATTCAGTAACCCAAAACATCGACGGCACACTGCTCAAAGAGGTGCAATGCGTCAAATGCGCGCGCGGCTACAAGGCACAGAACAACGTATGCGCACGGTGCGAGGCCTGCACCTGCACGAAGAGCCAAATCATCGTCAGAGGCATTTGTATACCGAAGAGCTATATAAACTCTAGACCCAAGTATGAGGAGGGTATTCTGCATCCACTGGCTCTGTTGGATGTGGTGAAACATGAGTATTTATGTATGGTAAGTAGCTTTCGGTGGTAATTATTAGTGTGGTCACTATTCTAGGTGTCGGTACACGGTGCTAGTAAGATGTGCAAGTTAAGGCACCTTGTCATCTGCCAAGCCCACCCTAACCTGGGGTTGTTTCTAGTCTAACCAGATTAAGCAGAATTTCAGCGAGGGAGCGACTGCTTATCTTAGGTATTTCACCTCCACAGCCCCAATTACCGGGTAAACACATAGTCAAATCAAGTGCCGATATTTTGTCTCCTATTATAATAAAAAATACTTTATAGCTCATCTTAATCAAAATTTAAGTTTATGTGAAGAAAAATACCGGAATAAATTACGGTTCTCAGTTGTAAAACCATTTTATAAAAAAGCGGCCAAGTGCGAGTCTGACTCGCCCATGAAGGGTTCAGTAGCAGCAAGAGTTGATTGAATGAAAGGTAAATTGCGGTTTACGATTTATGACGTATTAAAAAAACTACTTACTAGATCTCGTTCAAACCAATTATCGGTGGAAGTTTGCATGGTAATGTACAATTTTTAGTTTTATCATTCTATGTTATCATTGTGTGTTCATTGTATGTCATTTTATTTTTATGGAATTTCTTAGTAGCAGCCCGAAGTCTGGATTTGTGCCCGGTAGATGGCAATAGGCTCGCCCCCTATTACATTGGACTTAAACATAACTGGCGAAATGTGGGTGTACTATAGGTACACCTCTGCCCGACCCTTCTGGGAAATAAGGCGTGATGTTATGTTTTATCATTCTCTTATTTTAGAAGTTACAGGGGGAGGATACATTTTACCACTTTGGAAGTGTCTCTCGCGCAAACTATTAAGTTTAGAACAAATTTATAGTATAAACCTCAATATAATTTATGAAAACCTATCCATAGATAGCCCACACGTATGGGTTTGATGAAAAAAGTATGGGGAATCCCAAAAATTATTATTATTATTTTATTTTTGTGTGAAAATCTTAATGCGGTTCACAGAATACATCTACTTACCAAGTTTCAACAGTAGAGTTCTTATAGTTTCGGTAAAAAGTGGCTGACACACGCACGGACAGACAGACAGACAGACATGATGAATCCATAAGGGTCCCGTTTTTTGCCATTTGGCTACGGAACCCTAAAAACTAGCTGACACCGCAAACGTTGTTCTGCTTCTTTTTTTTGTATAATAGATGTTGGCCGTTTCCAGACCTACCAGATATGCACACAAAATTTCATTCAAATCGGTCCAGCCGTTTCGGAGGAGTTTGGAAACAAAAATTGCGACACGAGAATTTTACATGTTAAATAAAACGTGAGTTAAACAGTTATCCAGTAACCTTCTATTTTCCTATGATACCTATAATTTCAAAAATATACGAAAAAGCAAATGTCGAATTGTCTCATTTATGTACAAATACAAAACGCAATAAAATGGTTTTGAAAGAGGAAAGTCAACCGCACTACCACAACAGAACCGCTTGTTTTCAACTAATAAAATCGATTACTGAGAATATATAGACAAGTAGATACCGGTCACTGCAATGTTTTTCCACATGAGCAAAACATTTGACTTTGTGAAACATGATATACTGTGAGAAAAATGTGAGAGTTACGGTTTAAGAGGAAAACGACTACGAATAAGTGCGTGTTGTTTGAAGACAACATCTCATTGTTTTTTTTTTTTTTTAATGAACGATTTGGTGATAAAATTAATGCTGCCGTTGAAGCCATAATAGAATGGCTTAAACTAAATAACTTATGTGTGAATGTTTCCAAAACAAAATATAATCACTAATCTTATTACAAAATGAAAAATGAAGCAATGAAAATTATTGGAGGTGAAAATGAAATTGAAGAAGTAGCCTATGCGAAAGGACAATGCCAGAAACTCTATAGAACGTTTCCCCACTAAAATCAAAAAGTTATTTACAAGCCTGCAATATGCAGCATCTTAAAGCTTATTTATAACTGTCAACTAAACATTTGTCCTAATGCCTGTAGAACTTGCGGTTTCTGTTAAAATCATAAAACTATAATGACATTGATTATGGGTTAGGTGCAGTTTATAATTGTTAAAAAGCGATTGAACAACATTTAAGTTACGCATTATCACAATTATTATAATCGTAATATGAGTTTTTGTTTTACAGGTATTTAAAACTTTTTTTTTGTTGTTTAACATGCGCAATAAGTAAAGCAATTGGAAATTCAGGGTGAATTCAGGTTGAATTCCTTTTATCATTGATTTGTAATCAGCAAGTTCTACTGAAAAACAATGTCAAAGTCAAAGTCAAAGTCAAAGCATTTATTTCAAATAGGCCCATAAAAAGGCACTTTTGAACGTCAAAACTTACATTAAAAATAGAACAGATTCTAGGCGCCACTTCCAAAAAGTAGTTTCGTATGGAGAAGAAGTGGCAAGAAACTCCACCGTTACTCTTTTAAAATGTTTTACAATATTTTGTATACATTAATTATATTTCTATATGTGAAGACGATGCACCAAGAATAAAAATACTATACCACTATTGGTACAAAAAAATTAAAGATAAAGCAAAGGTATATAAATTAATCACGTGATAGGTACATTGTGCTCACATATTTACAAACAATTGTAAAAATATATGATTTTCCTAAAATATTAACTTGGAATAATACAGTGTGTGAGTAAAGTAAAAATAACCAAATATACAATACAATAAGCAAATAGTATGATTTTGTCTAGCCTAGAGATTGTCTAGAATCTAGAGATTGTCCTATGGAGCAGGACCAGCATGTTTCCAAGCATTCTTATCAAGGATATAATCTTCTATATAATGTATATAATGTAATCTTGTACAGACTTCATTCACTCTTCCTTCTTCGTTCAGTCTATCTCTCTGTGGAATGCACTCCCCCAAGAAATCAGGGTGGCAACCAACCGATTATCCTTTAAAGTTAAAGTTCGTGAGCACATTCGCAAGAAGCTGGCAGTATCATCTTAAGGGTAATGTTTTCTCATTGGCTGTTTTATTTGTTTTAGTATAATTATATATTTATGTATATTTATTTGTGCTTATATTTATATATAATTAGGTATATATGTATATCTATGTCTTAGATTAAATATTTATTCCTTGGTTTTTTATAAATTGCACCTACCACTGCTTGTCTCTGCATCACCCAAAGGTTGACTGGTAGAAAATGCCTATGGCATTAAGTCCGCCGCTGTACAAAATGTGCGTGAAGTATAAATAAATAAATAAATAATGTATTATGAAAAGGTCCTTTAATCATTACAATTATTATCATAAATTGACATTTCCTGTAAATAGCTGGGGCTGGACCTGGCATTGTCATTTAGTCATAGTAATTGATAAAAAATGTAATTTACACTAAGGAATCTCAGGAAAACTGTTGGGCGTAATACTGCTCTATTGGCTTATCATGGATATGTCACAACTGTGCTAAGATACGGCTTAATCAAATGGGTAAATCCACTGACAGCAATAAGGCATTTATTGTGCAAAAAAAAGTGTTTATGAGCTGTGTTTGGTGTAGACCCATTAGAATCGTGCAGACCAATTTTTAAAAATAATGGTTTATTAACATTAACATGCTTATACATAATGTAAATGGGAGCATTTATAAAAAAAAACATCCTCACCTATTCAGTAAAGCCGATAGCGTCAATGTTTATAAGGTAGGCGAAATCTCAAGGGATCCAATAAAATTGGCAATACCAAGATGTAGAATAGCGTCAGTACGCTATTCTACATCTTGGCATTGGCAGTCCATAAAACCACTGTCGAATGGCAATAAAGATATTTAATAATATACCGAAGGTTATTAGAGAACTGCGAACCAGCTTATTTTAGAGCTTGGCATATCGTAAATTGTTTTTATACTATCATGGAATTTATGAGTTCTAGGACAAACGGGAATTAAAGTTGCATTACATGAAAACTAAATTTGTGATTTTTATTTTAAGACATTTGTAACTAAAGGACAATGCCAGAAACTCTATAGAACTTTGCCCCACTAAAATCAAAAAGTAATTAACAAGCCTGCAATATGCAGCATCTTAAAGCTTATTTATTACTGTTAACTTAACATTTGTCCTAAATACTGTAGAACTTGCGGTTACTGTTTAAATCTTAAAACTATAATGACATTGATTATAGGTTATGTGCAGTTTACAATTGTTAAAAAGCGATTTAAACAACATATAAGTTACGCATTATCACAATTATTATAATCGTAATATGAGTTTTTGTTTTACTGGTATTTAAACCTTTTATTGGTGTTTAACATGCGCAATATGTAACGCAATAGGAAATTCGGGGGTTGAATTCCTTTTATCATTGATTTGTAATCGGCAAGTTCTACTGAAAAACAATGTATTTTGAAAAGGTTCTTTAATCATTACAATTATTATCATTAATTGACATTTCCTGTAAACAGCTGGGGCAGGATCTGGCATTGTCCTTTCCTTGGTTGAATTATTAATTTATTGATATTTCTTTGACATTTGTAATTTGATATATAAACAATTCTTGATTGAGTACTTTTTTTTGACATGGGAATTTGATTATTTTGTTTAAATTGATTAAATTAGAATCATTACTAATGTCACAAAATTTGCATGCCGAATTTAGTGGGCGGAATTTTGAGAACTATCGTGTATGTGTTATATAATCTGTAAAATACCATATTTCAAGCAAATAAATGAACCCACCTATCCATCTACCTACCTATATATTGATCTATACATCTATATCACTATCTATTTAAAAAAATACTCGTCTTTAGACACACTCAACAAGTCAAGTTCACGCACCTGTGCAAGTTAAAAGGGTTGTTAGGTACACATGGCGTTGGGCACGCCACAATAGCGGCGGTAAGTCCCCTCTTTGAGGAGTGGTTGGAGAGGTCCTCACCGGATACGGTTGTTTCGGGAAGTTCCTGTTTCGCATAAGGCGGGAGGAAACGCCCGGGTGTCCCGTCCCGGGTGGAAAGCCGTCACCTCCATCTGCGAAGCAGTAATGCTCGCGAAGGAGGAAGCGGAGCGCGTGAGGGAGAGAGCCTTGCGCCCTGCGAAGCTTGTTGAATAGTTTGCATGTCAAACTCGTAAACCCACGTCTCGTCACCAGTGACAATGCGTTTCATTAATGTTGGGTCGGAATTGACTCGTTCTAGCATGTCCCCAGCGACTGTTATGCAATTGAGTTTTTGGAGAAAATTCAGTTCTTTTGGGACTAGCCGAGTGGCAACATGTTTCATATCCAAGTGATTATTTAAAACGGTACGGATCGACTGGCGAGACAGAACGTTCAGCGATCTCTCTCAAACTTGAATGATTATTTTCAGTCATTTTCGATTTACCGTAATCCTTCTGTAACATTTTCAGTGACTCCGAACACGAAATTCCATTGGCGATGCAAAATTTAAGACCAACTCTTTGTTTGACGTCCATTATGAAATTCGCAATACACACTAGAAAACAGCACTGTATTTAATTTAGGTATCAGATGCAACTCAAACTCCGCGCCAAAATGGAAAACAGTTGAGCCAATCTAACACCAAAAAAAAAAAACAAGAGAAATGAATTTGGAACCATAAAAGTCATCCATTCCCGATACTTTTTGACAGAATGTGTATGGTATGAGTGGGGCAATACCAAATAAACTTTTTTTGCATTAGTGCGGTTTTACATCGTACTTGACATAATTGATTGATGTATTGACGTTATGAGACTGTACATCGCGCGGAAGTGCGGTAATCGAGGCTTTTTCAATGCGAAGACCCTCCACAACCGCGAGGTGTGCAGTCTCAGGGAATATTTTTAAAGCCGAAATAGGTAGGCACCGTGATGTGGTCGCAGTGTAACAAGGGACTCACCCCGTTCTCCATGGCTAAAGGGAACTGGCGCAAACCTGTAGAAATTACATTTTAATTTTTATGTCTTAAACCTTAAAATCCACCAAATCCATGTCCTTTAAATCCATGTATTACACCTTTACAAAAAGTGCGAATACAATTTAGACCAATAATGACTGGCAAATTAAATAGATTTCATAATACACTTAATACTAAGTTAAATGTTCTGCGCCATAAAAAGGACGATGCAAATAAATTGTATGAGGATTTCTTTTCATTCGTGCACACTACAAAACGTACAGATGGCGCCACTAGGTGAACATCTAAGTTTGATAAGCTCCGTGTTAAATATTTTTCTATGATTATAATTACTGTGAATTTTTAACTAAATTTATAACTTACGTGAACGTCCAAGGACAAATATCAAGTGAAAGTGTTATTCAAGCTCTCTGTGACGGGCATCTGTGAAACCATCAGAATTAAAATCGCAGGACCAAGTGCAGTTGAACTACGAATATAACGTTTAAAAGTGCTAAAACACCAAAGTACATCTCAAATAAAATTAACATAACGATTATCTGCAACAAAATCGTAATAACGGTGTCAAAAAAGCTAGCTAGCATCATAGTAAAAAATCACAGTGAAAAAATTTGTGGAATGTGTGACAAATCAGTCAAATTTGTAAAGTTCAATATTTGAAATTTAAAATCCGAGCAATACGGTGGCAAATTTTGATTTAATAACATATGTTCAGGTGGCGCAGCGTGATACTCACCGGTTGAGATATATTGACTACAATAGTGAAACGAGTTCGAACCCAGCGTCCTGATTCGATTTTTGTAATTTGTCAAGTTTTAAGGAACAAGATAATACAACGATAATGGCCAACGACTGTGGTGGTTGTATGAATACAATCGCAAATAAAGATTACCTGCAATGTTGTATTTGTAAATTAAGAAGAAAAGTATGAAGAAACGAAATTGTCATTGGAAGAAAAATCTTCCAAAATTCAAGCTCTTGAGAAAGATAACATACAGTTACAAACATCAATCCAGGATATAAGTAGACGCCTCAACCTTAGGGAACAGAACATTAAAGCGACCAATCTCGAAATTCAGAATGTGCCCGAAAACCGTTCAGAAAACCTACTTACCACGGTGTTACAACTTGGCAACATCACTAATAGTGAAATCGTGGAAGCCGACATCGCTCATTGTACCAGGATCGGAAAAAAGGATACCCAGACTGCTCGACCTAGATCTATTCTAGTGAAATTCCACAACCCACGCCTACGAGATACATTCTTCGCTGCTACTATCAACTACAACCAGAAAAACACAAATAATAAGATAAATACGAGTCACCTTGGTAGCGCCACTGAGAACCCAGTTCCGGTTTACGTGGTGGAACATTTGTCGGCAGATAATAAAGCTTTACACGCGGCGAGCCGAATACGTGGCTAAGCGCTTGGGTATAAGTTTGTTTGGGTGCGGAACGGAAGAATATTTATGAAGAAGAATGAACATTCTGAGCGCATTGTTGTCACGAACCAAGATAAACTCAAGTCTATAACGTAAAAATATGTTGGGATAATATTGAGCAAACTTTTGAACGTTTTTGTAGTTTAATTAGCCTCATTCGATAGTTCACTTCGGATTTATTATCAGAATGTAGGCGACCTTAAAACGAAACTTAATATTTTTGGACCATAAAATGTCCTTACAAGATTACGACATAACTGTGCTTAGGGAGACTTGGCTGAACGGTGGTGTTTACGACGCCGAATTATTTGATAACAGGTATGATATCTACAGACGAGATCGCGAATCTAGTCGATATAGAGCGCGCAGGGATGGTGGTGCCGTGTTGATAATGGTTTCTAGGAAGTTAAAGTCGTGTAGACAGCCCCACCTAGAAAGTTTATGTGAGGATTTGTGGATCAATATTGAAACCGCCCCGCGTGGCACAAAAACACATAAATTTCGTATTTGCGGTGTTTATCTGCCCCCGCCTGTAACCTATGACATCTTGCAAGTATTTCTGAATTCTGCTCAGGGTGCTCTTGACAACGAAAATCACACACTTATCTTAGGGGACTTTAATCTCAGTAATATAATTTGGAAAATCGATGAGCAAAACACAGGTCTTGCCCAATCATATCCTAGTAATATTAGCGAGGTGATTAAATGTTTCCTAGATTTTGTTTCTTTAAATGCTTGAGAGCAGTTTAATCACTTACCAAATGCTAAATTTAAAACATTAGATCTTGCCCTCTGTAATACTACGATAGATAACCTTAGCCGTTGCACCTGTCACTTGATTTCAGAAGATCCCTTGCACCCATCATTTGAATTCTCTTTATCCCTTACCATTAACATAAACAATCTTCAAGCTAAGCCAACAACAAAACCAGACTTTTTTAAAGCTGACTACGATAAAATCATGATGTCACTAACTAATAAAATGATTAATACATTTTACAAGGTACTGCACGATGTCGTCAAAGAAAATGTCCCGATGAAAAGAATTTTGGCCAAAAAATATCCACAGTGGTATTCTAAAGATCTTATACGTCATCTAAAAGAAAAAAATAAATATCGCGTTAAAATTAAAAAGTACAAAAATCCCCTAGAGATCATCTCATTTGAGACACTGGTAGGCTTACGGATGTCTGTTACAAGAACTATATCTCGTAGTTAGAATGGAAGAATCACTTGCAAAGGATCCGAAAATGTTACGGACATTTATTAAAAATAAAAATAAGAGTACTTACCCAGCAGAAATGTGTCACATGAACAAGACAGCATCAAGTGGACGCGTAAGTAACTTGTTTGCCGAGAACTTTGCCCAAGTCTACAATACCTCGTCGACTGTAAATGTTTCAAACCACGTTGACAGCTGTCTTGCTCCGTCCGGTTTCTGTAAACTAGAATTTGGTGCTGAGGAAATATTCCGATCCCTAAAAACCTTGGATGAACGTAAAGGTGCAGGAAGTGACGGTATTCCTCCCGTATTTATCAAAAGATGTGCAAAAGTACTAACTTTACCTCTGAAACTTATTTTCAACAAGTCAATTGTGGCTGGCGTATTTCCTGAGAGGTGAAATGAAGCTTTAGTGGTTCCTATTTTCAAATCAGGAGAAAAGCACCAAGTTTTCAACTATCGGCCCATCTCTATTTTAGACATATTCGGCAACCTACTTGAAAAGTTAGTAACCACACGCATAAGTACCCCACCAACATGGTTTTATCAGTTCAAGGTCAACCTCTACAAACCTTATGTGTTATGTCTCAGCCATATCAGAATCTCTTGATAAAAGAATCCCGGTAGATACTGTATAAACTGATTTTAGTAAGGCATTCGATAAGGTTGACCACAATATACTACTGAAAAACTAAATCAGTTAGGAATAGGGGGGACAATGCTTGAATGGTTCCATTATTACCTTGTTGGCAGGAATTCAAGAGTGGTAATTAATGGTCACCACTCTGACACCTTTTCAGCAACAGCAGGAGTCCCGCAAGGCTCGGACTTAGGCCCTATCCTCTTTAACATCTTATTAACGACATTACGTTATGTTTGAAGCACTCAAGTTTTTACTTGTTTGCCTACGAAGTCAAAATTCTGAAACCAATAGCTACCAACTTAGATTCCGCACTGTTATAGGCTGATCTCGATAGAATGGCGGATTGGTGTAGAATAAACAAAATGTCACTGTACGCAGTTCTCTCGTTATAAAATAGTGCAAAACAACAATTACACACTGAATCAGCAAACACTACAAGAGTTAGACGAAGTTAGACGTGACCTGGGAATTGTGTTATTTGTCCCTGATGTATGTATCCTTGCATGTAATTGTGTAGCCTCTGTTGGAGATCCAATAAATAAATAAATTTTATAAAAGTTTTGAAAAGAAAACAAAAAATAATTGCCCTAATTTTAAATTTAGTGACTTAGCACCTAGAGGTATTAGAATAAGAAGAGAAAGACTGTTCGAGCTGTATGGCCTTAAGACTAACATTAACACTGGAACTTACAATAAGTATATTACTACATATTCCAAAAAAAAAAAAAAAACCTGCAAGCTGACTAAAGCCCTGTACATTAGCTACAAGATCAAATCAGCAGAAAATAAAAATAAAAATATGTAGTTTGGAAAGCTATAAATAACTGAACTAGTAGGTAAAAATACGAAACACTGACTATTTATTGGAGACTTCACCACTTCACGCCATAAGCTATAACTTAGAATTAGCTCAAGAATTTGTACATTTCTTTACTAATATACCATCTAAAACTACGGAAGCTTTAAATTCCTCCCCCAAAGTCTCAATTGATTTATTAAGAGCCAACGTTCCAGGCTGCCCGGTTGAATTTCAAAATAAACGTATAAACCCTATGATAGTTATAAAAGCTTTTCGGCAAATAAAAATCAAATCGACCGAATTTGTTTGGGGAATGTCCATCAAAGTTTGTACCATCCATAAAGAGTATTTCCAGATTGAATGAAATACAGTAATGTTATATACCACTTGTAAAATCTGGGTATAGCAAAGACACCAACAATTATAGACCAGTATCCGGTAATCAGCAAAGTGTTCGAAAAGGTAACGCTCAATCAAATGCGTAATCATTTTAACATCAACAAAATCTTACACGATCAGCAATATGGTTTCACCAAAGGTCGTACAACGGTACGACTGACGCCGGTGTCACTATATTAAAACACATATTTACAGCGTGGGAGGAACCCAATATGCCATAGGAATTTTTTGTTACCTCTCCAAGGCATTTGACTGCGTTAATCACGAAACCTTGCTTCTGAAACTTGAGCATTACGAACTAGGTAAACATGCGCTGAGTTTAGTAAAATCTTATTTAGATGATAGACAACAAAAAGTTCAAATAAATTCACCTGGTTTAAAAGTAAAAATGGGTGTTCAAATGAATGATCTACCCCATTTATTAAAAAAACCGACCACGGATGGTGTTATTTGCTGACGATACTTCCTTAATTTTTAAGATAAGTAGTCGTTCATGAGATCTTGACGACATAACTAACGCCCTACTGCAGGTACAAAATTGGTTTACTGTTAATAATTTATTAATAAATGGGAAAAAATACTAAATGCATAAGGTTTGCTTTGCCGAATGTTAAAAGTAGTGATTGTGACATAGTATTGAATAAAGAGAAACTAGAATTCTGCTGTTTTGGGGATCACGCTCAAGTCAAGGCTGCAATGGGGTCCTCATTTAGCATGTCTTACAGGACGGCTAAGTTGAGCAACATATGCTCTAAGAAAAATCCGTCAATTTACTCAAAAATCCGGCTAGTCGATTTCAGTTACTTTCATAGTATGATGTAAGACATGATACTATGAAAGTAACTATGTATTTTATTATGGGGAATGCGATGCAGATTTCGAGTCTATTTTACTCTGCAAAAAAGAGCCATCAGAGCAATATATGGCCTCCGCAGGCGCGATTCTTTAAGGGAACTATTTAAAGCAAATAAAACCATGACCGTACCTTGTCAATATATATTATATGAAAACATCATGTACGCAAGGTAATTTTTAAATCTTTTCAGTAAAAAAGGTGAAAGACACAACTATAGGACTAGAAATAGGGACCAATTAGTTCACCCAGGTTTCAGACGGGCTAAAGTAGATTCATCCTTCATACTGTATAAAATGTGACAATAAAATACCTCCCCATGGACTCCAACTGAATGAAACAAAGTTTAAAACTTGTATCAAAAGCACACTATGCAGCCAAGCATATTATAAGTAGGGGGATTACATCTCTGACCAAAATGCTTGGCTCAACGCTGGTTCTGCTCCACAAGGGCGCATAAACTAATTGATTAGAATTCTTAAATATTCTTTGAGCTGCAAAACCTATCTATGCACTGTATAAATTCTTTTTTTAGGATTGTATAATTGCAAAGCACATGTGTGTGCACTATGTACCTACTATATGGCTACCATTTACAGGGTACTTCTTTCATTGACTTGAATGTGCCCTAGCGGCTGAGAGTATGTCACGCTCACTCAAATGTCTCGCTGGTAGGGAACTTAATGATCCAAAACACAAGCCACCGTGTGTGTTGGATCGAAGTTCCCTTCAAAATGGTTGTGCTGATCCATACGCCATATTCGTGAATGGGAGATTATTCCGTCTTGCATCTTGTGTAACCCGTTTAGAAGTAAGTTACTATATTCTTGAGCCCCCAATATTATATCTATTGGTTCTCTTGTGTAGTAAGTAGGATCGGCAAATAGTTTGTTTTGTAAACAATTTGATTCTAGTTCTGGTACATTTTTTCTCTGGCAAACAGCCAGTTAGTTTTGGTAGTATTATAAGTGTGACTGGTAACCTATATTCACTCGGAAATCTTGGCTGTAGCATGACATTAATATAATTTTTCGATGTTTTAGGTTTTTGGTCAGCAATCCCGATTACTTTGGTTTGTATCTTTATACGTGGGTATGACAATAGTTGGGCGACCTCTTCTGTGCAGAATGATGCCTCTGAACCTTGATCACATAGAACCCTTAGTAAATGCGATGTCCCATCCGACGAGTGGGTTTTTATTAAGGCTGTCGCTGGAAGTGTGGTTTTGGGTACATTAGTTTTGTTAACAGTAGACATATTTGAAACAGTTTTCTTTAAGAATTTACTTGTTGATGGCGTTGTGTAGTCGTCGTTTTTTGACTCACTTTTTGCTTTTCTTATAGGAATGTTATTGTTGCTCTGGTGTAAATAGGAATGATGACCTGTTTTACCACAATATGCACAACTTTTATTGCTGTGACATTTTATCGACGTTTCATGACTCAAACAATTTTTGCACATTTGTTTTTCGTTTACGACCATATTGCGATCTTGCACTGATAGCGTTTTAAAACTTAACGTTTATCTACTTGTTTGGTTGTTGTATTTAATGACTCATGGCGCGAACTGTGAGCAGGAAATTCTTCCCTCAAGGAGCTTGAAGTTTCCAGACACTTAAAACTTTTTTCTAAGAATCGCATCATTGCCGAAAATTCTTGCAATTTATTTGGGTCTTCTAATTGATGTTAAAATTTTTCATTAGTTTCTGAGTCCCATATTCTACTTATTATTCTTGTCAAAATAGGATCCTAAGTTGAAATGTCGATGTTTTGACTTTTTAGTGTTTCTAGGTTCTCGTTGATTGAAGTATAAGGCATTACTTTTTCTTATTTTGGCATACTTAGAATGTTATCGACATGCTTAGTGATAATTATTCTTTCATTTTTGTATCGTCTTGTTATCAGATTCCATGCAGTTGTGTAATTAGCGTCACAGACTGCTAAATGATTGATCAGCTTAGCGGCGTCACCTGTTACATGCGTTTTTAAATACTGCAATTTTTCCGTGTCACTTTACGATTTATCTTCGTGTATTATTTTCAAGAATAAATCATAAAAATAATTCCATGACTCATGACTTCCCCTAAACTTTGGTGTTATTAATTTTATTTTTGACCTAATGGCCTTAAATTTTAAAGAGTTGTTGAATATTTTAATTAATTAATCATAAGTTTATTTTAGGTTTTTATCTGTTTTAGAATGCAAAATAGTTTATAACTTAAATGTATGTATGTATGAGTGTAAAACTATGGACTAGAATTATGACTGAAATAAACAAATAAATAAAGGAGTCTATTTATGACGTTGCTTAAAGTTAAGAAATTATTAGCGACTGTTTAAACATACATTTTAACGTGTAAACGTCTCTTAAATTTAAGCAACGTTTATAAATAAACCCCAAAGTTTATATATCCCGCATACACAATGTAAGGGACTGCTACGAGGCTACGATGCGCGTAGTAACCGCTACGCCGACTACGAATTCGTAGCAAATACATAACTTGCTAAAAAGCCCAACTCAGCAATCTCATCTCAGCGACATCAATGTCAAAGACTTTTATACAAAAATGTATGTTAATTGATTGTACTATTGACGGGACTGAAATTAGAATTCGAACGTTCTTAGAAATACGGAAATTGCCGCTCTTGACCTAGCCTTCAACTCGACAGATCCTATTTAAATTTAAAACATCACGTTTGTTCCCCGATGGACTAGATAGAGATATCAATTACTATGTAATTAGGGGGCAACTATTACTATTTACGTAATTAATATTAAAACTTATTATTTTCCGACTTCAGGGGCACATAACGAGTAAATATTATGTATTAGTTAAGTTACCTAAAAACTACGAGTACGTAAGTAGAAGTAGTGTAAGCAAGCCTTTTATATTACAGCAAAATGATCTTCGAGCCTGTCGCATTTTGGCCAATGAATGCGTCAAGAATTTCTACTCCGCTGACCCAGCAGGTCCCTGCAGACTTTGGATACAGTCCAACTTGGCCACACCTAAAGGTAAAGAAAATACCCTGATTATACAGCGCACCAGTGTACGAAAACGTCTGGACTGATTACGCAAGACCTAAACATCATATTCTGCTTATGTATAAACTCATAAGAAAGACATGATTATTCAAATTGTCCTACAATGTTTCTGCCTTATACAGGATAATGTAAAACAATTTGAATAATTAATCGTCTTTTCAAAACACGTGTATTCACACATCTGAGATGTCGTAATGTAGGTACAACAAGTGTGCGGTAACTTAAGTATCAGACTATTAGGGATTTACGAATCTGTAAAAAACATATTAAAAATTCCACTAAGACGGTTAAATTAGGTGTAGATTTTATGACTCATAAAACGCAGGATGCTAATTAATAAGTCCTTTTTCCTACAAACTGTAAGAAAATCCGAGCTTGTGTTTAATTTATTATGACATAATAATAGGACTACTCTCGGACCGAAGAAATGATGATAATTAGGTTTATGTTCTTGCATAATTTTAAAATATCACTGTACAGCGAAAACATTTTTATTCTAAAATTATTTTGCCGTTTTTACTGGTTTGATCAATCCATTCACACCTTTGGTTTTAGTATTAATAAAAAACAAGAGGGGACCTATTTATGTGATGTTTTAGGAGACCAAACAGTCAGTAAGGTATCGGTATTTTTATTTCAGGGTTACCACATCTTACAGTAGAATCTACTTTGGAGGACAAAAATCCAGGAGAAACATACTTAGCTCGCAAAAAGGTACGACTTTCTTCATCAACTCAAGATCAACAAAATTAAAGCTAAATGAAACTTTCACAAAACATTGTAGGAAATCAAACTTAAAAGCTTCTCAAACAAGCGCTGCGACCGCGTTGTTTGCAATACATTGCGCGCTCAAAAATGTAAATTTTTTTAACCGGTCTTTTACGAGATGAATGACTTTCGTAATTTTATGTATGACATTAGGTGTAACCTTCTCACGACTTTTGCTCGTCGATGTACCTTCCACCCTGTATACTGAGTAGTAAAATAAAAAAACTTGGTTTAGACTATTATTCGAGCACCTTATCCTTACTTGGCTGTTCTAGAAACAGTGGGCATAAAACGATGTGGGTGATAAATCTGTTCACGTGTATGATTTTTTTTATAATTAATAACTTTTTTCAGCAGGACTTTTTATTAGTTGCAGCAGCAGTGTTCTCATCTGATGGTGGATTTAAGTTTATCAAAGACATAGATCAACAGGACTTTCCCTGTCGGCTGTCCGTTCAAATAAGAATAGGCAGAGATTTCTCGTAAGTTCTTATCATTTTATTAACTGAAAAACAAATGAAATATGAAAGTAGTTGTTCGGTAAGGCGACACTCCAAAGCAAAGCCTACGAATAAGCTGCGCACGTGTATGTAACTTCGCTTTGTATAAAATTGCGGTCGGGAATGCGTGGCTGGCAAATAAATTAACCGCAAAGCTACTTTGGCAAACCTCTCCATGTAATTCCTGCGTAGCAGTGGACGGTCGACTTTATTCTCCTGTTTTTTGTCTGTTTTAACTTAATTATGCAAGTATCCAAACTGACTCGCTCTAGTTTGAATTAAATAGTTCTAAGGACTTTAATGTTGCATTCTTCCCATGGGGGTAGGCAGAAACCACAGAACGCCACCTGCTACGATCCTTACATACAAGGAGTATGTAAGGATCGTAGCAGGTGGCGTTCTGTGGTTTCTCCCCTTATTGGTTCTTCAAGAAAGGTCAGGTACGTAGTACTCGCAACCGGCATGAGTGTATGACCAGATGTATGAGCCGTAAACGAGGCAAAAGGAGTATTTATGGAAGATAATTGGTTATATTATATGGGGAAAAGTCAGTAAAAAAACTTCTCTCCCTATTTATGCCACTTTTACACAATAAAAAGTAGGTACTTTTATAGTATCCGTTAGCTTTAGAAATTGATGTGCCATATTATATTACGGCATGCCCTGGTACTCTACGGCCCGGGTTCTGTATTCGGTTATGTTAGTTTATATTAAGCACAGAAAAAATAAACAGTTATACATACTCACTGCTAGACTAAGCGTCAAATCCGGAACATCGTGTTTTTTTACATTATGGAAAGTATACAGATCAAAGAAACTATCTTTTACTAACACTCTGAATCTTCATTGAAAAAAAAATTGGCTAATCCGGAACATCGTGTTTTTACATACACAATACATTATAGAAAGTATACAGATCAAAGAAACAAGGTTATCTTTTACATATACTCTGTCTCTTCATTGAAAAAAAATTGGGTCACAAGGGAAATAAATATGATGGATTGCTAAGATGAAATAGTTATTTGTTTTACTTATGGGTAAAAGTGTTTTTTGCCGTGAGTGCTTGGATTGAAACCTGAGCTAGCGAAGGGTTCTAGAATTAAACCACGAACGAAGCGAGTGGTTTAAAAGAAGAACCCTGAGCGTCGCGAAGGTTTCAAATCACGAAACGCTAAAAACTTTTACCCATAAGTGAAACACAACAATTTTCACCACACTACGAGGAACTTGCAAAAAATAAAGAAAACCAGTAAAATACGTATAGAATCTGTTTATTATGTAATTAATAAATTAAAAAGCGGATATTTTCGGTTCTGAATAACCAGGTATTTTCAGTTGACAGGTTTTGAACGTTCCTAACTTTTGTCTTAAAAACGTTTTTGTTCCTAACTCTTTGGTTTTATTTAAAACTTCGAGTAAATGCTGAATCGGAAGCCTTCGATTTTTTTTTGCCGCTTTTACCCTCGGAAATCGGTGGGTAAAAACTGCAAATAATAGGTAGTGTGGTGAAAAATCTATTTTCTAGGAGAAAGGAATAATTGAAATGATCATCTAAATTGGATCTTTATTAGAATAGAGAAAGAAAGAACAACGTTTATTTGGCACACCTCGTGAAACACAAAAAATATCATCATCATCATCATCATCATCAGCCTACAGCAATCCACTGCTGGACATAGGCCTCTCCAATGCCACGCCATGATAAATGATAAATGATTTAAATTATAGCTGTTTCCTCACAAATAGGTATGAGACAAATGACATGAGTAGTTGGCCGGATATGCCAAATTGTTCGAGCTTTGTGAAAAGTATCTTGTGATTTACCTTGTCAAGGGCACTGCTGAAATCCGTATAGATGGTGTCAACCTTTATGCGGGAGTCCGGAGATTTGTTTATGTCATTAACATAATGTACCAAATTTGTGGTAGTGGATTTGCGAGCACAGAAACCGTTTTGTTGGGGAGCGAACTGATGAATTGATTTATTTCTGTAAGTAGGTTTGTACAAACACTTTTACACGTCAATCATATTTTAAAAACAAGATGAGATCGGTGTTTCCTATCTGACTACTCTGAGAAGAAATGCGGAAACAAATTCAGAGGTCAGTCTCTTTTAAAGTCCAGACATAATCTTGGTCATTTAGCTCGAGTCTCAGCAACTCTCATCGAGCTGCTGCCAGCCACCCTGCGCAGATCGTCGCTCCACGAAGGAATTCACCAAGAAAAGCCCCTCTTTCTCAAGGAAGTTGACAAGCATTTGCCCCTTTTGATTTCTGCTGCCAAACCCGTAGGATACTACTACCAATTTGTTGCAGTTCTGCACTCCCACTTTAGCGTTAAAATCCCCCATGAGAACGTTGTAGTGGGCCTTAGTGGTGAAATGCAAGGCCTTGGAAATGTCCTCGTTCATTTTCTCTACTTCGTTATCGAGTGTGCCGAGATCGGTGCGTAAACCTGAACAACCTTGAGGCTGTAACTCTTGGTTAGCTTTACTACGAGGTACGCAAGCCTGTTCGAGACACTGGAGACGTCCACAACTTTGTCACAAAGGGATTTGTTTGCTAGGAACTCGACTCCGCCTTGGGAAAGCTGGCCTCCCTCTCGAAAATACAAAAGGTGACTCGATTCAAGGGTTATTGTGTCCTCTTCCTCCCTTCGGACTTCACTCAACCCAAGAATGTGCCACCTTTTTTGTCGGTTGTCAGAGCCTCGTTTGTTATTCAGCTGGATGCACCACGAGCAGGTGAGGTTGACTTGGGGCACTGAGATGGTTAGCATAACATTTCTTGTGTGGTAAGGTGGAGGGTAAGGGGGCACCTTACCCCCCACCTTACCACACAAGAAATGTACCAGCCAATAATGCTCATAGGCACAGCAAAAGTACGTTTACGCGTGCTTAATTAATAATCACTCAATCCAGTCGTAACCAAAACCCCGTAACGCGCTAACGTGCGGGTCGATCAATAATAACATAAGTTTTAAGCAGCTCAGAAAACTAAACAAACAAAACTTTTACTAAACTGTTTCCATAAATAATCATGTGAACTTAACAGTGGTTTGGTGTAACTTAACTAACTACCTACAACAACTACCCGGGTATCCATCAATGACGAGAAAAGCCCAACAAAATACAGATAACAAAAATAAAATTACAACACTATTGTGTGCATCACGACTACGCCAAAAAGGTTCATTTCAGCATTAATGCCAAACAGATGCTGTCTGACGCTGTTTTTTTTTATGAACCTTTAGAAAAAAGTGACGGTAGTATACACATTTTCGACATAATGCGAATGTTTCAATGTTGAAGGTTTAGGTAAAGTGAAGTGGTAGCAACATGCAATTGAAAACCTGAAGGTTTAGAATAATCGCCGCGCCGCCGGCAGCATTTGGGGACGACAGTGGGTCAATATACTGTGTAGAATAATTTAAGAACGGCATTAATTTTAAAAAAAAAACAATGATATCTAAATACAAGATATATAAGAATAAGGTAGGTTGTGAGAAAACGAGAATCCGGTGTTGTCGAATCCGGAGTGGTCGACGCCGTACGTGCGACAAGGAATCTTGGGCTTGTAGGTTGGCACATGCATTCCAAGCGTAAGCCGTGAGGGACCAACGCTGATGAAACGGCTGCGGAATGGGTCACGAGCTGTCTACGACGTTTCAGCCCGTCGGGTGATTCGAAATTCAGCTTGTATTAAACAGCAGTCGTTAATCAATCGTCGAAAACAATAATTATGAAAATATTCATTGTATGACAGCGATAAAGGATAGTAGTGATAAAAATATACGTTTAATTTTCAACAATAAATTAATTCATTTGGAATGGTCCTTCCATTCACAATGAATTTAATTCTGCAATTAAACATCAGTGAGAGAATAAAATATTACATATCTGAACAAAATCTAATTTTAAATTACAAAAAAAAAACATTCCATCTGCCCTAACAGGTTGCAATATAAATAAGTTCAAGTTCAAGTTATTTATTTCCATAACAAAAAAACATTTGTGTCGAAATATTTGCACAGTGGGTACACAACAAAGAAGCAACATAAACCATAAAAATACTAACTTTACAAACATTAAAACTCTTATAGATACAAAACAAAGTCCTCAGTAAAATGCTACAAAAATACATTTGTCGTTGAAATATTCAGTATTAAAAGGAGTACCTTCAATTTAATACTAGTTTGTCATTACAAAAATCGTCAACGCTGTAATAGGCTTTATTTATTAACAATGCCCTGAGTTTATTTTTAAACATGTTCACATTCTGAATATTCTTGATTTCTGCTGGTAATTTGTTAAACAGATTGACAGACTGCACGCGTGTCGAGTGTTTCACAACATTAAGCTTTGCCCGCAGAACAGTAGGAAGATCTTTTCTGCGAGTACCTACTCTATTTTTTCTTTCATCGTCTGTTTCAAACTCGTTTAAGTTTTTGTGTAAATGAGTAAGTAGAACTAAAATATAAAGACATGGTACCGTAAAAATTCTATGTTTAATAAAATACTCTTTACATGATTCTGACTGGTTTAAACGAAGCATGGTTCTTAATGCTCGCTTTTGTATAGTAAAGGCTGCCTTAGTATTATATTTATAGCTGTTTTCCCGAAATTTAATGCTATATCTAAGTTTAGATTCAACTAATGCAAAATAGACGGTACGAAGTTGAGCAATAGATAAAATATCTCTGAGAGATCTGATAGCGTAACACGCACTACTTATTGTATTCGTCATTGATTCTAGTTCTGTCTTCCAATTAAGCAATTAATCAATTTATACCCCCAAAAATTTTAAACTTTCTACAATGTCAATTTTCCTGCCTAAGGATTCTACGTCTACTAATGCTTTGTTCTTAACTGTAGATTTAAATATCATAGATTTTGTTTTACTTACTTTTAATTTAAGATTATTCATAGAGAACCAGGTTTCACAAGCAGCTTTTCTAGCCGCAGGCCAATGCGCGTGATCTGGTCCGGTCCCCTTTTAGTTACATTACATGTCAGAGAATGTGAGGTGACTGAGGTGTTCAGGAAGATGGCCACCAACTTTCAAAAACTATTCTCTTCATTTTGACTTAATGTGTAAAAATTTGTCTAGCATAGACTAGGAGGACAGACATGGTAAAGAGCTCTGGGTGAGTAAAGAGCTCGTTATAAAAACAGGTATAGTTTGTCCTTGAATATTAACATACATAATTATTATCCATTAACAAGATTATTTACCGAATTATGACGTAGTTTGAAGACATTATTTAAAAATATCTAGGATAAATTGTTCAAATCAGCGATTACATGATACACGAATCGTGTATTTAGTAATAAGCATGTGAACTGAGGGACCACATAGAGGGTATTTGCAAAATAATAGTACATTATGGTACAAGTGTGTAACATTGGTGATTACCGTCGAGGCGCCATTGAGACCCGAGCCGTAGGCGAGGGTCTTAAGAGAGCCGAGGACGGTAATTACTTTAACACGTGTATCATACGACGTTTTTCAACACTCTTGTGAATAAAATATCAATAAAAACTCATTTTATTTAGTAGGTAAAAAGTTTATTTAGAGAAACAATTAGTAAATGTGCATAGCGGTCTCATCAGATAGATTATTTATTGAAATATTTTCATGCTGTACTGTAATTTGAGATGGCTCATTATTCGTGTAGGTAGGTGAAATCCAATTATTGGATGTACTTGGTGTTTCGTCAGTAGGAAGCGCCTCAGAATCAAGTTTTATTCTTTTTGTGATTTTTCCACAAATTTCCTTCTTGTTTTGTATGGAATCTTCTACGTATGATTCTGCTACATTGCTAGATCGCCACCCACCATGACGCTTCAAAGTCATTATATCAGCTCCTGAATTAGCCAGCAATGTAGCTGAAGTTCTTCTGAAACTATGTCCAGTGTAGCTCTCAGCATCTGCTAAACCTAAAAACTTAGCGATTTATTTAGGCATAGAACCAAATTTGTTTATACCAATAGGCTGACAGGTACATTTACCATTCTGGTAATTTAGAAAGAAACGGTCAGTTTTTGCTTTTGGTGACCGCAAACTTTCATACTTCTTAACAATTTCATAGAATGGACCGTGTATGGTGAATGACCTCGGTATTTTATTTTTCGTGATAGGTATCTTCACTAAAAGCATCTGGCCATGGTTCTCTATGTTTTTTACGGTTATATTTGTTAATTGTTGTATCCTACAGGCACCAGTTACACCAAATATTAAAGCAACCTGAAAAAAAAGAAACAATAATTAAGTTCAATACACAACACAGGCTGAAGTCGTGTAGATCTTTAAAATTAATTTAACTAACCTTAGTAGCCAGATATTGGTTATCTGGAGCATCTTTTATAATTTTTTCTATATCTTCAGACGATAAAACCTTTGATTTCTTGCTTCTAAATCCATCGGATAGTCTCTTTAGATAAGCTGACAAATTAGAGTATGTTTTTAAGTCCACTCCATTCTTTGTTCGAACTGTACCTTTTAACATTGAGTATAAACACCACAAAGAGCTTTGTTTGTACTTAGAAAATAATTATTTAAAGTACGCCATGAACACATTTACATTTGAAAAAGACTGCGTATTCTTGCTGTTATGCCCTTTTATGAAATTTTGGTACGCTAATAGATATTTTTCCTTGGAGTTTTCAGGTAGTAAACTTTCCATAACGTTAAGGGCTTCACATCGTATAACGGGCGGTGTACAATATAAATCATTTTCTTCGTAACTAGTACTTGTAGACATTTTAATTAATAAATAATGATAAATTCAATAGTGAAAACGAATTGTGAAAAATGTTTCGCTATGGCGGGACAAATTAATCAGTTTTCCTATGCGCGCGCATTGCGATCGGCCACAGACTAAAGGGATGTTTTTTTATTTTCCGCGCATAGGGTTTGCGCCTATTCTGACACGTACAAAATGGGGAATTTAAAGTTTTCTTCTATTACAGAGAAAACAAAAGTTATATTTGAGTGAAAGTTTTATTTATTAAACACGTACGAGTTAAAATTATCTATTTAAACAAGAAGTTGCATGAAATGAGCAAGCAATAGGAACATTAATTTATTTGTTCTATTGAACACGATCTTTTTTTGAATTAAAACTTTTTAAGAACAACGCCACTCCACCAATAAATTAAAAAAAAATACTATAACCCACTAGTGAGTTATAGCAATGAAAAAGTCACAGTTTGATTATGGGTGTCATTCTGTGCCTAATTGCGGTGAGCCACTTTATGAGCAAGTGTGTTGAAAAATCCTTTATCCAACAACTTTACATACAACTTTATCCACACTGGGTTTTAGTTTAAAAAATTGTAGCACGAATGTGAGAATTTCTCAACAAATACATTTAAAACTAAAGCCTTTAAAGTGTCGCTCAGTTATCACAGACCATCAGTCAGACCTCGGAAAATATCTTATAAATGAAGGTATTACGATTAACTGATAGTGATACAGGCCTTTAGTAAAGAACTTGTAATATATCTGTTAAATAACAGACCGAAAAGCATTAAAGATTTAAAAATATGATGACTAACAAAATTGTGGTCCTTCAGTCCACTCCACAAAGATAAATAGTTTAGTAAATATTACTGAATTAAATAAATAAAACCGTTCTTTCTCCACATAAAGTTTAAGTAAAAGTCTTAAACGTTTTGTAAAAAAGATATGTAGCAAAAATATCGACGCAATTTGAAGATAGCGATTGTGTATAAATCAACTTCAGACTCCAAATCACACCTCTTTTAGAAAGCTAGGAAAGATTTCGAATGTATACGTACCTAAGTAAACACACATTAAAAGTAAATGATCAAATATCGTCATAATTTGTTATTATGACTTTCTTTCTTATTAATGTAGTAATGTATCGAAAATATCAAACTAAAATATACCTAATCTGCAAACACAAAAGAAAGAAAACAACTATATCATCCTTGGTTTTTGTTTAAGAATATCGTTAAAAGGAACACTGGAATCGAATTCAGGATGAAAATAATGAATGACATTCCAATCTGGTCTGAAATAAGGTAGATATTTTAAGTCGGCTAGGTACTAATAAAAACAGTCTGATGTTTCATACAAAAGTCCTACACAGTCAAATATTAACAGTTTTTTTAATATATTTATAAATGACGAAAAACTTCAACGTTGGAGGCCTAGAATCATGTATTGAATTCATGGTAACATTTTACGCGTCGATATCCCTACAACCTGTATATTGTTCTGATTATTTGCTTTATCTTCAGTTCTCACCTCTTTCAATACAGCATAAGTCATCTCGTGAAGGTTGTGACGACCCTACCAACAAAAAAAAGCAGCAATGAAAATAAACACGTATTTACAAGCTCAAGGAACAATATTTATGTCGAGTCTGTGGATAGAAAGTGCTCCTGTGGGAGTACACTAGACTTAATTACATAGTTATCTACATTAGACCTTCATTCAAGGTATTTTCGAGAGAATTTATTAACAACCGAAAGGCTTTAGTGCCTGATATATGTACGACCTAAGGTTCTAGCTCTAAACCTAGGCTGTGCTAACATAATTATGAAAATGTGCACTGGTTTATAACAAATCCTTAAGGTTTTATTGTAGGCTGTCGTGCATTACAGGATAACGTATTTAATAAACAATTGTTTTCACTGTTAAAGATAATTGTTATGTATCACGTTGTAATCCTTAAACTGAATTTAATAAATAAAGCAAATAAGTTATAAGTCTTCTTAAAAAAAAAACTGGGAAAATCATGTAGCTTTGGAACCAGTTTTTGATAGAGGATTTTCAGACGTAACTGCGTCTGAAAATCCTCTTATGAAAGAATTAGTATGTTTACGCTCATACCCTATATTCTTTCTTTCCAGCTAAAGCACTCGGTATTGGTGAAGTGCTGATTCTCAGCCTTTTTTTTTTGGTGGGAAATCATCAAATTTCGGAGAGGACGTGTCAGACTTTTACTGACTAAAACCCACCCGTGTTCCTTCAGTTGCCTGTGCCAGGGCCACGGTTTTCTCTGTAGACCCTGAGGCGTCGGTCCTATCGGACCCCGTCACTTTGTGCTGACATCTCTTTGAGGCGCGCGTCGAACACAACGCGCCGTCGACCCGGGCCTGGTCCTTACCGGACGGCGAGCTACCCATTGCTCGCCGTCCGCAAGCCCGCGCCTACGGTGGCCGGGAATCTGCAGGCGACTCCCGACGCCCAGGGCGTCTCCTGCGGCGGCTAGTGGGGGCGTGAGGGCGCAATGCTCTCTCCCTCACCCGCTCCGCCTCCTCCTTCGCGAGCATTACTAACTAAGGAGGTGACGGCTTTCCATTCCCTCTCGCTCCGTACCATGGCCTGGACCAGGGCCGGACGCGAGAGATCGCCGCCGCCAATCGCCTCCGCGAGGACACTGCGGTGCTCCGCCCAAGCTGGGCATACCTCCACCGTATGCTTCACCGTGTCCTCCGGGCGATCCACACAATGGTGACACCCGGGCGTTTCCTCCCGCCTTATGCGAAACAGGAACCTCCCGAAACAACCGTGTCCGGTGAGGACTTGGTCAGGCGGAAGGTGAGGACGCCGTGGCGCCTCTCCAACCACTCCTTAAAGAGGGGACTTACCGCCGCTATTGTGGCGTGCCCACTGATTCTCAGCCTAACAATTGAATTTTCATTATAATATTGTCATCATAGAAGCAAACAGACGCACGGCAGACATCTTTGTTTTATTTATCTCTTAACATTGCAGCCACGATTGCATTATGAATGTATCGAAGCTTACCGATGATTTGAACGAGACTATCGCCCCTTATCTGTATGCAGACGGGAAACTCGTACAAATACCGGTTTATCCGAGGAAACCTAACGGGTATACTGTACAGGTATTTACCATTATATAATTTTAATTCTTTAACGTTTGTAACCAACCTGTTACAGTAAATAACGTTAACAGGTGCGTTATAAGGTAAAGATGAATCAGGCCTATCACTACTCGTGACTTCGGAACAAGCATTTTTTATGTAACCCTTATTGGTTGTAATTTTTAACATATTATACAGTTTTGTGTTTGCTATGTCATGTATATTTCCTTAATTCAAAGTCTTTCCGGACTATATTTAAATAAAATCATTTCATCAGTTGGACTTGTAGGTCGTAGGTTCGAACCCAGACTGGCGCTTCACCTTGTGTAAATTATTTCATCACCACTGCTCTCAAAACGGTGAAGGAAAACATCGTGAGGAAACCGGCATGTCTAAGAACAAAAAATCGAAGACATGTGACATCTACCAACCCGCACTGGGCCTGCGTGGTGGATTACGACCCATTCCCTCTCACAGAGAGGAGGCCTGTGTCCCAGCAGTGGGAACATAATAGGCTGATAATGCTAATTTCATCTATTTTTTTTACAGAGAGGTACCTGGTTATCAGGAAAGTTCAAACGTTACTTTATAGTGGATAACTTTCTGTCGACGACCGCAAATATCACCAATACGGTCTACCTGCGAACAATGGTAATACGACTACAGTAAGTAAACCAATACCTACTGGAGGTATGTATTAAGCCGACCCCAAAAATTGTTGGGAAAAGGCTTAGTAGATAGTATAGGTATGTAATTTATGCCTTAAGGGTCCCACAAACAGCAACGAAATGTCAGCGCGACACAAAGGCAACACACGTCGCGCGACACGCGTTTCTTGTGTGTCGCGCCTGTGTGCACAAACCTTGATACATAATGAAATTGTGGCGGCATCTACACCGCCACATGCGAACAACGGATCACACTGAAGTCACGCAAAATCCTGCATCGCGCAAGCAGAGTTTAACGCGCAACTAGCTTAAATAAAACGTCCCGACGTCAATCGTCCTGCAGTTGCCCACCAGATACAACACCCATCTGGTCGAAGGTTCCTCCCTTTTCCAACGAGTATGAGTGAACTTTAGACCCTGTTCCTCATGTCTCTAAAATATCAACAATGTTATAGCTCCTGAATAATATATTAAAATAAACAGTAAGCTTTTTAGGGTTCCATAGTCAACAAGGAACCCTTAGAGTTTCGCCAAACGCGTTCGTTAATCCGTCCCTTCTCTCCGCAGCTTAGCTCAGAGAATCTTGAAAGCTGTAGTTTGGCATTGATGTACATATTAGTAACGCTGACAAAGTGGTAAAAATAAACATTTAATAAAATCGTTCGGTCGTTCGATAATATTTTGGGTGAGCGAAAGCCGTTTTTCGATTCAGGCATCCGTTTAAGAAGTATTAAGCTTTAAAGTGCTCATTTTTGTTAGTCTGGTGTGTGTATCCACCTGACATCCAACATTATTGTGTTTTTATATGTGACAAAAATTCACGGCAGTATTATATACAGGATGTCCCGTAAGTCGACGTCAAGTTGGAACCGGGTGATAGGCCGGCGATAGTCATAATACACTTGGGAGTAAATAAATCGATCCACTACCTTTTTTCACGTAAAATGGTAAATATTTTTGGGAATATGGAACGTATCAATTCGAACTATATATCGCCTAAAAGTTAAGTTAATAACCTTAACAATGAGGGTAAATTATTGAATAATAACCTTATTGAATGATAAATTATTGGCTCTGCAAGAAAAATGGTAATTTTGATAGAAAATTTAGTAGGGCTAAAACAGTCCATAAAAACAATAAAAACCAAAATTATTGCAAAAAAAATATTCTTAATAACTGGTATTACCCCCCCGTGCCCTGATGCATTCTTGTAGCCTATTAGTCATCGATCTGATCAGAGTTACGATGACATATTGTGGTATGTTCTCCCACTCTTCAAGCACAGCGACTTTAAGCTCGGGAATGGATGAAACAGCGGGAACCCTGGCTCGGACTCTCCGTTTTAGCTCGTCCCATAGGTGTTCGATCGGGTTCAAATCGGGACTTCGTGCTGGCCATACCATTTGTTGAATCCCGATCGCAGACAAGTATTCCGTAACGATCTGCGCGGTATGAGGTCTCGCATTGTCATGCATAAACAAGAAATTTTCTCCGACAAAACCAGCATACGGCATTACGTGGTCTTCAAGAATGTCAGTTATGTATCGGTCAGCTGTTAATCCACGTCTACCACTGCCATCGTTGGCGGGGTCGACGAAGACAAGTTCCGTTTTTCCGTCTAGAGAAATTCCTCCCCACACCATACAAGAACCACCACCAAAACTCACAGTTTCTCGAATGCAACATTGGGCAAATCTTTCACCAGGACGTCTATACACTCGGTTTCTCCCGTCATTGCTAAAAAGACAGATTCTTGACTCGTCAGAAAACAAAACTGACCTCCAGTCTTCTAACGTCCAATTAATGTGTTCTCGAGCAAACTCCAAGCGAGATCGGCGATGAGCTACAGTCAATTTTGGGCCAGTTGCTGGTTTGTGTGATGTTAAATTTCGTTCCTTTAGTCTTCGTCTCACTGTCCACCTACTGATTGCGACACCTCGAATGTCACGTAACGCTTGCTGTAGCTGAACAGCATTAAGTCCACGGTCGCGCAACGGATTGGTTGCAATAAAGCGGTCGTCACGTTCTGTTGTTGCCCGTGGTCGGCCAGTTCCAGGTCGCCGAACAAAAGCACCAGTCTCCAGATACCTGCGGTATACCCGCTGTACCTTTGAACGACTCAAATGAAGTCTGCGTGCCACTTCACGTTGTCCGTGTCCAACCTCAAGTAAAGCTACAACTTGGGCAGCTTCCGTCGGTGTAGTATCCATTTTATCAGGTTATTTTGATTACACAGACACAGATAAAGACAACAATAACAAGTAATATGGGTATGATTAACAAAAACCTCAAATTTAATCTTTTCTTAACAGAGTACAATAAAAATGTCATAAGCAAATTAAATGCGATAATTTTAAACTACCCTTTAAACTTTAATTAAAATGAAATTTTGACAAGTAACTACCCTCATTGTAAAGGTTATTAAATACCCTTTTAGGCGATATATGTTTCGAATCGATGCGTTCCATAATACCAAAAATAATAACCATAATGCGTGAAAAAGGAAGTGGCTCGATTTATTTGCTCCCAAGTGTAGTTAACAAAAAATATAAAGACCATTGCTGTGTTTAAAAAAATACGGGCATTTATAAAAAGAAAACGATTAAAGCCTGTAACGGTCTTTTAACTCCTGTTGCTACTTTTAACTCATTTTTTTCCCAACTCGATCCGAACTAACTCCATCTTGAAGTTGACTTACGGGACATCCTGTATAACGAAATTAAAAGGAAAACTAGCACAGCTAAGTAGGCTTTACAAGTTAACGAGGAATAGTCGACCAACTATCATTTGCAGTTGGAATGTATGGGACATGTTTTTCAACTAAAATATAAAGTTTGTTTTTGGGATAAATTCAACCAACTTCGGAACCCTTCATTGTAAGTCCGACACGCACTTGGCCGGTTTATTTTTTGCTTTCAAAGGTTGTGCGGTACCAGGCAAATAAAGGTCTACCTATGTGGGTATCGTAAGAACAAACGAATTTCTTGAGAGAAAGATGGGCAGCTGACTTTCTCCTCACTTGAAAAACCACTCATTTCTATATCCAATCATCCAGTTATCGAGTGTGAATAACAATGACAAAGCTCTATCGAGTAATAGAGTAGAGTAGTTGTCTCATATCTATTCATCTGATCATGGAAATACTTATTGACAAGAAGGCTTTTTCCACATATACGATAAAAAATATTTTTGCCTAGGATTGAACGAGATAAAAACAGTCCCAGCTCGTTGCTAGTGCACATATCGGTAGAAGCCAGTTACGCCACGAAGTCACCTCTCTCAGAGACAATCGTCATGACTTTGAGAGTGGCGCATGTAATGCCTAACGCTGGTGTTCATCGTGGAATAGAGGTAAGTTACCCAGAGCAATATCTTGAGACACTTTTAATCATTTACTTATTCAATTATTTTTTTTATGTTCCGGGAAAGTCGTAACTCGGTATCACCTCGCCGGGGTCTTTTCGTCTGTCACAAGTGATTTTGATGATGGTTATTAAGAAAGGCAAGACGCTTTCGTAATGCAAGTGATATGCGACTGACTGTACCTAACCTAAAAGTTGGTATGTTTGTACAATCGTAGTCAAATTGTTAGGTACTTTATACAGGTCATTTACAAATATTGTGCCGCCCTTAAAGGTGTTGGCAAGATCATTATTTGAACCGTCTCGGCAACAACCTAAAGCAGTAAATGAAAACTTAGCCAATTAAGTTACAGTCACCCATAAAGTTTGTTTCTTAATTTAAGGTCACGCTGACATAAAACAGTATTAAGCTTACATTTTTAATGTCTTACTTTATCATAACAAAAAAGTTTTTACATGAGTTTTGGAATAAAATGCTCGTTCTTTTTTTGTATTTTTCCTTTTCCTCTTTTTCGTCATGTAAAAGCACGGTCGTTAAAAGCGTGCGTTTTCGCTGCGTGTGGCAGCTGATACAAATCAAGAAGAAGGTACTTACGCAACTCTGTTGAACACCTTTCGGTAAATAACTTCTTGACTCTCAGCATTGCAAATAGATTCACCCAAAAGTATTTATTCCAGATATGGGGCGGAGTGCTGGGCTGCCTCCTAACTTTGTACGCGATGGTACAATGGCGAGGAGTGGTCCGCAGAGGAGGACTTCATGTCTCTGTGGTGCCGCTACTTACAGGGGCTATTGCTGACACTTTGTACTTTGTAAGTTTATTTTTGTAGGTATGTTATGTCCTTAAGACCAGCCACTCTGAAATCATTTCCGCGCAAGCTTCGCTACGTGCTAAACGCACTTTTATGACTGAAGTCTAAGTATCAGTAATAAAGGTGGGCACGAAACTAAATGGTGTTAGTCTCAATTCTTATTTCGTTTAGAACTAAAGTACTAATTGATTTAGAGAAAAAAAATCTTGTAGCTGGATAATTAATATTGTCTTAATGACAATATTTATTTAAGACATACAAGCCAAGCAATCTTGTTTTAATTTTTAATAATCTTTAAAAAAGACATGTTTTTCGATGTGTAGTAGAAAGGGTGAGGATTCCATATTGAGTTATAGTGAGGATTCGGTATTTTGTATTCAAATAGTGAATTAAAATTATCAGCCAAAGGAGAGGTGGCATGCAGGTGTAGGTACAGCAGGTACATCCAGATATCGCCTGGTTAGATTATACGAATCTATCGTCATGTCTCGTTTAACTTCATCGTCGTTCTGAAGTTAAACGAGACATGGACTGGACCTCTGATATGCATCTAATAGGCACACACATACAGCTGTTAAATTTTGCAACCTTTTCCAAAGCATGACGTTGTTGCCTTGCCTGTGAGATATCGTGAGAGGGCTGATCCCGCTAGGAGCAGAAGGCGTAGGGGAGGCAACCGCCTCGACACCTAAACGCCGAAACCCCGCCTGCATCATTTAAAGCTGATGAGAATTTGGGGTCTCGGCGCTCAGAGTGTGGACTCTGCCCGCCTATTGAGTGACCTCAGGTAAGGGGGCGCATAGTGGTCACGTACTGCCTTGCACACTTGCAAATTTAGGAATCGGGTAGACCCCTTTAGTCTCCCAGAGATGTGCCCTAACAGGCGTTGCACAGAGGGGGTTTCGGTTCGGTCTTTTGAGAGGTAACGGAACCCCTTCCATGTGCATATGGTCATCACCGGGGTGGCTTCAGTGAGGTAAAAATTCCCACAATCCCCGGCCTTATCCACAAAGCCCGGGCGCCTTTTGAAGGTTCCCCCCGACAACAAAAGAAAAAAAAGGCCTCTGGTGTGGGCAACCTGTGTCGACACCATTGAGTCATTGTTCCAAGCACGGCTCGCTGTGCTAATCTTCAAGCGACGCAAATACTGTAACCTTGTGGGTAACTACAGTTTTAAGTCATTAGGGGTCGAAACGCAATTTTAGTGATAATTTTGCATGCCTGAATTGGTGAAACATAGTGGATTGCGCGAACATTTGGCATCTCGAAATGTATGTATTATGAATTTCAATTTGAATTTGAACGCTCTGCACTTAGGGCCCGAGTTTGCATCGCCTTTCTAATGAAATTTCTACGTGACCATTCACGTAAAAAGAGGGTTGGCTCGTTCTTTGACCAAAGAATTAGTATTGCCATTCAACGTGGCAAAGCTGCCAGTCTTCAGGGCAGCTTCCGAATGACGGCGATGCGGAAGAGATGTATTTATTTATATAGTTAGTTAGTTAGTCATATAAGTTACCTAGTGTAAAGTATCGTAGTAGTAGTAGTAGTAGTAGTGATGAATATTGTATACCAACTTATGCCATTTGCAATGCGTTGCAATGACATTATCATATTTTTTGGAACAACAACACTACAACTTACCAAAGTTTCTAGATTGGCGGCCAATGTCTTGGCAGAACTAGTTGTTTGTTGTCTTGCAGAAGGTGTGGCCAGCTAATGTTAAAAAGTAGAGTATAAGAGTACTCTCCTTGCTGATAAAGTAGTCTAGCTACACTCGGGCAGGACGCAAAGAATAATTTTTGACAGCGACACAAACCACCTCATTTTTTCTCTATTATGTATACTTTGTTTTATGAAGCTATTGCCACTAACGTGGAAATAGCTTTACCAGAAATGTTGCTCCATGAGAATATATAGAGACCGTCGCGGAAAATTTACAGCATTTCAGTTTTTAGCAAACCGCGGTAACGAAACCATTGTGACTTGTAATTCGACGCTAACGCCATCTAGTTCGAAAACAGGAACTGACACGGCCTTAGGTCCGTGCACGGCCTCGAGCGATGCGATTTTGTATACCTACTGGATTCTATCCTTAGTCTTAAGTTAATCCCACAGCCAGGTTATTAATTAGTCTTTTACGTTCTCATAGGCCGCATGGTTCTCCACCCTCCATGCTTTGGCTGCGGAGGCTGGCACACTCGGGTTAACTCTGCCATTGTCACAGGGAGAGGAACGCATCATTAAGGCTTTCATTTATACGGCTGTTGCAATGAAGGTTGGAAATTACTAGTTTTTATTCGTATTTATTTTGCAGCATTGTTTTTTAATCTTTTTTTAATTTAGTAGTTTTTTTCACTAAAGTTGGTGGTAGGAACCTAGGTTTTCTATTAGAGCAAAGTATGTTTTATATGTTTTTTAGACTCGGTACGGTTAGCGACACAAGTCGATCAGACGAACACTTCAGTTGTTTCAATCTTAGAATATTATGTAAATTATTAGAGCAAATGTTCACAAAAATAAATAGTTAAAATATTATAGAATATAACTTTTAGCTGTTACATGAAATGCTGAAAAACAATGTGTTGAATCACTTTGTCAATTACTTATGATGAAACGTGTATAAAGTAACAGTGTTCATCGATTTTTTTTTGCACCTGTACCTGTCTAACAATAACTAAACTTTTTTTGGTGTTTAAAAAACTATTAGGTTTCTGCTCCGAATAACTATAATGATCTTATAGCCACCAAGAAGCTATTGTCTAAAGTGCCACTAAACTTTTATCTGTTTTGACAATAGGTAATTAAAAGCCCTAAGGTATACCTAGTATTTTCTTTTTCAGGCTGTAAAGGTAGCTTGGTTCAATTTCAATCAATGTCGGTGTGACATGTTTTTTTTGGATTGGTCAGAGTATAATTCACCTTTTAAAGGTAGGTGTAAACTTACTATTGATGCTCCACTAGCTTTTTTAACTAGAAAATTATACCACAGGAACGCACTGAACCTTAATACGACTGACACATACCTTATTAGGTATTATGTAATAAGGTATGTGTCGATCGAATCTCACTTTGCCTAGATCCCGGGTCGATAGTCGGTCAAACCATTTCTTTCAGCTTCCAACAACTTCATTTTCTCTTTAAATATTATAAATGAATAAAAACTTTGTTCCATAATTTGTGCATGCTGTGGTATCCTATAAGTGAAGGAGTTCTGTTGCCCATTATAAAACTGTCATGCATTGTGATAAATAAATTGAACATTGTAATTAAAACTTTTGTAGGAGCGACCACCACAGACAAGTACAATAGCTGGAGGGCCACTACCCTGGCCAGAGAGTGGAGTAGAATGCAGACTATGAGGAGAGTGTCTCCAGGGTACACTGTCACTGTGGCATTGCTTGTGCTTCATGTGAGTATTAAATGTTCTTTCCGAGGCAAGTATATATACGTGGGACGTGCGTGGAACGACACTCAGAAAGTTTAGCGAAAATTAAAAAAATGTATAGGGAAATGTTTTTTTTTCAATCTTTTTAAAGCACTATCCATTAGCCTCTATACAAAGTTTCTTGCGTTTGAACCAGTTTTCGAAACACTTTTTCCAATCCGCCGAAGACGGACTTCTGGCGACGATAATTGTATCCCTTTGAGCAGATTTTTTATTTTCTTCAATAAAAAGAAGCCCCACCGGTGCTAGGTCTGGGCTGTAAGGAGAGTGACCCAGGAGTTTGACCGGCGGGGTGTCCAGAAAGTCCCTCATTTTGAACGCGGTGTGCGAAGGCGCGTTGTCGTGGTGGAGCAGTAGCCCGCGGAGCCCTGTGTTTGGTCGCTTGTTGCTCACAACAGAAAAAACTTCTGACAATAATTTGGTATTATACCATTCAGCGTTGATGCTTCCTTGGTTCCGTAATGGAATTGACAACAAGTAGCCAGTCAAATTGAAAAAACTTGCGATCAAAATCTTCCCCCCGCTTCTAGATCGTTTCACTTTGGTAGGCGTTGATTCTTTTTGAAACACTCAAACCGTCGACTGTCGCTTCGTTTCTGGATTGTTTTGATAAATCAAAGACTCATCACCTGTAATGATGTCGTAAGCCTGCTTCAAATTTGTTTATCATCTGCTAGAGGTTGTGCGGCACCCAGCGTGAAACTATCCTCCTCACGCCTATTGTCTTGGATTAAAATTTTCACTGCTAGCACGTTTTCTTCCGTAACATCCGTCTAAGGGCGACCACTTCTTTCTTCATCCCCCAAAGTTTGTCGACCGTGCTTGTATTCGTTATACCAACGATACACGGTTGCCTTAGAAGGGCCTTCATCCATGAATGCCATTTGATGTCTATCGTACGATTTGTCCGGTTTCAGGCAGCACTTCAAATTAAGTCATAGCGCGAAAATGTTCCCGGCGCAGATCTATTTTTTAATGAGACACGATAATTTAAATTAGCTCGCAAATAATGTGGAGGAAAGTTTTACTTATTTTTACTTACAAATAATCATATTTAAATAGACTATTACTGGCCAGTCTCTCACGCATAACTTTTTTTTTCGCAATACTGAGTGAGCTTGAAAGCCAACTGTCTTATTCCTAATATAGCCATTTGTTTTAAAACCTATCGAACTGTTTTATCCCTTTCTGACAAGTTAAACTTAAGTTCGACAGAAAGGGACAAAGTAGTTCCATAACTAAAATAAGTTAATATAGCGAATGGCTTAAATTGCTGCCTCTAAATCCTGTTTGACCCTGTCAACATGAAAATTTATTCCCTAGAACCTGTAGTTTTAAAGTAGGCACATTCATATTCTGTTTCCTTGGAGAACCATTTTTTGACGTATTTAGAGTCTGTAGGTACTGTAACCGTAGGTTACTGGAACCTACGGTTATTGGAATTGATTAGGGACCCATCCAAATCTCATGTCAGAACTTGAGTAAAGAACGAAAATTCCAATAATGTCATAAGTTGACGCAGGGATTGACATAAGCTTTTAAAAACATGGTATTGGGGATCTATCATACCCAAACTTACGACATTATTAATCGATCTGTATACCTACTATGCCTAGGTGAGTATAGGTTTACACATAAAATGGGCCAATATACTAGTATCATATAAGCAACAGAGAGCAGCTGAATATAAAATTAAAAAATCACGACTTTATTTCACCCTAAGGTGTATGCAGAGTGGCTTCACTCACATTCCGCCAGTTATGTTTAAGTACCATGTAATAGGGGACGAGCCTATTGCCATCAACCGGGCACAAATCTAAATCCAGCCAAAATTACATATTCCTGACACAGTCCGATCTGTGAATTAAAACCAGAAACCAATAGGGATGATAAGTAATATTGACAAAAGTTCGAAAAAATAATGTATTTTAAAAGAACATAACATAACATCACTCCTTGTTTTCCCCGAAGGGTTGGGCAGAGGTGTACCTATAGTACACCCACATTTCGCCAGTTATTATTAGTCCCATGTAATAGGGGGCGAGCCTATTGCCATCTACCGGGCACAAATCCAGACTCCGGGCTGCTACTGAGAAATTCCAGATAGAAAAACCCAATAACACGTTGCCCGACCTGGGAATCAAACCCAGGACCTCATGTGAAATGTGAAGAAGCTACACGGTTTTAAAGTTTTGGAGGGGATTATTCCCGTCCTTGTCGCGCGGTACAAACAAACATTATTTATTTTAATCATATTTTTATATAAAATATACATTAAATTTTTCAATTAGGTAATGTCTCCCTGGCAGTCCTACCTTCCGCCGAGCCAAGGCTACAGATGGGCAGTAGCTACCATCGCCTGGTGGTCATCATACATCACGCTACTATCTTCACGATGGGTTGTCAACAGACTACGAGGGTCTCCAACCGCTGCTCTGTCGAGGATATGTACCAGTGTCGGATTGTCGCTGCTGGTGTTCGAGGAAGAATACTATGCTCATTATGTACATGGACGGTAAGGAGGCTTACATCCGATTTCTGAAAGACTAATAAACACAATTTGCTAATGAACTATCAAACTCATTTAAGTCAATTAAGTCATTTGATTGTCTGTAACTGCTGTGTTGATTAGCTGTAACTATTAAAAACAAATCCAATTTTATAAATAACGAGTTTATAAAATAGTTTTTCCCGTTGACCTAGAATCATGAATTTGGCAAGAATTTCCTTGTGCTGCTGTGAGACCTTGTCACAGCAGCACAAAGAAATTAAAAAGTCCGTAAGTCGTCAATTTGAAAACTTTCACATCACATACACACACACGTGTTTTATCACATTAAATAAATGCTGTTATAAACCTACAAACATTTTTGGGACTAATTTTTTTAAACTACAAAGTTATGTTTATTCTTGGGATAAATTCATCCCAACATCCCAACTACGGAAACCTTCATTGTGATTGGTCCGACACGCACTTGGCCAGTATTTTTATTCGAGTTAATTTATCTTCATTGTATGCACGTGTTTCTGTGACAAATAACTTATTTTTCTAATATTCTTTCATTCTCAACTTTAAACATTTGGTATAGAAACGACGACTCCAAAGACTTGAGATCGATGGCGGGGCCTCTCGCTACATGTCGTGTAGTATGTGCTCCGCAACTGAGGTATGTCACATATTTGCCTTTAAATCTGTGATAATAATGTGTGTATATTGATTTGCATCGTTATATCCATACCCATACAGATATTTTCTTGTTTTTCAGGGTTGTTTATAAACAGCTATCTCTCTCCATACCAGGTAGATATGTTTTTTTACGTAGGTTCACGACGGTGTTTCTTTTTTCTTACGTTGCTTTTTTAGGTAGAAACATCATACTAATAAAACCTAGATCGCTAAACACTAGTCTCACACGCGACAGGGCGCCCACGCATTCGCTGTTTAGGCATGTTCCCGGTATTCCCCCACACTACTGCGCTTAGTACCCACCTAATTCAGTGTTTTAGTGACCCGTGCGCATGCATTGCGTCTGCACGTAATTTACTTCCGGAGTTTTGACGAATTGCTAGTCCCACAGAATAATGTTTACTGGTTACGAATGTAAAGTGAGTCAAGGTAAGCTTTGAGAAATTTCGTTGATGTATTATCAGAATCAAAGATATCCTGCAAATTGTAAATGTCGTAGCTAGTACTTCTCAAGCACAGCCAAATAATAGAAAAATTTGATGCCGCTCCTGCAGTAAGGCCATTTGTGGCGAACATACCATGCCTGTCTGCTCAGACTTCCAGGATTAACATTTTTAATGTGTCTAATAGTTTTTAAGAAACCTTGATACTACATCTTATATTAGCTCCTTTTTTTAAAATATATAAATTTCATTTCGAGAAAAAAAAATATTTTCATTTTGTTAGTCAAAATGACTACTGTTTAGTGAATGTGTTACGCGAAATTATGTTTAGTGAGCTAGGGTTAATTACTTAGCTACCTAATCAAAAGCAAACAATTCAATGTTAAGTGCTGGTACCTAGTTAAGATGATTGTACGAATTATTAAGATTAATAATTGTTTTTAGGATTAGGAGAAACCGAAACCCGACAGTCTCTTCTGTCTCGATTCTTGGCTGCTTTCTTTGAAAGGGTAAGATGCTAATTTTATCATAAGTACCTAGGCCAAGCTCTCTCCGTAAAATGGACTGAAGAACTGGTGAGAGTCGCAGGACTCAGATGGACACAGGCAAGGCAGGACCGGTTGTTGCGGCGATGCTTTAGGATGGTCTATGTCTAGCAGTTGACGTCTTTCAGCTGAGCTAATGATCATGGGGCCAACAACAGGACACTTCTACAACATATTTTGACCAAGTAAGTCAGTGTTAAGCTCCTGAATCTTTACCAAATGATGTTTTCATAGGCTCTGGATGGTCTCAGCTGGGTTGCCAGCGAGCGCACTGTACTTGAACGTCTGATGAACGTGGAGCTGAATACCAGGGAGGCTGGCAACACCAGCACGCTGTTGTACGACCCTGATGATAACATGCCTTCGTGCTTCGCTGTTACTTGGTGAGCAGATATTCGGTATTACTTTAGTAATAGTAAATAAATTTTCATTACATTGAAAAGTTTTTTGGGTGCAGTTTTGGGAGCTAAGAGCGCAACTGGCAAGTCTGTTCACGCATACTTATGTACCTGAATTAGAAAAAATATGGTTACAGCTTCTGGTACAGACCCTGTTGTTTAATGTTGTCCATTTGTCTTAATGGTAAAAAGATGTCGTTTGTCTGCATCGCTTAGTAGGTTCTACATGTATCTACTTCAAAGACAAGAGTAGAAGCAAGACGTCAGAGAGCTCACGAATGGATATATAATGAGTGTCTGTCGCTGGATGCGGTGAAGAGGATAGGACCATAGTTTTTCCAACCGATAAGTGCAGCTCGCACTTATAGTAAAATGTATTGAAGTAGATTATAAAGTTTAAGAACGGAATCCTTACTTCCATACCTTAATAATAGGTCTTTACCATCGATCACTAATAAAGTTAGCCATCGATAGTCTTTACCTATATAGTTGCCGTATAGTATACAGAAAACTATAGTAATTATATGTAAAAAAAAAAATCTATCAATCAAAATATGCACCCATTAAATCGATGCATCTCTGCCAGACCAGTGGTAATTTTCAATGTCCTACTTGAAGAAGTCAGGAATACGAGAGCCAACAAACTCTTAAAAGGCATTTTGTACTGCCTTTCGGGTATTGAATTTTTTCCCTGACAAGAAGTTGTTCAAACTTTTGGAAAAAGTAAAAACCTGGTGAGTACGGTAGATGACGCAAAACTTCCAACTTCCAAGCTCTTGTAGCTTAAAGACCGTTGTGCCGTATGAGATCAAGCGTTGTCGTGTAGGAGTAGCGGGGACGAGTGTATAACCAATAACGAGTCGTGCGTTCGTTTGTTGTGTTCACTACGTACACGTGATTAATTGTTGCGAGCCGTTTGTTTGGCATTGCTACCGCGACGGAACTCGAATTTTATATTTAATTGTTGAAGTCGTTAGTGCGGCATTGTTACCGCGACGGAACTCGAATTCCATAATTACTCGTATTTTTATCGTGTCCATATTGATTGAAAAGATACAAATGTAGTGAAAACAAAACACTAATCAATAAACAAATGACTGAATTGGAAAATAGAATTTCATTTGTTTTAAATAAAATTCATCAGAATTTAGAATTTATTGCCACCCATACTTAAATTACATTTCAAATGGCCAGTATTGTACGGCAACTTCATAAGTAAAGACCTAATATTTTAAATTCTATAGTAACTCTGTCTGTACCTACATTCTGTCAAAAAAGTATCGGGAATAGATGATTTGTTTATGGTTCAATTTTTTTTTGTTGTTTTTAGATTGGCACAACTGTTTTCCATTTTTGCGCGAAGTTTGAGGTGCGTGTATTGCGAATTTCATAATGGACAAAACATCGAACAAAGAGTTTGTCTTAAATTTAGTATCGCCTATAGAATTTCGTGTTCGGAGTCACTGAAAATGTTACAGAAGGCTTACGGTGAATCGACTTTATCAAAAACACGTACTTATGAATGAAACAAAGCGGTCAAAAGCGGTCGAGATGTGATGGAACTTTTTCCTCGCTCTGGTAGGCGATCAAAGTCTTCAACCGAAGTTTTAACATCGAAAAAGTGAAGGAAATAGTGACTGAAAATCCATGAGAGATAGCCGCAAAACTTTCTGTGTCTCACGAGTCGATCCGTACCATTTTAAATAATCACTTGTGTATGAAACATGTTGCCACTCGGCTAGTCCCAAAAGACCAGAATTTTCTACAAAAACTCAAACGAGTCGCTGAGGACATGCTAGAACGAGTCAATTTCGACCCAACATTCATGAAACACATTGTTACTGGTGACGAGACGTGGGTTTACGAGTTGGACATGCAAACTAGTCAACAAGCTTAGGAGTGGCGGCCGTTTTCATTCGGAAGAAGACATAAAGGAGAATTCGCGGCGATAACTGAACTCAAAACCGGAAAAAAACATTTTAAATGTTTTGATGATTGGATTATTCGTTGGCGTAAGTGTATCGTTTATGAAAGAACGTACTTTTTTTTATTGTTAATTTCCCGGTACTTTCTTGACAGAGACATAAGTTACTTTTTCACGCCTAAACCACTGAACCGAATTCGATAAAATTTGGCAAGGATACAGATGGCATCCTGGTTCTTAGGCAAAGCCGCGGGCAGAAGCTAGTTACACGTAAGTAACTCGCTTCTGACCGCGCGTTTACAGCGTCACTAAAATGGCTGCCGAAGCAGCGCGATGGTACAACGTTCAGTGATGCATTTCACATTCTCTGACTTAAAGAAGTTATTTTTATCGGGACAACTTACCCCCGGCACTTTGAATTCCAATTTCCCTTATAGTTTAGTAGTTTCAAAACTTCTACCCTATTCCCGTTAGTTTGAATTTGTTTCTAAGGTGGGGGGAAGAGTGGAGTTTATCAACATTTGACGCAATGTTCTTCAGCTGCATGTTGATTGCAACAGACGACCCTCTGGTGGCTGCCCTAGCTACTCTCATAGCGTGGCAGGTGAGAGCACTGATACCCTAATTAACAAATTACTAATTAAAATACACATACAAATAGTCACGAGCATAATAAATATCTTACACTTATGTAAAATATTACATGCAAAGTATCGAAGTTTAAGAACCCGGCTAAGTGCGTGTCGGATCACGCACAATGAAGAGTTTCGTAATTGGATAAGTTTATCCCAAGAATAAACATAATATTGTAGTTAAAAACCTGTTCGTCCATACATTCCAACTGCAAATGTAAGTTGGTCGAATATTATTCGTTTACTTTTACTTGTCAAGCCTACTTAGCTGTGTGATAGTTTTACTTTATTTTCGTAGTGAATTTTTTCACTTAACCAAGAGCAACCAAAAGCTGGCAGTTGGTGGGGGACACCCGACTCTAACATAAATATACCTTACTTCGCAAACGTTAAATGAAATGTTAAAAATACCGCAGATCTATGGGGTGATTCTGTGGACGTTGCTAAGTCTATTATTAATATTGTAGCATCTACTTTAGTTGTTCTTTTTTAATAACTGTATTGACCGTGATGAGTTTCCTGACCATAAGAATAATAGTAAAATAATACCATTGTTTAAATCGGGTAGTAAATCAGAACCATCTAATTACAGACCTATTTCAGTGACCTTTAGTTAATTTTTTGAAAAACTTGTTTTAGATCAAATGCAAAGATTTTTTAATAAATACAAACGATGCTTTGGGCAGCTTTTGCAATTTGTCCAAAGCAATTGATTGTGTTCTTCATGAAACATTCATCAGGAAACTGCACCACCCCGGAATCCGGAACGCCTCTCTGGATCTTCTTACTTCTTACTTAAGTGATTGGATTCAGAGAGTTGATGTTAACGGAAAAAAATCACCTGGATCTGTAGTAAGAATGGGGTCCCGCATGGCTCAATTCTTGGCCCATTTTTGTCTCTTATTTAAATTAATGATTTACCTCATAAAGTACTATTATGATATAGTGTTGTTTGCAGACGACACTTCGTTTTATTTAAATTAATCGTTAGCAGCTAGTTACGGACATTGTGAATAGCCCCCTGGTTAAAGTAGTAAACTGGTTCAATGTTAATAACCTCCTCCTAAACGAGAAAAATCTAAATGTATTAAGTTTACGATAACTCATGTTAGACAAGTAGAAACTAGTGTTCTTACAAAGGGTGAAGAGTTGAAACCCGAAAATACCACAGTATTCTTAGGCATGCCAAGCTTCAACGGGGCCCCCATATAGATAAATTCTAAAAAAAGGCTAAGCTCTACACCATACGCCGTTAGAAAAATTCATAATTTAACTGATTTAAATACAGCACGATACTGGTGCCGATTCTCTTGTCACAAATGCCTCTAAACTAGACTAAAAATCACTAAAATTTGGTTTAATCCTGTCAAATGACGATTTTCTATTCTGAAATTGACTAAAGTGACACAAATTAACTATATTTTAGTTTGACAGCACTAAGATTGCACTGAGTTATTAGTTTAGTGAAAATGGCTATTTTGCTATTCAGAATTTTACGTTTTTCACCTAAAAATTTGATTGTCTAACTAAATCTGAACATGAATCTGACTATTTTTAATCGCGATTAAAAAGGTGTGGAATAAAATTAGGTGGCGTGAACTAAAATTCACACCAACACCTCGACTTCAGACGTGCAAAAACGGTATTTTAACTTTCTTTTTCTTTTTTTGCTCATATCTCGAAAACGGTGTGTCCTATCACAAAAATAATGAAAATTTCGACCCCCTTTGTTACCCTGAAACCACCAAATCTCTACATAGAAAACACGTCGAGGCTGCCCCAGGCTACCTCCGGCTCTAACAAAGACGTTGCGATTGCGAAATCAAAAGAAAAAAAAAACACGTGGACTCGCGATTGTCAAATTCGATTATAGTTGTGTCAAAATTATTTTTAAATTTAGAGATTTTTTTTCGCAGAATAGCTTCAAGATTTTCATAGTAAAAAGTATGGAATTTTAGTGATAGTTTAGTTAGTTTAGTTCGGTGTACAAGAGAATCGGCACCACTATAGTTATTTTCATAGTGTGATGTCTTACGGTACTCTTTTGTGGGGAAATACCCCCGATATTCGAACAATTTTTGTTTTACAAAAAAAAAGGGCAATTCTTTCAATTTATAAATGAAGACCCACACTCCCTCTGAGACAAATTTAAAGTGGTTAATATAATTACTGTATCTTCTCAGTATCTTTATGAAAATCTTTTTTATTCACATAACAATATTAATCTGCTTAAAAAATACACTGATATCCATAACATAAATATTAGAAACAATCACAAATTTGTTGTATATATCGGGATATGCCCTCATCTGCGATATTACACTTGCACTTTGTAAGTAGGCGTGGATTGTCGGGCGAAGAAAATAGAGATACTAGTTACAGCACAATCACTTTATTTCACTCACAATGTCTTATGAAATAATCACCATGAAATAACCTGAAGGCACAGGTCCGACATATTAAATGAAAGTATGACATATAGCAGTAACCAACTCTTTTATTCCGACAGCTTGTTAATTAATTAAATAGATCGCGATAATAGCTCTAGGCGCTACGGCAGGCGCACCGGGCCGAGCCTGCCACAAGAATGCTCCCCCTCTTCGCTGCGCACTAGCTTACATTAAGTTGCTCGAGAAGTGGGGAGAGTGAGGAGGCTAACGTCCGCTTTGCACAGCGTAACTCGGCCCGCTGTACCTACCGCTAACGGTGACGCCGACACGGCCATACTGACGTGCGGACGTCCTCGTACGCGTAGACTCATCAAGCATTGTCTAAAAAGACATAACGTTATTATTGATGTTCGTTCATCCTGACTAGCAATCTCGATGAGCAAAAAAGATCCAGGTCATCCCTACTGACTGTGTAACCAACTCTGGACCGCTCAATATTGAGCCTTCAGGACTTATACTAGTAATCTGGTCCGGTTCAGCCCTGCAGAGTTTACTACTAATTCGGGACCGCTCGTTATTGAGCCTTCAGAACTTTAGCAATCTGGTCCGGTTTACCCCTTCAGAGTTATAATCTTCTGGCCCGGTCCAGCGACCCTTCAGAATTATAACCGCCTGGTCCGGTCAAATGACCCTTCAGAATTATAACCTCCTGGTCCGGTCTTACGACCCTACAGAGTTATAATCTCCTGGTCCGGTTATAACAAACCCTTCAGGATTGTCACTGCTTGGTCCGGTCATGAATGACCCTACAAGATCACTCCAGTTTATACAGTTTTTTTTTCTCTCTTTTTTTTTTCTCTTTTTGTCTCTCTTTTGTCTCTCTTTTGTCTCTTTTTTGTCTCTCTTTTGTCTTCTTTTTTAGTCTCTTTTTAGTCTCTTTTTTTGTCTTTTTTTTGTCTCTTTTTTTGTCTCTTTTTTTTGTCTCTTTTTTTGTCTTTTTTTTTGTCTCTTTTTTAGTCCGGACTAAAATGGTCCCTGTAGATTATATAATCAAATGTATTAAAGTACTTGTCTCAACAATCCACACATGCTATGTTCATTGGTAGTTTCACTACCACCAAAGTCATTTACTTTAGAGCCTATAACAGAAACAAACTATTTTAATCTTAAGAATAGACTTGACTTAGACACTCCACCGAATGCGTAGCACGCCTGTGCGATGCCGACCGAGTCTCATGTCATACAGCCAGCAAAATGTCACTGAGTGTCATGTCATTGAATGTGTCGTAGCAGACACATAGTTCATGTTCACACACACATAACACTCTAAACTAACAAACGACATCTATGAAAACTAAATAACACTAATTTAAGTATTGAAGCGCCGTAACGGCCAGACTGACATTCACACGTCCTCCATCCCCTTAAAGTCACCGCGGGCCCATTTTTCTGTAAAAAGAATAAAACTGGTAGATACATTACTTTGTACGCTCGTCCATCGGTGACATACATTACAACGTTTTATAACCCACAAAATCAACCTTTAGGAGCTGAGCCGGACATCTTAAATAGGCCTCCCTTGAGCTAGTTATCTCTCCAGATAACATGGACCAGGCAGCCAATCAGCGTCTCTCCGATCACTCACTAGTACCACACATATCTCCATTGATCGCATAGCCTCTCAGACTAGACGATCACTTTATCATATGACCCAGAACATCGGCCTGCATAAGCCAGTTCTTTAGACTACCCAATAACACACACCATAGGACGTCAACCCGCATGAGTCGGACCCTTACTTTATCTCACAGATTAGTACCAATTTTACGTTTAATTACGTTTCTTCACTCTCAGAGGCCGAGAGGTTTTCAGAGCTGGCGGATAACGTACGTGAACTACAAATAGACAAAGCATCACTAAAACCACCCGATGACGCCCACTCCATTCGTCAATCGCGGACTGCCGCCACCTCGGCCTCCTTCAAGCTACCCGTCAAAGTGGTAGCTAAATGCACCAAGCCCTCACTTCCCCCGGGCATTGCACGAAAATGCTTACGACCATATTTGCATTCTCTATTAGACACACAACAAAGGGAAGTCTTTACTCCCTGCGAAGCCCAAATGAACCCAGAGGGGGGTCACATACAATGAAGTAGGAATCACCACTGTAGAACGGTCTCATTTTTCCTAGTGTGACGCAGCAACTCTCCCAATATTCTCCGATGCTAACTTACGAATTTCACCCAAATCTAACCGAAACCCAGACTCAGAATATGAAGCCACACTTAAAAACCGCGCCCGAGTCCCAAACACAAGTTCTGTTTGTGTTACCCTAGACCTTGCACCATCCGTCGCTAGCTGCACTTCGAGAAGCTCGCCGCGCCAGGTCCCACCAGATTCACTTTCGATTATAACAAGTAAGCACCTCAATGTCCTCATGACTCTCTCTACCCGAACACATGCCCTGCCAGAACCGTTAGCAACAAGGTGCAACTCTACACCATGTTCACCATAAAATTGCTCTGTCTGCGCCAATACAATACCCACCCCGATCCGAAATGATCCGCGAAGTCGCACCGAAAAGACAGAGCCTCCTTTAGTGCTTCATCTGCACCTGCTGCATCCAACTAAGAAGTGCACTCGAGAAGGACTCATTTAGTGAAAGAGTCAACAATGACAAGAATACTCCCTACCATCGATTTCTCCACACAACTTCTCCGCGATGTCTAAATGTACAGTATAACATTGTGCAGAAACCCTAAGCATAGAATGGAGTGAGCCCCGAACAATCCCTTGAGGCCCAGCACACAAGTGTGAAGTTCAATCAGTGCGTTCCAGTCAAATCATTTTAGTCAGAACCCGTTCTGATGTTAGTATTTCGATCACTTTCTTGTAAATATCTTGTCTGTCCATTTGATAGGCCCTTTTAATTTGATTCAAGATTCTTAACGTAAAACACGTGAAATATGGGGCAAACCGCCAAAAACTAATCTAAAGGACCTACACATCGCTCAAAATATAATTATTAAACTATTATTTCACTATGATTACCTTACACCTACAGTTAAAATTTACAGGGAAACGAAACTCGTGAATATTAAACAACTTCCTGCATATTGCACCAGAATACTTAAAAATTCTAGGTAAGTTCATTCACACAAAAATACATCAGGTACACAATCGCAGCAATAGTAGGAAGGATCACATTTTACTACCGCGAGTGCGGACAGTCAATGGCGAGAGAACAATTATTTTTGCGGGAGTGCAACAATATAATAAGCTACCTATAGAAGTAAAGAATGCGAACTAAACGTTTGGTATTTTCAAGATTAAATTTAAAAAAATCACTTTCTAAATGATCAAACACATCCATTAAACAGACTTGCCCTACTACTGTATTGCTTTATTGTGGCACCGGGATCGCATTCCTTATCTACGGAAATTATTTCTTTTGCGGGTGGATCGAAAAGTTTTAAGTTGTGTTAGTTAATAATGTTATTTGCGTACGAAAAGAAATGGTATTACAACTTAAATGATTTAATATAAATTAAAACAATAGCTGCTTAGTTTGTGTGTCCAAGTTATATTTTAAGTTTTAAAACGTTCTCAAGTAAGTGAAATCTTTGTAATTTATTTTCGAGAAATAAATTTCTTTAACCATAAACACCATACCACTAATAAAGAATCAATTATCCTTTCGCACTGAATTAATGCGAGTTTATCTTCACCATGTAGGTCAGTTTTGATGTTGTGGTATATGATAATGAAACTCTTTAGTAACGTTAACTTTCTTACACCAAATAGAATGTAATTTTGCAATATCGGTACGTACATGGATCTACTATCTAATAGATCCCTACCTATAATAACTGGTTCTGTAATTGAGTTAACAGGCACAACATGAAACAAAAAGTACACTGACGTGTTGAATTTCACCACGGCTCAGTTATTCTGCGATTCATATTTAACGTTTTCTTTACACAGGTATACCTGTAAGGTAAACTAAATCACAGCGCATAGTACCCTGGATTTTTTGACAAAGCTAAAAGCTACAAACGAACTACCAGATTATCTATTAAAAAGAAAAGGAACGAGCTCACCGGATGATGTGGTTGTCCATACACGTAGCAGGTGAGACGGTTCGTATCACGACTCTTCGGTGCTGGTGCTCGATTCGAATTCTTCACTTCGGTCAAAGGTTCGTACTGCCAGTTGCTTCAATCACTTGATTTTTGGACTGTTGTGCTTTAACGATGGCATGTGCCATTGAAGCGATTGTCATTATCAGGATCAAACCGTATCAGTCGCGCAGTTGCGGTGAAATTTGACGTTTGCGGTTAAGTGGTTGCCGGAAGTAGTGATAGCAAAAACTCCATATTTTGAATAGATTAGACGTTAGCCCACACTTCACTGTCGTCATTATTTTCTTCAGGTTTTTGCCCTTCGAATCCCACTTCTGATATCGGGATATGCCCTCATCTGCGATATTACACTTGCACTTTGTAAGTAGGCGTGGATTGTCGGGCGAAGAAAATAGAGATACTAGTTACAGCACAATCACTTTATTTCACTCACAATGTCTTATGAAATAATCACCATGAAATAACCTGAAGGCACAGGTCCGACATATTAAATGAAAGTATGACATATAGCAGTAACCAACTCTTTTATTCCGACAGCTTGTTAATTAATTAAATAGATCGCGATAATAGCTCTAGGCGCTACGGCAGGCGCACCGGGCCGAGCCTGCCACAAGAATGCTCCCCCTCTTCGCTGCGCACTAGCTTACATTAAGTTGCTCGAGAAGTGGGGAGAGTGAGGAGGCTAACGTCCGCTTTGCACAGCGTAACTCGGCCCGCTGTACCTACCGCTAACGGTGACGCCGACATATACCTTTCTTTGGTAATGCTTTGTTTCACAGGACCACTCAATCTGTGTGGTTCTTTTCTCAAAACACCATTTCAGATTAAGTCTGTACTTTAATTAAAAGATACTGTGACCTCTAAGTTTGTTCCACACTTTCTCCTCAGCGTAGTCAGATAGGAAACAACGATCACATCTAGTTTTTAAAATATGATTGACGTGTAAAGTGTTTGTACAAAACTACTTAAAGAAATAAAATCATTTATCATTTATAAAACGGATCCCTGAATCGAAAAATAGTTTGCACTCACCCAAAATATTTTTGTAACGACCTTTCCAACGACACCCCCACATCATGGGATAAGCGAGAAAAAAATAATTCATCCCCACTGTGCGTGTAGGGTGGAACACAATTTTTTTTTTTTAAATATCCAAGTCATAACATTTTTGTCTATTGTCTTTTATTTTCATAATTTTCAAATTATGAATTTAGTTTTGACTTTGCTTCCTTTCCTTGTCAAACTTACTGTATGTACCTACCTAGACTTTAAGTAAATGATGTGGTCTCTTCACACTTTTATTTGTCCCGGGTCTGTGTATACTGGCATGTAATTGTAAAGCCTCTATTGGAGATCCAATAAATAAATAAAATTCAAAGGCCATGTTCGTAAAACTATTTTCCATCAATATTTTAGAGAAAGTTTTTGAATTTTGCGTAAGTGTAAGGTATTTATACTCGTGTCTGCACCGCGTGGTATATCCATAGTTCAATACCCCATCGGTCTAGAGGTCGTCAAATGGACTGCTGAGCGAGCAGTTTTGTGTACCCACTGGGGATTCCAGAAAACAAAGAGTAATTTGTTCCACTAGGAATTTATCAGTATCAGCCTGGAGTCCAGCTTTGTGGCTAGAAGCTACCGAGGACAAACTCTATCCACAAAGTCTAATTTATTGTTATAACTATAAATGGGACTTAAACATAGCAGGAGAAAACTAGGTATTCTGTAAACCTCTGCCTACACCCTCTCGTGGAACAGTCGTGATATTCTGTGGACTTTTTTTTTTAATAAACAGCGTGAATTTTTTCATATTAGAATTCTTTTTTTGGGAGCAAAAATTAAAATTATTCAATAAATGCAATGCAACAATGCAATCAAGGCTATTGAAATGTAAGATAGAGTACTTGTTAGTTAGGTAGATACCTACTAGAAATAAATTGGATTCTGAGTAAAGAAATTAAGTTCAAGCCTGTAGTAAATAAATCAGGATCAAACGGGAAATTAAATAAAGTTAAATTTGACGGACCTTAGTATCATAAATACACGGGTCGGTTTATTTCAGTTCATCGCAGTTCATAGGCCAATCCCAATTGATGTCCCAACCGGGTTCCCATGCACAATTTAGAACGTCCTCATCTGATATTTGAAAATACGTTGAACAGTAGGTATATTTAGTGTGTCCAAAGTTCTTATAGCCATTATCTGTTGATTCGTATCAACCACGCACCGATGTCTCAATCAATCTGTGATTTACCACGCTAGTGCCAGTTACCGACATACGCGCACGGTCTTAATTTATCTTCGAAATGGGTGCACATGTACCAGCTGATTCATTAACTGGTATTTTCTATTTCTGCCAGCAAATATGCGAACCTAAAATGTATTCCTAAAAACGACCTTTTTGTGGACCCTGCAACCAAATTTAACCATTTTACATTTTACAGATGGTGATGCAAGTACGAAAATGGTTTGGAAATAGAAATCAAACAGAAAAAACAGAAATCGAATTAAAATAAGACGAAACCAAACGCAAGTGCACGCGATTGACACTCATTTAACTACAAGTTCATGATGCAAAATTATTTATTTGTTCTTGTGTGTGCAATATTATGCAATGTTGTAGTGCTTTCTAGAAAAATGATAAAAGATATCAGTAGAGATATAGGTGTAAGTGAAGCCTCGAGTGACGAAGTTAGTAAAATGGTCATGCCGTTTCCAACTGAACTTACGTCATATTATGCTCCGTGGGTTGTGACAAAGGTCCCTCCAATCTTGCCTCTTGGACCGTACTTCGGTTTCCTTAGAAACATGTGTAAAGCACTCACGTCTCCAACATATTCAGGTAAATACCTCGGCAAATACTTTTCAATACTTAGCAACTGTCTCGAAGGTCTCGGGATAGACTATTTACAGAAGATGTGGATAAGAAGATTTCGTAAGAGATTGAAAAAGTACTCCGTATACAATAGCAATACTCTAAAAGCGAGAGTTAATGACTTCTTGATGTTCATATCTGATGAAAAGCCGAAAAAGAACGAATACTTCAAGGCAATGAATACCATATATACGGCGGTAGATGACATGAAGATGGACGATTATGTTTATTTGCTCAAAAATTACGGGAAAGGTGTTTCGAAGCACATTGGAGAGAAAACCAGACGAGTATTCGAGCGGATAATATTTGATAGATATCATCGACAGTCTGAAGATGTTAAATGGGATATCGAATTCAAATTCAAATCGGCTGTTGTGGAATACTGGGAGGAAAGATTAAATGGAACTGCTCTTAATTTCACATTGGGCCATCTGTTTAAATTCACATTAAGTCAACCGTGAAATTGACTTACCAACGTATTTTATGACTTTTCGTCAGAAGTCGCAGTACAATACACACCATTGTTGGGAGCATGTGTTCGTTGTATACAATTGTTATATACATGACGTGTTCTATATGTTTAGGAACTTGTTTAAGTGTAATTGATGAATCAAACTTGCAAAAAAATACCGATCTGAGTAGTCAAACTATCTTCGAAAGGTTTATAGAAAGTTACCTTGACTTCTTATCGACAGCGTTTACAGGTAAAGAGCTGATAAGATATTGCAAAATGATGAGAAGAGAACTGAAGAAAATGGAATTTATATACACAGAACGGTTAGCGAGACATTTTAGATACTTGTCCAAAATGCATCGTGATGATATCGTCGAAGAAATGGTTAAATATAGAAGAGAATACGACGAACGGTTACCGAGGCGACAGGACTTCTTCGAAGCACTCAGAGAGGCATTTACTTTACAACATAGATTGCAATTCGATGATTACATTCACGATTTGCTGGCATTCGGAAAAGGTGATATGTTATTAGTTACTATCAAAGAACGAACCCGAAAGCTGTTGGATATGATTGTGAACTGTGTCTTCAAGTTGGGTTCTAAAGAACAAAGAACCGTAGAAAGGGCGATGAGATTAGCCATAAAAGAATATAAGAATAACTTTTAAATGTATAGGTCCAGTACTTACTTACCGATATGTTGAATAAGTACCTTCCATACTATACTACTAGGTCTATACTTCAAATACATTTGTTTTAATAAAATCTTCAGCAAGCAAAATTGACTCTTTTTTACGTGTAGGTTTATCTTTTTATTAAAAAAATAGTATGGACTTAGGTAAAAACACCGAATACCTAATTAATTCATAAAAATAACAAATGTTTTACCAAGTTTACTAAAACTATACGTGAAAAAATCTATCCGCATCGCTGTCGACTGGTAATGTACCCAAGAGACTGGCGGCATTGCTACGTTGTATGGCAATGCTTAGCTTTTGATTGCATTTGTTTTGTCTAAACATGTGAAATTACCTACATGCCTGAAACCCATGCGAACACCGAAGAGAGTAAAAGAGATACATTTAGTAATAGTTGATCACTGATTGTTTACACTGCGGGCGAGAACTATCTCTCCACTTATTTAATATATTTCTGTGGCACTTGTATCAATGCCGACGATTAAAGAAAAGGAGTAGAGCTAGAAACGATTTGGCGAGCAACGAGTGTTCTGCCCGCCAACCGCCAAGCGAACGAAGTATCAAAGAAAATACTTGCTTTAATAACTCTGCTCTTGGCAGGAAGAACATTCGCTGAGAGACTCGCTTGGTAATAAATGCATACCAGCAAGTGACGCACTCACTCATAGCCCAGCAACAAAACTATCAGAAACTAAAACTAAACTAAACTATCGCTGCTCGTTGCTCGCCAACTCGTTTCTAGTTGCTAGCTTCGCTTCTCGCTAATCGTCGGCGATGTGGGACAGATGCCTTAGTTAGCATTCAATTTGATTTGATGAGTTCATGTGTACAGGTACCTCTAAAATGAGGTACCTACCTACATTAATTGGTAATTTGTTGATTATATAAGTAGGTATAGTTGATTGACTATTGCAATATTACTATATTGGTTATTGAGAAACGAGTTTTTATTTTCATCAAATACACATTTTTAAGAATGTTGAAGCAAGTTCAAATGAAATTATTGGTTTGAGTTTGACTGATTTGACAGTATTGGACTGTTATGAGAGAACCCAATTTAGCGCAAAACTTTATTAGCTCTCCGAAGTTGCACGCGAGTGGCTGCAAAAGTACTTAAAGCTAATTATTTTTGTGATGAACAAATGAATGAATGATGAATGCTTTAAGTAGTATCTATATGCCTACCTACAGCATTGATTTGTAACCTATTTTATAGTAGTGTACTTTATGTCACATCTTTATTACACATTTTTTTACATCTACAATAATCATTGCGGACTCAACTGTACATTTCGGCCAACTTATCTGTGCAACGGCCGTTTTTCAAACTAACATTTTGAAAGGGACATACGATCAGTTTTTGTTTAACTTTTTGATTTTCATTTACAACCAGTGCCACTAAAACTTGCAACGATAAGTTGGTCTTACTATACATGCGCGGTTTCGTACTCGCCTACGTTCAGAGGGCTCATAAAGTTTTGCGCGAACTGTACACTTAACACACCCCACGCCGTCCCGTTATAATAATATAAAATCTTGACAAAATAGAAATGAAGAAAATAATTAATGAATCCAAATAAACAGAAAACAAAATTTCAAGATAAAATTTTATGTTTTATCTTATCTATTGGCAGATTTTTTTAGCCACATGGCGTTTGTTTTCTTTCTTCGATCTCTGAAAAGAAATGCCAACAAAAGCTAATTAGTTGTTAATTAACAAATGTACTGCAGAGTCCATTCCTCGACTAAAATAATGATTCAATTTTTTTTTATTATTCAATGATGGAGGTAGAATTAAAAAACCGTAATTTCCGGAAGAAATGGAAAACATACTACTTTTCCATAAACAACAACAATATACTGGCAACATCTCGATCATCGACGAACCAGTGTGACCAGATTCAGTATTTTAATACTTTTTCAGTATATTCTACTGATTTTTCCGAACGTCAGTATTTTTATGGGTATATTGCGGGAAGTCAGTATTTTTCAGTCTTTTTGGGTATAACTTGGATACGAAGTTATGGTAGTGTTACCATAACTTCGTAGTGATCTATCTCTTCTCTTATTAGTTTGTGATAGGGAGTTTCCCCGTTTAGCGTACATTTTATTTATAAGCAAAGATCAAAGAGTAAGTCACAGATAGAAAATGTCAAGTGGCTGCCGCCGCATTGATATAATAAAATGAGAAGATTTAAGTTATGTTGGACTTCTTTTTCATTCCTATTGTTGTTTAAAAAAAAAACGGTAATTATAAAACAAATATTATTTTTAAAAAAATAAGTCTACTTTTTCAGTTTAAGGGATAGTTAAGTAATAGGGTATACTTCCATAAAATACTTCCTTGTCTGTGTATGAATCACAAATGGTATAATAACGACTCGTCTAATACAGTTGGTTTGTTGAAGTGAAACTCAACTCAAATAATTTATTTCAATAAAACCATTTACAGGCACTTTTGAATTGTCAAGAAATGGTTTTGTATCTAGTGTTTGTAAATCTCTGTTATGTTTACCAGTATGCAGTGATGCATGCGAGCGCATATTTTCACAGATAAATTTAATAAAAACAGATCAAAGAAACAGATTCGGAAACAAAAATGTGCCAGCAATTTTAAAAACAAAGCAAGATGTATTATATATATGTATAGAAATTCTAACATTTATTGTGATGATGATGATTGGATAAAACGTGTTAAGAAAATCGGTATTTTTATTGGTATATTTGCCCTGTGTAAATCGGTATATTTCAGTATTGTTTTGAGGTGCTTCGGTATTTTTCTAAAATTTAATCTGGTCACACTGCGACGAACAAATGAAATACGGCAACGTCACGCACGTATTGAAGTGGTAGCCGTAGAGTGATTGTTCATTCGGCGTTCTGAAAAAGTAGTAAATTTATAAATTGTAATTTTATTTTTTTAATAAAAATGGCAGATAGTAAAGGGTGAGTTTATAATAATGCATAATAGTAGTACACGGCTTAGTTGTATGTATAGTTTTGCAAATAATCGATGCGCTACATTGCAAACGAATCTTCAAAAATTGGCTTGTCATCATGTCTGAGTTACAAACCGACTCACAGAAATCGAATTTTGCAAGTTCATTAAGGAAAAGGATTTTGTTTTTACAGACAGAACTTAATGTAATTGATATTGGAAATGAAGATATCGCTTGGTGTTAATTAGTCTTATTAGAACGGAGCGCTTTGGTTATTTTTAGGGTGATTGACATTTTTCTTGTTCGGCAGTAATCCTGATGATTTATCGACCGCGATCCTGCGCCGCAAGGACAGGCCCAACCGTCTCATCGTGGAGGAGGCGGTCAGCGATGACAACTCCGTGGTCGCGCTTTCACAGGTCTGAGCTCTTTGTCTTTACCGGCGGTGCTGATGGCGTATGTTTCCAATGATTTCATGGTGTCCATAAATATGCTTTGTCACCATCATGCAAATCTAATGTCATGAAAATGTATTGGAAATGATCTTGGTATTTACACTTGGTTATCTCTGGTCATAATTATTATGGGCATACTTCCATAGCAGGAAGCATTTTGCTCATCAATGAGAACCGCCTTACAAAGGCTCTTTGTCTTGGATAGAATTTTTCATAATAACAGGTAATTATTAATTGCCAAAACATTCTAATTATTTTGTGCAATTGACATTATACTTGTAGTTCAGTGACCTTGTTTGTCTATTAGGCTGATAATTTTTTAATAATAAAAATAAATTTGGTAGTCTAAACATAAAAAAAATATATGTATAGTAACAATATCTACTGCAACAAAATACTATGTTCGGGCTATATAGATTCTATTTCAAAAGAAATTGTTAGTATACATATATTTATCCATGAAGTGAATATTAATGTACGACTCCTAACTATGTCTATTCCTCAGTCTACAAATGAAAAACAAAAACAGAGGTTAAGTTAATCAATCTAGGTACCTCAAATTGAAACAAATTTTATCAAATTACTATTGTGTTAAAAGAAGAAAACTTATATTATTAGAAGAATGCAACATTAAACAACAACATGAAAGGCAAAAAATATCAAACGAATGAAACAGAAGAGTCTGTGAAATGCATTGGACCATGCTCAAGTCCAAGCTCTATTGCCTAATAATAATGATGATGATGAATAAACACTCATCATTTTGTATGATACCTAATAAAAAATTTGACATGTCATTTATCTTTTTAAATACATCAGCCATAAGATGTCTTTTGCTAGACAGGCCTATATCAAACATCACCATGACAACCGTACATGTAAACATTATTATTGTTATAAAAGAATAAAGATATTGATGGTGAAGAAGATATGGATGATGGGCAACAGCAAACCTTGTATTTTACATAAATTGCATTCAACAGATTGTTGTTTGTTTGACTGCCTACATGTTGCATTTAACATATGGTACAGTATTAGTTATTTTAACTAAAATATTTTAACTACAAAAGCTAAATAAAAAAACAAATTAAAGGCTGTGGTTTGGTTTTAAGGGTGGATTGAAATGTAAAAAAAAAAATGACTTCAAATAGAACAGTCAGCTTAATGAAATCTTTATTAAAAATTATAACATAGAAATTGTAAATGAATTATGTAAATAAAAATCATCATCATAATCTGCCTAGCCTTTTCCAAATATCTAAGTAAAAAATAAAATACAGTGTATAATGTCAAAAATGCTGATTCATACAATAATTGTTTTATTATGGCTAAACCTTTATTAACAATAATTAAACACATTAAACAGTATGTTTTGTACACTCAAACCATAACTCGAAACTAGGGTACGCACTACTTGCCCACCTTCTTTAGGTACTATTAAGGGTATCAATTAATTGAAATTTATTACTTGTTTTCAAACAGGGGTTTTAAAATAATAAGGAATGACAAAGGTTCCTTTTTTTAAGTAAAAACTGCCTGCACAAAATATACTAATAAAAAAAATTACTCAACATTATTACTGCTAAAAAGTTTGTTTTGAATTGTTTGCACACCTTTTGTTTTAAATTATTCCCCAGACTTGATACTATGTTATCCAATTTTAGTATCAAACAGGAGCATTTTAAACTTATGTCATCTAACCAACACTACTACGTTTTCATAGGCAAAAATGGAGCAGCTGCAACTATTCCGTGGAGACACCGTTCTCCTGAAGGGCAAGCGCCGCAAGGAGACTGTCTGCATCGTGCTCTCAGATGACAACTGCCCCGACGAGAAGATCCGCATGAACCGCGTGGTGCGCAACAACCTGCGCGTGCGCCTGTCTGATGTCGTTTCCATCGCGCCCTGCCCGTCCGTTAAATACGGGAAACGTGTGCATATTCTGCCCATTGACGACTCTGTAGAAGGATTGACTGGGTAAGTTTAGTTTAAACAAGAAGACTTGTTTCAACATGATTGTGCTTTAAGAGTTCATGTTTTTGTGAAATTATTTGACAGTAAGATTTATTGTCTGATTTTCTTGAGCCATCTTAGTGGTTGTAAATCTTTCTCGGACTCATGAGTTACACCAAAGTAACATCTTATAAATAGTGTCATAAATTAAAGTAAAGGTTTAAGTTTGATAATCTTTATTTTCTTAATTTATGTAGAGTGGACATTTGACTTCCAACTGCTAATTTATGTTAGCGAAAATTTGTTGTGTAAACTGTATTATTTACTTTTTTTTAACCCTTTTCTCCAGAAATCTGTTTGAGGTATACTTAAAACCATACTTCATGGAAGCCTATAGGCCGATCCATCGCGATGACACCTTCATGGTACGCGGAGGCATGCGTGCCGTCGAGTTCAAGGTGGTGGAGACTGACCCGTCGCCCTATTGCATCGTGGCGCCTGATACCGTCATACATTGCGAGGGTGACCCGATTAAGCGTGAGGTGAGTTTTCGCAGCCCATGTCGAAATCGTCATAATAATATAGCCCGTAAACTTTTACTGCTGGACATCCAGGCTTTGACACAACAACTGGTATTGTGCATCCTTAAATCCAGCAGATTGATTTACAGCCTGAAGAGTTTTTTTTAACCTGTAGTTGTTTCTATTTTTTTTCAAATGGAGAGAAAGAGACTGATGGTTTGGAGCTGTTGCAACTATTTACGTAGTCCACTTAGCCCATTTTAGGCTCCACATTTCCCTGCCAACTGCAGAGGCCTGTTAAACGTTTTAATGACATGAGGCACCAACCAACGAATATCCCTGTTCAGACAAGTGCACCTCAAGGAAAACCACCGGTTGGTGTAGGACTATCGTAGGATATGGAAACATATATATTGAACTATGGATTTGGTCAGCTTATGTGGACTGGTTATCTAGAACTACGGAAAGATTATGGCCTCTGCCTGACTAATGTTTTATGTAAAATACACAGATAAAGTGGCAGGGGTTGAATAGCATTATTATTTTTAGCCTATGTTGTCCCACTACTGCAAGTCATGATGATGTTATTTTTAACTCATGTTCGTTCATGTTTTATTTCTTTTAGCTAGCTAGAATGTCATTGCTATCATAGTTGTAGCTCAGAGAACATTTCAATATATTTGTCTTCTTAAATTTAGAACAAACTCAAAAACTTGTTCTTTATTTCAATTAACAATTTGGGGTATTTTTTGAGAATGTGCTCACTATTTACATTCGCTCATTAAAATTCCCTTTACAACAATGTCTGCCGACGCAGTATTAGCACTATTCAATGATAGAGTAAAAAGTTTTCCCACAATCACGCAATTTGTTTTTCCTTATCAGCACCTAACACAGTTTTTTAATCTCAGTGTAGTTTGATACTGTGAGTGTACCCGACGATATCTTAAAGTTACTACAAATCCTCCAATAGAATATTTACTCTTATTTAAAGTCCGCATAAAAGCTTTTCGTTGTAAATAACAACAACTTATTCCCGACATTTTGTTTAAGTGCGAGATATTTACTTTGTCTTCTAAAATAATCATGAGTTTACTATTGTTCTTTGGTACTCTTGTAAATGGACATAGAACAATGTATGTACTCGTATGTAGTGTGGGTTCAGTAATTCATAGTAGGATATATCGCGCAGCTTGCAAAATAGGAATGAAATAAAACTGACAGTAGCGCCAAAGGTGAGTTGAGTTGAATCAACACTAGCGCAGTTATCAAATAATACGTTTTTGCTTAGACTAGATTGCAAACTATCCACGTAATCAATGTTTATGGACTGTTTTACTCAGTTAACTTACCTGGCAGATTTCTTCATACAAAATCGGTCACATACTTAAACTCACGCCTTTTCCCCAGGGGGGTAGGTAGAAACTACAGAATGCCAGTTGCTAGGATCTTACATACTCCTTTTGCTTCGTTTACGATTATAATTGGATAAATTATCAATTTAATTGATAGATAGCGCCCTGCGATACACGGCCTGTATATAGTTTCTTCAATTCACCACCACTCTTACTCAACAGGAGGAAGAAGAAGCTCTAAACGCCGTCGGCTACGACGACATCGGCGGCTGCCGCAAGCAGCTGGCTCAGATCAAGGAGATGGTGGAGCTGCCGCTGCGACACCCGTCGCTGTTCAAGGCCATCGGTGTCAAGCCCCCGCGCGGTATCCTCATGTACGGGCCCCCTGGTACCGGCAAGACGCTCATCGCTCGCGCTGTGGCTAATGAGACTGGTGAGTTTGTTGTTTTAACACTGTAATTATTATTTATTTATTTAACCATTTATGTACACACATATAAAAAGACAAGAAGAATAAAGAGAACAGAAAAGTACGTACAAAAATAACGCACATTAACGCGCGGTAACGCGCATATTACTGTGAATAACTGACCTTAAAATCTGTTAAAAATGATGGTACCTGTAAAATGTGAAAGCATTTATTTCAGAACTGTTTTGTCCCAAATGAATTAAATCTTGTGTCTTTCTGGATACAGATAATTAAGTGAAGGTTATGTTTTAGCTGTGAGTTTCTGAAAGCAATTCAATTCTACCTGTTGTTAACTCCTCTAAATCATTTATTGCTATGCAACCTACAGCAGCTTTTATAAGATGGATTGTAGTGTAACTCTTAATCACAGATAACAGATGTAACATTGTTTAGTTTACTAATCACTTGGTATTTCGCAACAGGCGCTTTCTTCTTCTTGATCAATGGACCTGAGATCATGTCGAAGCTGGCTGGTGAATCCGAGTCCAACTTGCGTAAAGCATTCGAGGAGGCTGATAAGAACTCTCCGGCTATCATCTTCATTGATGAGCTTGATGCCATCGCGCCCAAGAGGGAGAAGACTCACGGAGAGGTGGAACGCAGGATCGTGTCGCAGCTGCTAACTCTTATGGATGGTGAGTTTTGCTACCTATAACTTTGCTTGTGTACTTTTATTTAAAAAAACATTTGATTTAGGTCACCCATATTACAAAAATAAAATTTCACAATGTTGTAACAGAATAGATTTTAATAATTGAAATGTGAATGCAATTAAGATAAACTAATGAGTGCAAGTAGAACCAAATTAAATATTAAGATCATATTAAAATTAAAAAGGTCATAAAATTAAAATGAGTCATATTAGAACAAAGTTGGTTTAGTTAAACCATATATAGCTAAAGAACGGGTGGACCGATTTTTATGAGCTTTGATTTGTTGCATTTGTCTCCGCCCTGAATAGCACAATAACTATTGAAACATGGGAAAAACGAGTTTTTTTAAATGAAGATAAATAATCTGAGGCAGTTTTAGATTAAAAGTCACAGACTAAAAATTGCATGTCACTTGAGTGTTTAATATTATTTTACAAAAGTGAATGAATTTTAAGGTTTTTAATTCCATCATCTTTAAACCGATCATCCATGGTAAAAATAAAACAGAAAATATTGCTATTTTTGTCTAGTAAAGGAATAGTAATAATAACTGATAACATGTATGTTATGTGTTCATGTATTGTTTATACATGTCAAGTTTTATAAATACGTGGGCGTATGTCGATAACACACGCACAGTTAAACTAATTAAAGGTTGTGTAACTTTATAATAAACGCAATGCATACAAAAGTACAGTAGTTTGCCTGTCACTTTGTTTATGTCCGGCTTCATTAGTACTTGACATAAAGCAACTGCTAATGCCCGGCCATCGAGAGTATGCGTTCCTGACACCTGTCAGTATGAAAATTTTAATGTATGGATAAAATTAGCAAAACACTGTTGTTTCTATGAAACTGATGTGTGTCAAGAATGCATTCTCTGGATGGCCGGACTGTAACTCACTATACTTAGGAAAAAACCTATACTATTAGAAGCCCCTTGTCAGACGGGGACTTCCCGATAGTAAATACGTAGTAACCATTCAAGTTCGGTCCGCGACAACTTCGTCCTTGTTTCCGATTGAATCGAAATCGACATCTGTCATGAACACTGAGCCCATTAGCTACAATATCGATTGTTTTCATATCGAGGCTATCAACCCTATCCAATGCATTGGTAGCTCAGTGTTCATAACAGATGTCGATTTTGAAGAAAAAATTATTGAAGCGGCCTAGAATGGGCATGATCCATACAAAGTTGCACTTTTTTGTTTGTCAGTAATTTTGTGATAGGTATCATATCAAATAGGCCATCCATGTTTTATCTTTACTGAATCATGATTTTGCTCATAAATATGCATAGCATCTGTAGCTACATATCATAAATTTAAGTCGCCTTTGTATGTGGCGGCATCTACACCGCCACATGCGAACAAACGCATCACACGCACAACGAATTGGAAAAATGGGAAAAACAAAGTCCTTAATTCTATGGGAATTTTTGTATGAACTATTTTTTACAGGACAAAGTCGGTTGGGACAGCTTTTAGTAAATAAATATGACGCTTATATCAAGCGTTGAACGCTATGTCTAGCAAGAAGTCTTAATTTATCAAGCGTTGTCGACGGATTTCGAAAGGTTTTAAGCTCAATATGACGTCATTACCTTTTCCAACAGGCATGAAGAAGTCTTCCCACGTGATTGTAATGGCGGCCACGAATCGTCCCAACTCGATCGACCCGGCTCTGCGTCGCTTCGGCCGTTTCGACCGGGAGATCGACATCGGAATCCCCGACGCGACCGGCAGGCTGGAGATCTTGCGCATCCACACTAAGAACATGAAGCTGGGTGATGATGTTGATCTGGAACAGGTGAGACAATTGAGAAGTCCAGTCAGGAAGTTTAGTAGACTGCCCTTAATTATTAATATTTATCGGCACTACACATAAAGCACATTTTGGAACTATACCCCTGTAGGTAATTCATTTGAAACTATGAATTTTTGCCATGTAATTTCGAAAGGACTATCGTCTTGGTTTACCTAGGTTGTCGAATTAAACTAAAATGATCATCTCTATGACAGATCGCGGCAGAATCTCACGGCCACGTCGGCGCTGACTTGGCTTCGCTGTGCTCGGAGGCGGCTCTTCAACAAATCCGTGAGAAGATGGACCTCATCGATCTTGAGGACGACCAGATTGACGCGGAGGTTCTCAACTCACTCGCCGTGTCTATGGACAACTTCCGGGTAAGATAAATTTGTATACAATGATTGAATAAGAAAACTCCATTAAGTTTATGTATGCAAAAAATATTGTTACAAGTATGTGTGTTAACACATTTTCTTTGCATATCTAAGTAATAATGTTAGTGTTAATTTTATGTCATTATTTAAGTGTCGTCGTGAAATGCTTCATCTATTTGCTAATTGGGTGATAAATAGCAATTACTAATTAGGAATAACAGTATCCTCGATATGTGTGTTTTTAGTTGGTCCTTTTTTTTAACTCAAAAAAGGATCGACGTGAGTTTATGGGCTAGAGAGTGGCATAGGTCTTATATGTTTATATCGAAAAAATGCATGGTTCCTGTGATATAGACAACGGTAGCAAAGCCTCATAAAAGCAAATACAACATTAATAACATAAAGGTAAATAAGTTATTGTAGTTGAGAATAGATCAGTTACCACCTAAGTACATTGTGGAATGCAATAAATAATTGAGTATTGACTTAATTCTTCAGTACGCAATGACGAAATCATCGCCGTCTGCTCTGCGCGAGACCGTGGTGGAGGTGCCGAACGTGTCGTGGACCGACATCGGCGGCCTGCAGAACGTGAAGCGCGAGCTGCAGGAGCTGGTGCAGTATCCTGTGGAGCACCCCGACAAGTTCCTCAAGTTCGGCATGCAGCCGTCCAGGGGAGTGCTGTTCTATGGACCGCCTGGTTGCGGTATGTAACAAAGGAGTATTTTTTTAAGGACATGTTTAAAATTTGTTTCTGTGGCACCTGTCTTACGAGTAAGTAGTACTGAAAAGCGAGTAAAGTTAGCAACTAGAAACGATTTGGCTAGAGACGAGTGTTCTGCCCGCCACCCGCCAACCGAACGTCGCTGAGCGAGTAGTTTCCTAAATAGCTCTTGTCGCTACGGCAGATTAGCAGTTAGCGATCAACTATTAATATTTTTATCTCTGGCATCCACAACTATTGTGTTTCTTTAGTGAGAAATTAGTCGATAGCTCGTAGCTTCATCGTCGGCGGTGGGACAGGTGCTTTAAGCAGTATTAATGTAAAGGAGACTGATTCTAAGTAATGTTTCTGTAGTTGGAGAAGAATGGAGTAAGATTTGTTTTGTGTACTATGTGTTTATTGTATGGCTTTAAAGATCAGATAATTTGTCAATAATCGATCAGGCGGACCTTGTAATAAAAGTCAAAGCTAATGATGTCAGACTGCATGTAAATAAATACGATAAGCATAAGCTGGATATCACATTTTGACTTTCGTTTACTTGTCTATCCAATTGCTAGGATCAATTCCATCATGATGTATAACACTAGATTTGAGAATTGTGTGACAATTACTAGAACATTTTATCATGTTATCACAAAAATATTTAAATTATTAGCTTCTCAATCAAACATATTTATTGTCTACAGGTAAAACTCTGTTGGCCAAGGCCATCGCCAACGAGTGCCAGGCTAACTTTATCTCAGTGAAGGGCCCCGAGCTGCTTACCATGTGGTTCGGAGAGTCCGAGGCTAACGTGCGAGACATCTTCGACAAGGTACGTTTTATCACCTCTAGACGGCCGTTGGAAATAGCATTTAGAGCTTTAGAAAGTGAGTCAGACGACGCTCAGAATGCTGATATTTTTCTTAAACTCAGAACTCTTCACTTAATACTTCGCTAGTTAACATAATAATAACGAGAGCGTTCCGTGTAACAGGCAATAAATAATGAGGGTTTTCGAAACTTTTTCTGCCACTAGGCGGCGCTTCGTAGGCGCCAGGTCCAAACAGCTGTCAAATAGCACAGAGTCGTAGGTACTGAACATAAATTATTGAAATTCTATTGTATTTGGAAGTGTTATTGATTTTATTATGGATTATTTTTCGTTGGAGTAAATTTATCTCTGCGAATGGCTACAAGCCACTGTTTTAATCGGGTTTTATCTCTCGTAGGGAACTTATGTCCTCCTGTTTTATTTGCACACATAGGCACTGCACAACACTGTGGCATTTTAAACAACGATATTCCGAAAGGAATGATTTTAAGAATAAATAAACCAAAAAATATATAGAAAATTACAATTCGCGTATGTATTTTCACAGTCCATTGGACCTGCCGCTACAGTCCTGCCATCTATCGGAGATCATTTCAGAAAACCCTCATTGCGTCTAAACAAAAAAACTTTTTCCTATCTAAAAAGACCCTCCGCGCGTATACGTAAAGTAACCAACTTTAATTCGGATTAAGGAACTAACTTTAATTCTGGTTCAGAAACGAGTCCTTCGATATTTTAACCCTTGATCTATTCCATCAGGCTCGATCCGCGTCTCCTTGCGTGCTATTCTTCGACGAGTTGGACTCGATCGCGAAGTCTCGCGGTGGCTCCGTGTCTGACGCAGGCGGCGCTGCTGATCGCGTCATCAACCAGATCCTCACTGAGATGGACGGCATGGGTGCCAAAAAGAACGTCTTCATTATCGGTGAGTTATAATGAAAAAATGCAATGCGGACTGCTTACCAGAAATAGGGTAACGACTCAGTGATGTTCGTGGGAATCCGCTGGATGTGGGTAGCGCGAGACCGATCGTTTAAGGCCGGGTGCGTACGAGGTTTTTTTATTATCGCGCACTGGATTTTCAACTCTGTTGCTGTCACATGTTTTATCCTGCAGCTCGAGTTTAGAGAGCTCTGCTGGACTTTTGCTTTGGACGTCCAAGGGAACTACTGGTACTGGGATACAAAGTATCATATGTCCTAACCCAGGTCATGGTCTATCCGTGTGTCTATCCCACAGACAAGTGATGTTGGAGCGTCGGCCGTGGTGGGTCTATGCGTATACATATTTTTTAAATTGTACACAAAATACTGTATATATTTATTGTTGTTGCCGTATAAAATAACTTATTTATTTATTTACTCATTATTATTTTTATTTTTTTTAATCCCCTATTAGGATTTATTGATGTCCATATATATGTCCGTGGCATCATAACAGGCCCTGTCAGAATATCAGCGCTGCGTTATTTATTTTTTAAATATTGCAGCATTATGCTGAGATAGGAGCCTTTTTGGCCTCGCACAGGCATTTTTACTGTTTTTTGTTGTATTTCTGTTAGTTTATACATTTTGTTAATTTTTTATTTTATTTCTTTTACTATTTGTATTCCTTGTGCGTGTCCCAAATAAAATATTTTTCTTTCTTTCAAATGTAATCCAAATCAGGTCATCCGTTATGAGCGGATTACAAAACTGAACACGATCAACACGCACAACTTGCGTTTGAGGGCTGTCTGTGTCAATATTCCACAATAGTGATGACACTGACATCTATAACTCGGTTTAGATGTTCTGATCGCGTTCAGTTTCATTGGTGAAATTGGCACTAAGGTGTCAAAAGGTAATAAACAGACGAGTACTTTCGAATTTATTTATTATTTTTTTATGGGAAAATTATTATGGAAGCCGTCTACTAATGGGTGTTATAGCACTTGTGTGTGCATACTGAGTACTGAATGAAAAACTCAAATATAGAGGGAACATGTTAATAACACTTTTTTCGTTGCTAGGTGCAACAAATCGTCCCGACATCATCGACCCGGCCATCCTGCGGCCCGGCCGTCTGGACCAGCTGATCTACATCCCGCTGCCTGACGAGAAGTCGCGCGAGGCCATCCTGCGCGCCAACCTGCGCAAGTCGCCCATCGCTAAGGACGTCGATCTCACATACATGGCTAAGGTAACGTGCCTACGTTGATTTGGACATTGTTTTGACGTATCTTTCACAGCATGCTGTTGATGGGTCATTGGTATATGGGTACTGCTGAGTAAACTTCTTATTACAGCTAAATAAAATCACCAAGGGCTGTTTAGTTTCACATCATTCAAGTCCTACATATTTATTTAGATCTCGACACATTCTACTTTTATTTTAGTCCTTCCAAATCTGTTGTTGTATAATCGTTATTCTGATATCGTGTTTGCAGGTGACACAAGGCTTCAGCGGTGCCGACCTGACGGAGATCTGCCAGCGCGCCTGCAAGCTGGCCATCCGCCAAGCCATCGAGGCCGAGATCACGCGCGAGCGCACCCGACAGCAGCAGCCCGCGGCCGCGGTCATGGATGTGAGTCTGCATACTTATAATATCATTGTATCACTCAAAATAAGCTGAGGTGGCATTGCATAGGCCATATGGACCGTTAGACCGATGACCGTTGAGGTGACTGAACAACGCTTCGACGCCCTCAGGCTAGGCAGGAGCGGCGATGTTCGCAGGGTGGATGGAGAGTAGCCCAGGATCAAATTATATAAAGGGTCTGAAAAAACTGCAATGGGTTGGCAATACGAGGCAGCGCAAGTGCATGTTCCCTTACCATAAAGTGAGCAGCCCCCGCTTGCCCTCTATAACATTTAAATAACATTATTATCCTTCGTCTCCACTTAGTTGAAGCATCTTCGCAAGCTTCTCAGTCTTCCGTAGTATTAATACAAGACATCGTTACTTACAGATGGATGAGGAAGACCCTGTCCCAGAGATCAGCCGCGCTCACTTTGAAGAGGCGATGAAGTTTGCGCGTCGCTCTGTGTCCGACAACGACATCCGCAAGTACGAGATGTTCGCGCAGACGCTTCAGCAGAGCCGGGGATTCGGGACCAACTTCAGGTAATTAGACGAATATGAGGTCTAGTAATCTCGACACCGTACTAGCACTCGAGATCTCGACTTGAAATTGCATTCCCTAGTTGGAATGCTTTGGTGACCATTTTAAGTTTTCTGTCAATCAACTCTCGAAAACAAGGGTCTAAACATATTGTACTTGGAATTGAATAGGATGTTGTGATGTTTGGACGCGCTGTAACGTGTGTGTGTCGCAGGTTCCCGCAGAGCGGCGGCGCGGCGGGCGGCACGGGCCCGTCGGGCGGAGACGTGCCGACGTTCCAGGAGGAGGGCGGCGACGACGACCTGTACAGCTAAGCAGCTGGCCACGGGCGGCGCAGGTCTCTAGGACTGACCTACTACTTAAGATTTATCGGTTCAGTTATACGGATGGGTGTTTCGGACTCGGGAAGCGAGCGAATGTTTTCAGCGGGCAGCCCCTCTCGCATTCGAGAGACTACAAAAATATTATAAATCGGCGTGCGTCTCCCTGCGCGTCGCGGTCGATTACATTTCTACCAATCTGTGTCTAATAATAATATGTAAATGTATTTATTTTATAATTGATCACTCGATAGCATTTGTTTCTGTTCCGATTTGCTTATGTTTAGTTGTAATTGAAATAATTTGTGTATGTACCGCTCGCCTCAGCGGCGAGTCTGTAAGATCATAATATGATATAAAGTAATTGTTAACTTTACTGTATTTGCCAGATCCTGTGCGTAGGCGGTGTCGGTGGGGATGCCTCGGCAACCACGCCGACTAAACACAATATTACAGTGATTTTTTTAATAAAAGATTTTTATAGACTAGACCTTAGGGTTCATTTATTAAACCACTTGCACCCTTTTAGTAATATGTATTGTTGCAATACAGCTAATCAGGCCTTACGGTGTTGAGGCGATTCGAAACATGAAATCAATCTCTAATTTAAATGGCCCTTTTTACCTACTGTAATATCAGCCTTAGGGGCCAAAACCATGTCCGTGACCACCGCGGGACCACAAACTAATCGCTTCCATATTTAGTAAATAATTTTACTCAATTGGTACCTTGGTAGTTTTCGAGAAGATCTACTTTGAGGGTGGTCCTGCGGTAGTCACGCTCTCTTTCTTCAGCAGGACCACCATAAGCGCCGAATATGGGGGCATGCTACAGCTATTCTAAGTATAGAAATAATTAGTACCCTTAGATGCGATTAATTTCGTTAAAAAAAACAGCACACACATTTGGAATTAATGAAAAATCAACGACGCGACTGCACTCATGGACAGAAATTTACGAATGTTGGAATAGTAATAACAGCCGTGTTTATATTAGCAACGTATTGTAACTGCAGTAAACAGTTAGCAGGAAAGAAATAAGTAAGAAATACATAATTCATATACAAACAGAAGGTAGGTACTTACAATATAGAAAAACTATTTTCGAGTACCTACCTACCCACGTCACACGGGCCGTGCATGACGACAGGTATTTTATTTTCTTAATAGGTACACAGTTTGTATAAAAAATCATAGAAACTAATTGCAGTTATATTAACCTATCACGCGATAGAAAACGCGCGTGCGGTTAATATAACTGCAATTAGCGCTGTGCGACCTGAATTGCTCTTTATTGTGTCGTAGCAAGAGTCTATTTATTTTAAATAATTTTGCGGGTGAATCTTCTGTACCTGTACTAATACGAAGTGGCCATTACTCAAGCCACTCGATATAAGCGTGCGCGCAGCGAGGGAGGGGCAAGCCGAGGTACCCACCGCTTGTAGAGGTAAAACTACCGAACAGGCCACACATTTCCGGGCCATCAGCGCCAAGATGAGCCAGCCTCCTCACAATCGACCTTACAGGAGTGGGGTACTTTACACACCCGTCAGCGAAGAGGAATACAGGCTGGTCCAGCGTTACCTAACTGGCCTGGAAAAAGAAACCGGAGTCTCCTGGTTCGCATACTCGCTGCTAGCGGACAAGAATATGAAGATAAAACATCTGAGGGTTGCCTGCGGATACGGACCCTCAGGAGATATTGGAGGAACTCCAGACGCTGGGGTACCAACCGGAGTAAGCCACATATAGGGGGCGCAAGGATGACCCGGTTGCGTATTTTCGTTCGTTCTAAAAAAGGACAACCGAAGTTAGAGCTATCTTTGACACCACGACATTTATGTTCATGCGTGGTGTGAAGATAGAGGTTTGGTGAGGCAAACGTGGGCCCATCCAGTGCCACTCGACATAGCTCGCACCAATGCCACTGCCTGCTCGCTTGCGTGCGATGCAGAGGTGAGCACACTGCGGTGGCCAGCACCTCGGTTGCAGCATCAAGTGCCCTATGTTCCAGGCAGAAGTCCAGAACAAGCGAGCAGGGACTGTCGCCATCACGACCACCACATGGCCACTGGCAGGCCACAGTCACTCATGGCGGCAGCTAACGGGCCCACACAAAGGATGCAAGCCACCTCCTCGGGGCGGAGGAAGAAGGGACGCGGGAGTAAAGGGGAAGAAGCCCAATGAACCCCGGCGACCCAAGAATATATCCCTAAAGCCGACCTTGCCCTAAACAGGGCGCAGGTCATAATTATATAAAATACGGAACCTACCGCTAGCGCCGGCATAGCGCCGCGGCAAACTAAGAAACTTCCGAGAACAACATTCCAGACAGACACTCGTGGCGGCGCTACGGGCGCCAAAACGGTAACAGAAAACAAATATTTCATTAGTAGCGCCATCAAACAAAAATATCATTAGTTGGACCTATTGGAAATCAGGCAGGGCCAGATTGCGGAAACGGTCATCCTTGACGGCCTGGTCACTCTCCTCATCCTTTATAATTGCTAGGTCGTTAAGGGTGGTTCATTGGAATGGGGCATGGTCACCCTCCTCCGTCATTTCCTGAGAGAACAAAATGTCGACGTGGAGCTCATAAGCGAGACTCCTGGGACCCGAACATAGGGGAAGACTCGTCCACCAGGAAGTCCCCCAACTCGTTCTACGCGCTGGGTGTACAGCTGCACGTAGCCGGCGAGGACATAGATATATATAGCTGCTACAAGCCGCCCGTGGCTCGACTAGATTTAACACCTGCGGGCACTACTAAACAGCTCATTCTCGCTGGTGATTTAAATTGTAAACACCCAGCGTGGAATTCGTTTACAACGAACACCGGGGGGGACACGGTTCTTCACGGACTCGGAAGCCTTCGGCTATACGGTGTCTGGCCTGGAGACACCGACCGGTGTCTCCGGACCGACCGGACGCCGCCTGGTACATGCTGGATGTGCTGGACATCGTAGTCCACCGAGGGCTACAATGCCAGACCACTCAACAAGTGATAGACGATGAGTTACAGTCAGACCACAAACCTATGCTCGTCGTCGTATCGGGTATGCCGACCCTACTGAAGCCCATAGCGCCACGTCGTAAAACGGACTGGGCAGCCTATACAAAAAGAATTGAGATCACCACGCCGACTCCGCCTATCGTTACCTTCGCGGAAGTACATCAGACGGCGGACAATGTCACCACAGAGTACATTTAATATTATGTCACTGCGTGCATACAAAGCGCCTACCTATCGGCTTAGCGGTGGGTAATCTTTATTCCGGCAAGTGAATTGATTCACTTATTCCGACTCCGGGTCCGGTACCGGTTCACCTTATTTATTCCTTTGGCACCGTTTGGCACCGGCACTCACTCGCTCATTTTGGTTCCCCGGTTTCGCAGAACATTTTTTTCATTTGGTTCACTGGATCATTTGGCACATTTTGAATTGAACAGTTGGTTAGTTAGAGCGATACGACGTGTTCCGAGTACTTCCGAGTGACTTGAGCGAGTGAACGAGAGTGAACAGTGAACGCGCGCTCCGGAATCATTTGGTACCGCGGTGCCGGTAAGGATTGTGAGGAATAAATAAGGTTTACGTATCCGCGTTCGGTACCGGCTCCTTTGGATCAGTACCTCCGGAGTTACCCACCGCTAAATCGGCTACAAGCACACAGCCACAGGGGAGAGGGCTATTGCCGCCCCTGCCGGCCCACATCAAGACGATGATCAGTGGCAACAACTTACAGTACTAAACATGTGATTAGCGCGTGGTAAACACCAAAATATTGATAATCAGCCGTTTAAGGTTTAAACATCTGTTTAAACCTTAAACCTTAAAGCCCCTTTGGACGGCTCCGGGCTGCAGCGAAATCACTACAGCCGCGGAGCGTGGGGCTCTCACCTTAGGTGATCCTTGGGCCTTCTTCGGTGCTCCAGCGGGTGCCGGTGGCGTTGTCTTTTCCCGCGACGGCGGCCCTTCTTGACGACCGTCGCCCAGGTCTCCGTGTAGGCGCGAGTGAGGAGGCCGATTGCGCAGTCGCTCGAGAAATGGCACGGACATACCCTCCGCGGGCTATTTGGCCCTCTTCCCGGGCCGGCTCGATTCAGACGCCGCGGTTTTCGGCCCCTGCTTTGAGTTTAAAAGTGCTGATCGCGATAGGTGTCAATTTTTTTTATGGAATATTGAAACGGACAGCTCTTTAACGCGTTTAAAAGTGCTAATCGAGTTCAGTTTCATTGGTGAAATCGGCACTTAGTAGTTTCTTAACTCCTCATTTCTCTCAATTCGTATGCGATCATAAGATTTTTTTCAAACTGGCTAACAATCTACGGTGGCACTGCCTAGCCTTCGGTAGCCGTTCCGTAGTTGGGATAAAAATGATAGCGCGGTTCGAAAGGCCGGGCGACTTTAAAGTTTATGCAGCTTCCACTCATAAAGAATGGTGAAAATTAAACTAACCAAACCAATCCGAGGTGGGGTGCTAAAATTATTAAGCTCGCTTCACTCGCTCTTGCAGCCAGGGGCGGTCTGCCCCGTGCCCGTGGTTGGTAAACAAGTTCAAACATATTATTATGTTCAGTGAGCAGCTGCAGCGAAACATTAAGTTAGTGTAGTTTGCTAAAATTTTCTAGCTTGCTCTTACATTCTGTAATACCTCCAAATTTTTGAATAATGAGTCGACCACGAAACTCCTATTGGAGTACGAATGGTCAAAAGTACCAACTGTAAAAAACATTAACCTGTACCTTCAAGGAGGGGCTTAAATTTTCTGGCGCCGCTCGCTTTTGTCAAATTTCTTTTAATTTTCAAACTTTACCACATACGCACAGTGTACCGCGTAGAACATGCTAGGTGGACAATATTATTTTATGATATTTAACGATGCTTTTATATATAAGTAGTCATATTGAGGCATTATTAATAGTTTTTGGTATGATTTTGTAATAAAAAACAAAAAAAATATATAAAAACCGAAAAATGTATTTAAAAATAATAAGCAAACAACAAAAATGCATTAAATAAATAAATACCTACTGTACAAACTAACTTAACCTAATCATCAGAACCATCATCAAAATCTTCTGGTGAATCGTCATCATTTTGTGGCAATGTGCGACAATATGATGACGTTTCCGGTCTTGATGCTACTATGGGCTTGCAATTAACTTTAATATTTCTGCACATATTTTTTCCGGCTTTTTTCGGGGAATCTCACGAAGGCCATTGATCAAGGGGACAGATGTTATTATTAACATGGACAGCAAGTCTCTATTCGTGGCAACACGTGAGCACTTGCGGGTGTTGTACTCCCTAAATCTGCGGCAATCTTTGTAACGTGCTTCTTGAGCCTCTTCGGAAAGCTGCCCAATTGGAAGCAATGCCGCTTTGATGACCTCAGTACTGTACTAATATTTTATGTACAGTAGCAGGCATATAGTACCATGAATAGAGACTAAGGTAATGTCTTCTAGTTTCAAGACAAAATTTATTAAATTCAACTAAGTTTATCTCGAACCCAGAAGAAAATGTCCTCAAAATAACATCGAATTGTTTGATAATAGTAACATCCAACCCTGTGATTTGAGCGCTCATCTCAGCATTCTTAAAAAAGCGACGGGCTGTGTTTCCATCATTGGAAGAACTAAATCCTGGCTTTGGTTTATCTACAATGAGTCCCATCTCGTTCTTGAATTTCAACTTGATTTCTTCGGAACGAACCTTGATATCAGCTTTGTCTTCGTCGCTTCTAGCCTGTCATTTCTTCATATTCAACTTGTAGCTGATATGTAAAAGGCATTCAAAGCAACGAATCCAAGCATGAAGTGTAGATAAACCAAAGCCAATATGTTCCTGATTGCTGTTGAACTTCGCGGGGTCATCGTTCATCGTCTTGGGGGTACCACCACAGATGAAACACTTTTGAGATGATCGAGTTTCCGTTAAGGCGTTACATACCTTTCCGTCTATCATTGTCTGAAGAAGTTCGTGTTGTTCTCAGAGATTTGAGAATCACCAAAGTTGATAAGTGTTGGAATAAGAGCATTAATTTCTTCCAACAATCTATTTGTCTCCGCTAACGTGAAGTCACTCGTTTCCTTAGTCAAATATAAATTTGATTGGGTGACAATACATAGTTGATGAAGGCCGAGGATTTTGCCAAATAATTTTAGACCCATCATATAACTTAAGGGGAACGAAAGAAAATACGAAAAGAAATTCGTCCGTATCTTCCATCACATCCCCATTTACTAACAAGTGTAAACGTTGAACTTGTTGGGAGGACACTGCTGATAACTTCATTCTGTGCTATTACTAGACGTTCCGCTGTTTTATTTAATAAGGCTTGCAAATTTATTTTAGCACGAGTTTCTGTTATAGCAATGTGCTCCTCTGCAGGGTAACAGGCCTGTTTGGATTTTACTACACTAAAATATGACGGAAACACATTATGTCCTGCCATTATGGATCACTTCCTAGTTTGTTTGTAAGCATGTGTTGTTGACTTAGAATCTATATAGTATGCTAAGGCTTCGTCACTACTTAACTGCCTAGGATTAACGGAACTGGTATTTTCTTTTGACTTAATAATATTATCTGGGCTCTCACTAATGTCTCTAATCACATGGGCAACTTTTCTTTGCCCTGCTGAACGCATAGCAATTTCGGCAGCAGTCACTAATTCACTGGCACTTCGAGATTCTACGAGATCCACGACTAGACGTTTCTTCGTCTTAAACGACCATTCCTCGAAATCTTTGCGAGGTCTTCCTGCAGATGTCACAGCCTCACTCGATGTCGAAGGTTGTGGGGCTAAAGAACTCACAGTAAACTGTATGTCTCCTTCATCCAGCCAAGTCTTATTTCTAATTAAAAAACGCTCCTTCGATTTTCCCGAAGCCAACCATTTGGCTTCAATCTTAGTAGAAAAGTTGGATATTTTCAAATTTATTTCTCTTTGGCTACTTTCAGTAATGACACCAAAGTGAAATTTTGAAGAAAGATAGTCATAAATACGCGATCTTTTATCATTCTTCGTGTGTTTCAACCACTCTTCAAAAAAGGCTACCCTTGAAATAGAGTAAACGTGTTCTGAAAAAAAAAAAAAAAATTTGTACTGAAGTGTGCTGAACAATATGTGTATTTTTACAAACTACACAGTTATACCTACAATATATCTAAAAACTTATGCAAAAATTTATGCATTTTGTTAAATAAACGCTAAAAATTCATTTTAATAGATTCTGAAAAAAATAATATATTTAATAATAGTACATACCCTCAGTATTAATATCCATCACAAAAAACTTTCACAATATCACTATAAACCACTATGAGATGTGCACAAAAGTGTCGCTAAATTGCAACTGATTGACCGGAACGCTTGCATTAAACTCATTACCTGACTTCTGAACTCTATGACTCATCAGTTAAGCATTTGAAAAACAACTTTTTCTCGGAATTTGGAGTTTGGGGGTGTTGTTTGTGTTATGCAATTAAGATTTCCTGGAAATGAAAACTTGAATTTTGTCCACCTAGCATGTTCTAGGCGAAATACCGTGATACGTCGACAAAGTAACTCCTGTTTCAGTATGAACGGTCGAAAGAAAACCTAACCTATACCTACGAGGCGGGATGCAATTTTTTTTTGAGCTCGCCTCGCTCACTCTTGGATTTTTTGTTCTCAAACTTTTCTACATACCCTAGCTAGGAGCGTATGCCCTAGCAAGGGTATGCTCCTGTTTCAGTATGTATGGTCAAAAGAAAATCTATCCAATCCGTCTGGCCCAAGTGCCCCCCTCAGAAATAAATCCTGGATCCGCCCTTGATTGCAATACAACGCGATTTGCTGCTTGTTATTGTTATCATAATATCATAATCAGCCTATTATGTTCCCACTGCTGGGACACAGACTTCCTCTCTGTGAGAGGGAGTGGGCCGTAATCCACCACGCGGGCCCAGTGCGGGTTCGTAGATGACACATATCTTCGAATTTTTGGTTCTAAGACATGTCGGTTTCCTCACCATGTTTTCCTTCACTGTTTTGAGAGCAGTGGTGATGAAATAATTGACACAAAGGAAAGCGCCTGTCTGAGTTCGTACCTCCGACCTACATCTCGTAAGTCGCGGCCGTTACCACTGCTCACCTATGTTTTTGTTAAGCACAATAAATTTGCACACAAAATCCAAAAAGGTAATAATAAACAATATTAAAATTCAAAACATTGTATAAATTTAACCACTACACAACCCTTTTGTCGAACACTACACAAATGTGCATAAGTACTACCAGTACCAGATCGCATTTCAATATTTCTCTAAACACATTTTAAAGTTAAATACGAAGTAATAAAATATAAATAGTATAATTCATATAAAATCTTATTCCAATTTTCTACAAATAGTGATGGGCCGATTATAGGTTTTGCCGATCAGCCGACTCGCAGACCGATCACTCATATATATACTTGAAGGATCAATCGGCCAACTAGTGAGAAATGCCGATCTCTTTTGGAGGCTGAATTGGTTTCTAACAGAAAATTTACATGAAAAATTTAAAATCAAGCCATTCAACATTCATTCGTTGGAATTTAGTTAGAGACGTTTCGACAAAAATAATAGATATTGATCATGAAATAAATCTGCAACTCATGAACTGAATATCATCTGGAACCCTCAGATCTGTAGATCCTTTCAAGTGGTTAATTTTAACAGTTCCGTACCCAACACGCCAACGGGACCCTATTACTAAGGCTCCGCAGTCCGTCCGTCCGTCCGTCCGTCTTTCACAGGGCTGTATCTTTTAAACCGTTTTGGGTTTGGACTTGAAAGGGGGTTCGAACACTTTTCTATGGCAGCTGGCATATCAAACATTACTAGAATATTCAGTTTTCCCGATTATTCGCTGTGGAGCCGGGCAATCTCTACTTATAATCTTAAATATTTCTTTAAGTTCAAGTGGCCAATGCCCGAAATTCGCTATATTCTCTCGTGTAGCCAACGAAGCAGAACCGGAATCAGAAACCGATGTGGGTGAACCGAAATAATCAAAAAATTCGAAATTAGTGGCAGATTTTGTTGGTTTGTAAAATTTTGACAATTCTGCTGACTGGGATTTCATCAACTCATAAATAGTTTCATCTGAGAAACAAGTGCACAGGTTATCATATTGTTCATCATTATATTGAGTGGCCACGTCTCTGGTCTGGACTTGACCTTGTATCGGTAAAGCAACGCTTCCTCTAGCCTCTCTGACCATCTTCTTTAGAGTAGCAAGCGAACATGTTTCGTAGTCAGGCAAATAATTATGTGTGTCAAAGACTGATAGTCTTGTCATATAAACTGGCATGTGTTCGATCAAATGCTTTTTAGCAGTTTTACTACATGTGCACTGTTTAGGTTCAATGGACATTAAATAAGTTTCCATTTTCGGTTCTATTCTATGATGTTCGTAGATGGCGTTGCCAGCAGACATCGAATGTGAAACAGTTTGTTGTGGTCCAGCTGAAGATTGACACACTTGAGCATGTGTGTCAATCTTTGTTTTTGTGGCTTGAGCCGGTTGACTGGTGCAAGAGCAATAAGGCACTTTGCAGAAACTGCATACGAAAGGTGTTGTTAGTTCTTGATGCAATACTTGTAATAAAGAACTTTCTAACTTAAGTTCCGACAGTTGTTGAGACGTTGTATACTTTACAGGCACATCATGTTCATACACGTGGTCGTCTGTAAAATCCATATCATCTCCACGTTCACCGAGTATATAATGCTTAACTTTGTTGGTGAACTGTTCGAAATTATCACACGCTGCGTACATACACCGCTTATTTATAACTATGACTGGCATATGGGATGCGCTAGACATGCAACGTTTCGGACAAAGATCTTTTTCAAGAGGAAGTTCATATTTGTGACTTTTATCACAGAAAATATAGAAAGGATGTGGGTCAGGTCTAGGACCACCAGACCATTCCATTTCAAATTCAAAGATGCTTTCAGCGCTCGGATTTTCCAGTACTTCGTTTAGATGCAAGAGCATCAGCTTTTCTATCTTAATAAAAAAATCTGCATAGGCTGGTAGCAAACTCAGACAATAGGATACATACATTCGGAAATGCTTAAGGACGTACCAAACTTTCTTCTGCCATATTGTGTCGAACTGTAATTGCAAATTTTCTTTTCGTCCTCGTCCAATTATTTCATAGTCTTTCATCGCTATCTCGTCTGATAAAATCTTAACCTTCTTCGTGTGCATGTAATGAGAAAGCTTAATAACTTTTTTACATTCTTCCTGCTCTTTCAAAACAACATAAACTTGACAAGCAAGGCGTTGGCACTCACAAAATTTTCTATATTTCTCGATGTTTACATGTTTCTCTAATTTGAGATCATGTACTTTATTCCCCATTTCGCCGCGACACTTTTCTAACGACTGAACAAATTCACCTCTCAGTCTTAACTTTTCTGACATCAGTCTACTTGTGAATGTATAATGTAGTGCAGCTGCTTGCTGTTTTACCGAGGCTTTGTATTTGTCTTTCATTTTTTGAAGTGCCTCATTTTGCAGTCTGTTAATTTCACTTGATGCTGCATCAAACATTATAGTATCAATAGTTTTCATTGCTGCTGCGTATAAACCAGAAAATTCTTTGTATTCTTTAAGAATTCTGTCACTGTTCTTGTTTGCCGCTTTCTCAGAAAAGTCCTTAGAAAGTTGTTCGCATTTATCTTCTATTAGTCTTTTCCATTTCGCATCGTTTTCAGAAACAGCTTTGTTCGTCTCTAATATCATGCAATTGTGACGGTTTTCAAGCACTTTTACACAAAGAGCGTCGATTCCGAGATAATTTAATCTGGACATATACTCTTTTTTGAAAGGCTTTAACACCGTTCTGACATTCAAAAGGTCTTCAGGTGGGACGTACCAGTCGGCTCCACCACCTTTCATTGGAGGTTCAAACCCTGCCATCAACATAAGCTTCGGAGTCATGGAATTGAAATATACGGCTGCAAGTGGCTCAGACATTTTTTTCTTGATAAGGCTCTGTGTGGGAACCTGTTGTGTTCTCAAGAATTGTTTCCTTAAACGATAGTTTTCACTCATGTAGTTATCACTCATAGTAGCAGATAAATTGGTTATGTATCTTTATATGATTACAAAAGTAATATTTACATAAATATTCAAAAAAAACATAATAAATTTTAACACATTGTGTTTTTTTACATATTAGGTACTAAAAACGTCATCATAACCTTAAATTGTATATAATATCGAACCAAAGAGTCCATCAAAGTAAAAAAGGTGCTATCTTGCGGAGGACTTGACAAACTACGAGCATGTCTTGTTTTTGCATATTTAATCGGTAAAAATAACTAATAGGGGAAGATATCACGATCTTCATTACAGCCGAAAGACGTCCACTGCTGCATAAAAGCCTCCCCAAGCGTCGCCACATCGACCGCTCGTAGGTATCTACCTTCTACAAGACTTTCAGAACCTCCACAGATTGGTTTCAATTACAGGTCTAAATTTTTGGCGCCACACAGAAAGGGCGTGAAACGAGGACGGGGTGCAGACGCGGCGTCAATTTCACGTATCTTCAATATTCTTCATACAAAATTTATGAACGCAATCTGGCACAAAACATAGACGCGTCGCTTTTCCATCTGCATACTATTGTCTCACGTCCTTTGTGTGGCCTGCGCCTTATTGTGTTTAAAAGTAATACTAATAAGTAACTATAATACCTATTTTAGAGGAAACAGAAAAAGGTTGTGAGGTGTTATGAGTCACCGTATTATCTTTCCACCTCCGGGGTATCACAGGAAACTCAACAGAAAATGAAAAAACAAAAGCAAAATCATCCATTCCTCTTTTTGGCACTGCAAACTTTCAGATCGCACTGCAAATGTTTGCAGTCGATCTGAAAGTTTATTTTGTGTTTAAATCATTAGTCTCATTCCCCGGGGAGCATAGTAGATCCGAGAGCTGCTAATTTATAGAAAAAAAACTAAAAAAAAGCACACAGTGACGGGGTCCGATAGGGCCGATGCCTCAGGGTCGCGGGATGTTCGAAAGAGATACCGTGGCCCTGGCACAGGCAACTGAAGGAACACGGGTGGGTTTTAGTCAGTAAAAGTCTGACACATAATGTTAATCTTGTTTTTTTTTCACTATAAACCAACAGAAACACAATAATGATGTTGAGCACTCAATAGTGCTGCCATCCCACGAGCGAGCTTTTTAACCCCATTGAGACAACTGTTAACACCACGCAACAGGATAAGTTTCATTGTTGCATGGTGTCAAAAGCTTGTAACGATGCACTGAAATAAAATAATGTCGCCGCCACTCTTGCTATTGTGGCTAATACATTTCCAAGGTAGGTTTCCCTACAAGCAAAATAGGCAAAATAATAACTAATAAAAAAAACGACTTCGAGAAACACGCACTGAATAGCATAAAACAATAAACTCTTGCCGTCTGGAATCAAAGCTTTGTCACTGGTGTCGCAGGCGCATGACGCCTTGATAATATCGCACTTTCTTATATCAGTGGGCACAATTAGGGGAAACAAAAAAACAAATACAATACGTTTAAAGTATTTTAAACTTTAATCTTTATTAAACTGACAATATAAAAATAAGAAAAACTGAATACAAACTTCAAGACTTTGTTTCTAAACATATTTAAAAATACTAAAAAGAAATATATCCTCCAACTATTCGAATGTACAATCTTTTCTAGTAAATATTTCTACAATTTTTTTTTTCCTTTTAGTAGATTCAGCAGAGTGTGCTCTGGATGTTGCAAACAAACTCGTTTGTTTTGTCAGGTAAGACGGCGATACGCTAACACGTTCACCCGCATCCGGCCAGTTAAAGGCCGACGTTAAAGGCCAGCATTGTAAGATCAATAAGCAAACTAGTTACTTCAGGATTACTAACAAGTGCACAATCTCTCAAATTCCCGATCAGAGAACAGAGTATCTTTGGTCTTAGCTGGGAATTCTACCGGGGCCATGGGAGAAATTTCTTTTCTTGCTTTTTTTACCAAGGTTAATCGGATGGCACATACTTCATGTGTCTCACATACGTCTCACATGACTTCTTATAGGTCTTCGGAAATATACCGGTTGTAAGTGACAAATTACAGACGTATGTTATAGGTGTTGTTAGAATACCTATATTTGATTTTAGGATGTCACTAGATATCAAATCGAGGCCCACAGATCAATCACTCTTTAACCATGCTATTAAAGACCTAACCTCTTCTTCATCCGTAGGGAGCAGACAAAAAGAATGGCTACACGAGTTTACGGTGATGGGTCCCGCTTGTAGATTATTCTTAACGATTTTTTCAGCTAGCGTTTTACCAATATTTGCAAAGTAATGATTAACATTGTTTGCCGAATTTTGGGGGTCATTGGTGCTAATAAGTTCAATCGGACTGTCTTTGGGTTTAGTTGAATATGTAATCTCTTTAACTATTTTCCAAATGTTTTTACTATTTTTCCCTGTGTTTTGGAATTGCTGCTTCTCATATTCTCTTTTAAGTTTTTAAACCTTTGAGCCCCCCATCTCCGGCGAACGTTCCCTCAGTCCCCTCAAGCCGCAAGTGAATTGACTTCTTAAACGAAAACATTACTTTCTCTATTTTATATTTTGTAATAAACATTTCTTTATTTATTCATACTTTACGCACGCGAATGTATAGAGGCGGAACTAATGCCATAGGCATTTTCTACCAGTCAACCTGTGGGTGATGCAGAGACAAGCAGTGGTAGGTGCAATTTAAAAAGTCCGCCCGGAGGAGGAGGATAAAGGATCTTCGTAGATTGGTTTCAGCTCCGTGAAGGGAAGACGAGGAGGAGGTGGAGGAAGAGGATCTTCAGGTGTCGAAGGATACTGCCACTATGAAGTGTCCCTTCGACACCTGAAGATCATCTTCCTCTTTCGCCATAGTATTATGTGCTGATATATCTTTATGTAAAATGATATTAAAACATGAGTTTCAATCTTGTATTTTTTTTTAGAAAAGTATTAAAAATGGAATGAGGTACGAAATAATTACTTAGAGATTGTGTGACACTTTGGAAACGTGAATGTGTTAAGAGAGCATATTTTGACAGAATATAGTGTAGAGTAATTTAATCAGTTCTATTGCGAGAGTTATTGTTTTATCGTTATGTATACGGTGTACGTGAACAGCGTAGTGGTAGGCGCTTATTCAATAAATTATGTAAAAAAGTAATGCATGCAGTTGGGGTGTATACAGGCCGTTCAGAGAGGAAGACTAGTTAAATATTTTTTCCAGGTTAAGAAGATTTTCTTTGCAATAAACGCGCAAACGGGGTTGACCTTCCTTATGTTACAGAAACATCTTGCCAAACGAAGTCCACCAGTGCTCGTAATTATGTTTTTAGCAAATAATCTAGTTATGTAGTGTAAACGTCTGATCGAAGTAGTCAGAGATTCAGCCACGTATATTGGCTTTGCTGGTCCAACCATATTCAGATGTATAGTACTCAAACGTTTTTCACGATTTGCACTATTATATGACCCCGTAGCCTTTATAAACTGTTCTCTCTTTAAGGTTGATGTGAAGTCTACGATTATAGGGCCTATGGGTTTGTCTTTCAAGACAAACCCATAGGCCCTATATTTCATATTTATATTTCAGCTGTAGACGAGATACATCTCGAATATCGGAGTCTAGGATTGGAACTTTAATAACATTTCCAATCTTTTTTGCAATCTCAACTAGCTGTTCTTTGTTCTCAGATACAGTGGCTGGGACATTTCTTAATTCGATCATGGTAGACCGTGCATTTTTTTCAAAATGTTCTATTTTTGTATCCAATGTAACAGGCAGGGTCAGGACTACTTACATATATTTTTTAAACTCTTCGACACGTCGCCATGCAGTTTCTTATTCGCAATGTATATTACGCATTATGTCAATCTATTATTACTTCTTGTATTAGCTGCCGCCACAAAAACTGCCCTAAAACCTTTGGAAGTTTCCCACAGAACTATACTGAAAATTACAACATTTCGACTATTCTGTTTCCAACTACAGAACTTTACAATAACTTTAGTGTCCTCAACTTATGGCAACTTTTCATTCTGCAAACCATTTTTCTCCAACATTTAAAAACCCATCTTACTACTATTAGCAACCGTCGGAAAGATATGATTTGTACTGTTCTACAAACTCAGGTTAATTAAATACACTAAGAGATTTTTCTACTATCTTGGCCCTTGCTTGTACAATAAAATAAACGCGTCCATAAATGTCATTACGTGAGAAGGGTTATATAAACCTATTAAGTCTGTGGTTATATATCTGTCGGAGAAGTCATTAGTACGGAAGCTATTAGTACGGAAGCTAAATTAACAACGAGGCGGAAGCGTTGAGACGTCAACGCTTCGACGGAGTCTAGATTGAAGTTCGTGCGGGCTAAGCTTGAGAGGTTCGATCGCAGGAGGGGACGACTCACTTCACTTCACTGCTGGCAGCCGCGCGGACAACATAAGTCTAGAAACCTCTCGGTAGAGAGTAGTTATATTCTTGGCTAGAAACTGTCATACGACTCGTTGTGTTCAGTGTACCAACTTGGTTATTAAAATAAATTAGCAGTGATTATCAAATACTTTGTTTGCTCGCTAACCTATCACCCACACATTATGTTTTCTAGGGAAGATCCTCACCCTGATCGGCCTCTTGCTTCGACATATCTATAATTTAGCACATAATGCAAACTCGCCCTCCGTGCATTCCTCCTGAATAAAACATACGACGAGACTGAAAAGTTCTTATTAACACCTACAGGAAAGTAACCCTCTTTCCTATTACTTAAAGTTCCAAATGCTTACACATACTCTCACTCATTCACACACACACACACACCCTCACACGCACTCACTCGACTCACCACACTCCACGTCTCATTTTAATTTGTCTTATTTAATTTAAATTTAAAGTTTATTTTTATTTTATATTATAAGATCTAAAGCATAAGTAACATGATTATTGTGATATCTCAATTGGGAGTCTAAACTGTCTCTCTTTAATACAGATCAGTAGTGATCTAGGTAGGTGAGCAGCGATTCACCCAACAATTAGTTGTACCTGATCCATGTAATCAAATGCATAGTTTGTAAGTCCCTCAATGTCTTTATATGGCTCTTTAATGAACAGTTTTCCTGTTGAAGTCTTCAAGTCACTAAGAACGTCATCATATTTCTCTGACAGCAACATCATGGATTTATTTATTTCAGCGTTTTGGTTTGTCAGCTCCTTCAGAGATAGTTCCAAGGTGGTGAATTTAGCGTTTTGCAGCTTTTTTATTTCGTCCATTTTGGTAAATAAGTCGGACAGTGAGATATCTGCTGTGTTTGACGTATCATTTAACCGGCGTTTGGTTCGCTTTACACTTGGTGAACTTCGGGATCTGAAATGTATTCGTTCAGTTTCAAAAGATATGGTGTATTAAAGTTAGCTTCATCAATTTCCTTCACGTTTCACTATCGGGTCTGAAGTCTAAAGAAGAGTATGTAATACATCCTCATTTGTAGCTGTTTGTTAATCACTATTTTGTTAAATGTAACAATTGGGGATGCTATGGCCCGGGGTGGGGTCGTCTTGACGGTGTCTCTAGACATCGCCGATGCCTTCAATACCCTGCCCTGGAGTTGCATCAGGGAGGTATTTCGGTATCACCGGATGCCGAACTACCTCTGTCGCGTGGTCGAGGCCTATTTGACGGGCAGGGCCGTCATCTACCCCGGTAACCAGAGAGAGTAGAACCGGAGAGAGATGTCGTGCGATGTCCCACAGGGATCGGCCCTGGGGCCGCTTCTGTGGGATATCGATTACGACTGGGTGCTGCGCGTCGACCTCCCTAGTGGCGTCAGCGTGGTTTGCTACGCTGACGACACGCTAGTCCTGGCACAGGGGAGGGCGCACCAGGCGGCGGCCGAACAAGCGACACTCGGGGTTGCGATAATCGTCGACAGGATCCGGCAGTTGGGACTCGACGTGGGTCTGCACAAGTCCGAGGCCATGTGTTTTCATGGTCCTCGGAACGCGCCACAGTCGGGTTCCCATATAATGGCAGGAGGGGTTTACATCGGCTTCGAGTCGACGACGAATTACCTCGGGCTCGTCCTCGAAAGCCGGTGGAACTTCGTGGAACATTTCCGACGTTTGGCTCCCAGACTGTAGCGGGATGGGGCTGCCTCGAAGCGGGTCCTGCCCAATCTAGGGGGTCCAAACGCCTCCTGCCGGAGGCTATACGCGGGGGTCGTGCGGTCCATGGCTCTTTACGGAGCACCGGTGTAGGCGCGTTCTTTGAGGCGCCTGTTTCGCACAAGGCGGGAGGTAACGCCCGGGTGTCACCATTATATGGATCGCCCGGAGGACACGGTGGAGCATACGGTGGAGGTCTGCCCAGCTTGGGCGGAGCACCCTGGTCCAGGCCATGGTACGGAGCGAGAGGGAATGGTAAGCCGCCACCTGCTTCTGCGAAGCAGTAATGCTCACGAAGGAGGAGGAGGAGCGCGTGAGGGAGAGAGCCTTGCGCCCTCACGCCCCTTGTCGCCGCGGGAGACGCCCTGGCACAGTGAGGCCGAAGGCCGAACTGTGCGGCCAAAAGTCGAATAATAAAGGAAATGCTATCAAAATCGGTATAGGGGGGTTTTTGGGGTCGCTGATTACGAATCTGTTATCAGAACTAACAAATTCAAAATGGCGGATCCAATATGGCGGTTGGCCATACCAAAAAAACTCGAATAATGAACGAAATGCTCTCAAAATCGGTATAGGGGGGTTTTTGGGGTCGCTGATTACGAATCTGTTATCAGAATTATAAAATTCTAAATGGCGGATCCAATATGGCGCTATGCTATGCGAAAATATTCGATTAAAATGGAAAATAATAACGAATAATTAAAAGCAATTTTTTAATATCATTTTGCATACTTTATTGTCAATTTACAGAAAATTACAATAAAATACAATACTTTGACAAAATTCACAATAGAAGCCTGAAATAGAAGAATTTTTTTTTTTATCAATAGTCACCATGAAGAATCGGAGTTGTGTTTGATAAATTATTGTTGAGTATAAAAATTATGTCAAAAAGACTTATGAAATGTTCATACGATTACTCGCACCCATCCCATGCATGCGTCTCGCGCGTGCAAACACACACACATGACTCCATACCAGCTTCGGCAAAGGACCAACACTAAAGCAGTGTTCGCCCGATGCTCACAAAAGATTTTTCCCATAGATATACATATAGAACAGCTTGAATAGATCCCAACGCTTCTGCTGCACTCAGAGAAAAATATAGCTGTATCGGCGATAAACCATACCTGTTTTAGCTTCAGTCACATAGTAAGGTAAGGTGTAGTTGTATCAACTAAGTAGACACAAGCCATATTAGCTTTGTGTTAGACAAGCAATAACGTAAATGCTAGGTATTGCTTGTGTGTTAGGTTAGAATAGCTCGAAATTACAGCTGTTATGACTTGAGCGACCAAAGCTATTTTGGCTTGGCAACTTTAGTCAAAACTGTGATATTTTTCTCTGAGTGTGCTCCCTGCAGCACGAACGCGCGGCATCGCATCGGCACGTATAGTCCCTGCTGACTGCTCTCCTCTTCTACTCTTCTGTCTCCCTCCTTATTTTTCACATGCAGTATACTGCTTCCATTTTAAGTTTCGCGAATTCGCTTGGCTTGTTAAAATTTTGTATGTTGACACTTTTATTTGCTTTCATTTTCCAGGTGTTGTCATATTGTAAACTGACTGTTTTGCATTATTTTTAAAGAAAAGTTCATAAAAACTCAGACCGCAGGAGTCCGCACCTAATATTTATTTTATTTTATAGTTTATACTTTCATTTATATCTCCTATAAGTTTCGAAGCAGGATACTGCAGGATACCTTAACTTTTTGATCGAAAACCCCGAGAATTTTTCAAATAAAAGATCGAAAAATAGCCCTTACATTATTATTTATAACAATTGTTTACTTAACAATTAGTACTTAAGCTATTTTTTTATTCGTTCTACTTACTTTCACCTGTAGATTCCATTTTGTCTGACTGCGATATTCTTCTTTTAACCAATTTCACACGCGTATGAAGAAAGCGTTTACCAAAGGCGCGTTTGTGCAGAAGCGTAGCGCTCGCGCGACGGTCGCGTTCCGACTGAGATTTTGAGGAGGCTTGCACCCCTGACGTTCCACGTTGCGATACGCAAGTCTGGGCAAGTGTCTAAGTATGGTGTGTCTCCCGTGCCGTCCGAGATTACGTTTGATAACGGTGTGAGAAATTCTTGTATATTATTTATAAGCGCTATGCGAATTCTGTCGTCATGTCGATGTTCCAGAGCATATGAAGCGAGGTCTTGACAAACGGTCTCGTGGCTGAAGTTTAATCCCATTAATTTATTTATTTGGTGGGCTATTGCTTTAAACAGCCAATTACCGTCTTTCAAAATGTGCACAATTTTACACATTGTAAAAGCTTTTGTTTGCGGTTTGTTGCACGTTCCCAAGATGGCTAAACTTGAAAGGGGACAAGCAATTTATGATGCTTGAGCCTCCTTTCGTTATTTTGATTTTCTTAGAAATGGATCTTGTTATGCAATTTAGCGCACATGGGTCTACGAACCTTACTTACCTAACCGTCAGTGTCAGTTTTATAGGTAGTTTAGGGGATTCTCTACAATGTTACATTAATAAGGCATAAAGTATTAAGTCAAGAGCGATACCGCTTTTAGTGATAGATTATTTATGTATTTTAGTTTATACCGACATATCACATTTAATCTGAATACGCAGTCCTGAGTGAACGACCTAAAAAAGAAAAGGAAACAACAACCTGATACAGCACGTAATCTAATCCCTGTAAAAGTATACGGAACAATCTCACCAAATTTGCACTCCTCGCAACTCCTTGCAACCCATCTCAGCTGCAGGATGGATGGAAGGCACGACATGACACCGATTTACACACAAAAGAAACAGTTTGATTTAGACGCGCACTGCTTCAAGCGAAAACAAAGTAATGGAGGCACAGACACAACCGTACCGGACCGCCTCCAAAACCCGACACCCGATTTTTACACGTCAAAATGGATGATATCCGGCCTGCGCTCTTAATGCAAGATAGGCCATGCAGTGGCGGTACTTTCATAGAAGCCAAAAAGTCCGGCTTGCCCTAAGAAAATTATAATTCACAACAAAAAACGTAAGCCTATCAAAACAAAAACTAAACCAGTCAATGAACTCGAATTCAAACATTAATGTCATAGAATAATAAAATTTCGAAATTTCCGCAAATTCTACCGCGCGCACTACTACTTGGTTGCCAGATTTACGCACCCGTTGAACTCCAATAATTCAGTAATCAAAAATATTATGAATAACATTTAAATTCCGCGCTATCTCGTTCTGGCGCTACTCAATGCGTTCAAATGCGCCGTCTCGCTCACACTAGTCGGCTTCAAATCCGGCTTGTCTCACCCATATTTGTCTCCCAGTTTTCGCCTACAAATTTCTATAGAAACGTTTACATTTGTTGATGTATTGGTAAGTACATAGAAGCAGATTTCTATGAAATAAGAAGCCCGGCATTTGACAGGCATTACGTTCGCGCTAGTGCATTATCCGTGTCGACCGCGTGAAGTGAGTTGCGAGCTTAGGAACGCGAACGTACGCAATGACGCAACACGACTAAATTTGATAATATTTTGAAAGAGTATTTTTTCAAGTCTTTTTTTGTTTCGTAAAAAATGTGTCGGCTTGCCCTAATTTTGACCCCTAGGCACGCCGCTGAGGCCTTGGTGTCCGAGGCAGTCGACAGCGTCATCGCTCTGGCAGCGATGCGGAGCCCCTCAAAGAGCGCCCAGACGCAGACAAGTAACGAGCCGGAAAGTGGTGTCACCGCCTGTCGGTGACGGTAGCGCCTGAAGCCAGAGGCCAAGCTCCCATTCTCCCACAGCCACCAGGCGGGCACGCTCAGCAGTATTGGAGGACGTTTTGATAAGATAACTCCGTACCAACCTGCAGAGCGGCTCATCCCACTGACTCTGGGAAGATAGTTTCACGGGCTGATCTGTATCCGGGTAAGTCGTATTCCTAAAAATATTAATATTAAACTCACTTTGAAAGTGATGAAGTGAACAGGAAAAAAGTATAATAATGATAAGGGAGTGAACAGGCTTGACATGGACGTTCGTCAAAACTACAAAGATTGTGGCACTGTAAAAAAAAACATTTTATACAATAACATAGGTACATAACATTTTTACATTATAATTTAATAAAATTCAAAAAGTATGTCAGTAGCGACATCGGTGCAAACCATTTTTGGTATATTGTTCTACCATTGCTATAGTGGATTCCCGCGTCCCGCGCTTGCTGAGCAAAGGCTGCTCTGAGGAGAACGAACGACGCGTGGCGAGGGCATATCCATGGCACGCCATGCCACTTTACTCGGTCTTGGGCCCTTTCCGCATCCAACTCTAGTCTGCTTCTTTAACCGGCTCGTCAATCTCCTTAGCTGCAGGGACTTAAAAACACCTTCACAAAGGTTACAGAATTATAAGGTTACAGTATTATAAGTAAATAGCCTTAATCCCGACAGTATTGAGGCTATTTTGGCAACGCCGAGTTTGTCTATCCGCCGCGCGTTGTTGCGGTGGTACCGTACATTTATACCTTAAACTGTTGGTGGCACCCACCCACTGCTGGGTATTTCGTGACTGAAATAATGATGCTGATTGAAAACAAATGCATGCCCGCCAAAGCGGGGCGCAGACGGGGCGTTGACGAGGCTTGCGTCAACGCCCCGTCTGCGCCTCGCAATTGCGGAATTTAACCCATTCGCGATCAATAAAGAGCCTTCCGGCGTTCAGGTGTTTGGGTTCAGTGCCTTTAGTCGTCAGTGTTCTCCGGGACACAGCACCTTGACGTAGGCCTCAATCTCAGGGCTATAGCGCAACAAATTTTTTTTGGCGCGTGGAGAAAATCAGAACTAACTCCGCCATCTTGTTTTTTCAATACATTTCACAAATGTTTACCAATAAAGCCTCTCCTGTCAACGTCACTCGAGTGCCAAAAGGCAAAAAGAAAGAGTGCAAAAAGAAGCAGCGTAAATCATTAGACGAACACGAGCTCGTCATCCAAACAGACCAGCAACCCACACTTCTTTTCACAATCCGAAGAATGTAAAATTAATACTTAATACTAATAATCCATTGATTCATGTTTAAAAATCGTCTGCCTGTCAACTTATCTATCGCAATGAATGTAGTTGAATTGTCAAAATTAAAGACATTGCAATTGTGTGTTCCGCAGGGCCGTGGTGGAAACCTAGATGTTGGTCAAATTACCCGGCCTCCACCAAAGCGGAGATAGGCGGACTGGCGGAGATGTGCGAAGCGGAGAGGAGAGGAGATGCTTATAACAGCTCGGCAGTACTGACTAGATCGGAGCAGAGATGTGGCTAGAGCAGAGATGAACTGCTTGCCGCATGCCCCTCGGGCGCGGCGCAGCACGGCGGCGGCGCCCGCGCTCGCGCGTCCCTTTCCCCGCTGCCTTCTCCTCGCTCACTTGACTAATTTCGAGCTCTCACAGCTCACATCTCCGCTACACACACCTCACTTCTACTCTCCGCTACACATCTTCTCTCCGCTTTGGTGGAAATAACCTGCCAGCTTCGCAGCACATCTCCTCTCGTCTCCGCTCCTCTCCGCTTTGGTGGAAACCGGGCCTTATGCGACGCGGAGGAACTAGCAGTGCCGCTCGCCGCTCACATCTCCTCTCGTCTCCGCTCCTCTCCGCTTTGGTGGAAACCTTGCCTTATGCGACGCGGAGGAACTAGCGGTGCCGCTCGCCGCTCACATCTCTCGTCTCCGCCGCGCGCCGTCGCCTACTTGCGAGGCACAGTTCATTTTGATGTTGATTGATTTTGTTTTCCAACTCATCTCCTCTCGTCTCGTCCCCGCTTTAGCCCGAGTCCGGCCCTTAGGCGTGCTACACACTTATTTGGGACGGCATGTTTCGTAACAGCCGAGTGGCAAAATCGAGTATAGTGTAGATACAAACAAGGCGCTCGGCTTAGCTCAACACGAGGCGAATGAAAGCCGAATATGTGTGCTTGGGGGTCGGCTTTGTTATTCAACAAATACTGCCGAATCGATCTGTCTATTCATCCGTCGACAAGTTGATCATGCTACGCGCCCTAGCACTTTCAACGATGTGTTTACACGAGCCAAAGTAGGTTCTAATGATAATGTAACTTTAGTTTCTATAAATCTTTAATTAAGTTATAATTATAAGAATAACCTAGTATAAAGTTCAAAACTTACCCTCCAACTTATACCAAAATATAGTTAACAACAAAAAAACATTAGGTTCAAAATGTACCCTATCCAAACAAAATAAAAGTATTATAATCGAAATATACGTAAATACTTATTCAAAATGACAATCGTGCTTCTTAAATATACATTCAAGTTCCGAATGATCCTCGACGAGGTTCCTCAAAGATTGTGCTCTGGCCGTTGCGAACGAACTGGCTGGTTGTGCGATGAACGAGGGCGACATTGCAACAAAAATTTTTTTTGGTAAAACAGTTTGTTTTATATTTTTAATAAATTTACTTAATTCATCGTCAGAATAACAAGTGCACATTGCTTCTAATATCAGATCATTACATTGAGTGCTCATGTCTTTGGTCCTAGATGGGACTGCCACGGGTACGGGAGGAGGAGGGATTTCTTTTCTTGCTTCTTTAACCAAGGTTTTAAGCTTTTTGATCGAGCACATTTCATATCCTTGTATTTCAGGAGGCCCATACTTCATGTGTCTCATATACACGGGTAAATGTTCTGCTAAGTGCTTCTTGACCGTCTTGGCACAACTACACTTTTTCGGTTCGACGTGCCTACAGAAACTGTCCCATTTAGGTTCTATTTCGTGATCCAATTCCATGGTTCTGCTGATCGATTGCAATTTATGGTGCGATTGCCTGGAAGATTTTATTAACGAAGATGGTAGTTTAGTTTTCTCACCGCCATCTACCGATGTAAGACGCGGAAAGCACGAACACCAAGGCAACTCGCAGTCCCTACAAATAGGAACTTTATCCTCGTCTGTATGTATGTTTGCCATTTCTTGTTGCAACACTTGAAGTAAAGAACTTTCTAACTTTTTTTCTAACAGCTGCTGGGACGATCCATATTTCACCGGAACAAAGTGCTCATAGACAAGGTCATCTTTGAAATCAGCGTCGTCTCCACGATTACCATGAATAAACTCCTTAATTTTGTCAGTGAACTGATCGAAATTGTCACAGGCGGCATATAGACATCGCTTATTAATAATCATCACTGGTAATCCCGAAGCGCTAGAAGCACCACTATGTTTTGGACATAAATCTTGTTCTACTTTAGCTTTGTAACCGCTGTCGCAGAACAGATAGAAAGGTTTAGGTCGGGGAACAGGGGTATGGAATTGTTCCCTTTCTAGTTCAATGATACTGGCAGCAGTCGGGTCTTCCAGGGCTTCGTTCACTTGTAATAGCATCAATTTCTCCATGTTTATAAAGAACTCTGCATGTTCCGGAAGCATATTAAGACAATACGACACAAACATTTGAAACGATTTCACGACATACCAGACTTTCTTCTGCCAAACTTTGCGGAACTCTTGCCGCTTCTTTTCTTTCTCTTCCTCTAGATGAATTTCGAAGTCTTTAATCAATATTGTATCCGTCATCATCTTAACTTTTTTCTTGTGCTTATCTTTAAACTCTTCTGTTTCATTAAAGCACTCTTCTCGTTCTTTTAAAGCCACATAAATTCTACAAGCTAGATTTTGACATTGGAGAAATTGCCTAAGTTTTTCTACAGCCATATGTTTATCAACGTTTAGATCATGTATATTATCGGCCATAGCCGTGTGATTAATTTCAAAGTTTTGCATGATGTCAATTTTAAGTCTAGTTTTTTCATCCATAAGCTTTTTTTCGTATTCGTCGTAGATCAAAGTAGCTTGGTGTTTTAAAGCCGCTGCGTATTTATTTTGCATTTCACGTATTGCATTTTCTCTTGTATTTTTAATTTCTGTTACGGCTGATTCATGAAATAAAATTTCAATTTTACCTGTGGACTGCTGATATAAATAAGCAAAATAATTAAAATCTTTCATGATCTGTTCTGAATTATTTTTTGTCGCTGTCGCGACAAGGTCATCCCATAGCCGACGAGTAGTGGCTGTAACATAATTTCTCCAGTTATTATCAGAATCTAAAAGTGCCTGATCTATTTCTACATCCAATTGTTTTCGGTGCTTCTGGAACAAAGTTGCTCCGATGGTTGCGATACCTTGATGGTTTAATTTGGAAAGTTTCTCTTTTGTGACTGGTTTCAATACTGATCGACCTTCTAGTAATTCATCTGGCGGCACAAACCAATTGTTTCCTCCGCCTTTAAGCCTGGGTTCTAGACCCGCAAGTTTTTTAAGTCTGGGAGTCATAAAATTGAAGTAGATGGCAGCAAGCGCCGGTGACATTTTTTCTCTCATCATGCTTTGAGTCGGTACCTGTTCCCGTCGTAAGAAGCATTTTCTTAAACGGTGGTTTTCACTTAAATTCAACATTGTATGTGTTCAACTTTAACTAAATTCAGTGAGATCACAGAGTACTTTTATTTAAGTGCTGCTCTAGGGGTATATAATATGTTCTTTTAATAAGTGAGTTATATTATAAAACAAATACGTTACATAGCAACATGACATGGCTAAAATATGTCATTACCACGAGAGTACTTTTTAAATAGGTCATTGTGATTAAAGTTACATGCTCTGTGGGCATCAATGAAAATACTTTACAATCTTTGTCAACGATCAAAATATTAATACATTCGAGACACTGACAAGGATTTAAACCACCGAAAAAGGTTTTTAGCATAGATCAATGATTGGTCTCGCTGCGCTCCTAAGGTTTTTAGCTTTTCACATAATCTCAAGTTATCTTGCTTTGCTTTGCAAGTTTTTTTCAAGTTGCTTGCTTTTTTTTTCTGTAAATTAGCAGCCCTCGAAGATGATGCCCCCCCCCGGGGCATGAGACTAATGATTTAAACTCACAAAATAAACTGATTGGTATTTTTTGTGATCCAATCGTAAAAAACCAAGGAAAGTACTTTCGGGGCACGGCGAGAAGAATTCTCTCGAGATTATGTAGTCAAGGATGCGGCAATAAAACAAAGAAATACAAATCAAAAATATTTTTTTTATTTATACAAAATTATAAATACTTTATTTCGCTTAATTATTAAATTCAGTTCTTCTTACAACTAAGTAACTTCACCGACAGCCATCTGTTGTAACAACGTCATGACGTGACAGAACCTCTCTCTGATTTCGGAGGCGGACCGGTGCGGCAGCAGCTCTCGGATGCGACCGAACACTTGCTCCGAGCCCGGCTCGCCTTTCAGTACTTGTAACATAGTTTTGTCTTCTTCCCTCGTCCAACTATCACTCCTCTCTTTCTTTTCCACTTTTTTCGGTTCTATACTCATCCTGACTACCGTTTCAATCTTCGGCTGCTTCGCTTTTGAACCCTCATCTTTTTTCAGTATCGTATTACTTTTACTGTCCTTTCTCTCCCTTTTTTGCAAGTTGTCTGTTTTGTTCTCTGGCTCCTTTTTACATGTCTTACTTTTATTGTTAGTTTGTGACTTTTTGGTTGTTTTAGGACTCATGAGGTTAACTGCGTCTTTGTGTTTAGTGTTGTCGTTGACATCTTTGACGCTTTTGGTGGGAGATTTGAGCTGTTTTTTTGGCTTTTTCCCGCCTATTTTGGAGTTGTTCTTGGCGTTTCGTTTGGGGGAGGCTTGTTCGTCCTCGGAGTCGGGGGGGGAGGGGAGGGTGTGCGCGGGCGCCAGGCGGCGGGCGTGCACCCGGTAGGGCTCCTTGCTGTAGGGGAACGTGACGCGCGCGCCGCGCAGCAGGCGTCCGTGCTGCACGAACACGCGCCCGTGCAGGTACTGCGGAAGGAACGCTACGTTACTACCAATGTTTCTCTCTCTGATGACTTTGAACTTATTGTGGAACATGCTTTGATAATATTTCTTCCATTTTTATTTCAGCTTTTGATTTTTAATTGACTGTTTAGCTTTTTAGCTTGCTAACAGGGGTGAACGGTAAGCACCCTTCTAAATTTCTAAGCTTGTGTGTGAAAAATTCTTGATTCTGTGTTCTAAAGTAAACGCACACAATGCGATTTATAACTAAAGCAAAGGAAATGGAAGAATGCATAGGAATGGAATAAACTGATTTTAACTGTTTAACTTATACGAAAATAGACACGAAAGAACTCGGTCGATGAGTGTAGCGACACACCTGCCGTAAATAATTACGTGACGTAATTTCAACAATTTTTCTTAAGTAATTTAAAAACCACAGGCATAAACTTCCCGTCGCGTGATTTCAGCAATGTGTTGCTACCCTGTCGGACGCTCCCGCTTTGCCATCACTTTGGATTTGGCCGTAGCTTAGAAGGTATAGACAAGACAAACTCACCACTGTGTCTAAACTCTCCTTAACTTCAAGCTTCCTCTTGTTATCACTCTCCTCCTCAAACTCCCACACGTCGTAGCCCTTGTCGCTGGTCAGGAAGCTCTCGTCTATGATGTCGGTGCCCGTCTCGTACGCACTACCAGAATTAATCGACAGTTAGAACTGATAAGAGAAATCGCCATGTTATTAATAGGCCGAATCCCGCGAGGATCATCACACCGTCGGTGTGCTACAACAAGGCCAATACATCAGTCCGTTTCATCCAGTTCGCGCGAATTACTCCCGTATCAAGTCGCCCTTTCTGAACAAGGTCTTAGGTTAGTGTAATGCTCTGAGAGTAGTTAATTTAATTCAGAAATCGAGGGCTATAAACAACTCTAAGCGGAATTTCCTGCTCCTTATACAAGGTTACAAAAAACACGCCGCTGCGACGTTGGCACGACCAGCAGATTTTTTCCGCGTTACCTTGTATTAGTCACAGTTCTGCTTAGATTTGTCCCTAGCCGAAACCAAAATTAACCCTTGTCCGTACCTGTCAGGCGGCCTTTCATCAGGGAACAGTGACTTGAACATGGTAGCTAGACGCGGATTGGAACGGAGGTGCGGCAGGACTCGTGTCCGCATCTCGTCGCTACTGCCACTGTTTATGCCGCTTGTGATCGCTCGAAGCACCTTGCGTAGAACTGTCGGCTTGCGGGATAGCGTGTTCTGCAAATAAAAAGGAGAATTTTATTATTAAACTAAACTTATAACTTGGCTGAGGCCATAAGGAAAGAAACCTTCAGTCTATGGTCAGGTTTCCTCATCGCCGAAGCGTTTGCCGCAAGCAATGTGTTTAGTAGTTAAAATTGGTTATTTTTTTTATATGATTTCATAAATGAAATTACAACTCGGCCGAATTAACATGGCACCTGGCTCGGAACTATTTGAGGTATTTTTTTTAGTTTTTAAATATTATAACAAAAATAGCGAATGTTTAGGAACTGGTTCAGTTAAAATATAGTGTATTATTAAGATATTAAAACAAACAAATCTATAAAATAAATTAAAAAATATATAAATTTACTCAAAAAACGTCATTCAAGCTAGGTGCCGTGTTAATTTGCCCAAGTTGTAAGTGAATGTTGCTGCTTGGTAATGCTTTAGAGTAATTTGGCTCCTATCCAAACTGGCCAAATGATAGAGACGCAAAAAAGTAACTTTTTTCTATTGTCAATAACATGACCCACTTTATTCAACTATAGACAATTTGCCCAATAAAAAATTAGGACAGAATACTACTACTAAAAGGTAGTTTTAATTAACAAAATACCAAATTAAATTACTGAAGTGATTGAGATATTAAATACATTATGTACAATTGTAGATCAATTTTAACACAGATTATTAACAATGTACCTACATGAAACTGTTAAATTAAGGTTTAATGTGAGTGTTTTACCAGCATGAAGAATAAAATACCACATGACTACATTTGAGTGATACCTACCGCACAACAAACAATTCAACTCATTACTTACACAGATAATAAAATACCAACATCCAGTAATCGCATAGCATCATAATATTACATTACTTACTTGCAAAAGTTCTATGAAACCAGTCATTTGCACTAACATGAAATGGTCCATGAACCGTCCAATCTCTGCTGCTTGCCCCGGCTTTAGGAACAAGAGAAATTCCTCCACAATATCCTTGTGTTCTTCACCAAATATCTTCTCTAATTTCTTATATAAATCAACAGGAGTCTCTTTTGTAGGATCAAATGACTTTAATATACTTTGGAACTGGACAAACTTGTTGGTAGGCACCGATGTGTTGGTAGAAAATCTTGATTGTACTTTTGTATAGTAGGATCTAACTAGAGCTGCAAGGTAACAATATTTCCTTTAAATAGTATATATGAGAATAATAGAAAGTAAAGAATCCCAGAAGTCAAAAATGCCACATCACTATAATTTAAAATTGTTTTGACGTTTCTACCAATTGCTGCAGGTATAATAGTGCAGTAATAATATTACAAAGCATGTGTCATTATAATGATAACATCTTATTTTGAAAAATAACAATGATGAGTTGGAACTGTCATCACAAATCTTGATAATACCATGAAAGTAGATAGAGCACAAATTAATACAAATTATTCAAGATTAGATTTTTTTAACTCCATTGTCTGATGGCACACTGAATGGACTTTCTACAATTAGTTTTCTGACCTAAATATCTCTCAAAATATCAGAAAACAAAATATTCTATATTACATAAGAGGAAATGCTGCTAAATCAACTGTCATTTACTGTAGTGTTTACCTGTCTCTAAAACATTGTCATCTATTTTAGGCGGATCAACTTTTTTCTTAGCACTTGGTTTGGTCTTGGTTTCCTTCTGTGCTACTTTCGTAACCTCCTGCGCAACCTTCTGTGGTGGCGGCTGAAACAACAACATCAGTCATGTAAATAGATCCATCTGTCCTATAAACATGGCGACACATTCATACCTTTCGTGCAGTTATTACACTTCATAATTATGATAATCCTGAGAACCAATCACAAGAGTACCTATATGCAGACTTTCTAAAAACTATTCGATAATTTATTTTGAAGTACAACTTGCGATATCTGACGTGAATTACATTAAATCATCATAGACGTTCTTTGACTCACCTCTGGATTGATAACAGGTTTTGGAAAAGAATTTGGATTGAAAAAGCTTGTGCTTGGTTCAATTTTGTTCCCGAAAGCATCCTGACTCTCCCTGGAGAACAGAATGGGCATAGAAGGCAGCATCTGAATGATGTACAATCTACTCCTCCAACGAAATCTCAACAGCACAGTACCACGGCTACGCAGATCCTTTACATGATAATAACACACAATAAATACACGATATAACGTTCACTATAAACAAAAAGAATGTAAGAATTTTAAGATGTATAATCCATTATTGTTTTGTATTTATCCAAACAACACAAGCCATCGAAAGAATGGAAACATGTTTTTGACAGATCGAGGACGCGAAATCGGGCGGGCGGAGCGCGCGCACGTTTCATTTTAAGAAATTCTAAACAAACTTTATAAAATATATTTCAGCATATTCTATGCAAAAACCAATAGAAATAAATATCTAATAGTTTTCCGACCATATTTCTTATATTTTTCTAACAAAAATAAAATTAAGAATTAAAAAGAAGGCCTTAAAACAGAGTTAAAAGTTGTATAAGCAGTGAATCAAGTGAATGGTAGAGTATGTTTCTGAAGTTTCGCTCATCAGTTTGCAGTTTACAATATTTTGCACAGCAAAATTTTCTCTTCATATTGGGAAGAGAATATTTTACATTTTCGATTTCGAGACATGTTTTATTACTTTACTTATGTTTACTACTCAAATAATTTATACCTATTGTGCCTATGACAAATTCTTATTGCAATGGTGCTTGCGTGGAAAGTTGACTAAAGTATTTTAAAGTTCTCTAAAAACTGATGAAGATGTGTGATTCACACATCTTCATCAGTTTTTAGAGAAATATTTAATATTTTTTAATACCTACATAGTACCTAAAACAAATTGGTTTACACATTGAAATATCTTTATTTTTATGAATAAATAAAGTTAGTTACTTTATAGGTCAAATCATTTTATTGTCGCTACATCTACCGTTGTATATACCGAACGGTAATCGGGGGAAACAGTGCTTTTTTGGTGCAGCAAAATAAGATGGGTGTTAAAGAAAGGTGATATTTCTGCCGTGTAGGTCAACATCATACTTCTGTCGGAAACACAGTAAATAACTGCCTAAGTTGCGTGTTTCAGACAATCGGTTTCAGTAGTACCTATATAATAACACAGAATGAACATGCTGACATGCGAAAATTAGGTAAATCGCTAAATACCTACTTATTTCAACCGTTTGTTCCACTTGGCTTGATAAGGGGAATATCAGTGTTAATGTTTTTTGCAAAACTGGTGGCTGGTTCAAAATTTCCAATCGCAAAGTTAAACGCGTAGGTACCTACCTATTGAGCAATTCCTGACCTGTTTCCCAGCAGATGGACAGGTAGGTGTGTGACATAAATGTTTGAGATTCTGTGAGATGATGGATGAAAGATAGATAAATATGTAATTATAGTTTGACTTTTCTCTTGATCGTATTTTATCTTCACATTGTTACGTCAATTTTGTTAAATTCTGTTAGGTTAGTTTAGGTACTATCTTTAAATAAATTACTGAAGTAGGCGGTAATAATTGTATTAAGGTAGGTAGGTAAGTACCTACCTATAGCACAGTGTGCCGTTAAACATTTCAGTAGTTCGACATTTCAGTTCGAGTTTCAGTAGTCGAGCAGAGGTAATCAGTTGTTTACGTTCCCACGATAGTCGTCAAATATGAAAGAAAATAGCTGATTTATTAATAGGTAGGAATCTTGGCCAGCTTACAAATAACTCTAAAGGTAGGTATTTAAATAGGTACGTACAGAACCTACTATTGGTGCCTGGAATTATCCGACAAAAAAGAACTGCGGGCTATTTTGACAGTTCAACAACATTCATTGCGTTATTTATGTTGTTGAGCAGTTTTGTTTAAACATAAAAAGCAATGGATTAGCAATATCATCCTTCAAAATGATTCAGTATGTGATTGATAGCGTGTTACGCAATTTGGGTGCAGTACGCATTTCTTTTAGCAGAAATCTTGATGCCTAACCAAATCAATGAATAAATCCAATAATAGTCCTCCAGATCGAATTCCGGCCACGGCGACCAATCTCAGCGGTGACTAGCCATCGACGCGGAAGATATGTATTTATTAATTATTTATACGCACTTTATTGTACACCACAAATCTACACCGCCACATGCGAACAAACGAATCAATCCTGCATCGCGCAAGCAGAGTTTACCGCGCAGATAGCATATATACAACTTCCCGACAACAATCATCGGGCAGTTGCCCACCAGATACGACATCCATCTGGTCGGAGGATCCTCCCTTTTCTAAAGAGTATGAGTGAACTTTACACCCTGTTCCTCATATCTCTAAACTGGTGACCCCGACGTGATCCCCATATCCCTTCACTGGTGACCGTGGTTGATGGCTGGCTGTGTGACTTGCGGGAGTGATGATGAACCCCTTCACTGGTGACCCCGAGTATGAACGTCAGCGCAGCCTTCGTGCAACTACTTCAGCGTGACGTCATCATCATCACTCCCGCAAGTCACACAGCCAGCCATCAACCACGGCTTGAACGGTTGTCCTGACCATCAGCATGCAGCGCAAGCGCATACCTGGTCATCACCTTCAGCCTCATCAGCAACCTTGGCACAGCACACTGCACATTCGGCCGGTCCACAAGCAGAGTGCTTAATCCCTCTCCTGGTCGACATCAGCAGTCAGCCACCCCGACTCACTGGGGCATCTTCGCAGACAGTTCCGACTCACCGCGAACTATGCGACACCCGGTTCCAACCCACTGGAACCCAACTGGCATTGGCAAGCATCGCAAGATACAAGACTTAGTCCACTATCGACCTCCGGTCTTCGGAGGGGAGTGATGTGGCGGCATCTACACCGCCACATGCGAACAAACGAATCAATCCTGCATCGCGCAAGCAGAGTTTACCGCGCAGATAGCATATATACAACTTCCCGACAACAATCATCGGGCAGTTGCCCACCAGATACGACATCCATCTGGTCGGAGGATCCTCCCTTTTCTAAAGAGTATGAGTGAACTTTACACCCTGTTCCTCATATCTCTAAACTGGTGACCCCGACGTGATCCCCATATCCCTTCATACATAACGAGAAAGAAATCGAACTCACAATGGAAAACATACAATGGGCGGCCTTATCGCTTTCTGCCACCTCTTACGAAGGCAACCTTGGAATGGACAGTGATTTGCCTGGACATAATTTAATAGTTTTACAGATTTATTTAGATTCTAAATTATAGAAACATACATACATACTAAATATATTATATAAGCAAAGAAAATAAATGAAGACAGTTACAAACGATAACAAGATCACAACGCCAAATAATGCTCCTTCACGAGTCTTTTAAATACACGTAACGACTGCGCGCTATTTTATTATAGGGCACAAGTGTGTGCGCAGACATAGGTGCATTTTCTCTTCCTCACATTGAATATTCCGATACGACTGCAATCAGATACGACAGTCAATCCGCCAACTTCCTAACTCCGGGCTGCTACTGACAAATTCAAAACTAAGTAGCTATTGATTTTACCAGGTCAGTTGTAGAACCTTTCTTCCACTGACTCGAAACCGTTGACCGTAAGAATTTTAGTGTGTGTTAAAGAGTATTCTATCTATGTATGTCATACTATAGGCAATTCAAATACTAACGGAAAATAGACAGGAGAGTCATCGACGCGAGCCCAGAGCTACGGTTAGTATTTTCCAACTGCCTACGATCAGCAGCACGAGCGGCGCAAGAGTCAAGCTAGACCGACATCAGACTAAAGTGGACTGAGGCGGCATCTACACCGCCACATGCAAACTACGCATCACAATGACGTCACACAAAATCCTGCATCGCGCAAGCAGAGTTTACCGCGCAACTAGCATAATTATCTACAACGTCCCGACATCAATCGTCGGGCAGTTGCCCACCAAATACGACACCCGTCTGGTCGGAGAATACTCCCTTTTCTATGGAGGTTGAGTGAATTGTACAGGTACCTCATACCTATAAAGGACAAAACTTTTTTCTACATATACGACCCAAAAATTCTTGAATCATAATTTTGAGCCTCTATGCAAAATAAGTAGTGCGAAGTCGTATTAGCATACAACTTCGAACTACTCATTTTGCCAACCATCGCTAGATATAACTTCGATAATAAAATTCTTTACTTTCACCGTTGTTACTGCTAGCCCTACAATTAGACTTCTTATCGACTCACATCATTGTGAAATCTTACGTTAGTTAGTAACTCAGAAAAGTGACTTACTTAATTACTTACAATTACCAAGAAAACATAACAGTAAGATTGCGGTAAACGTTGCATGAATTTTATCACTGTTGCTTACCGTTTCGACAACGCATCGTAAACTTGTAGTAAGTATTTCAGACCTTCAAAATTATATCGGTGTGTCAGCAGACTTTCATTTTCCAAGTAAATACGTCATTGCTGCTGATGCTACAGTCAATAGTTGTTGTGTTTTCCGTTGTCAGGTAACGCCATCGATTGTATTATTCTTTGGCTGAATACAGTAGCATCCACAACTCGGAAAAAAACGCTCTGGAAATCGGTTTCTGAAAGTGGAATTCGTTTTTCAAACAAAATTATGATTTTAATGAGTTGATAGTGACTGTTAAAGTTTTTTTTGTAATAATGACTGCGATTCTGCCAACTGGATTGAGAAATGGGGTAAGCACATTTTTTTCTGTTTAATTCTTTGTGCTTTGTCTGTTCGGAACAAAGATCAGCATCTAACTAACGCAAAATCAATGGATTTGCCAGATATGCGAACCTTTTTTCAGTGTTTCCGAAAACTATTAGGAACCCACCTATTTAATAACAGAAACTTAGGTAGGTATCTAGTAATTAGATGAGTTTATAAATTATACATACATGAATTTAAGTATAATAATTAATTACAGTAATTAACTACTTAAGTAGTTAGTGATTTAATTAGGCATGTTTATGCAGTGGTTAGGGCTATAGACTTGCATCAAGGATGTACAAAAACGAGCAGCTTCCGTTAGTCCGTAGTCTTCGGCCATCAACCTACTTTGTTTCGCTGTAAGTATTTCTTGTGGTTCCCACACAACACAAACAGGACTGAAATAATTCATTGAACTTATGCAATTGTTTTGTTTAAGACCTGATATAGATAATGTATTTATATAAATAAAAAACAATTGCTAAAAATGTTTGTTCGCTCATCACTTCAAAACGGCTGCCTCTATTTGGCTTATTCTTTTTTTGTTGTGTTTGTTTGTAATTATTAGGACAAGGTTTGTACTTTTTTTTTTTTTGATAATCCACGGAGACAGTCGGTGCAATTTTTTATGAAATTCATCCCGGGCAACGCCGACGCCGGGTACGCTACGTACAGTTAGTTTAGGATGAAGTAGTTAAGTACCCACACTAGTAGGTACATTCGGTACCTACTTTGAAACCTGTTTATGTTTTCAGTGTCAAAAGCGCACCTACTTATGTGATGTTAGCTGGCCTCATATCTTTCCAAAAAAGTAAGGAGGTTTTTATGTCCTCAAATCTATTAAGCCAGCACGCGTTTGTCCATTCTTTCGTCGACAATACCGTTTCTTTAGTGGTCATGGTACCTACACGTGATATTAGGCAACGAGACAAACTTTGAAGGACCAGCTCCAAGATTCAGGAAACTTGTGAGGAGTAATATTTTTTATTTGATTTCACTGAAATAACCGATCAATTACAAAGTCTGACGGCCGATATTGTTTGGCAATAGAAAATTAAATTACATACTTAATATCTCTTGAGTGCGTTTCTAAGGAGACTTAAACACACGTTATTGATCAAATGCTACTCTTCTGGCCTTGTATGAAGGAAATACCAAATAATCTACGGTTTCTTACGATCATTTCATTCTACCAGTAGCCATCCGCACGCGATCTCAGTAACACTTCAAAATTGATCGCTTTGTGTTGAGTTATTTTTTGATTAATAAAATGGAGGAGGGAACCAAGGAGAATGGTGGCAGTGATCAGTGTGATCAGGATCACTCAAATGGTGAAGAGATTGTGACGAAGGAGCAAGATGCCCCGACTGACATCGTGTGCGATGAAGTAAATATTGAACCTTTTGTTCTTTTAAATGGACCTGAAAGTTTAAATGTAGTTGCAGTTACCTACTTTGTTATGTAGGTACATTGGCTAAAGTTAGTTTATCTACAAACTTTTTTATTTTAACTAGAATATTTATACAAGGACTAAATTCGGTGACTGAATAACCAACAAATGAATAAAGGGACACATTATACGGCGAATTTCACCAATGAAACTGAACGCGATTAGCACTTAAACTACGATAAAGAGCTGTCAGTGTCATTATTTTCTATGGAATATTGATACTGACAGCTCTTGACCGAGTTTTAGATGTGCTGAATGCGTTCAGTTTCTTTGGTGAAATCGGCACTTAATCAACGAAGTACTCGACCGCATCTCTGTCATCCGGAAACGTGCCCAAAAGACTGGCAGCTAATTCTTTGGGCCAAAGAACAAACCAGCCCTCTGGTCACGTGAAGTGTCGATTAGTCGGTGAGAAATTTCCTTAAAAAGGAGACTGAAAACTGTAGTTGTGCATAGTTACCCATAAGATAAGGTTACAGTATTTGCGCCGCTTGAGAGTCTTAGCAGCCGCAGCTGTGGCGCCAGCACAGCCCGCCGTGCTAGGACATGAGTTTTGTTAGTAGTAGTTAGCTTATATATTTAAATCTAGCTATAAAAACACCGATCAAACAAAACAATGAGCATTAAACGAATTGTTTAAATTACCCATTTACGTGGAGGTCATCGCCTTTATTTAATTTACTGTAAGTGCATACAATAACATTTTGCTTCAATTACGATTCGTTTTTGTTTTAATAAAGAGTTAGATTACTATATTTATTATTATTTCTAATGTCTGAGGCCTGTTATTTTATTACATACTTTAGGGATCTTTTAATATTCGCATTTCCGGTAAACTTTCAGTGGGTTCCTAGTACGGTGGTACTTACCCTCTTCTAGATATTTTACCTATGACATTAATCCAATTGAATTTCTCCTCAATAAAGATCCTAATCTGTACTACGTCGACCTCATAATTCGATTTTCATCTCATGTGATAAGTAATTTACTCTTCTAAGAAATCATGCTACAGTGTCTTTATCTCACAAAGCGACGCGCGTTTTACTTGTGGTAAATAAGTGTACAAAAACTTTGTGAATGTGTTCACGGACACATTCACAAAGTTTTTGTACACTTCTTACAGACGAGTAGCGTTAGCACATAACACAAACACACACACACATATTTCCGACTACGCCATTGTTTTGGACGGTACCGAGAGGTCTGCGATAACACACACATTCACGGCGTGTTTATACACTTTGTAAACCAAGAAAGTAAAGCGCGCGTTGCTTCGTAAGATAAATTACTTATCACATGAGATCAAAATCGAAAATACTATACAGCGTAGTATAGCGGCTACACCAATCTCCAACGGATTAGGACCAAATGTAGGAGGATGATCATAATTTGCATAAGCATTTCAATAACTTATACCACTGTACTTTCCTCAGATCAAAGGCCTGGACGCGAACCGCTATGCGACGAAGAAGACGGTGGCGCAGGGCATGCTCGACATCGCCCTGCTGACGTCAAACGCATCGCAGCTGAAGTACGTCCTGCAAGTGGGGCCCAAGCACGAGTTCTACACGTTGCTGGTGGTGCTCATCTCCATATCTATCGTTCTTCAGGTGAAAATCGAAAACAAAAGATTAGGCCCGCTTGGATCAAAAATCTTCAAAAGTGTTTAGCGATAAACATCTTTTTGCTAAACGTGACATTGACTGCTCAAACCGTGCGAAGCTAAAAGATAGTGTTGTCTATGTCACCTTCAAACGATAGACAAAAAGAGAACGATGTTAAAATCGTTTAGCGTTAAAAAAGTTTTGTGATTTGTGATGCAAGCGGACCTTACACCCATTTTCTAAGTCGTAACCTCGAAAGCTATTCGACTTACAACTCTGTCGAGAAGACCTCAAGGCGTGCCTCGGAATCCCTTAAAATCGGTATTCATAAAATTATGAGGTCCCTCGAATGTGTGTGCATGAGTCGAGGTGATACGTTACGAATACAAGTCAACATTCAATAAACTCTTCAAGAGACTTTTTGAAAACCGGATAAAATACACGTGTTTTGGTTTAAACTTCCTTGTTCCCACAGGGAACACTAGTCACCTCAAGGAAGCCTTAAGGTGGATGTCGACGTAACTTATATTTGACAGTTGGTTCCTCAACTCAAACTTACCTCGACTGAGGAAACTGTTTGAGATGAGGAGAAAAATTGCTACTATAAATATAAAACCAGCTAAGTTTGAGTCAAGTCGAGGAAATCATGAGTTAGAATATTGGTGTTTGTCTTGTTTTTGAATTTAATTAACAGATCGATGAGGTTTAGTGTAACGTGAATTTCTACTAGGTTGGTATTTCGTAAAGCTTGTGGTCTGGATTGATCGTGTTTCATCAGGCTTAGGCAGCGTCACGAACTGTTCAAGCCATGGATCCCCGAATGCTTCCTCGGAATCTGTGACTTGAGCAAAGACATTTACGTTAGAATAGATAAATAGCAGTTTTAACATTATCCTGTTCCTTAAACTCCTCAAGTAACATCCAGGCTCTAGGTGGCGATGGGTTTCGTGCTGCTGTCCCTGAACTTGTGGCGAGACTGCTGGTTCCACCGGCCGCGCCACCGGACCTCGGCCCTGATCATCAATTACGGGACCACCGGAACGGCCTTCGTTGTGACTGTGCTGAACGTTCTCGTGTCGGCCTTCGACTCCTCGCTTGCTAGATACCAAGACCTAGATTAAGATGAAAGGCTATGTTAACCGACTTTCACAATAACAGTGACCACCGAGACGTTATTTTGAAGAGCTTGGGTTTTAGGGTCCTCTCGCACCACTACTAACCAAATGCATGTAGTGCTACACGAATTTAAAATATAGTTCTATTTCTGTGAATCATTAGGACATGACAGAGATGCAAGTAAGTGCGCATAGCAGGCGCGGATCTAGGTTTGCGCTCAAGGGGGGGCAAAATTTATCTCTGAGGAAGGGGGGAGATTTCACAAGCCGTGAAAGCCTTTATTTTCCCTACACTCAACCATGTGCAAAGGGGGCTTTTCAAGGATGACTACGACTTATCTATATACCTACATATAAAATATCGTTGTAATATAGGTACTCACAAAGTAAAAATACAGGTTAACAAAATGTTTAAGTATGTCTAACTAAGAGTTTTAGTCTCAGTTTGGTCAAACCCCAGGTGGGGCAACAGTCAGTCAATATAGTCTCCCCGTCACTCGAAATCGAAACATTAATAATATTTGGGAAGAGCTAGAATAGCTTTCACATTCATTACCAGCCAAAATCCCCGACTCTAACCCGCATATTTAGTAGTTAATCTGTTCGCTACATAGATAAGGCACTGAATTTTCGATTATTTGTAATCATTTACAAACTTAATAGGAACAAGGTTTTGGAACGGAAAGAGCTCCGTTTTCAATTACCTTCAGTTCAGTCAGTTTTTCATTTCAGATTCAGCCTTACCTATATTTGTTGAAGCAGTTATGTTTTTAAACATTTAAATAAAATAAGAATTTTTGTTTTAGCTTCTCGTTGGATTGCTATTCGTGGTAATCGGTGGCTTGGACCTGAACGATCATGAGGATCAGCCGTCAGCAATGATACTCAATGACATCATTGTAATATTCATATTCGTCATATCCGTCATCAATATTGTCAATTCCGCTTTCGGCATAGAGTATTCGAATAACCCTTTAGTATTAGAACGGCTAAATTATATTAATAATGAGTATTTAAGAAAGGGTAACTTGACTGCAGTCTAAAGCAGAGGTAGGTAGGTATCTATACAATACCTCCAAACTACCACAGAATATTATAGCATGTGCAGAATTTGAAGTTCTCGTAAAATTGTTCTACTGGGGTCGCATCACGACGCGCTGTCGCGTCGCGCCTTTATGCGAGAGCCTATGAGGTACCAAAGATGTATCAATGTGGTGTAGGTTCCTACGCAAGGAATAGTTAGCAAAGCCGCAGCAAGAAATGTTTAGAATCATTATAAAATGCCCGAAAAAAGTAAGTACCTAAATAAATTATTCAGCATTGCGGAAAATATACATTTGTAATTATGAAGTACAACTATGTAGCTACCTATATTCAAAATCAAACATTGAACCATTTCCTAATTAGATGAGATTTTAAAAACATCCTAATACCTAATTGTTAGTAACACAGAAATGCTTATGAGAAACTAATGTTAGTAACGACATGACTTACACTTTAAAACTACAAACAATACAAAAAATAACAAAGTTACTTAATTCGATAGAGCACGTGCACGGGTACGTGTCTATTTGACTGCGTGCAGTCGTATCCAGTAAATAATAAATAATCTAAAAAGCCGTGGGTATCTAGGAAGGTTGCATTAGATCGGTACTTGAAAGGCTGATTACCTACATGTATACGCGGTAGTCGATTGCCAAATAAAGATGTGTAAACCAGTGTAGGTTCTATTTTATTAGGTACCTATACTTAATTAGCACTTACACACATGTACTGATTTAACAATAATCCATACTTACATTTATGTATCTTCACACTTCATTATTTTCCATCAATTTCCTTTAGCATAGCTATGTATGTAAGTATTTTGTCAACACAATTGGGATGATGACTACTATTAAAAATATTCGTAAAAATAATGTATTTTCAAAGAATGTATAATAAAAATGAGATAATCGAAAAAATCTGTTAAATCTATGTAAATATGAAGAAGATACAAGCTTTAAAAGTTTTTGTAGGGGATTATTCCTGTCCTTGTCGCTCGGTAAGGACAATGTAGGGCGCTAGTATGAAGTAACGTAGTCGTGACGTCAGTTCTACGACTACGTAACTTCATATTATCTACACTACTACTAGTGCTGTCCTAATCTAACACTTATTTTAAAACGTTTATAACTTGGCAGTTTTTTAAGCTTTTACACTTTTTGTAATACTATTTGCACTATTTGGAAAAAAAAAATCTTTGAGATAAAAACAAAACTGTCATCATCCCCATTGCAACCGCCTGAGGTTCAATTGGTGGTTAACCAATAGAATAGTTTTAGAAAATATAATATGTAATGTTATTTAAAAAAAACAGCCGTTTCATAGAAAATAACACACAGTACAGCTACATTTTTTTTTTTAAATAACGGACTAAAATTGTCTATGATATGGGGTCTAGAATCATTTGTAGCACATGATTCTAGCACTGACGAAAAACTTATCCTGTTTAAGTAGTTCCACACCTGCTGCTAAATATTTTGTCAATTGCTAACAACTGTCTTTACTTACGCAGGCAAGCGCGGGTGTCCTGGCCCTAATCATTTCCGCATTGGACGGTGAAGCCAGCCACAGACATAAGAAGATCGCTGATTGGCTGTACCACACGTCAGTCGGTATGATGACCGGGGTAGTATTCTGTGACGTCATCAAAATGACCTTTGGCCTCGACCCCGCGCTTTCCCTGGAAGACTATCTTGGGAATAAGACTTCGAGTTTGTATGATACGTTCTTTAGGGTCGGTAATGATACTCATTATTAGGGTTACCGGTTATAACCTACCTTGAGTAGGTGTCTAGTCTACCTAGGATTAGTCCAGTGCCATAAGAACTTAGAATTAGATTTAGGATAAGTTATGAATTATATGATAGATCAATTTATCACTATTACGTACGTACGAGTACGTACTAACAACCGCAAAATTGTAATTAATTGTGTTAGTAAATAAGTATAATATAGCATAATATCCTTTTTGCTTAAGCCATTTTCACGTTCACGCGGTGCAAAACTACGTCTTTTTTTTGTTAAGTTTAAGTTAAGTCCACCAACCCGCCAAGATCCAGTATGTTTTACCTCAATTCAAACCAAGTTGTTTCTGGATTACAAAAAAAAACATGTTTAGAAAGGTAAGGCATTGGTCACAGATTTGAGGGCAGTCATCTATCTTCCAATAGTTTTATTTTATTTTCAGAATATTATTATTATTTTTATAATGTGTCTGAATGTTGCCTGCTTTTTACTATTGTTTGAGGTTTTCAATCATTTTTATTCTTTTGCGTCTTGATTCTAGACTCTAGATTTATCCCTAGGTGAAATCAGCATTTAAATCGTTTATTTCGCGACAATGTTTTATTTTTTGCTTTTTAGTTGTTTTATGTTTAAGAGTGAAGCGCCAGATCGCCCACGAAATTCAAATTTTCTTACGTTTTTTGCAATTTGCATATGTATGTTGAACGTAATCGTTATCGGACTGTCAATTGGCGTATATGGACACTCAATTAAACGGTACATTTAGCATAATAGCATAGCATAATCAGCCTATAACGTTCCCACTGCTGGGACACAGGCCTCCTCTCTATGAGATGTAGTGAGCCGTAATCCACCACGCGGGCTCAGTGCGGGTTGGTAGATGTCACATGTCTTCGAATTTTTGGTTCTAGGACATGCCGGTTACCTCACGATGTTTTCCTTCACCGTTTTGAGAGCAGTGGTGATTAAATTATTTACACAAACGGTACATTTAATTACATTTAATTGATTGTCACTTCGGTTATTGAAATTCCGGTATCGAAATTTAAAAACCTGCCAAGTGAGTGTCGGACCACGCACAATGAAGGGTTCCGTAGTTGGATGAATTTGTTCCAAGAAAAAACTTCATATAGTTGAAAAACATGTTCTACCATACATTTCAATTGCAATATTGTAAGTTGGTCGACTACTGCTCGTTTACTTTTAAAGCCTACGTATGATTCGCGAATTAGGTTTGAATTTCGCGGGCAACCTGGCGCAACCCTCTTATGGATGTGTTTTGTCAGCTTTTATATTTATGTTCATTTATCGTTTCCCATCCATAGGTGATATCAGCAGTAGTGGCAGTAGTTCTCAGCTTTATTTTCAACATAAACCATCAGCCGGACCATCGAAAAGCGGACATATTAAACAACATAAGTTTGATCTTCAAAGTCTTCAGTATTACCGTTAACATCATCATAAGCATATTTTATTCAATGCAAATAGATATGGATGCAAGCTTGCTTACACCGTAAATTCCATTTTCTTATCACTAATTCCATTAAAAGATAAAGAGGTCCACTTGCACTGCAAATCGTAAACGCAAACTGCATTGATTGCAAACGTATACAAAATCATTTTGTCTCTGACGTCTTCAAAGTATTGAAAGCAACAGAAAAACGTTGTTTTAAATTCATCCGACGCGACGTCCAGTGCTAAAAATGCATTTAGTGATTTGTGAATTGGGATGCAAGTGGGACATAAGTTGTAAGTTTAAAAGAAATCTTAACATTTTTGTGTGGCTTACAGTCTGATTCAAACTCTACGGCGGTTCGGAACATTTCCAAGTCGCTGCGCGTGATAGTTTGGGGTGAACGAGTAGCGCACTTCAGACATAAACTCACGCCTTCTTCCCATGGGGGTCGGCAGAAACCACTGAACGCCACCTGCTACGATCCTTACATACATACTCCTTTTGCCTCATTTACGTTCATACATCTGGTCATTTCCGCGCGTCGGTTGCGAGTGCTACGCACCTGACCTTTCTAAAGAACATCACCAATAAGGTCACTATAAGTCCTCCTAGGGGTCCCGGCGTTTCCACTCACATCTGCCTTGTAAATATATTTTGTTAGTCTCCTTTTCTCTCATTACATCTTTTAAACCGCACCGCTGCCTTATCACATCATTTCTCAGCCTTTCATTCATAGTCAAACCACACATGCTCCGCAAGGAACGCATTTCCACAGCATTTATTCTGCTTTCATGCTTTTTTGCCACATCCAACATTCAGTTTCATACATAATCGTAGGCATCAGCAAACCATTGTGAGTAGCCAGTCGTGCCTTCTTGGAAATCAATTGGTTGGCCACAACTGCACGTACGCACTTCAGAACTGCCATGAATTTTGAATCGGACTCTACTATTTCTCAGTTTGTGCATTTGTTTTTTACTTGTACACCTATATTTTACGTCAATAAATGCTCACATATATATAGTTGCATGTAGTAGTATAGTAGTAGGTATAGTGAATAAGTACTGATATTATAAAATAATCCATTTGAATTTAAGAAGCTTTAGCTTCTAGCGATACTAATTAAAGTTTTAAATTCTGGAATGTTACTTTAGTATTATACCTATTTAAAGCACTGTCTAAGTATAGTACTATGAAAGAGTCGTAGGTTCTATTATTATGTAAATATTATCTCTATTTCTAATAAAGACATACAAAAAAAAAAGCCTTTTTTTAATTTTTTGTGAGTTGAATACGTCTCAAACTCAACTCAAACTCAAAGCATTTATTTCCAACCTTTGAATTTTCAAGGGGTCGGTCAGTCAGAAATATGAAGCTGGTTGCCCATTCGAAAGCGTAGTAGGTACCTATGGAGATGAACGGGCAAGAAACTCCATGGACACTCTTTTAAATTATATTATTACAGTTTTTTTTTACAGACTTGTTGAAATTACACATGTGAGAACGATTTAGAAAGACGTGCACGATAAGGCGTCCTTAATGAAAAACATACAAAACAAAAAAAAACTATTCGGAAATTTAAAAAAGCCGTGGCGGCCAAGAGATGACCAGTCCCCACTCACGGCGCCTATGGATCATGACCATTCAGCTCAACCATTTTGAAGGGAACTTAATGCTCCAATGCACACGCCACCACCAGCGAGACATTTGAGTGAGCGTGACATACTCTCAGCCACCAGGGCACATTCAAGTCCATGACAGACGTGCCCAGTAGGTATAGAGTAGCTTTAAAATAGGTGCATAGTGCTCACACGTGTGCTTTGCAGTTTTTACAATCTTCAGCAGCACCAACAATATTTTAGAATGCTAATCAATTAGTTTGTGCGCCCTTGTGGAGCAGAACCAGCCTGAGACAAGCATTTTTGTCAGAGATGTACTCCCCATCTTTTAATAAGTTGGCTGCATAGTGTGCGTTTGATGCAACTTTTAAACTTGCATCAAAGGCACACTATTCGTTTCATTCAGTTGGAGTACGTGGGGAGGTATTTTATAACAACATTTTGAACAGTACCCCATGAAGGATGAATTCACTTTAGCCAATCTGAAACCCGGTTGAACTAATTGGTCCCAATTTCTAGTTCTACGAGTATAGTGGTGTCTTTCACCTCTTTTACTGAAAAGATTTAAATTTTTCCTTACTTACATGATGTTCTCATAATTATATACATTGAAAAGGTATGGTCAAAGCTATGGTAAAAGTGTGGTAGTGTTCTAAACTAATTAAAACGCCCACGCTTTTTGATTTAATCATTGGATATGAAAGAAGAGCTACTACAAGTCAATTTAATTATTTTTTTGTGTGTGATAAAAGCGTGTTTTTTTAACAACTTTTTTACCTACTTTTTCGTATATTATATTTATATTTTTCATTTGGTGAAGTTATGAGTTGACCTGAGAGAGAGAGTTCCACCGAAGAACGAATCCGAAACCGTCAAAACGAATCATATGCGCCCAATCACGAGGGGTTTACCAGTAGCAACTGAAGAGTTCCACTATCCACATCCTGACTTCATCATCATCCGGTAAAACCTAGTGCAATCTATTGGACTCATTACAATAAATCGTTTGACCCAAAATTCGAAGTAATTAGTACCTAGCCACTGAAGTGAGTTCCCCTATCCACCTCCTGGCTGTTCCACTATCATCAGACCCTCGTTGCCCAAGCCCAACCGATTGGACTCATCAAACGAATCATATGATTCCGAACTAGAGGAGTTTACTTGTAGCCACTGAGAGTTAAAATATCCACCTTCTAGATCCATCATTAGACCGTCGTTGCCTAAACCAAATAAATGTATTGGACTCGTCAAAGCAAGTCATATGAGCCCAAACTCGAGGGGTTTACTAGTAGCCACTGAAGAGTTCCACTCCTGGCTCCGTCATCATATCAGCTCAAAGATAACAAATTATAGTTTTGTCATCCGAACTACATGCACATATAAAGTTTCATTTCGACACGACAAAAATCTTAGTCTTAAGTCAACCTATATTAAGGTTAAGATTTTTGTCGTATGGAAATGAACCCTAAAGGTAAGTAATATATCGGCAGACAGTTCGCTGGCTGTTAACATTCTTCCTATGACATTGGATTCAGAGATGAACCGTGAATGGATACCTAAAGCCGATTTTTTTCACTTGGACACCACGGACCTTTTTGGCCCAGTTATAAGAAACGTGGATCGAGGCCCCATTTGAGCGGCGTCCACCGAACGGTAGCTTTGTTGAGATTGTCACAAAAAAAAGTGTCAAGAAAGTGATTGCGCCTGCACCAGGACGTATAGTTGATCCTGCTGGGTAATTTATTTACTTATTCACAAGGCAACTACAACAGGTGACAACCACAGTATATAACTTGGTTCACGTTATAGGTTTCGACCTGATTATCACCCAAAGTGTAATCGCACAACATGACCAGCAACAACGATAGCAATCGTGACAACAACACTAGAAAGCTTAGTTCACAAAATTATAAAGGTACCAGGTCTGTGCGTATGCCCTACGTCCGACTCACTTCTACTTAGGCAGGGAATGTGTAGGAGACCAAACAGAGACCAACCCGCCAGGTAAAGTACATAATTGAGACAAATTTACATTATTTAGTATAGTAATTGCGTGACTCACACAAAATGACAATTGATCGCAATGGTTTTCATTTTGACAGCTCATCCACGTTCATTGCGTTATTTACGTCGTGCAGACAAATTTTTTCGAACCTATGAAGCAATGGATTAGCAATATTTATAAACACTCTCTGATAGTAACAGAAAGTGTGTTACGCAATGGGGAAGGCAAAACAGCAAATAATGTAAGGCGTGATGAGATGGTTTTTATTTATTTTTGCTCATAAGCGTAGAAGATTGTGCCTTAAAGCTTTTAATTGAATAAAAGTGATTACGAGGTAATAATCAAGAACTAAATAATTAATAAATATCTTTTGACGAAAATAACGAAATAGTGCAATGGAACCGAACTCAGGAATGAACATATAATGGTATGAATGAACGAAAACTAAACTAACTTGTTTTTTTTCGGAAAGTCCTCATGGATGTCATCCGCCCTGGGGCGGGTGGAGGGGTCTGTCAGACTCTTACTGACTAAAAACCACCCCGGTGTTCCATCTCACACCTACGTCGGGGTCGCTTGAACATACGATTCTTCCGCAACCCCGACTGGTGCCGGCTCGCTTCTGCGGGCCTCCTCTGGTTGGGGGGGAGGGAGGAGTGAGGTGTTAGACACCCCCCGCACGTCTAAGAGGGGCGCGTAGTGTTCCACCTCTGGTCCTGATGTATGGGGGGCGGGGGACGTCCACGAGTTCGTCGCCCCTGGACCCATTTATCCCCCGGGCTGGAAGAGGGCGTTGTCCACCTACGCACGGTGCGCCTACTGGGGATCGGGAGAGTGGACGAGATGCATACCTCGGCGATCGTGTTTCACATGTCTACCTCCAACATTAATACAAATTCGACACCTTTTTGTTACATTTTCATGTACTCTTCGCAGCGCACTTGTGTACAATTTGAGTGAGTCGAAAGCTTCCACAATCCGAGCTCTTACTTAGATTTCCAAATAAAACTCACTTTTAAAAACCATTTGTTTAGCATGACCCCTTAAATAAAAACAAATATATTAGAATATTCCTGATTGGAATACGACATTGTTCGCGATACGATAGCGGCACGTGATACGTAGGTACGGACATTCGATCGAAAGCTATCTTCACGCCAGTAGGCAACCAGTTGACTACATCATAGGATCGAGTCGAGGACTCGTTAAAAGAGTGCGTACAGCGCGGCTAGTGCAGGGGGTGTCCTTTGAAATAAAAATAGAAATGATTAAAATTATCACGCTGTTTGAAACAGATAAGCGACATTTAAATATTTTCATACGTAAGAGTGAATATATTATAAATAAATACCGGGGAAGTGACCAGCAAAACTTGTATGTCATGCATGCTCTAACGAGTAGGTTAGCGGGGAATACAGCCTTGTGCATTCCCCAATTTTTAGCAATTGAATTGGAAACGTTGCGTAAAAGAAATGGTAAATCATTTTTGGATTATTGTAATCGTATTCAATCAGTGCGGAGTATTTTAATATCAAAAGTTTATAGATTATTGAGTAGTATGCGCGAAAGTAAATAACTGTTTATAATAATACGTCATTAAACGTGTTTAATGACGTATTATTATAAACAGTTTAATCTACCAGAAAATATGGTGTGTATTGTGAGATAAAAAGCACCGTCCACTCAGGTATAGTAAAGAAAAGGCAAAGGTGGTGAGATAAGTAAAAACTTTGACATAGGCGACGTAATTTATGCAAAAGAGGTTAACACCCATCGATCACTAATAAAGTTTCTTTTATTAGTGATCGATGTTAACACCAGAATAAAACTAGTGCCTACAGCGTGGCAGCGCGGCTAATGCAGGGCGGTGGCGCCCTGCATTAGCCGCGATGTAGGCACTCTTTTAACGAGTTATCGACCCTTTGATGTAGCCGACTGGTTGCACACTGGCACGCTACTTGTTTGTTGCCGTCTCACGTGGAGATAGCGTTCGATCGGATGTCCGCACGTGCTATCGTATCGGGAACAATGTCGCGTGTCGCGCGACGAGCGGTGCCTTTGTGTCGCGCTGTAGAGTCGCGCCGGTGCGAACGAGACTTAATGTGTTGATTTTAATTTATGGGGTCATGCTAAACAAATGGTTTTTAAAAGTGATTGTGATTCGGAAATCGAAGTAAGAGCTCGGATTGTGGAAGCTTTCGACTCACTCAAATCGTACACAAGCGCGCTGCCAAGAGTACGTGAAAACTGAATAAAAAGGTGTCGAATGTGTATTTTCGTTGGAGGTAGACATGTGAAACACGATCGCCGAGGTATGCATCTCGTCCACTCTCCCGATCCCCAGCAGGCGCTCCGTGCGTAGGTGGACAACGCCCTCTTCCAGCCCGGGGGATAAATGGGTCCAGGGGCGACGAACTCGTGGACGTCCCCCGCCCCCCATACATCAGGACCAGAGGTGGAACACTACGCGCCCCTCTTAGACGTGCGGGGTGTGCCAAGAGTACGTGAAAACTAAATAAAAAGGTGTCGAATGTGTATTAATGTTGGAGGTAGACACGTGAAACACGATCGCCGAGGTATGCAACACGTAAATGTTTTAATAAACTTATACCTACAGTCGGTACCTACATTGCCAAAAAGGCTCCTACAAAAAAAGGGCGACACAAAGGCACCGCTCGTCGCGCGACACGCGGTTGTTTGTGTCACGCTGTGGCGTCGAGCCAGTGTGCAAGAGACTTAATACGAGTATAAATTTAATAATAATTGTTTTTTATTATACACAGAATCAGCAGCCTAATTGCGTAACACATTTTCGTAAACGATTACAACTAATCTGTTGTATTTTGACAGTTCAACAACATTCATTGCGTTATTTACATTGTTGAGCAGATTTTTTAATCGAACTTATGAAGAAATGGATTAGCAATCTGTTTCAAAACGATTGAGATTCCGATTGATTGTGTATTACGCAATTAGGATACAGGTCAGAAATCAGGGTCATTAAGCGTCTATTCCTACAATACAATAATATCAGCTGTAACAATTATATTCATTGGGTAAAAATAATAATCTCCTATCCATTCAATGATTACGTATTTCTGTACGCAGTACGATACCAGATAATACCCTTCATCAAAAAACTTTTTATTATGTAGTGATTTAAAAAAATAAGAAAAAATAAAAGAGAGGCGGGGTTTGTATATTCTGCCTAAATCACATTGAGTACAAAATACTAACACAATTGAAAAAATATGCGTCTGAAAATGTGTTTGAGTGTTGTGGAATTGGACTTTTACAATATAACATTATAACAGTAGTTTTATATAGCATTGATATTTTGAGCAAAAAAATCTATAGAAATAAAAAATGCAAAGACGAATTGACTAGGATTGTAAATAATTTTGGCTTAACACTACGTATAAAACAACCAACAAGAAAAAGTTCATGTCTGGATAAAAAAATAAGTAACTCTAAGGATGCAATATATAGAAATAGCTCAGATGATATCCATACAAATAGACAATAAAGTTCCGCCTCTACGTTTTCGCACAATTCACAAGCGTGAATTTAGCGCCGAAAATAAAGAAAAGTTCTTTAGTTGTATATCAAGTTTTTCTTTACTGTATAAAATGGACAGACATTTTTTCTAATCAGGAAGCTAACAGTGCGTTTAATCACTTTCACGATACACTTGTCCTGTTGTTTGATTTGTGCTTCGCTAAAATCGATATCAAAATCACCCTAGTGAAAAAATATACGAAATGGATTTCCAGAGGTATAAAAAAATCAGCTATAAACAAAAGGAACTTGCATTCTAAGTAATACTTCTAATCTGACAAAGACAGTAAACTAAAATACTGTAACTTTAATAAATAACTTCAAAAATGTATACAAAAAGCACAAAAGCTTCATAATACAAACTACATAGCTAGGGCTAAAAATAAATGTAAGGCGTTATGGGACTTTTAATAAAATATAATTCTATTATTAATCAAATTCAGGAATCATACATTAAGGAAATAGAAACTGAAACCGGACCACTAAAAAGCCCTACGGACATTGTTAATTATGTAAATGACTATTTTATCAATTTGACGAACAACGACTTTGACATTAACACGAATAATTATTACATTGATCCTATTAATTCTAGCATGTTTTAATGCCCACTAATAATGACGAAATTCAAAACGTAATAAAATGACTCAGAGATACAAATTCAACAGGTTATGATGAAATACCTACAAAAATTATAAAATACATAGGCCCTATTATTACTCCGATACTCGTACATCACGGTACTCGTACTTCACGGGAGTGTTTCCTGAGAAATTTAAAATGACAGCTATTAAATCGATACAAAAAAGGTAATAAAAACTTATTGATAATAACGGACCGATAGCCCTGTTGCCTATTTTATCGAAAATTTACGTAAAGGTCATGCATACGCGCGATTTACAAGATTTATCGATACGTTCCAAATTTTTAAAGATTAACAGCATCGGTTCCTAAAAAGGAAATCTACAACCACAGCGGCATTTAACTTAATTAACACTTAAAATATTGACCAGAAAATCCCAACAACTGTTATATTTTTTGACATGTCAAAAGTCTTTGAATATGTATAGCACGAGCTACTACTACCAAAATGAGATAAATATGGGAATACGCGGTAAGGCAAATGTATGGTTAAAAAGCTACCTTACAAACAGAACGCAATTTGTAGAAATAACTGTGGATAAACCAAATCAAAACGGTGATCTGAAATTTAAATCTAAATTAGGTTACAATTGCACAGTCGTTCCACAGGGCAGTATTTTAGGCCCCCCAATTTTTCGGCCATATAACAATGACCTGACAGAAGTAACTGGTCATCCCTGCATACTCTTTGCAGACGATGTGTCCGTAATTATCCCTAAAACGACAGAAAACTATAATGAGGAAATAAATAGTACCGTAAGTAAAGTAAACCATACACGTACAACCCTATACGTAAGTATACCATGTTTTTAAGCAAATAAATATTCTTCTATTCTGATAACTTGGATGGAAGAGAGTAACCTTAAACCTAATTTAGATAAAACCAAATATGTACAATTTCGTAACAATAATTGGAATAAAATTGATTTAAACATAACTTATAAAGATAAACAAATACAATAATCAGATAGTATGACTTTCCTTGGGATAGTTATAACTAAGTTCTAGATGAGAGGTGTTCCTGGATTGGTCATATGTGGTCATATGATATGTGGAAAACTCAGTAAGTTTGCTTATGTTCTATGGCGTATATCTAACCTTATAAGTAGACAAGCCACATTACAGGCTTATCATGCATATGTTGGATCCAGTACTGCGTTATGGTATACTAGTATGGGGAAACTCGGTGCATCTCGAATGAGTTTTCGTCGCAAAAAAGAGGTGTATAAGTGCGATTTGTAATGAAGACCCACTTACATCCTGTAAACCACTGTTTAAAAAACTTAGAATACTTACATCAACAGGTTTATATTGAGGAAATATGTAAATTTACCAAATCTCACCCTGAGATGTTTGAAAAACTTGGAGATAAATGTATGTTCAAAAATTGATATCCTAATCGATTAATTATGCCTGGAACGAGAACGGAGCTATATAAGCGAAGTTGCTATCCTATGTGTATTCAGATATAAAACAATATTCCTAACCAAATTAAAAAACTTCCAATGGTCCGCTTCAGAAGGGCTTTACACAGGAGGCTAATTGAGAATCCTTTCTATACTTTAAAGAATTCCTTCAGTTAAATCTAAATGACCTAATACCAAAAATGTGTTATGATTGAATATGCTAAGCTACTATTATACCTACTACCATTGTTAGAACTTTGGTAACTATATTTTCTTTGACTTTGACTTTGAAGATAAAAGTAAAAAAATAAATTAAAATTAAAAAGTAAAATGACTGTGTGGTTGATTCTGCATGTGTGATTGGGAGTAGTGTGTTTTGTTTGCGTTGTGTGAGTTTGTGTGTGACTGGGAAACGTGTGTATTTTGTGTTGTGTGAGTGTGTGTGTGTGTGTGTGATATGAGGAGCTTAAGTATGTGAATGTAGTAGTGTTGAAAGACTGTGTTTGTGTGACGGTGACTGAATAACGTGTTTTGTATGGAATGTTGTGAGTTATGTCAGAGTGGTTAGTAGTTCCTCAGTTTGAGCGTAGTCTAGGAGGTACAGCAAGTTTTTCAGGTTGGTCTGTACATCGTGTTTGCTTAACCTTGCTATTTGTGTGATCTTAATTATATTTTTGTAAACAAGAGAGTTCAACAAATACATCTGTCTTCTGGTGAACGAAGTTCTATGACTAAGGATTGGGCAAACTATTCTTTGACCACGTTTATTTGAGTCTGGGGGCAGTACTTGGTATATTTCCAGAGAGTGGTTCTAAGAACAAATAGCTGTCTCACAGTCAAGAACTTGAGCTCGGTGTAAAGCTGATAAGCCGGATAGCGAAAAGGCTTCTGCAACATAACCCTAACTACTGCCCTTTGCGCACGCTCCAACTCTAGGAATTTAGTTTTGGCCGATCCACCCAAAGCTAGAACACAATAGCCGATGATGGACTGGCAAAGAGCAGTGCAAACCATTTTAAGGGTATCTAAGTCCGCAGAATGCCTTAGTGACTTGAAGAGTGGAATTGACTTCTTGACTTTACTGACAGTAAACTCTCTATGCTTGTTCCATTTCAGCGCATCATTGATCATCAAACCCAAATATTTGACAGATGTAGCTGAGGGGAGCATTAGGCAAGAGCAGGTCAAGTTGACCAGACAGGTGTGAGCTCTAATTGAGTATGTGTTTGGGGGTTTCGTACTAGCATGAATAGTACGAAAGAATGGGATGTAGTTGGTTTTTTGTAGGTTCAGGATCAGTAGAGTTTTGCGAAGCCATTCCATCACAATTCGCAGGGATTCTTTAGCATTATTTTTTATCTCAGCCCAGTTCCCCCTATGTACTATAATGGCTGTATCATCGGCATAGGTCAATATATTAGCAGATCGAAGGGTAAGGGTATGATGCACAAGTCATTGTTGTTGTTTCTTTGGGTCGACGACACTGCCCTGCGGGACTCCGTATGACATTATCTCATCAGCACTAATATGTGATACAATCTTCACACAGATTTTTCACTCTGTCAAGCAACTCTTGAAGAGATCGTGAACATTCCTCGTATGCCGACACTATGTAGCTTGGATAGAAGGATGATGCTTATGTCAATCTATAATTAAATACTGTGTCACTTCTTGGGGTGGCGCACCGAAAACTAATTTCTTCCTATTGAAAGAGCTCAGAGAGCTGTTTTAAAGGTTGCAATTTTCCATCCCTTTTTCTTTCCTACAGATCTATTATATAAATCCTGCAAGGTACTGACTGACGCGGTCCGCCAGCTTTTCATTATGCAATGATATTTCTGTACAATAAATTATATAGAAAACTAAGAATAGAATAGAATAGAATAGAATATATTTATTGTAAAAACATGAGTATACATCAAATAATATGTGCAAGGTCTTAAAATAACAGCTAGTTCTGCATGTCTTGCCATATATGGCGTACAAAAACAACATATTTTTGGTTTAGAATAAATCAAAAATAGAGAAAATTATTTGAGACTACACAGCAAACTATAAAAATTAAATAACTTATTCCTAATGCTAATGAAAAGTAGAAAAAATAAAGAATGTATCTTATTTTATGCTCAAATTGTGAAAATGTCGTAATTCTAGGAATCCATTTAATTAACTACGGTCATTTAAAAATTCCGCTAAGGTATAATAGCATTTGGCTATGAGATATTTTTAAAATGTATTTTAAACAGAGCAGAAGGCATTTGTCTAAAAGATTTTGGGATTTTATTATAAATGATTGGTGCTAAACAAAAAATACTTTTACGCATCAATGCGGTGGTTGATCTTAGTATGGATAATTTATTATTATCCCGCCGGTTACGAATAGAGACGTCAGATAATTTCTTAAATAGGTTAGGATTGGTTTTTATAAAATTAGCTATTTCATAAATAAATAAGGAAGGAAGACTTAAAATATTGTATTTTATAAAATACTGTTTGCAACTATCAGTCATTTTCAAACCAAACATAGCCCTAATACATCTTTTTTGTGCCTTAAAATGATTTCTTTATTAGTAGAGTTTCCCCAAAATATAACTCCAAACCTTAATATGGAGCCGACGACACCATGGTAGGCAGTTATAAGCGCATTGGTACTTATAATAGGTTTAAGTTTATAGAGGGCATAGGCAGACGAACATATTTTTTTATTTAATTCTTCTGTGTGTGCTTTCCAGTTCAGACGTCTGTCAATAGTTACACCTAAAAATTTAGCTGTTTCTACCTTTTTATAACAGTTAGTTTGTGTTGAGCATTAATATTTGGTGCTTCTAAACGTTGACTGAAGAACATAATTTATGTTTTTTCAAGATTAATTTTTAAATTATTATTATCTAACCAGTTAATTATTGAATTGATTGTATTATTAATTTAATTCTCATATAAGTATATATAAATTAAATAACTATAACTGTAAAACAAATTATGCGCAAATATTTACTAATCATTGATTATTTACACACAGAAGATCTACTTGTTGTCTGCAAATAGATCGACTAACATGCTATATTACTTTTATTTCCCTAAGTTTTAATTTAGTTTTTACTTTATACTCACTGTTTATTTATTAAATAACAATTGCTTGCTGCACTTACAGTAAATCCCAAAGCACGCAACAAGCCAACATTTACAACAACAAAACAAACATTTAACAAAAAATCTTCGTACAAACATATTTTAACAAAAAAATCTTCATACATAGGTACATTAAACATAGATTTACTGCTATACAAAAATGTGTCAACATCTGGCTCCTGAGCAATCAGGGCGTTCTGCAGATTGATTGCCTGAGCTGTGGCGTATCGAGCAGTATGGGTACGCACAGCCGGTCCGGAACAATGAACAGCCAGCTAGAGTAGTCTGGAGTGTTAATTTAATATTTTAAGTAAGTATACTCTTTCTAGCCTGAAATACAGGTTCAACCTAGTTCAGGCAAATTAGCAACTGAGCTCTTTTTAATTGCTATGGTATTTCTTGTAAATGTGTCCCCTTTTATATAAATAAACGATTTAATTACTACGATTTTATACTATAAACAGATTTATATTTGTAAATGTACTAAGAAGCAGTCATGATATTAATCTCTTTATATTTTTCTCTGAGGGAGTGTCTGGGACTTAATTTATAAATTAAACGAATGGCCCCTTTCTTGTAAAACAAAAAAAAAATGAATGTCGGCGCTCGTTGAGGCGATGAAAACTTAATACGTTTAGTTTTTTCTCGTTAAGAAGTAAGTTATTAAAATACTTTGCAGCGCTGATGTCTGACATACAGATATTTTTATATCTAGTTCAGACACAGATGCCTTCAGTATACATTTAAGAAAACCTGGTCGGTGTCAATAAATATTATATTGTATTATTAATTAGTTAACTACTTTAGCGAGGGCGCTATTTACATTGTCAGTAACCAGCTACTGACGTTTGAGATTAAATATAAATTCGGTGTCGTTTGCAAACTATACTATATGATGATTATCCTTTTTGAGGTAAGGCAAGTCATTAATATAAATAAGAAACAAAAATGGGTCAAGAATTGAACCTTGGGGGACCCCCATTCTTACTACAGATCCAGGTGATCTTTTACCGTTAACTCTCTGAATCCTATCATTTATGTAAGAAGTTAGATGATCCAGAGAGGCGTTCCGGATTCCGTAGTGTTGCAGTTTCCTGATTGATGTTTCACGAAGAACACAATCGAATGCCTTGGACAAATCGCAAAAGATGCCCAAAGTATCGCATTTGTCCTCCCATGGATTATGAACATGTCCTAAAAATTCCACTACGTATCTGACCCCTTGTAAAACCGAATAATTTGGTATGCAGTAATTTGTGTTTATTAAAAAATCTTTGCATTTGATCTAAAATAAGTTTTTCAAAAAATAAATTAATGTAGCTAACACTGAAATTGGTATATAATTACTAGGGTCTGATGTACTACCCGATTTTAACAATAGTATTATTTTATTGTTTTTCATAATCAGGAAACTCACCACGGTCAATACAATTATTAAAAACTAGCTGTGCTCGCGAGTTCGTCCGCAGGCGTGTTAGATGAAAATGTGACGCATAAAGAAGATGTAGGTACCACTCCTCCACTGAACAGGAAGAGTTTTCCGATCTTGACTGGTGGGAAGGGCTACCTGGTGTTCTCCAACAAAGCAGTCCTCCTTTCGAATGCAGTCACTGCGTCTTCAGGGTTTATAATGTCAATGCGATAGGTACTATGGTATCGACTCCTGTTGTGCATAAACCTTTGCAAAACATTTTCGGCTGCACGTTGAAATCGTAGTTTATCCCGACCTTTTTTGTTTGACCAATGCATGAAGGTTGACCATTTTTTTAAACGTTTGTAGGTTGTTTGACCAATGATGAAGAATGTCTCTTAGGAAAGATGACCCCTTTTTCCGGTAATTGTTTTTGTTTAATTTAAGAATATATGATGTTTTTTTTTCTTAAACAATGCAGACGGGGGTAGCCTCTGGCCCGTGCACACGAAAGTCGCCCTAATGGGGGTCATGCAAAAAGGATTCGATGGTACACAAATACTGTTCGTTATTGAGCAGATCCGTGACATTAATGTTTCTTCACAGTCCATGATCGGTTGACCACTGTGAGTTACTTAACCAGCTACTGGGTTTCATCTTCCGTACGATTATCCATTCATAAAAAAATACCTTATCAATAAATTGGCAGTATCTGTGTGACATACGGATGTACAGACGGACAGGACGAAATTATAAGAGTTCGGTTTATGTATGCCAATTGGCTACGGATCCAACAGACAAATTTACTTTTTCCTTTTGAAGTCGGTTTTAAAAATGCCTCAATGCATCTTCAGTTTTTCTTAAACTATATTATATTATATATTCGGTTATATTATTATTCGGTTGACGAGAACTGAGCTGAGTGAGATGACGCGACCTCTAGAGTAGAGAGAAATCCAGTAAAATATCCAAAGATCAGTGAGAGTGCAGATCTAGACTACAGAACTCCAGAACAGTAGGTACCTACCGACGAAATTACTTAATTTCCGAATTCTAACAATTTTATTACAACACTTAACCCTGTGGCTAATCGCTATGTCACCGTCAGGGGGTGCGGCAGGCGGGTTTCGGGCTTGGCCCTTAAAGCCCCGCGGTTTCATACGGTGCCCGTCAATACGGGTACGATCGTTGGAGAGCCATGTAAGCCTGGCCTGGGGCAAGTGCGGCGGTAGTGCAACTTGCCCATGTGTGTGGATGCATTGGTATTCAGCAGAAGCACCACGGCACTGCCTCACAGTGCCTCTTTCTTCATGCCACCTCGGCGGTCTGTCTCCGCCAGGTGAGACCTCCGTTTCCCCAGAGGAGGCCTGGCGGGAGACGACTAGCGACAGAGGTGCCGGCTTAAGGCGCTCGCTCCCTGCTGAGGGTGTAGATTCACGTCTGCAGACGCTTCCAGGTCGAGCCGGTCACGCTCCAGACTAACGGGCCATTATGTGTGTGTGAGCGGCATTGTGTTATGTTACACTGCTCATGTCAGCGATTGAGTTGCGAGCCCGCGCCACACATTCAACGCGTGTTTTTATGCGCTTGTGGAGTTGCTTGTGTGTAGGGTTCGGCGTGCATCGTGCCTATATTAACTTAGCATACGACGCACTCCAAGTGCATGTGATGTGTGTGGAGTATTATTGTGAGTAAGTCGCGTGTAAGTGAGGGCGTCTTATTCTGGCGTCAGTCCAGTTTGTTGGGGTCGTCAGCGTCCGGCAATAGGTCGCGGGGGAGGCGCCTCCTGTCAGATGGGTGCGCATGCTATATGCTTGACGTGAGGCCAAGCAGATGAGTCGGCACGCGCGAACACGTTTGACGCGAGGCGCCTGCAGTGGTCGTCCAGGCTCTCGATCCTAAGATCCCGCTGGATTACGCTATTCCTCACGTAGCGAGGGGCAGCGGTAATTTTCCGCAGGTTCTGCTGCGCGCGGAGGATCTTCTTGTTGGTCTCGCTAGTGAGGGCGAGCCAAGCTGGGGCGGCGTAGGTAAGAAGTGGGCGGATGAATGTTTTGTGCACACCCAGCTTGGTACGCAGCGGGAGGCATGATGAGAGCACCGGTTGGAGCAAAGCGCGGGCTGTTTTTCCCTTCGCGGCGACCTTGTGGACGTAACTTCCCATGGTGAGCCGACGATCGATGGTGACCCCTAGGTACTTGACCTGTGGCGACCATGCGATGTCGACTCCTTGCAGCTGTAAGGGTGGTGGGAGGTGGGCACCTCCAGCGAGCACCGCTTGTGTCTTATCCACGTTAACCGTTTATGTTTAGTAAGTTTAGGGCGCGCTGCATTTTGACGACCGTGTGTCTTGGTGACGTCGTCGGTAGACGTCGAGATGTACGCGGCGTCATCAGCATACAGACCGAGCGTGGTGTCCTACGTCGTGGGGATACCCCTGCCGCTATCTGGTGCGGGTTTGACAGCGCACCGTCGACCACCACCCTAAAAGTCCTGTGAGAAAGGAAGGAGGACTGAGGAGACCACCATTACGACACGATGGGGTGCGTCTGACTTCGACATTTTAAAAAGCAGACCGGTGTGCCAAACACGATCAAAAGCTTTTTCAATGTCGAGGAATACCGCAACTGCGTGTTCTTTCTTGTTCAGTAATGCCGTGAGTAGGTGCAGTACCCACGACAGCTGTAGCATAGTGCTGTGTTCCGAGCGGAACCCGAACAGTTCCGGTCGCGGCGTGAGATGAGGTCCTAGGTATCGCAGCAGGAGTTGTTCAAACACCTTGGACATAGTTGGCAGCAAAGTGATAGGCCGATGGCTCCCAGGCTTCAGCACATCTATGTTCGCCTTGGGCAGCATTATGATGCGTCCTTCCTTCCAGCTGGTCGGGAAGACCCCCGTGCGCAGTATCCCAGCATACAGGCGCGCCAGTGCCACTACCGTGCGGTATGGCAGGTGGCGCAGAGCTGTGTTGTTGATACCGTCCGCTCCAGGGGCCTTTCGTGGCTTGGTCTTCAGGATGGCGTGTCTGACTTCGCAAGGCGAGAAGAAAATAGGGTCTTCCTCTGGGGCTATCGGCGAGGTGAAGTATTCTACATGGTGCCCCTCGACTGCTGTAACATGCTCGTTGTTGTCGGTCGGGTTCGGCTGGAATTGACGTTCCAGGTGCTCGGCAAAGATCTCCGCACGGTCTGCTGCGATGTATCTTGGGGCCCGTCGCTGTGTTGTAGCGGGCGCACCGGAGCTGGGGTATTCGAGAGCTGCCTGCACAGTCTGTGTATCGACGGCCAGTCTCCTTCGACAGCGTCGATATTAGACTCCCAGCTCTCGGCGTTAAAATCTTGGAGCTTGGCCCTAACTTTTTCCGCGAAACGGTTGAGTTCGGACTTCATGGTTGGGCATCCTGTGCTTTGCCACCGTTTGCGTAGGCGCTTCTTTTCGGCGACCAATTCTTGTAGGTGGGTGGGCAGGTGTTTAAATAGGGACCCCTGCGGCTGCGACACTATGGTTGTCGCCGCTTCGTATGCGCGTTGGATGCAAACGGTGATCTCTTCTGCCAGTCCGTCCACATCCGCGCCGGTGACGATGGGCCAAGTCGGTGTGGTGGTCTCAATCACTTCCTGAAACTTGTTTCAGTCCGCTTTTCGACGTGGCGCTGGAGGAGAGTCGGGTCGGCATTTCCGATAAGACGACGAGAACAGGTTGGTGGTCCGACTTTATCTCGTTGTCTATCACCTGTTGGGTGATCTGCTGATCTGGCAACAACACTTAACATTACTATACGAATTGTGTCACTCTTCTACGGAAATTCTTAACACCGCGATTCAGAAAATGACGACATTTGCTTAACGCCGACTATCGATTACAGTGATTAAAACGAAACTCGCTATGCTTACAATAAACTTTTTAAACACTAACTTAAACCCAATTTTGTTTTTTTCTCTACAATTCTTATGACTACTAATAAATGATTATCTAAGATTGCATACTCTTGATAGAACACCACATCAATTATTATGACACTTACTTACATCACCACTTTTTATTTTAAATTCTTTTAGCGCCACTAATCAACCACCAAATCGATTTTATGACATTTTATTCAATATCATTACTTTTTTAAACAAAACAGTAACCTATAAGAAGTGTTATTATTAAAGTTTAAGTTTATCACACACGTTATGTAATACGGGCTGGTGTCCGCAACTCCACGTCACAGAAAACTATGTAGTCTAAAGTCAAAGTCAAAGTCAAAGATTTATTTGCAGATAAATATGCTTACAAAAGTTGTTCAAATGGTAGTAGAATAGTAGCTTGGCATACTTAATCATAACATAATGACATGCTAATTTTGGTACAGGTACAATTGGTTCATTTACATTTAAACTGAAAAAAAATCTGTTAAAGTATAGAAGGGATTCTCAATAAGCCACCTGTGTAAAGCCCTTCTGAAGCGGACCATTGGATGTTCTTTAATTTGGTTAGAAATCTTGTTATATATTTGAACACACTTATGATAGCAACTTCGCCTAAATAGTTCCGTTCTCGTTCCAGGCATAATTAATAGATTGGGATATCTAGTTTTGAACAGACATTTATCTCCAAGTTTATCAAACATCTCAGGGTTAGATTTGGTAAATTTACATAGTAAACAGTGGTTTACATGATGTAAGTGGGTCTACATTACCAATCGCACGTATACACCTCTTTTGTGCGACGAAAACTCTTCCCAGATGCACCGAGTTTCCCCATACTAGTATACCGTAACGCAGTATTGATCCAACTTATGCATGATAAACCTGTTATGTGGCTTGTCTACTTATTAGGTTAGATATGGCGTATATCTAACCTAATAAGTAATATCTAACCTAATAGAACATAAGCAAACTTACTGAGTTTTCCACATATCATATCAACATGACCAATCCAGGAACACCTCTCATCTAGAACTATCCCAAGGAAAGTCATACTATCTGATTGTTGTATTTGTTTATATTTATAAGTTATGTTTAAATCAATTTTATTCCAGTTTTTGTTACGAAATTGTACATATTTGGTTTATCTATATTAGGTTTAAGGTTATTCTTTTCCATCCAAGTTATTACTTTGCTGACGGTACTACTTATTTCATCATTATAGTTTTCTGTCGTTTTAGGAATAATTACGGATACATCGTCTGCAAAGAGTATGCAGGGATGATCAGTTACTTCTGTCAGGTCATTTATATATAGCAGAAAAAGTGGGGGCCTAAAATACTGCCCTGTGGAAGGCCTGTACAATTGAAACCTAGTCTAGATTTAAATTTCAGTTCACCGTTTTGATTTGGTTTATCAACACTTATTTCTACAAATTGCCATCTGTTTGTAAGGTAGCTTTTTAACCATGCATTTTCCTTACCGCGTATTCCATATTTATCACATTTTGTTAGTAGTAGCTCGTGCGATACAAAGTCAAAGGCTTTGGACATAAGTAACTAAGTTAACTAAGTTAATTAAGTTAAATGCCGTTGTGGTTGTTGATTTCCTTTTTTGGAACCCATGCTGTTCATGTTTCAAAATTTGGAACATATCGATAAAACTTATGAATCGCGTATGCATGACCTTTTCGTAAATTTTCGATAAAATAGGCAACAGGGCTATCGGTCTGTAATTATCAACAAGTTTTTAAATTACCTTTTTTATGTTTTTTTTTTTTTGACTCCACGTCAATGCGCGTATTTTGCGTACCGTAGGGTATCACCTACTTGTATTCGTTAGTACTATTTGGCGTCAATAGATGTCAGCTACATGTATGTAATAAAAAGTTTTTTTTTGAACATTAAAATTTTTTAAAGACCGATGCGATTGCGATGAGACAAAAACTGATATTTTCTCCGAGTTATATTATTATTAATATTTGAGACAAAAATTTACCATTATGGTTTCTAACTTTTTACGTGATACCTGTTTTAACAAATCTCTAACATCCAAACAGACAACACTTGCCGCTTGAAAAGCTCGATGAATAAGTTTAATTATTTGGAACATCAAAGCCACTTAACCATAAGTATTATCAAAGGCTTATGTAAATTAAAACAGATCACGAGAACGATAGAATTGCATACAGTAAAATTGTCCTTGTAGACGAAGAATGATCATAATAATTAATTATCATCTAACTTCAGCCAGGAAACCAGTTCCAGGAACCAGCAGGGAACCAGAAACGGTAAGAATAGTTGGTCGCTGTAATTAACTCAAAACAATGTTTATGTTCTTTCTCCAGAATCAGCTTAGCTACTGACAGGATATACGAGTTCGTATATTTATTTTAATTTTATTTGACTAGATAAGTCAATTATTTTTGGTTATCTTTATTTATTATTGACATGATCTACTGATTACAATGTTTTTTTAACGAGTTGTATTGCAGTATGTGGTTAGCTAGCGACCTCGACAATTGATCTTAGATTATTCTTGCCTGAGCAACCGGCAGCGTGTTCGTCGCGCTCCCGTAAATGTCACTGCTTGCGGTAGCGTCGGGGATCGGGTTGCCTCCTTACCTCAAAAAATGGCGAGCGGGGCAATGGCTGATCTTTGCGTTATGCTCGTGAACGGGTGCTGCTTGTGGTGACTGGTCGTCTTGCTGTCTATGGTTTTGTTATTGTTGGAGTAATTGTTCTGTTAATTTATTTTACTTCGAGGGTCCTTGTTTATCATTTGTGTGTACTTAATTAAAAAATAATCCAATTATGCTTAAGTAAGGTGTCACACCCTTTATGCCTGGCGGCTTTTAATTGTGTATTTAGCTATGTTGTTTTTTCATAGATTTTTATTGGTTTCTGGTTTTGGGTATATTGGCGTGGCTAGCTTACATATAGCAGATAATTTAATATGATTTTCTGTGATTCGATTTTTGAATTGTACAGTTCAATGGTTTTTCTAACTGACCAGACAGCTGTGCTGCTGGGTAGTTTGTTGCGCCACTTCTTCTTCCCAGCTAAAGTACTAAGAAGTGGTGAAGGGCGGGCGTTTTAGGGGACTGTCATATGTAATTTTGACGTTCGAAAAGTGCTGACTCTCAGCCTAATTTAAATAAAGACTTTTGATATTGATTTTGAGTTACTTCCGAAAGCTTGAGAGACAGTTTCTCAGTCATAATAGGTAGCATTAATATACATTTTTGGTAATGAAAGCTTACTTCCAGGATCACATTTTTTTCATTGGTACAGAGGGCCCAATAAAGTGATTCACAAGTTTTTAGCACAGTGGGCACACTGTTACTGCTGACAAAAGTCAGCTGTCTAATGTCACCTGAGACTTCTGTTTTTACGGGGGAATGTTTTGGCATTTTAAAAGCCATAGAATATATTCGTTATTTAAAGCTTAAAAAAACTTTAATTTTTACTGATTCTCTAAGTGCTCTTCTAGCCATCAATAAATCTCCTTTCGTACTCTAATCGCAGTTGCCAATCATTTATTTAATAAGAGAATTTGCGTTCCGAACCATCTCTGAGGGTAATGCAGTTTGTGTGGATTCCGGCCCATGCAGGAATCCATGGCAATGAAGTGGCTGATACACTCGCCGTTGATGCGGTGCAATGCGGGGACTTAGTTCCTTATACAAACTTTTACTTTGACCTTGAGTCTTTACCAAAGACTTTTCTTCGGAAAACCTGGAAGGAAGCTTGGGATATCGGAAGCAAATCGAAAGGTCATTCATTATTTTTCATTTATTCAACCAGACGTTCCGGAAAAACCGTGGTTTGGCAGGGCAAAGTTTGGCAAGATGGAGACCTCCATTCTGATACGGATGAGATTGGGTCATGTCTGCTCTCCAGCCCATCTTGCCAAACTTCATATCATCGACGACCCCATTTGCCTGTGTGGCACAGACGTAGGTGACTTAGATCACATTTTTTTCTCCTGACCCTTATATGATCGTTCATCTTTTCTCAGTAACCTCTTGTCCCTTCGTACTCCTTTTCCTACCTCAATACTTTCTTTACTTTGCACAAATAGCTTTCCTGTATATAAATGTATAGTATCTTTCATTACATTAAATAATATTAAGTTGTAATTTTAGTTTATAATTCATTATAGTATCACTGTTGTAAATAATGATCATATAGATTTTATCCCTAAATTCCGTGATAACTTATTATAGTTATATTTTCGTTTCCCTAGCTATGTTTCCTTCGTAATACTCTCTTAGCCCGAAGTCCGTAGTTTCGGCCTTCGTTACGGACGTTTCCTACTCCGTATCACCTACGGACTTACGATTAGTCACAAACTCGAACTAAGAATGAACGACAACACGATTTGACAGTTGTCCCTACTCCCGATGCGTTTTTGCCCGTCCGAAAAGTTGGATTTGACACTTGTTTAGACGGAACGTTATGTCATTTTATACGACATCAAAATAGTTATCGTGCTGCTCACGAAAGTTAATAAATTTAAAATATGGCTGCTTTTTTATGCTCGAAGAAGCTTTACAGGTAGAACGGAGACGTCGCCGATTGCCTCGTATTAAAACATGTCAATAAATAGGGTATTTGTATTTATATTATTGATTAGGTTATATCATTTTCAAACTTGATATTTTGCTAACAGGACACATGGGTGTTAGGACAGGCGGCAGATACTGTTAGAAAACAAATTTTACACAATAAAAGTATTGTTTTTGGTAATAAATTTTTATTTAGCATCAATCAACACAACTCGGCTTCTTGCTAAATCGGCAGGTAGGTGTCGCCGAACTCGTGGACGTGCACGACGAGAATGTAATTCTGTAAACAAATGAAAAAAAAAATACTCAGTATTAGCTTAGTATTTTATAAACATGATTTATGTGATCTATTTACTAGTTCCTCTATTTACTAGTCCCTCTCCCATCATTGACAGTATCCTCAATTCAACTTGCGAGAGGGTTGGTGCTACCGATGGGCCTCCACCTGTAGCACATGCTGAACGTCTGGCAGATCCAGCAGCTTTTTCGGCCAAATGTTTTTTTTTATCATTGTATGCACTTTAATAAATACGAGTAATGTATTAAACTTACCCTTTGCCACTGCTCCACGGACTTTGTGCAACTCCCCATTGAATTAAGGAAGTCGCACAGGCTTTCCCACAGCCGTTTTGTTCGGATTCTCCCGTCGGCACCCCTCAATAGTCCGCGAGCCAACTCATCATGCTAACTCATAAAATCGAGGAGCGGTTGGGGCCATTTTAATAAACTAGCGAAAACTTCCCGCGTCATATAAATAATATTATGAAAGTACGCAAAATGAAAAATTAATATTTTGAAAAAAAACTGACATTTCATTTGAAAGTTGCCGTCAGAAAGAAAAAGGGCAAAGGTATTAACGGGATAAGGCCACGATACGGATTAAAATGGCAACAATTATTCAATTATTTAATTAAAGACATAATAAAAACTATATTGTTAGAAATGTGGTCTTTTTCTAAGAATACCAATATTATTTATTGTTTAATAAGCTAGAAAACTTCAAAGTAAGTAAACCGGTAATCGACCGGTAAAATAGCGCAGCTCTATCGTCATGCGTCATTCGTTCACAAATATAGTCTATGATTCCGTTAGAAACTCATGAATCCGAAATCAATCGGGAGTAGGGTTTAGTGCTTAGTTTCGAACTACCTTGGGAAGGACCCGTATCGTCGTTGACGGAGTAAGAGAGTAGACCCCCAGGTCAAGTAGGTACTCAAGTCCATCTCTACTCTCTCGGTAGAGAGTAGTTATATTCTTTGCTCAAGTCGGTCAAGAAAGTCTGAATGTGTTCTGATTATATGCAAATACGGCCGCATTCCGAATTGAGCTGTAATCGATTTGAGCGCGCCGACACCCGTTCCGAGTTAGCGTGAGCGCGATAACGATGTCCCGTGAATCGTCATAGATGACGTCATGACATGCGTCATCTTGCGATAACGCCGACCATGCCCTTTAACAGTATAACTGTGAGCGAATCGTTGACAGCTCTCAGCTGTCATAATCATGATATCTAAATCGGAGCGTATTTTCGATGTGAGCGCTGGCAGCGATTATTGTATAATTCGGAATGCGGCCGCCCGGCCGTTAGACCAAAATCGCGATTACAGCCCAATTCGGAATGCGGCCTCTGTGTCCTGTGAAGTCTGTGATCAAACATAAGTCAAATAGCGAATTCGGCCTCGTACTTAAATAGAGAGACTCGTAGCCGTGCCACAGGCCCGTTCGCTTCAATAGAATGCAGACCCTCCAGAACAAGTTCCTCCGTAGGATAACAGGCTCCCCCTGGTACGTTCGCAACGAGATCCTTCACGTTGACCTAAAGATTCCCACTATCCGCCAGTTCATGAAACGTATTTCAAAGCGTTTCTTCGAGACCGCCGCGAATCACCGCAACCCTCTGGTTGTGAAAGCCGCTAGTTATATACCCTCCTCCATTAGTCAGGTCCGCCGTCCCAAGCATGTCCTCACCGATCCCGATGACCACATAACTCTCATTCAGGAGAGCAGTAGGGCCACCAGTACAGTGCACAAACACAGACCGACATTCCGACCTCGCCGCCGAGGTTCCTCGCGAAGATCCCGACGTAATTGTCCCCCCCGACCCTTGCTCGAAGAAGTGCCAGCGCCGTAGCTGAGCCTGTAGCTTTAAATTCCCCGATTAATAATAATCAACTAAACTTGATCCAGCCTGTCCCATCTTGCTGTCCTCCCGTCAGCGACGCCCTAAGCCGAGGTCCGTACCCCACAGGGGGTGCCCTTAGCGAGCGTTCGCTTAATAATATAAGTAGTTTTACGCCCCTGGCTGGAGGCTTTGAGTCCGCTTAAGGCAGCCACAGGATAGTCCGGTTAAGTAGTCACGACCTCTCAAGGTCAACTACGAGATGCCATACACAAAAAAAAAAAAAAAAAAAAAAAAAAAAGCCGTGCCATGAAAAAAAAACAAATAGCATATATCAAAAGTGGTAGCGGTGGGTGTACAAAACATTTGCAGTAACTTCAACATTACAAGAAAAGATATTACATGTGACGCAACCAAGCAGCACCAGCACATAACGTAAATACTAACCCAGAAAACATTGTCCTTCATTCATTGTATCATAAACGAACGACAAAAAGTGAGAGTCGAGGTGGCCGCGCCGCGCAAGTCATAGCTATACAGCTTTACTTTTACTTATCAGTATCCAGTCATTCATTCAGTCAAGTCTACGCCTCGATAGTGTTAAGACGTGATTATAATGGCAAGCGGAAAGATCGTCGTGTATGGTGGCCGAGGCGCCCTTGGTGCTGCGTGCGTCAATCACTTCAAGTCAGCGAACTGGTGGGTCGCGAATATCGACTTGAACCCTAATGATAAAGCTGATTTCAACATCACGGTGCCTAAAGACGCTTCGTGGGTCCAGCAAGAAGAACACGTCGTAAATGAACTAGCCAGCGCCCTGCAAGGTCAGAAAGTGAATGCTGTTATTTGTGTGGCCGGCGGTTGGGCCGGCGGAAACGCCGCTAAGGACCTCAGCAAGCAAGCGGATCTAATGTGGCGCCAGTCTGTGTGGAGTTCCTCTATTGCAGCCACTGTTGCTTCTAAGTACCTCTCTGCGGGAGGACTGCTGGCTTTGACGGGTGCTAATGCTGCTTTGGAAGGTACACCGGGCATGATTGGTTATGGTATGGCCAAAGCTGCAGTTCACCAACTCACAAAGTCACTTGGTGCCAAAGATTCTGGTCTGCCAGAGAATTCACTGGCTGTTGCCATTCTTCCTGTGACATTGGATACAGAGATGAACCGTAAGTGGATGCCTAAAGCTGACTTTGGTACGTGGACACCGCTGACCTTCGTGGCTCAGTTGTTTGACAAATGGATCAAGGGAGATGAGCGCCCTGCTAGTGGCAGCCTGGTTGCCCTAGTCACTAAGGACAGTGTAACTAAGCTGATTGTACACTAAACTTGCCAACTTAGAAATAAGTGAATGTTGTCTCAAAAATATCATAGTTGTTAAGTGAATTGTTAAATATTTTTCTGTTGTGAAAATCTTTTGGTTTTGAAAGTACTTTATTCATCATTATCATAATTTGTTTTGATATAGTGCATTTTATTTAAGAAATTAGTAAATAAAGCATGGTTTTTGTTTATTGAGCATTAAACATATTTTTAAGCATTTAAAAACTGAGTACTAGAAGACAATAAGACAGCAATCTCAAAGTGTATGTATGTAGTAATGTCATGTCATGTATAACATGCGAAATGTATCAGAGTATAATCCATGTGATATTTAAAAATATAATATTATTAAATGTGGAAGCATTGAACTTGTTTTTAATTAATGTCTGATGTAATGGTTCATTACTGATTGTGGAGGTCACTTGGAACAAGTTACCTACTTTAGTCAATTATTCTTAAGTAATTGATAGGGAATGAATATTGAAAAATTTCAACATGCAATAAGTACCTATATTAAATAGAACTACCTACGGTGTTATGATGGGATTAAGATGTCTTGTTATAACACATACCTTCATATTTAAATAAAACCATTCACTTACTTAACCTATTTTAGCTATCATATTGTTTTGTCCCTTTCAGTTAAACTTCATTTTAACTTGACAGAAAGGGACAAAACAGTTTGGTAGCTAAAATAAGATGATGTGCCTTTTAGTTTTTTTGTGGGTATTAAGTACCTACTATGCTTTTTGTTTTAGTATAATTTAGACATGTTGCAATAAATCATGCAACAATATTTGGAATGTAGTTTGCAAAAAAACCTAAGCTAGGTAAATCCCACAATACCCAGAATTAGGAATATTTGCATGAATCACTTTACTCATAGTGGTATTTCCCATGCAGGCATGGTTTTCCTGTTCTTAGGTTGTGAACTGTTACCAACAGGTAACACATATTTGTAAAGAACTGTTGTGTTAAGTTTTGTGAAGAACATTGTCCTAATTTCAAAGTTGTTTGTTGGAACAGTTTTGCTTCTTTATCACCATAAAAGAATGCCTTGTCTCGTAATTATAAACACGATATTGGTTCACAGGTTAGGTACCTACCTACTATCACTGACTACTACCTACTACCTATTACCTACTGAGTTAAGAAAAAATACATACAATTAGATAGGACCTATGACTTTTTTACTTATAAGTAAGTAGGTAGGTACGGAAGGACGGAGTTAAAAGTAGGTATTATTGACGAATACCTATTATGTAAAATGTTACTGTTACAAAAAAATATAAAACAGGTTTAGAGCGTGTTACAGATCCAGTTTTGGTTTAAGTTGGTACCTATTCCGAAATATTTAAAAACCGCTTTCACTTGCCAACTCATTGGAAAGTTTAAGTAGCATACCCAGGTCGATTGTCTTCACAGCAACAGTGGCTTGTGAAAACAGATAAAGTTGATAGCATTGTTTTGTACTATATACACTACCTAATTTAAGGTATTGGAGAACAGATAATGCCCGTATTGAAACCTAAATATGTTGCGTCAAATCTATGGTACCTAACAATAATACATAGTTACTGCGTGTTTTAATGTTTGCAAGCGCCTTTCAAAAAAGATTAGCAATCACATGTTAATACAAGATTTGCGTTTATTTTTGGCGTTGGCGAACATCATATTACCAGACTAAACGTGTCCTACTTAACACTAGAACATGATCATGAAAATCTGTAACTGTTGTGACTCAATACAACAGTTACAGATTTTGGGGGAAGTTAGATTGCTGGAATCACGCCGCCTAATTTAACGATGGGTGATTACACAGCATGCTATTATTAATCACACAGGAGCTGTTGAATGATGTACTTCCGACGCTTTTCATACAATAAAAACCCCATTTTTCTTGACCTATCGTTTTAATTAATCACTTATAAATGATGGGCTTTAATGTTCAGCATTCAATGGTTTAAATTGCCATTTATGTTCTAGTACGGATTTGGAGAGAAACAAAACGATTATAAATAAAAAGCATTTATTAAGCCACAGTTTGACTTTTAAAGTACAAAAGCTTAATGCAAAATCACAATATGTAATTAGCTTAATTACTTATTCTATCGACCTAAGTGTAAATAATTTAACACTTAAAATTAATGACAAAATAACAGTAGGCTTGGCTTACGCTTAAGTTAGAACGTAATTATACCTACATACATTATACTTAAGTGGTATATTTCTTATTTATTATAATCTCACAGTAAAAAAGCTGTTTTAAGTAGTGTAGTAATTTTCTTTTGACCACAAAGGTCGGTGGTATTTCCACAACGAAGTTATGGTCGCTGTTTTTCGATTTTGCCGGCTAGCGGGAGCAGTGGTGGCCCAGTGGTATAGGCCCCGACTTTTGAGTTGTAGTTGTGGGTTCAATCCCAGGCAGGCGTTTTACTTTGTGTAAACAATTTCATCACCACTGCTTTCAAAACAGTGAAGGAAAACATCGCGAGGAAACCGGCATGTCCTAGAAGCAATAATTCGAAGACATATGACATCTACCACTCGCGTGGTAGATTACAGCACGCTCCCTCTCGAAGAGCGCAGGCCTGTGTCAGCAGTGGAAACAGGCTGATTATGCTTTTCGATTCTAATATTACACATGAATGAGTTACAACCAACTCTATAGGTACCTACTGAGTCTTAATATTAACATGACACTATATTTTCCACATCAAATTCTGTAAAATAATTTAACTAAAAACTGGCTCACCCCAAATGCAGTTGCAGCATGCGTGCATTACGACTTATACGTTACTTACAGTTCATTCAGCAGTATAGCAGTATACTTTAAATTGTACATGAACGGGATTACATCAGGGTCTGCACTGTGTTTACATAACTGAGAAATTCCTCATGAAAAGACCCACCATAATACCACCTGTGTCTGCGCACATACTTGCGCACAATAATATCTCCTGCGTAGATGGCAAGTCTCCTCTGAGATTGACTGCCAGGACCGAAATTCGATCTGGAGGACGATTATTTTTTGCATAACCTATAGATTTTTCATTGCAGAACTGGAGAACTACGCAATAAGGAGAACGTTTAACGCGTTGCTTTGCACTAACTTGATTTGCTGCAATCAACGGCGGATCCAGGATTTATTTCTGTTTATTTTTTTAATCAACCATTCATGTTGTTATAGGAGTTACGTTGTCACTGTATGTAGAAAAGTTTGAGAATTAAAAAAAATACAAGAGTGAGCTCAAAAAATTAAGGACCCCGCCTCGTAGGTAAAAGAAGTTCTAATAATTATCAGTTTGGCGTACCCCCTCCGCTGGATCCGACCTTGGCTGCAATCTAACTGCACTAGGTGTTAACCAGTCATCAATTAATATTATTATATACCAGTTATTATTTCAAACTAGGTATATAAAGCAAATATGTACAGCCTTCCGAATAAATTCACATCGTAAATACCACATTAAAACATCGAATTTTGATTCCAAAAGTCACTAAATCTCTGGCAATCTAAGTCAAAACCAGACACCTTTTTATTGAGCAATATGTAGTTTTCCACTGTTGTTCTATCGACCGACGACGGCCCTGACTGTGTTCCTTAATATATCGGTGACGAGTTCTGTGGTTCTTATGATCTTGTAGCCAATCTGATCAATGAGTGTTATGGCTGTGGAGTAGGGAGGCGGGAGATCCGACACGGGACGCAGTGGAAAACGCGTCGACTGAGTGTTGGATGCTGCGCCTGCCCATGTCATCATAGTTGGTCTGGAAAGAAAAAACATGAAAGTATTAATTCATGATTCAATAATTATTCAATCATGCTCTATGGTTGTTTTTCAACCAAAAGGGAACGTCTTTACAATACAAATGAAAATATGCTGTTCGTTGGTAAGCGCTTCTTCGCACTTCTGAATGGCTGGACCGATTTAGCAAATTTTTGTTTTAAAATATTCGTATTGGTCCGAATCAGGTTTAACTGGTTCAGGTTTAGGGGTAGGATTTGGTAAGCCAAAAGAAAAGTTGCCGGGAAAATGGGCTAATCCGGGAAAACTGAAAGTGCATTTTATATGAGAGTTTTGTATGAATTTGGACAGGACGTCTTTCGGGTCTGCTTTTAGATAATAACAAGTGCGCTTTCCAACTGTGGTCAGCTTTCAGCGTTGGGTACATTCCATTTACATGGACTGTACTGTCATCTCTGCTTTCTGAAAATTTCCAACCCAGATTAATGCGCTATTCACCATGGGCGACCTTAGTAGAATTTTCTTTATATTGTAAATTATTTTAAATAGGTGCTGCCCGCGGCTTCGCCCGCTTGATTTATCCCACGGGAACGTGCTACCAGGACAAAAACAACTTATAACATCAGCTATCTGCCAGTGACAGTCACGTCAAAATCGGTCCAGCCGTTTCGGAGATTAGCCGGAACAAACAGGCAGATGGACAGTCAGCTTTTGTTGTTGTTTTAAATACCGTTTATACTTTCATGTGCATTTATAAAAAAGTTGTTATTTTGACATTACGAACAGACACTTCAATTTTATTTATTTGTATAGATGTATGATAATTTAAAGTAACTGTAGCTCAAATTGAGTCTGTTTTCTAGCACCCTAATTTACTCATTTATTGTCACTGTTATTATTCATAAACAATGTAGGTATTATGCGTTTGCGCATGCATAGGCACGTGCATCACCTTAATTAAATGCATAAAATGAGCAGTCCCGGTGCATCATAGGTACATCACAATAAAAATGTGACTTCATTTTGTATGCTATTGCATTGTGAACTTATAAAAAAGAGTTGAATAATGGAACATGTCGCTATAAGAAGTTGTCCTATCTGCATTTTATTGCAATTAGTTGCAATCATTTGACGCATACATATATGGGTATAACTTATTGTTTACTGCCACAAGGCTATCGGCTGCAAATGACTGCAAAACATAAATAATAATACCTAGGACCTTTAATTATAATAAACATTCCTTGTTATCTCATTGGATTCGTAACAAGACAAGAGAGTCTGTTAAATTCAATGATAATTGATACCTAGTGAAAATCAAATATGGTTTTTTCGAATCCATTGCCTGTAAAAAAATAGTAAAAAGCCTGTTATAAAAAATGGATATTGTATAATTGCATATTTGTTTTTTAGCCTACAGGTTTTTATTTTTTGAAATGTCTCAACTATTATTTCACGCTAAATTACGGTCACAAAGTACTGAGAATAATTAATTGAGCTTCTAAGAGATTAGTACCTTCTAGTCAAATAAGCGCCATAATGTATTAAAATAAAAAAATATTGTAATTTAGCTTCCTATATTTGTTTAATTAAATAAAGTATTTAAGCCAATATATATAAGTATTTAATTAATACTATTATAATTTTATAAAGTAGGTTTTGTAAGATATAGCTCTACTCTTATCTCAGGTATCAATTAAATTCTAGTGATCAAGTGTCCTGTCTTTAAACAGGTCCAACAGCATGTCACTCGACGAGCGGTACCTTTTTGTCGCGCTGTGGCGTCGCACCTGTTTGCGGTAGCCTTAATTATCACTGATCGGTAGGTACCTACTACCAACGATATTGTGCTACTGCCATGATAAGAACTATCCTTTTAACTGATCTGTGGATACGGTATTAGGTAAGTATAAACATAACATAACATCACGCCTGTAATCCCAGGAGGTGTTATTTATTTATATATACTTTGTACACCACAAAATTACATAACAGAAATATAAATCAAACTACAAAACATACAATGGTAACCACCACACCACAACCACTTGGTAATTTATTGTAATTAATTGGGGCCATACAGCGGGCCTAGACAAAGTGACATTCGATTAGCGATGACGAAAGTAGAAAACCCAAAAATATGCATAGGGTTGACATAAGCTATTGAAATGTTACGTGATTATAGGCCGTAGCGTCGTATCATAGTAAAGCGATAGTGATTGTAGAAATAGAATCGCTACGAAGCGAATACCATTTGTATATGCCCTCAGTAGTGCTATTCTGTAACCATCTCACCGTGAGAACTTAGGTGAAGTGAGCGTGGAGTGAACTGTCAGTGCCACTGATGCTAGGGATTGACCAAGACGGGATGACACTGACAGGTCACTCCACGCAAGTCTTCACGGTGAGATTTTTCAGAATCTACATTCTGAATACACTTCTGCGCACCAAAGTGGTTTGACACGTTAATTTTAACAATTTAATTTATTTTTAAGTGAGTAAATTGTGCATTCCTATTTGTTTCCAGCCTAAAACCACTGTGTTGATTCCTAAATAATGATCATATGTTTGGTTCCCAGCCCACCGTTAGGTCGCTAACCGTGTCATTATGTACACCATTACTAACGGCATTACGAGTATCTACGACAACCTCAGTAATAATAACTAATAACATGCTCGCTTACACCGACATGGTAACGCCTACAATCATTTAGCAGAAGTAGTTCAGCTTAAAGCTTGAACACACCGAATACAGATTTTGGCAAAAAGCGCGTAGAGATAGCATATCTACTGCACAAACATCATGAACAACTTTGACATGACAGATGAAATAAACAAAACCACATTTCTTTTATTCATATGTCATTTTTTTCTATTCTTCCGTCGACAAAGCTCAGTCAAAGTTCGGTTTAAAGATTATCACAATAATTCGCTGACACTTAAAGCACAACCTCTGACATAACTTGTTTGATTGATTGCTCGCATAGGTATCCAGTGTGGTGTGTACCCAATATGTACTGAATATGTTTTATGGCTACACATTGTACAATATTATTGAACAAATAAATTTATTACCTACAATTTTTTGAGGCGGACTGTACCTATGTTTCTAATGAAGTGACTTAATAAGGCAGCTACATAAAGCATCTGAGCAAATTTTGAGCAGCAGCACAAGAGGCCGGTGACAAAGCGGAATTATTTTAAAAAAACATAAACAGTTCGAAGTCAAATGATTCGTTGAATGATGAATCGTTTACAGCAGCCGGGGTTAGGATTCGCCTCCTTAATGATGCTACAATTATTTTCAACTATCAATCATTAAAATATCTTGCGAAATTTTGGTAATAGAACCTTTGACCTATTGATAGTAGAGTTAATTCATATTATATTTTTTACTTGGCGTTATTTTAGATTTCATGATTTCACCCGCATCGTATGCAGATAACTATTTTTGACATTGCTGATTCTCAGCCTAATTTGAATAAATAACTTTTGATTGTGAAGTAACAATAAAAGTATCACTGACTAAACAGTGTTTACTTTAGACGATGCAAATGATGTGTTTCTTGTAGAAACTTGCGTCGTGTAAATAGGGTTTTACTAACAAATATTTTGATTTGTCTGAAAAATTTACCTTAAAACCCAAAAACACAGCTGAATCTGATCTTGGTGTGAATCTGATCTGAAACCGGAATATAAAACACCTTATGCAGCTGTCGGCGAACCAAGCCCTTCTCTACAAAAACCTGTATAATGTATCTAAGTTCTGCTAACTACTACAAACATGGATTTTAAATTAATTTCGTAAAAAATAATGATTCACGTACACCTCACTCCAATAAACTTGACTTTTAAATTTAAATACACCAAGGTTATAAAATACGTAGGAACTAGTGTTCAAAAAATAACTGCCTATTTATAGTCGTAATATCTTTTTTGGAACTTGAATGCCAGAAGCTCGACCTGTTTTAGAGCAAGATTTAAAACAAAACCTTTGATGATACTCACGTGGTAAATTACGGCCCACACCCTCTCACAGAGAGAAGGAATTTTATAGGTGGAAATTCCGCCTAGTATAGAACATTTCGCCGCGGAAAATATCTACTATGCTATGCTATAAGAAAATTTGTTTACCTGGGTGGAACAGGCCTCGTGTTGGCTGGCCTCATGGTGGTCGTAGGCCTGGTGGTAGCCTGCGTCATCGGTCTGGGCGTCGCGCTAGCTGATGATGGACTGCCTTGAATCAGCTCACCATCGTTTCCGAACCTGGAATATAGAGTAAAATGGGGCTTAGTGAAATGTGTCGTGGAAAACAATCCCTTATGGTCAAGGTCGGATTCAGGATATTTTTCTGGGGGGGCACAAGGGGCGGACGGGCAAAAAATTTACAATAACTGTTAGAAATAAACATGAAGTAACATACTTCAAGTTTAATTCTACAAGTTCAAGTATGTATACTCGTATGAAGGTTTATGAAAGTGTCAAAACAATAGAAAAATTAAATGTTTAGTAAAGACAGTTTTCTTTTATGTTTCCTGCTAAAGATGTCCAGCACATCATTAGCGCCCATTTTTGCCGCAACGTCTTGATGGATCTCCACAGTACACAAAAATACCCCCGTGCCCCCCCTTAAATCCGGCCCTGCTTATGGTTTTGTCATTTCAGGCTTTGTAGGCACAACGGCCGTCTTGGCGTGTTTCCTGGTATATAGATGAGGGTAGGGTTACCGTTTATAAGTTTGAAAAGTCCTGATAAATAACTGTACATTTTACTTTTTAATATTTCCTTTTCAGCACTGAGCGCCTGTGCGGCCTGTACGGGCGCATTTCCTTTTGCTTTGTTTATCAAATGTTGACCACTGAATAAATCCACAGTGGTTGCAAACGTAGCCATGGTGTCCGTATTTCTTGACGTATTGATAGTAGCCAATACGCAGACAATCTATATGCGCCGTGGGAATGCTCCTCTCGGGCCGAGACAGGCCTCGACAAGCGTATAGCAACGCCTGGCGCTGCCTGTCAGTTAACGGGCCATGGGGCCGCGTCTTATTTAGTGCAGCCCATTTAAAACGAAGACAAAGGTAGGTACAAAATTTGTGAGAAAATTAAGGATGTCACGACAAAAGAAGAATGCCCATTTTTCGCCTGACTATGTATAGAAATGAAATAAATCTTAAAATACAGCTAATTCAATTATATATTCAATACGCTTATCACAATGTTAAAAGAAACGCAGGATTTTTTAAATTAAAATTTTTATTTATGCTTATTCTAAGTCAAGGGTAAACATATTAGCATGTTTTGAACGCACCTCAACTACCCTTTTTTACAACGTTCCATTTTACACACTACTACTTGACTTTATTCAACTCTGTTTCTGAGTTTCATACATTATTGTACGTTTAATTACCTCAGTAAGTATTTCTTTTTTAGTCAATGTATAATACAGATGAATTAAAAATAAATGAATCATTAAATTAATGAATCATGCAATATGTAATTGAGTTAGGATGATTGAAACGTATTTTTTAACGTAGTTTGACATTATATGCTCGACACTCAATTTATGGTGACAATCATCGAGAGTCTAAGCAATGACATATGGGTAGATGGTATTAAGGAACTCACAAAGAAAAAAGACGTTTTAGAACTTAGATATGTATCATTAAGTAAGTATTACTATTGTCTCGTAATTATAAACACGATATTGGTTCACAGGTTAGGTACCTACCTACTACCACTGACTACTACCTACTACCTATTACCTACTGAGTTAAGAAAAAATACATACAATTAGATAGGACCTATGACTTTTTACTTATTTATAAGTAAGTAGGTAGGTACGGAAGGACGGAGTTAGTATTATTGACGAATACCTATTATGTAAAATGTTACTGTTACATAAAAAATATAAAACAGGTTTAGAGCGTGTTACAGATCCAGTTTTGGTTTAAGTTGGTACCTATTCCGAAATATTTAAAAACCGCTTTCACTTGCCAACTCATTGGAAAGTTTAAGTAGCATACCCAGGTCGATTGTCTTCACAGCAACAGTGGCTTGTGAAAACAGATAAAGTTGATAGCATTGTTTTGTACTATATACACTACCTAATTTAAGGTATTGGAGAACAGATAATGCCCGTATTGAAACCTAAATATGTTGCGTCAAATCTATGATACCTAACAATAATACATAGTAACTGCGTGTTTTAATGTTTGCAAGCGCCTTTCAAAAAAGATTAGCAATCACATGTTAATACAAGATTTGCGTTTATTTTTGGCGTTGGCGAACATCATATTACCAGACTAAACGTGTCCTACTTAACACTAGAACATGATCATTGAGTCACAACAGTTACAGATTTTGGGGGAAGTTAGATTGCTGGAAAGTAGATAGGTTGTGCCGGTTCCAGCTCACTTTTTTCAAGGGGTTTGAACCGACTACTAAGCGGTCCTCAACCCTAAAAAAAAAAAAAAGGTTTTGGCATGCGCTGAGCACGAATCTGCGGTCCATTTTTGCGTAGGATGCACGGTTCGCGAGATACGTAAATCAATTAGCAATAATCTAATTGACATCCGCCCGGCCCGGCGACCCTCATTAGCGTTTCATTGTTCGCTATTTCTTATCTATTACTCATTCGAGAGTTCGCATTACCACTGCTTTAGGGTTCCTTATCAATTACTCATTGTGAGCGGGTTCTGCCTCTATTTTATTTCATACTACACTCACGCCTTCTTCCCATGGGGTTTACAAAACTATGCATTGAACATCCCTGAAACTTATATAGCAAATACATTAAGCAATATTCACCACAAACTGAAGTCAAATCATTCTGAATCCTATCAACATTCCAGTCCCATCTTTTGCAATTTCTTCTTAAAAATTCAAGTTGATATCGCACAGGTGCCCGTCCATACGAATCAAAATATTGCCCAACGCCATTTGTGTCAATATGTAAAGCTACCCAGTGTGAGCCTGGTTTATAATCCGTATCCAAATTGCATATTATATACGTAGGCAGATGGGTGTACATTTGTAAATACCTTCTGTTACGCTCCGTTCATTCATCCTCTCAACATGACCAAACCATCTTTATTTCAAACTATAAAATATGTACGGAATAGCTCATTCAGTTGGCCATTTCTTATCTATTACTCATTCGAGGGCTCTCATTACTACTGCTTATCAATTACTCATTGTAAACGGGTACTACTGTTCATTGCCTATATTTTTATTTCATACTACACTCACGCCTTCATATATTCCGTAAACAATAACGCGGATCTGGTATCATCGTAAGCTATACAAGGTGTTTTTTTATATCCCATAACTCTAGGGTATGATTGAGACCATATCAAAAAATCAACTGGCATATGAATTATGTTTCAATCATCCTTTGTTTTTTTTCATTTTTCCGCAACACGCGGTACCTTTATGTCGCGCTGTAGCGTCACGCCAGTGTGTACGAGCCTTTAAATGGGCATTACTCTCAGCGTTATATTCCGTAAACAATAACGCGGATCTGGTATCATCGTAAGCTATACAAGGTGTTTTTTTATATCCCATAACTCTAGGGTATGATTGAGACCATATCAAAAAATCAACTGGCATATGAATTATGTTTCAATCATCCTTTGTTTTTTTCATTTTTCATACAAAATAATTCGACAAAGTCACGATTATTAATGTAAAACACTCTAACGTGAAATATGACAACGTCGCATTTTCTTATACTCGATACCTAGACACATCGAGGGTCTATTTTGTACGGTACGCAAACAAAATTGGAAACCTCGCAAAAGTAAATATACGTAAATAGATTTGTCATACTGGTGACAATTTTGGACCTAATTGAATTATGATTGATGATATCTCTGAAACTATGCATTTTTGGACCACCTATTCTAGGAGTTTAAGTATTATTTTTACCTACAGAATATAACCCTAGAAAAACAGGTTGTATATGTAGGGTGCCGTACAACCTCACCGATGCTCAGAAGCAGGCCCGGGTGGAACGGTCTCGGTGTGTTTACGACATCATTACAGGTTTACAGATTTATCAATATGATCCAGAAACGAAGCGCCTGTCGACAGTTTGGGTATTTAAAAAACGAATTAACGCCTACCAAAGTGAAGCGATCTAGAAGCGACTGGCTACTTGATCAATTCCTTTTCGGAATTAAAGAAGCATCAACGCTGAATGGGAAACTACCAAATGTTGTTTTCTCCGTTGTAACCAAACACAGGGCTCCGCGGTCTACTGCTCCACCACGACAACGTGCCTTCGCACACCGTGCTCAAAACGAGCGACTTCCAGAACCGCACGCCGGTCAAACTCCTTACAGCCCTTACCTAGCACCGTGTGACTTCTTTTTATCCCCGAAAATAAAATAACTGCTTAAAGGGATACAATTTTCGTCGCCTGAAGATGCGCTGTCAGCGTTCGAGCAGGCTGTAAACGAGGTGTCTACGGTAGACTGGAAAAAGTTTTTCAGACTCATGAAACTTTTTACAGTGGCTAGTGGAGAGTATTTCGTCCATACGAATTAAAATATTGCCCAACGCTATTTGTGTCAATATCTAAAGCTACCTAGTGTGAGCTTGGTTTATCATATGTATCCAAATTGCATATTATATACGTTGGTACATTCATGGCTATACATGGGTAGCCTATTGAGGAGTTCATCTTTGCAACGCACCCCGAAGGAATGTGAAATAACTTTGTAAGATCGCACTTTAGGAACTGTGTTGACTCATTAAGTTATTATCAGTTGCGTTGTAAGCACTTAAGAATTTGCTTTAGATTAGAAATTACTTAGTGGTGCTATATAAGAGCAGCCCACTCAGTCAGACCATAGTCAACTGGTTTGGTAGCAGTGGATAGTGATAGTACTACGTTTTGTGTTACTTCAACGCATCAACGGTAATGGAGGTAAGTGTTTATTCTATTGAAAATTACTTTTCTTTCTTTCTGACTTTTTATTTACATGAACTTTGCCTTGCGTGTGTGAAAAAATTGATATTAACGTGTTTTCTGTGTTTGTTGCAGAAATCATTAAGTTTCTTAGACAATGATGAAAATACCTGTAAGCTGCATTACTACTCACTACTTTCCCCTCAACACGAAGAACACAGTGGTGACATCGTCATTATTAACACATGCGATGGGAGAAAAATTAAATCTCAGACGATTCATTTTGGAGGATGTTGCAGGTGACATCAATGTGGAAGTGAAATAGTGGTTTCAGTTATTAAGTGACACAACGTCAGAGTGTTTCGCTCACGAACTATTCGCCGAACAAATAGATAACGATTTAATCAACTGTTTAATTTATGTTGTAAGGGAGTGTGTTATAGGGATATTTGAAAGTTTTCATTTGCGTTTTTTTTTGTGTACTTCATTATGAATCTAGAAAATATAAAGTATATTATTGATGTAGATGGGTTTCAGATGTCAAAAAAAAAAGTACTTTAAAGAAGTAGCAATTTACAATATTCAGGATAATATCCCTTATTTGTTTTACATAAAACTCCCAACATGGTTGTTAGATTATAAACATGATAGAACAATCACATTCGTTATGAGACATATTCACGGAATGCAATTAAAAAATTATGATAATGATATTAGTTTTTCAGAGTTTTTAAAACGAGTAAAGAGTTTTGATCCAAACAAGCATTTCACGTGGGCTTACAAAGGGGGGATAGTAGAAAGAGATTTTTTTGCAAGTTTGGGGTATAAATCGTATAACTTAGAAGCAATCCATTGTTCGAAAGTGGAAATAATTATAGAAAAATTTAAATTACACCGACTTAGTAATTGTACGAGGCATGTAGCATACAAAGGAATTCCATCTCGCAGCGCTCACTGTAGTGGTGTAGAGGTGCGAGCATTCTCACTGTGGTTTGAAAATCACTTACTCAATCGATAAGTTTAGTATGTAATATTTTTGTGTAGTTACCTAGTTTTTTCATATTATGTATCTAGTTTATTTGTATTGACTAGGAACTCATTTGAGTATAAGTAGTAACCTGTTAGTACTTATTAAGTCTTTTACATGTATATCTAATAATAAACGTGTAAATTTTGTGTGTATATCTGATTAACTGTTATTGTTATGTTTTTTGTATTTCATAATTAACGTTTAAGATTTATGTATACCTAATTAAATAAAAACAGATAAATGTCAGCAAGCTTCAGCTAGGTCAGTCAAATAAATCAAATTGTGCTTTAATTCATTTTGTTTTCTTTATTTATCCAACTTGTAGAATCCATACCGAAACACTTCACTAGAAATGTATCATCACAGTTTCTCTTCGACACTTTCGCCACTAGGTATACATCAGGATATTTACCTTTTTGGAGTTCCTGTTCATAAAATCCACCTAAGATTGGTTGTTTCCTTTCATCTTTCAACTGATAGGTCACAGGATTGGGGTTATTCACTTTCACTACTTGAAATATTTCCGAATCTTTTAAATTCACATATTCATTATCAAATGTATTATTATTGTTGTTGAATCTGCATTGGAAACAGAGTTGTAACTTATAAATCATAAGTAGAGTAGATCAATTCAACACCGTTACATTTTGAAACTCCTGAAGTGTTTTTAAATTCAATTAAAAATTATGTTTTTTGTATACAACAGTGGATTCATCAACATTAAAAAATAAGTTAAATTTCATACTGCACGCTGATTTTGTTCAACAAACCAAAGATTTTATAGATCCTACGTTTGACTTTCAAACATTCAATTACGAGTACATAATTTGTCAAGATGACTTCAATATTTTCTTTTCATCTTTACATGATACAATAACTAGTAAAATTAGTGAATGTATTTGAAAAAAAGATAGTAGGTGGAATCTAAAAAACATAAATTCTATAAATATTAACATCAATAAATTCAACCAACTACATGGTACTTCATACATAGATCTTCCCCGTGATATAAAATTATAAAATGCTGTTGTAAATGTAAAAACAAAGATATTTTTTTACGCTAACGCTAATTTTCTTTCTATTCAATATACACAATTGAAAAAAAGTTGTTCTTTCAAATATGAAAATTATGGTACAATTGTAAAAAAATTAAATTTTTTCAACTACTAAACAGTGAAACTTTAAAAAAGATTTGGTTCGGTCAAACGATAAAATAAAATAATTTATTTTTGATGTAAAAATTGTGGGTTGCATCGATTTAATTTACTCATGGTTTTGTATTTTAGATATTTCTTAAAAACGCCGACGCATAATTTTCAATAATATAAAGTTTTTCAATATACAAAATTAATAATAATGGTAAAATTGTAAAATAATTTCATTTTTTCAACTACGAAACAGTGAAACTTTAAAAAAGATTTGGTTAGGTCAAACGATAAAATAAAATAATTTATTTTTGATGCAAAATTTGTGGTTTGCATCGATTTAATTTACTCATGGTTTTGTATTTTAGATATTTCTTAAAAACGCCGATGCATAATTTTCAATAATATAAAGTTTTTCAATATACAAAATTAATAATAATGGTAAAATTGTAAAATAATTTAATTTTTTCAACTACGAAACAGTGAAACTTTAAAAAAGATTTGGTTCGGTCAAACGATAAAATAAAATAATTTATTTTTGATGTAAAAATTGTGGGTTGCATCGATTTAATTTACTCATGGTTTTGTATTTTAGATATTTCTTAAAAACGCCGACGCATAATTTTCAATAATATAAAGTTTTTCAATATACAAAATTAATGATAATGGTAAAATTGTAAAATAATATTCATTTTTTCAACTACGAAACAGTGACACTTTAAAAATGATTTGGTTCGGTCAAACGATAAAATAAAATAATTTATTTTTGATGTAAAAATTGGTGGTTTGCATCGATTTAATTTACTCATGGTTTTGTATTTTAGATATTTCTTAAAAACGCCGATGCATAATTTTCAATAATATAAAGTTTTTCAATATACAAAATTAATAATAATGGTAAAATTGTAAAATAATTTAATTTTTTCAACTACGAAACAGTGAAACTTTAAAAAAGATTTGGTTCGGTCAAACGATAAAATAAAATAATTTATTTTTGATGTAAAAATTGTGGGTTGCATCGATTTAATTTACTCATGGTTTTGTATTTTAGATATTTCTTAAAAACGCCGATGCATAATTTTCAATAATATAAAGTTTTTCAATAAACAAAATTAATATTAATGGTAAAATTGTAAAATAATTTAATTTTTTCAACTACGAAACAGTGAAACTTTAAAAAAGATTTGGTTCGGTTAAACGATAAAATAAAATAATTTATTTTTGATGTAAAAATTGTGGGTTGCATCGATTTAATTTACTCATGGTTTTGTATTTTTAATTATGCATCGGCGTTTTTAAGAAATATCTAAAATACAAAACCATGAGTAAATTAAATCGATGCAAACCACCAATTTTTACATCAAAAATAAATTATTTTATTTTATCGTTTGACCGAACCAAATCATTTTTAAAGTGTCACTGTTTCGTAGTTGAAAAAATGAATATTATTTTACAATTTTACCATTATCATTAATTTTGTATATTGAAAAACTTTATATTATTGAAAATTATGCGTCGGCGTTTTTAAGAAATATCTAAAATACAAAACCATGAGTAAATTAAATCGATGCAACCCACAATTTTTACATCAAAAATAAATTATTTTATTTTATCGTTTGACCGAACCAAATCTTTTTTAAAGTTTCACTGTTTCGTAGTTGAAAAAATTAAATTATTTTACAATTTTACCATTATTATTAATTTTGTATATTGAAAAACTTTATATTATTGAAAATTATGCATCGGCGTTTTTAAGAAATATCTAAAATACAAAACCATGAGTAAATTAAATCGATGCAAACCACAAATTTTGCATCAAAAATAAATTATTTTATTTTATCGTTTGACCTAACCAAATCTTTTTTAAAGTTTCACTGTTTCGTAGTTGAAAAAATGAAATTATTTTACAATTTTACCATTATTATTAATTTTGTATATTGAAAAACTTTATATTATTGAAAATTATGCGTCGGCGTTTTTAAGAAATATCTAAAATACAAAACCATGAGTAAATTAAATCGATGCAACCCACAATTTTTACATCAAAAATAAATTATTTTATTTTATCGTTTGACCGAACCAAATCTTTTTTAAAGTTTCACTGTTTAGTAGTTGAAAAAATTTAAATTTTTTACAATTGTACCATAATTTTCATATTTGAAAGAACAACTTTTTTTCAATTGTGTATATTGAATAGAAAGAAAATTAGCGTTAGCGTAAAAAAATATCTTTGTTTTTACATTTACAACAGCATTTTATAATTTTATATCACGGGGAAGATCTATGTATGAAGTACCATGTAGTTGGTTGAATTTATTGATGTTAATATTTATAGAATTTATGTTTTTTAGATTCCACCTACTATCTTTTTTTCAAATACATTCACTAATTTTACTAGTTATTGTATCATGTAAAGATGAAAAGAAAATATTGAAGTCATCTTGACAAATTATGTACTCGTAATTGAATGTTTGAAAGTCAAACGTAGGATCTATAAAATCTTTGGTTTGTTGAACAAAATCAGCGTGCAGTATGAAATTTAACTTATTTTTTAATGTTGATGAATCCACTGTTGTATACAAAAAACATAATTTTTAATTGAATTTAAAAACACTTCAGGAGTTTCAAAATGTAACGGTGTTGAATTGATCTACTCTACTTATGATTTATAAGTTACAACTCTGTTTCCAATGCAGATTCAACAACAATAATAATACATTTGATAATGAATATGTGAATTTAAAAGATTCGGAAATATTTCAAGTAGTGAAAGTGAATAACCCCAATCCTGTGACCTATCAGTTGAAAGATGAAAGGAAACAACCAATCTTAGGTGGATTTTATGAACAGGAACTCCAAAAAGGTAAATATCCTGATGTATACCTAGTGGCGAAAGTGTCGAAGAGAAACTGTGATGATACATTTCTAGTGAAGTGTTTCGGTATGGATTCTACAAGTTGGATAAATAAAGAAAACAAAATGAATTAAAGCACAATTTGATTTATTTGACTGACCTAGCTGAAGCTTGCTGACATTTATCTGTTTTTATTTAATTAGGTATACATAAATCTTAAACGTTAATTATGAAATACAAAAAACATAACAATAACAGTTAATCAGATATACACACAAAATTTACACGTTCATTATTAGATATACATGTAAAAGACTTAATAAGTACTAACAGGTTACTACTTATACTCAAATGAGTTCCTAGTCAATACAAATAAACTAGATACATAATATGAAAAAACTAGGTAACTACACAAAAATATTACATACTAAACTTATCGATTGAGTAAGTGATTTTCAAACCACAGTGAGAATGCTCGCACCTCTACACCACTACAGTGAGCGCTGCGAGATGGAATTCCTTTGTATGCTACATGCCTCGTACAATTACTAAGTCGGTGTAATTTAAATTTTTCTATAATTATTTCCACTTTCGAACAATGGATTGCTTCTAAGTTATACGATTTATACCCCAAACTTGCAAAAAAATCTCTTTCTACTATCCCCCCTTTGTAAGCCCACGTGAAATGCTTGTTTGGATCAAAACTCTTTACTCGTTTTAAAAACTCTGAAAAACTAATATCATTATCATAATTTTTTAATTGCATTCCGTGAATATGTCTCATAACGAATGTGATTGTTCTATCATGTTTATAATCTAACAACCATGTTGGGAGTTTTATGTAAAACAAATAAGGGATATTATCCTGAATATTGTAAATTGCTACTTCTTTAAAGTACTTTTTTTTTTGACATCTGAAACCCATCTACATCAATAATATACTTTATATTTTCTAGATTCATAATGAAGTACACAAAAAAAAACGCAAATGAAAACTTTCAAATATCCCTATAACACACTCCCTTACAACATAAATTAAACAGTTGATTAAATCGTTATCTATTTGTTCGGCGAATAGTTCGTGAGCGAAACACTCTGACGTTGTGTCACTTAATAACTGAAACCACTATTTCACTTCCACATTGATGTCACCTGCAACATCCTCCAAAATGAATCGTCTGAGATTTAATTTTTCTCCCATCGCATGTGTTAATAATGACGATGTCACCACTGTGTTCTTCGTGTTGAGGGGAAAGTAGTGAGTAGTAATGCAGCTTACAGGTATTTTCATCATTGTCTAAGAAACTTAATGATTTCTGCAACAAACACAGAAAACACGTTAATATCAATTTTTTCACACACGCAAGGCAAAGTTCATGTAAATAAAAAGTCAGAAAGAAAGAAAAGTAATTTTCAATAGAATAAACACTTACCTCCATTACCGTTGATGCGTTGAAGTAACACAAAACGTAGTACTATCACTATCCACTGCTACCAAACCAGTTGACTATGGTCTGACTGAGTGGGCTGCTCTTATATAGCACCACTAAGTAATTTCTAATCTAAAGCAAATTCTTAAGTGCTTACAACGCAACTGATAATAACTTAATGAGTCAACACAGTTCCTAAAGTGCGATCTTACAAAGTTATTTCACATTCCTTCGGGGTGCGTTGCAAAGATGAACTCCTCAATAGGCTACCCATGTATAGCCATGAATGTACCAACGTATATAATATGCAATTTGGATACATATGAAGTTAATATAAAGTTTTTCAATAAACAAAATTAATATTAATGGTAAAATTGTAAAATAATTTAATTTTTTCAACTACGAAACAGTGAAACTTTAAAAAAGATTTGGTTCGGTTAAACGATAAAATAAAATAATTTATTTTTGATGTAAAAATTGTGGGTTGCATCGATTTAATTTACTCATGGTTTTGTATTTTAAATTATGCATCGGCGTTTTTAAGAAATATCTAAAATACAAAACCATGAGTAAATTAAATCGATGCAAACCACAAATTTTGCATCAAAAATAAATTATTTTATTTTATCGTTTGACCTAACCAAATCTTTTTTAAAGTTTCACTGTTTCGTAGTTGAAAAAATGAAATTATTTTACAATTTTACCATTAATATTAATTTTGTTTATTGAAAAACTTTATATTATTGAAAATTATGCGTCGGCGTTTTTAAGAAATATCTAAAATACAAAACCATGAGTAAATTAAATCGATGCAACCCACAATTTTTACATCAAAAATAAATTATTTTATTTTATCGTTTGACCGAACCAAATCTTTTTTAAAGTTTCACTGTTTAGTAGTTGAAAAAATTTAATTGTTTTACAATTGTACCATAATTTTCATATTTGAAAGAACAACTTTTTTTCAATTTTGTATATTGAATAGAAAGAAAATTAGCGTTAGCGTAAAAAAATATCTTTGTTTTTACATTTACAACAGCATTTTATAATTTTATATCACGGGGAAGATCTATGTATGAAGTACCATGTAGTTGGTTGAATTTATTGATGTTAATATTTATAGAATTTATGTTTTTTAGATTCCACCTACTATCTTTTTTTCAAATACATTCACTAATTTTACTAGTTATTGTATCATGTAAAGATGAAAAGAAAATATTGAAGTCATCTTGACAAATTATGTACTCGTAATTGAATGTTTGAAAGTCAAACGTAGGATCTATAAAATCTTTGGTTTGTTGAACAAAATCAGCGTGCAGTATGAAATTTAACTTATTTTTTAATGTTGATGAATCCACTGTTGTATACAAAAAACATAATTTTTAATTGAATTTAAAAACACTTCAGGAGTTTCAAAATGTAACGGTGTTGAATTGATCTACTCTACTTATGATTTATAAGTTACAACTCTGTTTCCAATGCAGATTCAACAACAATAATAATACATTTGATAATGAATATGTGAATTTAAAAGATTCGGAAATATTTCAAGTAGTGAAAGTGAATAACCCCAATCCTGTGACCTATCAGTTGAAAGATGAAAGGAAACAACCAATCTTAGGTGGATTTTATGAACAGGAACTCCAAAAAGGTAAATATCCTGATGTATACCTAGTGGCGAAAGTGTCGAAGAGAAACTGTGATGATACATTTCTAGTGAAGTGTTTCGGTATGGATTCTACAAGTTGGATAAATAAAGAAAACAAAATGAATTAAAGCACAATTTGATTTATTTGACTGACCTAGCTGAAGCTTGCTGACATTTATCTGTTTTTATTTAATTAGGTATACATAAATCTTAAACGTTAATTATGAAATACAAAAAACATAACAATAACAGTTAATCAGATATACACACAAAATTTACACGTTTATTATTAGATATACATGTAAAAGACTTAATAAGTACTAACAGGTTACTACTTATACTCAAATGAGTTCCTAGTACAAATAAACTAGATACATAATATGAAAAAACTAGGTAACTACACAAAAATATTACATACTAAACTTATCGATTGAGTAAGTGATTTTCAAACCACAGTGAGAATGCTCGCACCTCTACACCACTACAGTGAGCGCTGCGAGATGGAATTCCTTTGTATGCTACATGCCTCGTACAATTACTAAGTCGGTGTAATTTAAATTTTTCTATAATTATTTCCACTTTCGAACAATGGATTGCTTCTAAGTTATACGATTTATACCCCAAACTTGCAAAAAAATCTCTTTCTACTATCCCCCCTTTGTAAGCCCACGTGAAATGCTTGTTTGGATCAAAACTCTTTACTCGTTTTAAAAACTCTGAAAAACTAATATCATTATCATAATTTTTTAATTGCATTCCGTGAATATGTCTCATAACGAATGTGATTGTTCTATCATGTTTATAATCTAACAACCATGTTGGGAGTTTTATGTAAAACAAATAAGGGATATTATCCTGAATATTGTAAATTGCTACTTCTTTAAAGTACTTTTTTTTTTGACATCTGAAACCCATCTACATCAATAATATACTTTATATTTTCTAGATTCATAATGAAGTACACAAAAAAAAACGCAAATGAAAACTTTCAAATATCCCTATAACACACTCCCTTACAACATAAATTAAACAGTTGATTAAATCGTTATCTATTTGTTCGGCGAATAGTTCGTGAGCGAAACACTCTGACGTTGTGTCACTTAATAACTGAAACCACTATTTCACTTCCACATTGATGTCACCTGCAACATCCTCCAAAATGAATCGTCTGAGATTTAATTTTTCTCCCATCGCATGTGTTAATAATGACGATGTCACCACTGTGTTCTTCGTGTTGAGGGGAAAGTAGTGAGTAGTAATGCAGCTTACAGGTATTTTCATCATTGTCTAAGAAACTTAATGATTTCTGCAACAAACACAGAAAACACGTTAATATCAATTTTTTCACACACGCAAGGCAAAGTTCATGTAAATAAAAAGTCAGAAAGAAAGAAAAGTAATTTTCAATAGAATAAACACTTACCTCCATTACCGTTGATGCGTTGAAGTAACACAAAACGTAGTACTGTCACTATCCACTGCTACCAAACCAGTTGACTATGGTCTGACTGAGTGGGCTGCTCTTATATAGCACCACTAAGTAATTTCTAATCTAAAGCAAATTCTTAAGTGCTTACAACGCAACTGATAATAACTTAATGAGTCAACACAGTTCCTAAAGTGCGATCTTACAAAGTTATTTCACATTCCTTCGGGGTGCGTTGCAAAGATGAACTCCTCAATAGGCTACCCATGTATAGCCATGAATGTACCAACGTATATAATATGCAATTTGGATACATATGAAGTTAATATAAAGTTTTTCAATAAACAAAATTAATATTAATGGTAAAATTGTAAAATAATTTAATTTTTTCAACTACGAAACAGTGAAACTTTAAAAAAGATTTGGTTCGGTTAAACGATAAAATAAAATAATTTATTTTTGATGTAAAAATTGTGGGTTGCATCGATTTAATTTACTCATGGTTTTGTATTTTAAATTATGCATCGGCGTTTTTAAGAAATATCTAAAATACAAAACCATGAGTAAATTAAATCGATGCAAACCACAAATTTTGCATCAAAAATAAATTATTTTATTTTATCGTTTGACCTAACCAAATCTTTTTTAAAGTTTCACTGTTTCGTAGTTGAAAAAATGAAATTATTTTACAATTTTACCATTAATATTAATTTTGTTTATTGAAAAACTTTATATTATTGAAAATTATGCGTCGGCGTTTTTAAGAAATATCTAAAATACAAAACCATGAGTAAATTAAATCGATGCAACCCACAATTTTTACATCAAAAATAAATTATTTTATTTTATCGTTTGACCGAACCAAATCTTTTTTAAAGTTTCACTGTTTAGTAGTTGAAAAAATTTAATTGTTTTACAATTGTACCATAATTTTCATATTTGAAAGAACAACTTTTTTTCAATTTTGTATATTGAATAGAAAGAAAATTAGCGTTAGCGTAAAAAAATATCTTTGTTTTTACATTTACAACAGCATTTTATAATTTTATATCACGGGGAAGATCTATGTATGAAGTACCATGTAGTTGGTTGAATTTATTGATGTTAATATTTATAGAATTTATGTTTTTTAGATTCCACCTACTATCTTTTTTTCAAATACATTCACTAATTTTACTAGTTATTGTATCATGTAAAGATGAAAAGAAAATATTGAAGTCATCTTGACAAATTATGTACTCGTAATTGAATGTTTGAAAGTCAAACGTAGGATCTATAAAATCTTTGGTTTGTTGAACAAAATCAGCGTGCAGTATGAAATTTAACTTATTTTTTAATGTTGATGAATCCACTGTTGTATACAAAAAACATAATTTTTAATTGAATTTAAAAACACTTCAGGAGTTTCAAAATGTAACGGTGTTGAATTGATCTACTCTACTTATGATTTATAAGTTACAACTCTGTTTCCAATGCAGATTCAACAACAATAATAATACATTTGATAATGAATATGTGAATTTAAAAGATTCGGAAATATTTCAAGTAGTGAAAGTGAATAACCCCAATCCTGTGACCTATCAGTTGAAAGATGAAAGGAAACAACCAATCTTAGGTGGATTTTATGAACAGGAACTCCAAAAAGGTAAATATCCTGATGTATACCTAGTGGCGAAAGTGTCGAAGAGAAACTGTGATGATACATTTCTAGTGAAGTGTTTCGGTATGGATTCTACAAGTTGGATAAATAAAGAAAACAAAATGAATTAAAGCACAATTTGATTTATTTGACTGACCTAGCTGAAGCTTGCTGACATTTATCTGTTTTTATTTAATTAGGTATACATAAATCTTAAACGTTAATTATGAAATACAAAAAACATAACAATAACAGTTAATCAGATATACACACAAAATTTACACGTTTATTATTAGATATACATGTAAAAGACTTAATAAGTACTAACAGGTTACTACTTATACTCAAATGAGTTCCTAGTCAATACAAATAAACTAGATACATAATATGAAAAAACTAGGTAACTACACAAAAATATTACATACTAAACTTATCGATTGAGTAAGTGATTTTCAAACCACAGTGAGAATGCTCGCACCTCTACACCACTACAGTGAGCGCTGCGAGATGGAATTCCTTTGTATGCTACATGCCTCGTACAATTACTAAGTCGGTGTAATTTAAATTTTTCTATAATTATTTCCACTTTCGAACAATGGATTGCTTCTAAGTTATACGATTTATACCCCAAACTTGCAAAAAAATCTCTTTCTACTATCCCCCCTTTGTAAGCCCACGTGAAATGCTTGTTTGGATCAAAACTCTTTACTCGTTTTAAAAACTCTGAAAAACTAATATCATTATCATAATTTTTTAATTGCATTCCGTGAATATGTCTCATAACGAATGTGATTGTTCTATCATGTTTATAATCTAACAACCATGTTGGGAGTTTTATGTAAAACAAATAAGGGATATTATCCTGAATATTGTAAATTGCTACTTCTTTAAAGTACTTTTTTTTTGACATCTGAAACCCATCTACATCAATAATATACTTTATATTTTCTAGATTCATAATGAAGTACACAAAAAAAAACGCAAATGAAAACTTTCAAATATCCCTATAACACACTCTCTTACAACATAAATTAAACAGTTGATTAAATCGTTATCTATTTGTTCGGCGAATAGTTCGTGAGCGAAACACTCTGACGTTGTGTCACTTAATAACTGAAACCACTATTTCACTTCCACATTGATGTCACCTGCAACATCCTCCAAAATGAATCGTCTGAGATTTAATTTTTCTCCCATCGCATGTGTTAATAATGACGATGTCACCACTGTGTTCTTCGTGTTGAGGGGAAAGTAGTGAGTAGTAATGCAGCTTACAGGTATTTTCATCATTGTCTAAGAAACTTAATGATTTCTGCAACAAACACAGAAAACACGTTAATATCAATTTTTTCACACACGCAAGGCAAAGTTCATGTAAATAAAAAGTCAGAAAGAAAGAAAAGTAATTTTCAATAGAATAAACACTTACCTCCATTACCGTTGATGCGTTGAAGTAACACAAAACGTAGTACTGTCACTATCCACTGCTACCAAACCAGTTGACTATGGTCTGACTGAGTGGGCTGCTCTTATATAGCACCACTAAGTAATTTCTAATCTAAAGCAAATTCTTAAGTGCTTACAACGCAACTGATAATAACTTAATGAGTCAACACAGTTCCTAAAGTGCGATCTTACAAAGTTATTTCACATTCCTTCGGGGTGCGTTGCAAAGATGAACTCCTCAATAGGCTACCCATGTATAGCCATGAATGTACCAACGTATATAATATGCAATTTGGATACATATGATAAACCAAGCTCACACTAGGTAGCTTTAGATATTGACACAAATAGCGTTGGGCAATATTTTAATTCGTATGGACGAAATACTCTCCACTAGCCACTGTAAAAAGTTTCATGAGTCTGAAAAACTTTTTCCAGTCTACCGTAGACACCTCGTTTACAGCCTGCTCGAACGCTGACAGCGCATCTTCAGGCGACGAAAATTGTATCCCTTTAAGCAGTTATTTTATTTTCGGGGATAAAAAGAAGTCACACGGTGCTAGGTAAGGGCTGTAAGGAGTTTGACCGGCGTGCGGTTCTGGAAGTCGCTCGTTTTGAGCGCGGTGTGCGAAGGCACGTTGTCGTGGTGGAGCAGTAGACCGCGGAGCCCTGTGTTTGGTTACAACGGAGAAAACAACATTTGGTAGTTTCCCATTCAGCGTTGATGCTTCTTTAATTCCGAAAAGGAATTGATCAAGCAGCCAGTCGCTTCTAGATCGCTTCACTTTGGTAGGCGTTAATTCGTTTTTTAAATACCCAAACTGTCGACAGGCGCTTCGTTTCTGGATCATATTGATAAATCTGTAAACCTGTAATGATGTCGTAAACACACCGAGACCGTTCCACCCGGGCCTGCTTCTGAGCATCGGTGAGGTTGTACGGCACCCTACATATACAACCTGTTTTTCTAGGGTTATATTCTGTAGGTAAAAATAATACTTAAACTCCTAGAATAGGTGGTCCAAAAATGCATAGTTTCAGAGATATCATCAATCATAATTCAATTAGGTCCAAAATTGTCACCAGTATGACAAATCTATTTACGTATATTTACTTTTGCGAGGTTTCCAATTTTGTTTGCGTACCGTACAAAATAGACCCTCGATGTGTCTAGGTATCGAGTATAAGAAAATGCGACGTTGTCATATTTCACGTTAGAGTGTTTTACATTAATAATCGTGACTTTGTCGAATTATTTTGTATGAAAAATGAAAAAAACAAAGGATGATTGAAACATAATTCATATGCCAGTTGATTTTTTGATATGGTCTCAATCATACCCTAGAGTTATGGGATATAAAAAAACACCTTGTATAGCTTACGATGATACCAGATCCGCGTTATTGTTTACGGAATATAACGCTGAGAGTAATGCCCATTTAAAGGCTCGTACACACTGGCGTGACGCTACAGCGCGACATAAAGGTACCGCGTGTTGCGGAAAAATGAAAAAAAACAAAGGATGATTGAAACATAATTCATATGCCAGTTGATTTTTTGATATGGTCTCAATCATACCCTAGAGTTATGGGATATAAAAAAACACCTTGTATAGCTTACGATGATACCAGATCCGCGTTATTGTTTACGGAATATATGAAGGCGTGAGTGTAGTATGAAATAAAAATATAGGCAATGAACAGTAGTACCCGTTTACAATGAGTAATTGATAAGCAGTAGTAATGAGAGCCCTCGAATGAGTAATAGATAAGAAATGGCCAACTGAATGAGCTATTCCGTACATATTTTATAGTTTGAAATAAAGATGGTATGGTCATGTTGAGAGGATGAATGAACGGAGCGTAACAGAAGGTATTTACAAATGTACACCCATCTGCCTACGTATATAATATGCAATTTGGATACGGATTATAAACCAGGCTCACACTGGGTAGCTTTACATATTGACACAAATGGCGTTGGGCAATATTTTGATTCGTATGGACGGGCACCTGTGCGATATCAACTTGAATTTTTAAGAAGAAATTGCAAAAGATGGGACTGGAATGTTGATAGGATTCAGAATGATTTGACTTCAGTTTGTGGTGAATATTGCTTAATGTATTTGCTATATAAGTTTCAGGGATGTTCAATGCATAGTTTTGTAAACCCCATGGGAAGAAGGCGTGAGTGTAGTATGAAATAAAATAGAGGCAGAACCCGCTCACAATGAGTAATTGATAAGGAACCCTAAAGCAGTGGTAATGCGAACTCTCGAATGAGTAATAGATAAGAAATAGCGAACAATGAAACGCTAATGAGGGTCGCCGGGCCGGGTGGATGTCAATTAGATTATTGCTAATTGATTTACGTATCTCGCGAACCGTGCATCCTACGCAAAAATGGACCGCAGATTCGTGCTCAGCGCATGCCAAAACCTTTTTTTTTTTTTTAGGGTTGAGGACCGCTTAGTAGTCGGTTCAAACCCCTTGAAAAAAGTGAGCTGGAACCGGCACAACCTATCTACTCTGGAATCACGACGCCTAATTACAAAAGATTACACAGCATGCTATTATTAATCACACAGGAGCTGTTGAATGATACTTCCGAGTACTTCCGACGCTTTTCATACAATAAAACCCCATTTTTCTTGACCTATCGTTTTAATTAATCACTGGCGTTTTATAAATGATGGGCTTTAATGTTCAGCATTCAATGGTTTAAATTGCCATTTATGTTCTAGTACGGATTTGGAGAGAAACAAAACGATTATAAATAAAAAGCATTTATTAAGCCACAGTTTGACTTTTAAAGTACAAAAGCTTAATGCAAAATCACAATATGTAATTAGCTTAATTACTTATTCTATCGACCTAAGTGTAAATAATTTAACACTTAAAATTAATGACAAAATTACAGTAGGCTTGGCTTACGCTTAAGTTAGAACGTAATTATACCTACATACATTATACTTAAGTGGTATATTTCTTATTTATTATAATCTCACAGTAAAAAAGCTGTTTTAAGTAGTGTAGTAATTTTCTTTTGACCACAAAGGTCGGTGGTATTTCCACAACGAAGTTATGGTCGCTGTTTTTCGATTTTGCCGGCTAGCGGGAGCAGTGGTGGCCCAGTGGTATAGGCCCCGACTTTTGAGTTGTAGGTGTGGGTTCAATCCCAGGCAGGCGTTTTACTTTGTGTAAACAATTTCATCACCACTGCTTTCAAAACAGTGAAGGAAAACATCGCGAGGAAACCGGCATGTCCTAGAAGCAATAATTCGAAGACATATGACATCTACCACTCGCGTGGTAGATTACAGCACGCTCCCTCTCGAAGAGCGCAGGCCTGTGTCAGCAGTGGAAACAGGCTGATTATGCTTTTCGATTCTAATATTACACATGAATGAGTTACAACCAACTCAGTAGGTACCTATAATCTTAATATTACCATGACACTATATTTTCCACATAAAATTATGTAAAATAATTTAACTAAAAACTGGCTCACCCCAAATGCAGTTGCAGCATGCGTGCATTACGACTTATACGTTACTTACAGTTCATTCAGCAGTATACTTTAAATTGTACATGAACGGGATTACATCAGGGTCTGCACTGTGTTTACATAACTGAGAAATTCCTCATGAAAAGACCCACCATAATACCACCTGTGTCTGCGCACATACTTGCGCACAATAATATCTCCTGCGTAGATGGCAAGTCTCCTCTGAGATTGACTGCCAGGGCCGAAATTCGATCTGGAGGACGATTATTTTTTGCATAACCTATAGATTTTTCATTGCAGAACTGGAGAACTACGCAATAAGGAGAAAGTTTAACGCGTTGCTTTGCACTAACTTGATTTGCTGCAATCAACGGCGGATCCAGGATTTATTTCTGTTTATTTTTTTGTATCAACCATTCATGTAGTTATAGGAGTTACGTTGTCACTGTATGTAGAAAAGTTTGAGAATTAAAAAAAATACAAGAGCGAGCTCAAAAAATTAAGGACCCCGCCTCGTAGGTAAAAGAAGTTCTAATAATTATCAGTTTGGCGTACCCCCTCCGCTGGATCCGACCTTGGCTGCAATCTAACTGCACTAGGTGTTAACCAGTCATCAATTAATATTATTATATACCAGTTATTATTTCAAACTAGGTATATAAAGCAAATATGTACAGCCTTCCGAATAAATTCACATCGTAAATACCACATTATAACATCGAATTTTGATTCCAAAAGTCACTAAATCTCTGGCAATCTAAGTCAAAACCAGACACCTTTTTATTGAGCAATATGTAGTTTTCCACTGTTGTTCTATCGACCGACGACGGCCCTGACTGTGTTCCTTAATAGATCGGTGACGAGTTCTGTGGTTCTTATGATCTTGTAGCCAATCTGATCAATGAGTGTTATGGCTGTGGAGTAGGGAGGCGGGAGATCCGACACGGGACGCAGTGGAAAACGCGTCGTCTGAGTGTTGGATGCTGCGCCTGCCCATGTCATCATAGTTGGTCTGGAAAGAAAAAACATGAAAGTATTAATTCATGATTCAATAATTATTCAATCATGCTCTATGGTTGTTTTTCAACCAAAAGGGAACGTCTTTACAATACAAATGAAAATATGCTGTTCGTTGGTAAGCGCTTCTTCGCACTTCTGAATGGCTGGACCGATTTAGCAAATTTTTGTTTTAATATATTCGTATTGGTCCGAATCAGGTTTAACAGGTTCAGATTTCAGGTTTAGGGGCAGGATTCGGTAAGCCAAAAGAAAAGTTGCCGGGAAAATGGGCTAATCCGGGAAAACTGAAATTGCATTTTATATGAGAGTTTTGTATGAATTTGGACAGGACGTCTTTCGGGTCTGCTTTTAGATAATAACAAGTGCGCTTTCCAACTGTGGGCAGCTTTCAGGTTGGGTACATTCCATTTACATGGACTGTACTGTCATCTCTGCTTTCTGAAAATTTCCAACCCAGATTAATGCGCTATTCACCATGGGCGACCTTAGTAGAATTTTCTTTTTATTGTTAATTATTTTAACTAGGTGCTGCCCGCTTCGCCCCCGTAAATTATCCCACGGGAACGTGCTACCAGGACAAAAAGTAAGCCTATGTTACTCCTTATCCTAACATCAGCTATCTGCCAGTGACAGTCCCGTCAAAATCGGTCCAGCCGTTTCGGAGATTAGCCGGAACAAACAGGCAGATGGACAGTCAGCTTTTGTTGTTGTTTTAAATACCGTTTATACTTTCATGTGCATTTATTAAAAAGTTGTTATTTTGACATTACGAAAAGACACTTCAATTTTATTTATTTGTATAGATGTATGATAAATGAAAGTAACTGTAGCTCAAATTGAGTCTGTTTTGTAGCACCCTAATTTACTCATTTATTGTCACTGTTATTATTCATAAACAATGTAGGTATTATGCGTTTGCGCATGCATAGGCACGTGCATCACCTTAATTAAATGCATAAAATGAGCAGTCCCGGTGCATCATAGGTACATCACAATAAAAATGTGACTTCATTTTGTATGCTATTGCATTGTGAACTTATAAAAAAGAGTTGAATAATGGAACATGGCGGTATAAGAAGTTGTCCTATCTGCATTTTATTGCAATTAGTTGCAATCATTTGACGCATACATATATGGGTATAACTTATTGTTTACTGCCACAAGGCTATCGGCTGCAAATGACTGCAAAACATAAATAATAATACCTGGGACCTTTAATTATAATAAACATTCCTTGTTATCTCATTGGATTCGTAACACGACAAGAGAGAAATCAAATATGGTATTTTCGAAGCCATTGTCTGTACAAAAATAGTTAAATGCGGAAAAAAATAGTATATATATAGGTGCATGCCTGTTATAAAAATGGATATTGTATAAATGCATATTTGTTGGTTTTTCAGCCTACAGGTTTTTATTTTTTTAAATGTCTCAACTATTATTTCACGCTAAATTACGGTCACAAAATACCATTAATTGAGCTTCTAAGATATTAGTACCTTCTAGTCAAATAAGCGCCATAATGTATTAAAATAAAAAATATTGTAATTTCGCTTCCTATATTTTTTAATTAAATAAAGTATTTACCCAATATATATAAGTATTTAATTAATACTATTATAATTTTATAAAGTAGGTTTGGTAAGATATAGCTCTACTCTTATCTCAGGTATCAATTAAATTCTAGTGATCAAGTGTCCTGTCTTTAAACAGGTCCAACAGCATGTCACGCGACGAGCGGTACCTTTTTGTCGCGCTGTGGCGTCGCACCTGTTTGCGGTAGCCTTAATTATCACTGATCGGTAGGTACCTACTACCAACGATATTGTGCTACTGCCATGATAAGAACTATCCTTTTAACTGATCTGTGGATACGGTATTAGGTAAGTATAAACATAACATAACATCACGCTTGTAATCCCAGGAGGTGTTATTTATTTATATATACCTTGTACACCACAAAATTACATAACAGAAATATAAATCAAACTACAAAACATACAATGGTAACCACCACACCACAACCACTTGGTAATTTATTGTAATTAATTGGGGCCATACAGCGGGCCTAGACAAAGTAACATTCGATTAGCGATGAAGCAAGTAGAAAAGCCAAAAATATGAATATTAAGGTTGACATAAGCTATTGAAATGATACGTGATCATAGGCCGTAGCGTCGTATCATAGTAAAGCGATAGTGATTGTAGAAATAGAATCGCTACGAAGCGAATACCATTTGTATATGCCCTCAGTAGTGCTATTCTGTAACCATCTCACCGTGAGAACTTAGGTGAAGTGAGCGTGGAGTGAACTGTCAGTGCCACTGATGCTAGGGATTGTCCAAGACGGGATGACACTGACAGGTCACTCCACGCAAGTCTTCACGGTGAGATTTTTCAGAATCTACATTCTGAATACACTTCTGCGCACCAAAGTGGTTTGACACGTTAATTTTAACAATTTAATTTATTTTTAAGTGAGTAAATTGTGCATTCCTATTTGTTTCCAGCCTAAAACTACTGTGTTGATTCCTAAATAATGATCATATTTTCGGTTCCCAGCCCACCGTTAGGTCGCTAACCGTGTCATTATGTACACCATTACTAACGGCATTACGAGTATCTACGACAACCTCAGTAATAATAACTAATAACATGCTCGCTTACACCGACATGGTAACGCCTACAATCATTTAGCAGAAGTAGTTCAGCTTAAAGCTTGAACACACCGAATGCAGATTTTGGCAAAAAGCGCGTAGAGATAGCATATCTACTGCACAAACATCATGAACAACTTTGACATGACAGATGAAAACCACATTTCTTTTATTCATATGTCATTTTTTTCTATTCTTCCGTCGACAAAGCTCAGTCAAAGTTCGGTTTAAAGATTATCACAATAATTCGCTGACACTTAAAGCACAACTTCTGACATAACTTGTTTGATTGATTGCTCGCATAGGTATCCAGTGTGGTGTGTACCCAATATGCACTGAATATGTTTTATGGCTACACATTGTACAATATTATTGAACACATAACTTTATTACCTACAATTTTTTGAGGCTGACTGTACCTATGTTTCTAATGAAGTGACTTAATAAGGCAGCTACATAAAGCATCTGAGCAAATTTTGAGCAGCAGCACAAGAGGCCGGTGACAAAGCGGAATTATTTTAAAAAAACATAAACAGTTCGAAGTCAAATGATTCGTTGAATGATGAATCGTTTACAGCAGCCGGGGTTAGGATTCGCCTCCTTAATGATGCTACAATTATTTTCAACTATCAATCATTAAAATATGTTGCGAAATGTTGGTAATAGAACCTTTGACCTATTGATAGTAGAGTTAAGTCATATTATATTTTTTACTTGGCGTTATTTTAGATTTCATGATTTCACCCGCATCGTATGCAGATAACTATTTTTGACATTGCTGATTCTCAGCCTAATTTGAATAAATAACTTTTGATTGTGAAGTAACAATAAAAGTATCACTGACTAAACAGTGTTTACTTTAGACGATGCAAATGATGTGTTTCTTGTAGAAACTTGCGTCGTGTAAATAGGGTTTTGCTAACCAATATTTTGATTTGTCTGAAAAATTTACCTTAAAACCCAAAAACACAGCTGAATCTGATCTTGGTGTGAATCTGATCTGAAACCGGAATATAAAACACCTTATGCAGCTGTCGGCGAACCAAGCCCTTCTCTACAAAAACCTGTATAATGTATCTAAGTTCTGCTAACTACTACAAACATGGATTTTAAATTAATTTCGTAAAAAATAATGATTCACGTACACCTCACTCCAATAAACTTGACTTTTAAATTAAAATACACCAAGGTTATAAAATACGTAGGAACTAGTGTTCCAAAAATAACTGCCTATTTACAGTCGTAATATCTTTTTTGGAACTTGAATGCCAGAAGCTCGACTTGTTTTAGAGCAAGATTTAAAACAAAACCTGTGATGATACTCACGTGGTAAATTACGGCCCACACCCTCTCACAGAGAGAAGGAATTTTATAGGTGGAAATTCCGCCTAGTATAGAACATTCCGCCGCGGAAAATATCTACTATGCTATGCTATAAGAAAATTTGTTTACCTGGGTGGAACAGGCCTCGTGTTGGCTGGCCTCATGGTGGTCGTAGGCCTGGTGGTAGCCTGCGTCATCGGTCTGGGCGTCGCGCTAGCTGATGATGGACTGCCTTGAATCAGCTCACCATCGTTTCCGAACCTGGAATATAGAGTAAAATGGGGCTTAGTGAAATGTGTCGTGGAAAACAATCCCTTATGGTCAAGGTCGGATCCAGGATATTTTTCTGGGGGGGCACAAGGGGCGGACGGGCAAAAAATTTACAATAACTGTTAGAAATAAACTTGAAGTAACATACTTCAAGTTTAATTCTACAAGTTCAAGTATGTATACTCGTATGAAGGTTTATGAAAGTGTCAAAACAATAGAAAAATTAAATGTTTAGTAAAGACAGTTTTCTTTTATGTTTCCTGCTAAAGATGTCCAGCACTTAATTAGCGCCCATTTTTGCCGCAACGTTTGCCGCAACGTCTTGATGGATCTCCACAGTACACAAAAATACCCCCGTGCCCCCCCTTAAATCCGGCCCTGCTTATGGTTTTGTCATTTCAGGCTTTGTAAGCACAACGACCGTCTTGGCGTGTTTCCTGGTATATAGATGAGGGTAGGGTTACCGTTTATAAGTTTGAAAAGTCCTGATAAATAACTGTACATTTTACTTTTTAATATTTCCTTTTCAGCACTGAGCGCCTGTGCGGCCTGTACGGGCACGTCCTTTTGCTTTGTTTATCAAATGTTGACCACTGAATAAATCCACAGTGGTTGCAAACGTAGCCATGGTGTCCGTATTTCTTGACGTATTGATAGCAGCCAATACGCAGACAATCTATATGCGCCGTGCTCCTCTCGGGCCGCGACAGGCCTCGACAAGCGTATAGCAACGCCTGGCGCTGCCTGTCAGTTAACGGGCCATGGGGCCGCGTCTTATCTAGTGCAGCCCATTTAAAACGAAGACAAAGGTAGGTAGGTAAGTACAAAATTTGTGAGAAAAATAATGATGTCACGACAAAAGAAGAATGCCCATTTTTCACCTGACTATGTATAGAAATGAAATAAATCTTAAAATACAGCTAATTAAATTATATATTCAATACGCTTATCACAATGTTAAAAGAAACGCAGGGTTTTTTTAATTTTAATTTTTCCTTATGCTTATTCTAAGTCAAGGGTAAACATATTAGCATGTTTTGACGCACCTCAACTACCCTTTTTTACAACGTTCCATTTTACACACTACTACTTGACTTTATTCAACTCTGTTTCTGAGTTTCTTACATTATTGTACGTTTAATTACCTCAGTAAGTATTTCTTTTTAGTCAATGTATAATACAGATTAATTAAAAATAAATGAATTATTAAATTAATGAATCATGCAATATGTAATTGAGTTAGGATGATTGAAACGTATTTTTTAACGTTTGACATTATATGCTCGACACTCAATTTATGGTGACAATCATCGAGAGTCTAAGCAATGACTTATGGGTAGCTGGTATTAAGGAACTCACAAAGAAAAAAGACGTTTTAGAACTTAGATATGTATCATTAAGTAAGTATTACTATTTTAGATTAAACTTCGAGTGTTAAATAATTCGTTCTAGCACCTTTATTTCTTTATAACGGCAAATCCTAACCAAAGTAACATTAATATTTTTTGGACTTCGTAGCGTTACAATTGAAAAAATGACCATATGACATTATTTTCTAAGCTTACAGGTAGTGTTTCTACTATATCTTATAACTATACAAAAACTTTCATTATCAGGTTTTCAAATGTATGGGAAGTGGGCATTGTTCTTTAGGCACAAAGTGTAATTGAGAAGGCCACTAAAGTCCGCGCGAACCAGTATGGAACCAGTAGTTCTCCAGGGGGAAAGTTCAGTTTCTCTTTATACAGGGCTTAATCGGAGCTCTCTTCAAAATGTGATACTTTCTTAACATTCGGTAGGTAGGTACTTAAGTACATAAGTAACGGACGTGCTAATAATGACAACTGTAAATATGACCTCCTTTATGATCTCAATGGACTAAAAACAAAAGTACAATGACCCGAAAGTGCCTGAGCCTTGGCGTTTTAATTATAATTTTGTACGTTTAGGTTTTTATTTTAGTATGAAATATGAATTTAGTTTGTTAAGCTTGAATGATATGCTGTTTTTTTTTCTTCTATTTTTTGGTAGGTGTGTCGTGTTGTTCACACTCTTTCTCTCCGTTCCGTTTTTAGAAGTGATGACTTTTCAATCGGCTGTCACTCTCACGTACAGTGTAATTCATCCACAATGTAAATCATCCATAGTTCATAAATAAATAAATAAATGACGCAGAGTATTAAACGATAAACATAAATAGTAAATTTTTACCATTTATGTTTATCGTTCAAAACCAGCACGCGAAGTTGACCGTGTTTTGTCGATAGAAGAATAGACAAAATTAAAATTTTGTTTTATTCATGTTTCATTTGGTCTTTTCTTTCGTAGACAACATTCGTTTCTATGGTGGTCATGATACGCGTGCAGGTCTAAATGAATGGTTTTATCTACCTATTATTTGACACAAGAATGAAGGCTTAGAGGATGTTTAACTAGTACCTTTAGGGACTACCACACGTACCACTTATTTAGTATGTAACTATTATACTATTATTGCCCTAACTAAGGAGATTTCTTCAGGTATCGTCAAAAGACACGACTGAAAACAGTAGGAATCCGTGTATTGTGACGAAAGACTAAATAATTGTTGATGGTTCGGCGACTCAGCCACAGAGCAAGCATCGCCGGCCGCTGTTAGAGGCGGCATAGTCATAGAAACGCTTTCCATACACATCAAGCGTCTTTACTCGCGCCATGACACAAATTCATATAGGTAAATAAAAATGCATGTTGGTATAAGTACAGGCACGGACCCTTGTTAGGGTGGCGGGTTGTTCCTGTCAGGGTGGCGGGTTGTTCGAGTTATATGGTTTGAAAAAATACAGGTTTGATACTCCTTTCCTAGAGTATGTAAAAAAAGATTCAAAATTATTTAAAAAGATTTGTGCTATTGCTAAATCAAAATTCTTAAGCGAATCGATAAAAAAATCCAGTAATAAAGTAAAAACCACTTGGAAAATTATCAACAATTAAACGGGTAAGTCGGTTAATCAAGAAAATCAACTTGAGATTATGGTCGAAAACAAATTAGGCAGCTGACGTAGCTGAGGCATTTAATGAGTTTTTTGCCAACATACCTATAACTACGACTTGCTCCTTAAATTCGTCCCCGTCTAAAGCTGAGAACATTTTGAATAGTAGTGTGCCAAAATGTACTCGCTTATTTAGCTTCGAACATGTAACGCCTAGTGATGTAATTAACGTCTTTAACACTCTTAAGTCTAAAAAACACTGGTGATAACTGGGGCATCTCCATTAAACTTTTAAGTAATATAATAGACATCGTAGCCCCCTATCTAGCTATTACTTTTAATAAATGTGTTGATCTAGGAACTTTTCCTGACCTCATGAAGAGTAGTAAAGTCATACCATTATTTAAATCTGGTAATAAAAATATCATTAGCAATTTTAGGCCTATTTCTATCTTACCAGCATTTAGCAAAATATTTGAAAAGTTAATACTTAATCAGTTGCTACGACATTTTAACTTAAATAGACATTTTAATCCATCGACGCAGCTGTACGTGTCACGTTTACATCACACCACGAAGGTAGAAGACGTGGTGGAGTACATAAGGACGAAGACCAAGTTCACCTTGAGAGTCGAGAAGTTGGAGTCACGCCATAAGATTAACTTCAAATCTTTTGTGGTGCGGGTTCCGACTCATCTCCTGGAAAGTTTCTTGAAGGAGGAATTTTGGCCGACGGGTGTCGTATATCGGCGTTTTCGCGGAAGGCTACACGACACCACGACTCAGCGCAATACGTCGCCGACCCAACGTAATAAATAAATAGATTATTTTGTGTATTTTAAAATTATGTATGTTAGGCTATAAGGTATTTATGTTATAGGTCTTAGTTACCTGAATTAAATAAATAAATGAATTATTATAAATAGTCTACTTCATAATGAACAATATGGCTTTACAAAAGGACGTTCGACTACGGATGCGGGTGTTGCTCTGCTGAAACACATATTTAATGCATGGGAGAAATCGCAAAATGCTATTGGAGTTTTCTGTGATCTCTCTAAAGCCTTTGATTGCGTGCGCCATGACACGCTTTTGCGTAAACTACGTCATTACGGTGTCCAAAACGAAGCTCTCAACGTAATAAATTCTTATTTACATAGTAGGTTCCAATGTGTAGATGTCGATGGTGTGAAATCTTCCGAGCTACTAGTTCAGTTAGGTGTACCTCAAGGCTCAATACTGGGTCCATTCTTGTTCTTAGTGTATATCCATGACTTACCATTCTATTTAAATGATATCTGTGACGTTGTACTGTTTGCAGATGATACCTCTCTTATTTTTAAAGTAGACAGGAATAGACAAGATTTTGACGACGTAAACAGTGCACTCTCAATGGTTACGGATTGGTTTACGTAAAATAACCTAGTTCTCAATGCCAAGAAAACGAAATGCGTGAAGTTCGTCTTACCGAATGTTAGAAGAAATCTAGGACCCAACATCGTCTTAGATAAAGAGCGGCTGGAAACTGTAGACTCGGCGGTTTTTCTGGGCATAACAGTGGATGCCAAACTTCAGTGGGGCCCACACATATCAAGCCTAGCAGGGAGGCTCAGTTCAGCCGCCTACGCCGTCAGGAAAGTAAGACAATATGCTGACGTTGATACAGCTCGGTTAGTCTATTTTAGTTATTTCCACAGCGTTATGTCCTACGGTATTCTGCTGTGGGGCAAAGCCGCTGATATTCAAAATATATTCGTCCTTCAAAAACGAGCTGTCCGAGCAATTTATCAGCTAGGAGCCAGAGTTTCTCTTAGAGATTTTTTTAAAGATATTGGTAGCGATAATAGTAGCTTTTTCTCTATTACAAGCAACGACGACAGTTTCGTAAGCATTCCTTCTCTTGCTGACAGTCTTGCAGCGCAGTTTTCTGATGTTCCTAAGAATTTTAACGTTATACATATTAACGCTTAGAGCATTCCGGCTCATTTCCACGATATGCTGGCAAGCTTTGACTGTAAGAACGTACATGCTATTCTTATTTCGGAGTCATGGCTAAAACCTTGTCTCCCTTCAACGAGTTACTCTCTTCCCGGCTTTCAACTTATAAGAAACGACCGGTCGGTTGGTGCTGGTGGAGGTGTTGCCATATATCTCCGCCCACATATTCCCTACTCTATTGTCAATGTGTCAACGCAGCCACCGCCATCAAATGCTGGTGAGCATCTCTTCCTTGAAGTCGAACTAAGCCATTCAAAATTACTTCTTGGCGTCTATTATTGTCCCTCTTTACGCGTTAATTTCTTTTCGTCTTTTGAAAATCTTTTAGAAATACTGGTACCTTCTTACAGTCATAGTATAGTTATGGGTGACTTTAATACTTGTCTTCTGAAAAAAGACCATCGCTCTTCTTCTCTGACTAACATTTTAGCTTCTAGTAATCTGTCCATTCTGACTCTGAGTGCCACTCACCATTTTCCTAACTCTACTCCTTCACTTCTTGACTTGATTTTTGTCTCTTCCCTTGATCACGTAGCTAAGCATGGCCAATGTTCAGCCGATGCCTTTTCCTATCATGACCTAATCTTTCTGTCATACAAAATTCGCCCACCTAAGGCTAAAGCTAAGATTCTCATGCAACGCAATTTTGGTGAAATGAACGTAGACAATCTTTGCAAGGATGCCAGCAATATAGACTGGACTGCTCTGTATGCCTCTCCTTCAGTCGATGAGCAAGTTAATATTTTTACGAATAAAATTATCGAGCTTTACGATCATCACGCACCTGTTCGAGCAGTTAAGGTTAGACATTTGCCGGCGCCGTGGATTACAACTGAGATTAAAACGCTTATGCACAAAAAAGTTTTGGCTAAGTCTAAATATAAGCGTAGGGCTAATGACGCTAACAGGGAACGATACCTCTCTATTCGTAATCATTGCAATAAGGTGTGTAGGAATGCAAATCGCCACCACATTCATACTTCGGTCCAAAATGGGGACGCATCCAAAGTTTGGAAATTTCTTAGTTCATTGGGGGTCGGTAAAACTCGACAAGAGACAATCCCAAAAGACATAGACATTGATGCAATGAATTATCATTTTACTGCTTCGTCCAATTTTGATAGGACTATTAAACTTAATACACTAAATTATCTTTCTTCTCTTCCGACTCCCAATTATTCCCCATTTGTTTTTGGTCAGTTCTCCGCATGTGATGTTAAGAAGAGCATACTTTCGATTACTTCCAATGCAGTAGGAAGTGACTGTATCAGCCGTAATATGTTAGTCCCTGTGCTAGATCTTATCCTTCCTGCCATTAGTCACATCCTAAATTTTTCTGCATCTAGTGGTGTCTTTCCATGCTCATGGAAAGATGCTCAAATAATTCCTTTACCTAAAAAGTCTAATCCAACATCCTTTTCTGAATACCGTCCAATATCCGTCTTACCATTCCTATCCAAAGTCCTTGAACGGTTAATTCACAATCAAATAAGCACTTTCCTCTCTAAAAATAATCTTCTCAACCCCTTCCAGTCTGGCTTCCGTCCTGGTCATAGCACCACCACAGCGCTTCTAAACATTACGGATGATATAAGGTCAGCCATGGAAGACGGTAATCTAACGGTCTTAGCTTTGCTAGATTTCAGTAACGCTTTTAATACTGTTGATTTTGATGTTTTGCTTGGCATTCTTTGCTCTCTTAACATGTCTCCATCGGTAATTGACTGGTTTCGTAGTTACCTGTTCGGTCGGCGGCAACGTATTTGCATTGGAGAGACCTTGTCTTCCTGGTGTAATACTTCTGCCGGTGTACCTCAGGGTGGTGTTCTATCCCCTTTACTTTTCGCAGTTTTTATTAACTCCATCTCCGACGAACTAATTTCTTCCTACCATCTTTATGCTGATGATCTACAAATTTACTCGCGAGCTCCTCTCGGAAATCTATTCGAGGCTTTCGTAACGATTAATCGTGATCTAGCCCGAATATGCGACTGGGCTAAGAGATACGGGCTTATGGTTAACCCCATAAAGACGCAGGTTGTGGTAGTAGGCAGTTCAAGGACGGTCTCAAGGATCGACTGGACGACTCTTCCTCAAGTTTCATTTGACAACTCAGTTGTTCCCCTCAGTGAGAAAGTTAAAAACTTAGGGATATTCATTGATAAGAACTTCTCTTGGACTGCCCAGCTACAGGAAGTTAGCCGCAAGCTATTTGCATCCGCTGCATCTTTGAAGAGATTGCGTAATTTTCTGCCGACTGCTACCAAGATTGCGCTTGCACAATCGCTTCTTTTACCCATCCTTGACTATGCTGATGCCAGCTATCTTGACCTTACCCAAGACCAACTCGATAAACTTGAGCGGCTTCAAAATTTTTGTTTAAGATTTATATTTTGCTTGCGCAAATATGACCATGTGTCTGAATTTCGTGTGAAGCTCAAGTGGTTACCAATTCGCCTTCGCCGTAATGCTCACATTCTTTCCCTGGTGTATAATGTGCTCTTTTCCCCTTCCACTCCTAACTATCTCAAGAAACGTTTCCAGTTTCTTTGCGACTCCCATACGAAATTTTTAATATCATCGGATAACTTAAAGCTTAAAATGCCTAAGCAAGCACTCCACAATTTTCCTCGACAAATCTTTTACTGTCCAGGCCGTTCGTCTGTGGAATGCACTGCCTGTCGAAATAAAACACGCGCAGTCGTTATTTGCGTTTAAAAGACTCGTGAAGGATCATTACTTGTCGTTGTGATCTTGCTTTCGTAAACTGTAATTATCATTTATTTACCTTTCTTATATTTCGCTTATATGTATGTATTTATGTATCTATTCCTTAGGATATGTTAATATGTATATATCTGTGTATCTATTTTAGTTTAATGTATATTTATTTCTTGCACCACTGACAGCCCCATTTTATGTCCAGACAAATCACTGTCCATTCTAAGGTTGCCTGGAAGAGATCGCAGAAAGCGATAAGGCCGCCCATTGTATGTTTTTTAGTATGATATGTTTTTTTTGTTATGTCATTTTGTGGTGTACAATAAAGTATATATAAATAAATAAATATTCTCACGGTGGCATCTCAATTCATTTTCGCAAACATCTTATATATTAGGCAAAATATACAATAAAAACAGTGATTTTCACAATGTTAACACTAGAAATAAGAACAAACTACGTGCTCATTTCACCGGCTTCATAAGGTCCATAACTCATTTGTTGGGCTTGGTATAACCTTTTGTAACAAGTTGCCCTCTTCTTTACTAGATTTACCTTTTAATGCGTTTGAGGCTCAAGTAAAATCCAACCTTTGTTAGGTTGGATTTTACTTGAGCCTTAAACGCATTGAGCCAAAGGCATATTATTCCATTAACGACTACTTAAACGATAAGAACTGTTGGTCGCTGTGATTAACTCAAGACAATGTTTGTGTTCTTTCTCCAGAATCAGCTTACCTACTGACAGGGTATATGAGTTCATATATTTGTTTATTTATTATTGGCATCATGATCCACTCATTACAATGTTTTTTAATGAGCTGTATTGCAATATGTGGTTAGCTAGCGACCTCGACAATTGATAATATTATTCTTGCCTGAGCAACCGGCAACAAGTACGTCATGCTCCCTTAGATGTCACTGCTTGCGGTAGCGTCGGGGGTCGTGTTTCCTCCTTCCCTCAAATATGGCGAGGGGGGTAATGGCTGATCTTTGCGTTATGCTCGTGAACGGGTGCTGCTTGTGGTGACTGGTAGTCTTGCTGTCTATGGTTTTATTATTGTTACAGTAATTGTTCTGTTAATTTATTTTACTTCGATGGTCCTAGTTTATCATTTGTGTGTACATAATCCAGCATTGTATTTGTTAGCTGTCATGCCCTTTAGGCCTGGATGTATTATGTTTTGTTTGCATAAACTTTTTTTTTTTGCTTGATTTCATTGTTTTTTTTTGTTAGTATTTTGGCGTGGCTAGCCGACGTTTGGAAATTAATTTAATTTAATGTTTTGTTAATTTCTTACTATTGCATATAATCCAGTTCTTCTAACCGAACAGACAGCTGTGCTGCTGGGGAGTTTGTTGCGCCACTTTTTCTTCCCAGCTAAAACGCTAGGAAGGCGGGCGGGCGTTTTAGGGGACTGTCTGATGTAATTTTGACGTTCGAAAAGTGCTGATTCTCAGCCTAATTTGAATAAATGACTTTTGATTTTGATTTTTTGATTTTAGAGATAACGTGGCACAGGCAACTGAAGGAACACGGGTGGGTTTTAGCCAGTCAAAACCTGACAAGCCCTTCCGCTCCACCCAGAGCGGGAGAAGTTGATGATTTCCCACCCAAGAAAAAAAAAGATTGGCAGGACCAAAAAAATAATTGCAGTTCCGTTCCTATAAATGAACACCGCGCAGTTCAAAACTTTTCACTTTTCTATGAAACAGCAACTGTTTTTTCAGGATTAGGTTCAAGAATCATATTCTGAATTCATGGTTACAGTTAGCGCATGCCTGTGTCATCCTGAAAATAAAGGAGATTGATAAACTCCAACACCGTTTGACCGATCACCTGTGTACTGTTACATGAAAAAGTTTTTATAGTGTTTTATTCAGGCCTTCACGCGAACGAAGCCGCGGGGAAAAGCTGTGACTAATAAAGGCTGAAGGCTTTGAAGGCGGTTCGTGACAGAAGATCAAAGCACTTTTGGCACCAAGAATTTTATTGGTACTGCCGCCTTTAGACGCCATGGCGATTCCAAGCTCTGTGGACTCTTCTGATTTAGGAGCCAGAAGTATAAAAGGTAATTCTAAAATAGTAAATAACCTCATGACGAAGGCACGACCGTGTGGACTCCTTTCTCAATGGTTCACTCAAATACCGATACGAATTAGGAATCTAGTCCGTAATGGTCACGACTAGTTTTGTTGAATGACTTGGGATTATAATTTCAAGGTGACTTTGTATTTTTATATCATAAGTATTAAGACTTAAGTTATACTTTGATGTAATCCAAAATGGAGAACTTTGACAAAAAAGAGGGGCCTTACTAAAAAGAGAAGAGACCACAAGTATCAAATTTAAAAGTAATGCCACTTATCATTTAAAACTGTAGTTTGTAAGACTGTACCCCTATCGTATATTAATTAAAATATTGAGGAGTACACATAGAATAACGCGAAATCTCTCCACTTAAATGAAGTGAAGTGCTAGTTGCTATGTGCATCGTTATAGAATATGAATCTCATAAATATGCGATAACCATAGGATTACTCGGACATATTAATAGGCTCATGCGACAATAAGTGACGATTCAAAGTGGTCGATAAATATATCGCTTTTTCGCGTTTTCTTTAATTCGATTAGCTATTGTTGGTATTAGGTATTTGAATGACAGGTCATTCATTACGTGCCCGAATTAAATTGAATGGTGAGTTCCGACAGTTTTATGTATTAACAAACATTCAGTGTTTTCTTTTTATGAAGAAGGAAGTATTACTACTTCTACTTTAAGACTCTGTCGTTATAGGTTTTAGTTTCTTACATGAATTTTATAAAATTATCTTGAGATGCAACTGTACTTCGTTGTTTAACGTAGTCTATTCTATCTACTTCTTCATTGTCGTCTCTGGCTCTTCTTTTCTTACAATATCTACACAGCTCATTTTGTTTTCGGCTATATTAACCATCACCAAGCCGTCGAAACCGGTTGTTTTCTAAGGCTTTAAATTCGTCGTTACTTTTAGACGAATCTATCAGTTATAAAATTTCATGCCACCAAGCGGCGGTGGATCGATTACCATAAATCGTTGCAACACATGTAACCGATTGTTACCGAGCAATTAAGTCTGCAATCAGGTCTCAGACTTAACCAGTCCATCGGAAACCGTGTTTAGAGTGAACGAAACATCGATTATATTATTTGTGTGAACACGCGAACCAAGAGATTCAATGAACGTGTGACGTAATTTGGCACAATATCGTTTGTTAGCTTGCTTGAGATTAGAATTCTTAAAGATAACTTTGTATATGACTATGGGATTGTTATATTTGCCGCATAAACAAGGATGTTATAATTCTAGTGATTAAAGTTATTACTAGTTATAGTGTAGGCGATATCCTAACTAATAACCTTACCTAACTAACATCCAGTATTGTTACGTTAACAATTCGCCACACACGCAATCTAGCTTGCGTTGTAGGTATTATATATTTTATTACATTGTCTTCATTTTATAATATGATCTAGTTCATAGATGTGGACACATTCAATTTACTGGTTCTCAGTGCAAAATAGGCACTCATCACAGATTAACCCGCCCCTTCATGTTGACTATATGATTTGTTTACAGAACTCAGTATTACTCAGTAGTCTAGGTAATAGTGGAGGGCCTGGACTCATGGTTGGTGCAACCCAGTTGCCTTGCCTAATTGATTGTCAAGATCTTCATTATGTATTTCATCGAACCCATAATATATGACCAATGCGGTAATAGGTATACGTGGCATCCCACTGACTGATACGATACGATCCAAGGGGGAGTTGAATAGGTAACTATAGCTTACCTGTTAAGTACAGCAGGTTTCGGTGGTGTCGGCTCCGTGGGTACGGGAACCGGGCTGGCGACTGTCGGGGGTATCGTGGGGATCCGAGGCGGCTCCAGAGAAGACGATGTGGGGATCGCGCTCCCTGTGGGCATACAAGATATTTAATTAATGAAGTTGGAGTTTGATGCAGTTGAATTTGAAAAAGCATTGAAATCCCATAAATCGATGAAATGAAAGATAAGTTTGGCTCTCGATGTTACTGTTCATATTAGATATCTTATCAAAAAGCGTCACTTTGGTTGTCAAATTGAAGGTTCACGAAAGTGGGAATTACTAAATTAGTCGCAATGGCCTCAAATTCCTCATTAACCAAATCTCAAAACGAAATAATTTAAAAATATCAGTTTCCTCGGATTCAAGTATTACCTTGCAGGAATGCAAAACTAAATGTCGCTACTGACTTCTAAGCTCTAATTCGTAAGCTTTAAGCCTTTACAAAGAACATAAAGATGAATGCAAGTGACAGCTCGTGTACAATACTCATTTATACTCCAATACAGGCTGCTTCCTCAAGGGTAACCACGCCAGTTCTCTTCGACAATAGATCTCTATTTGACAGATCTTGTGCCAAACAAATTATGGCTGCAACTCTAATCTATTTATCAATTTAAGATTTAATAGTCGTCGCAGCAAAAAGACGACGCAGCAAAAAAGTTGGCCAAAATGTTTTGAGACTGGGTTTAGAATATCTACAGTGAAATCTTTTTGTTTTTGCATCCTTGGTTTTAGAAGATGTTTGTCTTTTTATTATGTTGTTGATGTCGTTGTTTTTTAAAGGATTTCAAAATGGTCTGTTGTTTATTTTATTTTTGTTTTTATATTAACCTTGATTATGTTTTTGATGTCATTATTCCTTACAGAAGTTTTTTTTTTGTTTTTAAAACGATTTCAAAATGATTTTTTTATATATTTATTTATTTTATTATTTATGTACACACAGTAAAATACAAAGGGACACGACATAACTACAATTTGAGTACAAAGGTGATCTGTCGTATATTTTATTTTTGTTTATATATAATAACCTTGTCTGCTTATTGCCACTGATTTCAGGTTTTATGGTTTTTAAATACTTGCTTTGCCTAAATGTTATGAAAATCTGTTATATGATACAAAAGTAATCAATCTTTGAAATACCAAAAAGAGTTAAACAAGTTTTTAAATTCAATACTGTCATCACATTCATCACTTCAGAAGTCTGTAGGTTTCTAGCTACAGTAAAAAACTAAATAATATAAACGAATAAAGTTTTGACGTTTTGGCAGATGGTTCGACATGATGCATCCATTTATTATTTTATCAAAGCTTCATTTTATATGTCAAGCTCTACCATCACAGATATAAATCTGGCTGCCAGACGCAAATAAACATCTTCATAGCGTAACGACGGCAATCTAAATGCAGTGTGCCCAGAATTCGGCTATTAATGTGTTAATTACCTGATCCAGGAATAGTATTAAAGTCTTCTTTAGCGAGGAACTCTTCAAAGTATCTGGTGAAGTCCCCGGTGGGGTCCCAGCGAGAGGCCAGCTTAGCCCACTCGGTCGGGTACCCGTACTTCAGCCTTTTGATCACCTTCACCGCTGTTCTCTTCTGTCGCTCTGTGCATCTGACGCACTTCGTTCTTAATGCCTCGGGAAGTATTCCTGGAAAGAAGAGATCGTTTTTTGTTAAAATGTGGTTTAGTGCATAATTTATTAGCTTTTTTAGTAGATATCTTAAATCGTTTCAGAGTTCGTCGTTCAGAGAAGGTAGTGATCTCGGAGGACACCATACACACATAAAGCATTAATAAACATAACGTAACATCACGCATGTAATCTCAGAAGGGTTAGGCAGAGGTGTACCTATTGAAAACCCACAAAAAAACAAAAAATGTAATTATGTCCAATATTCGTGCTGCTTTAGCATGAATATGGACATAATTACATTAAAGTGAAGTGTCAAGCGATTTTGTACTTGGCTTGATTTTACCATCCTGCCTGTAAATGATTACTTATGGAACAGGCCCAGATAAAATATGTTTGTGCGATGAAAGGGTTTTGCCCTGAGTGAGACACTAACCGGTTGCATTTTTGGACAATTGAAGTCGCCTTATAATTTTCTGATAGATTATTACCGAATTATTGGTGTCTAGATAGGTATTATCATTTACGTTTCTTTTTTCCAACTAGAGTTTAATAGAACAAGTTGGTAATGCCATTGTATTTAAATTATGCAGGTCACCCTTCACTTCAAACTTGAAACCAAGATATAAACCAGTCACCTGCAAGTTTGCATTGTTTACTCTTGCAACGGTGCTTTTAAAACGGGGGCGTAACTGACAGATGCATGTATATGGGCACATACTATCTACATAGTTATTTACATATCTGTCACTTAGAAAGGTATGGTATTTTTTTTAGTATTAAGGTAAAGGACCAACTTTCATTCTAAAAATAATATAAGCATTTATTTACATACATTTATTAAAACGTCTTCATTATTTAATCCGGTTGCTCTGATGTTTGGATAAAAAAAAATGCGTAAGCTTACTTGGATCGACGTTTATTTGTGAACATACATTTTCAGTAATGAATCTTAACCAATCGAAAAATCGAAACCGCCTAGCAAATGAAAACTTGGTAGCAATAACATATGGCGACCAGTAATCTGGAGCTAAATAAGTATAAAGAAAATTGTCTCGTGAATTCAATGCCCTGCATCAAACTAAATATTGTAATTTATACAAAGAAGATACGTACTTAATTAAATTATTTTAAAACGTTTATCTAGTCATTTTTCTTTGTAGCGGGCCGCCTTTGGATCACAAAACGCCCTTTTTTTATAAATGGCAGCTCGCAGGTCAACCTATGAGGTTGTCGTCTGCTTAGACGGACTTGCCTGTGGTTGCCCTAATAAATTAAAAAAAAATAGCGACAACGCTAAGGGCACCCCCTGTGGGGTACGAACCTCGGCTTAGGGCGTCGCTGGAAGAGGGCAGCAAGGGACTAGCTGGATCAGGATTTGAGTAGTTTAGGGACGAACTTAAAGCTACAGGCTCAGCGGCGCGGGCTGGCTCGAGCAAGGGTCGGGAGGGGCGTGGATTTGGGCGTCGCGGCGGGCCTCGGCGGCGAGGACGGTAGGACGGCGATCGGGGTTTGGGCTTATGTAGTGTGCTGGTGGCCTTACTACTCTCCTGGAGGAGGGTAGTGGCGTCGTCGGGGGCGATACCGGGTCGGCGAATACTGCTAATGCGGGAGGGAGTGTAGCGGGCGGCACCTGAGATCAAGGGGTTGGAGTGTTTAATGCCACAGTCAAAGAAGCGCTTCGATAAGCGTTTCATGAACTGGTTTATGGTAGGCATTTTAAGGTCGATGTGGAGATTTATATTACGGACATAGAAGGGGGCACCCGTGACCTTTCTGAGGAAACGGTTCTGGAGGGTCTGCATCTTATGGAGATGACGTGGGTGAGCGTGCGCAAATACAACGCAGGCATAGGTCATGATGGGACGGATGACTGCGGTGTAGATGCGCAGCTTGCATTTAAGTGACAGTTTACTACGGGCTGTCAGTACAAAGTGGAGCCTGCTAAGAGCGAAGGGGGCGCGCGCGCGAACCGCCTTAATATGAGCCTTAATGGTAAGGTTTTCATCGAGGATCATGCCTAGGTATTTGGCTTGCTTCTCCCAGGGGATCGGCTTACCGTACATAGTGATCGGGCTGGGAAGTGGGGGAGGGAGTCGACGACGTCTCGAGAAGAGAACCGCCTGACTCTTATCGGGGTTACAAAACGCCCGAGTGGCCCCTACCTTTTATAAGTCTGTGGATCCCTGGCTTAGTCAAAAAAAAGTGTAAAACAGATGCTATTATCGCTGCATTGAAAAGCTAGCTAGATTCAATGGAAGTCCATAAGGCTACTTACTATAACTGGACGTCATATTACAAGGGCTATGTAATAATTGCCGCACAAGTCGATCAGCAAGTCGATTCTGTAAAAATCTCACCGTGAATGCTTGCGTGGAGTGAGCTGTCAGTGTCATTCCGTCTTGGTCAATCACTAGCATAAGTGGCACTGACAGCTCACTCCACGCTCACTTCACCTAAGTTTTCACGGTGAGATGGTTACAGAATAGCACTACTGGTTGAGCTACGCTTGCCGCGGTTGGGTGACCATCTTTACATACCATGAACCCACCGTGCCTTGGAAAGCACGTTACATTTCCACCAACAAATATGTACAACCGTTTTTCGAACTAACATTTTGAATGGGACATCCTACGATCGGTTTTTGTTTACATACATAAAATCACGCCTTGTTTCCCCGAAAGGTTAGACAGAGGTGTACCTATAGTACACCCACATTTAGCCAGTTATGTTTAAGTCCCATGTAATAGGGGGCGAGTCTATTGCCATCAACCGGGCACAAATCCAGACTCCGGGCTGCTACTGAGAAATTCTAGATAGAAAAACCCAATAACACGTTGCCCGACCTGGGAATCGAACCCAGGACCTCATGCTCAGCAGTAGCTCTTGCGACCACTAGACCAACGAGGCAGTCGGTTTTTGTTTAATTCTTTGATTTTCGTTTACCAGTAGTGCCATCAATATATGCACAGATATGTTGGCCGTAATGTAACCGTTGGTCCCGGCTGTCTTTTGTAAATCTTTGACAGTCGTTACGGATCGTCAGAAGCCCGAAAGTCTGACAACCAGTCTTACCAAGGGGTATCGTGTTACCTAATAACTGGGTTGTGGTGGTCAGCTAGGCAGTCGCTCCATGTAAAATACTGCATCCGGTAAGACTGGAAGCTGACCCCAACATAGGGTTGTGAATAGGCTTGGATGATGATGATGATGCAAGTTAAAGATTTCACGGGCCATCAAAACTGCATTGAAAAAAACCGTTCTCTGAATTTGTCATTATATACAATATGTAACAGAAACCCTGTCCGATCCAAAAAAGGCGTATTCCTGGTTTAACATACGTACTAGAAAAAATAGTAAAAAAAATGTAACTCATAAAAACCAAAAGCTATTGATTTTTTTTATTTTTAGTTACCATGCGAAATGTAACACTAAATATGGTAAATTTTCATAAGTTGACAACACTCCACCGGCCGGCGAAATCTTTCATTTTTTGCCTATTTTATTTCAAAGGACACCGCCCTGCATTAGCCGCGCTGTAGGTACTCATAACGAGTCCTCGATCCTTTGATGTAGCCGACTGGTCGCTACTTGTTTGGACACTTCGCGGCTTCGCCAGTCTCACGTGGAGATAGCTTGCGATCGGATGTCCGTACGTATCACGTGCCGCTATCGTATCGTGAACAATGTCGTATACCAATCAGGAATATTTGAATATGTTAATTTTTATTTGTGAGTGAATGTGTGATTCGGAAATCGAAGTAACAGCTCGGATTGTGGAAGCTTTCAAGTCACTCAAATCGTACACATGTGCGCTGCGAAGAGGACGTGCAAATTTAATAAAAAGGTGTCGAATGTGTACTAATGTTCTAGATAGATAGAGATATGTAACAAGTAAATGTTTTAATAAACTGATACCTACAGTGGGTACATTGCCAAAAGCACATCACACTAACTCAATAATAATTGTTTCTTGATAAACAGAAGGTCAGAAATCGGGGTCATTGTGCGTAAGCCTACAATAAAATATCAGCTGATACCTACGCGTAGGCAAAACGTAGATTTCTTTAGTCCTACGTTTCTTTGGCGGCACGCGACAAAGGACCGCCGCGCTCAGGCGGCTTCTTTGACACGAAACTGTAGGTGAACTCTGGTGAACCCGGTCGAGCGATCAGTGTTGCCTTTGGTATGATTATTTTTAATTTTTTAAATTAATTGTTTTCATTGTGGAAAATTAATTATCTCGTGTCCATTAAATGATTACGTATTTGTGTACGCACTACGATACCAAATAATACCCTTCAGGATCGGACAGGGTTTTCGTTACACGCTGTATACATGTATATTAACAGACCTGTTATCCTCGAAATTATCTGTCTTTGCTTAATTTTTTATTCCTTTTACCTATCATAAAGATAAAAGAAAAAAAAATCGCTTTTAGCGAAAAGACCGCCCCTTGTGTCACCAAATGGAAAATTACTACATTTATATCTGTAATTTATAAGGCGTACATAATATAGTATTATATCTAAGTATCTAGATTATTAATGTATAAACAAATATTGTAAAACATTTTAAAAGAGTAACGGTGGAGTTTCTTGCCCATTCTTCTCCATACGAAACTACCTTTTGGAATTACTTTTATTTTAATGTAAAAGTTCACGTTCAAAAGTACCTTCTAGGTACCTATTTCTGCCTATTATTAAATAAATGCTTTGACTTTGACATTGAAGGGTTAGGCAGAGGTATTGCTATAGTACACCCTACATTTCGCCAGTTATGTTATATATACTGTGTCTATATAATTATCAGCTCTCGTCCATTAAATTTAATCGGGTTTAAATTATGAGCAAGAGTCGTAAATGACGCTAACTTATTTTTGGCACTCAATCACTTTGATCTCACGATCTTTTTTATAATTAGCTCAAAAAACATGGAAATCTTTGAGCAGGGTCTTGGAGCAGGTATTTTTTTTTACTTGAGCAAATTTTAGACTTAAATGTACAAGTTGTTTTAGCCTTGTTTTTTGTTCTTAAGGAGATATGTTTTTTCCTAATAACACGTACGTGCTTACCGACATGCAGGCATTTATTAACACTTAATTATAGTTTTGAACTTTTGAGAAATGTGTTTTTGTTGACCATTATTTTAGAGGTTCATATTTAATAATCATATGTATTTTGGGTAGGTGCTTAAGCTGAGAGCTAAGTTATATACAATTACTTAGGTAATAAACTAGCAGCTCATATTAACATAAAATAACTAAGGGTAGATTTCACCAAAGCAACTAAACGCGATCAGCACATAAACCTCTCCACCCTAAAAGCTATGTTTTAGAGACAACCTTTGGATGGATTAAGGAAGAAGGAGATACAATACTGTAGATAGTCTGTGGTGTACCATTTACATATACAGGGTAGCAGGGACACCGCTCTTGAACGCGTTTTAGACTCGGTAAGACCGCCCATTGGGTCACGCATTGGTAAATTTCTTTATTAATAACTGTAATTTTTATTAATAATAATATAATAATATTACATTACGCCTGTAATCCCAGAAGGTTAGGTAGAGGTGTGCCTATGGTACACCCATATCTCGCCAGTTATGCTAAAGTCCCATGTAATAGGGGGCGAGCCTATTGCCGTCAACCGGGCACAAATCCAGACTCCGGGCTGCTACTGAGAAATTCTAAGTCAAAGTCAAAGTCAAAGCATTTATTTCAAATAGGCCCATAAAATGGCACTTTTGAACGTCAAAAATGATGGAAAAACCCAATAACACTTGTCCGACCTGGGAATCGAACCAAGGACCTCATGCTCAGCGGTAGCTCTTGCGACCACTAGAACAATGAGGCAGTTTTTTGTAAACACTATTTTAATCTTAAATTCTAATCGTCTTATTCATAATGGAGTCATTCGCTATAAAACCTATTGAAGCTATCAAACTGTTCGGTCCCTTTCTGTCAAACTTCGTTTTAACTTGACAGAAATGGGCAAAACAGTTCGATAGCTAAATAGGTTTATAAAGCAATGGGTTTATTATGAATAAGACGGTAACTCTTTTTGCTCCAATAGAACAACGTGTCTTTTGTCTCCACTTTTGACAATTAATGGCAACTTTTTTTTTTTGGGACTTTTAATAATTTTGTGGAACGCATAAAACTGTTGTTATGAAACTGCTATTAACATTATTACCGAGTTATATTTCGGAGCTTACCAATCTTTTACTTAAGTTAGGATATCTTACGAATGTTGAGAGTTATTTTAATCGAAAGTCGTTATTTTCGCATGCTGGTATAACTTTACCAGTGTCTATTTTAGAAAATGTCGCAGTTTTACCATAGAAAATAATAAAGAATTTGAACTTAATGTACGATTTGTATTCTAAAGACTATGTTCATTCGATCACGTTCGCTCGATGCGGTATGTGCTGATTATTTCCTTGTTTATTGTAAACATAAGAGTAACCTGCTTCTTGTAGCGAGTTGATAATAGGCTCCCGCAGACAGGCGCAACGCGACACTGGTGGAACAATTTTGTTCTACCGAAGCCGCGTCGTGCCTGTCTGAGGGAGCCTTAAACATGAGCTTTTTTTGTTGTCGATGTATGTATATATCTAGTCTTAAGATGGCCTTGCCCTTTTCTGATGGCAAAAGAAAAAACTTATGTGTTCTTTAAATAATTTCGCGAAGAATGTTCAAGTTGGTATGACTCCAAAATTAAATTGCAAAGATTCATTTTTGTTCACGGGTAGCACTCATATACAGGTTTTGGTAAAAACTAGATTAAAGTATATGTTTTTTATCCTGGAAAATAAAAAGTTGACAATGCAGTACAAGCGGAATCTCGTAATTGTTACCAAAAGATATAGCCGAATTTCACTATTGTGTATTTGTGTTAGCGTACTTGTACGAGCACGGTGATGTAATATCACTTTTAGTTCTAACTAGGTGGAACGTAACTGTTTTCCAGCAAATTATAATAAAATTAACTAATATGTATCTATTCCTGAACGATGTTATGCAAAAAAATATGTGAAGGAAATGTTGCAAAACAATATATAGACCCTGACTTGAGAACGAATCAAACAAAGGGCACACACAGGGTTCGGAAACGGTTAATTTTCTAAACCGGTTTATGAAATTGGTACCGCTTTTTTTTCACATTTCGATTTTGTTGAACGAAATTAACCGGTTAACACTTTTTTGTCCCTTCATTGTAATTTAACATAGAATATATTTTTCACCACACTACTTATTATTTGCAATTTTTACCCATCGCTTTTCGCCATCGGCCCTCCCCAGCAATTTTTTGGGCCGCCGTCACGGGGCAGCTCACCGTAATGGATTGCATCCCCGTAAATACAGGACGAATGGTGCCTGCCCTAACCTGCTCGGCGGAGCATCCCCCCAGTCCTAACGACGGCAGCCACGACCTCTTCCTCAGTCACAGAGTCGTCAAGGCCCAGGATACGCATGTCAGCGCACTTGGTGGGCCTGTACACTCGGACCTCGTCCGCTTTCAGGGACGCCCTGAGCTTATCAGCCAGAGCGTCTGCGGTCGGGCCGCTGGCCGCACCGGGGACCTCCAGCATCCGGGCCCCGGTCGCAGTGACCCTTAACCAGAGGCCATTGGTTACGCCGAGCTCCTGGAGGTGCACTGCCGTCCTCGCCTTGGCGAGCACCTCGCGGTAGGTCATGCCCTTCTTTTCCGCTTCCGGCTGTAGTGTGTTCACCATACCATACCTGAAATCACCCTCTCTAGTCTCCACTTTGCAATTCGTACCCCGTGGCCGCGGACTCCTGCGTTCAATTCCCAGGTGTTATAAGTTTTTTTCAATTTCTCAGTAATAGAGCAGCCTTGAGTTGGTTTTGCGTCGTTTAGCGACAATAGGCTCAACCTTTTTGTAGGTACCTAACTGTTAAAATGTTGGTGTTGGAACTGATCACCTCTAGTCTGAAATACAGATATTTTATATCTAGTTCAGGCACAGATATTCAAATCGACTCATAGAAACAAGTGTTTTAAAGGGTATCACCTTAATATTCAATTGTTGTATGTTTTTGAACAAATAAATTATACTTATACTTAATTATTATACCTCTGCCCACCCTTCGAAAAATCTGGTGTGGCGTTACTTTACCTTCGTTGTTATTTATAACCTAGATTTGAAACACGCAATATAAACGAGTGCGTCGACCTTAAACAGCCTTAAAAAGACCAATGCTAGCCCGCGGATTAAAAAAGGTTACATATTCGATAATAAAAAGCATACGATGGCTTCGAAAAGTAATTTAAATAACAGTTATTTGTAATAAATTATGACTTTTTATTGAGGATTTTACTTGAAACAAGGATTATCTTACTTCTCCATGTTTTTTGTTAAGTCTCAGCAAAGTCTTATCAGCCACAAAAAAAAAAAACGGACCAGTGCGAGTTGAACTCGCGTAGAGGCTCCGTACAATGATGTTACCCATTAAAACATTTCATTTAAAGTTGGTTACCAAGACTTACATAACGCTTTCACTGTTAAAAAATTATCAGATTTATTGAAGAGCCAAGCCCCTAATTGTACAAAGCTTAAATCTACAAACCTTACATCTTGGCCAAAATGTACGGTTTGGCTGTTTCGCGGCCGTCGCACAGACCCTCCAATGGACTAATGGAAATTAAGTCAATGGTGTTTAATGTTGTGTCATGGAACGGTCAAGTCATACATTGTGACCAAGATGTAAGGTTTGTAGATGTAGGCCTTGTAGAGTAAGGAGCATGCTGTACATTCAATCTGATAACTTTATAACAGTGAGAGCGTTATGTAAGTCTTGCCACCTACTTTACATTAAATGTTTTGGGTAGGATTTCATTTATTTTTCTAGGGTGCTCTATTTGTTTTCATTTGAACGGTGATATTTTTACTCATAGCATAATCCGGTAAAAAAGGTATTTCTTGCACGCCAACAGTTACGTTCTTCATGGACAACGAAAAATATTTCAGTAAAAATTCAACACGCTTTTATTACGCACAAAGATTTTTAAGAAAAAAAAAAAAAAAAGCTGATAAGTCAAAAGTCAACGAAGTTACGTCCTAAGCGGTTCACAAGGAGCCACGGAAGAGTTCCAGCTCCATCATCAGACCCTCGTTACCAAGTGTAATATATTGGACTCATCAAAAGAAATCGTATGACCCATGTCGAATTAGTTATTAGTAGCCACTGAAGAGTTCCACTATCTATCTCCTGGCACCATCATCAAACCCTCTGCAATCAATTGAAATCGTCCAAACGAATCATATGAACCCAAACTCGAGAAGTTTACTAGCAGCCACTGTAGAGTTCAACTATCAACCTCCTGGCTCCATCATCAGACCGTCGACACCAAGTGCAATATATTGGACTCATTAAAACAAATCATATGCCTGCAAACTCGAGGGGTTTACTAGTAGCCACTAAAGAGTTCCACTATCCACCTCCAGGCTCCATCATCTGATCAACTACAAGATACCATTTTATAGTTCTGTCATCCGAACTACATTCTTTCATCCTTCTGATAAGATTAATGTATACAAAATATTGTAAAACATTTTAAAAGAGTAAGTAAGGTGGAGTTTCTTGCCCCTTCTTCTCCATACGAAACTACCTTTTGGAAGTGGCGCCTAAAATCAGTTCTATTTTTAATGTAAATGTTGACGTTCAAAAGTGCCTTTTATGGGCCTATTTGAAATAAATGCTTTGAAATAAATGCGTGACTTTACATATTTAGTTTCATTTCGATACGACAATTAGAAGTACGTTAAAATTTATTTCTTAGATTTTATTACATTGTTAGTTACAAGTGAAGCTAATAAAAGCGTCTTGTTCATTCAGTTCAAAATAGTTTATATACGTTAAAAGACCTTTTTGGGGTAAAAAAATTCATATGTGTACCAAATTTCAACTTATTCAGTCCAATAGATTCGAAACAATTTGGCTGTGACAGAAGGACAGACACACGAGTGATCCTATAACGGTTCCGTTTTTCATTAGGACGTACGGAACCCTAAAAAGCCACAAATAAACAGAATGAAGTAAAGTATTTTATTCGCTGAACTGGTTAAGCAAAGTGACTTGTAGGTGCGTTCATACTAGCGTACGGTAATACGTGAGCTAGTATGAAGGAAAACGAACACGACGTAAAATATGTAGTCGAGTGAATAGACGAGTCGAGTCGTAAATTATCTGGGCTCAAAAAAATCAGTATGTGCAAATGAAAAAAAAAACCGGACAAGTAAGAGTCTGAATCGCGTACCGAGGGTTCCATTCATAAACTATGAAAGCACCGAACATTACTCTGACGAAAAGATAAATATTATTGAAGGACAAACTTAACTTAGTAATAAAATGTTCTCCTATACAACGCTATACGGCACGGTCAAGTCTCTTTCAACTTTTTCCTTTACTTGTGCTGTGAGACCTTGCTTCTTGCCAAATTTCATGATTCTACTCCAAGTGGAGGTATTCTATAGGTTTTGATTTATTTGCGAGTATCAAAATATGTCGTAAAAATCGCCGTATTTTTTTTATTAAATTTCAACTTGATACCTTCACGCGTTCTTGAGAAAAAGGGTCTTGGCAAACTGACAGACAGACTGACATATAGACGGACAACGATGTAGTCCTATAAGGGATCCGTTTTTTTCTTTTGATGTACGGAACCCTAAAAACACTACTTCACAGAAAGCAAATAGGTAACTGTCATTTTCATCACATTATTAGCTACGGAAATGGTACACGAGCTAATCACATCAAAATCTATTTTTAAATACTAACATCGCAAAAAAAAGACAATATAATCAATAAATTACGCACCAACATACAATCCTCCTGTAATTAATAATGGCATTAGCCATGGAAAACAATCACCTTATGAAAGCATTGTGTTAAAATTAGCATCGTCGCCGTCGCGAGAACTTCCATTGTTGAATGGCGCTGATTTTCCGTTGAAGTTTTTACTGACGCACGTTAGGTTTGTCTATTGGCATACAGATTTTTTTGGCCCTAGCCCCTCGTATGCCTTCTAAATCATTAAAAAATCGGGAGTGCAATGTTTTTTCGTCAATTTTTGTTTTAATGGTGGTGACTAAATCGATTGTGGCGCACAAAGTGTCGTTTAGGCATTTTTCTAGTCTAGTGTAAATTACTCGTTCAACGTTTTTTGATAGTATCGGTAATACCGATATGGGTCGCTAGTTCCCAGGATCTGTCTTTGTGCCGGATTTTTATATAGGGTTAACTTACGCAATTTTGACGGGATTTGGGGATGTACTACTCTTAAAACAGTTATTAATACAATTTGTTAGGTTGGCCGCTCTTTGGTTTTTCATGCATTTTATAATCATAATCATAACCATCATTTATTGCATTAATGTAGTTTATAAGTTGTTACAAGTATACTGAGGTTTCATACGTGAACCCTGCTAGGGCACAGAAATATAAATACACAGTTTAAAGTTCAACAGCTTCACAGTGTTATAGTTATAGAGTTATAGATGCCATCAATTCCTAAGCTACAGCTTAGATCCAAATAATCAATTGTTCTTATGATTTCAGTGCAAGTGCGAGGCGTGAGAGTATTGTGGTGTATGTTAAGTTATTGTGGAATTTGTGTGGTATTTGAGTGGAAACTTTTTGCGTCAAAAAAGTTTCACATTTCTCGATAGGGTCGCTAATGGTTTTGTTGTTTTCGTTTAGCATATGTATGTTGCAGGCGGTGACCGGATTTTTATTGGATAGATACTGGTAATCCGAGTTGAATATTTTTTGTTTCCAGTCTCCTTGATCATATTTGTGTAGGTTATCGTAGTCCGGTCCGGTTTTAATAAGTCGAGGTTGAAGTCGCCGAAGGCAATGCATCGTCGTTTCTGTTGGAGTTGTGAAGAATATTGTTCTATATAGTTTTTGCAATTCGTAGTTGTAGGTTTGTAGATAATGCCGACTTTCAGCGCATACTTTTCCAGCCAATCCAAAGATAATAGTTGTGATCAATGTAGTCTTGTTGGATATCTTTATGGTCAAGGTAATTGTGGACAAAAATTTATACACCATGGCCACATTGATCAGTGCGGTAATTGTAATGAGTATAGTTTGGTATGTGGAGTGATGAGCCTTCGGAGTCAGATTTAATCCATGTTTCGCTCAATAAAATCAGGTGAATTACGTGGGGTGTCCTTTTCAAGATGCATTGAAGTTCATCCATGTTGATATACAATTTAAGGGCTAGCGCGTCGGTGTTACGTTGAGAGTAATTAATTGTCTATTGCTTGATACGTTGCTATGTTTTGGTTTGGACTGGTAATTGTTGAGGTTGCATTGGATATTCGTTTTTTGTTATTTTAGATAGTCCTTTAATATATTTTATGATTATACTGGTTTCTCCATTTTCTAACCGGCGCTGTAATTCTGTTCTTAAGTCGTTTAGGTATTTTTGTTGGTTGGATGTTTGGTCTGAGAATATTTTTATATTAGATTGAGTGAGCTTGTCCTTGTTACGTAGTAAGTGTATGACTTTGGGGTTACAAATTATAGAACTTAAACTAAAGTCAGTAAGAACCTTGAGTCCATATGTTTCCCTATAAATAAAATTAAGAAAAGTCTGTCTGAATACCTGAATTTACAAGTAGACCACTCATAAACTAGTCAGACTAGACTTCAAACAGTTATTGCCTGTAATTAATCATTAATTGCGACAAGAAAATGTATGGTCAATGGATGAGCAGGTTATTTATTGAAACCAAATTTTTCAATGACAAGTTCATACTATAAAATCGATGAACTTGACAAATGACAAATAGAATAGACAAAAGGACCGTTTTTTTTTAAATCAGTCTGCAATCTGTGTTTTTGTATATTCTGCCGTCGACAAAACCAGATTGTATGGTGGCCATGCAACGCTTGCTGGAACATTATAGGTCGATTAAGTAATCAATTGTGATAAAAAATACTGTTTTTTACGGAAAATTAAAAATGATGAAACAAGAAAATCGGTTAAACAGTTTAGGCGATAGAGTGGAACACACGTAGGTAAATACAAACATAGATAGTAACATACTTAAAAACATATATACATAGACTGCTAAAATCATAACCTGCTCTTTTGGCTATGCCGTATACGGGTAAAAAAAATCGCAAGAGGAAATATACTACACAGATACCAAAAAGTAACTATTGAACCAAAACATTGTTTTTCGCAGGTAAAATCTCTGAAAGAACAGCTTACCTATTAACTGACAAGAATATTAGAATATTATTGCGAATTACTTTTGCGTGTTAAGAAAAACCTTACAGGTACCTACTATAGACTAACAGCAACCCTAGGGAACCCATTATTTGCATTTTGTAGGATCAAATAAGTACTAATGTATTCTTAGATTATTGTAATACTTACTTACAACTATTGTTGAAAGATATAGTGTTGACGTAGTGTTGGTGTTGTAGTGTTGTGTTGTGTGTAGTGTGGTATGTTGTGTGTTTGTTTTTTGTATTGTTGTTGTGTTGTTGATGGGGGCCTTTTGGCCTCGACTTTGTTTTTTTGTTTAACTATGTACTATGCGATTCGCAATAAATGCTTTTTCTTTCTTTCTTTCAAGAATTCTGAAGATACTTCTTACTACTTACTTCTAAAACCTTGAAGAATGCGCAAGGTTTTAGAAGTAAGTACCTATGTGTAATGCATTCAATGTTGTTTTTTTCTCTTTCAAAAAAGAGATTTTGGAGAAAAAGGCATTTTTTGCATTTTGTAGGATCAAATAAGTACTAATGTATTCTTAGATTATTGTAATACTTACTTACAACTATTGTTGAAAGATATAGTGTTGACGTAGTGTTGGTGTTGTAGTGTTGTGTTGTGTGTAGTGTTGTATGTTGTGTGTTTGTTTTTTGTATTGTTGTTGTGTTGTTGATGGGGGCCTTTTGGCATCGACTTTGTTTTTTTGTTTAACTATGTACTATGCGATTCGCAATAAATGCTTTTTCTTTCTTTCTTTCAAGAATTCTGAAGATACTTCTTACTACTTACTTCTAAAACCTTGAAGAATGCGCAAGGTTTTAGAAGTAAGTACCTATGTGTAATGCATTCAATGTTGTTTTTTTCTCTTTCAAAAAAGAGATTTTGGAGAAAAAGGCATTTGCCTTGTCCAAATAACTACCTTTGTTATTTAGTGTAATTTCTTGTTCCCCAACTCGTCTCGTCGTTTCCATCGCCTGCAAAAAATATTTTGCATATCGACCAGTACCTTTAGAGATTACTCCCTACATACAAACTAATAAACAAACACAAACAAATACCTCTTTGTAATATTCATCATCAGCCAATTACCGTCCACTGCTGAACGTAAGCCTCAAAGAGCGCCAACCATCCTAGACCTGAGCAGTCCGCATTCATCCGCTGCCAGCCATCTTCTTAAAATCATCGATCCATCGTGCCGCAGGGCGTCCCACACTACGTTTGCCCAAACGCGGTCTCCACTCTAGCACATGTCTGCTCCATCGACCGTCTGTCCGTCTACAGACATGACCGGCCCACTTCCACTTCAGCATGCTGATTCTACGTGCAATATCGGTGACTTTAGTTCTCTGGCGAATGACTTCGTTGCGAATTCTATCTACCAAAGAAACCCCGAGCATTGCTCTCTCCATTGCATGCTGCGCAACCTTGAATTTGTGAATCGGGCCTATGGTGAGTGTCCACGTTTCGGCTCCGTACGTCATAATGGGAAGGACGCACTGGTTATAGACCCTGGTCATAAGGAATTGTGGGATCGGTGACTCGAAGATATCGCGCAGCTTCCCGAATGCCGCCCAGCGCAAGCGTATTTTTCTGGTCGCCTCCTTCTCAAAGTTGTGCCGCCCCAGTTTTATAATTTGGCCTAGATATAAGTATTCTTGCACAACCTCGAGGGTAGCCATTTACGATTACAGGTCTCGGGGTGACCATGACTTTGGTTTTGGTAAGGTTTATTCCTGAGCGGGTAGGCCGCCTTGAAGACACGATTAGGCAGTTCAGCATCACTTCCAGCTCCTGCTGAGGTTCCGCCATGATGACAATGACACCTGCAAATCTGAGGTGCGAGATGTACGGACCGTTGAAAAATCCCGCCCTTTCCAATTAAGCGTCTTGAAAACGTCCTCCAAAGCGTTCGTAAACAGTTTCGTAGAGATGACGTCTCCCTGTCTTACACATCGACGCAGTTGGATTGGTTTTGTGCTCAGTTCTTGTACATAGACGGTCATTGTTGCGGCCTTATACAGATTTTAATTTAAGTATAGATTAAAATGTGCAAGTGAAAATGCACCTTGCTTCACTATCTGAAGGAGGACATTAGGTAGTTTACGGTATAGAATAAAAAAAAACATTGGTTTTTACGACCTAAATTACTTTACCTTCTCACCTCCTATATTGAGGTTATCAGTTTAATCTATTGACGATAATATTACGGTAGAAACAATCGGGTGGTGTTAGATATGTACCTTCTCACCTTTAAACCAGAAATCAACCCCATATCTTTCAAAGAACCATCATATTGCATAACTTGATGTACTAATTACGTTCTTGAACTCCATAATGAAGACTATCAGACGTAAATAATGTTGACAGCTGACCACAGACTATATATAGTGTAACCACAGAATGCGCATCGGTAACCGCTAAACCAGAGCAATAATCTAAGCTCCACACAATAAACTAATAAAGTATGTAAATATAGTGATGAAACCGCGACATCGAAGAACTTTTGTCCGTTTGTCTGCTTGTCTGGATGTATGTTCCGGATTGGCGCAAAAATGGCTGAAAGGATATGAATGAAACTTGGCACACAGATAGTTTATAACCTGGATTAACAACACACAGGGTTCTTTTAATCCCAGTAGTACGAGTACGTCTCACTGGAATATTTTCCGGGCCAAGCCGCTGGTAAAAACTAGTTCACCATAATAATTGTGCTTTATTCAAGCTGCGGGATAATTGCGTAACAGTTGAAATGGCAATCATGTCATTTGGTTTAAATAGGTTTTTGATGTCAGTATTTTATTTTTCTTTTATTCGATTCTTTTATATTTTGTGAATGTGAGAACGTAAAGTAGACCTTGTAAACTAGATTTGTAGACCATTTTTTTTTGTAAAGCACCAGGTGCTTACTTGTTGACAGGCCCACACTGTCCTCCCATACCTATTAACACTGTAATTTAAAAACAAAGCCAATTATATCAAAGACAATTATTTTTAAGAGTTATCGTGGAGTTTCTTGCCGGTGCTTATCCATTTTTTAACGATCAATTGGAACCGTACACCTAGCTTCTGACGTTTCACAAGTGCCCATGTAGGTTTATGTGAAATAAAATAATTTGTACATGATTTAATTTTTACAGTTCAACAACATTCATTGCGTTATTTACTGAGCAGACAAATTTTCAGAAAAAAATTGCAGAAAATTTCAAAACATCTTCACAAAAAGGTATTCACCTAATTACGGAAATATCCCGACGCTTGGGGTTTAAGATTAGATAGCCCATGATTTAATTGCAAAAATTATCATAAATTATTATTTAACATTTGAGCAGTGGTGGCCCCGTGGTAAAGGCCGCGACTTACGAGTTGTAGGTCGTAGGTTCGAACCCAGACAGGCGCTTTACTTTGTGTAAATGATTTCATCACCGATGCTCTCAAAACGGTGAAGGAAAACATCGTGAGGAAACCGGCATGTCTTGGAACCAAAAAAATCGAAGATATGTGACAACCCGCACTGGGCCCGCGTGGTGGATTACGGCCCACTGACGTAAGATATTTTAAATCTTGATCTGCTAAATAGCTTAGCAATTTATTTGACATGTCTACCACATAGAACGTGTTTAAACTTCCATAATAGATAAGTCGTGGGTCTTGGATAGGAAATGATAAGGATTGGGCCAAACTGGCTGGGTGCGAAATTGAACGGAAAGTAATTGTGCACCGGTTAAGAAAGCAGGAAAGATACGGTTGATTGGAGAACTGACATCATTGTGCGATACTCAATAGGCCTCTGTGGTATACCACAATGCACAAATAAACAGATTTCAAATAATAGAACGAATATTTTCATGCTACGCTGCGCTACGCCCGCACTACGAAAACCGTGCGTAGCAATCGAAGCTACGCACAATTTCCGTGATTTTCCTTACTCTTTAGACAATCATTCTTTCGGTACTGTTTATTACATACATTTACTATTTACCCATTCTTTATTGTTAAACAATCTATTGGCGTCTTTATGAGTCATACCGCGTACTGTATATACCTGACATGCATACTTGTAGACATGTATATTGTATATCACCTTGTTTTCCTTATTAGGACTACTGAACTTCCGACACTCCATGTGGGCATGGGAACTGCTTGATGCTTGAGAACTTGTAATAGTTTTTTTTTTTGACAAATAAAAAGCAATATTTGCCGAGATCAAACTAAGTAAGGAAGGTTTATCATAGAACGCTCAATGAACTCACTTAATTTAAACAAGGAAATGAATAAAAACATAACAATAAAATGTGTAATGTGTACGAGAGCAAAAATTTAAAAAAATTAAAGCTTCAAAACAGCAAAACAGCATAATATATTATAAAGAAAGATCTAATTTGTATGTAAAGTCAAACCTTTACCTAAAGAGGCTGTAGATATACGTATACTATATACGTATACAACAGAATAAATATATGCATATCTATATTCTAGACAACCATAGAAAACGAAATGTGTTAGTATTCACAGTGTGGCTATCTTTGCGGGGTTTCTTAGCACCGCCGTTATGGCAGTGTGATTCAGTCTAGTTACGTCAATCTTTCGTGACCTAATAAACAAGTATTCAGTGTTTCCGGTCAGCTTTATGAGGTGACTGTGAAACTATTTGCTACATTCCACTTGCGATTTTGGGCACTAAGTAGCATCAGTGGCACTCACAGCGTGGAGTGAGATGGTTACAAAATAGCACCAATGTGTTGAGTGAGCTGTCAGTGTCAGCCCGTCGTTGTCAATCCCTTTATTTTTATTTTTTTGGTGGGAAATCATCAAATGACTTCTCCCGCTCCTGGTGGAGCGGGAGGGCGTGTCAGACTTTTACTGGCTGAAACCCACCCGTGTTCCTACAGTTGCCTGTGCCAGGGCCACGGTCACTCTCGAATTACCCGCAACCCTGAGGCGTCGGCCCTATCGGACCCCGTCATTTTGTGCTGACATCTCTTTGAGACGCGCGTGGAACACGACGCGCCGTCGACCAGGGCCTGGTCCCTACCGGACGGCGAGCTACCCATTGCTCAACATCCGCAAGCCCGCGCCTACAGTGGCCGGGAATCTGCAGGCGATTCCCGACGCCCGGGGCGTCTCCTGCGGCGGCTAGTGGGGGCGTGAGGGCGCAAGATTCTCTTCCTTACGCGTTCCGCCTCCTCCTTCGCAAGCATTACTGCTTCGCTGAAGGAGGCTTTCTATTCCCTCTCGCTCCGTACCATGGCCTGGACCAGGGCCGGACGCAGGAGATTGCCGCCACCGATCGCCTCCGCGAAGACAGTGCGGTGCTCCGCATAAGCTGGGCAGTCCTCCACCGAATGCTCCACCGTGTCCTCCGGGCGATCCACACAATGGTGACACGCGAGCGTTTCCTCCCGCCTTATTCGAAACAGGAACCACCCGAAACAACCGTGTCCGGTGAGGACCTGTGTCAGGCGGAAGGTGAGGACGCCGGGGCGCCTCTCCAACCACTCCTCAACCTCTTTGAGGACTTACCGCCGCTATTGTGGCGTGCCCATCGTTGTCAATCCCTAGCACCAGTGGCACTGACAGCTCACACCACCTAAGTTTTCACGGTAAGATGGTTCCAGAATAGCACTAAAGGTTGTTATTAGTGTGTAATGAGTTAGTTAGGGTGTAATGGGTTAGTTAGCAAGTCCTAACTAACCCATTACACACTAATAACCCAACTTAGTGCCCGAAATCGACACCTAACTAAGTAGTTAGGTGTCGATTTTGGGCACTAAGTAGTTCTAGTTCGTTTTAACGTTTCAAGTTCCTTCATGACACACATATCTGAGGTCATCGGAAAACTTAAGACTAGAGATGCCGATGCATTCCACCAGTTTTTATGACAAGTCTTTTACAGTTCAAGCAGTACGGTTATGGAATGCCTTGCCTATGTCGATAAGGCGTGCTCAATCACTGTCCACTTTTAAAATTCTAGTAAAAAAAACACTTCCTCACTCCTTAATCATTATTACATATCGTTTCCCGAGTATTGTTTCGTGTTTATTATTGTATAAATATATATGTGTAATGTAAATGTAATGTTTAAATTGAATAATAAGTGGTACACCACTGACTACCTGCAGAATTGTCTCTCCTTCTCCCTGTAATCCATCAAAGGTTGTCTGTAAAAGATCGGTTTTAGCGATAAGACCGTCCATTGTGTCACCCAATGTAAAATTTCTACATCAATGTCTGTAATTTTTAAGGTGTACATATAATAAAGAGTATTCTATTCTATTCTAGTTCTTGTAAGGGTGTTGTGTACATAGGCGACAACGTAAAGTTAGCTACATTTTCAGCCAATTTAATATTTATTTTAAGTTGTGGTCAAATGACATCGTTATTAGGCTGTATTTTAATGTAACGTACATTCGTTGCAAATAAATGATTGATAAATTGATTGACAAGGAAAAGTTGTTGTTGATTCGTCAAACAAGCCTCAGATGGTGACCGCAGATTTTACTGATCTGTTTTTAGATAATCAAGTATTTTTTTGCATATTTAGGACCTTGTTGGATGTAGTAGCAGGTAAATGATACTTAAATAAATCAGTAGTAATTAATAAATGTGGGTGTACTACCTATACCTAGGTACACCTCTGCCTTACCCGTCTGGAATTACAGGCGTGATGTTATGTTATGTTGATTGCAAAATTTATGACGTTCTTGTTATTGATACTTCCATAATCGATTCTTCTTATATTTCCTGGAGCTACTCAATCAAATCTGGTTAAAAATATCCACCAGTAAATTCTATCGATTTTCCTGTTATTGCGAATATGGTGGAAATTTACTAAATTAAGCAGACGCCAGTAGGTATAATTAGTTATTAGTTAATAATTTATTTATTTATTTACGCATGTAGTAGTCAATTAGACCACGTCACACGGCGCTAGTGACCTGTTATAAATGTTTATCGTCATAAAACATTTAAATAATTAAAATTTTACCCCGCGTCGTAACCTAAAATTTCGTAAGCGCGAATCCGCGATATGTCACTCATTTGTTCGGAATGCGCCCTCTGTCGATGCGACCACGCGTCGGGCTCGCCAAACAAAATGAACGCGACGACCGAAAATCGCGTGACAATCGCGTTGGTTGGAAAGATGCCTTATTTCTATAATTATGAATAGATGTAGCTAATTAATACCCGCTGTATTAATTCGATGATCCTGAAGTTAATAAATCAAAACATAGATCGAAGAAAATAACCCAACTAACACTTAAGCGCTAAGATAAGAGTTATAGTAAATCTAAAAGATTCTTTGCCCGTATTGTAGTGTTAAAAATTGCTGCTGTATGTCTTTAACCTTTAGGCTCATCCTGTTATCGTCCTTGTAACTCTGTGATATAACTCTAAGTGGCATATTTTACTTATCTACGCTCCCTTTTCGCCAAAAGTTGTAACTGCTACTGCTGTTGCGCCTTTATATCTCGTTAAGTTCTAAACTAAGCTCTTATTGACGCCTAAATGTTTATTGGGAAATGCCTTATGATGTTGTCACTAGGACGTAGATAAACAAGTACCTACAAACATCGACACCGCCTAGGAATAATTTGTACAAAGTTCTTACACTCAAAAAATGCTGGCAGGTTTCAAATTCCTTTGAAGATAACTTTTTTGTTGGCCTTTTTGGCTGATTCCAAATTTGAATTTGAAAAAAAAAAGATTTGCGCAGCATATTTTTAGCTTCTATTTACTTTCCGTAGTTTTTGGTTATTTTTAGTGTCAAATTAAAATAACAAGTTAGCATTTTATTTTGAATTTATTACATTATGGCCGTAGGCATGCTCCAAACTGGGGTTACCTACTCAACGGAGTATTGCTGAGGAGATTGGAACAAAACAAAACTTGATAACAAGGTTATGTCCACGTTATCGTGCTACTGGTGAAGTGGCTGAAAGACACCCAGGCTGAAGCGCATAACCACCCAACAACAAGACCGTTTTTTGCAAGTTACCGCGAGAAGACAAACGAATGTTACGGCCAAGATGCTCTGACTTTTGAACCAACTGGTGCAAAAGTCAGAGCACGAAGTTGCGTGGACGAAGATTACAGTAGGCTCGTAAACATTTGCTCTGGGAAGATGATAACCAGTGGTCTATAGTGCTGTTTAGAATAGAATAGAATAGAATTTCTTTATTTCGGACACAATTATCCATAAATGTACCATGTATGTGTATGTTTAGCGAGTTACTGGTCGTAAGATCTGCAACACCCTCAGGGAGTCCATCCATACCACGGCGGGGCAATTGTTCATTGTTAACGTCATGGGTATTACTGACTTTTAATTATTCCCATAATTATTTGCAAAAAAACACATTACGCTTTATTTTTCACTTTTTCTTTAAAAACACATTCATGGTTAATATTACCTTTATTTAAAAAAAATATACGCAAAAAAATGTTTGTGTTTTGTCTGCTATAATATGGGCTTAATAAAAATATATACATGTTTTATGTTATTTAAAATAAAATATCCCTAGACCGCGTTGATTTATGTATTTGGGTTTTAGTTATTGGAGTTTTTATTTCAGTTTCATTTTATTGATCCTGTAGTTACATATGTATTAACTAACGACAACATAGGAATCCACATACCTACTGACATAAAACAAATTATACAGCAATTAGGCAGCGATCAAATCATTATTTTCTTAATCGTCAACATTTAACTAAGTACAGCTATAGGTAAGTGGTTGGCTGCTTCACAGGTCAAACAGGTACGTAAATCTTATATACTTAGGGTTAATATAAATAATGATTACCAGTATTCCTAATTTGGTTCAAGGACGACTACATTCAGTAGTAAGTAAGTACTACCTACTACAGGTATAATCTGCCTATTTCAATTAATGTTTGCCAACATTTTCCTTCGTTGCAGTTAGAGGTCTACAAAATTTATTTTATTGGTATTAAATGAAACGATTTTTTTTTAAATTAACTGATTACTTGTTTAATTACGCACAAATTCACAATGCGAACAGCCTTATCTCTTGATTCTTTGCTTCTTTACCACACACAGATGACAAACATCAAAGCACATGGCTGGCATGGTATTGCTAGATGAATTTACAGATATATGTATCTGTAAATCTATCTAGCAATACCATGCCTTCAGCAATGACTTAAGTACCTTTCCGAGTAACAATTGTTCACACTTTAATCCTTCAGAAGGAACAATTGCAATTGTTTGTTTCCGAATTCATTTTAATTTTAAGAAACTTTTTTATCACTTCAAAACAAAGGAACAACACAGCAAAAACGAATCACAACACTTAACTTCACTGAAAATTACAAGAAAAAACAAAGCAAAACAATGCGACAGTAACATCTAAAAACTAATTTTAAATTGTACCATTCTATCACATTCTATACAAATTCACAATTTGTGCAGCATCTTGCGCAAACTTTCTTTAACTATGCACACACACACGCTTCATTATACGTTGCATTCATTAAAAGTCAAAAGCCGGAACATTTTTCAAATAATTACTACTCATGTTGTCAAAAACGTAGAGACAATTTCTTTGCATAAAATTAGATATCCAGAAGCCCCATTAAACCCAGCTAGTGTGAGCGAGAAAGAACGCTTTGTACGAAATTTGTATCATTCGTAGTGAACGATATGATGGAAGAACAGAGTTGGATGTGGTGATGTGTTGATCTAGGAAGCCAGAAGCGTTATTTTATGCAAAAATAATCGTTAAATCTTAAATAAAAAAATGGACTTGTTGACCTTGACTCATTGACCTGAAGAAGACATGTTTCAAATGTATGCAAATTATAATATTATTCAAGTTATTCTCTTCAAGCTTTACTGTAATTTTCTTGAAAAATAACATTGAAATAATGTCATCCTTGCCCCAGTTCTGTTGTAAATCCAGTTATTCATAAGGTAATAGTTTATAAGTAGGTATCAAGGCGCTAAGCGATGGTTTAAATCATAAAATCATATCAAGTAAACAGTTACTGTAAACACATTCACAAACATTAATTATTATAACAACCGCTTTAGCATTAATGCAGCTTCAGTGATAGGTGCATTATGAAAAAACTCAATGCACCTACCTATTTTAAAACTGCGGAGCTATTCTGTTAAAATCTCACCGTGAAAACTAAGGTGAAGTAAGCTGTCAATAGTGTCAATCTCTAGCATCAGATGGAATGACAGCTCAGTATTGAATAGATTAACTGTATTGTGTTAGTCTTCGAAACAAAATGGGCCTTATTAATGCATCCTTTAAAAACATGGTTAGCAATTTATTTGTGATTATAACTTTATTCTGATTACCAAAATAAAAACCATCCTACAAAAAAAAAAAAAAACAATTTTGAATAATTAACAAAAAACAGTTCGTGCCATAATTTTGTTTTGTGTTAGGTAAAATGAAATGGTCAAACCTTTATTCTTCACTTAATTAGTGTTTTGAAACATCTTTAACATTCAGTTGGTATTTCATTATCCTTTACAAATTGTGATCTTTTTGTAGGTACTAACTTACAAAACGTTCGGTACCTGCCCGAACCAAAATGAACTAAATGTTAATTAATTTGAAAAACCCAATATTAAGATGAGAGACACACACCTACAAACTAATACGTAGCTACATAAATATTTTTTTAAGTTTTTACGCATATCACGTCATTATATTACTTTTAAATTTTCGTTGCACAGCGGCAATGTCAACTGGACTAAAACATCATCCGGCGTCCAAAGACTCATGATATTCTCATGAAATGTTCACGATTATACTTGTTGTCTATGGCATGATGACATTAAAGAGGATAGTTAAGGTCCAGTGTAGTCTAGTAGTAGCGGTAGTACTGTTTTAATGCGACGAATAGAAATATTACATGTCAGAATGACAACAACAATGAAATTTCAATGATAATTCACAAGAACGTCGAGGTATGCCTAAAGATACAGAAGTATCCATGCTGTCAGCATGCGCTTGCATGAATGCACGTGATGCCGTGCCATGCCGCCAGTGGGCGCAGGCCATAAGTCGCCATAGCCGGTGTGTTGCCGCCTTTTACAGTAAAGTGCGACCTACGACAAATTAATTATTCATCTTGCCATAGTTTTGATGCCATGACCTTTCCCATCGTGCCAATCCCTTATTGGGCGGAAGGCATTGCCCGGATGACTCACTTTAATTTGGCCAGCAAAACTGTCCGAGTGTTAAGTATAACTTAAAAGTTATATAGGGTTGGGAAAAACAATAGGTACTAAAAGAGAAGAATTTAAATATGTCGCAAATCTTTGTCATTTCGAAACGAATAAGTTATTAATAGTTTCATGGATAATAAGTCGTCTTTTCAACACAGTTACTCGAAAAGTGGCTTAAATTCCACCGCTTTTGAGTTCACAATGCAGGGTATAGGACACGCGTGCTTTTTACTTTGTATTCCCGCAGTAGTGTGGGAAAGTACGCCACAGAGACACGCGATACTAGTCAGAGATGTGCGATATCTTTTAATCTCACAGACCCTTCCTTTTGATTACGTTTATTTCATTTAAATATTTTTCATTTACAAGTGTGTTGAAAATCGATGTTTGATACGCGCTTGCAGAGTGTAGCATTTGCCATTGCATACAACTGTACTATTTTGTTCCAACTTAATTTCTGCAGTGAATAATGATACAACGATGATACGACTTTAGATAAAAAAAGTCGCACTTGGCACTCTAGAATGCCGAGCGTACCTTTTTCAACAATATAAAAATTGGTTGTTTTATGGAGCCGGCTCGCAATTATTTAAATTGTATTAATTAAGAAGGCAAGAATTTTTATTTCAGAGGAAAATAAAACATAAACCAAAAAAAATAACTACTTCCTGATAAAACAAAAAGCTAAATAACTGATGCTAAGGGTTATGGCTATGTATGCCATTATAACACTTACCAAACTAGTTGTATAATCAAGTTTTTGTTGTTATGATTTTTGCCCGACTACGGTCAGGCAAAAAATTGGCCGAAGTCTAGAATATACATCGGTATAAAAAATAAAACACTTTTAAATCAATTTATTATATTCATACATTCATGATACATACATTAAAAATTCAAGACCACAACTATTCATAAACTGGATGTCCCGTAGGTTTACGACAACCTTTGTTTTTGAATTTTAAAAACCCCACAACGACTTCAACCCGACTCCTTCTTGACGGCGACTTCTGGGACAACCTGTATACTAATATTATGTTTAAAGAGATTAGAAAAAATCTTTTTACATTTTATATCCCAATTCTTGAGTAATGCAAAAGGCTATTTAACATCACGCTTAAGAGCCCAGCAAAAAGAAAAAAACGCCAAGCGGTCAGGAAGGCGACGCAACGGGTTGGGTCGGGAGAGCAGGAAATTTCACGAGGTTGAAGTCGCGGACAGAAGTAATTAAATACAGATCAGAAAGTGTTTTATTTAATCTATCAAGTTACGTTTATTTACTCTGTGGACAAGACTTCACATTAGGGATGATCTACATGTCTCGCCATGGACTGGGTACGTCGAGTCACACGCCTTTTTACCGTAATTTGAATGATAAATGGGTAGTTAACTAATTATCTCGCCATTGCATTCAACAGTTATAAAGGCGACCTTGTCGCATTCTTAGTTTATGAGAGCACTTTAGATTGACTCTAGTTTGTTCTGTGCTGATTGACTGCATGCTTAGGTGCATCAAAATCATTAACCATTTTTTATATATAATCAAATCAAATAATTTATTTCTTTGCAAACCCAAAGCTGCTTTGCTTGTTTTTTTTTAATACAAATTCTGTTTTGTATTGTATGTACCCAATATTTGCATGCCACACTTGGCAGAATGTTATGGTACCATTGACTAATCTTAAGACCAAAATGTACCATATTCTGACAAATAAATGATAATGATTGTGAAACATGGGTAAATTTGTAAATAGGTGTTGTCATAAAGTTAGTTCTCCAAGTTCTGTCCGTGCCGTAATATGGCCATATTTTGAATACAGAAAACTACGTATCGTATTACCCAGTTACTGGGTTGTGGAGGTCAGATAGGCAGTCGCTCCATGAAAAATACTGGTGTTTAGCTGCATACGCTTAAACTGGAAACCGAACCCAACATAATTTGGAAGAGGCTAGGCAGATGAGTTATGATGATGATGATTATGAATACCAAAAACTCTTCCACAAAGAACTTAAACAAATTATTTTTAATACCAAAAACTCTTCAACAAAGAACTTAAACAAATTATTTTGAATACCAAAAACTCTTCAACAAAGAAGTGAAACAAATTATTTTGAATACCAAAAACTCTTCAACAAAGAACTGAAACAAATTTTTTTGAATACCAAAAACTCTTCAACAGAAAGCAAAAGGAACTATTTTCCCATAAACAGCTTTTACACAACATCCTAAGCCGGCAGCCCTAATCTAATAACACATTTGACATGCGCCTGCGATCAATGATCGGCTCCAATGTTCGGGCAGCGTGACGCGCATGCGTTACACGTCTGTGGCGACCTTACGTACAAGTGTGTCACGCAACGGTCGCTTTATGATCGGTATAAATGTAAACAAAGGAATATTTGGCCGAGATTGACAAAACGGAATGCGATATATCGTGTAAATGCTTCTCAAACTCGAAATGAAATGATGATGAAATTATATTTATTTCTGTAATTATAGGTTTAAAAAAAACTTTCACACGTCAAAAATATCTTATGTTTTAAAACTACATAGATAGATGAGTTCGTTGTTTCTTAGAAGAAATCCGGATCCTTTTTATTCATTTATGTTTTACGAGTATAAACGTAACCTATCGAGGCGATCTATACAAAATCAGTCCTACAAAGCGTACCTACTTCTACGCCCCTAGAAAGCGTACCTCTACCCTATCTTTATTTTACCAGCCTGATAAAATTTCAAGACGTCCACGATTCTTAGCCCTATAATATTTTCTATACGGCAACAGTAAACCACGGTAACGAATTAGCGATACTGATTAAATAACCATGATCTCTCTCATGTACTGTTATGCTCATGTAAGCAATAATAGCAAACCGCGTTGATCGTAGATAGCCAAGTGACATTTGCTACTTCGTAGAAGTTTCCCACATAACTAATAGTGACATTTGTCATGCTATAGAAAACAATAGTAAAGCAATTAATCCGTGAGAAATCATCCACAAGCATAGAAGTGAGTGTCTCACAAGTCACTAAACATTTATCTGTAGTGCTATTTTGTGACCATCTCACCGTGAAAACCTAGGTAAAGTGAGCGTGGAGTGAGCTGACAAATTCCATTTGATTGATTGACCAAACTCCATTTTGTCTAAATTCCTAAAATTTTTTTTTTTTTTCGCCATCAACTTTTTTTGGTTGGGAAATCATCAAATGAGTCTCCCGCTCTGGGTGGAGCGGGATGGCGTGTCAGACTTTTACTGACTAAAACCCACCCGTGTTTCTTCAGTTGCCTGTACTAGGGCCACAGTTTCTCTTTCGAATTCCCCGCGACCCTGAGGCGTCGGCCCTATCGGACCCCGTCATTTTATGCTGACATCACATTGAGGCGCGCGTGGAACACGACATGCCGTCGACCCGGGCCTGGTCCCTACCGAACGGTGAGCTGTCGCAATCTACCCTAGTCTTACAGTTAATGGCTTCGAAAACACTATAATTGAAATAAAATAAAAAGTCAACCCTAAATGTCAGTTTACTTCAGTTAATTTTTCACGGTGAGATTTGTACAGAAATAACCGGTAGACCTTTTACGTATTTGCTTGTTTGAGTCACGTCTCATACGCTATTAGCAGCGGTCGAAACTAAGGAGTGCGTTAACTTGCGAAAAACGGTGCTAGGTCGAATGGGCCGATTTCACTTTGCGGAAATCCGGAGGTGGCACCTGTGTGGCACATTGTCCGTACAAAATTATGTCCGTATGCGTTCATGGTATGTCATTGTTTGATTTGGAATTCGGCACTTTCTTGCCTACTATTCTGGCAAGAAAAGAAAAAATCTTTTATTTCGGACCCATTTGGTTAGTACACAAACGACTTAGAAACTAGTGTTAGTGCTTACAACTACCAGAGAATCAACAAACTATAATTCTGTGTTCGTAATAATAAATCAGCTTTGTTTTTTTTTTTTTATTCGATTTATTTTGTATGCACGTGTTTCTGTGACAAATAAATCAATTTTTCTTTGTTTCCTTCTTTAAATTTATTAGTATTACGCAACGGTGGCATGTAGGCGTATCCATTGTCCCATTATGTGGCTGTCCCATCTATCTGCCATAGCATTCAGAATGCTGGTGGGGCTGGCGCGCACCCTGCGCATGATGGAGGCGCATCGCTTGCGCATGATAGCGTGAAAGCCATCTATTCCTGCCTCTGCGAACATGCCGGAAGCACTGCAGTAGCGCGGCAACCCCATCAACACCCTAAATGCATTATTGTATTGAACGCGCAGAGCGCTGTTTGCCCTCTGCGTGTAGTTGACCCACAGACTGCACGTTATAATATTGTATTTGGTGCCGTGTGGCCTTTAAATCTCCAGTTTCTAGCAGACTACTTTTACGACTTACGTCTATAATATTAAGGAAATCATAAATCAAGATTTTAGTTGCAAACCACAAGGATGTTATGGTACTTATGCCTCGTGCACTTTTGTATGAACCTTGACCACTGATTAGTCTTTATGAATGAAATTGCGTTGAACTTGTGCTAACTCACATGAAGAGCCTAACGACAATACAAAATGCCCAAGAAGATAACCTAAAATAGTCTTGTGGAAATGAGAAAAGAAGAAAAACCTCAATGAACTGTAACTGTAAATACTATATTTTAGTAAAGTTAGTATATAATATTGTTAACTAGCACTTCGCCCGCGTGGATTTCGAAAAAAAAAGTAGCTAATGTTCATCAGACATCAATTCGGCTTCTAATGGTAAAACAACTTTTCAAATCGGTCCAGTAGTTTCGTAGCCTATTCAATACAAACAAACAATCAAATCTTTCCTCTTTATAATATTAGTCAGATTGTATTTATTAATTAGGCACAAGTGTTATTAATGTAGATATATTTCATTATAATTCAGAATGACGTTTTCGTAAATATAAAAAAATATTAAAAGGTTTTGTAAAATTTGGGCGCAGAAAATTATATTCACGACCATCGATGTGAGAATAAAGACACCTTATAGACACATGTAGTGTATAATTAAATAACAGACAGACACAGGAAGCAGTTTAACTTCAATAAAAATTCAAATAATCGCCCGAAGAAGATCGTTTTTTGTTGAAGTTTTTTTATACAAGACATAATAACATTGTAACATTGTAATTGTAGCGGACTGTAGGTTTGTTATATTATGTATACATACATACATACCTACATATACATACTTATAAGTTGTTTTTTGTTGTAAATTGATATGTCTGTGTGTAATGTCGCAATAACAGCTTTGTTAAGCATTGCATATGAAAGTATATACGGTACTTATAAAACAAAATAAATACCAAAAAAAAAAGGCTGTGTGGATTTCTGTCTGTCTGTTTGTTTCGGCTAATCTCCGAAACGGCTGGACCGATTTTGACGGGACTTTCACTTAGAGGACTATTAAAATGACAGGCTTTTTTTCATGTTTATCGTGTTCTAGCTTGTTGTTTAGTAAGTAAGTACACCTACCTGTTTTAAAAGCATTGATAATTAAACTGATCTGCTTCGTTGGTCTAGTGGTCGCAAGAGCTACTGCTGAGCATGAGGTCCTGGGTTCGATTCCCAGGTCGGGCATAGTGATATTGGGTTTTTCTATCTAGAATTTCTCAGTAGCAGCCCGGAGTCTGGATTTGTGCCCGGTTGATGGCAATAGGCTCGCCCCCTATTACATGGGACTTAAACATAACTGGCGAAATGTGCGTGTACTATAGGTACAACTCTGCCTAACCCTTCTGGGATTACAAGCGTGATGTTATATTATGATAATTAATAAAAAAAATACTTTTTGAATTATCGAATTCGTTGTAGAAAGTACTTGTAATGTGATAAAATTATCCAAGTAGTTTTTAAGAATTTTCATTAAACCCTTCGGTAGGTACATATAATTTTAAAAAGAACGAATGAAAAGTACTTAAGGAAAAACACTCAAAAAAATGTTATCTTCGTAAGGTAAAGACTATTAACTTTACAAAAAAGTATTAAATATAGCTCCGAAAAAAAAACCGATAGCTTGGGGTTTTCAATGTAATCGCGCAGAATTAAAAATTAAATGGAAACCCATTTTTTATTAAATATGTATAGGTGTCTTTACATTTAGATATTTGTTGTTGTTAATAGACAACCAGTCAACCTATTACAATTATATTACTGTTATCTGTGCAAAATGTTTTGTTGATCGCATGCGGGTAACATCGCATTTTTACAAAAGTATTAGTAATTTTATCTGCACTAATAGCTCACTGCACCTACATTTGCATTAATTGTTATCTAATTTATTAAACCTTGGCTGTCAATAAACGTAATTATGTGTCAGATTTAAAGCCATTAGTCAAATTATGTGTTTTAAAATGGTTTTTAACAATTATTGAAACTAATATTATACTGATTTTAATAGTTTAACATCATCACACATCTGTTAATTCGTAGGTTAATAATCACATTTTCATAATATAAAAGCTAACAGTTTTAAAATAATAAATAATATGAACCTATAGATGTAAAAAAGAAGGAAATTAATCATAGGTTATCAAAAAATTCGTCCCCATCGCTGTCAACAGGAAAAGTGTCCAAAATGCTGGCAGCATTGCCACGTTTGTATGGCGATGCTAATTCTTTGGCCAAAACATATGCCAGCCCTCTGGTCAAGTGACGAGTCGACCAAACGCTTAGCAATGTCTCGAAAAACCAAGTGGGCCTTCGGACCATGTCCCTGTTTCAACCCCAATCGGCTCAAACATATAACTCCCAATAAGATTGGAATATTTTCGCCAGCTGCAGCAGCGCCCCAGCACAGCCCCCGTATCCTACGCCAAAGGCCTGGCTAATTTTCAAGGCGTTATGGTCATTCCGACTGTTCTGTTCCCATCGTCGTCGCGTGCAAAGCCGTTGGGTTCTAAAACAGCTGGCACCCCGGACAAGAGCATGATCTAATATTATATTAAGTAGGTTCATATTATTCGATAATTAAGTAGTTGTATCTATCCGGAGATCTAAAAATAACATAACTGGATGTAAAAACTGTGTAGCTTGTGAATTAAAATCTAATTTGGTAGAGATTGTTATCTACATTACGAAACGAAGTATCCTATTTCAACATCAACCAGGAATATCTACATGCCTACACTTACACGGTCGATGAATTAGCTTGACTACTAGCTAGCCAGAGTCACTAAACAAGGCAGAAGGCACAAGGCATAGACAAATTATGCTGAGTTTTATAATCTGAGTACTTGAAAATTATAAGCTACTTCTGATCTTGACCTTAAAATCATGACGTTTCACTTAAAAGCTTAATGTTTTGAATTTGGAACATTCTTACAATGTCTGTCACGCACGTAGGAAGACACTACGAGTACGTGGCCCGCAAATAAAAATACCGGCTTTACGTTTTTTTATTGTTTTTAATTTACAAATAGGTACTGTTGAAGATATTTTTAGACTGTTTTAATTTTATAGTTATTCGATGACGTACACGTTGGTTTAATTTGCTAGTTGCGAATTAATGATTCCAATTTTAGTTTTTTATTTGAACACGATGGTTATCGCCCTGTTACTTATGAATGTCGATCGCATATGTTTTAGAACTGTAATTTGGACAAATGTTTATCAACATAGCAAAGAATAGCAACTAGCTCATACGGAATAATAACTCTAAAATAATAACACAATAATTTTAATAATAATGTCTACTCACACTAAATGCATTAGGTAACTATGATTGTATAGTACTTTACAGTTTACATGTGGAATAAAATTAAGTGGCCGTGCAGTCATCTTTCAAATAAATATCAAGGCAGTTAATGCCTTGATATTTATTTGAAAGATGGCTGTATACACTTAAAATAATACTTAACACTACAAACCTAAACGTATTTTATTCTGCACTAACCAATACAAAAATTACTTACAGGTCCTAAATTGAAAAATTGTGGAGTTATTTCGTCAACATTGTTAATTAGGTATCTGAATTGTCTTTACCTTATTAAATAACACTTCACCTAAGTTTTCACGGTGAGATTTTTTCAGAATCGACATGCAGTATCATGTCTATTTGCATCATTTTGAGACAGGCCAGTTATTCTGCAAAAATCTCACCGTGAAATAGTGGTTACAGAATAGCACTACTGATCGCGGCTTTATCTAATGTCAGTTGTCGTGATCGCTCAAAAGATGTTTTGTTTTGCAGGATTCGTAATTTTCTACTAGTGTGTCTAATCGCAAATTCCCTACGTGTTCATTAGTTTTAATTAAGTGTCTTCGCAAAAAGTTGTTTACTTTGTGGTTTGCACATTTTAACAATGCTCGGAGCAATGTTTAAATGAACAAACAACAAAGTAAAGTGTTTCAAAAGACGTCCGCTTCCTGTAAAATCCTACAGAAGAACTTTAAACCTGTGTTGGGGAATACTTATAGAATCGATGTGAGATCCTCTTGCAATCAAAAATCCAATTGCGTACGTAATACCTACTTTTAGAATCTTGTCATAGTGACATAGATTCTTGAACTCGCAATTTATGTTTTAGGCTTGATAAAATATTGTGGATAGCGGACTCTAATTAGGTATTAAAACTCCACTATCTATGAAAGTTAATGCGCGTAAAAGAAAAGTCAGTCTCAAATGCTTTCTTTTTTAAATTAGTATCTCTTCAAAAGGAAATAACTATGTATCAGGTAGGTATGTGTGTAGGTGTTTCACTTATAAGCGAGGGGGACAACCAACAGTCTTTTTCAGTCAGACCCCTCAGCCGTAACGCGATTTTCGTCCGCGACTCACGCGCTCTGCCTCCTCCTTCGCGAGCATTAATGCTTAGCAGAAGGAGGTGACGGCTTTCCATTCTCTCTCGCTCCGTACCATGGCCTGGACGAGGGCCGGACGCGAGAGATCGCCACCGCCGATCGCCTCCACGAGGACACTGCGGTGCACCGCCCAAGCTGGGCAGACCTCCACCGTATGCTCCACCGTGTCCTCCGGGCGATCCACACAATGGTGACACCCGGGCGTTTCCTCCCGCCTTATGCGAAACAGGAACCTCCCGTAACAACCGTGTCCGGTGAGGACCTGTGTAAGGCGGAAAGTGAGGACGCCGTGGCGCCTCTCCAACCACTCCTCAAAGAGGGGACTTACTGCCGCTATTGTGGCGTGCCCAGCTCGACAAACCCTTCAGGGTCGCGGGTTATTCCACAGAGAAAACCGTGGCCCTGGCACAGGCAACTGAAGGAACACGGGTGGGTTTTAGTCAGTAAAAGTCTGACACGCCCTCCCGCTCCACCCAGAGCGGGAGAAGTCATTTGATGATTTCCCACCCAAAAAAAAAAAAGCTCGACAAACCCTACGTCTATGAAATGGTTATTAACTAAGCTATCTGTGTAGAGCTATCGATGAGCAATGGTAGTTCATTTTTATCACTAGCATTTTAAGAGTGAGTGCAACAAACCACACCAATTTTATAAAAAAATGTGAAATATTCTATTATATTATAATATCCTATCCAATCCTAGCGCCAGCATTTGTCAGTTTTTATATCGGTATGTTTTTAATTGTAAATGGATTTAAAATAGAGAAAAAATTGCTGTTTATTTTTCGTTCAAAGCATAAATGATTGTTGGCAGAACTGTTTCCAAAAGGTATTAGTAATTAAAATCGAGAATGTTTTCCGTTGCTACAGCTACAAAGCCATGATTAAAAGCAGCTATGTACCAATGACTATTTATAGCTACGCCAGCAAATTACCATACAAAACCATCAGATCGCAACATCGGAAGTCTATCATTAACTTATCAAGCGGTCTGCAAGTGCTAATAAATCTACAAGACCGTGTTGGTATTCCTTCACAAAACAAATCAGAATAGAGACCGTACACTCTACGGTGCGTTAAAAAAGCAGTATTAACTGTCAAAACCCTATTTTTTTTCGTTTTTGGCTACTATAAATAATAAAAATAGACTTTACTTTATGAGTAGAATACCTAATGATTATGCACTTACAAAGTTTTGTTGTTGACTTTTATTAATTTTTTCCTTGTTATTCACGTTTTGAATTAAATAAGGTTATTCCGCTTTATAGTAGTTTAGTGTTTGATTCAATTATACTAGTTTTAAATGGAGAATGTAACATGTACCTACATTACAACAAAAGAATACGTTATGAGGTAAGTACTTATTATAACTTACCGGGGCTGGACCTATAGAACAATTGTATGAGAAACAATAAAAACTTTTACTATTATTTATTAGCTTGACCAAAGACTGTGTGTAAATTCGCCTTCGGTAGGATCAGTGAAAGATATCAAATAGTAATTTTACTCAAACCTACATTACAAGTTATTCAATCGAGAATTATGATTGAGCATGATTCTAAAATACAAATCCTCCTAAACAAAAACAGATTTTAATTGGCATTAAAACTTAATTACAAGCTATCTGTGCAAAGGAGACCTTGAAATGCAAAATCATAAGCAGTAATTACCTATATTGAATTAGCAACACAAAAATAAATATGTTCATGACATAAGTATTTAGTCAGAAAGTATCCAAGTTACCGTCACATACTATCAGTGAAGGGAACCTATGGATTAGGGTCTCGGCCGTGTGGCACCGCGTGGCGCGGCGGCTGTGATATTCTTACAGCCGATAAACTGCGACACTGTTCAGAAAATTGCATATTTACCACAAAGAAGTCGCGTTAGAGAGAAATGCGAGGCGTTGTAGAGGGATTGTTAAATACTACTTAGTTTTTAATAAAGAATGGCCAACAACCTTTTCGTCCGAATGAATAGGGATTATATCTGTAATTTATGCATTACTCCTATAATATACTATGTATGTACGAATGCAAAATATGTACGTCTGCGACTATAGATAACACCTGCGCAGACTTGCACGTGTAGGTTAATTATTTATGCACTTATTCCTATAGAAAACGTCGAAATTGACGAGGAACATACTAAGTATCTTCGCAAATTATCATCATTATTATTAACTATAAGTAGGTAAGTAAATTACGGTGTTTGTTTAAAACAAAGTGCCTACTCTAATGGCACTTTCCACAGCCTGTAGATTTGCATCAAACGGACTACGATCTATAATCGTCTGAATAGTCTAGGTTGTTCAGAAGACTTAAAACAAAATTAATGCAATTGGTTTATTCCACCGTCACATGGAAACTACGCATCCCACTGATGTCACGCAATATCCTGCATCGCGCAAGCAGAGTTTTCCGCGCAACTAGCATATATACTACGTCCACAACACCTGACACAACATCAAAACCCGATCGCCGTCCTACCGCCCTCGCCGCCGAGGCCCGCCGCGACGCCCAAATCGACGCCCCTCCCGACCCTTGCTCGAGCCAGCCCGCGCCGCTGAGCCTGTAGCTTTAAATTCGTCCGTAAATAATACCAATCCTGATCCAGCTAGTCATTTGCTGCCCTCTTACAGCGACGCCCTAAGCCGAGGTTCGTACCCCACAGGGGGTGCCCTTAGCGTTGTCGCTTAGTTTTAGTTAGTATATAAGTTTAAGTCCTGGCTGGAGGCCTTAATTTATTAGGGAACCCACAGGCAAGTCCGCTTAAGCAGACGACAACCGCATAGGTTGACCTGCGAGATGCCAAACAAACAAACAAACAAAAAACCTGACACAACACCCGTCTGGTCGAAAGATCCTTCCTTATCTATGGAGAATAATGTAAACGTTTATTTTCTCTTCACAAACACGGAGCTAACTTTGTAAGAGACTGGTGCCTGAAGTAGGGTTATATAAAAATCTGTATTACAGGTCACCAGTGTTGGTAATGAGTGAACCCTGTTCCTCATGCCTCTATTCATTAATTGATAACCATTATCATTGCCAGCCTTGTTATACCCACTGGCTGAGGATAGGCCCCTGCCCTTTTGTGCCGTGCTTCTCTATTCCGTGGGAGTATCTGCATTCACTGCTAACCCAAAAATATATACATATATAACACCCTTGCCGAATACAGCTGATCTTTTGCCTATCCAGTTTTATCGAAGCTTTTCGCCACTTTTCACTCCATGGTTCCAATGTGTGTAAGCGCATTATGGTTGGCGTATGAACTCAAACTCAAACCATTTACAGGCACTTTTGATTTGTCAAAGTGTCGGTCAGTTAGTCAGAAAGTTGAAGATAGTTGCCCAATCCAAAACGGAGATCCCTATGAAGAAGAACGGGATCATGATATTACAAAATCCAGGGTACATAATTATTGTTTCTTCTATATGTAAGAATACTGTAAAAAATAATAGAATTAAAATTTAAACTTCAGAGATGACCACTCTCAACCCACGGCGCCCGTTCACGAACAGGATCAGCACGATCCAGCTCAACCATTATGTAGGGAACCGGATGATCCAACACACGCCGCCATCAGTAATACTCTTTATGATACGTAGCAGCACCATATTACAATGTTTCACTGAATCTAATTATTATGTAGTAGTTATAATAATTACTTATTAATAGTGGAAACTTTACCATTCATGATGCTAGCAGATACCTAGTAAATTCCAATAAACTATATATTATGTTGCTGATAACATTGTCCCTATGCGTACCAATCTACTTAGGTACTGGAAAGGTTGTCTGCAATAGCCGACCTCATGCTATGTAGGCTGGTAATAAATTAACTATAGTTAAAATTCGAACAAGTCAAGCATATTTAGAAATAGCTGTCATATGAAATAAAGGTTGTAGGTTTGGAAAAACAATTGTATGGATAGGTCTTTCAATGTAACACGTTCATATCTCCATATAAAATAATAATCAAGTTTTGACGTGATTTAATAACATGTTTATTACACCAAGTTATGTTAATTACATTGTTAACTTTAGAATCACCTTCAAAGCACAGATTTGCTTGTATAAGGTGCTTCCGCTCTTCCAGTTTACATTGACTATACATATGTGTGAGAGAATAAACAATAGAAACATGCCAAAGGTTTTTTACTCGTAAGAACACTAAAAGTACAAAAATTAGTGAATACGTCTTATATCTGCTGTAATTTTGGGAGGCCATTCAAAAAAACTGATGATAACAAAATCGGGGGATACAGTTTGGTGTTGCAGCTTATATATGTCTATCATTTATACATCCAAAATATAATTACACCACTCGATAGGTTATCAAAGAATTTGTCACGTCGAGTCAGGACTGTGACGGCACGACCTAGTCCACCTCAGAAAATATTACTAGTTATGTACTTAAACGCGATGGTCGTTGCGTACATGTATGCACGTAAAACACACTGCCGCCACGACACAGCCATACCACTTTTTTAACATGTGTTTCTCTTCGCCACAACCCCGTAGCTAGTATAGATCTGAATTCATACCATAGTAATTACATATCCGACAATTTATTTATCTGCAGCAACAGTTCTTCTTAGCAAACTTCAATCTAGCGTTGATTTTTTAAAATGATACTATTGAATGAATCAAATATAATTGGTCAAATATTCTCATTTAAAAAAGCAACTCTAGATTGAAGGTACGTACTACAAATTTTTGTAGCCGACTATAGCGGTAAAAGAAAACGAGTTGACAGTTTCGCTCGCGTAATTTTAATGTTCTGGACAGATTTCAGTGAAACTTTCTCTCTTATCTCGTTATCTGGCAGCAGTGACAGTATGCTGTGAGAATATTACGTAACATAATGACTGCCAAAAGTAAAGATAGTTTGTGAGATGATATAACACAAAATACTATCGGAACCTATTAGGATACGTTTATTTTATTTGCCTACATAAATTGTGTTAATATAATTTTTCATACGTTTTAAACGTTTTGAGGGGCTCGCAGCTAAACAATAACAAAGCCCTGGTCAATAATCTTGCCGAGGTCGGTCCGTAGATGGTCGATAAGCACGTTAAACCGTTGGTCCCTTCTGTCATTCATAAATGGCAATGGAATCCTAAGGATGATTGCAGACAGACCAGTATCGGCAGCTGTGGGAAGGTTCATCAGGCTACATGTTACCTGACCATTGTATGTTTTTTTTTTTCAATTCCATTTTAACTTAAATTTATTTTCATTTTTAATATAAATTTTATTAATCCATTTATTTTAATTTTGTGTTCAATCATCTAATTCTATTTATTTTTTAAATTATAATAATTGATCTCCACGTGATTAACATAGTTTTAAGATAAATACTAACAAAAATTGACATTTAGATAGTCTGAATTAAACGATTTTTTTAAAATATTTTTATAAATTCTTGACTGTTGTTACGGGTAGTCAGAAGCACGAAACTCAAACTCAAATCATTTATTTCAATTAAACCATTTACAGGCACTTTTGAATTGTCAAGGAGTCGGTCAGTCAGAAATATGAAGCTAGATGCCCATTCCAAAGCGCAGTAGGTACCTATGGAGAAGAATGGGCAAGAAACTCCATGGACACTCTTTTAAATAATATTGTTACAAATATATTAGTTACATCGATTAATGTTGACACTATAAGTGAGAACGTTGTACAAAAACCGTACACGTTAAAAGCGTCCAGAGTGCAGCAAAACATAATTAAAAACAATCTGAAAAAATAATTATTAAAATAAGCCGTGGCAGCTAAGAGAAGAAAGGCAGAAAGTCTAACAATTAGGTAGATGAAGATAATTTTTCACACGTTTATGTGTATTGACACACTTTTCGTTACACATAAAATAAGTAGACCCTTTTAAAACGGTACATTTTTGGTGTCGAAACCGTTACTTACAACAATTAACATGGTGACTTAAACCATAGGCAACTAAGAAAAGTAGTTTATGTTTAGAAGTAACCTTCCCACGCACGTTTCTAAAGTCAATAGAAAAGGATTACAAGCGAGAACTATTGTCGCCGATGAACTACTAACCCGATAATGCTCCGCTTCATAGGCATTTGAAGTATTTAGGTGATTGAATAATGGATTTGTGTTGGCTAAAATGTAGACTATGTGAAGGATTATATTTGACTCTTCCAATTTGCATGTTGTACATAATATATATATTTTATTCTTTGAGTTCTATAGATACAATCGGTATTTTGTGTATAAATCTTCCTAGGAATATACCACAGGTGTTATCTATGAAAACGAAAATGTTAGCATTCGAGGAAATGTCACAACTAAAATATGTTCGTGAGATATATTTTATTTTATTTGTGACATTTAATGGAATGCCAAATTTTTTAATTTCTCACTCACGAACAAATTGCATCAAAATATTTTTTTTTAAGGGCTCGAAAAGCCCCGGTTCCACGAAAGCTACGCTACTTACTTTTATTTGTCACTGTTGTCTGAAAACATGAATGATTTCGTATTTCACGATAGTGATTGACCTACATAATTTGATTGCAAGTTCAATATTTATGTACAATAGGACAATGACCCGTGATTGTGAAAAATAACCTATCTATACTAATATAATTAAATTGAAGAGTTTGTTTGTTTGATTGAACTCGACAATCTCTAGAACTAGCAGCCGGATTTGAATAATTATTTTTTCATTTGCCGGCCTAATTCTTCATCCATAATTGCACAGACAAAACCTTCGGTTTCCCCAAAGATGTCGCCGAAACGTAACCAGGATACAGACGCCAAAAAGTCTACATCAGGTCCATGGAGAACCCAGAAAAAGCGTCCGTGAAGCTCTTTGCCTTGCCATACTTCCTTACGGTCGTTAGTATTTAGTACTGCAGGTTTGCACCCGTTCTATTTCGCCAAGGAGCGGGGTGAGGCCCTTGTCCACTGCGACCACATCTCAATGCATCCCCACGTCAGCTTCTAGGAAATACTCCCTGAGACTGCATATCTCGCGATTGTAGAGGGTCTTAGCGTTTAAAAAGCCTCGACCACCACACTTTCACGGGATATACAGTCTCATTACCGATGATCGTGGGTGATGCATTCGGTTTGCAGTCAGCAGTGCACGGACCCTCCTATCCAGGCGCTAAGTTCGGTCTGAGTCCTATTGATTATGCTGAAAGAGTACATTAAAACCGGCATGACCCAACCGTTGAAGGCGCGCACCTTGTTCCTCCTGATAAAAGACTATTAAATACTTTATTCAGGCGGCCAAAAAAACGCTCTTTCAACGCTTACTTCATGTCAGTAACATTGATGCCCAACGCTTCCGACATACCCAAATACTTTTATGTGTCGGATGAGGAGAGAACCCTCTCCTCTCCTCTAAGGTTTATGGAATCCTATAGTTGAGTTCCCACGGATTCCACAATCTTTCCTCGCTTAACATGCATGACCGCACATTTGTCCACACCAAATTCCATTCTGATGGCGCTACTGAAAGTTTCAGCTACTTTCAGTAACTAAACTAAAGTTGCAAATTGTTTGGGGCAAAGTATAAATATTATAATTACTACGTATATTATAGTATATTATTTATAAATATTCCGATTTCTTTTAAATTAAAAGGCCTCATGTGAAACTCGAAGCACAGCTAGTATTATATAAAACTACTTATTGTAGTTTTGAATATATCTTTAATAAGTATGGTTCTTTGTTCTTTTATGTAGATATTCTAATTGCGTATTAGCTCGTACATACATAGGTTAATACAATAAGAATCTCTCATTACCATCAGTTTCTTATGTCTTAGGATATAATCCAAGGTCAAGCGACATGACGTCCTAAACTGGCGTTTTGTTTTTAATTGGGAGTTTATTTTAATTTTTATTATGTATCATTTAAGCCGGCGCGGCGTCTACTCATAACTAGCATAACTAATAATTATGTTTCTACGTAAATACTGTAGAAAAACTAATTTTCCTGTTGGAGAACATAAGTACCTGTACCTTTTGACAGAAAATTAGAGGAAGTGAAATAAAGCAAAGAAATTCCTTTACCAATTTAATTGACTTTAATTCCAACTTAATTAAATTAATAAGAGCCATCTGAAAACATCATCTTCAACTATCCAGGTCTTTTTAATCTTAAACATCGTTTTGCTCCAAAATTTGCGAAATTAACTTTGTAATTACATAAGTAAATATTCTTACTATAAATTCATTTGTTTGAACTTCCGGATAATGTTAAGATGAAGCACCCACTTTTGCACCAGATGAGAAGCACAAAGTTAATTGAATGGAATACATAGTGCCGAACAAGACATGCGAGTTCATTAACGCTTCTGAAGGTCTGTGAGTGCGACCAGTTTTGTTCTTAATTTAAGGACGTACCCTAATGTGTTTATATATATATATCAGCGTATTATAGGGTGTAAGGGTAAACACCGTTATCCTCTTAAGGGGTAATTGTACAAAATCATTCTCGGAAATAATATCTGCTGTTCCCCACCTTTTGACGAGTAAAGGCTCCCGCAAACAGCCGCGACGCCGCAGCTCGACACAAAGGCACCGCTCGTCGCGCGACACGCGGTGTCTTTGTGTCGCGCCAGTTTTTAACAAGAAAATGTGAACTTACTTTTCAGCGCTTTTCCTTCAGGCGTGCACCGGACAGCATTGATCAAACAATCCACATAGTTCCTAACTAGTCTCTTATTAGTGAAAATCGCATCAACGTCCAAGTAATCGTACCTTTGGTCGTATTTCGGCATGTTTACCATATCATTGACATCTTGTCCAACCACTGCGTACACAAAAACACACAAAAACAACACTGCATGCATTTTGATTTATTAATTTACTACAAACTATTCAAAAATCTCATTCATAAAGTCGAATCTCGAAAGAAAATAGCGCGAATTTTATGTGCGATGACGTGCGCGCGCGCCGGACTGGCGTGTTGTTGTGTTCCGCGCGGGAGATCCGCCGCCGTTATAAGGTAAAGTTGCATACGCGACGATCTATACGCTTTCTTTGGTGCACTTCTGTAACAAACGAGTTATTTTTCAAGGGTGTGCTTTTGAAGTTTTTAGTAGATAATTCTTGGAAGTTCATGTATTTTAATGCATGTTCATTTCAGCCTATTTTCTTATTTTCCTGGAAAACCGAAGGCCGAATCCTTTGGTTTTATAACGAAAAATTCACCCAGCTAGACTCTCTTGTTATCGTAAGAGACGTGAAATTCTCCGTGAAAGCTGGATCCGCCAGGCACTTGAACATTCTGCGATTACCAGTCTTGACCAGGCCTGGTGATAGGTAATATTTCAGATTCACATTACAGTTCGTCATTGTTTAGAAGTATTTTAGGAAGCTCATCAAGTTATTAAGCAAAAGCAAACTGCAATCAATCATAAGGAATTAATATCATAATTAAAATCAAAAACTTAATTCCATAAATAATACGTAGTTATGTACGACAATTATTCAAGTTCAAAGAAAACGCTTGCACAGTTTCGTACTTCAATTATTTCAAGAACAAATAAAGTGAATTTTCTTTTTTCTGCGTATTGAAGCTTTACAGAAAGCATTTCCGGCGGAAATGACATTTAAAATCAATTCAATTTATTCCAAATCAGTGTCATTGTTCTCTTACACGGGGCGGTGAGTTTTGAGAAATGTTTATTTTGTACTTAAATACCCTCAATCTTACTCATTACATGTTCCGGTAATTTGTTATTTCCTTTCGAAGCTTTTACGGAGAGGAATCTTTCGTACAATATGGTATCTGACACGGAGATGTAATGATGCTGAGTCACAGAAACTAATTTAATTTTCAATGTTAGGTAGTTCACCGAAATTGTGGCTTCAGCCAAAGTGTGGGTGGGTGCAGCGGACCCAGAAAAAAATTGCATTCTATCAGCATTATCAATGATGGAAAAGTCCAAGCTTACATATATAATGCACCTATCAATCGCGTTGAAAGTCGCTGTGGAAATACGAAACCTTATGAAAGCGATAGTCATGTGTCCAACTCCTCAAGACTTGATTTGATCATATCCAGCCGTCAGTTCCTAGGTCGCGGGAAAACTTGAGTTTGGGTTAAAGTGAAAATTGTGAAGAAAGCTAAAATCTTCATCTGAATTCTTCATACCGAAGAAGTCAGTATGAAAACCCAAGTTTTTAAATAACTTTCTGGGTGTTTGTCAAACATGTCTTTACCAGGGATTTGAAGATCTAGCTATATAGATAGATCGATAGAATAGTTTTTATTAGACTCCTCTAGTCTAAGACGAACTTGCATTACCTACTCGTACCATTTAACAAAACATTCTTTCAAACCGAAACTTAATACTTTTTAGCATAGAAAGTACTTAGCTTACGACAGCACATCAAAAAAGATTGCTTCGCGATCCAATCTCAGTTGATTATTTACCACTAAATCGCAGTTGCGTTTGCGCACCGTTTTCAAAACACTTGACGAGGAAGCCCCATTGTCCACGGCCAGCGATACGGAACCTGCATGTATTAACATAAATTAGGCTAGTATGTTCTATGCATAGACGTTTCAACAGATATCCCCAAGATGTGATGGAACGTTGCCTGAACGTCAGCTGTGTTGGTTGAAAATGGGAGCATCTAATCGCAGTGGCTAACGTAAGACCAAAGAATTGCTTGTTCTGCCTAGCCAGTCGTAGTTTTGTAATAGAACACAATTTCTTAGCTAGAAGAGCATTCGTTATTTAAATTGTTTTCGAGGGTAATAATTGTAGATCTAATGATCTACAATTATTACCCTTGAAAAATTTTATCTTCTCGTTTCACGGGAGAGCATCCATCATCTTTTATGAAGGACCTGTCAACTCAGTTTTTAGATTCCCGCTGTCTTTAATATGTAATACGTAACTGTATGTTTAATGATATTTTACGGTGTAAGTAAGTATCGTTCGTTGTTACTAAACTAATAACTGAATTCAAGTACCAAATCCGTTGAGGAGCGAATGTGACAAAACAAATTGGCCCGTCTATACCTTACATTTTAAACACTTTCACCTTTATTGTGTTCTGTAGCGTAAGTGTAAACTTGGGTGGGTCTAATGACTGTCATAATAATATATGGTCTAAGTGGACTCATATTATTTTGAGGCGTTCAATATCAACTGGTCGACGGATTGACTTTGATCGATATTTAATGCTCAAATGACGTTAAGATGGGGCCGCTGTTGATAAATATTTGTGAAATTGTTATGTGAAATGCATGTGAAAGTAACCGGCCAACTGTGTGTCGGACCACGCACAATGAGTTCCGTTGTTGGGATGAATATTTATCCTAAGAACTAGCTTAACTTTGAAGTTGAAAAAAAATTCTCCCAAACATCGACTAAATGTTACGGTCAATTCACCAACTGCAAATGTAAGCAAAAGTTATCGTATTTTTTTTTTATGTGAGCAAACTACAAATTAACGATATTCTGACTTTCTCCTTTATTTGTGCTGTGAGAACTTGCTTCTTGCCAAATTTTATGATTCGTTGACTTCTTGTCAACGGGATGTAAGAAGCAGGTTTTGATTTATTTGCGAGTATCAAAATATGTCGCATAAATGACTGTAGTTTTTATTGCGGTGACTTAGAAGCTTGATTTTTTAGAGCTCCAAATTGATATCTCCACTCGTTTCCGAGAAAAAGGGTCTTGACAGACAGACAGACAGGCGGACAGACGGACAACGAAGTGATACAAATATTAGAGGGTTCCGTTTGTCCCTTTTAAGATACGGAAATCTAAAAACAATATGGTGGCGTTAATTCCTATTTCCGCCATCCGTCAAATGGATCTTGTAGCGCTAAATTTGGACTGCACCTTCAGAACTTCAATCTGCCTATCGATGTCCATATCCTGATTAAAGATCTTAAGGATAGAGGATTAATCCATAGTCGTCCAAGACAGCCCGTCATGTTCACAGTAATGTTAATTACATCAATTTTATATCAAAACTATCTTCTCACGAGAGGGAAAAGTCGGGACTTGTAAACGGTCTTTGACCCATTAACGCAGTGGACTGATGAGGTGCTGGCAAATCAATCAATGGTAAGATAAATTAAGATATATTTATTTGCTCAAATATGTGTACACATACAAGAATAAAATACAAGCAGAATAACATAAAAAATAGAGCTTCAGACATGTTTGCCATAATAAGGCGTGCACATTGAATAATAACGGTTTTCTTAATTTTTTTTTTTTACGTGAACTAGCTTACGTATTAAATTATAAAAATAGCAAAAAAAAAACAACAATAATTCATAAAGTTTATGCTGCATAATGCTCCTGTCAGAAATTCGTTAATGTTTTAATAAGCTTTGTTAATTAGTTATGACTTTAGTTGTAGTAGTTGCTTTAAATATGTAGCTGTATGTTTTACAAAGCGTGTCAGTTCGGTAAGTGATCTCAATGACATTTCTTGAGTGCTCGCAGACTTTCACTCGGAAGGAGCCAGTTTATATTATTAGGGTTCCGCACTAATCTGCAGAAATTGCGCAAACACGGGCCCTAGAAGAAAATTTTAATAATATCCTGTATTCCTGCGGGGTTATTGCGTAACACACTAACAGTAGCAATAGCTTTTATTTTGACAGATCAACAATATTCACTGAATTATTTACGTTACTTACGCAGACTAATTTTTCGAACATAAGAAGCAATGGATTAGCAATATCCTTGAAAATCATTAAGATTGTGATAGATTGTTTGTTATGCAATATAGGTGCAGCTATTGTTTTTCCAGCCCAATGCTCTCAATCATATTTGTCTCAATTTGTCTCAAGATTTTTTGAAATATAGGAAGGTGTCATGAGACAGATTAATTTATTTGTATTATGATCATGATCTCGGACCAATTATCCTACCTAGATAATTCGTCCGAGATCATGATACTGGTAGATTATGTATCCTATTTAGCCTTTCAACTGTTGCGTTTATTCTCCATAGGTACTAAATTATAGCTGTTTTCGCGAATCAAATACTTATGAGGTACGAGTTCTGAGTGTTAAGGCTCGTACACACTGGCGCGATGTCACAGCACTGCGTGTCGCACGACGAGCGGTGCCATTGTGTCGCGCTGTCGCGTAGCGCCTATTTGCGGGAGCCTTTATGAACTTATGACCTTTAAGATTTTTTGTCGACATATCGGTAGGTATTCGGTAACAATTTTGTTAGTTTATTACATCGGTTATTACATCTCTATGACGTGTGGGTTTTCTCATATTTTCCTCCAAATCCAAATAATTTTGTTTTTTTACGTACCTAGCTATTACTTTTTTTTAAATAAAATAACTGATAGAATCAGCAGGTAAATTATTTATAATTGATAGTTATAAGTTGTATAAGCTGCAACATACAGTAACTTTTAGATATACAGGATGAAAGGGACATTGACGCACAACTGGGTAACCGGTTAACAACATACATTCTTTTGATTGAATACTGTGAAAAACTAAAAACCTCATAAAAACAAGCTTTAATGAACTAAAAAGTACTAAATAAAACTTAAGTTAACATAGAAATTTAATATTTTCTTAAAAGGTTTTTACATAAATTTTATTTTGTACTTTTAAGCATCATTTTTTTTTATCCGTTAATTATTACTAGATTATATTTAATTAATAATTAAATGTAATAATTGTTAATTGTTAAGACTAGTCATGGTGTGAAACCGAGTTGCAGTATCCAACTCATGCCAGAATGTAGGCTATCATAATTGAATGAAACGTTTACAAAATTTCGTGCCTGTGCTTTTGACCCCTGGTGAGATCTCTCTTAAGGAGGCAATCTAGATCAGCAGACCGGTAATAGTGTATGAATTCGAAGATAAAATGATGTGTCAGTACTGTTTACCGTTTAGGAGTTCCCTCGTCTGGAGCCATCACTGGGTGCAGCAGCCAGATCATTATGAACTTAGAACGGGCTATCATAATTGTATGAGTTTTTACATACAATTTTGTGTCTCTGCTGTTGACCGTTGAGGAGTTCATTTCTTCTAAAGCCAATCCTGGGTGCAGCAGCCAGGTCATGACAGACTTGAGAACGGAGTATCATATTTAAATGCGTATATTAAATTTGTTTTATGTAAATGCGTATATTAAATTTGTTTTATATTTTTAGATTGGCTCCAAACGAAGGAACTCCATAACAGTCAACGGGACTGTTATGGAGTTCCTTCGTTTGGAGCCAATCCTGGATGTAGAATCAGGAATCATAAAATGCATTGCCTTTAAAACAAAATCAACATTTAAAATTTGAACTCCGTAGGTAGTAGGGAGTGGTTTTAATTCAGTTTGCAATATTTGACCTAAACAAACTAACATGCAAAAAATATTACAAGTAAAATAAAAGTTTGGAATATACAGGTCTTTAATTAAATGCTTTTACATAACTTTATATACCTAATCACTTTACCTTACTAATAGGTATTTAGTTTCACAATCAATATGTTATAAATACCTAAGTATAATATTTTACGAATCAATGTGAAACGAAATAATTTAAATAATCATGACCTCTGATAGCACAGAAAGTTACCAGTTCAAAACGTTTTCATTGTGGGCTCACATTTATTATGGCACGATAATTCCTTAAAATCGGATGTACGATTCGCACTTGACATTTTCGTTTGCAAAGTTATTGAACTTGGCAAGCTGACAACGTTTAGCACTTGGTCGTAAACGAGAATTCCGTTCTTTAGAAAGTTGGCGATACATGCCAAGAAAATCTTGTTTAACAAAATATTTATAACGAACTTGTTTTTACCTCGTGACTCCAGAAACGTAATGATTTTGCATTGAAAACAAACAAGCCTTTAAAACGTAGAACGTCACAACAGCGTTTCTCTGTCTGATCGCAGTAATTTTCGGAAGAAGACAATTTTAAATACTCTTGAGATTACCTTCCATGTGATTTGGGTGGACCACATGGATCTGGTTTAGTACAAACTTAGTCCGCTCTGGAGCGAAACTACAACTGGCTAATATTAGCATTTAAAAAAAAGCAATGCCATTTAATTAATTTTTTGTTAAATTTTTATGCTAACTATATATGACTTCTGTTTTATTTTTCACGACTAATTCAGCATTTTTTTTCTTATTTTTAAAAGAGAAACTTTTTACTGTAGGTAGATACACACGCTTGCACAGTGAGCGCGACACGCGGGTTTCGGGTGAACTAGAAATGCTCGCGTGCAGCGCACGAGCAGCTCGCGTGCGGCGAATTCGCCAAATGTGAACACACCCTTATAGGTGCTGCCTAAACCTAATGGAACAGATTGGTGAAATGTAGCAAGACGTTGGTAGTTTTGAATGTTCATTTTTTGAAAATTTATATTTCTTGTGCGTGTCTAAAAACGTTTTTCTTTCTTTAAATGTAACAAACGTGAAATAAATTCTTCTAGTTGTGTGTGTAAGTACATGTGGCGAATTTGTGTTCAATGTCATGTCGTGTTTAGTGCGGAATAAAATACACGTACCCACTTAAGTACGTGTATTTTATTCCGCACTAGGCTAATAATATTGTGTTCCTCAATAGATTGCTCTTCATTTATTTTGATTGAAACAGTCAACATTCATTAGTAGGATTTATGAGCCATTATCATGCCTATTATAATAGACAAGGTATGTTTACTATTGCGTATTATTTATTCCAATTCCAACTTTTAACGAAATTATAGACTTCCCGGAGATTAGCGGCCAGAACGTCCACCCTCTCCTGCCTTGCAGCACCGGGCACCTCAAGAACCCTGGCACCCGCGGCTGCCGTTCTAAAAACGAAGCCAGCCGGGGCGCCAAAATCGGCAAAGTTCAGCTTCTGCCGCATCTCTGCTAGGACCGGCTTATAGGTCACTCCCCTGTTCAAAGCTTCGGGCTTGAACGTAATTACTACAGCCTTGGAGCTTGAGGGGGGTGACCATGGATGGCCTTGTGCCCTCTGGAGCCGGTCCCGACTTACCTGAGACCTGTTCCAACCTAAAATACATGCTTTACTTAGTTATGTTATGGTGGAGGTGGGTAAAGGCACTGATACTTAATTATTAAGAACCTAAATCAAAATGCTTTATTATTTAACTTATCAATTTTGAGTGTACTAAAGCTGCTTTTTAATTTTGGAACTTCTGAACGTATGGACATAACACTTATCTGTGCGCAGAATGATTATAATTTTTATGCAAATTAGTATAATGACCCGATGGGCTACTTAATAAGAATACATGATGATTAATCATTGGGTTCTTTAAAGGCTCTTATCGCAAACTCAAACTGATGTCGTTGACATAGTGTCGATATGTGGGTACAGTCGACCTCGTAATAGCCACCCTAAGATTGAATGTCACTTGCATACCATAAAACGTCAAGGTCGATTTTCGCTTGATATTATGATAGTTTCGACCCTAATGAAGTTTCAGTTTAATGGGAGTTTTTGTCAAAATTTGTAAAGATTTACGAGGTCGACTAGTCTGTTGGGGAAATCTGAAAACATGGAAAAAGCTTACAATTTAAACAAAATAATGGGATCGATGGACACGTTCTGGTAATTACAAAGCTAGTAAGTTTATGTCAGTAGACAGCGAGCGTCGGTAGCATCTACAGCATTAAAATGATTCCACATAAATTATACGTAAACACATTTAATCGACAGTGTCCAATGTAAAGACACCAAGATGGCGCCAACTGTAATGGCGTTAAAAGTTCAAAGCTAAAAGTCATGACGATTTGAATACAAAAGCGGTATGGGAGGAAAGTTGTTAAGTGTTGCTAAAAAAACATTCAACAAACATCAGAAGAATGCGCGTCGTAAAATGATGTTTGCCTTTTTGTTTTTTCTAACTTACCTTTTTTCAATGTTTAATATGGCCTGCATGCAAGTGACTTGAATTTGCATTATAAATACAAGAAAAAAATATTTTTGTGATCGTTGATTGGATCTTGAAGAAAAAATATTGGGCTGCACAGTACTTTTATCTCTGTTCAAACACGCTGTGAACGTATGCGTGACGACGAGTAGCGTTAGAAAATAACACACACGCACACACACTCTTCCGACTTCGCCACTCACTGTCTCGGACAGTCGGACCGTATCGTATCGAGAGCTGCTGCGCTTACACACACATTCACATCGTGTTTGTACACTTGGTAACCACTAGTAAAGCGCGCTTCGTCGCTTCGTGAGATAAAAATACTATACTTTATTTTTGATAAAAATGTGTTTACCTACTAAGTACCAATATGCAGATGTAAGTATAATTATGATGGACGGAAACTATATATACTAATCGTCTTAATCACAATAAAAAGCTATTTAGTTGTCGAAGTGTTTTGTCCCTTTCTGTCGAGTTAAACTGAAGTTTTACAGAATGGGAACAAACAGTTCGATAGCCAAATTAGGTTAATGAAGCGAATGGTTTTATTATGAATAAGACGGTAAGTAGATAAAAATAAAAGGTTGGCTGATTTTTTGTGAAATTTCAACGCTGGCCTTTTGTCGTGAAAAGTAAATGATGAAAAAGAAACCTCTAATAACATCACATTGATTTTGACAATTAAAGGCCAGTAATCCTGTACTTAATTAATTACTAAAAAGTTCCTATTCAAGTAAGACTAAATTAAGTACCTACCTACCTCCCAATACTTTACGGTATTTTGACGAATTTAATAAAAATGCTTCTTTATTTATCGTTTATTAAACCTTTTTAACTTTTTCAAACTAGGTAGGTGCTTGAGTTATTCGCAAACTAATTGCGTCTGCGACGATTATTGCAAATTTATTCCGCATTATTAATTTTCTACACGTGTGAGGACGATTATTGTATCGAGCATTCTTGTAACTCGACTGCCTCGTTGATCTAACGGTCATAAGCGCTACTGCTGGGCATGAGATCCTGGGTTCGATTCCCAGGTCGGCAAAGTGTTATTGGGTTGTCCATCTGGATTTTTTAGTAGCAGCCCGTAGTCTGTATTTGTATCCGGCTGACGGCAATAGGCTAGCCCTCTATTACATAACTGGCGAAATGTGGGGTGCAATAATCACAAATCAAAATAATCAACAAAAAAGCGAATTAAACCATTAATAATAAGAATTAAAACCCTTCGGGAGTTAAGACGTAATGTTATATTATGTCGATCTAGTAACTTATTGAGGTATTTCTGAAATGACGTGCATTAATTGCCAGCACTGGCACAAATGCTGTCAAAAGTCTCAAAGCGCATTTTTTTTTGTCGTGACTATATCATGAACGATTTATGAACGTCATCATTTATTATATATTAACTGTCGAAATGGAAGACCACTTGTCAAAGTGGTTCCAACGGGTGGAGTGAATTTTTATGAAAACCCTCGTGTGTGTCAGTGTCATCCCGTCTTGGTCAACGCCTAGCATCAGTGGCACTGACAGCTCACTCCACGCTCACTTCACCTAACCCACGTCATCTCCATAAGATGCAGACCCTCCAGGACCGTTTCCTTAGAAAGGTCACGGGTGCCCCCTACTATGTCCGCAATATAGCTCTCCACGTCGATGATATATTTGTTCAAGTCGTCAGGAATTTTAATGAAGAACTACGTAGTTAATGTGAATAAAAAGCTTTTTACAATGCAGTTTTGAGACCAATGTGAAAAATTGTTATGAGTAGGTAATAGGTACCAATTACTTAGCATTTATCACATAATTGTCTCTCACATTATTATTTTGTCTAGTAAGTAGTCACAAGCGCGACTGCTGAGTTCGAAGTCCTGAGATCGATTCCCAGGTTGAGAAAAGTGTAATTGGGTTTTTTGCATTAGCTAGTAGGTTTCCCAGGAGCAACCCGGAGTATGGATTTGTGCCCGGTGAATGGCAGTAGGCTAGCCCTATTCGCCTATTTCATACATACATTCATACATAAACTCACGCCTTCTTCCCATGTGGGTAGCCAGAAACTACAGAACGCCACCTGCTACGATCCTTACATACTCCTTTTGCCTCGTTTTGCGTTCATACATCTGGTCATACACGAGCGCCGATTGCGAGTACTACGCACCTGACCTTTCTGAAGAACATCACCAATAAGGTCACTAATGTCTTCCTAGTGCGTCCCCTCCCGGCGTTTCCACTCACATCTGCCTTGTAAATACCTTTTGTTAGTCTCCTTTCATTCATCCGCTCAACATGACCAAACCATGTAAGTGTACACTTTTTAATTTTTGTCACTAAATCTTCTTTTAAACCACACCGTTGCCTTCTCACATCATTCCTCAGCCTATCATTCAAAGTCACACCACACATGCTCCGCAAGGAACGCATTTCCACAGCATTTATTGTGCTTTCATGCTTCTTTTGCCACACCCAACATTCACTTCCATACATAAGCATAGGCACCAGCACCTTCTTGGACATCAACTGGTTGGTCACAATTGCATGTGTAGCACCATTCACTTTATTTCCAGCATTCACAATCCTTTCCACATCTCCATCAACATCGCCTATTACATGGGAACTAAACAAAGCTGGCGAATTGTGGGTGGCAGTATATACCTCTGTACAACCCTTCGAGAAATAAAGCCGTGATGTTATTAATAATCTATTTATTTCCACTTCAAGACACAAACATCAGTGTTGTCCTGGTTCTTGTACTAGGAGTTCCTGTATCACAAGAGCCAGAAATATAAGTATGTTTGTGTTATGTTTACGTGTATGTATATTTCATATATTATTATGTATGAAAAATGAACTGCTTAAGTTGCAAGCAAAGCTATTCAGTTTACATAAAGGTTGCGGCGCGCAGATCGATAACTTGCATCGTAACATATAACGCGCATAATTTACATACGCAACAAGCAGCAATCGAGTTTCTTCTAATTATCGTTATGAAAACGTTACAATTTCCATAGCTACACGATAAAGAAATGAACATAATTTTTATCTTGTTTCTACATCGTGCAATGGCTATTACAAACTTTCATTGTCTTTAGGATCAAGCATTTATTTCAATAAAACCATAAACAGGCACTTTTGAATTGAAAAGGCGTCGGTCAGTCAGATATGAAGTTAGTTTCCCATTCCAAAGCGTAGTACAGTCTGCGAATTTTTTTTTTTTTTTTGTGTATGGCATCTCGTAGTTGACCTTGAGAGGTCGTGACTACTTAACCGGACTATCCTGTGGCTGCCTTAAGCGGACTCAAAGCCTCCAGCCAGGGGCGTAAAACTACTTATATTATTAAGCGAACGCTCGCTAAGGGCACCCCCTGTGGGGTACGGACCTCGGCTTAGGGCGTCGCTGACGGGAGGACAGCAAGATGGGACAGGCTGGATCAAGTTTAGTTGATTATTATTAATCGGGGAATTTAAAGCTACAGGCTCAGCTACGGCGCGGGCTGGCACTTCGTCGAGCAAGGGTCGGGGGGGAAAAAATTATTACGTGTGGTGGCTTCCGAACTCAAGTCTCTGTACTTCGAAGTCTGACTTGTTGGCCTGCTAGCCTCTTGTAATTTTGATGTCAAATTAATACATATTTACTTATTCCCTGGGTAAGTAGATGTCGCTACCTTCAACGTAAATGTAATTTTTGTTTTTGGAATTGCAACACTTTCTGTATTTGAAGTCTGCGAATCCGAAGCTGAGCCTTTTATTTGTGTGAGTGCATATAGCGAGATAGCGACGCGACCTTTGCTTGACAAACGGCCAATCGGACTGAGGCGCTGCCCGCCCCTAGCAGTCCCTCGCACGATCACCTTGTTGAGATTGGTAATAACTCACACAGATGCAAAGCTCAGCTTAGGACTTGCGGATGTAGGTACCTATGAAGAAGAACAGGCAAAAAATCTCCATGGGTTCTCTTTTAAATTATATTGTTACAAGATATTTGTTACATCATTAATAAACTGCCTTTCTTTACATTGAGTTCTCAGCGACTCAAATAAAATTAATGGTGTTTGTGGTTTAACAGTTTAATCTTCTTATCTTGTATATAAAAATCAATTGCTGTCCGTTAGTCTCGCTCAAACTCAAAAGCGGTTTAACCGATTTGAGTTTTTTTTTTGTTTGGTTCGCTCTTAAACAGAGGTTGTTTAAAAAAAAATAGAACAGGCAATGCAACACAAGCTTAGCCTAGCTTGTGTAGCTGTAGGTTGAGTACAATTTAACAACAGGTTAATATTTTTTTAGGGAATATGGTTGATACCCATTGTTGCCTGCTTGCTCAATGGTTGGTCCTTTAACTTAAAAAAAAAAACACCAGATGGTCTCTAAAATGATCGAAAAATGAAAATGACAAATTTATTGTCAAGCGCGTTGAATTATTTTTTAATAGCCAATCTAAGCGCGCGTACTTGAACAATTTGTCACACTAATTTTGCGATAATTTTCTCTCTATCTTGCCGCAGTTAACTTAAAGTTAACAGAATTTGTTAACCCCATGACTTTGTGCCAAAGTTATGGGGTTGAGTATTTCAAAAATGTTGTCATGAAACGTAAAATGATAGTTTTATTTCACGCAAATCAGCAAAGATACTGAACTGGCTTGAACTTGAAACAGCAAATGTTTACGTTTAAGAGCGATAGACGGAAGCGGTGAACGTCACCTGTCAGTGCTGCCTAGCAATTGATTGTGTTGCCACTGCAATTAACTGGTTCTGTGACGTCACAACATACTAGTAGATTACCCATTTGTAAGACTGCGGTAGGTATGAAAAACTGTGCATATTTCATCACCAATCATTTTGCAATACATGGTTATTAATGCAATATGGGGTGTCATCATTGGGAAGTCCACTTTTTATTAGGAAGTTCCCATTAAATACCGAGGAATATCAATAATCGTGATTATAACCCGCCACCTATCTTTTGCATATGAGGAAAATATAGAAATATGAGTTGTTAACTTAACACATTTTTCGTAATTTATTAATAAGAAGTGCATAATACGAAACCATAGAACATGGATTATCCAGACAGCAATAGTTTTCTTTTTCTGTCTTAGTATCAGGCAGTGAGGTAGATAGTGTTAACGCTAGTTGTGCTAACCGTACCGGAACCCATATGGAGCAGGCGTTACAAATTAAATTAGGAGCAATACAGAATTTTCGCAATTTAATTCAAGAGGACGTGCTCACTTTAACGCTCCTATCACATAACTGTTGTTTCTTGAAAACAATCGCTGCATATTAAATTTTGAAAACGAATTCTAAATTCACTTGAGTGATCAATTGCAACCAGAGTCATTCAGAGTCATTTTTCTACCACCCTGCATGATGTAAGGTTCCCTTTTGCAGAACACCTTAACAGTACACATATGATCTTGGAGACTGCAACAAAAAGACAAATCTCACAATTATATGCGATAACAAAGGTCTGCTGAAATTCAGTACGAGCCAATGCCTGACACAGCACCTTAAAAGTGTTGGACATACCTGGCACCGGCAGAATTTTAATAAAAAAGAGAATCGTAGTTTTTCACGTCTGATGATTATTATCTCCTAAGGAAATTCTTTTGTGTGTCAATTGAATTCACACAAGCATCTAAGCTTGTCGTTATATTGGAAAGTTGCTAGTTTTCTTTTAACTTTTGTGTTGTTTAAACCGGTATTACGGAGGTAAAACTTTGGATCTCTTTTGACCATTATTATTATTTACCTGCCCTTTGATTATTATTCACCTTTGCAATTTTGCTTAGAAAAGATACCCATTGTATCGATAAATCACTTTGATTAATTACTTTCAATAATAATTTTTTGAATCAGTTTTACAATTATTACCTTATGATTTTAAGTTAGCTAGCCGGTCTTAATGACGTTATGTAACTGAAAGCGACCTTCATTTTGATCTTTACGGTGATTCCCAAACTATTGTGGCGCCATTATCTTGGCGACTGGATTTTTTTATAAATTTTTTAGTAACATTAATTGATCTCCTCATGAGATAATGTAATACTACAAAACATAGACCATTTAAATAGTCTGATTTAAACGTTTTATTTTAAAATATCTAACTAAACAGTTATGTGTTTATGTACCTACATATCTAAACAAATAACTAACTGTCTACGTAACTTGATGGATTTCACCTACAACTCGGGCGAATTAACATGGCTGGCTCGAATCACGTATGTTGAATTAAGTTACAAAAACATATATATTGTTAGAGTTATAACTTCATTTTGTTTAATAACATAACACATAACATCACGCCTTGTTTTCCCGAAGGGTTGGGCAGAGGTGTACCTAAGGTATATTACACCATCCTTTAACTTAACAAGTTCTTGAACATTGGTTATTAATATTTAAAAACTCGATAAAAATATCTCTAATAGTTCCGAGTTCCCGAGTTATATGTTACAGGAATTACAGGTTTAAATAAAAGTAAGTTCCGCATACCATTTCTTGACATAGGTAACAAATTAAAGGACACAACTGTAAAGTCCCGTTAAAAATAAAATTAGCACACGAATGCATTGTACATGCATTGAGGATGCATGTATGCGTGGTTTTGTTATTAAATGCCGTTATTTTATGAAAACTTATCATATTACACGCTTTATTATAGAAGGATACCTTCTACATATAGTTTACTGGCAATTTAGCATTTCTGTTAACCACTTTCAAATGTTTCTGATACCTCGTGTGTCGCTATTTACTGATATAAAAACGCTTAAGCTTATAATCGATAATTCAACTAGATTTGTATATAGACGTGTACTGAGTTACTGACAGCCAACTGACTTCTGACATTCAAATCAATTTTGTTGAACAGCATTTAGCAGAACAAAAAATATATAAATATATAAGCACCATTCAAGCAAATCGCCACTATCTCGCTCTGTTGTTTTTCGCACGTCTTATTATTCTATTACAGTATAATGCAAGGAGTTGACCGGTTGCACCTTATTTGTGCCTTGGTAAAGGAAGTTTAAGAAAAAAAAAAACATATATTTCAGGTAAATAACATTGCCATACATCAATTAATAGAAATCATAAAAAGTCAAATGAAATCAAATTAAATGAAAACAAATAAACAAAATTAAATCACATCAAAACAAATTAATATTAATAAATTATTACAATAAAATAATTGATACCTGCCTAATGTTGTCCCATTGCAGGGCAAATTCAAATTCATAATAATTTATTTTCTCTTCACAAACAATGGCATCTTAAGAACATAATTTAGACAAGCTTAAAAACTATGTGACACTAGTTTGTGAGAGACAGGTGTCTGCACTAGAAACACCTGTATAGCAGATCAGCAGGATCCCAACACACAGTATGTAAACATCAGTTAATTAGAAAATGTGAATGGATATGGCATGATATAAAAATCTATTATAAACTCGCAGAAAGACAAAAAAAAAAAGAAAAACAAAACGTAGGCACAAACAACAAACAATATTATATGTATAGAGAGAAATTAACGGGAAGGAACTATTTTGGATGAGTTAGTAATTCCTCAGTTGCTCTATAATCTATTTTAGTTCATTCAGTTAAAGCACTCTTAATCGTGGTAATACGATTTATTTTATTATTTAGGTGGGAACCTAAGGTTGCCTCACTGACAAGACTTTGAAGTGTTTGCAAAGATCCACAGTAGGATACAAGTATGGCAGAAAACAAGCCACCTTCAGGACCACCCGTTGGGCTCTTTCCAATGGGGATGGCAAGTTAAAGCTAATCTCAGATGGCGCTGCGTACAGTTGTTCTCAATGGCGTCAGTATGACATTTCTTGAATCGTGTAAACAAACGGAAAAAACGAACATTGTGGGCGGTTATTGTAGTTTATTTGATAACATGGACGCGAAAATGTATACTACTTGGAGCTTGCTTGAATTTAGGACTCTTGAAAAAAACTTTTTAGGAGCTGTTTGCCTAGACCTAGTTCAACGTAGACCTTTGAAATCAATACGCTTACAATGTTTGAACGAATAATTTTATAATTAAATAACTTGTTAGTCGTTAGTATGCATATTTATTATAAATTTTTAAATTTTATATTGTTGTGAATACTGGCATGTTTTGTATGTATATAAGTTAAAATTATTGAATCAAAATTCAGGATTATATTTACAACAGCTTAACTAATGCATAACTTTACTTAAGTAATAGTTCTTTTTACTTTTGGAGTTACAGAGAGATGAATAATTGGTTATATTTTTCCAGGTAAGAGCTGTATGACAAAAACTTTAACTTTAGTACAACACAACTCTCTCCAAATCCAACAGAACCCTCTATCATACTTCTACCATTGGAGATGTACCATGACATAAATATTAACTCTATTTTACCTCCGCTTGAAAGACAATGTATTAGATTATTTTAAAAGGTGAATATTTCTTATCGGTTTTATTTTATGTGATGGTAGGTAGTTCCTATTTTACAAATACGAAATATTTCTGTCATTTTGAAGATTCAACAAAAAACAGATGCATCAGAAAAATTATATGAAGACAGATTCCTCATATTGATAAGATCCGCGTTTATCAATGATCACTTTTATATAAAAGGATTTGTCAAGAAGACAATGAAAAAACTCAACTATCAAGTTGACATCAAGATAGATGACCAGGGTGGCATGGCATGGCATGGCGTAGCATGGCATGGCATGGCATGTAAGCAGAAACGGACTTATTAGCCCTGAATCTGTACCTTATGTACAGAGTCAAAATAGGGAATAACTATTTAAAAAACCTGCCTTTATGATTTTCAAGTACAAGGACAAATGTACTGCAGTGGCAGAAAATTCTGTAATTTATATAAATTGAAAAAGATGAGTTGTTCATACAAAACTTATTATAAAGTGAGATTATTTTACAATAACAATATAAAGGCTGAAATTATGAATAAATATCTGTATAAAGATTATTATAATATAATAAAGACACCTAAAAGTTATTTATGAGTTTTATTTGTGATACACTCTCGACAAATAGATGGATGTGGGTTTTGATTGCTTGAAAGATGTTGGAAAAGATTCTTTTGAATGTTTCTCTTAGCATGTCTTTCGTCTCTCACTAGCACTGGCTGATATCCTTTTCTGGTTCCATGAAAAGAGACTTGGTAGTGCTTCTTTCTTTAAAAGTTTGTGTACACAGGGCAAACCTTAAAACAAGATGAACAATGATAAGTATTTAAAGATATTATGTAATGTTAACAATTTAGGTATATAGATACTAGCTTAAATAGAAGAACTAACACCCACCTGTACTCACACTTAATGTTTGGTAATAATTTTCATGAAAATGTTCTCGACATAAACTCGTAGTCATAGTAGGCTCAGTTTTTAATCCTTACGGCAGCTATCCACTTTCTTCTTTTAATACGATTTATTGGAAATTTGTGTTGGCCTACGTTTTAACATCCAATTACACAACACTTTGTAATTTCTATGTTATTTGTGAACATATTTTATAAGATGCTATGCAATTTGACAGATAATTTGGAACAATCGTATACTGCGCCACTTTGACAGTTGCCTTCCCCATTTTAGAAGGTTTTATTTTGGAACGCCACCCCATGATGTTATGCAGTACGTCAGAACAGACTGACACATTGCATAGCATAGCTACCTTATAACCTCCACGTCAAAAACAAAAAAACAAAAAAAAAACTCGACGTGAGGTTGTCTATTTGTGGTGGGCAAAAGCCTCTTTACATACAGAGAAGGCCTGAAAATAATACTGGCTACCTAACTACCCACCTGCTAGGTTTTTTCGTAAATAAGAAAGCATAATCTACGAGTATCTGCATTTCCTATAGATACATCAACAATGCATGACATCTTGACTATACAAGCACGTACAAAGAGATTAAGGACATAAAGAATGTTTGTCAAGCTTTAGGAGAAAGTTGTGTGCTCAAAATAGTCTTTACCGTTTCTATTTTTTGTTAGAAATGATTATGTTATGGGCCTTCGTTGCCATCAATATTTATTTATTATTTACATAGCTAGAATACTAATATGGATTTCACTCTCATTAAAATTTTACCGATTTAAAGTTTCTCCATTGGTGCATTTTAAAGTTTTCTCAACTGTAGGTTACAGAATAGCAAAACTGTTGGGATGAGAGCTCACTTCACCTAAGTTTTCACTGTGAGTTTTTTACAGAATAAATCGGCTACCTAGGCTACCTAGCCTTTTCTCAACTTCGGCTTCCAGTCTTATCGGATGCAGCTGATTACCAGTATCAGCGACATTACAGCGACTGCCTTGCACACAGTTGCTTGCCACACAGTAACTGGGTGTGTGCAGGCTTATCGTGCTTCCCGAGCCACGGACGATTCATCATCATCATCATCATCAGCCTATTTTAGTCCACTGCTGGACATAGGCCTCCTCTAATGAGCGCCATAGCGCCCTGTCTTCAGCTAGACGCATCCAGCATCTGCCTGCAATCTTTCGCAGCTCGTCGTTATCCTCGGGCTAACCTTGGCAAGTGTTGCTTAACCTTGAAGAGTGACCCGTGCGGCTGTTATTATTTATGTGACCACCTACCTAACCTTTGTTTTTTTGTAAGACTGGTCTTGTATATATGGGATTCACAATAAGTCCAATAAAAAAACTTGGCATGATTATGGTGGGATTTCGATCTGTTTGCAATGTAAAAAATAGTTAAATACAGTGAAACCTGGTTAATTGGAATCTCAAGGGACCAAGACATATGTACCAATTATTGAGGGTTTCGAATAATCCAGTTTTCCAATTAAGCAGGTTTAAAATTATAGTTGTCTCATTTACAGAGCCCCCGCTTGCAGAGGTCGAAATGTGCCGTTATTTCATTTTTAGAGGTGAAAATGTTAATAAAAATGCGTATTTTTGGTGTTATGTCCGCTTATTGGAATTTTATTATTCCGTGCCTGCTTTATCTATGTACAGAGACACTTTTCAACTTCAATAAACTCTGCTGCTCGTATTCGTTTCAGTTTTCCTTTTCCATCAATACAATGAGACCAAATTTTCTCGTTGTTTTTAATAATTCTACACATGATTGACTTTGGTATGTTATTCTCCCTACACAGTTCATCACGCGACTTTCCACAGTCATAATCTGATAGAAGTTTTAATTTTTCAGATACTGATAACGTTTTATATTTACGTTTGGACATTTTGTACACATTTATTCCCTTGTTTTAGGTCAACACCTGAGATAGTACTTACAAACAAAGCATGCGCGAAAGACGACGCGAAATGTATGCAATCAAACGTGTCAAAACGTGATAAAACCTGATTAATTTGTCTAACCTATACAGGTAATTGAGCTACAGAGTCTCGAGATAAACATCGAAACAGTCTTAGAATTCAAATCTCATTTAACTAGGTTCAAAAAGTCCCATTAACAGAGGTAATTTAATGAAAAAGAACCGGGACATTGCAACTCAATAAAAGCGGTTTCCCACTTATCCAGGTCTCACTTAACCGGGTTTCACTGTATTAGTGTAGATACTTTATAATACTCACATAGTGTAGATTCAGGTCTACACTAGCTACAAGTGAGTAGCAGAGAAACACACGTTATATAGTAACCGGCACGTAACTTGGCAAGGTTTTGGCATTCTACACGAGCAGCCTGTGGGTCTCATACACGCGCGGACAGTACAACGCTTTGCGTGTGCAATATAATATTGCATTCAGGGTGCTGATGAGGCTGCCCCGATTCTGCAGCGTATGAGGGATGTTCGCCGGGTCGCAAGTAGACGGTTTTTACTCTATTATGCGAAAACGATGCACATCCCTGGTGCGCAGGGTTCGGGCTAGCTCCAACGGCATCCTGAGGGCATTCGCGGAGAGGTTCGATTGCCAGTACCTGAACCATTGCTGTCTGGTTCACATACTGACCAATCGAGATTTGTAGTATCTTTGTATTGTATGTTTAAGTGTATGTCATTATTTTTATTTTTGTAATTTTTATGCTTATGACCCTCTGTTGGTCGAAATAAAAGATTTTCATTTCATTTCATTTCATAGTCGGAGCAAGTTCACGCATGTGCACTTGGTGCTACAACTTTTTTTTTCACTTATATTGCTTGTCATTGTTTTATGGTTCTTACCTTATTTTTTTTTTAAACATCTGTTTAGAAGAGAGTTAAAAAAAGGAAAAAAAAAACATCTAACGATTCTTGCCAAGTTACGTGCCGGCGACTATACACTTGATTATTATGATGATAAAATGACTTACAAACAAAATGAAATCCTAAATTAGATAAATGCAGGTACCTATTAGGAAACCGAAAGGAAAATATCCCTCGATGATCTAACATTATAAACCACAAAATTATTGGTATTTCGCCCTTTTTACCGTCCTCGCGTAACTAATATGTAATTTAGCTAAGTCCTTTAGCAAAAAATTCGCCAAACAAAAAGCTAGTCGTGAAGTCATTGGGTGCACAAAGTAACAGTGGACTGATCCGCGAACTTTCCCCGGTTCGGGTGTCCGCTGTGACGTAATTATCTACTAACTCTGCGATTATCTAACTTATATCCGTGTAGTTCCTATAGTTTTGATGCTTTAAGAAATAGGTTTTTGGAGGAAATGGTGTTATGCTTGTTTGCCGTTCAACCAAATGCGAGTTCCGCTTAGTTTTATTAGGTCCTCACTGTTTGTGTGAACTAGACGCTTGGATCAATTGAATTAAACGTCTAGTTAAGGAATACAGCTAAACATGGCGAGGAGAATTCTAGAACATAGAGACGAAGCCTGTGACAGCAATGGGAACATTATAGGCTAATTTTGCTTCATTTGACAAAATAAATCAGGTCCCACTTACTCAAGTGACTGCACACAATTTTAAAAATCGAACTCTTCGCAATTCGAGTTTCAAAAGAATGCCACAAATTAATAGCTTATGTAATACCTACCTACCAATTACCCCCGATGACTTTATAGACCAATATAACACGCATGAAACTAATAAAATCAAGTAATAATAACTACATACCTATGTCGCAATAGGTAGTCGCTTATGTAAAAAATAGGTACCTACGTCATTCTATCCATGATCAAGTATCTAGCGTCTAGTATGAAATTAAATAACTAATTATATACGTAGTAGTTTATAATCTACCGAAGGAAAACTGGTCACTGGTCAGGAGCACGACTCATGTATAATATAATAACTGGCTGGCAACATTTCTACTTTCCACGTTTTATAATAGGTGGAAATTATATTATTTGTGTAGTTTTCTATTAATCTTGGTATTAAATATTCCATGACTGGTAAATTATTAGATAATATATCGCCTTTTATACTGCGGTGCAAATGAACTTGGATTTACCCAGTAGGATGATAATAGATAATTGTACCAGCTTATATTTTGTATTTTGCTAACAATGGTGCGTAAGACCTATGTCTTACTTATCTTATGGGTATCAAGTATTGCCTTACGCGCTGCAGGCTGAAGGAATACCTTTTCAAAGTTTTCAAGGATATCCTTTGTCTTTTATCGTCAATTCGACATGAAAAAGTGCACGGGTTGTAAAAGACCAGGGAGAATATTTTTTGGCGGAACGTATGTTAGTGGACTGCATCAATTGGGTATCCCAGTTGAATTAGGTTAAACGAACAGTAGAGAGAGAATATACTTTGGACTGTAGAACCATAAAAATAAACAACCTTTTTCGTCGAATTATGCGAACGATAATGTATGAAGCAGCTGGTTTTTTATTTGCAATTTTAGGGTTGGTTCCGGCCACACGTGTCACGCGTGTGACCGTGTGTTTTTTTGTTGTTGTTAGATTGGCACAACTGTTTTCCATTTTGGCGCGGAGTTTGAGTTGCATCTGTTAATTAGATTAAATACAGCGCTGTTTTTAGGTTAGATCATATCTAGTGTGTATTGCGAATTTCTTAGTGGACAAAAACATCGAACAAAGAGTTTGTCTCAAATGTTGCATCGCCAATAGAATTTCGTGTTCGGAGTCACTGAAAATGTTAGTGAAGGCTTACGGTGGATCGATTTTTATCAAAAACACGTAATTATGAGAGGTAAATAGCGTTCAAAAGCGGTCGAGATGTGATGGAAGATTTTCCTCGCTCTGGTAGGCCATCAAGGTCTTCAACTGAAGTTAACATCGCAAAAGTGAATGAAATAGTGACTGAAAATCCTCATTCAAGTTTGAGAGAGATTGCCGCTGAACTTTCTGTGTCCCACGAGTCAATCCTTACAATTTTAAATAATCACTAGGGTATGAAACATGTTGCCGCTCGGCTAGTCCCAAAAGACCTGCATTTTCTCAAAAAACTCAATCGTGTAAGAGTCGCTGAGGACATGCTAGAACGAGACAATTCCGACTCAACATTCATGAAACCCATTGTTACTGGTGACGAGACGTGGGTTTACGAGTTTGACATGCAAACTAGTTAACAAGCTTTGGAGTGGTGCCTTCCAAGTGAACCGAAACCGAAAAAACAACGCCTAAGTTGATCAAAAGTCAAAATTATGTTGACGGTTTTCCTTGACTATCGCGGTGTTTTGGACTCGGAATTCTTTCCGGGAGGTCAAACGGTAAATAAAGATGTGAATGCGTTATGTGGCGTTTAAGAGAGCAAATTAAACTAAAAAGGCCAGATTTGTGTAAAGAAAATTCTTGGATTTTGCATCACGATGCGCCTTCGCACAAGGTGAAAAAATTTTTGACCAAAAACTCAATAAATACCTTCGAACAAGCATCTTATTCACCAGATATTTATTTATTTAATACTTTTAGCACAAGGATGTACAGAGGCGGACTTAATCACTTGATATGTCTCCAGCCGACTTCTTTCTTTTTCCGAAACTCGAATTACCACTTGGTGGCACCCGTTTTCAGAACTACGAGAGCATACTTTGAAGGCAATACAATAAATTTGAATGAATAACTAACATTTTGTGTGTTATTTATCTTTTCCCGGTACTTTCATGACAAAGTAGTAAGTACATCTCAAAGGCCAAGGTAGTTTTACCCACTCGATGACCGAGAAACCTAAAAGCCTATCGCTGTAAGCTATAAGTTAGAACGTGACAAAACTACTGACTGCTTGGATTAATATCAATCCTAACCGAACTGAGAGAAATCCGTAGAGCTCTTACATTATCTTAACATCCAAATCTTTTCTTCTAGTGCTTGTATTTTCATAGCGTTATGTCTTACGGCATTCTGCTGGGGCCAAGGCCGCTGATTTTTGCTTCAAATGTTAGCTGTTCGAGCAGTTTAATTGTCTGGCTATGCGAATTTAAGCTTCAAATATCAATACTTGTTCCAAACATAACAACAGGCTAAGTATCAGGGTTTTTACGTTAATCAATTATGTCTATAATCAAATCACCTTTTAAAACTGCAGAAATGATTAAAATATCTATACTTACGACCAATAAATTTTGTATGTGTATTTACTGACACTGAAAACCGGTCTACACAATCGATTTATTTAGGGAAAGAACAAATCGATTAATTTTGAAATAAATCGTAAGAGCAACAATTATTTTGGGACACATAAAAAATGAAACCATAGACGATTCGATTTTTAAATTGTTAAGAAAAATTCGCGCGCGTCTTTATCCGATGTTTTCCATTAACTGCATAGAATCTGTGGTTAGTTAGGTAAGATCGCGTGCAAGCTAATCGTCAGTCAATTGTTTTTATTCCTTAATCAGGTACTTTCTTACCTTCATAAATTTTTACTTTTGGTACCGATTTGTTTTCCTACATGAAGTTTGTTATAACTTTCCTGGTTTGACACAGATATTTTAATTATGGTTTTAATAACTACGTACCTATGTCTATTTACAGAACTACAAAAGCTAATCAATTTGTAGTAGTGCATTATGTAAAGTAGCTAAGCCAAAAATTGTTTTCGTATTCTCAGCTGTAGAAACAAGCAACCGGCCGCTTTAAATTACAAAAAAAATAATTATAGAGTTATAAGTAACAAATTCATATTTTGTCATTGCTTGTCTCGTGTGTTTCCCGGCTTAGAAAATACCACCTCTCCTGCATCTATAGGTGACGATTCGATATGAGATCATCAATGTCGATTTATAAGCTAGTGATGTACATATTTTATGGAAGTTTTCCGGTTAAAGTACTTCCGTATCTTCCCTACTGGCTACTTTAAATTTTTGATAAAGGTACCAAGTAAACGAAAGCAATTGAAGGTGTAGTTAGCATATTAATAATGTATGTAGGTTTACTTATAGCTTTCATCCGACATTTATTTATTAATTAAAACTAGCACAAGAATAAAATTCAGTACAAAGGCGGACTGAATGCCTGTGGCATTTTCTACCAGCCAAACTTAGGGTGATGCAGAGACAAAACATGGCAGCAGGTGCAACAAAGGGGATAGATAACTCGAAGAATAATAAAATACTAATACATACATACATATAAACAGATTAAACTTTGTAAGGAGAAATAACGATGGGTAAAGGAGAAAACGAATCCAGCAAATCAGCGTTGAGATGATTTTACAAACTTCTCACCAATATGTTCACGAGCTTCCATTTTGAAAGATAACCGACTGGTTGCCATCCTGATGTTCAGAGAGAGCGTATTCCAAAGAAAGACCGCCTGGATAAAGAAAGAAGATTGAATAAAACCGATGCGAGCAAAGAGCGGGGAGAAGGACTTTGTGAAGACTTTTGAATACGTTGGTGAAACGAAGATTTTTACTATGGTCAGAACATAAGTATTGAACATGGGAGGTCAGATAAGAAGGATAAGTTAAATCATCATCACGCCTGTAATCCCAGAAGGGTTAGGCAGAGGTGTACCCATAGTAAACCCACATTTCGCCAGTTATGCATAAGTCCCATATAACAGGGGCGAGCCTATTGCCTAATTAGCTTCTGAGAAATTCTAGATAGAAAAACCTAGACCTAGACCTGGGAATCGAACCCAGGACCTCATGCTCAGCAGTAGCTCTTGCGACCACTAGACAAACGAGGCAGTCATAGGAGAAGTAGGGTTGTCGAATATAGAATACATGTTAATATTATGCCTTGAGGAAACTCAAAAACACATGACCATAATTATTTATCTCAGCATTCAAAGTACTAAACGACAAAAATAAAAGGTACTAAACAAGTTATAAAAATGAACTTAAACCAGAACACAGCTTTGCAATTTGATCGTAGATACGGTGGTAGCACTTCTTCGGACAGAGCTGACCAAGCCTAGATGCTACTCCAGGGCATTTCGCTGATTATTATGATAAGCACATTAAGAACCAGTTCCAAATCTCTTCGCTGAACACGCTTATCTGTGGCTGTCACTGCATGCGCAAACGCCACTATCAAGTCATGTTCATGATAAGGCCACATTGAGCCTGTTGCAGAAATAAAAACTTAATGAATTCCGGACACATGCATTTTATTAGCGTTACTGCATTCTTGCATTAGATAATACTATAAATAACTATTATTGTTTCTATAATTTACTTTGGTAGTTACTATGAAACGCCATACAACTGATTCATTGAGGCAGTACCTTCTAGCACAGTATAATTAGTGCTTCTAATCTAAGTTTCCTGCGTTCCGTCTCGTGAGCACGATATAGCAAATGTTCTAAAAAATCCTTTTCCATATGAATAATTATCCATGATATTGTGGCGGTACTCGTATCTACACCTTCACATGCGACTTCACGCAAAATCCTGCATCGCGCATGCAGAGTTTACCGCGCCACTAGCATGTATACAACGTCATGCATGCATTTCATTTCAGGCTTTTCTTTAGGTTTTGCTTTACTACCCAGGGTACACATAAAGTAGCTATACTTAATAATGCTCAAATATAATGGCTCGTTGGTCTAGTGGTCGCAATCGCTACTGCTGAGCATGAGGTCCTGGGTTCGATTCCCAGGTCGGGCAAAGTGTTATTGGGTTTTTCTATCTGGAATTTCTCAATAGCAGCCCGGAGTCTGGATTTGTGCCCGGTTGATGGCAATAGGCTCGCCCCCTATTACATGGGACTTAAACGTAACTGGCGAAATGTAGGTGTACAGGTACACCTCTGCCCAACCCTTCGGGGAAACAAGGCGTGATGTTATGTTAAATTTATAATCGCTCTTGTTCCGCAATTTCCATCTCGCCATTTTAAGTTGGCTAGCTAAACTCTGCAAACGCGATGGGTAAGAGGTAAACAAAAAAACAAATAAAACCACCTTGGACGTTTTCATTATTGTACACTTGAAATATAAATTTCAAAATCTGTTTCTTTTTTGTGCAATCTTCACAGACGTGATTGGTACAGATATATATTATAAACACGATAAAACATAAGAAAATAGTTTTTCTAAACTCAGACTTCAAGTATTTCCCGTTCGACCAAAGTTTGCCGCTGACTGTCAGAAAAACTAACAAATGTCAAGAAAACCCCATCGCATCTGCGGAGTTTAGCTGGTATTATGACTACGAAGTAAGTATAACAATCTTCACGCTTATAAGAAAATCATTAACCTTTCCTGCTAAGTACACAACTTCCACATAATGTATATGGTTATAACGTCAAACAACTCCTTATGACTTATCTACCTGTACATCTAAAACTATTTCTTAACACATTTTCTTTTACCTAATAGCATAAATATAAATTACATGATGTAGGTAAATAAATCTTTGTCACCATGCAATTTCATTTTGATAAACATCTTTCTTTTAGGTTACGATAGATATACAACGTGTATTAAAAAGGTGTGGTCACATACAGGGTCAATTTCGCAAACGGTAACCATGAATTATTCAGCATGGGATCCTAGACCACGGTTTTTCTTCTTGTGGGAAATCATCCTGTAGGTTCAGACTTTCGATGACTAAATGAAAAAACCCACCCGCGTTTCTTCAGTTGCCTGTGCTCGGTATCTCTTTCGAACAATCCGCGAATTCTATAACCCCTAACGTAGAAATATTTCGTGATTATAAAAAATATATAGCTGTTCAGTTCTGTTCTTCATTTTGACAGCGTTGGTATTCATATATCAATGAAAAAGCAGACTTTTGTTTTTGATAACTGAGGTCAGGGTTATAGTTTGCGCACTGGTTAAAAATTTATCCTGTATTAAGGGTACATACCATAAAACTGAACAACTTTCTCCATGGGAACTAAAAAGTGATCTTTAATAAAATCATACAAAACTTTAATACCTAGTCGATCCTTTTAATCACGCTGTATGTAGGTTTACCAGTCTGCATATATTTCGTAAACAATATAAAGTTTCTCACTATTGCTCTGGTGGTTACAAACTCTTGATGACATTCTTGCTAATGATGATTTTCATCCAAGAAGTGCAATAAAAGTAGATACTTTACTACTGTATCTCTCCTTTTAAAAGCATTTAGAAAGGATTGTTAAAAAAAAATATTGTGGGTGTTTTAGCCGTATTGTTCAAAAAAAAAATTTTGGGTGTTTTAGCGTTTTATAAACTTAAAAAAAAAACATCTGAAGGAAGGATCGTTACAGATTCGGCGCCATAGTAAAAAATGGTCAGGAGCACTTCCTCGACCAGGGTAAGGTTTGTGCGCTGGCTGTTTTTTTGCTCGCACTTTAGGTTTTAGGTCCAACTTTGTATGAAACTTGACTGGTTTCCTTTTGCAATTTCGTGTTGACGGCATTTGTTTTCAGCTCATTACTTGTTGCTGTTTGTTTGCTTGTTGGTCGATGGTCTAGTGGTCGTAAACGCTACTAACAGCGAGCTAGCTAGTGGGAGTGAGACAAAACACAAAACATTATTGTGTAGGTATTATGTTTTTGGGTGGGTCATCATCATCATCATCCACAGCCTGACTTCACCCACTGCTGAGCATAGGCCTCTCTTTTCTTGTGCCAATCTCCACGCTCCCGTGCCAGCCACATCCAGGTGCTACCCGCGATGGCAACAATATCGTCAGCCCATCTCGCCGCCGGACGACCGATATTTCGTCTTCCCGTCCTTGGACGCCACTCAGTCACTGCTTTACTCCACTTGTCATCACTGCGCCTTGCCAGGTGTCCTGCCCAATTCCATTTGAGTTCCATAACTCGTTTTCCGATATCAAAAACCTTCGTACGTCTTCGGATCTCGATGTTTAGAACTCGGTCTATGAGCTTTATGCCAAGCATGGAACGCTCCATGGCTCTCTGTGCAACTCTCATCCTGTACACAGCCTCCTGCGTGAGCGTCCACGTCTCAGCGCCGTATGTCATGGTGGGCAGAACACACTGGTTATAGAGGCGGGACTTCAGACATTGTGGAATTTTAACAGATTTCAGAATGTCGTCGAGTTTGCTGAATGCGGCCCACCCAAGCTGTATTCTTCTCGATATCTCTGTTTGTTGATGCTCTTTGCCAAATGAAAGAATATGGCCAAGATAGACATATTCGTCAACCATTTCCAACGTTTCATTTCCAACTTTAACAGGAGGATTTGAATTGCTGAAGCTGTTTGCCATAACCTTCGTCTTGGCCATATTCATCCTAAGTGCTACCATAAAAGAAGCATCGTAAAGGTTATCTGCATTTAATTATCTGCATTTAATTATTTTTGCAAGGGTGATTTATGTTATTTGATATCCACGTTGTATAAATTTTGAGAACCTACTTACTTACTGTTTTATTTGTTTTAAAGAACATTAAAAATCACCATGCAAAAATAATGAAATGCAAGTGCATTTATTTACTTTTGCATGGTGATTTTTAATGTTCTTTTATGTTATTTGATAACCACGTTGTATACATTTTGAGAACCTATGTGGCGACATCTACACCGCCACATGCGAACAAACGCATCAATCCTGCATCGCGTAAGCAGAGTTTACCGCGCAGATAGCATATATACAACTTCCCGACAACAAACATCGGGCAGTTGCCCACCAGATACGACATCCATCTGGTCGGAGGATCCTCCCTTTTCCAAGAGTATGAGTGAACTTTACACCCTGTTCCTCATATCTCTTCAACCTACTTGCTTATGTTTTATTTGTTTTAATATATTATGTGCTTATTATCGTCTAATCAGTTGAATCCCTAAACCTGACATGGTCTCCGTACGTAATTTTTGGATGTATACTGAAAATCAGCGCTGTGCTGTGGATCCCCTATAGCACAGCATCATGCTGAGTGGAAGCCTTCCACAACAGTCACGACGTGCAATTTGTGCGACGTGCGTTCTGTGTTCGTAAATATAAATCTGCGTTGTTTTTATATTTTGTAATCGAGTTATCTTATCTTTTTGTATGCACGTGTTTCTGTGACAAAAAAATCCATTTTTCTATCTTTCTTTCTTTTCTATTGCTGAGCATATGGTCCTGGGTTCGATTCCCGGGTCAGGCAAAGTGTTATTTTGTTTTTCCATCTGAAATTTCTCAGTAGCAGCCCGGACTCTAGATTTGTGGCCGGTTGATGGTAATAGGCTCGCCCCCTATAACGAGGTACTAAACATAATTGGTGGAATGTGGGTGTACTATACCCCTTCAGAAAACGTGATGTAACGTATCTTATGTTAATATCCACTTCTTAGCAAGCAAGTTAAGGTCTGTCTGTTACACGTCTCTCGCCTCTTATTTAATTTCGGAGAACCCAACTTGTGCTAAGTCATTTTGTTTCCAGCTAGCCCCACAATATTGCCTGACTAATGACCTTGGTCCAAATCTTTACCAATATCATATTCCCCAAACTCGGTCTATGAACGTCCGAGAAGGAATTTCACAAAATTAGACAATCTACTTTATGATTTAACCTTTACATTCCAGCACGATTGTATTATTTAGTATATGTCTTAACACACAATGAAGGTCGCTTTAAATAAAACATATGGACCCACTGTAATTATGTCTAAATTACATTAAACATCATTTAACACAATAAAAACTATTGAATTAAGTTCCTTAAAAAATAGCAATGATTAACACTTTGTATGTACGAGTATGCTGTGAAAATTACGTAGTAATTCATTACTCACTTTTTTTTCGTAAATTTGTGAGGAACTCAGACGTTTCATAAAACATAGACTTATTTTCCTGCAAATGAATTGCGTAATATAAAGAAGTCCGAAAACGAGGTTTTTCGGGCACCACACAGTTAGTTCAGGTCCCAGGACCCGAGAAGGCGGCGCGCGTAGTGTTCCGCGCGCGCCGCTCACAGATGTTGCGGGGGGAGTACACCTCGTTCCCCCCGCCCGAGACGGGGCCCGTGCAAGCGGGCCGGCCGGGGATGCGGAAGAATTATGTGTTCCCGCGACCCCGGCGTAGGAGTGAGATGGAACGCCGGGGTGGTACCCCGGGAACAAAAAAAAAAAAAAAGGTACCAGGTCACTCAGAAAGTATTGCGAAGAAAAGTTTTTATGTATGAGAGACTGGCCAGATACCCGTTTAGTTTATTTTGAAAATATGATTATTTCCACGGACTATTTCTAAGTAAAATAGATTCGTCCCAATTAAAAAAATTCTCTCCACATTGTTTGCGAGCTAATTTAAATTATCGTGTCTCATTAAAAAATGGATCTGCGCCGGAACATTTTCGCGCTATGATTTTTACGATTTCTAGTGTCTCATGAAAACGGACGTACGATGTCAGTGTCGTACGATAGACTTCAAATGGCATTGATGAATGAAGGCCATTTCTAAGGCAACCTTGTATCGTTGGTATAACGAATTCAAGCGCGATCAACCAGCTTTGGGGGATGAAGAAAGAAGTGGTCGCCCTTCGACGGCTGTTACGGAAGAAAACGTGCAAGCAGTGTTTTTTTTGTTAAACAGAATATTTTGATCGTGAGCTTTTTCAATTTGACTGGCTACTTGTTGTCAATTCCTTTACATAACCAAAGAAGCATCAACGCTGAATAGTATACTACCAAATGCTTGGCAGTAGTTTTATCTGTTGTGAGCAACAAGCGACTAAAACACAGGGCTCCACGGGCTACTGCTCCACCACGACAACGCGCATTCGCACACCGCGCTCAAAACGAGGGACATCCTGGACAGAACGCCAGTCAAACTCCTTGGTCACCCGCCTTACAGCCCTGACCCAGCACCGTGTGACTTCTTTTTATTCCCAAAAATAAAAAATCTACTCAAAGGGATTTATTGAATTTTCGTCGCCGGAAGATGCGCTGTCAGCGTTTGAGAAGGCTGTAAACGGTGTCTACGGCGGACTGGATTTTTTTTTACGAAAACTGTACCCTAATTGCGTAATACAGAATCAATCGGAATCTGAATCGTATTGAAACAGACTGCTAATCCATTGCTTCATAAGTTCGATAAAAAATCTGCTCAACAATGTAAATAACGCAATGAATGTAGTTGAACTGTCAACATACAACAGATTAGTCGTAATCGTTTACGAGAATGTGTTAGGCAATCAGGCTGCTGGTTCAGACGCATGAAACTTTATATAGGGGCTAGTGGAGAGTACTTTGAAAAGATTAATAAAAAATATTGAAATAGTACAACACTTACTTTTATTTTCGCAAAACATTCTGAGTGTCCGACGGATTTTGAATCTGATTATTTGGTTTTACACTATTCCGAACCACCTAACACCTAACATCATGCCAAAAAATCAGTACAGCGCAGTTTATGCGACCGATTTTTGTGTCTACGGTGACTGGTCTAAGAGTGTGTTAGGCAATTACCCCGCTGGTTCTTCCGCAAGCCAGTTTGAAAGCTTGAAACGTTTTATTCCGGAGGAAGAACCCTACAACAACCGTTCTACTCAAAACCGTTACTACATTACTAATGCTGCCATTCAGGACTTTTAACAAGGCCTAGTCCAGTCACATATGTGTGCCTAATTTAGGTTGCATTGCAGACTATACAGGTTTGATGATATTTGACAAGGGCCGACCGCCCCGTACCTACCAATATGCTTTCATATATCTCGTATTTAATTAAGAGAACATACCAAATGCCAAATAAATCACGGTATAGGTTCATTTGCAAAATTGGCAATGTAAACAGTTGTAGTGAAAGTACAGAGGCGTGTGCGCACTCAAGCGGCTATCTCCGGTTGCGGTCGCCGGCGATGAGTACGCATACCGTGCAGTCCTAGTACCTACAGTATCGTAAATTCATTGAATGGTGTTATCTCCTTGTCTTATTCTGTTTTATGGAAGGAAGGGACATTGCCAACTTGCGAATATTTTCACAGCGACAGATTCTCCAAGACGAGAGAACATCACAGGATCAAATTAAATTAGCCAGCTAAATATTATTGTACCTATATTTGGAAGGCTATATCGTGATTAACTGAAACTTTTCACGTTACTATAGCTGGAAAAATATCCGGACGGATTTTCCCCACATTGAAATACCCATGAAATAACAGAAGGCAGATTCTCGTACTTAAAAAACGGTCAAATTAAAGTCGCAATTTCATCTCAGCGTCAATCAATGTCAAAAATGTATGTAATTTGATTGTGTTTTTGACATACGAGTATTGAAACAGATCAGAATGAGTACCTACGTTCTTAAAATGCGGGAATTGCCTCTCTGTTAGATGATTGTAGTCCTGATGATAGAGTTTATAATATATACGGGGAACTAGGTAGGTAGATAGGTACTATAGTGCTATTGAGCCATTACCAAGGTTGGTTTATTGAAAATTAAATATAAAGAACTTGATTACAACGAGAACAAATAAGCTGGATCATAATGTAGGTCCGGTTTTACTGAAGCAAATGTTTTGGTATTTCCTAGATCTTACCTCTTTTTGTTGCCGTCTAAGAAATATCCTTAATTAATCCGTCTTGCTAACCGTGAATTTAAAACTTATTGCTCTTATTAAACTATTATTAGCCACAATTAGTGTTAAAGAGTTACATGAGTAATTAAAAGTAGACTTATTATTACCTTTTTACCTACAAGATAAACGACTAATAACAATGCAAATGATTACTTAAATAAGTAGGTATTTAATAGAATGCAGACAAGGAAACTCCTGCGCATGTTTTAGCGTTAGATCTGCCACAATAATACTAATAAATACTTACTCGTTGACATGCATTATTATGCTCCTACCTACGGTAATAATAGAGGAGTTATTTTTAATAGTACAGGATATTTATCGAGAAGATGCGCATCTGTAACTTGATAATTATGCGGGTGCTAGGTACCTAACCTATTTATGAAATCCACAGGGGAGAAATATGAGAAAGATAGTTTTTATGAGTTAACTGTGTAACCGATTACACAGTTACGAAAATAAAAACTTTGATCTAAATAATTAACTCATAGTAATTAAATGTACTTTATATACTTATATGCAATATAGTGCATATAATTACAGTCATAATAATATATCAATTGATTACTGAGAAATCAATATTCATGATTATCGATTTCATATCGATTTAAATCAGTCTTCTATTTATGTCACTGGCTTAACAGATGACTGATATTGACACTAGACAGTTGCCGACTGCTCTTCATTCGTTTCTTGATTTCCGATGCGTTTTGAGTGCTTTCCCGATTATTCTTAATTTTACACGACTTCTGCTTTCTATTTTACGGAGTCCGACCCTACCTACCTTGTACGACCCTTGCTTTCACACTGGACACCGAAGATTCTTTTATTATTTGACATTATATACCTAATTTTTTTTTTTTTTTTTTTTTTTTTTTTTTTTTTTTTTACTTTATTAGATTATTTTATATTTTGTAAATGTGAGAACGTCGTAGGCCCTGTGGATTATAAATTATAGACAATTGTCTATTTGTTTAACATATAACTGTTGACAGGCCTACACTGTCCTCCCATACCTGTTAATCACTAATTGGAAAACATTGTAAAAGACATATTTTTAAAAGAGTAACCATGGAGTTTCTTGCCGGCTCTTCTCCATGGGAAACGACCAATTGGAACCGTGCACCTAGAATCTGACGTTTCATAAGTGCCCATGTAGGTCTATGTGAAATAAAATATTTTGATTTTGATTTTGATTTTGAGATCACTCACATGTTTGACTTGGAATTGTTATTTTGGAATTTACCGCCGGCTCGTAGATTGGATATTGTTGCAACTATGGATCGCTGTATGAATTGTGGGATATCAAACTTTCACTACAATACACTGGGCGACGACCCTCACACGATGAAACAATACAATCAGTCTTTCGGCAATGGCTTGCACCTCAGTCTGTAAGTAAATATAAAATCATCTAACCAGCTACCATCCTGGCAGGTTTAAATATTGTTTCGTGTATTTTTTCATTAGAAGGCATATGGAGATAACCTGTTACCTGTTTTCTACCTGACTTTAAGTCATTGACGTTCATTCATATGATTTTTCAAACATTTTCTGCTGAATATAATAACTATTAGTGCAAAAGAACATATTTTGCACTTCAGGAATCAGCTGATGTTAGTTAAAGATTGTAACATAACCTCACTTTTACTTAATCTCTGATATCTCTGTTCTCAGATTGACAAAATCCGCACAATTTTCAGTAAAAGGTTGATATTATATAAGCTATTCATTGACACCACTTTCATCTTTTTACACCTCGGCCCTAGATTGTATGTAATCGTTTCAGTCTCCTTTGTTGTTCCTTCTACCAGGCTCAAGAAAATAGGTGGCTATTTTAAATGTCAATGTATACGTTTTTATAATTAACTTCCTAGCCACATTCAAGAACTAAGCCTTAACAAATGCACATCTTTTATTTTTTAATTGATTATTTAATTCAGACACAGTGATCCATATTTATGTTAGTATACTTAAAAAATATGTTAGTAAAGAAAGATATACATGGCGCAATAATCATACAGTAGATAAGATCCGATACCGGTTCTTATCGACATGCAATTGCACACAATGCCACAATGATGGACAGTCCATTTTGCCAGCCACAACGCTAAGAATGCCGTTGCCACTGCCGCGGACTCGACTAAGCAAAGATGTCACTCTTTTTCTAAGGATGGCATGAAAGCCATCGATGCGAGCATCGGCAAACATGCCTGACGCGCTGCAGTGCTTCGGCAGCCGCAACAGCATCCTTAAGGCATTATTATACTGAACGCGCAGGGCGTTGATTGTCTTCTGCGTATAATTGACCCATAGACTGGACGTATAAAAAGATTGGCAAAACGCCCGAAACAAAGTTACTTTTACTGCCTTAGAGCAGCGTGCAAATCTACGAGCCAACATATTGCATCGGACAGCCAACGCCCGGCGCTCCCTCTCAATGTCCTCGTGGTCCGAGGTCATCCGAGACCCAGTGGCCCAGGTACTTGAATCGCGAAACTCTGGGTAAAGAAACACCGTCTATGAGGACGGGTGGTACGTTCATGATCTTATGGCCTGGTGATTGGAACACCAATAGCTCACTCTTCTTTACATTATACCTTTATAAAGCGGGAACTATGCCTACTATACTACCAAAGACTATATTGAGGACAAGAAGGCTTGGGATTGAGCTGCTCCACTAAATTTACACAGATAATGTTGATGTTTAATATCATCTCTTCTAAGCGTGTCTACGGTAAACTAAATGGACTCTGCCCAGATTTCGGATACGTGATTGGCGTCATCACTAGCGTCCATCAGTTCCTGTAACGTGCAGCTGGCAGAACATGGAGAGAGGACGTGATATCAAGTGTCCCATAGTTTGTGGAACAGCACCACATTTACACTACAAGGCTGAGTCGTTTATGAATCTTCACCTGAACAGGTTTTCTTTGCTTCGGCCAAACTGGGTTTAGAGTGTGTTTCAAGACTTCCAGGTTACCCAAGGCAACTCATGTCCAGGTAGAAGATCTTCAGCAGGTGGAACGAATGGTTTGGGAATGGAATCACCGTCTCGCCACAGCTTCAGTCTTTCCTTAGAACATTTTTACATAGACAATGACATGAATATTTACCGTATAAAGTATAATCTTATTTTTAATTTTGTGAATGTGAGCACTGTGGGTCATAGAATTTTTCTTTTTTTCCTTTCAGTTAGTTTTAATGATGGTCTGGCAGTTTGAGTACTTTATGCGGCCTACCCAAATGTCCTTTCTTTTTTATTGTTCGTCGAATCGTTGAGCTCCTTTAGTTCTGAGTTGAGCTGCATGATTACTGACAAATGTGTGGACTGACTGGACAGGTCCTAAGTGGACCTGTGTGGCTCTTTCCTCAAAAGACCATTTCAGACAATCTACATGGTCTTCACATGATCTGGACCAAGATGATGTCTGGACTTTAAAAGAGACTGTGACCTCTAAGTTTGTTTCGGCCTTTCTTCTCAGAGTAGTCAGATAGGAGACACCGATCTCATCTAGTTTTTAAAATAAAATTGCCGTGTAAAAGTGTTTGTACAAACCTACGTGTTTTCGCTCTAATACAGGGATGGTTTAAAAAAAAGGCATTAGCTAGTGTGAGAAATTAAAATTGTTCGTTTACAATTGTTATATAAAATATGTCAAACCGCCATTATAATTCTTCCATAAAAAAACCGCCCTAATTGGAATCCAAACTTTTTTGTAGGTAATTAATTTAGTCCTAATTAATTAAACTTTAAACAGTCACTGGTCATAATAATAGATTTTTTTCGTATTTTTTCTTCACAACGAATTTCTTGGCTTGTATTTGAAGATTTTTCAAAAAAAAATTTGTTTACTTTGTCTGCCTTGTTTAGTTGTTGGATTTGCTGTCTGTAGTTTTTTTCATCGTCAGGATAAAATGATAATAGCGCACACTGGGTGCCAGCAGGACATCTTGCGCCATCTGTATGTCTGTCTGTTTGTCTGCCACAGCCAAGGGTAGTAAATGTCATAACCGTAATAAGTAGACAGTTGAATTTCTCATACGTGTTCCTAGTCTAGTTAATATATCTACTTATGTAATCTTACTAACATTGTGGTCTTAATGAGGAATATGAAAGCTCTACCAGAAGCATCCAGAGCTTTCAGTAGCGCTGCTACAATCGACAGATTAACGACTCTCCTACACTGGTGCAAATGTTTTACTACTTCAATCCAAAATAGTTAATAACGTAGACCGGACAATATAACCGTTAATAAAAATAGTATTTATTAATAAGCACCTAATTGATATTAACACTATTTAATTACATAAATAAAATCAAAAAGAAGTACAAAAAAACAGTTTATGAGGTATCGTGAATAACAGATTAGTTTTATAATTTTTTATACTTATTTTAATTAACCCTTGAACAAAAAAATATTAAAAAAGTAATGTTGGTAACCTATCGTAAATGATAACGACGAGTTGGCTTAATAATATCGAAACATGTCGTATCCTTTTTTGACAGGTCTACAAGTACCTACGAGTATAATCAAGTTTATTCAATTATGTGATAGACTAGTTGACATACCAAGGGTCGAGCTATTTTATGGCCTCCCATTTGCAATTTAAAAATGTTTTACACTTATTTTGGTACATGTTTGTTATTGTCAAGTTTGTATAAAATATACTGTGCCTTTTTTCTTATTGCACGAAACACACTGCACGCTTGGCAAATGTGATCTATATCGATAAATGTGTAAAATTTTGACCGTCAAGACACTTTTGTGTGTAGGTATGTGTGTTTCTTTTTTTCATTTAGTTACTCTCAAACAGGGTTTATTTATTTCATTGTGCCTGTTATTTAATACATAGGTAATAGGTAATACGGGCTGGTGTCCGCAACTCCACGTCAATGCGCGTATTTTGCGTACGGTGGGAAAATCGATCATTCGATCCACCCCAGCTCCTCGAGGAAGGCCAGCAACGCCTTGGTGTTACTGACAGCCTCGCGTAGGGTACCTGGGTTACCGAAGTACTTTGCCCTGTATGTGGCGACCACAGGGCAGTATAGAAGCACATGAGCTGCTGTCTCGTCCACCTCCATGCAGGCCCTGCACAGCGGACTGTCAAACAGTTGTTTATTAAAAGACCCGTGGCCAGATAAAGCTGCCGTAACTATACGCAGCTGTTGTTTGCTTAGTCGGTGAACCTGTTTCGTGATGCGGCCGTCAATAGCAGGGAGTGCTTCCCTAGCCTGCCTGCACTCACCTTATTCCGAGCATAGTTTGTGATGTTGTTCCCTGGTGCGTTTTCTTACCAGTGCGTTAGTACCCGAAGGGGAGTGGCAAGATGGGTTCAGGTCCCACTGGTGCCTCACTCGACCCGCTTCTGGCAAGTTCGTCGGCTGCATCGTTGCCCAGCGAACCGCTGTGTCCTTTGATCCATTGAATTGTTATGTTATTGAGGCTACCCACCTGATTAAGAGGCAGGTGACACTCGTATATTAGCCCAGATTCAATTGTGTGGCTGTTCAGCGCTTGCAAAACAGCCCTGCTGTCTGAGAGTATCCGGATCGACTGATCCCTAACTTCCCTGGCCATGATGGCCGAAGTAGCTAGAGAAATACCCATGCATTCGGCCTGGAACACTGTGATATGGGCCCCCAATGGTGTGGCTATGCGAATGTTGAGGTCCTCCGAGAAGACTCCAGCACCTGTACCATTACCTATTTTGGATCCGTCTGTGAAGATACGCAGCTCTGCAGGGCACAAATCCTCGCACCTACGATCGTCGTGAAGCTGGATCTTGTATTTTTATCAAAGATAAATTGTTTGGGTACCTGATCATTAATAGCTTTCGTAATGGGGAACTCCTCGTTGAGTCCCTCAAGTAGCGCGGTATGTGGTGTGGCTCTTTTACCCCAGAGATCTAGTGCATCAAGACGTACCGCCGCCAGTGTCGCTTCCTGCCGTACGAACAGGTGGAGCGGTGGCAGTTCCAGCATGGAAAAAAACCAAATGAAAAAAACCACGAAATGAATGGCGCAGTCTTTGTTTGCTTCCTTTTCTCGCTCACTAGACCCCGCCATCCTCTTTGAACCTTACCAGTACGAATCGGGGTGAAACCAAGTAAAACCTAATCCCCAAGTCCCGAGCTCGCTTCGCTCGTTCCTGCATCCTAAGTTCTCTTAATAACAGTAGTAATTGCCTTTTGCATTCGATTTGATAAGATGAGTGAGAACTGTCAAACCTTGGCGTCACTTACATTCGATTATGTTTCATTACCCACGATCATTTAAGAGTACCAAAAGACTTTATTTTTATTTTTATTCAATCATTATATTATTTGCTTCATAATTGAGTACAGTGCGGTAGCAGCTGTTTAAAAATGAATAAGAGTTTAAAACTTACAATAAAAATATTAAAAATCATTAAAATCCGCTGTAATTTTGGTTGAACATAAAACGAAAAAGTAGTAAAACGGTTTTTTTTACGCAATTACGTTGAATGTTTTGAAACTTTACGATTTTATTCTCAGAAACTACAGAAACGGTCTACATGAAGACATCTAAAAAAAAAATAAAAAAAAATTGTGGATCCGAATTTCGTTCGTCTCTCTCATGTTTTTCTCCTCATTTATAGCTGGTATGTAGCTGAATAGCACCAACTGTACTATAGTCAAAGCTTAATGATGTCTGTCTGTCAGCCCGTTTGTCTGTCACAGGGATATATCTTTGACTGACTCGCCCTTAGCTCCCAAAGCAATGACAAGGACTCGTCCTGTGACCTTCACCAGTGCAATTCCACCGATTTGCCAACAAAAAGACATCGTTTCTCATTTTTACCTCCCGATCTTGAGCTACCTACGGGACCATAATGTGGGTCGGGCAGTGTTATTGGGTTTTTCTATCCGGAATTCCTCAATAGCAGCCCGGAGTCTGGGCCTACTCTGAAAGTCCGTCAACGCAGCCGTCTACGCAACGGGCCCTTCTGAAAGTACACTTGGGAGCAAATAAATCGAGCCACTTCCTTTTTCACGCATTATGGTTATTATTTTTGGTATTATGGAACGCATCGATTCGAAACATATATCGCCTAAAAGGGTATTTAATAACCTTTACAATGAGGGTAGTAAGTTGTCAAAATTTCATTTTAATTAAAGTTTAAAGGGTAGAATAAAATTATCGCATTTAATTTGCTTATGACGTTGTTATTGTACTCTGTTAAGAAAAGATTAAATTTGAGGTTTTTGTTAATCATACCCATATTACTTGTTATTGTTGTCTTTATCTGTGTCTGTGTAATCAAAATAACCTGATAAAATGGATACTACACCGACGGAAGCTGCCCAAGTTGTAGCTTTACTTGAGGTTGGACACGGACAACGTGAAGTGGCACGCAGACTTCATTTGAGTCGTTCAAAGGTACAGCGGGTATACCGCAGGTATCTGGAGACTGGTGCTTTTGTTCGGCGACCTGGAACTGGCCGACCACGGGCAACAACAGAACGTGACGACCGCTTTATTGCAACAAATTCGTTGCGCGACCGTGGACTTAATGCTGTTCAGCTACAGCAAGCGTTACGTGACGTTCGAGGTGTCGCAATCAGTAGGTGGACAGTGAGACGAAGACTAAAGGAACGAAATTTAACATCACACAAACCAGCAACTGGCCCAAAATTGACTGTAGCTCATCGCCGATCTCGCTTGGAGTTTGCTCGAGAACACATTAATTGGACGTTAGAAGACTGGAGGTCAGTTTTGTTTTCTGACGAGTCAAGAATCTGTCTTTTTAGCAATGACGGGAGAAACCGAGTGTATAGACGTCCTGGTGAAAGATTTGCCCAATGTTGCATTCGAGAAACTGTGAGTTTTGGTGGTGGTTCTTGTATGGTGTGGGGAGGAATTTCTCTAGACGGAAAAACGGAACTTGTCTTCGTCGACCCCGCCAACGATGGCAGTGGTAGACGTGGATTAACAGCTGACCGATACATAACTGACATTCTTGAAGACCACGTAACGCCGTATGCTGGTTTTGTCGGAGAAAATTTCTTGTTTATGCATGACAATGCGAGACCTCATACCGCGCAGATCGTTACGGATTACTTGTCTGCGATCGGGATTCAACAAATGGTATGGCCAGCACGAAGTCCCGATTTGAACCCGATCGAACACCTATGGGACGAGCTAAAACGGAGAGTCCGAGCCAGGGTTCCCGCTGTTTCATCCATTTCCGAGCTTAAAGTGGCTGTGCTTGAAGAGTGGGAGAACATACCACAATATGTCATCGTAACTCTGATCAGATCGATGACTAATAGGCTACAAGAATGCATCAGGGCACGGGGGGGTAATACCAGTTATTAAGAATATTTTTTTTGCAGTAATTTTGTTTTTTATTGTTTTTATGGACTGTTTTAGCCCTACTAAATTTTCTATCAAAATTACCATTTTTCTTGCAGAGCCAATAATTTATCATTCAATAAGGTTATTATTCAATAATTTACCCTCATTGTTAAGGTTATTAACTTAACTTTTAGGCGATATATAGTTCGAATTGATACGTTCCATATTCCCAAAAATATTTACCATTTTACGTGAAAAAAGGTAGTGGCTCGATTTATTTGCTCCCAAGTGTAGTTCCATACATCGGAATGAGCCCTACTACCGATTAATTAACTTTGTCGGACGGGCACACAAAACACATCGAGAGGAACAACGGTCAAATTGTGTTGTCATCCATTCTTAGTTCGGCTTCATAATCTTATGTCCGTACTGGCGAATCGCCAGGAACTTCGGCTGAAACTACGGATTTCGTGCTTTGAGAGTAGACGTCCTGGTATTACATTGGACTTAAATAATTAAGCAATAATCATCCTGGGCTTTCCCACTGCTGGGCAAAGGCTTCCCTTTCCTTTATCCACTCAACTCGATCCTGAGCCAATATGGACCAATCCATCCTTTAAGCGTCAAGTTCATCTACGCCTGCGTTTTCCTCCTGGGACTTAATCGGTCAAAAGATGTGGGTGTTCTATAGGTACATCTCTGCCCTAAACCCTTCAGGGATCACAGGCGTCTTGTTATGTTATACGATGATATACAGAGAAGTGGAAGTTTCCTATTGCTTAGTATTCCATTAATAACTAAACGGTTTAAAGGAATCCTTACTATTAATAAATTTAATTTATATTTACGTTATTAAATAACGTTACACACAACTGCAATGTTGTTTATGACGGTAGGAAAAATTGTAGATAATAGTTTATGTTAATGTTTAAACTCATTATTGAATAAGCTTTTTACAAAATAAGATTAGAATCGCTTCTTCTATGAAAATCGGCGTCCATCGACGTGTTTTGAACAATTATAAGTACGTTAAAATTGCATTGGTCTAAAAACCTATTTTATAGAGTCCAAAAAACTACCATATTTTTTATATAGCAATTAGCATGAAAAATTGAGTTAACATTAACTTCAGACATTATCTACGATTTTTTTTATCGTTCTCACTCAAAGTGTGTATTTGAAGAATGTTCTAGACTAGACTCGGGTTTTAGATTATATTGCTGTCGTTAGTATATCGAATAAACATCAATTATGTAGGTATCATAAAATTTATATCATAAAATCTGTATCATAAAATTTTATCGTTGTCGGTTGTAAGTATAATACACAACCAGATTGAAAAACATGCAAAAAATTAATAAGCACAAATAATGGCACACCAATATAATATTTCGTGATTACAATAATTTGAGGTAGCTTGATACCTATCAATATTATGTTGGATGGAGCAGAAACGTTGGGGTAAGTTCGACGCTGGCGAAGCTTATTAGTTGGTCAATTAATCAATAATTTCATTAACCCCATAGAGTTCTATGCGGTGGCTCTAAGTTTTTGGTACTGTCTAGGAAAACCCATAAAATATATAAACACATGAAAAACGGCATCGGTAAAGCAACGACTAAAGATGACCTATTGCAGAAGTTACCAATTGATTGAACCTGTTAATGTGCGGATTTTCCCGTTATTAAAATTTTAAAAACACTTGCCCCACTTTCCTCGTGCGTTCATATGCCACCCAACAAGCAAAAACAACGTATAATTCCAGTCTTATAAGACTTCATGTTATATAATCATAATCATAACCATAAATCTTTATTTATCTCAACATCATATTACAGGCAGGGTTAATAGTGTACAATCTTAAATAGAGAATGGTGTCTGTGATATGAGAGTCCTGAGTTACAGATCACCCGGCTCTATTAGCTATGACATGTTAATTTACAAAACGGTTAGAGAGTCAAGATACTATTTAAAAAAAGGTTACAATTGCAATTAAGTATTAAATTAAAACCTTTGTAGAACCTACAAAATAAAATAAAAATCGATAAAAAGTTTATTTGTTTCTCATAAAACTGGACAAACTTGCAAATTATATTGACTTAAATCAAATTTGACTAATACATACATACTTATCAATTTGAAAACATAACTTACAGTTACTACTAGTTAACAAAATTAAAAAAAAAACAGCCAAGCAAAAATTCAAATAAATATACAAAATATAAGAAAATAAAATAAGAATAAGCATAACAAAAAATAAAAGGATGGAAATGGGCTAATGAGGAATGTTGTGTGTATGATGTTTGTAGGTGATGTTACGACACGGGTTTTAATAATTATTCAGTGGCAATGTAGACAAGATTTAATAGCCAAATGCGTCGTTTTCTTTTGCAGATAGCTTTAGTATGCATGTCGATCGACTATTTGTAATTAATTGAGTTATACAGAAAAGTGCTAAGAAGAGAACTTTTGGGCGAAACTGGTGTTAAAGCGGGTTGGCGGGCGGTGGTCTATTTTGTGTTTGGAAATCGTGATCTAAGGGAAGTTCAGAGTGTTTTTTTAGTACGGTCATGAGAATAAACAACTGTGGACCGTTAGCACTAGGCAGTGCTGGTAAAGTTGGAAAGTTGGATAGAGGATTGGGAAAAAGCAACTCATTTTTAAAATAGCTCTTTGAGCTCTCTCTAAATTGATCATAGGTACTAGTTTTAGAGGTACCGCCCCAAATGTTTATGCAATATACTAACAAAGATTGGCATATTGCAAAGTAGACTGTCTTAATAACTGATGTATCAGATATATGATTAAGATGTTTAGATACGTAAATTAATTTTCTGGTTCTTTTGACTAGTGTTTCAATGTGTTGTTGGAAGCTTAGAAGGTAATCTACCATAGATTATGCCAAGATATTTTATAGAATTTGTTTTAACTAAAACAGGACAAGAACAATGTTTATTGAAATTACATGAGCGGGCTTTTAAGTTGAGGTTAGGTTGATCCTGGAGTCTAAGGGAATATGTCATGTATTTTGTCTTATCGACATTGAGAGTAAGCGAATTGGAATATAATCATTTATGAACCGTATCAAAACCTATCTGAGCAAATTTTTTAACCTCATCCCACGTGTTAGTATCGAATATACAGGCAGTAAGTATCATCAGCAAAAGTGATGATTTTACCGTTTTGCAGCATGGTGTAACATAGATCATTTATGTAAACTAAGAATAATGTTGGACCTAGGATGCTGCCCTGTGGAACGCCGTACTGATTAGGAAGTTCGTTGCTAATCCAATTATCTACTTTGGTAGATTGTGTTTTGTCAGACAAATAGTCTATGAGTAGTTGAAGTGGTTGACTTCTTACTCCCATATTCTCTAATTTTGTTTATAAAAATAAGGACACATACTGTGTCAAATGCTTTAGCTTAATATAGGTAAATAGCTAAGGTATTTTCTTTTATTATCAAGTTTGTTAACAATGTGATCTGTTCGTTCGTGGATGGCATCGGCTGTAGATCTGCCAGATTGAAAGCCAATCTATGATGGGGATAAAAGAGAATTTTGGTCAAGGTATTTAGTAAGTCTGGTGTTCATTAATCGTTCTAGAATTTTTGACATCGTTGATAGTATGGAAATTGGTGTATAGTTATTGACACAGTATCTGTCTCCAGACTTGAATAGAGGAACAATTTTGCATTTTTTAAAGGCACGCGTAGAAATTCTAGCAGAGAAAGAGATATTGCGTTTTAAGGTGGTATGTAGCCAACTATTATGTTAAATAGACGTTCATCATACGATGTTTCAGTCGGGTGACTCAATTAATGTTGAGTACACGTTTTCAGAACTAACTTATACGACGTCGTATAGTGGTGTCTGTACATATGTTGAGTATACGTTTTCAGAAATATTATTTGAAATAAATGCTTTGACTTTGACTTTGACAGAACTAACCTAAACGACGTAGTATAATAGTTTTTAGGACTAACGTATATGACGTCGTGTAATGGTGTCAGCCATGATGTTTATTGGATAATTTATTATACAGAAACGTTTTTATTCATACTGCAAAAATAATCATACTTCACATTAACATTCATTAAGCGCCGCTTAAACGTTTGTGCATAACCTTTATTTAACAAAACTATTTTAGTCGTATGGAAGACTAAGACGTGTATGCGACTAAAATATTATTACTTTAAGTATACTTTTGAATCTAGGTCAAACCGAAACTTTAATTAAATTATTCCCATTTTATTTTGTCATACAAAAATGATTGAATTAAAAACTAAGGAATGATTAAGGGAACCCAAAAGGGAAACTGAAAAGTCGACTTAAGATGGCCGAGGCATCATGGTCTCATGGAGAAGTCGATGCGCCCTTTTTTTATCTCGCCATACAACTTAGACAAGATGGTTGGAGCTTTGTAATGAAAACATATTTCGAACAACTAAAACCATTGAATTACAAAGAAATAGGGAAAGCGTTAAAAACTTCACAACGAACCCACCCTGAAAGATTAATACAACTTTTATTACATCAGACTTTTTAATATATTGTAGGCACAGTGTTAGATTTAGTGAGATCATGAACATTTATAATATAATTTATTCTTTCATCTTTAGCACAATTTCTAACATGCGAATCAAATCGGCTGTTGTTGAGTCGTTGATTGACACTAATAAAATGTTTGTGTTTGGGGAGCAGTGGTGGCCCAGTGGTAACGGTTCCGACTTACGAGTTGTAGGTCGTGAGTTCGAAACCAAGCAGGCGCTTTACTTTGTGTAAATAATTTAATCACCACTGCTCTCAAAACGGTGAAGGAAAACATCGTGAGGAAACCGGCATGTCCTAGAACCAAAAATACGTAGACATGTGACATCTACCAACCCGCACTGAACCCGCGTGGTGGATTACGGCTCACTACCTCTCATAGAGAGGAGGCCTGTGTCCCAGCAGTGGGAACGTTATAGGCTGATTATGATTATTAATAAAATGTTTCAGTTGCTTGACAACGTCGTTATAACTACTTGTGCTACTTGACATAAACCGTTTCCTAGGGGTCTCATCACCACCATTATTGGACCGTCAAGTCGGTCTTTTTACTTATATATAACTTGTACAACCTACATAACGTTCAACGGTCATTGGCAGACTTCTATGTAACTACTAAACGATAATATTGTCGTGTAACATGGGCCTAATTCGCTTATTATAAACGTTTAAATTTAAGTTTGAACGATCTATCTTAAAAAACTGATAATTTAAAACGTTAACTTGACTTCTGTAAACTATTCAGCGCCGAACCTACCCCGACGTACCCCGCTTATTTATTTGCTCTATTTTATGATAACACATTTTATATCTGTACGTAGGTTTGAACAAACACTTTACACGTCATTCATATTTGTTAAAAAGTAGATGAGATCGGCGTTTTCTATCTGACTAAGTGCTCTGGGAAGAAGGCCGAAACATACTCAGAGGTTACAGTCTCTTTTAAAGTCCACACATAATCTTGGTCAAGTCATAGTATTTCTGTACGGTCTAGGAAAACCCATAAAATGATATAAATACATGAAAAAAAAACATATTCACAAAGACATATCGGCGAGGCAACGGCTAAAGATGAACTACTGCCATACATACAATTTAAAATTTATTGAACCTGGTGCGGATTTTTCCGTCTTTAAAATAACATTTGGGTAGTTACTTTGTTTTTGTCGCCCCATTTTAATAACAGGTTTCGCCGAGTGATTGATTTGGGTACGCATATAAATATTAATTAACAAACTGGTAAATAACTTCTCGGACAAGACAAGACAAGACTTGTAGGTGCCTAATACCGAAATAAAATATTTGTTTGGTGATTGATTATGAACGTTCACTAAACAATGAGAGACTTAAGTATAGGGAGTCTCCTAACTGCAGGTGTGTAGTTAATACATATCTTAAGAACACTGATAAGTACGTATTATCATATGGATTTATTGATAATCTCTATTTAAATAACATTGAAATGCTGTTCGTTGGCAAGCGCATCACTTGAGAACGGCCGCGGCCGGACCGATTAGGCTTTATTTGTTTCAAAATGTTTTTTAATATTCCTATTATGGTTTGTAAAGGAAAACAAATGGAAAAGTTTTCCGGAACATTTTTGAATTCTAGTAAAACTGAATGTCCTTTTTTCTATGACATTTTTGTGAACACAATGTGTGTCGAGTAAGCTAGTACAAAATATACGTGCCTCTCTGAATGTCATAAAAATGTTCCTGGATGACATAAATTAGTTTGTAGGCATTTGACAGTTCCCTATGTCAATAAGAAAATGTCAATTGCTTTCAAAATCAATGGCTGAACCGACAGCAACAACGGTGTTCCCGAAGTCTCATTTCAAGTCAATCACATCACATAAGTCTGCCTCCCCTACTAAAATAAATAATGATAATAATAATTTTATTTCAGGCTACATAGGCCCATAGACCTTACAAATTAACATGTTTTAGTAGGTATAAAGGGAGGGAGGGGTGTAGTAGTAGATACTGTAAGTATAAGGGGTACCTACACAGAGGTGTATGCGGCCGAACCCATTAACCGAAGACAGATCGCTATTAATGATAGGAAATTTATTCTATCTTTCCCTGTCAAACAAATAGCTGTCAAAATGTTATGGGGACGCATACTTTGGCTATATTTGAGAGTTAAAACCAGATATTGATAGGTTTTTCTATCTCCAGTACCTACGCCAAAATTGGTGATAGATATGTTCATGGGTTCGGCCGTAAGTGGTACACTACCTAGATGTATAAAGTAGGTATCGGGCACTGGGATCGAGCATTAGAAAAGGGACAGTGTAAATGTCATTACCCAACTAAAGCTAATGCCAAGACCATGTATAGAGCGTTAGAAAAAGAAGAACAAGAACCAGTTTTATGCGTTACATTGCCATTCGATTCGCGATAATGCGATGCATTGACGCCAGTATCTACTAAATCTATGAGCAAGCCTAACATGAAAGGATCTGTTTGCTCTGAATGACATTGACAAGGGATGCTCTTGGTAAACATTGATAACAATGTTTACCAAATACAATTTTTTATAAAATTGTTGTGTGAAATGGGGAAGGCAACCGTCAAAACGGCGCTATCGCAGCAAGTTCCCAAAACAGCAAATAATGCAAGGCTCAAAATGCTCGGTATTTCAAGCATATCATTTTCCGAAAAACCCTAAACTTAGAAAATCGTGGCCTAAACCTATTCGTAGGGAATTACTTTAATTAAATAAAAGTGATTACGAGGAAATAAGCAATAGTTACTTAATGTTTTTCATTCGGACACTTTCCACATCGAATAAATATTAATTTTAAATATGGAAATCACCGAAAATAGCGAATTAAGGAATTTAAGCAAACTCAGGAATGAACATGAGATGGAATGAATGAACGAAATGTAAATTTTATTTTAGGTCGTAGGCTTAGCCGTAGGGTACCTATCTATGGCCACGCCATCTACAATTAGCTTTGACCGACCTTCCCCATTGTGGAAATTGTATAGAAAAAACAAGATGGCGGTGTTAGTTCCGATGTTGGCATGCGCGAAAAGATCCTTGTGTGTACTTACAACTATACTTTATTAGACATAGATTTCAAATAATAACAAATGTTCTTTTAGATTTATTATGCAATTCAGACATATATTTATGTTGCAGCTGGATGGCTTGATTAGTTTTTATCACTTCTGGGAAGGACCGAATACGGTACGGTAATATAATTTCGTTCGTAATTTTTATTTAATCAATCAATTGGGTAAATTAGCCACAGATTGGGTTCCGAACAACAGGAACCGGCACCGCGGTATGCCGAGAAGGAAAAGACGTACTTAAAGGATTGGACTCTAATTGCAAAAGAGAGAGAAAGACCGAAGTTAGGCCTTTGCGCTGCAGTGCGTCACAACAGACTCATATTAATGATCAATTATTTAGCTTTAAAGACATTCTTATAAACTGCAATTCTACACTTACTGTTTTTCTCATTGATATTTTAATGAACCCTGCTTGCTATTAATTGAAAATAATCTGACGATTGCTGCCAATCCTATATAAATAAGTTTTAGCTCCAATGAGCTAAAGCATTAAAATAGCGATATATTTTAATGTTATTCTCGGATCGTCTTAAAACACCTCGTAAAGTTGTAAAAATTTTTTATTAATGCAGTTGAGTGCAGGTTTTTCAGGTCGCATAGGTACATAATAATTTGTCGGTATTATTTTATGCAGAAAAATCATATTAAAAGTTTTGAAACAACTAGGTAATTTATCATAAATCATAATTAAGAACTTGAATCAACGATTTTTTCGAACATTTTTCTCGCGGAAGCGAAAAAGTAATAAAACATCAAGTTGCTCTATTGTCTTTGGTTTGTTATGCAGGAATGGTAAACAATTCTTGGTTGTTATATTCTGTTGTGCCTTTGATCACCAAGGGCAAGACTCATAGACCGCGATTTGTCTTAACTTTGCTAATTAGGTACCAAAAGTAAGCTTCTTATACGAATGTGAACTTGTTTTTGTATTGGATTAATGGTGATATTCGTACGAAACGCTTGCGAATTCGCATAAACATCTATGAACATTATAGACATGGGAATAAGGTTAATTTATAAGTATATCAATATGAAACGTTTGGTATAAAATGCAATATTAAAGTGCGATCTGTGAATCTTGCCCCAAGTCTTAGGGCTCGTGCCCAGTAAGACAATGCACAACGGTTTATCGAATTCACTAACTTGCTTATCTCGAGTTATTTTCACACCCTAACAATAAGGAGTGCTAACTTATTAAAATTGCGAGAAGCACAGAACCGGTCGAAGTGGCGATGCTTGGGGGAGGCCTATGTCCAGCAGTGGACGTCTTTTGGCTGAATGACCTACCTACGTTGTCTGCACAAACGCCTATACCTACAAATTAGGCACAATGTGTGCCACTCAACCCAATGTTAGTTGACCTGCCCAGTTTGTTACCCGCTTGCTCTATGCCCGCGGCGAGGTGCGTTAAATGGCACGGAATCTAGCCGGTTTTATCTGGTGGCATCAAGGCAAACGCCAATGTAAGTACACTGGTTCCAATCCATCTACTTATACCACCTTAAGGGGGTGCTATCGTTGTCATTTGTGTTGTGCATCTATGTTTAGTACACCCATATTTCGCCAGTTATGTTTAAAAAAAAACAGATCCAATGCAGACTCCGGGCCGCTAATGAAAAATATGTAATTAAAAAACCCAAAAACACTTTGCCCGCCCTGGGAATTGAACCCAAGACATCATGCTCAGCAGAAGAAGCACGAGGAACTAGACCAACGTGGCTGTCTATGGATAAAAAACACAAAATACGCATTAATTTACAGTTACCTCAAAATTTATCCACATTGTTTGTGCAGCCCAAGTGTGATTTTTCCCAATGGACGCTGATTTCATTTATTGCCTAGAGTGCTACAAACAAATTTTTGCGCCTAAATGTCTATGATGGGGGGGGTGCATGAAATGAGTATATCCGGGGGGTTTTATCGGTAAACATTTGTAAAATTGTATCACAAAAATTGTATTGACAAAATAACAAGGCGTTGTTAGTTCCTGATATTGACCACGCGCCAAAAAAAAAACTAGTACCGTTGTATGTGGGGCACTCAGAAAGTTTTGCGAAAATAAAGATAAATGTTCTTTATGTAAATATTTTTTTTTTACATATTTTCAAAGTACTCTCCACTAGCCTCTATACAAAGTTTCATGCGTCTGAATCAGTTTTCGAAACACTTTTTCCAGTACGCCGTAGACACCTCGTTTACAACTTGCTCGTACGCTGACAGCGCATCTTCCGGCGACATAAATGATATCCATTTGAGCAGTTTTTTTTTTGGGAATTAAAAGAAGTCACACATGTCAGGACTGTAAGGTGGGTGACCCAGGAGTTTGACCGGCTTGCTGTCCAGGTAGTCCTTCGTTTTGATCGCGGTGTGCGAAGGCGCGTTGGCGTGGTAGAGCAGTAGCCCGTGGAGCACTGTGTTTGGTCGCTTGTTGCTCACAACAGAGAAGACTTCTGCCAAGCATTTAGTAGTCCAAATCAAAGCATTTGGCAGTCTTCTATCCTATACCATTCAGCGTTGAAGCTTCTGTGGATCCGTAAAGGAATTTACACCAAGTAGCCAGTCAAATTAAAAAACCTCGCGATCAAAATCTTCCCCCCGCTTCTAGATCGCTTCACTTTGGTAGGCGTTGATTCGTTTTGAAACACCCAAACCGTCGTCTGTCACTTCGTTTCTGGATCGTATTTATAAATCCAAGACTTATCACCTGCAATGATTTCGTAAACACGTCGAGAAGAGCCTGCTTCAAATTTGTTTATGATATCACGGCACCTTTCCACCCGGGCCTGCTTCTGAGCATCGGTGAGGTTGTGCGGCACCCAGCGTGTAACTATCCTCCTCACGCGAAGATGCACGTGTAGAATTTCGTGAAGGCTTCCCGATCCACCTGCAGTATGTGCTTAATCTCTTGATACGTAACTCGCCTATTGTCTGGGATTAAATTTTTCACTGCTAGCACGTTTTCTTCCGTAACAGCCGTCAAAGGGCGACCACTTCTTTCTTCAACACCCAAAGTTAGAAAAGGCCTTAGAAAGGCCTTCATCCATGAATGCATTTTGAAGTCTATCGTACGATTCGTCCGGTTTCAGGCGACACTTGAAATCGTAAAAAATTATAGCGCAAAAATGTTCCCGGCGCAGATCCATTTTTTATGAGACACGATAATTTAAATTAGCACGCAAATAATGTGGAGAGAAATTACAAAATTGGAACCGACCTGTTTTTACTTACAGATAATCATATTTTCAAAATAAACTATAACTGCCAGTCTCTCATATAAAAACCTTTTTATCGCAATACTTTCTGAGTGGCCTGGTATGTATTAGCCTGATGATGAAAAAGGTCATTCATTCAAATTCAATCGGCTGAAAGACTTTCTAATTTTTCTAATGATAAAAACCCGCGATGGTTTGTGTGGTATGTTTGTACGATGACAAATGTAAACTGCATGTTTTTAATTAATAATTAAATAAGCCCAGCCTCTACTTATGAACCGAAAAACATTAGGTATGTTTTTGTTCTATAAGTATGTAGAAATAAAGGAAAAGGTCAGGTACTTAAATCGCGATGCAGCTACTTATACTACCGCGTCACCTTAAACAGTATACGTACGGACTAATAGGCCTTTTATACTTTTTGCTCTGTCTCGCTGCATACAATCAGGCTGATACTTAGCAATGTCCTGCTGTTTCCTGCTCCAGTCTACATGGGAGTGGAAGAAAAACGCAGTTATTTACAAAACAAAGCTATTTGCACGGTGGGTAGTTAATTAAGTGATTAAAGACGAACTTGGACAGAGACTCGAATATCCTCTCATTTGCAATGAGTGCCGACCGAAAATGTATTTGTTTCGGCCGAAAACGTTTTCGGCCTGAATTGCATTTTTGGTACAAATCGAAACAGAAAAAATATTGCTGATTTGTTGTCTTTCGGTAAAACTAAAAAAGTATGATTATAATATTATTATAATCATATTTTTTTAAAGAAATCAGTATCTTTGTACTTAAGTTGAATGAATGAATTCAGCTTATGATTCTAGACCCCCGATCCAACTCAAACTCAAAGCATTTATTTCAAATAAACCAATTACAGGCACTTTTGAGTTGTCAAGGTCGGTCGGTCAGAAAAATGAAGCTAGTTGCCCATTCAAAAGCGTAGTAGGTACATATAGAGAAGAACGGGCAAGAAACTCCACGGACACTCTTTTAAATCAAATTATGTTTACAATAGATTGGTTACATCATTCATGTTGAAATTATGCATGTGAGAACGATGCAGAACGTTAAAAGCGTCCGTTATATAAATATCAAAACAATTCAAAAATAAAATTTTATTAAAATACGCCGTGGCAGCTAAGAGATGACCAGTCTCAACTGACGGCGCCCGTTCACGAACATGACGCATGGATTAGCACCATTCAACTCAACCATTTTGAAGGGAGCTAAATGATCCAACACACGCGCCACCATCAGCGTGACACAACATTAGAGTGAGCATGACATACTCTCAGCCGCCGGGACACATTCAAGTCAATGACAGACGTACCCAGTAAATGGTAGCTTTAATGCATGTACATAGTACTCACATATGGCTTATAGCAATTATAAAGTACTAAAATATTGAGTTTATACAATGCAAAGATTCTTGTTTTTAATCTTCAGCAGCTTCAACAGTATTTTCAAATGCTGATCAATTAGTTGATGCGTCCTTGAGGAGCAGGACCATCGATTAGCCAAGCATTTTATCAGCAATGTAATCCCCTAACTTATAATATGCTCGGTTGCATAGTGTGCGTTTTATACAAGATTTAAATTTGGTTTCATTTAGTTGATGTATATGGGGAGGTATTTAATTGTAACATTTTAAACAGTACCCCATGAAAGATGAGTCTACTTTAGCCAGCCTGAAACCTGGTTGAACTAATTGGTCCCTATTTCTAGTGATATAATTGTGTCTTTCACCTCTTTTACTAAAAAGATGTAGATTTTTCCTTACGTACAGGATGTTTTCATAGATATATTGACAAGGTACCGCGAGTCGCGCCTGCGGAGGCCATATACGGCTCTGATGGCTCTTTTCTGCAGAATGAAAATGGACTCGATGTCTGCAGCCCGTCCCCATAGTAAAATACCGTACGACATAATACTATGAAAGTAACTAAAATAGACTAGTCTCGCGGTATCTACATCAGTAAATTGACCGATTTTTCTCACAGCATAAGCTGCTGAACTTAGCCGTCCTGCAAGGGATGTTAAATGAGAACCCCATTGAAGCTTTGAATCGAGCGTGATCCCCAGGAAAACAGTTTTATCGACGAATTCTAGTTTCTCTTGATTCAATACTATCTCACAATTATTACTTTTGACATTTGGTAAAGAAAATCTTATGCTTTTTTATGCTTTTTATGCTTTATGTTTTTTTTCCCATTTAATACTAAATTATTAGCAGTGAACCAATTTTGGATCTACGGTAAGGTGTTATTCACTTCGTCAAGATTTGATGCACGCCTATTAATTTTAAAAATAAACGAAGTATCATCAGCAAATAACACCATATGTGGTTGGATTTTAAACAAATGAGGTAGATCATTATTATAAACTAAAAAGAGGAAAGGACCCAATATCGAGCCTTGTGCTACACCCATTTTTACTTTTAGACCCAGTGAATTGACACCGTTTATTTGGACTTGCTGTTGTCTATCATTCAAATAAGATTTTATTAGACTGAGCGCAAGTTTTCCAAGTCCGTAATGTTTGAGTTTTAAGAGCAAGGTTTCGTGGTCGACGCAATCAAATGCCTTGGAGAGGTCACAAAAGATTCCTATGGCGTCTTGAGCCTCTTCCCACGCCGTAAATATGTGTTTTAATAAGGTGGCACCGGCGTCAGTCGTACAACATCCCTTTGTGAAACCATACTGTTGACCGTGTAAGATATTATTGGTGTCGAAATGATTTAACATTTGATTTAGCATTGCCTTTTCAAACACCTTGCTGAAAACTGGCAACACGGATACGGGTCTATAATTATTGGTATCTTTACTGTCCCCGGATTTGAAAAGTGGTATTACCTTACTGCATTTCAATAGATCCCGGAATACTCCTTGATCCACACAAATTAAATATTAAAGCCAAGTACGGCGCTATAGTCTCACTAATGGAGGTACAAACTTTAACAGACATTCCCCATAGATCTACTGTTAGTTTGATCTTGATTTGCTTGAAAGCTTTCACCACTGCTACGGGGTCTATATCCTCGCATATGTCGCGGCCATTTTGGCAAAAAATGCGCATCTGTCAAGCTACTTCTGGGTGGTCCGGCGTGAAAATGGCGCGTCTGATTAAAACGATGATATCTCCTAAGCTTTGTATGGGAGCGGCTTGGAAGTTATGTCGTTAGAATTGTTATGAAATTAGCTAACAGAATATGTGTGGATTAATCTAGTTTTGTCTTGTAATATATATGTAATCCTAATATGTAATCAGAGTGAGGGGATTTTTACCAGTTTCTTGTGTAAAGGTCTTTATAATAAAAAAAATAAACCATTATTTCAAAAAGTTTTTGTTCTATTAACATAAATACACATTATTTCACATTAATCAATCAAAAGAACACACCTCCCCATACATTTTTTTCATCACACTAGCAAAACAATATCTTGACGTCATTGAGCGTGCCGCGTTCCAAACAAAACAATGGATATTGTTTACGCTTCGTTTCTGAGAACGCTTTAAACCAAGTGGCTTGGGATTGTTATTTATATTAATGTTTGGTCCACTTAGCTAACACAGACAGAGTCTCAGCTGTTAGAAGTGTTTAGTTTAACGGTATCAGCTTACCAAAACGAACACTTGAAAACAAGTGCAAAAAACGTCCTCTCAAACTTTGGTCAAAGTTTAAATTTTGTTGCTTAAGTGTTAGTTACAAATTAACATTCTACATTTTGAATATATTTACTATTCGATAAGCACAATAGAAAGGCATGCTGCCTTACAAAAACATTACAGAAATCTATAACCAAAACAAACAATTTCACTACAAAATACACAAGTACATGCACCAGAACGAAAAAAAAATGGATACTACAAGTTTTGTCACATCTGAACTTCAAAAAATCAATACCAAAAAATTGTACTTGTATATATTATTATCAATGTTTAGATGTATATTAGCTTAAATATTATGTAAATTTTTATTTACATGATATTTCACTTTAATTTTTATCGTTTAAAAAAAAAAAAAAAAAACGAAATAAATTGAAGTGTCCATGAAGCTGGAATAAAAGCAGTGTTGTAGTACCTATATTTTAAGAATAAATTATAAAATTGAAATGTACGGATGTCCTTTCCACACATTTCAATCCTTGACATATTTGCGGATTTTAATGTCATTGACCTAAAATACCCTGTCCGTCAAGAGGCCTTTAAAAGGTCTTTTTATGTTTACAAATTTTTACTTTGTATTTTGCGTATCAATGTTACGCAAATTTCAATGTAAAAGTTAAAATAAATGCATAGGAACAATTGTACGATACATACAACACACTTATTTGCTATCAATAGTAGAATTATTAATCGTATTACGGGACATGCGACGGCGGTCGCGGCGAAATGGCGGTAAAAGGGCTCGCGATGTTTTTTTGCAATAGCCATTTCCGTGCAAAATATTGATGTATTATAAAATCTTGGCAATAAAAACTGTTTATTACTTACCCGTATACACTCTCCATATCTGAAATTCACTGAACACAAGGTTTTATCCACGCACTACTCCTTTTCGCGACCGACGTGGGCTTCGCGCGCGCTCTCAAAAACCGACTGCGGGGAGCGTCCCGAAATGCCGTTAGAAACCGTCACTGGCGCGTCTCAGAGAGGGGATGCGTGTTGGTTTATGTTCCGTATTCATTTGTGTACACAATGGTCCATGTATAACCATTCAATGCACAGATTATTTATACAAATATTAGACAAAACAAACGCGGTTTTTTACAGGCCTTTAAAAGGCCTTTGACGAATGCGCGTTTTTTGACACAAGCCTTTTAAAGGCCTCCCGACGGTTGAGAGGATATGCTTGAATTTAAATTCAATCTAGCAAGATGAAATGTTTGCTTTTAATAAGTCAATGGAACGCAAGGGCGAAGAGTTTTAGGTTTCAGTCGTTTTAAGTGGGATACTGGTAAAGAAATTAACAAATTCTTGAGCAACTTCTTTGTTAGTGCTTACGAGACCACTTGAAGTCTGAAGTGTGAAATCGTTATTGTGTCTTTTATTCCTGTTGGTTTCGTCATTGATAATTTTCCAAACCGCCTTTATTTTATCATCGGCTGTTTTGATCTTGTTGCTAATGTGCAAGGCTTTAGCTACCTTGCAGGTAGCTAAAGCCTTGAAAGGACAGTGACCGGGTCTGGACCAAATGCTGCCCAGACATGGGAGTACTTCCAAATGATTCTTTGCAATAACTTTTTTTTTTTTATATCCCAGGGTAAAAACATCGAATAAGCATCTTTTGGGCTTGCTCGTTCCATCGTTGACCTCATCCATCGCTTTGCACCAGCCGAGATCGAAGTCAAGAGCTGGCCCATTTCGCAATAAAAAATTAAAACCTGCAACCAGAGTGGTGAGAATATATTTGTCTCGCTTCCGCACATTTTGATTACGTACATGTCAGTCTCTCTTCCGCTTCATGTCTGTACCTACGCGTGCACCAGTGATTTCGCAAAACAGTCTAAAGTCACTCCTGGACGTCACTTGAACTTTTGTATCTGCATCACCCGTTGACCTGGCTTTTCATTTAGACTTAATAACGACACTCTCCTCCGCAGATAAGATCGGTTCTGGGTGCAAATGCTCCCTACGCGAGGTTTTGCAGGGTTGTGAACGATTTGCAGTGATCGGATCAACCTCTATTTTGTCAGTTTAGGTAAATTAAAGTGAGTTTTTCTATGAACCTCCCCGAACATTGAGTTTCTTAGCCCTGCGTTTTTTGTATTACCTAGTTCTATTTAGTATTTTTTTTAAATTTAATTTAGTTTACCTAATTTATTAAGTTCTGTTCAGTGCAACTTTATAATTAAAGTCTTCTTTTGGATTGTGACACTTTAAGGCTCCCGCAAACAGGCGCGACGCCACAGCGCGACACAAAGGCACCGCTCGTCGCGCGACACGCGGTGTCTTTGTGGCGCGCTGTGGCGTCGCGCCAGTGTGTACGAGACTTTATTCTGATTTGTTGCTTCTGTTTCATTTGCATATACCAGTGTATACAATTGTTGGTGAACCAAATAAATCACAATCACAAGCACATGTGTGAGCACTATGTAACTACTATACAGCTAACATTTACTGGATATGTCTTTCATTGACTTGAATGTGCCCTGGCGGCTGAGAGTATGTCACGCTCACTCAAATGTCTCGCTGGTGGTGGCGTGTGTGTTGGATCTTTAAGTTCCCTTCAAAATGGTAGAGCTGAATGATGCTGCCATACGTCATGTTCGAGAACGGGCTCCGTCTAACTAAAAAGTAAAAACGTAAACACGGCTTTTTTTCATTTCCGTATTTTTTTTGTTTTGGATGTTTTTCATTACGGACGCCTTTAACGTGCACGTCTTTCTACATCGTAATAAATGATAAATGATTTTATTTCTGGCCGAAACAAACTCAAATGTCACTCACAGACTGTTTTAAAGTCCAGACATAATCTTGGTCAGGTCATGTTAAGACCATGTAGATGTGTCGGAAAGAACCACACAGAATGAGTGGACCTGTCCAGTCAGTGCACGCATTTGTCAATCATCGTGCAGCTCAACTCAGAACTAAGGAGCTCAACGATTCAACGAACAATACAAAAGAAAGGACATTTGGGTAGGCTGCATAAAGTACTTACTCTAACTGCCAGACCATTATTACAACTAACTGAAAGAAAAAAAAGTTTCACAAGAAGTAAAATAATATTACACTTTATACAGTAAATATACATGTCATTGTTTATACAAAAAAGAACAAATATAGAAAAAAAAAACAGTTGGATATAATTTCAACATGACTGTTCTAACTAATTTTCTGTAACAATATGATTTAAAAGAGTGTCCATGGAGTTTCTTGCCCTTTCTTCTCCATAGGTACCTACTAAGCTTTGGAATGGGCAACTAGCTTCATCTTTCTGACTGACCAACCCCTTGACAATTCAAAAGTGCCTGTAATTGGTTTATCCTACAAATATTATAAACGCGAAAGTTTGTGAGTATGGATGGATGTTTGTTACTCTTTCACGCAAAAACTACTAAACTACTTTAAAGAGGTGTCAGTGTCTTTATTTCATAAGGAATATTGACAGTGACAGTTCTTGAACGCATTTTAGATATGCTGAAAGCGTTCAGTAACATTGGTGAAATCAGACCTAAATGTCTTAATCAAAAATAAAAATAATTCATTTTAATCTTATCATCGTTCATTGGAAATACTCTAGCGCCGCCATTGACCACGTATTAATTACATAATACCTGACTTATTTTATAACTTCGACCGATTTCTATGAAATAAATACTAAAATAAATAAAACGGGTTCTTACTTTATATCCAATTCCATAAATCTCTCAAAACACAAAAATATGAATTGTCATGTGAATTTTACAAAAACGCTGAATCGAATAATTCTTTATTTCTTACCAAAGAGATACATTTAAATTTTCATACTTACCCATAACTTAAGAAATGCTCAGTTTTCCAAACAACCTTTCATCTCCTCTAACAACCTTTTAGGATTACTTTTGTGTAAAAGTAGCCTTTATCCTTTCTCAGGATGCCATCAATCTTCTTGCCAAATTTTATTGAAAACCATTCAGTTGTTTAGACTTCAAATGGTAACACACAGACAGAGTTACTTTCGAATTAATACTATAGAAAGTATGGATTACTCTAAATCACATGAGCACACACACGTCATGGAAGGATGCCAACATAACACTACTAACCTACAAAAGCCATTATGGTCTGTATGTGTAATCAAAATAACAGTTTCTTTATAAATATTTACAGAGCCAGTGTGATTTCTTCTCTTAACTCTATACTGAACACAGAACGGTCTAAGCTAAGACAGTCTGTAGGGGCTTAACCCCGATCCTCTTGGCCATGTCAGTCATGGTTTCGATTTGTCTTTGAGGGTAGTTGACGGTTCCTCTCGCCAAGGTCACCTCGCCAATCTTGTGCTCTTTATCTCCGGGGGCCAAGACTGGTAGTGATGGGTCCACCTGGAAAAGGAGAACAACAGTTGTATGTTGTACGTTAAAGTTACAAGTCGTGTAGGATTTCCCATAAGCAACTTCTCAGGTGCCAAAGGGGGAAAAGTTTCCAAAAAAACAGGATGAAAAGTAGCCTTTAGTAGTCCTTACTTAAGTTATGGTCTATCTGTGTGCCAAATGACATCCAAATCGATTCAGTCGTTTTGGCGTGAAAGTTCCTTACGAACTTTTCATAATATATTATAAATTAAAGTTAGTTTTCATGTCTTTCTATGTGACCGCGTTTTTCTCCTAAACTACGCAACAGATTTTGATGTGGTTTTTATTATGTGTATATTATTAGTTCTACAAACAAAAGTGCGACATGTCATTGGGTCTTCAGGTCGATGGATCGACAGCTCTCAAGTTCGACATCTCGTAACAGCGGCGGGCAATGTATGATTAAGAAATATAACTTCTAGGTTCTCAATACCGGGGGCTACAATTTTATTTAAAAGACAAAGCAAAGGCAAAGCGGTTTATGCTCAGCGTTATAGGTACATGTGCCCGAATCTCCGCTCGTGTGGTATCTTAAAATCTAGCTACGGATGTACACAGATAACAATTTGATGAAAAACCTCTGCCAACCAATACACCCCAACAAAATCCTTTGCAGGGTAGATGATGCAGGTGATGTGCACTAATTTGCAGGGCAGGTCAAAGTGGCATTTAACAGTTAAATGAAGCAAAGTACAAAATCGCGTGATACTTCCATTTCTGCCTGAAGTTGCCCTGTTGTTGTTTGGTAATTCCATTCCGGAGCGATAAGTTATTACCAGCAGAAAGTTAGACCATAGTACCGTCAATGAGCTGAGTAGTTTATGGTTTTATACATACAGGTTCTAAATTCCTCCAGGCGTTGAGACAATCAGCGGCTCTATCTTCGAAGCCCGGAGCGAAGAAGCTTGGGTCAATAGCTGCGAAGCACTGCCCCAGGTTTGGTGAACCCTCAATGCTGGACAGCTCCCAGCCGCGGATGTTGTGCGTCATATTCGACCCTGTAACATTCCAGAAGAACTTTAAAAAAGTAAAGTGTGTGTACCAGAACATAAAAAAGTCATATCAGGCTCTGATACTGAAACGTTTTCAGAAGCATGACATTTACAACTTGTATTAAATTAAGTACCGGGAACAATAATAACAACAATATGGCACTTCGAATGTAAAATCTAGCGAATGTCGGGTGTCGTTTCTGTTGGGTTTACAATCGATTTACAATCGACTCGAAAAAAAGAAGAAGTCGTCTTTGTCATATCTGTTTATTATTGATCGAAGTATCTGTGTGACGATCTCTTCCTCAAACTCTGTGCCATATCAACGCCCTGGTTATGTAATTAGACCTGTTCGATGTTGATTGAAAAACGCCATTACGTCATAGGACAGTAAAAAAATGTGAGTATTCTTACCTGATAATCCACTGCAGAACATTTCTACCATGGCAGCGAGGGCAAACCCTTTGTAACCACTCGTCTTCTCTTCTCCTCCTAAAGGCATCAGATGACCTGCCTTGAACGCCTGGTTAAATATAAGGGTTTGCTGTTAGTTATCAGAACCACTAAGATTTCAATCAGGAAACCGATTACTTTTCCGATTTTTTTGTTGTTCGAATATCATTTTACCGAAAACTATTGACCGACGTATTTTTTGATAGATGCATTATTTGACATATGTTTAGATCATCGAAATATCATGTGTCGAACTGAGGAGCAGGTGGTTTGAAAGCCGCCGCCGTGGTGGTGGTGAGCGTTAAAACCATCTGCGACGATAACTCGCGTGTGGCTCCCAAACCCCGCAGCGCCGGAGCCGTGACAGAAACAATGCTTGCTGCATGTTGCATGCCTGCTTGCATGCTGCATACCTGCTTGCACGCTGCATGCTTGAAACTGGCATCCTTGTTTGCAAGCTGCATGCTTCAAGCAAGCATCCTTGCTTGCATGCTTCTTACTGCTTCTCACTTAAAACCACTTTTGTTCATAATCAACTGTTTAACAGTGCCATTACATTTAAATAATTAATTAAACTGAATAGTAGGTTCACATAATAATTCGAACAAATGTTATTTCGGCCAAATGAAACGTCGGAAAAACGAAAAAAAATCGAATTGATAATAGGTCAACTGATACAGTGGCAGACGTGACTTCGATGAAGTAAAATAAACGAAACGTTGAAAAGTTTTAGGTCACATTAAATTCGGTCAAATATTTTTCGAACTTCACACCTACGCTTAGCAAGATCACTCGTGTGGACTCTTTTTGTCGAAGTCGAAGTAATAACTATTAAAGTGGAAGAGTCAAAAACGTTCGCCAAAATCAAGATGAAAACAAATATCAACTACATCACCACGAATCTTATTAAAGCGTCTGAAACAATCTTTGCCATTGTTATTGGTGCAGGCGTTAGAATACGTACTGCCTTGGCATCAGTGGTGGGCTTCCCGTCAGGACCCAGGGCCCAACCTTGAGGCAACGGCTCTTCTCTGTGGATTTGTACTTCAATCTGAAAATAAACGTGATTGTTAGGAGTGTCATGAGGATTTCAAGGAAAATTAATTAATACACATAACACTTTGTATGAATGGAGTTAGGATTTGTTTACCACATTTTCGTCCATAATCTGTTCAAAGCCCGAACAGTAATGTATGATATTGCGTTTATTTTATTTACCTTCCCCATAGCGACAGCAGTCGTAGCCATGTCGACCACCAGCTTGTCGTCACCACTAGCAGGGGCTGCCATTCCGATAGGATTCGTTCCCAAGGCCCTCTGAAACAAACGGGACAAATACAGATTACGAAAAATATATGAATACTACCTAACTAGCGGCTTCGAACGCGTGTTTGTCGGAAATCATCCTACGGGAATTTACTACAGTGAAAAAAAAGTATCCTGTGTCATAAACCAGCATGTCGATTCTTTAAAAACCTCACCGTGAAGACTTGCGTGGAGTTAGCTGTCAGTGTCATCCCGTCTTGGTCGATCCCTAGCATCAGTGGCACTGACAGCTCACTCCACGCTCACTTCACCTAAGTTTTCACGGTGAGATGGTTACAGAATAGCATTACTGGTCATGGGCCTATCCGTAATCCTTTTATCTGAGAGCCATAAGATTTTTCAAATAAACAGTGTCCTCCCTTTTCAAGAGCGTATCCAGGGGGGGCCAAGGGTCCCCCAGACGGCGGTTCAAGTTAAACATTTATTGGAACGTACCTATTTTTACTTGCAAGTAATCATATTTTCAAAGTAGCCAGTCTCTCGTACATAAAAACTTTTTTCGAAATATTTTCTTAGTTGTGTGCGTACAGATACGGATGAAGAAGAAGTAGCCTATCGACTCACTTGTTTGGACCTGGTGGGCACCATGATGGGCGATGTGTTGGTGAAGGCCAGGCCGATAAGCCCCTCGCGCTCCGCCTGCAGCGCCCAGTAACCCGCCATGCCATAGTGATTGCTCTCTGAAAAACAAAAAATTACGTTACGCCACGCTTGTTTTATTTGTAGGTAAGTTCTCTCTCGTATTGTCTAGTAAGACAAAAATCAACTAACACTGCACCTTAACACATGATTTAAATTGACACAAAACTATTCAATACACTGTATCTCAGTATTTCATACAGGTACTAGCTACGAGTTAATATTCTTTTTATTTTACTTACAGATCTAAAACACTAGTGTTCATCGATTTTAGACGCAGACTTTACACCCTCACAAATCCAGACTCCCTGCTGTTACTGACAAATGCGCATACTAAAATATCTCATTAATAGTTGAGACCTACCTGGAGATCGAACCCAGAACACCATCGTGGCCAATAGCTATAAGTTAAAACTCACGTTTAGCCGCTACCCATCCCACGCCACACTCTTTGGCTTTCTGGATGGCTAGTTTCATGCAGAAGTTGCCCACCGTGGCGCCGAGTGCGTTGTGGCCATCCACCCAGGCTGTGGCGCCGGACTCCTTCAGGATCTCGGGTTTAGCTGCTGGCGTACAAGCTCCAGACTTGATGTCGTTTATGTAAAACTCTGTGAAGCAAAGGAATTTTCATATTAGCAAAATAAGGCGGCAGAGGGTAATAGTTGTGTCCGTCAGTTTTGAAGGAAATTCCTGATCGATTCCTTCATAGGTTCGAAAAATTCGTCTGCTCAACAACGTAAGTAACGCAATGACTGTGGCTAAACATTCACATTAAAGGCATTGCGATCAATTGTCATTGTATGTTTGTCACTCAATTACCCGGCAATCCGACTGCACTCGGGTACACCCCGTACCCGGGCGATAGTACCTAACTATAGCAGTAAATAATAAGTGCGGCGGCGGCGGCGGCGGCGTTGAAGGCGCGCACCTTCGACCACCAAACGAGAGATTGCTTCATGTCAGTAACGTTGATGCCTAACGCTTCCGACGTACCCAAATACGTATAGTTTTCGGATGAGGAGAGGGATCTAAGTTGTATGGAATCTGAAAGTTGAATACCCTCGGATCCATAATCGCACCTCGCTTTACTTGCATGACTGCACATTTGCTCACACCAAATTCCATTCTGATTACGCTTTAGATTCGCGTTTAAAGTATTAAGGATAACCTAGAAAGTATAACGTCCAAGGTATATCGTATAAAGAACAACGAATAAAGAACCTACAACGTATAAATTCATTATGCCTCTGCATCATTCCAATCGAAGTGTTTCGTGAACCTTTTAAATATCTCCAGCACTCACCAAGTCGGTTCAATCCATGGCTGTAATGTCCCACGGTGTCTGCATGTAGCAGCAAGTCAGCTTGGGCCTTCGCCTCGGACTCGGGAGCCCCCAAAGCCTTCAGGCTGTCCTCCATGAACCTCCTCACTTCTTCTAGATTTACTTCGGCCATTTCTATTTGTAACATCAGATAATGTTAGAGTCCACAATTGTAAACGAGCATTTTTTGTCCAATACCACCGGGGCGGTTGCGGAGTAGAAATACTGTGTTAAAAGTCCATTACGACAACAATGCGAAAAAAAACGTCTTTCACAGTTCTCGAAAGTCAGTTTTTTTTTACAAATACTTCGTATTAAATGGGTTCTAAGCCAATAAGTTATCACAAGTATTTTCCTTACTTAATTCTGCATAAAAATTCGTTATCAAGATTCTCGTAGACCAATGTATCTAATATTCTTGAAATATATTATTTTGGTTCAGAAAATGTCAAGTGCCTAAAGCGCAAACGATTGTTCTGAATATTTAGTTAGGCCAAAAAAAAAATATTTTGCTCGAAAAACCTATTGAATACTTACTGTTAGCCAATTGAGGTATATTATAAACACACACACTACACTATATTAAACACTTACAATAAATGAGAACCGAAACAAACCATACCGAAATTAATCATTTAATTAACAGGATTTCTGACTTAACTATAGAGATGAATCGGTTTAGGAAATGAGGTAAAAGAATAAATAATAAAAGAAACACACACATAGAACACTGGAACATAATTCACAATTTACGGGTTAGGCCTACAATAAGTCACGGCACGGGGGGGGGGGCACGCCACAATAGCGGCGGTAAATCCCCTCTTTGAGGAGTAGTTGGAGAGGCGCCACGGCGTCCTCACCTTCCGCCTGCACAGGTCCTCACCGGACACGTTTGTTTCGGTAGGTTCCTGTTTCGCATAAGGCGGGAGGAAACGCCCGGGTGTCACCATTGTGTGGATCGCCCGGAGGACACGGTGGAGCATACGAAGGAGGTCTGTCTGCCCAGCTTAGGCGGAGCACCGCAGTGTCCTCGCGGAGGCGATCGGTGGCGGCAATCTCCTGCGTCCGGCCCTGGTCCAGGCCATGGTACGGAGCAAGAGAGAATGGAAAGCCGTCACCTCCTTCTGCGAAGCAGGAATGCTCGCGAAGGAGGAGGCAGAGCGCGTGAGGGAGAGAGCCTTGCGCCATCACGCCCCCACTAGTCGCCGCAGGAGTCGCCCTGGGCGTCGGGAGTCGCCTGCAGATTCTCGGCCACCGTAGGCGCGGGCTTGCGGACGGAGAGCAATTTGTAGCTCGCCGTCCGGTAAGGACCAGGCCCGGGTCGTCGGCGCGTCGTGTCCCACGCGCGCCTCAAAGAGATGTCAGCACAAAATGACGGGGTCCGATAGGACCGACGCCTCAGGGTCGCGGGTAATTCAAAAGAGATAACCGTAGCCCTGGCACAAGCAACTGAAGGAACACGGGTGGGTTTTAGTCAGTAAAAGTCTGACACGCCCTCCCGCTCCACCCAGAGCGGGAGAAGTCATTTGATGATTTCCCACCCAAAAAAAAAAGGCCTACAATAAGTTACGAAAATTCAAATTTAGACACAATATTTCAGGTCAGGCAATAACCTATGCAATACAAGCTGTTGCTCACGACTTCATCTGCGATCCAGGGCGAAAAGTAGCCTTGCATGCATGTCCTTACTCAGGTCATGGTCTATCGGTGTACCAAATTTAATCCAATTCCGTTCAGCCGTTTTGACGTGAAAGCGTAACAAACATACAATATTATTAAATATACATATGCAAAAGTAAGTACATTCGCATTTATAATATAAGTTAATAAGTAATACATATTAGAATACGAACTTACTTCAACAAAGATGAGGGTGGGAATGCTTCTATGAATGAGATGTGAACACGTTAGAAACTAATGCTGGTTTGAAGGTAAACGTAACGAGATGCATGGTTAGATGTTTTAAAGAAAGTGGTGGGTGTTCCATGGGACCAGGGGGGGCATTGCCGAGCTGTATGTGTGGCTGGTAGAAAGTTGAAGTTGATACAGGGTATTTTCATTGACATTACTTTTATTTATTATTTTATTAGGAGGCTGACAAGAGCTAAAGCCAGTCACTGTCAGACTTCACAGAAAAGAAAGAGACGCGCGATGACACAACGCTTGTAATTTATTGCAAAAAATTAAGTACTTATCTGTTTACAAAAAATCTATTGAATGCACAAAAAAATAAACACTATTATTACAAGAAAGGTGACACATTCTATAAATGCTTCCAGTACCTACCTACCGACTAAAATTGGGGTTAAAAAGTTGTGTCTCTAAAGGCGTCGGTGTAGCTAATTTACATGACGCTAGCAAGCCAGGGCATTTTGGGAGTAAAAGTCGAACATTCATCCATCCATATCAATATTATAAATTCTTAGCTAACTCTGTCTATATGTTAACTTTTCACGCCTAAACCACCGAATGGATTTCGGTAAAATTTGCCAAGGAGATAGATGGCATTCTGAGGAAGGACATAGTCTTACTTTTTATCCCGGTAGCACGTTCCTGTGCGATAATTTCCGACATAAACACGGGCAAAGCTAGTAATAATAAACTTAAAAACAAACACTTACTTAAACTCATCCTTTTAACACCCTGTACACACTTACGATACTGTACGTTTGTATACGATGATCAGATTTCAGCCAACCACGGAACAGTTACACGATACAATGAGATACTGAACTATCACCAGGAAAACTAACCAGTTTATATAATGTATCAAGAGAGCACGGAAAAAAATATGAGATTTCTGCACTCAACCGAAAAATGGCAGACTGGAAAAAACTACATTGATTGGAAAAATCATTGTGTTTCTATTAAGCATTGACCTTGTCGTGTTAAGTAATTTTGAGAAAAGTGAGGAAAACAATGAATCACGGAATAGCTGGAGGTGACACAGGCGTAGCGGAGAATCCTGAATGGCGGAGAAGAATAGTGACAAAAAAACTACGTACACAGAAAAAGTTTTCCATATTTCAAAGTAACACGTCACACCTCGAAAACACTTAATAGCTAGATAATGGCCAGATCATACATGGGTTTCTTCGAAGTGGACTGCTGTCGTAACATAGCGTAGACGTTGCGTAGCAGCGGCGTAGGCTTTACGCGGGGTTTACGCTGCGCCAAAATTGAGGAAAGGTGTTGAAACAAAAATTAAGTTAATCATAAGTTTATGTTGTATGAGCTGGTCTATTTTAATGAAAAATTGTCCTTGGCAGCTCTGGACAGAGAGAGTTGGAGAGAGAGAAATTAATTGCTAAAATTATAATGTGTACCTTATTTTTATCCGGAAACAGAAGAGAATGAGACGACTGCAACACAAATACACAAACAATAAACTGAACAGTTTATCAGAATATAGTTTACATTCTGTTTGTAAACATTATAATTGTTAGGTATGTATTCACTATTATCTATATGTATTTTTTCCTTTCCAACAAATTGTTACACATTGAGCCTAAATAATGACCCAATCTTATTCACCTACGAGTTTCCTTTCCTCGTTCCAATAACATAATAATAATATTGCGATGTCAATCGGTTTGCCAAGCCTAAAGTTTTCTGGGTAGCTCGCCGTCCGGTAAGGACCAGGCCCGGGTCGACGGCCTGTCGTGTTCCACGCGAGCCTCAAAAAGATGTCAACACAGGGCCGATGCCTGCCAGGGTCGCAGGTTGTTCAAAAGAGATACCGTGGCCCTGGCATCGGTAACTGAAGGAACACGGGTGGGTTTTAGTCAGTAAGCCTAATGTTTTCTCATATTCTTTCAAAATAGCTCATCATGAGCTGCGGCTTAATTGCGAAACAAAAATAAAATGAAAATGATCGCAATTTCTTTCATTTTGTAAGCTCAACCACGTTCATTTCGTTTTTAAGGGTTGTTTTTACGACAAAATTATTAAACCTATGAAGCAATGGATTAGAAATATCCGTCAGCAGAACTCTCGGATTGTGATTGAAAAAGTATTTCGAAGAGGCTGACATGAGGTAAAGCGCGATGACACTACGCTGCCGCTGGTAATCTAGTGCAAAAAATGAAGCAATTAACTATTTACAAAAAATCTATTGATTGGACTAAAAAAATAAAACACTATTACGTTAATATGTTGCTTGTACAATAATCTGACCCCAAATCAGAATGATTGATGTATCTTAGTAGGTTTTTAATCGTTACAAGAATTTTATAGAGATATCTTCGCGGTTTTTTTTTATGGTATCAAATTTGTTTTATTATGTTTTCAGCACAGAAAAATATATGATATTCTAAAAATATTACATAAATCTAACTAGCATATATGCTGAAGAATCCTACCAATAAGTTTTAAACGCGAAAGATTGTGAGTATGGATGGATGTTTGTTACTCTTTCACGCAAAAACTACCGAACGGATTTGGATGAAATTTGGCACACAGATAGTTTATAACCTGGATTAACTCATAGAGGCTTTTTATGCCGATACTCTCACGGGATCAAGATGTATGCGGGTGAAACCGCGGGGAGCAGCTAGTATCATATATTTTTCTGATTTTGTTTACTGTAGTGGATCATATAGACTAGCTCCTTCGTGTTCAAATATTAGCCGGTCAGAAAAGATGTATACCGGGGCTGCCTGACCTCCGCACTGTAGCAGAACTGGCAGAGTTACATTAAATAATCGCCACTAGTGCATGCTTGTGACTAAGTAATACCAGCCTCACGGGTCGACCGATTAGGTTAAGCTACACTTACCGCGGTTTCTCCGTCGATGGTGACCTTCAGTACATACCGAGCCCCTCCGTGCCTCGGAAAGAACGTAAAGCTGTTGGTCCCGGCTGTCGTTCGTGGATCTTTGACCGTCTATAATGGTCGTTAGAAGCCCGAAAGTCCAGCAACCAGTCTTACCAAAGGGTATCGTATATTACTCAATAATTGGCCAAAATATGTCGAGGGGGTTAATGGCTGATCTTTGCGTTATACTCTTGAACGAGTGCTGCCTGTGGTGACAGATCGTCTTGTTGACCAGATAGATAGAATCCAGGTTCTTCTTACTGAACAGACAGCCTTGCTGCTATAGAGTTTGTTTCTACTACTACTTAATTCTTCTTCCCAGCTAAAGCACTAGTGGTGTAGGCGTTTTGGCGCGTACTGCCCTAAGTGATTTTGAAGTCCAAAAAGTGCTGTTTGCCTAGTTCAAATAAATGACTTTTGAATTCGATTGGGTTGTGGAGGTCAGTTAGCCAGTTGGCCCTTGTAATATACTTTCTTGTTTACTAGCTGACACAGAGTCTACCAGGCTCAGTATTTTATTAAATTATCGTTTTAATCTAATACAACCATTTTCCGCTCCGCCAGTGTAACTACTTAATAATATCTATGTTTAAAAATGTTACAATACAATCATTATCATGCGGCGGTTATCTAAATGTTATCACACTGTACAATAACATAAATTTCGTTTAGTTAGGAACAGCTGAATCTTAGATTTGTTATTATTAAATCAACCACTCCTCGAAATTTTCCTTTCCAAAAATCAAAACAGAAAAAAAATACGTTTCAAGGAACAAGTAGTATATCTAGTATATATCGAGTGCTACTCATGTAAGTCGTACAGTGGCGACCAATCAAAAAAGCTTGACGATAAAGCCAAAATATGCGGATTCCATTCACTTTGTGTGTCGGTGAGATTGAATAAGAAACTTGATAAGTAGTCCTGTTTTTGTTCGATTAAGTTTAGTATCAATGGAACTGACTAGACCTTGAGAGTCACAAGGTGAATGTCGACGCTGTTACAACGCATAACATTACTTACTAAGTGGCAGACGGACGTTTCGTCACGCCGGCCGCTCGCCAAATAAACCGGTTAAGTTAGGCTAAGAAAACGTTCACGTTCTTGAGAGAAGCTCGGAGTACCTAAATCCGGTTCCGAGCCTTGGTGTCGATAATAAGATGTGTACTAATGTTCGAGATATACATATGGAACACAATCTCAGAGGTATGCAACAAGTAAATGTTTTAATAAACTGATACCTACAGTCGGTACATTGCCAAAAGCACATCACATCAATAATAAATGTTTCTTGATAAACAGAAGGTCAGAAATCGGGGTCACTATGCGTCTATGCATACAATCAAATATCAGCTGATACCTACGCGTAGGCAAGACGTAGGTTTCTTTAGTCCTAAGTTTGTTTGGCGGCATGCGACAAAGCATCGCCGCGCTCAGGCGGCTTCTTTGACACGAAACTGTAGGTGAACCCTGTCGAGCGATCAGTGTTGCCTTTGGTACGATTATTTTTAATTTTTTAAATTTATTATTTTCATTGGGGAAAAATAATTGTCTCCTATCCATTAAATGATTACGTATTTGTGTACGCAGTACGATACCAAATAATCGTATTGGTATTAGTTTATTAAAACATTTGCTTGTTGCATACCTCGGAGATTGTGTTCCACATTTTCCGTTCCAGTCTATCTCGAACATTACTACACATTCGACACCTTTTTATTAAATTTGCACGTACTCTTCGCAGCGCACTTGTGTGCGATTTGGGTGCGTCGAAAGCTTCCACAATCCGAGTTCTTATCACACTTACTTCCGAATCACACTCACAAATAAAAATTAACATATACAAATATTCCTGATTGGTATACGATATTGTTCGCGATACGATAGCGGCACGTGATACGTACGGACTTCCGATCGCAAGCTATCTCCACGTGAGACTGGCGAAGTGGCCAAACAAGTAGCGTGCCAGTAGACAACCAGTCGGCTACATCAAAGGGTCGAGGACTCGTTATGAGTACCTACAGTGCGGCTAGTGCACGGCGGTGTCCTTTGAAATAAAAATAGGCAATAAATAAAAGATTTCGCCAGCCGGTGGAGTGTTGTCAACTTATGAAAATTTACCATATTTAGTGTTACATTTCGCATGGTAACTAAAAATAAAAAAATCAATAACTTTTGGTTTTTATGAGTTACATTTTTTTTACTATTTTTTCTAGTACGTATGTTAAACCAGGAATACGCCTTTTTTGGATCGGACAGGGTTTTTGTTACATTTTGTAGATTAAAATTCATTCGATAACATAAAATTTTTATTTTGACATTTAATTATTATGGTAGAACAATAATCATTTAATAAATGGTGACGAACTGGCATGCAGGTGCATCCACCTCTCCAACACCACCGAGTCCCACGGAAGTGCTACGACGGAAGCGACTTAGTAGCGAGGCGCTCCGTTTGCTAATAATAGCATAAAAGTCATCAGTTTGCGCCTGCGCGAACATCGTAGAAGCGCTGCAAAACCACGGCCGCCCCAGTAGTACCCTGAACGCATTGATTTACTGTACGCGCATGGCACTGTAAACTCGCTGCGTATAGTTGGCCCATAGGCTGCACGTATAAAAAAACTGACTTACTGACGACTGACGGCTTTAAATAAGGTCACCTTTACTTGTTCAGTACAACGTGCAAACCTACGTGCCAACATTTTACAGCGTACCGACAGTGTCCTACGTTCCCGCTCGATGTCCTCATTTTCAGACAAGTTGTCAGTGACTCAGTGGCCCAGGTAATTAACCCTATTCAGACTAGCACCGCAAAGAGTGATCGGAGGTATAAAAGAGAAACATTTGGTACCAGCCTTTAAAATCATGTACTCACTCTTCTTAGGGTTGTACTTGAGTTCATGAGCCCCTGCATATGTCTCACAAATGCCCAGAAGTTTTGGCAACCCCCCAACGGACGGGCTCAGCAGTACCATATACTGCGCGTAGCTGATGTTATTAATAGGCACTCCCCCTATTGAGCAACCCGCAATAGCACTGCTGAGCTCGCTGATCAGCTGATTCATGTACAATTTGAACAAGCGGAGCGAGGGTAACCCGCCCTGTCTCAAACCGCAATCCAACCCGTACACGTCGGAATATACTCCCGCCCATTTCACAATGTTCCGCTGGTAACTGTACCAATACTTAAATATCGACACTACCTCACTCGGCACCTGTGTCTCACTGTACAGCTTGTGCCACAGGATGTCATAATTTACCGAGTCGAAGGCTTTCGAGAGGTCTAGGAAACAAGCCTACCCAGGAAGAAACAACATAGCTGGACTATGTTGTTTCTTCCTGTGTAGGCTATTGTTCGATCGAATTCAGTATCACTGGACATGACAGCGTCTACATTCACCTTGACACTCTCAAGTCCAGTTTTTGTTCGATCAAGTTTTGTATCAATGGAACTGATTGAGAGTGTCAAGGTGAATGTCGACGCTGTTTAGACGCATACCACTACTACGTGACGGCAAGTTCATCTCCTGATTACCATGTAGTGGGAGCGACGTGCTATGCTACTGTACTGTGATAAATTCAATTCAATTAATTATTTTTTCAGATATTCAGATGCGAGATATTCTTTCAGATAAGTTACAATTAGTAGTTATTCATGACATCGACACGAAGAAGAAGAAGCAGAAGTAGTTGTTATAATGATCCATACATGTTTTTTTTAAATCATTTAATAAGAATACAAGAAATTGACACACAACAATGGAAACATTGGATCAGGACCGAAGAAGCAATCCATAACCATTCTCCCTACAATAAGCTGCAGGAAGCTTCCACCGACTTTACTAGTCACAGGTCCAGTGCCCAATAAAGTGTGGGACTGACTGGGTTCTACCCAGTCAGTCCCACACTTTAAATGATCAGCCTGCAATATTCCCACTGCGTGGGTCGTAATCCATCACGCGGGCCCAGTGCGGTAGATGTCACATGTCTTCAATTTTTTGGTACTAGGACGTGACGGTTTCCTCACGATGTTTTCCTCCACCGTTTTGAGAGCAATAGTGATAAAATAATTTACATAATGTAAAACGACCTACCCGTAAGTCGCGACAGTTACAGGACAGGCTGTTCATAATAACTGCTCAGTTCCTCACTTTAGTTTGTGCAATTTGTTTCACTACAACTGCTTTAAAAATGGTTAATCTTATAACATCACTAACTGCCGATTTCACCAATGTTTTATCGTTAATATTCCATGGAAAACAATGACACTGACAGCTCTTGAACGCGTTTAAGATGTGCTAAACGCGTTCAGTGACATTGGAGAAATCGGCACTAAAAGTCAGAGGACCGGTCTGGTGACGTCTACCAATTAGCTCTGGGCCCGCGTGGTGGATAACATCTTAGTCCCTCCGGCAGAAAAGAGGCTCGAGTCCGCGTAGTGGGAACATTCCAGGCTGATTGTATTTAACGCGTACTTAGATATAAGTATTAAATAAGATTAACTGACATTTCGTCTGCCATTACGCGTAGCATGACCAACTTTGGGGAAGAATAGACTAATGACAGATGAATAAAAGGAATCTGTTATTTTGTCGATTCCTTCGTCGACAAGACTCGTTTCGATGGAGCTCATGCTGCGCGTGCAGTCGTCATGATTACTTATATTTATTTTTTGTTTCATTTTATACAAGGTTAATTTTCAGCAATGACGAATGTGATCTTAATATATCGCATTACGAGGTAAGTGTAGATTATCATGCTTTCATTGCACACCTAATAACTTTACTAAGATTATCTTCTATTGTTATCAGTGTCAAAACTTTGACATTCTCCGTAATGATAAGCAGAGGTGTCTGTGTATACCTAATACAAGTCAGTTTTTTTTTTAAATAACTACTTAGTGACATTACTAGTTTTGCTAAATAGCGCTTGGTAAGGTAAGTTAATAGCCCCCTGGTATTTTTAAGGTTAAATACAATTGTTTACAATGGTAAACCAGACGATAACGTAATATTTATTTAATTGATTACCACATTCTGTAAGAAGACAAGTCTAAGGCGGATTACACACTACAAAGCGGCACGTGACGAGGCGCGGGAAACGGAAACAATTTCCCGGCGGTTTTATAGAACTTTTATGTAAAAATCAAGCGCGGGGGTGCGTTATTTGCGCCCCGTTGCGTGGCGAGTTGTAGTTTGTGCGCCAAAAAAAAAAAACATCAGAGTAAATCGTAACTGTGTACTTGTAATGGCAACGTTACCAACGACACTTTCAATTAAAATATGAATCATTTTGAAGGATATGCTAATTTTGCATTGCTTCCTATGCTGAAAAATTTGTCTGCTCAACAACGTAAATAACGCAATGACCGTTGTTCAACTGTATAAATGAAAGCGATTGGTTCTGATAGCGTGTTACGCAATTACCTCGCGGTTATCAGTTACCTATAAGGACCGTTGTTTGTACACGGCACGATTTCTTGACGGTACGGCGTGCTAGCCACACCGCAAAATAAACGTGCCAGTTTTAATTGTATAATATGACACGACAAACCACCGGTTATATGGTATACGGCGACGGCGCCGTGCCGTAGAGACTCCGTGTCTGTCAACAAACAGCTATATTGGTCTATACAACACTGGCGACCGTGCCTACACACGGCGAATTAATCGTAGTTTTTTTTGACACACATGAATAATCAAACAACTTGTCCAAATAAATAAAAGACTGTTTACTTAAAGAGTTTGGAATGACCAAACCGGTCTTTCCGATATTTTGACGAATACAATTTAAATATATCCTTTCGACCACCTCTGGATGAGTTCTAAAATTATCTGAAGGATAACTTGATACGAATTTTATTCTGAATAACTATATCTGATAGATATAGTATTAAAAGTAACTTTGGCAGTTTTGACTAAATCACCCTTATTGTAGATCTTGGCGGGGCGTCTGTTTTGATCGTTAAGTAGCTTCTGCTTTGTTTGTTCAGTGTCTATTCTTTCTTTTACTTGATTTCGGATAGTGGACACGTCTATGTTTTTCCTAGTCACGTCTGTTATTTAATTTAAATTAGGATGTATTTCACTGTTCATGAACAGACCAAATATGACTTCAGATGATCTCGTAGTGCGACTCTTTTTACAGTGTTATTCAGCACCCATTGTATTTTTCCTAGCTGGTTGTCCCAATACCTTTCATCATGTCTCAAATTTAGCTCTTTCAATGAATTTAGGATTTTCCGGTTATATATTTCTACCTATTTGATAGGGGGCGAGCCTATTGCCATCAACCGGCCAGAAATCCAGACTCCGGGCTGCTACTGAGAAATTCCAGATAGAAAAATCCAATAACACGTTGCCCGACCTGGGAATCGAACCCAGGACCTCAGGCTCAGTAGTAGCGATAGCGACCACTAGACCAACGAGGCACATTACATGGGACCTAAACATGACTGGCAAAATGTGGGTGTACTATAAGTACACCTCTGCCCAAGCGTTCGGGGAAACAAGGCGTGATATTGTTGAGTGTTATCGTTCTACCTGACCGTTTGAGTTATGACCCGCCACAGCATTCAAGATGTGCGTTATACCTTTACCATGACAGTATATTTTGAATAAGTTAAACGTGTAACAACTGTCACGATCACTGATCTAAATGTATAGAATATGTCATCCAGAGCACGAATTACATTTTGTGTATTCGTGTTTCAGACTGGCTTTATAAACTTAGTAAACGAGTCTTCCACTACTAAAGTGTCATAGTATCCTCGTTTGGGCCTCACAAAGAGGCCCAGCTGATCAACATGCAGGGTGTGAAACGGTGACTCTACCTTTTCGATTGGATGTAAGAAACCTTCGTTTGTACTCGTAGACTTCTTAAGCACAATCAATTAAGGCGGATATTTATGTTATGTGTTATGTTTCTAATCCCAGATGACCAATACCGTCGTGAATCATCCTGCATATTTGCAACCTCGCCCCTTTTGCGCCATTAACATACTTATGTAACCACTGTAATGTGACAAAATAATTATATTTGATATATTAGAGTTTCTTGGGATCTAAATCCTTTTCTTCATCATCATTATCATCATCAGCCTACATTAGTGCACTGCTGGACATGGGCCTCCCCTAATGAGCGCCATAGCGCCCTGTCTTCAGCTTGACGCATCCTTTTCTTAAACCTGTTTAATACGTTCCAATTCCGAGACCCCCAGCTGAAGGGTGTGTCAGTATTCGCTACTAATAGCCATAATTTGACTAGAGGAATCAGTCATAGAATCTTAAGAAATAGGTTTGCTAGATAACGCATCTCCATGGGACATTTTAGTCTCGGTTGATAGTCAATTGAACGGTTAAATTCTTGCAGCAAGAGCCACCAACGCGCTATCCTAAGATATCGCAATCGGTGACTATTTTGAATTCCTTGCCTTATAAAATACACCCGAATGTATCTAATGAACGAATATCAGCCAGCTTTTCTAATTCGTAGGAGTGATAATATTTTTCCTACGGCGACGTTAGACTTCTACAAGCAATTGTCAAAAAAAAACACTATCTTTACACCGTTGCAAGAGCAGGCCTCCAACGCCGTCTGTATGCAATTCCGTCTCCGCGTGGTGATCTTAAATAGCTTAAACAGATCTGTCTATTAATTGTGTTTTAATCACCCTGGAATGCATTCTCTTATACTTGGCCCCATACCCATGTATGATGGAGTTCTTCTTTAATAATTGCATAATTGGCGACGCCAATGGAGCAACATTTATGATAATTTTCGAAAATTACTAGCAAGCCCAAGGAATTGCCTTACTTCATGAATGCTGACTGGATGTGGAAAATTCATAACTGACTGAATTTTCTTTTCACCTGGCCTAATTTCTGATGAGCTAATCTCATACCCAAAATAATAAATATTATCGTGCAAAAAATTCCATTTTGGCAATTTCAATTTAATTAAGCTTTGCATTTGTTAACAGCTTTAGAATTTGTTCGAGCCTATCAAGACATTCAGCAGCATTTTTACCAAAAACAAGCACATCATCTACGTACGCTGCAGCATGGGTGAGTCGATCTGACCCTATGACCTTATTAATCATTCTTTGAAAAATTGCTGGTGGATTTGCTAAACCAAATGACATACGGTTGAATTCGTACAATCCATCTGGATTGACAAACGTAGTAAGATGTTTGCTTGGATCCGAAATTAGCACCTGATAATACCCAGATGCCAAATCAAGCGTTATGAAACGCGCTTGCCAAGACAACCTTGCTATCTCATCGTCTATATAATAATCGGCATCGGGTGTCTTTTTTTACTTTTACACAGTTCAACATTCTATAAAACGTCCTATTGTCTATCGTCCTTACAGGTTACGATAGACAATAGGACGTTGGGTATTAAACTCAATTATTATCTGTGTAACTTTTGCACAGCACAGCAGTTTTGCAAATTTGAGGCGGAAGAATGTTTATTTTGTTTAAGTATGGTACAAGCAAAGTCTATCGTCCTTTGATGCATGTAAGGACGATAGAATCACCTGTGTGTGCGTCTTTCTCCTGAATGTCATGTTCACACTTAATATCTTGAATAACTGCAGACTGTGCCATTCTTGGAGACTTTATTACTATCATCTGGACAAAATCTACGTTTTCTTCCCTAATAGCAAAAAATTTCTTTCGTTATCAACAGGGGAAGGAAAATGGATAAATTGTAATAATGTCAAAATTTCCGTAATTGACCTGGTAATCACCACCAAAAACACAAAAATCTTTCTTTGGACCACCCACGATGTTGTTGCTCAGCATTTAACAGCCACTAAATTTGGAACCTACACGAGCCTTTATGGATGCAGGTCCATGAAGCTCGACATCAGTAGCGATCCTAACTTCAGCACGTTGAATGGTATTAGCTTCGGGATAAACCTTTGAAATTTCAGTGTGCTACTTACGAAATTGCAAGGTGTGGGTTTTTTTTTAAACACACTGTAATTTCGCAAGCTTGTGCTTCGTGTATGACTGACCTATTACTATAGGTTTATCTAACAGATTATCTTCGACAACTCTACAAGTTACCCTCGAATAAACTCCATCTACCACAAGATCGAGCAACATATTATATAACGATCGAACCACCTGATTCCCGAATCGAGATGGCAGCATAGGTAACCATTATGAAATTAACAATCATTTAAAAGCGATATAAGGCAGAATTTTGGCTGAATTATGATTGGTAAAAGTCTACACTTCCCTGTTTAGTGCAGACTTATTTATTTCCACTCATAATGCACGTTGTTTAAAAATAAAATAAAAAGGAAGCCTTTATCTTTAATTCGAACCCTTTTAATAATAAAAGTGGCCATCTGTTAATCATTTTGTTAAGAGCTTTTTGCAATAGATGGCGTTTTACTCAATTGGTCCTGCCTAATCACAGTTTCCAATATTTTGTACTTATTTTAATCAAACAACTTTTTTTTTTATAGAAAAAAAAATAAAGCTTATAACATGTTTGTCTGAACCCAGAACTATACAACTTTATATAAAAGGATTGCACGAAACGTTTTAAAAGTAGGTCGACTCCTAGATGGCGTTGTAAAACTTCAGTCTCTGGCAATTCGCTTATGCTGCCATCAGTTGAAAAATTGGACGAATAAAAATTGCCAGCTCAATTGCCAGACTTAGGGAGGTTTAAATTCTTTGTATGGGATTGGGTATCTGTACGTAGTATTATATTATCTGTGCCCTTATGTACTTAATTTCCTGAAAGAAGAGGCGTTAAACATTACGGTGAATGTCGTCTCTCCTCGCTGCTGGCGCATGTTTTGTCTGAGTTCGAGAAACTGGTACTTTAAACATACTTTTTAATGTAGAGCCAGCTACTAGTCGTGCTGCAACTCCAGTTAGAGCGCCAATCTGTCTAACCTGCTTCACGTAACATCGCTTAAATTGATTTCTCGCAAGTTACACAAAAAGTATTTCCTGTTCCAACGCCCCACGCTTTTACAATCAAATATTATAATTAAAAGCACATGGTTTACACTTCAGCCCAGAAATAGAGACAACTTGAACGAACCATAATTAATTTTTTGTTTTACGTGCATTTATAAAGCGTGTTTTTCTAGTGTTTTAAACTATTACTTTAATTTATTTTATATTTATTGGTCTTTGATAACGAAATATTTTTAACATTTATACATGCCATTCAGTGCTCGGCACGTTTCTCACCTTGGCTTAAGTGGGATCTTTAACAACTTACTACCCTATTTACACGTCAATATACCTCGTATATAGATATATCAATATTATTCTATTTACACTCTCCATGTACAGGTCTATATACATTTTATACAGCCACCTATGTCAATATTTACACTAGTTAAAATATAAAAGGTTTGTTATAACCTTGAAACCTGATCGTATTCAAAGTCCATTACGTTGCCTTTCTCACAAGTGCAAACACGACTATGATACGATATTCCATCATGGAATGCCAGTGCCTATCTTCCAGCTTCATCATCAGACCTTGAAACCTGATCGTGGTCAAAGTTCATTACAAGACTTTTCTTAGAAATCCAAAACAGCTATGATACGATTTTCCATCATTTCATCATCATCAGATCAGTTCGACAGTACCATATTTATTGTATTCATTACGCTACGACCCTTACATACAGCATGACATAGTTAGTTACATACAGCATGTCGATTCTGTAAAAATCTCACCGTGAAGACTTGCGTGGAATGAGCTGTCAGTGTCATCCCGTCTTGGTTAATCCCTAGCATCAGCGGCACTGACAGCTCACTCCACGCTCACTTTACCTAAGTTTTCACGGTGAAATGGTTACAGAATAGCACTATAGGTCGACCTAATAAAAGCGTGTTAAAAACATAATATACAGTGAACGAATACTTAACTGACAGATTATAATTACCTTTCTTCTTATTTTTTGCATATTATATTTTATTATTATTGATTTGACAAATCTGTTTGATAATTTATTATAATGAGCGTATTTGTACCAAGATTATTTTGTATGCCGATGATGGCTAGACATAGCGTTCTTTAATAATTACAACATCTGTACCCAACCTACCTACGTTTAACAAATAAAAATATTTCTATTTGTATTTGTTCGAGTGCCAAACAGGTCTTTCACCCTGTTTCACCCGAAGTAAACACTCTGTTTGTCATTTCAAATATGATAAAAGTAAATTAAAACCTGTTAGTTTAACCAACAATATTTTATTAAAAACATAAATAAACAAAATGGTAAGATAAATGCTATCGTAAGACTTTAAGTATCTTTCTTTGATTTTGGCGGAAAATAGTTTTCCACTACTGTTTAAGACTCTTCTCCACGTTAAATCCGTAACTGAATCTGACGAAATCATTATAAACAAATAACTGTATAAGTAAATTATTAGTACTCGACAATCAACTAACGATCTAATTGCCGCTCTCTTGCCTTTTTCATGTTTCTTTTTATGTCGCGTCAACGGACTCTTATCGTACCGAATGAAGGCCCCCGCAAACAGACGCGACGCCACAGCGCGCCGCAGCGCGCCACAAAGGCACCGCTCGTCGCGCGACACGCGGTGCATTCGTGTTGCGCTGTGGCGTCGCACCAGTGTGCACGAGACTTGAGTATGTTATGTTATATTAGCTGGCTGATAATGAGAAATCCCGTGTGTTTACCATCTACTGTATCAATACTTTAATGATAGCCGTTCGTCAGAAATAATCTGTAAAAATGCATCAGTCTGTTTAGGAATGTTTTGTGATAGTACATTTAGGAAGCAGGCATTCACTACCACTTTGAATGTTGCGGGTGTCGACCTCAGGACGAGCTGCTTCTCACACGGACAACGCTTGTTTGCTTGATCCCGCATCACCAGGTTTAACTCTCTGTATATTTTGGCTGGTGTGAGGTAAATTATAAACGTATTCAGAAAAGTTTTATAAATTGTGGCTGTTATTTTAGTATATTGGTATCTTAAGAGGAGCAGTGTTGGCCCAGTGGTAGCAGCCCCATCTTACGAGTTGTAGGTCGTGGGTACGAATCCAGGCAGGCGCTTTACTTTGTGTATTGGATTCTATCACCACTGCTCTCAAAATGGTAAAGGAAAACATCCTGAGAAAACATGTCATGGCTTGTCCCAGAACCAAAAATTCTAAGACATGTGACATCTACCAATACGCACTAGGCCTGCTTGGTGGATTATGGCCCACTCCCTCTTACAGAGAGGAGGCGTGTCCCAGCAGTGGAAACGTTATAGGCTTATTATGATGGAACTTACGACTTCCATACATGAAATAGGCATAATGTCAACGTTAATGTTTCTGGTGAACAATAATGATGCGTTCATCCGCTGAATGCCAATGATATTGCATCGCATCCCTCAGTTCGGAGACGTATTCGTCAGAGGTATGGGTGGTATTTTCACTCGTTATGTCCACTAGTACAAGTGCTCACGGTGTCGTCGGCGGTAGTGAACGCAGTAAACGTGCCGTTACAGTGTTGAGCCGCTCTCGTCACCGTCTCGGGTCGCTCGGTAAGGCAGAAATTTGGGTACCTGACACTGTGTGTGACCCATAGACCCTCCTCTATTCAACGATAGGCGTTATTTATATTTTCGACTAGCTCTTGCACGGGTTCATCATCATCATATCAGCCGAAAGACGTCCACTACTGGACATAGACAATTCTTCTCTGCTCCTGTGCTCATTCTCTAGTAAGTCCCTTAGTCGCCTTTTATGACACCCACGGAAGGAAATAGGGGGGCGGGATGATCCCCGACCCCCTATTCCTTCTCGTGGGTGTTACGTCCGTCCCCGCTATTATTTACGTCCGGCACCACACGGAGCTACACGGGTTGAGGCCGACATTATTGAATTTCAAGGTCAACCGTGAACCTCGGTGAATAATACCTTGTACAAAGTTATTAAATCATTAAAATATCATTTACAATTAATGATTAGTATTATTTATTAACATTTTACTTAATAATAACTAATATTTTCAATTAATAATATTTACCTAGTTTGTGTAATTAAAAACTCATTAAAAGAAATACTTGTTCTATAACCTAATTTTATATTAATTTATTGAAAGCAGATTCTAAGTAGAAAAATAATTAAAATGGTTTTCTTTTATTCGTGTACTCTTATACAACCGGTTAATTAGTATCAGCGAGCTGAATAGATAAGTAAAATAATCGGTAAAACGGTGCACATTGCACTTACGTCTCTAAGACTAGGAATTATTAAGTCAAGACTATAAAGACCTTTTTGTTATGGTTCACATTTCTGACGGCAGGCAAACAGGACCGGGTGCAGGTGTAGCATAAGCTAGTAGCCCTGTGCTTTGGGGGGCCCAGCGCTCATATCATGGTACCTATATCAGCCGTAGGTCCGATGGTATATCATTAATAAATGGTCAACATGAATCTGACCTTTCCGAGATGGGCTGCAAAAAAAAAAACAAAAAAAAATCGGCTTAAATTGCTCTCTATTGCATCTTATTTGCTCTCAATCATTAAGAGTAACTAAGATGCAATAGAGAGCGATTTGAGCTCAAATTCTTAAACTTTCTTGCTTATGTCAAGCAACTACTATTACTGTATGAATAATCGCAAGAAACCTAACCTATTCGAGGTGCTAAAACTTTCGAGCTCGCTTCGCTCGCTCCTGCTTCCATGTTCTCTTACAATGATCACCGTTCAATCACTGCCGCTAGCACCAACTACGCGAAAAGTACTATTATTAATTTTGTTTGAAGAAAGTTAGTAAATTCAAAATTCAATTAGGTAATATGAGTGTTAAGGAATACGAGGTTGCTGTTGGGTTGCATGTCACAAGTAAAATAACTGCGGAAAAACTGTAGAGTGCTTTTCAGCTAATAGCAATGTGTTACTACATTACAAAAAATGTGTTCTCTTGAAATTATTAGGGAAGTTTTTAAGTGAGGTGTTTTCAATATGAGAGTGAAAGTAGATTTTCGTAACATCTATTTAGAATAAATTTTATATGATTTATATGATTACCATTTTTACAGTCATCTCGAAAACCCTCACTTTTAGAAGATAGGATGTTTTTTTTTTAAATAACTTATGTTTCTTATACTTAGTACAAATACACCACACAAACCATCGCGGGTTTAAATGTTTTAATTCAAATGATTTCTTACAATACTAAAATTATGATCGTCTAAGTAGATTTTTTTACTGTTATCATACTCATCTAGCCTACACCTGAGATGTTTCCATCGCCTCATCATCCTCATCAGAAGTATCACTTTCACCTCCTACTTCAATAATACCTCTGTCGATTTCCCTATCAACAGCTGGATCCATCAGCGAAATATTTCTTTTCAATCTTCTTCACATGCGCATTCCTAATTCCATTCTTCCTGAGTTAAGTTAGAAAATGCTTCTTCTATGATGTTTCTGGCTTCGTGCCCCACATTTTTTTCAGCAATCCGTCCTTTTAATAGACTCCATATGAGTTCAATGGGGTTTAAGTCGCAATGGTAAGGCGGAAAACTTTACAACTTTATGACCACGCTCTTACAATATCTGGTCTGCCTCATAATAGGTTGGGGATTTTTTTTTCGCATTTTTTAAGAAAATCCAAAACGTTTTTTAACATTGTTTATTTACATTTAACTAAAGTATGTAGGTACCATTTGGTTCGATAACTTTTTGCCATCTTGTAGGTAGGGACATGATCCCATTGCTATAGAAATTTTGGGACTTCTGATCAAAATACCGCGACAAGTGGTTTTGGCAGTCCTCAGTCTCTCAGTGATGCTAACCTGACACTGCCTAAAGAATTCGGAAGAGACCGAAACAGGTAGAAATCTGATGGTGCAAGGTCAGGACTATACGGCGGATGCATTAACACCTCCCAGCCAAACTCTCTTAATTTTTACTGAGTGGCTAAAGATGTGTGAGGTCTAGCGTTATCATGATGAAAAACCACACCCCTTCTGTTGATTAATTCCGGCCGCTTTCTCTCAACTTCTTGCTTTAATCTAATCAGTTGTTCGCAGTAGAGTTCAGAATGATGGTCCTGCCTGGTGGTAATAGATCATAATGAATAATGCCCTTCCAATCCCACCACACACACAGCATCACCTTGTTGCGAGTCAACCCGGGTTTCGCCACAGTCTGTGAAGCCTGACCGGCCTTTGACCACGACCTTTTTCGCACGTCCTTGTCGTACGTAATCCACTTTTCGTCACCAGTTATCAGCTTCTTCAAAAATGGTTCGGTTTCATTACGTCGTAATAAAGAATCACAAATGAGTACGCGGTTCACTAGGTTTCTTTCAGTGAGCTCGTGAGGTACCCAAATTTTAGCGGTGGAAGGTAGGGGGACTTAATTAGACTACCTCTGGTTACCCTATTTCACTGTAATGGCAGGAATTTGAGCCCGAACACATCTTATCGGAATAATTGGGGCCTTGTTCCATTTTTCATGCTTAAACAAGTTCTTAACTTTTAACACCATCTGTCTTTCACCACTTCTTAATGTTTTGGGCATGATTCCAAGATTCCAACACAGAAACCTTATAAAACTTGAAAAATCTGCAGAATCGTCTTCCCACATTTACTATCTTGACAGACACCAAAATAACATAAGAACTATTCGTTGAAACTCACTCTTATTCCATGCGTAGAAGATATTTAAAAAGTTAGTATGACAGTTGCTTTTGAAAGACGGAGAAAAGACGAAAAGTTGTTTTTGTAAATACTTGAGACGCATTTTTGTTTTCCACTAGTTTATTTACAAGAATAAATCAGTGTGATATTGTGTGTGTGTGTGGGTGATATTTCAGTTACTATTCCTATGACCTCAGCCCAAGGAAAAAAGACGACGAAAAGGATCTGAAAAGAAAAAGACGGGAGAAAATACGGGAATCGGTATTCGTTCCATCCGAATAGTACCCACCAGTAATAATGCACAGTGAGTCTGTATGTAGTATGAGTAACGTCGTATTCTGAGCTGAAGCTGAAACTCAAAACTTACGAGAGCATTAAAGAAAAGATTCCCGCTAAAAAGAAAAAATAACCAAGGTCAGACAGTGTTCTCTGTGCAGTGATGTAAATTGGCTTTGGGTACGAGTAAAAAAGGAAAGTCCTATTCACGGTGTAATTAGATAAACCTTTTAAAAAAAGTAGACGATACCGGATACAGGTGCGCAATTTGATACACACGTGTATTATCAATACACACGTGTATCATACGACGTTTTTCAACACTCTTGTGAATAAAATATCAATAAAAACTCATTTTATTTAAAAAAAGATCGTGTTCAATAGAACAAATAAATTAATGTTCCTCTTGCTTGCTCATTTCATGCAACTTCTTATTTAAATAGATAATTTTAACTCGTACGTGTTTAATAAATAAAACTTTCACTCAAATATAACTTTTGTTTTCTCTGTAATAGAAGAAAACTTTTAATTCCCCATTTTGTACGTGGCAGAATAGGCGCAAACCCTATGCGCGGAAAATAAAAATAAAAACCTCATCCCTTTAGTCTGTGGCCGCGCATAGGAAAACTGATTAATTTTTCCCGCCCTAGCGAAACATTTTTCACAACTCGTTTTCACTATTGAATTTATAGTTATTTATTAATTAAAATGTCTACAAGTACCGAAGAAAATGATTTAAGAACAACGCCACTCCACCAATAAATAAAATAAAAAAACTATAACTCACTAGTGAGTATAGCAATGAAAAAGTCACAGTTTGATTATGGGTATCATTCTGTGCCTAATTGCGGTGACCATAGAGCCACTTTATGAGCAAGTGTGTTGAAAAATAATATAAGTTATGATATAAGTGTAATTACAATTCAAAGGTGCCACATGATCACTTCACTAAGGCTGGACCCAAACATTTGGGATGCCTCTCTAAATTCATAATCTTAATTAATTATTCAGAAAGTCCGGAATTGCCTACGATTTAATCATGCTCCACACACATTAAGATTTTTTCAGATTGTGGTTTTCTTAGATCGTTCTGTAGGAATAATTCTGACGAGCGTTCTGAATTTCGGAACAGAATATATAAGAATAGCCCTTCGCTCGCACCTTCGTCTTCTTCCTTTTTCTTTTAGGAAAGCAAAATGGGTATTATTTGAGGTTTGATTAACACTATTCCCCTGTACACATACTATTATATTGTAATGTCCCTAAAAAGATGATAAACTAGGACCATCGAAGTAAAATAAATTTACAGAACAATTACTGTTACAATAACAAAAAACCATAGACGGCATGACGACCAGTCACCACAAGCAGCACCCGTTCACCCGTTCCGTTCACATAACGCAAAGATCAGCCATTACCCCCCTCTCCATATTTGAGGGAAGGAGGCAACCCGACCCCCGACGCTACCGCAAGCAGTGACATCTAAGGGAGCATGACGAACTTGCTGCCGGTTGCTCAGGCAAGAATAATATGATCAATTGTCGAGGTCGCTAGCTAACCACATATTGCAATACAGCTCATTAAAAAAACATTGTAATGAGTAGATCATGGCAGTTATTAATGAACATAACAAAATAATTGAATTATACAGTCAAATACAAAAACAAATGTATGAACTCATATACCCTGTCAGTAGGTAAGCTGATTCTGGAGAAAGAACATAAACATTGTCTTGAGTTAATCACAGCGACCAACTGTTCTTATCGATTAAGTAGTCGTTAATGGAATAACATGCCTTTGAACAAAGATTGGATTTTACTTGAGCTTAAAACGCATTAACAGGCAAATCTAGCAAAGAAGAGGTAAAAAAGGAGTCCAGCCAAAAGAGTTTGGTTGGTCACATTCTTCAGAGTTTCTTAAGAAACAACGTAATCTCCAAAACGAACAGGCGGTCTGCGTTCTCTTGTTGAACGCCCTCTTTCTGAGCTCTGAGTGCGGCGTATTATCTTGTGCTTGAGATGGCATTACATTTAAGGATGGCACCTCGATATCTTGGACAGGAAACTCATTTTGAGGAATGGAATTAGTTATTTCGCCGTCTTGACCTAATTCACGACTATTACGTTTATCCGGATTATCCATACGTATGAATAATCCGGATCGACTCGAATCAGATCAACTTCTCATACTATTGGTTGATATTTATTAGTGCGATCGAATCTCTGCATCAGTACTTGGTTAGAGTTTGTTAACCAAGTAAGTATAATAGTCACACATTTAGTGACCTCTTAGTGTGTGTAAACATCCTCTCGTACGACGTACAGTCAGTGGCTGTGCAAAGTAGGGAGCGAATAGTGTGTAGAGTCTGGTTCAAAGCCCTATCCCAATTCTCTCTATATAGGCAGGTTTCTCAATCGTAGGGCCAATTGGATAGTTTTCCAAAGAGTGGAGTTAAGGCGCTCTACTTGTCCGTTCCCTGCCTTTTTGTTCTTTCTGTTCCTTGCCTGTTCGACTGGTTGCAATACCGCTGGAGTGTAGAAACTGCTTGACTTCAGATGAAAAGAACGATGTCCTACGATCTGGATTTAGGAATGCAGGCATTCCGAATAACATAAACAATAATTTATTGAGATGTTTGATGAACGGAAATACAAAAGGAAAGCACTTGTAACTAACAAACTAACTAACAAACAATGTAATAAAATCTTAGAAGTCAATTTTAACCTACTTCTAATGGTCGTATCAAAATGAAACTTTGCATATTTATGTAGTTCGTATGACAAAACTATAATTTGGTATCTTGGAACTGATCTGATGATGGAGCCAGGAGGTGGACAGTGGAACTCTTCAGTGGCCATTAGTAAACTTCTCGAGTTTGGATTCATATGATTCGTTTTGACGAGTCCATTACATTGGACTTGGGCAACGATCCAAGTCCGCTACGGACTTAGTCGGCGAGTGGAACTCTTCATTGGCTACTAATAATTACTTCGACTTTTCGGTCATGCGATTTGTTTAGATGAGTCCAATTTTTTTTTGCTTGATTGCACTTGGCGTTGACGGTCTGATGATAGAGCCAGGAGGCGGATAGTGGAACTTTTCAGTGGCTCCTAGTAAACCGCTCAAGTCATAACTTTGTTAACTTTAGAATCAATAACTAAATGAAGAAAATGTTAGACAAAAAATATAAATATGTACTAGTTATAAAAAAAACAAAAAAAACACGCTTCTATCACGCACTAAAAATTATAAAATAATTAATTTGACTTGTATTATTTGTTCTTTCATATCTAATGATTCAATCAAAAAGCTTTGCTTAAATTAATTTAAAGTACACAACTAAAAAGATTTTCATTTATTTTCATAAAAGTGCGTTTTATTTTTTTACCTGTTACACATTTTTATGTTCTGTCATAGGGTGGTTAAGTTGTTTTTTATGTTGTTAAAGTAGTAAGTAGTGATGTAAGTAGTGTATGATGTAAGCATTTGTGTGATGATGAGGAGTGTCACAAGAGCAGGACGGAATGTAGGTATGTAGATATATACGAATGTAGGTATAAAACGTTGATGAATATATGACTGTGTGAAAGAGCTGAATGCTATGGTGTAAGTGAGACAAAATGATGTATGCCAAAAACTTGCGATGGCGTGGAAGATATTTAAAAACGTAGAATGACAGTTGCTTTTGATTATCCTCTTGTCCGTCAGAGAAAAGACAATGTTTTAATGTTTGTTTTTTATGTTTTCCACTAGTTTATTTCAGGAACAAACCAGTTTGTGATATTTCCTTTAGTTTTCCTGTGACCTGAACCCTTAAATTCCATTATTTATTCAATTGATTACCACATTACTGTAGGAATGATAGGTAGTCTACTAGTATGTATGAGTAATGTAATGGCATCGTAACCAACGACGGCTCGTTACCTGAGAACGGCTATCAGTTACATAATAGTCTCACTTTTATAAATATTCAAACAACTTGTCCTAAGGAATTGGAATCTTTGTAAACATTTGGAATTACCAAACAAGTTTATGCGATTAGTAATGATAATATTGTGAATAAAATAGACGTTAATTTTTCCATTAAAATGTTAGTCTGTCTCACCGCCTCTGGATTAGTTCTATTAAAATTATGTGGAAGAAAACACTTCATGTTCGCAACGCGTCCTTTCTGTTTTTTTGCTAGGCTCCCTTAGGGCATAGCGTGATGTTAAATAGCCTATATAATTCCTCAATAATAAGGATATCAAATGCAAAAAGATTAAGCTTTTAGATTTTATTTGATTTGGTAGTTCTGCAGATTACCCCCTAAATACAAACTTACAAACAAATTTAACTATTTATATTATTAGTATAAATTATCAACTCTACGAGTATAATCATCAACTCTTCACAAACAGTACCTGCCATATTATGTCTAAACAACCCTTTGTTGACTTGTAGAGAATTCCTGAGGCATTAAATCCGCTTCTGTATCTTATTGTGTGCGAGCGAGACATTTATTATGTAATATTTACAAAATATCTGATTTATAGTAAGCAAGCAATGTAAAACAACCCAACTCTTTGGTATAATGTACTTATTACTTATGAAAAGCAGGATAAAGCAGACATATTTGCAAAAAACTTAGGCACGATTTCCAGGAATACATACTTTGGTCTGCGCGTGCACACTTAAACGTAGGCCAATTTTATTATTAGTGCTATAAAATTCTCCTGCAAACATTATTATCTGACCGACCTTCAACCAAACTCAGTTTACTTACTGTTTAGTTAGTTTACCGGCCCGCGTTGTCGCGAGCACACGTATTTCGTGACGATAAAACAGTTCAAATCATTTAAAACAAAACATTTTCGCCGAACAGGTTTGTTACGAAGACTTGAACACTTTAGTTATGTAAGTATGTAAATAAAATGCTTTCAATTGATAAATAGGTTCCAAGGGCATGTTTTGTTAGTAAATAACGGCTTTAGGTACTATTATGTATGTATTGTCACAGTATCACTGGTGTTACATGTGTCTTGGTTGATTCGGGTCGCGTATCTACTTAATGAGGTACTTACTCTATGTACGAGTATATGATCGTTTTGTTTTCTGTATTATGTAGTGTTGTATGTATTTTTCTGCCGACTGTAATAATGACTGTGACCTTGAGTTTGTGTTGATGTATCCGTGCACTTATGCAATGTTATTATGTTTTTTTTTAAATGTTATAACGGCTTCATTAAAATTATGATTATTATTCTACCAGCTGTGCTCCGCTGTTTCACCCGCCGTTTAATTTAAAACAAATCGGATTATTTATTAATTTCTTCGTTTTCACTTAGCGTTCTTTGTCTTTTTATTGCTCTCAAGAACAATTTCTCGACTGGTAGTTCCACAAAATAACGAGTTCAAACAAAAAACAATCAAACTCTTCAGCTTTATTATGTCATAGATATGTACTCAAGACATTTATGTAGGTATTGTACTCCTGTTAGTTTTTAAGAAAGAAAAAAGAAAATACTGAAATAAAAAAGATAGAAAAAATTTAAGTAAGAACAAAAATTTTGTAATGAGATGGTCGACCAGTGGGATAATTGCATAACACATAAAATGACAATTGATCGCAATGGGTTTCATTTTGACAGTTCACCCACGTTCGTTGCGGTATTTGCGTTGTTGAGCATTCGAATTTTTCAAACCAACAAAGCAATGTATTAGCAATATCCTGGAAAACTGTTACGCAATTAGGTTAGTGAAAAGTATTCCTGTGTCCCGTATTATACTGAACTTTACTGTAGATTAAAACACCTTTGTTATGACAGCTGGCAAGAATAATTCAATGAAAGGAGCCGCAGTAAACGTAGGTATAAGGATGCCACTATACAACCGAATGTCTTTAAAAGTACGTGGATAGACAGTTTAGGGGAAGGCAGACAATCATTAACTACAGCCCTGCGGCATTAGGATATGTAACAACGTTCTAGCTGCTCCTGTTTCGGAAGCAGCCAAGGTCTGCACAGGCTCGAAAACATTGGTATTAATCTCAGAGGTAGTGTAAGATATTTTTAGTTTCGTAGTAGTATGTAAAGTCCATTTGTAACTATGAGAGTGGCAAAATATGTCTAAATTAAAACCTTCCTTAAATAAATAAACGAAAAAAAATAAGAAAATTAACGTTACAGGGACCATTTGAGCAGTCGGGTAAAATATTAAAAGGTTGATTTTTCATATTTGATATCAAGCACTTGAAAACGCAAATGGATTTTACGTCACGGTGTTAAAATAAACCTGACTTCATACTTGTTGATGGCAATAACCCCTGTGACCGCTCATAGCAATGGTTACTCCAAACACGTGAGTGCTGACTATTTAGATGGATAGACTGTAAAATACTATTACTCACACAAAGCACTGTAACTGCTTTATTAAAAAAATTACACTAATTTATGAAATAAAAGACAACGCGTTTTCAATATATTTGGCACAGGTGACGGTGCATGCGGCACGGAATTAAAGTTCACCTCTGTCCACTTGATGATGTAATGACTGCGTCAGTGAGCGGAGTTCGCGCAGCTAAATTTTGGGCCAAAAATGTTTGAACTTTTTGCTAGAAGAATTTATATTTTCCCAAAGAAATACAATTATTACATAACAAATCTAAATTAACACGGTTTGTTTGCATATTGCCTATATTTTTTCCCCATTTGTGACAATTATTTTTACGGAAACATAATTTATGCTATTAAGTTTTCCTTTTACGGTATGCCTGTCATTATTTTGAACCTGTTTCTGCCGATTTCAGTTTTAAAAACAATTTCCTCATTTAGCCCCGTTGGCATACTCTGGAAATTCTGGTGTGCTTGCACAATGTAACCATATGTTTAAATAAAACCTCGTGACTAAACGCTCTAGCTCATAAGGGCTTTTATATGCACGCAGCCTTTAAGGCATCTTCTATACGATTCGATATTTGATTAAATTTCGTATTGGACGTATCCTCTTTTAGACCAACCTTTGGATGATGAAGAAACACTCTGTTCCGTACAAGTATGGAGTGGGTTAAATCATATTTATGGGTTTATTTATTGTCATCGCTAGCGAGTACCTATCGCGTGACATAATTTTATGATATATGCCTTTATGTCACGCTTACTTGAAAAATACGTAAGCAGATTAAAGAGAATGGATAATAGAACATTCAAATATGGTAGAAAGCTAGGAAAGTAAATAAAACAGGAAACAAAATAGGCTAGATGGTTTAATTCTTATTTCAACACAGTATCCAAAGTAAACAAACATATAGAATAGAATTTACTTAATTACGGTTTTGGTTTACGCTTGACTTGATCTACTGATCTTGCAATAAACAATATTTTTGTTAACCTCTGTTAACAATAACTCGGTTCTAACAATTATTTTGTTGCTATGTATGTCGTGGATGGATGGCGCCACAGTACAGCGGACAGCGCCATCTAATAATTTGATTCATAAACGAATGATCATGTGATCGTAAACGCAAGCGAGCCCTACCGCTTGGACACGATCGTCAGTGGAGGGGATGCAGTGAAGACTGGCGGAGAGACCGAGGGTTGCGACAGTCTGGTCGAGTTTAGACAGTCTTGGAAAACGCTCAGTACCAACGCACGTGTCTTATTTCGTTAGCCAGTGTATTAAAGTTATTTTAATTTGAATTATCTTTTCGTTCGAGTACCCACTACAGTGCCCACACTAAAATGTGTCGGATCGTGTAGAAGACCCGATGTTTCGCAACTCGGCCACCCCTGATCCGACATTTATAACAAAATAATTGCTACCAACCAACTGGATCTCTATTATTGGAAAAATAAATAAGAATAATCAATTTGAAAGCTCCGAAAACAATACACACAAAACACAGACAGAGGCGGCCGGGTCCTCAATAAAAAAAAATTGTTTAGACTATTTACATTAGAACATCGCGTGGAATCATGTGTAGCCATTTCAAAAACATTCGGCTGTTATCACGACAATATGCCGGTGGTAAAGGGAAGAACCATCATAGTTCTAGTAGAAGAAAGAGAACAATGATGGCTTGATGATAATGGCCCCTAGAAATGTAGTGCATCTCTTTTTCAGTTGCAGTTAAACGAATGGGGAGGGTGTTAACAGCAGAGGCTCAGCGGTTCATGGTGGACTGTCTGAAGGCGGTCGGTACTGCAAGCAAGGCTGCTGAGCAGCAAGCCGAGCTGTTGATTCAGGCCGATAGGTTTGGACATCCTAGTCATGGACTTAATAGGTTAGGTTAGTAAATCGAGTGGAGATATTTTATTTTATTAAGTAAACCAACAATTGATTACACTGATACAAACACAACATTCATTGTTTAATTAAAATAATAGTGCAACAGATACTTAAATGTTAACATCAGAAGCATAAAACAATGAGTTAGAGAAAATAAGTTATACTTACTTAGTATTATACGCTAATATTGAAAAATTTGTAACATCGGTAAAAAGCTTTTAGTCTGGAGAAACCTTGCGAACACTTCCCCTCTGTAAAAGTACAAGATCAAATGATCTAGTACGTTCATAAAACCCACCTTCAAATGGATTCTAACGCACTTCGTAAATCGTTTTCAAGACCAGTTCCATTCCGTTTCTGTTTCACCATTGAACGCGAAGATTGATATTACTTTGCAGTAATAATTCTTATTTGATTTAAGTTTTAATCGTATCCAAAAAATTTTGTGCAGAAAACACCTTGGAATTTCATTTAAAAAATAAATAAATAGAATTGGTCCTAAGTGTGAGCCCTGGGGAACACCGGAAGAAACGCATTATATTAATGTACGACTAAACCATGACGGGAATTTTCGGTTTTTAGGTTTACATAATAGCAAAATATATAAAAATAGTATAGATCAATGTAGGTACGGTCGGGCCTACATATTCCAGTACCAGTTTCCAGCCGATATTAGGCCTCATTTATCTCGGGAGTGACCGTTTGCCTCTATCCTCAAAATAAATTCGATCTCTCATATACTCACCAAACTTCTCATCGTATTTTGACAAACGTAGTCTCGTTGGAAGCATTATTTTCCGCTGATTGTAGGCTATATGATGTCACTTAAAATCCATGTAATAATTTACAGAAATGTATGTAAACGACATCACAAGCGGTGCATGCAACCCCAACAACGAGCCGAAGGTTCTAAAAGAGACCGAGGCTACAGCATGGGTCGACGCCAACAACGTGCTTGGTGCCACCGCCAGTCACTTCGGTATGGACTTAGCCATCAAGAAAGCACAGAAATCCGGCATAGGATGGGTCTCAGTTAAAGGTAACAAACTATGTGGATTCTCTTATAAAGACATACTTTAGGATATTTCAATTATATATATTATTTCAAAGATAATCTACATGCATATTCAGATTAGTATTCGCAAATCTCTAAAACCACACTAAGCGCCGCACAACTTCAAAAACTGACAGAGGTGGCACAAGATCGCCCGGGGGAAAATGATTCCATGAATGCGGAACTCGCCGCGATGAAAAAACGATACCTCCTTTTCTTGACTGTTTAAACTACTCTCAAGCAGAATAGTACAGAACTAAGAACAACTTAATTTACACACACTAAAACTGTTCCAGGTTCCAATCACTTTGGCATGGCTGGATTCTGGGCTCAAAAAGCAGCAGACCAACGCCTCATAGGCATGGCTTATACAAACACCTCTCCTCTCCTTGCACCTACCAGGAGTAAAGAGGTCAGTCCTCGTAGATGTAAGGAATACTCGTGACTATTATTAGACTTTGAACTGTTTTGAATTGTTCGGTGATATACCTTCTGAACCACCAGGAAACAATGCAAAAATCCAAAACAAATTTTCAGAATGTGACAGGAAGCAAGATCGGATACTTAAAAACTGTTGCTAGCAATGTGAAGTACCCATGTAGGTATATGCTGAAACCATGCTTACTTTTACTATAAAAATTGTACTGAGTTGAACCAGCGTAGACTTTACCTAATGTTTCAAATTTCCCACACAGTAACACTAACTACGTTTGGACGTTGCTACTACCGCTCATATGGGTAGCAAAACTTGATCAGATTCCGTTTATCGAAAACTGTAGCAAAATGTTTTTAATATTATTTTATTATTAAAATTCTCAGATATAATAAATTAATAGTTTAAAAAAACACTAGAAAAACACGCTTTTGCACGTAAAAACAAAAAATAATTAAGGATCGTTCAAGTTGTCTCTATTTCTGGGCTGAAGTTTAAACTCGAAGTCTTTCCTGTGCCAGCGCCCCACGCTTTTACAATCAAATATTATAATTAAAAGCACATAGTTTTCACTTCAGCCCAGAAATAGAGACAACTTGAACGATCCATAATTTATTTTTGTTTTTACGTGCATTTATAAAGCGTGTTTTTCTAGTGTATTTTAAACTATTAATTTATTTTATACTTTTTGGTCTTTGATAACGAAATATTTTTAACATTTATACATTTATTTTAAGTAGGCGAATGAGCCCGCATCCTCTCCATCTTAGCCCGTACGTCTGTATTGCACGGTGTATTATCTGTTCTATTTACACTCTCCATGTACAGGTCTATATACATTTTAAACAGCCACCTATGTCAATATATACACTATTCAATATGTAATAGGTTTGTTATAAACTTGAAACCTGATCGTGTTCAAAGTCCATTACGGGCCTTTCTCACAAGTGCAAACACGACAATGATACGATTTTCCATCATGAAGTTCAAGTTCATATCTTCCGGCTCCATCATCAGATCAGTTCGACAGTACCATATTATTGTATTGTCATCAGAACTACATACAGCTGCAAATTTTCATTACGCTACGACCCTTGGAAGATGGTTAAATTAGTTACGTTAGATTCCATTTTATAGTTACATACAGGTCGACCTAATAAAAGCGTGTTAAAAAGCGTAACTTACGGCGCTCATACTTACGGTTAGTTCATAAAATAATTATTTTGCACTAGCCGTAAATATAATTAGTTAAATTCAAATAATAATTATCAAGATTTTCACCACAATTATTAAACACAAATTGTAAGGTAACGATTTCTACTTACGATTAAAATTATTCAAGAATAGCTAATGCCCGGAATGCATAGCAATGCCTTTTGAAACATTTTCTGGCGCGCACAAACAAATTACCAAAGTATCGTCACAATCGGTCGAGCCATTTCCGAGTTTTAGCGAGACTAGAGAACAGCAATTGATTTTTATGTATAAGAAGAAGAAGAAGAATAGATTTGCTAAAACTGCAACACTGAACACAAATTTATGAAAGATAAACTTTACGCGAGATTTTCCCATAATCAGCCTATTATGTTCCCACTGCTGGAACACTGGCCTCCTCTCTGTGAGAGGGAGTGGGCCGTAATCCACCACGCGGGCCCACTGCGGGTTGGTAGATGTCACATGTCTTCGAATATTTGGTTCTAAGACATGCCGGTTTCCTCACGATGTTTTCCTTCACCGTTTTGAGAGCAATGGTGATGAAATAATTTACACAAAGTAAAGCGCCTGTCTGGGTTCGACCTACAACCTACAACTCGTAAGTCGCGGCCGCAACCACTGGGCCACCACTGCTCTTTCGAGATTATCCCGAATCGACTTTATCCACGGCTATCTTAGTAAGAAGGACAGAATAAGGACAGTACAATACTGTACATGTACATTTAACCACCAACTTTTACAACTGGTAACATTTTTTGCAAATAAATTATTCTTATTCTGATAGTGAAATAAATAATATGTACCTAAGTCTACGCCATTTTGCTTGTTAGGTCCCTGTTTGCAGAAGCCGTTTTTGGGGTTGTGCTTACTACTTTCTTACCTACTTAGTTTTCTGTCTAAGACGGAGGCATAGCACTGCCTTATACATAAATACAATATACTTAACAAAAGCCTAATATGCTTATTTTTCTCTGTTTCCAGGCGGCATTGGGCACTAATCCCGTGGCATGTGTTGCTCCAGCTTCGCACGGTGAATCATTCTACCTCGACATGGCTACCACTTCGGTCGCTCTAGGAAAGGTAACTATTCTACCAAAGTGTAACTACTTACATTGGTTAGGTTCAGAGCCCATACATTTGACAAGACCTCTTACGGATGATTGCTCTGTGCCGTCTACCATGAGCTGTTATCGAAAAATTACACGCTAGCGTTAAACTCGCTAGCGTATTTAACGTTGATCAAATAGATTTCGATAATGCTTACACCATGAGTTTTACGGATTCTTACGCAGGCGCTAAGGTAAACTCGTCTAGCTAACTTCACTCCTTATGTGTTGTTTCTTTCTTTCTCAGTAATAAGAAGAGAGAACGGCTCATATGCTCTTAAAAAATGTTGCGACAGTCGATATCACGAGATAATCCAAATAGAAAGATTGGCGGTTACTAGACTACTTATGGTATTTAATGGTTGTTAAATTTTTATTTCTTATAATAATATGTCAATGTCGAGTGTCGTCTATTCAATTTGTAATTTATTGACGTTGTGTGGTTCGCAGCGGTATTTACTTGCTACGCTGTGAAGCGCATCTTCCGGCGACGAAAATTGTATGCCTTTGGGCAGATTATTTTTTTCGGGACTAAAAAGAAGGCACACGGTGCTAGGTCAGGGCTGTTAGGAGGGTGACCCAGTTTGACCAGCGTGCTGTCCAGGAAGTTCCTCGTTTTGAGCGCGGTGTGCTTAGGCACGTTGTCGTGGTGGAGCAGAAGCCCGCGGAGCCCTTTGTTTGGCCGCTTCTTGCTCACAACATAAAAAAAAACTGCCAAGCATTTGGAAGTATACCATTCAGCGTAGATGCTTCTTTGGTTCCGTAAAGGAATTGACATCAAGTAGCCAGTCAAATTGAAAAAGTCCACGACATAAATCTTCCCCCGCTTCTAGATCGCTTCACATTGGTAGGCGTTGATTCTTTTTAAAACACCCATACCGTCGACTGGCACTTCGTTTCTGGATCGTATTGATCAATCCAAAACTCATCCCTGTAATGATGTCGTAAATGCGCCGAGACCAGCCTGCTTCAAATTTGTTTATCATATCACGGCACCATTCCACCCGGGCCTGCTTCTGAGCATCGGTGAGGCTGTGCGGCACCCACCGTGAAACTATCCCCCTCACGCGAAGATGCACGTGTAGAAATTCGTTAAGGCTTTCCGATCCAACATGCAGTATGAGCTGAATCTCATGATACGTAACTCGCCTATTGTCTTGGATTAAATTTTTCACTGCACGTTTCCTTCCATAACAGCCGTCAAAGGGCGACCACTTCTTTCTTCATCCCCCAAAGTTAATCGACCACGCTTGAATTGGGTATACCGACGATACAAGATTTCTTTTCGAAGTTCCATCATCCATGATAGCCATTTGAAGTCTATCGTACTATTCGTCCGGTTTCAGGCGACTCTTGAAATCGTAAAAAATCATAGCGCGAAAATGTTCCCGGCGCAGATCCATTTTTTTTATGAGACACGATAATTTAAATTAGCTCGTTAACAATGTGGAAGAAGTTTTGATATTGGAACTTACCTATTTTTTATAACAAACAATCATATTTTCAAAATAGACTATAACTTGCCAGTCTCTCATACATAAAAACTTTTTTTCGCAATACTTTTTGAGTGACCAGCAGGGCTAACATGACACACGCGACAATTACTCACTCTCGCGTTTTCTCGTCACGTCCATATCTGTCACTTTTCTCGTTTTCTGACAGCGAAAATACAAGACTCCGTTTCTTTTTAAAACATAACATGATGATACCACACTCCTTGCTACGCTAGTGAGCTACGTAACTACTATTGCAACCGCATTTTTCGATCGTTTCTGTCAAATTATTGCCGCTGTGTACGGCTACAGCTGAAAGACGTTTTCGAATAGATTACGTCAGATTTCTTACCTACCGAAATCTATTATGCACATGGTCAAAATTTAAATTATATCTGTGACGCTAGCGAGTTTCGGTTGTGTTTACACATGGTAGAGCTACTGTTAAAACGCTCACGTTGAACCTCTGTAGGATAGTAGGAATACCGTAGTTTTACATTGCCATTGAAAATAGCATGTGCCAACACTGCTACATTTCTATTTTGAACTGGCCGATGATCTTTTCTCATTACCTTACTTTTGAGGATATACGTGAATGTACAGTAGCGCTCATAAGTCCTTAAGCAATCTCACAAAGCAATAGATTGACGCTTCGGTTTCACTTACGACCATCTTGTATATGTTGTTTCTATACTATAGACACGCACACACACGCACTTTGTCTGTAATTGATAGTAGTTCATAATTTCAATTAACTTAACTTATGGCCCGCTAGCTTAGTCTTTACTGTGCTTGGGTAGGAGCGATAATGGCGAGCCCTGCTTTCGAACCTCACCTGCGAGTCAAGAACATCAAACTTAATCCAAGTTTGATGTTCTTGACTCTTAACGTGCCTATCCACTTTTGAACGCTTTTTATACATATTTGTGACCAGCAGAGATATCACCCCAGACCACATCTTGTAAATTTTGTACAAAAAATGCAAATATTACTTAGTCAAGAAAATACCGGGAAAAGATCAATAATACACAAAATGTTAGTTATTAATGAAAATTTATTTTATCGCCTTCATAGTATGCTCCATCAGAAACGATACACTTACGCCAACGAATAATCCAATCATTAAATAATTTTTAAACGCTTTTTCTGGCTCAGTTCTCGCCGCGAATTCTTCTTTATGTCTTCTACCTAATGAAAACGGTTGCCACGAAGTGGTAATTTGAGTTTACGAAAAAGAAAGAAGTCGGCTGTAGACATATCTGGTGAATAAGGTGCTCGATGGTATTTGTTGAGTTTTTGGTCAAAAATTCGTTCACAATGATGGCCTTTATGGAATTTTCATTCCACAAATCTGGCCTTTGTCGTCGAATTTGCTCTCTTAAACGCCGCATAACGCTCAAATAATATTTTTTTTAACGTTTGTCTTTCCGTCAAGAATCCCGAGTGCAAAACACCGCGAAAAGAAAACAGTAAACATGGCTTTGACTTTTGATCGTCTTTGGCATAGTTTTTTCGGTTTCGGTTCAGTTGGAAGGCGCCACTCCGAAGCTTGTTTTAACCAGTTTGCATGTCAAACTCGTAAACCTCTAATACTTCAGTCTCGTCACCAGTAACAATGAGTTCTATGGATGTTGGGTCGGAATTGACTCGTTCTAGCATGTTCTCAGCGAATCTTATGCAATATAGTGTTTGAAGAAAATTCAGGTCTTTTGGGACTAGCCGAGCGGCAACATATTTCATACCCAAGTGGTATTTAAAATGGTACGGATCGACTCGTGAGACACAGAAAGTTCAGCGGCTATCTCTCTGTAACTTGAATGAGGGTTTTCAGGCAATATTTACCAGAGCGAGGCAAATCTTCCATCACACCTCGACCGCTTTTAAACGCTTTATACTATTCCTAAGTACATGTCTATACTAATATTATAAAGAGGAAAGATTTGATTGTTGTTTGTATTGAATAGGCTCCGAAACTACTGGACCGATTTGAAAAATTGTTTTACCATTAGAAGCCGAAATTATGTCTGTTGAACTTATGCTACTTTATTATTTTTTAAATCCACGCAGACGAAGTGTTATTTTTGATAAAGTCGATTCACCGTAAGCCTTCTGTAACATTTTCAGTAACTCCTAACACGACATTCCATTGGCGATGCAAAATTTAAGACAAACTCTTTGTTCGATGTTTTTGTCCATTATGAAATTTGCAATACACACTAGATATGCTCTAACTAAAACCAGCACTCTATTAAATCTAAAAAACAGATTAATCTCAAACTCCGCGCCAAAATGGAAACAGTTGTGACAATCTAAAAAAAATGGTCCTTGTAATAATAATATGTGCTTAATCTTTATATTCCCTATTTCTATCATTTTCCAGATTGAAATGCAGCGTCGAAAAGGGGAGTCATTGCCGGCCGGCTGGGCGCAAGGACCCGATGGCCATGAAACAAAAGATGCTGAACTGGTATGTTCTTACTTAATATAAGTATACTAGCTTATATTCGCCAACTACTATGTGGCCTGCCAACGTTGCAACATGCGATGGTATCTCCATAAAACTCCATTGTGTTGTTTTTTGCAGATTTTGTATGGCTAATCAGTCAAAAACTGAACATGGAGAGATATTTGCAACTTCAAGAAATCTATAACTCGTCTGCTTTTTCCAAGGGAGTAAACCGAAACCTCTTAAATACTCTCTTTACGTCGTCCACATATTTTTTGGCTACCAATAATGCGATTACACTACGGGATTTAACCTCAACATCGACCGTTTCATCCGTATAAGATAATGCAGAAACGCCTCCATCATTTCTTGTATTCGCTTTCAGGCGTACAAAACCGGTTGTCTGATGCCCCTCGGTGGCGGTGAGCTGACATCAGGATATAAAGGGTTTGGACTAGCGGCTATGGTGGAGCTGTTTTGTGGAGTATTATCAGGTTAGCTTAATAATAATAGCTTAAAAATCAAACTTAAAATCTTCTCTTGAATTAATTAAGTCAATGACAGGCAACCGCACAGCTTAAATGACTTGGTAGAAACATGAAATTTTGCACATGAGTACAATGAGGGGTTGAATAGGGGAAAGTTTATATGGAAAAACTTATTTTTTGCTGGCTTGTCACATTGTATGTAAGAAAGGAAGAAAAATATTTATTTGCACGCAGGTCGTAATAGTATAAACAACAATAGTGTCTTACTCACGGCTGCGCCAAAAGGGTTCATTTCAGCATTAATGCCAAACAGATGCTGTCTGACGCTGGTTTTCTAATGAACCTTTAGGGACAAGTTACAGGGAGTACAAATGTCTTGAACATAGAATTAGTACGGACTATGTCTTGCCCAACTTATTAACATTGACACTGCTTATTATGAAAGCTGGCACGCCCTTTATGCCTGCAGGCTTTTATTTATTTAAACGATTTTATTATTTATTTCTGACTGCCTATAGTTTTCAATGTTTTTGTTGGTATAAAGGTTTATGCTAGCTGACGTAAGGCAATTAATTCAATTAAATGTTTTGTGTTTCGTAATGTTAATTACTTACTATTGTATAGAATTCAGTTCTTTTAACTACGAGGCTAGCGGACATATGGCAAATTATTTCATTTGTTTTTATATTCTGTGGCTCGTAATGTTTATTACTTTACCTATTGTAAAGAATCAAGTTATTTTTAAAAAACAAATAGCTGTGCTGCTGGGGAGTTTGTTGCGCCACTTCTTGTTCCCAGCTAAAGCACTAGGAAGTGGTGAAGGGCGGTCATTTTGGCGGACTGCCTTATGTTATTTTGACGTTTAAAAAGTGCTTATTCGCAGCCTAGTTAAATAAATGACTTTTGATTTTGATTTTAATTAATTCAATGGGGGAAAAGTGTAGTCAGATAGGACGTCGCAGTCAGGAGTCAAATTAATTGAGAGCAGCGTCGTAATTTGTCATCACCAACCTGCAATAGACCTCAATCTCTTTTCGCTCATCCCTCTCAAATTCCGCACAGGCGCCAACTACGGCCACCACGTGCGAGGCTGGTCACACAGTGGATCGGGTGGGCCAGCCAACTTAGGCCACTGCTTCGTCGCCGTCAACCCCGAGTGCTTCGCTCCGTGCTTCGGAGATCGCCTCGCTGACTGCATCACACATTGGCGGCAGATGGAACCAGTGAGTAACATTATTCTGCAAATTCATAAGACATTACTGACAACTTAGAGTAAGTTTTGGGATGAAAAATCTAACATAATCGTACCAACGACACGAAGAAGACTGACAATGGTCCGTAGATTTAGAAGTCTTATTTGAGTGTTGGTTCAAATTCAAAATTATTTATTTGTGACTCATAGGTATAATGCTGTGGTACAGTAGCGCTCATAAGTCCATAAGCAATCTCACAAAGCAATAGATTGACGCTTCGATTTCACTTACGACTTTCTTCTGTAAGTTGTTTCTATACCTATAGACACACACACACACACTCACTTTCTCTGTTATTGATAGTAGTTCATAAAGTCAACTAACTTAACATATGTCTTGCTAGCCCAGTCGTTGCCGTGCTTGGGTAGGAGCGATTTTGGCAAGCCCTGAGTGCGAACGTCACCTGCTCCTGCGGATTAAGCTTGACGTTATTTTCAAATCATATCAATAAAAGTTTTTAGGTAGACCACAGAAAACTGTGTAAATTATTTCGATTTCTGTGAAGTAGATGCAATTCGTTACGACTATTCACCTAATTGAACGTTGTTGGTCAGTGACGAATGTTTGAATCTGTTAATTAGCTTTAATGTGGTTATAATTTTCAAAATGCATTGAAATATAAATATTGAAGCGTCGGAAATATTGTTGCGCTGCGTAAAAGTATTACATTCTTTGTTCTAGAGAAATACTGTGAGTCTGTGGGTTAAGAGATGTCAGAAAGAGGGAATCATTTCTAATCGGAGCGCTTGTTTATGAATTGGAAAGCTTATTTAAACAAGACTTCATCTGGTGAATGAATATGAAACAAATGGTTTCATACCAACCGGACGTTTTGCTGAATTATTCAACACGTCATTAAAAACTGTCCAGCAAGCAATAACGTTTAAGTTTCGGAATAGTTTATCCTGTTTATACGGCTCTATATCAGTGATAATTTTTTTTTTTAAATGAGATTTAGTTTCAATCCTCTTTTCTTAGAGAAAATGAATACTTAAGCTATCCTCAATATGTAACCTATATTCACTCAAAACAGCCAAATAAAATGTTAAATACTTAATGTAAACAAACTGTAGGGCAGCACTTATTTAAGTAACTTATTTTGGAAATTAAAGATCGAAGCTAAATGTTTATGGTCAAATAAATCGACTTATTTTTTTACATTTCACATGTCAAAATAAAACAAATTGCTTTTAAGTTACTTGATATAGTATTGCACAACCAATTTGGCTGAAGAAGTTATTTTAAATAATCGCAGCGGTTTGTTATCCGTAAAATATTGTAACAACTGCATATGTTTTTGTTTTTGTTATCACTGGTAACGCAATTTTTATTCAAAAACCTTTATTGCAATAACAAGAATAAAATAAAACCACTTTTTATATTGTTATTATTGCAAACCAAAATGAAAATTGGCAATAAAACTGCGCTGCATATTATGAGATCAGAACCTAAGCCGACTGCTTCTCAGTCCAACGCTTGGCGCCTACTGCTACCAGCTCGTATTAGATTGATTCGAAACTTAGCAAAACAAAATTGTTTGATTTAAATAAGTCAAAATATTGGAAACTGTGATGACAGGACCAATTGAGTAAAACGCCATCTATTGCAAAAAGCTCTAAACAAAATGATTAGCAGATGGCAACTTTTATCATTAAAAGGGTTCGAATTCAAGTTAAAGGCTTCATTTTTATTTTATTTTAAAATACGTAATTCATATGAGTGGAAATAGATAAAGATAAGATTCAGCCAAAATTATGCCATATATTGCTTTAAATAATTGTTATTTTCATAATGGTTACCTATGCTTTTGTTGAGAACCCATGATCCTAACTAATATCATAAATGCGAAAGTAAGGTTGTTTGTTCATTACGCTTACACGCCAAAAATGGTTGCACGGAATTGGATAAAAAATTGGCACACATATAGACCATGACTTAGGTAAGAATATGGGCTACTTTTCATCCTAGATTACAGACGAAGTCACTGACGAAAGCTAGTAATGTTATTTAAAAAAAACACGATGCGCTGCCAGGCAAGGCGTACAAATATGGCCTACGCGTTAATGGATAAACTGTACCTACTATCCTTCCTTTATAACTATACTACCGTATAGGTTTTTTTATACTGCTAAATAACCTACAGTAAAACAAACAAACAAAACAATATAAATTAAGGTACCAATTTACAGTTAGCTTAACTTAAAAAAACTACAGTAAGTAGGTAACATATAATCTGAGCATTGGTCTTTGGCTATTTGCGAAAGCGCTTTTGATAAAAGGCATCGCAAAGATTCGAATGTTGAAGAATAAAAAGAGATGATGCAAACCTTCACTAACTTAGGGAACGGTTAACGGTGAGTAGTGCCACTTAACCAACAAAAACCTCTTATTACTAAAACATAAACAATAATTGTGCGGTCGACTGCTCGATTCCGTGTCTCGAAGATCAGCCCTCGTCGATAACAGATACCGTTCTATGTTAGAATGTTTGGTTTCCGCACTTAGTCCTTCAGTCCTTCAATGGTCCACCATTGTGCGTGGGCCACTGCGGCCGTCGGTGGTTATTCCAACCAACCCACCTCCCTCCAGATGTTGATCTCCTGGTGTGTTAAGAACATCTGTGTAAGATCTGGGCGGCCCGAGAGTTTCTGTCCTAATCTTGGTGACACCTGTGTTTTCAAAGAGCACATGCGCAACGGTTTCCTCAGCCTCCACGCAAGCCCTGCATAGAGGACTTTCTGTTATGCCGTGTGTGGAAGTGTTTGTTTAGCGAGCAGTGTCCCGTGTTGTAAACAGATACCGTATGGCAATCTCTCTTTTCAGACGGATCCCAAGCTACCTGTGTTGGCTCCAGGAGATAAAGAGAAGCAGGCGGCCGCGGAAACTGACGCTAGAGGATATGTGACGTACGTAGAACAGCAGATCGTATCCTCGGCCGCGCTCGCCAAGAGATTGAAAATAAAACCAATGGAAGTAGTGTCGGACAATTGCTAGTAATAGTGAAATTTGATAATTTTAGGAGTATTTTATTATAATTTGTTATTATATAATTATTTACTATCTCATTGTTTTTTTTTATTGGTTAACGGGTAAGCTCAACATAATATTTATTTCGTATAAGGATGCTGATACCGAAAATGGGGTCAAATCTAAAAGCAAAATGGCGCCCAAAACTATAGTATCTATTCCATTATTCCTCAGAGGCCCCAGAAATATCGAGTTAAGTATAGAATGTGCCTTGCTAGATGTGCAACGACCCTAAGAGTCTCTACAGAATTCAGGGTTAGGGCCTTTCGAACTCCGGGTCAACCGAGCTCAGTGTCTCGTGGGGAAAAGGACAGTACAGTTGGTACCTGCGCGTGACACATCAAGGTTTAGAAAAGGATTTTCATACGGTTTTCACCAATGGACGGAGTGATTCATGAGAAAGTAAATTAATCAGGTTTTGTTAAATTAGCTGAAATACTACGACGATTGTTGAAGATGTCAGAAAACTCATGCCGACTGGTAGCTTTACTGGCGTGCGCCACGTAAACCAATAAATAGAGTTGCCTATATGAAAAACAGTCCATTCACAATTATTTTACCTCTGACAGTATCTATCCAATAGCAACCTTATTGTGATGATTATAGAGATCATTGTGAATTTGACAGACTTGTCAATGGCAGCAACCCAACAGCAACCTTATTGCAACGGCCATAAAGATTACTGTAATTTTGACAGAGATGCAAACTCAAGTAAGTTAAAATAACTGAACGGACTATACTGGTTGATTTACTGTAATTTTATTGTACTAAGAGCTTTTGGCGCGTGGCAATAATTGAAACCCTTTTTTTTTTTTACAAATCATACAGTTTCACAAATGTTTACCAACAACGCCCCCATGTCAATGCCATTTAAGCGTCGAAAGATCCTTGAAGCACTGCACCTAAGTAGTCCTAGGACTTGTACTCTTATGTTTCTGTGATATATAGTTTGGGACCACATAGCTGTGATAACTAACTGTAAGTGTCTTCGAAATTATTTCATCTTGAATACCTTTACAAAAGAGTGTATCTAATCATTGATTGATTGATGTTTTTGTTAATACAAATATAAACTTATCTATTACTGAGTTCTTTTCTTCTTTTTAATACGTAACCCTAAACTGTTTAATTAGCACTGACAAGTGTCAAGTCCAACTTGAACTGAAACCCAAATTATACACTACCCGATATTTAGGGCCTGATATAGTGATGTGTTTTTTGAATAGGGATACATCCCCCTTTATTTTATTACAAAAAGGGTCCCTGAATATCGCGTAGTAGATGAACTAACAACGTTTCTCCGAATTTCACCGAGTGACACAACCAGTGCAACTCTCATGTCGATATTTTAGTATATCATACTTGCAACTTATAATTTAGAACATAAATCGTTTTATTTCGGACAACTAAAAAAGATCCATAAATTGTTAGTAACAGTTGCACATAAAAAGACTATTGTTAGTAACTTAAAACTAAAGACGAATTCACGAGAAGACCACCCACCAAACTAGACATAACGAGATATAGACTAGGGTATAAGTCTTCTCACAAATTGCCTTATTAATGGTGAGGAAGTGTCTGCCGCCACAGCTTTCAGGATGCTATTGTGACTGCCTCTTATTCTGCTCAGGAGTGAGGCCGTTTTTTTTGCGGATGATGGCATGAAATCCATCGGTATGGTTTACCGCAAACATTTCTGAGCCACTGCAGAAACGAGGCAGTCGCAACAGCATCCTAAATACATTATTGTATTGGATGCGTAGAACATCCAGCGATCTTTTCGAGTACTTGACCCAAAGATTACCGGTGTACAAACCTTTAAAAAGTGTTATCTTCACTTGGTCAGTACACCGAGCAAATCTTCGTGCCAACATATTACCCCTGACCGCCAGAGCCCTACGCTCCCTATCAATGTCACCATGGTCACTGAGGTTGTCGGTAAGAACGTGCCCAAGATACTTAAACTCAGTGACTCTACGTATTGGCGTAGCGTTAATGGTAAGTTCGACTTTACTATCCCTGCGTCTCCCCGCAACCCCAAAGACCATGTATTCTCATTTTTTTTGCATTATAAACCAGTCCATGTGCAGCGGCGTAGGTCTCACATACTTTGAGTAACTCTTAGCAAGTCCAGCGACACATCTATAGAAAATGCGCTACGGAAAGTCTTACGCCTGCCATGTTTTCTTAATATACCTCTTGGAAGGAGGGACTAGCTAAGTGGCCCGTTGACTGTTCCTGATACCTGCGGCCAGCTTTACTATGCTTAAGACGTACTCATCTGAAATAAGAGACTGACTGACGTCAGTCGACGTTCGGACGTGCGTGAACTAATCGGACTGTAAAACATTTTAAGTTTTAATTAACAGTGTAATTTTGTTGTCTTTTGTTGGTTTCTTTTCTGATTTTAGTTTCCTAAATTCAGAAGCGGGATCACGAAATGGTTGGTGGAATCATGGATTGGTTGGTGCGCACCACTACAGCACAACCGCCTACCATATAAATTATATTATATTATAGCAGGGGCTGCGTATGGCATGGACGTTCGAAAAACAACAAGACAAATGAAAGCAGCCGTCATGTGCCATTCTACTCCGCAATGGACCGGATTCCTTCCACTAGTACTTCTGGGGATACGAAGTGCATGGAAGCCGGACATCGAAGCTTCACCAGCAGAGTTGGTCTACGCTGAACCACTTCGATTACCAGGACTATTCATCGCACCAACTGATGACTGCAAGTCATCTGACGTCACTGACCTTGCAACGCGCTTGCGAAGTCGCATGGCGAACCTCACACCAAGGCCTGCATCCTGTCACAGAACAGGTCCACTTTCCGTACCACATAGTCTCAGCGAATCATCACATGTGTTCTTGCGGCAGGACTTCGTTCGAAGACCGCTAGAACCACCGTATAAAATCATACAGTGCCAACCCGAATGTTACAAGCTCGACGTACGGGGCAAAGAAGTTACCGTTAGCATTGATAGGCTGAAGCCGGCCTACCTACTACAGGAAGCAGACGATCAGCCACCATCGTTCCTGAGCCACCAGCTCCACTCCCTGTTCCAGCAAAAGAAGCAGAGAGGAGGACGAGGTCCGCGCGTCGGGTGCACTTCCCAGATTATAACCGCCGCAGGAACCTCACCGCCTGCGCCCGCGCCCCGGCTACGACGCGCGCCGTGGCATTCAAACATCGGTCATCCGCGCTAGTCGTTACCCTACTCCGTCGGCGAATGCACGCGCTAATCTATCTGAAATCTGCTATTACGTTTCGCGATCTATTTACCTAACTTCTCAGTGTTTGGTTTAATACTTCATTCATTGTCTTCCTAGTGTTCGTTTCTTCTTTTAATCAAACTGTAAATCTTAGCTTATCATATTAAACTTCTATCTTCAACTTGAAAAAACGCTTGTCATTTCTTCGCACTACACAGAGCAACTACAGAACTAGCCGAGTTGACCACACTGTTCCTGATACTTTCGGCCAGCTTTCTTCTCCATAGGTACCTACTACGCTTTGGAATGGGCAACTAGCTTCACCTTCATCTGACTGACTGACCCCTTGACAATTCAAAAGTGCTGTAATTGGTTTATTTGAAATAAATGATTTGAAACTCAAACTGTTTGAGCTTGAATTAAAGGCTCCGCAAACAGGCGCGTCGCCGTTGTACGACTCTTAAGAGGTGCTACCCACATGTTCGGGTCGACACGATTCGGCAGTATTTGCTGAACAACAAAACCGACCCGAAGCAACTGCTTTTATTCGGCTAGTAGATCTGCAAACTTCGTTCCGCATCTACCTTCATATTCGCGAGAGCCTTCTATTATACATTTATATTCGTAAACCTTTGTAACGCGGCCTGTATCGAATGTGTTCGACTACGTTTCCTGTTTGTGCCCTAAACTGTGTTTTACAAATTATTATACATTTTTACTGCAAAACGTCAGTTCCAATCATTTAATTATGAGTATATGTACACATACCCTGAAAATAATTTTCCTACAAGTGACAACTCGCGGCCCTTTCAAAAAATTATAACAGTAAGTATGTAGTGTAAGTGCTACATCAATAGTGCTAGCACATATTGTGAACCCTTTCCGACAGTACATTTCTGTAAATATCTACAAACAGTGCAAAAACAATCGGCAAAACTTCGGGAGTCCACTCTTCCCGCCAGAGTTGTAACCGACGCGAATCCAGCGACGCGCACGCTTTCGATTCTACCACGTAGCGTTTTGGCGCGAAAGTACAATAAACGTTTCGTATCGTGCAACGGAATTAGTAACGAATACGTAGTTCGCTAGGTACAGTTAGCGTTCAAAAGTGCATAGGCACGTTAAGAGTCGTATTGCTGTGAAGTACGCGGTACGACTTTATGTGTTTAAACGACACACACCACAAAGATCGCGGTTTTGCACGGCACCCACTGACGTAAAGTCGCGTACTCGCATCGCACTGCACGAAACAAAAATATATTAACAACTAAATATTTAGCGGATTTGATTTATTATTTTGCGGGTTATGTATGTTCAGTTTTAGCAGATGTTTAACACACGGCACTCATGCGAATAAAAAGGATTTATTAGATCATTCTACAACAATATTTGCAGGATGCGGCGTGAGCGGTCAAAGGTGATTGTTTTGTTCGACGACTGGAATAGACCAAACAGTTTTCTTTGTATTTTGTCGTATTATTTTACTTTAATTGTCATGATTTATCAATAGAATACAAAGTTCGGAGTTTCATAGAAAAAAAAACGATCGGAAAACTGTCACGTATATACGTAACTGGCCTTTATGTAGGTATCCCATAGAATAAAAATAATATAATTATTTACTAATAGTAGCACTTGGTAGCACTACCCTAGCTTGTACTTGTGCTGTCCTGTGTTACTTTTCGGCGGAAGCGAAAAAACACCACAAAACAAACACCAACACCACCTCAACACGATGAAAACAAACTTAGGTGACGGGCTGATTTAAGGAGTCTCTATGGTTAAGTGACCCTTAGTAAAGAAGTGTTTGAGGGAACGATAGTGAAAACGGGCTTATGCTATGGTGTTTTCCTAGAGAACGTTTTTGATACCGTAAAGTCAAATGCCGCTGCCCAAAGATTAAAATCGCTAGATTTGCGTCCTCAAAGTACGTGGCACATCATAAAAAAATACTCTGTCACTCATGGAGGATTGACATGGGTCGCAGAGTACTCTGTGAATCATGTCAATCCACAATAAGTTACACAGTTTTTTATGAGTAAAAAACGACAAAAAAAAATAATAATTGTGTAGATGTATGTCAAAAATGACATGGGTCAACCATATAGTGTATTATCTATGGGGTCAACAAGAGTAGTTATATTCTTTGAACAGCACTGACCACTGAAGCTGACAGAGACACCTGGACCAAGAAAACCTCTGAACTTCCTCTGCATCTGAAGAGTGATCTGAAGCCTCGTTCTTCTTATTCATTCCGGCTGGCTGTTATTATATACGGGCCATTTTTTGAGTATTCGCAATAAGCCGCATAGACGTGAGTCGTAATACATGTTGGCAGACGTTTCGAATGTCTTTGAATTTTTGATTCATGAACATCGCAGTTGTTTGCGATTGTCCCCAAACCGCAATTAAAATTACCTCTGAAATTACCATTTTAAAACCTTAAATTACCATTAAAAAAACAGCATTTGCGTTTGGCATTCGTTTGACAGAGTGAGATGTCTCCGTATGGACGCGATTTCGTTTGTTGCATGATGCCTACTTTCTGTACTTATTGTACAGAATTGTTTACATTTGGTTGGTGGTCATGTCTGTTAAACGCGTCACTGGAATAGAAATCGTATAGAGAGAAAGATCCTTTTTAGCAGGACTGCATTAAGTCTCGTTCACACTGGCGCGACTCCTCAGCGCAACGCAAAAGCACCGCGTGTCGCGCGACGAGTTGTGCCTTTGTGTCGCCGTGTGGCGTCGCGCCTATTTGAGGGAGCCTTTAGGCGGAGTTCGCTCATGTTTACTTCCTTTTTATTAGGACTGGAGTTCATTGATGTTTATATTATTTTTATTAGGACTGCACCAGGCGGAGTTCATTACTGTTTATATCCTTTTAAGCAAGACTGCACTAGGCGGAGTTAATTGATGTTTATATAATTTTTATTGGGACTGCACTAGGCTCATTTCATTGATGTTTAAACCTTTTTAGTAGGAAAGTAGTCAATACGAAGTGGTTTAATCAAACGAGCTCCAAGAAATATGTGATAACTCTGCAATAGGTGGTGCTCCGAACTGTCAGTATCTTTGTAGGGCGGTACCAACTATTTTTGGTTTCAGTCACATAAGTCATCATGGCCAAAGTGAAGATGTCGGAAGTTACGCGGTTTGTGGCAGACTGTGTGGTGGCAGCCGGCAGTCCTCGCCAGCCAGCGGAGCAACTAGCCGACCTGCTTTTGGCGGCCGACAAATGCGGCCATCACAGTCATGGACTGAACAGGTTACGTAAGCATACGTTCATCATTATCAAGCTCGAACATCATTTCTCGAACAACCATCAAATTGAATTTTAAGATTCGTTTCAAGAATTTTTATTTGAGTAATCTAAAATGAAACAAAATGTAAGGAGTAGACATTTTATAACTCAAAATAATCATGAAGTTATTACGAAAGCTACTTTTATAATAACTTCATGATTAATTTGAGTAATATACAAATGGGTACAGGTACATAAACAAGTATGCGCTTCGGTAATTTTCGTGTTTCCTTCGGTAACACCTCTGTAACTAACCCTTAGCGCGGCAGTGCGGTAACCCCTCACCTCTGTAACCACGCCACGCCACACACCAATAAGCGAGACCCTTAGCGCGGCAGTGCAGTAACCCCTCACCTCTGTCAGGGTCAGCGCGGCAGTGCAAAACTTAGAATTTCAGCCTATGCTAGGTTGAGTGTAACGATTGTAGATAGACCAATAAATAAATAAATCTTCTAAGTTTTGGACTGATGCACTTGTGCATTGTGTACCTATCATTGCGCGTTTGTATGAACTTTCCTCTTTGTCGGGTTACCTACTCCGGTCGTCGCAGATCGTCATCTGCCAGTCAAAGGTTTTGGATCAGTTAGACTTATCTATAAAAATAAGACAAAGCCGGTTTACCATTTGTAACTCAAGAACGGTGGGACGAACTTGTTTGATCTTTGATTTGTTGGATTTGTCTCCACCCCGAATAGCAGAATAATATAAAAAAATGGGGAAAATAATAATAATTAAGATAACATTCTGAAATTTTTATTTCAAGAACGCTACATCCACGACATTTCGACCGGGTTGTGCAATCCATTCAATACGCCGAAGATCATAAGCGAGACCGTATCGACAGCATGGGTTAATGCTAATAACGGGCTGGGGGCCACAGCTGGAAACTTCAGCACGGAACTAGCTATCAAGAAGGCCAATGACACAGGAATAGGATGCGTCTCAGTGAAAGGTAATATCCTCAGCTCAAATCATTATTTGCATAATGATCTCTCAAATCTACATACAAATCTCACCAACTAGACTTGATGGAACTTGAAAATTTATGAAGAGTAATTCTTTTACAGGTTCTGTACCATTGCATGGAAAATTTGATGAAAAAATATTTCCACCACTTCCACACACTAAAATCGTGCATTTTCCAGGGTCCAATCACTTCGGCATAAGTGGCTACTGGGCTAATAGAATATCTGGCAGTGGGATGATAGGCTTGGTATTCACCAACGGTTCACCTGTAGTAACACCCACCAGAGCCACTAAGGTCAGTTCCACTACCGATAAGTCAAAAGAGGTGCTATTCTGTAACCATCTCACCTTGAAAACTTAGGTGAAGTTATCGTGGAGTGAGCTGTCAGTGCCACTGATGCTAGGGATTGACCAAGACGGGATGACACTGACCACTCACTCCACGCAGGTCTTCACGGTGAGATTTTTACAGAATCGACATCCTGGTTACCGACAGGTATGTGTTAGTTTTATTTACAGAAAGTGCAACGTAACTAAGTTCTTTTCACTTTATCACACGCTCTGAACATATCTTAATATAACTTCGAGATCTACATATAATTTGCAGTTAATAATAGTAGGTAGTATTTCAACTATCGGGGTGCGAGATAATCCATGGCACTTAGCAGGAGGAACCGTAAGGTTTTAACCGGCAGGAGGCCCACAAAACCCTCTTTACTCTCCAGGCAGAGGATTTCCATGATGCATATTAAAAACCAAAGCTGCCTTTTTTTGGAGAAATCTATTTATCAGCTTTGCATTTGATTGAGTGTCGCTTCATCGGTTCGCCGTCAACCAATCCTGAACTTAATATAGGAACGTAACCGGATCGGCACCTTCGCCAGCCCCGGGGGGGCTCTGCGATTACGACTGGGCGAAGTTGGTGCTGACACTACGCAAGCAAGGCGACGACCGACAACCTGATGTAAGCGGGGCGACGCCTCAACTTAATTGCCTCGCCCCGAAGTATGCTGACTGAGAGTGAAGGTTCAGGATCAAACCGTATTGCCGCGAGGCAATGCCGTAACTATGCTGTCGATTAGTGTGCATTGCAGTGGGTATGGAGTTTCATAGAAATAATACGGAAACAAATTGTTTTATTTTGAATCCTGTCTGGTGGATCGTGCCAATCCAAACATTATAAAACAAGCATACTTTTATCTTGTTGCAGGCTGCAATCGGCACTAACCCCTTGGCAGTAGCGGGTCCGGGCTTACCGACAACTGGACCATTTTACCTCGACATTTCTTCTGCCACCGTGTCTGTAGGAAAGGTACGACATCTATGTAAGGTACACGGCCTAGGCCTAGCTTTAGAAATTGTTCGGCCGTCTCTATCATGCATTCCTGTGTCAGTCTTTTTCTGAGCTCTTTTAGCTATTAGTTCCCGCACCTACGTACTGTAATTTTTGTATAAATTGTGTAACACTCACAATAAGAATGATGACTAATACAAAAAAAAATCGTAGACATAATGTAATTTCAAGGAAGGGCATAGTAAAAATGAAATAATCGACAAAATCTGCTAAATCGATGTAAATATGAAGGAAAAACACGCTTTAAAACTTATTGGAGGAGATTATTCCCGGCCTTGTCGCGCGGTACGGACAATCTATGGCGCTAGCATGAAGTTACATAGTTGTGACGTCAAGTCTACGATAGTGCTGTCCTTGCCTAACACTTATTTAAAACGTTTATATATTGGCAATTTTTTGAGCTTTTACACCTTTTGTAATATTATTTGCACTATTTGGAAACAAACAATTTTGACAACAAAAAAAAATGACATCATCCCTATTCCAATGTCATTCACAATTCAACACAACAACATTCACTGCGATATTTACGTTGTCAACGAAACTAATTTTATAAAACATCCTACATCCATCGAAAGTGTGTTACGCAATTATGGTGCAGGTGTGAAGCCAACGAACATTATTCTTATGGTCTCTCCATGAAATTTCAGCTAGAAATCTGTCGGCGAAGAGGTATCAAGTTGCAACCAGGCTGGGCGCAAGGACCCGATGGAAAAGAAACACTGGACCCAGATTTGGTGGGTAACAACATCAGAAGGCCAATTCTAGTACTTAAAAACGTTTGAATTCAAGTCGCAATCTCATCTCAGAGACAATCAATGTCACAAAACTTGTCAAAAATGTATGAAAAGGTTGTATTTTCACAGATTGAGACTGAGATTATAATGCGAACGTTCTTAAAAATACGAGAATTGCCCCTCAGGTTTCACCAGCACCCATCCATAATGTACAAAGAGCTAAAGATACAATGCCGGTCGGCGTCGGACGAGGATAGTATAGGCTGATTTTTGCACGCGTTTACGCGGGTTACGGGAGACATACCCTGCATTCTGAATTGGGATGTAATCGATTTGGGCGGGCTTACGTCCGTACCGAATTAGCGTGAGCGCATCTCAAAACGCACATGATATTATTGTCTTAAGATTTTAAAAATAATTGAAGGGTTAAACAACCAATTACAACGTAAATAAAGCCTTAGCCTTATTGGTACCGATTCTCTTGTTCTATTATTAAATTGACTAAAGTGACACAACTTAGCTATATTTTAGTTTGACAGCATTATGATGGCACTGAGTTATTATTTTAGTGAAAATGGCAATTATGCTGTTCTGAATTTGACGTTTTTCACCAAAAATTTTATTTGTCTAACTTAATCTGAATATGAATCTGACTATTTTTAATCGCGATTAAAAAGTTTTGGAATAAAAAAAGTTGTCGTGAACTAAAATTCACACCAACACCTCGACTTCAGGTCCAAAAACAGTTCGGTTTGTTGTTTTTTATGCTTATATCACGAAAATTGTGTGTCCTATAGCAAAAGTAGTGTTTTTTTTTTTGCTATACATATTAAAAAAATCACCTCTGCGCGCCTAAAAAATTCACGAGGTAGGGCAACTCCCCATAGGAAAAAAAAACACGTGGAGATTGTCGAATTCGATTTTAGTTGTGTCAAAATTATTTTTATTTTAAAAAATGCAGAGTCTTTATGATTCTCATAGCCAAAAGTTAGGAATTGTAGTGATAGTTTATTTTGTTCAGTTCGGTGAACAAGAGAATCGGCACCATTATTTCACCATCACGTCTACAGACTATTCGGAGCCCCGACATCGAACTGAAGTAAATTCAGTCCTTCGGAGCCGTGATGCACACGTTAAACGGACAGCATTGATATCAATGCTGTCTCGGAGATCCACGATCCCAATTCGGCTTCAACATCGCACTACACGTGGTGAAGCGCGACTAGTAAAGTCACATTGTTTAGAGCCTCCCGACTCTCGAGGATCCACCGGATTCGGCATAATACCGCGGATGGTAGCTTCGCACCACCGGCCTCTCGGCCGTGTGCATGAACCAAATGTCCGAAACTGCGGTTACTCTCGTACTGAGCAGTATTACTATCGCAACGACAAGACATCAGTAGGGTAACTAATCTAAACGACGATCTAAACCCAGCTCACTTTCCCTTTTGATGGGTGAACAATCCAACGTTTGGCGAATTTCTTTTTGGATTGATAAGAAAAGCCGGCATCGAAAGATCAAAAAGTAACGTAGCTATGAATGCTCGGCTGCCACAAGCCCGTTATTCCTGTGGTAACTTTTCTGGCACCTCTTGCCAAAAACTCTTTTTACTAAAGGGTCGATAGGCCGTGCTTGCACAGTCCCTATGTGTACTGAGCTTGCCTTCGGACACCTGCGTTATTCTTTGACAGATTAACCCCACACGTTCTTCGGGATGTGTGTTTAAATGGGCTGTGTGTTTAATAATTAAGCTCCAGCTATATCTTTGATATCGTCAACCCATCTTCTTGATGGTCTTCCTTGATGGGAAAACCAAGTGGTTTTCCCTCTGGGTCCTTTCTATGCTACGGCACGACTCGTGCACCGGTCATCTTCCATTTTAGCTAGATATCCTGCTCATTTCCACTAATTACATTACGTGTATGTACTAAATAATAATACTAACATATCATTTCATCCCGCCTGTTATCCCAGAAGGGTTAGGCAGAGATGTACCCACAGTACACCCACATTTCGCCAGTTATGTTTAAGTCCCATTTTATAACCCAGCCGAGCCTATTGCCATCAACAGGGCGCAAATCCAGACTCTGGGCTGCTACTGAGAAATTCTAGATTTAAAACAAACAATAACACTCTGCCCGACCTGGGTTTCGAACTCAGGACCTCATGCTCAGCAGTAGTTCTTGCGACCACTAGTGGTCACACATTATTTATTATAATTATCATAAATGTCACAGACACTGATTGTATTACACTATTAACAATCTAGCCAGCGCACCACGGCGACCGGTTCCTTATCGCCGCAGGCGCTGGAATGTTGAGGGGAACGCGTGACGGGTGTCCAAGCTGACCGCGGGCTTTTCCCGCGGCCGCTCGCTAGTCGAGACATGTCTCCGACGCGAAGTGCATGTCGTTCGCCCTCGTACGCCATTGCTTTATTTTACCTCCGTGCGTTCGTAATAAAGTAGCTTATCTGCTGTGCTATACCTTGAGTCTTTCTCCTTCTATTATTATCTGTCTGCTTGTGCCCGAACTATACAAAGTGTATCACAAAGATCAGTGCCTTTTCATTTGGATTTCCCCACACATACGGCGTCGTAAGACTTCTACAGTGGTTTTGAAGAGTTGGTCATCAGTTTGGTTTTTTGCAGGTTCATACCTAATCCCACACTTGTGCTTTCTACTTGTAGACACAGATAATATAATACTACGTACAGATACCCAATCCCATACAATGAAACGACACCTTCCTATGTCTGGCTATTGAGCTGGCTATTTTATTTCGTCCAAATTATCAACAGATGGCAGCATCGGCGACTCACTTATTGCAAGAGACTGTAGTTTTATAAGGCCATCTAGGAGTCAACCTACTTTTAATCGTTTCGTGCAATCCTTTTTATGTAAGTTTACATATTTCCGGGTTCAAAAAAACACTTTTAATAGATTTTAATTATATTTCTTTGTAAAGTAATAGATTAATAAAAGTTGTTTGATTTAAATTAGTAACAATAAAGTAATTACTATGATGTCAGGACAAATTTAGTAAAACGTTTTCTATTGCAAACAAAATAATTAACAGATGACTCTGTTAATTATTTTGTTTAGAGCTTTTATCATTGTATGGGTTCGTATTGAAGTTATATGCTCCATTTATGTTTTTTGTTGAAAATACGTGCATTATGGGTGTAAATAAATAAATCTGCAATAAACAAGGAAGTTTTGATTTTGACAAATCTTACTTCAGCCAAAATTCTGCCTTTTATCGCTTAATTTCATAATGGTTACCTATGCTGCCATCTATGATTTCTTTTCAAGACTAATTATAATTTGTTCGAGTTGAGACTCCATGTAGTAGATGATGTATCATCAAAATCTTTGTTGGTGGAGTTCCCCCAAAAATAATGCCAAAACTGAGGATAGACGCCACAAGCCCATGCTATGCAGGTTATGAGAGTTCCAGTGTTTATTTTATATGCAAGCTCATGTAGGGCATAACCTGATCGACTCACTCGCTAGCATAATTGTTCAATAATTGACTCAGTGTCCAACCAAGTTATGGTATCCAACCGAGTTATGGCATATGCCATAAAATAAAGGATTCTGTTCGTACCTAAATTATTCCTACACCACCTTCAATTCCATTGCAGAAAAAAAATATGCACCTAGATACGTTTTTGATCATCATCGTCATCATCATCATCATCACTTCAGCCGAAAGACGTCCACCGCTGGACATAGGCAATCATCGCCACTTCGAACGGTTCTGCGCTTCCCGCATCCAGTAGATTCCTGCGGCCTTCGCAAGGTCATCGGTCCACCTTGTGGAAGGCCTTCCAACGCTACGTCTTCCGGCACGCGGTCGCCACTCCAGAACCTTTCGGCCCCATCGGCCATCTGTTCTGCGAGATATATGCCCTGCCCACTGCCACTGCAATTCTTCGGGCTATGTCGGTTTCTTTGGTTCTCCTGCATTTCTTTGGATCTCTTCGTTTCTGATCACGTAGGGAAACTACAAGCATAGCCCTTTTCATTGCCCTTTGGGTGACTTTAAGCTTTCTGATGAAACGTGGTCGCTCACAATGGAGGTCATCACTGGCAACACGCACTGGTCAAGGACTTTCGTCTTGAGACACTGGTTATGTGGGACGAGAAGATTTTGCGTAGCCTCCCGAACGCTGCCAAGACGAGTCTGATTCGACGATTGACCACCTTCTCGAAATTGGACCTACCTATCTGGACAATTGGTCCTAGGTAAACATATTCGTCCACGACTTCGAGTTTAGTGTCTCCGATCTTCGTGAGAGTGGGTGTTACATGGGCATTAGATGACCTTTGTTTTGTCCATGTTCATTTTAAGACTCACTCTTTCGGAAGCTCTACTGAGGTCATCGAGCATTGCACTGAGGTCCTCCATGGTCTCAGGCATGACTACTATGTCGTCAGCAAACCGAAGGTGAGTGATGTACTCGCCATTGATTTTGATGCGAGCCCCTTTCCAGTCCAGAACCTTGAAGACATCCTCCAGTGCAGCGGTGAACAGTTTCGGAGGGATAACGTCTCCCTGTCTCACACCGCGCTGCAGAAGGATAGGTTTCGAGGTATGGTCCTGGAGTCGGACTGACATAGTGGCGTTTTCGTACATACACTTCAGCACCTCGATGTACCGAAAGTCAATACGGCACCGTTGAGGAGACTGCAGTACAGCCCATGTCTCGATCGAATCGAAGGCTTTCTCGTAGTCCACAAACGCTGAGCACACAGGGAGGTTATACTCCTCGGTCTTCTGTATAACCTGCCGCAGCGTATGTATGTGGTCTACTCTGCTAAAGCCTTTACGGCAATAGACAATTAGTTCTGTGATTTACCGGCCTTACCTTGTTGTTTTGGACTCTGTTTTATGCTTACGTTTTGGCGCACTTGGTGATTTGTTTGTCATCTTAAATTATCGACGTTCATGGTCCATTACGGCTATTCCACTGGATGTTTCACCAGAATGATGTGTTCATCTTGGACAGGGGCTTTCGAAATTGCCTAAAAAACTTACAGGCATAGGGATATGAGGCACACATCCCACCGATAATACAATGAAGACATGTTTTAGCACGTATATAGTCTGGTCAACAGAAATGAAATAGGTCCAGATTGCATCATCATCACTCAATCATCACTCTCATCATCATCATCACTCTTGTCTAACAGGTAGACGCACAGTAGGAAGTTGTGAACATACCATTTCAATCATATGGTATCTAGGGTTGGGTAGGCACATACAATTGAATCCACCGGCAGATCGTCTAAACGATATTATTATAGATATTGATGAAATGTTAATTAAAAAATTATCTGATAACAGCTGTTTCATTTGGAATTAAAACTAGCATAAGATGTCAAAACAACAAAAGCTATAATATCATAACAGCATAACTTTTCAGGATTATAGTTTTATCATAGTAGGAGAGAAATATTTATAGCAAAATAACCCCATGGAAATTTCAGTAAAATGAGTTTATACATTAATATTAATTTAAGTTCAAGTATATTCAAAGTGATCTCATCGCTATTGGTAGGTGAGCCCAGGCTTCATACATTTTTGCCCTTGGTCTTTTAAAAGTTTCAGTTTCTTCAATAGGTTGGTTGTTAAAACTTACGTTTAGTTGAATAATTTTGTTAAATTGGCTTCTAAATTATTTACATTCAACCAATACATAACACAGCTCAATGTGCTACTTAAGTCAGTTTACATTGTCTCTATCCAGGTTTTGTGCGTACGATGTTCTTTATAAGCGTGCTTTGCAGGTTTCACTCGTTATTAGGTGTTTTTCTATTATTAAGAAAGACTTAAAAAAACTACAGACAAACTGTCGTTTTTTTTAGTCTTTCTTAATATGTTTGTTTGTTATCTTGTAGATAGAGATGAGTTGTTTCTTTTCTTCACAGCTCTTTTGTTTGTAAGTTTGTGGTTTGCGACGTTGCGGTTTGTTTATTGGGCGTTTCTCTATTTCTTTATCTCGTTTCATAGTTTCGCGCAGGTGAAACCCGCGTGGGTTTCACCTGCGTGACTCACGATGCGACACAAGGACACCACGTATCGCACGACGAGCAGTGCCTTTATTCAGTGCGCGATTCGTTTCGTGTGTCGCGCCAGTCTTCACCAGCCTTAACTCGACAAAGGGACTCCTATTTCTGTTTGAATGGTCAAAAGAAAACCTAACCCAACCGAGGCGTGATGCTATAAATTTCGGCATCCTACATTCTCCATACCTCATTATCGTAAAGTGCCCAGGGTGCCAGTGCCCCTAATAGGTTAGAGACGTCCCTGCAGATATTATAGTACCTACATGCTTCTTCTGTCCGATTTTCAGGCGATAAAATCCGGGTCCCTGATGCCGTTAGGCGGCAACGAGAAGTCGGGTGGGTACAAAGGCTACGGACTGGGAGCGTGTGTCGATTTGCTTTCTGGAATTCTGTCAGGTTAGCACAGTCAAATTGTATGTGTGCACGTCGTTGTGCAGGTTTCTTCAACCAATGCATCTTCCCTGTTATTTAGTTGAGACCCAAAAGTTGTAGTGAAACTTGAGCTGAAAGAACCCAGGTGAAGAAGGTGCCATTCGACGACCCAAGATTAAAATGTAATAAACCAGAGAGTGGAATAGCCAGATTATAAAGTCCAAATGCGAATTCTTTAGTAGCCAATTCCTGAAATAATAATATGCTTAGCCCAAGATGCTTTGCACGTTTTTCAATACTTCATCATCATCAGATCAGATATAGATCTAAACAAATCTAAATATTCGTTCTTTACTTTTGTACAGGTTCTCACTACGGTCATCACGTACCCAAGTGGACACCGACTGTTAAAGTTGTGGCGGACATCGGCCATACCTTTCTGGCCATCAACCACAAATGCTTCGCCCCAGGTTTTGAAGAGCGCGTCTCCGATGTTATACAATATTGGCGGGGCATGAAACCAGTGCGTATAACCATCTAATGACATGGTTTTACTCTACACTTTTATCTGAAACTAGCTTCATCCCGCGACTTCGTTTGCGTGAAAGTCGTAAACGAACAACAATTTAGTAAAAGAGCAGCTATATTTTCATAAAACTTTCCTATATACTACGTTTGTAGTTTTGGTCTCAGCAGCCAAAATATGAAGAGAGTCAGGACTGGTGACGTGGTAGCAAGCTACGTACAGTTGTCCGTGTGAGAAGCAGCTCGTCCTACGGGGCGAGCATGGGCGTACCCAAGACGTTTGTGACATGACATGATAATTTATGTCATGTCTTATTATTTTCTTAAATGCTGGCACATGCCAACCATGTGACATCATATTGAAGCGCGTCATTTCTTTCCAGTTTCTGACTTCATAGTGACTTCATTTCCCATTTACTGTGTACTTCACAGTAAATGAGAAATGTCTATGACCATATTAATATGCGACCAAATAAAAAAATACGTCTGTTTTAGACGTTTTATTTTAATTGGTAGTGCAGTTTATGCAGAAAACAACTTTTTAATTTTGTTGGGATCTCATGGGGAAGGTTAGGCAAAGCTAATTGTAGATGACGTGCCATAGCTATGTCCCTACGGCCTACAATAAATTTGAAATTTCGTTCATTCACTTCCATTTCGTGTTCATTAATGAGTTTGGTTTTATTTCAATTATTCGTTATTTTCGGTGATTTCAATATTTTACATGGGAAGTGTCCGAATTTTACACGTGTCTTATTTCCTCGTAATCACTTTCTTCAAAATGTTTCCGATAAAACCACGAACTCAAAAAAATCTTTAAAAATAGCTTTAAGCCCCAAGCTTCTTATTTTAGGGGCTTTCGGGAAATGACCGACTCCAATTTCGGCGTATTTAGGAACAGAACAACGCGTCATTTTCGCGAACAAAAAACAAAACCAACTAACGCCTTTTATTATTACCTTGTGGGAACTAGCTACGACAGCGCCATTTTGACAGTTTTCTTCCCCATTCATATTTAATTAGGGACTGGACGGAGCCCACATCCCTCATGTCGACAACCTCGCGAACTAAGTCAAGATACTTGATTTGTTTATCTTTTTCGGCTTTCACTAGGTTCCCGTCATACTTCCACCGTAATGCCAACAATCAATGCGCGCCACTTTATTCGATCCACCACCTCTGTACTCAGGCTGATTGACAACAATAGTGTTGCCGGTAATGATGGGTCGATCCCAGTACAATGTGGTATTTCAATTTTCGAGAACAAGGTTGTGTCTATGCAAGTACTCTTCGTTAGCTAGACGAGAACACCCACAGATAATGTGTCTGTTAGATTCCCCCGGACCATTGCATGGCCAGCAGATGTCAATCGTGCCGTCTTTCACAATAAACCACCGGTAATTGTCCGTCAGGAAAACTTCGTCCATTATTCGCGTCACAGAAACGAATCCAGGCTACGGACGCTAGTAGATCTATATCGGGTCCATGTAGGGCCTGGAAAAGTCAGTGAAATTCCTTACACCTTGCCATACATCCCAGCGATCATTTTAGTGTCAAACACTACAGGCTTGCGCCAGTTCTCTTGACCCAAAGAGAGTCGAGATTCGAGAATCTAGCGATTGTGGATCGTCTTAACGTTTATAAGGCCTCGACCTCCACACTTTCGCGAGATATACAGTCTCATTCGATAACCGTGGGTGATGCATTCGATTTGCAGTCAGCAGCGTACGGAACCTTCTATCCAGATCGTCGAATACAGTCGGAGTCCATTTGTGTATCCAACGACCCAACCGTTGAAGGCGCCCACCACGCACACAGGTCGTGAAACACAAAATACAAATGATACAAAATAAAATAACGACAACAATAGTGTGTGCCACACGGCGCGCCCAAAAGGTTCATTTGAGCATTAATGACACACATGATGTCTGACGCTGGTTTTTTAATGAACCTTTAGGGACAAGTGACGGGCAGTACAAACAGCTACATTACAAACAGTTACAGTACAAACATACCTTATATATAATGTTTATACTAATAAATAAAGTAGCAATTGAAACATTGAAAACCTGTTCTTATACTGGAAGCTGTCCCTGACACGATAGGTGTCATTTGAGGCAGCAAAGAACGGAAAATCACCGAACGTCCATTCATCCTCTAAACCATTATATATTTTCGTGGAACAGGAATGATGTTTTAAGCTAAGTACTGCAGGCATTTTATATAAGTGACACATTTAAGGCGACCATATCCAGTTTCTGTTGCGATTCTATCAGACACTGCCTTAGACGTGTTCTAAACGAGTGGATAGTGTCCAGACCCTTAGTGGAGGTGGGATATTATTCCACACCTTAGATGCAGCGTATCGGAGAGTTCAATTAGTAACATTGATGCCCAACTCTTCCAACATGCCCAAATACTTAAAGGTTTCGGATGCGTTGAGGGCTCTAAAGGTTTATGGAATCCGAAACTTATAATAAATTAGTTATAATATTAGGTCAAAGATTTTTTTTTCCTATTTTATACGTATAAAGTTGTAGTTGACAATTCCAAGGTTTTGATAGCATTAAATAGATGTTGTTTTTAAAAAGAAAAGTAAAAACGATTTATCGCCAATTTTCAATTATTATCTGTCTGCCAAAATTAATAAATCAAACGAAGAAATTCGGTACATTTTGCAGTTGTACTACAAAAAAGGGAAGCAAGCAAGCAAGGCAAACAAGCCGCGAAAAAAAATTTGACTTTTATGGACTTAAAGCAGTGTCAGTAACAGTAGCACATAGTTGCTTCAAGCGTTTTCAGTCCGAGAATTTTGATGCAGTTTGCTCTGTTCGCCCTATTACGGATCAAATCGATGGCATTTTTTTTTAAGTTGAGCAAGATATTAGTAGTTACGATATAGCTGAAGAACTCTTCAGCTATGTCGTAACTAAGGACTAATATCAAACCCCAACCCAAAAAAGGTCTTCAATTTTTATTTAAAATTTTAAAAATCTTTTTCCTCGACCTTTTATTATTATTTCCTTTATTTAATTATTAACATGTATAAATCATATTTTATATTAGCTTGTATAAAAACTAAAAATATAAAAAAATTGTTTGCCCACCGGTATCGGGAACAGGGTCCATGCTACTGGCGGTCAGGGCTCCAGAGCGAGGACCTGCTAACAATGCGAGTCGTCTCCAAAAGTACCGCGCTCCGTGTACTTATTATTATTTTGTCCTGACATTTCGCTGGAGTCTGAGGTCCCGGTCCTATGGAAGGCGTACGAGAGGCTGACGGCAACTCCCAGAGACCCGTTTGACGCTTTTAATGGAATGTGTTACCAACCAACGACTATCCCCTGTACGCCCATTTTTTTCCCCCGTGTTCCCTTCTCACACTTGCAGCGGGGATCATGGGAACTTGTGCGCCTTCACGATCCCCGGCTAGTGCCGGCCCGCATGTGCGGGCTTACTCATGTCCGCAGGGGGAGTGAGTTGTCAAACTCCCAGCGCGCCGTTCAATAGGGGCGCGCATGGAACACTACGCGCCGCCGCCTCGTGTCCAGTTACATGGGGGGCGGCGGACGTGCCCAAGCCCGCCGTCCCTCTGGACCTGTCTTTAGGGGCTGGAAGAGGGCGTTGTTCGCCCTCCGCCGACGCCCGGCATGTCTGCTGCGGATCGGGAGAGTAGCCTAGGCCTCCCTCAACCTTTCCGCAGCCTCTTTCTGTGCAATGACGGTTTCACAGAAAGTGATCACCGCATCCATCCAACTCGGCGTTCCCTACCATCAAGGAACGACTGCCGGCAGCGACAAGTCGGCTCCGACTTCTGATACGAGGGCAGGGCGCGGCTCCTCCCATGCGGCACACTCTGCCAGCGTATGCGACTCCGTGTCCTCCAGACAGTTGATGTAGTGATGAGTGTCAGGCTCCCTATTTATGCGACACAGGTACTTTCTGAACCAACCATGCCCCGAAAGCAACTGCGTCGCCCGAAACGACAGAGAACCGTGCGTCCTCCCGAACGTCGTCGAGCACTGGTCGGATCGCCTCGAAGGTAGTGAGGCCGGCGGAAGGGCGCAGAAGCCTGTCCAGCCACTCCGCCACCAGGACATCGTGGAGCTGCGACCGACGCAGCTTGATCTCTCGCTGCATCGGTCCACCGCCCAGCGCCCGCACCTCGCGCCCGGTGGCGCGAGGGATCTCGCCTATAGGTCCAATGGCGGAGATCCGGCCAGTGCACAAGCCGCCTCGTAGGAGATCGTGCGATACCCCCTGATAGCCCGGACGGCCATCGCGATTTTCGCAGTATCGCGATGCTGCCGGCCGTCAGGTCAGAGGCTCACACCGGGGCCCCGTACAGGGCCATGAATCGCACGACCCCCTGATACAACCTCCTACAGGTGGTGCTCGGGCCCCAGATAACGAAGCAGCGTTGGAGCGCGCCCACCGCGCCCATCAACTTGGGCGCCAGCCGCCGAAAGTGGGGCCGAAGTCCCACGGGCTGTCGAGCACCAATCCCAGGTACATTATGGTAGACTCGACAGCAATTCGGGTCCCCCCGATCACGATGTGTGATTCCGGTGGCGGCGCCCGCCGGGGACCGTGAAAGACCACGGCCTCCGACTTGTTGAGGGCCACCTCCAGGCCCAGGCGCCGTATGCGGCCCGCCACCTGGGAACCGCAGCCGTCGCCAGCAACGTTGCCTCCCTGTGCGAGCTCCCCCGGGCCGTGACCAGCGTGTCATCCACGTAACCCGGGCCCGGTTGGAGCTCAGCTCACCCCTCAGCACCCAGTCGTAACCGATGTTCCACCACGACCTAGCCCTGTGGAATACCGCACGACATTTCGCGCCAGCCCCTGCCGTCGCGTCCCCTGTAGGTGACACACCTCTCCTCCAAATAAGCCCCAACGATGTGACGGAGGTACCGGGGCACCCTATGGTAGCACAGTGCCTCCCGTGTACAGCTCCAGGGCCGGGTATTGAATGCGTTGAGGATTTCGTGGTGTGATGGAAAACCTCACTGTCGTCCAGATCCGGCCCTTCTCTGTACAAGTGGCCGACGAGGTGGCTGCAATTACACGATCGAACAGCTTCCCCACCTGGTCCAGCATTACTATGGGCCGGTATCATCCTGAGCAGGACCAGACCACCTGTTTTCCACAAGGTAGGGACCTGACCCCGCTCAAGGCAAGCTGAGTAGAGTACTCTCAGCTGGGGCTCTAGCTCTTCCAGAGCGAGGAAAGCGCGCTGCCAGGAACTCCGTCGGGCCCCAGGGCAACGGTATTGGCCCGGAGCCGCGTTACGGCCGTCCTCATCTCCGGCTGTGTCACCTCAGTGACGCTCCCGACCTACTCATCATCCTCTGACTCTGCGGTTGTGGGCAAAGCCATCGGCGGCGGCACTTGCTGCTCTTGAGCAGGGAAGAGAGTTGAGACGACTTCGTCCAGCAGCTGAGGCTGCTGACTCTCAGCGAGTGGGGGCGCCCAGTCACGTAATTTCCCTCGGACAGCACGATATGGGCGCCCCCACGGATCCCCGTCTGGGGTCGCCAACATCTCCTCTCTGGCTCAGCCACAAAGCCGCCTTCGCGTCGGGTTCCGGAAGAAGCTGCGCTGTATGAGGTGTACCGCGCGGCTTCTTCCGTAAGCCGACGCTGTCTCCTCCACGCTCGTCACGCGTAAACTCAGTAAACGGAATTGTACCATCAGTGGCATTCCATCTCCTCGGCTCCTCCTTCCCTGGGCCGGGAAGGCTGCTGGGTTACTTGGCTGTGGGTGGGGCGCAGTTCCTCCGACAGCCCTGTCCTCTTTTTCTCTTGGGTTTGGGTGCCTTGGAAGCTTTCCCGCCAAGTCTGTGGGCTTTCTCGCAGCTGCGCAAAGACTGCAGTTTGGTGCCGCAGAGCACTGGGCCGCCTTATGGCCGGACTGACCGCAGCGATAGCACTGATCGCTGCGGTCTATGTATGTCGGCGGTGCCGTGCCCAGCCCGGTCGCGTTGCTGCGAATTTTCACCCACCGACACGTTCTCAGACGGACATCCATCGTTTCGGGCAATGGCCGCCACTACCTCCTTTGGGGTCATTGAGTCGTCCAGCCCATCTAAGTGCAATTCTGTCGTTATAGTGGACCTGAAGACCCGGGCGTCCTCTGGCTTGAGGACTTCCCGGAGCTTGGTGGCCAGAACGTCCGCCCTCTCTTGCCTTGCAGCACCCGACACCTCAAGACCCTGGCACTGAACGGTAGCTACGGGCTGCCGTTCTAAAAACAAAGCCAGCTGGGGCGCCAAAATCGCTTTAGTCCAGCTTCTGCCACATCTCCGCTAGGACCGACTTCTAGGTCATTCCCCTGTGCAAATGTTCGGGCTGCAGCGTAATAACTACGGCCTGGAAGCGTGGGGGGGTGACCTTAGATGGCCTTGTGCCCTCTGGAGCCGGTCCCTCCAGCCCTCCTGACCGGGAGGTGAAGTCGCCGGGAGGGCGCTCTCTTGAAGAGCTTGCTTGGGAAGGGGGCGCGGACGCACAAGTCTGAGGCCATGTGTTTTCATGGTCCTCGGAACGCGCCACACTAGGGTCCCCACATAACGGCAGGAGGGGTTCACATCGGCGTCGAGTCGACGATGAAGTACCTGGGACTCGTCCTCGACAGTCGGTGGAACTTCGTGGAGCGGCTCCTGCCCAATCTAGGGGTTCCAAACGCTTCCTGCCCGAGACTCCACGCAGGGATCGTGCGGTCCATGGCACTTTACGGGGCACCGGTGTGGGCTCATGCTTTGAGGCGCCGACCAGCCTGCCGGTTGAACGCGTCCCAAAGGGTCATGGCCATCCGACTGGTTTGGGGATACCGCACGGTCTCCTGCGGGGAGGCGAGCCTCCTTGCCGGATTGCCGCCATGGGAAAGCCCTCGCGCAAGTATGGGACTGGCGCGAGGAAACAAAACGCCAGGGTGTAACTCCATTGGCGCGATAAATCACGGTACAGCGGACAGAGCTCCCGCGGGATCTCATTGCGACATCGTGGGTGCGATTGTCGCAACCCAGTGATGGGCTAGCCACGAGGTGCTGCGGCGTCCTCAGCTTCCACCGCCGGATACAGGTCCTCACCAGACCCGGTTGTTTCGGGAGGTTCCTGTTTCTCATAAGGCGGGAGGAAACGCCCGGGTGTCACCATTTTGAGGATCGCCCGGAGGACACGGTGGAGCAAACGGTGGAGGTCTGCTCGGCGTAGGCGGTGCACCGCATTGACCTCGCGAAGGCGATCGGCGGCGGCGATCTCTCGCGTCCGGCTCTGGTCCTAGCCACGGTACGGAGCGAGAGCGAATGGGATCTATCCGGTAGTTTTTGCGTGATGCTGGAACATACATTCAGGCAAACAAGTAAACAGACAAAAAGCCAAAAAAAAAAAATTCGTTCGAGTCGTTCCCGGACCTCGCAAAAAATCCTTTAAAAAAATATATTCAATGTACAGTTTTGATTTTATTTAGTATTTATGATTAGACATAACATTTTTCTCATTTTTTATTTTTTTTTATTTTCCAGGCAGATCCAAAACTTCCAGTGCTTGCTCCAGGAGACATGGAGAAGATGGCAATGGCCGAAGCGGAATCATCTGGCGTGCTTGTGTACATCGAGGACATGTTCGAGACTTGCGACAAACTAGCCGCGGAATTAAATGTGGAACCAATAAAAAGGATAAAAGTGTAAGTGTGAGTAAATTGTTTTTACACAATAATGATCTTAACAGACGTTTTAAAATAAATGACTAGCCAAAAGTTATGACACTATGTGTCGATGACGGCACAGCTACCATTGGCTGTGCATACAAACAAATTTATGATAAGGCCCTTAATACTAACGTTCATTTAATAATAACACGGCTCAATATCATCCTCAACTTAAACAAAATAATAAGTAATCTTACTTCAAATCGGCGTAGTTACTATGATGCCTTACCCACGTACAGTAGAGACAAGTATGTTTACCTAGGACAAACTGTCCAGTTAGGAATGTCCAACTTCGAGAAAGAGGTGGGCAGCTGGGAAGCTACGAAATATCTTCTCGCCTCACATACCGCAGTGTCTCAAGACGAAAGTCTTTGTCCAGTGCACGTTGCCAGTGATGACCTATGGCACTGAGACGTGGTCGCTCACAATGGGCTTTATTAGAAGGTTCAAGTCACCCAAGGAGCAATGAATACGGCTAAGACCCCACAAATAAGCCCCGATGTTAAATGTTGACAGCGCATCAATCGCTAACTGCATATCATGGCTCTATGTGTTCTTTAACTAACGTATCGTAAGTTAACGTTACGTATCGGAATCATTTTTTGGGGTAATTCAACAAATAAGAGTGTCATTTTTAAAACCCAAAAAAGGTGCCTTACTAACTATATTTGGATTTCATGTAACTGAGAGCTGCAAACCCTTTTTCAAAAAGTATAAAATCTTAACATTTTAATGTTTGTCAAATCGAACCCACGCCTAGGTATTCCTTCGAAATAGACACGACAATAGCAAATTTTGCATTCCTAGATCTAGGACAGCTCTACTGCGTAAAACTGTATTCTGTGTGGCGCTAATTCTTTATAATACGTTGCCATAATATTGGAGGGAATTAACCAAAGACAAATCTACATTTTTGTTCCTATTTACTTAGACAGTTGATTGGATATTTTACTACTCAGTCAAGAAAGTACCGGGAAAAGATCACTAAAATAATTCATAACTCACAAAATGTTGGTTATTCATCCAAATTTATGTTATCGCCTTCGAAGTATGCTCCTTCAGAAACGATAAACTTACGCCAACGACTAATTCAATCATCAAAACATTTTCAAACGCTTTTTCCGGAATTGAGTTCAGTTCTTGCCGCGAATTCTCCTCTATGTCTTCTACCGAATGGAAACGAGTGCCACGAAGTAGTAATTTGCGTTTATGGAAAAGAAAGAAGTCTGCTAATTTGTGAGGTTTTTTTTAAAAATTCGTTCACAATTATGGCCTTGTGCGAAGGCGTATTATCGTGATGCAAAATCCAAGAATTTCCTTTCCACAAATCTGGACTTTTTCGTCGAATTTGGTCTCTCAAACGCCTCATAACGCTCAATATTTATTTTTTTTACCGTTTGACCTTCCGGCAAGAATTTCGAGTGCAAAACACCGATAGTCAACATGACTTTGACTTTTGATCGACTTTGTCGTGGTTTTTTCGGTTTCGCCGCGGCGGCAACCCAACCGAAACCGAAAAAAAAAGAAAAAGGCGCCACTCCTAAGCTTGTTGGCTAGTTTGCATGTCAAACTCGTAAACCCACGTCTTGTCACCAGTAACAATGCGTTTCATAAATGTTGGGTCGGAATTGACTCGTTCTAGCATGTTCTCAGCGACTCTTATTCTTTTGAGTTTTTGGAGAAAAAACTGGTCTTTAGGGACTAGCCGAGCGGCAACATGTTTCATACCCAATGATTTTTTTAAATGGTACCGGATCGTCTCGTGAGACAAAGAAAGTTCAGCGGCTATCTTGAATGAGGATTTCTTCGGTCACAATCTCCTTCACTTTTGCGATGTTAACTTCAGTTGAAGACGTTGATGGCCTACTAGAGCGAGGCAAATCTTCCAGCACATCTCGACCGCTTTTGAACGCTCTGTACCACACATACGTGGGACACTCGGAGAAGTTTTGCTAAAATAAAAATTTATGTGAAAAAAAGATCTTATAAGCATGTGTTCAAACATGTATGACATATTACACAATCATATGTTGAGTTGAGTTTCCCATTTAATGGACAAAAATATTGTACAGCTACATCCATATTTCACTTAAAACATAACATCTCGCCTGTGATCACACCCCTATAGTACACCCACATTTCGGCAGTTATGCTTTAGTCCCATGTAATAGGGGGCGAGCAGTTACACCGTGTATTATAACATAAATTTTGCCATACAACCTTGTTTTTGTTCCGTCTAATGCCATGTTAAATAAAGTATGATACTCGTAGTACCGTCTATAGATAGTGCAATTCATGAAGACGCGCCCCACCAATTTTTGGTTGCGGGGATCCCGGGGTGCGGGGAGTTTGCTCCGAGCGTCAGTCGCGAACCGTCAGCGCTTCGATGCACACAAGTAGTACACCCTATGTTGCAAAAATCCAGACTTGGCACGAAAGTTGCTCTACTTTATAATTTTTTTAAATGTCGAGAAAATCTCAGCGTGTTGTACTTAAAAGCCAGGTATGTAAATGATTGTTTAGAATTTCGTAGTTACTAAAACACATGACAAAAGCAAAGGAAAGTAATTTAATTTTGAAAATAGCAAATTTTACTAAAAAGAAGACTTCATTTCATCTTTAAATATAAGTAAAACTATTGAATGTTTTTTTTTATTTTAGGCAAGAGAAATTATTTCTAAAGTTTATGATTTTATGAAAAAAGAAGCAAGTAAAAATTATGCAGAAAAACTCACTGATGCGCGATGGAGAACCGCATAGGCTGTTGGAGTATCTGAAAGCCAAGTGACTAGAATTCTACGCGAAAGAAAGGAATATACTAATACAATGAAGCAAACTACAGTACCTGCTATGGAATCGAATATAACTATGGAGACGGATGCGATAGTTCCTGTAGTCCCAAGTGCGGAGCGTACAACAGAGCCGACTACGGAAGCGGATATTGAATCTGAAAATGAAGCGAGTACGTCGCAATCGAATCTAGTAGGCAGAAGTGCTTCTATTTTTACATCACCTATGAAGAAGAGAAGGGTAAGACCACGAAAAATTAATTTAGACGAATTTGATATTGGTGTAGAACTATCCTAAACTATCATAGAGAACATAGGCAATTTCCAACATTATCACGACTTAATATTGTTTTGAAAGACCGTATGCAATTTGACGGATGTATTACAACCCTAAGAACATTGTTACTTAAACTGGGTTATAAATGGAGAAAAACTGAAAAGGTGCTAACCGAAAAACATGATATTCAAATGTTAAGATTGAAATATTTAAAACAGGTAAAGTCTTTTCGTAATGCAGGTAGACCTATAGTCTACACAGATGAATCATATATTCATACCAACCACGTGCAAAAAAAATCCTGGGCCGAAAAATGTTCTAAAACAGCAATAAAACAAAATATAACAAAAGGAGTGCGCATAATTATAGTACATGGCGGAAGTGCAGAGGGTTTCGTACCAAATGCGTTGTTGACATACAGAGCAGAGATCAAATCCGGAGACTACCACGATAACATGAACACAGAAAACTACTTAAAGTGGCTAAAGGAGAAACTAATACCAAATCTCCCAAATGATGCCGTGGTAGTCTTGGATAATGCAGCCTATCACAATACTAGTTCGGAAAAAATACCAACATCCAACTCCAACAAATTAGACATGAATACTTGGCTGAATGCAGAAAATATCCATTTTGAACCAAGCTAAGGCTTTAAGACCTACCTCAATGAAAACTTTACTACTACTGTACCACTGAAGAACCAAAATGATGTAGATAACGCCTGCAGATATCGCACTAACGCCATTCAAGTGGCTGCTTGGATAAACACTCCCTCTTGGCCCAAAGAGTGTGGAAGTTTTTCCTTCACTTTCGCCAGCAATCCTTTGTGCCAGACACGGTCAAAAGCTGGTTCGCATGCACTGCAGTGTTTTTGGGTCGCTAGGCCTGTAGGTAGCGTCACCTGCAGATATAGGTTATAAATGATTTTCATCGACACAGCGTTTCAAATCACGTCCACGGGTGCTGGTAATTCATACTTTATTTAACATAAAGTATGAATTATCAGCACATATTATGGCATTAGACGGAACAAAAACAAGGTTGTATGACAAAATTAATGTTATTATACACGGTGTAACTGTATTGAATGAAAAAGTAGACTTTTTTTTTACAAATCAATGATTATTTACTAACAATACTTTTATTGTAGTTTTACTTTTATAGTGCACGTGAAATTTGGATGTAGCCTAATGAATGTAGGTAAAATATTTGTTGGTCAGTGCTTTCAATAATTTTGTAATGTTCATAATCCAAGACCGCCTCAAAATAATGCTGGAATGAATTCAGATTTTCGGTGCCATTCTCATCGAACGATATTATTTTTAAAAGCTCGTAATTGTAACTAAGTAGGTCATCACAAGTCACACAGTTCCTGTTTCCTTCATCAATGTTAATTGCCTGTTCCAAAATACTGATGCCAAATATTTCGATATTTTTATATTCAATGGCAAAAACGCCTGTCTCTTTTGACTTGGTTTGATTGGCAGGACGCATTTAAACACTTTTTAGTGAAAGTTGCACTGAAAAAATATCTTATACCATGGGGTCTCAACTAGAACATTTTATAATTAGTCCTCAAAAAAAGTCAAAGATGGCAGCATAGGTAACCATTATGAAATTAACAATCATTAGAAAGCGATAAACGGCAGAATTTTGGCTAAAGTAAGATTAGTAAAAATCAAGACTTCCTTGTTAAATGCTGATTTATCTATTCACACTCGTTTTTCAACAAACAAACATAAAATAAGCTTTTACCTTCAATTCGAACCCTTATAATGATAAAAGTAGTCATCTGTTAATCGTTTTGTTTAGAGCTCTTTGCAATAGATGGTGTTTTACTCAATTGGTTCTGTCTTTAAAATAACCTTTATAGTCACACATTTAAATCAAACAACTTATTTTAATTATATTTCTTTACATAGAAACATAAAATAAATCTATTAACATGTTTTTCTGAAACCGAAAGTATCAAACTTTATTTTTAAAGGATGGCACGAAACGTTTTAAAAGTAGGTCGACTCCTAGATGGCGACGTAAAACTACTGTCTCTGGCAATTAGTGAATTGCTGATGCTGCCATCTGTTGAACATTTTTATGACGAAAAATTGCCAGCTCAATTGCCAGACTTAGGGAGGTGTCATTTCTTTGTATGGGATTGGGTATCTGTACGTAGTATTATAATATCTGTGCTTATACACATACTTGTGTTAAAAAATGTACGACATATTACACAATCATATGTAATATGGTTGACTTTCTCATTGAATGTGCTTAAAACATAACATCTCGCCTGTAATCACAGAATGGTTAAGCAGAGGTGTACCTATAGTACACCCACATTTCACCAGTTATGCTTTAGTCCAATGTAATAGAGGGCGAGCCTTTTGCCATCAACCGGGCACAAATCCAGACTCCAAGTTATGCGAATAAAAAGAAATATTCTTTAAGTTTTTTTTTTACAAGTATTAAACCTTATCTAAGTACTCTCCATTAGCCTCTATACAACGTTTCATGCGTCTGAACCAGTTTTCGAAACACTTTTTCCAGTCCGCCGTAAACACCTCGTTTACAGCCTGCTCGAACGCTGACAGCGAAATTTCCGGCGGCGAAAATTGTATCCCTTTGATCAGATTTTTATTTTCGGGAATAAAAAGAAGTCACACGGTGCTAGGTCAGGGCTGCAAGGAGGGTGATCCAGGAGTTTGACCAGCGTGCTGTCCAGGAAGTCCCACGTTTTGAGCGCGATGTGCGAAGGTGCGTTGTCGTGGTGGAGCAGTAGCCCGCGGAGCCGTGTTTGGTCGCTTGTTGCTCACAACAGAAAACTTCTGCCAATCATTTGGTAGTATACCATTCAGCGTTGATGCTTCTTTGGTTCCGTAAAGGAATTGACACCAACTGTCCAGGAAGTCCCACGTTTTGAGCGCGATGTGCGAAGGTGCGTTGTCGTGGTGGAGCAGTAGCCCGCGGAGCCGTGTTTGGTCGCTTGTTGCTCACAACAGAAAACTTCTGCCAAGCATTTGGTAGTATACCATTCAGCGTTGATGCTTCTTTGGTTCCGTAAAGGAATTGACACCAAGTAGCCAGTCAAATTGAAAAAGCTATTATAATCGCGATCAAAATCTGCCACCCGCTTCTAGATCGCTTCACTTTGGTAGGCGTTCATTCGTTTTGAAACACCCAAACCGTCGACTGGCGCTTCGTTTCAGAAAAAACGATAACGATGACGATCGACGTTAATGATGTCGCGCAAACACGCCGAGACGAGCCTGCTTCAAATTTGTTTATCATATCGCGGCACCATTCCACCCGGGCCTGCTTCTAAGCATCGGTGAGGTTTTGTGGCACCCAGCATGAAACTATCCTCCTCACGCGAAAATGCACGTGTAGAATTTCGTGAAGGCTTCCCGATCCAACCTGCATTATGTGCTGAATCTCTTGATACATAACTCTCTTATCGTCTTGGATATTTTTTTCACTGCTGGCACATTTTCTTCCGTAACAGCCGTCAAACGGCGACCACTCTATCCTACTAAACCACAGAGCATTTAAGATGAAAAAATTTCTTACAACTAATTTGTAAAGCCTTTGTGCTGGTGTATTATAGTCAATATGACACCCTAACCCCATAAACCATACAAGGGATATTACAACATAACATAACATCACGCCTTGTTTCCCCGAAGGGTTGGGCAGAGATGTACCTATAGTACACCCACATTTCGCCAGTTATCTTTTAAGTCCCATGTAATAGGGGGCGAGCCTATTGCCATCAACCGGGCACAAATCCAGACTCCGGGCTGCTACTGAGAAAATTCCAGATAGAAAAACCCAATAACACGTTGCCCGACCTGGGAATCGAACCCAGGACCTCAGGCTCAGCAGTAGCGATTGCGACCACTAGACCAACGAGGCAGTTAGGCACTAGACATTAATAATAATAAGTTTATTGATCCAAAAATATATACATAGACACAGGTTGTATAGTAGTATATGCTAAGACTTAATCAACTAACAATGGACACAAAGGGAGAAAGAAATAATTGTCTATATTACCAAAAACATTAAATTCTGTCTCCTAAAGTAGGGGTGGCCTGTATCTTAGGAGACAGTGATTCAACCAATCACACTGTGGGAATTTGTGCGCATAAGGGATATTATATGCGCACAAATTCCCACAGTGCGATTGCCGGTAAGGCAAGTGCAGTACCAATAAGCAATAGCATATCTGCTATAATGAATGCATGAATCTAATGACATGAAAAAAAAAACCAGCGGTATCTTTTAAAACCTCTACTTATATGAAAACATAATTAAGATCGCCATATTCTTATCCTTTTTATTAAATGATCTATCCTACTAGATGCTTCAAATGACACTTATTTCAAATCTGTTGGATGGTGGGGACGTTTCTTCCTATCATCCTTTCACAAAAAAAAATATTTTTGTTGTGAGGACTGAGGTACCATAGTAGTTTAGTTGTTATAAATGATTGTTCTTAAATGCTCTGTGGTCTATAGTTTTAGTACAACTTTACAAATTCTCTACAAATTGTCTGTATTCACAAAAAACCTTAATTTTTTTAATACTTTCCCGAGATATGGCTGATGGTCTGTGGGAACTGAGGGACCACAATTTTTGAGCTGTTTTGTTCTACAATTGTATTAAGTCTACTACTAAATCCTGGATTTTTATTTTGTGAATACCCTTTATTTTATGGTCCCACAGTTCATACGCATGTGAAAAGGAGGCCTTTTTCCTGCAGTGGGACACCATTAAAACATCATGTCTACCACTTAAACATCACGAGAGTATTTGGGGAATCAATTACCTATTTTCATAATTATATATGCAAAATTGTGATAGATGAAAATCATCAGCAATAAAATCAGTTCTGAAAAATAGCGATAAAAACATATTCTCCATGTGTTAATAGGGAGAGGAACGTAATCGGGAGAGGAAGAATCTAGATAAATCTTGAGTTAAAGTGAGGGTCGTTGTTCGAGTATTCAAAAAATATGTGATCCAGGTTGTGCACTTCTCCCTTCTCCATCCTGCACTCGTAGAGAGATAAGTCGCGAACACGGATTTTTCGCAATAAGACGGAGAGTATTTAAAAACAAAAACCTAAACAGATTCTACAGAGAACATTTTTACAGATAAAATTTATGACGTCAATTGTTAGTGTAATGCTGTTGATAGTCTTGACATCTGTGCTTCTGCTTGATATTGACATTTTGCGTTGAGTGTTTTTTTTTTATTCGTCCAAAGGGCAGGCCTCAGGTCTTTCGATCATACCGCCTCGTCTTCCGTGTAGAATTTCTTACGTGGTAAGTAAAAAAAAAAAAGTCTTTCGTTTAACCTGTCACTACATTATTTATTTTATAAATTATGTCTTTCGTAGATTTAAATGAGTCATTTTATTTTAGTCTATGCGTCAAATGCAGGTTAAAAGTCATTTTACTGTCAATGTCAAGCTAAACTTGAACACATTTTTCATGTTTTCATCACATTGTTTTTATTTTAATTCTTCCATTTCCAATTTGCGTTGAGTTATTGACAAGAAATGACAAGTAAAATATTGTTGCCATAAACGAAAACAAGGAATACAAGTTTCTTTGGCTGGGTTATACTGTACATAGTATACAGATAAACTGTCTAGTCTTACTAACTACTACATACCATTAGGTTACCCTAAAGGTACGGCGGGTACCTTCCCAGGCGATGGCAGCAGACTGAAGCAGCAGTGCCGCCCAAACGCAATGACGGACCGCAGCAACTCTATTAGCTACTTCAGTCAACTTTCAGTGACTGTCACTAACAGAGCTTCAAGACGTATTTTTTTGTTTGAAAAGTTATATTTCGTGAAATTGAGGAAGAGAAATCCCGCTGCTTTTATTCGTATTAGGGATCAAAATTGCAGCTGCACTGTCGCCTGCGTTTATTGTCAACCGCAACGCCACTGTCGACAGCGCAACGTCGCCGTCGTATGTAGTCTGCCATCCCCTATATGGTTGTATCCTCAGATAGATAATAAAGAATTATTTTTGGCCGTTTGTGGTAGACTTAATGAAAAAATTATTGTGAACTTTGTGCGCCCAAACATGCAACAAGTTTGTGTGTTTGGATTATAATTTATGCTAGTGACACACGGAGCGACTTTAGAGTTTGTCACATGACTGTTGAATGTTGATTCTGGGATTTATTTTAAAACTTTTAATAATTATTGTCACATTCTAAAAATGTTCTCTAAACAGACCCAATACTCTCTCGGACCAATAACTATCCTTCCTTAACTTAACCGTAAATACAGTGGTTTTTTGTCACAAGCATCTAGTTTTTGTTGTTGTGTTGCTATTGTTTTGTTATAAAATAATTGTCCATAGTTTGTAGTAACTTTCGCACGTCACTGTTTATTGTACGGTACGGTATAAATCATTTTTAATTATAAGATCAATGTAAACAAATCCTATACCTCCCAGCAAGGAGCATAATATACTCACGGCGAGCCTCCTAGACACTTTATAACCAGCACAGCCTTTTGCCATAGATAAAACAAAATATTAGATACCAATAGCTAGCTACCTACGTTTTACAACCACACGGTTCTATAACGAAAGTCGATTGTTATAGTTCGTCTATCTATGGCAGTAGTCTATGGTCTATGGCGAAAGCTACAAATGGTAGAAAATGTATGTGATAAATAAATGATTATTTTTAGGTATTTCGTAACATTACAACTTTATAGACTTTCGCGTGAAATAGGATATAATAATTCCATGCTTTACATCTCTGACGTCAAAGTTAAGGTTTATCAAGAGCGGTTACCGAAAAGCGGCCGTAGTGTCCAAATACAGAGCGTTTTTTGACACCTTAATGTCAAATACTCATGAAAATAACAGACTTTCATGACATCCGCAATGAATGTGACGGAAACGGTCTATTACAAACCGTAGCTTTACAAAGCAACTATAGTGTTTTATTTTATAAAAAGGCTGCATTTTTCCTTTTTTATTTTTTCATATTTTATTGTACCTGGTACTTATTTTATATTACCAATTACGTAATAATAATTATGTATTTACCTATAAACATTTTCTATTATAAAAGTTACCATTTTGTTTAATTATCTGCGCAGATATGTGGTTTTGATTGTTGTATGGACTAAATTGTTAGTTAGTCTCATATATATAAGCTATATCGAATAGGAATAAGAACGCATTTCTATAAATGTATAGTAGATACTTAGTAAATGTTTTTTTTTATTGTCTTTCGCAGGAGTTAGCAAAGAATCAAGAATGAAGTACCTGTAAATGCTGCCATTTTAGTACACCTGGGAAGACAGAGTCGAATACCGAACACCGACGGAAAAGGATAAATTTCCGAAAATTATCCTCCGCGACTATAGCTATCATGTCGCAATGATATGATTTTGTATTTTTTTGTGCTAACTGTACCTTCAGCGATAAAAGTTGTGTAAAGTATTCTACATATTTAAACTGTTTGAGATTGATGTGTGCTTTGACTGAATTATTATAATTATAGTAAATAAGACATGATTGTGTTTCATACAAACATTTAGTTAAGAGCATAAAGGTCTAGCTAGAACCTCTTCTCTCATGCACATTTATCACTAGTTTTAGCATTGATTAAAAATAGGTACAAGGTACAAAGTTTATCATAAAACTGGTGTTCAATCTACAATTTAATTAATCTGTTTATAGTAATAACTTAAACAAGCTGTCATATGGCGTAGGCCGTCATTTTCTATGAGTAAATGGTGATGTGAGCGCCACATGCGGCCGTAATGTCCAAAAAGAGTAAAAATTACAGCGCAAGTCGCTGCTCCCACTCCACCACTTGCGTCTGGCGGAGCTCAGCCCTGTACATCTCGCCATGACGAGGCATCAGGTGCTCGCCCCGCTCCAGCGCATCCCGGCGCCACCGATATAGTGACGCTAGGATTTTGGCGTCAAAATCCCAGGGTGGTGATCCAGCCAAGAGGCTTGCTGCCTTGAAGGAGATCGTACGGTATCCTCTTATGACCCTGACGGCCATTGCTCTATGGTTTTCACAGTATTACAATGTTGCGGGCCGTCAGGTTGTCTGCCCATACAGGCGCTCCATAGAGTACCATGGACCGTACGATTCCGACAGAGCCTCCGGCAGGAGGTATTTAGGGCCCTCCCAGATTAGGCAGCAATCGCGAAAGTGCATTCGCGGTTCCCATCATTCGGGGAGCCTAGCTCTGAAAATGCGACCTGACGTTCCACAGGCTATCAAGGACGAGTCCCAGGTACTTCATCGTCGACTCGATACCGATGTGGATACTCCTACCACGATGTTGGATCCCGAAGGTGGCGCTTTCCGGGGTCCGTGGAAACAAATGGCTTCCGATTTATGCAATGCCACCTGAAGACCCAACCGCCGAATCTTGCCTACGACTTGCGCTACCCCAGCTGTCGCTAAGACAGTCGCCTGCCGTAGTGTTTTCCCCCGTGCCATTACCAGCGTGTCATCGGCGTAACAGATGACGCTGACGCCACTGAGGAGTACACCACGCAGCACCCAGTCGTATCCTATGTTCCACAGGAGTGGCCCCAGAACCAAACCCTGTGGAACACCGCACGTCATCTCTCGCCAACTCCATCCTTCCCGACCCTGGTAGATGACAGATCTGTCCATCAGATAAGCCCCAATTATACGGCGGAGGTAGTCAAACTGGTTATCCGCCAGATCCGGCCCATCTCTTGGCATGTGCTGGATAAGGCGGCTTGCAATAACTCTCTCGAAGAGTTTGCCCACCTCATCCAACAATGGGCCGGTAAGCGGATGGAGAGTCCGCAGGACGCCCTTCCTTTTTCAGCATGACCAGCTTTCCAGTCTTCCACTGGCGTAGAAACTGGCCCCCTCCAAACATGCGCTCAAGAGTCCCACTAATCGGGGCCAGAGAGCCCTGATGGCCAAAACCCAAGCACGTCCAGGAATGCCATCAAGGTGCTGGAGCAGTGTTTTTGGCCTGTAGCCTTTGTACTGCCACTCTCAGTTCCATATGGGTCACTTCAGGCCCGTCATCATCGTAGTTTTCCGTGATGGGCAGCATAGCAGGCGAAACCATATGCGGTGGCGGTGCTCCCTTGCGAGGGGAATAAAGCGCTTACCACTCTCTCTTGCAGCTGTGGCTGGAGGCTACGGGACAGTGGGGGCGCCCACGAGCGAAGTTTGCCCCTAACCAAACGGTTAGGACGCCCCCACGGATCCCGACAAAAGTGAGCCCTACTTACCCTACAAACAGAATCGAACACAGTTCTTAGTGCTAGGTACGCACGATGTTAAAATCTCACGTCGTCTACACACATATTTTGACAGCAGACTTGTCGCGATTTCAAAGTCTGAGTGTAAACGTAAGATTTTTAAATCACCAGTGAGTCGACTAGACTTTGGCTCAGAATGATCGAATTTATGGTTCCTTAAGGAACCACCCGGGCCTTAGACGGCGAGGCAAATAAAAAACATGTGCTGTCACTGAGTACAGTAGGAATAAATTATTGGGCATGGGTGTACTGTGGCTCAAGTACAGCTTTTAGTCTCATATTGGGGGGGGGGGGTGACCCCCGATGTCCTCCCCCCCCCCTCCAGGACCGCGCCAGCTCGCATGTATCTAAATTATAACAACTATAAATTTTTCAAACAATATACAAAAAAATGCAATAATGAAAAAATGAAACTACGATAACGTTGTTAAAAAAAAAAACTTCTAGGAAACCGTAGCTTTAGTTTGAATGAAAAGTGTTGACAGTGGTGCCGATTCTCTTGTCACAAATGCCTCTAAACTAGACTAAAAATCACTAAAATTTGTTTAATTCTGTCAAATGACGATTTTCCATTCTGAAATTGACTATAGTGACACAACTTAATTATATTTTAGTTTGACAGTACTAAGATTGCACTGAGTTATTTAGTGAAAATGGCAATTTTGCTATTCTGAATTTTACGTTTTTCAACAAAAAATTTGATTGTCTAACTAAATCTGAACATGAATCTGACTATTTTTAATCCAGATTAAAAAGGTGTGGAATAAAATTAGGTGGCGTGGAACAAAATTCACACCAACACCTCGACTTCAGACGTGCAAAAACGGTACTTTAACTTTCTTTTTCTTTTTTTGCTCATATCTCGAAAACGGTGTGTCCTATCACAAAAATAATGAAAATTTCGACCCCCTATGTCATCCTGAAACCACCAAATTAAATTAATATTTAATTTAATTAAAATTTTATTTAATTTTTTTAATTTATATTTTCCACACAAAAAGTCAAAACTTCCATAAAAAACACGTCGAGGCTGCCCCAGGCTGCCTCCGGCTCTAACAAAGACGTTGTGAAACCAAAAGAAAAAAAAAACACGTGGACTCGCGATTGTCAAATTAGATTAAAGTTGTGTCAAAATTATTTTTAAATTTAGAGATTATTTTTCGCAGAATAGCTTCAAGATTTTCATAGTAAAAAGTGAGGAATTTTAGTGATAGTTTAGTTAGTTTAGTTCGGTGTACAAGAGAATCGGCACAAGTACCGTCTCGTCGTCGTATTTTTTTTTGTTTCCTCTAGATGTCGCAAGCGCGGTTACTGAGGGCGAGGTCCTTCCTGGGTTCGATTATCAGGTAGGGTTAAGTACTTTTGAGTTTTTTTCATCAAGAGTTTCTCAGTAGCAGCCTGGACACTAGGTGTGTGCCCATTCCCCCACAGCACGAAGACGTCCCGGCGAGCGGCAATGTCAACACTTTCCATATATACAAGCGTGTCACCATTTACTCACTTGACACACTCGACTCACACTTGACTCGTTTAGAAACTGACGGCTTTGACTGGTGACCCGTGACAAAAGTAATGTAACCAACGAACCTTCGGCGACTCAAATTATTGGTACTGCCGTCTCATCATGAACGCTGCTGCCTGCCGGCGACAGCCCCGTGCTCTGTGCAAAGCTCAATTGGTGGCAATAGGTGGCATTACATGGGACTTAGGGTGGATTTCACCAGTGAAAGTGAACGCGCACAGCGCATAGCCCTTAAACCTAGTTTATGTGCTGTACATCATGTCATTATTTTCTGTGAAATATTGACACTGACAGCTCTTGAACGCGATGTGCCGATCGCGTTCAGTTTCATTGGTGAAATTGTCACTTAGACTGGCGAAATTTGGGTGTATTTACTATACATACGTTTCTGCTTAACCCTTCGGAAATACAGGCGTTAATCATTACAGGGTAGGTATTATATTTTAATGGATTATCTAAACTTTCGGATCACGCGACACTATTTCGTATGAGTTAAGGCTGACAAATGTCTGTCAGCCCCAATCCTTTTGATCCCAGTCCAATCAAGAGACAATTTATATGAGCTGAATTGGTTTTTAAAATGAAAATTAATGCAAAAAATAAAAACTCTTGCCTAGGTCAAGCTTAGACGAATTCTTACCCAGATACAACTAGATAGATCTATCCAAGCTGACTGAGTTATGAAAGTTGCCGTGGCCTTTTTAAACCCCTGCTCCGTCGATGGATGATAGGGCCTGGAATAGTGCGGTAAAACTTACCTGTGTTGAGAATAAGTATATTTTCTACCTATAGACCAGTTATTCACTGGTCTATAGGTAGAAAGCCGTTTTGTTTTCATTACAATGTGACTAAATGAATAAACCGGAGGTCCCGAGGCCGGAACCACATTGAAAATCATGGAGGCATTACACCTTAAGATCAAGAAAGTGGGTGACCGTGACGAACTGAGCAAGTGGTCCGGCAACCCGGGCAAAAGTAATTTATGAACATCGTGTGGGTAACTCAATAAGTATCTGACAGGTCCCTCCCATGTCTGAGAGGATATCCAAGAGGATTTCCACAGGCAAGTAAATAATAAAAAAAGGTAGGTAGATAATAATTATACCACTTACTTACCTAGATAATTATCTACTTGATGGAAATTACAAAATAATATTATTACCCCCCTTTTGTTGACAAACTGTGGGCCAAAGAAGCTCGGAGCTGCAGGTCGTAAGACTGTAGGGTGGTGTCGCGGCAGGTACTTATAGCACAGGTTCTGTATCGGTACTTAGCGGTTCTTTACCTGCCATTTCGGCACTTGGGTACCGGAACTCCACCTAACAAATACAGGTACTTACCGAATTCAGGTACCCGGCGCGGCGCGGCGCGGACCACAAATCTCATAATTTTTTCGTACGGTTGGCAACCTTGAAGTAATTGTTTATCCTATCCATAGATTAATTAATAACTGCATTCGATTTGTCTTCAATCTACGTAAGTATGATCATGTTTCCGCGCACTGATTGCTTTTAAAGTGGTTACCCATACGTCAGCGTAGAGAGTTGAGGGCTCTGTCTATGTTGTATTCTATACTCGACAAATCTACCTCTCCTTCTTACCTGACCCCCCATGTTCAATACTTATGCTCAGCCCATAGTAAAAATCTTCGTTCCACCAACAATCGTCTTCTACGATGTCCTTCTCACCGCTCTGGTTTTATTCACTCTTCTTTCTTTGTCCAAGCTGTCTTTCTTTGGAATGCGCTCCCTCTGAACATCAGGATGGCTACCAGTCGGTTATCTTTTAAAGTGAAGGCTCGTGAACATATTCGTGAGACGCTTATAAAATCATCTCAGCGCTGATTTGCTGGATTCGTTTTCTCCTCTACCTATCGTTATTTCTCCTGACAAAGTTTAATTTTTTTATATGTATGTATTTAAGTATATATGTATTATTATTTTTCGAGTTATCTATCCCTTTTGTTGCACCTGCCATGTTTTGTCTCTGCATCACCCTAAGGTTGACTGGTAGAAAATGCCTCAGGCATTAAGTCCGCCTTTGTACAGTATTTTTTTACTTGTGCATAAAGTGTTAATAAATAAATAAATAAATAAATTAACTACTTACATCTGTTTTCTCACTATAATTTATGTTTGGTTGGTACCGGTACAGTACCGATACTGATTGGAAATACCAATAATACAGGTACTACACCTGGTACCAGTACCAATAGTACGGTAGGTACAACTCTGGTGTCGGTTGTGTCTCAACTCTTGTGTCTTGGGGTCGCGGCGCTCAGAGTGGGGACTCTGCCTGCCTATTGAGTGACAACGTGCTGCCTTGCACACTTGCACAGTTAGGTATCGGGGAGACCCCCTTTACAGTCTCCAGAGATGTGCGCTAAGAGGCGTTGCACAGAGGGGGTTTCGGTTCGGTCTTTTGAGAGGTAACGGAACCTCTTCCATGTGCAGATGGTGATCACCGGGGTGGTTTTAGTGAGGTAAAAATCCCACACTCCCCGGGCTTTTCCCCAAAGCCCGGGCGCCTTTTGAAGGTTTCCCCACGACACCAAAAAAAAAAGGTACAACTCTGGTACCGGTACCAATAGTACAGGTACTACTCTAGTACCTGTATCCCACACCAAGGCTTATGATAACGGTTATCAAAAATACCGGCATTTCAAGCCCTGCGCCAACTGGACAGAATCTAAAACTGGCAAGGAGGAAGCGCCTCCTGGCGAATTTCGTAAATAGACTAAAACTAGAATAAAATTTCAGAAAAGAATTATGAAATTGATTTACAAAATAATTTACAGCCTACGATAGTACGTCTCGTTACTAGAACAGTATTGTCAATTTGTAATTTTATTTGTAAATTGACAAGCCGTATTGTTTTTCCTGCCAGTAGCAGTAGCAGCAGGGCCAGCAGGTCATTTGACGGCTTCGCGCGGGCGTGTTTACTGCCTCCTTGTCTCGCGCCGCGCTCCCGCACTCTACGCAAAAAATATGTAAACCGATTGCGCTCGTGTGCGCGTAGTAGGTGCTTGCAATCTTATTTTATTATGAATTTATTTTTATGAAAAGTGGCAACAGTGTTCGTGTTGTATTATTTTTACTTTGGTGAATTTACTAATAAAACTTGCTACTTTCACTTTTCAACGCGATTTGTCATTTACTTCTACAGTTGGATCCTCTCTGTCAAATGTCAAAACCTATTTTTGTTGTTTTCGACCATGTACAGCCGTGATTTTTATATAAAAGTGTAAATAATCATTTTGGATAACTTATTGTGTGAATAATGTACTGCAAAACAAAAAACAAACGTGAAAATTGGTGCAAAATTAAATAACTGTGAGTTCTCAGAGAATTCAGCAATTTTTTTTAATCAAGTGTTTCGTCGTCTTTTGTTTCTTAGATAATAACAATCCACCAAGTGTAGGTGTGGATATTTAAAGTGTCTGTGATCGTTATTTGTTATACCCTTTTATAATATCAAAGAAACGGGTTCGTGGATTTTATTAGAGTACCAAAATGGTAAGTTATAGAAAATATATAATTTTTACTTAGTTCACGAACTTCTTTTTAAAACAGGTAATAGCTGCATTCTCCTAAATTAGAGACTCTCAACAACCTACATTATGAATATTCCTTTAGTATCAACATTATATTGGCAAACACATGTTGTGTTGTTATTTATTAAGTGTTATTGTCATATATTCGAAGGTTTTAGAGGAGTTTATCTTGAATATCAATATTAGTAAAAAATATGAGCAAGTACCTGTAAATCCCAAAACTGCAATCATAGGGTTCCTTTCCTGTTGTCTGATAGCTCTGTACAAAAATTGTGTATGGTTTGAACACTAACAACAATTACATTGTAATATTAACAGTTGATCCTGCAATGCAATAAACAATAAAACCATACAATATCTCATTATAGGTCTATGATTCTGTGTACCTACAAAGACTTACCATACTGTAAATGACCACATCACCTAGCTATTAATAACTAAGTCATTGAAATTGTGCATAATTTTGTATGCAATCAAAACAACACCACCTAAGGAAGTTAGGAGCAACTCTTACTATACTTAGGATCTATTTCTCACTGATAATTATCTACTTATTAGTTATCCGGAACATCGGCAGAGGTGGTGAGACAGGCCATTGATTTAGAGATTTAATTTAATATCATTAGAATATTAAGTAGAAGTGTTAGAACCTAGTTGGATAAGGTAATCATGATGTTGTTCTTCCTGATTTTAGACCATGCCAAAAACACAATAATATTAATAAATTTAATCAGTAGGTACCTACTTGAGAGGAAAATTGAGTCAAAAATCACTGAAGGATGGTATAAAATTAGTTTTTCTAATTCATTGTAGTGTCCAGTTTCCTCTAGGTTTTCCTGTTGAAATGTTATTCATCAAAATGTATGGGTTCATACATTCATAAGTAACGCCTACTTAAAACTTATTGTTACTGAAAGTTGCTACAGGTTGCAACTGCATTAAATATTATGTCCTACCACAATTTCATAATATTTAGTATGTTTTTGAAACAGCCTGCTAAAACAAATATGTGAACCAGGCAACAATTTCATGTTAGTACATACATATTTTACATCCTATATTCTTAACATGGCAACACAAGACAATGGTAGTTTTGGTTTAAGCTCAAGTAAGATCAAGGCCAAGTCAAGGTGAAATGTACCAAGCCCCACTGGGCCCGCGTGCTGGATTATGGCCCTCTCCCTCTCACAGAGAGAGGCCTGTGTCCCAGCAGTGGGAACATAATAGACTGATGCAAGTTCAAGGCCAGAGAGGCAACAATTTACAAATAAACATGAACTGTTTTGAAATCTTTGTGGAGGTATTGTAACATTTGTTATTGTTTAAAAAAACTGGAGAACTGAGGAAACTGCTACTGGAGTAAAAAAAAAGAAACAAGAATAAAATGATGTCAGTGTTAATATACCTAAGTAACTCATTCACTTACTGTATATGTTACTTTATTATGACTATGGATTTTTTGGTTGGAATACTAACTGCAGCTTCGCTGTGTTCAGTTTCAACTGTACAACTCTACAACTGGATCTGGTATAAAGTAATTCAAAATGAGCCTCCTCGCGTGCCCTGGTTTGAGGATACAAGTTTGGGTAGAAGTTATGTTAAGTTAGCACTAAGACTCCGATCGGGGCACTATCCATCGGCAAAATTTGCTTTCCTAATGCGAAAGGTCGCTTCTCCTAATTGTGAAATATGTAAACAAATTGAAGATGTACAACATTTGTTGATGGAGTGTGTTAAGAGCAAGATTGAAAGGGAATCATTGATTAGAGACTTTAAATTGAACATGTTGGACGTTGGGATCATTCAAAGTATTTTATCAAACCCTAAATCAGCGATTGCAAAGAGGTTGTGTGGCCTGGTGAAGATGCCTAATCAATGATTCCTTTTATGTTACATAGTATGTAGGTACACCTAAATTAAAGTTACATTGTTAAAAGGTACGATGGGGTTGGCATATCCGTATGGATAAAAACCCTTTTAATAATAAAGAATTAAAAAAAAAAAAAAAACTCTACAACTACTCAAAGAAGATATATTTTTACACCTTCTGTTTTATAAGCCAGGTCAGTCTCTACATAGTCTTCCTTCCCACGTCCAGATGAACTTTCTTAGAATCACTTTCGTCCATTATAAGTTGAATCTTAACTAAAATAAATACTTAGTACCTAATACATTTATACTGTAAAAATAAGAAAAAAACATAAAACCGCGAAAAGTAATATATTATAAAATTATACTGTTATTCCTAACCTTCGTCGGTGCGACGAGTCATGGTTGCTTGAACGGCACACACAGACCCCACATCCATGTCACCACGTCCATCGCATGGGCAACGGGTCTATAGAGATCAGCCGGGAGCAAGATAATTCCTTCACAAAAAGAAAGCCTAGACTGATGGCTTTTTGTTCATCCTTGTGCTAGTAAGTCTCCAAAGGGTCAGCGCTGACAGAGACAGATCGTTTCCATTGATTAAGAAATTGATTATGAACTTAAACATAATTGCAATAGAGTTGAAAACAACGTACAGGATATACCGCGCGGGGCATACGTTCGTGTTCTGTTCCTCGCAGCCACGCGGGCCGTCGGCGTCGTCAGCACGCTCGGTCATGCTCGAGTGTGCGCGCGTCTACGCTAGCAAACAGTCGGGGATGATGTAATTTTTTTTATTTTAATCTCAATAAAATGTTTATTTCCAAATAGTGCAAATAGTATTACAAAAAGTGTAAAAGCTTAAAAAACTGCCAAGTTATAAACGATTTAAAATAAGTGCTGGACTAGGACAGCACTATCGTAGAAGTGACGTCACGACTACGTAACTTCATACTATCGCGGTACATTGGCCGCACCGCGCGACAAGGACAGGAATAATCCCCTCCAAAAACTTTTAAAGCGTGTATCTTCTTCATGTTTACATCGATTTATCAGATTTTTTCGATTTTCTCATTCTTGGAAATGACATTATTTGTACGAACATTTTTAATAGAAGTCATCATCCCAATTAAACAGCCCGCAGAGACAAAGATTTCACGGCTGCGCACGTCCATGAAACAATTCAATTTAAACTTTATTGCAAACAACATAAAGACCAAAATAGCAGGATGTGTGGCTCAAAACCGCAGTCGCTTGTAGAGCTTCGATTTTGATATTTATTGTGACAACTATACAGTCTAAATTTGCAATCGAAACGTACATACTCGTCCGTAAAATCACGCGCAGCACGAAGCCACCTTAAGGAGGGTTTTCCTATAGTACAATTTTCGAGTGTTTAATATTTGTTTTTATAATACTGCCTTGACCCGTAACTGTCGTTTACCCAACGCTGGATTATCACGCCACAATAACGATGCCCAATGATGACAAGGGAAAGTGAGGAGGTAGCTAGAGTTCGAACTACCGATCGGGTGTAGTACCTAACCTGACCATCATACATTATTACTACTCGGTTGGTACCTGTGTATACAACCTGTTTTTTTTTATTCCATAACTCTAGGGTTATTATTCTGTAGGTAAAAATAATACTAAAACTTCGAGATTAGGTGGTCCAAAAATGAATAGTTTCGGAGATATCAACAATCATAATTAAATTAGGTCAAAAATTATCACCAGTATGACGAATCTTTATTTTTGCGAGGTTGCCAATTTTGTTTGCCTACGAGGGCAGCACTGAAAATTTCGGGAATCAAGGAAGTGACACAATATTACTATTTAAAAATGTATTTATTGCTTTTCGAAGTATTCTCCGCGAAATTTGACATTTTTTCCATACCTACGATGGAACCAATCATTGAAGCAACCATTCCATTCGGAAGTTGGGGTCTCCAAAATGGCCGTTTTGTAGGCGTCCACAGCTTCTTCAGGTGATGAAAATCTCTGTCCACGCAATTTATTCTTTATTTTAGGGAAAGTATAGAAATCATTAGGGCTTAGGTCGGGGCTGTACGGCGGATGGTCTAATAATTCTATGTTTTCTTGCTCTAAAAACTCTTTTGTTCTGTGTGCGGTGTGAGAACTCGCATTGTCGTGATGGATGATGATGCGGCGGTTGCAGTTCTCTTTACGGATTTCAGAAGCGACATGTGGCAAACAAATGCTAGCATACCATTCTGCATTAACCGTTCTTTGTCCCTCAAGAAGAATAGTCGTAACATGGCCGGTTTTGGAGACAACCGTGGCCACCATTTTTCTTGCAACACGCCGTGAACGAACAATTTTTGTTGGCCTTAACTCATTTTCGAACACCCAAACTCGTGACTGGTTTTTTGTTTCAGGTTCGTACGCGTATATCCAGGATTCGTCACCTGATACGATGTTGTATACAGCATTTGAGGATACTACGTGGAATCTTTCGAGAGTTCTGATGCACCAAGTAACGCGAGCCGCGTTTTGCTCTTCACAGAGCGAATGCGGTATCCATCGGGAAAACAACTTTTTTACACCTAATTGTTCATGCAAGATTATTTGTATTTGACTCATGCCAATGTCTAAAGTTGCCTGAATTTCGCGGTATGTCACATGTCGATCTTCCTGAATCAGCTTACGCACAGCATCAACGTTTTTTTGGGTGACTGCAGTTTTTGGACGACCTTGACGGGGATCATCACTGAGCTTGACACGTCCACTTTGAAATTCAGCAAACCAGCGATAAACTGTGGTTTTGGATGGGGCTTCATCACCAAATGCAGAAATCATCCGGTCAACACACTGCTTTTGTGTTAAACAACTTCGAAAGTCATAATAAATCATCGCTCTTGAATTTTCTCGAGTCAATTCCATTTTCTCAACGACTAAACAAGTTTGACAAAACCTTGTGACAAGACCGAGAATCTTTTTTTAAATAAATAAATGATATTCGATTTTTAAAACCAAGGAGTTTTCAATTAAAAAGATTTTAATATGACAGGAAAAGTGGAAAAATTCCATTCCCGATACTTTTAGTGCAGCCCTCGTACCGTACAAAATAGACCCTCGATGTGTCTAGGTATCTACTTAAGTTTCATTTATAAATACGAATAATTAATTTTTATTCAAACATATTTAAAGCTTAGAAAATACGACATTGTCATATTTCACGTAAGGGTGTTTTACATTAATATTCGTAACATTGTCGAATTATTTTGCATGAAAAAAAAAAACAAAAAAAAGGATAATTGAAATATATGGTTGATTCATTGATATGGTCTCAATCATTTTTTATATTCCATAACTCTAGGGTTATATTCTGTTGGTAAAAATAATACTAAAACTCCTAGAATAGGTGGTCCAAAAATGCATACTTTCGGAGATATCATCAATCATAATATGTGTGTAGGTATCTAAGTTTCATTGAAAAATACAAGTAATTTCTTTTTTAATCAAACCAATCATTCATAAATGAGACGTTGTCATATTTCACGTAAGAGTGTTTTACATTAATAATCGTGACTTTGTCGAATTATTTTGTATGAAAAATGAAAAAAAAGGGATGATTGAAAAATAATTCATATGCCAGTTGATTCTTTGATAGGGTCTCAATCATACCCTAGACTTATGGATATAAAAAAAACAGGTTGTATAATTTCTGTAATACCTATCCAACCACAAAAATATATCGCCCAAAAATGTGACGTACTTCGTTAATATTAGTTATAAATGGACATAAATACTTTCAAATTCGTAGGATTCATTTATTCTCATGCCTCTCCATCACCAGGAACATTCGGTTCAAGATTCCACTGTAAAAGCAAGGGTTTTGCAAATAGACTGCGAGTGGCGTCAACTACTAGGTAACTGCAACTATTTTAGTATAGAGAAATGAAATCATCAGCAGGCGTAGCATTACCACCAAAGAATCAAGTTTTGTCGAGGGAATTCTTCCGTCGACGGGTTCGATTCCAAGGTCGGGCAAAGTGTTATTGGGCTTTTCAATCTGGAATTTCTCAGTAGCAGCCTGGAGTCTGGAATTTGTACCCGATGGTGGCAATAGGCTCGCCCCCTATTACATGGGACTTAAACTTAACTGGCAAAATGTGGGTGTACGATGGGTACACCTCTGCCTTTCCCTTTCGGAAAACGAGGCGTGAAGTTATGTTATGTTAAGTAAGTAACACGGCTAGGTCGCGTCGCGGGTAAAGGTAACATTATCGAATGCTTCCGGTGAGGGAGCGCCTTTATGTTTACAGACGTTCATACCCATTAATTACGAAAACGTTTTTCAAAATAAGGTTATTAAACTTCCCTTTAAGTGTACCTAAGCATAGTAGGTATGAGCAATAATAATTTTTAATATGTTTATAATGCTGAACACAAACGATAAAATACATAGTTTGATAGCGACCTTGCCTTGATAACTGGTAACTGCTTCGGGCGGCGTTACGCCAATATTGTTATAATTAGTTTAATAATCGGAATGGTATCTAATTAAAATTTCTTTAGGCAACCTTTCCTATTTAAATAATTGCTTATAATTACATAGCATAAAATCACGCCTGTAATCCCAGAAGGGTTAGGCAGAGTTGTAGAGGTGAACCTATGTACTACACCCACAGTTTTACGTAAAGTTTTTCCTAAAAAATATTAAATTCATGCAAAAGGTCTAATCGAAGAGCTGTAACTGAAACATTTAGTGATTTTGAATTGAAACTGTAGTAACATAAACAACATAACATCACGGCCTTGTTTCCCTGAAGGGTTGGGCAGAGGTGTACATATGTACACCCACATTTCGCCAGTTATGCCTCGTACTGCCTCGTTGGTCTAGTGGTCGCAATCGCTACTGTTGAGCAAGAGGTCCTGGGTTCGATTCCCAGGTCGGGCAACGTGTTATGCTGGAATTTCTCAGTAGCAGCCCGAAGTCTGTATTTGTGCCCGGTAAATTGCAATAGGCTCGCCCCCTATTACATGGGACCTAAGCATAACTGGCGAAATCTGGGTGGGAAACTGTAGTCTATTTTTACAGTTATTTGTTAATATGTTTCCGTGGTCCTCGCAGGATGTCTGATATCTCGTGTGTGCCAGGCGGCTAGTCGAGCAACTCATAGTGATACGCGCGAAGCGACCCGTTTCCTGCTTCACACGCACGCAACTCCATTTGTTGATTTATACGACGTCAAATTCGATACCGCCGTGTCAAATACACACGGATCAAATTACATTAATGACTCATTAACTCCCATGAGAAAAGTCTAGGTTGAATGAAGCCCAAGTTTCATTTAATTTATTCACGTTCATTTCTTCCAAAATGATAGTACGGGAATAGTTTTTTGATATTTTTATGCAGTAACTGAGGTTAGAGTAGTAGACTCAAACTTCAGGAGAATATTTTAATCCATATACGAAACTGCATCGATTGGCATCTCCAAAATAAAACAATGGGATCGAAGTTTTTCTAGCTGACGCGGATAGTAGCAATAAAAAGTTAAGGACAGTCATCTAAAACCATTTTCCTGTAGCAAGGTACTAACTAGGATTAAGGTATCTTACTGCCTGTGTGTCCCAAAAATCCAACCTGTATAACTGTGAAAAAAAAGTAGCATTACTTAATTTGTGTGTGGATGTGATCTTATCGAGGTGATTCGGTCATCGCGACAACCGAGCAAACCCACTTTATGTGGCGAATGTAGCGATACTCAATTGTAACTGTAATGAGGACTAACTGGGTCATTGTCAGAGCAATTAGCAAAGCTACCCGGACTCAACTTTGCCCTTCTTACAAATAGACAATGTGCATCTGCCTATCATAAAAGTTGAATACTTAGTTTGCCAATATCCCATTGTGGAAACATACCTAGCGAACACCACATTGATTTTATTCTGAGCCAATATAATACAAACGTAAAGTTGTCGGAGTCGGAAAAGCGTGAAATAAATCTACGGATGCATGGGAAAATTGTGATTTATGTGACAAAATCTGCGAGTAGCTACTGCCTATACTTTTAATTTTATAAGTCCGAACTTGGACATCTGTCGTGAAGATGAGCGATTGATGCATGAAATTAGGGATTTGATCACTGGCTAGTAGTATTAGTAGTGCTTCGAAGCGACCATTACACCGCGCACTTGACCATTTAAGTGCCTGTGCGAAGGACCTTTACCCCCAGATGTATGAGCGATCCAAAGTTAACTTTTGTAAGCAAGCACACAAAACATCGCCTGTTTCGCTTGCGGTTTTGCTGACAAGAAAGGTAGGACACCTGAAGACGGGAAACTATGTAAAAACTAGGATACTGGGCCCAAATGCCCATGTATCGACTTGAACGCATCCAGGTGTAGTGGGATCCTCGTGCAATATTCACTGTTTAAGAAACATTGATAAAAAAATAAACCTTACCAAGGTGTTAACAACATACTAAAGTAGACTGGTAGAAAATGCCTATGACATTAAGTTCAGGTTTGTGGTAATAAATAAATAAACATTATGCCATTTATACTTTTTATTTTAATAGTCTTCGTTTTTAAAACCTATCAATCGATTCCAATAACCAATATTTATAGCAAAATTTGTGTCATTTAACGTCGGTTAATGGTCATAGATGGTACTTTTAGTTGCGTGATAAACTACAATTTATTAGGTGTGATCCGTTAACTCAAGGTTGATAAAAATGTGTCTCCCATTGGTTGTTCCTCGATCAATAGATAGTAGTGCGAACTTCTTAGTCGTTTTCGTGAGCATGATCAAATTTAATTTGATGAAACAAATTTCTAAGCCTAGACACACCTTTATCGTATCAAATTAAATTACCGTTCTGTTTTGTTTTTTTAATGACATAATATGGATAAATACTACTACTACTTACTATTAATCACTCTTTTGGGGTCCTTGACTGTTTTAAAGTGCATACAAAATGCAAGGTTTGCTATCAAAAGTAAACTCCTAGAAACAGAGTGACCCGGTGCGAACAAGTATTCATTGTTATTTATCATTCAATGCTTTTTATTAAGGTATATTGATCCACTGCTACCCAGCACCAAAAAGAAGGAAGGGGCATAAGTATACGTCTCCAATTTCATGCATCAATATTCACATAAATCGCCTTTTTGTCCCCAACACTGTTTACTGGATCGAAACAATATGATGACAGAAATGTAAAATTAAAAATGATCTCATTCCAAATCCGCGGCCGAACCAACAAATACATACATATTTGAAAAGAGGCATGGTTAACGTTATTTAAGTGGCAAATCAACGTATTTTATCAACGCAGTAGCAGTAGCGTATTTTATCAGCGGGTCAGCTGAACACCGATGTCCCGAGTCCTACTGATAATTTTATTATAAGCAATTGAATGCACGCACGGTTGTTAATTGTCGGGTATCATTAACGTTGTGATTAACCCTCCGTGGCCGTCACACGAGTGACTCTCATGCAGATACAGTGTCGCGTTTATCTAAGAATAGCCTGACGTCACTTGGGCACGCACGAGATTTTGCAAGAGTAGTTCTGATCGCTGTATCTTTAGTTAATTAATCATCGTTATCTTATTGGCTAGGGAACATCTATTGCTGAAATTATTGAGGTTAAATACTAGACGGGCTAAGTGGAGTAATAAATTGTTATTTAAACCACAATGTCAAGGAGTATGATTGTCCCACATTTCGCCAATGACGCTCTCCAATATTACGTTTAAGATTTCTTAAACTCCATTTATTATAACATTAGAAAAAAGAGGCTCGCAGAAGCAGGGGTACGAAACCTTTTATTTTCAAGTTAAGTTCAAACAATTTAAGTAAGTATTTATGTAACAATTTAAACTACTCGTCACGATGCATGGATAGGTTGAAATGAAACAATTTTTCGTAACAATCAGTTTATTAAAACAATTTTATCACAATGGCATTTCAATTTTATGTTTTCAACAAACCAAATAAATACATCACAAAACACCACTTAACAATTTATCCACTGCTAACATCAGTCATCACAAATGATTATAGTTAATTGACATTGGTGGTAACAAAAGTCATACAAGTCCAAAACGTTCCCGGTACTGTCCGTTCCTGCATCTTTTGGATTTTAGACATAGACACGAAAATATTCTATGTAAAAACTAAATAATAATAAGCAAGCCTTGTAATTTCGGAAGGTAGAGTGGTTAAATTAGTACAATTAAGTGTGACAGCTGTTATTTAAATTGATTATATTTACTCCACACCAATCTTGACTGTAATAATGTTTGTTGTACTTTTATTACAAAGTGTGCCCCTAAAAGAACCTTTTTTAACTTCTGCCCTAATGCTTCTTACTATAGTAAATGGGGTATAGAGCCATGTTTATGCTACTGATAGATTATGATTTCTAAACTGATGGCCTTACTCAAGAATGAGACTGCATGCAGTACAGTCTCTAAATTAGTATTTTTAACTCACATTGATTAACTCCCCGCTAATCTTAATATGAGTCAGCCCGTCGTGAACTATACTGTCGATTTTATTTAGTAAGTATGAGATAATAATGACAAACATAATAACATGAACAATAACCGTAAAGTTTGTGCTTGCATTGCTGTTACTTATAATGCTTCTGGAAGTAAAGAGTGTTTTATTATTATGAGAGGATTTCTTGAATAACAGATGGGTTCCAAGTTTTTCAATATGTGACAGAAAACTTTTTAATTACGAAACTCCTTTTTTATAGGACTTCTATATCTAAACATATTATTCCTACTATTAATTAAATTTGCTTTTTGTGTCTGTACTGTCTGTGTGACCGGGTTTTCTTCAAAACTTCGCAATGGATTTTGATGCGAAGGAGCATTAATTCCGAAAGGTTTATGCCGTTTATGTGTGCAAATACAATAAAGAAATATCTGTGTTTATATCAAGTCGTAAAAACCGTGCGAAGCAGCCGGAAACCCTTGATTCTGAATTCATGTGAGTCTGCTTTCTTCTTTTTTTCAGCGCTCGATTTTTGTAACAACTTTAGATTAAGGTGGTAAACAAAAATACATATCTTCAACATAAATCTTAAAAACCTAGCTGAAATAATAAATTAAAAAGGTCCACTGATAACACTTTATCGGTATTCTTCCACAACGCCATCTGTACGCGACTCACAAGAACCTCTGAAGGGCGGGAAGGAGCAAGGTAACGATGAAAACCCGCCAGGCCCCTAAAGCTTCAACGTTAGTTTATTTTGATGAGGAAAAGCTTTTGGATGACGTCACTGGATGGCGCTTTCTTTTTACTTAGCCGTATTTTATTAAATTATAGTATTTGCTACTACTACTACTCTGGAAATAACAAACGCCATGTTTTGTCACGTTTTGTGTTGAAAGCTTGTCAGAGTCCCATTTTATTATCTTTTTATTTTTTACTTGACGGTCTTCTTGTATACTGAATGCGTTGTCAACCTGAAGCCCATAGCACCTATAGCTGAGTTTGATTTAAAGACTTTTGACGATGTTGAATTCTAGATTCAATATTTTAGGAACAGCGGGGTAATGACGTAACACACTAACAGCAGAAATTTTGGCTGGCGCTCATTTTGACAGTTCAACAACATTTGTTACGTTTTATCGGGGAGAGAAATTGAGGGTTTGAGGTGCAAGGCTGAATAAATTGAGAATGTTTTAGGATTTATGTTGTTGAGCAGACAAAGTTTTCGAACATACGAAACAAAGGGTTAGCAATATCCTTGAAAATCATTCACATTGTGATTGATCGTGTGTAACGCACTTATAAATACCGTCGTCGGTCATATCTACAAGGTAGGTATACCTAATACTTACTAGCTGATACCGAACCATCTCAAGAGATCAACCTATTTATTACTTTAAAAATATAAGTATCAAGAGCGTCAGCCTAAACCTGCTCCAAGCGAAGCGAAGCGACCAAAATGAATCTACCTAGGTACTTATTATATTCTTTTTAAAGCGTTAACCTATGTTCCATTTTCTAATTTAACTTTAACAGCGTTCTCATGTTGTTGTGGCGTTTAATGAGAATTGCGGACGGTTGCCAATGTTGCCATCTTGCGTCTAAACTAAAAGTAGTGCCGCGATTCGACCGCAAATTATAAAACTTGTTTTGAGCGCAGTTTCGACAATCCTCTGCGGTTCAGTGTCAATTGGAAAGTGTCCATTGTTGACTCCAAGGCTGCATTGAATTTTAATTAAAGAGGCGCTACTTGCAGGAAATGAGTTCAAGTTCACTTCGTAGTCGGATTCAAAGTCAAGATGTAGGTATTTTATCTTTTGTTATAGGTACTATCAACTACTTCTTACATAATAGACAGCTGTGCTGCTGGGGAGTCTGTTGCGCCACTTCTTCTTACCCGCTATAGTACTAGGAAGCGGTGGAAGGGTTGGCATTTTGGGGGGCTGTTTTACGTAATGTGTTACGACTGGTTGACGTTAATAAAGTGCTGATTACGCAGCCTAATTTGTATAAATGACTTTTCATTTTGATTATACTTGCAACGTTTACTGTCGCATAGCTTAATCTTGATGCGTTAGGTTACGAGTTGGTGCAATAGAAACACCTAATAATAATAATTCATAACGGGTAATAAAACGCGCTCATAAGTACCTAAGTAATCTCTAGCGCTAACATGATGCTAAACAGAATTCTGCACCAAAATTCGCAATTTCACATTTGCTTAGTATACAGTTTTAGAGAACTCTTCATGTAGTAGGTAGGTAGGTACTAATATTAATTTTCCTTTGACCGGCCGCAGCTTATATTAAATACGTCGTTCAACACTTAGCCACGTCATGATTATTCAAAACTTGGCCCACGCTTAAAGCAAAAGCGATTAATTTCCATAATGTAATAATAGTAGATTATACACCAAGGTGTCTTTTTTCGCGGGCGCCTTTTAAAGCAGTCTGATGCTGTTGGTGGCATCAAATCTGAGATTGTACTAAATAACTTACCGTCTGTCGGCTTTTTTTTAAATCTTATCTCCTGCAATTTCATAAAAACCATAATAAATAGTATCGTCAGCCCAAATACAATAATCGAGCGTGCCCGGTACGCGCTACAGCAGCCGATTATTTTGTTCGTCGACGGCAATTAAAACCTATAAAGAGAGAAATCAATGGTCGAGTTATACATTATAATTTAAAAAAAAAACTTTTGTAAAAGTTTCCATGCGATTTTCTGATTTGAGGTTCCTAATTCAAATCACATTAATGACCAGCGGGTTATAATGACATTCAGCAAAATATGAATGCCCGGCTATAGACATGAATTATGCTTGGTTTGTAGGACATAATTTGACGTTAGCGGGTAGGTAGTGTGTGTGTGTGTGTTTTTTTTTTATTGTACTTAATGTACTTTGTTACATAAAGTTTTGTCCATTAGCATGTGCATAACCGTAGTACATAAAATCTATCAGAATCGCGCGGCAAATACTATTAAAAGTATGGCTGGCCACGTTAGTAGGTTACTAGAATATAATTTTAGAGGTGCGGTCGTTCCGTTGATGGGTGACCCACACAGGGAACCCTCCGTGCCCCGGAAAGCACGTTCAGCCGTTGGTCCCGGCTGTCATTTGTGAATCTTTGACAGTCGTTACGGGTCGTCAGAAGCTCGAAAACCGGTCTTACCAAGGAGTGTGGTGTTACCCAGTTACTGTCTCTCCTAGTAAAGGCCAGGTAGGCAGTCGCTCCATGTAAAATACTGGTGCAAAGCTGCATCCTGTAGACTGAAAGCCGACGCCAACATACATGGTTTGGAAAAGGCTACGCAGATGATAATTCTTCATTTTAAAATGCACTGTCGCAGCTAACCAAGATTCATGTTGTTGCACTACCTAAGAGCGAGCTGAATTAAATCTTTATAATGAATATTAAATTATACATCTAAGTCATGACAGCTAAGTATTTAAAATGTTTGAACAATTTCCAAGAGCTAAGTTACGAGTATGACCTATTTACTATTGTCCTAACTTTGAGGAGTGAACAAGATGGCATTGTTTTTTTGTTTACGGCAGAGAAGAGAGATAAACCTTCCTGCCTTATTTAAACATTTTGAACTTTAACTTTGAAACGGCTATGTTAGAAGCAATGTATGACTGAATTTAGTATCAGCGTTTACCTGGCAGAAAAAAAAGACTGAAAATGAGGAAAAATGTCATGACAAGTCTGTAAAATGTTGTGCACATTTTCCCACTAAGTAATTTAAATTTTCACTCCCCTTATGAACATAGGTATTGATGAAACCCCATGTATGAAATATATAAGAAGATTAATTTCTCGCTTTTATTACAGCTCGTAATATCCGGTTGCTCTCGATAGCAAATACGACTCTTCAAATATAATAAAATACGCCATCTGCTCAGTGTGACGTCACTAAATAATATCTTTAACAGCCTTAGCAATAACCTAAGTGTATTAAAAGGGAGACATCCATAGCCATACCAATATTCTAAAATGCGAAGTATGTTTGATGATAGTTTATGAAGATAGCTTGAAGAACCATGACGAAGGACGTACCATTAGGCTACCTTTCCGCAGTCAAAGTAATTAATTTGCCAGAAACAAACATCTCTAGTGGTGTATGAACATCGAAATGTGGATGTTCATAAATCACTAGTGATGTTTGTTTGTTTGTGCAAGGCAGCAAAGCGGCGAAACTACGCTAAGAAACGATGTGTGTCTATTTACACCAGAGCTAATTGGTATAGCACTGCGGTTTGGATTGCTCTGAAGACGCGTTTTGCGCGTATGTAAAAAACTTCGTTGAACCTTTTTTGACCAGAGATAGCAGCAGTTAAGCCAAGCTACACTTTGAAAATCAAGCAATCCTATTGCCTGTTATCTTACACAACCTTCGCTACGTAGCTGAGTAGTACATCTCTGGTGGAAAAGCAGCATGAAGAGGGTAACATGAGGTGTTGAAAGTTTGTACATTGGGAAAATCTGAAATCCTCGCGTACGTAGACTTAAATACATGAAGAAGATACCTCGACAAGTAGTTAGAAACTACCCTGCACATCAGAAGGTTAACGTCCACTAGAGCACAATAAATGTAAGGTTGAAGTTATTTTCTGTTGTTTCCGCCGATATGATACAACGTTGTACAAAGATGACCAGATGACAGAGTTCAATGATCGCTTTGAACTATAAACCATCAAGTCGTAACGTAAATATCAAAGATTTACAACAAACACGTCAGAGCTGGACTTTACAAAGATAATAAATTAATATGAAGGTGTGTGTTATCATCAGTGTTATGGTAATTTAATGTAAAGCAAGAAGAAGGGAAGCGGTGCCAGGCGTTCTGAGAGCTATTTCGTAACTGATTCTCAGCCTGCTTTAAATAAAAGATTTTTGTAGTGCAACTTCTTAGGCGGCGATTCGATAATAGATTGAGAGTGATATTTCAAGGAGGTGTCACGTTTAGGCACATTTCGTTACATGATAGAGAAGAAAGTTAAACTCTTTCTCTCTCTCTGTCTCACAATAAATCTGTCTTATTCTTTTTAAAAAAATTGTCACTTCTTCGGGTAAGAAGTCTCACTTGTTTCTATTTGCATTAAAATCTGTGACATTGCGGGATATAAATGAGATGTCTTCTCGCACGGTAGTCTGGTTCACGCCATATTTCATACAGGGCGACCCTTCCAGCTCACGGCGTCGGCTAATAAGACCTCACTATTTTTTATTGTCTGCACGAAATTAACGTTTTATTTTCCCAATTTCTGAGCTAGAAATACGTTTAGAATAGAAGACATGTTCACTCTTTTGAAATAGGTATATTCTCGTTACTTTATTACTTATAACTGCTAGTAAACCTCAGAATCAGAAGTTTGCTCTATGTACATAATTATAATAGAGCAAACGATATCCAATTACCTATAAATTAATCATCATGCAGGCACTACTAACGTGATTGCTAAGGGAAATTAGTACGACGTACATTTATTAGGCTGGCGTCGCGTCGGCAGCAATCAGGCCCAGGAACTGCGAACGACGGTTAAAACTTTTAATGGCTAATTAACTGGATAACTAACCAGCTATCAGCGCTCTACGTACCAAGTGTGACATCCCATTTCCTATTTTTAACGATATTTTACTGCTTAATGATAAACTGCGCGAAGCTTGGAAAACATAACTTTTCTGGATGGAGGCGCCATATTTAACAAAGTTGTGTTTACTACATATAATATACAGCTTGGGTTCGTGGCGAGAATTAATACAGGACTTCGTTCGGTTTACTTGAATCTTCTTTTCGCCATTTATTTCAGCGTGTACTTACATACGTACCTACATTGCACATAATTATGTGACAACGTTACCTCCGCCTCCCCAAAATGCAGCGCGACGTACTTATTTACGATGCGCCGCCGACCATTTCGCGGCAAATCATGCCACAGTATAAAATATTTGCAGTTGATCAACCGAATTAGTTTTTCTGAGGTTCGATTTTTTTGCCTTAGGTTTACATTTTGTGCCTACGGCGTGATGAACTAAATTTATTACTTGTGTACCTAATGGGCGTATTCACACTGTCAGATAACGACACCAACTCTATACCGATATGTCGGCAGCAATACCCACCACACCAATTCGATACCGATTTAATTATTAATCGGCCCGATGATATTGGTGAATATCGATGACCATTTCGACTCTCCAAACAACCACAGCGACCACATACTAAACAGCGTTGCCAGACGCCCCGTTTTTAGCCCAAAATTAAATCTCGCTTTTCGGTAATTATTCGACAATGCGGCGCGGTGCGCAATCTTAAAATCGGCGTAGATGTGAGGCAAAAACTTTTGAAAACAATTCATGCTATTGTAGCTTAACGAATGAACAGCCGATGATGATATATAATATCGCCGATTTCAAGATCAGAAGTGGAAATACCTAGTGCCAGGAAAAAGCTGGTTATATTTCTTGCAGCGTGAGAGCTCGCGATCTTCGAGTGAGTACTTGTTTTTAAGTGCTGCACTACATCATTAATTAGTTCGTCATGAGAAATACTAAACTTTATTTTACACAGTTTAGGCACATAGCTGTATACCCATTCGACTCCGCAATACATAGCCAACTAAAATCATTCTCCCAATTTGAACCTACTGTTATTTCGTTATTGATGTTGTACTAGTTTGTCTTTTTTCTTGGGTGTGATGAAAGTTATCATTGATTGATTTTTATTAAATTACATTTGATATGGCTATTTATCGTCAATGTTAATTTATTTCGAAATTCAAATACAATAAGTAGTAAAAAATAAAATACTTACTGATTATTTGTGAAGTATATACCCTCTTGTTTTTATTATGTGTTTACACAAAATCCCGCTTAGCCCGGAAAAAGTAAAAAGAACTCCGTCGTTGCAAAAGGTACTATTGTGCGAAATTTCATGCTTCTAAACCCAGCGGTTTAGTAGTAGACAAGCCGTATGTCTGACGGTATTTCCCAACCAATTGAAAAAAAAAAAAATTAAAGATTTTTCTGAAAAAGAGAAAAAGAAGAATGGGCTTAAATGTCTTGTCTTACTGTTATTTCGCTTATACTGTAACCATATTGTTTGGTCTTTGATGTTTGCTATAGCTCATGAAGTTCCGTATCGACAGATACATAAGAAGGAACAATCGCCGTACTTTATTGTCAAGTGATGTACCTACGGCGAAAAATATAATTTTTAAAAATAAAATAAAAATTCTGGTGTGTACGGTATCCATATTTGGCAGAACTCTTCTTTGAAGCATTTCCCATGCGTGCTCAATGGGTTTCAAGTCTGGCGATTGAGCAGGCCATGGTAGGACGTTGATAAGCTGCTGCAAGTGTGTTTGTGACGCCTCTGGCAGTGTGTGGACTTGAATTATCATGTATCATGACAGAAATTAAGAAGAAAGAAAGAAAGAAAAAACGTTTATTTGCGGTAAACATGACGCAGTGATTGAACACAAACACCAAAAATAACAAGTTGGGGGTATTTGACATTTGGTTGTCGCCGAGGTGAGACTGTGACTAGATTTTGAACGATTTCAATTACGGGAATTGGCCTTCTGCTGATACAATAGTTTCAGCGTAAATCTGTGCATGGAAATAGCCTCTGATCCATATCAGTTCGGTTCTTCCGCCGATCCCAATAGCCCGTATGGTGATTGTGCCACCACTGTATGCATGAACTTCTTTGCATGATTTAAAAAGTTCTTAGCGTCCTGGGGTCCTCCAATACCGTGGTCATAAAAACACACAAACGCCACTTTTCTTCTGCTCGATTTCTGTGTTCACGAGCCTATTGTAAACGGGCTTTGCGATAGCGGGGCTTAATAGGTGGTACACGTAGCAGCCTTCGGGAACATAGGTTGAATTCATGCAAGCAATTTCTTATGGTTTGTTCGTTTATTAACATCCCTGAAGAGCTTTGAAGCCTCGTAACCAACATCATTGTACGATTTTGTCGATCAGTAACTTGTATGTAACGATCTTGTCTGCGTGTGGTGATGCGAGCTCGTCCACCATGTCAAAGTCGACTTAGGACACTGCTTAGTGCCCAGAGCGATTTCCACAGCACGTTTTCGAGAACTTGTTTCCAACATTCCCAAGGCTGTGATCATTTCTTGACGTCTCAAATTACGGCTTCTCTCCATAATAACGTTCTTTTGTATTGATTCAACTCAAGTATGGCAGAAATTTTACAGATTTGGGAAAACGACTTGACAGAAGATTTTCATCTTTTAACCGAAATTCAAAAACTATTCCTTAAGAGTTACACTACTACTATTCCTTAAAGTTAACTTAATGAAATAATAATCGAAATAGTACATTCACCAAAAACGGGACCGACTTCAAGTATAATTTTTCTCATGAATAACTCATACATTAAAATGAAGACAAGACAATCCTAAACATTCACGCAGACAGACATCCCAACGCGCAACCGTTTGATCTTTAAAAAAAGAACACGTAAACCATGACTATCATCAGACATTAGCTTAAATCATACAATGAAAGCATACCATTAATCTGTTCAAAAACTCTTAATGAAGCGTTCTGAAACAGCGGGAATATTTGCTTAATTAACAATTTACATATTTCGGTTTGGCTCGTCGTCGAGTGCCGCACTTGAATCGAATATATTCCTTTTTTTTTTTTTCGAAACTCATGGCAATGGTCCTTCAGTGTTCTGCCGCTTGATTTGCGAATGGCCTGTGAAGAGCCACGGCCGGATGCCCTTAGCCTCTCCATACCTATTTAAATCTACAACCTTTCACATTCATTTTCCATTGGCATTTGTGAGCTATTTAGATAGAGATTTGCTTATGCCATCTATTAAATGCAATTAAAAGAGTATTTTTAATGGCCTCAGAGCAGCATACTTTCTTTCTTCATTTTCAATATTCATACAAAAAATCTTCTGCAAAACAGAAACTTCAGTTTGCACTCACAAGAGCCCGAGTCTCAAGTCATAAGTTCACAACCTCGCTCAATGAATTGCTTATCAGATTAAAGTTAGGTACTAGTTCAGTTGCATATTCCATCGTATCGAATTCGAAGGCGGGACTGATATTTTCTTTAGATTCGGATACTTTTAAAAGAACGATGGCGTTCCATCGGAAACTTTGTAATATGATGTACATAGATAAGTATTCGAGACGTGGGAGCTATTTTTAAAACACATTGTAGATACTTTTCGCTGAAATCTCACACATGATATCAGTAATTAGTAGGTGGAAGTAAGTACATCACACACAAAACTAGTTAGGATCATGAGTATCAATCCTACTATAATATAATATATAATATACTAATATACCTTCCTACTACGTACGTACGTTATACGTGGGACACTCAGAAAGTTTTTCTAAAATAAAAATAAATGTTCTGGTAAATAATTAAAAAAGAAATATTTTTAAAGTACTCTCCACTAGCTTCTATAAAAAGTTTCATGCGTCTGAACCAGTTTTCGAAACATTTTTTTTTCCAGGTCAGTTTCGCTTGTTGCTCACAACAGACGACGTACTTATTTTTACTTACAAATTACTTATCATACTCGTATTTTCAAAATAGACTGGCCAGTCTCTCATACATAAAAACGTTTTTTGCAATACTTTCTGAGTGGCCTGGTATAAACGCAAAAGTTTGTGAGGATAGGTGGGTGATGGATGTTTGTTAGTCTTTCACGCAAAAACTACTGAGCGTATTTGGTTGAAATTTGGGATACAGATAGTTTATGACAATAATTTGATAGATTGATAGTATTAGTTTTAAATACATAGGATACTTTTATCCCGGTAGGAACTTCGACCACCACGCAGGCGTAGCCGCGGACAAAAGCGGGTAACACATTATTATGTTGGACAACCCACAAAAATATTTCAGCGTCTTTTAAAAAACTGCCAATGATTTAATATTGTATCTGTAAGAACAAAAAGTAGGCCTGGGTTTCTTCATTGGTTTAAAAAGACAGCAAGAGGAATAGTAACTTCCTGTGGCTATTTCCGGCATTCCCTATTAGTGCACATTAGTGAGTAAACAAACCAATAAAACTCGTTGTTTGCCGTAGATAATTGTAGTTGTCCACCTACTCAACTCCAGTTCCTGCCTGTCCTAAGCTGGGCGTCGGCACTTCCTAATATGTACCGCGCCAAGCAAACATAATAATGAGGCGTTCCGTGTAATATGAACTCATGAGTCCTACAAGATTACAGCCAAGAATTGACACAGTATTTGAAGGTGTAAAAGTTTGGGCTCCATCGCAAACGTAGGCTAGGCTACCTATTTTCAACTTACTCTCTCGTTTCTCGTGCAATATTTAACCAATTTGTAGTCTCCGCTGTTTTATTACCTAACAAGCTATAAAGTTAACTAAAAGACAATCTAAACCATTATCGTACGTTATTATGTATTTTGTGGTAACAAGGCGCCAAAAAATGGGAGTTCGCTCAAAGGCGTTTTTTGTGTGACCTTGCTGAAGTAACACGGTAATCTTATGACGAACAAAAACATACGATTTAAACATTAAATTGTTCCCAGAATTGTTATTTATGCTGCCTAGTAGTTAACATCAGTGTCGTTTTGTCATGCTCTACAGCAAAGAATTGTTTGCAGCGGAAAATAATGCTGCTGACGGGATATTGTCTGATTGTGTTTTTATCTGTCGCGAAACTCGCGAGGTAATGATTAAAATGCAATAAAATTTGAAAAGTTGTGAGTTTTTCATTACTATTTTTAACTTTATTTAGAACTACCTACGCCCGCGTGTTGGAAAATATCCCACGGGTCCTCCCAGGATTATACCAGGTTATAAACTATCTGTGTTTCAAATTTCATCCATATCCGTTCAGCAGTTTGCCATTTTGTTTGCAACCCGGAAAACATTTCAGACAAAAAGACAAACGGACATTTTTTTTCGAATGGACTGTTTTTGTGAATATTCTTGAAAGTTCAAAAAATACCCACCAATTTCTCAATAGCAGCCCGGAGTCTGGATTTGTGCCCGGTTGATGGCAAAAGTCTCGCCCCCTAATACATGGGACTTAAGCATAACTGACAAAATGTGCGTGTACTATATGTACATCTCTGCCTAACCCTTCTGGGATTAAAGGCGTGATGTTGACCCACCAATATTCTACCTTCTTAACCCGCCCTGGGTCCGCTTGGTGGATTACAGCCAATTTCCTCTCGAAAAGAAGAGGCCGTTGTCCCCTCCAATCCCTCCCCCAAGTCCTTTGTGCAGTGGAAACGTTATAGGCTTGTGGCGGCATCTACACCGCCACATGCGAACAACGCATCACACTAATCCTGCATCGCGCAATCATAGTTTACCGCGCAGCTAGCCTATATACAACTTCCCGACAACAATCATCGGGCAGTTGCCCACCAGATACGACATCCATCTGGTCGGAAGATCCTCCCTTTTCCAAGAGTATGATTGAACTTTACACCCTGTTCCTGATATCTCCTCAGGCTGATTATGCACCAATATTCTTAGTCTAAGTCAAATAAATGACTTTGGATTTCATTTAATTGATAAATAAAGTAGGACATTATGTCCTACAATATTTAATTAAATGTAATCTTTGTAGTTTAGGTAATCATGAATGCAAACCCGGTCAAGTATTACGTGCACATGGACATTACAAATTAGAGGATTATATCCGGCCCTGGTCCAGGCCATGGTACGGAGCGAGAGAGAATGGAAAGCCGTCACCTCCTTCTGCAAAGCAGTAATACTTGCGAAGGAGGAGGCGGAGCGCGTGAGGGAGAGAGCCTTGCGCCCTCACGCCCCCACTAGTCGCCGCAGGAGACGCCCTGGGCGTCGTGAGTCGCCTGCAGATTCCCGGCCCCCGTAGGCGCGGGCTTGCGGACGGCGAGCAATGGGTAGCTCGACCAGGCCCGGGTCGATGGCGCGTCGTGTTGCACGCGCGCCTCAATGAGATGTCAGCACAAATTGACGGGGTCCGATAGGGCCGACGCCTCAGGGTCGCGGGTGATTCGAAAAGAGATAACCGTGGCCCTGGCACAGGCAACTGAAGGAACATGGGTGGGTTTTAGTCAGTAAAAGTCTGACACGCCCTCCCGCTCCACCCAGAGCGGGAGAAGTCATTTGATGATTTCCCACACAAAAAATATTTTTTTTTTTATAAATATCAAATGTATCAACTTACAACTCCTACAAAACGTAGGTCTAAATAACGTAGGGTGAAATAATGTGACCGATTGAGGGCCTATAAAAAGTACGCCATGTACCTACGCGCTTATGTTGTCTGTATAAAGATTTGTTTTGGAATAACTGCTATTTTTCTCTATTCTCTAGGAATGATCCTAGAGCCGTGAGAATACCAAAACAATAATTAATAACATTAAGTAGGTACGTGAAGCAATAACTCCCAAAACAAATATGTACCTTCGATTGCTCCTGTAGTTGAACTGTTCAACATAAACACCTTACTTACCCACAGCATAACTTCCGTACTTAGGGTAATTAGGTACCTACTACTCACATGCGCCGTACATTTAACTAGTGCGGAAGTAATTCGGTTAGTTATTGTATTGTATTTCAAAGAATTCTTAGACAAGTTAGGTTCACACAGCTAATGCATCAAGGCCCCTTCCAACAGGCGCCACAAGCGACGCGAATCTCGTGCGTCACAAAAGCACCGCGAGACGAGTGGTGCCTTTAGACTTCCAAAAGTGCGACGTGACAAACAATTTCTATGAAAATTTCATGGAAATTGTTCTACAAGAGTCGCGTCGCGCCTGTCTACAGAAACCTTTGGCGTCGCGCGCAATTCTCACCGCGTTTCACGCCTGTTTTAGGAGCCTTTAGTAAATCATTTATTCAGATATAATATCTTCTTAGTGACGGTGATAAGTTAAATTACAAATTATTGACATTTAGTTGACTTTATTTACGGCCGAACCCTATAACGTATCTATCTCCAATTTTGGCGTACTGGAGATAGAAAAATCTATCAATCTCTGGTTTTAATGTCCCAATAAAACCAAAGTATGTGGCCCTATACCAAAGTATCTTGTCCACCACGGAGCGGATAACGTGTTGACAGCTATTTGTTTGACAGGGACAGATAGAATTGTACTGTCTATCATCAGTAGCGATCTGTCTTACTGCCGAACCTAATATCGTATCTATCTCCATTTCTGGAGTACTGGAGGTTGAAAAATCTATCTATCTCTGGTTTTGACACGTACAGATAGAATTGGTGTGAGTGGTGGCCCAGTGGTAACGGCGCGGCGGCGACTTACGAGTTGTAAGTCGTAGGTTCGAACCCAGACAGGCGCTTCACTTTGTGTAAATTATTTCATCACCACTGCTCTCAAAACGGCGAAGTAAAACATCGTGAGGAAACCGGCATGTCTTAGAACAAAAAATTCTAAGACATGTGACATCTACCAAACCGAACTGGGCCCGCGTGGTGGATTACGGTCCCCTCCCTCACACAGAGAAGAGGCCTGTATCCCAGCAGTGGGAACATAATAGGCAGATTATGAGATAGTATTGTACCGTCTATCATCAGTAGTGATCAGTCTTAGGTTATTGTGTTTGGCCTTTAGATATTAACGCAAAATGCTGAACTGACCAAGCTACACTTCCGCTACAATTTACGTAACATTTTAAGCAAAAAACCGAGTAAAATTAAATGCAGTTTAGCATAAAAGCAACACTTGTATGCTATGAAAAGTGGTACTTATATTCCGAGCGAAAGCAGTCGCGTCTGCCTGTAAATAAGGATGCTTAAAGCACACAATGCCATGACCGAGGGCAGGCCCGGGGCACATTCGGGATTTATCCGCATGAAGATCCAGTTAGTTTGCTTTTCAGATTGGAGCACAATGTTGTACCAACAAACTTTTATCGATGAATCTCGATATTTTTGATTATCTCTTTAGCAATTTCTGTCTTAACATAATAATTTAGCATCAGTTGTGGTTAAAGAATCTTAATTAACTCAAAATAAATTTACTACAATATTTCAGCTATTAAATAAATGATGAAATTCGTGAGCAGAGCTAGTCTAGTATGACACGCACAAATATTAAAAGAAGACCGCAATAATTAACGTACTTAACAAGACATTAAAGGTAGCAGACAGATTCATGCGAAACAAAAATCAAAACCAGGGCCGGATTTAAACTTTGTCAATAATAAAAGAATTTAATTGAGTATTTAATATTTGTAAACTTTTAGAGGTTTTTATTTCTCGTGGTAGTTTATTAAACATCTGTGCCCTTTCGTATGTAATACTTTTCTTTCCGTTATTCGTACGTATTCTCGCGACACAGATATCCTTTGCGCTACGGAGAGGTCTTAACCCTTCTTCGGAGTTCGTTTTAAAAATTAGTTCCGTGTGTAGCTTTTTATCTATTTATTTTTATTTTATTAAGATGCATGTATTATAGTAATAAATTTGTTTTATATTCATTAATTTAGTTTCGGAGTAAATTTTACTAACCTTCTCGCGCCAGTGAATGCCATCTAACGGAAATAATAAATAGCCTTTATAAATGATGAGCTAACAATCTCTATTGTGTTCTGTTTTTTTAAATAATAGGACATGAAAAAAGCTGTCATATAGTTAGTAGTTTTCACTTCCTATTATTTCTGAAAACTGTATTCTTGTACAGAAAGTGCTATGAACGAGTTTAATCTAGACCTTTAATCGCTTACCGATTCGATTAAAGGAACCTCCCATCGTTAGCGCTCATTCGTACATTGCCGAACTCATGAACTACGCCAGCCAGACGTATTCAAAATTCGCCCGCTCTTATTTTCTTTTTTATCTGCGTGTATTTTTTAAATTTCGAAACGGTCACTCCCTCTCACTGAGAGGAGGCCTGTGTCCCAGCACTGGGAACATAATAGGCTGATTACGTACGTAGTCCTGGTTCAGACGCTTATTGGCAATTTTCTATACCGATGCACCGGAGATACCGGACAACGGACATCGGATCGAAAATTAAGAACAGCTTATAAATTGTGATAATAAAAACTTTATTACGCTATTTTCTGAATGATGGACATTTAAAAAAATAAAATAATACTATGAGTCTAAGTCGTCGCGCAGTCGGGAGCCAGAAGACGGGTGTCTCGTCGCCGAGAGAGGCAGAGCGAACGCTGGCGTGAAGACTTACCCCACGTTTGCACAGACGTAAAAATATCGATATTTTAGAGACGTTTATGAGAGATTGGCCGGGGAAGGCAACACACAGGAAAGAATGGAATGCTGTGGGGGACACCTTTGCTCAGTAGTCGGACAGTTCAGAGGGCCTGGACAAAGTAACAGTAGCGATGAAGCTAGGAGAAAACCGAAAAATTTAAAGGCTAAAAAAGGCTAAAATTGTTTAGCCTTTTTTAGCTTTGGTCATAGTGAAGCGATAGCGATTGTAGAAATAGAACCACTCCGAAGCGAACGCCATTTGTCTAGGCCCTCTGGCTAGCTATAAATAATATATAATAATAATATTCAGATGTAATAATGTCTTTTGTGATGTTTTTTTTTGACTAGGAGCTGATGAACATTATGATGTAACCATGTAGGTATTGTTTTCTAACGCTGAGATAATCTAATCGTTGTGAAGTTTTGTTCGATGAAAGTTTGTTTATATATCGTACATGTAAGTAACGTATGAAAGTTCTTGTATGTTTATATAACGTATGTAAGTACCTAAGTACCTAACGTATGAAAGTATGTTTAAATAACATGCGCTACCGCTGAGGGTGAGTGCTGGGTTTGATTCTCATGTCGGGCAAAGTGTTATTGGGTTGATAAACCTTAAATAAAAGCACTAAGAAATTCCTGATGGATACATCAGGAATTTCTTAGTGCTTAGCAGCACTGGTTCTGGATTTGTGCCCGGTTTATGGCAATAGGCTCGCTCCCTATTTCATGGGTTTTAATCATAACTGGCGTAAATGTGACATAACTACTGGTAGGTACCCCTGGTTATGTTTTATTGTAAATATTCTGTTTTTTTTTCTCCGAAATTTTCTCCAGCTTAATACAGCTAACATGTAAGTAGTTTTAATTGTTCCATGTTTTGATAAGGTAATCAGTTAACGCTTCATAAAGCGATGTCGTAAAAGTCGGTTAATAGCAGCTTAACCATGCATGAAATTGTCCATTTACTATGGAATAATCGATTAGACATAATAATATTCTATGAAGTTCTTTAACTACAACAACAAATATTGTATATTATAGATTTTTGTTTAAGTGCCCTGTGTTAATACATGATTACGCCAGAGTGCATACTCCGTAGGGTCTTAATCCTTCCTATCCCAAGGGCACGTCTTCCCTACCATTACAGTGCCCCCCGGTCTATTCCGTGATATGCAATTGTCTTTGTAGCACCATGAAGCATGAGGCTTCAGGGGCTATTACAAATCTTGGAGTTCATTCGATTAATCGAGTCTGGTCAAACCACGCTCGGGTCGGTGTATTTCATTCATTCATTCAACTACCCTGTATTAATTACATGAGCAGAGGTGGCCAGTGGTAACGGCCCCGACTTTTGTAATTTATTTCATCCACTGCTCTCAAAACGGTGAATTAAAAATCACGAGGAAAGCGGCATGTCCTCGAACCAAGATTCGAAGACATGTGAAATTTACCAACCTTCACTGGGCCCGCGTGGTGGATTACGACCCATTACTTCTCACAGAGATTAAGCCTGTGTAATGTGTCCCAGCAGTGGGAACGTTATAGGCTGACTATGCTTGATTAGAATAATATGATAATAATATTTCAGTAGATATCTCAACAAGACAGAATTTCGTACAGATTCAATTTCGTATATATTCTTGATAACATATAATTGAGTATGTTTATTTGATAAACTTGCAAATGGCTCATATCCTCATAGTTTCCGGTCTATGGAATCGCTTCCAGGGAAGCTCGCGAAATTGAGGAAATTTTACATGTATATTTGTAAAATAACCTTCTACTACAAATACGATCGTCTATCAAGTTACTACATTATAGAAAACGTTAAACTATTTAGATTTCGATAAGGTTGATCCGGTTCTTTTTCTCAAGGGTGCCAACGGGACCCTATTAGGTACTAAGGCTCTGCTGTCTGTCCATCTGCCACAGAGTGCGTACTACTATGACCGCTATAACAACAAATAATAAATAGGTATGTACCTAGTGTTAAATAGTATTTTTGAATTGCCCACATCCACCTTAAATACCACATTTGATAGCCCCTTAACACGTATGGCAAGGCATTATAATGAACGATCCAACTTGACATATTACCCTATTGATATTTTCTGCATGAGTTTCGCATCATACAGAAGCTACCTATTCAAATAGTGCGAACAGTGCACGTCTATGTAACTCAAATTGGTTTGTTTTGGTAGTGTTCTAGATTTAGGTCTTCTAATTAAGACTTCTAATTAATATTCATAATGTCAATGTCATGCATACCTTTTATTTGCATGGTTACTGAAATGCAAATTTTAAATTACGGAACCTTTCGTGTGCGAGTCCGACTCGCAATTGGCCGCTTTATTTTATATGATTGTACTCGTAATTATCTACTTACTATAATATAAGACTCGGCAAATGAGTAAGTGCCGTAACATTTACAAATATTTGATGGCCACAGACAGTGTCCTGTCCAAAAATACTTCATACAAAAGTCTCATCGAAAAAAGGACGTTCAGTTTTTCTCATATTTCTGTTTCCGGGAAACTTTTCCATAAAACCTTATTCCGACTTTTAGGATCATTTTAAAACAGAAAATAGCCAAATAGGTCCGGCCGGTTCTCAAGTGATGCGGCAGGCAGTTTACTCGCAAAATATTCTCACAGTGTCAGCACAAATAGGGACATACGACTTTATCTTAGGCTCTCAAAATATAGTTTATATCCAAAAATCTACCCACTCTGTTGACCTTTTCTGAGAAATTATTGTCCATGAACTTGTTAACCGGTTTATACCAGCTCGTACCGGTTTTTTGCCAAACGAATTCTTGAAGCAACTTCGCAAAGCTTCCGGGAGGAGAATGTTTCTGACGCTTTGCTGTACTGAGCAGCGCGCGTCTAAAGATATTTTTTATTTTAACCTAGCTGTCCGACCCGGCTTCGGACAGCAATTTTTTTAAATTATTTTTCTGGTTTTTCCTTTCATGCAAACCTTGTCCTGACAATTACAAATTCAACAAAAAAAAAATCGCCAAATAGATGCAGCCGGTTGGAAGTGATGCTCGGACAAACAGTTGTGGCTATTATTTTTTATTTAAATACAGGGTGGAATCAGTCTAGCTCTTATTTAACATTGCCCGACATAAGAATCGAACCCAGCACCTCACGCTCAGCCGTAGCGCACGTTATTTAAACATACTTTCATACGTTAGGTACTTAGGTACATACGTTATATATAAACACACTTTCATCGAACAAAACAAATATCTGAGATCATAACTTCATAACGATTAGATTATCTCAGCGTTAGAAAACAATACCTAGATGGTTACATCTTAATGTTCATCGGCTCCTAGTCTAAAACTAAGCATCACAACAGACATGATTACATCAGAATATTATTGTTATTTATTATCATAGCTAGCCTGTACTGTCCGAATACTGGGCAAAGGTCTCGCCCACAGCATTATTATCTTTCTTCTTCCTTCCTTCCTGTGTATTGCCTTCTCCGGCCAATCTCCCATTAACGCCTCTATTCTTCTCTCCAGCGTTTCCCCGGCCTTCTCCGGTAACGAGCCGGCCGTCTCCTGATTTCCAATATGCGACGACTCAGTCCATTAGTATTTTTTTTTTTCAAATATCCATTATTCAGAAAATAGAGTAATATAGTTGTTTGTTCACACAATATAAAACTTGTTCTTGATTTTCGATCCGATGTCCGTTGTCCGGTATCTCCGGTGCATCGGTATAGAAAATTAACAATAAGCGTCTGAACCAAGACAATGCAATTTCGGACTTACGAATTTCGTACGAAATTTAAAAAATACACACAACTATAGAAAGAAAATAAGAGCGGTCGAATTTTGAATGCGTCTAGCTGGCGTAGTTTATGAGTTCGGCAGTGAACGAATGATTGCTAACGATGGGTGGTTTCTCTAATCGAATTAATACACGATTAAAAGTCTAGATTAATCTCGTTTATCATTTCTGAAATAATAGGACATAAAAACGACTAAATAATTGTTTTTTTAATGTCAGCTCATCAGCAGATTGTTAGCTCATTATTTATAAAGGCTATTATTTCCATAAGATGACATTCACTAGCGCGAGAAGGTTAGTAACGGATGCTGAATTATAGTTTCACCAGAAATTGCTGAAGTGATAATGAAAATATCGAGATTCATCGATAAAAAATGGGAAGTTGGTTGGTAGAACATTGTGCCACAATCCGAAAAGCAAACTAACTGGATCTTCGTGCTGATAAATCCTGGAGTATGCCCCGGGCTGCCTTCGGGCATGGCATTGTGTGTTGGGGCCTACATTTCTAAGATTCAGTAAGGCGAACTATACACATTGGCCTTAAGAACTAGGTTATTTAACTATAAACCAATCCGTTACCATTGAGAGAGCACTGTTTACGTCTTCAAAATCTTTTATATTCCTGTCTATTTTAAAAATAAGAGATGTATCATCTGCACACAGTACAACGTTACAGATACCATTTATTTAGTTAGATTGGTAAGTCATCGACATACATTAAGAACAACAATAGACCCAGTATCGAGCCCTCAGGTACAACTAACTGAACTGTAAGCCCGGAAGATTTCACACCATTAACATCTACACATTGGACCTTTTATGTTAATAAGAATTTATTACGTTGAGAACTTCGTTTTGGACACCGTATTGACGTAGTTTGTGCAAAAGCGTGTCATGGTGCTCGCAATCAAAGGCTTCAGAGAGATCACAGAAAACTCCAATAGCATTTTGCCAGTTCTCCCATGCTTTAAATATGTGTTACAGGAGAGCAACGACCTATTGTAAAGCCATATTGTTCTTTACGAAGGAGGTTATATAAATGAAAATGTCTTAGCAACTGCTTGAGTATTATTTTTTCAAATATTTTGCTAAATGCTGGTAAGATAGAAAAAGGCCTGATATTGCTAAAGTTATTTTTTGTACCTGATTAAAATAATGGTACGACTTTACTACTTTTTATGAGGTTAAGGAAAAGTTCCTAGAACAACACATTTATTAAAAGTAGCAGCTAGATAGGGGAGCTACGATGTCGTCTAATTACTTAATGGAGATGCCCCAGTAATCACCAGTGTTTTTAGACTTAAGTGTGTTAAAAACGTTAACTACATCACGAGGCGTTACACGTTCGAAACTTACTAAGCGAGCACATTTAGGCACACCGCTTAAAAAAAGGTTTTTAGCTTTAGACGGGGACGAATGTAAGGAGCGAGTCGTAGAGTAGTAGTTATAGGTATGTTGGCACAAAACTCATCAGCTAAGTCAGCTGCTTTAGTAACTAGTTTGTTATTGACCATAATCTCAAGTTGGTTTTTCTTGTTTAACCGACTTACACGTTTCATCTATATATGTATACATATATATAAAAAAAGAAAAACTGACCGACTGACTGACATATCAACGTACTGTCGAAACTGCACAGCTTTACCATTGACAAATCTACTTGAAATTTGACCCAAACACTTTTTGATATGAAGATAGTCATACATTTTCGAAAATACCCTATGAAGGAGGTGTTAAATTTTGTAGAGAAAAATACGAAATCTACGCGAAGTGCTAGTTGTTGATTATTTTCACAAGTGGTTTTTACTTTTATTAATTGATCGCTTAAAGTTTTTGATTTAGCATAAAACACAAATAAAACCTGTATTTTTACAACACGGATAATCTCGCTCTACTTTTATAAATACCTGGAGTAGCCCATTAGCTAAAGCTAACGGAGGTTCCATTTATGGTAATGGTTTTGGTCTTGAAAATAGTAGTACTATTTTTTGCGCTTCATCAGAAAGGGCTCCATTTTCATTCGATTTCTCGTGTTCTACCATAGATGGTGTAATTCCCTGAGCTATATTATTTTGAAACCTGCTGCATTCAATTTTATGCGGCTTTTTTTGTAATTGGCATAAAGCTAACTAATAAACCACAGTGGTTGGACGTTAAGTCACTTAACACTAATTTATTTTTGGCACCACAATTATTAAATATATTATCAGGACAAGTTGACGAAGATGCCGTGATCCCAGTAGGTTCAAAAACAAGTTAATTACATTTAAGACCGTAATGGTTATGTCCTTCAGTTATTAAGATTATTTCTAGCATAAGTATATTATAGGTGATGTGGCTGTGTTTTTTTTACATACACTTAATTGATAAACTTCTAAAATATTAATGAATATTAAAATCTCCACATAAAATTATATCTTATTATTTGAAACATATACTATTGTTAGATATATCACATTTATTTCACAAAAGTTGTAACAGTTGTTTATTTTCGTAATTTATCAAGATTCTGTTTGAATGACTTCAAAAGTAGCTTGAAAAGTGACGTAATAATATTTATTCTTCGCTTTTTTATTCGCCCTCAAAATTCTTCTATTGTGTACATTGTCAAGAATATAAATTGATGCAATATTTTTGTGTTTTTTTTTTCTTATTTATTATGCAAAAAAGTCTTCAGAATGATTTGAATAATGTCTCTGAGACAGTGAGACTATAATAGCGTATCAAAATATTTGGTTACGTTTTGCATCCATTGGGCGTTTTTATAATTACTAACATCAAGATATGAACGGGGACGTCCACGGCATCATGAAAACACAGGGAAGTTAAATGTATGGAAATATATGAAGAACACTTAAGTATACGGTTGTTCTTCTCTGTTCTCAACGAATGTTTAAAAAGGCCACACATAACTTCTGAATTCGGCTGAAACATGCTACATTTATTATTAAAACTCGAAGGTCTCAAGTTGTATAAGAGGTGGCACACTTTTAGAAGCAAATGCAGCATGCCATGTTTTGGCATCGCTTGTCTCGTCAGATAGTTTTGGTGATCCTTCGATGTCACATATTATTTGTGCTGCCACATTTATATGCGCCAACCCACGAACGCATACGAACCCATATATTTGCCGTTAACTTGACAACAGTAGTAACATGTCGATTCTGTAAAAATCTCACCGTGAAGACTTTCGTGGTGTCATCCCGTCTTGGTCAATTCCTAGCATTAATAGCACTGACAACTGACTCCACGCTCACTTCACGGTGAGATGGTTACAGAATAGAACTGCAGGTACTATTGCCGAGCTGCTGATAGTAATATACAGGTTGAAATTAAATGATTCATGGGCATCCTTTTAAGGGGTGATTGCACTCATCATTATGAACAACTTTTACTACGGGACCCAACTTGAAATAGCTAAAAAAAAAACAACTGTTCCTTAAATTTTGACAAGTTATGCGAACATAAATGTAGGCAAACTGATATTTTTTCGCGATTGCAGGTTTGGTCCTATTGTAAAAAAAAAATATAATGGTGAGTACAATGACCCCATAAAAGGCTGCATAAAAATTCAATTTCACCCTGTAGGTATATATGCTCGTGCTCGACTGTACCTGTAGGTGTATATGCTCGTGCTCTGACTAAGAATAGCATACAACTTTGATGAATCAGTCGACTTTATGATAGATAGTGGACTGAGTAACAAGATGCAATTTACAAAGAATCCTCATATTGTACCGTTTGTATTACTTTTCTTTTTAATTCTATTTATATGTTCATGCAGTACGGTAAAAGTAATGTAAATGATTTTATTTCTGTAAGTAGGTTTGTACAAACGCTTTAACACGTCTATCATATTTTAAGAACTAGATAAGATCGGCGTTGCCTATCTGATTACTCTGAGTAGGAAGGCCGAAACACAAACTCAGAGGTCAGTCTCTTTTAAAGTCCAGACATAATCTTGGCCAGATCATGTGAAGATCATGTAGATTGGTGTCTGAAATGATTTTGAGGAAAGAACCACACTGATAAAGTGGACCTGTCCAAAAAATTATTATTTCAAAATTGTAGATACATTTTTAACTTCTACAGGAATGTTTTCTTTCATTTCAGGTATTGTCTTAGAGATGAGCAGCGAAAGGCAATTTCTCTTACAAAATTTAACATAGTAAGTATAAAAACGTAATTTATAATTACCATCAGGGACAGTTACCGTTACTAAAAAAATACCGGTATAATAACCAAAACATTTCGTTCTGTTACGTTAAATACTTAACGTTACAAATAACGTTAAGTCATGGGATTTAACGGTATCAAAATAGCGTTACTAATAGCGTTATTTCGCTAAAATCTAGCAAGATCTGATGCGACGTTGCCAAACCGAAACGGACGCCGCGTGCTATGCGTTCGGTTCTTGTATTGTAAGCGGAGCGGCAACCACTAGCATTTATCGTTATTGTTACGCTTGCGACGATCGGAAAGATACGAATACGAGACGTCACGCGCTCCCGCGTGTTTCATTTCATAATCATACGGCACACAAGCAACGCGTACGCCGATACGTCTATTGCCTGTTATTTTCAACTTATTATATTTTTCCTAATGCAACTGCTTTAGTAAAAATATTATTATGGGCCGAAAGAAGTGCAACAAAGTGTACCGATATCTCAAGGTTTTCAAAGAAAACAATGAATCAACTAATATACAGTTTTTTTTTGCTATACCTTTATATATTTTGACATAAACAATAACATGAGTATTTACTGTTTAAAGTATTATATTATTTTAATTTTGCGAATGTGAGGACTGTATGGGTCATCGTTTTTTTTTTCAGTTACTTTTACTGGTCTGGCAGTTTTAGTACTTCATGAGGCCTACCCAAATGTCCTTTCTTTTGTATTGTTCGTCAAATCGTTGCGCTCCTTTAGTTCTGAGTTGAGCTGCACGATAATTAACAAATGCGTGCACTGACTGGACAGGTCCACTCGATCTGTTTGGTACTTTCTTCAAAATACAATTTCAGACACCAGTCAACATGGTCCTCAAATGAGCTGACCGAGATTATTTATTATATACACATTGACATTGATGACTAAACATATACTATATACAATGATATGAAAGCTTACTTTGTAATATTATTATAATTATTGTGAATGTGAAGACAATTTGTTTTTTTAATACATTTACGTCTTTTTTTCTCGGTTAGTTTTAATCATAGTCTGGCAGTTTAAGTAACTCAGGCGGCCTACCTAAATGTACTTTCTTTGATAATGTTCGTCGAAACGTTGAGCTCCTTAGTTCTAAGTTGCCCCGCATGATGACTGACAAATGCGTGCACTGACTGGACAGGTCCACTCGATCTGCTTGGTTACCATTTCAGACACCAATCTACATGATCTGACCAAGATTATGTCTGGACTTTGAAAGAGACTGTGACCTTTGAGTTTGTTTCGGCCTCACTTCTCAGAGTAGTCAGACAGGAAACGCCGATCTCATCTAGCTTTTAAAATAGTATTGACGTGTAAGTGTTTGTACAGAAATAAAATCATTTAACATTTACTTGCACATTGTGCAATAAAACATTAAACGTGATGTTTACTTGCAATGGTTTTTGTGAAAAATAAATTTAAATAACATTAACTTTAATCTGAGCCAGCTTGTTGCTAAATATATGACAGAAAGGGAGGAAGTACTGTTTCAGAATTACTGTTTTGTTAATGCTGTATTTCTAGATTCCAGAGTTAATTCCACACTTCCCACAGTTCAGCGAATTAATACATATAATAACTTGATTCGACTTCACAACAGTTTACCAAAACTTACTAAAAACAAACGAAACTTACAAATACGTGGGACTATGGGGTTCTTTAAGTTTTTTTTTAAATCTTTTCAAAGTACTCTCCACTAGCCTCTTTACAAAGTTTCATGCGTCTGAACCAGTTTTCGAACCACTTTTTGCAGTCCGAAGTAGACACCTCGTTTACAGCCTATTCGAACGCTGACACCGCATCTTCCGGAGATGAAAATTGTATATCCCTTTGAGCGGATTTTTTATTTTCGGAAATAAAACGAAGTCCTACGGTGCTAGGTCAGGACTGTAAGGAGGGTGACCTAGGAGTTTGACTAGCGTGCTGTCCAGCAAGTCCCTCGTTTTGAGTGCGGTGTGCGAAGGCGTGTTTCATGGTGGAGCAGTAGCCCGCGGAGCTCTGTTTGGTCGCTTGTTGCGCACACCAGAGGAAACTTCTGCCAAGCATTCAGCGTTGATGCTTCTTTGGTTCCGTAAAGGAATTGACACCAAGTAGCCAGTCAAATTAAAAAAGCTCGCAATCAAAATGTTACCCCGCGCTTCTAGATCGCTTCACTTTGACGCAACACCCAAACCGCTGACCTGTTATAATTTCGTAAACACGCCGAGACGAGCCTGCTGCAAATTTGTTTATCATATCACGATACCATTCCGCCCGGGCCTGCTTCTGAGCAACGGTGTGGTTGTGCGGCAACCAGCGTGAAATTATCCTCCTCACGCGAAGACGCACGTGTTGTATTTCGTGAAGGCTTCCCGATCGAACCTGCCGTATGTGCTGAATCTCTTGATACGTTACTTGCCTATTGTCTTGAATTAAAATGTTCACTGCTAGCACGTTTTGTTCCGTAACAGCCGTAAAAAGGCGACCACTTCTTTCTTCATCCCCCAAAGTTAGCCGCTTGAATTCGTTATACCAACGATACACGGTTGCCTTAGAAGGCCCTTCATCCATGAATGTCATTTGAAGTATATCGTACGATTCTTCCTGTTTCAGGCAACACTTGAAATCGAAAAAATCATAGCGCGAAAAAGTTACCGGCGCAGATCCATTTTTTTAATTAGACAAGATATTTTAAATTAACTCGCAAACAATGTGGAGGGAAATTTTGAAATAGACTATAACTGGCCAGTCTGTCTTACATAAAATCATTTTTTGCAATACTTCTGAGTGGCCTGGAATAATACTAATAATACGTTTTGTAGCTCAATCAGAGCTACAAAAAGAAAGCTCTGGTGAATTGGCAGTGGCACCCAGGTCCGGGAACAAAAAAGCACAATTAGAAAAGATTTCATCAACAATAAATATTTAGAAAAGCATGATGATGATTTATCAGTCCGCTTGGTCAGAGAAAACAATAGTTTTACTTTAATAAATATATAGACGAAATAGATACTTTTAAAATAAAACCGTTACTTCATTCTACTAACAAAAATTTTTGATTACTGGGAAACCAAAAACATAAGTTTCTATTTTAATGTGGATGATAAATTATCAATTATTTTATTTCTGTAAGTAGGTTACACTTTTAGACGTCAATCGTATTTTAAAACCTAGATGAGATCGGCGTTTCCTATCTGACTACTCTGAGTAGAAAGGCCGAAACAAACTCAGAGGTCACAGTCTCTTTTAAAGTCCAGTCATAATCTTGGCCAGATCATGTGAAGACCTTAGATTGGTGTCTGAAACGGTCTTTAGAGGAAATAACCACACAGAATGAGTGGACCTGTCCAGTCAGTGCACGCATTTGTCAATCATTATGCAGCTCAACTCAGAACTAAGGAGCTCAACGATTCGACGAACAATACAAACGATAGGATATTTGGTAGTCCGCATAAATTACTCAAACTGCCAGACCATGATTAAATTTACCTTAAAAAAACACTTTGAAAAAATAAACAACATTTCCTAAAAAAATATTGACCGTGATTTTGGGTGCAATTTTGAATTCAAATACTCATACTAATAATCATGGCGTATGATTATAATTAGACAATTAGAATTTTAAAATATAAATCCTTTAGTGTAAAAACAGTACTGTTTTTGATTAGTTAGTGTTTAACTAGTGCTAATAAAAAATTAAAATATATTTTAGTGATCATTTTAATTAATGATTTCAAATAAAGTTTAAATCGTATTTTTTTTCACATATCACTTTTTTTATCCTAAAACGTAGCTTAAGCAAAAATCGCCATAGTTCTTTATCTGTGATTGTTCACCAAAGAAAAGATAGACGGTGGTTAGTTTAGCTCGCGTTGATTTTAAAATATTTTTTTACTCTCTAACGTACTTTGTCGTATATATTCTTTGTCAGCCTATACCTTTTTAATTCTGTCAAAAATATTACTACTCCGAATGAATGTCCTTCGTTTAAGTGTTAGAGTTAGCAGTTGCTAGTGGATAGACTAGAATGGGCGTAATGTCGTATCAATGATTCCGATATCAACATACACAACTGCATTTTGACAGAAAACAAAGGTAGCTATAGTCGACCCTTAAACGTTAACACCGAAAGATGCTTGTCTCTCGGCCGTCATTGTTAGAAAGAGATAGGCGTAAAAATTACCGGTAAAAGAATAGTAACTTTTACCGGTACTAATACTGGTAGTTAGATAACGTTAACTGACTCATGGGTTTCGTTATTAATATCGTTACTTTTTTATCGTTAACATAACGGTAATTGGTATCGTTATAAAAAAAATAACGGTAATTCGGTCCCTGATTACCATATAGTTACTTGAATATGTTTAATACGGGCTAAGTTTGTAACTTGTATTCCTCGATAATGGTAAGGATATTACTTAGATATGCTTTGCAGACAATTTACCACAGTTCTGTTTGACAGCCTTATGAAAAAAAACTGAAGGAACATGCAGAGGTAGGTGAAGAAAAATTAAAGTTTATTTATAGTTTTTTTTTAAGATTTATAACTTCTGCTAAACTGCATAGCAGTTTTTTGGCAGACGTAGGTCGCTCCTTTTTTTACTTTTAATCATCCTACCTATTACATTATAAATGCGAAAGTATGTTTGTTACGTTTTCACGCCAAAATGGCTTAGCGGATTAAGATGAAATTTGGCTCACAGATACACCATAACCTGGGTAAGGACATAGGTTACTGTTCATCCTGGATCGAAGACGAAGTCGCGGGCAACAGCAATTAATTTATAAGTTACACTTTGCACCTATAACTACGCTAATCTATTGCATTCCTTAATCCCCCTCCCGACCCTTGCTCGAGCCAGCCCGCGCCGCTGAGCTTGTAGCTTTAAATACGTCCCAAAATCGCTCAAATCCTGATCCAGCTAGTCCCTTGCTGCCCTCTTCCAGCGACGCCCTAAGCCGAGGTTCGCCCTTAAGCCCTTAGCGTGTAGTCGCCTAGTTTTTAGTTAGTATTTAAGTTTAAGTCCTGGCTGCAGGCCTTAATTTATTAGGGCAACCACAGGTAAGGCCGCTTAAGCAGACGACAATCTCATAGGTTGACCTGCGAGATGCCATTTAAAAAAAAAACGTTCCTTAATTTGTTTCCTGCAGATTTAAAAACAGACATACAAGTTTTTCAAATATTCTCTACACAGTGGCTTCGACAAAACTCATTAAAAAGAGGTAGGTACTTATGTATTTTGTGTGAACTGTTTCATTCGACCATAATAGTTATTCGAAGTGGGCACTACAAATCATTCGTTTAACGAACCGAATTTTGTTTTTGGTGTGAAATATCGCTGTTTACGGAAGTGCCCAACGTAACACACGCAAAACATTGTGCTTTGGACACAGAAGGTGCAACCGGCAACGGTACGGGGTCGTGGGGGTATTTAATGTTGGGTTTTAACATTACAAGCATATTTTCGTAAAAAACGACCAAAAAGTTGGAATTTTGTTCTTCAATATTTCCGTAACGAGAAGGTTCCCAGTTAAGGTCCAGCAAAAAAAAAACACAATATCGAGGAGTACAGTACAAGTTGTAAGCAGTATTGAAATACAATGAAATAAAGTTTAAAACTCATGTTAAAAAAACACTTTGTAAACAAGCATATTACAAATTAGAAGATTATATCCTAGATAAGAATGCTTGGAAACATGCTGGTCCTGCTCCATAGGACAATCTAGAGGCTAGACAAAATCATACTATTTGCTTATTGTATTGTATATTTTGTTATTTTTACTTTACTCACACACTGACTTATTCCTAGTTAATATTTTAGGAAAATCATATATTTTTACAATTGTTTGTAAATATGTGAGCACAATGTACCTATCACGTGATTATTTTATATGCCTTTGCTTTATTTTTAATTCTTTATACCAATTGTGGTATAGTATTTTTATTCTTGGTGCATCGTCTTCACATATAGAAATATAATTAATGTATACAAAATATTGTAAAACATTTAAAAAAAGTAACAGTGGAGTTTCTTGCCACTTCTTCTCCATACGAAACTACTTTTTGGAAGTGGCGCCTAGAATCAGTCCTATTTTTAATGTAAATTTTGACGATCAAAAGTGCCTTTTTATGGGCCTATTTGAAATAAATGCTTTGACTTTGACTTTGAAGTGACCTTCGGCTTCTTTAAGTGTCTTTATACACCCGTAATGTACCTACCTATATGTATTTTTATAACTCGCTCAGATGCAAATTAACACCACCCTTAGCTGCTACCAGTTGTAAGTTTGAAGTCCCCTTCAAGCTCAGCCCAACGAAATGCCCAAAACTGCGCTACTTTTTAAGCAGCTTAATTTACATATTTTAAAATTTAAAAAACGAGAAACTTCGCTCCCTTTTCCTTTTGTAAAGAAAAGTCAGTCTATTAAAATTACACGTGTCCATATTATTATTAAAATTACTCGTTTACCGCTGGGGTAAACGAGTTCTTGAGTGGAGACCGCGACTCGGCAAACGTAGTGTAGGACGTCCTCCGGCCAGGTGGGATGACGATCTGCGAAAGACTGCAGGCAGATGCTGGATGCGTCAAGCTGAAGACAGGGCGCTCATTAGGGGAGGCCAATGTCCAGCAGTGGACTACTATAGGCTGATGATGATGATGATGATATTATTATTATCTCAACTTTAGATTAGACAGCATGGATCGTGTTGAATTGGTACAACCACGGAATAGAAAAAAACTAGCGGAAGTGCCCACGCAGCTATCACGCGCGTCACAATTTTGGGGTACTGGGGATATGATCTCTGGTTTTACCGTCCCAATAAAGCCAAAGTGTGCGACCCTATAACGTGTTGACAGCTATTTGTTTGACATGGACAGATAAAATTGTGCTGTCTATCATCAGTAGCGATCTGTCTAACGGCCGAATCCAATAACGTATCCTTTGCCAATTTTGGCGTACTGGAGATAGAAAAACCTATTAATCTCTGGTTTTAAGGACCCAATAAATCCAAAGTATGCGATCCTGTAACATGTTGACAGCAATTTTTTGACAGGCACAGATATAATTGTACTGTCTATCATCAGAAGAAATCTGTCTTAGGTTATTAGGTTTGGCCGTAAAATATAGCTTTTAGTGATAAGAAGACCGCCCATCGTGTCAACCCTTATAACATTTCTACAGTTATATCTGTTTTTTTTTTTAAGTCACTCCTTCTTCCCATGGTGGTAGAAACCCCAGAGCGCCACCTGCTTCGAACCTTACATACTCCTTTTGCCACGTTTATGTTCGTGTAATTTATAATAAAGAGTGACTTTGGTTGTTATGTCTATTGTAAAATAAGAACGTTGTTTCAGTGAAAATTACATAGTCCGGCTCTCTATTTAAACAGAAATTCTCTATTTAAAAAGACAAGAAAACTATGCTTTTGTAATTTATTTCCATAGAGTAATTTGCATAGTAGGTGTGTCTTTGTAAGCATAGTTTTCTTGCCTTGTATCTAAACGATACAATTGATGAGAAACGTTAATCACCTGATACATAATCAACTCTACACATAAAAACAGCGGTGGCAAACACAAGGCTTCTTCAAAACGAAGGCTGAAAGCCGAAAATGTTCCAAAAATCGATCACTAAGAGATGAATATTCATAAAAGTCGTTTGAAACTCATCGTTATCCTTCACTGTGGCTAATTAGAACTGGCGGAAAGTACTCGACACTAGACATGCTCAAAATGCTAATTACTCTTTGTTTCCGATATATCTACTTGAGCTTTTTCTTTTCTGGCATCGGATGAGTGCTTTTGTTTGTTGTAAATCCCGTTCACTCTAAGTTTGCCGCTGACCGTCATCAAAACTAACAAATATCGAGAAAACTGAAGAATATTAATTTGCCGAATAAGTAATAATCACACGCGCTTGCGATGACCAGCACCATAGAAATGAGTTTTCTCGATGAAAGAATAGACTAAATGGCAGAAGAATAAAATAAATCTTTTCGGATTTTGGCTTAGCGGAACGCGGCGCGTTGTCTACAGGCGTTGTCTATGCCTCGTACTGCTCAGCAGAGTTATCGGCGATACGCGATCAGAGGCCCTAGTGTGAGTTTCTTTTAACCATCTCGACTTTACGCATCACCGCGTTCGGTGCTCCGATTGGCCATTGGCAATCTGAGCGAAACTTCCGATTGGTGACGGGCCAAAGTACAGGTATAAAAACTCACACTAGGGCCACAGTACAGAAATTTCATTTATGGTACTGAGGGCGACTCAGCGGTGCGGCAAACTTCGTGCTGATTTCACCAATGTAACTGGATCAACACATCTAAAACGCGTTTAAGAGCTATCAGTGTCAATATTCCACTGAAAATAATGACATTGACAGCCCTTAAACTTATACTAGATAAGTTTTGATCGCGTTCAGTTTAATTTATGAAATCCATCCTTAGATCGAACGCGTAGTACAATGTTTTATTTATAGACTGGACCTATAATTATTTATATTAAAATGCCTTTTCACAAGGTATATTACGAGAAACTGTTCTGCGGAAATATACTCCCTAGTTTACTAATACTTATTGCATTATGCAGTGTCCCAGTCGCCTTTTACCTTTGGAAATTGTAATTGCAATTTTATTAAATGTTACGCTAAACGTGCTACGCGTGTTCGGTGTTTTTGTTAGGTTAAATGTTACGTAGTGTTGGTTGTTTTTAATTATATAAATTCTTATCATTTAGGTAAACTATTCATTAGTATACTAGGGACTAGTTGTTTACTTATTAAATCATTTATTTATTAAACCATTTATGTACCTATACACATATAAACAGACAAGAAGAATGAAACAGAGAAATACGTACAAAGGTAATGCTTTTTAGGGTTCCGTAGCCAAATGGCTAATGTCTGTCCGTCCGTAGGTCGTTTTTTTTCGAAACTAAAGAATTATGCTGTTGAAACTTGGTAAGTAGATGTATTCTGTAAACCGCATTATGATTTACACACAAATATAAAATTAAAAAAAAATATTTTGGGGGTTCCCCATACTTAGAAACTGAAACTCTTCAAAAATACTTAATAACAGAAGGTCTTCAAAAATTATATTGAGGTTTCTAATTTTGTTTTTTTTTTTCTAAACTGAATAGTTTGCGCGAGAGACACTTCCAAAGTTGTAAAATGTGTGTCCGCCCCCCCCTGTAACTTCTTAAATAAGAGAATGATAAAACTAAAAAAAATACTAGATGTACATTAATTACCATGCAAACTTCCACCGAAAATTGGTTTGAACGTGATCTAGTAAGAAGTTTTTTTATACGTCATAAATCGTACCGCAATTTAGCTTTCATTCAATCAACTCTTGCTGCTACGGAACCTTTCATGCTCGAGTCCGACTCGCACTTGGCCGCTTTTTTTTTCTTATCTAGATTTATTTAGAAATAAGTTTTGAACAAATCTCTTCCAGCATACTCTAATACCGCGTTTTGTTTAAAAAAAAAATAACAAGCAGGAAAACTTTGTAGTGCGCTTAAAGTTATTGCATTAAAAATAACGGTGATACGGTCGAAGTAACGGTACCGAATGATACCCAAACTGCCTTATGACGTCAAATTCGACATAAGATAAAACATATAAAAGAAATTATCATCACGTAGCTCTTGAATGTTTCGCAAGGTTTGGCGATTCTTGAGCACTTTGCGCCAATCCGAGTGGAATACAGTGTAGCCAACCAACCAATCGATACTCTGATATAATCGAGAACCTCTTAAATATGTATCGAGTCAGGTGTTGGCAAAGATGTGAATTTCAACGAAGTCTACATAATTGTGACGAAGAAGTAGTATTATTTTGAAAAACTTGTTAATGCGTTGCAATGCCATTATTTTTTGTGAGGATCCTTCTCCTGCGCGCACACATCAACTTACCAAAGTTTCATAAGACTTATATATAACTAGCTGACCCCGCAAACGTTGTTTTGCTAATTTTAATTTTTTTTGAAAAATAGATGTTGGCCGATTCTCATAGATACCCGATAAGCACAAAAAATTTCATCAAAATCCGTCAAGCCGTTTCGGAGGAGTATGGCAACGAAAACTGTGACACGAGAATTTTATATATTAGATAGGTCTTTACCTATGAAATTGCCGTTTAGTATACAGAAAGCTAGTCATTTTTAAATATTTTTTATTTCTATCAATCAAAATATGCAACCATGCTATCGATGCATCTCTGCCAGCGCTGGGGTAATTTTTCAATGCCCTTCTTGAAGAAGTCAGGTGTTCGGGAGCTAACAAACTCTACAAAGGAATTTTGTACTGCCTCTCGTGCATTTTTTTTTTAAATTAGAAGTCTGTGGTTGCCGGAAAACTTCCAACCCTAGCTCTTGTAGCTAAGAGACAGTCTGTTGTGCCGTATGAGGAGCAGCGGGGACGTGCGATTAACCAATAACGAGTCGTTGCGCTCGTTTGTAGTGTTCACTCCGTACACGTAATTAATGTTGCGAGCCGTTTGTGCGGCATTTCCACCGCGACAGAACTCGTATTCCGTTATGCTCCCATGTTTTATTTATTTATTAGGGACAAAAAACAGTTACATGCTACCAAATACAGAGAACTACTTAAACTAAGTTTTAACAAAAACGTAACCCAAACCATTGTCCACATTTTAGCAGAAGGTTAAAAGAAGTGCTGAAGACAAGTGGAAAAAAAAACAGTAGTCGCTGTCAAAATATTGCTGAGTTACTTAGCTTAATTCAAATTAAATTACTCACTCAACAAAATTTCCAAAGCCATTTTTTTTAATAATTGTTAGGATAGACAAAATACATATATCTAATTCTATAAAATGTGCGTTGTTAATCAACAAGGCGACGAAGAGGCGTTCCCCAGCGTTAGTACCTATATGCTTTGTGACTGAGGTGGATAAAACAAATGCAAAACGATTAAAACACCATCGCACTAGCAACCGTCTGCGAGCGTGTATGACCGATGTATGGACGTAAACGAAGCAAGAAGAAACTACAGAACGCCACCTACTACGATACTTACATACTCCTTGTATTTTAGGATCGTAGTAGGGGGCGTTCTGTATTTTCTGCTCACCCTTAGGGAGAATGGCGTGAGTTTATGTATATATATAATTATGTTTAAGTCCCATGAAATAATGGCGATAAAACATAAGGCGAAAAAACATTTAAATAACCATAAGCAATTAATCTCTGAAACACAGGTGTGGAAAAGTGATTTTTCAAGTGACTGACAAACAACATACATTGGGATGCAAAAAGCACGGATGGTTGTATCTTCCTTTACAAGGATAGTTGAATAGGTTTCATTCCGAAAGAACTTACGGGCAACAGATAGTTATAAGCCTTACATTGAAAATAAATGGTAGTTTGCGGGCTTGACTTACTTGAGACTCAAAAAAAAAACAAATTAGATAGTCCTTTTTTTTGTATCGAAAAAAAATTCTCTGTATCGTGTATTCCTATTCCATGATGCTTGGCCATACCTACTTAGAAATAGTATGTATACGATAAAGAACAAACATGGTTTTTCAACATATCACCTTAGGGTTGACCTACATCTGTTAGCACGGAATCGCCTTTTTTCATGCTCTATCCTTTTCTATCGCTCAGAATTGTCATTTCTTAGAGCGAGAAAGATAGAGGGCACGCGGTGGAATGGAATCGCATCGCCGATTCCGAGGCGCGCACTCTATCTTTCTCTAATGGTGAGCGATAGAAAAGGATAGAGCATGAAAAAGCGATTTCGTGCTACACAGTTACACAGGAGGAGCCAATTGACGGCGAACATTTGGCAATATGTTCTGCATCAGATAATCAGGGGCAATAATACAATATGATACTGAAATATAATACTCGTACAAGATAATAACTTAATGCAGTTGGTGACATCATTATCATATAGTGTATTTTGATACCACTTAGATTATTAACCAAATGACCACATTCACTGGCTACACTGATAATAGCTTGTAACACAATATGTGGACGGAAGCCACATGTCATAGTATTTAATTTAATATTATGTACTTAAATATGTATTCAATTATGACGATTTTGACGTAATAGTATCCCTGTCCAATATTTCATTTATGGAGTTGAGTGACCGCTATTGAAAATGTAATGTTTGCTGGATAACTTATGTATGATATTTTACTAAACGTGTCAACAATGAGACGTGTTAATGTGATAATGTGATAGAACTAGGTGGTTACAGTGATGACATATAAATATAGGTGTATTAGCTTGTGCCAATGCGACAATGTCTTTAGGATCCAGCATGTAGATTCTGTAAAAATCTCACTGTGAAGACATGCGTGGAATGAGCTGTCTGTGTCATCCCGTCTTGGTCAATCCCTAGCAGCAGCAGCACTGATAGCTCACTCAACGCTCACTTCACCTAAGTTTCCACAGTGAGATGGTTACAGAATGTAACGTAGGGCATGTTTGTCGACACTCGCATTGATGACTTTGAATGACATCCTCATTGAAAGAGAGCTGCATCATTGCTTACTTGTTCACGCGGCAATCGCAACATCATTCTTAGCGTTGTGGCTGGCAAAATCGACTGTCCAACATTGTGGCGTTGTGTGCAGTTTGCAATGATGGATGGATGACTATTTTACTAAATTGATACAATTATGAATGATGTTAAAAGCTATAAGTATTAATAAATTAATTAAAAGGAAAATATAGGAGTCAATAATAAACAAAATAAAGACCACTTGTTATTTTTTCATTGTGAATAAAACAATAATAGCTAAGTAGCAAACTATTGATGTTACGAACTCTTCGATATCTAACGCCTTTGATGTTATGCTTGAGATTAAATGCTAATCCACAATTTAAAAAATAATGCATTTAAAATTTTGTTGTAATCTTGTTTCGACTGTCATTAAGTTTTTTTTCGACAAGCGGGTATTCTGATGGTATTCTGAAAATTATCATTATTTTGTTTGGTTATCTTGTTAAAACAACATCTTGCGTTACTATGCCACAAATACGAAGACATAGTTATGAAAACAATTACTACAACCAGAGCCGTTACAATGATCCAAGAAGGAAATTCGCAGCGGTCTGTGGGTTTGCCTCTGGGTTTTTCTCGTAGATCTATCCAAACACATAACATAACATCACGCCTTGTTTCCCCGAAGGGTTGGGCAGAGGTGTACCTATATTAGGTGTACACCCACATTTCGTCAGTTATGTTTTTAAGTCCCATGTAATCCAAAATGCTTGGAATTGCTTCCAAGAGACCAGCAGTTTTGCAGGAAGACCAGGTTCAGGTAGGGATCGCATTACTGTTCACGAGGATCGGTTAATCCGGCAAATTGCCCGCTTAAAATGCACAGTCACGGCTCGGTAAGTAACAAAATCGCATACGGTTGATAATGGGTACTCTTGCCAGTGATCGATTCCGGATAATTTCCGGAATCGATTGCACGAAGACCAGCAAACTTCAAAACGACGCGACGGGTTGTTTGAATTCCTTTCTTTTTTCAGGGCTCAACGTGCCAATCGTTAAAGTTTCTCTCGTTAATACTTGGACTGGGGCATGAATCAGTGGGCATAATGCTTCTCACCGACGAGTGCACAGTATTTTTTTTGAATGACGATCGGCGCGTTACAATGTGGAGACGTCGCGGCGAGCAATTTTCGGAAGCCTGCATACATGAAGTTGATTGTTTCGGTGGTCCCAAGTCCCAACGTAATGATTTGGGGTGGGATTAGCTTACTCGGCAAAACTGAGCTCGCTATTTTAAATGATGGTTCCGTAACTGCTCAGCGTTTCATTGAGGAAGTGCCGTATGTTTTAATCCGGATTATAAACTATCTGTGTGCGAAATTTCACCAAAATCCGTTCGGTTCGAACCGGACATCCTTGGGATAACCAACAGATAAACACAGACTATAAAGGTTACGTAAGGATCAAGACGAACAGAAAAAAACACGTAAAATGGACTCGCAAATAAACTTGCGTTACTGTAGTAGCTAGTACCTACCAATATACACTTTTGTCAGTGTTTTAAGCCTTTTGTTATATCAGCTAAACATTCTAGATAGCCATGTTGTGTGTATCGAGCCGGTTGTCTCGCCATGATACCGTACCGAGCGGATCAGTCATATAGCCAGTGGTATTGTGTAGCTCTTAACAGCGTTGCAAACTCCGATGCAGCCTCCATTCGGATTAGTTCCCATGTACTGCCCAATGGAAACCCGCCGTCTATTTCCTTTTCTTTCGATTTTTATGGGAAGTCATTTTAGTGTTATTAGAAATGTCAGTTGAGCGATTGGTTCATCGTAGATAGACTTTTATTTTGTCCTTTCCATATGTCGGTTTAGTTGGCTTATTTACCGAGTCAACGGAAACCTACCAACTGAAACTTTCAGTGAATAAAGTTAAAAAGGATTTAAGTACTTTAAAACCCATTATCCTGAAAAGCATAGGCTGTCCCACATATTATAAGCGGGGGTGCAAAAGAAGTTGTCAAGTGGTCGGCTCTTGGAGTAATAAGAACAACGATAGAGCGCTCAAGAAGTCAACACGGGAATTACTGGTGTCAGAACCAAGCTTACAATCTGGAAATGGGAATTAAGCTTAATGAGTCTTCAAGTATGACGGAAGCCTTCTCAAATTCTGGAAACGCCTCTGAAGAAAAGTCTGGCAAGGTCTCCGCGACTTTGACGAGTTGCGGATGCTCATAAAAGCTACTCTTTTGTAACAATTTAGATATAAATGTACTTCTAAAAGTGAAGACGCTCTATAACTTGTCTCATACGCCAAGTGTCGGATGCCTCCCATTGTTGGCGCGTGCTTGACGTTGGAGTGGATCGAGAGGGATCGAGGCCTGCTACTCACTGGCACGACCTACCTTCATATATACCCCACAATCCACATAGATCAGGAAATACTAATAGTGTTACCAAACTGGAGATAATTTTCGATGTTTTTGTAACAATGGTATTGAGAAGAAGTTAGTACAGTCCGCGAGACCTAAGCTGAGCTTTGCTTTTGTGTGAGTGCACATATAGATAGTGTAGGTGTGACGTCGGCCTAGAGCTCGATTGGTTTACATTAAAATTTCGAATCGGCGTGAGGCGCTGTGCGTTCCATTGGTGCGATTGGTAATCACTCAAATTCAAAGCTCAACTTGGGCCTCGCGGATTGTACTAACTTGGAGTGTTTTTTTTTGAATAAAAAGATCGAACGAAAACCTTTTTCTTTTCTGTGCAAGAGATCCAATGATTTCTTCCTGCATCAGATATTTATCTTAACAGTAAGAATAATCAACTACTAATTCAATTAATGGAACCAATTCTAGACTCATTGTAAGAGCAGTTTTCACCCATTAATATTAGTGTAACCGACAACAGCTCATTTGTATTCATGATCCATTCGTAAAGTGGTCCATTTTACGGGTTTGGAACGTGCCTGGCACAATTTCTGAGTAGTTTTATTTCTAGTCTTTAATTCTAGTTCTTTAACAGCGTTCTCGGAAGGATACAGACTTAAAATCATATGCAACTGAAAACCAGTATTTGACATGGAGCGTCGCCGTAAAAGTTGTCTCATCTTCTTCTTCTTTTGCTCTCTTCTCGTTTCCTATTTATAATAATCAATTACTGTTAGTTAGTCTCGCTAAAACTCAAAAACGGCTTTACCGACTTGTTTTTGTTTATTCCCTCGCACGGCATCAGCTAGTGAACAATGAAAATGCTAACAGTAAAGAACCACACATCAAGCATAGAGTCAGTAAGACCAGTATGTTTAAGATCAGTATGTCGATTCTGTAAAAATCTCACCGTGAAGATTTGCGTGGAGTGAGCTGTCAGTGTCATCTCGTCGACAGCTCACTCCACGCTCACTTAACCTTAGTTTTCACTTTGAGATAGTTATAGAATAGCACTACAGTTAGTGACGTCGTTATCAAGGAATATTGAACCATCAAAGATGCCCAAATAAAGCAAGAAAAATCACTTCTTCAGTAGGTATATAACTAGTAGAGGGAAACAATTATTGGAAGCAAAATACATTATTTCAATTATTTGATAACGTTCTAATCGGAACTCTCAATACGTAGACCGTGGTTGTAGAAATATAAATGTATAGACGATTTTATTAAAGGATTCGAAGGACATAAGCGAATACATCGAATATTTTCCAGCCCGTCAATACTCCATTCAGTATGTACAGGGTGGGCAAATAACAGGTATACACTTTATTTTTAACATTTTATTCAATGAAATATAAAAATTATTAAGTGTATTTTTTTAAATAGATATAGCATTAGGGCTGGCAGTTAAGTATGGAAAATAAGTCAGGCAAATGTCCACCTCTAGCACGGCAGATGTGAACCCTTTTATTTGCGTTTTTCATGACATTTTCGCACATTTCCTGCGTTATCTCAGTGACGGTGGTTCGGATAAGTATTTTGTTTTAATTGTTGAAGGTTCATTAGTCTGTTAGCATAGACACGTCGCTTTAGATAGACCCACGGAAAACACTCAGGAGCTGTTAAATCTGAGGATCTTAGAGCCAATCAATGGTCAATACCTTTTGTAAGGGGCGCCTGGAATCAATTAAAAAAAAATTAAAATGTTGACGTTCAAAAGTGCCTTTTAGTGCCTATTTGAAATAAATGCTTTGACTTTGACTTCTGACAACGTTTCTCGAAACTAATCGACCCGGAAACATTCTTTTCAATGTATCGATTGGGTTGAGTAGAATGTTTTAATAACTAAAACACATTGTTTAGTCGTAAAACGCTCCATATTAAATTTGACGTATCTACACATTATAAAATAATTTTCATGAAACAACTGTCATATTTGCCGCCAAAACAAAAAAGTTGTATACCTCCAAATTGCCCACCCTTTATATGAAACCATTGAAAGTTGAAATAGCGGTTTTCAAATATTCAATTTACATATTGCTCTACGTTCTCATAAAAAAATAAAGTTTTTGAACAATGCGCACGTGTAAAGTTACGACAGGCCACATGTGGGACAATTAAAATTGTTATCGGTACTATTAATTGGAATATACAGGGTGATATTGATGGACTCGTGGATAAATGATAACAGCCGCTCGGCTCGATCGAAGGTTAAGCCACGCTAATTTTGATAAGAATTAACTAAATGCTCTAACTAAAATGTAAATTGTAAGAAAAGTATAAGACCTGTTTAAAACAAACAACTCCACAATACATTATCTTCGTGTATGTCTAACGGTTTAGGCAGCGCACGCCAAGATAGCTCTCAGAGGGCAGGAGTTTTTCCGACTTACTTGATACCTGTAGTTGTATTATGGCCAAATCACACAAAATCTTATAGATTGTAGCCTATATTTCTGGTGTATAAGTTTCATCAAAATCACTTCAGTACTTTTTGCGTGAAAGAGTAACAAAAATCCATTTCTGTATGGTTCTTTCCTCAAAAAACCATTTCAGACACCAACCGTACTTTTTTTTTTTTTGGCATCTCGCATGTCAATCTGTGAGGTTGTCGTCTGCTTAAGCGGACTTGCCTGTGGTTGTCCCAATAAATTATCGCGAGAAATCACGGTACAGCGGACAGCTCCGGCGGGATCTCATGGAGCCATGGAGGGTGCGATTGTCGCAACCCAGTGCTGGGCACGCCACAATAGGGGCGGTAAGTCCCCTCTTTGAGGAGTTGTTGGAGAGGCGCCACGGCATCCTCACCTTCCGCCTGAAACAGGTCCTCATCGGACACGGTTGTTTCGGGAGGTTCCTGTTTCGCATAAGGCGGGAGGAAACGCCCGGGTGTCACCATTGTGTGGATCGCCCGGAGGACACGGTGGGGAATACGGTGGAGGTCTGCCCAGCTTGGGCGGAGCACCGCAGTGTCCTCGTAGAGGCGATCGGCGGCGGCGATCTCTCGCGTCCGGCCCTGGTCCAGGCCATGGTACGGAGCGCGAGGGAATGGAAAGCTGTCACCTCCTTCTGCGGAGCAGTAATGCTCGCGAAGGAGGAGGCGGAGCGCGTGAGGGAGAGAGCCTTGCGCCCTCACGCCCCCACTAGCCGCCGCAGGAGACGCCCTGGGCGTCAGGAGTCGCCTGCAGCTCCCGGCCACCGTAGGCGCGGGCTTGGGTAATACTAAAGAGAAAACCGTGGCCCTGGCACAGGCAACTGAAGGAACACGGGTGGGTTTTAGTCAGGAAAAGTGTGACACGCCCTCCCGCTCCACCCAGAGCGGGAGAAGTCATTTGATGATGAAAAAAAAAAGGGCGTCGCTGGAAGAGGGCAGCCAGGGGCTAGCTGGATCAGGATTGATGTTATTTTGGGACGAATTTAAATCTACAGGCTCAGCGACGCGGGCTGGCTCGAGCAAGGGTCGGGAAAGGCTTGGATTTCGGCATCGCGGCGGGCCTCGGCGGCGAGGACGGCAGGACGGCGATCGGGTTTTGGGCTTACGTAGGGTGCTGGTGGCCTTACTATTCTCCTGGAGGAGGGTAGTGGCGTCATCGGGGGCGATTAAGATATGCCTTGGTCGGCGAATACTGCTAATGCGGGAGGGAGTATAGCGGGCGGCCGCTGAAATCAGGGGGTATGAATGTTTGATGCCATAGTCGAAGAAACGCTTTGATAGGCGTTTCATGAACTGGTTTATGGTTGGCATTTTAAGGTCGACGTGAAGATCTATATTTCGGACATAGTATGGGCACCCGTAACCCGTAACCCTTCTGAGTAACCGGTTCCGGAGATGACGTGGGTGAGCGTGCGCAAATACAACGCAGGCATAGGTCATGATTACATTTTAACGACAGTTTCTTTCGGGCTGTCAGTATAAACTGGAGTCTACTAAGAGCGAAGGAGGCGCGAGCGCGAACCGCCTTGATATGTTCCTTGAAGGTAAGGTTCTGATCTAGGATCACGCCTAGGTACTTGGCTTGCTTTTCCCAAGGGATCGGCTTTCCGTACATAGTGATCGGGCTGGGCCAAGATTATTTTCGGATTTTTATACACTTTGACACTGATGGACGTAATATATGTATACAATGACATGAAAATTTACTTTGTAAAGTATTATAATATTTTAATTATTGTGAATGTGAAGGCAATGTGGATTTATTGTTTTTTTATCAAAGTTTTTTTTTAAAGTTAGTTTTAATCATGGTCTGGCAGTTTGAGTAATTTATGCGGCCTACCCAAATGTCCTTTCTTTGGTAATGTTCGTCAAATCGTTGAGCTCCTTAAGTTCTGTGTTGAGCTGCATGATTACTGACAAATGCGTGCACTGACTGGACAGGTCCACTAATTCTGTGTGGTTCTTTACTCAAAAGACCATTTCAGACACCAATCTACATACATGTTCTTCACATGACCTGACCAAGGTTATGTCTGGACTTTAAAAGAGACTGACTTCTGAGTTTACTTACAGAAATAAAATCATTTATTGATCCATCCATCCTTTGCGCCAACTTTCGCGTTTATAATATTAGTAGGATTTATGTACACAAACTTTATATAGATGACTCAAAACGTTACGTGTAACACACGTGTTTAACTCTTATTACCTAGTTTTGTTCAGCATTTGTAAAAACTTTTTCTTAAGAAATATTTCTGTCGAAAAAGCCAAAAAAGCTAAATCTGAGTAACTTTTTCAATTCAAAAGTACTACAGAGGATATTTTTTCAGTGGAATCGTGTAAAAATACAAATAATACTTTAAATAATTGAATTGAAAAGTGAGTGCATAGAGTGGCGGGAGTGGTGAACAAACGCTAAGCGCATCGGAGCACATAGGGGAGCGCATTAGTAAATTAAACGCAGCCCACTCAATATTGTGTCTCGTCTAAACAATCATATAAAAATCGTATCGCAGTTCATAAAAAAATCTAATTAAAACATAATTAAACAACCGCGCCTGTAATCTCTGAACACCCTAGGTAGGCAGTTACTTGTACATTTACCTTCACAGTTCGAAAATTATAGTGTTTTGCAGAATTTTGAGTAAGTATCTGTTGTATAATTTGATAAAGCGGAAACCAGCCTGACTATGTGTATTTTATGCACAGGTATAGAAAATATTAAAAAACGCGTCAGGTCGGGGGCCCCGTCAGGAACGTTTATACATTAAAATCACATCTTTTTTTTAATTTTCGCAGCCTTCATTTTGGATTTTGATTTTGACCTCACTATGGGCTTCAGGACCCACGAAAAACCCATGAATACTATCTCTCTCTGTGTCTCTTCCTAATGAATGTATGTAATAAAAAGTCGCATGGAGGGGCATAACGCTTTTTCGTTACAGAACTTCGTTCCAAAAAGAAAAGATTTATGAAGTATTGAAGAAAATCATTGCTGTAATCTTCATATAAAAGTATTAGTACATAGTGTTAAGGCTCCCAAAACACGCGCGACGCGACAGCACGATGAGCGGTGGCTTTGTGTCACGCTGTCGCTTCGCACCAGTGTGAACGAACCTTGAGTTTTAATAATATAAAACCTGTGCCTGCTTATTGAGGCTGAAGGTATTTTTTATTATATCAGGTACCTATACCATATGTACATAATTAATATACTTGTATCTACATAGTTAGATTCTCAAGCATAATCAGCTTAATGGCTGAACCATGCGTGAGCAACCAAATACCGCGGAATAACGCTGTGTTAAGTACTCGCCAGGAAGATTATTATCTATCTATATCTATCTATCTTATATAAATAAAAATCAATAAGGATGTTTCATTTGTTGTGCGTCGATGTCCCAGCCACCCTGTATTTAAGTGTAAAAAAAATGCCTTGTTAATACGTTTTGAAATAACTGTAAGACAAAGACAGCACTATCATAGAAGTGACGTCACGACTTTGTAACTTCATCCTAGCGCCATACATTGTCCGTACCTCACGACAAGGACGGGAGTAATCCCCTCCAAAAACTTTTAAAGCGTCTACACGCTTTAAAAGTTTCTTTATATTTCAATCGATTTTACAGATTTTTTCGATTACCTCAATTAACTATGATGCCTTCTTTGAAATTACATTATTTGTTCGAGCATTTCTATTAGTCATCATCCATATTGCCACAAATGTTTGTCCGCGCATCACTTCAAAGCGGATGCAGCTATTTGGCTTGTTATTTTTATGTTGTGTTTGTGAATTTCGGGACAATGTTTGTATAGAGATTTTTCTTTGTATAATTCAGCGGGAAAGTAGGAAATGTCGATCCCATTTTTATGAAATTCGCCCCGGGGCGACGCTGGGAACGAACAGAGTAATAATTTAATTTCTGTCTCTCTTTTCATTGAGTAGGTAAAAGATAACGAATTAATTCTTCAATGAAAATAAAATGGTTTGTTATTCAGCTTTTTTAAATTTACTAATAAGAAAAAGAACTTATATAATTCTCATTTATTTATTAAATATTGGTAATAAGTATAGCGTTTTCAAGAAATAACATAATTTTATTTCGAAAATAATGAATCGAGTAAAAAAGCCTAGAAGCATAAATTGGACACTATTATTTAAATGACTAAGGGCAGATTTTTCCAAAGTCAGTTAACTTTTCTCTGAGGAATAAATTTTGACAGATTTTATATGAAAAATATGTCAAACTGTCACATTCAAATGTTCTTCAGATAAAAGTTACCGGACTATTGAAAAATCAACCCTAAGTAAACAAAATCTAAGGAAGTGTAAGTAATAGAATTGACAGTAAATATTAAATGAAGGTAAGTTACCTACTTATACAGCATTTTCTTATTAAATAGGTAATTCCTAACTACTTTTATGATTGCGTTACTTCAACTACAAAATTCGTGTTCTTACTTTCAAAGTTATTTTATTCTTTACAATTACGTGCTGTATAAAATATTCAACATTAAAGGATATAATGTGATTAAAATTAAAAAGAGGGTATTAAATTAAAGGTTTAACACAATAGTGTTGATGCACATAATAATGATGATATTGGTCTTAGATTAAGATACTATATTAATAACAGCACCCTACAAGGTGGAGACAAAAATACGACAATAAATTGAACTTCGTATGACGTCCCTAGTCCGCATACTCGTACATACGAAAAATTAAATCAATTAAAATATATCCAATAGTTTTGTCACTCTAGCTGGTCAAAATTGGCAAAACCCATAGTCACTAAAATCACTTCTTTAATTTCGTTGCTAGGATTTATTTAAAAGAGTTCCAAAATACTCTTATGTATTAGTATTGCCAGTGTTTTAATTTAATGACGTATTGTCGTCTCCACATTATATTTTGCACCACCGTGTATAGATAATGTCCTTTTATTTGTCTATATTTAGGACTCTCGCTTAAAATAACACAACTGAAATAAATATACACTGTGTTTCAGAGATAATTCTCAAGTCTATTTTTTATATGAAATAGAAAAACTTCTATTCTTGTGCAGGTCCAAATTCGTAGAGCTGAGTTACACACATACACATAATCAGCCTATTATGTTCTCACTGCTGGGACACAGGCCTCCTCTCTGTGAGAGGGAGTGGGTCGTAATCCACCACGCGGGCCCAGTGCGGGTTGGTAGATGTCACATGTCTTCAAATTTTTGGATATAAGAAATGCCGGTTTCCTCACGATGTTTTCCTTCACCGTTTTGAGAGCAATGGTGATGAAATAATTACACAAATTAAAGCGTCTATCTGGGCTCGAACCTACGACTCGTAAGTCGCGGCCGTTACAACTGGGCCACCACTGCTCTCCTGCTGAGCTGAGTTTTTTGTTCCGAAAGATTTCGAAAAATTAATAAAAACACATTTTTTTGCTATAATATTCACGCGTAGTTTTTCGTAGGTCGATCCTTAAAAAGGCCGAAACATCTCGATTTAAGTACTCGACAAGCGTTAAACGACTATTCAATAATTTTATTATTTACTATTCTGTATACATAGGTAATACAGGGTGGAAGGGAGCAGCCCTGTATTATGCATAATGCTTAATATCCTATTCATAAGACCTTGTCTGAACATGACACATACTGGTACAATAAGGATAACATTTAGACCATGATCTACAGAAGACATGAGTCTAATCGGCCATCTTAATTTTAAGAGTGCAAAACAATACTTAAATAATGTACAATCGCGTAAGATATCTTTAAAACGTTAAAAGCAAATCAGTTCGGCTTTCACCTACAGCATGTGTTTATTTAATCATGCTACACTCATTTTCTTTAGTACCTAATTGAAATATTAATTTCGTTTTCCCGTTCTGAGAGGAAAAACAAATAAATAATTAAAGTTAAATTAGTAAAATTGTATTGTTGTTTACGAATGTGGAGTATACTTAACGCCAGTTAAGAAATATCTTCTTGTATTTTTTTTTTCGAATGGGAGTAACGTCAATGATTTAGGCCAATGGTAACATTTTAGTTATTATTATTGAAGCATCCATTTACAACTTTGAGAATGTAAAAGAACACAAAAAAACACACATTATTATATCTTTGATATATACATAGACATGGTCATTGTACTTTTAAAAGCCATTTGTCAAAAAGAGAACATGAGTGAAGGATGCAATGGACTCAATCCTACACTTGTTGAATAGCCTTCACTGGCTCACAAAGACGGATAAGACTGACGCTGAAAAATAGCTTTTTCGTCCTGCGTGACACGCGACGCGATGTTATAGAGCATACGGTCAAATCACTGAAATAAGAAAAGAATATCTATCTCGTAGAAAATAAATCAACTGATTGCTCAATTTGTATTGTAAATCAAATATTTTTCGTGTTTCGCCATGAGTTTATTTGGTAACGTTGTTCAGTTTCTTCATTAGAATTATCTTTTCAAATGGCCGTTATAAATAAAGTAGGAGAATAGTGGTCCACATTCTATCAGAAATGCTTCTACATCAGCTAACAATTAATAGGTACATCCGATTTTTTTCCGCTTCACTTTCGTTGTTCACGTAGGACGATGATTCAAGCACCGACAAAGCTGTGAGAGCATTCTTTGATCTAAGGACATGAGATGTTTTTCATAGTGCTACAATAGTAACTAGCTAGATTCAAATGCCATTTTGTGATAAGATATTTAGTGAACAATTCCGCATGAAATACAGTTCTGATAAGTTTTTAATAACAATTACAAAATTTTGATAAGCCGAAGCTCAACATGTATATTAAACGTCATGATATTCGATTTCATACCTATTCTTGAAAATAACGTTAGCTTTTTTAAAAGACAATGACATTGTTGTTATAATTAATTGTTCACGATATTGAAAGCTTCCCATAATAACAAATAGAGCTCGATCAAACAGAACATAATCAAATATTACGATAACTATCGTAAACTAATTTTCAATTCAAAATTAATTAGGTTAATTGCTATGACACGGTTGGATACCAACTGACGCTTCTGGATTAAACATTTTAATCTTTAATCAATGCGCTTATACAATACGAATAACACAAGCGTGCAAATGGTGCGATGTAACATAATTCAGATATATTATATGATATCCTAAAATTTCGTAATCCTCGTTAGGTCCGAGAATTAATTTTCCCTCCCATAAACGTCATTGGCCACAAACTGCGTACCGTAGGTCGCGTCAAGATGCTTGCTATAAGAATGTATTGATACGATCTTTGAAATGCTCACTGCTGCTTCTAAAATCAACTTAACTTAACATTAAAATTAAAATACATCGATGGGATTATAAAATAACAAACAAGAGGCCTAAGCCTCGCACGGGGTACAAGATCCTCAAGGCTGAACTTGGTGCTTCTTAAAGGCTATATAAGTTGGTGCTCTCGGTACTACCTAAAGGCATTATAACTTGGTGTCTCGCAGAAGGACGGCTGCCTCGTACGACGGCAAGCCGCCGTCAGCCAGCGGGCAGCGCGGGTCATTCTGGCATCGGGCACACGGCTCCGTCACCACCTCCTGCAAAATTCCTTTTTTTATGATTCATTCATTACATGACTCATATAAGCCACGAATTTACATAGTGTATGTCTCAGAACGTCATTTGGTTATGCAGAATAAAAACAAGATATGGTGAGACCGAGGGATACTTTGATAGTTCAGTTTTGGCGTAGGAGTAAGGTTATAAAAACCTTTTTTTTATTGATAGATTCTGCGTAGTTATTGTGACGGGCTGTGACCGAAGTGAACGCTGATATGACGGCTGATCGAGATATGTGGAAGAAAGGCATGCTGCACCGACCACAAATAAATTTACATAAAGTCAGTACCTACGATGAACAGAACAATTAACATTTAACCTTCAACCGCGATAATAAAATAATCAAAATTGAACAAGTTTTCTAGAACATTCAAAAAGACTAGGGAAAATGAAAAAAGTATAAAAGGCATCCGCTGTATATAAGCATGTTGTAAACGCATTGAGTTGTGAACTAGTTGTAAAACAAGTAACATAATGTCCTTGCTCTCTAAGGCTTGTGTGAGTAATACAATCATTATGATAAACACAAATTATCATATACAATCGTGACGATGTCCATTATTGTCAGGTCCATTCAAACTTGCCAACAATATAGAATGAGCACAACGCTACATCATTATTATATCATCATCTAAAACTGTACACAGTTTCAATGAAGTTTAATTAATGGTGCCAAGACATCGACTTCTGAACTCACCGAGCGCATATAGGTCACAGTAATTCAATCCCTTTCGTTTGATCGCTTATAAAAAAAACAAACAACAATATTTTGACGGCAAGAACTAATAGTTATAGTTTACAAATGAACCGGTGGAAGGTATCGTGTTCAAAAATTAGGTCACGGTCTGCCGTGAATAAAAAACTACACCAAATGAAAATGCCACATAATTTTATAAGAAGGTTTGGCTTTTCCATGACCAGCATAAATACGTTTTAGAACTACATTTGACCTCGAATATCCACTTAAAGATAGACGTCAGAGTTTTAACACCCCTTCAGTAATGTGAAATCCAGATTCGGAACGATTTTGTAAATAGAAAAAACAAAACATCGATCGGAAACCCACTCAAAGTTGCCATTTACAGCTCTGATATGCTGTCTTCATCTATTTCAAGTTGATGGACCACCATTACCGGTTTTGGCGCGCTTTCTACCATTTTAAATGGATTAATCGAATGCGTTTACTGCACATCTCTGTACTCGAGCGCCATATGGATCAGCTGTACCAAACTTGCCGTCAGTGCGCTGCGCGTCCAATATAATAACGCCTTCAGGGCGCTGATGCGGCTGCCACGTTACTGCAGTGCGACAGAGATGTTCGCTAAAGCCCGAGTCGACAGCTTCTCAGCTATCCTACGGAAGAAAAGTGCGTCTCTGCTCGCCAGATTGCGTGGCAGTGGCATCAGCCTCCTGAAAGTGATAGCTGACAGACTTGAGAGCCCCATAATGGGACATCTCGTCAGAACTACACTGTCTGTCGTAGTGTAAAAGTACTAATATAGATCATAAAAACTGTAGATAACGTAACTATTGTAGTACAAAAGTTTGACATGTAGGGGTTTATTCATAAATGTTGTAAACGTTATGTTAAAGTTACCTACGTAGTGTTCACAAAATTTATGAATAAGCAGTCGGCTAAACCATACATTTTGTGACGTTTAAACGTTTCTTTACATAAACGTTTAAAAATAAACCCTTTATTTATAAATCGAAGTTTAACTCACCTCTAGTGATTGACAGTCCTTAATACTCGGGGGTCCTTCGACAACTGTCTCGTAGGCTGGTGGTGGTCCTGGCACCTCCTCCTGCTCCTGCATCAGAAAAAAAACGTATAAAAAAGTGACTATGGAAATACTAGCTGAGGCTGAAGCAGTTCCGGGTAAAGGCTTGGAGAGATCAGTCACTAGGTATCTAGCTCTAGGGTAGGACTTTAATAGTGACCATCAGTGACACATGGTGAAATAAATGATAAAAATACATAAAGGAATCAACCAAATAATTGGCAAGTCGGTCAATTTTATAAATCGAAATTGCTTAGGCGGTGATTCGATAATTGGACGAGAATTGAGAGTGAAAGGACAATGCAGAAACTCTATTGAACTTTGCCCCAGTGAAATCAAAAAGTCATTTACAAGCCTGCAATATGCAGCATCTTAAAGCTTATTTATTACTGTTAACTAAACATTTGTCGTAATGCCTGTAGAACTTGCGGTTTCTATTAAAATCTTAAAACAATAATGACGTTGATTATAGGTTAGGTGCAATTTATAATTGTTAAAAAGCGATTTAAACAACATGTAAGTTACGCATTTTCATAATTATTATAATCGTAACATGAGTTTTGGTTTTACAGGTATTTAATTATTTTTTTGTTGTGTATCACATGCGCAATAAGTGACGCAAAAGAAAATACAGGGGTTGAATTCCTTTTATCATTGATTTGCAATCGGCAAGTTTTACTGAAAAACAATGTATTATGAAAAGGTTCTTTAATCATTACAATTATTTTCATTAGTTGACATTTCCTGTAAATAGCTGGGGCAGGATCTGGCATTGTCATTTCATGTATGCGAAGCCTTAAGGCACATTTCGTTACATGAGAGAGAACAAATATACAACTCGCTCTCTCTCTTTGTCTCTCACACTAAATCTCTTTTAGTCTTTGTTTTTTAGTCAATTCTACGACCTCCCTGGTGCTGTATGCGCATTTTTTTTAAATTGCAACAATGTGGGGTATTGGCATGGCTGACTGTTTTCCATATCTCCCATATATAAATAATGTGAAACTAATTTCCAAATGAATAAACCTCAATTTGTTCATGGCAGAAACCCGATATAAACTCATTCATTTAATGTTTATGGTGAATGGAGACAAGCCAATCAATTAACTTTGGAAATATCCCACTTTATTTTAAGTCACGTTATAAACAAAACGATACCTCCTGATGCGCCATTTTCATCTGTCCAATTCAAAGCGTATCATTCAGCCAATTGAATATTAGAAATAAAATTTTAAAAACTAAAAGGGAACCGCTTTTAGTTTTTAAAATTTGCGTAGTACTTACAGGGAAATACTACGGAAATTAGGTATAGTTTAGTTTTAGTTTTTAGTTTCATAACTCGACGAAAATTACGAAAAAACAGTTACAAGAAAACCATTTAAATTGTAGTTTATGTTAAGGATATAAACATAGGAATTAATTATGTTTTAAATTATGTTCAAAATACAAGGTTTGAAAGCCTAAAACAATTATTGTTAGGCTAATTGAACGCCTGTCTGCAACCCAACAAGTCATTAGTTGAAACACTTTTGTTTTCATACCAACGCCGTATCGTTACCATGGCAACGGGAAATCTTTTTTCTAATACCAGACGGTGTCTTGTTTGCTTTGAACAAAATTGTAGTTCTACGTAGGTAGAGCGTTGCTTCGCGGCCCTTTATCACAATCAAGTTTGATTTTGGACCTAGATGCGGGTTTTAAATAGGACGCGTCTAGATGAATCAATATATCGAAAGATACTTCTTATTTTTGTTTAGGTACAACAGTTTTACAGCAGATCAAAGGCTTTCTGAAAAAACGAGCCTCATTTTCAAAATTCATTTATTTACATAACACGTCGGCGTTTGGATCACAGGAATGCATAAACCTACCCTACACCAAATTTCAACCCTATCAGTCCAGTAGATTTGGAGCAAATTGGCTGAGATAGATAGACAGAGAACCGATTGTACCTACGCGATAAATGTGTAACATATCTCGGAGTAAAAGTTGACGAGAACTTTTCATGGTCAAACCACGTTGAATAATTATGTAATAAACTTAGAATATTGCTTGGTAAATTCGACCATCTAAGCTTTAAAGTGCCAAGGAGTACCCTAAAGTTTATTTTAACTGCAATTAGTTGACCCAATAATAAGTTACGCCCTCGCTGCTATGGTCTCACATTCAAAAGTAACTTAGAAAAATTAGAAGCGCAACAAATTAGATTTTAAAGCTATTATTGAGTAAGAAAACTAAAAATAAATGTAAAGATGATTATAATAAGTTATTTAAAATTTGCAAAATACTTCCGATTAGTTTAAATACGTACATCTTGTTAACAGTCATAGCAGCTGGGAGCGTTAAGTCTCGTAAACACTGGCGCGACGCGACAGCGCGACACAAAGGCACCGCCTGTCACGCGACTAGCGGTGTCTTTGTGTCGCGGGAGCCTTTACTGGCTAGTTACCCATAACCACGCAGCTAGTATGGTATCAGTAGGTAAATTTGATGTACTCCTAGAATAACAAATTATTTTGGCGACCGAATACCTACCATACCTTCTCAACCAATTGCCTGCTGTTATAAGTCAGAAAATAAAAAGTAAATTTGCAAGTTCTTTTACAGGAGTCTGTAAGCGATGATCTTGTGAAAGTGGTATATGGTTGAGAGAAAACAATTATTAAGTAGTTTTGTAAGATAATTATAAGACATTAGATGTGAGTAAATATAATTTCCTATATTTACTTTCCACACTTACGTATAAGTTAAGATATTATTGTGTATTAAGTGGGAATTACGTGTCCGCACTAATACACCTTTTGTTCCGTTCCCGCAGACAAACCGTGAAAACGGTTTTGTGGGGCATTGTTCTTAAGTTAAGACTGTTACAAACTTTGTTAATGATCCATAATAAATAATAATACAGACACACGAGTGATCTCATAAGGATTCCATATTTTCATTCGGACGTACAGAACCCAAAAAATGGTCTAAATAACCTCCAAATTAAGATTAAACTTTCGAAGCTCGTTCAAAATTGTTACTTTTCTTTTTCAGATGCTCAAGCAAATGTGAAGACTGTCCGCAGGCCTCATTGACGTTGCATGGTATAAATGTAATGGTAAGTGTATTTTAATAAACAAATGCGGCAATGTGGCATTGTGGAAATACCTTCAAAAGTATGCTACACTTTAAAATAACATCATGGAATAAACAATCAATATTGTGCATAGCAATAGCTTACATAAATATCCTGCCACAGCGGATTACTAATATCTTTTATGTGGTTAAAACATTAGCTTTAATTTTAACTTTTCCCCAGACAAATAGAAAAGTACTGGGTATTTGTTTTATTGATTTAAATATATGGCAGGTAACCAGTCAATCTACTCTTCGTAAGTGACAAAGAACTTGTTGTTTCATACTGCAATTTCTGCAAAAAAATGGTACAAATGAAAATGCTTCTAGACGTGCAATGACTTCACCACGCACATTGTCGGATATCTCTAAAAGATCATGCTAAATATAGCGGTTCACAGTAATAAGTTCACGCTACAGTTGACATATTGTTCACAAGTAGACTTCAACGCTTTTAACTCTGTATTTCCAATAAAAGGAACAGAATGATGGACGATGACGCACGATATTATACGATTGGAATCTGATATAGGGAAGTTATTTGTGTACACATTAATGTTCGGTGAATCGTGAAATATTTCTAATTTTGTGCTCCGACGTTTTCGAGTAATGGAGTGTCTGACTGTGACAGTCATTGATGATATGATAAATTTTGTTATTATGCTTTATGTGGAGCTATTCATCTGAATATTAGCGGTGAAGTTATTAATGACTTGCTACAAATTAAAATATATTCGCCAGCATTAGCTTGTTTGCAATATGACTAGTATCTGTTTAAATACGACGTGATATATTATTGTCTGTCGTCAATATCGAAAATTAATTCTGCCAACTGGAGCTGAACTCATGGCTCGTCGTAATCGAATGCAGCTCGGATTCGTTGGAACTAGCTCAAGACTCTCAACAGCATGTAAGCTGTAGGTTCTAATTATTCCCACTGCGTTAGTATGCAGGATTGAAAAACGAGTTGTATTTACAGTTAATTGAGCACATCTCGATTACTGTCGTAATCGGACTTTGCAACTTGCATTCGATGAAGATCAATAGATGGCTCATAGCTCATTTGTCTCCATTAGCAAAACTATGTCAAGAAAAACAATAAAAAAAAAACTGTTTTAAAATAAACATAATTATGCGCAAAGCAGGCGTCTGGCAAGTCCTCGGAGATAACGGTAATGGTCTTTGAATAACAGGATCAACCTGGAAGTATTTTCACCGTCAAAACTATAAAAATGATGAAAAATAACATCTAACTACTAGAAAATCAGATACGATCGCTCATTTAGTTAGTCGAGCATGTAAAACCGCGCTCAGCTCGACTCGCCGGCCCGAAACCAATTATCCCAAATGCGATTTTTATTTCTAGCCAGTCGACGGCAGCCATTAAATCCGGTGAGAACGAATCTTTAGTCCCGTGGGGTCGCTCTTCGATGCTCCAAATAGTGATTGGACAGAACAAAATAAGACATATCGATGTGATGTGATTCTTGGCGGGCGATCAATGGGAGTAGTATAAACAGCCTGTTTTCCCACTGCTAGGACACAGGCCTCCTTTCTATGAGAGGGAATAGGCCATAATCCACAACGCGGTCCAATGGGCTACCTAATACTGTTTGTTAAGATGCCTGCGGCCAAAAGTCCTCAGGTTGTGTCAGAATAACTTGTTGTGTTGAAAGTGCGGATAACTTTGTAACTTTCCCCCGAGTTGCGGAAACGGGTTGTTTTAATTTTTCATTTAAACCGACTGTAGGTACTGTATTTGCTTGGTCCTTTCATGTTATTGTAGAATCATACACATTACTCGTAATAAAAAAAAAAACATGTACGCACCTGTTATTATCTGATTATAATCAGTTGTCGATTCTATCTCATTTCCTCGAAAGTATAATAATGCTAACATACGTACAGTACATCAATTACGTTAAGTTCCACAATGTAAACAGAAAATTGTTGACTCCTCCGCAGCTGGGAACTGGCGTATGTTTTCAAGCTGTTAATTCAACTTAAATTCGAGTCAAACGGCAAAACCAGCAAGTTTAAAGGCTTTCGGTGTGACCATCCGATTGGACCTTAGTTTATTTGCACACGCTTAAGTGCCGATTTCACCAATGAATCTGAACGCGATCAGCACTTTTAAATCCAGTTCAAGAGCTGTCAGTGAGAATATTCCATAATTTTTTTTACAGTGACAGCTCTTGAACGCGTTTTAGATGTGCTGAACGCGTTCAGTTTCATTGGTGAAGTCGGCACTAATTGGTTGACAGTTTGCTACCCTTATAGACTGAGGGTACAGCTTAATCATTTCACGTAGGTAATAGCTGGTTCTAGCACTTATTAGGTGTAAATAAGTTTCGTTTGTGACAAGTTTAAGACGCTCTTGATTTCGCTTCTGAGATCAAGATTTTTTCTTACTTTTAACAAGAAAGTAATGGTTTTTAATAATTTCCAACCTGTGTACCTAATGAGAAAAATTTGCTAAATGAAAAAAGTTCAATTATTTCCAGAATTGTTCTACTAAATAACAATGCAGGCTGTGTATACAAAGAAGTCATAAACACGTGATAGGCGTTAATAAAGAAATAGATTTAAAAAAATGCAATTCCATTATCATTAATTTGTAGGAATGCTATACAGACCGACGTGCTTATTATGACCACTCCGAACAGAATGTTATTTCTTGGAAAATGGCACACAAACTTGATTAGTACCTACAATTATACCTGGAACACTGAAAATAACCTATTTTGCTAACGTTTAAAGTCATCGAAGTTATGACTTAAGCGGTTTACTGGGAGTCACTGAAGAGTTCCACTAATTCCCTCCTGGCTCAATCGTCAGATCAGCTTCAAGATACCAAATTATAGTTTTGTCATACGAACAACATATACACGCAAAGTTTCATTTCGATACGACAATTCGAAGTAGGTTAAAATTTACTTCTAAGATTTTATTACACTGTTTGATAATGAGTTACAAGTGAAGGTAGTGAAGCTTGAAGATAAGTCCCATCGCCAGCACTAAAACTTAGTGATCATTGTCAGAACTAAAATACCGATTTTACCATCCTACAGGCCAGACTCTTGGTGGACTTTTTCCAATACAAACTAGATTTAAACCTACCAATAAGCAGTAACGATCACCTTTTCATACCCCAGATCGAAATCTAACAAAAATTATTCAACATTGACACCAAATATAGAGGAATAATCCACGAAATGGTAACGAGGTACCTCCCGCCATATTCATTACAATAATATACGCATTACGTGGTGTATCCCGACACTGCGTTGAATATCAAATCCGGATGGCTGCGTAGCAAAAGGTCTTGATAACGTCATCTGTCTGAAGGAAGGTCGCTCTTCAGTAAAGGTACATGTATATTCGATCTATAAGCTTATTAAATACAATAATGGGTCTGTTGAACAGAAACAACTAAGTGCCCATTTCACCAATGTTACTGAACGCGTTCAGCACATCTAAAACGCGTTCAAGAGCTGTCAGTATTATGTTCCATAGAAAATAATGACACTGACAGCGCTTTAAACGTAGTTTATGTGCTGATCCCGTTTAGTAACATTGGTGAAATCACACTGTATAAACTTTGGTAGCTGAACTGTATTCCCTGAACGGGGTAATAGAGGGCGAGCCTATTGCCATCAACCGGGCACAAAGCTAGACTCTGGGCTGCTACTGAGAAATTCCTAATTAAAAAACCCGAGACACTGCCCGACCTGATAACCGAACCCAGATTGATTGTGCTCAGCAGTAGCGCTTAGCAGTAAAGCTAGTTTTGTCGGTAGGCATAAATGATGAAAATCAATTGGATCAGCATAATATGGCAAATGCAATGAAACAGTGCTGCTGTGGTGAGAATAATTGCAATCCCACAACTTAGTATGGTGTGGGTGCTTGAAATGAGTATGTTTATTGTAATGCCTTGTAAGAATCCGTTTCCAAAAAATGACAATGACTATGATTACACAATGTTCTTCGATTGTTTAGCAAAGATTATGAATCAGCTGTTTGCTTCCGCACGTGGGAATAGAAACGCAAGCGATTTAATTAACAATTATTATCACTTCTAGCTGATGTCGACGTAATACTAGAGCAAATAGTCGACTAATACCTGCTTTTAAAAGTCAGTGATGTATTATTACGTATTTCATTTACATGAGAATCTGAAACTAAGGAAGATTTATGTGACAAGGAATGGATGAAATCAACTACGATTATAAGACCAAATATATCCAGGCAAATTCCTTAAAACATATACAAAGTTATTTATTAGATCGTAGACAAATGGTAATACAGGCAGAAAGAGAAACAGTAATACCAAAACGTGTAACCCAGTCACAAAGAAAATGCCACTTTAACATATATTCTATTTTAATAATAGGAAAACATTGTGATGAAGTATGAAAATACGAACAATTAAACATTTAAGCATTGTCGCATTGAACAGAATATAAGTGCAGTCAAAGTTATGGCAGGTGAAGCCAAGTTGCAATCCAATGAGCTAGCCGACGTAAATACTTAAACAGATTAACACTGCCAGAATTGTGAGCGTTTTGACTGAGTTATAGGCTTTGTGGGCGCAACTTGAACTCCCGGGATAACATGCCAGTTCAAGCTGAGAGTGATACAATACCTAAGTTACGGAGTCGGAGCAAATGGACAGTTGGCCAGGACTTGACAGTGATATTGTTTTATTGGAACCATTTCAAAGGATTATTTTTGCACACAATGTGACAATTCAATCATTATGTCCCCCAAAAAGAAAATCACGGTGTGCGAAATTCAAAGGGTTTCATCTACCTATTTCAAATATAAAAAAAAGCATAACCCTCCCTCGGCTTTCCGTAGTTGGGTAATGATGTCCAAACCTCAACAATTTGTGCTCACGTTCAAGTATTCCAAGCTTTTTCCATAATACCGTTAATGGGAACATTGTTAAGTTCCATTCCCGAACGGCTAGCGTCCACCACGACAGCTGAACAGCTATTTACATAATTGCACTCATGGGCGTACCCGGGTGGCAAGTGGCCGCGAACAACACTGGAAACACTATACCGTACTAAGACTTTTTAAATTTCTGTTGTTATGCATGAAGAGATGTTCCAAAATGTATGGAGCCTGGGCCAGGTTTTTGTACGCTTTACTTAAAAATAGGTTAAAATAGTTCTCAACTGTCCAAATACTTTTAAATGGCTTTGTTTGCTGGTAAAAACACAAGAAATTACACTTGAAGTTGCAACACACAACAAAAAGACCCGTCATGGTTTGGCATAAAGGCCTCGTAGCCATGCCATATACATTCAAAAAAAAAAAAACCCGTCATGGCGGTAAGCTGTCATTTTGATTGATTAATGATGGTTTACTGTCATTGTTTTAGATCACAGAGTAAACTAAATCCGCCATGACGCCATGTTGAGTGTCGATAAAAGTAATATAGTAGTAGTATTTAGTGGTTTCTGCCTACCCCCATGGGAAGAAGGCGTGAGTTTATGATGTATGTAAATAACAAAAACTACAACAACAGTATACATTAGAATGATTTATCTGTATTTTTTCCGAATACAACGGATTTTTCTCTTCTTTGAGGTAGGTAATGTAAGTACATAGACCTGTCACATTTTTAAACATCTCCTTTAATGACGTCAATTGTTTGTGCTTTTCTGTAATAATTGGGTTTCATGAGTATAATTAGGAATAAAGTCTTTATTTTCCAGAAACTAAATTTAGATGCGTTTTTAAATCGACTTGACGATCATAACATATTATGTATAATTGTTATTTTGTCCCAAATGCCTGCATAATACATAGAGCTATTGCAGAATGTAGGTACTGGTAAATCCACTACGTCAAATAGATATTTTCAATGCTACGAATGCATGGTCCAGACAAGGCGGCACAAAGCGTAGGCTACGGGCAAAGCCTACGCCCGCCGCTAAGAAATTGCTACGGGCTACCCCACAAATATTCGAAACTACAGGAAGACTAATTCAATTCATGAACTCTCAATGAATCACTCTGCCTAGACTTTTACCAAGTATTTTGTTGTAGGCTTCCAGTCTAACCGGATACAGCTGAAACAGTATTTTTCGTGGAGCGACTGACTAACCACACCTCAATTACTCGGTAAATAAACCCTTTGTGAGACTGGTTGTTAGACTTTCCATGAACTCTTTCATGAAGTCAGAGACTCAAACTGTAACCGTAATATGTGTGTTAAACGCGTTTTTTTTTAACTGTTTAAAAACAAACAAATTTATAAATGTAATACATACAATAATGTCACATAATCAAAGTTTAGGTACCATTTTTAAGTGTTACAGAAATAAGCAGTTTTAGGCACGATTAGGCAACGCGTGGCAGACAGACGGTCTTGCGGCTATGAAATGCCGCAAGACCTTATTAACTATAAATATTTAAAGTAATTTTGGAAACGCTGCGTTTACCTGTTACACTTTTTAACACTGATGTATCTGTTACAGATATTTTACTGTTACAGTTATGTAAGTGTTTTGTTTTAACACATGGAAAAACAATTTTTATTTGGTTCTGGAAGCAGTTCAAAATGTTACAGAATTATAAGTGTATAACTCTGTGACATTTATGAAGATGCTTTTAAGTTCCTGCCCTTAATAAACATGATATTGAACATTTCAGATATAATAGGGTGCAATAATTTAGGGTAATTTGAAAGCAAAAATGTACATCCTTCGTATATGTAGGTGTTTTATCACACAAGGCATGTAGACAGAACATATAGTTATATATTATATGTATGTTTCTCATATATATATGAGAAACATACATATTATATAAATATGAGTTGATGCCGTTCAGGTGTATAAACAGGTATTATTAACCTGTTTATACACCTGAATGGCATTAACTCATATTTATATAATATGTATATATAAATGATAAATGATTTTATTTCTGTAAGTAGGTTTTTACAAACACTTTTACACGTCAATACTATTTTAAAAGTAGATGAGATCGGCGTTTCCTATCTGACTACTCTGAGAAGAAACGCCAAAACAAACTCAGAGATATATATATAGGTATATATAGGTATATATATATATATATATATATACCTGTTTATACACCTGAATGGCATTAACTCATATTTATATAATATGTATGTTTCTCATTTAAGGAACTTCCGATCTATTCAAGAAAAAGCTGACAAGTTGGTTACTGCATAATCCTTTTATGATATTGGCAAATATATGGAATATTGCAAAAATCTTAAATGACATGTAATTAATTTTGACATTGATTTTAAAGTTGCGATTTTCTAATTTTAATAATATTAATTCACATTGGACTTATTGTAAATTAAAAATCAAAAAATTAATTGTACTTAGCTATATAAAAATGACGTTTAAATATTAGTAGGTACACCTTAAGTTGTGATAGAATGTATAAAACTTGAAAGAATAATAAAACCATACTATGTAAAAATACATTCTTACAAATAAATAATTTCAGATTCTGATATCGTTCGCGAGATTTGGTCCTTCTGAAAATATGGGCTTATTGCGTTCGAATAAACTAATGTGTAATGGAGATTCTATGCAAAGATTTATAAAAGCAAAATGCATTTAAAAATGTGCGACCATTTCTTTTTTAAATATTATGTTGAGTTATCACAACACTCATGGTTTGGCCGTAGTCAGGTTAAAGTATTGTCAATGTCGGAAACAAAAACAAAAGAGGAAGGACATTCAAGGGGCTTGTTGACCTTGGCCGCCGTTGGTATCAAGTGAAGGTCTAGGTTACGAGTTCTGTAAACGTACTAAAAGTGAGTTTGTTTGGCATCTCGCAGGTCAACCTATGAGGTTGTCGTCTGCTTAGGCGGACTTACCTGTGGTTGCTAAATTAAGGCCTCCAGCCAGGACTTAAACTTAAAAACTAAGCGAATATACGCTAAGGGCACCCCCTGTGGGGTACGAACCTCGGCTTAGGCCGTCGCTGGAAGAGGGCAGCAAGAGACTAGCTGGATCAAGATTTATTGGATTTTGGAACGAATTTAAAGCTACAGGCTCAGCGGCGCGGGCTGGCTCGAGCAAGGGTCGGGAGGGGTTAAGGCCTCCAGCCAGGACCTAAACTTAAATACTAACTAAAAACTAAGCGACTACACGCTAAGGGCACCCCCTGTGGGGTACGAACCTCGGCTTAGGGCGTCGCTGGAAGAGGGCAGCAAGGGACTAGCTGGATCAGGATTGATGTTATTTTGGGACGAATTTAAAGCTACAGGCTCAGCGACGCTGGCTGGCTCGAGCAAGGGTCGGGAGGGGCGTGGATTTGAGCGTCGCGGCGGGCCTCGGCGGCGGGATCGGTAGGAACTAAAAGTGAGCAAAACAATTTGCTTTATAAATAACTGGCGACCCGCCCCTACTTCTCACGGTATTTGCGACTTTTAAAACATCGACATTTTATTTATTTATGTAATTTGACCGGAATAAATTCTCTAACATAACATAACATCACGCCTTGTTTCCCCAAAGGGTTGGGCAGAGGTGTACCTATAGTACACCCACATTTCGCCAGTTATGGTTAGGTCCCATGTGATAGGGGGCGAGCCTATTGCCATCAACCGGGCACAAATCCAGACTCCGGGCTGCTGCTAAGGAATTCCAGATAGAAAAATCCAATAACACGTTGCCCGACCTAGGAATCGAACCCAGGACCTCGTGCTCAGCAGTAGAGATTGCGACCACTAGACCAAACTCACCAAATTCTCTAAATTATGGTGAAATCGCATGTAAATGTGTAGTTTAGCTTCCGCCCGCGGCTTCTCGGAAATAATCCCACAGGAACGTGCTACGGGGACAAAAGTAGCCTTTGTGGCTTTGTCCTTTCCCAGGATGCCATCCCTATCACCTTGCCGAATTTTATCGATATCCGTACAGTGGCTTAGGCGTAAGAAGGTAACATACAGACAGAGTTACTTTCGAATTTATTAGATTAGGATGGATGTATAGTTATAGAAGTTTAATGAGTACTCCTAATAATATGTCTCGTAGATCTTATCATTAGCTTGTAGGTTTTACCTCAACAACAATCAGTGGAGTACCTCAACAACTACTCAAGTATAACTGATTATAATTGCATGTTTCTTCAAGGCAACTGAACACTTACATTGTTATTGTAATTTTATTTTATTTTACATTAAAACAACACATTATTCCTGAATAGACATTACCATTTTTATAACTTAAAAAAATATTTTGTACTTGTTTTTGCCAGAAATGACGGGATAAAAACTAATCCTATGTGTGAATCCAGGTTATAAACTATTTGTGTGCTAAATTTCATCCAAATCCGTTCAGTCGTGTTTGCGTGATTAAATAACAAATATACAAACTTTCTCATTTATAATATCCACACTTTCACCTTCTGTAAGGAAAAGGTCGAATTTCCCTGTCACCCTTTATATAAATAATATTTTTATATTTTCAAAGCCTAGGCGAAGATTCAAGGGATTCGAGAAAACCCTTTCTTTAAGTATTTTTTAATTGTTCCAGAATTCGTCACTAAATATCACTTTGGGTGCATAACTGCTGGCATAAGTCAAATGTTTCATTTATGTCAAATTTCTTTCTAGGATTAGTAATAAGTATTACTTTCTGGTAAATGTTATTCTGTACCCTAATTGCGTAATACACAATCGATCGGAATCTGAATCGTTTTGCAACACATTGCTAATCCATTGCTTCATAAGTTCGATTAAAAAATCTGCTCAACAATGTAAATAACGCAATGTATGTTGTTGAACTGTCAAAATACAACAGATTATTCGTAATCGTTGACGAAAATGTGTTACGCAATTAGGCTTCTGGTCTTAAAAAGTTTTAATTGTTACAAGTAGACGAATTGTTTTCTATTCTTTCTTTTTCGTTCTTCTTCTTAGCGTATCGATGGCAAATAAGAAATTTGTTACTTTTTATACTTATACAAACGTCTTATTTCACCTCTATTTAATATCAATTTAACCTCTTTATAATATAATTATTTGAATAAAAAACAAAAAACAATATTTTAAAGTGGCACTTGTAAAATTTGTGAGTTTGTAAGTAGGGGGTAATCTTCGGAACTACTGCATAGCTATTCACAATCATACAATAGGTAGTCGAATTGAAAATGGCACGTTTTCAATTACTAATTTGCCTTGTCCGATACAGCAAATAGCTTTCGGAAGAATGGGGGTCGTCTATTTGAATTAAACTGACAACATTTTCGTGCAGGCATTTTTTTGGGAGCAGCCTTTAAAGGACACTTTTGATAACGTGGATTCTTGTTCGATTCGACACAGAATCTTATCGAATTTTCGATCATATCCGATTCCGAAAATTCTTTCACTAATGGGAAGGTGCAGAATTGCACAGTGTCAATGGAAATTTTACGTTAAAACAAGAGTTTCACACCCCCGAAGTCGCGTGCATTAGCTAGTCATTTAAATTTATAGAAAAGATTGCATACTCGTAAAATGTAAATCGCCGCCCCAAAATTCTTAGTTTAACCTTCTGTAAATAATTGTCGAAGCGAATTATTGTAACGATGTACCTAGTTCAATTACAAACTTTCTTCTCTATTGTAACAATCCATTGGCTGTGCCGTCTCCAGACAATTTGACACAGTTTATAACAAATAACAGCTTTAATAAACTTCTTGATTATTAATTACATCACCGCTATGTTGGAAGCTGAATATTTCTGGACGTCAAATTGAGTATTTTTACTCTGAAATTGCACGTTGCCTTAAGAATTCTTCCTCAGTAAGCGAGATTACACATCGCTAAAACAATAAGAAACATCGCTCATTGCTATTCTGTACAGCCTCCGCTGTTCCAATAGCTACCGTATAAGATTTCCCCATCTAGACGATAACTCGAGCGGCAGTCCCGCGAGGTGTGATCATTTGCGCAAAATCGCTGATAAAAATCGCATTAGCCTTAATTGGCCTGGCTGCGATTAGTCGGACGCTCGCGTGTAGTTGGGCCAGTCCACGCACTTTACGACCTATCTTTATTGTATAGCAAACACAATAAAAGTACGAACGCGAAAATAATCTACTTTTATGCCGACAAAGATCAACAGATGAGAAATTAAACGGCACTCGTAAAGTGGGCTCGATATAAAAATACCAATTTGGTTAATTGCGAAATGGCCTGAAATTAAATTACGTTAGGCATTTACCTATTTTCTTTTTATGTAAGTACATTATTATTAATAATGTTCACGCTGATGTAGCAAGCCCGAAAACCATTTAAAGTGGAAATTATATTTTAATTTTTTACTTATTCAAAATCTGTATAAACATTACGTTACATATAGTCTGCCAAACTGCATAACAGTTTGTCGGCAGTTATGTTTCGATAATTTCAGAATTGCATCTATCGTGTCTAACAGGCAAATATTGTTACGAATGAATGAATGCAAAAAAAAATACATAATTTAGCTTCTCTGTGTTCTGTTCAGCGTCCATCACAAGCTCGCTGGTAGAAGAGAAAATAATGGAATGACGGTAGTAACCTCACCCAACTGTCAAGTCACCGTGAGTGAGTGCCTCAAAACATGCGAATGCCTGCATGAAGTTCAGGAAGCTTGTACACCTTACTTAAATTATTAAAAACTTATAAAGTTAAGACAAAAATAACTTGAAAATTATGATGTTGATTATGTTGAGCTCAACGGGCATCCAAAAAGGCGGAGCCTGATTTACACGGTGCGATGTTGTAATTGCATACTAAAACTTGAAGTATAAATAAAGGTGTTTAGACAATGTTCGTCATGTGTTGCCTTAATTTGATTGTATATCACAGGCAAGGAACTTCCATCATGTAACAGGGCTTTATTAATGATGATTTATTGTTATCCAGCTAATCACAGCTAAGCTCAGCGAATGTGCTAATTTATTTGCAATACGCAACGTACTCTAAGTAATCACCAAACTACTGCAATCGGGCATCATCGTTCAATAAATCGTCAACCGGAATATATTGTTATTGTCGATTACGAATTACGACTCGTTTTCGAAGATAAGTCTTCATTGGTCGTTTACTACTGCCCCATGTTGAGTACTTAACTAGTATAGATTTGTAGTACTAGCTATATATTACATTCTGTAATTTTCTGTTGGTTGCCAGTTGTCTGCTGTCTGACATACGGAACTGTAGAGCACCGTTAGCCTATGTTATAGTTATTTTAGTGTCAAGGTTGAAGCCCCATACACAACGCAAGTGTCGTGCCTGTGACATACTCTAAAATTAAAAGGCTTGCATCGTCTAAATTGTTGATTCAACTCATGGCATTCCAGAGGCAATTAAATAGCACCGTGTAAATCGCAGCCTTTAAATCCTCTATAGGAACTGAAAATTAGGGCAATTTTTTGAAACGACGTCAAAAGTTGCAAAATAAACTCTACTTCAGCTTCTAAGGATAACAATAATAAATCACTGTGCAAAATGTTGCAATGTTGTTTTATCTCAAACATAACAGCACTGTTTGTATTAACTTTGTGTGACTCATTCTTTGATGAATATAGTTTTGCTCCTAATCAATACAAGCAGAAGGCCCTGAAGGAGCGGCCACTGACGTGTGGCGGTGTGGCACGCTTCCGTACTACGATAGCCATTAGGTTAATAATAAATGAGCCTTCGAATAGTTCGTCTTTATTGACACTTATGTTTATAAATGAGAAAGGTATACTGTATGTATAAATTAGTATAGTTCATGGCCAGAAAAGACTAAAAATAGATCCTTATTTAAATTTTTATATTAATACCTAGAGGAGACTTTGTTACTAAGGGTAGCTCACGATTCAGCAGCTGATCGACTAGGGCATTCGTTAGTTATCTATCCATACATAATCTTTCGAAATAATGATATAGCCAGTGGAATCTCTATAACTCGAATGTCAAGGGAAATGCAAAAAAAATCGAGTTTACGAGTTTTCGACTTAACAAGAACTTCGAGATACATTGACTTAACTGCTGAAATTTCGACTTACAGAGGCGCGATTTCTAAGTGTATGTTTCGATTTGTAGAGTCGAATTTGAATAATAATTCAACTTACGTTTTTTAATATTTTTTACATATTAAAACAAATTACATATTCTTCTGCCTTTTCGCTTATGATAGGCCCAGATACGCTTAAAACTGTCCCGACACTGTTTGAACCAGGTGAGTTAGCATTCTTCTAAATCAGGAAACTCAGCTAGACGCCGTATTTTGCTAGATAAATTGCTACTTGATTCATATCTTCGCAACATTTCGGCTTCATTCTTAATTATTGTAGACAAAGTGCTTGCTGGCAATCCGTATTGTGCTGCGAGGTCTTTTTTTTTGCCACGTAGAGTCAAAGTCTTTAGTTTCCGCTTTGTACTCATGTTGTGTTAGTTAACAGCCAAAATAATACTGACGGACAAGCTCCGCTATAAGTAATCGTGTCCTGTGTCGACAAGGAACAAACATCACGTTCACAGCTGTGTTACTACGAAAGTTTCATGAATGTATTCATTCATTGCACGTGTACAAGACAAAAACAATAGATTAGAAGCCCCGAACCCGAACATTGATTTTGGATTTTATTACTATTATTTCGGGGAATTCCAAGTAAGACGTCATTATATTTTTCTAACTACGACTTACGGAGTCTCCTTTTTGAAATTCGAGTTATAGAGTATAAAGAAATAACATTTTGTGCGAGTTACAAAGTCTAAATAATTCGAGATACCGCGTTAGGTATTTAGGTGTTCAGCGGAAGGGAATGGCAATTTTGAAATCAATGGCTAAATGTGTTGCTAAGCGCAAAACTCGAGAGCGGCTGGAACAATTCAACATTTTTTTTTTCTACATATTCTATTCTATTTCTGAGGAAGGTTCAAAGAAAGATAAAAGTTGGAAAACTTGCACGGAAAGTTGGTAAATATGGAAATATTCCCGTATGGGGTTTTTGTATGAACTCAAGACCATATTGAAATTTTTACAGGACACCATCTGTCGGGTCAGATATTATGTATTATAAATTGAAGTCGCTCTTCAAGTCTGTCTGTGTGACCGTCTTGTCTTATAAACTGTACAACGAAATTTTATGCGATTTTCACAATTTATTAGGGACAGATTATGCGCATCATACATTATTATTAAAGTTACTCATGCTCAAAAAAGGAATCTTAATCTCGTCGTAAAAACCGTGCGACGTGGAGGGTAGGTAATTTTTTTACGAATTGTTTTTTCTCTTATTGATAACTAGCGTTAACTAAAAAATTAAACAATTCGTGAAAAAATATCTATGTAATCATGAGAAGCAGATAAAAATGCGAAACACGCGCAAAAACAATCTCAATTTAAATCTAAAACAATATAGGTAAATAAAATAATAATATATAATCATAACATGCAACGTTCTCGATACAATCAGTGTTGTATGTGGCTACAAGTTCCACAATACATTCAAATAAACTGCAATTATTTTGTTGATAATACATTGCGGGTTGCGGTCACGTCAGCTATAATTTGTCGTTTAGGAAAATGTTTTCATAGCTACATACATATGTTTGTTCAAAGTGATACTTATATAATTAACAGGGCGTTAGCGACCGGTTAATAGAACGGTTGTCAACTAATTAAACCGATGCTTATACGCCTATAAAATCTCTTTATTGCGTCCGAATGCGTCAACAGCAAGTGTGTCTAATTGTAGATTACTCGCATTGTACATAATTATGAAGTGAGGCTGAATTAGTAATTAGAAGCTTGTGGAAGCGATAAGCAACGTAGGTTTGCAAAGTTTTTTTTTCGTCAAACACATATTGCCAGTTTACTTCAAGGAAATCGAATAAAACACTTGTTACAAACCAAGACGCTTAACTCGAAATGCGATAAAAACGTTTATTGGAGGGCCTATTGACAGTGCGGCGGGGAACGGAATCGGAACCGGAACAACAATCTCGTGCCGGAACTGCCGCCGGCTGCCGGAGTGCCGGCTAAACGCATTACGTGCCGCACCGCGTCACTTGCCATTCACTGTAGACTAGTCTAATGCTCGGTTCCTATAAACAAAAACGAACCGTTTTGCTTACGAATGGTAGCATTTTTTTTTTGCCAATCTAAGCTTTTAAAGAGATTCGTAAGCTTATTTTACCTGTGATAGCTACTTCCTTAAGGGAGGGTCAACTATACTATGGTAAAGACACAATAAGAGTTAATTTGAACCAATAACCGTCCGTAAATTAAAGAAGGAATCGGCCATAAGCCATAATTGGGATGATGACTCATATTAAAAATGTTCATAAAAATAAGGTAATTTCAAAGAAGGCTTAGAAAAAATTAGTTAGTCGAAAAAATCAGTTAAATCGGTGTAAATTTGAAGACGATACACGCTTTAAAAGTTTTTGGAGGGGATTATTGCCGTCCTTGTAGCGCGGTACTGACAATGTACGGCGCTAGTATGAAGTTACATAGTCGTGACGTCATTTCTACGATAGTGCTGTCCTTGTCTATCGATCATCTTGAAAAGTTAATAACCTGGCAATTTTTAAAGCTTTTACACTTTTTGTAATTCAGTTTGCGCTATTTGGAAACAAACAGTATTTTGAGATTTAAAAAAAAAATTGTCATCATCCCAATTCACGACACGACACGACGCTTGTATTACTTCCCGCACCGTTAACTGTGACATGAACATTAAGTTTTTTTAACATTGCGTGTTATGTTCGTTTTCGATTCGAGTAATCTCGAAACACAAAGTTCGTGAGTTCGATTCCTACCCGCTTCTTTACACTAACACATTTAGTTCAATCATATTAAGTTTAATACCTTGACAGGAATACTAGTAAAGTGCAACCCACAATGCTAATCATTAAAACAAGTGCGTTATCGGTGTAACCGTAGACAACAAAATTAAGGTTATCTTAAGTAGTTAACTACGTAATGCGGTGACATAACTTTGCGATAACGAATGTGCATACTTCCCGCACCGTTAACTGTGACATGAACATTAAGTTTTTTTAACATTGCGTGTTATGTTCGTTTTCGATTCGAGTAATCTCGAAACACAAAGTTCGTGAGTTCGATTCCTACCCGCTTCTTTACACTAACACATTTAGTTCAATCATATTAAGTTTAATACCTTGACAGGAATACTAGTAAAGTGCAACCCACAATGCTAATCATTAAAACAAGTGCGTTATCGGTGTAACCGTAGACAACAAAATTAAGGTTATCTTAAGTAGTTAACTACGTAATGCGGTGACATAACTTTGCGATAACGAATGTGCACATGACTAGCGTGGCAGTTACTTATCAATTATTGTAAAATCGTCAATGTTTACACTTTTCGAAAAGTTGGCTACTGCGCACCAAATTCATTGTTATTTACAAAAAAACAGCAAAATATTTGACAGTTATTTGCGACCTTGCCAACTTTCAGAATGCTGTCTATTAACCCCTTTCAAATCTTGCAGTATTTCTGTTCGCTATTGACAAACTTTTTATCAAACGGATTGTAAAAAAAACATATAATGTATGCGTAATGCTTATAAAAGCTCAGTGGTTAGAAAAGCTTTTGGATATGAAACGCATTACCCTTCAAAATCCAATATTTCCCTGGCTTTTTTCTGTTGAACTTCAAGCAGATTTTATTTAAACGTGGATTGTGTTAATCCCGTATAATAAATATGTAACTTTTAAGTGTTTAATTAATCTGCCAGCAATATGATAAAAGCGGTTTTTACTGTAGGTACCTACTACCTTCTAAACATATAATAACGTAACCTATGTTACACAGAGAACAATTTGTAACAACATCCAGTTTATTTCCCACATGATGTTACAGACTTAAAATAATGTTCTAACTCTAATAAATATGCAATGAAATTGGATTGTTAAGTTGGCAATATACCTACTTGTCTCAACAATACGAGTATTATGATCTGTCACATTCTCTTGACGGCAAAATTACTTCAGCGTGCAAGATAAATATAAAGAATATTCTTAACAGTCGCACGGCAAAATTCGAACGTAAATTCTCTTTAACATTCGACATTATAATGATGAAAAGACTCCTTAATCTTATAGGATATTGACCAGAACACACGATGGGAACCCAAGTATTATTGTTACTCGTATAACCGTTTTAGTGCCGATTGCACCAATGAAACTTAACTCGATGACTGCTGGACAATGGGCATACTTTGTCACGTAAATTTTTTGCGAAATAATGAGAATGTCTCAGGGTAGATTTCACCAAAGAAACCGAACGCGATCAGCACATAAACTACGTTTAAGATCTGTCAGTGTCATTATTTTCTGTGGAAGATTGACACTGACAGCTCTTGAACGCGTTTTACATGTGCTGATCGCGTTCAGTATCATTGGTGAAAATGGCACTTAGAATGTCTACTGCTGAACATAAGGTTCATAATCACAATACTAGAATGGAAAGTTCTTATCGCGTTGGAAAACCAATTCAAAATTCGCGTAATTTTTTACGAACGAGCCCTCAGCTTTAACACATATCTCTTCTCGACTTCTAAAAATATTCTACTTTAAGCAAATACTTTTAGGATACTTAAATATTTTAAGGAAGGATTTCACCAATGAAACAGAACGCGATCAGTACGAAAACTACGTTAAAGAACTGTCAGTGTCATTACTGTCTACGGAATATTGACACTGACAGCTCTTGAACGCGTTTCAGATGTGCTGATCGCGTTCAGTAACATTGATGAAATCGGCAATTAGTTGTTTAGTAACTCTACTGTCATTCACGTCGTAGATATTTGACAGTCGTTACGGGTATTCCAAAAGTCTGACAAGCAGTCTTACCAAGGGTTAGCGTGTTATCTTGCAACTGTGTTGTGGAGGTCATCAGATGGGTATTCGCTCCAAGTAAATTATTCAGCTGGGATGCAGCTTAGACTAGGAGCTGACCGGAATTCGGAAAGGCTTTGGAATCTCAACAGTGCTTAAGTTCTACAGCCAATTAAGTACCTACAATCTGCTACAAAGATGTTTGCATCCAAACGATGGCTATCCAAGTGTGTGTATACATTGAGTTGTCAGAATGCATTGTTGTGTTGATCTCGCACACACTCCCGGCATTCGACTGCGAATGTATTGGCTTCAAGGTGCACCTCAATCTATGCCGATATCAAAGGCATTGCGGCAGGCAGCTGCAATAATAGGGGAAGCCATCTACGTTGGAAGACTGAAGTTTGAACGATATTAAAATGTATTCCATTCAAGTGAATGTAAATAAGTTGATGTTTTGTTGTTTGGTTTTCCACTGGATAAAGAAGATATGTTGATAAGGTTGTGATGTTCATAATTCGTCACATGTGTGTATGGACATGAAAACTTGATAGTTTTAACAAACATGTGTACGTTTTAGTCGGTAGGTACTTAGAATTTTCTTTCATTAAATCAAGTAATTTAGAAAGAAAGATAAAGTATTTATTAGGACTTGCACAGGAATACGCAATGAGAAGTACGTAGTGTGATATGCAGTATCACAAACTTAACTAAACACACTCATTAAAACATAAAAGTAAATTAAACAAAAGTAAATTGAAAATAAAAACAAAGTCCAGTACGAGGTCAAAAGCCTATCTCAGCATAATGCTGCGACACTAAAAAATAAATGTCACAGCGCTGGTATTCTGATAGGGCCCATTTACTAATTAGGGCCAATTTAGAAGAATATAATAGAAAGAAAAAAAAAACCTCCTGCACAAGCAGTAGGTATATCTACATACACAAAACTATAATACCGAAAGCAAAAGGGGTTTAGCAGGAAGCTAAGCGCTGATTTCAGCTTAATACCTTTTAAATTCATACGAAAAACGCTTTGACGTGGAATTGCGGACACCAAGTGCGTTCAGCCCGTCTTACCAAAACTGGGCAACTGCTTGTCCGACCACGCGTAATGAAGGGTTCCGTAGTTGGAATGAATTTATCCCAAGAACAAACTTAACTTTGAGTTGAGAAAATGTTCTCCCATACTTAAGCGTCACTGTCAATTCTCCAACTGCAAATGTAAGTTTGTAATCGCGTTTTTTTGTGTTTTAAAACTACGACAATTTTCGGACTCTCCTTTACTTGTGCTGTGAAACCTTGCTTCTTTTCATGATTCTAGGTCAACGGAAAGTACCCTGTAGGTTTCTATTTATATACGAGTATCAAAATATGCCGCTTAGGATGGCCGTATCTATTTATTGCGTTGGCTTAAAAGCTTAATTTTTTACAATTTTTTTTATTTTGTACCAGAAGCCTGGCAACCAATCATCAAGGCGACTATCATAATTAATTCTATCACTGTCACTGACCTGATACAGCCTGGAGTCCGCGCTTACGGTGTACACTCCACGGCATTCGGTGCTGTCTTCAGGCTTGTCACTCGCCGGCGACCGTCGCCAGCACGCCGCACAGACCGCCACCAGAACGCCACATAGCGTTACACTGAAGAAGAAGAAAGGTCAGTTAGGACTTGGAAATTAGCCCGATCCAAAAACTTAACAGAAATAGATAGACAAGTCGAAATGTGGGTGTTATTATGGGAACACATCTGCCTAAACCTTCGGGGTTACAGGCGTGATGTTAGTATGAACAAGTCGTACTCAGTGCACTTGACAAAAAGACGAAACTAAACAAGGAAGCCATGTTGACTCAATTGCTTTAAAACATTTCATTTACTCAGAATGTCTTTTCAGAAAAGGTTTTAGAATATTCCGGATGCATTCCATCTAAAGTATCGCTCCAATAGACTCGATACAAAATACCGGTATGAAAATAAAATATGTCTTGGATTCCAGCGAAACTTATCATGACTTTAACTCGGAATTCCTTCCGTGAACTTACAGGTATTGTCTAAAGTGGGTCACAGATTAAATATTTTGTGAGCTATCCTGCCCCACTGCCCCCTTACTACTACTTTACGATCTTTGTCTCATTACTATAAGCACTGATAACTCAAAACATGGCGACTCTTACACCATCCTGTAGGTACACATTACGGCTTTATAGGCTATATTTCTACGGGAATATTTTGTGTTACCTTTACTTTAAAAGGAAAAAAATTAGATTGTAAAAGAAAAAATAACGAAGCCGACTTCAACGTTTTTTAATTTTTAAGGGAAATTAAATTTTTCACAAAAAGGTTTCGGTTTCGCTGGTAAATTAATTCCGACATCCGCGTGGATTACAGGCGGAGATAAATCGGGCTCGATCAGCTAGCGATAGCATAATTAACATGACTATCTAGATTATATATAGGGTGAGTGAAATCTGTGGGTGCCGGATAGTCGTTCTATATGTAAGTTACCAGCTGATTACGAGTATGTTGGAATGTTTCGTACTGGGTTGAGCGGAAACCGTGGGTTGATTGAAAAGTTCGCGGCCTGAATATGAAGGAGTTTACTCAGAAATCGCAAAAGTTTTCAAGTGTTTAGTATATGTTTGCTTCCCATTCATATGATTTTTAAATTAATTGTACCTAGTCCATGAAATATCTTTCCCAAGTGGATCAGAAGGTGTGAACATTAACTACGAGATATATTTATTGACATTTGTAAATGTTTTTTAGAAACTAACAAATCTTTCGTTAAACTTCTTTTTAATTTAGTCTCTACCTATTGTTAGCTTAGGTAGAAAAATAGAAAATTAACAAACAAAAGTTTTGCAAACTGTACCGTGTGACGTTTCAAATGACCATAAACTAAAACCCACCTACTCAAAAATCACGCTAGTTAGCTTAGGTAGAATAATAGAAAATTAACAAACAAAAGTTTTGCAAACTGTACCGTGTGACGTTTCAAATGTCCATAAACTCAAACCCACTCAAAAATCACGCTCTATTTTTTGTAAACATGATGTACATTACGATGCAAACTTCAACCGAAAATTGGTTTGTACGAGATCTAGTAAGTAGTTTTTTTATACGTCATAAATCGTAAACCACAAGTTAAAAAAAATACACTATTATAAAAACATCGATCAAAGTTACAACAAACTACAAGAACTTTTATATTATGTTACTTGCTGCTACGGAACCCTTCATGGGCGAGTCCGACTTGCACTTGGCCGCTTTTTTTAAGTCTTCTGGTAGTTCAAACTAGCTGCTAGGAGGTTTTTGGCTGCTTAACCGAGCTTGAAGATTTATTCAGGTCCATAGCTAGCACTAGCCTAATTAATGAGTGATATCTGTAAGTGCCGGAAACCTACTCGTCAAATATTCATTCGTCGTCATTTCGCGGTATTAAAATTTGTGGACTTTACGTCTGAATAAGTAGATATATTAATACTGTCCATGTTTGTACTTACGTGGCTTATTCATAGCTACGAAATTAAAAGTACCTATTGATTTTATTTTAACGTTAGTATCAAGCTGCTGAATAAAGTTGTTTGAGCTTTGCACAACCAAGCCTAGACATACTTAACGCTTCCAAATTGGCTATACATTTAATTGTGTATGTAGTTATTCACCCTTGAAAAAATACAACCGGTGCATAGATCTTTGTTATAACTATCTATAGTAGCTATACTGCATATTAAACATTTTAAGTATCGTTGTGGTCCTATTTGGAGACTAGGAAATAACTTACTTAATTAAGTAAGTAAGTTTTTTATAAGTTAATTTTTTTATAAAAGTATATCCACTTACAGATACTAATCGAACTGTAAACTAGTGTTTCGATATGACACAAAAAATGTGATCCAGCTAAGTCAAAGTCGGGCACGCCACAATAGCGGCGGTAAGTCCCCTCTTTGAGGAGTGGTTGGAGAGGCGCCACGGCGTCCTCACCTTCCGCCTGACACAGGTCCTCACCGGACACGGTTGTTTCGGGTGGTTCCTGTTTCGCATGGGGCGGGAGGAAACGCCCGGGTGTCACCATTGTGTGGATCGCCCGGAGGACACGGTGGCGCATACGGTGGAGGTCTGCCCAGCTTGGGCGGAGCACCGCAGTATCCTCGCGGAGGCGATCGGCGGCGACGATCTCTCGCGTCCGGCCCTGGTCCAGGCCATGGTACGGAGCGAGAGAGAATGGAAAGCCGTCACCTCCTTCTGCGAAGCAGTAATGCTTGCGAAGGAGGAGGCGGAGCGCGTGAGGGAGAGAGCCTTGCGCCCTCACGCCCCCACTAGCCGCCGCAGGAGACGCCCTGGGCGTCGGGAGTCGCCTGCAGATTCCCGGCCACCGTAGGCGCGGGCTTGCGGACGGCGAGCAATGGGTAGCTTGACCAGGCCCGGGTCGATGGCGCGTCGTGTTCCACGCGCGCCTCAAAGGTATGTCAGCACAAATTGACGGGGTCCGATAGGGCCGACGCCTCAAGGTCGCGGGTGATTCGAAAAGAGATAACCGTGGCCCTGGCATAGGCAACTGAAGGAACACGGGTGGGTTTTAGTCAGTAAAAGTCTGACACGCCCTCCCGCTCCACCCAGAGCGGGAGAAGTCATTTGATGATTTCCCACACAACAAAAAAGGAAAAAAAAAAGCTAAGTCAAAGTCAAAGCATTTATTTCAAATAGGCACTAAAAAGCACTTTTCAACGTCAACATTTTCATTTAAATAGAATTGATTCTAGGCGCCCCTTCCAAGAAAGAAGGAACGAAGAAGGGGCAAGAAACTCCACCGATACTCTTCTAAAATGTTTAACAATATTTTGTGTACATTAATTTTATTTTTATATGTGAAGACGATCTAAAAGAGCTTGATTAACTAAAAGTTTGATTAGATCGAGATTTTATTAATTTTGTTACAACTGTACATTTTGTAGGTGTTCCTGGTACACACGTGGTAAAAAATAGAGCGTGATTTTTGAGTAGGTGGGTTTTAGTTTAGGGTCATTTGAAACGTCACACGGTACAGTTTGCAAAACTTTTGTTTGTTAATTTTCTATTTTTCTACCTAAGCTAACTATAGGTAGAGACTAAATTAAAAAAAAGTTTAACGAAAAATTTGTTAGTTTCTGAAAAACATTTACAAATGTCAATACATATATCTCGTAGTTAATGTTCACACCTTCTGATCCACTTGGGAAAGATATTTCATGGACTAGGTACAATTAATTTTAAAATCATATGAATGGGAAGCAAACATACTAAACACTTGAAAACTTTTGCGATTTCTGAGTAAACTCCTTCATATTCAGGCCGCGAACTTTTCAAACAACCCACGGTATCCGCTCAACCCAGCGGAGTAGAGTTCAAAAGGTTATCACAACCACCAAGCATGTTATATAATCCCACTCGAATCTATTCTAAATTCTATGTAACAAATACCCAGAATAGTTTCATGAAGTTATTAGTTATAATTAACCTAAACTGGAAACAATGCACGAACTACAAAGTATTCAATTTTGTAAGACTTCAAGTCCTTGTGTGCCGAAATAACTTTTGGTTAGGCACACTCCGCTGCGACCTTGTTCTACGTGTGGGTGGGTTTATATCTGTTACCTGCTGAAAACTCAGAAGAAAGAAAATGGAAGTGACAGAAGCAAAATCCTGCGCATTTATTTGTATAATTATACAGAGAACATTTTGAACCATTGCACAAGCTGTGAGCATCAATTCAGCATAATATGATTCTAGACCTTGCTTAGAAATTATTCATGGGTTATAAAAAAACTTCATTGTGTCATACATTTTGACCGCGTAGGTAGATATTGCACAGAAGTGCTGTTGAAAAACTGCTGTTTCATAGAAATGAAACAGCTGTATATTTTTTTGATAACCGTCGTAAGATTTCTTCTCCTAAAATCATATGTTGAATTTTATCTTTACAGTTTGCGCACTGGTTAAAAAAAAAACGACGGGTTGCACTCCGGGAGTGCCGGCAGAAGAACTTGAATATCAACGTTGTGCATTTTTGATATTTTGGAATGGTTAGGGAATAATTTTGCACGAATTGCTTTAATTATCAATATAAAAGTACTATAATTTAAATGGTAGAATAGGTACAATATTTATTTATTGCGCTATCGTACACAAACATTAAAATTTATATTACATTAAAAAATTTATCTCTCAGAAAAATCAATCAATAAAATCAACTATCATCCGTCTTACGAATTTTCGATCGACCGTCACGTGCCCTGACGCGAGTTTAACATTTACCCATTACAAAAAAAAATTACAACGCCGCTAAAGAAATTTTCGTCTTACGAATTTTCGATCAGGTCACGTGTCCTGACGCGAGTTTAACATTTTTTACACATTACAAAAAAAGTGTACTACGCCGCTAAAGAAGTTTTCACTTCAAAAATACCCTATAAGTACTTGTCTTCAAAACTTAGTAATATTATTTTCTCCACTGAACTATAATTTCTTTCGATTGTTTATTACGCTCTTCCTGGAAAGATCTTTGTAATCTCAACTCAATGAATCACACACAAACACTTTCACAGCATGACTAATGCAGCAGCACAACATTTTGTTTAATTTAATTAAATTATACTAATTAATTGTAAGAATTATCCCCTTAACGTCTCTAATAAATCCCTGCGTTTCGCTTCCCAAGCTGGGAGCTGCAAATGGATCCTTTTAGCACACACCGTACGTAGATCCTTATCTCTTTTATGTCCGTTTACGCAAGAATAAAAAAGTACACGTTATATTTATCGACATTTTGCTCATACTGTAATAAAGCTAGTAGTATAAACTAAATCTATGCTGTAATTAGTATCCGAAGAATACTTGTCAAATATACAGACCCCGTTATATTTTCTTGAATGTGTATTTAATGCTTATCCCTTGTAGATTTACAACATGAGATAGTTGTTAGCATTTTTACATAATTGATTTATGTTATTTTATAGATCCTAAAACTAGATTTACAGCGTTTACAACTTTTTGACGTATGTTTGCTAAAAGTAGCTCACAATTGGGTCAAGTGATAAAAATTATCTCAATTAATACTTTAATTTGTATGCGATTCGACTTACGAGCCTTAACGAACCGATCGTTTTCGTGAATTAAGAAACCAATTAAAATCCGATTATCGCGTCTCCCTACAAATTCACCCAGAATAAAGAGCGGCGTGAAATTAAATTATATGGTTACCTATAAATATAAAGAAATGAGCATCGGTTTCTTTGATGAAGATATCGTGGTAATAAGGTTTCGTATCGGCTGGTATCAAATCAAGTCACTATCTATTAGCTAAAGTGTCCGACGTGTTAGTATCACCCGTCAAATTAGAAGCCACCGTTGGATATAGAACTGAAACTAAGTTAGAGAAGTAACTCCTTTGGCGACACATCGTAAACTATACGCGGGACTACTGCTGCTCATTTAGACTGTCAATTATATTATATAAACTTACTCGTCTCTAAACGATGAACGAGTCCTCGAATTAACATGAATTATTTCTTACAAGATCTTGGTGAAACGAGGTATTAATACTTAAGGAAGGGTTGGGAGATAAAACATTGCTAAATATCTCATTTGCAGGACGAGGAGCATTGTGTTACAACTTTGTTAAGCCTAAGGGTCAATTTATACTAGCGCATAGTCGAAGCGCATCGAAGCGTCTATCCAAAACTGAACATAACAAATTCAACCTTGACTGCGCAGCGTAACGCACACATTACTTCTGAGATTTTAAAAAGACGCGCGCATTCTTCGGAATTCGCGCGTCTGCGCGTGAAAAACGCTGATTGGTGAACGCTTTAGTTGTAAAGAATTTGACGCTTCGATGCGCTTCGACTCTGCGCTAGTATAAATTGACCCTAACATAACATAACATAATTCGTAAGAAGAAAAACAACTTTTAACAATAAATAATCAAGTAAGTGGCTCATTATCCCTAATATGAATCATGAAAAGTCCTCTTAATCCAAAAAAAAATGTCTTGCATTAATAAAAATATAATTTAAAAGGTCGCAGGTCCCACCTGGTAGGTAACAACAAAATGATACAGAATCATCCCCACTTACCCTTTGCGTGAACCTTTCATTAATCCTGAATAACACTTTAGAAAGTTTGTTCATATTGTAAGTTTTAATGGTTTCTGTTTAATTCCAGTGAATAAAAACGGATGATAACAACTTAGATCAGCCGTCAAAGTTGTCCCATATTCATGAAAACGGTTCGTAGAATAGAACCATAACCCTTTAGTGCATCCATGAAACTTTTAAAGGTGACCAGCCGTTATCAGAGATTGAAAAGTGGTGGTGAAGTCTCGTTATCACCATAAACCAGTTACGACGTACTTTTAACCCTGGCTTTATTACTCATATACACGTAATAGTTTATATTACGGTTCAATCATGATGAGTGTAGAAGCTCGCTTTTATGAGCTTAGAATTTATAACAGAATCATATTCCAACCTCTTCTCAGGAACAGCAGTTTATTGACATGATATGTTTCTACTTGATATCGTTAATTGCATGTACTCCATTGGCCCAATGGCCTTAACAAATAAAATTTCAATGTGGTAAGACGAACCTACCTGACGAAGAATATATTGAGGTTGTATGAGGAGGCTTCCGTGTGCTGTACGTTGGGCTGCGTGTGATTGTAATAGTGTCGCGCGTGCGAGACGGCCGCCACGGCGGCCAGTCGCTGCGAGCTGCCCATAGCCCAGCCGAGCGGGCTGCGCTGAGCACTAGCAGCGCCTGCGCCCGCCACCAGGCACCAGCGGCGCCAGCGAGCCACAACCACACCACGCGGCGCCGCCTGCGCGACTGCCGCCACAAATTTTGTGCGTTCTTAGTTCAACTTTCTTTCAATTCTATTTTTTTTTTCTGGCTTTATTAATAAGTGCCTTTCAGCATAAAATTATTATCGGCCAGTGTTCAGTTAATTCACAAGTACTTTATCAGTTGGGCATATTGTTGATATAAAAGTGGCCGGTGGCACATCTGAAACAATAGATACGTGTTCTTTGTTCTTCCACTTAATTTGTTAACAAATCAACGAAAACTGGTAAGTTATTTTAATTGCTGTTTTATTTTTTTACTAGCATGTTGAATCTTATTTCTACGCCGAATTGTTTTTGCTCGATGTTAAGAAAAGTTTTACAGAATTTCAGAGTTTCCACTATTCAATGAACGACAAAAACTTGTTACTAAATAAAAAAATATTTCATCTCGTGCTACTCTAATATAATTATACTTTACTATATTGTGCCCTTATTGTACCTAAATCTGTATTTGCAACTTCAAAAATAATTGGATAAACAAACACTGCTTTTTTGCGACTTTCGTCATTTGAATAGTTTATTTCGGAGTTATTTCCGTGTGAATCGTAGACTGGCTACGCCGTAGCACGTTGGCGTAGCAGTAATAGACATGCGAATAATTAATGTGCATCGAGAAATCTCAGAAAACACTTTTTCCCCTTAACAGCAAAAATGGAACTTTAAAAACAAATAACGGCATGATTAATGCCTATTGTTTTTTTTTTTCATTTAAAGTTAAAAAGTCTGAAAGATTTAGATTTATGAGTTGGCGATTGCCATCGTATGACTATAATTTCTGCAATTTCAGTTTTATCTAGTAGATAAGCTCTAAAATTTGTTCATTACATTACTATTCAGTAAAGGTTTTTAAACTGTAAAAGAGATAATCAGTATGCCCACTTTATAAAGCTTGAAGTAAACCAAATGGAAAATCTATTGCTCCATTACATCTCAACTTTCTAAACATGAAACCAATTTAATTACACTGTGAGTAAAACTAAGAAATACATTTCCAATCTATTTAGTCCCATTGAACCACAAAACCTAAGACCAACTTGAAACACTTTCAAGATGTATGTTGTTACATCTGAACTTAGCACTTATTTGAACAAATCACTCGTCAACATACCTAGCAAATTACGTCAATCTTCCGCAAACCATCAACGTTATCGAAACTAGTATTATTTATTAATTTCACTTCAGCTTAGCTCACAATAATTGAATTAAGACACAATATCAACGATCGCGTGATAAGTTTGTCCTGGGCGGCCGGACACGACGCGAGCCCCCGATGTCAGCTCGCGAAGTGAAGGGAGGCTCGACTGCCCGCCCCAGCCCCAACATTGGCCACATACACCAGCCCAACTCAGCCAGCCAGCCCAGCATGGCCCTAAACATCCCCCAACTGTTATTATCGGTTTTCCAACTACATCTATGTGCGGTTTGTTTGCAGTGGAAATAGTGATTTCAGTGCTGAGCTACGTTAATTTTGTGTGGTGTTCAACCTTATTGAAGAATTTTTATTGTGTCAGCTTTCAGGTACATATTGACTCGTTATTTTGACTTGTGTCTTGTGTACTTTTATACAAAGGTTTACAGACAACTTGTTGTGTAGTTTTCATTGCTGTTACATTAGCTTCTTCAAAAAAAACGGGGATTTTACGCCCTGAGGTGCGTTATGGTACTAGATACGATTCAGAACACATATTCCTGATAATCGTTCAGCCTTATCAGGAATTAAATATATCTTCATATTACATGAAAAATACATTTTAACATAACTAATACTTACGCTACACATCTATGTTAACAATGACACATTATTGATATGATTTTGTAAACTAAACATAATACCTATTAGATACTAACATGTATCAAACGCGACGAAACATGTTTAAACAAAAACAATCCAAATGCCAATTAAGTCCAACTTTAGGTCCAACAGTAATGACATTAACGGGCCAATGTTGGGTCTTTCCCGTCACTCCCTCGGCCGTGTTCGTCCCGTCACGCCGCCAACAGGTTCGTAGTAACTTCGTACATTTATTTTATTGTTATTTGTCACGCGAATTTACACCTTATGCTAAAGGTATAATTTCATTTTAGAAGGCCACTCGTTGACATTTCATTTTTGTTTGTTTTGTATCCGTACTTTTGCGCGTTATATGTTATATTTAATTATGATCGATATATTGCGTCAGGATTTCTGAATTTAGAACATAATGATAGATTCATTGAGTAGCTGTCAGTTGAAATACGTCTTTTTAACGTAAGTAATGTCTCAAAAAATGTCATATTTATCCAAACCAGATTTTTCTTCAAATCCGTAAGTATAGTTTTACTACAATTGGGTGTAGTTGTCAAAACAGCTTTAATTAACTTCAAACAACTTGAACTTACTCATTGAGTTGACCGAATCTGTATTGAAACGTTCGTTACTAATTCAACCGGACGCCTTAATAAAGATAAAACAGTACGGTTAGCATGGCTTGACAATGGCGTTTAATGATTTTTATGGAAATAATGTCGGTCATTGGACAATCAATGGTTATCTGTGTCTGTACGACAAATGCATTTGAATGGTTTGTTTTTCATGGCTTCCTCAAATAGTTTTTTTTTTAAACCTGCCAAGTGCAAGTTGGACTCGCACACGAATGGTTCCGTACCACAAGACAAAAAACGCGTCGTTTTATTTTTAATCCTAATCCTAACTTTCTAACAAATACTATAAATGCAAAAATAAGTTTGTTTGTTTGTGTGTTTGTTACCTTTTAACGGCTAAAGCACTGAACCGATCATCCTGAAATAGTGCATATACGAGGTTAGGGGTAGAGAAAAGGACAAAATGTACTTTTCAACCAGAATAACGTACTGTTCCTGGGGGAAAGAACGTTTACTGTACTTTCGACGGTCACAAGTGCTTTATAGATGGCGCTACGTGTGGCGCTACGTGTCTTTCGAATCATCATCGAATGATGTTATTAGAAACTTTATTAGTGAGTTAAGAGTTAATTTTTTTAATATAAGTACTATATTTTTTGAGTTTTTAAATATAGAAATACACACTGTGAAAATTTCAAATACCTACCTACCTGTAACGGTTCATGAGATACAGCTGGCTGACAGATAGACGGTCGGATGGACAGCGGAGGCTTAGTAATAGGGTTCCGTTGGCATCCTTTGGGTTCGGAAATGATAAATGGCACTGGTCCTAGTATCTACCCTTGAGGTACACCATATTTTATAAATCTTAGGCTCGATGCATACGTAATTTCTGTTTTCATGAATGGACATAATTGTGTTATTTCAGTGAATAAAAATTCACTGAAAACATTTCAACTGAGATAGGATTTGATTATTTCTGTGCTTTACATCTCTCTTATTCTAGTTTATTTAGTAGTAGTCTATGGTCAACACAATGAAAAGCTTTAGTCATGTCCATGTATAAGGCTGTGACCTGTTTTTTTAATCAAGTTCCGTTATAATTTTATGTAAAAACTGATGCATGGCTGTATTTCGATTTACCTTTTCTGAAACCAACTTGATTATCAATTAATATTTTGTTTTTATCGAAATATTCACTTAGATTAGTATACAGCACTCTTTGAAATATTTTGGCCACTGTTGGAATGAGAGCGATAGGTCTATGTTCACTTTTTCAAATACTGGTGTAACTACAGTAGTTTTCAAATATTTCGGGAAAATTCCTTCATCAAGACACTGATTGGAGCAATTTCGTGTACAACATATTTTATTATTTCTGTGGAAATTCCATCACAACCTGTACTGTTAGTGTTTTTTTGTGTCTTCTTATCTACAGAATGGATTTAGATGCAGTTTCACCATGATTTAGAGCATATGATCCGGAAGGTTTATGAGTAATACATTAAATAATAAACTTTAAGTAATCTCGTTTTATTTTCAACGAATGTTAAGCAGGCAACCGATTTATACAGTTACCGATAAAATATAAAGGTAACTGTATAACTCAGTTACTATTTTGAACATCTTATATAGGTTACATTTACCTTAGACAAAAAACATACAAGTAACTTAAATTGTTACTTGTATGTGTTTTGTCCTTGATGATCATTTTTTCTCCTTCTCTAATACGTCTGCGTTAAGTTTCAGTTGGCTTGTATTTGGGTAGGATAAGAACATGCCAATGATGACAGTAGGTACACTAGTCAGTCAGACAAAGATTGCTTAAGTAGTGCTTTTGCTCCTGAGGCTTGTAATCAACACCGATGTACAATGCGGAATGCAATGTAATATAGATTTTCCTACCTCCTTTATATAGTTTGCCACTAGTAATATGCGTCAAGTAATTTTTTATCAAAGCTCTCCCTGGTTTCTTCGTTCCTTTATTGTACGTGTAAGCTTGTGATTTTATTCTTTAAAATATTATTTATTTACATTTCGGGTATTTGGGAGTTACGTGAAAAATTTTAGACACATTCTGACGGATGTGTCTAAATTTTTTCACGTAACTCATTTTGCGGGCGCCGCGCGCCGGGCGGATACATCTCGGGTTTACTAGGGGAGCACGAGTCCCAGGAGATGTAACGAAACCTTAGATCGACGCAAGCGAAATCATATACAAGTCCTACATACTATATTATGTAATTATACCTCCATATCTTGGTATAAAATGTGTCAAAAGTTAAAACCGGTGAAAGACAAAAAAAAAACCGTTTAAACGAGTAAACATATTTATTTATAATTTAAATTCGGTCATTTTTGTACCTATATCTAGATGCTTGTGTGAATGTTAAAGTATGTGTTGTATGATATTGCGTACTGACACCTCACCACACCACCCTCACATACACCCCCACACACAAACACACGTAAACGCGCGCTCGCACCCACACGCACAAGTACTTATTATGCTAAGATGTTAATTTAAGTCCCGACATTCGCGTTGAAATAATCTCCGTATGACTGTCTAAATACAAGTCCGGGCTTAGTTTGAGTATCAGTTGCAGTACCTTGTAAAAATAAATAAATATTGTATCTATGTACCAAATTCTTGTGAATTCTTCTTGTGACAATAAAACTTTTAATTTTTTACTTTACTTTTGATTCGATTATTTTTTACGAAAATAATGACACTGTCAGCCCTTAAACCTAGTTTATGTGCTGATCGCGCTCAGTTTCATTATTGAGTTGAGAATTGAGAGTGCAATTTCACGTTCACGTAACGGACGCGTCACATTTCGTTATATAAGAGAGAAGAAAGATATAACTCTCTCTGTCTGTCTCTCACACTAACTCTCTCTTATTCTTTTTTAAGAAGTTTTAGTTCTATCTCGCATACGGTGCTGCATGTGCAATTTTACGCAAAATGAATTGCAGGCTCGAATCATACCGTGCCAAATGTATTTTTTCTTTAAGTGTGTGGCGAATGTCTTAACAAAGGCAGTAACCATACTTATATCGGCGAGCACAACGTTGTTCTCGGTTATTCTAATGAACCGTTCTAAATAAACCGTGGTAACATACAGGCATCTATTCAGACGCCACTGTTGGGTCCGAAGAGCTGGTCCGTCTTACGTTAATTGAAACGTGAAACCACAACACATTCATTAAAGCAAAACAGACATACGCACGTACTATCATTCGTAATGGCGCGTCCATAGAGAAATATCTGATATCTATGGGCGCGTCCAATACCTTGCGTTTTATAATGTTGTACAGAAATAATGTAAGGTTGAAACTGATGTGTAACATTAAAATGTACGTAAATTATACTCTGTTGATGTTCTGTTTTAATCTCACGTTTGCATATAATGTACTTTACTGTAGCAGCTTTGTGTATAACTAATGCATTGTAATGAAGTGCAACAGACTGAAAATATAATGCAACCACTGGAACCGTTCCTACACAAAACACATTATATTGAAAATATTTCAATCGAGAACGAATCGTTTCGGCATTCTAAGTTTACCTAACTCATCCAATGAGAGAAATAAATGATGAAATATGCCGTAACTTTCTACTTGATTCCTTCAAAGAAGTTCTTATGACACTTGTGAACAATCAGGGTCTTTTTATCAACACTGGCTCTTTGTAGCCAAAATTCTAACTAAACTCATCTATATGACGTCATTTGTCATTTCCTAGGTTCACGCCCTTATTGTACACAATAAGAAGTGAAGAAGGCTCACTGTGTTTTGGCGTCTTTTTTGGTGTCATACGAGTAGTAGGAAGCCATTCAAAAAAACTGATGACACCAAACTGTATCCCCCGAGGGATACAGTTTGGTGTTGCAGCTACATATTTATCATCTACATCCAAAATATAATTACATCACTCGATAGCTAAAGAATTAAAGAATTTGTTACGTCGAGTCAGGACTGTGACGTCACAGGCTCTACCCTCCTCAGAAAATATTACTCGTTACGTACACGTTTTCACATAAAACACACGACCGTGTACACGACACAGCCACACCCCTTTTTTTGGGATTTTTATAATCCTTTCGTAGCCTTGAACTAAATTCAGATGAAAAATAGTGCCTTCAATAGGTAAAACGGTGTTTACCAGTTTTCTTGTCTCATCATCGTCATCAAAGTCCTTTAATAGTCCCTACGGTGTCTGTCACATGGTAGTTCATATTTTTTCCTTAAATATATATGCTATCCATAGGTACCTACTGTGCTATTTGCTACATTATAATGAATGCGAAAGAAAGTCTGTTTGGATGACTGCTACCTTTCACACTTCTGGAAGGTAGATGAAAGGATTTGGTTTAGCACATGGATAGACCTTTGCCTTAGTTATTCAAAGGAACATACTTTTTATCCCGGTAGTACGTTTCCCTGGGATAGTTTCGAACGCGACGCAGGTGTAGCCACGGACCAAAGGTATGTATAGGTAGGTTATAAGTAGTAGACTCAAACTCAAAGCATTTTATTTCAAATAAAACCAATTACAGGGACTTTTGAATGATCAATGTCGGTCGGTCAGAAAGATGAAGCTAGTTGCCAATTCCAAAGCGTACATGGGTGAAAAAGAACGGTCAAGTAAATCCACGGACACTCTTTTAAATCAAAATATGGTTACATCATTCATGTTGAAATCAGGCATGTGAGAACGATGCAGAACGTTCAAAGCGTTTGTAAAAAAAAGAAAATCAATTAATATAAAATTTAATTAAAATAAGCCGTAGCAGCTAACAGATGATCAGTCAGACAGATGACGCATGGATAAGCACCATTCAGCTCAACCATTTTGAAGGGAGCTAAATGATCCGCCAACATCAGCGAGACATTAGAGTGAGCATGACCTACTCTCAGCCACCGGCGCAAATTCAAGTATGTGAAAGACGTACCCAGTAAATGGTAGCTTTATAGTATGTACACAGTACTCACTAAATGTGCTATGTAATTGCACAACAGTAGTAGATAAGTAGAAATATCCCCTAAAAGGGGGATTGGAGGGTCTCAAAGTTTGTATGGAAGAATTTTAACGCGCAATCGGATTATCTCGAAACTCAGTAATTTATACTTAAAACCGAAAATAAAGAGTTTAATGTATCAGAGTTTTTCGAATATCTACCCCTAACGGGGGTAAAAGTACTCACATACGTCCTATGTAATTATACAATAGTAGCAGATAAGTAGAACTTCTATGACTTACTAATATAGTGTCATAGAATAGGGCGCGCCCTTGTAATGTTTTATGTAGCATCAGAGTGAACACAAAGGATTGGCAGTGAAGTGACTATACCTACTATAAATCTCGAATTACCCTCAATCGACTGCGAGAAAATGTAATAGCAGGTTGAACCGGTGGTAACCAGGATTTTAGGTGACATTTTTTCTAGATACGTACAGTACAACTATTTTCTTAATATCATTTTAAAATAAATAACATTAAGTTATAAGAGTATTAACAACTCTTTATACGCTCTCGATCTTTTCGATTGAGACATTAAGAAAATAGTTGTACTGTACCTAATACACTTTTAATATATTATATACTATTATCCATATTTTCCTCCAACCATTATACTTCGGCCTCAGGAAATATTTTGAATTTAGGTTAACTTCGTTTTTGTTTTAAAGCCGCGGGCAAAAGGCTTTTGCCCGTGGCCGTGGCTTCGCCCGCGTGGATGTCGGGCAATATCTCACGGGAAGGTACAGTCGCTTTGCTGTGAACTCGCGGTACGACTGTATGTGTTTCAACGACATACACCGCAAAGATCGCAGTTTTGCACGGCACACACTGACGTAAGGTCAAGCACTCGCATCGCACTGCACGAAACAAAAATATATTTCCGTCGCTTTTGTTAGACACGCATCATGCTCGTGACCTGTACCCTAATTGCGTAATACACAATCAATCGGAATCTGAATCGTTTTGAAACAGATTGCTAATCCATTGCTTCATAAGTTCTATAAAAAATCTGCTCAACAATGTACAAAACGCAATGAATGTTGTTGAACTGTCAAAATCAAACAGATTAATCGTAATCGTTTACGAAAATGTGTTACGCAATTAGGGTGCTGGCCAGTTTAAGGCGTTGCTAAAATTCGAGTTAATCTAATGAGCTGGTAGCGGTAGGCCCGAAGCGTTGGACTAAGAAGCAGTCGGCTGAGGTTCTGATCTCATAAGATGCGCTGTTTTATTGCCAGTTTTTTTTATCTTGGTTTGCAATAATAACAATATATAAAACATGCTGCTTTTTTATTATTTTTGTTATTGCAATAAACAGTTTAGAATTAAAAAAAAGCGTTACAATATCTTTGTTATAATATTTTACATATGGATAACAAACCGATACGATTATTTTTTCAGCTAAATTGGATGTGCAATACTATATCAAGGAACTTAGAAGCGATTTGTTTTTGACATGTTCAAAAAAATATACAAGTCCATTTATTTCACCATAAACATTTACCTGCGATCTTTAATTTCCAAAATAAGTGATTTTAAAAAGCGGTTATGTTTGCCAGTTTGTTTACATAAAGTAGTTCACATTTTATTTGGCTTTAGTGAATATAGATTACATATTGAGCATAGTTTTAGTATTCATTTTCTCTAAGAAAAGTGTATTGAAACTAAACCTCATTTTTTTATAATTAAATCATAACATAACATCACGCCTTGTTTCCCCGAAGGGTTGGGCAGAGGTGTACCTATAGTACACCCACATTTCGCCAGTTATGTTTAAGTCCCATGTAATAGGGGGCGAGCCTATTACCATCTACCGGGCACAAATCCAGACTTCGGGCTGCTACTGAGAAATTCCAGATAGAAAAACCCAATAACACGTTGCCCGACCTGGGAATCGAACCCAGGACCTCATGCTCAGCAGTAGCGATTGCGACCACTAGACCAACGAGGCAGACCATAAAATAAATCATCACGGATATAGCGCAATATACAGTATAAACTATTCCGAATCTTGAAACGTTATTGTTTGCTGGGCTTCGGTTATGCAACCTTTTTGTTTTTGCGCCAATCCGGAACATACTCGTACATCCAGACAAACAGACAAAAATTCAGCAATCTATAGGTACATATTTTTTGCACCAAACTCTTTTCCACACCTAGTAACAAAACTTTTTTTTTTAAATGCACAGTTTTGACTTCGTTACTATTTTATTACGTGTAAGTGAGTATATTAGATTAGAACACAGTATTTTAAACAAAATTAAGTTCATCTAATTAATTTTGTTTGGTCTAGTTAAGGCTCCCCCAGACAGGCGCGACGCCATGGTGCGACGCGATTCTAGCAGAACAACTTCCATGAAGTTTTGATTGAAATTGTTCTACTAAAGTCACGTCACACCGTCGCGTCGCGTCTGTCGCCGGGAGCCTTCAAGCGTCTTTAATTTTTTGAGTGAAAACGGGTAGACGGCAGAGAATTAATCTAATTAGCTGCCGTACCTTTTGATCGTGAAAAGGTCCATTATGAACCAGACATGATGTTTGTAGAATGGTATTTACGTACACACGTTAAAAATAACTGTGTTTGATGACGCCATCGCCATTCCAATGATACTCCTTTTGTTAGCCGTATATTCGAACATTTGACACAGTTCTTACTCTTACATATGCAAATAAGTAAACAAAATTACAATAAATAACATCACATAACTTCACGCCGGTAATCCGTGAACGGTAAGGCAGAGCAGTGGGTTCCTATAGCACACCCACATTTCGCTAGTTATGTTAGAGTCCCATGTAATATGGGAGACCCTATCGCCATAAACCGGGCATAAAACAAGACTCCAGGCTGCTACCGGAGAAGTCCAAATGGATAAACCCAATAACACTTTACCCGACCCGAGAATCGAAACCGCTTGCGACCACTACACCAACGACGCAGTCAATACTCGTGACTTATGCTAATATTAGTGAACAAATATACAGAAATCAAATTATTAAGTACCTATATTAGAATGGTTTGCACGTCAACGACACAGGGCAACGACACGTGTGCGTCACGCGAACTAATTTGCTGAGGTTCATGCAGGGCTGTCTGGTCAAAATATTACATAATATAACATGTGCAAATGCCTTTGTACCTCATACTAAAAAGGAAATTGCGAATAGCATCGTGCAAGCGAAGGTCATCTCGGCCAAGAAATTTCATGATGATCGGTTCAGTAGTTTAGACGTGAAAAGGTAACAAACAAACAAACTTACTTACGCATTCATAATATTAATTAGAATTAATAATTTACAAACAAAGTCCTGACTCCTCGCGCTCGGTAAAACATCAGTGTTACAGGAGCCAGTCAAAGTCAAAGTCAAATCATTTATTTCCAATAGGCTCATAAAGGCACTTTTGAACGTCAAAATTTACAACAACAAAAATTGTAAAACATTGAATTGAGAATTGAATTGATGTGGAGAAGAATGGGCAAGAAACTCCACCGTTACTCTTTTAAAATGTTTTACAATGTTTTGTTGCACATGAATTGTTTTATTATATGTGAAGACAATGCACCTTGAAGAAAACTACAAAATTACACAGTAAGTAAAAATAATTAAATAGAAAGCAAAGGCAAGTAAATTAATTATGTGTTAGATACATGATGCTCACATATTTACAAATATTGTAAAAGTAGATGATTTCCATTTTTTTTAAACAAGTAGTAATGTGTGACTTAAAGTGTGTACTCCAATCAGTAGGTTCTGGATCTTTATACATAATGTTGAAAATAGACAATGCATTACACAGGTTGACTTGTAACAGCCCTATGGTGGCACATTCATTACACATTCACGAGTTTATCACAGATCTGTCACGACTTCTCGTTCACAATACTACAGAACGAGCACCTAATGACCTCAAATGGATGTATGTATATAATCGCACTCACGCTTGAACTCACGAGTATTCGAAGACGTTATTTGAAACCTGTTAATCCAATTTGTAAATTCATTACCATCAATCAATCTGGCACGTGGAAATAGATTACATGAAGGAATTGAAATGACTGTAGACATTTAATCGTTGCTATATCCCGAACTTCTAAGCCGAGCCATTCTGCATTTTTTTGTGTAAAGGTCTTAAACTTTTTAAATAGTCGTGAATTCTAATTCGGAACAATGATTACACCAAAATGACGGCCAGCATATCAAAATTGAATTATAACTTTTTCTTTGACCCATCATTGTTGATACTTTATTTATTTTTATTTTATTTATTAGGAAAAACAAACAGTGACACATTACATTTTGTAGGAAGAAATACAAAAAGATACGTTTAAATGTGTAACCAATAACGTTTTCCACAGAATACAAAATAAAATTGTTTACAAACTATGCCATTTTAGTTAAGACCTACAAACTACAATAATAAGATAACTCATCAGGGCTACAAATATTAATTAAAATTACTGGTAATAAGTGTTGTGAACAGAATATTTTTGAATCTACTAGCAGAAAGAGCAAACATATCGATATTGACGAAATGCTTGTTGTAGGTAATTATTAGTAAGTCGACGCAGAGGTGCCCGCATACCTGCGTTACTGCGACAAGAGGTAACTGCAACCAACGGCCGTGCGCGCACCCCGCGGCATACTGTCGTTCTAGGAACTATGTAACTTATTTTATTACGGATATCAATACAGTCATATACATTGCTACACAAATCAAACAAATATACCGTCTCAAGGAGAGTACGTACGTACTTTAGGCATTTATACCTTACATGGAAATGCACGCTGTCTCGATTTTGGAGTTCGGAAGCGTATAACAAAAGACCCGTCGCGAACGTGAAACTACTGAATCGCATCAGAGACTAAGCCACTGGGGAACGTCCACCACGAAATTTCATCCTTCCACAATCCTAGTAGAGCCTCTATCAATATGAGAAGTCACGTTACATATCTACAAGTAAAAATTCAGATTACAAAAAAAGTTGCCGGAACTATTACGAATCATCATTATGAAGAGATCAGGATTCCACTTCATGTTTGTTTTTTTTTGCAATCAAATTAAAATAGCCTTTATTAACAAACTAATTTTACAATAATAATGTTATATTAGTAGAAGTTAAGTTAGTATCGTTAGAATTAGCCAAATAACGGCACTTCCTTGGTTATTTCTATCAAATATTGTGCGATAAGTACGATGACCGTATTCATTCATTAAAATTATATTAGATACATACGTATTTATGTCGACTGAAATACAATATAAGATGTTATTATCCTCGGAAGTTGCACGAAAAGCCAAAATTACTTTATCTATCGTACTAAATCCAGTTGAGTCTTCTTCAGATAAGATTTTCATAAAGTTAGTACGATTCGATTCTTATATTGACTACAAGCACAAGTAAATTAAAAGAAACATCGTTCTTGTAAAGTAATAAGACCACGGACCGTCAATCAGTTTCATGAGTAGATACAATAGTAGTATTTTGTTTGCAACGCCTTGCTCTAGCAACACATACTCACAAAGCGTTGCCAGTGCATGGCGTCAATTCTTATCTTAATAACATAGAAAAATAATAATGCCGGCATCAAACCTCCGATTTTGAACTTCAAAGGTTCAAAGCTTCAAAGGCTATATAGCTTAAAATATCTCAGAAGAGCCGGAAGCCCGGTAATAGGGCCTTAGCGAGACGAGACGATAGAAAGGGGTGGAAGTACGAGTACATGCGTCATAGGGACACAAAACTTTCTTTGACAAAACCCTATGTCTGAGTTATGTAGAGAAATAATAGGAAGATAGCAGACGCCAGACTTCTTTCCGGTGTCATTTTCTTATAGGTGTACGCATCATTAAGGTTCCGCTGACAGATATTGGTCATTTGACATAACAACATAACAGCATCACCCGTGTATTCCCCGAAGGGTAAGGCAGTGGTGTACCCAAAAAAAACGTGTACCCAAAGAAATTGTGTACCCAAAGAAATGGTGTACTCAAAGAAATGGTGTAGCCAAAGAAATTGTGTACCCAAAGAAATGGTGTACCTATAGAACACCCGCATTTTGTCAGTTATGTTTTAGTTCCATGTAATTCAGGGCGAGCCTATTGCCGTCAATCGCGCTCAAATCCAGACTCCCATCCCTCATCATCATCATTATAATCATCATTTGACAGAGGTTTTTAAAAAACCTTTGTGTTTTGATTGTGCTCAGATCTGCAATCCTCGTTCGCCTAAGCATGGCCACGTAGCTTTCTATGTATCTATATTAGTTTTTGCACGTGTCTCCATTACGCTCGTAACTTGTGTGTTTTACGTGTAATCTCTAGAAAAGCCACAACTTACCTGTTTTACCGTCAAACCACTGAACCGTCTGCTGCACCCTATATTGTACCTACTGAGGTTTGAAATAATCCAGAATTTGTTTTTGAATCATTTATTATAAAATCAATTACTTAACAATAAATGACATTAATAGTAAAAATTCGAGATAACAACTAAGCAAAACAGCGAATGTATTCTAGCTAGCAGTAGTAAGTAGATTATAAAGTCTTGGCACTTGATCGATTTCAATGAATAATAGAAGAGCTTGCGATGAAGCCCGTTGGGCCACGTTCTTGTGGCGTCGACCAACGACCTCCCGCAACACGCGATTGGTGGAAACAAACTGCTATCATGTATGTTAGCAACGGAAACGAAATTCTTATTAAAGACATTTTTTTTATTCTCATTTTTATTAGAGGCTTTTATCCGCAGTGGCATGTCAGCCTCATCATAGCTTTAACTATTCGTCGCTAAATCTACAAATACAATTTAATTGATTGGTGTGCAAACAAATAACAAAGTAGGTTTGCTATCTCAGTTGAAGGCTGAGCTAAAATTTTAACACATGGACCAATATCTTATTCACTTTGGATCGTACTCTGCAGTGTATCTCTTTCCTTCTTTGTCTTAGCACACTCCATATGTAGATGATGAACATCTTCAACCATTTCGCATGTTTCAAAATAAATTGGGAGAATCCGCTTTGTTCATCAAATAACCGAACTTGCGGGATGGGTAGTAACCAGAGCGAAATCTATGAAGCAGAACAATATAATACCCACTCATTTCGTTGATAGCAAACCACGGTATTCGAGGAGGCTGATATTGTATAGTTTTATACCAGATGCCCTTTTCCCTACTTCGTTCAATAAAGTACTCCTTACACCTATCATAACATTTTTCAATTACATGATCGGTGATTGAGGTTCATACAACATTCTTGACCTTGAATAACCGCTAATTTTGCTAGTCTATTAGCTTCCAGCCTTCCACCGACCACCGACCGCAGGCTGGTTTGAACAGCCCCGATTAATCGAATGAACCCCAAGAGCTAATCTTTGTCTCATGTTTCATGGTCTTGCAAAGAGCATTGCATAACAAGGGGTAGACGGGAGTCGCCGTAAAGGTAGGGAAGATGTGCCTTTAGGATAGGAAGGAGTCCGAAGGAGGAGGATATGCATTCTAGAGTAGGCATTGTTCTAGTGGAGAGATGGGTGATATTTGTCTATGAGAAGACATCATACCACTCTATACGTTTATAAGTTTAATTATTATCTTTACCGACTGGCATTACTGGACATAAAAAGAGGAAGAAGGAGGTGTTAGTCCTAGACTGTGATACTGCAGGCTAGAGGTAGGGCACGTATTTAGATAAAGTATTGTTCCATTAAAGGCTTATAAGTTATAACTGCAGCAAACAAGTAAGATTACGCTTGATGTCATCGACCGTAAATTCTCTTGAAAGTCTTGAAACTTATGTTTAATGAAGTTTTACTTAATGACTAAACTTGTATTCCCTATCTGTCACGTGCTAAAGCAACCGTTTGAATATATTGAGTGGCAACACAGGCAGGTGGTGGTTCCCTAGAGAGGTGCCAGGCTGGGCTCCCTGCGTCATGGCTAGATGTATAAATAAAATAGACACAACGCGACTACGCAGCGGCTGTGAAGCTTCCATGACCTTCTTTTGCTCGTACTTTTTCATGAATATCAATAACTATTAAATCAAATCAAACTTCTGCTTAGCTCCAGTTATCATCGACAGATTTAAAATGCCGAAAGTACAACCAGAGACGACAATTTATGCCTCCATTGATTTATACTTTTTTTAGTTAGGAGTTTCTTGCCCCTTCTTCTCCATACGAAACTACCTTTTGGAAGGGGCGCCTAGAATCAATTATATTTAAATGAAAATGTGGACGTTCATAAGTGCCTTTTAGTGCATTATACGAAATATTCAATAGTGCTACCGGGACTAAAAGTAGCATATGTCCTTCTTCAAGATTATATCTATCTCCTTGTCAAATTTAATCGAAATCCGTTCTGTAGTTCGGGCGTGAAAAGGTAACATACAGACAGTTACTTTTAAATGACAATGCCAGATCCTGCCCCAGCTATTTACAGGAAATGTCAATTAATGAAAATAATTGTAACGATTAAAGGACCTTTTACAAACCGATTACAAATTAATGATAAAAATAATTCAACCCCTGAATTTCCTATTGCGTTACGTATACGTTATGGCGCATGATACACAACAAAAAAAAGGTTTAAATACCTGTAAAACAAAAACTCATATTACGATTATAATAAATATGATAATGCGTAACGTATATGTTGTTTAAATCGCTTTTTAACATTTATAAACTGCACCTAACCTATAATCAATGTCAATATTGTTTTAAGATTTTAAGTTTAGAAACCGCAAGTTCTACAGGCATTAAGACAAATGTTTAGTTATTAGTGATAAATAAGCTTTAAGATGCTGCATTTTGCAGGCTTGTAAATGACTTTTTGATTTAAGTGGGGCAAAGTCCTATAGAGTTTCTGGCATTATCCTTTATAATATTAAGTATGGATTGTATTTACAGGTTTACATACCTGCCTAACGCAATACACTGGGTCTGGCAAACGTTTTATAAGCGCCTACGTCACGTCGTGGAACTTACCTTCTACCGTTACATACTTAATGCACCTACGCCTGGTAACTTTCTCACGAAAACCTATGAATACCCCATTATAATAGGGAATGAAAAGGGGTTGATGTATTCATGGAAACTTTAACTTAAAAGAGTCTTCAGTCCCCCAGTTCCCAAAAAATAGCAAGTAACACACACTTTCAAAAGAATGCTTTCAAATATTTAGAAGGCGAAATTCCAATCTGGTTTTTAAACATCCATAATGACCCTAATTTTACAACTGACTAATTATGAACAAAGAGTACCCCGCCCTATGATAACGAAAAATAGCAGAGTTCACGAACAAACTTAATAATGTCTATTCTGTATATAATTTCGTACAGATTATTTCCCTATTACAGGAAATTGAATTAAGTGCTGCAAACGTGCTTATGTCAGACGATGCATACAATGATCCTTACAACGATGGCATAAGGTTGACGTTTCGTTGCGCTGTTGCTACTTGTAAGTTAGCAGAGCAGACCCGCGCGGACCGGGGTCAGTGAATTCGGATATTAAATATGCAACTTCGTAGACTCTCCCAAACCACTTATACCAATTGCAAATGTTGAAAATATTACAACGTTCCCGAAAATTTTAATAGTTGGAGCGATATGTTCTGAAGACAAGTAAATATAACATGCAATCATCATTTTGCGACAAACTGTATGAAAAGTTTAATCATACGGAATGATGGAATTGTGTATTAAAGAACTCGGTACGACTCTGTTGGCATCCTTGAAAGCATAAATTGATTGCTTGCTATTCTTCATAGTCTGTTTGAAATTGTTGAATACATAGAAAGGTTTACCAGTTTTCTTTGTTGAAAATCTATTTGCTTTAATGATTAAAATGCCTTTTTATTTTAACCTTACCAGAACTACACGCAGGTGAACATTTAATGATCTCACACTACAATATTTTGTAGTAAAGTAGAAGTTAACAACGTCTCTTAAAGGCGCTTTAAAACATTCTCTCGTCGTTAATAGCTCATGTAGCATGTGGCAGTCAGCAGCGCGAATGGAAAGCGTTTTAAATGGATTCTTGAACCACACAGAGTGAAACTAACCACAGCAAAGTGTTGTATAATTTTACGGACTGTGCGTCCGTGATACCCGCGATATGTTTCCAACTTAAATCGGAGTTGACGACTGTGTCGCAGAATTGACATGGGATAGACGAGTAGGTACAATGTGCAGGTACAAGGTTTGCGCTTTATAGGTTCCCAAAATTTTATTGGCTACAAGGAAATAAACATAGGTTTAGATGGAAGTTTCGTGTACCTGAAACTTGCATTGATGGCAAGTTGCCACATTTTCTGACCCGCCATATTATCATCCCATTTCTGAATGTAGTTGTTTTGCACCTCTGCCTTTACGAGTTTTTCAAAAATTCTGACTTAAACCATCATTCTAAACTTGGTTATTTATACATTTTAGAGTATTCTTGAATGTTGCATCGCTTCGACCTTTTCACTTTCGAGACAATATAAACCTCAAACCAATAGCAATCGTATAAATGCTATCACAACGGCACACGTGCCACATCGCATAACGAATTGGCGTATTAATCTCCGCAACATTAAGGAAGCCATCTATATAGAGCGGATGAGCAACCAACTCAAATGTGCTCTTGAATAAAATCTAGCTGAGGCCCGTTTTTCATTCGGCCTCCACTCGCAAACTATTAAATTCGAAATAACTATACACGCTGATTTTGGCTTTGTATATTCTAGAATAGAATTATTAGACTCTCTGAACAAAAAAAAATGTTCACCTAGCTTTAATAAACTGCATTGGCAAACTGTTTTTCGTATCATTATTGTTAGTCTTTTACCAAGTAAGCAAAGGACTTTCAGCAGCCAGCACTCAGCAGTTTTACAAAAAATACTTACTGCTGGGACCCAGGCCTCCTCTCTTTGAGAGGGAGTGGGCTGTAACCTACCACGCGAGCCCAGTGCGGGTTGATAGATGTCACATGACTACACATATTTGGTTCTAGGACATGCCGAGCAGGTTTCCTCACGATGTTTTCTTTCACCGTTTTGAGAGTATTAGTGAGCAAATGATTTACCTACACAAAGTGCCTGCCTGGGTTCGAACCCACGACCTGCAACTCGTAAGTCGGGGCCGTTACCACTGGGCCACCACTGCTCTGTACTGCAATACTTTACTGATTATGGGTTAACGCGTTGTATGTATTTAGTTTGTAAGTCTCTATATAAATAAATCAATTTTCATATAGGTACTCAGTATTTTCCGTAAAACTGCTGCTTTTATCTATCATCCAAAATAGCGGGGAATACCATAGACAAAATGTAGCAACTATGGTAAATTATAATAATTTGAGTTTGCCATTGTTACGTTTAGAAACTGCGCCACCATTTTTGTTATGATTGTGACTATAATTGAATGTGGATTGAATAAGAACTCGTCATTTGTATGAGTTAACTCATCCATCATTGTTGTCAATTTATTTTGTTTAGGCGCACCAATGCGCAATAACACATTGTAAAATAGAAATAATTAAATCACCCTACAAAAAGGGATATTTTTAAACGATAGAAACTTATTTTTCTGTTCTCCAAGCTCCTGATTCATCGAATTCACGAATTAAATAGTACCTACAGTTTTTTTTTACATCTTGATGATTTATGATGCATATGCTGTATTTTGGTGTCGCTTGTCTTGCCAGATAGTTTGGTGTTCGTTCGATGTCATATATTATTATTGAGCTGCCACTTATATTGTACATAATCATAATCAGCCTATAAAGTTCCCACTGCTGGGACACAGGCCTCCTTCCTGTGAGAGGGAGTAGGCCATAATCCACCACGCGGGCCCAGTGTAAGTTGGCGGGTTTGCCTTCCACAAATGATCATTATTTGCCGTCATCTTGACGACAGATATATGAATGGATGAATCATGAAATCAGAAAATAGTGATGAGCTGTCCATAGTAATATATCTATGCTCGTGACTGTAACACTGTGTGGACTATTGATAAATAAATGCTATTAATCACTAAAGGACTATCTAGACGACGATTCTATAATTACTGCCTCTGAAAATTGTACAACACCTCACCTATTTTGAGGATCTTGAATCTTGTTTGACATTAACATTAATATGACACTTAAATTAATCTATTTGACATTTATTTTAATTGATTGCATTTTTAAATTTTTATGCCTTTTAATATTGACTTTCTTACTGATGTGAAAGTTTCCGTGGTTCTGCCACTTAATATTTTATAAGTTAAATGTATGGTAAATAGTAAAAATTTGACAATGCTATTTATACATAATTCAATATATTTGTACGCCTTTGTGCAAAACATAGAAGATCTACCTACCTGTAACATCTCACACTCTGTTGTAATTTGACCTATGTTTACAAATAAAGCATTCTGATTCTGATTCTGTACCTACATGGTGTAAACAATAAAGGCGCACAAAATCAGGATGGCAGTGCGGTCGTCAGCTAGTTCTGTAATAACAATAAAACAAACGTTTATTTGATATCGCAATGATAGGAAAACTCCTTGGGAAAAAAAAAACTACGAAGTCAAAGTTGAGGCATTTTTTTAATAATACGAAGGTATTATTTAGTAGTTCTTTAAAGTAGAACTCTTCTTTTTCTTCGTCGTGTCGATAGCACGATAGTGAATTAGAATTTGTTGGCCCAAAACTTCGCCAGTGCCTCTTCACTTCCACGGCATCGTCGGTAGCAGCGCAGAAGTCACTATGGCTGCATTTTTTTGGGCTCAGAGGGCAGGATAAAAGGTTGTACATAGTTTTCGACACAGCTCCACATCCACACCCTCCTGCCGTACCGTCACGGTTGCCCCACTTTTATAATAATCAATGATAAACTCCTTATATATTAGGTACACGTATATGAACCGATTTGACACCTTCGACCTTAAAAGCGTGTGGTCCACAATTAGTCTACGTAGAACACCTCAGTAAATACAACGTCAGAAGCAAGAAGCAAGGCCTCAGAGTGAAGTGACCTAAAAGCTGTAAGTCTGGCGCCTTTTAACTCGTCTCGCTTTCGAAATAGACACCTCGCTGTCTCGTAAAACGAATGCCGATGCCCGGAGAGGATTGTTTTAACTGCTAAAACTACAACAGTTTTACGACTGCTATTCTTCCTTAAAAGCTTTAAAGATCATTTTTAAACATGTAGCGTTTAATCCAGAGGAATGTAGGATGGATTATCGTAACTTTTATTACGTAGCTGACATGATAAATTTTAATTTTTCGCTTTTTCGGGAGAAAAGTGCCGTAGTCCTACTCTAAAGATGAGTTTGATCAAGATATCTACTACCTACCACAGAATTTTCACTATTAATCGCGACAAACTAAGACGGCCATTTTGACATTAGCCCTTGAAGATCATTAATGAAGAGTCGATAATATTGACAGCAACTTTTTGTTAATAGGAACGTACTACTACAGCTGTAATTTATCGAATCGAATTTATGGCCACCAAAATTAACCACCATCACTAGAGTCTGTCTAATGAAAGCTGAGAGTGTTTTTTTTACGTTTTCAGAAATTGACAACACTGCGAATAGGTTTTATACCAAATGCATTCTTGATATTTAGTAAAATATCTAAGCTGGCTGATTATCATCATGACATGGACGCCTCAAAGTTTATGAAATGTCTGTAATCTCAAAATAGTGTGGTAATAACGGATAATGCTAGTTAGCCAAAACCGAAAAAAATAACTAGTTGGCAATTAATATAATTCCATAAGAAGACTTAATCAAAGGCTGAGCTCCTTTGCTTGGTAAATGAGAACAAGCCCACACCCCAGTATGAAGCAGAAGAGCTTCTTAAACATGCCCATGAAGTTTTGAAACTACCTCCTTATCATTGTAATCTAAACCTGATCGAGATGATATGGAGTTTAGCTAAACGCAGGATCGAGTACCAGCTAAAGAAATTGAAAAAACTAATAACAGAATCGTTTTCTAGTATTTCTCCAAAAGAGTGGAAAAATGTTAAACCACGTTGTTTGTGTTGAAAATGAGTATAAAATAGAATGAAATAGACCGTTTATTATAAACGTGCGCGATGAGAGTGACAGTGATGATGACTGACAGTGACGATTCCTTTTGTGACATTGAATTTCTTTTTATCCTTTTGTTTGTTTCAGTCCAGTACTAACCCCACAAGATCTACATTATTAAGTATCATCGAAGATTTTATGTTTTTTTTTTTACAATACACACTTGCTTTTCCAGTTCACTTTAGACATTGGCAGAATAATCGACATCGGCTTTGCTTGTCATATTAAATATATAATAGAATAGACATTGAATTTCTCGAATCAGACTTCGATTATGATTCGTAACTTTTAAAATATTATTCTGTATTAAACGTATTTGGATAAAAATCTGTATAGTTATTTATGTAGGTAATCCAGTTTAAAATCCTAGGTTTTCTGCTATGGAAACTTTCATGTAAGAAAATAGTATTAATTTATAGAATTGGTATAAGTAATTGAATACCTATAAAAAATATGACCTAATATTTAACGTAAATTATTGTATAGAATTAATTTATACGTGCCCTTAAACTTTTTCTTATACTAAAAGCTTGTTCTGCACAAAAATATACAAGTATCAAATACGTTTTTTCCGGTTAGTTGATCCAGGGATACCCGGGCTTTTTTTTTAAATTGCCGCTTTTTTTTACTCTCAGCTTTCAATAGACAGACTCTACCTACTTAATTTAAAACTAAGTCCCAGATTGCGTCTGTCTGTCTGATCGCGATAAACTCAAAAACTACCGAACAGATTTTCATACGGTTTTCACAAATGGACGAAGTGTTCTATGGGGAAGGTTTACGTGTATAATTCAATAAAGTTTTGTGTAATTGAAATACGACGATGATTGTTGAAGAAGTAAAAAAAAAAATGCCGACTTTAGATGCGCTTTAGGTTGGCGCGCGCCGCGTGAACCAAAAGAGTTATAATTATGGAAATAATGTAAGTATTACGGAATAATTCCTCTTAAAAAGATCTATTAAACGATATCCTCGCGGGCGAAGCCGCAGGCAAAAGCTACTTAGTATAATTTTTTGTCTCTTTCCTAATTATCATCCGGTCACTCCTAAGTCCACGTTCACTCGGACGTAAAAATATAGCGGCGGGACTTTTTCGCGCACTGGATCTTCAACGCACTGCTTAGCGCCGAGAATTGAAAATCGTACAGTGTTTGTTTTCGATGTGCTGTTAACGCGACGCGGTGCACTTTGTTGGATTCTCAATGCTCGGTTTAACACCGAGAGTTGAAAATGCATAACATAACATACATAACATCACGCCTTGTTTCCCTTAAGGGTTGGGCAGAGGTGTACCTATAGTACACCCACATTTCGCCAGTTATGTTAAAGTCCCGTGTAATAGGGGTCGGACCTATTGCCATCAACCCGGCACAAATCCAGACTCCCGGCTGCTACCGACCGTATGCTCAGCAGTAGCTCTTGCGACCACTAGACCAACGAGGCAGTCCAGTTGAAAATACTGTGCGCGATTTGTACGTCCGACCGATTGTGGTCTAATTGTCGTCACATCGGACTCGGACTATGAAAGAGGAAAGACGGAATGCACCCTTCCCTCAGAGTTCGCAGGAAATAATGCAAATAATGGTCTCAAATTATGTGTAGGTGCTGCCTATGTTTCCAGAGCAACACACAATAGAAAACCTCCATTTACGACAGCAAAAAATTCAAACTGTTTCCTAGAGGAAACCTGCGAACGAAAAAAAACGAAAACGAATAAAATTTGAATTTGAACGTGTGAATAAAGCAGACTGGGAAAAGGTTATAAACACAAGCATAGATTATCAAAGAGATCACGTTTTACACAATGAAATTGTAATTAATGGGGAAGGCAACTGTCAAAATGGCGCTGTCGTAGCTAGTTCCCAACAGAAGCTAATAATATTTTATTTTATTTTTGCGAAAATTGTTGCGTTATTGTTTTCCTAGATACTCCGAAATTGGAGTGCACCATTTCCCGAAAGACCATAAAATTAGAAGATTGTGGTATAAAGCTATTCGTAGAGATTTCTTTGAGTTCGAGTTTGTGTCGGAAACATTTTTAAGAAAGTGATTACGAGGAAATATTCAAGGTTTAAAATTATGACACTTTCCATATCAAGTACTTGATATAAAATACTGAAATCACCGAAAATAACGAAATAGTGAAATAAAATCAAACTCATGAATGAACACAAAATGGAATGAATGAACGAAATGTCAAATTTATTAAAGGCCGTAGGGACCTAGCTATGATCGCGGCCTCTACAATTAGCTTTGCCCGACCTTCCCCATTTGGGTAGGTAGGTTATGATAGAGGTGACGACATCTTTACAGAGAAGGTCTATGGATGAATATGAACCATCCTTGAAAACTATGTCATATTGAACTTCTTTAGTCAAAAAGTTATACGGCTTGCACTTGACTATATTATTTCGATACTAATTTGCAATGTGTCAAATACTACTCTATGACAACTATAGGATGTCAAATGACCATCATCATAGCGTGCTGCAAGTTGTTTCAATATTTTCTACCTGTTGCGAGCTAGCTGGAATGATATTGTAGTGTCGTGGAGGTGAGGTAGAAGATCTGAGAAGGCCGCTCTACGCGAAATTAGGAGACAGTATTTAAAAATTCGTTTTGACGTAAGCAATTTTATTTCATAAAAAATATCAGTTACAGAGAAATAAAAACGGAAGGGATCCCGGCCAATCCCTTGCCGTTTTTAGCAACGATTGAAAAAGGTTCCCTATTAAACCGCTCTAGGGGATGAATTTTCAAATTCCTTTCTCAGTGAACTTTATTATAAAAGGAACTTTTGTGCAAAATTTCATTCTTTTAGTGAATCAGTGTGTTAGTGTATGAATGAATGATCTTTATTTAATATACTTCACAACTAGCTGTTGACTGCTGTTGTGAAAACGTCTGCGATCCAGAATGAAAAGAAGCGTATGTCTTTATACTTCCTCAGGTCAAGGTCTATCTGTGTGCCAAATTTCATCCAAATCCGTTTACCCCTGTTTATGTAAACGCGTAACAAACAAACTTACTTTCGCATTTATACTATTAATAAGGAGAACATAACTGGCGAAATCTGGGTGTACTAATAGGTACACCTCTGCAAAACCCTTCGGGGAAACAAGGCGTGATGTTATGTTTGTGTGTGTGTTGCTTACCTATGTTCAAAAATGAGCTATCCTAAGCTCTTTTGAACATAGGTAAGCTTGCGTGAGCCATCTCTTAGCATCTGGTAACTAAGAGTGACTTAGCATTATGTACCGCAACATTGAATTTTGCTGGCAACAATGTTGTATTACGCCCCGTATTCATGGTAAACTTTTGTTGAGCAACAGTTGATCAACATTGTCGATGATCAACGACAAAATTGCTGGAAACAAAGTTTATATCACTAAGTCTTGTCCACACGCCAGTCTGCGTCATAATTTTGACCGAGGAAGTAGTACTTTTGTGTTTTGTGTTCTCTGTAGCTAAAATATTTCTAAAAAAATTAGTTTGTGAGTGCGAAACTATCTCCTAGAGTTTTTTTTTTAATACATGGTAAATTTGATTAAATATCTTCAAATGCATCTTTTTATTTTTGTTTTATATTTTCTTAGTAACCCATAAAAATGCTTTTGATTGATAGACCTCTGTTAACTGCAGTATTGTATCATTGCTCCACACTACTGTCATGTTACAAAATAAACTGGTTGCAAAAACGTCCACACACGTCAACTGTCAACAACAGCAACTAAGCAACATGTTGATTAAACGTATAAGCAAATGTTTACTGTGAATACGGGACTCCTTTTGTTAACCATGTTGCCAGCAACACGTTTTCCGCACATACAAAACATGATGCTGAAACCATGTTGTGCAACTTTAGTTTTCAATTAACAACAAGCTGAGAAAGAATACTTTGTAACCTCGTTGTAGGTAATATCTTAGTTACTCATGTTGTCACATCCTGTCTTTTACCTTCTTACTGTATTCCCTGGAGATTGTATTTTCTATTTCCTAATTACTGATACGGAGTTAAAAGAAACTAATTTAGTCGAGTTTTGAAAAGTTTTAAATGATGTATTTTTTTCCAGGTGCTTAGCTAGCCATCGCTATGAAATGGTGGGGTGAGGGCGTAGGGCGCGGCGCGTCGGCGCAGCTGTCGCGCGTGGCCCGCATGCGGCGCGCCCTGCTGCTGCTGGCGGCGGCGGCGTGCACGGCCGCGGCGCTGCTGTACTGGCGACAGCAGAGCGACGACCGCGCGCACCGCCCGCTGCACGCGCTCTACGCGTACGTACTAATTAAGGCAAAAATCAATGTACATTTATTTTTATTGACTGGCATCTCTCATGTCGGCTGCTTAATCGGGCTGTCCTGTGGATGCCATAAAAAACTAAGGCATCCAGCCAGGTCATAAAACGTATAAACTAAGCGACTACACGCTAAGGGCTCCCGCTGTGGGGTACGGTCCTCGGCTTAGGGCGTCGCTGGGGGAGGGCAGCCAGAGACAGCCTGAATCGTATCAAACGCGTATGTACAGACACCAGACACTTATTTATTACTCGCTACTTGAGGACGCAACGCATGCGAGCCTATCCCTCGTGCGTGGACAAATCCGCATGCTGCTAAAACGTAAAGTCCAAGTAAGTGATCTGAGGTATATAAACTCGCAGACAAAAGTTCTCCCGTTTTGGAGAGTTGACCGGTTCGGTTGATGAGCATGACTTTTGTTTTCGACTTATTGATATTGATTCTAACCAGTCCACTCTCGTATTCTACTCTGCGAAACAGATCAGCTAGTTCCTAGATGCAAAGATTTTAATTCATCCGACAGAGACGCCTCCCCCATTCTTCTAAGGTCTTTTCTCATTATGTATTCATCATATATATTACATACAATACACGTCGAAGATTAGTCTGCAAATAAGCTAGCAGTTCTAAACAAGTCAAGTATGGCCTTTAGTTACTATTCCGTATAACTGTTACAGAGGTGTCGAGCCGCAATGGAGCTGGGTTTGCCGCAACTTGCGTTGCGAGCGCCTGCTGGCCTCGGAGACGTCGACGCTACAGTCCCTGCCGACTTGCAACATGCTTTGCGACTCCACGCAGCTGTGGCCGCAGCCAACCGGGCCCGTGAGCCTCGCCACGGCCGTGCAGCCCGTGCGCGCCGACGCCTTCACTCTTCAGGTGCTGGCCTCGCCTTCGCGCGACGTGTCCGACCACCTCGCCGAGGCCTTTGAGCTCATGAAAGAAGACATGCGCGTACTGGAGCGCAGCAGCGAGCTTGAGCACCGCACCACCGACTACGGCTCCCCGCGTGAGGTAGTCGTGCGTGTTGCCATCAACGGTAGCGCCGACCCGCGCATGCGCCTCGACACCGACGAGAGCTACAAGCTCACCCTGCGCCCCGCCAGGAACACTCTAGTTGCCGACATCACCGCGCACTCCTTCTGCGGCGCCCGACACGGCTTCGAAACTCTTTCACAGATAGTTTGGATGGACCCTTACGCCGGCTCCTTGCTCATATTAGAGGCGGCCACCGTGGTTGACGCGCCACGTTTTCCCTACCGCGGCCTTCTTCTCGACACTGCGCGCAACTTCTTTCCTACGGCTGAGATTTTACGAACGATAGACGCTATGGCCGCGTGCAAGATGAACACGTTCCACTGGCACGTGAGCGACTCGCAGTCGTTCCCGCTGCGCCTGGACAGCGCGCCGCAGCTGGCGGCGCACGGCGCCTACGGGCCCGGCGCCGTGTACTCGCCCGACGACGTGCGCAGCGTCGTGCGACACGCCAAGCTGCGCGGCGTGCGCGTGTTGCTGGAGGTGGACGCGCCCGCGCACGTGGGCCGAGCCTGGAACTGGGGGCCCGGCGCCGGCCTGGGCCACCTGGCGCACTGCGTGGAGTTGGAGCCCTGGGCCGCCTACTGCGGCGAGCCGCCCTGCGGACAGCTCAACCCGCGCAACCCGCACGTGTACGAGCTGCTGCAGCGAATCTACGCCGAGATCATCCAGCTGACAGAGGTGGACGATCTGTTCCACCTCGGCGGCGACGAGGTGTCGGAGCGCTGCTGGGCGCAGCACTTCAACGACACCGACCCCATGGAGCTGTGGCTGGAGTTCACGCAGCGCGCGTTGCATGCACTGGAGCGCGCCAACGGCGGGCGCTTGCCCGAACTCGTGCTACTGTGGTCGTCGCGCCTCACGCGCACGCCCTACCTGGAGCGCCTGGACGCGCAGCACGTGGGCGTGCAGGTGTGGGGCTCGTCGCGCTGGCCCGAGTCGCGCGCCGTGCTGGACGCCGGCTTCCGCGCCGTGCTGTCGCACGTGGACGCGTGGTACCTGGACTGCGGCTTCGGCTCCTGGCGCGACAGCTCGGACGGGCACTGCGGGCCCTACCGCTCGTGGCAGCAGATGTACGAGCACCGGCCGTGGACGGAGGAGGGCGCGAGCGCGGGCGGCGCGGCGTGGCGCGTGGAGGGCGGCGCGGCGTGCCAGTGGACGGAGCAGCTGGCGCCGGGCGGCCTGGACGCGCGCGTGTGGCCGCGCGCGGCGGCGCTGGCCGAGCGCCTGTGGGCCGACCGCGCGGAGGGCGCGGGCGCGGACGTGTACCTGCGCCTGGACACGCAGCGCGCGCGGCTGGTGGCGCGCGGCGTGCGCGCGGCGCCGTTGTGGCCGCGCTGGTGCAGCCACAACCCGCACGCATGCCTCTAGCGCCTGTAGCGCCCCTAGCACCCCTAGCGCCCCTAGCGCCCCCAGCGGCCCTAGCGCCTGTAGCCGGCCGGAGGTACTTCTGTTATTCATAGTGGTGAGTCATCCTTAGTGTACACGAGTAGCTAGTAATTGTACAGCGCTTTCTGTTATCGTTTTGATTAGTTAGCTCGCCTGCTGGGGCCCGGATAAGTATCGGTACGCTTGTTGTGTTCACCGCAACGAGTTGATACCGTCAAGTCACAAGTACTCGATCACTAACGTTCGACTATAAGTAGTTACATAATAAACGTGTTACATAGCTAGGCTGATGATGTATGTGATAACTGGGAAGAGACTATAACTTATTAAAATGTATTTATTAAGGCAAAAATAGTAACGATTATTCGAGAGATGAAAGATCTGTTACCTGCAGCGGATGGTGATATAGAATCAGTCATTTAAATTAAATCGCATATTATAACGTGTTGAGCTTTCTCTTTTACTACTAATGAATCTATTAAAAGTTGCTTTGTTTCTGTAATCAGTTGTTGATTTTAAGGTTGAATTTAGACGTCTTTGAATTTTAAGATTGACATTTGTTAATAAATGAAATTACTGATAAGTTTTAAATGATTGTTTCGTCAGGGCTCTACCAGCTGTGCTGTTCTATGTGTCGGAGCTTTATGCTGCAATATTGTAATGAAATTATTAATCTGTTCAAATGTTTTGTATCATTTTCATGCACCGTTCAGATTTTTTTTTCTGTTCATCCTGTGCAGCTTTAACCACATTTGAATGAAGTTCCTGCCGCATATTTTTTTTTTATTTCCTAAATAAGTTTGTAAGAGACAATTCTCAAGTTCACATTATTTTGATGGTAAATCCTATCCATGTTACACAACTTTAATTTTTTTTCCGCGATATCATATTGCGCACATGTTATTGACTTTATGACACACGACGTCATTACGTATACAGCTATTATTCACTAGAATGTTCACAGACCGCGGCCACACTGTGAGTAGCGTCTCCGTGGTCTGTGGGAGTATCGATCAGTTCTTGTACTGCTCAGTAACAAAATGTTATATGTATTCACGCTTCCCTGATTTGCAAAGCTTCCAGCAATTATGTTGATATAATAACAATTAAATTATTTATGCGCACAGGCTGTAGGTTGACAATTTAGTATGTACTGAATTGTTTAATTATTGTAAGAGATGCATACAAAATTTAACACTTTGGATGTTTGCGTTATTTGTGTGCGTTTATATAATAACTTGAGAATCAATTGTTTTAGTGCGTTTGAAATGTTAACTTGATGTTCACGAACGAAAACGACGAAAATTAACTGTTACATAAAACTGCAATGAAAACCATTTAGGGCAAATTTTCCCAATGAAACGGTACGCGATCAGCACATCTAAACCGCGTCCAAGAGCTGTCAAGACTCAATATTCGACAACAATGATAACACTGATATTTCTTGGATCTGTTTTATTTGTGAAATTCGCCCTAAATGTTTTTCTTATGAGTTTTACATTTATCTGTTAACTGTTATGACCCGACCTACCACCCGACTCCGGCTTGACGTCGACTTTCGGGACACCCTGTATTAATAAAGGTATGCACGACGACATATCAAGTTATACATTTCCGGCCTTCTCAATGTACGAAAAGCCTATACAATGCGAGGTCAGCGAAAACTGGAAATGTATAGCTTAATTGTCGTCGTCTGAACTATGCTGAAAATAAAACTGACTGAACTTGAAGTGGGTCGTACTTACCCCGCGTTAACGCCAAGGTATTAAGTTGGTTAGAGAAGTAAGTTTGACAGTTAAAGATTATATTGGCTACTAAATCTTATTTTGAGCATATTATAGTCGAAAAAGCCATGATGGTGATGATTTCTCTATAGTGTGGGGAGACGTACATTTTTCAATGCAGTTAGGGTAGATTCTAAACTACACGTCCTAGAGAAAAACGGAAAGAAAATTAAAGTGACACATGTGTTTTTTTCTTCAATGTGGAACGACAAGTTTAAAGGAGATTAGTGGCCGACTTGACGCATCGACCGCGTTCGGCGTTCCGATTGGCCCTTTACCAATCGCAACGCCGAACGCGGTCGATGCGTCAAGTCTTGATGGTTAAAAGAAACTCACACTAGGGTCTCGAGATGTGCTCAGAACATGACATGGTGGTCACTTCGATTAGTTTGTACTGTCGTCGTAAAAGCAATTGTTAATTTATATTTTAGAAAATTCTAGCAACTTTAGACCTGTGATGCCGTCGTCGTAAAAGCAATTGTTAATTTATATTTTAGAAAATTCTAGCAACTTTAGACCTGTGATTGTTAGAGGATGATTAAGTTTGTAATGTGATCTAGAGGCAGAATATTAAAAATAAAACATAACACGTTAAATATTTTGGACAATACAACATTTTTTTAAAGTGAATTCAGCATTTTTTCTCTAGGACCTGTAGTGTCGAACTTCCTCATTTATAGCCTAGAAAAAAAAAACTTGTTTGTCTTCTAGTTAATCAACTAGACGACATACAGGTGCAGGTGGTATTTTTTTCATCTATTTTACCCCCTCGACTGTACGGGCAACCACTACTCAATAAAAAATGGAACAGAATTTTTCCATTTTTTTTATTGAGTAGTGGGTGCGTATGAATCTGCCAAGTAAGTTAACGGGAATTTAATCATAGTCCCTAAACCTAAATCAATCATTACATACTTTTCTAACCTTGTAAACATTTGTGGAAATATTCAAATTTTGTCGTGGTATTGCCACTAAATTGAGAGATCTCCTACGAATCTGCTGTTCATACAATGTAATACTCAACCTAATCTGAAGTCACAAATATTTTTACAGTTACACATTTGATCATTATTTTTCTAATTTCATTTTGAAACGACATAATTAATTTTACTATTGATTTTTTTTTGTAAATAAATGAATGATTTTTTATATTACGATCATATTTATGGTTATATTTATTTTGTAGTTAATTAAGTTTGTTTCATTGTCTTAGAAATCGATATTCAATTATGAATCTGTATTCCGACTGGCTCGTTTTCATCGTGCGTGACTGAAGATCGCCGTTGTCGACCGCTGCGCGTGCGACGGAAACAATGAGAGTGAGCTTCACGTAAACAGCCTTGCAGTAGTAACCTGTCACGACTAGATTACGTGAACCTGACTCTGATTTTGAGACGACATTGACATGACGAACTCGCAGCGGTTGCAACGGTCGCCTGACCTTAATAAAATTTACTATCCCCTCAAACTAACTAATAAGTACCTAAGTTTACTTGAGATTTTCCTTTTATTGGAAAATGTCTTTTAATACGAGATAGATTATAAGTTTGACGCATTGTGTTGATGAGCTAGATTTCATTCCCCAGATAAATGTGATGAGTAAACTGGCACAATTTTGTACATTTTGTATGTAATGTTTGGTGCTATAGTGATTTTTGTGGTGTACTTCTAAGAATTAAAGATAATATGAAATTAATAAATGGTTTTGTTTCACTCGTGTACCGCCGTACGTACCTCTTTTAGTTATATTATCATATATCCTACACGTACCCGTCGTTCCCATGATGATGATAATTGTTCCATTATAAGCAAGTCCTTGAACCTGTGCCTAGTGAAATTAACAAGTTAAATTCGATTGTAAAGGTTATGTATATTTATTTTCTCACAAATCATGATATGTGTGAGTGTCTTAAATATATAAATAACCTAGCGAAGTCTGGTCTCCATGAGACCTACAAGAACTCCAAGGTGGGACTTGAATGATAGGGATGTCTATAGTAACACCTAAGTATTTTAGAAAATCCGTTCTTTGGAGGGTCGGGCAGTCGCAGCCAGTCAACTCCGGGTGGTAACATAAATGAGCAGTGATAGATAGAGCCGTAGGAGGTAAGAGGTTTTTTCTAAGAGCAACTGTTATGTATTTAGTTTTTGTGGAATTCAGCGTATGAATATTGTTCTTCAGCCATGTGCAAACGGTCCTAAATCCATCCTGCGCATTACGAAAAACATCGTCCCAACAATTTCCGTAGAACAAGACAATAAGAACAACGCAGTGTCACCAGCGAAGTTTAATATTCTTCCGTTATGAAGTTGTAGCTGACAAAGATCGTTGATATACACTAAAAACAATGAGGGTCTTAGTATACTTGCTTGCGGAACACCATAGCTTACAATAACCTCATCACTGATTTAGACGTGGAAATGTTTTAAGATAAATATCATATGGATATCTTATGTTTTTGTGAAACTTGGTTAAAACCGGATAGGATGTTGTTTAATGTAAATAATTTTTCAGTTGCCAGTGCATACAACAGGTCCTCAATAGGGGGTGGTACCTTGATATTGTGTAATAGTCGTTTTAGATATAGGGAAAGGAAGGATATCACTGCCTGCTCTGTTGATCGCTTGTGTGAGGTAGCATGTGCAGAGGTTGAGGGCCATACTTTCTTATGTGTTTATAGACCACCACCCTCAAACTTGTCATCATTTTTGATCATTATGGAAGGAATATTAAGTAAACTTTTTAAAGATAATAAATTAGTTTTTGTTTGTGGTGATCTAAATGTTGATCTGCTAGTTAATTCACCCGAAAAATGTAAGTTAATCTCATTGTTTAAATCATTCAATTTAAAATGTATATTTAATGAAGCAACTAGAATAACAGCAACCTCGGCTTCATGCATAGACAATGTATTTACCAACTGTAAAATAAAAGACTCCACCTTAATTAGTGGCATCAGGTCAGACCATACTGGTCAACTTATATCATTTGACTTAGATAAAAACATTGAAATAAGACCTCTTACTAAGAATAAGTTGAAAATGTTTAATAATAATCTTAATAGCAATCTTTCAACAGCCAGTTTTGATTTTCTACAGTATGCCAAGAATTCAATAAAGCATATCCTGTAAAAAAAAGTTAATATCAATACTAAACCAAAATTTAGTGAATGGGCCACTGCTGGCATTAGAAAAAGCAGAGATATTTTATATAGGTTGTATCACGAGAAATCATTGACGTCTGATCTAACTCTTCATGATTATGTAAGAAATTATTCTAAAATATTCAAAAGAGTCTGCGCTCAAGCTAAGTCTAAATTAATAAGTAACAAAATTGGTATTTCCCATAATAAAATAAAAGCTGTGTGGCAGGTAATTAACAAAGAAACTGGAAACACAAAACAGCGAGATCAGAATGACTTGTCGTTAAAAATTGATAATGAAACCATTTCAGATAAGTTGAAAGTTGCTGAGTCACTAGAAAATTTCTTCACCAACATCCCAATTGAGGTTACGAAATCTCTTCCCTCATCATCTGTGTTAGCTGAATCTTTACTCAAAGAAAACTTCAGTAAGGACATTCCTAGTTTTAAATTCGAGCCTATTTCTATTGTCACAATTAAAAAAGCGTTCAAAAGTCTTAACATAAAAAACACTGTAGACTTATGGGGGATTTCCGTTAAGGTTCTTGGAGATATTATTGACACAATTGCCCCTGTCCTAACAGGCATATTTAATCAATGTTTAGACAGCGGTACGTTTCCTGATTTAATGAAACATAGTAAAGTAGTACCAATTTTCAAATCGGGTAGTAAGAGTGATCCCTCTAATTATAGACCTATATCTCTGCTACCAGCATTGAGTAAAATCTATGAAAAAATCATGCTAGACCAGATGTTGTCACATTTTAATTCAAATGGAATTTTACATAGTCGCCAGTTTGGTTTCACGAAAGGCAGGTCGACGACTGATGCGGGAGTAAAACTGGTCAGTCACATTTTGGAATCCTGGGAGAAGTCCCAGGATGCAATTGGCATTTTCTGTGACCTCTCAAAAGCGTTTGACTGCGTTGACCACAATACACTGATCTGTAAATTACACCACTACGGGATTCGTGGACAAGCCGCTAATCTTGTTCTTTCCTATCTATCAAACAGGCAACAGAAAGTGAACGTTAACGGGGCGACGTCCTCGGGGTCCTTAGTTAAGATGGGAGTGCCTCAAGGTTCAATTCTCGGCCCTTTCTTATTTCTAGTTTATATTAATGACCTTCCTTACATGATGGCTAACTTATCAGATATAATTTTATTCGCTGATGATACTTCTCTTATTTTTAAAATAGATAGAAAAGATACGGATGTCTTACATGTGAATGATAGTCTGGCTATTCTTTCGAAATGGTTTGCAGCTAATAATCTTTTACTCAATGCGAACAAAACTAAACAGTCTTATTCATAAACGTGTCTTAAATTTAATCAATTGCTAACCAAATGTTTAGCCAAATTCTTATTCATAAACGTTGTTTAGCGCTAAGAGTTCGCTAACCAATTGATTAGTAGCTGTCAAATTTAAACACCATCGGTAGCTTGTTAAGAGGATGCTAAGAGGCAATATGGCGGTTTTTATTTGAGTCAGCTGATCGATTCAATAGAATTATTGTGTGCCTCGAGGTTATTTTGTTCATAATATCGAGCTGAGCCATAGTAAATATGGAATTCGACAATCTTCTACGGGATTTCCAAAATGACGTGGAGGATTTAAATAATTTTGAAACACCGGCGGGAAGTAGACCGTGGAAGATCTACAAGCCCCGTTTAAATCCGCTACAGGAGTTATCGGATGGAGAGTTCAGGCAAAGATACCGATTTAACAAGGCAAATATGTGCCGCATCATCGATATATTAAGATCTGACCTGCAGGTGGATACTCGAGGCGGCGGTATCCCAGTGGAACTGCAAGTAATGTCCGTAATCAGATATTGGGGTCGTCATGAGGTAGGTATTTATTATTTTGCTCAAGTTCTAATCATGTGCAAATTCACGGAGAACATTTTTTTTTTAGATTCAAGAAGACTGCGCAGACATTCACGGCATGAGCCAATCTACCATGTCACGCTTGTCCCGTAAAGTAGCTATCGCGTTAGCTTCGAAAAGTTCTGTCTACATAAAAATGCCTTCAGATATGACTGCAGAAACGAACATGATCCGCAAATTTGAAGGTATTTCCGGCCTTCGAGGGATCAATGGTGCAATAGACGGCACCCACATAAAAATAAGGAAGGTTGGTGGAGATGTGGGTCAGTACCATGTAAATCGTAAGGGGAATTACTCCATTAATACTCAAGTAAGTAAAACAACTTAAACGTGTATTGAAATCTCTCGATAGCTGGTCATAGGTAGTATAAATGATTGTGGATACCCGCTTTTTCTTTGAGGGTTCTAATTTGATTCACATCAAGATAATAATTCACAGGTTATCTGTGATGCTGACCTGAAGATATGCGACATTGTGTGTCATTGGAGGGGAAGTACACACGACGCAAGAGTATATAGAGAAAGCTCAATTAAGAGGAGGTTCGAAGAGAACGAGTTTTTGGGGAAGCTCATCGGTGATAGCGGATATCCATGTACCCCTTATCTTATAACACCAGTTCTAAGGCCTAGAACTGAAGAAGAGCGGCGTTATAACCAAAAGCATATCCAAACTCGTAACGTTGTCGAGCGATGCTTTGGTGTTTGGAAGCAACGGTTTCGGATATTGCTGGAGGTGATGAGGGGTTCGTATGCTACTATCAAGATAGTAATTGTTGCTTGTGCAGTGTTGCATAATTTGGCAATTTTATTTAAAGAAGACCAAGGTGTGTATTTATAAATTTCAAATTCAGCTAAATAAAATAACTTTTTACTGTACCATAAGATCTATCACCATCAAGAGAATTGGCGAAAAATTTGAAAGTAGAACTTCTGGCATGCGACTACTATTAAGTCAAAAATAGCTGTAAAATCTGAGAAGACTGCACCATCTGCCCTCTCAAAACAACTTTATCTGTTTTCAGATACAGCACAGTATGAAGAAGATGAGGAAATTGAACCTGGTGATGATTTTATCATTGATGACGAGATCGCAAGAATAACCAGAAATAGTTTTATAGAAAATAATTTATTTTGAAATGAGTAGCTTTTTCCTTCATTTATTTAATAAAATGTATAACAAAAAACTTATTTTATATTCATAATTTTCGCTTTCCAATAATCTTCTTCCAAACGCATTAGTGAAATTCTTCTCTCATGCAACTCTCTTTCATCCCTCATCTTACATTCATGTGCTTCCTTTTCTCGTATCATCGCCTCCTCCCTCGCAGTCTTTGCGAGGACGAATAACTGATGCTGGTGGCTTTCACAGCAGCAGTCAAAATTGTTCCTGTAAACAAGTAGATAGGTACTTACATCAGTATTCAAAGACAAACAATAAACCTCACTGCAAAAGCAACTGGAAGAAATACAACAAAATAGATATCAGTATGTTTGTTTTGTTGTTTAACATCCTGCGTACGTACGCAGGAAGAACATTATCGACTTTTCTAGGTATTGTGATATCATTAAATATATCACGCTAATATCATAAATGCAAAGGTGTTTGTTGGTATGTTTGTTTTCATTAAATTCCACAATGTCAATGAATTTCTATGAAGTATACCAACTTACTTACTTCTTTTTTGTTTGATATTTGTTTGCTCGAAGACTAACTGAAGGGCGAGGTCTTTTACTTCGTGAAGTCTCAGGCTAAAATATCATAAATAGGTTAAATAAAAACATGTAATTAATTAGTAAAGGATTTGACATATTTTATACATACCAACACAGCAGGAGCTTCAGTGTTATTGTTATTATATGTCTTCGGCGGGTCCTTCGACTAAAAATGTAAAAATATTTTTAATAAAGCACTGAAAATATTTAATGAAATGAGTATGTAATTGTATAATACACAAAAACTAGGCATTGACAAAACACAGTTCAACATTAATTTGTTTGAGCAGAATTCAGTAGAAATTGTAAAAATGTTGGTTAGCTAACTAGTTATTACTATTAATGCACTTTATAAAGAAAAACCAGGTAACTCTAACGATTGCTGTTAACAGAATACCTACTGTAAATGTTTGCAGCAACCGCTTGCAAATGGAGGCTATTAGTTGGACACATCAAACAAATTACCTGTTTGGCATAAATGGAGTCAGCATCATAAGCATTGCTATCTACTGTGAACTCATTGGGAATTGCATCAATGAGTTCGCGGTCTTCAGCAGGCGGGCTAGGTGGGGGCGGTCCTCCACCAGTCATTGTCCTCGCTTTTCTGTACGCAAACTCCGACTTTTTTGCGTTATTTTTCATATTCCGCCATTGGTTAAGGAGTTGCGTCATACTGCGTTCGTTAGCACTGACTGTGTTAAAACTGAAATGATAAATATCCATAGATCAAACATCAAACAGAATCCAAAACCAAAAAAATATCTAAATATAGGTACCGCGATAGCACCTCCTCCCAAGCAAGTTTTTTGGCGGCATTTGTGTTAGTCGTAGCATCTTTTTTTTCAATGATGTCGGCTCGCTCAAGCACCAGACCTCGCAGCATTTTCTAAAGAGAGCATTTTCGTGTTACCAAGCATTCGGAAGAAAAAATACAGTCTAAGATTAGAACATATATGTTTTCATTGTTACGTTATCATTCATTTGGTCAATTTACATTAGAAATAGTTAAGTTAAGAGATAAATAAGTACCTTTTCTAGCTCACTCCAATTGGCGTTACGTATTCTTTTCAATTCTTTCATTTCAATTCAATCCAACACGATACAAACAATTATGTAAATGTATTCAAGTTTTCCGCCGAAAACTATTAAATCGCATCTGTCAATGTCACGACAGATAAAAAACTCGTGGTTTGACAACTTTCTTCTTAAAATTCTGTTTTGTAGTCGACTATTGTGATTATAATCTGTGTGGAACGCATGATTTCACCTCTATTTCGTTTCACTACTAATCACCCGCTAACTAGCGTTTATGAATAAAGAAAAGTTAAACATTGATTTAGAGCTAACTAATTGGTTAGCTAAGCAGTGGCTAACAAATGGTTAGCGAGATTTTTATGAATAAGGCTGTAAATGTCTTAAGTTCTCATTACCAAATATACACCAAGTGGGTTTAAATTTAAAACTTGATGGCAAGAAAGTAGATGCTATTACGGAAACTGTATTTCTAGGAATTACTTTAGATTCAAAATTGCAATGGGGCGCTCACATTAGAGCTCTTTCAGGTAAATTAAGTTCAGCTGCGTATGCAGTAAGAAAAATAAGGCAGATGACCGATATAGCCACAGCTAGGTTGGTATACTTTGCTTATTTCCACAGTATTATGTCTTATGGCGTTCTGCTGTGGGGATCAGCAGCTGACGTAGATTCAATTTTCATTTTACAAAAGAGGGCAATCCGCGCGATCTATGAAATGGGTCCTCGCGAGTCTCTTAGAAACAAATTCAAAGAAATTGATATACTCACTCTGCTTTCCCTTTATATCTTAGAAAGTATTTTGTATGTTCGCAAAAACTTAGGACTTTTTAAAATAAGAAGCGATTTCCATAATATAAATACACGTAGTAAAAATTAAATTGTTATACCCAAATTTAGATTAACTAAAACAAGCAAATCATTTCTGATAAACAGTATCCGCTTTTATAATAAGTTGCCAAAGTCGGTTACAGAACTTAGCGATGGAAAGTTCAAAGCCCACATCAAACGTGTCCTTATCAAAAAAGCGTACTATAAGGTTAAAGACTACGTCGAAGACAAGAAAGTTTGGCAATAATTCCTTCTGCACATGTGGCTTCCCTGGTACCTCATAAACGGCATCACTATGTAATTTTCTAATAACTGCTCCCAAATAATGGTGTTTAATTTTTATTTTTTATTATTAGATATGGACTTTTACATAGCTCTGACATAATATTTTCATTATTTGACATTATATACCTACAATTTTGAATTAGTTTTTGATTTTACTTTATTAGATTATTTTATATTTTGTAAATGTGAGAACGTCGTAGGCCCTGTGGATTATAAATTATAGACAATTGTCTATTTGTTTAACATATAACTGTTGACAGGCCTACACTGTCCTCCCATACCTGTTAATCACTAATTGGAAAACATTGTAAAAGACATATTTTTAAAAGAGTAACCATGGAGTTTCTTGCCGGCTCTTCTCCATGGGAAACGACCAATTGGAACCGTGCACCTAGAATCTGACGTTTCATAAGTGCCCATGTAGGTCTATGTGAAATAAAATATTTTGATTTGATTTGATTTGACTGGTCCAGTTGTATATTCTCACTCTGTGTACGGTTGTTGAGATAGTCTTTTAAGCAGGAGGTGAAAGTTCTCTAACTCCAATCCTGTTTAGCTTCTTCAAAAGGGTAGAGACAGAGACAGTGTCAAAGGCTTTGGCCATATCAAAAAATGAGCAGTTTTTTCAAAGTCAAAATTGGAAAAAAAATGCGTTAGTAAGCTTATGTTACACTGCGTCATCAGTAGATTTTCTGTAACGAAAACCGAACTAAGATGATGAAAGTAGGTTTTTTATTCCAAGAAACGGTTGTTTGTTCGATATTAAACACTCTAATATCTTAGACAACGATAGTAGTATAGAGATTGGCCTATCTTTAATGACACAGTATCTGTCACCGCTCTTGAAGTTGGGTTTAATTACAGGGGCTCTACATACCCGAGCAAAAACGCCCGTAGAAAGAGCCAGGTTACAAATATACCTAATGGGAAGAGTGAGGAATTACTTGTATCCTTGATGATCACAGAGTTGATGATATTACCCTATATTTCGTAGACAGGGGACAGAGACTGTTTCATTAACTATAGGCCAATATCAGTGTTGTCCGCATTATCCAAGACGCTAGAAAAAATCCTGAATTCCAGACTGAATGGTTTTTTTGACAGATTCAAAATTATTGCAGAAAATCAGTATGGTTTCCGAAGTGGTATATCCACTGAGGATGCCGTACTGGATCTGACTCAATTCATTGCAAGACAACTGGATAGTAAAAACAAATGTCTTGGCATCTTCTTGGACACGGCGAAAGCCTTTGACTCGGTCTCTGACCCCATCTTACTGTCTAAACTTGAGTCCGTGGGTATCTCACTAATAGGACTCAATAAGTGCGAATTGGTTCTTATCTCAGTAATGAGCAAGTTGACAATTTTGGAGGGCTGTGTTTTAGGCCCAACACTATTCAAAATCTAAATGACCTCTGTAAAATGTCCACACCAAATGCAAAAAATTATACGTACGAAGATGAAAAGCCACCAAAAAAAAAACGACGGGTTGCACTCCGAGAGTGCCGGCAGAAGGGAAAACTTGAGTATTAACGTTGTGCATTTTTGATATTTTGGAATGGTTAGGGAATAATTTTGCACGAATTGCTTTAATTATCAGTATAAAGTACTATCATTTATGTGGTAAAATACAATATTTATTTATTGCGCTATCGTACACAAACATCACAATTTATATTGCATTAAAAAGTTTTTCTCTCAGAAAAATCAATAAATAAAAATCAACAATCATCCGTCTTACGAATTTTCGATCAGGTCACGTGTCCTGACGCGAGTTTAACATTTTTACCCATTACAAAAAAAGTGTACAACGCCGCTAAAGAAGTTTTCACTTCAAAAAAGTAATTGATTTTTATTTTTACGAACCATGCGAAATTTGACACTATAGGTATATGGTAAGTTTTCGTAAGTTGACAACACTCCACTGGCCGGCGAAATCTTTTCATTTTTACCTAGTTTTATTTCAAAGGACACCGCCCTGCACTAGCCGCACTGTAGGCACTTTTTTAACGAGTCCTCGACCCTTTGATGTAGCCGACTGGTTGCCTATTGGCAAGCTACTTGTTTGTTGCCAGTCTCACGTGGAGATAACTTTCGATCGGATGTCCGTACGTATCACGTGCCGCTATCGTATCGCGAACAAAGTCGTATTTTAATATGTTGATTTTATTTATGGGGTCATGCCAAACAAATGGTTTTTAAAAGTGAGTGTGATTCGGAAGTATGAGATCGGATTGTGGAAGCTTTCGAATCACTCAAATCAGACGCAAGTGCGCTGCAAAGAGTACGTACAAATTTACTAAAAAGGTGTCGAATGTGTATTAATGTTGGAAGTAGACATGTGAAACACGATCGCCGAGGTGTGCAACAAGTAAATGTTTGAATAAACTGATACCTACAGTAACATTGACAAAAGCACATAACATTAACTCAATAATAATTGTTTCTTGATAAACAGAATCAGGGTCACTATGCGTCTATGCCTACAATAAAATATCAGCTGATACCTACGCCGCGTAGGCTACGCGTAGGTTTAAAGTTTGTTTGGCGGCACGCGACAAAGCACCAACTTGCTCAGGCGGCTTCTTTGACACGAAACTGTAGGTGAACTTTATCGAGCGATCAGTTTTGCCTTTGGAATAAATAAAACTTAGCAGTCATGAAGCCAAAAATAATGTAAACATGTACTTACTGCAATTTGATTACGAAGACACTGAAAATCTGATGTCCCTTCATAATTAATCATACCTACCACACAAACACATACGTTTCCTCATTTACTTCATCACTACATCATTCACACACATACCCACATCCATACCGCATATCTTCACTAACCAGCAAAGCCGTGCACTCTCTAATGGTAGGTACTTACTATGACGAATTATATGTAGTAGTGACACACAATATAATATGAGAATATCAATAGCTGAACACTATCCCCTGAGATACAGGTTCCCGCTTAGTTCAGGGGCTAGGGCCAATTCGTTGTGCACCTTATTATGATGACCACAAAATTGTTGAATTACTTTTCATGTACCAATTGTATACTTGTAACTTTTTATGATGAGGAATAAACTTATTTATTTATTTATTTCATTTCGTAAGTAGGTAGCAAGCAGGACGAGTGATAATGCCGAACTTTTAAGTTTTTGGCCGTTTTGGTCAGAACAGCTAGCCATATTTTCGCTTGCAACGTTTTCAGCAAGTTTTTTCCCACATTAGCAAAGAAGGTGTTAACCTCATTGATGCTCTTTTTTGGGTTCTCATTTGATATGACTAGATGAAGAGTCAGGCAGGCATGACTTGCCACAGATCGTTTTGATTATCCCCCAGTCTATTTTTGTCATTGTTAGCCTTCGCAATCTGTCCTTTCAAAAAGTATTTTCTGCTTTTTAACGAGTGCATTGCAAAAAAACCTGTAACGCTTATAATAAATGGTTTCATTTTCTGGGTTCTTTTTAACCTTTTTATATAGATTGTCTCTATTCCTCATGCAGCGCAATAAACCATCAGTTATCCATAGCTTGTTTATTCATCTTGATGGAGTTTTAATTATTTTGGTATTCCTTATTACGGTTGTGTTAATGTCAGAATTTCAGCTGCAGTATTGGCGTCATTGCAGATAAGTACGGCCTTAAAGTCTAAAGTGTTCATTGCAAGATCCAATTCTCTGTAGTTTAGACGTTTATACGACTTCAACGTACTTCAAAGCAAGTGGCATTTGATTTTGATTTAACTAATAAGTGATCTAGGCAAGAGACACCGTGGGTTTGCGTATCGTGCCCAGGAAGCATACAATGGCTTGCAGATTTAGATACTCGTGTGAGCGTTTGTCGTTAGTGCTAGGTAATGTCAATATTAAGTCTCCACATAGAATTATATTTTTCCAACTGTTTTGTCCCGTCAATAGTCAGTATAAAATGTCAGTCAAATTAATAAAATTCGTAATGTTATGTTGACTTGGTGGGCGATGAATTTAAATTATGCACGTATTCTATTCTGTTCAACACGAGTCAGTTAGCATCACATTGTTTGTCAACCAATACCCAAAGCAATTTCTTATAATATATGACAAACACCCTCGTTTTGCATTCTATGGGATGTTGTAGGAACATAATTATAACCATCCAAAGCGGGTACCGATTGACATCTGACACCTATGACATCTCATTTTGCATCTGTCCTACTGAGCAGCGTAGTGAAATTAGGCATGTTGCAATTAATGCTTCTGATATTATGGAGATTAAACTTATGTTTTTGTTGCAAGCAATGTTGCTGACATCACACCTAATTGAGTTAGCTAGCGAGTACGAATCTAAGCCCAAGTTGATGATTTTAGCACCTGTTATTTTTTACTCTTCAGTATGGGGCAGAGGTGGAGCTATACAGCCCTTAGAGCCCCCATCTTTTTGGTTCTGTACTTTATCCATTGTTCACTGTCGCCTAATTCAATAAAACAATGACTAAGCAATAAATTAATTTATTTATTAACAATTTCGTTGACATGTCAATTTTTTTTAACTGTGACTACTATTTCTTTCTAAAAATGTTACTCAGCCTTCTGCTTCGTGGGGTTCCCTGGAATGATAAGAAACAACAAGTTAATCACCCACCAAAATGCCAAAATATGTCATCAATACAAAATAATCTACAGAAGACAAATAGGGGAGTTTATACCTATTTCATATTTAAATCCCGATGGTTCCCAAATTGATATTAATTCCACACAAAGAAATATAAACTTTAAGCAAGTGTAAATAAAATTGACTTCAGAAAGACTAATACTAGAAAAGTCATCAAAAAGCATCAAGTTGAACGCTAACTGAACTTTGTGTGGAAGCAAACAAGTGTTTACAAGATTTTAACTCACTTCGGCGGTATCGTTTTTGTTGGATCGGAACAGCGACCGGATCCTGGACGGAGTGCTAGTCTTGCGGGACGGCTGCGGCTCGGCCTCCACACGCAGCGATTCGCGCAGTTCGGAGTCCTGCAAACAGGTATATAATTAGTATATCTAAAAAAATATAATATAGAAAAAATATTTGGTTTTTGGTATGTTTGTTTCTTACGCTAATACTGCAGAAAGATTTGGATGAAATTTGGCACTTGGGTAGACCATGACCATTTTATCCCGATATTCCCACTGGATCGAGGCTTATGCGGGTGAAACCGCGCGGCGCAGATAGTTTATAATAAGGCGCTACTGAAGGCGTGAAACTCGTAGCCAAATTCTGAACATTACATTTAGATTTCAGGAAATCCGAACACAGAGTATTTTTGCACCCCAGCACAGGACCATCGTTTTGTTTAAATAGTTCGACTTTTTAGAGTATCGTACGTCACATGTTACAGCAGCGACCCAACAACAACATGAAGGCCTATTCCCGTTATTAAAAACGTTCAAAACCTAGTCGCAATCTCATCTCAGCGACAATCAATGTCAAATACTTGTCAAAAATGAAGCTAAATTAGAGGTATTTTTGACAGATTGAAACAGATTAGAAAGCAAACGTTCTTAAAAATACGGGAAGTGCCCTCTTACTGTTAACACAATTAAGATCATTGATTTTGACAGTTTGGCCTATCTGTACGAACTACAGATCACTGTGGTTTTGTCGTCAGAGTCATGCAAAATCAGAGGTTAAATTACTGAAAGGACTGCATAATCTGCCTATACACCATTTACTCTAGCATTAGACAGAACTTAAAAAAGGTAACTTAAAGTACAACAAACATTATAGCAGTCAAGATTAATGTGGAGTTAAATATAATCAATTTAAATAACAGCTGTCACAGTTAAGAGCCCCTACCAATTTCGTGGTCTAAAAACAGAAAATTCAACTTTTTCCAGCGCAAATTTCTCAATGACCTTAACATATCTATTTTGTTTTTTAATGCACATTTATTCATCAGCTATTTATCTAGTTATTGTACGAATTAACATTTTGATAACTACTAAATATCAATTACGAAAAATAAAATCTAACACATGTTTTTGCGTAACCCGTAGCTTTTAAGCGCTGGTCACATTTTATAGTTTGCTTTTTCGATAGTGAATGCCATACTAAGTAACGATATTTTAAAAGGGTATCTATACATAAACATCATTATCACATCATAATCATCATAATCTATGGAGTGACGATAATAGCGGTTACGGACCAAGATTATTTGATCCGGCTTCACCGCACACTATGATTGTCAGCGAGAGCTCGAACGCACACAGACACTCTGCGCTCCGATATTTACCTATTCTAGTAGCGCGTCGAAATTGGTAGCGAGCCTTAATTGTACTTATTTAACCTATCTACCTTCCGAAATTACAAGACTTTCATTTAAAATTATTTAGTTTTTACATTAAATACATATTGTCGTGTCAATATCTAAAAGAAGCAGCGGCGGACAGTACCGGGAATGTTTTAACTTTGATGACTTGTTACCAACAATGTCAATTATTATCATTTGTGATGACTGATGGTAGCAGTGACTAAATTGTTAAGTGGTGTTTTGTGTCGTATTTATTATAGTAATTTACGGTTTAATATGGACATGGCTTCGTACTCCTGCTTCTGTGAGCCTCTTTTTTCTAATGATTTAATAAATAGAGTATAGGTGCATTTAAAAAGGATAAGTAAGATAATTCGAAAGAAAATCAAAAGAAGAATCTATAATAATGAGTATTCACGAGCGCACAACAGAAATATTCGAAAGCTGCACGTGATGACTGACAAGAAGGCTCTGCATGATGCTGGGCTATCATTTGCTTCGTTTACGTTTATACATCGGGCGGTGAATTCCCATAATATTAAGAACGTTCGCATTATAATCTTAGTTTCAATCTGTAAAAAATACCTATAATTTCCCTATAATTTTTACAAGTTTTTGACATTGATTATCACTGAGATGACATTACGACTAGATTTTGAACGTTTTTAGTTACGGGAATTGGCCTACTGGTCATACACGCACGCCGGTTTCAAGTGCTACGCACCTGACCTTTCCCAAGAACTTCACCAATAAGGTCACTAAAATATGTCCTTCTAGGGCGTCCGCTCTTGGCTTCCACTCACATCTGCCTTGTACCTAAAGACGAATAAATACTATAAAATACCAATAGTGTTAAAACTCACGGTAGCGGATAGTCTGCCGGCCTGCTTGCTGGGTGTGGGCGGGCCGGGCTTCTTGTAGGCCGTGATGCCCACCTCCTTGCGCTGCGTCTTCGCCCCCGCAGGCCCCGCCGCGCCCACACACTGCAACATGACCCACTCCTGCTTTACATACATTCAGGAATATGCCGCTAGGTTATGGCTTTCCAAATGACCCATTGCACATTTTAGTCTCAATGATTTCTCTTGTGAATTCTTGTCATCGCGCAAAATCATACTAACATTGGAGTATCTGCGTAATCAGTGGCGCAGAGCCTTTGTAGGGGCAAATGTTAGTTTTGGAGATCATTCAGGCGTCAAACATTTTGTGCGAGAAAATTTATTTGCTACAAAATAATGTTTTCTTATAGCTAAAACGAAAGATGATACATTTGTTTATGGGTTAGCAAACTGACTGATTAATTTTCCTTACAAGATCCACTTTACCAGAGCAGCAACTTCCACTGAGTCAATCCTCATACTCAACTACTGAAAAAGTAGTAGTAGTAGTAGTAGTTGTTTCTCTGAGCGCGTTAGTCAGAGAATATATATATTTAAAATTCTACCTTGATATCTTCCTCATCGACGGCTTGTGTGAACTGCGTCTCAGCGGGGTAGGAGCTTTTGAGGTGCGGCGGACACAGCGAGTTGCGCCAGCGCAGCTCGGACAGGCGCAGGCCGGGCGGGCCGGACTCGCGGGCCCCCAGGCCGGACTCGCGGGCCCCCAGGCCGGACTCGCGGGCCCCCGGGCCGCCGGGCTCCCGGGCCCTGGGGGCCACAGACTCGCGGCGCGGCGTGGCCGACAGCTCCTTCAACCAGCGGTTGTCGAACACCTCGCCTTCCTCGTCGGACATGTGCATTGCGCGACCCTCTGACGACATACATCCAAAATAAATACTTTTCTAAGACTTGACAAATTATCGAGATTTCAGTTCCTAAATGCACATAAATCGAAAACCGCAATAAAATGCATTTGTACTTTACATTAGAAGAACTAAATGCACACACAGACACAACAAGCGACTTTGTTTTATTATATTCTCATTACATAAGTACATAGCATAAAAATCCGCCTATAACCTTCCCACTGCTCGAATACAGGCACGGCAAAAAAAAACAGTTTTTTAAATAAAATTGGACACACTGAGGGCGAATTTCAACAAACTTTTATACCTACATTAAGTCTTATCCTTACAATAAATTTTAATTTTTTGTCAGCTTCTCCATACTAGAATTGTTTGAATTTTATTTTTCAAATTTGGTATATCTTTGGTGTAATCATCCCTTAGTTGTATAAATTATTATGAGTCCATACAGTCCTTCTGTCAATATCAATTTTGTTGCTTTATCTTACCTCGTTTAGTCCCATTGTTGTTCACAGGGAGAGATCGTAGTGAATGCGAGTCGGACGGACGGGCCGGCTCTTCTTTGAACGGAATGAGACCAGACTGCAAAGGAAATGCAAAGTTATAACAACGGCCGACATCACAGTAAGTGGTGGCTAGTATGTTAACTTCCCTAAGAACTGAAGCTGAATTACCGAATTATTACCATCCGAAGTTTGTGTATTAGTAGTAATGTGAGCAATGATGTTTTAAATGTAAATAGAGGTACAGTTTTTCTATCCTACGAAGGCGGGTTGGTCTTAGCTCTGTGTGTAGATGCACATGCTCATTGTTTCTCTGTGCGTACGCCCGGGAGCGCTCAGTATCGCCGGAAATGGCGCGCACGCACGATCGCACAGCGCCTCAGGTAAACTGTCCGATTGCCAGCAAAGGACGCGCCGCTATGTGCACTCACACATGAATGCAAAGCTCAGCTTAGGCCTCGTGGACTTTACCTACTTATATTATTTTGTTCAATAATCTGCTACCTGCAGTTACGTACACAAGAGCGCGTGACTTTAACTATACACACCACAACTACAAGTATTGCTCACCCGCCTTCGCGAGATAGAACAACTGTAGACAGGTTACAACGCTTCAAAATTGGGGTCTTAATTATCCGTTGCCAACATATGAAAGCGATAGTGAGTAACATAACTACATTATATGAGTAACCATATCATACAGAAAATATTGTTCCATGTGTACGACGTGTGTTTACTTATAATGATTGTACGTACGGAGTGCACGTGCTGCAGCGACATGAGGCTGCCGGAGCGCTGCGTGCGGCGCAGCCACTCGGCCTCGTCCTGCGTCACGAGCAGCTTCTCGCCGGCGCGCCACAGCTCGGCCGTCAGCCCGCGGATGTGCTGCTCGTAGGCGCGCGACGTCTGCGCCAGCTGCACGCGCGCACGCTCCAGCTCGCGCTCCAGTGCGCTCACCTCAGAGCGCTGCTTCTCCTTGAACACCGCGATCTGCTCACTGTACAGTTGTTTCTGTAAACGGTCACACGAGTCAGCGCGTGTGTGAACTCCGAAACACATGCATCCATTTCAACGCGTGCAGCAGGCCATGCATACATAAATACATACAAACATATTACCTTGCGAATCGGCAAACTACTAAAACAATGTTTTAATGAACACTCTAGCGAAAAAATACTTGAAATAAAACAAAAGCATCCATTAAAACAATTTATTGAAAACAACTTAAGTAAATAAATAATCGACTTCACAAGCCACACTCAGTGATCCATGAGAAGGTAGCACCACCACACCAGCTGGTATAGCAATATCAACAACAGTACAGGGAGGATACTGACCATTTTGCTCTTCATGCGGTCGAGTTTGTCCTCGTACTCGGCGCGCACCTCGGCCACGGTGTCGCGAGGGTCGCCGGCGACGCGCGCGCGCTCCACGTGCTCCAGCAGGCGCGAGAAGCTCTGCGCCAGCTCGTCCAGCTGCACGTCCAGCGCGGCGTCGGGCGCGGCCGGCGCGCCGCCCGGCGCCAGGGCCCGGCGCAGGCCGCGCTCCAGCCAGCGCTCCAGCGCCAGCGCGCACTCGGCCAGGTCCTGAAGCGCGACCGCGTGCGCGCGCTCCAGCCGCGCCAGGCCGGCCGCGCCCGCCGCACTCTCCGCGCGTAGGATCTCGCGCCGCGCCGTGCGCTGCAGCGACGTCACCGCGCTCAGCTTCTGCACGTACGCCTCCCGAGCGGAACATAACGTCTTGAAGCTGACCGACTGCTCGTTCAGAACCTTCTTCAAGCTGAGGATCTCCGTCTCGTGGATCCTGTTCACTTCCGTGAGTCTGTCTCGCTCTTTCTGTAGAGCTAATTGTTTCTCTGAGCACTTTCTCAGATGTCTGTCTGTGGTCTCCAAGAAGTTCTCCAAGTCTTCCATAGTAACAGTTCCAGCGCTCAGGCTGCGTTTCACCTCGGTATCGTAGTTGTTCGAGTTGCCAAAGTTGGTGAGTTCTTTGAGGACAGAGTTGGTCTTTATTTCGGCGATCCTCTTGAAAATGATCGCTTGGTACTTGGCGGACACTTTAATGATCTGCGTGGCTCTGTTCTCGTTGATGCTCATTTTGCTCACTTGTCTCTTGAGGTCCGCGATCTCCTCGTTCTTCTGGTGTACAATTTTCTTGAGCTGAGTGGACAGTTGGTGGCAGTTCTCCTTGCTCAGGTCGAGGTCCTTGGTGATATCGAGGAGTTTAGTCTCGGACTCTGCCAGCAACGTCTTGAGGTAGGTGATGTCGCTGTGCAGCGTCGTGATCGAGCGGTTCTTGTCGAGGATGATCTTTTCTAAGTCTGAGATGGTCTTAAGGCTCTCCGTGGATGAGTGTGACATGTCTGAGGATGTGTTATCTACCTGTTGCTGGAGGTCGCGCAGCTCCTTCTCCGCTTGACCCGACTGCTTGTGGCTCAACACCCTTTCTACGCTTTGTGCGGCTGCAACTACGAAATACACACATTAATTAGTAGTAATATTAGAATGAATAAAGCATGATTTCTCAGTATAACCAACACATTAATATTTTTGCAGCTTGTAATATTTATGAATAAATGATGTTCTACGTACATGTCTCTCTCTGTCCAACAGCCTTGATCAGATCTTCGTTTTCCTTTCTCAGAATGTGCAAGGCTTCTCTCATGTTGTTAACATCCTCTAAATTCCGTTTCAATTCGTGAATAGTCGTCATCTTTTCTTGTAGTTCCTTCTCGTACTTCTCCTTTGCGTCTTGTAGCTCCTTGCTTATTGAAGCAATGACAGCATCTTTCTCTTTGCTCATTTTAGATACAATCGCGTCTTTGGCTCTAGAATCTTCTTCACATAACTCCACTTTACAATTTAAGGTGTTTAGCTCTTTTTGCGTAGATATAATTTCTTTCCGTCTTTCTTCGAGTTCTTTCTCAGCCTTGTCGTGATATTCTTGTAGGATGGCACATTTGTTGACAAGATTTAGTTTGTCATTGTTGACTTCTTCAAGCTGTTTTTTATTCTGCTCCTGCGCCTCTTTGATGAGCTGTTCCAGGTTTGATATCACTGAAAAGCAAAATGATGAAATTAGTCTCTTGAGATGTCGAATGGTCGGCTTAAACCCAAAAGCAAATAACCGAACTATTAAACCTACCATTTGTTTTTTCTTCAATGCTTTTTACTAAATTTCGATTTTCAGTATTCAATTTAGCAATTTCTTCACTGTAATTAGAAATTTTAGACTCCAAAAAGCAAATATTAGATTCGGTTCCTTTATTCTCCAATATTAAAGCATTTTTCTCTTCTTCCAAAAGTATTTTATCTTGTTCCAGCATTTTTATTAGCTTGTGAAGTAAATTGTTTTTTTCTTCCATTTCTTTAATATTTTCAGTATTTTCTTTGAGTGTACATTCAAAATCCTTATTCGTTTCTGTTAGCTCTTGTAATGATTGTTGCAATTCATCGATTTCGGCTCGTAATTGTATTTCGGAGTCGACCAACTCTTTATTTCGTTTTTCCATTGATTCTATATCTTAAATAGAGAAAAAAAATAACACGTAAAAATTTATTCATTCATATATCATAGCCATTTCCCAAATATGTTGAATACCAGTATTTTGAAATGGGGCGACTGCCTATCTGACCTCCACAACCCAGTAACTGGGTAACACAATACCCCTTGGTAAGACCGGCTGTCAGACTTTCGGGCTTCTGACGACCCGTAACGACTGTCAAAGATCCACGAATGACAGCCGAATGACAGCTAGGTGAACGTGCTTTCCGAAGCACGGAGGGGTCTCGGTATGTACAGATGGTCACCCATCCACATACCAACCGCGACAAGTGGAGCTTAACCTGATCGATCAACCCGTGCGGCTGTTAGGCCATGCAATTCATTCACGACATAAATGTTTAAAAGTGGAGGCTCTGGGTCACATTACGACCACGATATGTACGCCCTGTAACGGAATCCTAAAATATTTTCTACTTACTACTATTCTGTTTTTGTACGGTAGTTGATAGATTTCTATTCTCATCTTGCAATTTCTTAGATTCAATTACTTTAGTTTGCAACTCAGATTTCAGTTTTTTTATGTCTGCCGCTACATTCGCTTTTTTGGGTCGGATACCTTTGTCGTGTATTTCTTTATAAACTGATTCCAGTGCAGATTCTTTTTCTTCTATTTTTGCTTCTAAATTCTTTTTTTCTTTTTCATATGCTACTTTTTGAGCTTTTATTTCTTTTTCGAAACTTTCTTTTCCATGTCTTATCCCTGCCATTTCTTTAAATAGTGATTCCAAGGAAGTTTCTTTTTCCTGAAGTTTTGCTTCAAAATCTTTCCTTTCGTTCACCAACTCTTCCGAGAGTGTTTTATTCTCTTCCTGTAATATCTCATTGGCTCGCATATGCTCTGATATAATTTTATTTAGTGTTACTTTCTGGTCTTCCATAATGGATTCTGTCACCGACACCATGTTTTTAAGTATCTGTCTTTCTGAGTCAAAATCTGTGCGCAATTTTTTTTGATTTTGTCTTTCACTTTTTATCCCCTCTTCTAACGCCTTTATCACTGTAAATTAACATTTCATACAAAATATGTTGTTGTACACATGTTTTTCTAAATATTTGATGAATTACTTGAAATTAACACTGTTTGTGTTTTTAAATAGTATATTTAGTACCTAGTTATTTTTGAAGTTGTTCGACTATTCTCTTAAATAGTAAGGCCATATTTAAAAGTTAAGCAGACTAAGGGCTACAGAACCTCACTTAAGACTCAAGCAATACTTAAAACTAGTTTCAACTAATCTTTTAACTAGCTTTAAGTAATAGTTAAGACTTGAGTGAGGTTTGGTATTACCCGCCCTAGTATAGAACCCTGAGGGATCCCTCTCTAGGAAGCCACAATATATTCCAATATAACGAAACATTTGTGAACTGGGCTCTTAATACTATTCTTATTGTATTAATATGTTTAATAACTAGTCATATGCTGCGTAAAAAGTTTTATGTTTTGATCTTATTGCCAACGCAAACAAATTCTTATGAGAAAATAAAATCTGCAAAATTGATTGATTTCTTCAAAGCAATCAGAAAACGAGTTCAACTGTGAAACAATATTGCATTGAATATGACAGATTAGTAATAATTGTAACAACAAACAAACCTTGGCTATTTTCTTCTATGTTTTGCAAAAGCCGTTCTTTCTCCTTCCTGATCGCATCTAACTCCGTAGTTTTGTCTTTCAAATAATTCGTCAGTTTAGTGATCATAACATTCAAGTTATCTATTTGACACTCATAAGTGCTCTTAAGTTTCTCTGTCAAATTCTCGTTGTCAATAAGTTTTTCTTTTAGAGAATGGACTTTGAACTCTAACTGTTGTTTGACATCGTTCAGATCATTAGTAAGAGATTGATTGTCTTCTTGTATCACTTTCATTTCTCTTGTTTTGTTATCTAACGTAGTGTTGTAAGTCTCAGTTCGCTTTGTTAATTCTACAAGTAAAATATATAATTCTAACATTATGAAGAAGATTAGCACTACAACTTTAAGCAAAAAAGAAGACTTTATAAAGCTGAACCGGGCTTCAGGCAAGGCTAAGGCTAGGAAGAGATAGATAGATGCTGAAATGAGAGTTAATTGATAGGTCGAAGAATGTTTAGTATCCAGTTGAAAGATCCACGCTATCGGAGTCGCGATGGTTAGTTAAACGAGCACATATAAATGTTTGAGAACATTGCAGTTCTCACAACTGTCCCCTGCAAGTATGAGCGCTGCAAAGTTCACAGATAATTACTACACATTATATCAGTGGATGACCAAAGCTTTATTGGTAACCGTCATGGATAACAATTATTCATGCATTATTCAAGTATACCAGAGAGAAACAAGACAAACAGTTTTAAGATAAAACAATGTAGGGTCAAATTGAGAAACACAACTGAAACCTGTTTGTTCTTAACTTCCCCAACAGGACATTGCAGCTGAATACTGGGGAAAGATTTTGAATTCATTACTCACCAATCTTATTCTCATTGATGATTTGTTGGAGTCGTTTGATCTCAGTATGTAGGTCAAACAACTGTGTCTCTTTCTGCTTCAACACATTGGTCAGCTCTGCAAGTGATCTATTACTATGTTCAAGCGCTTTCTCTACATTCTGTCTCATCTCCATTTCCGTGAATATTGTGTTAGCAATGTTTATAAGCATACTGCACTTGTCCCTGGCTTGACTATCTGTATTGGTAAAATGCAATATATTGTGTAACTGTTCATTGGCAGTTTCTTTCTTTTGAAGTTCTTGCACAAGATTTTCTAGTCCCTCACTTAAAGTTGTCGTTATTTCGCTGTTTAAGTCTTCTTGTTCTGAAATATGAAATACAATATTATTATACAAAAACAGTTTTTGTGCGTGATACTCTCATCTGGAATTAACCTGACAGAGTAATTTATTAAATGTGATATTAAATCTTACTTTTAATATCCATTTGTAAACTATTCATTTTCTGAGTAACTTTTTCAAGCTCAGCTTGTACACTGTTAGCTTTAGCTGAATAAGTTTCATTCAACTCACACAATTTCGTAATCATTTGATCTTTCTCTGTTTCTTTTTCATCATGAGCTGACTTTTCAACATCCAATGCTTTCACAAGTCCTTCTTTCTCAACAAGTAATAATTCTTTGTTAGTTATAAGCTCTGCTTGAACAGTTTTCTGGTCACGCAGCTCATGTCGCAGATTTTCGACTTCAATATTTAAATATGCAATGTGAATCTCCTTTTCTTTAAGAAGCACATCATTAGATGTTTGCTGAGCCGTCAAGTTTTGAACCAACTGTATCTTTTCTCCTTCCAAAATCGCGCTAGTAGTCTTCTCTTTTATGCATTGTTCATCTAATAATGAATGTTTTTGAACAAGTTTGTCTATTTCTTTACTCATTTCTTCTTTATTATTTTCTACTTCTGTTATCTTCTGCTCTATAAGACGTTTCTCCAATAAAAGATTCTCCATTTCCTTCTCCGCTATTTCTCTCGCGGATTTCTCTTCGACAAGCTGTTGCGTGAGACATTCTTTGCTTTCCAGTAAAGTTTCCGTCATTGTCACTTGTTTCAATAGCTTTCTCTCAAGTGTTGTCTTTTCGGATGCAAGTGCATTTCTTTCTTCTTCTAAAACCTTTTTAACTGTTTTTTCTTCCGCAAGGTGCTGTGTCAGTTCAATCTTCTCATTTAAAAGCTTGTTTTTATTTGCGACAAGCATTTTCATATCTTCGCTTTGCTGTTTCTTTTCCGTTTGAAGACTGTCTCTAAAAGCCTTTTCTTCAATTAGCTGATTTTGTAAAACCTGTTTTTCCTTCAAAGTAACCGCACATTTCATTTCTTCATGAGCTATTGACTCTACAAGTTTATCTACTTCTTGTCTGTTCTTTGTCTCGGTATCTTTCATTTCTTGAGCCATCACTTCAAATTGTTTAATAAATTCATCTCTTTCGTTTCTAACTTCAGAAAGATTATGCTGTAACAGTACAACTTCCTGAGTTAATTTATTGATTTGCTCTTCTTTTGCTTCAATATTTTCTTTAGTCTCGACTTTGTATATCTCCCAACTTAATGTAATATTTTCGTAATCTTTCCTGATGGATTCCAACTGAACAGTGTGCAATTTTAATTGACTTTCTAGTCTCTCAATGATACAGTCCTTCTCTTTCAGTATCACTTCGTGGGTACTGTTATCCTCTTCAATGGCAAAGTGTAACTGTTCATTTTCTTTTTGCGATGCTTCTATTGCTTGTTTCTTACAATCGTGTTCCCTTTTGACTTCTTGTTCCAATTCATAGTTTAATGATTGCAACTGACTAATCCTTTTTTGTAAATCTTTGGTCTCAACAGTTTTCTGGTGAGCCAAATCTCTGATTAGATTATCTTCCTTAGACAATCTCTCTCCTAAGATGCGGACTTCTAAAAGAAAATAATGTTATGTTAGTTCTACAAAAATATGAGGTTACTCAAATATTTATTAAATGACTAACACAAAACTGACCTTTACATTTCCCTTCAATGGTTTTCATGGCTAGTTCAAGTTCCATTTGTAATGTTTTTATTTCACTATTCTTGGTAGATATTTCCTCATTCAGTTGAGATGTGATGTTTTCTAGTTGCGTGCACTGATTCTGATATTCTTTTTCAATTTTGTTCCTAAATGAAATTTCTTCATTTAATTTCTGGGCCAATGCCTCTTTTTCCTTGTGCGCTAAACTCATATTTTCTTTATCAATATCTAAAGCTCTTTTGAGGTTTTCAACTTCGCTATTAAGTGTATGAATTTGATAGTCTTTATTTTTTATAGTTTTCCTAGAAGTGCAGCTTAGTTCTTTTATGGTCTTCTCAGTTTCGTTGAGTTTCCCCATTAGTTTAGACATTTCTGAGTCAAAGGTAGTCTCAAGTGCTGTATATTTATGTTTTTCTTTAGTCATGTTCTGATCCAAACTTCGGATAGCTGAAACAAAATGAATAACATTAGAACGAACTAGACTACGCGATGCCATTACATCTCAATCTAAAATACTTATATATATACCTTTCTTATTCTCATCAATAACTTTTGCCATTTTTTCGCAATCTGCCTGCAACTGTGATATTTGTTTGGATTTATCGTCAAGTTCATGGTCCAGTTTTGTCTTTTCTGTTTGCATTAACTCTACTTTGCTGTGCAAGGCTTGTTTCTTAGCAGTCACACTAGCTAACTCTTGATTATTATAATCGATGGTTGCAATCTTATCAGAAAGCTCATCCTCCAAAGACTTTTTAGTGTTTTGCAGTGTAGTGTTGAGTAATTCAATATTTTTATTTTTGAGATCAACCTCATTAGACAGTCTCGACACATCCAGATTTAATTTATCATTCTCTGCTTGCAATTTACCAATGGAATCTTCGGCCTCCTTCAAGCACAATTCCAGGGACTCGATGGTCCTCTCCTTGCCGGTCAACTCTATTCTTTGTTTAGAGAACTCGACAGTTAGTTTGTTTAACTCTTCCGACATATGTAGTTTGTTCGCATGTAGTTTCTGTAGTTCCTCTTGATATCCGATCTTATGATGTATTTCGTCATGTAAATGCGTCTGTAAAGTACTTATAATTGCGTTTTTTTCATCCAAGTCAAATTTAAGTGTTTCTACTTCCTCACTAAAAGTATTTTTTAAATTTTCGGCATCTTTAACAAGTTCATCTAATCTAGTAGTTTGGTTGTTTATCTCAGCCTCCAACTGTGCTTTGTTTTGTTCCAAATCCTTGCAATGACTTTGCAAGCTAGCTACTAAAAGCTTAAAATGTTCAATTTCTTTCAACATTGATGCAATATTATGTTCCAGGCTTAGTTGCATTGCAGTCATTTCTTCATTTTTATTTTGTAATTTATTCTCGACTTCGCGTTTCTGTTCATGCAGTTGACGCACATTTATGTGATACTTGTTTGAGATCTCTTTCTCGTTTCTCAAATCCATTTGAAGAGTCTCAATCCTCTCACCCTTTTCGAAAACGTTATTTTGTAGCTCAACCAGTTCATTGTTTCTATTCAATACCTTTTCATTTAACTTCATCATTTGGTTTTCATAGCCGTCTCTCATGTTAAGCCTTGCCTGCTTCTCAGTTGCTATTTCAGCTTTGAGGCCTGTTATTATGTTTTCCAACTTGGTAGTCTCATTAGAAAGACTTTGCAGGAGAGATAACTTTTCTTCCTGTAGTGTTTGAATTTCTTGAATCTTTTTATCAATTATTAATCGTGAGTGGTCATTGTTTTCTTTCATCTTTTGTTCAAGTTCATTAATTTCATTATTCAATTTACTAATTTCATCATCGTAATAAGATTTCAAATGGTTTTTCTCTTCAATTTCCTCATTGATGCGGTGTTTGAGATTTAAAATTTCATTTTCTCGCTCTGACAGCACTCTTTCAGATTTCTGACTGAGTTCATACATGTCGTCCTATAATAAAATTATGATGGTAAATAACAAGTTTAACACCAGAGCCCAATACCCCAAAACTTAACGATTACTATTTACAAGTTAGAATTTACTATTCCATGTTCCAGAAAATTCTTAAGGTATACAACTGTAACTAAAAAACCTTACAAATATGTATGTAAATTTTAGTGACAAGTCTATAGCACTCATGCTGTGTGTTTGTTTTTAAAAATGCAAAAGTATTGAGAATTGTAAATTTTAACTCATACAAATGTTTGTAATTTCTGTGTTACGCATTTATTTTACAATTTAACGATTTTGTAGAAATGTAGACTTTACAGTTTTGTGGTATAGGGCCCAGCACATCACAGTTGACTGCACAGGGATGGTGTTGTTGCATACAACAAAAAATCGGGTTAAAGGAATATGTTGATCTGCTCCCGAAAAATTATTCGATTCCTTACCTGTATTTTTTGTAGTTGTTGTTTAAGAGCGTCGACCTTAGCTCTTTCTTCAGACAGTTGAACCTCGACAACATTAGCGCACGCCTCGCTACAAACAGCTGCAACACGAAATACACCATTTACAAAAATGGTAGTCTTATAATAAACTAGCGACCCGGCCTTGACTCCACGGGTGTAAAATTTACTGATAAATTTCCCATCAATTCAACTTACAATTTGAACTTTGAACTTACCCGCGCTCATTGAAGCGCGAGTGATTATAGTAGAAAAATACATGTTAATATATCGAGATTTCCGATTTACATATGAATGAAATATAAATGTATTGTACACATAAACCTTTCGGATTCATTCTCTAAATGATGGTGAAACCCTCGTCAAAATCCATTGTGTGGTTTAGAAGAACTAAGCGGTCAAAAACGAAAAGCGACTCAGTTTAATATTGTGTATCTAAGATAAAAATGATGAAAATGTAGGTTACATACATGAATTATGTTGCAAGGACTGCATGCTAGCATCAGGGTCATCACATTCCAGCTGGCTGGAGTCTAGTCCATTGCGACGGTTGTGCTGTCGAAGCTCGGCGACTAGCTCCTTGAGTGAGTGCATGTGCCGTCGCTCCATCTCCAATTCCTCAGACAGCTGCGTGGCGCGATCACTCTCTTGCTGGCTCAGCGACAGCCATTTGTCGCGGTCCTGCTTTAGCTCGTCCACCTGCACGATTAGGGCATGTTTACAAAAGCCCTAGCACGAACGCGCGAAGTAAACGTAAAGTTAATTTGAACTATGAATCGAAAATACATCTATCATAGCATTTTGGTATAAATTTTTGTGGCATGCCTCGGGGTGCCAACATTTATTTTGTTATGTTCTTACTTCATAAATATCATAATATATTGTTATTATTGACTATCTATTTAAAAAATATTAATCCAAACTTGATAAAGGTGACCATACACTATCGACTAAACGAATAATACAATTATGGTAGTAGGAGTGTCAAAGATCCACACTAAACACTCTGATTTATATGATTTCCCTATACCCTCACTCTCGAAGTCATGTTATGCGTAAACTAAGTGCCCATGTAGGTTAATGTGAAATAAAATATTTTGATTTTGATTTTGACTAACTTGCAAAAAAACGTTCAACAGTTATTTATGATATTGGCTTATTTTAAAGCAAACAACAAGCATAACTATTGTGATACTGTTGTAATCACAAAACGATTGTCCATTTATTTCATCTGCTATCTATTCAATAAGATACTACGCTATGACCTTTGATTATATGTATAGTGACAATAAATAATCAATGATATTTGATATGAACTATGATCACATGACGTTTCGATAGCTTATTGAATGTCTACCGCATACATTTTTTGGCTTTTCTACTAGTGTCATCGCTAATCGAATGTTACTTTGTCTAGGCCCTCAGTGTCCTTGAGATAATTACCTACGCCATAAAAATATCGCGGGGGGATTGTTTCGCGCACTGGATCTTCAACGAACTGCTTAGCACCGAGAGTTGAAAATCCAACAGTGTTTAGTCGACGCGCTGGGAAGCACTCTGTTGGATTGTCAATGCTCGGTTCAACACAAAGACTTCAAAATGCAGTGCGCGATAAAATCCCGCTGCGAGATATTTTCGGCCGTGCGAACATGGTCTAAAGAAACGGAACAAACGACGCTTCATAGGTAGGTAGATAGGTAGGTAAATACAAATTTATGCAAAATATACTTAGGTACTCTACTAGTGTGAAACTCAGACCAAGAAAAAAATGTCTTTATTTTCTTGGGCTAAGTCGATGCCCTCAAGCAATAAGTATATCAAATTCGTCATTCGGATTGGGATACATCTTAGTAATTTATTTTGCATTTTTCGTAGTGTGATTAACAAAGATATCATGAATAACACTTTTATTGTTGGGAAATTCAAAACAAATATTATGACAAGATAAGTATCTTTATGTATCAATAAAAAACTGTTTTGCGTAAAGTATTGAATTTTCGTAAGTTGCAATTACCGACATAATGGCGTAATTAAATCGTGCAGTTCGTAAATGTTAGAACGTGGTTATTGTCGAATTATTTTGAGTAAGCTGAAACCGATAAGGGAACTTACAAGCTTTTAAAATTACATAATTGACTAATAAATAAATGTGTCCCCCAGATCTCGTTTTCGACTACAACAGTTTGTAACGATACTGAGACTGTATCAATCTAAAATAACCACAACAACAAAAAAAATACGTATCGTCTTTGAAATCCTACTAATGTTTCTATCCTACCTACTGTAACGAGTTTTTTTACACCGTTACATGTATTGATGATTGTAGTCGATTTCGGAACGATTTCTTAATTTTATTTTTTTTATCTGTGATACATTTCGTATGACATTTTTGGACGTCAAAATTGGACTTCACTTTTGCGATCTTTGTTGGTCAAGTGACATGTCTCTTGATTTTTCCTGAATGGAATCGTAACTAATCTAGTTTATTGTGGCGCTTTAATGCCCTAATCCTAAACCAAAGGACCCGTGGAATGGTCCCGGTGGATATTTCGATCCGATTTTTGGTTTCCTCGTCGCCTCCCTACGTCTCTTATACCAAATATCTTCACGGTACACCGAGGGAGACGCGAGTTTATATACCTGGAATAAGCGGTAAGTTTTTCGTTGGTCGATGCGTCCCCGCGTGTCCGAGTTCGGAGTGAAAACACATCTCAGAGTTCCTTTTTGTCCACAGCCTACAACTGTGGGTGCTTATTCCACCTTTACTTCAAATAAATTTCTACTGGCCTTCCACGGGGGCTGATTACCTGAGAGGTACCACCTTCCGGCTCTCGGGGTCAAGCTTCAAGTTACATATTTTTTATATCTTTTTTTTTTCCTATAGAACATAACAGCCTTCAGCTGCGAATTTAAAGATGCAATGATGATATAGCAAGTAAACTTTATATTAATATAATAGTATACATTAGGCTAAAGGTACAATAAACTGGGAACGTTCAAGGTAGTGAGTCTTTTAATCACCATTGACATCCACAGGCCCCCATCCTAAGATTAATGGTCCAATCTCTCCAACTTTATTTATCTGGCTATCTAATAATAGTGTGTCGCTCCACGGCGCCCGAAATTTAATTTCTTACAATAACACACTTTTTTTTAGGAGATCACACACACACACACACACACACCTATTCTTTTAATTTTTAATATTACATTTGGCTTCCCAATTAGGGACCGTATTATCCATTAAATTTTTATTATTACATTTGTCGCTCAAGCGAACAGGGACTTGAATTTAGCTTACTTATTTTGTTATTGATTCATTGCATCTTGATATTTTGTAGTAACACATTATTGTACAATGTTGTAATTTAAAACTTAAATTCTTTGGATTTTTGCTTTTAAGTAAACAGTATTTTCTACTAACATTATTGTATTTCGTACTATTGTGTATGTTTAATGTTTATGGTTACAGCATTACTTCTTTTCTCTTACAAAACCAACATTTTGTATGGTAAGACAGTTTGTTTTATCTAAGTGTCTCAACAGTGTAAATTAAGTGCGGTGAAACTTTGTTTCATATTTAATCTAAAGCAAACTTTAGTTTAACTAAGTAATCTTACTTATAGTAACTTGAATTGATCTTGTAAATTGTTACTGCATTTTTTAAACTTGAAATTTTCATCAAAACAAACTTTGAACATATCTTTTTAACCTCAAGTATTTTACAACTTTGGAAGTTTTTGTTTCATATTTAATCTTAAGTAAACTTTGGTTTAACTTGGTAACCTTACTTTAAGTAGTTTAAACTTATCCTGTAAATTATTATTGCATCTTTTTACTTGATAGTTTCATCAAAACAAAAAAAACTTAGAAAATATTTTACACTTACCCTCAAATATTTCACTTTTTTTTTAAATTTACATCTTGCTTTGCTCATCAATTTTCGTTTAGTTTATTCATGATGGCTAATGAAGACCAGTCTTTTCCGCCTATTGCTAAAGACCACATAGAATCTGATGGCGCTTGCGCAGATCCTAATGTTGCACAAACTGCTCCGGACATGATTAATTTGACAGAAGTACCACACCCTTTTGATCATAATGAAAGGATTGCACACTCTTCCTCAGCTTTTGCTTTGCACGCTCTGCCTTCTTTTAATTCTATGAATGCTTTGGTTATCTTGTGTTGGAGAATTTATTACTGAATTTGAAGAATATTTTATACACAACATTTTGAAGAAATTTTGTTAGTTGGTTCAAATAGTCATGACAATTTTTACAGTTAGGTTATAAAATAAATTTCGTTTCTAGTGCTGCTTATATTTATTGGTATCATTGAATTACCTGTTACTTGTGATAATTTAACTAAAAATATTTATTTTCTAATTATCCCTTCTTTTCAACTTGATTTCATTTTAGATTTTGCTTTTTGGTTAAGATTCGATTTGGCTTTTAGGTCTTAGCAATCCTAGTGGACGCTTAGCACGTTGGGCTGCTAGAATTTCTCAATTTACTTTTGATATAGTTCATAAAAAAGGTTCTTTACATTTAGTCCCAGATGCTTTGTCTCGTATTGAAATAGCTGCTATAGGAATCTCTGAAAATAATTTAGTCTTACCCGATGATGATATTTATGATCCTTGGTATAAAAAGGTATTTGTTAATTGTCAAAAGTCTCCTTGCAGATATAAGAACTTTAGAGTAGAAAATAAAGCCTTATATAAGTTTTGTAAAAGTAAGTTTGATCCCAATAGTAATCTTAATTGGAAGATAGTTATTCCTAAAGAACACATATTAGATACAATTCGTTCTAATCATGATGATATTAATTCTGGACACTTAGGTATTCATAAAACTTTAAATAAATTAAAACAACACTATTTTTGGAAAGGGATGTTTAATGATGTTCAAAAATATATTCTTGCTTGTGATACTTGTAAAGCTTATAAACATACCACTCAACCTCCTTTTGGTATTATGGTTAACCCTAAAAAAGTTGATCGTCCTATGTTGATGCTTTCAGTAGACATTATAGGTATATTGCCTAAATCTTATTCTGGACATAAATATATTCTTTCAGTTGTTGATGTTTTCACTAAATACTGCTGGATTTTTCCTATGATAAATGCTACTACTAGAGTAATAAATAAACTTTTTGAAAAAGAAATATTTCTTAAATTTGGTTGTCCCAAAATAATTGTTTGTGATAATGGTACACAATTCACTTCTAAACATTTTGTAGAGTTTTTGAAGGGTTTTAACATTAATAAAATATTTTATAATACTTTATACACGCCTCAAAATAATACTGTTGAGAGATATAATAAAACTGTTGAAACTTGCATAGCTTGTTTTGTCAAAGATGATCATAGAACTTGGTCTAAATATTTACCTAATATTCAACTAGCTTTGAATAATAGTGTTAATCTGGCCACAGATTTCACACCTAATTTTTTGATGTTTGGTAGAGAACTTATTTTTGATGCTTCTTTACATCGTTTTAGTAATTCTATCGATAACATAGATGAACTGGAAATTTCCAATAGAGTTCACTATGCCGATTCTCTCAATTCACTTAGTAATATTTTTGTTAAAGTGCAAACTCATTTATTAAAAGCTTATCAGCGTAATGCTCGCTATTATAACAAAGGTCGCAAAGTCATTTCTTTTGATGTGGGTGATGTCGTGTGGAGAAGAAGTTTCGTTCAATCTCATGCACCTACTTATTTTTCGGCAAAACTTGCTCCTAAGTTTATTAAATGTAAAATTATTGAAAAGATCTCTGATAATGTTTATATTCTGAAAGACCTTAATAAGGGAACGACTGGTCGTTATCATGTTAAGGATATAATTAAATTTTAATTTGGTTTCCCATTATTAATCTTGATTTTGATGATTTTGTTTGAAGGTCACTTTTGATAGTGTGATGCACGATGGGATGGATGATAGGTTATCGGTGATTTGAATGAAGATGTATGTTAGGTAACTTCTTATAAAATTTATTAAATCTTGATTTAACATTCTAAATTACAACTTAGGACATTTTTATAAACTTCTTCAACCCACACAGATACATTTTCCATATCGAAAGATCTTATTATTATACTATTATTATCTTGTATATATTTTTTTTTAAACAGTCTTGTACGCAATTTTCCTGTGTAAAATTTTGCATGCAATTCCTGAATTGGTGCCTACTACCTTTGTACGTTTTGTTTACACTTGTAGAGGTTTACCTATTTTTTTTATCATTGTGCTCCTATAGTGACTCTGTCACCCGGAATATTTCGTGGTGCACTTAGGAAGAACACAGTGATTTCTTTTTTTGTTTGTGCTCGGAAAGTTGGTGGAGTTGAGCCGATCACAACATTTTTTTTGTTTGTGCCCGGAAAGTTGGTGGAGTTGAGCCGATCACAACATTTTTTTTTGTTTGTGACCGGAAAGTTGGTGGAGTTGAGCCGATCACAACATTTTTTTTGTTTGTGCCCGGAAAGTTGGTGGAGTTGAGCCGATCACAACATTTTTTTTGTTTGTGCCCGGAAAGTTGGTGGAGTTGAGCCGATCACAACATTTTTTTTTGTTTGTGACCGGAAAGTTGGTGGAGTTGAGCCGATCACAACATTTATTTTTGTTTGTGCCCGGAAAGTTGGTGGAGTTGAGCCGATCACAACATCTTTTTTCTTTGCATCTTTAGAGATGTGAAGGTTCCTATACTGTTTCTCACAGTTATAATTTGTTCCTGCTAGTCAGTGGCGATGGTGCCTAACTGCACTCATATATAATTTTTTGGATTAATCTCGTTAAACAGCGGCCTTTGCGCTTAACTGTACTCGAATTAATATTCTTTTTATCCTGTTACATTAAACATATACTTGCTAGTCGGCGGCTATGGTGCCTAACCGAACTCTTATTAGTATTTTTTTTGTTTGTTTGTAAAGCTTTATACTTGCTAGTCGGCGGCTATAGTGCCTAACCGAATTTGTATTGGTATTTTTTTGTCTTTTTAGAATTTTATACTTGTTAGTCGGTGGCGATGGTGCCCAACCGCACTCAATTGGGTATAGTTCTGTTGTATTGTTTTACAGTGTTAAGCGACTGCTGCACTTAACTGATTCTATAGTAGAACTCGGATTTAACTTGTTAGTCAGTGGCGAAGGTGCTTAACTGTACTCTTGTGGTTCTTTTGACATTATGGGTCGGTTGTGCTAGTATTTAGTCTGCACCTGTAAGTGTTGTTTGTATACACGCTGTTTATATTTCCTGTTTTTTTGGGAAACTGTTCGTTTTACCTTGATCGTTGTTTTTTTGGCATAAAAGAAATTGCTTTCTTTTATTTTTTTCGGGGAGGGATGTAATGTAACGAGTTTTTTTACACCGTTACATGTATTGATGATTGTAGTCGATTTCGGAACGATTTCTTAATTTTATTTTTTTTATCTGTGATACATTTCGTATGACATTTTTGGACGTCAAAATTGGACTTCACTTTTGCGATCTTTGTTGGTCAAGTGACATGTCTCTTGATTTTTCCTGAATGGAATCGTAACTAATCTAGTTTATTGTGGCGCTTTAATGCCCTAATCCTAAACCAAAGGACCCGTGGAATGGTCCCGGTGGATATTTCGATCCGATTTTTGGTTTCCTCGTCGCCTCCCTACGTCTCTTATACCAAATATCTTCACGGTACACCGAGGGAGACGCGAGTTTATATACCTGGAATAAGCGGTAAGTTTTTCGTTGGTCGATGCGTCCCCGCGTGTCCGAGTTCGGAGTGAAAACACATCTCAGAGTTCCTTTTTGTCCACAGCCTACAACTGTGGGTGCTTATTCCACCTTTACTTCAAATAAATTTCTACTGGCCTTCCACGGGGGCTGATTACCTGAGAGGTACCACCTTCCGGCTCTCGGGGTCAAGCTTCAAGTTACATATTTTTTATATCTTTTTTTTTTCCTATAGAACATAACAGCCTTCAGCTGCGAATTTAAAGATGCAATGATGATATAGCAAGTAAACTTTATATTAATATAATAGTATACATTAGGCTAAAGGTACAATAAACTGGGAACGTTCAAGGTAGTGAGTCTTTTAATCACCATTGACATCCACAGGCCCCCATCCTAAGATTAATGGTCCAATCTCTCCAACTTTATTTATCTGGCTATCTAATAATAGTGTGTCGCTCCACGGCGCCCGAAATTTAATTTCTTACAATAACACACTTTTTTTTAGGAGATCACACACACACACACACACACACCTATTCTTTTAATTTTTAATATTACATTTGGCTTCCCAATTAGGGACCGTATTATCCATTAAATTTTTAATATTACACTACTATCCTACTTCAAACATGAAAGTTTGTAAGGATGGATGTTTGTTACTCTTTGACGCAAAAACTACTGAACGGATTTTGATGAAACTTAACAGTAATATAGCTTATACATCAGAATAACACATAATAGACTATAATTTATAAAGATTTAGTGTGATTTGTCGATAATATAACATAACATAACATCACGCCTTGTTTCCCCGAAGGGTTGGGCAGAGGTGTACCTATAGTACACCCACATTTCGCCAGTTATGTTTAAGTCCCATGTAATAGGGGGCGAGCCTATTGCCATCTACCGGGCACAAATACAGACTTCGGGCTGCTACTGAGAAATTCCAGATAGAAAAACCCAATAACACGTTGCCCGACCTAGGAATCGAACCCAGGACCTCATGCTCAGCAGTAGCGATTGCGACCACGTGAAAAAAGTGTAGACATAGTACACGAAGATAATGGGTCGTGGGATTTTTTGTCATTAACAATTCTAAATAAAAGTCCGCGACAGCATCAGCACGCGCTACCTTTTATGTGGAAGCTATTATAGCCAAATAGTAAGCTATAAATGAATTGTTTTTTTGTTTTTACAATCCTCATTTTGAGTATTTAGTTAACTTAAACATAACATAACATCACGCCTTGTTTCCCCGAAGGATTAGGCAGAGGTGTAGCTATAGTACACCCACATTTCGCCAGTTAGTCGGTTTATTTAGTTATTTCTCATCAAAGTGAATACCTTTATCGCCTTTGGCGTTTGATGTAGATAAACGTTGTCTTGTACACTTATTCACTTGGACAGATGGTTCAAAAGTTACCAAAGTCAAGTCAAAGCCAAAAGTTTATTTCAAACTAAGTACGTAAACCCCGCGGACACCGCGGGTGGTGCGCAGAGCGGGGCTGTGACGTTTCACGGCTAATCCGCTGAACTATGTTTGAAGCCTGGGGAAGAACATAGGCTACTTTTCATCAACACTCCACATGGGCGAAGCCGCGGGCGGAAGCTGGTAAGAAATAATGTTAGGATAGTCAGTATTGTAATGTTACAGTATATCAAAATTTTCAACAAACTTACTGCATTATGTGTATGTTACTGAAACAATTTACTTGTCTTATTTTTGTAATTTTTATTTTCTTCAATTGCAAAGTATTACACATAAATTAATGCTGACATCGTAATTGAATTACACAAAGAAAATGCTTTCAGTTGATGTATCAATGAACGCAATACTTCGACTCCTTGAAAAGATAAATATTCGATAAAAACAAAAACACATTTTTCCTATAAACTTGAGTTCTACGATTACCGACTTATTGCTTGGGGGTGCCTATGCTAAACACTTAGCAACTAAGAACGTAGTAGGTAGGTAGCTTATAAAGTTATAATATATCATAGGATAATACTAACTATTAAATACATCCCAACGTTCGGAGTCCATGTCGGCAACCAAACCAAATCGTAAATAATAAGTCTTACGGTCTACGGACTTATAATAAGTCCGCAGGCACAGCTAAAGTTCGCAAGAATGGTTAGGTTACTCGATACCAAATAACAAGACAAATCTAAATCCAAGTTCACTGCATTTATAAGTCAATTGTGTCAGAAATATTACAATACAATTTAGAAAGCAAATAAATACGCACACCCAGGACAATTAAGTAATCGTCTAACACTGACAATAAACACGGAACACCCCCGGCGAGCGCAACGTTGCGGTAACGTGTGTGCTTGTCCGAGCGATACACACCTACTACCGTGAGCAGTATGACCACGCACACATTGACATTTGCTTGACGCTATAGCACTACTAGCTATTGAAAATTTATGATAAATTGTGATGTGTTCCTTAATACAAAAAATGATGAATGAAAACTTATTAGTTTTTCCTTTTTTTTTTCGACTATTCGTAACTTGATTATAAGAGCGGTTTCTAATACAACAACATTACAGATATTGCTGTTTATAGTACAAAAAAACGTGTGTGCAGAAGTACCGCTTTCTGAATCAAACCCTTGATCCAGCTGCCCTATGAGAGCCCCTTCAGGTGTTGGTTGAGGGGACGAGCATAGTATATTATTATTAAGATAGCTACTTACTATTAAACGTCTTTATGAAGTGGCCTATTAAAGTATCTATGTGGGGGTATGTTTGTGTATTGAGAGATAGATTAATATGGTGAATGCTTGTGTTTATGTAAGTCAGTATAAATATATGACTTTATTAACTACATTAGGTTAAGCGATGGTACATGTTTATCTTCAGTCTTATCGTGTCAATAGCCACTTTGTGACCTTAGTTTTACATGGTGCAAAGCCTCTAAATGATGGTAAAACCGCCTCAAATCCGTTGCCGAGTTTTGAAGGCAGTGCAATCACACAGACACGCGTAAAGCGACTTTAATCTATAATAAGTATAGATTCTCGAAATACTCATGCCAACACAAAAAAGAGTTCCATACCCTAGTCTTGTAAGTGTCTCTCTCGTAGGCGTAGTCATCCAGCATCTCTTGCGTGCGGACCAGGCGCTCTTCCATGTCTTGCAGCTGTCGCAGCAGCTTGCCAGAGGACTCCGCCTCAGTCTCCGCCCCCCGGGTGTCGTTCTCCTGCCCGCAACACATCGAAATCTTTGCCTTGAGATTAACTATCTCCAGCTTGTATTGTTCTTTGTCCTTTGCTGAAAACAGACCATTAATTTAAGTGGGAAAAACTGCATGATGCGTTGTGCTATTTATATACCACATACATGCACATACAGCGGGGCCGCTGTTTCGTCCTACATACAGGGTGTCCGGTAAGTCGACGACAAGCAGGAGTCGGGTGATAGGTCGGGTCAGAATAGTTAACAGAATAAAAAAAAAAAAATACAATAAAAGTTCAAATTTGTAGCAGCAGGAGTTAAAAGACCGTCACAGGCAGTAGATTATCAATTTTTTTTTTTTAATAAATGCCCGTAATTTTATAAAATACATAGCAAAGATTTCTTTTTATATTTTTCTGCTAACTATTATGACTTTGACCCGATTGCTTAGCTTGACGTCGACTTACGGGTCACCCTGTACTAATGAAAGTGGCGTGCCACACGCTAGTGTTGAGATGTCGTCCGATTTTACATAGTACACTAGATTCAAGCTAGGCGTCACCGCTGCGGCACCACACCGCACGTGTGCCAACCCATTCGGCGAAACTACAGCAGTGCGGCGGCGCAACGCATCGTGAGACCTGGGTCTACCATACTCGTGCGAAACTATTGTTTATTGTACCTATTTGGTACACAGGAACAAAAAAAGACAAGAACAATAAAATAGGTCATCAAATGTAGCGTCGCGTATCGAGGACACAAAGAAGGCGAGACTTGAATTTTAAAATGATCATTATCAAAAAAAAAAAAATACATAGCAAGACTCCTCCGTGCCTCAGGAAGCACGTTAAGCCGTTGGTCCTGGCTGTCATTTGTAGATCTTTCACAGTTGTAACCTTTGGTAGTCAGAAGCTCAAGTCTGACAAAGTCTTACCAAGGTATTGTATTACCCAATTCCTGGGTTGTGGTGGTCAGATAGACAGTTGCTCCATATAAAATACTGGTATTCAGCTCCATCCGGTGAGACTGGATCTGACCCCAACTTAGTTGAAGAAAAAGCTCGGCAGATTGATGAAATAAAAATTTGATTGACCAACCAAGTAAACATAAATAACTATGTACACGTTTCCTGGGCTGTGTTACAAAAACTATTTATATTCATGTCTGGTATAAAACATAGTTTTCCTACTCTATTAAACCTTGACAAAGGTACATTTATGTACAGACTCTAGTTACAATCTGGCAATAGGCTCGCCCACTATTAGGTGAGACTTAAACACAACTAGCACAATGTGGGTGTACTATTAGCTACACCTCTGCCTAATCGTTCAGGGTTACACGCGTGATGTTGTGTTATGTTGTCAAGTTGCAAGTACAAGAAACCATTATAATCAAATCTTGGAAAATCAATGACACACTATTTTTATTTTTTTTGTTTAGACTTCACTTGTGACAAACAAGCATTCATTGTTATGTTGGTGTCACTATACAAAATTCTTGGAAGTATGTTGAAGTTCCATGACCAGCATATAAAATCATTTTATTATAATTAGAAAATATTAATCCATGGCAGCTCTGAACACTAAGTGGTGGAAGGAGAATAGAGTGTAGGGAGACCTTTTGTTATGTTGGTGCCACTATACAAAATTCTTGGAAGTATGATAAGTTCCATGACCATGTGCTCTAAGCTCATTTCATTAGAAAAGATTGGTCCATGACTGCTCTGAAGAGTAAGTAATGGCAGGAGAATACGAGAGTAGGGAGACCCTTTGCCCTGTACACTGGCAGTGGGGCAATAAGGGCTACTAAAAAGCTTTTCTAAAGCAAAAATGTAAAACTGCTTGCCACATTTTTCGAGATAAGTATATTAAGTTACCTGACAAATGAAAAATCAGTAGCTTCTCATTTTTCTTGAGTATGCAATTTGATATAAAAATGTTGGTTACAATTTAAAAAATTGGTCATGTTATGAAAGAATGAATATTTAAGAAGTCTTTTGTTGACTATACTAATATATATTGTAACGAGTTTTTTTACACCGTTACATGTATTGATGATTGTAGTCGATTTCGGAACGATTTCTTAATTTTATTTTTTTATCTGTGATACATTTCGTATGACATTTTTGGACGTCAAAATTGGACAGGTCACTTTTGCGATCTTTGTTGGTCAAGTGACATGTCTCTTGATTTTTCCTGAATGGAATCTTTTGGTTTATGGGGAGAGAAATAAAATAGTATAATTTGGTATTGAGTTTTATTCGACCTTTTCTACTGTGTGTCCACTTACAGAGCTAACGCAGTACCCACAGACAATAAAAGATATTTTTAGTGTCAGAGACAAATATAAATGTTGCTATTTTCTTAAAACACCCCCTCAACAGTTATATTTGTTAAAATTTTAATACAAGATACAGTTTCTCAATTTAATAAACAACTGTTTCCCTAAAGGTTTTGTAAATACATCACCAACATTATTATTTGAGCTTACATACTTTATATTGACAATACCTTTAGCAACATTTTCTAAAATATAATGATGTTTAATATCTATGTGTTTCAGCCTTCTGTTACTGTCATTATTTTCAGAAATGTTGATTACACTTTGGTTGTCTTCCAATATCTCAAATGAAATGTTACAGTAACCAAAGTCTGAAAGCAATTTCCTTACAAAACATCCTTCTACAATTGTGAGACTAAGTGCTACATACTCAGCCTCACAAGATGACAGTGACACACATGACTGTTTCTTTGTACCCCATGAAACTGGGCAGTTAAATACATAAAGAATATGACCTGATGTAGACTTCCTGTCTCTCACATCACCAGCCCAATCTGCATCACTGTAGCCTTGTAACTTTTCTAAACCTCCAATCTTATATGTTAGCGACAAATCAATAGTACCTCTTATATATCTCAATATTCTTTTAAGGCATTTAAACAAAGCCATACTAGCACAGTGCACATACCTACTCAAAAAACCTACTGCAACTGACAAGTCAGGTCTAGTACAAGTAGCATATAGTAAACTACCTATCAAACTCCTACATTTATTTTCAATTTCAGGATTTTCTGAGTTTTCTCTCTGCAACAATTCAAAGTTGAAATTTTTTTCAAGTGGTGTATCTATATGTTTACAATTTGACATTTGAAATTTGTCCAATAAACATTCTAAGTACCTTTTTTGATTTATTATAGTTACACCCTTTTCCAAGTCTTGTTTGATATTTATTCCAAGATAATATTTTGCTATACCTAAATTCTTCATTTGGAAAGTATTACATAGAACAGTTTTAAATTTATTTACTTGGTTTTTGTTATTCCCAAAGTAAAGCAAATCATCTACAAATACTAAGACATATATGTAATCATTTTCAACTCTTTTATAATAAAGACATGGATCATTACAAGATCTAATAAACTTTTCTTTTAACATGAAATCATTAAATTTAGTATTCCAATATCTGGGAGACTTTTTCAGCCCATATAATGATTTTTTTAGTTTACAAATTTTATCATTAGGTAATCTCATAAAAACAGATTCTTTAATGTCACCATGTAAAAAGGCTCCGGTCACGTCCATCTGATATACTGGCTGGTTTTTTTGATTCGCTACAGCCATCATCGTCCTGAAGGTTGTCAGCTTTGCTACCGGGGCATAAGTTTGGTTGTCGCAGTCCTTTTGCTCGAAGCCTCTTGCCACAAGCCTCGCTTTGTATAAATGTTTACCTTCTGCTTCCTTCACCTTAAATACCCACTTGCTGCTAACGATTTGTGTGCCAGCTGGAACATTTTCTACTTCCTCCCAGGTATTGTTTTCTTTTAGAGTCTTCAACTCCCTCTCTATTGCTTCTTCCCACTGTTTCTTTTCTGGTCTTTCCATAGCTTCTTTGTAGGTAGTTGGTTCTTCTTGTGTTAGACTCAAGAGACAATAGTCTTCCATCCATCTGGGTGGTTTTATCATTCTTTTTCTTGTTCTTCGCCCCTCTTGTTCTTCTTCTTCCAGTTCAGTTAAAGTCTCTTCATTTTGTTCATCAAATGATCTTTCAGAACCTTCATCTGACATACTTTCGAAAGTTTCCTCTTGTTCTATGTCTTCATTATATTCATTTCTTCCTTCTTGAACCTCTTCTTCCTGATGGATCTGTACTTCTTGATTTTTTTCTCCTTCTTCTTCTCCATTTTGTGTCTGGTCTTCATTTACTGTGTAATTTCTTTCATCAAAGTAAATTATTTCTCCATTTTCCATTCCTTCTTGTAAACTTGGATCTTCTTGATTTTCTTTTATAAATACTACATCTCTCTTGTTCTGTACATCGTTTTTCTCCGGTAGGTATATACGATATCCTTTAATATTTACACTTTCTCCATAGCCAACAAAATAACCTATGTCAGCCTTAGTGTCAAACTTCAGTCTCTTTTGTGATGGTATGTGTACTCCTACCTTGGAACCAAACACCTGTAGTTTAGAGATGTCATACATTTTTCTGTTCCACCACAATTCATAGGGAGTCTTGTCAGGTATCCTGCTAGGACCAGTGCAGTTAATCACAAACACTGCTGTATTTACGGCCTCTGCCCACAGATTTTTATTTAATTTACTCTCTATAATCATTGTTCTTGCAGATTCTACAATAGTGCGCATTTCTCGCTCTACACACCCATTTTGTTCTGGAGTATATGCCACGCTGCGTTGATGTATTATTCCAAATGATTTCAACATGTTAGTCATTTCCCCACTGCAGAACTCCTTTGCATTATCAGATCTTATATATTTTATTGCATGACCTGGATTGTTTCTTGTTTCAATAATAAATTCTTTCAAGCAGTTGAAACTTTCATTTTTATTTTTAAGAAAATATACCTTTCTGTATTTGGTGAAATCATCTTTAATAAGGAGAAAAAATCTTGCTCCTCCTAAAGATTTTTCTTCCACAGGTCCTCCGATATCAAAATGCAACACTTCTCCCGGTACCTCGCTTCTATTTGGACTATTTGGAAAAGGCAACCTGTGCTGCTTCCCTTTCACACACGGTACACATGTTACTTCATGTCCGCTATCATAGGAAATTCTGCATTTATTCAGAATTTTCTTCACATGGTTAATATCCTGATGTGCCAGTTTTACATGCCAGTCTGATATTCCTGTGTTACATTTTCCTATGAATGCACACTCTTTTCCTTGTTTGAATGTCATAATGTACATATTATTTACTCTTTTTGCCACAGCATATACACTGTTTTCTTTTACAAAACTGCTTTCATCAGCTGTAGTTAAGACTTTATAACCTTTGTCCAAAGCTACACTCATGGAAAACAAGTTCACTTTTAGCTCTGGTACGTACAGTACATTATGTATTGTTGTTGGTATCCACTTTTGTCCATCGAAAGCACTTAACTTGACATCACCTTGTCCCTCGGATTTAATTACTGAGCCGTCCCCTATAATCACTTCTTTAGGCACTTGAAATTGTCTGTAATTAATTAAATTGTCTTTCGAATTTGACATATGCGCGGAAGCGCCACTGTCCAGGTACCAATCCTTGTTACTACTGTTCCTTGCTGTTAACGCCGTAACTGACAGAGTGGTGATAAACGCGTTTTGTTTTTTGTTTTTATTAAACCAACAGTTTTCTAGGTTATGACCACTTTTGTTACACTTTTTGCAAAAGTCACTGTTTTTATTATACTTTTTAGATTTGCAGTCTTTTTTAAAATGTCCAATTTCACCACATTTAAAACACTTCCTCTTCTGGTTAGTTTCCACTTTAAAAGCAGTTGCCTCGTTTTCTTCATTCTTCTCATACATCATATTTCTTTGCTCTTCTGTCAACAACCTGGCTGTCAATTCTGACAAAGTGCGCCGGTTGTCCGGGACAGAGTCCCATGCCGAGACAAAATGGCGGAACTTCACGTTTAGCGAACTTAATATTTTTGTGATGACCATATTTTCATGAATTTCACCTTTAGCTTGTCTAATCCTTGAAACAATTTCATCAACCTTGGCTATATACTGTGCCATATCATCTTGTGGTCCTTGTTTTAATTCAAAAAAGTTTTGTTGCAGAAGATGAAGCGATGTTTCAGACTTTTGCTCAAAAACGTTACAGAGTTTGTCCCACATTTGCTTAGACGTTTCACATGTTTGTATGTGTAACATAGCATTCGGTGTTAGTCTGGTTACGATTAAGCCTTGCGCTTTTGCATCCATTTTTTGCCACTCATCATATTTGATACTTTCTGCATTTAGTGCCGGTTTTGGGGGGCACACTTTAGTTCCGTCCACTACACCGTAGACGCCCATCGCTTTCAGAATTACCCTATTCTGAAACTTCCAGCTTGGCCAGTTGCTTTGGCCCTCCAGCTTAATACCGCCGGAATTAAACACTTGCGTATCACCGCTGCCGTCCATCTTGAAAAAACTCGTACTCTTACCAACAAGAACGTTTTACCACGCTTTGTTTTTGCTTCGCTTTACCGCGACACTTACTAATATTAATTTCTCTCCCAGGTCAGAAGGACTGGGCCCATAACCTTTTGGTTTATGGGGAGAGAAATAAAATAGTATAATTTGGTATTGAGTTTTATTCGACCTTTTCTACTGTGTGTCCACTTACAGAGCTAACGCAGTACCCACAGACAATAAAAGATATTTTTAGTGTCAGAGACAAATATAAATGTTGCTATTTTCTTAAAAGAATCGTAACTAATCTAGTCTATTGTGGCGCTTTAATGCCCTAATCCTAAACCAAAGGACCCGTGGAATGGTCCCGGTGGATATTTCGATCCGATTTTTGGTTTCCTCGTCGCCTCCCTACGTCTCTTATACCAAATATCTTCACGGTACACCGAGGGAGACGCGAGTTTATATACCTGGAATAAGCGCCTACAACTGTGGGTGCTTATTCCACCTTTACTTCAAATAAATTTCTACTGGCCTTCCACGGGGGCTGATTACCTGAGAGGTACCACCTTCCGGCTCTCGGGGTCAAGCTTCAAGTTACATATTTTTTATATCTTTTTTTTTCCTATAGAACATAACAGCCTTCAGCTGCGAATTTAAAGATGCAATGATGATATAGCAAGTAAACTTTATATTAATATAATAGTATACATTAGGCTAAAGGTACAATAAACTGGGAACGTTCAAGGTAGTGAGTCTTTTAATCACCATTGACATCCACAGGCCCCCATCCTAAGATTAATGGTCCAACCTCTCCAACTTTATTTATCTGGCTATCTATTAATAGTGTGTCGCTCCACGGCGCCCGAAATTTAATTTCTTACAATAACATACTTTTTTTTAGGAGATCACACACACACACACACACACACACACCTATTTTTTTAATTTTTAATATTACATTTGGCTTCCCAATTAGGGACCGTATTATCCATAAAATTTTTATTATTACATTTGTCGCTCAAGCGAACAGGGACTTGAATTTAGCTTACTTATTTTGTTATTGATTCATTGCATCTTGATATTTTGTAGTAACACATTATTGTACAATGTTGTAATTTAAAACTTAAATTCTTTGGATGTTTGCTTTTAAGTAAACAGTATTTTCTACTAACATTATTGTATTTTGTACTATTGTGTATGTTTAATGTTTATGGTTACAGCATTACTTCTATTTTCTTACAAAACCAACATTTTGTATGGTAAGACAGTTTGTTTTATCTAAGTGTCTCAACAGTGTAAATTAAGTGCGGTGAAACTTTGTTTCGTATTTAATCTAAAGCAAACTTTAGTTTAACTAAGTAATCTTACTTTTAGTAACTTGAATTGATCTTTTAAATTGTTACTGCATTTTTTAAACTTGCAATTTTCATCAAAACAAACTTTGAACATATCTTTTTAACCTCAAGTATTTTACAACTTTGGAAGTTTTTGTTTCATATTTAATCTTAAGTAAACTTTGGTTTAACTTGGTAACCTTACTTTAAGTAGTTTAAACTTATCCTGTAAATTATTATTGCATCTTTTTACTTGATAGTTTCATCAAAACAAAAAAACTTAGAAAATATTTTACACTTACCCTCAAATATTTCACTTTTTTTTAAAATTTACATCTTGCTTTGCTCATCAATTTTCGTTTAGTTTATTCATGATGGCTAATGAAGACCAGTCTTTTCCGCCTATTGCTAAAGACCACATAGAATCTGATGGCGCTTGCGCAGATCCTAATGTTGCACAAACTGCTCCGGACATGATTAATTTGACAGAAGTACCACACCCTTTTGATCATAATGAAAGGATTGCACACTCTTCCTCGGCTTTTGCTTTGCACGCTCTGCCTTCTTTTAATTCTATGAATGCTTTGGTTATCTTGTGTTGGAGAATTTATTACTGAATTTGAAGAATATTTTATACACAACATTTTGAAGAAATTTTGTTAGTTGGTTCAAATAGTCATGACAATTTTTACAGTTAGGTTATAAAATAAATTTCGTTTCTAGTGCTGCTTATATTTATTGGTATCATTGAATTACCTGTTACTTGTGATAATTTAACTAAAAATATTTATTTTCTAATTATCCCTTCTTTTCAACTTGATTTCATTTTAGATTTTGCTTTTTGGTTAAGATTCGATTTGGCTTTTAGGTCTTAGCAATCCTAGTGGACGCTTAGCACGTTGGGCTGCTAGAATTTCTCAATTTACTTTTGATATAGTTCATAAAAAAGGTTCTTTACATTTAGTCCCAGACGCTTTGTCTCGTATTGAAATAGCTGCTATAGGAATCTCTGAAAATAATTTAGTCTTACCCGATGATGATATTTATGATCCTTGGTATAAAAAAGTATTTATTAATTGTCAAAAGTCTCCTTGCAGATATAAGAACTTTAGAGTAGAAAATAAAGCCTTATATAAGTTTTGTAAAAGTAAGTTTGATCCTAATAGTAATCTTAATTGGAAGATAGTTATTCCTAAAGAACACATATTAGATACAATTCGTTCTAATCATGATGATATTAATTCTGGACACTTAGGTATTCATAAAACTTTAAATAAATTAAAACAACACTATTTTTGGAAAGGGATGTTTAATGATGTTCAAAAATATATTCTTGCTTGTGATACTTGTAAAGCTTATAAACATACCACTCAACCTCCTTTTGGTATTATGGTTAACCCTAAAAAAGTTGATCGTCCTATGTTGATGCTTTCAGTAGACATTATAGGTATATTGCCTAAATCTTATTCTGGACATAAATATATTCTTTCAGTTGTTGATGTTTTCACTAAATACTGCTGGATTTTTCCTATGATAAATGCTACTACTAGAGTAATAAATAAACTTTTTGAAAAAGAAATATTTCTTAAATTTGGTTGTCCCAAAATAATTGTTTGTGATAATGGTACACAATTCACTTCTAAACATTTTGTAGAGTTTTTGAAGGGTTTTAACATTAATAAAATATTTTATAATACTTTATACACGCCTCAAAATAATACTGTTGAGAGATATAATAAAACTGTTGAAACTTGCATAGCTTGTTTTGTCAAAGATGATCATAGAACTTGGTCTAAATATTTACCTAATATTCAACTAGCTTTGAATAATAGTGTTAATCTGGCCACAGATTTCACACCTAATTTTTTGATGTTTGGTAGAGAACTTATTTTTGATGCTTCTTTACATCGTTTTAGTGATTCTATCGATAACATAGATGAACTGGAAATTTCCAATAGAGTTCACTATGCCGATTCTCTCAATTCACTTAGTAATATTTTTGTTAAAGTACAAACTCATTTATTAAAAGCTTATCAGCGTAATGCTCGCTATTATAACAAAGGTCGCAAAGTCATTTCTTTTGATGTGGGTGATGTCGTGTGGAGAAGAAGTTTCGTTCAATCTCATGCACCTACTTATTTTTCGGCAAAACTTGCTCCTAAGTTTATTAAATGTAAAATTATTGAAAAGATTTCTGATAATGTTTATATTCTGAAAGACCTTAATAAGGGAACGACTGGTCGTTATCATGTTAAGGATATAATTAAATTTTAATTTGGTTTTCCATTGTTAATATTGATTTTGATGATTTTGATTGAAGGTCGTTTTTGATAATGTGATGTACGATAGGATGGATGATAGGTTATCGACGATTTGAATGAAGATGTATGTTAGGTAACTTCTTATAAATGTATTAAAATCTTGACTTAACATTCTAAATTACAACTTCGGACATTTTTTTTATAAACTTCTTCAACCCACACAGATACATTTTCCATATCGAAAGATCTTATTATTATATTTTTTTTAAACAGTCTTGTATGCAATTTTCTGTGTAAAATTTTGCATGCAATTCCTGAATTGGTGCCTACTACCTTTGTACGTTTTGTTTACACTTGTAGAGGTTTACCTATTTTTTTATCATTGTGCTCCTATAGTGACTCTGTCACCCGGAATATTTCGCGGTGCACTTAGGAAGAACACAGTGATTTCTTTTTTGTTTGTGCCCGGAAAGTTGGTGGAGTTGAGCCGATCACAACATTTTTTTTGTTTGTGCCCGGAAAGTTGGTGGAGTTGAGCCGATCACAACATTTTTTTTTTGTGCCCGGAAAGTTGGTGGAGTTGAGCCGATCACAACATTTTTTGTTTGTGCCCGGAAAGTTGGTGGAGTTGAGCCGATCACAACATCTTTTTTCTTTGCATCTTTAGAGATGTGAAGGTTCCTATACTGTTTCTCACAGTTATAAATTGTTCCTGCTAGTCAGTGGCGATGGTGCCTAACTGCACTCATATAGAATTTTTTGCATTAATCTCGTTAAACAGCGGCCTTTGCGCTTAACTGTACTCGAATTAATATTCTTTTTATCCTGTTACATTAAACATATACTTGCTAGTCGGCGGCTATGGTGCCTAACCGAACTCTTATTAGTATTTTTTTGTTTGTTTGTGAAGCTTTATACTTGTTAGTCGGTGGCGATGGTGCCCAACCGCACTCAATTGGGTATAGTTCTGTTGTATTGTTTTACAGTGTTAAGCGACTGCTGCACTTAACTGATTCTATAGTAGAACTCGGATTTAACTTGTTAGTCAGTGGCGAAGGTGCTTAACTGTACTCTTGTGGTTCTTTTGACATTATGGGTCGGTTGTGCTAGTATTTAGTCTGCACCTGTAAGTGTTGTTTGTATACACGCTGTTTATATTTCCTGTTTTTTTGGGAAACTGTTCGTTTTACCTTGATCGTTGTTTTTTTGGCATAAAAGAAATTGCTTTCTTTTATTTTTTTTCGGGGAGGGATGTAATGTAACGAGTTTTTTTACACCGTTACATGTATTGATGATTGTAGTCGATTTCGGAACGATTTCTTAATTTTATTTTTTTATCTGTGATACATTTCGTATGACATTTTTGGACGTCAAAATTGGACAGGTCACTTTTGCGATCTTTGTTGGTCAAGTGACATGTCTCTTGATTTTTCCTGAATGGAATCGTAACTAATCTAGTTTATTGGGGCGCTTTAATGCCCTAATCCTAAACCAAAGGACCCGTGGAATGGTCCCGGTGGATATTTCCATCCGATTTTTGGTTTCCTCGTCGCCTCCCTACGTCTCTTATACCAAATATCTTCACGGTACACCGAGGGAGACGCGAGTTTATATACCTGGAATAAGCGCCTACAACTGTGGGTGCTTATTCCACCTTTACTTCAAATAAATTTCTACTGGCCTTCCACGGGGGCTGATTACCTGAGAGGTACCACCTTCCGGCTCTCGGGGTCAAGCTTCAAGTTACATATTTTTTATATCTTTTTTTTTCCTATAGAACATAACAGCCTTCAGCTGCGAATTTAAAGATGCAATGATGATATAGCAAGTAAACTTTATATTAATATAATAGTATACATTAGGCTAAAGGTACAATAAACTGGGAACGTTCAAGGTAGTGAGTCTTTTAATCACCATTGACATCCACAGGCCTCCATCCTAAGATTAATGGTCCAATCTCTCCAACTTTATTTATCTGGCTATCTATTAATAGTGTGTCGCTCCACGGCGCCCGAAATTTAATTTCTTACAATAACATACTTTTTTTTAGGAGATCACACACACACACACACACACACCTATTTTTTTAATTTTGAATATTACATTTGGCTTCCCAATTAGGGACCGTATTATCCATTAAATTTTTATTATTACAATATTATAAAACAAATTACATATTTGTAAACAAAGTCTGTTGCCGCGTCTGTCTGTCTAAATGCGCTAATTACTAAGACTACCTGTGGGTTTGAAAATTCTTATTGCATTGGATAGCCCAATTTTTGTGAAAGGTTATAGGCTGACATCATGCTAAGAATCTTAGGAGCTCAGCAAAAGAAAACAAGTCAAAGTAAATAAAAAGCCTGTATAAACAAAGACAAAATACTTACACAATTTATCTATCCTCAAGTTAGTCCTAGCCAGTTCCTCCTGCAGATAGTTACGGTCAAATCGCTCGGCATCGAGAGAGGCCTGCAATCTACGCACTTCTCCATGCAATGAGCGCAGCGCTGGGGGTGTCTCCGCTACTTTAGTATGTCCAGAAGCCATGTCTAAACCACATGCATCTGTAAAAGAAAAAAAAAAATGTTTGAAGTGATCTGGTAAAGTAATAACATTATATTCTCCAAATAGTGGACTGAAAAATATTATTGCAAACTTCCTTTGTTGGCTCTTGAGTAGGACACAACAGCTGCTACTTTTAAACAGACAACTGTTTCAAAATTAGCATAAAAATTGCAAACACATTTTGTTTGAAAATTGCCTTAGCTATGTAATAATACAGTCTTGAATCCTGGAAAGATGTGCTAGGTAGATACCATTGTAAATTAATAATAATTATTCAAGGTTACCTGTTATAGCCGCCTGAAGATTCCTGCGTGTGATAGGGGAGCACTCCAGGAGGCTCTTACTAAACTTCAGAATGGTCTCCTGGTCATCGCCACTCAGCTTGCTGCACATCGCGCTCTTTATGTCCACATCCTTAGAATTCACACACACAAAGAAAAGTAGCAATGATGCCACAAGGTATATTTCGTCCTCATTGGAGACCTCAACTGTTTCTTTTTCGAATTTAAATTCTGGATATTTTTCCAAAACGAACTCTTCCACTGTATGCGCTTCTAGTATGGACGACTTGGATTCGTCTAAGTTCAGATTCTCATGTAAATAAGATATTATGTTTAGTAACGACTGTATGTTAACGGACCGCTCATCTTGGTTGCTTTCATTGAAATAACAGTTTATCTAAATTACACAAAAAAAAAAAAACGGTGTTAGTTAAAAGAAACGAAGCACCAAATAATCATCAACGACACTTGAAAAACATCTGCTACTTACCCAATTTCTAATAATTAGTTTCCATTTTTGTAACATGTTAATCCCTAATATATCACAATACACAATCAATTTTATTTCTACCACTTTTTTATTTTTCGAAAGCCTGTTAAAAACCACATTTATGTGCAACGAAAACACTAATAAACAAACAATTTCGTAACTGCCGTTTCATTCAATTATAGTAATCAATGTTCCAATGTTGTTATATTTTGCCGTTGCAGTTTGAATTCCAATTTTTTTTCACCGTCCGTCGCCGTTGGTTTCGAAATGTCAATGTCAGCAAAGAGAAGAGATAGTACCATAGAGTATAGTAACTAAAATGAATAGTACTCTTTGGAGAAGAGTATAAAAATTGAGGTATCTTCTGAGTTTAGCGGCTTGCTTGAAAAAACCAAATGTCTGTAAAATAAAATAAATCTTTGCTGCAAATATTTTTTATTTTTATACATCAAAACTTTTACTAAAATGGAAATAAGTGGTCGTTGGCTACAGTAGATGAAAAACTTAAGTAGATATATTTTTTCTGGACGACTGTAAACTTTTTTAAATCCTGTTAAACACACATTCATTTAGTATGTCTGTGGTTTAACTATTTTCTTGTCACTGTCAAGCTGCCAAGAGTCAGTGTCATGTCAGAAAACAATGTCAATTATCTGTCAATTCTGTCCTAATCAAAACTATGGTTTAGGAAAAACATCTGTTTTAATTAATTAATTATACCAAAATGTACATGTAAGTAAAGAAAACCTGTGAAACAAAGTGTAAATATAAGCCACAGTTACTATTTGTTCTAACAATGTCTGCTAAGCGGGCTGCTGGGCTCGTTATCTTTAGGAACATGAATCAAGCAGTTCAGTTTTTGATGTTACAGACTTCTTACGGAGAACATCACTGGACGCCACCAAAGGGTAAATTGTGTATAATAGCTGTATTCTAATAACTCGTCTCTCAAGGTACTACACATCCGAGATACCTACCGTTGTTCGTTTATTTCGATACTTCAAAAACTACCTGCCCAAAACTTTTCTTTGTACATAACATTTTTTAATTTTTGCCCAGGCCATGTTGATCCTGGTGAATCGGACTGGGTAACAGCTTTAAGAGAGACAAAAGAAGAGGCTGGATTATTGGAAGATGATTTAGAGGTAAGTCAAAAAGTATGTGTTTTGAGTCTCTCATAATGACTAAATCAAAAATTGATTTTTAGGTTTACAAAGATGTGTCAAAAGTATTGAACTATAAAGTGAAAGGTAAACCAAAAGTAGTTGTGTACTGGCTGGCAAAATTAAGGAATCCAGAGACAAGGGTTATGTTGTCTGATGAGCATCAAGATTTGAAATGGCTCTCATTAAAAGAGGCACAAGAAATATCAGGATATGATGATATGAAACAACTTTTGTTAGAGTTCAATGAGAAAGCAACAGTTTTGTCTTGTTGAAATACTGCTGTGTTACATTCCTTGTTTAGCCCTAACATGTATTACTGGTGATTGAAAATAAATAAATAATTAACCTAAGCTTGTTGTCATTTTATTTTTACAAATGCAAACTATTCTCTTGTCCTAACATAAAATTATGTATGTATTACCACATCACCTAAAGGGCTGTAGGGTTATCCCTTCAGGGAATATAGGAATGAAGAGGTTTGGTAGTGCAGTAAATAGAAAGGGTTATTCAAGGTGTACATGTACATGATGACTGATCCAGCGCACATTCTATGTATGAGTGTACCAGGCCACTCAGAAAGTATTGCGAAAAAAGTTTTTATGTATGAAAGACTGGCCAGTTAAAGTCTATTTTGAAAATATGATTATTTGTAAGTTAAAATAAGTATGTTCCAATTTCAAAATTTCCCTCCACATTTATTTGCAAACTAATTTAAATAATCGTGTCTCTTATAAAAACGGATCTGCGCCGGGAACAATTTCGCGCAAACATTTTTACGATTTCAAATGTCGCCTGAAACCGCACGAATCGTACGATAGACTTCAGATGGTATTTATGGATGAAGGCCCTTGGCAACCGTGTATCGTTGTTATAACGAATTCAAACGCGGTCGACTAACTTTGGGGGATGAAGAAAGAGAGTGGTCGCCGTTTGACGGCTGTTACGGAAGAATAGGTGCTGGCAGTGAAAATTTTAATCCAAGACAATGGGCGAGTTATGTATCATGAGAAAGAGCACATACTGCAGTTAGCATCGGGAAGCCTTCACGAAATTCTACCTACACGTGCATCTTCGCGTGAGGAGGATAGTTTCACGCTGGGTGCCGCACAACCTAACCATACAAGCTAAGTCACTAAGTCTATCAGGTATTGGTGTGGCTATGCAGGTAGACAATGTAGTAGTGTTTTTATTTGTTTATAATAAGCATACCAACAGTAGAAAAAGCGAGAGTGAGTCTCGCGTGTGTCATGTTAGCCCTGCTGGTCGCTTTTCCATTCAAAATACGTTGTGTCGCGAAAGAGTTATTATTGGGGTGAATCTGCCCTAAGTCCACCCACTATTCAACACCACCTAGCTCGGGAGTTTACGTAGGTACTCACATCTGTACTTGACGCATAGGAGAAACCGATCGTCAATGCCAATCATAGGCAACTACTACTAGGAATTTTTTTTAAAGTTAAAAACACACTTATTTAAATTAATTGTTTGTGGGGTATGGGAATGCCACAAAAAAAGTCACACAAACATCATCATATTTTAATTATGGGATCCAACGGTTACTTGAGTGCATTGGTTTTTTTTTTCATCCCTTGTTACATGTATGGGGAGTGCCACATCCCAAGGCATTGTAAAGAGCAATACAAACTAAAAAGTGACACACATCCAGTCCGTGAGGCCTAAGCTGAGCTTTGCATTTGTGTGAGTACACATATAGATAGTGTAGGTGTGACGTCGGCGTAGAGAGCGGATTATACAATCGGCCCAGATTATACAATAAAGCGCTGTGCGCCCCTCCATTGGTGCTTTTGGTAACACAAAAAGCTCAGCTTAGCCCTTGCGGTCTGTACCTACTTACGTAGGTTCGGTAAAATGTAAATGAATCATTTGCACGCACACACAATGCAAATTAATATTTATAAGTATATATTAGGTACACAAACTAGGGAAGGCCTGCCCCATCTTAAAAAATACAAAGACTAAGGTACTCATCGCAGCTTTGGTCATTTAAGTCCTTCTCTAGATCTCTTGGTCAGAAAATGCTCTTAGGAGTTTTTTTTCATCAAGAAAATCTAAATAGCCTGTATGTTATAATATTGCCGTTGTTTGAAAAATAACCTACGAGCATTTCCGGCTTGCTTGACCATTTCTGTAACGGATACCGCACGGCCAAGCCGGAAGCCTGCCAAGACAACATAAGAGCAGTACTGCCATTATATAAAGGTAGCCCGCGACATTCAAATTGTTTGAAGAGATATGAGGAACAGGGTGTAAAGTTCACTCATACTCTTTAGAATCCTCCGACCAGATGGATGTCGTATCTGGTGGGCAACTGCCCGATGATTGTTGTCGGGAAGTTGTATATATGCTATCTGCGCGGTAAACTCTGCTTGCACGATGCAGGATTCGTCTGACGTCAGTGTGATGCGTTTGTTCGCATGTGACGGTGTAGATGCCGCCACATCACTCCCCTCCGGAGACCGGAGGTGAGTGATAGTGGGCTAAGTCTTGTATCTTGCGATGCTCTTTGCCACTGCCAGCTGAGGTTCCAGTCGGTCGGAACCGGATGTCGTGTAGTTCGCGGTGAGTCGGAACTGTCTGCGATGATGCATCCCAGTGAGTCGGGGTGGCGCTGCTTATGCTCCAGTGGGTCGGATCTGGTACAGCGCCGGGTTGTGGCTGGCTGCTGCTGTTCGACCGGGAGAGGGATTAAGGGCTCTGCTTGTGGACTGGCCGAATGTGCAGTGTGCTGTGCCATGTTTGCTGATGAGGCTGAGGGTGATACCAGGTATGCGCTCGCGCTGCATGCTGATGGTCACAAACCCGTTGAAGCCGTGGTTGCTGGCTGGCTGTGTGACTCGCCGCTCTAAAGCTTGCGGGAGTGATGATGATGACGTCACGCTGAAGTAGTTGCACGAAGGCTGCGCTGACGTTCATACTCGGGGTCACCAGTGAAGAGATATGAGGAACAGGGTGTAAAGTTCACTCGTACTCTTTAGAAAAGGGAGGATCCTCCGACCAGATGGATGTCGTATCAGGTGGGCAACTGCCCGATGATTGTTGTCGGGAAGTTGTATATTTGCTATCTGCGCGGTAAACTCTGCTTGCACGATGCAGAATTCGTCTGACGTCAGTGTGATGCGTTTGTTCGCATGTGACGGTGTAGATGTTATTGTGTGTTGTTTCAAAATTGTAGCATATCTTACATTTATTTTTATTTATACTGTAGTTGTATTTCAGTACAAAGTTATAACGTTGATCAAAATTTCATTCCCGACAGGAACGAGTTTGTAATAAACAGTAATAATAATTAAGGTATAGGCATTATTCATAATTACTCTCTAAGTAATAGAGACAAACTACGTATTTTCGGTTAAGAATATAGTTGCAGTGTTTTTTTGTTTCGTTATTAATTTACAACAAACAAGTAAAGAACACAGCGCGTTCAGCACCGTACAAGTGATAGAAGTTAAACTTCAACTTCATGAAAAAAAAAGAATTAATAATAGAGATTTAGTGTAGGAGATGGAGAGAGAGTAATATATTTTTTCTCTCTCATGTCACGAAATGTGCTTAACGTGACGCGTCCTTGAAATTTCACTCTCGATTCTTGTCCGTTTATCGAATCGCCGCTGAAGTTTCCCTTAAAAAACCGGCCAAGTGCGTGTCGCACCTCGCACAATGAAGAGTTCGTGGTTGGGTGAAGTTAATCCAAGAACAAACTTATCATTGTAGTGGAATAAATGTTCTCCCATACATCGATAAACGTCACGGTCAATTCTCCAACTGCAAATATAAGATTGAAATCGCAAAAAATGATTTTTATATGATTTTTTATGTGACAAAACCACAAAATAACAACTTTCGGTCTTTTTAATTTACTTGTGCTGTGTGACCTTACTTCTTCTAGGTCAACGGAAAGTACTCTATCTTGATTAATTGCGAGTATCAAAAGATGTCGCTTAAAGTGCCATATTTTTTTATCGCGTTGACTTGGAAGTTTGATTTTTAAAGCCCCAAGGGACCGTAGACCTACGTATATTTGTTATTAATTTCAACTTGATACCTCCACACGTTGTAGAGAAAAAGGGTCTTGACAGACAGACAAACGGACAACAAATTGATACATAAAGGGTTCCGTTTTATATCTTTTTAGGTATATATATTTTTAAGGTTCCCACCTTAAAAAATATATATTTGAGGGAGAAAAATAATCGACACACTCACAACTGATTCACATCACACCAATAACATTGACTTTTACTTAATATGCTTGCGCGATTGCGACTTTAGGAAACTAAAATATTTTTTTAAGTAGGGAAGATAGTTTTGTTAATGTATTTTCGTCATACCAGTTATGTTTCTAGTCTAAATTATCAAAGAATAAATAAAAGCCGATACCTAAATAGTTTAGCAAATATTTATAACAAGTAAATAATAATGAACTATGTTTAAATACGTCTTAAAATGATGACTTGATAAGTTTTAATTCTGTATTGTACATAATATTTTTTTTTAAATATATCATGTATTTACAATTTATTTCTAACGTTGCTACGTAAGAAATCGAGACCCATTTGAACCGCATCGATTGCCGTGCCGGGGGCAGTCATCACTCCATAACCGCCATGCCCATAACAATGTACGACCTTTACACCATCAATCAGCTCCGGCTCAACACGAACCGGCATTCTGTGAGGGCGCAGACCAACCTTATGTGCGATGACCTCCGCATGTTTCAAGTTCGGGAGGAATTCACAGCAACGCTCCATTATGGAAGCTGCGTCATACTTGCAATAATTCATATTATAACTGTCGTATCCTCTACAACCACCCAATGTAACCACCCCATTAAGCCCCGGTATAATATACGTATCATAATCACCGTAAAACGCTGATTTCACCCATGGTGCCTTCACTTTTATCACTTGACCTCTTATGGGCACCATATCATAATCATTACATAATTTTTTTGCACCGAAACCTGCACAATTAAATACTAGATCGTAATTTGATAAGGACACAAAACTTTCCACCTTTCTGTTTAACAACTCTCCGCCTTTTTCAACTATTATTTTTCCCATCCATGGCAAATAGCGCTCGCATTCAACTTTCAATGTTGAAAAGTAAGATCCAAATTTTGTACCTTGAGGACCTAGTTTTAATTCCTCATTGTTGACTGGTCGGTAGATTGGCACTAAATCTTCAATAAGATGATTTCTAGTGACGTGGTAGTTCTCCTTTGAAAATATGTAGGCTCCTAAGGTCATAACACCAATTTGTTTAGCGTCAGGTGTCTTAAGTATATCTTGCCAGAACTTCCAGGACTCGTTCAGCCATTTCTTCGTAATTGCCTTTGTGGGTCCTTTAAAACTGGTCCCCGGCCTGAAAATCCCAGCGGCAATGTGGCTAGTTGTATCTTCTGTGTATTTTTCAGCGAGAACTGATACTTTTGCGTTCTGGAGTCTATCCTGGAACAGTTTAGCCACTGTTATGCCGACCACTCCTCCTCCGATTACGGCTATATTTGGTTGGTCACGCATCTTGGATATTGTTGCTTCCTGTATTATAAAAAAAAGGTCAATTTAAGTAACGAGCCTGATAAAAATCGGTAAGTCTTGTAGTAGGTACATTGTATGAATACTTACCAAAAAAAACTAGCTCCCAATTATGTACCTACTAATGATCAAAAATAAAATAAATAAAGTCTCCATTGAAGACTCGCAGTAAAAATATGTACCGGTGCCGACCCGAATTGTCAACTGTTGAACTGGGTTTAATGCGTGCCATATATTCTCCCACACACACATACAAGCTCACAATATTTATGTCTTGTGTCATGTCACAAAATCGTGAAGTGTCCAGGCGGCATCTGGGCGTCAGCCACAAAACACACAACACTGGGACTCTCTTCAAGTCACAACGTCTTTGTTTGTGACAAATAATTCAATAAAAGTAAGACGAATTGAAAAATAAACTGAATTACTGTCGTTACGTTATTGGACGGATACCGGAATTCGCTAATGCATTAATTTTATTGAAAACTTTCGCTGACTACTGTGATTACGCCTTAATTGCGTAACGCGACTGCGTAGCGGCCGCACCCACTCGGTGCCACTGCTCGCTTGACCCTGACTTATCTCATCTGTGATACAAATATGAAAACTGACTAAGTGAAATGCGAAGGCGCCATTAGTATTTTGAATGCACACTGATTGTCAACGGTCAGTGCCTTGACTGCCTTGGTGGATGCGACTGTTGCGGGCAACTCGTTTGTAAAAATAGTAAAAAATATCCTCCATCATTTTTTTTGCGGCACAGATAATTAAAAAAATAAAAACAATTCTTCAGTGGTCTGAATTATGGCCCCAGCACAGGGAGTGGCGTATTGATTAGAGAATCTTTTGAAATTGAGTTGTGATTCTTTTGATATTGATGAGCGTTTTGGGTTTGGGATCTTGTTACAAGACTCCATCCTGATCTCTTTTGTTGTTGGCAACATTTCTTTGATTTTGTCAACTGACAAAGTCTAAGTGTCATCAGTGTCCTGCCTGTCCTGTGTCATTTTGTGACTGTCAGTTGTCAGTGTTGCTGTGTGTCAGGTGGTGTCAGGCACGCTCACAGACGCCAAGACTATGTTATGGTTGCTTACTTGCTTGCTGTTCTTTTCTTCGATATAAATCCTGTTGCATGATTTTATTACGATTTTGGACAACATGAACAAAAATTATGAAGACGGTAAACCTGCAACGACCGTAAGTGTTGGTACTAGCAAGGAAAATACTTCAGCAAAGAGTAAAGGAAAAGGTCGCATAAAGAAACGAAAGCGGTATGTTTTTATTATCCACTACCTAGCTAATGCCCGGCATGCGTTGCAGGGCCTTTTATTTTATTTTAAACCAGCCGTTCCCGGAGCGGCCTAGCGGTTTCGGAGCCGTTTTTGAGTTTGAGCGAGACTAACGAACAGCAATTATTTTTTTTAGAGAAGAAGAAAATAATAACAACAGCGATACCAGCGTTGTTGTTATTTTTGCAAATTTTTGGTCGCTCACAATAGGCCTTATTAGAAGGTTAACAGCCATGTCTGAAGGCAATAGCTATTGTGTGCACTGAATAAATGTTATATCTATCAATAGGGAGGGCTATGCTTGGAGTTTCCCTACGTGATTGAATCAGAAATAGATCAGCAGGAGACCCAAGGTAACCAACATAGCCCAACAAATTGCCAAAATTATGCCTAAGTGGCAGTGGGGTGGGCGCTTTTTCAAATCAAATGGGTGATTATACCAGCTTTAGCTGTTAAAACTAAATCAGTAATTTAGTTATTTTATACTGAAATTTATTCTGTAACAGTTATGGTATACAGTGAAAACTGTTTATAACAACTTTGCTTAAAACAAATGAACCAGATATTCCTATGGAATGTAGAAGTCCTGCATGTACGAAAATGTATGTTTATTAGGACTATTGGTAAAAAATCGTCAGCATTTGGACGGTCCCTTCAACTTTGTTAATAATAATATTCACCAGCTACAATGGCTGCCACTAAGACCAACAAGGATAAGAGTAAATAAATGACATAATAATATTTTTATTTAATAAAAACCATTCTTCAGTGGTCTGAATTATGGCCCCAGCACAGGGAGTGGCGTTTTGATTAGAGGTTCTTTTGAAATTGAGTTGTGATTCTTTTGATATTGATGAGCGTTTTGGGTTTGGGATCTTGTTTCAAGATCCCAGATGAAGATCAATCTCTTTTGTTATATAAATATTATTTGTCGTTTCTTTATTTTTAGCAAAATAAGGATAAAAATAAATAAACGGCATAATAATATTTTTATTTGCTTTGAAAGTAGGTACATAAATAAGGTGTTTACAAACTTTGTGATCCCTGTACAATCTACCTTAAATTAGGCATGCAAATATTGAAAATAAATTTAACAAAAAAATTAACTCCTTAGTCACATTATAATTGTCGAAAAATAAAAATGAAAAAATAAAATTAAAATTATATAAAAAACCAGGCATTATAATGTCAACAAACACATACTGTCAAATTTGAAATCTAAAGTGTAGTGTATAAGTAGTTTTGACTGTACTTATTTAAAACTGATCAAAGGGGGGTCTTAGAGTGTATGAGTTTTTTTGTTTTTCAGTCGCAACAGTGAAAGTAGCAGCGAATACGAGGATGTACTAGCAGAAAACTCTGTAGAGGTGGACAGGAGTCTACATGCATCGGCAATAAAAAATAATTTAGATGAAACTAGTGTCAGGAAAATTATAAAGGTATGCATAAACATAACATAACATAACGCCTGTAATCCTAGAAGGGTTAGGCAGAGGTGTACCTATAGTACACCCACATTTTGCCAGTTAAGCTTAAGTCCCAAGTAATAGGGGGCGAGCCTATTGTCATCAACCAACACAAATCCAAACTCCGGGCTGCTACTGAGAAATCCTAGATAGAAAAAACCAATAACACTTTGCTTGACCTGGGAATCAAACCAGGACCTCATAGACCACTAGAGCAACGAGAAGAACTCATGTCTTATAAATAACCTGTGCTTATTATTAACTAGCTGTTACCTGCAACTTCGTCTGGAGTATTTTGTATTTCAATTATTATTATTTTTTTATTAATTTTTTTAATATTAAGAAACATGCCCACTTTCCATACATTGGCCGCATTCCGAGTTAGACTATAATCGCTGACAGCGCTCACATCGATAATTTGCGTACCGAATTAGATATCACGATTATGACAGCTGAGAACTGTCAACATTTCGCTCACAGTGATATTTCTAAAGGGCATGGTCGGCGTTATCGCAAGATGGCGCATGTCATGACGTCATCTATGACGATTCACATGACATCGTTATCGCGCTCACGCTAATTCGGTACGGACGTAAGCGCGCTCAAATCGATTACAGCTCAATTCGGAAAGCGGCCATTGATTGACCTGTCACATGATTCGTTTTACAGGTCGCGTCTACCTACAACTAGTGTTGTCTATTAACAATTATTATTTATAATAACACAATATCATGTTGTCTTTTCATTTAGAGGCCAGGAAAAAATACTATTAAGTAAAGAGGTTTTTGAGGTTATACACCTGTCAGATAAGGTTTGACAGCTGTTTAGCCTCAAAAACTATACGATTACGATGTTAACATCAAATTGTTTCATAGTTAGTCGCTGAGAGAGTTTCTATTACTCTGAAATAAATCCCTCTTCAATGTAATTAATATCATTATCAAATCGGCATGAGGCCGCAAACAGCAGTTATATTCTCGTAATATCTCGCCGATACTGAGACTTCACATGTGATGATAGGCCATCCTTGTTTTCTACACTACATTTTGTGCAAGTTAGAGCAATCTATGATACCAGCCTATTACTATCCCACTGCTGGGCAAAGGACTCAACTCATACAGAGAAGGCACGAGCATTAGTCACCAGGCTTGGTCAAGACGGGGTGGCGATTTCTGACTTTTATTAAGATTGGTACTTGCCCGGGTTTGAACTCACAGCCTCGTGCATAAAAGGCGAAGTGTCAAACAAATGACAGCCTGTGATAGAGTTCGTTTAAAGTAGTATAAATTGTAGTCTTTTTCTTTCCACACCCATACATATAAAACATAAAAAAATCATAGCTGGTCATAAAATAATAAGTAAAGTAAAAAATGAATACCAATGGGGAAGGCAACTGTCAAAATAGCGCTGTCGTAGCTAGTTCCCAACACAAGCTAAAAATACAAGGCGTGATGTGGTTTTATTTTATTTTAGCGAAAGTTGACTCGATGTTGTGTTCCTAGATACTCAGAAATTGGAGTTCGAATTTCTCGTAAGCCCCTAAAATTAGAAGATTGTGCTTTAAAGCTATTCGTACAGATTTTTTTGAGTTCGAATTTATGTCGTGAACATTTTGAAGAAAGTGATTACGAGGAAATATTAATTCTGACACTTTCCATGTCAAGAACTTGATTTAAAATACTGAAATCACCGAAAATAACGAAATAGTGAAATAAAATCAAACTCATGAATGAACATAAAATGAAATGAATGAACGAAATGTCAAAATTTTTGTAGGCCGTAGGGACCTAGCTATGGTCACGTCATCTACAATTAGCTTTGCCCGACCTTCCCCATTGGTTATTATAAACATTCAATAACCACATGAGGAAAGAACAAGTTTTTCGTATTATTACGAGGGCGGGTCAATAAGTCCGTGACTTTTGGAATAAAACACAGATTTTTTGATAAATAAATGTTTTATTTTTCAACATAGTCTCCCTTGAGCTCTATACACTTTGTCCAACGCTTCTCCAATTTTTTTATCCCTTCCAAAAAATATGATTTGTCGAGGTCCTCAAAATAGGCCTTTGTTTGCGAGATGACTTCATCATTGGAGTCAAATCTTTTTCCACCAAGCCATTTCTTCAGGTTTGGGAACAAGAAGTAGTCACTCGGAGCCACATCTGGAGAATAGGGCGGATGAGGGAGCAATGGGGAAGGTCGGGCAAAGCTAATTGTAGATAGCGTGACCATAGCTAGGTCCCTGCGGCCTACAAAAATTTTGACATTTCGTTCATTCATTTCATTTTATGTTCATTCATGAGTTTGATTTTATTTCACTATTTCGTTATTTTCGGTGATTTCAGTATTTTAAATCAAGTTCTTGACATGGAAAGTGTCAGAATTAATATTTCCTCGTAATCACTTTCTTCAAAATGTTCACGACATAAATTCGAACTCAAAAAAATCTGTACGAATAGCTTTAAAGCACAATCTTCTAATTTTAGGGGCTTACGAGAAATTCGAACTCCAATTTCTGAGTATCTAGGAACACAACATCAAGTCAACATTCGCTAAAATAAAATAAAACCACATCACGCCTTGTATTTTTAGCTTGTGTTGGGAACTAGCTACGACAGCGCCATTTTGACAGTTGCCTTCCCCATTGAAACCACTGAGCCATGAGAGATCCCTACGGCTTCCACAATCTCTTGCACTTTCAATCTTCGGTCGGCCAACACCATATCGTGAATTTTTTCGATTGTTTCGGATGAAGAGACCTCAACTGGGCGTCCAGGACGTTCGGCATCTTCAGTGCTTGTACGGCCACAACGAAATTCAGTAAACCACTTTTTTACCATTGAAATCGATGGTGCAGGGTCCCCATAGTATTTATCAAGCTTAGCCTTGGTCTCGGTAATGGTTTTTTTTTTCGCAAAAAATAATGCTTAATAAGCACACGAAATTCACTTTTTTCCATTTTTTCCTCAAATTACTGGGTAGTCTGATAAAGATAGCTGTCAAACACAAACTAACTGACGCAGCAAGTTCAAATTTTGACAGGAGTCAACTGACAGATGCCTGTTGACAGGAGTAGTGTTGCTTTTTCAGTAAAGAGGTCAGAAATTCAAAAAGTCATGGACTTATTGACCCGCCCTCGTATTTCGTGTTTCCGAAAATGATAAACATAGTAACATTGCTTTTTTTCTTGGCTTTATTTGAAAATTCAAGTATGTGATACGCAATAAGCAAAAAAAAAAGCATTTTTTTTTAGATATTTTACATCACTAGACGCATTCGAAAATTTTCAGGTCAAGACTGAACATGATTCTTTCCCGATGAAAAGTAGCCCGTCTCATACCTATCTCTTATAACGATTGATTCATTGGTTTAGTCTTGAAAAGGTAACAGACAGACAGTTACTTTCGCATTTATAATAGTGGAAGTGTTGGTCTTAGTGGCAGCCATTGTTGCTGATGAATATAATTTTAAGCATTACTGTGTTAATTTCTGACTTTTTTTAATGCACTGCTGTCTAATGAGCAGAGGTCGGAGTCTGCCGGTCATTCCAGAAGGCCAATTCTCGTATTTAGAAACGCGACAATCAATGTTAAAAACTTGTCAAAAATGTAGGTAAATTCTGTTAGGAAAGCACTTCCAGCGTTACCTTATGAAGTCTTCCGCTCTAGATTAAAGTATGATCTTTGTTGTGGTTGCTAGGTTACACTTGTTATTCTTTATATCCAATATCCACGAAATCTAAATGTTTTTGTAAGAACCAAATTTTGTTTGCTTTACTTTAATAAATTCAAGGTATTCTTGACAGATTGAGACTGAGATTGGAATGCGAACTTTCTTGAAAATACGGGAAGTGCCCCCTCAGGTCCGCATTGAAGTGAGATGACTAGGCCGTAGCTATATCGCGGCGCCCCCGTAAGGGGGCGTTGCGTGCGGTGCCGGGGCTTCGCCCCCCGGCCCAGATGCCATACGGCGACTCGTAACTACGGGCCTCTCGTTGTGGTTGCTTCATGGCAATGGGTTTCGTGGTTGTCATTCGTTGGGCGAACGCAAGCTACGCGCGCCCATGTGAGTGGTTGCTATGTGTGTTTCTGTAGGCACGCCGCGACGCTATTAGTACAAAGCGTCGCTTGCTTCACGGCATCTCGGCGGTCAGTCACCGCCAGGTGAGACCCCTAGTTACCTAGGGGAGGCCCAGCGATGGCGACCTGCGACAGAGATGCCGACTCGACGTTCCTACAGAGTGGGTGGTTGGTTGGCCCCCGCCCGTCCAGATCACAGAGCTAGCCGTTCACTGTCCGGGCTAAGGGGCCGACATGTGGGTGTGAACGGTATTGTATTTGTGTAACACCGTTCAATGTTTGCGTGACTTGCAGCCCGCGCCGCGCCTACACGCGTGAGTTAGGGTGCCTGTATAGACATTTATGTAACGTGCCTATATTAACCTAGAACACGTTACGTAATGGGTGTGTGTGTTGTGAGTCTGGAGTCTTTTTGTTACAGATAAGTCGCGTGTAACTTGGCTACGGCTTATCTGGAAGTCAGTCCGGGTTTTTTTTGTGACGTCATCTGCATCCCGAAGGAGTTGGCGGAGGGGGGGGGGGCGGCCTTGTGCCAGAAGGCCGCAGGCGTCCCATTTTGGGTCGCCCCGGGTGACCTAGCCGTGGTACAACGTTAGTAGTGCGGCCAGGCCATCCAGGATGACCAACTCGACATCCTGTCCCTGCCTGATGGCCTTTATCAGGTCCATCAGTAATTTAATGGCACAGGTTGTGAAATCCGACTTTTCTGTGGCTGTGTTGGCGTCGGTGGCGCCGCCACTGGATTCTTTTTGGAACTCTTTTTCCTTTAGTCCCTTTGTTATCCGCGGCGCCGTGGCGGCGCTAGCGGTATGTTGCAGCTTATTCACAACCTGTGTCCCGTTAAGGCAGGGGTGGCTATTGGGTTTTCTTGGGTCGTGGGGGGGTCGGGTTTCTTTCCCTTGCCCTTTCCCCCGCGTCTCTTATGCGTGGAGGTAGCTGGTCTGTCTGAGGGCCCGTTGGCCGCCGCCATAAGCGTCATGCCCTGGGCCTCTTCTGGGATCTCTTGTGGCCTCTCAGTGGCCACTTTGGGCCAGCGTGATGTGGCCTCTCAGTGGCCACTTTGGGCCAGCGTGATGTGGCCGTCATGGCGGCGGTGCCCGCCCGCTTGTTCCGGATTTCCTTCTGAAACACCGGACACTTTATGTTGCACGCGGGGTGTGGGCCACCGCAATTCACGCAGGTGGCCGGCTCTTCCCGCGGGCGCGGGCAGTCTCTCGCCGCGTGCTCCCCTCCATAACGCACGCAAGCGAGCGGGCGGTGACACTGATGCGAGCTGTGTCTGAACAGCTGGCATCGGTGGCACTGGGCGGGTCCTCGTTTTCCGCGCCAGGCCTCTATCTTGACACCACGCATCAACATGAATGTCGTGGTGTCGTAAATGGCCCGGACGTCCGGAGTCTTCTTGAGGATCGCGTGGAATACGCAACCGGGTCGTCCTTGTGCGGCCTTGATATGGCGTACATAGTCCGGCTGGTATCCCAGCGTTTGGAGCTCCTCCTCTATCTCCTTCGGGTCCGTATCCGCCGGTAGTCCCCGTATGGCGATCTTCAGACTCTTCTCCGCTGGCAGCGAGTAGGCGAACCAGCTAATGCCGCTGTCCTTCTCTAGGCCAGTCAGGTATCGCTGGACCAGCCTATACTCCTCCTCGCTGTCTGGGGTGAAGCGAAGTCCACCTCTGTATGGACGAGCGTTAGGAGGCCGGCCCAGTTTGTCCCTGATGGCCCGGAAATAGGCGGCCCAGTTTGGCAGCCTCTCAACTACCAGCGGTGGATATATGGGCTTCTTCTGTCCCGGCTTTTGTTGCCACGTTCTTGTCGCGGCGCCGGGGTGTTCATCAAGGGTGGTAGTAGCAGTAACGGGGACGGGGGGTGGCCAGACCCCCGCGGTTGGTGGCGGTGACGGCGATGGTGACGCAGGTGGCGGGGGTGTGCGGCGCGCCGCGTCGGCAAAAGTAGGCGACGCTGGCGGGTCCGGACTCCGCGGCGCGCTTTCGCGCGGTGGCCGCGGCGAGTCGGGGCAGAGCCGCTTCCCCGCCGCCGCTGTGGTGTCGCTCGAGCTTCTGCGTCGACGCTCACGTTGGTTTCTGGGTTCGAGCCGGGACTCGAAGTCGGGGCCCCGTGGCGGCGTCGGTGATGCCGGCGACATCATCGTGACGTCGGCCTTAGCCGGAGCGGTGTCCGGGTCGCGAGGTCGTGTCGCTGGTCACGTCTACGCGACCGGAAACGGCCGAGCCCACGGATGCCAGCGACATGTTCGATCCGATGGACGAACACGGCGACATAACCGCGGGCGAGTCGTAGGCTGAGGCACGGGGGGGCGCCGGTCGCCTCGGCCTGGAGGTGGCCCTCAACAAGTCGGAGGCCATGGTTTTTCATGGCCCCCGGCGGGCGCCGCCGGCCGGACCACACATTGTGGTCGGGGGGGTCCGGATCGCTGTCGAGCCCACCATGAAATATCTGGGATTGGTGCTCGACAGCCGGTGGGACTTCGGACCCCACTTCCGGCGGCTGGCGCCCAAGTTGTTGGGCGCGGCTGGGGCGCTGTCAACGCTGCTTCCCAATCTGGGGGGTCCGAGCGCCGCTTGTAGGCGGCTCTACGTGGGGATCGTGCGATCGATGGCCCTTTACGGGGCCCCGATCTGGGCGGCTGACCTGACGGCCGCCAGCATCTCTGTGCTGCGAAAGCCGCAGAGAGCAATGGCCGTCAGAGTCATAAGGGGGTATCGCACGATCTCCTACGAGGCGGCTTGTGCACTGGCCGGATCCCCGCCAGGAAGCGAGGGCGCGGGGCGAGCGGCCGACGCAGCGCCATATGGAGCAGCGTCGGTCGCAGCTTCGCGAGGTCCTGGTGGGGGAATGGCGGGACAGGCTTTCACGCCCTACCGCCGGCCTCGTCACCATCGAGGCGGTCCGGCCAGTGCTCGACCTCTGGCTCGGGACGAGGCACGGCTCCCTGTCGTTTCGTGCGACGCAGGTGCTCTCGGGGCATGGTTGCTTCGGAAAGTACCTGTGTCGCATAAACAGGGAGCCGGACGCCCGGTGTCACCACTGCGTCGACTGCCGGGAGGACACGGCGTGGCATACGCTGGCAGAGTGTGCCGCTTGGGAGGAGCCGCGCCGTGCCCTCATCTCAGAAGTAGGCAGTGACCTGTCCGTCGAGTCCTGGGACGCGGTGGTTTCCTTCTGCGTAACAGTGATCTCGCAGAAGGAGGATGCGGAAAGGGAAAGAGAGATCTCGTCCACACTCCCGATCCGCAGCAGGCGCACCGGGCGCAGGCGGAGGGCGGACAACGCCCTCTTCCAGCCCCCCTAAATGGGTCCAGGGGCGACGGATTCGGGGATATCCGTCGCCCCCCAACATCAGGACCCGAGACGGCGGCACGCGTAGTGTTCCGCGCGCGCTGCTCACAGACGTTGCGGGGGGAGTACACCTCACTCCCCCCGCCCGAGACGGGGCCCGCGCAAGCGGGCCGGCACCAGCCGGGGATGCGGAAGAATTATGTGTTCCCGCATCCCCGGCGTAGGTGTGAGATGTAACACCGGGGTGGTTTTTAGTCAGTAAGAGTCTGACAGACCCCTCCGCCCGCCCCAGGGCGGAGGACATCCATGAGGATTTTCCACCACGGGAACAAAAAAAAAAAAAAAAAAACGGGGCTGGCGCCGGTGAGTCGGGTGCATGGGTAGCACTTGGTACTGACCTTGATGTTCTTGTGGTGGTGTCGACATTTTTTGCTGGCCCCTCTCGCTCAGCCATCGCCGGTCCCGCCAGCGGGAGGCGGGGGCCGACTACAGCGGTGCACGGAGCTGGTAAGCTTGGGTCCTTGCTGGCACAGACGCAACCACGGCGGTCGCGGGCGGGGACGCGAAACTCGGCGGTGCGCTGGTGCGTACTGGGGGTGTGCGGGGGCGCGCGGACGGTGTGCGGGGGCGCGCAGGGTGCGCGGGGAGTTCGAGCGGTGCGGCGGAGCGCGCGGCATACGCGGCGGTGTACGCGGCGGCATACGTGGTGCAGCGCTCGGGCGCGGGTGCGGGAGCAGAGGGAGAGAGGAGCAGTGCGCGACTGGGGTTAGCGGCAGGTCCCGGGGCCTGGATGGGTACCGGGCGGAACGCGGCGGGGCGGATCACTACCGCGTGCAGTCGGCTCGACGACGGCCTGGGCGCAACGCGTGCAGGCGCCATTGACGTCGGTGGGCCAACAGCAGCAGCGGCGCTCGATCCCCCTCCTCTTCCCTCTTCCTTCTTCTTCCTCTTCTTGTCCTTCTTCTTTTCTTCACTCCGTGTGGAGCCGGCCGGCGGTGCACAGGACGACGCAACACCGATGTTTGGCATCGACGACGTCCTGTCTAGCGCCGGGCGGGACTCCGGTGATCCGGCATCGCAGCCTAACGAGCCGCGCGTGCCGGGCTTCGGCATCGCAGGGGGTGTGGTCTGTGAGATGACTGACCCTCGAGCTATATCGCGGCGCCCCCGTAAGGGGGCGTTGCGTGCGGTGCCGGGGCTTCGCCCCCCGGCCGCACATGCTGTACGGTGGCCCGTAAATACGGGCCCCTCATAGGGGTCGCTTCTTGGCGGGTGGTATTGGGCGCACGCGAGATACGTGCGCCTATGTGTGTGGATTCTTGTTTGTTTCTGTAGGAGCGCCGCGACGCTTATAGTAAAGCGTCGCTTTCTTCACGACATCTCGGCGGTCTGTCGCCGCCAGGTGAGACCCCTGGTTACCTAGGGGAGGCCCGGCGACAACGACCAGCGACGAAGATGCCGACTCGACGCGCCTACAGAGTAGTTGAGTGGTCCCCGCCCGTCCAGCTCACAGAGCTAGCCGTTCACTGTCCGGGCTAAGGAACCGTCATGTGTGTGTGAACGGTATTGTGTCTGTGTGACACCATTCAGTGTCTACGCGAACCGCGGCCCGCACCGCGCGTTTACGTGTGAGTTAGGATGCATTTGTAGAGGTGGATGTCTGTTTGAAATTACGTAACGCGCCTATATTAACCTAGGACACGCTACGCAAACGGGTATGTGTGTTGTGGATGTGGAGTCTTATTGTCACAGATAAGCCGCATGTAACCTGGTTGCGGCTTATCTGGGAGTCAGTCCGGTGTTGTGGGGTCGTCGTCCGCTACCAGGTCGCGGGGGAGGGGTCTCGCGTCAGGGGGGCGCGCATGCCAGGGCGCAATGTCTTTGACGTGGGTCAAATCCGATGCGTCGGCACGCGCGAACATTCCTTTCGCGAGGCGCTCCACAAACTCATCCAGGCTCTCAATCCCGAGGTCCCTCTGGATGACGTCGTTCCTCACGTAGCGAGGGGCGTCAACAATGGTCCGCAACGCCAGGTTTTGTTGCGTGCGGAGCAGCCTTTGAGATGACTGAGATGTTTGGGGCCCTCTTAAATGGTATTGCGACACTGGGGTGGGGGGGGGGGGCACTATGGAATCTATGGAGTGGGTTTTAGAATCTCAAAATAACAAGGAATTAATTATTATAAAAATTAGAACTTGCGAAATACACTTTTACCAAATGAAAACTCATTAGATTTACTAAGAAGTATTCATTTAGTATAAGTGTATTTACATACCACTTAAATGGCAGACCGGCAGATTCCGACCTCTGCTAATGACGCAAGATAATTTCACTTATTGGTGATCATACATTACATCACAATCTCTCGTCGTGATATTTATTTTGGACATATACATATGATTGATTCACCCTAGACCAGTGATGGCGAACCGATATACATCTACGTGCCATTTTTTCCAAATAAATATTGATTGTGGCCATGACGTGCCATCAAACAATCTTGACTTATTGACAACTGAAAAAAAAACAGCGTATATCTTGATGACATATATACTTCCAAATTTATACCTTGATTATTGTACAGTAATGTTACCATTAATAGTATTTTATTATTAGTGCGACTTTTCCTGTTACACACTAGCTTAGCTACCTTATTACTGTAATGATGCCGTCCCCAAATTATTTTGTTACGTGCCGCCAATGGCACGCGTGCACTAGACAGTCAGCCCCGCTGTCACCTTGCTGACTGGCTAATACCACTACCATTGCATGAACTATTCATAATATTTAGTTTGTTCTAAAACAAGAGAACATCGATGTTACGTCATGTATGTGTCTTTTCTTTATAGAAAGTGGTGACAAATGACCGTGTGCTGGCGCTCGTCAAGATGCGAGAGGAAGAAGACTCTGGTTCTGAAGAGAACAGCCTACGACCAAAACTTACGAGAGCTAAAGTCAAGTATGTAAATTTACTGAAAAATACTTAATAAAAATCTAGAATTCATTCATTTAACGGACTTAGCACAGTGTGAACTGCTTGGTCTAAGTGTGAAAGCATGAAAGTGCTATCAGGGATGGATTTTTGAAAATTCATCCCTTTCACGGGGTGAAAGTTTAGCTGGGAGTTCGTCACCAAAGTTATAATGTGGTAAATGGTACTTGAGACTTCTGTTTATAAGTAAAATTTGGTTGCATCATCGTTTTTTGCCGAATGGCTAACCTAATGCTCCTAAGAAATTGGCAATGGGATTTTTAAATTCTGTCTCAAGGCTAGCCTTACCTTCCAAACTCAAACCATTTATTTCAAATAAACCAATTACAGGCACTTTTGAATTGTCAAGGTCGGTCGGTCAGAAAAACGAAGCTAGTAGACCATTCCAAAGCGTAGTATATTCCATCTGAACCCACTGGTTACTGAACTGTTAAACCCGACAGCTGTGGTAAAAAGGTTGAAGAGGAACAACCATAAGTGAGATGCGCAGCATTGGCTTCTCCACCATAGCGCCATTTGACACGGCACCACAACAATTTAACATAAAAAAACTGTCTGAAACTGCTATACCAATATTAAAAATGGCATTGATATTTGACTACTTTGGATAAAATGGTCACTGATTATCACATTATTTTTTCATTCATATTTTGTACTAGCACTTCGCCCGCGTAGATTTAGTATTTTCCCCTACAAAATTGAACTACCCTACATCTCGTTTAAAAAAACGTATGATTATATTCTTATTTGTATTATTTGATCGATTAAATATTTCTGTATCTGTCCGTGACATCACAGCGGGCCCTATCAGAATACCAGCGCTGTGACACTTATTTTTAAGTGTTACAGCATTATGCTGAGATAGGGGCCTTTTAGCCTTGTACAGGACTTTGTTTTTTTATTTTGGTGTTATTAATTATTATGTTTTTATGAGTGTGTTTACTTCAGTTTGTGATACTGCGTATCACACAACGTACTGTATATTGTGTATTCCTGTGCGAGTCCTAATAAATAGTTTTCTTTCTTTCTTTCTTATTTAAAAGAATTCGGGTCAATTTTCTTGTTTAATTGATGGACAATTATTTTTCATATAAACTGTATGGGGGGATACAGTTTATATGAAAAATAATTTTCTCAATCAGTTCACCCCGAAAGTTTTTATTTTTGAAAAATCGTTTGTGACGGTTCTATTATTTGACCTCTAAGTTATTTGTACAAATTTTTGATTTAATCAAGCCACGCAACGCAATAGAACCTCCCTTCTAAGTCAAAGTCAAAGCATTTATTTCAAATAGGCACTAAAAAGCACTGTTGAACGTCAACATTTACATTTAAATAGAATTGATTCTAGGCTATGCTAACATTAACTACCCCTTTTCAATAAGTTAGGTGTAGATTTACGAAGAACCTTGATATTATACGTTATACTTTATTTCCGGCCTTAAGTAAGTACCGAGTTTCGAGATAATCAGACCACGCGTAAAAATTCTTTCATAAAAACTTTAACGACATGATTAAGTAAGTTTTTTATTTTCAACTTTATTAACTCAAGAAATAAGATTTTTCATACAAACAAAATCCCTCCTTTTCATCCCTTTAAAAGATCGATATCTAAAAACGCCTTCTTAATGCACGCCTACATTGTAAAAGAAAGCCGTGTGCTTCACGTTCCTAGTTCCTAGCTGGAGGCCTTAATTTATTAGGGCACCACAGGCAAGTCCGCTTAAGCAGACGACAACCTTACAGGTTGACCTGCGAGATGCCATACAAAAAAAACACTTTCCTAGTCCCAGTAGTTTCGGCTGTGCGTTGATATGTCAGTCAGTCACTTTCTCCTTATATATTCATTTATTGTATAGATGTATTTGAAATCATTGGCATCTTCCAGCCACCAACTTTGAAGTATATGAGCATATTATTTATTATCTTAAATGTGATAAGTTGCTGCACTAGTTTAAATTGTTAGTACCCATGAGTACATTTAGGTTCTTCAACTCATAGAAAGACACCAATAATAGATCAATGAGTAGATCATTTTACTTTATTTTCTATGTTATTTTTTATTAGATCTTTTCAAAGTACTCTTCAATAGCTCTATACAAAGTTTCATGCGTCTGATTCAGTTTTCGAAACACTTTTTCTAGTCCGCACACTCGACACCTTATTTACAGCCTGCCCGAACGCTGACAGCGCATCTTCCGGCTACGAAAATTGTATCCCTTTGAGTAGATTTTTTATTTTTGTGAATAAAAAGAAGCCACACTGTAGTAAGTCAGGGCTGTAAGGAGGGTGACCCAAGAGTTTGACCGACGTGCTGTCCAGGAAGTCCCTCGTTTTGAGCGCCGTGTTCGGGGGAGCAGTAGCCCGCGGAGCCCTGTGTTTGGTTGCTTGTTGCTTACAACAGCGAAAACTTCTGCCAATCATTTGGTAGTATACCATTGAGCATTGATGCTTCTTTGGTTCCGTAAAGGAATTGACACCAAGTAGCCAGTCAAATTGAAAAAGCCTATAACTGGCCAGTTTCTCAAACATAAAACTTTTTTTCGCAATACTTTCTGAGCGGCCTGGTATTCCTGTACAATAAATACTTTTTCTCTCTTTCTTTTCTTTTAGATGCTTTTAAAATAAATATGTTTCAGGGAGCTAAGGAAAGTGTCTCCCAAAACGCATTCAGCTACAGCTTGGAATTTGGAGAACTTGGAGCTGACTCCCATCAAGCACATCCCGGTGAAGACCAGGCCTGAAGTGAAGGCTCTCATTGCCCAGGAGTTGCCGGAAGACGAGGATGATGAAGAGTATGAACCTACCCATGATGATGTGCCCGTTAGTATTAATAAACTAGTATGCGTATTGGCAGAGCATTAGCCCAGCAGTAACGGCCTCGAGTAACGTGTCGTAGGTCGTGGATTCGGACCCAAGCAGGCACATAATTCTGTGTAATTTATTTCATCTCCACTGCTCTCGAAATTGTGAAGGAAAACATCGTGTTGAAACCAGCATGTCATATGTCATAGGACCTAAAATTCGAAGACATGTGACAGTTTGCGTGGTGGATTGTGGCCAACTTACCCAAAATAACAGCAGATAACAAGTGCGCGGTCCGTGTGGTCGTTTAATGAATGAAAAAATAATAATGCATGGTCAAAGTGTAATAGTTTTGTTATTAAAAAGGGATTACTAAATATATTAAATTACAGCTGATGGTGTATTATTCTTATTAGGTATTCAAAATTCCATCAGGGTGATTTGGGTCATGTGCTTGGTAAATTAAAAAGTTTCTTTGGGAAAGTTATTTGTTATGACGAGTACAATCATGTATTAAGTAACGGTCACTAATTACCAGTCACCCTTTATACCAACATCCAATTTTATATAAATTGTGATGACTGTCATTTTCAGAGTGATGATGACCTAGGCCTAGAGTCATGCAGTGACATGGACTCCCAGCCAAGGACACCGGCTACACCTCGGAGCCAACACTCCACCAGTCCTAAAGTCATTAAAGATGGACCCTTCAAAGTACCACAGGTAAGATCATAAAGGTCGTTTTACACTGGCGAGGCGAGGCCTGGATGGGATGGGCGAGAATTTGAAATCACGCTCACCCTTACACCAAAAGATGACATCGCTTTACCACGCCGCTATCTTGCATTTTCATTTAGACTTCACTATCGGCTTTAGCACCCTCGAAAACTATGAAAAGGACACCCATGACGAACACACACACACACACATACAGACACACACATGCACTCATACAGACTTACACACACTCACATACATACACACGCTCGCACGCACGTACACATACATACATAATTACATGCGTCAGCTGTCGCGCAGCATACACTGTACACGTCCGCTGTGTACAATTATTTACACTATACATAATTTCAAAGAGAAAGGTGCCGAAATCACTCCTCATAAATGTATAAAATACATGAAAATCTAATCTGAAATCGTAAACTCCAAAAAAAGCGTAAGCGAATTTGTTACACAGAGGAACTTGAATATTGTTGCCTACTAGAGTGCGCAGGTAATAGGTACAGTTTTCTTCTATGTTTAAATGCAGGTTAGAACTAACCTACATAAAAAAAATGCTCATTTAGCTAAAAATAACGGCCACAGCCTCTCTTCCCAAGCATTTATGAGTCCTTTTTTAATTACGTTGTCTTACAGGACATATCAACTCCCACACGGAGGAAACTGGACCTTGAAGAAGACGCGACAATCGCGCTCCGCACTCGATCAAAGCTCAGTCTGTCGGCCACATCTATAGAACACATTGAGAGTACATTCGTCCCACCCGACGATCTTCCGATGCCTGCGGTCGATGACCTCTGGAACCAGTTCTTAAATGAGTGCCTAAACCCAGCGTCTACTTCGAAGAACGAAGATGATGATGAGACTGATCCGGAGTATAATGTAGCTGCTGATCCGGATGCGCGTGAGTTGATAAATACTGTTTCATACTTAGGGACTGTTCCGTCAAAGTATCTAATGAAAGTGTAAACAAATCCTGTTCAGGTTAAATTCTTACGTAATCACTCACTACAATGTAAATAAATAAAATACTTTTAATATAAAAATTTTATGATTTGGAATATCAGATTCAATAAGATTAATCAGTTGAAGAATCAAATAAAAACATGTTTTATGGTGATTTAAAATAATAATAAAATCAAAGCAGTAAATTTGCAAGTTGCACCAAATTGACTGCTTGAAAATTGGCATCCATAGGTACGATTTATGATTTATTTGTTTCCAATTACATCCGATTTTTTTGAACAGGCTATATCGCACAAACTTTATACACAGAAGTCCGGCTCTACACAACAAGCGAAAAAAGGCGCACTCAGATAGACGCTTAAACGCATCTCAAACAAATGCCCGTCGCAATTGCGCTTGCACTCGCTGTACGAAAAGCTTACCAACTGTCAGGTTATAGGAGTCCATATGTGTTTATTTAATTTGACTGTTTATGCAATTTATATTAATTATTTTCATTTATTATATGCATTATCGACTAACTACAAGGTTTGTTTTAATGAGTTGTATTGCAATATGTCATCTCGACAAATGATCATGTTATATTTTGCCCGAGCAGACGGCAGCAAGTTCGTCAGATTTAACTGCTTGCGGTAGCGTCGGGAGTCGGGTTGCCTCCTTTCCTCAAATATGGCGAGGGGGATACGGGCTGATCTTTGCGTTATGCTCGTGAACAGGTGCTGCTTACAGTGGCGTTCCTTTTTACTAAAGCCGAAAAGCCTAGCTTTCAATCTAACGGGAGCCTATTAAAAAAAAACACTTCAAAACTTGTAAACAATTCAACTCAATCATGTTGCAATAATTGATGAGAATAATAACATTATACACCGCGCGGCGCCAAACGGTCGCGTCGCCGCCGCCGCCGGCCGCGCGCTTATTTACGGTGCAAGGTTGCCAGGTTTACGTACTCAAAGAATAATATTTCATTTCCGCGCTGTTTTAGTTACGAACCGTTGCCAAATTTCTCCGAAGCCGCAGTTGCGAACCCCCTCTAACGCTATAGCGTTAAGCAGGATGCGAGATCGCGTCCATGAATGAAAACGTCAAGTGCTCTGAGATTGCTTTGTTATCTCGCTCACACGAGCTAGATCAGATCTAGCTTTTCGGACCTTTCATGTTTTGCAAAGAAATTTGACAATGTGGATCAACCACATTGTCAAATTTCTTTGCAAAACATGATCACTAAGTTTGTACATATTTAGCAAATTGTTCCGGTGTGCGATGCCGGGCTTCTGACTTTTATGAATGAAACGATTAACGAAGTGTGTGTGTGTAAATAGTAAAAGCGTTTGCGTGCGCAAGAAGTTGCGCAGACCGTGATTTTAAATTAGTTCATTATTTGGAGCTGTTACTGGCGCATTTTTTTTTGCTTTGTTATTTATTTAATTTTTCTGTGAAGTTTAAGTGCTGTGGTTAGATTTTGCTGTGATTACCTTTGTTTTGAAATGGTTAAAAGTTTCTTAATTTTAAAATGAATTCGGAAACGCTTGCAATTGTTCCATGTGAAGGATTAAAGTGTGTGCAATCGTTACTCGGAAAGGTAAATATGTACGATGCGTATACGTGAGTTTTAAAGTCAAATATAATCTCGTTACCCCTTAGCGTGTAGTCGCCTAGTCTTTTTTTAGTATTTAAGTTTAAGTCCTGGCTGGAGGCCTTAATTTATTAGGGCAACCACAGGCAAGTCCGCTAAAGCAGACGACAACCTCATAGGTTGACCAGCGAAATACCATTCCCAAAAAAAATAACGACCCTTCGTTATTCTCATTGCGGGCATCGCAGAGGTAAGATAATGAAACGCTCAACGTTATGATGCTTCATTTGGGTTTGGAAACATCTTATTTAACCTAATTAATCTAAATAATAAACCTAAATAATAAAAAATAATTCGATATTAAACATATAAAAGTTCTGATGACTTGTTTTCTACTAATAAATGATGATTTGCAGTTTTACAGCTAAGTTACACATTAAAACGCTCTAATTCCTTATGGTACATAACAATTATGACTCCTATTGTCCCTATATACTAATACAAAACGAAAATAGTTATAGAAACGTAAATTATGTACAAGAAACGTGTGAATCTTAATAAGAAATTATCTGATAATTTTAGCGCTCGGTACACTACTTGCGCCCACGTACGAAGAGACCTTAGGGCGTCGTGCACACACATATTGCAATATAACTCATTAAAAACATTGAAATAATTAGATTATGTCAATAATAAATGAAACTACGACCGACTATACCTAGTACCTATTGGAGTATTGTACTTTTATTATAGGTGCATCGTCTTATAGTATACAAAATATTTTAAAAGAATACGGTGGAGTTCCTTGCCCATTCTTCTCCATACGAAACTACCATTTGGAAGGGGCCACTAGAATCAATACGTTTTTTTTTGTAAATGTTTGCGTTAAAAAATGCCTTTTATTTAAGTCGGGTATTTGAAAAAAAAAAAAAAATACTGCAATACATTTTGACCGCGTAGGTATTGCGCTTTTCTATGAAATATCTGGTATTTTTTTTATAATCGACTTAAAGTTTCTAAGCTAGGGGGTCTAGAATCATGAGCTTAATTCATGGTTTCTGTTTGTGTGTCGATGTCCCTGCCACCCTATATAGGATAACCCCAACACCAATATTAATGCTGGTGACTGTACTGTCTGACATAAATAATCAAAAAAAAAATTGAAGCATCCCAAAACGATGAAGCAGCAGGGGGAACAGTATAGGCTGATTATGCTTATGCTATTATAACAATAATGCCAGAGAGACACGAGTTATCACGTCAGATTTGTGTGTACACTGTTCGTTACGACGAACGCGACACGAAATGCCACGACACGTTAGTTTGCTTCTAAATAACCAACATACGTAGCATAATGCATTAAAAATGCTTAGAGCACCGAATCCCATATCTGACATGGAAATCTCTTTTCCCACCCCGTAGAACATAACATTTTGTTTCATTTGCAGATGATGAAGACGAAGAGTCATTAGGCAATAGTATCATCAAGATATCTAAAAAAGAGCTCAACGATTTGGTGACGGAGCTGTTCAACATAATTCCTGAGACAGCTACTGAGGAGGAACTTATGGCCAATGACCTGACTAACAGCGTGCTCACTGAACGTAGTCAGGCAGAGGTACTTTTGACTTTGTTGAGCCGGATACACATTTTGGTGTTATGTCGTGTCGTGACGTCTTCTGGTGCAGTTTTAGTCAGTCAAAACTCGTTGTGATTTGACGTAGCCCTGAAAAGATTAGTTTGATTGGTGTATTCGACGCCTCCGTCACGAATCTCACTACACAAACTCATTACTATCTATACTATACGTCGCTGACCAGACCCTCGGACACGTTTTCCAGAGTTTGTGTTCAGTTCTTACTGAACACAAACTCTGCTCAAAGAAAAGTATCGAAATCTGAGCCTTATTTTATGTCATCTACAGTAACATTCTCATTATTGAAGTGAATAGGATCTACCACTTCTTAGTATAACAGCGACGCGTAGCTCGCGAGTTCTACGAAAGGTATGCTACCCGAGTATTTAAAAATATACTCTATATGTAATACTAAATAAAGCCCATATTTCAATGATTAAAATGGCCCCTAAAAATTCGTTCACTATTAGTCAGTTACCTTAAATATATGAAATATAATATACATATCTCGAATCAGGTGTCCACTCGCTGGGAAGGCAAACAAGAGCCTATTTCAGACGATGAAAATGGAAACAGGCAGAACTTATCTGATAGAATCACGTTTGAGAAGAATAATTACTCAAGGGTGTCTCGAGGAAAGAGTGAGCCACAAGACAAGGAGGTAGCAAGAGCGCACGAGACACCAATACGTGCTAAAAAGGATGCCCATAAAGAAAAGAAGAAGCCAGAAGAAAGAAGAATTTTGCCTAAGTGAGTAAGGATTGGGCTCGCTTGCAATGCATATCACTAAATACAGGGTAGTCTAAAGAATGACGTCATAAAAAAATAATTGAACTCTCGTGCCCAGGGGTATGCGAAAACCATGTATGTTGCGCGATTGTTGTTAGTTTTCAACCTATTTTTTTCTTCTTGGATATTCTATGGAACCGCTGTCAAAAAATTATATCTTTATTTTCAATCGGCATTTTCATTCTTCTTTTGCGCACTTTTCATTGTTATGGAATATTCTTTCAGGCATAAAGTAGTCATATTCCCATTCAAGATACAACAATTTTGATCGAAAAGGAGGTTTGAGAGGAATGTTAACTTTTTAAATAAAAGACCAAAACTTACTTACAAAAGTCCCCGGTTTTTTGACTCAGTATCACTCGAACGTTAATTCCTGTTATCTGAAAGAATATTCCATAACGAAAATTTGCAAAAAAAATAATCATAAAAAGTAGGCCAAACAAAGTCGTCTGACACGTCGATTACTCACTCTCGCGTCGTCTCGTCGACTCTATCACCCATATTCTTAGTCAAAACCTCATGATTTCCTCGACTTATCTCAACCTAACTTTTTGGTGGTTTGATATTCATAGTTGCAATTTTACTCCTCATCTCAAACAGTCTCCTCAGTCGAGGTGAGTTTGAGTTGAGGAATCAACTCTCAAATATAAGATACGTCAGCATCTACCTTGAGGCTACCTTCAGGTAGTCAACAAGGAAGTTTTAACCAAAACACGCGTATTTTATCCGATTTTCACAATGTCTTCAGTGGAGTTAATTGATTATTGACGTATTAGTGACATATCACCTCGACTCACACTTACTCAAGGGACCTTAATATGGCGACTATGAATACCGATTTTGAGGGACTTCAAAGACACGCCTTGAGGTCTCCTCGACAGACTTGTGAGTCGAGTAGCAGTAGTTCGAGGTTACGAATATGAGTGTAAAATCACGTCTTAAAATAATATCGCCATACATTTTCAGTACCGCGCGACAAGGACGGGAATAATCCCCTCCAAAAACTTTTAAAGCGTGTAGCTTCTTCATATTAACAGCGATTTAACTGATTTTTTCGATTATCTTATTGACTATGCTATTCTTTGAAATTACATAATGATTTGAACATTTTTATTATTAGTCATCATCCCTATTTGCATATTATTGTTTCATTAGACACATACATAACACGAGAATCGTAGCAGGTGGCGTTCTGTAGTTTCTGCCTACCTACATGGGTATTACTTTAGACTTTTGTAATATTTATTTAGAGCGCCCGATAAATAGCGCGTATTCTTATGGACCGACGTCGCGCTATAGGATATTCATTCTATGTGTACCATGTGTTTGTTACCAGAAAGGCGTCCACGGTGGTGAGGGTGTCCGTACAAAACGAGGATGTGTCGAGCCCTTTAGAGACAGCGCCGCTATTGATACAGGAAAACTTGAAAACCGTCCCGCGCACCACCGAGCTCGTACACATACAGGTCAACCAGGCTGACAACGTAAGTTCACATTACCAACCATCCAGGGTAGTTCAGAGTGATTGAAAGCACTTATTTACTTAAATATCGCTGTCACACTATAATTAAATAAACTGCTACAGCCATTCATACAATCTTCTTCTTCGCGTCGATGGCACGATACTTGTTCATAATGTACTGTTGGCCCAAAACTTTGCCAGTTCCACGGCGTTATCGGTGGTAGCGAAGAGGTCACTTTGGCGTCATGTTTCAGGGTGCAACATTCCGTGGTCCACTTCGAAACCCTGAACCGTCTCCGAACCCAACTGGGAAGGTGTAAGTCGAACCGCGTAAAGTATGGCTACTTTGACGGAAAGGCAGCAGGGTGTGGATGTGGAGCTAAGTCACAATTAAACTATGCTCCACCTCCTATCCTGCCGTCTGCGCCCCAAAACATGCAGCCAAAACATTGATACAATAAAAACCCATGATACACTCCAAATTATGTAATTTTAAAGTCTACGATAAATCAAAACACATAAGATTTTATATTGCCCCATTACGTTTGTATCCGGTAGTGTGGCGCTAAATATTTGTCTCACTCACAGATAATCGACACCAAGAACAGGCCCATTCCGTAATTTAAAAAAAAAAACACTTTCAATCAAAATCTTCTTAGGTTTGAACAATTCGTCTGGTACAAAATTAAAATAACAAAATAAATAATGTAAAATTGACAAAATGAATGGGATGGTGAGTGTGTTACGGAATTATTTATAAAATAGAACGTTATGGACACTTAAAACTGAATAAAGGCGGACGTTATGCCTGAAGTATTTTCTACTTTAAGATATCTGCAGAACACAAATAAACAGACAAATTAACATTATAATTACCCCTCCGTAACTCGCTAGGTTTGAAAAGGAAGTATTTAATAGTAATAATATTTGTGCAGATGCTCCCTGAACAAGTCCAGATACTGCAGCAGCAGCTAAGGCAGCACGTGCAGCTGGCGACGTCTTCCTACCTCCAGCTGTACGTGCACCCCATACACTGGAGCTACGCCTCCAAGTACAAGGAGTACTTAGTAAGTAACCGTTTAAAGAATAGTTGGCGAACTGCACCACAATGCAAAAATCGTCGTACAGGTCGCGCGGTGGATCTAGATCGCTCGATGAAAGTAGTGGGGGCAATCGGCGCATGTGTACAATCGCGCACAGAAATTCTTAGTGTGTTATTAAGGGCTTTTTATATATTTTAATTTTGAACCTTAGTAACTTAACATATAAATAATAACACTAGGTTTTGCTTGTAATTTATCTTGTTAGAAGGTAAATTCAGAAAAATTAAAAACGAATGTAAATTTTAGTTACTATATTTAATACATAAAATTGTAGGAAAATTATTCATCCGATAGTGGTGATATTCCTTCCATTAATTCATCTTAGTTTCTTTCTTAACGTAACAATTTACGTCGTAAATCATTTTTCTGGCTTGCCGTTTTAAAACTTTATTTTTATCCATTTTTTTTACCACTACGTATTAATAATACGATAACACAAGCTGTACGCAACACTACCCAAGAGGCATGAGACGCGTGAACGCAACGCGGGAATTGAAGAGCGACTGATCTACCAATGACGTGTTGCCGTCGGCGCACACCCGCCCCCCTCACGCCGCACGTCACCAAATAGACCTTAGAATTGAATACAGCGCATGCCCCTTCCACTTTTGCCGAGCGATCTTAAACCATCGCGCGACCTGTACATCACTTTCGTACATCTATCCTATCATCTTCTTCTTTTATTATAGAAATTGAACACTCATTCACTGGTTTCCTGCTGTTCCTTAGTCTCGATAAAACTCAAACACGGCTTTGTTTTAGTTTTAGCGAGACTAAGGAACAGCAATTGATTTTAATAATATCACCTTTACTGTTGGCCGATGTGAATAAAAAAAAAACTAACAGGGGTTTAAAAAAATATTGCGAGTAAAAATTATAAATTAAAGTAGCTTTTTCGTGTCTGTCTGTGACCGTATTATTCTTCATAACTTCGCAGCGGATTTTGATGCGGTTTCACAATCGTTTAGAGGATTTATTCCGGAAGGTTTATACGTGTAATAAGTTCATAAAATACTTAAATATGTATAAAAAACTCGACGTTTTGTCAAGTTGTGAAAACCGTGCAAAGCACCGAGTACCGATTGTTTTGTTCACCAACTAAGGTCTATTCAAATCCTTGTTGCCAATTGAAGTTTATTAATTATTTACTAGTTTCTGTCCGCGATTCCGTCCGCGTTACGAAAACTTCTTTTTCGCTTAGCGTTTAAAAGCTTAGATTTCAATTTTTTTTTTAATTTTGATCCTAGGAGCCCTAAGATAATGTTAAATAGCCTATAGCCTTCCTCAAGAATTGGGCTATTAAATGCAAGATGATTTTTTGAAATCCGACTGGTAGTTCCAGAGATTACAATACATACATACTTTTACCACTTTATTATATTAGTGTAGATATTAGTATTTTTTATAATAAAAATACAAAACACAAACGATTTAATATATATATTTATACTTAAACGAATATCAACTTTATTGCTGTTTAAATTGAGTTGATTTCTGAATGACTAGTACTATCAAATCGATCGATGTGTCAAATTGACAACTGGGTACTGTGCAATATTATACTACTGTTTATGTTCACCCAGGAAGCGTTTTCCAAGATGGCGGAATCAAACCCGCAGTCAGTAGTGAACGTATGCAACCTGAAGCCGGCCGTTGAGCTTATCACCACGTGGGAGAAGACTGTTTCAGACAACACGCCTGAGAACCGAGAGATGATCCAGTGAGTCATACATTTCTATATCTAAAAGAAATGAAAGAAAAAAATACCTAAGAACCTAAAGCCTGTTCCAAAACTATCGGATGAAAATATATATAAAGCCCATACCAAAATTTTGAAGAAGAAAGATACTTCTTGTCTTTGTTGTTTCCGACAATTTTATTATTTAGGTATAGGAGAGACCTTAGTAATTTCTGACCTTTTTTCACAGATTTATCCAAAGCGAAGCGGATCGATGGTAAGTCAAAAGAACAAACATGTTCCACTGTAGTTCCACGCCCGCGCTTTAAAAGCTTCAATATTTTTTTCCGTCTAAGACAAAGACCCCGCCATGCCCTTAGTGTTTTTTTGTAAACCCTCATTCAGAAATAGGAGCCCCGCTAGATTCCGTCGACTACGCCTTATTATTATTGCTTGAAAGTAAATTTAGACTCGCCAAGTGGTCTTCGCCACCCTTAATACTCCCAATCCCACCAATCCCGAAAGAAACTTATGGCGATTTCTTTTCGGCACCTATGGTTTTGCTCACTTAGGGGTATAAAAAATATACTAAAAAGAGTTTTTCAACACAGTTGCCCATAAAGTGGCTCTTATTACACTACTTTTAGGTTCATATTGCAGTGTATTAAACACGCGTGCTTTTTACTTTACATTACCGCACTCTTGTTTTTTTAATATTTTTTTTCTTTCATCTCCGTAAAGAGTTATTGTATAAATACAATGAATGTTTTTATCATCTCCGAAATATACCCAAGAAAATGAAAACAACGAAATTATTAATAATACCAATACCATAACACAAAATGTAAAAATGTCAACAAAAACTGTTCAGTATCATTTTGAGAATTGTACTTTCAATAATTGTTTCAATAATTTAAGATTTCCTACAAAGTTTAAGGTCTGCCCCGTCTCAAAAACGGCCCCAGGACCTATGTTTGGACGTATGTCGTACGCTTCTTAAGCGAGAAAACAGTCAATAGGTAGACGCTGCGGCGGTGGGACAGGAGCTTTACTTCATCAGCATCAGCCTATATTTGTCCACTGCTGGACGTGGGCTTCTCTAGTGAACCCCACTGAGCCCGATCTTCGGCTCTGCCAGCCGCCTTTCGCAAGTTGTCACTCCATATGGCCGCCGGCGTCCCACACTACGATTGCCTAAACACCGCGTAAACTCCATTCTAGAACTCGTTTTCCCCAACGATTGTCAACAGTCTCGGGGTTATAAGGTCGTTAAACATAACCTTGGTTTTGGTCTATGTTCAGCCCAAGACCGATACATCAAGAGACGACAGCCTCGTCGAGAGGCCTCACTAACGTGATACAAAATACTCATAGTCCAGTCACTTTTCGGCGTGCTTTTTTCGAATTTGCAGTTTGTCACCATGGCGCTAAGAAACGATAGGCTTTTTGACAATCTCTTCCAGACTAATTTGATTTGGCGGCACGAGCAGCAAAATGAAAATTCGAAAAGAGCACGTCGAAATTAATTAAACCACCAATTTTCAAAACTCCCAGAAATCTTTCTAGGTGCACCAAATGATTGTTATCTATTATTATATCTCCCTGAAATTGCTAGCCTGCGCCGCGGCTTTCACAAGAACCTGTACGTGGGCGAGTTCCACGAGACATTCAAGAGCGTGGTTGCGAACAGTCCGGTGTTCCTGTACCCGTACTTACTGCCCTCCATGCCGTTCCGCGGCGACCACCCACGACGGTTCTGCTACCTGCATTCTGAGGACGAGTGAGTATCATTATACATGGTTTCTGTCCGCGACATCGTTCGCGCGAAAGTCGTTAACAACCACAATATACTAAAAGCCCTATATAAAAGGTACCCAATGTCCTTTTCTGCACCTCCGCCATAGTTTCATTATGATTGGTTGAGTTGTTAACTCATGAATGCGTAACAAATGAATACACAAACAAACTCACTTTCGGATTTATAATATTACTAGCTGTTGCCCGCGACTTCGTTGCGATCCAGGATTAAAATTAGCGTATGTATTTCTCCGGGTCTTTTTTTTAAGTGTAAAACATCACAGTAGTGATACTTTATTCACATAACAATCTAGCCTGTTAGCTAATAAGTCATTTAAATATAAGTTAAACTGCTAAGTAACTATAAAATTAAGAAATCTTCCAATAACGTCTTTCTTATTTATAATGTTCAGGGGAAGACACTTGATTCATGTGTTCTTTATAATAGTCAGCACTTGCACTACAGCTTAAGTTCACTCACACTGCACTAAACTAACTCATAAAGTTTAACCCTTTTTAATCTTCACACTAATTTAGTGTTGTCAAGGAGTTTGATCGCCTCGACATTCACGTGATGATGAAGTCTGTGTTCATGAGCTTCTGCATATTTTTGTATTATTATGTTAACGACATCCATATTGAGGTCCCGGTGGAGGTCGCTGTTAATGGTCTACCCATGTCCCACAGGAACGAACTACCGGGATTAAAAGTATCCTATGTATTGATTAAGGTTATAAACTATTTGTGTGCCAAATTTCATCCAAATCCGTTCAGCCGTTTAGCGTGAAAGCGTAACAAACAAACTTACTTACTTTCGCATTTATAATATTATTTAGAAATTAGTATTTTAAGTTAGAACTAGCGACTAATCCCTGTTTCGCCCGGTTATTACGACTTGATAAAACATGGAGAAGCGGGGGCTCTGTGTCAGCCTCGTCCAGGTTCTACCGTGATGGCACCAATATCGTCCGCCCATCTCACCGCCGGACGTCCGACACTTGGTCTTCCAGTCCTTGGACGCCGCTCGGTCACTGCCTTACTCCGCCTATCATTACTGCTGATTCTCCATCTCAATGCTCCATTTGAGTTTGCTTTCCGATATCGAACACCTTCGGACGTCTGCTGATGTAGTCGTTAGAACTACCTACCTATAATCTGGAGGAAATAAAGTTTACTTACTTACTCCGACAGACTCATAGCCCTAGGCATGGAGCAGTTCTGGAAGTACGTGAACGACAACCCGGAGTTGTTCAAGTCGGGGCAGCGGCGCGGGCGCTGGGGCCTCAGCGTGGTGCTGCACCTCGTCATCAAGCACCTGCTGCCCTGGCTGCCCTTCAGCATGCTGCACAGCCACGTGCAGCACGTCAGGAAACAAGGGGACAAGGAAAATCCTATTAATGTAGGTGTTTTCTTACACAACAAGGCATTTATTTAGGTAATGTTTAAACCATCTAGCCAGTTTTCGTATTTTGAACTATCGTTCGGTTTTTTTTTTGTTAATCGTGACGAAGACACAGGACGAATGACATGGTTGAATACAACTGTATTTTTTTTGTTATATGATTTACAAAGTTACCTGTATAATTTCAATCAATCAATCAATAGCTCCTTTATCATGAAACTCAATTATTGTGCTATTTTAATTTCTATTATTTCCTTTCCTGTGTTCTATTATATCTTGGAGTTCAATGTGCGTCATGGCAATCGCCTCACCCAACGATTTTAATTGTTTTCTGTTTTTTGCAACTCTACTCCAGTTTAGACCTGCTTTGAGATTGAGTTCTTCCTCCCCTTCTGTTCCGTAGTTGTCCTCTATTTCGCTATCTCTGGGGCACCATTCTGTCAGAATTTTACTCCATTTCTCCTGGAGGCTCCGTAACATGTGATCCGCTCATATCACTTTCATTTGGTCTTTCTTAGTGAGTATTCGATCTGTATGCTACTTATACAAGGTAAAATATTTGGGTTAAGGAAGGTTCAAACAGTTTTTTTTTGTTTCATCATGTTTTAGATATCGTTAATCATCTGTGGAGTTTCGCTAGCTAACTTAATTTGACCCTGTATAGTAGTTATTCTAATATTAACTTTTTTGCAAATGTCTTTGTTAGCAAAATCAGCCTATAGTGTTTCCACAGGGCTCCTCTCGGTGAGAGGGAGTGGACCGTAATCCACCACGCGGGCCCAGTGCGGGTTGGTAGAGGTCACATATCTTTGAACTTAACATTTTTTCCTTCACTGTTTTGACAAAGTAAAGCGCGCCTGCCTGGGTTCGAACCTACGACCTACAACAACTCGTAAGCAACAACAATAACAGTTCGCTTAAAATGAACTTGAGTGATTATAACTAGTACTTTTAACATTAGTAACCTCTATGGTGTTGGAGACATTATATTACCGTATTATGGTTCTGTTTTATGTTAATTCAAATGTTGTGATGTATTGCTTTAGTCAGCGTTTGAATGTGTTTTTATTGTCACATTTTTATAATAAAACTATGAATTGTTTCTTTTTCTTTCTTAGTTAGGAAAAGGATCTGCAGATGATGATTGTTTAACTTTACAGTAACTTACGTACGTTCAAAATTTTTCAGCAATACCTGCGGACTCGCGAGGTGACGCCTGTGAAGCACAAGCTGTTGCCGTACAACCCCACGTTGTCGCTGTACGAGCAGCCGGAGCACGAAGTGCCGCGCATCTGGGTGCGCTACCTCGCCAAGACTAGCAAGCGGTTCAGGGTAAGCAGACTATTACGTATTTACAGATCTACCAGCAAAAGTATGCGCTTCGGCGATCATCGTCTATCTTCGGAAATACGAACGCGCGATGTGAGATTTAATATAGAACTGTTACAACCACGGAAGTTCTTACCGATGTCATAGTTTCAAAGATCGAGAATAACAACTATGCAATTCAAAAAATAATTTCAAAACTTATGAGGGATATATTACAAAGTGCGACCAGGTAGGTGACCCAACAAAAATGAAGCTTCTTACGAACTCGTTATAGGTGCACTGCGACAAAGTACTATAGTACAATACTTAGAAGTATGGCCTGTGTGGGGGGCTACTCGGTGGCGCGACGTTCGTATTTGGAACACGAAGATTGCTGAAGCGCATACCTTTTCTGGTTCACCTGTACTTACTTTTATTTAAGCTGATCAGCACAATGTGAGTGAAGGAACCATGTTTTTTTGTTCAACATCGTAAAATCGACAAAAATAAGGCGCATTTTCAGAAAATGCAAACAAAAAACCAAATCATCAATACATAGCATAATCAGCCTATAACATCCCCACTGCTGGGACACTGGCTTCCTCTCAGTGAGAGGGAGCTATGGCCCCGTCCCCACTGACGCGGACCCAGTGCGGGTTGGTATATGATAACAACCCTTTTATATAAACCCAAAGGAACGTTTAAAATTTATATAATAAAATAATGTGTTAACTTACGTCATTTAGCCAAAACACTAACAAGACGTTATTACCATTTCAGAGTTACTTAAACAAACGAACATACAGGACTGGCGTGCCAGCTAACGGCGTCGACATAGAGATGGGACAGGCAGTCATCGAGCCCATCAAGGCGCCGCTACCGATACACTTCTCCAAACCAGTCGTCGTAAAGACACAACAAGCCGACAAATTCGACATACAGATAACGGACAACACACAAAAACCAACAACAAACTACTATAAGTTTGTCGAGACAAGCACTGGTGCATACCTTCTACCTCTTACTAATGCCACGATGACAATTGACGCTAACTCGGGGCCAATTACGACGGCCATTTCGGTGGGCGTCGCGACGCCTGAAATGGAATCTGTAATTGCTAACAATCTGCCAGAAACATCAAAAACAACGAAGACCAATGAGCAGAAAAAGGACCACTGCACTTGCTGTGTTCAACTAAGAAAAATATGCAAACAAAGACAAACAGTCATAACTGATTACTTTGGTAAAAGAAAGGAAAATATATGCAGTTGTAAAGAAAAAAGATACCCAAAAGTATCAAATAGATTAAGGCTGTTGGTTAATAATCACAAATATAATTATAATCAAGCATTGCTAGAACTGCAGACGAAGATTGATCGCTTAAAGCAAGCTCAAAAAGATAATTTAAGACTGATTGAAAGTGATATTAGTAATAACGATAGTGATTTAGATGATATAGGTAAGTACTATTTAACATCTATTTTTTTAACTCAAAGTCGATGATATTACAGCCGAAATCATAAAAAAAAATACTATCAGCTTTTTCCCGCGGATTTGGGAAAATATTCCGCGGGAACGTACAACCGGCAATAAAAGTACCCTATGTGTAAATTCAGGTTAACAATGTATTAATTTCGTATCACTACAGGGAAACATGTAACACCCATGACGAAACAAAAACAAACCCAAAACCAAAATAAACGTAGTAATACTGTGATAGTAACAAGTCTCCGCGACTCGTCGTCTCTCCCTCGTCTGTGTATAGATTTTTGGTTTGGTTTGTTCGTTCACGTAATACGTTGTTGTTATACAACTGCATTGGTTTACGCGGTGTAAGCCAGTAAAGCTCCCGGTCGGCATGATTTTTTCCGACATCTTGAACAATCGTAGTATAAGACAGCCAATTTACACAAAACTTTAATGAGTTATACATCTAAACCTTCCTCATGAATTACTTCGTCCATTGGTGAAAATCGGATGAAAATTCGTTCAGTTATTGTTTTTGAGTTTATCGCGTTCAGAACCGTAGACAGAAGCAGTGGGGAACTTTGTTTTAAAATACACTCGGGAGCAAAACTATGGAATCACCTACTTGTAAATTTGCTACAAGCGATCTTAAGAATTAAATGACTAATGTAGGATAATGAAAATGGTACCATTTTAAAGATTATACTGTAACCCTTAAAGGACAATGCCAGAAACTCTATAGAACTTTGCCCCACTCAAATCAAAAAGTCATTAACAAACCTGAATTATGCAGCATCTTAAAGCTTATATAATACTGTTAACTAAACATTTGTCCTAATGCCTGTAGAACTTGCAGTTTCTGTTAAAATCTTAAAACAATAACGACATTGATTATAGGTTTAAGGTGCAGTTTATAATCGTTAAAAAGCGATTTTAACAACATATAATATAAGTTTTTTGTTTTACAGGTATTTAAACCTTTTTGTTGTTGTGTATCATGCGAAATTAGTCACGCAATAGCAAATTCAGGGGTTGAATTCCTTTTATCATTGATTTGTAATCGGCAAGTTCTACTGAAAAATAATGTATTATGAAAAGGTCCTATAATCATTACAATTATTTTCATTAATTTACATTGCCCCCTATTACATGGGACTTAAACATAACTGGCGAAATGTGGGTGTACTATAGGTACACCTCTGCCCTACCCTTCGGGGAAAAAAGGCGTGATGTTATATATTTACATTTCCTGTAAAATAACATTTTCATTTATAAAATTTTCATTTAAATTAGACGCGTATTTAAAGAGCTATCCTGGTTTAAGTGAAAGAGTAAGGAAAAACTGAAGGAATAGGGAAATGGGGATCTGGAAAGAAAAACAAAAATTTAGCAAAATGTCTTCAATTGTTCTTGATTATTCAATATTTTATGTTGCCTCCTCTAGCCCTAATAATAGCTCGAAGACGACTCCTGATGGACCTAATCAGCTTCCTGATAGAAACTTTTCCACTCCCTCCCTATCAAAGCCGATTTCAGCTCAGCAACACTTGAAGGAGCTGGATTTCGGGATCGAACGCTCCTTTTCAGCTCATCCCACAAGTGCTCAATGGGATTCAAGTCGGGGCTGAGCGCTGGCCAGTCGAATGTGGCGATACCGACTTCACCTAGGAATTCAGCAGTGTCACGTGCAGTGTGACAACGGACGTTATTGTGCATCAGGATGAAGTTATCACCGACATTTTCCGCATAAGGAACGACATTTTCCAGCAGAATGTCGGCGATAAGAATAATTAATAAAGCGATAATTCGGTCTGAAGTTAAGCCGCCACCTCGTCCCCCACCAGGCGAGAATACGAGCTCCGTTTTCCGATCAAATGAAATGCCGGCCCACATCACCGCCCGCACATGAACCTGCCTGCGAAACAGCACTGAGCAAATCGCTCTCCAGGCCGCCTGCAGACCCGGCCGCTTCGGTCGCTACCGTGCAAGCACATTCTGCTCTCGTCTGAGAACATAACTCGCCTACATTGCTCGTAGTCTCAATTAAGATGGGCCCGAGCAAATTGAAGGCGTGCTTGTCGGTGAGATGCCGTCAGTTTTGGGCATGTGGCAGGCCTTTTTGGAGTCAGGTTCCCTTGCTTTAGTCTTCGCCGAACTGTTCACTCACTGACAGCCCCACAAATTGGTCTGAGCTCCTGCTAAACGTCGACACCAGTCAAATGACGGTTTCGAAGAGAAGTTGACACGATAAAACGGACATCTCTCTCAGAAGTGCACCAGCGCCGTCCAGATCTTGGTTTCGGGATGAAGCTTCCAGTTTGTGCGACATCACGCTGGCTAAGCCCTTGTTGCAGTAGGGCAACAATTTGTGCTGCTTCCGTAGGAGTGGTATCCATTTTCGTCCAAGGTCAAGGGTCGAATTAACCGGAGACTTGTATCAGTCAACTTGTGATTGCTGACTGATAAAAAAACCTCGTGTAGTTTGGGAGCTTTTGGCCCTTTGCCCGAGGGTGCGGTCTCTCGGTACCTTTATATGAGGACCCGTCTTTTGGGTTTCCTCCCCGTTTGTAGGGGGGCGCTTTTGGTGGGAGTGCTTATTGCACACCTAGTCGCTGAGGGATGTGCCTCTCCTCAGCGTTCTGTAGTGTGTTACTGGAGTGTGTATAAGAAGAAGTGGCAAGAAACTCCACCGGTACTCTTTTAAAATGTTTTACAATATTTTGTATACATTAATTATATTTCTAAATGTGAAGACGATGCACCAAGAATAAAAATATTATACCACAATTGGTAAAAAGAATTAAAAATAAAGCAAAGGCAGATAAATTAATCACGTGATAGGACACTGTGCTCACACATTTACAAACATTGTAAAATAAATGATTTTCCTAAAATATTAACTAGGAATAAGTCAGTGTGTGAGTAAAGTAAAAATAACAAATTATACAATACAATAAGCAACTAGTATGATTTTGTCTAGCCTCTAGATTGTCCTATGGAGCAGGACCAGCATGTTTCCAAGCATTCTTATCTAGGATATAATCCACTAATTTGTAATATGCTTGTTTACAAAGTGTACTTTTAACATGAGTTTTAAACTTTCTTTCATTTAATTGCAATATATCAATTTTTTTTAAATTATATATTGTTATAACATTTAACACAGTACCCCATAAAAGATGTATGTACTTTAGATAGTCTGAAAAATGGTTGATCTATTTTATTTTTATTTCTAGTGTTAATATTATGTCTTTCACTTATTTTATTAAATAGATGCAGATTTTTTCTAACATACATAATATTTTCATAAATGAACTGGCAAGATACAGTCATTATATTAATCTTCTTAAATAGTTCCCTAAGAGATTCGCGGCGCCGTAGATTGTAAATGGCTCTGACAGCTCTCTTTTGCAAAATAAAAATGGATTCAATGTCAGCAACCCGACCCCACAGTAAAATGCCGTATTACATAATGCTGTGGAAGTAGCTAAAATAAACCAAACGCGCGGTTTCTAGGTCTGTTAATTGTCTTATCTTTCTAACAGCATATGCGGCCGAGCTTAGTCGCCCCGCGAGAGATGTTATATGGGGTACCCATTGTAACTTCTCGTCTAGCGTGATTCCTAGGAAAACCGTCTGATTACTAAATTCCAGTTTATCTCCGTTCAATATGATGTCACATTCGCTACTACTTATAACATTAGGTTATTTAAATCGAATGCATTTGGTGTTTTTCTCATTTAGTACCAAATTATTTACCGTAAACCAATCGTGGCCCTGAAGAATAGAGTTATTCACGTCGTCAAGATTTTGTGACCTTCGGTCTATTTAAAAGATCTATGAAGTGTCATCTGCAAATAACACCATCTTCGGATTTTGAATTAACTGGGGTAAATCATTAATGTAAACTAAAAAGAGGAATGGACCCAATATCGAACCTTGAGGAACGCCCATTGACATTTCAGAACCCTAATGAGTTTGTGCCGTTTATTTGTACTTTAACCTTTCTATCTTTCAAGTATGATCTTAGCAAATCAAGAGCTTCATTCCTAATCCCATAGTGCTCCAATTTCAGCAGAAGTGTCTCATGGTTTACGCAATCGAACGCCTTAGAGAGGTCGCAAAAGATTCCAATGGCATCTTGTGATTCCTCCCAAGCGTTTAAAAAGTTCCTTATTAGGGTGACACCGGCGTCATTGGTACAACGTCCTTTTGTGAAACCGTACTGATGTTCATGGAAGATGGAGTTTTTATTAAAGTGACGTAACATTTGATTGAGCATCAAGTTTTCAAACATCTTACTGAGAACTGGCAGAATTGACACGGGCCTATAATTATTGAGCTCTATCACCGGATTTGAACAATGGGATCGCTTTACTATGTTTCATAAGATCCGGAAAGACTCCTTGGTCTACACTGGTGTTAAATATGAAAGCTAAATAGGGCGCAAGGGTTTCGATGAGAGATCTACAGACTTTTACAGACATTCCCCAGAGATCTTCTGTTGATTTAATTTTAAGATCTTTAAAAGCTTTTATAACAGCTTGGGGGTTTGTATGCTGAAACCTAAACTCCAAAGGGCATGCTTTTACATTATTTTTAAGTAAGGCAGCAGAAAGCGCGGGTGAGGAATTTAAAGCTTCAGTAGTTTTAAGTGGAACATTAACAAAAAAGTTTTCAAATTCCTGAGCTATATCTACATTTGAGTTGATGGGGGCACGTGCAGTCTCGAAATTAAATTCAATATTACGCTATTTTTTCCTACCTGTTTCATTGAAACAAACTCGGTGACAAAAACTCGGCGTAGAACTCATTTGGGTCACCTATATTATTAAAACTTTGTTAACATAATTGACTGGCCAAAGAATCATTTAATTTCTCTAAATCTTAACATGTAATTTGCCTAAACATTATTTGAGTTTCCGTCTTCCGTTCCGTGAGAGTCGGCGCGGTGCCGTCGGCGCAGCGGGGCACCGCGCCCTAATCCACGTTCGCTTGCTCGCGTCGTCAATTCGCGCAATGATCAATAGGACACCAGTTTTTGCCATCGCGCGAATACGCGATTGTCGCATCGCTTACTCGCGCATTCGCGTTCTATTAGGACGATGCCTGAAGCTCGTGAGTCGTGAAAGACTTTTGTTTTAAACTTTGTGACTACTGCGGGTTAACAACAGCCCGAAGCGTCTGTCGTCTCTTGTCGTTACCCTGCCAAACAAATTATCAACATTGCGTCTCTGAAAACAAAGTCGAAAATAAATACTTTAACCTTAACCGCACACCTCATACTGGTTCGCCGGTGCAAACCGCGCTGCGCTGAGCTTCGCCAAGTCTGCTCTCCTAACTAATTTCTTTTCACTTTTCAGTATACGTAACAAATTTTCACCTGAAACTCGTTTCAAAGACGACAGTATCCACTTACTCGCACACAAAGAGAAAAGTGTACGCCCTCCTTGCTAAGTTCAATCCTTATGAACACGACCCGTTAGAACTAGCAGCACAGATGGAGAAGGCATGTGGCACCCAGTTTGTTGACCTCTACAAGGAGTTCTTATGTTTCCTCACACCCGAGCAAGCGGACAAAATCGATTTGTTCTCAGATTATTTCAGAAGAAATTGTATCACGGATTTGATTAAGAAAGTTGAAGTGAGTATTTAGTTATAATTAATCCAACGACAACATTATTTCTTAAATGTTGGCACTTGAATTGGTGTTATTGATGAATATTTGCGTGGTTAGGCCAATACATAATACACCCTATTCTAATTGTCTTGAAGTTCAATTTAAATAAGCGAATATTTGTACAAATGTTATATATTTATATACAGGGAGTAAATAGGCATCGCGTAGCCGTCAACTACGCATTCTGTACATTCAACTAAGTACCATTGCACAAATATAATTACTTGTAACGCCTTATATTTTTGCGGTTGCTGTTTGCGGTAGTGCGCAATGTAATAGGCAAAACATTTTGCTTGGTGCATACAATGACACAAGGGTCGTGGGAATATTTAAAGTTGTGTTAGAACCTTGAAAACTTGTTTTCCAGTCCAGTACAAAAAAAAAATGACAATGACGAGGAGTAGAAGTGACTCTCGGCTTCGTTAAGTATATTTTTAAACCCGTAATAAATAAACATACCGCAATTTTCAGGAACAAGTGAAGGACATAGAGAAACGTCATACAATTCTAAAGGAACTAAACAGGAGGTTTTCTAAGAACTTGTCGACGGCCTGTGAGATCTGCACAGATATACTGTGCAAATTAGAAGGGTACCCCACGCTTGCGCAATATGTACACTCTTTGTTCCCTCATAGGAAGGAGAAAAAGTAAGTTCAAACAGTTAAACCAGTAATGTTGTGCGCTTCGGAAATTTTCGCCAACTAGCACGAACGTTGCTCCACAGAGCAACGCCCAGCAGAGGCATAGCTTCTAAGTTTTGTACTGTCGCGCTTTGTTGAAATGCACCTTTGATTGCGCGTTTTTAAGAAATTTTCTCTATGTCGGGATTTCTACCTCGGTTGCAGAAGTTCATCTGTTGCTCAAAACTGTTGAAAAGTTTTTTAGAACAGCATAGAGTTCTTAATCTACATTTAATTTTGTAATCAGTGTAATACAAAATAGGCAAGCACTCCATGGTTGTAACAGCTCTTTATTAAATCTCATCATGTCCGATGATGAGATCTAAAAAAGAGCAGTTCGTATTTTCGATGATAAAAAACTATGTTTCCCCGATGCGCATACTTAAAAATATAATTAATATATACTTTACTCACTAAATAAAGTCAAAGTCAAAGCATTTATTTCAAATAGGCCCATTAAAAGGCACTTTTAAACGTCAAAATTTACATTAAAAATAGAACTGATTCTAGGCGCCACTTCCAAAAAGTAGTTTCGTATGGAGAAACTTCTTCTCCATACGAAACTACTTTTTGGCAGCATCGCAGTCAATCTATTTCATTCATACCGAGATTCCTAGGGACCTAGACGTAATTATGTGACTTATATCATATTTGTATTAATATCCTTATTTTGCAAGTTAATCTTTGACAACACCGACATCGGTGAAGGGAAAAAATGTGAGGAAACCTGGACTTATAATTAATATAAGTCAGTTATCGCCAATCCGCCTTGACTAGCGTAGTGGTCAAGGCTCGCCTTCTCTATATGAGAAGGGGCCTTTGCCCTGCAGTGGAATAATAAAGGCTTGTATTATTAACTTTCCTGTGTTACCATTAAATAAAGGCAAGTGAACTTCTGATATGTTACAGCCAGGAACACACAAAAGTAACATCACCAACACAGAAGGCGTCGCAGTCGGCAGAGAAAAATTCAGTTGAGACGAACTGTAACGACACTGCTGTGGCAGAGGAACCTATCGCAGACTATGAAGCTGACATGTCTATGAGGTACGGACAAAGTCAACTATGGTCTGTTCCAATAGGGATGATGACTTATATTATAAATAATCGAACAAATAATGTAATTTCCAAGAAGGCATAGCAAAATGAAATAATAAAAAAAAATCTGTAAAATCGATGAAAACTAGAGGAAGCAACACGCTTTAAAAGTTTTTCGAGGGGATTATTCCCGTCCTCGTCGCGCGGTACGGACGATGTATGGCGCTAGTATGAAGTTACATAGTCGTGACGTCACCTCTACGATAGTGCTGTCTTTGTCTAACAGTTATTTTAAAACTTTTATAATTTGGCATTTTTTATGCTTTTACACTTTTTATAATATTGTTTACACTTTTTTATAATATTAACAATATTATAAAAAGTTAAATAATAATAATATTATAAAAAACTCTGGAGACAAATATTTTTGTTATGAACTCAGATCAGTATCTGACTAAAGTGTAAATGAACCCTGTTCGGGTTAAATTCTTAGGCAGTCACTCACTTAATGAAATTAGTAACACATTCATCATCTGTGAGAATTTAGAATGTTTTAGCACTTAAACTCACATTTCCAAAAAAAAAAAAAATATGATTAAATTGTAATTTGTAAGTATTACTATTACATTGTTTAAAGTATTATAAAATTAAACTCAATTGTCAAAGGAAAAAAAGTAGAATTTTGGTTTTAAGAATTTATAAAACAAATCAACGAACTCATTTTGTATGTGGCAGTACAAAGTTGCATCCATATTTCAGTTTTCTGATCCATTTGTTTACATTTTCATGAGATACTTTTGGAACAGACTATACAGTAGTAACTTTCTACTACGAAATTCGCTCTTATTGCTACGAAATAGAGGTGCTGTCAATATGTTGTTCTCGTCTTCCTAATGGCGAGTACTTGCACAGACACAATCTTGTGGCTAGGATTATCCACCAGCATCTTGCTTTGCAGTACAGCCTTGTGGAATCGGAAGTGTCGTACTACAGGTATGTGCGCGACCCAGTTCTCGAGAATGGCCACGTCATATTGTACTGGGATCGATCTATCATCACTGACAGGACTTTTGTAGCCAATAAGCCTGATATTGTGGTGATAGATCGACGAGAGCGCTGTGCAATGATTGTTGATATCGCTGTCCCTCATGACGAGAATCTCGTGAAAGCTGAGAAAGATTAAGAAATCAAATATCTTGACTCTGCACTCATTGTACCGATAATCGTTACTGTAAATGGCCTAATAGCGGAAAGCCTTGACCAACACCTCAGAAGGCTCTCATTGCGCGGCTGGGTCAAGGGCTTGATTCAGAGAGCAGTACCCTGGACACGGCACGCATAGTGAGGAGGTTCCTCTCTCTAGAGCCCTGACCACCGGCAGCATGGACCCTGTTCCTGATGCCGATGGGCCACAATTTTTCAAATGTTTTTTTTTTTTGTAAAAATATTAAAAAAATGTTACATTATGAGGAAACAGTATGAGGGCCTGTCCTGGAACCAAAAATTCGAAGCTATGTGTTAAATACCAACCCGTACTGGGCCCGCGTGGTAAATGACATGACAGAAGGCCTGTGCTGTGTCTCAGCAGTGGGAACATTATAGGCTGGTTATGTATGTTCTTGTATAAACACCAATACCGGCAGCAATACGAAGAAACTCAAGAGCATTAATTTCTTAATGAAATAGGCTTTTTATGTATTTTCTATCATTGCAGTGAGGAAGAGGACAACGGTGGAAGTAAGAGCCATTCTGATTCAGAGAATAATCAGTATGTTTGCCGACCCATTAAAGAAGTACGTATTTATTCTGTAAGATAACATAGCATTTATGATCATGTGAGGTAAATCGTTAAAGACGACTAAAGTATTTTGTCAGGATTGTCAACAGGCATCTCTCACCGATCCTTAAGATCTTCTGGTACATTTTATTATTTTGTGGTCGATGTACTTGACTTGGAGTGTGCTATATATGCTATATGTCTATGGCGTTTTTTATTTACGTTTATTGTTTTAATTTCAGGAAAACACAACAATGGAATATGTAACACCAACATCTGAAAGTGTTTCCCTAGTCGTAACTGTAAGCAAAACTGAGGTGCAAGACTTCAGCGACTGTTCCAACTCATCCATGCAAATCATGTTCGAAGACGAAATAATCAAGACAGAGAACCCTGAGTGGAAAAGAGACGAAGATAAACTTATACTGGAAATATTGAAGGAGCATCTGACCCCTGAAGAACGTCAAGACAAAACTATCCTAGAAATTTTAGATGAGAAAAATATTATCGGCATGATCTCAGACAGTTTGGCGGATAAATCGAAAGAGGAAATCGGAACACGCATTTTGTATTTATTACAAATCTGTTAAGTTGTAGCCGGGTCACGCGAGTGTCGAGTAATTGAGTGTAAAGCTACAATTTGACAGTTGGCCGTCATAAACATAACGGTCGCAGTGGCGGCTAGAGTTGGGTAGCACACTCTTTTAAAATGAGGATCGTGCGAGGCACTCCTTTTACAAAGTGTGCTAGCACACTGTGCTACCACGAATGAGGCGAGGCTGTGGTAGCGTGGGAGCACGTACGTGCTGTGAGTGTGTCAGTGAGTCGCGTGACGCTCCGAGTCGACGCGCGAGTCGCGAGTGTGATGTGTGGTGTATAGTGACGACAACACGACACGGCACACATACTCAATAGAGTTGGCTTGGCTGGCACACGCGATGAGCTGGTGAGGCAGTGATTAATCGGTTAAACGCGTCACACAACTCGCATGAGTGATGATGAGGGAAAGAGAAAGGGAGAATGATTACGATTCGTTCAAAACTCACAATACGATACAAATGTTCTGTGTGCTAATCTGTGGAGTTTGGTGTGTGCTAGCAGATCAAAATGAAATGAGTGAGTGACTCTTTTTAACCAAGTGAGTAGCTACAACTGTGCTAGCACATGTGCTGAGTTACCCAACACTAGTGGCGGCTATCATGAGACTACGGTGTCAAAGAACACAATACGTCGATGTCCCTTCCACCCTGGAAGGGACATCGACGCACAACCTGATACCATGGACTCAGTACATGATTTTGAAAATTTCAACGCAGGGGGCATTGAAATTTTTGTTTGTGTAAATAGTTTTCATTTTTTTACAACCTATTGTTCGTGTGAACCCGGCTTTAGCGACATTTATATGTTTAATATAAGTATTTAATTAATCTTACATCGTTTTATTCAACTTCAATCCATATCCTACAGGCGTAACTTGTTGCGAAAGCTTTGGTAAACGTGGTAATGAGCAGAATGGAGTATGCTGTGACTTTTTGATAAATCCCCCTTCTCTTAGTGTGATTGCATATCGTACCGCTAACTGTCGTATCTCACAAACTGACGTATCTGCATTGATAATTATTACCTACATGTTCCCCTATCTTTGTTTCGAAAAATTCTCTCTAAGCGTCATAACTGTGTCGTTAACCGTTTAGAAGATAAACACTAATTTGGTTTTGCGTATGTGCAAAATCAGAGAAAAAAATATTCTCACTAGGTACCTGTCGTATGCATACTGCAGTTAGTGAGACTTTTGCATAACGTTTTTCTTAAAGACATTGGGAATCAGTTTTCGGATCGTTAGTTCACTCGTCGAAAAAGAAAGACGAGGAGGGCGTAGAGAATGAAAAATTATCGAACGGTTCCAAAGGTTGAATGTCATGAGAAAATTCCTGTAGAGAATACCTACATAGTGGCTGACGCTACCCAAGTTGTACCTCATGTTTAGTTCCGTGAAGTACAGCTTTTCGTCATCCAAAGGGGTTTTTAAATCAAAAAAATATCGTTCCACCTCCCAAAAAAAGATCAGTGTAGTTTGTGCATGACTGAAAAGGTTCTGAGGAAGAGAAATTAAAGTTTTGCGGAAACACCAACAGGAGAAGGACACGATGTTTTTTTTTTCTGTCGTCTGCAGCCATCACAGCAAACACGTGAACAATTTTGATGCCTTTTGCGTCACTCTTCGTGAGAAAGTTAAACAGTGAAGTCAAAATTTCTGACAGGTATTGCCCTTACTGTATGTCATAAACAAAGCCACAAATGTTCTGGAAATCACTTTACATTTCTCTGTGCCATGTCATGGACAAAGCGAAGGAGATTCAGTACACAGCACCATCGGCTATGCACTGAAAACAAGTGGGGATATTTTTGTACCTAGCATATTAGGATGCTTTCTTATCGAAAAGACGATGAGGGCCGATGCTTGAACTGGACAGAAATGATTCTGTCAAGAAGGCTTACCATAAAAAGATTTTCTTTAAGACTAGCTACGGAGAAGTGAGTACACGCACTCTTTCTCTTAGGAGCCGGGTCTCTGTTTTCTTCAGAGAGGAGATAGGACTTTTCAATCCGACACCGCAAAAATTGATGACTTGTTGGCACTAACAACAGGGGACACCCGTAGCTGAGATTGGCGGTACATAGGCTTAGTGCCAAAAATACCGCCCCAGGACCCGACGGCTTACCTGGAAAAGCCTGGGTTCTGGCCTTGGAGGCTCTCGGGCCTCGACTTATGGGGCTCCTAAGCGCATTCTTGGAGGAGGGCCAGTTCCCACTTCGTTGGAAGACGGGGAAACTGGTCCTCATTAAGAAGCCGGGGCGCCCTGCGGAGTCTCCGTCCGCTTACCGGCCCATCGTGCTGCTCGACGAGGTGGACAAGCTCTTTGAAATAGTCATTGCAAACCGCCTCGTTGGGCGGGTGGGGCCGTATTTGGCGGAGAGCCAGTTTGGTTTCCGCAGGGGGCGCTCTACGGTGGACGCCATCATGCGCGTGCGAGCCCTCAAGACGGGGTATGCTGTGGCCCGAGGTGGGGTCGTCTTGGCGGTGTCTCTAGACATTGCCAATGCCTTCAATACCCTGCCCTGGAGTTGCATCAGGGAGGCATTGCGGTATCACCGGACCTACCTCTGTCGCGTGGTCGAGGCCTATTTGACGGACAGGGCCGTCATCTACCCCGGTCACCGGGGAGAGTGGAACCGGCGAGAGATGTCGTGCGGTGTCCCACAGGGACCGGTCCTGGGGCCGCTTCTGTGGGATATCGGTTACGACTAGGTGCTGCGCACCAACCTCCCGAATGGCGTCAGCGTGGTGTGCTACGCTGACGACACGCTGGTCCTGGCACTGGGGAGGTCGGCCGAACAAGCGACACTCGGGGTTGCGACAATCGTCGAGAGAATCCGGCAGTTGGGACTCGAAGTGGCCCTGCACAAGTCCGAGGACCATGAAAGGTCCTCGGAACGCGCCACTGTCGGGTTCCCAGATAACGGCGGGAGGGGTTCACATCGGGGTCGAGTCGACGATGAAGTACCTGGGACTCGTCCTCGACAGCCGGTGGAACTTCGTGGAGCATTTCCGACGTTTGGCTCCCAGACTGGAGCGGGCTGGGGCTGCCTTGAGCCGGCTCCTGCCCAATCTGTGTGGGCGCGTTCTTTGAGGCGCCGACCGGCCCGCCGCCGGTTGAACGCGTCCCAAAGGGTCATGGCCGTCCGGCTGGTCCGGGGATACCGCACGGTCTCCTGCGAGGCGGCGAGCCTCCTTGCCGGATTGCCGCCATGGGATCTGGAGGCAAAAGCCCTCGCGCACGTATGGGAGTGGCGCGAGGAGGCAAAGGAGGGTGTAACTCCGCTGCCGCGAGAAATCACGGTACAGCGGACAGAGCTCCGGCGGTATCTAATGGCGACATGGAGGGTGCGATTGTCGCAACCCAGTGCTGGGCACGCCACAATAGCGGCGGTAAGACCCTTCTTTGAGGAGTGGTTGGAGAGGCGCCACGGCGTCCTCACCTTCCGCCTGACACAGGTCCTCACCGAACACGGTTGTTTCGGGAGGTTCCTGTTTCGCATAAGGTGGGAGGAAACGCCCGGGTGTCACCATTGTGTGGATCGCCCGGAGGACACGGTGGAGCATACGGTGGAGGTCTGTCCAGGTTGGGTGGAGCACCGAAGTGTCCTCGCGGAGGTGATCGGCGGCGGCTATCTCTCGCGTCCGGCCCTGGTCCAGGCCATGGTACGGAGCGAGAGGGAATGGAAAGCCGTCACCTCCTTCTGCGAAGCAGTAATGCTCGCGAAGGAGGAGGCGGAGCGCGTGAGGGAGAGCCTTGTGCCCTCACGCCCCTACTAGCCGCCGCAGGAGACGCCCTGGGCGTCGGGAGGCAACTGAAGGAACACGGGTGGGTTTTAGTCAGTAAAAGTCTGACAGACCCTCTCGCTCCACCCAGAGCGGGAGAAGTCATTTGATGATTTCCCACCCAAAAAAATAATAATTCGGGGACACCCATAGCATGTGGTATTTTATATAATGACTTATGTCATGTTAAATATCTTTTAGATTAAGTAATTAATTGAAAGTTGATTTTACTAACTGGCTGTTTTTTATAATTTAGCTCTTACGTTAATATTAAGACGTTGTCTACCTATGACGATTTCTAGTTCCTATGTCCAATAAATAAGACTGATTGACTGATTGCTTTAACCCTGGGGAAATTTAAACACAAATCTTTTTGCAAAGACTGTGATTGTGGCATTAAAGTAACTAAGACCTAGTTGTTAAGAGCAAGCTTAAAGTTTATACTTAGTATAAACTTTAAGCTTATAAACATTAAGTCCGCCTCTGTATATTTGTGTGCTTAAAGTTTAACGGTTAAGTCTCAATTCATCTCATTACATAAAGTTCAATACATAAAGTAAGTACATAGCTAAATTGCAGGAAACGTTAAAACATTATTTTTTGTAACTTTGTAACTTAAATATTTTTATTACTTTGAATAAATTTACACGTTAATGAATCAGTTTTATTTATATTTTTATACCAAATAATCACGTCGTAAGTGTCGTCGAAGACACAAGAAGTAAAACAAAGTTCTTGTGAAGCAGATCGTCACGCTGTGGCGTGTGACGATCGGCTTCAAATTAATAAATTAATAGATACCTTAGGGCTTAAGGGCAACTACTAACTTGAAGAGTAAACCAAGAGCAATATAAAAAAGTTTTTCATTCATTAATAAAGCCACAGCTTACGCAACTACAGTAACATGACTGTAGCGTCCGACCGAAAAACTGTTGTCCTGGAAAAATATCAATCGCTTGTTACGACAGTTAACGTGGAGGGTGACGATATAGACACGGGTTCCCGGTATAGACAAATTGGTACCGATCGGGGCGGGTAAAATTGTTCCGTATTTATTTAATTAACCTATGCGCTTACGCTACGGCTACAATGTCGTGATAACGCGAACTACATTTCGCGCGCTCTTTCTCGCACACCAGCACCCTAATTGCGTAACACATTTTCGTAAACGATTACGACTACTCTGTTTGATTTTGACAGTTCAACAACATTCATTGCGTTATTTAAATTGTTGAGCATATTTTTTTGTACTTATGAAGCAATGGATTAGCAATCTGTTTCAAAACGATTCAGATTACGATCGAATGTGTATTACGCAATTAGGGTACTGGTAGAGGATCCGATTATAAAAAATATATCGCGTGTGGGTTGGCTAAACATCCTGGCCAAACTATATAAAATCACTGTTTCTGTCTATATTAAAAAAACGTTTCAAAAATCGTCATTTAGACATTTAATTTATAAAAATTAGTTTAAGTACGTACCTAAAATTAATCTGGCCAAAAAAAAAACAATAGCCAGCCCACTCGCGTTATGATGTTTTGAATAATGATTTTATTGTTATTAATTTGTCTTATGTATGACAACATACCTACTCTATTAAATATTTGCATGATACCATTACATGGCGGAATGTGTCTTGGCACTGAAATTCTATGTAACATCTTTTGTATTTACCACATTATTCAAATAAACGATAATGATTTGATTTGACATTTCGCTGTACAACAGAGAGCGCACGAAGTGTACATTTTAGAAAACATTAAGTTTGTCAAATCGAACCCACGCCTATTCCCCATTTCCCCCTATTGTCAAATGAGGCCATGAGAACCATAGTGGCCTAACTCATTTTTTTACAATATTGAGTTTATGATTTTTTCCAATTCAAATTGATCATTTTGATAGAACCAGAGTGGCCTAAAAGTGATACAACGAATTTTCACTAGATGGCAGCATAATCATTGTTATGGTTTTAAGTCTGTGATCTAAATTTGAGGTGCCATACTGGCCTATGTAAGATAGGCCACTATGGTTTAAGCCCTCTTTAACTTCACTGTCATGATGACATTAGTTAGGCTACTTTTTGACAGTCTGTGGATGACAAACGTCATTATTTTCGCGCCCATACGTGCTTGCTTTATCGTTCAGTAAATTATTATTAATTGATAATAAGTGGCTCCATTAAATCCATTTCAAGACTCTGGTTCAGAATACCAGCCACCTGTACGTAATTCGACAGCATCTACTACTGATTTAATTGAGATTTTAGGTGACGAAAACCAATCCCCAAATAATGTAACTTCTGAAATTTGAAAGAATTTTTTTTGAAAGAAATTTAAAGAAATTTGAAAAAAATTGAAGATGTTTTATTTGAAAATGTAGATTTAAAGAAAAGGGGCTCTACAGATTTGCCTGGTATTAAGCTGGATCCTTTATACCCTGATGGAAAACCCATAAGTTGTGAGAAAAAAAAGGACTTATTAGATCTTTTGCCTTTTATACCTCCAGTGCATCACAGCTTATAAACTAGTATTAAAGATAATGTGTCAGTAAGAAATGTCATAGATGTTGAGGATGACATTGATAGTGACTAAGAATACCTATTGCTGTTGATGTTGCTTTTTTTATTAAGTGTTTTTTAATAAACAATTGGCCTATAGCATAGCATAGCATAATCAGCCTAATATGATCCCACTGCTGGGACACAGGCCTCCTCTCTGTGAGAGGGAGTGGGCCGTAATCCACCACGCGGGCCCAGTGCGGGTTGGTAGATGTCACATGTCTTTGAATTTATGGTTCTGGGACATGCCGGTTTCCTCACGGTGTTTTCCTTCACCGTTTTGAGAGCAGTGGTGATGAAATAATTTTACACAAAGTAAAGCGCCTGTCTGGGTTCGAACCTACGACCTACAAACCGTAAGTCGCGGCCGTGACCACTGGGCCACCCCTGCTCCGGCCATGACCACTGGGCCACCCCTGTCGTTTTTAAATGTTAATTCCATAAAAACACTTTATGATGAATCCACTTAATGGGGGCAGACGCCCAAATTTTAACCCTAGCCAATCCGGTGGTAACCGCCGTGGGCGACGGGATGCTGAGAGGGGCTATCAGTATATGACTGATAGGAACCAGGTGGCTCAATGGTCGTATGAACCACCACCCTATGACCAGCGTTATGAGCAGCAGACCAGGAAAAACACAAATCGGTCAAGTAATTTTAAGAAAAATATAGATGAAAAGAAAGCTGCCCGTGAAGTTGCGATGATTAATTCCGCTCTTCCTAGATCGACGGTTGAAACTCCACCGTCTGATGAACCAATGTATGATATTGGACCTCATTCCTCTTTGGTACCAATAAATGACATACATTGCCAGAATTATGAATTTTCTGGATTTATTACTTTAGTTGAGGAGATTTATGAAAAGCTGAGGGCTATTGACCCCAGATTATTAGAAAGATTGCCATTCTCCCTATTTCAACATGTGATGTGCAATCACCTCAACTTAACAGCCGCAGAAGTTGCTCGTAGGAATGGTCAAAAAATTCTGAATTTCAGAACGGATCTTCGCGACGCTCTTCCGGACTACCAATGCCTACCAAAAGCTGTAACAGATTATTTATCACATATCACAAACGTAATAACTGGTACTGGCATTGAATTAAAACTAAATTTACCACAATTAGCAATACCTGAAGGAGGTGTAGAAACTTCGGGTACTTTTGGCATATGTAATGCTCAGACGCATAACGTTTACGAGGCGTTTATAAGTCCTCATGTCACCGCAGCTCGAGTAATGGCAAGTCGGAATAACCAGGCTAATTACAATCCACTGCCAAATGCATATTCACCTGCGAATCTTATTGCCAATAGAAATCTTTTAGGCTATGGACCCATTGACATCCAAAACAATTGGCCTAACAACCATTTTTTTTCTAACCTTTTTATAAAAACCTACTGCCAAAGTGGCCTATCTGTGTATAAAATGTAGAAAAATAGCAAAAAAGCTATTTTCTCACTATTAAAATCATAAATTAGAACATTAATAGGTCAAATAAAACATAAAAGTAATAAAAAGTATGTATTCTTAAGAGTGCTAGTTGATTAAAAAAATACTGTTTCTATTTTCTATGGTACTCAAAAAGCTTGTCTATTGAATTAGGCCACTATGGTTCTCATGGCCTCAAATATAGTAATTCGAAATAGACGCGACAATAGCAACCTATGCATTCCTAGATCTAGGACAGCTCTCTACTGCGTATATGTATATTATTTATGGCGCCAATTCTTTAAACGTTGCCAAAATATTGGAGGGAATATACCAATGAAAAATGAATAAGTAGTTAAAAAGTATTCTGTTGGAGAAGGCCAATTACAGCACTGACAAATTTCTGTCTGATAAATTATTCTTACTTGTGTGAAATATCTTCATTTTCGCTTTCCTATTTAGTATGACATTTTATTGGCTATTTTATTAGACCTAAAATGAATATACGTTAAATAAAAATTATATTTTAATCTGTCTATAATTGAAATGTTGCTCCCTTACGACGATGATATTCGTTGTTGACATTTTTATATCACTTACTAAATACGAAGTTGGGGCATAATATGTCCCAACCACATAATATACCCACTTGTGCCGTATTAGTGTTTGGCACGAAATTATCACATCTATTTACTTTTTTTTTGTTTCTATTTTGTTAATTGACATTCGATTACCTAAGCCATTTTGTATGGCAAACCTGTATAATTTTACCCTATGTTCACAAATAAATTTGAATTTGTAGTGCGCGTTATGGCGACCATGTAGCCGTAGCATCATGCCTAAAGAAACTTTATAGGTAACTCATTGTAACCGTTTCTTACCTTATATCAACCTGCAGCGATCGGTACCGAAAAACCCGCTGCTTTATGCAAATATCGTTAAGCCACAACATAAGTGAGCAGGATGCTAGCCTGTACCCTAATTGCGTAATGTACAATCAATTGGAATCTGAATCGTTTTGAAGCAGATTGGTAATACATTGCTTCATAAGTTCGATAAAAAATTCTGCTCAACAATGTAAACAACGCAATGAATGTTGTTGAACTGTCAAAATACAACAGATTAGTCGTAATCGTTTACGAAAATGTGTTACGCAATTAGGCTGCTGGGTCTTTGCTTGCTACTATTATTTACGAACCAAAAACATGTTATAATTTATTTACCAAGTAGCATTACATTTTTACCCGACTACGGTAAAGCCAAAATGAAGGTTTATGATTTTAGCAGTTAATACGGTTTTGATGAACGAGGTAAAAATAAATTCGCGTTATGCAAATAAACGATTTGATTTGATTCATGTTAATACATGAATAACATAGTAAACTATAATCAGTACCACAGATATTATAATATCAGTACCTACTCAGTATCATTATATTATAATCAATAATTCAAAAGAAAGTTCTTGACGAGCACATTGCAAATAATGTATCCTAATGCTTCTGTAAATTATTATGTTTAATTGACAAGCAAAAGTGACATATCAAATGAAAACGGAAAAGTTTATAAATATAAAACTTCGTTTAAAAAATTTTAGATCGACTTCGGAAAAATAAAAGTGATTTAAAAAGTACGAAACTAGAAAATATTTCAGACAGAAATCAAGACTTGGATAGGTACAAAAATGGTCAAGGTATCAAGTAAAGATGCCGCGAAATAGAGAATCCGAAATTCTCATTAATAAGTCCTTAGTAAAATGCTCTCTGACAAAAAATCGTAAAACTTGATTTCTAAACTTATTGAAGAGACGTCAAATTTTCTGGTTGCGTTCCAGACTTTGCAAAGGTCATTATAAACATTTTATATTAATTCTGTTTCTTTTCCCCGTTATAAACTGGTAGGGAATCGGATCAATTAAAAAAATACCATGCTAAAAATGTAAGCAGTTTTGTTATGGACTATTTCTCTAGGAGTCTAGGCGGGTCAATTATTTTACATTGTGAAGTTTGCGTTTATTTATTTTAAAGAATTACCAAAATTAGTAAGTGAAAAACAATAAAAATGGCTCGTAATAGTAACGAAAATGATGAGGACAATATTGACCCCGCGTCTGTAACATCGAATGTGAAGAACACTCTTAAACAAGTAGGTATTACGCATTATATATCAGTAATAAAATTGATTTTTTTATTTGATCGCTAAGGCCTTTATAAAAATCTAGCTCATAAGGTAATGATGTTGTTATTACCAAAAACATAGTAATACGCGTGTTTAAAGTTCTTGCAACTATTAATTCAACGTCACCAATATAAACCATATAGTCGCCAGAACTTTCGAAAAAAAATGTAAATAAACAAACTTTTATTTCATAATTTCCAGGAAGTAATCAAAGAGCTTCTGCATGGTTCATTCCAAGACAATAAAACAAAGCTGGGCAACGATGCATTGTCACTGGTTGTGGAGGTGGCCAAATGTCTGGTGACAGAGACTTGCCTACGGGCCTCCAGCCACGCTCTGCGCGAAAGTTGCGACAGAGTCGATATCGAACACATTGAGAAGTGCCTGCCACAGCTGGTGAGTATATTTGTTTCAACAATTGTAAGCAATCACATTGGTACAGCTGTATGTTCACGTCACTCAGAATGAATGAAATTAAATAAATGCTTTATTACTTGCTTGAACTAATTGAATAACTTGAAAACTAGTATTATGATGATATATTTTTCAAACAAAACTTAGGTTCTACAATATTGAAGTATCTAAGTTCGAAAGTAATCAGTAACTTTTGATCCTGAATGTTCCTATGTATGACTGACAAAGTATGTATATGATGTAAAATTTCATCTATAAAGGGAGCATCTTACCAATACCTTAAAAAAAGACTACACAAATTATAGATAAGAAAATGTTATTACTCTATATTTGAAGATGACAATACATTGAATCAGCTGGTTTGTTACAACCATGCAATGGGTACATAATCATGAAATGAAAAATATGACGGAAGCACTGCGGTTGTTAGAGAAACTATTTTGTGACATGACTAATAAATATGTAATTGACATTTATTATACACTTACTTAATCTTAATGTATTGCATGACAACTTGATGTATTGTATTTTATCTGTAATGTATTGAATTTTGTGTGCCATATCTGTAACTAACACACTATCTTATGAACCTATCCACAATAAACTATTTATATTTGAGGGACAATCATCAATCATTTTGTCCCTGTCACTTGTGTGGCAGTCACTCAATATATAATTAAATTAGTCCAGGAACTGAAATTGATTTTTTGTTACAGATGCTGGACTTTCCTTAAGTAAAGGACATATTTGGAGTCCTTTTATTATTTATGGAGATTGTGTACTCTGAAACTCATTAATAAAGTACCTACAAGTTTTAATTTGTATCCTGGCTTGCTATGCTAAAGGCAGCTTTGTGGCTTTGTCCATATACCTACCTCCCTAAGTATTAGCTTCATGCATTTCATAAAAAAGACTATATTTTTTTACAATTTCTTCTAAATTGTTCACTAGATGTATAAATTGTAAATTAGGTATGAACACAGTTTTCTAATGCTGTTGTTCTAATTTGGTTGTTATGAATTGATGAAAGCAATAAAAAGTATTTTAACCTAAAAATGTGTTGTTTCTACTTGTTGTCCACATCAGTATATTCGTTTATTGACTCATATATTACTTAAGAAGGGATCTTTGTGTTCTAGTGCTATCTCAGGATCCACCTAAAAGAGGAAGCCTATAAATACCGTTTATCCAACTAGGTTACCAGGCCTAGGGTGGATTCTCAGACATACGTTTCCGCGTATCCACAGGCTATCTGATACCATTCCGGTAACATACAGGCACGCCCCCCAATAAATTCTCCCGCTCTGGGTGAAGCGGGAGGGTGTCAGACTTCTGTCTCTTCAGTCTCCTGCGGCGACTAGGGGCGTAAGGGCGCGAGACTCTTCCTCACGCGCTCCGCCTCCTCCTTCGCGAGCATTACTGCTTCGCAGAAGGAGGTGACTTCCGATTCCCTCTCGCTCCGTATCGATCGCCGCCGCCGATCGCCTCCGCGAGGACACGGCGGTGCTCCGCCCAAGCTGGGCAGACCTCCACCGTGTCCTCCGGGCGATTCACACAATAGTGACCCCGGGCGATCCCTCCCGCCTTATGCGAAACAGGAACCTCTCGAAACAACCGTGGCAGGTGAGGACCTTTGTCAGGCGGAAGGTGAGGACGCCGTGGCGCCTCTCCCACCACTCCTCAAAGAGGAGACTTATCAACGCTATTGTGGCGTGCCCAGGAGGCACGCTCACCTGGAAGCAACATTTATTAATTATTAGTCACAATTTTTTAAGTCAAGTCAAGACCTATGCATAAATAGATGTGTTAAATGAAACAAGGTATGTTTTTATCAATTTTATTATACAAAGTATTTCTGAGAGTCCGTCTATCAGTAACATTCAGATAACTGTACATTTTTCAACATCACAACACTTCAAAGCATCTTCATTGTAAAAAAGACAGTCAGTTACTTTCAAGTACCCCAATCGCACAGAGCTTTTTAATTCATATTTTGGCAATACATACAATATTAATTGATATTTAACACAACAATCTATAATTTATACAAGTAACATTATGGTACTTGTTGACAGGCCCACACTGTCCTCCCATACCTATTAACACTGTAATTAAAAAAACATTGTAAAAGACGAATATTTTTAAAAGAGTAACAATGGAGTTTCTTGCCGGCTCTTCTCCATAGGAAACGACCAATTGGAACCGTGCACCTAGAATCTGACGTTTCATAAGTGCCCATGTAGGTTTATGTGAAATAAAATATTTTGATTTGATTTTGATTTGTTGTATCAAACAGTTAGACCATCAAGAATTACATAACGGCTGTATTACCCAGAGGGTTAGGCGGAGATGTACCTAAAGTACACCCACATTAGGCCAGTTACCCCCGCTACACACAGTCATGATCGAGTCGGCTTAATTCGGCACAGGCCGGGCGACAAAATGAAATGTATATTTTGCGGTCTTGTTGGCCCGAATCATGTCGACCCGAACAAATGTGTAGGACGCCTTATGTTTAAGGCTTTTGGGGCAAGCCAAGAACAGGACAACCTATACTGGGCTAACCAACAAGAATCTTATACCTATTTCTTCGTGTTGACCTAAAAACGTGTGGTCAACATGTAACATACGCAAGTACCTATAGTACTTGCATTTCCAGGCAAAGAAGGCATGTTCAAGGAGTGCAACAATATGTTACAGCAGCTGGATCAGAGACAACGTATTGCCACACTCCTGGAATTGATCGCCCTAAACCAAAAGTAAGCTATTTATTGTCTACTTCTACAGCTATTATACAGCTCAGTTATTGAACCAGAGACAATCAGTTTAGTAACAAAAATATTTTTATAGGCGGATATGAACACCAAAATGCCCAGGTTTTATATTTATTTATACATCGTTTTATATTATCGAATCGTTTATATGCTTCTCTAGGTTTCAAATCTGCTAGTACAGTTTTTTTTACATAATAACCAATTCCTCCTCAGTTTTTGAGATCACAGAAAAGTCAATTATAGTATTTTTTGTTATACAGGGTGGCACGGACATACGCCCAAACTGTTACCATGGATTCTCTACATGATTCTGATCCTCCCGGCGTTGTAATTTTTAGGAAACAGCTTTTTTTTTTTGATAATCGACGAAAAATGTTTGCGTCTCTGCCACCCTTCTACAGGATAGTCGAAAGGAATACTCAAGATAGATAGCTTTATACCTATTTAGGCGCTTTTCACACAAATTCATGCATTTGAATATCACATAACAAAAACTCAACCCTAATTGCAATACTAGTGGAACATAGTATACAGTTTAAAATACATTCCAACAAACAAGAATAATTTCTTGCTTAGATATTTTATTGAGAGTAAATATTACTCTTTTAAACACTGAATTTCACTTAGTCAGATTTGTTAGAGTTATACGATCATTTGACCAAGGTTTTACAAAACCATCAAGTTCAGTTAAATATTGTAATTTCTAATACTCAGTAGGTACCTAATCATTTATATTATTGCAAAAAAAAAAAGTTCGTCAATTGACTTGTCTAAATGGGGCTAAAAGTAGTCAGCACCACCAAAAATAATCAAGACAAAGAGAATAAATATTAATAAATCACGGTGATAATATACTGCTATTTGATAAGGTATCTTTAATCCATACATAATAACAATAATATTTAAACTGTAAATACGCTTGTGTCATGCTTGACGTACATCATGAAAATCAATCCAAGGTGTTATGACTGTCAAAAAATCCCATTTCCTTTGCAGAAGCTACAAATTGATGATTGTTTTTTTCGCTGCGGAGTTGGGCTACAAAAATGTATTGACATCACAACATAGAAACGAACTGTCTCATTCGGAATTTGAGAATGAGAGAATTAAAAACTTAGTTTTTCAGTAATACCTACTACGCGTTGATTCTCATACACATCATAAACCATTACATCCGAAAACCTTGTAACCACTCAGAACTGAGGAACTTACCCCATTCTATATTTTTCTTTGCACCACTAGACATAAAAAAAACTCTCTGAGCTGTCCGAGTAAGGTAGTACACTATATCTTTAAAAATTGGCAGTTTTAGCACTTAGAGCTAATACAAAAGTTTGTAGTTAACAGCTATTACCATCTGCATTGAGCAGGCTCAGCTGACACAAAGAACTCACTTTCATTACCTTTTAGTATAACGGCAAGCTGTTAAAGCCCGACTATGTAATAATGTAAAATAATGGACATGTTGCAGTACTCTTCATTACAGAGTTCAAAGGACCTACTCATTTCGTGATTATTATCAGTGGCACTTCAGCCTTAAACAAGCAATATTTACTTCAACCAACTGGCGTAATTGTTGACACTTATGTGTTAAACTTGATTAATTGGCTCTTAAATTCAAACCGATATTTGCCGAATCGCGATATATTAATATTTGTGATTATATACTCCCTGTTTACAATAGAATTGCTATGTACAGGATCCACCGAAAAACGTTAAAATTCGTCGTTCTTGCAGTACAACTGGATTAACTCCTAATACGAATTACATGACCTATTCACTCGCCCTTACGAATAAAACAATGATATTCAAGAGATGGAGACGAGCACCAGGCATAGCCTCATCGAGAGGCAAACAGGCCACACCGGACCTCATCGAGTAAGCGCTTATTCGATTACAGAACTTTGGATTGATCGGCGACCTTAACCTAAATTGGCAGTTCGCTGAAAGTGACGCGTGTCCGTGGTCAGTGCGACGTTGTGTCTAGAACAGGTCCATGTCATCGTTGCACATCACCTCGAGGAAGTCATCGTCGTCGTAGTCCTGTACGCGGCGCGGGTCGGCGCCTGGCGCCTGTAGCGGGTCGCGCGGGTCGGTCGGGTCGGTCCGGTCGGGCAGAGGCGAGCGCGGGCGCGCGGGGGAGGCGGGCGCGTCCGTGTGCGCGTCAGTGTCGCTGGAGCAGTCGCGCGCGTCGGTCGCGGGCGACGGCGGCGGGTTGCTGCCGTGCTCCGAAGTTGCGGTCGCCTCGCCGCGTGATAACAGTGATGGTAGTTCTGAATCTGAAACGAGTATTTTATTGATATATCTTACTAGAAGGCACAGATAATATAATACTTCGTACAGATGCCCAATGCCAAGAATTGGCACCTCCCTAAGTCTGGCTATTCTAATACGTCCAAATTTTCAACAGATGTCAGCATCAGCGACTCGCTATGGCCAGATACTGTAGTTTTACAACGCCATCTAGTAGTCGACCTACTATTTAAACATTTCGTGCGATCTTTTATATATAAAGTTTTATAGTTCTGGGTTCATAAAAACATGATAATCGATTACTTTTATATTTCTCTGTAAAGTAATAGATAAAAAAAATTGTTTGATTTAATTAGTAACAATAAAGTTGTTACTGTGTGGGTTACACCATCTATTGCAAAGAGCTCTAAACAAAATGATTAATAGATGGTTTCTTTTACCTTAAAAGGGTTCGAATTGAAGTTAAAGGCTTCATTTATGTTTTTTGTTGAAAATGCGTGCATCGTGAGTGTCAATAAATAAATCAGCATTAAACACTTCAGCCAAAATTCCGCCGTTTATCGCTTTCTAATGATTGTAAATTTCATAATGGCCTATGAAATAAATCATAGATGGCAGCATAGGTAAACACCTATGCTGCCATCTATGATTTATTTTCAAGACTAATTATAAATTTTGTACGAGTTGAGTGAGACCCCATGCCGATGGCAAAAGCCAGCACGCTTGCTCTTGATTCCAGATTTAGTGATTTTGATAATATAAATAAATAAATAAAATATATTTAAGTTAGTAACAATAATGCTTAGGTAACTAGGTAAGTATTGTAATTTTTTACAAAATTAATTATTTAGTCAATCCTATGACTGTGGCCACCCAGTGTCATCCCTGAAAGCGACAGTCCGCTCTGGACGTGATCATTTTCAGAATGCTGTTGTCACTACCATGCAGGTGCTGTAGTAAGGAGGCCGATTTCTTTCGCATGATGGCATGAAAACCATCTGTGCGAGCCTCCGTGGACATTCTGGAGGCGCTACAACGCCATGGCAGTCCCAACAAAATCCTAGAAGCATTATTAAATTGAACACGCAGGACGTTGTAGGCTCGGCGCGTGTATGACAATACGTGTATGATAATATGCCATCGAGAGATTTGAGCACAACGATTTTATCTCAGGCACATCGTAATCTTTTTAACGTAGGTTGTTCCATCAGCTTGGAGCAGTTGGAGCTAACTATGTTTGGAGATTCTGTATCTGTTTCGATGCAAATTAAGAGAGTCCTGTGTGTTTTCATAGAGAGAGAGCAGTGGTGGCCCAGTGGTAAAGGCCGCGACTTACGATTTGTATGTCGTAGGTTTGAACCCAGCCAGGCGCTTTACTTTGTGTAAATTATTTCATCACCACTGCTCTCAAAACGGTGAAGGAAAACATCGTGAGGAAACCGGCATGTCTTAGAACCAAAAATTCGAGGACATGTGACATCTACCAACCCGCACTGGGCCCGCGTGGTGGATTACGGCCCACTCCCTCTCACAGAGAGGAGGCCTGTGTCCCAACAGTGGGAACATAATAGGCTGATTATGATGATGTGTGTTTTCAGCAGTCTTTCGACAACAAGCATCAGCATCCATACAATAGAAAATATTACAAACCTGTAAGACTCTGTTTGAGCTGTTCCATGACAGTCTGGCGACTCTTGGCGCGCGCTCGCTTGACCTTGCGCTGCGTCTCCTTCCGGTCTTCCGTGAAGATCTGATTCACCATCTCCTGAGATACGTCGCCATCGCGCTTCAGCAGGAAGAAGTAAACACCACCAGGGGTGCGACGACGCGTGCCATTCTAATAATTTTATTTCTTATAATACATATACATGGTGTAAACGACATTGAATTCCGCACATCTTTCTGGACCCATCTAGCAAGGAATTTTTTGCCCGTTATTAAAAATAAATCAGCTGTTTTACTACACGGTCTTTGTGCTACACTGTCAAACCATATGGAATTCAAAATTTTAACACTGGTCAGAACTCTAGATCTAATTATGTACTGATTTCAAGAGAACAGTTAGCGCGTTGATGTCCCTTACACCCGTCTAATACAATGAATGTATTCCTTGAAGGGATGGATGTGTGGATGTTCAGTCGACTGCACATTCATGCATGGTAACAGTAGATGAGTAGACAAGAAAGGCAGTCAGTAAGTAAAACAAAATTGTGGCTAAAATGTATGAGAATATGGCAGTGAACTGATTTAAAATGGATTGCATTTCACATATTGCAGCATTTTACATAAAATACTTATGTTATGGACTACTATTTATTCTATTTCTGATTAATTCATATTACTTTTGGCAGTATCTATGCTGCAGCACTTATCTATTGGGGCAGAAAACCATAAACTACTTTTATCAAACCTTTTGCTTACTTTATCTGGTTTTATAAGCAGTACAAAAAGTAACGACTCTAGTAAGTAAAAGACAGTTGAAGAATGTAGGGCGAAAATGATAAATTACCTACTTGTTATACCTAATCTTCTCAATGACAAAGGTTACTTCACCGTAGGGTACGCCGATGACATAACCATAATAATAAATGGCACCCACAAAAGTACCCTATGCAACCTCATGCGCCTGGGTGCAATAAACACCTCGACAAAAACCGAACTGATTCTCTTTACAAAACAGAGGAAACTGACAATACTAAAACTACCATACTACACTACTTTCAAAAGCATTACAACATAATACTCACAGAAGAACAGTGTGACTACTCAGGCCCTTACTTATATATTTGAGAGTATATGACGGGTCAAAATCAGACTCTGGAACCGAAGTTCACAGAGCATCACTCTGTGGACCTGAACCTATCGTGCCCATCCCCTTCAACCAGCTACGCAGGTGGCTACAGGAGTTCACCCACACACAAGTGGAGAGCTGGTGGACGCTGCCATCCTTAGATAGCAGACAAACAAGATGTTTATTATGCCTGGACAGGAACTGCCTGCGCTTATTGACCGGGACCATAACAGGACACTGCTTGCTAAACAAACACTTCCACATAATAGGCATAACAGACAGTCCTCTATGCAGGACTTGCATGGAGGCTGTGACCCACCCAGATCAGGACAGAAACCTTTGGGGCACCCAGATCTTATACAGATGTTCTCAATAGACCAGGAAATATAATCAACTTCTGGAGGGAGGAGGGCTGGGTGGAATAACCACCAACATCCGGTTCACACACAATGGTCCACCTAAATGACCAAGAGCGGAAACTACACTAACCCTCTAACATAGACCATACGTTATCTCTCCAACAAATACTCCTTACAAACATGACTGTTCATGTTTTTTCCACCAAGTAAAATTGAAATCACCTAGTAAACAGATTTAAGCAGTATACACATTTTTACATACTCCCCTGTCACCATCCTAAATGATAAATGAAAAAAATCATTGATCAAAATCATTTGGTGTAACCTGGTCTATAATCTGACAGTTACACTTACCATGACAAGCATGCCCCCTTCTGCTTCCACCTTTTGTGTTTCTTTGTATATTTCCATAGCTTTGTTAGCACCAACAACTTGTACGATTCGACCTGAAAAAGCTTAGTTTTGAAATATCTTATGGAATTTCATTGTGACTTGTGGTGCTTGTGCCATAAACAGACCAAGATTTTTTTTAAAGTAATTAGAGGTTGGCCAATTATATTATGGTCTTAAATAGATATGGTTTACACAAATTTGATAATTATTAACTTGGACAATATGATGTATAAATACACTTGTAATGTGCTCGTCAAGACTTTTCCCTTGATACCAAACATGTCATGATTAACCCGTTTTTTTTAAATGTACTTACAGGTAGACAACCCATGTGCCTGCATGTGTAGCATGACTACCATAGATATGAGTTTGTTGACAGAAGAATAAACAAAATAAAAAGATGAATAAATAAAATAAGTGATTTTGTCAATTCTTCCATTGACTAAACCCGCTCATGCTACGTGTGCTCATGAGAGTCCTCATACAAACTTTCCTTAGTGCTCAACATTAGATTAAGCTGATTACATTCACTCACTGACACGACATTGAATGTAATTTAAGATTTTTACAGGTAGATTACAAAAGCTATTACAGTTAAGTATAGGGAACCCCAATATTTGTATTGGTCTTTTAAAAGAGGAACATGACATACCCAGTAAATCCTTCTTATCTTCAGAAAGACTCTCTGCAATATCGTCTGCTACGTTTTCTGCAGTGTCCTCAACATTCACTATCAGATCACGAAGGCTTCTTGGCTTCAGTTTATCATTGTTATGGTGACTATTTGCTCTTTTCCCCAACCTTAACTTCACATTTGACCGATCCACATGTCTCCGTTTATTAGACAAACGTTCGCTATCATCATAATCATCATTGGAGGTAAATATTTTCTTCTTAGATATATAATTATCATCTAATCTATACTTAATAGTATAATCATAAGACTCAACACCGTATCTGCTTTTCTTAGATACATCACAACTGACCATATCTTCTGTTAACAAGTCTTCCTGTAATAAAATAAAAGTAAACAAATATATTTTTAGGCCAATCCCCATGACAAGAGGTAGAATTTGTGTTTCAAATACATAGGTTTTGTTACTTAATAACATTGAGCAAGAAATGCTTTATAATGAGTATGCCAATAGCCTTGTACACCCTAATTAAATATTTTTTTAAACCTGTAATGCTTTGCACCAGATGTTGTACTTGTCCTTCTTATCGGGCTGCGGCAGCGGGCGGCGCGGCCGCAGCTTGGTGCGCTTGGCACGGCGCCGCGGCTCGTCGTCCGACTCCGAGCCTGATGACTCCTGTGCTGACCCCTCATCGCTCTGCTCGTCCTGTATTTGCATGTGCACTAACGAAGGAGGGTTAAACGCCTCTGGTCGTTCCAGAGGAATATAAGTACCCTCTTCCAAATCCGAATCTTCCAACTGCAACGCAATAAAGTCTCTAGTTACCGAGTACGCCCTAAGACGTCACAAGTCATTTTCTTGATAAAATAAGTGTTTAAGAGATATATATCAGAGTTAAAGTCACTTGACCCTACTAAAAGAACATTTTTTTGTATAGAATAGTAAGGCATCATTGAAAAACTAAATTAATTAAAATGTTAAAAGTTCATTCTAACCTCCCCGTCTTCCCGTTCAAAGGAAACTTCAACATCCAACTCGCCTTCAGTCGTTGACATCATACTCAAGACTTTAGTTTAAAGATATAAAATAAGAGATCATGAAAAGATTTTATCGAAATACACAGCAATTCCACCATCAATCTCTACGCTGCTGCTGTCATTTTTAATAATAGACAATGATAGAGTGTAGAGTTTCTGCACCAGCTGTCAACATGTCAACAACCACGGTCAACAACCCACAACTAATTTACGAAGTACGTTGTATTATAAAATGATACGAAAGATGTCTAATGCTGCGTGCACACCGGCTTAACGCACACCAACGAATAGGTTTCGCTGGCCTTCGTTGGTCCTGTTTGGAAGGTTTAGCTGTAGATGTGTTAAACGCCAACAATCCTTCGTTGGCAGTGTGGCGGTAACATCAAAGAGAAAGGAGCGATCGACCGTTCGTTTGCTCGACCATTAAATGTCAACGTAACTTCGAAGGCCAGCGAACGTGCGATAGGCCACGCCGAATATCCTTCGATGGCGTTCGTTGGGCCAGTGTGTACTCAGCATAACTCTGCGTTTACATCGTACATACACACCGTATCTGGATGTAAAACATTTTACATCCGGATAAAAGTATTACACACAATTCTATCGTTTATAAAACATATAATACACTGGTGGTTTTAAAGTTTTTTTATATACTATATAATTTTTACAGTTATATATGTACGTAATTTTGAGTTAAGTTGTCAATCTTTTAAAATCTTCATGTTTTCGCATTGTGTAGAAAAAGACTTTTTGATCGGAATACATCAAAGCTATCTTTAGTTCCGCATGAAAATGCATTGTGCAGGATGCAGAGCGGGAAGTTTTGAAAAAACTTCGAATACAAATCTGGCCAAGTGCGTGTCGGTCGACGCACACTGAAGGATTCCGTAGTCGGCATGAATATTTACACGTCCACAATATTGATTTTGGTTAATTAAAGCAAAAGTAACTTTGTATTTTTTTAAATTACCTGATGACCTCGATTTCGCCTGATGGAAAGCGTTAGTTGAATCAGAACTTTATTTACTATGAATAGGTACTTACCTACAGGCATAAGATGTTGTACATGAATTAATAAGATCGGCCACAGTCTACCTTACGGCGTACAAATTATTACATAAATTTAAATATTATACAAACAAAAGAATGTCAACAAAACAAAAAAGAGATTATAGTGAAGTCATCTAATAATATTATAGTCAGTATACGCAATCGAACGCCTTAGAGAGGTCACAAAAGATTCCAATGGCACCTTGTGATTCCTCCCAGGCGTTAAAAATGTTCTTTGTTAGGGTGACATCGGCGTCAGTAGTACAACGCCCTTTAGTGAAACCGTAATGATGTTCATGAAAGATGGAATTATAATTAAAGTGACGTAACATTTGATTGAGAATCAACTTTTCAAACACCTTACTGAGAACTGGCAGAATTGGCACAGGCCTATAATTATTGGGTTCTTTACTAAAACTGGATTTGAACAATAACAAGGATCATTTACTGTGTTTCATAAGATCCGGAAAGAATCCTTGGTCTACACTGGTGTTAAATATGAAAGCCAAATAGGGCGCAAGGGTTTCGATGAGAGGTCTACAAACTTTTACAGACATTCCCCAGAGATCTTCTGTTGATGGTTTGGAGGTTTCTATGCTGAAACCTAAACTCCAAAGGGCATGATTTTACATTATTTTGTAGTAAGGTAACAGAAAGCGCCGGTTAGGAATTTAAAGCTTCAGTTCAGCGGAATATTAGCAATATAAGTTTTGTAATTTCTGAGGTACATCTATATTTGTCTTGATGGAGCCACGTGCAGTCCCTAAATTCAATTCATTATTGCGTAGTTTTTTTCTATCTGTTTTTTTTTCTGTTAGTTTTTATTTTACCATCAGCAGATTTTATTTTAAGCTAATATAGAGAGCTTTAGCTGTTTTGCACACACACTTTTTGTTTCTTTTTATGTATAGGTTTTATAATAACTCTTTTTATAATAATATGGAAAATACCCGACTCTGTGGTAATACAGTCATAACCGTGACCTTTTGTATTTTTAAGACTTCTGATTATTCTAGTTATGTCATCTGGTATTATTCGGTGACATAAGTATTGGATTCGGGATGCTGTCTAAACGAATGAATATATCAGATTGAGATCTAAGATGGAACGAGCGCACCCAGAAGATGCCTGTTCACCAGTGCTCAAAGTATGTCTCAAAGACTATTGACAACTACATGAGGAATATTTTAAAGTAATTAACTATCGTATCTTTTAAAAACTTCACTAAAACATTGGAAGGGATAACTTGTCTTGTCCAATCACCACGATACACAATTTGAGGTAAAATAAAGAAAATATTGTTTTATTTAGGGGCATACAATTATTAAAATACGTATAAGAATTTAATAAATTTTAACTTTTATGAACATTGCATTGAAAAGAAACAATTTTTGAGTTATTCAGGTTCAAATTGTGTCCGAAGTTATTTTCTCCGTAACCTGTGTTTGCATACTTACTCGCATCACACAAACACTATTACGCAGTCGGCGTCCCAACCCCACGTAAATTGACCAGGCACTATCGGACTAACCACCAGCAAGGCAAGTTATGTCGAAAATTGTGTCATGATTTAAAAAATTTCGTCGAAGCACTTCAATCGGAGTTTGTAACAGGTATCTACTATCTGACTTAAATATGTTTAGTTGTGGTTAAACGCTTTGCAAATGATTACGTGAAAGCATGTAATTCAGTGCTTATTTATCATTATAATAGGAGTAAAAACTCCGCAAACTTAACCGTTTTGTTGTTATCAGATTAAAATTTTCATTTTCTCAATATTAACCTGTTTGGACTGCACAGGTTACTGAGACTGATACCAGGTTAAAGATAATTTTCCTGTAAACATTTAACAAAACTCGTCTTATTGTAAAAATTAAGTTACAAATTGTTGGTAATACACAGAGTTATTAACTCATTATTTCCTTTGGTACACTGAACATTTAATTTGATCTGTTTAAGTTTTTGATTTGGTAATTTTTATTGTTTTGTCGAAAATTGCTTATTCAGTGTCTATAAAATTTTGTTTTCTTTTTGTTCGAAGGTAAATGCCATGAAATAAGAAAAGGGGAGAAAATTTAGCCCGAAAAAGAAAACTTGAGAAAAAAAAGAGACAAATAAAAAACAATCCAGACCTGTACGTCTGTTTCGATATAAAGAAAATAATAAGGTAAAATATCAAATAAGGAAAAATTATGGGAAAGTAGTATCTGTAAATAGTTTGACACCAAGAGAATAGAAATGTTAAGAAAGAAGTGGAGAGAGATGCAAAAAAATCCTATCAACGCAAAAAGGAAAAAAGATCACAAAACCTACGTTTTGTAGAATGAAACAGTTCACCTCCTTCTAGCGATATCGAAAATATAAATAAGCAAAATACTGGCGAAGTGATTGGCAGCCACAGAGAAGAACTATTAAGCCCTGCACAGGGTGATTATGTGTGCTGCAGGGTTACTAGACACAGCTCCAGGTCAAGAGAAGTTAGTCCTGGTTCTGGAATGGTATCACCTAATGCCCAACGCCTAGTGAAGTTTCCAGAACAAAAAGTCCAAAGTTGTTTTCCAGAACCAAAAATAATATTGTTAAGAACTTACTTTATTTTTAAACGATATATTTTTTCACGAACTGATTATTTGAGACTGATTAATGTATGAAGAATGTTTATATTTTTTTTCTTAGAATCTGATTGTTCATAAAGCTTATTCTATTTTTCTAAATGTATCGAAAGAAAGGTTTAGTAACTAATCCAGAGGCGATATTTTTTATGTTTCTTTAGTTTTATAGCCGTATAATTAATCTTTTAAAGATGTTATTGTTTTTAGATATTACACATTATGTAAATGACCCAAAGATTTAAATGATATCTGTTAAAATTTTGTTCATGTTAAACGTTATTATTATTTGACGATCTGATTGAGGCTGATTAATGTAACAAAAAATACTGTTTTATCTTTTAGAGATCATATTGTTAATTTTGAATATTTGATTTCTGTAAGGGCTGATTTTCTGTCATCGGATAAATTTTATTTGATTTATTGAAAAATCAGCCCTAATTGCGTGGAAAAAAATGTTAAGCATCCTTATTATGGCGTGATTTTATTAAGCCGTATTGTTAGCAGTAATTATTAATAATAAAAGCTGATTTTGAAAAGTTTCTTTGTTTTTTTCTCTAACCTGTTTAATTATCATTAACCTGCTAACATTTTCTTACTAACCTGTGCGCACCCTGTGCGTTTTCACTTTAACCTGTAAGTGTGATTTTTTGAAAAGCTGTATTTTGTCTATTTACGTGAAAATTATTTTCCCTTAAAACAATTCGATATAAGATAAATACCCCAAACTTATTTCTGTACCAAAACTTCAATATTTTTTACATTTTTTAAAATCGATAAACATTTTCGAGCAGTGCCATAATACACACATATAAACAGACAAGAAGAATGAAGAGAACAGAAAAGTACGTACAAGCTGTTCATAGAAAAAACCTTTTCTAATAAATTTCATTGAGTTAGGTACATAGCTAATAGTCTCCGAGCCCAGGCTGGTGAATACGGATAGACGAACAGGACGAATTTATAAGGGTTCTGCTTTTACCATTTGTCTAAGGAACCCCAAATTATTCTCGTTGATCGTAATGGTCTCCCATGTTATTATTATACTCTTTGGCAAAGAATATAACTAATTACTCTCTACCGAGAGCTCTTTGGTATTTGCCGCAGTCGCAAGCATAGATAATACACTATGTCGCAAGCAGTCAGTGTCGATCACTGATAAGTCTTCATTTTCATTTTATTCAATGTTGAAGAGCGATCATCGTTTTCTTACTACTGTACTTACAAAAGAAAATTTATTAGCAGCGTGAAGAAAATTTGACGTGGATTTAAGTCGAAGAATAACAGACCAATAAACTATATCAAAATGTACGATTTCAAAATACCTCTTGCAGTAAATTTTTCTGAAGAAAACCCTAGGCGGCGTAATTCTTAGTTGCTTTCGAACAGAATGCTAGGTGCTATGTAGGTATCGGCACTAGTAGTATGAGATGTCAGCTCATACCTGGCGAAAGGCATGTAAAATTATAACATGTAGGCAGAATGGTGGTAGTAGATGCGCAGCGTGCGGTGGACGTGACATACGTGTGCCAGGGTAAGCATTTATCCCGTGGAGAATGTTGAATGTTGCTGCCCGCTTCCCATCGTCTTCAAATTTTTAACTGTCCATACTGTGCATAATTCTTCAATTAATATTTATGGTTTTGATGGTCTGTGGTATTTGTTACAGGGAGGTCATCAGTGCCGCTGCACTTAAGCTCAAGCCTTATAGAGAAGGATCGCTGATTGACATCAGAAATACTACGTTACCTTCTGGCACGTCCAAATCAAACGACTATAATCCTAAGGACCATAGGGATCCTCAACACAGTATTAAGTACGTATCGGATGGTCGACCTAGTAATTGCTGTCACCAATAAACATCGTTTTCGTGAATGCAAGGGAATTTAACTTTTGGGTTGTATCACAATTACTAGGTACATTTCATTATAGCATTATCATTATTTCATTATAGTATTATCATTATAGCAGGTCCTACTGTCTGTTCTATTGAAACTTTAAATCCAAATTCATTTATTCAAATTAGGCTGAGAATCAGCACATTTCGAACGTTAAACTTACTTAAGACAGTCCCCCAAAACGGCCGCCCTTCACACCGTCCCAGTGCTTTTGCTGGGAAGAAGAAGTATTCGTTAGAACAGCCTACATGCCTCACTAGACTTAGGCACCTGCCGCGATAGCATTAGTAGTTTAATTCATAGTGGAGTAGAATATCCTTTCCACTGGCGACTGCCATTGTACAGCACCTGTCAAAAGCCAAGTTGAATGGCGCTTGCCGTACCATTGCAGCCCAAATGTGGTCCGAATCTATCTTGCATGCAGCAATAGTAGCACGTGCTGCCACTGTTGTTTAATTCCGAGTGGAGTAGAATACGAAATATCAATACTAAATTGGTGAATGTGGCATGGCATCAAGAAACTACGACTGTCCTACTACTACGGACACTTCGCAAGTCGCAATCTAAGCGAGTCTAGTCGGACGAGCCACAACAGGCTGGAATTCGTTTATTGATCTCATAATAACAAGCCTGTCCTAATGTTCTAACTGCTGAGACACAGGCCTCCTCTCTATGAGAGGGGAGGGCCATAATCCACCACGCAAAACCAGCGCGTGCAGGTGTTTAAGACGTCTTCGAATTTTTGGTTCTTAGGACATGCGTTGAATTGCATCGGGGTAACACACTATCTGTAGCAATCTCTTTCATTTTGACAACTCAACAACAATTCAACACATTGCGTTATTTACGTTGTTGAGGAGACAAATTTTTAGAACATAATACAGATGAAGCTATGGATTAGCGTATCTTTCAAAATTATTCAGATTGTTATTGATAGTGTGTGTGATTTTGATTGTTTGTTGTACGCAGTTATGGTGCAGTTTCCTCACGATGTTTTTCATCACCGTTTTGAGAGCAGTGGTGATGAAATTATATACACTAAATAAAGTCAAAAGTAGGACGTACTTTTGGCTAAAAGTATCTAGAAACACCTAAGTCTGGGCCGATACCACTGGGCCACCACTGCTTTCTATTGACATCATATTCATAGGTAATTGAACCAAAAAATCGTTTGGTCATTCGTGTCAAGTCAAGATTCGAACGGATCGAAGAAGATTTGATCATTCGTGTTAAGAGTGGGCTCACTGTATCTCGTGATACCGCTCCCTACGCTCGCTCGTCCCGTAGGTAAGCGCATTCAACTCGATGGGCTCGTAGAAGTGGTTACATTACTTTTTCTTAATTAGTTTTTGCCCCCGGCTTCGCCCGTGTGGATGTCGGAAAATATCCCACGGGAACGTATACCGGGATGTTAAGTACCCTGTGTTATTCCAGGTTTACATCCAGTAGTGCTATTCTGTAATCATCTCACCGTGAAAACTTAGGTGAAGTGAGCGTGGAGTGAGCTGTCAGTGCCACTGATGCTAGGGTTTGACCAATACGGGATGACACTGACAGCTCATTCCACGCAAGTCTTCACGGTGAGATTTTTACAGAATAGATCGGCATTTTTACCGAGAAACAGAAAAAATTTTCGTTGGAGCTCAGGGATGTTCACATTTGTTAACGAAGCTCACGGGTGCAGGCGGTGGCTCGCCCACTACTTTGTAACTGACACGGCTGTGCACTTTGTAACAGATGTGTTCGTAAAATATGAAGTATATTGGTCTGACCGCTGGTAAATGGTCAGAATAAAAAAACCTTGTAATCTTGATGTTGTTAGGCAGAAAACGATTGCGAAAAACACTGCTTGTAATAAAATTGGGGAGAGAGGAATGCAGACCAATGTGTGCAAAAATATAATATTCACAAATAATGACGTAGCAGACAGCATAGCAGCATTCTCTGCGTGAGTTCACAAAAACCACGATGTACAGAATAACATAGGGTAAATAATAAATCTGTTATTATGGCCACACTATTGAATTAGGAAATTCTAAGACTCCATCATTTCTGTCTCTCAAAATGGATGTAAGAACGGGTCCCGTGGTACTAAGGAGTTGCTCCTCATTGATATGGCCATAAACCAACAGGTTCATCGTTCCCGAAAGGATCTGTCGACATGTCGGACAGGTCATTACGAAGGCCTATGATTTGGTGCCACATAACATGGCTCATGAGGGTGCTGGAGTTGTATAAAGTAGATGCAACACTGCGCAAGTTCCTGATGTCGTGTATGGGGCAATGGACGAAAGTCGTGCGCTATCCATGATGTCGAAATATCCAAAGGAATAGCGAGCCGAAAAGGCTTAGCTCTGCTTAGCCTTAAATCCTCTGCTTAAAGCATACTACTTGACGATTCAAGTCTAGGCTATCGGCTGAGGAGAGGTGGTCAGGTTATATCTCACCTTCTCTACATGGATGACCTAAAACTCTTTGCCCCCAACAATTTGCAACTGATGGAGCTACTGGGGAGTGAGGTGGTTGGCAACCTGTTAATGCGACACAGATACTTTCCGAAGCACCCATGCCCCGTGAGCACCTGCGTCGCCTGAAACCACAGGGAGCCGTGACTCCTCCCGAGCCAGAGGTCGAGCACTGGCCGGACCGCCTCGATGGTGACGAGGCCGTCGGTAGGGCGTGAGAGCCTGTCCCGCCATTCTGCCACCAGGACCTCGCGAAGCTGCGACCGACGCTGCTCCATATGGAGCTGCCTCGGCCGCTCGCCCCGCGCCCTCGCTTCCTCGCGCCATCGATAAAGTGACGCGAGCACCTTCGCCCCTAGGTCCCAGGGCGGGGATCCGGCCAGTACGAAGGAGGTTCCATGTCCCTCACTCACTACGAGCTTACCGTCTGGTGATGAAATTGAAGTCTTGAGCTTAACTCCGGATAATCATTTAAACTAGTTTGTAAGACAACAGAAGGTACCAGGAAGAACATTCATAAACCTAACAACAACAAGGTATCTTCTTGCTCAAAAATCTGTAATTATCGAAAAGAAGGCCAGCAGAATGCCTTGAAGTTATTTCATCAAAATATTCAAGGTATTTCTTCCAAATTATTAGAAATTGAAAAGTTATTAGAGAAAACAAAGTTTGACATTGTTTGTTTAACTGAACATCGGTTAAGTGATTGCCAAATGATAATTAATTATGAGAACTACTATAGTGTGGGCAGTTGTTTTACCCGTAAATCTATGCAGCGTGGAGGGTCTCTAATCTTGATTAAAATTTGTTTAAAATCTAAGCAACGCAATGACATAGTTGGTTTATCAGTTCAAAATTGCATCGAACTGTCCTGTGTTGAGCTAGATAAGCATGTTGTAGTGTGCGTGTACAGACCCCTTTTTTTGGGTGGGAAATCATCAAATGACTTCTCCCGCTCTGAGTGGTGCGGGAGGGCGTGTCAGACTTTTACTGACTAAAACCCACCCGTGTTCCTTCAGTTGCCTGTGCCAGGGCCACGGTTTCCTCTTTAGAATTACCCGCCACCCTGAGGCGTCGGCCCTATCGGACCCCGTCACTTTGTGCTGACATCTCTTTGAGGCGCGCGTGGAACAGCCTGGTCCTTACCGGACGGCGAGCTACCCGTTGCTCGCCGTCCGTAAGCCCGCGCTTACGGTGGCCGGAAATCTGCAGGCGACTCCCGACGCGTGTACAGACCCCCTAATTATCAGACCTTTTCTTTATTTGAGTCATAATGGAAGATGTCCTTGCGAAACTTGCATCACAACAAAGCCGCAATTATTTGTGGTGATTTTAATATTAATATTTTGGAAAATAATTCAAATAGCAGGAGATTACTAAGCCTTTTTAAATCGTTCAATTTATTTAATGTTTTTACAGAACCGATTAGATTAACTTCAACTTCTGCTACTTGTATTGATAATGTCTTCTGCGGTTTTGATTATTTAGAAAAAGCCATCGTAAATTATCTGCCGTCTGATCATAGTGGACAAACGGTAACTTTAAGGTTTAAAACGCTTTTCCTGGAAAATTAAATAGATTCAATAGTACCCTTTTGTAACTGTGTTCATATTGGATTGAAGTGGATTATGAAATCAAACACTGGTGGCGGCATCTACAACGCCACATGCGAACAACGCATCACACAAATCCTGCATCGCACAATCAAAGTTTACCGCGCAGCTAGCATATATACAACTTCCCGACAACAATCATACCAGACACGACATCCATCTGGTCGGAGGATCCTCCCTTTTCCAAGAGTATGAGTGAACTTTACACCCTGTTCCTCATATCTCTTCACTGGTGACTCCGAGTATGAACGTCAGCGCAGCCTTCGTGCAACTACTTCAGCGTGACGTCATCATCACTCCCGCAAGTCACACAGCCAGCCAGCAACCACGGCTTGAACGGTTGTCCTGACCATCAGCATGCAGCGCAAGCGCATACCTGGTCATCACCTTCAGCCTCATGAGCAACCTTGGCACAGCACACTGCACATTCGGCCGGTCCACAAGCAGAACGCTTAATCCCTCTCCTGGTCGACACCAGCAGTCAGCCACCCCGACTCACTGGGGCATCTTCGCAGACAGTTCCGACTCACCACGAACTATGCGACATCCGGTTCCAACTTACTGGAACCCAACTGGCATTGGGCGCGGCTATGCGTCAACTACTCGCACTGTCGGTGGCTCTGAAAGCGCGTGAGTCTCGCGGTTGTGTATGGCTTTACTCTCTTATGCCTCGAATGCATAGTCGTTAAAACTAGAGGGACGACCTCCGCGGCGGCGGCGTCCGGAAATACGGGGGCTCGAATTGTTTGCGACAACCCTAAATAATAAATTAAATGTTCTGGGCCATAATATGGACGATGCAAATAAATTTTATGAGGATTTCTTTTCATTAGTCCATACTGAATACAATAAAACTTTTGAAAAGAAAACATCAAATATTTGCCCTAAATTTATATTTAGTGACTAGGCAACTAGAGGTATTAGGAGGAAAGAGTGTTCGAGCTGTGTGGCCTTAACACTGTAACTTTCAATAGATATGTTGCTACACATTCATTTATTTTAGAAATATCTGCAAAATTGCTAAAGCCCTGTAAACATTAGCAACAAGATCAAATCAGCAGAAAATAAAATAAAAACAGTTTGGAAAGTTATAAATAACGAAACTAGTGGGAAAAACATACGAAACACTGAATATACATCGGAGACTTCACGTGGTGCCATAAGCTCTAACTTAGAAGTAGCTCAAGAATTTGAAAATTATTTTACTAATATACCATCTAAAACTACGGAAGCTTTAAATGCTTCACCCAAAGTCTCAATTGATTTATTAAGAGCGAACGTTCCAGGCCGCCCGGTTGAATTTCAATTTAACATATTAACCCTATGCTAGTTATAAAAGCTTTTCGGCAAATAAAAATAAAGTTGACTGAAGATCTTTGGGGAATGTCCATCAAAGTTTGTACATCCATAATCGAGACTATAGCACCATACTTAGCTTTAATATTTAATTTGTGTGTAGATCAAGGAGTCTTCCCGGATTTAATGAAATACAGTAAGGTTATACCACTTTTAAAATCTGGGGATAGCAAAGACGCCAACAATTATAGACCAGTATCCGTGTTGCCGGTATTCAGCAAGGTGTTCGAAAAGGTAATGCTCAATCAAATGCTTAATCATTTTAACATCAACAAAATCTTACACGAACAGCAATATGGTTTCACCAAAGGTCGTTGTACGACTGACGCCGGTGTCACTTTACTACAACACATATTTACAGCGTGGGAGGAGGCCCAAGATGCCATAGGAATTTTCTGTGACCGCTCCAAGGCATTTGACTGCGTTAATCACGAAACCTTGCTGCTAAAACTGGAGCATTACGGAATAGGTAAACTTGCGCTAAGTTTAGTTAGATCTTATTTAGAAGATAGACGGCAAAACGTTCAAATTAATGGTGTCAATTCACTTGGTTTAAAACTAAAAATGGGTGTTCCACAAGGCTCGATATTAGGTCCTTTCCTCTTTTTAGTATATATTAATGATATACGCCATTTATTAAAAAAAACAACCACAAATGGTGTTATTTGCTGACGATGCTTCTTTAATTTTTAAGATAAGTATACGTACATCAAATCTTGACGACGTAAATAACGCCCTGCTGCAGGTACAAAATTGGTTTACTGCTAAAAATTTAGTATTAAATGGGAAAAAAACAAAATGCTTTGCTTAGCCGAATTTTAAAAGTACTGATTGTGACATAGTATTGAATCAATAGAAACTAGAATTCGTTGATAAAACGGTTTTCTTGGGGATCACGCTCTACTCAAGGCTGCAATGGGGTCCCCATTTAACATCTCTTGCAGGACGGCTAAGTTTAGCAGCATATGCTGTAAGAAAAATCCGTCAGTTTACTAATGTAGATACCGCGAGGCTAGTCTATTTCAGTTACTTTCATAGTATCATGTCTTACGGTATCTTATTATGGGGACGCGCTGCAGACAACGAGTCTATTTTTATTCTGCAAAAAAGAGCCATCAGAGCAATATATGGCCTGCGCAGGCGCGATTCTTTAAGGGAACTGTTTAAAGATATTTACATCATGACCGTACCTTGTCAATAAATATATGAAAACATCATGTACGTAAGGAAAAACTTAAATCTTTTCAGTAAAAGAGGTGAAAGACACAGCTATGGAACTAGAAATAGGGACCAATTGGTTCAACCGGGTTTCAGGCTGGCTAAAGTAGATTCATCCTTCATGGGGTACTGTTTAAAATGTTATAATAAAATACCTCCCCACATACTCCAACTAAATGAAACGAAGTTCAAAACTTGTATCAAACGCACACTATGCAGCCAAGCATATTATAAGTTGGGGGATTACATCTTTTACAAAAATGCTTGGCTCAACGCTGGTTCTGCTCCACAAGGGCGCCTAAACAATTGATTAGCATTCGGAAATATTGTTGGACCTGCTGAAGATTGTAAAAACTATCTTTGCACTGTATAAATTCAATCTTTTAATATTGTATATGCAAAGCACACTTGTGAGCACTATGTACCTACTATTATACTGGGCACGTCTGTCATTGACTTGAATGTGCCCTGGCGGCTGAGAGTATGCCACGCTCACTCAAATGTCTCGCTGGTGGTGGCGTGTGTGTTGGATAATTCAGTTCCCTTCAAAATGGTTGAGCTGAATAGTGCTGATCCATACGTCATGTTCGAGAACGGGCGCCGTCAGTGAAGACTGGTCATCTCTTGGCTGCCTAGGCTTTTTTTATTTTTATTTCCGATTTTTTTTGTATTTTCTCTACGTCGCTCTCACATGTATAATTTCAACAAGACTGATGTAACAAATTTTATGTAACCATTTTGTTTAAAAGAGTGTCCATGGAGTTTCTTGCCCGTTCTTCTCCATAGGTACCTACTTCGCTTTGGAATGGGCAACTATGTATCTTCATATTTCTGACTGAGCGACCCCTTGACAATTCAAAAGTGCTCTCTGCTGCTTTCGCAGAACAGAGATGCTAGCGGCCATCCAGACTTGCCTAGTCAGCATTTTGTGACTTATTGGCTACGCTACATTCATTTGGTTCATAGTCAGTTCGCTCTGATACTCGGGACTTCCGACCCGTACCTAGGTACGGGTCGGAAGTCCCAAATAACTCTGTTTCTATCTCATCTACTAATTCCTGTCACAAGTACCTTTAATTAATAAACTCTGTTTCCAGTTTAATAATTAGTTTATTTTTAAACAAGTTTCCGAACTCCCATATAATATTTGGTGGCAGCGGTGGGATACGAAAATACCCTACCCGAAAACACTCATACTGACGGCGTTTCTGTGAGTGATCTAGAAAATACTTGGGTGAATTAACCCTATTGTTCATTGTTCATAATACATTTTAACTGACTACTGTATACTTTGTTTAGACTACGCGATTCGAATACGCGTCAATACCACTGAGTCATTTGTATAAAATAACTTAAGGCGAAGACGATTTCTTATAATTAATTAGCTCATAAGTATTCCGTATTTTTTCTGTAAAATTATATCGTGACTTCCAAACCTGAAACAAAGAAGGATAGTTCCAGTAGCTAGGGTACCCTAGCTACTGGAACTCTGGAAAAGGTCGAACATGAAGAAAAAATCGAACTCGGTATTCTATTTAAATTCATTAAGCCAGGTATAAACTAAACCCCTTCATTGCTAATTGCCAAAGCGCTTTTAATTCAGCTACAAAATCCCAGAAACCCATTTCTTCTAATTCATTCTAAGCCAATTAATAGATAAAGCTGAAACTACATGCATCATCAAAGAGTTCGAATCCTTTGAACAATTCATCGAGTTCTTAAAACAGCAATTTGGTTAGCGTAATGCTTCCTGCATTACGCTCACCTACTCACCGAACTTCAGGACTGTAAGCAGACATCTCCTGAAACAGTCAACCAGTTTGCATTAAAAATAGAAACATGCTTAGCGAAATTACTTCCTTTTTTATTATAATATTTCCATTTCGACGAAAAAGAAAACGGAATTAGCAGGACGTGTAGCTGCGATGCAAGGTCTGGCACTACATACTATCTTATCAGGACTCTTGCCACAGGTAACACAAGTCGTTAGATTTCGCAATCCAGACTCATTAAATTCTGCTATTAACTTCGCAGTAGAAGATGAAAAAATCATCTCTAGTATTTATAAAAGATCAACATCCAATACAAACTAGCGTCGTGACTTCCAATCATCTCGTCTTCCAGATCCACGAAATCACCAACCTGATCATTCAAAAGCAGTAAATACCAACGACTATTGAAAATTGTCGCAAAAGACAATACAACAACAGTAGAAACCTATCTGCTGCTTGTACTTCAGATGGTCGGCAACCTTTGAACACAAGCTCCAAATTATAAACCAGCGCGCAAGGTTTTTAACATAAATCAAGACAAAGAAGAAAATCCCAACGAACTCGACCAAAACATTTTATATAAAATTTCCCGAACGGTATTGCGTGGGAAAATCCTACTATATTAAAGCCGATGCCTCTATTCTCGCGTATCCCCTGAATCACGTACTAAATCCACTGAATCACATACTAAATCCCCTGAATCACGTACTAAATCCACTGAATCACATACTAAATCCCCTGAATCACGTGCTTAATCCACTGAACCACATACTAAATCCCCTGAATCACGTACTAAATCCACTGAATCACATACTAAATCCCCTGAATCACGTGCTTAATCCACTGAACCACATACTAAATCCCCTGAATCACGTACTAAATCCACTGAATCACATACTAAATCCCCTGAATCACGTGCTTAATCCACTGAATCACATACTTAATCCCCTGAATCACGTACTAAATTCACTGAATCACATACTAAATCCACTGTTTCTGCTTAATCACTTAAAATACCCAATAAGTTATCGAATCCAAACGCAAAATCTACCGATTCTATTCTTGCCGCAAATTCACAATCTTCTTCTTTGTTACCAGACCTGAAACGCTCGCTGATAGGCCTTTATCCTTCCTGATCGACACGGGTTCCTGCATAAGTCTGCTGAAATACGATTGCATGTCCACAGTCCCGAAATTAAGTGATGATGTAATAATCCTCAAAGGAATTGATCCTGGAAATGTAACAACCTAACTCTAAGCAGATTCAAAATACAACTATTAAAAAAAAAAGATAAGCCATATGCCCATGAATTTCACGTTGTTGAAAATATTAGCTTAAGTTTCGATGGAATCATAGGCAACGACCTCCTGAAAAAATTCGGTTGTCAAATCGACTACATTCAGGCAACCTTATAGATAGATGAAGACTAAATAAAATTAAAATTCGCTGAACCATTATACAATATTCCACCTCGCACTGAAACGGTAATCGAATGCACAAAAAGTAATCAAAATATGAGAGAAGGTATGACAATAGACCAACACATCTCTGATTCATTATTAGTTGCAAATTGAATCGTACACGTGAAACAAAATAACCGTATTAACATTACGGTTGTCAACCTTTCTGAAGAGCCTGTTGTACTCCGATCTAACCTGAATCTAACTTTAGAACTTTCGAGCTTGCTTAAATCCTCTAAACTAGCAGATCTTGACACTGCATTCGATGACCCCTTCGAGGTCCCTCTTATAATTCTACCATGTCCCATTCCGTTTTCCTCCGAGAATACGGATCTATTAAACCAAGAAATAAACACCGACTCTAATGTATTACAAAATCCTACACCACAAGCCGAAACCGAGCTATTCCCAGATCTCATAGATTTAGTTCGTCGACCAAAGTTACCTTACCTCGACCTTAGTCCTGACAGTGCAGACCTAAACCTTGACTTTGACTCCTTAAAAACCCCTTCGCCAAATGAGCAATCGAATTTAAATGACGATAACTATTCTAAATTCCTAAAATCAATTCCAAATAAAGAAAACAGTTCTAATACAATTATAAAATAACACAACGAAAACCTCCTTAAAACAACCTGCAAAAAATATTCATTCCTACATATAGATGTAGGAATGAATATTTTTTGCAGGTTGTTTGTATTGTATAGACAATATGTAACAAAAACCCTGTCCGATCCAAAAAAAGGCGTATTCCTGGTTTAACATACGTACTAGAAAAAATAGTAAAAAAATCTAACTCATAAAAACCAAAAGCTATTGATTTTTTTATTTTTAGTTACCATGCGAAATGTAACACTAAATATGGTAAATTTTCATAAGTTGACAACACTCCACCGGCCGGCGAAATCTTTTATTTTTTGCCTATTTTATTTCAAAGGACACCGCCCTGCACTAGCCACGCTGTAGTTACTCATAACGAGTCCTCGATCCTTTGATGTAGCCGACTGGTCGCTACTTGTTTGGACACTTCGCCAGTCTCACGTGGAGATAGCTTGCGATCGGTCACGTATCACGTATCACGTGCCGCTATCGTATCGCGAACAATGTCGTATACCAATCAGGAATATTTGAATATGTTAATTTTTATTTGTGAGTGAATGTGTGATTCGGAAATCGAAGTAACAGCTCGGATTGTGGAAGCTTTGGAGTCACTCATATCGTACACATGTGCGCTGCGAAGAGTACGTGCAAATTTAATAAAAAGTTGTCGAATGTGTACTAATGTTCTAGACAGATAGAGGTATGTAACAAGTAAATGTTTTAATAAACTGATACCTACAGTGGGTACATTGCCAAAAGGACATCACATTAACTCAATAATAATTGTTTCTTGATAAACAGAAGGTCAGAAATCGGGGTCATTGTGCGTAAGCCTACAATAAAATATCAGCTGATACCTACGCGTAGGCAAAACGTAGATTTCTTTATTCCTACGTTTCTTTGGCGGCATGCGACAAAGAAACGCCGCGCTCAGGCGGCTTGTTTGACACGAAACTGTAGGTGAACTCTGGTGAACCCTGTCGAGCGATCAGTGTTGTCTTTGGTATGATTATTTTAATTTTTTTAAATTAATTGTTTTCATTGGGGAAAAATAATTATCTCGTATCCATTAAATGATTACGTATTTGTGTACGCACTACGATACCAAATAATACCCTTCAGGATCGGACAGGGTTTTCGTTACATGCTGTAGATTTAGACGAGTCAAACCCCTACATCTCCGAAATTCTCCGAAACTCCGGCTACCAGGACGAAATTCTTCATTCTGAAAAGGAACTATACCATTTTCTAAAAACCGAATACGAAAACAAGACTATTTATTTCATCTTCACTTAGGTTCACCACTTTGGCGAATCATCTTACCCCGTTATCTATGAAAATTTACAATATTCTAACACACATTTTTAACAATACAAAAATCCAAATGCATGTTTACCTAAATAAAAAATATACCCTACTCTGAGCGAGAGACCTAAAATCATGCGTGAGAACCATGACATTCCTACAGCCGGACACTTAGGGTCGACACGTATGTACAACAGAATACGGGAACAATTCTATTGGAAGGGCATGCCAAGTGACATGGAAGACTATGTCAAGAAATGTAAACTATGCCAGGTGAGTAAAGCACTGAGAAAACTAAGTAAGGCTCCAATGGAAATCACTACCACATCCACAGCTCCGTTTCAAAGAGTGGCATTAGATATAGTAGGACCCTTACCCGAACCCGGCTCCGCCAAACTAAAATATATTCTCACCTAACAAGGTGATTTAACTAAATATTCTATCGCTTATCCTATACGTAGTACAAACGCCGAAGAATCCAGTGATTGTCTTATCCACTTCATATCCCTATTTGGAATTACTAAATCTTTTCTAACTGATCAAGGTACTAACTTTACGTCAGCTCTATTTAAAACTACTTGTCAATTTCTTAAAATCAATCAATTATGGTCATCACCTTATCACCCTCAGACACAAGGAACTTTACAGCGCAGTCACTCAACTCCCAAAGAGTATTTAAAATCTTTCGTAAACAAAAACCGAGATAATTGGCCTACTTACGTATATACAACTGTGCTCACCTATAACACAACAGAACATTCAACTACAAAGTTTACTCCTTACGAGTTAATATTCGGTCACAAACCCTTTATCCATAATTCTATCTATAAAAATTAACCTAGTACAACATATTCAGACTACATCAAAATGTTACAACATAAATTTAAATACACCAGAGAAAAATCTCTGGAAAAAATTATAAAATCCAAGGAATCTTCTAAATCCTATTATCATTCTCAAACTAAATCACCACATTACAAGGCTGATGACTACGTCTACCTCAAAGCCCACCTGAGGTTGAGAAAAGCACTATCGCCTATCTGGAAAGGACCCTACAAAATCATAAAAGTTCACAATAATAATACAGCCACACTTCTTATCAACAGACGTCATGTGGCTCATCATTTCGATCAAATGAAACCCGCGGTGGCATTTCCCATATAAACCCTCATCTTACCAACCTCAACAATATCTTGGGCATAGTTAAACACATGTCAAAAATCAAGCAACCATCAATGTGAAAACATACTGTCCCCACTCACAGTCCGATACAACGATATGAAACGCGAATTCGATTCTATCTCACATTTAACGTCAAACCGTAGTAAACTCTCAGCATGGATCGGCGGAATAGGCAACGTATTCAAACATATTTTCGGCACTCTAGATGAAGATGACGCATTAACAAACGATTCCGCGTTTGAATCCACTCAAAACCACGAGAAAAAGCTAGCGGAACTAGTAAAAGAAACCATTTTAATAACTACCTCTAATCTAGAATCTTACAAACAAATGTTAACCAATTAAAAGTATCACCCATATTATTAAACCTTTATGTGAATGATTTGATAGAGGAGCTGAGCGGACTAACAACGTACCTGTAAATAATCTTAGCTACGCCGACGGCATGGTTCTGCTCAGCCCGTCTGTCACAGCAATGCAAAAGTTGATAGAAATATGTGAGGTATATGCGGATAAGCATGGTCTTAAGTATAATGTTAAAAAGAGTCAAACAATGTGTTTTCGCTACGACAACAGCACATTACATATACCGGACATATTCTTCTGCAACGCTAAGTTGGAATCTGTCAAGTTCTTCACATATGTAGGTCACTACTACATATTTAGGTACTGAATGAAAAACTAAAAGATGAGGATGACATAGAAAGACAGAGACGTTCTCTTGCTGCCAAGAATAATATGCTGGCACGACGATTTGCAAAATGTTCAAATCAAGTTAAAATCACGCTGTTTAACGCATACTGCCGGAACCTTTACAAATCTGACAATGGAATAATGAGGGCCATATACGAGGTAAACTGTTTCTTGGTTTAGGGCAATTAATATTCCAGCTAAAGTTATTCGCATCTTTTTTAATGTAATGCAATATTAGTATTAATTGTATTGTAATCATATCCTTTCACCAAGTCCTAGCAGCGGGCGACCCTCTGTGCAGTTTGTGATTTGTCATTCCCATAGAAAAGCATAAGACTATAGAAATACACCGAGAAAATAGAAATTAAAAATTGGTATGCGGGTAGGTTCCCTACCTGTCATCTTATAAAGAATTAATGAAACTGTTTATTTATTTATTTACTTCCAATTTCACTTTCACAAAAATGTTTAGCTGACTTATTCATGTTCGATAACCATCGTATTTGGACAATCTCGATGCCAACCATAGCTAAGAGTTAAAACACTAAAAAGTTGCAAAGTGTCCGTAAATAGTCCGCCGCGCTCGGCTGTTTGCAGCCTATTGTGCGTTGTATCAATGTAGTGCACGGATTAATTAATTATACAATGCGTAGGAGCGTGGAAGTCTGGCATCGTTTAAAGCAGGTTTTGGTTTGTTCTGGCTCGTTTTCGAATTATTTATCTATTTTCGTCTCATTTATTTATCAGTATGTTTTTTTTTTTGTATTTCATTTTTCTCTATTTATGTACTTAATCAACACTATTATTATTTGAAACAATTTTATTTTTGTATGTATGCATACTCACGTCACGTTGCAGTTCCTCACAATTCAGGTCCAGTTGAAAACCAGCGTCAGGCAATAGTTGTCTGGCATTTTTTTTGCTGAACTGGGCCTTTTTGGCGCAGCCGTGAGGCACACTACCCTGCTAGTTTCATACTTCGCACTGTACACCTTATTTTTATCTTTATTTTGATTGTTTTTCTCATAATTTTTACCTGTTTTGTGTGCCTTTTAGTCTGTGCTAAATAAACGTTTTTTCTTTCTTTCTTTCTTCTTTCATATATAACTTATCATTAATGTGTTATTGTTAATTTTGGTAATCTTGTAATATTTTGTAATCTTGTGGAAATTCTATATGGGTGTGTACCTGAAATAAAATGATTTGATTTGATTTGAAAAGATAACGAATATTCACTAAAATATACCTTAAGTCTTAATATACTACAATTAAATAATATCACGGAAACTTCTAAAATTCTAAACAAAATTTCATTCCGTACTTGATAACCTCGAAAGCTCCCTGCTAGCATTGTCGTTTCAGCTCGAAGACATAACAAATGCTATTATAAAACATCCTGCATCCATACTTAATAAATCCGGTGCAATCATACAACGAACTCATTGCGAATGACCGGTACCTACCTAGAGATACTGGAATTCCTATAACTTTAAGTCTAGATTATTTTCATTTAATATTAAGCATACCCGAAGTTGTATTAATTTTTCTGTGGTTGGATGGTCTTGTACCAAATTCCCTTTTCTGTTGACCTCTGGTTAAAATATTCACTCCACAAATCTATTCTAATAATCACTGTTGCTTTACTAGTCTTAAATAATCTGTATACAGCTTGGTTGGCCAAAAGATCTACTCTTTCGTTATCCTAAATCTGTACGTGAGACGGGATCCACTGTAAAACTACCGAAATTGACTTTTGACTTAATTTTAATATAGACTCCAAAGGCTATCGGTACTCCTCGCACAGGCGAGCTGCACCGAGCCAAGTGTTGCAGCGAACTCTTCGAGTCTGTTAGAATGACAAAGTTATCGTGCAATTAACTCGACATGCATAATTGAGATATCAGAGTCTATAGCGTCTTTGACATTTGTATTTAATTGTGGATCCCAAACCGCAGCGCCACTACCAGCACTACCCTTAGAACCATCTGCGTAAATCTTATGGAAATCAAGATATTCCTCTTCTATAAACTTTGTGCATATTTGTCTCAGATGGTTGCAGTCATAATGTCGTTTAAGTTTAGTTATAGCTGGAATATTATGTTTAAAAGTCTTATGAACATTGATGTTACTGACCCATGTCCCCAGAGAAAACATCTCAATCAGCCCAACCGAGTGGACAGCAGATGATTTGAGCTCATTGTAAATTGAGACCAATAGAGGTTGCTTTCTACCTCTCCAATATTGGGAACTATTGATGTTTAAAGTGAACAACTTAATCAAATTAATCGCAATGCTCTCCCGAAAGGACATAGATTTTAAACAGTATTTGCCGCCTAGAAATTTCCTACGAATATGTAATGGGGATAGGTTTAATTCACTCTCCATCACATGAATGGGGGTGCTTCTAATAAAGCCACCAATAACACGCAGAGCTTTGTTTTGCGCTTTGTCCAATTTAGATAAATGGCACTTGGTAACTACAATCATACAAGAAGTTTCCATAGTCCAACATACTGCGGATTATGGATATATATAGACGACGTAAATGTTTATGGTGAACACCCCAACCAGGACCTGCTAACACATTGAATATATTTATAAATTTTAACACCTTTTGAACCGACTCATTAATATGTTTCCCCCATCTGAGCGACTGATCCAACCACATTCCCAGGTACTTAATGTTATTCACTACAGACAGATTACTATTATTAACTTTTAGCTCAACAGGTTGTTTGCACATACCTCTCTTAAAAATACAGACCTTAGTCTTAGCAGGAGATATTTCTAAGCCTAGATTAATAACTATGGAGTTAAATGAATTTAAAGCAGACTGCAGCTCTGAGACAATTGCATTGACATTAGGACCTGACTTAAAAACAAAAATAACAAAATCGTCAGCATACTGAGATATATGAACTTTCGTAATAACTTTACAAATATTGTGAGTCGCAATGTTAAACAAAAAAGGGGAAAGTGGGTCTCCTTGGGCCAACCCTCGACCCGTAGACCGCAAATATTCTTTATTATTAATTAAAAATTGTAAGTATTCTCTCAAATATAAACACAACTTACGACCTACTGAAAGTTTATCGAGAATGTTTAATAAACTAGCGATATCGACATTATTGTAGGCGTTATTAATGTTATAAAACAACCAACTGTGGCTAGATTTGAAGTAAAACCAAGTTGAATATTTTTCGTCAAAGTAAAAAGGCTATCTAAACATGACTTAGACTTACGAAAGTCAACAGTATTATCAGAGAATATGCATTTATTTTCGAGTTACCATTCCAACCGTTCAAAATTGAGTGCAATATTTTGCAAAGGCATGACATCAGAGATATAGGTCGAAGAGAAGATGACAGTCCCGAAACTCGTCCTGGTTTATGAATAGGGATTATTTTAATATTGCGCCACTGTATTGGAACGCAACCAGAATCGTAAAATTTATTGTACAGAGAAATTAATAACAACTTACCGATGCCTGGGAGATTCTTGACCATAGAAAAGGAAATTTCGTCACCGCGAGGTGCCGTATCTTTTGATTTTATGGAATTTTCTAATTCATGAATAGAGATAGCAGCTTCTAATTTATTATTGCAGGACTGAAAGCAGGGTTCAGGGGGAGCAACGTAATCAGGCGTTAGGTCATTAAGAAGTCTTGCTGCTAAATTTGAGTCAACGTTTTCATATTTCGATTTATGACCTTTTACCCATCTCATTTTGCGCCACATATCACTAGCAGAAGTTGTTGCATCGATACTTGAACAAAAACTTCTAAAGGAAGCACCTATTGCCTAACGCGTCTGCCTCTGCAATTCCTGGATGTTTTCCTGCAATAATGCATAATTTTGAGGCGTAGGGTTACGCCTAAACTTTGCTAACGCTAAACGTCGTGATGCCAACGATCTAGATAGGTCAGGGCTCCAATACGGTGTTGGTTTAAATTTAGAGCTGATATGTTGAGGAATAACAATTTGAGGGATGTGGGAATCTGCTGCTTTCTGTAAAGTGCTTTCAAACACAACTGTGGATCTATCGGGGCGGTTGAATCACGGAGAATCTACGGACGAAGCACACTTCTCCCAGTTAGATTTTTTTTAATTTCTTGAACGTGTGTTTTGTTTAGTAACATTAAAATTGGTGGATAATTTAACAATTAGGTGATCACTCCCTAACGACTCATTTGTAACTTTCCAAATAAAATTTAAAGCCAAATCCACAGAAATAAAAGAAATGTCGGGAGAGGATTGTTGCGCAGCATTATTGACTAATTTAATACGAGTCGGATTACCATCATTAGCTGATATATAGTCACGATGTATCATAGAATCGAATATCTGAGATCCTCGCTGATCGGTTTTATATGACCAGTTGGAATGGTGACCGTTAAAGTCACCTAAAATTAAAGTTTTGTTGTTTGTCAGCGAAAATATATTATCCCAATCTCTTTGCAACGTACGAACAGTTGAAGGGCAGTAAACAGCAACGATATTCTCAATATACTGACAATTTAACAATTGAATGCACAAGAGTTCAATACCTGGATTATAATTATGTACATTACGTAATTGCGCTTTAATTGATTTGCGTACAATAACAGCTTCCCCCCCATAACCGTCATAACGGTCCAATCTGAAATGTTATACTCATTCAAAATTAAAGTCGGTGTCTGGTTCAAACCACGTTTCACTGATAACGGCAATATAAATCCTATCTTTAAATATAAGTTGTTCGAACAATGCTGATTTCGGCCGAAAACTTTGTGCATTCCATTCATCGATCACTAATAAAAAACTTCGTTCTTTATTAGTGATCGATGATTCCATTGTACAATATTAAATGCGAGAGAATTATTACGACAATCCATTAATAAGTTTACTTTCAAGTGAGTTTTCTGGCAAATTATTAACCACAACTATTACCAACCATTCTACTATAATCTTAACCACGCTGTTTATTTTATTCTTAAACGAACCTTTCTTTATACTCGTAAAAAAAAAGTATATTTATACTCGTAACCTTACTTATTAAATTATCACATGACGTATCTTTCTGATTACGATCACTTGACTTCTTTGGTTTGTCGGTTCGTGACGATGTTTCTTGTTGTTCGCTCATAGAAGTGGTAGATGACACCTCCGAATCCCAATCCATAACGCCAGTGGCCGCGGCCGCGAACGGACGAGATTGCCGCCGTTTTTGATGTTGAACATTTATTATTATTTTTGATTCCCGTTTCGGATGCGAACTAGCAGTTTTCTGTGGCCCAGGTATTTTGGCAGCTGCTTTAACTGTATCTGCATAAGTTGCCGGGTCCATATAGGATTGTACTGGGTTAATAATTTCTAGTGTACTTGTTTGGGTATTTTCCTCTGTTACACCAATATCTCTAACTAGAAGGGTAGGGGGAGGAGATGCAGGTACATATAATAACATCGCTTTTCGGTATGTACAATTAAATTCATTCTTTAGTTCTCGTAACCTTTTTTCCTCCGGATAAATAGGGCATTTCCTATCTAGGGCTAAATGATTACCCTTACTATTTATACACATAAATGTTGTTTCGTCGCAATTGTCATGGCTGCCTCCACATTTAGGACATTTCACTTTACTAGATGTACACATCTTTGCAATATGTCCAAATCTCCAACATTTGGAGCATTGAGTTACGGGCAATGTGTATCTCTCGACTTTGGCTCTCATACCGTCAATATGTACATAGGAGGTACATACGCACCTTCAAAACACGAATAGACTCGCTTGCAATCCATCCATTAGGGTTATCACCTTTATCATCTGTATCTTTACATCTACGGTTGAGACGTATTGCTGACAGAATTTTCACATCACACGAGACATTGCTGACAAATTCCCCCATTGAAAGATCCAATTCAATATCTCTGATAGTCCCGTATGACAATACGACTTCCCATGCTTTTTGTGATTAAATGAGTGTACAGTATACACAAAAAGTGCGAGACTTATGTCATCTAGTCTTGTGTAGTTCGTGAACGATGAACGAATAGGAACCGTTTCTTCGTACTGTAGTAGAAGAAACGTTTCCGAACGCTGACTCCTAATCGGTCTATTAGGTCTAATAGCTCTTTTCGATCTCGTACATTGTAAACTGCGTGATCGTTTGTGCGAACGAGAATGAGAAATGATAAATAGTCACTGATTGGTTGACAGAAACGTTCGATGTCTGTGAATGAGAATGAGAGAGAATGACCATGCTAACCGAACCCAACTGACCGAATCTGCAAGACTGAGATGAGATGCTGAACGAGAGCGAAGACCGAATAGAGCTATTAGAACTAATAGAATGAACTAGTACACTGTCCGAAAAGAGCTAGTACGGAGCGATCTTAAAAATGACCGAGCAGGCACAAGACTAAATCATCTAAGGACGAAATCAGTATAGACATTCCTATTCCTAGTTTAGACTTTAGCATTATCAATGATTCATGTTGTAAAATAGATACTAAGACTTCTACTCGTAGTTTAAATAACAACATATCCCCTATTTTACTACGAATGTGTTTATTTATAGTATAATCGACTTGGACGATTATACTATAAATAAACACAACTAAAAGATATTTTCCGATTTAAATCAAATGATCAATGAAGAACCAATTCTAGTAACATATGGGACACATTACTCTATTGTAACTGTGTTTATTTTAATTTTAGTAATGTCTTTTGTAGTATTTAAGTTATATAAGATTATTTCCAAACATAGATCTTAGTTCTATATTTCTTGTATTAAACCGACGACCCATACCGACAACGATGTCAATAATTGTGATATAAATACTGAATCTGAAACACATTCAATTCCATTACCTAGATTACGGAAAAATGTATAACTTTCTGAATTTCGGCTTCTATCCCCGAATTTCAGTCTGTTTGGGGGGCGTGTTATACCTTACTAATAACAGTAGAATGGCTGACCGCCATCCAGACTTGCCTAGTCAGCATTTAGTGACTTATGCCCGGTTTCTGAAGTTTCCAGATAAACTCTCACTAACTATTGATTCAATAAAGTTATGCATACGATAAACGTCGGTTAACTGTCACTGGGTTTCTGAATACGCAACAAACCATTCAATAACTATGTAGCTGATAACCACTTTCTTAGTGGCCACTAGATGGGTCTGTATTAAGAGATCTTGTCAAAAATTGATTTTACTATCATAATTCGTTTTTATTACTAGTTTTATTTATAGTCGTACTTTTTCGAGGGTTTATAAGTGCCTTTACACTATTTTAGTTTAAAAATATGTTAGTTCGCTATTTATGGACGGATGCATGAACGACATCATTGTCATTGTCGACTTAAAAAAAAAGTTTCGTTTGACACTGACTTTCATTGTTTTGTTGGTATTTTTGCTTTTCGTTACATTTGATTTCAAGAGTATATTTGTCTTTCCAATCGTTTGTGCTTAATTCATTAAATTAAATAACATGGAATCCGGAAAACGCAGTAAAAATTTTACTGAAAGAGAGAAGATGCTTCTAATCGAAGTGGCCAAAGAATTTGTCGCTACAATCGACAATAAAAAAACGGACGGGACTTCTGTCGAGGCCAAGAAACAAGCTTGGATTGCGCTGACAAATAAATATAATGCTGTCTCGGAAACTGGATTTAGGACTGAAAAGCAGTTACATGCTCTATACGATAACATAAAGAAAAAAGCGAGAAAAAATATGAGCGATGATAAGGTATGTTGTATCCCGTCGTGCTGCTAGTGTACTTTTTACCTATTTGGTTAAAGCCCTATATGTATATTTTAACTTTACAAAGTACAAAGCAACCCCTAAGCATACAAGCTGTAATATCACAAGATACCAATATACCATAATGATTATGTTTCAGATGCTAACTGCATAGAGTAATAATATTCATTGACTATTGTTTTGTTACACAATAGTGCCAGATTGTAATTTATTTACGTTATATTTTAATTTCAGTCCGAGATGTACAAGACAGGAGGTGGAACATTTTGTCCTAAGACAACCCCAATTGATGAGAAAATTACGGCTTTATTAACTCCTCAATTCAAACCATTAGATAATGAATTTGACTCATCCGCACCATATTACAGCTTAGGTAAGTCCAAAGAGTTTGTCCTTTGAATTGTAATTATCTTTAATTTACACATATCAGTATCTTAACATCATATCAGTGTTATGGGTTTAACATAACATCATGCCTGTAATCCCAGAAGGGTTAGGCAGAGGTGTACCTATAGTACACCCACATTTCGCCAGTTATGTTCAAGTCCCATGTAATAGGGGGCAAGCCTATTGCCATCAACCAAGCACAAATACAGACTCCGGGCTGCTACTGAGAAATTCTAGATAGAAAAACATGTCATGGGTTTATACAGTTCAATTTATTCATTACAGATATTGAAAAAACACAAGTACTAAGTAAACAAGCACATTCTGGTACTTCTCAAGACATCATCATAGTACCAAATCTTCCTTTGTATCCATATACACAGGAAGATTTGGCGACTGAAACTCAAGCAACTTCTAGCAAGCAATTAGAATGTTCCAAAAGACCAATTTCGCCGTGTATGAAGGATTTTGAAACACCAAAACTAAAGAAGATGTGTTTAACTGAAACAAAGAAAAAAAATATAAATAACCTCAGTGATTCTATAATAAAAAGAAAAAATCAGAAGCAAATTAATGAAGATGCCATAACCAGTAAAAGATTAGAAATATTGGAGCTTCAACGACAACAAGAAGTAATGAAATTGGAAAAAAACAAAATTTTACTGGATATCGACATTGAATTAAAGACAATTCTTCTAGAAAATGCAAGAATGGACCTAGAATTTAAAAAGAGGAATTTTAATTTATGATGTTTTATATCAGGTATATTAACATTCTTCTTTCATAAATTCTATGTCCACTGTTGCATTTTCTAAAAGAATTATCTTCTATGTCTCATGTTTGTAGTTATCTCATCATTTTTTTTTACTTGAAATATAAATTAAATAAACAAAGATATGTTTAACTGTGTTTTTTTAATTTGTGTGATCATAGTATTTGAAAATGTTTATAAAAGGAACCTTAACCAACCTAAAATATTGTTCCAACAATAACCGACGAAAATGGTTTCCTTCAGAAGAAAGGGGTTGTTCAATAGATTCTGTAACAATATCTTCTTCAGGAGCAGAATCCATTATCACAGTATCATTTTGCTGTAGAGCTAAATTATGTAACACAGCTGTTGCAACAATTACAACTAATGTGTGATCTAATTTTAATCTCAATTTTTGAGAAAGGCATGCAAATCTTCTTTTCCACACACCAAATGTCCTTTCCACTGTGTTTCTGGTTTTAATTTGTGCTTCATTGTACAGTTTTTCCGCATTTGTAGCTGGATTTAAAAATGGCGTCATCATGAATCTTCCACAAGGATAAGCACTGTCTCCCATGAGGTGACCATCTATCTCATTATTATCCAGGCGCGCTCGCAGGAATGAATTATGATACACGGTACTGTCATGTGTTGATCCATGCCAGCGAGCATCTATATCACGGATGTGTAACTTTGCATCACACACAACTTGTACATTAATAGAAAAGAAACCTTTTCTATTTCTAAATAGTTCTGCTTGCTCACCTCCAGGAGATTGAATTGGTATGTGCGATCCATCTACACAACCAATTACATTTGGAAATCCAGCTATATTAAAAAATTGAGCCTTGACTTCTCTTAGGTCTTCAAAATTTGGCATACCTATATACCTTGCAGCAAGTTTTGCTATTTCCTTGCTTACTTTATAAACCACTCTTGACACAGTGGTTTTGTGAACGTTAATGTCATCACCAATCACTACTTGAAAAGTACCTGTAGCGTAAAATCGTAATGCGATAAAAATTTGTTCCAAAACAGACAATGGATATTTGCGATGAGTAACGGGAGATAGAGCAGGGCTGATGACTTCACTTATGTGTATCACAGTGTTCTTATCAAAGCGATATCTCAATTTAAATTCTTCATCCGAAAACATTTCGAAAGGATTCCTCCTACGTCTTAAGTTTCTGGGTACTGATATATTAAAAATAAACTCCAGTACTTCCAAATCAGACTCTGATGAGCTACTCGTATTCATTATGCTAGCACTCATTGTATTCTCCTTTTAATAATTTTAATCTATGCTTTCACTGGCAACGTATTGCAAAAATACACGTTTTACTTGTATAACCTAAAATTTGATAGAGTTTGCTATGAAATTAAACGTCAAATATAGTTATGGAGCCGATAAACGGCACACATTGGTCAGTTAAGATAACCTAAGTTTAAACGGAGTTTATCTTTTATTGCGGAGTTCGGAAACGCACTTTCACAAGTTGTCGAACCAATAGCGCTAATGAATAGATAAACTACCGATAAAAGTACCTCAGAAACCGGGCATTAGAAGCTACATTCATTTGGTTCCTAGTCAGTTCGCTCTGATACTCGATACGGATCGGAAGTCCATTACATTCATTTGGTTCATAGTCAGTTCGCTCTGATACTCGATACGGATCGGAAGTCCCAAATCACTGTTTCTTTTCATCTACTAATTCCTGTTACAAGTACCTTTAACTAATAAACTCTGTGTCCACTTTAATCATTCGTTTTTTTTTAAACCAATTTTCCGAACTCCCGCACGACCCACACGTAGAGCCGCCTACGAGCCGCGCTCGGACCCCCTAAATTGGGAAGCAGCGTTGACAGAGCCCCAGCCGCGCCCAACAACTTGGGCGCCAGCCGCCGAAAGTGGGGACGAAATCCCACCGGCTGTCGAGCACCAACCCCAGGTACTTCATGGTGGGCTCGACAGCGATTGGAACCCTCCTCCCCACTATGTGTGATCCGGGCGGCGGCACCCACCGGGGGGGGGGGGGGGGGGGGGGGGGAGTCACAATCTCTCTCTCCCTTTCAGCAGCCTCCTTCTGCGAGATCACTGTTTCGCAGAAAGAAACCACCGCGTCCCAGGACTCGACGCTGCCGACCATCGCACTCACTATGGCCGGCAGCGACAGGTCACTGCCTACTTCTGAGATGAGGGCACGGCGCGGCTCCTCCCAAGCGGCACACTCTGCCAGCGTATGCCACGCCGTGTCCTCTCGGCAGTCGACGCAGTGGTGACACCGGACGTCCGGCTCCCTGCTTATGCGACACAGATACTTTCCGAAGCACCCATGCCCCGAAAGTACCTGCATCACCCGAAACGACAGGGAGCCGTGCTTCCTCCCGAGCCAGAGGTCGAGCACTGGCCGGACCGCCTCGATGGTGACGAGGCCGGCGGTACGGCGTGAGAGGCTGTCCCGACATTCCGCCACCAGGACCTCGCGAAGCTGCGACCGACGCTGCTCCATATGGCGCTGCATCGTCCGCTCGCCCCGCGCCCTCGCATCCTCGCACCACCGATAAAGTGACGCGAGCACCTTCGCCTCTAGGTCCCAATAGCCAAGAGCCTCGACCAACACCTGACGAGGCTGTCGTTGGGCTGTTGGATTAAGTCTTGATTCAGAAAGCGGTACGGCGCGCATTTTAAATTGGTTGCTCTCTCTGGAACCCTGACCGCCGGGTAACTTTGACCCTGTTGCCGATACCGGTGGGCTAAAATTGTATATATAATTTATATGTATATATCTAAATAAACGAAAAAATAATGAAAATAAACTATCCGTATGCCAAATTGCATCCAATGTTTATGTGGTGCACGCCAGTAAAGCTCCCAGTCGGCATGATTTTTCCGACATCTTCAACAATCATCGTAATTTTTAGCCATTTACACATAACCGAACTATACACCTAAACCTTCCTTAGCAGTCCGTCCATTGGTGAACACCAGACAGACAGACAGACGCGGTGGGACTTTTATAATATGTCTTGATGATGTTATGTTACATGACTGTCTTCTTGTACCTAATGTGCAGGCTCTGGATGGCTTACTTCAACATTCTGCGAACGATGTGCGGCGCTGGTATGCTGGGGATGCCTCTTGTTATAAGTCAAATGGGCATCTTGGTGGGACCAATCATTACCTTGGCTACGGGATTCCTAATTATTGGCACACATAACTTGCTGGTACAATATAAATTTATAAAATTAAGTAGTAAACTGTTCCATTTTAGCATCGAATTCATTTTCTTATAATTGACTCAACGTCTCGCTCGAGTTTGTTTCTGTGGTTAACGTGAACGTTCTACAGCACAGCGTGAGGGCGTGCGTTTTACAGATTTTACATGTGATTTCAGTTAGCCTCGCTGTATGAGATCGCTCGGCAGTTGAAAATACCTATCATTTCGTATCGATATGGGTTCCGTATAGCTCTTCTTAATGGGCCACCTGGATTTCATTGGATAGGAAGACGCGGTCCGTGAGTATTAACTTTGGAAGTTAATAGGTAATAATTGATTGACTTGATCGAAAATTTAAAAGACGCTACTGAACTATCTCAAATTAGTTTCTTTTCAGAACAATCATAGCCATCTTTATGGTGGCCAGTCAGCTCGGAACATGCGCGGTGTTTGTTATTTTTACATCAGACTGTTTGAGAGATGTCAGTAAAACTATTTACATATTCATGTAATTTTTCTTACTTTTTATTAGGCACCTATATTACTTGTTTTTCGTATCCCGAATTACATATACACTAGATCGAGTTGATGTATTTTATTAAATTTTCACAACGGTACCTATTTGTCTCTTTAAGTCTCGTACACACTGGCACGACGCCACAGCGCGACGCAAAGGCACCGCTTGTCGCGCAACGAGCGGTGCCTTTGTGTCGCGCTGTGGCGTCGCGCCGTTTTGCAGGAGACTTAAGTCTTAAAAGTCAGCATAGACGGAGCAGCAAAATGCTGGTGCTATCCTGTGGCAATTGTTTTCTCTGCTGTTCTGTTCTGCGCGGCAGGTCTGCGCGAACCGTAAAGTTAGTGCCATACGGTCGTCAACAAGCCTTCCTGCAGAGGGGACCTTGTCGGAGGGTCGGTCAGTTGGCAACGCCGTCAGGCTTGTCGGCTACACAGTTGACGACAACTGCGACAAGATCCCGACTTCAGTGTGATTTGAACGCGATGTTTCGTCAGGTTTAATAGACCTACAAAGAGACTTCCCGTATCTTTGGGATTTGTCCTCAAGTTACTTATAAGTCATCGAAGTTCAGTAATTCAATTAAATTGAATGACTCATAAATAGCCGTTCTTTTAGCCAACGCTTCGTACACTTTCTTTTCTTTCCGACTCCAACAAGGTCAACTCTGCAGAGTGGCTTGTTGACAACCGTCTGGCACTACCTTTAAGCACAAAACACACAGTGAATGGGCGCGAGTCACTCGGGGGTACGGTGGGTCCTGTCTGTAGTTATTTGGGCACACACAACGTGAGCAGTAGAGCAGTGGTGGCCCAGTGGTAACGGTCGTGACTTAAGAGTTGTAGGTCGTGAGTTCGAACCCAGGCAGGCGCTTTACGTTGTGTAAATAATTTCATCACCACTGCTCTCAAAACGGTGAAGGAAAACATCGTGAGGAAACCGGTATGTCCTAGAACCAAAAATTCGAAGACATGTGACATCTACCAACCCGCACTGAGCCCGCGTGGTGGATTACGGCTCACTCCCTCTCATAGAGAGGAGGCCTGTGTCCCAGCAGTGGGAACGTTATAGGCGGGATTCTCGGCGGGAACTAAACTAAACTATTACTAAAAGGACAATGCCAGAAACTCTATAGAACTTTCCTCACTCAAATCAAAAAGTCATTTGCAAGCCTGCAATATGCAGCATCTTAAACCTTATTTATTACTGTTAACCACAGACTAAGATAGGTTCTGTTAACTAAGCATTTGTCCTAATGCCCGTAGAACTTGCGGGTTCTGTTAAATCTTAAAACAATAATGACATTGATTACTTATAGGTTAGGTGCAGTTTATAATTGTTAAAAATCAATTTAAACAACATAAACGTTACGCATTATCATAATTATTATAATCGTAATATGAGTTTTTGATTTACAGGAGTTTAAAACTTTTTTTTGTTGTGTATCATGCGCATATAGTAACGCTTATATAAGTAAAGCAATAGGAAATTCAGGGGTTGAATTCATTTTATCATTGATTTGCAATCGGCAAGTTCTACTGAAAAACAATGTATTATGTTAAAGTCCTTTAATCATTACAATTATTTTCATCAATTGACATTTCCTGTAAATAGCTGGGGCAGAATCTGGCATTGTCCTTTCTTATAAAGCTGTTTTCTTATAAAACTAGTTGTGTCACGTCAATTTCAGAATGAAAACGGTCTTTTGAAAGAAATAACCTAAATTTTTGGTTATTTTTAGTCTAGTTTAGAATTCTGTGATTGTGTGAATCGGCACCAATATCTTTTTCTTCTTTACAGCTAATGGACTGGCAGAGCAGTGAGCCAGCCCTGGCATGGTTATTTTTTCCATATTTGTTAATGGAATTATTCATGAAAGATTTATCGATTGTCAGCTATGTTGCAATGTCAGGTGATCGTAATGTTTTATTACTTAAATACTTACGACTTGATTTAACTTTCTCACATTTGAGAGCTTTTAAATCAATTTTAATTAAGATCTTTTGAGGCTTGAAAGAACGATACTGGGGATAAAAACTGCCACTTGCTCACTTCAGAGGTCGCTACTACTACTACTAGCGTGCAGCGTTTAAGAATTTGACAGCAGCTGTCACTCTACACAAGCATTTTCTGTTACGCATAGTCCTAATTAACATATTTATAATTATGATAATAGAAAATCATTTGTTTATCAGAATTTGGAACATTATATTATTATGGTAATAAGATTAGTCATTCCATACTTACTACTCTGTCAAAAAAGTACCGGGAAAAGATCAATAATACACAAAATGTTAGTTATTCATACAAATTTATTTTATCGCCTTCAAAGTATGCTGCTTCAGAAACGATACACTTACGCCAACGAATAATCCAATCATCAAAACATATTTAAACGCTTTTTCCGGAATTGAGTTCAGTTCTCGCCGCGAATTCTCCTTTATGTCGGTTTCGGTTATGCGTTGGAAGATGGTATGGTTGGCTTTATGCGTTGGAAGGCGCCCCACTCCGAAGCAGAATAGTTTGCATGTCTCGTCGCCAGTAATTCAATGCGTTTCATGAATGTTGGGTCGGAATTGACTCGTTCTAGCATGTCCTCAGCGACTCTTATGCGATTGAGTTTTTGGAGAAAATTCTGGTCTTTTGGGACTAGCCGAGCGGCAACATGTTTCATACCCAAGTGATTATTTAAAATGTTACGGATCGACTCGTCGACACAGAAAGTTTAGCGGCTATCACTCTCAAACTTGGATTTTCAGTCACTATTTCCTTCACTTTTGCGATGTTAACTTCAGTTGAAAACGTTGATGGCAAGTCTTCTATCACATCTCGACCGCTGTTGAATGCTTTTTACCACTCATAAGTACGTGTTTTTGATAAAGTCGATTCACCGTAAGCCTTGTGTAACAGTTTCAGAGACTCCGAACACTAAATTCCATTGGCGATGCATGTAAGACAAACTCTTTGTTCGATGTTTTTGTACATGAAATTCGCAATACACATTAGATATGCTCTAACTAAAAACAGCACTGCATTTAATTTAAATTACAGATGCAACCCAAACTCCGCGCCAAAATGGAAAACAGTTGTGCCAATCTAACAAAAAAAAACACGAAAATTTGGAACCAAAAACAAATCATCCATACCCGATACTTTTTTTACAGAATGTATGCCTAAATATATAGATTGACTTCTTACTTAAAGGTACAAGGTAGCAGGGACATCGAAACGCAACCTGTTATGTTACCATGGATTCAGATATTATATAATTCTGAAAATTTTCGTCGGTCATTATTTAAAAAAAAAAGTGTCCCATACATTTTGACCGCGTAGGTTTGCACCTAATTTGCGCGTCGATGTCCTTGCTTACATACTGTCTAGATAAATAGTCATAATTGCTGTATTGCATTGCACCGTGCACGCGCGCTCGTGCGCGTAAATTATTTCAATTTAAACCTTATATCAATTACATAAAACTCATAAAAATCACATGACGCACACTCATGATCATATAACATGTAAATTCTGATTGCAGGTAATTTTTTAAATTTGGCGGGAATGATTATAGTTTTCGTGCACATGTTCAGTGACCACTATGGGGAAGTAATGGCTGTCGAAACGTCTGTATTGGGTGTTCTATTTGGTTTTGGTATTCTGCTGTTTAATCTGAGCAACGTCGGTGTGGTAAGACTCAACATAAATTATTTTTCAACACACTTGTGCGATTAGTGGCTCTTTTCGCAACGTTTTTAGGTAAACGAGCCAAAGATGTTTTTTTAATTGCAGCAAAGAGACTTCATGACTTTTTAAGCAAATGTCAATCTCAATAAAAACTACGAAAAACTAAATAATATCTGCGGTTGTAACAGAAAATAGCCCATACTAGCTTCTGCCTGCGACTTCAGCCGCGTGAATATTCTAGTTGCCCCGACCCACCGCATCGCATCACATTGCCAAGTGGGCAATATGATGCTATGCGGCGCTGTTACTACGTTTTCACTTAGTGTTCTTCCTGCCTTTTTTTTTCTTTTTGCTCGGCTCCTAAAGGTCGTAGCGTGATGTCAATAATATCTTCTCAAATCCGACTGATAGTTTCACAGATAAGCGCGTACAAATAAACAAACAAACTCTTCAGCATTATTAGTATAGATATTGTAGTGGTATGTAACCCACACATGCACAACCTTGTAAACTCAAGTGCCTATGACGTCCCACGTCTGCTAAGATCGTATACAGAATCAACGTTCAACAGGACAGTTGTTTACTGGCCACCACCCGCGTCACTCGCGTTAACTAATAAGTACAGTCGGTTAAAAGCCACTGCCCGCGTTACCTCGCGTTACATATAATTAACCTAATTTTAGTCATTGTACATTATCTGTGTTTAGTTGTTGTAGTACTACATTATTAAATAAGTTCATGATACTGAAGAAACATTTTATTTCACCTCACTATAGAACTTCCCAACAAATCACGTCCCAACAAAAGTTCTATAATATTATTCACGCTGAAAAATTGTGGAAACATAACAAATAAATATGCTTTTGTTTTCAAATTATAAAAAAATATGCACTAACTATAACTGCTGAATGAGAAGAACGCGGCTGTCCGTGCCTTTTTTTTTGATCCGGGGTTGAAAATCCTCATGGATGTCCTCCACTCTGGGGCGGGCGGCAGGGTCTATCAGACTCTTACTGACTAAAAACCACACCGGTGTTCCATCTCACACCTGCGCCGGGGTCGCGGGAACATATGATTCTTCGGCACCAGTCGGGTGCCCACCTTGTCGTGACCCTGAGTATCCTCTGCCCCCCGTCACGCCAGACGAAGTGCATTATCTCATGTCGTGGGTTCAGATGGAATCACAATTAGGGTATTCCAAATTTTCCCGGCCCACCAGATAATGCTAATGTCCACCATCTTCAATGGTGCTCTGAGCAACAACATCTTCCCGTAAGCATGGAAAGAAGCCACCGTCATCGGTATCCCCAAGCTCGGCAAGCCCAAGTCGGAGCCCACGAGTTACCGCCCCATCAGTCTGCTCAATGTCCTCGGCAAAATCTATGAGAGGCTTAGTTACGCGGGACGCGCTTGCTAGCGCACGTTTATTTTAACGCTCTCAGTTTTTAATTGCCAATCCTAGTAAAAAGTGAATTACTATACAAAAAAGTTATACCAGCAGAAAGCTGAACTCCGGTTCTATAAAACAGTGCCAGTGAATCCATATTCTGACTGCAATCGTGAAGATACATTAGTTTTTTTTTCTTCAAGCCGGTGCAAAGCATAAACTTTGAACAGCAGACCGGTACGGGTGAGTCACAGCGTCACCGATCGGGCGAGCGCGCCACACTACATGCACGAGTACAGACGTAGCTTAAATAACTCTAGTCAACATACCCACAAAAATGAATTGTGCTGGATGCAAACACCCAATAGCTCGCGGAGAATTGCTAAGATGTAGTACTTGCCAAAAACTTTATCACTACAGATGCATCAACATGACCTCATCATATTATTTAGAAAACAAAAGTAAACTAATTAATTCATGGCGATTTCCATCTTGTAAAACCACAACGAAACAGATTAGAAATGACGACACACCTGTTAGGAGACAATCTCCACCGAAACTTGATGACACAATAATGTCCATTGACGACCAAATACAGGAAGACCAAAGTATATTAGGAGATACAGAAAAATATGACACACCACCAACAAATATAGACACGGCTACAATCACATCACCCATCATATTACACACAGAGCCGATTACATTAGAAAACATTAGTCAACTATTAGATCGAAAATTAGAATTACAGCAACAATCTATCTTGTCAAAGATCAAGCATACAATTCAATCCGAAATTAATATAGCTATACTGAAACTGCAACAAGAAATAACCCAGAAAACCGAACAAATTTCTCTTGAACAAACGGAAATAAATACCAATATTATTCAAATAAATGACACAATACACAGACTCGAGATCGAAAACGCAAAACTTGAAACAGAAATAGCCGAATTGCAGAACAAAAGCATGCATCCGAACGTAGTTGACACCTCCACAAACGATACTTCTAAAATCATTGTTATCCACGGTCTAAACGAATATTATAAAGAAACAGAAAAAGACCTTGAAGACAGGGTAATATTTGCTTTCCAAGATACATTGAATGTTGACATCACTGGCTATATCGAAGAGCTTTATCGGATAGGACGAAACGGACTAAGGCGGCCACTACGGGTGGAACTGATTAGTAAAAAGATGACGAAGTATATCCTAGAAAACGCGGGATATTTAAAAAGTTTTGGATTATGTGTATCCGGATTTCTTGATAAGGAATCATTACTGAGAAGAAGAAAAATAATTGAAGGACGATCTATAATCCAACACAATGGTAATACCAATACTACTTATGACTATAGCACAAGGAAAACAATGACACAGAATCATGACGACCCAAACATGACGAGACACACCGTAGTATCACCTCCTACTAATCAAACCAGAACTGATCCCTTTCGTCTTTAAGATACTGATCCAAAACATCCAAAGTATAAAGAATAAAACACACGTACTCGAGGATTTTGTAGAAGACAAAGGCTACCAATCAGTATGCTTAACAGAGACATGGATACGTGAAAGCCAAAAGGAGAACATCACTATAAACGGTTACACATTTGCTTCTGCCTACCACCGACATGAGCATCGCGGAGGAGGAGTGGCTATCCTCTTACGTAACGGCATAGAATACGTGCACCTACAAGAATGTACTAACTTATCAATAGAATGTGTAATCGAATGTTGCGCTGTAGAAATCACATCGCGACCTTGAAACATTTTTTGCTACTATTATAGAAATATTAAAAAAAGTACAACCCAAAACGGACAAAAAACATATTATTTTGACTGGCGATTTTAACATTGACAAATTATCTAAAAACAGAGACTACCAACGGCTACAAAACATAATGTTAGAACATAACCTGCACCAAATCGTCAACGAACCAACTAGACAGACACTGATTACGTCATCCTGCATAGATTTAATATTTACTAATCAAAGACAATACAAACTAACTATTGACAATACCGGTATATCTGACCACAAAAGCCTAAACTATTCACAAAAATCACCGGGAATAGAACAACATGTCACTTCTTACTTCGTGACAAAAAGACTATTTAATGAGAAATCTATAACTCGGTTTAAATTTAACCTTAGCCAAACGGATTGGAACGAAACATTATGCGATAATAAAAACAAAAACGTTAACGAAATTTACACAGAATTCGATTATAAGATGCAAACGATACTAAATGAAACTGTACCAAAAAAGCGCGTAAAATCAAATGTAGTAAGAGGAATCCGTTCTTAACTGTAGGTGTAAAAAAATCGTGTGAGCACAAAAGATTGCTTAAAATTTTCGTTGAAAAGACCAATAACGAACTATTAAAAAAACACTATAAAATGTATGAAAAAATCCTGAAAAAGTGTGTAACATTATCAAAGAGATTAAATCACATTAAGGAAATGAAGCGGTCACAAAATAAATCAAAAACCATGTGGAACATAATTAAAAAAAACCTTAAACCAGATTCCAAGAGCCGTACAAGAAATGTTACCTTGCGTAAAGAGGACAATAAAACCACAAGTGTATCAACAGAGGTTGCTAATATCTTTAACGACTTTTTTGCTTCAGTCGGCGAACCACTACCTAACAGCACGTCGCAAACATGCCCAGTCCTTACACCATCAATAAATTCCCTATTTGTTCAACCCGCCACGGAGCGTCAAATCTATAATATAATACGCAAAATGAAGAACAAGCGCAGTGCAGGAGTTGATGAAATACCCACTTTCCTTAATAAAGAATGTATTAATAAATTGACACCACCCATAACCAAATTAATAAATCAATCTTTTGACGAAGGTATATTTCCGGATAAATTAAAAGAAGCAAAAATACGACCAATATTTAAAAAAGGCGGCAAGCCCCAGGATCCCTGCTCCTACCGACCAATAGCCCTGCTGCCAGCAATATCAAAAATATTCGAAAAAACAATGTCCACTAGAATTAACAACTTTTTGGAAAAATTCAACCTCTTAGACATAAATCAGTTCGGCTTTAGACAAGAAAGATCGACCACGCTCGCGGTCTATAATTATGTGCAAGAAATATATAACTACATCAATGACAAAAAGTATGCCATAGGTCTGTTCCTAGATATGACGAAAGCTTAAGATAAAGTTTCACATGACACTTTACTCCAAAAATTAGATGGCATAGGAATTCGGGGTACAGCCTATAAATGGTTAAAATCGTACCTAAAAAATAGAAAACAATATGTCGAAATTGAGTCCTACAACAAAGAAGCAAAAGAAATAAAAATCGTTAAATCACGGACAAAGACCATTAACCATTCCATTCCACAAGGCAGTGTGTTGGGGTGTGTATTATTTATAATATACATAAATGATCTACCTAAAACAATTGATTCGAAATGCGTTCTATTCGCAGACGACGTATCGCTAGTGTTTAGGAGTACGGATAACACCGAAACCATGACCAACATAGAAAAAACGTATACAACTGTTAAATCGTGGCTAGAGAAACACAATCTACAAATTAATGTTAACAAAAGTAATCTACTGCAATTTAGGACATACCAACGTAAACCGATAAACATAAATAGCCTTAGTAATAAATTAAACATCCCAGAAAGAGACGATCTAACTCTTCTTGGTTTAACATTGGACAATAATCTAACATGGAAAAAACACCTGAAGACTAAATTATCAAAATTTATTTACGCACTAAGCAAATTAAAAAGCGACCCAAACTATGAAACCGCGCTCTCAACATACTATGCCTACTCTTATGCTTGGTTTAACTATGGCATAATATTGTGGGGTGAAAGTACAGACTTCAATGACGTCTTTATCATGCAAAAGAAATGTATACGCATCTTAGTGAATATTAAACCATGGGAAAGTTGTAAACCACATTTCATAACAAATAAAATACTAACGCTACCTTCCCTTTACATCCTACAAATAGCTACGTTCGTGCAAAAACACAGGGATTACTTTCGATCAAACATAGAAGCAAACCAAAACTATAACCGAAGAAACAAAAACAAGTTAATTACACCAACACCAAAATTAAAAATAATGAAAAATAGCCCCAACTATAGAATCGCAACAATATATAATAAATTACCGAATTACATAAAAGATGACGAGAATCCAAATACATTTTATAGCAAACTAAGATCACTTCTGATAGAAAAATGTTATTACACAATAGACCAATTCATGACGGATAAAACTTTATAGATGTAGGTACTTTATTCCTACTACATATTTATTTTATTCCTGTAAGATCCGGTCTGGTCAAAACCTTAATACTGTCTATTCCAGCGACATATTAATTCTGTATTAAGTATTGTATTGTATTGTGTTGAATAAGTATCTCGTATTATTATTATTATTATTTTGACTGCCAACCCTGTAATATTATATATCTGACTGGATATGACTAATAATGTGATAATGTGTATTTATATTGTATTTATAAGACTTAATTATTAGTCATCATGTTCTAGACATTTCGTTTCTATAAAATGTATCGTTTTTTTTTTTGTTCTGTTAGGTTTACACTCCATTATGATAACGTAGCGTGTATGTGACATCTATGTTTGCAGTGCCCTGACAGGGTTTATGTACAAAAACCGACAGTAAAATGTGTAAAATGTGTGATGTACATGAAAGCAAACAAACAAATAAATAAATAAATAAAATAAATAAATATTTATAAGCGTCTCAGAGACTATGCCTCTCAGCATAGTAGCAAAAGGCCTCATCGCTAACGAACAGTTTGGGTTTCGAACTCAAAACTCTTGCGTTCAACAGGTCCACCGTATCGTCGAACACATAAACGTTGGTTTCCAACGAGGTTTGATGACGTTGCTGTTTTCTTCGACATAGCGGAAGGGTTCGACAAAGTCTGGCACAACGGCTTATTATATAAGCTGTACCAATTTGGTGTGCCAGATCGTCTAGTGCTCATCTTACGGGACTTTTTGTCGAACCGCACCTTAAGTTATCGCATCGAAAAATAAATAAATAAATATTTATAAGCGTCTCAGAGACTATGCCTCTCGGCATAGTAGCAAAAGGCCTCATCGCTAACGAACAGTTTGGGTTTCGAACTCAAAACTCTTGCGTTCAACAGGTCCACCGTGTCGTCGAACACATAAACGTTGGTTTCCAACGAGGTTTGATGACGGTTGCTGTTTTCTTCGACATAGCGGAAGCGTTCGACAAAGTCTGGCACAACGGCTTATTATATAAGCTGTACCAATTTGGTGTGCCAGATCGTCTAGTGCTCATCTTACGGGACTTTTTGTCGAACCGCACCTTCCGTTATCGCATCGAAGGAGCGCTATCCTTCCCTCTCCCTATCCGCGCAGGAGTCCCTCATGGCTCTGTGATTTCTCCCCTCGCTTTCACGCTATTCACCAGCGACATGCCCTAGAGTATATATATGCCCTAGAGTATATTTATAAGGCGCAGTTGGCTCTGTTCGCAGTCGTCACGGCCATTTACTACACCTATCTCGCACTCTCCAAACTCAAGTCAACAAGCTAGGCGCTTGGTTAAGAAAGTGATTTTTTTAACATTTCAGATTTTGTCAATTGATAAAAGTTTAGTGAACACGAGAAAAATTACGGCCAAATTTGGTGTTATCAATGTGGGTATAATGTGCCCAACAATTTTAGCGATGGTGTTCGGATCCCTAGGATACTACGCCTATGGAACAATGGAAGACAATGTACTTAGAGTTTTGCCGTACGATGAAAAGTAAGTACATTAGATACGCCCCGGCCGTTATTATGGTAGTAAAGATGGGGAATCAGTAGAGGCACGGAAAATACCACAACAGCCAGAATTGCGTACAAATATAAAATGACAATCGATCGATGCCTTTCATTTTGACATCCATTGCTTCGTCGGTTTGAAAAAATCGTCTGCTCAACAATGTAACTAACGCAACGAATGTGGCTGAACTTGCATAATGTAAGGCATTGCGTTCCATTTACATTTTATGTGTGTAAATACCACGCTGATTCCCCCACAATTATTTTATTTTATACATTAGAGACGTTTATGTTTTTCTTTTTAGCTCAACGATGGCTTCAATCGCTCTTTATTTAATATCTGTGGCATTTGCTTACCCGATCCAATGTTACCCAGCTATAACGACGATTGTTGAAGTCGTAAAGTACCACGACGAGAACAGACCTCCTTCCCAAGGAACAATTGAATTACTTGAAGCCTTTGCCCGGCCTTTGTTCGTCATCTTATCTTGTTAGTATATTATCAAAGTTATTAGAACCTATTAGTTAAGCTAGTAAATACTTACATAGAAAAAAAAATTCTATAAAATATTATCAATAAAAAGATAAAAAAGATAAAAGATGTATGTACTTAATAAATTTAAATAAATTCATTTATTTCAGTTAGTTATCACCCATTTCCAAACATACATTAATAATAATCAAATAAAATAAAAATCGAAATAAAGGAAAAAAAAAATACTTAAATCAAATAAAATAAAATAAATTAATAGAAAAATTTAATAAAATAATAAATTAAGGGAATCAAAATTAAAAAATTAGCAAATAATATAATTAATACCTTCTCTCCGACACCGGTACAGCAACATGTCTGCTGGAACAATGCCGGATGAAGGGGCAGTCTAGCATCCCCGCAATCATCGTCAGTACGATGTTGGGGCTAACCCGTACCCTGCGCACCAAGGACGCGGCGCGTTTGCGCATGGTCGCGTGAAAGCAGTCGGTGCGCGCCTCTGCGAACATACCCGAGGCGCTACAGTGTCGGGGTAGCCCCATCACCGCCCTGAACGCGTTATTGTACTGGACGCGGATGGCACTGTAACTTCTGTTAGAGTAGTGAGCCCACAGACTGCAGGAGTACAGCGATGTACAGTACGCCTTAAAGAGCGTAGCCTTAACCTCAAAAATTCGAGCACCTCGCAAATCTCCGGGCCACCATTTTGGATTTTAATTAAATCCTCACTATTCGCTTCAGTAAGTCAGTGCCCTCGAAACCCATGATAAAATAAATATAAATCGCCGCCATCTTGGATTTTAGTTTTGCCCTCACTATTGGCTTCAGCACCCTTCTAGAACCATGACAAGTATCTCTCTCTTTCTCTCTGTCTCTTTCTATTATAAAATAATATAATACAAAAGTCTAACGCTATTTCGTTCGTAACATTTACCACAATTTTTCTACAAGTTTACTCCTACTGCAAACTTCATTCCAAAAACAAACAAACAACGAACCATAGGGTTCATAGGGATAGCCCTATGAATCCCCATGTCCTATAAATTATACTGCGTATACTTAGGTAGTAGGGAATACGGGCTGGTGTCCGCAACTCCACGTCATTGCGCGTATTTTTCGTACGGTGGGAAAATCGATTATTCGATCCACCCCAGCTCCTCGAGGAAGGCCAGCAACGCCTTTATGTTACTGACAGCCTCGCGTAGGGTACCTGGGTTACCGAAGTGCTTTGCCCTGTATGTGTCGACCACAGGGCAGTTTAGAAGCAAATGAGCTGCTGTCTCGTCCTCCTCCATGCAGGCCCTGCACAGCGGACTGTCTGTGACTCCTATGACAAAGAGGTGTTTATTAAATGACCCGTGGCCAGTTAAGGCTGCCGTAACTATGCGCAGCTGTTGTTTAGTTAGTCGGAGAACCTGTTTCGTGAGGCGGCTATCAATTGCAGGGAGTGCTTCCCTAGCCTGCCTGCACTCACCTTGTTCCAACCATTGTTTGTGATGTTGCTCCCTGGTGCGTTTCCTTACCAGAGTGCGCAAATATACGAAGGGGAGTGGCACGATGGGTTCAGGTCCCACTGCCGTCTCACTCGACCCCCTTCTGGCAAGTTCGTCGGCTGCATCGTTGCCTAGCGAACCGCTGTGTCCTTTGATCCATTGAATGGTGATTTTATTGATTCTACCCACCTGGTTAAGGCGCTGGTGACACTCGTATATTAGCCCAGAATCAACTGTGTAGCTGTTTAGCGCTTGCAGAACAGCCATGCTGTCTGAGAGTATACGGATCGAGTGGTCCTTAACTTCCCTGGCCATGATGGCGGAAGCAGCCAGAGAAATACCCATGCATTCGGCCTGGAACACTGTGTTATGGACCCCCAATGGTGTGGCTATACGTATGTTGAGGTCCTCCGAGAAGACTCCAGCACCTGTGCCATTACCTGTTTTGGATCCGTCTGTAAAGATGCGCAGCTCTGCAGAGCACAAACCCTCGCAACTCCAATCCTCGTGAAGCTGGATCTTGTATGTTTTATCAAACATAAATTGTTTTGGTACCCGATCATTGATGGCTCTCGTAATGGGGAACTCCTTGTTGAGTCCCTCAAGTAGCGCGGTGTGTGGTGTGTCTCTCTTACCCCAGAGATCTAGTGTCTTAAGACGCACCGCCGCCAGTGTGGTAGTAGTTTGTTTGAGGCTGTAGCCAGTCTGGTTCGGGGCCACCAGACCGCGGCTCCATAGGTGTTCATGGGGCGGATCACTGTGGTGTACAGCCATAGTATAATTTTAGGGGATAGTCCCCACTTTTTACCTATCATTTTCTTGCACTGCCAGAAGGCGTATACATAAATAAATAAATAAATAAATAAACAACAGAGGTTTTCAGTCGTATGAATATGACTGAGGCGGCACGGACAAGAAGACATTTTGTCGTATTAGTCCGACTGGGGCGGTCAACAGCGGGGTAATTGGTTAACCCAATATCAGTAGCAATCGCTTTCATTATGACAGCTCAACGACATTCATTGCGTTATTTACGTTGCTGAGCACACAAATTTTTCGAACATATGAAGCAATGGATTAGCAACATCATTAAAATTATTCTGATTTTGATGTAATGTATAGTGTGGCGTAAACACACAATCAATCTCAATGTGAATCCTTTTGAACGATATTGCTAATCCATTGCATTGCATTGAAAAATTGTCTCCTCAACAACTTAAATAACGCAATGAATGTTGTTGAACCGTTAAAATGAAAGCCATTCCTACTGTTACCAAATACCCCGTGTTAGAAACAGCGCGGCTTTGTAGAGCGTCATCTCTATAACTCACAGTTGTACAGTGTTGCCAATTTAGCGACTTAGTCGCTAGACTTTTGCTCAAGTCTTAGCGACTAAAATAAAGGTTTGACGACAAAAATCGTTTAGCGACATATCTGGCGATTTTTGGAGTACAAATTAAAACAGCCCTAGCTTTAGATACTTATTTCAAAATATATTCAAAGCAACACATCCAATTTTCAGTCATATCTAAGTTTTGCTATTGAATACGGCCAGTTCTTCGATAATTTCTACAATTTAATGTCGCATGTAGCTAAGGTGCTATTCTATCATTACCTCACTAGAATGCTGAGGTTGAAAGAGTATTCAGTGCTATGAATATTATAAAAACAAAAAACGCAATAGATTTTCCTTAAAAACTATTAATGCATTGATCCTGATAAGAGATCAGTTTGTAAAAACAAAATTAAGATTGTGCATCGTTTATTTTAAAGTTATTCCTTTGCAACAAAAAACTTTGAACAACAATATCAGCTTCTGGGCTCCGAAGGCTGAATCAGATGAGCATGAGACTGAAGAATTATTTGAATGGGGAAGGTCGGGCAAAGCTAATTGTAGATGGCGTGACCATAGCTAGGTCCCTACGGCCTACAAATTTTTTGACATTTCGTTCATTCATTTCATTTTATGTTCATTCATGAGTTTGATTTTATTTCACTATTTCGTTATTTTCGGTGATTTCAGTATTTTAAATCAAGTAATTGACATGGAAAGTGTCAGAATTAATATTTCCTCGTAATCACTTTCTTCAAAATGTTCACGACATAAATTCGAACTCAAAAAAATCTGTACGAATAGCTTTAAAGCACAATCTTCTAATTTTAGGGGCTTACGAGAAATTCGAACTCCAATTTCTGAGTATCTAGGAACACAACATCGAGTCAACTTTCGCTAAAATAAAATAAAACCACATCACGCCTAGTATTTTTAGCTTGTGTTGGGAACTAGCTACGACAGCGCCATTTTGACAGTTGCCTTCCCCATTATTAAGTAACGATGATGAATAATAAATAATATTTCAATTTCTAATACATAAATAAAAAATTAAAACAACAAATTATGATTGTTACATAATATAATTATTTAATTAAAAGTTATATGTTATTCTAATATTTCACACCGCGTTTTATGTCCCCGACAAAATTATAGGTATTCTCCCAGACAAAATCGTGGAATTAGTTTTAGTGACTTTCTAGCGACTTTTGATTAAGAGTCTAGGGACTCGGAATTTTTGGAGTTGGCAACACTGCAGTTGTAACAGTCGCTTTCCGAAGATGGACGTGCCTTTACAGCTGGGTATAATGCCTTTTATTAGTTACCTACTGGCTTCTGCTCGCGACTTGGTCCGCGTGAAATTTCTTGTTCTGCCCGCGATATTTCCTCGGCTTCCGATGGTCCTAGCGTGATGTTAAATTCCTTCCTCAAGAATTCTCAAGAAGGGCTATCAAATGCAAAAAGGTTTATTTAAATCCGTCCGGTACTTCCAGAAATTAGCGCGTTCAAACAAACAAAAAGATTTATTATCTTTATTAAATTAAATTTTCAAAAACATTTACTTCATTTCAGTTATAATTTCCTACATAGTACCGTTCCAAGGACCGCTCGTAGCATTTGTGGGAAATCTATGCACCACCATGTTGCAACTGGTTTTCCCAGCTCTAATGGATATCTGCTTGAGGTATCCTGATAACTACGGTGACGCTAACATCCGCCTGTACATAGACCTCATTATCCTAGGCCTAGGATTAACCTCTTTTGTCTTTGGTGTATATAATTGCGGTTATCTTATTCATATACGAATTATGTCTAAAAAGTCTCCGAACAACAATGGATTTGATTGAAAGATTTTTGTTTTTGTTTAAAAGGTATTGTGATTTGATTTTGAAATAAAACGAGCAATTCCTTGAAATATGTTTTATTAAACAGTACATGTCTAAAACCACAAATTAGTAGCGAACTACAGATCCGACATCGCGACAGTGACTTATAGCTTTGTTTTCGTAGTATCTCTAAGTAGTCTGTGGCTTTGTTTCACCATATTACTGTTCTGCGTTTTCTCGCTACACACACCATCATGCGTACTAGAGATGTGTTAACGTGAGCTATCGATATCGAGTTCTTGAGACGCAAAAACAGTTCAAAATGTGTTACTAAATTCGATTAGGACCCACCATTACAGGACTAAAATGAGGACAAAAAAGGTGAAAATAACAGTCACTTTTTATTAATTTTTATACATTTTTAATTTTGCCGTATAATTTTAATCCGTTCTATTTAATTTAGACTAGATTATCAATTTTTTTGTTAGTAATAAAAAGTTAATGTAATAATAAAATCCCAATGAACTTTCTAATGAGTTTTCTTTATTGTATCAAGGATATTAACAGTCCACATGATATTTCTCAAACAACTGTTCCAGTCACAAAACTCGTGTCCATCACCATACAATCCTCAGGTTTAAAAACTTCTTGAAAATCAATTTTGAAAACGCCAAAAAATAGTCCAGAAATAATCATAAATTGTCACCAAGGTTAAAAAATTGTCTCATTATGATTCCGAAGTTATAGCTATAAGTAGGTGATGTGGGGTGAACGTCTCCACACAATCCTCACCTCAGTGCAAGCAAATAGCTGGAAGTATCGACATACAAGGTTTCAATTAAAAAAAATGACAAAAATAGTCGTAACGATATGCCAAATCTCGTAAATAGTCAAATAGTAAATAGGATTAAAGAGATATAAAAGTGTCTTGGTCAGGAAAAAGTGGTAAGCCTTTCTCGCCACAATCCTCACCTGATTACCGCGGAACCTGACTGACACCAAATTCGAATTAAAAAACGTAATTTTTTAATTCCAACTAGGTGTCATAAAGTAATCGTCCATGGTTAGCATGAGAATTTCGACCGGTTTACTATGTTTAGTATGTTAAACTTCCATGTAAACTTCTACAAACATTTTCGGGTCGAGTACAGTCGAGCACAAACATTTTAAGTAATTCGTCGGATTCCCGGCCTAGGAATGATACGGAGGGAATGGATTGCGCATAATGACTCTCTACCATTTCCTCCAGGGCAATATCATCCACTCTGCCAGAGCTCAGGAATTTTGCTCCGGAGCATGACAGAGACATGGCCGTTTACGTGATTGTGGTCGCCGAGCCGTACTTTATCCCCCTGAGATAACAGGGTGGGAGACTTACACGGTTTGGTGACCATAATTGGCAGGGCTCTCGTTAACCCGTCCCGAGGGCGGCTGGGTCCGCCCTCGCAGACGGGATTGGCATTGTTGGAGCGTATTATTCGAACAACAAGTCTCGCCGACTTGAGCGCATCCTTGTCGAGTTGGGTGCCGTCGTGGGCCGACTCCATCCTCACCCGGTGCTGTTGCTAGGAGATCTCAACGCCAAGTCTGAGGTGTGGGGACCTCCGGTGACAGATGCTAGGGGTGAGGCACTGGAGGAGTGGTTGGTCACGACTGGCCTGGTAGTCCTAAACAGGGACTCGGTCCACACGTGCATGCGGCAGCGGGGAGGGTCAATAGTGGGCGTCACTTTCGCTAGTCCTGCTGTCGCGAGCTGTGTTGTCAGATCACCGATACCTCTGTTTCGACGTCTCACTCCGCCCAGATCGCCGGCGGCCGAAGTTCATCGGTCCCGCGAACGGACGGTCCGCGATGTGCGCGCAAGTTCATCGACAGGGAGTTTCTCGAGGAGGCCGCTATTGTCCAGGCATGGATCCGGGAGTCGGAAACGAACGGACACGTCAACATCAAACAGGAGGCGCTGTGGTTCATGCCCGGGGCCCACACACAGTCAGCAAGGCGCGTACTGGTTGTCCGCCGAAATTACTCAGTAACGCGTCGCGTGCTTGGCGATTAGATGCCAGTACACCCGTTACCGGAGGAAACGTCGGGTCCCTGACGAAGAAGCCGCGCTGTACGAGGTGTACCGCGCGGCGAAGGAGACGCTGTGGCTGGCCCTCGGCGGCGCGAAGAAGCTAGCCAGGGAGGGGATGTTGGAGACTCTAGACGGGGATCCGTGGGGGCTTCGAGCGGTTCGAGAGAAACTTAGAGCCGCGGCGCCTCCACTTACGGAAAGTCTTCAACCCGAGCTGCTGGAGGAGGTAGTCGCAGCCCTCTTCCCGGCAAAACCGGAGCATACTCCGCCGCCGATGGCTTTGCCCGCAGCCGCAGAGTCTACAGAGGAGAACGCCATTAGCGTTCCATAGGTGACACAGGAATAAATGGGGGCGGCCATGATGCGGCTTCGACCACAGCATTAGCCCTCGCTCTGATAGAGCTAGAGCCCCAGCTGAGAGAACTCTTCACAGCGTGCCTTGAGCGGTGCGAGTTTCCAGCTTTGAGGAAAACTCAAGGTCGTGTGGTCCTGCTCAGGAAGGCGGGGCGCTCTGCAAACTCGCCGTCCACGTACCGGCCCATAGTGCTTTTAGACGAGGTGGGTAAGCTGTTCGAGCGGATAACCGCAGCCCGCCTCGTCAGCCACTTGTGCAGAGAGGGGCCGGACCTGGACGAGAGCCAATTCGGCTTTCGGCATGGGCGCTCCACCATCCACGCTATATCGCGGGTGAGAGTCCTGACGGAGGAAACGGTGTCCCGGGAAGGGGTGGTGAAGGCGGTGTTTGTTGGACATCTTCAACACCCTGCCCTGCAGATGAGTTCGGGAAGCACTGCAATATCATTGGGTGCCTCTCTACCTCCGCCGCATTGGTGGGGCTTATTTGGCGGAGAGATGGGTCACCTGCATGGGACGGGATGGCGAAAAGCAGTGCCACATGTCGTGCGGTGTTCCACAGGGGTCGGTTGTAGGCCCGCTCCTGTGGATCATCCGGTACGACTGGGTGCTGAGGGGTTTGGTATTTTGATACACCAAAATCACATCTTATAATCGTGTTTATCTATTTAACACTTGAGGAGCTGTTGAGCACAACAATTCTTTCTATGATTCAGTAGGTATTAAAGTCTTTATGAAAATTGTATGACACTCATTAAAATTACATTTGTTTATCTGATAATAGTTGTACTGCTGAAAAGCAAACCTTTAGTTACCTCTGTCTATTTTCCACATCCAATTATCTAATTTCATGTGATCTCTTATTATTTTCCTTAGAATTAATGTTTTGACATTTTTTATCATACATTGTCATCTGTCAGTTTTTCTTTTTATATAGGGCATAGAGTTCGTCTATTTATTGTAAAACTAGCGTAAAGTCAAGTTCTCACTGTAAGCCAAATTTATTGTTTCTGGCCGATAACCAAATATGAACTATTTGGATTTATATTTGAAAAAGTAACTTCTAGAAGATCGGCCAGAAACTAAAAGGCAGCCGCGAGCTTTAACCCGGTTCTTTTGACTCCTTCTTTTGACACGCTCTTTTGGCTCGTTCTTTTGGCTTCTTTCCTTTCGTTCTTCCTCTTCTCTGACCTACCTTTTTAATACTAATGTTATCGTTTTTCTAAGTTATGTACAAATTTTAATAGATCTACTAAATTTATAAATATTTGAGTTTATTAATTCATCCTTGAACCTTGAACTTGTGTGCGTGAAGGATTGAGAACAACGCAAGTTCCTCCGCGACGATCCACAACCGATGCGAACTCCCTTGCGACGGATTGCAGGCCGGTGGAGCGGCCTGTGCGAGCTACTTCGCGACGGGCTGGTTGCTGGTGGAGCTGCCGACGCGTGCTGCTTCGCGACAGCGAGATGCTTAGCGACCGTGAGCTCCCCTCGCGACGGGCTACGGGCCGGTTGATCGGCCGACGTGAACTGCTTCGCGACCATGAGCTGCTTCGCGACCGTGAGCTGCTTCGCGACCGTGAGCTGCTTCGCGACCGTGAGCTGCTGCGCGACCGCGAGCTCCCACGCGACAGTTCGCGGGCTGGAGGAGCGGCCGACGCGAGCTGATTACTACATATTTTTGTATTTTATATTTTAAAATTATATTAACATGTAACCACGTTAGTCAGCCGGCTAAACGTTTCGTTACAGGGGCGAATTCCAACCGGGCCTAGACCTGCTACGCGGACGACACGCTGGTCACAGCCCGGGGGAGTTCGTTCAGGGAGGCAGCGTTGCTGGCGACGCCTGCGGTCTCACAAGCGGTGAGGCGCATACAGCGCCAAGGCCTGGAGATGGACCTCAACCAAGTCGGAGGTCATGGTATTTCATGGTCCCCGGCGGGCGGTTTCGAATCCGAGCCCACCATGAAGTACCTGGATTGGTGCTCGACAACAGGTGTGATTGCGGCCCCCACTTCCGGCGGCTGGCGCCCAAGTTGTTCGGCGCGGCTGGGGCACTATTACCGCTGCTTCCCAATCTGGGGGGCCCGAGCGCACGTGTTGCGGAAGAACCATACGTTCCCGCGACCCCCGGCGTAGGTGTGAGATGGAACACCGGGGTGGATTTTAGTCAGATAGTCTGACAAACCCCTCTGCCCACCCCAGGGCGGAAGGGAACAAAAAAAAATTGATACTGGATATAAGCAGATTCAAAAAAAAAAAAAAAATAAGCCGAGACTTGGTCGTTTTAGCGGCGGAGTTAATAATAACTCCGCCGCTAAAACGACCAAGTCTCGGCTTAGTTTTTTTTTTTAGGATATAAAAAGGATATAAAAACGACCTTACCCGCCGCACTTCGAGGTTCACCAAGAGCTTTTGCAAAATCAGTAAACTAACAGGGATAACGAACCTTCTTGGTCAAATATTTTTCTGTCGAAACAGCTAAAATCACAAGATATCGGGCACTCACAATTGTTAAGATTACTAAACAAAACCAACAAAATTAGATCCGTCAAAAAAGAAAAGATTCAAAATGCCACAGATAACATAATTATTAATCGCGAAAGCAGCGACAAAAGGTGGAAATGTGAACTAAAGCTGTCAAGACCAAAGACCCTGTCTAAAACGAAGTCGACTTTTTTCCTGTTTGTGTGTGTGATTTTGAGTCGGTTTTAATTTCAACCATCATTTAGAATTTATTCCAGAAGGTTTATGGTGTTTATTACATAATATTTAATACATTGGAACAAGACATTTTATATCGGCTGATAACAACAATGATACCTAGTATTTCCACAACACAGTAACAGTAGCTGACCGTCAGTCTCGTCGGTAGTAGTAAAACTAAAAGTAAAGCAAGATTGAACTTCAAGAAAATGATAAGAAAATGTCGACTAAATACGTAAAAACAATTCGACCAACTTATCTGTGCATCGGCCGTTATTCGAACTAACATTTTGAATGGGACATACGATCGGTTATTGTTTAACTTTTAGATTTTCGTTTACAACCAGCGCCACCTATAATGGCATAGATAAGTTGGTCGTATATATATATAGTTTTCGGCTGTCAAGCACTTTTTGTTATGAGGAATCTCCTTTTGGATTACTCTGTTCCAACGACTTGCTAGTTTAAATTTTAAAATACAATACTACTACTAGTACTTTACAAAATATAATAAAACCTATAGTTACCTACCGTCAGATTACAAAACGAGTTCTTACTTTACGAGTTCAGTCGGTTCCAAAGTCAGCTTTGTAAAATACTAGTGAAGTGGATGATGACGCATGTCGGATAAAAAATTGAAATAAAATAACTGGCTCAAAGTTTTAAGGTTCGGCAAAAAGTTGAACTCGTTTTGATCTACACTTGCCTTAAAAAAGCAAGGGACTAATTTTAAACTAGAAAATGTTTTTTATGAACCAAAGTAGTTCTGACTTTGCAAATGTTCCTCTCGCGCTTCCATGATTACATCAAATATTTTCCTTTCGACTCTTATTTGTATGAGTTCTGGTAAAGCACTCGTCATCTCACACATGCTGGCGAAGAAACTCTCCAGAGCTGGTCTTGGTGAAAAAGAGACATCTACTACTCGTGTATCATCGAACGCTTGAGTTCTGCCCAAAGTATTACTATCACTGTCTTCTCTGCCAAATTCATTTACAAATATATTTTCCGTCTTACGAGGCTGCTTGGGAGTCGTACTGCCACTTGCATTATCATCGATTTCTGTTTCATCTCTTAAAATATCCGAGTCTGCAGTAGAATTTCTACTTTCATTCGGCCGTTTCAAGTAAGGCAGTATGAATTCCATTTGATCTTGGTGTTTCCATTTCTTTGTCCCCATATCTTTTCGTTGTCTAGTTACTGATTGGCGATGCATATCTCTTAATTTCTTCCAAAAGTATTTCGCTTCTTTCACTAAAATGTGAATATTTGTAAATATTTTATAGGTATGTATGGTACAGTAAAGTAGGTGAATCAAAGCAAGCTATTGGAAATCTCTGCATCATTTTTATCACCGAAAGTCCGCATAGTCGCCTTGTGGCGACACACGTCATGTCTGGCTATTGCAGGCAGGTTATAGTAAGTAAGTATAGTAAGTATTATAGTAAGTGGGTACCTCAGTTTCATTGCGCAAATTGACTACGCAAGTTTAGCAAGTACAAATAAAGCTACATACGATAGTTTCAAATCAAAACATGAAAACTTGCGTAGGCGAGATATTACGTTACAGCGCGCCCAGTAAATATTATCGGAGTGAGTGTAAATGAACGTGGCGAAATAATAAACTACCTGTAATTTAATGCAGATACATAATGTACCACGGCCTTTATTTGATGTGTCAGAACCAGCCTTTAAGACCGGCGAGCGACGGGGAGCATATATCCCCGCCTTGCCCGAGCATTAACCGACAGTGGACTTACACCCATATTCTAAGTCTTAACCTCGAAAGCTACTCTACTCACAACTCTGTCGAAAAGACCTCAAGACGTGGTTCGGAAGACCCTCAAGATCGGTATTTATAGTCGTCAGATTAAGGAAATTATGAGGTCCCGTATCACCTCGACCCACGCTCATTCGAGAGCGTGAGTCGAGGTGATACGTCACGAATACGTCAATATTCAATAAACTCTTCAAAAGACATGATGAAAATCGGATAAAATACGCGTGTTTTGGTTAAAACTTCCTTGTTGACTACTGCAAGGAAGCCTCAAGGTAGATGCCGACGTATCTTATACTTGACAGTTGGTTCCACAACTCAAACTCATCTCGACTGAGGAAACTGTTCGATATGAGGGAAAAAATTGCAACCGTGATGCAAGATTTAGTAAAAAATTGTTAAAACAATAGGGCGAAGTTAAATTCGAAAATTCATACTAACGGTAGCCTGACCTTCTCACAAAACACACATTTTTGGTCTCAACATCAACTCAGATTGCAAGGTGCAATCTGTGTTGATGTTGAGAGAGCTAGACAAAAAATCCAAAAACTGAAATAGTACCTATTAATATTTATTTGCAGAAATGTAATTTGTGTGAATGAATGAATATAATTAATTTAAAATAATCATACCAAAGGCAACACTGATCGCTCGACAAAGTTCACCTACAGTTTCGTGCACAGACTTGGTTTCGTGTCAAAGAAGCCGCCTGAGCGAGGCGGTGCATTGTCGCGTGCCGCCAAACAACTTATGACTAAAGAAACCTACGTTATGCCTACGCGTAGGTATCAGCTGATACTGCATTGTAGGCATAGACGCTTAATGACCCTGATTCCTGAACTGGCTTAATAAAACAAAGCATAATTCGACTATTTACCCTCACATTTATTGACGTCACAATGTCTCTCTACCTCGTTTTTATGTTCCTATGGTTCAAATTGACATGCAGTTGTTATGTGATTGTCTTTTATTATTGATAGCGAAACTACCGAAAGGTTGAGGTGATGTTTGTAACCAAGATTTATATGTCGATAATTATCAAATAAAAAAGTAAAGTAAAGGGTGGGGCAGCATTTGTTTTTTTTTTTAAGCTACCGCCCCCCGCCCGCCAAAAGTGAGACTCTTTTCTCCAGTGTTATTTTTATGGATCATAAACCTAAAGTAAGATCATGGATCTTAGACATAGAGTAAGTTTAAGATCCATGTCAGACTGCCGGAAGGTCTTTGGGTCCTTTTTTTTTTTTTTTTTTTTTGTTCCCGGGGTGGAAAATCCTCATGGATGTCCTCCGCCCTGGGGCGGGCGGAGGGGTCTGTCAGACTCTTACTGACTAAAAACCACCCCGGTGTTCCTTCTCACACCTACGCCGGGGTCGCGGGAACACATTATTCTTCCACAACCCCGGCTGGTGCCGGCCCGCTTGCGCGGGCCCCGTCTCGGGCGGGGGGTGTGAGGTGTACTCCCCCCGCAACGTCTGTGGTCGGCGCGCGAGGAACACTACGCGCGCCGCCTTCTCGGGTCTTGATGTTGGGGGGCGACGGATGTCCCCGAATCCGTCGCCCCTGGACCCATTTAGGGGGGCCGGAAGAGGGCGTTGTCCGCCCTCCTCCGACGCCCGGTGCGTCTGCTGCGGGCCGGGTCGAGAGTCGAGATCTCTCTCTCCCTTTCCGCAGCCTCCTTCTGCGAGATGACCGTTTCGCAAAAGGAGACCACTGCGTCCCAGGACTCTGCGCCGCCGACCATCGCGTTCACGACGGCCGGCAGCGACAGGTCATTGCCTACTTCAGTTATGAGGGCACGGCGCGGCTCCTCCCAAGCGGCACACTCTGCCAGCGTGTGCCACGCCGTGTCCTCCCGGCAGTCGACGCAGTGGTGACACCGGGCGTCCGGCTCCCTGTTTGTGCGACACAGGTACTTCCCGAAGCAACCATGCCCCGAGAGCACCTGCGTCGCCCGAAACGACAGGGAGCCGTGCCTTCTCCCGAGCCAGCGGTCGAGCACTGGCCGGATCGCCTCGATGGTGCTGAGGCCGGCGGTAGGGCGTGAAAGCCTCACCCGCCATTCCGCCACCAGGACCTCGCGGAGCTGCAACCGATGCTGCTCGATATGTTGCTGCATCGGTCGCTCGCCCCGCTCCCGCGCTGCCTCGCGCCACCGGTACAGTGACGCGAGCACCTTCGCCTCCAGGTCCCAGGGCGGTGATCCGGCCAGTGCACAACCCGCCTCGCAGGAGATCGTGCGATACCCCCGAATGACTCTGACGGCCATAGCCCGCTGCGGCTTGCGCAGGACAGCTATGCTGCCGGCCGTCAGGTCAGACGCCCAGATCGGCGCTCCGTAGAGCGCCATGGATCGCACGATCCCCATATAGAGCCGCCTACAGGCGGCGCTCGGGCCCCCCAGATTGGGAAGCAGCGTTGCCAGCGCCCCGGCCGCGCCCAACAACTTGGGCGCCAGCCGCCGGAAGTGGGGTCCGAAGTCCCACCGGCTGTCGAGCTCCAATCCCAGATATTTCATGGTGGGCTCGACAGCGATCCGGACCCCCCCGACCACAATGTGTGATCCGGCCGGCGGCGCCCGCCGGGGGCCATGAAACACCATGGCCTCCGACTTGTTGAGGGCCACCTCCAGGCCGAGGCGCCGTATGCGGCTCACCGTGAGTGAGACCGCCGCCGTCGCGAGCAACGCTGCCTCCCTGTGCGAACTCCCCCGGGCCGTGACCAGCGTGTCGTCCGCGTAACACGTCAGGTCCGCGCCCGGCGGGAGCTCGCCCCTCAGCACCCAGTCGTACCCGATGTTCCACAGAAGCGGTCCCACGACCGATCCCTGTGGAACACCGCACGACACTTGGCGCCGGTTTCCGCCATCTCGTCCCATGTAGGTGACACACCTCCCCGCCAGATAAGCCCCAACGATGCGGCGGAGGTAGAGAGGCACCCGATGATAACGTAGTGCCTCCCGTATGCAGCTCCAGGGCAGGGTGTTGAAGGCGTTGGAGATGTCCAAGGACACCGCCACCACCACCCCGCCCCGGGACACTGTTTCCTCCGCCAGGACTCTCACCCTCGACACAGCGTGGATGGTAGAGCGCCCATGCCGAAAGCCGAACTGGCTCTCGTCCAGGTCCGGCCCCTCTCTGCACAAGTGGCCGACGAGGCGGGCTGCGAGTATGCGCTCGAACAGCTTGCCCACCTCGTCGAGCAGCACTATGGGCCGGTACGCAGACGGCGAGTCGGCAGGGCGCCCCGCCTTCCTGAGCAGGACCAGACGTCCAATCTTCCACAGACTGGGAAACTGGCCCCGCTCAAGGCACGCTGTGTAGAGTCCTCTCAGTTGGGGCTCCAACTCCTTCAGAGAGAGGGCCAAAGCCAGGCCGTGAATTCCGTCGGGCCCCGGAGCCACGTTCTTGGCCCGGAGCCGCATCACGGCCGCCCTCATCTCTGCCTGTGTCACCTCTGGGACGCTGATGGCGTTCTCCTCGTCCTCCTCTTCAGACTCTGCGGCTGCGGGCAAAGCCATCGGCGGCGGAACATGCTCCGCTCTCACCGGGAAGAGGGCTGCTACAACTTCCTCCAGCAGCTCGGGTTGGAGACTCTCCGTAAGTGGGGGCGCCGCGGCTCGAAGTTGCCCTCGAACCGCTTTATACGGGCGCCCCCACGGATCCCCGTCCAGAGTCTCCAACATCCTCTCCCGGGATCGCGTCCTCGCCTCGTCGATGGCCAGCCACAGAGTCTGCTTTGCCGCGCGGTACACCTCGTACAGCGCGGCCTCCTCCTCGGGTACCCGACGACGTCTCCTCCGGTAGCGGGTGTACCGGCGTCTCACCGCCACGCATGCGACGCGCAGCTGCGCGATCTCGGCGGACCACCAGTACACCTGGCGCCTTGCACCCTGTGCGTGGGCGCGGGGCATGGACGCGTCGCATATCTGCGTCATTGCCCCGCGGAACCACAGCGCCTCCAGCTCGACGTCATCGGGTCCGGTCGTTGCCGACCCCCGGAACCAGGCCTGAGCAATGGCTGCCTCCTCGAGAAGCTCCCTGTCGAAGGTCTTTGGGTCCTTGCTTGACACAGGATCGACAATATTGTCGGTACTTACTTCCATAAGTCTTTTCAGTTACTTCATCTCAAACAATATCACAAGGATCTTTTAACGTGTGGCCAAAATCGGAACTAATCTTTAGATTCTTTTCAAAACAATTGCACAAAAATGTTGACAAAAACCCCGCGATCAATGTCATTAAAACGCCAAAAAATCCTTGTAGCACTGTTTACCTATTATTGCTCAGAATAATGATTAATATGATGCAAAATCACGAGGTGAAATAACTAATATAGGACTATTTAAATTACCTATTCACTTACTACGAATTATCTTGTAGGACACCTTTGCCATTAAAATGATAAAACACGTTACATTCATACATATCACTAAAGTATGTTTCGAAGATATCTAAGAAACCCTATTTCCAATACCTATATACTTGGCGCACTGTACTAATCTGTCAAACTTTGACAAACAAATTAAATTTACAACACTTGCTTGATGAAGTTGATTTGGTTTCATTCGTTTCGTTGGCTAACTTACCAGTTTTAATACCGTTCTCTGATACTTCGCTCTCTTCTATCACTTTTCTCCAAGCTTCGTCCTTCAGTGCAGTTATCTTATAGTCTTCCGTGTCTGTTTTCCATAAACACGGGTGGTTTTTAACACATTCAATAAATATACGCTCCATATTTTCGTAAACAATCACTAAGCTGTCACTTTAACAAAACAATACAATATGGCCGATGCCGATGGAAGGACTGCTGGGCGGAGGCCGGAGCTATTGTATAATTGCACATAACTACATTGCAAAAACCATGAATGCAGCTAAATAAGCCAGTATCTTTTAGAAACTAAGAAAATTTAAATGTGGTTAACTCTACACTCGACAGACCGATACGATCGTAACGTAATAATAATAATTTCATACTGCAAAGTGCAAACCTACCAAAATAAGTAGTTTTTGATTCGCTAGGATTGCACGTGGAGAAAAGTCTTCTTAAATTAGCCGAGCAACAGCTGCCGCGGTATCTATTCTGAAACGATAGATGTCGCTATTACAACTAAAGCTGTGCCACAAAAGTTTAAAAAAATATATATTGAAACATTCTGTGTAAAAACAATCACGTAGGAATAATCTATGACTTGCAGTCTGTACTGAACTATTTACTAAAATATAAGTCAAACTAAGTGCCTACTGCCTACTATATGCAAGAGAGAGGTGATTGTAGTACCTACCTAGTGTGTAGGTACTGATACTTGGTTGGAATTACCGCTACTGTATGAGTACCTACCTACTCCAATTATTTGACACCTGTGTCCCACCACCGACGAGGAAACAACTAGGTACCTACCTAGTTATCGTTTTTTTTTCGAACGCATAGTATAGTATAATGTCAAAGGACACCGTGTCTGCCTGTCCGTCTGTGAAAATGAAAAATAATACTAAATGGGTCAACCCCTTCTATTCAAAGGATAACATTATGTATGGGAAACTTAGTTCCTTTTTTACCATAATGCACCGGTCCAGCGGCGGAATAGGTGCCCTAAGGCAAGGTACATGAAAATTATGTACCTAATCGTAAGAAAAGAAAAATTATTTGTTTCAGCGTATTTTTAAATGTGTTTAGATTTAAGGAATTCGAAATATAGTCAGAACCCGTATCCGTAACTTGAGGTATTACTTCTTATTTTAGTATTTATTTCATTCAAAAACCATCAGTCCCTACCTGCTTAGAAGTTCTTACAATTTGATGTTTTAGGTAAGTACCACTTTTTCATATTTATAAAGATGATAATTATTTAAAATTGTATTATCACAAAAACCTGTATTATAAATTTAAAAAATATTACCTACTTGCATTTATTATATGTCTGTCTGTTGTATTCGGATGATAAGTATTGAGCCCAGTAGCACGCTTTATTATTATTATGCTCTTTGAGCACGCTCCCGTGGGATAATTTTCAACATCCAAGATTCCAAGTGAGCGACGATGACGCTGCGATATTAAAATAAAAAAAATCCTGATGTTATGTTCACAAACCAATCACAAACGCAATGTTTGATGATAATCACATTAAAACTCTGTGTGTTTCGGTGTGTTTGATAATAACATGTCAGACGTAGAGTCAAAACCGTCAAAACAAGTTTTTTTAAAATGTTTTTGGAAGTGTACTCGTAGCTGTTTCATGGATTATTTCATAGAAAATTATAAATTAAGAAGTAATGTGGCTGGTTATCCAAGTTTTACCTGACAACATACTACTCGTAATGAGTCTATTAGCTTTAAAAACAAGCTTTTGTGAGGCAGCTTTTACTAAGTAAACAAATTTTTTTACTATAAATTGCATACATAAACTTATTAACCATTTATTACATTGGGGGCCTTTTATGGTAATTAAAAATGTAGGTAAGTACTTAATTTATTTGTTTCAGAAATTCGTTGCCGCTTTGGAATTGGGAATGCATACATGAGAAGTGTTTACCATTGAAAGTAACGCACGTATCAAAGTTGCAGTCCCTGGAAACATGCAATATGCTTTGCTCATCGATGCAGATTTGGCCACAGCCAACCGGGACGGTAAGTCTATCTACCACCGCAGTGCCCCTGCGCGCAGATATGGTTCAGCTGCAAATGATCCAGGCTCCATCCAGGATAGTTCATGAACTTCTTCAAGATGCATTTTTGTTGTTCCGCGACGACCTGCGAATACTAGAACATGGAGCGCGAGGGTTCGAAGAGTGGCGCAGTGTATCTGTGCGCATCGTCGTCAACGGTAGCGGAGATCCACGTCTGCGTATCGATACTGATGAAAGTTACAGTCTGTCCTTACGGCCAGTGGACGGAACCGTCGGAGCACTAATGGCAGATATTGCTGCACGCTCATTCTGTGGTGCTAGACATGCTATGGAAACGCTTTTGCAACTAGTATGGCTGGACCCGTATTTAGGAACTCTTTTGATATTAGAAGCAGCAAGGATAGACGATGCACCAAGGTTCCGCTATCGAGGGTTACTTGTAGATACAGCGCGAAATTATTTTCCTATTGCAGAGCTGATGATGAATATAGATGCCATGGCAGCTTCTAAATTAAATACATTTCATTGGCACATTAGCGACTCCCAAGCATTTCCTCTGCATACGAACAGTGTTCCGGAATTAGCCAATTATGGTGCGCACACCCCCGGAGACATTTACACGCCTGAAGACGTGCGAGCAGTCGTGCGCAGGGCGAAGCTGCGGGGCATCCGAGTGCTGCTAGAAATAGACGCGCCAGCGCACGTCGGCTACGCGTGGAGCTGGGGACCTGCCGCACGGCAGGGGGACTTAGCATTTTGCCTTGATGTCGACCATTGGACAAAATATTGCGACGAACCACCTTGTGGACAGTTAAACCCACTTAATACAGGTGTGTACGACTTGTTTGAACGCCTTTTTGTCGACATCCTGCGTCTAACCGGAGTCGAAGACATTGTTCATCTCGGAGGTAACGAGATTTCCCTGCGATGCTGGGAAGAACAATTTAACAACACTCAAAATGACACCATGGGCCTCTGGCTGCATTTTACGCGCACATTACTAACACGCCTAGAAAAGCGGACCGGAACATTACCTAAGCTTATAATTTTTTGGATGTCTCACCTCGGTGAACGATTTAAAGTTGATTTAAGAGATTACATTCATCTTATAGGCATTCAGGTTCGAAACGTTGCATGGGCTCAAACATATGTCAGCGGTCTCCGAATAATTATGTCTCATGAGGATGCGTGGGATTTGAATACGGGATTCGGAGCGTGGTATGAAGAAAACAGTGGTGCGCCGTACAATTCATGGCAACGAGTGTACGAACATCGTCCGTGGGTCAAATATGCCTCTGGTATCGTAGAAGGCGGAGAGGCTACGTTATGGTCGTCATTACTGAGTGAAGGAGGCTTGATAGCGCGCGCGTGGCCGCGGGCGGCGGCGCTGGCGGAGCGCCTGTGGACTGACCGGCCCGAGGGCGCCACACGCCCCGTGCACGCTCGGCTCGACGTCCACCGGTCCCGGCTCATCGCACGCGGAATGCAGCCTTCTCCGATATGGTCTATGTGGTGCACTCAAAATACACTTACCTGCAGCTAGGTTCTATAGCCAGACTTTTATCATGATATAATTATCAACCACCCAATAAAAATGTCCAAATTGAATTTTTTTGTAGATTCTTAAAACGTTTATTTACCTACCTAGGTATTTATTTATAAAACTTCGGAATCAGGCTGTGTAACTCTTGTAACTAACATACCAAGTACTGAGATACATCTAGTCATTTCCGTGTGAGTACCAATGAGGTCAATCCTCCTGCACAGGGGGTGCGTTTCCATTTCACTGAGGCGTTCGTCATAGCAAAGATGAGCGGAGCGGAGCTGTGAACAGACGTGGTGTTTCCACTGAAGCAGAGGCGAGTGGATCTGTAAAGCTATAGGAAGCCCACTCCTCAACGTCGCTCTTCGCTCCTCGCTACTTCGCATGCCATACAGTCACACAGTTTGATATAATTCTTCTGCCCTATTAATGCTGCTGGCATGTGACTGTTTCCATTGAACCGGATCGGAGAGATGTGGATTACTACCAATGTGATTTCTTGCTTTAATTCCTGCAAGTCTTCTGTCCGCTCCGCTCGCCTCCGCCTCGATAGAAACGTACCCTAATCCAATTTTTTTCCTGATCTGACATCAAAACTCAAGACGTCTTTTTATTTAAATTAACTCTCAACTTTATGAAACCAAAGATGCAAGTAAGTAGTTTTGGAAAGCATTAGTTAATTATATTATGTACCTTCATTGTCAAATTTTATTTTAATAGAATGTTTAAAAGTTTGTTAAGTTGTGTATAACTTAGTTTACATGGTATAAGTAAAAAACTAAACATATACATAGATAGGTAGCACAAATAAATTCACCTCCACCAGTGAAGGAGGTGACAAGCTAAATGTGTTTTAGATTTCGATAAAGTGAGGTCTTCACAACATCGATAATATCACATCGACAAATTAAGGTGTAATACATCCAAAAGAATTAGGAAACGGAAACATTATCAAAAACACATTTTTTTTCGTTTCCAAGAAGCTTCCGCTTAACGTGCGTTCTGAAACTAGAAATGTTGCAGATCCAATTGAATGAGTAATAAGAAATCGTTGTTTTATAATATAACAGATGTCGGTTTGTAGTCTTGAGTGCTTTACAGTACTTAATAAAATAAGTAATTCAGTTAACGTAAATTACATTAAAGCTCTGATAATATTTATAACAAAAACGGTTAATGATCGTCTTATTGAAAGTATAAGTTTATAAAGTATGTGAACATTTCACGTTCGGATACATTAAATTCATACCAGAAGTAGTTTTTTTTTTTGTGTATGGCATCTCGTAGTTGACCTTGAGAGGTCGTGACTACTTAACCGGACTATAAACAGAAGTAGTTTTCTCTCGTGCTCTTTTATATCCCGCTATGTTCTCCATTTTAGATTTTTCAATATTTGAATATTGCGGCCCATGATCTCTTTGTGCGTACCGCCTTATTTTAACTGAGGATAGATGAAGTAACTAGAGAGAGATATCTGAGGACGGACGCGGACGGTTACACCACAAAGCAACTCAAGCAACCATCTGTTCAAACGCATGCCCTTCCATTATCAGTATCCAACTAATGTCTCTACGTAGGTTCTTTTTTTTGCTATGGATAAAGCATCTGAGATAACCTCCTCCGTCCAGGCAAGGATAAAAGTTTTCGCTCAAAAATGGAGATCCTTGTTTTTTAACTAAGTTAATTATGTCTTAGTGTGAGTAGCAAACATGGGGGGCTAATGTTACACTTTTTTTAATAATATCAAGCTAAAGGACACACTTGTTGATGCACATTGTTCTGTAAAGGGGAAACTGTGCGCCGCGCCGCTGTGGGGAAAATGTTCTTAAATTTTGCACATTCTATTTGAAGCTTTTACATGGCCAGGCATACGTGCCTACTTCAGATTTTTGCAACACTTATGATAATTTGAACAAACAGATTAGCGAATATCCAAACAAAAGTTTGCACAGCACACAAAACTAGGAAACGGAACTTGCGTTTCACTTGTAATGGTTTCACTGGTGTATACTCAGCTTTACAATTATTCATATTTTTTGTTCCTATCGCATCTGCTTTTTCTGAACATATTTTCATTATTTTTTTGTGTTTCCTAAATGTTAAAATACTATTGAATATGACTGGTATCCTAATGAACTAAAGCAGACCAAATAATTCAAGATTTTTTATAGATAAAACGTAGAAATTATGTAAAGCCTTAGACACATGTCAGTAAAAATAAATTTAGTCTATGGTCAACGTGGCGGCCGTGTAGTTGTAAGCGTCAAGTTATGGCGTTTTGTGAAAAACACGTAAATATTTTAATTAAATTGTAATTAAATGTCAGTGGAACTTTTATAAATTAGAATTAATATGAGTAGATATTACGATTACGGTAACGCGATATCATGGTGAGTAAAGTTTGATTTGCACTGATGACAACCATATTGTTTGAGATTTTGTGTACGTTTTTACTTTAGGACCTAATCATGTCGTTAATTATCAATATAGCCAAATAACTCGAAACTTTGTTAAACCAATGGGTATTTAATACTTTTGGCCTTAACATGCTGTTATTGTAATAACCAGGATTTTTAAATTTAACTGAGTTTCCAACCTACTTTTCTAACGTGGTTTTTGCCGTAAATTAAGTAGTTGAACTTGCCAAATCAAGTCTTCCTTTCGCCTTTACATGTTTTTAGATGGATTGTCATTGCCAATATAGTTAAGACAATATGTAACAATAAAGTTATCCCCATTTATGAATGTAATGCGTAGGCTATTATCGATTTTATAAAGGTAGGTACTAAAGCTTCCGAAACCCGGGTATTCAATAGGAAAAGTTCCAAAATATGAGCATGACTTTATTTTTACAATTTGATAAATCCAGACACTTTGTTTGTTTTGGTTTGTTGATAAACACACCAGCATATCATCCACAAACCTCGAAAATAAGTTGAAATGCCCTGCAAATATTGCTATGATAGTTAATCCATGTCTGTGCCATACTTACCTCTAGCATTGATACACATTCAGAATGCATTATTATATCATAAATAAAAGAAACAATAAACATTATTCTGATGTAGATAATAGTTAATCTGAAAGAATACACACTTCTGTTAAATTTGCAAAGCCCTAGTTTATTTTATATTGTATTGAGGCAGCTATAAGATGCATTATTTCTTAAAATGAGTATGATGGAGTGGTCCTGTTTCCTCTGTTTTCTATATTATTTAATAATAATTGTTGTAAATTTTCTGGAAAATTTCAAACGGGACACCCCTTATTTCTCTTACCAACCAGTTCATGTTTTCTCTACACCCGTGTGTTTCTCATGTTAACAAATTGTTAATGTACTTTTCTCTCCCTAGCGATGCTCGTTCACAGCTGCAGTGGAATAATTTCTCAAATTATTTAAAACTAAAGGATCACCAACAATTGTTTTAAAACAATTTCTTAGTTTAAGTACTTTATGATTTATCTAGTTGTTAAATTAAAGCTGAAAGACATGTTTTAACCATTGATGACTAAAATGGATAATTATTCGATTGCAGATGTTCAGTAGTTCTTGCCCCTTTCCCTGTAAATTTCCAGTCTGTTCCATAAGAGAAATAAGGTATAGTCCGCGTGGTGCCATTTCATTCACAACATGAAGAAATTTTCCAGGAATCTCTTCAATTTTACACAGATAATTGATGTTAGTTTGTCCATTTTTGGACTCGTGAATTTCAGTTGACATGAGATGGTCGTTCGTCAACAATGGTTAAAACACGATCTTCAGCGAGGGTAGGAACCGCGGCCCCCAGTGCGCCCGCCGAAAATGGAACTTCTTCCGAACTTAGATCGCGACTCAAAACCACTGAGAACGGTCACCGCTCGCAAAGGCCCTACAATCAAACTAGGCAAGTTTCAGTTCTTGTCGCGTTTGCCTCCAGCATAGCTAGCATGATAACCCACTTCTATTCAACAATCACCATTGTCGTTTCTGTTTGCTACTGCAGTTGTTACTTGTGGAGAGCCAGAGGCAGTTGAAGCATGAGTCTCGGGGCTTTGGGTGATGGTTCTTGTTATGAACGAATAATTGTTAGCAATTCAACTTGATGTGACCAATGTGCAGTCATTTGTTGCATGATGTTCAATCCCAGAATAAATGTTGACACATAATTGTTTGATTACTGAGTTGGTTTGTGAAAAGAGTGAGAAGTGTAAGTGTTGATGTTTTTGTAGGAACAATCAGTCGCTGTCGTCTGGCAGCGTGGGCCCGGGCAGCGGGTCGCAGGGCAAAGACCCCCTGGCGCCCGCGCTGCCCGGCTCGCGTGGGCTCTACCAACACCCCGCGGTCAGCGGCTACAACACACAGGACTCACGAGGACAAAACATGCCTGTCTCGGTAATTTAGTAGCTACACAACATAAGCTCACGAAAATGTGCAGTATATTAATATAATATTATAAAAATCATATTTGATTTAGGCAAGCAACTTGCCTGTCTAGTTAAGCAATGAAAAAAGTACAACTGTCATCAGAACTTGGAGGGCCATGCATTCTAATAAAAGCGCAGACGGAAAATAAACCTGTCAGTTTAGCCAACCAAATGGACAGGTTTATTCAGGTGTTTGTCTGTCTTGGGACAGAGCCGGCTTACACCCAAATTCACGACTAACACGCCTGTCAATGGTACAGTCACTTACATCTGACTACTGAAAAAACAAAATCCCGTGCGAACGAGGACCACATCTGTTAACAGCCCCTTTTTGTTACAATCCCTCTGTTACAATGATCAGTCACAGATGTCTGACCACCCTTTTTCGACCAATAGGAGAAAGTTTTAATACACATCTTGTGCCATCGTGTGTCCTTACATGTTCGTCGCGGGACATACCCGTGACTGCACATTGCGAATTTCCGTCACGCTGATTAGTGGGCCCTAAAGGCTGGAGTGATGATCTGGGCTTTGTTGAAGCTGCCAGCAGAGACAGTAGTTGAGGTACTTTCAGGCGCGACAGAACCCGATATACCCGAGCAGCATGTACCACGGCTACGGCGGCGGCGGCGGCGGTACCCTCGCACCCATGCCATCACCCTCGCCGACAGCGCCCCTCGCACCCTTCCCGGTACACCCAGACGTTAAGTTTAGGAAGTGAGTACTCTATGATCTTTATCTTTTACTTACATTCCTTTCCATCATAACCACAACACAACCCTACAAACCTGATAACTCTAAACCTCATAACTGTTTCTCATTGGTAGGAACTATAACAAAACAGATCAGGCCTTGGAAACTTGTATTAGCCAGCCAGCAAAGCGGTAGCATGGCTTACTATTACTGCCCATTGCAGGATCTGTTTATCGTACATTAAAGTATCGCCGCTCGTTACGGCTATCTTACAAATTACTTCTAGACCATCATCAGCATGTGGTGTTGGACTCCTTGTGTGTAACATCTACTTAACACATAGGTGCAATAAAATATTTTGAGTTCCATTGAGTTTATGGTGACCAATTCAGCATTGATGTTTCTAGAACATTTTGTGAACATGGATCTAACCAAGTTTAATCAGTCAGTCCTTCACTGATTTGCACAATTACACCGGAGGAACTTGGCTAAGCTGGCTCAGCTAGCTGCCTTTGTAATAAATATCAGACTATGACATATCATAATTACACACATCACCACTGGCCGTATGCACAGAACAGATAATAGTACTGATAGACCTTTCTTTGTTTGTGCCAGTTTCTCATTTGATTTAACTTAGCCCAAGAAAATCTATACATTGTTTAATTGGGGAAACCATGAAAAACTCACCAATCAGTGTTATAAATTGGTTTTCTTCCACAGGCTACCATTCTACGACGTGTTGGCGGAACTGATGAAGCCTTCTACAATGATGCCGATGCAGGCTGGCCGTATGCAGGAGGGCACCTACGTGTTCCACCTCACGCCTCAGCAAGCTACCGAGATAGCATCAGGCAAGGATCTCGTCGGAACCAGCAACAAACTCGATTATGTAATACAGGTTTGTAAAACAAATTTTTGATTTATTATTAATGATTGTGTTTCTTTATTTATAAAAGTTTACAGCAGACTTAAACTTAGCAACTATGGCCCTTAAAACTGTTAGCCTTGACATTTATTAATGCAGGTTTTCGTCATGCACACAGTTCCCTTATACATGATCTGTTAAAGCTTTGATCGTTGTTCATATAATATCGCGCCTGTATTTTCTAAAGGTGTAAGCAGAGGTAAATAGAACATCTACATTTTACCAGCTCCAAATCCAGACCCTGGAATACTAATTAGAAATTCCTTATGGGAAATCCAATGACACTTTTCAACCAGTCATAAAGATTGAATTTAATAAACTTTGTTCTCAGGCACAACTTCGGTTTTGTCTCCTTGAAACTTCGTGTGAACAAGAGGACCACTTCCCGCCTAGCGTTAATGTCAAAGTTAACAACAAAATGTGCCCACTGCCAGTAAGTGTGGTTTACTAAATAATCTATACTAATATTAAAATAATCTTTCTTTTTGCTTCGCCGTAGTCGGGTAAAAAGAGGTAACATTTTGTTTCTTTGTAAATATGTATGTATGCCAAGAGGCACACTGAACTCCGAGATGAAATTATAACTCAGGAATGAAAATAACAGAAATTAAACTAGCACAAGAAAGTGTCAGGATAACAGGGCTATTATTTTATTGAAGTTAAGGGGGTAACCTGGAGCTGGATTTGAATTTTTTGTTTCTGATAGCCCGATTCTTGAGGAACGCTAGGATCCTTAGGAGCCGAGCAGAAGAAAAAAAGTCAGAAATAACTAAGCGAAAACGAAGTGAGAGCGCGGGCAGGTGATGACGGGGTGGGGCGGGGGAACAAGAAATGTCACACGACGAAGTCGCGGGCAGAAGCTAGTAAATCAATCAAAAGGTCAAGTTCAAACCTTACTGGCCATGACCTTTGCGTTTTTCATTTATTATGAAATGTTTCTTCATATCTTATCTATTTTTATAAAACAATCAATTAACTGTCGGTATAGTGCACACGATCGAGTTCTGTCATAACGTAACTGCAAGCTATTCATAAGAATATAAAAAATGTACCATGTAGTTTTAGGAAAAAAAATACTTACCCTATCTCTTTTCATGGAAATTGTAAATAGATTCTCGTAGACATAATGTCACGCCTGTAATCCCCGAAGAGCTAGGCAGAGATGTATCTATAGTGCAATTACCTTTCGAAAGAAATGATAAAAATTAGGTAGAAATACTTTTATAATACAACCTTCCTAAGTTTATAAAATCCCTTTCAATGGCTATTTCATGAAATTGTCATTTGAATTTCGCGCGCTACCTTTGCGGTTCCCCCGTAACCTTGTGCATCCGATCTAAACAAGAAACACTTCCAGATTAAGGTTTTTCAACCTCGAGAAAGGTTAGACTGTTATCAAACTCATACACGAACGCGGGATGATGAGATCTATTATACAAGTTACTACTTGCCTATTTTGTATGACCATGATTAAAAAATTATAGATTAACAACTCTGCATTATAATACAAATGTTTGGGCTTTAAAAGAGGCCATGACCTCTAACTATGTTTTGGAATTTCTCCTCAGGGATCAGTCAGATAAGAAATGCCAGCGCCATCTAGTTTTAAAATATTGACCAATAAACTAACTTGTAAAAGTGTTATAAAAGATCTACTAACAGAAATAAATATTTAATTTCATTTCCAAAAACCTTTTCAAATGTTTTGAGTGACAAATGACGATCTGGGCCCGGAGTAGGTAGGTAGAGAGAAAACTTCATATAAACGCGCAATGATAGGTGCACACTGCACAAAGCTCTTCAGTGCAAAGCTTGAAGTTTTGCCTCTGTTAAGGGTTACTCCGGTGTGCGACGTTCGTGCAGATCCGGAAACACGAACATGTATGAGCTACTACTGTAGCTCATACATTTTCTGGTTTACCTGTACCACAGATGATATAATACTACTTGTGTACAGATGCCCAATCCCATACAACGAAATGGCACCTCCCTAAGTCTGGCTATTGAGCTGGCTATTTTAATTCGTCCAAATTTTCAACAAATGGCAGCAGATTTTTACAAGGCCATCTAAAAGTCGAGCTACTTTTAAAAGGTTTCGTGCAATCCTTTATAAATGAAGTTTAATAGGACCGGTTTCAGACCTGCTAATAGATTTCTTTTACATTTCTATGTAAAGTAAAAGATTAAAAAAGTTGTTTGATTAATTATTAATGATAAAGTGGTAACTGTGATGACAGACTTTTTCAAGACTAATTATAATTTGTTCGAGTTGAGACCCCATACCTGTGCTGAAGTAACCATTTATTTCCACACAGAACCCAATACCAACGAACAAGCCAACACCAGAGCCAAAGCGGCCACCGCGGCCTGTAAACATATCGTCGTTAGTAAAGCTGTCGCCCACGGTCGCGAACACGATACAAGTAACGTGGGCAGCGGACTTTACGCGAGCGTACGTGCTAAGCGTGTTCATGGTGCGTAAGCTCACGTCCGCCGAACTGCTGCAACGGCTGAAGAACAAAGGCACCAAGAATCCTGACTACACGCGGTCACTCAGTAAGTTATCAATTTTTATGGTGTCTCTCTCTTTATGTTTTGCCGTGACGGTAGCGTTTCCTAGATCTGGCTCGGTGACGACTCCCGTCTTCAGGCACTAGAAAGAAAGAAAAGGCGTTTATTTGTGGTATACAGGACGCAGAGAACAGCACAAACAGAAAAGTAACAAGTTGGGAGGAAATATGCGTCACACCCACGCAAAGCGACCATCGCTCAGCGTAATGCTGTAGCATGCCCTTATGCGAGACAGAGCCGGTTTTCAGCGACAGCCGGCATTGACGTTGCGTTTATTCATACAAATTTATTCATGCAGCATGCATTTTTTATTTAAATTGGTTTGTATTGAAATGGTTCTGAATACTACTAGGGTCAAGACAAACAAAATATTTGAACTACAGAGGAACTGTTAATTTTTTGTTTGTGAGCTGTGAAAATTGTTTTACTACCATTGTTACAGAATTTCTCTGACTCTAACAGTTATGAGTCTGAGAAGAGAAAGATCATCAGCATGTTGATTCTGTAAAAATCTCACCATGAAGACTTGCATGGAGTGAGCTGTGCATCAGTGGCACTGACAGCTCACTCCACCTATGTTTTCACAGTGAGAAGGTTACAGAAGAGCACTACAGTTCTCGGTTTATAGGCATATGTGTGGCAATTGCAGTTCTGACAATAGCTCAATAGTAGTTTCAAAAAAATCATGTGAAGTTTTCATGAGCGTAAAAACCTATAATGTAAAATGCCACTCACGAATAAACCATTAATCAACAGTAAAAGAAAAGCTGTCGGAAGACTACGACAGCGAGATCGCGACGACATCTCTCCGAGTGTCCCTGATGTGTCCGCTGGGCAAGATGCGCATGTCTTGCCCGTGCCGGCCCGCCAACTGCCCTCACCTGCAGTGCTTCGACGCGTCGCTGTTCCTGCAGATGAACGAGAGGAAGCCCACTTGGCTGTGTCCCGTGTGCGACCGCCCCGCGCCTTATGACTCACTAGTAGTTGATGGGTAAGAGAAACTAGATTTTCTAGAGAAACTAGGCGTGTCCAATGGGATTTCCCATCAGCCAAACTGACAACTTTCATCCCCTGTTTTCCTATTAGATGATGAATTATCAAAAAATGTCTTGATGAATTAAGTAAGTAGATTGTAAGTCTTTTTTTTTGTTTTGTTTATAATGCTGGTGAATAAAACCTACACATTTTTGTGATATTGTTGCTGCAAGACCATTAAAACTTCCAATCAGGATCGAATAAACCGTAACAACCATTACAAAACGCGAATTGAGAAACGTAAATCTGGTTGCTCTCAGGCTAGGTGGAGCGGCAACCTTCGCAGCGTTGGTGGGAGTAGCTGGAAAGAGTGCGGTTTAGAGAGACCTATGTTGTAGGATTCTTTATTAAATAGCAGTGAACTGCTTATCGAATTCACTACCATTCAAGACTGGTTTCCGTGTTTATTCTCTCAGTAATATGCTAGGAAATACTAACCTCAACTATGATCTCTTCCAAAATAAAATAAAAATGTACACAAATGGATCATAAAACATGCCTGTTTCCTTTTAATTATTTGTATACTTCAATCCGGAATTCTAATTAAAAATTAAGATGTTTTTCATTTGACAATATTGAGGTTAATTCTATAACCTCAATTTTCGTCGATTGATTTTTCAATTACAATTAATAACGTTATTCAAACAACAATTGTTGGAAAAAAAGTGAGATATAAAGTTCCAATTTTTGAATACAGATAAATTTGTTACTAATTCCCGTTAGTTAGTTATTACGTAACAATTTAACCTAAACAGGGTTTCTTTACACTTTCATCAGATAGTTTTGAAACAGACAGTTTTAAAATATGAATATGGTTCTTTTTGATGTGTAAAAGTGTTTTTAAATACCAATTTACAGAAATATAATATAATGATTGATTAATATATATGGTGGTTGGCCAGGTACTTCCAAGAGGTGCTGACCTCGAGCCGGCTGTCGAGCGACTGCAACGAGATCCAGCTGCACGCGGACGGCAACTGGTCTGCGCATGCGCCGCCTGCGCGCGCGCCGCAGCAGGCGCAGCCCGCGGCCGAGCCTGTCACGCTCATCTCCGATGATCTCGGTCAGTTCAACTAGAAACTACTAATGCTTTATTATCCAGATAATACAGTAAGCATAGAGACACAATTATATGGTATACACGGAATGAGAGGTAGCAAATTATTATTGGCTAGTGAGCCCCAAATTAGACAGTCTGTATCTTGGGGATCAGATAGTTCCTTCTACAGAACTTGCTTTTGCCCGCCGCTTCGCTCGCGTAAACGGCGGATAATATCCCAGGGGAACGTACTACCGGTATTAAAAGTACTCAAATCTAGACAAAGGGACAAACACAAAAATTCGAAAGTCATCAGACTCGTTCCCACACCTCGTAACTTTGTTACTATTTTATTATACCTATGTAGAAATAGATCATTCAGCTGGAAGTCCACTCCTGGATGTAAAACAGTGTACCCCAAGCATCGTCAAACCGACCCATTCAACGGATTCGCTATTCCGTCTAGTCGTGACCTTCGGTAGTTCGTTGGTCCAGCTTTAGTTTCATCCAGCGTGTGCAGGCCACGCTGCGCTTCTTCTCATAGCAAAATTTGAGAAACGTACTGATTGCGTTCGATTGGACAAAGGTATTTTATCTTTTATGTTCAGTTATATATAAACTATTTTTGTTTTTAATTGTTTTAATAACATTTTAATTTTTTTTAAAAAACGGAGATAGCGTGGTGAGACCTGCGAAAAACGAATCATCTGAGCGTTTTCCGCCTGGTTATAGTGTCTGTTAACGAACTAGACCAGAGGCCCTAGTGTGAGTAAAATCGAGACGGTTAAAATAAACTCACACTAGGCACTGGTCAAAATCTCACCAACCAAGTGAAAAATATTAGGAAAAATAGTCGGATAAATACAGGCAAGTGTAATGTAACATTGTAAACACAAGTAAAGGAACACTATTGGCTTGTCATGCAGAAGTGATCCCAGTAGACAGCGGCGTGGGCGCAGGCAAGCGCGCGGCCGTGGGCGAGGCGCGTGCGCCGCGCTGTGCTGACGTCATGGTGGACCTGACGTCAGACTCCGACGACGACGCGCCGCTCAAGCGCAAGGTGCCGCAGCCCAAACCCACGCCGCCGGCCTCCGAGTCCAGCGTCAAGAGCGATGATAACTACTCCTCGTCTAGCGGTGAGCTGAGCACTTTGCTTTTTCTTTGTTTTGGCCAATGAACTGATGGACCATAGCTCATGGACCTATTCACAACCATTGCAGTCCGCCACTGGATTCGATTGTAAGGTTCATTTAATGGGAGAGCTACAAAATGGTAACTTTTATGGTAGAAAATGTTTAAATCATAAATACAAGTCCTAGCAATCATTATTGCTTAGATTTATGTATAGAACGTGTAGATAATGGCATTGTGATGGGTCCTTTTACACCTTGTACAAAAATGGTCAAACAATTGATGTCACACCTTTTTGGGGTGTAATGCCCAACATTCAAAATGTTATGTACTTGTTAGACATGTTATCTAAATGAGTAGACGAACGATTCGCTTGGATGGATTTATTGCTACTGTATATAATTACACAATTGTTTCACTTGAATGCTATGTTAGAGAAATGCACATCTAAACACTATCGATGTACATTATTGAGTGTGACGTACGAACTCCCACAAAGGTCAATGTACAGCGTAGTCCGTACACACCTGATGTTAAATGGTTACCGCCACCCATAAGAACATCTACAATACTAGATACATATTGTCACCTCAAAGACAATGCTAAAATGTCGCACCATACCCTTCAAACCTGAATACAGCAGTAGGGACTGCTATGATAACATGGTCGTTCGTCGTTGTTGGTGAACTTGGTTAACCTCCCATGACATTGGATGGCGGACGGCGACACCTAATTTCGGAGCATATAATGAAATGAGTGTGTGATAATGTCTGTCCCCCAGCGGCAGAGGCCGTGTCGTCCAGCGGCTACCGCTCGCCGGGCGTGCCGGGCGCGGCGTGCGGCGTGATCTCACTGGACAGCCCGTCGCCGCCCGCGCCCGCGTCGCCCGGCACGCCCGCCGCGCCGCCCGGCACGCCCGCGCCGCACCACATAGGTACGCGGGCCTCCCGCCTCGTGCGCACGGTAATACGGCACATTTGACTCTTTAGGAGACTCGCGCGATGTATGAATAATGTTGTAACCGGACCGACGTCAATCGTAGACTAAAAATATGTCACCGCTTACAGTATGTCCTCAAGATATACCAAGTGGTCAAGGACCACCGTCCAAAGAAATTGATTAAAATAATCTTTACAGTTTGAATAATCATGCAAAGAAAAAATGAATTTATTCTCATTTTATAATGTCTCAATCGACAGCGGTCTCGATGCACCTGTATAGACACGACGTTCTACAAAGCCGAAGTTTTTTCTAATTATCCATGTGCCCTATTATCATATGCCGTACTATACATAGTTAGACATAGAACCCCCTGGAGCACGCGCAGATATCACCAGGAAACAAGTATAACCTGTAGGGCTAAAGAAACCAGATGATGACCACAAAGAAAGCCAGTTTTCTAGACCAAACTGCCATCCACGAACAGGTAAATGATCACTTTAAACTGACAGCGTCATAAAATATGAATACACAATGTCCGTCGCCGCCCGCCACCTTTCAGATCTGCTGAGCAAGATGCCGCACTTATCCATCTCGCTGCTAGCGCCATCTTCGCCCTCGCCGCTGGATTTAGGTAAACTAAATCTTCCCTCTATCTAACCTGGTGTCGATGCTTGGCTAATACTTCCATTCTAACTGACCTTGCTATGTTCTGCCCCTTGCCGCCTCCCGCCTGGCCGCTGCAGTTCCACACGAAGCCGTGTCGGAGGGCCCGCATCTGTCCATCACACCGGTCACGACTGCGGTCTCGCCGCATCTTATTGGTAAATATTATCATCATCATCATCATATTAATCAGAAAATAGACAAACTAAAAATGGTCCATCTATCATAAAAATATAATAAATGCCGGAGCTTTTTGTTTTATAATATTGACCAAAACTTTACTTTTAAAAGTGTATTGTGAAAGATCTACTACACTAGTACCGTTTGGAAAGCAAACAAATTATGCGTGATGTGTGTATTGGTAATTTGTTTCTTCTTTGTATTGAGTGGAGCAGACCTATGTCATATTATATGGAGAAGCAATGTCAACCTATACTATTCCCACTGCTGGAATGCAGGGTTCCTCTGTATGTGCAGGGGTACAAATATTCAACCAAAATAGTACTCTTGCAGCAATGCATGCCATCGTTTGCTAATGATGCAGTTCTGTACAGATTTTACCATGGGAATTAGGACCAATGTGACTATTTAACAATCCAAAACTCCTCAGTCTTTCAAGGGATATGACCACACTCATATTGGTTAACTAAGTTTTTATTATTCCCTGACAAACCCATTATTTAGTCCAAACTCACATTCAAGTTGTTCTAAAAGCAGTTCATGCGTTTATATTATACTAGCTGTTGCCCGCGACTACGTCTGCGATCCGGGATTAAAAGAAGCCTATCCTACCTTCTCCAGGTCATGGTCTACCCATGTGCAAATTTTCATCCAAATCCGATCAGCCGTTTTAGCGTGACAGCGTAACAAAAAAGCAAACTTACTTTCGCATTTATAATATTAGTTAGGATTATATAACACTCACACACACACATAACATCACGCCTGTAATCCCAGAAGAGTTAGGCGAAAGTGTACCTATAGTTCACCCATATATCGCCAGTTATGATTAAGTCCCATGTAATAGGGGGCGAGCCTAATGCCATCATCGGGGCACAAATCCAGACTCCAGGCTGCTACTGAGAAATTCTAGATGTAAAAACCCAATAACACGTTGCCCGACCTGGGAATCGAACCCAGGACCTCATGCTAGACCAACAAGTAACGAGTATTTAAAGTGTATTTACACCAAAACTATTTGCTGGTTCAGGTTCGAGCACGGGCGCCGAGCGCGACGACGGCGAGGCCACGCCGGCGCATTGGGCGCCCTACGCTGACTCTGACAGGGATGATAACTTTAGGAAGTGAGTATTTCATCAAGTCATAATACTATCTGAAGTCTGTTCCAAAAGTATCTCATGAAAATGTAAACAAATGGATCGGAAAACGTACCTGTGGATGCCAATTTGTAATGTCAATTTGTGATTTGAATAGTTTTCGTCTGACATTTATTGATGTTAATTTTATAACCTTTATTTTCGTCGATGATTTTTCAAAAACAATTTATGGTTAAAGAAATTTATTTCTCACTAAGATTTCACATACTTGAGAACATTTTAAAAACTAAAAATATAGTTTTGCCCATCTGTGGTTGGTATTCCCCAACTTTTAATTGATACCTATTGTTTAGGCGTGACTCAAGAATTTTTCGTGCCACCCCTAAAACACCTGAGCTTTTGTAATACTGAGTGGCTAACGGTGTTTAAAGGCCTTCTTTAGGTCGATAAAAAGGCCTAGTGCTGTCAAGTGGGGCGGCTAGAATCAATTCTATTTAAATGTAAATGTTGACATTCAAAAGTGCCTTTTTGAAATATATGCTTTGACTTTGCATATCAAGTTGAAATTAATATCAAATACGTATGTCAACGGTCCCTTGGAGCTCTAAAAAATCAATAAAAACTACGGCGATTTATTTATACGACATATTTTGATACTCGCACATAAAATCAAAACCCATAGGGTACTTTCCGTTGACTACTAGAATCATGATATTTAGCAAGGAGCAAGGTCTCACAGCACAAGTAAAGGAAAAAGTCCGAAAATAGTTCATTTGTAGTTTTGTCACATAAAAATCTTTTTTGAGATTACAAACTTACATTTGCATTTGGAGAATTGACCGTGACGTATATCCATCGATCTACGGGAGAACATGTGTTTAACTACAATGTTAAGTTTGTAAATTCATCAATCATCATCATCATGTAATAAATTAAGTAGTTGGGAAGAATTCGTCCTTCGGCCGGTTTTTTGTCAATATTAGTTTGCGTTGCCTTGATGAGGTCTGCTGTGGCTGATAAAGTGTTGGACAGAGAACGAAACTCATACTGTCTTTTGTAAAGGAAGTTAATAGAAGTGAGGTATTTTTCTAATCGCGAATAAATACATTTTTCCAAGTATTTCGAAACAACGGGAAGGACGGAGATGGGCCGGTAATTGTTCGGATAGGGGTCACTTGGACGATTTTCAGAGCATCTGGACACGTTCCCTGGTACCTCATAAACAGCATCACTGTGTAATTTTTTTATTAACTTCTCGCAAATTACGTTGTGTTATTTTTTATCATTAAATATTTGTTTTTTAACATACTTCTTTGACATATTCTTCTCATTATTTGACATTATATACCTTTTGTGAACACGATATTAATTCAGATTTGTTACAGTTGAAATGACAATCATGTTACATTTGGTTTAAATATGTTTTTAATTTTATTATTTTATTTTTCATTTATTACATTATTTAGGTGAATGTGAGAACGTTGTAGGCCTAGTCTGTAAATTTGTAGTCCATTGTCTATTTGTTAAGCATATGGTACTTGTTCACAGGCCTACCTATTAACACAATAATTTGAAAACATTGTACCAGGCAATTATTTTAAAAAGAGTAACTGTGGAGTTGCCGGCTCTTCTCCATAGGAAACAACCAATTGGAACCGTGAACCTAGCTTTTGACGTTCCTTATGTGCCTATGTACGTTTATGTGAAGTATATTTTTTTTAGGTTCCCTCCTCAGCTTTGTGTTCATTAATACAAGTTGCCAGCTCGTCTGATAGTAGGGTTGTTAAGACGCTGACAACAGGTAAAGTGCGGTCACTGTCGGACTGCATAGAAATGAAAGAGAAGCGCGATGTCTGTCATCACGCTTCTTTCTTTTCTACGCTTGCAATTTATTGCAAAGTATGAAGCAATTATCTATTTACTCAAAAATCAGTTGAGTAATCGAAAATAAAAAACAACCAAGTTCTGAATTTAAATATGATATGTTATTGTTATTAATTTTACCAGCGTATGTTGATAAGTAATACATATGTTTTAGTTGAGGATCATTTCAAGAGGTTAGTTTACCATTTTTTTTGTATAGAGATTTTTTTTTCAAAAACTTGTGTTGATTGAATACAACAGGGTACTCAGAAATATGTTCAAGATTAAAATATATATTTTACCACATACTTGTATAGATTTGCCTATTTTTTAAAGATAGATTTCACTACCATAGTTACAGGCCTGTCTTTGGTGAAGAGATTTGGAGGAGTACAATTTGTTTAGACCTTGTTGTTGGACAGCGTGTTAGGTTAGGTGAGAAATAGAATTCGATATAAAAAATATAGACAAAGGTGTTGCCATATTAAAATTCGGACCACAATTGTGTAGTTTGTCGAAAAGTACTATAATAAAGTGTTTAAATTGTAGGCATATCTTATACATGTTAATATAATATTGCAGACAGTTTTCAGTTGAAAAGTAACGTGAGCAGCGACTTTTCAATAAATTCGCATGGGCATGAGGTCAAAGAAACAACGATCCAAGACAAAAATTATAACTGTTTGAAATTAAATCTTACAAATTATTTTTATGATATTGGCAATAAGGTAGAAGCTCTAAGCATTTGGTCTTTCATCTATTAATTTGTATTTATTTAATGTTTTTCCTTCTAAACAAGAGAATCGTATCGCCCAATTGAATAATCGATTCAAGTGGACGTTTCTAAAGATCGTCATCTTGTTTTGGTCATTCGGAACAACACTGTCATTCAATTTACAGTGATTGAATGTGTCCGTCGTGAATTTTTATTTGTTGTATTTTAAGTTTTTTTTGGCCCGCAAAATCGAGTTTTTTTTAATTACTAGAATAGGACGACTAGGGAAATGTTGACTACCCCTGAAACTTTGACAATGACTACATCTTTGTTTACATTTTTTAAATCTCTTTTAAGGTTTCCTGATTATTTATTTGATGTTTCATAGTAGTTTTATTTTTATTTTGCATTCTTTCTGTAGTTTTGTTCCTTTCTATTATAAATTGTTTATTTAATTCTTGGTCTTCTGGATCTTGCTTTAATTAATGCCAAATTGCATTTTTTCAATTTAATCATATTCAAACAAACTGCTAGAAAAAGTTGTAATTTTCAAATACAGATGAATGCGTTCTAATTCACTTAAATAAGTGATTGCGTAAGACTTTATAGGGTTTTGTTTACACTTGTATGAGATACTTTTGGAACAGACATTACATCGTTTGGTGACCCATACCCATGTTGAATCATAGACATGACGAATTCTCATTAATCGCCAACCGATAACGATCATTGCCAGAAGCAACCGCTCTCTTGCTTCTGGCAATGGTCATTTCTAACACTAAAACTCGAACTTTGCTCTTGGCAATGATTGTTGCCAAAATTTGATTTCTATTAAACGACTCTAAACTCTTAAGCACGTAAGGTCCTTTGAAAACGATTTTAAACCGTAGATGTAGATGAATAAATTATCTAACAATCGGACGCAAGTTTGCAACATCATAAAACGAATTTTTATTTACAATTACGAAGTGAAGTTTAAAGTTATCCATTTTGTAATTTTTTGTGCTGTGACATTTGTGTGCTCCAAAAAAAATACCGTAAGTATTCTAATTTATGGGTTTTCACTAAAGTTAAGGTACTAAATTGCATAAAAAAGGTAAAATAGTCATATTATTATCTTGTGAACTACTCAAAACAAAATAGTACCCCCCATCATTTATTTTAAATTTTTGTCTTAAAATTTTATTACTCAGGAGGTAATTGGTTACCAAAATTAAGCATTTGATTGTGTAGTTGACATGTTTAGTGGTCATTATAAATGTTTCGAGCAACAACTTGAGCGTTTTATTCAAGCCTGGATTATTTATGCCTGGTTTCGACGACATATGGTCATGGAAACCGCAGCAAGAGAAGTTACTCTGCTTCTAGAGGGAGTCTCAAAGATCTGTAGCAATACTTGTCGGTGTGTCGCGAAGAGCTATCCGAAACGTGTGGGAGCGCTACCAGAAAACCGGGATTGTGGCTAGGACCAGGACCAGGAAAAGCTAAAGCTACAGCTGCTCATAAAGCCTGCTATATCAGGTTAACTGCATGTTGGGAGTGTACCGTAACCGCCCGGGCTTCACAATCCCGGCTGCTGTGATCTACTGGTACGCAAGTCAGTGATCAACCCATTCGTAATCGACTCGACGAAGATGACCAACGTTTCAGAGAACGTGCTGTTAGACTCAAGCTGACAAGGGCTCATCGAGCAGCTTGCTTAAGGTATGGCCGCGAAGATGGTCTAGATCATGGATAACTGAAACACGGTACTCTTTACATGTAAGGTCAAGTTTTACAGTGATGACAAACGAAGTAAACAACGCAAACGCTTTGCAGAACCATGCATCCACGGAAAAGACCGTTTCGGGGGTCCACGAGTTAGTGTGGCTTATTCCACCCCACGGGTGTGGGGTGGAATAAGCTTGGTAGGCAAAACGGAGCTGGTAATTCTGGATGAGGGTTCTGTTACCGCTACCAGTTACATTGAGCGAGTAATCCGACCTCATGTAGTTCTATTTTCACTGAGTGGGTGCTGGTTTTGTTTTAATGCAAGACAGTATCACGGTTGTGCCATGGCCTGCAATGAGTCCCGACCTCAATCCCATTGAGTATTTATGGGATCAACTGAAAATAAGCCTCAAAGAGAACTACAGTCAGGTGAACAGTCGACGAGAGCTCATAAACGCGTTAAAAGTATATTGGGAAGGAATACCGGAACAAAATGTTACCCACCTGATTGAAAGTGTACCAGAAAGGCCCAGAGAGTGCATACAGAGTAGAGGAGGTCCCACTCGCTACTAAGCATAACATCACTCAATAGTCACAAAAAAATTGTGTTAGGTTTTTTTGAGTAAATAAACAACTTGTTAATCCCCAGCCTTAACACATCTGTCCATAAAAACCAGTTAAACATTAATACTTTTTAATCACAACTTAAAAACGTGGTGTGCCCTATTTTGTTTTGAGTAGTTTATATGTGCTGGATGACATGAATATTAGCCACAAGTGAGTATGTTGTAACGAAATGTTGTTCTGGCAACAATCGTTTCCAGAAAGCAAAGTAAGTTTCACTGTCAGGGTTGGCACATTTTTTTTTTTCTTTTTTCACATTTTTTTTTTTCGTTTGGTTGTGATGCGCACAATTCCATACGTGTTTTGAAGAAAATTGCATTGTTTACCTGTACAGTAGTAAACAACATTTTATTACCGATATTTTGTGACTTGTAGGGGGCACAGAGGAAGAGGGGGGAGGGAAAATGGCAGAGGAAATGCAAGAGGGGGAAAGGGGAGGGGAAGTGGTAGACGAAAAGGCGTTGAAAGGCAAACACTAAAGGAAAACAGCTGTGAGGTAGATCCTGTTGCAGGGCCACGCAGGAGGTATTGTTTTTTTTTTTAATTCTTACAGTGACCTTCCACATTTTTTTTTTTAACTATGAAGAATAAGTAGAGGTGATGCACAAAGCCAAAGCAAATACACAAAAACTTTCGGCAAACTTCGACCCGGGAGTCATAAAGGAAATGTATAAGCTTAAAAGGAGAAAATATCTACTTGACATCTGTTAAAAAATCAAATTTTTATAAAATTTCATATTTTTAAACATCTGAGCGCTTAGAAGGAGTGCCGGCAGTCAACAGACACTCCTTCTATGCCGCCAGCAACCAAGCCTTGGCTAATACGGATATTTGACAAAAATAAATTGTTCATGAAATTACTGTTTATTTTTTACAGCAAACATCAAGAAAATGTTGCAACAGCATCTTTAAGAGAGGGAGCCAATCCAATGGAAACCGGCGATGATGTAGTTGCGAGGCAGGATTTATGTTTAACTCCAATTAGGTACATTGTAAACTACTGATCCCCTGAACTTTTATTATCTTTGAGATTATTATGACTTATAAAATATATTTTTAGCACAATCAGCCCTGCCACCAGCTCAGCCGAGAGCGAGCTTTCGGTAGACTTCACCACTGGCTTATTGAGTAAGTATTCATAGACAAATATTCTTTTTTTTTTATAAACATTTTTTTTGTCATATCCATACTAAGCTTTCAGAAACAGACGTGGGGAGTTGGCCATGCGGGCGTCTTTCATTTATACTAATCCTGAAATTTCATTTATTTTTGGGCAGATTTTTCCAATGTCATAATTTATTTCAGATCCAGTCCCGATCTCGACGGAAAAAGTGGGCGAGGCACCACCGGCTCACGCAAACAAGATAACCTTAAGTATGTGTATATTCATGGTAAATTACTTGAATGTATATTGTTTTTGTTACTGTGGTACTCATTAAGTGTTTCTTCCAGGTTCTTGTATGGAGAAAACTTTCTCAGATCTGGAAAAGTGTCTGGATACTGTAGAGTCCGACGACGAGGTGGATGTGGCAGACGTACAAACGGATGGACAAACGGACATGCCACTTCAACATCAACTGACGCCAGCTCACAACTTCGAGGATGTTGAGACAGACCTGCGTACATGGCTGACCAACGATGACAAGGACTCTGACCGACTACTTACTGAATTGATTCCGATTGACTATTTGACGTTCGACTGGGTACAAGACCACAACACTTTCCGAGGGAAGCGCGAAAATTTCACGGGAATTGCGGGACCGACCTTCCCAATGACTGACGAGACAACCCCAATAGACATATTTTTGAAATTTTTTGACGACATGCTCATTGACATGATCATAAAACAGACAAATAAAAACGCGACCCGGCAGATTGACCAACATTTGACGCCTCATTCTAGACTCAACTTTTTTGTTAATGTCGACCGAAGTGAGATGGCCAGGTTCCTCGCAATTCTTATCTTGCAGGGCTTGTTACCCAGTCCAGTTGAGAAAAGTTATTGGGCGGAAAATGGCTACCTCACTCTCAAATACTTCAGAGACATCATGACCTATAACAGATTTGTTATACTAAAACGACTGCTTCAATTTAGCGACTCGACCGACTCTCGGACTTTACCGACAGACGACAAAAAATTGCGGAAGATAAAGCCTGTGCTAGATCTCTTGCAAAAGAAATTCAGTTCCCTGTATCTTCCGCGACAGGAAATAACCGTAGACGAATCTCTCCTCAAATGGAAAGGGCGGTTGTCATTCGCACAGAAAATCGCTACGAAGGCTGCCCGAGTTGGCATTAAGTCCTACGAGCTGTGCGAATCAGACACTGGCTATTTGTGGAGATTTTTTGTCTACACTGGCAAGACAGACAAACAGTCAGACAAAACAGACGGACTTGAAGTAGTTCTAACTGATAGACGAACAGACGGACCGACAGACAACCCGCCACTACTCACCAAAGCGACGTCAAAAATTGTCCATGATCTAGTGAAGCCCTTGTACAATCGAGGGCACACTTTGGTCATGGACAACTTTTATAACTCGCCCTTGCTCGCTCGTTATTTAAAATCGCAGGGGACTGACTGTTTCGGCACTCTCCGGGTGAACCGAGAGTTTGTTCCCGAAGCTATTAAAACGATCCAAAAGCACGAGCTGAGGGAGGGCGAGCTCGTCCAAAGCTATACCAAAGACTTGAGTGTGGTCATGTGGCGAGATTCCAACGTGGTATCACTCTTGTCCACCTACCACGATGGTGTCGTTGGAATAGCAGAAAAATATGGCCGGTTTAGGTACAAACCACAGGTTGTACTGGACTACAACCGTGCGATGGGAGGCGTCGATAAGAAGGATCAACTTCTATCGGCATTTCCCATCGAGCGAGTTCGAAACATTGTGTGGTATAAGAAGGTGTTCCGACGCCTCCTTAACATCACGTTAATGAACTGCCACATAATTTTTCAGACTCGCCACAACAAGTGCAGTCCGCGAGAGTTTAGGCGGCAAGTGGCAGAAAGTCTCATTAAAATCTCTCAACCAATTGCAATAGCACAGCCCGTCACAGTTGAGACCGTAAAAAACGCACTGGCCCGCAAACCTAAAAAAGTACGGCCCATTATAAAGGGCAATCATTTTATTTGCTCGGGTCCTTGTAAGTTAGCACGGTGTGAGTGGTGCAAGAAGAGCCGCACAAGCTATATTTGTAAACAGTGCGTTGTATCGCTCTGCTTAGAAATATGCTTCGAAGAATACCACACCGTGCCAATATAAGTCCAACAGCAGCTCTACTTTTCAACTTATAAATGTACTACTGGCTGACCCAGCGAACTTTGTACCGCTTCAGTATTATCTCCACTATTATGTTTTTCATGAATTTTTCCCGAGTTTTAATAGTTTTTCTGCCATTCGAGGCGGAGACAAATTTCACAAACCAAAGATTTAAAATAAAACGTCCAGCCGTTCCTGACTTATAGGTAGTTTAGTTAGTTATAGGTAGTTACTAAATATAGATTTTAAAGTAAGTTTTAGTGAGGGAAAGAAAGCCATTGCCGGGTTGTTTCCGGTTATTTATTATTTGTTATTATTAGTTGTAAGAATAAAATTCCGTAATATTAATAAAAATATTTATTTTTATTTTTGAAGTTTTATTCAAGGTTGTTACGAGTTTTAAGACTAAAAGTGGTCGTAAGTTTTAGTTTTAAATTTAACAATATTAAGTAGATTTGGCCATAAATATAAATTATAGGGTTATAATCACAACTGAAACTAGTTAATTTAGAGTCGTAATTTTTGTTTGAAATAGCTATCAGTATTTTTTTTAATCGACCTTTGGTGTTTTTGTCACTTATCTTAGGAGTTTTTAGACTCATGGAAAACTGATAATGTTTTAAAGCTTATAAACTGGTATTTCTCAACATAATTAAATTTTGTTCTATTTTTAAAGTCTTTGTGTAATTCGGCTATGATTGTCCGTCTAGTTTTAGTGGTGAATCGTGCAACTGCGTGTAGTCTTTTAATTTATGTAATGAAGATTTTTACCACAATCATTATGTTTGTTTCTCGCGCATATTTTTTTCACAGTTTCACGTTATTTGACTGAAACCGGCAAAAGTCACACACATAAATAAGGTTATTTTGACAACTTTTGTCAAAATAACCTTATCTATAATAGTTCCTTATCTTATCGTCTACACTAAACAGTAAACGAAATTATGCTAAGCCACTCGGAGCGACTTTAAATTAAGTTATAATGAGCCCCGCCGCGCTGAGAGTAAAGTGTCAAATATGAGCAAAATTCGACGATTTTGTTGCAACCGAAAGCAAACGAGCGGGGGTACCCTGAGGATTTTAATATTAAGATCTAAATTTAAGAGTATCCTCGAAGTTTTGAGCCCATTATTCTTTAGAGAGCTATAAGAAAATTGTGAAGCAATTTTTGAAGATTGAAGCTAGATGCTATCCGAAGGACTCCTTGAAAATTCAAGAGTGCAATGCTTAGAGTTTATTTTTTTGGCGATATGCAAAACCAATATACATTTAACAAATGTAATATCTTTATACAGATACTGACTGAGGGAGAAGAGTGGTCGCACTTCAAATACCAGCGACCATTCTTCAGAGGAAGACCCGGAGGCGTCGTACCCTGAAGTGCCGCTGTTGCCGCCACCGTAGAGCGGCACGCGCGTCACACGGCACGCGCGTCACACGGCACGCGCGTCACACGGCACGCACGCGAGTCACACAGCACGCGGGTCACACTATGCGCGCGGACCCCGCGGTGGCGGGAGCGAGCACGTGCGGCTCCACCACCTGCCAAAGCAGATCTTCCAGTGGACACAAGCAGGCTGCTGCTCACACTGTACATAAAGTCTGACGCTCGAGTGATACCGCCGGAGTCACATTCCACTTGACTTCTGCTCGAACCCCATTACATGTACCTTCCGTGTTCCACGTGAACATTGACCTCTACCACTTTTACTATTGTGACTAACGTGCATTTTCTTCACCAAATATGTGTAAATCTGTGAAATAAATCCTTGAGTATTGCAGAATAAGCTAGCGAGATCAAATATTTTAGTCTGTAAGAGCCTTGATTAGACCAGATTCACCGTAGTGTCATGATAAATATCCGAAGAGCAAGAGCATAGTGTATTATAGAATCATTTTTACAAACTGTAGTTTTAAAGTATTTGTATTACATTATCTGTCTGTGTCTCAATGAGTTGTACAAGTATGAACATGATGTGAGTATGAGATCAGTTGTAAAATAGTATAAAATTTAAATAGAAGGCCTTAGGATTCAAACTTTTGAACTTGCGCATTCAAAAGTATTTCGTATAGTATTTCGTAATTTTGTATTTTTTTAGGTAGTGAATGTCGTGTAACGACTATTCATTTTCTTAATTAAAATAACGGATTATCTGTTCCTTTGCACACGTCTTATCATTTTAAATACAATTAATTACTTAGCTTTAACTCTGATGGCAAGTCTTTATTTTGGTAATACACTCAAAATATAATTCTTTAGTTTATTTTGGGCTCTACATAAGGATTGTCAACTAAGATGTAGTGTGTAAAGTCATTTCGTTGTTTGACAGAATGCATGTTTCACTGAAGAAAATTATGCTTTAGACAAACATAAATGTATGTTGTTAAATTGAAATCATCTCGTATGACAAGTGTACCTGCGATACCTATGTGTTGTGGACATTGTGACTGACTGTTGTCAGTCCGGCAGTTCCACCTAGGGAATGCAATCGAGATTATGAGCTTTATTTTTTACGAAATATAATTATCAAGTTTTCCCGAAGTAGTCATTTTTATTAATTTTTAGAAATTATCATTATTAACGCATTCATTCAAAAAGTAGATGAAGCCAATCTCGACACCAGACTTAACGCTCTAGATCTCGACTTGAGATTGCATTCCCTAGTTCCACCTGTATATAGGATCATTTATTTAGCCTAAATGTTGTTGTGAGTCGGTGTCACTTAAACGAACGTGAGATTAGTATCAACTTTTATTCGATTTGAACTGAACTAAACCAGTTTAGATGAATTTGACATCGAAACTATATCTAATGTTTACCAAATTAATTAATTGTACCACCACCAGCTGCTTAAGACACGACAGTTGAAATGTAAATAGTACTTATGTTAAACCAAATTTAAATTTAATTATCTTTTAAGTGATAAAAAACTTATAATGTTGACTGAGTCGCCCTGTAAATCACTTGAAAACTGTGTTAAAATTTCTTCATTGATGCAACTTGATGATTCTTAAATTAATATTTTTACTACTAATCCAGCAACCGTACGAAAACTTCTTGGAAGACTTAAATGCTCTTAACTCGTAATCTATAGTGTAACTTAGTTTAATAATAGAACCCACAACAATGCGCTTTGAAATATTGTTTAATTTTTACTGTCGTATGTTTTTTGCTTTGGCAACAGTGATGTTTCTATAGACATACTATGAGTCTTGTTATTGTTTAAATTCAATAAATCTTCGTTCTAATGATTTATGTATTGGAACTAATGATTTCTCTGTCAATACTACTACCGAATAATATTAATTTTTCTAACGCCACTCTGAGAATATTTCTAATTTATTTATAACTAAGGTGTAGTTTATTAATGTGTACTTGTATTATATATAATATTGAAGTGTTTGTCGACATTGTACACTAAAATGCGATACAAATGTAAGAATGTTAGGATAAGCTATTGTCATTCAATAATAAATGTAAATATTGTCCTACTGCATTTTAATAGTATATTATTCACACCTGCTCTTCACCATTTTTATTAGCAAATACCAACAATTATGTGGCTGCGGCGAACGACCTGTGACGGATTAATCATATTATTTCAACCTGAATATCAAAGCTTCAATCATAAAATTAAATCCGAATGCAGGAAGTTATAAAACAATAGAAAAAGTAGTACGAAGCTATTCGAGCAGAGTATATTACTGCGGCGGCAGTTAGGCAAGGTACAATAACAGAACTAAACGGCAACGACCTCCGTTGCAATGTTTAATTGTCGGATAATTATTGTAATGAATGGGCGGCTGTGCTGATGCCGCCTCAAACGCTACAACAATCATTATCTATTCACTCTGTGGAAGTGTGGATCAATCCAAGATAGCAGTAGTCTGAGGCGACGTCGATCGTACTCTGTTCTTTAAAGTACTCGCGCCCTTCTCACATTTTTATGCCGCCCGCCTCATAAACCGCGACCTCCCCCTCGCACTTGAACGCGGCCGCGCTGTGCGTCCCGCTCGCTCGCACACTCGCTCAGAGGGGACACGTAGCTTTGCTCGCTCGAAGCCAGTTCCGCGGTCGTCCGCCGACTCTTAGCGGCGCTGACGTGCGTTACGCTCTTACGACAATTTTGAGTTTCTACTGTGAAATCACCAGTGTTATTTGTTTATATTTTATAACATAGCCCAAGGAACCACATCGCTCACTGGATCTTCCGTTAGCAGTGTAGTGTACTGTACGTGTTTGTGTGAGAGCCGAAGCGAATACTATTGTGAAACGGGTCGGCCGTGTTCGTTTATGTGCTGAATGGTGATTAAAAGTAATTTACTTTGCTTTTACGGTGTTGAGGGTCGGTGCGTATCGATCGTATATTGAAAGACAAAGCAGTGGATTGTTATTGTGGCGTGGAGGTGGCCGATGCAGCGATAGGTGAGTGATGCTAAGTGTTTTCGTTTCGTTGTGGCAATGGTTCGCCTGGCCATGTAAGTTAACGTAGACGGCCGGCGCGAGGATGCGGCGGCACGGCCAACATCGAGCCACAGACTGGTAATAACCAGTAAACTAACGACCGGATTATACGTGAGTAAATAACCCTTGGGCAGCTAACTTTCTTAATAACAAGATCGGTGAGTTATACTAAATATAAAACACTGTCAATTCGTTACTATACCCACGCAAAATAATACTTATCAGTAGGTATTATTCGAGACGTTAATAAGATTCCCCTTTGCTAAAGAGCACGTGCTTTAAAGCTTTGTGGGAGCAGCATTTTAGTATTGAAAATCAAAGATTTGACTTAACTTGATAAAAAGATGTAAATGTGTAGGTAAAACAAGATAATGTTCTTAATGACCTTTAATCGAAAACAGAAAAGTTCCTACCTCTTCGATTAATCTTACAGTACAGTCAATTGCACGTCAGTGGCAACACTGGAACTACGACAATCGCCGTAACTACCACGACATAAAAGCGCTGTCAATGTCAAATTGCTTCCATCGACTTGCTGTTGACTGTACCCACATGCATGTAAATTTTATCTTTTAATAATTTAATTGAGCTATTATACCTACTACCTTCCTAAAACATAGTAATAACTCAGTATTTTGCAAACGTTTCTTGTGCAGTCACCGCATACCCATAGTAACAAACAGTGCCTTTATTTCATAGCATCAAGGTCGGTTTTCGTAGTTCACCAGTTACTACGAACGCGGCGACATATGAGACAGTACCACTTAAAATATTCTTACTTATCTCCATAAATACTTATCAACGTACTGCTAGTTTCCATTAGTTCAATTTAGTTGAAATAAAAAAACAACCCTAAATTTCCTGTTTCGAAGTCGGGTTAAAAAGATTTCATGTTTTATTTATAAATCCGTTTGTTTACCTACATACAAACCTACCCAAATGATAAGTGAAACAAATTAGTACCTAGCTTTATCAGTTCACATGAATACTTTCCATTGGTATAGAAAACTATTGGTCGAATCCAATAGTATACACTATGTCAACATAGGCCTGTTATCAATGGCGTCGGAGAAACCAACTGCAACTGCTTCGCTGTCGCTGTCGTGTAGGTAGGCTCACCGATGTGAACAGCGCCTAAAAGCTTCACATTCTGAATGAGTAATGCCCTTCCCTAATGGGATAATGGCGGGCCGCTGCTTGCCGCGTTCGAAATTCGAAATATTTATAAAGCGGCCGAATTGCGCCGTGTCAACGACTGTTTGCTTTCCCTTATAATTTAGTGGCACTGGGTCGGCGAGGGTCTTAATCATAACATATGACAAGCTTCGACAATTACAAATGGCGTTGGTAATAGACTTTTATAGCAATTTAGCAAAGGACATTCATGCGCAAAAAAGTCATGTTCTTACTTATTAATTAATACCTAGGTATACTCCTTACTACGCTAACACAATAACATCAGATAATTGTGTGTTATTATAGCCAACATCCACAACAAGGCTAGTAAAATTTCCTAAACGACTTACAAGGCACCACACAAAATCTCTATAAAACATTAAAGCGACGATTCACAAAGGGACATTGAAGTGCCTCGAGGGCCCTAAACTACGTTGTTGAGCTCAATGGCACTTGAGAATGATAAGTAAACAACCACCACCTACCTTCTTGAAAGATGTAACAAAACAGATTTATGTAAACAAAGACATTTACGTGTTTCACCCCACTCGATGGGGTTAAGAATTACGAGGGTGTGTCGGTGACGACAGACTGACCGGAGTACCGGACACGCGGCATGCTATACGCTGCTCGCATACTTAACTACAGTTTTCTCATTTCCTTTTACATTAAACAGGCTTCACCGCAGCCCTTACGCATCAATAACCCAAGTTCTGATTCTTATTTCAAACCTAAAAAAGTCTCAGTTACAAATAAACGTAAAGAACCACTAAAAACAATAAAATCATACTCTGCAATTAGTTAGGAAGTACTTCAATGAAATTTTCGTATGAAGCTGATAAACGCGGCTCAACATTTCAATATCGTTTTCGATCAAACAAAACGAATGACAAATTGCTTCTCAAAAGCGTGTTTTACGAAGTCGCGCGCGTGCCTGCCTGCTAATGCTAATAGAAAACCGGAATTATTAAGACCAAAATACCACTATCTGTGTCTGCCGACTAGTAAGGGCAATGCATAGCGTTGAGTAACTATATTTTAAACACGCCCTAACAATTTATCTTTGTAACTTTAATGAGAATATCAAAAAATATTGGCGATACAAGTTACTCTTAGTAAGCAAAGCAACACGGAATTAATTCCATGTTAGTTATACCACTGTTATACAGTAGAATATTATGGAAGTCAATGCTTGCTAGGTAGCACTGTGTAATGCGAAAAATATCATACAATCGATTTTTCACACACTAAATGTAAAGATATTAGTATAAGTGTAACAGTACAGTCTCATTTCCACGGGTGTAACAAATAATTTGGAACTATGAGCTATTCAAGACGAGGCAAGAGGTAAGTTGAGCAAATGTTTTAAACATTGTCGCTCGTTAGTGGTGTTCGTGGCATGCTCTTCGCGTCCAATTTGTAAGTTTTTTGGACGCTTGCAGCGCCGCGGGAGCCGCTGCGGGCGGTCCGCGAAACAAACACTGCTCGCTTTGTGCACGAACTACGTTGTTCCCTTTCATGGCATTGGTTATTGTACACCGTACTTATTGCCTTGCTCTTTGTGGCACGAATGTTGTTCAGGAATAGAATTGCGATAGCCCGCAAGCTATACCAACACGCCTTTATTATTGTTCGCTTGTTTAGCACTCCGATCTACCAAAAATATAGATAACTTTTATATATCTTTAGCTCTATTAACTCTATTATCATCGGCGTTTATCAGTTGTAACGGTCTTCGACGAGATTCGATAATGATATCGACTACGGACTGTGTAGGTATTAATTTAATAAATTGTTAACTAAACCGTTATCTATTCTGTAGTCTTTCGTGGGGGCTGCTGCCTGCTCGATCAGAGCAGCACTCCATTAAAATCACACTTGATTAGATCTCAGCGCGGTTTAATTGAACACTCCAGCCGTGGTATGCACGCCTGGTACACGCTGCACAACACAAACTGGGGACGCCGAACGAGAACGCTCCGACGACGAAGTCTTATTTCCTTTTGTACTTTCATCTCTCGTCCGATTCGTTTTCGTATTTTTTCCTTTGTGCCTTTTGTTGGATTTTTCATATCCTTCTGTTTTCCGGGTGGATTAATTTTAATTTGAATTCAAAGACTTCTTCCAATATTTGCGCTTTTTATTTCCTTAGAATATTTTATGTTAGAAAGAGAACTCATCAAATGTTTTAAAAGCTGTTAGTATTATTTTTTCGTGGCAGAACGTACACGATCTTACACGATAGGTAGGATATTTATCGCTGGGGTCGCGGGATCACGGCGCTCTGCCGCCCACTGGCAATTTGCCGTCCGCCCGCGGGGCGCGCCGCACAGCCGCACTCACAGGCTCACAGCGAGCTGTAAGACATGTTCTCAAACTAAACGCTATGCTAATGTAATGGGGCTCCATTTGATCACAGCCCACGGCTAATTTCAAATTTTCAATGAGACGTCTGTGGCAGCAACTTTATTATGTGATTAGTTTTATTATTAAAGCGATATATTCACAGGAAGGCTTAGCGTTTTAAGTTTATCATTTTATTGTTGCGGCATTTTAATCACTGATCTTACCTACTTGTGCTGTTCAAGATTTAAAATCAACTATTAGTATAGGTAAAGGTTTGCTAAGATCTATCGTGGCACCTTTTAGTAAATGAACGATACTATTCGAGACTCGTAGTTTGGTGAGTACTACTCCCACACAGCCACACACGGTGCCTTTGATTTCGGGTGAACCTACCTGCGGAAACTATAATGGGTCTTCCCGGAAACACCGCTCCTCCTAGTCATACATACCATTGACAAAGTCATTGTGTGTGACGTCGTTTTGTATGAGTCGCATTCTATGGCAGTTATCTGTTGAAATAATTGCGATAGAAACGTTGAACTTCCGATTTGCCTATTGCATATTAATTTAGTATGCCAAATGGGTTCGAAAATTTTTGGTATCCACGTTAAGAAACAGACAATAATTAGCAACCACTCAGCGCTTATTACAATCACTATAGCGCGCCATTTCGTATGACAGCCGATCAACCGACAATCTTGTTTATGTTAAACCATTTATGCAACGTCTCAACTGGCATGTTTAACACTCAATTCACGTCTGTTTCTCAACCAGGTTATGTCTTTTCGCTCGGTAAAACCGGTTTATTGTAAGTTGGAGTTAAGCCTCGCATGTGTGGAGTAGGTAGCCGGATCGTAAATCACTGAACGCGCGGTAATGCGTAGATAAGAGCTCTCTCATTTGTATTCCCATTTCCCCAGAGAAATTTCTTAGCGACATTTCCGCGCGGCGTATGACGTAACGAGCAATTACCCCGGCTTCACGCGAATTCCTAGTACTCTTACATTCTTATAAACTTCTGCAAGCATAGCGTTTTTTTTCTTTTAACAAAACACATCAAGTATTCATAGGTTTGTCATCTCCGTTGACATTAACTTTCGCGGAAACAACGGCGGCGGCGCTGTGATTTATTAATGTCCGTTTGTCGTTTTCTAAAAACCATTGAGGAATGGATTGTTCCTACATACCTATAAATTAAATTATACGGCAGTTGTCCAATTAATAATATTATTAGGTATTGGCATATTTATATTGGACATCAAATACAGTTCCATGATTATTACCGATACAATTGGTCAGACACAGCACTAAACACCAGGGTTGTGGTGCACGCCATCTCGCTTCATAGTCACAATTATAGACTTCACGCGATTATACTGTCGCGATTTACGGATAACCCCGCCATTTTGAGAGAAACGCCTCTTTCATTAGCATGCCATGAATTGCCATGCCATTTCCATGTTCGAAAGCTTAATGACCACTGGCGTGGATGAATTTAATCGTCGAGTCGTAATTTGAGTACCGGTTTCGGTAAATTACAAATGCACAATTACGGCAAAAATATTGCACATCTTTCATCTCAGAAGTTGTTTGTTTTATAGTAATAAATATCATCATCATCATCATCCGCCTATATTAGTCCACTGCTGGACATAGGCCTCCCCTAATGAGCGCCATAGCGCCCTGTCTTCAGCTTGACGCATCCAGCATCTGCCTGCAGTCTTTCGCAGATCGTCATCCCACCTGGCCGAAGGGCGTCCTACACTACGTTTGCCGAGTCGCGGTCTTCACTCAAGAACTAAAGTACAAGTTATAAATAAAATGGAGCTTAAATTATAAATAATAAATAACAAACACCATGTAAACTCATTTCAGTAGACAACCAAATGTCTAATTGTGTACCAGGGTCGCAGACTACTCGGTAGGTTACAGAACAGTAATACAAACAAGGGCTTGTCTAGAGATTGCCGCGATAACACACTTGCCTATCGTAAATAGAAATACAAATTGAATGTCATTTCTGTTCGATTTAACTCTCGACGCGCGACGGACCGTTTTTATGCTTTGAATATATACTAATCGTTGCGAGTTTGCAATGAAAGATTTTATTTTTAAAAATAATGTAATTTACTGCTAAAAAACAAAACCGAAAATCGTGGTCATTGTGTTAAATCCGTATGCCATAAAAAATTAGAAAGTCTTCGTTAAGGCTCCTTCGAACAGGCGTGATTCGCGTCTCGTGTCGCGCCATATTGTACGATCCCTTATACTTCTTAAATAATAAAAATTAAGAACCTTATTAATTATTCATAACTGTCGTAAATCAACATCATCGTTAAAATAAATCCCAATATAAAACGTTCAATTCAATAGTAAATTCATGACCACTCGAACAACCAAACGACTTACACATACAATACAACTTGAGAAAAATAATTACAAAAAAAAAACAATCTTTCAAAATTACCGATAGGTATTATAAAACCTTTAAGAACCTACCGCGAGCGATAATAAGTTTCCTATCGAATTGTAATAAAATCGAATCAAAATCAATCAAGCATAGCGATCGGCGGTACCAAGGCAGCATAGGCGCGCAGAGCGAGACGACACGAAGGTCGACGTTGAAACCAGTTTAGCTGGACGCAGCCGCAAGGTGCCGCGGGCCAGGTTAAGTGCACTGTATTAGCATCATCGCCCGCCCTTTCATGTCTGCTTATCTCCTGGTCTAGGCGATCTAAATGGGCCTATTGAATTGTATCGCGAACTTATAGCGGGTGGTTTATTTATTTATAAATGTATCACCCTATTTTGTACGGTTCATTAAAATGGTAGAAGAAAACAAAAGCAAATTTGTTTTTATTTGACGCCGACTAAATACTACGTTATCCGATACCTGTTATTCTATATAATCTAATCATCGATTTTACAATCTTTGTCCACTTCAACTAATAACCACGTTATGCATTCTATTAAAACAACAATTCGATTCCATTTAATATTTGTACTGTGTTGAGGAGTACTTAACTTACTCAATAATTATTGTATGTGTGAAATGATTTCTAATAAAGATAACACTACAATCATTATTAACTGCTTATTTATAGAGTATATGTGCTTATAATGGCTCTTTACAACAATATACATACTTGAAGTACTTGTACTAATAATTATGTATTCTGTGCTTGAAGTTAGTTTCTACTTTACAACTACACTACAAATGGTACAATTCAGCTTATCTACTTGTGGCTTGTAAACAGCATTTAACTGTTCTTGTGTATTTGGGTTTGTACTTTCAAATCGATCAGTAAACCAATTTCCTGATAGGTTTGTAAGATCACGTTCGCACGGACGAAAAAATCCCGCCGCGATTTAATTATGTCCGTGAGAACGTGGTCGTATCCCAAACATAAATCTCGAAAAAATCTGTGGGTTTATGCGTATACTTAATACTAATAATAATAAATCACAAATAATTCCTTTAATTTGACGTGGAGTGCAACGAGATTGCGAAAAAAACACTGGCGAAAGAGAACTGGCGCAAACCTGCAGTACAGTCCGCGAGGGCAAAGCTCAGCTTTGCATTTGTGTGAATACGCACAGCGCCTCAGGCCGATTGTCCAATTGGCCGCTTGCCAAGCAAATGATGCGTCGCTATGTGCGCTCCAAAAATGCAAAGCCCAACTTAGGCCTCGCGGACTGTACTAGATACTAACGATTGAAAGGAAGTATGGCAAGACAAAGAGCTTCAAGGGTGCTTTTTCCGTGCCCTCCATGGACCTGATGTAGACTTTATGGCGTCTGTATCCTGGCTGCGTTTCGGCGAACTGTTCAGGGAAACCGAAGGTTTTGTCGGTGGCATTATGGATCATGACGAATAATTATTAGAAACATGTCAAGCATGCCACCACCGTCCCCGGTGAATCAATCCTATATGTATATTGTTTCCGGTTGTTCTCGTCTTGTTAACGGCGAGTACTTGCAGAAACACAATCTAGTGGTTAGGATTATCCACCATCAACTTGCAGTACAACCTTGTGGAGTTTGAAGTACCATACTACAGGTATGTGCCCGACCCAGTTCTCGAGAATAGTCACGCAACGTTGTATTAGGATCAATATATCATCACTGACAGGACTACTGTAGCCAATAAGCCTGTTATTGTGGTTATAGATCGACGAGAGCGCCGTGCAATGATTATTGATATCGCTGTTTATAGGCGTGAATCTCGTGAAAGCAGAGAAAGAAAAAAAATAAACAAGTATCTTGACTTAGCACACGAGGTTGTCGACATGTGGATCGTAGACTGTGCAATCATTGTACCGATAATCGTTACAGTAAGTGGCCTCATAGAGAGCCTCAACCAACACCTCAGGAGGCTCTCATTGCGCGGCTTGGTCAAGGACTTGATTCGGAAAGCAGTACTCCTGGACACGGCACGCATAGTGAGGAGGTTCCTCTTTCTATACGGCAGCTTGGACCTTGTTCCTGAAATTTCATAATTTACTTCATAATGGTCACTTTACTCCGCGTTTATTAATAGGTATGGAGGAAAGAGCTTACATAATTGCAAATACTTAAAACATCTTGGTTTACTATTAAATAACTATTGTGTGAAAACGTTGTCGTAGTATCTTTTCAAATTTGTTGTTATCGTAAATTGTCCGCCTGTAAGCGGCAAGGTTCATGTTACGTAAGCAATTCTAAACGCTTATATTCTTTTACGCTTCGCAGAAAATAACGCTTTATTTCACAGAATACTGCTTTATTATGTTTACAAAGTAAACGTACACATGTCACTGTGCTTATTTATTTGTACTTAGTACATAGCAAAGGCGCGTGTTACGTTCAGGTCTCTTAAAACTTGCATACTAACGTGAACCTATAACATCTACGTAAGTTATCCACTTGTACTTATTTACAGTTGCTCAGACATTAAAATTGAATACTTTATGCACACATTACGATTTTTACGACCGACGACGCCAATGAGTTCGGCAATAAAGTACCTACTCTCTTACTAATAATATCCTCCAAAACAGTGTTTATACTGTATTCAAGATACGAGCCTTGCGTTCTTATTTAATAAAAGTTCATAAATCAATACTCAATATCTTTATTGCTTAACCATAATGTGTACTTAGGTGGTAACTATATAATTTCGATCATTATATATATTAGATGTACCCTGTAGGGCACAGCAAAAGAGACGGAGAGAAGAAGCCCTAACATAAATCTGATCCATTAAAATGCGAAGAGTACCTGAAAATAATATAGGTGATCTCCTTTGTTTAATTTACCGGTACAACCGACGAAATCTGGAGGCGCGAGGGTAGCTACGGTTTCCATAACAACATGCGCCTGGTGGTTGTCCCCCCTGCCTGCCCCCTGCCCCCCCTACCGCGCGGTATCGATCCCGGCGCCCCGCGCCGCCCCGCTCCACTCCAAATCAAATTACAGGAGCACGAGCAGGCGAGCGGTGAGCGGAGCGGAGCGAGCGATAGCCGTCCGCGCGCCGCCGCCGCATGCTCGCCTCCACTGTATCAACTTTGTATTGCCGTAATAGTATTTTAATTCTATTGGCGCGCTTTTGACTGCGGCCCCCTATAATGGCTTGTTTGCAAATTGGCTACACGTTACGACGACGTTGTTGGCGGGCGATTTAGCACGATTTGATCGAACGATATTTGAACATCCTTTGTGACCTTTTAATTAATTACCTTTTCCTAAGTTTAGATTGGACGTTCCTTACCAGTTTGGTACTTTTGTTTTATACGTCAAAGTCGTTATGAAATGGGATAATCTAATCATCACTATAATTTCTTTCTTTAGGTTTCTTTCTATCTATCGTGAGTTCGTGACTGACAAAAGGTGTCAACTGCCAACAGGTAATTGTCTAATCTTATTTATTCTTGGAAGTGAGCGTTTATAAGGAAAATTTAATAAAATAATGATTGTAGTAAGTGACTTTAATAAGTATGACTTCAGGAAAAAAGGATCAACAACCTTCTGAACATAAACAAAATTCTATTTCAATCGAATGGCTGCAATACGCTCGACGTCGATTGGTTCCGCTTTACACAACAATCGGACATTGATTCTACAAGTTCTCGCTCGTATAGCCAAACAATTAGAGTTGGTATTCACTTACCGTCCGTAATGAATAACTCGCTATTTAAATAGTACAGTGATTGATTCGCGACGTGGAATGTGTGACAGAACTAAAACAAATACGTTGAGAGATTTTATAGCGATCGGCAATAAAATCGATTATCGTACCTATCGAATCGCTCGCGGCTAGGGGACCGCAGTCGCTCGGGGACATTTTAATGACGGAATGCCGTGATGCCGACTCGAGTAAACCGACCGGGACATTTGTCTCTCCCCTAATAATGGAAAAGCGCTGAAAGGATATTTATCAAAACTGACGGAGCTCTTCGGCGGTTTATTTGTTTGAGATATTTCGTCAGTCGTTAAAATTGTCAGTGAACGTGGCTGATTGCGACAGCTGCACGCACTTTTATTAAAACATGTGAATAGGAGCGGAACGTTCACTATTTTATGATAAAATACGACATCATACATTGGTTCATTTAGAACAGTGAATAGCTATCACGATGGGTAGTTTCTGTGACACAGTAAAGGTTGGTCCTACTTGTTGGTCAGGTTGGTCAGGTTGAGGCCTACTCAACTTTAAAACTGAATTCACACGGACACAAAATTTTACTTACAATCATTTTAATATGAAATTCCAGCTTATTAAACAATATAACTTTTCCAAACGAAAATCATTTTTAATAAGTAATCAATTTATTATCCACTAGCACTTCGCCCGCGACTTCGTCCTCGTGGATTTCGTATTATCTATAAATAAAAAATAATAATAAAAAGTTGCCTTTGTTCATCAGGGAAAATGTCGGCTTCTAATGGTAAAACAATTTTTCAAATCCGTCCAGTAGTTTCTGAGCCTATTCAAAACAAACAAACAATCAAATCTTTCCTCTTTATAATATTATTGTAGATGTTCTTGAATGACAGGTTTTTCTTTTTTTTTTGTAAAAAGTGGCAGGGGTCACCTGCAGCCTAATTGCGTAACACATTTTCGTAAACGATTACGACTAATCTGTTTGATTTTGACAGTTCAACAACATTCAATGCGTCATTTACATTGTTGAGCAGAGTTTATTATCGAACTTATGAAGCAATGGATAAGCAATCTGTTTCAAAACGATTCAGATTCCGATTGATTATGTATTACGCAATTAGGGTACTGTTCTGCCACTGTAATCGATTATTCTCAATAATTAAAGCGATTTACTCTTCACTTATTATTTACCACCTCATAATTGTCTTTTTTTTACCTTAATAATACGCTCATCGTGTTTATTATAAATACATGTTTTTACAGAATATAAAAACGAAATCTATAATCGGTTTTCCTAATATGTGTTCGATAACTTAATCGCCATGTAATGGCAACCCTGTTAGGTTACGGCTTCTGCAGTTCTGTCAAAACCGCGCGCGCTTAAAACTGACAGTGAGTTAACGATTACAATATGTCAAACATCTTTGTTGTCGATGTTTTTCTGTGTATGTTTGTTTCCTTCTTGAATTCCTCTGCGTTTGCGTTATAGAGTTACTGTTTTGTTATCCATACCACACATTTGTGAAAATGTCCCATCAACTACGTTGTACATTGTGGTATAAATGTGTTCCGGATGAAACGGCATTTAATTTACTCTCTGTAAAAATGCATAACCTCAAATTTAAAATGTCTGAATAACTTATTTTCTAGAAGTTCAGTGTAAAAGTGGAAATCACAGAAAATCTTATGACATTAAACTACACAAAAAAACGTAAGAATTTTCACTGTCCATGACAAATTAATATTGAGCCAAAGTTACTATGGACATCTGACATTGTTCTTTGTCGTTAAATGATGTCGGCGCGTTGCGTGATTGTGAAGAGCGTGTTCTTGGATCGTCGCCAGTTATGTTACGGACAAATATTCTAAAGAAAACCTTTTTACGCGGCACGAGGTGATTCACTTCTGCTTCATTTATTACCTTGTAGTGTTGTCAAACAAACCACCATTTATTTAATCGTGTTGTTAAATAAAATAGAGATTCTTTCGCCTACCGTAAAACTTCGAATTACGTTTTAAATTGTTCATGCAGTACACTAAATCAGAATTTTAAATGACGTTGGATTTCCGCCAATGTTACTTTGTTTCCAACTATCCAAGTATATAACTGCCTAATCGAAATATGGTTTCGGTATTGTACGTAGTAAGACTTGCGAACAGCTGCGAGGCGCCTCATACTGAAAGTTGTTAAAATAACAATGGTATGAGTACTTATGTAAATCGAATTAGTGTTGCTTGGAAAGTGCTTAGATTAGAAAGTTCTAGAATTTAATAATTGGATCGTAAATCGTAATTGTGATGGAGCAGTACGGTCGTGGGACACGTGTCGACGGGAATTCGTGATCAGTGAAACGATATCGAGTGACCTCAGAGGGTCGCGGGTTGAGAACTCGGCAGCCGGCCGACCGTGTACACGATACCAAGTACTAGTACGTATTAACATAGCTAGAGGGCGCTAATAAACACCTACGACGCTACGCACGTACAAAGCCACTTCGTGCGGACACAAATTGCTTTTGTTCGGCGGGAACGTGCTGTGATGGAACCAGCTAGAATTATAGCCCTCTTATTGTGGTTGGCTGCTGATGGACTCACAATGAACAACTTCTCTCCGTTAATTACTTGTAACGTTACCTTTTCCAGTTGTGTTAAGTGTTACGAAGGTAACGCGCTCTGAAGTTTTCTTTGAAAGTGATACTGAAAGTAGGGAGATATTGAATTATATAGGTATATATAGGGCAAGTACGACTCCTGAATTATTGAATAGATACTTAACTTTTCATTGCAGGTCATGTGTATTATTCAAACTAAACCTAAACTAGTAAGAGGTACTAAACTTAATGAATGGTTTGGAGAAGGTAATATTTTCTAAAAAGCCTGGGTGTCTGACATTAAACTGTCCATTTGTGCCTCGCGCATTTCCTACCTATATACATACATAAGTCCATATGTATAAGCAGTAAGCAGCTCCTTGGTTTCGACTTTGACACAGTATAAAGATTAACTCTAAATCGCCTGTAATCCCAGGAGGGTCAAGTAAAGGTATCATCAACGTATTACCCACTGTTCGCCGATCCCAGCATTAGGACGGGACCCAACCATCCCTTGCGATGAGGTGCGAACCTATTGCGATTCATCCAATCCCCTACCAGAGCGGAGAATTGTAACAAAAAATTCAATAGTACCCGTTTTGGTAATCCGATGTTTCGGAGGACCCCTAGTCCATATGATAGCACAGCTGTGTTTGCTTTGAATATACCAATAAGTAAGGCGATCAATAACACCACAAATGCAACGATTTCGGTGCTAATAACGGAAACTACACAAAAATATGTGACATTATAATATTATAACGATGAGCTGTATCTGTAAAACATGCAATCTCAGATAAGTTTATCCTATAAAAAGCTGCTTATCTAATCTTATTGAAATAGAAAAAGACAAGGTTACCGTTTATCAAACATGCGAGCTCGTTTCTTATTTTATTGTATCTGTGCCGAGATAGACAATATTTATGTGTGTAAGTTATCTCGTTGTGCCGCTATCGCATCTATTAGTTGGGTACTAGGCGGGCTAACTGAAGAGAACGCTTTGGCTTAATAATGTCGTTTGTGGCTTACTTGACGCGCGTGGGTGCACTCGAAGCGTACATATTGCTGTCAAATGATCGCTTTCTTTCTCAATATTTAGACTGGAAATATATTGGAAACATGAAGTCTTTTTAAAATAACACGACGTATCATTTGTAGACGGGCCAAAGGAAATAAAACGTTAATGTATTGTAACGTTCCTCCTACATCTCTCCTACATTGTTTAATAGTAGTGCTGCAGACTGTTTGAAGTTATTGTTGCAGACTTGTAGATACAGTCAATGTGTTGATCAAGAGCAGTCTGTAGAACTGTGACTGTACCCATGGACTGTTTCTCCTTGTCTGTTTTATTTCGTAGTGCGAAATTATACCTACTTCTACTTTTTTATCCCACGCATCGGACAACCCGCTATGAAAGTAACCGTGGTATGAAAAATTAATATGTGCTTATTAAATTAAAGAGCCACTCACATAAATAAAGTGAGATTAAGTTGAGGCGAATTCGTGATTATTCAAGTTCGGTTGCTGAGCAGGGACTGCGGGGACCACCGACCGTCTCGGATAAAGGGCTTCTAACTCGCTCTCGTATTTCATTTCACTCAAAATGGATTCAGCCTTAGAGGCAAAAAAATATTTATATAATATCAAAAGAAAGATCAAAAGTGTTCGCGAATACTCGTATGAAAGCGAACGACCGCGAACAGCTCGAAGGAGTGAGTAGGGGGAACAGGGAACGGTGAGGGATTTTTATCGAGTCCCCGCATTGATGTTATGAGTTGACTTATACGATATAGCGGCGCGTCGGAAATATTGTAATCTAACATGAATACAGAATTCAGATATAGGTAATACGTTTTACGACGGTTCCAGACGAAATAGCATGGGAGCTTATACGTCGCAGCTGTCATATTTGTTGTAAGTACCTAAATAATTTTTTTTTCAACATATTAACATGAGCGGACGTTGTTGACATTATTACGACTTTTATAATTTAACTGGTTAATTAAACATCATCAAAAGTGTTGGCACTGACTAGATTAAATAATTGTATCTACATAGAGAACGTTTTAAATATAAAATACATCTGATGCCTAGATAATAAAAAGCTGAATTGAAACAACTCTCAATTATTATAAAACTTGTATAGAGTATAACTCAGTAGTTTATTTATATATAACATCACATAACATCACGCCTTGTTTCCCCGAAGGGTTGGGCAGAGGTGTATAGTACACCCACATTTCGCCAGTTATGTTTTTAAGTCCCATGTAATAGGGGGCGAGCCTATTGCCATCTACCGGACACAAATCCAGACTTCGGGCTGCTACTGAGAAATTCCAGATAGAAAAACCCAATAACACGTTGCCCGACCTGGGAATCGAACCCAGGACCTCATGCTCAGCAGTAGCGATTGCGACCACTAGACCAACGATAAACTCGTAAATAAAAACACGCAATAGATTGTACGCTATTGTGAGAACGTTAGCGTTATTTTCATAAAATAATTGAGCCGGATCTTTTCGAGGCGGGCGTAAATGATTATGAACGTGAGTAACAGTCGTGTAGGTTGGTACGTACGTAGTCATTTCAAATAATCAAAAGAGGGGAATGTTTATGTGTGTACGAAATATCGTTATTTTTTACGCGGTTATAAATGTAATAACGAGCGATTTAAATGCAATGTGCACGCGCGTACTCCCGAACACTTAGGGCAACGTTAGTACAGTGTAGGTGACATTTTGTTATTTATAATTTCTTTTTGCTGCTGGACCCATGTACCTATGTGGTTTTTCAATGAGATCAATGCAATGGGTTTGTATCGTTTGTATGTATAAATCCCAAAAACAACGGCGTAATGCCGATTCGGTCACCGTAAATATGAAGTTATCATTTCGCCAATAAAATAACTGTACTAACTCCAGTGAGCAAACGCTAAATTGAAATATAATATCGTTGTTGTATAACAAAGAGAATAAACATTGTGAAAGCGATTATATTGATTGAGTTCTACACGAGGAGCTCAAAGGCCATACATTAAAGCCAGCAAAGCTTTTACTTAGTTTTAGTATTTGTTTAGCGCTGAGACTGGGGAAAACATTTGTACTTACCACTCGAGGGTTCGTCTTCAAATTCTAGGCCAAATATGTGTTTGTTATTTGCCTTGTATGTTCTAACATTTAGTGCTGGGAATCCAAGTTTTTTTTTAAACAATCGAAGGGTTTCGCCAAGAACTGGCATTTTATTTTCAAGTGATACTACTTGAAAACACTGACTATGCAATCAATGGTTTTATCTCTAATTAAGTTACAGTTTGAAATAGTCGCTTTGCTTACTAGAAGTCTTTCTTTCTCTGTAGAGCAAAGCTTTTACTTAGTAAATAACCACCAGCAACAATAAATATTTGTCTAAAAGTAAAGCAAAACGAAAATCTTAACGTTTAATACATACAATTTTATAATTTCGAGGGATTTTAATTGGTCACCATAATAGGTAAAATGCGCAATGTTACCAACATAAAATAAGACACAAACACGATCCTAATCAGAGTTGATGCTTTTGTTCATTGAATCGATTATCCCACGCGCTCGGATTATTTCTTGTAGCCTACTTATCTCCGTTCCGATCTTATCGAATATGAATATCGATTCATCGATGCTAATGGCATATAGTATAAAATGTTAAAAAGATAAAAACAAACAAGTAAGTAGATAAGTATTACCACAGTGATATTATAAACATGTCAGAATGATGCACTGCCGTTGTTATAAATAATGAAGACAAAGACATTAAATTCAAAGAAGTTTCAACATTTTACATTACACAAAGAACAAAAGAATGGGGAAGAAATAGCGAGTGATTCCCGCAGCTCGGCGCGGCGCCGGCAGCGGGCGGTGCAATGTTTGTACAAGTTATTAACTAAAGCCCGTAGTGTTATCTCCCGTGTAAATTTATGCAACAATCTCATCGAGGCGGCCGCGGGTACGGGGTGCCAGCGATAACGTGAAATTGACACCGTACCATCAATCACTTTGGAGTGAGTGGGCTGGCCGAGCACGGGTGTCGCGTTGCAGTTGTGGCTATCGGCTACAAATTGCTGTCGCTCCACTGATTAACAATGTACGACTCGTATGTAAACACGAATAGATAAAAAGCAAAATAGATTTCAACAATCACAAAAATCCGTATGAATAAAGTCGATGGAATGCTTGCGGGTCAGCAAACATAATACCCGATGTAACAATAACGCGTAAAGTATTATATATGGTAAAATAAAATCGATTCGCACAATCCGAGCTCAGTCCGTAACCAATCAGAGCGCAGGTACTCGAATAGAAGTTGAAAATAACGATCGCGTTAGTACTGTGTGGACAGGTTTACAAGTAGAAGGAAAGGATGTGACAATCCCGCGTTTAAAAGTAAGCCCATATCGATTATAGTTTCCGGTATCTCTTACGTTCTATTGTGTGTATTGTTGTCGGCCGGGGCTGTGAAAGCTCGGCTTCAACCGTCTCGGCTATAAGGTTGGTTCTCGGAAAGCCAGCTGGCGTGTCGTTCCCAGCGCTCCCTGTCTCGCCGGGTTAAGATTACAATGTCAATAGACGTTTCGGCTATTGAATCGCTCGCTTGGTTGGGAACTTTCGTCTTTTTAAACAACATTCTTTAGATAACGAGTACTTAGTTAGCAATTCTCTAGACAATGCCCAATGGGCATTGTCTAGAGAATTGCTAACTAAGTTTTGTGCACGAAATTTTGTGGATCATGCTTTTATTAGAAATGATATTTCTCCGAAATGTATTCAAACGGAGTTCAGCCCCACTGACTGTATAAGTATTATAGAACTTTACATAAGTATAAAACCATAAACTACACGTACAGTACTGATGTTTGTGACACATAAAATGCATACAATCTGCAAAAGTATCAATTATGGATAACAGATCCATACACATGAATGATTAATTTGCGCATCTATTAAATTTACTTTACAAATCTATATAAATCTTATTTTATGCCAGTTCAAAGTTCCGTAGTTAGGAATCTCAAAGTATTCCAGTTTGTGAGAGCGACTTTTGAATAATGCTTCAGTTTTTCTTATTCAGTAAGTCTTCCTATAACTCAAACAACAAAGAGCCGGCTGGAGAGATCCTAACAAAAGAATATGAGAAATATCTGCGCCTCTACAATACGAACCGCATCACTACTTCGGTTATATTGGAAAATACTTCTTGCTTCTCGAATACCCAGTTAAAATCTGTATTTTATCAAAGGCAAAGGCATGAATGTAAATGTTGATATCCGAGCCATATACAAATAATACTGACTGAACTCGCCTAGGATTTTATGGAATTTTATCTAGTCTGCTAGTTTGCCGAGTAGTTTAAAGATAAACGAGACGAAGCCCATTCATAATTCCCAGATGCTCTGATTACATTTCTTCCGCTCCAAAGGTCTCTTTGTTGACAGTAACTTCTATTGCGACACAAAAGCACTCGTCTACGGCAGGATAATTTATTTTAAAGAGCCCTCTGTCTTACTGAGACTTTTTCGACTTATTACGCTGAACTGTACTTTAAAGATTTTTTTTGCCGTAAAACATGCTTCGTTGTATTTTTCCTATTACATATATGTCTGAACTTACTGTAGTCTTTTGTTATATTAAACGGGAGATACTTCAAAAACTTCGGAATGATTTTGTAAAAGTTGTAAAACGAATTTGAAACCTACAATTACATTATCCAAATGTTCTGTTCTTTTACAGTGGCTTTAGGAATTGACTAGCGTTTTATTAGTTATAACCACAAATGAATTTCTTGGAAACCCGTAACGACAGCGTAACCATCAACATTTTGATTATTTAGAGGCAATTCATTGAAATAAATTATTTGTTCCAACGAGCGCTGTAACTCGCCTTATAACGCTTTGTAATTATCCGTTTGTTTAAAGAATGTATTACACAAATAAACTTTACGATTCCAACGTTTAAACATAACTTTTTATTATCTCACATGTTTTCTTCAACACACGCACACGAGAAAAATATTTTATCACCACCTACCGCGCGTCAATGAACGAGCATGCGGTCTCATTACATGGTGTTCAATAATTTGTCCATTAAGGCCGTCAGTGGTCGACGTGATCCATCATTATAATACAGTAGATATGTATAAATCAGAGCGGCATAATAGCGCCGGTATTTTGTTATCCCTTCATGCATAAATGTTTTTGTAATATTTTGGAAGCGGTGTTCCAACGTCGCCCCTTCGCCCCTCGCCTCCCGTGCCACGTTGCATTGCACGGTTTCATATTTCTCTTTCCAACTTTAGTTTTGTGAATACGGTGCGCTCCGAGCGACGCACGGTTCATCACATTCTTTATAAGGAAACTTTACGAGCGCGTTCCTCGCACTTCAATTCCAATGCCTCTTATACCTATATTCGATAGCTCGGTACGTGGCTGTGAAAAATATTACCACAAGTCTCAAAGTGATTAGAACTGGAAAATGTTGTCATCTTTTAGGGTGTAAATACATGTTAGTATTTGCGTGTGATTTTACACTTTACTCTTCCACTTAGTGAAGTGTGAAATGGTGGAAGCCGCGCGCTGAACATCACGATTCGAATTCCGCAGTCGAGCGCGCGGTCGGTGCTGTCTGACCAACCAATCCACAAGTCAGTGTTCGTGTAGCGTGCGGTTGCGACGCCCGTCTGTTAGTCGTCTCACGGTGCCGTATCGTGTACCACTGCCGTGTATCGAGTGGCTACAAAATTCATGTTTTGGTGTGCTGATAGCTTCCTTTGTCTCTCCGTAGGTGTGTCGAGCACGGAGCCGCAGTCGAGGATGCTACCGGGATGCCAGCGCGTCTAGTGATAGTGTGAGATCGTGCCGGTCCTGTAGTGTAGTGTATCTATAGTGCATCACAGTGGTGAATGGATTGTGTCTCTTTTGGATTGCCATCGAGAGTCATCAATAGACCAACTTGCGAACGGTGAGACATTCCATTATGACATCTTTATTTGCTCAGATAACAGACGCGATAACACGCTTTCTGTACTTATTTATGTTTAATTAGTTTATTCATTTGTTGATGAGTTAATGTATTCTATTTATGTTTTGTTTGCTAAATGTATCAACTCTTGCATAGTTAAGTAAATAATGTAGATTGTAACAAATTATTCATTCCTTAAACCTTTGAGATTAGCCGGATGCTTGGGTAAATAACATATTTCATATTAGGTAACGCCAGGTAGATACTTCTAAAACAAACAGAAATATATTGCTCTTGACTGATCATTTTGTAGGTATAATTATTTATTTATTATACTAATATATTATATGATAGTATTATCTTGCTAGTAGTTATTATATACCTACGTAAATGGTCAGAAGATGTTATCAATACATCCTGCTTGTTGTTATCTTCAGCACACAGTTGAGTGATATTTAGTTAGTTACTAAGTCATATCAGTTTCGATTAGTCCTAGGTAACTTAATTCCGTGGTAAAACTTTTTGGTCGCAGTAAGTGCCCTTGTCCCGTACTACAGTGGGGCGCACATACACGCCCAAAATGAGTTTTCAGCAAGTTAGCGTTTGTCAAGATACAATTTAGACCAGACCAGGATGCTTACTTAGTGCAAAGTTGCCCCTATACCTTCACCCTAATTTTAATGAGATTAATAATTACTCTAGGTACTAAGCTAGTTGCTTTACTACTAAATTATGTAGACAATTCAAGTACCTAGGTAGGTACCTACAGTATCTAGATATTTGTAAAGCCGTGAAGGTTTAAAATTCTAAGTTTACCGTTTTTATGCGATACCGAAATAATTAATGCCTAAATAAAAGCGCGTTGTTGGATTTTCAACTCTCTGCTAACCGCTGAAAGTTGAAAATTCAACAGCGCGCTTGCTTAAAAGGGGCATTCATTTCCTTTTACTTGCCAGTGCACAGCGGTCCAGTAAGAAATCCTCATTGGAATACCTACCTACTCTGCCATCGTAGGTAATTGGATTATCCATTAAGTATTAATAAGTTGAACCGAATGTCACTACCAGGAGCAAAGGCTCAAAACAGTCAGCGCTAGGAGTAAAGGCTCCCCCAGACAGGTGCAACGCGACTCTTGTAGACTAATTTCTTTCAAAGAAAGAAATTGTTCTACTAGAGTCGCGTCGTGCCTGTTTGTGTGAGCCACTTGTACCACGAAATCCGCCCTTACTGCACCGTACTAAAGGCGTTGTCAAATATAAATTGTTACCATGGGTTATGTTGACTTTACCTACATGAATAAGTAGGCACCTATCATATTAATTAACGCCATTAGACCGGGCCGCACGGGCGATTATTTTTCGCCCATTGAAAATCCAACAGTGGTTTGTTGGCGCAATGGGATGCACTCTGTTGGATTCTCAATGCTAGGCTCAACACCGAGAGTTGAAAATCCAGCGCTCGATAAAATGTAGGGGATATTTTACCGTGCGCACTGGGTAATAATATATGCAAAAAGTTACAGGATATCGATAAAACAAGTTAAATCTCAAATGTCTCATAAAATTGTCCCATTTGTTTCCTCACCAAAGCTAACAATGGCCGAATGTCTATAATGAATGCGCATTTTTGACGTCTATAAACTTTTAATAACCTAACTTTGGTCTTTATTTGAATGGAGCAATGATTCAAATTGACCAACCTGACACGCTAAACCTACATATCTACTTCGTAAATAAAAAACAATCATTAATTCAGGACGAACGAACTTTCATGACGACAGTCGAACATACTAACTATGTAGGTACTTTAAAAGAGAATAGGTATGATCTCTGAGCTTGTTTCGGTATTTCTTCTCTAGCTCACTGACAAGTAAGAAAATACCGGCGCCGTCCAGAGTGCGCGCAAGATAAGTCTGAGCGCGCGTTAGACTTTCAATATCCCTACCAGCACCCTAATTGCGTAATACACAATCAATCGGAATCTGAATCGTTTTGAAACAGATTGCTAATCCATTGCTTTTTAAGTTCGATAAAAATTCTGCTTAACAATATATAGAACGCAATGAATGTTCTTAAACCGTCAAAATCAAACAGATTAGTCGTAATCGTTTACGAAAATGTGTTACGCAATTAGGGTGCAGCACTTTTAATCACATTCGAAATAAAGATGGCGATTAATTACTTAAACAAGGAACATACACCTTTAAAAACCTGATATAAACGACGGGATGGCGGCAAACGATTATTTCTGATTGCGGCCACGCGCAGACTTATCTTGCGCGAACTCTAGATTTATAATATTGACCGAAAAATTGACGACGGTACTTACAGAAATAAACTTCATCATCAATAATAATTATGAACGTGACATTGGCTGAATGTAAAAACCGTGGAAAGCCAAAAGAAAAACTAGAAAAAAAAAACATAAATAATATTTCTTTTAATCCTAAAGGTTCTGTTCAAATAATGCTCAAGGTAAATCGAATCGACCCGGCATTAAAATTGAGACAAAAAAATAATCACATGACAATACAAATATTTGACAATGTCTCCAGTAGGTGTTTTAAACCCAGGAGCTAATAAAACTTGCACATAAAAAGCTTACTTAAAAAAACTTTTCGTCGCCGGAACGTCAACAACGGACCCTTTTGTTTATTTTGAGACATCAAGGAGGGTCGGAACCCATTATGGTTTAGTATATGCCGGCTGACGTGAAAGGGCAGTGCCCTAATGAAAAGGAAAATTACCACGACCATAGGACACCTAAATTGGTCCTAATGAGATTTGGCGGCATTGAACTAGCTTTTAAGTACTATATTTTATAGTAGGTACTTGGCGGACTGACAACTTTTTAAATCTGTGGCTTACAGCAATTTGTTTTGGTTAAGATTTCTTTCCTTGCGTTTCGAAAACTTTGAAATGGTTTGTATATAGAACTTGTTTGATGGTATATTAATTAATTTGTTGTAGATATTCATCGATTTATTCATAGTATTAATTGGATTAGCGTTTTTATGACGCCTCCACTTTTGCAGGCGGTCCAATTCGCATTTCTATGTTTGATTTCTGTTTTCTTCTATTGAGTCGTAGAGAGTCGTTTTGCATTAAATTGTGAGATGTTAATAAAAAAATAGGTACCCACCCAGACGAATGTTGTATGAATTTATGTTACTTTTTCAAGTACCTAGGTAGAAATCGAATAACCCAACAGTGCCTGTAGAAGTTCCCTTACATAAAGGAAGACTTTAATTATAGTTTACAAAACCCTAGTTTAGGAAAAATAAATTACAAAACTTATTCAGTTTCCTAACAACGGAATACCAGTAATGTTCGCTGAACACGCATGAAGCCGATTTTTTACAAAACTTTGTTAGTACCTGAGTATTTATGTAGCTGAACGTGTGTTCGACACAACGATGTAAAATAACCTATTTTCTTTTCTTGAAGTGAAAAATGTGCGCATTTACTTACACGTATGTATACATGTGTAAAAGTAGAGAAAAACATAAAAACGTGCATTTTACGGAGAGTATCGACATTATTATTCTTAGTCCACGTTCACCACAGACGTAAAAAATCTCGGCAGGATTTTTTCGCGCACTGGAATTTTAACTTTCGTTGTTGAACCGAGCATTGAGAATCCAATAGAGTGAGTGCATCGCGTCATCAATAGCGCTTCGAAAAAACACACTGTTGGATTTTCAACTCTCCGCGCTAGGCAGTGAATTGAAGATCTTTTTACGTCGACTTACATCCAATAACTTATCTATCTCCAATTTTGGAGAACTCGAGTTAGAGAAAACCCTATCAGTCTCTGGTTTTAACGCCCCAATAAAGTCAAAATATGCGACCCTATAACGTGTTGACAGCTATTTGTTTGACAGGGACAGATAGAATTGTACTGTCTATCATCAGTAGCGATCTGTCTTAGGTTATTGGGTTTGGCCGTTAGAGTACTGAGTAGGTAAACCTACCTGTACTTACCTTCCAAATACATAGATGCAATTATAGGTTAACACATTTATTATATATTTTTATTTATACTTGATGTATCTTTGGTCTAGTGGTCGCAAGCGGTTATGCGGACATGAGGTCCTGAGTTCGATTCCCGGGTCGGGAAAAGTGTTATTGGGTTTTTTATTTGGAATTTCTCATTAGCAGAGAGAGAGTTTGGATTTGTGCCCGGTTGAAAGCAATAGGCTCGACCCCTATCACTTGGCGATATGTGGGTGTACCATCTATTGGGACACCTCTGCCTAAGCGTTCGCGTATTAAAGACGTGTTGTTGTGTTGTACTGAGCAAATGTGCGAACATAAACAAAATATTGGTTTGGAAATACCTGAGTTAGTTACCTACTTTTGAATTATGTCGGTACGTGAGTTAGCATTTTTTCGTGCTGCGTTTACATTCATTCAATTTCGTTCTCAGTTCGCCGTGTGCCACTTAAAACTTACTTGCGAACAATATAAAAAGAATCGATTACGCATAAAAAATAATAAAACTAAATTTGCATTAAAGTAGGTAATCATGACAAGTATTACTGTATTGACGGATTGTCCATTACCGCAAGCCAATTCATTAAAATAGTTCTGCAAACGGAATTATTTCGTTCCAATGCTGGAACTACGTCTCAAAATCGTGTATTCATTGTTAAAGCAATGATTATGGTGGCTGGGTACCTCTCAGATTACACAATGCCAGTACTCCCATATTCACGAACTCATAGAATCACCTACTACAATAAGAATATAAAAGATCTTTCACTAGAAATATTGCTGTTCGCAAATATACTTAATACTTTTAATTACTAAAATAAGCTCAAATTGCGTCGTTGAGCCTCTAATAATGTAGGTAAATATGTTTGTAACTTAAACTCTCGTTTACACTGTCGCAACGCCACAGCGCGACACAAAGACACCGCGTGTCGCGCGACGAGCGTTGCTTTTGTGACGCGCTGTGGCGTCGCGCATGTTTGCGGGAGCCTTAAGTCTACATATATATATTATAAAGTAACTAGCTTTTGTCCGCAGCTCCGCCCGCGTAGAGGTCGTCGGAAATAATCCCACGGAAACGTACTACCGGGATAAGAAGCATCCTATATGTTCCATCCAGGTTATAAACTCACAAAATGAACTCTTTATATAAAAAAAATAAAACTCATAACTCATTAATAAAGTTTGCCTCGTTGGTCTAGTGGTCGCAAGAGCTACTGCTGAGCATGAGGTCCTGGGTTCGATTCCCCGGTCGGGCAACATGTTATTGGTATTTTATATCTGGAATTTCTCAGTAGCAGCCCGGAGTCTGGATTTGTGTCCGGTTGATGGCAATAGGCTCGCCCCCTATTAAGTACATGGGACTTAAACATAACTGGCGAAATGTGAGTCTACTATAGGTACACGTCTGCCCAACCCTTCGGGGAAACAAGGCGTGATGTTATGTTTATGTAGGTAACCTCTGTCTTTTTCTGTGCCCCTGACTACGAATACGCAAAATTTCAAGATTATCGGCTCCGTGGTTTATGCGTAAAAAGGTAACAAAAAAAACTAAAAAACCTACTTATTTTCGCATTTTTATAATATTAGTTAGGATTAGGATTAGTCGCTTTTCGTGCGTTGTTCTTTTTAACTTCGCAACTTAAAAGCGGTTACCACCATTATTAATTTTGACAATTTATTCCGGAAGGGTCAAATAAATTTATATTAAACATAATATGAAATAAAGAAATATCGATGTTTTGACAAGTCAAAAAAACATAAACACATTCATTGCCCCTAATTTGTTAATAAAACAGAACGTTAAGTGACCCAATCAACTATTCGAACTACAACCAAATCTTAAACACATCTTCTATACGGACTAAGAAAATTGTTTCTCAGGGGAAATTGCAGTACAAACGTTTATCTTATTTGCTTGCAAACTTGAGGCAGCCTCCGTAAAACTACGTGGCCTTACTTAAAGTCACTACGTCTATTCTACAGAGACTTGATTGAGAACCATTCGAGTTCAGCCACTCGACAGATTTAATCGACTCGACCAAAAAAAAATGCTACATTAAACACTCCAGACTCTCGCATACAGTCGCGACGCGACAGTGTGCACGAGCCTTGATTTATGTTTTATGTTCTTTTGGCGTGGCTCCGAATCACTTCTCTTTGATTCTCTCTCTTGATATATCTATCAAGTTTTATGAGTGTTTTAATCAATTATTGGTTAATGGATTCGATTATAAATTGAATGGGCTCGGTAGTGGTATTAACTGATTCTTTCGTTCATTAATATCTTCTAAATCACAATAGAACATTAGTGATGTCTCCGCGGCTTCTATATACAGTTACGCTATTATGTGGGTAGACGTCGACGAAACAATGATTTATAATCCTATTCGTTTGTCATAAAGTAATTACTTGTTTTATTTCAACTTTTTTAGGGTTCCTTAGGTACCTCAATAAAGGAATAAATGAATGAGGAAAACTGAACTCTTAGGATAACTTCGTTATCCGTCTGTCAGCCTGTCAAGACCCTTTTTCTCAAGAATGCTTGTAGGTAGGTAAAAATCAAGCTTCTAAGTCAAGACACTAAAATAATAGGGCCATTTGTGTACGTTTTTGATACTTGCAAATAAATACAAAACCTATAGCGTAGTACTAACTTTCCGTTGACTTAGAATCATGAAATTTGGCGAGAAGCAAGGACATAAGTAAAGAAAAATTGCGAAAATTGTTAATTTGTAGTTTTTTCACATAAAAACGATTACCAACTTACATGTGCTGTTGGAGAATTGACCCTGATGTATATCGATGTACTTGAGAACATGTTTTTCAACAACAAAGTTAAGTGTTTCTGGGATAAAATCATATCAACTACGGATACACCCTTCAATGTGGGTCTGACACGCACTTGGCCGGTTTTTACCTTCGTAGTAACCGTTATCTCTAATAACTACTAGTATTTCTTTCAACTTATTATTAAATTTCTATATTTTCCTGTAGTAGACTATTAACGTTAGTATTTGAAATAGCGGATGACAGTTATATTTTCAGTTAAAATATGAGCTTAATAAACAAAAAGATTAGGAGCTCATAATACCTGACGTTAAGGCGATATTTTAAAAGTTGTTAAGCCCATTTATTTATATTCGGGTTCTCGGTTCTTTGAATGCGTGAGTTATTATTAGCATCGGCTTACAAGGTGACGGATCCAATCCGTCTGAATCCATTTAGGCTCACCTTTAAAAGAAAATAGTCAAGAAGCCTGCGGGAATTATCTCATATCCCTTTCTCTTTTACTCTCGTGAAAAGTGTGTGATATGAAAGGGCTGCTCTTTGTGTAAAACGTTATATGAATAGAGCTTTCAATATGTGCTGATAATCCTGAGGTGCTTATATTTGGATTATGTGCTCATCATTCATTCTGTAATCTGAGTCGTGTCATTCTGTTCTGTTGTGTGTTAAGGACTTTTAGTAAATAATGATGCGATAACGTGATAAAAACAAATACACTTTTTATTATTTGTAATAATGAACCATGTATCCTTCTGAAAGTTTATCTCGCTCTCCAATTCATTCATATACGAAGCTTTGTACCGTTTTAATTAACTTCAATGGACTAAAAACAAGCATTGTGTTTCATGTATTTGAATATTCTCACACTTGAGCACAATTCTAGAATAGAAGAAAAGAATATCCATTAATTGCCCCAACTTGAATACCGAATCAATTAGTCGAGCAATAAAACTGTCCGTGCAAAAATGCCTGTGTAATTATAAAACAGTAATAAACTCTATAAAACAGTAATAAATAAATATTACTTAATTAAGCAGAGGGCATTTTTATGTCTTCTGTGAGCTGTAGAGTAAATCTCTTTGATTGTACAGTGATGATTAGATTCGACGCAGACGCATTCGAGACGTTGCAAACTGCAGTCTTTACTTACGTGCAAGTGTTATGCGAGGTGTGATGGAAGTTACGTAACAAGTAAGACAAACGGTCTTCTAATTTTTAGACTAATGGTGAACACAAAACATTGGTCACTGTTTAAAGTCCATGCATTGACTTGTGTAGGTACGCACTGTAACGGTTGTCTGTCGACTTAAGGTCATGCAGGCTGGCAGAAAAATGATTCTGCATCCTAATTGCGAAACACATCTATCGGAATATTTTTGAAGGATATTTCTAATCGATTCTTCAGATTATGTTTGAAAAAATTGTCTGCACAACAACGCAATGAATTCGTTGAACTGTCAAAATGAAAGCCATCACGCCGCCGGTTGCTTTGATCATTCACGCGAATTCAAAATCAGTTTTAATTTTTTAAAAGAAACGTCTGTTTTTTAGCACTCTAAGACATTAACCCCCTTTTACATAAACACTATTTTCTGTGACCGTATTAGTCCATTTTTACACGGTGAGAAAATCAATCAGCTACCTCCACAGATGCAAAATAAACAAGAAAATAAACTTTAAATTAACTTCGACGCTTAAAAATTTAAATAAAAAGTGACAACGCAATTTCAGAAACGCGCTTTACCACTAGTAGATTTTGTTTTCAGTTTATTATCTTAACCAGTTTGCTGTTCGTGGATAAATTTATTTTTTTCTGGATTTTAATAAGAACGACTCAGAACGTGAATTAAAGTGAAGATGAGATTGATGACTTTGTCCCAGAAGCAATTAGAGAAATGACCAAAAACGTAATATGAATTTGTTCCCTAATAATAAATCTAAAAGATTAGATACATAAGCTTACAAGACATTTCATAATGATGGCGGGTTTATATCACACGAGCTAAAAAATAGTATGAGGTACTCGTGACCTAATAACAAGAGTAATACTTAAATCACACGTATCAGAATGTACTATTAGTATAAAGGCTTCCAAAAAAAAGGGTAAACAGGCGCGACGCTACAGCGCGGCACCAAGGCACCGCGCGTCGCGCGACACGCGGTGCCTTTGTGTCGCGCTGTTGCGTCAATTCGTGTACACGAGACTTAAAACATTACTTTAGGCGCGTAAAGGTACAAGTGCGTAGCCGACTGCAGGCAGCAGCAGCAAGAGCCTTCCATAGCCAGCGACACGTCGTTTGCCACGTATTTCATACAAATACATAGAAACCAGTAGTGTCGCGGCGACACGCCGCGTGCTGCTGCTGCCTACAGTCGGCTACGAACTCAAAAGTGACCTTTAAAGTGAACACGTCTGTTTGGAATGAATAGCAAAAGTTCAGTATTGCTTCTTACTTAGCGGCATCGTCGCCGTATCGATTCAGCTACCCGTGTCCCGTAGGAACCCTACAGTACTCAGTGATGTGGTTTATTCGAAATATTTAATACTTATCGGTAGTCATCTTATCAATGCTCTACAAAAATGTTAAAGTTGTCACCTAAAATGTTACAGGCTGATGTCGGCGACATGTTATTATTTTAAAGCATTTTTTAATTTGTATACATATTTAGATAAGGTGTAACAAATTATCTAAAATACTTTGCGTATACAAATTAAAAAAATGCTCCAAAATAATAACATGTCGCCGACATCAGCCTGTAACATTTTAGGTGACAGCTCTTATTTATCACCGGGCCCCGGGTTCCCACAAATACTTACATAAGATCTAGCATTGTCATTAAAATTGGCAAACAAAAAGATCATGACATCCAAATTTTTGTGAATAAAGAGAACACTCCAATACGTACCTACTTTGTAGAACCTTAGACGTAGACCTTGCTGTGCCGAACCACCAAATATTTGACTATAGAAGATCCTTAATTATTATGTTAACATTATGTGGTTAAAATAACGCTGTAAATAGATGTGCAAAAACAAGTTTCAATTACAAAGCTAACAGGAAAACATAATTAGCACGAATATCAACGGTTATGTTATTAATCGCAGTTGGAGACATATTTTTTACCTTGAAAACTGTAAATCCAAATTGTGGTTGTAGAAAGTGTGTTTATTTATGTAACTGGCAACATTTTATGTAATCTATTAACCGACTGTTTTGTCTCTCATTTAGTTTTTGGCATAGTTTCGAAAAAAAATTTGTAATCACGGTTTTTCTTAAATGACATAAAGATATTTCTTTTATTGCCGTAATTAGAAACGTTTTTATTATTCCTTTTCCGGCTTGATATTTTCAATGTCCGTAAAAATCCACAAGAAAATTGACGTAGCTCTTAATTATGAAGATCTTTCGAACCGTGATGTCATGCCTGACAGCCCGATGCCGTAATGAGATAATCGGTTCTAAACGAAATACAAATTATAAATCCATTTTTAATAGTCAGCTAGACTAATTGAATATCTGTCTTTATTATTAATTAAATACGACCAGTGTATTATTAGACCGTTAATCGTCTTTTAAATGTTAGTTTTCTACTAATGCATCGCAATTTTGATTCATACTGCTGAGCATGAGCTCCTGGGTTTGATTCGCAGGTCGGGCAAAGTGTTATTGGGTTTTACTATCTAGGATTTCTTAGTAACACCCTGGAGTCTGGATTTGTGCCCGGTTGGTGGCAATAGGCTCGCCTCTTATTACATGGGACTTAAGCATAACTGGCGAAATGTGGGTGTACTATAGGTACACCTTGCCTAATCCTTTTGGGATTACAGGCGTGACGTTATGATGTTATGTTATTCATTGAATTTGATATTAAATCTATTTGCATATGATGATTCCAAGGCGATGATAATAAATTGGAGCGTCTATTTTTTACGTCCGGCTATCGTTGCTTTAGTAAATTATTTCAAGCTGTGTCGTGTTCTATCAAATATGACGCACACGCGAGCCACACCACGATGTACCCGTTCTTTAATAATATCATTACCGCTCAAATGTTTAACACGATGATGCACAGGGGGCCATTACCGCCACTCATTATTGCTTCGTATAAACCACTGCAATTTAGACGCGCAACAATTTTGCTTGTGTACGAATAGTTACGCCATTAGGCTCGGTCGTGAGATTATCTCTAGGCGATAGGGCTGCTAAACTTCTTGGAACTAAGCCTACAAATTAAATTGCTGAACGCTCTTTATAGATAAATCTATCAGTACTTTAAAGTTAATAATAAAATTGCAGTCTCTATTTTTAAACAACACGGAATCATATTTTCAATTTTTATTAGTTCATGACTTTACGTCCTTTATGGCGCCATATTACATTCAATGTGACGTCATACAGCATATAACCAGCGGACGATCCAGCAATACCTCATTTAGAAGTTATAAGGGAACAGATGAACAATACATACTCACATGCAATACATTCATACATACATCTTCACTTACAGGTCAAAATCATGACATAACCCAAGGAGGGTTGCTGTCGATTTAGTCGGGTAGAAAAGGCTATTTTTATTCTTGAAAACACAAATCATTTGTCGAATTGAAGTGCAGCGTTAAATAATCTTAGAACGTGGTCGCTTTTTGGATTCTAGATAAAAACACTGCTTGATCTGACAAAAAATTTACGGATTACCTCGCAGTTCATTTAACTTTTTACAGGATTTTAGACGGGTTTTTAGTTCCTTTGCAACTGAACTCTGTGAAGCGCTTGGAAACGGAAAAAAGGCCACCAAAATAACCAAGTGGAATATAAAAGTACCTAGTTAAAATCTCTACTGTTGAATAAAATGTGACTGAAAATAGTAAAGAAACCATGACTGCCAAAGTGAATCTTGGCTATCGACTTGTGTGTAAACTTGTGATTTGTGGGCTGGGATGACCCTACTTGAGCAACATTAACGTTACACATCGTGATTCATGTCGGATTTACTCGAGTTCTGTTATTTCACGTTATGTGGCAACACTGGGGAAGCTTCTGGAGTCACTATTAAAAAATAAGAACTACTCCATTTTGTCGCACGCATAGATTTATGATTATTTATTCGGTGAATGAACATCGAGCTCGTTTCCAAGAAATCATGTTCTCATTTTGTACCTAATCCTTCGCGAGAATAAAATTGGCATTTTGCAGCAATAACCTATGCGTAAGTTTATGTTCAACTCATAATCTATAGCAATTTATAAGTTTTACTAGAATGCTTGGTGTAATATTATGAACGTTGTTTTTTGAGGCTTACGATGCTTTAATACGACATTAATATTCCCTTCGTTTTTATTTTATGTGTGCAAGAATATCGCTCTTGTCTTCTGTAAATTGCCATAGAACACGGGTTCACGTGTTCTCATGTTTAACATTTCGTAAATTGTGTACCAATTATGTGCAGTTAGAAGCAGGCATAGATAATAAAGTAATAACTCATAGAAGTCATAGAGCTTCATTAGCGCCATTGATATTATTCCAGTGGCAAATTTACATCTTTAATCTATAAGCTAAAAGGTAATTATGATCAAGCGGTGTTATTATTCATGAATGTAGATTAAATTCAAACTACAAATTACTTATTTGCATGTTAGATTAATGTTACCAGTAACTAGGTCTGTAGTCACCCATTACTTTAATTAATAACCGGGTGGTAAGAGTTACTCTTCTCAAATCAGGTTTACGGTCAAATTCTTCCTTGTCATGACGAGTTTTCATTTTGTGATTGATTTTAAGTAAAAGTATGATTAAATAAAGTTGCTCGGAATGAAGCTTTGTAAATCTTTTTTTTTAATAGAAACATTGAGAAAGTTTCATACGCCAACATAAAACTTTAAATGGTTGTGAACTTGACGTTTTGACTTTGACTTTGACGTGCTGACAACAAGGGCTTTCATTGAGGGTTCGAAAAACACGTATTAATGCCTCAAATCGAACCTGCACCCTAATTGCGTAACACATTTTCGTAAACGATTACGACTAATCTGTTTGATTTTGACGGTTCAAGAACATTAATTGCGTTCTATATATTGTTGAGCAGAATTTTTATCGAATTTAAGAAGCAATGGATTAGCAATCTGTTTCAAAACGATTCAGATTCCGATTGATTGTGTATTACGCAATTAGGGTGCTGGTAAAGGTTCGATTTGGGTAAGGTAATACGGATAGAGCATTACAATTTTGACTGCCAACATTTTTTATTTCATCACAAATAAACTAATGTCGGGTATATTGCAGCGTATTTCCGCCCAACAAGCAATTTTTCTCCGGGTAAAGTGCACCTCTGGTCTGGGTTCGATGCTCGGGCAGCGCGCCAAGTAGCGCGGCGGGTCGGTAAATCACCCGCGCGTACCAGGCTCGCAGCGCGTCGAGGAGCTCCCAACCAGCCGCCCTATTGACAAACATACGACTGGAGTATAATGGATTCCGTCGCGATTTATCTACGGGCAATCCATCTCTTTCCTTTGAAAACATTATCTTAATTTAAGTTGACGTCTATAAAATTATAATACTAAAATAGGTTTGTTTATGAGTTATAATCATTTAAAGAGTGATTATCGTTTGAAATTCTTGCCGTTCAACTCATTTTAGTTGTTTATCGTTTTAGACGATTTTTGTTTAGTCTTGCTGTTTTTGAAGTCTATTATTGATCTGCCCACCTTTACATACTGAGCAGTAAGACAGAAACATGCATAGAGTACAAATGAGATGTGCTGCATACGTGGAATAATACATATAAAATTGAGCGTTTTAAATGGCTTTCCATGTATATAGCAAACACTTCAAAGGTAGCTAGCTATGTGGCTTGGTTGTTGGTTGTTTGGCATTTACAATTTGACGAGTGTTTCCAACAAATACCTTGACAGACAAAAGCATTGATCGAAGACTGTGACGTGACACTACGTGACGTGTAATTATTAATCCAAGTGAACACGAGGCGTTAAATTTTAGGCCCATATTCAACTTGCCGATAGACACTTCTACTAAACTATGAAATCCTGGTACTTCAGTAGAATGAGTAATCTTTCTAATTGTTCGTTAATTTATGTTTCAACTGTAAATTAATGTAAAATCGGCAGTTAGGTGCCTAATTAAAATATAGTAAGCAGTATTACTTTATTTTATTGTAGTAGTTTCTTATTCATGATACTTTCATGTTTAACACATAATGGTGCTTAACTTCTTTTCATACTCAATCATACTACTACTAACAAAAAAAAGTTCTTCTAATTTAAATCTGGAGTTAATTTAAAGTTTCCCAACTCATCCCAACAATTGGTAATGGTTTTAACAATTATGTTTTAAAAGACCGTGCCTGTAGTAGAAGGTGACGCTGATTATTGAACTGATGTCGTAAGTAATTAAATTCAAATTTATAAATGTCCCCGGAATATAATATGTATAATATAACCTATCCAGTGATAACTCCTTAAGGCTACCGAAACAGGCGCGACACAAAGGCACCGCTCGTTGCGCGACACGCCGAGGCGTGGCGCCAGTGTGCACGAGACTTTATTTGTTTCGGCAAATAAAATATATTTTTCAACACACTTGCTCGTAAAGTGGCTCTATGGTCACCGCAATTAGGCACAGAATGACACCCATAATCAAACTGTGACTTTTTCATTGCTATAACTCACGAGTGAGTTATAGTTTTTTTTTTTATATTTATTGGTGCAGTGGCGTTGTTCTTAAATCATTTTCTTCGTAACTAGTACTTGTAGACATTTTAATTAATAAATAACTATAAATTCAATAGTGGAAACGAGTTGTGAAAATGTTTCGCTATGGCGGGAAAAATTAAACAGTTTTCCTATGCGCGCGCATTGCGATCGGCCACAGACTAAAGGGATGAGGTTTATTTTTTATTTTCCGCGCATAGCGTTTGCGCCTATTCTGACACGTACAAAATGGGGAATTAAAAGTTTTCTTCTATTACAGAGAAAACAAAAGTTATATTTGAGTGAAAGTATTATTTATTAAACATGTACGAGTTAAAATTATCTATTTAAATAAGAAGTTGCATGAAATGAGCAAGCAATAGAAACATTAATTTATTTGTTCTATTGAACACGATCTTTTTTTGCATAAAATGAGTTTTTATTTATATTTTATTCACAAGAGTGTTGAAAAACGTCGTATGATACACGTGTGTATTTATAATTACCGTCCTCGGGTCTCAATGGCGCCTCGGCGGTAATCACCAATGTTACACACTAGTACCATAATGTACTACATATTATTTAATTGCAATTATTGTAAGAATATAATAACAGATATCAGCGTTTTGTTAATCATAATAAGAACTAGAATAGTACTCGGCTTTGATTTACTACACTGTTACTCAAAATCGAAAGGCGTGTTTAATTTTTTCTATGTATTAGCCATTGAAGAATAGCACTCTGACAGGTTTGGTATGAGACTAGATCTGTTAAAATCATGTTCTATTTCAATAATAACTTTTTAATACATTAATGGGACTAGTTTATAAGTTCATATTAAAGTTATAATAACTTTCAAGGCGCAGTTGTCTCGTCGCGTCCTTTACTAGTGAAGTTATATTTAAAATTTATGATCAAAATAAACAAGAGATTATTGTTCGCATTCATAATAACCACAAGCATGGAAAGCGTAAGCGGATTATTTGTATTCAATTTGGATCGTCAAACTCTTTATTCAACTCCATCGCACAATATCGCTGTCGGTACGGTCGGAAGGTATGCGGGGTTCACATTTCCCCACGAATCGAGCAATTTTCAACGCATATGGACGAGGGGAAACTTGTCGAGAGTCCCTCGCGACTGGAATCTTAAAAGTGCTATAATGGGAAGGAAATACGTTGAATATAGCGCTTAACGATACAAGCAGTATCCTTTTAATTTTATCGTCATTGTTTGCGTGAATAAGTCTTTAACTTTATCTTATACAATGTCAAAATTCGCACTCCACTCTCACTTATTCCAGTGAAACCTACAAAGTAACATTTCATGTGTAAAATAACACTGTTTATCCATTAAAGCGATCATACAAGTATACAGGGTGCTTTTTTCAATTCCAAGAAAGACAAATATGTATTAAAAGTTCACGTCTGGAACCGCTAATTAAGTGCCAGTGTAATTGGTTCGGGAATTAAGCAAATTGCAAGCGTTACTTGCTACACAATTAGCTTCGCCGTAATGTGTTGTGGCCGATGCCTTACCCTTTAGAAACGTGTTTTAAATGAGATAGTAACGATGAAACTGCTTTTTTGTACATTCAATGCGTTTTTAACGTTAAAAGGGGATGACAAGTTTGGGTCTCGGAATCTGAAGATAGTCTTTTTTGCAAAATGTCCAGGTATTTTATATATTATCTGTTAATGAAAACATAATACTGAGTAACACAACTGCAACTTCTGTTAAGTACAATGGAAGCTCACGTTCGTATCGAGTACCCGTCTTCTTTCAGAAATGCGAAATAATGATGTCGTCTAAGTATAACTTTGTTTTGTATGGATGGTATTTGTTCGGGAATCCCACGGTAAATCTCAAGATCTTAAATCAGAGTTCGCCCCATTACTCCCCGTGGACGTCGTAACTCGTAAGAGGTGAATTAGGGTCTCGTAACTAATATTCTTCCTAACCTCTCCCAACTAATCGAAACTTGCTTGAAGCCACTGGGCCAGTCCACAATAAATATTAGATGAATAAAATTGAGACTTGAATTGACAACGGCTCCTTAATTTGCATTCAATGCCATGACTCGTGAGTCATTGGGCTTTTGCCGTTTAGACAAAATAGCCTATTTTGTTGTAGACGACACCACGATCATGATCATGACTGAGATTGTGATGTTCTTAAGGTTTTATGGTCTTAAAACACTAAAAGCTTTAAATGCCTCTTTTAACCTGACAAGTATTTTGAAACAAACCGCCAGGGTATTTTCTAAGCATATTTTTCATGTACAGCAAGGTACTTCTCGAGTTAATGCTGTACCGTTTGTACCAGGCTAGCATAAGCACGCGCGTCATAAAAAAAGTTACGAGGAGTTATCAAAAGGGCGCAGTAAAGCCAGCATCGTCGCCATCGCTATAAACTGCCCGCTCTATGTAGGGTTGCCTGCCATATACTAAGTTTTCCACACTACTTAGAAGTTTCGAAAAGTGCTTGGGGACATAGCGATACCCTTGAGAAAACTGTTAGGAAGGAAATCTGGTGTACTATCTGTACTTACTATTTATTCGAAATGTTCATGCGACTGGTATTTTAATAGAAACATGAAGTAATTTAACAGTTTATTGTTTCTATGTCTTGGTCCAGAATGTTTTATACTTTCACAACATTGGAAACTAGTGTAAACGAAAAAGTTAATGAGCATCTGTTGACGGTCTATGGTGTCGTTCATAGAATAGACTCTCATCGATTCCAAATGATCAATTACGTGGATATGGTTAAGGAATGCCAAGGCTTACAGTATTTCATCAAACAAATTTCGTAAAACTGTACTAGATTAGACTTGATAAAAAGCGTGAACACTGAATAATAGCATCCCTGTTGCGCTGTTCTTTTTTCCTATTAAATTTGAAACTGCTCCGTTCAGACATACAGCGAGCCATGTTTAAAGTATATAAATATATTATATATATAGTATGTAGTGTGTGTATTTAAATATAAATTATTTCCCTAACATTAATGTAGACAGTTAATTTTAAAGACCTTTGTTTACGAGGACATCATAATTTATAACAATCATCAAAGAGCGCTTTACTGAATAGTAGCGATCAGTGAGTGAACAGTTCAATTGAAGATTTATCGATCAAATTAAATGTAATACGATGCATTACTAAAACATTAGTTTTTGGCTAAATAAGAGACATTCCATAAATTCAACTTAGTTATGGTCTATGTCGTTTGGTGTATTTGTCATAGAGAACAATAAAATGTTAAGTTCGGGTGTTGGAAGGTTGGGTGATAAAATAAAACAGTCCCAGTTTATAGATAACACGATAATGGATTTCTAAATGGCACGCTGGCACGAAACGTACATTTCCTTTCGCTTTTAAAATTCTCGTCATAAACTAGTGGGTATAATAAGCAGTTGCTTTACGTAAATTTGAAATGTTTTAGTCATACCTAAGCGTGGTGCAAACGCTAATCCTGTGGCAGTTTGCATCTTCTACTAATCTAATGCTCACAGTTGTAAATTGCAATGAATACGCATAGCTGTGGCACAAAGTACGCACCTAGCCCGGGTTTATGTTACGCTTTGTGAGAGTAACCGGGCTTATCTACGCTGTTTTATGACTATTTTACGATTATTGCCCCTTTGAATTGGTTATAACTTCGTACGATATGAAATTTCTATAAAGGAATAATTTCAAATGGACATGTTCATTTAAGTGGTTTTTACGGCGCTGTATTAATTTTTATAGCTCTAGGCCCGGTGAGCTCGCCATGCTGTTATTTAAATTTCATCTTCTATCGCAGCCTCCGATGTGAGGCTGGAGGCTGTATACGTGGATAGAATTCAATTTGTTATTGTTAGTTAGTCAGTCTAGTTCGTTAGCCTGTTGCCAATTATAGGACAATAATTTAAAATTTCCTCGTATCATAATTAACACGTTGCTTATCATATCAGTTAGTACGTTAGTTCATCACTTATAGTTTATTGTCGTAGTTATGTATTTATGAATTTGGCAAAACTTCACTGATTATGGGGATCCATAATTAGTGAGATCTGGTTGATTTTGTGTTATTGCACTTGTTGTCGAAGAGTGGATGAGATGATGTAATTGTTGCAGGGCTACAATGGTGTGTGCGTGTGCGGGGCAGCGGGGGGCGGGCGCGGGCAGCCGGCGCGCATGGCGGCGCCAATGAGGGAGGGCGCGCCGGCCGGCGGAGCTCGCCCCGCGCCCCACGCGCACCCCGCCAACTTCGAGTACGATGACAACGAGTGGGACATCGGCATCGGCGACCTCATCATAGACCTCGATGCCGACATAGAGAAGACAGACGAGGCGGGCGGCATGGCGGCGCGCGCCGAACCCGACGCACAGCGCACCGCGCTCAAGATGAAGATCAAGCGCACTAAGCCTGGCACCAAGAGCTCCGAAGCCAAGCACGAGATCGTCAAATCGAACGAAATGAACGGCGACCCTAAGGCGTCAATGCCCGCGCAAGCCGCGCCGCCCGCCGCCGCCAAGCGCGGCTCCGGCGGGCACCGAAGAGATAAGGCGCGTGACAAGCACCACCACCCTCACGCGCCACACGACGTCAACGGCATGGCCCGCGTGCCGCCGCCGCCCAATGCGCCCGGCCCGCCCGCGCCGCCGCCGCCGCACCCGCCTGCGCTGCCTGCGCCCGCGCCGCACGCGCCGCACGCACCGCACGCACCGCACGCCGCGCCCGTCAGCAAGCCGGAGCCGCGGCCCGCGCCCGCGCCGCGACTAGTAGAAAATAAGCCCCCCGCGCCTGCGCCCCCTGCGCCCACGGCCCCCGCGCCTGCGCTCCCACCGGCGCCTGCGCCCGCGCAGCACCCGCCGCACGGGCACCATACCTCGCATGCGACGCATGCACCTTCCACACCTTCAAAACCTGAACCTGACGACTCACGGCAAGAAACGCACAGTTCGCAGCCACCAGCCAAGAAACAAAAAACAGAATCTAATAAGGTACTTATTCAACTTATAACTGACTTGAAGTAGATTGATAAGCCTGAGCCATGGCGTGGATAGCTTATACCGTGGACAGTCAGACATTACGTTGAATTTTGTTTGACTGGAATCAGCTGGTCACGTGCGCTCTATGTAAGAATTCATTGCTGCTTGCCTCAAATAGTAGACATTCAGGTCGCGGTCTGATCAGTGAAACATGTTTGACGGGTCCTCTCTTCTAGAACAACTCTCAACTTTGTAGGTTGGCTAACCTACGTCTAACTCAAACCGGCTTCTAGGCTTGAGATCACTTATATTTGTCTTCACACACATAATCAGCTTATAGGTACTGTTCTCACTGCTGGGACACAGGTTTTTTCCCGGTGAGAGGGCCGTAATCCACGCGGGCCCAGTGCAGGTTGGTATATGTCACATGTCGTCGAATTTTTGGTTCTAGGACATGCCGCATGTGCATATTTGTCTAGTCAACTGCTTTTTTATAGTTTTGGGGACATTGGTCTGGGACCCACGCCAACGCCCAGATTCAATCAAAGCGGAAGAGAGAAGATATGACGGGTCGCACACAACGAATGAGTTATTTTATTGCATCGAAACAAAGCGCGTACACAAACCCATCCATTGCTCCTCGCCGCGAAACCAGACCTAAGTATTTATTGCGGCTTCGAGGTTCAAGGATTCGTCTGTTCCAGCGGCCGTCACTTCTTCCACAGACATTGCCCCTTGACCAGTGCCCCTTGACCTTATTGATTCCGCAATCAATTTTCACTATGTTGTTTGGCAATTTGGCAACTAGAGTTTATGTTCGAATAATTTTAGATCTCTTCTTATTATAAAAAAGAAAATGACTTATACAAAAATAGTTTGCTGAGCAATAAAGAATTTGTGGAAGTTAGTGGCAATGAATAACGACGACTTGAAGTTCAAATTCTGCAATTAACAACTTTGGCAAAGCCTTGAAAGAATTCGTAGTTTTTTGACCTCGGCCACTAGAAACTTTCCTAAATGTTACCGAATGGACTGAAGCGTTGACGTATCATCATCGCAATATAGAAGTGCAGTCACTCGCGCTAATCGATCGATCACCCAATCGTCGCTGATAACGATAATCGCTCGCTAATCGACTGATTGCTCTTATCGTGTGTGTATCCGATTGTTTCGGAACAGTGTATTTAATTGTCCGGGCTTAGGGCTGTTTGCGAGCATGATTGAGTGCAAACGGTCGTGGGGTGTAATCCGGGGCTGTCGCCTGCCGCATCGGTTCATTAAATCACCCCAGCGGGCCGCACCTCGCCCCCCGCGCACCACACTTCTCCCCTGCGACGTCACAATACCCGCTGCACTCCACAAATTAATGCGATTGTGGCCTCCGAGGCAAATAAGGCAGTGTATCTTCGATGCAAAATTGCTGAAGCCAAATTATACAAAACAAAGCTACCAACGCTCGAATTCACAGTCGAGCATTGTTCCATAATTTGATCTTCATCCAAGATTTGTTACTTAAATAGAAATTGTTAATTGTTAACATTCAATCTCATTCAAGATTCCCCTCGGCATTTCCATTTTCTTCATCGAAATGAATAGTTGAGAATACGTGTCTAGAAAGTGATCACATACAAATTCGAAGCTGGTCTCCGGCCGTATGTATATTAAGAATTGAATGTTGTTGCAAGTTGTCATGCGCGGTACACATAGAGAACATTATAACTAATGGGGATGGGCTCGTTAACTCTTGGTAATCACCATCCACCGGCCGCTTTCCCTGCCTCCTATAAAATAGTTAAAACTACTACGTTAATAAAATACCTCCATTGAAGAATCCTCATCGGCTTGTGCACCTGCATGCAATGAACATCTTTCACAATGCTTAAGCGAATGCACGACACGCATCATTAATCATGGCGACGTGACTCCGAGCTATTGCCAAAGGTTTATGCAAACCGCGTCTCGTATGAACTCATCACGCTCAACCACATCAAATTATGGTTAGTTTGTTACATTAAAGTTTTATCAACGACAGCTGCTTCAGCAATTTCGCGTCCGCAATATTTTATGGCACAAGCAAGATTACTGGGCGGCATGAATGTTTAGGGTGAATCTAAGATGAAGGGATCGCTCCCTTTTGCTTGTCTTGTTATTATTCGCTCGAGGGTTGCGAACACATCGCCGTCTCCCAAATTCCATTCATTAATCACTGTCGGGGGCTCTTAAAAATTTCAAAAGTGCCTGTGGAATCAATTTAACGTTCGCTCCCTAACTTGGAAAGTTTGTGAGCGTGATAATTAAAGACGAGATATCAATTTTGAAGTCTTTACTCTTAGTTTAACAATGTTCAATTCAAAGATTTAATCCACTTAAGTCTTATTAAAATGTGATATCGTAAAATATAAACGTAATAAAAAAATTAAGAAATGCTTTGAATTTCTTTTGAAGTCTTCAAAAGAGGATTCCAATTTGTTTTGAAACAGCATTTGAATGTTTCTGTTATTACAATGAATGGTTTTCCACGGTACTCAACAATCTATTGTAGGTACAGTAAAAAACTGACACTTAATTGCTGTTATTCTGAATTCCTTTCACACGATAATATTATTAATTCGGTGATGTGAAAGCCGGGTGCATTCAGTTGATCCTCTTTATTTACTTACAGTATCTGTGTGCCCCTGGCCATTGTCTGGTCTCGCGGCACTTAAACTGTCGTATACTTAATGCACCATTATTATGACCAGTTTCGAATGAGGGGTGATACCCCTCGTCAATGATTTTCAATACGTTCGTTCAAACGCGCTCGCTGCAGTTATGACCCTTTTAATCTGACAAAACGCATTTCATAGCTTTCTCCCCATCGATGTTCTCTGTCCTTGTTGATTGATAACGTTTAATGAGGTGGAAGATAACCAAAATTAAATATATACAATCATTGCAAACATGACACAAGTTTTATGTTATTTTGAAACCTGCCATACAGCGTCGAAGTCGTTTTAAATAATACCTATTGTAGTTAATATTTGCGTGTGTGTAAGTTGGTAAATTGACTCAATTTTACATAAATGTAAGTAAAAACTTGATAGTTACTATTGAATAAAGATAAGACAATATAAATAGCAAATATAGTTAACGTTTTATAGCTTAGATTAAATATTTATCAAAATCTCAGTGTCATTTTATTCGATCTCATAGATGAGATGATGAAAATCTATTTTCAAAAGATCACGTACTTTTACCTACAATAAAAAAGAGATCAGAAGGATAAATTTATAGCCGTGGCAAACGTGATAAATTAATAGAATTTCTATCAAAGTGACCAGGGGAGCATGATATTTAACATGTATATGTCGTCACAAATGAGGTTAATAGCACCGCAGCGCTCGATTATACCGATCGCTCTGAATAAATTTACATGTTGATTGCCGGCTGATCAGTGTTCTCACTAAACTAACTGCTAACTGGCTGCCAAGCTCACCGCTTACATTAAATAAATATGTTGGAGCTTGTGCCGCAAGTCACGCCAATTGTAAAATCTATTTGTGTCTGATTGCACGGGTTTATATTCTTGTAGTACTTATACGGCTACTATGAACCTGTACGGGTATGCATCCCAACCGTCATACAAGTTATTAACCCAGACATTCATCGAGGTAGCTATAATGCCCGAGTGCCATGTAATTAATCTGCCGGTGTGTAAATAACCAAAAGAGAAGCGACGCACGTTATTGCATAATGTATTGAGTGCAATCTGCAAAATTGAACCATCTCTGACGTGAGTGATAAATTCCAATGAATTTTGCGCTTCAACAACTTTATTGATACGTCGAACGTACGTATCGCGTTACCTGCCCCGGGCGTATCATCATTCATTTAAAAAAAGCGTTATTGCTTCAGCCAAACTCCATGACTTCATGCCGTGAATTAAAATTTTAATATCCTATACACGGAGTAATTGATTGATGCGATAAAATAAATGGGCTATCGGGCTCCGCCATAACTCCCTGGTAGGACCGCGGAACGAATCGCAATTATTACTATAAAATAAACGCACCACCATTATTAATTTACTCGTTCACAGCGGTCGTGTCGGTAGGATACGCAATGGAGAGCTAGCTATGTTACAAATATATATATATCTGCTTCATACAAGACTCTTCTACTAAATCGTTTTGATCTCATTTACGAGGCATATAGCCGTGATAATTATAACAAAGTTGCAATGTATTTTCATAAATTAATTCCCGACTTGAATGTGAACTAGACAAGTATGTAATTGTTTTTTTCTGTATTGGAAGTTCATTATTCTGTTGATCAAGACTGCTGCGAGTGCGAGGAGGTAGTTCCCAGCTGCCGGCGGCTACTGTGTAATTATTATTGGCGTAATTAGGATGTGAGGCCGGGCAAGGCCCGCGGCGCCGACAGCGCTCCACTCTAACAAATGCCATTATTATTTCCGCTTCGCATTATACTCGGCTGCGGTTTGTTACGTCCTCGTTTATTATGTCATGAACAATTGAAACGATAATAAATATTCGCTTCTGCAAAGCAAATTGATTCAACAATAATTGCAATGATCTGTAAGTTATCACGATTCACGCTCAGCTCGCTTCAACTCCGTTCTCGGCGTGCGCAGTTTATGTTTACAGTTACTTATTTAACGGTTTTGCAATTTGGCTGAGTAACTGAATATTATTCCACTCGAAATGTTTGCTGGCCTTTTGACAGCTGCCATTGAGTTTTATTGAACGTCCCTTACTATTACTTCAATTAACACAAAACTCGGTCTGTCATCACTAGAATAACGCATTAGGTTGCGTTCGCTCGTTATAAATTCCCCCGTCTAAGTTGTCATAAACCCCATTTAAGTTAGGTTGTACGGTATTCTGGTTGTTGGAGCGCGTTGGGTCGACTGTGGAGTCGTTTCATATTTTGTCGACAGGATCCGGGATCGAGTCGATTGTTTTGTCGGACATGGCATCGGCAGTAATCCGCAGCTGGCGTTTACCTGCGCGTCTCTTTGTTCGGTAGAGTTTCACTGCGACAGACACGACCAACAGATTTGTCGCATCACACATCGTTTTCAAAGGTGTTTAATGAACGGCATAGAATGCTTTGAATTTATCTTTGAAACTAAGTTAAGCACTGCAAATGGAATTGCTTATGACTTGTGTAGAGAATTGAGTGACTAGAAATTAGAAATGTTACATAAACTACAAAACGTTCAGCAGATCTATACGTCCATTCCTGTAAAATAATTTTACAGTCGACGCTGTCCAGTAATCTGCGGCTGTGCGTCAGAATGAAACGATGGAAAAACCATTTAATCGAACCCAATAAAACTACACGATTTCGGAGTTGTACGAACAAATCGGATCGCTCGACTAGTTCGTCGACTAATAAAACCTTCACAAACAAAATATAGGGGAGCTTGGGATCAAAAGCCGATTTTTTGTTACTTTTTTTATAAGCCGCTATTTTGCCCTCTTTTGTGCCCGTGTTGTTTACTAATGGTTTCTGTTGGGTTCGACTTAAGATAATAACTCGGGTTTTTTCTCGCCATGTGTCGTGCTCGTGGTGAGCGAGTTTATGCCGCCGGAAATGCGAGAATGCTGTTGGGTCGGATTAAAATATAAATATATTTGTTGATTTTTCGGCTTAATCTGTAAACGGACGAGTGCCGCATGCATGCGCGTCGCGTTTTTGTTTTATTTTCGTCCGGAGCCGCCTAGCCGGGGCCGATTACGGGCATTTCAATTCACTTTCATTTCGATGTCAACGTTTGTTTTTCAACCGATTCTGCTTTATTAAACTGCTCGAGGCGCCCCTTTTTCCCCTTCATTTTTCATTTAGCCGCCGCAATATCCGTAATCGTTATCGGTGGTTAATCAATCACAGCTCTCGTTTAATTCCCCAATATCCTGCGGTATCCAACTAACAATTACATGTGAGGGTCGGGATCACCGGCGGCTGGCGGACAACGCGGTGCCAATAACATAAATTGTCACGGGTGGTCGGAAGTGGCCCGCTCTCCCTCCGCGCGGGGCGCGTTCCTCGCGCCTCCTCGCGTCTCTGGTCTCCTAGTCGAGAGCTCGAGATTGCTGTCGGCTTGACAATCGATATTCAATCTCTTTTGACTTTTTGTACGCTCCTTCTTACTTTGTGTCGACGTTTAGCGCAGATGATTGGGACTGAGGCGAGCATTTCTCCTTTCTTTAATCGATGTCTGGTAATTGATTTCGCATTGTGCCTTCTTAAATGTGTCTCGTTAATTTTTCTTTGAAGACTGAACAGGCTTTATTGCCTATTTGATGTTTTCATTCTATTATATTGTTCAAAGAGAAAATTGTTTGAACAGACGTTGTCACGACATTTGTTTTATCGAAATTTTATTACTCGATAAAAGCAATTTATCATCGCTAACATGTTTACTAAGCAGTAGCTCGTTTATGTGTTAGCATTTAAATCAATTAGATATCCTTGAACTTTGGTTTGATTGTGGATTATTAAGAAATAGATGAGCTGAACCATCCCTCACACAATATTCACGACGATAAATTCGCAAATAAATTACTCTTAAACACTTATCAAGAAAATTCAACAATCTACGTAGTGTGTGACTGAGTGAGCTAAAAGCTTTTAATACCGTTTACGATTTCACAGAGCTCGTAATTACGACATAGTTGAACTAATTAGTGAATTCCGAGCGTGAAGCAGCCATCGGTCGGAGGTAATTACAAATCCAACCCGCGTCGCTTATCCTACCAAGTTATAATTGAAAGCTCGGTGGCCCAGAAGCCGGGAGCCTCGTGTATCGCGTTATTAGGTGCGCATACGTAATTTGTTTGTTAAAGACGGCACGCAGTTATACCCGCTGTGAATAATTTAAATTCATCCCCTCGATGTGACGCGGGGTTGGCGGCCTCCCGTATCGATTCTGTGCTTTGTTCCTCTGTGTGTGTGTGTTTGCGATGTGCACTCCATACTTTCGGCGGTGCTCTGCTCCCCTAGTATTAGTGAGCACGGATTCTCGGCTCGTTCGGTCGGTTTGCCGCAAAGCCGGGCTATCAGTTGATACTGACGCTAGGGTTACCGAAAGTAATCTGCCCGTGAGATGCGCAGTTTTATAGCCAACGGAGAAACTATAAATATACACTGGTCCACTAGACCTTTTCATCACGTAAATGCTATAAAAATTAAAACTTATGCATAAAGTCGTAAATTATTCATGAAAAACACTCTATTCTCTTACTTGTGATGTTAATTTTATTCTAATTTTAATAATTGTATTCAAAACATGTAACATTATCTATCTAATGAAAAGTTTGGAACCTTTTATTGTAGTAATCTAGACAACCCTAGAATAAAGGGATTTATTTGATGCCTTTTCTGCGTATATCGTGCCCGTTGTGGTTAGGAGCGTCGGTAATGTTTGAGTGTATCAATTTATGTTGTATAAAAAATATATTTCAATTGAAATGTTGTTGATGTTCGGGCGTCGTGTTTACATAATTATCGTAAACAAAATGACACGCTGACAGCCAGAGTATTAAGGGGAAATATATGTATTATTAAAGAACACATTCCACTTAATCTCTGTGGCTAATTTGGAATGTTTGTATCCATAATATTTAGATGTGATGGTCGCCCACACAACAGCGGACTTCTATTTCTACACCTCTGAGTTTTCAGAAAGAGGTTGGACTACAGTTCCTATTTCTATCGCGATAAGTATCATTTGGCTTTCAGGCGACGTATACTTGCGTATATTTTGTTGACAAGAAAACTGTACGCCAACATTGAAATATACGATCCATTAAGATTTTTCTGCGGTCGTTAGTAGGTACGGCGAGCACATCGATACGAGTAATATTGCGTATCTAAAACCGTACACCGCTTGACGTCCGTACCACTTGCCGTCGCTAACAATAAATGACATTGATGTTACATTTAGAAGCTAATTGAGATATCACGATAATCTATCTAATGACTCGTACGTGGGTCGCCGTCATAGTATAGAAATCGGAAAATCTAGCACAATCATATCGCTATCCAGGACACTCGAAGTTGCCTTATTAAGACATCGGCAGCAGAACATGCTGGCGGCACTTGAGAATCTATTTAATTAAAACTTATGTACAAAATTTGCACGACTTAAGTAGACAAGTAGGTACATAACTGCAGAGTATGTACCTTGCAATGTTAATAATAAGATGCACAAAGCTAAAGTTTACACATAATATTGTGCTCATGACTCATGAGAAAAAAATATTGCTGCCAACATCATTCTTTTCAATTACCGTTTCGAATGACACAGAATTGTTGTAATTTTTTTGTTGAAACAAATACATCGCTGTACCGTAGTGTAAGTATGTAACAGTGCCGTTCATAATACGTCCGTGGATGAAAATAAACCGACATTTTATTTTTATCAAGCTTGCAACGCTAACTGTGACGGGCTATCTGATAAACGCGTGAAATATAACAGCTCGGCGATGGAGCAAATTTAAGTAATTATGTACCGCGCGAACTGTCTGTCGTTTGTAGAATACAATTAATTATTTTATTAATTTTGAGTCGACTCTTGGATGTGTTAATTTCGGGAGGTCCTATTTAGTCAAGTGATAAATATGTTCGAAATGTTGGTATATGTATAATTAGTATAAAAATTATGTCATAATTATAGAACTAAATAAAAATGAAATGCTGTTCGTTGGTTAGGTTGTTTTAAAACGTTCTTCATAGTCCGAATTAAGTTTTTATGGAATGAAAAATTGGAAAAGTTTATCGGTAAAATTTTCTAATTCGGGAGAACTAAACGTCCTTTTTTCAATGGGATTTTTATATGGAATCAAGACCATATTTGAAATTTTGATAGGACGTCTGTAGGGACAGCTAGTTGTATTAAATAGATTGGCAAACAATAGGGCTCTTTGTAAAAACACTCTAGAACGTTCTAAAGTGCGGTAAATCGGATGGGGTGAAAAAATTTGGAATTATGGAGGGTGATATTATAACAACATTGAAGTAGGTAATTGAACTGACTGTGACTACATCATTTTATTTATTTTAGTACAATCTAAATTGAAACGTAACTTCGAGAGAAAATGACATTTTTTTTATTTTTTCTCTTTAATGTTGTATTATTGAAGCAATCTCATAAATTAATTGAAATAATAGTCTGAATTTAAGAATTATTAATTTGCTTGTTTTGGGCTATCTAGATTACCTACTCCACTGATATTAACTAAAGCTTTTGTAAAACTTTTAGTTGCAAAATAAATCTAATGATTGGAATTATTTTTAAAGAAGTAACGTTAATTCAAATCTGCCAACACTCGTTAAGGCTCCTACAAACAGGTGCACCCGACGCGCGGAGCGCACGCGTCATGCTAATAAAATACTGTTAATAAAATATATATCATAATATGTACTAATATTTTATAATTTTAAAGATAATGTAAGTAGGTTTTCATAGAATTAAAAATACGGAAGCCTTAAACTGCTGGCTAGACCGCCAAGAAATGGAAGACATTATACGAAACATCCTGTTTCCTCTATAAAGCAGCCACTGTAAGAGAGCCATACAGCGTAATAGGTACCAGGGTTACAGCGAGGCGAGATGTTAGTCAAATGGCGCGCAATATGCGGCTTGGCTGAGAATAATTCCCTCAGCCATCACGGCTCGCGGCGAAGCTACAACTGAATAAAGTTTTGTACCGCGTTAATTGCCACCAGGGGCTTAGCCGAATGGCACGTCTTTAATGAGACGACTTCTTTAATGAAAATACCAAATGAACGTGTTGTCATTTCACATTGTAGACGTGAAAGTTGGAAAAGCTCACATTCAGACCGTTAGGTTGCATAGCTGCTTTAAGCCGTCCTTTGAGGATTATTTCCGCTCCTTATGACGTTAGAAACACAGCAATTATGTTTCTGTTAAAAAACCACAACACGAATTTAGATAAACAAAAGCCTGTTATAATGGGTACACGGAGGTAGGTGCAGCTCGCATTTATTACGCTGTAAAAGGATATTGCATGCTGCTATTTTTTGCTAACGGATGCGTAAAAAATAGCTATTGTATTAAAATGACCCCGCGCGAAAAAGGTTTGGCTTTGAGACTGGAATACAAAAGTTATAAGCCCAATAATATCGGTTTGGCTACAGTGCCTACAGTAATATTGTTTCAACTCTTCAACAATGTAATAATATCCGAGCTGTAACCTGCTATGACAATATTTATACAGTTCATTTATATCTTGACAGAAATATTTTAGATTGAAAGAAAACAACACAAATAAGTCGTTCATTTTTTTTTACAAAATACAAAAACATCGTCATGTTTTGTTTTTCATTTTGCCACACTGACAATAAGTAGGTAGTTGGCATAGTAATCTATAAATTATTGTACATTAAGTCACTTTTCGTGTCTGTCTTTGTGGATTTTGATTCGGTTTTCAACATCATTTGAAGAATGTATTCTGGAAGGTTTATTATGTTTTTAAACTTACAAAAATGTCGGGATGTGTCATGGGATACCCTATTGGAACGACGTTCCTTTCGCTGTTTAGTATGTATTTTAACAGCCATTTATTTGGTCTCAAGTTTCAAGTGTCAAAAGTTGGTGGTTTTTTCATAAACTAGATGGCTTTAAAAAAAACAATTATGGTTCAAAAAACCTTTCATAATAAGTACCCCAAGCTCCGATATAGTAATAAAGAAATCTCAATGTTTGTCAAGTCGTAAAAGCCGTGCGAAGCAGGGTCGGGTTATTATCATTCTTCTTCCCTTATCCCAATTTATTTGAGGTGGTGTGTATTTTATCTCTGCATTTCTATTTAAATACAACCAAATGTGAAACAATCAGTCAATGAAGATGATTATAATCGTACTAAATCAAGAAGGTTTACAAGAAACTGGTTTGTTGAATAATTTATGACCGTCATCAGATAATCAAACCAGACACAAACCTCGATTAAACCATTTTATCTAAAGCCATCGGATACTGGTTTGTACACAATACTCGAGGTAATTAAAACGGCAAGTCTTAACCCAGCTAATAAGCTTAATTCCGCAACAGCAGACGGTTCTCATGACTCGACTAGGCGAACATAGACACATAGGAGTTAACTTTTTATAACACGTCTTTATTAATTATACAGATTAGCATGTAGATAATTGAAATCGTGTAAATAATCGGCTAAGATGTGGCAACTCATCAACTACCCAAAAAATAAATGAAAGTCATTGAGACATGTGCTTCTCGGAACGATCGGTTCGGGTATGAAGTTTTCCATAAAAATGTCAACTCGATATAAATGGCATGGTCATTAAGTCTATTAATTGAACATATTATTATTAGATATTGGGAAAGTATATATTTAAGTGTAATACCTACGAAATGTTATTTTAGATATTGATTGAACAACAGGTCTTGATTACTTGATCAAAATGTTTATAATTTTATCTCCAATATCACAGTGGTCTACACGAAATTAAAATTACGATACAAAAAAAAAGTTATTTATTTGCCGAAATCAAAAACAGATTACACCAATGTTTATTGGAGTTTTTATCGAGTATACAAAAAGCTAATCGATAAAAAAAAAACATCAAACAACTAGTTAGAGGTACCCAGGCAGGTACCAGGTTTCTTATTTTGGCTATAAACTAATAGTAATACTTAATTTAAACACAAATGGTGTTAAAGACTTATTGACTAATTAGTCGAAGAAAGAATTTAGTTTTTGTAATCAGAGAATTTATCGCCAAGCCAAGCAAAACAGAGTTTAGTTCTACACACAAACCGATTTTACAAACCGGTTTATTCAATTTAATGTTAGGTAGGTGCTAAAACGTCTCATCGGACGTTATCTACGATCATCTTAATTATTATGTTACAATTTTATTATTTTGAACAATTTTCACTATTTTAGTCCTGTTTGCGGGAAGCCTTGATACTGCGGATATTTTAATAAAACTAAAGTATTTACATAGGTATACACTATAGTTTAAGGTTTGATTATTGTCTAATGTTATGCGAATTATGCGTCATAATAAACGTACCTACATTAAATCAACGACTGCTTAAAATGTCACTAGAAGTGGGACTTAAATTCGATAAATCTGATACGTTATCTTCTCATCGTGGTGTTAAATGATAAAAAATAATACTAGGGCGCGATAAAATCAATAGTAAAATCGCTGACTCGAATCCAATCAGTGGCGGCGCCTATGAATTGCGTTTTGTTATTAGATTCATTCTGTGTTTCTTGTTCTTGGAAAACAGATGGTATCATTGCACTCGTAATTACTTAAGTAAATGTAAAGGTATGATAATCCTATCTTATCTAACCTTATACTATCCATCTATTGATGTAATGTAACGAACGACTGGCACATTTCCATAATTTAATGCAAACCTCAACTCTTCTTGGCTCGCAATGTTTATGGTTGATTTATGCATAAATCATATTATAATTTTATGTGTTTCGAGTGTTTGTCTTCCTTATCGCTCTTATCATGACTGATATCTAACTTATGGTGTGCATCGAGCATAAATCATAAGACCTAATTTTATTTACAGTTACGCGCAGTAATGATTATTCTGAACAGTTTACTGGGCACCGCACGATTATTTATTTTCTGTGGAGTCTCCTCGAACGCTTGACTTGTTTTATACATTTTATTGAAAAACCTGTTTACTCCGTTAATGTATAAATTGACACTTAATTATATCTAGTTGGTCATTTACGCCCGCGGCCAGTCAGATGAAAACTAATAGCAGGTAGTATTGATAATTATACATAATTTAGCTTAAATTACTTTAAGCAAGTACTGAAAGTAAGATCGATCGAATATCACATTACGTAACATCATGATATTAATAACCCGTCTAATGTCAGATTTAATATCTTAATGCGTTTATTGATTGATGAATTTATGTAATATGTATTGAGACAACAACATGTTACGTTTTATGTAACGAAATTAGATGCTAACAAATATTTGAGTTTTTTTCTTGTTGCACGCGGTATTTATTTGTGTAGGGGAGCGTTAATAAAATCCTCATTAGTCAGCAAGCGAGCCGTCCCGGGGCATTTAAACAATGTAGGCGTCGGAGTCGGCTCCGCGATTGGCCATTATACCATAAATCAGCGTTGACGCGCCACAGTAATTGGCTCGGTGACCGCGGCCAGCGGGCCGCCGCTGCTGCGTCCGACTAGATTGCCTCTCCGTTTGATGGACCCCTAGTATTGCACAATTTCGACACTAATGGCTATGCTCTTCTGCTGCCCTAGTCTAAAAGATTGATTGATTTTGGTTTGCCAAATTTTACAATAACAGAACAACCAGACTAGACTCACTTCTTTTTCTGTTCAGTGGCCGTTTGTTATAACAAACACACGTGATAATTTTACAAAATATTCATGTTTTTTTTTGTACTTTAGCTGTTTTAAACAAATTACTACAAGCGTTGAAAATAACGGAATTTCTATAACAATGGATCTATGCTCATGTTGTATAAATTATGCGATATCGATAGTACTGAATATTTTAACCGACCGACTGTATAAATAAAATAATATTTATCAATAGCTTAACGGCGACTTAGAATGTTTTATGTAAGTAGGTACTGAAGTTGTGTACCTACTACGAAAAAGTTAAATAAGAGAGATTTAGTAAGAGACACAGAATATATCCATCTTCTCTCTCATGTAACGAAATGTGCCTAAACGTGAGACGTCCTTTATGTTTCACTATTAATTCTCGTCTTATTATCAAATCGCCGCTTACGAAGATTCACTTAAAAAAATACTATCCTTGACTCCTCAGGAATGAACTCAAATTCTCAGAAGTTTAATTTCAAGGTGATGGATGTTACGTGAATATTAAGTGATCAAAACGTTTACGTGTTTTATTTGTATGAATGATTGTTTTAGAATGAAGTATGATTAAAGATTACTTATACAAATACTTAATGGCACTTAATATCAACTCTGCTAACAGGTTAACACGATATAGTAATTACATTTAATAGCAGAATCTATTTAATTAACCATGTACACACAGCAACCATTTAAAGGTTATGTTAAAAGTTTTGTAACTAGTGGCAACTTTGTCATCTTTTTTATGTACAATTTACAACATTTTCGCGAGCAGTCACCGGCCATCGTGCATCATTTGTATTACCATAACATAAATTATACATTTGGCATTACTAAACGTGGTTTTCCATTGAAAGTTTAATAAATAATGTATTTTTCTGAAAGTCTATAATAGGTCAGTTCAGTCGAGTATGAGTTAAACTCGGTACTCGTGTGACTTGAATACTTGTATCATTATCATACTTTCGCACATAATGACTGACGTTGACACACAACCATAAATTACACATGAAAAGACGCCAACTTTCTTTAACAGTTCATAGACTATCGCAACTAAGTTTTACACAACAACAAGCATAGACATTTTAAAACATTCTCGAACAAAGAGATTTTATTTGAAAAACGATTTCGTCACAAATAAAATGTGAAGGACTTTATGAGTTGTTAAATTGTTATTACTTCCAGAAAATATAAAGCTATTATATAAGCATGTATGAATTAATTGATTTCTTACGAGAGAGGATTATGTTTTATAAATAACGTGTCTCTGTTTATTTGCTTTGCAATTAATTTTATTGTCTGTAAATAACACTAATAAAACATGCGTTACTAAAGATAAAACTTAATGGAGGTTGACGATGAGTGATTGATTATTTTAAATACGATATAATGAGTGGGTTTATCAATATCCGCTGGTAGACATGACATATCAATATGTAATTTTGTCAGCGAAAATATGAGTGTTTCATATCCTGTTCGCTTTTTTTGTTTCTGAAGCGACATTTCATTTGTGTCACGTTTGCCTCGTAAACCTCGTTGAAGACTAATGTACGGAACCCAAACGTAAAACGAACTTAACACGCCTAATATAAGTACCGATAAATCTTCCATTTTCAAAGTGACAGCTGCTAACTTCGCTCCTCAATACGTATTATTCACAGTTCACACAAAGTTATAAAGACTCCACTGTTATCCTGGCGTACTATTACGACAACAACCATTACAATAAATCGAGATAAACACAACGTTTTTGTGATTACATTTGTTTGTTCAGGCTAAAAAATAAGTACGACAGTTGAATATAAAACGCAAATAAGACTCCTAAAACAGATATACATATTTGTGTTTTCATTCAGTTGGAATGGTTCCAACGACCGTCAATCCTATTTAGATGACGTCACGATACAATATGTACAACGTATCGAATTTTTCTTTTCTGAAATAAAGCTGGCTGATTTCAGCTTTAAATGATAAAATTGTCGAGCGGAGTTAAAAAGAATGGTTCCAGTGCGCTCGTTGGTTTGCTGGTAATTTTCCGAAAGACGTTTAATAGTGGCGCACGGGCGCGGGCGAGTCGTGCCGGGTGACAAAGCACTGCACTAACCGGCGGTCCATTTGTCGGCGAGCACGGAAGGCGCCGCGTTCCTCTTTATTTCTGCTGCTCAGAGCACCGCTGCTGAGCCCGATCGCAATATCCTGGACGACATGCAAATGGCGGCGCAACTACCGCGTGCATGCTGCTCGTTTTTATGCTCGCCTGGTACAAACTGCTTTTGTTTTCAATGGTTTATAAATACGGACTTAACTTTTTACTGCACTCAATGTCATTCAATTAACCTAGTTAGAGTTTGGTACTTATTGGATGTTATATTTTTCCTTTTAATTAACATATCAATCATCATCAATGACTTCAGAATAGATAATAATAAAAATAGCAAATAACCGCACGAACACGTTTTGTTTTCGTGGGAAACGTTATTTGCTTTCAAAAAAGTTACCTTTATGGGGGCTTACTACTGTGTAGAAAATTACCATGATTAATCAAACCTAACAAAGGCAACAAGTGCACTTTAGAAGACATGTTCAATAACATTTCATGCTACCAGTGCAACATTCACTAACTGTATTATTTTATCTGTTGCAGGTAAGAAAGAACTGGCTGGGCAGGTGAGAGTCTTATTCTCTTTGCGGTTTGCGGGCGACATGTGTGAACTTTATTATGGCCGCCTTTATTGTCCTCAGACAAACGACGCGCGAGCCACATTCCGCCAGTCGCCACCCTCTTAATAAAACGTCACGAAAATCACCAGTTCATAGACATACAGTAAACTAGACGCGCTTGTTTGATGAGCTAGAAACAAGTCACAAACAGTTATAAAAAAACAACACAAAAATGTAGTTTCCATGAGCATGCGACAAGCGACATACTTATTTACACTAGTACTTATGTTATCGCCAAGCAAATTTACACGCTTGAGCAACGGTTCCTCGGTCGTAAATTTATTATAAATTACGAGCTGTGGTGTAAAAAAGTTATACCGTCTCATTGTTTGCGGAGTCGACGATGCGTGTGAACTTTAATGTCCGCGCCATTGTCGCGGCGGTCTCGCTAAACGACTTACATCAGCGTCCATTCAGCTGAACACAGCCGCGCATTAGGCCAGCATTAAAGCTGACTTAGCGCATTAGCACTCATAACAATAACGGCGGACTGAGGCGAATTACTATTTATTGCTGCTATTTTGAACGACATTAAATTACAGCCGGCGCTGGGCGACGTGAGATACATCCTTATCTCGGACGTTATTGCCGCTTTGACCTATTCGACGCGGCTAATAGCCGACACCAATTGTTTGTAAGAGCGGTGACTACGAGGAGGTGGAGACATTTCGCCCGAGCGGTGTCGGTGACTCGGTGCGTAATGATCGCAGATACAATCTGTGAATTCATCGTTCCAATGTGAACACGAGGCGATAAACCGAAAGTAAACCGTTGATAGCTGATTGATTCATTTTAGTGTAGATAAGGCACAGATAAAGTCACGTTGTGAGGCGACAGGGTTTATTGCCCAAGATTTTATTGTCTCGTCGAGGATATAAAGATCTCGGGCTGCACGAGTGTACGCGCCTCCAGACTACGTTTACTCTCCTAATGGCTTTTGCAATATTTATTGATCTAATTTAAAATAACATATTTTTGTGGTAGATGTATCGCTTTATTCGAGTGATAAAAGTTAAATTTATTGTATCTTTTTGCGTCGGTATATGAACATAAATATTCAATTTGCTGCTATAATATTTCTGAGAAACGAGTCTGCAGTGCAGCTTGATTGAACGAGGTACTAAAATAAATACGAGGACGTAATTTGGTTAGAGAGAAGTCGGCCATTTGCATTGCAGCTCGTCCAGGAAATTGCTATCGGAGCCGCGTGGCTATTCCGCCGGTAAGCAGTCTCTGATTATCAGCCACCGTGATGGTAACTGCCCACTTCCATCCTTATGGGACATTCATTAATGTCACACTTATAGGTAGGTACTAATTAATTGCGCAAACCATTACAAGTTAAACAAAAAGTAATGAACGAGGCTGTGAGCATTACATAATCTGACCTGTCAACAAATACAACTGTCCTGCAAAACTGTAATAACGGTGTTTATGCGATAAAACACGATAATGTCTTGAATGGAAACATAGTTACAAAACGCAATTAGTTAAATCCGAACAGATAAGATCCATCGGATCTATTAGTGAGTTACTTATCTCATGAAATTATCTCAGTGGCGAGCGAGCCTTCAATAGTGAGTGGCATTATTTCTTGAATTCAAGTTTTTATGTTAGCGGTGCCGGTGGTCTGACTTTCGGGCGAACGGAAGAATAAATCATTATTCTACAACATTCCACTTCGCTTTTGTTTTTAATGCATAATTAAATAACAGCAGTAAGTCTGAAAAGAAAATTACAGTTATTTGTCAAAGGTCATTCGATATTTTATTGTACTGTTAGAGCTTTTCCTTATTTAGCGATTGTTACGTTTACGTTTTTGTAACTAATCACAATTATCACATTATCATTATAATTAACGCTAAATATTTGCATAACAATGTTCTGATTACCACTATTTGTTAAATAGGTCATGTATGTATCGTGTTTGTTTGCAAGCTCAATAATGTTACCATAATATACTGACTTATATTTTATCAAGCATTTAGGCACGAGAGGTGCCTAAAGGCTTGACATTTATGAAAGCCTCATGTCACGTATGTGTGATCAGATGTTTCAAGGACCTAACATAGAGAAACCAAACCTATTGTGAATAGGTTTAGTTTAGTTAAGTCAAACAAACTTCTGTAATAACGATTTGTATTAGAATGTACTACTCCAAGTTAGGGACTTAGGACATTCTCGGTCAAGGCCAGACCTATTTAACCATCCCATAGAACCAACACAAAGTATTTTATTGTCTGCTCCCAGGATAGATGTGCATTAATGTTTTATGATCCGCCCGCAAGCCAGCACTAAAACAACAATGTACAACAGCTAAGGCATTTTATAATAGTATGTAGTTGTAAATTTTTAATCTGGATACTACACTAGAAAATCGCAATAAACTCGAACTTGACCACCCAGAATTAATTACGGGAAGAGAAATATTTTATACGAAGGAGCGGTACTGTCCAATAAGTTGCCAGATAAGATAGGCAATGCAAAAATACTTAATTTTTTTATGAGAATAAATTCTTTAAACCGAATCCTGTAATTTGCGAGCTTCGAAAGGTTCGTGCCGCCCGGCGCCCTAGTATTGTAGCACGGACGAATTGTAGTCAAGTTATGTAATGGGGATGATGACAATCTTTTTATTATTATCTAAAAAAATGTTTATTTCCAAATAGTGCAAATAGTATTACAAAAAGTGTAAAAGCTTAAAAAACTGCCAAGTTATAAACGTTTTAAAGTAAGTATTAGACTAGGACTGCACTATCGTAGAAGTGACGTCACGATTACGTAACTTCATCGCGCCGTACATTGTCCGTACCGCGCGACAAGGATAGGAATAATCCCCTCCAAAAACTTTTAAAGCGTGTATCTTCTTCATATTTTCATCGATTTAACAGATTTTTTCGATTATCTCATTTCTACTATACCTTCTTTGAAATTACATTATTTTCACGAACATTTTTATTACTAGTCATCATCCCAATTCTCTTTGCCTACCTAGCTTGTTATCGTAGTGCTATTCTGTAACCACCTCACTGTGAAAACATACTCGTAGGTGAAGTGAGCTGTCAGTGCCACTTATTCTAGGGGATCGACCAAGACGGGATGACACGGACAGCTCACTCCACGCAAGTCTTCGCGGTGACATTTTTACAGAATCGACATGGTGGTGTTTGTTTTCTATGACTTTTTCCAAGGTTCCACGGTAAAACGGCTATTAGCTTGAGTGCACACGAGTAGTATGTTTTAATTATTTAATGAAGGCGGCGCGGCGCGTCGAGCCGCCATTGCCACCAGCCCGCCACATGGCCGCGCGGCCGGGCTGCGCCCGCGGCCCCGCCAAATGTGCTTCTAATTACACAGCCCTACTTTTAACTAATAACTCGCTAGTGGGTACAAATCACTCGCTTTATTTTCGGTTAACAAATACATTACTGCTAGTCTACGTTAAAATACTGCTTTATGTAATAAAATATGTTATTCTTTAAACTTAATTTTAATCCACGCAATTACTGTGTCTGTTTCATTAAGTGAATTTAAAACTGAATCTTTTGTTTAACCAGTATTCTCATCTGTACCGGGACAGGCCGACTTTGAAGTTTTATCTCTGTATAAATTGTATTACTTAGTTGAATTTTCTTAACTTTGACAACGTAACCGTTTCTACAAATTGAAGTTTATTCGAAGATTCTTTATGAAATTAATAAAGTTTTAATTGAATCTGTTGAAAAGCAATTTCGGTAGATGTCAACTCAGATAATTATGTTTTGGCTGCTTGAAGAAAGTATTATCATTTAAATCATAAGCTTAATAGTCGGTTTTTTTTGTGGCTGTTAGTCACGTGTCCACAATCCTTTGTCCGTCCGTGTGACAGAAATTCTCGGAGCTTTGCGATCCGTCACGATAGCTATCTCAGCTCAGACATCCAGGCGAGGATTTCTTGCTAAAACTGCAAAGTTGTCGTCATTAATTTGAAAAATCTTATTGTTGTATTAGCATTCACGTAACACGATAACATTTAATGTTCTAAAAGAATTAACAGATGCGTTAATAACTAAATTATTTAGTTAATAACGCCTCTGTAGGTAATAAAGCAAGTTGGCAGCGCATTGAATCCCGTCACGAGTGACCCGAACGTTGGTAAATCTGAGTTAACGCTTTCTTTGCTCCGGCGGATTTATGGCGGAAGGCTCGAAACCTCGCTCGTGTATCTTCCGTAGCTTCATGCTTCCCTGGTACCTACTAGTGGTGCGCATCTGTGAACCACGCCGGCGGCGGTCGACAGTTCCAATCGCTGTTACGTTATGTTTTACGTTGCATTTTATTTCAATAAACTCACATTCGACTCGAGATATAAAACAAACAGCGCAGATGTTTATAATACTTCACGTCCGGTTATAAAAACATGGCAACATTTTTATCTGAGCAAATTCCTCGAGCAAAATAAAAACGCTTTGAATATGACAGGGATAAATGAGATGTCTTGTACTTGAAATAGTGCGACGATAGTGAGAGCAATCGATCACAGGAACTCGCACGAATTGCAACATTTATATAGATCCATCCCGAGCTTTCCCACTTTTATCCCGGCGGAAGATTTATATTCACGCGCGACACCTAACGCCCTTTGAAGTTGTTAGATGGGGAGAATAAATTCTTACCGCGCTGCGGCGTTGTTTTTAATTAAAACGCCATAAAGTTTAATACTTTATTATGTTTAGAACAGAAATGCTAATTACCAAGAAAATAATGTTTATCTAACAAACACATCGTAATAAATCAGAAGGGTAAACACATAAAAGACGGTGTAAATGTTAAAAGCCATTACCGGAAGCCATTGTCCGAGTGGTGAGTCAGGGCTCGAGTGTGATCTCCACTTAATCCGGTGTACGCGGATAACAACGCTAACAATGTGATAAAGCGGCTCCGGACACGTCGCACTCGCTCGCAATAACTATAAACTATCAACCGCAAACGTCTGCCATCTTGTACCCGGAGTCCATGAAATATCTGCCTCTCCCTCACACCTTCAGGGAAGGCGGGAGTGCTGTCTCCTTCCGCCACCCTCAGGGCTTGTTCAAACGAGCGTCATAAACGCAGCGTCATCTTGCCACTTCGAAATTCACATCTCGTACACAGATTTTCATTGGAATAGTAAAAACAAATAAATGAAACGGATATATTTTTCTGCTTTATTCACAAACTTCTTGGATTTCCCACGTTTTGGACCTAGAACTTATTTTAGTTTAGTAGTGCTGCATGTTTCTCACCCGCTTTCCTGTTGAATTCCATCTTTATTTCCTGCTGATATTTAGGTATGGAGTTACGGCCGAACCGAATAACGTAAGGATCTATCTCCAATTTTGGCGTACCGGGGATAGAAAAACCAAAGTATACAACCCTATATCGTGTTGACAGCTCTTTGTTAGACAGGGACAGATATAATTGTACTGTTTATCATCAGTAGCGATCTGTTTTACGTTATTGAGTTTGGCCGTTACTCGATGGGACTGGTAGTTGCACGTTAGGCGAGCTGAATATCTTCTCAGTTTCGTATTCTCCTGGTATTGGGAGTTTACATTACACGAATAAATCCAGTCAGCTACGTGTACTACGCCTTCCCTCGGGTGTGTTTAATTACCCCATCTCTTATGATAGTTTTCTAACGAGACCGTGTCAAGCAATGGTATCTTTTAGGTTTATATCTATAATCCTGATTAGAAAAAAAATCTTTGTATTTTTCTGCGAACCGACTACTATGTAGTACGACGTACAAGTCCAATTCTGTACAATTCTATTTCCTAAACAATGGAAATGTTGTAATTGGTGGGAGTTGGGACGAATAATTTTGTGTTTCGTGTTTACTATTTTAGGAATTGGCGTCGATGTTTCAGAAATTCCTTTATCTGTGGTTTTATAATCATTCTGTTATTTTCGACCGATAGGGACTACTTACAAATTTATCGTTTTACTAACAGATCCAAACAACAAATTGTATTGTTTGTCATTGTGCGTATGTATTGAATCGAGTATCACAAAGAAAATGTTTTTGTGATTCAATGGTTGAATTAGTATGGCGATCACAGAGCACTTTCTCAATGGCGCGATGTCGCATGAATTATTGATGTAGGGTGGAGCAGCCCGGCAGCGAGGCAGACGCGGCCGAACTGACATCTCCGCACACCATTTTATTGTTATAAATTATTATTTTCCTTTCCGACCACTTTTATTACTATATCACACAATTCGCTGCCTTTACTGCCCCTCATCACATTGAATACCTTTACACCGATACTTATTTTTTGTGTGCTGATTTACACGTAAGTAATTGTATTGTATAAGAATTTTTATAAAAATTTAAATAAAACATTTAAATGAAATCTTGCCAAAGGAATTAAAAAACGTGTTTTATAGACTTCAAAGTTGTTTCTATTGAACAATAAAACGCACAAAACATTCAATATACGTGTAGTTCAATTCCATTATTAACATAACAGTAAAACTAGGTTGTGAGGAAAGGAATATAATTTGAACTTCGCTACGCGTCGTTTGTTGTGAGATTATTATAAGTGTGGAGGAAGTAAAATAACATGCTTAATATTCTAATTAAGATTTTAAACGCTCAACGAGGCTTTCCGGCGAGGTTATATTTGAGCAGCGCGTCCGTCACTCGTCAACAGGTTCTCAAACTGTTAATCAATTACACACACCGTTGCACGTTGGTTCGCGCGCTTTTTCCTCGGCGTAATGGATACCGCAGTCCGCAACACACATACCGGTAATAAGTACGTAGCCATGTATGTACACAGCGAGTCGGTTGGGTTCACGCACGAATGCCTCGTCGAGTGCGAGGGTAAGCTGAGCGGCCGACTCCAGCTCCACGCTGTTGTGCTCGTGTGTGGTTGGCTGTTTTTTATTCGTGCATGTGTGGCAGCCTTATACTGGGTCGTGGCGAGGATGGCATCGCGGCGCGTCGCGTGTGCGCCGTTGCTATTTTTCGAGTGCCCCGCTTGCGTGTACGGTGTCGTTTTTGCGCTCTCTTTGTTTTATTGTTTCCCTTTGCGACTTCAAAAATGAGCGGTGCCGTCGTCGTTATTGTGCACTGGGCTCTTGTCTTGTACTGCCGTTTCGAACGATTTCTTGAAGCCGGTTACGTTGCATTATAATGGCAATATTGAACGCTGTAATAGAATACAGTTTTTGCCTTGTTAACGCTCTATTCATGTCTACTTTTTGTCTGGTTCGTAGAGAAATAGACATAAAAGTTAATTGTGTTGTTGTGGAGTAGGTTGATGAAAAAATTGAAGCGGTAACTGATTTAAAAGGGCTATTTAAACAATAAAAGTTTTAAGATACGTCTATCAGAAAAGCTAGGGGCCACTCATTTACATATGGACGTAGAGTTAGTCCAAATAAAGACGGAACGTAATTTGCATATGCAAATATCATGTCGTTTTCATGCAAATACTTACTTGGTGTATTACAGACGGGATTAATGGTACTCGTACTTACACAGCCTCCAAGATCCCCTGGGTGTTATGAATAGAACGTACACTTGCTATATTTGTTCCTGATACAATAACACGACACTACTATTTTGTTTACATGCTGTTCTAAGAAGACTTTCGTATTACGTCTGTACTTAAAATATTTAAAAATAAATACAACAACACCTTTTCCACAAATCCTCGCTAATGAGAAACGTAATAGGCTGTCTGAGTGTTCTCCGCGGTGTTACTCTCATGTGTTTGTTTATTGTATGTACAACAATCAAAAAGCTTTTGTGGCTCCAAACAGGTTTTCCGTCTGAGGCATCAGAAATGTCAATCATCCCATCCTATTGAGTCGACATATTTTTTGCGTCGGAGGTCATCTCGTTTGAGCGATGATAATAACACTTCTCGAGTACCCTAATTGTGGTGTCATTACCTTTTAAGCAACTTGTTCTATTAGCATAAACACTTATCGTTGCTTATAATTACATTTATTTATGTTTGACGTACTTTTAGTCTGAAATTAATAGTTGGATGGTTTGTGTTTTCACGTGTCCAATTTATTTTAAACTCTTGTTTACAGAGTCTCGCTTGCAAGTTGTAAATTACACGTATATTTTATAAACTTCTATTAGCATTGTAAAGATGAATGATGCTCAGATCTCTTCTGTAAGTAAAGAAGTTTGGATTAGGGTTGCCAACCCAAGTTATATAGTATCCACTGTATTAGAGGCCTTCGGCGAAACTACTATATTTTCATTTCAATGCAAAATGGCGAAATAAGCGCTAAGCCTGTAGGGCCAGATATAATTTTATATTGCGACCTTTATTTATAGTGTGATAAATATGTTATGAGTCATAAAAAAAACCTGTTAATAAATGCTTAAAGAAGCAAAAATTATGTCTATTTTAAAAATATTTAAATATGTCTATAAAAAATATATTTTTCGCCGTATAATGTATTTCTACAGGCAACGGCTTCGAAAATACTGTAGAGTTGCCAACTTTTTTATATCAAATATATTTGATATAAAAAAAACTGGCAACCCTAGTTTGAATTCTTGTTACACTTGTGTATAGTCTAATGTAGGTATTGTTATAATTGTCCTGTAAGTATTACCTTTATTAGGTACAGTATTTATTCAGGGTGATGCGACAAATCGCTTCGTTTACTGAATTTGTTAACAACGTCGCTTTAATGTCAGGGCACGGGACAGCTCGAATGACTTTCAATTACATTGAAATGTGGTTTTCGCATTCCGTACTGCATTGTTTTGTTCAAACGCATAAGACTTTGTTGAATATGACATGTTGCCTAAGCTAAACTACAAAAATAATACTATCAACATTACACCCACCTTACCTACTATTCTCTTAAAACGTAAGATTTATTCTTAGAATAGAAACTGTACATTCCTTCGACGAAAGACAACACAATGTAAGCAAAACGTTTATTTACAAATACTGCTAAAACAAACTTTACCCGACATTAGGAACACGGAAGAAACGACACATGTTAAAGTTGAAGTGCATTCAAATCGTTTAGTTGTCTGGAATTATTCTGTGTCGATGTAGACTATAAAATGTCCGTGTCGGTCTCGCAGCCGCAACCTCCGCCGATACCATCGCCTCTCGCTATACAAATAGCGCTATTAACCTTAACACCGCTAAACGCGACATCTTGAGAAACATTGGCCCCGCCGTCTCACTCTCACACAGTATACGTTTGTATCCATCCCTCTCTTACGTGAGCATTAGGAGCGTCTGTCGCGTGTTTTAAAATAAAGGGCGAGATGAATTAAACTGATAAAGTTGAGTGTTCGAGACCATACGTGACATAATGTCTGGTAATTGATAAAATAAACGTTAGCTTGCGAGGAACAAGTGACTAGTGATACTAGTTTATGAGATAAGATTACTACATGAAGGTTTTTTTTTTATGATTCAATGTGAAACTTAACAAGCTTCGGTTTGTTTATTGAGTGGTCGAGTTGATTGAAAGAAATATTATAATACTTTGTAGAGGGGTGTGCATGAAAGAGCCAGTTTTAAAAAGTATCTAAAATATTTTTTATCTGATTGTATTTAAATAAAATATAATTTTTTTTTAAATCTGTGTAATAGTAAAGTAAAGGCACTCTAATAAAAAAAAAATTGGTAACAAAGTAAGAAATCTGAAATATAGCTACTTATTAAAAAAGGGAAATCGGCTCTTTCGAAACAACATGTTAATGCAGAAGAACTTCAAACTTCTTTGTTACCACAAGACTCATGTTTCCATCCTCCACATATTCTGCACTGGTACTATCATTCTTCTTTGCTCTTTCATAGACCCGACAATTGGCATTGGCTGACAGCATACAGTAATACATATTTGCGTAAAATAATGCCATTAGACATGCATAACAATACTAGCAACATATTTTTTTTTCAACATATAAACACTTCATGTCAAAAAAAAGTAAACCCAAAAATGCTTACATTTTGGCTTCAAAATTTTCAATGCAATCATAAGACGCCATTGATTTCCTAGAACTATAAAATCTCTGTGTGTGACAGCTGTCCAGCAGCTTAATTGCGTAACACTTTTTTATTTTGACAATTCAACAACATTTAATGCGGTATTTATATTGTTGAGCAGTTTTTTTATCGAACTTATGAAGCAGTTTAGCAATCTGTTTCAAAACGATTCCGATTGATTGTGTATTACGCAATTAGGGTACAGTGTTGCCATTTTAAGAGTAAATTGAATTATGGAAGGATTTTGTTATGTGATAATCGCATCGGCTCTTTCAAAGCTTGGCTCTTTCATACACTCTCTTCCCAACTAATATTATTATTTGTTGTGAAACTTGGTTGTTAGAGTATAAACATACATATTTCTTGGGCTCTTTCAACGAAAGTTGGCGAAATAACATGAAATATAATGGTTTTCCATGGGACTTTTCTTTATACATTTATTATAAATTTTGTCCTAAGTAAACCATTTTATTTAGATTGAAGTCGCACGATTCACTAGAAATAAATGTGACGTTATAGTTATGAAATAAGGGAACCAATAACCTCACACCAGTCGCACCACATTATAGAAATTTTGTTTGTTTTTATTGGCGCAAATCAATAATCGGATGCTTTCAAAACATTTGGCAATGTGGGAATCCGTAGTTAATTTTTATTTCGATAAACCTACATTCTACGCAATTTTTATTTAAATATAATCTAGTAGTGTATTACATAGATTTCAAAGACCATGTACTAGTAGGTAAGTAAAGTCGGGGGAATTAATTATTTAGCAAATTGACTGTACCAACTTAAATTACCCGAATGTTCAAATCACAACTGTTATTGTTTGACAGTTGTTTAGAATGGCTTCATCGCAGCAGATTGACGCCGAGTGTGTCAATTTTATAAACGCCTTTCCTGACTGTACATACATCCTAGACTTATTTTTATCGTCAGGATAATTATAATGTTCATTAATTAATGGTTGGGCTTATCGTAATTAAGGTACTACTTCGTAACATCGTATTTAATTTCTACCACGATCTACCAGGATGTCAGCAGTCAAAGTACTTTATCTGAAGTCTCCTGCTGAGTTTATAATGGACGTTTAATTACCAACTGTTTCGTAGCATTGACTTTCGTTTACAGATGTCGCTGAATTCCGTGAATTACCGGTAAGTCATAAATAGTAGGTCATCAATAATTAATTAGTAGATAAATAAGTACCTTTATTGTATAGCCACCTAGAAACTTACGCACGTTGTTGTTAGACGTATATATATAAAGGCATGTATTACACATTTTTGAACAGGTCTAAATGTTCAGCGAAACAATAATTTCGACGAAACCGTTTATGACACACGAAATTGTGTTCATTAATATAATCCTGAATATTGGAAACAACAAAGCACCAGCAAAACCAGCATATTAAATAAACAAGCTTAATTTATAAGCCAACCTAAACTGTCAGCAGTGTCAGCATTTCAACGCAAGCTCTGATTTAAAATACTTATGAACAAACACCCCAAATCGGTGAAGCTAATGCAATACAAATTATGCATAGGGTAGCTGCGGGTAACGTGAGCATATGCCAGTAATTTCGGCGCGCGCCATCGAAGCTCAACGCCCGTGACATCAAAGGGTTGTCTCGATTTAATCACAATTTGATTAGATTGGAATTGATGCTTAATGAGCTTTGTGTGCGTACGGCGTTCGCTGCGAACCTAATTACCTTGTCTAATGTTTGAGATACGATTACGCAGAAATACCTTACTAATCCCTGTATCATCTTCAAGTACACCCCGCACCCTATAAAATGGTGAACCACTCAGAAGCTATCTAAAGTAATAGGCAATCTCAATATTCTATCGGTACTGCTACTTACGTAAATAATAAAATGTGTAGTGTTATTTCTAAAATATTTTCGAATTTCATCCGAGCATTTTGCTCCGAATCTCGTTCGCTCATAAAAGCTGCACAAGAAAAAATTAGAGATGTCATGGCCGCTTTCTTTGCGCGGCTACGGTCATAATTTCATTTTCTTCGTCGGGGTAACATGAGGCAACGGAGCTCATTTCATAAACCCATAATGCGGTCGCTGCATCCCGCTCGCACTCCTCACGAGGAAGCAGGAGAGGTAGAATTATAAAAGTGTTCCCGTCGAAGTTTGAGCTCTACGACGCTCAGCGTAGACACAGTTTTCGGTTAGATAAGACGGCGGGTGATGTCTTCCGCCCTCGACAAACAGCACACTACATAAGTAGAAGTTTTCTGCTTCATTTATAAGCAGGCGAATGTCGACGTGGAGCCAATAAACCGGCGTACTCGCCACCCTCTCCAGACGATTTATGAGTGAAAGTCGTACTAATTCCACTAACAGCGCTCCCCCAATCCGAATGCTAATTTTTAACAATTTAAGACTGTTTAGTGACTTTGTTATGAGTTGAGGCGCGTCTGGTGAATGCGTAATATCCGTCTGTAGCTCATTCATTTCAGATTTGCGCTCGAATGGCAGCTGTAAAGGTTGACGTTGTAATGCCATTTTACGATTATAGTATACTGTTAGCACTCGTGTACTGTGAATTAATGAGAGTCTAGCAAATCCAGTCTTGTCGCAGAGTTATTCAACGTAGGTATTTTACCGAAAAGATATAAAACAAGAATTCACAGAATGTAACCCAAACCAATATTCATTTCGTGAATACAAATATGTTATTTATCAATTGTTGAACATGAATTTCGTTTTATTGTAGTACTTTATTCTTTCCAGGTAAGTTCGCGGAGGTTCCTCCAATCATGGGTAATTTTCCAACCACGTCACGTACGTAAGTTAAAAGAAATGGTAGAGCGAGTAATATTTGAATTCATAAATATTGTAAAGCATAACCGTTGGCTTTGCATAATTAAATGTTTTCAGTAGGTAACCTTTGAAAGTGAAGGCATCGAGTGATTATGCAAAATGATGGATTATTGCTAGCTGACATCAAGCGTCATTAACGGAGTGTGAGAAGAATATATGATAGACACGTTATTATACTTATTCTATAGGTTAAAGATTTACGTGTGAATGTTAGTAAGTAGGTAGGTAGGTACTTCGATAATTTAATTCGGCTCATGTTTTTTCCAAGGTGAATCGTTCAAGGATTGTCACGCGATTTTTCTTAGTAGGTACATTATTTGAACTAATCATAATTATTTAGATAGCCAAATTATAATAAGCTCAAAAAATGTACCTGTTGTCACATAAAAAAGTATGGAGTCATTCCGCGTATAGTAATTTCATTGCCATTGTCATGGAACATGTAGAGAAGACCTTTATTTAAGACAAATAATTTATTTGTATGTAAAAGTTTTTACTTACCTTTATGCGGATTACAGAAGTTAAGCAATTAAACAAACGCGAACCAAGCTTTCAAGGGACACAAAAACTACGTTTATAAAGCCACTGTAACTGCTCATAAACCTTACACGGCGATCAGAAACAAATAAACCTGAAATAGATAGGTCACATGTTTAAAAGCCGACTTATATACCTCGACATCCATAGCTTATTGACTCCCAGGGGCATACGCTTCGAGTTATTGCTCGGTAATTGTCTCCATTGCCCCAGCTCCTCCTCTAGTTCCATTAATTAAATAATTAATTTGGATTGAGGTAAACCATGTCAATACCACTACCAACAGGTAACCATAATAAATACCCAAATCCGGCGCGAGACTGCTATATTATTTACCCGAGGGTAAATTCTCTCCTTTGATCTCTCTCCCCGACATTTTCTTATATACCCTCCGCTTTAATTATTTTGCCTTTCAGCCCTCCCTCTGCGCTCGTGGAGTGAATTTTAAGAGGCTGTCACAAAATGGACTCTTAATTACGAGTCGACCAAGTTTTATTTGTAATAATTAATAAGTTTCCTTTAATGTTACGTTACGAATGTTATTGCTTCAAATAAACGATAAGTTGAGGTGAATAGGACTGTTTCACGAATCCCTGTCTCTCGGAGTTGACAAAAATTGTTAATATTTTAGTAGTTAATTAGAAATCTATTCAATTACAGTGCTGACTGTTGACTCGCTGTTGACCCACGCAGAGCTTTTCACCTTAGCGCTCGTTTTTAATTAATTGGTTGTCTATACTGAAAATCGATCCTGTTTTTGCAAAGAAATGTGAACCTTTGCTTCAGCGTATACGATTTAAAATGATTACAAGGTAAAATTTCAAAGAACGAGCCATTGTGTTCGTGTCATTACAGCAGAAAACTCGTCAAGTTTAACTATAGGTACTTACATGTAAATTGTATTCATTATCATTCATAGCATTTTTTTCGTTTTATATAGAACTTGGCAATTTTGCTGACATTTTCACACCCTTTTGCTTTTGCCTATTTACTTGGATATTTATTTTATTCCCCAAAACATTTGGAAATAACTTGATTCTCTCACATATGAGAAAGAAAATGAGATTGGAACCCTATTTCGGTACATTTGTTGTCTTTGTCTGACCTCATTCAATAATAATGCTGTTTTAGAGAAAGGACACCCGTTTGATGTCACTTCAATCTGTCGAACAAGGTCCATCACTTCATTTGATATTCGAACCAGGAGACACATAAAACAGAAGTTATTAGGCTATCAACACAATGTAGAAGTGGAGAAGAAATGTTACGATATTCTAGCGTAAAGAAATAGTAAGTAATAAATAAAGTAAGACAGTCATTCATTATAGAATTCAGGTGGTGTATAGTTTCTCTTCTCAAATACGTAGGTAGTATCGTCAAACTCACGATACAGGAGATGACAGAGAATAATTTTATTGAGGAAGTTGCCCCAGGTCGGTCGTTAAAGCCGACTGTGGCGATCAAGTTAATCCATTACGATTTTATATTGTCGTAAATGTTTCATGACTGCCGTCAACTGTTAAAAGTTTATTTGCCATAATTACAAAATTAAAATTCTCAATTGACTTGGGAAGTTTTAAAGTCAAAGACGAATAAAGGTTCGGGAATATTAAACTGAATAGTGTTTTGATTTGATCGAGCGCTCAATTAACTTTGATTGGGTAAGATAAACGAAAAATCATACTTGAGTAGCCGAGTTTAATAATAAATGTTCATGAATCCGGGGAGAGATCTTAAAATTATCTAGCTTTATCAGAATTATATTTTGATTAATCCGTCGTGTTTACATGCTATCAACAAAGACGCACATTTACTTTCAGCGGAGAGATTAAATAGCTCTTATTGATATATTAAATGCGATTCTTATTGATATATTAGATACATCGAAATGGATTGTTTATCAGACCGTATTCACATTTATATTAGTCGCTCTTTGTCTTTGCAGTAAATTGAACTGAAGTAATTTCAATAGGATTTAATCCGGCAATAATCCGATAAATAAGTAAACTTGCCAATTAAATTATCACGTTCTGTCCACATGTGATAGATATACAGATATGTTATTCCAAACATAAACTTTGTTAATAAATAACAGCGTTATGTATGTATGTTAACAGAAAATCTAATTAATTAAATGGCGTGAGTAGTATATTAACGCCAACGGTGAAAGTAATAAGTGAATATCAGGCGAACTACTAGGAGAACATTATCGTGTCGAAAGTGTGTGTGGGAAGTTTGCGTGCGAATTAGCCGGTAACAACACGGGAGGGCGCGTTAATCCTGTTAACGGTTAGGTATCCGTAACTCGGGCCGAGGCCGACCGTGGCGTGGTCGACACTACAACTTTTACCAGCCACAGCTTGTCTCTCAACCCCGGATCTACACCTGATTGTTCTTCTTTGTAGTAAGCACATGGTTATTTGTTTTGTTAGTACACTGGAACTTCAAGTTGAAAGTGTTGAAACTTCTTGAATTTTTTGGTTTCATTGTTTAACACAATCTGTATTACAATGTAAACGTTTGTAGTTTTGGAAACTTCGGGGTTTTAGTGTTATAATATTCCTAGCATTTTCCATTTATCCTTTTACTTACATATAAGGTATAGAAGCAACTAGATAAATCAAAATTTTCACTGAGTTCCAGTGGAAGCAATTTGTTTTTGTACAGTAAGCAGCGGAACAAAGGAAAGCTCGGAAAATCTTGTTAACTTTTTAAAGCATTCGTTGGCTTCTCATGCATTATTCAGAACAGCCGGTGGGTATGTACACGCGTATCCGTATGATGTTGTGTGTTTGTCACGGCCGCGTACATGTGTCCGCCAGTACCAGGATAACATCGGCGGTAGCGGGTAGCTCGCTACCCTCCTCACTCACAATTGACATTTCGCAAAGAGCCAACCCTTTTGTTGCTCGGATGAAATGTGAATTTCAATGAAAACGAGGTTAAAATTGCTCGGCCCCGACATAGCCGTGAGCCGTAAAAAAGAGATTTCATTACGGTCCATTGTTGTGCGTTATGATGATTTTCACGTTCCATTTTATTTTTAAGAATTGTTAAAGCACAAACACTTTTTCATGCAGTTTAACGTTTGTATTACAGTGTAGCGTCTCGAAAAGCTTTTAGAACGCTTTGTCGGGAGGGCAATTAACTCGGAGGGTTGTTATTGTGTTTTTCGCTTGCTTTTACTCAATTAAAAATAATTTGAAATAAAAGCAACGGCACAAAGACGAGAACGAGAGGCTGGAATAATTTAAGCTCCAGCCCCACCCCACGGAGTTAGCATCTTGTTTCATTAACGTGCCGAGTGTCTCGAGTAATATTTATAATAGTCCGGGGATCATGAATATTTAGTTATTTACACTGCAGCCACGGTTTGAAAAGAGCAAATTTCGACAGAGGTTCTCTCGCTGTTAATAAAATACAAAGATTACTCAGTGGAGAGGCTGCGTAACGTTATTTAATTTAATAGTTTTATTTGCGGCGGGTGAGATACACGCATACAAAGCCGTCGGACGTTAAGCTTCTTTTATCTCTCCCCGAGGCGGGATGAAAATCGAGCGTCGATATTGTGCTCGTAAAGGGCGTTCGGACGGGGATAAATAACACGTCGTGCGTCGTCGGGCCGGGTGCTGTGCCGAGTGGAGCCGAGCACGGGTTGCTTGCAAACTGCACTTGGTACTGCGCTCTTAGTACACTTTCTGTGCAACCAAAATTGTTTGCTATTCAAATAAATAAACATTTTTACACTGATATAGTTTTTAAGGGTATGTTTCAGAGGCTTGATCCATGTAGATTTTTAATTTGGGAGAGTAATAATAGGGACATCAGTTGTCAGAGTTGTCATCTGTATCGCTTGGAGCTCACTAACATACCCCGACTCCCGAGGGAAGAGGAGGGTGAAACACAAACATTGCGTCCCACCCCGAACATTGTACAAACTACAAAACTGGAGCTACGGTGTGTGCGGCCTTTTGTGCAATTATACTTACTCGAAAAGTCGAAATATGCAATCAGATAACTATTGGTTTATACGTTTTTGGGGAGAAACGTACCTCAAAGGTATAAGTGATAGTTTATTTAAACATTACATCAAATGTAAACATATGTTATTTTAAATTCTAAAATGTAAATAGTTTGTAAAATTCACCACTTTAGTGGGTACGGTAAAGTTTATAAATAAAATATCTATCACCCATAAAACATCCATTGCAAATAGAATGGAGCACTTAACTGAATTTGCGTGTTTTTCAACAAATTACGTCGGCCAGTGTGAAAGAGCGTATAAAGAAGAAATACGGCCTAGAGATATAAATCAGATTACTCTCTCGCGCAGCCCACTGTGCTTAAATTAAATGGCTTTGAACGAAAATTACGATGTTTTCCAAACGCTTTTACTTTGTTTTTCATTCGTCTGTGGAAATTTACGAAATATTGGTGTTAAATAACATGCTGATGCCAGACAAATTTTTGTGTTCGCTTCACTGCAATTGCACGATTCATTCATATAAATAAGATACAATTCCTCTAAATAAAACCAATGATTTATTGTTTTCTCTTTCAAAAACATGCTGAAAGTGTTTCCTCAAATATGAACCGCAAGTAATAAAATTCAAATTGTGTAAACATAGATTGTTAACCATCAATTCTTGTTTTATCGTCTTCTTATTTTCGAGATGAACATAGAAATAAACCTGTTGGTGAGCCCCGGAGCTCGTGCCTACGCTATCATTAAGAACGATGAGTTCAATTAGTTATCTATTTGTATTGTTTCGAAGTTCTTCAACACTTATACCTTATTGGATTCAAGCTACAATTAGTTTCATACACACAACTGTGAACTGAGCCAGTCATTCGCCAGTTACTCGTATATATTATTTCATAAACCATTAACCTCCAAATATAAACGGGGTCCAAATCACGATCCCTTCTTTTTTATTGCTTTATTTCTCGTGTTATTTTATTTGATTGCTTTTTGAGAACCGGTCGTATTATTCACTGAGCGCTGATTTAATATTGAATTATATATTTTATGTATGCCTAAGTTTAAATGTTAATTCTCATCGTGTTAAATGATTATAATTTGATGCTATAACATATTGACATTAGTGTTTTATGAACTCATTAGTCGCTTCCGTTACAAGTAAATTATTCAAGATTGTATTTCTTTTGAACAAATATGTTAACACCATGTTTTATTCAACATCGTAAGTTTTTTATTTGGTCACGAATTTTATAGTTATATTATCGTGGTACTGCATCGTTTCCATACCCATCATCATATCTATCAAAGAGCGAACGCGTTGAACTTTTCAATTTCCATACATAGGTACTGGGAACCCATGCGCCCTCGGAGGTTGGAAATATAAAAGTCACTTTGGCAACGACAAAAGCCGTTCCAGATTCAATGCAATTTCGTCGTGTGTCAGTGTCGCTATTCCGTGTCGCATCGTTCGTTTTCGCCGGCCAGCCAACCAAGGCGAGACTGGGCTTTACGCGTTCGCTTCTCATAGTTACAAAGGCCGCCTTGGAACAAAGTTGCATTCTTTTATTCGTGGCAGTTCTCGACAAGAATCGCTGCACAACCCTACTTAGGTTTTTACTGAGTCTTTTGTAATGAATAAACTCTTTGTTTTGAGAGGAGAGAAACGAGCTCGGCTCGATTAGCATTTAATTTTCATTGCACTTAAATTTATCTTATAAAAGTTAATTTATGCAAATCTTTTCGTCTCAATGGTACTCAGTTTAACGTTTTTGTTTTTGTGACGTCATGAGAGCCAATAATAGTGATGTTGAATTATTATCATGTGTATTAGGATGTCATAAGCCATAGACGACGTTATTTATATAGTTGTCAATACACGCGAGGTAGGGTACCGGACCGGTTCTGTAAATGCTCTATTTACGGCCGGAGCGGCTGCCTTCCTATTTCATACAATCTATGGCTCCTTTTATATTCCTATTTAGGGAGGAAGTTTCCCCCTTGAATAAAAGAGAGCGTTTCAAAGCGCCGCCCGGTATATTAAAAAATATTTCTTGGCATTTTCTCTGCTCAAAGTTTATTTATTTACGAGCTTGCTATAGGTGCGCTTTTGTTCTGTAATTTTTCATTTTCAAGGACTACTTTTATTATAATGTAGGGGAACGAAATGCTTTATTTTAAAAACTCTTGTTTATGTATCTTTTATTTGAGTTGTCATAATAATGTTGTGACAACGACTTGAATAAACAAACGCTGTTTCAGATAATCGTGGTTCACGAGCCAAAGATTAAAGTTTATACTTACCAATGATTGATAAGTTAAATTACTAAGACAAAACACGTTAATGATTGCGATATTATTACAGAGACCGAATTAACATGAACATACTTCGTGTGAAATGAATTAAAAAACTATCGTAACGTCTAGCGTCTGTCATATTGAAATTCCTGTGACGCCTACAACTACCACACGTCAATTTTTTTACTAAGGTTGTGTAAATAATAATTGTAACTACATAAAGGCACTTACAGAAAAAAGTATCTTCAAAAACTAAAACTTGACTACTGAAAAATGACGCTCATAATATTTCAGACAGAAATCAAGACTGTGCAGCTATGGTACAAAAATGGTCAAGGTGAAGCCGTGGTCGCATGCCATTATCATTTTGTAGGTGTTCCTGGCACCCACATGATATGCAGGAATGCGCTTTATCCTGACTATTTATATAGATAAGTCTTGATTTCTGTCTGAAATATTTTCTTGTTTCGTACTTTTTAGATCACTTTTATTTTTCAGTAGTCGGGTTACAGTTTCTAAACTTAATTTTTTATTTTATAGTTTTCCATTTCGTTTTTCTTCTGTAGATTGGCATTACAAACCGTTGATAAACTGCGCGTTGGTATCATTTTCATGCTTTTTATTGTATTATAGGTATTCGTTGTATTTACAGCCGCGCCGATCGCAGTCTCAGTTTTGCTGGTTTTAAGAATTTAAACAAATTTATTAACTTAGAAAATATTTTATTATATATACGTGATTATTTGATACAAACATACATACTTACATACCTAGACTGCTAAAATCATAACTCTTCCTTTTGGCTTTGCCGTAGTCGGATAAAAAATATTATTTACAGTTACCCTTAATTGATCAATTCCCTTTTTTATTTACACTAACACTCAAAGTTCTTCACTCTCTCCTTCCAAATTTGAAAAAAATATGCGACGGTAAAATCTCAATGTGACCACAAATAAAACTAAGTTGTTTGCTAGCCATGGTGCCTAATTCAAAAGCTAATTAGAGGGGGGCTCATTAAGAGCAGTGGTAGCTCAGTGGTAACGGCCCCGACTTACGAGTTATAAGTTAGGTCAGTTAGGTCGTTAGTTCAAACCCAGTCAGGCGCTTTACTTTGAGTAAATAATTCATCACCACTGCTCTCAAAACGGTGAAGGAATACATCGTGAGGAAACCAGCATGTCCTAGAACCAAAAATCCGAAGACACGTGACGTCTACCAATCCGCACTGAGCCCGCGTGCTGGATTACGTCTCACTCCCTCTCATAGAGAGGAGGGGGGAAACTTTATAGGCTGATTATGCATGAACCACCATCGTAATTATGTGCCTAGCTTATGTTACGGTCAGTTTCTAGTCTAACTGGATGCAGTTGAATACCAGTATTTAACATAGAGCGACTGCCTATCTGTCGATACTCCTTGGGTAAGTCTCTTTGTCAGACTCTCGGGCGTCTGACGACCCGTATCGAATTCAAATATCCAAGAATGACCGCCGGGACCAACGGCTTACCGTGTTTTCCGAGGCACGGAGGGGGTCTTGGTATGTATACATGCGGCAAGCGTAGCGTTATTGCTGCTAGCACGTAGCCACTAAACCCTCTTTATTAAGGGCCTTCGTACCCCTTAAAGAAGACAGAAAAACTGAAATAAAGATTAAAGTCCATTAATAAAACCAGCCTGTTATTGTCCCACCACAGGGCAAAGGCCTCTTCTCATGCAGAGAAGGCATGAGCTTTGATCACCACGCTTGCTCAAGACGGGTTCACGATTTCAGATTTATCTCCAGTACCCTTATTGTGTAATACACAATCAATCGGAATCTGAATCGTTATGAAACAGATAGCTCATCCGTTGATTCATAAAAATTCTGCCCAAAAATTTTAATAACGCAATGAATGTTGTTGAACTGTCAAAATACAACAGATTTGTCGTAATCGTTTACGAAGATGTTTTACGCAATTAGGCTGCAGGTTCCCTCACGATGTTTTTCTTCACAGATGTCAGTAATGTCCAAGATAAACCCAGAAAGTACATATGAATTGAAAAAGTCACATTGGTACTTGCCCGGATTTGAACCACAACCTCATGCATGAGCGGCGAGGCTTTAACCACTGAGCCATCACGACATTAATTGTAATTGAAACTTGAATTTCGTTTTCATTTATTCCTGTTTTAATTACAGTGTCTGGGTTGACGGGGAGATTTTATTTTTAATTAATCTCGTTCGAAATTCCGAATTTCGAAATTCGAACGAGATTTCGCCTGTGAGAAATGGCATTTGATTGTTTTTCTGTACCACTTCGTTTTTTAAATGACGCCTTTGTTTTTGTATTTATGTAGAACTTGTGAGTTGGAGAGTGGCGTTGTTGATTCCCGCGTTTCGCTAAACGTACGACTGTTTTTTTTTTGTAAGAAATTAAAGTCTTTTGGATTTTGAGGGTTCTGCAACCAAAAGGGTCCCTAATACTAAGGCTCCCTTGTCCGTCTGTTTGTCACAGGGTCTTTTGAATCGTACTAGGTAGACACTTGAAATTTCACAGAGTTTGTACAACTACCGCCGCTGGCCGCTACAACAACAAATAATAAAAAATAAAACACTGACCCATCATATTTACTTAAAGTACTTAAAAAAAAATGGAGTGTTATATATTGTACAGAAACCTATGTGTGCGAGACCGACTTGTTCTTGGTCCTTTTTTTTTACGATAACTAAGTAAAAAGTGGTGAATAGTGAAAAGGTTAAACCTATCACCCTAATTTACTGAACCATAAAACTGGAAACTGGAATATACATACAATAGTACAGTCCACCACACCTCTTTTTTATTTCTCTTTCATCGTACGTTAGTGGGAACATTATTTTTGCCTAAATAAAAACCCATCGTTATTTAAAGTAACACTACAACATTTTACAAACAAAAACATACAACGAACGCAAACATACTGCCAAAGCAGTAACTCAAATGAGTTTTTTCATCTTCACATGAATTAAATTATAGTTGGCCAACAACGTAGTAATAAACTTCTTGATAGTATCTAGATATAGTGGTAACATTATCTGATGCGTACAACATCCTAGGCGTAAAGTTTATTTCTTATAATGAGTGTCTGATGAGTAAAAGAAATGAAAGCAGTAACTGAACTCAAGCGCCATCTAGTTTTAAAATATGGACCAAAAAATCTACGTGTAAAAGTGTCTTTTAGAAGATCTACTTGCACTTTGCAGAAATAAACATGATTTCATTTCGTTTATTTTCAAGAGGGTTTCGGTATTCAAAATACGAAACTTTCCTAAATTCCGAACTAACATACACATTTATTTCGTAATTAGTATTAATTACAAGTTATGATTGTTATACCTACGGTTGTATTATCTTTTTTTTCTGTGTCGGGGATTCAGATTAATTAAAGTTTTTATAGCGTTTATTTTTTAACTCTGAGCTGCTTAATTAATCCGTCTGTAAGTAACACATTTATAATTTATTTTTCTGTTGGTAGGTTTTTACGCAGTGTCCTTTGTTAACTAACAAAATAATTAAGTTACACAACGCTACTATCTTTGTGAATTCATTTAGAACCCTTTTAGCAATTCTGTAAATAAGTTCGCTGATTCACATTATTATTCATCCAAAGAATTCAAAGTTACTCAGCCCGATGTTTTATTAACAGAACGCCGTTTTAAATAAAAGGTAGTTGACGTGCACTTTTGACAGTTTCAAAAAGAATGAATAAATTAATAAAACTTCGCTGGACATCGAGGGTTGAACGCATATTGAAACAGTTGCGCATCAAATCGAATTGTACAAAGTTAATTACGCGGTGTCAGCCTTGAGTAGGGTACCCACGACCCTTTACAACGCGGGGACAGTCCGTCCGGCCCCGCGCCTGTTTGTGTTGCTTAATTATTATTTATAACTCGTTACCGCTTCTGACGCTACTGGAACTATGCATGCGTACTTTTTATAACACGTAAAGGCATAAAAAGTAAATAAAATTATATTTTATTACATAAGCTAATAAACTGGTATTGTTATAGTCCTTTAGTCATATTTTGGTTATGAGGCTGTACCTTGAACATAAACAAGTAACGTTTTATTTATGAATCCAATATACGCAGACATTACCACCACCGAGGTTATTCAAGTAATTTGTCTCATAAATATTTTACTCTTTAATTAACATAATTTATTGAAAACACGAAGCTTCAAAGGAGAACACGATAAAAACGGCATGATAATTATTTCCAGCGCTCACGGACCGCTTTCTTTACCTTTCAAAGTTCATTTAAATGATAATTTCCGACTCTAAGAGGGTTGAGTTGAGGCGCTGCAGATTTCCTCGCAGTTCTCAGTACAATTAGCCTTATCCGTAATTTCCTTTTCTTTTCTTGGCAAAGTTCTTATAAGTCGTAACACTGATGTGTTCTAGCCCATTAGCTGACACGAACACTCTTTGTCGCCACTTATTCCGCGTAGCAGAAAATTAATGATCCGTCTCTGGTAGGTAGTGTATAAACAAGATGGTGGGTGGCTCCGCCCCGGTATTTATTACTTCTGGCACGCTGCGAGCGGCCCATCCACCAGGCTGCCATAAACGCGAGCACTAAAACGTGCCATTTCCCTAAATTATTTTAATGACGTATGTACCCTCGGTTTAGTGGATTGTAATTCGGTTACACTGTTGGGAATCGCTTCCCGTGCTCCAGTATACGTATCCGTTGCCAAATATTCACCACTTTGCGAGATTTAGCCGTGATTTGTCACGGTCGACCGCGCGGAAACTAAATTGTTACAAGTTTTGGAAACGATACTGTTATGAGTCTGCGGGGCAGAAGGGCATTGTTTCAAGTACTTAGGCATGTAGGATGGTGTCGCTCGTCGAAACGCTTTCCTTTTTCGGAGCTTGTCGGTGGTGCGACTACAAATTAGTTCCTACGAAGCCGCAATAGGTCTTTAAACGACTCCCTTCGGTGTCTTAATCGTACCGGGGCATGCCGACGCGCTCATTACACTACTCTCGGCAAGCTCTTTTGTTCCTGTGGGTCCGGTTGTGAATTGATTTACTCGCTATTGTGTGTTGCGGCTGCACTGGCATGCGGCTCCGACGCCAACCCATACCGCCATTACACCTCCGACTGTTGTTTGCGCTATGCCCGTTTGCGTGCGCTTTCCTCGTTTTAAAAAAATGTAAATTCCGAGTCCCGGTAATAAACTTTATCTCTAAGTTTTTGCTCGTGAGTCGAGTTCGTTTGTCAAGATAAAACGGCAGCTGGCCGGGCCCGACCCCTCTTGTTTGCAGTCAACTAGCGGGAGAGCATTGAGCCAGCGTTCATAACTTCGGCTGGGCGACCCCTCTGACTCGCGCACAATGCCTCCCTCTCGCCTGGCTCAACTTGTAACATTCACGCCGTCTCCCATAAAGGATTTAATGGCGATACGGTATGTCGAAATATTAATATGTTTGTGGCGTTATCGTTCTAAACTAGTATTGTCTGTAGTATCCGGGCGTGCGTAGCGGTCGCGCACTGCGGTCGAGTGAACTCGAAGTCGAGTGCCGCCGTACCGCCGATGCTCGGCGTCGGTGGGCGTAGGACTATCGCACATTTGTCATTCGACTAACAATAAAGCGTTTAATTTTATTTATAGGCGTCGCGTTGGCATTATTTAATCGATTATTTGCTGTAATCGCAGTTGAGATATTCAGATGGTATGACTTCATCGTAGAAGATCGGATAATAGTAGCAAGAATTAGTGGCAGCACTTATTAATTGACTAGTGATTTGAACGATAAACTACAATTTATTTTACGAATTCGGTTTCACAAACCTATGAAACTGAGAGTTGCGCAGATAAATATCGTCGTATTGTTATTTCAGCGTATTGATTCAATCCACTTCGTCATTGTTATAAACTGAAACGTAATAAGATTATTGCTAGACTATAATATCAGTCGATTCACATAAAATTTTGTTATTTTTCCAAAAGTACTCTTCGGGACGACATCTCTCGGATTCAACGCTGGAGTGCTTTAGTTCGCAATTTGTGATGCCATTAACCGTGCGCGTGAGCGAGAGGGGCGATGGTGTCGCACCGTTCTCATATCGGGCACTGAATGTAAATGGCTTCATTTGATTATGTTCTACGCCGTAAACGCTCTTTGAATTTATGCAATCCCGGCGACTTGGTACCGCGGTCGACTCGACAAACGTTACGATTTTCCGGAGAGATCGGTGAGAGAAATCATATTATCCAGGAGACTCATTACGAAGGTTTGTTTTTCCATTTAGTTTTTTGTACTTTTCGTACTAGGTGCTTTGATATGATGTATGTGAACTGTCAGTGTCATCACGTCTTGGACAATCCTTAAGCCAGCAATACATGTTGGTCATAGTTGGCCGAGCGAAGGCGAGTAGCAACTTAAACTAGACAGCCGATTTGTCGAGCCTCGCCATGGATCGTCAACGTTCGCCTAGCTGACCGAGTGCAGGCGAGCGCCAACGTGTGTACGGTTCGTTTGGCGTGCCTCGCCACCACTCGCGATCGCTTGCTACGACTCGTCTCACTTCGGATCTGTGTCGGTTCGATTTGCCTTTCTTACAACAATTAAACAGGTGCTGCTCACTTGAAATTTTATTCTCAGTCAAAGACAAAGTGCAATTGTAACACAAACAAAATTGTTAATTTGAACATACCGCCATTACACGCGCAAACAAGCCATTAACATTTTAATTACAAATGTATTTACCTCAATAGTAGCATTTACTCTTGTGAAGTAATTTCAACATAATTCATGCGAACAGTTTCAAATTAATATAACGGGAACAATAAGTTTTAATTAATAACACTTCGTTGTGCTGCGAAGCGGTGCGGCGGGGAGCGTTGCTATTCATTATCAAACTGATTAATTATAATGATTATCAAATCTTGTTGATTGAATATACTTGTAACCTTTACAACGATATAACGGGTATAGAAGACACGAAACGAAGCCGAGAGTCACTTGTACCAGCCCTTCATTGTCATCATTTTGTGTACTGGACCATACCTGGGAACGTTCTGGTTACGGAGATATTGAAGTATTTTTTTTACGACAACAAGTTTTTTAATGTTACTTAACACAAAATTTAAATACCCCACGACCCCTGTGCCGTTGCGTTGCGTTGCGCTCTACCGCAAACAGTGAATTTTAACACCATGAAATAAAAGTGGTTTCGTTTCCTAGCAATTATTTTTGTGCAATGTTACTTAGTTTGTTAAACAGAATGCGTAGTTGAAGGATGATGTGATGTGATGGGTCTATTTACACCGTACAGGTTATTGATTCTAACCTTTGGAAAGTATGCTTTATGTATGTGTGAAAGATTGTATCATAATCCAACTTGGTAGTTTATTTAGTTAGATGGAAACGTTTCTGGTAATTTTTATAATTCATTGTACTCTAAAACAGTTTTTTGTTACAACCCAGTTTTTTTATAGGACACATTTTTGTTTGTTTTTATTCGTTTTTTATTTAAGCACCAGATTATTATACTTACATATAGATACAATATTAAAATGTGGTAACTTTTTGGGTTTGTGTAAAGGGTAGGACACTATTGAACTGCACCCTAATTGCGTAAAACGCTTTCAAACAATTTTGAAGGTTATGGCTTAATCCACTGCTTTATAGGGTTAAACTGTTTGACCGTTTGTAACTCAACAAAAATATAAACAAATTTCTCTTCTACACTTCAAAACCTGTAAATTTAGGTACGTCAGCACGTTTAGCATGACCACATAGAAACGAGTTTTGTCGACGTAAAAGTTGACATAGTGACAGTTGAATAAAATAAATCCATCATTTTGTCTATTCCATCTGTCATTTTCTCTATTCTTCCGTTGGCAAACCCCGATCAAGCTACGTGTACTGAGCGTTCAACAAAAGCAAATTAAAACCATTTACAAGTTTAAAATTTATTGTAGAAACACGGAAAAGGATACAGCAAAACTGTCAGAATCAATAGCCCGTGATAAAGGCTACATTCAGTCGTTCACTTTTACATTCAGCGTTCAACATTCACTTATCGGTTACCATTTACCATTCATTCACGTTCATCGGATACATAAAAATCTCACTAATTGCCTGAGACTGTAGTTTTACAACGCCATCTAGGAGTCGACCTAATTTTAAACCGTTTCGTCGTAAATCAGTCAATCAATTCAGAAAAACATGTTATTAGATTTCTTTTTATAAAACTATTAAACTACTAAACACGTACCTACCCCCGTCCCCCTCAGGCTCAGGAATTTGCCAATACCTTCGAGTCCCGTCGAACCCCGTTGGGTTCCAACCGTTTCGCGCGTTAAAAAATAAATAAAAAATAGAGTTGTTTGATTTAAATAAGTTACAATATTGGGAATCTAAACAAAATGAATAACTGATGGCTACTTTTATCATTAAAAGGGTTCGAATTGAAGTTAAAGGCTTCATTTTTATTTTACTACTAAAATACGTGCATTATGAGTGGAAATAGATACTCGTAAATCAGCTCTAAACAAGGAAGTTTCGACTTTTACAAATCATAATTCAGACAAAATTTTGCCGTATATCGCTTTTTAATGATTGTTAATTTCATAATGGTTACCTATACTGCCTGCCATCATGGTTTTTTTCAAGAGAAATTATCATTTGTTCGAGTTGAGACCGCTTTGGTATCCTATGAGCGAAGTAAGCAGTAAACGGTCACACAATAAAAGCTGCCCAAATACATAGCATTTTTTAAAGCACAAATTGCGTAACACACTATCAATCTCAATCTGAATCATTACATGTAAAGGATATTGCTAATCCATTGCTTCATATGTTCGAAAAATTTGTCTGCACAACAAAGTAAACGACGCAATGAATCCTACTTTAGTATTATAAACGCGAAAGTTTGAGGATGGATGGATGGATGCTTGTTACTCTTTCACTCAAAAACTACTGAACGGATATTGATGAAACTTTACAGGAATATAGCTTATACATCAGAAGAACACATAGGCTACAATTTATAAAGATTTTGTGTGATTTGCCAAAATATAACGATAAATATCAAGTAAGTCGGAAAAATACCTGCCCTCTGAGAGATAACTTGCCGTGCGCTGCCTAAACCGTTAGACTTACACCGTTACACGAAGATAATGTATTGTTTCGTGGGATTGTTTTTTTTTTTTTTTCAAACAGTTCTAAATAAAAGTCCGCGACAGCATACAGCCTAGTGAGTTATAAATACATTAAATTGGATACTTTTTTTACAATGCAAATAGAGTATTTAATTTATTGTTATCAAGTTTAATCTAAAATCGTTATCAACGATTTCAAGAACAAGTTTCCACAGTAAGAACGGCAGCGCGGGCAGCGGCGCGCGGTTGCGCGCAGTGCGGGGTTTTTATGTTTTACGGCTAATCCGCTGAACTGTTTCTGAAGCCTGGGGTAGGACCTAAGCTTCTTTTCATGAAACACCACGAGTGTGAAGCCGCGAGCTGAAGCAAGTATTGTTGAACTGTCAAAATGAAAGTCATTGCTACTGTTAGTGTTGGTCACAAAGTGTTACCCCACTGAAGTGCCTACGGTACCTAGAAAACTATCATTTTTGTTAAATTCTAAAGATATGTAATTAATACAACCTAATATACGAGGACGACACTGAAAGTTTTTTAACTGGCCACTTGTAAACGATATAATAAAAAAATAAGTTCGAACTTTGAAAATGGAACTCTTTGAGAATATTATTGTTTAATAGTATTGTATTCATTTGTCATTTGTTTACGATTTGGCGGCATAAAGAAAATTGTCTGTGTCACGTCAGCATGAATTTAACGCGAGAAAATTTTCGTACAAATTTTTTTTTATGACTTTCGATGTTTTAAGTCTTGTTGGCTTAAATGAAATGAAAGTTATGATAGACTTCGATTGGCCTTTCACGATGAAGCCCCATCTCGTGCCACTGTTTACAACTGGTTTAATGAGATAAACGTGGTCGCACTAATTTCTCCGATGATAACATCAGTGTTGTGCGTTATATCATAGAGACTGACAAAAGAGTGACTTATCAGCATATTTGGATAAGCTTAGGCATCGGTGTGAGTCAAGTGTACAATATCCTCCATGAACATTTAGCTGTCAGGAAGACGTGAAATTATTGGGTCGCCCGCACTATAGCCCCGACCTCGCACCTTGCGATTTTATTTCGACTTTATAATACTAAAGTAGGATTCATTGCGAGGAAAACGTTTTATGGGCGCCGAGGAAGCGGTGGCTGTGTTTCAAAATGCCGTAAGGACGAGTGGGCAAAGTGCTTTTCTCAGTGGTTCCATCGGATTCGGCAATGTATTGATGTAAATGGACACTATTTTGAAAAGATTTAGTAAAAATAATAATTTGCTAGTTTGTTCAGTTTTTGATTTTCTAAGAACTTTCAGTGTCACCCACGTATTAACGAATGATTATGTATTATTATTATTATGTCGTTTATTTATTTTTATCCTTATTTTGCTACATTTTTAAATATTTTTATAAAACAACGAAAAAAAAAAAAAACATTTATAAATATAAAAAATTGTGGTCCGACGGTAGCGGGAGCAGGGTCCAAGCTACTGGTGGTTAGGGCTCCAGAGACAGGAACCTCCTCACAATGCGAGCCGTATCGAGGAGTACTGCCTTCTGAATCAGGCCCTTGATCCAACCGCCTAACGAAAGCCTCGAGAGATGTTGGTCGAGGCTTTTTGCCATCAGGCCATTGGCCGATACGACAATCGGCACAATGACAGCCGAGCTCACATTCCACATGTCAACAACCTCAAGTCGAGATATTTAATTTGTTTCTCTTTCTCAGCTTTCACGAGGTTCTCGTCATGTGGAATGGTAACATCGATAATCATTGTGCAGCGCGCTAATCGATCTATCACTATTATGTCAGGCTTATTAGCGATAATAGTCCTGTCAGTAATGATAGACCGATCCCAGTACAACGTGACAAGGTCATTTTCGAGAACTGCTCATACTTGTAATACGGTACCTCAGAATCCACAAATTTAAATTTCAAAGCAAGTTGCTGGTGAATAATCCTGGCTACTTGGTTATGCCTGTGTAAGTACTCGCCGTTAGCCAGACGAGAACAACCAGAGATAATATGTCTGATGGACTCACCTGGACGGTGGCATGCCCGACACACGTCAACCGTCCCGTCCTTCATAATATGTCTCCGGTAGTTATTCGTCAAGATAATTTCGTCCATAATTGCACAGACGAAACCTTCAGTTTCCCCGAAAAGGTCACCAAAACGTAGCCAGGATACGGACGCTAGGAAATCTACATCAGGCTCATGAAGAGCCCGATAGAAGCGCCCGTGAAGCTCCTTGCTTTGCCATACCGCCTTGCGGTCATCGGAAGTAAGTACTACAGGTTTGTGCCAGGTCCCTTTAGCCATGGAGAGCGGGGTTAGCCCCTTGTCCACACCACATCGCGGTTGCGACCACATCGCGGTGCATACCCACTTCGGTTTAAAAAAAATATTCCCTGAGACTGCACACCTCGCGGTAAAAAGCCTCGACCCCCGCACTTTCGCGGGATGTACAGTCTCATCACCGATGATCGTGGGTGATGCATCCGATTTGCGGTCAGAAGTGTACGGACCCGCCTATCCAGGGCGTCGAGTTCGGTTTGGGTCCATTTGAGTATGCCGAAAGAGTACATCAAAATCGGCATGACCCAACCGTTGAAGGCGCGCACCTTGTTTCCGCCCGAAAGAACAACGATTGCTTCATGTTAATAACGTTGATGCCTAACGCTTCCGACATACCCAAATACTTATAGTTTTCGGATGAAGAGAGGGATCTATGGTGTATGGAATCCGAAAGTTGAATACCTTCGGATTCCATAATCTCACCTCGCTTAACATGCATGATTGAATATTTTTCCACACCAAATTCCATTCTGATGGCGCTACTGAATGTTTCAGTTACCTTCAGTAGCTCCATCAGTTGCAATTTGTTCGGGGCAAAGATTTTCAAGTCATCCATGAACAGAAGGTGAGATATGACCTGACCACCTCTCTTCAACCGATAGCCTAGACCTGAATCCTCCAGCAGTGTGCTTAGAGGATTCAGAGCTAAGCAGAACCAAAGTGGACTCAAACTGTCGCCCTGAAATGTTCCCCGTTTAATCCAGACAGGCTCGTCATTCCCCTGAATCTGTTGACACACCGGATAGCGAAGGACCGTCCTCCATTGCCCCATACAGGACCTAAGGAAGGTGCGTAGAGTTGCATCTATCTTGTACAACTCCAGCACCCTCACAAGCCATGTATGTGGCACCGAGTCGTAGGCCTTCTTATAATCTATCCAGCATGTCGACAGATCCTTGCGGGAGCGACGAACCTGTTGGCTAATGGCCATGTCGATGAGGAGTAGCTCCTTAGTGCCTCGGGACCCGTTCCTACAACCATTTTGAGAGGCAGACATAATCGAGTTACTGTCAATGTGTGTATTAATTTTCGTTCTCAAAATGGATGTAAGAAGTTTATAGATCGTCGACAAACACGTGATCGGTCTATAATTCTTGGGTTCCGTGGGACTACCTGACTTATGGAGCAGCCGGGTAACACCTGTTGATAGAAACTGCGGTAGCGACCCAGACTCTAAGGCTGACTGGAACTGAGATGCCAGGCTAGTATGCGAACTAATTAGCCATTTCAACCAAAAGTTGTGCAATCCATCCTGCCCTGGCGATTTCCAATTCGTTCACGGACGGACTGCTCTGGCAACGTCTGATGGCGTAATTAAGACTGTTTCCATTTCTGGAATAGTTTCACACACTCGCTCGACATCCTGCATCCAGTCAGCCTCAGTGTGACAGACGGGTACTGACCAGATGCTGCGTTAGAAGGCACTTGTGGCGGCATCATCCGGGCGGCACACGTCTGTCAAATTTTGTTCAGGTCGCTCCCAAGCTCTATATAGGTACCCACCTTTCATCGCTCTGGAACATGCGATTCTGCGTGTATCGATCAACCCGCCGCTTATACCGCCGAATACGGCTCGCCCATGCACAAACTTTCTGCTTCAGGAAGTCGATGCGCTCTGTGACACGGGACATGTATTCTCGAGGGCTTATTTCAGTCCCCGAAAATGCCCGCCTCACAAAGCGCATCACTCGTGGTCTTGTATTGCCCTCCCTGAAACAGTATAGTTTGCCTATGCGTACCCTGGCTCCATCGATACGACGCTCGATCCTGCATTGCCAGGCTGGTACTGATGTTTTTGGTCGAGCAGCTCCGTTACAGTTTGGAAACTTGACGTTAGCTAAACGACATTCCGCCACAGCCGCGCAATACAGGATCGAGTGTGTATCAACGAGATCCTCGCTGCTCCCGAACACATTCTTAAGTTGCGAGTCCAGGGCACACACCAGCGCCTTATTTTTTTTTTTTTGTGCATAGGTAGGCGTGGTAATCGCGGTCTAAGTTCGGTCGGAGTGGATCTATACTCGCTTAACGCATCCTCCAGTGCGCTCCTCAATCAGTCGTTGCATTGGCTACTTACTGTGGTAACCCTATCATCTTCTTCTTCAACACCATGATTGGACCTCGGTAGATCAATGATTGATGCTTGTACCGCGGTTTGTGCCGGAGTCGAGACGTTACTGTTGCTCAGTATCTCTGAGCGCAGCCTATCAAGTGCGGCATCGTCCAACCTATGATTGCGTTGGATGACCCGCACCTGAACCGACAGTCGTTGGGCCGAGACACTGACGGTTGGTTCTAGTTCCTGAAAAAGAGACAGCATCCTATCACGGTGCGCAGTGAGGTGAGTTCCCCCCTCTGTAGACCCATAATATGCGCGCATGACGTTCTCGTTCATAGACTGAGTCCATATCATGCACTGCACAACTTGCTCGACGAAGTGCCAGCCCGCGCCGTAGCTGAGCCTGTAGCTTTAAATTCCCCGATTAATAATAATCAACTAAATTTGATCCAGCCTGTCCCATCTTGCTGTCCTCCCGTCAGCGACGCCCTAAGCCGAGGTCCGTACCCCACAGGGGGTGCCCTTAGCGAGCGTTCGCTTAATAATATAAGTAGTTTTACGCCCCTGGCTGGAGGCTTTGAGTCCGCTTAAGGCAGCCACAGGATAGTCCGGTTAAGTAGTCACGACCTCTCAAGGTCAACTACGAGATGCCATACACAAAAAAAAAAAAAAAAAAAAAATGCACTGCACACAACCACCGGCAGCGGGGACCCGGCTCGGGGCCGGATGGCCCCTAAGTCCCAAGCTCCTTGGTGGCCGGCCTCTCCCCTGCCGACGAACAGGTGTTGGCGACGTCGGCGTTGAAAATTACTCGTCGCTCGAGCTCGACGCAACTACCGCGGCCGGTGTCGTCACAGCACTCACGGTGGGGCTGGATACCGGCGGCGGCGAGGGGGAGCTGGGCGAAGAGTCCGGAGGTGGTGGGCGTGCTTGACGTGCGGCTGATCTCGTCAACATTTGTTAATTTTCATACTTATTCATTATTTACATGTTCCGAGGTGACATGACAGATGTCACCTCCAATTCGGCAGTTTATGGCGTGAAATTCTGTGTTATTCTGGTTCATTATACTTTTTATGTTGTTTTTTGCACTTCAGGCTTGTAGGGTTACTCAGAAAATGTAAAAACTGTGTCTAAAATGAATATAAGTAATTGACAATAATTTTAACAAATTTCGTGACGTGTTGACGTTGGTGTTGCCGATTTTATTATTATTATCAAAGAGTACTATAATTAGACGGATTATTATGTACGGATTCACATTATCGCCCAGTGTTGCCAATGAAAGTAATTTACATCGGCTTTCATATTTTACGGCGCATTGCATTCAATTTGATGAATCAATAATTGAACTGATGTTTTGATATACTTGCCGAAACAAGCCGATTTTCCGAAAACCGGATCATCGCCAAAAGTAATTACTGAGCCATGGTTTACAATATGCTAACAAAATATGTGTGTGGCTAGATAATTAGTTGCGTCGGTTATGAATGTTTGTGTTTGTAAGTTCACCCATCCGTGGCAATCCATCACAAGCCATCACATGAACGTTGTTATAATTTCTGTTTCAATGAAATCATTTTTATGACATGGAGACATTTTTGTATCATCATTACAACATTCGAAATAGCATATAATAAGTAACTAGCTTTTGTCTGCGGCTTCGCCAGCGTAATGGCGGAAAATATCCCAAGGAAACCACAATACCGCCATAATAATGCATGATTTTACTAACATTTTTAGTAGATTTTAATTTGTAATCCTCAGCTTGAATTGCACACCATATTGGTACGCCTTCTGGAATAACATAGCGCTCTGTTCATCAAACAAAAGATCTGTATTTTTTTCAAATCTATGTTAACAAATAAATAAACGTAGGGACTACCGAGATAAAAGTATCCTATGTGTTAATGTGTGTCAAATTTCATCCAAATCCTTTGCGTGATTGAGTAAAGAATATCCAAATATACTTAATTGCTAACTTTCACATTTTATTTAGTAGGAAGTTGTACTTCGATTCGCAGAACATAATAATCAATTCGGATGAATACGCAAAGGCTTACAATTTCTCTTATTATCCAGTTTAATTAAATGTGGTCGGCAGACAATTGGATATTTAACCATATTTCGCTATGTTTTACACAGCAACGTGAAATGTGTGCACAGCCAATAAATTAACGTTTTTAAACATGTTAACATGTTTGCGGTAACATTATTATTTATTATTTCGAGTGGTACATACGTTCGTAATTCATGTTTATTAATTACATTTCATGCTTTGTGTACTCTCTGTCAGTATGAATTGTTACTGTATTGTTTCCATATATATGAATAAACAGTAATAGTAATAAATTGTAACTAGATATTGAAGTAGATAAAATGATGATTAACGTATAGTAACAAGTTTTTTTGTTAGCACAATAAACCTGTTAAGTTATGAACACATAAAACGTGACGTTAAGTTGATTTAACATGAATGACATTTTCCACATACACAGATTATATCGGTATAGGGATTGGTAAATATTTAAAAAAAAAATGTTCGAATGAAAGAAAATACTAATAGGTAATTTTTTGTCTACAGGAAACCGCAGAAGTATGCGTCGGCACGTCTGTGGGCACCATTACAGAGCCAGACTGCCTCGGTCCCTGCGAGCCTGGTACTTCGGTCACCCTGGAGGGCATCGTGTGGCACGAGACGGAAGGTGGTGAGTTGTTACTAGCGCACGAACGCAAAGCACCGTAGCGCGCCCATCCCATACACTCCGCACGCTTATGCACGCCTAGTATACGTTCATGCTTTGCAAAACATCATCACCATCGTAAACTTTTCATGCGATCGTAATGTTCACACCGCCGCTCTCAGGGATGATAAATTATTTCCCAAAATAAGATGCGTAAAAGTGAAAAAAATTGTTAATTTTCTATTGTTTTCGCTTCAGAAACTAACCCTACTAATGCCGTGTTTACATAACACAACACATATTTTAGTTTTTGTAGTAACTACCGAAAATAAGGACCTTAGATTTAAAGAAAGCTTATCAATAAATCTAGCTTATCGATTCGATTATAAATAAATATCACTCTCGTTATCATTATCAACACTTAGAGCACATGAATAAAAAACAAATACTGGTGATCGTTTATTACATTCCATTATAATTTTAAAGTAGTCAGGTATTTTTACGCTCGTCGTATTGACTTAGTTAGATTTTTACAAAGTTCTTCGTGGAATATTAAAATTTATCATCTGGAATGGTTATTTCTTTCCGTATACATTGAATAATCTTAACACTTTGAGGAAAATTGCCACGATGACGTCATAGAAAGACATAAAATTCAAAGACATAAAAAGAGTTACAAAAAAATCAATTAGTCCACGTTGGAACACAATTTGAAGTCCATCGATGGGCAAGCAATCGCCATTTAAATCATTTATAATCGGAGCAATGGATGGCGAAACAAATATGGTGGTGAGAAGCCATAATTAATTCGGCGAAATAGGGTTTGGCAATAAATAACGACGGAAATTTACGCCAGCAATAAATATTTATGTGTTTCCTTAGAATGTATACCAACGATTATTTCGTGTCAAATTCAAATTTGATAAAGCGCACGCTATTCATATTTTCTGGTAAAATATTTAAAGAATCCATCTACATTCTGAGAAAAGATCTTATGAAAAAGTTTACTGAAGAATTCGGTTTGGAAGAAGACATTTATTTCTTTAAAAAAAAGAACGTTACAGTTCAGTTAACATATTGAGAAAAGTCAAATAAAACTACCAATTAACTGTAGGAATAAAACCATTAAGTTCCATACACATTAAAATGTGCGTCATTAACGTCAATATCGGAATAATAAAAGCCCGCCATAAAACATATTATTAAGAAGTCCACTTAAAGCAGCAATATTAATTTATTTGCGACACCTGGCCCGGTGATTATGATTACCGATTGTACTTACGTCGACTTACAGCTTTTTTTGTCGCTCGTCATTCGTATTTCACGACGGCCATAATCATCTCGTCCTTTCTCAGTGTTTCATATTTATTTATACCTCACAATCCCGAACTGGCTATTAATATTAAAATATTCATGGCTCACATAAAACAGTGGAGTCAATGAGACTCCCTACATAATTACTAGGCGCTTATTAGCCGGAGATAGCATCGCGGGATATTTAATAACCCTCCAAACCGATACGAGGGCCCTTACACCTTTTATGCTCGCTTGGTAATAAAATGCCCCGCAACTCTTTAGGGTAAGTAAATAAATTCCAAAATGGCCGATAATCTCATTTACATACCTTATTATTATGTGCGCGATGAAATCAATTCCCACTGTGAGTCTTTATTTATTACTTATTTTATTTTCGGTATTCAGGCGTTTCATTTCAAGTCGGTCCAATTCGATTGTTCTCACTCACCGAATAAGAGCGACCGAGAGACCTATTGGAATCGCGGGAATTTTATGAAATATACATCGATCACTAATTTATTAGTGATCGATGGAAATATATTAAATATTTGCATGATTTATTTTATTTCGAACATCATTATGGGATCAATTTAATGCTTATCCTGATGTGGTCGTACATCATTAAGATGAAAATAAAACAGACAATGTAATACGAGAGCACACGTCCCGAGCCCATTAGAGGGCCAGGGCACGCAACACAATGCCGCTCCCCCGTAGCCGCTCGTAATTATTATAAAACACGATAATAAATCACCATCTGCTCGCTTCTGTTGCCACTTTCCAAATTTATCCGGGCGATGGACACGCTCGGGGAGCGGGGAGCGGGCCGCGGAGGCAATTCACGCCCTTCCTCTTCAAGCTTATTTATTTTCGGCTAATGGCGCCGAGGAGCTTACGGAAATTAAATACTGTTTACTGTGCGTCTCCGACCGCGTTATAATTTTATTACGGGCTCACGTATAAAACAATCGAGTTATGAAGTTACCTCATTTACTTACACGGTCTCCGGCTGCAGACTGCTGTACCGCTCTCGGCGGAATAAATTCTCCGTAAGTCTAAAAGTCCGGGTCGTATCGAGCGGCATCTGGTGCTCGAATACCGCTCAAAAAATGTCCTCGGAGACAGGTTTACGAGGCTCGTTCCTACCACTCCCAGCACACAGTACAGTGTACGTGCTAACAATTAAGCGGAGGCTACCCAGTACACGCCGCGTTGCATTCCATTCCACTAATTAGTGGACGTGTTTTAATATTTATGCTTCGTTTTCGAGTTCGGTTTATGTCTCTTTTATGAAGCTTATTATGGAGCATTTTGTATCTGATCTGACACATAATAATGCACAACTTTTTTGTGAGAGGATCATGTTAAACGGGTTTTATCATTCCAAATGTGGTAGTTGGACTACTTACCATTTTAAGAGAGAAAAGTTTACTTTACCACCATTGAATGGATGTAAATGAAATCGTCGGAACTTTGTTTGTCTCGGTCTGGGAAACAATGGGCAAGTCTGATTAGTGCCGTGCCCGGACCAACGCGACGTTCGCTGCCCGCCTGACACTTTGCCCTCGTGCTCAACGCCCACTCCACTATTTTGTGTTGTTAACTCAATCGATTTAGTCAACAAAAGAATGCTGGTAAAAAATAATAAAACAATCAAATTCGGGTTTTGTGTTTACATGCTTAAAAGGCACGCGATATTAAACATTGCGTGCTTAAATCACAAGGTATAGAGTTTAATCTCCATGTTTAAGATTAAGTTTGTGGAGTGCGACTTGTACAAATATTGACGTAGGTAGAGATTTGTGAGCGACGAAGTTGGAGGGGTGTCGGGGACAAAGCCGGCAAGCGGCGGGCAGGGGCAAAGTGGGGGCGAGGGCACGACAACTATTAGGCCGTTGATTACCGCGGTCGAGGTGTAATTAGCACCACCTAAATGAACCTATTTCGCTCGCTGCTTTCCTGGTAAAATGATCAATCAGCAACTTAATCAAACGATAGCCGGATAATCTGTTTTTTTAAATAAAAATAATGTAAACAGATTTTTTTACTGAATGTAGGATACGATTTAGGCTGGTTTTATGTAAAGCTGATGAATCAAGTTTTTTTTTTGTTGTAAAAAAACGACTTACAAAACTGTCTATTGTTGCAAATGCTGATTGCGCCCACAATCTTAATTTAATAGTTTAGTTCGTTTTCTGACAGACTGACAATCCAATAAAACAATAAGAATTTTAATTATTTTGTTAATACAAAATAAAAATTATAGAAGATGAAAGTGAACCCACTTATTGCAATTTCCGAACACATTCAACAATGCGGATTAAGGATATTGCTTTACATACTGTAGGTATGACTGACATATTAAATAAACTAGACAATATATTTGTTTGACACGTACAGATAGAATTGTACTGTCTTTCATCAGTAGCGATCTGTCTTCGGGTATTGGGTTTGGTCTTTAGTTACAAAACCGATCGTCATCGCGTGTTGAAAAACGTTATTTTCTGGCTAAGGCCGCTTGCCACAACCAAAAAAAAAAACGTTATTTTCGCATACGTATGACAAAACATATTCATGTAGAAGCTATTTGGACGTCCCCCTGTCGATGTCGTTAACAAACTGTAACAAGTAGGCAGTAGGCACAGGCCGCACGCGGTTGAGCCATTATTGACGTTCCAACAAATCGAAGCGATTACACGCAGGCAAACAGTCGACCGACGATCTCTAATTTAACTTTTCCGTGACCGGTCGGCCGTATTAACAATTTACAAGGGGATTTCACCCCTAAATCATAAAAGTGCGGAGCGCGCCCAACGATTTCCTTTAGGAAGTTGCGCTGCGCACCATCTGTTCCGAGTCTCCGAGGTACTTTTTAAATATTTCTGACAACCTGGTATTTCGTTTTATTAGTCGGCTTCGTACGATGGTTTCCGTATTTGTTATTGCTATATGGCGCGCGTTTTTATATTCACAAAGCACATTGCGTTTTTTTATACACAAGAATTTATCGTACACGTAGCGTGTGAGCGTTTTAAATGATTTACGCGTTCACAATAGAAAGCAAACACGATATTTTAAACCGTAGACAAAGTGGTGGTGTAGCGGTTGTTCAATAATAAACTAATGACCGCCTCCATTGTCTCATTAGTCACCGAGCAAGTCTCCTTGTTACAATAACTCCACCATTTTATGCTAATGGCTTATAGAGAAATGCTTTATGTGTTCATTGTTTTGTGGAACAATAAATAATAACTGCGAGGAATGGAGGACTTGTACCCACATTATACGGGTCACTTAACAATCTTGTTACATATTAACATTTTGTTTTTCCACGAAACAACTTTATTTTTGAAGCTCGCTATCAATTTCTTTGGGATAATGTTATGAAAGCTAATGTAGTGTTTCATGAAATATGATAAAACTCGAATTTAAAAAGCGTGAATCTGTCACTGTTTATTTTATACATTTCAATAAAGCAACTTTGCTTGAACTGAATGATAATAATCTTGTTATCAAATAATTCTACACAAAAATGGCCGCTTCAGGTTGGCCACAATAGCGTATGAGGCCGTAGTGGCGCATTTACCCTGGAATAGCTCACCACTACGACCGTAAATCAGATTTCACAGTATTTTACTAACAATGGTATTTACGCTTCACAAATACCTACTTGCTACAAACGCAAAGCGCTTGCGTGTTTACGTCCTCTCCTCTCCCAAATGTATTGAAAGCGAACTACGTATGTAGTGTGATAGTTGTATAATATCGTTAACGTAGTTGTGTATGTTTATAATGTGTCTCCGTCAGTAGAGTAATGTAAACTTCTTCAGAGAACATCATGAATTCGTGCAGCAACGCGCCCAAGCTATAAAAATGTATTAATATGCTGCAAACAATGTTAATAAATGTGAGATCATAACTTATGAGACGCGCACTGTGGGTACTGCGCTGGTTTGAAATTGTTGTTGACACCCGAGATTTATGGCGCACCGCTGGCTGTATGGAACCTATTTTACGATATAAAACTAAATACAAAATGTGAATTTGTGAACAGATATCTGCATCTGCAAGCATACAACAAATCTGTTCACACTACACAACTGCGTCGTTTTAAAAACATATACATACTTATTTACAATTCAACGAGACCGCTACATAAAATCGAGTTGACGAATAAGCTCGCCAGGGATTAAAAAGGGATGGTCCGGGGCTCTCACTTTTATCTCAATTTGTTACTCTTGTTTACGAAAAACATTTTGAGGACAAAGAGACGATTAAATCGCTCTGAATTACAATAAGGTCCTAAACCGCGGTAGGTGACATTATTAATTCAAAATGAGCCTTTATTTGTACAATAAAATTGTGATGGCGGAATGTCCTTTAAAGGCGAAAAAGTGTCGCGAATAGAAGGGTGAAATTGATTAATTAAATTTACATAAGTTGGCATGCTAGCGCGATAAGCGGGCGAGGTAAGGCAGTGCGGGCTCGGGAGGACGCGGGGAGGCCTGCGGGCGCGGCTGGAAGTGCGGGTCACGTCCGCGCCGCCCGTCTCCTGCATCCCCAATATGCAAATGAGTGCTCCCGCGTGACAAATTGGATCCGAGGCTGCCGTCGCCTCCGATAGCTTCACTGCACCAATTTCGTTAAAACCGTATCTTCTTACACAGTTTAAAACTAATCCCATTACATGATCGACAGAACACGTATACAAGAAGCCATTTATTTATCGTTCCGTGATATTGTTACAGGTGTTCTAGTAGTGAATGTTACGTGGCGAGGGAAGACTTACGTAGGAACATTACTGGACTGCACGCGACACGACTGGGCGCCACCGCGGTTAGTATTTATGGGACTGTGCGCTCAAACTGTAATGTACACGAACGGGGAATACTAATGCCGCCGGGAATAACGCGTAGCGAGCTCACAAGAAGTGGCTCAATCTGTTACAAACACTGTGTAATGGACGTGCTCAGTCACGTATGTCTAAAATGTGTCGCAAAAACGTGAGCAGAAATTCCTGAATAGAGAAACACCAGGAATATCATTTTCGTAAATAATGACGCCATTGATATTCATGGGTTTCCTCGAGTTTGCCGATTCGGTCGTCGGTAGGTTAAATGTCATATAACGTTTCATATCACATTTCCATAGGTTTTGCGACTCCCCAACGGAGGAGTTGGATGCGCGGACGCCCAAGGGTCGAGGAGCGAAGCGTGGTCGCGGCGCTGCGCCGACTGACATGACGAACTTCACCGAGACGCGGTCCTCGGTACATAGCAAGTTACGGAATGGAGGGGCCAAGGGACGAAGAGCACTACCTTCTCCTACACCCTTCACGCCTCCCAGACCTGACTCGAAAAGAAAACGTACCTCGGACGCGGAGGACCGACCTCCAACGCCGAAGGCTAAACGTCCGCCTCCCACACCGTCTTCCCCTCCTCCTGATCCCGTCCTCCTGGAGTGTCCAGAGCCAAACTGCTCTAAGAAGTACAAACACGCGAACGGTCTCAAGTACCACCGATCACACGCACACGGCTCGCCCGACGATGATGAGAAGGACGGCTCAAGTTCTGAGCAAGAGGAGCCAGCGACGGAGCCAGCCTCGCCGGCTCGGCCGCCGTCCGCGCCGGCGACGCCTGCTACGCCTGTCAAGTCGCCAACGCCAGTCAAATCACCTGATGCGAAGGTTGACAAGTCACCGGAGAAGTCTCCGGAGAAGCCTGAAGTGGACGCGGATTCGCCCCGACTGGAACAGCCTCGGTTCGCAGAGGAGTTCATAACAGCATCAGAACCGCCCCCTGTAGTGGACCGGCCACAGACGCCGCCGGTTCCTCCAGCCACGCCGCCTGATGCACTGCCCACGCTACAACCTACACAGTTTAAGGTAAACTTTAGGACCTACTTTAGAATGTCTACTACATTATCGTACATTCAATGACCAAGTACGGCCATCTACCAGTTGTCAGAGCGTCGATAAAGCCTTTCAAAACACAAATCGATATTCCTGTATTGTCCAGGTAAAGCCTCGGTCAGCACTAATGGCGGAGGAGCGCAAGTCGACGGAATCTCCCGCAGAAGAGTCACCGGGCAAGAGGCGCGCGCGGCGATCTCCGACGCCGGGCGTGCGGTCGCCGGCCTACTCCGACATATCGGACGACGCCGCGCCACCCGACGCTCCGCCGGATGACCCCGCGCATAGGCCCTTTCCAGTTTATCATCAGGTATGAATTCATGTTTCTAATAAGAAAGAGAATGAATGCCTTGAAATGGTATCAAACTCACGTCATCATTCTATTACAATGAGCTTAGAGTTACAGTCCAATGACTTACTAATAATAATAGGTACGTAAAGAAAACGTGAATTTGCTCCAAACGGAGACAAAAATCACATTAATAACCTTAATCACGACTCGAAACGCCTAAGCCCTTCAAATCCATGTTCATGCTCTTTCATAACAAAAGTCATGTTAAAAATGTTTGTTAATATCGCACTTTTTATGATTATTTCAGTTCTACGGCCAGCCGTCGTACATGCCGCCTTCGCACCCCCCTCCCGTGCCTCCTCAGTCGTCCGACAAAGGCAAGGAGGATCTCTCCAAAGGAGACCCCAAAGGCGACATGAAAGTGAGTACTTAAGTCTTACTAAACACTCCAGCAGGACAATAAATGTGACGATTTTGTATCATGTAAACTGTCACCTTGACCTACCCTGCAAATGATTAAGATAGGAAGAATATGCTCCGTATTACTTTGAGAGCGTAAAACTCCAATAGTCTGAAAGTTATGATAAAAACCATTCAGACTGAGAGATGAATATTCTGAAATACTGTTAATATTACTTAAGTCATGGCTATCGCTATTCCCCTGTTAAATCCACCTATTTAATCATTCCCAGGACGGAAAGCCCGACAACGGACCTCAAAAAGTGTTACCCCAACACTTCTACCCTTACAACTATGTACCAAACTTCCCTTACAACGTTGAACCTGGAGGGCCTCCACCCGGCCCTCCTTTAGAAGACAAGAGTAAGGACAGTGACCGCTCGAAGACGACCCCCAGTCCTCTAGACAAGAGCAAGCGGCAAGAACAGCGTCCGCCGGATGGCAAAGAGAATCCAGCGCGTCCGAATGATAACCATCAGATATTGAAAGAGAGTATCGAAATGAAGGCGCAAATGGGACCTTACGCTTTCCAGAGACCACCGCATGCGAGAGAAGAGGAATTGAGAAGGTATGTGTTATAATTTTAATGACTTATCAAGACACTGAAAAGTACTAAGGTGATCAACCGTTCAAGTCGTAAAAAAGTAAAGACACTACACACCTTGGCACTATTTAAGTTGCGCTTGTGCTTGATTATTAAAAAAAGTACTTATTTCCAAAATTTTATGAGACTTATGGGGTTATGATATTAGGATTGCAGAAATATAAAGTTATATCCACAAGAAGTTTTACAATTTATGTTACATCATTATGACGCATTACCGCTTTCTTTTCAGATATTACATGAGTTTAGATCAGAGAAGAAAAGAGGGGGGCAGTGATTCCAAGCCTCCCGGGATGCCGCCAGGGGCCAGCGGGGCCCCGGGGGGCCCAGGGGCCCGCCCGCCGCCGCAGCCCGCACACAAGCAGCCCTCCAAAGACAAGGAAGATAAGCCCAAAGAGGAGGTCAAGGTAACTGATTTACTATGAATTGTGAATACAGAGTTGCCAGGAATAACATGTCGTAATAATGAAAAAAAAATGCTTACACCTTAAATGGTGTAAGGTTTCTATCAATAAAGAATACACGGATTTGGATAACTATGGGTACCTTGTAGTGTGACTGGCAACTTTGTATTATACTGTGACAACACAATCAGACCAGCCCCTCCCCAACCTCGTTGGCTCCGGCTGCCTGCTAACCTAACCTAATTTTAGACGGAGCAACAGCCGCCTGACCAGCACTACCCACTCTATGGCAGAAACCGATACCCTAAGGTTAGATACCATATACCAGATACCAATACCACCACTTTTAGACTTAGCGTGACGACAAGGAAACTCGATGCGAAATGTTGAGGTTGCGTTTACCGTGGCAGCGGCGTATGGCGTGACATTTAGAATTTTAGATGCATCTTGCATGCGCCGCTATCGCTTAAATGGCTACCGATCCAAGACTTGACCTCCGCAACCGTTACTTTAATTCCTAGTTTGATCGAATTGCACGAAAGCCTCGACCTCTGATCGATAAGCGAGTAATAAGCTTGCGGTAAAGACTATTGCAGTTATATATGTTGGAACAATGTAGCTCACAATAACGATGTCTAGTGATGATCTGTCAGCGAGTTTTACCGGCGAGCCAACATGGCCTCGGTGGAGCTCGCTTGTGGATGTCGGTCGGCCTATTCTTTAAAAATCTCACCGTGAAAGCTTAGGAGAACTTCTATGCTCAAACTGCTCGTCATACCTGATGCTAGGAATTGAGTGACACTGGAAATTCACTTCACCTAAGTTTTCATGGTGAGATTTTTACAGAACAGTAGTGCTATTCTGTAACCATCTCACTGTGAAACTTAGGTGAAGTGAGCATGCAGTGAGCTGTCAGTGCCAATGATGCTAGGGATCAGTGACGACAAAGACGAGATGACACTGATAGCTCACACCACGCATGTCTTCACGGTGAGATTTTTACAGAATCCACATGTTGATCTGCAGGCCCTTTACGTAGTTTAAAAGCACCCCATTACTGGATGTGTCATTGGCTTGCTTGTATTAACCCATGTGTTCTCTTGCAGGTGAAGCAAGAAGGCCAGAAGCCGACGACGGAGACGCAGGGCCCGCCGCCGCCGCCCACGTCGCAGTACTACCTGCCGCCCTACATGCAGCCGCCGCACTACGGCGCGCTGCCCTTCGACCCGGTGTACCGCGCGCCCCTCAGCCCCATGCTGGTGAGCGGCTTCGGCGGCGGCTGGACCGTGCCGCGCTACCACGCGCCCGAGGACCTGTCGCGGCCGGGCGGCGCGGGCAAGCTGGACCTCATGCCCGGCGGGCCGGGGCCGGGACACGGCCCAAACTTCGCCTATGGCGGCGCTCCACACAAAATACATGAGTTGCAGGTCGGTTATATTATGCTAGCATAAACGGAAAACAATAAATATCTTAGGTCTTAGATCGCATAAAAATATACCATCAATATCACAAATTCAGATTTAAGTTTGCTACTAAGAAATTCCTCAAGAAAACACAAACCAATACAAACAGGTCAGGCTATGGTCACGGTCAGGCAAAAGTGTTTGCTCGACCACGGCCCACCTGGAAAATTTAATTCAGGATCCCATGTTTAGCAGTCGTGACGTCCACACGGCCAAGGTCTTGTCTTTTGTTACTTTTCGACGTTCAAAAAGTGCTGAAACTCAGCCTAATTAAAATTGGTCATTCGTTACACATGCTACAGACTAGCTACTAATACTTAGTTACCTTCCAGGAGCACGCCAAGTCCCCGCAGAGCAAGCCGCGCGCCGACGCGCCCAAGGAGCCGGCGCCGTCGCCTCGCTCCCCGCGCTCCCCGCCGCCGCAGCGCCACGTGCACACGCACCACCACACGCACGTGGGCCTCGGCTACCCGCTCTACCCGCCGCCCTATCCCGGTCAGTAGCACTCAACACTCTGCACTCTGCACACAGCTTTATGTCGTAGTAGAGGTGAAGTAAGCAAATGAGAAAAACTCGAACGTGTCTGAGAACTGAGCAAAACAAAGAGTCTCTAACGGGGCGAAAGTATGAAGAGTTGGTGTTCTGTTTCCTTTCTAGTCCGTGGAGCATGCTATATGATAACACCAATAATCTTTTGACTCCTAAAATGCGTTTCTTACTATGCTCCTTGAGTTTGTTGTGCGCTTGAAGTGCTTGCTTTAGCCGAATTTCGATTACGTCCACTCTACACCCCTCGGCCGAGCGACCGCCTTCGGTAGCTAATAATGTGATGTGCTTGGTTGCAGGGGCGCGATAGCACACGGCGGACGAGCGGGCGAGCCCCGCCCGGCCGTAGCTATCGTAGAGAGACGATAGTCGAGGCCGGTACAATGTCGAACAGAGACAGTAATGGAAGATTATGTTTTGCAGCGTCGGCCGTGCTGGCCAGCACGCAGGCCGTAGTCAACTCGTTCCCGACGCCGCCCAAATGAGAGAGACGCCATGACGTGTAGTGAGCTGACCGTGACACGCGCGCGGAGCGTCCGAGACCCGCGACCCGCACGCGGTGCGTCCGCGACCCGCGACCGCGCGACCCGCGCACAGTGCGCGCCGCGCCGCGCAGACTGACTGTGACTCCGTGAAGATCGAACTCCGATCGAAAACTTTATCCCTATGCCAGTAGCCATAATTTAAACACTGTGATCTCGCGTAACCCACAAAATGTGTATGTGATGTGCGCTTTGAATGTTATAGAATGTGTCCGGACCGATAGTTACCTTTTATAGTTGAGAGTGTTGTGTTATCGAAGACTCCTCGATGGATGTTGTGAACGTTTGTGCGGAGCGCGCGTGGACCTGCGCGCCCGCCGGTGTCTACCTTGTTTTATATGTTACTAGTGGAAGCACAAACTAGTTATGTACATATTAGTGTTATCTGTAAAGTACCCTACGATTGTTAGTGTTCCATAAGGGTTATGTAATATAAACATCGAATTTTCCGATTCTCCCTCTGGGCATTGTACTGATGTTTGAAGCCCCGTGTCTAAAATTTATATCATTGCGAATACAGCGTAGTAAGATCTTTATTTATGATGATATCTGCATTCCACAAAACGAAAGCGAGCGTATCTAGTTTTAAAAGTATAATGTTAGTTAAGTTTTAAGTAATATAGTGTAAGTTTAAAGGCGTCAATGTGATCATTACAATATGAGTCCTAGCGTGCACAAATCGTACTGTCTCGATATAGTGAACAATGACTTATTATTATATATCGTAGAGAGCATCCTATAGATTCGTCGAGTGTTTGAACATCGCTGTGCGTGTATGTATGTCAGGCTTTTAATCATAACTATAAAAATCTCATAGTCCGATATGTCTTAATACAAGGGATTAGCGTTTCTGTAATGCACTTAGATAAGTGTTCTCCTGTGTTCAACGACGACTATTATTTCCATGCATTTAAAATACCATTGACTTCCTATTAGATTGTCTCAACGGGAATGTAATCTATTGTTTCGTCAAGTAGTCTTCCAATTGGTTAATGTGGAGAATCTTATGTGTTGATGCATCTATTTTGTATTTAATATTAACTGAAGAGATGTTTGTTATTTAATTCGTTGCCGTATACCGTGTGCGGTGTGCGGTGCGAGGACTCCGCTCAGACAACATGGCGGTTGCATTTCAACTTAGTAGAGAAAACGTTTATAAACACATTTTAGAGAATTACATAAAATATTTGTAGTGATATGGTATTATTTTCATGACATTTTAGTCAATGTACGCGCGTACCTGTTTCATGTTAATATTTTGTAGCAAATGCGGGGCCTAATACCTAACTTTACACGGTGTAAGCGAATCAAGTCTGTGACAAGGAATTTCGGATAACCAGTGACAGTTGATTTAAAGTGAATATCTACTTATCTTTTTATAATTTGAGCAGCATAATTTGATACAGGCTAGGTCAGGTCAGTTGATTGTGATTTATGGTTTAATTCCTACAAACACTAAATATGTTCTAAAATGGGAAAGAGTGTAATTTCTGACCTTGAAGCTGGAAAAAATATCGAAAAACAAATTATGGAACCTAATATAGCTCCATAACCATAAAACTGAATTGGATGAATAAAGTTGAAAATCATAAAAATCAATCAACCTTTTATTATAACTGTTATTGAGTGTCTGCAGGAAAAACTCTTAGTTACAGCCAACAGTCAATATCATGATTTAATAGATATGAATATTGTTATTTTCCGTCAAATTCTATGTAGTCACGAAAAGAAAATTGTAACTTGAATAGTTCGAAAAGAATATATCTAAATTGTATGATGATTCATTATGTGACACTTTAAAAGCAATCATAACAAGATCGTGATAATCAGCTGTGATTAACGCTATTTTGGATTATCAGAGTGGTCAACAGGGCGTTACGTTGATTGCCATTCGTGTGAGGAGGCTCTTGCACTCACTGTCACTGCTCGAGTATTCAGTTAGGGCTTTGTAGCAGTATGCGGTATTTCGCGATGCGATGCGGGCAAATAGGATTGATTTAGCAGAGATGCCATCGTATAGTAAATAGAGCATCCCATGCACCGCATGGTACGTCAGGATGCATAGCATTGTATTAGTGATTGATTTGTGACGACTCGTGCGTCGTGTCGCGCCGCGTATTGGGCTCCGATCGCGCGTGTCGCTTGTAACTACCAGGAGAGCAGGCGCAGGCAGGAGCTGGGTAGAGCTCACGTGATCTCATACGCCAAGCGCTCGGTGCATTGTCGACGCATAGACTGATCGATCTTTTGTTTCTAATCCCGTTCGACCACGGACATTAATTACGCTTTCATTCATTTTGTACCAGTCGCGACTTGGTATAAAACTTGATCATTGTATTTATAATGTATCAATATATAAATGAACATTTGTGTATTTTTTTGATGTAACTAAAGCCAAGTTTGATTTTACTTAGAAAAGAATTCGAGACGTTGAAAAAAGGAATAATAAAGATGAATTATTTCTTAAAAAAATGTGTTTTATTTCCTGCTTAAAATGTTTGTTAAATTAATGTTTTAAGAGCTTATTGTCATGATTAATACATTATGCTTACATGTTATTTTATTATGACTAGGAACAGAGTGCAACTATAAAATACGTACATTTTACATATTTATACAGGTACTACATTGCAATGTAAAAAGCAACTTAATTTCTAATTAAAACGGTGCGAGATACATGGAAAGTGCAGTGTGGTAACTTAAAATATAATATGCACAAGTTATAAATAAGTTAAAGCTACTTATAATGTCGAATAAATTATTCAAAATACTGATACTAATGTAAATCTAAAATTATGCGAAATGTGTTATAATAATTTATGTGGACCCATAAAAACGTCAGTATTAACTCGTTGAGTTACAGCAACCTACATTATTAAAATTGTTTTGTTGGTATTAAGGTGGAGCTAACAGTTATGCGGTGTCATTGGTATTTATTAATATTTCGTGTAAAATTAATATTTATTATTTGGCTACATTAAATATTAAAGCTTAGATATCTTTCGAACGTTTGATTTTTCCATATCTAAATAAAACAATCCTAGTAAGGTCACTGAGTATTTTCGAGTGTTTTAAAATAATTGGCATTTACCCAAGGTAAAATAAATTCGTAAAGAAAATAGTGAGTTCCACACAGCAACTGGTAGCTCCCTCCCTATTCTTGTAAAATTCTTTGGCCTCTGGTTTGTAACAGTAACAATACTAAACCGTGGTAAAATTAAATACTAAAATAATACATTAAAGCTTAATATACACTACAGTACACTTAAAAAATTTCATCAATTGAGATAACTACGGAAATAAATACTGTAAAATTAATTTAATTTAACGCAAGAATTTCACAACCAATGTATAAATTTGTAGGGAGTCCTACTTCAGTCTAGAGGTCGTCAGGTTTCAGTTGTCGTTCCCCTTCGCTTAGGAAGATGAGCATTGCTTTGTAAAGAAGGTACAGTCCGAGCATGCGCTTTTCTTTCTGCGGCCAGGAAGCGACCACGCCATAATAGTTCCCAACTTTAAGGTTCTTCAAACACGTCAGCCCTAGAGCATCTATCATAGACGCTTCGTAGGTATACGCCTCAGCTGGTATAACGTTCTGAAATATATGAAGACACACAACACCTACTCTATCAGACCAGATATCTAGGATATGTTGAACTTTTTTGTCTCTTGATGATTTGAAACCTGTCTTCCATAATGTCTGTGCTTGGTATAAATGTGCGTACGGTCGGGAGCGTTTTCCTGAAAAGGAAGGCGATTTACAGGTTATTGTTGCAAATCAATGGAGGAATTAAGAATTCTAGGATTCTACTATGAGATCGGACTAACGACAGACGACGGTCAAACCGTACTGCACATTATGAGAAATCAATCACCAATTAGCTAACAGATTACCGCGGTTGAAAGCAGTGGTGGCCCAGTGGTAACGGCCGCGACTTACGAGTTGTAGGTTCAAACCCAGACAAGAGATTTACTTTGTGTAAATTAATTCATCATCACTGCTCTCAAAAAGAAAACATCGTGACGAAACGGCATCGGCATGTCTTAGAACCAAAAATTGCAAGACATGTGACATCTACCAACCCGCACCGCGTGGTGGATTACGGCCCACTTCAGCTCACAGGGAGGAGGACTGTGTCCTCCTGTGAATTTATAGCAGCCCACTGCTGGAAATGGACATGCTGAACAAATCGCACGCCATTTTACTCGATCGTCAGCTTCTCATGCAGCTGTTACCAGCCACCCTGCGCAGATTGTCACTTCACCTTGCCTAACGAGGTTCTACCTTAGTGAGTAAATCAGTCAGTAACAAAAATAATTAACAAACCAATATTACATACCTTTTCCGACATAAAATATTGAGTTAACAAAAGTAACCCAAGACGCGTGTTTATCTTGTTTCCCAGCCTTCACAGGTAGATTGTTAGTTATTCGGGGATCCAGTAGCAAATATGTGAAGGAAGTCTTAGCGGTTCCTTCGCGCCAATCCTTAGTATTGTCGCTAAAATTAGCCCGAGCTTTGTTTTCCAACTCCATGTAAATTGTGAGATCTTTTAACCAGTTGTTATTGCGCAGAGATTTTTCTATTTCTATACTGTATGCTGAAAAGTAAAGAGTTTCTTAGCTAGTTTATTATAAGAGAGAGAAAGATTTTGTTGTCCTAAGAACATTTTGAAGTTACATTGTTACTAAGCATAATCACCTGTTTCAATAGGATACCTACTTACGACTTGTAAGCGTAGTGGCGCAGACCTAGTACGCCAATCGTCCTAACATATGAGCGTGCAGTAAACCGTAAACATCATAATCCGATAGGTGATTTTAAAAGAATCCTTAGTTGTATCGGAATGGCCCAAGTATGACCTTAGTACCTAACATTGAGGTATCAGTAGGTATTTGTTTCTCAGTATGTGGGTGACGCAGGTCAAATAGCAGCTGTGGCGATATAAAGAGGTTTACTGATATCAGCCGTATTTTGTAAATTGAAAGCCGATATCAACATAATATTATGGAAAAATTATTAATAATGACATAACTTTAAAAATTAGTATATTGTTAGTACCAACTATGCTATGGTGGGAGTACCCTATTTAAAAATGTTGAGGGCTTTAGCTGATAATTTACTATAATTAGTGCTACACGACATTCTTTATTCCCTAGGACCAAAAACTGGTTGTAGCCCTTGTTTGTTGACAAGGACTCTATTTTTTGTAATGGGCTTATTCGATACCTAAGTTTATAGTCATTAATAAATCTTACATAGTTGTGCGTAAAAATTATGAAGTTATGAAGTTTAATGTGCGCGTGGAATAAACAAGCGCCAAGAAACAAAGTTAAACCAAAGTCAACACTACGCAAATACTGAAGAACTTATAACCTTTGTTCAGGAAGAATTTAACTCCTTCTTTACTTGGTAATTTTAGTTTTACAACCATTGTGAAATTAAATTAGTTTAAAAAAATACAAAAAATAATCTAATCCTACTAAATTTATTGACATGACTTTGTGCAAGTGTCATTCATATTTTTTATTGACCACAAAAAGGATTATTTCTGTAAGTTTTACTATCTAACATCAGTAAAATAATTAGCTACATTATTTTTATGAAATACATGTAATAAAATATCTAATATACTATACCTTTATATACAAACCTAAAAATATATATTTAAAATATATATATAATTATACACCCAATTAAATATTTAATATTAAACTAACTATAAATTAATATTAAACTGCTATTTAGCCCTCTTCCTCTCTCTTAATTTTTGCCGTGCCCGACAGGGTCCATATTGATCTTTTATTTAGCTTTTACCATCTATGTAATACATGTGGAATGCAATAAAGTATTAAGTTTTGAGTATTCTTTTTAATTAAGGCTCGTACACACAGGCCAACGCCACAGCGCGACACAAAGGAACCGCGTGTCGATCGACGAACACCGCAGGCCTGGACCTTTTTTTTTGCGTGCCATAACTTATCGCAACACCCTTACAGCTACAATAATCTGCGACGTTAGACAAACTACCGAAGCGTACTAAACGTCGCCTAAGGTTGGTAGTTATTGGAGACGCGTCGTATGTGGTTGCGATAAGGATATAAGTAATGGCGAAGAAAAAGACTCAAATTGAAATTTATAAAGGTTGAATTTTTTTCGACTCATAATTAGGAAATTATTCTTAACAATAAATTGGTCATTGGCTACATTTTAAAGACATTTAAAAAGCTACCAAACATAATTGAAATGTTTTTTTTTAAATGACAACATGAAATGACGACTCATTTGAATTTTCTTTAAAATTGAGCATTCTCTATGACCTGTAGTTTAGAATGTCCCCATACTAGAAAAAAATAACACCCAGTACCGATATGAAGATGACGATACAATAATAATGAAGTAATGAAAACATAACTCACTTTTCTTCTGCTTGCCAAGAGCAAGTCCCTGTACACTACTGGTCAACGCGTCCACATCTTCATCTCTACTCCTAGGTTCTTTCTTCAGCGCCTGCAGCTTTTTCAAGTACAGCTTTCTAGTGGAAGCCTGTATGGGTCCCGGGGTGAATCCAAGCCGGATCAGTTCAGCTCTGAGGGTCCTGTCATCGTAGTCTACGGAGGCTGGCAGGGACGAGGCTACGGAGACTATCGTCTGGTCATGACTGTATAGTTCCGAGTCGTCGTACACGGGAAGCCTGCGATTTCGGTACATTATTATGTTATTTCTAGGGTTTTACCGTGGAAATGGGAGCCTATTAATAAGCATAAGCCGCCTCACTGATTCTACCAGGTGTGGTAAGGGAACGTTATATTCAAAAATATACGACAACCTTCCACGAAGTCCCCAATTATAATGATATTAAATAAATATAATTCGGTTAATATTTGTATTTATTCGAACCTGAGTCACCCTGTTTCCAAATATGAATATTATACTAATTATATTAACTCAGTATTTATAGTTGTTCAACAAAACAGTTTTCCTAATTCCTGGTTATCTGTCCTACTTGTGAAGTGGTGACTATATTATTTAAAAAGTCAGTGATTAGTGGCGATGCCGTGAAATGATAATGATGACAACGACGTGACGTCAGACAACTGATAAGAACATTGTAGGTTACCGATCGGGATTCCCCTCTGGTTGAACATTTATGTTATTCTGACAGTCAGGAACAAAAATATTCATTTAGCGAATTTCAAAAGCCTTTTTTTCTGCTACGTTATCATGATGCTATGCTGAAAATGTTAGTCAAACCCATTATACGAATTAAGCAAAGTATTTCAAAGTTCAAGTTTAGTTAAAACCAACTTTTCCCTGTGACTGAATTTACTTGCGTCTATGACGCGTTTCGATACCACCTCAACCTAAATTTTACGAATATATTGAAATAAAACGCTTGGGACACCGATAAATTAGTGTTGGATTGTTTTTAACTTATTCCCTTCGTCGACATTAGCCGATCTAGTTTTTCAATAAAATAAAAAACTACTTACACAACAGGCGATACAAGAAGCCTCTTCTCAATCAACACCACATCTTCCTCCTTGTCCTCATACTTGTAGTCTTCGTGTACATTAGCTATCACGATACTGCCGCCGGAGTAGTTACTGCTCACACCACTGCTGGCTGATGATCGCCTGGTATTCCCAGCCTCTTCGCCCTTACTCGTACTCAACCACTCATTCGTCTTGTTCTGAGCCACCGCTAAAACTCTGTCCAGCTCTTGTGAACAATCACTTGAGATCAAACTACTTGTATGTGTATTACATTTGGCATTGTTACTCCTTTGTTTCTTCAAACTAGTCTTTGTTTTATAATTCTTATGAGTTATGTTACTTGGTGAGCCTGGTAACGAGAAGTTATCGTACACACTGATGCGTTGGTTCATTACATTTGAATGTTCACTCGACTGTCTGGTCTCGTCTGAGGTAAACTCTAACGGTTGAATACCACTTATTAGTACGTCTGATAATTTGTTTGAAATGCAAGATTTAAAGCTAGTGTTTGCGTCAGTAGATATCCTATTTTTAGTGAGATCAAGTGTGACATTGTCTGTGAAGTCTAAAAAGGTACTTTTCCAAGGAGCCGATTCGTTGTCTAAAAGATATGTGTCGCCTATTATAGTGGGGTATAGTTTGTTTAAAGTTAAAGAGGTCTTTTCGCACCATTCGTTGATAAATTCAGATTTCCGGACGGTGGGAGCGTTTTCTTGCGAGTTTTCGTCACCAATAGGTTCGTATTGAGCAACAATTTGGTCTGTTGTCAATAATACTCTCTCTGGAAAGGGATACAACATTAATGAGTTCAAAAAGTTAATTTTGTTATAACAACCTTCTCTGAAACTTACTTAAAAAAGAAATTAATATAGCAGTAAAAACCAATTACCTAAATCTAATGTATAAGCACATTTGTTAGCGGGACCGTCGTCTGTTACATCTACAACATTATGTAGGTAGTCAAACACCTCCCATTGCTCCTCTTGGGTAGCGTAGTCAAAAGCAGAGTGTCCATCCAAGTCCCGCTGAGAGGGGTCCCCTCCACAGCCTATCAGGAGCTTCAAGTTCTCCACACGGCCCCATATGGCAGCTATGTGAACTGGAGTCACTCCATCGTCATTGCTGAAATGTATAATTTTAATAAGGTAAAATGGTTTAGCATTTCCAGAAAGTAGTTATAATTTTAAGAGGCCTCATATTTTTCCACAACGATTGGTTGTCGTGAGGAAAGTTTTGACTATGAATGTGATAAGAGTAGAGTTCCCAAAGAAAAGATGATGGGTATGTGAGAAAGATGATATGGATAGATCTACCGAGATGACCACAACTATATATAGAAGTTCTTCTTTCAGAAGATTATGTTGCTCTAATAATTTACGCAAAATTCTTAACTTTGTTTAAGGATAAATTTTATGTAATTTTAGATACTTAAGTACAACATTATTGATGTACGACGTGAACGGCAATACATAGGGTACCTTTACATATTTTATTTATAACACCTGTTTTTACACACACCTATGTTTGTCAAATAAAAACTTTGACTTTATGAAAAAATTGTGCGCCAACTCTAAATAAATTTGGATATGAGCAACAGAATAATGATAGTGAGTTTCTGCCTCTCCAGCCGTAGAAAAATCCTTTTAACTAATATGGAGATAATCATTAGGCAATGTCTATTTTGGCAGTTTATGTCAGGACAGCCTAACTGCATGTCGCCAATTTTATTCTATTTAAAGCCTATGTTGTTCCACTGCAAGACAAGGGCCTGCCTTTCTCTTTTGGACTATCTAGCTTGAGCTGGTGTGAACCATTCCTGCCTGTAGATGTCAAGCTCGTCTCGGCATCTTGTCTCGGGTCTGCCTCGATGTCGCCGGACGTTTTCGGGGACCAAAATGGTGTTAGATTTTGCCCATGATTCGTGCCAATGGTGAATGAAAAAAAAGAGACCAGCCCATACTTCGCACAGGTGCAATCCACTGTATCATACAAGGTGTAAAAAGACCCATTACATAGCCGTTAAGTCAACTACGCATTCTGTAAGTATATCAAACTAAGTAACATAGCACAAAAATGATTGCTGGGAAAGGAATTTTATTTTCGGTGTCAAATATCGCTGTTTACAGTGCGCAACGTAACGTCCGCAAAACATTGTGCTGGGTGTACACTCAGGGATCGTAGGGATATTTAAAGTTGTGTTATAACTGTAAAATATGTTTTCGTAAAAAAGTTAGTTTTGACCTTCAATTTATCCGTAACCTGAAGGTACCCAATGTCATTTTACACCCGATAAAGTATAAAATCTTATTTTTCTTACATACTTTCTTTCTTACTAATTTGGCGGCAGCAACACGTAAAAAACCGAAATTTTTGTGCTAAATCTAAGTACGGACACACGTAAAATGACATTGTTATATAATTAACTCTTAAGTATAACTTTTGATTGATTCTAAGTAAGTATATCCAAGCGTCCAAGCGCTTGTGTTTCGTGTTGCGTTCTAGATTATAACTTAAATTATTTATTTAAAATGAATAAAACATATAATTCAAATTTTATTATTTTTAATACATAATAATTTTGTTTTATGGTATACTACTTTTTAATTAAATACTGGTATAACAAGGAAAAAACGGTAACCTGACCTAAACTAGTGAGAGAAGTTCCGCGGAGGAGAACCCGCGTGGTAGATTACAGCCCTCTGGAAGAGAGGAGGCCTGTGTCCCAGCAGTGGGAACATTATCATTCTAGCGAGATCTTATGATCCTCATAAATTAAGCTGATAATGTAAAAGCTGTATGCTGTTATTGAAAAGGAATTATTTTTCTTATAACATAACATCACGCCTTGTTTCCCCGAAGGGTTGGGCAGAGGTGTACCTGTACACCCACATTTCGCCAGTTATGTTTAAGTCCCATGTAATAGGGGGCGAGCCTATTGCCATCAACCGGGCACAAATCCAGACTCCGGACTGCTATTGAGAAATTCCAGATAGAAAAACCCAATAACACTTTACCCGACCTGGGAATCGAACCCAGGACCTCATGCTCAGCAGTAGCGATTGCGACCACTAGACCAACGAGGCAGGCAAGAATAAATAATATTTTATATTTTGCCAATATTTTTCTTATATTTACAAATAAACTGTTTGATATACTCTACCATAAATTAGGATCTCCCCCATTCTTCAGGAGTAACTCGGTGCATTTCTTGGACTTCTCCTCTGGTTCTATACCAACAGCGAGGTGCAGGACCCCGATACCCTTGCATGGTATAATCTGATTGATCTCTGTTGGGGTTTCCTTCAGGAAATTTACCAAGGACCTGGAAACATGAATAAATAATATATAAAAAAGCATAACATTGATAAAATATGGTTCTCTTTTCAAATACATGTAAGCTTAATAGATAGAGTGCCAGAATGGTGAGTTGGTGACTTGAATTTGAAACTCACTCATATATCTCATGAAAGATTAATGATTATTATGAGTGATTAACAGAAATGCTTGTAATGCACAATGCACATCTCTTGGGGTTTTAATAAATTATTTTGTATAATAGATTAAAATAATAATAAAAGCTACATAAACAGTCTAGCCTTTCTCAAACTCTGCTCGGCTCGGCATCCAGCCTTACCCAATGCAGCTGAAAACCAGTATTTTACATGAAGCCACTGTATATCTGCTAATTTGCTTAAAATAATAAATAAAGCGATAATAAGGCCGCCAATTGTGTTAAATTTTTTTTTGTTATGTCTTTTTGTGGTGTACAATAAAGTATATATAAACAAATAAATAAATAAAATATTACAAAAGTTTTGCATCTATATTTTTAAGTTGAATGTGCAAATTAATTAATAGTAAATAAATTTTTTATTGGCCCCAAAATAGGCAAGCCTGTAGTTTAGTAATTTAATAAAAACAAAAATAATATAGTAGCAGTCGAAGATGGTGCATCCATATTAAAATAAGTTCTAATGTTTCATCATCCTATGTATCGTTGTTGTGAGTTTAATCACATCAGATTTTTATCAATAAGTCTAGTATTTACTTTTGCTTAAACAAGACTTTCAACATAATTTGAAGATCAGTAATTTATCAGCAATTTATTACTATCATGCAATATCCAATAAGGAAAAATATATTTCAAGTTGCAACTTGAATTCAAGTTATGGTGCAATTTTTATCTCTGTGGGGGTATAAAAAAATATATTAATAAACTGAGTTCCTTGCAATTATTTAAATTAAACAATAATTAAAATGTAAAGTAATAAACACTGCTAAAGGCAGATGTTTAATAACACAAAGGGATATTATTACTCACTCCAAAATTCTGGTTTTGCGGCAGGTGTTCGCACTTGTAATTGCACTTTAGCAAAAAGTTTAAAAATAAAGTTTTACGTACCTTTCAGTTCCATTCTGAATTATATCGTATAGCTTGAAAAGCTCTTTGTACGCCGTACCCATAATTTTTGAAAGTAAACTAAGTATTAGTCATCGACTTCCTAACTTGTATTCATTTCCTTTGGTCTTTCCTGCCTCGGCTTCGTAACGAGTTATAAAAAATTGGCATTGAAACTATTTATCAAAAACACAGCGATAACGATTATCCTCATATTATTATCGCAACACCGAGGTTAAAACACACATATCTTCAGTATTTTGTTTTCTAAAATTATTTAAATTAACGTCAACTTAGCTCGGGATTATTTTGTTTACGTTTGGTTGACGTTCCTTTTCACGAACAAAGTTAAATTAAGTTACGCAAAATTACGCGTTCCATTTTAAAACACGAAAGTCTACTCAGTTATGTAATGGTAACATTACAGTTTTGTATTATTTATGAATAAGCTAGCATACATAATTACCTACTGCTAGTATCAAAAATTAGCATTCAAATTAGCCAGTAGGACCAACATTTTCAATTTGGACCATAAAGCATAGATGGCGCTGTGACCATTATTATATCAATGGGCCATGCTGGCCTCGTGTATGACTGAAACCTTAGTACTGAAACCTCTATCTGAAACTGGAGCTTCAACATCTGCAACCTCCCCTAATATGATTATACTTTGTCTGCAAAAATAGGTCGGTAGCAGATTCGTGCTGTTAACAATATACATACGTAGTATTTAAAAAATATTTTATATAGATTTTTATTTCACAAGACGATTTGTGTCGTTAATTGAGAATGAGAAATTGGAGCTTGTGGTTTTAGGAGAACATTAAAACTACAAAATTTATAAATCGTTTTACTTAAGTAGGGACAGGGTACCTACATTTCTTTTGTAGTGAATTTGTAAAACTTCACTCCTGAAAAAGAAAAAAACATACGTTAGCTTTCGACCTATTTCAGTTTTTGAATGTTTTTTTTGTTGTTTTTTGAAGGTATTATTGAAGAACTTGACAGTTGACACTAACCTGTAGGCCTGATGTGTAGTGTTAATGATTCGTTCGGTTGTAAAGTTTGTTCTGTCCCTATCCCAGAGTTATACAAATCCTGAAACATTTATTTATGTTATAACTCAGACATCTATAAACCTTTAAAAACTCGGATTAAGAGGGGCTCATGAGGATGAACCCAACATATCGTCGGCTTAGTGCAAGAACTCATTAACTAAAAAAAACCACTAAGTACAGTTTATAATACCACTGAACTCGTCTCGTTAAGATCTTTAATATGCAAAAACTCATTTATTTCTAGCTTTTGAATTTGGACGTTATGATTTAGCGTTAAAGTCGATAATTACAATTTTGGTTAAACTGGTTCTTAGAAAGTCGGTACAGTACAATAATAGTTTTTAACAAATAAAAAAAACGGAGTTGTGTATTTTATAAGAATAAAAAGGTCATATATGTGAAGACACACGTTACGCACATTACATTTGGTTAAAGTTCAATAAGTGCACTTAATGATTTCTATAAACCGTGATTTATGACAAAAACAAACATAATTATATTCTTACAATAAAACGGTAATAGCACCAATTCAAGAATACCTGTATGTAGTATTCAATTTGTGGCAGCTTCATTTCGTGGTGAGTGTAGGTAACTGTCACGGAGTGCTTGTGCCTGTTCACAAACGCTAGCGCGTGCGCACCGTTTGACAGCTCGCGATGCCAGATTTCTTGGTGTAGTCGCTGTTAAACGGATCTCATGAATTGGGAATGAAATCAAGGCGCACTTAGTTAACATACGATGCGGAAGAACGAAGCATATGTTCTGGGAAAAGTTTTTAGTGGCTACAAGAGAAGGCGGGGGAAAGACCATAAAAACAATTTATGGATTGTGTCAAAGTTAATATAACTATAAAGGGTGTGAAAGGTGAGAAAACGGTTAATAAAAATGTTTGGAAGAAAGAAATCCCGAACTGACGGCCCTCAGTTTGGGACTGACCTCAAAAAAGATGGGGTAAGGGCAGAACAGTGATGATGCTCTTAACCCCTTTGTTACTGGCATTTGCCTTAAGTCATTTATTCAAACACCGCTGAGAATCATCACTTTTTTCAAACGTCAAAAAAACTTTTTTAGGACGTTATAATTACATAAGACAGTCCCCCAAAAGGCCCGCCCTTCACCACTTCCTAATGCTTTAGCTGGGAAGAAGAATTGGAGCAACAGACTCCCCAGCAGATTTATTGCCTCACCCAACTAATTTTCCCGCTTTTCCAAACCCTCAAGCCCTGCTTGCCCAGTTTGTCCTGGCTCACTGCGATAACGTCACGGTTCAGTAGAATCTGCTTGAACTCCGGCTGGATTTCCGCCAGGTCCACGCTCATCATCAAAGGAGCTGCCAGGATCGCCCAGACCGCCATCTGCACTTGAGCTTGGTCTACTGTCAGCCCCGAGTTGCCTATCACCAGCTGGGATAAAGATTTATTGGTGAAACTGATATTAGGGTCTTAACGCAGAGTAAATATTAAGTTGTTTTTTCAAAAGGTATCGTTCTGGACTCGGAAATATTAATAGGTTTACAAAAAGAGAACCTTAATTGCAAACTGCCACTGCTAGTGACTTTAAAAGTATGATTAATTTAAATTTCAATGTTTTGAAACACAGTCTACGATGACAATTTGTTTTGAAAAGCACGGTCCAAACTAGTTTTATTAAAACAAAACAATTTGTTTTGCAGTTCCTATCTTATTGTAATAATTAGGATTTTTATTTGATTTATGTAATTGAATTACTAAATTTTGTAAAGTCAACGTTGTTGGTTTTTGTTTTGTGTATTTTTATTAATTTTTAAATGTATTGTAAAACTTTAAATTCAGAAACAATGACTATGAGTGCTAAGCCTACAGATTTATTTGATTGGCTTAAAATGCCTATGAAAAATGTACAGGATCTTAACGTTACGTTGTTGCTCATTGTATACCTTCAGGCCCGGAAAACCCCGCGTTAATATCACTCATAAAGTCACGCAGCTCAATAATATAGGTAACAAAATGGTACTTGGACCCAGTTAAAATCAAAACCCCCACCATATCAGGGTCGTTCCAATGTCCAGGGCCAGCGAATGGAGCGAGGCGGTCCTGGTGGTCACCGATCCACTTCATCACGCCCAGCACTGAAGCCCAGGAATTCTTGATGTCCACCCAGTTGCGCCAGATGTTGCAGCTCTCCGCCACAGCACTGTAGTTGGACTGTTCAAGGGAAATTGCATATTTGTTACTAGATTTTGCCCGCGGGGCATCGCCCACATGGTGGCCGGATATCATCCCACGGGAATGTACCACCGGAATAAAAAGTATCCTACGTCATATCCCAGGTCATGGTCTACCTGTGTGCATTTTATCGAAATCCGTTTAGCCGACATACATATACCTACCTAGTTACTTTCGAATTTATAATGATATGTCTTTACCTATGAAATTGCCGTTAAGTTTATAAAGTTACAAGTAATTTTATATAAATATTTTTATTTCTATCAATCCAAATACGCACTCATGCTATCGATGCATCTCTGCCAGCGCAGTGGTAATTTTTAATGGCCTTCTTGAAGAAGTCAGGTGAATGGGACCCAACAATCTCTTCAAAGGCATTTCGTAATGCCTCTCGGGTATGGATTTTTTTCCCTGCCAAGAAGTTGTCCAAATTTTGGAAAAAGTAGAAGTCTGTCGGCGCTTGGTCTGGTGAGTATACGGTGGATGAAGCAAACTTCCAACCCTAGCTCTTGTAGCTTTGTGATCGTCTGTTGTGCTGTATGAGGTTGAGTGTTGTCGTGTAGGAGCAGCGGGGACGAGCGATTAACCAAGACAGGCAGCAGATTTGCGAGTTTCTGCAACTGCATCCGCAGTAATGCTGGTGCCATTTGGTAAGAAGCTGTGATTAATTATACCGGCACTAGACCACCAAACGGTGACCATGACTTTTTTAGGGGTAAGTTTTCGTTTTGGGCATTGCCTAGGCGCTGAACCAGGGTCTGACCAACATAATGACCGCTTACGATTATCAAAAATAATTCATTTTTCATCGCAAGTGAAAATGCGGTCAAAATCCATTCGTTTCTGTGTCTGATAAGCAACTCAAGGCATACCTCAACGCGTTCGTCGCGCTGTCTCGTTCAGTGCGTGCGGCACCCACTTATCAAGTTTTTTTACCTTGCCAATTTGAAGTAAATGAACAAATATTGTTTTGATGCTAACGTTGACAGCTGCTGCTAACTCAGCCGTAGATTGATGATTGATCGACGAATTAAAGGCGATAGTGGAAGCTGACGAGCTTCCACTATCGCCTTTAATTCGTCGTTGTCGACTTTAGTTTTCGGGCGACCACGGGGTTCATTTTTTAGATCAACATTTTCATGTCGGAAGAATTTAAACCAATATCGAGTCGTGCGTTCGTTCGTTTTCACTCAGTACACGTAATTATTTTTGCGAGCCGTTTGTGCGGCATTGCTACCGCGACGGAACTCGTATTCCATAATTATTCGTATTTTTATCGTGACCATATTCCATATTGATTAAAAGAAGAAAAAGATACAAATGTAGTGAAAACAAAACGCCAATCAATAAACAAATGACTGAATTTGAAAATATAATTCCATATGTTTTAAATAAAATTATAATAGCTATCTTTAAATATCTCTATCTTCTGTAAACAATGTAATAAAATAATAAATAACTTAATGGTATGTAATATTGGTATGGTTTGTTTGGTTGGACAGGAATATTCCCCTGTTTGTCTTACAACTAAACTACGAATATTTAATTTTACTGTATACTAACGTGAATACCGTTGACTTCTTGGAACATTGGCCAGCTACATCCATACAGAATGGGCCGGCCAGTCGCGTTCAGGAGCCATCCAAACGCAGGATAGCCTGTAACAGACAAGCATCACTTTTGTACCTAGGTTTTTTTTGTTCTTATTTTCTTGTTTATTTATATGTAAGTATGTACATACCAATGGGTAAATATAGGTAATGAAATAAGGATTAATACAAAGATAAAATGGTGGCAAATTAATGCAACACAAGTTTAACCAATGAAAGCTTGTGAACAAAGCAACAACGGCATAGTTTAGGTAATTCAACTTTCTTCAATAAATAGCTGATATTGGAAAGTACATATAGTGCCTAATGCCACGCACGTGCCTGTATGTATGTATATCAAAAAGAGGCATTTTGTGTCCAAGGTGTCCACTTTATTACGATACCGTCCTTTGACGACAGCAATAACCAGCAGTAAACAAATGCGATTTTACTTTTCCACCATTTCGTGAAAACTGAAAAAACATCCTTATAAATCTAGAACGTTTTTTGAGCCAGTACCTACACCCATTCCGTGAATGTCAGCGTCACAGCCATCGAGCTTGAGATAGTCAGTCCCCCAGCTGGCTAGGGTGTCAGCGTCGTATAGCTCGTGTCCATGGATGCCAGGGTATCCTTCGCAGGTCTTATTACCGTAGTCCTCGTACATTCCGAACTGCAAGCCTTTGCTGTGAACCTTAGAAAAGATTTATAGTAAGACGATAAATTAACAAGTAGGTAGGTAGCTTACATAATTGAAAAAGCCTCATCTCCTGCTCTGTCCTTCTCATACTTCTGACTTTGTTCATTCTTCCTTTCATATTCAGCCCATTCTTCTTTGGAATGCGCTTCCTCTTGATATAAGGACGGCCACCAGTCGGTATGATGCATTTAGGCGGAAATTGCAGAGTTATTTTGAAAAACGATGGCGTGGAGTCGTCTCAACACTTCTCGCCCTTTAATTCGTATATATTGTAAGTATATATTATTTTAATATGTCTGTATGTGTATTATAAGTTTGTAAACCTAGTTGTGTACACACAATATCTACGAGTATTTTGTTTTTAATTCATCACAATTTGTATAAAAAATATATTAAAAAATCAATTGTTCCTTACAACCAAAGCACCTGCCATCTAATCTCTTCACCACCCTTGGTTGATTGGTAGAGAACGCCTAAGGCATTAAGTCCGCCTTTGCACCTTTTTGTGTTGAAAAGTTTAAATAAATAAATAGCCTACAGAATAATCATTCAAGCTGAAGTGGAAATGGGATGGCATATTAGCCGCAGAGCCGATGTCCGTTGGGGTTCTTGAGCGGATTCCGATAATCTACAAACATAAGATATATTTTTTGGCGTCTGGCGATGTCACATGCGAACTACGAATCACAATGACGTCACGCGAAAGCGAAGTTCGACGTGCCAGTACCGTCTAGTTTTTTTTTTCGAAAATATTCAACACAGTGGTGTTCAGAATCAGGTGCTGAATCCATGGTAACAGGCTGCATTGCATGTCGATATTGCTACCATCCTGTATACAACGTCCCAACATCAATCGTAGGGCAGTAGCCCACCAAACACAACACCCGTCTGGTCGGAGGTTCCAGGATACGTGAACATTACACCTGTAGTGCTGTAGTATTCTGTAACCAACTCACCGTGAAAACTTTGGTGAAGTGAGCGTGGAGTGAGCTGTCAGTGCCACTGATGCTAGGGATTGACGAAGACCGGAAGACACTGACAGCTCACTCCACGCATATCGCAGAATCAGTATTTACAGAATCCACATGCTGTTCCTCATGCCTCTGGCGTAGTAACTTCATGAGATTGTCGATGCTACGTGCGGAGTATCTACTTCATATACCTACTCACATATTCAGAAAGCGCCTTCATTCCATTAGGGAACCGTCTCCTGTCTGCCACTAAACGGCCTCCAGGATCTCGCGTCTTCTCAAGCCAGCAGTCGTCGATCGTGATGTACTGGTATCCCGCCGCCAGGTATCCTTCGCTCACCATTAGATCAGCTGTCCTCTTTATTAAATTTTCACAGAAATATGTTTTTTTTTTGTATAACATGACATCTGTATCTCCCGAAGGCCTGTGGCTATACCTTTCGCAAACGTGACTACTGACTCTTAAGACCTTGGATTCGTTCTCCAGGTCGGCCAAAGTGTGGTTTAAATTTCTCAATAACAGTCCGGGAGACTGGATGGAGCCAGTTCCTGGCCATTGGTTCGCCCTATATGACATGGCATGGGACTTAAACATCACAGGAAATATGTGGGCATACTTTGGGTACACTTTTATTGCGTATCCCTTCGGAGGTTACAGGAGCAATATGTAATGTTAATGTGATTCACCTTATACATTCTTTAGGCTTCGCATCACAGTCGATGGTACAGCCAAATCGCAGCCAAGAGAGCCAGCCCATGGGGGGAGACAAAGCCAACCCATTGTCCAAAGCCTGGGTGGAGGATAGCAGTCCACACACGAAGATACACAGTGCTGGTAACATCAACATTTCTGGAAAGAACAACACGCTTCAGGCTACAGCTGGATAGTTTTTGGCGAGTGCAAACATTTGCAAACTTTAAGTTGTTTAAATAAAGCGAATTTTCACACCAGTTGAGATAAATTCGATAGATTTGAGAGAATCTAGATAACCTACTTACCTATACCCACTGAATTTAAACAATGTAAAAAAACCTTATAATTGTCTCACGTCCGCGAATACACTGAAGATACCATCACTACAATACTGTTTATAGTGTTGTCTTGTTAGTTAAATGGAAAGTACATGTAAATAGATAGTGAGGTAAACATCCAAGAGGTAGTTATTGATTGTATGATTACTCATACCATATGCACAGCTGTATAAGATAACCTTAACGTGCCAGTGACAGCGCAGACACAATTAGCATAAACATGGTGCTAAGACAATTTTGATGACATAATGTTATGTAACCTTCATTCTTAAACTTAAATAACTAAAACGTAATAATCAAGTTATTTACATAAGTAAGCAGTACATAGTTTTTGACTGCCTGACATAAAACGGGAATAATTGTTATATTTAGTAGACGCAAGAGCGATTCCAGAGGGTGTCAAGGGTTCGATTCCCAGGAGCCGAGACTTTACTATGTATTTTTAAACACCTACGTTATTATGTAAATGCTTATTATCATGTTAACAAAATAACGTAAATCAATCAGTACTTATACATTCTAGTACTATCGCAAGTTTGACTCAAATATTCTACATTCTTGTTTTTTTCAGTAGATATAAACCACCATGCTAATTTTTAAATATCCTATTTTCTGTTATATTTTATGGTAATTTGATTTTTTCCCATTCTTCTTGTGTAAAATAATAAAAAAAACTGCATCATCACATTCATTAGAAACGGAGCCTTCATAAAAGTCTGAATCTAAGTAGATTCATAGAACTTACGTATGTTTTTGCCGTTTGTTATTTGCTCTTTGTAGACTTTTCATATTTTATTTTGAGGGGTAATCCCCATAGATATACTCTGCCAGGATTAACGATGAGTTATTATATAGATATGATTAGATTTTTTTGTTGGCACTCTCACCTGGTAAAACCAAATCCTTAGCACATTCGTAGGTTCGTCTGGATATTTTTTTATGACCGAAATGGCAGGTTGAATTTGAAAGAGTCCCTGCCCATCGGATCTATTTTATCTTGACTTATCATTTAATCCCACTCATAAACAATTTGTTAGACAGTTCTCTACAACCAGAATATAATTTCCAAAACTACGTTTCTTTTAGATGTTCATACCATCACTGTTTGTATTCTGTGGGTTGGTCTGGTGCAGTCAGGCTCTGGACAATGGGCTTGCGTTGACTCCACCCATGGGTTGGCTCTCGTGGCTTAGATACAACTGCACTACCGACTGTCAAAAGTACCCGACCGAATGTATCAGGTATGATCTGAAAGAATCCATACTTATGTTATAAATTCGAAAATAATCTGTATGCTTTGACGCCTAAACCATTGAACGGATTTCGAGAAAATACGGCAAGGAGATAGATGGCATTCTGGGGAAGGACATACGCTACTTTTTGTCCCGGTAGCACGTCCCCGTGTGATAATTTTCATCCACGCGGTCGAAGCCGCGGGCATAAGCTAGTCTAAAATAAAAGGTATAGGTGATTGCATATCTTAGGAGCCCTCCTAAGATATGCAATCACCTATGCATTTTATTTGAGACTACGTCGGCTTGTTTGTATAATACATGGAACACTCAGAAAGTTTTGCGAAAATAAAAATAAATGTTCTATAGGTAAATATTTTTGTATTAAATCTTTTCAAAGTATTCTCCACTAGCCTCTATACAAAGTTTCATGCGTCTGAACCGGTTTTCGAAACACTCAAACTCAAAGCATTTATTTCAATTAAACCATTTACAGGTACTTTTGAATTGTCAATGAGTCGGTCAGTCAGAAATATGAAGCTAGTTTGCCCATTTCAAAGCGTAGTAGGAACCTACGGAGAAGAACGGGCAAGAAACTCCATGGTCAATCTTTTAAATAATATTGTTGTTACAAATATATTAGTTACATGTTACATCATTAATGTTGTAATAAGGAACATACAATATTCCTTAAGCCTACTGATGCGATGGAAATATTTCGAACTATTAAAAACACAAACGCTGCAGGACTAGATGACATAACAACTAATGTAATTAAATTATGCGCGCCATACATTTGTCAACCGCTGTGCTATTTAATAAATTTATCATTTGAGGAAGGTACCTTTCCACAACTAATGAAAAAATCAGTAGTTAAGCCACTTTTTAAGAAAGAAGCAAAATCTGATATGAACAATTATAGGCCAGTGACACTAATACCTTGATTTTCCAAAAATCTTTAAGAAATTTATGCTGAGTAGGCTTCAAGACTTTACAACAAGTCATGGTATAATTAAAGACGAGCAATTTGGGTTTAGAGAGAATCGTACTACTTCATTGGCATGTTTCAATTTGATCAAAATTGTCACCCAGGATATAAATGATGGTTTGCCAATTGCTATGATTTTCCTAGACATGAGTAAAGCGTTCAACTTTGTGGACCCCAAGTTACTCTGACACAAACTAGAAAAATATGGCATAAGCGGCAAAGCGAACGACTGGTTAAGAGAATACCTAAAGGACAGGAAACAATTTGTAGAAATCTCTAAAATCCATAACAACAAGAAGACGATTATTAGAAGTGACTATCAGCAAAATAATTTTGGAGTGCCACAGGGCACTGTAGTGGGACCTTTTATTTCTCATATATATTAATGATCTGCCAAATATCACTTGCCATAACACAATCTTGTTTGCTGATGACACAACCCTTATTGTGAAATGTGAAAATGCAGACACATATGACACGGAAATAAACAACGCAATGAACAACATAATACACTGGTTGCATTCTAAGAACTTACAAATTAATGTGCAGAAAACGAAAATGATCCAATTCCAAACGCATAAAAGAAAGCCGTTGACATTAAAAGTTAAATATAAAGATACCATAATCGAACAAGTCGTAAGTACTAAACTTCTAGGGATAATGTTGGATCAGAATTGCGACTGGAAAACACACGTCGATTACGTTTGTGATAAACTCGACAGATTTGTCTACGCACTAAAAAGTTACGGTATCAGCAGAAGCGGCTCTATGTGCATATCACGGATACGTTTCGTCCGTATTAGCGTATGGTCTCTTATTGTGGAGTAATTCGGTGTATATTATAAAAGCGTTTAGAGTACAATAAAAATGTGTGCGTGCAATCTGTGGAGCCGGGTATACGGACAGCTGTAAGCCCTTGTTTAAAAAGTACAATATTCTGACATTACCGTGTATGTACATTCGGGAATTATGCCTATTTTTTAAACAAAATCCGGAATATTTTATTAAACACAAAGATGTAACCAAACGAAATGTAGCTCCTAGAAATAAAAATAAATTTAAACATGAGCTCTGCTTACCGCAATGCAGGCTCGAATTTTACAGAAGGAACTCGTACATAAATTCTGCAAGGGTATATAACAGGTTACTGGACGCCTTTAAGGATTTACCTTTGACCATGTTTAAAAAACAGATAACGCAATGGTTAAAAGAAAAATGCTTTTACGATCTTAATGAATACATGTCAGATCGCGGAGAAGGAAACTGAAGTATTGGTTTAAACATTACAATAATTGATTAATTTTAAAATGTTACTATCTCGACACTTTGCTGGACGTAATAAAAGTTTTGACATCATTAATTACAATTTACAATTATTTATTAAATTCTCAATCTGTCATTAATAAACCTAATGCATGGGCACGTATTTGTTGTTGCTGCCATTGTGTTCTGTTTTGTTTAATTTTTAGAAAAAAACATTTGCACACCGTCTGTTATGGTAGAATGTAAATGGACCATCATAGTTTAAAGATCATACAAATTCATGTAAACCTACATTCTGGCAAATAAATGAATTTGAATTTGAATTTGTTGACACTATAGGTGAGAACGATGTACAAAAACCGTACACGTTAAAAGCGTCCAGAGTGCAGCAAAACATAATTAAAAACAGTAAAAAAAAAAAAAAAAAATAAGCCGTGGCAGCTAAGAGATGACCAGTCCCAACTAACGGCGCCCGTTCACGAACATGACGCATGGATCAGCACCATTCAGTTCACTTTTTCCAGTCCGCCGTAGACACCTCGTTTACCGTCACCTGTAGTGATTTCGTAAACACGCCGAGACGAGCCTGCTTCAAAGTTTATCATATCACGGCACCATTCGACACGGGCCTGCTTCTGAGCATCGGTGAGTTTGTGCGGCACCCAGTGTGAATCTATCCTCTTCACGCGAAGATGCATGTGTAGAAACTAGAATTTTGTGAAGGCTTCCCGATCCAACCTGCAGTATGTGCTGAATCTCTTGATACGTAACTCGCCAAATTTTTTCTCGCCGAGATGTTTGCCGAAGCGCGTACGGATGACTTTTACGCAATAAGACGCAAGCGTGTGTCGTCGCAGTTGGGCAGAAAACGTGAGAGAATTGCCGATACATGGTCATCTATTTTATTCGTTTTTCAGGTGTTAAATTCTTCAAGTTTATCTCGAAAAAATCTGGAGACGACACTACGACTGAAAACGGATTTATATAAACAATTAACTGTAAATTAAATTTCTTTTAATCATTAGTAAAACGAAAACCACAATTTTATAAGTCTGTTTTCCCCGAAGAAGGATGTCCGAGACATAAGTAGTATATTATAATATCGATCTATACCGTCAACGTTTTATTCCATAAACTGCTGGGGGGCGGGAGCCCATTACTGCTATTCAGTGGCCCAAATAGAGTCTCCGGGCTACAAGGGAAATTCGTGATACAGCCCCAATATATCATCAGCAGGAACCCAGGAACCTCAGCAGTCGCACTGTTGACCATTCGACAATAAGGTATAGTCAACAATAAAGAATGTCCATAAATCAATGCTTTCTTATCTAGCCTAGTTTGTATGCTACAAATTATTATTTTACACGCGTGACAGGCTTGACTGTTCTAGATTTTTGTCATACCTTGTACACAGCTGGGATTGAGTACAGCCTTCATTTGTTTTTTTAGTGCTTCAAAAATTATACAAATTTTAGTTTGATTTCAGCTTTGCGAGATTTTTCCAAGCACAAATTGCGGGACACTACACGCCCCTAGACGTTATATCAATAAATGGAATATGAATTTATAAACTAAATTCGTATTTCGTGGAGGTATCAGGCTGGAATTTATATCAAATACTCAGGTCTACTGTACCTTGGAGCTGTGAAAAAAATCAAACTTCTAAGCCAACGCAATCAAAAGATACAGCCGTTTATGCCGCATACTTCCGCAAAGTTTCGACACTCGCAAGGGAATCAAAACCTGCAGGGTACTTCCAGTGAACTCAAAATCTTGAAATTTGGTACGAAGCAACGTCTTATAGCACAGATAAAGAAAAACGTAAATTATTAGCTACATCATATAATCAATATATTTATACTAATTTTAAACTTACTACCCCTTTCCTCATGAACGCGTAGAAGTATTAAATTGAAATTGATTTCAAATACTCAGGTCTTATATACCTACAGGTTTGTACAGAACCCTCGGTGCGCGAGTCCGACTCGCACTTGGCTAAATCCTGCCAGGCGACATAGGTTTATTTACGACCAACACCAAAACTTTGGTATTTAGTTTTAAACACGATTTTAACAATCAGTCAGTGGGTGTTCTAAAGTCGCTTTTAGACAACCGGGTGGGAGCCTTGTAAAAAACCAGTATTTTGACTACCAACAACGAGTTTCTAGTTCGAATCGGCCGGTGTAGCGAGGCAGGCCCCAGGAGCCAATTTATCAATAATCCAATCTAATCAGAAACCAGTCGGGGTTAACGCTCCGGCAGTGATTTGTTAAACAGGCCACGAACGGTAGTACAAACGGTTCCTGAACCGTTATTTTAATTATTTTGTAATCAATTTCTATTTATATGTTGTATATTGCCTACAGAAATATATATTGCCATTTGAGAAACAAACAGTGATAATATAAGATGCTGTCTGTTGTTGTATGACTTTATTTCCAGATAATTTCAACCCTAGAACTCGGAGTTCCTAGAACTCATGAGATACTCAAGCACGTTGAACCCTGCATCTGCAAGAGATGCAGAAGATAAATTGTTTTGTTGCGTTCAGATACTTTTGTGAAGTTTTGCTAACTAATTAGAGAGAGCACGTAGTCCACGTAATCAAATTACCTACCTACTAAGTAGCATTAGAAGATTTTATAATGCAATGTCAATCAGTGGTAAAGCTCACATACTCAGTATTTCAATGTAGTCTGTGACGTGCACTACGAAAATCGCCCTTACTGCCACTGTACTTAACTTCTAAGTAGAATTTCGGTACAGTTTTAAAAGAAAGGAAAACAAGTTTTGTAGGAACGATAAGATTAAAAAAATATTTGTATGGATGTCAAGTTTCGACAAACATTCCAAGATTTCTTTAGATATATTTAACTGGGTTAAGTGTAATACCAATGTTATTTTTTATCTTGATATCTTACTCTTTCTGTTTGATAATAATCCTATGGCAGTAATGTTAATTCCTTAACATACAACGTTGAGGCTTTTTAGCCTTTTTACCTTTATTTTGTACTGCTGGTTTCTGACCATCGCACCAATATTTCCGATTTAATAGGAAACGAAAAACGATTTTATTTCTGTAAGTTGGTTTGTACAAACTCTTTCATACATCAATCACATTTTAAAAACTAGATGAGTTTGGCGTTTCCTATCTGACTACTCTGACAAGAAAGACCGAAACAAACTCAGAGGCATAGTCTCTTTTAAAGTCCAGACATAATCTTGGTCAGATTATGTGAGACCACGAGGATTGATGTCTGAAATGGTCTTTTGAGGAAAGAACCACACAGATTGAGTGTCCAGTCAGTGCACGCATTTGTCAGTAATCTTGCAGCTCAACTCAGAACTTAAGGAGCTCAACGATTCGAGGAACAATACCAAAGAAAGGACATTGGGATAGGCCGCATAAATTACTCAAACCGCCAAACCTAGACCGAGAACCAAGTATTGGCCATATCCTTAATTATTTGTTGGTATTTCATGAACCAACAGAACTTCGAATGACTAACAATAATATGCACCCTAATTGCGTAAAACACTACCAGTCAGATTTTGAATTTGAATCCATTGCTTCATACTCGTATAATACCTATGTTCGTAAAATGTGTGCGCTTAACCAATGTAAATAACGCAAATGAATGATGTTGAACTGCCAAAATCAAAGCCATTCTGTTAAGAGTGAGTTGTACCATTCTAACTTTGACGATAAACGATAACCAATGCCTTGTTAGCCGTCATATCTCCGGTTAAGCGATATACTGGTTGAACTATTTTAATAATAGTTAAAATGACGTAACAAATAACGATAACATTAACCGCTCAACTTCGGGCGGTTATGGGTTATAATTACGTTTTTTTTTTGAAGTGTGACATTGAATTTCTTTTCAATGTTGCCACATGCTTGTTATGGGCTAGTCCCGTCTGTATTATATTAACTTCTACCTTTCTAAAATTAACTCTTCTTTTGCTGAAAATGTGGCAGCTAAGAGATGACCAGTCCCTACTGACGCTGATGGCGCCCGTTTGCGAACGTGACTTATGCATCAGCACCATTCAGCTCAACCATTTTGAAGGCTTGCAAAACTTAAGTGGCAGTGGGCATCGGCATGACATTGGTCGCAGAACAGATGACCGATGGAGCTGAAAGATATGTCAGTTGGAATTTCAGCCACTTGTCATCCTTTTAACTTTAACTTTTACATGTTGGCGCAACAGTATAAAGTATACAACATATTGTAAAACATTTTAAAAGAGTAACGGTGGAGTTTCTTGCCACTTCTTCTCCATACGAAACTACTTTTTGGAAGTGGCGCCTAGAATCAGTTCTATTTTTAATGTAAATGTTGACGTTCAAAAGTGCCTTTTTATGGGCCTATTTGAAATAAATGCTTTGACTTTGACTTTGACAGTAGTTAGTTCAATTCTATGATCATTGAAATTTTACTGTTAAAATATACTTTGTCGGAAACGTAGCTCTTGGTGCAACCCACCCTAAGTGTGTTACGATGGTAATTACCAAACGTTACGTAATTAAAAGAAAGAGTTCCATTCAAAAGCGTTTTTAACGAAACTTTCTTTAAGGTTAACAAACTAATCAATATGCAACATTACAAATAAGTACTACTTAAATTAAGCAGTTAACCTGATTAATAACTAATAATCTTAGTACTTAATTGAAGTTATAACGATCGATAACTACATAGAAACGGAATACTAAAGGAAAATTCAAACCATAAACAATCTAGCGAAACTCCGAAGACGTGAAATCTGAGCATAAAAAATGTTGATTATTTTTTGTGGGGTCATCGACCGCAGTAGTGTATTCATTGTAACTTCATAGACGTGATTGATATCTATCGATATCTAAACACGATAAACAATATGTTTTCAACTCATACTTAAAATTTAACAACACTATCAGCGGTCGTTAACCTCAAAAAAAAACGTCAATTTTTTTTTATTTTTATTTTATTGAGTTTAAATACCCATCATTAGTGCGGAGTTTCACTAGTTTATTTAATTTCACCCTGTTTATTTTCACGACAAGAACAGCCTCTCTAAGCTAAGCAGTAAAGCGTAATTCAAACATCTTGAAATCTGGAGCACTGTCCTTCTACTTAAAATTAGAATATGCTTGAAAGAATATTAGTGTATCGGCAAATCTGCAATAAATAAATAATTCTTTTTGAAGATCTTTATTGATTTTCGAAACGAAAGCTGATTATTGTATCGGAGCCTTTATTCTTTTGTTTTTTTTTAACAATGTTAAGATAATTTGATGATTGGCAGGTGTTACCTGCCTACTTGTAATAGAATTGAGGACACAAACCTTGATAGATTTGCAAGATATCAAGCTACCTAATTTAGGCATACACTTAAACTGGATAAAATATACTCTTAAATCCGACTTAAAACTAAGAAATGTGTAGGCAGCCAATCATCAAACTTAAAAATAGGAAGGAGAAAACTGTGTGAGTTGTTTTGGTGTGAGTATATTTTATGAAGTTGTTATTTTTTTGCCAAATCTTTCAAAAGCGCACCTTATTTTTGAAAATAAATATACGAAACTAAAATGATGATTAAAACAGTCGAAAAAACGAGATCATGATCATGAAATAGTGGTTTTATAAAAGAAAATAATACACGATAATAAGTTAATCTATCAATCTTATCACCACCAAACAAATACTCAGAATCGAATGCGTGGAACGCTGATAAGTGCCAATTTCACCAGTTAAACTGAACGTTAACAGCACATAAAAAACGCGACAGCTCTTAATTTGTTGATCGCGTTCATTTTAATTGGTGAAATCAGCCCTAAGTATTTATCATACCTTTGTTCATCTTTTTTTCGGACAAAACACAAAAGACTATTTTACATTTCAGGTTTTATTTTTCAAAACGAATTATTTCAGGTTTTTATTTAGTTAGTTTCAAGTCAAGGGCAGAGCACATTAAATTCTGTATGTCTTTGTTATTGAAAAGCAATGTGAATGCTTAACGTGTACTTGAGGGTTTGAGGAACCTTATAATAATTCCATGGACAAGTTAACAGGTAAAGCCAAGTTGTGTGGATTGCATTGACAACCAGCTGATCCTTATCATTCGCCGTCCAAACGTTGTTGGGTGCGCCATTCTGCATAGACGCTTTGACTGTGCTCGTGGTCCAACTAGTGCCATAGACTAGACCTTATTTTTGTGAGTACGTGACAATTAAATTAAAAGAAAATTGCTTGCATTCGTGTTCGAATTAAAAAAATTGGCGCGGTAAGTACGATTGATTAATTTTGCTTATAGTGTTTTTTTGTTACGTGTAAATCCGTTTGTTAGTCGACTAAAGATTTTTAAAGCTACTGTAAAATAAGCCAAGAAGTCTTTCGAAGCTCTTAATAAAAGATCAACCAACAACCCATCATATTCAGTTGAATGAAAGTCTCACACAAATTACTCGATGCCGATATTACGAAATAAAAACCTATTAAATAAATGATTAACTTTTGTACGGTTTGGTCCTAATTTTACTAAAGTTAAATTAAATACATAAAACGGTTTTGTGTTAGTTACCCTAAGTACCTAGTTTTAATATAAAAATAAGAACGTTTTGTATTTTTTTAAAAATATATTTTCATTTAGTAATATATGTAGTTATAGACTTACTTATTTAATTAAGTAGTACATATTTCTTGTAGTGTTGGCTTTTTTGGTAGGTACCCACAAGCATCGCTTATTTACCGTCCTGTTACTATATGAACAGCTGATAGATAGTCAGCAGACAGACGTGTTTTGTAGGTGTTTGTTTACTGTCATACAATTTCTCAATTTTTAAAACCTTGTCCGTAATAATGTGGGCCATTCCACTCATGCATCGGGAATTCTGGATATGGTTTTGGAAAAGATTCCTGTTTGGGCCAAGCACTTTTTTATATTTGTGGTCATATAAAAATGTAAAGTCTGGGAAACCTTAATTGTCTACAAACAGTTTTCTGTGAAATGGTGAAACCATGGCAAATTGACGTAGGGTGTCAATTTGGTTAAGTACTGTCTGTATCTTTGGCCGAAGTGTGTCCAATACGGACCGATACCCATATCACATTTCCAAAAGCTTCTGTTCTCTTTATTAATTAGCCACAGGTTTGCAACCGACGCTATTGTCAAGACTTGGGGTCAAGGTCGCAATTATTGTCATGTCTCCAATATTTAGGCCATCTAGCTTTTAAACTATGATTAAAAACGGAAAGTAGGTATCCAATCAATTGTTGTCCTTCATAGTTATGACTCACGTCGTCTTGACGCTTTTGTTAAATAACCTATTATAATGACACTTTTACTGCCATTTTAATACGCAGCTGCCTGTAACCTCTTTTCATAATGTTGAAAACCAAACGCAGTAGTTATTACAGATCAAGCAGGAAGTGACACTATCCCCTTATCACTTACGCATATATGGGTGGCTAAGTTTGACTTGAAGATATTGTGTCCTCCCATTACATTAATTAGTTTTGTTTTAAGAATTATATAGTCTTTGGTAATCACGAAGAAATCGATGAAAATAAGTAAAAAAATACAGACGAACATAGAACCGCATCCTTTTTTGAAGTAGGGAAAAAAAATGAACAAGAGTCAACTAATTCTACCAAAAGCAGTTGGCTGAAAGAATAGCCACGAACGTAACGTAAAACGATAAAATGCATGTTAATCTGGTATTTTAAAGTATTAATTGACAACTTTTAATTGAACAACATACCAACCTAAACTATTTTAGCAGACCTCCCAAGTATGTGCCAGCAATAAACAATATCGGTAGTAATTTTATGTATGGAGCTATGACGCGTCAAACAATAAGCATGAGGCACATCATCAAAGTCGCAATGAAATTATTATAACGTTATAAACATTGGGTAGAAACAATGTTTAGTAAACATTCGCATTTAAATAGTATTTTAATAATTAGTATAATAATAATCGCATTGGGTTATCCTATAACGGTAGATGAAAGAAATAAAAATATAAAATTGGAACGAGTCCGCCACCAGCTACTGGAATAGTTGTATTGGCCGAAAACCTTAGCGGCCATGTTTAGATTGCTAAAACAAAAAGTAAAAAAATACTAACATTGTCCACGGCTTCATCCGCGTCGAGGTCGGGAACTATCCCACCGGTCCTAACCCAGCACCCAAATTGCGAAACACACTATCAAACACAATTTGAATCATTTTGAAGTATATTACTAATCCATTGCTTCATAAGTTCGAAAAACATGTCTGCTCAACAACGTCAATAACGCAAAGAATGTTGTTTAACTGTCAAAATGAAAGCCAATGCTACTGTTGGTGTGTTGCGCAATTTTCCCTGTAAGGATTGTTATGATCGAGGTAACCAGTCTATTTGTGTGCCCAATTTCAGGAAAATTCAGCATAAAAGACATGAGAAGGTTACAGACAGGCAGAGTTCCTTTCTCATTTATATTTTTGTTTATTTATAAAATATCCAAGTCCTAACTTGAAACCTATGTGGATTGGATGAATACAATTTTCGCAATAGGTAGGTACGAATGTGTAAAGTGTGTTCTCCTTTTGGCAATTTTGTTGAAAACTTATCCCGATTTGGATATAGCATGTTCCAAAACGGGAAAAGTTTTCAAGAATATTGTTTCAAAATTTCTGTAAAAAGCAGTTCTGTATAACACTGGGTAGTTGAATGTCCAAGATATGCAAAACGGACGATTTTAGGTATATGCATAGTGTCAATACTGGTTATTTCGATAGACGTGGTTGACACAGCTGTCCATAAAGTTTATTGTTGGGGTCAATGACTTCAACGATTCAGTAAAGAGTTTTATATCATGGCAGATGTACCTACAGCTAATAATAGATGCTAGCTATTTGTTATGGTAGGTTGTTATTGTGTGAGCTTGATAGCCAGATTAGCGCATTAAATAGATTAATTGCAGGCATTCCGTTTGTTGAGTCTATGAGCATGATAACCGTACAGCTTTGGATAGCAACTATGGTCCATTTATCCCCATTTTTACGACACTCAAATTCATGCATAAATAAAAGCGCGTTGTTGGATTTTCAACTTTCGGCGCTGAGCCGAAAACGGATCAGCTAAAAACGGGCAATAGATGTTTGTACTTTGTGTGTCCATTTAATTTTGTTTCAACGGGTCCTAAACAACAACATCGTGTCAATCTGTATTTCTACTAAATATTAATTTACCGATAGCCTTTATTGGTGGAACAGGAAACAAATTCCTCGACCCATTTTACCTGCTATTTGCTATTTTTAATCTCTTTGTTCCTATACAAATGATTTACGTAAATCATTTCCTCCAGCGACCTCTCGTAGCAGCAGGTATGAGTGACAGGTTCGACGATCAAAACGACGAAACTATCGAATCGAAACGAACGACAGAAAACTTGACGTGCCATATTTATAGCCTACTGTGGTGCTATTCTGTAACCATCTCTCAGTGAAAACTTAGGTGAAGTGAGCGTGGAGTGAGCTGTCAGTGCCACTGATGCTAGGGGTTGACTATGACGGGATGACACTGACAGCTCACTCCACACAAGTCTTCACGGTGAGATTTTTACAGAATCGACATGCTGTAATAAGTATATGTAGTTTCTCCTTTTCTTTTTGTCCCTGAAACCTGCGTAATTGCGTAACCCACTAAAAGTAGGAACGGCGAACATTCATTGCGTTATTTACTTTGTTGAGCAGAACTTTTCGAACATTTTATGAAGCAATGGATTACGAAAACTTCTGCCCGCGACTACGTCCGCGTGAAATTTCTTGGTTCCCCGACTACTTCGTTTTCGCTTATCGTTCTTTCTGATTAGTTTTCTTTTTGCTAGGTTTCTAAGAGTCCTAGCATGATGTTAAATAGACAATAGCCTTCCTTATGAACTGGGCTATCAAATGCAAGAATTTTACAAATCCGACCAGCAGTTCCAGAGATTACTCCCTACATACAAACATACAAACAAGCAAACAAATTTTACCTCTTTATAATATGAATATTAGTATAGATTTTAATGAATTCTAATCCAGATGCTGGTGACGGTCATACTGCTGGTGGGGGTGTCTTCGACCCTGGCGCTGGACAACGGGCTGGCCCTGACTCCTCCAATGGGCTGGCTAACGTGGGAGCGGTTCCGCTGCATCACAGACTGCAAAAAGTATCCCAATGAGTGCATCAGGTGAGGCGGTAACTCAGTAACTGGTTGTTGTGGACAGATAGGCAATCGCTCTATGTAAAATACTGGTATTCACCCGGAGACAACCCCAACATATCGGTGAGAAAAGGCTAGGCAGATGATGATCAGCAGTGCTATTCTGTAACCATCTCACCGTGAAAGCTTAGGTGAAGTGAGCGTGGAGTGAGCTGTCAGTGCCACTGATGCTGGGGATTCACCACAGAGTACACTATAGTATGGGATTCACCAAGAACAGTATTAACATTGAGTTGAAAAACATGTTCTCCCGTACTTACATCGATTTACGTCGCGGTCAATTCTCCAACTGCAAATGTAAGCTTGTTATCGCAAAAAAGTTTTATTTATGTGATAAAACTACAAAGGACAATGCCAGAAACTCTATAGAACTTTGCCCCACTTAAATCAAAAAGTCATTTACAAACCTGCAATATGCAGCATCTTAAAGCTTAATACTGTTAACTAAACATTTGTCCTAATGCCTGTAGATCTTGCGGTTTCTGTTAAAATCTTAAAACTAAATTGACATTGGTTATAAGTTAAGTGCAGTTTATAAATGTTAAAAACCGATTTAAAAAACATATACGTTACGCAATATCATAATTATTATAATCGTAATATGAGTTTTTGTTTTACTGGTATTTGTAACTTTTTTTTTGTTGTGTATCATGCGCAATAAGTAACGCAATAGGACATTCAGGGGTTGAATTCCTTTTATCATTGATTTGTAATCGGCAAGTTCTACTGAAAAACAATGTATTATGAAAAGGTCCTTAAATCATTACAATTATTTTCAATACTTGACATTTCCTGTAAATAGCTGGGGCAGGATCTGGCATTGTCATTTACGATTTGCGGGCTTCTTCCTTTACTTGTGCTGTGAGACCTAGCTTCTTGCTAAAATTCATGATTCTAGGTCAACGGGAGGTACCCTATAGGTTTTGATTTATTTGAGAGTATCAAAATATAAAAAAAAAACATATATTTCAGATTCATCCTACGATACGAGCTTACAAACTAGTGTTAGTGTTAAGTATGTAGGATAAATCGTCGATTTTGGTGCGTTGACTTAGAAGCTTGATTTTTATAAAGCTTCAAGGGACTGTAGACCTACGTCTTTGATATTAATTTCAACTTTATACCTCCATGCGTTCCTGAGAAAAAGTGTCTTGACAGACTGACAGACAGACAGACAAACAGACAGACGAACATACAGACGGATAACGAAGTAAACAAGGGGTTCCGTTTTTAAAAAACGAAACCCGGAACGGAAACACTTCGTTTTTATGTTTTATCAAGTAGTATTTTCCTCAAGTTTGAACATCTTTCAACTAACATCTTGCGACTGATGCTTATAATAGAGTTTTTCGAACTACTGTTAAATGTATTCGTTCTACAGTTAGGTGAAATGTTTATGTATGATCTGTTTCTATGCCGATATCAACATATTCAACATTTGTATTCCTGGTACTGGTAACCAGTACTTGGAGAATGCTGAGAATTGCAAACACCTACTTAGTTAAATTTCAAGCAGGCTATCAAGACTTAGACGTGTTCTGTAATTCGTTTACTTCTTTCGATATCTTTGTACCACTGATCATTGATCACATTAAGACGTGGATGCTGAGACCAATCTACATTTTTTTGTGTCTTTTAAATAGTTTTATTAAATTTTCACTTTAAAAAACCGAATATCAGTGTAGCTCTGGCTCTTGTACTAGGAGTTCCTGTGGTTTAATTTACAGGGATTATGACAAAGTAACTAAGATGCTTTTTAAGTAGTTTTGGCATGCATTAAAATTTAAAAAAATATATATGAATGTACAGGGTGGCAGGAACATCGACGCGGAAACTGAAAGTATGGATTCAGTACATGATTCTGAACGCCTTGAAATTTTTCGTCGGTTCAGAATAATGTAATGAGTCCATGGTCTCAGGTTGTGCGTCGATGTCCCTTCCACCCTGTATTTTCGTGACACAACAGGAATGATGTTTTAAGCTAAGTGGTGCAGCCATTTCATATATGTAAAACATTTAAGGCGACATTTCTATGAAATAGCTGTTTTATTTATGATATTACGACGCTAGGTGGTCTAGAATCATGTGCTGAAGTTTCCGGTTGCGCGTCAATGTCTCTGCCGTCCTGTATACAAGAGAAAACAAAAAAATTCTACTGCGTTTTGTGAAGAGCGAGAGGGTGACTGAGCATGTGAGCAGCAACAGTTCTGAATTTCTCTCAAACATTTTCAGTGAGAATCTAATCAAGCGTACAGCAGATCTGATGGTGAATGAGGGTTACCTGGACGCTGGGTACGAGTACCTGGGCATCGACGACTGCTGGCTGGAGAAGAAAAGAGGCCCAGATGGTCGCATAGTGCCAGATAAGGAACGGTTCCCCAATGGAATGAAGGCTGTTGCTGATTATGTAAGTGTTATGAACCGCCGGGCAAAGGTGTACAGTAGGTATACCCACATTTCACTAGTTCTATGGAAATCCAATGCAATATAGGGCAAGCAGCATGAGAGGGAGTGGGCCGTAATCCACCACGCGGACCCATTGCGGGTTGGTAGATAACACATGTCTTCAAATTTTTGGTTCTAGCCGTTTCCCTCAAAATGTTTTCCTTCACCGTTTTGAGAAGAGATGGAGAGCAAACCTGGAACAAATCTAGACTTTGAACTGCTACTGAACCTTAAAGTCAAAGTCAAAGTCAAAGCATTTATTTCAAATAGGCCCATAAAAAGGCACTTTTGAACGTCAAAGTTTACATTAAAAATAGAACTGATTCTAGGCGCCACTTCCAAAAAGTAGTTTCGTATGGAGAAGAAGTGGCAAGAAACTCCACCGTTACTCTTTTAAAATGTTTTACAATATTTTGTATACATTAATTATATTTCAATATGTGAAGACGATGCACCAAGAATAAAAATACTATACCACTTAAACCCAATAGGCATTTTTTTTTCGACCTAGGTAGCGCATTCAGGAAATACCCCATCCGTTGACACTCTGGTGACAGCCCGGGGGCAAATCGGCCATACTTGAGGATAGCGCAGGTCGTTGGAAGGATCTGGCGTTTGGGGCTCCAGGTGGCTTTGCACAAGTCTGAGGCTCTCTGTTTCCATGGGTCTCAGAACAAGCCACTTCTGGGTTTACACATAGTTGTAAGAGGCGTACGGTGTCGAGTTGACGATGAAGACCTGGGCCTCGTTCTCAACAACCGGTGGGACTTCGGGCCACACACACAGCGGTTGATTCCCAGGTTGATGAGCGTTGCAGCTGCTCCTGCGTGACTGCTAGTCAATTTCGGGGTCCCCAACGCCTCCTGCTGGCGACTGTACGTGGGGATTGTGAGGTCCATGGCCTTGCATGTGGCACCCGTTTAGATGTACACTCCGACAGCCCGCAACATCGCAATATTGCGAAGGCCGCAGAGAGCGATGGCCGTAAGGGGGATAAGGGGATACCGTTCGATTTCCTGGGAGGCAGCAACTCTCCTAGTCGGTTCAACGGCCTGGTATCTGGACGCGAAAATCCTTGGCTCCCTATATCACTGGCGTAAGGTGGAGCTAACGAAGGATGGTGCTCCTCCAGAAGGGGCCTGGGGCGTCGAAACTGGGGCTGTATCTTGAACTGTCAGGGTTAAAGAAGCGGCACGCAGTGTCTCATGCGCGCCTTTATGGGAGGATGTGCGGTCGTGGGATCGGCCGCACTTGGTGACGGGGATCACTAGGCATGGCGGGCTGATACTAGCCTAGGCATGGCGTACGGCGAATGGTCTTGTATCTCCCGGGTCCCCGACTTACGGTAATAGAAGGAACATTGGGGTTTTAGACGGTAGGAGTCCGACGTAACCCTCCATTTTCCACAGACGGAAGGTAACCATGAGGGGCTATCCTGCGGGGTATCCCAATAAAAAATAAAAGAATAGGAAAGACCCTTTGTTAGGTCGTTGCCACTAGCCTAACGAATCAGTTTGCCTCTGCAGGTGCTATTTGCTTTAAACTGACGATCATGATCCTCCTTTCATCATCCTATTCCCACATGATTTGGTGTTTGCAGACCAAAGTCTACGATTCTCTTTCCATACATTCTTTCATTCAAGCATTCCGAATGACGATCTGAGCTCGACCTTCCAGATCCACAGCAAAGGCTTGAAATTCGGCATGTACGAAGACTACGGCAACCTGACCTGTGCTGGATACCCTGGAGTGCTTGGCAACGAACGCCTGGACATTCAAACTTTAGTGGACTGGGAGATCGACTACCTCAAGCTGGATGGATGCTATATTGAGCCTAGCGAAATGGATGCTGGTAGGTTTAAATATACTGACAATGATAAAAACGCGTGGGTTGATGATGAGAAAGACATATCGTCTTTCTCACAATCAACCCACGCGTTTTTCGTTCACGGCAAGAAAGGGGGAGAAAATGATGACCATAAATTTTGCGGCGACCCCAAATAAATTGGGGTAGCAGCAGGGAATAGTGATTAATATATTAGTTACTTTGATTATATGTATAATGTCTAGATAGACCATCAAATGCGCGCTAACGTGTCAAAAATACCGTCCAACTGTTGGCCCGTTTGTTCTTACCCGCCGATTAATGCCGGTCGTGCCGCTTTGGTGTCACCACGTATTACGCGCGCTAAGTGATAAACTTATTAGTTTATCACTTAGCGCCGTGACGCCGTAAAATGACGGGTTGTGCTGTTAAACTGTGCCGGAATTATAAAGGAAGGATAAAAAATACCAAACACGACCAAACACATCACTTACCGTAGAAAAGAAACTGAAAAACTGCATTTTTTTTTTGTTTTTAACATACGAAATAACGCCATTTTTTTTCCGTGTTGCCAGTTTCTTTTTTCATCTTCCCAACTTAACGTAATTTTTTGTGGGTATAGTAGTTAGTTAACTGCCTCGTTGGTCTAGTGGTCGCAATCGCTACTGCTGAGCATGAGGTCCTGGGTTCGATTCCCAGGTCGGGCAACGTGTTATTGGGTTTTTCTATCTGGAATTTCTCAGTAGCAGCCCGAAGTCTGGATTTGTGCCCGGTAGATGGCAATAGGCTCGCCCCCTATTACATGGGACTTAAACATAACTAGCGAAATGAGGGTATACTACAGGTACACCTCTGCCCAACCCTTCGGGGAAACAAGGCGTGATGTTATGTTAACGTTTATATTATTTCATTGGTGTACTTTTATTAATCGATTTAAAAAAGGTGGTAGTTTTAAATTCGTCTCAAATAGTAATATAATGTTCGCGTATAACTTTTTTGCATATGAACCCATTTGAATGATTATTTTTGGATTGGGTCCATAAACCGATTTCAAAAGTGCCAAGAGTAATTTAATAAGATTAATTTATTAAGTCTTTCTTTATACGATTTTAAAGTCGATGCAAATAAAAAGTTGTTGTAAAATTAGCTAGGTAAATAATTTACTTGGTACCGACTTCATGTTCACATTTTAGTAATAATTAATAACTGGCACTGATAATTACAATTAAATCATAGATTTAACCTCAATTTTTATTCCTCGGATGAAAGTTATCTGACTATTACATACAGAGAAAAATGTGGTGATTAACATAACGTGTTATTTTTTTAGAATACCCAATAATCCTAGTCAAAATTGTTATGGAATATTAGCACTGACAGCTCTTGAACTGGTTTCAAAAGTGGTTATCGTGTTTCGTTTCGTTGGTAGAATCGGCACTTAGGTAAAGGTAAAAAAACCACACACTTGGTTGCTGCGCAGGTGAAACAAAGGATGTTCTTTGACGTTTTACAATCCCCGAATCACCTTTGATTTGACAATCGACATCAACAAAAGCCTGGGCTTTGTTTCCGTTTATTTCTTTATTGCATTTTTCAGGATATCCGTCTTTCGGGAAGCTATTAAATGAAACTGGTCGGTCTATTCTCTACTCCTGCAGCTGGCCCGCCTATCAGGAAGATGCTAAAATGCTTGTAAGTATCTCATCCGTCTTGTGTTTGCCTGAAGCCATTTTTACTGAAGAATCCAAATGAAAAGGATTTTTAACGGTTTAAACTCTAACGTGCCAATTCAATTCGGTAAGCACAAACTACATAATAGGAATCTACAGAAATATCTTTATATGAAATAATAGCTTCTGCCCTCGGTTTCGCCGGCGTGTGTGTTGGTAATTATCGTACGGGAACGTGCTACCGGGACAAAAAGTAGCATGTCCTTCCCCAGGATACCATCTATCTCCTTGTAAAATGTTATCGAAAAAGTAACTTAAAGACAGAGTTACTTTCGAATTTGTAATATTAGTATAGAAATTTGGATGGGTATCCAACGTCGCGCACCTATCCGTGCCGAACGACTCGCATCACAGTAAACGGTATGCATATTTTATGACGGCGGCGCGTACGGCTGCTGCGGGCGCTGAGGCGAATCTAAGTGCCACCTTTAAATAATCTATTAATCTTCGAATTTTTTTCCGCCGTGTCACTGTTGTGGAATTTCTTCATTCTTCCGTCCAGCTTAGTGTACATTTTCGATCTGATTTTGATAGATAGAAACTATACAAGCAGGCTAAATGTTAGTGTTGCCGATTTAAAATCATGGCAATGGCTTTTCATTGCGCGTGGAACTTTTTTCCCCATTAAATATCAATTGTTCACCGGTTTCATCCTTTTCGCAGATTACTGTACGTAATAATTGAGCCCTGTATTCATGGTAAATATTTTTTTTAAATAAACGAAGTTAAATAACATGTTGCTGAGTTGCTGTCAACAAGTTGCTGGCAACACTGCGTGTTGCAGAGCTGATCACGGCATGTTGAAAAGTTCTCGCTTGATTAGCGTCAACATCTGTAGTGTTATTCTGTAACCATCTCTACTGTTAGTCTACCTACAATATACAATTCTGTTAGTCTACAATTACTGACGTGTGTGGACGTGTTTGCAACCAGTTTATAAACATGACAGTAGTGTGGAGCAATGATATAATAATGCAGCTGAGCTCTTTCAATCAAAAGAATTACTTCAAGAAAAGAATACAAAGATTAAAACGATGCATTTGAAGAAATTTCTCAAGCCCTAAATATACCCCAAATATGAGCTATTACAATTTGAAAACACAACAACGTTGCTCATCAACAATGTTGCTCAGCAAAAGTTTAACATCAACAATGATCGTTCCTTTCCTGTTCCTTAACACGTTCAGACCGGCACCTCATGAGTAGGTACTTGGTATCCTACGGCGCAAATCTTCATATGGCCACCGGTGGTACATCACCGCCCCATGAACCAAAAGTCTTGCCGGGCGGGGTGCGCCACCGGTGGACACGGACAGGATTAGACAGGAATTATGTTTTCTCTCTTTCTAATAAGCTAGTAATCGTAATATAAAGTAAAGAGTTTTGTCTCATAAATCAGAACCAAACAAAACTAATGGACGGGCTAACAGAAAAAGGTCGCACTCTCTACAGCGATAATTTTTACACAAGCGTACCACTAGCAGAAACACTAATGGACAAGCAGACTTTTTTGTGTGGCACAGTCCGACAGAACCACAAGCATCTACCAAAGCAAGTGGTAAAGTCCAAGCAGAGAAAAGGTCAAGTGTTGGCTCTGAAGAATAGAACGGGTGTCAAATATATAAAATGGACCGACAAACGTACAGTTCATATGCTTTCGACCTGCAATAATCATACAGGAGCTCTAGTGCCAATGCCACAGCGCTGGAGGCCAAACACTGTCGTAGCGAAACCAGACTCTGTTTTGGATTATAATAATGCGAAAAAGGGGGTAGATATTTCTGATCAGATGGCGTCGTACTATACCAGCCTTAGAAAAACCCTAAAATGGTACCGCAAGCTAATCATTGAGATTGTCTGTGGCACAATGTTGGTAAATGCTTGGGTTATTCACCAAAAATTTGCAGCAGGAAAAAAACTAAGTATATTAGAATTTCGGCAACAAATAATAAAAGAGATGATTAGCAACCCCAGCACTGATAATCAACCCGATGACGCTGCAGAGGAGGGTAGGCCCCATGCACAAAGAAAGCCAAAATACAAGTTAGAGAAAACGGAAGGAAAGCTCAGAGATACCCGAAAGAGATGCAGACCTTGTTACGACCATTTTACAACAACCGAATCTGCGAGTATGGCTAGAAAAAAATCGAAACGCGTGAATACATTTTGCTCTGCGTGTGAAAAACCAATGTGTTTGGATTGTTTCAATACTATTCATGCAAAATAATTTTCATTTTATACCATCCATAATGGCATTTTATTTTATATTTTTTACAATTTTGATTTAATTTTCTTATTATTACATTCTCTCAACGTAATTTATCATAAACAATTCACATTTCGTACAATTTATGTCGTGATTATGTAATTTTTTTTCTAATAAATACAATTTTTCAATACTGTTTTTTGCTTACTTTTCGAAATTATATCCTCCTCCTGAGCTACACTATGAAAATTTGTCTATTTTACTAGGCGGGAACGGTAAATACAACACTTTCTCTCAAAGCGGCGCGAATTTCTTAGTACATTGAAAGTATAGTGTGACGTGGCCACCGGTGGTACACCTCGCCGTGGCAGCAAATACTCCGTGCTCCACCGGTGGTACACGCCGGTCTGAACGTGTTAAGGGCTGAAATATTTTTTTTTTTTGAAATATTCGTTGAACCTTCTGAACACTTTGCAGCCAGACTACGGATCAATAGCTGACCATTGCAACATGTGGCGCAACTGGGATGACATCGAGGACTCCTGGGCTTCGCTCACCAAGATAATGGACTGGTTCGGAGACAACCAGGAGAGGCTGGCCAAGCACGCGGGGCCAGGACACTGGAACGACCCCGATATGGTGAGGAAGCTTCAAACCATAAATAATAAGGTGCAACTCCATTGCAGTTGTTTGAGATTGACCTCGTCGATTTTGATCGCCGCGACAAATAATCAGTGGTCGATCGATGAGCTTAAGGGTTTAACCACATCTGTCATCACGGATTTGCCTTTTTTCATGCTTTATCCTTTTCTGTAGCTTAGGATTGTTATTGCCTAGAGCGAGAAAGATAGAGTGCACGCTGCAGAATCGAATCGCACCGCCGATTCCGCGGCGCGTATAAGCACAGCGAGAAAGATATTCTCGCTGTGCTTATGGCAGCCGACTTAGGGTGGTTCCATTTTTTCCTTTTGAGGTACGGAACCCTAAAAAAGAAGGTACGTATGTTGGCTACCGTAATAAACGAAAGTATAAAAGACTTAGGCCTGTTTTTACTAAAACTAGGCTTTGCACGTTGGATTTTCAACTTTCGACGCTGAGCCGAGCATTGAAAATCCACTTTTGTTTTGGCATTTGATTTAGACATACAGACAAAATTACCTTGATATATTTTGTCTTCAGCTGCTGATTGGTAACTTCGGCCTGACGATAGACCAAGCACGCGTACAGATGGCAGTCTGGTCAATCCTGGCGGCTCCTCTGCTCATGAGCGTAGACCTTGCCACTATCAGGCCGGAGTTCAAGGAGATCCTGCTGAATAAGGACATCATTGCAGTCAACCAGGACCCCATGGGGAAGCAGGGGATGAGGGTGTGGAAGAAGACGGACCGTGGATCTGTAAGTAGACTTCATTTTAAAGTTTCATCATCGTTTTTGCCTTTAACATTCCACTGCAGGCAGGACATCTGACTCCAATGCCATACAAATTAACGTGATATTTGGCTTTTCCAGTTACTTATAAGCCAATTAAAGGCCATTGTTGTAAACGTGGATCTGCTAGATCTTCCAAGATGGGGATGGGGATCACTGAGTATAAATGCCACAGTTTCGTCTTCTATAGTAGCTCTACCATGTGTTACCTCTAGGCTCTCGTTCATGCTCCGCAGCCCAGATAAATGTCGAATGGTAAATTTACTATAAGTATTTCTGATTTGTAGAATAACTTTTTTTCTATTGAAGCGGTCTCGTCTGGAGATCTGGAGTCGTGAGTTGCACGATGGTGCGCACGCGCTGGCCTTCGTGAGTCAGCGCGACGACGGCATTCCCTACGCCGCCAACTTTACTTTACAAATGCCACAGAATGGCGACTATGAAGTTCATGTAAGTAATATCTATACATATTATTACATATTAAATTAAAGTTGCTTTTCGTGTCTGTCTGTGTGTGACCTTCTTGTTCTTCTAAACAACGAAACGGATTTTCATGTAGTGTTCACCATGTAGAGAAATTATTTTGGTGGATTAATATTAAACTTACTTACATAATAAAGGAATCACGTTGGCCTATCAAATCATAAAAATCTTGCTAGCTAGTAGTTATGAATATTAAAAAAAAATGCAATGAACGAAAATTATGATAAAATGTATCGGCGCCGAACTGTTTGGATTTCTTTGAGCAATAATAAGCATTGGTTATTCTTTGCCTCCATAAAAAATAAAGATCTTTTAAATGAGGATAGGTCGGATTTCTTGGATGAGTTTGACTTAGCACTTAGCTATTGATAAATACTTATTAAGCGACCGAAAGCATAATTATTTGTAGATTTAAAATAGTCCTCATAAATATTTTCATACCCACTGATTTGTTTCAGGATCTCTATAAAGACGAAGAAGTACGGCATTGGAACTCCGAGCAAGACTTTGAAGTTCGGATTAATCCATCAGGTTTGTAAAATACTACTGGAACTTATAACTTGTGCTAGCAACGAATGCCCCAGTGTGGTCCACTTGAAAGTCCCTGAACTGTCTCCGAACCCAAGTGGGAAGATGTAAGTCAAACCTCGTAAAGTGGGGCTACTTCCACGGAATGGCAGCAGGGTGTGGATGTGGAGCTGAGTCACAAACTATGCTCCCCCTCCTATTCTGCCTTCTGTGCCACAAAACATGCAGCCAAAGTGCCCTCTGCGCTGCCACCGATAAAGCCGTGGAAGTGTCGCAGTTTTGGGCCAACAGAATATGAATAACTGTCGTGCTATTGACACGTAGAAGACCACGTAGTGGATCCCAAATACTATTTGAAAATGACATCGCGACAGCCGTCTCTACGAGGGCGGGTTAATCTGAAAGATGCTTCGTCAAAGGGTTTTGAATTAATGATCGATGTGCACTACAGTCCGCTACAGTCCTCTATCTTATTTCATAATAGATATTTATTAACTTTGCAATAAGGTTACTGTTCGGTTGCTGCCATTGACAAGTCTGCCAAGATCATATTATTATGTTTCTCGTTAGAATAATTTTGCTACGGGGTTGCTGCTGCGGAGTTAAACTAAAAATGTATTGTGGAAGGACTGTCCCTTAAGCTCTCTGCACTAGCCCGCCATCAACCTATTTGTCCTGTTTTATGTGTCCCATAAATTCAGTCTTAACGTTATTCGGATTTCAGGTGTAAAATTCTACAAGTTCGTTCTGAAGACTCCGAGTGCGACCGCCTACTCCAAGAGTGAAACCAGTTCAGTGTCTGATGCAGTCGTCAACGTTGTACTGAACAAGAGTTAGTTTGTAAGTCATAGATATTTTTTGTAACATAAGTAAGGATAATTCAGTTTAAAAAAGCTATCATTAAAGTTTTTAATAGTCGTGTTACGTTATTTTTGATCCTCTTGGTGTCGTTGTTAAGTTACCTCAAGTTATGTTGTTAATTGTTGTGTAATGAAGAAGACAGAAATGACCTAGGTACTGAGGGCCACGGGAATCCGCTGGTTGCGGGAACCACAGAACTGCATGTCGATTCTGTAAAAATCTCACCGTGAAAACTTGCGTGAAGTGAACTGTTAGTGTCATCCCGTCTTGATCAATCCCTAGCATCAGTGGCACTGACAGCTCACTCCAAGCTCACTTCACCTATATTTTCACGGTGATATGGTTGCAGAATAACACTACTGCTGCCTAATTGCGAAACACATTTTCGTAAACAATAACGACTAATCCGTTTCATTTTGACAGTTCAACAACATTCATTGCGTTATTAACATTGTTGAGCTAATTTTTTTTTCGAATGTATGAAGCAATGGATTAGCAATCTGTTTCAAAACGACTCAAATTCCGATTGATTGTGTATTACGCAAGGGTACTGGTCGAAGTAGCGGTGCTTGGGGGAAACCTTCATCCAGCAGTGGACGTATTTCGGCTGAAATGATGATGTTAGTTAATCTGTGAGTTAGAAAAGTAATTGTTGATATCCACCTAATCTTTTTAATTTTCTTTGACATTTTTTATTATCTGGTTAATGTGCTAAGTGTTCGCATACATGAACAATAACTTTGTTCTTGTATGCGATTACTTAGCACTTTAACACTCATTAAGAAGCTATTCTCTTTACAATGTGACATAAAATAGGCAAAGTAGGTACGATAACTTTACGACTTACTTATTAACTTTCCTACTTACGCTACTTACTAAAGCTTCTAAAAATAACGGTGTGTGTGACCATTATCACATTATCAGTACAGTGAAAGGTTGTCACCAGAGGTCGGAATCTGCGGTCATTGCAGGTCCGCATTTGAGTGATAAGAAGTATTAATATAGTATACGTGTATTTTGCAAGAAGTTCTAATATTTATAATAATGAATTCCTTGTTATTTTGAAATTCTTAACCAAGCCAAGCCATAGCATCCCTGCTCCAACGTCACAATACAATTTTAAAAGAGGGCCCCGATGGAATGACCTACTAAAAAGCTACCCTATACTGGGCACGTCTGTCATTGACTTGAATGTATCTTGGCGGCTGAGAGTATGTCACGCTCACTCAAATGTCTCGCTGGTGGTGGCGTGTGTGTTGGATAATTAAGTTCCCTTCAAAATGGTTGAGCTGAATGGTGCTACTCCATACGTCATGTTCGTGAACGGGCGCCGTCAGTGGGGACTGGTCATCTCTTGGCTGCCACGGCTTTTTTCAACAAGACTGTTTTCTGACAAATTTTCTGTAAGAATATTATTTAAAAGAGTGTCCATGGACTTTCTTGCCCGTTCTTCTCCATAGGTACCTACTTCCCTTTGGAATGGGCAACTTGCTTCATATTTCAGACTGACCGACCCCTTGACAATTCAAAAGTTGCTGACATTGGTTTCTTTGAAATAAATGCTTTGAGTTTGAGCTTGAGCAATCTCACAAAGCAATAAATTGACGCTTTGGTTTCACTTACGACCTTCCTCTTTAAGTTGTTTCTATACTATAGACACGCACACACTCACTTTGTCTGTAATTGATAGTAGTTTAAAATTTCGACCAACTAAACTACCTTTTTTTTTTTTGTTCCGGTTCGGAAAATCCTCATGGATGTCCTCCACCCAAGGGCGGGCGGTCTGTCAGACTCTTACTGACTAATAACCATCCCGGTGTTCCATCGCACACCTACGTCGGGGTCGCGGGAACATATGATTCTTCCGCAACTCCTCGGGTTGGGGGGGTATGTATGTGTATCGATAGTAAATGTAAATATATGTTGTTTACATAAATAATAAAAGTTAGTAGGTAAACCACAGATAACTGAGTAAATTGTTTCAATTTCTGTAAGGTGCAATTCGTTACGACTATTCTCCTGATTGAACGTTATTGGTTAGTTAGTAATTAATGTTTAAATGTGTTAGCGGTGTTGTAGTTATAATTTTCAAAATGCAATCAAATATTGAAGCGTTGGCAAATATATTGCGCTCCTTAAAAGTGGATGTAATATCACAAATATCTAATGAAACCGGACTAAGAGTGAGTGTTATCATTTAAATATTTCATATTTTACCAATTAAAAATCTAAATCAAAGACAAAGTTGATCTTTTTACTTATAAGATCCGTATTAGATTGACGCTTAAATAAAAGAACTGAAAAATCCCTACAAATAGTTTTAAAGATTATTTGTTTACATTAGTGAATGATGAGTATAGAGTTATAAATATAATGTTATTTATAATATATTTTTTCTTAACTATTATAGTATACTAGCTGACCCCGCAAACGTTGTATGCTTCTTTTTTTTTTTTAATAGATGTTGGCCGATTCTCAGACCTACCCGATATGCACACAAAATTTTCTACAAATCGGTCCCGCCGTTTCGGAGGAGTTTGGTAACAAACATTGCGACACGAGAATTTTATATATTAGATATTAGTGTTTTGTTTAGAGATGTCCATGAGAGATATGAGAATGACGGAGTATGATGTGGAAGGCTTATTTAACCTCTTAAATAAGCAGTGACGTCACATGGTGAATGAATATGAAAGAAATGGTTGCATACCATTGGATTGCCCTTACATTGGGCATTGTTTTAGCAGGCTTATAACTGGTGCTTGATTTGTCTTTTTAAAGAGGTGATGATGTAGTATTTTGGAAATTTCAATTTTAATTTTAATTTTTGTTCATGACATAATTTGATTTACAGAATTTAATACATTTTACTGTTTAATTATTATTATTTCAATTTTTATTTTTACTTTGTGTTTTTGACATAAATTGATTTGATCTGACATTTATCTATTGTTTATCTGTTATAATAATAATAAATCATTTTATTTCAGGCATTGTACAAACACATACATTTCACCCATAGTGACTACATGTCATAAATAAGTATTAAGTACTTAGTTATTATAAATTATAAATTAAATTAAATAAGATTAAAATGTTCATAGTTTTACGGTACATTTAACATAATGTTACAAATTATCATTAATTAATTGAAATCGTCATTATTACTACTTCATTATGTAGGTATATCATAGTCAATGTTGAGATTGAACAATACGGTTCTAGTCACGAAAATTGTGCGGAATACAGTAGTTACTATATTATTCTTACAGTTAAACAATCGAGTTCGAAATGAAGCTCTCATCCTTCTCAGAACGGAAAAGAAGTCACCCACTCGGTTTTCAAAGAACATACCCGACGCGCTACACCACCAATGCAGGTTAAACATGGCCCGAAACGCGTTATTGTACTGAACACGAAGAGAGTTGTAAGCTCTCTTGGTGTACTGGTACCAAAGTTGGCTGGTGTAGAACGCCCGGCAGTAGGACTCAAAAAGTGTTGCTTTCACTTGCTTGGAACAATGTGCAAATCGTCTTGCAAGCATGTTGCTTCTACAAGCAATGCTCCTTCTTTGCCGCTCCAAATCATTGTCATCCGTTAACTTTTCATTCAATACATGTCCAAGATATTTAAATGTGCTAACAATTCTTAATGTAGAATTATTTAAAGTGATGGGTAATATAGTCTCAGGACCCTTTCCATATTTAAAAATCATAACTTCAGTTTTCTGAACATTGTACATCAGTTGGTGAGTAGCTGCATATCGTTCACAAATACCCACGAGTAATCTAAGACCATTGGCCGAGGGGCTGAGCAGCACCATATCGTCTGCATAGCTCAAGTTGTTTACGCTTACACCGCCAACATTGCATCCGACTCTGGAGCGGCTCAGCTCCTCGATCAACTCATTGACATATAGGTTAAACAAAATTGGAGATGTTACCCCCCCCTGCCTTACACCACAGGGAAGTCTATAGGGTCTAGAATACGAACTGCCCCATCTAACTTGGTTAACTTGATTGTCGTACCAATATTCCAGTACATTTACAATATCCCGAGGGACTTTAGTATTGCGCATTTTGTCCCATAAAATATCATAATTAATAGAATCGAAGGCTCGACTTATATCCAAAAAACACGAAAACACTGAGGTTTTTCGTGATATATATTTATGAACAGTATTTTTAAGAGCAAATATAGCTAAGTCGGTTGACATGCGTTGTCGAAAACCGAATTGCGCATCACTTATTGGGATATTATTTTCGGTCAAATGTTGAGATATGAGTCGTTCAAATATTTTAGAAATCACAGTTGCTAATGAGATTGGCCGATAATTAGACACACTAGATGAGTCTCCGGTTCTATTCTTTACAATAGGTATCACTGTAGTCTTCATAAAATTATGCGGTAAATAATTGTGATCAATACAAGTGTTAAAAAATGTTGCAACCTTATCGAATAACAATGGTCCCGCAAACAAAATGTGCTCAACGCTGAGCCCGTCGTGGCCCGGTGACTTGCCACGCTTCATGTCTTTAACGCAGGTGAAAATATCGTCTGCTGAGACATGCAGTTGACTAGTGTCGCGCGGCTGGCAGTCCGAGCGTGCCCCGCGACTCGCGCCACCACGGGCCCCGCTTGTCCCGTTACATGGTGCGGGCGGGTTAAACTTATTCATAAACAAGTCCGCAATTTCATTATGGTCCTGGCTACCTTCTACAGACACTGGCATACTAGGTTTAAGTTTTAATTTATTCGTTTCTTTCCAAAATTTAACAAAATCTTTGTTATGTCGGTGTGTGGCTAAAATGTCGATCTTTATTTTGTTCTCGTTTATTTGGCACCATTTCAACTTATTTTTAAATTCTTTACGGGTCAATATCATATCGTCATGCAATTTACCCTGCATGGGGCGCCCATAAAAGTTCCATAACTGAAAACATGCCCTAGCTGTTTCATGAAAGCTCCTCACATGGTAGTTCCAACCAATCACCTTTTTCTTTTTATGACAACTTTTACCTACGTAAGTTTTCAGAGCAGCTTGAGAGATACAGTCAATAATTTGCTCGTAGTAAGTATCTATGTGTGGCAGGTGGTTTGAACTATCGCATGCATGGCCCTTGCACGGGAGCTGCTGCCAGTCATACCTATCAATATACTGATCACACAGTTCTGCATATTTACATTTTTGTTCATAACTGCGATTGCCCCATATAACCTTATTTATTTTACTAAAACTTTCTTGAACAGACCTCGGTACGATACCATCAATATCACAATTTATTATCAAAGGAAAGTGATCTGACCAGGAAACCTCATTTAATATTCTTTATGATATTAATGGCAGAATGTGTGACAAGACAGTGATCCAGCCAGCCGCACGTTCCATGCGCATCACTCATATAAGTATATGTATTTGAGTACGTACCGAGTTTTTCAACATCCGCACATATCCACTTTTGATCGCGGCAATTAGCAAATAACTCATTACCAAATAAACTATTAGACCTAGAAGCATTTGCGTTAAAATCACCAACTATCAAGACATTTTCCACATCACTATTCTCAATCACAGCACTAATAACACCCAAACATTCCGTAAAAAGCGCCAGGTTATCCGGATGTTCCGTGGGCATATAGACCGACATCACAATAAAACTGCGATCTCCTTCAAGTTGGATACATACGGCCGCCACGCGCGTCGAACCCGTGTAGATTGGTATCACATTTGCAAAGATTGTTTTCCTCCACATTATAGCGACTCCACCATACGGACGGCCTTTAAGGGTGCCAGCAGACATGTCCACTGCTGACAAGCCATGGTACGCAAATTCCGGATGGATGCTATTGAGGTAATCCAGATCTTCCGGTATTAGCCAGTGCTCCTGCAAAGCAATCACTTCGTTATCTTTACAAAGATCTCTGACATGATCACAGGAGCGCTTAACCGATCTACAATTGAATGAGGCAATGCTAACCTTCATTTTCTGGCTTCAGCAGAAATCAGCAGTGGACTTCAGCAGAAATCAGCAGCAGTTTTTCACACTTTAAATTTAAAAAAGACTGCAGATCTGTGGGGTAATTCTGTAGAAGTTGCTAAGTCTATTATAGACATTGTAGCACCTACTCTAGTTCTTATCTTTAATAATTGTATCGACTGTGGGGAGTTTCCTGACCTTATGAAAAAAAGTAAAATAATACCTTTGTTTAAATCAGGTAGTACATCAGACCCCACAAATTATAGCCCTATTTCAGTACTACCTACATTTAGTAAAAATTTTGAGAAATTAATTTTAGACCAACTGTAAACATTTTTTAACAGTCATAAATTATAGCATAGCAAACAGTTCGGTTTTACAAGGGGTCGTTCAACTACTGTGTTGAAATTTTAGGACATATTTATAATTTATTTTTATTTATTTATTTATATTTCTACAATCACTGCTATCATTACAGGAATATTCCTAATGCGGTAGCGTGGTCCTTATTATACTATCTTAAATAACATAAAACATATAATATAATTTTTGTGAATTCATTCAGAGAGCAGGAAAGTAAATCGATTATGTCAGCAGTGTCATTAAGTGCGAGCAAGGCGCGCGTCAGTGGCGCTTTGCTGAGTAAGTTGGTTCGTGCGTGTGGCACTGCTAGTAACCGTGGCTTCCTGCGTCGCAATGCGTAATTGTCAGGTGCATTCAGACAAATCTCCTTCAAAACACCGGGATTATAAGTCTTACCGCGTAATAGTTGGAATACATATGTGGTTATAGCTAAGTCCCTCCTTGTCTCGAGTTTGTTGTATCCAACCATACCAATAACGAATAAGGTTGGGTACATTAACGGATAGAAGGGATACACACCGTAAAGCTTCATGTACAAAAATCTGGTGAATTTGTTTTGTATACGCTCCAACATGAGGTTATATTTAGTCTCATGCGGGGTCCATATGACAGCATTATATTCTAACTGAGTTCTTATAAGCGCATTATACAATGCTACAACTGCTTTCATATTAGTATAACTCGATGCCCGTCGAAGAACAAAACCCAGACTTCTGTACGATTTTTTACAAACTTTTACAATATGGTCACGAAAAGTTATCTCAGTGTTCAGGCGTACACCCAGGTCACGCACCTCTTCCACCCGCTTAATTGATGTGCCCTCAAGCTTGTAATCGTGATGATGTGGTTTTCTCATCCTGCCCAAAAGTTATTACTGAGCATTTGCTTACATTAAACTGTAGTTTATTTTTCCTACCTCACTCAGCTAAGTTGTCTATATCTTGCTGCAATAGTGCACAATCACTTTAATTATATCTTAAATCATATAATCAAATAACTGCGATGCCTTGGGCAACTTTTGTGATTTGTCCAAGGCATTCGATTGCGTTCTTCATGAAACGTTAATCAGGAAACTCCGCCACTACGGGATCCGAAACACCACTTCTTACTTCATACTTGAGTAAAAGGATTCAGATCGTTGACGTTAATGGAGAAAGATCTCCCGGATCTATCTTAACAATGGCAGTTCCACAGGGATCAATTCTTGGTCCTTTCTTGTTTCTTATTTTTATTAATGACTTGCCTTACCTAATAAAGGATAATCATGATATAGTGTTGTTTGCGGATGATACTTCACTTTTGTTTAAACTTAAACGTCAGCAGCTGGTTACTGACGATGTAAATAACGCGGTCTCAAAAATAGTTCACTGGTTCAATGTTAATAATTTACTTCTTAATGAAAAGGACTAAATGCATTAAGTTTACGCTACCTCACGTTAGGCAGGTGAAAACGAATGTGTTGATAAAGGGCGAAGAATTGAAACTTGAAGACAGCACAGTATTCTTGGGCTTAACTTTGGATGCTAAGCTTCAGTGGGGCCCACATATTGATAAATTGTCAAAAAAGCTAAGCTCCGCAGCATACGCTGTTAGAAAAATTCGTAATTTAACTGATTTAGAGACAGCCCGTTTAGTATACTTTAGTTATTTTCATAGTGTGATGTCGTACGGTGTTCTTTTGTGGAGAAATGCCGCCGACATTCAGACTATATTTGTTTTGCAGAAAAGAGCTGTTAGATCAATTTATAAATTAAGTCCGAGACACTCTCTCAGAGAGAAATTTAAGGAAATTAATGTAATGACTGTGCCTTCTCAGTATATTTATGAAAATCTTTTATATGCACACAAAAACATAAAATTGTTTAAAATACAGTGATATCCATAATATAAATATTAAGAACAAACATTTATTAAACGTAAGTTGTGCCATAAAGCTTTTTATACAGTCAAAGACAAAAGGCTTGGGACTGACCTGCTCCAATTTTTGCATACTGAGTATGGTTTTTTTGTTTGGTACCTAAATTTTGTTTTATTTTATATACACTTTGACATTTCATGGTTATTATATACACAATGACATGAACATTTACTTTGTATAATATTATTATTATTTTAATTTCGTGTGAGGACTTAGTGGGTAATATTTTATATATTTTGTCTATCTCAGTTTTTTCTTGAATTTTTTATATCTGGCAATTTGAGTACTTAAAGCGGCCTACCCAAATGTCCTTTCTTTGGTATTGTTCGTCGAATCGTTGAGCTCCTTATGTTTTGAGTTGAGCTGCACGATTAATGACAAATGCGTGCACTGACTGGACAGGCCCACTCAAATCTGTATGGTTCTTTCCTCAAAAGACCATTTCAGAAACCTACCTACATAGTCCTCATATGATCTGTAAAATAAACAATGACATGAATATTTACTTACCCAGGTATTATTTTATTGTTATTATTGTGAATGTTAAGACTACGTGGGTTATTTTTTTTTTAATTTTGTTTTTTTATTTTTTAACTCAGTTTTAATCGTAATCTTGATCTGGCGGTTTGAGTAATTATGCGGCCTACCCAATGTCCTCCCTTTGGTATTGTTCGTCGAATCGTTGAGCTCCTTATGTTTTGAGTTGAGCAGTACGATTACTGACAAATGCGTGCACTGACTGGACAGGTCCACTCAATCTGTGTGGTTCTTTCCTCAAAAGACAATTTCAGACATCAATCCACATGGTCTTAACATGATCTGACCAAAATTATGTGTGGACTTTAAAAGAGACTGAGTTTGTTTCGGCCTTTCTTCTCAGAGTAGTCAGATAGGAAACGCCGACCTAATCTAGTTTTAAAAAAAGTTTGATGTGTAAAAGTGTTTGTATAAACCCATTTACAGAAATGAAAATCATTTATCATTTACGCTCTTTAACGAATTAATGTGTTCGTCATCATCATCATCATCTTCAAATGACTTCTCCCGCTCTGGGTGGAGCGGGAGGGTGTGTCAGACTTTTACTGACTAAAACCCACCCGTGTTCCTTCAGTTGCCTGTGCCAGGGCCACGGTTTTCTCTTAAGAATTACCCGCGACCCTGAGGCGTCGGCCCTATCTGACCCCGTCACTTTGTGCTGACATCTCTTTGAGGCGCACGTGGAACACGACGCGCCGTCGACCCGGGCCTGGTCCTTACCGGACGGCGAGCTACCCGTTGCTTGCTGTCCGCAAGCCCGCGCCTACGGTGGCCGGGCATCTGCATGCGACTCCCGACGCCCAGGGCGTCTCCTGCGGCGACTAGTGGGGGCGTGAGGGCGCAAGGCTCTCTCCCTCACGCGCTCCGCCTCCTCCTTCGCAAGCATTACTGCTTCGCAGAAGGAGGTGACGACTTTCCATTCTCTTTCGCTCCGTACCATGGCCTGGACCAGGGCCGGACTCGAGAGATCGCCGCCGCCAATAGCCTCCGCGAGGACACTGCGGTGCTCCGCCCAAGCTGGGCAGACCTCCACCGTATGCTCCACCGTGTCCTCCGGGCGATCCACACAATGGTGACACCCGGGCGTTTCCTCCCGCCTTATGCGAAACAGGAACCTCCCGAAACAACCGTGTCCGGTGCGGACCTGTGTCAGGCGGAAGGTGAGGACGCCGTGGCGCCTCTCCAACCACTCCTCAAAGAGGGGACTTACCGCCGCTATTGTGGCGTTCCCGATGTATACAGCACCCTAATTGCGTAACACATTTTCGTAAACGATTACGACTAATCTGTTTGATTTTGACGGTTCAAGAACATTCATTGCGTTCTATATATTGTTGAGCAGAATTTTTATCGAACTTAAGAAGCAATGGATTAGCAATCTGTTTCAAAACGATTCAGATTCCGGTTGATTGTGTATTACGCAATTAGGGTGCAGGTCTGACATTCTATTTTCAAATTTTTGAATAGTTCGGAAATACTTGTTTTCTCCTTAATTTCGTGCATGACGTTATTAGCGTGTCATTTGTTTATCGAAATTGACCACAAATTATGTTCGCCACATGTTAATATTATTGTACATACAACCTACTCGTAAAAGAGAAACTATCGAATCATAAAACTAATTTATTTAAACTTAAAATTGTTATCTTGCTAATAATAAGATAACTTCAGTATAATATTGGTAATAATATTGGTGATAAGGTTGACTGGTAGAAAATGCCTCAGGCATTAAGTCCGCCTTCGTACAGTATTTTTTTTTACAGTTAATAAATAACTAATAACTAAATAAATATTCTAATAAAAAAACATAATAGATCTTTTTCACATTTCGGCAAAAAAATATGAAACTTGTTCAATATTTTGAATACCCTCCATTGCATTGATTACATCTTGCAAAAGAGTTCGCACGGAATTTGCTGCATTCTCACAAAAGTTCGACCCACGAAAATAATCCCACAATTCGTGGACATGTTGTGTTAGATTGTCAGTCGTTCTTACTTGAGATGGCTCCCAATTTTGGATCATAACACCCCACACGTTCTCAATAATATTAAGGTCAGGAGACTTTGGACTTAAACTTATCAGCTCAATATTGTGTTGTTCGTAAATCCATCTTTGAACTAACCTAGAGTTATGGATGGAAGAATTATCTTGAAGTAAATAATTTTTTTCTTCTCCAAAAACGTTTCTAAATGTAGGGATTAGAACATCCCTTAAGATTTCTATGTAATTATTAGCATTCAAACGATGCTATTGCAATTCCCCTGGGCCTGAAGCGGAGATCCGTCTGCTAGGCAATACATTTCTCTCCTCATAAATAACGAGTGCTATCCATTCGATTTAGGAAAACGCGTCCATCTGAATTAGTCGTGAATGTCTTTTCATCGACAAAGAACAGTAGCATAAGAAGCAAAATACAAGTAGTAAAAAACAAGTAGCATAACTTTGTTAAAGTCATAATTTAAGTATGTTTTGGCAAATTGCAATCTTAAAGCTCTGTGCCGATCAGTCAATAGTGGCTTCCTGGCGGGGATCCTGTGACGTAACCCCACGCTACGTCGCCGTCTTCGAATAGTATTATCACTAACATTCAATTCGGCTGCGTATGTGGCTATACAGCTTACAAAACGATTAATCACGTTTTCAATTAACATTCTATGGCTAACTGCAGTTGATTTCTTATGGCGGCCGCTAGATACATGGCATGTCAATGATCCGTAATCGCACCACCCTTCCACAACAAATATACGGTTCTACGCTTCAAAACCATTAAAATATATGTGTGTATGATGGTTTGTTTAATTTGATAATAAATAATATGAAAAACGAAAAGATCTATCAAAGTTTACAATCTTTCCGTAATCCCAAATTCTTCAGATAAGTCTGAAATAAACGTCATCAATACGATACTTTTTGCTATCGGTAAACATTATCTATTCTCTTAGAGATGATGAGGAACTATCTATCACGCAGTATTTATATTTTGACATTTATAAGTGTCATCATAGAACACAAAGAAACTAATACCTGTTATACTACTCGTATTATACCCTCCAAAGAGTTTCCATTGGTTTTGACGGAATTTCTGAAATTTATAATTATAATGTCGGCTTGTACGAGTATACATATTATAGTAGTAAGTAGTAACGAAAGGAGAACACCATAATTTGTTTCGGGGCGTACACATCACAGTGTCCTTCTTGCTGTATATATCAATTTGGAACATTGATTGAACACATGTAATCGTCATATTTCATGTGTATAAATTTTTGTAACGAAATATGTATACTTCTTTCAATGGGTAGATTTATTTGTAACATTAGGGGGGATACATCTGTTTGTAGTCGACTGTACTTTCGTGTTATAAATTTTTGTTGTGAAGGCCGTATAGATGATGCAGCTGACCTAATTTTTCGCGGTTGCCAGTGTGGCAACCGCGTGAGATTAGGACAGCTGCATCTCATTAAACTAGAAGCTATAAACTCAAAAACGAAGTTAGTTACATTAATTGGTTTTGTTCCGTTTCGGGTTCCGTATCAAGAATTATGGAGCCTAGATCACCGGGGCTTTTATTTCTATAGGTATAAACTTTACCCGAGCAGTAGCTCTGCCATGAGTTTAGTTGAGTTTACACAACCAAAACTTCTTAGCGTCTCCGTAAATGATATCTATGAAATATTGTATAGCGCCCCAAGCGGTCACAGAAGTAATTAAAATTCGTAACATGAGCAAAATAGATTTCGATGTGAGAAACAGCGTACCTAATCTATTCGAAAGTCGAATAGATTAGGTACGCTATGTTTAGGTACAAAACGTTTTTCAGCTGCCGCCATACAAAACGGCACCATGAGTGACTAATTTAACAGAAGCTATCATCATTTATGTTTTTTTGGTGAAAATCCGTGCATTTTGAGTGTAAATGGACAAATCAGCATTAAACAAGTTAATTTTTTTATTTTTACTAAGTAATCTTACTTCAGCCAAAATTCTGCCGTTTAGAGAGAGAATGAATAAAGAGATTTATGTAATGGATTTAGGTAATATATTATATAATAAGTAATTTAATTATTTAAATCTGTTTTTGCGCGATTGAGTATCATAAATCTAAACACCCAAACATATCTACAAACTTTCACATTTATCCTAATCCTAACTATAATCCTACTAATATTTTAAACGCGAAAGTTTGTGAGTATGGATGGATGTTTGTTACGCTTTCACGCAAAAACTACTAAACGGATTTGGATGAAATTTGGCACACAGATAGTTTATAACCTGGATTAACACATTAGTACTTTTTATCCCGATACTCTCACGGGATCAAGATTTATGCGGGTGAAACCGGGGGGATCAGCTAGTAGTATTATAATACAGACGCAATTGGATAATGGTGAATATAGAACTCAAGAGCAGAGCAGCAGTCATGTAATCAGAGTTCAACACCATTTTATCACCTCCTACGATTTATGTGGAATATCTGTCATCTACCTCTACATTTTTCTACACATAAATAGGATTTATCTGTGAACCAGACCTTAGGATATTAACGGATCTTTTTTGCAAGTCATACTATGACGTTTACGAAACATAATTAAATAGTACGAACAGAATTCAAGCTGCCTGGCCTGAATTCGGGTCAATGATCGAACTTTGTTTTGATAGGCAATTGTTTCTGATAAATAATTACGTGGGCGAGTACCGATTTACGCCATTATTTCGAAAACCTGTTTTTTTTTGGTATGTCGTTTATTCAAGCTATAGGTTACCGTTATTCTAAGTGAAAGTTGTATTTTCATCAATCCTAAGGTAAACCCTTAGCTATAAATTATGTTGATTTTTCAGATTTTATGATGACATTAAGTTTTTTTTTCGCAAGTTCCCGAACGCAACTATTTTATGACATACCAAATGTATTTGACGTAACCACATGATTTCCTTTGCTGTCAAAACTGTGTCAAATTAGAAATCTGAAATCCGGGTGAAAATGTAAGCCGCCTAAAATATAAGTTAAATTATATGAAGATTTACGCAAAATAAATGTAAACACAAAGCGGACCAGTTGATCGTGACATTGCTATAAACGTGTAAGTAGTCGGTGCCGCGTACCGCGCAACGTAAATACTGTTATCGGACGTTCGCGTAAGAGCGAAAGAAAGCTGGTTATTAGTATTAGGTCAATGGTGTATTCGTGCCGGTAACGTGAGGCTGGGTGCTGACGTCGGCACGTACCAGACGCGGCAGGCGCGGCCGCGGACCTCCGGCCATCAGTTTGCGCCGGTTACATCGCGTGGGCAACACGTACCGACAAACTAACGGTAGACGTACACTAATCTCGAGCGTGAAAGTTATTAGCAAAGATGGGCGGAAGAGTAGAAAATGTCGGCATACTCGCCATGGAGTTGTACTTCCCTTCACAATACGTAGACCAAACGGAACTGGAAAAATACGACGAAGTGTCCACCGGCAAATACACTGTTGGCCTCGGCCAGCACAAAATGGGCTTTTGCTCAGACAGGGAAGACATAAACTCGATTTGCATGACAGCTTTACACAGACTGATAGAGAAAAACAACATCAATCTTCATGATATTGGACGGCTGGAGGTTGGTACTGAGACAATCATTGACAAAAGTAAAAGTGTGAAGACTTACCTCATGACCTTATTTGCTGAGAAAGGAGCCACAGATATTGAAGGTATTGACACAACAAATGCTTGTTATGGTGGCACCGCAGCTCTGTTTAATGCTGTGAACTGGGTGGAGTCATCCTCCTGGGATGGCAGGAAGGCTATAGTGGTGGCAGGAGATATTGCAGTGTATGGTAAAGGCCCAGCAAGGCCTACAGGAGGTGCAGGAGCAGTGGCCATGCTCATTGGCCCTGGTGCTCCTCTGGTGCTGGACTGTGGTGTTCGTGCTTCATATATGACGCATGCTTACGACTTCTACAAGCCAGACTTGTCTTCTGAATTTCCCCTTGTGGACGGGAAGCTCTCTATCAAATGCTACCTCAGTGCTTTAGATAATTGTTACAACTTATATTGTAAGAAGATGAGGAAGATTGAGCCTGACTTCAAAGGCTTATTGAGCTTAGATGGTATGTTGTTCCACTGTCCTTACAGTAAACTAGTACAGAAGTCTCTGGCAAGAGTATGCTTCAATGATTTCCTAAATGCATCACCAGAACAACGTGAAAAACAGTTCCCTGGCTTATCAAAATTCAGTTCCTACAATTTGGAAGAAACATACTTTGACAGAGATGTTGAGAAAGCATTCATGACATACAGCCAGGCTTTATTTGATGAGAAGACGAAGCCATCACTGTACATAGCAAAGAATGTGGGCAATATGTACACTCCATCATTATATGGTGGCCTCGCATCATACCTCATCAGTAAATCTCCGGAACAGCTGATTGGGAAGAAGTTTGGATTATTTTCATATGGATCAGGTCTTGCCTCTACAATGTATTCTATAAATATTAGCAATGATATGAGTGTTGGTTCAAAATTGGCAAAATTATTAAAATCCTTGAATGAAACTGTTTCTCTGCTGGATGAGAGGCAGTGTGTAGAACCAAGCAAGTTTTCTGACATCATGGACAATAGAACTACGAACTACCACACAGCTCCTTATCAACCCTCGGGCTCAATAGACATATTGTTCTCCGGCACATACTACCTCATTGATATTGATGAACTAAGGAGACGTTTTTATGCTAGGAAAGTTTGAAGTAATTATTTATTATTACATTAATTTTGTGTGACTTGGTGCAGAAGCTATTTGGTGTTGTCGGTTTAAAATTTATTAATTATTAGTTTGATTAGAAATCGAGACTGTTATTTATCTAGTTTGATATTATGTTTCTGAAACATTTTACTGCTAACTGCTAATTAGCAATGATTATATTATTGTGACCTATTCACCTCCTAAGAAGACATCAACTTCAGGAAGCAAGTGTACTTTGTATGGAACATTTGCACACAGGATCAATATAATATATGACTTTTATATTTATAGTGTCGGTATCTTAGTAGTTTATTATGTATTTTGAATACACTATGTAGAAATGAATTGTGAGGGTTTTAATTTCTTATATACTTAAATATATGGCTATATTTAAATGGTATGTGAGGGGTAAATGATATAAAGAAACAATTATGTTTAAGGTAAGAGTGTTTAAGTCCGTGATGTTTCCTTTTATAATGTAATTTTCACTTTCAATAACTTATTTCCTATGTATATTAAAATTATGTGCTCAAATGTGTACATAAAATTTGCATCACACCAAAGTTAAAGAACCTATAACAACATAAGAAATGTTGTTTTTATAATGTCATGCAAGTATTTATTAGGTTGGTATTTCATGTTAGTGAATAAAACCTATTTATTCAAAATAATCTTAAAATAGATTCCATGAAATGGACCATTATACTGCTGTCAATAAACATTATTGAGAATTCAAAGATTTGTTTTAATAATCTTTTTACCGTCGCACAGTTTGCACGCATGAGCGAATTTGGAGCTCTAGGTTCGGTTATCATGTTTTGAAGTGTTTATAGTCAGTCAATAATGCATAGTTTCTTTGTATAAGTTCATTAATGTAGGTCATTACTGCATATCATCAAGAAATAATTAGGTGCAATAAAACTAGCTGCTGTTTTTTTTATTGCATTCTTGTTGTGTTCTAAATTATGACGAATCGTGTCGGTTAATAGTCAGAATCGAATTAAATCGAAACTAAAACGTGAACTCAAAACAGCAGAAAGTTAGAAAGAACCTACATACACAGGCACGGACTAGAGACCCAGAAGGGCCCATAAGATCTTGGCATTTGAGCCCCCGCACCCTCCTATTCCGAAACTACTTTGAATTGTCTGTAGGAACCTACTAGCGCATTTCATTTGCGAAATGCGCTAGTAGGTTCCTACAGACATAGAACTTTTAAATGCATTTTAAGATTATGCACGTCACCATAGTTACGTCAACGGTAGTCTTAAATCGACTTTTCTAAATAAGTAATAATGATAATAAAGTTTATTGATCAAAAAGTAACAATACAATGTGACATACTCGGTGAACCACAAACTAAGCGTCGCTTGTATCTTGTGGCTCTGGAATAAAGACGTTCTTTTCCTCGTAGGTCCCTAACCGTCAAGTTAGCTAAGTACCTACTTGAACCAACTTACATTCAAACTCGAAAATTTTAGCAACTCCGATAAGTTGGTTTCTTTTGACTATTAGTACCTATTTCGTCGATTTATAACTCATTTGTAGATTATAAGATCTACTTTGTCGATTTATGCAATAGAGTTAAAATTATAATTTATTAAATCACATAACACATAACATAACATCACCACGCCTTGTTTCCCCGAAGGGTTGGGCAGAGGTGTACCTGTACACCCACATTTCACCAATTATGTTTAAGTCCCATGTAATAGGGGGCGAGCCTATTGCCATCAAATCAACAGGGCACAAATCCAGACTCCGGGCTGCTATTGAGAAATTCCAGATAGAAAAACCCAATAACACTTTGCCCGACCTGGGAATCGAACCCAGGACCTCATGCTCAGCAGTAGCGATTGCGACCACTAGACCAAAGAGGCAATTTTTTTATTAAATCATAATAGTACATTATGGTACTAGTGTGTAACATTGGTGATTACCGCCGAGGCGCCATTGAGACCCGAGCCGTAGGCGAGGTATCGTGTATCATACGACGTTTTTCAACACTCTTGTGAATAAATTAACATAAAAAACTCATTTTATTCAAAAAAAGATCGTGTTCAATAGAACAAATAAATTAATGCTCCTATTGCTTGCTCATTTCATGCAACTTCTTATTTAAATAGATAATTTTAACTCGTACGTGTTTAATAAATAAAACTTTCACTCAAATATAACTTTTTTTTTCTCTGTAATAGAAGAAAACTTTTAATTCCCCATTTTGTACGTGGCAGAATAGGCGCAAACCCTATGCGTGGAAAATAAGAAATAAACCTCATCCCTTAAGTCTGTGGCCGATCGCAATGCGCGCGCATAGGAAAACTGATTAATTTTTCCCGCCATAGCGAAACATTTTTCACAACTCGTTTTCACTATTGAATTTATAGTTATTTATTAATTAAAGTCTACAAGTACTAGTTACGAAGAAAATGATTTAAGAACAACGCCACTCCACCAATAAATAAAATAAAAAAATTTATAACTCACTAGTGAGTTATAGCAATGAAAAAGTCACAGTTTGATTATGGGTGTCATTCTGTGCCTAATTGCGGTGACCATAGAGCCACTTTATGAGCAAGTGTGTTGAAAAGTATTTCATCAAGATGAACATATAACGTTCATTCAAGACAATAGCTCAGTGCATAATGCTCGTACTGTACAAGCATGGGTTAATGAACAGAGAGAGCTTACTTTAATCAAACTATCGCCAAAAAGTCCAGACCTCAATCCCATTGAGAACTTATGGGGTAAAATGGTGCAAAAGTGGTATGGGAATCAATGTCGAACAAAGGAAGCATTAAGACAACATGCAAATAACGTTATTTAGAAAACGGTTACAGGAAGTAATAAATGCAGAAGGTCACACAAAATACTAATATTTTATCTACATATGTGATCACAAATAAAAAAATATTTACAATAATTTTTAATTTCATTAGAAAACCAAGATCTATTTTCTATCAATAGCATTTGTATCATAAACAAATGATTTTCTTTACAATTTTTATTCCCTTTCCATCGTATTTATACCTAGAATAGTCATTTGGTGTTCAAAACGGGTGTTACCTGTTTTTTTTTGAAAATTGGTTATTTTATTGAGTTCGACGTGTTCTCTTCGAATTCTCACTTTGTCGCTCATTGTTTTATCTTTGCCGTTCGCACCGCTAAATTGGGAAAATAGCGCCTAATAGCAGTTTTTTGACAATTTCTCCTTTCCAACTCATTTTTCGATAACATATTACATCAAGAAAATTAAACTAGAGAAAATTTACTTCAATTTATGTCTTAATTTTTTTTTGGTAAAATCAATAGTCATTTTTTATGCCTTTACGGTAGAACTCTGGGGACACTGTGAAAATTCGAAGAGAGCTCGTCGACCTCAATAAAATCACAAGTTTAAAAACCTTCCAGGTAAAACAACCAAATGACTGGACTAACCACAGATAGTCAAGTCGATAGTCGTTTTTGGTCCGTCCTTTATATCACGCAGTAGGTAACGAATTAGGTAAGCTCAGTGTTTGTCTGCGTAGATACACTTGACATTGTAAGTGTTCAGATATTTTTGGTTAGTTGCGTGTATAGAAATTATTGACAAGCAACTGCTCAGATATTAATGAAGTAATTAATGATCAGATATTAATGGAACTTATTGACATATTAAATTGTTCAAAAGTATTTGGTCACCTTGTCTGCTACAATATATCTGACGGCGACTGTACAAACACTTTTACGCGTCAATCATATTTTAAAAACTAGATGAGGTTGGCGTTTGCTATCTAACTACTCTGACAAGAAAGACCGAAACAAACTCAGAGGTCACAGTCTCTTTTAAAGTCCAGACATAATCTTAGTCGGATTATGTGAGACCACGAGGATTTATGTCTGAAATGGTATTTTGAGGAAAAAATCACACAGATACTTGTACTTGTCCAGTCAGTGCACGCATTTGTCAGTAATCGTGCAGCTCAACTCAGAAATTAAGGAGCGCAACGATTCGACGAACATTACCAAAGAAAGGACATTTGGGTTTGCCGCTTAGGTTACTCAAACTGCCAGACCATGATTAAACTGAAAAAAGATAAAAACATAAAAAAACACTTCGTCCTCGAGATTACTACATATTACACATGTAGATTTTGAGAGTTATTTCTGGAAATATTAAGAACGCACCATGTAAATTTTTGAATTATTTATTCTGGATACAAAAATATTTCAATAATTCATGTTTCATAAATAACCGAGAATATAGACACATCTAAACCACTATCGCCTAATGTGCACTTAATCCAGCGGCTAAGTGTTTGCGTACTTACAGAGCTGTGTGGTTTTTTTGGATTTATAAAAGGATGCCAGATTAGCGGAGGCCCTTGGTTTTATTTTTGTAAAAAATTTATGTGTATATTTCTACAATCTCATTAAAGAAGGGCAAAGTTAATAGGGGTTGGTTAGACCCCACTCGAAAAGTTTCTATCAAATCGGGATTTTTTATAATAATTTTGGATGGCATTATATTGTTATTATCTATACAAAGAATCATGTTCAGTCTTGACCGAAAATTTTCGAATGCGTCTAGTGATGTAAAATATCTAAAAAAATTGCTTTTTTTTTGCTTACTGCGTATCACTTATTTGAATTTTCAAATAAAGCCAAGAAAAAAAGCAATGTTACTATGTTTATCATTCTTTCGGAAACGGAGCGTGTTTTACACACGTTCTGTTTCACATAATACGAAAAACTTGTTCGTTCGTCTTGTGGTTATTGAATGTTTCTAATAACCAATTGGTAATTATTTTTTACTTTACTTATTATTTTATGAACAGCTATGATTTTTTTATGTTTTATATGTGTGGGTGTGGAAAGAAAAATAAGTGTACAGCTGACAGGTTACCCATAAAACCATAGACTTAAATTAATACTACTTTAAACGAACACTATCACAGGCTGTCATTTGTTTGACACTTCGCCTTTTATGCACGAGGCTGTGAGTTCAAATCCGGGCACGTACCAATCTCAATAAAAGTAAGAAATCGCCACCCCGTCTTGACCAAGCCTGGTGATTAATGCTCGTGCCTTCTCTGTATGAGTTGAGTCCTTTGCCCAGCAGTGGGATATTAATAGGCTCGTATCATAGATTGCTCTAACTTGCACAAAATGTAGTGTAGAAAACAAGGATGGCCTATCATCACATGTGAAGTCTCAGTATCGGCGGGATATTATGAGAATATAACTGCTGTTTGCGGCCTCATGCCGATTTGTTATTGATATTAATTACATTGAAGAGCGATTTATTTCAGAGTAATCGAAACTCTCTCAGCGACTAACTATGAAACAATTTGATGTTAACACGGTAATCGTATACTTTTTGAGGCTAAACAGCTGTCAAACCTTATCTGACAGCTGTATAACCTAAAAAACCTCTTTACTTAATAGTATTTTTCCTTGGCCTCTAAATGAAAAGATGATATGATATTGTGTTATTATAAATAATAATTGTTAATAGACAACACTAGTTGTAGGTAGACGCGCCTGTAAAACGAATCATGTGACAGGTCAATCAATGTATGGAAAGTGGGCATGATTCTTTTAGACAATGTTTGAACCCTATGAGCCGTGTGGAAAGGGCCAGTATCATCATTTTTTTAGAAATTTCATCAATCATTTTTTTTGAAATTTCATCGAGTGACAGTTGGTCATTGGGGTATTTAGAGCGTAAGAAATTTAGAACAGAATTAGTATCCCACGTTACATTATATTTCGGCCTAGGTGGCCGTAGGCGAAAAGCACCTTTAAAAAATCTAAGAACGCTGATCGATATGAATTGAAAGTTCCATACTGATGTTAAAAATTTGCGTGAGAAAATATATTAGTGATGGAAACGAGGCCTCGTATTTATTATCACCATATTCTTTGCAGAAGGCCCACCATTTTTTTAGACATACGTCATATTGTTTCATCGAGTTATGAGATAAATAATCAATCCACATTGATGTCTATCGATGAAGGCGGAACGCAACATCGTGAAAACGCCTCCCGGATAACACCCCGGCAACAAGGGTAAGCGTCGAGTGCACTTGACGGTTGCTGGAATGAGATATCAAAACGTTTTCATTAGGGGTGCATATAGTTGGGTCTGATATAAGCAGATACCTATATAAAGGATACCACGGTTGCGTGGGCCATAAAGGAGCAATAAAAAATCCCAGAGCGTTATCGTTAATAATTTTCCTAAGACTTTTCAAATTAACTGAGAAGAGGGAAAAGCATCGAAATAAGAGAAATAAAATAAACCCCAATCGATTGTAAATGAGTTTATAGCAAAGGCATCCGGATTTTTATGCCAGGAAACGTACTTCACATTTTTCTTGATACGGCTACCAAACAAATCTATATCGGGTTGCCAATACCTACACCTAAGGGTATTGAAGGCCCCCTCAGATACCTCAGATAACTCCCATTCTATGTCTGGGTGATTACGACGTGACTCGGCGTCTGCGATGGTGTTATCACAAGATCGTATATATGGGGGGAAAAATGTAAAGTTTGCGTTCTTCGCACCATTTCCAGATCTCCCTTGACATACCAGTTAAGTGGGAAAATTGAATCCGTACCGTTCGCCGCGACTATATTCGTGACCATTGAAGTCGAATTTGACAGCTATAAAAATACTTTTATTTAATGTGAGAATAAGGGAAAAAAAAACAGTCGGTTGCTTTAAAAACAGTAACCTTATATGTAACCATTATGATCGCCGAGTTCGAATTGAGTTGATTATTTAGGTACTCTCAATTACCGTTAATGCCTGCCTAGTAACAGAGGAATGCATGCTACGCCCCGTGCATGCCATGCATGATTCGACTGCTAATAACAATCCAATTATCGCCACGAATGCTCGTACTATGCCCTAATAAATTACGTCTAAATAGTTGAGAGATAGTACTTGGTTCTATTTCGATCACTCGAAATATAAACATTGTATGTAGCAGTAAATTACGCTTGTCTATGTATTCCCTGAATGAGGTGGTACAGGCTACAGTAACACTAATTACGACGTGCAAACTGTACCTATTCATCATCAATTCAGCACATGATTCTAGCCTAACCACCTAAAGTAGAAGTTTTTCATCAGATATAGAAAAACCTACTGTTTGCTGCATTTTTTTTTTGGATCACTGACGAAAAATTTTTAAGGCAGGGGTGTTCAGAAACATGTGTTGATTCCATGGCGAGGTGTATCTTGGGCCCCCCCTTTGATAGGCGCCCAGGACACGTGCCCTACTTGCCCAAAAGCACCAAATATTAAAATTAAAATAAATAATAACGTTACTACGTTATTGCAAGAACAATGCGCCTTATCCACATCTTTAAGTCCCTTAGAGTTTCGGCTAATCTTGACACCAGTGACGGACAAAATAGGAACATTTATAATTTAAATATGTTAAATATATAATAGGACTTGCCGTTATAGTGACACTATTTTATATTTTGATTGTAATAAATTTATTACTGATTACAAACTGACAAATTTAACAATGTATTTGCCACCTAGATGTAGGAGACAAATTGCTAATCTTTTAGCATACAATATACAAAGTGACAAGGGTACATGTAGTGTACCGTCGATTACAGTTAGTAGTGGTACTAATACTAGTTTTGATACGCCTTGTAGTTTAAACTATTAGGTGCGACAACGGGTGAGCCGCATAATATATGTTGAATGTTGTACATCAAAATATGCAGGGTCTGTTCGGCAAAGAGTTAGAGTTAAGTTTATTTATGGAGAACTATGATGTTCACGTGTTATGTTTGACTGAACACTGGTTGAAGGAACATGAAGTAGTGTTTATCGATGATGATAATTTTACCGTACAAAGTGCATTTGTGAGAAAAAGTGCTATTCGCGGTGGTTCTTTAGTTCTTGCTTCAAACAAGTTGAAATGTAAACAACGTTTAGATTTAGTTAATCTCACAATCGAGCGCACTATTGAGTTGTCTTGTGTTAAACTAGAACAATTCGTTGTAATCTGCGTTTATCGACCCCCATCTGGTGATTTTATTAGTTTTGAATCGGTAATGGAGGATTCTCTGAATAGGTTAAAATCAAGTCATATGAGTATAATTTTATGTGGAGATTTTAATATTAATATTTTAGATGTTACTCCATTAAGTATTAGACTTCTCAATCTGTTTAGGTCTTAAAATTTTATTAACTTGTTTTTTGAACCAACTAGGATCACGGCATCTTCGTCAACTTGTCTTGATAATATATTTAGTAATTGTGATGCCAAAAATAAATTAGTGTTAAGTGACTTAACGTCCGACCACTGTGGTTTATTAGCTAGCTCGTTGTAAGAAGTTTTATAAAAAATATAGCTCATAGAATTACACCATCGTTAGTAGAACACGAGAATCCTAATGAAATTTACGGAGCCCTTTTTGATGGTGTGCACAAAGAATACCAGTCTATTTTCAAGACTAAAACCATTAACATTAATGGCACTTCCGTGGGTTCAACCTATGGGCTACTCCAGGTATTTATAAAAGAAGAGAGAGACTATACGAGTTATATGGTTTGAAAAAATACAGGTTTGATACTCCTTTCCTAGAGGATGTAAAAAAATATTCAAAATTATTTTAAAAGATTTGTGCTATTGCTAAATCAAAATTCTTAAGCGTGTGGCGGCATCTACACCGCCACTTGCGAACAACGCATCACACAAATCCTGCATCGCGCAATCAAAGTTTACCGCGCAGCTAGCATATATACAACTTCCCGACAACAATCAAATCAAATCAAATCAAATCAAATCATTTATTCGCATAGAATTCAGGTATTGTACAATAAAGTTGACAATCATCGGGCAGTTGCCCACCAGATGCGATATCCTGCCCTTTCCGAAGAGTATGAGTGAACTTGACACCCTGTTCCTCATATCTCTTCACTGGTGACCCCGAGTATGAACGTCAGCGCAGCCTTCGTGCAACTACTTCAGCGTGACGTCATCATCATCACTCCCGCAAGTCACACAGCCAGCCAGCAACCACGGCTTGAACAGTTGTCTTGACCATCAGCATGCAGCGCAAGCGCATACCTTGTCATCACCTTCAGCCTCATCAGCAACCTTGGCACAGCACACTACACATTCAGCCGGTCCACAAGCAGATTGCTTAATCCCTCTCCTGGTCGGCACCAGCAGTCAGCCATCCCGACTCACTAGGGCATCTTCGCAGACAGTTCCGACTCACCGCAAACTATGCGACACCCGGTCCCAACCCACTGGAACCCAATTGGCATTGGCAAGCATCGCAAGATACAAGACTTAGTTCACTAACGACCTCCGGTTTTCGGAGGGGAGTGATGTGGCGGCATCTACACCGCCACATACGAACAACGCATCACACAAATCCTGCATCGCGCAATCAAAGTTTACCGCGCAGCTAGCATATATACAACTTCCCGATAACAATCATCGGGCAGTTGCCCTTGGAGCGCCTCGCGAAAGGAATGTTCGCGCGTGCCGACGCATCGGATTTGACCCACGTCAAAGACATTGCGCCCTGGCATGCGCGCCCCCCTGACGCGAGACCCCTCCCCCGCGACCTGGTAGCGGATGACGACCCCACAACACCGGACTGCCTCCCAGATAAGCCGCAACCAGGTTACACGCGGTTTATCTGCGACAATAAGACTCCACATCCACAACACACATACCCGTTTGCGTAGCGTGTCCTAGGTTAATATAGGCGCGTTACGTAATCGCAAACAGACATCCACCTCTACACATGCATCCTAACTCACACGTAAACGCGCGGTGCGGGCCGCGGTTCGCGTAGACACTGAACGGTGTCACACAGACACAATACCGTTCACACACACATGACGGTTCCTTAGCCCGGACAGTGAACGGCTAGCTCTGTGAGCTGGACGGGCGGGGACCACTCACCTACTCTGTAGGCGCGTCGAGTCGGCATCTTCGTCGCTGGTCGTTGTCGCCGGGCCTCCCCTAGGTAACTAGGGGTCTCACCTGGCGGCGACAGACCGCCGAGATGTCGTGAAGAAAGCGACGATAAGCGTCGCGGCGCTCCTACAGAAACAAACAAGAATCCACACACATAGGCGCACGTATCTCGCGTGCGCCTAGTACCACGCGCCAAGAAGCGACCCCTATGAGGGGCCCGTATTTACGGGCCACCGTATAGCATTTGCGGCCGGGGGGCGAAGCCCCGGCACCGCACGCAACGCCCCCTTACGGGGGCGCCGCGATATAGCTCGAGGGCAGTTGCCCACCAGATACGACATCCATCTGGTCGGAGGATCCTCCATTTTCCAAGAGTAATTAAATTAATTAAATTCCATCTAACTTTACACCCTGTTCCTCATATCCCTTCAAGCGATTCAATTAAAAAATCCAATAATAAATTAAAAACCATTTGGAAAATTATTAACAATTAAACGGGTAAGTCGGTTAAACAAGAAAATCAACTTGAGATTACGATCGATAACAAATTAGTAAGGCAGCTGACGTAGCTGAGGCATTTAATGAGTTTTTTGCCAACATACCTATAACTACAACTTGCTCCTTAAATTCGTCCCCGTCTAAAGCTGAGAACTTTTTGAATATTAGTGTGCCAAAATGTACTCGCTTATTTAGCTTCGAACATGTAACGCCTAGTGATGTAATTAACGTCTTTAACACTCTTAAGTCTAAAAATACTGTTGATTACTGGGGCATCTCCATTAAACTTTTCAGTAATATAATAGACATCGTAGCCCCTATCTAGCTATTACTTTTAATAAATGTGTTGATATAGGAACATTTCCTGACCTCAAGAAGATTATTAAAGTCATACCATTACTTAAATCTGGTAATAAAAATATAATTAGCAATTTTAGGTTCTATCTTACCAGCATTTAGCAAAATATTTGAAAAGTTAATACTTAATCAGTTGCTAAGACATTTTAACTTAAATTGCCTACTTCATAATGAACAATATGGCTTTACAAAAGGACGTTCGACTACATATGCGGGAGTTGCTCTGCTGAAACACATATTTAATGCATGGTAGAAATCGCAAAATGCTATTGGAGTTTTCTGTGATCTATCTAAAGCTTTGGATTGCGTGCGCCATGACACGCTTTTGCGTAAACTACGTCATTACGGTGTCCAAAACGAAGCTCTCAACGTAATAATTCAGCCGCCTACGCCGTCAGGAAAGTAAGACAATACACTGACGTTGATACAGCTCGGTTGGTCTATTTTAGTTATTTCCACAGCGTTATGTCTTACGGTATTCTGCTGTGGGGTAAAGCCGCTGATATTCAAAATATATTCGTCCTTCAAAAACGAGCTGTCCGAGCAATTTATCAGCTAGGAGCCAGAGTTTCTCTTAGAGATTTTTTAAAGATATTGTTATTCTCACGGTGGCATCTCAATTCATCTTCGCCAACATCTAATATATTAGGCAAAATATACTCTTATACACTAAAAACAGTGATTTTCACAGTGTTAACACTAGAAATAAGAACAAACTACGTGCACCGGCTTCATAACTCATTTGTTGGGCTTGGTATAACCTTTTATAACAAGTTACCCTCTTCTTTACTAGATTTACCTTTTAATGCGTTTAAGGCTCAAGTAAAATCCAACCTTTGTTAAAAGGTATATTATTTTATTCCATTAACGACTACTTAAACGATAAGAACTGTTGGTCGCTGTGATTAACTCAAGACAATGTTCGTGTTCTTTCTCCAGAATCAGCTTACCTACTGACAGGGTATATGAGTTCAACTATTTGTTTTTTATTTTTATTTGACGGTATAAGTCAATTGGATCTCGAAAGTGTTCCAAACTACTCACAATTATTGTCTCTATGTTTTCTTTTACCACTTTTACTGACTCGTAATGACCGCTCCAGTAAGTATCAGATAAACGTTTTGTTTTTTCTAAAACTCAAACTCAAAGCATTTATTTCAATTAAATCATTTACAGGCACTTTTGAATTGTCAAGGAGTCGGTCAGTCAGAAATATGAAGCTAGTTGCTAATTCCAAAGCGTAGTAGCTATCTATGGAGAAGAGTCTAGTTTTCAGCAATTGTCACCTCTGTGTAGATAACGGAAAGAACGAATATAATTTCTCTACTGTTCCAAAACACGTGACGCTGGAATGAATGCATGAACTCCACAAATATTCAAGGAATGATAAAAACAAGGGCTGAACAGTGCCTTTGGATTTACTTCTCGAATTTTTCGTTGCACCCCTCCATGGACACCTGACATTGTCGCGGCATCGGCATAACCTTGAGCCCTGCACAACGCAATATCCAGTCCATCGTTTTCCAGCTGTTGCTGAATGTCTTTTGACATATCCTCAGCAGTTTTTTCAGACATAAAAAAAACCATGAAAGATTCTCGTAGTTCCACAATGTCTCTTTATGAGCGAATCTAATGATTTGACTCATTTCGTCAAAATGATTCCGTAATACTCAGCCTTTTCAATATCTGCAAAAAAAATCCTTACATAATCACCCAAACATTGAATAAATTCATTTTTTATTCCTTTTGACAAATAAGATGGGACTCTCTTTGACCCACCAGCAGCCTCTTCTAGTTTTAAGCAATGCTCTTTCAGCACTTGTAATTTCGCTGACAGTTGTAATAACTCTAGAAAATTTCCCCGGTTTTCCAAAGAAATATCTTCACGGTGGCCTCGGAAGGCTAGATTTTGTTGGGTTAAGAATAGCGTTACATCTAAAAGGCGAAGTAAAATGTTTCTCTATTTCTTAGTTTCATCGTTAATAATCTTCAAGTTGTCTTTATCAATAGTTTTATTAAGTTTCAAGCCCATTGTCAACGTTTTCCATTTTCAAAGTTTGATTGATGTTCATGAGACGATTTAATTGCCTCCACTGACAAAAACCAGAGACAAATTTATTAGAGTGATTGTTACCCTTAGATGAAAATAACCGGCAGCAGTAACAACATAATTTCTTTTTTGTTGGTGAGTATAGCATCCATTTATATTGTAGGATAATTTTAAGACCTCGCTATCGCATTAGGTATCACCTGTAATGATAGTTGTAAGGGAGATTTTAATAAATAATAATAATAATAATTTCCTTAAAAATGTCGTCTAGTTTAAATGTGAGTAAAACCACGGCAAAGTTGAACAACGATGGGTTCCCTTAATGCTTTCACCTGGTATTTCTACAGATTCAAAAGGTCCGTCCTTGTTTTGAAATATTTCACTGCCCTTTTCGATAATCGAAATTCTGATATGCTCTGGCAATTCGAAATTCTGGTATTTGGATAAAGAGCAAGCGATTTTGCCTCTTCAGTCTTCTTTTTTTTAGCTTCCTTTTCTGAGAGCCAGATGGTTTAATCCTTTTCACTAAAAATAATGAGATAAATAAGAAACTTTTATAAAAGAAAGCCAAATTAAGCGTCATTATTGATTTGACGATATAGATATACAAATGTACAGAGACTTTGCCATGTTGAGTCTCACGATAAGAACAAGTACATACCTACGTCCTTAAAAAAGTGCACTACAAATAAGCTATGGACCACTCGCGAAATGCTGGAACTGAAGCAATGTACTCGTAGGTGCATATTGACTAGAAGCTACGGATTAAAATTTCTAGGCTAAATTATACGAAGAATATCTCAGTTTTTCCAAATACTCGAAAATGCACAAACTCAACTCTGAACTCATTTTTATACCGCAAAAAAAATAAAAAACACTACCAATATATAATATAAGTAATAATTACTTTACAGGCTTATCCGTTCGCGAAAATATTAGTACACACTATACTAATAAACTATTAAATATGAACGTAATACAATTTAATATATTTGAATGAGGCCAATGTTTATTTTTCGACGTAAATAGAATGTAGTGAATGTAAATGTAGGCCTACAAGAGTCAATTATTTGCACTCCATTCATTCATTTTTTTTCCTGGGATGTACCCGCTACAAAGACGGGAATTGCCCCAGCGTATTGGACGCTGGATTAGTACCACGTAAAAAGTCTAGATGGCTGTAGTGTTTTGATCTTGATGAAGTCTTGTTAAGGATTTGATCAGGGGAATGCGGAGGCATTTGGGGGCCCCCCAAGACCGGAGGCCCAAACGGGAATGTACTACCCGGATATAAAGTATTCTATGTAACCTAACCCATTTATTAGCCGGTAAGGCGTGAAGAGTTATCAGAGTCAGACAGACAGTTACTTATGCACTGATAATATTAGTAAAATTATGTGTATGGATAATTATATCTAGTGTAGAATAAGTATGGATAATTAGGTACGCATTATGTTCCACATTTTAATATTAGGTATCTATCTGATGGCGTATTTGATGATGAAAGTGATCTAGAAATGCGTCATTTGCGTCATGTTATCTATAATTAGTCGGTAGGTTGTTATAATAATGTCCACAACCTATACGAAAGCATTATTACCTACTTTGGACCTACCTCAGTGTATTTTATAACTTACGATTAACTAACAAATCTGTCCGTTCTCTTTGTCTTTGACAATAGATGCCTAGGTATACAGTAGTCGCTTTTTGTCTAGTAGATAACGCTTATTTTTCTATATTGTTTTAACTGGCATCAAATAACACAAAGAAGAACAATACCAAAAAAAAACCCGTTTGAAAACATTACTTTACAACGATCGTCGAATCGGAAACAAATGCAAATGCTTCTGGAACTTATCATATTGTATGCTAAATAAAGGAAGTTTAAATAAAGAAACAAGCACGAACACAACACTTTGTTATGTCGGTATTAAATGACTTCGATGACCGAGAGCGATTGCCGTACAGTTTGAACTCACTTAAGCTGATAATCTTTACAATACAAAGCCATTTATCTAGATAAGTCGGCTTAGTATTCTTCCCTATTATGCTGTTCCTGCATATTGTTGGACGAAAACAGGACGTGACCTATCAGTGATAAGAATAGGCCATCCTGTCTTTTTGTGGGTTACGTCAGAGTGTCTTGAAATTGGGATCGGCGGCATTCGAAATTTTGTAAAATCTAAATTTTCAGTCTGAAATGAAACTCCTGCCTAATAAATAATTAAGTATTTTTAACTCACGAAGCAAAACGCGCTTTACTTGTTGTAACCAATTGTACAAACACGCTGTGAATGTGGTGCGTGGAGTCGAGTAGCGTCAGCACATACGACAATGGCGTAATCGGGAGTGTGATCCCGACTTCGCCATAGCGATGGGCGATTCCAACAATCGAAAGAATTGGAGTCGTTAAACTAAACCACCGAGTTAACCATCGACTCGCCATTCTACAATATAATCGAGATGTTTTTCGATTGTTTCGAGTCAACTGAATCGACCGTTAGTTTTCGATTGTTCGAAGAAAAAAAAAAAAAAAGAAGTTTGGATTCGCAATCACAACGCAAGTCAAGAACTCGCGAAACTCAATACCATCGAGGTACAACTCGCGAATGAACGCGCCATGCGCTAGTCGCAATAACACACCGAGTCAGACTCGAGTCCAAGTCGAAACAATCGAGAACCATCCAGTTGTCCGAACAATTGAAACAATCGAACATAACCTCTCGCCATCGCGTATCGCTACTTCGCCATTGTCTCGGAATGAGTCACACACACATTCACAGCGTGTATACACTTGGTAAGCACAAGTAAAGCGCGCGTAGCTTTGTGAGATAAAAGTACTGTACCAGCCCACAAGCCCTGGGAGTGACTTTAATAGACCACGGAAGAGCTGTATGTAAGAGGATGGCAAGCTGTACTGACACCAAATATTCTGGCATATCGACATGGAGGTTAATGAATTGACTTCTAATAAGTAACTCTTTTTGTTATCGTTTTTAGCTCTGTTATTGTTCTTAGCAACTTCTTTAGATATGAGCTACTGACGTCCGAACTTCTTATGTGCATTATTATTATTTTGTTTTTAGACACAGCAGTGAAAATTTACCTATCGTCTTTTCATGTAATTCTCCTTGGCATCATTGCCACGTCGAAAGACATTGCTTATTTTTGAACAAAGATCAAGGCCGCGATCTCTCTTCGAAGTCTCTTCCCCCGAGCAATTTACTTCATAAAGAAGCACGCACTTTGTACCACGACTTATGATTATGTTGTGGTTTTACTGAAATAAGTGTTTCAGGATGATGAGTATGTTTGCTATAGAGTACCTATTGACAGTTACATAAATAATACGATTCCTCATACCGACGACATCATTATATAAAATGCTATGGTAATATAACCTATTTACCTACTTACATTCAAGTAAGTAAGTAATTCGATAGGTAATCTTACTGAATTACTTACTTGAATGCCAGTAGGTAAATGCTTGTTATCAAAACCAGACATTCTGTGTTATCGGATTAGGTATATCTGTAAATGGTTAGGTAGGTGCGATATCACGCATGAGACTTACCAGCTGTTGTTTCCTTTAGAATATCGTTAGGAATTCTGTATTCTGTGTCTCACGACGAGCTCGTCGTAGACTACAGCCAAGACATTGTTATTGAGCATTGAGCCCAATAACGTATCTATCTCCAATTTTGGCGTACTGGAGATAGTAAAACTTATCAATCTCTTATTTTAACATCCCAATAAATCCAAAGTATGCGACCCTATTGTACAATAACGTGTTGACAGCTATTTGTTTGACATAGACAGATAGAATTGTACTGTATATCAGCAGTAGCGATCTACCTTAGATTATTGTGTTTGGCCGTTAGAGAATACCATAGTTGATCTAAAAATAACAAGTAATAGTAGCTGTAGCGGCTAGCAATCGCTAAATTTCACTCCATTTGCAAGTTGTTAAAAGTTCTTGACTCTGGATACTTGATTTTGTTGCCTGCCTGCTTGTTGTTGTTATTTGTCTGCCAAATCCTTCGGAGATACAGGCGTGAAGACATGTTATTGATAGCTAGCAAGCTACACAAGTTGGGTGTTTGGAGAGTTAATATGTCAATGGAACAACGTTATGTCGTATTGTAATTGGGTGGTGAAGGTCGGATCAGATGGCAATTGCTCAATGTGATCAATAGACTCAGTCTCATCGAGCAAGACTGGAAAGTGACCCCAACAATTAACTAGATGAGCGCAGTGGATTTTGATGAATGGTTTGGTCAAGACTTCGATTTTAAAAATAAATCATTAAACGCTGATAATGTTACTTAGGTGTACCTTATAAGGTCCAACAAGCGTAGCTATTGAAAACCATTCGACAGGTTGTCGTATCAAAAATGGCATCATTTATATTACTGTTTTTGCTTGCCCCAAACACCAAAAAAGCTGTCGAAAGAATGGTGGTCGTCTACGAGTATCCTTATCCTAACTATAATAATAGAGATGCAAAGGTAAGTTTGTTTCTTTGCTACATTTTCACGCCTACACCACTGAACCGATCATCATGAAGTTTTACATTAACGTTGTCAGGAGTCCAGAAAAGGACATAGGGTACCTTTTATCCAGAAAAATAGTACCTTTCCAAAGGAAAAGAGCAATAACTTTCAACGGTCACAATTGCTTTAGGACGCTAGATGCTTAGGCGCTACGTGTCTTTAGAATCATTATATTTATTACTAGCGGCCCGGTACGTGCTTCGCTACGTATAAAGTGAAATAATAATTAAAAAAATTGGAACATCAAATTCAGTTATTCAAACAATTTTTTTTTAAAATTAATTGCTAGCTTTTTCAAATTGGCAGTGAACAATTTGGCAATAACTTTTTCACTGCCAATCTGGTGCCATTATACAGTTTTGGTGGATTAATATTTCGCAATAATATAATCAAGGGACCAAATTTCAGATTCAATCAATGCGGTGGCATACCAGCCGGTTCCAATGAATTTAAAAATTCAATCGGATATAATTGCCTCATCTTGATTCATAACACTGTCAATTGATTTATATGTCGTGACTACACCTGGCAGTTTCGCTTGAATTTGAAAATTAATGGCATTGATATGAATGTTCTTCGGTGCTAAAATGGCACGTTCTCTCAACCAATCATGATTTCTGTAATTCTGAAGAATATTCGGAAAAACGCATTCAATCAATTCATCTATCGATTGCGCAATTGTACAAAAATTGTTCGCTACAGCGATCAATCCGTTGGTACTGTCGATTTGAATTTTGCCATCATCAATTTCAAACAATTGTTTTGAAAACTCATGGGCAGTTGGATCATTTTGTGGGTGAATACGCATATTAATGTTCAGTGTAAATTTTTGTACATATCTCCAAAGAACTGATGACTTCAAACAGGCATTTATTTCATCAGCAGGAGTTGATCGAGGAATGACAGGCAATGTTTGACGAAAATCCCAAGACAGTAATATCAAAGCACCACCAAAAAGCAATTGATTACCACGTAATCTTGCATTGTTCGATTAAATGCTTCTAGATGATCAGCGTCGGTGTATGGCAATAACGAACCAGCTTGATGATAAATCTGGCCCTGAATCTGTAACATGTATACAATTTTAGGTAGTTGTTATGTCATAATTTTTAAAACTATCGAATACTTTATGATTCAGATTGATATAAACATGGGACAATCCTGTTGAAGTACCTTACCTTAAACGTCGGCATAAAATTATCTCAAATAATTTTAGTAGCACCACAAGAAGTCATTTGAAATGACGAATTGGATTGTTGAATATGACTCAAAATGTGCACGTTTGAGATGTCCCAAAAATAAATAAATACAATGGTTCGGGTGGAGTTTCTAATGCTGACAATCTCACTTTGCCATTGGCACAACACATGCCGAGCGTTTCACCTGGAAAGTTAGCCGCATCACAATGTGAACATATTGCGTCCATCATTCCAATGTTTCCGTAAATACTATAATCAATCTGACTTGTGTAATTAAAAGAAGCACGCATCATTTCAGCTAAAACAGCACGACGTATTCTTGTTCGCCGTGCAAGATTCAGTACAGGTACAGGGTCAACAGATCTATTTCGTGCATTACGTTCACGCTGCGATGCATTAGCGCGTTCATCTGCAGTCTGTGATCGTCTTAGTAATGCCACATCATTTGCATTACGCGTTCGCCGACCTATATATGCTCGTCTGGCTCGTGGCATTTTTCCCTCATATAAAAAACAACAAATTGCTACATTAATAGTGGTGTATCAGTATTTATACATGTGCGTATATGTGTGTATGGAAATATATATGACTGCATACGTCAATGTATTTAAAAATTTCATTAAGTAATTCATTTTTAAATCGACGTGCTTCCATTTGTTACAAAAGAATAAAACACCCGTATGCACACAATATGTTTTTTCAAATAAAGAAACACATACATGTAATTCACTCCAACAGTTCAAAACTTACCTTTTGTGTAGATGCGTTTGACAATTTAATTCAAATTAAGCCTGTAAACGATATGAAACACCGACGGCGACGGCTCGCTAAAACACTGAGAAAAGTACACGAACACATATACATAGTACATTTGAACAATTCAAGGCTCACCTTTTGTATGAATGCATGCACTCAACAATATTTAAAATATATAAATTCTGTAAATTTTCATTAATTTATGCACGTTCAAAATGAAATTACTGCATGATTGACATAACAACATTTTTTTAATGTCAAAAATGAAAAAGTTTCAATTTGATAGCAGAATCCCCATTTAAAAAAAAAACAATTTGACAGCAAAATCACCATTAACAAAATGATCCGCCATTTATTGAATTCATTTTTTATAAAAAAAAAGATAAATTAAGAACTGCTCAACCGATTTTGTGCAAACTTCACATAAACCATCTACTAAATAGTCCAAACAAAGCCTAAACATTTGGTTTGGATAGGTGAGCCCGTTTTTGAGTTATAAAATTACAACGAAAAGTGGCATTGATTTTTATTATATAGATTAGAAACTTTTTAAGGCCCATTTGCTTCACGGGCTATAATTTTTTGTATTTTTTTGAAAAAGTATTCTGTTTATTGATATTTCGATAGAATGAATATGCGATGCGATGCGTTGAACGCTCGATCAACCAAACATTCGATATTTTGAACACTCCATGTATTGAGTGTACGTTATATTGAATGTTCGAATTACTAACCATTCGATATTAAGAACTTTCGAGCATTTAGACGTTCGATTTATAGTGGTCGATTAATTGGCATTCGATTTGGCATAGTACAGCCGACAAAATTGTATGGTGAGAACAGCCTTTAAAGGACTCCAGTGATGACATTGAAACGGTTACGAATTACGCTGATTGAAAGTCAGTTTAGAGCTGAAACATCTTCATTGTTCAATGAAAAATGGATGGAGCGACCTTACCAACGACACCCCACGGGTGGTCAATATACTTTACACACGTGCTTGCTAGGGTCTCTGTTCAGCCTGAATAAAACAGAAGACCCATGTTTATCTAAGACCTGTTGCTAATGAAGATGTATGTGTTATTGAAAACACTAGGGTTTTTGTTCAAAGCTTCAGTGGTGTGGTGACATCATCGGTTATCGGGTAATGTTAACCCACACCTAATTGCGTACCACAGTTACAATCACAATCCTAGAGTTTTGAAAGATTCTAATCCATTGCTTCATTGGTTTCATAAATTCGTCTGCTCAACAACGTAAATAACGCAATGAACGTGGTGAAAGAAAATGAGATCAATTTTCATTTTATGTGTGTTACGCAATTACCCTGCAGTACTGCACCAGCGTGGTGGATTACGGCGCGGAGGCCCGCTTCGTGTAGAGGAGGCCCGAGGCCCAGTGGTGGGCAACTGTCAATGAAAGTTTTTGCCGTTGAGTAAGACGTTCCATTGGATACTCCCATTTCATTAAAAATCATATCTATTTTTGACGTAAATGGTTAAGCTGTTCATTGATACCAATTACGATCATAATAAAAATGAATATCGCATCACATTATCTATTTATTTGGATCATAAATTAATTATTTTAGTTCCTCCGATATATATCCGATAACACTTTGGTATAAAAAGGCAAGTATTGAAACAGAAACACACGATTGTTATAGCATCTTCTTGATCGACGCAATCAACAAAGGTAAGTTGAAGTTTCTCTTAATCATAATTTAAAAATTAAACACAATCTGAAAATAGGAATTGAAACAGTTCACTGATAACTGGTATTGGCTCTAATAGTATACTCGTATAAGCTATGATTGCATCGTTGGTATAGTGGTCGCAAGGCGGCTTAATTCATATAGTGGGGTCTGTGGTTCGATTCGCGAGACATTTGGTTTTAAAATAATGAATTTCTAAGTTTTCATGAAAAGAGAGTTCTAATTTTCGATGGCGATGTGGGTGTACCTGGTACCCCTTTCAGTGAATAATGACGTTATGTTCAATTAAATACAATCAGTGTTAAGTTGGAATAGAGTTATAATTTGTGATTTTTTGTACATTTTCAGACCCAAAAAAACCAAAAATGAAATTCTTCGTTGCCTTCGCTGCCATCATGGCCCTCACCGTCGCTGTCCCGCTGGGCAAGCCCGTGGACGCTGACTTCGGCCAGCTGGAGGCCATTATCGCCGCCATCAACAGCCCCAGCACCGACCCCGCCACCGCTGCCCTCCTCGAGGAACAGCTCTTCGACATCATCTCCGCCGTTAACCCCATCGCTGTCGGACCCGCCATTATCGCTCCCGTCGTGCAACCCGAACCTGTAGCCGTCGGACCCGCCATCATCGCCCCCGTCGTAAAACCCGAACCCATCGCCATTGGACCCGCCATCATCGCCCCCATGCCTGACCTCGGCGCCATCACCGCCCCTGTTGCTCCTTCTCCTGTTGTCATCGGCGAAATTCCCGCTGGTGCTTCTCCCTTGGTCCAGATCATCGTGAATATCAACCAGGCCGTTGCTGAGTCCAGCCCCATCTCCGTCGGTCCCGCCGTCGCCCCCGAGCTCGTCGAGATCAAGCCTGAGCCCGTCCATATTGTGGAGTCCGCCCCTGAGCCCGTCCATGTTGTGGAGTCCGCCCCTGAGCCCGTGCAGGTTGTTGAGGTTGCCCCTCTGCCCGTGCAGGTGGTCGAGGTCGCCCCCGTGCCTGTTGAGCCCGTCCAGATTGGTGTCCCCGTCATCCCCGAAGCCGCTGTCGTCCTCCCCGAGGAACTCAACTAAGTTTTTGAGCAGGAACACCTTTCCGATGATCTAACACATGCAAAATTCTGAATAAATGTTTTATTTACAATATTTTATGTTTTGCTAAATACTCGTAAGTTCATGTCATAACATTCCTACTATCTATTAGAACAACGAAAGCATTGCTTTGCTTTCGTTGTTCTCTTTCTGTTGATATTTGTAAGTTTGATAGACGCTACCTTAATATTGACTTCGTCAATTCCCGTGAGGTAAAAGTTTTGCCTTTGAATACAGAGTTAAATTGTTACCCAATTAAGTTTTAATATTGTAATGAAACATACTCAGGTTGGTTAAACACTGATTTATTTATCCACACTTACAATTATGACATGTTGAAATACCGTCAGACTACTTAATAAACTAACAAGAAACTTCTAAGAAAACAATGCCAAAAGATTATTATAAATTAGAGAACTAACGATGATACTAACGATTACACCATGTTGTTTGCTGAACATACAAACTGTTGCGTATTAATAACCATTACATTAATTATTATGAACGCTTGTTCTTTTGGTGCTTCTCCGTTAGCAACTTTGTACTAACTGATAACCTAGTTTTAAGACGTCTACCCAGCTAGTTGCCTGTTCCAAAGCGTAGTAGGTACCTATGAAGAAGAACGAGCAAGAAACTCCATGGACACTCTTTTAAATAATATTGTTGTTCCAATATATTAGTTAAATCATTAATGTTGACACTATAAGGTGAGAACGATGTACAAAAACCGCACACGTTAAAAGCGTCCAGAGTGCAGCAAAACATAATTTATAACCTATTAGAATAAGCCGTGGCAGATGAGAGATGACCAGTCCCAACTGACGGCGCCCGTTCACGAACATGACGCATGGCTCATTCAGCTCAACCATTTTGAAGGGAGCTAAATGATCCAACACACGCGCCACCGACAGCGAGACATTTGAGTGAGCATGACATCCTATCAGCCGCCAGGGCACATTCAAGTCAAACTATGACATTACCCGGAGCTCTATGACACAACGTACTGACACCTGTGCAATGCAATTATATAATAAAAAGGAGATTGAGTTTAAATTATGCAAATATATTCTTACTTGAATCTTCAGCAGCTCCAACAGTATTTCAAATGTCAATTAATTAGTTGTGGTGTGGAGCAGGACAGGCATTGTTATCAGTGATGTAATCCCCTAACTTACGAGTATAATATGCCTGCCTGCATAGTGTGTGTTTTACAAAGGATTTGAATTTCGTCTCAGAATTTTATTGTAACATTTTAAACAGTACCCCATGAAAGATGAGTCTACTTTAGCCAGGCTGAAACCTGGTTGAACTAATAGGTCCCGATTTCTAGTACTATAATTATGTCTTTCACCTCTTTTACTGTAAAGATGTACATTTTTTCTTACGTACATGATGTTTTCATAGATGTATTGACAACGTACCGTCATGATGTTAATATCCTCAAACAATTCCCGTAGAGAATCACGCCTGCGGAGATTATATATGGCTCTGATGGCTCTTTTCTGCAGAATAAAAATAGACTCGATGTCTGAAGCCCGTCCCTAAAGTAAAATATCGTAAGACATGTTACTATGAAAGTAACTAAAATAGACTAGCCTCGCGGTATCTACATCAGTAAATAGACGGTTTTCTCTTACAGCGTAAGCTGCTGAACTTAGCCGTCCTGCAAGAGATGTTGAATGAGGACCCCATTGTAGCCTTGAGTCGAGCGTCATCCCCAAGAAAACCGTTTTATCCACGAATGCTATTTTCTCTTGATTCAATAGTAAAGTAGGTCGTAGGTAAGTTAAGTAGGTCGTTAATATACACTAAAAAGAGGAAAGTACCCAATATCGACCCTTGTGGAACACCCTTTTTTTCTTTTAAACCAAGTGAATTGACACCATTTATTTGAACTTGCTGTTGTCTATCACTTAAATAAGATTTTACTTAACTGAGCTCATGTTTTCCAAGTCCATAAGGCTCAAGTTTCAAAAGCAGTGTTTCATGATCGACGCAATCAAATGCCTTGGAGAGGTCACAAAAGATTCCTATGGCGTCTTGGGCCTCTTCCCACGCGTTAAAAATATGTTTTATTAAGGTAACACCGGCGTCGGTCGTACAACGCCCTTTGGTGAAACCATACTGTTGCTCGTGAAGGATTTTATTAGTTTTGAAATGATTGAGCATTTGATTAAGCATTACCTTTTCAAACACCTTGCTGAAAACCGGCAACACGGATACGGGTCTATAATTTTATTATTAGTGTCTTTACTGTCCCCGGATTTGAAAAGTGGTATTACCTCACTGTATTTCATTGGATCCGGGAAGGCTCCTTGGCGCTATATTCTCAATTATGGAGGTACAGACTTTAATAGACATTCCCCAAAGATCTACGGTCAATTTGATCTTGATTTGCTTAAAAGATTTTATTACTGTTAAGGGGTTAATATGCTTAAAGTTTAATTCCATCGGGCAGGCTGAAATATTCGCCCTTATTAAATCAAAAGCAAGCGAGGGGAAGAATTTAAGGTTTCAGTGGTGTAGGTTATAGTGGAACACTGGTAAATATATTTCCAAATTCCTGAGCAACTTCTTTGTTATCGCAAATGAGACCACATGACGTCTCCAGTATGTGGCGGCATCTACACCGCCACATGCGAACAACACATCACACTGACGTCTCACAAATCCTGCATCGCACAATCAGATTTTACCGCGCAGCTAGCATGTATACAACTTCCCGACAACAATCATCGGGCAGTTGCCGACCAGATACGACATCCATCTGGTCGGAGGATCCTGCCTTTTCCAAGAGTATGAGTGAACTTTACACCCTGTTCCTCATATCTCTTCAAGAGTGTAATCAGAATTGTGCTTTTTGTTCTTGTTCGTTTCATTATTGATAATTTTCCAAACCGTCTTTAATTTGTTGTCTGCTGGTTTTACCTTGTTGCATAACATAAGAATGTATAAGGCTATAACTGCCTTACAAGTGATCTTATTTTTTTTTGAGTAAGAAGCATAACATACTTATTAAAAGTTTCCGTGTTAATATAAAGCTTAAGAGTAGGGCGACGCACGAATTGTCCATACAATCGTAATACCTTAACCATTTGCAATAATAATAGTTAGTATTATCCAATGATTTATTATAAGTTGCCTACCTACAACGTTCTTAATTACAAAGTGTTTTGCATAGACACCCCCAAGCAATAAGTCGGTTATCGTAAAACCCAAGTTTTACAGGAAAAATGTATTTTTGTTTTTATTGAATGTGTATCTTTTCAAATAGTCGAAGTATTGCGTTTATTGATACATCAACTGGAAGCATTTTCTTTGTGTAATTCAATTACGATATCAACATTAATTTATGTGTGGGAAATACTTTGCAGTTTAAGAAAATAAGTATTACAAAATTAAGAAAAGTCAATTGTTTCAGGACATGGATTTCCTTTGGCCCAGCACGGACAAAGACTTGATAATATTACAAAAAAACGTAAAATATTTGAATTTCCATCATGGCTTTCGTTTCTCCGCATAACTCGGTGGGAAAATATCAATTATAAAGAGTATTATTTTGTTTGTTTTATTTTGATGTCCATCCGTGAGTTACTAATGTTGCAATTGTTTGGAATAAAATGGTAATTAGTACATATTTGTGGTTCGAAACGACTTGTATTTACTTGTAGTTTAGAAAAAAGAGTAAGAAAAATAAATATTTTTATGCGTGTTTATTGATAACGGAACTAAAATTAAAAAAGACACATTTTATATAGCTCTTTAATTAAAAATCAATAGATAAATTGGTTCTTCAAAGTAATGGAAACAATACCTTCTTCTTTTAAGATATGTATACACGAGGTGATATATAAATGTTTTCGAAATAACGCACATTTCTATATAGTGATTATGTCGATTGATTATGTCGTAGACTATGTCGGATGGATGTGTAGATAGGATGTGAACACATCCTATCTACACATCCATCCGACACATGCATCACGCCTGTAATGCCTGAAGGGCTAGGCAGAGGTATACCTACAGTACACCCGCATTTTGGCAAGTAGGTATGTGTAAGCCCCATGCCATCATCCGGGCACAAATCCAGACTCCGGGATGCTACTGAGAAATTCAATAAAACATAACATAATTAAATAGCAAGTATGTATCTTTACAAGCAGATGTTCAGTGTAGGACACATTAATGTATTGTAATTTAAAATATATTTTCACATATTTTTGTGACATTTACGATATACTTTCTGATAAAATAAACACGCACAGCTTTACCTAATAATTACATATTTGACACCATTTGTGTACAACAAAATATATCAGTTCCATTAATACGACGCGCCTGTACGACTAGATGTATGAAAGCAGACAAAGCAAAAAGAGTACGTAAGTACCCTTCTTAGTAGTGGGCGTTTTGTAGTTTCTGCCTACCCCCACGGGAAAAGCAGTGAGTTTATGTATGTTTGAATACATTATTATAGCTAGGTACGTGTGTTACGGGTTTTATGTCGATTGTCTTGACAAAGTCAAATACACGACAAAGTCAGTGTAACAAAGTACACGACATGTATTGACATGACAGTTTATGTCATTTGTGTGTAGCCAATTTATTTGTGTATAGGTTTTCGAGCATCTTGAATGATTTCTTGTGGTGTTACGACGACCCTTTGCTTTATATCTGTTGTTACTGCTCTCCCGACCAGCCACGGCGCTCACGGACATCATCTTTATATTTAAATTTACTTTGGGTACTCGATTATATACAATAGATTTTTACCCTATTTCTAATGAAGAACTGACGCTGCACCAACTGTGTGTAAAAAGCAACGCTTTGCATAAGGAGCCATTTGTTAGATTCACATAAAATAAATCTGATAGAATGCAATGGATGACTCCACGATTGGAGACTTTTAACATTTTCAGTAACGTCTTCAACAAATCTTAGAAGGGTGTAGGGTGTATTTGTTTATACCTACTTATTAGGGCTTTTTTATGAAGTTTTTCTATTTGCCATCCATGTTAGTCACAAGCTTACAGAGTGCAATCTCCAGTACATAGGTGACCAAACAACGTCGACGACGACAGTCAACAATAATAAGAAAATATCTTTGTTCCAAGATAATGTTTAACTAAATAGTAATATTAGCCTATCCTTGTCCCGCTGCAGGGCAAAGGCCTCTTCTCATGCAGAGAAGGCAGGAGCATTGATCACCACCATTATTCATATAGTACGTTCTAACAAACGAATTTAAATAATGGTCATCATCGTCATTCTGCCAAAAAAATCCACTGCTAGACATAGGTAGGCCCCTCACGGGAATTTGCTGTATGCGAGAAGCACAGGACCGGTCTATGTGATACCTATAGATTATTGTACACACGTAGTTAAAAATGATTAAAAGTTATTTATAAATAATGATAATACCAGCCTATTATTGTCCCACCCACTGCAGGGTTACCCGTACAGAGAAGGCACGAGTATTGCAAGCTTGCTTAAGACAGGTTGGCGATTCAGATATATATTAACTATAAGTCCATGTTTCCTCGGAATGGTTTTCATTCACCGATGTTAGTAAACTTAGAAAGTACATATGATTTGGAAAAAGTCACACTAGTACTTAGCCAAGAATTGAAACCACAACCTCGTGCTTGATTAATGAGGCCTTAACCTCTAGACTATCACGACAATGTCAAAGCTTACTGTATTAAACGTCAAAATGTCCTATAGAAGTCTAAACCTAAAATGTCTTTAATCTCGACACCACCGAGTTCTGGAGTAATAAAATATTAACAGGACTATTAAATACAAATATGCCTTCATATCATATATTATTTTATTTGTATCCGTGCTGGGCCAAACTTGTATGGGAGCAATATCCATCTCCTTTACACATAATGCAGATAGTTTGTTGAAAATGATGATACGTAACATTACAATACGGACTTTTGTAACGTAATTTCTTACTAGCTTCCACCCGCGGCTTCGCCCATGTGGAGTGTTGATGTAAAGTAGCCTATGTTCTTACCCAGGCTTCAAACGCAGTTCAGCGGATTAGCCGTGAAACGTCACAGCCGCGGTGTCCGCGGTGTTTACGTACTTAGTTCGCAATAAACTTTTGACTTTGACTTTGGTGACTTTTGAACCATCCGTCCAAATGAATCATTCATCATCTTTTACACAAAGACAAAGTTTATCTACATCATACGCCAAAGGTGATAGAGGTATTCAGTTCGATGAAAAATAACTAAATAAACTGACTAACTGGCGAAATGTGGGTGTACTTTAGCTACACTTCTGCCCAACCCTTCGGGGAAACAAGGCGTGATGTTATGTTATGTTTATGTTAACCTAATACTCCAAAATGTAAAAACAAAAAAGCAATTCATTTATGGCTCACTATTTGGCTATAATAGCTTCCATCCACAGAAAAAAGTATATGTATGCTGTCGCGGACTTTTATTTAGAATTGTTTATGACAAACAATCCCACGCCACATTATCTTCGTGTACTACGTCTACACGATACGGCTTAGGCAGCGCACGACAAGATAGCTCTCAGAGGGCTGGATTTTTTTCGACTTACTTTATACTTATCAATTGTCGACAAATCACACTAAATCTTTATAAATTATAGTCTTTGTGTTATTCTGATGGATAAGCAATATTACTGTTAAGTTTCATCAAAATCCGTTCAGTAGTTATTGCGTGAAAGAGTAAGAAACATCCATCCATCCATCCTCACAAACTTTCATGATTGAAATAGAATAGAAGGTAGGATATAAAGATTAGTAGGATTTCAAAGACGATACGTATTTTATTTTATTTTTATGTTTTGGTTATTTAAATTGATACAATCTCAGTATCGTTACAAACCGTTGTTGTAGTCCAAAACGAGGCCGGGGGACACAAAATTATTTATAAACCAATTATTTACTTTTAAAAGCTTGTAAGTCCCATAACGGTTTCAGCTTACTCAAAATAATTCGACAATAACTGTACCACGTTCTAACATTTACTAAGAACTGCACGATTCATTTACGCCATTATGTCGGTAATAGCAACTTACGAAAGTTCAATACTTTACGCAAAACAGTTTTGTATTGATACGTAAAGATACTTTTCTTGTCATATTTTTAGTTTTGAATTTTACTACAATAAAAGTGTTTTTCATCTTTGTAAGTCACACCACGAAAAATGAAAAATAAATTACTAAGATCTATCCCAACCCAAATGACGAATTTGGTATAACAATAAAAAGTCCAATTTTACTGACTTATTGCTTGAGGGCATCGACTCAGCCCACGAAATAAAGAGATTTTTTTCGTGGTCTGAGTTTCACACTAGTAGGTACCTAAGTATATTTTGCATAAATTAGTATTTACCTACCTATCTACCTACCTATGAAGCGTCGTTTGTTTCGTTTCTTTAGACCATGTTCGCACGGACGAAAATCTCGCGGCGGAATTTTATCGCGCACTGCATTTTCAACTCTTTATGTTGAACCGAGCATTGAGAATCCAACAGAGTGCTATCCAGCACGTCGACTAAACACTGTTGGATTTTCAACTCTCAACAGCGTAGGTAATTATCTCAAGGACACTGAGGACCTAGACAAAGTAACATTCGTAACATTCGATTAGCGATGACGCCAGTAGAAAAGCCAAAAAAATTATGGGGTTGACATAAGCTATCGAAACGTCACGTGATCATAGATCATATCATATATCATTGATTAATTATTGTCATTATACATATAATCAAAGGTCATAGCGTAGTATCTTATTGAAGCGATATCGGATAAAATAAATGGACAATAGTGTTGTGATAACAACAGTATCACAGTAGTTATGCTTGTTGCTTGCTTTAAAACAAGTCAATATCATAAATAACTGTTGAACGTTTTTTTTTGCAAGTATGTATACGCATAACATGACTTAGAGAGTGAGGGTATAGGGACTATATTGTGACCGAAATCGGTAAGGACCAGGAAGACATTATTAGTATTATATTTTTGCTGGACGTAACCAGGTACCCTATATAATAATGGCTGAATAGTATAAATGATATTCATATTCATGAAATTGGACCATTTAATGCCAAATTAAACCAATCTGTATCGAGCTCAGTACTAAAACATTTCGTATTGTGTCGCATTTACTTTGCTTACAAGGATTGTAATGTTATTTTTATTGTATAATAAAACTTCTTGTCGCTAGAATACGGTTGATTATCATCTTATGCACGGTACTAAGTCAAAGTCAAAGTCAAAAGTATTTATTTCAAATAGGCACATAAAAAGGCACTTTTGAACGTCAAAATTTACACTAAAATAGGATTGATTCTAGGCTACAGATAAAAAGTATAATATAAACCAAATAATATAAATCAGAGTGTTTGTGTGTAATTTCAGAGTGTGGATCTTTGACAATCCTACTTCCATAATTGTACTATTCGTTTAGTCGATAATGTATGGTCACCTTTATCAAGTTTCAGTTAATACTTTTTTAAATATATAAATCAATAATAACAATGAACATAACAAAATAAATGTTATTATTCTTAGCACAGAATGCTATTATTTATTTGTACGCTTATTTATTTATATGTACCTAGAATGTTTGTCTTTTATTTTGCATAACACTTTATTATTTGACTTGTATTCCTTATTGCGTAGAGAGCAGTGGTGGCCCAGTGGTAACGGCCGCGACTTACGAGTTGTAGGTCGTAGGTTCGAACCCAGACAGGCGCTTTACTTTATGTAAATTATTTCATCACCACTGCTCTCAAAACGGTAAAGGAAAACATCAGAGAGACAGAAGAAGCCTTATTTTTTAACGATGGCTATGTATAGGTACCATAAGTAATTTTTATTCAAGAACACCGACAGCATTTACGTTCAACATTGGTTTACAAAAGTATTTAGGAAAGGTTGCAACGTAACGTTTAGCCGACTGGCTAAACGTGGTTACAAGTTATTATAATTTTTAGATTATAAAATACAAAATTTCATAGAAAAAGATATTAAGGAATAGGAATCGATTAGTAGTAGCATAGGACGAGCCTCTTGCCCGCAGTCTAACACGAGGGAGCTCACGGTCGTGCAGCAGCTCGAGGCGTCGGCCGCTCCTCCGGCCCGCAGTTTGTCGAATTGAAGCCCGCAGCCCGTTGCGAGGGAACTCGCGTCGGTTGGTGTTTCTTCCGGCGGCGGTGTCTCACGCCACGTTTATTAGTTCTATGCAAACCGTCTCGAACTCCTCCCGTAGACGCAAGTGGGAGGGTCGGAGGTGATCGAGTGAGTCGAACACATTTACACACACAAGATGTTTGTAATAAATTCACTGAGAATAACTTTTAGGAAGGTTTATATTTAAATAACTTTTAGAAAAACATAGAGTAAGAAAAAGTACGAAAGGAAAGAATCCAACAGAGCGAGCCAGAAGGGCGAGTCAAAAGAACGAGCCAAAAGACGGAATCAAAAAGAACCTGGTGAAAAGTAACGGTTGCCTTATATAGCCCCTGGCCGATCGTTCTAGAAGTGACTTTTTTAGTTTTCAATCATTTTTAGTTTCAACAATAAAGATGGCTTACAGTGAGAACCTGGCTTAACACTAGTTTTACGATACCTTTACAATAAAATAGACGACCTCTTAGCTCTATACCATAGAAAAAGAAAAACTGACAGATGAAAATGTTAGATACAAAATGTCACAACATTAAATAAAAGGAAAATAATATGAGATCACATGAAATGAGATAAATGGATGTGGAAAATAGACAGAGGTAGCTAAAGGTTTGCTTTTCAGCAGTACAACAATATCAGATAAACAAATGTAAGTTAAATGAGTGTCATACAATTTTCATAAAGACTTTAGTACATACTGAATCATAGAAAGAATTGCTGTGCACAACAGCTCCTCAGGTGTTAAATACATAAATAGATAATAAGATGTGTTTTTGGTGTAACAAAATACCACAAGGTATGTATGACTTTTCTGCTAGATTTTCTCTATAAGGCCTAGATCTCGAAATATTCTTACATGTTGAGATACCGGCATTGTAAAGAAATGCATTACTAGTCTGTACATTTACAAACGATTCCCCAAAGTAGTCAATAAAAATAAAGCAAATCATGAACATAACTAATTACTAAATATAAATATCTGCCGAGTAGTTATGAGTGAATGGTAGGTGCAGTTAGTATAGTACAGCTAATAATAGCTATCTATCTACTCACACAGACACACACACACGGCTGCGCAGCGTCCCTCGTTCGCCTTCTTTTGTCAAACAGAGATAGCAATATTCCGAACGAATTTTGTACTCGACTCGGAGTGTTATTACGCGCTTGTTAAATCGGTCCCTTAAGGCCATACAACTCGAAAAGTCTTTCCCTACTTTTCCTAAGTCCTTTAGTTGCCCAGTCAACCGTTTGACTGTGGATAATGCGGTGATGACGTCTCATGCCGTATTTCCCTTTCGCACATAAACTTTTAAACACTCACCAGCTCCGCTGGTATACCGTGACGCGAGAACTGTTCTTTCATAACAGTAAAAACCTGTCTAGAGCTAATACTTGACAACTGCCCGACCTCAACATAGTTAGAAAAGTAATCGATAAAGCCAATGTATGCCACCCTATTACGTGTTGACAGCTATTTGTTTGACATCGACAGATAGAATTGTACTGTCTATCAACAGTAGCGATCTACCTTAGGTTATTGTGTTTGGCCGTTAGAGAATACCATAGTTGATCTAACGATAACAAGTAATAGTAGCAGTAGCGGCTAGCAATCGCTAATTTTCACACCATTTGCAAGTTGTTAAAAGTTCTTGGCTCTGGATACTTGCTTTTGTTGCCTGCCTGCCTGGTTGGCTGTTGTTGTTTGTCTGCCAAATTCTTCGGAGATACAGGCGTGAAGTTATGTTATGTAATTGATAGCCAAGCTGCACCAGTTGGGTGTTTGGAGAGGTAATATTTCAATGGAACAACGTTATGTCGTATTGTAATTGCGTGGTAAAGGTCGGTTCAGATGGCAAATGCTCGATGATTCAGTCTCATCGAGCCAGACTGGAAAGTGACCCCAATAATTAACTAGACGAGCGCAGAGGAATAATGTTACTTAGGTGTCCCTTATAAGGTCCAACCAGCTATTGAAAACCATACGACAGGTTGTCGTATGAAAAATGGCACCGTTTAAGTTACTGATGTTTTTTGCCCCAGACACCAAAAAAGCTGTCGAAAGAGTAGCGGTCGTCTATCCTAACTAATCCTAATCCTAACTATCTAATATGTAAAATCCTCGTGTCGCAATGTTTGTTACCAAACTCCTGCGAAACGGCAGGATCGATTTGTATAAAATTTTGTGTGCATATCGGGTCGGTAAAAAAATAAGCAAAACAACGTTTGCGGGGTCAGCTAGTAATAATAGAGATGCAAAAGTAAGTTTGTTTCTTTGCTACATTTTCACGCCTACACCACTGAACCGATCATCGTGAAGTTTTTAATTAACGTTGTCAGCAGTCCACAAAAGGACATAGGGTAACTTTCAACGGTCACAATTAAATGATAATGTTATATGATTTTATTTTCTGTAAATAGGTTTGTACAAACACTTTTACACATCAATCATATTTTAAAAACTAGGTGAGATCGGCGTTTCCTATCTGACTACTCTGAGAAGAAACGCCGAAACAAACTCAGAAGTCACAGTCTCTTTTAAAGTCCAGACATAATCTTGGTCAGGTCATGTGAAGACCATGTGGATTGATGTCTGAAATGGTATTTTGAGGAAAGAACCACACAGAATGAGTGTACCTGTCCAGTCAGTGCACGCATTTGTCAGTTGTCATACAGCTCAACACAGAACTAAAGGAGATAAACGATTCGACGAAAATTACCAAAGAAAGGACATTTGGGTAGGCCGCATAAATTACTCAAACTGGCAGACCATGAATAAAACTAATAATAAAAAAAAAATGCTTTAAAAAAAACAACAACAAATCCACAATGTCTTCACATTCACAATAATTAAAATAGTATAATCCTTTACAAAGTTAATGTCATTGCATACATAAAGTCCATAAATGTCAAAGTGTAAATGAAAATATGAAAATAATCTTGGTCATATCATATGAGGACCATGTAGACTGGTGTCTGAAATGGTCTTTTGAGGAAAGAAAAACACGGATTTGAGTGGACCTGTCCAGTCAGTGCACGCATTTGTCAATCATCGTGCAGCTCAACTCAGTACTAAGGAGCTCAACGATTCGACGAACAATACAAAAGAAAGGACATTTGGGGAGGCCGCGTAAAGTACTCAAACAGCCAGACCATCATTAAAAGAAGAAAAAGAAAATGCAATTACCCACATAGTCCTCACATTCACAAAAATTAAAACTATATTATACTTTATACAGTAAATATATACATGTTATTGTTTAGATAAAAAGGTACGTATATAGAAAAAATCATTAAAAGAAAAAAAGTCAAATAGCAAATTAAACATCAACTATGTCTGTGTAAACATATTGGAGCAGCTCAATCCCAAGCCTTCTTGTCCTCAATATAGTCCTTGACAGTATAATAGGCTTTCTGGCATAATTTCCGCTTCATAAAAGATTTAAATTTATTAAGGCTTAGTTCTTGAATGTGGCTAGGAAGTTTATTATTAAAAACGTATACATTTAAACGAGCCATCTATTTTCTTGAGCCTGGTAGTGGGAACAACAAATTTGTGTTTGTTCGTAGTATTTATGTTATGGATATCACTGTATTTTTGAAACAGATTAATATTTTTATGTGCATATAAAAGATTTCATAAATATACTGAGAAGGCACAGTCGTTATATTAATCTCTTTAAATTTGTCTCTGAGGGAGTGTCTGGGACTTAATTTATAAATTGAACGAATTGCCCTTTTTTGTAAAACAAAAATTGTTTGAATATTGGCGGCATTTCTCCACAATAGAATACCGTACGACATCACACTATGAAAATAACTAAAGTAAACTAAACGCGCTGTTGTTAAATTGCTTTAGGCGCTAGATGCTTAGGCGCTACGTCTTTCGAATCATGAATTAATTATATTTATTATTAGAAACTTTTTAAGGCCCATTTGCATCATGATCTTTTTTTTTTGAAAAAGTTTTCTGTAATTTGATATTTCGATAGAATGAATATGCGCGATGCGATGCGTTGAACGCTCGATCAACCAAACATTTGATATTTTGAACACTCAATTATTCTTTCAGAAACACTCCACTGAACAAAGTTAATTCTCTTCGTGATCTAAGCGTTCAGTTAGACTCAAAGCTCCACCTTGATGCTCATATCGACAACATAGTCAATAAAGCATATAAAATGTTTGGTTTTGTAATGAGAGCATCAAGAGAATTCCACCGTCTACCTACGACAAAATACGACCAATAATACGACCGCAATTGGAATACGCAGTTCCTATTTGGAACCCTAACTATAAAAAGTATATTGACATTATTGAATTGGTCCGTTGGTAAATTCCTACGTGCAATGCACTATAGATGCTTTAAAAAGAAAATTTCTTATCATTTATTACTACAAAAATATGATCTTATTACTCTAAAATCCAGACGCACCCTACTTGAGATGATGACTCTTTTTATATATGTCGTAATAAATTCGACTGTACTGATCTAGTGAACCTGATCCCTCGTACCGAACATGTTCGGGAAGTTCGCTCGAGACACTTGTTTGCAACTACATTCTGTAGAACCAACTCAGGCGTACGCTCACTGCTGTATCGATTAGTTGACACCTACAATGGGCAGTTTGGCTCAACCGATATCATGTTTCTCAGCAAGGCTGTATTTAGAAAAGAAATTGTTAGTATTTTAAGTGTAATTCAAACTCAAACTCAAAGCATTTATTTCAAATAAACCAATTACAGGCACTTTTGAATTGTCAAGGTCGGTCGGTCAGAAAAATGAAGCTAGTTGCCCATTCCGAAGCGTAGTAGGTACCTATGGAGAAGAACGGGCAAGAAACTCCACGGACACCCTTTTAAATCAAATTATGTTAACAATAGATTGGTTACATCATTCATGTCGAAATTTTGCATGTGAGAACGACGCAGAACGTTAAAAGCATCCGTTACATAAATATGAAAACAATTCCAAAATCAAATTAATTAAAATACGCCGTGGCAGCTAAGACATGACCAGTCTCAACTGACGGCGCCCGTTCACGAACATGACGCATGGATTAGCACCATTCAACTCTACCATTTTGAAGGGAGCTAAATGATCCATCACACGCGCCACCATAAGCGAAACATTAGAGTGAGCATGACATACTCTCAGCCGCCAGGACACATTCAAGTCAATGAAAGACGTACCCAGTAAATGGTAGCTTTAAAGCATGTGGATAGTACTCACATATGCCTTATAGCAATTATACAGTACTAAAATATTGAGTTTATACAATGCAAAGATTCTTGTTTTTAATCTTCAGCAGCTCCAATAGTATTTTCAAATGCTTATCAATTAGTTGATGCGTCCTTGAGGAGCAGGACCAGCGATTAGCCAAGCATTTTTATAAGCAATGTATTCCCCTAACTTATAATATGCTCGGCTTTACTTATAATTAAGTAATGTTTACTTTTATTCCGTTTATTTTTATATTGTTCTTACTAACAACTAGTAGATCTGTTTTTTAATCTGTGGATAGCGTTGCGAGTAGTGTGTTTGTTACTCCTATTAACATCTAATCTATATTTACCTATTAGTACACTGCTGTTTATTGTCCCTATGTGAATAAATCAATAAACACTCCATGTATTGAGAGTACGTTATATTGAATGTTCGATTTATTAACCATTGAATATGAATAACGTTTGAGCATTTAGACGTTCGATTTATAGTGGTCGATTATGTGATATTCGATTATTTTGCATTCGATTTGGCATAGTACACCCGACAAAATTGTATGGTGTGTACAGCCTTTAAAGGACTCCAGGGATTACATTGAAACGGTTACTGATTACGGTTGTGAATAGCTCTGCTGATTGAAAGTCAGTTTAGAGCTGAAACATACTCATTGTTCAATGAAGATGTTTCAGCACTAAACTGACTGAAACCGAAAAATGGTTGGGGCGACCTTTCTAACGACACCCCACGGGTGGTCTCTTTAGTATAGGACAGTTATATTTTCGACAAAAAATCGTTAGAAATTACGTTAAGTTTACAGTTCGTGCTAGGGTCTGCCTGTCTGGTCAGCCTGAATAAAACAGAAGACCCATGTTTATCAAAGACTAATGAATATGTATGTCTTATTGAAAACACTAAGGTTTTTGTTCAAAGCTTCAGTGGTGTGGTGACATCATCGGTTATCGGGTAACGTTACCTCACACCTAATTGCGTACCACAGATCAATCACAATCCGAGAGTTTTGTTTTTCTTATCCATTGCTTCATTGGTTTTATAAATTCGTCTGCTCAACAACGTAAATAACGCAATGAACGTGGTGAAAGAAAATGAGATCAGTTGTCATTTTATGTGTGTTACGCAATTACCCTGCAGTACTGCACCCGCGTGGTGGATTACGGCGTGGAGGCCCGCTTCGTCTAGAGGAGGCCCGAGTCCCAGTGGTGGGCAACTGGCAATGAAAGTTTTTGCAGTTAAGTAGGACGTTCCATTGGATATTCCCATTTAATTTGTAAGTATATCTATTTTTGAAGTAAATAGTTAAGCTGTTCATTGATACAAATTACGACCATAATAAAATGAATATCGCATCATAATCTATTTATTTGGTTCATAAATTAATTATTTTCGTTTCTCCGATATGATAACACTTTGGTATAAAAAGGCAAGTATTCAAACAGAAAGACACGATTGTTATAGCATCTTCTTGATCTACGCAATCAACAAAGGTAAGTTGAAGTTGCTCTGAATAATAATTTATAAAAAAATAAACACCGAAAATAGGAATTGCAACAGTGAACTGTTATTGACTCTAATAATATATAAGCTATGATTGCATCGTTGGTCTAGTGGTCGCAACGCGACTTAATTCATATAGTGGGGTCTGTGGTTCGATTCCCGAAACGTTTGGTTTTACCATAATGAGTTTCTAAGTAGCAGTAGGGGATGTTTCGATGAAAAGAGAGTACTAATTTTCGATGGCGATGTAGGTGTACCTACCTGGTACCCCTTTCAGTGAATAATGACGTTATGTTCAATTGAATTTAATCAGTGTTAAGTTAGAATAAAGTTATGATATGTGATATTTTGCACATTTTCAGACACAAAAAAAAACTAAAAATGAAATTCTTCGTTGCCTTCGCTGCCATCATGGCCCTCACCGTCGCCGTCCCGCTGGGCAAGCCCGTGGACGCTGACTTCGGCCAGCTGGAGGCTATTATCGCCGCCATTAACAGCCCCAGCACCGACCCCGCCACCGCTGCCCTCCTCGAGGAACAGCTCTTCGACATCATCTCCGCCGTTAACCCCATCGCTGTCGGACCCGCCATCATCGCTCCCGTCGTGCAACCAGAACCTGTAGCCGTCGGACCCGCCATCATCGCCCCCGTCGTAAAACCCGAACCCGTCGCCGTTGGACCCGCCATCATCGCCCCCATGCCTGACCTCGGCGCCATCACCGCCCCCGTTGCCCCTTCTCCTGTTGTCATCGGCGAAATTCCCGCTGGTGCTTCTCCCTTGGTCCAGATCATCGTGAATATCAACCAGGCCGTTGCTGAGTCCAGCCCCATCTCCGTCGGTCCCGCCGTCGCCCCCGAGCTCGTCGAGATCAAGCCTGAGCCCGTCCATGTTGTGGAGTCCGCCCTTGAGCCCGTCCATGTTGTGGAGTCTGCCCCTGAGCCCGTCCATGTTGTGGAATCCGCCCCTGCGCCCGTGCAGGTTGTTGAGGTCGCCCCTGAGCCCGTGCAGGTGGTCGAGGTCGCCCCCGTGCCTGTTGAGCCCGTCCAGATCGGTGTCCCTGTCATCCCCGAAGCCGCTGTCATCCTCCCCGAGGAACTCAACTAAGTTCTTGAGCAGTGAACGTTACACCTTTCCGATGATCTAACACATGCAAAATTCTGAATAAATGTTTTAGTTACAATATTTTATGTTTTGCTAAATACTCGTTAGTTCATGTCACAGCATTCCTATTATCTATTAGAACAACGAAAGCAAAGCAAATATTTGTCAGTTTGATAGACACTACGTTAATATTTACTTCGTCAATTCCCGTGAGGTAAAAGGTTTGCCTTTGAATACAGAGTTAAATTGTTACCCTATTAAGTTTTGATAGTGTATTGAAACACACGCAGGGTGGTTAAACACTGATATATTTACCCACACCCTCACTCACAGTTATGACATGTTGAAATACCGTCTGACTACTTAATATACTACATCTCTTCCCTTCTAAGAAAACAATGCCAAACGATTATTATAAATTAAAGAACTAACGATGAGACTCACGATTACATGAATGTTGTTTGCTGAACATACAAACTGTTTCTTTTTAATAACCATTACATCAATTATTATGAACGCTTGTTTACTTAAACAATATTTTGCCAGTACGGTAGTTATTATACTAGTTTAACTGGAATTTAGTTACCTGTAACTAATTATCAGTTACATGTACACTTATTTTCTATGTTTATTTAGAAAAGATTGGTCAGCATTCGTACGGTTCTTTCCTTGGATCTTTCAATAGGAATCACTGGTGGCCGTGTAGACGAATGATCGCGCCACTCTCGTCGAGCAGAGATGACTAATTATTGCCCGCTGGACTTCTCTGCGCTTGGGTTGGGACTTCAGTCTGTGCCCTTTGTCTACGTCTACGGACACCTATCGCCATCACAACACTTGGTGTCTTGCTACTGCCTACACTGTCTTTTGGTGGTTATCTACCTTCTCCGCTAGTAAATTTGTACTAACTGGTAACCGGGTTTTAAGACGTCTACCCATTAAAACCTGTGCGGGCGAGTCTATATCATGCCGTGGTGTAGCTCTAAAATGTAACAGTGCCAAGTAAAAAACCTGTCCGAATCCACACACTTCTTTAGAATATTTTTGACGGTCTGTACTGTTCTTTCGCTTTTACCGTTTGACTGTGGATAGTGCGGTGATGACGTCTCATGCCGTATTTCCCATTCGCACATTAACTTTTTAAACTCCTGTGAGCTATAAGCCGGACCATTATCACTCACCAGTTCCGCTGGTATAACATGACGCGAGAACTATTCTTTCATAATAGTTTATAGTGATATAAGTGCGGTAAGTTGAAAATTATCAAAGCGCACGTATTTCATGCGACGTTTTATAACATATTTGCGAGAAATAAATAAAACTCGGACTTTCTTAAACGAATAAATCTTTAATCATTTGTTAAAGCAATTAGAAAAATTTCCTCGGCCACACTGTTCGACCGCCACCCTCCGTGGCGTTTTAGTGTCAATAAGTTCGCACCTGAATCGGCGCACAGACGGGTATTTGGCCCTAAAAGTCGGGCGAAATCCTTTTTTTTTGTTTTAGTTAGACGCCGTTTTTTATTATTCCTCGAAATACAATGGTATCTCCTCCTACCTTCAGCGTGAACCCGACGCGCTAGAACCTTTCCCCCGCTCCATGCGCTCAGTCGGAAATTACCGTTCGCTTGCCGTGGTCGTGTAATTATTCGATACGCTCGAATTTCATAGTTTTCAAATATTAAATTTATGGTGAAAAAGTCAATTTCTTGTGAATTTGTACTATGGATCTTACACAACCAGGTATGTACTATTTATTTTATTTAGTTTTGTTATGAAAAGAGGGAGTTTTTGCACCTTTAGCTCCATTAGTAAATAATTCTTAAAAAGTCCTATAAAATACGCATTTAAAAAAATCTTTAAGCGTTTTAAAGTATTTCTGAGCATTTCTAAGTAAACATTTATATGGTTTGTTTTAGAATAGACTCTGCTGTATTCTAAAATACGTAAAACGGCCACCCTAACGCACCCCTCTATTTTTGGCATTTTTTTTTTTGCATGGACTCAAAAAATCAACTATTGTTTTTTTTTTAATGAAAATTAGTTTATTTTATATCCAGGCTCTTCTGGGATGCGAAAGAGTACTCTTTCAGCGGAATGCATCATCAGGCGGCATGAATCTTTTGGAGGAAAATTATATTTGCAATATTAGTATTGAAAATAACTCTGAAGATGATGATAATTAGAAATAAAATTTGTTAAAATTGTGTATGCCTTTTTTTTACTCTATTATTCCTCAAAATAGAACGAAATACTTTAATAATACTATAAAACGCAAAAAATATTTTTGTCCGACTTTTAGGGCCAAATACCTGTCTGTGCGGCGAGTAATGTAGCCGAGGACCTTCTGAAACTGTGCCGTGTGCAATCATGTCCAAATTTAAGAAAGTGGCAATTTGTTTCGGCATTGCTCCAATTTTATTTATGCCAATGGGTTGGCTAGTGCATTTTCCATTTTGGTACTTTTGTAAAAATCGGTTAGATATCGCTTTTGTTGAACGAAGCGCTTCGTATTTCTTCACTATGTCGTGAAAAGGCCCCTGTTTTGTGAACGATCTTGGAATTGTATTATTTGTGTATTTGACAAGAAGATATCGAGAAACATGGGCGGGTTGCCCATGTTTCTCGACATCTTTAGTTGTGATGTTTGCCAACTCTTGACGTCTACATGCACCATTTATGCCGAATATACACCTGAAGAGTTAAAAACAGCGTAAAAACAACTAAGTATATTGTAAACAAATACGAAATTGAAAGAAGTTAATAACAATAATTTAGTTTCAACTGACCTTTGTTGCCAAACATTGTCAGCCGAAAATACTTTCGACTTTTTACTCACATGGCCACTTGAGCGTCTTTTTAGAAATGCCAGCAAGTTGGAGTATGACTTGATATCAATACCATGTTTTATTTTCACATGCCTTTTAGCATTGAATAGTAGCACCACAATGAGCTTGACCTATATTTTTATGAAAGTTCAATGAAATAGGCTAAAATCACACTTTCTGAAAATGAATTTGCATCTTTGCTTGTTTTCCATAGTATGAAATTTTGATACGTTAAAGAAGTAAGTATCTATCGGTCGATTTTTCGGGCAAAAGGCTTAGAGTAGCCTTTTTCGCTGCCTCAGAGACTTCTGGCGGTGTCGAATTAATAAATTCATTATAACTTGACGACATTTTCAAATAAAAACAATACAGCGAAAAGAAAAAGCGCGCGGAATAATATTTACTTGTTCACAAGTTAGCGATGCGCGCGCGTCTGCGCTTTTTTTAAGGCAAGGGCACAAAAACAGCCAGTAGTACTAATAAAGTTTTTTTTTGTCTATGGTTGTAATTAATTGTCAAAATTAATTAAATTACAGAATTAAATGTTTATTTTTATTATATTTTATATGCCAAAGTTAATTTTATTCATAAAATGTTGACCACTTTTCTGACATAAAAATTCTTTGCTAAGATTTAAAAAACTATCGTTCTTTTTAGACGGAGCATCTAGATAAACCGTGCGTTTATCATTAAATATCATAACATAACATCACGCCTTGTTTCCCCGAAGGGTAGGGCAGAGGTGTAGCTATAGTACACCCACATTTCGCCAGTTATGTTTAAGTCCCATGTAATAGGGGGCGAGCCTATTGCCATCTACGGGGCACAAATCCGGACTTCGGGCTGCTACTGAGAAATTCCAGATAGAAAAACCCAATAACACGTTGCCCGACCTGGGAATCGAACCCAGGACCTCATGCTCAGCAGTAGCGATTGCGACCACTAGACCAACATTACAATAACGCACTAGTACGTAATGAGATACATTACGATTTTGAAATTGGTGAAATAAGTGAACCTTTACGAGCAAATGTGTTATAAAAGTAATAACCTGTCTTGAGTACTTGACAACTGCCCGACCTCATTATAGATCGAATATAAATCGAATAAAACATTGTAATTTATTTTTATTTTATTCGAACGTGTCTGAGGCTAGTTTGTGCCAGGGAAGTGCCGGCAGACCGGCACACTGTGCTGCAGCAGCGCGCGGCGCATGCCGCGCACGACCGTGCCGTACGCTCCACGTCAACGCAATGTAGCTGTTCGCGATATGGCCAGAAAACATTTACTCTCTCATTCACATCACGCCTACTTTTAGGCCAACCGATCGTATTATTTCTAATTAACCATTTACTGTCACTATCCAACTCTGTTTATTTTTTAATTGTTTTCTGAATTGGTTGGCTGAATGACACATTCTCTAACATAAAGCAAGTTTGTACTTATACTTCTGCAGACACCCGGTCATGCATAATACGGATGATGACTAATATAAAAAATGTTTGAAAAAATAATGTTATTTCAAAGAAGGCATGGTAAAAATGATACAATCGAAAAAAATTGTTTAATCGATGTAAATTTGAAGAAGCTACACGCTTTAAAAGTTTTTGGAGGGGATTATTCCCGTCCTTGTCGATCGGTACGGACGATATATGGCGCTAGTAGGAAGTTACATAGTCGTGACGTCACTTCTACGATAGTGCTGTCCTTGTCTAACAGTTACTTTAAATCGTTTATAACTTGGCAACTTTTTAAGCTTTTACACTCTTTGTAATACTGTTTGCACAAATGTTTGTTTACAAATGAAACAAACATTTTCTTGAGATTAAAATAATAAAAAAATGTCATCATCCCTATTTCCTTTAGAGGAGTTTTATTTGCAGATGACACATCATTAATCTTTAAAATAGACCGACGGTCTCTAAATCTGGACGACGTGAATAACTCGATTCTTCAAGTCCAAGATTGGTTTACGGTAAATAATTTGGTACTAAGTGAAAAAAAAAACAAATGCATTAGATTTAAATTACCTAATGTTAGAAGTAGCGAATGTGACATCATATTGAATGGAGAAAAACTGGAATTTATTAATCAGACGGTTTTCCTAGGAATCACGCTGGACGAGAAATTACAATGGGGACCACATATAACATCTCTTGCGGGGCGGCTAAGCTCTGCCGCATATGCTGTTAGAAAGATAAGACAGTTAACAGATGTAGAAACCGCGCGTTTGGTCTATTTTAGCTACTTCCACAGGATTATGTCTTATGGCATTTTACTGTGGGGTCGGGCTGCTGACATTGAATCCATTTTTATTTTGCAAAAGAGAGCTGTCAGAGCCATATACAATCTTCCTCGTCGCGAATCTCTCAGGGAACTATTTAAAGGGATTAATATTATGACAGTACCTTGCCAATTCATTTATGAAAATATTATGTATGATAGAAAAAATCTACATCTTTTTAATAAAATAAGTGATAGACATAATTTGAATACTAGAAATAAAGATAAAATAGATCAACCATTTTTCAGATTAGCTAAAGTACATACATCATTTATGGGGTACTGTGTTAAATGTTATAACAAAATACCTTGTGATATATTGCAATTAAATGAAAGAAAATTTAAAATTCCTATAAAAAGTACACTTTGCAGACAAGCTTATTACAAATTAGAGGTCTATATACAAGATAAGAATGCTTGGAAACATGATCCAGCTCCATAGGACAATCCCGTCTAGACAAAATCACACTGGTTGCAATTTTTTTATTTTTTTTTTATTTTTTTTTGTACTTACTCACACACTGACTTATTCCTAGTTAATATTTTAGGAAAGTCATATATTTTTACAATGTTTGTAAATATGTGAGCACAATGTACCTATCGCGTGATTCATTTATCTGTCTTTGCTTTATTTTTAATTCTTCTTACCAATTGTGGTATAGTATTTTTATTCTTGGTGTATCGTCTTCACATATAAAAATATAATTAATGTATTAAAATATTGTAAAATATTTTAAAAGAGTAACGGTGGAGTTTCTTGCCACTTCTTCTCCATACGAAACTACTTTTTGGAAGTGGCGCCTAGAATCAGTTATATTTTTGATGTAATGTTTGACGTTCAAAAGTGTCAATTTATGGGCCTATTTGAAATAAATGCTTTGACTTTGACTTTGGAGCCCGCGATATCGTGTCCGCTTTATCATAATTATATTTGCCCGGCGTGAATTTCACCTTAAAAATAAAAAAATAAAATCCATTTAGTTCAGGTTCTCCCATATTACAATTACAACAAACCTTATAAAAATAAATACAATGTCATCAAATCATAAATACAACGTTAAATAAAAACAGTCAAGTAAATATCAAATAAAAATTTAAAATGAATCGGATATAAATAATATAAAATTCAAATAAAGTAAAATAAAAGTTGAGGGCAAATTTTGGATTACGTCACGTCGGTCGTTAACATGCCCTAGCTATATGCCTACTGCAACACTTCCTATCGCTAAATTCGCCAATCGTCCAGCAATCATCGCTAGGACAGCATTGGAGCTGACACGCACCCCTTGCGCATTGTGGTGTGAAAACAGTCGGTGCGCGCTTCCGCAAACATGCCCGAGGCACTGCAGAAGCGGGGCAGCCCCATTACCGCCCTGAATGCGTTGTTGTACTGGACGCGGAGGGCACTGTAACTTGCCTGTGTATAGCTAGCCCACAGGCTACACGTGTACAAAGAAGTGCAGTATGCTCTAAAAAGTGTGATCTTAACTTGATCAGAACAGCGTGCAAACCTGCGTGTCAACATATTCGGTCTTTTCGACAGGGCCCCCGTTCCCATTCGATGTCAGCATGATCCCTGAGGTCAGCTATGACCAAATGCCCTAAGTATTTAAATTGTTTCACCCAGTCTAGGGCAACACCATTAAGAAAAACTGGTGGTATACTTTGCGGGCATTTAGCACTACTCGTCTCAAAGACCATGCACTGGCTTTTGGCCACATTATATTTAAGGCTGTGCCCACACGCGTACTCCTCACAGATTTGCATAAGTTTCCTCAAGCCATAGACTGAAGCGCTCAGCAGCACCATGTCGTCAGCATAACTAAGGTTGTTGACGCAAACATCATCAACATGGCAGCCGACTCGGGCACTGCTGAGCGCAACGATCAGTGCGTCCATGTAGAAGGTTGAAAAGGGTTGGGGAGGTCAATCCGCCTTGCCTCACGCCGCACTCCAACTTATATGGCTCCGACATAGCCCCCGCCCATCTTACGCTGTTGACCTGGTGCGTATTCCAATATTTGAAGCTTCTTACAAGTTCATGTGGTAAGTTAAAGTCCTCCAGTTTTTTCCATAGAACATCGTATGCGACCAGGTCGAAAGCCCTGGACAGGTCGAGGAAACACGCGTACACGGGTGTTTTACGATCCACGTAATATCTGACGGAATGCGACACAGTATCGCACTCTCTGTAGACAGTTGGGGTCTAAATCCAAACTGATTATCATGCAGCGCTACGAACTTATTTAGCTGTGTATTAAGCAGACCGTCAAACACTTTAGCTACGATTGTGGCTAGTGAAATAGGCCGATAGTTACTTTTATCAGCAAGGTCGCCGGTTTTATTTTTCACTATAGGCACTACCACAGTCCTCATTAAATCGGATGGCAGGTAAGAGTGGTCCACGCACAGCGAATAGAGCATTGCCAGTACCCAAGATATATGAGGCCCCGCGTGCTGCAGGTGCTCGATGCTGAGACCATCATGGCCAGGAGATTTGCCTTTAGTCATATCTTTAATAATTCTTCTCGACACCTCGACATTTAGGGGGGCTGGAAGAGGGCGTTGTCCGCCCTCCGCCTGCGCCCGGTGCGCCTGCTGCGGATCGGGAGAGTGGACGAGATCTCTCTCTCCCTTTCCGCAGCCTGCTTCTGCGAGATCACTGTTTCGCAGAAGGAAACCACCGCGTCCCAGGACTCGACGCCGCCGACCATCGCACTCACAACGGCCGGCAGCGACAGGTCACTGCCTACTTCTGAGATGAGGGCACGGCGCGGTTCCTCCCAAGCGGCACACTCTGCCAGCGTATGCCACGCCGTGTCCTCCCGGCAGTCGACGCAGTGGTGACACCGAGCGTCCGGCTCCCTGTTTATGCGACACAGGTACTTCCCGAAGCAACCATGCCCCGAGAGCACCTGCGTCGCCCGAAACGACAGGGAGCCGTGCCTCCTCCCGAGCCAGAGGTCGAGCACTGGCCGGACCGCCTCGATGGTGACGAGGCCGGCGGTAGGGCGTGAAAGCCTGTCCCGCCATTCCGCCACCAGGACCTCGCAAAGCTGCGACCGACGCTGCTCCATATAGCGCTGCATCGGCCGCTCGCCCCGCGCCCTCGCTTCCTCGCGTCACCGATAAAGTGACGCGAGCACCTTCGCATCTAGGTCCCATGGCGGGGATCCGGCCAGTGCACAAACCGCCTCGTAGGAGATCGTGCGATACCCCCTTATGACTCTGACGGCCATTGCTCTCTGCGGCTTTCGCAGCACAGAGATGCTGGCGGCCGTCAGGTCAGCCGCCCAGAATCAAGAGTACGCTGTGCTGACTTCTATTGTAATAACACAGCCCATGCGGGCTGGGTTATTACAATACACACAGTTTGTACACTCTGCAGGAAAATCAACCTTCTCCAATCGTTTATGACACTTCTTGGTATAGTTAACTACCTGTTCCTGTTTTCTTAAACCCCGTACTACATCCTTGTTGCCACAGTTTGGCTTTTGAGGCAACTTTGGTATTAAAAGATCTAAGTTACATTCAACGATAAGGGGAAAATGGTCTGACCATACCGTTAATATTTACAACTGCTTGTTTTGCCGCTTGACTCACTATACAGTTATCTAACCAGCTACAAGACTCGTGTACATCACTTATAATAGTATATGTTCCCGAGTCTGAGCCCAGAAAGTCAACATCGATACATGACCAGCACTGTTCGTTGCAAAAACTTACAAGCTCGTTAAAAAACAATCCATACATATCGGTATTATAATCACCCAACACAATAACAGATTCAATCCCGTATTCGTGTACGGATTAAAAAATATTTTTTTAAATATTATAGCACTCACCGTACTTAAACAATCCGTAAAGTCAGGCAGGTTTACACAGAACTCATAGGCACGTATATACTCATCACTATAGGACGATTACTCGTTATTTTAATGTCACAAATACGAGGATTATCACACTTCACAACTGAAACTTGTTGAAACACACTGTTTCTCCACAGAAGAGCGACCCCATCATAAGGTCTATCACGTAGTATGCCGGCGAACCTGTCCACTGCTGAGGTTCCAGTGTAGCCAAAGCCACAATCGATCGTGCTTAGGTATGGTATTTCATCCGGAAGTAGCCATATTTCCTCCAGTGCCACTAAATCACAGGTGCGACATAAATCCCTAACACTGTCTACAGAGCGTTTTACGCTCTTGCAGTTGAAGCTGGCAAAACGATAAGGGCATTTATCTATTTTTACTGCTATTCAAACCGTTATCATATAAAAATCTGTTCGACTTTCGACGTTTAAAATTCACAAAACGTCTAAATATGATTCCTTCTGGCCATAAATTTTCGTCTAGGTACAATGTTAACTTGGACTCAGATACTACGAATTTGTAGGCAATATAGTTCCTTTCTTTCTTTCTTTTCAAGATACACTGTTTCCTTTGTCTGGCGTCGAATGTAAGTAATTATGTCAGAAGCAGTCGTTTCACTGTGAATATTCGTAATAATTAATATTTGCCCACGTTGTTAAAGTCGTATGATATCCATGTATACTCTCATCATCATTCGTTGTAACCGGGCTGGAACTGAAACTTAAGGCTTCCAGTGGCTTATGGCCAGTATGCATGGTGATATCAGATCTGCCATAAATGTACTGCCTGAACCGCTCGACCCCAAACTCAATAGCCAGCATTTCTTTTTCTATATTTGCATACCTGGTATGGGTGTCGATGGGCGTGCGCGAGGCGAATTCCACCGGTCGGCTACTCTGCAGCAGCACGGCGCCCAGTGCGAAGCTGGACGCCGTACATCAACAGCACTACCGGTTCGCTGTCGCTGTACAGCGCCAGCACCGGCCTATGTACGTATATTCTACGCCTTCTAAATCTTATAAATGCTGCCGAAGCTTCTCATGAAATACCTCTGGCGCACAGTTTATACCGTAAGGTAAACGTAGAAATTGGTACCGACCAAACGGTGTGCTGAACGTGCAAAGGTCGGCATTTGCGTCATCTATCTGAACCATCCAGAAACCGCAGCGAGCGTCCAGGTCTCTGAATACAGTAGCACCGCGCAGGCGCGATGCCAGCTATCGGTAACGACCGGCCGGCGCACTCGCAGCGCAGCGCCTGCGAGCTGTGCGGCATCGGGCGGTGTCTTAGCGGTGAGCGCTGTCCGGCATGGAGCCCCCTGTGTTATGTTTGTAAAAAGTAAACTCACTTCTCGCTAGTGTGTGAGCAAAAGAAAGCAGACGCGGCCCAGCGGAGCCGCCGCCGTGCCGTCCTCTGGCACGCTGTCCGCCTCTTGCGCTGCTACCGGCTTGAACTAGATTCACTTGTACACCCGCTGATGCGCTCTTGATGCATTTACTTTCCTCTTTGGACATCTCTGTCGCCTGGCAGATTAGTATCGTCTTTGCTAACGATAAATCACCTGTGCGGAGAAGTCTACTCTCACAGTATTATTGGCAATACCACACACGATCTTATCTCGCAACAAGCTCTCGTGCAATCCACTGAACTCACACTGCTGACTCACAATACCCTCAATGCTGTTACTTATTGGTCGATGTTTTCGCAGTTCTCTTGATTGCGTGTGAAAAACTTAAACCGCCTCACTGTGATATTTGTTTTTGTACCGAAATACTTGTCAAACTTTTTCAATACACAATTTATGTCGTTTCCACTTTCACCTTTATCGAACGTGAACGTTGTATATACCTCATAACCAGCCGGTCCAATCAGGTTAACCAATAAACGAGGCTGGACTTCTTTAAGCTCTTTGCTCATTCCAGATGCTTTAAGAAAAACTTCAAAGAGCTTCCGCCATTTGTGCCACGCGTCCGCGCGGCTGGAACACCGTCGAGCTATAATTCCGCTGGCTGACGTGCGTGCTCAATTTTTATTTTCCGTTTTAATTACAAATAAGATGCGTCACGGCACTGAAATACAATATTTTATAGGTTCAAGACGTTTTAACTAGCAAAATTGTTAAAAAGGCACACCGCTGCCACTATCAGTATAATATAGTGTACTCTGTGGCTGCCACCATGTAATGAAACACACACAGGTTGGTTAAACACTGATTTATTTACCCACCCTCACTTACAATTATGATATGTTGACACACCGTCAGACTACTTAATATACTCTTGTGTATTTGACCCTAATTCTAAAAAACTCACGACAACAAGAACCTTAATACTTTTAATAAAATAACCAAATACAACAAAATCAAAAGTGGGTAGAAAAATTTCAGACTAAATGTTCCAATGATAACGATGTTGTCCCGACGAGATGGCTGGCGGCGAAAAAGGGGTGTCAAGTTTTTTTTTTTTTTGGGAATGGCATCTCGCAGGTCAACCTATGAGGTTGTCGTCTGCTTAAACGGACTTGCCTGTGGTTGCCCTAATAAATTAAGGCCTCCAGCCAGGACTTAAACTTAAATACTAACTAAAAACTAAGCGACTACACGTTAAGGGCACCCCCTGTGGGGTACGAACCTCGGCTTAGGGCGTCGCTGGAAGAGGGTAGCAAGGGACTAGCTGGATCAGGATTTGAGTGATTTAGGGATGAATTTAAAGCTACAGGCTCAGCGGCGCGGGCTGGCTCGAGCAAGGGTCGAGGGGTGTCACCGGTGTGCGCAGGGTTTTTATCTTCGGTGAGACCGTAGTGATGTAATTTCCCATAACACTACAAATAGGTGTCTGGGAAAATAATCATATATTGCACTTATAATTTGCGGTATCAATAAAGTTCTCTCTCATTATAATTCGGTGCAACCAGCCACTGCTCACGCTGCTGGTGGTTGTGTGCGGTGTTGGAATACGACAAAATATATCCGTCCCACTTGAGTAGTTTGAGAGTGTTTCTCTTTCATACATATTTACATTGTGCATAACTTGAATATAGTTAAGACGCTAGTGTTCCGTCTGGACCAAGCGAGAACGTACACCCACCTCCAACTATGTCTATCCCAATTATAACTATGTCTTTCATTGGTTCTCAAAACCCCAACAGGTTATGGGCCCAGTGATTTAGACTAAACAACATTCTAAGTAACTTTTAGTGGTTTCTTTTTTAATAAAATGGACAAACTTAAAATGAAAAGTAAGTAGTGTGTGGAAAATTAGAATACGTAATTTATTAAATGAACTTGAAGTGCTTAATGTAATTGATGAAGAAACGCCTAAAGAACCGGACAGTGAGTGGCACAAAAGACAGAGAATCGCTAAGAATACTATAATAGAGTATCTATCGGATTCATTACTGGGACTTACAAGTGAAGAAAATACAGCGAAGGAAATTTTCATGAAGCTGGATTCCATCTACGAATGGAAAAGCATAGCGACTCAATTAGCTTTGAGGAAAAGGTTATTGAATTTCAAGTTTAAAGAAGAAAACCCCTTGACAAAACACTTCCAAGAATTCGAAGACTTATTAATCGAATTAATCGCTGCAGGGGCAAAATTAGAAGAAGTAGATAAGGTAACTCATCTATTTATGACATTACCTAATAGCTATGATGGTGTCGTCACAGCGATTGAAACATTAGCAGAAGACAACCTGACCTTAACCTTTGTCAAAACTAGACTTCTTGATCACGAAATAAAATTAATCAATGAAAGACGCGATACAAGCATGAAAGTTCTCCAAGCGGAAACTACAACAAAACCAAAAACTCAAGACCGACAAAACTATAGAAATTCAAACATGCGACGGTACTCGAATCGACAGTTTTATAAAACCTCATTCAAGCCGAAAAGTGAAAGACTGAAACCAATTAAATGCCATTGTTGCGGGAGAAAGGGTCATGTACAAAAGAATAGTTATTATAGCAAGCAGGCGAAACAACGTTCTGAAAACAACAGAACAGTCCAAACTGTAAAAATTACGGATACTGAAAATTCGAATATCTCGGGATTTGCTTTTATGGTCGCTATGCTGTGGAAATGATCGTGAAGCTCAAAACGAGATTACATTTATTTTGGACTTTCTTAATTGAAAAATGTGCTTTAAATGCTAGAAGCTCATCAAATATGGTCGTAAACAATAATAATTATGAATTATGGCATCAAAGACTTGGCCACATGGGCAAATCCAAGTTTGTGCAAATAAAAGGTAAACAATTTTATTCTGATAATGAACAAATAAATCATGTTACACCAAATGAAAAGTTATGTGAAGCTTGTATAAAAGGAAAACAAGCATGTTTGCCCTTTAATAAATCAAAGTAAAAAAAATATAAAACGACCTCTATTTAATGTGCATACTGATGTGTGTGGTCCCACTTCTTCGACACTTGACGACCAAAAACTATTTTGTATTTTTTGTTGACGAATACACACACTACTGTGCGACATACTTAGTAGCTCATAAATCTGATGTTTTTGCTACGTTTCGAGATTATGTTGCAAATTGTGAAGTTCATTTTAGTTCGAGAATTGTCAATTTGTTTTGTGATGGTGGTGAATATTTGTCAAATGAAATGAAAAAGTACTGTGTGCAAAAATGTATTAGTTACCACTTAACAGTGCCGCATACCCCTGCTTTGAATGGTATTGCAGAAAGAATGATAAGAACAATAACAGAACGAAGTCGAGCCATGATTTCTGGTGCTAAATTAGACAAAACGTTCTGGGGTGAGGCTGTGTTGACAGCTACATATTTAATAAATATAAGCCCTAAAAAGCACTGAAAACAGCTAACACACCATTTGAATTGTGGCATAATAAAAAACCACAACTTAAATATTTAAAGGTTTTCGGTTCAACTGTTTATTTTGTAAATAAAACTAGGAAAACCAAATTCGATGAAAAATCCTTGAAGGGGAAATTAATTGGTTATGAACCGAATGGTTATAAGGTGTGGGATGTGGTAGACGAAAAGTTTGTAAAAGTCAGAGATGTGATAGTTGATGAGATTAATTTCTTGTTAAACAGACCATTGAAGTCTGATAGAGTTGTGCCTGAAAATTGTATTAACTCTGATAACTTTGTCAAACATAACGTAGAGTAACAGAGAGTAGAAAATGTGTAAACAAACTGACAAAATACCAGAATCATTAGGTCCACCACCTAATAAATCTGTAAGTGAAACAGATATGCATCAAAACAGTTCTTCATTTCAAAATAAGTTGACTTTATCTCGAAATAAACTGACTCCAAACAGTCAAAGAAAAAGTGAAAGGATTAAAAACTTGCCCACCGTATCTTATAACGAAAATGAAGATGATAATTCTATGAACTATTTGCTATACACTAAATCTTTAATGTGCAAAATACCTACATCTTATAAAGAAATAGCATCCAGGAATGATAAAGTTTTATGGGAAAATGCTATTAATGAGGAAATTAAATCACTCACTGAAAATGAAACCTGGACACTGGTATCAAAACCCCAAAATAGAAATATCATCGATTGTAAGTAAGTGGGTATTTACAATAAGAAATGATGAATTTGGAAAACCACCAAGATATTAAGCTCGTTTAGTAGCTCGTGGTTTTAGTCAGGAATATTTGGTTGATTATAATGAAACTTTTGCACCAGTTGCAAGAATCGCAAGTTTTAGATTCATATTAGCTTTTGCAAATCAATTTAATTTATTAGTCCACCACATGGACGTAAAAACTGCATTTTTAAATGGGAAACTAAAAGAAGAGATATTTATGAAAACTCCTGAAGGAATCCCAAATACAAATGATTTAGTATGCATATTGATCAAATCATTGTATGGATTAAAACAGTCTGCACGCTGTTGGTTCCAAATGTACGAAAAAGCTTTAATAGAGAAGGGTTTTCGATACTCATCAGCTGATCGTTGTATTTACATTCTAGATGCGGGTGATATTCTTGAAAACATTTATGTTGTACTTTATGTCGATGATCTTGTAATTTCAACGGCTAATATAAATACCATGAATAGTTTTAAAAACTATAAACTTAAAAGACATCCGTTGTTTCTTAGGAATCAGAGTCGAAAGATATAATAACAAAGTAACATTAGACCAGGAATTGTACATAAAAACAGTTTAAGAAAAATTCAACATGATTGATTGTAAAACTGTCAATACACCTTTGGAAACTAAAATAGATTATACCGCATTGAATTCAAATGAAACAACAAAGGCACCTTGTAAAAACCTTATCGGGTGCTTGATGTAGATAATGGTATGCACTCGTCCTGATTTGAGCTTTAGTGTAAACGTCATAAGTAGATTTGCTAACAAAAACAACAGTACACTATGGTTGTATTTAAAAAGGGTTTTACGTTACTTAAAAGGTTAAATGGATCTCAAGTTAACTTACGTGCGGAGTGACAATACAGTTAACATATTGACTGGCTTTGTTGATTCTGATTGTGGAAGTGATGAAATAGGTCGCAAAAGTACAACAGGTTACTTGTTTAAATTATTTGAACAATGCACAATATGCTGGAACACAAAGAGGCAACTCACAGTTGCGGCTTCATCCACTGAAGCAGAGTATATGGCCTTATTTGAAGCTGTTAGAGAGGCCCTGTTGTTAAAAATCGTTAGTGACCAGTATTAACATTGAATAACCCAATGCAATTCCCATTTATGAGGATAACAATGGGTGTATAAGCATTGCAAGTAATCTTACGAGTTACAAACGATCAAAACTTATAGTTATAAAGTATCACTTTTCAAGAGAACAGGTGGAGAAAAATGTTATTAAAATTATTTATGTTTCCACAGGTAATCAGCTAGCTGACATACTAACGAAGTCATTACCGACAGTGCGTTTTTCACACATGAAAACGAAACTCGGTATAATATAATTTTATAGAGTAAATGAGATTTATTTGTAAACTATAAAGAATCTAATTATAGATAAGAATCACTTGGTCTGATTAGGTTTTCCTGGGTTTTTCCTAATCCTGTGCATCGAATGGTGGACCATATAAACAATTGTACTCCCAGATAAGGAAGGTTTGCGATATTATTATTGTAAATATTATTTGATAATTTATTTTGAGAAAGAGGATTTATATTGGGGGGGCGTGTTGGAATACTACAAAATATATCCGTCCCACTTGAGTAGTTTGAGAGTGTTTCTCTTTCATACATATTTACATTGTGCATAACTTTAATATAGTTAAGACGCTATTGTTCCGTCTGGACCAAGCGAGAACGTACATACCTCTCCTGCCGAATAAAGAGAATAAATTAATAAGTGGAAATTATAATTATGTCTTTCATTGGTTCTCAAAACCCCAACATGCGGCGCATGAGATAGACTCAGTCCATGAACGAGAACGACATGCCCGCATATAACAGGTCTACAGGAGGAAAACTGTGAGGAGAACTAACCTCACTGCGTACCGTGATAGTATGCTGTCTCTCTTTCAGGTACTAGAGCCAACTGTCAACGTCTCGGCCCAACGACTATCATCGTTTAAGACTTTTTGATTCGAAAGAGGATCAGCATGTCGATTCTGTACAAAGAAACATTTAATTACTACATAACAATAGCGAACAAAATCGTAATCCGATACTTATGTCTTAAAGTGGTTATAAATCGCTCAGTCTAGTGTGGTACGTCGATGTCAAATCTATCAAGTCGCAATCATGTCCAATAGGAGAAGAATATTTTCTAATAAAATATGCCGAATTACGCAATACGATATTGCAAATTTCGTTATCGTAAAACGACTAGACCTAACATCGGTTTATTTTCGTAATATTTTTTTCTAAATACTCAGTAATTATAAAAAAAAATTACTTTCATTAATAGGTCTAGAACATTTACTAATATTGTAATAGACGCCCTCTATTGCTGAGTAGCTTTACTACTGCCTTGTAGAGATGCGATGTTGTTTATTTAATGAGGCTAATAATAAATAATGACACTTAAATTAATATAATACTGTTTGAACATAATCATGAAATCTAATTTAAATGTAAATGGAACAAGCACTATTCGTTCAAGTAGGTTTATATTATTTTGGTTTCGGTGTGTAAATAATGTAGAACGTGAAAAGTGGCTACGGTTTGTTAAAATAAACCGTATAGAAGAAAGTTGGCTTTCATATGCTTCTTTAAAACGGGAAGCGGCTGGAAGCATATTAAAAGAGGGGATATCTACTTTGGAAAAACTGGCCGATCAATAAAAAAAGGATCTTTATCTTGTACTATAAGTGAAGTGAGTTGACCGATTCTAAATTTTTTGGAGTCGTTCTCTATAGTACAATAGTACACTGCCTATGGACTATAGATCGTGCACGCACAACGACATATCAAGCTATACATTTCTAGTATATGCTGACTTCTCATCGAGCGAGGTCAGCTAAAACTGGAAATGTATACCTTGATATGTCGTCGTGTGTACTATTTTACTATTTACTACTCACTGGACTTTGCTACTTTAAAAAATTCGGCAATGAATGGTAGGTCTGACGTTGAGGACACAAGTGGTACGGCAGCCCATGCTCTGATCTGTTGGTTGTCCTCGCTATCATTTTTTGATCGATCGTCAGGTATAAGATTCTTAAGTAGAACGTCCGTGTAACCAATACCAGTGGTATGAATGTTATTGACTTTGATGTTTGGACGTAGGTATGCAAGGTCGACTGATCTGTTTGCTTTAAGCTCTTAGAGCAGAGCTTGTACTAAGGGTACTAGACAATGGATATATAGTTTTTTATACAGTAAGCGTTCAAAAGTGCATAGGTACGTTAAGAGTCGTATTGCTGTGAACTTGCGGTATGTGTTTAAACGACACACACCACAAAGATCGCAGTTTTGCACGCACTGCATGAAACAAAAATATACTTCCGTCGGTATGAAACGTTCCGGTTGGTATGAAACCATTTGTTTCATATTCATTCACCATGTGAAGTCTTGTTTAAATAAGCTTTCCACTTCAGAAACAAGCGCTCCGACTAGCAAGGATTCTCTCTTCATCACATCTCTTAACCCACAGATACATAGTATTTCTCTAGAACAAAGAATGTTATATAAATAGACATCTCTTAGCAAAATACTATAAACTAAGTCGACCTCGAACTCGTATCAGACTTGAGCTCATCTGCATTTTTAGCTGCACTAAAACGCATGTCTTCAGGTCGGGGTAAACCACATAACATCTACAGCGACAATGGCACCAATTTTGTTGGAGCCAATATAGCACTGCAGCAAGAACTGACAAAACTGCGCTAGACATTCAACGACGAGTTTTATACAGTGTATGAGTTGGGAATGCAGTGGCATTTTAATGCCCCCCGCCTGGCCAAGTGGAGGAAGCCTGTGGGAAGCAGCGGTAAAAAGTCTGAAGCATCATCTTCGACGTGTTGTTGGTGAGGAACAAATCACGTTCGAGTAATATATAACTCTACTGGCTCAACTCGAAGTATGTCTCAATAGTCGGCCGCTGTGTGCACTTACAGGGGACCCAGATGATTTGAATTATCTAACTCCTTCACACTTTTTGAGCAGCGGCCCCATAGTGACTATCTTAGACACCCAACAAGATGAAAGGACAAGGTGGAAGCGAACACAGAAAAATTTCGAACATATTTGGAAGAGGTGGCAATCAGAATTTCTCGCAATACTCTCAACAAGGAGTAAATGGAAGAGACCTCACAAAAACGTTCGAGTAGATGACGTTGTCATCATGAAAGTTGTTCAGTTCATGGGTAGAATCACCCCTTGAAATAGTGTCAGCAAACGTTTTTACACCTTAAATGTATAGATTACAAAGATAAACATTTACAGAATTAGGTTAAATATACAATAACTAGGTTAGATAAATGAAGTAGGATATGTAATAGAATACAAAAACAATAAATTCACATGATAAAAATCTCAACCATGGGGAACTTAACTCTTGTTATACGCGGCAACACTGAATGGCGTTGTTGGGTTCATGTTATTTTATGTAGAAATTTCGATATTATAAGAAACTTACTGATGGTATGTTATCCCAGTGTCCTTCTATTTCTTGTAATATTATTTTTACACAGTTTCACTTCGCAAACTGGCATTTTAATTCGGATTATGCCCAAAATTTTATAAAACATTCGGCACGTGTACGTCACAGACATCTTGCAGTGTGACTGGCTCGGGTACGCCGACTTCGGCGTAGTATTTGTTGCCGCATTTGACAAGTACACCGGCGGTATCTAGTCGAGCGCAGCGAGACCATTCATTTATCTAAGTTCTCCTGCTAACCTGCAGATGACCATTACATCGAATGCCAGCCAGTTTGAAAACAATTTTATCGAAAGAGGTTCTATTTTTGATTAACTGATCCGAATCTCCAAACTGATTTAATTCTTCAATATTAAAACCATTCGAGAAATTAACATTAAAAATGATGAACGTGCGATTACCATTACTACCGTCACGATTCATAACTATTTAGGGTGGATTTCACCAATGAAACTGAACGCAATCAGCACATAAATTAGGTTTAGTGTCATTATATTCTGTGGCATATTGACACTGAGGCTCTTGAAGGTGTTTTAGATGCGCAGAAGGCGATCCGTGTGTGGGCAATTTGTAGGTTTTCCCTTGAGGGCTTACATAACCGTTTGATGGTAAATGAGGGAAGCTCGCCACTCCAGGTAACGATAGCGTCAGCGTTTATAGCCGTATGCCGTGTTTATGCGTGTGAACACGTTACTGCACTCAACCATAATAAGGTCGATACTGATTCTATGAGCTAGAAGTTATTAAGCAGTTCATCTCATGGACTCGCTAAAGCGACTCTGAGTTATTGTTTAGTCTCAGTGCCGGTGTAAACCCTGATCGCCGTCAGAAGCCGTCACCTCTTTCAAAGAGATACAGTGGCCCTGGCACAGGCAACTGAAGGAACACAGGTGGGTTTTAGTCAGTAAAAGTCTGACACGCCCTCCCGCTCCACTCAGAGCGGAAGAAGTCATTTGATGACTTCCCAGCCAAAAAAAAAGGAGTCGGAGGTTTTGCAGCTTCAATTTATAAAATACAACCGTGACTTTTCAGATTGTTTACAATGATTAGGTTCAATGTTGTCCGCATCACAACCCCTAGCTAACTTTTCAAGGAATACCGTTAAAATTTTGATCCTTAGTACCTAACTTTTATATAAATCAAACAGCATGTCAATGTACCTATTCAGCATGTACTTAAACTTAATCAATTTGATCACACTGATAATAAATTAAACATGAAGCTATCGGAGTAAGCGGTTGCCGGAAAAGTTTATAATTCGGCCACTATATTTTACAGACTGATTGCGAATTGATATCGTTTATAGTGGCGATAGTAAACGATAGTATGCACGTGCATAACTACATAACTTTAGTAATTTATTACTTCTAAATCGTGTTAAAATGTTGCTTTGCTTTCTACGCATTTCAGTACTAAATGAGGACAAGCGGCTATAAGACTATACCGGCGATACCTATGTTATGGCAGATATCCGTAGACTATCGTCCTAGCGTCCCTCTTGTATAATTGCATACCATATGTTTGAGCACTATGCACCTACTATAAAGCTTTGATTTACTGGGTACGTCTTCCATTGACTTGAACGTGCCCTGGCGGCTAAGAGTATGTCATGCTCACTTAAATGTCTTCCTGAGTGTGGCATGGGTGTTGGATCATTATAAGTTTCCTTCGATATGGTTAAACTGAATAGTGCTGATCCTTACATTGTACGTGGACGGTTTATTACATTTTTGTAATAGTTTTTTTTTGTTTGTTTTTATCTTGTTCTTACGGACGCTTTTAACATGCACGTCTTTTTACATTGTTCTCACATCTATTTAATAAATGCAACATGAATGATAATTTTGTGTCCGTGGTGTTTCTTGCCTGTTCTTCTCCATAGGTACCTACTACGCTTTGGAATCGGCCACTAGCTCCATCTTTCTGACTGTCCGACCCCTTGACAGTTTAAAAGTGCCTGTAATTGTTTTTTTTATACTTGAATACTTTGAGTTTGAATTAGACTGGGTGATTACTTGTTATCTGGTGGGCCCTTGCTTGTTGCCGCACAATACCAAAAGCACCTCTTAAGTTTCATAGAGGATAGTGAAAGTTTATATAAAATAACATCAGCACTCAACTGTATGGTTGCTCACTAAATAAAATAGTCTAGATATTTGATTTAGTGATCACGAATATTTCAAGGAGGCTGTTATTGAAAAGCCGGCGCGGCTTCGTGGGTCTGCAGATAGTTGTACATAAATGGTCTGAGTTCTGACCGTTTATGTTAGATGGGTGATGGAGGATTGGGAAACACGGACAAAGGAGTAGGAAGCATGAGCTAATGAAATCGAAGGCAGATTTATATAACTGAAGAGCAAAACCCGAATTTTGAATAGTATAGGGAGAGATTTAAACAAGGTACCTTGACGAATTAAAAATATGTTTAAAATATACTGTTCGTCTTGGGTAAATGAAGAACTGTTCTTAAATTGCCTACAAAGAACAACTTGAGTCTTACTTAGATGTCTGATAGTCGAAAAGCTGACAAAAGTAAAAAAACCCGCAGTTCGTTAATCCAATAACCAAACAGGTGATTCACCGACCCAGGAGACCAATTGCTCCTTGTTTAGATTCGTATCCACCATTCGGATAAAAGGAAATTCAAGATAGAATACTGTGAAACTTAATCAACCATTTATTACAATAAGTCATAAACCATTATTTTAATTACAAAGTGTTGAAAATATTACATTTAAGAAAAAAAATACCTGATCTAAAAAGAAAACTATAACACGCATAAATAATTATATTTCAATTATTCAATAAAAAAAAAAACTTACATCAAAATCATTTCCTAATAACATAAAAACACAAAAATTATTCAGAAATCATTTCATTTTATCGTTCGCATAACATCTATAAACTCATCGAGACTGTAATGTTTATACTTTTGAATTCTATTGGCAACTTGTTGTATAAGAAGACAGATTGTACTCCGGGACTATGATGAACCATGTTCAATTTTGGATGGATTGTGGAAGGTAAGTTTTTCTTACGGGTACTGTTTCTCGTGCAACTTCTTAAAAAGTTTGTTAACAACACTAAAATATAGAGTAACACTAAGACACACGGCACTGTTTAATGTTAAGTGTGATGAATTGGTCCCCCTGCACCATTCTGTTTATTTTATGCGGAGCATTGTCCTTAAAGCTCTTTTTTGAATTATTTTGTACTGGTAGTTGTTGCCTCAAAACTCAATACTATATCGGAGCCTTGATTCAACAAACGCAAAGTATACCATCCCAAGTTGGGCCAAAGTGAGTTCATCCCTCAGGCTTTTGTGATAGCTTAGCATGATGAGCCAACAGACTTCGTTATTGACAGTGTCCAACCTTCTAGTTGATAATAACCAAAGGTAGCTGTGAACTTCAAGTCCACACGCCACAAAGGTTTTTGCACACCTCCTTCTCAACCTTTAAACAACCATAAAACGTGTATCTAACAATAAATCGTAATCATTTTATCATCTAGTCAGATAAAATTTTAGTATAAATGACGTGAACTCTGGTAGAAAATTAATAGATACTTTGTATCTTGCAGCTATAAACAAGCAGCATAAGTAAGTACCTGCGTTTATTAAGATTTTTTAAATATTTACTTTACATTGTGAATAATCCACTTCTCATATCACAGTTTCTTATCATATGAATGAATTCAAAGAGCCATGTCATTTATTACATCATTACCTCATTATTAGCGGTTAGCCTCCCAAACACAATAAATAAATAATATTCTGTTTCCAGAAATGAAATTCCTGCTGTCTGTTGCTGCCGTCATTGCCGTGGCCGTCGCTGTGCCCACACAGCGCGGTCTAGTGGCCGTTGGACCTGCTGGCCCCACCTTTGCCCCGGAGCCTGTCGCCATCGGACCTGCCACCATCGACTCCTTCGAACCCATCGCTATCGGACCCGCCATCATAAACCCCATTGAGGGTATCGCTGTCGGACCCGCCATCGTCGATGGTTTCGAACCCATCTCTGTTGGACCCGCAATCATTGACTTCCCTCTGCCCGACGGTGGTGCCATCGCAGAGTCAGTCATCGTACCCTCTCCCGTGTCCGTTGTTGAAGGCATAACCACCGAGGTCGCTTCCGGCATTCCTCTGGTCCAGATCATCCTGAACATCAACCAGGCCGCTACGTCCAGCCCCATCTCCGTCGGACCCGCTGTCGCCCCCGAGCACGTCGAGATCAAGCCTGAGCCGGTCCATGTTGTAGAGTCTGCTCCTGAGCCCGTGCAGGTTGTTGAGGTCGCTCCTACTCCCGTGCAGGTTGTTGAGGTCGCTCCAACTCCCGTGCAGGTTGTTGAGGTCGCCCCCGTGCCCGTCCAGGTTGTTGAGGTCGCTCCTACTCCCGTGCAGGTTGTTGAGGTCGCTCCAACTCCCGTGCAGGTTGTTGAGGTCGCCCCCGTGCCCGTCCAGGTTGTTGAGGTTGCTCCTGTGCCCGTTGAGCCCGTCCAGATCGGTGTCCCCGTCATCCCCGAGGCCGCTGTCGTCCTCCCAGAGGAACTCAACTAAATGTCTGCCATCGCGAAAAATGACAATTCAACATCTAAAGTTCTTTGAACTTAAATTCCTTGGACTTTCTACCAACACCTTGAAGCGCTTGTATGTCCAAAATATTGAAATACATTAAAACATCTAAAATGCAATTTTTTTGTTGTTTTCTTTCCTGCCTTCCTAAAGTATACAAATAAATAACTTTAACGCCCTACAATTAAGCCGTGAGTAAAATCTATTACACAATAATTCTGAAAACAGTTTTATCGACGATTTGTAGTTTCTCTTGTTTCAATACTATCTCACAATCTCAACCCTTGACATTTGACACAGAAAATCATGAGCACTTGATTTTTTCCATTTAAGACTAAATTATTAACAGTGAACCAACTTTGGACCAGCAGTAGGGCGTTATTTACGTCGTCAAAACTTGTAGCACGTACCTTAAAAATTAAGTTTGTTGTCAGCAATTAACACCAATGTGTGTTGTGGTTGATTCATTCATAAATTGATTAGGTCATTAATATACACTAAAAAGAGGAAAGCTCCCAATATCGAGCCTTGTGGAACACCTATTTTTTCTTTGTAAACCAAGTGAATTGACACCATTTATTTGAACTTACGTCTATCATTTATGTGATATTTATCTTAACTGAGCGCGTAAGCTTTCCAAGTCCGTATTGCTTAAGTTTCACGAGCAAGGTTTCGTGATCGACGCAATCAAATGCCTTGGAGATGTTACAATAGATTCCTATGGCGTCTTGGGCCTCTCGTTAAAAATGTGTTGAATAAGGTTTCACCGGCATTGGTAGTACAGCGCCCTTTGGTGAAACAATACTGTTGATCGTAAAGGATTTTATTAGTGTTAAAATGATTGAGCATTTGATTAAGCATTATCTTTTCAAAAACCTTGCCGAAAACAGGTAACTTGGACACTGTTCTATAATTATTGGTGACTTTACTGTCCCCGGATTTGAAAAGTGATATTACCTTACTGATCCACAAACAAATTAAATTTTAAGGCTAAGTAAGACGCTATAGTCTCAATAATGGATGTACAGACTTTAGTAGATATTCCTCAAAAATCTTCGGTCAATTTGATCTTGATTTGCATAAAAACTTGTAATTACACAGTAGTATTAGTAGGACACTTTTTTTTTTCTGTGACAACCCGCGATCAGTTTTGTACTTTTAGCGGATGGGTTGGGGGTAAACATTAGCGGGAAGAGCGTGACTCCAGCGAGCCATCTACTCCGTATTCGTACTTAGGTCCACACAGGTGTGGGTGGACTACACGATGTCTTTCCTTTTAAGTCTTTTCCTGTAGCTTTTTGTTTTCAGTGCGGCAGCCAGATTGTTGGGGTGCCTTTCCAGTTTTTCCTGATACCTTTTTGTGATGTACTTGATTTCGTCCCAGACGGTATTCGTTGATAACTCCTTGTGTATTTAGCGTTCGTGACAAGCCAAGGAACGCCGCTGATTGACCTCAAAATAGCGTTTTGCATTCTCTGAATGATGCTAATGCTAGAGTTACAGGCACTGCCCCAAAGTTGGATTCCATAAAGCCACACTGGCTTCAAGATTACTTTATAAATTAAAAGTTTGTTATCGGTACTCAGTTTACTGTTGCGTCCCATGATCCAGTGTAGGTTCTTATAACGGATGAAGATGTTTCTTCCACGTTAGACGTCTTTCGAGATGTAACCCTAGGTATCTTACGCTTTCGTGGTGAGATAGTGTGACATTCTCGAGGTGTACAGGTGGGCAGTCACCCTTTCGCAGCGTAAATGTGACGTGGACAGATTTGCTTGCGCTTGTCTTTATCCGCCACCTTTGTAGCCATGTGGTTATTTTGTCCAAACTCCCTTGCAGCATGTGTGAAGCCATAGCAGGATCTGTGTGGCTGGCCAGTATTGCGGTGTCATCAGCAAATGTTGCTGTAGTCAAATCAAATCAAATCAAAATATTTTATTTCACATAGACCTACATGGGCACTTATGAAACGTCAGATTCTAGGTGCACGGTTCCAATTGGTCGTTTCCCATGGAGAAGAGCCGGCAAGAAACTCCATGGTTACTCTTTTAAAAATATGTCTTTTACAATGTTTTCCAATTACAGTGATTAACAGGTATGGGAGGACAGTGTAGGCCTGTCAACAGGTACCATATGTTAAACAAATAGACAATTGTCTATAATTTATAATCCACAGGGCCTACGACGTTCTCACATTTACAAAATATAAAATAATCTAATAAAGTAAAATAAAAAATAATTAAAAATTTTAGGTATATAATGTCAAATAATGAAAGAATTATGTCAGAGATATGTAAAAGTCCATATCTAATAATAAAAAATAAAAATTAAACACCATTAAGTAGTAACCTCATCAGCCTGCGGGAGATCTGCAGTGTATAATGTGTGCAACACCGGTCCTAGTACCGACCCTTGCGGTACACCAGCAGTTATATTATGGAATTGCGATGTCACATCTGCATCTTTAACTTGAAATACTCTTTCCGACAAATAGGATTTCATTAGTGAGTAGTACTGGTGGGGAAGTTTTATTTTCAGCTTGTATAACAGGCCCTTATGCCAAACTTTATCGAAAGCCTGTTGTATGTCCAGGAATACTGAGGAGCAGTATAACTTTTCTTCTAGGCTTTTCCTTATCTTATCGTAGATTCGATGGACTTGTTCAGTGGTAGAATGTGCCTGTCTGAAGCCGAATTGGTGGTCGGGAATAATTTTCTCATTATTTATGATAGGTAATATTCTACACATCAGTAGCTTCTCGAAGACTTTGGAGAGGATTGGCAGAAGGCTTATGGGTCTGTATGAAGTTACTTCGTTAGGAGGTTTACCCATCTTGTGTATTATTATGATTTGGGACATGCCAGAGGAAAATACTGGATTCTCAAAATGGCATTAAAAAGTGATGTAAGAAACACGATGGCTTTTCTGGGTAGCTGTTTCAGTACTTCTTTGGTGAGGAGATCGTACCCGGGAGCTTTCTTGTCTTGAAGCTTTGAGATAAGCCTCCAGACTTCGCGTACTGTAATAGGGCGTGGGGGTGGCGACATTTGGAAATCTTGTTGTAGGACGCTATCAACTAGTTCTTCATTTTCCAAGTCTATGGCTGGATTTGGTGTAAAGACTTTTTCGAGGTGCCTTGCAAATGCGTCTACCTTTTCCTGGGATGTTCGCGCCCAACCTGATGCGGTTTTAAGAGGATGCCTAGCATTATGAGGCCTGTTATAGTTTTTAGTGAACTTCCACAATTAATAATTTGTCGATGCAGTGGCTGTTAAATACTCCAATTGATCTTCCAATGTCATATTGTTCCAATTGTGTAAGATTTCTTTTAAGTTTTCAGAAGCTTTATTAAAAACAGCTTTATCCACTGGTAGCCTACTTTGATGCCATATTCTTCGAAGTCGTCGTTTATCAAGTAGAGCGTTTTTAACATCTAGTGGGTAATTACTATGCCGATCTTTTATTTGGTTCTCTGGGGTGTTGATCCAACAAGCTTGTTGAATAAGTGTTGTTATGTACTTTGTTGCCTCTTCTATGTCATCCGGAGTTTTCAAAGGTATATTCAGTTGTATGTTGTTGTCAATAAAATCTCTGAGGGATTCCCAGTCCGTGTGTTTGGGCGTAAGCATTTTTACGGTTTCCGATTCTATCAACATAGTGCTTATTGTTAATATAACTGGGGTGTGGTCTGAGGAGCTGTCGTAGCAGGATTCAGGCTTGAGGTAGTGCCTCGGTAGTCCCTTCAGTACAAAAAAGTCAAGGAGGTCTGGGATTTTGTTAGGGTCTGTTGGCCAGTACGTGGGTTCACAGGTGGAGGATACCAATAATTGTTTTTTTTCTATGCTTGTTTTAAGTTGTCTTCCTCGCGTTGTAGTGAGTCTAGAGCCCCAGCTAATATGTTTAGCGTTCCAGTCACCACCCGCAATGAAACGATTTCCGAGCTGGTGGAAGTATCGTGTAAACATATTTTCGTCTATTTTATATTTAGGGGGGCAGTATAACGCCGACACGTTAATGTAGCCCGTGTTATCCTCCACAGCAATTGTTGTTGCCTGAAGGTGTTCAGTTCTGTATTCTGGCATTAAATGATGTTTCACCTTCTTGTGGACGATGACCGCTGCTCCACCTTGCCCAGTGCCATCTGGGTGGTTTGTCATATAGCATTGATGTTCTTTGAATTTGACGTTTGTGTTGCAGGTACCATGGGCTCGGCTACGAGAAGAATATCAATCTTGTGTTCAGAGATTAGGACCTCAACCTCTTGTTTGTTGGGGGCTAGTCCGTTAAGGTTCCAGGTAGCTATTCTTAGTGCATTCATTTTGTTAGTCGATCGACGAGCTTGGTTATGGACACTGGTAAATAAATTTACAAACTCTTATTGTAACTTTATTTACCAGTTCATGATTATCGCAAATGACGTCATGACGTCATGACCACATGAATAAATAAAGTAGATGCATATGTTGCCAATAATGCTTTAGTCCAAACACATTCTAGATGAACCTAAAATCTTACTTGGATCAAAGAAGATTCCAAGTAAAATACGAGGAAGAACTATCAAAGCTTTACTACATCACCGCCTCATTTTCACAAGGATCTGTGCTTGGGCCAGTCCTTTATTCAATATATACGGCAGACTTGCCTGAAACTAAAGATGTGTTAACAGCAACATACGCTGATGACACTGCAAGCCTTGCAAGTGATAAAAATCTGAACAACGCGTCGCTTAAACTGCGGGTACTGCTGAGTAAAATTAACATGTGGCTTCAGAAATGGAGAGTTAAACCTAGCGTTACTGTATTGACACAAGTAACATTCACACTACGGAAAGGTGACTGTCCACCTGTGCCTATGGAAACAAACTGTTACCAAGCAATAACAGAGTGAAATATCTCAGTCTACATCTGGATAGAAGACTCACCTGGTCTTACCACATCAAAGCCAAGAAAACAGAAGAGACCTTGCAATTCAAAGGTCTATCTTGGTTACTAGGGCGCCAATCCCCGCTGTCTCTCAGTAACAAACTACTAGTCTACAAGGCTATTATAAATCCAATCTGGACCTACGGGATAGAGTTCCGGGGCTGTGCTAGCTACTTCAATATCGAGATCCTCCAGAGATTTTAAAAATTGCTCTTAGAACTATTTCAAGTGCACACTGGTTCGTGAGAAACACGGAAATACATGAATACTTCGAGATACCGACCGTAAAAGAGGAAGCCTGTAAAATAAGCAAGAGATACAAAGAAAAACTCAATAAACACAAATTAATTAGCTAAGAACCTAATAAATCGACAAGAAGAAGTAACTCGCCTAAAAAGATGCCAAATACTAGACATAGACCAGAGAAGCTAAATGCTTTGTGACCACCAACTCACACGGTCACGTTTAATGGAACTGCACCCAATCATTCAATAAACAATGACATGTATATATTTACTGTATAAAGTGATGCGGCCGGCGCGCGCACACGTAAATACCACGAATCCGTGGTCTGCATGTCAGTGCGCGGCCGCGCTCCATCCCGGCCGCTTGTATGCTTCTATTATGTAGGTCACTACAATACTCCTCGCCAGCGAAGCGCACAGGTGGTTTTGATGTTCTGCCTGATCTCGTAGTGTGGGCGTAAGTTGGTGTGTCCTCTTTCCTTTCCTCTGTATTTAGGAAGTAGGCTGGCTTCAATCTGTCTATCGATATGTTTGCGATTCTGTTTGCCAGCTGCACACTAAAGTATTTTTTGCTGCGGTCGATCACTTTATGTGGACCGCTGTACGTTGGAGTCAATGGCTTGCGGACTGCGTCATTGCGAATTTATACATGTGTACATTTATTAAGATGCACGAACACCGCCTGATTTGTGTTGCTTACTCGCTGTACCTGGGCCTTTTTAAATGCTTCTCTTAGGTGGTTTAAGAAATGTGATGGTGGGTTATATTCATTCTGTTCCTTTTACATCATTTAAATAAAAGCAATCAGGAAGAAATATAACATGTTGCATCCAAGGATCATCGTAATATTCCCAATCTTCGAATGTGCACGACCACACGAAAGACACATCACTTTACCGTTTAAACCACTTCCACAGTAAAAAAAAATCTGCATCAGCCATTTCCATCGCCAATCTTCGTTTTGAATCTACTGCAGCCCAGTAACGTCTGAATTAACATAATCGAATTTTATTTTCATTATACATAACGCGGGGCTGGAATCATTTTATGAGTCACTTGATACGGGTGTGTATGAGAGCATATTGAGAGTGTTGTAAATTAATCAAGATGTGGTGCAAGTCATACCTTACGGGCCAGGACTTACCTATTGAAGTATTTTTTTGGGTATCTTTAGATTATTATAGCACTGTTCGTTGTGGTATTCTATATCTAATGTATTTGTTATGAAATAAAACAAATTTTACTCAAAAACCTTTATTCTCATATTATTGTTATGATATAAACAGTTATACAAATAACTTATTAACTTTAATTTTTTTCAAGGTTTCCCGTATCTTCTAAATTACTGTTAAGAATACTTTTATTATCAATCCACTTTTTTAAACAAGTAACATTTTTAAAGCACTTATTTCGAATGATACACACAGCTAAATATATCACTAGAAATTCCATAATAATCAAATAAACTAGGACAGTTCTTATCTTCTAAATTATATATTTGATCATGTTTTACAATTTTTAAAATTAACAACCTTTCGTGTTAGTTTTCCTGCTCCATCTTTCGAAACCGCTAAAGGTAATACGTACAAATCTTGCTGATTTAAAGGTATTTCATCATTTTCATTAAAAATGTTGGTATATGGATTATATGTATGAATTTCATAACTCACTACAGAGTTGTCGAATTGTGGTAAATCATTTACTTGAAGAATACTCATATTTTAAATCCTAAAGCACGTAGTTTTTTTTTTCATCATAACTTTGTTTTTATAGTTCGGATAATATATCTTCGTCTTTTGAAGAACGAGAGCGAGTAAAACTATTAACTTTGGCAGTTGATTTTATATTGTAAAGAATAATTTTTATTATTTTCTCAATCTAATTGACATTCATCTCTTACATACATACATAAACTCACGCCTTCTTCCCATGGGGGTAGGCAGAAACCACAGAACGCCACCTGCTACGTTCCTTACATACTCCTTTTGCCTCGTTTACGTTCATACATCTGGTCATACACGAGCGCCGGTTGAGAGTACTTCGCACCTGACCTTTCTGAAGAACATCACCAATAAGGTCACTATATGTCCTCCTAGGGCGTCCCCTCCCGGCGTTTCCACTCACATCTGCCATGTATTTACATGGCAGATGTGAGTGGAAACCTTTTGTTAGTCTCATTTCATTCATCCGCTGAACATGACCAAACCATCTAAGCATACTCTTTTAAATTTTTGTCACTACATATTCTTTTAAACCACACCGTTGCCTTATCACATCATTCCTCAGCCTATCATTCAGAGTCACCCTACGCATGCTCCGCAAGGAACGCATTTCCACAGCATTTATTCTGCTTTCATGCTTCTTTTGCCACACCCAACATTCACTTCTATACTTAAGCGTACACACTATTGTGAACAGCCAGTCGTGCCTTCTTGGACATCAACTGGTTGGTCACAATTGCATGTGTAGCACCATTCACTTTATTTCCCGCATTCACTCTCCTTTCGACATCTCCATCAATCTTTCCATCCCTTGTAAACAGACTCCCCAAATATACGAACTCACTCACTTGCTCCACACTTTTACCATTTATTTTACCATCACACACCGATACATCATCTTCTCTTTCAAACACATTCATCTCTTGTGACAGATAAAGTCAAAGTGTTGTCTTATGTAGACGACACTTACCATTTAAACCTTTTAGAGTGATGATTTGATATAGCTTTGCTTTTTCCAAAACTCTTTAAGAAGTTTAATGCATAAATGTCCGCAATTGAATAAGTTATTATTTTGTAAATTATTATAATTATAATTAACTAGCTGCTCCCCGCGGTTTCACCCGCATAAATTATGATCCCGTGGGAGTATCGGGATAAAAACTTTGTGTTAATCCAGGTTATAAACTCTGTATGCCAAAGTTCATCCAATTTCGTTCAGTAGTTTCTGCGTGAAAAAGTAACAAACATCCATCCATACTCACAAACTTTCGCGTTTATAATATTAGTAGGATATTGTCAGAACCCACCCCACATAGCGAACAAATTCTATTGGAGGTTTCAAGTTGCCGTAACTGTCAAAGTACTCAACATATTCATTAAAATTATATAGGCTACCCAATGTGTACCAGAATTTTTTGAATTATCCAAATTTATGATTCCGCTCACTTTAGAAAACGGAGGCTTCGGTAAGGTATCTCTCATAAACACTGTGAAAATATGGAACATTTTTGGTAAAATTTATGATATCTGTATATTAGTAAGAGCACGATTAGGTAGCCAATAATTTAGTTTTTTTTCTTTTAATTTTGTATATCCCAAGTCCATCCTAGTAACGGTTTAGCCGCAGTCCGTTTCCAATACATACACCTTCCACATTGTTACTATGTATTTTCATTTCTTCTAAACGCTTTTTTGCAACTCTATATTCATTTATGGTTTTGACGATACCAGCAATTCCGCTTGCAATGCTGCCGGCAGCGGACAAACCAGCAAATACTGGTATTAAAGGTGGAACCCCTCCAGACTTACTGCACTGAACTGTTATGCAGTTTGGCAGACGATAATGTAACGTTATGTTCATACAGATTTTGAATAAATAAAAAATAAAACTTAGGAATTGGATACGTGGAATCCTGGCAGATGAATCATGAGTCAATTCTCTAGCAGCCGCGTAGGCCAATTCTATTAGTATTTTTTTCTACACTTCGGTTTAATGTTATAAATACACTTTTTAGTATTGGTTACCAAATTTTAAGGGTTTTTTTGAGCCCAGCTCCAGAACTTAACTTTGTTAACATTATGTTATTAACTAAATTGGCAGCAAGTTTTTCTCCGGTGCTTGCATCGGAAGACAAAGCACGCTTTTTAGCCATTTTTTATAAAATTATATCTTGTTTGTCACGATCTTTCAAACTTTTCGAATTGTTATATGCAATAACGTGATGTTTACAATATTCATCTAACTTGTTTACTCCTTTATCACCTCGAGCTTATCTTTCACGTAATTCAGTTCCTGGACCACAATAATTATATCGTGGCAAATGATTTTTTACCTTATAGTTTTAAAACTTTTTCAACAAGGTAACAACCTTATAGTTATAAAACTTTTTCAATCAGGATGTTTGGTTTTTTGTAATTCTTGATCGAAAATGCCTTCAAGGAAAATTTATTTTTGCACATCGATGAATTTCGTTTATAATGGCTCTTTGCTCATTCTTTCAACTGTCACTTCTGAATAACAAAATTATACTGATATTCAGTTTTTATGATAAGTCTTTTTTTTATAACACCCGCTTCCTTGAACTCTTCAATAATTGATAAGATTTCGTTGTCAAGAATTAGTATTACCTGCAGTTTTAGATGCGATAAAAAGTTTAAGTCTGTCAACTAATTCATTAGGATCATCCCAGTAAATAAGCTCGGTATTTTTTTATATTTTTAAGATACGGCAGACCAGCACCTCGTTTTTGTTTAGATTTATTATCTGTAGGTTCTCGTAAGCGTTTACTCGATTCGGGAAATACGGTTTGTCACTTGAGAATATTTTAGACCCTTATCACCTTTAACTTGACCTGCAGGGTCAAAGACTCTTTTATGAGCACATTTAAAGGACCAGTTACAAAGTTTTTTATCTCATCATAAATATTAACGCCTATGTCAGTTTTTTTTTCAATATGTCTAATTTAATTCAAACTCAAACTCAAATAATTTATTTCAATTAAACCATTTACAGGCACTTTTGAATTGTCAAGGAATCGGTCAGTCAGAAATATGAAGCTAGTTGCCCATTCCAAAGCGCAGTAGGTCACTATGGAGAAGAACGGGCAAGAAACTCCATGGACACTCTTTTAAATAATTTTGTTGTTACAAATATATTAGTATATAATATATTTGTAATGTATAGTATATAATATTAGTATATAATATCAGTGTATGATGGTGGAAACGTCATATTATCTATATTCAACACTGTGGAGTAATACGGATATAAATTCGCTCTGCAAACATTACTCTTTTGTGGAAATAATGCTGCCACAATATTCCACAGGAAACAGTGATTATCGTTGTTCCGTATATAAATACAACTTTTTGAATGGTTCACCGCACTCAGTAAATATATACGAGCCACCTCTCAAAGGATTGTATTTCTTCATATTAATCTCTAGATGACTCATGAAGAGACAAGTCCAACCAGATTCAGTGTTTAAATTCAGATAGTTTTGTTTGAATTGCATGTATAACATTTTAATATAATTCATTAATATCGGTACTATGATGTATTTATACATACTTTGTATTAAATGCATTTAGCTCTTGCTCTCCTGACTTTGGTAGAACAAAGAGAGCAAAAAGTTCGAAGTTCACTTTAATACAAATATGTTTTACAATACTAACACTAATTAATTTTATGACATTAGCGTAGCGTCGGGGATAGGGTTGCCTCCTTCCCTCAAATATGCTCCCTCGTTATGCTCGTGAACGGGTGCTGCTTGTGGTGACTGGTCGTCTTGCTGTCTATGGTTTTGTTATTGTTAAAGTAATTGTTCTATTAATTTATTTTACTTCGATGGTCCTAGTTTTTCATTTGTATGTACTTAAAATATAATCCAAAAATGCATATGTAAGGTGTCACGCCCCTTATGCCTGGAGGCTTTTATTTGTGTATTAAGTTACGTTGTTGTTTTTTTCATTGATTTTTATTGGTTTCTGTTTTGGGTATATTGGCGTGGCTAGCTTACATATGGCAGATAATTTAATATGATTTTTTGTGTTTAACGGTTTTCTTCTTTGATTACCTTATAATTGTATAGTTCAATGGTTTTTCTAACTAAACAGACAGCTGTGCTGCTGGGGAGTTTGTTGCGCCACTTCTTCTTCCCAGCTAAAAGCACTAGGAAGTGGTGAAGGGCGGGCGTTTTGGAGGACTGTCTTATGTAATTTTGACGTTCGAAAAGTGCCGACTCTCAGCCTAGTTTGAATAAATGACTTTTGATTTTGATTTTGAGTTTATTTATTTTTATCCTTATTTTGAAACATTTTTAAATATTTTTATAAAACAACTTTTAAAAAAACATTTAAAAAAAAATGTGGTCAGCCGGTATCGGGAGCAGGGTCCAAGCTACCGGTAGTTAGGGCTCCAGAGACAGGAACTTCCTCACGAGCGATGCGAGCCGTATCGAGGAGTACTGCCTTCTGAATCAGGCCCTTGATCCAATCGCCTAACGAAAGCCTCGAGAGTTGTTGGTCGAGGCTTTTTGCCATTAGGCCATTGGCCGATACGACAAACGGCACAATGACAGCCGAGATCACATTCCACATGTCAACCACCTCGTGTGCTGAGTCGAGATATTTAATTTGTTTTTCTTTCTCAGCTTTCACAAGGTTTTCGTCATGTGTAATGGTAACATTGATAATCATTGTGTGGCGCGCTAATCGATCTATCACTACTATATCAGCTCGAGCGACGAGTATTTTTCCCCGCCGACTTCGCCAACACCTGTTCGTCGGCAGGGGACAGGCCGGCCACCGAGGAGCTTTGGACTCCGGCCCCGAGCCGGGTCCCCGCTGCCGGTGGATGTGTGCAGCGCATGAGATGGACTCAGTCTATGAACGAGAACGTCAGGCACGCATATTATGGGTCTACAGAGGGGGGAACTCAACTCACTGCGTACCGTGATAGGATGCTGTCTCTCTTTCAGGAACTAGAACCAACCGTCAGCGTCTCGGCCCAACGACTGTCGGATCATCCAACGCAATCATTGGTTGGACGATGCGGCACTTGATAGGCTGCGCTCAGAGATACTGAGCAACCTCCTCTCATCTCGACTCCGGCACAAACCGCGGTACAAGCATCAACCATTGACCTACCGCGGCCCAATCATGGTGTTGAAGAAGAAGATGATAGGGTTACCACAGTAAGTAGCCAATACAACGACCGATTAAGGAGCGCACTGGAGGATGCGTTTCGCGAGTATAGATCCACTCCGACCGAACTTAGACCACGATTACCACGCCTACCTATGCACAAAAAAAATAGGGCGCTGGTGTGTGCCCTGGACTCGCAACTTAAGAGTGTGTTCGAGAGCAGCGAGCATCTCGTTGATACACACTCGCTCCTGTATTGCGCGGCTGTTGCGGCATGTCGTTTAGCCAACGTCAAGTTTCCAAACTGTGACGGAGCTGCTCGACCAAAACCAACCGTACCAGCCTGGCAATGCAGGATCGAGCGTCGTATCGATGGGGCCAGTGTACTCATAGACAAACTGTACTGTTTCAGGTAGGGCAATACAAGACCATGCTTTGTAAGGCGGGCATTTTCGGGGACTGAAATAAACCCTCGAGAATACATGTCCCATGTCACAGAGCGCATCGACTTCCTGAAGCAGAAAGTTTGTGCATGGGCGAGCCGTATTCGGCAGTATAAGCGACGGGTTGATCGATACTCGCAGAATCGCATGTTCCAGAGCGATGAAAGGTGGGTATTTAGAGCTTGGGAGCGACCTGAACAAAAATTGATGGACGTGTGCCGCCCAGATGATGCCGCCACAAGTGCATTCTGGCGCAGCATCTGGTCAGTACCCGTCTGTTATACTGAGGCTAGCTGAATCCAGGATGTCGAGCGAGTTTGTGAAACTATACCAGAAATGGAAACAGTCTTAATTACGCCATCAGACGTTGCCAGAGCAGTCCTTCACAACTTTTGGTTGAAATGGCTTATTAGTTCGCATACTTGCCTGGCATCGTCTGATGGCGGTTGTTATTCGTCAACATAACTTCGTCCATAATTGCACAGAAGAAACCTTCAGTATCCCCGAAAAGGTCACCAAAACGTAGCCAGGAGGCTACGTTTTGGTGACCTTTTCGGGGATACGGACGCTATGAAATCTACACCAGGCTCATCAAGAGCCCGATAGAAGCGCCCGTGATGCTCCCTGCTTTGCCATACCGCCTTGCGGTCATGGTAAGTAAGTACTACAGGTTTGTGCCAGTTCTCTTTAGCCATGGAGAGCGGGGTAAGCCCCTCGTCACGGTGCATACCCACTTCGGCTTTAAAAAAATATTCCCTGAGACTGCACACCTCGCGGTTGTGGAGGGTCTTTGCATTTGAAAAGCCTCGACCCCCGCACTTTCGCGGGATGTACAGTCTGATCACCGATGATCGTGGGTGATGCATCCGATTTGCGGTCAGAAGTGTATGGACCCGCCTATCCAGGGCGTCGAGTTCGGTTTGGGTCCATTTGAGTATACCGAAAGAGTACATCAAAATCGGAATGACCCAACCGTTGAAGGCCACCTTGTTTCCGCCCGCAAGAAGAATAATTAATACCTTCTTCAGGCGGTCAAAGAGCTCCTTCAACGATTGCTTCATGTTAATAACGTTGATGCCTAACGCTTCTGACATACCCTAATACTTATAGCTTTCGGATGAAGAGAGGGATCTAAGGTGTATGGACTCCGAAAGTTGAATACCTTCGGATTTCATAATCACACCTCCACATGTATTGTGGACTGTATGTAGATTGTTGACTTGTTGTTGTTTCGGGGAAGGGTCGCTTCCAATAAAAGAGGCTTCTTGTTTCTTGATTTATTCCTCAGTTATTTTTAGAGCGGGAGTACTGGTGGCGATCCGTGTCGAACTGTAGCTAACTGTCTTTAACTTTCGTCTGTAGCGAGCTGACGTAAACTGTGGTGAACTCCCTGCTTTAATCCCATGCTCTCTCTTAAATACAACCTCCACCAATACTCCCTCCAACAAAGCGCACGAGTCTATCTCGAAAAATGGAGGCAAGGTCTCCGATTGGCTGACCAATCAGAGGCCGGTATCTCCGCCAATGGAAATACGATGTGTTGTCAAAAAACTAGTGAACACTGCTCTGATTGGCTGGCCAATCAGGGGCCGGGATTTTGGCCGGCAACGTTACTCGTAGTGATTGCAATCCGGCGTCATTTTCAGTCCGGCCGGATACGACCGGATTCCCATCAATTAAAATTAAATTAAATCAAGATGATTTTCGCTTTTTAGTACAAAATAAGTGAGTTAATCAAGTGTCACTGCACTTATATGTAGGTAGTTTATAAAAAATAAATCACAAATATATAAAATCGACTTTATTTCCTAACCAATGTTAAGACAAATAGACAACAAGAATACAATTAAAGTTTAGTAGTGTAGGTTCTTTAATCCTTGTATGCAGTGCTTCATATAATTCATTACTTAACACTGTCATGAGTGAGCAACTTCTCTGAAACAAATTTTAATGTTGTTTCTGCAGTTAACAGGGTCGAATCTCTTCTGCACAAGGCCTCTACATCCAATTTAAATGGCTGCAAACTGTCAATCAAGTCTTTTATTTTTGACCATTCAATGTCACTAAATTTAATTTCAGATTCTACATCTATCAAAGCTTTATCAATACACACTTTCAGCTTATAACATCTTTCCATCATAGATAGAAGACTATTCCAACGTTTGCGGCAATCCAAAATAAGACTTAATTCTTTACCTGTATGTTCTTTCACATACTTTTGCAGGTACATATCGTATTTAGTAGGCGATCTTTTGAACAGCTTTACCACTTTTCGCACTTTTTGAAGAATATCAATGTATCTAGGAATTACTTCAGCCTTACAAAGATATGCATGACGAGGATCCGTTATAGTAACTGTAACTCCTTGTTCATCATCTTTCGTTGTGTCTTCGTCATCTGTATCTGATTCATTAGATGTTGTTGGCGTTGTTGCTAGGTGGTGTTCTGCCTTCTCTTCATTCTTTTTGTATAAAACATCGATCACAGCTAATTGTAACCCATGTGCAAAGCAAAGTTGTTGATAGCAATTCATAAGCTTACCTACTTTGACCATGACACTTGCGCCGTCAGTACTCATGCCAATAATATCAGTATCAGCATCAAGACCGAAGCTTTTTAAGCGGTGTTTTATTAAACTGATTGTATGTTCCGCAGTACATGAACCATGAACTCTAATCAAGCCTAGATTAAAGTGTTTTTCTTTTTGGTGTAAATTTAGGTTCAAATATCGGTGATTTTTTTGGGAAGTCCATTCGTCAAAACTCAAAGAGAATCTTTTCCCTTGATTTTTTAGATATTCGAACTCAATTATAAAATCTGATTGAACGGTATTTGCGAAATTTGTAACTATTGATCTTACAGTATTTGGTGAATGAGGAAGTTGAAATCCACTTTTTGAAAATAAATATCTCAAATCAGGCGATGTACAAAATAAACTGAGAGGCACACCATTTTTACAGACCATTCTAGAGATCATCTTTTCAATTGAATTTTCTTTTTTAAAATAACTGTCAATTGTTTTAGACTTTTTCTTGGGTATTTCTTCCTCACAATTAATATTAGCTGAATCGGGGTTTGATGTAGATGGTTTAGAGAATGAAACATAATACGGACGTTTTACTTGGATACTTTCAGAACTTTGATCAATGCAAATGCAATACTTTGTTCTCAAATGTGTTTTTAAACCTTTGTAAGAACCTTTACTTATTTTTAATATGTTAGAGCACAATGTGCACTTTGCGTTTACAGAATTGTCTTCTTGCGTTTTTTCAAAGTAATGCCATATAGTTTTCTCACTCTCTCCATCATAATCCTCCTCATTTTGAATTGGTTTTGAAAGTGACATGTTATGAAACTTTTTATAGCTTGGATATACTAATATAAAGTATACTACGCTACGACTGCCTCGTTGGTCTAGTGGTCGCAATCGCTACTGCTGTGCATGAGGTCCTGGGTTCGATTCCCAGGTCGGGCAACGTGTTATTGGGTTTTTCTATCTGGATTTTCTCAGTAGCAGCCCGGAGTCTGGATTTGTGCCCGGTTGATGGCAATAGGCTCGCCCCCTGTTACATGGGATTTAAAAACTAGGGTACTGGCGAAGCGTAGTGGGGCGACTCGGCGACGAACGACTCGCACGCATGAACACTACGCACAACGCATTTAAAGTACCTACTCATGCAACAGCTATATTATTTTCCCACAAACTGCTAGCACCGGATCCGGTCTTCGGATCCGGTATATTGGTACCGGATCCGGTAACCATTAAATGATGCCGGATCCGCCGGATTACCGGATCCGTTTTTCCGGATTGCAATCCCTAGTTACTCGTGTGAGCGGTGAAAGTTTTCCTTCCTAGAACCGCTGCGTGTTATTAAAAAATACCACGCGAGAAAAATATACATAAACGAAAATGATCTAACCTAACATAACTTATTACAGTCTTAAAGATAACACCTTACTAGTTAACATGCGGGCGAGGAATCTTTTATATTACTAATACCGATGCGTGTTATTTAAAAATAACACGCGGCAAATCTTTACAAAGCAAATATGTGATCTGACCTTACTTAACTCAACTAACAATATACACACTTAAAGATAACACCTTACTAGTTACTATTTTAATACACGTATTAGTCCTTAATATTATAACGCGGGCTCGGCGTCCGTTACAGCTCTCCCCCCGGCGTAGCTCGCGAAGCCTCTTCTTCCTTTATCACGACGACGAGCTTGCTCACGGGGCGCCGTAATACGCCAGTCCTGGTCCGCACCTCGACCACTCTGATACCGCCGTCTGGTCCTGAGTGCGTCCGCTCGACGATCCCCATCGGCCAGGTGTTCCTGGGCAGCTTGCTGTCGACCACGAGGACCACGTCGCCTACTTGTACTGGTCTTGCGTCGTTTTTCGGTTCGCCACGGGGTACCAATGTGGGGAGGTATTCTCGCAGCCAGCGCCGCCAGAAGTGGTCAGCAAGCGCTTGGCTAGCTCGCCACGTCCGTCGATCCGTCTCGTCGCAGGGCCCTGTGGTTGGTAGGCCGGTAGAGGACCTCAACAGAAAGTGGTTGGGCGTCAGCGCCTCAGGGTCGTCAGGGTTGACACTAACATGGGTCAACGGGCGCGCGTTGACGAAGAATTCTGCTACCGTCAGGAGAGTCCTCAGCACCTCTTCAGCCGGTGCCTGCTCTTTCAGGGTCGCGCTTAGGGCGGTTTTCACCGAGCGCACTAGTCTCTCCCACGCGCCACCTTGATTAGGCGCGCCAGGAGGTATGAATCGCCACTCCAGCCGATGCAGCAACCCTTCGTCCCTTAGGGCCGGCAGCCATTCCTTGTACGCGGCGCGAAGCTCTTGGTCCGCGCCGCGAAAGTTCGTCCCGTTGTCTGAGTACATCAGTTTCGGCCACCCTCTGCGTGCCGCCATTCTTCTCAGCGCCATAATAGCTGAGTCGGTCGATAGCGACGCGACAAGCTCTACGTGCACGGCGCGGGACGTGAGGCACGTAAATAGTGCACCCCACCTCTTCTCACGGCGACGCCCGACCTTGACCATCATGGGTCCAAAATAATCCACCCCACAGTTGGTGAACGGGCGGTGGAACGGGTCAAGACGTGCGTGCGGTAGGTCCCCCGTAGCCGGCGTCTTTGGTATTGCTCGCCGCCTCCGGCAAAGGGCGCAGTGCTTCTCCACTGCGCGTACGGTCGGTCGCAGGTGTATTATCCAATACTTCTGCCGCAGGTCGTTGGTCACGCGTTCTCTATTGGCGTGACCCGCAGCGCAGTGTTCTCGCAGTACGAGAAGCTTGGTAAGGCGATGGCGGCCGTCCAGTATTACTGGCCGCTTCGTCTCGATCGGCGCGGAGGAGGCTCCGATCCGGCCCCTCACCCGCAAAACTCCATCTTCTAGTACGGGGTCCAGTTTGTACATTCGGCTTGCCCTTGGGAGGGGACGAGCAGACTGGATCCGCGTGATATCTTCGTAGAAGCTATCCCTTTGTGCCCCTCTGATCAGCTCGTTCTCGGCGCGTTCGATGTGTCGATGTTCCATTCTATTCGCTCGTCGTCGGCAGATGTCTGTGCTAGAACCCTCGCTGCAGTCCTTACCAGGGTCTCGTATCTTGAGAAGCGGGCTTGATCAGGTAGCCAGCTGTCTCGCCCTGGCACTTCAATGACATGCAGGACTTCCTCCTCGTTTTCCTCATGTGTTGACTTCGTGGGCCACTGAGCTTCGGGTAGGTATAAGAAGCTGGGCCCCTGGAACCATCGATCTGTTGAGCTGATGGGTACATCTGTTAGCCGAGTAGCGTCGTCAGCCACGTTCTGGTCTGTAGGGAGCCATCGCCATTCCTCCCTTTGAGTCAGCTCGGCAATCTCCCCGAGTCGGTGGGCGACGAACGGTGTGTACCGTCGCATGTCATGGTGGATCCAGTGTACCACCGTTGACGAGTCTGTCCAGTATGTGGTATGACCTACGTTGATGCGATGCTCCTTCTTTATTGTATCAGCGAGTCTTGCCCCGATGACAGCTGCCTGCAGTTCCAGCCGCGGGATGGTCTGTGCTCTCTTCGGTGCCACCTTTGCTTTGGCGGCTACTAGCACGACGTTGACGCTCCCGTCGCTCCTCATAAAGCGCCAGTAGGCCGCGGTCGCATAGGCCTGTTCGCTGGCGTCACATAGCAAGTGGAGGTCCACCCGCTCGTAGGTCCCTGGCGTGTAACACCTCGGCAGTCGGAGCTGGGCGATCTCGTCCAAGTGTGCTAGCCATGATGCGACTAGCTCGTTCTCCTCTTCCGGTATATGCTCGTCCCACGTCGTCTGGAGATGCCACAAGCTCTGTAGTATGATCTTGGAGCGTATCGTGTAATGACTCAGTAGCCCCAGCGGATCGTATATGGACATCACGGCGCTAAGTGCTTCACGCTTGGTCGGCGCGCGAGTCCTCAACCTTACTTCCGCCGGGACTCGGTTCATTGATGTGTTGAAACCGAGCTCGTCCTTAACGGCGTTCCAGTACAGCCCCAGGATCTTGCTTTCGGGCTGTTCTCCCCCCAGTTGTGTGGGACAGGTGGCGTGTAGCTCCGGAGGCACGTCGCGTAGCACAGACTTGTCGCTGGAGCTCCATCCTCGCAGTGTGAACCCAGCGTGTGCATGCACGGTTCTAGTTTCTTCTATTGCTTTCCGGGCTTCCTCAGGATCATCGTAACTCGTCACCCAGTCATCCATAGCTCTTCGTTATAGCCTCCAGTGCGCGCGGGAACTCCTGGCCGTGCACGCTCGCGTTGTGATTTTGAACGCAATGTGCCATGTACGGGGAGCTAGCTGCGCCGAAGAAAATACTGGTCATCTTGAACTTCCTTGGGGGCTTCTCGCGTTCATTGCCTCGCCACAGGAATTGTTGCGCCGGTTGATCTTGAGGTCTTATCTTAACTTGCAGGAACATTTCTTGAATGTCCGCTGTGATCGCCACGGCCCTTTCCCTGAATCAAAAAACTATTCCTGGTAGTGACAGTAGCATATCCGGTCCTTCTAGTAGTGCATCGTTAAGGCACACTCCATTGTTCTTCGCTGCTGCGTCGAACACCAACCTTTGCTTGCCTGGCTTGCTTGGGTTCTGCACGGCAAAGTGCGGCAGGTACCAACTGATGGTGCTCACGTCCTCTGATCCATCGCACGGCACCGCGTATCCCTTTTCCAACAAGTTCTCTATTTGTTTGGAATATTCGTTCTCAAAGGCCGGATCTGCGTCCAACTTCTCTTCGATCTTTCGTAGTCGGCGGAAGGCTTGGTTGTAGCTTGAGGGCATGGCGGTATCGTCCTGTCGCCATGGTAGTCCCACCTCGTAGCCACCTTCAACCTTTTTCATTGTCCGCTCGACGATGGTAACGGCTCGCTGGTCCGTTTCCTTCACCCTCGGTTTGGCCTGTATACCGAGGGCCTCAATTTTGAAGTGAGCCTCGACCAGGTCATGGAGATCTTGGTCTCTTGTGTCCATCATCTTGGCGGGCTCAAATATGTGCAGCACTCTCCCTCCCTGATAGATAGTGCTACGTGGCGCGGTTCCATGCACCACCCATCCCAGTTGAGTCCTTGATGCAGCCGGTTCATTGGGGCCGCCAACTCTAAGCTCCCGGGAAACGATATACTCCCAGTGGTCCGTTCCCACCAGGAGCCCGGGGCGCGCTAGATCGTAGCACACCTCGTCCCTCGGTAACTCCTTTAAGTGTTCGTACTCCATCAAAGTGTCGGGGATAGACTGCTGATGAAGTTGTAGGTTCTTCATAGTCCTTGCTTTGACCCGATATCTATCTTCCCCCTTAAGTCCTTTCACTTTGATAGAAACGAGTTGGCTCTCAGTTTCTTCTTGAGACATGTTGACCCCGTTCAGTTGGAGAGGTTGTGTAGGTCCTTCTGCCCCAATGCTGGTTGCGAGCTCCTTGTCTATTAGGGTGATCGTGGCTCCTTCATCTAGTAGAGCGTATGTCTTCGCCTCCCCCCGTGGTCCAGACACGATGACAGGGCACATCTTTAGTAGCACCGCTTTCGGTCCGGCAGTGTGTCGTGTTGCTACGGACAATACTGCTTCTTGCTTCGGTGGCTCAGCATGCTTCGCGGCTTCGGGTTTCGCTTCCTCATGAAGCGATGCATGATGGGGGCGACGACACTCGTTCACGCCGCACAGCTTCGCCTTGCATAAAAAGCGCCTATGCCTTCTCTGGGCACACTTGAAGCAAATCCCTTTCTCACGCAAGAAATGCCATTTCTGTTCCACCGATAGCGCCTTGTACTCGGAGCACGTAGTCAGCAAATGATCTTTGCTACATTTCGGACACTGGTTCTTCTCTTCCTCGGTTTTCTCCACAGTGGAATATACGCTCGCCTTCCTCTTGAGCGTTACCGCTGGTCGCGTTTCTTTCCTCTGGCTTTGAGTGCACGTTGTCGGGGTATATGTGTACCTCAATGCTCTATCCGCTTCTCTCATTAGGAAGCGGGACATGACGACTATCTCTGGATCCGCCGTACCTTCTTGATCGTACGCGTAGTCGCACCAACGGGACCTTATGTGCGGACTCAGCTTGTCCAGCACTTCCGTTGTCAGCAGAGGGTTGTATAAATAACCCCTACGGTCTATGGTCCTAAGTACACATATGACATTTTGCAGTTTGATTGCGAAGCTATTCAGATCCGCCGCTGATGCCCCTGGCTTTGGAAGTTTCTTTAAATCTTCTAATGCTTTGTCAATGATGACTTCAGGTCTCCCGAAGCACTGCTCCAGGGTCTTCATTATGAGGTCTGTATCTGTAGCCGTGTGTAAAAGGGCGGCTACGGCGTCTCTTGCATCCCCTTTTAAACAACTTCTCAACCTTTGAAGATTCTCTGCTGCTGATATCTGGTACATCTGCGTCGTGTCACGATATGCCGCTTTGAATGGCAGCCACTCACTGGCCGCGCCAGAGAACGTTGGAAGGTCGGTAATACGTGGTCTCGGTCTAGCCATCTTCTCTAAAGTAGCGGCCAAGTGCTCCATGCTACTTCTTGTTGGCGTAGGTGTCGGCGATCTTGCACGTGCGACATCGAACTGAAGCTGCTTAGCTTCTTCTCGTTGTGGCTCTTCCTCCCCCCGTGGCCTGAGCGGGGTCGTTCGTAGCCACTCATCCACCTTCTGGAGGGGTTCCTCACGGGGAAGGGCCTCTGTTACGGGTTCTTCGTGCACGCTGGCCTCATCGTTGATCGCTGACACTTCTGCTGCTAGTCTCTTCTTGACCAAGTCTGCTTCCATTTCCAATTGCTGTTTTCTGATAGCAACCAGTTTCTCTGCTGCTTCTAACTCGACCACTCGTATCCGCGTTGCGACGCTCGTGGTTGACCTCATCGACCTTATTGACCTCGCTGGTGATCTCGTTTGTCGTCTTTCTTCTGCTGTACTCTGGAGTCCTGAGGGTCCCGCTGTGCTGGCGTCTGTTAACCTTGAAAACGGCGACGCCGGCGCCTCCCGTGACACTCTTTGCAGGCGCTCCCTCTCGATACGTGCCGCTTCATCTTGCATCTGGGCACGTTGCTCTCCTACCTCCGCCGCGTCTCCCTGGCTTCGGGTGACCACCATTTTACACGGAGTTTGTTGACGAATATATCCGCTACCGAATTTATATTATTCGGGCTCACGGATCTTCACGGACCTTCCGCTACCGAATTCACGTTATTCGGGCTCACGAATCGGGTCGCTGACAGCCGCTTCGTAGGATCTGCTTCAGTTCCACTCTTCGCAGGTACTTGCTTCGTCGCTGATTCCGTTCTTGATCCGGCTTCGAGGGACCAGGCAATATTGTGGACTGTATGTAGATTGTTGACTGGTTGTTGTTTTGGGGAAGGGTCGCTTCCAATAAAAGAGGCTTAGTCTATATTCAACACTGTGGAGTAATACGGATATAAATTCGCTCTGCAAACATTACTCTTTTGTGGAAATAATGCTGCCACAACATTCCACAGGAAACAGTGATTATCGTTGTTCTGTATATAAATACAACTTTTTGAATGGTTCACCGCACTCAGTAAATATATACGAGCCACCTCTCAAAGGATTGTATTTCTTCATATTAATCTCTAGATGACTCATGAAGAGACAAGTCCAACCAGATTCAGTGTTTAAATTCAGATAGTTTTATTTGAATTGCATGTATAACATTTTAATATAATTCATTAATATCGGTACTATGATGTATTTATACATACTTTGTATTAAATGCATTTAGCTCTTGCTCTCCTGACTTTGGTAGAACAAAGAGAGCAAAAAGTTCGAAGTTCACTTTAATACAAATATGTTTTACAATACTAACACTAATTAATTTTATGACATTAGCGTAGCGTCGGGGATAGGGTTGCCTCCTTCCCTCAAATATGCTCCCTCGTTATGCTCGTGAACGGGTGCTGCTTGTGGTGACTGGTCGTCTTGCTGTCTATGGTTTTGTTATTGTTAAAGTAATTGTTCTATTAATTTATTTTACTTCGATGGTCCTAGTTTTTCATTTGTATGTACTTAAAATATAATCCAAAAATGCATATGTAAGGTGTCACGCCCCTTATGCCTGGAGGCTTTTATTTGTGTATTAAGTTACGTTGTTGTTTTTTTCATTGATTTTTATTGGTTTCTGTTTTGGGTATATTGGCGTGGCTAGCTTACATATGGCAGATAATTTAATATGATTTTTTGTGTTTAACGGTTTTCTTCTTTGATTACCTTATAATTGTATAGTTCAATGGTTTTTCTAACTAAACAGACAGCTGTGCTGCTGGGGAGTTTGTTGCGCCACTTCTTCTTCCCAGCTAAAAGCACTAGGAAGTGGTGAAGGGCGGGCGTTTTGGGGGACTGTCTTATGTAATTTTGACGTTCGAAAAGTGCTGACTCTCAGCCTAGTTTGAATAAATGACTTTTGATTTTGATTTTGAGTTTATTTATTTTTATCCTTATTTTGAAACATTTTTAAATATTTTTCTCCTGTATGGCGCGGTTGTTGCGGCATGTCGTTTAGCTAACGTCAAGTTTCCAAACTGTGACGGAGCTGCTCGACCAAAACCAACCGTACCAGCCTGGCAATGCAGGATCGAGCGTCGTATCGATGGGGCCAGTGTACTCATAGACAAACTGTACTGTTTCAGGTAGGGCAATACAAGACCATGAGTGATGCGCTTTGTAAGGCGGGCATTTTCGGGGACTGAAATAAACCCTCGAGAAATCTTGACGACGTGAATAACGTCTTACTGCTGATCCAAAATTGGTTCACTGCTAATAATTTAGTATTAAATGGGAAAAAAACTAAGTGCATAAGATTTTCTTTACCAAATGTCAAAAGTACTAATTGTGAGATAGTATTGAATCAAGAGAAACTAGAATTCGTCGATAAAACTGTTTTCCTGGGGATCACGCTCGATTCAAAGCTTCAATGGGGTCCTCATTTAACATCCCTTGCAGGACGGCTAAGTTCAGCAGCATATGCTGTGAGAAAAATCCGTCAATTTACTGATGTAGATACCGCGAGACTAGTCTATTTTAGTTACTTTCATAGTATTATGTCGTACGGTATTTTACTATGGGGACGGGATGCAGACATCGAGTCCAGTTTCATTCTGCAGAAAAGAGCCATCAGAGCCATATATGGCCTCCGCAAGCGCGACTCTCTAAGGGAATTGTTCAAAGATATTAACATCATGACGGTACCTTGTCAATATATCTATGAAAACATCATGTACGTAAGGAAAAATCTACATCTTTTTAGTAAAAGAGGTGAAAGACACAATTCTATCACTAGAAATAGGGATCAATTAGTTCAACCAGGTTTCAGGCTGGCTAAAGTAGACTCAGCTTTCATGGGGTACTGTTTAAGATGTTACAATAAAATACCTCCCCACAAACATCAACTGAATGAAACCAAATTTAAATCTTAGGGGATTACATTGCTGATAAAAATGCTTGGCTAATCGCTGGTCCTGCTCCTCAAGGACGCATCAACTAATTGATTAGCATTTGAAAATACTGTTGTAGCTGCTGAAGATTAAAAACAAGAATCTTTCAAAATCAAAATCAAAAGTCATTTATTCAAACTAGGCTGAGAGTCAGCAATTTTTGAACGTCAAAATTACATAAGACAGTCAGCAGCACAGCTGTCTGTTTAGTTAGAAAACCATTGAATTATATAATTATAAGGTAATCAAAGAATAAAAACCGAAACACAAAAAAATACATATTAAATTATCTGCCATATTTAAGCTAGCCACGCCAATATACCCAAAACAGAAACCAATAAAAAAATCAATGAAAAAAAAACAACATAACTTAATACACAAATAAAAGCCTCCAGGCATAAGGGGCGTGACATCTTACATATGCATTATTGGATTATTTTTTAAGTAAACACAAATGATAAACTAGGACCATCGAAGTACAATAAGTTAACATAACAATTACTTTAACAATATCAAAACCATAGACAGCAAGACGACCAGTCACCACAAGCAGCACCCGTTCACGAGCATAACGCAAAGATCAGCCATTGCCCCCTTCGCCATATTTGAGGGAAGGAGGCAACCCGATCCCCGACGCTACCGCAAGCAGTGACATCTACGGGAGCATGACGAACTCGCTGCCGGTTGCTCAGGCAAGAATAATTTAAGATCAATTGTCGAGGTCGCTAGCTAACCACTTATTGCAATACAACTCATTGAAAAACATTGTAATGAGCGGATCATGTCAATAATAAATGAAGGTAACTAAAACTAATTGACTTGTACAGTCAAATAAAATTAAAATAAATATACGAACTCGTATACCCTGTCAGTAGGTAAGCTGATTCTGGAGAAAGAACATAAACATTGTCTTGAGTTAATTACAGCGACCAGCTATTCTTATCGTTTAAGTAGTCGTTAATTGAATAATATGCCTTTGAACAAAGGTTGGATTTTACTTGAGCTTTAAACGCATTAAAAGGCAAATCTAGCAAAGAAGAGGGTTGTTATAAAAGGTTATGCCTAGCCCAACAAATGAGTTATGAACCTTATGAAGCCGGTGAAACGGAGCACGTAGTTTGTTCTTATTTCTAGTATTAACATTGTGAAAACCACTGTTTTTAGTGTATAAGTGTATATTTTGCCTAATGTCTTTGCATTGTATAAACTCAATTTTTTAGTACTGTATAATTGCTATATGCCATATTATGTGAGTACTATGTACATGCTTTAAAGCTACCATTTACAGGGTACGTCTTTCATTGACTTGAATGTGTCCTGGCGGCTGAGAGTATGTCATGCTCACTTTAATGTTTCGCTGATGGTGGCGCGTGTGTTGGATCATTTAGCTCCCTTCAAAATGGTTGAGTTGAATGTTGCTAATCCATGCGTCATGTTCGTGAACGGGCGCCGTCAGTTGAGACTGGTCATCTCTTAGCTGCCACGGCGTATTTTAATTAAATTTTATTTTCGAATTGTTTTCATATTTAAATAACGGACGCTTTTAACGTTCTGCATCGTTCTCACATGCATAATTTCAACATGAATGATGTTACCAATCTATTGTAAACATAATTTGATTTAAAAGAGTGTCCGTGGAGTTTCTTGCCCGTTCTTCTCCATAGGTACCTACTACGCTTTGGAATGGGCAACTAGCTTCATTTTTCTGACCGACCGACCTTGACAATTCAAAAGTGCCTGTAATTGGTTTATTTGAAATAAATGCTTTGAGTTTTGAGTTTTGAGTAAACGCTTACGAGAACCTACAGATAATAAATCTAAACAAAAACGAGGTGCTGGTTTGCCGTATCTTACAAAATTTAAAAAAATATTCCGAGCTCATTTACTGGGATGATCCTAATGAATTAGTTGACAGGTTTAATTTTTTTTTAATGCTTGACAACGAAATCTTATCAATTATTGAAGAGTTCAAGGAAGCGGGTGTTAAAACAAAAAATGACTTATCATATAAACTGAATATCAGTATAATTTTGTTATTCAGAAGTGACAGTTGAAAGAATGAGCAAAGAGCCATTATAAACGAAATTCATCTTTAGAGATATGATGTTCATACTCGGGATCACCAGTGAAGTGATAATGAGGAACAGGGTGTAAAGTTCACTCATACTCTCAGAAAAGGGAGGATCCTCCGACCAGATGGATGTCGTATCTGGTGGGCAACTGCCCGATGATTGTTGTCGGGAAGTTGTATAAATGCTAGCTGTGCGGTAAAATTTGATTGCACGATGCAGGATTTGTGTGATGCGTTGTTCGCATGTGGTGGTGTAGATGCCGCCACACATCGAAGTGCAGTAATAAATTTTCCTTGAAGGCATGTAATCTTAAAAGATATTGATGATCTTCTGCAAGCTGATTTAATGGATACGCAAAGTTTCTCCAAATTCAATAACAACAACAAATTCATTTTAACTGTCATTAATGGATTCTATGAGTACGCATGGGCTATTCCACTTAAATAAAAAATCAAAGAAGCTGTATCTGAAGCTTTTATTACAGTATTAAGTAGAGAAAAACGCATGCCTAGAAACTTGCAAACAGATCTTGGAAAATCCTTTGGACTTGGACTCCTAATTGGTCGACCGAGATATTCAAGATCAGTAAAATTCAAAACACAAATCCTGTTAAATTTTAATTACAAGATGTTAAACAACAACCTATTTTTGGAGCATTTTCGATCAAGAATTACAAAAAACCAAACATCCTGATATTTACCTTGTTGAAAAAGTTTTAAAACTATAAGGTAAAAAATCATTTGCCAGGATATAATTATTGTGGTCCAGGAACTAAATTTCGTGAAAGATAAGCTCGAGGTGATAAAGGAGTAAACAAGTTAGATGAATATTGTAAACATCACGTTATTGCATATAACATTTCGAAAAGTTTGAAAGATCGTGATGCTTTGTCTTCCGATGCAAGCACCGGAGAAAAACTTGCTGCCAATTTAGTTAATAACATAATGTTAACAAAGGTTAGTTCTGGAGCTGGGCTTAAAAAAACTGAAAACAGTACAGTTTGTCTATGAGTACCCTGGCCCCATCGATACGACGCTCGATCCTGCATTGCCAGGCTGGTAGGGTTGGTCGAGCAGCTCCGTCACAGTTTGGAACAGCCGCGCAATACAGGAGCGAGTGTGTATCAACGAGATCCTCGCTGCTCTCGAACACATTCTTAAGTTACGAGTCCAGGGCACACACCAGCGCCCTATTTTTTTTGTGCATAGGTAGGCGTGGTAATCGTGGTCTAAGTTCGGTCGGAGTGGATCTATACTCGCGAAACGCATCCTTCAGTGCGCTCCTCAATCGGTCGTTGCATTGGCTACTTACTGTGGTAACCCTATCATCTTCTTCTTCAACACCATGCTTGTACCGCGGTTTGTGCCGGAGTCGAGACGATAAGGTTGCTCAGTATCTCTGAGCGCAGTCTATCAAGTGCGGCATCATCCAAGCAATGATTGCGTTGAATGACCCGCACCTGATCCGACAGTCGTTGGGCCGAGACGCTGACGGTTGGTTCTAGTTCCTGAAAGAGAGACAGCATCCTATCACGGTACGCAGTGAGTTGAGTTCCCCCCTCTGTAGACCCATAATATGCGCGCATGACGTTCTCGTTCATAGACTGAGTCCATCTCATGCGCTGCACACATCCACCGGCAGCGGGGACCCGGCTCGGGGCCGGATGGCCCCTAAGTCCAAAGCTCCTCCTGAAAACAAAAATGTGTCGCTTAGAGAAGGTAAATGTCCCAATCCGTCATTGAATAGGAAGAGTCTTCCGATTTTGCCTGTTGGGAAGCGCTACCAGAGGTTCTCTCTCACAGTCCTTTCTAATGCAGTCACTGCGTCTTCAGGGTTTATAATATCAATGCGACTAAGTGTCAAAGTGACACTTTGATTTTTGAGAATAAATAAAAGTCAAGTCGCTAGACTGTACCTGTGTGCTGAAGCGTTATAATGGAGAAGTAGGTTCACGCTTTAAGAGCGCTGTTGAAAAATGTTAATAAAAGACAGGTAAAAAAACGACCTAAGATATTATCAACATAATATTATTGTGATTTATATTGTATCTATCTGTGTATCCTTTTTGGAGATCCCAAATAACAAATATCTTAAAAACTAAATTAGTTAAGAAAATGCTTCTTTGTAAACGATGTTAGAAACTCTCTAACATCAGCTTGCCCCTCGAAAGACCTACATACAGTTGCCCGTGTGAAAATGTACCCATTTATAACATCCACCTCTAGTTATGGCTGCCATTTTGGATAATGATTTCCGATTTTCGGCACCGGCGACCTAAAAACGATGAAGGTGACACCCATACGAAAATGTTGCCTCTTTTTACTCCCGAAAAACACAAAAATTACACCCCATTTTGTAATTAATACAATATTAATGTGCCTACCGTTAAATAAAACTTATTTTAAAACTTAAAACTTATTGTTTTAAAATAAGTTCCTCACCCTTTGGTGAGGATTCGAAAAAGCTTACCGCATACTCCTGCACACTGCCTCGCGCGTGGTGTGGCTCAGCGGCGCGTCCAGATGTCTAGAACCCTGCTACACTTTACTACACATGTATTCCATAGGCGCTGTCTTAGTATAATTGTTCGTAACTTGACGGGGGTGGTATCACGAATACACAGAAGGACTTTTTTATTTTAGAAAATTTTTAATGGTGCGCTGTGCACGCTTCACGTTAAGAACAGTTAGTGTCGCGAAAAACGACATAAGGAAACATGGCGCTACTGTGCTCATGCGTAGACCAATCGGATTGCTCAGCAAATGAACAAAAAGAATGTCGATTCACTAAATCAAATCAAACCCTTATTTATTACACACAAAAGCTTAATTACTCGCAGTGGGGTGAAAATAAACTATCCCAAAATTCCATAAGATATAATGCAGTAGGTTAAACGCACCATAGAGAGAACGGTACGTAACAAAGTGCAAAAAATAATAATTTGGAAAGTCGTTATCAAGGAAATAATATATACTTGGAAGACGGTAAAACAGTTTTGGTGGAACCTGTGAAACAAAAATTCGTCTCCTCATTTTTATTGATACTTAGCACTTTTTTCATTTACCATACAATAACCTAGTCAGAATAGGTAAGTATACCTACTGTTCGTCATTGAGGAGTTCTGTGGTCGCAATCGCTACTGCTGAGCATGAGGTCCTGGGTTCGATTCCTAGGTCGGGCAACGTGTTATTGGATTTTTCTATCTGGAATTTCTCAATAGCAGCCCGAAGTCTGGATTTGTGCCCGGTAGATGGCAATAGGCTCGCCCCCTATTACATGGGACTTAATGGGCGAAATGTGGGTGTACTATAGTTACACCTCTGCCCAACCCTTCGGGGAAACAAGGCGTGATGTTATGTTATGTGTGACAGTAGGGTTTCTTCGCAGTCCATGATCAGTAGCCCACTGTTAGGTACTTAAAACGCTACCTACTGGGTTTCACCTTCCGTACAATTACCCATTCACAAAACAATAATCCTCCGGGTAAATTGGCTACTGAACTCCAGAACAGCATCCTACGAAACTACTTTATTTCCGACAATGTTAATACAAAAAAATCTATTTAGTTCATATACGTAGTATTAATAAGCGAATGAGTGTCACTCTTCTGCGAAAAATAGTAACACCGCGATTCTGAAAATTACGACATTTGCTCAACGCCATCTATCGATTACTTACCACTGTAAGACTCGCTCTGTATACAATTAACTTTTAAATCAAACTCCATCCAATTTGATTTAAAAAAAGATGTTATTATTACTTCTAGTAAATAATTATTTATCATTGCCTTCTCTAGCACTCAAAAGTTCAGAACACCACATTAATATTATTATTATCTTACGTTATCGCCACTTTTTATTTGAAATTATTTTAGCGCTACTAATCAACCACCAATCTAAAGCAATTTTTATAACATTACAATCATTAACATTACTTTTTTTTAATAACACAGGAACCTTTATGACGTGCTATTTAATATTGTTATCACACATATTCGTTAGTACCATTTCACGTCAATAGATATCATTACGTGTTTGTGAATTACGTAATGAAAAGTTCTTCAACTTAAAACACTTTAAATTTATTATTTCTTCGAAGCGATTGCGATGAAACAAAAACTGATAATTACTCCGAGTTGTACACAATATTTGAGTATGAAAGTTAACCAAATTGGCTTCGTACTTTTTACGTGATGCTTTATCTAATTAATCTCTCACATCCAAACAGACAAACAGACATATATTCAAAAAAAATATAGAAATTGCAGTTGTTGGTCATAGATGATATAGATAAAAGATTTTACTCCTCATCTCAAAGTTTCCTTAGTCGAGGTGAGTTTAAGTTGAGTTACCAACTGTCAAATGTAAGGTACGTCTGCCTCTACTTTGAGGCTTCCTTGAGGTAGTCAACAAGGAACTTAAAACCAAACCCGCGTATTTTATACGATTTTCATAAAGTCTTTTGAAGAGTTTATTAACTATTGACGCAATCGCGACGTATCACCTTGACTCACACTCCTTCGAGGAACTTCCTAATTTCCTTAATCTGACGACTATGAATACCGATTTTGCGGCACGCCTTGAGGTCTCCTCGACAAAGTTGTAAGTTGAGTAGCTTTCGAGGTTATGAGTTGGAATACGGGTGTATGTGTTGAACGATATAAAACAAATATTAATATATTTGTGTGATATTCGTTAGATACGCATTAATGGCTTAGTGGTTGAATTTTTTTATCCTGGAAGTATGTACCCGTGTTTTTTTTTGAAATACATTAATTTACGATATCCACACGGGCGCAACTTTAAGACAAACAATAAAACATGCCATGTCATGCTCGTGTTATTATTGCGATGCATGAAGAACAGAGACATTTTGCTCAAAAGATACAAACAGTCTCCTGATAATGAAGTCCTTAAAGCTACGTTACCACAAGATACAGGAATTTCTGCAATAAGATTCTAAGTAAATTAAAAGACACTTCTATTCAAACGAAATTACAAAAGCTGGTCGTAACACAAAGATGTTGTGGGATATAGTCAAACGTGTAACAAACACAACTATAATTACTTACCCTCCCATGGAGTTACTTTCCACCTCGAACACACCTTCTCAATCTCTTTACGATGTTAATGTTCTTTTTTGTAAATTTAGGCAAAGATCTTGTTGATCGTATTCGGAACTTACAGGATAGCTGTCCTCACCCTAATCCCCAGTCCAGTACCTCCAATAGTTTGAATTCCTTCGTACTCTTAGAAACAAATCTTGATGAGATAGCATATATTATTGAATCTCTAAAAGCCAATGCTCCAGTGGGCTTTGATGGCATTTCTATAACCATGATAAAAAGGTACTCTGCAATTCTCACCCACGTACTATGCCATATCTTCAACCTATGCCTCGTCTCTGGTACCTTCCCAACTTCTTTCAAAAAGGCCATTATTCATCCCATATTTAAAGGGGGGGACGCACCTCTGTTACAAATTCTCGCCCTATTGCGGTGCTACGTGCCCTATCCAAGATATTAATAACAGGCTTAGCATATACATTGAAAGCAATAATTTATTGTCAACTTACCAATTTGGGTTCAGGAAGAAAAAATCTACCTCTGACGCGGCCTTGACACTGACAAAAGGAATCGTTGATAAATTAAACCAACGCAAAAATGCCTCACAGTCTTCATTGATCTTGCAAAAGCATTTGATACCGTTCCTCTCACACTCCTCTCACCTCCTCACATTCCAGTTTAGATATAAGGCAGGGGGCCTTATATCTAAACTGGAATGTCTAGGCGTACGTGAAATTCAACTCCAGCTTTTCATTTCGTATCTCTCAGACCGTGGGCAGATAGTCAAAACCGACGGTTTTCATAGCGACGAGCTGCCTATTTCATATGGAGTGCCTCAGGGCAGTGTTTTGGGCCCTACATTGTTCCTGGTATTCATAAACGACCTGTGCAACATGCACCTGAGCTCTGGTAATATTGTCTCTTTTGCCCACGATACTGCAAGTACCATTTATGATGAATGCTGGGCTAAACTGCAAGCAACTGCTCAAACCGGCTTTGATTTCATATATAGATGGCTTATCTCTCACTCACTCATGCTAAATACTAATAAAACTAAACTGATAACATTCTCTCTAAACTCCTCCACGCAACCCTTGACACCCATTACAATAAACACTCACACCTGTCAAGCCGACTCGGACTCTTGCAACTGTCCTACAATTTCTTCAACTGACACAACTAAGTACCCCGGTATTATCCTAGATAAACACCTTAACTTCAAAGCTCATATCACCCACCTTACTGCTCGAGTTCGTAAACTTATATACCTTTTTTTAACGCTCAGACACGTTGCCAATACGTATGTGATACGCACCGTGTATCTCGCCATGTGCCAGTCAGTCATCTCGTACTGTATTAAGACTAATCAATTGGGGTGGAGCTGCAAAAACTATACTCAACCTCTGGAAGTGGCTCAGAGAGCCATTGTTAAGGACTTTCCGACCAATGCCCATCCTAACCTTTGATCTATATAAAAAATGCAAAGTTCTTACGGTCCGGCAAACTTTCATTCTGAACATTTTATTCCAACAACACACACAAAATCCTTTTACACTAACTCAATCCTCACTTAGGCGAAATCACGACAAAAATTTGCAAAGTACCATTCACAAGCTTTATTAAACGTTTCTTATACTAACTTGGCCCATTTTTATATAACAGAATAAACAAACATACTAGTATTTTTGTACATCAGTCCTCTTAAGAAATGTGTAAAAAGCAGTTATAATGCTATGTATCCAGTTTAAACTACGACGACACAGAACATCTGCTTACTTCACAATCGAAGTGACTTCTCTAACACTCCGTTACTAAACTCAACCTCTTTCCCTTCCGTTTACACACACACACCGCACCCTGGATCACAAAACTCTAACACACCACAGCTACATCACTAATCACAGACACACCACACCTACATCACAAAAAAAACACACAAATACTAACACTTCACACTTAATATAAGTAAATTACGTTTGCACCAATAAGTCCTAAGCAGTCTCTATTTAAATTTTGATCTACTTCTGTGGGAGCCTGGGCTGGCGAACCTTAATACAGGTTACCTATTATTTGTTACTCTTTGAGATTTATCCATAGATTTTTAAATTATATTAATCGTAACAGACTGTTCCACAATTTTTGAAATAAATAATTAATTATTACAATATTTTTACGATTCACAGTTAGTAGTTGATAGAAGTATTTTCTACAAATTGAATTCCGATTAACCACTAGACAAAACCACCAGCCACTAAAAGATAAATTTTGCCCTCCGAACGCCCCAGTTTGGGTGTCTAAAACCCCCCGGTTTAGTGGGAGTCCCACTAAGTAGACAACACTACTTTTCTACGATTTTTTCATTGGACACAGTTTAATACACTGTTGAGTTTTTCGAGGGATGTTTTAAAGCATTGCGGACTTTTTTCACTAAACCGTGAAAAAAAGAACGTTTCATAGCGTTTTTTTTGGTAGTTTATGGTAGAAATTGTTTTATATGTTGGTTTTTCATTTTTCGGCAATCATTGAACATTTTCATTTATGAGCATTATTAGTAGACCATCAGTTGTACTTAAAACAAAATTTAAAGCAAAATTATTCGGTAGCGAATAAGTCCTTTATGATGAAACAAAACGTAAGATAAGGGGTGAAATTGTAGACATCCCAAATTCCAAAAACAGCAGATTGAGAGGTCAATTTGCTTTATTTCGGAATAGCATTCAGAAACAAAATGTGTTACGCAATTAGGGTGCAAATCAGGCCGCTGATTCTCCGGCTCAGGAATCAAATTGCTTCATGTTATAAGTATATGTTGATCTGCATCAACTTGGGGAAAACATTAGACGAATGATGATAAAAGGAAATTCGAGACAGGATAAATAAGCAAAGGTGTATTTGAAACGTGCCACAAAGGTTCTTTCTCACCTCCTTTTCAACCTTTAAATAACCATATTAAAACGTGTACCTATCAATAAAAAGTAATCGTTTTATTATCTAGTCCGATAAAAATTAAGTATAAATGTCGTGAATTCTAGTCGAAAATCAATAGATACTTTGTATCTTGCAGCTATAAACAAGCAGCATAAGTAAGTACTGAGTTTATTATGATATTTTGTTAGTTTCCATTTTATATTTTTCAACAAACAACTTTTTGATAACTTTTACCGTTTGTATCATAATAATAGCAACCTAAACATTTCACCATAATTATAAATTGGAAGATCCATGTCATTTATAACATTTTTACTAAAACACAATAAAATAAATAAATACATAATGTTCTTTTTCCAGAAATGAAATTCCTGCTGTCTGTTGCTGCCGTCATCGCCGTGGCCGTCGCTGTGCCCACACAGCGCGGTCTAGTGGCCGTTGGACCTGCTGGCCCCACCTTCGCCCCGGAGCCTGTCGCCATCGGACCTGCCATCATCGACTCCTTTGAACCCATCGCTATCGGACCCGCCATCATAAACCCCATTGAGGGTATCGCTGTCGGACCCGCCATCATCGATGGTTTCGAACCCATCTCTGTTGGACCCGCAGTCATTGACTTCCCTCTGCCCGACGGTGGTGCTGCCGCTGAGTCAGTCATCGTACCCTCTCCCGTGTCCGTTGTTGAAGGCATTACCACCGAGGTCGCTTCCGGCACTCCTCTGGTCCAGATCATCCTGAACATCAACCAGGCCGCCACGTCCAGCCCCATCTCCGTCGGACCCGCCATCGCGCCCGAGCAAGTCGAGATCAAGCCTGAGCCAGTCCATGTTGTAGAGTCCGCTGCCGAGCCCGTGCAGGTTGTTGAGGTCGCTCCTACTCCCGTGCAGGTTGTTGAGGTCGCTCCAACTCCCGTGCAGGTTGTTGAGGTCGCCCCCGTGCCCGTCCAGGTTGTTGAGGTTGCTCCCGTGCCCGTCCAGGTTGTTGAGGTTGCTCCCGTGCCAGTTGAGCCGGTCCAGATCGGTGTCCCCGTCATCCCCGAGGCCGCTGTCGTCCTGCCTGAGGAACTAAATTAAATGTCTACCATCGCGAGGAAGCCACTGCGCATGACAATTTAACACCTAAAATTGTTTGAACTTAATTACTTGGACTTTCAACCGACACCTTGAAACGCTTGTATGTCCAAAATATTGAAATACATTAAAACATCTAACATGTATCTTTTTTGTTTTTTTGTCTCCTGCCTTCCTTAACTAAATATTTTGAATGCCCCACCAATAAGGCGTTAGTAAAATCCATGATTTCTTGGTATACAAACATATATATATATACCTTCAACATCTGATCACCTAGTTTAAAGTCTAGGTGAACTGACTCTTGATAAATCAGCCCTAAATTGATTATTACGAGTATTATGTTATCAGGTCAAGGACCTTTTAGCTAAAGAATTGAATAAAACAGTTTGACACAATTATTTTCTAGACAAAAGCTGCCAAACCGCAATATATGTCAGCATTTTTTTTGTTTATACGAGTACCATACTGTCAGCTCTTAATAACTTTTAGTAAAACAGAAGCTACTATCAAAGCGGTTTGCTAGAAATAAAATTCATGTCATGAGCAAAGTTTTTGACTAAGTCACTTGTACTGCACCTGCCACGGAATCAAAGGAATGTTCGGAGCTATTTATATTATCGTGAACAAGAACTAGAAATGAGTTCAATGAACTAGAATACTTAGTGAGCCTAAATCATGTGTAGTTCTAAATATCTATCGTAAAAAAAACAGGAGTACTTCGAGGAAGTATACTCGGCCCATTTCGAAATAAAAATCATAAGCCATAATTATTTTAATTAGGCTGAGAATCACCACTTTTTTATCGTTATAATAACTTAAGACAGTCCCCCGAAACGCCCACCCTTCACTACTTGCGAGTGCTTCCAAGTGCTGGTTGGTTATAGAAGAAGTGGGGCAACAAACTTCCCAGCAGCACAGCTGTCTGTTATGTTAGGAAGAACTTGATTCTATACAATATTACGCAAAGTAATTCGTTTAACATTCCAAACCAAAAAAACACAAATGATTACAAATAAATTATGTATATATGCCTAAATAACAGCCTCCAGGCATAAAGGGCGTGCCCGCTTACATACATGTGCGATGCTGGATTATGTTCATGTAGCTGTAATGCGAAGTCACAAATGATAAACCATGACCATCGTAGTAAAACAGTTAATTTATTACTAATACCATTAACAGAACAGTGGTCAGCAAGACGACCCAGTTAACACCGTTTAGACGTAATACAGAATGGCTTATCTGCAGTCACAATAAGCGTTTGATGTGGCTTTTAATGCTGAATTGGATGCAGAAACTAAGCTGGGACACCCAGACCAATTGGTTTAGGTTAGTTAAGGTTAGAACTGTGACCAATCTCGCGTGAGCCGAGCGAGCAAAGCGAGCGGTGCCGCGGCAGCGGCCGGCAAATGCTACTTCCAAGTTGGTAGCAGTTACTTGGCTATTTAGTAATACACACTACGCGGGTTCTAGGGATCTGAGTAGAGGAAGCGTTTTAATTATGAAGTCTTGAATACTACACCGTTAACAATACCCAAGTTCACATCTTTGAATAGGCGGTAGCTTTCTGTGAATTAAAGCTAGTAAACCCTCCCGCAGCTCCCGCGCAGGGTTCTGGATATTGGAAGGGTTTCCATGTACGCGAACGCGCCCCTGCCGTCCGCTACACTTTTATTATCCAGATATGAATACAAATACACAATTTTCGATAAATACACCTATAGATAAAGTAAAAACAATATAGTATATAATTTATAAACAAGTGTTGACATACGGGAGAGTATAATGCGAACGGGAAATATTGATTTCTTAAAACCTTCATAGTTATAAAAGTTATTATGTTGTGATGACCTAGTGGTTAAGGCTCTCATGTCGTCACCAATGTGACTTTTGCAATCCATTTATGTATACACCCAAAGATATAAATTAGGAAAACACATTTATTTAGCACAGACTAAAAGGTACACACTGCAAAATACACACAAGTAAAAAAAGATAAGAAATACAGTGTAAAGCGCTTTGAAAGAAATTAGCAGGAAAGTGAATCTACGTACAATAAAATGGCACTTTTGAAAGTCAAAAATTACATTAAAAATATAACTGATTCTAGGCGCCACTTCCAAAAAGTAGTTTCGTATGGAGAAGAAGTGGCAAGAAACTCCACCGTTACTCTTTTAAAATATATAACAATATTTTTATACATTAATTATATTTTTATATGTGAAGACGATGCACCACGAATAAAAATACTATACCACAATTGGTAAGAATAATTAAAAATAAAGCAAGGCAGATAAATGAATCACGCGATAGGTACATTGTGCTCACATATTTACAAACATTGTAAAAATATATGACTTTCCTAAAATATTAACTAGGAATAAGTCAGTGTCATGAGTAAGTAAAAAAATAAAAAATTAAATTAGCAACCAGTGTGATTTTGTCTAGACGGGATTGTCCTATGGAGCTGGACCATCATGTGTCCAAGCATTCTTATCTTGTATATAGTCCTCTAATTTGTAATAAGCTTGTCTGCAAAGTGTACTTTTTATACGAATTTTAAATTTTCTTTCATTTAATTGCAATATATCACAAGGTATTTTGTTATAACATTTAACACAGTACCCCATAAATGATGTATGTACTTTAGCTAATCTGAAAAATGGTTCATCTATTTTATCTTTATTTCTAGTATTCAAATTATGTCTATCACTTATTTTATTAAAAAGATGTAGATTTTTTCTAACATACATAATATTTTCATAAATGAATTGGCAAGGTACTGTCATAATATTAATCCCTTTAAATAGTTCCCTGAGAGATTCGCGACGAGGAAGATTGTATATGGCTCTGACAATGCTCAATCACTAAATAAGAACTTTGTGTAAATACTTTTTGTTTTAAGTGGAAAAATTTCATTAAATTGTTTGTTTAATAGTGAAAAGAACTCGGCATTGAACTCATTTGGATCACATACATTATAAAAACTTTGAACAAATAATTTACTGGCCAAAGAGTTATTTAATTTCTATTGGCCTAAACCTTATTTGAATTTTTTGTATGGGCATGTATGAGCAAAATGTTACTGTTTGTCCACTGTGATCAGATGACAGCTTATTTACAATTTGTTTGTGTAAGTAATCGCAGTCACAAAAAATATTATCTATCAGAAGAAGCTGTCACTCGGGTTGGTTCTATAAAAACATTTGATAAATCAAATGACCCAAAAAGACTTAATAATCTGACAGTATTCAAGTTATTATCTAATAAATTAATATTGAAATCACCACATATGATTATAGACTTACTACTAGCACTAAGTTTCTTTAGCACATCTTCCATTACTGAATTAAACACAAATAGATTCTGGTAACCTGGAGGTCTGTATACGCATACTATCACATGCTTATCAAGCTCAACACAGGACAATTGAATGATGTGTTCAACAGACAGATCAGTGATGTCTTTTCGTTCTTTAGATTTAATTGTGTTTTTAACTAAAATTAATGACCCGCCATGTATCATACGTTTTCGGCTGAAATGGCTAACTACACAATAATTTTCATATTTAATTGACCGTACTTGATAATCTTTTAACCAATGTTCTGTTAAACAAATGACATCAAACTTGGTATTTTCCAAAAACAATTCTATTTCTAGTAATTTGGAAGAGCAACCGTGAATATTCTGAATAAGTAATTTTAAAGTGTGTTGCACTCCCTTTGGTTTCTTATCATTATGAGTTAAATTGCCAGAAGATACTTTATTACTATTGTCTAATTGGTTAAAAAATTATCCGGAGTGACCTCCACAACTACAATTTTTTAAGAGTCTAGAATGCCCTTTTCAGTTCCATAAGGAAGAGAACACCTTTCCTGACTAGTAGTAGCCTCCAAGGGTGTTGGTTTTAAAGGTGGTTCCTCCTTCGTACAACATGACGATTCATGATTGCTCACTATGTTGTTAGAATAAGCAGACAACACAGACTCGTCAATCAGACTCCTACAATTTGTTATATTAGCTATAACCTCATTAATGTTATATGCTATCAACATAGCAATCATATGTCTACATTTCCAAGATAGAGATAAACTTCTCTGAGTTAACTTAAAACTACTAACAAACTTGTTAGTGTCAAAAAACAATAGTTTGTCACTATGACAACATGTCAGCATGTGTATAGTATTATTCAACTTATGAATATAATTGTTTTCATTATCTGATAAAGTGCCGTGTGATGCCGGCCTAGAATTGCACTACCCCAACTCTTCCCGTGGGCGTCGTAAGAGGCGACTAAGGGACATACACCGGGGGGCGGGCAGCAGCGCCCCCTGCAGAGCAATTCCATCACCAAACTGCGATCCCAAACGCGCATGCCCAGCGTGGGGATTATGGGCATTACCCCACAATGAATATTGAAGCCAAAAAATGGCCCCCAGTTCCCAGCCGCCTCGCTATTCCTGGCCATGGTAACGGCGGGGCAGGGGGTGCTAGGAATCCCCGGGCTACGGTAGGCTACCATTCATTACACAAGTAATTGACCCTGGCAACGTATAACGGACGAACTCTGAGGCTCGACCATCATCTAGCGCAGTTGGAAGTGGAGTTAGAGAACATTAAATGGCATGTTCTGGGGTTATGTGAAGTCCGTAGAGAGGGGGAGGACACTGTAACCCTAGACTCGAGTCATCTTCTCTACTTTCGCGAGGGCGATAAAAAATCCCAGGGTGGCGTAGGTTTTCTCGTTAATAAGGCTCTCACTAACAACGTTCAAGAAATCTCCAGTGTGTCGAACAGGGTAGCGTACCTGATCCTACGGCTGTCCAAACGGTATAGCATGAAGGTAATTCAGGTCTACGCACCGACCTCGGCACACTCGGATGATGAAGTGGAGGATATGTATGAAGACATATCCAAAGCCTTACACAACACCACTAAGGCTCACTTCAACGTTGTTATGGGGGACTTTAACGGCAAGGTAGGAACCCGGACTGGCAACGAATCTCGAATAGGCCCGCATGGTTATGGAGTTAGGAATCACAGGGGGCAAACGCTTGTCAACTTCCTTGAGAAGGAGGGGCTGTTCTTAATGAACTCCTTCTTTAAGAAACGGCCCCAACGGAAGTGGACGTGGCGAAGTCCCGACACTGTGACTAAAAATGAGATCGACTTCATCATGACGGATAGGAAGCATATATTCAGAGATGTCTCAGTGATCAACAGGTTCAATACCGGATCTGATCACCGACTGCTCCGAGGCTCTCTGAATATCAACTTAAAGCTGGAAAGAAACCGTCTGTTGAAGTCCACGCTCCGACCTAACCCAATCCAGATCATGGTGGGCACCGAGAAGTTCCAGCAGGCTCTCGGGAATAGATTCGTTGCCTTGGATCCCACTGATGACGCCGACGAGACCCTACACAATCTGGTCGAAACGTTGAGAGACGAGGGCATCAAGTTATGCCAAAAGCAGCGCACTGGCAGGAAATCCAAACTCTCGGATGAGACTCTCAGGCTGTTGGCAAAAAGACGGGAAACCACCCAAGCGAGTTCGTCAGACAGGTCAAACCTGAACAAGCGAATTGCGAAGATGTTACAGCGCGACCTTCGGAGCTCCAACACACGCCTCATTGAAGAGGCAATAGAGCAGAACCGAGGGTCCAAAGTATTCACTCAGCAGCTTGGCAGGAGCCACCTGACGAAGCTTAAAACGCACGACGGGAGGACTGTATTGTCGAAGCCAGAGATATTCGCCGAGATAGAGGATTTCTATGGCCGATTATACGCTACACATGCCCCTCGTTCTCAACGAGACGACCACGATTCCAGAGCCACCCTGGCACGCCACTATACCGACGAACTGCCAGACATCAGTCAAGACGAGATCGTGTTAGCTCTGAGACAGCTTAAGAATGGAAAAGCCCCCGGTGAGGACAGCATAACGTCAGAGCTTTTGAAAGCCGGAGGAGCTCCTGTTATACAGGAACTACAGAACATCTTTAACGTACACTGTCCTTCACAGTGGGAGAACTCCAAAGGCGTGGAGCGAGAGTTTGGTGGTGCTCTTTTTTAAGAAGAGAGATAAAGCCCTCCTTAAAAACTACAGACCCATCTCACTCCTGAGCCACGTCTATAAGCTGTTCTCACGAGTGGTCACGAACCGTCTCGCCAGGAGACTCGATGAGTTCCAGCCACCGGAACAGGCCGGGTTTCGCGGAGGATATGGCACCATAGACCACATTCACACAGTGAGGCAGATTATACAGAAGTCCGAAGAGTATAATCAGCCCCTGTGTGGACCTGTGTGACCTTTGTGGACTATGAGAAGGCCTTTGACTCTGTCAAACCTGGGCTGTTCTGGAATCCTTACAGCGATGCCAAGTAGACTGTCGTTTTATCGAGTTACTGAGATGTCTATACGACGCCGCCACCATGAGTGTCCAAGTACAGGACCAGCAGTCCAAACCCATCCAACTGCGCAGAGAAGTGAGACAGGGGGATGTTATATCCCCGAAACTGTTCACGAGCGTGTTGGAAGATATGTTTAAGACGCTGGACTGGAAAGGTAAGGGCATTAACATAAATGGCGATTACATCTCGCACCTGCGATTCGCTGATGATATAGTCTTAATGGCGGAGTCGTTGGGGGAGCTGAACCAGATGCTGGACGGCCTAGCTTCAGCCTCGCGACGCATCGGTCTCGGCATGAATTTGGATAAAACCAAAGTCATGATCAATGGTCTCATTGATCCGGGACCGGTCGTCGTACATGGCCACCCTCTCGAAATTGTTTCCGAGTACACTTACCTTGGGCAAATTCTACAGTTAGGTAAAAACAATTTTGAGAGGGAGGCCAAGAGGAGGATACAGCTTTGCTGGGCAGCGTTTGGGAAACTACGTCGAGTCTTCTCGTCATCCATACCGCAATGCTTGAAAACTAAAGTTTTCAATCAGTGCGTCCTACCCGTCATGACCTACGGAGCTGAGACGTGGACACTCACGATAGGGCTGGTCCACCAGTTCAAAGTCTCTGAAGGATAGGATTCGCAACGAATACATCAGACAGAGAACCAAAGTTATCGACATAGCTCAAAGAATTAGTAAGCTGAAGTGGCAGTGGGCCGGCCATATCTCGCGAAGAACCGACAACCGCTGGGGTAAACGAGTTCTTGAGTGGGGACCGCGACTCGGCAAACGTAGTGTAGGACGCCCTCCGGCCAGGTGGGATGACGATCTGCGAAAGACTGCAGGCAGATGCTGGATGCGTCAAGCTGAAGACAGGGCGCTATGGCGCTCATTAGGGGAGGCCTATGTCCAGCAGTGGACTGATATAGGCTGATGATGATGATCTGACAAAGTATCAGAATAAGGTAAAGCACACAACATTAGCTTCCCTATATTTATTTTTAATAAGGTGTCCACACCATCCACTATGTCCTTTCTGGTAATACCGGTACTATTACCTAATAGCAAAACCATTGTAGAATAATTATCAAGGTTTGCGTTTGCTATTCTTTTAGTACCGGTATTGATTGAATGATTTTTACTAACAGTTACAGAACCCCTAAAACGAATCGTCCAACATGCTCCTAGCCATTACCTATTACGGTTATAAAGTTAATCAATCAATCAATCAAATTTTTATTTGTAAACATAGGTATACATAAAAGGTCTTAAATATATATCGGGATAGGCCCTCATCAGCGATATTACACTTGCACTTTTGTAAGTAGGCGTGGATTGTCGGGCGAAGAAAATAGAGATACTAGTTACAGCACAATCACTTTATTTCACTCACAATTTCTTATAAAATAATCACCATGAAATAACCTGAAGGCAGAGGTCCGACATATTAAATGAAAGTATGAGATATTGCAGTAACCAACTCTTTTATTCCGACAGCTTGTTAATTAATTAAATAGATCGCGATAATAGCTCTAGGCGCTACAGCAGGCGCACCGGGCCGAGCCTGCCACCAGAATGATCTCCCTCTTCGCTGCGCACTAGCTTACATTAAGTTGCTTGAGAAGTGGGGAGAGTGGGAAGGCGAACATCCCGCTTTGCACAGCGTAACTCGGCCCGCTGTACCTACCGCTAACGGTGACGCCGACACGGCCATACTGACGTGCGGACGTCCTCGTACGCGTAGACTCATCAAGCATTGTCTAAAAAGACATAACGTTATTATTAATGTTCGTTCATCCTGACTAGCAATCTCGATGAGCAAAAAAAACCAGGTCATCCCTACTGACTGTGCAACCAACTATGGACCGCTCAATATTGAGCCTTCAGGACTTATACTAGTAATCTGGTCCGGTTCAGCCCTGCAGAGTTTACTACTAATTCGGGACCGCTCGTTATTGAGCCTTCAGAATCTGGTCCGGTTTACCCCTTCAGAGTTATAATCTTCTGGCCCGGTCCAGCGACCCTTCAGAATGATAACCGCCTGGTCCGGTCAAATGACCCTTCAGAATTATAACCTCCTGGTCCGGTCTTACGACCCTACAGAGTTATAATCTCCTGATCCGGTTATAACAAACCCTTCAGGATTGTTACTGCTTGGTCCGGTCATGAATGACCCTACAAGATCACTCCAGTTTATACAGTTTTTTTTGTCTCTTTTTTTTTGTCTCTTGTTAGTCCGGACTAAAATGGTCCCAGTAGATAATTTAATCAAATGTATTAAAATACTTGTCTCAACAATCCACACATGCTATGTTCATTGGTAGTTTCACTACCACCAAAGTCATTTACTTTAGAGCCTATAACAGAAACAAACTATTTTAATCTTAAGAATAGACTTGACTTAGACACTCCACCGAATGCGTAGCACGCCTGTGCGATGCCGACCGAGTCTCATGTCATACAGCCAGCAAAATTTCACTTCAAGGTGCATAAGCGTTCTGTGTTGTGTCAGAGTGTCATGTCATTGAATGTGTCGTAGCAGACACATAATTCATGTTCTATATATTCTATGAAAACTAAATAACACTAATTTAAGTATTGAAGCGCCGTCACGGCCAGACTGACATTCGCACGTCCTTGTGCGTCTCCATCCCCTTAAAGTCACTGCAGGCCCATTTTTCTGTAAAAAGAATAAAACTGGTAGATACATTACTTTATACGCTCGTCCATCAGTGACATCATTACAACGTTTTATAACCCACAAAATCAACCTTTAGGAGCTGAGCCGGACAACTTAAATAGGCGTCCCTTCAGCCAGTTATCTCTCCAGTTATCATGGACCAGGCAACCAATCAGCGTCTCTCCGATCACTCACTAGTACCACACATATCTCCATTGATCTCATAGCCTCTCAGACTAGACGATTGCTTTATAATATGACCCAGAACATCGGCCTGCATAAGCCAGTTCTTAAGACTACCTAATAACACACACCATAGGACGTCAACCCGCATGAGTCGGTCCCTTACTTTATCTCACAGATTAGTACCAATGTTACGTTTAATTACGTTTCTTCACTCTCCGAGGCCGAAAGGTTTCAGAGCTGGCGGATAACGTACGTGAACTACAAATAGACAAAGCATCACTAAAACCAACAGACGACGCCCACTCCACTCGTCAATCGCGGACTGCCGCCACCTCGGCCTCCTTCAAGCTACCAGTCAAGGTGGTAGCTAAATGCACCAAGCCCTCACTTCCCCCGGGCATTGCACGAAAATGCTTACAACCATATTTGCATTCTCTATTAGACACACAACAAAGGGAAGTCTTTACTCCCTGCGAAGCCCAATCGAACCCCCCTGTCACATTCAATGAAGTAGGAATAACAACTGTAGAACGGTCTCATTTTTCCCACTGTGACGCAGCAACTCTCCCAATATTCTCCGATGCTATCTTACGAATTTCACCCAAATCTAACCGAAACCCAGACTCAGAATATGAAGCCACACTTAAAAACCGCGCCCGAGTCCCAAACACAAGTTCTGTTTGTGTTACCCTAGACCTTGCACCATCCGTCGCTAGCTGCACTTCGAGAAGCTCGCCGCGCCAGGTCCCACCAGATTCACTTTCGATTATAACAAGTAAGCACCTCAATGTCCTCATGACTCTCTCTACCCGAACACATGCCCTGCCAGAACCGTTAGCAACAAGGTGCAACTCTACACCATGTTCACCATAAAATTGCTCTGTCTGCGCCAATACAATACCCACCCCGATCCGAAATGATCCGCGAAGTCGCACCGAAAAGACAAAGCCTCCTTTAGTGCTTCATCTGCACCTGCTGCATCCAACTAAGAAGTGCACTCGAGAAGGACTCATTTAGTGAAAGAGTCAACAATGACAAGAATACTCCCTACCATCGATTTCTCCACACAACTTCTCCGCGATGTCTAAATGTACAGTATAACATTGTGCAGAAACCCTAAGCATAGGATGGAGTGAGCCGCCAAAAACTAATCTAAAGTACCTACAGATCGCTCAAAATAAAATTATTAAACTATTATTTCACTATGATTACCTTACACCTACAGTTAAAATTTACAGGGAAACGAAACTCATGAATATTAAACAACTTCCTGCATATTGCACCAGAATACTTCAAAATTCTAAGTTCATTCACACAAAAATACATTAGGTACACAATCGCAGCAATAGTAGGAAGGATCACATTTTACTACCGCGAGTGTGGACAGTAAATGGCGAGAGAACAATTATTTTTGCGGGAGTGCAACAATGTAATAAGCTACCTGTAGATGTAAAGAATGCAAACTAAACGTTCGGTATATTTTTTTAAATCACTTTCTAAGTGATCAAACACTACTCCATTAAACAGACTTGCCCTACTACTGCATTGCTTTATTGTGGCACCGGGATCGCATTCCTTATCTACGGTAATTATTTCTTTTGCGGGTGGATCGAAAAGTTTTAAGTTTTGTGTTGGTTAATAATGTTATTTGCGTACGAAAAGAAATGGTATTACAACTTAGATGATTTAATATAAATTCAAACAATAGCTGCTTAGTTTGTGTGTCCAAGTTATATTTAAAGTTTAAAAACGTTCTCAAGTAAGTGAAATCTTTGTAATTTCTTATCGAGAAATAATTTCTTTAACCATAAACACCATACCACCAATAAAGAATCAATTATCCTTTCGCACTGAACTAATGCGAGTTTATCTTCACCATGTAGGTCAGTTTTGATGTTGTGGTATATGATAATGAAACTCTTTAGTAACGTTAACTTTCTTACCCCAAATAGAATGTAATTTTGCAATATCCGTACGTACATGGATCTACTATCTAATAGATCCTTACCTATAATAACTGTTTCTGTAATTGAGTTAACAGGCACAACATGAAACAAAAAGGACACCGACGTGTTGAATTTCACCACGGCTCAGTATTCTGCGATTCATAAATAACGTTTTCTTTACACAGGTATACCTGTAAGGTAAACTAAATCACAGCGCATAGTGCCCTGGAATTTTTGACAAAGCCAAAAGCTACAAACTAACTACCAGATTATCTATTAAAAAGAAAAGGAACGAGCTCACCGGATGATGTGGTTGTCCATACACGCAGCAGGTGAGACGGTTCGTATCACGACTCTTCGGTGCTGGTGCTCGATTCGAATTCTTCACTTCGGTCAAAGGTTCGTACTGCCACTTGCTTCAATCACTTGATTTTTGGACTGTTGTGCTTTAACGATGACATGTGCTATTGAAGCGATTGTCATTATCAGGATCAAACCGTATCGTATCAGTCGCGCAGTTGCGGTGAAATTTGACGTTTGCGGTTAAGTGGTTGCCGTAAGACGTGATAGCAAAAACTCCATATTTTGAATAGATTAGACGTTGGCCCACACTTCACTGTCGTCATTATTTTCTTCAGGTTTTTGCCCTTCGAATCCCAATTCTGATATCGGGATAGGCCCTCATCAGCGATATTACACTTGCACTTTTGTAAGTAGGCGTGGATTGTCGGGCGAAGAAAATAGAGATACTAGTTACAGCACAATCACTTTATTTCACTCACAATTTCTTATAAAATAATCACCATGAAATAACCTGAAGGCAGAGGTCCGACATATTAAATGAAAGTATGAGATATTGCAGTAACCAACTCTTTTATTCCGACAGCTTGTTAATTAATTAAATAGATCGCGATAATAGCTCTAGGCGCTACAGCAGGCGCACCGGGCCGAGCCTGCCACCAGAATGATCTCCCTCTTCGCTGCGCACTAGCTTACATTAAGTTGCTTGAGAAGTGGGGAGAGTGGGAAGGCGAACATCCCGCTTTGTACAGCGTAACTCGGCCCGCTGTACCTACCGCTAACGGTGACGCCGACATATACATATTATTGTAGTCGAGCACTATGTTCTACCAATGAAATTGGAGTACAAATAGTAGTTTTAATATAGTAAAACAGTTGATAAAAAACAGTCCAAATGAGTACCAGTTTTATAACAAGAATAATAATTCAATAAATGTCAATTAAGTTAAGAACTGTCAATTTAATTAAATTTTACTTGCAATTCTAATAGCGAAAATGAACACTACAGACGGATTTTTGAAAATTCATTCCATAAGAGTGGAAGCAACTGGGTAGGTTTTTCAATGGCAATAGTCATTCAAGAGCGATGGGATCAGTAATTTGATGATTATTCACCGAACAAAAAAAAAAGGTGACTTTTTCATGAAATAGTCATACAATGGGAAAATATGCTATTAAAAAGTTTTATTGATGATTTTAATGATTATAATTCAGTAAACACATTCTTGTTACGGTAATGAATCATATATTTTAACATACGACTTGACACTGACTTGACCAAATTGCAAAAAACTTAATAAAAATCTTAAATTCATTCACTCACTAGAAGCATGAAATTTTGCACAAGAGTTCCTTTAGCGAAACAGTAGGAAACGAATTTTGAAAATTCGTCCATTCGTCCCCTACGGAGGTTTACTTTCATCCCCCTTGATGTAAGTTTGAAAGGAAGTTAGTTCATCACGGTACCCCATCGGGCACATCGCACATGGCTGGTAGGAGTTGCAGGCAGTAAAATAGCTTCTCTTGTGCAAACTCACTTACCTTACTACAAACTGTTGCAGCAAGTTGGTACACGTAAATATAAAGCAGCATGCTCCATCCGGATTTTAATATTATGAATATAGGTAGATTTTAAGGTATTTTAAGGTAGGTAAGTTCTATGGCCACAGTAATAGCTAGTAACTTTGTTGATTCAACATGAAAATATATACTTATGTACTTTTCTTACAACTATGCTTTAATTTCATCACAATCACACTAAAAACTAAGTACAAAGCGAGTTTTTAATATAAAAATGTATGAAATTTCATTACTGCACAGTTTTTTTTTAAATCGCACCAAAAGGTGCCAATCTCAATGAATTAGCTCTATTCAGCCAGCCGATATCAATACTTTTTTTTACATACGTATTATTCGTTTCTATCCTACTTGTTCCGAATTTAAATATAAATTTGCCCAACAAAACTCTTAACCTTACGTTTAATAATTGCTCAAGTATAACTTTTAATTTCATTATTTAAGCTTCTATTTTAACTGTTTGATATGAGTTTCTTTTATCTACTATTCCTATAGGTAATAGTTGAAAGAAAAGCAGATTATGCACCTCGCCTTAAGTAATTTATATTGCCCTCGTGCCTGTTAGATTGGAGCCCTCACTCGTGTGGAAGTTAATTTATAGGAAATTTATCATAATTTGTCATTAAAAAAATCTTCAATAGAGTAATACGTCTTGTCTAATAAAAACAAAAGCAAATTACTTTGTAGACATTTTCTTCATTCCGTATACATTTCGGTAATTTATTAAATATCCTTGGAGCCATTACGAAAACACTGCTTTTATATAGTGCAGTTTTAGAGCCGATACTGTTTGCAACCGGTCACAACGGCGCTGGCTACGTACTCTTGTAAATTTGTGCAGATTATTTTTGACAAACATGGAAGTTTCAAATATGTACAACGAAGGCATTGTTAATATTTTCATATTTATAGTTCTGTAACAGAGAGACAGACGCAGACAGACGATTGGCATAGTAACGGTGTCATCAATGACATACTTTTGGCACGAAACACTAAAATAGGGAAAAATCCGGACAAGTGCGAGTTGGACTCGCGCACCGAGGGTTCCGTACAAACCTGTAGGTATATAAGTAAAAGTTCACACGCGTTCATGAGGTACGGAATCCTAAAAAAAAAAAAAAATGCACGTACCCGACTGCCACAAAAATACTCCAAACAAGCTCATTTTTCTCACTGAGTGATATAGTTCGTGGCAGTTATTGTAATCCAATTACAGGGTGGTATTTCCTCTGCACAGAAATTACTTGCCGGTTATAAACAAAAAAATGCTATTCCATACATTTTAACGCGTAGGTATTGCACTTTTGTAGGAAAAAGCTGTTTTTTTTTCAACCCAGGGGGGTCCAGAATCATGTACTGAACCCATGATAACAGGTTGAGAAAAAAAACAGTCCGAAAACGCTGTCGTCCTCCTCGAGGGACTCAAGTAAATCACCATTGCGACGAAGCTACTGCGAATGATTGATTGATGCGATTTAACATCTAAAACTGTTTCAACTTATTGTATTCCTTGGACTTTCTACCAACACCTTGAAACGCTTGTATGTCCAAAATATTAAATACGTAAAAATATATACAATGTAAATATTCCACGCCTTTCCTTTTAAGGTCGTTATCTAAATAAAATGATTTATTTGATCTAAATTTACCGATAGAGACGTGCGACAAAATGATTTCTTTAATTTCGCTAGTTTATTGAAAGGTCCCTTAGTAGCCCGACAAAAAGACGATGACGAAAATCGCATGGTGTGAAGTGGCTGAGTTATGACTCTCAGTACGGCGTCATAAAATACAAAACATATCATTCTGGAGATTAATCATTTAAAACTATTGAATTCAAACGGAACACGCGACGAGTTTAGTTTGATGCAGATCACTGACAAGCTAGTACCAATAAGTGTCGAAAATTCTTATCTTTAATACCAGATTATTTGCAAAGTTTTCACCAGAATTTAATAACCACTGACGATACAAGAATGTTGATCCAGATATACCTAAGAGAAATTCGAGATTCAGAGATTCAGAAAAAAGTGTCTTTTAGTTTTTGACTTTATTGCATGCATTGCATAATAATAGTTCAAAGTTATTCATAGTTTGTTTTAATATCATAAAATAAAAAATAAAAAACCAAGTAATTATAGTACGGTAATAAACATTTAAGTCGCGTTTAATGACGCTTAAGTGACGTTCAAAAAAACATAAGTTAGATATTTCAGTAAACAATAATTATAGCCTAAATATCCATTCATCCAACTCTGTTATGTAACTAGTTCATAATTGTGTAATAATAAATAATAATAAATATATAAAAAACGTTGTACATTTTTTTCATACCAACGGCAACGAACACCTAAAACTTCCTGTTAAAATTTTTGCATGCAAAATGATTTGACTTAAGTGCTTATGGCTGTGGGGTTACGTTTTCCAGCTCTTGCCAAGCATTCAGTCAGGGCTCAACTCCAGCTGTCATCATCAGGTCTAAAGTCAGCAGCCAGCCCATCTTCATTTCAGGATATCATTAAAATCATAATCTACTCTCAACTTGAAGTATAGGTTTCAAGTTTAGAAATAGGTATGTATTTTTTCAACTAGCCTACTTCCGAGAATATTAACTTCAAGGCTCATTATTAATAAGAAATTAAATATAATACCACTAAATAGAAAATATTTATTTATTTATTTATTATCCAACTTACATCTATCATTACAGGGTAACCTATTGCGATAGTGTACATATCCTAACTTATTATAATAATGACATTTTGTAAGTTATAACATACAATGCGTTCTTTGTGAACTCACTCAGAGAACAATAGAAAAGGTCCGTGTGAACAGCTATGAGGTTGAGAGTGCGGAGTGCACGCGTCAGTGGCGCCTCACTTAAAAGATTGGTCCGAGCGCGCGGCTCTTCCAGCAGCCGTGGCTTTCGTCGTCGCCACACGTACCTGTCCGGAACACACAAACCTATGTGCCCTAATATGTCCGCATTATGTACCTTCTCTCGAAGTACTTTGAATAGGTACGAGGTGAGTGCGAGATCCCTCCTGACCCTCAGTTCGTTATATCCCACCATACCCAAAATAAATAAAGTCGGGTACATAACCGTATAAAATGGGTATACACCATACAAGCGTAAGTACAAGTACCTCACAAACTTGTTCTGTACTCTCTCCAGCATGAGCCTATATTTAGATTCATGTGGAGACCAAATGACTGCGTTGCATTCTAACTGACTTCTAACTAAAGTGTTGTATAATGCGATAACCGCTTTAATGTTATTAAAACTGCGCCCCATACGGAGCATAAAACCTAAATTACGGTAGGCTTTTCTGCAACAGATTGTGACGTGATCACGAAAACGTTAAGTCAGTGTTGAACTTCACCCCTAAGTCCCTAACTTCCTTAGCCCTAGCCATTGGTAACCCGTCTATATTATATGTATATAGAATAGGAGTGCGCGCGCGAGAGAAAGTGATTGTAACGCACTTTGAACTGTTGAACTGTAAGATGTTATCCTTGCTCCAGTCTACCACTCTGTCTCTCTGAAGCCTGTCACAGTCCTCCACTTTTTTTATCTCCAGCGACAGCTTGAGGTCATCAGCAAACAGCAAACATTTGGCATCTTTAACAACTTCTGGCAAATCATTTATCATAAGAATGAACTGCAAAGGCCCAAGATTACTGCCCTGACTCACCCCCGACCTGGTAAAATATGGCTTTGACTTTTGTCCCTCATATTCTACGTACTGTTGCCTACCGCTCAAGTAACTTGCAAAAAACTTTTGGAGATGTGGAGTGAAACCAAAGGCCGCTAACTTTTTGAGCAACATATCATTATTTACTAGATCAAATGCTTTTTTAAATCGAAGTAAGCGGCATCAGTTTGTCCCGCATTGTCCACTGTTGGAACAAGATTAGCCATGTAGCTCAGTAGATTGCTAGTAGTGCTTCTTGCTGGTCGAAACCCGTGCTGGACGTCTGAAAGCTGGCCACTGACCTGTCGAAATATGCTCTTATGAATAGCCGCTTCGAAAACCTTCGCTGGAGTCGACAGCACTGCGACAGGCCTGTAACCATCCACGGTCACCCCTGACCCTCCCTTTGGCACCGGAACGACGCAATAGTTATAATAAACAATTAATAATAAACACAATAGTCTTTGATCAAAGTAAAAATATACTTCAATATAGTATTGTTATACATATTCAGTTCATTTGTTTATGGTTTTATCGTTATGTGATATTTTCTTGCGACCAACCAACCAATTTAAAACCCTCAACAATATTATACTTGCATAAGTTTAAAATGCAATTTTTGCAAGTTAAAAAGCATATTAAATATTAAAATATTATTTGTACTTCAACTAACACTCTTGTGTACTGTTTGCTACTGCTGACAGTAGCCTCAGATCATAATGATATTATGAAAATAGGAGGAACAAAAACATAATTGATGATTCAAATCGTGTATTTTAGTCTCTCAAAGGGTGCACAATCATTTCATGTTGGCAGCAGAATGTCAAATAAAGTTCTTTTCTTAATAAAAATAATTAGTTTTAGGCTAGTTTAGTTGAGTTCCTCGGGGAGGACGACAGCGGCTTCAGGGATGACGGGGACGCCGATCTGGACGGGCTCTACGGGCACGGGAGCGACCTCAACAACCTGCACGGGAGTAGGAGCGACCTCAACAACCTGCACGGGAGTAGGAGCGACCTCAATAACCTGAACGGGAGTAGGAGCGACCTCAACAACATGCACGGGTTCGGGAGCGGATTCTACAATATGGACGGGCTCAGGCTTGATCTCAACAAACTCGGGGGCGACGGCGGGACCGACGGAGATGGGGCTGGACTCCGCGGCGGCCGGGTTGATATTCAGGATTATCTGGACCAGGGGAGAGCTGGCAGTGAGGGCGGGAGCGACAACTGCGGGGCTGGGGACGATAGCAGGCTCCTCAGCGAGGGCACCCTCGGGCAGGGGGAAGTCAACGATGGCGGGTCCAACAGAGATGGGCTCGAAGGAGTCGATGATGGCGGGTCCGATAGCGATGGGCTCGAAGGAGTCGATGATGGCCGGTCCGATGGCAATAGGCACGAAGGTGTCTTCAGGGGCAGGAGCAGGGGCGGGACCGGCAGCTCCGGGGGCCACTAGACCGCGCTGTGTGGGCACAGCGACGGCCACGGCGATGACAGCAGCTACAGTCAGCAGGAATTTCATTTCTGGCAACAAAATATATCTTTGAGTAAATCTGTACACCAACACACTGTTTTATGATAGTATTTCTAGAATGAAAGTAATCTATGTCTAGGCAACATGTAAATGTGAAAATAAATTACTTCAAAATGAAACATTACTTACTTGTGTTTAGGTAACTTGCAAAATACAAAGTATGTTCTTCGATTAGAATTCACGCTGTTATATATGAAACTGTTATCAAATAAAAATATCCAAACTTTAAATTTTGGTTATCTTAGAATATAATACTTAACGCCTAGACTTAATGATAACTACAAGGAAGTTGGTGATTATTACTTTATCTAATTTATGACACCCTTCAATATTATCAGTTTATGAATTGTCTTGTTAAAGTAAAACTGGTATGAAAAAAAGCAGTCTGTAATTTTGTAATAGGCAAGGTTCGTATCTCTTAATTAAGGAATAAGAAAGACTATAACTTAAAAACCCCTTGTCATAGTTACTGACGGCGACGAAAAAAATCAGGACAAAAGTCGCTGACTTTCACTTTTCTTAAATTATCTCGTATGAAAAGTACAAATTTAAAATGGTGGTAAATCATTAATGAGTCAGTAAGGTTTTGGAAGGACCATGCGTGAATTTCAGGATAGCTGAATCTTAGGAGTAGGATGTGATTGAGGTGTCTGTATAGCACATTCAGGGGAGATGGTAGCTCGAATTGAGCAGTTGCAATGCGAAGGTGTAAGTTTACAGTAGTTACGCAATTATCTCCTCTACGCACCCTAAAATAAGGCATACAATGACTACCGGTAATGGCGAAAAAAACTAAAGACAATAACGAAGGGGCGCTTACTTGATGGCGGGCCCAGTTCCGTAAGACACAGGCAATTTGAATTTGGAGGATCTAAGCACGTACCATGAGAATCATGTGGAATATCATCTTTTATTTTACAGCTAAAGCACTAGGAAGTGGTGAAGGGCGGGCGTTTTGGGGGACTGACTTGTGTAATTTTGACGTTCGAAAAGTGCTGATTCTCAGCCTAATTTGAATAAATGACTTAAATGATTTTGATTTATTAGGTCAACATATTTTTTCCGAAAGGTTTCCTGAACCTGTACCGTTTTCTGAAGGTATATTCATTGTATCATTGTAATGTTAATTTATTGCATTATATATATAAAGGGTTACTCGCACTCGGTAAACTTGATCGCGATACGATAGCTATCCATAAATTCCATGTTGCCCAAATAATTAAAATCAGCATAATCGAAGATATCTATTGGAATTTACGTAGTACGTACTGAAAGAAAGCAGTATTGCACTAGCGTTTCACACTCGCCGTGTTAAACGTAGGTTAAACAAGGGGTTGTTGTTGTTTAAATTTAAACAACGTCTAAACGATGTCTAACCCTAAACAACGGCTAAACATGGTTTCGTGTTATAACTTTTGTGGTAAGACTGTTTAGCTTTGTTATATAGATAAATAGGTATTCGAGCTAATTTTTCGGTTAATAGATCAGTGGAATAAGATTGTTCAAATAAACAGTGTCCTCCCTTGTCGCCACGGCTGGGTTAAAAAAAAATTGCGGTAGGTAAGTTTTCATTGTAAGACTTAACATTATTTATACCCATTTTTGAGTTAATTAAAGTAAGTAGTAAAATCCAAACTTTGTTACTCTTTTCGTTGCAATACTCATTTGAAACTCCCTCGGTTTATGACGCAAACTGTCTGTTACTACAATTCTCTGTTAAGTTAGCAGTTGTCACGGACACAGATCACCCTCGTTAAAAGACCCAAATCCATTTCTAAACAATATAGATATTTTTATTAAATTCAAAACTATATCTCTTATAACACAAACATTAACATAAATATTACCAGACTTGCTAAGACTCTTGGACCTTTGGACCATGTCCTGCTGAAGTCGACACACACTGCTACAACCTTGGTACTGGAATGCGATATAACAGATCATTATCCGGTTATCCTTTTTTTGCAATCCTAATATTACATCAGACGCACCAAAGGTCAGTCACAAAAAATTATTTTGGAATAGTAAAGTAAAGTCTGAGATCGAGAAAACAATTTTTTCTAAAATACTGAATGCCAATGACCCACACTTTGCTGGCGAAACTGTCGTATCTCTTCTATCTGTTTCCATTTATCTGCATACAAGTTCTTCGGTCATTCCTAGTAGAATGAGAGTATGGACAAGGGTAAAACATTTTCTTCCAAGTTATTGAAATGTAAAGACGACCCTCTTCGCTCTGTCAATACGGTAAACCGTTACTTTGCGAATGTGGGCAGTAAGTGCATCTAAGTTTTCTAATTCTTCATCACATAATAACAATTCAGACATTCACTTGTCACCTCAGGTAGCGAACACTTCCAATACAGCCCCGTTGAAATCGATGGTCATGTATGATGTTGATGATGTTGAAGTTTCTAACTCCTAAAAATGAATGTGCTGTCGGTTGACGGAATCCCTTCCACAGTCATCAAGACCACAAAAGATACAATCATCCATTCTTGTCCACATTTTTAATCTCCCCCTATCCTCTGGTATTTTTCCGGGTGTTTTTAAAACTGGCATAGTCCACCGTATTGACAAGATAGATAGTAGATGTAATACTCTTTGTTATGTACACCTTATAAATTACAGACATAGAAGTAGAAATTTTACATTGGATGACACAATGGGCGGACTTATCGCTAAAAGCGATCTTTTACAGACAACCTTTGGATGGATTAAAGGGAGAAGGAGAGACAAAACTGCAGGCATACATAAAACATATATTTATATACACATAAAGTTTACTGAAGAGTAAAGTGACTGACTGGCTTAAGTCCTTGTCTTACGAAGAAACTGAGCAACTTATTGTATCATTAACACGGTAAACGCACACACACACGCATACGCACTTCAACCCACCTCCACTTTACACTTATACTACATAGTAACCTCCACATTTTATCGAGTATATTCTCTTTTTTTTCAATTAATTATTAATTAACTTTCTTTGGGAAGTCTGGAACAATAGCTTTGTATATACTTTTGAGCTGGGCGTTGATAGCTGCGCCACACTATTTTAATTTGGTGACTATCTTCGTTTTCCTTTGTAAATTGTAAACTTAAGCTGTTCCAAATAAACTTTATTTTTTATTTATTTTAGCTTTTGGAAATGCCTGAATTAAGTACTTTTTATTTTTGTTTTGAATATTAGTACCGAGTTATTGCTAGAGCGCCTTTACTTAATCATTTTAACCCACTAAATCCTCTGTGAGGTGCTGTTTAAAAAAAAGCCAATCTTAACTATTTACTGAGGAAAATATTGTCAAGGTTCAAGATTATTAATCAAGAGAATAAGATTTTTCATATTAACTGTATCCCCTCTTTCCCCCTCCAATCTTTGGGATGTTTTCATAACTTACACTAATATTTATTTATACTTATTTTTAAGTTAATGAAGCTCCACAATAAAACCCCACCCTTAAAAATTTAATTTAAAAAACCCCAGCATCTTCAGGGGGCAACTTCCAAAAACCCTTTTAAATTCATCCATACAAACTTTGACACCCCCCAATTCCCCTATTATATTAGTTTAGAAAACACAAAAATATTGCAATCTTTATAATTTACTTAAACACGTGTTCGTGTCAAGTTTCAATTTTATTAACTCAAGGAAGAAGATATACAAACAAAATTCCCTCTTTCCACATTCTTAAAGGCAGAATTCCAAAACCCCTTCTCACCTTCTCAGCGGATGCCTACGTCATAATAACTATCTGTGTGCCAAAATTCAGTCCAATTCGTTCAGAGGTTTGAGCTGTGTTGATAGATCAGTCAGTCAGTCACGGTTTCCTTTTGTATATTTAGATTAAAATAATTACCATTTTATATAAGTTTACCCTCTTGTAACGTGGACACAGAGCTGTCAAGTAATTAGAATACTGTTTGCTGGGTGTATATAATGTATCTTGGACTGCTGTACAGGTTAAATGTAAAAGTGCTATCATTGTTTAGTGGTTATAACTAAAAGGATCTAACACAGTGTAAGTGACTTTTCAATCACATTTCATAAAATACACCTTAGCAATAAAATGATTTATACAACTCATTGGTAATGTTATAGCAGTAGGTACGTAACGGAACGGACAGGGTTTTGGTTACTCTTTGTATATGTGGGATAAGCTCAATAAATCTTCAATAAAACTGCTGATTGCTTCCTAACTTTTGTACTTTTGTTTTCCGTCTTTGCATCTCGCATTCTATTGTCTTTCGCCTCCTTTTTCTGTATACATATTCTACATTTTAGACATTCTTTCCCTATCTCTTTCACTCCTTGACTATTTCGTAATTACATTACATCACATCACCGTCGCTCGTTTATGCTTCATATCTGTCATTCGTCTCATTTCACTATCATCCTGTCATAACGTTCCGTTCCTACATATATAACACCCTCCCGATCTCTGAACTGCTATATAATAAGATACTATTGGAATAAAAAGACAGTAGGCTTAATGATAGGCGCGCGGGTCGATCGAAGGTACAACTACACTTGCTCTACTACTCTTGTTTGTGTATGGGTGACTATCCACTACATATCGAGACCCTTCCGTGCCTTGAAAAGCACGTTAAGCTGTTAGTCACAACTGTCATTCGTAGATCTTTAACAGTCGTTACGGGTAGTCAGATTCTCAAAATTCTGACAACCAGTCTTGTCAAGAGGTATCTGTTACCTAGTTACTGGGTTGTGGAGGTCAGATAGGCAGTCGCTCCATGTAAAATACTGGTATTCAGCTGCATCCGGTAAGACTGGAAGCTGACCCCAATATATGTAGTTGGGAAAAGGTTTGACAGATTAATTGGACAATAGGATGCTGTTGAGAATGATTTTCTCGTTCGCAAAGGTACTCGTACGTAGGTATTATTATAACATTGCAAAGTCGAACAAGGTGTAGGTAGTAGCTTCTGAACCAAGTACAGAAGGCAAAAATTAATAATAACGAATTATCATTATCTGTTACCTTTTTTACAACTTGGAATTAAGATAATCGTAAGTCTTATACTTCATACCGTTTCAGATTATGGCGACAAACAATAAAATAAAAGATTATTAAACAATTTAAAGAAAAAAAATTGAAAGTCACTCTGTCTGTTACCTTTCGGGCCTAAACCACTGAACGGATTTTGATAAAATTTGGCAAGGACATAGATAGCATCTCGAAGAAGGACAAAGGCATTGAGTCATGAAGCACATTGCTTTATTTGGATATGATCTATGAAAAACTAGAATAATATTGTGTGATTCGTGATTTATTCAAAATATGTGTAACCTAACCTAACCTGCTCGAATCCTATAAAACAATTGTGTTGTTTACAGGTTTAAGGTTCGTAGTTTAGTTGACATCTGCGGAGAGGTTGGGGATTGCTATTCCGACGGGTTTAACGAGCACTGGGGCGACGTAAACGACCTGGGTGGGCTCAGGGATGGCTTCCACCACCTGGACGGGCTTAGCAGGGATAAGCACGGGCCTCAAGGGTACACTAGCAGCAGCGATGACGTTCAGGATGATCTGCACGAGGGGATAAGCAGAAGAGGGTATAAATAATTGATGAACGATACCAAATAAATAAACAATATTGCGTATACAATACAGTATCGGTAGTAGTTTCGCTTAAGATATTAAATATCATCATCCTCTTTCCGTATTCAGACTCTATCTAGTCAAGCTATCCAAATCTTTCAAACACACAACGTCCAATTTCCAATCACCGTTTTTTGGTGCTCCATTTCTATTCTCATCATCAATTTTATTGAAACATCTATCATCTGTCCCTTATAATCAGCCTATAATGTTCCCACTGTTGGGACACAGGCCTCCTCCTTTCAAAAAAGCATATTATAAGATTAAAGACTACGTTGGAAACATAGAAGTTTGGCAATAATTCCTTCTGCACATGTGGCTTCCCTGGTACCTGATAAACGGTATCACTATTTCTATTAACTACGGGTAAATTACAGTTTTTTTTTTTTTTTTTTAAATAAATATTTATTTTTTACATACTTCTTTGACATAATCTTCTCATTATTTGACATTATATACCTATAATTCTAATTTCAGTTATTTATTAGTAGTTTTGTGTACAGGATTTTCATTCAGATTTGATACAGTTGAAACGGCAATCATGACACTTGGTTAAAGTAGGTTTCTACCGCGCAGGCCCAGTGCGGGGTTGGTAGATGTCGGACTACGAATTTTTGGCTCTAGGACATATGATGAAATTATTTACATAAAGTAAAGCATCTGCCTGGGTTCGGACCCATGAACTACAAGTTGTAAGTCGGGGCCGTTACCACTGGGCCACCGCTGCTCTGTGTCCCATTATATTCCTCTCAAACGATTGCCATAAAAGTGATTGGTCACCTCAGCTGCATGCAATCGTTATTCATTGATTCATCCTTCTTGTAGCTTAACACTTTTCCAAATCAGATAGATTGCAATTGTTTTATTTAAAACTAGCACTGCGTGGATTTCGAAAAAAAGTAGCCAATGTTCATCAGACATAATGTCGGCTTCCAATGGTAAAACAATTTTTCAAATCGGTCCAGTAGTTTCGAAATTTCGACACAACATAATATACAAGAATACAAAAAAACAATCAAATCTTTCTTCTTTATAATATTAATGTAGATTCCATACAAGTTTAATGAGAAGTCCCCGACTTCTGCTTAGAGTGATTCCCGAGTCCCGAGTCACTCTTAGAGCCTGTCATGATTTTAGTCACTCTGTTTTGATTCTAGGCCCTGGACTAGTCTGTTTCAAAATTGTACGAAGCAATTTTGAAAATATATTTTAAAAATGTTAAGTATATGAAAAGTCGCAATTACTGGACAAAATAGCTCTGTTTTAGGTATGTAAATAATTAACAAGGAGTTTTTACATCTAGTCGGTCATCAATCTGCACTGCGCTGCTGCCTCCTTAGTTGTGCATGATACGGTTCTCCACATCCTCTCATCTTCTCATCCACAGATTCATGGTTTGATCAAACGATGTTGGCACAGCAACAACATTTGATCGAACAATGAATCTCCATAAATGTTTGTTTAGGTACACCTAAACCAAATCACAAAGCAAAAGATTATGATCACGTTTTTGGCAGCAATGTCACGGTAGACGAAATGTTAATCTGAATTTATCGTTTTATGAGCACTTCTGATACCTGCCGAATTAACCCGAGTTTATCGGACGGCAAATTACACTGTAATAAATTAACTGTTTGTTTTATAATCACGCTATCGGTGTATCGTATTATGATTATGATATGCGTCGTACTTTTAATTTTGCAGTAATTGGTAGTTTTGCAATAACTTCTGTTTTGAAATACAGTCTCTTTTAACTTTTGGCTTTTTGCATCACGCCCCTTTTCCTATTCACCGATAAAACTTTTCACAGTGTAATCCGCGACAGTTGATTGTGTAATTGAAATGGCAAAATAATTAAGACTCGATAGCGGAACATCAAACACTGCTTCCACAAGTGACGTTACTCACGTAGGTACCTCCAAGGTACCCCCTGACAATGTCCAATACGTAGTATTCACAAATGTAGTGCCAACCGTAGTAAGCCATGTTTTATTTACCCTGACAACTGACAAATCTTCTCAATTTTATTAATAAAATTTTATAACTAAAATAAATGTTATAACTCAAACACATTTATTTCAATTAAACCATTTACAGGCACTTCTGAATTGTCAAGGAGTCAGTCAGTCAGAAATATGAAGCTAGTTACCCATTCCAAAGCGTATTATTATATCCACTCCATGGACACTGTTTTAAATAATGTTGTTAAAAATATATAAGTAACATCATTAATGTTGATCTTATATGTGAGCACGGTGTATAAAAACCGTCCAGAGTGCATAAAAAAATTATTACTTTTTTGGAATAAAACAAAATTATCTAAAAAAGCCGTGGCAGCTAGGAGATGACCAGTCCTAACTGACGGTGCCCATTCACGAACATGACGCATGGATCAGCACCCTTCAGCTCAACAATTTTGAAGGGAGCCAAATGATCGAACACACGCGCCACCGTCAGCGAGACATTTGAGTGACCATGACATACTATCAGCCGCCAGGGCACATTCACGTCAATTAAGGACATTACCCGGTAAATGGTAGCTCCATACTATATAGTACTCACACCTGCATCCATTTATAAAATACAATGGGGATTAAGTTTATACAATGCAAATATATTATTAAAATCTTCAGCAGCTCCAACAGTATTTCAAATGTTAATTAATTGATTGTGGTGTGGAGCAGGACCCGCATTGAGCCATGCATTTTTATAATAATTATTCATTCGTAAAAGAAAGCTTATTTCTTCTAGATTCTAAGACCTAGGCTAGCTAGAACATCATATAACACCTGAACTTACCGTCAATGCTGTATATTCCAAAATCTCCAAATAAAATTCCTTCAATTTCGTAAATAGCGGTATTAGGGTGCTGCTCAAGCAAAACAGGATAACTATATTCTATAAAATTTTCTTGTCCGGGAAATACATCTGATAAAATATCATATAATGTTATTCTCTAGATATCCATTAAAACTTTAATTTAGATGTAGGGAAGAAAGTCACCATAATCATCATATAATGTTGTTACTGCTGGAACACATGCCTCCACTATGTGAGAGGAGAAGATCATAATCCACCACACGGGACCAGTGTTGGTTGTCGGATGTCACATGTCTTCGAGTTTTTGGGTCTAGGACATGCCCGTTTTCCTCACGATGTTTTCCTTGACCGGTTTGAGAGCAGTGGTGATGAAATTAAAGTAAAGTGCCTGCCTGGGTTCGAACTCACGATCAATAACTCGTAAGTCGAGGCTGATACCACTGCGCCACCACTGCTCTCTGTGAATTAAGTATAAAATGTCTGTATTTACACTAATGCAACTTTCCTGAGATATTATTTCGGGGATCCTTTAGATTATCCTTCGGCTTGAAATGGCTCATATTTAATGAAACACCTATAATTAACCTATAATTAATATAAATTGTTATCTGCTTTTTTTGGGTACCAGATGAATGCAGTTTTTAATTTGCAGTAGCAGTTTGTCAAGGCTTTCCACTAGCCAGCACAATACGCCAACATGTTCTACTACGTAATCAATTAAGCTTAGAGGCTGTTTACACACATCACTGGGTGATTATCTCATTCAGATAGCGATATACAAAATGGCTGCCCAAGTGTAGCGTAGCATAATAAGAGCACGATTAAGGCTATGAGATTATTATTGCGTATTTTGAGGTGCGGTCCATAAAAGGCTTTAAGTTACGGCAAGGAAATATGATACTCTTACATTTAGGTAAGTCAGTCATTTTATTTGTCACAAAACATCGAGAACGTGCAAAAAAAAAAGTTTTCAAATCTCTTAATTTTATTGTTTCACAAGTAAGGACATTTTCTAGATACTGTAATTAAGGATGAGAACCACTTCAAACATTTCACTTCTTAGTTGAGTTCCTCGGGGAGAACGACAGCGGCTTCGGGGATGATGGGGACGCCGATCTGGACGGGCTCAACAGGTACGGGAGCGACCTCAACAACCTGCACGGGAGTAGGAGCGACCTCAACAACCTGTACGGGAGTGGGAGCGACCTCAACAACATGCACGGGCTCAGGAGCGGCCTCAACCACCTGCACGGGCTCAGGGGCTGATTCTACAATATGGACGGGCTCAGGCTTGATCTCAACGAGCTCGGGGGCGACGGCAGGTCCAACGGCGACGGGGCTGGACTCAGCGGGGGCCTGGTTGATGTTCAAGATAATCTGGACCAGAGGAGTGCCGGTAACGATCTCAGTGGGGCTGGCTTCAATGACGGACACGGGAGAGGGGATGATATCGGGCTCTGCAGCGACGACACCACCATCGGGAAGGGGGAAGTCAACGACGGCGGGGCCAACAGCGATGGGCTCGTACTCAGTCTCGATGATAGCGGGTCCGACGGCGACGGGCTCAGGCTTTACTCCGAGGACATCGAGGAGCATCTGTTCGAGGGCAGCGGCGGTGGCGGGGTCGGTGCTGGGGCTCTGGATGGCGGCGATGATCTCCTGGATCTCGGCGAGCTCGGACCTCAAAGGCCCGATGACGGCGGCCGATGCCACGGCAGCGATAAGGGTGATGGCGATGAAGTATTTCATATTGACAGTATCTGCAAATGGAAAGTGATGGTACAGACAAATAATTTTAAGCCGTCAAAAGATAATAAGAAGACGTAAAAAGGTAAAAATCACATTTTTTATCCGCCCTTATTACAATTTAGTACGAGAACATAAACAATCACTAACTACTTACTTTATAAGACGCGTATCGAAGACGACTTAGTCTCTTTAAATTTTCGTATAGTATTTATACTGGCTATTATCTATGTATTACTTAGACTCCATTTGAAGTAAGATTAGACATTGAAATAAACCTTTTTACAGTCCGTTCACCCGATTTTGACTTCTATTGTGTTGGTGGCATGACAAATGGTAGCTGCAGAAAACAGTTGGTATTGTCCCCACGTTTTTGCTTTTAATTTCATCCTTATGCCAACGGAATAAGCGTGCAAAGCGAGTGTGAGTGGTGTAAACGGACTGCATAAAGTTAAATTTAAATGTCTAATCTTAGTCCAAGTGGTGTATAAACTATAATTATTAAGATTAGCCTAAGCCATGTCCCGGCCTAACGTTTTGTAAACACAAAGGTTGTCATAGTATGGAAGTACTTAATAGTTTAATTTATAGCAGGGATGATGAGAATTTATTATGCATAAGATATAATTATCATTCACATCGATTTCCCTTTCGATACAAATCATGGTACTAAGTTGAGCAAATCATTGGCAGTTTTTTCATCTCAAATCAAATAATTTATTTCTTTGCAAACATGGGTTTTGTACATAGGTGTTGTCATAAAGTTAGTTCTCCATGTTCTGCCGTCACATGGGCATGCAAATCATAATCAATAATATAATTTTAAATAACATTAGTAAAATCATTTAAATCACATTATAAAGGATATGTCTTAGTATAACATGAAATGTCACAAGCTATTAAATATGTCAATGGATACAGTACAAGCACGTCAATTTAGTTATGTATAATTAAAGATTTTTTTCCTAAATGTCAATTATGAACAATTACATTTTAATTTTAATTATTATTGCCAAAGAGCCTGTCATGAATTAAACTGAAAATATGAGTACCAGGAAGTCAATCATAAAGTCATTAAAATTGCAACATTCATCTATATTTAGGTCCCACAGATTTTTTCCGAAAGGAACTCCGAGTTATAATGTCTTTTAAACGAACTAACTTTTTAAAATTTTGATTGTTTCTGGTATGCGATCGTATATAATATATGATCAAACAAACTTGCAAAAGTGAAGTTCGATCGATATTATATGAGTCACTTCACTTTTGAGTGACTTCACTTTTCCAAGTTCGTTTGATCATATATTATATTTCGAGGTTTCATTCTTCAGATATATTAACAACAATGTAGATGTTCAGAGATGAAAATTTTGTGAAATAAAAGAAACAGATGTACGAAACAAGAAAAAATCTTTTATTTTCTGGTAATTAATACTCTGACTATTATTAATATACATATTTCAAATAATGATTATTAATAATTATGTTTATAATTATAAACATATAATTTTTATATCTAAATAATTATAATAAAATTCTGTTCTAATTATGTTGTTTAATAAATTTACAAAGTTTTATTGTTATTCTGTAATATTGACAGAGCAAAATTATCTTTGTCCGCTATCTGGCGGTGGTAGAACTTTGCGAAGGTTTGAGAAGTACTGGTCCAGCCAGCTGTTTTCCTAATAGCATCTAACGAGATACCAGAGGCGGACGCCGCGGACTTGGCTGCGTGCCGCGTGCTGTGCGCGCTGAACTTAGATACGTCCACGCCGCTCGCACACAGCACCTGCTTGATCCATCTGCTGATGGTTTGAGCAGTTGCTGGTTTGTGCGGACGCTTATAAGTTAATATAAGGCTGTTTGTCGCTTCAGATCTTCTATCTTTTGTGACGAACATATAGTCTTCTATGATGGTGGCGGGGCAGATTGTCCTATTCTCATTAAAGTAAGGTAATATCAGTACAGGTTGTTCGCGCCCAGCACCGGATGTTTTGATAACATCAGGAATACCTATCTGAATACTAGATGGACCTACCACAATATTTTCTAATTTAATTAGAGAAAACGTCTGGACTCTATGCGCTGTACATAACGCTAGAAGAACCACTAGTTTCTTGGTGATTTTTTCAATTGACAGCTCTCTGTTGGGCGTCCATTCTGCGACAAAATTTAGAAGTACTTGTGGATCACAGGTGCAAGTGTATTTTGGAGTGGCAGGTCTTAATTTATAAACGCCTCTTAGAAGCCTTTTAACTTGGTCGTTAGAAGTAACAATACTGCCTAAAAGCACGGAAAGAGCTGAGCGATGAGAATTCAGAGATCCGTAAGTGGCACCTTTGTTAAATATTTCAGTTAAAAATAACATAATATGTGATGGTGAACCAGTGTAAGGGTTAAGAAAGTTTGCATCACAAAACTGCCACCACAGTTTATAGGTGCCGTTGTACTGGGACAGTGTATTCTGGGATAGCGAAGCCATCGTTAAGTCGAGCGCAACGCTTGGTGTTCCTCTGGACTCGAAGGCAGACCTGAGAGCACCGCTGCAGCCAGGGTAAACTCTCTCAGAGGGAGTTGGGCAGTCCTGAAAGAGGACAAGGAAATATTTGAATCAGGCGTTAAGTATAAAATATCAGACTGACGTATTTTATTAAGTAATGGAAACCAAGGCTGTGACGGCCAATAAGGGAAAATAATTATACCTATTGCTTCGTCTTGAATAATTTTCTGTATGCGATTCAAAACCAAAGAGCAGGGTGGAAATGCGTAGAAGTACCCTGTGTGTTTCCAATTTATTTTAAATGCATCTACTGTCATGGCGTCAGGGTTTGGTTTCCATGAGACGTAGGTTTTGCATTTTGCATTAGTGCGAGAAGCAAAGAGATCTATTACTGGTTCGCCAAAAAATGCCACTACCTTTTGATATTCCGAGTCAGAGAGGTTCCTTTCGATATCGGGATTAATTTTTCTCGACTCTTGATCTGCTTCTATGTTATCTTTTGTATTTATATACGACGCAAACAACTCTATCTGGCAGTGGTGCGAAAAATATTCCGTTTTTCGCACCACTGCCAGATAGCTTTGATTAAGTTGGTTAAATGAGGGAATTGAATCCCTCCCATTTTACTTATGTAACCAATAGCAGTGGTGTTGTCAACGCGCAAAATATTACATTCATTGTACTTTTGGTCTTGAGCGAAGCATTTCAGACCAAGAAGGACAGCAAGCAACTCTAAATAATTAATATGAAAGTTGCGCTCGCTGTCTTTCCAACCACCGTTGACACGTTAATTGTTACAAAATGCACCCCAACCTGTTTGAGAAGCATCAGTAAAGATTTCGAAAACAAAATTCTGAGATTCGAGAGGATTTGAAGTGAAATTTATATTTTTAATCCACCACTCTAAGTCAGGTCAAGATTACAGCAGAAGGTCTAAATTTAGCTTCGTATGTTTGATACTTTTTAAGAGCTAAATATTTTTGTCTCTCTAGTTCTTTTGTATAGAGCCAGCCGTACCTAACGGCTGGACAAGCTGCGGTCAGAACCCCTAGCAAACGAGAATATTCCCTAATAGTACAAATCGGTAACTTTAAATATTTTTGCACAAATTGTAATATTTTGTGTCGTTTTTCTAACGGCAATGTTATTAACATGTCTGTAGAGTTGTACATAAATCCTAGAAATTTGCAACATTGTTGTGGGTTTAGACTACTTTTATCAAAGTTTACTACAAAACCTAAACAATTAATGTACAGGGAGGGCAGTATCAGTGGTTTATACTGGATACAAAATGGTTTACAAGCATCTGTGCATTTCAGACCGAACATTACCCTAATACACTTTTTTTGGGATTTAAATATTAGTTCCTTACTGGCTGAAATCCCCCAAAACATAATGCCATATCTTAATATTGAACCGGCCATTCGCTGCTGAGTTTACAGATGGCTACTTTTATCATTAAAAGGGTTCGAATTGAAGTTAAAGACTTCTGTGGAGAAGCACAGCTATCTCTTGTATTTTGTTGTCTGTTTTTGATATGACAAATATAGTATACGAATAGTTCTTTCTTAGGTTTACATTAAAAGTATCATTTAAATATTGTTACACGGTCATGTGAAGGCCAATGTATTTAGTGTAAGTTCGTAAAATTCTTGTGTTATAGCTACTTAGTCTTAGATAAAGTCTGTATGTCATGTATAGTTTAAAAGCATAAAATTAGTCATGTTTGATTGGAGGGAGCGAGAACGCACTATTGTGTACTGAGTACACGCCCTCTTCTTACGTCCGCGCATATAAATATGGCCGCCCTGTGTAGCGACGCACGGTGGATCGAAAATCGGCTGTAGAAGACATAGGATCTCGATTTCTTAAATGTTATTTTTTTTGCTGGTAATGACTTCTGCTGATCATTACTGTTCTATAAAATGTCATATGAAGTAAATGTGTGCACAAATGGAAGAGTTATAATTTTTATAAGAAAAAAATGTATGGAGCTAGTATGAAAAATCGAATTATCTCCTAAACGGCATGTTTAACCGTAATATCCTTGGAGGTGGTCATAGTTCTAATTATTTATGATTTTGAAAAAAAAAAAAGGCTGGATCTGGATACTCCCGTCGCGACGGGAGTATCCAGATCCAGCCTTTTTTTTTTTTTTTTGTTTTCGGGTTGGAAAATCCTCATGGATGTCCCCCGCCCCGGGGAGGGCGGAGGGGTCTGTCGGACCCATCTTGCTGTCCTCCCGTCAGCGACGCCCTAAGCCGAGGTCCGTACCCCACAGGGGGTGCCCTTAGCGAGCGTTCGCTTCAAATCAAATCAAATCAAAATATTTTATTTCACATAGACCTACATGGGCACTTATGAAACGTCAGATTCCAATTGGTCGTTTCCCATGGAGAAGAGCCGGCAAGAAATGCTTAGTAATGTAAGTAGTTTTACGCCCCTGGCTGGAGGCTTTGAGTCCGCTTAAGGCAGCCACAGGATAGTCCGGTTAAGTAGTCACGACCTCTGAAGGTCAACTACGAGATGCCATTTAAAAAAAAAAAAAAAAAAGCGACGGGAGGCAAGTCCGCTTAAGCAGACGACAACCCTATAGGTTGACCTGCGAGATGCCAAACAAACAAACTAGCGACGGGAGTCTCCTGCGATCCGCCGCGCTGTAATTAGCTCCTAAGAAAATGTGTCAAGAAATATACCAGTGAAATCAAGCCTCCGTGTTTCTTTTAAGTGTCCATCCACCCTGCACCTGAAAAACCTACAACTTCATTTTTATTTCATTTTTAAAATACGTGCATTATGAGTGGAAATAGATAAATCAGCACTAAACAATTAAGTTTTGACTTTTACCAATCATAATTCAGCCAAAATTCTGCCGTATATCGCTTTTTAATGATTGTTAATTTCATAATGGTTACTTTTCCTCTTTATCTATGATTATTTTTCAAGACAAATTATAATTTGTTCGAGTTGAGACCCCATAGACCAAACCTAAAAAATTGGAGGTGCTTACTTGTTTTATTTTATTGTTATCCTGGTGAATATTCATAGTTTAATTTTTGCGTTGACTATAAGGCTAGGTTTGGGTTTGTCAATATTTATTTTGAGATTGTTATTGTTGAGCCATTTTATTATTGAATTAATAGTATTAGGTACTGTCATCAACAAAGAGAGTCATGTGATGTTTCGTTACTTTGGGCTATTCATTTATATCCTACTAATATTATAAAAGCGAAAGTTTGTGAGTACGGATGGATGCATGTTACTCTTTCACGCAAAACTACTCAACGGATTTGGGTGATATTTGGCACACAGATAGTTTATAACCTGAATTAACACATAGAGTACTTTTTATCGCGACACTCCCACGGGATCAAGATTTATGCGGGTGACACCGCGGGGAACAGCTAGTATAGTATAAATACAGGTGGCCAAGCACGCTCCCCTGTGGTACACCATATGAAATTGATCTATCCCCTAGACCTTATCGTATTTAGTTTTCGGATCTACCTGTAAAATTGCTACATATTGCTTTCGATTTTTTAGATATGATTCGATTAGCTGCAGGAAATTACCTCTTATTCCGTAAGCTTCTAATTTATCAAGCAAGATATTGTGATCTACGCAATCAAAAGCTTGTGTAATATCACAATATATTGAACAAACAGGTATTCTACGATTTAATATTTTGCTTACGTTTCTAGGTTTTCGATTGCAACAGTTTCTCCAAACGCTCAAAAAATGCAGCAAAATTATTCGATTTTGGAATTCTTTAAATACAGATAACAATGGTGCCTGTTTGCGTTTATTTGATAGCACAAAATTAAAATGAGTTTATATCAGGTAGATCTACCCACTGAAGTTCTTTTTTTACTAAGATACATGTTCCACCTCGTTTTATGTCTTTTCTACTAAAACAGGCAGCTAGTTGGGGATGGAGAGATTGTGTTCATACCCTGACATAATAAAATGTTCAGAGATACATAATATGACATCAATAGTGACATTCTTCAATATAAGTTCTTCTTAGCATACGGTTACAGCATCCTATTTATTCAAAAGTCCTGCAATATTCTGATGTAGTATATGCAAATAATTGTCATAGAAATAACTGGTTTTTAAATACATCGTCTAGTTGGAGTGGCTCGTCAATTGTGTCAATGTCAATAAAAATGGTATCATGCCATAGTTGTTGATAAATCCTGTGCATTTCTGGAACATTGTGTAGTCACATGATAGGTTTTTATTCGAGTCTAGAAGGTACGCATTCTTATGTGTCAGTATGTCGAGATAAAGCAGGCTGCTTAAGTTTTATACTCTCCAATTGTAAATTTTTTATAGTAGCTGGATCTCAATGTCGGAGTACAGATGATAACATAAGTTGTTTTGTTTTTTGTTAACTCGTCCTTATACTAAATATCAGATGGAAATAGTTATTTGTTGTGCTAAAATATGCCTCTACTATTAATATAATACAAAAACCATTGTATGTAAATGTTTTTAATTTTGTTTATAAGTCACTTAACAACTTTTCTGTTGGACAGTGTGGAATTTAGTAATGAAATATGTTTTCTGAATGCTTGCGGAGTGTAGTTTCTGCAATGGCCTTTATTTTATTTTTGTTGTTAGTGCTTAAAATGCATATATTATAACATCTGAGTCAAATTATGAAAACATCCCAAACCATTTTTTTTATTCCACCCCTGTGGGGTGAAAATGGGGATACAGTTTTATAAACAATCTTATTTATTTGTTTAAAAAAACTTGAAACTTGGCACTAATGTTTGTTTAGTTTAGAGTTTATGGGTGAATATTTAAAGATAGACATATTCATGATTTGTAAATTAATTTCAAATAATGCTTCCATTCAAGCACATATGGGAGTGGCGCGAGAAGGCGCCCCTAGTCGCCGCACGATATGCCCTGGGAATCGGGAATCGCCAGAAGATTCCCGGCCACCGTAGGCGCGTTCTTGCGGACGGCGAGCAATGGGTAGCTCGCCGTCCGCAAGTAATATTTATGATGTCACGGATTGTTTACAATTTATTGTAAGGCAAAGCTGTTTAGAGTTTTATGAAACTTACCTGTGCCCATATATTTTTAATTCATGAACATGCTCAGATATTAAAGAACTCGATTGACCTCCAAGGTACCCCCTGACAATAATCCATAGTGGTCCATTCACATATGTTGTGCCAACCGTAGTAAGCCAACTTTTATTTACTCTACCAACTGACAAATCCTCCCAAATGTATTAATAACAAATAACTCAAACTCAAAGCATTTATTTCAAGTAAACCCTATAACAGACACTTTTGAATTCTCAAGGAGTTGGTCAGTCAGAAAATATGAAGCTAGTTGCCCATTCCAAAGCTTAGTAGGTACCTCTGGAGAAGAAAGGGCAAGAAACTCCATGGACACTCTTTTAAATAATTATGATTTCCCACACAAAAAATAGGTTGCTGCTCATGCAAAACAGGATAATTATTTTCCATACAATTTTCTTTTCTGGAAAATCCTTCTGATATTACATAATTAGCGTTTATATCAAGATATCCATTAATTTAATTTATTTAAGGAAAAACAAACAGTAGCACAATAAGAAATAGTCATCTTAAATACTCAAAATCAAAATCAAAATATTTTATTTCACATAACCCTACATGGGCACATATGAAACGTCAGATTCTAGATGCACAATTCCAATTGGTCGTTTCCTATGGAGAAGAGCCGGCAAGAAACTCCATGGTTACTCTTTTAAAATTATTTGTCTTTTACAATGTTTTCAAATTACATTGTTAATAGGTATGGGAGGACAGTGTAGGCCTGTCAACAAGTACCATATTGTAGTAACTAGTAAGGTGTTATCTTTAAGTGTGTATATTGTTGGTTAAGTTAAGTAAGGTCAGATCGCATGTTGGTTTTGTAAAGATTTGCCGCGTGGTATTAAACAAATAGACTATGGTCTATAAATTTACAATCCACAAGGCCTACAACGTTCTCACATTAAAAAATATAAAATAATCTAATAAAGTAAAATTAAAAACTAATTAAAAATTGTAGGTATATAATGTCAAATAATGATAATATTATGTCAGAGTTATGTAAAAAGTCAATATCAAATAATAAAAAATAAAAATTAGACACCATTATTTGGGAGCAGTTATTAGAAATTTACATAGTGATGCCGTTTATGAGGTACCAGGGAAGCCACATGTGCAGAAGGAATTATTTCCAAACTTTCTTGTCTTCGACGTAGTCTTTATTTTATAATATGCTTTTTTAATAAGGACACGTTTGATGTGAGTTTTGAACTTTCCATAGCTAAGTTCTGTAACCGACTTTGGCAACTTGTTATAAAAGCGGATACTGTTTATCATAAATGATTTGCTTGTTTTAGTTATTCTAAATTTGGGTATAACAATTTCATTTTACTATGTTTATTTACGAGTATAATATGGAAATCGCTTCTTATTTTAAAAAGTCCTAAGTTTTTTGCGAACATACAAAATACTTTCTAAGATATAAAGAGAAGGCAGAGTTAGTATATCAATTTCTTTGAATTTGTTTCTAAGAGACTCGCGAGGACCCATTTCATAGATCGCGCGGATTGCCCTCTTTTGTAAAATAAAAATTTAATCTACGTCAGCTGCTGATCCCCACAGCAGAACGCCATAAGACATAATACTGTGGAAATAAGCAAAATAAACTAACCTAGCTGTGGCTATATCGGTCAACTGTCTTCTTTTTCTTACTGCATATGCAGCTGAACTTAATTTACCTGAAAGAGCTCTAATTTTCATCAATGTCTCATTGGAATTTTGAATCTAAACTAATTCCTAGAAATACAGTTTCCGTAATAGCATCTACTTTCTTGCCATCAAGTTTTAAATTTAAACCCACTTGGGTTACATATGGGAATGAGAACTTAAGACATTTAGTTTAGTTCGCATTGAGTAAAATATTATTAGCTGCAAACCATTTCAAAAGCACAGCCAGACTATCATTCACATGTAAGACATCCGTAACTTTTCTATCTATAAAAAAAATAAGAGAAGTTTCATCAGCGAATAAAATTATATCTGATAAGTTACCCATCATCTAAGGAAGGTCATTAATATAAATTAGAAATAAGAAAGGGCCGATAGTTGAACCACGCCCTTCTTAACTAAGGACCCCGAGGACGTCGCCCCGTTAACGTTTACTTTTTGTTGCCTGTTTGATAGATAGGAAAGAACAAGAATAGCGGCTTGTCCACGAATTCCGTAGTGATGTAATGCACAGATCAGTGTATTGTGTACTTAATATTATTACTAAATATTAAAACAATTATGCTACCCACTACGTTCTCCACAGATTACTATTAAAGTACATATTTAAAAACTAGCTAGTAACACAGATCATCTATATAATCGACACTATCCTAGAACTCATATCTGGATTTTAAATTTAAAAAAGAGAAAGTAAATAAGAAAAAGTAAATTTGCGTGCAAACATCATTACACATTACATCTCACAATACTTTGCTGATCCTTTTGGGCTGATTAAATTTTTATTTAAAATGTAGGGAAGTAAATCATCAGCATATAATGTTCCCACTGCTGAGACACAGGCCCCCTCTCTGTAAGAGGAGAAGGTCATAATCCACCACGCGGGCCCAGTGCGGGTTTCCGGATAACACATGTCTTCAAATTTTTTAATCAAGGACATGCCCGGTTAAATCACAATGTTTTCCTTCACCGTTTTTAAAGCAGTGGTGATGAAAACAAATACACAAAGTAAAGTTCCTGCCTGGGTTCGAACTCACGATCTACAACTCGTGAGTCGAGGCTGATACCACTGCACCACCACAGCTCTCTGTGAATTAACTATTAATTGTTATTTATAAGGTACACGCGAGATAAAAATAAAAAATAAACAGTATTTTCACTAGTGTTACTTTCCTGAGATACGAGATTTCCTCGTATAATTTCGGGGACCCTTTAGATTTTCCTTCGGCTTGAAATGACTCATATTTAATGAAACACCTTTATTTAATCAATTTTGCCTTTACGTTATTATCTGTTATTTTTTTTTTGGGTACCAGATAAATGCAGTTTTTAATTTGCAGTAGCAGTTTGTACCGTGCTTGATTTTTTATTAAAAAACAAATAATAAATTAATTTTGTTTTAATCTGGCTAACAATAATCCAACGATAAGCTACGCATCCAAATCATCAACGTCATTGGATACTTTTTTGCTTGGTTTTGAATTGATTCATCTAGATTTGAGTTTGTGAAGTATCGTCAACATAACCGAAAATTTAGGAGTTTTTGATAGGTATGCAGCATACCACTTTAATGAAAAACCTGGAATGAGTTCGGCCTTAACACACTTCTCTGCGGTTCTCCGAAAGAGGTGGAGTCTTCTCTTCTAACATAATTACAAACTCTAACACAAAGGTTAGAGGTAAATATCGTGAGCTACATTGTGTATAGCAATGTCTTCTTGTTTCGATAGGAGAGTTACCAGATACAGTATTAACCAAAAAAAAACTAAGATGCTTATCCCCTAATCTTCCTTCAGCTTGTTTGCAACTATTTCACTTACGGAGGAGAATTGACAGAAGATGCAAAATACTGATACTAATTTATAGGTTCCCACAAACTTTTGAAACCTGATTTTCTGCAATTCTCTTTGATGTTTTAGAGTATTTAGGTTTCTAGATGAATCACGTACCTCTCCACTTATCGTCCCCACTTATCATAATTTTTATAAAGCATTAGGGTGGGTATCCCACTTTCCGCTCAAGGAGTGGTCAAGGCTTTACAATAGCCAGCACAATACGACAACATAGTCTATCCTGAAGACCTAATCAATTAAGTTTGGAGGCTGTTAACCCACATCACTGAGTGATTATCTCATTCAGATAGCGCAGTACCAAATGGCTGCCCAAGTATAGCGTAGCATGATATGAGCACGATTAAGGCCGTGAGATTATTATTCTATATTTTGAGGTTCGGTAAGGAAATAATATGGTCTTAGATTTAGGTAAGTCAGTCGTTGTTTTGTCACAAAACATCGAGAAAATAAAGAAATAAAAAATAAGTTCACATTTCTCTTTTAATTTTTCACACGTAAGGACATTTTCTAGATACTGTAATTAAGTACAAGAACCACTTCAAACATTTCACATCTTAGTTGAGTTCCTCGGGGAGAACGACAGCGGCTTCGGGGATGATGGGGACGCCGATCTGGACGGGCTCAACAGGTACGGGAGCGACTTCAACAACCTGCACGGGAGTAGGAGCGACCTCAACAACCTGCACGGGAGTAGGAGCGACCTCAACAACATGCACGGGCTCAGGAGCGGCCTCAACCACCTGCACGGGCTCAGGGGCTGATTCTACAATATGGACGGGCTCAGGCTTGATCTCAACGAGCTCGGGGGCGACGACAGGTCCAACGGCGACGGGGCTGGACTCAGCGGGGGCCTGGTTGATGTTCAAGATAATCTGGACCAGAGGAGTGCCGGTAACGATCTCAGTGGGGGTGGCTTCAATGACGGACACGGGAGAGGGGATGATATCGGGCTCTGCAGCGACGACACCACCATCGGGAAGGGGGAAGTCAACGACGGCGGGGCCAACAGCGATGGGCTCGTACTCAGTCTCGATGATAGCGGGTCCGACGGCGACGGGCTCAGGCTTTACTCCGAGGACATCGAGGAGCATCTGTTCGAGGGCAGCGGCGGTGGCGGGGTCGGTGCTGGGGCTCTGGATGGCGGCGATGATCTCCTGGATCTCGGCGAGCTCGGACCTCAAAGGCCTGATGACGGCGGCCGATGCCACGGCAGCGATAAGGGTGATGGCGATGAAGTATTTCATATTGACAGTATCTGCAAATTGAAAGTAATAGACAAATAATTTAGAAAAGATTTTTAAGCTGTAAAAGGATGAAAGACAACAATTTTATTCGCCTTTATTCAATAAAATACGAGAACATAAACAAGCACTAACTACTTACTTTATAAGACGCGTATCGAAGACGACTTAGTCTCTTTCAATTTTCGTATGGTATTTATATTGGATATTATCTACGTATTACTTATACTATATCTGAAGTAGGATTAGACATTTAGATAAAACTTTTTTACAGTCCGTTCAACCGATTTTGACTTCTTTTGAGTTGGTGGCATGACCAATGGAAGCTGCAGTAAACAATTGGTATCGTTACCACGTTTTAGCTTTTAATATCACCTTTATGCCTACGGAATAAGCGTGCAACGCGAACGTGAGTGGTGTAGACGGACTGTATAAAGTTTTATTAAAATGCCTAATCGTATTCCAATAAATTATATTAGGACTAGCCTAAGCCGGGCCTAACATTTTGTAAACTCGAATGACCTTTACTTGTAGTTAAATTATATCAGTGCGAAGTTGTATCAGTAAGGAAGTACCTAATAGTTTAATTTATAGCAGGGATGATGAAAATTTATTATTCACAAGATAATTATAATTCATATCGATTTCCCTTTCGATTCAAATCATGGTACTTAGCAAATCACTGGTAGTTTTCTCGATTTCCATGGAACTGACGCGCGATTATTCAAAGCTGGCCACAGCAAAGTGTTAAAAATATATATATTTGCTGTAAACTGAACGCGACCGGATGCAACCTTCCGCTTCCGCTGTCATCTACAATCTCTTTAAAAAAAATGTACTTGTTCATGGGACCATCGTCAATAACAATCACAACAGGAAAATATCAACAAATTTAATTAGTAATGGTCATGTCATCTGTTAAATTTGAGTGCTTCTTTCCAAATGTTTTTTGTTTTCTCTTTTTAGTTTATTGGTCGGTTGGGCATTTGTTACACTAAGTACTCGGAAAAGTACCAAGAACTTACTTTAGTGTTGGATGTCGTTAATTGTTTCAATTGCGATGGCAACGCTGATTTTAATTAAATTTTGGAGCAGGATAGCCTCTACCAGAAGATTATATGAGGAACAGGGTGAAAAGTTCACTCATACTCTTTTAGAAAAGGGAGGAACCTCCGGCCAGATGGATGTCGTATCTGGTGGGCGACTGCCCGACGATGGATGTCGATTGAGGTAGTTGTATATATGCTAGCTGCGCGGTAAAGCCTGATTGCGCGATGCAGGATTTGTGTGACGTCAGTGTCATCACACGTTGTTCGCATGTAGCGGTGTAGATGCCGCCACATCATTAATATATTAACTTGAAACTGGGTACGAATACTTGTATGTAGTAAATTTTACAGAGCAGGATTTTACTGCGTAGCTTGATTGAAAATTGGCATAAATAATCTTTGAGTCAAGTTATGAAAACTTGTCAAACCATCTTTTTAAATTCCACCCCTGTGGGGTGAGTTTTATAAAAAATCGGGACATAAGGGGGTCCAGTTTTATGAAAAAATCTTATTCATTTGGTTTAAAAAATTTGAAAATTGGCACGAATGCCTGTTTAAGTAAGAAACAGAGCTTGTGGGTGAGTATTTGAAGATAAACATATTCAGGATTCGTAAATTAAGTTCAAATAATGCTTCCAATCACGACTTTTATGGATATAACGTAAAGTTAATGCGGCCGATTGACGAAATATATCAAATGCACAGTTTTTGAACTGCTATATAGGTCTGAAATTGAAGCTCAACATGGTCATCGTTCGTGAGTATAAAATGTTAGGTCAATGTTCAAACTCGTTACAAATAACTTAAAAGTGTTCTTTAATGTGTACAGTTTTGCTAATTGGTGTAGCATACGAGTATCATGTATGTACTATCTAAATTACGACAAAAATACGACCTTTAAGGTATATGTATTTATAACTTTTCGAGCATAAACTGCAAAAATTTGGCAATTGGGACACGAATGGTGATGAGGTTTGAGAAACGTTTATGAATATAATTAAGATTGTACATGTTCAAAGAATCACCGGTGCCATTATTATTTTTTCAAATCGTAATTGTAGTCGAAAAAGTATCACAAAAGTCTATCGGACTAACTGACGTTTCAGGAGGTACCAGAAAAATAAGGAATCGCAAATAAAAAAAAAAACTCTTCGTAGGATGAGACTGAATTGAGAGAGAACACAATATATAACAGTGAAGTAGGTAATGGAATTATTCGACTGTTATCGAATAATTCCATTACCATTTACCTACTTCACTGAGCTGAATAGGGAGCGAATATAGTAGATAGCTACAGATTGAACCGTTAAAATTATAACTATTTAGTCAAACTTATGATTATGATTATAATTTATGAACGGCTGTTTTAGTTAACTTTCAACAAAGCAAGTAGCTTAGTGGTTCGACGACTGCTTTGCAAACTGTTCAATTTCAAACAAATTATATTTTTTGTGCTTTATTTTTAGGGTTCTGTACATGAAAAGACGGAACCCAGGATCACTTCATTGTCCGTCCATCTGTCGGTCAGTCTGTCAATCTGTCAAGACCCTTTGTCTCAGGAACGCTTGGAGATATCAAGTTGAAATTAATACCAAATACGTAGGTCTACGGATCCTTACAGTAAAAAAAAACAATCTTCTAAGTTAACCCAATGAAAAAATAGGACACACACACATACACATACACACATCATACATCGACATATTTCGATACTCGCAAATAAATCAAAACCTATAGGGTACTCTCTTGTTGACCTAGACTCATGAAATCTGGCAAGAGGCAGGGTCTTACCGCACAAGTGAAGGAAAAGTCCGAAAATTGTTACTTTGTAATTTTTATCATGTTTTTTTTTAGTTTGCGATTAAAAACTTACATTGTCAGTTGAAGAATTGACCGTGACGTATATGTATGTAGATGTATGGAAGAACATGTTTGTCAACTAAAATGTCAAGTTTGTTGTTGGGATGAATTCATCCCATATACGGAACCCTTTATTGTGAGCGGTACGACACGCACTTGGCTGGTTTTAAACATATTGTTATTTATACTAATAAATTATGATGATGTCATCTTTTTTTATATTAAAACTTTTTAATGAGAAATCGCGTGCGATTTTAGTGAATGCTGTTCGTCAGGAATAATCTGTAAGAAAGCATCAGTCAGAGTGTTAGTGCACTACGGTAGTGCGAACGCAGGCGTTCATAACTTAACTAAAAGCGAAAAACTTTGCTAGATATGGGAAATTTCTACTGAAGGCTGCGGGTGTCGACTTCAGGATAAGCTGCTTCTCCCACGGACAACTGTACGTCGCTTGCTCTCGCGTCACCAGTCCTCCCTTTTTATATTTTGGCTGGTGTGACCAATCCAAAAAAAAAACATAGGACGACTGTAGCGAAATAAAAAAGTCTCTTTACCACATAACACTTATAATTTTATAATCGTAAAAATACACCGAAAAAAAAAGTATGAAAAGCAAAGAAAGGTGACCAAATAAGGGATTTAGATTAAAAAATTACAGTTTGAACTATCTTTTATTTTAAAAATTAAAACAGGTTAAACTTAGTGGTGTAATCTTTACGCAAGTTAATTTAGTGTATGACCAATCTTAAATCGATTGCAATAGTTTAAAAATGTCCTCTGCACGTAAAATACGGTACCTTTACGGTACCATTAGTATTTGCCAATACTATGAACTACGGGTACGTAGTGTAGCGAAATAAAAAAAGAATAGGTTTCGCCACATAATACGTATAATATAAGAAATAAAATTAAAATACACCGAATATTTACATATTCGGTGTATTTTTTTAATTAAAGTAATATTTATATATTAGGAATGTGAAAAAGATGATCAACATTTCACAGAATAGAGTTGAAAAATTGTAGATACGAACATTTTTTTTAAAGAGAGGATTAGCCTAGTAAAACTTAATGAAATAATGTTTTAACGCAAGTTATTATGGTAGATAAACCTGTTGAGATAAACCAATTGCAATTGTTTTCAAAATCAGGCCACTATACGCAAAATACTATCCCTTTACTTTATGACTCACTAAGTAAGTACATATTAAAAATTTATGAACGTATTATCTAAATAAACTATTGATATCTAGAGACTACAATAAGAATAAGGTATATTGTGAGAATACGAGAATCTGGTGTTGTCGAATCCGGTGTGGCCGGCGCCGTGCGCGCGACAATGGAATCTTGGGCTTGTAGCTGATAAAATGCTTCGGAATGGGTTTTAGTGTCTGATGAGACGGAATTTTGTGTTAAACAGTCGTCGTTTATCAATCTTCGAAATGAGTATAAAAATATTCACTTTATCACAGCGATACAGAAAAGAAGTGATAAAATATACGATTAAATTTCAACATTAATTAATATCCATTATGAATAGATGGAAGTTCCGCAATGAAACAACACAGAAACAAAAGACATATTTTTGACAAAATCGAAATTTAAATACCGATAAAAAGAATGGCAACCAAACTGCCCAAACAGTTTGCAGTAAAAATAAATAAGGGTTGAATGTAGCAGGTAATGCTACAATACGGGATAATGTAGCATTCAGCAAAAAAATAATGGGTGGCTTTAAAAGGAAGTGAAGAATTGAATCCTTAAAGACTTCACTACCAAACAAAGATGTTTGGTGAAAAACCTGTGGCTAACCAATGAGGGTTTTCTGAAATTATCTCCGATAGATGGCAGGACTATAGCGGCAGGTCCAATGGACTGTCAAAATACATACGCGAATTGTAATTTTCTATATATTTTTTGGTTTATTTATTCTTAAAATCATTCCTTTCGGAATATCGTTGTTTAAAATGCCACAGTGTTGTGCAGTGCCTATGTGTGCAAATAAAACAGGAGGACATAAGTTCCAAGTAAGGCCAAGTCACACCACATTAACTATAATAATAAAGAAATCGCAGTAAGGAACCTTAGACTTGGCACGACTTTGTCTAGGTTTCATTACTTTTTACAGAAAAACAAGCAGCTCCATCGAGACTTGGCTAGTTTTTTACAGAATGTTTTTGGTGGGATTTCACTTCTTTTTGTAGAAATGTGGGCAACGCAGAAGGGTAGGCATTCGCCCAGCAGTGGGACGGTATAGCCCAGATTAAATTAGAAGATGTGTCCCACTACGCTGGGTTTTTGCAATGACAGTCAATTTTTTTTATATACCAATAGTAGAAGGGGGCATCACCAAATCTCTTATACAGCTGAGACCAGCTGAGGGTTCTTCATGAGAAACTTCAGACCTTCGATTTTTGACATCAAATGAAGCGGCCCACCAAGTTGAAATTTTTTTTAAAGGCGGTATGTCGGTATCTAATAGTTTGGTTGGAGTGTTGTGTTTTCTAATCAGGGTCACCAGGTACTCCAGATCTTCGATTATCCTAGTTTTTATAGTTTTCCCTTTATGTGGCCATTAAACCATAACTGTGTACCAAATTTCAGCTGTCTGAGTTTATGGGAAGTACTAGTTTTATTCTGATGATCATGAGTGAGTGAGTGAGTGTCATAAATGCGAAACTTTGCTTTCTCTAAACTTCGGACCTAAATGACCTCCAGACTTGAAATTTTGGATTTTAAGTATGTGATTATAGCTTACTGGATGACGAAAATTTCTGCGTTCTGGTCCTGTCCAGAGGTTCTCAAATAGGGGCCTGAAAATGGGGGAAATGGTTCCAGTAAAGGATGGTACGGCAGTGTTTGCTTCGCGCTCGACTTGGCGGGGGCACTGCCGTGCCCCCCGATTCTTGTTAATGTAAATTTTTTGATAATTCCAGTTCCAAAGGATATAATTATGCTCAATACTAATAATCCAGTTGGATTCATGCAAATTGGACAACGCGAACAGAAGGATTTAAAAAATATTTAAGGGAAAAGTATCGAACTACATTTTTTAAATCGATTGTATTTGTTAAATGGATTTATAAGAAAAGTTAATTGAAAAAATATGTAGGGAATAAATGTTATGATAAAAATATGTATTTTGAAATGAAGGCTTGAAAGATTATACCTAGGGAAATTGGAGAGTAAAATGGGCTCAAGATATTCAAACCTCTGATAGGCAATGATAGCAGGAATGAAATGCGTACCATTTGCTGGCTGTATTTTTTTTTTTGTGTATAATATTATTTTGGGCCACAGGCAACTGTAAGGTAAAAGATATATATATGATGAACAAAATAAAATGTTGTGTTTTCTCCTATATGAAAAATTAAACAGTTTAACAAAGATTTTCGGGCGCCGTGGAGCTGCACACTGTATTTAAATAGCCAGATAGTCACGTCAAAGAAATCAGACTTTTAATCTGCAGGGGAGTAGCTTATAAACTAGATCAATGAAACAAACATAACCTTTCACGTTTCTAGTTTATTACAGCCAGTAGATTAAAAGTTTTCCGCTCGAGGATTAGGAAGAAAACTAAATTATTATTAACGCTATCATTATTAATATTATTGCTATTGTTATTAATATTATCATTGTATATTGTAGTTTTTTTAAATTAATAGGTTATTTAGCACATGGCTGTCTCAAAACAAATATTTAAAAGTGACCTCAGTTCGGTTCAGCGTCGAAGGTGGTAACGCTGACAAGTGTTACTTCCTCCGGAAAAATTAAATCTCACGGAATAAAAAATAAACGCCGACCGTAGCAGGCGTTTATTCCAACAAAATCACCGTGTTCCTCCCCAGTGCACCGCGAAATATAGCTCGGGTGACACAATAGAATAAGTAAATCCGAACGAACAGTCCATCCTCACCACCTCCCGGCCCTTTACATTATAGATATGGCATCTTATGGCCTTTCATTTTAGTTACTATACTCTATGTTATGGCCAATAAACTATCTCGGATTCAACCGGATTAAAATAAACGAATTAGAAGCCATTACTTATGGGTCGCAAAGTCACACATCAAAAATTTGACATTTCAAAAGCAGAATCTACCATAGATTAAAATAGACAGCTAGAAATCGTTTAGAATATCGATTAATTTGTCCAATGACATGTAACGGTATTAAAAAAAACTCGTTACATGGCACAGGGTCAGTCACAACAAAGACGTCAAAGAGACAACAAAAAGGAATAAGCCCTGTTAGGCCAAAAAAAAACAAAAAATAGACTACGAGTCTGCTGATTCGTAGCTGGAAAGAGACCATGTTGAGGTTTATAGCTGATGCGATGAATGGAACGCAACGCAACAACAAAGAAAAACAGCTGGGCTGCGCATCAAAAGTCAAGAAGAAACTATCAAACCTCCTAAGACAAAGCTGAGCCAGGAAAAGGAAAAAAAAATGCAAAAAAACCGTCCAAGGAAAAGCTGGGCTAAGGATAAAAAAGAACTAGACACAAGTACACAACTGAGCAAAGAAAGTTTACCTATTTACACGAAGCCTAATCCATTCACACTCCAGACACACACTATGGGAAACTAACTACAGCTAGCGTACTACCTAATAGATAACTCTAAAAATAAGATCCAAAACTGCATGGCAAATTATTAATAACTAGCACTTCGCCCGCGACTTCGTCCGCGTGGAATTCGAAAAAAAAAGTTGCCTATGTTCACACATAATTTCGGCTTCTACTGGTAAAACAGTTTTTCAAATCGGTCCAGTAGTTTCGGAGCCTATTAAATACAAACAAAAAATCAAATCTTTCCTCTTTATAATATTAGTATAGATAATAAAACTGTAAGAGAACCCATTTCTTAAATTAAAAAAGGTGATGAAATAATATCAAACTGCAGTATAATAGCCGAATCTTTAAACAATTTCTACATTGACCAGATATCAGGTATACCAAAACATGTGTCAGATGCCTCAATTAACATAAATATCAACCCATTCAATATTTATGTTCCTAGTTATTCCTCAAGAGGTCACGCGTGTATTAAAAAAGAAAAAAAGCTTCGGCTATGATGGCATTTTATATGATGATTTTAGATGGGATAACAGTTATAATATATGTTTCGGGTTGTACAGCTGCGCCCTTTGCTCATATCATTAACGTAAGCATATACTCAGGAGTATTTCCAGAGAGTCTCAAAACTGTCATAGTAAAACCACTTTATAAAAAGAATGATAAGGACGAAATGGCAAAATATAGACCAATAAATTTCTCTAATTCCCATCTTCTCAAAGGTCATAGAAAAATTATCTATGAATCTCTCTACAATTTTCTTACAAAATACCACATACCTTACTTAAGTGACGAACAGCCCTTCTGTTCGTCAAATTCAGAAAAAAAAAAATCATCAACATGGTAATTTTCGTCTTTCTCCAAAAGTAGTCTCTAAAACACCTGTATGCGCAATTTATGTCGAAGGCTTTTGACTGTGTGGATCACGACACCCTTCTAACCAAACTTCACGCATACAGTATTCATGGCCATGTCCTTAATTTAATAAAAACGGACCTAAAAGGTCGTAAACAGTGTACGGAGATATCGAGCCTGTGTTTAGGATCTAGAAAGGTAATAAAATCTAGATGGTCTTTAAGAGAAATAAAATATGGTGTCCCTCAGGGCACCGTCGTTGGACCTTTATTATTTTTACTATATATAAATGACTTGCCACGTCATATAATTATTCCAATGGTATTATTTTCAGATGATAGCACACCGATTGTTTCATGTATAAATAAAGAATCATATGTCAATGACATCAACCATACAATCAGTAGTTAAATAAAGTGGGTTGACAATAACAATTTAGTTATTAATCTCCAAAAAACTACATTCATACCAACGAATATCTACGGGAGATGTGGATATAAAATACAATGGTCAAACTATAGAGAAAGTAAACAATGCGAAATTCTTATGAATTATAATTGACAGCCAGTTAACTTCGAAGCCTCAAGCAGAAGATATATGTAAAAGTTAAAGCACAGCCGCGTTTAGGTTATCCCTACTAACCTATCAAAAAAAGTAAATTTACCGACAATATTAGTGGCTTACCATGGTCTATTAATATCCATCTTAAGATTTGGTATTATAATTTGGTCACTGTAGTGAACGAGAAAGCATTATCAAAGCTCAACGAAAGCCGCCTGAGAGATATATTTGATCTTAAACTAACAAACATTTGCGTATCTATATTTAAGTTTCATAAATTTATATCCTTCCCATGCCTTTATATCCTTGAATTGGCAAAAATTGTAACAACTAATCGATGTCTATTTGCAACTTTAATAGAAACTAGAAAACGAAGTACACCTATGAGATCACAATACCAGAATCTACTAAGCACGGGCGTATTTAAAACTAGCTTATTGAAAATAAATGTGATTTGTATGGCTCCTGTTATCTTTAATAAAATACCTGACGAAATTAAAAGCTTACCATAGCAAAAATTAAAAAAATGTTGACACAATTACTTGTAGATAAATTTTACTATTCCGTGCATGATTTCTCCAAAGATTTTTTTTTGTAATATGTTTATTATCCTATATTTTATGATACATTTGCATGCTAAACTAAGGCAGAATGTACATGGATCCTATTATTAACGTATAAACTTATTTTAATGTACCTACATTCTAAGCAAATAAAGATCTATTCTATTCTATTCGTACTTCACACATGTCATACCGTAAAGGGATAGTATTTTTGCGTATAATGGCCTGTTTTTTAAAACAATTGCAATTAGATTATTTTAACAGGTTTGTCTACCAAAATAACTTGCATTAAAAACAATCTTCCACTATTTTTACTTGGTTAACCTTCTCTTTAAAACAGTTCAAAACTGCAATATTTATAATAAATGTTATTCCGTACAATTTTGAATATCTTTTTTACCTTTTATATTTTCAGTGTAATTTTATCAAATAAAAAATTGTAGGTGTGGCGAAGCTCTTCTTTTCATATTCCGTTACAGTAGGTAGAGGAAAACACTGACAAACACTTTTCTGATAGTCGAAGTTTTTTTTTTTTACAAAATCGAATTTTAAAATACAGAAAAAAAATATGACAGCTAATTTGCCCAAACAGATTGCAATATAAATAAAATAGGTTTTACTAAGGAAAGCTTTATGAAAATGTGGCTGTTATTTTGGAAAGTATATTGTAGTGTCTTACGACTTCCACGCGAACGAAGTTGCGGGCAGAAACTAGTAACGATTAGAACGCTAAAGAACAGGTGAAAACTAAACACATTTATTCGTCAAGAAATCTATTACATGATTCAATTAATAAAAAACAAAGATGTTATTCTGTAAATATGTGGGTTTATGATTTCAATTTTGTCTCCCATTTTCTAACCCTTCGGGATAGACAGGCGTTGTTTTGTAATGTTAATTCAGTATAATGGTGATGTTATATTCCCATGACTTTAAAGCGTTTGCTTAAAAAAACTTTCTTACAAGTACTTCTTGTTAGTTTGTTGATAACTGAAGCATTTTCTGTTATTTATGAAATTAAAACAGTATTTTGCTCAGATGTCTTTAATTGCATCACATGTAGAAAAAAACATTTTATAGATACAATAAGTCAATCGATGCTTCTGCTACTTCTTAGTTCAGTTCTTCGGGGAGCACGACAGCGGCCTCAGGGATGACGGGGACGCCGATCTGGACGGGCTCAACCACAGGACCAACAACACCGATGGGGTTCACGGCAATAGGAGGGCTGATGGGTGAGGGCACAGGAGCGGCCTCAACAACCTGCACGGGCTCAAGAGCGGACTCCACAACATGGACGGGCTCAGGCTTGATCTCGGGTGCGATGATGTCGACGGGAGCGACAGCGATGGGGCTGGACTCAGCGGCCTGGTTGATGTTCAGGATAATCTGAACAAGAGGGGCGTTGGCAGAAGAGGAAGGCGCGGGGGCGACAACTGCGGGGCCGGGTATGATAGGCTCCTCAGCGACGACACCACCGTCGGGAAGGGGGAAGGGAATGATGGCGGGGCCAACAGAGATTCCCTCCAATGGAGTCTCTATGATAGCGGGACCAACGGCGACGGGCTCAGGTGTTAGTCCGAGGACATCGAAGAGCATCTGTTCGAGGGCGGCGGCGGTGGCAGGGTCTGTGCTTGGGCTATGGATAGCGGCGATGATCTCCTGAATTTCGGCAGTCTCGGCACTCACAGGGGTGGGCCTGACGGCGGCCGAAGCCACGGAGGCGATAAGGGCGATAGCCAGGAAGTATTTCATCATGATAGATCTGAAAGTTCAACGTTTGTATAAATATAGATAGTTACGAAAATTTTGGCTGTGGAAGGCGACGTTAAACACGGAAAAAAATAGATCTTATTTTAAAAACGTCCGTACTTACTTTATGAGACGCGTTTCGAAGACGAGTTGCCTTTCGCAATTTTTGTATGGTATTTATACTGGATTTTATCTTCGAACCTATACTGCAATTAGGGTTATCGTTCTTCATGATAAAATTATTAATTCAGACTTTTAAAATTTACAGCCCAAAAAAGATAAGGAATCATTATCATTTTTATTAGCTTATAATGAGTACATAATTTCATTAAGTTTTATTTAAATCAAGATATTTTATTTCCTGTATACCTGTATGAGCACTTATGAAACGTCAGACGCTAGGTGCACGGTTCCGTGGGTCGTTTCCTATGGAGAAATGCCGGCGAGAAACTCCTGGTCTAACTCCACCCGGTTACTCTAAAAAAAATGGTGTTTTCAATGTTTTCAAATTACAGTGTCAATAGGTATGGGAGGGCAGTGTAGGCCTGTCAACAAGTACCAGGTACTTAACAAAATAGAAAGTATGAAAACAATATTAGTCCATCAACCTACAGTTAATATCTAGCCGTTTAGCAGGTGATATAATATGTTTAGAATTGATGCTGTTATTCAAAACATCTCTAGTGCAGGTTATACCATGAAGCAAAGGCTTGGCTTATATTAGTTGTCAGGTTTACAGGCTCTTTGTGTAGCGATAATCTCCACGTCCACATGGATATTGGACTGCAAAACGTTATCTTAGTGGTAACTTGTAGCATTAAAACATTGTTTTGGTATACCTAATTGCTCAGGTTTCTTTGGTATGACAAGCATATTACTGTATGTTCGTTTGCATGTACGCATCATAATAATTGGAAGGCAGCCCGAAATTTGGGCTTAGAACCTCGGTTTTAGAATGTAAAGGTAATGTAAATAATAATAAATAACCCAACCACTGTATCTCTGCGTTTATGTCGTGACTTCGTGAGGGGGTTCACGCGCTCCTATGAACTTTGGTTCTGTTCCGGTAGAGTTTACTTTTGCCGAAACAGGAATAACCACTCTAACGCATTGACTGGGTAACATTAATAGCTTTTACCGCCAGAAATAGTATAATATATATTATTTTTCCGCGCATGCGCACTGTGCCATTTCCAACTTATAGCTATTATCTAGCAAAATATTGCAGCTATACCAAAACAAAAATACGTGTGTTTAGCTGAAACTATACAAAATCAATACATGTGAAAATTTAAGTTAAAAAATGTAAAACCTGAGAATTCGGGTTGTGTAAAATATTTTTTCTACTAACATGAGTTGAGTATAAAAGTCGCGAAGTGGCGAGCTGTTGGTCAGTAGCGACCCCACGGACCCTATCTCGCGGGAGAAGTCTTGTTATTCATCTCTAGCTTGCCTTTATTGGCCGGTTTCTTCATACATTGTTTCACACAATTTTTCTTCGTTTGTTTTCTGTGGCTATTTCCCACAGAGACTTCAGCATGATATCCATGTCTACTTGGTTAAGAAGAACAAGAGCGGAATCGTTTTGTGACCTTGTCTATTTCACCAAAGAGAATCCATCCAAGGTATGTTTTTTGTGCACATGGTGTACTCGGTGGACCCTTGATAAGTTTTCTTGTACGATTTGAGAGTATTTTTGACACCTAGAAGTAAGTCTATAGGGCCTGGTGTGTCGTACTTCGAGTCAGCCAGGTTGAGTAATTTTAGATGTGGACAGTTTTCAGCAGTAATTGTTTTAGGAGGGAGTTTAGTGGGAAGTTAATTAAACATGATGAATGCTTCGACGTCTATCTTGAAGTTTGTGTTCTAGCGGAATCGATTTGCAGCTGTACCATGTGGTTTACATTTGTATTCGTTGAACCCACTCCAATGATACTTCCTCTCGTTGATCGCTTAGTCAAATTAAGCATTTCGTCCACTAATGTGCGTAGTACAACAGTGTGATTTTGCTCGTTTCGTACTGTCACTGTTGCCGTAACTAATAGTGCTATGCCTTGTCTAGTACTGTGGTGTGTTGCGACCGTTGTATTGACAGTAACTTCCTTTTGCTCTTCTACATTGTTTTGAGCAGTCTTCGGTTGCGTGGAGGTCTATTGTACTGAAGTCTCAGGTTTTTTGTTGAGATGTAGAAGGCTAGTGTGACATATATGACAGGACACTGGCGATCTATATTTTCTTGCTGCATATCCTGGTACTAAACAGTTGTAGCATAGGTTGTTCGTTTTTACATTATTAACACGTTCCATACGTTGCAGTTTTGTGAATTTCTTACAGTGGCATAACGTGTGATTTTCATTGCATAGAACACATGTTTTTCCTGACGGTGGTGATGACGTACTTTGTGGTATGAACAGCACGCGCTTTTGTTGCTTTATTTTGTATTCCAGGTGTGACAAGCTCCAGTGTTCGGTATGTGGACTGAAGAAATCTTTTCAGATCATTCCATTTGGGTAAGTCATCAACATCTCCTTTGTATGCGCATTGTTCCCAATCCTTGTGTGACTCAGGGTCCATTTTCTGAACTACCAGAAAAACAATTATAGTTATTTAAACAGTCTGTTGTGATGTCCAATAAGCTTATAATTAGATTAGGTGATTGAGAACTCATTTTATTTTGATAGACTTACTGTTTTAACACTGAGTTCATGATAAAACGTTTGTTTCCATACCTAGTTTTTAAAAAGTCCCAAGCTTGTTCATATTTTTCTGTGATAACTGGGTATGCTTCAATAAGTTCTCTGCTTCTCCAGTAACACTGCACTTCAAATAATGTAACTTTTGTACGTTACTAATAGTTGTGTTCGTATGCACTAAAGATGTAACCAAATCTTGAAACATAGGCCATTCTTAGTCTTAAATCAGCCAACAAAATAAGATATAAGTCTTCATCAGGGGGGGGGGGGGGGCAGTCCCATATATTTGGCTTGGATAAAAGATGGTAGCTCCATCTACACGTTGTTCCTAAACGTAGCATTATTTAGTAAGCACCGCAACTCAACAGATGTTACACAACAAAAAAAACCGTCTTATAAAGAACAAAGGCGAGGAAATTGTTAATGGAATTGTAAGCGTCTACTTATGGCACCGTGATAGATACTGACGAAATAATTGACTAAGATTTATGAAATCAAGATTATGGCCTATCGAGGCCGAGCAAAATTATCGTCATTAATGAAAATTCAATTGACTATTTTGTTGATGATATAAAATACTCATGGCTATTTTTCTTTTTCTGGCTTGATTGGACGTTTAATGTTGCCATGTATATACTTAGGAAATACATTTCTAAATCAGAATATAAATGTGAAAATAAAAATCATTGTTTGAGCTATATCCTTATAGCGGTCATCATTTTGAATACATAAATGAAATCGCAGTATAACTCAAGTATGGCAACATCGTTACCAAAAAAAAAATGACATTTCATCAGTCAACCTACCTGCCTACTGACAACTTATCGTTGCTTGCGAGTTTATCTCGTATTTTGTGTTGCATTCCATCGATTATCCTTGATTTTCTACTTTATCAACTGCTTCTGCTTATGGACTCTGAGATATACTGTTTTCTGTGTGACTAGTGCTTGCCTAAGGATTCTGATTTTTTGCTTTTACGGCGACATTTTTTCTGACACTCTGGATTACGATTCTGCTTGATACCTTGGACCTTGGATTTTGTTGTTTGTGTATGCATTTGTTAAAACGATGAGAAGCCGTGTAAGGCCTACACGCATCATGTGTGTCAACTGCAACATATGTGTCAATACATTGCGCCGATACCCATCATTGGCACTTGACACGAGAGCCACTGCTTTAATCTGCAGTTGGGTATACCAGGAATTGTAAATATTTCTGGCGACTAGTCAAGTTACAAGATAGTGATTATCTTCATTGCTTATCACTATAAAATAAACATAGAACAAAATAGTTTACCTTGACAATATTGTGTTTGTTTCTAGATTTTGGAAGATGACTATGTCTGCGAGGCATGCAGAGATCTTGCAATGGCTGCAGTTAACTTGCTAAGAGAAGTTTCTGGCATTGAATAATTTGACTTTGAGAATATTCGGGATATGGATGGGAGAGTATTTGAATACTGGATAGGATTTTCAAAAGAAAAATTCAATATTTTAATTGGAGAAATACCACGTGTCTTTGAACTGAATACAGGTACGTTGGGCTTGGCAGCACTTCTGCTGAAGATGAGAACAGGGGACTCAGATGAGAGAATTCCCACATTAGTACAAGTGCCTTGTCGAACGTTGGAGTGTTTAATGGACAAAGTACGGAAGATTTTATGCCAAGATTTTGTATCTAGACATCTGGAGATTGGTCCTATAACTCGAGATGAATTGATTTTACACAATTTAACCATTCTCAATGGGCTGTTCGGAAATAATAACAATGTCGTTATCATTTGTGACGGCACATATATTTATATCAACCAAAGTTCCAATTATATGTTTAAAAAAATACATATTCTTTGCACAACTATAGAAATCTCCTGAAACCATTTTTATAGTTGCCAGTGATGAATACATTGTTGATTGTTTTGTCCCATACAAAGCAACTACATCAGACTCTGTAATCATGAATAATTTATTCAGTAATGAGAATACTGCTCTATGGTTGTATTTCAGAAATAACGACGTTTTCATTTTAGATAGAGGTTTTAGAGATAGCATTGCTTTGTTGGAAGGATGTGGCTACAAACCATTTATGCTAGAATCTTTGGTAGAAGGCAAGCACCAGTTAACTACAGCAAAATCAAATCAAATCAAATCAAATCAAATCATTTATTCGTTTGCAAACAGCTCAAGCAAATAGAAGCTGCTGCGTTACCATTTGCAGATGGGTGGTGGAAGTTATCAATGGCTACTTCAAAAGAGATTTTAAATTACGTAGGCAATAAGAAGTGATCTATTTCCATATAGCACTTCCCCACGTGATGCTAAACTTCCAAATTGCAGCAGATTTAATAAACAAGTTTGGTGCTCGCCTGCAAGACAATGTCAATGGAAATGAATTATTAAGCATTATTAACCCGACCTTAAGGTCGCACAACATTTCGTCGAAATATAACATTAAAATAATGGCTGATTATGATTATTAGACCTATATAAAGGGTAGGAAAAAAAGGGAAAAAAATCTAATTAGCTGAAAACGTGAGATAATTAGTGTATATTACAATAGACATTGCTCCCGACGTTAGTATATCTCATATGTAAGGGGCGTATAGCATAATATACAAAATGCACTATTGACATAGCTTGATCAAATAATACAACGACAAAATATGCTTCATAGTTTAATAAAAAAATTACATCAGTGCTTATGATAAGCTACAAAACAATTTCTTTTAGCCACGTAACAAAGATGGACATTGCACTTGGTACAACGAGTACTTGCTTGGCCCTTTTTGCAATATTTGCACCTCTGATAATCGGTGTGTTTCGGCCAGTGATCAACAGCGTCATATCTGATGGCATCTATGGGCCTTTCAGTTGCTGGCTTCTTTATTTTTTTCTCCTCAGCCACCGAATCCTGCACTGAAGTTGTCGCCATTTGTCGGTTGCTTCTTATAAGACCAGCATACACCTCATATCGGAACTGCTTGAGATGGTCATCTGTTTTCTTCGTGTTGCTTGATCGGTAATGGCGGCGGCGAAGAAGCCAGCCGTTGTTGATACATATGTCCAATATTTGAGAAAATATGTTTAGGTACCACCGATGTGTCTTCATGCTAGTCCGATACAAGGCTATAAGCATGTCAGCCAGATCGACTCCACCCATATGCCTATTATAGTGTCTCACTATTTGTGGGCAAGGTACATCTATACGTCCTTTTGATTCCTTATAGAATCTCTTTACTTTGTCGACGGGGTAAGCATCTACATATGAGCTAACCAAGGTAACGGGCTTATTGTCAAACCACTTCACAATAGCAATTTTATTTTTATTGCATGTTGCTTGACAAAAAGCCCCCCGCCCTTTTTTCTGCAGAGCTTTGTCTGACAACAATAAGGTATTGGCGTCTTGAAGCCTATTCTTTCTGGCAGTGCCTAAACTAAATATGCCATAATTATGCCTCAACAAGTAAACTAGTTCGAGAGACGTAAACCAATTGTCAAAGTGGATGACACGAGCTCGATTTTTTATGGTCTTACATAAAGCCAACACCGTCTTAGCTCCAATACCGAGATTATCCTCATCTGGTTCAAACTGGATGCCCCTAAACGTATCGTCGCCTGCATATAACATAAAATCGTATACGATTCCAGAGACCCCTGCCCGTACCAAATTTTTCAAACCCCATTTACATGGTTTGTTTGGGTTATACTGCCGTCGAGAACCCGCTTTTTTGCTCTTGTACGGAATGATCATTTCATCTACGCTGAAAGCATTCTCCTCTTCAATAGATATACATTGGGCTCTGACTCGCTCAAGGAGAGGACGTAGTTTGTAGTATCGTTCCGACTCTTCAGCTTGCGTGTTGTCTGAAAAATGTAAATACCGCCTTATTTGTTGAAACCTTTTGATAGGCATAACGTCTGCAATCTTGCCGTACCGATAACTGGTCTTCCAATAATCCTTGTAAGATGGCATAACAACAACTCCCATCAATATATTGATGACCAAAAAGTCAATTATATCTTCTTTAGTTGCCTTTATTGACTTTCCAGTTTCTTGAACGCTGTATAAATTAGTGTTGTTTGCTATTTCAACAATAAGGTCTTCAGGGAAAAATCGATAGAAATAGTCTACCGCCGACCAATTAGATGGAACAGTTTCCTTAAAGCCTTGATCAGATATTTCAGCTGAATCTTGAAATCTTCTCTTGGTCCACTGAAAATAAAGTTTTAATTTCTGTATGTTTCGTCTTTTGACCTTGTTAGCAGCAACTATAGGAATTCTTCGTTTTCTATGGACGCGTATTGATGAAGATGGTGGCGGCGACTGCGACGGTTGAACTGATGGCAAGGAGGGTAGCGATGCAATTAAAGGTATAGCATTATAATTGCATTGCGTATCGGAAGGAAATACTGTTGAAAGAACCGGTGTGAGTGGTGGATCTTCACAGGCATCGGCCACAATTTTGGGGCTTCGAGGATCTATGGATCCCAAGTCTGCATGGAGAATCGATAGTTTAGAGATATGAGGAACAGGGTGTAAAGTTCACTCATACTCTTGGAAAAGGGAGGATCCTCCGACCAGATGGATGTCGTATCTGGTGGGCAACTGCCCGATGATTGTTGTCGGGAAGTTGTATATATGCTATCTGCGCGGTAAACTCTGATTGCGCGATGCAGGATTGATGCGTTAGTTCGCATGTGGCGGTGTAGATGCCGCCACATCACTCCCCTCCGGAGACCGGAGGTCGATAGTGGGCTAAGTCTTGTATCTTGCGATGCTTTTTGCCAGTGTCAGCAGAGGTTCCAGTGGGTCGGAACCAGGTGTCGCGTAGTTCGCGGTGAGCCGGAACTGTCTGCGAAGATGCCCCCAGTGAGTCGGGGTGGCGCTGCTTGTGCTCCAGTGGGTCGGATGTGGTACAGCGCCGGGTTGTGGCTGGCTGCTGCTGTTCGACCAGGAGAGTGATTAATAAGGCTCTTCTTGTGGACCGGCCGAATGTGCAGTGTGCTGTGCCAAGGTTGCTGATGAGGCTGAGGGTGATGACCAGGTATGCGCTCGCGCTGCATGCTGATGGTCAGGTTACCCGTTGAAGCCGTGGTTGCTGGCTGGCTGGCTGTGACTCGGCGCTCTAAAGCTTGCGGGAGTGATGACGATGACGTCACGCTGAAGTAGTTGCACGAAGGCTGCGCTGACGTTCATACTCGGGGTCACCAGTTTAGGGATATGGGGCTGCGATGACGTTGATCACGTCGGGGTCACCAGTTTAGAGATATGAGGAACAGGGTGTAAAGTTCACTCATACTCTTGGAAAAGGGAGGATCCTCCTACCAGATGGATGTCGTATCTGGTGGGCAACTGCCCGATGATTGTTGTCGGGAAGTTGTATATATGCTATCTGCGCGGTAAACTCTGATTGCGCGATGCAGGATTGATGCGTTAGTTCGCATGTGGCGGTGTAGATGCCGCCACAATAGAGAATCTACATCTGAGTTTTCTATAAACGAATTATTACTGGATGGATCTGGGCTATTGAAATCTAGTCTTTCTAACGATGAATTTATAGATGGAGCAGGCGATGAGCCGCGACTGTTCACTTCTTCTTAATTGCTTGTGGCATCACTGTCGTCGGCAGTAGCATTGAACTTAGGAACGAGTGCTAGTATGCGTCTACACCGATCTCGCTGTCCAGGCTAGAACAAAGTTGTTAAAAGCAAGCATGAAAGCAAGGCCCACACCATGCAAGAAAAAAAAAACAATTGCAAAAAAGTAAAAAACGTAAACAAGTCAAATTATAGTACAGACATTCCCATAACCCATTATTTAGCAGTGTAAAGAATAATATACATTACAAACACGGTGTTTTTTTAGCAAACAGTCGCAATGTATGGTATCCTATACACCCAAGATTGTGTTCGTAAAAAGCGATGTTAGTGAAGTTAGTGAATTACGTAAATAATTTAGCATCAGCATGAGATAAATACATCGGTGTTTTAAATCCACAACAATTATATTAGATTTTTAAAGTGAATAAGAAATTAAATAAATTTTACCTTTTTTTTCTTTTCGGATTCCTCCGCATGGTTTCGCATTTACGTCACAACAGTCAAATTTACCATAGGTAGCACTTTCGTTTATTTATTTGATTATGAGGTGCGTTCTGAAATCACTTTTTGGTAAGAACATTTAATTTTTAAGTGTTTGTTTTCGATGTTTTTTTTTTATTTCAATGTATAGTTTACTATACAAATCTACCTGAAGGGCAAGAAAATATGAATTTAGAAAACAATCTAGTTAGTATGGTTGGGTCTGTTAATATGAATAGGAGAACCTCCAATTTCCACCTTCCTGTCTTAGAATACAGAGATCTAATTTTATTTGCCTTAGTTACGTACCAAATAAGACAGGCCCGTTCGTATTACGGCGAGCATGTACGTTTCCGCGGCGGGTGCAGGGTTAAAGTATACAGTCAGCGACTTAATGGGGATGGCAAGTTAAAGCTAATCTCAGATGGCGCTGCGTACAGTTGTTCTCAATGGCGTCAGTATGACATTTCTTGAATCGTGTAAACAAACGGAAATAACGAATATTGTGGGCGGTTATTGTAGTTTATTTGATAACATGGACGCGAAAATGTATTCTACTTGGAGCTTGCTTGAACTTAAAGCCGAGTTAAAGAGAAGAGGGGCGTCTGATAAACGTAGAAAAGCTGATTAAGTGGAAAGGTAGGACTCTTGAAAAAAACTTTTTAGGAGCTGTTTGCCTAGACCTAGTTCAACGTAGTCCTTTGAAATCAATACGCTTACAATGTTTGAACGAATAATTTTATAATTAAATAACTTTTTAGTCGTTAGTATGCATATTTATTATAAATTTTTAAATTTTAAATTGTTTGTGAATACTGTCATGTTTTGTATGTATATAAGTTAAAATTATTGAATCAAAATTCAGGATTATATTTACAACAGCTAAAGAACTATTACTGAAGTAAAGTTGTGCATTAGGCACAACTTTACTTCAGTAATAGTTCTTTTTACTTTTGGAGTTAAAGAGAGATGAATAATTGGTTATATTTTTCCAGGTAAGAGCTGTATGACAAAAACTTTAACTTTAGTACACCACAACTCTCTCCAAATATAACAGAACCCTCTATCATACTTCTACCATTGGAGATATACCATGACATAAATATTAACTCTATTTTACCTCCGCTTGAAAGACAATGTATTAGATTATTTTGAAAGGTGAATATTTCTTATCGGTTTTATTTTATGTGATGGTAGGTAGTTCCTATTTTACTAATACGAAATATTTCTGTCATTTTGAAGATTCAACTAAAAACAGATGCATCAGAAAAATTATATGAAGACAGATTCCTCATATTGATAAGATCCGCGTTTATCAATGATCACTTTTATATAAAAGGATTTGTCAAGAAGACAATGAAAAAACTCAACTAACAAGTTGACATCAAGATAGATGACCAGGGTGGCATGGCATGGCATGTAAGCAGAAACGGACTTATTAGCCCTGAATCTGTACCTTATATACAGAGTCAAAATGGGGAATTACTATTTAAAAAAACCTGCCTATATGATTTTCAAGTACAAGGACAAATGTACTGCAGTGGCAGAAAATTCTGTAATTTATTTATATTGAAAAAGATGAGTTGTTCATAGAAAACATATTATAAAGTTAGATTATTTTACAATAACAATATAAAGGCTGAAATTATGAATAAATATAATAGTTATTTATGAGTTTTATTTGTGATACACTCTCGACAAATAGAAGGATGTGGGTTTTGATTGCTTGAAAGATGTTGGAAAAGATTCTTTTGAATGTTTCTCTTAGCATGTCTTTCGTCTCTCACACTAGCACTGGCTGATATCCTTTTCTGGTTCCATGAAAAGAGACTTGGTACTGCTTCTTTCTTTAAAAGTTTGTGTACACAGGGCAAACCTTAAAACAAGATGAACAATGATAAGTATTTAAAGATATTATGTAAAGTTAACAATTTAGGTAAATAGATACTAGCTTAAATAGAAGAACTATCGTTTAAAACACCCACCTGTACTCACACTTAATGTTTGGTAATAATTTTCATGAAAATGTTCTCGACATAACCTCGTAGTGATAGTAGGCTCGGTTTTTAATCCTTACGGCAGCTATCCGCTTTCTTCTTTTAATACGATTTATTGGAAATTTGTGTTGGCCTACGTTTTAATACCCAATTACACAACACTTTGTAATTTCTATGTTATTTGTGAACATATTTTATAAGATGCTATACAATTTGACAGATCATTTGGGACAATCGTATACTGCGCCACTTTGACAGTTGCCTTCCCCATTCGGCTGAGTGCAACCTTAGAGGCAGTGGTGACACTACCTTTATAAGAGGTAAAATAAAGTCACGCCATGTCTCTAGAAGACAGTGGAATGTATTCATAATAATAGAAAGTAATGTGCCCGATCGAGCAGGAATAGTAGAGTACTGTTGTAGTTGTTTAGTTGGAAGACGCACTGTTGGATGTTGCGCTCATACAATGACTGTAGTATGGTATCTAGGATGGGCCAGACATCAACCAAATATTTTAGCACCCGCAGGTTTTCTTGATGACATTGTGGTTAGGGATGATGAGGAATAAAAAAAAATGTATTTTGTTTTTATCTAAATCTAACCTACCTTTGACCTACCCCTACCATATAATAAATCAAATATATGTATAACTGTCCTAAAGACACTTGGCTAAGATTATTAAATAAATATTCTTTTGAACATTTATTTACGTAGGTACCTTTTTTTTATAAAATTTTTTGCGTTCAGAAATGCTCATGCATACTGCACTATCAAGGGGAGATAGTGCAGTTATGTGGGACTCCAACCCACTAAAACTCCATGGTGTCCTCCTCTCCGCTTTAGGCGGGAACACGGGCACGCGTTAGCACTCATCCGCGAACCCGACGCGGCTGTCCGTCACCGGACCCTCCTCTGGGGAATACCACCCATCAAAGGCGCACCAGAACACATGGCACGCCGTGACCATCCCAGGGACCAACACAGCACCTAGGCGCCAGACAACCCCGCTTCTGGGCACCCAAGGGGACAAACCCCTTGCGACGAGCTAGATAAATGGCCTCGTCGCCTACCATTTTTGGCCGCAAAGGATAGGGAGAGCGGCCAACAACATACCGACACTCCTTTTCCGCTGCGGCAAAAGACCTGACGAGCGGCCCCTCCTCGGGTTCTTCTTAGCTTCACCGTGGGGGTCAAGCCACGGTTACTGAGGCGGGGGGGCCGATTCGTCAATGCGGAAACCCAACGGGGGGATTTACGAAGGTACCTACGTCGCATTTGGGACGCAGACCTACGCACGTCGCGGTCAGCTAAGCTTATACTTCTTAATACGTTGTCCGTAGTTTATTTTACTCTACAAACACATTTCTATCAATGATATTATAAGTGTTAGGTAGGTATTTGTATATTTATTTTTCGGTTAGGGTCTGTTGTTGACAAAACATAACCTCTTGAACTGCGAACTTGAATACTTTTAATTCCTGACCTCCTATAGAAGTATAACAGAAGACAAAACTGTTCAGGAATACAAACTCTGTATTTTTACATTTTTTTCATCGGTAGACGCAAAAAAAAATGTCAACAAAAATTTGTTTGGGAGCTTGCCAATGTTCTTTAAAACTTAAGTACCATAACAATATTTATTTTACATTTCATTATACAATTTCAATATTTTTACAAATTGAAATACATAAGATATTTTTATGAACTAGCCTTTTTTTTAACTAGTAACTGACATAACAAAGTCTATCAATGGGAAGGTCGGGCAAAGCTAATTGTAGATGACGTGACCGCAGCTAGGTCCCCATGGCCATGGCAATAAATTTGACATTTCGTTCAAATGAGTTTGATTTTATTTCACTATTTCGTTATTTTCGGTTATTTCAGTTTTTTTATAGCAAGTACATGCATGGAAAGTGTCAGAATTTTAAATTTTGAATATTTCCTTGTAATCACTTTTTCAAAATATTTCCGACATAAACTCTCTACGAATAGCTTTAAACCACAATCTTCTACTTTTAGGGGTTTTCGGGAAATGGTGCTCTCCAAATTCGGAGTATCTAGGAACACAACGAGTCAATTTTCACTTAAATAAAATAAAACCACAAGTCGCCTTGTATTATTAGCTTGTGTTGGGAACTAGCTACGACAGCGCCATTTTGACAGCTGCCTTCCCCATTTGTTTGAAATTCAAATTTCCAAATGGTATCTACTCTCTGTGTGAGCGTATGTTAGTAGATCTTTTACATTTTACATTTGTGTTTCGGTTGTGAAATCTTCCAGTAAGTGCGTGGAGTTGAGCTAGTGAGTTGAGTTAGTGTCTTACTACATAGTTGTCGACACCAACTATGTTGTTACCGTTAATCGTATTTTAACAGGAAAAATTACCTATAATGGAGAAGTTGAAACAAAAGTTTTAGCAAAATTGGACTATGATAAGCATAAACATTATAAAATAAGTGACTAAAACATTTGACTTGTTTCATTTCACATCATTTCTACAAAAGACAAGCCTACATGATTATGTCAACGGCATATCTTTAACAAAACTAGTAAAAGCAGATCCTGTCTTCTGTAAAACCTATGATACAAAGCCAATTCTGCTTAAAATGGTTTTGTTATCTTTGATAAGTGGTTGCACCGTACCTACAACTACCTACAAAAACCTGGCTTAGTTCGGGCACAAACTGTAGACGGCGCCACTGCGCTTATTGGCATTCAACTGACGTAAGATGGCACTCTACCCGTATAATTATAGTACTCTTTGGTCTTCATAAATATAAAACTCCTCATTAGCAAAGTATGGTAATATTGCCTTTTGTTCCTTCGGCGTTATTTTAACTAAAGAATGGTGAGCGTTTTTGAAAGTACGAGTAGACCAATAATCTTCTATCGCCCTTATACGGGTCTCAATATAACCTTTGGTTAACCGTGATTTCGAGAATTTCTTGAGATTAACTTGAGGTTTTTGCCGTCACGAAGCAGTATCTTACAATATATTTAATAATTTCTTTGATGACTACTAGTCATCGTTACAAATCCCTATCGCTCAGGAATGCGGTGTCCTAAGCCGACCGCTTAACACGTGCGCTCAGGTAATTGGTTATTGATCCGGCGAGATATCGACCATATGTTGGTATAGTTTAGGTTAATTTGTGTGTGTACGGAAAACTTGTTTGAATGTTACAAACGCGTCTGTCTTCAGTGGTGTTTGTTAGCGGCTAACATGATGATTCTTACGCAGCTACTTAAGAGCAAGACGCTCGAATTGTCCATTTAAACGTAATACCTAAACCATTTGCAATTTAAGCATATTTCTATCCTATTATGCTTATATTCGGATTTAGACTTATTTTAGAAGGATTTTAATGTAATTTTTATTGTATAATAAAACTTCTTGCCGCTGGAATACGGTCGATTATCATCTTATGCACGGTACTACAGATAAAAAGCCAAATCATAAAATTTGAGTGTTTAGTGTGGATCTTTGACACTCCTACTACCATAATTGTATTATGCGTTTAGTCGATAATGTATGGTCACCTTTATCAAGTTTCGATCAATATTTTGAAATACATAAATCAATAATAACAAAGATATTTATGAAGTAAGAACACATCAAAATAAATGTTTATACAAAATCCTTGCTATTTATTTGTATTATTCTTAGCACAGAATGCTATTATTTATATGTACGCTTATTTATTTATATGCACCTAGAATATTTGTCTTTTATTTTGCATAACACTTTATTATTTGATCTGTATTCATTATTGCTTAGAGAGCAGTGGTGGCCCAGTGGTAACGGCCGCGACTTACGAGTTGTAGGTCGTAGGTTTGAATCCAGACAGGGGCTTTACTTTGTGTAATTTATTTCATCACCACTGCTCTCAAAACGGTAAAAAAAAACATCAGAGAGACATAAGAAGGCTTCGTTTTTTAAAGTCAAGACCAAGGGAATAAATAATCTTATACCGGCTTAAAATTAATAAAGACAATAATAATAAATATCCATATAATTTATAATTACACGTCGTCGGCCGGTTCCCCTCAAAGACCGTGCGATGACGATGTATAGGTACCATAAGTAATTTATTCAAGAACACCGACAGCTTGTAGGTTAGGAAAGGAATGTATAAAATATCTGCTAGATTTTCTCTACAAGGCCTAGATCTCGAAATATTCTCATATGTTGATACCGAGATACCGGCGTTGTAAAGAAATTTCTATGCCAGAAGATTTACAAACGATTCCCCAAAGTAGTCAACAAAAATAAAGCAAATCATGAACATAACCAATTACTAATAGATAGAAATATCTTCCGAGTCGTTATGAATGAATGGTAGAAACTAACTGTAAAGTACAGTGCAGCTAATAATAGCTATCTATCTACTCACACAGATACACACACACACGGCTGCGCACGCGTCCCTCGCCTTCGCCTTCTTTCGTCAAACAGAGATAGCAATATTCCGAATGAATTTTGTACTCGACTCGAAGTGTTATTACGCGCTTGTTACGTCGGCCCCTTAAATATATAAAATGAAGGTATCGACGTAACAATACTCGTAAGAATTGAAAAAGTTACATTGGTACTTGCCAGGATTTGAACCCATAACCTCGTGCAAGAGAGGCCATGTCCTTAACTCCACTGAGCCATAAGCACAAGTAGCATGACCGGGTATTGTCGACAAAAAAATTGAGAAAATGTCAGATTACTTTTATTCATCCATCATTTTGTCTATTCTTTCGTCTCCAAATCTAGTTTCTATGGTGGTCATGCAACTCGTGCAGGGCTTCATTCGTTTTGGAGCCAACTGGAAACTGCTTGGCTCATGATAGTGTTTGTTCTTTTTCAAATACATAATATTATGATAATAAGATGATGTGGTCGTGTTTTTAATTTTGAAATAGTTTAGCAATTGCTACTGTTTAGTTTATTTTTTACGTCGTTACGCGTCACGCCCGTTTTCCAATTCACCGATCAAACTTTTCAATATTCAACGACTATTGGTGGTGTAATCTGTGAATAGTGAATGTGTAAATAGTTTACGTGACAACTGATTTGGCAAAATATTTATGACCCAAAAGTTGAAGACCAAGCATTGGTTCCACAAGTGACGTTACTCATCATTGGTACTTACCATTACCGTAGATTCAATCGTAGTTAGACAACTATTATTTACCCTGCCAACTGGCAAATCTTTAAAATTTTATAACAAACTTCAATCCTTAACATAATTCAAATTAATCTCTAATTGTTATCTTTCCATAGAACAAAGCTTATTTCTTCTAGATTTTAGGACCTAGTCTAGCTCGAGCATCCTTATAACACCGTCAATGCTGTGTAAACTCAGAAAAACAATCCCTTTCATTGCGAAAATTGCGACTTTAGGGCGTTGCTCATGCAATAAAGGATAATTATTATTAATATAACTTTCTGGTATCGGAAATCCTTCTGATATTACATTAAACGATAGCCTCTAGACATCCATAAAATTTAAGATTTATTGCATTGAATTAAGTTTCTAACTCTTTTTTATTAGGTAAGCGCAAGATAATAAATAATAAATATGGTAATTTCCTAAGATTATGTTCTATTATCTTTCGGCTTGAAATGGATCATGAAACTCGTTTAATTAATAAATATTTTCAACACATCATTTAATTTTCACCATTGTGTGGATCGCCCGGAGGACACGGTAGGGCATACGGTGGAGGTCTGCCCAGCTTTGGCGGAGCACCACCGTGTCTTCGCGGAGGCGATCGGCGGCGGCGATCTCGCGTCCTGCCCTGGTCCAGGCCATGGGACGGAGCGAGAGGGAATGGAAAGCCGTCACTTCCTTCTGCGAAGCCGTAATGTTCGCAAAGGAGGAGGCGGTGTGCGTGAAGGAGAGAGCCTTGCGCCCTCACGCTCCTAGTCGCCGCAGGAGAAGCCCAGTCGTCGGGAGTCGCCTGCAGATTCCCGGCCACCGTAGGCGCGGGCTTGCGGACGGTGAGTAACGGGTAGCGCGCCGTCCGGTTAGGACCAGGCCCTGGTCGACGGCGCGTCGTGTTCCACGCTCGCTTTAAAGAGACGTTAGCACACAGTGACGGGGTCCGTTAGGGCCGATGGTGCCGCGGGAGGTTCGAAGGAGAGACTGTGGCCCTGGTACAGGCAACTGAAGGAACACGTGTATTCCACGTGTCGCACTTTGTGGAGAACCACTGCGAAGAGCGGACAAATTTAAATATCTGGGTCACTGGGTTTCTGAATGATCTTAAGGATTATTGTGACATTGAACGTAGTTCGCTGGCTGTCCGGTGTAACATGCTGGCTCGCAGGTTTGCACGATGTACTTACGAAGCCAGTTAAAGTAAGGCTTTTCAAAGCTTCCTGTCAGTCCTTCTAGACGTGCAGCTTGTGGGTCAACTTCACTCAGCGGGCATACAGCGACCTACGCGTTCAATATAATAATGCACTGAGAGAACTGCTAAGGCTGCCGTGGCGTTGCAGTGCGTCGGGGATGTTTGCGGATAATAATATGAATGGTTTTGCCGCAATTATTAGGAATAGATGTGCATCCCTGATGACGCGTGTTCGTGGCAGCACCAATAGTATTCGCAGCGTATGCGCAGATCAGTGGGATTCCCCGATGTTGCGGAGGTGGATGCAGCTTCACGCTGAATTTTAAGTGTGTTTTGTTAAGTTGTGTCTGTAACCTACTAACACTATAAGTTAAGTTAAATTATTACTAACTCCATGGTCTGAAATAAAAGTTTTCTATTATATTCTATTCTAAAGAACATGAAAACTTACTAACTTTCTATTCTTCTGACTCCAGGGAAAATTTATGACTACCCATTCGATTCGAGAAATCATGGGAGCGTTGACCCATTTGATTTATACTATATACGTATGTAAATGACATACCACTAGTGACTAATCATATAAGAATATTATTTACAGATGACATTCCAAATAATCGTGACGTCTGAAAAGAAGTTTAAGCCAATATCTGATCATGAATTGGACATTAATAATACTGTGGGCAATATTTTGGAATTACTGCAGACAAGTAAATTAAAAAAACCTATTTAGACAAATCAAATTTTATCAAATTTAATAAGTCTTATCATGTTAAATACAATTTGAAACAATCCTGATAGACTGAAAGAAGTAACACAATCCAAATTCACGGGTGTACAATTTGTGCAATAGGATTATGAATATGCTCTCTGACAAGTAAAACACGTGACAAACAGAAAAACCGCAATAACTACATACCACGCATACATAGAATACATTTTACGTTACAGTAACAGTACGGAGAGTAGAGTAGAGTAAAGAGCAACATTTTGAAAAATAATATCAGGCTCCATCATGTTCAACATGGGTTTAGAGATGGTTTATCTACTGAAACTGCAATTTAATGTGTGTAAATATTATACATGCACCCAGACTCCTGTTTTTGCCTGTTTCTTGGATATGTCAAAGGCATTTGACATGGTGTCTTATGACAAGTTATGGTCTAAACTGTGTGACGCGAATATACCTAGTGAGCTGATGAGTGTTTTTAAACACACACATCAAGTTAATTGTGTAAAATGGGCGAATGAACTGTGTGATGAGCATTCGGTCGTTTCTTGTATCCGTCCCTTTCTTTACGATACTTCGCCTGTAGACTGCATTGAAACCAGACAGGAATAATTACGTGCGCGCGCTCGCAACTCTGAAACGTTATAATACGTGTTTATCTAGTGCTGCAAACTATTAAATTCGAGTGAACATTTACCGTGAGTGCTGTGCCGTGATCTCGTGCCTAGGGAAGTATTGACCAGTGAAGCCACGTGACCCTCAGAAGATGAATCACATCAGTATTCCAGGTCAATCCTAGATCCCTTCCTACACGTTGAATGCTCGCCTCGTGAGCGTCAAATAGTTTTCAATGAGATCGTGAATGATACCTACAAAGCGCAATACGCATTAACACTAAATAAATAACCTACCATTTTGGTCCTTCGAGCCGGATTACCTATGAATCACTGTAACACTAAATAGCGGATTAGGCCGCTATTTAGTGTTAATAACCGCATTTTCTATGGGTCCATATCCTAAAATCAAATATTTACCTAAAATATTAGGTACCGCACAATTACAACATTAGTTGTTGGTGTTAGAAATATTTCATCCATTTTTATCCAAACCGCGTGTTTTTCCTTTGACGACGTCATGAAGAAGATCCAGGGGCCATCAGACATCAGACGAAAAAGCGTTTAGAAAGAAAACGCGAACACACATCCAGTGATAGAACAGGCACAGCAGTTGTTTCAGTTTTCAGTTGCATTTAGTTTTTGTTTTATATTTTTCGTTGTTTGTCACTTGTGAAAGTTGGAATGCTGCCACTCATAACATTACTTTTTTCATTATTTCTCCAAATGTAGTTGACTAACATAGAACACTTTTGTTTGTATTAATCACTATAATTATTGTAGCATTATTTAGCATTGTGTTTAAACAGCCGTAATGTTTTTAATTTTGTTTGCCGGAGTTTCGGCGTCTGCGTCTCTGGTCTACTTGCTTGACAAGCAAGTTGCTTGTCATAGCGATGCCATAGTGTCAAAGAACACTCTAGCCATAGAGTGCCACAGACGCTTATTTCATAGACAAGTGATATGTTGCGTCGGGTGCTGACACGTGGATTTAAGATTAAGTTATCAATTTATATGTAGGATCAGGAGTGGCGAGAGGTATTTCATCATTTCATTAGATTTCCCATTTTATTCGGATAAACAATATCGTATAAACAATTGCAGGGTTTTTATTAATTACGCTAATACAAATTAAAACAGACTTTTTCAGGTCTCAGTTCGTATTGTGGCCAAGCTACCCAATGACAAAGTGTTTCGCTCGCTATCAGCAAGCCACAGCTATGTCAATATATAGCGGCGTTGTACCAGATAAACCACCAGTTTTATCGGGAGCAGGGAAGCTCTTTATTGAGTCGAATCCGAAGATCGACTGACCCGCATTTTTTTTTTTGGGTATGGCATCTCTTTGTTGACCTTGAGAGGTCGTGACTACTTAACCGGACTATCCTGTGGCTGCCTTAAGCGGACTCAAAGCCTCCAGCCAGGGGCGTAAAACTACTTACATTACTAAGCGAACGCTCGCTAAGGGCACCCCCTGTGGGGTACGGACCTCGGCTTAGGGCGTCGCTGACGGGAGGACAGCAAAATGGGACAGGCTGGATCTGGATTATATTATTATTATCTGGAGAATTTAAAGCTCAGCTACGGCGCGGGCTGGCACTTCGTCGAGCAAGGGTCGGGGAGGACAGTTACGTCGGGGTCTTCGCGAGGGACCTCGGCGGCGAGGTCGGAATATCGGTCTGTGTTTGTGCACTGTACTGGTGGCCCTACTGCTCTCCTGGATGAGAGTTATGTGGTCATCGGGATCGGTGAGTACATGTTGTATGTTGGGAGATGAGGTTTTGGGAGCCTTGGGGCACCCACGATAGTTGGCCGGATGGCCTGACTCGCCGCACAGCACACAGCTTGGCGGCTCTGTGCACAAGGTGCGGTCTTTCGGACGGGAGCAGTCTGCAGTGCCGTGTTCCCCCAGGCACTTGACGCATCTGGGTTTGGCATGGCAGTGCATCTGCGAATGCCCGTAAAGCTGGCAGCGGTGACACTGCCCTATGACACCGGTCTTGAACAGTTTTTCAATCTGCAAGCCGGTGAGGTTGCAGATGGTTGAAAATGGGGTGGTGACCCTCGGTAGGAGGACAGACCACGAGGACCATGTCGAATGGCACTCTGCCTCTGGCGCGGTGCATCCGGTGCACTTCGGTGACAGGGACGTTCTGCGACTGAAGGTCGGCTTTGATTTCTTCCGCGGGGATTTCCTTGGGGATCATACGGATCACAACCCTAACTTGGCGGTCTTCGGGGAGGGCGTAGGTGTGGAAAGACACACCTCTAAGTCTGAGAGTCTTTGTGAGCTCTCTGTAGTCATTCGACGTAAGGACTTGAACCTTTATACCCTGTTGGGTAGACTTAGCATTGGTGTAGCAGATTCTTAACTCGGTACACCATTTGGACAAATCTATCCATTTCCCCTTGTCCTGGATGAACACAGGGGGAGGGGTGGCGATCTTTTTTGCCGCAGAGGGCTGGGCAGAGGGCTTGGCAGCACTGCGGCTGAGGGAAGAGGTGGTTGAGGCCTAGGCGGCCTGGGGAGGGCAGTGGCGGATGGAGCCACAGGTGATGAGATGGCGGGAGCGGTGGTAGAGATGATCGATTATGGGTTTTTTGGTGGTCCTTGTGTCAGGACTCCCTTTCTCTTTGAGGCTCCTCTTCTTGGAGCCGACCGCCTTAAAGACGCCTTCGTCGGAGGATGGGGAGGAGCTTTCCGAGTCACTCTCCAGATAAGGAGAGGTCGGGCGAGGGGACGGCTCGCTCACTGCGTTATCATCGGGTGCCTCTCTACCTCCGCCGCATCGTTGGGGCCTATCTGGCGGGGAGGTGTGTCACCTACATGGGACGTGATGGCGGAAACCAGCGCCAAGTGTCGTGCGGTGTTCCACAGGGATCGGTCGTGGGACCACTCCTGTGGAACATCGGGTACGACTGGGTGCTGAGGGGCGAGCTCCCGCCGGGCGCAGACCTGACGTGCTACGCGGACGACACGCTGGTCACGGCCCGGGGGAGTTCGCACAGGGAGGCAGCGTTGCTCGCGACGGCGGCGGTTTCACTGACGGTGAGCCGCATACGGCGCCTTGGACTGGAGGTGGCCCTCAACAAGTCGGAGGCCATGGTGTTTCATGGCCCCCGGCGGGCACCACCGGCCGGATCACACATTGTGGTCGGGGGGGTCCGGATCGCTGTTGAACCCACCATGAAATATCTGGGATTGGTGCTCGACAGCCGGTGGGACTTCGGACCCAACTTCCGGCGGCTGGCGCCCAAGTTGTTGGGCGCGGCCGGAGCGCTGTCAATGGTTCTTCCCAATCTGGGGGGCCCGAGCGCCGCTTGTAGGCGGCTCTACGTGGGGATCGTGCGATCGATGGCCCTTTACGGGGCTCCGATCTGGGCGGCTGACCTGACGGCCGCTAGCATCTCTGTTCTGCGAAAGCCGCAGAGATCAATGGCCGTCAGAGTCATAAGGGGGTATCGCACGATCTCCTACGAGGCGGCTTGTGCACTGGCCGGATCCCCACCATGGGACCTAGATGCGAAGGTGCTCGCGTTACTTTATCGGTGGCGCGAGGAAGCGAGGGCGCCGGGCGAGCGGCCGATGCAGCGCCATGTGGAGCAGCGTCGGTCGTAGCTTCGCGAGGTTCTAGTGGCGGAATGGCGGGACAGGCTCTCACGCCCTACCGCCGGCCTCGTCACCATCGAGGCGGTCCGGCCAGTACTCGACCTCTGGCTCGGGAAGAGGCACGGCTCCCTGTCGTTTCGGGCGACGCAGGTGCTCTCGGGGCATGGTTGCTTCGGGAAGTACCTGTGTCGCATAAACAGGGAGCCGGACGCCCGGTGTCACCACTGCGTCGGCTGCCGGGAGGACACGGCGTGGCATACGCTGGCAGAGTGTACCGCTTGGGAGGAGCCGCGCCGTGCCCTCATCTCAGAAGTAGGCAGTGACCTGTCGCTGCCGACCGTAGTGAGTTCGATGGTCGGCAGCGCCGAGTCCTGGGACGCGGTGGTTTCTTCTGCGAAACAGTCATCTCGCAGAAGAAGGCTGCGGAATGGGAGAGAGAGATCTCGTCCACTCTCCCGATCCGCAGCAGGCGCACCGGGCGAAGGCGGAGGGCGGACAACGCCCTCTGCCAGCCCCCCTAAATGGGTCCAGGGACGGCGGACTCGGGGACGTCCGCCGCCCCCCATACATCAGGACCCGAGGTGGCGGCGCGTAGTGTTCCACGCGCGCCCCTCTTAGACGTTGCGGGGGGAGTCAAACACCTCACTCCCCCCCCCCCCAACCCGAGGAGGCCCGCAGAGGCGGGCCGGCACCAGTCGGGGTCGCGGAAGAATCATGTTCCCGCGACCCTGACGTAGGTGTGAGTTGGAACACCGGGGTTTTTAGTTAGTAAGAGTCTGACAGACCCCTCCGCCCGCCCTAGGGCGGAGGAATATCCATGAGGATTTTCCACCCCGGGAACAAAAAAAAAAAGGGGACGGCTCGCTGGTGTCCACGCGGACAGCCGGCGGCGAGCAACTTGGAAGTTGCGACGGAGAGGGAGAGGGCTCGAGGGCATCGCTAAATGAAGCGATGTCCGAGCTGGCGGTGCCTACTTGGTCAGAGGGACCGGGGACGGACTGCTGCAGAGCAGCGAATTTCGTGCCATATCTGGCGAAGAAGTCGGGGTCCTTCAAGAGGACCTCCTTGAAGAACGCCACTATTAGGGCGTCCACCATGGTCGGAGTGGGGGGAAAACTTAAGGGAGGGAATGGTGGAAATTAAGTTTCCACTAGCCTAATCCTATACCTAACTCCCCGGGTGGATTGGCCCGGGGATGAGTTCCCTCCCTGTCGGGTGGAGACAGGGAGGTGTGTACCTATTGGTGAGCCCTAAGCTAGTAAACCCGTCGCCAGTCTTAATGTGCGAACGGGGCCCTGACCAGTCTAGCGCGAAGGGTGTAGACACACACTAGAGACACTAGGTGAGTAGCTGAAAAGCAAAACTGTCACCAGAGCCGACTTAGGAGCCCCCCAAGGCCGGTTATCTGGGACCCATCCAATTGTAGCCTCGCCCTGAAGGGGTTCGGCGGGTGTGATTGGGTGAACACACCACTCGGCTTCGTTGGCACCGTTTGGTTTCCACCGAGGACCACGAAACTGTGGTTTTACCCAGAAGGGGCCTAATGAAGCTACTCACAAACGTCTGTTGAAGAAATGAGATTTGCCTTGAAAAAGGCACTTTTATTGATTAAAATCGCAATCAATTTCTTGATTGGATTTTGAATCGGTGTAGTCGGTTCGACTACAATGACGTCACGTGTATGCGACAAATAATAACAGGAAACACAACACTGAGCCGGGAGCGGGAGAGCGCACAGACATGTCCGTTCGCGGCGAGAGTCGAGCGTCGAGTGAGTGACCCGCATACAAAGGGCACGCTGTTTTATAAGACGATGCCCCCACCTTGCATTACCTCCACGACAACTCTGTCCGATGACGCAAGGAAGTACGTCACTAAAATGTGCAAAATCTAATAAGACTCTCATTATAAAGTCATCAAATAATAGAAGACTAATTGTCGTAAACAGACAATGTTAATTCACAAAGTAAATCATCATAAAAATAATGGAACATTATCATCAATTGTTTTGAACAAAACCATCGGTTACAATTATCGAAATAAGTTGCCAAGAATCAATTAGTGCGTACACAGAGCACTTAATAAGTTATGTTTCGATTTATTAGACAAAAGTTGATATTATAACTGACTTATACTTGTCATCCAACTCCGACATATATTTGATTTTTTACTCGTACACTAATTAATTTACATTTATATTATTTGTTTGATTATATATTTCTGTATCTGTCCGTGACATCACAGTGGGCCCTATCAGAATACTAGCGCTGTGACACTTTAAGGGTCGACCCTTAAAGTGTGCTGAGATAGGGGCCTTTTAGCCTCGTACAGGACTTTGTTTTTGTATACAATTTAATTTTGTTTTTATTAATTTACAATAATTATCAAAATTGTCACACAGGCTATAAATGATGGCTTGCCAATTGCTGCGATTTTCCTAGACATGAGTAAAGCTTTCGATTTTGTGGACCACAAGTTACTCTTACACAAACTAGAAAAATATGGCATAAGAGGCAAAGCGAACGACTGGTTAAGAGAATACCTACAGGACAGGAAACAATTAGTTACATTCAGCTTGGATAAAAAAATCTTTAATTTATCCAAGGAGTTAAGAGAGATACTTTTCACTTCGGAGAAAATCTGGGCGATAAAATGCGTCTAAGATGGCTGAAAAGTCTGGATTACAGAAAGGGAAGACTGAGCCTCAACTATCTACCTCTCACAGATCGACACGCTTTAATCATTATAGTCAGGGAAACTCGAGGCCCCCACGTCACCACCAGAACAACAGAGGCAGATCCAGTGGGCCCGGCACCCAAGCCTCCAATCCAAACACAGGGAGATATCCAGCGTCAACAGAACGATACAGCTTTGCAAAGACAGCCCCGAATTTTGATATTTTTTGAGACCTATAAGCGACGGGTACCCATAGATTTATTCATAATCTTCAAAAATTAAACAATTATATTGATCTACAACATTTGTAGCGTTGTAGTCGATTTCCTAAAGATCAACTAAAACGCACAACTCTAGTTACGGTTTTACGAGAGTGACATCCCTAAATCTTTCAAATTCCCAGCACGTCATGCGGTGTCGTGGTGTGGATTGCGGCTATAAATATCCCCGCTGGACGCCTAACGTCCTCTTTCCTTCGCATCAAGTAGTAAGTTTACGTAAGTTTACATAACCCCGAGATAAACGGGTAAGTGCTCAGTGTGATTGCCTATACTCTTATTTGTGTCCTGTCAGATCGCATTATTTATGTATCTCTGTCTGCGCGTTCTGGCAGCCATTGTAATTGTTCTCGGCAGCCCCACTATGACTGTCGAGAAAGCTATGTACATATAGTGGCTTCTGCCACATCACCTGTCACCATTACTACACCTCTCTGTGAATGCGTGCGCATGCTTCTCGCATTCTTCGCTTTGCTGGCCTCGCCGCGCTGCGCCTTATTCGCTTAAATCGCCTGGCCACGAGGCGAGGGACCTCCGAGAATGCCCGCGGCATGTGCACGGCATAACCTATAATTGTAAGCCGCCACGATGGGTGAGTCTTCCTCCAATCCACCTTGCTTTGGGCTTAAAGGCTGGGAGACGCACACATCGACGGAGGCTTGCAGTTCTGGCACAACGCTTACGGAAGCACCCGCCTTGCGCTGATTCCAATGTTCCAGTCTTAGGATACACATCCTGCCTACCGCTGACGGACGTCATCGTTTGGTCACTTAAACGCCGCACAAAGCTCAAATAATGTTCATTATTTCCTGTTTGATCTTCTGCCGAGAATTCCGAGCACACTACACCCCGATAGTCAAAGAAAACAGTCAACATGACTTTGACTTAATTTTGATCGACTTCGGCGTGGATTTTTCGGTTTCGGTTCAGTTGGAAGGCGCCACTCCGAAGCTTGTTGACTAGTTTGAATGTCAAACTCGTAAACCCACGTCTCGTCACCAGTAACACCGCGTTTCATGAATGTTGGGTTAGAATTGACTCGTTCTAGCATGTCCTCAGCGACACTTATGTGATTGAGTTTTTGGAAAAAATTCAGGTATTTTGGGACTAGCAACATGTTTCATACCCAAGTGATTATTTAAAATGCTACGGATCGACTCGTGAGACACAGAAATTTCAGCTGCTATCTCTCTCAAACTTGGATGAGGATTTTCTGTTACTATTTATTCACTTTTGCGATGTTAACTTCAGTTGAAGACGTTGATGGCCTACCAGAGCGAGGCAAATCTTCCAACACATCTTGACCGCTTTTGAACGCTTTGTACCACTCATAAGAACGTTTTTTGATAAAGTCAATTCACCGTAAGCCTTCTGTAATATTTTCAGTGACTCCGAACACAAAGTTCCATTGGCGATGCAAAATTTAAGACAAATTCTTTATTCGATGTTTTTGTCCATTATGACATTTAATCTAAATAACAGATGCAACTTAAGCTCCTCGCCAAAACGGAAAACAGTTGTGCCATTCTAATAACAACAAAAAAAAAGAAAGAATTTGGCACCATAAACAAATCATCCATTCCCGATACTTTTTTGACATTATGTTTAAGCTATAGTACTGTAAAGTTCCATCAAAGTCCGTGCAGTAGCTTTTGCGTGAAAGAGTAACAGACATCCATCCATCCATCCTCACAAACTATCGCGTTTTTAATAGTAAGATAGTAGAATGTAGAATATTAGTAGGATTCAAGAACTCGGTACAGAGCTACAGCGAAAGGCAAGCCGTCACCTCCTTTTGCGAAGCAGCTTGCGAAGGAGGAGGTGGAGCACGTGAGGGAGAGAACCTTGCGCCCTCACGCCCCTAGTCGCCGCATTTCCCATCCAAAATATGTGGAAGGAGAAGAGACAGAAGATTTCCATCAAAACTTACTGGAATCGTAGGCAAAAATGTCAGACCTACGTGCGCACCTCTGCGCCCCTGCATATTCTTTGGTCGTAGTTTTTGTGTAGCGCGCTACCGCCGCGCGTAATGTCTGCGCGATCGTAGTTCGTTTAGCTCCGCCCACATACGCAAGGTTATCCAGGCTTCTATACGCCCTAAGCTGAGCTTAGCAATTGAACTAATGCATATAATGACGCGTACTTTGCTTCACAATTAGCCAATCGGGCAATCGTTGACTGTCATTAGGCCTCGCTGACTGTCAGCACCAAATGAAGGGGTCCGATAGGGCCGACGCATCAGGGTCGCGGGAAGTTCGAAAGAGAAATCGTGGCCCCGGCACAGGCAAGTGAAGGAACACGGGTGGGTTTTAGTCAGTAAAAGTCTGACCCAGAGCGGGAGAAGTCATTTGATCATTTCCCACCCGAAAAAAAAAGCCCTCGCTGGCTGTCTATGATTAGCTGATGTCTCATGTGCATTATCAAATAAAAATACTAGCGCATTTGAAGGCTTAATCTGGTTCGAATAACATACAAAATAAGAGTTCTACACCTAGCAATTAAAATAAAATATCAAGTGATTTGCTTCGCATACGCTATCGAGAGATAGTAAATTTGCTTGTGCCCATTGTGGTCTTAAAAAAAAACTTTGGTATGGTTTCTTGGACTATAACACCTTTTTTTTTTTTTTTTTTTTGGGTTGGAAATCATCAAATGACTTCTCCCGCTCTGGGTGGAGCGGGAGGGCGTGTCAGACTTTTACTGACTAAAACCCACCCGTGTTCCTTCAGTTGCCTGTGCGTGGGCCACGGTTTTCGCCTCAGGGTCACCCGTGACCCTGAGGCGTCGGCCCTATCGGACCCCGTCACTTTGTGCTGACATCTCTTTGAGGCGCGCGTGGAACACAACGCGCCGTCGACCCGGGCCTGGTCCTTACCGGACGGCGAGCCATTGCTCGCCGTCCGCAAGCCCGCGCCTACGGTGGCCGGGAATCTGCAGGCGACTCCCGACGCCCAGGGCGTCTCCTGCGGCGGCTAGTGGGAGCGTGAGGGCGCAAGGCTCTCTCCCTCACGCGCTCCGCCTCCTCTTTCGCGAGCATTACTGCTTCGCAAAAGGAGGTGACGGCTTTCCATTCCCTCTCGCTCCGTACCATGGCCTGGACCAGGGCCGGACGCGAGAGATCGCCGCCGCCAATCGCCTCCGCGAGAACACTGCGGTGCTCCGTCCAAGCTGGGCATACCTCCACCGTATGCTCCACCGTGTCCTCCGGGCGATCCACACAATGGTGACACCCGGGAGGGGACTTACCGCCGCTATTGTGGCGTACCCAGGACTATAACACCTTGGCATTCTGATTAACCTGCTTTATAATTATTCGATGCTGTTATTTTACAAAAAAAACAATCGGATTTACCGATGGTAGCTGAGGACATATCCTTATTGCGGTGGGTGCTTGGACCACTGTCTCTGACAATCAGTACTGCCCTATGTGACCGCCTATTATTATTATTAGTTATTTAATTAATTTAATTGTTTTTCTATACTTCTAGATTCAATATACTTATTAACTGATTGTTCAATTGAAAATGTATTGTCTTAACTGAGTCTTACTTCTGATGTCTAGGCCAAATCCGACATCAGAAGTGGGATCGGATTTTCGCCCACCTCTGGCACTTCGTCATCACATAATTTGCAGGAAAATATCTCACTACCCTCAAATAGTTTAGAAGCATTTCCTGCAAAAGTAACTGATGCTCTAGTGCCCCGGTCCGATGTACCAGCACAACCTTTCACAGCGTTGGTACCGTTTGATCCTGACGAACCCAATTAGACGACACCATAATTAAGAACAAAAATTTGATTGGTGTCTATTTAAACATGAGGCTGACCCATTGTTTACGAGGCCGCGCAGCCACATAACTGATTAAGATACCTATACCTCCCAGTCAATATTAATGCGATGATATACAGGAGACATTTAAAGCTCTGTTCTCTCGCCCCATACTTATTCAGGATCACTTTGACAGTCTCCCCAAATTTTAAAATATTTCTAATGAGACCCCCGCGTCTTTGGCAATTGATTGAATATCCCGGACGCAAGATTATCTGAAAAGGTTTTCGGGTTTTGCCATTTCCATATTATCTCAGTATGCTGTTCAAATACGTCGTGAATTAAAATCGACTGTGGTAAATGACAAATCTTACCTATTTCGAGTACTGCGAGGCATATCCTTGAAACGCAAGTCAGAATTGCCCGAGTCAAACGAATCTGATGTCAAACGCCTTCGTGCTAGGTTTGGCTATCGTGGTAACTGCAACATATGTGGCAGGACCGGGCATCGCCATTTCATCGCTCTATAGTTGCGGATAAACGTGTCAACCAAAAGCCACAAGTCACATGCTACGTCTGCGGGGAGCCAGGCCACATCGTCTCCACCTTTCCAATGCAGGGTTTTCATTTACTTTAAAGAAGTGTTCAGTTTCTGAAAGTCCAAACTGAATAGCTGGGGAGATTAGACCAAATCCAAAAAAAAAAACAAGCTTTAATGAATGTCCCAACCCCATAAACTGTCACTCAATTTCCAAATAATTCGGCCGTTTTATCTTTCCTTAACAAAATGAAAAGGCAATGTTAAGTGGACATCTGATGTCCACTTAACATTGCCTGACTGCTGCTACATGACCAAATACACACAAAAATTATCCACATTTTAACGTCCGAACCAGTTTTTGACCCTTCCTTGCCCATTGAACTCTATACCGATGCAAGTAGTGAGGGATATGGTGCAATTCTTATCCAAAAATATAATGATACCCCTTATGTAGTAGCGTATTATAATGGGAACACCATAGATGTAGAGACACGATATCACTTCGTCATCATTGGCATGGACGAAAATTCACTGTATTTACCGATTGTAACTCCCCTAAGGTTTCACTCAAAATGTGATTTGACTCCAAGGCTTCACCGTTATTATTATTATTTATTTATTTTAAAAGGTAAGTTAATAACTTATTTATTTTATTTATTTATTTATTCACTCTAAACATACAAATATCCTTACAGGCTAGACCCAATACGATATTGTAGTACACTGAAAATTTAAATAGTTCCACTGTTTTAACCATAGCTAATTCTAAAGGTAGCTGTTCTTGTAAATTCACCCAATGTGCAACAGAATATGTCCAAGTCAACAGCAATGAGGTTGAGAGTGCGGAGTGCACTCGTGAGCGGCGCCTCGCACAGTAAGTTAGTTCGCGCGCGCGGTTCGGACAGCAACCGCGGCTGACGACGACGACTCACATACCCGTCCGGCACTACTAGCTCCACCCTTCGCAATATATCCGCATTGTGTATCTTCCCTCTAATTACTTTAAAGAGATAAGTCACTAGTGTGAGTTGCCTCCTGACCCTCAGTTCATTATATCCGACCATACCCAAGACAAATAGAGTTGGATACATCAATGGATAAAATGGATAAACCCCGTATTCCTTCATGTATTTGAACCTAATAAATTTATTTTGTACTCGCTCCAACATGAGACTATACTTAGTTTCATGTGGAGCCCAGATATCTGCATTACATTCTAGTTGGCTTCTACTAAAGCATTATATAATGCCATTATAGCTTTAATATTTGTGAAGTAAAAAAAAAAAAAAAACTAAACCTTATAAACTAAGCCCCACAAAACCGTAATAATGGTTTGACTGTGGGTTCGGTGAGTCTACACACTCATTCTTAAATTTTGTACTTAATACTCATAATTATTTAAAGGTAGCACTTTAACACGTTTCTAAATAATTTTAATTTATTTTTAAAAAGATTTATACTCGTTTCATTCCTTATGTCTGCCGGCAGACTGTTCAATAAATATGGTATTAGTTTTTTTAGGGTTCTGTCACCAAAGTAATTAGTGACTCTGGGTACATTGAATCTGCTAGCAGCCATAGATCGTGTGTTATGGTTGTTGAATATGTGAGTTAAGTTATGCTCTCGGGTACCATGGTGGTTAACTGCTAAAATATACTTATGCTTGTAACTGATCGGTAGAATTTTACATATTTTAAATAGTTTACTATAATCTCCTTTACAACTTTTTTTCGTTTTTTGAGTAACAAGTAGTTTCAAGAATCGAATTTGAAGAGCTTCTAATTTTTCCAAGTTAGTTTTGAATGTTAATCCATAGCTGTCAAGAGCATAACTCATAGAATCTCCTAATGACATATATATACATCTTAATATGCTAATAGGAACCTTAAAGCGTAGGTGGTACATTTTACTTAATAATATTCTTAATTTACTACAAATGCAGTCTACATGTTGGGACCAAGAAAAGTTCTCATCTATTTTCATGCCAAGGTAGGTTACACATTCAACTCTCTCAATAGGTTTACATTTACAGTTCAGTAAGTTATTATGGTGGCACTTGTAATCGTGGGTAAATAAAGGGGGAGTCACACCATGTGGTCGTAAATATGGTGAATGAATTAACAATAATTGGGTTTTATCAGCGTTTAACATAATGCCATTGTCGTGAGACCATTTAACAACAGCGTCTATATCTTGTTGAACTAGCTGGTAGGTGTCGTATAAATTAGTTCCGGAGCGAAGTATGCACAAGTCATCTGCAAACATATGTGTTGAACAATGCTTTAGCACTCGGCACAAGCTGTTAACATGCATAAGATAACAAATTGGTCCACATCCTGAGCCCTGCGCCACCCCACTCCGCACCTCGACTCTGTCACTAAGCACGTCCTCCACCCTCACATGGTAGGAGCGCGTGGTGAGGTAATCACGGAACCATGGGTTCAGTGGTTCTCTCACCCCACGCTACTCCATTGCTTTGAGGATGGTATCTGACTGCAAAGTGTCGAATGCTTTTTTTGTAAAAACATTTTTTTTATCATTATGTAACTGTGTAATTTCGTCTGTGAATTTTGTTAGCAATGTATTTGTACTTTTTCCTTTTAAAAAACCGTGTTGACACTCGTTAATGATGTTATTTTTTGTAGATAGTTACTTAATTGGTTGACGAAACACTTTTCTATAATTTTGTGTTTGGTGGGCTATATTGCTTACGGTTTTGATATCGTGTACAAAGAAAGTCGAAAGATGGCTCATGCAGATTTCTTGACTCGCAATTTGTCAAACACAAATTATTCTAAACCTCGTAAAGTAAATTTTAAATTTAGATAAAGGTTGGAAGCGCGATTCGGTACTTTCTGAAATAATAACTAAATTCCTTAATAATCAGTTGACGTTGCGTTGACGGTGTAGTTGAACGAGAGCGGGGGCGTGACGTCGAATGCGCTCGTTACATGTCGCGGCGGCGGCGTGCGCGAGCGATCGTGGTTCTTGACGTCTTCAGTTCGGCGATCACGACGTGCAATTTTCTAATTTCTTCGACGAGATTTTTTATACTCACAGGTGGGTTTTGCTGGGATGTTGACGCTGATGTGACAGATACTGCTGAAACTTCACTTGCTTGTTGAAGCGTTTTGTCGACGATCTAGGCTAATTCAACGAGTGCTGTATCCTTTCTTATTGTGTCACTTACTACAAGCACTGAGCCGTAGTTTGTTGTCTGGCACCTTATTGTGAGCGAGATTGTGCATGCGACGTAGTAATTGGCTGGGCTTTTGGTCCTTGGTGACCCATATCCAAAAGTAGCTTCTGTAGCTGCTCGCGATCAGATTCTTTAGAAAAACTTTATGAATTTTGTTGGTTTCCCGACATGACTAAATTTGTAAAAAAAAAAAAATGTGTAGTATGTAAAACTTCCAAAGGCCCTTCAGGTGCATAGCAAATGCAGTAACATTAAATTCCAAAACATCCAATCCCATGGCACACATTTCATTTAGATATAACTGGAAAACTTTCGGAAAGAATATTGTTCAATTTTAATAGACGCCTTTACAAAGTTTGTACCTACTGCCAGCCCTAGGTTCTTCATACACTGTAAGAGCAATTAAAAATTCTGTAAACTTATTTGGTGCTCCAAAGCGCATTATCGCTTTGAGGATGAATTAGTGTAGCGTTCTAGTCGATTTCTTAAAGATCAACTAAAACGCACGTCTCTAGTTACGGTTTACGAGAGTGCCATCCCTAAATCTTTCAAATTCCCACCACGTCACTCGGTGTCGGGGTATAAATTGCGCTATAAATATCCCTGCTGGATGCAAGTCCGCTTAAGCAGACGACAACCGCATAGGTTGACCTGCGAGATGCCAAACAAACAAACAAACCCTGCTGGATGCCTAACGTCCTTACGGATTGGCTTCGTGGTGCCTACACAAGCTCATCCTTAGTGTCTACAGTCTTGTGCCGCGCGGACCGCTAATTGTTCTACTGTTTCCTTTGTGTTTGCACAGGTTCCACCAACTTGTACTCGTCGTCCTATCGGGTATGCCGACCCGATTGAAGCCCATAGCGCCACGTCGCAAAACGGACTGGACAACCTTCGCAGAGAAAGTGGAGACCGCCACGCCGACTCGGCCTATCGTTACCTCCCCGGACGTGGACCAGACGGCGAACGATGTCACTGCTTGCTTTCAAAGCGCCTACGAATCGGCGACAAGCACACAGCCGCAGGGGAGAGGGCTATTGCCACCCCTGCCGGCTCGCCTGAATGCGATGATCGCCGCGAAGAGGCGCCTCCGCAAGCAGAGGCAACAACACAGATGCCCGACGCTGAAGACGCAGCTCAACCGTCTCGCGGAGAAGGTGAAGGCCGAGCTCCAGGCGCACACCGCCGCGGGCTGGGAGGACCGACTCGACGCCACGACGGACAACTGGCCGTCGTTACATAAATTGTGCAACCAGCTGACGAACACCCCAGTCCCGGTGCGGCCGCTGCTTAACAGCGACGGGGCGCTCACATAACGAACGGCTAGCTCTGTGATCTGGACGGGCGGGGACCACTCACCTACTCTGTACGCGCGTCGAGTCGGCATCTCCGTCACTGGTCGTTGTCGCCGGGCCTCCCCTAGGTAAGTAAGGTGAAGAAAGCGACGCTTCACTATAAGCGTCGCGACGCTCCTACAGAAACAAAATAGCAATCACTCACATGGGCGCGCGTTGCCCGCGCGCCCAATCATCTTCCCGGCCACTGTAGCCCACAAAATGAACGGGCCCGTTTTTACAGGCCAACGTAAAGCCTCCGCGGCCGGGGGGCATAGCCCCGGATCCGCTCGCCGCGCCCCCTTATGGGGACGTAGCGACTTCCCACGAAGTAACGTCCTCACGCAGACGACGCTCGACTCTCGCCGCGGACGGACGTGTCTATGCGCTCTCCCGCTCCTGGCCCAGTGTTGTGTTTCGTAATATTATTCGTCGCAACCACATGACATCATCGTAGTCGCCCCGACTACTCCGATTTAAAATCAAATCAAGGAATTGATTTGATTTTAACCAATCAATAAGGGCCTTTTTCAAGGCAAATCTCTTTTCTTTAACAGACGTTCGTGAGTAGCTTTACTAGGCCCCTTCTGGGTAAAACCACAGTTTCGTGGTCGTCGGTTGAAACCTTACGGTGCCAAAGAAGCCGAGTGGGGTGTTGTCCCAATCACACCCGCCGAACCCCTTCAGGGAGAGGCAGTCAATTGGACGGGTCCCAGATAACCGGCATTTGGGGGTCTACTAGTCGGCTCTGGTGACAGTTTTCCTTTCCAGCTACTCACCTACTGTCTTTAGGGTGTGTCTACACCCTTCGCGCTAGACTGGTCAGGGCCCCGTCCGCACAATAAGATTGGCGACGGGTTTACAAGCTTAGGGCTCACCAATAGGTAGACACCTCCCTGTCTACACCCGACAGGGAGGGAACTCATCCCCGGGCCAATCCACCCGGGGAGCTAGGTATAGGGTTAGTAGGCTAAGTGGAAACTTAGTTTCCAAAATTTCCCTCCTCAATTTAGCCCCCCTCCTCCGACCATGGAGGACGCCGTCCTTTTGGCGTTCCTCAAAGAGGTCCTATTAGCCTCCTAGGCGCCAAAATAAGCCAACGCTCCAACCCCACTCCGTCTCAACGCGGACTCGCTAACTTCAGTAACGCGCTTGAAAGCCCGCTATCCCCACCTGCATGTGAACAATTTAAGGCATTCCGCCTTTTGTTCCGGCAGACAATGTTCCGGCCGTTAATTCGGCCCCCATTGTTTCACCCACCTTTGTCCCGGCAGATAATAATCCGGCCCCCTATTGTCTCGCCCGCCTTTGTCCCTGCCGCCATTGTCACGGCCTCTATTGTTCCGGCCGCCATTGTCTCAGAGACAACGCAGCTGCGCGCCGCAGTAACAAACACGACTCACCCGGAGAGCACGGACACGTCAGTCCAACTCTCCGAGGACGAAGCCCGCACCTCCTCCTCCAGCGACGACGACTTCCAAGTCGTCGTTAAAGGAGTCAAGAGGAAGGCTAAATCCTCCTCCCCAGCTGGCCCAGCCACCAAGGCCCAGAAGCAGGACACGACTACCTTATCGTCCAGCTCTACTTCCGCCCATAGTCCGCGGGCCAGTCGCCCCGCCAACCCGATGGTTTGCCCACCCCCTCCTACCGCGAGAAAGCAAAAGCCCCCTCCCCCGATCTACGTCCAAGACAAGTCAAAATGGACAGAAATTTCTAGGATGTGTGTTGATCGCAAGATCAACTACAGTAACGCCCGATCCACCCTCCAGGGGATCAAAGTTACCGTCCCCACGTCTGCGGACTTTAGGGATCTCTCCCGCGCCCTGCGTGAAAGGAACTATTCCTTTCACACGTACTCCCTTCCGGAGGAAACCCCCACTCGCATCGTCATTAGGCGCGTACCCCAGGAAATCTCCACCGAGGAGATTAAGAGCGACCTTATCACACAAGGCCTTCCCGTATCCGCCGTCCATCGCTTGCATAAAGCGAGACAGGGCCTTGTGTACGACATGGTCCTAGTCATCTGTGACCCCACGGAAGGTCACCACCCGATCTTCAAGGTGAAGTCGGTGTGCTCGCTCTCAGGCATTTCAATCGAGAAGCCTTACAGAGCTCAATTAATTGGACAGTGTCATCGCTGCCAATTATATGGTCACTCGCAGTCCAACTGCTATGCCACCCCTAGATGTGTCAAGTGTCTAGGCGAGCCTGGCACCGCCGACTGTTCCCACGCTAAAGATAGGGAACTATGTTCAGAGCCTCCCAGCTGCGTACTCTGCGGCCAATCGGGACACCCGGCAAATTACCGGGGCTGTCCTAAGGCCCCGAAGTCCTCCTCTCCCAAACTCGCGAAACGAGCGAGCGACTGCCAGCACAGAGAAAGCCCCTGGGGTAAGCTTCCTTCCGCGCAGATGCCGGAACGGCTTAGTCCGCAGAGGCCCTCTCCCTGGGCTAACTTAAACCACCAAAAAGCTCCCGCAGCTTCGTTGCCCTCCAAACCCGTCCAACCCGCCGAAATTCCAGCTTTGATGGCTACCGCCATCCCAGCGCCTTAAGTAGCCCCCACGGCCCCAGCTGCAGTGGCTTCACCAGTTGCACCGCAAAGAGCCCCGGGCAGGGATAGCGCCCAAATTATCATTAGCACATACGCGGCCCTCTACAGCTCCGCCGCTATAAAATGGCCGACGACCGGAAAATCCCGCTTGCTTAACCGTTTTGTGGTAAGTTTTGCGTGTAAATGATTATAATTTCCTTTTCCTGATTATATTTATGGAATGACCGAGTTTAGAATAATGCAAGTATAAAATTTGCATAGCAGCCGGTAAATCTAAACATTAAAAACATAATTAATATTCTTTGCACATTTGGATTAATTACAAAATATTGTAAATACTCGAGTAAAAATACGTTTTTGCTGTACAAACAAACTAAAAACTTGAGTCAATAATTTTTTGTTGCCCAACCCTTGAGAGCAAAGATTCCCAATATCAATTTCACGCCACGTTATTGTCGCTGCAAATGGCAACCCTCGTCGCCTTTTGGAAATTCTGCTTCTCGCATTCTTCGCTATGCTTGTCTCGCCGCGCTGTGACTTGCTGTTCGTTTAAATCGCCTGGCCACGCGGCGAGGGACCTCCGAGAATGCCCGCGGCATGTACACGGCATAACCTATAATTGTGAGCCGCCGCGATGGGTGAGTCTTCCTCCATCCACCTTGCTTTGGGCTTACGGCTGGGAGACGCACACATTGGCGGAGGCTTGTCGTTCTGGCACAACGCTTACGGGAGCAGCCGCCTTGCGCTGATTCCAGGGTTCCAGTCTTAGGCTACACATCCCCGCCGCCGGTACCCTGTCCCTCGAGGCCGTCAAGAGGGGACGGGGTTGCGTGGCAGCACGGTTCGGGGAGATAGTCGTGGTAGGGGTGTACTTCTCTCCGAACCGAACTCTCGCCGAGTTTCACAACTCCCTAGCGGAGTTGAGAGTCGTCGTCGTCGGGTTTCGTTCCCTCCCCGTGCTCGTCCTCGGGGACTTCAATGCCAAGAACTTGGCTTGGGGTTCCCGGCTCACGGACACGCGGGGCAGGATGGTGGAGGACTGGGCTCTGGAGACAGGCCTGGTCGTCCTAAACCGGGGTTCTGTCCCAACGTGTGTGCGTATGCGGGGTGAATCAGTGGTGGACATTTCGTTCGCCAGCCCCGCTCTGTCGCCGCACGTCATTGACTGGCGCGTCATGGAGGGGGTGGAGACCTTTTTTTTTTTTTTTTTTTTTTGTTCCCGGGGTGGAAAATCCTCATGGATGTCCTCCGCCCTGGGGCGGGCGGAGGGGTCTGTCAGACTCTTACTGACTAAAAACCACCCCGGTGTTCCATCTCACACCTAAGCCGGGGTCGCGGGAACACATTATTCTTCCACAACCCCGGCTGGTGCCGGCCCGCTTGCGCGGGCCCCGTCTCGGGCGGAGGGAGTGAGGTGTACTCCCCCCGCAACGTCTGTGAGCGGCGCACGCGGAACACTACGCGCGCCGCCTTCTCGGGTCCTGATGTTGGGGGGCGACGGATGTCCCCGAATCCGTCGCCCCTGGACCCATTTAGGGGGGCCGGAAGAGGGCGTTGTCCGCCCTCCTCCGACGCCCGGTGCGTCTGCTGCGGGCCGGGTCGAGAGTCGAGATCTCTCTCTCCCTTTCCGCAGCCTCCTTCTGCGAGATGACCGTTTCGCAAAAGGAGACCACTGCGTCCCAGGACTCTGCGCCGCCGACCATCGCGTTCACGACGGCCGGCAGCGACAGGTCGTTGCCTACTTCGGTGATGAGGGCACGGCGCGGCTCCTCCCAAGCGGCACACTCTGCCAGCGTGTGCCGCGCCGTGTCCTCCCGGCAGTCGACGCAGTGGTGACACCGGGCGTCCGGCTCCCTGTTTATGCGACACAGGTACTTCCCGAAGCAACCATGCCCCGAGAGCACCTGCGTCGCCCGAAACGTCAGGGAGCCGTGCCTTCTCCCGAGCCAGCGGTCGAGCACTGGCCGGATCGCCTCGATGGTGCTGAGGCCGGCGGTAGGGCGTGACAGCCTCACCCGCCATTCCGCCACCAGGACCTCGCGGAGCTGCAACCAATGCTGCTCGATTTGTTGCTGCATCGGTCGCTCGCCCCGCTCCCGCGCTGCCTCGCGCCACCGGTACAGTGACGCGAGCACCCTCGCCTCCAGGTCCCAGGGCGGTGATCCGGCCAGTGCACAACCCGCCTCGAAGGAGATCGTGCGATACCCCCGAATGACTCTGACGGCCATCGCCCGCTGCGGCTTGCGCAGGACAGCTATGCTGCCGGCCGTCAGGTCAGACGCCCAGATCGGCGCTCCGTAGAGCGCCATGGATCGCACGATCCCCATATAGAGCCGCCTACAGGCGGCGCTCGGGCCCCCCAGATTGGGAAGCAGCGTTGCCAGCGCCCCGGCCGCGCCCAACAACTTGGGCGCCAGCCGCCGGAAGTGGGGTCCGAAGTCCCACCGGCTGTCGAGCACCAATCCCAGATATTTCATGGTGGGCTCGACAGCGATCCGGACCCCCCCGACCACAATGTGTGATCCGGCCGGCGGCGCCCGCCGGGGGCCATGAAACACCATGGCCTCCGACTTGTTAAGGGCCACCTCCAGGCCGAGGCGCCGTATGCGGCTCACCGTGAGTGAGACCGCCGCCGTCGCGAGCAACGCTGCTTCCCTGTGCGAACTCCCCCGGGCCGTGACCAGCGTGTCGTCCGCGTAACACGTCAGGTCGGCGCCCGGCGGGAGCTCGCCCCTCAGCACCCAGTCGTACCCGATGTTCCACAGGAGCGGTCCCACGACCGATCCCTGCGGAACACCGCACGACACCTGATGCTGGTTTCCGCCATCACGTCCCATATAGGTGACACACCTCCCCGCCAGATAAACCCCAACGATGCGGCGGAGGTAGAGAGGCACCCGATGATAACGCAGTGCCTCCCGTATGCAGCTCCAGGGCAGGGTGTTGAAGGCGTTGGAGATGTCCAAGGACACCGCCACCACCACCCCGCCCCGGGACACTGTTTCCTCCGCCAGGACTCTCACCCTCGACACAGCGTGGATGGTAGAGCGCCCATGCCGAAAGCCGAACTGGCTCTCGTCCAGGTCCGGCCCCTCTCTGCACAAGTGGCCGACGAGGCGGGCTGCGAGTATGCGCTCGAACAGCTTGCCCACCTCGTCGAGCAGCACTATGGGCCGGTACGCAGACGGCGAGTCGGCAATGCGCCCCGCCTTCCTGAGCAGGACCAGACGTCCAATCTTCCACAGACTGGGAAACTGGCCCCGCTCAAGGCACGCTGTGTAGAGTCCTCTCAGTTGGGGCTCCAACTCCTTCAGAGAGAGGGCCAAAGCCAGGCCGTGAATTCCATCGGGCCCCGGAGCCACGTTCTTGGCCCGGAGCCGCATCACGGCCGCCCTCATCTCTGCCTGTGTCACCTCTGGGACGCTGATGGCGTTCTCCATCTCCTCCTCTGCAGACTCTGCGGCTGCGGGCAAAGCCATCGGCGGCGGAACATGCTCCGCTCTCACCGGGAATAGGGCTGCCACCACTTCCTCCAGCAGCTCGGGTTGGAGACTCTCCGTAAGTGGGGGCGCCGCGGCTCGAAGTTGCCCTCGAACCGCTTTATACGGGCGCCCCCACGGATCCCCGTCCAGAGTCTCCAACATCCTCTCCCGGGATCGCGTCCTCGCCTCGTCGATGGCCAGCCACAGAGTCTGCTTTGCCGCGCGGTACACCTCGTACAGCGCGGCCTCCTCCTCGGGTACCCGACGACGTCTCCTCCGGTAGCGGGTGTACCGGCGTCTCACCGCCACGCATGCGACGCGCAGCTGCGCGATCTCGGCGGACCACCAGTACACCTGGCGCCTTGCACCCTGTGCATGGGCGCGGGGCATGGACGCGTCGCATATCTGCGTCATTGCCCCGCGGAACCACAGCGCCTCCGGGGGTGGAGACCTATTCCGACCACCGGTACATCCGGTTCGATGTCTCCGCCCAGACCTCGAGCGCGCCGGTCCGACAGGCCCCGAGTGGTCCGCGGTGGGCGCTGAAGCAGCTGGACCGGGAGCTCCTCCTGGAAGCCTCGATCGTGCAGGCCTGGGTGTCACCACCGGACAGGCCTGCTGACATCAACGACGAGGCGGAGTGGTTCCGGGAGGCCATGTCCGAAATATGTGACGTGGCAATGCCCCGGGTCCAGCCCGGACGTGCTTGGCGCCAGGTGTGCTGGTGGTCGCCGGAGCTGACGGCTTTGCGCAAGGCGTGCGTGGCTGCGCGACACCTGTACACCAGGCACCGCAGGCTACGTATTCGCCCTCCGAATACGGAAGCCATTCAGGCGGAGCTGTACGAGGGGTACAGAGCGGCGAAGACCGCCCTCCAAGCGGAGATCCTGCGGGCCAGGGCTCTGGCCCGCGAGGAGTCGCTGGAGACTCTGAACAGGGACCCGTGGGGACGCCCCTACAAAATGGTGCGGGATAAACTCCGCCCATGGGCTCCCCCACTGACGCAGAGTCTCCGGCCCCAGCTCATGGAGGAGGTGGTGAGCACTTTGTTCCCTTCGCGGGGGGAGCATACTCCCCCGCCCATGACTCCGCCTACTGCGGTGCCGGATGCGGACCACACTGCCGACGACGACGACGATGCTTCGGAGGTGACCGGGGTAGAGCTGAGAGTGGCGGTAAATAGGCTTAGTGCCAAAAAATACCGCCCCAGGACCCGACGGCTTACCTGGAAGAGCCTGGGTTCTGGCCATGGAGGCTCTCGGGCCTCGACTTATGGGGCTCCTAAGTGCATGCTTGGAGGAGGGCCAGTTCCCACTTCGCTGGAAGACGGGGAAACTGGTCCTCATTAAGAAGCCGGGGCGCCCTGCGGACTCTCCGTCCGCTTACCGGCCCATCGTGCTGCTCGACGAGGTGGGCAAGCTCTTTGAAAGAGTTATTGCAAACCGCCTCGTCGGGCGGCTGGTGCGGGTGGGGCCGGATTTGGCGGAGAGCCAGTTTGGTTTCCGCAGGGGACGCTCTACGGTGGACGCCATCATGCGCGTGCGAGCCCTCACGACGGGGGATGCTGTTGCCCGGGGTGGGGTCGTCTTGGCGGTGTCTCTAGACATCGCCAATGCCTTCAACACCCTGCCCTGGAGTTGCATCAGGGAGGCATTGCGGTATCACCGGATGCCGACCTACCTCTGTCGTGTGGTCGAGGCCTATTTGACGGACAGGGCCGTCATCTACCCCGGTCACCGGGGAGAGTGGAACCGGCGAGAGATGTCGTGCGGTGTCCCACAGGGATCGGTCCTGGGGCCGCTTCTGTGGGATATCGGTTACGACTGGGTGCTGCGCGCGGACCTCCCGAATGGCGTCAGCGTGGTGTGCTACGCTGACGACACGCTGGTCCTGGCACAGGGGAGGTCGCACCAGGAGGCGGCCGAACAAGCGACACTCGGGGTTGCGACAATCGTCGATAGGATCCGGCAGTTGGGACTCGAAGTGGCCCTGCACAAGTCCGAGGCCATGTGTTTTCATGGTCCTCGGAACGCGCCACTGTCGGGTTCCCAGATAACGGCGGGAGGGGTTCACATCGGTGTCGAGTCGACGATGAAGTACCTGGGACTCGTCCTCGACAGCCGGTGGAACTTCGTGGAGCACTTCCGACGTTTGGCTCCCAGACTGGAGCGGGCTGGGGCTGCCTTGAGACGGCTCCTGCCCAATCTAGGGGGTCCAAACGCCTCCTGCCGGAGGCTCTACGCGGGAGTCGTGCGGTCCATGGCCCTTTACGGGGCACCGGTGTGGGCGCGTTCTTTGAGGCGCCGACCGGCCCGCCGGTTGAACGCGTCCCAAAGGGTCATGGCCATCCGGCTGGTCCGGGGATACCGCACGGTCTCATGCGAGGCGGCGAGCCTCCTTGCCGGATTGCCGCCATGGGATCTGGAGGCAAAAGCCCTCGCGCACGTATGGGAGTGGCGCGAGGAAGCAAAACGCCGGGGTGTAACTCCGCTGCCGCGACAAATCACGGTACAGCGGACAGAGCTCCGGCGGGATCTCATGGCGACATGGAGGGTGCGATTGTCGCAACCCAGTGCTGGGCACGCCACAATAGCGGCGGTAAGTCCCCTCTTTGAGGAGTGGTTGGAGAGGCGCCACGGCGTCCTCACCTTCCGCCTGACACAGGTCCTCACCGGACACGGTTGTTTCGGGAGGTTCCTGTTTCGCATAAGGCGGGAGGAAACGCCCGGGTGTCACCATTGTGTGGATCGCCCGGAGGACACGGTGGAGCATACGGTGGAGGTATGCCCAGCTTGGGCGGAGCACCGCAGTGTCCTCGCGGAGGCGATTGGCGGCGGCGATCTCTCGCGTCCGGCCCTGGTCCAGGCCATGGTACGGAGCGAGAGGGAATGGAAAGCCGTCACCTCCTTCTGCGAAGCAGTAATGCTCGCAAAGGAGGAGGCGGAGCGCGTGAGGGAGAGAGCCTTGCGCCCTCACGCCCCTAGTCGCCGCAGGAGACGCCCTGGGCGTCGGGAATCGCAAGCAGATTCCCGGCCACCGTAGGCGCGGGCTTGCGGACGGCGAGCCATGGGTAGCTCGCCGTCCGGTAAGGACCAGGCCCGGGTCGACGGCGCGTTGTGTTCCACGCGCGCCTCAAAGAGATGTCAGCACAAAATGACGGGGTCCGGTAGGGCCGACGCCTCAGGGTCGCGGGTTATTCCACAGAGAAAACCGTGGCCCTGGCACAGGCAACTGAAGGAACACGGGTGGGTTTTAGTCAGTAAAAGTCTGACACGCCCTCCCGCTCCACCCAGAGCGGGAGAAGCCATTTGATGATTTCCCACCCAAAAAAAAAAAAAAAAAAAAAAGGCTACACATCCTGCATACCGCTGACTGACGTCATCGCTACCTCCGCCCTACCGCTGGAGAGACGCCAGTCACGCGGACTACCCACGCGGCCGCTACCGCCGCCTGAATCTGCCATCCACGTGGCTCGTGGGTGCCGAGACCCCACGCCCGCCACGTGTTGAGGCCCTGCCTAAGCGGACCACGTGCCTACACGCGGTCGTGCATCTCTGCGTGGTGCTGCCCACGTCGAGTGACCTCTGGGGTCGCTCCCCAACTCTGCTGCCTGCCCTGTGACCTCGCGCCGGACCACGTGCTGCGGCGTAGCCAAGCCCAGGGCAGTAAAGTTCTTTCCTTGCTAACTACAGTGACCAGTGAACCAGTCCTCTAGAGACCTTAAAACCTACTTCCCTGATTTCTGTGTCTCGTGAAATTAATGTGTAAAGTGACCTTTGGTTTCATTCCTTAACTAACTAGAAACCCGCTTGCCACATTAGGAGGTATTCAACTTGCTCTTAATAGTTCACGTTCCAGGACCACAGGTTTTACGCCTATGGAATTGATGTTTGGCATTCGGGGTTCCTCACAAGCTTAATCTAGCTAAAATAACTCCTAGTTATTTAGAACCAACTGTAGCTAATTTTGAAACGGCTCGTTCATATGCAAGAGTACTCTTTGAATATTTTCTGATGCAGATGAACGAGCCGTTTCAAAATTAACTACAGATGGTTGAACGCTGACACTATCCAGTTTAATAAAGTTTGCAGTAGTTGAATTTTTGTAAAATGCGAAGAAATACATCAAACTAATTTAGATAAAATATTTAAGGGACCTTATAAAGTAGTCACTGTATTAGATAATGATCGTTATTACCTTAGACATGTTAACGGTTCTAATAGAATTTATAAATTTGCGCGTGTACATTTTAGGGAAGTACCTAAAGAGCTAAAAGAAGGTTATTTGAAAATTTACGGAAATGATAGTGATGAAAATGATTAACGAACCGTGATGACTGGTGATGAGTTCAGTGTGTCTATTGTGCCTGTAAATAATAATATGACCTCAGATTCAGAGGAAACTCGTATTGTAAGCTCTCGTGTATTGACTACGGATGATTCAGAGTAAAATACGTTCTGTAAGCTCTCGCACCTTAAGTGCAAATGATTTAAATAACTATGATGAAACTTTATCTGTTTGGTATCGAACATTAAGTGTAGATAATCCCAAAGCTACAATAGAATCTTTGGAATGATCAACTAGTATGGTCTCTTCTACTTTTGTGGGAGACGATCATCTCTGCAAACAAAATATTAAGATCACTCCTGCTGTTATTTAGTGATGATCAGTGATGCGCTGAAGGAGTCTCACCTGCTTTAATGGGTGACGATTTAGACCAGCATGTTTGAATTGTAGAAAGAAATACCTAGACCAGTGATATCTGTGATGAGCTGCAGAAATCTCACCTGCTTTAGTGGGTGACGATTTAAACCAGCATGTTTGAACTGTAGGGGTTTTCTTTTACGTTCGATATGCGTGTCGATTAAACGAGCTGCGCTGTTCAATCGACACGTAGGTATTTCGAACGGATGCGTCTTGGTGCACGGACCACTGTCTCTTGACAGTCAGTACTGCCCGGTTATTAGACGTGGAATGCTGTCTCTGACAGTTAGTACTGTCCGTATTGCGGTGGGTGCATGGACTACTGTCCCTGACAGTCAGTACTGCCATAAGGGACCGCCCTCACTAATATTATTAGTTATTTAATTAATTTAATTGTATTTCTATACTTCTAGATTCGAGATACTTATTAACTGATTGTTCAATTGAAAATTTATTGTCATAACTTGGTCTTACTTCTGATGTCTGGGCCAAATCCGACTAATGTATATTAGATGGGATCAATATATCTTGAGAAACAAACGTCATATTTGGGACACATTTTAAATGCCACCTAAATGTTAGAGTGATGCACCGAAATTATGTATCTTGTCACCGAAATTAGAATTATGTCACTGAAATGAAAATGTAAACACAACAAAGAAACAGCTTCGTGGCACTATGACGCAAGGCACTCTGGGAACGGTTAGCTTAGATATTGAAGATATTTTCTGGTAAGTATGTATGGGGCCATTTGCGAATGGAACCTTCTCCGGACGGGACCATTTGCGAAAGAGTGATCATATACGGATAGGATTGCATGCTGGATACATAGTTCAAAATTATTGAAATCATTAGTATGAAATTGAAATATTGCGGAAAAAATTTTAGAATAAGTCACATTTTCTTATGAATCCGTTTCTAAGAATTAACCTTTTGTGAAGGAACGGTACATACGTATACGTAGGTACATATTTAAAATCTCAGTACGTACACTTAATAAAATAGGTAAGCATCTGCCCTAGACGACAGTACAAGAATCATAATTGGACATATACTCGTACCAAAAACCTTCAAAAGCAACGATAATTTAAAAGTCAAAGTTTTAAGTTTATAGCGTGCGAATAACAGATTTTAATTAAAAATAGAGAATAAAAATTTGACACAACAAAAAAAAAAAAGTGTAAAATAAAAGTATTTACCGGTTTAGGCGGTCTGCATCCAACTACTTTCTGCGACCTTTATTTATTAGGTCGTCTGTACACCTTGTTTATGGAGGTCCTAGCTGGGCTTGCCGGTGCCCTTTTGAAAAGAGTATTATGTGGACTAATTAATAGTCGATGAATAACAGATTTTACAATTAAACCTTAACAAATATATCTCAGATTGATGAGCTTTCTTTTAATGCCGAAATTATAAAGCCATCCATCGAAGTGAGCTAAATGACCACTGTAGGAACATTTAGGACACCGAAATGAGATTAGTTGTTATTTCAGTGGATTTTATCATATCGGTGGCGGTTCCAGGCCCCTGAATCCAACGTTATGAGGACACCGAAAGGAGAAAAAGACAAATAACTAAAATACCAAAATAATGAAAATGTTAATAATGAGCCAAACTGAAGTTAAAAATATACATGTGGCACTTTACGACCCACAAAATTAAAAGCTATAAACACTCGACTCGGTAAACAAGTTAAAAGTGCCACCGGAACGATATTTTTTAATACTCAAAATGAAGACGCAGCGAGGTACTGACCGTTGCTCCGCGTCGAGCGTTGACTGACTACAACTAATTGCAGCAGAGAGCTCTCTCTCCAGGATGTCGTATGAAAAAAAACAAATGGGTATAGGACACCAATGTCGAACTAAATCGTTTATTCGTTATTTCCATGAATTCAGATTTAACAAAGGACTTTACAATGTAATGAGAAAATAAAGGAGTTTTCAGCACAAAAACGCAGAATGGTTGATAGATAATTTATATAACATAATCACACATAACCTGTCAATTTATTTGCAATTATGTCGTACAGTTCTGGTTTGTATATATACAAACCAGAACTGTACGACATTATTGAAAAATAAAAAAAAACAGTTTTCTCTATGTATACATATCCACATAGAGAAAACTGTTTTTTGACAAATTGGCAATTAGTTGAGTAATTATGTAGGCTCTTAAGAGTCCAGAGCCCCACAAGTTCAAGATCCGGCCCTGTAGAGAAATATTGAAAAACAAACTAAAATGTCAACGTTTTAATGTAAGCGTAAATCCCTGTAAAGTCTCCGACTAGTATATAGTTATCTGTGCGGTGAAGTAGTCGAGTGCTTGTTTACGGTGTAAGTACAATTTATTTATTATCGCAATGTTATGTTATGTATCAAAGCAATCCTCAAGTGAATACTTTAATATGAATAATTAGTTAATTGTTTTAACACATTCGGTAACCGCTCTCTATGATAGGCTTAGGATGATATATGAGTAAAAAGGCTTTATGCCTTAATAGTCCTAGACTGGTTGATTCTACATTTAAAGCATGCCATTGGACATAAATATTATATTAAATGTATTGATTATCGATAATGTTTTGCATGTCAAATCTCTGACTATGTATTAGGCAACTTAATAGCTAACTTTAAGACCAACACTGTACCAATACCTATTGCAAATAAATGATTATGATTATGATTATGATTAAATTTTACTGATAAGAAATTACTCGTAATACGGAAATAAGGTTATTATTAGAATTTAAAAAACAAGACAATAAAATTAAAATTACAATAAAATATTACTTTCCACGGCGGAAAGTATCGGTGACAGCATCTAATTATGAGATAAAGGGTTGTTGGTTTTGGTATAATGTGCCACACAGAACATTCCAAATAATGTTAATAAAAAAATGCCTTTTGTTATCAGGCATCAGAGGCCCATAGCGTGTTAGTATTAACAGCAAATGGTCATCAAAAAAGCTTATAAGTCTTGTTTAATAAAATTATAAATTTTTTATTTCAAACATAACAACATATTTATAACTAAATTAAATTACTAAATAACTAACTAACTATCTATACAAATTAATATAAAAAATACTCAGGCGTCGAAGTACTCGTCCGCATCGCTGTCATCTGGAAAAGTGCCCAGAAGACTGGCAGCATTGCCACGCTGAATGGCAATGCTAATTCTTTGTCCAAAGAACAACCCAGCCCTCTGGTCACGTGAAGTGTCGACTAGTCGGTGAGAAATTTGTTTAAAAATTAGATGCGCACTCGGGCCCCATGACCCGAGCGTTTCGACCCCAAACGGCTCAAAACTGTAGTTACCCATAAGGTTACAGTATTTGCGCCGCTTGAGGGTCTCAGCAGCAGCAGCAGCAGCGCCAGCACAGTTCGCCGTGCTAGGAACATGAGATGGAGCAAGGGTATCGACACATGTTGCGTCCCACACCAGAGGCCTACCCACCTTCCAAGGCAACAACGTCATACCGTCTGGTCTCTTTCCATCGTCATGTACCAAGCCGTTTGGTTCTAAAACCGCAGGTACGCCGGCGGTGACAAGGGCTCGACGAATAATATCGTTGATGCTAGCGTGCCGTGCTATACAACCTGCGCTCCTGTAACAGGACAGGCCATGGTGCCCAAGACTGTCGACAGCTTCACCGCAGTGACACCGATGCGGAGCAACACAAGGTGCACCCAAGCGGAGACATGTAGCGAGCCGAAACGAAGAGTCATCCATCATAGTGCCTATGGTGGATGACGGGAGCGCCTGAAGCCACAAGCCTGACTCCCATTCTCCCACAGCCAGCAGACGGGCACGCTCAACAGTATTAGGTGACGTGTTAATCAGGGTATTCCGTATAATACTGCAGAGCGGCACATCCCACCGTCTCTGGGAGGACGGGTTGTCGGGGAAAACCGTATTGGGACAAGCCATTTTCCAAGCGTTCAACGCATCGGTCAAACACGGTACTTCAAAATCGACCAGTGAAGAAGATAAAATATTCCTGGTTAATTTATCAGTACTGTGGACCGAGGAGAGGAAGGCCGGTAAACTTATACTTGAAATTTTGCGAACGCCGAGACCACCTAGGCGAATGGGAAGTGTGGCTTGCTGCCACGCTCGGTCGTCCAGGGCCACATTTAGGATCGAAGTTAGTGTGTTTCTAATAACTTGGTTTACTTTTTCTAAAAGTTGTGGATGTTTCCACAAATTATAAATAGATTTTATTGACGCAAACAACAAAATGTTTCGTAAAAATTTTGGTGAACAAATATTGAGAAAGTTTTGCTATAATAAAAAAAATGTTCTATAAGTAAATATTTTATATTAAATCTTTTCAAAGTACTCTTCATTAGCATGCATACAAAGTTTCATGCGTCTGAACCAGTTTTCGAAACACTTTTTCCAGTCCGCCGTAGACACCTCGATTACGGGCTGCTCGAACGCTGACAGCGCAACTTCCGGCTATGAAAATTGTATCCCTTTGAGCAGCATTTTTATTTTCGGGTATAAAAAGAAGTAACACGGTGCTCGGTCAGGGCTGTAAGGGTGACCCAGGAGTTAGACCGGCGTGCTGGTCCAGGAAGTCCCTCGTTTTGAGCACGGTGTGCGAAGGCGCGTTGTTGAGGTAGAGCAGTAGCCCGCGGAGCCCTGTGTTTGGTCGCCCAGCATTTGGTATGCTTCTTTGATTCCCTAAAGGAATTGACACCAAGTAGCCAATCAAATTGAAAAAGCTCGCGATTAAAATCTTCCCCCCGCTGCTATTAATGTTCTTTATGGGCGGGATTTCGACACAAAACAGAAACACGAATTTTTCGGTCTATACAGTAATTACCGGTTTTTTTTAAACTTTCAGAACTCGAACATAGAACAACTTCACAAAAACACAATAAAACTAGCGTAAATTTATTTATTTGTTTATTTTTAATCCATTCTGTACTACACAAGCAATTATTAATTACTTACAACGATAGTACAATTCTAGTGGGTTTCTAGATTCTGTTATAGTTTGCAATAATATGTTCATGTTAAGCTGCATGGGTCTTTGATGGTCATTCGTTGTATTCTAATTATCTCAGCTAATGTAGAATGTAAAAGTTCAATGGGTGAATTAGAGTTATGGTTATACGGTGTCGTGAAATGTATGTTAATGTTATTTAAGGCACATATGTCTTTTATGACGTCGTTTTCAAACTTAGTATCTGAGTCCGTGGTTATTTTGTTTGGGAAACCTAATATCGAGAGGGCGTCAGCAATGCTTCCGCTACATTTACACTACTACACGCGTTAAAGGAACTGCCAGAGCGTATATAGAGAAACTATCAATGATTGTGAGAAATGTTACTCCGCCTGTTGAATAAAGGTCCATACATATGTGCTCCATTGGCTTGCGCGGTGTATCAGTAATAGCTAAAGGTGGTCTTAGAGGATTGCGCTCATGTTTCGACTGCAAACAGATCTTGCACTGATTTACATGTTAGGCCAGTGATAATTTGTAGGCGGCGGCTTGCGGACGTCGAGCAATGGGTAGCTCGGTGTCCGGTAAGGACCAGGCCCGGGTCGATGGCGCGTCGTGTTCCACGAGCACCTCAAAGAGATGTCAGCACCAAATGACGGGGTCCGATAGGGCCAACGCCTTAGGGTCGCGGGAAATTCAAAAGAGAAACCGTAGCCCTTGCACAGGCAACTGAAGGAAAACGGGTGGGTTTTAGTCAGTACAAGTCTGACACGTCACTCCCGCTCTACCCAGAACGAGAGAAGTCATGGCCATTGACAATTTATATGCAGATGTTTATACGTCTCTTGAATACCACGATGTACTGTCTTTCCTTCTTGTAATTTATTTACTAACTCTTGTTGTTCAGTCTTGTTTTTCACTAGGGTCACACGCGTAGTTCGTTAAAGTAACTTTTGGCCACGCTCATTAAATATAGTAGTATAGACTCTGGAGAAAATATGATGCAATTCTTCACTACACACGGCTTTTATAGGGTACTGTGTTAGATATTACAACAAAATACCTTGTGATAAATTGCAATAATAATGAAAGAAAATTTAAAACTCGTGTTAAAGTTCACTTTGTAAACAAGCATGTTACAAATAAGAGGATTATGACCTATGATAACCTATGATGAACCACCTATGTGGAATGATTACCTATCGATGGCTATCGATGGCTCGGAGGCGTCGCTACTGGTGTTTATTTATTTTTACCTCTTACAACTATCTTTACAGATCTTCGACCTAATTCGATAGTGTAGCTATCCACTACTATTACTTAATATTACATTAGATGAAATATGTACATACTGAATATTACAAATCAATCAATGAAATAAAAATACTAACGTAAGATGCAACCAATAATACCCTTTGGTAGTGAGCACTACCAAAACGTATTGATTGCATCTGACCTTCCATTTGGCTCGGGACATAGAATTATAGTGGTTTTTCTGGCTAGTTGCTGTACGCATGGTGACGTCCGATGTTACCTCAGGATGATTCACGTGCTGTTTTGGAACGTTAGGTTGGTTCCTAAAGTTTGCACCACTAACATTACCTGAGCCAGCTGGTCTGATGGTCGTTTTTTCCAGGGCAACAAAGACTGTATCCATTGTTTACATGTCTGGGTTCATGTTATTCGGTTGGCGCTTATATGGCGACATTGTTGTAATAATTGTTTTAGGACTATTGCTAGGCTGCTGCTTAAGCAACTCATTTGGTTTCGCTTGGGATGTTGAAGGGCTATTAAAATTATTAGACCTATTATATGCAAGCTTAGCCTCTTCTTGCCTAGCCGCAATAATAGCCTCTTCAAATGATTCTCGTTTCGCAATTCTAACACCTAATGATACATGAAAGTCTAACTGGTTTACGTACTGATCAATTAACATCATTTCATAAGATTTATTAAGATGTTCCCCTACAGAGTATAATGTGTCTAACAGTTCACGAAGCCATTTACCAAAGGTTTTTGAATCCTCATTCTTTGACTTAAGTACTCGTGAGTTCTGAGTTCCTGCATAACTTGCATCACATTGCGTGGTTGACCAAGGCAAGTTTTCAAAGCTCTTTAATCTGACTCCGAGGAACTAAGATATTCTTCATATGCATCGATAGCTAGATAACTAAGCCTACTCTTAATCAGGCAGATAAATGCCGGATGCGAACGATCTGCTTCTAATATAATATCTAAATAATTTAGGATTGCCATCATATCTTAGGATCAAATCTGCAATAAGTTTGTACGGTTTATAGTTAGCATCATAATCTCTGAGTGACATTGTTTAACTGTAAGTTGCGTGGCACTCAAACATAACAATAGACGTGTAGTATCTCAAGTGGAATTTCACGGAATATCTTGACGCTATTGTAAGTGGGTGCCTAACACGATTTCAGCTTATAGACAGACACACATGAACTAGAAATAAAATACACAAATTATAGTAAGGCAAGAAATTGAGCAAGGACACTTTACCAAGTCCTTGTCCTACGAGACGAATACAAGAGCACTTACCAAAGCAGCCACTGCATCTCCTGTCGTGTCGTGTGAAATTATAAATTCATCACTACTAATATTTTTATATATTCTCCTTTATTTCATTTTAAAACTTACCTTTAAAATTTTTTTTTATTAAAAAACATTTAAAAATATAAAAAATAGTAGCCCAGTGGTATCGGGAACAGGGTCCAAGCTACCGGCGGTCAGGGCTGCAGAGAGACGAACCTCCTGACAATGCGGCCTGTGTCCAGAATCAAGCCCTTGATCCAGATGCCCAACGAGAGCCTCTCCATGTGTTGGTCGAGGTTCTTGGCTATTAGGCCATTGGCTTTCACGACTACCGGCACAATGATTTCGGAATCCACATCCCACATGTCGACAACCTCGCCAAGTCCAGATACTTAATTTGTTTATCTTTCTCGGTTTTCACAAGGTTACCGTCATGCGGGACCGTTACCTCAACAATCATTGTGCGCCGCTCTTCTCGATCCACCACCACTATGTCAAGCTTATTTGGAACAATAGTCTTGTCAGTGATGATGGATCGATCCCAGTACAATGTGACATTTCCATTTTCGAGAACTGGGTCAGGAACATACCTGTAGTACGGCACTTCTGACTCCACAACGTATTGTTTAAGAGCAATTAGCTGAAGGATTATCCTGGCTGCAAGGTTGTGTCTATGCAGGTAATCTTCGTTAGCTAGACGAGAACACCCAGAGATAATGTGTCTAATTGATTCACCCAGACGGTGGCATGTCCAACAGATGTCAACCGGACGTCTTTCACAATAAATCTCCGGTAATTGTTCGTCATCTTAACTTCGTCCATAATTGCACAGCCAAAACCTTCGCTTTCCCCAAAGAGGCCACCGAAACGCAGACAGGCTACGGAAGATAGTTGATATACATCCGTTCCATGTAGAACCCGGAAAAAGCGCGCGTGAAGCTCCTTATTCTGCCATACCTCCATGCGATCATTGGTGTCAAGCACTACTGGCTTGCGCCAGTTCTCTTTATCCAAGGAGAGTGGGGTAAAGTCCTTGTCCACTACAACCATATCTTGATGCATCCCCACGTCGGCTTTTAGGAAATATTCCTTGAGACTTCATATTTCGCGATTGTGGAGGGTCATAGCGTATAAAACCTCGACCTCCACACTTTCGCAGGATATACAGTCTCATTGCCGATGATCGTGGAAAATGAATTTGTTTGCAGTCGCAAGTGTATGGACCCTCCTATCCAGGGCGTCAAGTTCGGTCTGAGTCCATTTGAATATGCTAAAAGAGTACATCAAAACCAGCATTACTCAACCGTGGAAGGCGCGCTCTTTGTTTCCGCCTGACAGAAGACTATTTTTTTTTTCCAGGCTGCCAAATACGCGCTCCTCTAACAATTTCCAATTACCATTGATGCCCAATGCTTCCGACAAATCCAAATACTCGTACTTGCACGTTTCGGTTACGGAGGTTTATGGAATCCGAGAGTTGGGTTCCCACGGATTCCACAATCCCCCCTCGCTTAATATGCATGACCGCACATTTGTGAACACCAAATTCCATCCTGATGGAGAAACTGAAAATTTCCGTTTTTATTTCATTATTATTAAAATCTTCCTTATAAATCCACACTCAGCGCTCTAATACACATACACTCGGGCCATGCAGTACTTTGGGTTATGCTCAATGCCACGAAGTAACCTAACCAGATACGCGACAAGCGTGATTTCCCGTCGTACCCTCAATTGATTGGACCCGAATCATGCGGAGCCCATATTACAGCACCATTTTCCAGATTACTCCTGACAAGTGCGCCATGGAGGACCCTGACTGTTGCAATGTATGTGAAGTGAAGGGCCTTGTCTGCCTCAGAACAAATCCCAAGTTTCTATACGCCCTTTTACAGATCCCCGTAACATGATCGCGAAACGTCAGTTCAGGAGTGTCAGCAACCCCCAAATCCCATACCTCAGAGACTCGTTGCATAGGCGCGGCACCCACCACTTACTTGTGCACTAGTGGGGCACGCGCGCGCGTAAAACTCACCACCGAGCAGAGAAGCCCGTTGTTCTGACTCAATTCCACTACTCTGTCTATATCCTCCTGCAATCATTGGCAATCGGATTCACTATGAACCTCGAGTAGCAACTTAAATTCATCCGCATAAATTACCGAACAACCCGCGTCCCAGTCCGCGAGGCCTAAGCTAAGCTTTGCATTTGTGAGTGATTACCAATAGCTCCAATGTGATCGCGCTAGGGCCGCACAGTGCTTCAAGTCGATTGTATAAACCGGTTCAAACCAAACAATGGACGCGTCACTATGTGCACTCACACAAATGCAAAGCTCAGCTTAGGCCTCGCGGACTGTACTTCCTTACTATTTCACGTCGCATTTATAAAATTTAAGTACATGCAGCGGGATGATTGCGAAACACACAATAATGACAATTGATCGCGATCGGTTTCATTTTGACAGTTTACCTACGTTAATTGTGTTATTTACGTTGCAATTGGGGTGCAGGTAAAGGTAATTCGAGTTTCCAAACGTTTGGCCGGGACACGGTTTAGGCTAATCTCAATATAATTAGTAATATTAAAGTAATACATAAATAATAGCCAACATAAATAGGTACGTTTATAATCTCATATTAGATTTTTAAAAAGGGAAAAAAACTCGTCCTTGGACGACCTAAACCTCTTCTCAAAATTATTTCTCTATACTTAACATCAATTTCAATTTGCAGATACGGTCAATATGAAATACTTCATCGCCATCACCCTTATCACCGCCGTGGCTTCGGTCCCCGCTGTCAGTCCTTTGAGGTCTCAGGAGATCAATGTCACCATCCAGAGCCACAGCAACAACTCCGACACCAACGCTGCACTAAAACAGATGCTCCTCAACCCTTCTCCAATGTCCGTCGTTGAAGCCAACCCCACAGCTTCCGGTCATCCACTGGTCCAGATACTGGTGACTATCCACCAGGGCACCGCTACTACCAGCCCAGTCACCGTTGGCCCCATCCATGTCCATATTGGGGAATCCGAATCTAAGTTTGTGCAGGAGGTTGAGGCTAGTCCTAACGGTACCCTGATCGCCATCACGGATCATCATCCAGTTAACATCATCGTGAATATCGACCGGGTGACCTCTACGTCCAGACCCATATTCGTAGGACCCATCGATGTCCATGTTGCAAAAACCACCCTTAATGGTGGCGTGACTTACGTGTTCGTTAAGCCCATCAAGATTCGAGAACCGAAGAAGTGAAATGTTAAAAGTGGTTGTCATATTTAATTACAGTATCTAGAAAATGTCCTTACGATTCAATAAAAGAGATTTGCCAACAATTTATAAGATTAGATAAGTCTTTACTTGCCTTAACGTGGTAGATATAAAGTTGTAACAGTTTGGTTTTTATATAATATCCACATATTTAGCTATGCAGAATATTGTATCAAAATTGCATGCAACATATATAATAAACGAGTTAAAGGTGAACTAACTATACAATGTCATGGATTGATTGGTAATGCAATAATAGTCATTCAGATCAACCATTACTAACATTTTCACGTTATTTTTACGGATTAACACGTTAGGAGTCGTATTTCTGTGTTTTTTCTTATTCAAACTGTCACTGTTACGTAAAATAGATTCTATTTATACGTGGTACGTAGGTCTTGCTTTTTTCTGTTTGTCACATTCTTAACTTGTCTGAGAGCACAAGCAAACTCATTGATCCTATTATTATCATTCCAATTATTTTAATTTTTTTATTTAATTTATTTGTCTCTAGCTCTAAAACATTGCCAATAGAATTATTAATGTCCATTTAATGATCAGATATTGATTTATACTTCTTATCAGACACCACGGTAATTCAGATGTCATCTGCAAATAATAATCATTTATGATGAGTCACTAGTGTTCATATATATTATTATATAATATAAATAAAATGGGTCTTAAAACACTTCCTTAAGGGACGCCACATTTATTTATTTACTTATTTTTATTTATATGGTTGCTTTCATGCACATCACACATTTTACACATATTACTGTCGGTTTTTGTACATAAACCCTGTCAGGGCTCTGCAAACATAGATGTCACATACACACTACGTTATCTTAGTGGAGTCTAAACTTATCAAAACAAAATACGATACATTTTAGAGAAATCAAATGTCTAATAATTAAGTCTTATAAATACACGTTATCACACAGATATTTAATATTAGAGGATAGGCAGTCAAAATAATAATAATACGAGATAGTTATTCAACACAACACAATACAATACTTATTCATGGCATGGTATGTCAATATGTAATACAGAATTAAAACTATTATTTCGCTGAAATAGACAGTATTAAGGTTTTGACCAGACCGAATCTTACAGGAATAAAATAAATAGTTAGGAATAAAGTACCTACATCTATAAAGTTTTATCCGTCATGAATTGGTCTACTGTGTAATAATTTTTTTCTATCAGAAGTGATCTTAGTTTGCTATAAAATGTATTTGGATTCTCGTCATCTTTTATGTAATTCGGTAATTTATTATAAATTGTTGCGATTCCATAGTTGGGGCTATTTTTCATTATTTTTAATTTTGGTGTCGATGTATTTAATTACACCGACACCAAAATGAATGTTTTTGTTTCTTCTTTGTTTGATCGAAAGTAATCCCTGGGTTTTTTGCACGAACGTAGCTATTTGTAGAATGTAAAGGGAAGGTAGCGTTAGTATTTTATTTTCATGAAATGTGGTTTACAACCTTCCCATGGTTTAATATTCACAAAGATGCGTATACATTTCTTTTGCATGATAAAGACGTCATTGAAGTCTGTACTTTCACCCCACAATATTATGCTATAGTTAAACCAAGCATAAGCGTAGGCATAATATGTTGAGAGTGAGGTTTCATAGTTTGTGTCGCTTTTTAAAATAAATAAATAATTCGTGTATATAAATTTTGATAATTTACTCTTCAGATTGTCAATGATTTTTTTCCATGTTAGATTATTGTCCAATGTTAAACCAAGAAGAGTTAGATCGTCTCTTTTTGGGAGGTTCAATTTATTACAAAGGCTATTTATGTTTATCTTCCCTGAAGTCAGCAGAATAGGAAGAAAGTAAGTTTTCATGTGCTTTATCTGTGAGAACGTATTGTTTCCGATAACTTAATATGACAAAGACCACTGCATAGTCTTATAGTCCTCTTATTCCAATGCTTTCTATTTTTTTTATAAATCGTCTTGTGCTACTAATTCGGAAGCTTGTGATAGGTCCAAAAAAGTCCTCATGTTATATATTGTGATCATTACTTAAATTACTTAGGAAATTGCTCCAAAGGCAAAATATATCGTCTGCTGTCGACTTGTGTTTTTGAAATGTGAACTGTTCATTTGTTACAATGTTATATTTGCTACAAAAGTTGACAAGTCTGTTGAGCATGCATCATTCTTTGAAAACTTTTTTGTAACGAGGTTTCACGACTGATAATTTTAAGGCATCAGGAAATGTAGCAGATGAAAATTAAAGGTTAATTAAACATGTTAATAAAGAAATTAATTGAGTGTTGCACGCTTTTATTCTCAATTTTGCCTTTTGTCGATTTTTCGCAAAAATACAATAACTTAGGTTCTTAAAAGTAAGACCATAACATTTCCTATCTACATATAAACGTAGAGCCTTCCTTCTAAGGACTATAGAATATGGAATACAATCATGGGGCGAGCTAGGGGTCGAAATAAGGGCAACAGAATTTTTCCTATAAATAAACAGCCAACTGTGAGATTGCCTGACTACCTTTAATAATGTTGTTCATGGTTGTTAGTAGTAACACGATTATTATAAATTTGGTTAGAATACCTACATATTTCAAACTTAAGTACGTAATTGTCATAAGCGCCATCTATATTTGATGCGCACTACCACACCGCTTAGACGCACCTTTTCACCTAAATTTAAAATCGCATGTCACACGCATTGTTTTAAACAAGATATTAGCTTATAACATTTTTATACTTGGACATAAAGATAATAGCCAAATCAAATCTTCAATTTAAATAGAAACAATTTAAGGAAATAACCTCTTCATTATAATTTTGCTAAGCGATGAGATATAATAAGATGGTTTGTTTTTCAGGGGCTTACAACACTATTCATGTGTTACAAATGTTGTCTTTTAAATTGCATCAGCTACCGCAGTTTGTATATACTCGGTCTTCTAAACAATAGAAGGTAGGTACTATTTTAATCTGTTCTTTGACCGATTTTGTCGTCTGACAAAAATACTTGTTTTTATTTCCGAGAAATAAAAGTAGTCACTTAATTTCATTAAACGAAATTTATTTAATTACAGCTATCAAATAAAGAGGTTAGGCAAGTTAAGAGTCGTATTGCTGTGAACTCATGACACGCAGTACACGAGACTAAAATATATTTCCGTCGCTTTTGTTCGACATGCATCATGCGCGTGACAAAAGGGGTCTCTAATTTATTAAATAAAGCGACACGTCTTTACTCTACGGATCTATATTGAGACTGCCTGGTCAAGTGACTTATCCTAATGATTGTTTATAATATTCTTAACCTATACGTAACTATGCTTAAGTGTGGCTGTCACAGCCTTCCTGCCTGCTTGGCTTTCCCAGGCTTTGTTCTCGAAACCCAATAGCTCCTTCATCATTGAGGTACCTGTAATAAGATAAATTTTATTATCTTTAAAAAAAGATCTGGTGCGCTTATTGGCAGTCTATATTGCAGCTGCTCTCAATGGCGGTTTATATTTTATCTGCCCTCAATGGCAATTTATTTGGAGAGACGAGACTGCGCTTATTGTATGTTATAAAAGACCTGCTCTAAGCAGGTCTTTTATAACACTCCATGCACAGCGGTCCACGCTCACTTACCGTATATAGTAGCTCGCGCCATTGTATATTTTATTTTAACGATCTCAGCACACTTTCAAAAAGTTGATGGTGACTTTTTTTTTTTTGCGACTAGCACTTCGGCAGCGGTTTCGTCCGCGTGGATTTCTAAAAAAAAAGTTGCCTTAGTTCATCAGACATAATTTCGGCTTCTAATGGTAAAACGAAAAGCCAGGGTTCTGGCCTTGGAGGCTCTCGGGCCTCGACTAAGGGTGCCAAAGGGGCAAGGTCATCCGGCTGGTCCACGGTTGCCGCACGGTCTCTGCGAGGTGGCGGGCCTCCTTGCCGGATTGCCACGATGCGAGGAGGTAAAATACCGGTTTGTGCGCTTGTGTGGATCGCCTGGAGGACACGGTGGAGCATACGGTGGAGGTCTGCCCAGCTTGCGTGGAGCACCACCTTTCCTCGCCTCGCTGGTCCAGGCCATGGTACGGAGCGAGAGGGAATGGAAAGCCGTCATCTCCTTCTTCGAAACAGTAATACTCGCTAAGGAGGAGGCAGAGCGCGCGCGCCCTCTCGTCCCTAGTCGCCGCAGGAGACGCCCTGGGCATCGAGAGTCGCCCGCAGATATCCGGCCACCGTAGGCGCGGCCTACTACACTATAATATGCTTTATATATCAAAAAAACTTTTCAGTTTTTTTTAAACCAATTCGGCGATGGTGCTCCTAAATTCTCGTCATAAATTCTCAATGTGTGTTTTGCAATTGCTGTCAATATTTGCACACCTACAAATTTAGTAATGTTTACGCGCGAGACTTTTTTATTTGAGTATTTGATGTTAATGATATCACTAATCAATGTAACTGGATTGCGAAATATCATTAAGTTGGTTTTATCGAAATTAAATTTTAAATTGTTATATGTGGTCCATTGTACAATTTTTCAACTGCGTCATTAATATCTCTTCAAGCGTAGTTCTGTCTTTACTGTTAATTACAGTGGTACGATCATCAGCAAAAAGAAATGTGTGTTTATAATTTTTGGTAACTCGTTTTTTTTTTTGTTGTTATGGGTTTACTCTTGACTTTAGTCGTCTAGATCAGAGGTGACAGAGACAAAGTCTACGATGGAGTGAGCTTACCCAGAAGAAGGCTGTTCACTCTAACTTTGAAGAGATTCGTTCCACTCTTTTGCCGTGCGCATTATGAAGGATGATTGGAAGCATTTAGTGCGAATAAGTGGAATGACAACTAGGTATGGATGGTAATTAGCAGTACGTCTGGATGTCCGATGGTGAAGGGGGCAGGTGGGATGAGGTCGTGGAGTTCTTGCACACACTCACCGAAGTACAATCTATAGAAGACCGACAAGCAGGCAACCTTGCCGTGATGAGCCATGCTGTAAAGCTTGGCATCCACCAGTTTTACGTCGCCAATGAGCCTCTAAGCTCTGCGATCCACTGAGTCGAGCGCTGCAAGTTTTTATTTACCTGAGCCATCCCAAAGGTGGCTGCAATACTCCATGCAGGATCGGAATTGCGCCATATAAAGACTTAAAAGCTGTCCAGGAGTAATGTATCGCTTCACTCTATTTAGGATGCCCAGTTTTTTGGCCGCAGTTTGGGCTTTGCGCTCAATGGTGATGCCAAAGTTGAGAATGGACGTCAACTCCATGCTTAGGATTTCGAGCCGATCAGTAACTGGAACAGATTTACCCCGAAAAGTAGGAGTTTGGTCGAAACGACTCCTTTTTACGACCCAAAAAGACAAGCCTGTGTTTTGGTGGCGTTAAAAGAGACCATATTGTAATCACCCCAGTGGGAGACAAGGCTTAAGGTCAATTCAGTCCGCTCTACCATGACCTCTCTTAAGGAACTAACTTTATCCCCGCTGGTTTTCGGGCTAGACAAGTATCTCTCTGAAACAGTACTGCCATCTGCGTAGCCAATAATACCAGGTTAAAGTAGGTCTCCTCTGGCATCAATAGTCGTACGTACGCTCAGAGGAGCAACCCTCAACGACTACTCTGATCGATCGTTCACTAAGGAAGTCTGATATCCAGCTTCGAAAACCTGCGGGGATGCCATAAGCAGGAATCTTGTGGACTATCGTGTTTTGGTTCAGCCAAGAATATTATTCAGCTTGATGCGCCAGGGATTCAAGGATTACCAAAGACCCAATAAAACAACCCACTCTTGTAGACGTGTCCTTTATTCTGAATTCCAACATAGACCACCCTCCTCTATCCTTAGGGGTGTACCAACTACCATAGTGCTTGGCAAAGTTAACATACTAATGGACATGGTCTTCCTATGGACATGACATCCTCCCTTACAGATTTAGTTTAGCTGGTGGGTGGATGATTCTCTTAGATCTCCTGAGTTGAGGAGCTGACACTACTGGTTTAGACTGGACCGGACTGGGACTTACTGGACTGGGTTGGACAGGACTGGGACCTAGTCGATTGGACTGGGTACGACTAGGACTTACTAAATTAGGTAGAGCAGGACAAGGACGTAAGAGACTTGATTGGACAATACCAGGATGCATCGGAATGGACTGTACTAAAACTGGGTTGAGGAATTACTATGGGACCAGGATATACTGGACTTGGCACAACGGGAGTAGAACCTGGAGTACTGGATGGTAAGGGTGCATGGGACATTTGATTTAAATGGAATTTCTTCACTACACCATCCACAGATATGAGAAACATAACTGGGCTAAGACATTTTACAACTATACCCTTGTGAATAACACCATTCCTCCCTATGCGAATTAAAACATTATCATTATCACTAAATACATAAGAACTATGATATTTCTTAATCGACTTAGGATTAAAATTAGGAACATTGACAATAAGGTTCTTTGCTGATATAAAAATATAAATGAATTAGGACTTTTTTCTGTAGTTATAGTCTGAGTGTTCCTATAATTTAGAAGAAATTTCTTAATCTTCAGACTTAATGATTCAGAATAATTTATATCTAAACAAGCTAACTTAATGCTTTCTTAGCTATTTGAACATTCTTTTCAGCAAAACCATTACTTTCCGGATGATAAGGAGGACTTTTTGTGACTTTAATATTGAATTTAGTACACAAATTTATAAAAGTATATGAATCAAATGGTGGACCATTATCTGAAACAATTTCAATTGGTAATCCAACAAATGAAAATATTCCACACAACGTGAGAAATGTGTTTAATATCTAACCATTTAGAATAAGTATCACAATATATTAAGAACTGTTGGTTCTTAAATTCAAAGAAATCAATATAAACTCTTTCAAATGGCATGGAAGTTCTAGGCCATGACAATATATCATTACAAGGCTTAAAATTAACAACAGAACAAGGTTCACAAGACTGACATTTTGTTTCTATATCTACAGACATTGATGGCCACCGGAACAATTATCTAGCTAACATTTTTGAACGTACAATACCTGGCTGACTTTTATGTAAGAGATTCAATATATGTTCTTGACATCTTTGTGGTACAATTAGTCTTGAACCAAACATTAAACATTCTTCATTAATTGAAATAACGCTTCTTATCCTGAAATAAGGACTAATTGCAGTATCTTTACAATGGTGAGCCCCATCCCTCTTTAGTGAACTTGACAACTTTAACTAAAACTGGATCTTCCAAAGTTTGTTTTGCAATATCAAACATTTTCATTGATGAGTCACTTGAAAATGCATTACTATTGACATCTAACACAATTTTATTAATTGGTAGTCTAGACAAGGTATCTGCTGGCTGTAAAAACTCACTTTTTCGATACTCTAAGTTATAATCATTACTTTCAAGAATTAATGAGCAATGTTGCAAGCGTTCAGCTGCTAACGTTGGTATTCGTAGGTATATTTAATTGGAGCATTATCTGTTATAAGGGTGAAACGACGACCCCATAAATATTTGTGAAATTTAGTGACGGCATATACAACTCCTAAGGCTTCTCTATCTAACTGAGAGTAGTTACACTGGACTTTAGTTAATGAACATGACGCATAAGCTATTGGCTTTTCTACAGATTTACCATTAATATTAATAACATGACACAACACTGCGCCTAAACCTACTGGACTTGCATCAGAATATACTACTAAAGGTAAGGACGGATTATAATAGACTAAAACATCACTACTAATTAACATTTGTTTACTTAAGGTGAAAGCAGATTGACATTCAGGAGTCCAAACCCATTTAACATTTTTTTTTTGTTAAACGACGCAATGGTTTAACTAATTTACTCAAATTCCCCATGAAGTTATGATAGAAATTTAACATACCTAAATATGATCTCTGATATTTATGACTTTTTGATATTTTGTGGACACTTTGCATTGACAATAGCTTCTACTAAGGATAGGATAGGAAAGGAAATTTGAAATGATATGACCTAAGTACTGTACATACTGTGAAAACCATTTACACTTTTCATGATATGTGGGATTAGCTCAATAAATGTTCAATAAAACTGCTGATTGCTTCTTAACTTTTGTATTTATATTTTTTATTTTCTAACGTCTTACTCTTACTTTCTGTCTACTTATTCTGCATTTTAAACATTAATTCCCTATCTCTTTTACTCCTTGACTATTTCGTACATTCATCACTGTCACTCGTTTATGCTTCACATCTGTCATTCGTCTTCACGTCTCATTTCACTATCATCCATAACGTTCCGTTCCTACAGCTCGGCCATCCTGATATCTGACTGGCCCCAGTCAGATATAAACTAAAAGCACATAAAAAATTCTGACATTAAATAAAACTACTAACGTAAGGTAAACAATTCTAAAACACCTGTTCAACACATATTTTACATTGCCTAGTAGATAACACTTATCAACAAGAAATTGCACAAAGCAACATAACTCAAAAACCCACATGGAAATGTAGCATGTCTTAATACCGTCATAGGGAAATAGTAGGTCAAGAACAAACTCTAAAGGTATCCCCTAACCTAATAGATGACAATCAACAAGACTCACCCACCTAACACAACAGTATTTCCAAAAACTGGCCATGGCTTCATATGATCTGCCGAGGAAGTTGTCACTCGAGAACCATCTGCCATGTGGTCCATCTTCTCAACATCATATCGAACATTTATTTTTACTTTAGTGACCCTGATGGTCCTAGATACTTCGGCTTGATCTTCAATCCAGTTCCAAACTGTGTTCGTTTGATGGCTACAATCCTCCTAAATAAGAAAAGTTCAAGATGGAAATTGTAAGATTAAGAAAAGAAAGTCGAAAATATGTAGATTTTCGACTTTATTTTCTTCTTCTATTATATGTCTTACAATTTTCATTTTAATTTTTTTTATTTGTTCTTTTGCCTTCATCTTTAAGTCTTCTCTATTCTGCAAGAAATTACTTCTATGCTCTTGCTGAAGCAAATCTTAAATTTCGACGTCATCTTTTGTTTTCATCTTTGTACCCAACATGAGTTCAAAGGGAGTGGTGTCAATACTTCTTTGGTATGTGCTATTTAGTGCTTTTTGCACTCGGCTGACCTGCTTGTACCATTGAGATGGCTCTTCAATACATAGATTTGCTATTTATTAACTGCTATAATTATTCTGTGAATGCGTTCCACTTGACCATTCCCTCTGGGCACCCCTGTTGTTATGGTTATATGTTGAATACTCTCCTTCTCACAATACTCCTTAAAGTTATTGCTGGTAAACGCACTACCACGAACTTCTTTTTAGGTTGCTAGCAGACATGGTATGCACGACAATAAAAATTCTTCAATCTTCTTGTTAATATTTTTGTTGTAATATTCTTGTTCTAGAAGTTGTATAATTTTCCTTTTTCCAAAATGACCCTCCTGATATTTTCTTCTAAAAATCTCAAATTCTAAATTTCATGGTATAACTAACTTTCTTTCTAGTCCTTTATACAATAAACTATTGCTGTAGATGTAGTCTTTGTATGGCTGAAGTTTTACAATCTCCATAATCGCCTTAATACCTTCATCCAACATCTGTGCTTGCTTAACTTGATCATGTAGACTTAACTCAACAGCTCCAACTAATAGATTTCTGCTCGAAGCGTCTGCATGTTGCATTTTACCTCCTGGTCGATGTTCAATAACATAATCATACTCTTCAAGTAATAATACCCGTCAAGCTACTCTAGTTGTTAGGTCCTTTTTATTCAAAGTCTTTTGAAAAGCTTGAAAGTCTGTAACAATTTTAAAGTGTTTCCCGTACAAGTAATGCCTAAACTTCTTTACCCCTTCAATAATAGCCAAAGCTTCCAACTCATAGCTTCTATACTTCTTCTCAGCATCACTGGTCTTCCTACTATAGTAGTGTACAGACCATACCCACAATAGAACTCGACCCAGGCAGCACAGGGGTAGGCGCCTTAGAGCCTCACAAGCACAGGCGCAGCTGGCAGACAACTTGCCAGGCACCTCCAAACCGCAGCCTGGACCAAGCGGAACAGGGCCGGCGAAGAGGGTGTGCCCTGACGACACAGCCTCACCGAGTGCACTTCAGGAGGACGCCAAACGTGTGAGGGTCCACTCCGCCCAGGGGAAGCAGAAAACCTACGCGCGAGCAACGAAGGATATACCTGCGCGGCTGGCCGTGGCAATCAGCTTCCCTACCCTATCCAGAGACCTGACTAGGGATGAGGCTGAACTCATAAAGTAAGGCCTCGAAGACCTGTTGATGAACACGGACTCGACGACACCACTCCCCTCCTTCCGCGGTTACCCACGGGTAGCGGAAGGCACCGTGCAGATGTGGTGCGAAGACGACTATGCCCTGACTTGGTTGACGCAAAATGCGCCCAAAATCCGACTACCAGACACCGACCTCACACTTACGGTACTACGACAATCTGACGTGCCCACCCGTGTCCGAGCCTCGCTTTTCGTCCCTCGTTACGGAGGTGACTTGGCCCGGCTCCAAAGTGTTCTGATTCGTCAGAACATTGGTATGACATCGCCAGGTGGTCGCTGTACAGGGCAACTACCGTCGGTGGCAACAACTGTGGGACTTTTTTGACCCTGGGTGTGCCACCGGAGGAAGTGGAATAGGTCTTGGCCCGGGAGCGACGGATATCGTACCTTCTTGGGTCGATATACGTACGCTTCTGGCCCACGACCCAGCCCGCCGACACAGAAGTGAAAGAGACAGCACTGACACCGACACAGACGACCGAATCGGACATCGCCCACCTCTAGGAGGCCATGGCCCGTGCGGCAATGGGCGATGTTGACACCATATCGCTCGGATCATCTGGTTGGAACGAGCAACTCCTCGCCTCGTCGCCATGTGATCAACAAACATACCAAGCCAGAGTGGAGGAAGCGGAGATACCGTCCGATGGATCTATCTCCGACTAACTCCACCCTACTGCCTTCGAAGCCCCTAAACATCATACAGACCAACCTCCAGCATAGCCAAACTGCCATGGCTAGCTTGCGCAGGGCACTGGAGGTAAAACCCCGAACCATTGCACTGATCCAGGAACCATGGATCAGGAACAATAGGATATGCGGCCTCGGCAACATCGGAGGGAAGCTAATCCTCAACACACATAATTCAGACAAACCAAGAATCTGCGCCTACATACCCAATGGAATTCCTCCCACACCACTCACTCAGTTCTGTTCCAGAGACCTGACAGCTGTCAGGCTCCAGACCGAAGGCAACGTTCCCGATGTTGTATTGGCCTCGGTATACATGCCAGGCGAGGACGCAAACTGCCCGCCAAAAGAGATGACTGACCTGGTACAACACTGCGAGCATGCCAACCTAGACCTGATCATCTGCACCGACTCAAACGCTCACCATCCACTCTGGGGCAGCGACGCACCGAACCTCAGAGGAGAGGTACTATCCACTTATTTATTTTCTACTAACTTTAACATTGTTATCCGTGGTGCTGAACCCACTTGGGTCACAGTCCGAGGGCAACCTAACCTAACCCTAGCAACAGGAAATGCGACAAACTTTATCACAAACTGGCACGTATCCGACGAGCCTTCTTGCTCAGACCATAGAAGGATTCGCTTTACATTAACTACCAACACAAGTAAACCAGTGCCTAGGCGGAACCCGCGGCGCACCAATGTACCCGGGTATAAGCGCCTCCTAGCCTCCCTACTAGGCAGACACCTATCACTAGTAACCATAAGAGACCACGCACAACTAGAATACACCGTAAACAAACTATCAGAATATATTACCGAAGCATACCATGCATGCTGCAAACTAAGGGCGCCAAAAACTAACAGCGAGAGGAACCCCTGTGGAATGCTGAACTTAGTAAACTCAGAGATGCATTACGTAAGCAATTCAACAGAGCCAAAAACACCAGACTCCCGGACGACTGGGAGTCATACAAAGAGACCCAACATACATACAAAAAGCAAATCAGAACTGCCAGAAGAACATCATGGCGGAAATTCTGTGAAGCCATCGAAACCAATAATAAAGCCGCAAGGGTAAGGAAAATCCTATCAACTAATCAGGACCGAACCCTCGGCGCGCTGAAAAAACCCGACAACTCATACACACTAACTGACCATGAAACCAGTAAGATCCTCCTCGAGACTCACTTCCCAGACTGCAAACTCCTAGAGGACAAGGTGTGGGAAGCTGAACCAGAATGGACCCCAACGGATCAAGACTGGTCTAGAGCCCGCAATATAGTAACAGAAGACCGGATAAAGTGGGTCATCAACACCTTTCAGCCCTATAAGTCCGCTGGGCTGGATGGCATCTTCCCAGCCCTCCTACAATGGGGGGTTGATATAATGACACCATGCCTGGTGGAGACGTTCCGGGCCTGTATAGCACTCAAACACATACCCCTAGCTTGGCGCGAAGTGAAAGTCATTTTCATACCCAAACCAGGCAAATCCGACTACACACAACCCAAGGCTTATAGGCCCATAAGCCTCACATCCTTCCTACTGAAAACCTTCGAGAGACTCTGTGATAGATACATTCGAGACGGACCTCTTCAGGCAAAACCACTTCACAAACAAGAACATGCGTACTCCACAGGCAGATCTACGGAATCTGCGTTACATAGCGTAGTTTCCGAGATTGAATGCGCGGTGGACCACAAATGCTCAGCACTAGCCGTCTTCATTGATATCGAGGGCGCCTTTGACAAAACCACGTTTGGTAGCATCAACTTGGCCCTCGACAGACACAATATAGACCCGACCCTGAGCGGGTGGATTGGTAATTTGCTCAAATTGAGAGCTGTACAGGTAACAGTGAACGACACCACAAGGGCCATTGTGGCGAAGGGCTGCCCGCAGGGCGGCGTTCTCTCGCCACTTCTGTGAAACTTGGTTGTAGACAGCCTCATCAGAACACTCAATGACAAAGGCTACTTTACTGTAGGCTAAGCCGATGAAATAACCATAATAATAAATGGCACCCACGAAAATACCCTATGCAACCTTATGCGCCAAGCCTTCAAAATAGTAGAGGACTGGTGCAACAGACACCAGCTATCCGCCAACCCCACAAAGACCGAACTGATCCTCTTTACAAAAAAGAGGAAACTGACGACACTACAACTACCACGATTCTTCGGAACTACCCTAAGCCTATCAACCGAAACCAAATACCTAGGCATCTATTTGGACAAACAGCTGAATTGGGCAAAACACACCAACTACATCACTACAAAAGCCAGCATATCTCTGTGGCAGTGCAAACGAATGCTTGACAGAAACTGGGGGAGTAACCCCAAGGTAACCTACTGGCTATACACTACTGTCATTAGACCAATTATCACGTACGGCTCGTTGGTCTGGTGGCCTAGGACAGAACTGAGCACAGCCCAAAGAGATCTCGAAAAACTGCAGCGGTTTGCTTGTGTAGCAATCACTATCTGCATGAGAACTAAACCCACTGCTGCCCTACAGGCAATGCTTGGGCTGCCACCCCTACACCTCATCGTGCGGGAGGAGGCGACCCTGGCTGCCTTTAGGCTCCATATATCGGGAACCCTAAGCAAAGATTCTAGGGTCAGGCACACACGCATAAAGGAGGATGCAGTCAAACGACAGCCAATGTTAGCATCACCCTGCGACAAAACCCCGAAGCAACACTACTTCCAAAAGCACTACAAAATCGTTCTCTCGGAAGAACAATGTGACTACTCAAGCCCGAACGAGATGAGAGTATACACCGACGGCTCGGAGACCGGATCTGAGACCGGAATTGGAGTCTTTTCAGATGACCTCAACATAAACATATCAAATCCGCTGGGAATGTTCAACACCGTCTATCAGGCGGAGTGTGTGGGCATTATACAAGCGGCGTATGCCATAGAAACCAGGAAAGTTACGGACACACATATGAGGAAAAAATATATTACCTCAAGTATAGTACTAGAATGTCACAAGGCTCTAGAACGAGTAACGGTATTAAACCGCAACACAGTGACACTGCAATGGATAAAAGGACACAGTGGATCGCTGGGCAATGACGCAGCTGACGAATTAGCCAGGAGAGCATCCCGCACGTCGGCATGCGGGCCTGAACCCATCATACCCATTCCCTTCAACCAGATACGCAGGTGGCTGCAGGAGTCTACACACACACAAGCCGAGAGGTGGTGGACCTCGACACCAGGCTGCAGGCAGTCCAAGGAAGCTTTGCCATACTTAGATGGCAGCCTAACCAGACGTTTATTACGTCTGAACAGAAATGGCCTGCGCCTGGTGACGGGGACCATCACAGGACACTGCTCGCTAAATAAACACTTTTACACAATAGGCATATCGGACAGCCCTCTGTGCAGAGCTTGCATGGAGTCGGACGAGACCGTCGCGCACGTGCTCTTTGAGTGCACAGGCGTTACCCAGATTAGGACAGAATCCCTTGGGACACTCGGATCTTACACAGAGGTTCTCAACAGACCACAAGCTTTGATCGGCTTCTGGAGGGAGGTGGTCTGGTTGGAATAAAAACCATCGACGGCCGCCATGGCCCACGTACAATGGTCCACTTGTAGGACTAAGTGCAGAAACCAAACCCTCTAACATAGAACATACAACTATAGTAGTGTACAGGATGTAACTCACTTGTATGGTCTCTCTGAAGCAAGATCAAATATCCTTAACACTGGGCTACTAGTTAAAGCATTCTTCAACACATTAAATGCACTTCTCTGGACATCTTCAAACACAAAGTTAACATTCTTCTTTAATAATTCAGTTAAGGTTTAGCAATTAATGCAAAATCTTTAATATACTTCCTAAAATAGGAAGTTAATCCCACAAAACTATGAAGTTGCTTTAAAGTCTTTGGTTCCAGGGTACCTGGTTACCACTTCTGTTTTGTGCAGCGAACTTTTCCATCCTCTATGATGTGTCCAAGGTACTCTATTCTTCGACACAGTGATTGCGCCTTCTTCCAATTAATCTGCAAGCCATATTGTGATGCGACAGCTAACACTTCTTTAAACCGCTGCAATGCCTGATATTCATCAATAGCAGGTATTAATAAATCATCGATGAATATAACCAATATTCCTTTTGCTATAAGTTCGCAATTATTCCATCCTTAAGAAACTCTGATACTTGCTTTTCAACAATCTGTTGTTCAGCTAAAGATTATACGTTTTGGTCGCTGAACCACTAGTATGTCATCCTTGAGCACAATGCGCAATTCTATAGGCGCTTCCTTTACCTGTACTGGTTTATAATTCTTCACACAATAAATAACTTCTTGTGGCACCTGCTTGTCTTGAATATTACCTAGAACAAACTCATCCTGACTAACCACATACGCAAGCCTTGATAACCAACTGTTTACGTTTGGAACAATCAGTATTGACCCCTTCGACATAATTGTAAAAACATCTTTAAGGAATTCTTGACCCAATATTACACTACACGGCATAGTACGCCTAGGAACAAGATGAAATGCAATATCGTTATATTCGTGTCCATCTAACAATAGGCAAGCAGTAAACTTTTGCGTCGACACTACACTGTCGTCTAATCCCACAAGATTCGTGACAGTATTTACAGACTCAGGAGCCCCAAGATGATTATAAAGTTCGGTAATTTACATGAAGTTTTTAAAGGTTAGGATTGTGTGGTGAAAGACACGATCAGTAAAGGCAAGCTAGAGATGAGAAACTTCTCCCGAGAAATCGGGCCCGTGGGGTCGCTACTACCCAACAGCTCGCCAGAAGCTGTCCTTCGGGGTTATAATTATTATAAGGCTTTGGTATCCCACTGTAGGGCAAATGCCATTCTACTCTATTTCCACTTATCTGTATTCAAAACCTCTAGGTAACAGATCTTATTGAAAGACGGAGATGGCGGGATGAGCTGCTTGCTTATCTCCGTCTGGTCCTGCCATTGCGCCATGTCCGTCTGGTCATGTCGCTTGCTATTAACAAACATTGGATCTTGAGTTTGGCGTTTTGGTGGTGGACCGATCGAATAAATTATTATTAAATACTAAATTCAATCGTTTTTAAATGAAACAAACATTTATTTCACCGAACTAGTTGATAATGACATGGTACATGGTGTAGAAATATTACCAGTGTGACTAATAGGAAACAAATTCCTGTTAGTCGCACTGGTTTGACAATCTGGTGTGACTACGAGTCCGTATCCCTTGATAATGTTATGCGAGTAAGAATAATTATTTATCTGAACCAAATAATTCAGTATAGAGCGCTATATCAAACTAGTCTAGACAACAAACAAAGGACGGTAGCTTATAAACAAACAAAAATCTAGAAGACACAGCACATAAATACAAATAAGACCATGGACAGAACAACACGTCTAACAGATAGATGCAACGTTACAAAGTCTCGCACATAATATCAATTCATGATGATACAAATATGTATTGTTTCACAAAGTTTTCCGTATGTATTGCATGACAAAACTATTATTGACCAAGGCACAGTTGGTTTTATAACTAAACAGCGGCATGACACATGCGCGATTAGAAATGCATGAAGCACGTTGTGCCCCATGCGCTAGTGCACGACTCACCAGTGTGATCTCTATTATGCAGAGCCTTTACGAGTGCCATTCATTCACATTGACCACTATTTTGTTGAGTTGAGGTACAAAAATCAGTTTTACGACTTATAATTTCAAAATAAAATACATAACATTTTGGTTTCATTTTGGAGAATGTATTTTTGTCTCTACAATTCATATGTGAAGATTTGCTTGGGAGTTTTAGTAAATGACAGGGTCATCGACGCACAACCTGGTACAATAAGTACATGATTTTGAACCACCATGCGTTAAAAAATTTCGTCTGTCATTTAAAGACATACACTTTGACCAAGTAAAACTTTTCCATGTAATAGCAGTTTTTTTTTTAAATAGGCGACGGTAAATTCCTACGCTAAGGGGTCTAGAAACGTGTAATGAATCCTTGGTAAAAGGTTGTGCGTCGATGGCCCTGCCAGCCTATTTAGCAAATGAACCGTTTGGTGTATTATTTTACTATGAAGCGAGAATCTTTCCGGTATCTAATAGAAATGCATTTTCCAGCACCTTTTTGAACAAGCCTTACTCAATTGACATGCAAATGATTTTAATTGTGAAAATCAGATGCTGCGCAATACCGCGCGTTGACCTATTTATATCATTGCTCTAAAACAGTGCAAAAGTTGTAGCTGGTAACCGTATAATAATAAGTATTTAACCATTACTTTTAATAGATATAAACCGTGATTGTAACAATTATATTGTGGCCTTCAAATGAAACATCTGGAACGTGAAAAACTCGTAATCATTTCTTCCGATCTTTTATAGTTTCTAGTAGGTTAATAGAGAGTTTCTATTTCTAGTATTTATAGCATTTTGCCCTGAGGAACTATTGCCACATAATTAATTTGGGTTGCGTTAAGAAGTCGAAAAACAACGTTTTATTCATATACATAAGTTTCATTCAATTACAAAAAAAGATTGCTGAACACTTCAATTTTTACTCAACAAATAGGTAGGTACCAAAAATACGTAATGTAGTTCCATTGGTCATGAAATAATATTTTCATTATTAATTGTTGCCTTCTAAAAATAATGTATTTTCTATGTCGTAAAAATGTGCAAAGAACCAAATCGCGGGTTCGATTCCCGCACGGAACAGATATTTGTATGACCTACAAATAGTTGTTCCGGGTCTGGATGTCTTGTGTATGTGAGTTTTCATGTTTGTGAACGCACCCACTATACAGGAGTAATTCCTAGTGTGGGGCAACGTTTAAAAAACAACTGTCGTATGATTAACAACTGAGTTGATCATCTTTGAGATAAACATTTTGGTTTCTGTTCAGCGCTTAGCATATATCTAGATTTCACTCAACAAAGGTGTGTTATGTGGACGTGTAACATACGTTTAAATTTATTTTACTAGTAGACGGACTTCACTAGACAAACAAATATTTTTAATGAAACCAACCACTTTTGAGTCCCAAGATTGTTTGAAATATAACTTTTTGTTATAAAGGTTTAGCAGTGAACGTGTCTAAGGCCTGATATTAACGTATGTTAAAACCAAATCCCCAACCAAAACCAACCGTCTTGTGGGGTCTTCCCACCGCTCAATCATTGTCACTCATTCCAGGATAGTTCGCAATACGCCTGAGCCCACCCTTTTAGTATGATAGGTCTTAGAGAAAGTTATAAACGCGCTAACGCGATAACCTCGAATATTTTTAATTCATGAGGGTGGTTAAATGTATAATTCATTAAGTTTTTGTAAATTGCCTAAAATAAAGCGATGATTGTTAGAGATGTCGGAAAAAAACTTGCCGACTGGGAGCTTCACTGGCGTGCGCCGCGTAATCCAATAAAGTTATATGAAAAGTATGTATTACGAAATTATTACATTGATTACCTGGATTTCACACATAAATAAAAAGCCTTTATTCGCTGACCAATACAGAACAGTTTTTACATAAATAAATGTAATTTTAAAGCTAGTTTAAGACAGCCAAAAAAACTTTTCTTCAGCAACCAGTTTGTTAATCAGGTTGTCCTTCCCGATAGAATTAACACAAAGGGTACTTTAAATCCCGGTTGTGGTTCTATAAGTTCGAATGTCAATCTGGTTTTTGGCGTGGATGTCCCTATATGGGCAAGTTATGTAAAAGAATGTTTGGAGCTGTGTAATGAGTGTTGGGAAGTAAGATAAATTGGCAAACAGAATTGTTAGATCTTTGCTCATGAAAACATAGGGTAGTTTTAATTTAGCTTGCCCATTCGTCTGTTTACCTACCCGCATTTGGAAATCGGTAAATGGCCCAGTGGGGTGATTTCTGCCCTGACCGCGCGCGCCCGCGCCTTGGATCGAGGCTGCAGATCGCTCGCTAGATTGCCATCTGATGTGGACAATTTATTAGTCATAAACTCAAAACTGAATGCTTCTCTAAAACAAACTGCCGTGCAATTATTTCGTAGGTACGTTCATCGAGACATTTACAGTATGCGAATGCTACTTTGCTGTGCTATTTTGCTGTGTTATTTCCTGAAACTGTGATCTAGTGACGTGGTTGGTATAATTCAGGTTAGTAGTCAAGTGTTTTATCTACCCTGTGTATTGAACATGATCTTTAGTTTCTTAAGGGATTTTTAGGTACAGCACTTTCTACGAATAATTTACGGTCCTTCAATTATTTTTTTTATTTTTCAAACGTCCTTATTCAAATTCCACATTTTGGTCCTTCGAGCTGGATTTGCATTTTTTAAAATTAAATCTTGTGAAATCTATCCATAATTATTTACAATGTCTTGTCTTCTTCTCCAGCTCGAAGCTCCATTCCTACGTACCACGAACAAAGCCTTTACGTCCCGTTTACCAACAAAATGTAAAATTTGTACAAGCCGAGCTTGCTTTCTATTAAACTCATTATAAATTCCATTTATGTTGCTAAGCCCATCGATCAGTGCGTTAAGAAGGCTCCTCCGAATCTGTGAAGACTATGCGGTGACTCATGGTCTCAGGTACAACTCAACCAAAAGCGAGCTCTTAGTGTGTAGGGCGCAAAATAAAAAAATATAATTATTTGCCGGTTACCTTGGGCGGAGTTCTACTGTAAAGAGTCACTCGTTTTAAATACCTGGAGCACTGGGTCACCGATAGGCTGTCAGATGACGTCCGATTTGGAGAGGCAACGTAGAGCATTGGCTGTCAGTTGTAACATGTTGGCCTGCAGATTCGCAAGGTGTACTCGAGAAGTTAAAAATAATTACACTGTTCAGGGCCTAGTGCCAGTCTATGCTCTACGAGTCCAATATAATAACGCGGGGGTTGCCGCGCTTCTGTAGCGCGTCGGGGATGTTCGCAGACGCACGCCTTTCGGATTTATGTTTGCTGCTGCGTCTGCGAATCGCGTCACTGATTCGTCGGTTGCGCGGCAGCCCCAACAGCCTCGTGGCTACTGTAACCGGCAGGGTGGATGGCATAATAATAAGTCACTGGATAGCGGCACACAGACCGTCATTTAGATATGTCATGTAGTTAGTAGGCTTATAACGTGTTTTAGTTGGTAAATACCAATTATCGCTAACATGTTATGGATCTCTGGTCTGAAAATAAAGATTTATTTATTTAGCCAGAAAGTAGGCAATTCCCTGTCAATAAATTCAACACTTTTGCAATATATCTACCGAATCTGACAAGGCTCCGTCTAGGAAGGAGCTAGAAGCTATTACGAATTTCGTTTAAAATTTCCTCTTTGAGAGGGACTTGGGACATTATTGTCCCAAAAAACCTGACGAATCAGGAAAAGTTAAATGGAGACTTGTTTTCGACTATAAACGACTAAATGATCGTATAATCGACGACAAGTATCCTTTTTAAACAAATCTTAACAAATGCCCCTATACTACAGTATCCTAATTTTGATGAAAGCACGAGATGCTTACCACAGATGCATCGGATGTAGCATATGGTGTGGTTCCGATAAACCGATAGCTTATGCATCTCGGACACTATCAGACACCAAATCTCGGTATTCTTCAATAAAGAAAGAGTTACTAGCAATAGTATCTGCAATCAAATACTTTCGTCCCGATCTTTATAGTAGAAAGTTCGTTATTTACACAGACGACAGGCCCTTTACTTGGTTAATGTCACTAAAAGATCTTAACTCTAAATTCACTTTTACGTTTAAAGTTCGCAGAGTACGAATATAGAGTAGTACTTAAAGTACTTAAAAAGGGTCGTCAGAATACTAACACGGATGCCTTATCTCACGTCAAAATATTTCACGGTAGTATCGATTCATTAGCAGTCAATTTAGATGATAATGAGGATGATGAATAATAATAGAATGTAATAATCAATAGAATATTTGAGAACGCACCTAGAGTAGCTAAAAATGAAACGGTGATAGCTATGCCCCAAGATAATGAAAATATTCAATCCCTAAACCCCAGCGTTCCTCGTCTCACATTGGGACAGAATCAGATAGTATGAGATTAGTGAAAGCCGAACCTGAATTTACGATTTTTGAATAGTCTCTACACGGCATACCCAACCAGATAATGAAAATAACGTCATATCTATAATATCAGACGCTATAGATAGGCAGCTGAAACAATTTCAAATTAGATCTTCACTCGGCTCAACTTATAGAGTAGGTAACCGATCCACTAACTCTAAAGTTGTTATTAAAGATGTTTTTATTCCATTTATTAATACAGAATCAGAGATAGTTATACTCCGTTTACTATAGCATTAGACAGACGTTTAAAAAGGCGCTTTTATGGGTACACTTTGTAATAGAAGTACAACAAACATTAGTACAGTCAAGATTGATGTGGGGTTAAATATAATCAATTTAAATAACAACTGTCACACTTAATTATACTTATTTAACTTATCTACCTTCCGAAATTACAAGGCTTTTATTTCATGTTATTTAGTTTTTACATTAAATATGTTGTTAGTACTTAATTTCTGTGGTTTAGTTGTTATTTGTTACTGTTTTTCTGTTGTTATTGTTTTAGTGTTAGTTTTGTGTTGTTCGTACAAAGCGGTACGTTTTGTTGAACTATGGATAGCGACGATCCCGGCACAGGCCCGAATGGCTTGCAATCGCAACATGTACGCACTGAAATAGCTGGTAATACTGATCAGTGTCAACCGGGAAAAAACGTGGCCCCAAAGTAGAACACGAAAAAAAGAGAATGAAGCAAACACCACTTCGTTCTATAGAAAAAAGAACAGTGATAAATGTTTATAATGATGTTAAGGAGTCCTGGCCTGAATGTACCCCTGCTTATAGAACGCAGTTAATTAACAAATCTGCAGAAATTGCAGGTAAGAATCACAACACTATTACCATAAAAATGTTTTAAAGTAACATGCATTGTGAGGTATAATATACTACTAATCTTATTTATAGGCATATTTCGTGCAAAGAGTTTAATGTACTCAAAGAGTACAATAAAGAAAGTCGCCTGCAATCGCCCCCTCCTCGCCAACGGAAATACTCAAAATCTGACGTGAAGTGGAATACGAAGAAAAAAACATTCTTTGGTCTTTGAAAATGAGTTACCAACGTTGGACAAGATTCTGGAAGCCGTTAATAGCGATGAGTCTCAACCCGATTTCAAAAGGAGCACTTTATACAAATTAAAATTTACCTATAATAAAAGTTGTAGAAAAAGTGACAAACAAGAGATTGTATTATGGAGGGTGAAATATCTCCATGAAATGAAGAGAGTTAGGAACGAAGGAAAAAATAAAAATAGATGAGACTTGGCTAAATGAAGGTACAGTGCTACTGATCTTTATAAAGTCTTGTTTTATATGAAGGAGGTTATACATAACTTGGCAAGCTATGTAAAAGGTTTTTACTGTATTGTTTTGCATAAAGGAGTTCCTTTATGTAAAACTCTGCATTTAAATATTATTAGTTCAACTTAAGTCGATATAATTATGCATTCACATCTATAACTTTTATTATACATACAGGACACACGAAAAGCAAGGTTTGGCAAGACAACACTATTAAGTCTTCAAAGTAAGCACACTGGGCAACTGGGCAGGTTTATCAACTGTTTTTAAGATCCCAACCGGAAAAGGAAGTCGGCTAATCATTGGTCATATTGGTAATACTTGATTTAAATGTTTATCTTTTGAAAGTACTTTACAATTGTCACATTACCAAATAAATAATAAAATTATTACTCCATTGTCACTGAAAACTGATTGAGTCCTAATGCCTCACCTCAAAGAAAGATGGTTATGGGTTGGCATTTATTTATGTAAATTTATGATTAGATCAACAGAAGGGTTTTTAATGGATGGTGATTTAATATTTGAAGCTAAAAAGGGTGATGGAGACTACCATTCTGAAATGGTGGCACACTAATTTGAAAGGCGGTTCCAATTAATATAGTAAAAATTGTGAGTGCTGCTGTTATTGTTATGGATAATGCGCCATATCATTCGAGGAAAGTAGAGAAGCTGCCAACTACAGCCACATTAAAGGTTGATATTCAGGAGTTGCTAAAATACAAAAATATTCCTTTTGAGGAAAAACACATTAGGGCTACTTTATTACAAAAAGTGAAACAAACAAAATATTTGTACCAGAAGTTTGCTGTTGATGATATGGCTAAAGAATAAAAATACACAAGTATTGCGAGCTCAACCCAATACAATTAGTATGGGCTGAAATGAAGGGGTATGTAGCCTAAAACAGTAAAAGATTTAAAGTACAAATGAAGCGGTTGCTCCCTGAAGCACTCACAAAACATAACTGCAGAGAAATGGCAATCCAAGATTGCCATTTCTCTTACAATTAAAGAAAAGGTTGTGCCAACCTGATGGTATAATGGATGATGTTGTAGAAAGATTTATTATTAACGTTTGTGAAACTTCTTCATCATCATTATCAGAGGATGATGAATAATTATAATTGAAACTCTATCATCTCCATTAGATCATTAAGGTGGCAAAACTTTTTCTCTACTTTTATAGCAATAAATCTCATCTCACACTTTATGCCTCTAGAAAATGTTTCCATAGTTGGTATTTAGTTTGCGAAAGTGTATTTTTTGTTAATTCTCTGGCATTCTAAATTATTGTAGTTAAAATTATGACTTTTGTTACCACCAATGTCAACTAATTATGATGATTTGTGAACACTGATGGCAGCAGTGACTAAATTGTGAAATGGCGTTTTGTGTCGTATTTATTTGGTTTGTTGAAAACATAATATAGGCATGCCATTGTGATAAAGTTGTTTTTAATAAACTGATTGTCTTTTGAGGATTGGCTAAACATTACTTCATTTCATGTACCTTGACAAGCACTGTGACGGTTAGATTGATAAATTATGCTTTATTGTTAATTACAATAAAAAAAACACATACATTATTTAAACTTAACTTGAAAATAAAAGGTTTCGTACTCCTGCTTCTGCGAGCCTCTTTTTTCTAATGTTATAATAAATGGAGTATAGATTCTTAAATGAACACATAATTTTTGCCCATCGTGTGTGTCATTTTTATTTTCATAGTGTCAAAATCAAAGTCAAATAATTTATTTAAATGGGGAAGGCAACTGTCAAAATGGCGCTGTCGTAGCTAGTTCCCAACACAAGCCAATAATACAAGGCGTCATGTGATTTTATTTTATTTTACCGAAAAGTGAAGCCTTTTTGTGTTCCTAGATGCTCCGAAATTGGAGTCTACAATTTCCCGAAAGCCCCTAAACTTAGAACATTGTGGTTTAAAGCTATTCGTGGAGATTTTTTTGAGTTCGAGTTTATGTCGGAAACATTTTGAAGAAAGTGATTACGAGGAAATATTCAAGGTTTAAAATTCTGAGATTTTCCACGTCAAGTACTTGATTTAAAATGCTGAAATCGCGGAAATTAACGAAATAATGAAATAAAATCAAACTCATGAATGAACATAAAATGAAATGAATGAACGAAATGTCAAATTTATTGTAGGCCGTAGGGACCTAGCTATGGTCACGCCATCTACAATTAGCTTTGCCCGACCTTCCCCATTAAGAACATAAATGGCACTTTTGATCGTCAATATTTACAAAGAAATACTTTCATTTTATTTTCGAACATAAGGTATTTTGTTATAATATTTAACACAGTACCCCGTAAAGGCTGTTTGTTGTGAATAATTGTATAATGCTCTCTCCCATAGTCTTTACTACTATATTGAATGAGCGTGGCCAAAAGTTACTTAAACGAAATATGCGATTGACCCTAATAAAAACAAGACTGAACAACAAGAGTAAATAAATAAATATCAAGAAGGAAAGACAGCACATCGCGGTACTAAAATTATTTTTACCTATTTGTGGTATAGTATTTTTATTCTGGGTGCATCGTCTTCACATATAAAATATAACGTACACAAAATATTGTTAAACATTTTAAAAGAGCAAAGGTTTCTTGCCCCTTCTTCTCCATACGAAACTACATTTTGGAAGGGGCGCCTAACATCTATTTAAATGAAAATGTTGACGTTCAAAAGTGCCTTTTAGAGCCTATTTGAAATAAATGCTGTGACTTTGACTTTGTATTCAGGAGACATATAAACATCTGCATATAAATTATCACTGGCCTAACACGTAAATCAGTGCGAGATCTGTTTGCAGTCTAAATATGAGCGCAATACTCTAAGACTACCTTAGCTATTATTGATACACCGCGCAAGCCAATGGAGCACATGTTTATGGACCTTTATTAAACAGGCGGAGTAACAATCCTCACAATCATTGATAATTTCTCTAAATACGCTCAGGCAGTTCCTTTAAACGCACACGCGCATAATTAGAATACAACGAATGACCAACAAAGATGATCCCATGCAGCTTATCATGAAGTATTCTATTATTTCATACAATAACTCTATTCATTCGGCAACAGATTTTCCACCTCATGAGCTCTTATTCGCATTCGCACACAGCAGTGTGCAATGAATAAATGCAAATAAGAGCTCATACCCACTAAAATTATTAATATAGAAACCCACTAAAATTATACTATCCAAAAGAATTATATCAGGATTACGTTAATAAGCACCGCGCAAACGCCGAGGCAGTTCAAGAATGTATCGCAGCACTTATGTCTAAGAATAAGGAGCAGGTGATTTCTAAACGAAATCAAGAACTAGAAGAGATCAAGTTCAAGGTAGGTGAGACCGTTTATAAGCAGATAGCAAAGTCAGCACGCAGTGACAAAACAAATCCCCCTACAAAGGACCCTACAAGATCAACCACATTCATCCAAATAATGTGGCTAAAATCATAGGTAACCACTCTAAGTCTATTAGGGTCCACTTTAGACTATAACGGAGACCTCATCTTGTTGCAGGACCCTCGTTTTAGGAGCCGTCGTGCTCTACGCAACAGGAACCGTTACTATTGACCCCGTAAATAATGAAAATGGTATCCTTCTCCTTAAACAAGGACAGCTCCTTAAACAGGATAACTACTATAGTCTCGTATGCGTTTACAATATTACAGATCTTAATTTTGCGTCCATCCAACTTATGGCGTTTTCTGCAAACACTCAAGCATAAGCATTCTGCATATCGAGTATAATATCAGGAGAGTAACATAAAACGTATAGAAATCATATAGAGTATAGCTTAATCAAATGAGTAAAAATATTAAGTTTGTAAGCCTGCAGTTAACTAAAAGACGCGGCCTGATTAATAGGTTAGGTACCGTTGTTTAACAACAGTTAAAGTTCTCGATCATGATGATGCAGCCTAATTCGAAGAAAAAGAAAATAAAGAGTAATGGGAGAGCAGAGGAGGGCGCAGGGCTCTCTCCCTCACGCGCTCCGCCTCCTCCTTCGCAAGCCTCCTTAGAGGCCTAAGGGATGTCAGCAAAACTCAAAAAAATAAAAATCAAACAAATTTATTTCACATAAACCTACATGGTCACTTATGGAACGTCAGATTCTAGATGCACAGTTTCAATGGGGATGGCAAGTTAAAGCTAATCTCAGATGGCGCTGCGTACAGTTGTTCCAAATGGCGTCAGTATGACATTTCTTGAATCGTGTAAACAAACCAAAAAAACGAACATTGTGGGCGGTTAGTGTAGTTTATTTGATAACATGGACGCGAAAATGTATTCTGCTTGGCGCTTGCTTGAACTTAAAGCCGAGTTAAAGAGAAGAGGGGCGTCTGTTAAACGTAGAAAAGCTGATTAAGAGGAAAGGTAGGGCTTTTGAAAAAAAACTTTTTAGGAGCTGTTTGCCTAGACCTAGTTCAACGTAGATCTTTGAAATCAATACGCTTACAATGTTTGTACGAATAATTTTATAATTAAATAACTTGTTAGTCGTTAGTATGCATATTTATTACATATTTTTAAATTTTATATTGTTGGTGAATACTGTCATGTATTGTATGTATAAGTTAAAATTATTGAATCAAAATTCAGGATTATATTTACAACAGCTTTTAGCTAATGCATAACTTTACTTAAGTAATAGTTCTTTTTACTTTTGGAGTTAAAGAGAGATGAATAATTGGTTATATTTTTCCAGGTAAGAGCTGTATGACAAAAACTTTAACTTTAGTACACCACAACTCTCTCCAAATCCAACAGAACCCTCTATCATTCTTCTACCATTGGAGATGTACCATGACATAAATATTAACTCTATTTTACCTCCGCTTGGAAGACAATGTATTGATTATTTTGAAAGGTCAATATTTCTTATCGGTTTTATTTTATGTGATGGTAGGTAGTTCCTATTTAACTAATACGAAATATTTCTGTCATTTTGAAGATTCAACAAAAAACAGATGTCCGCATTTATCAATGATCACTTTTATATAAAAGGTTTTGTCAAGAAGACAATGAAAAAACTCAACTATCAAGTTGACATCAAGATAGATGACCAGGGTGGCACGGCATGGCATGTAAGCAGAAACAGACTTATTAGCCCTGAATCTGTACCTTATTTACAGAGTCAAAATGGGGAATTACTATTTTAAAAAACCTGCCTATATGATTTTCAAGTACAAGGTAAAATGTATTGCAGTGGCAGAAAATTCTGTAATTTATTTATATTGAAAAAGATGAGTTGTTCATAGAAACATATTATAAAGTTAGATTATTTTACAATAACAATATAAAGGCTGAAATTATGAATAAATATCTGTATAAAGATTATTATAATATAATAAAAACACCTAAAAGTTATTTATGAGTTTTATTTGTACACTCTCGGAAATTGCATAACATTATACATATAAAAATATTTAATATCTATAGGTCTTAGTAAAGCTGTTCAGTAGAAACTCCGCTTATCCCACTCACACCTGTATTTCAAATGAGCTGCCATAGGCAGTAATGTTGACAAAACAAATTTATATTTCTCATAATTTTCTAATCCAGTGTAAAACTTGGCAGACTCAACATGACTTAATAAAAGGTCAGCTGAAAAAAGAGACAGCATTGTGGTAGTCTGAGTAGAAACTGATGTTTTGTTATTTTGATTGTTAACATTGTCACCACAATCAACAGGTGTAACAAGAGAAGAAATTTCTAACTCTCTTTCGTATTCCATTCTATTGTGGATTCTGAGAAATAGAAGGATGTGGGTTTTGATTGCTTGAAAGATGTTGGAAATGATTCTTTTGATAGTTTCTCTTAGCATGTCTTTCGTCTCTCACACTAGCACTGGCTGATATCCTGGTTCCATGAAAAGAGACTTGGTACTGCTTCTTTCTTTAAAAGTTTGTGTACACAGGGCAAACCTTAAAACAAGATGAACAATGATAAATATTTAAAGATATTATGTAATGTTAACAATTTAGGTATATAGATACTAGCTTAAATAGAAGAACTATCTTTTATAACACCCACCTGTACTCACACTTAATGTTTGTTAATAATTTTCATGAAAATGATCTCGACATAACCTCGTAGTCCTAGTAGGCTCAGTTTTTAATCCTTACGGCAGCTATCCACTTTCTTTTTTTAATACGATTTATTGGAAATTTGTGTTGGCTTACGTTTTAACACCCAATTACACAACACTTTGTAATTTCTATGTTATTTGTGAACATATTTTATATGATGCCATACAATTTGACAGATAATTTGGAACAATCGTATACAACGCCACTTTGACAGTTGCCTTCCCCATTGGTCGTTTCCTATGGAAAAGAGTCGGCAAGAAAATCCATGGTTACTCTTTTAAAAATATTTGTCTTTTACAATGTTTTTTAATTACAGTGTTAATAGGTATGGGAGGACAGTGTAGGCCTGTCAACAAGTACCATATGTTAAACAAATAGACTATGGTCTATAAATTTACAATCCACAAAGCCTACGACGTCCTCACATTTACAAAATATAAAATAATCTAATTAAGTAAAAACAAAAACTAATTAAAAATTGTAGGTATATAATGTCAAATAATGAAAATATTATGTCAGAGTTATGTAAAAGTCAATATTTAATAATAAAAAATAAAAATTAAACACCATTATTTGGGAGCAGTTATTAGAAATTTACACAGTGATGCCGTTTATGAGGTACCAGGGAAGCCCCATGTGCAGAAGGAATTATTGCCAAACTATCTTGTCTTCGACGTAGTCTTTAATATTATAGTACGCTTTTTTGATAAGGACACGTTTGATGTGGGTTTTGAACTTTCCATCGCTAAGTTCTGTAATCGACTTTGGCAACTTGTTATAAAAGCGGATACTGTTTATCAGAAATGATTTGCTTGTTTTAGTTCATCTAAATTTGGGTACAACAAATTCATATTTACTACGTGTATTTATCGCTTCTTATTTTAAAAAGTCCTAAGTTTTTGCGAGCATACAAAATACTTTCTAAGATATAAAGAGAAGGCAGAGTTAGTATATCAATTTCTTTGAATTTGGTTCTAAGAGAGTCGCTAGGACCCATTTCATAGATCGCGCGGATTGCCCTCTTTTGTAAAAAGAAAATTGAATCTACGTCAGCTACTGATACCCACAGCAGAACACCAGAAGACATAATGCTGTGGAAATAAGCCAAGTATACTACCCTAGCAGTGGCTATATCGGTCAACTGCCTTATTTTGATTACTGCATATGCAGCTGAACTTAATTTACCTGAAAGAGCTCTAATGTGAGCGCCTCATTGCAATTTTGAATCTAAAGTAATTCTTAGAAATACAGTCTCCGTAATAGCATCTACTTTCTTGTCATCAAGTTTTAAATTTAAACCCACTTGGGGTACATTTGGTAATGAGAACTTAAGACATTTAGTTTTGTTCGCATTGAGTAAAAGATTATTAGCTGCAAACAATTTCGAAAGAACAGCCAGACTATCATTCACATGTAAGACATCCGTATCTTTTGTATCTATTTTAAAAATAAGAGAAGTGGCATCAGCGAATAAAATGATATCTGATAAGTTAGCCATCATGTAAGGAAGGTCACTAATATAAACTAGAAATAAGAAAGGGCCGAGAATTGTACCTTGAGGCACGCCCATCTTAACTAAGGACCCCGAGGACGTCGCCCCGTTAACGTTTACTTTTTGTTGCCTGTTTGATAAATAGGAAAGAACAAGATTAGCGGCTTGTCCACGAATTCCATAGTGGTGTAATTTACAGATCAGTGTATTGTGGTCAACGCAGTCAAACGCTTTTGAGAGGTCACAGAAAATGCCAATTGCATCCTGGGATTTCAAAATGTGACTGATGAGTTTAACTCCCGCGTCACCTTTCGTGAAACCAAAGTGGCGGCGACTATGTTAAATCCCATTTGAGTAAAATGTGACAACATCTGGTCTAGCATGATTTTTTCATAGATTTTACTCAATGCTGGTAGCACAGAAATAGGTCTACAATTAGAGGGATCACTCTTACTACCCGATTTGAAAATTGGTACTACTTTACTATGTTTCATTAAATCAGGAAACGTACTGCTGTCTAAACATTGATTAAATATGCCTGTTAGGACAGGGGCAATTTTATTGTGTCAATAATATCTCCAATAATCTTAACGGAAATCCCCCATAATTCTTCAGTGTTTTTATGTTTACACTTTTGAACGCTTTTTTAATTGTGACAATAGAAATAGGCTCGAATTTAAAACTAGGAATGTCCTTACTGAAGTTTTCTTTGAGTAAAGATTCAGCTAATACAGATGATGAGGGAAGAGATTTCGTAACCTCAATTGGGATGTTGGTGAAGAAATTTTCTAGTGACTCTGCAACTTATCTGAAATGGTTTCATTATCAATTTTTTACGACAAGTCATTCTGATCTCGCTGTTTTGTGTTTCCAGTTTCTTTGTTAATTACCTGCCACACAGCTTTTATTTTATTATGGGCAGTAATAAAAAGTAAAATTTGACTGGTTCCGATAGGGCTGACGCCTGCCAGGATCGCGGAATGTTTGAAAGAGATCAACTGACAGAACACGAATGGGTTTTAGTAAGTAAAAGTCTGACACGGCCTTCCGCTCCACGCAGAGCGGGAGAAGCCACTCGATAAATTCCCACCCAAAAAATAAAACAAGGTCTCGCGGACTGTACTTCCTTTATAATAATATCGGCGCATTTATTAAATTTAACTACATGCAGCGGGATTTGATTGCGCTACACACATATAATGACAATTGATCGCGATCGATTTCATTTCGACAGTTCACCTACGTTCATTGTGTTATTTACGTTGTTGAGCAGACAAACTTCTTAAACCTATGAAGCAATGGATTAGCAATATGGTTCAAAACACTCGGATGATGATTAAAAGTGTGTTACGCATTTAAGGTGCAGGTAAAGGTAATTCGAGTTTACAAAACGTTAGGCCGGAATATGGTTTAGGCTAATCTCAAGATAATTAGTAATATTTAAGGAATAAATAAATAATAGCCATTATAACTGGATACGTTAATAATTTCATATTAGATTTTAAAAAAAGGCTAAAAACCTCTCATCCTTTGACGACATAAAACTCTTCTCAAAATTGTTTCTCTATACTTAACATCAATTTCAATTTGCAGATACTGTCACTATGAAATAACATCACCCTTATCACCGCCGTGGCTTCGGCCCCGGCCGTCAGGCCTTTGAGGTCTCAGGAGATCAATGTCACCATCCAGAGCCCCACTACTAACTCCGACACCGCCGCTGCACTAAAACAGATGCTCCTCAAGCACTCTCCGATGTCCGTCGTTGAAACCAGCCGCACAGATTCCGGTTATCCTTTGGTCCGAATAATGGTGACTGTACACCAGGGCACCGCTAGTTCCAGCCCGTCACCGTTGGACCCATACATCTCCATTTTGGGGAATCTGCCTCTAAGTTTGTCCAGGAGGTTGAGGCATCCGGTCCACATCATCGTGAATATTGACCAGGAGACCTCTTCTTCCAGCCCTGTCTTCGTCGGACCCATCGAAGTCCATATTGCAAAATCCGCCCTTAATGATGGCGTGACTTACGTGTTCGTTAAGCCCGTCCAGATCGGAGTCCCGAAGAAGTGAAATGTTGGAAGTGTGTGTCATATTCAATTACAGTATCTAGAAATAGTCCTTACATGTGATTCAATAAAAGAGATTTACCTACAATTTACAAGATAAGTCTTTATTTGCCTAAACATGGTAGGTATAAAGTTGTTACAGTTTAGTTTTTATATTATATCCACATATTTAGCTATACAGCATATTGTACCAATTGCAAGCAACATTTTTAATAGACGAGTTACAGGTGAACTAAACAATGTCACAGATTGATTGGTAATAAAGTAATAGTCATTCAGATCAAACATTACTATCATTTCCACGGTATTGTTACGGATAAACACGTCAAGAGTCGTATTGCTGTGTTTTATTTTTGTTCAACAAATACTATATCCTTATCCGTACTGTCACTGTAACGTAAAATTTATTATATTTATGATGGTATGTGGTTTTGTCATTTTTTTCCGTTTGTCACGTGCTTTACTTGTCTGAGAGCAAGTTCATCGATCCTATTGCACAAATTATCTAGACGTACTTTCCAATTTAAGTCTAGATCTATGAGTACACCCAAGAATATGATTTGTGTAGCTGTAATTTGAAAATATTGACATTCCCATCACTGTTTTTTTTTATATTTTTAATTAGGGACTTTTATGACCGCAACGCGTATGTCAGTCCCATCGTACCCTAAATATACATTTCTACTCATTACATTCGGGCCATGAACCTGAACAGAGTCTTCGCATCATCACCACTTGGCTGAGACAGAATTTTGTGAAATGTGCCCATATTAAGTCGGTTCAACTTCAAGACACCAAACATCTCATTTCTATGAGACTCGAATCGAACACAGTCCATCAATAAGTGATGTAAGTCTTCCACAACTTCACACTCCACACAATTAGGCGAGTTGACTTCATGAACGCAAACTTCTTACATGGAATGTGTCCTGATCTGAGTCTATGAGCTGTAACAACAAATTTTCTACTTAAATTACTATTTATAAACCAGGGAACACGAAAAGGCTGACCCTGCATGGTTTTATACCAGATTCCTTTTTCCAATGAACGTTGATCAAAATACTCCTTCCAGTCATCGTAACACTTCTTTTTATAATTAGGTAAAACTTCTGCATAATCTAGCGTTATATTAGTTTGTTTTCCATTTTTAGCTGCATATTTTGCCAGCATGTCAGCCCTTTCATTGCCCTGTATCCCAATATGCGGTGGAACCCATTGCAGTTTCAACGTTACACCTTTTAAAACTAATTCATCGATCATAGATAGAATTACATAATAGCGATACACCTATTTGACCAGAGACGCATCGAGCTATATGTTGTAATGAACTTTTGCTGTCTGTACAAATTACAATGTTTTTATGTTGACTCCTACTACAATAAGACAACGCTTCAGAGATCGCAATAAGCTCCAACGTCATAATGGACGCATTCTTATCTATTTTGAAACATTTAATTTCACAAGTTAATTCCTCGCTCGGTACATAAAAGGCTGCTTCACGTCCTTCTACACTAAAGCAATCGTTGTATTTTAAACGCAACTCTCTAATAACTTCATATTTTAATAAATTACTTTCATATGATTGTTTAGAAAATGTCACTACATCTAAGTCCCATATAACTACTTCTTGGATATTAATGTTAGTCATCCATGTCCTCAGACTAAACATCAGCAAGGGATACGATGATGCTATATTTTCTTCCTTCACTTCATTATATAACAAAACCAGCAGTGGAATCTTTTTATTTCTCCAATAGCTATTTGGTCGAACAGTGTTTAGTTGGTCTAGTAAATTAATAGTTACGTTATTTTCTATAGATTTAGATTTTAGACAGAACTTATAGCCTAAATATTTCCTCCGTAAATACAGCGGAACTACACAGAGCTCACTTTCCATAACATGAAATTTTATTAAGTCTACACCTATGTAGACTTAATAAAACCTCCTATAATTCTCAAAGTCTGGTTTTGAATCTTATTTAATTTGTCCAGATGACACTTTGCACTTACATCTTATAGAAAGCTGCTATAGTCTATTCGGCTTCTAATCAACGATATGTAGATTTGTCTCAAATATTTAGGGTGCAAGCCCCATGCAGTGCCGGCCAAGACTTTAAGTAAATTGAGACTCCTTTGCTTTTTCGCCGCTATCATGTTGATGTGTTTACTTACTCCAACGCAATGAACTGTCTAACCACCCTCCCAAATATTTGTAATTATCTACTAACTGTAAACTATACCTATATAATTTCAAATCTATTTGTAATTTTCTAAATCCCCTAGTGAAAATACATACTTTAGACTTAGTTGCCGATAATTCTAATCCCATATCATCCAGAATATTACAAAATGTATTCAACGCCATCTGAAATTTATGCTGACTTTGACTGAGATTCCTAGAAGAACAATACAAAACAAAATCTTCCGCCCGCTCGGTGGTGGACAAGACTACTTCAGTCTGCAAAAATAAAACAGTCAATGGTGGAGGCAGACTAGAGTAGTCTGGTTGAGACGCAGTCTGTTTTGACGTTAATATTTAGTATAATTCTATATTTTAAGCATTCAAACTTGCACAGAGTGAACTAAATGAAACATTCATGCTATTGATTCGCCCGTACGCCTCGCGGGAACGTACCGCCGGCGGTTGTCAGCGATTGTTTTAGCATGCTCGTTCATTTCGTTTCCTAGCAACAACTTCAATTATTTACCGTGCTGTATTACCGTGATTCGGAATATTTCAGTGTGAATATATTTTCTGAAGATGAACAGGTAAGTGCTTAACAGTTTTTAGTGATTAGGTTGAGAATTAGTTAAAGAATTTGGTCACAATTTGTTATTTCCGCAAACACCGTTAGCATTTTGGCGCCATTTTGCCGCGGCCGGTTACTTTTTCCTCTTGTTATTATTATAATTCTTATATTTTGATGAATCTCTTACTCATTCGTACGTCGTATATGTATCATACTATCGATAACATGCATTTATTTCAACTGATAGCGTTAGAAATGTGCGTATCATTGAATTTAAAAAATCCCTCCGAACAGCAGACTAGATCAGTCTGGTTCCACCACGGGCGGTTTTAGGTATTAGCGCCATTTTGTTGTGTAATGGCCCGGATTTGAAATTACTGTGGATACGCTTTATGTTTAACCGACCGACGAAAGGGGAAGTTATGAACATAAAAATTATGTTTTTTTTTTGGAATTATGGTTTTTATAGGTTAATTTTAAAATAAAAATAGAAATAGAGGTTTTTATAGGTTATTTTCTTTGTTCCTAGTGTTTTAAAACTTGTTTGCATGATTGTTTGGGTTGCATGTGTTTTTTTTTGCTTGTTTTAGTGAACCAAGACGTCCTCGCACGCGCGGACCGCGTCGCGGTGGGGCTGTGCGCGTGCGAGGTGGACGTAGCGCTGCTGCTGCTGCTGGGTCGGTCGACGGTGAGATGGTGGTCGCCGGCCCAAGCTCCATCTTCAGGGGCACGGAACGTGGGCGCGGGCGCGGGGTGGATGGCGGGGGCGGTCGCATTTTTAATAAATAAATAAAAAAAAAATTATTAATGTGTCCAAGTACATAAAACATTCTTATGTACTTTCTTAACTTCGAGTTCAAATCTGACAATATTATGTACAAGTACATAATATTAATGTGTACAAGTACATAATATTAATGTGTCCAAGTACATAAAACATTCTTATGTACTTTCTTAACTTCGAGTTCAAATCTGACAATATTATGTACAAGTACATATTATAAATGTGTACAAGTACATAAAACATTCTTATGTACTTTCTTAACTTCGAGTTCAAATCTGACAATATTATGTACAAGTACATACTATTAATGTGTACAAGTACATAAGATTAATGTGTCCAAGTACATAAAACATTTTTATGTACTTTCTTAACTTCGAGTTCAAATCTGACAATATTTGCTGTATCTTAATTTCCTATCCTTTTTTTGTAATTTTTTTGTAATTCTTGTTGAGGTACTTGTGCAATTTTGTTGTGAAATTGTTCATTTTGGTTGTTGATTTCTGCAATGTTTTTGTAAGGCAGCATGCCTATTTATTGCGTTTATCGATTTGTAAATATCTTCAAAATGTAGAATATCAATTTACATTTAAAATAAATACAACACAATTTAAACTATGATGTTAAGTTTGAGTGGATGTTTTTTGCGCTTGGTTTCAAGTGTTTGTTTTGGTTAGTCGATACTGTTAATCTAAACACTTCTAACGGCTGAGACTCTGTCTGCGATAAGTATGTGGACCATTTGTTAATGTAAGATAACAACCCAAGCCACTTAGCCATTAGTGTTCTGAGAATCGAACAATGAACAGACCTTTTTTTTGCGCCGTCACTCGATACGTCCAAATGACGTCATGTTTTTGTAAAGCTTGTAAAAAAATTATGGGAAGGTGTGTACTTTGAATGGATTACTGTGAAACAGTTTATATTTATGTAAATTAAACAAAAACTTTATGAAATAATGGTTTATTTTTTGAATTACAATGACCCTTACACAAGAAACTGGGAAATATTCCCTCACACAGATTTCAAATGAGAATTACTAATAAATTTCTAGGCAAAACTGGGCTAATCTATACATAACACGTTAGCTTATTTAATAACGATTACAACGACGTAACTTTATACAGCTCCCGTGTATAACTAAGGAGTTATCGCCGTTTTAATCACACGCGCCATTTTCCCGCCAAAACACGGAAAAGGGGCGTCACCGTTGTGCGCAAGTGGCCCAAAATGGCCTCCACCACCTACATTTTTAATCTTGTGAAAACATGTAATTGTGACTACATTAAAATAATGGGAGAAATTGGGTCTCCTTGAGCTAGACCTCTATCAGTATGTCTAATAAAATAATTGTTATGATCAGTCTCATCTTTTATCATAAGATGCCTCTCGCTTAAAAAGCTCCATAGATACTGACATAACTTTTGTCCAACACCTATTTCATCTAAAGTTTTAATCAGTACGTCTACTAAAACATTATTATAAGTTTGAAATATCTGAAAAACAAGCTATAGTTGGAACCTTATGCGAAAAACCAACATAAATTTGACTGACTAATTTAACCAGACAATCCTGGCATGACTGTCCTTTTCTAAACGGAAACTGTACGGAGATAATAGTTTATTTATTTCTATGAACCACTCAAGTCGTTTTGTCAACATTGAATGGAAAATTTTGCACACACAATATATTACAGAAATTGGCCTCAGTTTAGGACAATTATTAGGTGAATTTTTGGGAATGGGCATAACCAGAATGTCTCGCCATTGTTTTGGAATATCCCCCGTATCAAAAATATAATTTAGTAGCCTTAATAATACAGTCTACTCACAGGAAAAAGATGAAAGATTAGTGAATAAGTTGTCCCGTCGTTACCAGGCGCTGTGTCTTTTCGCTTAAAACAATGAGTCATTTCTTGCATGGTGAATCGGTTCTCTAATTCTGCATTATTTGAGTTAAAGTTGTTATAGGGCTGTCGACACATGTAATCGGGAGCGAGATTCCAAAGGTTTTTGTTCATTGGAAACATATGACTTTGTGGAGTTAATTCCCTTAGCCCAGGCCATTCACCTGCTTCGTAAATTTGTCATATAAAGATTGTACAGTGACAGTATCAACTGGTTGTACTCGTAGTAAATAGTTTTCTAAACACTTAGTGTATTCTAACCATTGCGCTAGTTTAAAACTACGTTTAATGGTATTATAAACCGAGTGTGCATTACTTTTATATTTGCAAGAGACCTTAACAAACAAGTGATCACTCCCCAAACACTCATTCATAACATTCCACTTTAATGAATGAGACAAGTCGGTAGAAACAAATGTCACATCGGGAGAACTCGGTTGAATAATGTTATCGACAGAGCAAATTCTGGTAACATTACCATCATTAAGAGAGATGAAGCCGTTATCTAATGCGGAGTCATATATTTGTAAGCCTCTTGCGTCAGACTTACACGACCAGGTAGCATGTTGTCCATTAAAATCTCCTGCTACAATACATTTATTATAGAACAGTGAAAATACTTGATCCCAGTCGGATAGACTTGTATGTACCGATGACGGACAGTATATTAGTACGATATACTTCATTTTGGCACAGTTTAAAAGGTTGATTGAGACTATATCTATTCCTAAATTATGAATACTAACCAAATTTTGTTGTACTTTCATCGACTTGTGAATAATTATAGCTATTCCTCCATATCCGTCAATCCTATCATTCCTAAAGATATTATAACCACTTATGTTTATATGCGATTCCGGTTTCAACCATGTTTCGGATATTAACGCGATGTGTATTTTATCTTGTAACAATAAAAGTTCTAATTTATTAAGTTTAGGTCGCAAGCTCCGTGCATCCACTGTATTATTTTGAGTATAAAAATGTCATTAGTGTCGTTAGCCATTATTAAACATAGATGTAAACAAAATCCAAAGATCATATTCTCCACTCAGAACCTTATACAACCATTGACCACATATTTCTATAAATATTTTACCAAGTTGTTGTACTTTAGTGGACTAACTACCGTCAGAAATACATACTTCTCTTATCCGTTTACAAATACCGTACAAACTAAAAGTTTTTTTTAAATTATCAGAATCCGGGTTCTTTTCCTTCCCCACATTAGTCGTTTTTAACTGACTATAGCTACATTCTTCCGCATTTTTCGTTTCGGATGTTTTATTATTCTCTGTATTTTTCTTTTGGGCCATACTGGCTTGTTGTTTTATCCTGACATACCCTTTTCTGTTGATTATGTTTTTGCGGATAATCTACCTTCAACTGATTTACTGCCTTCTCATTAGTAACAAGAGCTTCAGCAATAATTATATCCCTTTATGATGTCTCATAGTTATCTTGTGTTGTCCCATCTTGTGAGTTGATTATCGTTTGTTGCGTATTTTCTTCGAACAATACCTGATCATTTTTATTGTTTGTTTTTTGTGAATCCTTGTCTTTTAGATATATTTCCAACCCTTTCCGATACTTGCAGCTATTTGCGGTCATAATGCTTCTGTTGTGGTGTTAAGGTTGATTTTAGTTAGCACTGTGTCAATGGATTATGAAATGAAATGCGTCTGTCCTTTACAAGGTTTATTGGCAACTAAATCAATGTCGGTCATGCGTCTCTTAATAAAGATGAAATTAGCGTTAACATAAGCCGCCCACCAAAGGACTATGATAGTCCTTTCAAAACAAAAAAATACATGCAAAAAATAAGGTTAGATAAGTTATACAATCATCTCGTCTAATACAGTATCGATTGGTAAAGCACACAACTTTGTCACACATCGCTTGGTTATACAGTCACCGCTTTTGACGCTATACACTCTAGTAAAACCGTCGGGGCCGGGGTGCTTGTCGGTGATGCGTTCCATGGACCATTTTCCCGGCGGGAGATTGTCTTGCTTGATCAGCACAATATCTCCCTTCTTAACCTTCTTCGCGCTTTAACCATTTTGGTCTCTGCTGGAGTCGCGTTAGGTACACCTTCTGCCATCTCGACCAGAAGTCACTTAATAATTTTTGTGTGTATTGCCAAATGTTAAGTTGGTAGTGAGGACTCTCTTCATGTGAAATTTTATTGATTTCACTCCGGCCTCCCATAGTCCTCCGAAGTTAGGGGAATATGCCGGTATAAAATGCCATTGGGTCCCGTCGTTAGCAAGTAGTTCAGCAATTTTTCCATCAAATTGCAAACCAGCTTCTTTCCAGGCTTCATGCAGTTGTTTGTTAGCACCAACAAAATTTCGCCCTTGGTCGCTCCACAGATTTATACATTTTCCTCTGCGGGCACAAAATCTTTTGAAGGCTCCTATGAATGCTGCTGTACTTAGGTCGCCAACCAACTCTAAATGAAGTGCCTTAGTTGACATGCAAATGAATAAAGCTATATAGGCCTTGCTAGTTCTAACTCCTCTGCCCTTACTCATCAATACTTGGAACGGTCCCGCAAAGTCGACACCTGAATTAAGGAATGCTCGTGCTGGTTTCACCCGTACGCTGGGTAAGTCACCCATTACTTGTGTTCTCACCTTTGCGTTTAGTTTAGCACACACCAAGCAACGATGGATATACTGTTTGACCAGCGTTTTTGCTCTCATTATCCAATATTTGGATCTGAGGTAAGTAAGCATTCATTGTACACCTCCATGCAACGTCTTCGAGTGGGCTTCTGCAATTATGAGATAGGTAAGTTTACTGTTACGACCCAGAATGATTGGATGCTTGCATTCGTCACTCAAATCCGCGTTCCTGAGCCGGCCGCCCACCTTGAGAACTCCATTTTCGTCAAGGAATGGATTTAACGATTTTAATTTGCTTGATTTTTTTACTCTATTCTTTATTTTTAATCCTTCTATCTTCTTTAAATTCATCCTCTTGTTCAATTTTAATACAAGTTTGCAGGGAAAGTTGGAGTTCTTCAGTTGTGATTGTACTACCTATGTTTCCCTTTAATTTATTTTGTTTCAGGAATCTTCGGCAGTAAGTTATTGCTCTCAGTAATTCAGTCAGTGTCTCAAAGTTGTCGAGTTGTGCGGAGAATTTATTACTTTCTTCATTTTCGTTGCTTGTTATTTTCAAAGCTTGTATGGTGTTCTTCTTTCTTTCTAGATCTGTTGGTGTTTTGTTTAGTCTAGTGAACTGTATCTTCTGGTGTAACAACCACTGTGGTCCGTTCCACCATAGGTCGCAACCTTTCAAGTTGGCTACTAACATACCCCTTGACGCAATATCAGCTGGATTATCTTGGGATTGGACATGATGCCACTGACTGCAACTTACATTGGTTGTGATCTCGACAACGCGGTTTGCCACAAACGCCTTCCATTTGTTGGGATTTCCATGTAACCAGGAGATAACAATAGAAGAATCTGTCCAAGCATAGATTTGTGTTGCAGATATCCTCATTGCTTGTCTTATTTGGTTTAGTAGTTTGGATAGAAGCAAAGCTCCACATAGCTCTAGTCGAGGCAATGAAATGGTTTTCAAAGGAGCTACTCTTGTTCTTGCAGCAATGATTGAGCTTTTTACTGTGCCGTCAGAGTTTGTAACTCTGCAGTATGCCACAGCGCCATATGCTTGTATAGAGGCATCGCAGAATCCGTAGATTTCAATAGAATCTTTTCTTGAGCTAGACGTTCCCATCCATCTGTTTATGTAGATTCCGTTTACATGTTCGAGATCAGTCCGTATTGTAGCCCATTTTTCAGCCAGTGTCGTATTCAACACTTCGTCCCAATCAATCTTTTCTTGCCAGAGTTGTTGAATTAAAATCTTCGCCATTACAAGGCAAGGCGCAATCCATCCGAGCGGGTCGAATAACTTTTGAATGTCGGATAGAATGCTTCTCTTAGTAATTGCTATGCCGATAACAGGTAAGTTCAGATTATATTCGAATTGGTCTTTACCCAAATTCCACTGTATGCCCAGGGCTTTAATTGTTCCATCAATCTTTAATTCTAGATGTGCGTTGGATGATCTTTCGCTTGGTTCAATAGTCTCCATGAAATCACGGTTATTAGAAGACCACTTCTTCAGTTCAAAGCCACCTAGACGCAGTAGCTTTTTGAGATCTTGACTGATTCTTATAGCTTCTTCCAGAATATCGTGTCCGGACATGACGTCATCGACGTAAAAATCTTCACGCAATATCTTTGCAGCTTCGAGATATTTATCACCTTCGTCATCAGCCAATTGCATGAGTGTTTTTACGGCGAGATAGGGTGCGGAAGCAGTTCCGAAGGTCACAGTCAAAAGTCTGTAGTCTTTGATGTCTTCCAATGTATTATCTTTCCATAGAATTCTTTGATAATCGATATCTTCTCTGTTTGTCCAAATCATTCTATACATCTTGTGAATGTCAGAAACATAACAAACAGCGTGAAATCTCCATCTTATGATTATGCTTCTCAAGTCATCTTGTAGCATTGGACCCAACAAGAGTTCATCGTTTAGTGAAGTGCCGTTGGAGCTCTTGCACGAGGCGTCGAATACAACGCGAGTCTTCGTTGTTTCCTTGTCACTTCGGATTACCGCGTGGTGAGGTAAGTAAACTGATTTATTATTTATTTTATCTTTAGGTATTTCTTCTATATGTTTTAATTCTATATATTCGTTGATCACCTTTATGTATTCTTGCTTCAATTCTGTGTTTTGATTAAATCTTTTTTCTAGTTGAAGGAGTCTTCTTTTTGCTATTTCTCTTGTGTTGCCTTCTACTGATTTTGGTTGTTCTGCTTTGAAAGGTAGATTGACTATGTATTTTCCATCTTTATCTCGCTTGTGTGTCTTCTCGTACATAGTTTCACATAATTGTTCAGTTAGGGTAAGTTTTCTTTTCGTGTCCGTGTCAACTTCCCATATTGTGGTCAGTAAATCTTCTATGTTAATTTCATGCTCTATGGCCGTCAAGGATTTTTCGCGTGCGTTCATTTTAATGGTTATTCCACCCATTAAAATCCATCCCAGGTAGGTGTTTTGGGCGCATGATGTATCTGGTGGACCTTTTATAAGTCCTTGCTTGAGAATTGATGCATACTCGTTTACACCCAACAACAGATCAATAGGTCCTGATGCATAATAATTTGTATCTGCTAGTTGGAGGTTTGCTATATGCGGCCAATCAGTCCCCATCGTGGTGTTTATAGGAATGTTGGAGGTCAAGTGCTTGGACATCACGTAGGCTCGTATAGGTAAGTGGAATTGGTTTTCCCATCGTGAAAATACTTGAAACTTGACCTCATGCTTGACTCTGACTTTCATAGATTCCATTCCGGAGACAATTAGATTTACTGATGATTTTTCTAGGTTCAGGATCTGAGTTGCCTTCTCGCTTATAAAACATGCTTGAGATCCTGAGTCTATCAGCGCTCTTAGAACAGTAGTGTGTCCATGATCACTCTTCAAAATTACTACTGCTGTAGCCAATAGTGATATCTTCTGCCCCGCGTTATAATGAGACGCAATCATTGTGTGAACTTTCTTTTCTTTTACATCTGCTTGGCTGGATGAAGTCGGTTGCTTGGTTTCTACATTTGAAGCCGCTTCATCAATCTTCTTGGGTTGATGTAAAAGTGTGTGATGTCGTGTCTTACAGGTGCGGCAAGACATTGGCATACGGCACTTGAACACCGAATGTCCCGCCCCAAGGCAGTTGAAACATAGTTTGTTTGCTTTGACATGTTCGCTTCTCTCATTAATCGTCATTTTATTGAATATGCTGCAATGACACAGTGTGTGCGTTTCTTTACACAAAGCACATGATTTTTGTTTATCGTTTTCTGTGGTTGTAACATGAAGAACACGCTCTTTGGTAGGTTTAGTGGTAGTCGTCGGGGAAACCATTTCAAGCATCCGGAATTTGGATTCTAAAAACTCGCGTAATTCCTTCCATGTGGGCAGCTCTTGAGCGTGCACCGAGTAGGCAGTCTGTTCCCATTCTCTGTGTGACTCCGGGTCCAACTTCTGCACAACCAGAAATATAATTACTGGATCCCAGGAATCGGTAGGCACTTCTACGTTTTTTAGGCTGTTAATAACCTCAGTGGTACAATCCAGGAGGGCTTTCAGCTATGCTGCAGTTTGATTGGTACATTTTTTCTGATTAAATAATCGCTTCATTAATGAATTTACTATTATGCGCCTATTGTCGTATCGGTGATTCAGCGTTTCCCAAGCTTGAACATAATTAGCATCCGTGGTATGTATGTGCTTTAATAATGATGCCGCTTCGCCCGTGATACTGGTCTTCAAATAGTGTAGTTTTTCAACTTCACTTAATGTAGTGCATTCATGAATTAATGACACATACAAGTCTTTGAATGTAGGCCATTCTTCGTAGTTTCCGGAAAACGGAGTTAGTTGTATATTAGGTAGCATCACTTTAGCCCGTAATCTTCCATCACTCGACGTATTTCTGCATGAATGTTGGTCAGTCGGCTTCGAAGTACATGAAGTCAGCATGTCTCTAAGATCTCCCAACATACATAGGTATAAGTCTTCGTGAAGGAGGAATTCTTCATTCACGTAATACGGAATAACTCCACGTTGTTCCCGAGTTGTACTTTTTAACAGATCATGGTGTGGTTTCTTAAAAGCTACCGAGTATTCATCGATCGTTTGAATACGAGTTCGTAAATATCCAGGTTTCGATAACCGTTCTTTTGGGCACTTTTTAAGGTTTATTTGTGTCTTTTTGAGTAACGACGCCAAATCTTCTAGTACACTTAACGCTTGGTCTGCTTGAGTTGTCATTTTTATGGTTAAATCACAAGAATCTTCAAAGATGTAGTCTATTTGTTAAGTTATTAATGTTCAAATGATACACCGATACACTTTACACACACACTAATTGACCGATTCTAAGAAATCCGTGCAAAACAACACCAGGTGTTCCCTTATCGCTCAATGGAATGTGGTTCTTTTGTTCTCACGGCGGCGCTCCGTTAATTCTTAATGAGATTCGATCCGGCTCGTATTCGACCATATGATGAGGTGTTAAGGTTGATTTTAGTTAGCACTGCGTCAATGGATTATGAAATGAAATGCGTCTGTCCTTTACAAGGTTTATTGGCAACTAAATCAATGTCGGTCATGCGTCTCTTAATAAAGATGAAATTAGCGTTAACAGCTTCTTATTTCCTTTTCTTTCAATAAAACCGGACACTTTTTGTATAGGGCCATATGTGTACAGTTTGGGTGATCATTACCACATTTGGGACAGATTTGTTTCTTAACTGGACACGACCTTGACAAATGACCAAACCTCCAACATACTCAACATTGGGACACTGGAAACGTATAAGGTTCCACTTTAAACCTACAACCATACCCAATTAAGTACGGCGGTAAAATGGTGCCCTTGAAAAAGATTCTGATTGTTTCTGAATCTATCCATTCTCCATTATCAGACTGTCTTTTTTAATCTTCTTATTGATATGACGTCATAATCACATGTAATATTTTCTAAAATTTCTTTTTCTTCCCTTTCTAAATCTACTTGTTTAAGGATACCGTATCATAAGTTAGCTTCGTCCGTCATCTGAACCCTGTATCCTAGATCCGTTAACTTTTCACATCTCAGTAACTTTGATGCATCTTCTCTGTTATTGAAATGAATCAGGACCCTGAAAGCATTTTTATATACCATTCTCGAAATATTTTGAATATTTAATGAACGTAAAAGTTTTGCCATCCCAAATTGTTTCAGTTGAAGAAATATGAGGAACAGGGTGTAAAGTTCACTCATACTCTTGGAAAAGGGAGGGTCCTCCGACCAGATGGATATCGTATCTGGTGGGCAACTGCCCGATGATTGTTGTCGGGAAGTTGTATATATGCTAGCTGCGCGGTAAACTTTGATAGCGCCATGCAGGATTTGTGTGATGCGTTGTTCGCATGTGGCGGTGTAGATGCCTCCACATCAGTCCTCTCCGAAGACCGGAGGTCGATAGAGGACTAAGTCTTGTATCTTGCGATGCTTGCCAATGCCAGTTGGGTTCCAGTGGGTTGAAACCGGGTGTCGCATAGTTCGCGGTGAGTCGGAACTGTCTGCGAAGATGCCCCAGTGAGTCGGGGTGGCTGACTGCTGGTGTCGACCAGGAGAGGGATTAAGCGCTCTGCTTGTGGACTGGCCGAATGTGCAGTGTGTTGTGCCAAGGTTGCTGATAAGGCTGAAGGTGATGACCAGGTATGCGCTTGCACTGCATGCTGATGGTCAGGACAACCGTTCATGCCGTTGTTGCTGGCTGGCTGTGTGACTTGCGGGAGTGATGATGATGACATCACGCTGAAGTAGTTGCACGAAGGCTGCGCTGACGTTCATACTCGGGGTCACCAGTGAAGAGATGATGTTCATCACGTCGGGGTCACCAGTGAAGAGATATAAGGAACATGGTGTATAGTTCACTCATACTCTTTGGAAAAGGGAGGATCCTCCGACCAGATGGATGTCGTATCTGGTGGGCAACTGCCCGATGATTTTTGTCGGGAAGTTGTATATATGCTAGCTGCGCAGTAAACTTTGATTGCTGCGCGTTGTTCCCATGTGGCGGTGTAGATGCCGCCACATCACTCCCCTCCGAAGACCGGAGGTCGATAGTGGACTAAGTCTTGTATCTTGCAATGCTTGCCAATGCCAGTTGGGTTCCAGTGGGTTGGAACCGGATGTCGCATAGTTCGTGTTGAGTCGGAACTGTCTGCGAAGATGCCCCAGTGAGTCAGGGTGGCCGACTGCTGGTGTCGACCAGGAGAGGGTTTAAGCGCTCTGCTTGTGGACCGGTCGATGTGCAGTGTGCTGTGCCAAGGTTGCTGATAAGGCTGAAGGTGATGACCAGGTATGCGCTTGCGCTGCATGCTGATGGTCGGGACAACCGTTCAAGCCGTGATTGCTGGCTGCCTGTATGACTTGCGGGAGTGATGATGATGACGTCACGCTGAAGTAGTTGCACGAAGGCTGCGCTGACGTTCATACTCGGGGTCACCAGTGAAGAGATAATGTTCATCACGTCGGGTCACCAGTGAAGAGATATGCAGATCACGTCGGGGTCACCAGTGTAGAGATATGCAGATCACGTCGGGGTCACCAGTGAAGAGATATGAGGAACAGGGTGTAAAGTTCACTCATACTCTTGGAAAAGGGAGGATCCTCTGTCCAGATGGATGTCGTATCTGGTGGGCAACTGCCCGATGATTTTTGTCGGGAAGTTGTATATATGCTAGCTGCGCAGTAAACTTTGATTGCTGCGCGTTGTTCCCATGTGGCGGTGTAGATGCCGCCACATCACTCCCCTCCGAAGACCGGGGTCGATAGTGGACTAAGTCTTGTATCTTGCGATGCTTGCCAATGCCAGTTGGGTTCCAGTGGGTAGGAACCGGGTGCCGCATAGTTCGCGGTGAGTCGGAACTGTCTGCGAAGATGCCCCAGTGAGTCGGGGTGGCTGACTGCTGATGTCGACCAGGAGAGGGATTAAGCGCTCTGCTTGTGGACCGGCCGAATGTACAGTGTGCTGTGCCAAGGTTGCTGATGAGGCTGTAGGTGATGACCAGGTATGCGCTTGCGCTGCATGCTGATGGTCAGGACAACCGTTCAAGCCGTGGTTGCTGGCTGGCTGTGTGACTTGCGGGAGTGATGATGATGACGTCACGCTGAAGTAGTTGCACGAAGGCTGCGCTGACGTTCATCACGTCGGGGTCACCAGTTTTAGGGATATGCAGATCACGTCGGGGTCACCAGTGAAGAGATATGATGTTCATACTCGGGATCACCAGTGAAGAGATGATGTTCATCACGTCGGAGTCCCCAGTGAAGAGATATGAGGAACAGGGTGTAAAATTCACTCATACTCTTTAGAAAAGGGAGGATCCTCCGACCAGATGGATGTCGTATCTGGTGGGCAACTGCCCGATGATTGTTGTCGGGAAGTTGTATATATGCTATCTGCGCGGTAAACTCTGCTTGCGCGATGCAGGATTGATACGTTTGTTCGCATGTGGCGGTGTAGATGCCGCCACACAGTGTTTAAAGCGTAACACTATTAAAAAGAAAGAGTACATACATTTCTTCTGAAAACAACAACTGTTACGAAAGATAAAAGACAGCCAGCGACGTCGTGCCAGAGTGTGTCTAGAACGTGAAGGTCGGCATTTCGAACAATACCTCCGGCTAGTTTAGCTATTTTTTTTATTTGTACATACAATAATTTGTAAATACGTAGTTAGTTAAATCAATTGGTGTAAATAAGTTGATTTCAAATTTTTAACTTCGCCAAAAATACGTAGAATACCTGATAACCAGTGCTCCTAAACAAAATTATCACTTAAAGACCTTAACCAATACTTAACTAGCGAAGCTTTCCATTTGTATGACAAAGTAAAGACGATTTTAGATTTAGTAGATAAGTACAACAACTGGGGTAGTTTTGACGGTCCTAAGCCCGTTCAGTAGAAAGAAAAATTTCAAATCCACCAATTTCATACACCTACCTACAGATAATTAAACAATACATTGCGGTAAACAATCACTAACAATTGACTAACTGCGTGGACTACTACTGGATTTTTTCTTACTGTTATGTACTCGTATCACATCACGCGCCACCATGAGTTCGTGTTTGTAGGTACCTACACGTTTTTATTACTAAGATCTAATACTTACCTATTTATAATCTCACAATTTCACTATTTACTGCCCGTTTATCAAAAATAAAATAAATTGTATACGTAATGCAAAACATTTTAACAATCAGCTGATAACTACTTACCTATTCTTACAGGTTTTTATGATGGCCTACATATGTAAACAACGCTCGGCTTGCGTGCCAAACATTCGTATTTCGTACCTACACGTTAGCAGGAATGAAATAAATTGTTTATGCAAAACTAATATTTTTAAACCACACCTGCTGAAAGCTACGTCACAGATTATTTAATTTGTAACAGATTCATAATTTCTTACAAAATCTCCTATACCTACCGCTATAATAGCTTTCTCCGCCCCGCTGCGTGCTAAACTGTGCCTAAAACGGTCGACCATGAAGTTATTATCGTTTCGTAGGTTATCCGGCAAGTACATGAATACGTTGATTTTGACCTTTAATAGGGAATATTTTTTATAATTCCCGCATTCTAATTAAGCTTTAAAATTATCTATATAATTACTAAGAGTTTATGTCATGTAGGTGATTTTGGGCGCGGCCTCCCGGTCGTTGACACGCACGAGTCAACAAGACCTGAACAATGAACTTAAAAATATAATGAACCTTTTCAAGGAAGACATAGGAGATGTTATGGAAACCAGAACAATGGAACATTAATCTTCAATACTAATTACCCCTCGGACCACCAGGAACGAGAAAGTTCTGGTGAATAAAGACAAAGTGCCATTAGCAATCATGGCGGTATAAAATACCTGGTCTTCGGAGGAGCGGGCAGTGTCTACTAAGCATTCGTCGTGTTAACTCAAAGTCTTAAGTTATAAATTGTGAGATCTAATAACAATATTGTGAATTTTGTAAAAGTAAATCAATTTTTTTTTTTTTAAACTAAATCCGATGAGCTATTTTGACTGGCGCCCAACGTGGAGCCCAGATAAAAAGTGATTGTGTTATAAAGTTCAAGAACGTTTGAGGCAAAAACCTCCAAGTTCGCTAAAACACTTCGCGTGACTTTTAAGTCTTAAAAACTGGGTATCCTACCAAATAAATAAGTCAAGATAAAGTGAAGAAACGCTGGTTCTCCGTGATGTCATCAGCTGCGTACTGTAAGCACCGAGTAGCATTATCCTATCCAAAATTTCTCTAATTAGATCTCCGAAATTTGTATATAAATCTAAGACTAGAGTAAGTAGTGACACCGACCCACTTCCTAAAAATAATATGGAGGGTAAACAAGGCTACGTACCACTAAGTGTATCTAGTTCATCACAAGTTCCATTGTCACAGCCACTGATATCACCAGTGCAGTTCACAATTGATCCAAATAAGTTAATTAATTTTGTCCCCACATATAATGGTGGTCACCATTATATGTGGGGACAAAATTAATTAACTATTATTATTAATTAATTATTAATTAACATTTACTATTTATAATTATTTAAATAATGCAAAGCAATGGCTACAAGCTGTAGGAGGAAACACACCTCAAATTAGAAGGCAGGGCCGCAGCAATCGTCTCTATGATTAACCATGCTTTTAATTGGGATATCATAGAAGCCACCCTGAAGGTAGAGTGTGCAGATAATAGGGAACTTAATACTTTATTAGTAGAATTATCTAATGTGAAGAAAAAAACTACGTATAAAGATGATAATCTAGAATATCTATATACGTATATAGATATTTGAATTTAAACAATAATTATTTTTTATTAAATGTAAGTTAACTGATAAGCACGGAATAGCCCGACAAGATCTTATAGATGAGATCATGGAGCCCTATATTAGTACTGCACAAAATACTTTAAGAAATAGTTTACCATACCATGACCAAGTATATGTTAGTAATTGTAATTTTAATGAAACTGTCACAAGGATATTACAATTAGAAGCAGAAGGGAGATTCGAACACTTATAACAAAAGTTTTCCAATTATTTACCTGCTCCTCGTATTATAAACCAAATACAACCTCAACAACAATGGAGCGTACCGCAATTTAAACCGACACAACACATTAACACTCAATTTCATCCTCAACAATCGCATTCGCAACAACAGAGAATGAACACTCAGTTTATAAACAGACCTTTTTATCAAACTAAACATACCTGGAATCCAAATCAAAACAACGTATTTCAAAGACATTCACAATTTCAACAATACAGAAATAGTTTTCCACAACAATCACAACCACAACAGCGTCCTATACAAAAGTCCGAAGACGTAACAATGAGGACAGCTGCCCAATTAAAACCAAACCAAATCAATTTAGGAAAAGGTTTTGTAGCAAAGGAGTTATACCATCACTCCGACAATTTGGAAGAACCAATATCCAATGACAATAATTATAACTCTCAAACTACCAATCCTGAAGAAAATTACTATGTAGAAGAATATTATTATATGCCTAAGGCAAATTGTTCCTACGTTCCCGAAGAAAGTCAGGATTTTCACGAGGGATTAGATATAAACAAAACATTATAGAATTTAATCATGTAAAAACATATTTACCGTATTTTGAAACAGACAACCCTAAACTAAGAATATTAATAGATACAGGAAGTCAACGTTCATTAATAACACCAATGGCACAAAAGTTATACTTTCCTGAATGTAAAAAGTTAGAGAGATTCACAGTTAGAACTTCACATGGAGTAACAACTCACAATGGTGTAATAGAAACTCCATACTGGTGTAGATATTTCGGAAAATATTACGGAACGATGAAATTTTATATTTACCAATTTAGTATAATTATAATTATGACGTTTTAATGGGTACTGAAATGATTGAACAAATTAATGCGAAAATAGATTTAAAAGAAAGAAAATTAAGTATGCCAGAACGAGAATTACTTATTTTTCATATGACGGATGATAATAATTTAAATATCAAAGAACTTTGTGGTACATATCAAGATTAATTTACAGAAAGCGTCACAAACTGTGCAACGACAAAAATTAAACATCATATCAATTTAATTCATGATGAGCCCATTTATCAAAGACCATTTAGGTTACCGCAAATTCAAAAAGAGGAAATAAAAAAACAAATTAATACGTTATTAAGTGAAAATATAATTCGCCCCTCAGAATCACCATGGGCCTCACCCTGTATACATCATATCGAAAAAGATAGATCAATCTGGAATACAAAAATGGAGAATGGTAATAGACTATAGAAAATTAAATGAAAAGACTAGATCAGATAAATTTCCTTTACCTAACATAGATGAACTATTTTCAAAATTACAAAGTAATAAATATTTTACTACTCTTGATTTAACCTCAGGTTATCATCAAATTAAAATGGATGAAGCTTCTATTGAGAAAACCGCATTTAGTACACCTGATGGTCATTATGAATTTTTAAGAATGCCATTCGGTTTAAAAAATGCACCAGCAACCTTCCAAAGAATGATGAATAACGTACTGAACAAGGAAATCACTAGAAATATAGGTCTTGTTTATTTAGATGATATAATAATTTATTCAAAAACAAAACAGGAGCATATCAATAGGCTTCAGCAGGTTTTTGAAGCATTAAGATCAGCCAACTTTAAAGTTAATAAAAATAAATGCGTTTTTATGAAAGAATAAATTGAATTCCTAGGCCATGTTTTAAATAAAGATGGTTTAAAACCAAATAAAAAAAAAATTGAAGCTATACAAAAATTCCCTATTCCAAAATCTGTTAAAGAAATCAGAGCATTTTTAGGTTTAATAGGATACTATAGGAAATTTGTACCAAATCTAAGTAAAATAGTGAAATCTCTTACAGAATCTACAAAACAGGATGCTACTATAGATATACATCAGAAAAATTTTATTGAAGCAATACAGACTTGTAAACATTTATTAACTAATGCTAGGTGCATTAGTTAACCTTTTTCTTAGCTTTCCCAGATTTTAATAAAGCTTTCGTAATTACGACCGATGCATCTGACATAGCTTTAGGAGCCGTATTAAGTCAAGAAAGTCATCCGATAGCCTATGCATCAAGGACTCTAAGTAAAACCGAACAAAAATATAATACAACTGAAAAAGAACTATTAGGAATACTTTGGGCTGTAACACAATTTAGACCTTATATTTATGGAAGAAAATTCACGTTGCGTACAGACCACAAAGCATTAATATGGTTAGGTAAATTAAAAGAACCTAATCAGCGATTAACTAGATGGAAATTAAAATTACAAGACTATGATTTTACTATAGAACATGTAAAAGGAAAAGATAATTATGTCGCCGACGCATTAAGTCGCGTAGAGATTCATCACACTGATGGTTACTCATTAGACGTAAATTTGGAAGAAGATTTGGCTTTAACAAATTCCAGTATAAGTAATTCTTCAAAAGACGAATCATTAGAAAACTTAAAACAATCTAATAATGAATGAATAGTAATCAGCAAGGTACTGTACATTCTAATCAAGAAGATAGTGATGAAGGAATCCCTATAATAAATGCATATCCGCCTAAAAGATTAAAACGTGTAATATTCGAATATGCACCATACAAGAAGGCAAGTCGAGAAAACGTAATTTGGTATTTTTATGTCCCACCGAATAATGAAGAAGATATTATAAAAGAATTTATGTTGGAATATTTACCCTTACGAAAATATGCTTTCATAATCCCTAATTATGATTTATATTATAGAGTATCTGAAATTTATCTTAAATATTTTGATCATTCAAAATTTAAACCAATTAGGTTCAAAAAAGTCTTGTAGAAATATATGAAAAAGAAGAACAATTACGACTTATCAAAGAATACCATTGAAAAGATAATCGACACCCTGGAATTGAAAGTTTATATAAACAGTTAAAAGAAAAATATTATTGGGAAAATGTGAGGAATCAAATAAAGAAATATATTCTACAGTGTAGTCCTTGTCAAAAAGAAAAATATAATAGACATCCAAACGTAACATTAGCTTCTGAACCTGAAACGCCCTACGAACCAATGGAAGTCTGGCACATAGATTTCATGTCTTTAGAAAAACAATGGTACTTAACAATGATAGATAAGTTTTCTAAGTATGCCATAATAAAACCAACAGAAAAAAGCAAAGTTTGCGATACATTATCTGAGATATTCTCATTGATAGGAGCACCTAATAAAATAGTGCATGATGGTGAACAATCATTTTGCAGCGAAATAATAAATGAGTTATTTAAAACATACAATATTATTACTAACACCACTTCTCCACAACATCACAAGTCAAACTCGGATGTAGAAAGGTTACATAGTACGATTCAAGAACTATACAGGTAACAAAGAGACACAGAGTTTAAAAAAAATCAAAAGATCTATTTTATAACACATGCTTATAATAACACTAGACATAGTGCCATAAATATGACTCCTTTTGAAGTACACTTTGGAAGAAAACCAAAACTGCAAAATTACGATAACCTTAAAGTAGTAATTCAAAACTATACAACACAACAAAAACAATTCGTAAGTCAATTAAACCAAAATGTTCATGATTTATTACATAAAGAAAAACAAACACGTAACGATCGAATTAATAAAAGAATACGACCGGCAAAAGATTTTAAAGTTGGAGATAAGGTATATTTAAAAAAATTTAAAGCAGAGAGACATAAAACAAATGCTAGATATGTAGGTCCATATAATATACTAGCTTGTGAACCACACAATAAATACAAATTAAGTAATGGCAGAATATATCATGAAGAAGAACTCATTGTTGCAGAATCTTCATTGTCAACGGACACAATTTTAGAAGATTAGAGTCAAACTAACATGTGATATTAGTGGAAATGCAACCCACTCGTATTATTGAAGGAAGATGGACAATTATTCATAAGTTAGAAATAAGGCCTATATCAGAACATAAGAATAGACTTAAGAATACTGTAACTAGAATTATGTCACAATCTAATTTTAAAAATGAAGATGTAAAACATTTGTATAATCGCATTAACGTTATTTTAGATCATGTAACCGAAATATGTTATCATTTAGATATACAAAGTAGAAGTAAAAGAGGTTTAATTAATGGTTTAGGTTCAATTATAAAAATCATTACAGGAAATCTAGATCAGGATGATCTCAACAGTATTCAAAAGATTTAGAAACTTTAAGAGTAGCACATAATAAACAAATATCCTTAACAGACGAAACTTTAGAAGAATATAAAATAGTCAAATTAAGAAAATTGTTAATGTTCAAAATCTATTAGATAATCATTATATACAGATAGCAAATTTTAAAGCTCATCAAAAGGTAGCTTTAGAGATACTGTTTCAAGCTCAAACCTTACAGGAGATAGCAGAAAGATTGTCAACAGCTATCACTTTTTCTGAACACCATATGTATCATTATAGTATAATACAATCTCACCTTTTACAGGATACTATTAATAAAATTAATAAAGATGTAATGATATCTAACAATATAAATGATATTGAACCTTTTATTAATGTAAAGAGTAAAATAATTGACCACATTGTATACTTTATATTAGAAATACCTTTAGTTAAACCACAAGTACATAATACAAGAAAAATTGTTCCAATAATCCAAAATATCCCAACTTGCACCTATCCTATAATGCGAAAGGTTATGTTAGCATACACCGAGTTAGATATATATGAAGTAGAAGATTGCACAATGCTTACAGAAATAATTTGTCAAGAAAGCATTAGACAGACTACAACTTGTGAAACTGAGCTCTTACGGAATAAAACTACGGAAAAATGTATCACAGTTCCTATAAAGTGTCCAGCAGAAGAAATACAAGAAATATCTCCAAAAGCAATCTATTTGTATTTCAATAAAACTACTGAAATGAAGATTAACTGTGGAGAAAATGATGAAACATCGTGGGCTAGAGGAACTTATTTGCTGACAGGAGAAAATTGTGAAGTTAAAGTTGCAAATATAATAAGATTTAATACAAAAGAGTCAAATGATAAAATAATTATAACTAATCTAGAAATTAATCAAACCAAGGATGTTCCTGAAATTGAATTGAATTATGATCCAATGAAAATCTCAGCGAAATTAAAACATTTTAAGCAAATAGAAGAACTAGCAATGCAAGGAAAACATAATCTAATTCAGTATAGTTGGATATTATGTATAACTATACTTATTTGTATTATGATATTCTTCAAATTCCAAATTAAGGGGGAATAGTCAACAAGACCTGAACAATGAACGTATTAAAACATAATGAACCTTTTCAAGGAAGACATAGGAGATGTTATGGAAACCAGAACAATGGAACATCAATCTCCAATACTAATTACCCCTTGGACCACCAGGAACGAGAAAGTTCTGGTGAATAAAGACAAAGAGCCATTAGCAATCATGGCGGTATAAAAGACCTGGTCATCGGAGGAGCGGGCAGACCCCTGGCTGGAGGCTTTGAGTCCGCTTAAGGCAGCCACAGGATAGTCCGGTTAAGTAGTCACGACCTCTCAAGGTCAACTACGAGATGCCATACACAAAAAAAAAAAGGAGCGGGTTTGTGTCTACTAAGCATTCGTCGTGTTAACTCTAAGTCTTAAGTTACAAATCTAATAACAATATTGTGAATTTTGTAAAAGTAATTTTTTTTTTTTTTTTTTTAACTAAATCCGATTGAGCTATTTTGACTCACTCACACAGCGACATAGCCGTGCGAAATTGCCTACCGCATACGCAGCGGGGCGATTCTGTTCTTTGAAAGTAGTTAATTCTGAAAAACTGTCAAACTTAAATAACTAAAAAAACATGTACGTATTAGTTATTGAGGAAGTATCGTAATTTTGTTTGATTATTTATGTCTTTCATAACAGCCTCCTGAAATTTGACGAGGATGCAAAACGACACATTGTATAATGGAAATATATTCTTACAATCTTCAGCAGCTCTAACAGTATTTCAAATTTCAATTAATTTGTTGTGGTGTGACGCAAGACCAGCATTAAGCCAGGCATTTTTATCAGTGATGTAATCCCCTAACTTGTAATATGCCTGCCGGCATAGTGTGCGTTTACAAAGGATTTGAGTTTCGTCTCATTCAGTTGAAGTATGTGGGGAGGTATTTTATTGTAACATTGTAAACAGTACCCCATGAAAGATGAGTCTACTTTAGCCAGTCTGAAACCTGGTTGAACTATTATTGTTTATTGTTTTGCTGAAAGTCATCCCACCACAAATAAGTTAGAAGTTTGGCACGCTATATTTAGTAGGTCGTTAGGTAAATCCTCCAATTTATTTCAATTTTTTAAAACTTTAGAAGAGGATTCTATTTATCAAAAAAATATAGAGAGAAGATCAGAACATGTTGAAATTGACAGGATATACATTATATTGTAACACGTTTTATAAGTGGTGAATAACGGTAGATCTTTGTCTGGAGAAAATGAATCCATTTTATTTTTTGCTTTTCACACGCATGATGTTTTATGGTATGTATGCCCGCCACACTATTCCCAAGCACTGCAACTCCTGAAAGCCAGAATCAATAGTGGCGACCACCAGAAAAACACCGAGGCAATGAAGCTCGATGAGTACCGGAGAAACTATCTTGGATCCCGCAACGAAATGAATCAGCAAAGAACCGCAGGGCAGAAAGAAAAAACATATTTAGCCTTCTACTAGAACGAGGCCAAGAGGCACAAAGGGACGTTTACAACTGGGAGGAGCCCAGATTGCCAAGAACCACGGATAATATTGCGTTCATTCTGCCACACTCATAAGATATGATTTGCAGATGGTTCGTATTCACAGTCAGATGTAGAACATTGACACAAATGTAAAGCAACAAGCTTGAATGAAAATAATTTACTCTCAAAGTTGCCATGACCTGTGAGAAATTGGGTTAGGTTCGCTGACGACATAGTAGTCATGGCTGAGACCATGAAGGACCTCAGTGCAATGCTCGATGACCTCAGTAGAGCTTTCGAAAGAGTGGGTCTTAAAATGAACATGGACAAAACAAAGATCATGTCAAATGCCCATGTAACACCCACTCTCACGAAGATCGGAGACACTACACTCGATGTCGTGGATGAATATGTTTACCTAGGACAAATTTTGCAGTTCGGTAGGTCCATCTTCGAGAAAGAGGTCAATCGTCAAATCCGACTCGGCTGGGTAGCGTTCGGGTAGCTGAGCAATATCTTCTCATCCCACATATAGCAGTGTCTTCCGAGGAAAGTCTTTAACCAGTGCGTGTTGCCAGTGATAACCTGTGGCACTGAAACGTGGTCGCTCACAATGGGCCTTGTCAGAAAGCTTAAAGTCACCCAAAGGGCGATCAGAAACAAAGAGATCCGCAGCAGAACCAAAGTAACCGACATAGACCGAAGAATTGCCAAACTTAATTGGCAGTGGGCAGGGCACCTTGCTCGCAGAACAGATGGCCGATGGGGCCGAAAGGTTCTGGAGTGGCGACCGCATACTAGAAGACGTAGCGTTGGAAGGACTCCCACAAGGTGGACCGATGACCTTCTGAAGGCCGCAGGAATCCGCTGGATGTGGGAAGCGCAGAACCGTTCGAAGTAGCGATGCTTGGGGGAGGCCTATGTTCAGCAGTGGACGTCTTTCGGCTTAAATGATGATGATTATGGACCTCCATAATCATCATCATTTCATCATCACCTCCAGCCATGTCCTGGTTAGCCGCTCACGAACGGAAGGAAAGAACTGGTCGAAGTGTTGGCCCTTGATGGAACTATCCCACCTGCATTGCCATTCGGATAAAAGTACCTGCCAGACGTCAGTCTGCGGTTTTAATAATCTAGAGATCTTATCACGGTCACGTTGTGTTAAAAAAAATGCGTGCATGGTCGCTGGTGTGGAATATTACTTTGCAGCACGTCGCTGCGCGGAAGTACACCTGCAACTACCGGTAGGGCTTCAGCACTGACCGTCCTATACGCTTTACATAAGAATATATGGATGGATGGTTATATGTGGAGGCATGCAATTAGCTAATCGTCAATATTATTTTCTTTGTATTAATCTGTAAGCCAAATTTAAAATACTTAAAATAATAATAAGTAAAAAATAGAATATCAAAGCTAAACGTTGACTTTGAAGCAATTTAGGTTTTACCGCCCCAAAAGTGACCGTATCGACCCAGACAGGTGCACCGAAGCACATACAACTCAGGTAAGTCGCCCCATAAATAGCTTTTAGTGTTAAAAAAAGATAAACCCCAGATAGTCACATCATCAATGTTTACCAAAAAGCCATGTTTTTTTACCCAACTGCTACTAAGTCCTATAAAAGATTAATTGTAAAGAAAATAAATACACTTCTGCTCTCAGAATTGTTCATATATGTCATTATTAGGTACCTAGCAACAATGGGTTGAATATGGACAAAGAAGAAATGAACATTTAGGGGTTCAACATGAACGGGGGTAAAGATTCTGGTGGTTGAACATGGACTGCCAACCAAATATCCTGAGTAAATGACACGTATTGTATTTTGACACTGTGAGTCTTAAGATTGATTTTTGTAACAGCAACTTAACAAAATGGTTGTCAGTGTAAATTAATTGCACTCGTCAAGGCTGTGCGTAATAGAGATCACACTGGTGAGTCATGCGGAGCGCTAGCGCATGTAACACAACGTGATTTATGCATTTCTTATCGCGAATATGTCATGCCGCTGTTTAGTTATACAACAAAGTGTGCCTTAGTCAATAATAACAACGTTGTCGTATTGCATACGGAAAACTTTGTGAAACTCAATAAATATTTGTTTACCTTATTTACGTAACAAGAGCCACCAAGATTCAATGGCATGAGTTGATATTATGGTTGAGACTTTGTAACGTTATACCTATCTGTAAGACGTACTGATCTGTCCTAGGTCTTATTTGAATTTATTTGTTGTATCTGCTAGTTTTTTGTTTGTTCATAAGCTACCGGCCTTTTTCTGTTGTCTAGACAACAGAAAAACAAACAACTAGTTTGCTATAGCGCTGTATACTGACTTATTTACTTCAGATAAATATTTGTGGAAGGAAAATTCTGAGCCTACCTTAGCATACTTTTTGATTTCAGAACTATTTGGTCTGTATACGCTCATTCTAAAAAAGGAAAGCAACACTTAAATAAAGTCAAACCTAAGTAGCAAGTAGTTACAATTCTAATTATAACTATTATTATTTCGTCTTTATTACTAGTTTTATTTATAGTAATATTTTTATCTAGGGTTAGAAAGTGGCTTTACAATGTTTAGTTTAAAAAAAATATGTTACGTTTATTTATGGGCGGATGTATGAACGACATCATTGTAGCCTTTATTTAAAAGTTTCTGGTTACACTTCATTGTTTTGTCAAAGAGAGAAGATTCTTTAAGACTTTGTCTCTTAAATCGACAATAATTCGTAATGAAAAACAAAACAGACAATGAATATTTCCGATGCGTAACGGGAGCTAGAGCAGGGCTCATGACATCATTTAGATGTATCACAGTGTTCTTATCAAAGCGATATCTCAATTTAAATTCTTTATCCGTAAATATTTCGAAAGGATTCCTCCTACGTCTTAAGTTTCTGGGTACTGATGTGTTAAAAATATGATGAGCTACTCGCATTCATTATGCTAGCACTCATTGTTTTCTTTGAGTAATTTTAATATTTAACTTTCACTGGCAACTCATTTCAATAATACACGGTTTATGTAAATAGACCCTAAAATTTGATGTAGTTTGCTACGAAATGAAACGTCAAATATAGTTAAGAAGCTGATAAACGGCACCCATTGGTCAGTTAAGTTAACCTAAGTTTAAACGGAGTTTATCTTATATTGCGGTGTTCGGAAACTCACTTTCACAAGTTATCGAACCCATAGCAAAAATGAATAGATAAACTACCGATACAAGTGCCTCAGATACTGGCCATAAATCGGTCGAAGAACAGATTAAAATAGTTACCTACCTTCTTTTGTTTAGAAGGTATGAGTAGATATACAAACTTAAATAGCTGGTGTAATTGAAAATACAAATTTTGTAACACATGAATAGTGTTGATTGTATGACATTTGTAGTTTTGGTAAACCCCTGAAAAACAAACAATGTTTTTATATCTCATCTCTTAGCAAAATGATAATGAAGAGGTTCTTTCTAAGTTTTTAAAATAAATTTTAGAGTCGGCTATTATCATTAAATTTCAGTAAATAAATCTTATAAGGGAATATCTCATGTTAACATTTTTAATCGACATTGTATTGAATTAATAAAATTATGTCTCGCAGACCAAACAATTTCACCACCCGCCACTGCGACAACGGGAGCAGGGAATGGGGGACGGGGGGCTGACAGCTGGGGACCTTTTTTTTGGGTGGGAAATCATGAAATGACTTCTCCCGCTCTGGGTGGAGCGGTAGGGCGTGTCAGACTTTTACTGACTAAAACCCACCCGTGTTCCTTAAGTTGCCTGTGCCAGGGCCACGGTTACTCGTTCGAATTACACTCTTTGAGACGCGTGTGGAACACGACGCGCCGTCGACCCGGGCCTGGTCCCTACCGGAGGGCGAGCTACCCATTGCTCGCCGTCCGCAAGCCCGCACCTGCGGTGGCCGGGAATCTGCAGGCGACTCCCAAAGCTCAGGACGTGTCCTGCGGCGACTAGGGGCGTGAGGGCGCAAGGCTCTCTCCCTCGCGGGCTTTCCATTCCCTCTCGCTCCGTACCATGGCCTGGACCAGGACCGGACGCGAGAGATCGCCGCCACCGATCACCTCCGCGAGGACACTGCGGTGCTCTGCCCAAGCTGGGCAGACCTCCACCGTATGCTCCACTGTGTCCGCCAGGCGATCCACACAATGGTGACACCCGGGCGTTTCCTCCTGCCTTATGCGAAACAGGAACCTCCCGAAACAACCGTGTCCGGTGAGGACCTGTATCAGGCGGAAGGTGAGGACGCCGTGGCGCCTCACCAATCACTCCTCAAAGAGGGGACTTACCGCCGCTATTGTGGCGTGTTCAGCACTGGGTTGCGACAATCGCACCCTCCATGTCACAATGAGATCCCGCCGGAGCTCTTTCCGCTGTACCGTGATTTCTCGTGGCAGCGGAGTTAAATCCCGGCGTTTTGCCTCCTCGCGCCACTCCCATACGAGCGCGAGGGGTTTTGCCTCCACATCCCATGGCGGCAATCCGGCAAGGAGGACAGCTGGGGCTAATAAAAGACGGGCCAGAGGCGCGCGTTCTTACGTCCAATATACGAACCATACCTATTATTACAATCCGCTATTTTATTTTATAACACCTCTGGGAATGCCCAACACATTGTCCTCTCACCGTGGAAAAGGACACTAAGAACGTCTTGAAGCTTATTTTGGCGACTATTCCGTGTCATAACCAAGAAACTTTGGCGAGTCATACGCGACGGACATTACGCATCGACTTTCGAGGAGGTCAAGGAAGGACATCTGAAGGACGAAAAAACCGTCTCGTTCCAGGATAAAGGATACAACATCCTGTGAGTTCGCTCCTATTTATTACTCTTATTCCCTCTTCGCTTAGATAGTCAAACTCATATTTCCCTTCTAAATATCATACACATTTTGTTAACATTGCATAACTTGAGTCGGTGCTTTGTGCATTCTTCATACGTTACAACTCATAGACTATTAAATATCCCGTTATCTATTGTGTGCTACTTGCAGTCGAGCGTTGAATGCCTATTGCATGAATCATCTTGTTTACTTCAAATCAATACGCACACTCATTTACTACAGCTACCTGGTTATAATTATTGCCAACATATCTTGTTGATTTAAAATCAATCAATCAATTTTTTAAACTTTAATTAAAAACGCTCAGCTAAATGTAGCACTTAATGCAAAAGGAGATGGATTTTGTTCCCATACAAGTTTGGCTCAGCATGGACGTAAACACTCTCATGAGTGTACCTTGAAAGTCAACTGCACGTTTTCATCACTGGAACGTGTTCACACCTTCACGTACTTGGGTGTTACTATAGACAATAATCTAAATTTGACTACAAACTGCTTGCTGCACGAGTGCGAAAGCTCATATATGTCTTTAAAAATTTGCGGCACGCTGCCGATCCTTACCCTTTAAAACAAATTTATTTTGCCTTAGGTCAGTCACTATTAAATTATTGCATCTCATCTTGGAGGGGGTACTTGTAAAACCATTATAAAGCCCATTGAAATCGCTCAGCGCGCTATTCTCAAGGTGTGTATATTTAAACCTATCCTTTTTCCTACTGTTTCTCTTTATCAGATTTGTGGAGTTGTAAATAAGACAACTTTTCATCCTCAAAATTATTTTGAAACTGCATATTAATATACCTTATGACCCACTCGCGCAAAAACATAGAAATCAAAAGTATGCATAGAACGAATCCCTTCTAAAACCAAATTTAGCGAAAGATTTATTTTATTTCTTGGTCTGTTTCTTCACAGCAAAATTAATAAAGAATTAAATATCTACCCTCTTACTAAATCTAAATGTAAGCAAATAGTAAGTGAATATTTGCAACAGCTTAATAACGAAGAAACGGAGTTATTGCTAAATGTTGTACAGTAATAAGAAAGTATGTGAACTCAATTTTTTATTTATTAGATTTACTTAAAATATTATTCTACGATGTTCTTTGTCTCGAAATCCTAACACCTTTTGTGTTTTTTATTTATTTAAATAGTTATAAGAACAAAAAAGTTATGTTATAAAGTGACTGCCTCGTTAGTCTAGTGGTCGCAATCGCTACTGCTGAGCATGAGGTCCTGGTTTCGATTCCCAGGTCGGGCAACGTGTTATTGGGTTTTTCTATCTGGAATTTCTCAGTAGCTAGTGGATTTGTGCCCGGTTGATGGCAATATGCTCGCCCCCAATTACATGGGATTTAAAAACATAACTGGCGAAATGTGGGTGTACTTAGGTGCGCATCTGCCCAACCCTTCGGGGAAACAAGGCGTGATGTTATGTATGTATGCATGTTATGTTATGTTAAAGTTACTTTTAATTTTAGTTTTACTTTTTTCGTTTTATTGCTCTACTGAAACTGAAAAGTCGTGTTTTGGTAGATACGCCCTTTGAGCCTAAAGGTATAGATTTGTTCCTCCTGTCATCCTTAACGGCGCAGCCTTAAAAGTAGTGGAGAGTATGTCGATTCTGTAAAAATCTCACCGTGAAGACTGGCGTGGAGTGAGCTGTCAGTGTCATCCCGTCTTGGTCAATCCCTAGCATCAGTGGCACTGACAGCTCACTCCACGCTCACTTCACCTAAGTTTACACGGTGAGATGGTTTCAGAATAGCACTACAGGTTTAATTATCTGGGTCACATAGTAACAGGTGATCTTAAGGATGACGTGGACAGAGAGGAAACGCAGGGCCTTGGTAGTAAAAGGCAACATGCTCGCTCGCAGGTTCGCACGTTGCACCGGTTTGCACCGTCGCAGGTGCAGATAACACTTTCTAAGGCGAACTGCCAGTCGTTTTACTCGAGTGGCTTGTGGGTGACGCATACGCAGCGAACCTACAATCAAAAGCGAAGCCCCGCGCACCCAGTACAATAACGCTTTTAGGATGCCGTTGGGGCTGCCGTGGCGTTGCATCGCGCCTGTTATGTTGCTGAAGTGCGTACGGATGGCTTTCAAGCCATCATGCGCAAGAAAGCAAACTCCTTGCTGCAACGTCTACGAAGCAACAGCATCAGCATTCTAAATGCGATTGTTGGCCGTTTTGACTGTTCTTTCCAGAATCACTGGATAAGGACAGTCATAGGTCTCAGTTTGGTGTAGGTAATAATGAACACTAACATAGTTTTAGGTACCAGTTTTGTTATTAACACACTAACATTTTCTGTTTTTGTAATATAATATTATAATACTGTAACTTTTATGGAGATTATCTGAAATAAATAAATAATAACAGATGACAGTACTGTTTCAGAGAGATACTAGTACAGCCCCAAAACCAGAGGGGGTGAAGTTCGTTCCTTAAGAGAGGCCATGGTAAAGCGGACTGATTTGACGTTAACCGTTGTCTCCAGGTGGGGTGATGACAATTTGGTCTCTTTTAACGCCACCAAAACACAGGCTTGTAAATATTTTTGAGTCGTTTCGACCAAATTCCTACTTTTCGGGGTACATCAGTTCCTGTAACTGATCGGCTCGAGCTCTTAGGCATGAAGTTGACGTCCAGTCTCAACTTTGGCACCACCATTGAGCGCAACGCCCAAACTGCGGCCAAAAAACTGGGCATCCTAAATAGAGTGAAGCGATACTTAATGCCTTGAGAGCTTTTAACTCTTTATAAAGCGCAAGTCGGATCCTGCACGGAGTATTGCAGCCACCTTTGGGATGGCTCAGCTAAATACCAACTTGCCACTCTCGACTCAGTGGATCGCAGAGCTAAGAGGCTCATTGGCAACGCAAAACTGGTGAATGCCAAGTTTCATAGCTCGGCTCATCGTTGCAAGGTTGCCTGCTTGTCTGTCGGTCTTCTAAAGATTTTACTTCGGTGAGTGTGCGCAAGAACTTCACGACCTCATATCACATGCTCCCTTCTACCATCCATACCTAGTTGCCATTCCACCAATTCGCACTAAGCGCATCCAAACATCCTTTATAATGCGCACGGCAAAAGAGTGGAACTCACTACCTGCGTCTGTGTTCCCGAACGCGTTCAACCCGAATCTCTTCAACTTTAGAGTGAACAGGCTTCTTCTGGGTAAGCTCACTCCATCGTAGACTTTGTCTCTGTCATCTCTGACCTAAACTAGAGTCAAAAGTAAACCCATCTTAAATAATAATTTTAAAAAAAACGGCAACACCGTGTCAACAAAACGTCAGAATTTCCAATTTTGCTAAACATTTTCAGTGAAAGTAATTTTGACCAATACTTACAATAATTTTTCATTCTAAACCAAATCTGAAACTTGAAACTTGCTTAAAACCAACAAAAAAATAAAAAAAATAAAGAACAATGTCAGATGTCCATGGCAACTTTGGCTCAATATTAATTTGTCACGGACAGTGAAAATTCTTACGTTTTTTTTGCAGTTTAATGTCAAAAGATTTTCTGTGATTTCTACTTTTACACTGAACTCTTGTAAAAGAAGTTATTCAGACATTTTAAATTGGAGGTTATATATTTTTACAAAGAGTAAATTAAATGCCGTTTCAACCGTTACTGCCGTTTTATCAAAAGACATTGTCACAAAATATGTTGTTTGGATAAAACACAGTAAGGCTATAACGCAAACACAGAGGAATTCGAGATGGAAACAAACGTACACATAGAAAAACACCGACAACAACAAAGTCGTCAACTCACTGACAGTTTAAGCGCGCGATTTTGATACAACTGCAGAAGACGTAACCTAACAGGGTTGCCATTACATGGCGATTTATATGGTTATCGAAAACATTCGATAACTTATCATCGATTTCTTGAATTTCGTTTTTATATTCTTCTAACAACAACAACAACCAATACAATTACAATTGTAAGGTGGTGAATAAAAAGTAAAGAGTAAATCGCTTTAATTATTAAGAATAATCGATTACAGTGGCAGAACAGGTAACCTTACACTTTTTTTGTTTAAAAAAGAAAACCTGACATTCAAGAACATTAATAATAAAATGACTACTTATTAAAATGATTTTCTTTTCGCAAAGTTTTCGAAAATAAATAAATATTGTTTAATAAGTTGGAGTTTTATATTTAAATTATTATAAGTAAAATCTTTGTGTCCGTTTGAATTTAGTTTTAAAAGTTGTGTAGGTCGAAACCTAACATTGTCATTTAAAACTAAAGAATGTTGAAGAAAAACGAAACTAAAAACTATCACGAGCATGAAATAGGAAAATGAGAAAAATTTGTGTAAAAGTTCAGCCGCACGTCGAGCACGCCCACTACCTCCGGACTCGTCGCTCAGCTCCGCCTCGCCGCCGCCGGTACCCAGCACTACTGTGAGCGCTGTGACGACTCCGGCCGCGGTAGTTGCGTCGAGCTCGAGCGACGAGTATTTCTCCCCACCCACGACGCCACCAGGTGGTGCTCGTCGACGAGGAGGACGCCGGCCGCCGGATGGCTTAGGACCTCGAGGCCTACCGGCCTCTGATAGGGTCCCAGCTCCCAGCGGAAGTATGCAACGCATGAGATGAACAGGATCCATCAATGAAAACGTCATACGCTCATACTTTGTGACTACAGAGGGGGGAAACAATCTGACCGCGTACCGTTGTTTCGGCACAACGACTGTCGGATCAGGTGCGGGTCATCCAAAGTAATCATATGTTGGATGACACTGTGCTTGATCGCCTGCGAAGTGAAATGTCATCAAGTAAGTGACCATGTCATCAACCCCCGTCGCAGACTGTTGTGGTACTACCACAGTCCTATACAAGTCAAGCTGACGAGGGAAGTGATAATAGGGCTACAAACGTAAATATCCCACTGGATACTTACGTTTGTAGCAATGAAAAATAGAGGAGTGCTATGGAGGATGCTATTCGGGAATATCGGTTCATATCGCCCGAACTTAGACCACGCTTACTTAGTTTTCATAACAAAAATAGGGCGCTGGTGGCGGTCCTGGATTAGCTGTTATAAAACAATTTTGATGACTGCGAAGACCTCACCGATACTCATTCGATTCTGTACTGCGCGGCTGTAGCGGCATGTCGTGTAGATTACGTCAAAGAACAATGCCCACTTCCCATACATTTCAAAACCTGATAATAAAAGTTTATGTATAGTTATAAGGTATAGTAGAAACACTACCTGTAAGAATAGAAAATAATGTCATATGGTCGTTTTCACAATTGAAACGCTACGAAGTCCAAAAATATTAATGTTACTTTTTAGGTTAGGATTTGCCGTTATAAAGAAATAAATGTGCTAGAACGAATTATTTAACACTCGAAGTTTAGTCTAAAATAGTAATAGTTACTTAATAATACATATCTATGTTCTAAAACGTCTTTTTTACTTTGTGAATTCCTTAAAACCAGCTGCCCATATGTCACTGCTTAGATTCTCGATGATTGTCAATTTATATTGAGTGTCGAGCATAAATGTCAAACGTCAAAAAATACGTTTCAATCGTCCTAACTCAATTACATATTGCATGATTCATTAATTTAATTATTCATTTATTTTTAAATAATCTGTATTATACATTGACAATAAAAAAGAAATACTTACTGAGGAAATAAAACGTAAAATAATGTATGAAACTCAGAAACAGAGTTGAATAAAGTCAAGTAGCAGTGTGTAAAATGGAACGTTGTAAAAAATGGTGGTTGAGATGCGTTCAAAACATGCTAATATGTTTACCCTTAAAGTAGAATAAGCAAAACAAAAAACAAAATTTAAAAAAAATCCTGCGTTTCTTTTAACATTGTGATAAGCGTAATTAATATAAAATTTAATTAGCTGTTTTTTAAGATTTATTTCATTTCTATACATAGTCAGGTGAAAAATGGGCATTCCTCTTTGCCAATGACTAGAGCTACACGACCAAAACCAACCGTACCAGCTTGGCAGTGCAGAATTGAGAGCCGTATTGGTTGGGGCCAGAGCACTCATCGGCAAACTAATCTGCTTCAGGGAGGGCAATACTCGTCCAAAAGTGATGCGCTTTGTGAGACGGCCGTTCTCAGGGACTGATATCAGCCCTCAGAACTATATGTCGTGTGTCACAGTGAGAGTGCATCGACTTCCTGAAGCAGAAAGTGTATGCATGGGCGAACCGTCTTGGTAGGTATGAGCGGCGAGTAGAGCTATTCATTCAGAATCGCAGCTTCCAGAGCGATGAAAGGTGGGTTTATAGGGTAGGGAGCGATCGGACCAAGGTGTGGCTGATACGTGCCTGCCGGATGATGATGCCACTTGTTTCTGGCTCAGTATCTGGTCGATGCCTGTCAGTCACACCGAAGATGATTGGACTAGGGAGATCGAGCGAGCGTGTGATCATATACCGGAAATGGGGGCACTTAATGTAGCTCGTGCAGTCCGTCCGTTACCCGACTGGAAATCTCCAGGGCCGGAAGGGCTGCTCAACTTTTGGGTAAAATGGGTTCCAGTCAGCCTTAGAGTCAGGGTCACTGCCCCAGTTCCTAACGACAGGAATAACCCACCTATACGGCAGTATCTGATAGATTCGCAACAGAAACTGGATATGGTTGCCTTAAATGTTTCACTTATATGAAATGCCTGCTGTACTTAAAACATCATTCCTGTTGTGTCAAATATATATTGGATATGTGGATGGTTGGACGTTCGGTCATTTTCCGTTCTTTGCTGCTTCAAATGTACCTGACAGATGGAGCAACAGTATAACAACGGGTTTTACTGAGACAGTTCTTGTTGTTTTCGTTTCTTAATGTTTCAATTGCTATGGTATGGTGGCTAAGGTATGTTGAAACTGTTTGCACTCCCTGTCACTTGTCCCTAAAGGTTCATTAGAAAACCAGCGTCAGACAGCATCTGTTTGGCATTAATGCTGAAATGAACCCTTTTGGCGCAGCCGAGAGGCACACACTATTGTTGTTTTTTTTTTAAATAGTTTTTTGTGCTTTACGACCTGCGTACAAATAAATATTTTTCTTTCTTCTTTCTTTCTTTACCTGCTCGATAAATCAGGTAGACTGCGGAACCCAAAAATTATAGACCGATCACTTGTCTACCGACGGTCTATAAAGTTCTCACATCCATTTTGAGAGCTTTAATAAACATACATATAGACACCAACTCTTAAAAGAAAGTATTAAATAGTCTTTTGTCAAGTGGAAACAAGGTGCGAGCCTTCAACGGTTGGGCCATGCCGGTTTTGATGTACTCTTTCGGCATACTCAAATGCACTTAGATTGAACTTGACGCCCTGGATTAGAGGGTCCGTACACTGCTGACTGCAAACCGAATGCATCACCCACGGTCATCGGTAATGAGACTGTATATCCCGCGAAAGTGTGGATGTCGAGGCTTTTTAAACGCTAAGACCCTCCACAATCGCGAGATATGCAGTCTCAAGGAATATTTCCTTAAAGTCGACGTGGGGATGCATCGTGATGTGGTCGCGGTAGACAAGGGCCTCACCCTGCTCTTCTTGGCTAAAGACAACTGGCGCGAGCCAGTTGTGCTTGACACTAATGATCGTAAGGAGCTTCACGGACGCTTGTTTTTCCGTAGCTTGACAGATGGAGCAACAGTATAACAACGGGTTTTACTGAGACAGTTCTTGTTGTTTTCGTTTCTTAATGTTTCAATTGCTATGGTATGGTGGCTAAGGTATGTTGAAACTGTTTGCACTCCCTGTCACTTGTCCCTAAAGGTTCATTAGAAAACCAGCGTCAGACAGCATCTGTTTGGCATTAATGCTGAAATGAACCCTTTTGGCGCAGCCGAGAGGCACACACTATTGTTGTTTTTTTTTTAAATAGTTTTTTGTGCTTTACGACCTGCGTACAAATAAATATTTTTCTTTCTTCTTTCTTTCTTTACCTGCTCGATAAATCAGGTAGACTGCGGAACCCAAAAATTATAGACCGATCACTTGTCTACCGACGGTCTATAAAGTTCTCACATCCATTTTGAGAGCTTTAATAAACATACATATAGACACCAACTCTTAAAAGAAAGTATTAAATAGTCTTTTGTCAAGTGGAAACAAGGTGCGAGCCTTCAACGGTTGGGCCATGCCGGTTTTGATGTACTCTTTCGGCATACTCAAATGCACTTAGATTGAACTTGACGCCCTGGATTAGAGGGTCCGTACACTGCTGACTGCAAACCGAATGCATCACCCACGGTCATCGGTAATGAGACTGTATATCCCGCGAAAGTGTGGATGTCGAGGCTTTTTAAACGCTAAGACCCTCCACAATCGCGAGATATGCAGTCTCAAGGAATATTTCCTTAAAGTCGACGTGGGGATGCATCGTGATGTGGTCGCGGTAGACAAGGGCCTCACCCTGCTCTTCTTGGCTAAAGACAACTGGCGCGAGCCAGTTGTGCTTGACACTAATGATCGTAAGGAGCTTCACGGACGCTTGTTTTTCCGTAGCTTGGCTGCATTTCGGTGACTTTTTTGGGGATACCAAAGGTTTTTTCTGTGCAATTGTGAACGAAGTAATGATGACGAACAATTACCGGAGATTTATTGTGAAAGACGGCATGGTAGACATCTGTCGGGCATGCCACTGTCCACGTGAATAAGACACATTATCTCCGGGTGTTCTCGTCTAGCTAACGAAGAGTACTTGCTTAGACACAACCTTGTTTCCAGGATCATCCATCAGCAATTTTGCTCTGCAATATAGCCTTGTGGAATCGGAAGTACCGTACTACAGGTATGTGCCCGACCCAGTTCTCGAAAATGGAAATATCACATTGTACTGGGATCGATTTATCATCACTGGTAGGACTATTGGTGGTGGATCGAGTAGAGCGGCGTACAATGATTGTTGACATAATGGTCTCGCATGACGGTAACCTCGTGAAAGCCGAGAAAGAAAAACAAATCAAGTATCTTGACTTGGCTCGCGAGGTTGTCGACATGTGGGATGTGGACTCAGCAATCATTGTGACGATAGTCGTGACGGCCAATGGCTTAATAGCCAAGAGCCTCGACAAACACCTAAGGAGGCTCTCGTTGGGCAGCTGGATCAAGGGCTTGATTCAGAAAGCGGTACTTCTGGACACGGCTCGCATTGTCAGGAGGTTCCTCTTTCTGGAGCTCTAACCGATGGTAGCTTTGACCCTGTTCCCGATACCGGTGGGATTAAAAAAAAATGCTTCTTTTTAAATGATTTTTGAAAAATATTTTAAAAAAATATTGAAGTATAAGTTTTAAATGTAATAAAGGAGATACTAATGCTTAATGGCAAGGCAAAGAGCTTTACGGACACTTTTCCCGGCCCCTTCATGGGCCTGATGTAGAATTTTTGGCGTCTGTATCCTGACGACGTTTCGGTGAACTCTTTGGAGAAACCGAAGGTTTTGTCTGAGCGATTATGGATCAACAAGTTATCATGATGAATAATTTATATTGTTACGGATATGTTCGAGTGAGCGACGGGCTGCGCCCCGCCCCTCCCCATACCGGGGAGTAACTTCTTTAAAATTAAAGCAGTGTGCAACAGACTAGCGAGTTTGATTGACAAGTGTCACCTTGGAGTAAGGGGAACGCCACTGAAACTTTTACTGATTATTTACACGACCGGTACCAATGTGTTAGAATAGATAATATTACGAGCGATGAGCAGAAAATACTGATTTTGGTGTTCCTCAGGGGAGTATTTTCGGCCCCACGCTATTCCTTATTTATATTAACGACCTGTATAATCTAAATATTAAGGTGGCAAAATTATATCATATGCCGACGACACGGCGTTAATATTTACCGCTAAAACCAGTAGTGAACTGTTCGAAATCGCTCAAGTAGGTTTTAATACCGTGACTAATTGGCTCCAAAGCAATTTACTAACATTAAAAGCCGACAAGAAGAGATCGCAGAAAGCGATATGGCTGCCCATTGTACGTTTTTTTGTATGATATTTTTTTTTTTGTTATGTCATTTTGTGGTGTACAATAAAGTATATTTAAACAAATATAAATAAATATTCACTTCTCCATGCGCAAGCCTCAACTCATTACTAACCCTCATTTATATGCCCATCAATGTGGAAACCGTACAGTCAACGTGTGTAAATGTCCCTTTTTCCTCAAAACGAGCAACATAAAATACCTGGGGGTAAAAATGGACGACACACTCTCTTTTAAAAAACATATTGAAAGCCTAGCTAATAGAGTGCTCAAACATATGTTTAAAAAAAATTGCGAACAATCTCAGATCCAAAATTAATAAACCAAGTTTATTTGACCCTATGTCAATCTATAATTCAATACTGTATCACTTCTTAGGGTGGCGCACCAAAAACCAATTTGCTTCCTCCTGAAAGTGCTCAGAGAGCTATTTTAAAGAGATCTGTGAAATAAATCCTGCAAGGTACTGACGGTAGGCCAGCTTTTCATTATGCACTTAGTATTAAAACAGCACACTCTGCTTACCTACAATGCTACCAATACTAACAAGAGACGGAATGACATAGTATGCTTATCTACTCGTAATGCAACCTCGAAACATGTATTTGTATAAAAGATTTTTACATTCTTAGGCCCATTTCTGTACAATAAATTAAATAGAAAACTAAGTATCTATAAATTAAATAATTATAGCTGTAAACAAATTATACTTAAATATTTATTAATTATTGATTATGCACACACAGAAGATCTACTTGTTGTCTGCAAATAGATCCACCAACATGCTATTTTACTGTTATTTACCTAAGTTTTAATTTAGTTTTTAGTTTAAAAAACTAAATTAATTACTTAATATAATAAATTAACAATGAGTACATCATTGTTAATTTATTATATTAAGTAATTTTGGACTTTCTAGCCTGAAAAACAGATTCAACCTAGTTCAGGCATATTAGCAACTGTGTTCTTTTAAATTGTTATTGTATCGATTGTGACCCTTTTATATAAACAAACTCTTATTATTATTATTACCTTCCTTTCGCATAAATACTTAATAAATAACACGTGGCGACGTGCGAACTCACATTTATATTACTATGTCTACGGAAGCCACCTTACGCTTTTGACCACTAGTCGCAAGATTGGAATAGTAACAAGTTACGTTAGTAAAACTTCTTTGACGACCACTTCGCACCAAAAAGGTTCGGGTTTGCAGAGAAGTAATCTTCTATTCGGCAACAAAACGACCAGGAGAAACGCATACTCAATAGACAAAAAAGAGGATTAGCGACATACTGTGCATTCAAGAATTTGGAGGAGGCCTTACTAAACCAATTATTATGGGTATGGCGGCAGGACGAGATCGGGACAAACTTTTTATGCAGGATCAGCAGGAGCTGACCCTCGTGAAGTCCATCGACTTGTAAGAGAGCATGCGCTGCGCGCGCGTTGCCTCGTCGGTGGCAGCGTCGGGCACTAACAGCATCGGCGCAGCGGGCCCAGACGGCGTCTTCAACATATCCAAAATGGAAAAGTGCACTGTGTGTCGATTCACAAATCATAAAGAAAATCAGTGTCGTTATAAAAACTATAAGTGTAAAAAGTGCGGAAATAAGGGCCATTTACGAAAAATGTGCCCAAACGAGGGTAAAGTGAAGTTCGTGAAGGAAGGAACTGTGGATGACGGAGGCTACGACGGTGATAAGCGTCATCTCGGAAGAAACCTACAACTCAAATTTTACACGATTACAATTGTCAGTCAGCAACAAAAAGATATTTAGATAATTAAATTACTTTTTGCTAACTTCGAATCATCGAGGGATAATATTAAAACAATCGGAGTTGTTTATTTGCTTGTATCGTTATCTGGGCCGAACGCATACTATGAATATGTACGTAGTGCGCGCAGGCGGACCACTGCTGCTTGGTCGCGACTTTACTCGTGAGTTCGACCTTGAGCTGGCACCTGCACGTGTACATGCCGTTCTAGACCAAGTGGTATGAGTTGCTTGTCAATATTGGCATGGTTAGTATACTCGTACCGGCGTACGAGTATACTAACCATGCCAATATTGACAAGCAACTCCTTTTCCTAAAGTTTTCTCAGGCAACCTCGGATCGTTTAACAAACCTAAAATAGATTTACATTTAAAGTCGACTCTAAACCATTTTTTTAAAGACTGGTACCTTACGCTCCGCGCACGATTATTGTCGCGATTATTGGCATTTTGAAGCCAGTGGAACACTCCAAATTCGCATCGCAGTCGTGCCTGTTTTGAAAAAGAATGGCAGCATCAGATTATGTGCAGATTATTCAATAACAATTAATAATCGACCAATTTCCCTTGCGGACGGAACACGTTTTGTTGGCTAAGTTGCACGAGAGCGTACACTTCAGTAAAATTGATTTGAACTCACAGAGATAAACCTGCATTAATACGCACTGCGGTTATTTTTAATTTCACTCGATTTGTATTTGGGTTGGCCAGCGGACCCGCCATTTCCATACGCAGAGACTCATCATGGTTTTACAACGATTAAATGATGCTAAAGTGACGGTAGAGATAAGGAAATGTGTTTTTTTAAAACGAGATTTATTTTTATGTCTAGGTCACGTCATTGATAAACGTGGTGTTAGGAAGTTGCCAGAGAAAGTCAAAGCTATTTCAAAAGCTCCCTCCAGCCAAATAACGTGTCACAATAGTAGTCGTTAATAATTCAAAGGCGGTTATAAGTAAATTAAATGATTTTATGTCACGGTTTGGGGTTCCACACACGTTGGTGACTGACAACGGTACATCTTTTACGTCGTTGGAATTTAGGGATTTTTGTAAACTTAACGGAATTGAGCATATCCTAGCTTCCAGCTTCCTTGGCCAGTAATGAGCAAGCCGAGAGTTTTGTGATAATTGTAAAAAAGGGGCTTAAAACCATGATTCTGGAGGCTTGTAATAAAAAATCAATACAAGCAAAAGTTTTATTCGATTACAGGCTCAGAAAATAGACTTAAAAATAGCACCACTGTTAAAACTACCGCGGAGATAGTTTTCGGGCGTGCTCTGCGCTCGCGGCTGGATCTGTTGAATCTGACCGTGCCGTCGCCTTCGTCCACAGACCTAATTCAGATTGTCGCACGCAATCAGTCCTTTTAGGTTAAATATTACCACGGAATAAACCGAACAGACTTCAAAGAAAAAGACAGGGTATGGATAACTAAAACTACAAATAATAAATAAATTTGGATGAAAGGAATAATAATTAATACCTAAACCATTGGCAATTTAAGCATATTTCCACCATTATATGCCTATATGCCTATATTCAGATTAAGACAGTGTTTATCTAGGTTCCTACATCGTTTTTTTTTCCAATTTTCTTACCTAAAATGAAGTTTAAGCTAGTTGTATTTACAGCGTAAATGACATATTTTCTCATCGTTTTTTCTGTTCTATAAACAACAATATTTGTAATGTTATTGTATTAGAAACATATCTCATATTATCTAGTTACGAATAGTCGAAAAGAATAAGTTTTCATTCATCATTTTTCTTATAACGGAACACATCAAAATTTATCACGCTAATGTCAATGTGTGCGTGGTCGTACTGCTCGCGGTAGTAGGTGTGTATCGCTCGGACAAACACACATTACATTACCGCAACGTTGCGCACGCCGGGGTATTCTGTTTGTTGTCAGTGTTAGACGGTTACTTTATTGTCCTGTGAGTGCGTATTTATTTGCTTTCTAAATTGTATTGTACAATTTCTGGCACTATTGACTTATGCTGTGAGCTTGGATTTAGATTTGCCTTGTTATTTGGTATCGAGTAACCTAACCATTCTTAAGAACTTTAGCTTTGCTTACGGACTTATTCTAAGTCCGTAAGAATATTTATTATTTACAACATTTTATACGATTTGGTTCGGTTGCCGACATGAGCTCCGAACTTTGGCATGTATTTGACAGTTAGTATTACCGAATGATATATTATAACTTACCTACCTACTTAGTTACTAAGTGTTTGCATAGAATCCGCCAAGCAATAAGTCGGTAATCGTAAAACTCAAATTTTACAGGAAAATAATATAATAATAATAATTATAAGCTCAGCTCAGCTCCGCCTCGCCGCCGCCGGATTCCAGCTCCACCGTGAGTGCTGTGACGACACCGGCCGCGGTAGTTGCGTCGAGCTCGAGCGACGAGTATTTTTCCCCGCCGACGTCGCCAACACCTGTTCGTCGGCAGGGGAGAGGCCGGCCACCGAAGAGCTTGGGACTTAGGGGCCATCCGGCCCCGAGCCGGGTCCCCGCTGCCGGTGGTTGTGTGCAGCGCATGAGATGGACTCAGTCTATGAACGAGAACGTCATGCGCGCATATTATGGGTCTACAGAGGGGGGAACTCACCTCACTGCGTACCGTGATAGGATGCTGTCTCTTTTTCTGGAACTAGAACCAACCGTCAGCGTCTCGGCCCAACGACTGTCGGATCAGGTGCGGGTCATCCAACGCAATCATAGGTTGGACGATGCCGCACTTGATAGGCAGCGCTCAGAGATACTGAGCAACCTTATCGTCTCGACTCCGGCACAAACCGCGGTACAAGCGTCAACCATTGATCTACCGCGGTCCAATCATGGTGTTGAAGAAGAAGATGATAGGGTTACCACAGTAAGTAGCCAATGCAACGACCGATTAAGGAGCGCACTGGAAGATGCGTTTCGCGAGTATGGATCCACTCCGACCGAACTTAGACCGCGATTACCACGCCTACCTATGCACAAAAAAAATAGGGCGCTGGTGTGTGCCCTGGACTCGCAACTTAAGAATGTGTTCGAGCACAGCGAGGATCTCGTTGATACACACTCGATCCTGTATTGCGCGGCTGTTGCGGCATGTCGTTTAGCTAACGTCAAGTTTCCAAACGTTGACGGAGCTGCTCGACCAAAACCATCCGTACCAGCCTGGCAATGCAGGATCGAGCGTCGTATCGATGGAGCCATGGTACTCATAGGCAAACTATACTGTTTCAGGGAGGGCAATACAAGACCACGAGTGATGCGCTTTGTGAGGCGGGCATTTGCGGGGACTGAAATAAACCCTCGAGAATACATGTCCCGTGTCACAGAGCGCATCGACTTCCTGAAGCAGAAAGTTTGTGCATGGGCGAGCCATTCGTCGGTATAAGCGGCGGGTTGATCGATACACGCAGAATCGCATGTTCCAGAGCGATGAAAGGTGGGTATATAGAGCTTGGGAGCGACCTGAACAAAATTTGACAGACGTGTACCGCCCAGATGATGCCGCCACAAGTGCATTCTGGCGCAGCATCTGGTCAGTACCCGTCTGTCACACTGAGGCTGACTGGATGCAGGATGTCGAGCGAGTGTGTGAAACTATACCAGAAATGGAAACAGTCCTAATTACGCCATCAGACGTTGCCAGAGCAGTCCGTCCGTTACCGAACTGGAAATCGCCAGGGCCGGATGGATTGCACAACTTTTGGTTGAAATGGCTAATTAGTTCGCACACTAGCCTGGCAGCTCAGTTCCAGTCAGCCTTAGAGTCTGGGTCGCTACCGCAGTTTCTATCAACAGGCGTTACCCACCTGCTCCATAAGTCAGGTAGTCCCACGGAACCCAAGAATTATAGACCGATCACGTGTTTGTCGACGATCTATAAACTTCTTACATCCATTTTGAGAGCGAAAATTAATACACACATTGACAGTAACTCGATTATGTCTGCCTCTCAAAATGGATGTAGGAACGGGTCCCGAGGTACTAAGGAGCTACTCCTCATCGACATGGCCATTAGCCAACAGGTTCGTCGCTCCCGCAAGGATCTGTCGACATGCTGGATAGATTATAAGAAGGCCTACGACTCGGTGCCACATACATGGCTTGTGAGGGTGCTGGAGTTATACAAGATAGATGCAACTCTACGCACCTTCCTTAAGTCCTGTATGGGGCAATGGAGGACGGTCCTTCGCTATCCGGGGTGTCAACGGATCCAGGGGAATGACGAGCCTGTCTGGATTAAACGGGGAATATTTCAGGGCGACAGTTTGAGTCCACTTTGGTTCTGCTTAGCTCTGAATCCTCTAAGCACACTGCTGGAGGATTCAGGTCTAGGCTATCGGTTGAAGAGAGGTGGTCAGGTCATATCTCACCTTCTTTTCATGGATGACTTGAAAATCTTTGCCCCCAACAAATTGCAACTGATGGAGTTACTAAAGGTAACTGAAACATTCAGTAGCGCCATCAGGATGGAATTTGGTGTGGACAAATGTGCAATCATGCATGTTAAGCGAGGTGAGATTATGGAATCCGAAGGTATTCAACTTTCGGATTCCATACACCTTAGATCCCTCTCTTCATCCGAAAGCTACAAGTATTTGGGTATGTCGGAAGCGTTAGGCATCAACGTTATTAACATGAAGCAATCGTTGAAGGAGCGCTTCTTTGGCCGCCTGAAGAAGGTATTAATTAGTCTTCTTTCGGGCGGAAACAAGGTGCGCGCCTTCAACGGTTGGGTCATGCCGATTTTGATGTACTCTTTCGGCATACTCAAATGGACCCAAACCGAACTTGACGCCCTGGATAGGCGGGTCCGTACACTTCTGACCGCAAACCGGATGCATCACCCAGGATCATCGGTGATGAGACTGTACATCCCGCGAAAGTGCGGGGGTCGAGGCTTTTTAAATGCGAAAACCCTCCACAACCGCGAGGTGTGCAGTCTCAGGGAATATTTTTTTAAAGCCGAATTGGGTATGCACCGTGATGTGGTCGCAGTGGACAAGGGGCTTACCCCGCTCTCCATGGCTAAAGAGAACTGGCACAAACCTGTAGTACTTACTACCGATGACCGTAAGGCGGTATGGCAAAGCAAGGAGCTTCACGGGCGCTTCTATCGGGCTCTTCATGAGCCTGGTGTAGATTTCCTAGCGTCCGTATCCTGGCTACGTTTTGGTGACCTTTTCGGGGAAACTGAAGGTTTCGTCTGTGCAATTATGGACGAAGTTATCTTGACGAATAACTACCGGATACATATTATGAAGGACGGGATGGTTGACGTGTGTCGGGCATGCCACCGTCCAGGTGAGTCCATCAGACATATTATCTCTGGTTGCTCTCGTCTGGCTAACGGCGAGTACTTGCACAGGCATAACCAAGTAGCCAGGACTATTCACCAGCAACTTGCTTTGCAATACAAACTTGTAGATTCTGAGGTACCGTATTACAAGTATGTACCCGACCCAGTTCTCGAAAATGACCTTGTCACGTTGTACTGGGATCGGTCTATCATTACTGACAGGACAATTATCGCTAATAAGCCTGACATAGTAGTGATAGATCGATTAGCGCGCCGCACAATGATTATCGATGTTACCATTCCACATGACGAGAACCTCGTGAAAGCTGAGAAAGAGAAACAAATTAAATATCTCGACTTAGCACACGAGGTTGTTGACATGTGGAATGTGAGCTCGGCTGTCATTGTGCCGATTGTCGTATCGGCCAATGGCCTGATGGCAAAAAGCCTCGACCACCATCTCTCGAAGCTTTCGTTAGGCGGTTGGATCAAGGGCCTGATTCAGAAGGCAGTACTCCTCGATACGGCTCGCATTGTGAGGAGGTTCCTGTCTCTGGAGCCCTAACCACCAGTAGCTTGGACCCTGCTCCCGCTACCGGCGGACCACTATTTTTTATATTTTTAAATGTTTTTTTTTTTAAAGTTGTTTTATAAAAATATTTAAAAATGTATTAGAATAAGGATAAAAATAAATAAACGACATAATAATAATAATCTTTATTTGGAACAAAAACACATTTTACAAATTGATTGCGTACGTAAATAGCTACATTAGTTACAAACTGTGGCGCAGCTATTAACGCCAACCTCCAAGAAGGAGACTACGGCATTCCAAATTCCAGGGATAAAAATACAAGGGTTTAAAAAAGAACAGTTACAAAGAATTAAAAATAAAATTTTAAGTGTTTAACGTTGTGCATGTGGGGGTGTTGTATGTGAGTGTATTGCGTGTCTGTAGGGTGTAAGTGTTGAGTGCGCTTGTGGAACCCCACGAGCACACTCTACGCTACGTGTATTTGGTGTGCATGTTTACGGATGAAAGATCTTTAGGGTTTCACTAAATTCTCAATTTCTTCGTATGTGAGAGTATGAAGCCATTTATCACTAATTCTTTTGCAATCCCGGAGAGTACATGGATAAATAGTAAGAACTTTATTAATTTTATTATAAATCACGGGACTGCAGAAAGTGAACTGCAAGCGGACAATTTCCAATTTAACACCTGATGTCGAACAAACTCTGTCAGTCCTACGTTTATGTCTTCTAAACTCAGGGTCAAAAGACAAACTTGAATGCTTCTGCAACACTGTACTTAGCACAAAAGAGTGCCTTACTGTAGGTAGCTTCCATAGCGTGTACAGTTCGCTGGTAGGGAAGCGATAGGGTTTGAAGGCCATTACCTTAAGGACAGCCCTCTGCGCCCTCTCCAATCGCAGCAAAAGACATTTACCCGCACCACCCCAGGCCGAAATACAGTACGTTAAAACAGAATGGGCAAGAGCAAAGTACACAGTTCTCAGGGTAGCGAAATTGGCAGAGGTCCTTAGATTTTTTAAAACAAAAATCAATTTTCTCACCCTAGAGACCAGTGAATTTATTTGCCCACTCCATGTCAACGTGTGATCGACCCAGACTCCAAGATATTTTATTGAGTCCGTGCGCATAACTTCAGGACAGCCACAGGTGGCAGCCCTCATTGTATGGCATGCATGAGCTGTCAGACGGAAGGGTGGGGCTGGTTGTGACGCTTTCCTTGGACTAAAAGTTATAAATCTGGTTTTATCCGCGTTGAGGGTGAGCAAATTATGTGTGCGCCATCTCATGATAACTTGCAATGCTGACTCTGCCTGAAGCCGAGCCTCGTTCCAGTCACAGCCACTAACCAGAACAACAGTATCATCAGCGTAAGCAATTACTTTGGTGTTTGTAAGATCAAGTTTACAGAGCTCGTTTATGTAAACCAGGAAAAGGGTAGGTCCTAAGACACTACCTTGTGGTACTCCATAGGTGAGGAATGCTTCCTTACTAGTGTGGTGGTTTATCTTGATGATTTGCGAGCGATCACTAAGGTAACTCTTAAACAAACTAAGCGGTAGGCCTCGTACACCAATCCTTTCTAGTTTATTGAGTAGAAGGGGGATAGAGACAGTGTCAAAAGCTTTAGAAAGATCAAGGAAGATAGCTATGGATTTATCCTTGTTGTTTAGATTTTACGCTACTGAACCTATTAATTCTAATATGGCATCCTCTGTGTTTTTGCCTGATCTGAATCCATATTGGTTATCTGCGAGAATATTTTGTGATCTAAGGTAATCCAGCAGACGTTTGTTTATTACTTTTTCGAGGAGCTTAGACAGAATTGATAATACCGATATGGGTCTGTAGTTGTTGACACTGTCTCTGTCTCCACTCTTGTGAATAGGGTGCACAACAGCCTTTTTAAACACTTTAGGGAATAATCCAGATGTAAGGGCAAGGTTGAAAACATGGCAGATAACTGGGACAAGGGTGTTTCTAGTAATGTATTTTTGTTTTATTGAATATGTATATTTTCAAGGAGTCGAAGAATTGCGTTCATTGATACATCAACTGGAAGCATTTTCTTTCTGTAATTCAATAAAGATGTCAACATTAATTTATTTGTGGGAAATAGTTTGCAATAATTTATTTATTTATTTAGTAATAAAAGGCTCGCACACACTGACGCGACAGCGGGACACAAAGGCACCACGTGTCGCGCGACGAGCGGTGACTTTGTGTCGCGCTGTAGCGTCGCGCCTGTTTTCCTTTAAGAAAATAAATAAAATAAAAATAAGACAATTAAGTAAATTGTTTCAGTAATATACATATAATGCAGTATATTTGCTGAAAATGTTGGTACGTAACATTACAATACGGACTTTTTGAACGATATTTCTTACTAGCTTCCGCCCGCGGCGTCGCCCTTGTGGAGTGTTGATGAAAAGTTGCCTAGGTCCTTCCCCAGGCTTCAAACGCAGTTCAGCGGATTAGCCGTGAAACATCACAGCTCTGTGCACCTCCCGCGGTGTCCGCCGCAGTGGTAACTTTTGAACCATCCGTCCAAATGAATAAGTGTAACAAAGTTTATCAACAACAAATACCAAAAGCGATAAAGGTATTCATTTTGATGAGAACTATCTAAATACTCTAAAATGTGTATTGTAAAAACAAAAAAGCAATTCATTTATGGCTCACTATTTTGGCTATGATAGCTTCCAAATAAAAGGTAGATGTATGCTGTCACGGAGTTTTATTTAGAATTGTCTGTCATAAACAATTCTAAATAAAAGTCCGTAAATAAAAGCCCACGATACATTGTCTTCGTGTACACGTCAACACGAACACGATACGGCTTAGGCAGCGCACGACATGATAGCTCTCAGAGAGCTGGATTTTTTCCGACTTACTTTATACTTATCATTATATTATGGACAAATCACACAAAATCTTTATAAGTTATAGTCTATTTGTGTTATTATGATGTATAAGCTATATTACTGTTAAGTTTCATCAAAATCCGTTCAGTAGATTTTGCGTGAAAGGGTAACAAACATCCATCTATCCATCCTCACAAGCTTTGAAATATTATTATTATTATAGTAGGAAGTAGGTTGGATAGAAGGATAAGTAGGATTTCAAAGACGACACGTTTTTTTTTTACTGTGTTTTTTTTAGATTGATACAGTATCAGTATCGTTGCAAAACGTTGTCGTCGAAAACGAGACCAGGCGATACATAGTTATTTATTAATCAATTATTTACTTTAAAATGCTTGTAAGTTCCCATAACGGTTAGAGCTTACTCAAAATAATTCGCCCACGTTCTTAACATTTATAAACTGCACCTAACCTATAATCAATGTCAATATTGTTTTAAGATTTTAAATGAAACCGCAAGTTCTACAGGCATTAGGACAAATGTCAGGTTAACAGTAATAAAAAATACATTAAAAATGAATATCTACATTGTTAAAACTAAAAAGATGGTTAAAAGACATAAGTTCTTTGTTAAAAATGTCAAACTTAATAGAGAAAGGCTAAATTTACTTAAACAATAAGATATGTATTATTTTAATTTGGAACAAAGTACGACAGACGGAGATACAACATTGACACGGAGGTCTTGCGATCTAAACTTGACCATTTACAGGAGAAACTTAGTTCAATGACTATCAAATATAATACCTCTGAAGATCTCATGAGGCTGAGCTGGTAAACTCACAATCAAAAACCTGTGAGCATTGTAAGACACCGTCCCATGTATCAAACTCAACTCAAACTCAAAGCATTTATTTCAAATAAACCAATTACAGGCACTTTTGAATTGTCAAGGTCGGAAAATGAAGCTAGTTGCCCATTCCAAAGCGTATATCCACCGGACCATTCATTGTCAACATACAATACCACCTTACCGCAGCTTTGTGTTTATTTGACATTTCCTGCTATTAATAGTTCCAATAAAAATGTAAAGACAAAGTAAAAATGATATAATATTATTTTGTGATGAGATTGGAAAGGACTTAGGCCACTAGCTGACAGGTGAATATCCAGGATACTCCGTAATAAACTACTATATGCCTGGCTGTTCCTTATTTGAAATTTTTAAATGTAACTTTAACCAAGAGACTACATAAATAATGTTCATGGGTAATAAGGGAAATGTTAACAAAGGAGATTTTCTCCAATATTATAAAACACTGTGTAATCTTAAAATAAGAAAAAATGTGTTGTTTACATTCCCTTAGTTACAGTTTGCCACAGGCAGAAAATAACTTAAGATTTAAAATATTGAATAGTTGTAACGAATTGCATTTACCTAACAGAAATCGAAATAATTTAGTCCGTTTTCTGAGGTCTTCCTACAAACTTTTATTATTTAAGTAAACAAGATGAACGAGACAAGTATCGAATGATTATCGAACCCCTTCAAGTAATTTTATGAATACAAACAAAAATTGTTAATTTTAGGTATTATCAATAACATATCCAAAACTATAAATAGTAAATATTTGAAAATAACATCAAGCAGGCGCAGGTGAGATTCGAACTCAGGACTTGCCATAATCGATCCTACCGAAGCACGGTAACGACGCAGCTAGCATGCCACAAGTTAGTTGAAATCATGAACTACTATCAATTACAGACAAAGTGAGTGTGTGTGCGTGTCTATAGTATAGAAACAACTTATAGAAGAAGGCCGTAAGTGAAACTGAAGCCTCAATCTATTTCTTTGTGAGATTGATAATGGACTTACTCGTATGAGCGTAAATGTACATTAGAAACAAGATCAAAACAGCCGATAAAAAAATAAAGACGGTTTGGAAAATCATCAATGACGAAACTTGTTAGTTTCGTCATTGATGATTTTCCAAACCGTCTTCGTCAATCATTATTCAATCATTATTATGTCTTATAGTCGTGGACTATAAGACATAGTAATGATTACACACTACAGACTTCAAGTGGTCTCGTAAGCACTAACAAAGAAGTTGCTCAAAAATTTTACTGAAACCTTAAACTCCTCGCCCTTGCGTTCTATTGGAGCAAACGTTTCATCTTGCCGGATTGAATTTAAATTCAAGCATAAAAACCCCATAATAGTAGTGAAAGCCTTCAAGCAAATCAAGATCAAACTAACAGAAGAGATCTTCTGTTAGTTTGATCTTAGATAAACTTGAAACTTTGAAACTTTGATAGACATTTCCCATAGATATGGAGTCTATATGTCTATGTATCAAAGTTTGTACCTCCAATATTGAGACTATAGTGACGTAATTGGCTTTAATATTTAATTTGTGTGTGGATCAAGGAGTCTTCCCGGATCTAATTAAATACAGTAAGGTAATACCACTTTTCAAATCCGGGGACAGTAAATACACCAATAATTATAGACCGTATCCGTGTTGCCGGTTTTCAGCAAGGTGTTTCAAAAGGTAATGCTGAATCAAATGTAAAATTATTTTTACACCAATAAAATCTTACACGGTCAACAGTATGGTTTCACCAAGGGACGTTGTACGACAGCCGCTGGTGTCATCTTATTAAAACACATAGCTATTTACGGCGTGGGAAGAGGTCCAAGACGCCATAGTAATCTTTTGTAACCTCTCCAAGGCATTTGATTGCGTCGACCACGAAGCCTTACTCTTCACACTACGGACTCGGAAAACTTCTACTTCATTTGTTTAAAACCCAACCACAAATGGTGTTATTTGCTGAAGATACTTCCTTAAATTTTAAAATAAATAGGCGTGCATCAAATCTTGACGACGTAAATAAACCCTTACTGCCGTTCCAAAATTGTTTCACTGCTAATAATTTAGTATTAAATGGGAAAAAACGAAGTGCATAAGATTTTCTTTACCAAACGCCAAAAGTACTAATTGTGAGATAGTATTGAATCAAGAAAAACTAGAATTCTTCGATAAAACTGTTTTCCTGGGGATCGTGCTTGACTCAAAGCTTAAATGGGGTCCTCATTCAACATCCCTTGCAGGACGGCTAAGTTCAGCAGCATAGGCTGTGAGAAAAATCCTTCAATTTACCGATGTAGGGACCGTGCGAATAGTCTATTTTAGTTACTTTCGTAGTATTATGTCGTACGGTATTTTACCAAGTGGACGGGCTGCAGATATCGAGTCTATTTTCGTTCTGCATAAAAGAACCATCAGAGCCATATATGGCCTTCGCAGGCGCGACTTTCTAAGGGAACTGTTCAAAGATATTAACATCATGACGGTACGATTGTCAATATATCTATGAAAACATCATATACGTAAGGGAAAAAATACGTCTTTTGAGAAAAAGAGGTGAAAGACAATTATATCACTAGAAATAGGGACCAATTAGTTAGGGACTAAAGTAGACTCATCTTTCATGGTGTACTGTTTAAAATTTTACCATAAAATACCGCCCACATACTTCAACTGAATGAGACGAAATTTACACTCCACAACTAATTAATTATCATTTGAAATACTGTTGGAGCTGCTGAAGATTGTAAGAATATATTTGCATTGTATAAACTCAATCTCCTTTGTATTATATAAATGCATAGCACAGGTGTGAGTACTTTGTACTCTGGAGCTACCCATTTACCGGGTAATGTCTTATATTGACTTGAATGTGCCCTGGTGGCTGATAGTATGTCATGCTCACTCAAATGTCTCGCCGACGGTTTCGCGTGTGTTGGATCATTTAGCTCCATTCAAAATGGTTGACCTGAATGGTGCTGATCCATGCGTCATGTTCGTGAACGGGCGCCATCAGTTGGGACTGGTCATCTCTTAGCTGCCACGGCTTATTTTAATAACGTATTTTTTGGATTGTTCTTATTTATTTTTTGCTGCGTTATGGACTATTTTATCTGGCGGTTTTTGTACATCATTCTTACATATAGGATCAACATTAATGCTGTAACTAATATATTTGTAAGAACGATATTATTTAAAAGAGTGTCCATGGAGTTTCTTGACCTTTTTTCTACATAGGTACCTACTACGCTTTGGAATGGGAATTAGCTTCATATTTCAGACTGACCGACTCCTTGTCAATTCAAAAGTGCCTGCTTTTTTAAAACCCGGGGAGTATATCTGAGACAAAAAGGTGTCACTGCACGCCACTGCGACAACGGGAGTGGGGAACGGGGGACGAGGGGCCGACAGCCGGGGACCTGCGGCCAATAACTCAAAAAAGACGGATCACAGAGGCGTTCTTACGTCCAATTTAGAACCATACCTATTATTACAGTCCCCGTTTAATTTTAAAACACCTCTGGGAATCCACAACATATGAGTACGGCTGCCCTATCGCCGTCTATCAATCGATAATTTAGAGGCCAAATAATGGCTTTTGATTTGAAGAGATATGAGGAACAGGGTGTAAAATTCACTCATACTCTTTAGAAAAGGGAGGATCCTCCGACCAGATGGATGTCGTATCTGGTGGGCAACTGCCCGATGATTGTTGTCGGGAAGTTGTATATATGCTTATGCTTATATGCTATCTGCGCGGTTAAACTCTGCTTGCGCTATGCAGGATTGATGCGTTTGTTCGCATGTGGCAGTGTAGATGCCGCCACACCACTCCCCTCCGAAGACCGGAGGTCGATAGTGGACTAAGTCTTGTATCTTGCGATGCTTGCCAATGCCAGTTGGGTTCCAATGGGTTGGAACCGGGTGTCGCATAGTTCGCGGTGAGTCGGAACTGTCTGCGAAGACGCCCCAGTGCGTCGGGGTGGCTGACTGCTGGTGTCGACCAGGAGAGGGATTAAGCGCTCTGCTTGTGGACCGGCCGAATGTGCAGTGTGCTGTGCCAAGGTTGATGATGAGGATGAAGGTAATGACCAGGTATGCGCTTGCGCTGCATGCTGATGGTCAGGACAACCGTTCAAGCCGTGGTTGCTGGCTGGCTGTGTGACTTGCGGGAGTGATGATGATGACGTCACGCTGGAGTAGCACGATAGTGGACTAAGTCTTGTATCTTGCGATGCTTGCCAATGCCAGTTGGGTTCCAGTGGATTGGAACCGGGTGTCGCATAGTTCGCTGTGACTCGGAACTGTCTGCGAAGATGCCCCAGTGAGTCGGGGTGGCTGCACGAAGGCTGCGCTGACGTTCATCACGTCGGGGTCACCAGTGAAGAGATGATGTTCATCATGTCGGGGTCACCAGTGAAAAGATATTGTTCGGAGATAGGTGTGCTAAGGTTCACTCATACTGTTTAGAAAAGGGAGGATCCTCCGACCAGATGGATGTCGTATCTGGTGGGCAACTGCCCGATGATTGTTGTCGGGAAGTTATATATATGCTATCTACGCGGTAAACTCTGCTTGCGCGATGCAGGATTGATGCGTTTGTTCGCATGTGGCGGTGTAGATGCCGCCACATCACTCCCCTCCGAAGACCGGAGGTCGATAGTGGACTAAGTCTTGTATCTTGCGATGCTTGCCAATGCCAGTTGGGTTCCAATGGGTTGGAACCGGGTGTCGCATAGTTCGCGGTGAGTCGGAACTGTCTGCGAAGACGCCCCAGTGCGTCGGGGTGGCTGACTGCTGGTGTCGACCAGGAGAGGGATTAAGCGCTCTGCTTGTGGACCGGCCGAATGTGCAGTGTGCTGTGCCAAGGTTGATGATGAGGATGAAGGTAATGACCAGGTATGCGCTTGCGCTGCATGCTGATGGTCAGGACAACCGTTCAAGCCGTGGTTGCTGGCTGGCTGTGTGACTTGCGGGAGTGATGATGATGACGTCACGCTGAAGTAGTTGCACGAAGGCTGCGCTGAAATTCATACTCGGGGTCACCAGTGAAGAGATATGAGGAACAGGGTGTAAAGTTAACTCTTGTTCGCATGTGGCGGTGTAGATGCCGCCACAGATTTTATAAAATAGCATGTAAGATGTGATTATAAATTTAGATGAAAAGGTCCGTCTAAGGCAGTCTATCCCAACGTGGGCGATAACGCCCTCTTGTGGGCGCTGCAGGCCTAAAGGGGGGCGGTAAGAGACCCAGAAAAAAAAGGGGCATTGTGTAGGGCTTTGGGGTCGATTTATAATTTCATCTACCTAGCTAGGAAGACTCTTAGACACCGACTGAGCTCTCGACTCTCGACTACATCTTGTGAACATCAACTAATATTATTTAAGATATAGCTCAAACTCGGTTCGATATAAAAGACCGCGGGCAATCATGTTTTAACAAGTTTTTGTTTAATAATCCGAATTGTACATTCCTATCCCAATCGGCTGGTTCTATAATACTTGTTCTTGCTTGTCGCGTGCACGTTTGTCTTATTCCTGTTGGTGCGTGCTGCTTATGCAATCCTATATAAACGACGTAATTTTATTTTATTTTCATTTGCGGTTTCGCGCATAATTGATAAGCAGTACTTGATTTCAACACTTACGTATTTCTTAAAACAAAACAATGTCGGAAGTAAAAAAGAAGAGACGGCAATACTCTGCGGAATATATTAAATTCGGATTTATTGAAAATCCCACAAACCCGTCGTCGCCTTTGTGTCTTCTATGTCTAAAAACATATTCGAACGAAGCAATGAAGCCTTCAAGACTGCAAGATCATTTGAATAAAATGCATCCAGATAAGACAGAAAAGAATGTAGCATATTTTCAAGACCTAGAGAAGAAGCATAATACTCAGCCAAGTGTATCAAAACTATTTTCGGCGGCTGCTAAGCACGACGGACTTCGAGCTTCGTACAATATCTCTTTGTTAATTGCTCAAAAAGGCAAACCACACACAACATTAATTTTGCCTGCAATAAAGGAAGTAGTAACTACTGTGCTTCATAAACCGGCCGCAGATATTATCCGTAAAATTCCTTTGAGTAATAATTCTGTGCAAAGACGAATTGATGAAATGGCTGAAAACATTAAAGAATCATTGTGCAATCATCTGAGGACTAGTCAATTCTCAGTTCAGCTCGATGAGTCCACTTTACCAACGAATGAAGCGTTGTTGCTATCTTACGTGAGGTTTATTAAAGATGAGAAAATACGTGAAGAACTATTGTTTGCCAGAAATTTGGAGACAGATACAAAAGGCGAAACCATATTCAATACATTGGAAAAGTTTTGTGACGAGAAAGAGATTCCTTTGAAAAATATTAAATCAGTTGCTACGGATGGCGCTCCGGCTATGACAGGGCGCCATAAAGGCTTCATAGCATACTTAAAGAATAAAATTCCAGATGTCCTTGCTATACATTGCGTTATTCATAGACAACATTTGGTTGCTAGAAACTTAAGTGAACGACTATTTCAATCACTGCAATATGTCATCAAAGCAGTCAATAAAATCCGTAGCAGCTCTTTTAATGATAGATTATTTCATCAGCTTTGTGTTACTAATGACAAAGATTTCAACCGTTTGTTGCTTCATACTGAAGTTCGTTGGCTGTCAAGAGGCAATTGTCTGATTCGATTTTACAAACTGTTTGACTCTATGATAGAGTTCTTGGAAACTAAAGATACAGAACTGCGCAACAAGCTCATAACATCAAAGAATGATATAGCTTACATGACAGACCTGTATAAAATGTTCAACGACATGAACCTCCAACTGCAAGGCGATGAACTAAATTTAATTAAAACAAAAAATGTCGTTGCTGCTTTCGCAGCCAAACTGCTTCTGCACAAAAAGAATATGGGCAGACGTGAGTTTCACAATTTTCCGAATTTATCAGTATACTGCAGTAACGACGACTTGTTTGCCTACTGCCAACATTTGGAAAACCTCCACATTGACTTCACCGAACGATATCAGGACATTTTAAACTGGGAAATACCAGACTGGGTGTTGGATCCGTTTTCAAATGTCAACACAGCAATGTCACCTCAGCTGGAAGAAGAACTTATAGAATTGACAACAAACGAAGAAATAAAAACCTAGTTCAAAAATGGATATCAAGAATTTTGGCTACAAAAACCGATCCCGCAATTGTACCCTGGATTGTGGTTAATTGTTCAACGATTTTTGATAGCATTCCCATCGTCATATTTGTGTGAACGTGGATTTAGTGCTGTGGCAACGCTGCTTACTAAAAAGAGAAATCGTTTGCGTGTTACCGAACGTGGCGACTTTTTATAAGAATTGATTGTTTGTTTTATTTTCAATAAAAGGTACTCTGTCCGAATACTATAAATTTGCGTTTCAATAATCAGTTATAAGTACTTAGCGGTTTTTAAGTATGTTTAAAAAGCGGGGCGTTAAAAAATAATTTATTCTTAAAGTGGGCAGTAGACAAAAAAAGGTTGGGAACCCCTGGTCTAAGGCCTAAGCGGTGTGGCAGTGCGCATGTAGGTGACGCTTATGACAATTACGTACTTATGCTTGAAATATGTAGGTATTCTAACCAAAATTATAATAATGGTGTAAGTACTACTAACAACCATGAACAACATTATTTAAGATAATCAGCCAATCTCACAGTTGGCTGTTTTTCTTAATCGTAAAAAATGTGTTGGCTTGCCCTAATTTTGACCCCTAGACACACCCCTGGATTGGAAGTAACAGATGACCTCATTCAGATACCGCGACATACAAAATGGCTGCCCAAGTGTAGTGTATCATGATTACAATATGAGCACGGATACGGTCATAAGATTAGTTTTGCCTTTTAAGCAATTTCCTGAGTAATTTAAATAATAATGCCAATACACAACAACAGGATTTTTTTAAACACGTCACAAGCTTTTGACTTATAAGCACATGAAGATTTATAAAAAAATAGAAAGCATTGGAACAAGAAGACTAGAACTGCAGTGGACTTTGTCATATTTAAGTGATCGGAAACAATACGTTCTCATAGATAAAATACATGAAAACTTACTTTCTTCCTATTCTTCGTACTCCAGGGAAGATAAATGTGGCGTCCCTCAAGGAATGTTTTAAGACCCATTTTATTTAAATTATTTTTACATATAATACATATTTGAACACTAGTGCGTCATCATGAGTAATCTCAATTACCGTGACTTCTGATAAGAAATATGAATCAATACGTGATCATGAAATGGACATGAATAATTCTATTGTCAATGTTTTACAGCTAGCTAATTAATAATCAACTTAGACAAATATAATTGTATACACTTTAATAAGTCTTAACATGCTAAATACAATTTAAACTTAATATTGATAGACTGAATAAAGTTACACAAATCAAATTCTTGGGTGTAGGTAGTCATAGAACTAGACTTAAATTGGAAAGTACAACTAGATAACTTGTGCAATAGGATCAATTTATTTGCTTGTGCTCTCAGACAAGTTAAGAGCGTAACCAACATAAAAAAACGGCAAGACCTACATACCACGCATAACTAGAATCAATTTTACGATACAGTGACAGTACGTGTAAGTATAGAGTATTTGTTAAACAAATATGTGGATATTATATAAACCAAACTGTAACAACTTTACACCTACTCTGTTAAGGCAAATAAAGACTTATGTTTTCTTATAAATTGTTGGCAAATCTCTTTTATTGAATATTTACAAGATACTGCAATTAAGTATGACACCCACTTCCAACATATCAGTTCTTCGGGACTATGATCTGGACGAGCGGGTCACGTCACATTACGGGCCGGATTTTGGAACATAGACATCGATGGGTCCGACAGAGACGGCGCTGGTCGTAGCGGTCGTCTGTTCGATATTCACAAAGATATGGACCAGTTGCTGGCCCATGATGGCGATCTCCCCAGCGACGGATTCTCCCACATGGACATGACTGGGATAAACGGTGACGGGGCTGGTAGTAGCGGTGCCCTGGTGGACAGTCACGACTATCCGGACCCGAGGATCACCGGAATCTGTGGGGTTGGCTTTAACGACGGACCTAGGAGAGCGGTTGAGGAGTATCTGTTCTAGTGCAGCAGCGGTGTCGGAGTTAGTGCTGGGGCTCTGGATGGTGACATTGTTCCCCTGAGACCTCAAAGGCCTGATTGCGGGGACCGAAGCCACGGCGGTGATAAGGGTGATGGCGATGAAGTATTTCATATTGACAGTATCTGCGAATTGAAATTGATATTAAGTATAGAGAAATTTTGAGAAGAGTTTTAAAGTCGTCAAAGGTTGAGAGTTTTTCCCCCCTTTTTTATATCTAATATGAGATTACAAACGTAACTATTCAAATTGGTTAATATTTATGTATTACTTAAATATTACTAATTATCTTAAGAATAGCCTAAACCATGTTCCGGCCTAAGGTTTTGTAAACTGGAAAATTACCTTTACCTGCACACCAATTGCGTAACACACTTTCAATCATAATCCGAGTGTTTTGAAGGATATTGATAATCCATTGTTTCATACGTTTAAGAAGTTTGTCTGCTCACCAACGTAAATAACACAATGAACGTAGGTGAAGTGTCAAAATGAAACCGTTCGCGATTAATTGTGATTATATGTGTTGCGTAATCACCCTGCTGCATGTAGTAAAATTTTATAAATGCGACGTGATATAAGAAGGGAAGTACAGTCAGCGAGGCCTAAGCTGCGCTTTGCATTTGTGTGAGTGCACGTAGCGACACGATCTTTGTTTGGTTTTAACCGGTTTATAAAATCGGCCTAAGGCACTGTGCGTCCCTCCCTAACAGTTTAAATAATTTGGAGCCAAACGAATTCATCATAGTGATAAACGACTTGCCGGAAGTGGTCAAACATGGCTCTTGCTTATTATTTGCGGATGACCATAAGATGCTGCTTGAGGTTAATAGTGAATCCGATTGCGGACGATTGCAGGAGGATAAAGATTGGGTAGTAGAATGGAGGTCAACGAGCTTTTTTTAACGTGTCGAAGTGCTCGGTGTTGAATTTTACGCGCGCGCGTGCCCCACTAGTGCACGAGTAAGTGGTGGGCGCCTACGCAACGAGTCTCTGAGGTACGGGATTTGGGCGATGCTGTCACTCACACATATTACGGGGATCTGTTATCGCGTAGGGCGTATAGAAACTTGGTATTTGTTCTGAGGCAGACAAGGCACTTCACTAACATTGCAACAGTCAGGGTCCTGTATGACGCACTTTTCAGGAGTCATCTCGAATATGGTGCTGTCATATTGGCTCCGCATGAGGCCAAGTACTCGGGAATGCTGGAACGCGTACAGAACAAGTTCAGGCGCCACTTGTACAAGAAACTACCCACTCTGTTTGTGCTCGGTATAGTCGAGTATAAACAACTGAGGGTACGACGGGAATTCAAGCATGTCACGTACTCGTATCTGGTTCGGTTACTTCGTGGCATTGAGCATAACCCAGGAGTACTGCATAGCCTGAGTGTATGTATACTAGACCGCTGTGTGTGGAGTTGTAAGGGAGATTTTAAAAATAAATATATTTTTTAGAGCAGTGATGAATTTATTATGCAAAAGATAATTAATGATTAAATAAAACTTTTATTTCTACCTTCCAAACTAACATAAAGTATAAAACACAACTTGTGTTTATAATATAGTTTAAACTCACAACTATCACTCATATAGATTTTCCTTTGATACTTAGGTAATTTGTTCTCAAATAAATAAGCGCTAAACGTATTTAGTGCTCCATACATTTTGAGCAGTGACATGCCATCAAGAGTAAGCCTTACTTGTAACATATGCCCTTTTCGTAGAAATCTTTAACATAATGTCTCAAAAGTTCTTCTGCCACGGGTAACAAACTAGAACAAATCTAAAATCCGCAGTAGAACATCAAAAGTTTGAAAACGCATTTGATGGCAGTACATACGAATCAGGCAGAATAACTATGCCAAGATAGTAAAACAAAGATCTGAATTCGATCTCGAATCGTTACCATACCAGAACCTAACGTGCGGTTGAGCACCGGTATAGGAGTAGAAAGGAGTATCTCCGAAAATTGGAGGAAGCTGTTGGCGGGGACACGACTCGACAGCATCTCCTATACTGTGGCAGATTTGGTAAGTGCTGTCGTATTACCAAGTGTCCTTGCTCTATTTCCTGCCTTACTGTAATTTGTGTATTTTAATTCTAGTGTAATATGTGTGTCTATCTATAAGCTGAAATCGCGATAGGCACCCACTTACCTTATCGCGTTAAGATATTCCGTGAAATACCTCTTGAAATACTACGATTGTTCTGTGTTGTGCCACTAGACAGGTACTTACAGTAAAACAATATCGCTCAGAGACTATGGTGCTAACTATACACCGTACAAACTTATTGCAGATTAATGCCAAGATATGATGGCAATCCTAAATTACTTTTATATTATATTAGAGAGGTAGAAAGTCTAATAACTTTAACTAGTGAAGCAGATCGTTCGCATTCGGCATTTATCTGCCTGATTAAGAAAAGGCTAAGTGAGCCATCGATGCTATAGCATATAAAGAATATCTTAGTTCCTTGGAGTCGGTTAAAAGTGCGGTAGGTTAGTTGGTCGGTTATGCAGGAACTCACACGAGTACGTAAGTCAAAGAATGAGAATTCGGAAACCTTTGGCAAACGGCTCCGTGACACATTATACTCTGCAGGAGAACATGGTAATAAATCTTATTAATAATAATAAATCATTTATTTCAGGCTACAATTGCCTATAAACATATACCTTAGCAACTAACATATATAAAGTATAAAACAAAATTTAGTTATTACGAAAAGATGTTAATTGAAAAGTACGTAAACCATTTGGTTGTCGCCATATACGCTCCAACGGAATATCATGAACCCAGAACAGCGTCAACAATGGATACAGACTTTTTTCTTTGTTGCCCTGGAAAACCCGACCATCATCAGGTAACTTCCGACCAGGCCAGACCGGCTCAGGTTATGTTAGAAGTGCAAACTTTAGGAACCAACCTGACGTTCCAAAACAGCAGGTTAATCATATTGAGGTATTATCGGACGTCACCATGCGTACGGCAGGTAAGCCAGAAAAAACACACTTCGCATCGGGTCAGTATATTCTATATCCCGAGCCAAATGGAAGGTCAGATGCAACCAATAACCATTGGTCGTCTGCCAATTCGTAGACACCAGTAGCAACGCCTTTGACTGATATTTATTTTTAATTTATTTATTTGATACACCAACAGCAGTACATACAAACAAATTACGTATAGGCAGAGTCAGACTGGTACGTATAGGGATATATACCAGTCCTTTTCTTATAATAATCACATAATGTAAAGAAAAAATTTGTTTGTAAGTTAATGGATATTATGTCTTGGTCGGGGTTATACGTAAAATCAAAGCAAACCTTATGTATTTATTTATTTATTTATTTATTAAAACTTTATGCACAAGTAAAAAAATACTGTACAAAGGCGGACTTAATGCCTGAGGCATTTTCTACCAGTCAACCTTAGGGTGATGCAGAGACAAAACATGGCAGGTGCAACAAAGGGGATAGATAACTCGAAAAAGAATACACTACTAAAAAATAAATACTTAAATACATACATATAAACTGATTAAACTTTGTCAGGAGAAACAACGATAGGTAGATGAGAAAACGAATCCAGCAAATCAGCGTTGAGATGATTTAACAAACTTCTCACGAATATGTTCACGAGCCTTCACTTTGAAAGATAACCGACTGGTTGCCATCCTGATGTTCAGAGGGAGCGCATTCCAAAGAAAGACCGCCTGGACAAAGAAAGAAGAGTGAATAAAACCAGAGCGGTGAGAAGGACATCGTAGAAGACGATTGTTGGTGGAACGAAGATTTTTACTATGAGCAGAGCATAAGTATTGAACATGGGGGGTCAGATAAGAAGGAGAAGTAGGTTTGTCGAGTATAGAATATAACATAGACAGAGCCCTCAACTCTCTACGCTGACGTATGGGTAACAATTTTAAAAGCAATCGGTGTGCAGACACATGATCATACTTACGTAGATTGAAGACAAATCGAATGCAGTTATTTAGAAGGCGGTCAAATTTATTGAGGAGATCTGCATTCAGGTCATAGTAACACACATCACCATGGTCTATTATGGCAAAGATTAGGGACTGTACAAGCATACTCTTTATGTGTGATGGAAGGAGGTTTTTCAACCGGTAGAGTGCCCGCAACGTTCCGGTGACTTTTTTACTAACAGTCGTGACCTGCTTTCGCCAGTCAAGACATGTGTCGACATGCAGACCAAGATCCTTAACATCGGAGCTAAACGGGATGACGGAGTTATCAAACATTACAGGTGGTACAATAACGCCTTTCACTTTCATCATACTGTAGGGGCTCCCTACAATGATAGCCTGACACTTCGTAGGGTTTACTGCCACCCCAAATCTATATATTTTCTTCCATTTAATACTAAATTATTAGCAGTAAACCAATTTTGTACCTGCAGTAGGGCGTTATTTACGTCGCCAAGATTTGATGAACGCCTATTAATTTAAAAATGATCGTTAGCAAATAACACCATTTGTGATTGGGTTTTAAACAAATGAGGTAGATCATTAATATAAACTAAAAAGAGGAAAGGACCCAATATCGAGCCTTGTGGTACACCCATTGTTAGTTTTATACCGAGTGAATTGACACCGTTTATTTGGACTTGCTGTTGCCTATCATTCAAATCAGATTAAAGAATTCAACTATATGTTTTTAATAGATACAGGAGCCAGTCATTCTGTTATTGCTTAAGATGAAATTTTTAGTACTATTTTCGAATACTGTGTAGAATCAAAGGATATCAAATAGTTACGGCACATAGCTCATCAGTTCACGACTAAGTAGTTAGTATACCTGCCCTTGCCTCCTGCTTTTAAGTCGATGCAATGTAAGTAAAAGAAAGCTGCGATGTAAGTCATAATTTTTTAATATTTGACTTCGAAACGAAATACAAGGGCTTCAATCTTCTAAAGAAACTAAAATGCAATATTGTATAAAACAATAACGCGCTACGGACATCAACAGCACAAATGCCTCTTCACTTTAGCTCTTTACCGCAAAGGGTAAAATAATCCCTAAGTGTGAAAAGACAGTTACTGTTAAAATTAACTTCATGATTGGGCAATACTAACACGATGATTTTTTATCAGTTAGATAACTTTAAATCACTGGCAGCTATAATTAACTTTAGTAATGGTTGTTTTAAAACTTCAGTTATTAATTTAAGTTATGATAAGAAATGTACTCCAGATAGATTTCAATGGAGTTAGAGTTGTATAATGAGGCTACTAACATTTAAAGTCATAACATGAATACACTACCAGTGCAACCAGATAGCGCTTGTATATTAAATGAAAACCTAAAGAAAATTCGTACAGGACATATGAATGAAGAAGAAAAGCGTAAAGTTACTAGGCTATTTTATCAGTATAGGGACCTATTCTATTCAGAAGATATTCCACTGACCTTTACACATGCAGTTAAACACGAACTCAACTCAGACTGAGTGATGATACACCGGTTTTTGTACGTAGTTACAGACAAGCCCCTCAACAACAGGATGAGATTCATAAGCAAGTAGATAAAATTTAAAAGCAAGGCATTGTTAGAGAGAGTATATCCCCGTGGTCATGTCCCGTGCATATTGTCCCAAAAAACCCGATGCATCAGGTTAAGTTAAATGAAGACCTGTAATAGACTATAGACGACTAAATGAACGTATAATCGAAGACAACTATCATTTGCCTAACATCCATGATATCTTAGATAGATTAGGACCGAACCAGTATTATACGACCCTAGACCTCGCCAGCGGTTACCACCAAGTAGAGATGCACCCCAATGATATTGATAACACAACGTTTACAACTGAACGAGAACATTACGAGTTCATACGAATGCCCTTTGGCCTAAAGATTAAGAGGAATAGATAACGTTTATACATACTTGGATGACATCTTCATTAGATCTAGATCAATTATCATCATTCAATAGTTACCTTTGACATTATGGGTACAAAACTAAACCCATTTTGTCAAATATACCAGGCCACTCAGAAAGGATTGCGAAAAAAGTTTTTATGTATGAGAGACTGGCCAGTTATAGCCTATTTTGAAAATATAATTATTTGTAAGTAAAAATAGGTACGTTCCAATTTAAAATTTCCCTCCTCATTGTTTGCGAGCTAATTTAAATTATCGTATCTCATTCAACAATGGATTTGCGCCGGGAACATTTTCACGCTATGATTTTTTAAGATTTCAAGTGTCGCCTGAAACCGGTCGAATCATACGATAGACTTCGATGGCATTCATGGATGGAGGCCCTTCTAAGGCAACCGTGTATAGTTGCTATAACGAATTCAAGTGCGGTTCACTAACTTTGGGGGATGAAGAAATAAGTGGTCGCCCTTTGAATGTTGATACGGAAGAAAAATACGTTTTCATCAGTAGCAGTTAAAAAAATTATAGCATTACGATGATAAATAAATTGTACTTACACCGGAAACACGGAGCACTCGACTACTTCACAGCACGGATAACAATATACTAGTCGGAGACTTTACTTAAGGGATTTACACTTACATTGAAACGTTGACATTTTACTTCGTTTTTCAATATTTCTCTACAGGGCCGGATCTTGGATTTATGGGGCCCTGGGCTGATTCTACATGGGCCTACATAATTACTCAACTAATTGCCAATGTGTCCAAAAACTGTTTTCTATAGTGATGTAGGTATACGGTAAACAAATAATACAATATTTTACTTATTGTATAATATGACTTAGTGTCTGTGTATACAAACAAGAACTGTACAACATTTTGCAAAATAAATTGACAGGTTATGTGTGGTTATGTTATACAAATTATCTATCACCTTTCTGCATTTTTGTGCTGAAAATTCCTTTATTTTCTCATTACATTGTAAGTCCTTTGTTAATCGCAAGTCACGGAAAGAACTAATAAACTATATAATTCGACATTGTTGTCCCATGCCTATTTTTTCATACATACGACATCCTGGAGAGTCACTCTGCTGCATTTGAAAGCAATATAGCAATTTGGGAACACATCAACAAGTTTCTTTTTATAAATTAGCATAAAAATGTCACTGCAAGAGGTGTAAGAATCTGGTTTAAACTGTGCAGTAAGTAAGATTTTAACTGAATACACTCATTCACTAAATGTTTGTCTACGTCATCTAGATAATAATCTATAATATTACGTATTCTTTCCAGATCTATGGGATCCATACTTTTGTCTTGCAAATCCATGAAAATTTTCGATTGTGTGCTTTTTATTTATATAAGTGTACATGCACAAAATTACGGCCATCCTAAAGTGTTATACAGAGCAATAGAAAAGAAAAGTGAAAATGCAATTCAAAAGAAAAAAAAATTAAAGACGAGAAAATAACAAAATTAACAACAAAACAGAAAGCAATCGAGTTAAATAAAAATAAAACATTATTTATACGAACACTAATTATTATCTTTCATTCATCTTCTCACAGAACCTTAAACATTCCCGACACACATCTTTCCATCTCCCGGCAAACAGGTCACACTTCGGTGTTGATGTTAGAAGAGCATTGAGCATGAACGAGGGGTTAGTGATCTCGTGATACTGTGCGTGCTGACGTTAGGTACGGCTAGTAGCCGGTGACTTCGCGGCCTCAGTTGTTGATTGGGCACAACAGAGACAAAAAGCCTTACCAACTGCTCCACCAAATCCTGGTAATCGGACTCACCCGGCATAATACGGCAGGCAGTGATAAGCAGAAAGTACTTATGCCTTTCTTAGAGGGAATTAAAATTTAGTACACCGAGTAAAATAATTGTGGGACAAAGAAAAGGGAAGATCCGTATGTAATTTTCATGTGATCTCTTATTATTTTCCTTAGATTGAATGGTTTGACATTTTTTATCTTACATTGTCATCTGTCAGTTTTTGTTTTTCTATGGTATGTCCTATACCATAGAAAAACAAAAACTGACAGATAATAAGAACTGACAGATAGTAAGAAATAAGAGGTCGTCTATTTATTGTAAAGCTATTGTAAAACTAGCGTAAAGCCAAGTTCTCACTGTAAGCAAATTTAATTGTTTCTGGCCAATAACCAAATATGAAGTTTTCTGATAGTTTTGGAAGAGGGTTAGGAAAATTACTTAGCAACAACCTGAGTCATTCTTCTCAAAACTTCTGTATGCCACAGACTTCCTACACACAAATAATGTCTTCAATAATTAGGAATGAATATGATCCAAATGGCATTATTACAGTACTTATAGGTAATAGTTATAATGTAACAAAAGATGACATCACTGATAGTGTCACCAAACTACTAAAGTTAAATTGCAAGAAAGTAATTTTGTGTGCTTTCCCATACTTTGAGCACTTGACAAATAGGCAAAACAACTACATTCACATGTTAAATAATTACATGCATTTCTTAGTTAGTCACCATAGTGACAAGTTTGTATTTTTTGACACCAACATTTTTGTTGAAAAGCTAAAGTCGACTAGAGATACTGTGTATCTGCCTATTAGTTTTAGACGTCAAATAGCTAGACTATTAGCTTTTATTATTAACCCAGACATATGTAGTATGTCGAAGTCACCTTTAGTTAGCACCACAATTAGTAATAGTACTAATGTTGAGGTGGTTAGCTCAGATAATTTAAACTAGTTTGTAAGACAACAGAAGGTACCACTAATAGTATAGTTCCACTTAAAAACAAAAAGGTATTTTCTAGCACTACAATAGTTAACTGTAGAAAAGGGGCTAAGCAGAAATCCTTGAAATTATTTCATAAAAATATTCAAGGATTTAACTCCAAACAATTGGAAATTGAATTGTTTTTAGAAAAAACTATGTTTGACATTATTTGCATAACTGAGCATTGGTTAAAAGATTCTGAAATGTTAATTAATTACGAGAATTATAATGTGGCCAGTTGTTTTAACCGAAAATCAATGCTGCGTGGTGGTTCACTAATCCTAATTAAACTTTGTATAAAATCAAAAGCTCGTAAAGACATAGTTGAACTATCGGTTGAACATAGCGTTGAACTGTCTTGTGTTGAGCTAGATAAGCATGTTATAGTGTGCGTTTACAGACCCCCAAATTATCAAAACTTCTATATATTTGAGTCAGTAATGGAAGATGTTTTGGCTAAACTTGCAACTGGTAATAAATCAGTTATTAACTGTGGAGATTTTAACATTAATATTTTAGAAAATAATTCAAATACCAGTAGATTATTGAATTTGTTTAAATCATTAAATTTGTCAAATGTGTTTTTGGAACCAACCCGAACAACTACAACTTCTGTTTCATGTATTGATAATGTATTTTGTTGCTGCGACTATTTAGATAAAGCTATCGTTAATTATCTCCCTTCAGATCACAGCGGTCAAGCCGTAACTTTTGAGTCCAACATAGCGATACAAAAAGTGCAGATACAATCCAGACCAATAACATTTGTTAATTTAAATAAATTTAAAAGCACTTTAATTTGTAAGTTGAGTATTCAGGACCTTACAATGAATAATGTTAATAGTTTGTATAAAGAATTCTTTTCGGTAGTTCAAACCGAGTTTAATAATATTTTTAAGAAGAAGTCTAAAAGTATCAGCCCTAAGTTTTTATTTAGTGACTGGGCAACTAAAGGACTTAGGAAAAGTAGGGAAAAACTTTTCGAGCTGTATGGCCTTAAGCCTTATATTAACACGGAAACTTTTAATAAGTATGTTGCTTCTTACTCAACATTTTTTAAGAACACTTGTAAGGCTGCTAAAACCTTATACATTAGCAACAAGGTAAAATCAGCAGACAATAAAATAAAGACGGTTTGGAAAATTATCAATAATGAAACGAACAGGATCAAAAAGCAAAATTCTGATTACATACTGGAGACGTCACGTGGTCTCATTTTGATTTGCGATAACAAAAAAGTTGCTCAGGAATTTGTGAATTTCTTTACCAGTGTCCCACTAAAAACCACTGAAATCTTAAATTCTTCGCCCTCGCGTGCTTTTGATTTAATGAGGGCGAATGTTTCTGCCTGCCCGATTGAATTTAACTTTAAGCTTGCTTTGCTTTTAAGCAAATCAAGATCAAATTGACCGAAGATCTTTGGGGAATGTCTATTAAAGTCCATCCTATTAAAGTCTATTAAAGTCCATAATTGAAACTATAGCACCTTACTTAGCCTTAATATTTAATTTGTGTGTGGATCAAGGAGTCTTCCCGGATCTAATGAAATACAGTAAGGTAATACCACTTTTAAAATCGGGGACAGTAAAGACACTAATAATTATAGACCTGTGTCCGTGTTGCCGGTTTTCAGCAAGGTTTTTGAAAAGATAATAATTAATCAGATGCTCAATCATTTTAATACTAATAAAATCCTTCACGAGCAACAGTATGGTTTCACCAAAGGGCGTTGTACGACCGACGCTGGTGTTACCTTATTAAAACATATTTTTAACGCGTGGGAAGAGGCTCAAGACGCCATAGGAATCTTTTGTGACCTCTCCAAGGCATTTGATTGCGTCGATCACGAAACCCTGCTTTTGAAACTTGAGCATTACGGACTTGGAAAACTTGCGCTCAGTTTAATAAAATCTTATTTAAATGATAGACAACAGCAAGTTCAAATAAATGGTGTCAATTCACTTGGTTTACAGGTAAAAATGGGTGTTCCACAAGGCTCGATATTGGGTCCTTTCCTCTTTTTTTAGTATATATTAATGACCTACTCCATTTATTAATAAATCAACCACAAATGGTGTTATTTGCTGACGATACTTCCTTAATTTTTAAGGTAGATAGACGTGCTTCAAATTTTGACGACGTAAATAACGCCCTACTGCTGGTCCAAAATTGGTTCACGGCTAATAATTTAGTACTAAATGGAAATAAAACTAAGTGTATAAGATTTTCTTTACCAAACGTCAAAAGTAGTGATTGTGAGATAGTATTGAATCAAGAGAAGCTAGAATTCGTCGATAAAACGGTTTTCTTGGGGATCACGCTCGACTCAAGGCTGCAATGGGGTCCTCATTTAACATCTCTAGCAGGACGGCTAAGTTCAGCAGCTTACGCTGTCAGAAAAATCCGTCAATTTACTGATGTAGATACTGCGAGGCTGGTCTATTTTAGTTACTTTCATAGTATCATGTCTTACGGTATTTTACTTTGGGGACGGGCTGCAGACATCGAGTCTATTTTTATTCTGCAGAAAAGAGCCATCAGAGCCATATATAATCTCCGCAGGCGCGATTCTCTAAGGGTATTGTTTTAGGATATTAACATCATGACTGTACCTTGTCAATACATCTATGAAAACATCATGTACGAAAGAAAAAAATTACATCTTTACAGTAAAAGAGGTGAAAGACATAATTATAGTACTAGAAATCGGGACCTATTAGTTCAACCAGGTTTCAGACTGGCTAAAGTAGACTCATCTTTCATGGGGTACTGTCTAAAATGTTATAATAAAATACCTCCCCACATACTTCAACTGAATGAGACAAAATTCAAATCCTTTGTCAAACGCACACTATTCAGGCAGGCATATTATAGGTTGGAGGATTACATAACTGATAAAAATGCCTGGCTTAATGTTGGTCCTGCTCCACACCACAACTAATTAATTGACATTTGAAACACTGTTGAAGCTGCTGAAGATAGTAAGAATTTATTTGCATTATATAAACTCAATCTCCTTTTTATTATGTAGATGCATTGGACAGATGTGAGTACTTTGTACTATAGAGCTACCATTTACCGGGTAATGTCATAGATTGACTTGAATGTGCCTTGGCGGCTGATAGTATGTCATGCTCACTCAAATGTCTCGACGACGCGACGGTGGCGCGTGTGTCGGATCATTTAGCTCCCTTCAAAATGGTTGAGCTGAATGCAGCTGATCCATGCGTCATGTTCGTGAACGGGCGCCGTCAGTTGGGACTGGTCATCTCTTAGCTGCCATGGCTTATTTTAATAATTAATTAGCTGGATTGTTTTTAATTATGTTTTGATGCACTCTGGACGCTTTTAACGTGTACGGTTTTTTGTACATCGTTCTCACTTATAGTGTCAACATTAACCGATGTAAGTAAGATATATGTAAAAACATTATTATTTAAAAGAGTGTCCATGGAGTTTCTTGCCCGTTCTTCTCCATAGGTACCTACTACGCTTTGGAATGGGCATCTAGCTTCATATTTCTGACTGACCGACTCCTTGACAATTCAAAAGTGCCTGTAAATGGTTTAATTGAAATAAATGATTTATGTTTGAGTTTGAGTTTGAACGTCGGCCAGGGACTATAAAAGGCACCTGTGTGTTTTCACCAGGTTCTTTTTTTACTCGTTCTTTTGACTCGCTGTTTTGGCTTATTTCCTTCCTTTTTTTCCTTCACTCTACTCTGACCAGTCTATGTTTTTCTAAAGCTCCTTAAATGTAAAAAGATATCTAAAAGCGAAACTCATTGAATTTATTTTTTATAACATCTTGTGTGCGCGAAGGTGTTCGACTCACTCGATCACCTCCGACCCTCCCACTTGCGTCTTCGAGAGGATTTCGAGACGTATTGGAGATATCTAATAACGTGGCGTGAGACGCCGCTGCCTGATGGTGTTCGACTCACTCAATCACTTACGTCTTCGAGAGGATTTCGAGACGTATTGGAGAGATCTAATAACATGGCGTGAGACGCCGCTGCCTGATGGTGTTCGACTCACTCGATCACCTCCGACCCTCCCACTTGCTTCTTCGAGAGGTGTTCAAGACGTATTGGAGAGATCTAATAACGATCGTGAGACGCCGCCGCCTGAACGTGTTCGACTCACTCTATAACATCCGACCCTCCCACTTGCGTCTACGAGAAGAGTTCGAGACGTCTTGGACAGAATAAATAACGAGGCGTGAGACGCCGCCTCCAGTACACTGGGACGAGAGGTCCTGACGTCCCCACTTTTAACATCCATTTTTTATTTCTATGATTGAGCACCTCGCGGGTTCCTCCCCGTCTAAGAACAACGGACGCGAGCTCCCACTCGACAGACTGCGGGCCGGAGGAGCGGCCGACGTGAGCTGCTTCGCGACCGCGAGCTGCTTCGCGACCGCGAGCTGCTTCGCGACCGCGAGCTGCTTCGCGACCGCGAGCTGCTTCGCGACCGCGAGCTGCTTCGCGACCGCGAGCTGCTTCGCGACCGCGAGCTGCTTCGCGACCGCGAGCTGCTTCGCGACCGCGACCTGCTACGCGACCGCGAGCTCCCACACGGCAGACTGCGGGCCGGAGGAGTGGCCGACGCGAGCTGCTACGCGTCAATTAACCGATTTAATTTCTACTTCTTTTATTTTTTCTACATACTATTTTAAAAATATGTTAACTTGTGACCACGTTTGGCCAGCCGGCTAAACGCTCGTTACACTGGGGCAAAAGGGATGATGACAATTTTTTTATTGTTATATAAATAAAATGTTTGTTTCCAAGTACTGCAAACGCTGTTATAAAAAGTGTAAAAGCTTAAACAATTTCCAAGTTATAACCGTTTTAAAGCAAGTGTTACACAAGGACAGCACCATCGTAGAAGTGAAGTCAGGATTATATGACTTCATACTAGCGCCATATATTGTCGGTACCGTGGGACAATGCCGTGAATAATCCCCACCAAAAATTTTTAAAGCGTGTAGCTTCTTCATATATTTACAGCGGTTAAACAGATTTTTTCAATTTTCTCATTTTTATTCTTTGTTTTTTTTTTTTACTTTTTTAAAATTAGTCATCATCCCTGATCATCTCCAAGATCCTTAATGGAAATCCCCGCTAAGGCTTAAGTGTTTTTCATGCTAAGACTTTTTAATGTTTTTTATTTCAAACCAACCCGCACGCGGGCGGGGTAATTTACAGCCCACTTCCTCTCACAGAGAGGGGGCCTGTGTCCCAGCAGTGGGAACATTATAGACTGATCATGCATGAGCATGTCACAATTTCTTCCTTACAAATCTGTAAATATATACTTGTATCAATCCAGAATGAAGTGATGGCAACTGAAGGCGAACTCCGAACATGGTGGCTGATTATGAAATATGTACCAGGCCACTCAGAAACTATTGCGAAATTTTTTTTCATGTCTTTCATGTCATAAAGAGACTGGCCAATTATCATGTTTTCAAAATATGATTATTTGTTATTAAAAATAGGAAAGTTCCAATTTAAAAATGTCCCTCCACATTGTTTACGAGCTAATTTGGATCTGGGCCTTTTCGTGCTATGGTTTTTTTACGATTTCTCGTGTTGCCTGAAACCGGACAAGCGACCAAACACAGGGCTCCGCGGGCTACTGCACCACCACGATAACGTGCCTTCGCACGTCGCATTCAAAACAAGGGATTTCCTGGACAGCACGCCGTTCAAACTCCTGGGTCACCCTCCTTATGGACTTGACCTAGCACCGTGTGACTTCTTTTTATTTCCGAAAATAAAAAATCTGCTTGAGCAACAAGGGATACAATTTTCGTCGCCGGAAGATGCACTGTCAGCGTTCAAGCAGGCTGTAAACGAGGTGTCTACGGCGGGCTACTACTACAACCCAATAGGCACGCAATAAGACGCTTGAAACTTTGTATAGAGGCTAGTGGAGACTTTGAAAAGATTTAATAAAAAATATTTCCCTATAGAACATTTATTTTAATTTTCGCAAATCTTTCTGAGTGTCCCACGTAAGAATGCTTTTTTTTTATTTTAACAGTAGAAATGGGCTCGAATTCAAAACTAGGAATGTCCTTACTGAACTGTTCTCTTTGAGAAGAGACTTAGCTATGATATATCAATGATGTGTGAAAAATATTTCTTAACTCCTCCCTCCCTCAGTCACTGTCCCTCGACTGTCAAATAAAAAATGCGGGATGCGGACGAATTATGTGTTCCCGCGACCCCGGCGTAGGTGTGAGATGGAACACCGGGGTGGTTTTTAGTCAGTAAGAGTTTGACAGACCCCTCCGCCCGCCCCAGGGCGGAGGACATCCATGAGGATTTTCCACCCCAGGAACAAAAAAAAAAAAAAAGGCGTGGGGTGCGTGATTTCAGCCGAGGCGGCGTTCGCATTAGCGGGAACACCCCCGTGGGATCTGGAGGCGCAAGTCCTCGCCGAGGTTCACCTGCGACGTGCGGAAGCTCGAGCGGAGAGCGGCAGTGGCCCGCCGCCTGAAGTGGTGATGAGGTGGCGCAGAGAGGCGAAGATTGCCATCATGAGGCAATGGGCGGAGAGGATGGAGACCCCTAGCGCCGGTCACTGGACTGTTGGGGCTATCGAGGCTATCCTAGAGGAGTGGGTACGGAGGCGACACGGGACGTTGTCTTTCAGTTTGGTGCAGGTACTGTCGGGGCATGGGTGTTTTGGCAAGTACCTGCACAAAGTGGCAAGACGGGAGGCGACCCCCGTGTGTCACCAGTGTGGTTACGGATGCAGACGAATTATGTGTTCCCGCGACCCCGGCGTAGGTGTGAGATGGAACACCGGGGTGGTTTTTTTTTTTTTTTTTTTTTTTTTTTGTCAGTAAGAGTCTGACAGAGAACAGAGAGAGGAGGACATCCATGAGGATTTTCCACCCCGGGAACAAAAAAAAAAAAAAAAGGCTCCACTACGTCCCTGTTGGGAACCAACAGGGCGGAGGCGAGTGCTGCAAAGCGGGCGCAGCAGAAGACTGTCGCGGCTGACGAGGTCAGCGAGTTGGCCCGACAGGCCCGAGAGCCGCGCTCTGCTCGAATGGCAGCGGGGGGACATAACGGGGGTGGCACTCAGTCGCCAGGTTTTGGACGGCGTGTTGAGGGAATTAAGGAGGCGGTTGAGGTCCTCCTTAATCGCACTACTACGGAGGAGACGGCGAAGCTATGGGAGGAGAATAGCCGTCTCCGATCCGAGTTGGAGGACCTCAAGCGGCAGTTCGCCGCCCAGAGTGTATTACCCGCTGCCAACAGCTCCTCTTCGGTCGCGGCTCTGTCGTCGGCTCCATCACCGGTCCCGTCGTCGACACCTGCTCTTGCGGATGCGGAGATCGAGAAGATCGCGCGCATCTGCATGATGCAGTGTGGGCAGATGGTGGGTGCCCGGATGGAGGCCATCGAGAAGAGGCTCCTCCCAGCGATGAATCTCCGCCCACCGCTCGCTGCGGACAAGCGGAAGGAGGGGCCAAAAAAGCTGGGGCCAATAGCCGCGGCGGCTGAGTCGACCGGGTCCGGGAAGGGGACCAAAAAACCCACGAAGGGTACGTCCGTGCTCACTTCCCAGGCGACTGCGCCACCAGCGGCCTTGCTCGCGCCTCCCACGGAGACATGGGCGATGGTCGTTAAGAAGGGCCGCCGTCGCGGGAAGAAGACGGCGCCACCGGCACCCGCTGGAGCACCGGCACCGAAGAAGGCACAAGGACCGCCTAAGGTCAGAGCCCCCCGCTCCGCGGCTGTAGTGATAACGCTGCAGCCCGGAGCCGTCGAAAGGGGCGTTACTTATAAGGCGGTCTTGACGCAGGCGAAAGCCAATGTCGCGTTCCCCGACCTTGGCACACCGTCCGGCTTCAGAATGAGGCCGGCGATTACGGGGGCGCGGCTGCTTGAGGTGTCGGGTGCCTCTAGCGGGGAAAAGGCGGACATCCTGGCCACCAAGCTGAGGGAGGTCCTCAACCCGGGGGTGCAGTTGCAGAGCCTCCTCGTGGCGCACCCTGGGCAACGTCAGCTCCAATCGCCCACCGGTACTGGTGGACAATTGGCGCTGGCGGCAAATCTCAACAAACGGGGAAGGGCACGGTTCCATTCCCCGATCATCTTTGATGGTCGTGGAAGGGAACCGGGCTAGGGAAGGGTCGTTGGAGTAGGTCGTACGCCCACCCCCCCTCTGCTTACAGAGTGTGAGTTGTGTGGGCGTAGTCTTGTTGGAGGAGAGGAAGAAAACCTCTTAAAAAAATTACCCCAACTCCAAGGTCGAGCGTGCCGAGGGGGTGTATGGCCGGAGGGTATCCGGTCGTTAGCGCTGGGGGGGGTCCAGGGGGATCAAAGGGACCGCACCCTTCAAAGGAAAAAATCATAATGGAAACAAAGTCAGTTGCAAATATTTTACCCCAGGGCGGTACCAGCTGCTTAGCAGTCGGAGAATCCGCCACGCATCCGATTTCGGATGCGTCATGCCCCTCGTATTCTGGGGGGGGCAACAACTGTCTGGAGAGAGGAGAGAGAGGGAGAACCCGGTCGCAGTCATTCGGGGACCCGCTAAGCGATGGTTTGGCGGGCCCTCGAGTGGCTGCCACCGGTCACCAGCGAGAAACGGAGCTTCTTTTGAAGCTCCCGCGCGTGGTGATTGAACCACTTGCCACCTCTGATGGCAACCAGAGCCAAGGAGGCTCCGGTCCCTCCGGGGACCACAGCAGGTCGGATCCGGACCTGAGCGGGCGCGGCAAGGCGCTGCTCAAGACGCGGCAGACGGAGGAAGAATCCCTGCCGGCACCAAAGGCGCCCAAGGTGACGAGTGGTCGGGGTCGTGCGGCTGCAAAGCCGGGGCGTGACTCATCGGGCCGCTTCACGCGCCCTGCTGCGCCGGTCCCATCGCAGGCTTCATCGCCGGCTCCGTCACCGGCTCCTTCGCCAGCTCCGTCGGAGAGCGCGGGGAGCGACGCCGAACTGGGGAGGGAGGACCTCGCGAGCATAGGCTTAGGCCTATGCTCCAACAGGGCGGAGGCAAATGCTGCCAAGAGGGCGCAGCGGAAGGCTGCCGCAGCCGACGTGGTGGCTGAAATGGCCAGCCAGAACAGGGAGAGACGCGCAGCCCGGATGGCAGCCGGAGGGAGCGTTACCGGATTGGCGCTCAGTAGCAGGTGCTGGACAGCGTGGGGGTCGCCATGATGGTTGCCACCAAGTCCGGCAACCTGAGGGGGACTTACGTTCGTGCCCTAAAGGAGGCGGTGGGCGGGATCAAGGAGGCGGTCGAGCTCCTCGTGAACCGCACCAGCACGGACGAGACGGCGAGGCTCTGGGAGGAGAATGACCGTCTCCGATCCAAGCTCGAGGAGCTCGAGCGGCAGTTTGCTGCCCAGAGGGCGGCTCCCGCCGCCCCCGGCGTCACTCCCGTCACGATCCCGCCGGCGGTCCGGCCGTCGCCTGCGCGTGCGGATGCGGAGATCGAAAAGATCGCCCGCATCTGCATGATGCAGTGCGGCGGAATGGTAAACGCCCGGTTGGAGGCGCTGGAGGCGCGACTCCCACCAGCTGCGACCCTCCGACCCCCGCTTGCGGCGGATAGGAGGAGAGCGGAGGAGGCCGCCGCCGGGATCAACTCCGCGTTGGGGGGCAGAAAGCCCGCGCAGGGGCCCAAAAAGCCCACGCAGGGGCCCAGGAAGCCCACAGGGGCTTCGCCCGCACCACCTCCAGCGACCGCGCCTCTGGCGACCCCGCCTACCGGTCCTCCGGCGACCGCACCACCTCCCGCCTCACCTCCCACCCAGGATGCCGAGGGGTGGACGACGGTGGGGAAGAAAAAAATGAAAAAGAAGAAGAAGAGCGGAAAGAACGCCGACGGAACACCGGCACCGGCCAAGACGCCTAAAAAGAAGTCGCGAGGACGGCGTAGGGCCCCACGCTCTGCGGCTGTGGTGATCACACTGCAGTCCGGAGCCGCTGAGAGGGGCGTCACCTACGCGGCGGTCCTCCGAGAGGCTAAGAGCAAGGTCGCGTACCTCGACCTTGGGACACCGTCCGGCCTCAGATTGAGGCCGGCGGTTACGGGGGCGCGGCTGCTCGAGGTGTCCGGTGCCTCCAGCCGCGAAAGGGCGGACGTTCTGGCCGCCAAGTTGAGGGAGGTCCTCAGCCCGGAGGACGTTCGGATTTCCAGGCCGATGAAGACCGCGGAGCTGCGAGTCAACGGCCTGGATGACTCGACGACCCCGGTTGAGGTCGTGGAGGCCATCGCCCGTGTCGGTGGATGCCCGCCCGACGACGTGCGGGCGGGTGAAATCCGCGCCGACGCCTCCGGGCTCGGCTCGATTTGGGTGAGGTGCCCGGTGGCGGCAGCGAACAAGGTGGCCGACGCTGGGCGTCTGTTGGTGGGATGGGTTGCAGCAAGAGTCAAACTGCTGCAGCCCAGGGCCATGCGGTGCTACCGGTGCCTGGACGTCGGGCACGTCAGGTGCCGATGTACCGCCGAAACGGACCGCAGCGATGAATGTTATCGCTGCGGCCAGTTCGGCCACAAGGCAGTCCAGTGCTCCGCGGCGCCAAACTGCAGCCTCTGCACAGCTGCAGGGAGGCCCGCCGGGCACAGATGGGGGGCGAAAGCTTGTGGCGTGCCCGCCAACAGAAGGAGGGGAAGGGGCCAGAAGGGCTCCTCTTCGGCCGACTCCCGGCCTGAGAATACTGCAGGGGGGGGGATGGACTGCGCATAAATGGCGCTGTTCCGTCTCCTCCAGGGCAACATCAACCACTCTGCCAGAGCTCAGGATCTCTTGCTCCAGAGCATGGCAGAGTGGTCGATTCACGTGGCCGTGGTCGCCGAGCCTACTGGGTCCCGCCCAGGGATAACTGGGTGGGAGATCTGGATGGTTTGGTGGCCATCATTGGCGGGGCTCTCGTCAGCCCGTCTCGGGGGCACGGCTGGGTAGCCGCCCTCGCAGATGGCGTTGGCGTCGTTGGGACGTATTTTTCGCCCAACAAGAGTCTCGCCGACTTCGAGAGGTTCCTTGTCGAGTTGGGTGCCGTCGTGGGCCAGCTCCATCCTCGCCCGGTGCTGTTGCTCGGGGATCTCAACGCCAAGTCTGCGGCGTGGGGATCCCCGGTGACCGATGCTAAGGGTGAGGCATTGGAGGAGTGGGCGATCACGACTGGCCTGGTCGTCCTGAACCGGGGCTCGGTCTTCACGTGCGTGCGGCAGCGGGGCGGGTCCATAGTGGACGTGTCGTTTGCAAGCCCTGCTGTCGCGAGCCGTGTCCGCGACTGGCGTTTCGCCGCGGAGGTGGAGACGTTGTCGGATCACCGATATATCCGATTCGACGTCTCCGCCCAGACCGCTGGCGGCCGCAGGACATCAGTCCCGCGTTCGGACGGCCCGCGCTGGGCGCGTAAGCGCATCGACAGGGAGCTTCTCGAGGAGGCAGCCATTGCTCAGGCCTGGTTCCGGGGGTCGGCAACGACCGGACCCGATGACGTCGAGCTGGAGGCGCTGTGGTTCCGCGGGGCAATGACGCAGATATGCGACGCGTCCATGCCCCGCGCCCACGCACAGGGTGCAAGGCGCCAGGTGTACTGGTGGTCCGCCGAGATCGCGCAGCTGCGCGTCGCATGCGTGGCGGTGAGACGCCGGTACACCCGCTACCGGAGGAGACGTCGTCGGGTACCCGAGGAGGAGGCCGCGCTGTACGAGGTGTACCGCGCGGCAAAGCAGACTCTGTGGCTGGCCATCGACGAGGCGAGAACGCGATCCCGGGAGAGGATGTTGGAGACTCTGGACGGTGATCCGTGGGGGCGCCCGTATAAAGCGGTTCGAGGGCAACTTCGAGCCGCGGCGCCCCCACTTACGGAGTCTCCAACCCGAGCTGTTGGAGGAAGTGGTAGCAGCCCTCTTCCCGGTGAGAGCGGAGCATATTCCGCCGCCGATGGCTTTGCCCGGAGCCGCAGAGTCTGCAGAGGAGGAGGAGAACGCCATCAGCGTCCCAGAGGTGACACAGGCAGAGATGAGGGCGGCCGTGATGCGGCTCCGGGCCAAGGTCCGGGTGTCCAGGCCCATGAAGACCGCTGAGCTGCGCGTCGATGGCCTGGACGACTCGACAACCCCGGCTGAGGTCGTGGTGGCCGTCGCCCGAGTCGGTGGATGTCTGCCAGGAGACGTGCGGACGGGCGACATACGCGCCGACGCTTCCGGGCTCGGTACGATTTGGGTGCGTTGCCCGGTGGCTGCGGCGAATAAGGTCGCTGACGGTGGGCGTCTGTTGGTGGGGTGGGTTGCGGCGAGGGTGAAGCTGCTGCAGCCCAGGGCCTTGCGGTGCTACCGATGCCTGGACGTGGGGCATGTTAAGGCACGGTGCACCGCCGCAATTGACCGCAGCGAGCAGTGCTATCGCTGCGGCCAGCCCGGCCACAAGGCGGCCCAGTGCTCCGCGGCGCCAAACTGCAGCCTCTGTACAGCTGCAGGGAGGCCCGCTGGGCACAGAGCGGGCGGTAAGGCCTGTGGCGCGCCCGCCAACAAGAAGAAGAGTGGGTCTGCCAGGGCTGTCGGGGGCTCTTTACCCCCCCCTCAGCCTGGTTGCCCTCCGGCCGACTCCCGGCCTAAGAATACTGCAGGGGGGGGGATGGACTGCGCATAACGGCGCTCTACCATTTCCTCCAGGGCAACATCAACCACTCTGCCAGAGCTCAGGATCTCTTGCTCCAGAGCATGGCAGAGTGGTCGATTCACGTGGCCGTGGTCGCCGAGCCGTATTGGGTCCCGCCCAGGGATAACTGGGTGGGAGACCTGGACGGTTTGGTGGCCATCATTGGCGGGGCTCTCGTCAGCCCGTCGTGGGGGCACGGCTGGGTAGCCGCCCTCGCAGATGGCGTTGGCGTCGTTGGGGCGTATTTTTCGCCCAACAAGAGTCTCGCCGACTTCGAGAGCTTCCTTGTCGAGTTGGGTGCCGTCGTGGGCCGACTTCATCCTCGCCCCGTGCTGTTGCTCCGAGATCTCAACGCCAAGTCTACGGCGTGGAGATCTCCGGCGACCGATGCTAGGGGTGAGGCACTGGAGGAGTGGTTGGTCACGACTGGCCTGGCCGTCTTGAACCGGGGATCGGTTCACACGTGCGTGCGGCAGCGGGATGGTTCAATAGTGGACGTGTCGTTCGCTAGCCCTGCTGTCGCGGGCCGTGTTCGCGACTGGCGTGTCGCCGTGGAGGTGGAGACGTTGTCGGATCATCGTTACATCCGTTTCGACGTCTCCGCCCAGACCACTGGCGGCCGCAGTTCACCGGTCCCGCGAACGGACGGTCCGCGCTGGGCGCGCAAGGTCATCGACAGGGAGCTCCTCGAGGAGGCCGCTATTGTCCAGGCCTGGAGCCGGGAGTCGGCAACTAGCGGACCCGTCGACGTCGACGTCGAACAGGAGGCGCTGTGGTTCCGCGGGGCGATGACGCAAATTTGCGACGCGTCCATGCCCCGGGTCCACACACAGTCCGCAAGGCGCCAGGTGTACTGGTCGTCCGCCGAGATCGCGCAATTACGCGTCGCGTGCGTGGCGGTTAGACACCAGTACACCCGTTACCGGAGGAGACATCGTCGGGTCCCTGACGAAGAAGCCGCGCTGTACGATGTGTACCGCGCGGCAAAGGAGACTCTGTGGCTGGCCATCGGCGAGGCGAGGACGCGAGCCAGGGAGGAGATGTTGGAGACTCTAGACGGGGATCCGTGGGGGCGCCCGTATAAAGCGGTTCGAGAGAAACTTCGAGCCGCGGCGCCTCCAATTACGGAGAGTCTCCAACCCGAGCTGCTGGTGGAGGTAGTCGCAGCCCTCTTCCCGGCAAGAGCGGAGCATACCCCGCCGCCGATGGCTTTGCCCACAGCCGCAGGGTCTACAGAGGAGAACGCCATCAGCGTCCCAGAGGTGACACAGGCAGAGATGGGGGCGGCCGTGATGCGGCTCCGGGCCAAGAACGTGGCTCCGGGGCCCGACGGGATTCACGGCCTAGCGCTAGCCCTCGCTCTGAAAGAGCTTGAGCCCCAGCTAAGAGGACTCTTCACAGCGTGCCTTGAGCGGGGCCAGTTTCCCACTTTGTGGAAAACAGGTCGCTTGGTCCTGCTCAGGAAGGCGGGGCGCCCTGCTGACTCGCCGTCTGTGTACCGGCCCATAGTGCTGCTCGACGAGGTGGGCAAGCTGTTCGAGCGCATACTCGCAGCCCGCCTCGTCGGCCACTTGTGCAGAGAGGGGCCGGACCTGGACGAGAACCAGTTCGGCTTTCGGCATGGGCGCTCTACCATCCACGCTGTGTCGAGGGTGAGAGTCCTGGCGGAGGAAACAGTGTCCCGGGGCGGGGTGGTGGTGGCGGTGTCCTTGGACATCTCCAACGCCTTCAACACCCTGCCCTGGAGTTGTATTCGGGAGGCACTGCGTTATCATCGGGTGCCCCTCTACCTCCGCCGCATCGTTGGGGCTTATCTGGCGGGGAGGTGTGTCACCTACATGGGACGTGATGGCGGAAACTAGCGCCAGGTGTCGTGCGGTGTTCCACAGGGATCGGTCGTGGGACCGCTCCTGTGGAACATCGGGTACGTCTGGGTGCTGAGGCGCCGTTCCCTCATCTCAGAAGTAGGCAGTGACCTGTCGCTGCCGACCGTAGTGAGTTCGATGGTCGGCAGCGCCGAGTCCTGGGACGCGGTGGTTTCCTTCTGCGAAACAGTCATCTCGCAGAAGGAGGCTGCGGAAAGGGAGAGAGAGATCTCGACTCTCGACCCGGCCCGCAGCAGACGCACCGGGCGTCGGAGGAGGGCGGACAACGCCCTCTTCCGGCCCCCCTAAATGGGTCCATGGGTCAACGGATTCGGGGACATCCGTCGCTCCCCAACATCAGGACCCGAGAAGGCGGCGCGCGTAGTGTTCCGCGTGCGCCGCTCACAGACGTTGCGAAGGGAGTACACCTCACTCCCCCCGCCCGAGACGGGGCCCGCGCAAGAGGGCCGGCACCAGCCGGGGTTGTGGAAGAATAATGTGTTCCCGCGACCCCGGCGTAGGTGTGAGATGGAACACCGGGGTGGTTTTTAGTCAGTAAGAGTCTGACAGACCCCTCCGCCCGCCCCAGGGCGGAGGACATCCATGAGGATTTTCCACCCCGGGAACAAAAAAAAAACAAAAAAAAAAAAAAAAGTTTGGTTAGGCGTCCCCCCCAATGGGTTCCCGCATTGACGAGGCGGGGGGGCTCAGTAGCCGTGGTTTGGACCCCCACGGTGAAGCTAAGAGGAACCCGAGGAGGGGCCGCTCGTCGGGGTTTTGCAGACAAGCCGACGTCGTAGCGGCCAAGGTTGCGGTGTTGTTGGGCGACATCGCAACTGTGGTGGGGCCGCGGCGGGAGAGGAGTGCCGGTATTGCGGTGCGCCGCTCTCCCTACCTTCCGCGGCCTTAACGGGGTCGCCACCGTACGATGGCTGACGCGGTGGGGCCGCAGGGGAAGAGGATTGACGGTATATCGTTGGCCGCTCTCCCTATCCTCTGCGGCCGAAAAATGGTAGGCGACGGGGCCATTCATCAGACCCGTCGCAAGGGGCAAGGGGTTGGTCGTAGGCTGAGGGCGAACAACGCCCTCTTCCAGCTCCTCTAAATGGGTCCAGGGACGGCGGACTCGGGGACGTCCACCGCCCCCCATACATCAGGACCCGAGGTGGCGGCGCGTAGTGTTCCACGCGCGCCCCTCTTAGACGTTGCGGGGGGAGTCTAACACCTCACTCCCCCACCCGAGACGCGGGGATGCGGAAGAATTATGTGTTCCCACGACCCCGGCGTAGGTGTGAGATGGAACACCGGGGTGGTTTTTAGTCAGAAAGAGTCTGACAGACCCCTCCGCCCGCCCCAGGGCGGAGGACATCCATGAGGATTTTCCACCCCGGGAACAAAAAAAAAAAAAAAAAAGGTTAGGTTAGGCGTGCGACAACTCACTCGCGCAGTTTAGTACAATCGCGGAAGTTGGCGCCTAGTCATTTAAGAAAATCTTTCTATGAATGGTTTGCCTCCGCCCACCCTTTTGTTTCCGTTGTGTTGCAATATCGATAGTGCTATAAGTTTTCTTTTTACATAAATGATAAGTAAATTTAAAAAAAATAAAAAATAAAGAAGAGTGAAGTTTGTGTTTGTGTTGTGATGTAATGCGATGTAAATGTAATGCGTTTTATTTTGTTGAGTTCATTTTCAATGTACCTCAAAGGTCGTGTAATGCACGAGATCCGAATTTTTATATATTTTTATACTTTCACTAAGAATTCGAATTCATCCAACTTAAATGTACGTAATTTACACTGCCGAAACGTTATAACTTATACTGCTTGTCTTCAGTCTTACTTCTACTGTAATATAATATAATTCAAAATTGAGCGAGAAAAGAACTGTTAAAATTTACGAGTATTCATTTATTGATCTTTACAGAATAAAACTTTAATATGAAGCGAATTAGACCTAGTGGATTTCAGCACAGAAAAATAAAGAAATCAAAAGAACTTGCACGTGAATCGTTATCTGGATCAATTTTGAAGTAGTAGTACACCACAGCAAACTGTTGAAAGTGACCTTCTTGTGAAATAGATGATGTAGAAAGACGGTGCCAAAACGAGTTGGATGGAGGGACGCTGGAAAGAGAGCCTGACATACAAGAAGAAAGACAACGTGGAGAAGATCACCATCAAGAAGAATCTGACCAAGAAAAAGGACGGAATAGCGACAATGAAGAAGAATCACAGCAAATTGCAAACGATGAAGAAGAGCTGCATAACATTACTCGTTTCGATGATGCTACTTGGCCAGCACCAATGCCTGATGATTTGAGAGTTGAAATTGTTAACGGGAAGTGAACCCTATCAAAATAGAGATGGCCCATTTTTAGATACTGTGCAAGCATCTGGAGACAGAATAAAAGGCTTTCCTTTTACCATACCACTCTGAATTGAAATAGCGGCTAAAGAGTCGCAATTTCAATTCAGAATGGTTTTATAAAGCGTTACCAAATGGAGAATAAGTACTCAGAATATGGATGGTATACTCTCCAACAAAAAACAGTTTTTTGGGGCTTCAATGATCTCCAATGAAACTCCCGTATCGAGGTATGGTTGTTTAATTTGGTAAAAACTGTATTTTACATTAAATTATGTGAAGCGTACAAGTTCGCGACGATGGTGAAAAATTTCGACTAATAATAAAATTTGTGACGGTAAAAGTAAATTAAAAACGTATGGTGCCTGGCGTCTTTACAATGGCAACCAGGACATACACAAACACTGAATGTCTACACTATTAACGTAGGCGTTAACATCCTCCCCCCGTTGAAACTCAGGAGGTTTCAACTCTTCAATAACTCCTCTTCGGTGGGTAAGGGACAGATGCGAACCAGAGGGCGCCGTATAATTCCTCTAACGGTATTTATGTCGGCTACTCTTGAAACCCCATCTTGTCCTGGGAACAGCCTTGTGATGCGTCCAAGCCTCCAACATAGGGGTGGCACGCCATCCTCTTGAAGTAGGACCATGTCTCCAAGTTTGACTGTGTCAGTGTTGGTCTTCCATTTGCGGCGATGTTGCAATTCGGCGATATACTCGCATTGCCAGCGCCGCCAAAAATGTTGGTATATTTGCTGCAGCCTGGCATAGCGCTGCAAGTTGGTTGAGTGGCAATCTTCCAAAGCTGGTTCGGGTAGCGCGGTAAGAGCCCGACCAATGAGAAAAGGCCCAGGAGTAAGACAATGGAAATCGTCAGGAGAGGCGGATAAGGGACAGAGAGGTCTACTATTTAAAACAGCTTCTACCTGCGCGAAAAGAGTTTGAAGTTCTTCGAAACCTAAATGAGAATTACCCATTACTCGCCTAATATGAAATTTTGCTGAACGGATACCGGCCTCAAAAATACCGCCAAAATGAGGAGCGTAAGCTGGTGAAAAGTTAAACTGAATGCCTTCCGAACATGCAAAGTCAGATATATCGTTTTGGTAAATCTTGAAAAAATCATTAATTTCTTTAGCCCCTGCGACAAAGTTGCGTCCATTGTCGCAGAATACCTCCGCTGGCCTGCCTCTTCGTGACACAAACCTTCGAAATGTCATGACGAAAGCGTCCTTAGATAGATCACTCACGGCTTCGAGGTGAGAAATTTTATATCGAAGGCATATGAAAAAACAAAGATAACACTTTACTAGCGAAGCACCGCGTCCCTTTCTGTTTACAATTAGGAATGGGCCAGCAAAATCAATTCCCACTGTATGAAATGGAAAATTTGGCGTGACACGTTGTGAGGGCAAATGTCCCATTATTGGCGCAATAGTCTTGCCCTGCAAGCGTCTGCACCTCGAACAATTATGAAAAATGCGTCGAGCTAATTTTCTGCCGTGAATCGGCCAAACGTATTCCCTAACAACGGCCAACAATAATTGTGGACCAGCATGCAATCCGCGTTTATGTTCGTACTCGAATATCAATTTGGTAAAATGATGTGATGCATGGAGGAGAACAGGGTGTTTTTTATTATAATTATAATCAGATGAGCCTAGTCGGCCACCAACTCGGATGACCTTGTCGTCACTTAAAAATGGGGTCAATGATAAAATATTTGATTTAGAACTTAAAGCTTTATTGTTGCATAACAAATTATATTCACAGAAGAATGATTCTTGCTGTGCGAGACGACACAAATAAAGAAACGAATTATTTAATTCATCAACAGTGAGATTGCCGAGTAGTTTATCTTGATTAATTTTTAAATTATTAATAAATCTTAGTACATAAGCGAAAGATCGTTTTATTTTAGTTAAGCTAGAAAAGTTTTTAAATTTAATTATAGGTTCATTTAGATTAGCAACATGAGTGGTAGTACAATTAGGTTTAGTTTCCGGTAAATCATTATTATTTATTTTATTAGGTTTTAAGATAGGCCAATTACTTTCAGGCTCTGTGAGAAATGGAGGGCCTGCCCACCATAGGTGGGTACTGCCGAGCTTATCCGGACTGATTCCTCTAGATATGAGGTCTGCAGGATTGACAGATGTAGGCACATAGCGCCACGACGAGGCATCTGTTAGCTCACAGATCTCCGAAATTCTATTAGCTACAAATGTTTTCAAATTTATAAAACTGGTGTGGAGCCAGGCTAGCACTACTGATGAATCGCACCAGTGTACTTGATGCTGAACCTCATATCGCAGTGACTTCCTGACAGCCTTGCATAACCTTGCTGCCAGTAGGGCAGCGCACAATTCTAGACGAGGGATAGTCGTACTTTTAATAGGAGCTACTTTGGACTTCGAACAAAGCAAATTGACTGTGACTTCATTCGCAGCATTAACCGAACGTAAATAAATGCAAGCTCCGTATGCGTGTTGAGATGAATCACTGAATGAATGTAATTCTACTGCTGCGGGTTCATTACAGAGCACACGCCGTGGAACTTCTAGAGCTAACAGAGAAGGTAAAGACAGCATAAAATTGTTCCAGTCTCTTTGAACTTCGTGTGGGACTGGAGAGTCCCAAGTTAAATTATGCAGCCACAGTTGTTGTAACAACATTTTCATTTTTATTACACATGGACTGATCAGTCCTAAGGGGTCAAAGATCTTAAAAAGAGACGATAGAAAAGATCTTTTAGTTAAATTATTGTAAGAGGAAAGTGGGCATTTGATAGGGAAATGTAACTGATCGGTTGATGGGTTCCATCCCATGCCTAGAGTACTGGTTGACTCGCTTACTAAAAGATTATCATCATTTTGAGTATTTGAATCAAACAATGATGGTAAATTAGTCTTAAACTTACGAAGATTAAAGCATCCTTTCCTTAATTCTTCAGTTACAGATTGGTGAATATAACGTAGGGTATCCTCACTTTCAGAGCCAGTAATGAGATCGTCTACAAAAAAATCATGTTGAATTATGTCCTTAACCATAGGATCAGAAGATTCTTCACCAATCTGCCATAGACAGCGAGTGCTCAAGTAGCTGGAACTTGACATTCCATAAGTCACCGTACCCAGCTGAAGCGTTTTGATGGGCAACGACTCATCCTCTCTCCATAAAATGAGTTGGAGATTTCGATCGTCCTCACGGACACGGACCTGACGGTACATCTTCTCGACGTCACCTGTGAGGAGGAACTTATGTTGTCGAGCTCTTATTAAGATTGAGAACAGTGAGTCTTGCATATTAGGCCCTACCATGAGGATATCATTGACAGACTGACTGGATGAAGTAGGAGCCGAACCGTCGAATACGACTCTTATTTTTGTGGACTCACTACTATCTTTGAAGACAGCGTGATGGCAGAGGAAGTAAGATGTAGAAGGTATAGGTACAGCGGATTCTGAAAGGTGACCTAAGTCTGCGTACTCACGCAGAAATTCTATGTATTGCGATTTCACGTGTGGTTGTTTGCGAAATCGCTTTTCTAAATTGAACAAGCGTTTTTTAGCTAGTGAATAAGATTCACCAAGACAATCAGGTGTATCCTTTAAGGGTAGACTGACTGAGAATCTACCACTTTCTAAACGAAGGGTGTGCGATAAAAAATGTGTTTCGCATGCCTTTTCGCAATGACTCATAAGTGTTTTAGTTTGAGGAACATTTTCTAAGTCCCAGAATTTTGTAAGTTCTTGGTGTATTTTGTCAACAGACGACAAATAAGAAAGAATTGAATGATTAGAATCTATAGTATTATCATTCTTCCTTAACTTATTATTTGTAGGTAAATTAAAATACAAAGGACCTGAAACCAACCAACCAAAATGAGAACTTCTCAACACAGGTGAATTAAGACCGAGAGATAATTGATCGCGGCCAATAATGTCCCAGAAAATATCGGCACCGATGACAACATCAACAGGTGCTGGTTGGTGGAAGTGAGGGTCCGCTAAAAAGTAATCACTCGAAATGTTAAGTTTTTTAACGTCAACGGGTATTCGAGGTATGTTACCGGTCAACACTGGCAACACCAGAAAAGAAGATGTGACGGTGAAATGCTTCATCAAAGATTTCAACTGAACCACGCAAGTTTCTGTAGCTTGAGTTGTGGTTTTATTGCCTATGCCAATAATATTGACATGCATAGTGGTGGTCGGTTCTAAAAGTAGTTTTGTTTTAAGAGATTGAGTGATGAATGATGACTGACTACCGCAATCCAAAAGAGCACGAACCTTCTGTGTTTGATTGGTGGTAGGATTAGCTACCTCAATATAAGCAGTAGATAGTAGAACTTGATGATTATTTTGATTAGCAAAATTAACGATAGTATCGTCAGTGGTATCGGGTGAAATGGTGACAACACTGGAAATATTTTTGTTACTAGATTGTTTATGCAAGAGTCTATTGTGCCTAGTGTTGCACATGCGACACGGGTGCATGCGACAATTGCGTGCAGAGTGGCCAGTCCTTAAGCAGTTGTGACAAAGCTTCAATCTGCTTACTTCACTGATCCGGTCATCCACACTTTTAGCCAAAAAGGTGAGACAATCATAAAGGCGATGATTATCATTACAAAAGCCGCATGACATATTATCAGAAATACAATTATCTTCACTATTAGAAATGTATGACTGATGAGATTTTATTTTATTGTTAGAATCTGTCCTTAACGTTGTCTGAGTCTTAGGTTTAGAATATGATTGACTACTATTTATTGACTCAAGTACATCCGCGCGATCAATAAGAAACTTAAAGAAATGTTGTAAATTAGGTATATTAGTGTCCAACGTGCCCCGGTACTCTTCCCACTTGGTCTTGGTGTGGCTGTCAAGCTTGGGGCTCATTATGTGAATGAGTAAAATATCCCAGTCGCGTGAACCAAGACCGAGACTAGTTAATGCACGCAAATTTTTATTAACATGATCCACACGGAATCGTAATGATTTATCAGACTCACTTGTGATTGGTTTTATATATAATAATGAATTTATATGATGAGTTATTAATTGTCGTGCATTGTCATATCTGTCACATAATAATTTCCATGCACACGCATAATTTGCGCTGGATACCTCCAAGTTAGCAATAATGCGCGCTGCATCGCCAGCCAAGTAGGAAATAATATAATGGAATTTATGAATGGGAACGATGCGGTCGTTATTGTGTACTATAGATAATAATGTGTCACGAAACTCAAGCCAACGAAAGCAAGACCCGTCGAACTTAGCAACTTGAATTTGAGGCAATTTAAAACCTATATCATGGTGATCATGATTACATGGACCTGCAGTTATCTGACTTGAATTTAAATCCTTGTAATTACTTTCATCATGACGGTTCGAGTTATGTTTTTGTGTAATACTTTGAGCAATTGCAATGTTGGATATAAATAGTTGCTCGATAGTATCACGTTCATCAATCTCGTTACATAAATTGTCAGAGTTTAGTACTTCTATCTGATTTTGCAAGTCATCAAAACGGCTATAAATAGATTCAAATTTGCTTAGTTTTAATGTTAACTCAGCTAACTCAATCTGAGTTAGCATTTCTTTAGAGGTAATATTTGATAAAAAGTTTCTAAATTTAGTGATTTGACCTTTTATGGAACTACGTTTCACTAAAAGATCCTGTAATTCTTGAAGATTCTTAGTGCTAGATTCACCTCCATAATCTTTACCCATTGTGAAATCAAAACTTGCCAATATTGTTAAATCCGATTGAATAAACAAACTGATTCCAAGTTGGTTTGATTATGGAAATATACACACACAAACTAGGTGATGATAATGTAAATAACTAAAAACTTAGCTCGCGCTCCTCGCCTAAAGTCACCTGAGGCCGGTCCGGCGCAGCAATGGGTAGGGCTCCGCTCCGGTCACACGGTGACACGGCAGGCGGCCCGACGTTGCGTTACACGGAGATTGACCTGGAATGTTCGGCGATGTGGGTGAAATATATGCTTACTAAAATAGCTATAAGCTTGTTAGGAAACACGAATAAAAACTATGATAATGTCCTATGAAGATAGCCTACTATTATATTCGTAAACGTTTACCAATTGATAAAGTCAATTTACTTTACTGAGGTGCGTTGGTATATTAATGTAATTGTTTTAGGATACTTCAATTACTATAGACACCAATGCACTCCTAGAAGCTATTCTAAATAGGTATTGGATAGATTTATTTAGGTAAGGGTGTAAAATATAAGGGTAAGTAGGTAATAGGGAATTCACAAGGAAAAATGGGCACTTAGCTGCATTGGCCGAGGCTGCGGTACGATGCTGAATGCTGATCGCTAACCGGCGGTGGCTGCAATGGCTGGTACACCTCCAGGGAACCCAGGTATGATGCTTGATTGAGATGAAAGGTGGCTGCGGCGCAATTGTTACACCGGCAGCGCGTGGTCGCAATGATCGAACTTGTTTTTCGCCAAAATTGCAGGTTTTGTCGTAGGTCGCCAGATGTTGGGGCTTCAATGATCTCCAATGAAACTCCCGTATCGAGGTATGGTTGTTTAATTTGGTATAAACTGTATTTTACATTAAATTATGTGAAGCGTACAAGTTCGCGACGATGGTGAAAAATTTCGACTAATAATAAAATTTGTGACGGTAAAAGTAAATTAAAAACGTATGGTGCCTGGCGTCTTTACAATGGCAACCAGGACATACACAAACACTGAATGTCTACACTATTAACGTAGGCGTTAACACAGTTTATACTGTTTTTGTTGCAAACTGTTTACGCGCCATGAAAAAAAAAACAGAGTTTTGTCAACGGATTTAATTCATGGTGGAAACAAAATCCTAAAGTGTCTGAACACGAGAATTCTGAGAGCCATCTCTCCTGTTTTGAAAATTGGAAAATGGATTGAGGCTGCAAAAAACTATCGACCATGAACATCAAATGGTCTTAGACCAAGAAAAGAAGAAGTGGCGTGACATTTTAAGTCGCCTTTCAGATGTTATTCTTTTTCTGGGAAGCCAAACTCTTCCTCTTAACATAGAGAGGGGATTTCATCAGACCATAGAGGGAATTTCTTGGAATTAGTTTATCTATTGTCGAAATATGACCCAGTGTTAAAAGAGCATATGCTAAGAATTGAACATGCTATCGCCTGTACATAGACATTCAAAACGAGTTCATCAGTCTTTTGGGGAAAGAGGTGAAGAATAACATTTTGGACGAAATAAAAAAGCTATATATTTCGGAATTATTTTCGATAGCACTCCAGACATATCACATGTTGATCAGATGAGTTATGTAATCAGATATGTTCATATTGTAGGCGATGATATTGAAGTGAAGGAATCTTTTCTAGGTTTCTTCCGTATAGCTGGAAAGACTGCAGTCGAACTTACTGAAAATATCCTTCCGCAGTTGGAGGGTGATAACTTGGACATACATCTATGTCGGGCACAAGGATACGATAACGTTGCAACCATGGCAGGAGGCCATCGTTATCGTATTCATGGTGGTGTACAAGCAATAACCAAAGAACACAATCCTCAAGCGTTGTTTATGCCTTGTGCTAATCATTCGCTAAATCTGTGTGGAGTGCACTCTTTCGGGAGTGTTAGTTCAAGTGTAACATTTTTCAGAACAGTAGAAAGAGTTTACACGTTCTTTTCATCGTCCACACATCGATGGGAAATTTTAATGAAAAGTGTGGGCGTATCGGTCAAAAGACTAGTAGAGGCAAGATGGAGTGCTCATCAAGACGCTGTTAAATCACTTAAGAATTATTCTGAGAAACTTGTATCAACACTCGAAGACATGTGTGATTCTAGCAGCAGCAGAGAAAACGCCGATACAAGAGAAGCAGCATCCACACTCTTACCGGCTTTGTGTGACTTCAGTTTTTTATGCTACCTCTCTTTTTGGTGTGAAGTCCTAGAAGTTAATCAGACACAAAAGTATATGCAAACACCTGGACTATCGCTGGAAAAGTGTGTCATAAAAATCAAAGCCCTAAAATAAATCTTCTAAGTCAACGTATCAACATAGTGGAATGAGCTATTTCCTACGCAACTGAAAAATATGAGGACGAGGATATTTCAATTGATGAAGAGGAAGAAGGAGATTCCAAAAACCTATGCCAGGAGAAATGGCCCGGGACGCTGGACTAACATTGCCAGAAGAGTTGCAGAGAGCTATGTTAGAATGTCTCGATAGATTTTACGAAGAACTACAGCATCGTTACAAAGCGATGGATGACATTCTTATAACATTTTGTGTTGTTCAATCTAAAACTCTGCTTACGTCAACAGAAGAAGAACTTCGTGATATAGTTCCAAATTATACCAAAATTTACATATAACCTTCGCTCCACCCATCTGTGGAAACATCTACAACTTTTAGAAAAAGTAGACCAAATTATTAGAAACACACTAACTTCGATCCTAAATGTGGCCCTGGACGACCGAGCGTGGCAGCAAGCCGCACTTCCCATTCGCCTGGGAGGTCTCGGCGTCCGCAAAATTTCAAGTATTAGTTTACCGGCCTTCCTCTCCTCGGTCCACAGTACTGATAAATTAACCAGGAATATTTTATCTTCTTCACTGGTCGATTTTGAAGTACCGTGTTTGACCGATGCGTTGAACGCTTGGAAAATGGCTTGTCCCAATACGGTTTTCCCCGACAACCCGTCCTCCCAGAGACGGTGGGACGTGCCGCTCTGCAGTATTATACGGAATACCCTAATAAACACGTCACCTAATACTGTTGAGCGTGCCCGTCTGCTGGCTGTGGGAGAATGGGACTCAGGCTTGTGGCTTCAAGCGCTCCCGTCATCCACCATAGGCACAATGATGGATGACTCATCGTTTCGGCTCGCTACATGTCTCCGCTTGGGCGCACCTTGTGTTGCTCCGCATCGGTGTCACTGCGGTGAAGCTGTCGACAGTCTCGGGCACCATGGCCTGTCCTGCTACAGGAGCGCAGGTCGCATAGCACGGCACGCCAGCATCAACGATATTATTCGTCGAGCCCTTGTCACCGCCGGTATACCTGCGGTTTTAGAACCAAACGGTTTGGTACGTGACGATGGAAAGAGACCAGACGGTATGACGTTGTTGCCTTGGAAGATGGGTAGGCCTCTGGTGTGGGACGCAACCTGTGTCGATACCCTTGCTCCATCTCATGTTCCTAGCACGGCGAGCTGTGCTGGCGCTGCTGCTGCGGCTGCTGAGACCCTCAAGCGGCGCAAATACTGTAACCTTATGGGTAACTACAGTTTTGAGCCGTTTGGGGTCGAAACGCTCGGGTCATGGGGCCCGAGTGCGCGTGTCCTTTTTAGACAAATTTCTCACCGACTAGTCGACACTTCACATGACCAGAGGGCTGGATTGTTCTTTGGCCAAAGAATTAGCATTGCCATTCAGCGTGGCAATGCTGCCAGTCTTCTGGGTACGTTTCCAGACAGCGATGCGGACGAGTACTTCGACGCCTGAGTGTTTTATATTAATTTGTACAGGTAGTTAGTTATTTAGTAATTTAATGTAGTTATATATATGTTGTTATGTTTTACTTATAAATGTTTCACTTACAGAAATAAAATTTGTTCCAAATTTGACGAAAATCTATGATAAACTTTGTGCAGAGGACATTATTTTGGAGATTTTACGACTGAGGCGTCACTTGGAAGCCGCCAGCATTTCTCTTCAAGAAACGGTTCAATGGACTACCCTGGAGCTTCTGAAACTCATAGTAAAATGGGACAATTCTGAGTCTGTTCCAAGACTAGCGCTGTGTCTAATTTTTTTTTTTACAATTTGTGTTTCGGTGGCTTCTTGTGAAAGAAGTTTTTAAAAATTAAAGTTTATAAAATCTTACTTAAGATCCACAATGAGCCAAACGCGACTTACCAGTCTTTCCATATTGTCCATTGAAAAGGCCAGGAAAGTAAATTTTGAAAATGTGATCGCACATTTTAGTGAAATAAAGTCACGTAAGCACGTTTAGTATTTGTCGTAATATTTTGGGGGTGCTCAATAGAAAGCCGCCCCGGGTGCCAAACCATGCTACGCCGCCAGTGCTCTCCCGATCCGCAGCAGGCGCACCGGGCGCAGGCGGAGGGCGGACAACGCCCTCTTCCAGCCCCCCTAAATGGGTTCAGGGGCGACGGATTCGGGGATATCCGTCGCCCCCCAACATCAGGACCCGAGTAGGCGGCGAGCGTAGTGTTCCGCGCGCGCCGTTCACAGACGTTGCGGGGGGAGTACACCTCACTCCCCCCGCCCGAGACGGGGCCGGCGCAAGCGGGCCGGCACCAGCCGGGGATGCGGACGAATTATGTGTTCCCGCGACCCCGGCGTAGATGTGAGATGGAACACCGGGGTGGTTTTTAGTCAGTAAGAGTCTGACAGACCCCTCTGCCCGCCCTAGGGCGGAGGACATCCATGAGGATTTTCCACCCCGGGAACAAAAATAAAAAAGGTTAGGTTAGGCGGGTCCAGGGACGGCGGACTCGGGGGCGTCCACCGCCCCCCCTACATCAGGACCCGAGGTGGCGGCGCGTAGTGTTCCACGCGCGCCCCTCTTAGACGTTGCGGGGGGAGTCTAACACCTCACTCCCCCCGCCCGAGACGGGGCCCGCGTAAGCGGGCCGGCACCAGCCGGGGTTGCGGAAGAATTATGTGTTCCCACGACCCCGGCGTAGGTGTGAGTTGGAACACCGGGGTGGTTTTTAGTCAGTAAGAGTCTGACAGACCCCTCCGCCCGCCCCAGGGCGGAGGACATCCTTGAGGATTTTCCACCACGGGAACAAAAAAAAAAAAAAAAGAGGTTAGGTTAGGCGCCAGTACACCCGATACCGGACAAGACGTTGTCGGGTTCCGGAAAAAGAAGCCGCGCTGTATGAGGTGTACCGCGCGGCGAAGTAGGCTCTGTGGCTGGCAATCGGCGAGGACTCGAGCCAGGGAGGAGAAGGCCGTGACAGACGGACAGACAGACAGACACACGAGTGATCCTATAAGGGTTCCGTTTTTTCATTAGTACGTACGAAACCCTAAAAGCATGGAAATTAACTCTTAAGTATTACGCAAGTAATAATTTTGGGATACAGGTTTTTACCAATAGAGAAGACCCTTGACTTTTATAAACTGCTAAAGTTTGTGTTACTGCTGACTAGAGCATTGGCAAATATATTAATTACCGAACAACAAATTCTACTATTTTATAATCAAATCAAATCAAAATATTTTACTTCACATATATGACGTTTCACATGGGCACTGATGAAACGTCAGAACTTAATTGCAATCCATTATTTATCCATATTCTTTTGCATGAGCCATAATGTCTATTTACGTAGGTCGCAATAGCTTTTCGGTCTTTCATTTTAAGTATAAATAACACTAGTGTGATAAGTGATTTGAAATTGCGAAGCGACGAAATGAACAGCCTGAATCTCTCCGTGCATTTTACATGTGTTGTTCTCGGTAAAATAGCAATGAATCATTCATTAAAATACCTACTTAATCATACGCAAAGGTCAAAAGGATTACAAGGTTAAAAAAAAATTAAGCTTATTTATGTTATTTAACACACCTGCCTCTGTAAGTATAGTCTTTTAACGAATAAAATAAACGTAGTCTAAGCGATTGTTTTGAAATTCTAATAAGTAGCCGCCTATGTAATTCGTATCATTATAATTCCTCTTTTGCTTTGTAGATGTAGTCACTATCACTTGACTCCACCGAACCTTTGCCACAGATTTTTAAAATGATTTCGTTATTTCATCGAACTCGAAGTGTATTGTTATGCAGCCAGTTAAGAGAGCTGCATAAAAGTGCAGATGCATTAAGTGTTCTTAACATACACAAAGAAAAGAAAGAATTTCTAGATGTTTTGCCTGAAGTCATGAACTCCGTAGTGACTAGTCCAAACTTATCAGAGCTACCTGAAGTTTCAAGATGGGTAAAGCAGGTTAGTAGCTGTGTAAATTTACTTTAATGATATTTGTAAGAACGGTGACGAATAAATTGTGTCATATACTATGATGTTTTTCAAAATGTACAAGGAATTTGTGGGACGTAAATATCATAAAAATCCAAAAAAGAGAAACTATTCTTTACTTAGGCACCATCTTAATAATGTTACAGCTTTTGGATTACACGTTGAGTGGAGGGAAGCTATTACGAGGAATAAAAGTGTCCATTGGATATAGAATGTGTGAAGACCCGACCAATTTCTCTGAAGAAACACAGCATTCGGCTCGTATTCTTGGTTGGACTATGGAATTGGTAAACGATTTATTTTATTATTTAAACGACCTTTAGACTGGTAGGTCCTATTGTAACAGTTTACTATATTTTATGCCCAGTACCTCCTCAAGGAAAACGACATTGTTAAAGTGGCGAACTGGACGAGGGTCGACTCGGCGAGGAACGCACAAAGCCGTGAGAAGTGGCAAAAACGAAAGGAGGCTTATACCCAGCGGTGGAAGGGTTATTCCAGGCTAAGATTATGAACTGCTAGAGTCAGATATTATTTAAATCTATTGTTTTCTTATTCAAATCAAGCTAATAGACATCTACTTACAACAGTTACTGGCATATTCCCTATTAATGGATGACATGATGGATGGTGCAACAATGCGGCGTGGCAAGCCGTGCTGGCACCAACAGCCTGGTATCGGTTTATGTGCGATCAACGACTGCACACTTATTTATCAATCTATGATGCAAGTACTGGAAATATACTTCGCAAAAACTCCTTTTTACGCAGACCTGATAAAACTTTTCAATGAGGTAGGTGTGCAAGCATTGCTTTACTTATTTACCTATAGAAACCTACTTTGGGATAGCAAGTCCCACCTTGGGATGGCGAACCCTATTTTGGGACAGCGAACCCTAATTTAGGACTAATCCTAGGCAGATGATGGTTTTAGAATTCATTGTTTATGTTGCAATGGGAAAAGCAACCATCAAAATAGCGGTGTTCCCATCACAAGCTAACAATACAAGGCGTGTAGTGGTTCTACTTAGTTTTTGCGGAAATGACGCATTGTTGTTTTCATAAATACTCCTAAATTGGAGTCCACCACTTCCCGAAAGCCCATAATCTTCTAATTTCTGATAAGAAGATTGCCCACAATTTCTGATAAGAAGATTGTGGGTTAATGCTATTCGTAGAGATTTTTTTTGAGTTCGAGGTTATTTCGGAACCATTTGGAAGAAAATAATTACGAGGAAATATTCAAGGTGTCCAATTCTGACACTTTCCATGTCAAATACTTGATCTCAAATATTGAAATCACCAAAAATAACGAAACATTGAAATAAAACCAAACTCATGAATAAACACGAAATTGAATGAGTGAACAAAATGTCAAATTTATTGTAGGTCGAAGGGACCTAGCTATGGTCACGCCATCTACATTTAGCTTTGCCCCACCTCCCCACTATCTTACATTTTAGTATCCATTGATGCTAAAATGTAAAATAAAGTTAATTAGCAAGTGAAACGATTTTTTGTAGGTAGTATGCAGATCGTCGATGGGACAACACCTCGACTTAACGTCTGGTTACAACAAGCATAAGAAAAATCTTGGTGTATTCACCTTGGAACATTATAATACTATTGCTACTCACAAAACGTCCTGCAACTCATTTAAATTGCCTGTTTTTGCAGCTCTGTTTTTAGTTAAGAATGGAAAAGAAAAAGCTACTAAAGAGATAGACTATATATGTTTGGAACTTGGGAGACTTCTACAAATTCAGGTAAGATCCCGAAACCGTAAAGATTAACAGGAAAATATTAAAGTTTTTGTTCTATATGAAATTTTACACGACAATCGCGACAGTGCCTAAAGGAGAATCAACAGGCCTATCGTTTAATTGGTAATTAACTGATTCATTTGTATAGTTAGTTAGTCATGGTCATGGTCCTGCGCCTGATCTCTCTCCGGTAGTGTCGGATTGCCGTCCCATCGGACTATAAGAGTGAAGGAAGAGAGAGTCCACTAGGGTTTGCGCACACACTTGTGCACTATAATTTTCCGTAGAGATTGGCCGCCATCGCCGAAATGCGGTCTGGAGGGACCATATAATGCAATGATTGTCTTTTTAAAGGATGATTTCTTCGACGCTTTCGGCGCCAAAACCACGACAGGAAAAGTGGGGACAGACATTCAGGAAGGAAAATGTACCTGGGTGTCCGTAACTGCGCTGCAGCTGTGTAACGAAACCCAACGTTCAGTCTTCGAAGAATACTACGGCAGCAAAGACCCAGAGCATGTGAAGCGAATCAAGCAACTTTATGACGAATTGCAGGTGCCTCAGGTGTATCAGCAGTATGAATAATCTGTGTGTGAAGATTTATTGCTTCGAATCCGCGCCTTACCAACTGAAGGGGAGACGAAGTTCTTCTTAGGACTCTTACATTTGTACTTTAAACGGCTCTTTTAAATCGTTCAGAATCTCCATTTCTTACAGGCGACATTTACAGCGCCTTTATGTCTTAGCAGCAACGGAGATTTTCGTAATTCAAGTGTGTAACAATTTAATTACGAAAATCTCAAAAGCAGTTTACCGTACTTCACTTACATATTCTTAACAACGTCAGTTACGTGCGTTATCTTCAGAAATTGATGCAAAGTCTAACATCAATTTTAGTGAACTATTACATTAATTTTTTTGATAACATGCTTAAGATGCACAATGCTAATGCAACCAATATTATAAAAAGTGTAATATCTTAAAAATTGCCAAGTTACAAAAGTTATAAAATAAGTGTTAGACAAGCACAGCACTATCGTAGAAGTGACGTCACGACTATGTTACTTCATACTTGCGCCACACACTGTCCGTACCGCGCGACAAGGACGGGAAGAATACCCTTGAAAAAACTTTTAAAGCGTGTAACTTCTTCATATTTTACATCGATTAAACTGATTTTTTCGATTATCTCATTTTTACTATGCCTTGTTTGAAATTACATTTTGTTTCGAACCTTTTTAATATTAGTTAAAAACCCTACCATTAGGTATACAGAATATTTTATATTGAAATGGGACTTTATAAAAAAATCCTTGTTTAGACATATTATAAATGCCAAAGAAAGTTTGTTTGTTTGTAGATTTGGATGGAATTTGGCACACAGATACACCATGACCTGGGTAAGGACACGGGCTTTTTATCCTGTATCGCAAACAAAATCGCGGCAACACCTAGCAACATTATAATTTCAAGTTACTTCGGGTCACACAAGTGTTGATCTCGAGGATTTAAAAAAAAACTATTGGTAACGCAGTTCCACCATTTATTTTAAGGCCAGAGCAATGAATGAATGAGATGAAGAATAAAATTATTTTTTCGCAAATAGTGCTGCCGCATGTGCGTATGGTGTGAGGGCCGCTTTGTGAAAACTCTTTGAAAATGTGCTAAGGATTTAATGAACATTCCCAAATAATTGTTCAAGAAAAGCCTTATAGATATATGTCACATAGAAGGCAATAAGTAGGCATAATCAAACGCATAGTGTGACGGCGAGTCCATGTGTCGGATAAACCAATGCGTTGCAAGCTAGCGGTCGTTTCAGTTGTGTACCCCTTTCCCCACACCCGCGTACTTAACAGATAGCTCGATAAAATTGAAAATCAAGCCTCGAGAGTGGTAGTCGGATTTATCAAAAGTACTTTTAAACTATAGCCACAAATTGTATCTATTAGGTGTGGGGTGAAAATGTAAACAAACATTCACATTCTAGTGTCACACAACTCTTTAATATGTAAATTCCTATATCAATAATTGTAACTTATCCATGAAATTACAGAAGACCAATGACAAATGATAAATGATTTTATTTATGTAAGTAGGTTTTTACAAACACTTTTACACGTCAATCATATTTTAAAAGTAGATGAGATCGGCGTTTCCTATCTGACTACTCTGAGAAGCAAGGCCGAAACAAACTCAGAGGTCACAGTTTTTTTTAAAGTCGACGATGTTGTATCCTCTAAATTAAAATATTTAAATGAGAAGAAGTGACTAGGTTTCGACGGTATCCGAGTCAGACTTAAAATACTTAAGAGCCGACAAGGCTTAAAATACTTACAGAAGGAAATTACCCCGTTATAACTCAAACTCAAAGCCACCATTTACAGGCACTTATGAATTGTCAAGGAGTCGGTCAGTCAGAAATATGAAGCTAGTTGCCCATTCCAAAGCGTAGTAGGTACCTATGGAGAAGACAGGGCAAGAAACTCTATGGACACTCTTTTAAATAATGTTCTTACAAGTTACAAATTAATTAGTTACATCATGTTGACCCCATAGATGCGAACGATCTACAAAAACCGTACACGTTAAAAGCGTCCAGAGTGAAGCAAAAAATAATTAAAAACAATCCAAAAAATAAGTATTTAGAATAAGCAGTGGCAGCTATGAGATGACCAGTCCCAACTGACGGCGCCGGTTCACGAACATGACGCATGGATCAGCACCATTCAGCTCAACTATTTTGAATGGAGCTAAATGATCCAACACACGCGCCACCGTCAGCGAGACATTTGAGTGAGCATGACATACTATCAGCCGCCAGGGTACATTCAAGTCAATCTATGACATTACTCGGTAAATGATAGCTCCATAGTACAAAGTACTCACACCTGTGCAATGCATCTAGAAAATAAAATACTTCACAACTACTATAAAAGTTTAGTAAATGAGGTCAACAAGTACCTCAACAATCCTGAATTTCTCATTCATTGGCTTTAGTAGAGCTCTTAATTGTGTAGAATATAAAACCCTATTTGATTAAAAACAGCAAAACGGTATACTGGATCCATTCTTGTATCGGTTTGAAAACTACCACAGAAACCGCACGTCGTTGAATGTCTCAGGTTCATTAAGTAGCATGATTTAAAGGCACAGCACAAGGTTCGTTTCTTGGGCCCACCGAATACTTAATGTACGTGAATGACGTGTGTAACATTTTCACGGAAAAAAAAAAAGTTAGATCTTCACATCCGCTCTCAAAATATTCAGCACGTTATTCAAAACTCCTGCACCCTCTTTAACAGCTAGTTGACTGGTTTCTCTATCTCTCCTATGGACCGTATATCTGTCATCAAATAGGTCATTGCTCTGGATTGAATTGTTAAGACTGGTCTCCGAGAAAATTACAACATCATAGTTATTTATACAAACATTGCGGAAAATCATATGCATTTTTGTTTGCAATCCTCTGCAGTTCTAATAAAATAAATTTAAGCTATCGAATGAAACATTCATGGTGCCAGTCTTCTGGACACGTTCGTTGTTTTTAATTATAGAAAAAGAAGATTCGTTGGAAGAATATGAACTTTAATCTTCATTGACATCTCTAAAAGATTGCCAAGAAAACTTTGAGGAGGTGGCGCGCTTGGCCACTGAGGGAACGTCCCTGGTCATCAGCCGCATTGAAGCGCTGGGTCTTAGAGTGGCGATCGAGAAGACGGAGGCCCTGGTATTGTATGGGCCCCGCCGCCGGCCTCCGGCGGGAGCCTACATCACTTTAGGTAGCGAGCAGGTTATAGTGCGGGCCTATATGAATTACCTGGGCCTGATACTGGACCGCAGACGGAGCTTCGGTGAGCACTTCTGCCAACTTGCCCCGAAGCTGATCGGCACAGCTTCCGCTAAGTCGGTTACTGCCGAATCTGGGTGGACCGAGTGCGAGCTGCCGACGGCTTTACACGGGGGTGGTGCGCTCGATGGCGCTGTACGGCGCTCCAGTGTGGGCGGACTCCCTGACTGCCCAGAACAAGGCTCAGCTGCGGAGACCGCAAAGGGTCATGGCGGTCAGGGTAATACGCGGATATCGCACGATTTCAGCCGAGGCGGCGTTCGCATTAGCGGGAACACCCCCGTGGGATCTGGAGGCGCAAGTCCTCGCCGATGTTCACCTACGACGTGCGGAAGCTCGAGCAGAGAGCGGCAGTGGCCCGCCGCCTGAAGTGGTGATGAGGTGGCGCAGAGAGGCGAAGATTGCCATCATGAGGCAATGGGCGGAGACGATGGAGACCCCTAGCGCCGGTCACTGGACTGTTGGGGCTATCCAGCCTATCCTAGAGGAGTGGGTACGGAGGCGACACGGGACGTTTCTTTCCGTTTGGTGCAGGTACTGTCGGGGCATGGGTGTTTTGGCAAGTACCTGCACAAAGTGGCAAGACGGGAGGCGATCCCCGTGTGTCACCAGTGTGGTTACAACCAGGACACGGCCCTGCACACTATCGAGCAGTGCCCTGCCTGGGAGGCGCAGCGTCGTGTTCTGGAGGCAGAAATTGGGCAAGACCTGACGCTGCCGGCCGTTGTTAGAACTATGGTCGGCAGTGAAAGGGCATGGGAGGTGGTTGCGTCTTTCTGCGAGGATGTTATCTCGCAAAAAGAAGCGGCGGAGCGGGTTAGGGAGGCAGATTCTCTGACTGACCCGATTCGTCGCAGAAGGGTAGGACGGCGCAGACGGCGAAACGCCGACTTGATGCCGCCATAACAGGGGTCAGCGGACGAAAGATCGGGGACTCTATCGTTCATGTTGCATGACACCTGGAGTTGTGGTGATGTCCCAGTGCACCCGGACATCGCCGAAGGAGAAGGAAGCCCGGAGGCGGGCAAAGAAGTGGGCGCCCAGAAGTGGGCCACGCTGGATGGGCCGCGAATGTCATGCGTAGCAGTTCTCGCAGCTCACCCATCAAGGCGAAAGTAGGTGCACAGGCGGAGTTTTTAGTGGGTGCAAGCCCCACATAACCACGTAGTCTCCACGGACGGCGCGGTATGCGATAGGCATTTTCTTCGCTGAAAAAAAAAAAAGGCGTCCCCCCAATGGGTTCCCGCATTGACGAGGCGGGGGGGCTCAGTAGCCGTGGTTTGGACCCCCACGGTGAAGCTAAGAGGAACCCGAGGAGGGGCCGCTCGTCAGGGCTTTTGCAGACAAGCCGACGACGTAGCGGCCAAGGTTGCGGTGTTGTTGGGCGACATCGCAACTGTGGTGGGGCCGCGGCGGGAGAGGAGTGCCGGTATTGCGGTGCGCCGCTCTCCCTACCTTCCGCGGCCTTAACGGGGTCGCCACCGTACGATGGCTGACGCGGTGGGTCCGCAGGGGAAGAGGAGTGACGGTATATCGTTGGCCGCTCTCCCTATCCTCTGCGGCCGAAAAATGGTAGGCGACGGGGCCATTCATCAGACCCGTCGCAAGGGGCAAGGGGTTGGTCGTAGGCTGAGGGCGAACAACGCCCTCTTCCAGCCCCTCTAAATGGGTCCAGGGACGGCGGACTCGGGGACGTCCACCGCCCCCCATACATCAGGACCCGAGGTGGCGGCGCGTAGTGTTCCACGCGCGCCCCTCTTAGATGTTGCGGGGGGAGTCTAACACCTCACTCCCCCCACCCGAGACGGAGCCCGCGTAAGCGGGCCGGCACCAGCTGGGGTTGCGGAAGAATTATGTGTTCCCACGACCCCGGCGTAGGTGTGAGATGGAACACCGGGGTGGTTTTTAGTCAGTAAGAGTCTGACAGACCCCTCCGCCCGCCCCAGGGCGGAGGACATCCATGAGGATTTTCCACCCCGGGAACAAAAAAAAAAAAAAAAAGGTAAGGTTAGGCGTGCGATCGATGGCCCTTTACGGGGCCCCGATCTGGGCGGCTGACCTGACGGCTGCCAGCATCTCTGTGCTGCGAAAGCCGCAGAGAGCAATGGCCGTCAGAGTCATAAGGGGGTATCGCACGATCTCCTACGAGGCGGCTTGTGCACTGGCCGGATCCCCGCCATGGGACCTAGACGCGAAGGTGCTCGCGTCACTTTATCGGTGGCGCGAGGAAGCGAGGGCGCGGGGCGAGCGGCCGATGCAGCGCCATATGGAGCAGCGTCGGTCGCAGCTTCGCGAGGTCCTGGTGGCGGAATGGCGGGACAGGCTTTCACGCCCTACCGCCGGCCTCGTCACCATCGAGGCGGTCCGGCCAGTGCTCGACCTCTGGCTCGGGAGGAGGCACGGCTCCCTGTCGTTTCGGGCGACGCAGGTGCTCTCGGGGCATGGCTGCTTCGGGAAGTACCTGTGTCGCATAAACAGGGAGCCGGACTCTCGGTGTCACCACTGCGTCGACTGCCGGGAGGACACGGCGTGGCATACGCTGGCAGAGTGTGCCGCTTGGGAGGAGCCGCGCCGTGCCCTCATCTCAGAAGTAGGCAGTGACCTGTCGCTGCCGACCGTAGTGAGTTCGATGGTCGGCAGCGCCGAGTCCGGGACGCGGTGGTTTCCTTCTGCGAAACAGTCATCTCGCAGAAGGAGGCTGCGGAAAGGGAGAGAGAGATCTCGTCCACTCTCCTGATCCGCAGCAGGCGCACCGGGCGCAGGCGGAGGGCGGACAACGCCCTCTTCCAGCCCCCCTAAATGGGTTCAGGGGCGACGGATTCGGGGACATCCGTTGCCCCCCAACATCAGGACCCGAGTAGGCGGCGCGCGTAGTGTTCCGCGCGCGCCGTTCACAGACGTTGCGGGGGGAGTACACCTCACTCCCCCCGCCCGAGACGGGGCCCGCGTTGCGCGGGCCCGGCACCAGCCGGGGATGCGGACGAATTATGTGTTCCCGCGACCCCGGCGTAGGTGTGAGATGGAACACCGGGGTGGTTTTAGTCAGTAAGAGTCTGACAGACCCCTCTGCCCGCACTAGGGCGGAGGACATCCATGAGGATTTTCCACCCCGGGAACAAAAAAAAAAAAAAGGTTAGGTTAGGCGGGTCCAGGGACGGCGGACTCGGGGGCGTCCACCGCCCCCCATACATCAGGACCCGAGGTGGCGGCGCGTAGTGTTCCACGCGCGCCCCTCTTAGACGTTGCGGGGGGAGTCTAACACCTCACTCGCCCCGCCCGACCTTAGGCGCCAGTACACCCGATACCGGACAAGACGTTGTCGGGTTCCGGAAGAAAAAGCCGCGCTGTATGAGTTGTACCGCGCGGTGAAGTAGGCTCTGTGGCTGGCAATCGGCGAGGACTCGAGCCAGGGAGGAGAAGGCCGTGACAGACGGACAGACAGACAGACACACGAGTGATCCTATAAGGGTTCCGTTTTTTCATTAGTACGTACGAAACCCTAAAAGCATGGAAATTAACTCTTAAGTATTACGCAAGTAATAATTTTGGGATACAGGTTTTTACCAATAGAGAAGACCCTTGACTTTTATAAACTGCTAAAGTTTGTGTTACTGCTGACTAGAGCATTGGCAAATATATTAATTACCGAACAACAAATTCTACTATTTTATAATCAAATCAAATCAAAATATTTTACTTCACATATATGACGTTTCACATGGGCACTGATGAAACGTCAGAACTTAATTGCAATCCATTATTTATCCATATTCTTTTGCATGAGCCATAATGTCTATTTACGTAGGTCGCAATAGCTTTTCGGTCTTTCATTTTAAGTATAAATAACACTAGTGTGATAAGTGATTTGAAATTGCGAAGCGACGAAATGAACAGCCTGAATCTCTCCGTGCATTTTACATGTGTTGTTCTCGGTAAAATAGCAATGAATCATTCATTAAAATACCTACTTAATCATACGCAAAGGTCAAAAGGATTACAAGGTTAAAAAAAAATTAAGCTTATTTATGTTATTTAACACACCTGCCTCTGTAAGTATAGTCTTTTAACGAATAAAATAAACGTAGTCTAAGCGATTGTTTTGAAATTCTAATAAGTAGCCGCCTATGTAATTCGTATCATTATAATTCCTCTTTTGCTTTGTAGATGTAGTCACTATCACTTGACTCCACCGAACCTTTGCCACAGATTTTTAAAATGATTTCGTTATTTCATCGAACTCGAAGTGTATTGTTTTGCAGCGGGTTAAGAGAGCTGCATAAAAGTGCAGATGCATTAAGTGTTCTTAACATACACAAAGAAAAGAAAGAATTTCTAGATGTTTTGCCTGAAGTCATGAACTCCGTAGTAACTAGTCCAAACTTATCAGAGCTACCTGAAGTTTCAAGATGGGTAAAGCAGGTTAGTAGCTGTGTAAATTTACTTTAATGATATTTGTAAGAACGGTGACGAATAAATTGTGTCATATACTATGATGTTTTTCAAAATGTACAAGGAATTTGTGGGACGTAAATATCATAAAAATCCAAAAAAGAGAAACTATTCTTTACTTAGGCACCATCTTAATAATGTTACAGCTTTTGGATTACACGTTGAGTGGAGGGAAGCTATTACGAGGAATAAAAGTGTCCATTGGATATAGAATGTGTGAAGACCCGACCAATTTCTCTGAAGAAACACAGCATTCGGCTCGTATTCTTGGTTGGACTATGGAATTGGTAAACCATTTTTTTTTTATTATTTAAACGACCTTTAGACTGGTAGGTCCTATTGTAACAGCTTACTATATTTTATGCCCAGTACCTCCTCAAGGAAAACGACATTGTTAAAGTGGCGAACTGGACGAGGGTCGACTCGGCGAGGAACGCACAAAGCCGTGAGAAGTGGCAAAAACGAAAGGAGGCTTATACCCAGCGGTGGAAGGGTGATTCCAGGCTAAGATTATGAGCTGCTAGAGTCAGATATTATTTATATCTATTGTTTTCTTATTCAAATCAAGCTGATAGACATCTACTTACAACAGTTACAGGCATATTTCCTATTAATGGATGACATGATGGATGGTGCTACAATGCGGCGTGGCAAGCCGTGCTGGCACCAACAGCCTGGTATCGGTTTATGTGCGATCAACGACTGCACACTTATTTATCAATCTATGATACAAGTACTGGAAATATACTTCGCAAAAACTCCTTTTTACGCAGACCTGATAAAACTTTTTAATGAGGTAGGTGTGCAAGCATTGCTTTACTTATTTACCTATAGAAACCTACTTTGGGACAGCAAGTCCCACCTTGGGATGACGAACCCTATTTTGGGACAGCGAACCCTAATTTAGGACTAATCCTAGGCAGATGATGGTTTTAGAATTCATTGTTTATGTTGCAATGGGAAAAGCAACCATCAAAATAGCTGTGTTCCCATCACAAGCTAACAATACAAGGCGTGTAGTGGTTCTACTTAGTTTTTGCGGAAATGACGCATTGTTGTTTTCATAAATACTCCTAAATTGGAGTCCACCACTTCCCGAAAGCCCACAATCTTCTAATTTCTGATTAGAAGATTGCCACAATTGCTGATAAGAAGATTGCCCACAATTTCTGATAAGAAGATTGTGGCTTAATGCTATTCGTAGAGATTTTTTTTGAGTTCGAGGTTATTTCGGAACCATTTGGAAGAAAATAATTACGAGGAAATATTCAAGGTGTCCAATTCTGACACTTTCCATGTCAAATACTTGATCTCAAATATTGAAATCACCAAAAATAACGAAACATTGAAATAAAAACCAAACTCATGAATAAACACGAAATGGAATGAGTGAACAAAATGTCAAATTTATTGTAGGTCGAAGGGACCTAGCTATGGTCACGCCATCTACATTTAGCTTTGCCCCACCTCCCCACTATCTTACATTTTAGTATCCATTGATGCTAAAATGTAAAATAAAGTTAATTAGCAAGTGAAACGATTTTTTGTAGGTAGTATGCAGATCGTCGATGGGACAACACCTCGACTTAACGTCTGGTTACAACAAGCATAAGAAAAATCTTGGTGTATTCACCTTGGAACATTATAATACTATTGCTACTCACAAAACGTCCTGCAACTCATTTAAATTGCCTGTTTTTGCAGCTCTGTTTTTAGTTAAGAATGGAAAAGAAAAAGCTACTAAAGAGATAGACTATATATGTTTGGAACTTGGGAGACTTCTACAAATTCAGGTAAGATCCCGAAACCGTAAAGATTAACAGGAAAATATTAAAGTTTTTGTTCTATATGAAATTTTACACGACAATCGCGACAGTGCCTAAAGGAGAATCAACAGGCCTATCGTTTAATTGGTAATTAACTGATTCATTTGTATAGTTAGTTAGTCATGGTCATGGTCCTGCGCCTGATCTCTCTCCGGTCGTGTCGGATTGCCGTCCCATCGGACTATAAGAGTGAAGGAAGAGAGAGTCCACTAGGGTTTGCGCACACACTTGTGCACTATAATTTTCCGTAGAGATTGGCCGCCATCGCCGAAATGCGGTCTGGAGGGACCATATAATGCAATGATTGTCTTTTTAAAGGATGATTTCTTCGACGCTTTCGGCGCCAAAACCACGACAGTAAAAGTGGGGACAGACATTCAGGAAGGAAAATGTACCTGGGTGTCCGTAACTGCGCTGCAGCTGTGTAACGAAACCCAACGTTCAGTCTTCGAAGAATACTACGGCAGCAAAGACCCAGAGCATGTGAAGCGAATCAAGCAACTTTATGACGAATTGCAGGTGCCTCAGGTGTATCAGCAGTATGAACAATCTGTGTGTGAAGATTTATTGCTTCGAATCCGCGCCTTACCAACTGAAGGGGAGACGAAGTTCTTCTTAGGACTCTTACATTTGTACTTTAAACGGCTCTTTTAAATCGTTCAGAATCTCCATTTCTTACAGGCGACATTTACAGCGCCTTTATGTCTTAGCAGCAACGGAGATTTTCGTAATTCAAGTGTGTAACAATTTAATTACGAAAATCTCAAAAGCAGTTTACCGTACTTCACTTACATATTCTTAACAACGTCAGTTACGTGCGTTATCTTCAGAAATTGATGCAAAGTCTAACATCAATTTTAGTGAACTATTACATTAATTTCTTTGATAACATGCTTAAGATGCACAATGCTAATGCAACCAATATTATAAAAAGTGTAATATCTTAAAAATTGCCAAGTTACAAAAGTTATAAAATAAGTGTTAGACAAGGACAGCACTATCGTAGAAGTGACGTCACGACTATGTTACTTCATACTTGCGCCACACACTGTCCGTACCGCGCGACAAGGACGGGAAGAATACCCTTGAAAAAACTTTTAAAGCGTGTAGCTTCTTCATATTTTACATCGATTAAACAGATTTTTTCGATTATCTCATTTTTACTGCCTTATTTGAAATTTTTTTTTTTTCGAACCTTTTCAATATTAGTTAAAAACCCTACTATTAGGTATACAGAATATTTTATATTGAAATGGGACTTTATAAAAAAATCCTTGTTTAGACATATTATAAATGCCAAAGAAAGTTTGTTTGTTTGTAGATTTGGATGGAATTTGGCACACAGATACACCATGACCTGGGTAAGGACACGGGCTTTTTATCCTGTATCGCAAACAAAATCGCGGGCAACACCTAGTAAGTTCAAGTTACTTCGGGTCACACAAGTGTTGATCTCGAGGATTAAAAAAAAACTATTGGTAACGCAGTTCCACCATTTATTTTAAGGACAGAGCAATGAATGAATGAGATGAAGAATAAACTATCTCACACAGCCTAACCTTCACGCGTCTTTGACTCTCATCAAACCGTAAGAATTGTTTGTTTGGCTTTCCTACAATTCTAGTATCTAACACTACAACACTTAAATAAAACAACTACGCTACCAGAAAACAACTACGCTACCAGTAAACAACGACTATAGCATATTACCCTAACATTTTCTAATTGTTCTTCATGCTCATTTACCAGGCCTGCCGCTCAGAAAGTATTACGAAAAAATAAGTTTTTATGCATGAGAGACTGTCCAGATATGGTCATTTTGAAAACATGATTATTTGAGAGTAAAATAGGTACGTTGCAATTTTAAAATTACCCTCCACATTGTGAGCTAATTTATATTCTCGTGTCTTATTTTTTTTTTTTTTATGGATCTGCGCCGGGTACATTTTCGAGCTATGATTCTTTTTTACGTTTTCAAGTGTCGCCTGAAACCATACTAATCGTACGATAGACTTCACATGTCATTCATGGATGAAGGCTCTTCTAAGGCAACCGTGTATGGTTGGTATAACGAATTCAAGCGCAGTCGACTAACTTTGGGGGATGAAGAAAGAAGTGCTCCCCTTTGACGGCTGTTACAGAAGAAAATGGGCTAGCAGTGACAAATTTAATACAAGACAATAGGCGAGTTACGTAAGAAGAGATTCAGCACATACTGCAGGTTAGGTCGGGAAGCCTTCACAAAATTCTACTTGTGAATCTTCGCGTGAGGAGGATAGTTTCGCTGGGTGCCGCATAACCTCACCAATGCTCAGAAGCAAGCCCGGGTGGAAAAGCCTTCACACACCGCGCTCAAAACGAGGATGCATGAAACTTTGTATAGATGCTAGTAAAGAGTACTTTGAAAAGTTTTTTTTTGTTTTAATATATAAAGAACATTTATTTTTATTTTCGTAAATTTCCTAGTGTCCCACGTATCTGGTAACTCGATTCCGATGTGCAGAAACTGTAGTTTGTTTGTCGAGTCTTTATAAACAACATTGTGTGGAAAGTTCTGTATTATAGATTAACAAGAGTTTCAAAAGCTGGTCCGGTGGCTCACAACGTAGTGCCAAGGCACTCGACCTAATAGTCCCATCACCGATACCATGAATGATGCAATCAACGGCCCGCTTATTCGTTATTTTATATTGATTTAGTAGCGCCAGTTTTCCATAATAATATATTTCTATTGATTCGCTAGGCTACTCTTTCGCTTCAACATTTGTTCAGGGGGGAAAGCATCCATTAATTTTGCCTGCCATTCTGATCAGGTCAAGTGCCTGATCGAAAATTCGTAAGACTGATGATTGTTGATTTTTCTGAGAGATAAACTTTCTAATGTACCTAAGTTAAATTGTCATGTTTGTGTACGATAGCGAAATAAATAAATATTGTATTCTACCACATAAATGACAGTACTTTTATACTGATAATTAAAGCAATTCGTGCAAAATTATTCCCTAACCATTCCAAAATATCAAAAATGCACAACGTAAATATTCAAGTTTTCACTTCTGCCGGCAGTCCCGGAGTGCAACCCGGTGTTATTTTTTTCTGAAGGATTAAACTCTGGAAACATTTTTATGATGCAAGCTTCTATTATAAGTTACAGTGCCTTGGTTTTGAGGCTGCGATGGCAAGACATCTCATATGGATTTTAATATTTGTAATAGATCTCTATAAGTAAAGGTGGGACTACGTGACCTTTTGGTGTGATGATCCGTGCTCGTAGCACCTCTATCTTTTCTGTCGCGACTACCCGGCAGCCTTCTGCGACTCGCTCGCAGCTCGTCCCAACTTCAGGTGAGCCCCGTCATTCACTCCGTCGCCGTTGCTCGATGTCGCGATCCTTTTGAAGATCGATTTCCATCTAGCGAATCCACTCCTGCTCCCGCAACAAAGCTTGTTCTCGTTCCAGCAGGCACCGACTACGGCTACAGCTTCGGCTGCGGCTTCTCTGGCGTGCGCACAACTGGCTGTGCCTCGAGCGCCAGGGATCACGCCGAGGAGTATCCAAGCTCTCTCTAATCTATCTAAAAGCGAAGACAAATTGATGTACAGTGAATATAATAATATGGACGACCATATTATTATCTTCACTGTACTCAATTTATCTTCGCTACTATCATATTCTACATTGAATACACATAAATTATACAATGTGTCTGGTTGTCGGTTGCATACTAATTACTACTACTAATAATACTTATAAACAACTTTAACTCTGGCAACAACAAATTTAAACAAGACTAAAATGGCGTTTCAAACAAAAGTGCATACTAACACGACCAAATGTATGAAAAACGATAAAATTGTTGATGTTTCTCTAGTTGCGAAGGTAGCAACACAAAACCTTTTTCTCGAATCCGTAATTTTCTCGTATTGACCTAATGTGAACAATTTTCAGCTTTGAATACTGGCCACTGACCCGTCACTAGTGTTTACGAATAAATCGAATTAATTAAATATCATATCCTAAACTTGAAAAATAGGTCCGTGTGAACGTAGCCTGGTTAGGCCGTAAGCCCGTAACCGTATAACTCGGTGCCCATGTTCCAAAGCAAGTTCGTCTATGACGCGTCGTATCTTTATTGGTTTGCTACTTTTTACATATTGCAAATTGCATAGAAGCCACTATTGTTTTGGTGGACTGGCAATCTGACATGACTTGACGGGTAACAAATACACATAATGAGCCTACGGCTACCGGGCTACCTACTTACTATGATTAGGCATTGTTTTGGGGTCTCTCTCTTGAGCGTGCAGCACTTACCATCATGCATACCTCGTATATTCAGGGGTCGTAACATTATCTTTTGCAGGGCAGGCCAAGTTGATATTAATCGTTGCACTTCATTGCATGTGGGTCAAAATTGCTTGACAATTCAGAGAACAACCTAAGCTCCAAAGCAAGTAATTCACGTCTCAAAGTATTAGGCCGTTAGTGTTTTATGACGAACTAACGCTTCGCCCGTGCCTTCATCCGCGTGGATTTCGTACTTTGCCCTTCAAAGTTCAACACGCAACACGCCGCCTTTAAATGGTTGTTCAAAAATATAAGAAAATAAATCTTTTACATTTACCTCGACAAGTATTTATGCCAAGTTTTCATGTTTCTAAAACGAAGGAATGAGATTTTTTATGCAAACGAAATTTCCCCTTTACAGTCACTGGGGTAGAAAATAGTTTATAAAGCAGAATCCATTTTTTTTTTTTATCGTTTGGAACTTTTCAACCCCTCGACTGTTAGGAATGAAGTCAGCTGTACTGTACCAGTTAAGTTAAGTTAATCAAAGCAGTAACATCCTCCCCTTAAAACGTAATTACTTAATTAACCCTATTTCGGGGGTAGTTTTAAAAACGAATAATTCCTAACCTTATAAGTTATATAAATGTAAATAATATACATAAATCCAAGTAATTTGATTTTTAGATAGATATACATAATAACAAACGAATTGCGACAAAAAATTAAAATGCAATTTAAAGAATAAAATCATTTATTTATATAATATTATAGATATTAACTCATATGACTATACGCACATAAATGTACTTTAACTCCGTGGCTCGTAGTTCTAAAGGTATGCCTTTCTGTGAACACAATTTTACAATACGATCCAACAGTTGCTTGGAGACAAAGGCCCCCTCGACCTTCTGAAAGCCCTGGTTGTGTGTACTATCAAACGCACAACAATTTCACCTTGACAGCGCCTTTATTTCGTTGCAGCAAGGGCGAATTACGTAGTGTTATCATTGACGTGCGATTAACCATACACCTAGATTTTACAATAAATATTGAACGGTTTGACCGTTTAATATTTATGGGCTTAATTACAAAGCCTTTTTGCTTTAAGTTACTGTCAAAAAATACCTCGAGAATGGCATACCTAATACTATGAAGCCGACTTACAGTTCATTTACCCAATATTCATAAGACTAGCTGATAAAAAATGTTGATATAAATTAACTCACACATGTGCATTATGTGTGAGTATGAAGCTGCCACTGTGAACATAAATTACATACTTACTTGTTTTAACATTTACATACTATATCCCCGGCGAACTTCGTACCGCCTCATAATATTATGTTCATTATGATTTTTTCGTGAATTTTTACCATGTTTTAATAGTTATTCTGCTATTCGAGGTGGAGACAAACCCAACAAACCAAAGATCATAAAAATCGGTACAGCCGTTGTTGAGTTATAAATGGTGTAACTAACCCGACTTTTTTTATTTATATATATATTTTTTTTTAAGGATGACAAACAGATAGTAGACCAAAAGCAAAAATAAAACTAAAAAATTATTAATTTCAGTTATATTTTTGACTCTTGGGTGATATTGAAATTGTGATATTGCGATGATCAAAGTAGTGGTTTTTTTTCTAAGACCTCTAAGGCTTCCACGTAGTATTTTAAACCCATTTACACGAAGGTTTTATTATAAAGTCTTTAACATTTTAAATTATACAACACATCAGCAAAGGACGCCATGTACGTTATTCGAGATACATTTATTACAATACAAGAAATGTGCCAAAGTCAAAGTCAATGACGCAGAACAATTAAAAAAACCTGTTGGATACCGTAGTATCCAAAATAAATATGCCTATAAATCTCATAATAGTCTAATGAAATAACAGTTGTTAGATTAAAGCATCATATGTAACCGAACCGGCCCTATATACATTTTTTTTTTATATGGTTTTATACGCAAATCGGCCAGTACCCTAATTGCGTAATACACAATCAATCGGAATCTGGATCGTTTTGAAACAGATTGCTAATCCATTGCTTCATAAGTTCGATTAAAATTCTGCTCAAAAATGTACAAAACGTAATGAATGTTGTTGAACTGTCAAAATCAAACAGATTAGTCGTAATCGTATACGAAAATGTGTTACGCAATTAGGCTGCAGGTGACCTCTAAGCTCTGAGTGCGCAAAAAACTGCAGACAATCCCGTACTTTCCTTATTTTAAATTCAATATACACCTCACATACCACTTGCGTGCACGCATAACATTACGCATGCGCGATATTATGGAGTTAAAAACTGAAAGCTGACTCTTGGCAGCACTGTTGGCTGTTCCTTAACCGCCATTATTCTGTTTCTGTTTTTCTAGTTTTAATCACAGCTGCGCTCAGGGTCGTATTAATTAATTATTAGTTAAAGAAGTAGCTTGTTCACAAAAAATGTATGGAGTAACAGCTACCTGTCAAATTCATGGAATACTCGACAGTGGTGAAACCTGAAGTGAGCAAGTGGCAGTTTTTATCCCCATTTACATGATCTGTCTATCGAACCCTAAGACCACGTAGGCACAGAAGTAAAAAAATTGTGGCGGGATTTTATCGCGCACTGTATTTTCAACTCTCGGCGCTAAGCAGTGCGTTGATAATCCCGTGCTAGGAAAATATTGTCGCGGGATAAACATGACCGTGCGAACCTGGGCTTATGTCTGGGCTGGGCTATGAAAATACAGCTTTTAGCGTTTTTATTCATTCATTTGAATAGACTATAATTCCACCTAAATAAATAGTAACTTTAGTCCTGTGTAAAGTAGGTTTCTATTTCAAACTCATTTTGTTTTTGTCGCTCGAAGCTGACTTAAGTAGCGCAGAGCGATTACGCTACGAGCGGTAGTTTCTTAGCCCTTAGGATAGTGTTATTTAATTGGCACATTATTAGTTTAAAAATACTTATTTGTAATGATATGTAAACTACGACTATCCGATAGGATTTACACAATAATTATTATTTAACAAGACAGTTTTGAGCTCTGTGTTAGTTTACGCAAGTCTATATGTGTATTCGTAAAACAAGATAAGAAGACATTAATTACATAATATATTATTTTATACTGCTTTTCCATCAACCCATTGTTACTTCTTATATCGACAGCAGAGGCGCTCGTGTCGATATAACTGCATAAAATGGTATTTGAAACAGTTACATTATTTCGTCATGGGGTCTCAACTCGGAACAAATTTTCATAAATCTTGAAAAAAATCATAGATGACAGCATTGGTAGCCATTCTTAAATTAACAATCATTAGAAAGCGATAAACGGCAGAATGTTGGCAGATTAGTAATAATCAAAACTTCCTTGATCAATGCTGATTTATCTATTTACACTCATAATGCACATACTTTCACCAAAATAACATAAATTAAGCCTTTAACTTCAATTCGAACCCACAAAAAGATAAAAGTAGCATCTGTTAATAGTATTGTTTAGAGCTCTTTACAATAGATGGCGGTTTACTCAATTTGTCCTGTCATAACAGTAACGACTACCGTTACTGATCTAAACCATACAACTTCTTTTTTATTTATTACTTTACCTAGAAATATAAAATAAATCTATTAACATGTTTTTCTGAACCCGGAAATATAAAACATTATAAAAAGGATTCCACGAAACATTTTAAAAGTAGGTCAACTCCTAGATGGCGTTGTAAAAATACAGTCTCTGGCAATTTGTGAGTCGCTGATGCTGCCATCTGTTGAAAATTTGGACGAAGAAAAATAGCCAGCTCAATTGCTAGACTTAGGGAGGTGTCATTTCTTTGTAAAGAATTGCGTATCTGTATATATTGTAAATAAATAAATAAATATTATCTGTGACATCGTTATTATTTCAATCACTATGTAACAAAAAAAACAATTCGAAATCTCCCTACTTAAAATAACTTTATCAAACTATGTAAAATTGGTAGACTGGATGACTAAATATGAACTAACAACTAAGGGTCGGCGAAGACCTGGTAGCACAGCGCAGCGAAGTTTTCACTAGCAAACAAATATCAATCTTGTCTACGTTGAAACAAAGTCGGAAATAAATAACTACTTTGACCGCTTTCGATACTATCGTAGAAAAGTGGAAGTTTTTATCGAAATTGACAATTCATCAGGTCCAAGGCATAATAGGCCAGGCTAGTACAAATCGCGAACTGAATGTATTTTTCTGTCAAATTATACGCTAGTGTCTTATCAAATCATTTGACGGACGCCTGACGTGTACGAAACCTTAAAAATACAATGAACAGGTACGTAACTCAATAGATTTTCTGACTTATCTTAATAAATAAACAATTTATTGCAATACCTACATACTGTGAACAACTTATAAGAAGGCAATGCCCAAAGACAGCACTGGTAATCCATTTAAATATTGTCATGATATAAACCCGAAACAGTAAATAATTCAGATATAGATATAGTATTTTCAAATATATACTTCGTTTCAACATTATCGCAATCAAGCTTCCAACGAGTTTCGAATGGAAGGTTTACTAGAGCGACTTAAAATTTAACCTATTTTGAATTTCTGAAACTTCAATCTGTCTTTGAATCAGTAAGTAGGGCTTTCAATAAGATTCAAATTCGCTCAATCTTCAAAAAAATATACACTCTATGCACCCAACCACAATATATACGTCACAATTAATGCTTCCTCTTATAAATCCTATCTATAAGTTTGAAGAAGAACGTCGGAGCGGTTTCCGAAGGCAACGCGCGCACTTTCAGAATAATATCCTCATAGACATTTGTTTCTTCCTGCTGATATACTTCTGATAGTCTCAGGTCTTTGTAAAGCCGCTTTATAATTTCGACGTGTTCCGGTTCCTTGGTACCATAGTATTGTGTGAAGAGGGCCCTCTGTGATTCGTTGCAGCGCTGTAAAGCGGTGACAGCTAACCAGGAGCACTTACCTTCTTGGATATCTGTTCCCGCTTTGCCTGTTACTGATTCGTCGCCGTAACAGTCTATGTAGTCGTCCTGAAAAAACAAAAGAAATTTCTTAAAATTTTGAAGTTTTATCAAATAAATGGATCGGTTCGTTACGAGTGTATAGTGTCGGTTTAAATAAAGAGATCATTTAGGTAATAGTGTGTTTTTTTTTGTTTCTAAGATTAGGGACCATAGCCTTCTTTAACATAACATATACATAACCATGTACACTTATCGATGACCTTTAGAAAACTCTGGTTTCTTAGTTTCAAAAGCGAATGGGCACTGTCCTCATTGTGAATCATTTGATGAACGTTGTTCAAAGAAAAAATCTTGTTGCACAAGATTATTCTTCAGGCCGTCATCCAAAGGAAATATCAGCTGTCTTATATTGAATGAAACTGCCAAAGGATAAACAGTAAAAAATATATTAAAAACAGATAATATCATACCTGCATTTGAAACAGACGTCCCAACTTCATACAAATATCATTAATATGACCGTAAATTCTTTCATCCACATCGTTGACCAGACTCAAGCCAAGTAGGATAGGCAGTCGGAACGTGTAGCAGCTAGTCTTGTACCTCACAATAGACTCGTATCTCTCTATTGTGAATAGACTGTAGTCTTTTATTTGCTGTGCAGTCGTGAAATCTAGATGCTGGCCCATTGCGGTGTAAAGTAATGCCTGGAAATACGAGGGTAAAAAGGTCATGAATAAATATAAGAGCTATCATCATCTATTTTTAAACTGAAAAGCAATAGCAGGAGTATTCTTTTTTATCCTATTCACCAAGCTGGCATTCTACCCCAGGGCACAGATAATATAATACTACGTACAGATACCCAATTCCATACAACGAAATGACACCTCCCTAAGTCTGGCTATTGAGCTGGCTATTTTAATTCGTCAAAATTTTCAACAGATGGCAGCATCGGCGACTCACTTATTGCCAGAGGCTGTAGTTTTAGAACGCCATCTAGGAGTCAACCCACTTTTAAAACGTTTCGTCGAATCCTTCATATAAAGTTATGTATTTCCGGGTTCAGAAAAACATGTTAATAGATGTCTATGAAAAGTAATAGACATAAAAAAGTTGTTTGACCAGAAACGATAAAGCGGTTACTTTGCTGACGGGACAAATTGAGTAAAACGCCATCTATTGCAAAGAGCTCTCAGCAAAATGATTAACGGATGGCTACTTTTATCGTTATAGGGGTTCGAATTGAAGATAAAGTCGTCATTTATGTATTTTGTTGAAAATACGTGCACAATGAGTGTAAATAAATAATATAATGCTGAATGCAATAAACAACGAAGTTCTAATTTTTACTAATCTGCCAAAATTCTGCCGTTTATCGCTTTCTAATGATTGTTAATTTCATATATGCTGCCATCTATGATTTCTTTTCAAGACTTATCATAATTTGTTCGAGTTGAGTCCCCATGCCCAGAGGCCTATACTATGATATGTTAAATTTACATAATTATTGTTCCGTTGTGAAATAAAGATAGTGTTAAATTCGTCCTGTGCGTATGGCTTTATCTCTCTCTCTCTCTCAACGCTCACACGCAATGCATTATTTCATTTAAACCATTTACAGGCACTTGAATTGTCAAGGAGTTGGTCAATCAGAAAGATGAACCATCATTGTGCCAGTGGCAACTAGGAACTGGCACAATGATAGCTTGCCTGTAATACGTGATAGTATGGCCCAGGTCTCATCACGAAGATTTTATTCATGGCGTAGGTAAGTTAGTGGTATCTAAGATTGAACATTGAAAGTACATCCAAAAAGTCTTAAATCAATCATCATCAAAACTAAAGTATAACCTGAACATATCAGCATGCGTATAGTAACCGAAGAGACGTACACTATGATTCGTTATTTCCAAGCAGTAGGTACACAAAGCTGATAAACACACAATTTATTGAACACACACCTCATTGAAAAGCCGAATAACATCAATATAGTGTTGCGTTTTGCCGAAGTAGGTTTCAATTGTTTCCATAATAGCGCAGTGGATGAGTATGGAGTCGTTGATGGCGCCGAGGCCGACGTTCGGCATCCGGTACCAGCAAGGCACGCCGCGACGAGTCGTCGAACCGTCCATTATATCGTCCACCACTATAAAGTAGGCTTGAAGCTGTGGGTTGTAATAATTATTAACTACTATATGTATACATTAATAAATTAACGTCGTTTTTCGTTTCTGTCTGTGTCACCGCGTTTTTGGTCTAAACTACGCCACGGAAATTTATGCGGTTTTCGTCAAAATTTCTAAAACTTATTCCAGAATGTTTATTTAATAAATTAATATTTAACTTGATTAAATAGTTTTATATTTTTAATTAGTCTTAAAAGTCGGGGTGGGTCGCCATTCCTAACTTCTGCTGAGCCCGTAGTGACTGTCTGCATTCTGACTAGACGGAAGGGAAGTTGGTAATAATGTGGAGCCTTTATGGCGGAGCACGCACAAAGCAGTATTCTCCTTTGTGCGTGCTCCGCCATAAAGGCGCCTCATGATTCATTCGCCTGCTGCCTGCTGCCTGCTGCTTCGCTTAACGCTTCATGATTTGAATCTATGGCAGAAAGATGGCAGTATAAGCGCGACCACGCGATCACATTGGTGCAATTGGTAACCACTCACACAAATACAAAGCTCAGCTTAGGCCTCGCGGACTGTACCCATGGCTCTATGCAAATATTTGCATCTGGCATAAATAAATAGAAAACTCCGTAAGGAAATTTAGGATCAGTACACACCTACAAAGTTCATTAGGAAAGACCTCGAAAGTTGTTTACACATTCCATTCGAAGTATTTTAGAGTCTTATAAAATGAGTTATAAATAAATGGAGTGTTTGTTTTAACGGCAGCTGTAGTTATCCTCCCTGCGCACTGTGGTGTACTGCAAACTCTCAGATAATAAAGGAAAGAGCTTGAAACTTTCTGAGATTTTTCCTTATCTACAAACATAACATCACGACTGTATTCCTCAACGGGTTCGGCAGAGGAGTAAAACTACAACCACATTTCGCCAGTTAACTTTTTGATTTTAGAAAAACACAAAATAATAATTATTATAGTCACCATTTCAACACACCACCCAAGAACCCTGGACAGTTTAAGTTTCTCGTCAGTTATATGGTCAGGTTTCTCAAGCATTTCATATGATAACATTGTGATCAATCCTCTTGAATGTTTGCCGCCGCTCAAATTGTGTTCTAGGACCTGGAAATATTCAGATAAATAAGTTGAAATAGCTGTCACTTTGAGCCTGTGTGGGAGGCTATGGGGAGATCCTTAACCTGTTTATTTTACGCTGGAAGTTCTAGGGTTTAAGCGCGATTTTCGAAAATTCTGCTGCTTCTTTACAAAAATATTTATTTACGGCAAGTGGGTAAAGTCTATTCAAATCCTTTGTTTTCTTCCATTTGATGTTATTTTCAGTTTCAGAATGACTATTACTACTATGGAAAAGTCATAAAGTTTTAGCGCAAACTAAATTTTATATGTGGGTTGGGTATGTTATCAAAAACACGTAAATAAATCTGAAACTGTGTTCGCAATTTATTTTTCAAAAATGTAAACATACATATTTGAAAAATAAATTGTGAACGCAGTTTCAGATTTATTTTACATTACCTCCAGAAATAGATAATTTTAGAGAAGCAATCTAGGTAGTTTGTTTTGCATATTTATTTGAGGATTTGTGTGCTGATGATGTGAAACATTTTTTACGAAAATTGCTTAATAAATTAAGCTGATTAAGTATTTAAGCATATTTTACAGTACTTAAGGGTTTTATTAGTATAAGACTGTTTATCAAACACCTTGGCCAAGGCTGTTTATTACGTTTTGTATAAAATAACTTAAAAATATTACCACAAGGTCAATTTGATTTCACATTATTTAATATTTATTTTTAGTCAAGTAATGTGTAATTATTACAGTCCAAAGCTTTCTGTTTTGTAATTCAAGGGCCCTCCCTTTTGTGTGTTTCAATTTTAGGTTTACAGTAGATTATTAATTAATTGATCAAAGAAAATATACACACATAATCAGAATCTAGGGATATTTTATATTTCATCAAATATCTATAAATCTATGAAGTATTTTCAGATACAGAAAATGGAAGAATGATAGATTACTTTAAGGTCTTTAATAAAAAATTAAAACTATTCCGTAATTTATTTGTTTTAAATAAAACTGTATTTTTTACTGCCGTAGAAAAATAGTATGATAAAAAAACTTCATTTCAAACTTTATTTCCTATAAAACTATTATTTTTTATTAAAATTGAAAAAAATCTTATAAAATCGAATTATTAATAATCAGTGTTGCCACCTCTTGCATTAATTACACATCGACATCTATTGTTCATACTTAAAATTAAATTGGCAATGTCTTACTGCGGTATGAGGTCCCATGTTCTTTGCAAGTGTTCGTAAAGTAGTTGTTCCTTCGTCAAATTTGGCGGGAAATCTCTCAAAGTTTTTCGTTGTAACAGAAAGTTGCCCCAGGCATGCTCGATAGGATTTAAGTCGGGCGACTGTGCAGGCCAATCCAAAACTTGAATATCGTGGTCTCGGAGAGCGGTCGACACTAGCCGTGCCATATGGGAAGGAGTATTTTCGTGCATGAGTAGAAATTCCTGGCCCATTTGGATTCTGTGTGGGACAATAACAGGCTATACTACCTCCTCGTGGTATTTTTGTAGTCATGTTGCCTTGGATCCAAACGAGCTGGGTTCGTCCACCAAGACGAATTCCTGCCCACACCACGATTGTCCCGCCTTGGTATGAGTGGACCTCCTGAGGGTGCCGTAGACGGCTAACTCTCCCTGGAGATCTCAAAACGTGTGTTCTTCGTGAATCCGGATGAAACCCAAACCGGGACTCATCGGTGAACAGCACCAAAGGCCATTGTTCGTCACTCCATGGTAAAAGCTCCCGAGCCCACGAAAGCCGCCGACCGCGATTGCCACGTCGCAATGCTGGAACACGGAGCGGTCTTCTAGCATGAAGACCAACTTCATGCAACCTCCTTCGCAAGGTTTGGTCGCTTACCAGCAGCTGGTGGTCCTCCTGGAGTCTTTGTACTAGTTGCATCGCTGTGATATTGGGTTGTCTTCTGGCGGTCATTTGGAGATATCGATCCTGTCTCTGAGTAGTAACACGATATCTACCAGTGTGCCGTTCAGCCACATCCCCAGAACTGCGATAACGTGACCACAACCTTGACATCATGTTTTGGCTGGTGTATGTGTGTATTTTAATTAATTTTCCATAGCCGAACGAATAACTAACAATTTTGCCGGCTTAATTTGTTGTTTCTTTTGTTTTTCTTTATTTACATTTTTAAATTTAGAAAATAGAATAAATGATGTGGCGACATCTGCACCGCCACATGCGAACAAACGCATCACACTGACGTCAGACAAACCTGCATCGCGCAAGCAGAGTTTACCGCGCAGATAGCATATATACAACTTCCCGACAACAATCATCGGGCAGTTGCCCACCAGATACGACATCCATCTGGTCGGAGGATCCTCCCTTTTCTAAAGAGTATGAGCGAACTTTACACCCTGTTCCTCATATCTCTAAAATGAGGTTTCAATCTGTATGTATACATTTTATGGAAACTAAACATATTTTAAACTATTAATTCGTAAATAATTTACGATTAAGGTATCCCTAGATTCTGTTGATGTGTGTATTGTGACACACCAGCATGAAAGGAAAATGTCCAATATTTGGGTAATGAAAGCATTAAGGCGGGTTATTTAAAAGGGGCTTAAAGTGGGGAAGGAAAGTGGTGAAAGGTGGTTGATTAGAATTTTTATTTATTTATTAAGTCTTTTAATAGCAAAACATTTTGATTCTCAGCTAAAGTACAATTATTTACACTAAGCAGTTAAAGTAATCTAAAACAAATATGTCCTACCTTCCTGACCCAACTCCCCAGCTCCGGAAGTTGAGATATCTTAGAATTGGCTTGCAGGTTGTCTATGATACCCGGCAGCACATCATGGAACACCTCCTTTTCCTTCATTATTTGAGATATAGACACACTGGTTTGCATAGCTCTCTTGACTGACTGCTGAAGAAAACTGCAAACATAAAAATATTAATACATACTATGATTTATTTGAGTTAGTTAATGTTGTTGCTCAACCAAAACACATAAAAGTGGTTCACTGCCGTCCGTTTACTAAAAAGGCCGTTAAGTTACATTTTATCAAAGAATCATGCCCACTTTCCATACATTGATTGACCTGTCACATGATTCGTTTTACAGGTCGCGTCTACCTACAACTAGTGTTGCCTATTAACAATTATTATTTATAATAACACAATATCATATCATCTTTTCATTTAGAGGCCAGGGAAAAATACTATTAAGTAAAGAGGTTTTTGAGGTTATACAGCTGTCAGATAAGGTTTGACACCTGTTTAGCCTCAAAAACTATACGATTACGATGTTAACATCAAATTGTTTCATAGTTAGTCGCTGAGAGAGTTTCGATTACTCTGAAATAAATCCCTCTTCAACGTAATTAATATCATTATCAAATCGGCATGAGGCCGCAAACAGCAGTTATATTCTTGTAATATCCCGCCGATACTGAGACTTCACATGTGATGATAGCCCATCCTTGTTTTCTACACTACATTTTGTGCAAGTTAGAGCAATCTATGATACCAGCCTACAGAGATTCATACAGAGAAGGCACGAGCATTAATCACCAGGCTTGGTCAAAACGGGGTGACGATTTCTGACCTTTATTGAGATTGGTACGTGCCCGGATTTGAACTCACAGCCTCGTGCATAAAAGGCGAAGTGTCAAACAAATGACAGCCTGTGCTAGAGTTCGTTTAAAGTAGTATAAATTGTAGTCTAGTGGTTTTATGCGTAACCTGTCAGCTGTACACTTATTTTTCTTTCCACACCCACACATATAAAACATAAAAAAATCATAGCTGGTCATGAAATAATAAGTAAAGTAAACCATAAATACCAATTGGTTATTAGAAACATTCAATAACCACATGACGAACGAACAAGTTTTTCGTTTTATGTGAAACGGAACGTGTGTAAAGCACGCTCCGTTTCCGAAAGTCTAATACGAATGATAAACATAGTAACATTGCTTTTTTTCTTGGCTTTATTTGAAAATTCAAATAAGTGATACGCAATAAGCAAAAAAAAGCAATTTATTTAGATATTTTACATCACTAGACGCATTCCAAAATTTTCAGGTCAAGACTGAACATGATTTAGTTATATACACCAGATCAGGGATGGCGAACCAATGGCACGCGTGCCATTGGTGGTATGTAGCGAAATAATTTGGGCACGGCATATAGTCAGGGACCAAGGTACCTAAGTCACTTCATTTAAATTAATACAAAACTTTTAATTTTAATATTAAGACTCCCACAAAACGTCACAACGCCACACTGCGACACAAAGGCACCGCACGTCGCGAGTCACGCGGTGCCTTTGTGTCGCGCTGTGGCGTCGCGCAGTGCGCCATTTACAAAAAAAAAAGGTATAATTGTGGAAGTACCTTTATAGTTGCAAAGAAAGAGCATTGTTTTGAAAGTAGGTATGTATATTTTTTTTTTTCCAGTATTCACTAAGTCAAGATTGTTTGATGGCACGTCATGGCTCCATTCAACATTTATTTGAAAAAATGGCACGCAGATGTAAAGAGGTTCGCCATCCCTGCACCAAAGCAACTTTTATCTATCGATCAGTCTGGGTCATATTGATCTATCTCTATTTGCATTAAAGATCATTCTGGGGACTACGACACACGGCTAACTACATCATTTTTGAGATCGTTCAACACTTAAATACGGTTATGTCACTTTTTAACACTCTATTACGGCTACACGCTCGTAACCGTCTATTCAGAAAATAGATTCATCCACTATGCAATTTAAGAAAACGGTTACATGAAACTACAACAGTTTTAAACCGTTACAACACTTTATCTATAGGCATTTTAATGATTTTACGACATATAAAACAGAGCTTTCTTCTTCTTCTGAACAAAACCGTTACTCACACATAGCTGGCTAGTCGTTGCTAAGTCAACGTGACATTGAAACATATACTATTCTAAAAGACAGTGACCGCTATTTAGTTATGATTGATTCAAATAATATGTCAACGAATACAATATAAAAAACTGTTAAGTGATATTCCAACGCTAAAAGAAATCTATTTCCCTTCCCGCTATGCCCCCGGACCTTGCACACTCCAGATATCGAACCAAACCAAAAAAGGGCTCCAAGATCTAAAAGGAACTAGCGAGAAAGTACGCCAATTTAATTATTTAAAAACATTCGTTTTCACAAAAATGAAGCATCTAAAACGTATGAATATATATTTTACTCAACTTGGTAATGAGGTAGTGGCAATTTGTGATGCGCGTGAGTTACATGCCGAAGATACAGCTTACGATGCAAAAAAATATAATTTCGGTAAACTGTAAGGCTTGCAATTTATATATATTTCATAAACGGAAATATACTAAAGCGCGCCATTTGCATAAGCACCGTGTTTTTTTTACAAAATTGTGAAATTATTTATTACAGGATTGATTCTCAGAAAGTAATAAACAGTTACCAAGGTTAGATAGTTTCAAAAGTATAATATTTTTAACTTTTAACCTAACATTCGCATTTGTAGGTAAAATTACTAATCAACATTAAGCCGCTAGCATGCGTAACAAACTCTGTAACACGCTGTACGAAACGCTGTTGGTTGCCTATAAAATAAAAAAATATTTTTCAATACCGTGACATAAAATTTATCACCATTTGGATGGATAACTGCAGTGCACAAAATAAGAAATGGTTATTATTCTCTTTTTTATTCTTAATTAACAGCGACTTGATAGCCACTGAAACCTTCAACCCACCTCACGGTGGCTGAAAGTATTGAAATTAGAGAGAAAAAGCGCGCGGGACGCGGGCGGGCGAGGACGCGCGAGCGAGCGGCTCGTGTGCACTTTCGATATTTTTTATCAGTTCATATTTTTTTATCATTATTACTGTTTTTTATTGTTCTAGTATGAAAACTTTACTTTAAATATGTAATATTTATTGCTAGACCTATTTCCAAAAAAAATAAAAAAACTATGCGCTTCTACTCCGTTCACATGCCACACAGCAAGTATTGCGAAATAAAGTTTTAATGTATGAGAGACCGCCCATTTATAGTTTATTTTGAACATTATGATAATTTGTTAGTAAAAATAGTTAAGTTCCAATTTCAAAATTTCGCTCCACATTGTTTGCGAGCTAATTTTAATGATCGTGACTCTTTAAACGCCCGGGGACATCTTCGCGATATGATTTTTTACGATTTCAAGAGTCGTCTGAAACCAGACGAATCGTACGATAGACTTCAAATGGCATTCATGGATGACCTTCTAAGGCAACCGTGTAAGTTAGTCGACCGCGCTTGAATTCGTTATACCAAATAACGAATTCAAGCGCGGTCGACTAACTTTGCGGGTTGATGAAAGAAGTGGTCGCCCTTTGACGGCTAATACGGAAGAAAACGTGCTAGAAGTGAAAACTTAATAAGAATAATATACGTATCAAGAGATTCCGCACATACTACGATTTGGATCGGGAAGACTTCACGACATTCTACATCATCTTCGCGTGAGGTGGATAGTTTTTCGATGGGTACCGCACAACCTCACCGATGCTCAGAAGCAGGCCCGGGTGGCATAGTGCCGTGATAGGTATGATAAACAAATTTAAAGCAGGGTCGTCTCGGCGTGATTACGTTACGTTTTATAAGTCTTAGATTTATCAACACGAACCAGAAACGAAGCGCCAGTCGACGGTTCGGGTGCTTTAAAACGAATCAACGCCTACCAAAGTGAAGCGATCTAGAAGCGGGGGGAATATTTTGATCGCGAGCTTTTTCAATTTGCCTGGCTACTTGGTGTCAATTCTTTTACGGATCCAAAGAAGCATCAACGATGAATGGTATACTACCAAATGCTTGGCAGAAGTTTTTTCTTTTGTGAGCAACAAGCGACCAAACACAGGGCTAAGCGGTCTACTGCCTCACCACGACAACGCGCCTTCGCACACCGCGCTCAAAACGAGGGACTTCCTAGACAGCACGCCGGTCAAACTCCTGGGTCACCCTTCTTACAGCCTGAACTAGCACCGTGTGACTTCTTTTTATTCCCGAAAATAAATAATCTGCACAAAGGGATACAATTTTCGTCGCCGGAAGATGCGCTGTCAGCGTTCGAGCGGGCTGTAAACGAAGTGTCTACGGCGGACTGGAAAAAGTGTTTTTAAGACTGGTTCAGGCGCATGAAACTTTGTATAGAAACTAATGGAGAATACTTTGAAAAGATTTAATATTAAAAAAACCTTTAAAACATTTATTTATTTTTATTTTCGCAGAACTTTCTGAGTGTCCTTGTTATAAACCTTTTTTTTTTCAAGACAGTAAAAAAATTCACCAACATTATAAATCTAAGTGTACTATACGGGTACGAGTATATAGTACCTGCACATAGATATAAAATGACGTTTTGGTTCCTAAGTAGTTAAATATATAATATTTAGGTACATGGTTTAAAGCTGGTAAACACAATGATAATATTACTTCCATAAATATAAGAAAATATTATTTTAATAACCTACCAGTCACACTTTACACCCAGACAAAGGAGATGGCCAAAAATTGTATGGGCTTGTGCCCCAGAATGTACAGATACAAAATATTTGTCATTTAATAGTACTGATCTTCTACAAACAACATTAAAAAGAGGCATATTGCTGAGCAGTTGTGGAAAAAAGTTATGAACGTTTGAAAAGGTTGATTTTTGATTTGAAGCACAAAAAGTTTACCCTAAATTTAACACATTGTTGTCCATTTCATTTTAGAGCAATACGGTTTAGACAGTAATTCCTGAACTCTAAGACAGTTCTTGTGCACATTTTATTCAGAAACTGTATTTTAGATCATTAATCTGTGTGATATTAGTATCTCTAAACAATAACACAGACAGTTATAGCCTAATAACGTTTTTTCACAAATGCAGTTCATTGGGTTTCAATTAATTTATAATTTAAAAAGAAGGCTTAGTGATTTAAGTTATATAGCTTTCAAATTGCATTAAAATTTGACTCAAAGTAAATGTATGGCGGTAACAATTCCATTTTAACTCTTTAAGATAGCTGTATACCAGCCAGCCGTTTTTTTGTATTGTAAGAGGTCCCATCATGGAATAGATAAACATGACAAAAACAAGAAAACTTAATTTATAACAATATTATTTCACTTAGCAATCATTTAAACCCATAGAATGAAATGTTAACAGCTATGAAGTATTTTGGTATACAATGTGAAACATAGCTGTATGTCTAATCAATTTGTAGGGACATTATTTCCCACATTACGTTTATTCACATAACGCTCTTTTAGTAAGCGGACGGAAGGTCAGCCAATATTACTATTTTTACTGGCCTGGCCTAGTAACTCTAAAATAAGCTTAGTAACCTTTTAAATTTTAGGGTCAGTTGTCACACAATTTTGGACTTACTTTTATTGGAGTAGGTATGCAATAGAACTTTAAATACTTTACTTAAGAAACATATTTTTTTATACACCGCGTATCCAAAGAGGCTTAATTAAGTAAGTCAAGATTTAAGTTAGGTAACAAAAAAGTTAAATGAAACAATTTTAAATTTTTTTATATTTGACAGGCATTTCAAATAGCTTGCCCCAAAGGGTTAATCATCATCATCATCATTTGACCTGAAAGACATCCAATGCCTGACATACGTCTCCCCTAAGCACCCCCACCTCAACTGCTTCTGTGCTTCTTGCATCCAGAAGTTTGCGTGTGGTCTTCACAAGGTCATCTGTCTTCACAAACGGTTATTATATGGCCTTTCCCAATTATTTATTTATTTATTAATATAGTGCACACGCCTTAAGAGACCTGTCTTTTAAATAATAACATAGTCTATTAAGTAATGTCCACTAATGACATAGCCTAATGTTAAGTGACACAGACAGCCTGTACTCCGTTAACTCTAACTACTTGAGTGATAATATGATAAAGAATTGATAGAGTAATATAGAACTGTAATTGTTTTATATGATAAGTAAGTCACATCCATGCCATACTGCTATGGCTTTCAAACGTTAGTCGCAAGTTGCATCGCAGTTCTAATATTTTTAACGAACGCCTTTAAAGTCAAATGATGGACGTCTATCGTCTATCATAAAAGTTATAAGTTATTAAAGCTAAACTTCAGCACTTTTTTTTTGTTTAATATCTAGTTTTAGTATTATTTGGTCAACTTACCCCGGATGTTTAACATAGCCGCCGCATAATGTTCGTGTTCTACATAAAATGTGAAGAAATTTTATGTTATTCATCTTTAATTAAATAATAGCTACGTGCCCACTTTCTCTGACCGAATTCCTGGCGAATATACTTTATTACACAATATAGGGAGATTTTTAAATGTTTACTTTGTTACCAAGAATTTTTGTGTTATAATATTCGTCCTTACGGTTTATTCATTAGACTAAAACTGAAAGTAAAAACACACGAGATTTATAAAATTGGAAATTGACAGCCGCAACATCCTCCTTATTTGACGATACTTTGACACTGACAGCCGACTGCCGAGCCGATCAGCCGACAGCGAAGGGTACATTCCGAATTAGACCGTAATCCGAAAATCCGATTTAGTTAACACGATTATGACAGCTGGGAGCTGTCAACAGAAAGACCGATTGTATATTTTTCTTGGGGCATGGTCTACGTTATCGCAAGATGGTGCATGTCCAATCTACGTCGCCGCGAATCTCTTAGGGAAGATTATTATTATGACTGTACCTTGCCAGTTCATTTATGAAAATATTATGTATGTTAGAAAAAATCTGCATCTATTTAATAAAATAAGTGATAGACATAACTTTAACACTAGACATAAAAATAAAATAGATCAACCATTTTTCAGACTATCTAAAGTACATACATCTTATATGGGGTACTGTGTTAAATGTTACAACAAAATACCTTGTGAAATATTGCAATTATATGAAAGAAAGTTTAAAACTCATATTAAAAAAACTCTTTGTAAACAAGCATATTACAAATTAAACATGCTCCATAGGTCAATCTAGAGGCTAGACAAAATCATACTAGTTGCATTGTATTGTATAATATGTTATTTTTACTTTACTCACACACTGACTTATTCCTAGTTAATATTTAGGAAAATCATATATTTTACGTTTGTAAATATGTGAGCACAATGTACCTATCACGTGATTAATTCTTTTTACCAATTGTGGTATAGTATTTTTATTCTTGGTGCATCGTCTTCACAATATAGAAATATAATTAATGTATACAAAATATTGTAAGTCATTTTAAAAGAGTAACGGTGGAGTTTCTTGCCACTTCTTCTCCATACGAAACTACTTTTTGGAAGTGGCGCCTAGAATCAGTTCTATTTTTAATGTAAATTTTGACGTTCAAAAGTGCCTTATTATGGGCCTATTTGAAATAAATGCTTTGACTTTGACGTCATCTATGATGATTCACTGGACATCGTTTTCGCGCTCACGCTAATTCGGAATGTGTGTGAGCCATCTCAAATCGATTACAGCACAATTCGGAATGCAGCCGAATAGTTTCCAGCCAGAGTCCACCTTGGAGTCAAGTGCAGTGAGTTCGAGGTGAAGAGTTCAGTTCCTGTCAGTCATGGCAAAGTAAAAACTTGAAGCCGAAACTTGAATTCTTGAATGTTGTCACCGTGATAGCACATAGAAGTCTAGTGCACAGAGTACTTTTATTAATTATGGTCTAGTGGCAAGAGGACAATAAACAGTACGACAACAAGGCTTTTCAGACGTAAAAAAGAATATATAAGAAATTAAACAAAACAATAACATCGTTGTGAAATATTATTATTTGTTTAATACTTTTAGCCCTTCAATTATTTCCTAGAAAAACGCATTTACCTGCTGTATTTTTTAACTTCAAAAGTTTAATTAATGTTTTCTGCCATACTGGCTATCTAAAATTTGTAAATATAATTCGCGTTCAACCCTTGAAGATACGGCTTGTATTCTCTGAACAATTTTAGAGTAGATTTTGTTTTCTTCTTCCTTGTAAAGCTGTGGAATCTTGAGCTGGGCGTAAAGCACCTTGATGCGCTCAATGTGTGCCGGTTCCTTACTGCCATAACAAACTGTGAATACAGCACGATGGTTGGGTTTGCACTGCTGCAGCGCTTTTACTGCTAACCACGAACATTTGCCTTCCTGAATATCGGTGCCCATTTTCCCGGTCATATTTTCATCTCCAAAACAGTCGATGTAGTCGTCCTGTTATAATAAATATTGAATGAATACGAATCATCGGAAGGTATCGATACTTCGATAGATATTTAAGTACCTATCCTTGTATTTCAACCAGCTCACCTGCATTTGAAACAGTCTACCTAATAGCATAGAAATATCATCTGCGTTTTTGTGAGTTTCTTCGTTAAATTGGTTACCCAACATCAATCCAAGAGTTATGGGCAGTTTAAAGGTGTAATAAGCAGACTTGTGCTTGACAATAGCATTATAATGGTCCATAATAAATAAATTATAGTTCTTTTTGTTCAGTCCTGTCATGATATCCAAATATTGTCCAAGACATGTATAGAAGAGCGTCTGTAAATTCAACGATGCATGCATTAGAATTAGATGACTCTGCAATCTCTTTCCTACATGTATGATCAAAGCAACGGCCTTCTTGATGAAAACCTGTGCATGGGAAACCATACCTACCTCATTAAAATTATGAAAAATGTTTACATAGCTCGGTGATTTCTCGAAGTTAGCTCTTAATATTTGCAGCAGACTATAATGGATAAGCGTTGCATCATTGACTGCGTTTGCGATGCCAACATCTTCCCGTCGGTACCAGCAAGGCATGCCTCGACGTGTTATTGACTCGTCGGCTATGTCGTCCAGAACTAAGCAGTATGCCTGTAACTGTTGTATCAATAATATTACTACATTGAAAGTATATTATTAAACTCTATAATTAAAGAAAGAAATGACGATGCTATCACATTCATGATTTAGGGACTCAACTCTTGACACAAGTGATCAGGGTGATCACTTGTGTCAAGAGAGTGAGAGGTCATTTTTATCGATCATTGCCTTGAACCAGCCTTGCTTTATATTCCAGGATATCCCAAAATCTGTGTTAGCCGTGTAACCCAAAAAGAAAATACGAAAGTAAAAATAACAGTCTTACAATTTCTGCGCACCATCCCAAAGTTCTCGCTAGTCGCAACGTTTCTTCTGTGATGTTCTCTGGCTTCTCAATCATTTTGTACGTCATAACCGTTGTCAGCCCTCTCATATTCTTACCGCCGATTATATTACTATTTAGAACCTAGAATTAAAAAAGAGCTGTGAGCATCATAAAGGTACCAACAACAGCGCAGAACCTACGGTCCAAATTTAAATAAGGTTGCAATTCCATGGACGAACGCCAGTGCGATTTAAAAACCCCTGCTGAAATAACATAGGATTCTCTATTTTTCTTCAGGGCATGGCGCCATAGTGTCAAGGTCACCAAGTGAACTAGTACCCTCAATCTTAGTGAAAGCTCGGTCAAGCGGGCGGCGTAGTTGCTTGGGGGCCTGGCTATCTCGTCAGAGAACAATACCCACCTGCACATATCACATAGTCACTTTAATTTCAAAAATATACATCGTGACGTAAGGACAATTAGGACATTCACAAATAAAATTCGCGGGTGTGTCAAGTGCAAATTATTCGTGAACTGAATAATGATAATAATTTAAGAAATTATCACTCTACACTTGAGTTTTTCAAGTTATTTTTGGTAGATCCTATTTGCTAGAGGAGTTTTGTATTTATGCTAAGTATTAGCACACAAATTATAAGATGCATGTTATATAAGTCAGTAATATTCCACTGCAGTCCGACTTAATAAAGCATCCGTGTACCTACTTGAGCCAGAGAGCAAGATCTGAACCTATTTTTACATTTCTGAAACAGACTGTCTAAGTTCTAGAGAAGCTTTAAGTTTGTCACACAGGGGGCACCACTATGTTTAATGATGAGAGAATATACAGGTACGTCGTCCGAAAACCTTAAGTTTGCTACCTCACTCACATTTCTCATCCACTTGTCAGCTGCTGGAATTTCTTGAAACTTTTTATGCTTAGCAAGGGCATCAAGGACTCCTGGCAGAGCATTATGGAGTTCCTCTCTCTCCTTCTTCAAGTCGAACTTATTTTGGTTAGTTGAGATGTAACTGCGAAACCTCTGGATGGTGCTGGAAGTAAAATGCGTAAATTTTTAGCGCATACAGCACTTAAACAGCTTGACAAGTTACAATGCATTTTGTATCGAACTAGGCGTAGTAGGCACGATTTTATTGGTCTGGCTATGTTACTATCACACCGGTTTAATAGGTGGGATTTCTGATAGAACCCAGAAAAACTCTGGAGCGAGAAATGTCGTTGTCATCACGTAGGCAATTGATAAGAAAAAGTAGGTATAGTTTATTGACGATTGCTATTAGATATTCTATGAGGCTTGGTTATGACTTTTTTTGGCTTCGTTTGCATTTTGATATGCTTTACCTGAGTGGTGGTTATGTTCGAATTGTAACAGCTATAGCCACCAAATGAAAATACCTACACACCTAACTAATAGGCTAGGTATTCAATCAGTTGAAAATTACATAATTACCTATTTCCTTATTAAAATATTTTATTAGGTAACGTACCTACTTAAATTATTGTGAGAGTGAGGACTATATGTATTTTTTGGTATGTTAGTTTTAATTATGGTTTGGCAGTTTGAGAACTTTATGCGGCCTACCTAAATGCCCTTTCTTTGGTCTTGTTCGTTGAGTTGGGCTACGCGATTAATGGCAAATGCCAACCGAGGTCCACTCAAATCAATGTGTAGTTATTTCCTTAAAATAAAATTTCCGATACCAATCTACACGGTCCTCACATGATTTGACCAAGATTACGACTACATATCTCTGTTTCACCAATTCTTTTCATAGGGTAGTTACTTATATACACAGATAAGAAATGTCGACACAAACAATTTTTTTATTTACTCGCAAAATTAGTTCCGACGTCCTATTTACAGAATAATCTATTTCGTTTAATTTTAGTTAAATTATGTACTATCCAATTTAATTCCTACCTTTCAAATAACTCTTTTGGAATCACACTCGCTATACTTTTCCCAAACACCAAACTATTGGAAGTAACCATACTCTTACAAAGATTCATCACTAGAATGGTATCACTAGCAAACTCAACGAGGATTGTCACAGTAATACTCCCGGCAGTCAACCAGACCGTTTATATTAAGCGGATGCAACATTTTATCTGATTGTAACCGGCTTTGTTGTCTTGGAGAATATAGACCTCTGCTTTTATTATTGTAATGCAGTTTTGCATGACAAAGTAGACCCGAAGAATGAAGAACAAACGTCAATCCACCTCCACCGTTTTTTGTTTAAGCGTTATGGTTAGAAATTCGGATTAGAATAGAAACAGTATCAGACAATGCACAAAATTCATGCGCTTATTATCAAGGATTGCATCGTGTACCGTGGTCCCTTCTCGCGACTGTTGAGCATAGCGTGCTGGATACGACCCCCACGTCGGTGGCTTTTGAAACCCCAATACCGTCAGGTAGGTTAGTACGGTATTGGGGTTTTAAAGCCACCGTGCTTGACATATAGGTAGGCGTTTTATTAGATATCTTGTAAGCTAGGATTATTGGTCAGTACCTCGGAATTTGTGCATGAACCGTTGGTTACCTTTAACAAACTTTAACTTTCTCGTAGGTAGAATTTCATATCACTTCACGTTCACGGTTATAAAAGCGGTGGCCCCAGTGTGAGTTTATTGAAACCATCTGGAGTTTACGCATCGACCGCGTTCGGCGCGCCGATTGGCCCTTAGCAATCGGAGCGCAAACTTTCGATTGGTGAAGGGCCAATCAGAGCGCCGAATGCGGTCGATGCGTAATGTCCAAATAGTTAAAAGAAATTCACACTAGGGCCTCAGATCCATTTATTTCAGATAACGGTTATTATTCCGAACCTATGTTAGGTTCTAGATACTAGCTTCTGTCCGCGACTTCATCTGCGTGAATTTTCTTGTTTCCCCGAAGTAATAGCGTGGACGGGCGATGCGATGCGACGTGGTCGTTGCGTCGCATCGCCCGTCCACGCTATTGCTTCGTTTTCGTTTAGCGTTCTTTCAGGCGTTCTTTTTTTTCTCAATTCTCGTCTCCTGAGGGTCCCAGAAGCGTGATGATAAGTAGCCTGCAGCCTTCCTCGAGAATTGGGATATCAAATGCAAAAATAATTGTTCAAATGCGACTGGTATTTCCAGAAATTAGCGCGTTCAAACAAACAAGAAATAAGCAAACAAAAATTTCAGTTTTATCATTAGTATACTAGCTTCTGCTTCGTATTGTATAATGTGTGTATTATAGTCCACGATGAATGAGGCCATGTTCTTATTGAAAGCAACGTTTTATTTTCTATTATCTCTAGTTTTATTTTATCAGGCACGTGATCACGTCTAATCTACATTTATTTTTTTCCACCATACAGCTTTTTCACAGAAATGTTGAAATCTTTTTTTTTTATAGTAATCAGTCTGCGTAGATAGGAAAGGCAAAAAATAATGTATCAATAATTTATCATGATCTAACTACTGCCATCAGCAACCTACTGATGACACATCATAATTATGTAGCTGTTCTCCACTATGCAACATTGGAACAGATGTTTCGGACCTGCAGCAGTAATAAGAGTGCAAAATAAAAATCAGAAAAAATGCAAACAACATTTTAATTTCATCAAATCATCATCGAGAGAAATACATGTAAAAATCTTATTAAAAACATTATGTAGGTACAGTATCATATAAATTAATTAATTAGGTTATAGTAGGAAAAAACCAGTTTTAATTATAGGTTCTACAGTCCACGCTTACATACTACCTGGTATGGCTTAGGATTGTATTAAAGTTTACAAAGTTCATCTAAGTCATCATGTTCTTCTTGTGTGTTAAAGGTTACAAGTAATGGGTAGATATTCTATTAGTTTTTTATCCTCGTGTTCTCCCGATTTCAACTTTCTTCCGCGACCTGACTCCTATAATTCGGGCTCTCAGTTCTGACAAGTTTCATAGCCCTTCACTTTTATAATAAAATCTTAATTACAGTGCATTCACACCCAGCGCTCAAACATAAAATTCGACAGCACTACAGTTATCTCTATTCTTTATAATGTGCGCCTATTTTATAGAGGACTTCAGTATACCTTACACAAATATACATCTACTAGGCTTTTGCATCTTTCTAAGTCACTAACTTAACCGATATTTACAAATTAAAGTTTAAACGCTTCGCCTGAAAATGTTGTCTAAGATTTTGAAGAATAGTTCGTGGGGCAGGCCCCTGGTGACCTGCTGAATTTGTGTCCTAAGGAGATCATAGGTGGCGTCTTCGAAGACTGAGTAAGTGTGAGGGAGTTGGAGCTCTTCATACAAGTGCTTGATTTTGGCGACTGCCTCTGGATCGGAGCTGCCATAGTTTTCTACCAATAATTGCTTCTGTTTTGGTGATGCCCTCTGCAAGGCGACCACTGCCAGCCAGGTACACTTTCCATCTTGAATGTCAGTTCCATTCTTGCCTGTGACAGCTGGGTCTCCGAAGCAATCTAAGAAGTCATCCTGAAAGAAAAAAAAACATTGTTATTAAACTCAAACCCAACTGCAACGTTGTCAATCTTGATGCTAGATTTGTTTTCATTCATTACGAAAGAGAAAGATAAGTGAAAATCGTAATCGTGACGTTTTCAAGGCAATTGTTTTAAAGTCGTATGACTTTCTTGTAATTTACACTTGAGTTAGTATTAAAACCAATTTGAATTAGTTTTAATACTAATTTAAGTATAAATTTGATGAGTTATTTGTTTTGCAGTAAAGGAAAACCGAAGGTGCGATAAAATTATATTTTTAGAACGTGTGAAAGGCGTAGTCATTCAATAAATTAATTAAAACAAGGCTCTCTAGAATCTCTTTAGGTAATAATACTATCTTACAGTTTATATTCTCATATAGACTTATGTAACTACCACTGTATACTTTTACGATAAAAGTACTGGCTGACGTCAAACGAGAACAAATACTTAAGATAAAACAAAGAGCACAAAGAGGAGTTAACTTACTTGAATTTGGAAGCACTCTCCCATCTTTAGCAGGATAGTTTTGGCTTGTCTATGGGTTTCAGGGTCTTCTACTCCTGTCATGAGCAGAGCCAGTGTGACTGGCATCTGGAACGTGTAGTATGAAGTTTTGTACTTTGTGATGGCTTCGTACTTTTCCATGGTGAACAGGGTAAGGTCTGGTTTATCCGTCTTTGCCATCTGATTCTCCAGGAAATGACCGATCGAGCACTTTAACAGCATCTGAAAAGAGGTTTACTGTTATAAATACCCACGCGTTATTGGCTTGAAAATTTGATGTGCAATGAAGATGAATGAGAATGAAGATGAAGAACAATATCTTTCCACGTTGTCAAAATTACATTTGTATTTATTACTAGCACTTCGCCCGCGACTTTGTCTGCGTGGATTTCGAAAAAAAAAGTAACCTATTTTCATCAGACATAATTTCGGCTTCTACTGGTAAAACAATTTTTTAAGTCGGTCCAGTAGTTTCGGACCGACTTAAAAATTCAATACAAACAAACAATCAAATCTTTCCTCTTTATAATATTAGTATAGATTTTGATTACATATTTTTAATCACATTTTATTTTATTTTACAAGTATGTATGTTTGTATGTTAGTATATTATAATATATTGTGTTTATATTTAAATTAGATAATGCTTTTTTAGGTACTTATGTGTTTTGTTTTCTCTTCTACTCATAGACACGTTGTCTACATCTCTTTTACTATATTCTCCTATCGCAGGTTTACTGGAAGATATTTCATTAGAAACAAGCATCATCTTAGCACGTATTTTTCTGTTAGTGTCTGCTTATCTGTTTTTATGTGTGTACATGCATGGTTAAATAAATAAATTTGATGTTATTAAAAAAACTTGACAGTTCCCCTAAAATTGGCGGGATTGACGAACTTTTTTTGGACTGTCTAGTTCTAATATTGCTAGTTATATCAGCAAATAATTTAAATGAGTACATGAATGGTCAGAGCAAAAGAAAGTTAATGTGCAACAGACTACAACAGGTTTGGCTTCAACTTTACACTGCAAGTGCTTGGATAAGTTGTACGTCATGCTCAGATTTAAATGAAGTATGTTCAACTAATAAAACTGTTATATTGTGTTCTTTGAGTAGGTACTTAGATACTTTACCACCAACGTAGTTCGGTATGTATATTTACACTCGAAAATCTGATAAGATAATACTTAGATTGTTTTCATAAATACAGCATGGCTTAATTAACGCGATAACAGGTTGGCAATTAAGATATTTGCGTGTTCAATTTGGAAGTATAAATAGATAACGACACTAATTAGAAATAATTCATAAATGTATACTGTTGTTAAAAAGGTTCATGATTGACATTCTTCCTGTCCGATTGAATTGAAACAATACCAATACGACCAATGACAATAATAACAATTTATGAATACGGTTACCTACCCAGTTATTTTGTCTTCTGAACGAATAACAATAGCTCACCTAATAACGTTTTGTGTTTGCGCAATTGTTTTAGAATAATATGTCACGTTTATAACCATGCGTTAAATGAATGAAGCATTGAATGTAGTCATAAATTAAGAGGTAGGTACACTCTGTTTAACTCATTGATAAACAACTAATTGTTGGTGGTGATGACGCATCCCGCAATTATTTTTAATTGTTACTGTTATTTGAGATAATGTTACTTTAGTGCACATTGTAATTGCTTGAACAGCTGATCACATGCGTGTATCGTGGTAGAGACGAAAATAGATTTTCTTATCTATTAGTTATGTGTTTATTACTTTAAAGAAAACAAAACTAAGTTATGCCGTTTCTCATACTTAAAATAAGTGATCAGATACTGTATACAAATAACAAGAAATGTATGTCTCATTCGTTCTAGCATTGAGAAATATTAATTTTAGTCAAGTTATTAAAAAACAGGAAACCCAAATCGTAAAAATCTCAAAGGCGAAGTCGGAAATCGCAAACCACCGATTATACAATCAACATATTTACCTCATTGAACGTCTCTAGGACGGATTTGTAGTACTGTTTGTTGTTGAAGTGACGTTTGAGTGTTGAGAACATGGCGGCTTGGACTAGGGCAGCGTCGTTGATTCCTGTGAGGCCGACTTCTGGATGCTTGTACCAACAGGGTGCTCCGCGACGCATCTCCGTGCCGTCCATGATGTCACTGAGAAGTAATTGGTGGGTGTGGAACTGTGGACAATAATGTTTTATTAGGGACAATTGGGATGAAGGTGTATTAGAGTTTTATGTCTGAGGTTGCCTGGGAAAGCTCGGAGACAAATGTGTAGGTACCTTCTTTACTTACATAATTTCTAATTAGTATTGTACAGACAATGATCATGTATATTCGCCGGCATGTAACATGGCAAGAATCGTTCTATGTTTTTTTCCTTTCTTTAACTCTCTTCTAAACAGATTTTAAAAAAATATATAGGGTAAGAGCCATAAAATAATGACAAACAATGTAAGTGAAAAAAATAATGTGTTATACAAAGTGCACATGTGTGAACTTACTCCGATTACTCCAAAACCTTGCCAAGTTAGGTGTCGGCTACTATAAGCTGGTGTTACGTCTTGTGTTAGAAGACGAAACTATAAGGTAGGTATCGTATAGGTACTCCTCCTTTCACCTTTGGCCCAATGTACATTGGGCCAAAGGTGAAACCACAAATATGGAAAATAGGTTATGTGGTGAAAATTCCCTTGATGTTATGTCATGGAGATTATCCGCCGTGATTACTACCTACGTGAAGAGTCCAAATGTCGGTTATAAAAAATTGAAATAGCTAACTAAAACTTTATAGGGCAAAGTATACTTTTGTGCTCGCGGTTAAATAATGAAAGCTAGTGCTAATAAAGTACACTGATATGCTTTCAGTAGTAGTATAGTTATATAAATCGAATGCTAACATTTTGCCGACCTAGGTAAATAGTACACTTCCTAGTACACATTAGGCGCTAGGCAGCACCAGATCATAAACTAGATTCTAGAATATTGGAATGCTTAGACGTTTATCTACTCAGAAGAGCTGTATGTATAGCTACACATGTCGGTAGTTGCAACTGGATACTAAATATTACGTGTTTTCTAAATATAGAACACACAACGTAGATTTATGTTTTTCTGCCTGTACTTAGTAGGAATGTTGCTATTTTAATGCGACATACTTTTAGAGGCCACGGTTTTTGTAAATAACAAATATACATAGTGCTATAAAATAAAACTTATTCTAACGTGGCCTTTTTTAAAAGTGCATAGTTCAATTTTTTTGTACATGATTTATACATTTACTATTTCTTTATAGCGTGCATGCTAGTGAACCTAAGATTTCTAATACTTTTACTGTTTTTACCCGTGGGAACCTGTAATTGGCTCTATGACTCATCCACATCTGTTATACTTTTGTAAAAGCTGTTGGTTCTCTTATTAGTAAATAAATAAAAAAGAAAATGTATTAAAATTTTAATATAATTGCCATACTATGTATCCCAATATGGCTTGTAGATACGTAGGATGTATCGATGTATAAACACAGATACCTATAAGAATATTCGTCTGTTGAATATTATTGTCTTTTGGAAGTGGTGTGATGAATACTAATGAGCGAATGTAAATAATGATGAATGGTAATAATGTCGGGACACGTGAATTGACATACATACCTAATCGAGTATCATCGACAAAAATAACAATATTGCCGAATTGTCCATGGTTCGATAAGGCTGGCTGGTTTGCTATTATCATGAACACTGTAACTGCTGCGTATGAGTGCCAAAACATTTTCCCAAGGCCAGTCGAATGGGATAGAGGAACTTGATAAACTTGTTTTTTTTTTCTATATCTATTATATAACGACATGGATTATCATATTTATCGTTTAAAATTTAATAGTGAATAACTAAAACGTATTCTTTTATGGTTTATTATTGACAGACTTCATCATACTGTCGACATAGAAGTATTAGGTGTTTATGTAGGTTTAAGTGGATTTACCACGCAAGTTCACTCTAACAAATTCTTTAGAGATTATTTTTTATTTTTATTTATTTTATTTTATTTATTTATAACAACTTAACTATCCTTACAGGGGGTAACCCTGTAAGGATAGTTAAGTTGTTATAATAATGCGACAGTTAAGAACTTAAAACTATTAATCAAAACTATGTACCTACTTAAAACATGAAAATTATAAATATTAAAACTAACACCATCATTAAACTATTACACATTATATTTGGGACTATCAGAAGAACGCAAAAGCCTTTGTTATGGCATTAAGAGCGGACTATGTAGATAAAGCAGGTACCACTGAGAATCAATGAATTGATAAAATTAAGTGTACTTTAAAACTTACCATTTCCACGGACCATCCCATCATATTCGCTAGATGAATGTTCTCTGGCGTCAAATTCTCTTTCTTCTCCAACATTTTGTAAGCCAGCACCGTCGCTAGACCTCGGTTCTTTTTACCGTTTGGCACATTGTATTGCAACAGCTGCAACAAAACAATACCATTCAAATGACACAAAAAACAAATAAGAAAGTTGAAACTGCGTACCTACTACAGTGTGATTTTAACATGCTAATACCAAGATATCCAAAGAATCAATGATATATTTGGGTAATAACAATTATGAATATTAAAAAAGGGCATTTCTCGTATATTAAAATACACACCCATGTTGATTTTATCTAGGTGTTGTGTAGGTGTAGGTAAGTCAGCCTTGAAAAATACAGCGCAGTCAAAGCGCAGTTAGTTTAGATTTTTTACCAATGGACTAAGATTTATAAAAGTTGAATGTTGTCAATCTTAGATCAATCTATTATTGATCGAAAGGTGTCAATACAATACCGCGTACCGTGACCAAATATTTTTGATACTTTTGCTAGTTTATTCGTTCTGTTCTAGATCTATGAAAAGCTCATGATTTTTATTTGAGATTCAAATCAAATGGAAGATAAAGTAAACTACCTATTGGAACTACCTACCTAAACTTTATTCATTTCTGTCAGAGTAAGCGACATGTTGCGTGCATGTGATTATAGTTATTTACTTTATGTGCAGATTAAGTGCACCTAAATAGAGCTACGTGTTATAGTTTGCCGTCAAACACATTAATCTTGTTTACGTTGCAAAATAGGAAATGACAGTAATCATCTATTCAGCATCCTTGTCATTTCAGCCTTCATTAAGATAGGAAGTTTAAATTTAGATGAACAATAAGCTAAAAACATTGACAAATTGCAGAAAGATGTAGACATAGGTATTTTTAGGTGTTATAAAAACTGCTAGTAAAGAGTTAATAGATAGGCATGGTACAGTAGCACATTGCAACAAGCAAAGCAAATTAATGGCTTGGTCTAAATCCATCCAGCCACGGTGGACAGACGAGTTTCTAGTCAGTTTTTATAACTGGTTTAAACAACGCACTTCACTTACGACTGACCGTAGCGACATGTAACGTACCTTAGCCAGCCACTTGCTGGCTTCTGGCACATCAATGTGCTTGCCAGTCTCAGTGAGGTCCCTCACGATGTCCGGGAAGCAAGCCATAAACTCCCGGGACTGGTCCTTCGACACGGCCAGTCCTCGGGTAGCCATGGGCATTTCCTGGGTAGTCAGGGTCGACAGGTATCTACACATCAGAAAAGATACGGATGACAAATTTTCATCGACTGACTTACTATGGAAATGAGAAAGTAGAGAAAAATTCATCACGATTAATTACGATTAAATAAGTTATCTGTGATGTAATTACTATATGCACACGACACGGGTTTGGTTATCTGCCTTTGCTTTATTTTTAATTCTTCTTACCAATTGTGGTATAATATTTTTATTCTTGGTACATCGTCTTCACATATAAAAATATAATTAATGTATACAAAATATTGTAAAACATTTTTTAAAAGAGTAACGATGGAGTTTCTTGCCCCTTCTTCTCCATACGAAACTACCTTTTGGAAGGGGCGCCTAGAATCAGTTATATTTTTATGTAATTTTTGACGTTCAAAAGTGCCTTTTTATGGGCCTATTTGAAATAAATGCTTTGACTTTGACTTTATAAAATCTATAATTAGGTGAACAGATAAGACTTTTTTTTTGCACTTTTTTTGTATATAGATAAACGAACGAATCAGGTATAAAGATATATATTTAATTCAGTGCACATGTTACGATTTCTCGAAAACACCTGCGTTGTGATGTTAATTTAATCTATAAGTAGGCGAGCAACTTGAAGCCGTATCACGCTCTTTTCGCATGATAGTACCACCGGATCAAATTCGCTGTTTGAATCGTAATATTGTCATGCACTCGCTTTGTTTGTGTTATTTTTAGCTTGTGTACCCACATTGTTGATGTAAACTCAAATGCATGATTTAAGGATTCGAGTTCGACGGTTACGCAAAGTTTGTCCTAGAGTTCAAACGAGTTCACTGACCTGTGATATTTTTGCAACTTCAGAAGCTTCTTTGGCAAACCAGCCTCATCGTTCTGAGGTGATTTGGATGCTGCCTGATCGAGCCTCGGGACCATGGCATCAGAGTTGGTGACACTGGTCGTCTTGCTGATTTGCCGACGAATCTCCTTTTTGTAGATCTGCAGGATCCTATCCAAACTTTTCTTCGTCGAAAACATCTTGAATTCTCGTACCTAGTATTCTCTTCTTTCAAATAAGTTTATTACTTTAAGAACTTTTCTCTGAACCTTTACAGTGTTTAATTCAATAAAATATTATTCTTTTTGATTGATAGTTGTAGCGTCTGTTCGCGTTGGGTTTGTAACACCGACTGATTCTTTGTTGTGTTTTGCCTCCTTACGAGCTCCAATGATATGCTAGCGACGTTCGTAATGTTTACATTACTTCTGTCGATATCGACATTCTAATCACAACAGCTTTATGAGCACGTGTTGTCGTCATGATACTTATCTATCTTCGACGTGATACTGTTACGTGCTACCTTCTTACTCTTTGGGGGTTACCTATTACCTGATATTGTAACTAAGGTATTTGCCTATTTATTTGGTCCTAGGGCATTCTGCATTTAACTACCTGCTTCGATGTTGAACGCCACTACGAGCCAATACTACAATATTTTATACATCGAAATTGCACCTAAATCTTCGATAAAAACAATGTCGGTAAAAAATACCAAAATAAACTTCCATCACTACGATGCGCACGCAACCAAACAAACGGGCCAGCGCCCCTCGCCCCAAGCCTCTCCACGCGGGCCGTGTCACGTAGGCACCCGGCAACCGGAGCGCAGAACCCACCAAACAACGAGTACCGAAGGCCTACTTTCAACAACAGGCGATAAGAAGCTCACACATAACTCGATGATAAGATTGAAGACAAACTGTAACTGTAGCTCGAGATGGCATGTGTGCCGATTTTTTTTCCAAAAATTTTGCTCTACACTGTGCTCAGACCAGTCGTTCTGTGTCATTTTATGTAAAACTTCTGAAGCTGTTTACTTCATGGCTATGCAACGCTCACCACCACCCATCGCACAACCCGCGCCCGTGACCCAAAATATGCACAACGACTTCTAGAACGGCTTTCGGATCACGTATACTCGAGACACTCGGTGAGAAGGTGATCAGAGTCGAAAACAATTCCGATGAATGCACCTTTTCGGCATTACCATTAGTCAATGCAACTTTTTAAGTCAATCAATCAACAGTCCTCAAGAGTGTAGTCAAGATCTCGGTCAATGGTATAAGGATAATAATTATTACTGGTGGGCAACCAATATGTATTGGTATGCAAATTATTTGATTAGTCACCGTCGGTTTTGGGTGAAAAGAGTAATAGACATAACAGATTTCTCCGTCTATGTAGCGAAATTAATGTGTCAAAACACATTAATTAGAAGGGTTATAAAAAAAACTAATTATTCCACTGTTTTGTTTATTTATATCACAGTTACCATGCCGATAGTTGAGTATACCGTTTGATTATAATTGATGGCTATTAGGTAAACAGAACTAGAAATAGATTAATCGAATTCAGATAACATAATCATAATTACTTACTAAATTATTAGTTCAACATTAATGTCTCGTAACGTAGGTGCATCTGTTTTGGTAATGCAAATATCCATACGTTTTAATTTTTGCAAGGAAAATTTCCGCAGTATCTGCTTCTAATTAAAAACAAACGAACACAAGTAAAGTTATCAATCACCTTGATATGAGAATCGGGACAAGGGCTTTTTAAATATCTTTTATCAGCAATTAAAAAATGGAAACTGAAATGAAATTATTGATTTCATAACAGAATGATTTACAATTGACTCGGAGGGTGTTGAAACCGGTTTCGGTGGCGATTTCGCAACTTCTGTGCAACAGAACAATTTAAACAAGAGTGAAACATAAATTAATGATAAATAGACTCCATTTGAAATAGTTCAATTCCAAACTGGAGTTCACGATGTGGTGCTCTTCCGCAAACGTATGCAAGAACTAATGAACGATATCACTACTGATAAAGCTAAGCTCGTACGTAGCCCTAAGTTCTAGGCTGATACCGTTTTAGATCGTCAACGACACACTAAGAGACGGGGGATCTTCATGTTAAAAGGAAATACACACAATGAAAGCGGCTTTGATGATGGTTACCATACCAGTTTATGATTTTCAACTCATTGAAAATCATGGTTAGTCCTAGCGACCTAGGGACGGTGAGATTTTCTAGACTCTACGGTGCTATGCTACGGTGATGAATTCATCAATTTTAAATTAGCCTGCTTGTTCGGTTAGACAAAGGGGAGTCTAAAAGTGGATTATTGATTGATCTGGTTACGGCGTTACAAATAAACACACAAACGATGACAGACAGTGTTTGCTCAATGTATGGCCTAATAGTTAGTTAACTTTTTATAAGCAGGTATTCAATGAAACACCCGAGTTATTAATTTTTTATGGACGTTTTCGCAAAATTATTCGTTATCTTTGTTGAGAGGATTGGAAAAAGCATAAAATGGTTTTTCGTTACTGGACTAGTTTTTTTTTTATTTCATACCCATACAATGGAGTAATTAATCCAATCTACGCATGAATATTTTCTGTATGTCGAAAAATTTGAACGGGCCACGATCAAACAGCATGCAAACATTCTTCAAGCATGGCCGGATTAATCATGTCGGGGCCCTAGACAATCTCGGGCCCCTTTACCCATTTCTAACTTCCTAAAATATTTTCCTACCACAATGCAATTACATTAATTTTTTTTAAAAACTCTATTTGTACTACATTACGAAACAATAAAACAAATGAAAGGAAAGTATGCGTATTTTTATTAAATACAATAAAATACAATTTAATTTACACCTTAAATGTGTGGTGTTTTTAGAACGAAAATAGTTTTGTGAAGAACAATAATTTATAATAACTCTTCTAACTTACCCGTGTTGTTTATTATCATCAGACTTCTACCATATATTTGAACTTATTTATTAGAAACCGGTCTTGCGAACACGCGAACGTTGGTTGGTAATTATTTAATTGTATACCTACCCATATCTCGTCATAACTCATGGCATGGTAACATAATGATATGGCTGTGTTTTGCAATGTTTATATAATGATTTAAGTGCCATGGTTGATGAGCGAAACTTTTTTAAATATTTATTGTTAATGTATTTACGATGTGATTACATTACATTTAGCACATAGGCATACGCTCCTGTTCTAATGATAATTTTATCAGCGCCATCAAAAAGACATGTCTTTTCTCGGCAGCGACATTTTGGCAGTCTTGGTTTCCGATGTCGTGTTTTACAGTAGGTAATGGGTTGGTAGTACGTAATTGTTGGTCAGTTTATTTGGATAATAATTTCCAGAAACATTAGCGTTACCATTTTATTTTCGTGGAAGAATCGTTCTGGATCCCCGTTGTCGGGTGAAGCAGAAGGACTTCTCACGTATTAGTTTTATTGACAAAAGCCCCATGGTGTTCCTGCCTGCATGTTCCTGACTGCTGACTCTAAGTAACCCTAGAGTCAGTAGTCAAGACCTCATAAAGATGGGATTCGATGGCGCATGCAACACTGGTAAAGTAGATAGGTACCGTAAGTAATACTAAAATACACTAAAGCAGACAACAAATTAAAAATTAACCATGACTAGGTCATACTGCAATAACATTACAGCACGGACAAGACCGATTTAGTTCAAGTAATTGCAGGAAAGTAACCTTGTATTTCCGAAGCTTCTAGAATATTGCTCTATTCAAGAAACTTGCAACAGGTAGGTAATACTGGCAGCAAAAAAGTAACAATGGAGCGTAACAAAGAAGTTTAAAAAAATGGTAACGTACGGAATTGGCATAACGGAGAAACATAAGTATTGTTGTAGAAGGTAAAAACAGCAGGTAACATGTATAATCATTGAAGGCAATATAAACACAGGTTGCGTTTTACTTATTTAAAACCGTTTTCTGGCAGAGATCGTACACAGAGGTAGATTCATGTGGTGTAAGAAGTTTTAGAATGCGTGTGCGTTGTCCGTCACAAAACTGTTAAAGTATAGAGAGAAATATTTTCAACCAGTGTTTATGAAGGCCGCATTCCGAGTTAGACCATAATCGCTGACAGCGCTCACATCGCTAATTAGCGTTCCGATTTAGATATCACGATTATGACAGCTGACAATTCGCTCACAGTGATATTTCTATCGCAAGATGGCGCATGTCATGACGTCACCTATGACGATTTACGGGACATCGTTATCGCGCTCACGCCAACTCGGAACGGGTGTAAGCGCGCTCAAATCGATTACATCCCAATTCGGAAAGCAGAATAAGCCCCTGCAGGAGGTCAATGTCAAAGTCAAAAGTCAAAGCATTTATTTCAAATAGGCACTTAAAAGGCACTTTTGAACGTCAACATTAACATTAAAATAGAATTGATTCTAGGCGCCCCTTCCAAGGGGAGAATAATCGGCAAGAAACCATAAACACTGTTACTCTTTGAAAATGTTTTACAATATTTTGTATACATTAATTATATTTTTATAAGTGAAGACGATGCACCAAGAGTAAAAATAATATACCACTACCTATAGGTAAAAAGAATTTAAAATAAAGCAAAGACAGATAAATCAGTCACGTGATATGTACCTGGTGCTCACATATTTATAAACATTGTAAAAGTATATGATTTTCCTGAAATATTGTGTGAGATAAGTGAAAATAACAAATTATACAATTAAAGTAGTAACCAGCATGGTTTTGTCTAGGGTATGGTTGTTTGGGTGTATGGAATATTACAACTCAACTCCCAAGAGGGATTTTGGGCGTATTGAAGTGTGTGTTAAAAACAGATAATATCTACTTAGTACCTATTTCCCTGTTTCCGAAAGGCTATTATTTGAATTGTATGGCATCACTCACTAAGGAAGGCCAAACACATGAGTCCATGACTAATTATTACCTAAAACAGAGGATAAAATGTTGAAATGCAGCGAGGACCTTGTAAGGATACAAGGTCCTCGCTGCAGATAATAAAATATGTCGGAACATCCTACTGAAACCATAAGTTGAAAGAAAAAGGTCTAAGTTCGATTTTCGGGTTAGGTAAAGAAAAAAAAAAGTACTAATTGGGTCACGCACAGGAAGATAAAAAAACACACTAACTTAATAGTAAGAATAAAATACAAAATAAAACGAAGGTTCACACTTACACGGCTCAAGAAAAACTTGAAAATCGGCGCCATGGTTCCTTACTTATTTTCAGTCATTGACTCATGTCAATGACTGAAAATATGTATAAATAAATATACAACATTATTTGCTGACTTAGCCTCACGTTTACTTTAAATCGGTGTACCTAGGATCAAAAGGCGATCAGTGCCTATAAAGGCACATTCCATAAGACGATTCCATAAGGAATCCAGGAAATAAACAAATTAATAAAGTGTGTCTAGAGAGCAGTGGTGGCCCAGTGGTAACGGCCGCGACTTACGAGTTGTAGGTCGTCGGTTCGAACCCAGACAGGCGCTTTACTTTGTGTAAATTATTTCATCACCACTGCTCTCAAAACGGTGAAGGAAAACATTGTGAGGAAACCGGCATGTCTTAGAACCAAAAATTCGAAGACATGTGACATCTATTATCCCGCTCTGGGCCCGCATGGTGGATAACTCTTCTATTCGTCTTTCTCACAGAGAGGAGGCCTGTGTCCCAGCAGTGGGAACATAATAGGCTGATTATGTATTAGGCAAAGTGTGTCTGGTATTATTTAAATCTGTTTTTTTATTTGTATACTTTTCAAGTTCCTTGGAATGTAAATCAGGTACTCACTGTCACTATTCATTGAAGGCACTTCAAGGCACTACAAGTCTTTCATGTTTTTACTATTTAAACAAGTAGAAATAAGTACAAGTTGAAATAACAATAGATAGAGTAAAAAGTAGATACACATAACATGCAGTAAATGCCTGAAAACATGTAACTGACTTAATTATAGTGGTGTAATTTGATAATGACATATGCATAGGTCTTAATGTAATGCATGCAATCCTACTAATATTATAAACGCGAAAGTTTGTGAGTATGTATGGATGTCTGTTACTCTTTCACGCAAAAACAACTGAACGGATTTGGATGAAATTTGGCACACAGATAGTTTATAACCTGGATTAACACAAAGAGTACTTTTTATCCCGATACTTCCACGGGATCAAGATTAATGCAGGTGAAACCGCGGGGAGCAGTTTTCAGTCTTATCGTTCATGTTAGCCGTGACTGCGTTAATTTATTAGACTTTTTAGATAATTTGCCTATACGTATTATGTTTATTGGTGCATATCCAATTCGCGTCCGTACAAAGTAACGTTATTTTTAACGCGGTGTTCTTTTTCACAAAAACGGGTTTCATTTTTCAATCACACACAGATTAACTTCAACAGGTACCTAGTTCTTTTTTGTACAGGCATGAAAATGTAGGTGTAACGTGATTAAGCTTTTTTTGACAAAGCTTTGTACAGTCAGTGACCTGCATAACCCGAGCCATCATCCCTTCTTCTTTGTAATGTAGAACACTAACCGTACCTACTAGGCTTCTAGTACACACGTCGTATAAAGTGTCTATTCTCCTACTTCTTTCTATAGTGTACATGGAAATCCAAATAGAGTTGGCCCAGAATTTAGCGACAAGTTTGGCGCCTTCAGCAGTGGACTACTATAATTGCGAAGTTACAACATAGCGCATCGTCATCGTCCTATCAATACTTAGTGTTTTTACACAGAAAGGACGAACCAAAAAATAAATACCTATTAAAAACTTTACTTGCCTACGTCATCCAGTATACATTCGTTTATTTTAGATTCAGATTATATAGTCTACGTCATCCATTTACAAAAATAAATATAGCACTGAGTTCTTGTACAGATTAACTAAGATAACGTATTCCCAGGATTGACATTGTTGATAATACTAAAACATGGAGGCAAATCCGCCCGCCATTATCGTAGCCATTTTGTAAATCCTGTGAACCATCATGGCGACCGGTAATCACAATTTTGGATCAGCGATGATGAGTGATGACCGTGCGTCCGCATTCAAGGTCATGGTGTAAAACAATATTGTAATTATTTCGCTTTGACTAGTGGGTGTCTGCTGTTTTGTTCGCTTGTGTACGTGTTGCAAAATGAGAAAGGAACTTTTAGTGGTTTCAAAGATGTGATAAGCTTAGATAGTACGTACCTGCATCTGAAAGGAATTACATTTAAAATATCGATCGTATTGTTTACGCACAATTTTTAACAGCCTGGAGTTCATAGGAACTAAATGTAGTATATAACACATGATAATAACGGTATCGACAATATCAAACCGGTATCCGCAGATTGATCTGAAAGAGCATTTTGAAATACCGTTATTGACATTGTGATGAATCGGAATAAAAAAATAACACACAAGATGAAAAAATACAAAATATGCAATGAGCTCTCCAACTCACAACTGACAGAGCTTGAAACTCAATCCGCCTTCCTAATCGTATCTAAGTTAGCACCCTCGCCGTAACTTGATAGTCACTTGACTTTCACAGTATTACATTAAAAGACATAAAGGATATGCACTTTATGCAGGTACGTATATACGGTAACTTTTTAGTCCATTCCACGTGAATCTTTCAGTTTGCTCCCTTTACCCTCATTTACCACGGTAAACCGGTGCAATCGTATTTGAACTCATTCTGTATGGGTCGGCCGGTAAAGTAGGTATTCATTCTGGGGAGCTGCTAAGCTTAATGCAAAACGATTGGTCAAGTTCATTTTGGCGGTCTATGGGGGGTCACATGGTCAGCTGGGCACCTCATGTTAATTAATATATGGACTGGTGGTAATACTCAGCTAGTCAACTAGTACGAAGTATTGTGTTAAAGGATAACTAATTTTCTTCTAATGTAATCACAGACGAACATTAATTAATTTATTTGTTACCGATTAAAATCTACGTGAAGGACATTTGTTAGTTGACACGTAATGGCGGATGACGCGAACTGTCGCCGCCATATTGGACGGCAAGCGCTCGCGCCGGCGACTCATGCCATTGTACGTGGCTTCCGGAAAAGCGCACTCTTTGGGGTCACTGAATGTATGCTTGTAAAGTTTAATGAGATCTCATAAAATTCCCAAATTGACCCTCTGGGTGATTTGCTACGAGGTGCTACGAGTCTGCGTGGCCTACGCTACGCGTCTACGAAAAGAAACACGTTGGTGAGTTTAAAAGATTTCTGGTGAGGAGTTCTTACAGTTGTATTCCTTGCAGATATCGAGCCTAGTATGTGCCATGTTATGTCTATGAAATAGATACTTACGCTATGTTGGTGGCTAGACAAGAGCACCCTCGCGCATAGGTATAAGTTATAATGACCACACAGGTCGCTCGCACTGAATTTGTTAGTGTAACAATGGTCCACGCACGTCCACAAAGTATAATGATATTTGTTCGGACACCAGCACCAGTAAACTCGGATCTTTATGGAAAATTAGCGATGCGTAGCGATGGTGTGATTCGCTCACATCGATGCTCTCCCATTGTCGTCCCCCCCTTTATGTGATTTAACTGAATTATTGAGTAGAAATGGCCACAATTTGGTTTTGGCTGTCCAGTGGTTAGCCCGTGCTGTGATCCTGTGTGTTGGAGACACTTAGCGACCGTGTGTAGCGTGATTGCTTGAACTTTGTGAGTGAAGACTGAAGTGCTACGACACGGTGCTACGTCTCGTAGAGAGCGCCTTGACGGAAAAGCTCAAGTAAGTTTCCCCGGTTTGGCGTAGCGCGTAGCTCGTAACTTCGTAGATTTATTTTTGTGTTTTGAATGTGTTTTAGAGATTATTCATTTCGTAACGCACTTCGTGATCCTAAGGGTTTTAAATACTGGAAGCGAGCGAAGTTTACTTTGCTTTCCAAACACATACCTAATTTATTTGGAAAGTAAAGTAAACTTTGCTTATTACAAGTCTCGTTTACAGAAGCCGCTGATTATTTTATCTTAGTCGGTGGGTATTTGGTACACGAATCCTATCGAAAATGTAAACTTTATTAACACAGAGTTACCTATAATATAGCACGTTGCTAAGGCAGACTAATGAGACCTACATACTATAGTGAAACGTAAATGAGACCTAGAGACTAATCTGAAACGCATACGTTTCAGATTAATCTCTAGGTCTCATTAGTTACAGTTATAATAGGTACTCGACAGTCACCACTTTGACCGATCCCAACTTTCATTTCTATTTTTCTAGAGCTAAATACTTAGTCTACCCAGGATCCATTTTCGATGTTAAAATCTGCTGTTCGTCATGATCGTTCCAGCCCTCCAGTAGTTGCACTCACAAACAATTTTAATAACACTCATAGCATCGAATATTTAACGAATAATATCAAAAACATGGGTGCTTAGGGCGGCGTCGCGCGCCGGCGCAGTGTTGTGTGACCGTATTATGCAACACAGAGCGTGTCCCGCACGTGCATTGAAATGAACAGTCGTTGTAAATATAAAACTATATTATGGAATTTTTATTATAAATATAGTTTATTAAACTGTGAAAGTAGGCTGTTTCATAATAAAGATAACGTAATAGCGATAATTCACTTCAGAATGGAGAGGGCAAGGGACACCATTTTAAGAAAATTAGCAGCTCGTAACTTACTTATGCCATTCAAATACGTTCCATATCTTCAACTTTAACCTTAGTACCACCAGTCAGAAATAAATTGGACGCTAGGAGTGAAAAGTATCTAAAAGCATTCACGTTTCATTGGATATCGACATGGGGTAAACTAACCGAATTTATAACAGTGTTCACAAAGTGCATAAAACCAGAGGTGTTGAAACAGTAGGCACTCCCAAAAAAGTCCACCTCTCTCTCTTTAATGTGACAGCAGAGTCTTTGTTAATTCCTGAAAAACCAGCGAAGAGTCGTTTGGTTATCCACAACAAGCCTTTTTATTAATTGCAGAAAGCTTTTTTCACTTTAGGTTCTCAAAGAATGTTACAGAGAGTGTCCCTGCTTATACATTCCATGCTCCCATTATAAAGTTTTTAGTCGTATTCTTTTCATGTCTCTTGCGGCCACAACAATTGATTTGGAAGAGAGACTGACTATGTTTGTGCCACCTTTTCTAGGCTTTTCCCCGGATTGGGAAAAAAGAGCGAATCTATGGCGTTGCTTTGTCGTCAGTCATGCTGCCAAACCTGTCATCCGCCTCAGTCAAGTCCAAATTCCCGTACTACGTGTTCCTAACAAGGAGGTACTGATGCGCACTGGAATGGTGCGCATGAAGGCGATTTTGATAAAGATCATACTGAAATGGTGTGGTCATGAGCAATGATACTAGTAGACAACGTAAAACTGCTTTCTCCTCAGAGCACGCCCAAGGAAAACGTCCACAGGGCGCCTACCTACGCAATACCTGCGCTACAAAGACGTCCAGAAACAACACCTTACGACTAGTGGCATAACCGTTGAATCGGTGGCGGGAGCTTGCTCGTAACCGAGGAAAGTGGCGTACTTCAATCTACAAAGCAACTGAATGCTTTGAAACAAATCGTCTTGATGACTTAACTTAACTACGCAAAAGTCGCACATACAACGATGCTGATCAGCTCTTCTGAACGCGGTGTGACCGGGTTTTCAAGATCAAATTTGGTTTTGCTGTTCACCAGAGAGCTCATGAAAGGAAAGAGAAGACCTCTGGGTCGCTGTCGCCGGATGCGGTGAAAAGGACTATATATATTTAATTAAAGAATGTCATGAATATATATATATATATATATATTTCTACCGCAACATATATATATATATTATCCATATCTCACGAAGAACCGACAACCGCTGGGGTAAACGAGTTCTTGAGTGGAGACCGCGACTCGGCAAACGTAGTGTAGGACGCCCTCCGGCCAGGTGGGATGACGATCTGCGAAAGACTGCAGGCAGATACTGGATGCGTCAAGCTGAAGACAGGGCGCTATGGCGCTCATTAGGGGAGGCCTATGTCCAGCAGTGGACTGGTATAGGCTGATGATGATGCGGTAGAAGATTAAATAAAGTATTTATTTTCAATAGAGACGGACCTACGGACGGCCTATCTCCCTTGGAGATTATAATTTTGTTTTTATATCTACAGTTGTAAATATAATCGGATAGGTATATTCGATGTTATCTTTTCAAAACCTAAGTGCTACAAACAGTTAAAGGTTATTGTCATAGTATGGTGATATCAGTCCGTGATGTGAATGATTCACGCGTGATCACCATGAAGTGGGCATAAGATATTCTACAGTTGCAAGATACAGAAAACATGTGACCAGAGAATATGTAGGTAGGATTATGAATAAGATTAAGATTATGGAAAAGAATGTGTAGATCTTGTAACTTGAACAAAACAAAAACCAAAAACTTAGGATCCTATATACCAAATAAATCGCAGATTTGTTACTCAATTATGCTAGCAGATAAGTAAATAAAGAATAGAGCGTTAACTGTTGATCTCGATCCGAAAATGAAGAGTAGCTCGTTTATTGTTGCATCTACATATTTAGATCCTGCTAAAATAATCTGACTTGACAAAGCACTAGTAGAAAGAAAAGAAGAAATAAAAACACGAAACTAGGTATACCTTTTTCATATGTTTTTATTGGTTTTTATTGAAAACCTATAAGACATTCGTAATCTAGTGTCTACGTGCTTTTAAATGTTGTACCAACTACATGGTATTAATTTTTTTGTATATTCTTTTGATTACAAATATCGATTTTGATAAAATTAAAGATGTAGACCGTTAAAGGTATGTTGCAATGTTACCTATTTGTAGCGAAGACGAGGCGATGTAACAAAAGCAGACTAAAGAACAGGATGTAATGATTTTAGTATTTAACTTCATCTAGACACATGGCACATGTCCTATATTACTAGAATAGAAACACAAGTTTCCAGTTCAAACGTTTTGTTGCCATCCAAACTTATAATAGAAACCTGACTTCGTATAAAAAACCAGCAACAACATCATATCGTTTTTTTTCTTCTTAGTGGATACGTATGCAAACTTATATAGCTTAGCTAATAACGAAAAAGCGTGGTAGGACACGTGAGGCAAATACTTATAGAGACTACACATAGTAGGCAAGACATCTAACAGTGAAGCCTGTTAGTCAGATCAACAACTGAACAAGGACAACTAGCTAACCACGAGATAGATTTTATAGGTTGATACGCAAACTGTCTTGTTTTCACTATAATCGGATCTAGGAATTATTATCGCCTTTATTTCACTTTAATACGTATTTTATAAATTATATTTTTATAAAAGTATTATATACTTATAAACTAAAAGCAAAACTGAAGATCCGGGTTCACTTTTTATATTTAGAAATGATATTGCAGCTGTATTTAATATTTGATTTAACTGTCTCGTCGTTCGCCAATTCGAAGACCGGTAAAACATGATCTATATTACTTCCAATACAACTTCTAAGCACATAGTATATATGTATTTATATTACCATCCCAATTTCGGCTAAGGAAACTATTATTGCCTTTTGCGTATGAGTAACGGGCGTACGCTCTTCGGTGGCTATTCTAGCCTACTAAAGTACATGCACAATACGGAAACGTTAGAATACCATTTCCGTAATGGTATTGAATGTTCGACGGTGGTTTACCCTTCAGGGTGGTCTCGTCTTCTGTCGAGATCCCTTCGCTTGTCCTCAAAAGCATAAACATTTTCACCAAACGCCTTCAAACAGCTCTTTGATAAGTCAACTCCTCTCAACGAGTGGGATCTATATACACATGAATAGCACATGATGCCATGTATAGCAATAGCACATGTATAGCACATGATGCCTAGTGCCTGTAGGCACTTAGTAGAAATAAAGATAATAATATTTTTGCCATGCTACATTCAATAGTAGATACTTTCGCAAACACACAGCGTTTTGTTAACATAATTTATGTGGTTGACGTAAGATAGCCGAGGTACCTTAGCAAACAAAGCGATAGTAACTAATCAGAAAATATTTAATAAGTACTTATAAATAAGTTCAGGTGAAAACCCGAAACAACAATTTGTGTGAAAATTCCGGCCATATTACATATGTATATAGGTTTATTGCACAAAAACTAGAAGAAACACTGAAATAACAAACACGGGTACGACTAATTTTTTTTACATAGATAGAGCGAGCTACACTGTAATGCGGCAGTCATTATTTTTTGGTAAAATAGTTTTAATGTCATCCTTTTCAGCCTTGAAAGCACTCAAAGAACGGAATTTTTCCCACGAAAAATGCCAAATAAACCAAGTTGTGGGTCACCTACCCACTCCTCACTCCTCACCTCCACTTTTACACATATTTTGATAATTACGGAGTATTCTATTCCGACATGAGGGATTTATAATCCAGGAAGCTGTCTCCATATTTCAAGCCCTTGCATCATAGTTTCCCACGAGCCCATCCTAACCCAGCCTAGCCCATCCCTGGCCCTTCAATGGTAACTCGAACATTTTTCACACCATTTCGTTGCGCGTGATTGGTTTCCGTGGAAAGTGTACTATTTGATCAGTGATCGTCCCTCATTGTACGCTTTGAATTTGAGGAATCGTTTCCTAACAAAGCATTGGACTTTCACTGAAATAGGTTAACTGCTTACCTATTATATTTTACGTTCAGTTATTGTGGGTTTTTAGGGTCAAATAATGTGATTGGATACGTATAATTTGTTATACATGTACGTGTGTTTAAAACTGTTTCTTGACCTTTTGTGAGACAGTCGACCCCGTGAATTACTATAATTCGATAGAAAAACTTACTAAACTGCACATGCTTCAACAAAGTCCAGTATCATATAATAAATGGGTTCTCCATTTAAACACAAAGATTAGTTTAGGTCCATGCCAACATAGGTCAATGAAGCTTGTAACAGCGAAACAAGAACATACCTACCTAGTATTTCAACCATTTGCTAGTGATTTTACCTGAAAAGAGGAGCTTTTATGTGATTCACCAACATGCATGAACCTATCGGTTATAGTACAAAATTACGCTTAATAACACGAACAAAAGGCAAAAATCTAATTCAAAATCCATCGATCCTATTCTGCAAACAGCCAGACAGTGATTTCATGGTAAAGATAACTGTATCAAAATTTAGATGCAACGTCATTTGGCCAATTGGCCCGGCGAGGACATCGGTCGGAACACAATGAACCGGACGCCGGTATCCGCTTTCCATCGGCACAATTTTTTGGAAACACCAAAATTTTCATAGTCCAAACCTTCGGCCTGGCATTGTCATGTAGATTCGGGGTTCATTATGTTGATAGTACTAACTGGCAGATTGTACCTATACTACCTACATTTGATACCTACTAGCGAATTAAGAGGGCTAATACTGGGCAGATGTGCGAGAGAAAGCGTGAAGTCGGGTGACCGATAAGCACTTTACAGTACACCCCGTTTTGCGTCTCCTTGTTAATGAGAGCCATAAACTTCCGCGTTCTTCTTCTTCCGTTGGCGTTGAATTGAAATCCTCAACTCGTCTGACATGTGGATATGGTAGGTCCTAATTGGACTGGCTTTCGATCTCTTTTTGACCTGTGACAAAACAACCTCGATGTTGATTTAGCCACTGCGCAGTTAACACCTTGCTTATCTTGTTTTTGCTTAAAACTTATGGATGTGGGTGGTATTGTTAAAATTATTTTCATTCGCATACCGCATGAAATTAGTATCTACTCATTAACTACGTCTGGTACTGGAAGGAAAAAGTGTAGGAAATTGATATTCTTGTTCCAATTAAATGCAAGCAAATCAATAGTTTTGATAATACCCAATGTATTGTGTACATTGTCTAGACTATTACATATGATTATCGTCATATACATAATTTGAGCACATACTTACCTTGTGTCACTATTTCATAATATTTCTGCTAACAACAAGTGAGGCATAACAATTAATTCAACATTTAAAAAAGTAATTGTTCGTCTTCACTTCTGAGAAGATGCAAGACGAACACTAGCTCTCAATTTTTGCATTCGTGCAGCATAAATATTATAATTTGCAATCATAGGTTCTGTGAATTGTTTTTTCGGTACAAGTACAATTTGAAGAAAACGAATATTATTCGTGTAAGACCAAAATCCTGCGTATGTTGGTATAGCGTAACTAGAAGAGAATGTGAATGTACTCCTGCTATTATACCTTCTTCTGAAAAACGATATGGGTGTCTGTATTGCCAAGATTGATACTAACCCAACAAAAGACAAAGGTCACCTAACGCAATTCGAACATAAAATTGCCAACAAAAACGTACCATTGAGTTTTGCAACATATTGTTATGAATACAATTAATTGCAACTATTTCAAGGGTGTGCGCAAAATAACGGTGTCGATGTCAGTATCCATTTCAATATGGATGCCATCGATAAAGCGAGCAGTACTGTTATAGCACAAAGAGACAAGAGTAGTGATGCATGGGTTTTGTATATAACTAGTTATAGTCCAACACTTCGTGCTCCGATAGTTGCCAATGTAACAAATAAGCCTTGATTGTTCGACAACTGTATTGGGTTTATGCTTGTTAGTGTTAGGGCTGTTGATGACCAGTGTTAGTGAGATAGGAAATATGAATGAGTGACATGTGTCATGACCTGACGTTCATCCCAAATTCAGCAGCGACCGAAAGGGACTATGAGATTCTGCGATGGCGAATGCTCCATTAAAGCCCTTAATAACTTGCAAAAAAATAATGAATTCATCAATGTTTTTCCTAAGTCTCACAACGGGTTTACTGAAAAACGCAAAACACAATATTTGACTATATCGACCTTCTCCTCCGGGATCCAAATGATTGAGATTGAGATACGATGTAATGCGTGGTATTGATGAATATCTTGAATTCAAAAGTGGGATTGAATGTTGAAACGTTGTTGTCATACATTATTGTGTACTAGATTCGTTCGAAATTCATGTCAGATTAATATAAAGTGATAAATATGGATGCACGCAGAGTCACCTATTAGGTTATAGAAATTGCGGCCAGAATCATAGATGACGGATGATTTGATAATACATACATATGTGAGTTGAAAACATGTTGTTGTGATGATGTTTGAAGAGAAGGAGAGAAAAAATATTTGTTTAGTTGAGATATTGAGCAAATGTTTTGTGTTTGTTTCTACAAATAGCATCATTGTGATCCTATAGGTACCTACTTTGTCTAGATTTTACATAGACGTGTTTGTTTTTTTGTACTCGATTTAATAAGTTTTTTTAGGAGCATATGCACATATCGTTAGAGGTGACTATGATGTTGCTACTTTTCGAAGGATAGACATATATTGAGATAAGTCTCTAATTTACGAGATGGTATCTTGGATGATAAAGTTGCCAAATAAATCTTAATTAGCCTAAATAAGTTTGACAACCACAGGCTGGAACAAAACCCTCCACAGTGTCATTAATCACTCCAGCTGTAATCAACAGCCAAATAAAATAGGCGCCAGTCTGCACTTATCGACAAACATACGTACAACGGTGCACATAATTATGTATACCCTTTTTACGTGCAGAAACATCATAATTTAGATCTATATACTCTGTAATTATCAGACGCACGGCCCCATGTAGATGACCACCATAATTTCCCATCTGAAGGTCGTCATTATATACTAAACGATGAACCTATTGCTCTCGACATAATATTTGTTCTGTAAAACCTTGCTCCCATTTGTCTCATGATGGTCTCATGTCAAACGATTATCGGTTTGCAAAATGATGATCAATTTCCGAATGGTTAAATGAATGGTAACACATTAGCGAATTGCTTTGCCTCAAGAATGAAGTTATAATCACTAACAATTATGCTTTTTAGTCTTGCGGTTAACCATACACAATGTTCGCAGTCATAATGATGATTGTAGGTATAAGATTGTTTGAAAAAAGGTTAAATAAAATCTAATTTCTGTAGAATGAACGTTCTTCAATACAATATTGTATGTAATTAACACAGGACAAATGCAGAATACGGGATTGTCGTAACAAGACAATAGAATTTATCTTAAATGTGTTGAAAGATGATGTCGATGACTGATCAATGAAGTGAGTGTTGATTTCTAATAAATAATCCTACTAATAATGTAATTTATACAGGTGACCATATGTGTGGTCGGTGACGCGGTGGGTCTAAAAAGATAGAAGATGAAGCCCCGAGGGGCGAGTGTCATGCACGCCTTCACTGCGCTCACTATGCTCACCATGGCTAATGGTAAGATGAACTAAAATCACTTGAACGACTGCTGAACAATAAACAAGAAATTAGGAAGAATCAATCGATGTCTGCGACAAAACGAGGAATTAAATAGTTGGATTTGAATCATATCTTTGTAAGAGTGATGAAATTACCCTGGAGTAGAATGCAAAAACCATAATCTCTTTGTTCTAAGTTCTGTAAATAAGTCAAAGTCAAAGAATTTATTTCAAATAGGCACTAAAAGGCACTTTTGAACGTCAACATTTTCATTTTAATTGATTCTAGGCCCCCCTTCCAAAAGATAGTTTCGTATGTAGAAGAAGAGGCAAGAAACTCCACCGTTAATCTTTTAAAATGTTTGAAAATATTTTGTGTACATTAATTATATTTATGTTTGTGAAGACGATGCACCCAGAATAAAATACTATACCACAAATAGGTAAAAATAATTTCAAATAAGCAAAGACAGATATATCAATCACGTGAGGTACATGGTGCTCACATATTTACAAACATTGCGAACGTAGTAAGTATATTATTTTCCTAAAATATTAACTAGGAATAAGTCAGTGTGTGAGTAAAGTATTAATAACAAATTATGCAATACAATAATCAACTAGTATGATTTTGTCTAGCCTCAAGATTGTCCTATGGAGCAGGACCAGCATGTTTCCAAGCAGTTTGACCGGAAACAGTGTTAAACTTCCTTAGGAGACAACCGTACCTTTATAATTAAAAAAGTAAAAATACACAGTTACATAACATACCGATAAAAAAACTAAAACTTACCATAGATAAATTCCATCTCTCTCAAAATTATGTAAATACTAAAATTATGTTAAAAAGTATATTATAAGTCAAATAAAGCCACTTAGGCCCATTCAAATACGCAAACACATACATACACACACACACACACACAAAACACACTCCACGCCACGCTCTGTGTGAGCGTGGCGTGGAGTGCACACACTTATGGTCACACAGCACACACACTTATGGTCACATACACACGCACAATAGTAATGATTATTGCATAAAAAAACCCACACTTGTAATGGCACCTCGATCATGGTGGTGACGGAAGTAACTGGTGCTTATAGCACAAGAATCCTCCAAGTTTAAGCCCAGTTGCACATGTCTTGTATTTTGCCACTAAGTTAAAGTTTATTATAAGTTAAAATCATCATTGTAAATAGGTTTAAGTCTTAAACAAATAAATATTGTTTATTGTTGTTTATTCTTATCTCGGATATAATCCTCCAATTTGTAATATAAGAACCCCATAACAGTGTAAATAGTGTTTAAACCAAAATACATACTCCATTTAACACAATGCAAATCAATATTATATGTACGCCGCTATTTGAAGACGAGTGTTCATTTAACATTAGACAACAGAAACTCCCTTTTTATAAACTTAGAACTACAGACGCATGATGCTCTAAAAATAAACCGCATTGTCCTCAGCTCAAACGACATGCAACCAAGGAATGGGACGAGTCATGTATGAGAGACTACCGAACCAACAGCTACATGGATTCGACGACGACGTTGTGAGTTTATAAACAAAATAAATACGAAAAACGCGGTTAATAGAACCTTGAATTCCTCAAGGCTAGGTTAGTCGATCGTTCGATCGTACACGTATCGTTTGTTTATCAAATATGTAAGAACCTACTACTACTACTCATCATTTATGTTGATGTTGACTAACAAATCGTGGATTTTGTGACAGGAATTAAAACAGTCCAAACACAGTTAAGTTTGCATTACTCAATCCTCATTAACATAGGTACGCGAGACGGCGCCACCTTTTCGTGTCTTGGAGAAATGCCAGGACCTGTGCTTGCGTGATCGCTCTGGAAACAGCCTCGTTCGGACTTGCAACTCCATAGACTTCCAACCTGGAGCACGCATAGCTGCCTTCAGTCCAGAACCAGAATATGAGGAGTCTACTTGCTATTTGACGCGGGAACAGGCCGCACCCGAAGGCATCGGAACTCTTATGATCGTACCGAATAGCGTCCACTTTAATGAGATCTGTCTTACGTGTGAGTGTCTTATAAGTTTATCAATATCGTTGTCACATCGTTATTTCTTACTGTTTACACAATACTAATTGTCATTGTCGTTGTTTTAGCAAATCGTCCAGAGCGTGAATGCCCATCACGCCGGTATGTTTTCGAACGCCACGCTCGCAAAAGGCTCAAGCTTCCACCTTCGGATCTCAAGGAAATAATGGTTGCTAACCGGACGGAATGTGAAGATAAATGCCTGGGAGAGTTCAGCTTTGTATGCCGTTCTGCTACATTTGATTCTGCATTGAGGACTTGTTCTCTGAGTAGGTTTACTAGGCGAACACATCCAGAGTTGTTGGAGGATGACCATAATGCAGATTATTTGGAAAATACTTGTCTTAACGGTGAGCTTAATACATACAAGTGTTTCCGCGCCTTCCTAATCAAGGTCTATAATTTTCTATGTCTCTTTTACAGCTGAACGTCGCTGCGATGGGTTAGCAGTTTTCATCAAAGAGGAAAACAAGCGTCTTGGAGGACCGTTTGAAGCTGATGTTTTTTCGAACATGACTCTCGATGAATGCCAGGCAATGTGTGTTCGGGCAGAAAAGTGAGTCGCAGTTTTATTTTACTTTCTTTTGACTTTGACAGACTCTCTTACATGCATTCGTTTTTTTTTTTGCTAGATATTTCTGTCGCTCCATCGAGCATGACGCTATGACTCGACAGTGTGTTCTCTCCGAAGAAGACTCGGTTTCGCAAAAAGACGACGTGACTGTCAGCGCATCGCCCACCCATCACTTCTACGACCTTGTCTGTCTGGACAATCGTGAGTATTATCGTGATCGTTTGTTTGCCTTTGATAACAGCTGTAAGTAGTATCTTTATTTAAACGCTTTTTTTTCAAGTATTCAATGCTTGGCAATTAACTTTCTAAAATTCCTAAATTAACAATGCATGAAACCACATTAAGGTTTTTCTCACGATTATGATCAGTCTCTCATCGGGTGACAGCTCGCGGCACGGAGTACCCGGACAACAGTGTGACGTCACACCTGTTCTCGCCTGGACGCCGGCCGGACACGGCCTTCCAGAGGTACCGGAACAGCCGTATCACCGGAGAGTTCCACTCAGAGATCACCGGCCGCTCTCTCAGCGAGTGTTTGGACGAATGTTTGAGGCAGACCAGCTTCCAGTGCAGGTAATGTACCGAATCATGTCACTGTGGCGTTTGACCACGATTTCGAAATGCGCATGTCATCTCTTTTCAATTGACGCCCATTTATTTACATAACTTCTCGACCGTAAAAGGCCGTTTTGTAACTCCAACCGATATTATCACAGCATTCCAACTGTTGAATCTAAAGATAAAAATAACAAGTAGCACTTACCTTCGAGTATGCCTTAGCTATCTATTGAAAAAACATCAATAACGACAGCTCTATCGACAATAAGCTCCCACAAAGCTATGATAACCAACAATAACAAAATCTGACCTATAAAAACAAAGACATATCTTTTGGGCTTCGGAAAACTAAAACAGTCCATTTATCTGTTTAGCTTTGTGTGTCACAAATACATGCTGAGATAAGGTGTGACAAGTTCGTTGTCCGATTGCGTGCGTGTAGGCAATTCAATAATATTGAGCAAAATTGAGCACTGTTGTTTGTCGCAGGTCGGCGGTGTACAGCGACCGGGCCAGGACATGCCGACTGAGCAGATACAATCAGAAGGATGGCATGCGACTGCTTTACGATCCCGATTTCGATTATTATGAAAATTTGATGCGTGAGTATCGTTTGGGTTCGCTTTGTTGACGGTTAGTAGGTAGAATTTACGAAAGAACCAAATGAATTACGATTGTATGGAGTTTCAGATTCAACGGTAATTGAAAAGAACTGTATTTTTTTGGGTCAAGTTAAGTTTATGCACAAAAATATAGCAGTCGATATCGTCAACGATCTCATTTTCATGATAATGCCTGTCCAAATTGTGTTAATAATTTACTTTGCTTTGTGCAAAGCAAAGTATACGTAAACTAACCGTATAGTTAACTTAGCCGATATAGGTAAATGCACAATTGCACATCACATGAGAATGTTTAGACGACAGATGACGTATTGCTTGTGAAAGACTGGAAGGAAGAAACCAATCAACGTATCAGTACAAATTGGGATTAATATAACTGAGCACAGCGTAGTACTGTTATTATTAGGAGCTACTAGTAGCTCCTAATAACTAGGGCTGCGAGTGGGCGCTGTTCTTGACAAACTTTTACATACTTAGTCAATTGTAATTTTGAATGTGTCCAATTTTTTATGAGTTTAATCGTCAGTCCTGACTGGAATTATATTTTGCTGAATTAGAATTAAAATTACATACACACATCTTCAGAGGTTGTTGCTCTGAGCTTTGTTTGAGACATGAAGTAAATAGAATTTGAAATGCTTGGGTACTTTACAAATTCGTTCCACGACATCCTTTAATAGCCAGTCAATTGCCTCAACAACGCAATTGAGATTCACCCGTTGACATTGACCCTCCTGTGTCCACAAATAGACTTTCTTTACCTACCTTTTTAGTATAGATTTCAGGACAGAGATAAAGTTTCTTTAAGTAGGTATCCGATTCGCTACCGCGTGTTTCGAGAAGAGCGAAAAATATCAAGGATACTGACTATGAAATGGCTACAAAAGTGGCCGACACATAGGTCAATTTAAGAACCACTTAAAATCTTACTTTCTAGGAGAGTATAGCAATAAAAACTTGCCTGATTACTATGACTGACCAAGCTTTCTGTCTGCTCTTGATCATGATTATGTGGTCTGAAATATAGTAAAAATAAAATGAAGTCAAATTTGGAGCTTGAAATACAGTTTTACTAGACGTTGTACTTTTGGTGTCACGTGTTTACCGACGGTCTATAAAGTGCTTACATCCATTTTGAGAGCTAAAATTAACAAACATATAGATATCAACTCCATCATGTCTGCCTCTCAAAATGGATGTAGGAACGGGTCCCGCGATACTAAGGAGCTACTCCTCATTGATTATTGTTATTATTCAACAACAAGAAAAAAAAAATTGCCACACATTTTTTTTTAAATTCTTTTGCTCTGTAAAGACTCCGTATAACATAGCTCCTTGGAATCACAAATACTGACGTCTATGGTTTGGGCATTCAGATCAGCTAGTTGGCGGTGAAACCGAAGCTGGGAGTCCTGCGACTGGTACACAGGGCAATTGGGGGGGCCGACCCGCCACTTCCACAGGTTCGATGCATGATAGACAGGACCGGGGTTGAGCCTCAGTGGTTGATGAAAGTTTAAACTTAAATGCATCATGCAAAATGATATTATTATACCGTTTCAAAATTATAAGTTTTCTGTAAGTATTGTATAGATAATGAACTATCGATTAGGCAGCGTTACCCTGTCGTATAGGTGCCTACGCTTTCAATGTGATGAACGTTCGATCTCATAAGCTTTGGTGTGGTGCATCACATTTCTTAATCGGCCAGAAAGATTATCGAATACCAAGTCGATGTGTCAAATCTGACAATTTTTTAATATTTTCCAGGTCACGACAGCTATTATCGAATTTTTATAAGTTTGATTTAAGAACCATCTTTCCAATCATAGTTCTGTTTACAAAATGTGTGACCATCGATCACTAATAAAGTATTAGTGATCGATGTCTTTGACTGTAATTTTCAACAATCACTGAGGAAATGAAATGTAGTAGAAATTGAACGGGTTCAGAAGTAATGTGCAATATGGGAGAACGTAGATATGTTGTTGTAGTTATCGTAGATTATTGTGTGTAGTTTTTAGACACATTGCTATGTGGTAAGGTGAGTATTTAAAATTTAACTAGATAGACATATTAAATTATGTAACTAGCTGAACTAGTACCTATGTAGATATTGTTGTGTTACTTCTAGGATTGATTTATTATCAGCATGCTGAACTTGTAAGGTAATCGTAGTTAGTTATTTATAAACCTTAGTTAGCAAGTAGTTTGTAGTAGTATAGATGTTTGTTCGCATGTCGTACCTACGTTCTTTACAAAAAAAACTCTTACTAATCTCAGTTTTTCATTTAAAGGTGGTAGTAATGGAGGCGACCGGGATCGATACCCGCCAGGCGTAGACCGCTACCCGGATGACGACCGGTACCCGGACGATGACCGGTATAGCGACCGTAGACCGGACCGGTACCCCGATGACCGGTATCCGGCTGGCCCCGACGACCGCTACCCCGACGACCGTTACCCCGATGACCGATACCCATCCGGCGTCGGATCAGACCGCTACCCGTCTGACAAATACCCCCCCGGCGTTGAAGACCGGTACCCCTCTGATAGGTATCCATCCGGCATTGATCGCTACCCACCTGGTATTGATCGGTACCCATCTACTCCGGACCGATATCCAGCTGGTCCAGAACGATATCCAGCTGGTCCCGAACGATATCCAGCTGGTCCCGAACGATATCCAGCTGGTCCCGAACGATATCCAGCTGGTCCCGAACGATATCCAGTTGGCCCTGACCGATATCCAGCTGGTGCAGACCGATATCCAGCTGGTGTCGATCGATATCCCGTTGGCGTCGATCGATATCCCGCTGGCGTCGATCGATACCCACAGGCAATAGATAGGTACCCACCTGGGGTTGGTCCAGGAGTAGGTCCTGCAGTAGACAGATACCCCTCAGGCAGTGGAAGATATCCCTTACCCAGTGGTGATCGCTACCCAGTTGACGGCGGACGATACCCCTACGACTATCCCACTACTAATGACATCGGAAGATATCCAGTTGACAGATATCCTGTTAGCCGATACCCCATCGACGTTTACCCGGAAAGATATCCACAAGACAGATATCCAGAAAGATACCCGGTTCGAGGCAGTGGGCGATACCCGTCCAGACCGGGGTGGATCCCAAGCCGCTCTCCTGAAAGATTTGATCAGGACCGATACCTAGGAACTAACGATTGGGGACGGTACCCGTTCAGTAGGTACCCGGTTGGGGTGAACCGAGACCCGGTACCTCTGGGTGGTGACCGGTACCCGGATATGTATAACAAATATCCGCCGACCGGATCATCATATCCTGGTGAGCACATGACCATATTGTTAACGTGTGGAGTTAGAAGTATTAATATGAATATTGTTCGTGATAACATGATTGAGGGTTTTTACAGCAGGCTATGGACGTGGTGGCTATTACGGACCAGATTATGCAGGACCTGAGCGCTTCCCGGACAGAGGGGTTCGTCCTGGCACAGACAGGTAAACAAAGGAAAAACAATAGTTTTTACTAAAAAGGTAGGTACAAATGCGAACACTGCATTTGTACCTACCTTTTTAGTAAAAACTATTGTAATTTTATATTATTTGAGCAGATATCCGGTGGAGCCCAGACCGACTTTTGGCGTAAGGCGACCTATTGAGAGGCCTAATGGATACCGCGGAACCTATCCTCCATCTGGACCTGTAGAACGGCCCCTAAGTATGCAACACTCATAATAAAAGTGCCCACTATAATTCTATGCAAGAATTATACTAAATTCTGTTTTCTGTTTAGGTGGACCTGTATACGGTGGCGGTGGACCTTCATATGGCGGAAGACCAGTATATGAGCCTGATGGTCCAATAGGACCTGTCGGACCACCAATTAACGGTCTCGGTGGTCCCATAAATGGTCCTGTTGGGGGTCCGATTGGTGGCCCAATCGGTGGACCAATCGGAGGTCCAATTGCTGGCAACGGAATAGGCGGGCCTCTTGGCAGGCCTACAGTAGGACAAAGACCATGGCAAGGATCACGATGTGAAGACGACAGTTTCAGACAAGTCGGCAGACAGCGAATGCAAAGGCGATACGTTCGTCGATTCACTACTGCTCAATCCTTGGCGCATTGCCAACGCGAATGCATAGAGGCCAGAGACTTCATCTGCCGGTCGTTCAACTATCGGTAACTAAACAAGTCGTGATGTAACCATGCTAGATATAGCGACAGTATTACTGACCCGCTTTTCGTTGACAGGGGCGTGGACAGTGCGTACGCAGGGGAACCTCGCGATAATTGTGAACTGAGCGATCGCGACACGCGGGAGTTGGATGCTGCAAATCCTGCGCATTTTGATAATACTGCTAGCGAATATGATTTCTATGAACGAGCTCTTGGAAGGATGGCTGATGATTGTTTGGATGGTGAGAAATAAAGAAAACGCCTTTTTAATGTGACGATCCAAATTACATGACCGCAAAGGAGGAGTTTCCTTGCAAAATAAAAAAAAACCAAAAGCAATCCCACATACTTCATTTTCAAACATCTTTCGGCTTTGTAAAAAATAATGTCTATATCCATTATACTCTTGTAGTATCCCAAGTATGCAACGAAGACGGCATGGAGTTCACTCTTCGACTCCCTGAAGGGTTCTACGGGCGGATGTATACTTACGGCTTCTATGACCGTTGCTTCTTCCGCGGAAACGGCGGAGTAGTCAATGTACTGCGTATCACAGGAGCTCACGGGTATCCTGAATGTGGGACACAGCGGGTTTGTATATTTATTATTATACCAAAGTGACTACCCCCTCATCATGATTGTATGAAAAATTTGATCATCCGGATATGTATTTGGAAGGACAAAAAATCCAAAAACGTCTCATTTTTCGTTAGCATCCTTTAAAGTTTAAAAACTTTCCTCATTTATATAAATTATGTCTTTATAAAATATACTTTTAAGTATCAGGCTTTGACAAGTTCATCGTAATTCGGAAATGCATGCAAAATGCTTATGTTTTTTCCAGTACGGAGACACAATGACGAACATCGTAGTGGTCCAATTTAGTGACAACGTGCAAACTTCTCGCGACAAACGGTTCAACCTGACCTGCCTGTTCAGGGGCCCGGCAGAGGCTGTAGTTACGTCCAATTACATCGGCGCCGGGTGAGAATTGTGTTTTCGATGACCAATTTGTGTCTATTTGATAATTGAGGCTGTATTGTTTTTTTACTTCCCCTGAGGAATAAATGGAGAGACGTTCCATTTGCGTTGCTAAACATTGTAATGACAATGTTTAGCTTAAGTGCTTGCTCAAGACTTTTTTAGAAAAATCTTTATCATATAGACACAAATCGTTAAAATTAACATCATAACAGATTTTGCGTGTTTTCATGAGTTCGCTTCTGAAATTTTCCTTTACATTTTGCATCAGTTTACATGATTGTTTATTTCAGAGGTTTTCCTAAGCATTAATGTCTTTTCGCTGAAACATTTTGTTTTTATTTGTGGTGTATTTTGGGAGTGTTGGAATCATTATTAGTTCTGGGTTTTCCGAAGCGATGTGTTTTTTTTTTTTGCCAGGTTTTCCTTTTTATGTTGCAGTTACTGGAATAACTGGATTGTAGACATTAACATGGCTTATTTAGTTAGCTGAATGTTGGTTTTGAGTGCTGTTATCACTAACAGCTACTAACGGCCGACTTTGAACGAATCTGTCTATTTATTCAAACACTTTGTTTTTTTGTAAATTTATTTTTGTTGATAAATTCATTCAAAGTCAGTAACAACTACTAAGAAAGTTTATCTTCGAATCTAACCGTAGTCTCGGGTATGATTTGTTCGACAGGTCTGGCAGCCCGATACCCATCGAATACCTGCCTGAAGAGAGCTCTTTGAACTCGAAAGTACGTCTGATGATCCTGTACCAAGGCAGACCGACCACTACCATAGCTGTTGGGGACCCACTGACGTTTAGATTGGAAGCTCAAGACGGATACAATTATGCAACCGATATATTTGCTACGAATGTGATTGCTAGAGATCCTTATTCGGGAAGATCTGTGCAACTGATTGATCGCGTTGGGTAAGTGGCCAGTGGATCAGTTTTTGTATTTTTTTCTCCCCCTTTTTGGATAAACAATTTCTAGAGCAAAAAAAATTGGGGAAAAAGGATTTTTTTTTTCAACATTATCGTTGTTTAATAAATTAATAACATAGCATAATCAGCCTATAATGTTCCCACTGCTGGGACACAGGCCTCCTCTCTTCGAGACGGTGTGGACTGTAATCTACCGCGCGGGCCAATTGCGGGTTGGTAGATGTCACATGTCTTCGAATTGTTGGTTCTAAGACATGCCGGTTTCCTCACGATGTTATTCTTCACCGCTTTGAAAGCAGTGGTTGAGAAATAATTTACACAAAGTTAAGAAAATTCTTAGTTAGAAAGCTTAACATTTTATCATTCATAGTATAACCAGACATCATGTTTTTCTTATATTCCAGATGCCCGGTCGATCCCGATGTGTTCCCTGAATTAGACAAAGGTCGTAGCGGAGATTCTCTGGAAGCAAGATTCAACGCTTTTAAAATACCCGAATCTAACTTCTTAGTATTTGAGGCTACTGTTCGTACGTGCCGAGATGGATGCCAGCCGGTTAGTGCATTTAAGTTTTCTTATATTATTGGATGGCATTAACCCCACCAGGTGGTTGGTCGTCGCCACCTCAGGACGTCTGCAGTACCAGAGGCGTTTTAGAGTTGCCATGTCAGAGACGAAGCTGAGATGTTCCACTTGCCTGCAATTCGGCAGTTCGGCACCTATCGCTGCCGGAACATTGCAACGCTGCTTAGGGTCAGGTATAGGTATTGATGTGCTACCTACGTGTGCTACTCTACGAAGAGAAAACAAAAACTCATTCTCTTCTTGAGTTTTGACACCGCGCCGTAGAAATCTTTCTATAATCTGTCATTTTGTCTTCCATTTCTTACGTTTCTATATTGGCCATGCTACTGCATGCTGCTGCCTGCAGATGAGCTCCATCACAAAGAGATCTACTTAAATACGATTTTATCATAACGAGATATTCGTCGGAAATGACACGACAGTGAACGAAGCAGATGCTTATATATGGTGAATGGAAACAACCAATGAATGACGGTGAATGGACGGAGGTACAGAGAAATAGGCATAAAAATAGGTTTATTGGACAAAAAGGCGTAGCTGTTATCACGCCATAGTGTAAGTTTAAAGCTGCAGATGTGAGACTCCCTTTGTTAATAAACAATGTTTACAAAGGAACTTCACCTGCAGACATTGCTAGTTATATTATGACTAAAACACAAGTTTGTGTAACATTGGAGAAAATTATAATGAAGCAACATAAGGAGTATGATGCTTATAAGATACTAGTCCCTAGGCACAAGTTTGCTACGTTCATGGACGATCGTATTTGGCCTGAAGGGATATCTTTTCGGCGTTTCATAGACTTTGGAAATAGAAGACACATTTCTAAAAATCAAAATGGACATTCAACTATTAGTAAGACCCTCACTTAGCAGTTATATCTCCTTTAACTGTAAGTCATTAGTACGCTCTGTGGACTATGTAAGAACCCTATGTCGTCGAGCAGACATAATAGCCCTACAGGAGACGTGGCTGTTCCCGCACGACTTGCCGATTTAATGCTAGTCCTTGTGCGTTGTTTGGAAAGGAACTTCTAAAATTCTGTAACGATCAACAATGGGTATGTGCGGTTATAGAAAAGTTAGGAAGTTCATCGGGGACCTTTACTTTCGAAGGGAAGCACACGGCAGCACAAGCTGGCTTGACCATTGTGTGGTGCCGGAGTCTGCGTGGCAGTCTGTACTGAGTGTGAGAGTGCTCCATGACTGTACTTGGTCTGACCACTATCCCCTAGAAGTATGTTGTATTCTTTCTGTGATGAAACCACAGTTTCTAATACTTGAAAAATCCCCTAATGGCATAATGTGGGCCAATAGGGATGAGCAACAAAAACAACTTTATAGTAAGATATGCAATGATCACTTTAGAAAGGTAGATTTTCCATCGGAATTGTCGGAATGCTGTGACGATTTATGTAACAATAAAGATCACAGAATAGTAATGGACAAAATGTATATATATATCAACCGTTATAAAGCATATGACGAGGGGTAAGTCCCCAGGTCACGATGGAATTAGTATTGAGCATTTACAGCATGCGGGGGTTCACCTGCCAAGGCTTCTGGTTATGTTTTATACATTTTGTGTAAGACACTCATACCTGCCGGATGAATGTATGAAGACCGTGGTTGTGCCAATAATCAAAAATAAAACTGGAGATGCGTCAGACAACAGCAATAATAGGCCCATTTCGCTAGCTACTACCGTGGCGAAAGGCCTGGACAGTCTGCTTGATCGTATTTTGAACAGCCACATTAAGCTGAACGACGCGCAGTTCGGTTTTAGACGCGGGCTATCGACAGAAACGGCATTTCTATGCCTCAAGCACACTGTCCGGTACTACACCGATAGAAAAACTCCAGTCTATGCCTGTTTTTGAGACCTTTCGAAAGCTTTCGAAAGCTTTCGATTTGGTGTCCTATGATGTGCTATGGTACAAAATGAGGACAGAAACCAGCCTCCCTGAAGAAGTCGTTAGCATTTTTATTATTGGTACAACAACCATGTTTATGTCATTAAGTGGGCGTGTGCGACCTCCGATGCGTACAGACTGAAGTGTGGAGTAAGGCAAGGAGGTTTAACCTCGCCTCGTCTCTTCAATATGTACGTAAACGGGCTCATCGAGAGACTCAGCAACACCAATGTCGGCTGCTCCATAGACGGAAAATTTGTAAACAACATCAGCTACGCTGACGATATGGTGTTATTGGCCCCCTCCATAAGCGCCGTACGTAAACTCCTCGCTATATGTGTGGAAAACGCCGGGGCTCATGGGCCACGCCCGACGAAGTGCACGACCTCATCAAAGGTCTTAAGGCTCGTAAAGCCCCCGGCTCAGATGGAATCACCAATAGGGTATTCCAACTTTTCCCTGCCCACCTGATAATGCTACTGACCACCATCTTCAATGGTGCTCTGAGCAACAACATCTTCCCACAGGCATTCAAAGAAGCCACCGTCATCGGTATCCCGAAGCTCGGCAAGCCAAAGTCAGAGCCTAGTAGTTACCGCCCCATCAGTCTGCTCAATGTCCTCGGCAAAATCTATGAGAGGCTTATTTATAAGCGCCTCAGAGACTACGCCGAGACAAAGGGCCTCATCCCCAACGAACAGTTTGGTTTTAGAACCCAACACTCGTGCGTACAACAGGTCCACCGTATAGTCGAACACATCAACTTCGGTTTCCAACGAGGTTTGATGACCGGTGCTGTTTTCTTCGACATAGCGAAAGCGTTCGACAAAGTCTGGCACAACGGCTTATTATATAAGCTGTACCAACTCGGTGTGCCAGATCGTCTCGTGCTCATCTTACGGGACTTTTTGTCGAACCGCACCTTCCGTTATCGCATCGAAGGAGCGCTATCCTCCTCCCACCCTATTCGCGCAGGAGTCCCTCAGGGCTCTGTGATCTCTCCTCTAGCTTTCACGCTATTCACCAGCGACATGCCAAAGTGCAGCAAGGCGCAGTTGGCCCTGTTCGCAGACGACACGGCCATCTACTACACCGGCCGCGATCCAGACTCGATATCTCGCATTCTCCAAACCCAAGTCAACAAGCTTGGCGCCTGGTTTAAGAAATGGAGAATTGAAGTAAATCCCGACAAAAGTCAAGCGGTTCTATTCTCGAAGCCGCGTCATACCCCCTGCCCCCCTCGACCGATCACCATGTTCGGCAAGCCGATCCCTTGGGAGAAGCGAGCCAAATACCTGGGTGTAGTTCTAGATGAACACCTTTCGTTTTCAGAGCACATTAAGGCGGCTCGTTCGCGCGCCGCCTTCGCTCTAGGTAGACTTCACTTTGTCCTCAATGCTCGTAGCAAATTGTCACTTAAGTGCAAAATGCGTATCTACACAGCGTGCATCCGCCCGATCATGACATATGCCAGTGCAGTCTTTGCACACGCCAAGCCCGTTCGCTTCAATAGAATGCAGACCCTCCAGAACAAGTTCCTCCGTAGGATAACAGGCTCCCCCTGGTACGTTCGCAACGAGATCCTTCACGTTGACCTAAAGATTCCCACTATCCGCCAGTTCATGAAACGTATTTCAAAGCGTTTCTTCGAGACCGCCGCGAATCACCGCAACCCTCTGGTTGTGAAAGCCGCTAGTTATATACCCTCCTCCATTAGTCAGGTCCGCCGTCCCAAGCATGTCCTCACCGATCCCGATGACCACATAACTCTCATTCAGGAGAGCAGTAGGGCCACCAGTACAGTGCACAAACACAGACCGACATTCCGACCTCGCCGCCGAGGTTCCTCGCGAAGATCCCGACGTAATTGTCCCCCCCGACCCTTGCTCGACGAAGTGCCAGCCCGCGCCGTAGCTGAGCCTGTAGCTTTAAATTCCCCGATTAATAATAATCAACTAAACTTGATCCAGCCTGTCCCATCTTGCTGTCCTCCCGTCAGCGACGCCCTAAGCCGAGGTCCGTACCCCACAGGGGGTGCCCTTAGCGAGCGTTCGCTTAATAATATAAGTAGTATTACGCCCCTGGCTGGAGGCTTTGAGTCCGCTTAAGGCAGCCACAGGATAGTCCGGTTAAGTAGTCACGACCTCTCAAGGTCAACTACGAGATGCCATACACAAAAAAAAAAAAAAAAAAAAAAAAAAAGGCTCATGGGCTCAGGTATAATGTAAAGAAGAGTGAGCTATTGGTGTTCCAATCACCAGGCCATAAGGTCATGAACGTACCACCCGTCCTCATAGACGGTGTTTTTTTACCCAGAGTTTCGCGATACAAGTACCTGAGCCACTGGGTCTCAGATGACCTCTCGGACCACGAGGACATTGAGAGGGAGCGCCGGGCGTTGGCTGTCCGATGCAATATGTTGGCTCGTAGATTTGCACGCTGCTCTAAGGCAGTAAAAGTAACTTTGTTTCGGGCGTTTTGCCAATCTTTTTTAAACGTGCAGTCTATGGGTCAATTATACGCAGAAGACAATCAACGCCCTGCGCGTTCAGTATAACAATGCCTTTAGGATGCTGTTGCGGCTGCCGAAGAACTGCAGCGCGTCAAGCATGTTTGCCGACGCTCGCATCGATGGCGTTCATGCCATCCTTAGAAAAAGAGCGGCATCTTTGCTTAGTCGAGTCCGCGGTAGTGGCAACGGCATTCTTAGCGTTGTGGCTGGCAAAATGGACTGTCCATCATTGTGGCATTGTGTGCAGTTGCATGTCGATAAGAACCGGTATCGGGTCTTATCTACTGTATGATTATTGTGCCATGTATAGCTTTCGTTACTAACATAATTTTTAAGTTTACTGACATAAATATGGACCACTGTGTCTGAATTAAATAAATAAATAAAATTAAATAATATGCCTAATTAGGTAGGTGAGTTTTCCGATACTTAATTGTCACAATAGAACATGGGGCGAAGTAACAACTCTTTATTAGAACAATTGGTTCCAATAAAGGGCTGTTGTGTGTCTTCTCTAAAACATGAATTCAGTTAGTTTTCAAATTGCTTTGTTTGGCCATTAATAACTGCACTGGCAGAGTCAGCAAGTTTACTAAACAACAGCACCTATGTTTAAATAATATCATTGTTGGGACTTGATAACGGAGAGTCTTCGTCTCTCTTCAATGAAGACATAACTACAATGATATGTAACAAAATCAGTGAACGAACGAAGCATCGTAGCGATTTTATTTCTACAATCGCTATCGCTTCACTATGATAATACGCTATGACCTATGTCACGTGACATTTCGATAGCTTATGTCAAGTCAAACCAATACATTTTTTTTGGCTACTTACGTCATCGCTAATCGAAACTTACGAATGATACTTTGTCTAGTCCCTCCGATTACGATTAGACATGTTCTGAACATGATTATCTAAATTAACCCAGAACAGTATGTAGCCACGATTTCAATTACGTCAATGCATGTAAAAAAATATGCTTTATCAGGCTTCATCAAGTTACCGGGTTATCGCTTCTTAAGATAAGTGTATCTTGGTCATGCATAAAATAGATGCTGTTATGCAATTTTGCTACTTCGTCTATACGACCTCCTGACCTTGCTTATCTAGTAGTATGTATCACGTGAATAACAAATGTTATAGTGCGTAAGTTTTTCAATAGATAGGGTTCCTATTATCTGTTTTCCAAGTTATGTCATGGTAACTGGGAGATTACGCTGTTAACTGTCAGGATGTTTTAAGCAATCTATGATAGGAAAGCGCGGAAAATCCAACATTATGGAAGGTATTTTAAAATAGCAAAAGGCATTTCAAATTAACCATGAAGTGTATAGTTCAATGAAAAAGTACATAATGCAGAAGTTGATAATCTATAACATTCTAGTGCTATAGGTAGGAAGGTACCTACTTATGAGCTGTTCAATAACTTAATGAAGAAAACCGTGTTGGTTTTCTCCGTGGCTTTAAGTGCTCTGTCACGAAATTGTGCACATAGTGCATCTATATCCTATTTTGACAACTTTCAAAAACGATAGCGTGTAATTGGAGATGCCTATGTACAGCAATGGACTGTAGTAGGGCTGATGATGACAAAAACGTAAAATTTTTGGGGTTTTATTTCGTAAAACATTATAAAATAGAGAAGTCAGTTTTAGGTTTTTTTTTTTTTGTAATAGAGTCACAGGATGCTACATAACTAGGTGTGTACCTTTATGCTTTTTATTTCTAGGCCTACTGTCCCAGCCATACAGGACGTTCAGAGCCATCATTTGGCAGGCGTCGCAGGGACGTGAACTCCACAATTGGAGCAGAAGGCAATGGCACTGCCGAAGCTAAATCCGACGACGGCAATGACACTAAGACAGAGAAACCCGACGAGAAGAATGCAGACCCTGTGTACAAAGTGTCGTACGAAGAAGCGAAGGTGGATAAATATCTGAAGGATGAGGTCGAGACCCCTAGTCATGTCCGGAAGATGATTGAGGTAAGGAACTAGATGGTTTGTTTAGTTTATCGTTATTTACTGAGCCATTGCTGCAATAGATTTAGGTATAGGGTTGAAAGTAAAATCTCGTTCTGTGATCGATGTGGCCTATATACCTATTTAGGTACTACTTCGATCGTTGTTATCGTAACTGAGGTGAAAGGATGTTACATTTTACTCATAAATGTTAGAATTTAGTCATTATCAGAGCTTTATCTTTTGTTTCAACAACTAATACCTACATAGTAACGATCTTTTATCTACATACACTTGTTGTTAACAAACAAAATACAAGCCTCTCTGTGGTGGCATAATCACGATTGATAGGTACCAAACTAGATACTTATGTTGGTGGGTACTTAGCATAGCAGCTGGCCACCGTTAGCAACTGCAATAGCTAATAGCATGGCAACCTCAGTTTGTAAGTTTATCTATAATATATCATAGTAGTATTGACGAAGAAACCTGTGCCGAAACCTAAGGTGACATTTAAAACACAGGCATAAACTATCTTAGTAATAAGTATTAGTAGGTTTGACCTCTGTATTGGTCAAAGTCGTGACTTTTTGATTTTGCTAATTCGAGATGTGGCACATACGTAGGAGAGGAGAGGGAGAGGGTAGAGCGATCAATTGGAGATCCCTGGTTCTCATGATACTGACATCAAAAGTGCGACATGTGGCCATGTAGAATCAGAAAGTTACACCTGCTCCTAAATTTTCAGTTTCCAAGATTCTGTTTAATCCTCAACAGCAATCAAACGCCAAAAACCATAACATTCATTTTTGCCTAGGTATTTGACAACCGCAACGAGTTGCTCGAAGAAAACGGTGAGAGTGACTCTTCGCCCGTGGTGTCTGCCCCCGGAATCTGCATACCTCCGTACCACTACAGAGCTTTACTAGTGGCCCTCTGCGTCCTGCTGTCACTGTTACTGGCGATGCTAACTGCTGCTTTGTATATCTATAGGTAAGTTTTAATATATAGTAAGGATATTTACCTAGGAAAGCATAGACCAATCCGCACTTCCCCAAGACTCGAGCCCCCTCGTTGCGAGGGGAAAACTGCGTGCCATACAGTTAGACGATTATAAGCTGGTGTTGAGGATGCCGACGCAGTCATGTGTGGATTTCATTCAGATAAAGATTGCAGACGGCGACTGGCTGTTAGTCCTAAAAAGATATTTGTATTGTGCTCTGGTCAATCTTGTGGTCTCCAATATCAATCACAACACACGTCGCTGGGCTGGAATTCGGATTAGTAGCGGAGTTGATCAGCCGAATGATGTTGTTATTTTTGAAATGCAACCTTGATCCTAATTAATTTGTGCCTAATGAAAACAAATAACTGGATCAAAATGATATCAAACATCATGGACCTATACTTATCAAGTCAAGATAATTATTAATAGCATCCATTATTATAATACTAATCAAACTTAGCAGCATCGTTTACCCTGACATTAAACTCACAAAATATTAACCTCTTCCGTTTACTTATCAAGCTTTTCTCGACTTATTCACCTACCTAACAAAATGGTAACATTATGCCGACGACTATTTATAAACGCGTATATTTGTCACGTTCACATGCAGTCCATGCAGGGGACACGTGGTCCGACCGTGTGGCTTCATTATTTTAATTTATTTAATAAGAGTGTTTACCTTTAAGGTGCATCCACACCGAAGTTACTTTTTGCGAAGCAATGTTTGCAAATCTTTTCTCTTTAAAAGTTATTTAGTAAACTTACTAAGAGTGGACTGCCTCGGTTGCAAACACTTCTTTTGAGCATGAGGTGCGGGGTTCGATTCTCAGGTCGCGCAGTGACATTGGGTTTTTCCATTAGAAATTTCATAGTAGCAACCCGGAGCCTGGATTGGTGCCCGATTGATGGCAATAGGCTCGCCCCCTATAACATGGGACTGAAACATAACTGGCGAAATGTGGGTGAACTATAGGTAACGTACCTACACCTCTGCCTAACTCTTCTGGGAATACAGGCGTGATGTTATGATAATAATTACAAAAGCTATAGAAAGTTATCATGTTGCAAAAGAGTGGCTACACAAAAAGTAACTTCCTTGTGAGTACACCTTATTAATATAATTATTTATTAAGAAGCTCCATAAACATAGTCGGTTGTTCGGTGCTTAGTTTTAACTTGAAGTAGGTACACCTACTTTTCGTGTCTTCAGTAAGGATGCCTAATGCCTAATTTATAAACAATCAGGATTTTTAAATATGCGAGAGCACTCATCTCTCCTTAGCACGGAAACGTGTATTATTAACAATAACAAGCCATCGTTGTTTTTTAAGAACTAATTGATCTATTTTAACTTTTCCTTATCCAGGCGTTATTGGCGGGTTCTTCGCAAGAACATTCAGGCTTCGTCGCCTGCGCCGGCGCTTCGGCCAGTGACCCCGGGACCCAGGCCTACGAGACCATCACTATTCTCCGCCTCACATCTGCATAAACCCTTCTCTTTGAGGTAATTATTTTTCGGTTAGTCCCCTTTTGGTCTAGTCCCACTATGCTCGACTCGAAAAATACCTACTAAAAAGTTTCGCTATGCACGCAATTTTTCGAATCGACGTAAACGATGGAAGGTACAGTTGGAAAGAAAAGTGTTTAAATTTAAGTTCGTAATCTTCTGTAAGTTAAAATTTGTTTTGTCTCGTTCTGACAATAAAATAATAATAAAATGACAGTTTTGGACAAACGAATTTCAGAGCAATTATAAGTTAAGAAAAGTTTATGATTAGAGCTGTAAGTAAATATTGGAACCACAAGATTTAACGAAGTCTGACGACTCTGTTACAAATCCTATCTTATTGATATTACATAAAACTGCGAAATTTATATGTAATATCTATGTATGTTTGAATCTTTGTAACGCACTCATGCTTCAACGGCTGGACGGATCTTGATAAAATAACGTTACACAGATATAGTTATAATCCTCAATTAACATATAGATGAAGTCGCGAGCAGAAAACTAATCAAATCTAAAAGAGCGTAAATAAAAATTCCGTTCTCAAAGTCAAATCACCCGTATTCATATTTCAGTTATACAAATAAAATACAAATAACCTCACTCCTATTCTTAAACAATATAGGTATTTTTAACAAAAAAATACATGCCTTTTTCTATTATATGAAGCCATTTTCAATGTCTTCCTTTGGAAGAAATGCCAAGCCCATTCATTGTTTGACGTGTTTCGTGGTTTCCTGATGTTCCAAGATGTCAAAGATGTTGCTTTTGATAACATTCTTCTGAAAATTTATATTACATCCATTGATTTCAATGCACGGGAAAACCTTCGTTGCTGCGTTAATTGCTCCAATTTCATAATCGAAAGTTTATTTCGATGGCCACCATTCGGGCAAAGCGTTAAAATTAATTCGAACATCTTTTCGTACGTTACATACACTTTCGTTGTTGTACAAAAGTACATAGAACAAAGGTGCTATATTCCATTAATTTTCTAGCAACATCAGCAATTAAAATATTACAACACTTAATAAACACTGAAGGGCTTCCAAGAGATAATACAATATTGATACTTTTATTAAGAATGTTAGCTTTAGGCTTGAGTGCCTGGGTGATGATTGATTCTCAAGAGTTTAAAGAGCCTAAGCTTGTACGATTTAAATCGTATTTGTACGACTTTTTGCAGATTTCATACGAGTACGATCGAAGCAACGAAATCGTACGGAAAACATACGATTTCTTACATTCGATCCATTTATTTTATTCAATTAGGTCTGGCAACAAATTAACAAACTTTTGTCTCAAAAGAGTAAGTATCTAGAGCAGTGACAGAATAATATAAATAATGAAACGAACGTGCTCAGCCTGCCAAGAGTGTTGAGGGAATTCCCTTTTATTCTAATTTCCAAACTAAAAACCAAACTTAGAAATAGTTTGGCCAACGAAACTGTCAATGGCACCTTGCTGGCAAAGCAAATGATAAGAGTCACCGGAAACTGCACCGATTTTAAACCAACAGATGACATGATTAAACTAATGAATACGGAAAATACAAAAAAAGTGATTTCATTACTATAATTTAATTGCTATTACTATAATTTTATTGTTAATTTTGTAATAAAAGTCAATAAACGGATGAATAATAATGTACGATTTTTTGTTTCGAATTTTCCTTGGGTATACGACTTTTTTAATGCTGTGGTACGATTGCAGAATTTTTTCACCTGGCAGCCCTGATACGTAACGATAAATCGCAAGCAGAATAGAAAAATCTTACAAAGATCAAACAAAAAAAAACATAATACAACAATACAATGAACTTTACTATTTTGTTTATGCAGAAGATGGATTTTATTTTTTAGCAATGCATTTTTTCTCACTCAGTCAACAAAGGTCTGCAGATCAGTACCTAGTGCTATTCTGCAATCATCTCACCATGAAAACTTAGGCGAAGTGAGCTGTCAGTGCCATTGATGCTAGGGATTGACCAAGACGGGATGACACTGACAGCTCACTCCACGCAAGTATTCAGGGTGAGATTTTTACAGAATCGACATGCTGTTAGGTATGGTAACTACAGCAGATTTGCTTACTTAATTACGAAAAAGGCAGATCAGTCATTCAGTCAGTAGTCAGTCAGTTACTTATGCAACTGGCAGTAGACTTTCTAACAGACGCCTGCGATTTCAGAATGAGCACATAATGCTGAAATTGCAGAAGTTGCGCATAAGTTCACTCACACTTCGCATTGTAATACCAGTTTTGGGTCAGGCACATTTTCTACCATCTCGAGTCATTTTGCCGAAAAAAAGAGTAACGAGTTACCCTCCTACCACATAGATGCCTCGTTTGAGAGATAGATATTGCAAGAGAAAGAGAGATTTTTAATTAATATATTCAGTAAATACTGATTCAAAAATCAGTAAAAATAATTAAGAATTGACCACTCAGGTGATCTTGTAGCCAAAGGTCAGAGTGTAGGTACATGCAATTGCGTCAATCGAAAATCAACACTGAAAAAGTGTACACACGAACCAAATTATCTGTTTCAGCGGATTAGGAAGAACATTTGCCGACGTGGGCGAAGAAGCAGGTTCTTCAGGACGCCTGGCAAGTGCCTTCGATGATGGTAGCGAGCCAATTTACACGGATCCTTCTCTGTTTGAGCGCTCCCGGTCTCTTCGCTCTCTCCATTCTTTGGACATGAAGCCCGACAGACGTGACCATCGCGCGTAACTTAGACAAGTAGCATTGTTTTATATTATATCTAACTTGAAATTTAATACACATTTTTGAATTGTATAATTATCTCATCTTGCAACAGTCATGCAATTTTTATTATACTTAATGCCATAAATGCTCAGTGTTATTCCATCCAATAGTATAGATCTGTAAACATTAAAGTACAATTGTTTTTTTAACATTTTATATAATATGTATTAATTTGAAACATAATGTAAGTTGCTACTAATAAATATTTTACAGTGCTTGTTTGTTTAATTTAAACCCTTTAACTCAATGATAAAATATATTATGCTATATTGATAGTTAGTCTGTTTTATTATTAATATATTGGAGTTAATTTATAAATGTTGCTTAACCATATGAGACATGTAAATGTCAAGAATGTTTGGTTAAACAGTCACTTAGCATTACTTAAACTTAAACATTAAATAAACTTCAATATTGATAGTACATAAGCCAATGTTTACATATGATAGGGTGCTGGTGTTGGTACACTCATAAGTGGAGAGTCTAAATATTCCATTTCACTAGTGCTAGGCACTGGTTCTGTCTGAGTAGTCATCTTTTGTTGTAAGGTCTCATACAACTTATGCACAGATTCATTGTGCTGTGTGCCAGGCTGAAGAGCTTTCATAAGAGTCTGTATTCTTGTCTCTGGTAGTTTAGGGTGGATGTACCACAACAATTTTAGTAAATGTCTTGTGACATTGTCCTTAGACAGTCCAGCAAAAAAGAATTCATCAAACAATACTGTACTGAAGTCTTCTCCTTGGAATTCATCAGGTAGTTGTACTAATAAGGCCACAAGTGCATGTAAGAAGGGGTCTTCGTAAGCCCTTCCATCTTTGCAACTACCCAGGATGCTTAGGATACGTAGTAGAGCTCCCCTGTCACGAAATTTAGCTGCATGTAGTGTATAGTACATTGCTAAGACACCACATACTGAACTTTCTCTCATATAAGCTTCACATGCATCGGGAGGTGGGCCTGAATGTTCAATAGTAGTAATAGCAGATTCTCTCTCATCTGGAGGTAACTTATTATGCAGAGCTCTGACTTGGTCGTCAACCATCAATGACATTAGGGCTGGTAAATATTTAGTAACAACTTGACTATCAAGCTTAGGCTCTTTAAACTCTTGAGAATCAATCATCACCCAGGCACTCAAGCCTAAAGCTAACATTCTTAATAAAAGTATCAATATTGTATTATCTCTTGGAAGCCCTTCAGTGTTTATTAAGTGTTGTAATATTTTAATTGCTGATGTTGCTAGAAAATTAATGGCATATGGGTCACAGAGTGTCATAGACAAGTCACCAAGAACTTGTTCTTGTCCTCTTTTAATACTGTCCAAAAATCCTTGTAGTTCTCTTGACCTCTTTATATCTACATTTCTCTCTCTAATACATGCATCTAGGCACCATGTAAACTTGTGGCAAGGATCTACAGATATAATATCTTGAACTTCCAAGTCATGCAATGCCATCAACAGCTCAGCTCGTAGGGTACAGTAGTGAACATTTCTCGTTCTTAGGAACAATGTGCGTAAAAACTGAAGGACCATATCATACAATTTCACACTATTGCCAATCATGTGGGCAAGTTTCTGTACAACAGCTCCTTGTCTCCTAACCTTAGGGGAGGGGGAAAAGAATAAGTTAGTCAGGTTCTCGTGATCAAATAATACATTTTCCTTTTCTCTGATGTATTGACTGAGAAGTGGTGACACTTCATCACCAAAAAGAGACTGGTTGTCTTGCCATATTTGCCTCTTTACTTCTGTGTCAGTATCATTATATAACTCCCGATCTCTTACTAAAACTCTTAGGAATTTGTCATCAATATGAGGGGTGTTTTTCAGTATACTCATAATAACCGGCCTAAGGGCCTTAACTCTGACGACGGGAAAGCTCTTAGTAAGCAGTTCCTTTAGCTTCTTGTCATGTTCTTTACCATCTTTTGAACCAAGTTCATTGATGTGGGCAATCAGTTTATCTCTCAGTTCTTCCAAGACTGAAGTATGGAAATCAAGCCGACGCACACCATGAAGGTCCAGCAGTGGCAGCATAGGTCTCAGGGAAGGTAATAATATGCCATTTTCCAGTTGAAACTCTTCAATAGCTTTCAATGGATCCGTGCAACTAGTGAGTGCATCACGAAGATATGACTGCCCCGGAACGCTGACTTCTTCCAAGCCCGTGCCGGGCAGTTTACTAGATGATGCCATGTTCTAAATTCACGATCACATGCACTAAAACATTTAAAATTGTGAATTCTTCAATGATTTCACATTGTTTGATAAACAGTTAGCTCAACAGACTAAAAAGAGATACTACTAGTCTACCACAGAGTACCACAGACTTCTGCAAGATAATACTGAAAATACTAATAACAATTTGTATTTTTTTATTTTTTTTTAATGTAAATGGCATGGCTACGAGGCCTTTATGCCAACTATTACCTATGATAATACTAATAACAATTTGTACTAAGGTTAGCACCACAGACTACATAAAGATACGAGGGTTTCTCGCGAAAGAACGACTATTTCTATATTTTAAGGTTTGAACTCATGTCTTTTTACTTCTTTTTTAGCGATATGCGCGTGGCTTGGTTCTATGGGTTTCTAGCAGTGATGGACTAAGGGCGGGTTGCTTCATGTCCACTTTACGATTATCAACCCAAAAAAAAGGGTGGTTTCAACCGAGCCCGTTTAAAGGACGATTTCAGGCACCTACCGGTGAGCGTCATTTTATTCTCAAACATCTGCGCCAAACAGTAAAACAATATGGAGTCTCTTTTGTTGTATTCGACGATACTTTATCTGATAATGATGCAAAATATAGTTTAAATAGCACATAAAGCTCGGCTCCTCATGGTCGTAGCGCGATGTTAAAAAAATAACTCTTCCTCGTGAATTGAGCTTTCAAATGCAAAAAAAGAAATTTTCTAATTCGACTGGTAGTTCCAGGCGCAGAGCTTTTGGCTCATTCTAACAAACAAACATTCTCTTCAACTTTTTTATGTCAAATATAAAATAATTTAAACGTAATAATATTATGTTTAGCTGGCAAAACCAACGTGAACTTGTCACGATTTTTTTTCATAATTTTCAGTTAAATTGATACAAGACAACGTGTGTCTAAAATTAATAAAGCGAGGTGAGATTATGTTATACGAGAGAATAAAAAAATTAAAAAAAATCTTTCTTTTCTTTCTTTCTTTCTAATTAAACTTTCAGATTCCATACACCTTAGATCCCTCTCCTCATCCGACAGCTATAAGAATTTGGGTATGTCGGAAGCTCTAAGCATATACGTTACTGACATGAAGCAATGAGGGTTTTCTGAAATGATCTCCGATAGATGGCAGGACTGTAGCGGCAGGTCCAATGGACTGTCAAAATACATACGCGAATTGTAATTTTCTATATATTTTTTGGTTTATTTATTCTTAAAATCATTCCTTTCGGAATATCTTTGTTTAAAATGCCACAGTGTTGTGCAGTGCCTATGTGTGCAAATAAAACAGGAAGACATAAGTTCCCTACGATAGATAAAACCCGATTAAAACAGTGGCTTGTAGCCATTCGCAGAGATAAATTTACTCCAATGAAAAACAATCCATAATAAAATCAATAACACTTCCAAATACAATAGAATTTCAATAATTTATGTTCAGTACCTACGACTCTGTGCTATTTGACAGCTGTTTGGACCTGACGCCTACGAAGCGCCGCCTAGTGGCAGAAAAAGTTTCGAAAACCCTCATTGATAAAGATGCGCTTATTTGGTTGCCTGTAGAAGGTAATAATTAATCTTTCAGGCGGAAACAAGGTTTCAACAGCCTTAAACGGTTGGGTGATGCCGGTTTGATTACTGTTTCGGCATACTCAAATTAACTCAGACCGAACTCGACGTCCTGGATAAGAGGATCTGTACAATGCTGACCGAAAACCGGATGCATCACCCGCGATCATCGGTTATGAGACTGGACATCCCGCGGAAGTGCAGTGGTCGAGGCTTTTTAAATGCGAAGACCCTTCACAACCACGAGATTTGCAGTCTCAGGTTTTTTTAAAGTGGGTATGCACCGGACAAGGGGCTCAGCCCGCACTCCATGCCTAAAGAGATCTGGCACAAACATGCAGTTATCACTTCCGATGACCGCAAGGAGGTATGGCAAATTATGAAGCTTCACGGGCGCTTCTATGGTTTTCTTCATGAGCCCGATGTAGATTTCTTAGTGACCATACACTGGGTACGTTTTCGGGAACTCTGAAGGTTTCATCTGTGTAAATAAGGACGGAGTTATCTATAAGATTCATTCAGACGAGAAATTGTGAAAGACGGGACGGTTGACGTGTGTCGGGCATGCCACAGTCCGAATGAGTCCATCAGACATATTATCTCTGGTTATTCTCGAGTAGTTGCACAGGCGTATCCAAGTAGCCAGGATTGTACACCAGCAACTTGCTTTGAAATATAAACTTGTGGATTCTAAGGTACCGTATAGCAAGTATGTGCTCGACCCAGTTCTCAAAAACACCATGTCACGTTGTATTGGGGTTGGTCTATCATTACTGACAGGACTTTTGTCAACCTACGTATGTCCAGCCTGTTCAGCTCCACACATAGTTTCGCTGATTGACTGAAGTTGTTGGTTTTGTCGTGTTTTTAGGCTTCGGCTTAAAATCATAACAAATGAATATTTGCACAATATTTAAGTAAATTATATTATGTATATTCAGGTAACACTTCGTCAGTGTTAAGTGTTACCTGACTGAAGTGTTAGGTGTCAGTTGAGTAGTACCTGGGACTCGTCCTTGACAGCCGGTGGAACTTCGTGGAGCATTTCCGGCGTTTGGCTCCCAGACTGGAGCGGGCTGGGGCTGCCTTGAAGCGGCTCCTGCCCAATCTAGGGGGTCTAAACGCCTCCTGCCGGAGGCTCTACGCGGGAGTCGTGCGGTCCATGACCCTTTATGGGGCACCGGTATGGGCGCGTTCTTTGAGGCGCCGACCAGCCCGCCGGTTGAACGCGTCCGGCTGGTCCGCGGATACCGCACAGTCTCCTGCGAGGCGGCGAGCCTCCTTGCCGGATTGCCGCCATGAGATCTGGAGGCAAAAGCCCTCGCGCACGTATGGGAGTGGCGCGAGGCAAAACGCCGGGGTGTTACTCCGCTGCCGCGAGAAATCACGGTATAGCGGACAGTGCTCCGGTGGGATCTCATGGCGACATGGAGGGTGCGATTGTCGCAACCCAGTGCTGGGCACGCCACAATAGCGGCGGTAAGTCCCCTCTTTGAGGAGTGGTTGGAGAGGCGCCACGGCGTCCTCCACCTGACACAGGTCCTCACCGGACACGGTTGTTTCGGGAAGTTCCTGTTTCGCATAAGGCGGGAGGAAACGCCCGGGTGTCACCATTGTGTGGATCGCCCGGAGAACACGGTGGAGGTCTGCCCAGCTTGGGCGGAGCACCGCAGTGTCCTCGCAGAGGCGATCGGCGGCGGCGATCTCTCGGATCCGGCCCTGGTCCAGGCCATGGTACGGAGCGAGAGGGAATGGAAAGCCGTCACCTCCTTCTGCGAAGCAGTAATGCTCGCAAAGGAGGAGGCGGAGCGCGTGAGGGAGAGAGCCTTGCGGCCTCACGCCCCCACTAGCCGCCGCAGGAGACGCCCTGGGCGTCGGGAGTCGCCTGCGGATTCCCGGCCACCGTAGGCGCGGGCTTGCGGACGGCGAGCAATGGCTAGCTCGCCATCCGGTAGGGACCAGGCCTGGGTCGACAGCGCGTCGTGTTCCACGCGCGCCTCTAAGAGATGTCAGCACAAAGTGACGGGGTCCGATAGGGCCGACGCCTCAGGGTTGCGGGTAATTCTAAAGAGAAAACCGTGGCCCTGGCACAGGCAACTAAAGGAACACGGGTGAGTTTTAGTCTGTAAAAGTCTGACACGCCCTCCCGCTCCACCCAGAGCGGGAGAAGTCAGGGGGGGTCAAGTCTCTAAGTAGCCAATGCCAACGTCGGGCAGAAAGCACGAAACGGAGACAACGATATACGATAGACGGAGAAATCGCTATTGTTGCTTCGCTTGACCAGATTAGAACATTCCTACCATTTTGGTACAAAATATTTTTTCATTTAATGGTGATAACCCCGTTTCTAATTAAACCGTTATTTATTTTATCGACAAAATTCATGTGTTGTGAACATCATCTTTTTAAGAAAATAATTAATTATAAAAATTTATTTTTTTAGAAGCAATGAATAATTTAACTCTGGCAATAACACCTGAACTATATCTCTCATCTGTGGAAATAAACAAATATGGTTGTTCATCGGACACTGTATTTCTTTGTTTTTCTTTGGTTTTCCACCTTATACATAGATACTAAATTTTTCGTTTTTTAATTATTTCGTGCTGCTATTTTTGTTTTGTGTGCCTGCTCATTTTTACGAGATATATATTCATTTCTTAATTTAGTTCCGTTTTTTGTTTGTTTCTGTTGTTTGTGTCTGGACTGGTTTTGTTTGAAAATTATTTGTTAAAATGTCACGCCATACGCGCTACGAACTTAGAAGAAAGTGTGCTAAGTGTAACATAACTGCAGCAGAAGATAGAAACTTGAGTTTCCACAGATTTCCTCTACCTGGTAAACGTACGTTAATAAAGTAAGTAATTAAGCCTTTCTCAATTTATATTAGTTTCATCCTCATTAAGCACGTAGTTATTCAATTAACAACAAAACAAAATAAAGTTACCCTTGTATGGGTCTCGTACCAACAATGATTTTTTGCCAATTAAATTTATGGTAAGTTACACTTAACATTTTTCAAATATGTAAAGAGTGGTCGCTGAAATACTGAAGCAGCCACAATGACTGAACATCAAATTCCACTATCTATAATATTAGTAGAGTAACTATTTGGTGGAAATTACTAACAAAGTAGATTTTATAAACTGGTGATTAAGAAGTATTTGCAAGTTAAACCATGCGCAATAGTATAGTCAATCAATCTGCCTAGCCTTTGCACTACTATGTTGGGGTGGGCTTCCAGTCTAACTGCCACCACCCAGCAACTGGGTAATACGATACCTGGAATGACTCAAAGTATAGTATTCCATTAAAATCTAATTATTTCAATAATTTCAGGGCACGTATATGGGCTGAATACTGTTACCCTACTGGTGAATGGTCATCTGAGAAATCACTAAGAGACTTGCACTCACAACACAAGATGCTATGCAGTAAGCACTTTGATGACTCCTCATTTACTAGCAGTGCTAGGATAAGATTAAACAATTATGCCATCCCAATTGGAGCTCAGGACTTATTGGTAAAGTTTCGCCAGGAACAATGTGCAACTACAAGTGGAAGTGAACAAGATACAAATATCTCAGTTGAAAAACCTCAAGTAAGTTAACATGATTTACTACATTGCCTCCATGCGAACCTGGGTGGGTCGCACGGGGGCAATGTAGAAATCTTTGAATTTTTCGGCTTTCCTGTATTATAATATGCATGTATTATACATATAAACCTTCGTTATACATATAAAGTTTTAGAGATGTAAGCATACGTAGGGACAGACAGCAGGAAGCAACTTTGTTTTATACTATGTAGCTGTATACTCAAATCCCCATCAACTTTAAATCTAGAAAATATGTGAATTTATAAGTACAGTCAAACATTTTCCTAGCTAAAACTCAAAGTAAAACTCATTACATCTAGTCTGGGTATGCCTATTTCATCATAGACCTCCTTTCCATCAGGCATAACTGAGGTCAAGAGCAGACTTGTCTCAGTAATAATAAATAACAATATAAATGTAGAAACTGATCTTCATCTATGTTCACAAATCTAATTGTAATTTCAGGTGCGTGTTACAATGGGAACTTCATTACCTGTACAGGTGCCAACAATAGCCAACCCAACTACATCATTACCTGTTCAGGTGCCAACCACATGTGAACTAAATACTGATAGCCCAAAGGTTTGTAGTATGCTAATTTTCACTTACAATTATGTAAACAACAATCAAACCTGTGAAACTGTTGTACACATTTTCAGTCATATAAAATTTGATGATGAAGATTTTTTCCTGGCCAATTTCGAAATTAGCTAAAACTGAAAGTAAAATTATAAGGCATTGTCTTGGTATGCCTATTTCATCATAGACCTCCGTTCCATCAGGCATAATTGAGGTCAAGAGCAGACTTGTATCAGTAACAATAAATTGAATTTTGAAACTGATCTTCATCTATGTTCACAAATCTAATTGTAATTTCAGGTGCTTGTAACACTGGAAACATCATTACCTGTACAGGTGCCAACAAGAGCCAACCCAACTTCATCTTTACCTGTTGAGGTGTTGACCATAATATGTGAACCAAACACTGATAGCCCGAAGGTTTGTAGTATACTAATTTTCACTCACATTTATGTAAACAACAATAAAACCTGCGAAACTTTTGTCCACACATATAAATAAGAAACAAGGTGCTTTGATATGTACATTGATTAATTTCAACATAGTGATCCTTGCTGAGGTATTAAGATTATAAGGTTTCTTCTCTCTTATAAACTACCTATGTAAGTTAAAGAGTTACATTGGTACTTGATAGGTTTCGAACCCACAATCTGCAAAAGTATTGTTTAAGAAATGAGGCTCTTTAAGATCAGAATATTTTACTTAATACACTTCGTATTTCCAGGTGCCAAAGACTAAAGGGATTTTGAGGGAGCTGGATTTAAGCAAGTCAGTAGAATTGACCCCTAAAAAACTCAAACTTTACAAAAGATGCCGGAGAAATTTGAGTGAAATAATGAGACTGAGAAGAAAAATTAAAAAACAACAACATAACCCCTTAAAAAAATTAACAAATGATTCAAATGTCAATAGTCTCATAAACAAAAACATATCAGGTCCTTTTGCCTTATTGTTGCAAAGTCAACTTCAAAATACTCCCAGAAAACTGACTGGTCGGAGGTGGAGTATAGACGACAAAGTTATGGCTTTAAGCATCTATAAAAGGTCTACTGGCTGCTATAGACTGCTAAGGCGACTTTTTTGTCTACCAAGCGAAGGTACATTAAAAGCATTACTTAATAAAATTCCGATGAAATGTGGTATAAATAGCCAAATATTTGAGACAATTAAAGGAATAACCAACAATCGAGAACCTGAAGATAATCTGTGCATTTTGGCATTCGACGAAATGTCTATACGAAAAAATTTACAATATAATGGCAAACAAGATATTATTGATGGTTATCAAGATCACGGAAATCAAGGCAGAACTTTGGAGCCAGCCACACACGCATTGCTATTTATGGCCATTGGAATCAGAAAGAATTGGAAGCAACCTTTAGCTTTCTACTTTTCCGGTGACTGTGTTACAGCCGATCGATTATCTGTTCTTATAAAAGAAGTAAGTACCTATGTAATATAATTGCCTGGAGAAAAACAAAAGAGTATGTAATACATACTCATAATACTTTTATTTTTGTATTTACAGGTGCTTGATGCAAGCTTCCAAGCTGGGCTGAACGTCACTGCTACTGTGTCAGACAACTTTGGTGTGAACATTAAAGCTCTAAACTCCCTTGGTTCTTCAGTGGCTCAACCATATTTTGAATTTAAAGGCCATGAAATTGTCACAATTATGGACCCACCTCACCTAATCAAATGCTTCAGGAATAATTTGCTGAAGTACAACATCAAATGCCCTCAAGTATTGCAAAATGATGGAAAATCTATACCAGGTAATCTAAATTTTGTTAATCATAAATAATAATTAGGTATGACATGCAATAAATTCAAACTGGTTGAATAATCAGATGCTTGCAATTCAGACTTTTTAATATTGATCCTGTTAATCGCCGCCACGCGGAAGATCACATTAATATTAATATATCCTGGGGCCTTCTGACATTATTTCTAATAAATTTAACATGTTTATTCTATCAGGTATAGCCAAGTGGAGCCACATAAAAGAATTCTTCGAAATCGACAGTACAAATCCAAATTTTGTTTTCGCACCTGGTTTGACCAAGCAGCATATTGAACCAAACTTCAAACAAAAAATGAAGGTCAGCTTAGCTTGCCAAGTATTCAGCCACTCAGTCGCTGCAGGAATTCTTGCGAAGATTGCAAACAGTAAGTTCTCATAATGGTAATGGTACCTGTCATATTGGGATAACTTTTAATATACTTTATTTTTCTTTCCCAACTTACATCTATCATTACAGGGTAGCCTTATGCGACAGAGTACTTATCTAAACCCTTATCCTAAAATATGATTAACTTATTATTAAAATTCAATTTTGTAAGTTATTACAAACAAGGTATTCTTTGTGAACTCATTCAAAGAACAACAGAATAGGTCCAAGTCAGTAGCACTGATTATTATTGAATCGCTTTATTTAATGAATAATTAATAACTCCTTGTATGAACTTGCGATAGTATATTTAAGCCGTTGAGGAAAAGAATTACGAAAACCACACCCGAATTGTAAAACTTATTTATGTTAAGTTCTAGAGGTTCAACTTAAAATTGCCTTTCTTTGTCTTGAGTTTTATTTAAATTTTCCTAACCCCTCACAAAATATAAATAAGTGTTACTTTTTCAGATGAATTGCCACAAGAAGCTACAACGACAGCCATGTTGATAGAGAAAATAGACCAGCTGTTCGACACCTTAAATGGCGATACGCCTGATCTGAAAAGGGGAAAAAAATTCCTTACAAATTTTACCCGTAGAAGTCCACATTTAACTTATTTTAAAGAAATGAGAACGATGTTTAAAGAATTGGAGTTTATTGGGGCCAGATGCAAGCCGCCTTCGCAGGAAGGTTTTATAAGAACAATAAATGCAGTCGAGCGTCTATTTTTAAATTTAGAAAAAAAATATAAGATAAAAAGTTTATCAACGCGCAGACTTAACCAAGACCCGTTAGAAAATTGTTTTGGTTGCATTCGCAGCAATTGTGGATGCAATCCGAACCCAAACACAATACAATTTGTTGCAGCTCTCAAAACTTCCATAATTAACAATTTATTGCATAGCAGTAAAAATAAGAACTGCCAAGAAGACGAAAATGTCATATTAAACGATTTAAAATCTTTTTTAACACAAGCTGACCCCAATAAAGATACAAATGCAGCTGTTGAAACATTTGATTTAACAGAAGGTGTAGAAGCAACTAGTACTGTGATACCTGAGTGTTCTGGAGAACTGCAAGCATGCGCATATGTATGTGGGTTTATGATAAAAAAATTAGGACCCATTTGCCATCAGTGCAAAATCACAATGCTTGCAGACCAGAACACTGAGGTAAATCATTTATTCACTAGTTTTAAAGAATATAATTGTATGCGCAATAGTCTTCATTATGTTAATTCTAAATTCACTGAGACAGTGGAGATTGCTGCAACAATTGTTAATACATTTTTGGATGAGCATGGGTGTAAAATGAAAATTAAAAAAGAACTGATAGAAATTTTAAGAAGAAAATTAAATTTCGAATGGTTGCTTGATTGTCCGGAGCATTACGATAAAAATAGTATGCATATAATTGTTTCAACTATCTGCATATGCTTAAAACGACACTGTATTTTAAAAAATAGACATTTTACCGACGAAGCTTCGAAAAAAGCTTTAAAAAGAAAAATAAATATTTTAAAAAACGCTTAAAACTTCGTTTTATTAACTTAACTTCCATAAACAAATTGTATGTATAATGAAAACAAACCGATGTTCCGTTCATATTGATACTAAATAGCGGAATTTCGCTTTGTTTTCATCATACATGAATGAATCATCCATCTAATATAATAATATTGGTTTTTAAATAAGGCGCGAAAAGTAGTTCCATTGGTCTCATACTGGCGCGCTAGTGTCGCACGCTGTTGGCATTTTATTTCTATGAAGTCTTCATTCTTCCCGTCAGGGTATTTGTGTTCTGTGGGAGAAGTCATTTGATGATTTCCCACACAAAAAAAAAAAAGGTGTCAGTTGAGTCATTGTCAGTGTTAACTGTCAACTGTCACGTCTGCTGTCACATTCACAGGCGATGCCAGTTTTGTCATCAATAAAAACAACCTCAATTGATTCAAATTGAATAAAATCTTTAATTCAAAATGGATAAACAAAAAACGTGAGTAAAACCAAGTATAATTGTTTTCCAGAATACCGATTAATACATTGAAAAGTCTCTTCTGATTGACAAAACATGAGCCTTTCATCACGAGCCTCATGATACGTGAATATCAGTATTCTTTACTTTTTAATAGTATTTTAGTTCAGTCACCTCTTCAGTACCATAATTAACATCCTTAAAAACCTTAATGGCAGGTTAATATGCGGAGATGTAAATGGAAACTTCAAAGCCTTGTTTTCCCGCGTTGAATCAATACAGAAGAAATCTGGACCATTCGATGTCCTTCTATGTGCAGGAAACTTCTTTGGAGATGACAATTCACAGCTGGATGCATATAAAATGGGCACTCGGAAAGGTAGGATATCATAACACAACACAACTTTAACACTTCTCTTAGCAACAGGTGCATAAGTTTCAATCAATTTTGTTCTTACAGTGCCAGTGACTACTTACGTGTTTGGGCCATCTAGGAGTGAACATGTGCCTCTTTATTGTAAAGAAGGATCTGAGATTGTTCCAAATGTTATTTACATGGGTAAATATTATTTTTGTCTAATAAAGCTTCTAAAATAATAAATTGTTGTAAAGATTCAACAAATATTACTATTAATTTTCTATTTAATAGGGAAAAGAGGAATATTTACAACCAGTGCAGATGTTAAAATAGCTTACCTGACTGGTCTATCAAGAAGGGAACTCGGGAAAGAGATCCCAATGTGTACATTTGAGCCTAGCGACTGTAGTGCAGTCAGAGATGCCTGTTTAAGAGGTCAGAGCGAGTACAGAGGGGTTGATTTGTTGATAACAACACTATGGCCTGCTGGAATACAGCAAGATGAGACAACAAAGGTATGTAAACATATTTTTGTGTACATAATTTACCAATTGTATAATTATTTCCAATATTGTGGCTTCAATTTAGACTTCAAGTATACATTTAACTTCTACGTGACTGTTACATTTTCATAAATCTGCCTATAATGTTTCCACTGCTGGGCCACAGGTCTCCTCTCTGTGAGAGGCTGTAATCTATCACACGGGCCCAGTGCGGGTTAGCAGATGTCACTTATGTATCTTCAAACTTTTGGTTCTACGACTTGCTGGTTTCCTAACAATGTTTTCTTGCACTGTTTTATGAGCAGTGGTGATGAAATTATTAAAATAAACGATATAAAGCGCCTGTCTGGTTTCAAACCTGCGACCTGAACTCATAGGTTGCGGCCGTTTCCACTGGGCCACCACTGCTCTAGGCTACACAACACTAAGGAAGAATTTTGAAAATGTCATCATCAGAAAAAAATAGGGGATAATTTTTTTTTAATTTTGACAAAGGGTAAATCCTATCGAAATAGGATGTTTAGTAACTGCATGTGATTAAAACCATTATAAATTGTTAATTCCAAAATCTAAATTCCTTAAAGAAATATAATCTTAGCCAATGCAAACTAAGTTATTGCCTTCAAGTAGTCACGAATTATCGTTGTTACCGTAAAAAAACAAAACATGAAAAATGAAGAATCAATTTGAGCGCGCGCTCAAAGAGCAATCCATTCATTGCAGAGTTCACAACATGACAACATTAAGGAAGTTGACAATGCGTTGTCGCGTGGCGTAGCGTGAATGTTGTGGTCATTTAGCTAATTTTGACCGTTCCAACGAAAACGCGCGCGCGGCGCGACGACTTTGCCAAATTGCTTGCCTACACGCACGTAGTACGTGCATCCCTTTCCTTTCTCACGGCCGAATGACATGCTCAAAAATTTATTTTTATCAGGCTGAATTAGTTTTTGTAATTTGCCACAATTACCTATTTAATTTCATGCTGTATAAGTTTGACCGGCTTAACATATGATTATTTCCAAAGGCAACTTTTACCTATGGTAACATTAACTGTCTTCATTAATATCATAATACTCTTCAACTGATAGTTGTGATGGTTCTTTATTAATGATAGATGATGTGATGATATTTTAAATGTCTGTCTTTTTTCAGGTAGATATAGCACAAGAAAACTTATCAGACTTACTATCATGGCTTGCCATACATATAAAACCAAGATATCATGTTGTGCCATCTCCTGATAAACATTATGAAAGACAGCCTTACAGGTAACTTACACTATGTGTTTTCCTTATTTATCGCTTGTTTCACCACTTACCCATCCAGTTAACTATTTTGCCAGATGATTTCATATGAATGGGGATGATGACAATTTTTAATTTTATCTAAAAAAATTGTTTGTTTTCAAATGTCATGTTTACCGTAAATAAACGTTCTTTTCTTTCTTTTTTCTTTCTTTCTTTCAAATAGTGAAAGCAACAGTACAAACAGTGTAAAAGCTTAAAAATTTCCCAAGATATAAACGTTTTAAAATAAGTGTCAGACAAGGACAGCACTATCGTAGAAGTGACGTCACGACTATGTAACTTCAAACTATAGCCGTACATTCTCCGTACCGCGCGACAAGGACGGGAATCATCCCCGCCAAAAACTTTTAAAGCGTGTATCTTCTTCATATTTATATCGATTTAACCGTTTTTCGATTATCTCATTTTTACTAAGCCTTCGTTGAAATTACATTATTCTTACGAACATTTTTAATATTATTCATCATCCATATTCTGTTATTTTTTTTATTAACCCTGTCAATTTGGACACTGTGGTGTGCATCAACCCTTAATTATTAATTTGTCTTTTTCTTGTTATTTAAAAAAAAACCTTTTGCTTCAGGAACCTCACCACACATCAAGACTACAGAGAAGGTGCAACCAGGTTCATAGCCTTAGCTCCAGTTGGTAATAAAGCTAAAGAGAAGTGGATCTATGCATGCTCCTTGCAACCAATCTCTAAGATGCGAGTTACGGATATGTTGCAAGGTACTACAGACGAGACAATGTGTCCGTATGATCCGGAGCTGTTGAAGCAACATCAACCTGGGAAGGTTGTCAAGGTAATAAATAAAATGTTCTTTTATTATCATCATCATAAATGGAGGGCTTTATTCAATCATTCAGCTTTGAAAGACAAATAATGCCAGACGTCTCATCATACTTGCAATCAATTCAGCCTATGGCAGTCCACTGCTGGGCATAGGCCTGTCCCAGGCTGCGCCACAGCACCCTGTCCTCCGCCTTCCGCATCCAGCCTGTCCCAGCCACCTTTTTAAGGTCGTCGGTCCATCTACTTGGGGAAGCTTCCCTCACTACGCTTGCGGATATAGGGGTCTTCCTCACTCAGGCAAACATGGCCAGCCCATTGTCACTTCAGCTTGCTTATCCTGCAAGTTATGTTGTTAACTCCAGTACTTTTCAAGATAACTTTATTTTATCCTTCAACGAAACTCTGAGTGCGCTGAGCGACGTTGAATTTGTGGAACAGCCCGACTCAGTGTCCACATTTCGGCACTGCCATAACAGGCAGGTCGCACTTTATCAAGACCTTAGTCATCAACATAACCCTGCCAAGGTCGCGGGTTGTTCGAAAGAGATACCGTGGCTCTGGCACAAGCAACTGAAGGAACACGGGTGGCTTTTAGTCAGTAAAAGTCTGACACACGCTTCCGCTCCACCCAGAGCGGGAGAAGTCATTTGATGAGTCTTCAAACATGCACCTTCAACTTTTATAAAAAATTAACCTTACTAGGATTTTTATGTTGCTTGAATTTGCTGAGCAACATGAGAAATACTAGTCTTAGGACTAAACACAACCATTTTTTATATTTATAGTGCAAAAAAAAAATCTGGATGTATTTCAGTTCAGTGGCAATGGACAGTTCTTCTTTAACATGGATGCACCCGAAGATGATCAAGGAAGAAGAAAAAGAAAAGGCAGAGATGACAACCCTGAGAGGAAAAAGAAAGAATTTGATCCAGGTAGTTGTATACTAACTTAAAAAGACAAAATATTCAACCACACTTATATAATATCTAGCTTTTGCCCGTGACTTTTCCCGCGTGAACCTCGGAAGTTATCCCACGGAAACGTATTATCGGGATAAAAAGTACCTATCCTTTGTTTGTTGTTAATGGTCTAAGGCTTGAAAAGGTAACACAGACAGAATTACTTTTGCATTTATAATAAAGTAGTGTAGTAGTATGTTCGTTTTATGGATTGTAACCTCATGAGTGATGATAGAATGTTTAAATGTTTATTTCATTTTTAACCTTGTGCTTATGCTATGTAAAAAAAGAGTAGTAGTGTGTAGACGCTAAAGATTTAAATCGTAAGATTCGTCCGACCGCCTCAAATCATTTCTGTTTCATTGAAAACGACATTTGAAGTACCAACTATACTACGGTCTCGCCTACTCAATCTAAACAAGAGTATGTTTCGAACCATGCGCGATATTTGAGCTCACTCGTCTACAGGCGGATTTCACCAATGAAACGAAACGGAACGCGATCAGCATATCTAAACCACGTTCAAGAGCTGTTAGTGTCATCATTGTAATAGAGTATTGACATACTGATAGCTCTTAAACGCGTGTTGGTAGAGTTCAGTTTCATTGGTAAAATTGGCACTTAGAATGGAGCCTTTTTCGGGCGTCATAGGTATGGTGAGGTCTTACAATATAAACCTAACCTAAATAAATTGAGCAGATTACAGGGTATTTATACATGTTTATTTTTATTTCAGAATCCTGCTGGTTCTGTCTATCTTCTCCAAGCGTGGAGAAGCATCTAGTAATAAGTGTCGGTACCCACTGCTATCTAGCATTAGCTAAGGGACCGCTGACTCCTTACCATGTTCTTATTCTACCTATTACACACCACCAAGCTAGCACAAGAGTGAGTTGAATGTTGTATTACACAATTTCAAAGTTCATTTATGTCCATAGACTATCGTTACTTGCTTACAGATACTTGACTAATATTATTTTGTTGCGACTTTTCCAGTGATTGAGAAATATATTTGTAACAGCCCTTTTTGATACGTTCAGGAGTGTTTTTTTTAAATTTTCTTGTATGTCAAAAGCTCAGCGTAGACCAAAAAATAGCGCAGAGCGTTGATTTTTGACGACATTTAAAGTAAAAGAAAAAAGTTGATTGATTCATAAAAAGTGTTACAATATTTAGGAATGACCCTGGATCCCGCACTCCTAGTGCGGGATCCAGGGTCATTCCCCTGGTTATACCCTGTGTCGCAGGATCCAGTCTCTTTCGACAGATAATATGAGTTATAAAATATAACAAATTGAGAGGAAAAACGAGTTATTAAATATAATAAAACATTGAATAATAAACTTTAATATCAACGTCATTAAGCGGATAAGACCGTGAGAGCACACTCTAGGACGCCAAAATAACGGTTTTATAATATGCTTCGGTGTTCGTACGACTTTGCACTTTATATCACTTGTAATAAAGTAAAGTACATTTTGAATATCTCCTTTACCAGGTGGTCCACCTGGCCTGTGCTTTCTTTAGATTCACATCAATTTCGTATAATCCCTGCTTTCAGTTACCTGAAGAAATACTAGGCGAGATAAAGAAATTCAAGGAGGCTTTAAAAAAGCTCTATGGTTCAATGGATAAATATGTTGTGTTCTTTGAGCGCAACTATAAGACGTCACACATGCAGATACAGAGCGTGCCTGTGCCACGCTCTTGTGAGTCGCAGATCTTGGAGATATTTCAGGTAGGGTTTTTTGGATTGTATTATAAAAGACTGAGGTGGTTCATTTGCGAAATACATATATTTTTTGTGCCGTATTATGACATCTTTTCTGCTATTAAGTAATTAAGGCCAGGAATTCTATGATCGTTTTGAGAACAGTGGTGATGAAATAATTTACCCAAAGTATAGCACCTGTCTAGGTTCGAACCTGTGAAGGAAAACATCGTGAGGAAACCGGCATGTCCTAGAACCAACAACTCAGTGACATCTTCCACCCCGCACTGGGACCGCTTGGTCGATTCCGGCCCACTCCCCCCTCTCACCTAGAGGCGGCCTGCGCCCAGCAGTGAGAACATTATAGGCATCAGCCTATAACAGGAATACATAATCATGTGTATTCTTAGATCGATATTTTGGTCGATAGCAATGTAAACTGTGACAGTTGCCAAATTATCAGTGATAATTGAAAACTAAGTAAACTGATGACTTGGCCGCGGTAATCTGCTAGATGAGGGAAATGCTGTGGCGATGATGACTATAGACTAAAGTGAATATCTTTCGGCTGAGTTATGTTGGTGATAAGTTCCTTTAACTTGCATGTAATTATTTGAATTAATTAAAGAACGAGAGTTAACACTACAACATTACTACAACAACTGCGTCGCTCTGTAACCGAATCTGGCTAGATTGAGTCAGAAAAACATTTGTTCGGCGTGATTTGGGACGATTCGGCACATCTGTAGTGGTATTCTGTAACTATCTCACCGTGAAAACTTAGATGACGTGAGCGTGGAGTGAGCTGTCAGTGCAAGTGTAGTGCTATTCTTCAACTATCTCACCGTGAAAACTTAGCTGAAGTGAGCATGGAGTGAGCTGTCAGTGCCACTGATGGAGGGATTGACCATAATGGGATGACACTGACAGCTCACTCCACGCAAGTCTTCACTGTGAGATTCTTACAGGATCGACATGCAGGTCGACTGTATAAATGAAGTAAGTAAGTTGTGTTTTTTTTTCTTTTCAGGATGAGGCCGGTATAAACAGTATCCAGATGGAGGTTCTCCCTCCGTACGCGGACTTGCAACAGGTGACGCTGCCGGGCGCGCCCTACTTCCACGCAGAACTACCCTCCGGTGATCAGATATACGCCAAGACCAAGCAACACTTCCCACTGCACTTTGGAAGGTAATTACAGTAAAATTCATAAAATTAGGATCCATTAAAACATCATTGACGGTTTGTCAATTATAAGGATCTTTTAGCGTTTGAATGGCGTTGACAGGGGGCGCTGTTGGTAAATATTCGTGGAATTGTTTTGTGAAATGTCTTGTAAAACAAGATGGTGGCGTAAGTGTACTAGTAGTAGAAATAATATCCTTCACAGCAATAATAGTCAAATAGAACTTTTATAAATTTGTTTAATTTTGTATTTTCTGTGTTAAGATTTAAGAGCGAATAAATTCATAGAAACAGTGTTACATTGACATATAAATGCATTTGCTCAAGGCTTCACCCCGTCTTGACCCCATCAAAACCGATATTCCTTTTAAGGCGGCTGACTCCCAATTTTCTTTTAGGGACGTATTATCATCTCCACCTATCCTGAATTGCGAGGACAAAGCCGACTGGCGGCAGTGCCAACTTACCCGGGAAGAGGAAGAGGAACACGTGAAGAACTTCAGAGAGAAGTTCCGACCGTTTGACTTCACGGCCGACGCGGATAGTGACAGTGATTGACGTAAAGTTGACGAGTTGATCTCTTACCTCGCGCTCCGACTACCAGAAAGACGCCATGGTGGAAGTCGCTGGCTACTTGGTAGTGAATGTAGACGCAGGTCTGCTGGTACATGGTCCCAGTTTGTTTAAGTCCAGCACCCCAATTGCGTTCACACACTTTCTTTCGCACTCCTAAGGATTTTGAAGGAAATTCCTAATAATGACTGCCTCGTTGGTCTAGTGGTCGCAAGAGCTACTGCTGAGCATGAGGTCCTGGGTTCGATTTCCAGGTCAGGCATAGTGTTATTGGGTTTTTCTATCCAGAATTACTCAGTAGCAGCCCGGAGTCTGGATTTGTGCCTGGTTGATGGCAATAGGCTCGCCCCCTATTTAAATGGGACTTAAACATAACTGGCGAAATGTGGGTGTACTATATGTACACCTCTGCCTAACCCTTCTGGGATTACAGGTGTGATGTTATGTTCCTAATCCATTGGTTCATATGTTTGAACAACGTAAATCAAGCAATGAATGAAAGTTGTTGAACGGTCAAAATTAAAGACTGCAATTGTTAGTGTGTTACGCAATTACCCCGGTACCCGGTGCTGATAATCTGGTAGTCGAAGCGCGTGAAAAGGGCTTACGTTTTTACGCCAACTAGACTGAAAAATACAATTTTAGGTAAGGCGCAAGCAGACTCACAGTTTTAAGCAGTGGACGTTTATCATGACTGTTAGACACATACAGTGTTTGTGTGACAAAGTAATTTTTGTTTCCATAGCTAAATGTTTTAGTACTCTTCCGGTGTCATCAAGCACGAGGACAAATAATTTAAATGTTATAAGCAGTATCAATGTCTCAAAAGTCTAGCTAATGTTTTAAGTTGTTGTACAAAACTGATCAATCTTATTCTACACCTATCTATTCTATCTTATTTTACAGAAAGGTAAATTAAATAGATCAAATTTCAAGTAAATGAATTTTTATTTTCGTTCACATCATACTGTCCTAATAACTCATTTGTTTGCATTATAAAAACATATCTGTAACAACATGATTAACTAACCCTTATAATATACTCGTGTATTCTTTATATTAACAAAATGGTTAAAAATGATATGGTACATTGACTAGAATTCAGAATGATTTAAGAGTAAAGTTACGATAACGATTTTTTTGCTCCTAAACTTGAGATAATCAAATATACATTCATGTAAGTAAGTATAATAAATTATAAATACACATTTGGATAAAAGTGGATTATCAAGGGCCTTTTCCGTCTATATCGTCCATTCTTTGTGAACAGTTGACCAAAAGTGACATCACAAGTATGTTTTTTTTTTCATAATTTTCTAATTTTTGCATTTTGTTGACCATTTGTTATAAATTTTAAACCATTCCCAAATATTTGAAATTCAATATCTTGATGCAAAACAAAGAAGTAAAGTACATAAATGATTGAAACATTAACATTGTTAAAATCATTAGGTTATGGTTACTAAAAAAATCTACATTGTATTATTGACTAGCATTAGGTAATTGTGTCTAGATTATATAAAATAGATCTCAATTATATATAGGGCAGTCTTCGTTGGAATTCCTAAAGAGTGTCAACGGAAACAATTGTAATTCATTATAAATCCACACAATTCACTAGAAAACATTGTGTTAGTCGAATACAAATGAAGCTTGTGTCAACACTCGTAAACAAATGGCTACAACGTGATACAGTTAATAATGTACATACAAATTGTAACTTTCTGCCGTATTCACCAATCTATAGGTAAGTGTATTGTCACGCGTTACTGAGGATTGTATAATACTAACGTTTCATTAATTTACATCGATTATAATGCACGAATTGATGAATATCAACCGCTTTAAACGCGCACAACTGTTGAGCTATGCGATTTTAATACGGTCCTCTGTTTATTATAATACAATAGGTATGTTAGATGGGTTCCACATCATTGTCAACAGTACAAGAAGCAAGTATTCTCGAATCACAAAGGACAAATAAATAATAATTAAAATTTATCGTTATCCAAGCAGTCTCCGAAAAGTGATTGTTTTAAGCTAAGTTGGGAGGTCTGGTAAAATTTAGTCAATAATTTAGTCTTACAGTGTCTGTAACGTTGGCAAAATTGTGAAAATGGTGTACTGTATACAGTTAATAAGTATATTCTTGTATACTTTACAGATTATGCGGTGATTTACAGTTGAGTGTTCAACAAATGCTTATCATAACCCTAAGATATAAATAGTTACTTGAAAATTCATTTACACACTCCAAAACCTTAATGTTATAGACAATGATAAGATTTGCCAATGAAAACATTATTGTTTTCATAAACTTTACAACAATCAAACAATTCGTATTTAATTAAATATGGGATATAATTACACAATTACATCCGTAACTAGTTTTAAGACTTTTGGTCAATAAGGCATTAAGTTTAAAATATATATTTTTATTTTAATTATTGTTCTCCTTATTTTTTATATTCGATAGTCATTCATGTGTACTTAGCATTAATTACATTAATATTTACACAACGACCAGTGGTTTTAGAACCTACAACTTTAACAGCATTTAAAACCGTTTGTTTTAAAATACTCAGTTTCGGAGTACAAAAAGGATTAATGAGTTTCACTATTATATGTGGCACTAAAGAATAAATATAATTATATTGGCTAAACTTATCTATCTACACATTATTTACATGTCTAGCAAAATGGAAGTTTTATGGAGTTTGGCAACCGTTTTGTAAAAATATTACATGAAAAATGTCAACCAATAAACAGTCGCAACATTAGAAAATGGAAGATGCGTTGATTTACAGGTGATATCGAAAGTTTCAGAGCCGTTGAAGTGGTTTGTTTATTGAAAACTTAACAATTGAGTTTGTAGTTATTTCCAACAAGTTTTAAATTGGTCTAAACTCAAAATATGTCTATGTCAGTGTTGTATAGTACCGTTTTATATTTAAAAGTATTATAATTACGTATATCCAGCTAATTCAGATCATTAGTGCAGATTTGATTAATAAATTAACCCGATTGACCATGCCTTATCACCTACTCTCATAGAGTAACAAAACCTTCATCCCAAAAAGTATCTACATTGATGCAAGACTTAATGACTCTGAGAATACGACTCAAAATCATTCATCTTAGTCTTATAAGTACATTTGGCTGTCATTGATGGCGCCACTAGCGAACGTCCAGCCTTATTGGTCAAAACGTGTGACAGTTTAGCCGCTGTCATTTAACGCGTTCTGATTGGTCGTAGATACGGCGGCCATCTTTAATAGTGCCATTCCTTTTGTTTGTTATTTTCAAACGTTGATCTGGAAGGCTTCCCTGGTGACTTTGGGGTCGTGTGCGGTATGTGCGGGGTGCGGGTGAGGTGCCCTCTTGCGTCGATGATGTCCGTCGCACTCCGTATCGTCGGAGAACCGAGACGGTGGATGAATGTGTTCGTTGAAAGACGGGTAATTTGAAATACTGCGAAGGGAATAGTTATATAGGGCAACACTGTAGACTCGACAAATATTAAATAAAATAATTATAATTAATAAACGGTGTAAAATGATGCGGCAATTCTGTGACTCTTTTTTACGAATGAGCTCTTTTTTCATTTTGCATATAGATTATAATGTTGTAAATGCTTTGTTCTGAATATTTGAATGTAATTAAATAAAGTAAAATATTATTTTAACAAACAAATTTAATTTAATTTTGTTTTAACAAACACACTGTATTCGATTTGGCAAAGGTAGACCCAGTGACATTTTATTAGCAACAAAGCAACATTATGTAGCACAACAGTCATGGAATATTAGGTATGTTTTGTGTTTCGATCCACTAACCACCCAAAAGAGACAATACACTCACAGCATTAGGATCACTTTCATTTTGGAAGATCTAGCGATGGATTGGGATATTATGCTTTGTATGAATCTCAGAGGAAGGTAGATAACGCAAGTTATCCAATCAACCAAAGCTCCAATGTCATTTCGGAGCGGTAGTCATTGTGGGTACACATAATATTATGTTATCAAGATGAAATGTAACAAACGTTGAAACGAACCTGCCGTTCAAATATTTGCAATGCAACTTCAAATGTAACACGTTGAAACAAATTCGCCTACTGTTGTGTGATGTTTCATGTTGCATTGCATATAGTTGGACAGCATGTTCCTTTCATGTTACGTTTCATTATGTATGTCAGTGTACCACCAAGAAGGAAGCCCTTTCATACATCGATTTTGATGAAGTTTAGTCACTAGCACTTTTTGCTTTTTTGCTTTTCGGACCTTCCTCATATACTAAAACTAAAATAAAAAGTAAGTAAACATCATCTACTGCTCACAGTGTCTACAGGTACCTGAAGGTAGTCTCGTCGTTGTGGCTGCTGTAGCCCGACGAGGAACGCACGTGTCTCTTGCCGAGCGCACCGGCCTTGCCTTTGCGCGAAGGGAAGACTTTGCGGACCACGCCGCCTACAGAGTTCTCTGATGAGGATGATGTTTCTTCGCGTTCTACGCTTGGATCTGGGAGACGGGTTATGTTTTAAATACATGTTTTTAAATTGATTTGTTTATTTACCTATTCTTTAGTGTCATCCGTCATCTTAGGTGTTTTAAGTAGCTTGTGATGCGGAAATCTAAATGTAATTGAGATTTTCGGGTAAAATCACTGTCTCGAGAGAAATTCAAAAGTCTCTATTCCTATATTAGTTAACTATTTCTCCTTTCAGCACCAATCTTCTGATTAGCTGTTGACTGCCCCGGGGGATACGAGATGAGACGTATTTAATTTTAAATCACGTGGTTTGTACAGATTATTTTAAAGTACGGCACGGAAGAAGTAAAAAACAAACGCCCTGAAATTCTACGACATGGTGTAGCCTCGGCGAAACCAAACGCCCTGAAATTCTACGACATGGTGTAGCCTCGGCGAAACCAAACGCCCTGAAATTCTACGACATGGTGTAGCCTCGGCGAAACCTAACACCCAGCAGCGCCATGTGAGTTTGGATCATGCTACCACCGACGCACTATTCTAGCGTAACTTATGTTTTGTTATGGGTATTTCATTCTTCAAGATTTCTGCCGCAGATTTATATTGTTTTTGATACACAAACTAACATGAAGTAGGGTGCGCGGGTCTGAGTCGTGCCTGCGGCTCGCTGTCGGAGTGCGGCGCACTGGCATCGTCGCTAGCATCGTCTTCATATTCTGTAATGGGCAGGTGCAGCGTTAGTATCTTCTTCACCTCCGAGTCCGTTGAGCCCAAGTTGTCCGACTCTGCAATGGTAACATACTAGTCAGGTTTTGGTAGAAGGAATGTGGTAGCAGTGAACACGCCACGAAATAGTGCTACGAAAGTGCGGATGAAAATTTTGGTTTCTGTTGACTAACCAAGGGTCCTACCATAATCATTTGCAGGTTTGTTTAACGGCAGGGTCGAGATCACAGTTGCCCCCAAACGTGGTACAAAATTGCTTGGAACTTTAGTTTTTGTGTATTATCGACCTGCTATAAATGTATGGTAACCCCCCAGAACTGAAAAATGACAAAATAATATCCAGCATGATAGGATGAGACTTTTATTGATACCCTGGTGTTAGATTTGATTTTTGATTACGTGTTTTAGTTTTGTTTTCGTGGCGTTGTTCACAGCAAAGCACATGACATGACAGAAAAACATGGTTGATATGTTAGATGGGTATAAATGGAACTGCGTACGACAAACACTAAGGACAGGTCGCCAATACATAGAAGCGGGAACGTTCACACTAGGTCATGACAATGAGTGGACTACACACAAACCGAAAGGTATGTCACAATACATACTGTGTGCATGCTTACCTTTATAAATTACAACACCATTTACGCTTCCAAAGGTTGCATAAAAGGCGATCATTATGTCAAATTACAATTCAATTACTTAAACTTAAATGGGACAAAGTAAACTTAATTAATAGAAGGTGCAGTCTACGTAAAACAAAATGTAGCTAACTACGTCATAGATACTCTGTAAGCTTGTTATAGTGTATAATGGGATCATGGAAGAAGGTTCGTACCTTGGCTCTCTGAGTGCGGGTCTCGGAGTCTGTTGCCTTTTCTTCTTACTTTCGTGTATTCTGGCTCTTTGCCCTGTATCGAAAAAAAATATGTTATTGAATATTTTGTGGTTTTTCATATGCAAATAACATAAAGCGGGAGTTGAGAAGTATTGCGACGAAGTGTTTTGGATTTTGGTTGAGGCCTTAGTCAAAATAGATAACACAAAGACCTTTCATAATGTAACCTGATTGGAATTCAACCAATAATTGCAGTGACGCTTTGAATCGGAAAATTACAAGTGTAGTAGGCCCTTAATTTTCTCCATTCAAAATGTCTGAGGTAGCTAATGCTTCCAAAACGTTGATAAGATAGAGCAAAGTAGAACTGTATCTACCTTATACTTGTCATTCTGCTTAAGGTCATGGTACACGAAGGAGCCCCTGACAGAGTGGTAAGGGCCGCTGTACACGTTGCCGCTGTAGCTGCTCTCGCTGTAGGCTGTGGGCTTGGTCAGCTGGAACGTCGCGTACGGACAGATGTCTTCTATGTACTCTGGGGAGAACGAAACGGCAAATGAATGGGATCTTATGAAAAGTGAGTGACATGGTGTAACCTCGTCCGCGAAACCGAACACCCAGCAGCGCCATGTAAGTTTGGATCTTGCTACCACCGACCCACTTTTCTAACGTAACTTATGTTTTGGTATGGGTATTTCATTCTTCAAGATTTTAATTCAGAGTGCTTTTTAATTCTGATTTAAAAGTTCAATAATGAGTTTCCCGCATTCATCTACTGTCGATAGTAGTAAGTCGAAGACTGACTGCGTTAATTTGTGTTTCGGTGAAACGGAAAACAAACTATGATACTTTTTAGGATATTTGCTTTTGCAAACCCCGTCCTAAAAAGTATCATAGACCTTTGATTACAAGGCTATGTCTAGGTCTATGTTATCCTTTTTACCCTGTGTTGGTACGAGCTTAAGCTGTGAGACAAGAGCCTTGGTAAAATAAACACCAGTTAGCAATGTTAAGAGAGTGGAGGGGCTGATCGCCCATGCCCATGGATACATGGATACATACAAAATCTTGAATACGAATATTGAAAAAAAAAACGACGGGTTGCACTCCGGGAGTGGCGGCAGAAGTGAAAACTTGAATATTAACGTTGTGCATTTTTGATATTTTGGAATGGTTAGGGAATAATTTTGCACGAATTGCTTTAATTATCAGTATAAAAGTATGTACTATCATTTATGTGGTAGAATACAATATTTATTTATTGCGCTATCGTACACAAACATGACAATTTAAAGTTTATCTCTCAGAAAAATCAATCAACAATAAAAATCGAAAATCAACAATCATCGTCTTACGAATTTTCGATCAGGTCACGTGTCCTAACGCGAGTTTAACATTTTTTACCCATTACAAAAAAAGTACAACGCCGCTAAAGAAGTTTTCACTTCAAAAATTAGCAATATGGAGAAGTTACATGCATTGGAGTGGAGGTTCTTTTCAATGCAGTGGCTGACAAGAGGTGTTAAAAGTAACTCAAATCCAAGTAGGTTACCATTGGAGGAATGTTTGTAGTGATGCTGCGGCGGCGGATGCTGCGCCCGCGCAGCCAGGTACTGCTGGTCGCGGTTCACTTTGTTTTGCAGCTGCGCCACCGAAGGAGATTCGCCCACTCCGCTTTCTAATGCCACCGTCTCCGTGGCACCAGCTTCTATGGTCAATTAGGTGTGGTGGAGAAGATCATAGTGTTAGATTTTGTGGTTTTAGGACTGCTTGCATCATAAATTATAATCAAATATAATTGAGCGGTAAACATTTTCTGTGCCTGTCAACTTTAAATAAAAAACTGAAGTAGAAATACGTTTAGCGCTTAACGTATTCTCTGATTTGTGGTGCAAGTAGGCCTTTGTAAGTGAGTTTGAGGAAACAGTTTTAGTTACAATCATCGCAAGGGCAAAAATGTTTGGAAACCAATTTTTTTTGTTTTGGCGTAATAGTCAGACAAAATGTTTACGTTAATAGGTACGTAATCGCATTCCAGCATGTTAAAGAACTTGAAAATTGGGGTAAGTTATTATTATTATTATTCACGTATTGGTTGCTGGTCGACACAGTGCTCCCTAAACATCGCCATAACGTCATTTGATTTCCGCAACCGGCAAATTCAGCTAGTTATGATTGTTAGAAGATAATAAATAATTAAATAGGACATCTGTAAGTGCAACTACCAAAGTTATTGTACTGACTGTTCCGTCGTACGAGCAGCACGATGGCCAGCAGTGCGCCCAGCACCAGCAGGGACAGCGCCGCCGGCAACAGCACGCGCGCGCCGCCCAGCGAGCGTGGCGTGCCGGGCGCCGCGCCCGACACCTCGCCTTCCACCACTGTAGGAAACAAGACAATCGTGTTTACTTTCGTGGACCATTTTATCATTAGAGCTGGTACTGCAGATTCCACTAAACTGCTGTTGCCTTGAAATCCCAGCCAGGACTTAAACTTATGTACTAACTTAAAAACTAAGCGACTACACGCTAAGGGCACCCCCTGTGGGGTACGAACCTCGGCTTAGGGCGTCGCTGGAAAAGGGCAGCAAGGGATTTGCTGGATCAGGATTTGAGTGATTTAGGGACGAATTTAAAGCTACAGGCTCAGCGGCGCGGGCTGGCTCGAGCAAGGGTCGGGACGGACGTCGCGGGGTGTGGAACTGGACGTCGCGGCGGGCCTCGGCAGCGAGGGCGGTAGGACGGCGATCGGGTTAACTCACGCGTTTGCCTCTCTCGTGTCTTAAATTTTCGCCGACTAGCTGCCAATAGCGAACTAGTTTGTGCTAGTTCTAGCTATTATCCATCACCTTAACAGACCAACCTAGGCTCTTTTCTTTGTATTAAAAATGGATGATTGTATTACTTACTGCCACTAAGTGAATGCGTGGTGAAATTATAAAGTGCTACGGCATGACCCGCGTTGTTGTGTGCTGTGATTCTCAACTGATAGTGTGTTGCCGGTGTCAGGCCGGGAACGCTGAAGACTCGCTCTGTTGCTTGTACGCTGTTCGATACCAATCGCCACTGCGGAAGAAAATATTAAGTATTACCTATTTGCAACTATGTCTAAAGATAGGTACAGAATTCTCCAGAATTGGGAGAGTATTGCATTTTGGCAAAACAGTAGTAAAAAAACGCCTTGAAATTTTGTCATGTTCGAGAAATTCGTATCATATTACTGCATAGGAGCAGTAATCCAAAAAAAAAAGATGGTAGAACAAAAAGGTACTCAGCCAATGAGATGCTATAATACTGATCTTACAACTGTCTATAGTAAATACGCTGTTATCATCTAAAATAAGGAATAATTAAAATGCATACCTGCGATTGACTGATTTCTCGATATTCTATGACGAAGTACAAAATCCCGCAGCCGCCGTCGCCCCAAGAGTCCAGCCAGACCGTCACCGTTGTTGTGTTCAGAGTTATCATTTGCGAGTGCTTCGGTTTTACTGGAACTGGAAAACAAAAACTTTTGTTGTTACTATGTCATTCTAGCTAGGAAGTAATTAATGTAGCTCGTCAGCTGCTCTGCCTAAAAGTTATTTTTGGTGTAAAACAAATTTTGAAAATTCAGGGACTGATACATCAAGAGATGGGTCGAGGGGTTCATTCAAGTAACTTGTTTATTGTCTGGCTAAGCAAAAAAGGTCTTAGTTTTTGTTAAAACAAAATTTTACAAGCGATCTTACGTCCTAAATGTTAACGGTGATGTTACTTACCAGTGCCTTTGGTATATGCGTGTACAATGTCACAAGGCAAACCAGTGCCGATGCGGTTGAAAGCAGTTATGTACAACTGGTAGCGGGTTCCGCACCACAGGTTCGGTAGTACGTGTTCAGATGTGCCCGCTTCTACTTGCAACTCTTCCCAGTCACCGTGCTCTCGCTTGTAGTTGATGACATAGCCTAGAAAATTGTAAAAGTGATGTGCATTTTCATTGTTCAAACAGATGTATGTACATTGTACAGATGGATTATGCACTTAATAGCACGATTAGTCTATTTGCTTGTCTCTTTATTATACCTTCAATGAAATGTAACGAGGTTGATCATTTCAGTCAGGGAAATTAATTGTTTATCAAATGACACTACGCATATTAGCCGTGTTAAAGCCATTTCATACAATTTTAAATTTATGGCCAATTAAGGTTGGTAGTTAGTTAGGTAGGTCCAACTTCGAGAAAGAGATCAATCGTCGAATTCGACTCGGCTGTGCAGCGTTCGGGAAGCTACGCAATATCTGCCTATCCCCTTGGGAAGAAGGCATAAGTTTATGTAAGTGTGTATGTATGTACTTTTCCTAACCTAACACAGATCAGATATTACACAAAAGAAAATTCGCCTTCTGGTTCTTCTGAACGTCTTCTTGTCTTCTGCTGTAGTCTTGGGCCCATGACATGATTGCATGTAAACAGCCCATTACATATTATTTCGTATTAACAAGGTCCAGGTGCGACGCAAAAGACAAATGTACTTGGACCGTGTATTGCTTAACATAAGACTGAAGTTGGACCCGCACTGCAACCATGTTGATGTTTTACCTAGTATTGGGCTGCCGCCATCGCCTTGGTCGCTCCATTGAAGATGCAGTGAATCCGCGTAAGAGTCCACAACAGCCAGTACAGGAGGCTGTGGAGGCACCTTCACTTCAACGCTGTAGGTGACCTCGTCGCGTCCGTGGACGTTCTCAACCGAACACGTGTAGTTTCCACTGTCCAGGTACTGCGTCATGCTGTGTCAATGGTTTGAAGGGAAAATTAAGTACAAAACGAGGTGAACAGTAACATGTTTATGGAGAGATAAGAATAGCAAAATCCGTTTCATGAGAAGATTCAGGATACAAGTAAGTTAGAAATCTAGATCTTAAGGGAATTCATACACAGATAATGTGACATTTAAATGATGTCTCTACAGAACTAACGCTAGCTGTAATAGTTACCTGATAATTAAAGACCCGTCACTCGTAACGTTTTTTCTCAGTGTGGACTCCAAAGTAGCCCCATTCATACTCCACGTTGTAGACGGAGTAGGTACTCCGACCTTGTTGCATGGCAACGATATGTTCTCCTTCCAAGGAGTTACGATGCTGCGGCTAAAAGACGTGATCCGAGCTGGCACTGTCAAGAAACGGGCTTTTTTTGAATAGAAGAAAATGAACACCAGTAACCTAATCTGGCGTAGAAGAGACAGTATTTATAGTTTTAAATTCCTAGTAAAGGAATCATTACAGTTGCAGAGTCTCCAGGCTACGATAAGAAGAAAAAAGTTGGATGATGCAAAAGAATATGACCAAAAATATGACAGATTATAGACTAACCTGATTCAGAAGGTAGCACTGTCACAACTCGAGTTGCCTCCCCTTCTCCAAGCCTCGTTGAAGCTGATACCCAGAACTGATGAGTCGCCCGCGGTGGTGATCGCGATGTCTCGTGGGATAACGTGCTTGGTGACAGCATACGTTTGTGGGTACCCTCCTAAAGAAAAATAGAATTAACAATGAGCAACACGTAAATTTCCAACCTTGGAGTCTCCTACATTCTTCTAGGTTATCTTAACGGGCATGAGGGACGGTATGGAAAGATGCATAATTAAGAACAAAATATACGATATAAAATGCAGCCAAATATGAAACGGTGCGAATTGTAAAATGTGGTATAATCTGCGAAACTCGTTTTTGGTTGATGTTTGGAAAGATGCAGATAAAAAGATATGCTAAATGCAGGACAATTTGCATGCGTTCGAGGAACATTTATGGTGGAAGGTAGCCTTGATTGTATGTGAAGTAAAGCGTGTACCTTGTGTATGAGTGAGTTTTGGGCAACGCAGCTTTTCAAGTGAAATGAAGTGCCTACATATCTAATGGTGTCGAATTAATTTATGGTGGGCTGCATAAGTCTGAGAGTTGTGACTCTAACATATTTAAATAGTGTGAGAAGAATAGTTTAGTATGAGAGAAAGTGGAGTGAAGAATAAGAAAGTGTGCTGAAATGTTTTGGTCATTAGAGAGGTCAAATAAAGGACAATTACCAAAAGGAATTTATAGGGCAAATGTGAAAGGCCCTGGCAGGGTTCACTAACCTTATTGGCGGTGTCCTTAAAAAAGTTCAGGTGCGTAGAACTCGCAACCGGTTCGCATGTATGAAAAGATGAATGAATGTGGAAGAAGCAAAAGGGACGACCCGCATGAGAGAGTAGCATGTTGTATGTATGTTTTAAATCAAAATGATTAAAAGCCGCATGTATTCACTTACAGAAAACCCTATTAGCCAAAATAACAATTTACGATTTTGCATTTCCAACGCTTTTGAACAGCTTTAGATTCTTACCAAGTTTTTAAAATCGTAAGAAGTCAATTCGCCGTTTATTCTTGGTTTATAGTTATGCGTGAAGGTGAGTTTAACGTTAGAGAAAATGGTTGTTAGGAAAAGCCATTCATCCTACTTCAAATTAAGTATAAGAAAACACACCTCTCTGCCATCTTCTATGACACTCATGTAAAGGGTATATCCAACGAGTACGCCATTTGGTGCAGCAGGTGGTAGCCATGAGACTAAGATCTTGTTACGTGATGATACAACTGCTTTGATGTCAGCGGGCGCAGATGGTACTGTGAGAAGAGAAGTGACTTATATTCATATCTTTATTTGTATTCCATAATGTTTAAAGATCTTACAATGGTTTAAAGTTAAGGTATAATTACGGACCCTGCAGGGCACAGCAAAAAATATTAAATTAATAAAATTCAAAATAAAATTAAGAAACAATCAACAAGTTTAAAATATGTGAAAGACTTGTGAAAGGCTCGTTTTTTAATCACTAAGAACGCGTACTTTTAAGGTTTTTTTTTAATTTTAAGAATATGTTTTCACCATGTGAATGAGTCCATATTGCGGTTTAGCCAAGCGAAACCAACCATACGGACGTGGGCTGGGCATGGCTATTTTTACGAGTTTTTGTTTGTACTTTTTAGAATATATAAAGTGAGATTGAATAATTAGCTTACCATCTTCCTCTGTGTGACAATAAACCGGAGCAGCCCTGACCCCATCACCAGCCGCAGTAAACGCACACACAGTTACCGAATAATTTGTGTATCTTCTGAGCCCCGATAACGTTGTATGTAGTCCTGATATTTGCTTTGTCACCGCTTCTTCATTCCCTGAAATCGAAGTTACTTCAGGGTTCCGAAGTAAAGAAAACTGAACTGAAGTAGACGAATTGGAAAGAACAAGAAATGGAAAAGCATGTACGGTTTGAATCTTAGATAATTTACATTCAATTGCCACTTACTCAACTATGTACTTGAGTTTCTTTTTTCAAAACTTGAAAATTATCTGAGATTCTGAATTAAAGTATAGAATATGTTATGAGATTGTGATGCTTACCATACCAATCCGTTACGGGTGCGTATGTTACTCTGTATCCTTGTAAGACTCCGTTTCGTCCTCTTAGAGGTGGTGGCTCCCATGCCACTCTGACCGATTGAGAACTTAGTGCTGTGCATTGCAATGCTCCTGGTGGAAGGCTTGGAACTGTAATGGAAGAAAGGTAAGTTAGAAGAATTAGATAGCAGAAAATGACAAGATTATCATCTTTAACTTTTAGAGTTATGCAGTTCATCGTCTTCCTTAATCTATAATTGAATTTAATAAAGAATCTAGGTTTGTTGCCATCGTGCCGCATTACTTGAAAAAAAAATATGACACTCGCTATCGAACTCGATTTACACACCTATCGGCTTTCTTACTTCTTACTTTCAGTTATCCGAGTTCTTGTTAAAGATAAAACTCTATTTTCTAAACAATAAAGAAGTTATCCTCGACTACGTGGTTTCACAGAAGCATGACTGCTTGTGCATTCGGGAGTTGAATCTACTCTTCATTCTGTGTTAGTGCAGCTGTCGAAGAATCACTCACCATCTTCCATGGTAGTAGCAGTAGTAGGAGGCGAGGCAGGGCCTGCTCCCCTGCTATTATAAGCCTGCACTACTACAGCATACGCGGCGTGTTTCTGTAAGCCTGACAGCGTAGTCCTAGTGCGGGCGGTGCCCGCTCCTTCCACTGTGCGTACCGTGTAGGAGGCACCGCCGGGTCCGCTCGCGCTTAGAACTGTGCTATTGCTGTTTAGCTAAAGAAGGAAACAAAAAGAAAGAAAAATTGTTTATTCTGCACAAACAAGACGCATATCACAAAAAAGGTTGCAAAAAGCCTCGTATTCGACAAATAAAAACAAATAAAAGAGAATCGAACGGGAGAAAATGATTGTTGGGTTTAAAGTTATTTTCGGAAATAATGACTCATGTGCTAACAATACGTAACAAGCATTGCCTGAATGAATGTTTTCGGAATTTATTAATTGAGGAGATTTTCAATTCGTCTGTATTTTCTTTTTGTATATAAATGTTACGCGATATCTCCGTCAACTGGGGAATCCGTCAAATGTGAAAAATGTCCCATTTAATTTTATAAACTTTTCAATTTTTCAGTTAGCTTCAATAATTCGTATTTATTCCATTTAGTGTTCATATGTTGATGATGCTATAATAACTACCTGTCGTTATTTTTATAGCAATTTGTGTTATACGAATATGTGTGGGGTAGGTACCACAACTAAAAAGTGTTTTTTTTTTTAATGTAACGAATACATTATTATGTGCGGATGAAACAAACCGGAAAATTCCGCCCACAGTGGCACTGTACCAAAACTTCTGGAAGAGCAAATATTCCGATGATTGAGGGAATCTAAAATGAATGACTAGAACTGCGAAAATGGTCTTACAAATTTCGAGTTAAACTTACAGCTTCTCGGAAAAAATAAAACATAGGAACTCACCTCTTGAAAACCCACGTAGTAACCCAGAATGTTACCGTTCCATAAGTCTTTTTGTGGTGGTTCCCAGCTAACGATGAGTTCTGTAGAACTTTTCGCTTCTACTCTCACGTCCAATGGTGGTCCACTGGGAACTATAGACAAGAAAAAAAAACGTATTTTCAGTAGTGTATTTGTGTAAATTGTAGTGTGTTGAAGAACTATTTTATTAGAGCAACACTAAACTTTGATAGGAATACTAGCAATAAGATCTTTTTTTAAGGCAACACCTTTGAAGGCAGCCAACGGTCTTTTGTATTTGAATGGTTACATACTTTCTTCAGTCGTAGTAACTTGTATCAGCTGACTTGGCTCGCTCTGTCCCAGTCTGTTCTCTGCGATTATTCTGAGGTGGTACGACGTCGCTGGCTGAAGGTTCTGGACACTTGCTGAGGTAACACTGCCCGGGACTATCACTTTCTGAGGCGTAGTGGGCCATGAATCTGTTTAAAATGAGCAAAAGAAGAGCATTTATTGGGGTACTTATTTTCGCTATAGTCTCGAAACTAGGATTAATTTTTGTTGTAAAATATAGAGAAGCTTTTTACGTTACATATCTGCTTGACATAGTAACAAATAAATTCACCTGGAGCTTCCTTATATTGCACGATATAGTTGATGATAGGACTGTTGCCAGCATACGGTTGTGTCCACGATATTTGTATCGCACGAGACTGCTGGTCTATTATCCTTATGTTTTTTGGCATTTCCGGAACCTGAAACGCAAGATACGCCTATCACCATTTCGTTCTTTTGCAAATACTCAAGGATTCGTAATAGTAACTTTTATTTATTTATTAACACTTTATGCACAAGTAAAAAAGTACTCTACAAAGGCGGCCGCCTTAATGCCCGAGTCATTTTCTACCAGTCAACCATAGGGTGATGCAGAGACAAAACAAGGCAGGTGCAACAAAAGGGATAGATAACTCAAAAATAATAAGATACCAATACATAGATACCTAAATACATACATATAAACAGATTAAACTTTGTCAGGAGGAATAACGATAGGTAGATGAGAGAACGGATCCAGCAAATCAGCGCTGAGATGATTTTATAAACGTCTCACGAATATGCTCACGAGCCTTCACTTTAAAAGATAACCGACTGGTTTTGTCATGTCGTTCTCCTTATTTCTCCCATACTATTAACATACTTGAAGCTCTCACCTCCTGCACAACCAAATGTATGAGCATTTCATCCTGTCCATAGGCGTTGGACGCTCGACACGTCAAAGCGCCGGTGTCTTGTCTATACGTCTGTAGAATGCTCAACTCAGAGACTAAGCCATCGTCCAACACCTGTTCTCGAATTGTGTATCTGGAAAACACGTCTTAATTGGAAACTCACATGACAGAATTTTATTAAGCCTCTTGGTGATATGACACCTTTTTTGGTTAGGTTAGGTTAGGTTAGGGAGTGCCAAAAAAAAAAACATAAATAGCGTTCCTCTATCTACAGAAACAGTCACAAATATTTTTCTCGGAGACTAATCAAAAGTTTAGTTTAGTTTTCATTAAAGTTTTTAAACACTGATTCCTATCGTTTACACTTTTGAGGTTCGACTTGTACATCTAGGCATTTGATCAAAAACGTAAGTACCTACATTTCGCAAAAAGTATTATGTCGATTTCTCCATAAATGTCTTACCTCTGATCCAAATGATGTGCGATAGTATGATGATGTGGACTTCGCCAGCTGACCTCCAAGGGCGCGTCTCCTGACGCCGCACACTGCAGGTGAGCCGCCTCCCCAGCTGTCACTTGTACTGTCTTACTCTTCATCGGAAACCTGGCTGGTGCTATACGGCGAAAGAGCATGTTAATGTCTGATCGGTTCACATTTAAACGGACGGCGTCTATTTGGAATTTTGACATTAATGATTTGCGCTCTGTTGACGGAATGATGGCAATAAGCTCGCCGCCTATTATAAGGGACTTAAACATATCTGGCGAATGTGAGTGTAGGTTACTATAGGTATACCACTCCCACACCCTTCTAGAAAAACAGTCGTGTTTGTATGTAATGTTATGTTTGAATTATTATTCTCATCCTCCACCGACATGGAGTATGAGAATGTAAACTATCAATAAAACCACCTTCGGCAACGAAATGTAACAAAATACAAGACAAAATATCGTTACGTACACTTACAAACTTCATGCAAAGTAAGACATTTGCCTTATAACCAGGACGCATTACGCTCACTTTGCATTACGTTAGTCCAGGGCAAAGGTTAGGTTACTTTACCAATGTTTACCTTACAAACATTAACTCAATCCATAACAATAAAATGTGAAGAATATTTTTTTTTTTTTTTTTTTTTATAAATGGCATCTCGCAGGTCAACCTATGAGGTTGTCGTCTGCTTAGACGGACTTGCCTGTGGATTCCCTAATAAATTAAGGCCTCCAGCCAGGACTTAAACTTAAATACTAACTAAAAACTAAGCGACTACACGCTAAGGGCACCCCCTGTGGGGTACGAACCTCGGCTTAGGGCGTCGCTGGAAGAGGGCAGCAAATGACTAGCTGGATCAGGAATGATATTATTTAGGGACGAATTTAAAGCTACAGGCTCAGCGGCGCGGGCTGGCTCGAGCAAGGGTCGGGAGGGGCGTAGATTTGGGCGTCGCGGCGGGCCTCGGCGGCGAGGACGGTAGGACGGCGATCGGGTTTTGGGCTTATGAAGCGTGCTGGTTGCCTTACTACTCTCCTGGAGGAGGGTAGTGGCGTCGTCGGGGGCGATTAAGGTATGCCTTGGTCGGCGAATACTACTAATACGGGAAGGAGTGTAGCGGGCGGCCGCTGAGATCAAGGGGTTGGGGTGTTTTATGCCACAGTCAAAGAAACGCTTCGATAAGCGTTTCATGAACTGGTTTATGGTAGGCATTTTAAGATCGATGTGGAGATTTATATTACGGACATAGAAGGGGGCACCCGTGACCTTTCTGAGGAAACGGTTCTGGAGGGTCTGCATCTTATGGAGATGACGTGGGTGAGCGTGCGCGAATACAACGCAGGCATAGGTCATGATGGGACGGATGACTGCGGTGTAGATGCGCAGCTTGCATTTAAGTGACAGTTTGCAACGGGCTGTCAGAATAAAGTGGAGTCTACCAAGAGCGAAAGCGGCGCGCGCGCGAACAGCCTTAATGTGCTCTTTGAACGTTAAGTTTTGATCAAGGATCACGCCTAGGTATTTGGCTTGCTTCTCCCAAGGGATTGGCTTGCCGTACATAGTGATCGGGCTGGGAAGGGGGGGTGGGACTCGACGACGTCTCGAGAAGAGAACCGCCTGACTCTTATCGGGGTTGACCTCGATTCTCCATTTCCGGAACCAAGCGCCTAAGACGTTTGCGGAGGTTTGGAGAGTACGAGCTATAGCATTGGGACAATGACCGGTATAGTAAACGGCAGTGTCGTCGGCGAAGAGAGCCAACTGAGCCTTTTTACTCTGTGGGATATCGCTGGTGAACAGCGTGAAAACTAGAGGAGATATGACGGAACCCTGAGGGACACCGGCGCGAATAGGGTGAGGGGACGAGAGTGCACCCTCGATGCGATAGCGGAAGGTGCGATTCGACAAAAAGTCTCGTAAGATGAGTACGAGACGATCTGGCACTCCTAGTTGGTAAAGCTTGTATAACAAGCCGTTGTGCCAGACTTTGTCGAAGGCTTTCGCTATGTCGAAGAATAGCACACCCGTCGTCGCGTTACGTTGCATACCGGCGCACAAGTGCTCTACGATACGGTGGACCTGGTGGATACTCGAGTGTTGTGGACGGAAACCAAACTGCTCGTTGGGAATGAGGCTCTTTGCTTCGGCGTAGTCTTTGAGACGCTTATAAATAAGCCTCTCGTAGATTTTGCCGAGAACGTTGAGTAAGCTAATGGGACGGTAGCTGGAGGGCTCAGACTTTGGCTTGCCTGGCTTTGGGATACCGATGACTGTTGCTTCTTTCCACGCTTGTGGGAAGATGTTGTTGCTCATGGCGCCATTGAAGATGGCGGTCATGAGCATTATTAGAGGGGCAGGTAGGAGTTTGTATACCTTGTTGGTAATACCGTCCGAACCGGGGGCTTTACGAGCTTGGAGCCCTTTTACGATGTCGTGCACTTCATCTGGAGTGACGGGAGGCAGAGGATCATCAGGGTCTTCAACGGGTGGAAGGGAGGCTCTCCGTTCGACTTCAGCGTCGACCTTGTTCAGGTGAGCTTGGTCTACTGGTTGAGAGCTGGGAGAACACTGGGACTCTAGGCTGTCAGCAAGGCATTCGGCCTTGTCGGTGCTGTCGAACGCGACGCTCTTGTCGGGGCGGATGAGAGGAGGCATAGAGACCTCTTCTGAGGAACGCAATTTCCTCTGTAATTGCCAGAAGGCTTGATGAGTGGGCTCGAGTTCGCTGAGCATCTTGTTCCAGCCCTCAGAGCGAACCTCCCCTATGCGTTTCTTTACAGCACGCTGTAAATGGCGCATGTGGGCTTTGTTCGCGTCACAAGGGAAGGAGTCGTAGGCACGGATGGCCGCGTTCTTCTCGGTTATCAGGTCACGTACGTCAGTAGGTAGTTTCCAGCGATGGTCTTCCATCACCGGAACTTCCCGTGAACAATCCGTCAATACGGATTGTACGTGCTCTGTAAACGAGTCGATTGCGGCCGTTGTGTCAGCGACTGACACTAAGTGATCGGGGATGGTGTCTAAGTGAGGCGACGTGGTGGATTTCAGTCTTTCGCTTACTTTCCTCCAGTCGGTTATCGTCTGGGTCTGAGGGGGGCGGTTGGGGTCGATCGGGCCCGAGTAGGGTGCAAGATGCATGACTACAGGGCGGTGGTCAGAATTTAGCTCGTGGAACGTCTCAATCGATTGCAAACGGAGGTTCACATTCTTGAGCAGCGCTACATCGAGAACATCGGGAAGGTGATTAGGATTACCTGGGAAGTGAGTCGGGCTCATTGGAGCGATGACGTCAAAGTTAAGGGATTCGCCTAACTTGAAAACTAACCTACCTCTGGTTGAGGTTGTGCTACTATTCCACGCCGGGTGCTTGGCATTAAGATCCCCCGCCAAGATGACGGAGTCACTCATACCGAAGAGGGCAGTGAAGTCCTTTTGGAGCGAGATGGGATCCTCCGGACCATTGTCGGGTGGGATATAAGCGGAGATGATGGTGATCGGTTGGTGGCCGGTCATGCCGAGCCGACAGATAGAGGTCTCCAGATGGGAGAAGAGAGGAGGTGGGTCTATAGGGATACAATACAAAGATTTCCTAAAGTATATGAGTGTGCCACCCTTGTGACATCGAGACCTGTCATTGCGAACTAGTTTAAAGTTGGCAATATTCGGGTTTCGGTGATGTGGTTTTAAAAAGGTTTCCTGTATGAGGAGGATGTCAAGCTGATGGTCGCGGAGGAAAGTGGCGATCTCATCGCGTTGACCTGAAACGCCATTTGCGTTGAAAAAGCCTAATTTAAGGGATCGGGGTTTGTTACTATTTACTCTCGTATTATCCATTGAGAATTAATATTTGAGTGAGTGTAGAACTTGCGCGATCTCGGGATACGCGCTGAGAATTTCCATGAGGCGGATTGCGTTGCCGTTTGCAGCAACGATTTCTTCCGCCATTTTATCCGCGGCGGTGGTGAAGAGAGCCGCGTATGTACTTAATATGATTTGGGCGCTGTTTCGGCCCTGGATTCCCTGAGGTGCCGCTGGAGCGGCCGTAGGGGCCGCGGGGGCTACCAAAGGCGCTGTGATGGCGGTAGCCATCAGCGCTGGAAGTTGCGCGGATTGCGCTGGTTGCGCGGGTTTTGATGGCACCGAAGCTGCTGGAGCCTTCAGGTGGTTAAGGTTAGCCCAGGGAGACGGCCTCTGCGGACTGAGCCGCTCCGGCATCAGCGCGGAAGGAGGCTTTCCCCAGGGGCTTTCCCTGTGCTGGCGGTCGCTCGCGCGTTTCGCGAGTTTGGGAGAGGAGGACTTCGGGGCCTTAGGACAGCCCCGGTAATTTGCCGGGTGTCCCGATTGGCCGCAGAGTACACAGCTGGGAGGCTCTAAACATAGTTCCCTATCTTTAGGGCGGGTACAGTCGGCGGTGCCATGCTCACCTAGACACTTGACGCATCTAGGGGTGGCATAGCAGTTGGACTGCGAGTGACCATATAATTGGCAGCGATGACACTGTCCAATTAGTTGAGCTCTGTAAGGCTTCTCTATTGAGATGCCTGAGAGCGAACACACCGACTTAACTTTAAAAATCGGGTGGTGCCCTTCAGTGGGGTCACAGATGACCAGGACCATGTCATAGACAAGGCCCTGCCTCGCTTTGTGCAAGCGATGGACGGCGGACACTGGGATTCCTTGAGCGATGAGGTCGCTCTTAATCTCCTCGGTGGAGATTTCTTGAGGGACGCGCCTTATTACGACGCGAGTAGGGGTTTCCTCCGGAAGGGAGTAAGTGTGAAAGGAGTAGTTCCTTTCACGTAGGGCGCGGGAGAGATCCCTAAAGTCCGTAGACGTGGGGACGGTAACTTTGATCCCCTGGAGGGTGGATCGGGCGTTGGTGTAGTTGATCTTGCGATCAACACACATCTTGGAAATTTCAGTCCATTTGGACTTTTCCTGGACGTATATCGGGGGAGGGGGCTTCTGCTTCCTCGCGGTAGGAGCGGGTGGGCAAGCCATAGGGCTGGCGGGGCGACTGGCCCGCGGACTAGGGGCGGAAGTGGAGCTGGACGGTATGTCGTCCTGTTTTTTCTGGGCCTTGGTGACCGGGCCAGCGGGGGCGGAGGATTTAGCCGCCTTCCTCTTGCCTCCTTTGACCACGACTTGGAAGTCGTCATCGCTGGAGGAGGAGGTGCGGGCTTCTTCCTCGGAGAGTGGGACTGACGTGTCCATGCTCTCCGTCGTATTTGTTACAGCGGCGCGCAGCTGCGTTGTCTCTGAGACAATGGCGGCCGGAACAAAGGCGGGCGAGACAATAGGGGCCGGATTAGCGGCCGGAGTATTATCTGCCGGTACAATAGCGGGTGAAACAATGGGGGCAGAGATATTAGCCGGAACATTGTTGTGCGGAACAAAGGGCGGAATGCCTTGTTCGCAAGCAGGTGGCGATAGCGGGCTCTCTAAAGCGTCACTAAACTCACCGAGTGCGCCCTGGGACGGAGTGGGGGTGGAGCGTTGGCGGAGTTTTGAGCCATATCGCTCAAGAAAATCGGGGTCCTTAAGTAGGACCTCTTTGAGGAACGCCAAAAGGACGGCGTCCTCCATGATCGGAGCGGGAACTATATTAGGGAAGGAATGGTGGAAAGAGAAAAATTTCCCTACGTAGCCTAAACCCTATACCTAACTCCCCGGGTGGATTGGCCCGGGGATGAGTTCCCTCCCTGTCGGGTGTAGACAGGGAGGTGTGTACCTAATGGTGAGCCCTAAGCTTGTAACCCGTCGCCAGTCTTATTGTGCGAACGGGGCCCTGACCAGTCTAGCGCGAAGGGTGTAGACACACCCTAAAGACACTAGGTGAGTAGCTGAAAAGCAAAACTGTCACCAGAGCCGACTAGGAGATCCCCCAAGGCCGGTTATCTGGGACCCGTCCAACTAACTGCCTCGCCCTGAAGGGGTTCGGCGGGTGTGAATTGGGTCAACACCCCACTCGGCTTCGTTGACACCGTAAGGTTTCAACCGAGGACCACGAAACTGTGGTTTTACCCAGAAGGGGCCTAGTGAAGCTACTCACAAAACGTCTGATAGAGAAACGAGATTTGCCTTGAAAAAGGCACTTTTTTAATTGATTAAAAATAAAATCAATTGCTTGATTTTATTTTAATCGGAGTAGTCGGGGCGACTACGATGACGTCACGTGGTAGCGACGAGTAGAAATTCGAAACACAACACTGGAGCGGGAGAGCGCACAAACACGTCCGTCCGCGGCGAGAGTCGAGCGTCGAGTGTAATGAAGAATATTATTTTAAAACTAATATTTTAAAAGAACTTTAAATGATTTAAAGCAGAGCCCTAGCCAATTTAATCATTAAAAAAATCGATGTGCAAAGTATCCTAAGCAGTCTCTGAGCCAAGGTCTAGAAATACGTAGCCTCCAAATAAACTTAGGATATTAGAAAGACAAGGCAGGTACACAATCAAATAACATAATCGACTTAGATCGTGATGTGTTTCGGTAACTAAAATATTGAGAAAATGAGAATTTGGCACATAAATGCCTATAACTCATGTTATATACGACAGTTTCTGGGGAATCTATCTTGTTTTTTTTTCCTGATTGTTCTACCCCGTAAATGTGAAATTTTGTCTAAAAAAGTCCTAAGTTATCGAGAGCATATCAGTAAAAATCTTATTCAATATCTTCTATCTATCTATATATATAAAAATCAATTGCTGTTCGTTAAGCTCGCCAAAACTCAACTGATTTGAATGGTTTTTGTTTTGTTTTGTTCGCTATAAAACAGGGGTGGTTTAAAGAAAATAAAATTGGGAAAACCCAAAAGATCAACTGAAAAATAAAATATTGTGATTTTGTATGGGAATGGCGTTCGTTGCAGACCTCACATGTTTTTTTTAATAAATGGCATTCGTGTCGGAACTATTTTCTACCTGACGTGCTGAACAACTGTCTGTCACAAATGTCATTATTTTCGTGTGGTTGTTAGCTAAAGTTATATTCAAATAAATTGTAGGTGCTACGAAGTTCACCGGGTCATCTAGTTATATTACAAAAATATCAGCAGCAAAAACAAATACTGAATTACCCTGACGGGTAATTCAGTATTTGTTTTTGTTAGAAACATATATATTGTTCGGTTTTTCATATTGGCAAGAAATCAAAAGTTGCGGCTGGGCTCAGAGATAACCGAACCTCACTCTACTCGATATTCCCTTTGAGTGCAGTAGAAGTGAGGAAAACATATTTCCATAAAGGCAGGCTCGTTATATCGTGCTTGTGTAGACCCAATTGTATTTATTGGCGAGTACCTTGTTTACCAAACCCTCATTTTTAAAGATTTACCGCTTGTTTTAAATATTACTTACCCATTTGCGACGCAATGCAGAAAGCCTGTTAAATTTTTTATCCGTGCACGGACGAGAAACCGTTTCAAATCTATTTGTTTGGGTTCAAGTGAACGTCGGCAAACTTTTTGCATGTGTAAATCCTGGTGAACTTTGTGTCAAACCGAAATAAACAAGCAGGAAATACGATTACGGCTAGAAGCGGAACTGTTTACAAACAAACTGTTCGCGGACGTGACGGGTTTAGGAGCCGCCGTCCGCCACAATCGAACAAAGTTTTACTGGTGTTTGTACAATCTACGATTTGTTCACGGTAACATAAATATCCATCTTCGTTTGGCAAGGGTGCTGTGTTTGCACCTCAAAAAGGTATGATTCAAACAATCATAAATAACAGCAGCTTTGTAGGCTTAACGGTGGACGATATTTCATGATATTAATTTCTCAACAAAAGCCAATATCGATGAATACAAACACGTACACCGCGGACTTATTCTAGTGGAAACCAACTGTCTCGTTTTCCAATAAAGAGAAGACGTATTGCGACGTACGGTCATTGAGTTTTCTGCTCAGACGCGCTCGACTCTGCCGACCACCGACAATCGAATATACTACAAATACATAGTCGCTGCTTTTATTGTGTCCACACCACGGACAAGTGGACGCTCTTTAATTGTTACCTACCGGAGAGTCAGAAGCAGGTGAAAAGACCGCTTTGATTGTATATTACCATACAAGAAGAATTTTTTTTATATTATTTAATAACATGGCTAACTTGAACCTATTTCAATTAACAGATTTGGAACTACTGCAATACTGCTAATTGGGAAAGCAACTTTGCCTCAACTTAAAGTTTTCTTAAAAGTTTGCAATAGAATGTAAGTCCAATCACCGACCGATCTAAATTAAGTTTCGAAGTACTGACAGCAGCATCAGGGACGTAGCAAAGTGGTGCGAAAATGGACTGCCTTTAATTTTATATATAGAGTCATAGATGGGTACAATAATAGCTGGCAGCTGAGCAATTTAAGCGAGTTATCGGCGGGGCGCCTCGCGGAATTCTATAGAATTGAATCAAGTGGCGAAGGTATGGTTGGAATTGATATTTATTGGAGTGCTCTATATTTGATTGTTTAGATCGCGCTTTCCCAAAGCATTTACAACCTACTTAGTGCCACCCTTTGATCTACTCCGACTCTAAAACGTGTATTCATCTGTACCTCCTGTGGTACCTACTCTCTCTACTGTTTATTTCTATGCACTCTACCCACTTACGTAGATTGACAATAGTGTTTTGCTTCTTCCATGCCATTTAATTCCTTTCCATATTGCAAAAGACGTAGAATTTTATAAAAGAAATTCCAAACCCATTATTTCCAGTTAGGAGACGACGCGTTCTTAACATTTATTTTACTAAGGACAGCTCCATATCTCCGCAACAAAACAATAATGACGCAAAAGAATTTTCATTTGAGTACGACCCGGTTGTCCCTGCGAAACTCATCGTGACGGATCCTCCATCAAGACATTCCACAACTTTTCACAGACCTTCGACAAAAGATGCTTCCTTTCTTTTATGACGCGATGTACGTATAGCTAGGGATATGATCCTCGCGGTAAAAATTCTATTTCCTTCGCCAAATTGACTGACTGAATTTGATAAAGATTGGAATCACGGAGCTCTGTGGATCACACAATTTATCGGTATGGAAATCTTTAATAACTATAAATTATAATATCGGACTTCACTAATATCTGACGTAGATATTAGTGAAGTCCGATATTATAATTTTCGTGATGGATTGATACTGGATTATTTTTATTAATTAAAGGACTGCCTCGTTGGTCTAGTGGTCGCAATCGCTACTGCTGAGCATGAGGTCCTGGGTTCGATTCCCAGGTGGGGCAACGTGTTATTGGGTTTTTCTATCTGGAATTTCTCAGTAGCAGCCCGAAGTCTGGATTTGTGCCCGGTAGATGGCAATAGGCTCGCCTCCTATTACATGGGACTTAAACATAACTGGCGAAATGTGGGTGTACTATAAGTAGAACTCTGCCCAACCCTTCGGGGAAACAAGGCGTGATGTTATGTTATGTTTAGGAAAAAGAAAAACTCGTTTGGCGTGCACTTACCGTTGACTTTTAAGAAGATGAGCTTGCTTAATCCAGCGCCTATGTCGTTTCTTGCTTCACAAAGATAATGTCCCTCGCTGTCTTTGGCCACTCGCTCAAACACGAGCGAGCCATTCTCCAGGACCCTTGAGCTCCCTTCAAACATGAAGTCTTTGTATTCGCCAGGAGTGTTACCTGTTAGAAATTTGACCCAGTTGTTTTGTCAATGTTTCGTGGATAGCAAAAGTGGAGATTGCAGCAAAACGTGTCTTTTAGATTGGAGAGAGGAAAACCAAAGCATTTTTGGATACAATACAACCAAACCAAACATAATACCGAAACAGTTCAAAAACATTTTTACCTTTCTAAACAAGAGACGCGAACTATCTACGTAGTTTACAACTTACCTACGGCCTTCTTCCACGTTATCGTTGGTTTTGGGTAACCTTCAGCTTGACACTGCAATGTCACGTCCTGGCCTGCAGCTACCGCCACATCGTTAGGTTCCAACCGCCATCGAGGTGGCACTAAAGATTCAATGATTATAATTTCATCCGTAGCAGTCACTTAAGAACTTAAGTAGTTAGAAAAGAGACATTACCATTGACTGTTAGCGGTATAGTGTATCGCTCTGAACCGGCAACATTAGAAGCAATGCACGTGTAATTCCCGCTGTGAAGCGATGTAACCTGCTCTATCACTAACGACGCGCTGTATTCATCCATTCTGCGTGTTATTATACCACTAGGCGCGTAAGGCGATGACGTCACGGGCTGCCCGTTCTTCTCCCATCGAAATGCGACAGGCAAATCACCCTCTAAGATCTGGCAAGATATTGCTGCTCTCATACCTTCTCGTAATAAATTCGTCAGTGCGGGTATGGGCAAGATTTTTGGTTGAACTGCAAAAAATAAATATGTTTAATTTTTTTGTGGATGTGTTTTTTATTCAGGGAACTAGTTTTTGTACTATTGTTTCTGTTAACGTTGTTGTTTTGTGTTTCATTTGTTAAGGAGTACCACCACGGAATAGAAAAAAGACAAGTGGAAGTGCCATCACGCAAGTGTCACAATGAAAAATTCTTTAAAAATCGCGGAAACCTTCGTCTGTCGTAATAAGACTTAATTTTGTATGAACAAAAATTTCAACTTTGACGAAAAGCTTACTTGTTGTTCATACAAAATTAAGACTTATTACAATTGATGAAAGTTGTTATTAATTTACATATTTTTCCGCATAATTGACACGCGGGTTAACAAACGGGCACTTCTACTTGTATTTTCTGTTCCGTGAGTACCACTGTTCATTAAAAGAAAACGAAGGCCACAAAATAAATACAATGAATACCTGACACTTTGGTGAGACTGAATTAGCTAAAAGCCTACCTCACCCAATCGTCACAATAATGTGCCTACCAACCCTGCGAATTAGGGCCGAACATTATTCACCCAAAGTTATTAAGGTTTCAATTTTAACGCTCAATTTGGCCACGTAGACACTTAATTTCGTCATTTATTTTTTACGTAGGTTAACTGTTAATTAAAATCTTAAAGCCCCGTTCATGCCTTGATTTCGTGGAGCTCATTTCGAGGGTTGCTTTTGAAGTTTCCATTCCCTTTTTTAATATTTTTTTATTTTATTGCCCTATTAACCAGGAAAAGCTGGAAGTTTACGCCTCGTGGATGCCGCGGTAATGGTAAACGTGCTAACTTTAATGAATTACGGATGAGCAACTACGCCCCTCTTGAATTCGTGATTCTATAGCGCATTAAATCTTATTAAAGAAAATGAGAAAGTTTATGGTCTGATATCTGATCTAAGTTGTGTTAAGGGCGGAGGAGACTTTTATGGTTTAAGAAAATGGCTCCCATTTAAATATTTTTCTACGAAGCTGCTTACGAGCTAGAAGAAGTTTTATTTTAAAGGAACAACGTTACTAACTACGTCAATCTCCCTACCTATTTATATTTTATTTATTTATTTCACACATACAAACAGTCAAAAAAAGGAACGGATAAATACGCACAGAGGTGATGCTTTTTTCTAAAGAAATCTCTTCCAGCATACATGCGATAGGAGAGTATATAATACATGTTGACACCGTGTGTAGAGTAAGAGTAGAAGAGAAATCAAAACACATAATACCTTCTTGGTTAACTCTGCGAAAATCTTCTTTAACACATTTTCACGAGAATTTTAATGAATTCTGCATACAAACTTTTCCAGGGACGTGAAATGGCAGCACCACTCAATTACGCCATTTGTATCGCCTAGCTCCCGGTATCGACAGTTCTCTAACTTAATATTTGCACTTCGGTGTCTACGCTGGCGTGGTGTTGACTGTAATGGCTGCCTGACACGTATTCGTGCCAGCATCCTCGTCTATCTGCATATATATCGAGATCTATTTGCTGTAGATGAGGTAAAACTTCTGCTTACTATTCGGGGACTATGTAATAAAATAGACTCGGACTAATATCGTGCTCGGATTTCGTTATCAGACGTTTCTATGTCCTGGCTTTGTTGCATGTTTCGTCCGGAAAGAAAAGGGAACTTGTCCGCATATTCAAATCACAACTGTCAAAGTAATTTATTTGTCATTCCTAAACAGTCGTATGAAATGCCAATTGCCAATAACAGCACTTGTGTGCTAATCTGCTAAATAATACAGGGTGGATTTTTGAGACGGGGAAGTTAGGGTAGGTGCCTTAATCGTTGTAGGTACGGGAGAACGGTTTTAGGATATTGGATAAACTGGCCGAAAATTAACAAAAATAACTGAATTTCGCATTTCGAACGACTACGCGCTTTCTATTCTATTATTTCATTTGCTTTGAGGACAGGACTTTTACAGTTTGCTACTTGTGAATTCTGACATGAGAAAAAACACCTCAAATAATTTAGAACGTTTAGAGTTGTATGGGGAAAGTCTTTTGTGATGTCTGACTTTTGTAGTGTCAATCTATCCATCATAAAATGTAGGTTGGAGTCTCATTTCCTACGAAATCTTGTATGGGAAAAGCTTTTTGCTATTTCTGACTTTTCTAGTAACCCAATCCTCAGTTGGTCCCATAAAATTTTAAATCCTTATAAGAAACTAGATCGAATAGCATTATACAAAGTTTTTGTGGAAATTGGCAATTTACATGCTGACTGTAAAAAAAAAACTATGAATGCCAATTTAAATTTCTCAAAAAGGTATGGATAGTCTCCTAAAATCATTTTCCCTTAGCTACAACTATTAAAGTACCTACCCTTACTGCCCCGACAAAAAAATCTACTCTGTATATTTCCCTGACTGTACTAGCCTTTTATGACACTAGGAAGTGTCGAATAGGCCAGAAACAGCTTATTTTAAAGAACAGAAGACACTCATCAGCTGCTTCTCGGCCTATTTTTATTTATTTAAAAACAACAAGGCGAAAAAAAACAAAGAATTATTTTGGTTAATAATTCTTTGATGTTGTGCCTTCGGGGATACCATTATTCAAATGATTGACACTCACCTAATATTTGAACTTCAACGTCTCGTCTCGCAGCATGACGTTGTCTATTGGCTGCTTGACAGGTGTAGGTGCCAGCATCGTCGCCTCTTTGTGTCTGTTCCACGATCAGGGTACCATTGGGGAACACCTTCTGTCTTCGATTCAGGGGGAGATTTTGGCCGTCTGTAGGAAGAAATTAGTTGTTTAGGTGCGTGTTAGATTGGATATTAAAGGACAATGCCAGAAACTCTATAGAACTTTGCCCCACTCAAATCAAAAAGTCATTTACAAGCCTACAAAATGCAGCATCTTAAAGCTTATTTATTACTGTTAACTAAACATTTGTCATAATGCTATAGAACTTGCGGTTTCTGTTAAAATCTTAAAACAATAATGACGTAGATTATAGGTTAGGTGCAGTTTATAATTGTTAAAAAGCGATTTACACAACATCTAGGTTACGCATTATCATAATTAATAAAAGCGTATTAAGAGTTATTGTTTTACAGGTATTTAATACTTTTTTTTTGTTGTGTATCATGCGCTATAAGTACCGCAATAGGAAATTCTGGGGTTGAATTCCTTTTATCATAAATTTGTAATCGGCAAGTTCTACTGTAAAATAATGTATTATGAAAAGGTCCTTTAATCATTACAATTATTTTCATTAATTGACATTTGCTGTTAATAGCTGGGGCAGGATCTGGCATTGTCATTTATTTCCTGTTTGTTTTGTCTTTAAAGTAGGTATTTATTGAGTTCAACGACATTTCTTTGTGACATATTCAACGAAAACATACGTAATTTTATGTTTCATTTAAATAACAAACACGATGGTAAATAGTTTTGCGTTCAGACATTCTGAGCTCCACTGTAGATCCAAGCTTACTGAAGAAAAATGGGTATGTGTCGTCTCAGAGAACCAAGAACACGTGTACACACTAAGTAAGAAGCAAGTTAACTAATCAGAACTTATTGTGTGGTTAGCGAACAAACTGAACATGAGATCGCAGCCATAGGAAACATCAAAGCAAGTCGTGCACCTGCACCCTAATTGCGTAACACATTTTCGTAAACGATTACGACTAATCTGTTTGATTTTGACGGTTCAAGAACATTCATTGCGTTCTACATATTGTTGAGCAGAATTTTTATCGAACTCAAGAAGCAATGGATTAGCAATCTGTTTCAAAACGATTCAGATTCCGATTGATTGTGTATTACGCAATTAGGGTGCTGTTCACCTTCCGGATCAGTAATATTTATTTAAGAAGCATGAAGGGAGTATAAATTAAACACAGAGAAACACATGTTTTTGAACATTCTAACATGAAAATTACAAGTTTTGGAACCAACTTCGGTTTGCCGTCATTACCCTGAAGTTTGTTAAAGTAATTTAAAATTTTAATACTTTCAAAAGTTGGACGAATGAGTTGACCAGTTTCAGGGTAACGGAAAGCCTTTCAGTCGGTACTTATATAAGTTTTAGCTTGTATAACTAGTAATCGATATTTAGACGAAAGAGCCCTAGACATGAATGGATCCCACTCCATCTTGTTGGCATTGTTAGTCAAGAGTAGGTACTTACATAAGGTGGATTTGAAGAGGATTATAATATATCTATTTATTCAAGGATTATGATAGAAGCGTACATTTCCAGAAACCTTGGCTTTCTTGGATTATAGGGGTACGTAATAATATTTATATATTAATATGTATATTATACAGAATACATATTATTAGCGCAATTGTTCTAGAAACTAACCCAAAATGTAGGTAAGTACTTAAAGTTGGTAGCTGCTGGATTTCATAAAGCAATATAATGAATAGTTCCTAAAATTCATTAATCTGGCATTTGATTTCGTAGATTCGCGCTAGATGGCAGTAGGTGTTGTTATCGAATGTACTAACCCACTACGCATAAGTACGCCTAAATAAGAATTAATTTGACTCTACATATCTAAAGTAGGTACCACTTTAAAATAGCTATTTAAATACCGACAGTTTTAGACTCAACTCTGTATGTTGCATAATTCAAACTTAAATCAGAATACGCCGAGAAAATTTCTAATTTAAAATAGTCGGTGCAAAACCACGTCTGGTTTAGCGAACTCGACCGAAAGTTCGACGGTGACTACCAAATAAAATTTCAACAGTTGCTGGTAGAGAAGCAAGTTTCGTGAAATGTGCACTGCCTTCGGATATGCCCAATTTTAAATTTAAATATCGAAATTATGAACTAGGCCAACGTTTAGCGTACACATTTAAAATGTTAGTACTTGCTTTCGAAATATGTAGTGGTCTGCAATCTAAATGGGCGTACCTTGGACTTTACACAAGTGGTTATTGTAATACGTAAATAAATTGTGTGTTCATGCAATTTGTAAGCCTGTGTTATCCTGTATTCCCTTGTGATATAGACAGGGGATCTTTATAAATTAAAGTAAAAGTAAGAACCTAGAACGTAATTGGCACATTAATAATTCTCAATAAGGTTATATTATGCAAGGTGAGTGCCCCGTTGGTCTGGTGGTCGTAGGCGCTATAGCTAAGCGTGAGGCCGGAGTCTGGATTTGATCCCAGGCGATGATCAATAGGCTCGCCCCCTATTACATGGGACTTAAACATAACTGGCCAAATGTGGGTGTACATACGTACACCTCTGCTTAACCGTTCGGGAATTTCAGGCGTAATGTTGTTAGTATGAAAGGTGTTCTAATCCAATCTAATCTATTGATACATGAACGACATCCTATCAATGCAGATATCAAAGATCGCAAACCAGCTTAATGAGAGTCCCCACTTTATGAAAAGATAAGGCCCGTTGTTGACAAGGGTCCGAAAAAGAGAAAATTACGAGGGAGTTACCGAAGTCTTAATTTGATCTTTTCTAGTAATACTGGTACACGAGAGACTGGTGTACGGACTTTACTATTTTATTTTCAGTTAAATTTATCGGGGTCCTAAATTTTCTGAGAATATTATAACCTACCTACTCAAATGTGTTAGTCTAAAAACTATCAATTTATTTGACATGTTCGTGTTACATAGGTACTCAGACATACTACTAGGCCACGTTCGTAAGGACGTAAAAATATCGTGGATTTTATCTCGCACTGGATTTTCAACTCTCGGTGTAAAGCCGAGCGTTGAAAATCTAACAGAGTGCATCACAGCGCGTCAAAAAACACACTGTTGGATTTTCAACTCTCGGCGCTAAGGAGAGCGTTGAAAATCCAGTCTGCGATGAAACCCCGCCGCGATATTTTTACGTCCTTTACCCTAAACCTTTAGGTAAAAAAGAAGCCTCATTTATTTCTGAGACCTACACTTAGTTTCTGACTCATTTACTGAATAAAATACTGTATAGCCTAAGTCCTAAAATGTACAGTTCCCGAAAGAATACGTTCCCATAGAAAGTGTGTGGATAGCCTAGTAATATAGAAAGTCCGTTTGTAATGATGTAGTAACCTGTACAGATATCAGACTTTTCTTTTTGCAAGTTTTCCTTGTAATAAAAACGGCTTTAAAAGATTATGTTCCGCATTTATTATTTTAATTTTATTTTCCCAGCATTCAGAGCCCTATATTTCCCATAGACGTTACTATAAAGTATAAAATAACCTTTTTGTAGCATCCTCGTTGGAACTTGGACGGGAAATTAAAATAAGAAATAAAAAGTTATCCAGAGAGCGCTTTGTTTTTTTTTTTAACTGTCTGTAAACGGAAATTATGTTGTTCTAAATATACAAAACACGTAAATACGTAATTGGTAATTTTGATTTTATAAGGTAGACACTAATTAGGAACATACTCTGCCCAATTTCCACATTTCCACAAGGTGCCTATTTAATTTCCTGCTGCCCAACATATTTGAAATTATTGTTAGCCGTAGCCAAGGAAAAAACAAGAGAAGAATAACTTAGATTTGCCCTTAATTGGATGTTGCGAAGGTGTCTAGTCTATTAGATTGAGGGACGCAATTTTCTCTGCGACCAGGATATAAACAGGGAAGGCATAACGAACATATTTCCAAGCCGACGTTTTATACAGACTTTACAAATAAAAAAGAAAATATATTGGACGCGCCGTATTTTCAACCACCGGCGGAAAAAGAGGGGTGTTATTTGTTTAACATGGTGTGTCTTTGTGTCTGTCTGCGGCATCGTAGCTCCTAAACGGCTGACTCGATTTTGTTTCGTTTGAAAGGTGACTTGATGGAGAGTGTTCTTAGATAAAAAAAAGAAAGAAGAAAATCTGTTCAGCCGGTTTTAGAGGTTTTTGTTTGAGCCGGGTTTAAAAAAAAATTACTTGTTACGTTTTTATCTATTATTCTGTATCCGTGGCGTTGAACAAGGAATTAATGTGGAGGAAATCAAAGCTACTGTAGCGGCTATTGATACTGATAAAGTTAAAACTGTTATAAGATACTTATTTGATTTTTAAATGAACACTATATAATGTCCCAGTTACCCATTTCTATAGTTTAAAAAAAAATGCGTAATTTATAGTGACCTGACTTAAAATACATTAACTGAATTGACTCGTCGCAGGTCGTACCAACAAAATAAAAAATCAAAAATCCCCCGATACAAACAAAAACCTCTAAAAACCTCTAAAAACCTCTGAACAGATATTCATCTTTCATTTTAGTTTTTTTTTTTACGCAAGGACACTCTCGATCAAATAAACTTTCAAACACAACCTGAACGTCCCTACACACGAAGATAATCTAATACTTATAGCTATTTGGTTTCAGCTTCGGTTTGTATTAGGAACCTGTAAAAAGGTTAAAGACTTATTTGATTTTTATATGAACCAAGCAAGTAAGCAGCTACCAAGCTAATTTTTTAAAACCAATTTTACTGATAGTGATCACATAATATTGAGCTAACCGTCTAAGTTCACAAAAATGCAATCAATGTATCGAGTAGGTACTGTGTTAACTGCTTTAATTCATCCCTGATCAAGAACTAGCAAAAGAAACTAGAAAAGCGAAATCGCTTCTCACGTCCGCACTCACGAAGATATAATCTAATCCTTATAGTTATTTCGTTTTACCTTCCGCCCGTATCTAAGAACCTGTTGCTAGGAGACGTAGGAACACAGATAATAGATATTCGTAGTCTCCCGGGGCTTTAATTCGATACTGTTTGACTAAAGTGTCGTTCGTATCGTCGTAAATGTCCTGTTTTATTTAGGAGATATTGAGGACCTATTTTTGTTCGACGATCATGTCGATAAATAATGTTCTTCTGAGCTTAGTCTCCAAGTTATACGAGTATGTATCTGAGATAATTGTGTTTGTGGTATCGACTGTTTAAGGTTTGTGATGCTTTTTTGTTTTTTGCTTATTGGTTTGACTTTGAGTAAACCAGTGATGGTGCACGATCTGAAACTATACCTACCTACTGAAGAAGTAATCAGTTACGAAACAAATCTATGATATTAATGATCAGCAAACGTATAGGGATGGAGAGAGAAAAACTGTTAATCAGGAAACGATACAAAGGTAATGTTTGAACCATAAAACTGATAATAACTTGGGAGCAAAAAATTTTGGCAATAATCTATGAACCCTAGAATGTATGAAAATGTTTGCGATTGTAATAGTAAAAGTGTAGGTACTTAAAGCTAGAATTTTTCAATCAAAATTCTGACTTGCAAACCTTCATAAGTAATTTGGTAAAAATGTTGATTTACAATTCTGAGAAATTGATATATTAAATGAAATCGAAGCCTAGGTTTTTTGAAATGATTCTTCATTTCCATTACATTTTTGTAATATTTTGTGTTACATTGACATTAAAAAAATAAGAACGTTTTCCAGCAAAATTCATTGGCCAAAGAATATAGTTCTTTTGTATATAGGTAGGGTATCTAACTACATTTTATATTAAGTAGGTGTAAGTAGCTACCATACCTTATAATATATGTATACCTTATTTAACTACTGAATGAAAACTATTTTGTTAATTATTTCATAAACTTCACACAACTTCAAGTGGTTAGTACCTACTAACCACTTGAACCTAGAAGCCGCAGATAATATAAGATTTTCTGAATAAAACTCATAAGGAAAATTGTTATGTGTTACTAGTAACTATATATTATACTTTCCTACTTGTTAAAATTCATAAGTCCTTATCTGACATTAGAATAGGCGTCCGTTAATAAATACTTTCCAAGAAAAAATGTTAAAGAAAATAAAATCGTTTTCACTGAAGTCCCGGGGCGACAATTCAATTTCTGTACGTGAGGCTCCGACGAAAATTATGTCAATTTCGCATCATTAGCGCGGTCAGGGTTGCCACCCTTGTAACTAACAATTTAGACACGTGTAGGAGTTGATGTCTAAGTGTAATATTATTGAATATGGATGCTTGGTATGTACCGAGATAATTTTAATGCTTAATAAATTTTCGCACAAAGGTGAAACTATTTTGCCTACGTTTACGTACGAACCTACATTCTGGCAAATAAATGAATTTGAATTTGAAGATCACATGTCAAAATTGTAATATATGTGTAATTGAATCGTTTTGATTAATTTTATTCTGCGCAACCCCACGGTTACGCAGAATAAAAAAAAGTATAAATATTTATGATATTAAAAGAACTATTTTATCTTGATCACCCTAGCAAATATCGCTCTATATATATGCGTCATTTAGACGCTGGAAACAAGACTTTTATAAGTTTAATGCCTTTTTAGTACGTTTCATTTTCTACATTTACTCCTCTCGAGAGAAATATTATATCTCATAAATAATAAACTAAACTAAAACTCCTACTTATTATTTTCAATCTTCTGATTTCCTATTTCTTTTTACAAAATTGGCTAAATCTATGAAAGGTTTCTTTTGAGGGTAATAGGTAAAACAGTTAATATTTATGTTAGACAAAACAATATTATAATATGTATTATTTAGGTACTTATCGGGATAGGCCCTCATCAGCGATATTACACTTGCACTTTGTAAGTAGGCGTGGATTGTCGGGCGAAGAAAATAGAGATACTAGTTACAGCACAATCACTTTATTTCACTCACAATGTCTTATAAAATAATCACCATGAAATAACCTGAAGGCAGAGGTCCGACATATTAAATGAAAGTATGAGATATAGCAGTAACCAACTCTTTTATTCCGACAGCTTGTTAATTAATTAAATAGATCGCGATAATAGCTCTAGGCGCTACGGCAGGCGCACCGGGCCGAGTCTGCCACAAGAATGCTCCTCCTTTTCGCTGCGCACTAGCTTACATTAAGTTGCTCGAGAAGTGGGGAGAGTGAGGAGGCGAACGGCCGCTTTGCACAGCGTAACTCGGCCCGCTGTACCTACCGCTAACGGTGACGCCGACACGGCCATACTGACGTGCGGACGTCCTCGTACGCGTAGACTCATCAAGCATTGTCTAAAAGACATAACGTTATTATTGATGTTCGTTCATCCTGACTAGCAATCTCGATGAGCAAAAAAAGATCCAGGTCATCCCTACTGACTATGCAACCAACTCTGGACCGCTCAATATTGAGCCTTCAGGACTTATACTAGTAATCTGGTCCGGTTCAGCCCTACAGAGTTTACTACTAATTCGGGACCGCTCGTTATTGAGCCTTCAGAACTTTAGCAATCTGGTCCGGTTTACCCCTTCAGAGTTATAATCTTCTGGCCCGGTCCAGCGACCCTTCAGAATTATAACCGCCTGGTCCGGTCAAATGACCCTTCAGAATTATAACCTCCTGGTCCGGTCTTACGACCCTACAGAGTTATAATCTCCTGGTCCGGTTATAACAAACCCTTCAGGATTGTCACTGCTTGGTCCGGTCATGAATGACCCTACAAGATCACTCCAGTTTATACAGTTTTTTTCTCTCTTTTTTTTTGCTCTTTTTTTTTTCTTTTTGTCTCTCTTTTGTCTCTTTTTTGTCTCTCTTTTGTCTCCTTTTTAGTCTCTTTTTTTGTCTTTTTTTTGTCTCTTTTTTGTCTCTTTTTTTGTCTCTTTTTTTAGTCTCTTTTTTTTGTCTCTTTTTTTTAGTCCGGACTAAAATGGTCCCTGTAGATTATATAATCAAATGTATTAAAGTACTTGTCTCAACAATCCACACATGCTATGTTCATTGGTAGTTTCACTACCACCAAAGTCATTTACTTTAGAGCCTATAACAGAAACAAACTATTTTAATCTTAAGAATAGACTTAGACACTCCACCGAATGCGTAGCACGCCTGTGCGATGCCGACCGAGTCTCATGTCATACAGCCAGCAACATGTCACTGAGTGTCATGTCATTGAATGTGTCGTAGCAGACACATAATTCATGTTCACACACACAACACTCAACTTACAAACGACATCTATGAAAACTAAATAACATTAATTTAAGTATTGAAGCGCCGTCACGGCCAGACTGACATTCACACGTCCTTGTGCGTCTCCATCCCCTTAAAGTCACCGCGGGCCCATTTTTCTGTAAAAAGAATAAAACTGGTAGATACATTACTTTGTACGCTCGTCCATCGGTGACATACATTACAACGTTTTATAACCCACAAAATCAACCTTTAGGAGCTGAGCCGGACAACTTAAATAGGCCTCCCTTGAGCTAGTTATCTCTCCAGATAACATGGACCAGGCAGCCAATCAGCGTCTCTCCGATCACTCACTAGTACCACACATATCTCCATTGATCTTATAGCCTCTCAGACTAGACGATCACTTTATAATATGACCCAGAACATCGGCCTGCATAAGCCAGTTCTTTAGACTACCCAATAACACACACCATAGGACGTCAACCCGCATGAGTCGGACCCTTACTTTATCTCACAGATTAGTACCAATTTTACGTTTAATTACGTTTCTTCACTCTCAGAGGCCGAGAGGTTTTCAGAGCTGGCGGATAACGTACGTGAACTACAAATAGACAAAGCATCACTAAAACCACCCGATGACGCCCATTCCATTCGTCAATCGCGGACTGCCGCCACCTCGGCCTCCTTCAAGCTACCCGTCAAAGTGGTAGCTAAATGCACCAAGCCCTCACTTCCCCCGGGCATTGCACGAAAATGCTTACGACCATATTTGCATTCTCTATTAGACACACAACAAAGGGAAGTCTTTACTCCCTGCGAAGCCCAAATGAACCCAGAGGGGGGGTCGCATACAATGAAGTAGGAATCACCACTGTAGAACGGTCTCATTTTTCCTACTGTGACGCAGCAACTCTCCCAATATTCTCCGATGCTAACTTACGAATTTCACCCAAATCTAACCGAAACCCAGACTCAGAATATGAAGCCACACTTAAAAACCGCGCCCGAGTCCCAAACACAATTTCTGTTTGTGTTACCCTAGACCTTGCACCATCCGTCGCTAGCTGCACTTCGAGAAACTCGCCGCGCCAGGTACCACCAGATTCACTTTCGATTATAACAAGTAAGCACCTCAATGTCCTCATGACTCATGTCCTCTACACCATGTTCACCATAAAATTGCTCTGTCTGCGCCAATACAATACCCACCCCGATCCGAAATGATCCGCGAAGTCGCACCGAAAAGACAGAGCCTCCTTTAGTGCTTCATCTGCACCTGCTGCATCCAACTAAGAAGTGCACTCGAGAAGGACTCATTTAGTGAAAGAGTCAACAATGACAAGAATACTCCCTACCATCGATTTCTCCACACAACTTCTCCGCGATGTCTAAATGAAACGTGCAGAAACCCTAAGCATAGGATGGAGTGAGCCCCGAACAATCCCTTGAGGCCCAGCACACAAGTGTGAAGTTCAATCAGTGCGTTCCAGTCAAATCATTTTAGTCAGAACCCGTTCTGATGTTAGAATGCGATCACTTTCTTGTAAATATCTTGTCTGTCCATTTGATAGGCCCTTTTAATTTGATTCAAGATTCTTAACGTAAAACACGTGAAATATGGGGCAAACCGCCAAAAACTAATCTAAAGGACCTACACATCGCTCAAAATAAAATTATTAAACTATTATTTCACTATGATTACTTTACACCTACAGTTAAAATTTACAGGGAAACGAAACTCATGAATATTAAACAACTTCCTGCATATTGCACCAGAATACTTAAAAATTCTAAGTAAGTTCATTCACACAAAAATACATCAGGTACACAATCGCAGCAATAGTAGGAAGGATCACATTTTACTACCGCGAGTGCGGACAGTCAGTGGCGAGAGAACAATTATTTTTGCGGGAGTGCAACAATATAATAAACTACCTATAGAAGTAAAGAATGCGAACTAAACGTTTGGTATTTTCAAGATTAAATTTTAAAAAATCACTTTCTAAATGATCAAACACATCCATTAAACAGACTTGCCCTACTACTGTATTGCTTTATTGTGGCACCGGGATCGCATTCCTTATCTAAGGAAATTATTTCTTTTGCGGGTGGATCGAAAAGTTTTTAGTTGTGTTAGTTAATAATGTTATTTGCGTACGAAAAGAAATGGTATTACAACTTAGATGATTTAATATAAATTAAAACAATAGCTGCTTAGTTTGTGTGTCCAAGTTATATTTCAAGTTTTAAAACGTTCTCAAGTAAGTGAAATCTTTGTAATTTATTTTCGAGAAATAAATTTCATACCATACCCATTCATTTTCATACATATACCATAAATACCATACCACCAATAAAGAATCAATTATCCTTTCGCACTGAACTAATGCGAGTTTATCTTCACCATGTAGGTCAGTTTTGATGTTGTGGTATATGATAATGAAACTCTTTAGTAACGTTAACTTTCTTACCCCAAATAGAATGTAATTTTGCAATATCGGTACGTACATGGATCTACTATCTAATAGATCCCTACCTATAATAACTGGTTCTGTAATTGAGTTAACAGGCACAACATGAAACGAAAAGGACACTGACGTGTTGAATTTCACCACGGCTCAGTTATTCTGCGATTCATATTTAACGTTTTCTTTACACAGGTATACCTGTAAGGTAAACTAAATCACAGCGCATAGTACCCTGGATTTTTTGACAAAGCTAAAAGATACAAACGAACTACCAGATTATCTATTAAAAATAAAAGGAACGAGCTCACCGGATGATGTGGTTGTCCATACACGTAGCAGGTGAGACGGTTCGTATCACGACTCTTCGGTGCTGGTGCTCGATTCGAATTCTTCACTTCGGTCAAAGGTTCGTACTGCCACTTGCTTCAATCACTTGATTTTTGGACTGTTGTGCTTTAACGATGGCATGTGCCATTGAAGCGATTGTCATTATCAGGATCAAACCGTATCAGTCGCGCAGTTGCGGTGAAATTTGACGTTTGCGGTTAAGTGGTTGCCGGAAGTCGTGATAGCAAAAACTCCATATTTTGAATAGATTAGACGTTAGCCCACACTTCACTGTCGTCATTATTTTCTTCAGGTTTTTGCCCTTCGAATCCCAATTCTGATATCGGGATAGGCCCTCATCAGCGATATTACACTTGCACTTTGTAAGTAGGCGTGGATTGTCGGGCGAAGAAAATAGAGATACTAGTTACAGCACAATCACTTTATTTCACTCACAATGTCTTATAAAATAATCACCATGAAATAACCTGAAGGCAGAGGTCCGACATATTAAATGAAAGTATGAGATATAGCAGTAACCAACTCTTTTATTCCGACAGCTTGTTAATTAATTAAATAGATCGCGATAATAGCTCTAGGCGCTACGGCAGGCGCACCGGGCCGAGTCTGCCACAAGAATGCTCCTCCTTTTCGCTGCGCACTAGCTTACATTAAGTTGCTCGAGAAGTGGGGAGAGTGAGGAGGCGAACGGCCGCTTTGCACAGCGTAACTCGGCCCGCTGTACCTACCGCTAACGGTGACGCCGACATACTCATATCTTATCACAAAAAAAAACAGAAATTTATAAAATTTGGTCACAAATGTTTACCAACACTCTTACCTAATTCCGTTTGAAATTGTTGAAGAACGCTCTTGTATCAGCGTTTCTGCTTGTCAGCACAGTAAATACAAACGACAGAATACTAAAAAAAACGGTCCATCGTAAAACGCATTCAGATAAACAGCAAAGCGTATCAAATAAGGAAATAGTAGCAGTATAGTAAATAAAACGCATCATCATCAAACTGCGGTGTCTTCCGAATGAGATCGGCAGTGGTGCCAGAACGTGCGTTAAATCAGCGGGTTTTGGCAAAGAGTTGACGCAAAACATGTTATACTCAGCTTGAATAACCTAATAAATACTTCTTTCATAACTATTTGGTAAGATTTCGTGCTTTGTCGAAGGAGTTATTGGTTAATTGTAATCTTAGAAGCTCAGAATATCGATAGAAAAAGGTGGTCACAAATTTTATAAAGTCAAGGTTTATTTTTGCTTTAAGACCAATGTTACCTTGCACACATATTATTAATCTGTGCACTAATGAGGCAGCTACTTTTGTGAATTTTCAATTAATTTGAGGGTTTTGTCAAAAGTGATACAGCAGTATTATGATTCATTTGTGCTCACTTACACACTCGCATGCCTGCGGTGTTGCTGTATGTTTAGTTTTATTTAATTATTTATAAAACTTTAAGCACAAGGGAAAAAATACTGTACAAAGGCGGACTTCATGCCTGTGTCATTTTCTACCAGTCAACCTTAGGGTGATGCAGTTTTAAGTCTCTATTTTTAAATATTTATAAGATATTTTCATATTCATATTGATATGATCGTATTAAGTGTAATATTGGAACCCAAATGTGTTGCTGATATTAAAGAAACGACTTTTTAGGTAACTTATATTACACCTATGTCGATTCTCCTTTTGATAAAATATTTAAAATAAAATGTTTAAGAACTAATACATATATATACTTTAGAATTTTTCATGTCATCTTTACATCTCCACCTTTTTCTAGTTGACACCGGTATTGTCATAAATAAACTCCTTAGTGCTACTGAGCAAAAAGTCTTAATAGGCGCAACGTGATTAAATAAGAAATACGTTTTCTTTACATATTATTACTTCCTTTACCATAATTTGTATAAAACAAGCAAAAGATATTGTTTTAAATTTTTGGAGGGCGGAGTCTAACACAGGACTCCTAAAACGAGGCTCCAATCACTAGTTGTCAAGGTTTGCTTCCTCAAAAAATAAACCTTATTTTTAATTTTCATTAATTTCGACGTGCTATTTTTTTGGAAAACATAGGTACAAAGGTTTTCTTGGACAAGTTTACCTACAAAGTAAAATCACGAACCACCTGTTCATATGATTAGCAATACAAGAGGAGATGCGACTGGATGGCAAAATGTAGCAAAAAAGTAAAGTAAGGTTCTCATAGTTAAGCGCAGCACGTTCAAACTTACAACATAGACTTACTTTAGTAAAAACTAAGAAGTTCACAAACTTTCAAGCGAAGTTAACAGTCTTGGAGTCCGGAAAATCGTTTCATAACCCCACCTTGTTCGGTGTACGAGCGGTGAATAAGTTAGGAGAAGGCCTTCGACACCTAAATGGCTGTTGGATTTTTAACTTCCCGCTTTGAGCCGAGCGTTGAAAATCTAACAGCGCATTCATTTAAGTGTAACCTAGTATTAGTGAAAACGGGGATAAAAGCTTACCTCTTTCCCAGGTGATCGACTCAATCGGGTAGCCGGCGACCGGACATTTGATATTCAGGTCGCTACCGGCTACTGCTGTAACTTTGGGCATCTCTCTGATGTACGGAAGCCCATACACGTTGACTCTAGCAGCATGAAGCGCTTTCCCCGCAGAGTTGGAAGCGACGCAAGCGTACTCGCCGCCATCTTGCTCCGTAACGCGGCTGATGTTCAAATGGCTCACGACGTCGTCTTGCAGCGTCACGTGCTGCCCGACTACGAACCTAAATGCGAGATTATGTTGGTGTCTGAATAAAGAGAAAATATTCAAGTGCTGTTAAAATTTTAACTACCTATTGTCTAGAAAACTGGCGATTGATGAGATTGTACCAAAACTAGCAACATAAAAAGTTCTGCTTTCGTAAAATGTGACCCTCTTTGTTTTACAGCTGTCATTAAATTGTTTACTTTAGAGATAAACGTATCAATATAACTGAAATCCGATCAAAACACGCTTAGAACTTTTATTACAGGATTGCCAACACGTGAATACCTATGGATGACAAAAGTTTGTCAGTTACTACAACTTTTATTGCTACATTATGTTTTGATTACTTTTGATATCGAGACCAGATTGTAAAGTAAAAGTTTGTCAATTTAAATTTTAAAGTCTCCTTGGCCTACATCACCTTCTGTATAGGACAAACGCAAAGACACGATTAAATAGGTGATTTTACATGTACATCGATAAGAACGTTCATAATTATTATAACTTCTTATTTATATTCTTAACATTGCATAGTTTACAATAGCGGCGCCGGTATGCGCTTTTCACTACGCTATGAGCTACGGCGTAGCACTTTGCTACGAGCTACGGTGTAGCACTGTGCTACAATCGCGTGATCACCACGCTTTCGCGCTTTGAAACATTTTCATTTGTTTGATGGTTGAGACTATTAATTTAATTATTTTCTAAGTGAAACTACTATTAAAACTTAAAAAACAGTAAATAGTCATAAAAAATAATATTGACGAACCATTGCCTATTCTTATTTTTAAAATCAAAAATATTAATTTGGCTACAAATATGGTACAATAGAACCACAAGACAAGAGTGATCCATAAAAGTGGTTACTTACCGCGAGTTAGTGGGAATGGGAAAACCATCAAGCAACCACGTGAACTGTGGAGGAGGATATCCCATAGCCACACACTTCAAGGACACACTCGGTCCTGGCTGCAACGTTTGTTCCGAGAACCAATACACCAACTCCGGCTTAGATTCTGCAACAAATAACATAAATAAATCATCTCTTTTGAGAATTGTTTCTACTGGTAGAACACTCGATTCCACTAAAACCATGTTTCGAGATAACTGGGTTATTCTTTAAAAATACTGAGAAGTTATTGAGGTGGTAGGTTATATTTTATAGCACAATATATAATATTTTCTCAACAAGTTTTGGAGAAACTAAACTTATGATAACGTTGTGGTGAGGGTGTTATCTGTAAGTGTGGGAAAGTAAAATTGTTCCTTAAAACCCTCTAGTATTCCTGTACCTTTGTCAAAGAGGACTTCATTTAGCATTAGTCAGGAATATTCCTTTAACTCTCATATAAACAACCCCATTAACTGCTGAGTATTAAAACAAAGACTAAGCTTATTATCTCGGGGAGAAAGGGGAAAGAATAATAACCCCCTCGGTCTACGTCAGAACAAACTGTGCAATGCAGTAGGTGCAGTGAGTTCTGTCTGATTAATATTCAGCTCTGTAGACGTTCGAGGGAACTCTAGACTTGGCGTTATCAAATGTTTGTAAGTATAGAAAATGAACGTGTTTTTTTTCTTTTTTAACCAATCTATTTTTACGTCCGCTTTGTTCGTTGATAGTCTCGAGATGTTACTGATTTTCTATCGCAGTAATTAATTTTCCTGTTCTTGGAGTGATGTTTATTCCAGTAATGCTTGATTGAACACTTCTCATTATTTCTTGTTCGTTTCTTTGTTCAGGCAACATTATGTAATGAATAGATAGAGGTGTCAGCACCTCCATTTATTTTTTATATTTGTTTGTTGTGAATTTAGAACAATTAGAGCTTCATTCTGCGCTACATAAACTATAAAGCAGCCAGTTTCCATATCAGGTAAGCTGTATAAGTAGTTAAGGTCGGTATTACGGAGACAGACAGACGGGCGGACGGGCAAATCCGTCAGGCCGTCTGTACGGCACGCGCGCTCCGCCTGGGCATAATTTTTCCACCTCGAATGATAAAGCAGGCGCGGCTCAGTTGCGCTATATAAAACTTTTACGATTGGATTAGAAAGATATTCAGATCCGTTTGTTGAGCTTAAAACTTGGTTTTGGAAAACGGTTGATTAAACAATTTCGATACAGTGTTCTGCGTTTGTAATAATTTGTTTGGTGCTACAAAGGGATTTTTGAATTTTAGAATAATACAACTGAGAGTGTTGCTGTTTTTGTCTTATTACGTTTAAAATGGATTTGAAATGGGTCAATTGGGAGTTATCATCATCATCATCATCAGCGTCCACAATGTCAGCTTCAGGTTTTCCTCGCTATTGCAACAATGTCGTCTCCCCATTTCGCGGCCAGACGACCGACATCAGTATGAATGATTGTGAATCGTAAAAATATAAGTAATTTCTATACGGTATTCATGTTTATCCATTTAGGATGAATGTTACACAAATAACTTTTCCGTTTTAATTAAAATTCACAAATAAAAAAAAAACAAAGAACGGATCAGAAAAGTTGACGTCCAACAAAAAGGAGAATATCCAAATGAATTGAAAGTTTCGTGAGGCGTATCCTCCGGATTACTCTTTGACCTTATTTCAAAAATTCACGCTCGCAAACACATGTCTCGTTGTCGTTGATTCTTTTGATTGTGCTTCATAATTAAAGGGAAATTCGAAATTCTTGAATTAATTTGACCGTTTAGATAAAAGAGGTGTGAATGCGCGTTAAGCTTGTACCTTGTAATCTTTTCATTATCATAGTTATTTTTGTTTACGTTTACATTAAACAATCTAAATAATTTATATGCATAACATTTCTTTGCATAATTCAGAACTGTACAAAGGAAAGCGGGGTCCATTAGTATTCTAATACAGTGCAATAAGTGTCTACTTAGTTCCGGAGTTCTGTATTTTATTCTGCTGGTTTTAGAATCGGACAGTGTTTTGGTGTTTGGTTTGTAGTTCCATTTGGAACGTGCATCCTTGTCTGTGGCCTTAATGTTCTCATTAGTAAATAACTAGCTATGTTTATATGCACAAGTAGTTATCTACCTACATATTTCGAATTGTCCTAAAGCGTTTTAATTTTAGCCCAGGTTCTGGGTAAGTTATAATGTCTCTGTTAAAAACTATTCGTAAAAATCTTATTGCGATTATTTGTATTTGCTCAGCCATAATTTTGTGAAGAGCACACGTTATTGAAACTTCTAACTATCTGTTCTCACAGACCGTTGCACAAATTTATAGTTAGACAAAATATCAAAACTGCTTTTGTTCTTATTCAAACTAACGTTGTATCAGTGTGTAGCAGTGTGGGCACCCTTATAAATAGTTCAATAAACTGTGGATTAAAATTATGTTTAGTTCGCGATATTTCTGGGTTTCACATAAAATGTAATAACGCAGAAGGGTTCCATCCCTTCATTAGAGACCACATTAAATTGCGACATTTATTCCGTTACCATTAGTTGTCCGTTTCGGCTCCAGCCTTTATGGTTAGTTGTATAACCACTTCGATTTTGTTTACGTTAACTATGTGGAAGCTGTTATTTATGGGGTTTTGTTATCTGCTGATATATACGATCATAGTTACCTATTTTTATAAAAAGAACCCGAAAATGAAACGGACGTATAAATCAAAACGGTGAAGGAAAACGTTTTGAGGAATGCGACATGTCTTAGAACCAAAAATTCGAAGACATGTGACATCTACTAACACGCACTGGGCCCGCGTAGTGGATTACGGCCCGCGTAGTGGATTACGGCCCACTCCCACTCACTGAGAGGAGCCCTGTGTTGCATGCATGCCGGTTTCCTCAAGATGTTTTCGTTCACCGTTTTGAGAGCAGTGGTGATGAAATAATTTACACAAAGTAAAGCTGGTTTAGAACCTACGACCTACACATCGTAAGTCGCGGCCGTTTCCACTGGGCCACCACTGCTCTTGTGAATACAACTGACCGTTATCCGTCCCAAACCCGTACCTTTACAGAAGCTAACGTCTACAAATTTTCTACATTAAAGTTTCGGTTTCCCTATATCCAAGAATTGCAGAAATGTCGCCCCTATCGACGCCATTTTCCAAAATCATAACGTAAACAAAGCAATTATAGCGAAGTCTCAACAATTCGCATAAATTCTATTAGTCTGTGATGCACAAAGCGCCAGACGCGACACGTAGGCATGATTGTTGTCGCACAATAGTTTACCTGCCGTTAGACGCGTCTGTGAACTTGCCCGACGCTATCAATAGATTCGAGATACAAGACCGCTTTGTATCTCGTACCATCAGTGTTAATAAGATCGGGTTTAATATTAATGGAGAGCAAGATAACACATTCCTGACCGCAAAATACACGCTTGGACGTGAGCTGCGGTCGCCAGACCGATAAATAATACAAGATTTGAGACTATTCAGATATTATTGTAAAAATACAAAAGTTACTATTTAAGAACAGTTAAGATACATTTGAAAAACGTACCAGCTGTTTATGAGTTTATTATAGCAGAAAACGTTAAGCAGAAAACGTTAAGCAGAAAAACGTACGTCACAGTTAGAAAGAATAGAAGAAAGAAAATAAAAGATTTATTTTCACAGAAACACGTGCCATAAGAAAGACAAGTTAGCTCGAAAATTCAAAAAAAAAAAAAAAAACAAGTACCTAGAGAAATCTTGTTAGAAATCTTTCCATCATAAGGTACTGCAGATATTTAAATATACTTTTTATTTTATTTTTTTCAGTGTGTAATGAATAAGTAACCAACATAAGCACAAAGTTTTTAACTTTTTAAATATTTGTTAGGCTAGGTTCACATTGGTTCGCCTGATATTTGAAGGTATTAGATGTTCTATGAAATAGGGATGTATGATAAGTAAATTTAGAAATTTTCGAACAAATAATGTAATCTAAAAGAACGCGTAGTAAAATGTAGTTCCGTCCTTGTCGCGTGGTACGGTCAATGTATGGCGCTAGTATGAAGTCACATGGTCTTGACGTCACTTTTATGATAGGTCGTTGTCTAGCAGTTATTTTAAAACGTTTATAACTTGGCAACTTTTCTAGCGTTTTTATTTTTATAATAACGTTTGCACTATTTGCAAGCAAATTTTATTCACAGTTAAAATAAAAAAAAATGTTGTCATATCCCTGCCGAAGCCTTTGAGAGATATACAATGTGACAGAAGATTCTTTGAATTTTAAACTTACTATAAATATTGAATAATACTAGATAGTGGGATATTATGCGGGTAGAGAAGCTGGGTACAATATTATGCGGGTACAGCAAGTATTTAGCGTATCTACCTACTGGTGGTAAATAATGTTTAGTGGCTTTAGCAGAAACAGAATAGGCTTAAACTTTCTCAAGAATCCGTAATTTGTAGTAAACTTCAGCAAGTTTGGATTATCTGGAGAGGCTCTAATGAGGCTCTAGGGAATATAAAACAATGTCTACCTATGTGGAACAGACAGACGACCAGGTTTAACAAAGGAGTTCAAGGGTAGTTTTGAAGTTTCTCCAACCTATAGCATAGACCTATTTGTTTTGCATAGAAGAACCGTCTTATTGAGCTAATAAGACGGTTAAGATTGAAGATAACTTTAGTCTTGCAAAGTTCGACAATCAGGTTACACCAACAGATAAAACAGAATCGAAATCTGTGTGCATTTTTCATACTAACATTATAAATGCAAAAGTATGTATTTCTGTTTGTCTGTGTGTCTCTTACCTTTTCACGCCTGAACCACTGAACAGTAGTGCTATTCTGTACCCTCTCACCGTGAAAACTTAGGTGAAGTGAGCGTGGAGTGAGCTGTCAGTGCCGCTGATGCTAGGTATTGACCAAGACGGGATGACACTGACAGCTCACTCCACGCAAGTCTTCACGGTGCGATTTTTACAGAATCGACATGCTGATCGTTTTGAAATTTGACAGTTTGTAATTTGTTCTCTGGAGAAGTAGAAAGAAAAGAAAGAAAGAAAAATAGATTTATTTGTCACAGAAACACGTGCATACAAAATAAATCGATTACAAAACTAAAAAAAAAACAAAGCTGATTTATTATTACGAACACAGAACCGAACTCGGCAGCTGCACGCCGTGACTGTGACAAGAAGGCTTCCACTCAGCATGATGCTGTGCTATACATACATACGTACATTTTATCCTGGATATTTGATGAAATCTAGACTCATATTATAAGGGGGTAAAACTTGTTTGTTTGTAAGTTTTTATTTAGTGGGTAATCTCTGGAAGTAGAACTACTGGTCGAATTTGAAAAATTCTTTTTGCAGAATGTAAGTTAGAAAGAAATCTAAGCGAAAACGCAATAAGGGTGAGTCGTGGGACAAGAAATTTCCGACGAATTGTAGACGAAATCTCGGGTAAAAGCTAGTATAAAATACACGCAGACAGGGTCGTGGGTAACAGTTCGTTATTATAAACCATATCTACGAATAACAAGCAATAATTCATAAACCAATGTGTAGTAGGATGCGGTTTTTCAATCACAAAAAGGCCAATACACTTGGGAGTTTCGACTTCCAGACCATTCTAAAATGCAGCGTTTTATCAACGGTAGTGGTTCGAAGTCATTCCTCCCTGTCTGGTCGGGTTTACTTCGCGCCGTAACAAATGAGGCTTGTTAACAGAAGGTCAGCTACTTGTATTATTTATAGGAACCTTGTCCCACACACTTGTGGGAACATCGACTTAAAACCTTCTTCTTGAGATTTGCCTTTCACTTCGATCTGTTCTTGAGTTACTTCTAATATTTTTGAAGGAAAAGGCCGTCGGTGTCGTTTCCAAATTCTTAGAGGTCTTTTGCTAGGAATTTATTTATTTCTAAGTTTGTTTAATGGGATTAAAGAGCTTAGTTTTGAGAAATGCGAATCTTGCTTGAGTACGTTCAGGGAAAACGATTTTGTTTGGGATTTATTTTCTATAGTTTGTTTTTGGAGGGATTGGAGACTTTGACGGTTATTTATAAGATACAAACTGGTGTCAGAAGAATGTTTTTAAGCATTTTTAAAGGATAGACTTCTGAAGTTCTGATTGAACAACGTCTACTTGATCTACTCGAAAACGAGGTGGGTAATGTATATCTGTCTTTAATTCTTGACACACGTGTTGGGTTGTCAAAGTCCATTAACTTCATGAAAAGAGATTTTACGACACAAGGCAAACAAAAAAAAAAAATCGGCATAGAAATAAGTGGTTGGGTGTAACGTCACGGCCCTACTTATTCTGAACCCCAAGAGCAGCGACACCAAATAGCGGGGAACGAATTAATAATGAAACAAAGCGGCTTATATTTCGCGGTAGGGGCGGGGAAAACCGACCTTATGAGCTGCAAGATACGATCTTAATTGGTAATGCTTCGGTTAGTATTTAGTGCGGCTGTTGGATGCGCCCGCGGCAGCTGCCTGCGTCACTGAAGCTCTTTGTTTGAGCTGAAGAGCTGACTCTAATAGCTTGCACCGGATCTGCGCTTAAAAATGGACTTTTAAATATTTTATGGAGAAGTCGGGCGGACGGATAAAAAGTTAAAAATTTACATACCTACCGTATGCACTCGTGTATAGAAAGTAATGTGGATACTCAACGTAAATATAGAACTAATTTGCTGGTTTATTTAGACGTTCATTCTATGTTGCTAGAATTGCGCCTTGCGGAAACTTCCTTAATTGAAAAAAGTGTCTGCCCCTTCATAAAACTCATTAACAAATCTTTTGAATTTACGACAATATCATTGAAATGTACAAAGGTAAACATTTTAGGAATAAATGAGAATCATAACAAAAATTTTTCTACGAACAGAGCGCGCATTTTTCAGAGGTCAATTTCTAGATTATAGTACTGTAATGTGTAAGTCTATACACAAAAAGGAACAGTTAGAGATAAAATGAATGCTGTGTGATTGCACAAGGAAAAAACTCTTAGCATTAGATAAATCACTCGGAGGTAAACAAATTAAAAGGATTTGCTAGCGAAGGTTAATATACAAAGCAGTTTAATGAATTTAATCAGAGCTCCTCGTAGTACACATATATATCTAGATGTGGTACTATTATATCAGGTAAGCAGCCAGTTATCAGACGCTCAGCATGGGTTTCGACCGGAAAGAAGTACCACCAGTACTCTTCTTTGTCACATGGCTCATCTGGTGCCGAGGGTGCATAGTGGGGGACATACCAATGCTGCTTACTTTGATTTCAGAAATGCATTCGACCTAGTCGAAAATGACATATTGCTTAAAAAGTTAAGCAGGTGTTGGTTTCACCCCACACTCTCTTCAGTTTTTTGCCATATTTGAGGGATAGGCAGCAATATGTGGAATGTGCGGTACATGTGTCGGATCATTATTTCACGAGGTCCGGGGTAAGTCAAGGGAGTAACCTTGGTTCTTTGGGCTTTCTGCAGACGGTAAACGACCTGCCAAAAGTAGACAAAGACGCTAACTGTTTGTGGTTTGCCGAAGGCATCAAATTGTCCCTCGCCGTAAAAAGCGGTGATGGTTGTGTCAGGCTACAGGGGGACATTGATAGGGTAGTCAGCTGGAGCAACGACAATCTCTTGCAGTTTAATAGTTCGAAGTGTGTGACCATCACAATCCCATCTTGCATACCTACGATTTTGACGGGGTGCCTATGGCACGGGTCACAGAAGTCCGAAGGAGTTGGGAGTAAGCTTTAACACCGGTTTGACTATTCGTGATCACATCATGTGTAGCTGTAAAAGAGCGTATAGAAATGTAGGTTTCATGTATTGTACAGTCCGAGGGTTCACGAATATGAAAACCATTATGGCAATAAACAGGATAAGTTTTTAATCAGTGCGCAAACTGTAACCATGAATTTTGCACGTGATTTTAGACCCCCAAGACAGACGCAAAGGCACCACTCGTCGCGTGACACGCGGTGCCTTTGTGTCGTGTCGCGTGTCGCGTCAGTCTGTACGAGTCTTTAAGGGAGGCGCCGCTGACGCTTGCACTCCTCACGCTCAACCTCAAAGCGAGAGTGAGACAGACTGGTTTTGTTGTTCTCTGAGTGAATTCACAAATAATGCATTGTTTAATATTTATTATGTAAGCGTTATTAAGCAGTGTATCCCTTTTACCCGTTAATGTATCCAACCTTATGCATTTTAGGTATGGTAGGATACAATGAGCTGAAGGTTAGTAGGGATCTTGCACTCACCTCTTCAGGACAGGAGTACGTGTGGCGACGTGTCGAACCGCGCGCTATGACCAACCTGTTAAGGGAGGCGCCGCTGACGCGTGCTCTCCGCACGCTCAACCTCAAAGCGAGTGAGTCGGACTTATTTTATGATTCTCTGAGTGAATTCACAAGGAATGCATTGTTTAAAATTAGTAACATGTAAGCATCTAAGATTATGTTAGTTGCGCATTTATCGCATTATACATATTTTTGGTCCTGTTACAACCTTTATTTACATTTTACCTGCCCAATTGGGCCTGCCACAAAGTTACGGAGTAAATATTTGTTTTGTTTTCCTTCCAAGATTACAAATGCGTGGCGTCAAAACATTTTGTTAAAAACGCGCTGTAGTATTGGGGCCACGTCAAAACTTTCAGCTTTGCTAACTTCTGTTTATGATAAAGTTGGGAACTGACACTGGCAGTAAGTGGAAAAGTTATATAGAACCCTTGTTTATATCACATAGTTGTAGAGGCACACTAGATAATTTGTTGAGCAAATTACCACCTCGCCAGCTCATTGGTTTCATAAAATACGAGTTGTAACTCAGCGAAGTTTTTAAATTAATTGTTGTGGTGCCAAGTGGGAAATACTAACAACATTTATTATGTAACAACTGAAAAATACGACACTGTGACGTAGCTTTTCCTTGAGTTGAATTCATTTTGCCGTAGCGTTGACTTGACTACCTACTTTGTAGATAAATCCCAGCCAAGGAAAATCTGGGATCAAATTATTTTGTTAGGTAGGTATATGAAATGTTTCAGATGGTTTTCATACCTTGCGAGACGTAAGGGTTTAGAAATGGGTCGTATGTTAGCGAGTTGACGTGAAGCAAGTTAGGTATGCTCAAGGTAGCTATATAATACATTACATTACCTACTTCAGTACCTTAGTCCAGGATTATGAGGACAAAATGACTGTTGGTATACAACGCATGTCGCGTACAAAGTCTAACTTAGACCTGTCTTACAAAGACAGATGTTCTACTCGCAACAATGACAGATGACCTTATACAGACAGGGTGGCTCTCTGTGAGAGGGAGTGAGCAGTAATCCACCACGTGGGCTCAGTGCGGATTGGTAGATGTCACATGTCTTCGAATTTTTGCTTCTAGGACCTGCCGCTTTCCTCACGATGTTTTCCTTCACCGTTTTGAGAGCAGTGGTGATGAAAATATTTACACAAAGAAAAGCGCCTGTCTGGGTTCGAACCTAATCAACATACACGCAACTATACATCTCAGTAGAGGGGCAGGTTAGTTTTTCAAGACCAGCTTCATGCTGTAGAAAAACTATTAACGCGATTTCAGAAACGCTTACCTACCTTTGTTGTTCGTAGATAACCATATGTTTTAGTGTTTACACTGTCATTTTTGATAGGAACCTTACAGAAAGTAAATTAAGAGAATATGAGAGTGGTGACATTGTCCAAGAAGCAATTAGAGATATAGCCAAAAATTTAACATTGAATTTGTTGCCTTATTAGGCACACCAAACACACATAACACACAACACACTCACACACACACACAACACACACTCACACACAACACATTTTCAATTAATAAAAAAGATGGCGGGTTTATATCACACGATCTATAAAATTGTATACGACACTAGTGTATGTACACGTATCGTAAATAAATAAAATAAATAATCACTATTAAAAAAAATATAACGAATTGAGTGATTTAAACACTGGTCTACATGATTTGCTTACATTTTTTTTTCATCGGATATCTTCTGAACAGAATATACTCGCATGAATATATACTGAAACTACGCTGCACCCCACTTCCTGTTGCAAGGTTGTATAACTTCTTAACTTTAAACGCTAAAAACGTCTGGACATCTAAAATATTGTCTAAGTTACCTCTTGTGCCAGTGAAGTTCCAGTCAGCATCGTGTGTGTGTGTGCTTCGAGCGTACGGCGTGCGCCGCGAGCGGTTGCCGGGAGAACGCAAATGGCCCTCGAACACTGCAAACATACGGTCCTTTTACTCAAGAAAACGTTTCTATATTCAAAAAGTCATGGATGCTTTGTTTTTGGTAATTTGTTCGTCATTTAGGAAATAAACTTCACACACGGACCTGTTGTGAGTGTATATTTTTTTTACCGGCCAAGTGCGTGTCGGACCATGCACAATGAAAGGTTCCTTATTTGGGATGAGATTATCCCAAGAACAAACTTAACTTTGTAGTTGAAATAATGTTCTCCTATACATTGACATACGTCACGGTTAATTCTGCAACTGCAAATGTATGTTTGTAATTAAAATGAAAGGTTTTTTTTATAAGATAAAACTACAAATGAATGATTTTCGGACTTTTTCGTTTACTGTGAGACCTTGTTTTTTGCCAAATTTCATGATTCAAGGTCAACGGGAAGTACCCGTATTGTACCCGTGTATAGTAGGTTTTGATTTATTTGCGAGCATAAACTGCCGTATTTTTTAAGGCGTTGACTTAGGGTCTTGATTTTTTTAGAGCTCCAAAGGACTGTATTTCAACTTGATACCTCCACGCGTTCCTGAGAAAGAGGGTCTTGATAGACCGACAGATAGACAGGTGAAGTGATCCTATACGGGTTCCGTTTTTTTTCCTTTTAAGGTACCTACTGAACCCTAAAAATGGTGTTATTGACGAAAACCTGGCTTTAACTACTTATCATGCAATAATAATATTGTTATTAGTCGAAATCACGTTAGCTCTATTATAGGTGGTTCTGCTTAGCCGTCTGATTTGTCAAATCACTTCGTCAACCATCCACATTACTACGTGTAAACGGCCCCGAATATTTGTAAAAGCAGGAGAAAGAAAGAATTCCGTGGTTATCCCAAGTCTAAGGATAAACTTAAGATTAAGTTTAAATTACCAATGAATGGATAACAGTCCATTAAATGTTCTAACTTTTCTTTTATTTTCAAGTGAGCGCCGTTTAGAAACTTTTCTGCTAAAACAATAAAATGTTCAAGGTATTTTTACAAGAAAAAAGTTATCCAATCAATTTTTTAATTACAAACTAGGTTTTAAACTGAGCAGATTTTTTATCCTTTTGTAATGTAATACATTCGTTAAATTTTCAAGAAAACAGCTGAACTCCAATTACTGTAAAATCTAATTGGAATGAAATTTTTTGCTGAGCTTGAAATACATAATAGCACAATTTTTTACCATCTATTAAGTATTCGGAAACTCCATAAGCCTGATCCTTCGTATTACTGACAAAACACTGATAAACTCCTTGGTCGTCCTTCTGTGAATTCTTGATATGTAGTCTTAGGCCGTCTTCAGAAATCTTGAGTCTTTCATTCGGTTTTACAACTTTCGCGTCATGCACCCAGTAGACAAGCTCGATTGGATGCCCCGACACTTTGCATTCAAATGTGACGTCGGCATTCGTTTTCGTTCGTACGACTTCTGGTTTTATTCGGACGGAGATAGGTTCTGTAAAAGAGAAAAATATGTTAGAACGAAGTAATACCGTTATTTAGTGTGTAATAAAATTTTACGATTAGTCCAATTACGACGGTAATATGGAAGGAATCGTGTTCAGGAAAAGGAAATTGTTTACATAAATTAAGGGGATGTCTTTCTCACGTATTTTAACTGGAGAGAGGCTGGATATACGGTGTGTTAGTTGCGTATTTTTTCCTCCTTTGAAAAAAAAAACTTACAAGAAACGCAAGCATTTATTTTATTGTTCACTAATAAAAGTAAGGTTTGTAATAAATACACTTCGTACGTCAATAATAAGACAGAAAGAATATGTATTGAAAAAACAGGTTTCACAACCAGCTATTGTACGTTTATGACAATGGTTATAGAGGGTTATATAAATTGAAATAGAGGCAATCTCGAGCTCTAAACCGTTGAGTACGGTTGTAACTGAAGTATATGCCAATTGTAACGTGCAATAACACTAAGTGGAAATGCTGAACTGAAATCATAAACATCCGCACATACTAATTCATTACTGTGAAATCTCGAAATACAAAAGGCTTTGTAATTTTCGGATTTAGGTGGATTGATTTGTTTTATAAGAGCAGTGTTGGCCCGGTGGTAACGGCCGCGACTTACGAGTTGTAGGTGGTTGTTTCGAACCCAGACAGGCGCTTTACTTTGTGTAAATTATTTCATCACTACTGCTCTTAAAAAGGCGAAGGAAAACATCGTGAGCATGTGTTAGAACCAAAAATTCGAAGACATGCGGCATCTACCAACCCGCACTGGGCCCGCGTGGTGGATTACGGCCCACTCTCTCTCTCATAGAGAGGAGGCCTGTGTACTAGCAGTGGGATAATAGGCTGATTATGCATTTGTTTTATAAATGTATAGTGCTTATTGTTTTTAGCTATAAAGCTATTTGACTAAAGTGTGTCTGTGTTGTTTGTTCTGTTGGTGTAAAATAAATGAGGAATACACTGTTTATTGAATATATTTAAAATGCATAAACTTCCATAGTATGTGATTTTTCCAGCACAAGAAACTGGTTTGTGCCTAGCTCTCCACACCTGAAGACATTTGTATCTCAGTGCCAGCAGGCGCAGACTTAACTGCTGAGTTTAAAATTATTTTTATATGGAAATTTTGCTCAAAGTTCCTTGTATAGCAAAAGGAAGGATTTTAGAAAATTATTCATCCTCTAATGGGGTTCATAAAGGGCGGTGTTCACCAATGAAACTGAGCGCGATCAGCACATTATATACGTTTACGAGCTGTCAGTGCCTTTATTTTCTATAGAATGTTGACACTGACAGCTCTTAAACGCGATGCAGCTCTAAGTGATGTAACTTTGTACAGAGGTTTGTCATTTTTGCCGATCGGAAATCCCGTTACACATCCCAGGTTGTATTAAACTAAAGTCTTACGTATAAAGTATTTTCCAATTAATCCAGAACTAAACTAAACTATACACTAACCTGTGACAATAAGCGTGAAATGCACGGACTCTCCTCCCACGGTGTTGTTGAGCCAGCAGACAAACCGGCCAGCGTCTTCACGACGAACCGCTTGCAGGTTCAGCAGACCGCTACCAAGGAGGCGAGCCCGAGGCCATAGAGATGTCTTCTGTATCGGGATTAGCTCCTCGTGGTGCTCGCGAAACCACCTGTGAAGAGAGAGAAGAATAAAAACGAAAGAAGAATGCAGTATAAACAAAGACAAATGTCGAGAAGAATGATCACTGATGTTATTTCCAGCTTTGTTTAAATTAATTTACTGCAATCAAAGTAATTTGTTTCAATTAGACCATGAACAGCCACTTGAAAAGTTACAAGCAGAATATAATTGATGAAAGACAGATACGAAATTAAAGAAATAGGTATTGTGTCTTCCTTTGTTAGCCGTATTCCAGACTCCTGGCAGTCTTTAAACAGGGACCAAAAATAAAACAGCCCTTACAACAAAAGTTCAGTACACAGAGCTTAAGTACCAAAATAGTCGCTTACAAGATACATAAGTTTCTGAAGGTCAATTAATAATAAAATTAAAATTGTGCGTTACTATATTTCTAAGTAGGCAAAGTAATGTCGTATTCTGACGGAAAAGGGTACATTCAACAAGCTGAAGATGTCAATAGTGAACAAGTTGTGACAAATAGCTCATTGTCACGAGACACCTATTGACATGTTTCGCACGGGCTTTCAACGTTATATCGATTCATCGTCCCATACAAATTGTTGCTAGCGATTCTTTTCCTGCTCTTTCGAACATAGGTACCTATCGTAGTTACTTTTATTCGGAATTTCCGATAAGTATCTTTTATATGTAAAGCGAAGTTATAAGCGAAGGAAAACGAAATCACATAAACTTTTATGCGAAAATATATTTACAAAGAGGAATAATCCCTCTGTATATACATGTGTCTACATCAAGGATAATGCAATTGCATACATAAAATCAATCCAAAATATTCCTGTGCCTAACTTACTCAACCCGGTAGCTTATAATTACAGCTAAAGCATTATAGTAAGCCTATTTATTGTTATTAACTAATAGAAATCAACGGATATTGCATCGTTTTAATAGGAATAAATAGCAACAAACCCTTGAAGTTTTGATGGTTTTATGATGTTTTATTACTCAATGAAGTGAGCGACTGAGCTCAATGATGATGTTTTTGATTTACTTTCTATAGTATATATCGTCTCGTATACAAGAAATGGAACCCATACTCTATATCTATTCTACACACACTAGTATTCAATGAAAAGGATTCCAAGAAGCAATATCTATTAAATGCCGAAAGTCCTTTATGAGATGCGCAGACATTTTTATCGAACAAGTAATGGGAAATATTCGTAATGCCGTTTCAAGTATTAAATAACCCTTGACATACAAGTTAATGTTGAGCGAAATTTGTTTGAGGTTAAATTACAGACTCTGGGGTTGAAGTGGAGCAACTTAGGCCCTTTGTACTTTGCACACACATTTTTATTGCCGTGAGAAACTACAGTTTATCGCCGTGTGTAGGCGCGGTCGGTCAGTGATGTATAATATAATATAAGTTTTTATTTATTTTCTCTCACAATGGTTTTGTAGTCGTTTACAGTTTTGAACTATACAAGTCACCAGACCCCACTTAGTGGCATCATAAATAAACAGGCAGGTAACATGTTTTTCTAATAAACAATAATAAACATAATTAGATAAATGAAAAGAAACATATTAAATAACATAACAAAAGCAGTCACAGGGTGTGTGTGAATGTGTATGTGAATTGAAACCACAATGTGAAGATGAATGGTGGTGCGTGTGCATGTGAATGGTGGTGATTGTGAAGGGAATTATTTGAGTAAGTAAGTAAATATTATCTAATAGTGTGGAGCAACTTTTTCGTTTGGATCACTATGGAAGTTTGGCACTACGTCACGGCGCAGTCGCCGTTAACCATATAACCGTGTTATATTAAGAAAGTAGTAAAGATTTTCCACGACGCGGTTAACACACCGCCGTGCCGTAAAGAAACCGTGCCGTGTACAAAGGGCCATATTCCGAATCTGTCTAGATTGTGTTACGCGAAAGAGACCGTCGCATAGTTTCAGCTTTCAACTTGTTTCAGAACACAACATGACGGCAAAAGCTTTGTGAATGCAGTCTTATACCCTATGCGCAAATTCACGGAAATTAAATGGCTATGTGGCGGGAAATCTTTAATGTTCTCCAAGTTAGATTTCCTTTTAGAAATAGGTTTGAATGGAGTTGAAATGCACCGAGACATTTGCGTTCTAAAAGGTTCCACGAACTATGGCTGTATATGAAAGTTTATGGCGTATTCAGCTCGCCACCGTAATTCTTTGAAAACATAAAATGTTATCAGCTCACTGAAGTAGTTTGCGAACTTTCATGCAGTCTATAACTCTCAGACGTTCTGAAATCACCAGAGATTTTGTTATGGTTTAGTTCTTAATTTATCTGGCATGTTAGATTCTTGTGGTACAACTATTTACTACTTGGGTAGTTTCGAAAAATCTCGTGCTGCTGACGCCCTTACAGTGAATAGCGATCTACCTAAATAGAAGCAAAACTTTTCATTCGTTTAGGCACTAATTGCAACCACATTTAAAAGACAAATACAAAGTGAAGGAAGTTCTGCCAGCCATCGACCCATAAGCTCGGTTTGCGCGGTAATTTGACTAAACACGACCAAGTTTGGCCGCTGTAACTTGGCAACATTTTCCCGTGTGTACTTAATTCCCAGGTAGGTACGTAACTAGAGTCCGAAGCGACGTAGGTAGGTATTAATTTATGTTGTTTCAGCGTTTATTCGGTCGCTGGCAAAATTCTAACTAAATTACCTGTGAGATACCGACTCAAAGCTGCTTTAAAACCGGTGACCCTTTCACTGGTCTCCCACACACTTGGGTATAAACGGCAACGTAACAGCTGTCTAAACTTATGAAAATCTATTTAAATTACACTCCATTTCGCTATCCAGCGACAAGCTAAGTACAACAGCAACATAGATCGAGCTACATTTCCAAGGTTATAATGCAATTTACCGGGTTTTGCGGGCTAAATTGCTCCTTGGCAGTTAAAACGAATCACGTCGCGTGGGGATTATAAAATTGCGGTTAAATCTCGAAACGAGATCAAAACGCGTTGACGACGGAATAAAACGGTCCGTTTGACCGTCGCGTCGTGTGTATCGGCAGATTTAAGGGATTTCAGCGGTGAATTTAAACACGTTGTTTCCCGACTTAATGCTTGTAGTCGTGGTAGGTATTATAAATAAAAATTAAATGCTTTTGGGAATACAATATAATAACGTGTTCAGGGTGCTGGTTGGGCTTCCACGCTACTGTAGTGCGTCTGCGTTGTTTGTGCACACAGACGGCTTTCACACTGTGCTGCGGCGCCGCATCGGTCTTCTCCGTTCCGCACGCGTGTAAGCGCCAACAGCATCCTGAGCGTGCTTAGTCACAAACTGAACAGCCCCCTTCAAGGGCACTGGTTTCAAGCACAAGTGCGTGTGCCCAGAGGGCGGCTATTACATTTTTTTTTTTTTTTTTGTAAGTGCAAGACTTGAGAACGGCTAGCCGCGATTTGGCTGTTGTTTTTTGTTTCAAAACGTTCGTAATCTTTTCCACAGAAAACTAATTCAGACGCGTCTTTCCAATTTAAACAAGGCTAATATGCAGCAATAGGAAAGTGCTCGCGTATACAGTGTAATGCTGTTTTTAAATCTGTGATTACAATATATACACGAATTTTGCGTACCTACTGCTCGTGTATAGTTTGTAATGTGTACGCACGCGTTCTCGTTCTAAACTATACTGCATCACTTACGCCTGACAGGAGTTTTGATAAAAACATTATTTAACAAAATCATTAATTACCCATTAATGTCATAAACATATCATCTTATTGTTATCATTACATTATCATTAACTAACGATTTATTTAATTTTCAATTTAATGTATTTTTTTTTGTTTTAATTTGTGATTTATTTTTGAAATCGGTAAAAACTGAATGTCCTTGTTTCTATGGGATTTTTGTTTAAATTACTGAAAGGACATGACAACGTCTGTCGGGTCAGCTAGTATGGGTATAAAATGTCAGCTCCATTTTAAAACTTCGACGAAGAGCTGAAGGATTTCAGTAACAGCATTGAAATGTTTCAGAATACATTTATTAAACTGTTTTCGCCCTTTATTTTGATACGTTGAAGCGACCAGCACTTTTCCAGGAAATGGCAGAAATATTAAATTTCACTCGAATTCGCACGAAGTAAATTTTTCAAAAAAAAAAAAAAACGAATTGAAACGCGCCGAATATTAAATGCAATCATGAATTATTTAGCTACCAGTTAATTGAGACAATTTAATGGTCACGTTACGTAGCACAATTTCAACAACAATTTATATAGTAGGATGATGTTGATTTTCAAACATTCAAATTAGTAGTTAATTATGTATCAATTTAAATAAGTAACACGATACCTGTAATAGAATTTGATCATATTTTGTTCCCAAACATAAACTTCAAAATAGATAAACGTTGTATAAACTATTACATGTCAGTAAAGCTTAGGATAATCGTACGCTTTATCCCTGAAACCTTTTAAACAAATCAGCAGCCGATGGCCATTACGCGCTCACAAGACCTCTTTCTGAGGTAAAAACTAAGTCTGTAGCCTCTTTGCGCTGTGATGCCAGTCTCCACGACTCCATTGTTGGTTTACTGAAGCGATACCTTTCAGCGAGAGGATACAGCCGCAGAAAATGTTGCTGTGTTTTTTTTTTTCTATATCGAAATGTATTATACAGGGTTACTTTTTTGTGTGTTTTCAAAATGGCGTGTTTTTTTAAAGAGTTACTTTTTTATAGTTTATCTTATATTAGAAAATATGAAATTAGGATAGTAAAAATAAATATTTCTAATTCAGATTCTGAACACAACGTTTTCAACTCAATACGTAGGCGAAAAATTTTTCACTGAATAATTATTATTTTAAGTAGAAAGGTTTATATAAAACGAGTCAAGCATTTATATGTTTTCGAAAAGCACTTCAGGTTTTAAGGCTACAAAGAGTATTGTATATACCTGTCTAAAGGCTGTATTGAAATCATCAATCTTCTTTTACACACTTACACATAACTGCTTGTATGCACACGCAGATATGTGTAAGTGTGTCTGTAAATTGTACAATTTAATTGTACTGTAAATTCTGTCTCCTAAGATACAGGCCACCCCTAGTTTAGGAGACAGAATTTAATGTTTTTGGTAATATAGACAATTATTTCTTTCTCCCTTTGTGTCCATTGTTAGTTGATTAAGTCTTAGCATATATTACTATACAACATGTGTCTATGTATATATTTTTGGACCTTTAAGCTTATTATTATTATTTAAGTGAAACTTGGTTAAGTGAAGAAACAGTATTATCTAGTTCACGGATGGTGAACCTCTATACATCTACGTGCCATTTTTCCAAATAAATATTGAATGTGGCCATTACATGCAATCAAACAATCTTGACTTAATGACTACTGAAAAAATACTACATAGTGTGACTGGTAATTAGTGACCGATACATAAACACATGATTGTACTCGTCAAAACAACTTTCCCAAAAAAACTTTTTTTTTAACCAAGCGTATGACCCAATAAACTTAACATAACAGCTGATAGCACGCGCGCGGGCCGTACGGTTAATAAATGAATGAAAAACGAATGATGCATGGTAAAAGTGTGCGTGATAAAGTCAAAGCATTTATTGCAAAATAGGCCCATAAAAAGGCACTTTTGAACGTCAACATTTACATTAAAAGTAGAACATATTCTAGGCGCCACTTCCAAAAGGTAGTTTCGTATGGAGACGGGGCAAGAAACTCCACCGGTATTCTTTTTAAATGTTTTACAATATTTTGTATACATTAATTATATTTTTATATGTGAAGACGATGCACCAAGAATAAAAATACTCACAATTGGTAAAAATAATTAAATTAAAGCAAAGGCAGATACGAATAGACGTGATTATTACGTGATAGGTACATTGTGCTCACATATTTATAAACACTGTAAAATACATGATTTTCCTAAAACATTAACTAGGAATAAGTCAGTGTGTGAATAAATAAAGTACATAACAAATTATACGATGCAATAAGCAACTAGTATGATCGTCCTATGGAGCAGGACCAGCATGTTTCCAAGCATTCTTATCTAGGATATAATCCTCTAATTTGTAATATGCTTGTTTACAAAGAGTTTTTTTAACATGAGTTTTAAACTTTCTTTCATTTAATTGCAAAATATCACAAGGTATTTTGTTGTAACATTTAACACAGTACCCCATAAAATATGTATGTACTTTAGATAGTCTGAAAAATGGTTGATCTATTACTATTTCTAGTGTTTATGTTATGTCTATCAGTTATTTTATTAAATAGATGCAGAGTTTTTCTAACATACATAATATTTTCATAAATGAACTGGCAAGGTACCGTCATAATATTAATCTTCTTAAATAGTTCCCTAAGAGATTCGCGGCTACGTAGATTGTATATAAATAAATGTCTTAAACCGTACATCTTATATTTTTATGAAACCTGATTAAAACCGAATAAAATAGATGTTGTCAGTTGCCAGTGCATGCAACAGGTCTTCTCTTCTGATCTACCTTAATATTGTGAAATAGTTGTTTTAGATAACATAACATCACGCCTTGTTTCCCCGAAGGGTTGAGCAGAGGTGTACCTGTACACCCACATTTCGCCAGTTATGTTCATCAGCCGGGCACAAATTGAGACTCCGGGCTGCTACTGAGAAATTCCAGATAGAAAAACCCAATAATACTTTGCCCGACCTGGGAATCGAACCCAGGACCTCATGCTCAGCAGTAGCGATTGCGACCACTAGACCAACGAGATAAGAAAGGAATAATAGATAATAGAAATAAGAAAAGAAAGGATATAACACTCTGTTGATCACTTATGTGAGGTAGCATGTGCAGAGGTTGAGGGCCATACTTTCTTATGTGTTTATAGACCACCAGCCTCAAAATTGTCTTAATTGTTTGTCACCATAGAAGAAATACTAAGTAAGTACTTAAACTTTTTAGCTATCTTTCCGCAGCTAGTGCAGATTCACAAGACCCTATTTAAACTACGGTTACACTATTTTCTACAGTATGAAAAGAATCTAAAAAAGCATGTCCTGTAAAAACGTTACAATCAATAATCAAGGGTGATTTCCATTAATGTTCTTGCAGATACGAATATCATTGCAAAATTACCTCTGTCCTATTAAATCAACGTTTAGTTATCGGTACGTTTCATAATTTAATGAAACGTAAAGTAGTTTTCCAATTTTCAAATCGGGTAGCAAGAGTGATCTCTCTCATTGTAGACCTATATCTGTGCTACCAGCATTGAGTAAAATTTATGAAAAAATCATGCTAGACCCGATGATGTCATATTTTAACAAAGTCGCCAGTTTGGTTTCACGAAAGGTAGGTGGACGACTAACGTGGGAGTAAAACTCATAAGTCACTTTTTGGAATCCTGGGAGAAGTCTCACGATGCAATTGGCATTTTCTGTGACCTCTCCAAAGCGTTTGACTGCGCTGGTTACAATATACTGATCTGTAATTTACACCACTATAGAATTCGTGGACAAGCTGCTGATCTTGTTCTTTTCTATATTTAAAGCGTCGTCGAGGACGTCCTCGGGGTCCATAGTTAAGACGGGCGTGCCTCAAGTTTCAACTCTTGGCCCTTTTTTATGTCTGCTTTATAATAATGACCTTTCTTACATGATGGCTAATTATTATTTTATTCTCTGATGACACTTCTGTTATTTTTTAGATAAAAAAGATACGGATGTCTTACATGTCAACGATGGTCTGGCTGTACTTTCGAAATGAATCGCAGCTAATAATCTTTTACTTACAAACAAAACTAAACAAAACTAAATCATTACCAAAAGTACTTCACGGGGACTTAATTTGACTGGGAACTGTTTTTGTAGGAACTATTTTAGATTCAAAATGCAATGGGGCGCCAACATTAGAGTTCTTCCAGGTAGAATAAGTTCAGCTGCATATGCAGTAAGAAAAATAAGGCAGTTGACGTATAAAGCCACAGCTAGGTTAGTACACTTTGCTTGTTTCCACAGTATTGTGTCGTATGGCGTTCTGCTGTGGAGATCGACTGCTGACGGAGATTCAATTTTCATTTTACAAAAGATTGCAATCTATGAAATTGACCGTTGTGAGTCTCTCAGAAACAAATTCGAAGATATACAAACTTTTCCTTCTCTTAATATCTTAGAAATATTTTTATTGTTTTCGCAAAAACTTAGGACTTTTCAAAATAAGAAGCGTTTTCTATAATATAAATATACGTAGTAAAATAATGTGATACCCTTTAGATTAACAAAAACAACCACGTCATTTCTTACAAACAGTATCCGCTTTTATAAAAAGTTTCCAAAGTCGGTTACAGAACTTAACGATGGAAAGTTCAAAACCCACATCAAACGTGTCCTTGACAGAAAACATCAGATTAAAGACTACGTCAAAGACAAGGCAATTTGGCAATAATTCCTTCTGCACATGTGGCTTCCATGGTACCTCATAAACGGCATCACCACGTAAATGTCTATTAACTGCTCTCAAATTACGGTGTTAATTTTTTTACACAGTTTTTGATATAAGCTTACCATTATCTGACATGATATACCTGCAATTCTAATTTAAAAAAATTTAGTGGCTTTTCTGGACAGGATATGAATTCAGATTTTTGTTCCAGTTGTAATGGCAATCATGACATGGTTTAAAAAGTTTTTATTTATTTTTAAATTTATCTTTTATTAGATTCTTTATTTTGTGAATGTTAGAACGTTGTAGGCCTTGTAGACTGCTGATTTGTAGACCATTTTCTATTTTGTTAAATACCTGGTTCTTGGTGACAGGCCTACAATGTCCTCGCATATCTATTAACACTGTAATTTGAAAACATTGTAGAAGCCAATAATTTATTAAAGAGTAACCGTAGATTTTCATGCCTTCTCTTCTCCATAGAAAACGACAAATTGGAACCGTGCACCTAGCTTCTGACGTTTCATAAGTGCCCATGTAGGTTTATGTGAAATAAAATATTATGATTTGATTTTACTATACGTGTATTCTCTTGAATATTACTGTGAAACTATGAAAGGATTTCATGGAAACTGTCAATGACAATGATAATTCAAAATCAGGCAAGTCTTGTATCACAGGTACGACGGTGTACGGACATACAGATTTTTTTTTTCAGAAAAATGTTCACATATTAATAATTAAGTACAATTAAAAAATAAATGCAGTTGTTACGTATAGTCTAACAAGCTGTTTGGTACACAGGCAGCTTACTTGCAACAACTTTTGGCTGAGTATTAAATTCTTTGAACTCACTCTCTTAAACTTAAATAGCTATTACGCACACAATAAAAATGAATATTGGAGATGAAAAATGAGGATTTTTGCCTACAATATAACTTGTTCGAATGTACCTACCTACTTATTGCGCAACATAAACTTTAGTTAACAACATTAAAAGATACCCCAAAATAAATCTTTTTACTTGTCATCTAGGTGTTTTTCGCAATTTGCAAGGTTGTATGTTGATAATAATATGATTCGCGACCGTAACGTAACCATTGAAATCATCAATACAAATCTCTGAGTTAAAATTAGAAGATCTTTTTCTCTGTAGGTACCTACTCACTCATTTAACAAAAGATTGCAATCCGCACGAGGTACTCACCTGTAGCTCGGCACCGGCCACGCATGCGCGGCACACGGCAGCCGGACATCCTGTCCGGCCTGAATGCGGCGCGTGCGTGGCTCGATCGCCATCCGCGGCCTCACGCCGCCTTTTGGTTCTGTCACTATAATGTGGCCTGGTAAAACAAAATTAATACATGTGACATATATTTTGCTGTAAACCGAAAACTAGAACATTTAAAAGTTGTGGTAATACATGTCTTGTTGATCAAAGCAAGTTTGAGTCTACCAATTTATAAGATCACATGGGCAATAAAGCATCATATAAGTTTCGTTTCGATTACGCTCTAGGATTAAGGACGATGATTAGATTAATTGAATGGATCGTACCGTATCCATAAATTAGTCTCCAATTAGGTATGCTAAAATTGGCTTGGTCCGGTTCAGTAGCAGCATTAGGTACCCGAATTTGAACTTTACCTAAGTTCAAACTCGTGAACCGGTATAGGAACACAATTTGTTCAGATTTTTCGAGCTTACACTTCTAATCTCTAACAGTTCTTTATCAAAACATTGATACTTAATCACTTGAAAAATAAAGTGACTCACCAAAATATTGACTAGTGTGTAAAGTCCCGGTGATCCGGTCCCGTACGCGGCACCGGAACGCATTGTGCCGGTCTCGCGGACTCACTCCGCTTATGTACAGCGAGCCGTCATCTAGACGCTGGTACTTAGACCCTAAAGCAAATAATGACTTTGATGTTTAAGCAACATTACACATTAGGTACACAAACAAAAAACAATTCTAGACAGCTGGACCAATATGGTATTAAATCGCCAATTTGTACCGTATAAACGTATTTTGTGATGCTTACACAAGCACCATCCCGTAGCCGCGAAGATAAACAAGTCTGCTTATTTCTGTAAAAAGAGGCCTTTGACATTCAATGGAACCTAATCGTTATAGGAAAGATGATAGGCATGAGACTTTGACATGGATGTATAGTCGACTTACTGGAATTTATACAGCAATCCTAAAATTATCAAAATATTCCATAATGACCGGAATGCTAAAGCATTCTTAAATAACCGGAGAATGAATTTATATAAACGAGTACGCTGACTCAAACAAGAAGGTACATAACCTATAAAGTCATTCATTTGGGTCACATTAATATACCATATAAATTGAGGTCACATTGAAACACAGGTGTGACAACAATGTACAAATGATAATAAATTAAATGTATTAATTATTACTCTGCAACACTCAGATTTATTGTTGTCAGAGTAACATATGGTGGCAAGGTAAGGATGAAAATATTCACACGTGTGCTGAAATTCAACTGAACAGGAAAATCTGCCTATGTACCTATGTACCTGCATGTGTAGTTTTGTATTTTGTGTTATGTTAAACTGCCAACTGAAAACCAAAAGGAACGATAACTAATATTAGAAATGTTCGAACAAATAATGTGATTTCAAAGACGGCATGGTCAAGTTAGGTGATCGAAAAAATCTGTAAAATCGTTAGAAATATGAAGAAGCTACGCTTTAGGTTTTGGAGGGGGATTATTGCCGTCCTTGTCGCGCGGTAACCGCCTAAGTGCCGATTTCACCAATGAAACTGAACGCGATCATCACTTTTAAACCTATTTCAAGAGCTGTCATTGTCAATATTCCATAACAATTTTGACACTGACTGCTCTTGAACGCGTTTTAGTTGTGCTGATCGCGTTCAGTTTCATTGGTGAAATCGGCACTAAGAATGGCGCTAGTATGAAGGTTACAGTTACAGTTTTGACGTCATTTCTACGATAGTGCTGTCTTTGTATAACAGTTATTTTAAAACTTTTATAACTTGTTTTTTTAAGCATTTTATAATATTGTTTGCTTTTATCGAGTTAAGAAAAAATCGGCATCCCTATTCGTCAATGAACATTCGGTAATCGGTTAATGACGAAACGCAAAGAAAATCTGGTTGAGGAACATCTTTTATTTCTAGGTTCAAACCATATTTGAATAATCATGAACCCCTATTACACGAGTGAAATTGTTATATATGAGACCTTCAACTTCCATTTTAACACCTCAATTTATTTTTCGTGAAAATAAGATTCCGGATGAAAATGTAATTGGGTGTGTTGTCGGCTGACAAGTATTTTGATGAAAAAAAAGCGACAATTTCCTTTTGGCGCGAAATTCTTAGATTATATCAAAAAATATTTTTTGCCGCGAAGACTGGAATTGTCCCCCTATCTTGTATAAATGTACTGAATGGTCCATAGAGACGTGACTATCGCTATATTATTCACAATCGACTATAACAAATAATTTATCTTATGACAAGCACGTATTTAATGTATATCATAACTCGATATCTATAATAACTATGTTATAGAGACATGTAAATCAAATTGACGACCACAAAAGTACACTTTATGATGCCCATTTTACTGATTAATGCAGGGCCATTGTATATAATACCATTTTCGAATAGGATTAGGTCGGTTATAGTCGATTTATACAATGGGTGCGATTACTGTATGAGGTCTAATGAAAACTTCAATACCTACATAGAAATGTTTTACTACTACAATTGTATTGGTGTGTTATGTGTTGTGTGTGGTGGTGTGGTGTGTGTTAAGTCCCCTATTTATGAGAATTTGTGGTGTACTTTTACTACTGGGTATGGCGTTGGAGTGTTCTTTTAAATTTTGACATACTGGTCATGTTATCAAAGACCATTCCCAATATTATAAAGATGGAAAAATATAATCACTTGGTCCCTGTGTGATGTCTCTTTTGGACTATTCAATTCCACGCTTCTTCAACAGATATTTTCGTTTCTCTATTTTGAGTTATTGCACAAATTTAAAGATATTTTACCTAAATGATGTGGCAGGTTGATCTAGTTTTCAGTGAACCAGTCGGTGGTGGGACCACACACCGGAGTACCAATGTGTATCCCGCCATCACATACTCGAATCCCATGGTATAGATCAATATAAAGAAGTTTTACCTAAATGATGCGGCACAGTGATCTGGTCGTCAGTGAACCAATCGGTGACGTTGACCCAGTCGGCGCAGTGTGGTGGGACCACGCACCGGAGCACCAATGCGTTTCCCGCCATCACATACTCGTCTCCCAAGGTATAGATCAATATAAAGAAGTTTTACCTAAGTGATCCGGCACAGTGATCTGGTCTTCAGTGAACCAGTCGGTGACGCTGACACAGTCGGCGCAGTGTGGTGGGACCACGCCCCGGAGCACCAATGCGTTTCCCGCCATCACATACTCGTCTCCCAAGGTATAGATCAATATTAAGAAGTTTTACCTAAATGATGCGGCACAGTGATCTGGTCGTCAGTGAACCAATCGGCGATGCTGACCCGGGCAGCGAAGTGTGGTGGGACCACGCGCCGGAGTACTAACGTGTTTCCCGCCATCACATACTCGTCTCCCAAGGTATAGATCAATATTAAGAAGTTTTACCTAAATGATGCGGCACAGTGATCTGGTCGTCAGTGAACCAATCGGCGATGCTGACCAGGGCAGCGAAGTGTGGTGGGACCACGCGCCGGAGTACTAACGTGTTTCCCGCCATCACATACTCGTCTCCCAAGGTATAATCTTATTTAAATGATAGACAACAGCAAGTTCAAATAAATGGTGTCAATTCACTTGGTTTAAACGTAAAAATGGGTGTTCCACAAGGCTCGATATTGGGTCCTTTCCTCTTTTCAGTATATATTAATGACCTACTCCATTTATTATTAAATCAACCACAGATGGTGTTATTTGCTGACGATACTTCCTTAATTTTTAAGGTAGATAGACGTGCTTCAAATTTTGACGACGTAAATAACGCCCTACTGCTGGTCCAAAATTGGTTCACGGCTAATAGTTTAGTACTAAATGGAAATAAAACTAAGTGTATAAGATTTTCTTTACCAAACGTCAAGAGTAGTGATTGTGAGATAGTATTGAATCAAGAGAAGCTAGAATTCGTCGATAAAACGGTTTTCTTGGGGATCACGCTCGACTCAAGGCTACAATGGGGTCCTCATTTAACATCTCTAGCAGGACGGCTAAGTTCAGCAGCTTACGCTGTCAGAAAAATCCGTCAATTTACTGATGTAGATACCGCGAGGCTGGTCTATTTTAGTTACTTTCATAGTATCATGTCTTACGGTATTTTACTTTGGGGACGGGCTGCAGACATCGAGTCTATTTTTATTCTGCAGAAAAGAGCCATCAGAGCCATATATAATCTCCGCAGGCGCGATTCTCTAAGGGAATTGTTTAAGGATATTAACATCATGACTGTACCTTGTCAATACATCTATGAAAACATCATGTACGTAAGAAAAAATTTACATCTTTACAGTAAAAGAGGTGAAAGACATAATTATAGTACTAGAAATCGGGACCTATTAGTTCAACCAGGTTTCAGACTGGCTAAAGTAGATTCATCTTTCATGGGGTACTGTCTAAAATGTTATAATAAAATACCTCCCCACATACTTCAACTGAATGAGACAAAATTCAAATCCTTTGTCAAACGCACACTATTCAGGCAGGCATATTATAGGTTGGAGGATTACATAACTGATAAAAATGCCTGGCTTAATGCCGGTCCTGCTCCACACCACAACTAATTAATTGACATTCGAATCACTGTTGAAGCTGCTGAAGATAGTAAGAATTTATTTGCATTATATAAACTCAATCTCCGTTTTATTATATAGATGCATTGCACAGATGTGAGTACTTTGTACTATAGAGCTACCATTTACCGGGTAATGTCATAGATTGACTTGAATGTGCCTTGGCGGCTGATAGTATGTCATGCTCACTCAAATGTCTCGCTGACGATGGCGCGTGTGTCGGATCATTTAGCTCCCTTCAAAATGGTTGAACTGAATGGTGCTGATCCATGCGTCATGTTCGTGAACGGGCGCCGTCAGTTGGGACTGGTCATCTCTTAGCTGCCACAGCTTATTTTAATAATTAATTAGCTGGATTGTTTTTAATTATGTTTTGATGCACTCTGGACGCTTTTAACGTGTACGGTTTTTTGTACATCGTTCTCACTTATAGTGTCAACATTAATCGATGTAACTAAGATATATGTAAAAACATTATTATTTAAAAGAGTGTCCATGGAGTTTCTTGCCCGTTCTTCTCCATAGGTACCTACTACGCTTTGGAATGGGCAACTAGCTTCATATTTCTGACTGACCGACTCCTTGACAATTCAAAAGTGCCTGTAAATGGTTTAATTGAAATAAATGATTTGAGTTTGAGTTGAGTTTTGAGTTTGAGAATAGATCAATATAAAGAAGTTTTACCTAAATGATCCGGCACAGTGATCTGGTCTTCAGTGAACCGATCGGTGACGCTGACACAGCCGGCGCAGTGTGGTGGGACCACGCACCGGAGCACCACCGCATTTTCCGCCATCACGTACTCTTTTAGCATATTATGGATTTCCCATAGTAAGTATAAATCAATGAAAAGACTTACCTTAATGGTGCGGCACGTTGGTCTGGTTTTCAGTTAACCAGTCGGTGATTCTGACCCGGTCGGCGCAGTGTGGTGCACACATGCGTTTCCCGCCATCACATAATCGTCTCCCAAGGTATAGATAAAAATAAATAAGTTTTTACCTAAATGATGCGGCACAGTGATCTGGTCGTCAGTGAACCAATCGGTGATGCTGACCCGGGCAGCGAAGTGTGGTGGGACCACGCGCCGGAGTACTAACGTGTTTCCCGCCATCACATACTCGTCTCCCAAGGTATTAATAAATATAAAGAAGTTTTACCGAAATTATGCGGCACAGTGATCTGGTCGTCAGTGAACCAATCGGTGCTGCTGACCCGGTCGGCGCAATGTGGTGGGACCACGCACCGCAACACCACCGCGTTCCCCGCCATCACGTACTCGTCCGGCACGTGGATCTCCCATGGTATGTTGAGTGCTGCGGAGAAAAGATTAGGTTTAACGGTTTTTGTAAGGAGATTTTGAAATATAGAACGGCTGTCTAGATAAAAATAGGTGATGAATGCTGTTAATAATTTAATTTAAGAGTAATAAAGATTTTTTTTACCGAATTGAATTGTGTTTTTTTCTATTAATAGGAAAAATAGAAAGAAATATTTACTTCAATTAAACCTTAAATATATAGGACCGCCTAAGTCTTATCGGAATTTAATTCTGTAAAGCAAAACATTATTGTTACTCAAACGTGTAAAACTATTGGCAAACGTTTAAGAACCTTGTTCTTAAACGTTTGCCAATAGTTTTACACGTAGAAAAAAAGTTTAATTAAAGTGTCACAGAGTCTCAGATAAATCGACTACTTGACACCCTCATCCTGTGAAAAAACTAATCCACTACTCGAGACATGCTCTCAACAGTTCTCTTAAATTTTCTGAATGAAGACAGCATTTTTTTTAGAAAACGTGATGGGTTTAAATAAATTGAAATGTTGTAAAATCATCATCTGCCTTACGTTTGCCCAAATATCACATATCCTCATATTCACAATTCGGTAACTGTAACTTGTTACCCATAAGATATTGCAAAGACTGGTTGTCAGACTTTCGGGCTCTGACGACTCGTGACGAATGTCAAAGATCGAATAATGAGACCAAAGCCTTAACGTGCTCTCCGCTGCAAAAATTACGCTTATTTAATACTTTCATTACTTAAGCTTAACATTACGACAATCGGATCGAAAAATCTTTTCTATCTGTAATTATTATAGGTCAGAACTCGGAACAAGAGTAGGCCACAATTAAAAGGCTGCTGACTACGTTTTGTCTCAGTAATTCCTTTTAACACAAACGGCAAATTTCTTCGCGGAGCCGTAATTGCGGATTTCAAATCGCTTTCATCTACGCTTCATTTAGTTTATTTCCCATGAATTGTTACCGGGACACGGTACATTTTATTATATATAGGACCCTTAATTAAAATTTTCGTTGTAAATAATAGTAGGTAAGTAGGAATGTATTTCATCGATGACGGGTACTTAAATGGAATTACTATCAAGCAGAATGAAAAGAAATTAAAAGTTCGGTAATAACTCACGTTATTCATTGGAATCATAACAACTCATACCAATATTTAAATTGCTGTTTTGACATTGTATCTAATTAAATCACATAAAACAACATACATTATTTTTTTAAACTTTAAGCTCGCTATTCCTGTGTTCCCAGTCATTTGGATTTGATTTATTTATTTAAACTTTTCGAATCCAATAAGGAACAAAGCCGGACTTAATGCCTTAGGCATTCGAAGCATTTTTCAAAGTGAATCTCTTCTTCCGAATACGATTTATTAGGTGTCTATAGGTTGAATTTTAAGCTATTAGGACTGCCTCGTTGGTCTAGTGGTCGCAAGAGCTACTGCTGAGCATGAGGTCCTGGGATCGATTCTCAGGTCGGGCAAAGTGTCATTGGGTTTTTCTATCTAGAATTTCTCAGTAGCAGCCCGGAGTATGGATATGTGCCCAGTTGATGGCAATAGGCTCGCCCACTATTATATGGGACTTATAGATAACTGCTGAAATGTGGGTTTACTATGAGTACACCTCTGCCTAACCCTTCTGGGATTACAGGGGTGATGTTATGTTATATTATGTATTAGGTTGACTGGTCAAACAACCATGAAATTAACTGTTGGCAGTATGCAATTTAATTTCTAAAACATTTTAAGTGTTCATAATTAATGATTTCTATAGCAAAATGCACATTGGCAATAACAATTGCCATAATAAATAATTATTTCTTGCTGGGATCATTCAGTTAATGTAATAATAAAAGAGCATTTAATGAGCAAACAGCACTGCATTTCCGCAATTAATTAGTTTGTGTTTCCAAGTGTTCCAAGAGGTTAGAGATGCCTTAACCGAGACGTAAAACAAGTATTTAGTATTTACTTTAGTTTGTTAGATTAAGCTGGATTTTATACAGAAAATAGCGACCAGTGCAGTGCTGTTATTTGGTGAAGCATACTTGAGACATACTGCAGCTTCGTCGAGCCATTTTTCTGTTCAAGTAAACTTGCGAGGAGTACGATAAGTTTTATGCAATTTATCTCCGTTACATTCAAATTTTCACTGAATTGGAGATTAATATTTCGAATTTTCGCGTTGGTACTTACTATCTGTCTTTTTTGCTCGTTTACCTTTTGTTACTAAATTAAGGTTTAAATCTGTGTCGAGAAACTTTGAGAAAAGTTAAACATAACGTGACAAGTTGAGTACTTTAAGCATTATGTAAGAAATACCTTCACTCTTATTCCAAAAACAAATTGAGTTGTAATTAGTTTTAGAAGAGTTACCGTGGAGTTTCTTGCTGGCTCTTCTTCATAGGAAACGACCAATTGGAACCGTGCACCTAGCTTCTGACGTTTCATAAGTGCCCCTGTAGGTTTGTTTGTGTTTTTTATATAAAAAAATCGTTTCTCACTTACCAGCGTGTACATGAATATTCTTGGAGAGCACTGCAAACCCGCTGCTAAGCCTCAGTCGACACCGGTACGTGGTTGCGTGCACATCTCTCCTGAAGTGCTCGGGGGGAAAGGGAGGCAGCTCCAAGGAACCGTTGGCTAGCACCCGGCGAAGACCCGCCAGGGAACTGGCCACCGTGTTGTCTGGGAGCAGCCAGTCCAGCTGAGAAAAGAAAAAAGATTGGTTGAAGTGGAAAATATGAATGTACCATTGACCAACGCGTAAGGAAGACACTTTAGAAATCTGGTCACCGTGTTGTTTAGCAGTCGAGAACTTCCTTCTTAGTGGTTAGTATTAGTTTAAAGTCTAAACTACTAACTTAAAGACGATCTGGCTGCTGGTTATAGGTACTCTACCAAACAATTTTATTATTGGGTTTATAAATACCTACTTACTGTAAATGTAGCGGGGTTACACTCAAGCTCATAAATACTAAAATAAAACGGAGATTATTTGTAAAAATAAACTCCTTCAATGTCAAATAAATTCACATCCTTCCCGTGTCCCCGTACTCAAAGGAATCGTATTATTGGCTCGTAATGTAACGCGGTTATAAAATATACCTGATTAGCAAAGGAATAAATGAGGCCAATAAAACATTCAAGTCCTCGGGCAATAATAACAAGCGGTGGCTTCTGAGAAGCCATGATATCACCCTTTACACGTAATGTAATGACAAATAAATCTGCAAATAAGACTTACACTCGTATATATTACAGTAACACAAATTGGGGAGAAGCGGGGACTAAATGTCTCATGTTTTCATGTTTGATGGCAAAATGGAGATAATGTTTATTTGAAAAAGGGAAATCCTATATTAGTAAACATTTCAATTTCTTAGATCTTTTTGAGATTCGGTTTTCAGATGTCTTTACGAGAATGGTCAATTGATGAACCTGCTAGCTGGATTAAATTAAGAGAGCAATAAAATTACTCCAATTTCAAGTGACATCGTCATAAGACTTAGTTAAGATTCATGGAGTTCAAGTGATCATAACTAACTTAAAGCATCTAGGTTGATTAATGACTTTTGGTATAATAGTAGCTAGGTACTTCTACTTCTGCTTTAACCTTTCAGTGAGGTTCTGTTTACACGAGAAGAATACCAAAGGAACTTTGCACATTTAAAAAGGTGGAAAGTTCGGAAAGACGGTAAAAAGCTATAGAAAGTTCGCGACACTTTAAAAGTAACACACTGTCTTAAAGTTCAAAACTCTGACGTATAAAAAACGAAAGTTCAGACATAGCGGTTTTTGTGACAGTTAATACGACACAACGTGATATTTATACCACTCGAGGGTATGCTCGGGATAGCTGTAAGCAACGAGTTCACATCCCTTGAGTGTGTTTCTCGTATCGCGGAGTTTTTGCATCCCCAGCCGGGTTTTTTAAGTAAATATGTATGTATGATCCTTTGATGCTCTGTTGTCGTGATCATTATTATGAGTGTTTTTTGAAATGATAAGCCATAAGCTTCTTGTTAAACCAACTTTAATGAGCTCTCATTAAAGATGGTTGACACGTACACACGTAATTATAATGTTGACTTGAGTCAGTCAACATTATAATTACGTGTGTCGTGTTTTCAGAATCATCTGTGGACCATTCGTAACAAGTGGGTACCTATTTGTATGTCACAGGTAATACAGCATTTATTCACCTAAGAGATGCCGAAAAAGCATAGATGAAGAAAACTTCATTTAAGATAACAGCAATTTTTCAAGTCGTTTAACGTTCTTCAACAATCTCAACGCTCTAATCTACCGGCGCGGGTAATGGAACTACCATACCATACCATACCATACCATACCGCGATAGTTTGCCGTGCGTTTCAGGGAAATTTGCATTTTTCCGTGCCATTCAACGCGGCTCGCCGAACCGATCGCCAGCCCATCAGCGAACATATAAAAAAAGCGACAAAAAGCGATCATATAGGAAGCAACGAATTTGACAAATTTTACAAATAAATTAAAGATTTTTTTGATCAATAAAGCCTATTTAATAAAAAAAGTTAATGATTATTTGAATGATAAATGTATCACATTATTAACTAGACTAATATTTTTAAATTAAATAATCAATAAATGTTAACAATTACTCTAATATAATATTTGTTTGATAGATGGTGTTTGTTTGTTTGGTAAGGATGGTGTGCGGGTACGAACAGATGTATGAACGTAAACGAGGCAAAAGTAGCATGTAAGGAACGGAGCTGTGGCGTTCTGTAGTTTCTGTAGTTTCTCTTAACTTCATAAGGGCAAGGCGCGAGTTTAAGTGTATATTTTAATGCCAACGAAACCCTATTACTAAGCCACCACTGACCGTCCGTCCATACTTACGTCAGTTTGTCTGTCAGCGAGACTTATCTCATGAACCGTAATAGTGTCTACTGTTACGGTTCATGAGATGCAACGTTGAAATTTTCACAGAGTGTGTATTGCTATTGTTGCTGTAAAAACAAATTTTAAAATTAAATAATGTTACAAATTAAAGAGGGTACGGAAAACTTCGGGTGCGAGTCCTACTCGCACTTGACCGGGTTTTACAATATATAAGTAGCAGTAGGAGAAATATATGTTTGTAAAAATATATGTTTACAAACTTTATTCTGTACATAAATATTGAAAATTATTGAGAATATGAAAACTTACCGTCTTATTCATAATAAGTAATTCGGTATATTTTTATAGCGAATGAATTTGTCTGTCAAGTTAAAATGAAGGTTGACAGAAAGGGACAAAACAGTTCGATAGCCAAAATAGGTTTATAAAGCGAATATGTTCATTATGTATTTACAATGTTACATCGAAGTTCTGCGTGACTTAAGGTTACACGTTATAGTATACGGAACCTTAATATTTATCAAAGCCCCAATCTTTACGAAACCAAGAACCACAAAGTTGCGTTTCGCATATTGAAATCCTCAGGTCTTGTTTTCCACGAAAAACGAGCTACACAGAGTTAGCCTCAAAAATCGTTATAGCATAGTCAGCTTTCTCGCTCAATACCCCCAGGCAAAGCCTTTACAAGCACCGTAGTTACCTCACGTAGGGACATAACCCATTACCCATATTCTTCTAACCTCCAGGAAGATAATAGCCGATAGTCTAGATGTTTTTCTGCCATTTACAGCACGGAAACTGTCCCATCTTCCCTGCGGTAGAAAAGGCAACATAGGTGAAGCGTGGTTGTAAAAATAATATCGAGCATGTTTTTGGAAAATATAGCTTAAAACTAGGCACTGTATAGAAAATAATATAGGAGGAAAATCCTGAAGATCCTCAGGCAAGATTATACGCTTATAATCTTGCCTCGGGATCTTCAGTATTTTATATTAAAACATGTAGGAGTTTTTTATAGTGAAAAAGAAACCTTGTTAATAAAAAAACACACTGAAGAAAGTAATTTTTTTTTTGCAAAATTTCAGCATTTTTAAATAAGAAAAAAAACGCTCTTACAATAAAACAAACAAATCAAAGAGCCACTTCACAACATTATCTACCTATTTACGTAGAACATTAGATTCTTTCTCAGTAATGAAATTCCATTTAATTAAAACCGAAGCTTTTATTCAAAGCACGTTTTACTACGTAAAAGACAAATTCTTCTTAATTAATTAAATAATTTCTAGAGCGGGTTTTATTTTACGTTTTTCTCTCCTAATGATGTTTTGTGTCGTTGGCTAGGTCACCGTCGCTGGTGAGGCGGTCTCTGAATATTTTAAGAGGCTCAACATTTACTGACTGACGCGTGGAAGCTCCGACTAGTTTATTATGTTGTTTTGTGTTCTAATACTGGATCTAGGTATGTAGTGAGCCTTAGGTCTGATTTCACCAATGAAATTGAACGCGATCAGTACATAAACTCCGTTTAAGAGCTGTCAGTGTCATTATTTTCTATGGAATATTGACACTGACAGGTCTTGAACGCGTTTAAGATGTTCTGAACGTGTTCAGTAACATTGGTGAAATCGGCACTTAGTAATCATATAGGTCTGTATAAATTAATAATGTTTTGAAGCGACCTCGTTTAGGTTTCGGTATTTTTCGTTGATAATAATTTTCACAGCTTACTGTTTTTACTAAGTAAATAGAGGGATATATATATTTACTTCATAAACTAAAGTCCCCGTCACGAGAAGCTATAAATTTTGTACACACACATTCAGGGGTTCGCAACATTTGGGTAAAATTAAATAAAAACAGTTTCGTACTGTTTTTTTTTACAGGGATATAATTATATTAACAATACGGCCAAGTTTCTTTCACATACTTATAAACCTATCATACTTGTAAAGCTCGTTACCTGTTAAAACTATTATACAAATGTACAAATAACAAAATGTATACACTCGAAAAACCATTACTCTCTTTTTGACGCAACCAGTCAAATAAGCACATACCTTTTGACGTTTTTTTTCGAGGCGAAATAATTTCCTTGGACGTACTGGGTCCTGGATCCATTATAGGTAGTAAAAAACTAACAATTCCTAATACAATAACAAACAATATAACCTAATCCTCGAAAACACCACAAACAAACAGACGCATTCGAAACTCGAATGACAGCAGAGACAGCGTCAGCGTGAACTTACTTCAAAATCGTGGCCCAAATGTTTACGTTCCATGAATCAGATGCGTTTCAGTACCACAAAACATTAGACGACAGCGCTTTATATCGCTAAAATATAACCCGATCAAGTGAAATTGCTCATTAGTTTCGTATAACACGTATGTTACTTTGAGTTCATTGAATTTGGGATTATTTGTTGTTGATTAAATTGTCGCTACGTAACTTGGTAGAAGTTCTTTATTTACAAAAATTATAGCTTCTCGTGACGGGGACGACAGTATTTTTTTTTAATTTGGTAAAGCCTTTATATTAAGTTTTCTTTGGACCTTAGGGTCCAAATTCTCAATTCAGAAACCGGGTGTTAGCACCCGGTTTCTGAATTGAGAATTTAAAGTTGAGAACTTGTCAAACTCTTACTTGAGATGATTCCTTTAATATAGCCCGCATTGAAGGGATCACCTTAAGTAAGAGTTCCATGAGTGAGATGATGATTAATAGACAGGTAGATGTGGAAGAAAAACATTTAGCTCCAACCCTAAATAAATTGAGATACGGACAGGAGAATGATAAATCCAAGAAACAGCGTTTTTTCTCTTAACTTCAGTTTAAAAGTTGCATTTTAAAACCTCTCACCAAGCTATTGTATACCTACTATGGTTTTAAATCATAATCAGCCTCTAATGTTTCCACTGTTGGCCTCACAAAGGCCTCCTCTATGTGAGAGGGAGTGGGCCGTAGTCCACCACGCGGGCCCAGTGCGGGTTGGTAGATGTTACATGTATACTTATTTTGTTCTAAGACATGCCTGTTTCCTCAAGATGTTTTCCATCACTGTTTTGAGAGCTATGGTACCTGATTAAATAATTTACACAAAGTAAGGCGCCTGTTTGGGTTCGAACCTACGACCTACTACTCTTAAGTCGCGGCCGTTACCACTGTGCCACCACTGCTCTCACTGGAAAGTATAGATACACACAAACAAAAGCTGGCGTTTATTTGAAGGGTGTCAATATAGATCAATATTCCTTGTTTTTTTTTTCTTGATTTTACTTCTGCAGGCGTTTGTTGTCATCGAACTTTTGTCTTTGACAACTTACCGCGAACGTATAAAAATATTTTTATGATTTTTATAGATGAAATACTGAGATTTTTCTCCCTCACTTACTCACTTTATTGTTTCTCAGTTGTTTTCAATACTTATAAATTATTCATGTTATTAAAAAAGTAAATCAAAGAATCCAAATAAAAGTTTCCAAATGAAGGGCCAAATCCATTGTTTAAAGGCGAGTTACAATGACAAGTTTAACGTTTTAATGCTAACCGTATCTAACACGCCACTGTTTTATATTAGAACTGCATTGAGTATAACTTATAGGTATGTATTTGTACCGTAAAAGAGGACCTCATTTCTTTCAGCTTTCCAATGATACCTAGATCTTTCTCTCCACGCATCACTTACTGCGAATCCTTTTTCAATTTGTCTAAGAGGCGATACTTTGCTAAGAGTGGCATCATACAAGCGCTCTGTTCCGCAAGAATAATCTAAGCATACTTAACAAAAGTTTTTTGCAGATAAATGTGAGAATTGTGAGGCATTCATCGGAAAGTTACAGAGCATTTTGGAGCCATTGACTTGAAATGCATTGGGTTCAGATAGATCTCTCATCTACAACTCTCAAACATTATGGAACTTTGAATGTTTTTAAATAGATATAGTCTTCTCTAATCATACGACATTTATTTCTCAAAAACAATACAACTATTCACTTAGAATGAGAGCCACTGGTTGCATACAAATAAAACTTTCCTTGGTAAGAGTATCGGAACGATATGTTAGAATTTTAAAGTAGGTACAATATTGTTAGTCATTGACTTATGGTCGAGCAGTGCTATTGGGTTTTTCTATCTAGAATTTCTCAGTAGCAGCCCGGAGTCTGGATTTGTGCCCGGTTGATGGCAATTGGCTCGCCCCCTACTACATGGGACTTAAAAATAACTGGCGAAATATGGGTGTATTATAGTTACACCTCTGCCTAACCCTTCTGAGATTACAGGCGTGATGTTATTTATTTGTTGTTTTATTATGTTGAAAACACATCGAGTTCAAAAGATATTTTTTATTTTATTTATTTTCTTGATGTAGGTTAAGTATTGCAAAAAATGTTGTTACTATGTGTCCATCTACGTATCGAAACATAGTGTCTATCGTAGTTGCTATTGAACGCTTAATTACTTTTTTATAGAGTCTGTGCGTAATATTCTTTTTTTTTGCAAGAATCTGCTGATGTAGGCAGGCCTACTATTATTGCAGTCGTCTGTTATCCGACAGTGATTTGTTTTCAACGTAAAATCTAAGCATATTTAAATTAGTAAAACATTCATTTGTTTTTGTTTAACACATATAAAATCAAACGATACTCGATACCAAAAAGCTAACATGCATGAAAGAATCTTGATATGAATTTGAAATTAACCTTTCGGCAATTTATTCATGGTTGCAACTCTATATCGATAACAAGGTTTTACTCTATTGAAATCGGTTCAATAAATACTGTGAAAATATCAATGAAACTAAATGCGGGTTATGTGTGCTGGTGATACTAGAGGTCCATGAAAATCGTTTCAATATAATAAGTGAAAATTCCTGAAGTCCTTTATTACGTCATCAGTTATAGTCTTAAGCGATAAATGACAATGCCAGATCCTGCCCCAGCTATTTACAGGAAATTTCAATTAATGAAAATAATTGTAATGATTATAGGACCTTTTCATAATACATTGGTTTTTAGTAGAACTTGCCGATTACAAGTCATGTTCGTGAACGGGAAGTGTCAGTCGGGACTGGTCATCTCTTAGCTGCCACGGCTTATTTTTTTTTTTTTTTTTTTTGGATCGTTTTTACTTATTTTTTTCTGCACTGTACGGTTTTTGTACATTGTTCTCACAAATAGGATCAACATTAATGATGTAACTGATATATTTGTATGAACAATATTATTTAAAAGATGGACACTCATGGAGTTTCTTGCACTTTCTTCTCCGTGGTAGGTATACTACGCTTTGGAATGGGCAACTATCTTCATATTTCTGACTGACCGACTCATTGACAATTCAAAAGTGCCTGTAAATGGTTTAATTGAAATAAGTGCTTTGAGTTTGAGTTTCAGTTGTATGTTAAACAAAATATGATTCGCGACCGTAACAAGTATGAATTTACAGAATTACAAATATTTAAATGATGATTTTCGGGTTTAGATACTCGAATCAAAGCACTGTAGTGGCACATTGACACATTGCCATGGTACATTTTCTGATGCATATGTTTACATTTTCATCAGATACTTTTGATTCATAAAATTATATATTTCTTTGGAATATTTTTGGAAAAAAACCTATGGTAGTTTTTTATTTTTTGATGTGCAAGAGACACACGAACAAACTCACGCCTTTCCTAGGCGTGAGTTTGTTCGTGTGTTTGTATGCATTTCTATTTTGTTTTTTTTTAATGGATCATGTGGTCTGCAATAAATATTATTATTTTTTTATTGATCGATAACGCATTTTTTCTTCTTTTCATGATAGATGTTAAGCAAGTATATCATCAGGGTCGCAGGAAATCCGAAAGAGAAACCGTGGCCCTGGCAGAGGCAACTGAAGGAACACGGGTGGGTTTTAGTCAGTAAAAATCTGACACGCCCCCGCACTTTACATAGAGCGGCAGAAGTTATTTGATAAATTTCCCACCCAAAAAAGCTACTATAATTGTAAAGGTATACTTTTGAGGACCCTGTTCGGGGAACTACTACCACGCCACCTAGGTAAATTCCAAACAGTGCTGCTATACTTCGGAAGTTTGACGGGTAAAGACCATAGGTTCTCAATCGTATTTTGCCCACCGCCCCCTAATGTTATGACTCAACATCTGTCGCGGATCTGAAACAGCTTTTGCCACTATTCTATTTAAACGTGTAATATGATATAGTCGTATGAAGATCACATCACAACTCTGACACATCAAACTGCCCCCGTGAAAGGTAAAAAAGGACTTAAATAACTTTCAGAACATTTTTACTTTATCTTTTCCTTAGATTTTTACGATCGATCTCAGCACCCTAATTGCGTAACACACTAATAATCACAATCTGAATAATATTGAAGAATATTGCTAATCCATTGCTTCATATGTTCGAAAACTTGATCTGTTCGACAACGTAAATACGTAATGAATGTTGTTGATCTGTCACAATGAAAGCGATTACTCCTGATAGTGTGTTACACAATTACCCCGCGATTCAAGATTGAACTACCTTTATTAACATTCAATCAAATAATTCTTATAAGTGGATATCATGTTTTCTATCTTATCATAAAGGAATATAAAGATGAAAGGATGAAAAACAAAGAGATTGTCTTGGAACGGTATCAAATGGTAGGTGATGTAAGATCGGTGATTTATTTATTATTAGATTCAATTCATTCTCAGAATTGGGTCTGAAAGTGGTATCTTGACACATGCACACACACACACACACAGGTATATGTATGTATGCATGCATCTTTTCTGTCTTCAAGCAGTGAGTATTGAAAATAAAGCCATGATTAGTAAAATACTGGATATGCCTCTACACTGACACCTAAACAACTTTTTCCGGTTAAATCTAGGAACTTTGTCAAACAAATCACATAAATACTGCTCACAAGTACACACGGATTCCAGCACATACCTCGATCAACATTTATCATCTATCAACATGACAGAAAAAAAACCGAAATCCCTTAAATAAGATTTGTTTCTTTTAAGGCATCCAACACAATTCATCATGGGTATTCCATTCCCGGGCAACAAAAAGAGAACATAAAGGGATCATCCCTTTGAAACTTACAAGTTTTTTTATTTTCTTTGTACTTCCAGCTTTGATGGAAGTTCGGCTTTGTTTGGAAGGACTGGCCGGCCGTAAAGAGTTCAAGAAACCCGCCCTCGGCATTAGCTGGGGGAGGTTTTCTTCCCTTCTATGGGAGCTAAATAACAAAACAAGAAATTACTTGCTGAATGAAGTTTTGATATGAATGGAGACGGAACTTGTTACTGGCTGAATGTGATGTATTGTTTATGCATGAAGACGAAAGTTAATGATTTATAAAGGTTTGTTACATTACGATTTTTAAGTTTGATTTTCAGTAGGAGTTTAACTTTTACGCTTAAAGGCTCCCGCAAACAGGCGCGACGCCACAGACAGACACAAAGGCACCGCTGTCGCGCGACACGCGGTGCTTTCGGGTCGCGCTGTGGCGTCGCGCCGGTGTGAACGAGACTTAACATAGTTATTTCGGAAAATGAAGTGCATTATGTTGTTTCTACAGTGCAGATTTCTTTCTAGTTTTTTTCTAGGGAGCAGTGATGGCCCACTGGTATCGGCCTCGACTTTCAGGTTGTAGGTCGTGAGTTCGAACCCAGACAGTTTCTGTACTTTGTGTATTTAATTTCATCACCGGTGCTCTCAAAACAGTGCAGGAAAACATCGTGAGAAAACCGGCATGTCCTAGTACCAAAAATTCGAAGACGTGTGACATCCTCCAACCCGCACTAGGCCCGCGTGGTAGATAAAGGTCCACTTCCTCTCACAGAGAAGTGCCCTGTGTCCTAGCAGTGGGAATGTTATAGGCTGATTATGCTTATGCTATGTTGATTCTATGCACCAAGTAATCAGGACCCGCACAAAAAAAATGCTTTGTTGTAAATGTAAAAGATCAGTTGTTTACAATGTAGATATCAATGAATGAATGAATAAATCAATAGTCAATAATTTATAAAATCAATGAAGGTACTTATTTGATTCCTTGTTCTTTCAAATGTGCCTGGAACCTGTCATTCCCTACTTATTTTTTACCATTGACTTGGCATAGAACCTATATGTTTTATATTCAAATTCATTTCAATTGAAAGTCAGTAAAAACTTACCTATATTAACATAAAACAATGTTTACTTTAGTATACAAAGTGATAACTCCAACCATAACCGTGGGCACACTTCAAAGATCGTTTACTAGCATCTGTGGTAGTAATGGCATTAGTATCACCTTTGACCTCGGTGATCGTATTACGAAGTATGAGAATTCTGACGCATGCTGCCCACTTCAAAGAACTAAGTATATTATCCTTTAGTATATCGTTCAGTCTCCAGTTACGTCTCTCACGTGTAAGGGCTTGATTTACCTACCCACATATAAATAAATAGATTTTTGGTTATCCGGTATTGCCGTAATGTGTCTACTAAAATTTTATCAGTAAAAAATTCACGCTTACGCTATCTAAAAATTACACAGATGTGTCCTTAGAACACTTAGTATACGTTAGTCTTTTCGCTATTACTTATTATTAAAAAAGTCAAATAAAAACCTATTTGTTCACATCAACCCAATTTACTCGTCTAATTGACCATATAACAAGTGAACAACAAAACAAATGAAATTCACACTCTAAAGATGTTGATAAATTGCTAAGATTTCAAATTTTCCCGAGACGATACGAACATATTTCATAAGATCAATCAAATAAATAGACCTCCCATTATTATCTACGTAGAAACTCTTGGACAATTTGTCGAAGAAAAATTGAAATAAGTTCTCTATTTGCATTAGGGGATTGCGACGGGGACCCTCTGCAAATAGGAGTCAGTGAAAACTACTCGACCGATGGTAACCTCTAAAGGCGACCTCTCTTACATCAACCTGTATATTGCTTTATAGAACGAATATTGCCTCACTACTCACTGCTTTAGAATGCGTTTCATGTTTACCTGCCCCCTTACCTTATATTAGTATAGAGCATCGAGTACTGTTTGAAGAACGTTGGCTTGTTAATCCCCATAAAGCATAGTCAAACGAGAATTAAGGATTCCTTTGACAGCGTTTCTATCCCCGCCTTTAAGCCCGTGTGCAAGTTCTGATACTTGTCTACAACACGTTTTTTAAGACTTGACAAAAACATGTCGTGTATAAAACATATCACACATGTTTTGACGTTGTTTCAGACATGTTTTGATAACTGTTTTGTTTACTTTTTTGACATGATTCCCACAGGTTTTGTACACAATTCGTTTTTAAACTTGTATTTGGTATATACGATAAACGAAAACAGTAGATTCAACATGTAGAATGTAACATGTCTTCTGGTTGTAAATAACATAAATGACGTATATCGTATATCATTTGTGTTAATGCGGTTGTTACAATGCTGCTTAAGATTTGCCCTTTTGAAAATAAACTGATTAAAGTAACGTAAATTTATAAATGTATAATCTTGATTGATTGATTAAAATTCGCTACTTACTCGGAACACGGCAAGAATGTTCCTTTTATAAATCTCTGGCGTGTTTTGTTGAAGAAATTGAAAAGCTTTTAGGTAGCCAAAATTCAAAGTTTCCTTTTTATTAAACAAAGTTTTAAACTTACTAGGATTCTTATTGTACATCAGAATTTAAAATTAAAACAGGAACAGTGTTTTAACGTACCTTGTATTGTAATAAAATGTTTGTGAAAAAGAATGCCACAGTCTATTTATTGTAGACAATCTACATACAATTTTCGCTAAAGTTGGGGAAATGAATTGAGCAAATTGTCTACAAGTTTAAAATGTTCGTTTAATGAAATCACGACTGTTATTCTTTGACAGTTGTATGAAATAGCTATAACACAGCAAATTGACGAATAGTGTAAATTTGCGTTAGCAATTAATTTCCCTGACTGTACCCTACTGTGATTTGGAATTACATAGTTTATAAAAAAATCTAGCTGCGCCCCGTGGTTTCACTCGCATAACCACCGATCTTGTGAGAACATCGGGCTAAAACTTATCATACGTCATAATCCTGGTCATGGTCTAACCACCATGTGCCAAATTTCAGCCGTAACAAAAAACAAAATGTAAAAATAAACAAACATAAGTACAAAAAATCTCATAATTTATGATTAATTTCAGATAACAGTTTTCAGCCACATTTAAAAAGGTTTTAAAATACAAGTTTTAAGAAGAGTTAGGAAGATAAATTTGATTCTTGAAGAATGGATCCAAAAATAATACTGATGAAAAAACACACACAACATCACGCCTTGTTTCCCCGAAGGGTTGGGCAGAGGTGTACCTATAGTACACCCACATTTCGCCAGTTTTTGATGAAAAGTTCTTTTGGAAACGCTAGGAAGGGAAAGCATGTAAGTAAAATGAAATGGCGCGCGATTTATTTCAGCTCCCCTTCAGTTTGAGTGCAATGTTGCAGTTTTTAACGCAGTATGGTACACTTGCACGTGACTGCGAGCCGTAACGGCCTGCTCCTGAAATCGGCGGCAGCTCTATATTTCTCGTAAAAGCAAAGTGTTTACGACACAGTCAATTTCGAGAAAAATACTGAACAGTCGGAAGCAGTATTGGTGGATAAATAAGTAGATAGTTTTACTGAAGAAGACGCTCATTTCGATAATAGTTTAGCTATGCTAGAAATATGATATAAAATGGGCTGATCTCTATACATACCACCGAAACATGACGCAAACTGGGCGGAGGTGTATAGTTTAGTAGTATGTAGGTAATACACAGAAACTGGTTACTTATTTTAGTATTTCATTAATCATAACACAAACTCAACACACACACACACACACACACATGTATGTTATTAAAACGGATACACACTTCTCTATGTATTCTGATGTATGGCACTCGTGGGTTGCAGCTGAAAACCAGCTTCAGACGGTACCTTGTGTTGTCATTTGATATTGTGCTGAGCTGAGTGCATTGTAAACGCATTTTCTTTATTTCTTTTCTTTACTTACCACAGAAACATGAAACAAAATGGGCAGAGGTCTATGCATACCTCAGTAACAGGACACAAAATGGGCAGAGGTCTATACTTACCTCAGTCACATGATACAAAATGGACGGAGGTCTATACTTACCTCAGTCACATGATACAAAATGGACGGAGGTCTATACTTACCTCAGTCACATGATACAAAATGGACGGAGGTCTATACTTACCTCAGTCACATGATACAAAATGGACGGAGGTCTATACTTACCTCAGTCACATGATACAAAATGGACGGAGGTCTATACTTAGCATAGGGCACGTTTCGACAATTATGTTTAAGTCTCATGAGCGAGCCTATTGCCATCAATCGGGCACAGATCCACACTCCGGGCTGCTACTGAGAATTTCCTTATGGAAAAAGACAAAATCCCCGCTCTGGGAATCGTCTCCAGGACCTCATGCTCAACAGTAGCGCTTTCGGCCGGAAGAACAACGAGGCAGACATACTTAGCAGTGTGTGTAATAAGATGATGAGGATGATCTTCTTCTTGGTGTATCGATGGCAAAAAACACAGCTGCGCAAGCTCCGCTCACTGACTATTGTCATCATCGTTAAGTGCACAGGTATCACCTGTGCACTTAACGATAATAGCTGTATGCCTAGCATAGCAAAATCAGCCTATACTGTTCCCACTGCTGGGACACAGGCTTCCTCTCGGTGAGAGAGAGAGTGGGCCGTAAACCACCACGCGGGTCAAGTGCGGGTTGGTAGATGTCACATTTCTTAGATTTGTTGGTTCTAGGACGTGCCGGTTTCCTAACGAATTTTCCTTCACCGTTTTGAGAGCAGTGGCGATGAAATAACTTACACAAAGTAAAGCACCTGTCTGGGTTCGAACCTACGACCTCGTAAGTCGCTTCCGTTACCACTGGGCCACCACTGCTTCATGCTGTCCGCCTATTGCACCTAAAATTACACGTAATTCATACAGGGCGGTCCAAAAAGTGACGTCAAAAAAATACCCATACCCAAGGAGTAGCAGAAAATACTCCTTGTATGTTCCGCGATTCTTTATAGTTTTCGAGATTTTTTTTCTTGAGCATACTTTCTTGCAGAAAGTTCTATCTTTATTACTACACGGCTTTTTCACATTCTTTTTTTGCACTTTCTTTGCTCCGGCATATCTTTTAAACATAAAATAATCATCTGTTCCTCAAAACTAATTCTTCGCTTTCTAGAAATCTCAGACAGCCCGCAACATACATAGTTGGTAATGTGAAGCATTCTTATTAGTTACTTGTAAATAAATAGTTAGTAATCAGACTTTAAGCCTTTTAATATCTATGTTCATCTTTTATGCAACGGTCTCAAACTCTCGTTTCAATTTAACGCCACTTTGATGTCAAATGAACCACTCACGATTCTCGGAAAAGAGAAAATATAATTTAAATAACGCATATGGTTGCCTTTACCAGAAATTGTACGGAAGTAAAATTGATAGGATATATTTAAGGAGAAAGCCGACGTGCTTCAAAAACTTTTGCAATTACACTCGTCTCGCGTCGTTCCAGTTAAACAATAAAGTTTAATACAACATTGAGAAGTCTATAACAATAGTAAGAAATGTTTCCAAACGTTTTTAAAATTAGGGCCGTCGTACACGACGCTACTCAAATTTGACACACTCATTGGTGATCAGGTGACGCAAACAATCACAAACTACTTAGTTAATAACGCCTTAGTAAGTCACGTCGTGCACGTAGACGATGGGCCTAAGGCCCTTAGTACAAGGCCCTGTCTCCTTACGGTACAGCGTTTAAAACGCGACGTAGAAAAAACGTGTGTATCAACAAGTTTTCATAGTACACGTTTTTTGGAACGTTGTTGACAAACACGTTTTATCTACAGCGCTGTTTCTACACCGTGTCGGTCCTCAGTGTTATATGGATCACTATGGATGCTTGTTGACGGACACATTTTTTCTTCGGCGTGGATTATAGGCCGTGTGTTGGTACGGTCGTCAGTGTTGTGTCCATTACTATGGAAGCTTGTTGATATACATGTTTTTTCTACGGCGCGTTTTATACGCCGTCCAGTAAAGAAGGCGTTCTGTGTACAACGGGCCTTACAGTTTCCAATTACGAGCTGTGTATGACTTTAGAAACGTTAATTAATACCTAGTATATTTGCACTAAGACTAAGAAGGAGATCGCGAAACAAGCTGCTGAACAAATAAGTAAGTTGTAAGATACGACTCTCAGGAAACGCGCTGAAAACACTATCTCAAGCGTAAACATAAACTCAAGCAGTGTATTCGTCGAAGTGTAGAATAAGTTGGTAAACAAAGATATTGTACGACTGTTTCAAGTTGTGATATCATCTGTTTTATAAGTTAAAGTTAACGATGCCAAAAAAAGTTTGGCTTACTGTATAACGGTCTTGCGGAGAGATTCAATTTAAATCATAAGTAGTCTAGGCTTTAAGAAGGTGGCAACTTTGTTATAGTTAACCACAACACATTAAAACCTTAATGTAACGAAACAGATTTTAAAATGGCATTATTCATACTCGACGTTTGCACGGACGTCAAATATCGCGGCTTGATTTTTTCGCGCACTGGATCTTCAACGCATTGCTTAGCGCAGAGAGTTGAAAATCTAACAGAGTGTTTTTTCAATGCACTGTTGACGCGACGCGATGCACTTTATTGGATTCTCAATGCTCGGTTCAACAGCAAAAGTTGAAAATCCAGTGCGCGAAAAAATCCCGCCGCTATGATATTAGTAAAATCCGAGGGAACGTGGGCTTGTGCTTTAAGTATAAAGTGTACCTATGTATTATGCTTATTTTCCTGATGTGCTGTTGAAGAGGTCAGTCCAACATATTTTGCACAAGCTTTTCTCAGTGGCTTCCCGCGTGGACTTCGGAAATTATGTCATGAGAACGTACTACCGGGATAAAACGTACCCTAGGTAATAGGTAATACGGGCTGGTGTCCGCAACTCCACGTCAATGCGCGTATTTTGCGTACGGTGGGAAAATCGATCATTCGATCCACCCCAGCTCCTCGAGGAAGGCCAGCAACGCCTTGATGTTACTGACAGCCTCGCGTAGGGTACCTGGGTTACCGAAGTGCTTTGCCCTGTATGTGGCGACCACCGGGCAGTTTAGAAGCAAATGAGCTGCTGTCTCGTCCTCCTCCATGCAGGCCCTGCACAACGGACTGTCTGTGACTCCTATGACAAAGAGGTGTTTGTTAAATGACCCGTGGCCAGTCAAGGCTGCCGTAGCTATGCGCAGCTGTTGCTTAGTTAGTCGGAGAACTTGTTTCGTGAGGCGGCTATCAATTGCAGGGAGTGCTTCCCTAGCCTGCCTGCACTCACCTTGTTCCAACCATTGTTTGTGATGTTGTTCCCTGGTGCGTTTCCTTACCAGAGTGCGTAGATATCCGAAGGGGAGTGGCACGATGGGTTTTGGTCCCACTGCTGTCTCACTCGACCCCCTTCTGGCAAGTTCGTCGGCTGCATCGTTGCCCAGCGAACCGCTGTGTCCTTTGATCCATTGAATGGTTATTTTATTGAGTCTACCCACCTGGTTAAGGCGCTGGTGACACTCGTATATTAGCCCAGATTCAACTGTGTAGCTGTTTAGCGATTGCAGAACAGCCATGCTGTCTGAGAGTATACGGATCGAGTGGTCCTTAACCTCCCTGGCCATGATGGCCGAAGCAGCCAGAGAAATACCCATGCATTCGGCCTGGAACACTGTGTTATGGACCCCCAATGGTGTGGCTATACGTATGTTGAGGTCCTCCGAGAAGACTCCAGCACCTGTGCCCTTACCTGTTTTGGAACCGTCTGTAAAGATGCGCAGCTCTGCAGGGCACAAACCCTCGCATCTGCGATCCTCGTGAAGCTGGATCTTGTATTTTTTATCAAAGATAAATTGTTTGGGTACCCGATCATTGATGGCTCTCGTAATGGGGAACTCGTTGTTGAGTCCCTCAAGTAGCGCGGTGTGTGGTGTGTCTCTCTTACCCCAGAGATTTAGTGTCTTAAGACGCACCGCCGCCAGTGTGGCTTCCTGCTGTATGAACAGGTGGAGCGGTGGCAGTTCCAGCATGGCTTCAACTGCTGCAGTCGGAGTGGTCCTCATGCAGCCCGTAGCCGCCAAGCAGGCTAGTCGTTGTATGCGTTGTAGTTTGTTTGAGGCTGTAGCCAGCTTGGTTCGGGGCCACCAGACCGCGGCTCCATAGGTGATCATGGGGCGGATCACTGTGGTGTACAGCCATAGTATAATTTTAGGGGATAGTCCCCACTTTTTGCCTATCATTATCTTGCACTGCCAGAAGGTTATGCAGGCCCTGTTTAGTTTGTTGTCCAAATGACTACTCCAGTTTAACTTACTGTCTAGAATGACCCCCAGGTACTTGACCTCGTTGGCCAACTGAAGTTCTGTATTGAACAGTTTTGGTAGGCGGAAAGGGCCTAATGCTCGTTTTTGGGTAAACATGACAAGTTCAGTTTTGGTAGGGTTCACTGATAGGTCATATTCCCTGCACCAATTTTCTACGATACGTAGTGCTTGCTGAGTTAGGTTGCAGATCGTACCCGTCACCTTCCCCGAAACAAGGATTGCGATATCGTCTGCATATCCTATAGTATAATAGCGGCTGGCGTTGAGTTTGTTGATGAGGTCATTGACCACCAGATTCCATAGAAGGGGGGATAGCACCCCTCCCTGGGGGCACCCTCTGGCTATCATGGCCAGTTGCTGCTCACCCTCAAGGCGAACCACACGTTTGCTAAGCATGTTTGTAATCCAGTCCGTTAGTACCTGTTCTACTCCATGTCTGGAGAGAGCGCTGCTGATGCTGGAGAAGCTGGTTTTATCGAAAGCTCCTTCGATGTCTATGAAGGTGCCCAGGCAGGTGCCTTTTTGATTAATCGCTTCCTCTATCTGGCTGACTACCAGGTGAAGAGCGGATTCGGTCGACTTACCCGAGCTGTATGCATGTTGGTTACCGTGTAGCGGTAAGGTTTTCAGAGCGCCGTCCCTCAGCTCCCTATCACACAGTCTTTCCAGAGTCTTTAATAGAAAGGAGGTCAGGCTGATCGGTCGGTAGGATTTGGCGTTTGTGTAGTCACCCTTACCTGGCTTAGGGATGAATATAACTTTCACTTCCCTCCATCCCTTGGGAACGTATCTAAAGGCCAGGCACGCCCGCATTAAAGGCACCAGTCTTATTGCGACACCGGTGCCACCCCACTGTAGTAAGGCGGGGAACACACCGTCAGGACCAGCTGCCTTAAAAGGATGGAAGCTCTGGATGGCCCATTGGAGTTTCTCCAACGTGATCACCCTGCTGGCGTAAAGTCTATCATTGTCTGATGGTGTTTGAATTACCTCTTGCCAGTCGATACCCTGCGCGAAGATACATCCAGGGAAGTGAGTTTCAATAAGGATGCGTCTCGCTTCTTCTGGCGAGGAAGAGAGTGTGTTGTCGGGTTTCCGGAGGGTAGCGGGCCCAGGTGTGTTCTGTTGCGCCAGTACTTTCCTTACCCTGTTTGCTTGCTGACAGGATTCAATGCTACCACAGAATTTGCGCCATCCCGTAGTACTTCTGAATCTGATGCATAACGTACCCTAATCCGCGTGCCAATTTTCATCTAACCCGTTCAGATGAAGGTAGCTAACAGACTTACTGAAGGTAATAGTAAGAGTATGAATATGGATTTCAATACACATAGAATAAAATAAATATTATATTTCGGTCATGGCGGCCAATCTCAACGGATACTACCCTAGACTAGTGCGGGAGATATTATAGTGGACAAGTGTGTGCGCAGACACAGGTGCACTCTTTTATTCCTTACTCTAATAATTCGATGGAACGGCAATCCGACACGACTTCTCGTGGCCGTTTTTATTCAATCCATACAAAACGTAAAACCTACCTTCTCATTGCATGCATATGCAATGAATGCATGTAGCGTAGCACTGGGCTTGTTGACTGTACCTATTTGTGTAATATTAGTTGCCTTCGTTGAGAATGTCATTTGCGTAATGAAGCTAAGGAATTATGAAAAGCGTCTGGAGCTTTGTATCAATTTCAATTACAAAGGATTTGCAGAGCAACGTGCTGTTATTACTGTGGAGTAATTTTATTTTCGGTTTATGATTTTATTTAGATAACAGTAAATGCCACGGAATAGATAAATGTGTGCCGTGGTCCATAAAATGTACGTCGGGTACACCCTGGGTAATCAGTCACGCTCCGCCTTGCTGACTATATCATAATCAGCCTAAAGTATTCCCACTGTTGGGACACAGGCCTCCTCTCTGTGAGAGGGAGTGGGCCGTAATCCACCACGCGGGCCCGTTGCGGGTTGGTAGATGTCACATTGGTTCAGAATTTTTGGTTCTAGGACATTTTACTCACGATGTTTTCCACACTTGGTGACTTCCAAGCTAATTTTTTACAACGCAAGGAGCCATTATTTTAATTACGAGAAGAAGTGTATTATTTTTTCGGATGTATGATTGCATATCTCAAAATGTACAGAATGAAATATTACCCTACGTACGCGTGTTACAACGCGAAGAAGCTCGCAATGCATTTGGAGATTACGAATCGATTCCGCCGAACAAAGACTAAAATATCGGCATAGGGCTTTGTTTCAAAACAACCGGTTTTATCGGAACAGTTCAGTTCGAGTATTTCAATGGTAATGGTTCAATTTCTTAAAAGCTCCAACGTTCCATCGTGGTACTTCATTAGTTTTCCTCCGACATCTGTGACCCGCATTCACGATTGTTTGGCTCTCGACTCATGCCCTGCATTGCCTGCCACGCCTTGACACCCTCTTCATTAATAAAGCTGTATATGTATTCAGATTTACGTCTACCATTTCGTTTTTTTTTGTTGAAAATCTCTTTGTTTCAGAACATATGAAAACTGAAATGAATGTAGCTGAAAGTAAAGAACATTTAGAGATAACGTAGGTCTCTGTTTTATTTGAGAATTTTATGATGTGAGCCTAACGTGAAAAAGATTTTATGACGCATTATTTAACTGATATTCCACAGTAAAAAGTGTCTGCCTATTTTAATTGTTAGGTCCCCTTTTAGAGGCATTTTAAAATTATGAAGATCAACTAGACCTATAAGTGTCAAATTTTATTCTCAGTATAAATATTAGGTAGCTACGAGTATAGTAGATGCTTACATTTAAAGTATTCTGCTCATTTACTGATTTGCTTTCCAGCACTAGAGAAATGGCCGTCAAATACTATTTACAATGAAAAGTTAGGGAATTAATTGTTGAATTTTGGCAGGCTCCACATTGAACAGGTAGCGAGCATCCCGGGGGAGCTTTCGCAGCCAAATTCCGGCAAACTCCACCAAACTCCGGCTGAATGTGAAAACTTTGAAGGAAATTCTCACAACCGACGAGTTTTTGCTTTAATTCGTATAACTAAAGACCCGTAAAGATTCTTTGATTAAGAAGAATTGATAACAATTCTCGTATTTTTAATGAAATTTCTGCAAACTTGACCGTTTGTTTCTTAGTTTGGAACTACATAGCGAAACAGTAACAGTACGTTGTGTCCATAGTAGGCACTTAGTTGCCATGTTTTCCTCTTATATGTGGCAATTAATGTGAACTCTTGCGTGGGGTGAGCTGTCAGTGTCATCCCTTGTTGGTCAATCCCTAGCATCAATGGCACTGTCAGCTCACTCCACGCTCACTTCACCTAAGTTTTCACAGTGAGATAACTGATACCGCCTACATCCAGTGTGATGCCATGCCCATAATAATAGTGTTTTATGTTCAATGTTTGCCCTAAAGGAACATTAGAGTTATTATAATAATCATATTTACCCATATTAATAGATATTATTTAGAACTACATTACACGTGTACATACTAAAACTATTTCTCTATTCAATTGTCGATTAAAAGAGCATTACCTTTCCTCTTAACTGTGAATATTATGTATATACATATATGTTTATTTACATATATTGCATGCATTATATATTTGCGTTATTTTGTTTTAGACTTCACATTGTTCATATTGTTCTCTTCTTGTTTTCACACACTATTGTATACATTTCTTTTTCAATTCTCCTTTCGCAGGTCTGCTGGAAGAAATTTCTTAAGAAATAAGCAGTACCTTTGTACTCAAATTGTAATTATGTCGTGTCCCTTTGTATTTTACTGTGTGTACATACATAATAAAATAAATAAATAAGCCTCACCGGGGCATAAACATGATTTTGGTACTTAAGTATTTCATATTTTTAAAGGATTTCGCAATATTTTCTCGATACTAAGCAACATCTGCGCAACTCATTTACGTAATGAGCGAAGATGAATTAACTAGGCACAAACCAACACGAACAATACGTTCCCATTTACGTATATCTTTATTTCCCTGTTGGGTCTGTGACCGTAAACTTCCAAACTCTGTTGAATGGAAAAAGTTTATTTATATTTGAGTTGGGGAAGCTGGTTTGTGAATACTAAATCAAATTGGTACAGGATGCGAAACTGCGCGTTGTATTTCATATTATGAAATGCGATGCTTCGAAATACCTGCGTGGAAACTAAATACACGACATTGAGGATTACTTATTTGCTTAAATATTTGGGGAAAAGTGTGCAGTTTTTAAAGATTTTTTGGTGTGTTGATACACATAGTATAAAAGAATAGAATTGGTCTTTCTTTGCTTAGAAAGTAGGTACATAAAAATAAGTTGATAGATTAATAATGAGATCCATGTACATTCTGCCTTAAAGCATGCAAATTTTATATAAAATAGAGAATAATAAAGATATGCCAAAAAAAAAAACCTTTACGAAATCATGCACAGAATAATAACATTTATCTACAATTAACTCTGTAGATTCTGATTCTGTATTTCTTGTCTGTTAAGTAGTAGAAGACTTCATTGATAAGTTAACCTATGACGTAATTGAGCTTATGTGGATTTTTTTAAATGTTTAAGGTCAATTATCAAATACAGACTTTTCACAAAGTTAAATAAATTATAAAGCTATTAAATTAAACGGTATTTTTACACGCGTCTCTTAAATATATTGCACAATGCATATTATTGAGCCCATCCATCCCCAAACAAAAGCTATTCAGTCCAGAAACATCGCAGTACAGCTGCGAGTTAAATTCAATTTATTAAAAGTGGAAAGTTTCACCGCGGTTCTCATTGTATAGAAAAACCAAACAAAACATACATTTATAACATCACGCTTGTATTCGTCGAAGGGTTATGCAGAGGTGTAACTGTACCTAGTACACACACATTACGCCAGCTATGTTTAAGTCTCATGTAATAGTAGGGGGCTAGCCTACTGCCATCAACCGAGCACAAATTCAGACTCTGGGCTACTACTGAAATATTCATGATGGGAAACCCCTATAACACTTTAGCCGAACTGGGATGTAATTCACCAGGACCTCATGCTCAGCGGTAGCAATTGCGATCACTTAACCAAACAAAACCAAAGTGTAAATATAAGTTGATTATTAATAAATAAATAAATAGGAGATAAATGACCATTTAAGTCGTATTTAATATTAGATAAAAAAGTTAAGAATAAGTAAACGGGTCAAGTTGAGACGAATATCTCACGACGCGATAGAATATTCGGCCGAAAAGGTTTTTGTTTATTCTTTTGAGAATTACGAGGGAGGAAACAAATTGGGAAATATTCCGTTCAGTCGCCTACTGCCTCCAATTTGTTATTGCGCCTCACTCCATTAGTTACGCTCCTCGTTTGATTCCAACGTTACAAAGAAACGGTATTATGCAATGTGAAACTATTAACAATAAAACGTAATACGAAAACCGAACTTCTGATCTTTTTGTTTGAATTGGTGATTCGGGTATTACTACGGCTAGCGGCTGCTGTCCGACCGTCCGTCCGTCTGTCACAGGGATGTAGTGTATATTTTGATCCGTAATAGGTAGACACTCGGACATTTCCACGGAGTGTGTACTACTATGGCAGCTATCAACAAATAATAAAAATATGTGTGCTTTGTGTGCGGGTCCGACTCGCACTTGGGCGGTTTTTTATTACGATGTTCTTGCGGGAAGTTGGCGAATTCTCCTTTGTTCAACGCGAAACAATTACATGGTACCTCGTTTATCTTTATCGGAAAATACTAGGGATGACTAATGGGATTCCTGACGATAAGTGATTACGGTTTTTGTGCCCTATTGGCTAATATCTCTGTCATTTTTATTTTTAACTTGAGAAAATATAATTTGCCAACTAGGATGAGGTGGGTAAAATACAATTTCCTCTGAATTTTCAAAGAGTTGAAAGAAATAATGATGTGATTTAATTTCTTAATGATAATAACTTTAAAATAACAACGGCGTGTCGGCATCGTCTCACAAAGTTGGAATCACAGTATTGAGCTAAACCGAAGTACAACAGGAGTTTTTATTTACAGACTTCATTTAACTCATGTAAAAATACCTCCGTAATTTGATTGTAAGCTTTTTGAAATGGGACACAAATACATGCAATCTTCGTTAATAAGTATTACCTACTAATAATTATAAAAAATAATCCAATGCGACTAACATCTAAAATCGAAAACTCAGCAAGCTTTATCGCAAGACTAGTTTGAATTCGTTTTGAGATGTTCGGTTCATTTTCGATTGGCATGCAGCCCCGTTCGGACATAAAAGTCTCAACTTATCCACCTTCCAACAGCTTAGATAAAATCAAATTAGGACACACTATACAACTGGCCTCACCTGGTAGTCTCCCCTGGTGGCACAGCTAAGCAGGGCCCCGGTGTCGTTGGTGAAGTCCACATGGTGTGGCGGCTCCAGGATACTGGGGGCCCGACGCGGCTCAGGAGACGCTCGCACTGCTGTACAAAAGAACAGTTTATGTTATGACTGGGAACTGAAGAAAGGTTAGCTTTAGACCGTCGACGAAGCTAAGGGTTTTCTAGTTTCTTCCAGCAGTACTCAACAGAACAATTGATGACAATAAAAAAGGTTCTCAACACAATGTTTTTGATTTGGTCGTGTTGTTAGTTCCGTGCGACTACTAAGGAAAACCTACCCTTTTTTGTTTTGGAGTTTTATTTTTCCTTTTGTTTGTGGCATTCACTTAAATTGCTTATAGTTTTTGGAAAGGTGAAAATAAAAATCTGAACCATTTTTACTACTTAGTTTTGGCATGAACTCCTGGCCTGTCTAGGCGACTTTTAGAAAAGAAATGTAGGTAGAAATAACTAATAATAATAACTCAAAGACAATATCTAGCAAACGAGTAAACTGTATATGTAGTTGAAAAAATAAATAAACGATAGTCCAAAAGGCCTCAAAGGGCGCAAGGTTACATTCAACTTAAACGTAATATCGTCGAAAGATTGAAACTTAATATAAAAGAAAAGTACTAACAGTAAACATCGAATTACCGCAAAAACCTTCACAATGCAAACAGAGTTCTCTACATTACCCTCCATTTGTTTCTTTGAACGAACTACCCAAGTTAAACTAACCTAAGCTCAGTAAAGCACATTTGTAAAATGATAAAATCGGCTTAAATGACTCCCGCGTTTGAAAGCACGAGTCGACTTGCACTTTACTTATCGATTTTATCTATGCAAACTTAAACTAGTTCCTTGGCTAGGCACAATGGGGGCTTAAGGCGGTCTTGCACGCTGTCACGTAGTGCGCGGGAACGTCGTGTAAGCCTTAATAGAATAAGGTCCCAAATTCCGCATTAAAGCGGTGGGTAATCTCGCACTCCGGTCACTCATTTGGGGATGTGAAAATTGTAATAGATCCCTCGGGCGGGATCTGTGTGAATGTGACGTAACGGGACAGTCCTATCAACTTTTTGTTGTGTGGATTCTGAGGACACGTCCAGTCCAAACATCGTTCGGACGTTTCATTAGGCGAGCGGAATTCTGAATATGACCCGACAAAAAGTTTGGACATTTCATTAGGTATAATAACGTCCAGGAATATCATACAGTCAAACAGCTTTCAGTGAGTTTCAGCTTAGTCAGTTTACATAGTAAAACGAGAGTTGTTTCTGACTGCATTCAGTTCAAACATAACACACCCAGTATCCAGTAATTTGACACCGATGTGAAATTATTAACAGACACAACATTCTAGCCATACCGCATTAATTGGATATTTGGAAACATACCGACTGCAGGCTGGTAAGAGCAATTCAATTTGTTTCTTTGTAATTGTAGCCAAACGTAAACTCGGAATTGAAATTCTAAAAAGACAGCAAAATGAGCTTTGGTTAATCCTTTATTGTAATTTTATGTATGTTTAGCATTTTCTTAGCAAAACAAAAATCAGCGAAGTTAAAACAATGCTGATTAAGCATCACTGAGCAAATCAAGTTCTTACAGTTAAAGGACACGGCCGGAATTTCATTAGAGCTGTGCCCTCACAAAAAAAAATTATGTACATTGGCATACATAACGTCATATTAAAGCTAACAGGTATGTATGTCTTTACAATAGTTTAAGTTTTCTGATCAGAGCTGACGCGCGAGATACTATAAAGATGATACAAAAAAAATGCCTTAAAATTTTTAATAGCAATGATCAACAATTCCGAGTTTTATAGACGAAACAATACAAGATCGTCAATGGATAATATCTATTGACGACATTGTCGTCTACAGTGTGTGTTCATTCGCACCGAAATCAGTGAATTTCTATACTAAGAAAATGTATGAAATACTCTCAATGTCGGTGTTCCATACATTTTAAATAAGTCAAAAATCTACAAAATACGGACTAAAACTTATTCATCATATAGGTGCGCCAAATTCAAAAATGTATTATGTACTTTGATTTGGGAAATGACGATGTAACCGTTACTGAACCTCCTATTTCGAGGTGGCGTAAGTTCTCAATTTCATCTTGTATTAGTAATAGGCTTTCAAACGTCGTCATAGGCAGGCCGCGCTAGCAGAGAGCTTGTAGTCTAGATATTTATGATTTATGACTTTGTAATAAAATATACAGTGGGTTAATATAAAATATAGGCAATAAAACACTAAAATAAATAGCACTTGAATTTTTATTTACTTAGGTATCTAATTAAGCAGGTAGGATATACATTTGCTTATAAAAATTATCTACTTCCACTTGTTTTAGAACATTTTATGAAAAACATTTTTGCATCCATTTATGATTAAAATCAAAAGTCACTGGATCTCTATATAGAAATCATAATAAATCCTATGACTGCTGAACATTAAAATAAGATGAGATGTTTGTGCCCTCAGGTAATAAATGCCACTAATTAGCAAATAAATGTATCACGCATATTTAGTAACTGATGGCAACGTAATAATTGCGTTCTTTTAGCAACATTACCTTAACCAGGGTACGAAATGTCTAGCAGATGTAACTAGGCAGAAAATTCATTTGGTCAATCCTTCGTGCTTCAGCAGGATTATCAGCTTGTGGAGGTGGTGGTGGTGGTTCATGAGCGACCGTTGGATTAGCAAGTGGTGGGAGTGGAGGTGGTTCGGGCAATCTAGGTTCATTTCTTCAATCTGTCTGTGTATATTTAGTACGAAGTTCGCATCACAGGGATGACATGCTTGCAGATTTGTGTTCCGATCCTGTAACAATCTTTGACATTTTGGTTAGTATAATAGTATTAATAATAATAGGTAATTATTAGGGCGCAATCTCACTCGGCGTATAGTTTACGGCTGACTGTTTGTGTGCTAACACACAAACAGTCAGCCGTAAACTATACTACGTTGTGGGTATTCCACGAGGCGAAAATATCGATTGATGGAATGTTTTCATCAAGGGCGTGGTATCGCACTGAGTGACGCCTTCCCATAACAGAGCATCCACAACCAATAATCACTATTGGGTAGCTCAGGACTCCGCTATGTACTTTCTTCCGAGAAACCAAAGGCTGCTGCACAACACTTACTGTGTTGTGTTACTGTTACTCTGTCGTGATAAGATCAAGACACAGAGTGACAGGTCACAGACATATACATGGACAGACAGAACAGCGGGAGCGCGCGCAGGTCAGAAACGTCAAAAAAACTAGGATATTCAGATACACACTCTTGAATATATTGTCGATTCATAATACGTAACGTGATCGGCATTATGACTGTGATAATTGTGAAATCTTTGACTTTTATAGGTTTTTTTACTTTAGCCTTACGGTTCTGGCAGTTGTGGTGGTTTAATATTTTAATCTTACCTTCAGGCGTACAACAGATATAGTGCTTGTCATATGCGTGTATCCAAACGCAAACGCAGTTGTGTTGATTTGCAAATTATGTCGAAATAAAAACCGGACAAAATCAATTACCACACATATTTTTATTGGCATTTTTGTCGCCATTCTAAAGAAATGTAATTGTTGCGATTTATTTAAGTAAATTTAAAAGTAATTTTCGTCTATTAATAATTACTGTACATTTATGTATTCTGAATGGCTTCTGCGGGCAGAATCCAGGCATGTCATTTTCTTATGTCACTTCTTTAATAACAGAAACGTAGGTTGAAGTAAAAAAATGCGAGATAACCTCGACTTACTTCGTTGTGCTTTGGGAGAAATTCAGTCTATTAAAATAAAATAAAAACAGTCTATTTATCACTTATTCTTTGTTATCACTCAATTCAATTGTGAAATGATCATCCAACCTGTGGGTAATCAGTCTCATTATTTTTCCGCGTGGTATTTCCATTTTTTTCGTAAATAAACTAGAACGTATTACCGGCCAGTCCGACTCATTTGCCGTCAGCACACATTGAAATAAAACCTTATTACAGATGAACCTCGATACTAGAGCCGGGTATACAATGGTACCTGTTTACGTATAGCCCTGTCTACAATGGCTCACTCAGACGCGGTCACAAGCCGCAGCGTTCGATTTCCGTTTAATTTCGCGACAACCGCGACTGCCTGTCTGTCTTCATATACAGCTACATTCGTTCCATTGGCGTCGCTTGGTCGCTGTTGACTAATCGTGTTATAATGAATGAATTGAAGCGAATAGATACGTCAGGGGACGATTATGTGAGGATATGCGCAAGAATTAATTTGTTTAGTAATTGGTGGGTGGTTTGAGTTAGTTGTGGGATTTCAAGTTTATTTTAGGTTACACACGTGTTCATTAGTTCTTGTTTCATGGGAAGCACAAGAATGTTCTTGTAATTCTTCTATATCTATAAAGGACGAGTGTCTTTATGTACCTACACAAGTCTTTTCGAATGAATGTAGGCTATAGTAATAGATAACAAATGTAATAATAATAGATCTTTGCTAGAACTATTCGCTAATACTGAGGAAAAATCAGTTCACGTTCCAAACACGAGTAGGTATATAATTTATCGCACATTTAATTATGTTAAACGTAAATAAACCAACACAATAAACACACAAGCCGGTAATAAACACACTGTCAACAAAGAAACTGGTGTTCAAGCAGGCAGTACGGGCATAGACGGAAGCTGTACAGACAGCCCGTATCTGCATCCGAAGCTATTTCAACCCCTGCCTGCACACTCCTGCATCGGACTACACCACCGACAATTTACAACAAGGATGTTACTTCAATCACTTGTAACGTTATAGGGTAGATAGAGGAACAGTGTTGAGTTTGGCTTGAGTTTCTATTTTAAAAAAAACTATTTTAGCAAAATGCTACACTAACAAACAGTTTTTGCTAGTATTTTTGAAATTTAACATTCAAACTTCTATCTCAATTCTACGAAGCTGTGTTTTCAAAGTGACAGTTATTTTTTTTTTTCATTTGACAATAGACAAAATGCTGTAGTCTTTATAGCCTTTTTTTACAATCTGTCATTCGTTCTCGTTTCTACCGTAGACAGCAAGTTCTACGAGCTTGCTGCGCGTACTGCTAGCAATATCTATCTTTAAAAATAAAACAAAGTCGGCTTAGTTACACCATTTATAACTCAAGAACGGCTGGACCGATTTTTATGATCTTTGGTTTGTTGGAGTTGGGTTAGGTTAGGTTAGTTTTGGGCGCCGGAGGAGGGCGGACAACGCCCTCTTTCGGCCCTAAATGCCGCCGCCATGAGAATTTTCCACCTCGGAAAAAAAAAAAGTTTAGGTTAGTCTCCGCCCCGAATAGCAAAAATAACAAACAACTGTTTTAAAACATTAGAAAAATTAAGGAAAAAAAATATTGTAAAGATAATATTCCGAGGCGGTACGTAATTCGCCAAGTCAGGTAGTTACTGATAAAGCATAGGTTTTGATGATAAACTCAAACTCAACTAAACGCAAAGCATTTATTTAAAATAAACCTTTTAAAAAATTGTCAAAGTCGGTCGGTCAGAAAGATGAAGCTATTTATTTGCCCATTCCAAAGCGTAGTAGGTACCTATGGAGAAGTACTCTTCTACTACAGCGGGCTTCTGTTTACAGTCAAGTAGGTTCTAACAACGTAAACTAGCATAAAAATATACAGTTTTCCATAATATTACCTCAAAATCTAAAACATAATTAAAATGGTGCTCTCATTGGTTTGATAAACTCTCAACGCTCACTCGAGTTCTTCAAAATAATAGAATGGCCTCTCTGATGTTGTCCTTTATTTAGGTGTAATGTATTGTGTATATCTTTTGTTGGAAATCCTAATTAAATATTAAAAAAAATAACTTACAAATCGTTTACAGTCCTGGTGGAATGTTAGCGGGTATTATAATTTGCATTGAAATAAAAAAAGGTGGTATTATTGAACCAGTCATCTGCTTTTACTAAGAATAACAATGTATGTTTTCCTCGTAAAAAAAAAACTTTATACCTGTTCTCTCCGTAGCCACAATTTGTAAGCGCAATCAGTTTTATAGTCTTCTACTTTTTGAAATGCAAATTAATTGAACCTGTTCTTTCTCTAATTGCAGCATTTATAAAACGGAGATCACAGGGAAGGGAATGGAACGCATGTTGCAATGATTTCTTTAACATTTGTTTTGCTTGCTCAAAATGTTAGGTGGTACTGCGCTTGGTATCAAGGAAACTAGAACTTAGGAAGTAATTTGTATTTTTTTATGTCTACGTAAAGATTGTGCAACCTCTTTGCGTTTGTTTAAGATTGCAGATAGAATTGTTTTTCGAATATTTAGCAAGCAATTATTCAGGCGGTCTGATAGCAATAAATAAGGTACAATTTTGCATGAAACGTCAGATAAAATAGTTGTAGAAGATTGTTATTTATACTTTCTACTTTCACTCCCTGAAATATTAGCAATGAACTCAAAATTAGCCCCTATAATCGAACTAATGTTAAACGTTAATGTTTACAAAAACTTACATAGGCAAATGCCAAATTTACATGAAAGGCTCTCTACCAAAAACACCAAGCGATTTCGTAGATAATTTCGTTCGACAACCACATAAATCAGCAATCGGATTTGTAAGAGTGCCACTTTCACCTTTTACAATGGAACCAAGTAGTGTAAGCACACTATAAAAAGTCATCATAAAAAAGAAAGAACGTTATTTATTAGGGTTTGAACGAAGATTAAACTCATCGGGATGGTATTCATAGTGCTTATCTTGAGATATGGTAATGTAGATAGTTAGGTACTTCTATTAAGTGTCCTTGCCCGAAGGAATTATGAAGTGAAATTACGAAGATCTCTGCTATTTTGAAATACCTGTGCTAAGCTAGAACTCTTTGTCACACGAAGATTTTAAAATCGTAGATTCGACCTACCTCGTCAAAAGATGGTCGCATTTCTGTTTCGTTTCGACATCTCCGACACTCACAATGTCGCAGAGATTTGACTTTGTTGTCATGGTAACGCCATTATTATTGTGTAGGCTTACTCTTCTCAGTTTGGACACTTTTAACTAAAGGCGACTTAGCATGGTGAGGATAAATCTAACGGTTTAAATCTAGGTTGTCATTTTCGAAAACGGTTGCTTCTGAAAGAAATTCCATTTACCTTAAGTTCCTGTTCCCCGGAGTTCCATATAAACTTCCGAAACGACTTTTATACGTTCGTCAACATGAAAAAGTCTGTTTTTATTAACAAAGAAAGTGTACCTTTTCTCAAAAGCTTGATTATCAAGAAGGTCACCTTTGTGATGGTACTAAACCTTTCGGTTTAAGTTTCGTGATAGTTATGAATCAAATAATAATTGTTCTGGTAAGACCCTTTAAAATCGAAAGATAATTTGCAACATTAAGATTCGTAGGTAATACTCGTAGTTTAATTGCTCGACAGGTAGATATAATAAATTTACACAAAAAGCGTCTAAATAGCTCCAGCAAAATTCTCAGTGAAACATACTTCCATTATCTTTAAGTCCTAATAACTCTTGAAGGTTCAAGTTACTTACCTACCTATTAAATTTAAAAATGGGACGTGAAGCAATTTCTTGTGCTAGGGATTCGTGATAATATATTGAATATCATTTTTGTCTAGGGAACTGAACTAATCTTTGTATTATATAATTGCAACTACAGTTAGAGTAGGGACAATAGCGTTAATAAGAATTAGAATAAGCATTTATTGATTTGTCAGAATGCAGTTTTACTAATAGTATGGTGTTAATATTTTTTTAGGTTCTACACATTCTATCACAAAGCAAGCCATTCTAAGTCCAGTAGCAATCTCACAAAGCAATAGATTGACGCTTTGGTTTCACTTGCGATTTCTTCTATATGTTGTTTCTATACTATAGACACGCACACACACTCACTTTGTCTGTAATTGATAGAAGTTCATAATTTCAACTAACTTAACATAATTATGGCATGTTAGCTAAGTCGTTACCGTGTTCGGGTAGGAGCGATATGGCGAGCCGTGGGTTCGAATCTCATCTGCGGTTTACTTGATGTTATTTTCAAATAATATCTATTTGTAATTTGTGAAATGTTATTAATGGACATTTATTGAATAGTTTTTGATAATTTGAATAAAATTACTTGAAGTAGTTCGATAATCGTTCGTTGTTTGTCTCATTCGTAAGTTAGTAGGTAGACCAAAGAAATATAAATACAATTAAATTAAATTTTTCTAAATATTTAAATTTCCGTGAGGTAGATGCAGTTAGTTACGTCTATTCCTTACTAGACCAGATTGTGTTGTGGATATAATTTTCAAAATGCAGTCAAATATAAATATTGAAGCATTGGCAACATTATTGCGCTGCATAAAAGTGGACGTAAATGATATGATAACACAAATGGACTAAGTGTGAGTGTTATCATTTAAATATTTCTTATGTTACAAAATTTTAATTATTATTTGTTTAAATTAGCGAATGAAGAGTAAAGTGTTTTTAACAAAATATTATTTCAAATACTTTTATTAAATTTTTATATTTTATAGTATTTTGCTTAAATATGTCTAATATTATTCCATTCTTTGTTCTAAACAATAATCATAATTGCATATGTTGAGCCAATTTCAGCATAAATCATTCACATTAATGTGGAAAGCACATGAATATGGAAATGAAACTAAATACACAAAAACGGGTATGAAATGGAAACCTGCCGTCTAATTAGTAACTATTGCAGTATTGCGGCCATTGAAAATAATTGTTCTTAATGCCATATATTGCATGTGCAATACGAGTATAACCGATGTTCAGCGATGAAGCGCTTTAATGGTGCAGTTACAGCTGAATAACTTCATTCAATGCAGCCACGAATAGGGGTAGACGTCACTTTTCTTGAAAAGTCGTAAGATACTAAAGTGGTGACTGCCGTTCGCCTTGCGAATATCATTCGTTACGTTTCGACGTGAACTGCAGGGGAAAGTCTGATTATGTATGTATACATAGTTATGTTACTAGCAAATTACAACAAAAGTATGTAATAGGTATCTAAAATACATGTGTTTGAGATTACAGGGACAAATACCGTATTTTTAAGCACGTTCGCATTCTAATTTTAGTTTTAATCTGTCATTCTGGTAATTAGGTAACTTCTCTACCTTTTGACAAGTTTTGGCAATGAATATCGTTGTGAAAAGATTGCAACTAGATTTTGAATGTTTTTAATTACGGCAATTGGACTTCTGGTACAAAAATTGCAGTCGTAGAAACCAACTCAATTCTGCCATATAAAAGTTTTGTTCGATATGCCACCGTTTTATGTGTGTTTCATCATAGGTTGGTGAGACTGCATAGTTTAATTTACGTATACCTAACGCTTAATTGCAACCAAAGTTAGTAGTAATTTCTAGAAGCATTTAGTATGTTTGTACATAGGATTATTTAAACGAGTTAATAGCTTCGTATATCTTAGCAATTTCAATGCAGACAAACTGTAGTTCCTAGTAACTTAGTGCAGCGCTGCATAAAGTGGAATGTAGCGATTTGTGCAGTTACTATGTTGATAATCTTAAATCAACGTCTCATAAAAGCTTTGGCTTTTGGTTTATTCGGTAAGATATTCAAATTGAAAAATGGAATCATATTACCTCTTCCAGCTGATCCGTTTTGACGTCTCGGTGCTTGCCAGGCAAGAGGGGCTAATAATATATGTATATCCATTGCCCACAATTTTGATTTAGTATTTGGTAGAACTAAGCTTTTTTATAGCAGTGTACCAACCTACTTGAAATTAGAGGATTAAAAATGGCTTTTGGCTCCTTAACAAAACAGAAGCCTTCACTCCAATTAAAGTTAATCCGAGGAGGCGCGCAATGTGGAACATTTACTAAAGACTTTTTGAAAAGAGAAATATGCTCCTAAAACGCCCTATGCTATTCAAAACACGAAATAGTGCATTGTAAATATGGCGCTGCATAAAGCTGTAGCAGTGCTGCATACTTTATCCCTTCAGCGACAACTGGCAGGGCTGATTGCCTCCATTCAACATTTCGGCTCGTTGTGATTCTCAACATAAGCTCTTATAATCCTCGTGTTTGACAGTAACGAAACATTTTTGTTTACATTTTCTATCATGTAGGTAGTGTGGGGGATTTTAATGTTGGTTTTCTCACATGCAAACTTGCTGGTTAATATATATTACATATCATGTGAGCTAAGGAAATCGTTGCGATGTAAGCCCTATATTATTATGGCCTACCCTTGTGCCGAGGATGAAGTTCTAGATCTAACAATATAGTAGCGTTTACATTTCAAAATTTCATATTGGATTAAATTATTAAGTTTTAGTCTGAACTCAGGTAAACATTGTGGCGGATGTGCGGTTCAGTACCTACCTATTTATAATACTTACACAGAAATATTGTTTTTATTTTTCTTCAAGCAACACATTTCTTGATTGAGGATAACGATAAAGAGGAATTACGCTCCTCATAACATTTCTTATCACGTTTCGTTTCCGTTTCCTTTTACTAAATTACATAGTATTTTGTTTATAGATTTATGATATCAATTTGCTGGTAAAGCTCTCTTTGATATCTTTTAATGCGAAATGTGTGTTTTTCGATTTATTTCTCCGAATACAGTAACTGATTAATGTGTTATCGTTATCGCTTCCAAGAAAATCGCAGGAAATTCACACGTTCCTACGTTATATGGTTTACGTGGTACATATCGCCTGTTGCTAGGTACGTGGCAAAGACGTAATGTAGGTTCTGCCATTGTTTTGCATCGATCAGACTTATGCCAAGAATTTATCACAACGATTGATTTTCAATAAGGTTAATATTAGTTTCACTGTGTACTAGCTATGATTCAAACATTATACCGGTCAGAATGGTAGATAAAATATTAAGTTGAAACAGTATCAGGTACCTACTTCTGTTCAGGCCACTTCAAGTGTTAAGTTTCTAGTTTTTATTAACGATAATTTATGATATTTTATTACAATAGTACCTACGCACGCAACATCGATATCAATGAAACGCACTACCCTCGGGGTAAAGGGGGAAGGCGCGTGAAGTGAGTCGCGGTGATTGCTCATTAGTGGCACAATAGATCGTGCTACAATACTCTTATAAGAACATTATACGTATACATAAGTACGCCTTATAAGCGAACCCTTTCGGACGGCGCCGGGCGAACGCTTTTAAGCAACAATGCAAACGAATTAATGGGAATATTCTTACTAAAATGCAACAATAAGATTGAAATTAGAACTAGGATATTGACTTTATTATGAAAAGCAATTAGAAATGGAATCCTGTAGTCATCTTTTCAGGCGGCTTCATCTTACGGCTTAATAGTACTAAAGATTAAGATGAAAGTCATTAGTTTAAGTGTTGAAATTCTATTATTGAATTTTCGCAACGCAAAAGTACATATCATCAAAATTGTGTAGCTTCACTTACAAAATCTAAACTAAGTATTCTAATTTACAAAATGCCCGTAGTATACTTCTCGTATATGTATCGATCAGTAAATGTATTTGAGGTAACTACAAGGCTGTTCTTCTTACACGTACGAACTATGCAAGTAGATACCGTACACCCGTTATCGGTACCTGCATAGTACGTGCACAAAAGACACTTAACGAAGCCGAGAGCCACTTTTACTCCCCGTATTTTGTTTTGTACTGGTTTGGACCTGGGAACCTTCTGGTTTCGGAGATATTAAAGGTCAAAATTCCAACTTTTACTGCCTTTTTAATTTACGAAAACCAGTTTTAATTGCATTAACACAGCTTTAAGTACCCCACGACCTTTGAACTGTTGCATGCACCCATAAGTGCAATGTTTTGAGTGCGTTACTTTGTGTACTTCTGTGAACAGCGATTTTTGACATCAAAATAAAATTCGCTTCTCAGCAATTATTTCTGCGCAATGTTACTTAGTTTGATACAAAATGTGTACTTGATGGCTATGTGATTTGTCACACTGTTTAAGGTATACAGCGAACATATTATACATAAGCATAATATTTCAAAGTCTTGCCTCTATCATAACATAAAGTAAACTTGCAGTTTCACCAGCATGTTATTGTTATTATTTGGCTTTGCAAAATACAAAGAGGAGGGATATGCAGGATCGACAAAGCAAATTTCAACAGTGCGGTTCCAAGAACAGGTTGGAATTGCTGAACATCCAGCTTCATTGAAGTGTGTTGCGTATTCTTAAAACCTTCCCAGAAAGCTCTTCGTGAAGGAGCTTGTCGTGGTGTGGATTGCTCTATAAATATCCCTGCTGGACGCCTTTTTTTTTTTTTTGTGTGGGAAATCATCAAATGACTTCTCCCGCTCTGGGTGGAGCGGGAGGGCGTGTCAGACTTTTACTGACTAAAACCCACCCGTGTTCCTTCAGTTGCCTGTGCCAGGGCCACGGTTTTCTCTGTGGAATAACCCGCGACCCTGAGGCGTCGGCCCTATCGGACCCCGTCATTTTGTGCTGACATCTCTTTGAGGCGCGCGTGCAACACAACGCGCCGTCGACCCGGGCCTGGTCCTTACCGGACGGCGAGCTACCCATGGCTCGCCGTCCACAAGCCGACGCCTACGGTGGCCGGGAATCTGCTTGCGATTCCCGACGCCCAGGGCGTCTCCTGCGGCGACTAGTGGGGGCGTGAGGGCGCAAGGCTCTCTCCCTCACGCGCTCCGCCTCCTCCTTCGCAAGCATTACTGCTTCGCAGAAGGAGGTGACGGCTTTCCATTCCCTCTCGCTCCGTACCATGGCCTGGACCAGGGCCGGACGCGAGAGATCTTCGCCGCCAATCGCCTCCGCGAGGACACTGCGGTGCTCCGCCCAAGCTGGGTATACCTCCACCGTATGCTCCACCGTGTCCTCCGGGCGATCCACACAATGGTGACACCCGGGCGTTTCCTCCCGCCTTATGCGAAACAGGAACCTCCCGAAACAACCGTGTCCGGTGAGGACCTGTGTCAGGCGGAAGGTGAGGACGCCGTGGCGCCTCTCCAACCACTCCTCAAAGAGGGGACTTACCGCCGCTATTGTGGCGTGCCCCTTGCTGGACGCCTAACGTCCTCTTTCCTTCGCTTCAAGCAGTAAGTTAACATAACCCCGAGATAAACGGGTAAGTGCTCAGTGTGATTGCATATATTCTTGTTTGTGTCCTGTCAGATCGCATTCTCTACGTATTTTTGTCTGCGCGGTCTGACAGCTATTGTAATTGTCCTCGGCAGCCCCACTATGACTGTCGAGATAGCTATTTACCGATAGTGGCTTCTGCCACATCACCTGTCACCATTACTGCACCTCTCTGTGAATGCGTACGCATGCTTCTCGCATTCTTCGCTATGCTTGTCTCGCCGCTCTGCGCCTTGCTGTTCGCTTAAATCGCCTGGCCACACGGCGAGGGACCTCCGAGAATGCCCGCGGCATGATCACGGCATAACCTATAATTGTAAGCCGCCACGATGGGTGAGTCTTCCTCCATCCACCTTGCTTTGGGCTTACGGCTGGGAGACGCACACATTGACGGAGGCTTGCAGTTCTGGCACAACGCTTACGGGAGCACCCGCCTTGCGCTGATTCCAGGGTTCCAGTCTTAGGATACACATCCTGCCTACCGCTGGCTGACGTCATCGCTGCTTCCGCCCTACCGCTGGAGAGACGCCAGTCACGCGGGCTACCCACGCGGCCGCTACCGCCGCCTGAACCTGCCATCCACGTGGCTCGTGGGTGCCGAGACCCCACGCCCGCCACGTGTTGAGGCCCCTGCCTGAGCGGACCACGTGCCTACATGCGGTCGTGCATCTCTGCGTGGTGCTGCCCACGTCGAGTGACCTCTGGGGTCGCTCCCCAACTCTGCTGTTTGCCGTGTGACTTTAACTACCTAGAAACCCACCTCACCTTTTCCTAACGATGTTGAGGTCGGCTTCCATTCTAACAGGATGCGGCTGAATACCAGTATATTACATGGAGCGACTGCTTATCTGACCTACACCGTTTCACCATTCCGTCTTCACATCAAATAACATAAAACAAAACCTATCCTTTAAGGTCGAGTATTAGTCTCTTCTTCTTAGTCGTTTCACTCTTGCCAGAGTGGTCGTGGTCATCATGATCCGGAAGGTTGGGAAGCGGACAGTACCCGCCGTATGACGTCCCACCAACCCTGCCTGCTGGCCGTTAATCGGGCACATTCGTGCACGGGAGCGCCCATCGCAGCCTTCACTTGGTATGTCCATCGCATCGGGGATCTTTCCCTTAGTCTTGTACCTTCGACTTTCCCTTGCACGACAAGACGTTCTATTAGTCTAGGACCAGTTTATTGAGCAAAGTAAAGCAACGTGAAGTAAGTTGCCAGTTTTTTGACCCGGCAATAATACGCTAAAAGACATCCCCGGATTTGTTAGAAATAAGTCAACCCGAAACTATAAAACGGGGAGGCTTTATTTATATCTGAATACAATATTACCTATATTGTATTCAGATATAAATAATGCCTTGGGCCCAAATTCAAAGAAATTGCCTGCCACATATCAAACGTGATTATATCGGATGAGCTGTTTCAGGCCATTTGTGGCAATATTCGGCGTTCGTAATGGAATATGAGGCTTCTAAGCGACTTTATTAACTTTTGTTCGGAATATCGCATGTACGCAGCTTTGGACTTATTGATAAGGAGACCTTTTTACAATGTTGGGTGACCGAAAAATTAAGCTTGATGTCATTTTATATTAGTAAAAGGAGCTAGAAAATATAGAGAAAGCTCGCTCGAATTGAGCTAAGCTTTCTTATGTGATGGTTGGGTAAAAGGTTCACACATACACATAACGTAGGTAACATTTGTCAGTATTTTAATACAGTAACAATGTATTAATTACACGTAGGCATAGGCATAGGTGGCACGGAGCACATTTTCCGATCTAGATTCCTCAAAAACTATAGTAACAACAATCAGAATGTATGGCAATTCAGTGATGTCTGGATGACGTAGTTGCAAAATCGTCGACGGACAGGCACAGATTTCTCAAACAAAAAAATAGAACCACACACACACCAAACCATATAGACACACACAAATTCAGAATTACTGAAATGAATTATTCGGAATTGGCCAAGAACATGAAAATTTAATATTTTTTTGGAAGAAACCTAATGTTTATATTTCAGCTTGTAATGACCACTTGTTGCGTATAGTTTATGTGTGATAGATGATGTTTTATGTTACCTATTAGTCGTAACGTAATCTTTGCTAGAAAGTTAAGCTTTGAGGATAAATTTTCATGTATTTTACATAATGTTTACATTATTTGACAAATTGATTGCAGTTTTTCGAGTCTTAAATTCATTCATTCATCCTGACTGAATGACAGACTATGCACAGCCAAAACCGCTGGATCTAGCAGCACAAGTTCGACATTTTGCCGATGAGAAATCCCATCGAGCTGACTTGTTATTCAATAAATTTACTGCCTAGAGAGTCTTTTTGCTCTACCCTTTTACAGCTTATCTAGGTCGAATAAACTCGAGAAAAAAAGGAGTTAATTTCGGTACTAACTTTCTGTTTTAAACATTTCGAGCAGGGCGACGCATGAATTATCCATACAAACGTAATACCTAAACTATTTGCAATTTAAGCATATTTTCACCATATTATGCTTATATTATGATTTAGACAGTGTTTTTCTAGGTTCCTTCATTTTTTTCCCCCAAAATACGTATGTACCTAAAATGAACATACATGCATACACTCACATACATCATTTCATACACTCACGCCTTCTTCCCATGGGGGTAGGCAGAATCCACAGAACTCACTAACTTGCTCCACACTCTTATCATTTATTTTCAAATCACACATCGATACATCCTCTTCTCTTTCAAACATCATGACTTTCGACTTATTTACATTTATATTAATTCCTTTCATGTTATATGCTTCATCCATCTCAGTCACCATGTATTGCAACTGTTCTGCTGACGATGCAAGTAGCACTTGATCATCTGCATAGAGAAGGCATTTGACAGGCACCTCATTCATCGTCAATCCACATTCACCCTCTTTCAATTCCTTCAGACAATTATCCATGTACAGGTTGAACAGCCACGGTGACGCTACACAACCCTGTCTAACACCCCTCGAGATGGAGAACCAGTTCGTGTATGCCCCATTTATCCTAACACAAGCACTGGAATCCTTGTATAAGGATTTCAGTGCCCGTACTAAGCGCCAGTCCACAATGTACAAGGATAGTGTCGACCACAGTCCTTCCCTCCACACACTGTCATAGGCCTTCTCCAAGCCCACTAAAGCACAGTAGACTTTCTACTGAAGACCTAAAACTACTTTAGACCTAAAATGAAGTTTAAACTAATTCTATTTTGCAATTTTTTTACAGCGTAAATGACATGTTTTCATATCGTTTTTTCAGTACCATTAACAACAATATCTGTAATGTTGTTGTATTAGATACGTTATATTTTTGGTAATACGGAACGCATCCAAATTTTTCATAAATTTTCAATAGCTAGTAGTGCTATGCTATCGCGTCAAGCAAATGTCAATGTGTGCGTGGTGGTACTGTTTTCGGCAGTAGGTGTGTATCGCTCGGACAAGCACACACATAACCGCAACGTTGCGCCCGCCGGGTTGTTCCGTGTTTGTTGTCAGTGTTAGACGATTACTTTGTTGTCCTGTGCGTGCGTACTTATTTGCTTTCTAACTTGTATTGTAATATTTCTGACTATCGACTTATGCTGTGACCTTGGATTTTGGATGCAGTTTTGTCTTGTTATTTGGTATCGAGTTACCTAACCATTCTTACGAACTTTAGCTTTGCTTGCGGACTTTTTAGAAGTCCGTAAGACTTATTATTTACGATATTATGTTTACGATTTCGTTTGGATCGACATGGGCTCCGAACGTTGGGATTTATTTAACAGTTAGTATTGCATAATGATATATTATAAGTTACCTATCTACTACAACCTTCTTAGTTACTAAGTGTTTTGCATAGACACCCCCAAGCAATTAGTCGGTAATCGTAAAACTCAAATTTTATAGGAAAATATATTTTTGTTTTTATTGAATATGTTTCTTTTCAAGGAGTCGAAGTCCATTGATACATAACCTGAAAGCATTTTCTTTGTGTAATAGAATAACGATGTCAACATTTATTTATGTGTGTGTTTTTCTGCTGGAGAGTTTGTTGCGCCACTTCTTCTTCCCAGCTAAAGCACTAGGAAGTGGCGAAGGGCGGGCGTTTTAGGGGACTGTCTTATGTAATTTTGATGTCCGAAAAGTGCTGATTCTCAGCCTAATTTGAATAAATGACTTTTGATTTTGGTTTTTTGATTTCGTGTGGGAAATACTTCGCAATTTAAGAAAATAAATATTACAAAAACAAGACAAGTAAATTGTTTCAGTAATATACACATAATGCAGTAAATTTGTAAAATGTTGATACGTAACATTACAACACCTACTTTTCTAACTTTATTTCTTACTAGCTTCCGCCTGCGGCCTCGACCATGTGGAGTATTGGTGAAAAGTTGCATATGTCCTTCCCCAGGCTTCAACCCAGTTCCGCGGACTAGCCGTGAAATATCACAGCCCCGCTCTGCGCACCACCCGCTGTATCCGCCGTTCTTATAGTGGTAACTTTTGAACCATCAGTCCAAATTAATAAGTGCAAAAGACTAACTTTATCTACTTCAAACACCAAAAGCGATAAAGGTATTCGTTTTGATGAGAATTAACTAAATACTCTAAAATGTGTATTGTAAAAACAAAAAAGCAATTCATTTATAGCTCACTATTTTGGCTATAATTCTCGTAACTTCCACTTAAAAGGTGTATGCTGACGCGGAATTTTGTTTAGAACTGCTGATGACAAACAACTCCACGTTACATTTTCTTTGTATACTATGTCTACTCGAAGACGACACGGATTAGCCAGCGCACGACAAGATAGGTCTCAGAGGGCTGGATTTTTCCCGACTTACTATATACTTATCATTATATTATGGACAAATCACACACAAGCTTTATAAATTGTAGTCTATCTGTTATTCTGATCTATAAGCTTTATTACTGTAATGTTTCATCAAAATCCGTTTAGTAGTTTTTGCGTGAAAGAGTAACAAACATCCATCCATCCTCACAAACTTTCGCGTTTGTAATATTAATTTTATTATAGTAGGAAGTAGGATAGTAGGTAGGAATGAAGGATTAGTAGGATAGTATGATTTCAAAGACAATACGTAAGTTGTTTTTTTATTGTGGTTATTTGAGATTGATACAGAATCAGTATCGTTACAAAACGTTGTCGTCGAAAACGAGACCGGGGGACACATAATTATTTATTAATCAATTTTAAAAGCTTGTAAGCTCCCATAACGGTTTGTGCTTACTCAAAATAATTCGACAATAAGGAACATTTACTAAGAACTGCACGATTCATTTACGCCAATATGTCGCTACTAGCAACTTACGAAAATTAAACACTTTACGCAAAACACTTTTGCATTGATACGTAAAGATACTTTTCTTGTCATAATTTTGGTTTGGAACTTCCCTACAATAAAAGTGTTATTCATGATTTCTTTGTAAATCACACTATGTACCCGAAACATAAATTACTTAGGTGTAACTCAAACCCAATGACGAATTTAATTTAACATTATAATTCCAATTTTACCTACTTATTGCTTTGGGGCATCGACTCAGCCCAATTAAATAAAGATATTTTGTTCTTGGTTCGATTTTCACACTAGTAGGTACCTAAGTATATTTTGTATAAATTCGTATTTCTATCTACCTACCTATGAAGCTTTGTTTGTTCCGTTTCTTTAGACCATGTCCGCACGTACGTAAATATCTCGTGCAGGGATTTTATCGCGCACTGCAATTTCAACTCTCGGTGTTGAACCGAGCATTGATAATTCCAACAGAGGTGCTGGTTATATCACTTTGTTGGAATTAATATTTATGAAGTAAGAACATACCAAAATAAATGTTTATTCAAAATCCTTTATTTTTATGTTTAAGTACTCATATCGCGTAAATAGGTACAAATTATGGGAATATCTTTCTTTTATTTTGCATAACACTTTTATTATTTGACTTGTATTCATTACTTATACATTTGGTATCAATTTTTATGTTTAATCAAAGTAATAAGTACATAAATAAGACAAAAGAAGCCTTAGTTTTTTTAAAGAAACCATGGAAAAAATTAACTTATACGGGCTTAAAATTAATAAAGACAATATCCCTTTAATTTGGATTTCGAGACGTACGACGTCGGGCGGTTCCTCCTAACACCGCGCGCGATGACTATGTATAGGTACCATAAGTAGTACCATCAATAATTTATTCATAATCACCAACTGCATATAGGTACATTAAACATTGGTTTACAAAAGTATTAAGGAAAGGTATGTATGACTTATCTGCTAGATTTTCTCTACAAGACTAGATCTCGAAAAATTCTTCCGAGACCGGCAATGTGTAGAAATTTCCAAAAAACGCATTACTAGTCTGTAGATTTACAAACGATTCCCCAAAGTAGTCAACAAAAGCAAAGCAAATCATTATCATACTTAATTACTAATAGATAGAAATGTCTTCCGAGTCTTTATGAATGAATGGTAGGTACAGTTAGTACAGTACAGCTAATAATAGCTATCTATCTACTCACACAGACACACACACACGGCTGCGCACCGCGTCCCTCGCTCACCTTCTTTTGTCAAGCAGTGATAGCAATATTCCGAACGAATTTTGTACTGGCTTCGAATTGCTATTACGTGCGCTGTACGTCGGATTCATAAGCTAAGGTTTGATCCTGCCTTTATTCCTCAGTTTGCACCTAATAACCGTTATAATCTGGTGTTATCCGAAGTATGGCGATAATAGCAAAGAGCTCAGCATTCAGGTGCCTTCGGAATGCCATCAGCTAGAAATTGCGTCGCGACGCCCGGAGGCGGTGCGGTCGTGCCCGTTCTCATCTCCCCATATTTTTCCAATAATCTGTTTCCTCATATTGTTTTTTACTAAATATTGTGGACTAGTATGTGAAAGAAATGTCGAAGTACCTTCTGTAGTTAAGTATGTAAGGGCCAATTACACCGATTAAATTGAACGCGTTCAGCACATAAACCACGTTTAAGGGCTGTCAATGTGATTATTTTCCGTGAAATCGTGACACTGACAGTTCTTAAAGTTAAGATGTGCTGATCACATTTAGTTTCATCGGTGAATCATGCACTCTGTCATAGTTCAAAGTTCATTTTTTAAATTAGTGAAAATTGCTACACATTATTTCTCAATCGTTTTACTGTGTTACTAATATTCACATTTATTTGATTGGTTTTTGGCACACTTTTAGGTGGGTCCTGGTAAAAGTATGAAAATTTAAAATTCAAGCTTCACTCCCTAAACCCGTAAAATTCCTCAACCGTTTTGTATAATAAAATTTTCATTCGTTATTGTTGACCTAACTCCCATTTTCAAATTCCAAATCGTTCCTCGTTTTAATTGATAAATAATTAGCAACAATATATGCCTAAACAAACAGTCATTTTCGTTTCTAAAAGGGTTTCCACAACCCTTTTAGAAACGAAAAAGGCTGTTTGTTAACGCATATAATTCTCACATAAAAAAACTCGACCTGAGTTTCCTTAATTGGCGAACTTAATTACCTCGCAGAGTCGCAGACAACACTTGCCAAAGAAAAGCTTCAAATCGCTACGATAGAAAAAGAAAGGGTTGATACAAGTACTTGCAACGTTTATTTTTGTAGACAGATTTGTAAACGAAATACGTAAACAGACTTTTGTGAATTAGTTTACACACTCAAAAATCGATGTGTACCTAACGATATGAAGATTTCGAAGATATAAATTGCAGTTTTTTTACTGTTAGTATCTGTGGTTAGTCCTGAGCTAGAGCAACTACAAAGAGTTATATAGAACATACATTTTGTTGGTCTGTGGTAGTTGGTCGTCTCCTTTTTGAATGGTAATGTAGTCAACGCTAAGGATTTCGTAATTGCAAAACGTTGTCACAACCGTTCACTTTTCAGAGTTGTATAATTGTTTGATAAGAGCAGTGCCTTCTTAGAGAAAACGTCGAGAACGCTGTAACGCAGTCAGGCACTCACTGGCTCATATTTTAGTATTCTCATAAAATATCTCACGCCGACTAGAAAAAAAAACTGCTAAATGTTTGTGGCAGTCTTCAGGCTTCTAACGATAATTACAAATGCATAGACTTTGGTTAGCTACCAACGTAGCTTTTTACAATGTTTCGATGACAAAAGATTTGTGTGTATAAAGTTACACAGTTGATCGGGTCTGCGTAACGGTACGGTATTGATAACGTGAGCGCTGCTATTTCAAGCTTATGACCGCCATTCGTTTGTTTTGTGAACCACTGGTGAACTGCCTGAGGACCCTACTGTATGTCTATCTACGTATAAAACACAAGCGATATCAACAAAAGAAATTCGAAACTTGAATCTAATAAACAACATTGAAGATTATTAATATATCAGCCAGAGAAAGCAAAAAAGTAATACTTAGCCCTGAATAGTGAACAAAACTGATTAAAGAAGTAGAAAAAAAGATAAGTTTGAGGAATTTTAACACACATTCAAGACCTTAATCCATAAGTTTTACAACTCAGGAATGGTACTACTTTATTGCTAGAGAAAATGATATTCATTAGAACTAGTAACACATAATAAGAGTATGCATTACCCAATTACTACACACACTAGATTAGGTACTGTAGCGGCTGTAACCTGATATGGTTGTAGCATGCAACCTCCGCGACTCCATGATGGCACAATCAATACAAGACACACGTTAATTTGTATAGAGAATAGATGAAAACAATGGTGGGTGTCGGATCTTGGCTGACAAATCAAGAGACGACAGGAAAATTATCAATGAAAAAACGTAGAATGATTTTATGAGGAATAATAATTCAACTTACACGACAAATCGTGTTTAATTTATAGTTTCAGTACAGAGAGCCCGCGAGGCCCTCACATTACCTGAGTATCATATCCTGAGGGCCTAGACAAAACGAAGCGATTCTATTACTACAATTGCTATCGCTTCACTATGACACTATGCTATGGCTTTGGTTTCGGGCAAGCTCCTGCCTTTGATAAACGGGTATACCACAAGTCGAAAGGTGACGTTTAAGGACGTCTTTGTAGCGCAGGTAATGCCCGCCCTGTGAACGTAAAAGAGAAGAGAGAAATGTGGCGCACTTCAATTCACAAAGCAACTGAATGCTTTGAAACAAATCGTCTTGAACGTTTCTTGTCCTAGACAAGAAACGCGAAATACGCAAAAGTCGCCAAAAGCCTTCCTACATCTACACATACAACGATGCTGATCAACTCTTCCGCACGCGGTGTGACTGGGTTTTCGAGACTAAATTTGGTTTTGCTAGTCACCAGAGAGCTCACGAAAGGAAAGAGAAGTAGTCTGGGTCGCTGTCGCCAGATACGGTGAAAAGGACTATAATATAAATACGCTATGGCCTATGATCACGTGACATTTCGATAGCTTATGTCAACCTCATACAGTTTTTGGTGTCATCGCTAATCTAATGTTACGAATGTTACTTTGTCTAAGCCCTAAGGCTCCTTACAAACCCATATTAAACAAAGTAAACACCTAGCTAACAGAGTCCAGCAGAAATCAATTGTTACGAGTATCATTCGTTAAAACTTAAGGCACTCTAGCATTTCGCAGCTATATAGATGACATATGATTGCATACATCTAAAGCCTATCTATTTATAGATATATATTTATGTATCATGTTCAAAGGCATCATGTTCAAAGTAAGTAAGCCTCGTTGGTCTAGTGGTCGCAAGAGCTACTGCTGAACATGAGGTCCTGGGTTCGATTCCCAGGTCGGGCATAGTGTTATTGGGTTTCTCTATTTAGAATTTCTCAGTAGCAGCCCTGAGTCTGGATTTGTGCCCGGTTGATGGCAATAGGCTCGCCCCCCATTTAAAAGGGACTTAAACATAACTGGCGAAATGTGGGTGGTGGGGTGGAAGGTGTGGGGCTATAGGTACACCTCTGCCTAACCCTTCTGGTATTACAGGCGTGATGTTATGTTATGTACATTAATTAAACACTCGTAGGTCTAGAAGTTACAAACGCGACGGCTGATCGTGTGAGGTCCCGGAATCGTTGTTCAGGTCGAGCAAAGTTTTATTAGAGTTTTCTATAAAAAAATCTCAATAGCAGTCCGGACTCTGGTTTTGTGCTCGGTTCAGCACAATAGGTTCACACTGTTTTACAATATGAGACTTAAACTTAACTGGCAATACCTCCAGGTACAAATCTGCATACCCCGAATTCCGGGAATGAGGCGTGATATTATATTTTTCATTCGGCACATATCCCATACGAAACGTGTTTAACCTGCCTACATGTATCATATGCATACATGTAGGCAGGTTAAACACATTTCGTATATATACCAGGCTGTGTTACAGAATCGCTGTTAAATCACGTTGCCAAGTGTTTGCTGGGTAATAAATCTAAAAGAAACGGAGTTACTTCCTCCATATAGAATGTAAGCTTATTTTCTTCGCATTCTAAAGCGTATAATGTAATGAAATCCACGCTTAGATATCGAGTCTGCCAAATATGTATACAAACGCCGCTGTAAATCAATGCTTTTGTTGACATATTTGGCGGTTTTCATTTAGTTTATAGGATTTATTTATAGAGCGACCTTATTAAAAAAGACACTGCAGTATGTCTTTTCAGATTGTTCATGTGTGAAGGCCTGTCATAAACACAGAATTATGAAAGGTTTAACAACTACCATCTCATTATTATATGTCCTGTGCTGGAAAGTGACAGTTATGGCAGAAATTCCCTTGTTAAATAAACAAAAAAGAGGTGTTAAAAGAATGATTATAATAAAAACTCAAATACTTCTTTACGCTACGCCAGATACAATATCTTAGTTTACGCTCTATATCCAAATAAAAGGTTGCAAACAGAACTGCAATATTTCTGTATTTGTTTTTACACAAAATTCAAGTTTTTAAGGTATGTTCTCAGCTGCATATCAATATTTAGAGATAGCACATTCATATAGGACGAGAATACGATATAATCACAAGATTCAATACAATACGGGCAATTACTCGTAGCATTGGAATTAACAATCAATGCAGTGACCAATTAAAATAGCGCGTGCTCTCCGCGCCGCGCCGCGTCTTCCCGCGTCGTGCCACGTCGCGCCGAGCGTAGCACTCAACCGAGAACCGGTAACTCTCAATCGCCAAATTACTGCTGTCGCCACTTTTTGGCCCTGAATTCCACAAAATACTTTCATGTCTTCATTTTTCTACGTGTTAACACTAATAAATTGACATCGTTTGTAGTTCTTTTTTATATCTGTTCGTTTTTCATTTGTTCAGCTGATTGCGATGTAAGAGGAATATTTCAAAGCGAAATATTAAAATTCAACGTATTACCAAGTAAACTGCAAAACAAGAGAGAGTAAAGTTAACCACTTAAAAGTAAAGACATTACATTTATTTACCGTAACTTTGAAAGTCAGTTTCAGATGAATTAATGAGTCTTTGTCTCCATAACTTAGTCACAATTTACGAGATTTAATTAGGTAGGTAGAGAACAGCTGTGTAGAATTGAAGATGACGAATAATTTCCTAGCATAATAATTTCAGTTTCAGAACTTACTACAATTGCTTCTTGAGAAGATGAACAGGCAGTCAAGAAGGGGTTGCTAAAATGTCGCATACACAGCTACTCGTGTCTCAAATACATTCGAAGGGTAATCCTGCTCTTTATGAAAATATATTCAAGGCACAAAGTATAGTCACGTGAATGTAAATTTTGCCATTTTGCTATAAATATGCTACGGCATGGATGCTTTACGAACCATGTTGCTACACAATTTCAACGAGTTAATAAGCAGTATCACAAGTATTTTTCAGCTTTTTGTGTCAACACTTCTAGGTGTACATTTTTCATCTTTTTGTGTCAACACTTATAGGTGTACTTTTCTCTTTAAATATTGTTTAGTTATAAAAAATCATAACCAAGTTCATCAAGTTCACCTTGAAAGTTGTTTTGAGCTAAATAAGTTTAGGACATTCATCAAAATGCTAAACATTTTGCGACGTGTCAAAAGCGCATAATACAATTACAATTTCAATGGGGACTTCACTTTTGCATACTAAGTAATTCATTTTTTTTTCATACTATCTTATTTTGTGTTATCTTACGTCAAATATAATATAAATAAACGTAGCACGTCTTAATGTCAAAGCGCCATTTTACCCGAAACTACCATAAGTCAGGGTCGCGGTTTCAGTGCCTCAACTCACGTACTAATCTTTACAACATTCCAGCCAAAATTAATCTGCAGTACTAAGGCTGAAGATTGTCTTATTAGCGAAGAACGTGACTCCTGATAAAGTTTTCTAAGATTTCGTGAGTTGAGGTGTTTATTTTATTTAAAAAAATCTTGGGTAGTAATGGTAGATTTTATGTTCTAATTCTATGTTGAATTATGAGCAAAATATGTGTTCCTATACACTCTTATATGTGAACTTTGATCCACTTAAGTGTATGCACCTACATATATATATTTTGTATTATAACATGACAGCCCATGCAGCTGTCGAAGGTTAACCTATCAACCTGTCGAAGGTTAGTTAATACAAAATATCGCCTAACGACAACATTGATAGGTACCACGTAGCAATCATGTTTTGACTACAAAGATGATAGTTTTGACTATCGAGAACACGGAGGGGCGTGCCTCGGAAAGCACGTAAATCCCTTCAAGCTGTCATTCGTAGATCTTTGACAGTCTCGTTACGGTAGTACCGAAAGTCTGACAAACAGTATTACCAAAGGTTATGTATTGCCCAGTAGTGACGTCTACAACCCAGTCACCGCATATAAAATACGTGGTCAGAAAGTTTGCGAAATTAAAAATAAATTGTTCTATAGGTAAATATGTTTTTATTAAATCTTTTCACTCTTCACAGCCTCTATTAAAATTGGGACGTGAAGCAATTTCTTGTGCTAGGGATTCGTGATATTGAATTGAAAATAATTTTTGTCTAGGCAACTGAACTAATCTATGTATTTATTATACGTGGAACACTCAGAAAGTTGTTCGAAACTAAAAATAAATGTTCTATAGGTAAATATTTTTTTTATTAAGTCTTTTCAAAGTGTTCTCCACTAGCCTCTGTACAAAGTTTCATGCGTCTGAACCAGTTTTCGTAACACTTTTTCCAGTCCGCCGTAGACAACTCGTTTACAGCATGCTCGAACGTTGACAGCGCATCGTCCGGAGACGAAAATTGTATCATTTTGAGCAGATTTTTTATTTTCGGGAATAAAAATAAGTAACCCGGTGCTACGTCAGGGCTGTAAGGGCTGGGTCACCCACCCAGGAGTTTGACCGACGTGTTGTCCAGGAAGTCCCTCGTTTTGAGTGCGGTGTGTGAAGGTGCGTTGTCGTTGTTGAGCAGTAGCCCGCGGAGCCCTGTGCTTGGTCGCTTGTTGCTCACAACAGAGAAAATTTCTGCCAAGCATTTGGTAGTTTACCATTCAGCGTTGATATTTCTTTGGTTCCGTAAAAGTATGATAAAGGTAAGTAGCCAGTCAAATTGAAAAACCTCGCGGTCAAAATCTTCCCCCCGCTTCTATATCGATTCACTTTGGTAGGAGTCGATTCGTTTTGAAACACCCAAACTATCGACTGGCGCTTCGTTTCTGGATCATATTGATAAATCCAAGACTCATCACCTGTAATGATGTCGTAAACACGCCGAGACGAGCCTGCTTCAAATTAATTTATTTCTTTATTCACGGCACCATTCCACGCGGGCCTGTTTCTGAGCATCGTTGAGGTTGTGCGGCACCCGTGAAACTATCCTCCTCACGCGATGATGCACGTGTAGAATTTTGTGAAGGCTTCCCGATCCAACCTGCGGTATGGGCTGAATTTCTTGATACTTAACTCGTATATTGTCTTGGATGAAAAAATTCACCGCTATTACGTATTCTTCCGTAACAGTCGTCACAGGGCGACCACTTCTTTATTCAACCCCCAAAAGTAGTCGACCGCGCTTGAATTAACGATACACGGTTGCTTTAGAAGGGACTTCATTCATGAATGCCATTTGAAGTCTGTCGTACGATTCGTCCGGTTTCAGGCGACACTTGAAGTCGTAAAACATCATTGCGCGAAAATGTTCCCGGTGCAGATCCGTTTTTGAATCATACAAGAAAATTTAAATTTGCTCGAAAAAAATGTGGAAGGAAATTTTGAAATTGGAACGTACCTATCTATACTTACTAAACTTCATATTTTCAAAATAGACTATAACTGACCAGTCTCATACATAAAACTTTTTTCGCTATACTTTCTCAGTGCCCTGGTACTAGTGAGACTGGAAACCGACATAGTTCGGAAAAGGATAGGCAGATTGCGGATTGATTGTAAGCCCGAATCTCAAGTGTACATGTACTTGTAAATCTTAGGGTGTGTCCACATCTGGCAAATGCGCCACGAATGCGCCGCTAGCAACCCGCTCGCAAGCTGCCTGCATGCATTTCAAGTTCGCCAACCGTTCCTGCGCCGGGCGCAAGAGCAGCGTGTGTGCGCCCTGCGGGCTGCACGTACTTCCTTATACAGTAGTAAAGCGAACGAAACTAAATGCGCGCGAGCTGCGTGCGCTGTGCAAGCATTGTGTGATTTGTGCTAAAGAGGCGCACCAAACAATTGCAGTAACTGCACGCGTGCAGCGCACGAGCAGCTCGCGAGCGGCGCATTCCTGGTGCATTCGCAAGATGTGGACAGACCTTACGCTAACAGGTTTGTATTATGATTACAGATTTTATCAGCTCACACTTATTCTAATACTCGACAAAGATGGGAAGGTACATAGGTGCAAGACACTTTAGGAAGTGTCTTATTTTTTTTTGTTTGTGTGACATTTTTGTGTTATTTTGTCCCGAAAAACCATAACGTATTGTAATAAACTAACGTGTTCTCCTTGAATATCAAAATCAGTAATATTTTGCTCAAAATTTAATTTTCCTAATTTACTTAGCCGACAAGTTTAAACCCCACGGAGACTATAAAACAATCAAAGTCTACCAACTTACGAAAAAACAAGTTTTATTTAGTAACAGCTATTTCTTATTTTCGAATGAAAGTAAATATCACAAAATTCAAAATGGGTACTAAAATATTACTGAAACTAGATATTATTGCGTAACGAAACTCATGTTGTACGCCTGAAAAATTTACTTGATTACATTTTAATTTGCACTACAGCAATCGAGTTTAATGATAGGTATTCATTTAAATTCTGTAAAGTAAATGAGGTTTATTTATTTCCCTGTGTTTTTTGTTAACATTACTAGAAGATAAACTTTAATACAATTTTACTCCTTCAACAACGGAATGTTGGTGTTTTATGATTATTAAGAAGGCTTTTATTATTATAGATCTGCCTTCTGTCAGCCACTGTTATGTTTATAGGTATAATCTAAAACATGGAAACGGTGGACATTTAATTAAGGCCGAGATCTATAAACGTCACTTAGCACGTTCTTAGGCTAAACACAATTGCAATATAGAGTATGTTGCCGAGTGAGTTGCATGTCGAAGTCAAAGCACGAGCTAAGTAACTTATGTAGATCACGGCCTAAGATTTATTAGGCTCCCTGCAATGAAATATCAATTGATACATACCTGCTAGGTATACATATACGTAGAAATAAAACAAAAAGCGAACACTCATCGCACTGCCAAACGTACTGCATATAGAATTTCCCTTTTGGCCTTTTATTGGACGACTTGTTCAGCAATTTTAAAAACCCCGCTTTTCACCTGACCTCATACGGAAATCCTCTCTGACTGAAGTCAGTTTCAAGGCGTATTAAGTTCGTGTAACATGCTCTAACGACCCGCGTTGCCTAGCAACGTAAGCTGGTGGCCACCTATGCATACGACGCACCTCCAGTTACTGACATACTGTGGTCATTAATTGTGGATTAGTTTTTAGATAAAGTAAGCGTTGAACTATTTTACCTTTATGCACAAAAAGTCTTTGTCATATTAGTCGTTTTTGAAATAATATACAAAATCAAAATAAAATATTTTATTTCACATGAACCTACAATGGCCACTTATGAAACGTCAGAATCTAAGTGCACGGTTCCAGCTGGTCGGTTGTGTAGTATCTACTTTAGCCGGTGTCAATCGTCTGTCCACACGGTCGTAGGTTGGCCAGTGCACAAGAATCTGAAATATGTATGTATTGCTACTGCAATCGGGCTGTGCAAGGCCTCACTGCGTATTATTCGTATAAGCGATATAGCAAGCTAAGATTGTTTTACCTTGCGTTTTATGCTCGCGTGTCACATACATAACCTCATGTTGTATCTGTCATTGTGCCACACCGTCTTAGCGAACTCTCTGCCTGTAAGACGCTGCGATGTGTTGAGCTTTAACCTATCATTCTCCGTGCACCGTTCCTTGGTCGCTTAAGGGAAATGAAGCTGGGCACACGCGGCCAGCTGCTTCAGCACGGCATCTCACAGGCACTTTCTAACACACCTTCCAGGGTTCTACTTCCCGGCTGAGGGCAGTGCATCTAATAGCTAGTTGGATCGGCACGCTGCTCCGGACCACCGTACCTACTGCCAGGGTATATGAATTCATATATTTGTTTTTTTTTATTTGACGGTATAAGTCAATAGTTTTGTTATCTTCATTTATTATTGACATGATCTACTCATTACAATGTTTTTTAATGAGCTGTATTGCAATATGTGGTTAGCTAGCGACCTCGACAATTGATAATATTATTCTTGCCTGAGCAACGGGTTTCCTCCTTCCCTCAAATATGGCGAGGGGGGTAATGGCTGATCTTTGCGTTATGCTCGTGAACGGGTGCTGCTTGTGGTGACTGGTCGTCTTGCTGTCTATGGTTTTATTATTGTTACAGGAATTGTTCTGTTAATTTATTTTACTTTGATGGTCCTAGTTTATCATTTATTTATTTTATTTGTTTGTACATTATTAAGTATTGCATATGTAAGCTGCCATGCCCTTTAGGCCTGGAGGCTTTTATTTATGTATTAAGTTTTAGATAAAAAAAAATATTTTATGGTATTGGGGTGGCTAGCTGACGTATGACAATTTATTTAATTTAATGTTTTTGTAATTACTTACTTTTTTTATTTGGCTCACCAACAATTGAATACACCGATACATACATATGAGATACATCCAATAGACTTATATACTAGTGTACCAATTTCTTACAGGTAAGCACATCATGCATTACTTATTTTTGATTGAAATTGAGCGCCTAGGAACCTACTTAAAATTAGATGAGTTCTTATACTCAACGAACATAATTATGTTTTCAACCAAATTCCAAAATTTAAAAACCAAAATCAAAACAGAAATCCTAATTAAAATCACTAACTGCACTAGGAAGTGGTGAAGGGCGGGCGTTTTGGGGGACTGTCTTACGTAATTTTAACGTTCGAAAAGTGCCTAATTTGAATAAATGACTTTTGATTTTTTTTTTGATGGTGCTTTTCATGAGGAGCTGTACCGCGTGCTACCGGCGACCTACGGCGGCCCTTTCACAGGCCTTACTGGCCACGTGCTGAACATCTGCTGCCACTGCTGGCGGTCTCTTCGCCGGCCAAGTGAACCAAGGACGGTACCTTTCCTAACTAAATTGTACTCAGAACAGAACAGTGTCCTTACCAACGACTTAAACTTCTACCTAGTTGAATATTTAATAAGTGTTTCCTTATATCCAATCTACCTAAAAGATAACGGTCTGCGCAGCCTTCCATCAAACCCTACCCGTTACAACATCTGCCTTGCCTTTCGGGGATTATAGTCGTGATGTTACGTTATGAGTTAAGTCATCACCCTTGGATGAATGTGATGAGCTATATTATCATCAGTCTCTGGTCCTAACTCCAATTTATTTGAGGTTGGTACTGCATGGCTTCTTATGTCTACTTCTTTATGAGTCGCCATCTTAGTAGTCATTCGAGTCATAATTTTTTTAATAAGTGGCTAGATAGGGCACCACAAAGGTCACTTCATACCAAAACAAAATTAGGAAAAGTTAGCTATTCCGTTCTAGTGTCAGCCTCGGCCATACCCAATAACCTAAGACAGATCGCTACTGATGACGGACAATACAATTATATCTGTCCCTGTCAAACAAATAGCTGTCAACACTTTATAGGATGGCATACTATGGCTTTATTGGAACGTTAAAGACAGAGATGGATAGGTTTTTCTATCTCCAGTACGCCAAAATTTGAGATGGATACGTTATTGGGTTCGGCCGTTAGAAAATTAAAACCTAAGAATTAAGTCAGATTTTAGTGATAAACGGTTTTTAAACTCCTTTCATGAAAGCTACATAGCAGTAAACTTTATTTGACTTATTTACGAAAATCAAACAAAGAGGGCATTGTTAAATTCAATGTTCCGAGGATTTGAGTCAAAGTTACGAAGTATTTTATTTTAAATTTCCTACTACTTACCTTTGATTTCCTGTTCTTGCTTGCTTCTCCGGTGAAATTACTGTCGTAAAATATTTTTATGACTATTTTTAAAGGTTTGAAGTTTTAACTTTTTGGACAACCTTGAGTTGAGGAGGTAAGAAAAATAAGAATTTATATTTCTAAAGAATTTGTGAAAATTTCTTCTAACTATTGTAATAAGCAAATTGTCAACTGATGGATTATTCTTACCTACTTACAAGGAACCCTGAAAGTGGTTATTGGGTCACTGTAAGAACAAAACCATAAAAGTTAAATAGGAAATTGTGTTGGTATTGATTGCTTGTTCCGCTGCCTTTTATGTTCGCCATTTACAATTTATTGTGTAAGGCTTTAGGGCGTTGCCAATACATTTTTTTCAGTGACAGTAAAACTTCATGGAGCATACAAAAGCTATGTATCAATTAGACTCAAAATAATAAGTTTTTTTCTTAAATAAAAACCGATTTCGTTTTTAGGATGGGACGGACAATCCAAATAGAAGCTAAGACAAAAATAAACAAGTGCTCTATAGACACGTGAACTGGATTTTACCGAAAGCAAAAACAGGAGGCCAATTCTCGAACTTAAAAACCGTTCAAATTCAAGTCGCAACCCCATCTCAGCAACAATCAAATTCAAAAATTTGTCAAAAATGTGTGTAAATTGATTGTAATTTTTTCAAGATTGAGACTGAGATTAAAATGCGAACATTCTTAGCAATACGGGAATTGCCCCTTTGCACTTAATTAAAGATTATCGAAACAAAAGCTAGTTTAGGTGGACATGACAACACTGTGGCATCTGAGTGAATGACTGTGTCGTGATCGTATGCTTATTAGAATTGTTTTTTTTTCATAGCACGCTGTGTAAGGGAATTCGTAAGAATTTCAGCAACGTTCAATAATATTTTATCTAAAACGAATGTTGTTGAGTGGACTTAAATGGATGGCTATTTTCGACAGACCAATTTGCTCCCTGTTATTTACGAGTACAAGTATTTTTTCATATTTTTGCATTTTGTAAGCTGTTTTAATTTCTGATTCAGTTCATCAATCGCGTATCAAATAACCATTTATTTGTTACGCGATTGATGAACTGAACCAGAAATCAAATGTTAACAAAACCTGCTAACTCGTACAGATAGTAAATCTATTAATATTGAAGCAAAGACGTAATTTATTTTTTTATTTAAATTGTAAAAATGCGATTGTTGTCCATTTAAGATTTCATAACTCCGGCCAAACTTGCCCTATTTCTGATACTTTATTGAAACAAAACATTGCTTAAAAATACCCCGCTCTCAACAGCAGCTTTAATACGAGAGAAGCCGACAGTGAACAGTGGTCTTTTTAACGAAACGAACATCATTAATCATCTTCCAAGGAGGCTTTCTGGCATAATAACTTATAATTACGCTTGTAGTCAGTTTAAGCCTCCCAAATTTCTATTCTCTACACGAAAATTTGTATCATTTGTCTACCGTTTTCAGTCTGATCCCGGCTTTAGGACGTTGTATCAATTTGCTAGTCATAATTTTATTCTTAGATAACAATTATTATTGTTTTGCAGCAAAGACTTTAAGACGACAATTCACCCGTACGCGGCATTAATAAACCGACATCAAAAAAGGTTTTGAATTCAATGAAAATTTTCGTTTGTCAAGGCAGGAAATGTATCAAAGATCTATCTTTGACAATTGTTATGGGTAGTTAGAAGCCTGAAACTCCAGCAGCCAGTCTTACCAAGGGGTGTCGTGATACCCAGTAACTGGGTAAATCTACCAACCTAGTTGCCAGAAGGCTAGGCAGTTGATGAAGATAGGAAATACAGAATTTAATCAATCAAATCCCAACAAAAAATCAAAAAAATCCAATGCTCAAAAGGCCTGTCAAACTAACATAGTGTATTATTATGTCGCCTGCATTACCCGCAAGTCAGTTATCATTATTCTTCCTAAGCCCGCTGGTATTTGACAGGACAAAATCAAAATGGTTGCTAATTTAATTAGGTAAATAATTTGTTATTTTTATGACATTGATTTACATTCTTTGATTACTCTCACACACTGACTTGTTCCTTTTCACAATGTTTGTAAATATGTGAGCACCATGTATCCATCACATAATAAATTTATCTGTCTTTGCTTCATTTTTTATTATTTTTTACATATTGTGGTATAGTAATTTTATTTTTGGTGCATCGTCTTCACATTTAGTTATATAATGCATAATATGCATGCATAATCAGCCTATTATGTTCCCACTGCTGGGACACAGGCCTCCTTTCTGTGAGAGGGAGTGGGCCGTAATCCACCACGCGGGCCCAGTGCGGGTTGGTAGATGTCACATGTCCTCAAATTTTTGGTTCTAATACATGCCGGTTTCCTCACGATGTTTTCCTTCACCGTTTTGAGAGCAGTGGTGATGAAATAATTTACACAAAGTAAAGCGCCTGGCTGGGTTCGAACCTACGACCTACAACTCGTAAGTCGCGGCCGTTACCACTGGGCCACCACTGCTCTATTATATAATGAATATGAACAAAATATTGTTAAACATTTGACAACAACAGAGTGTAACGGTGTAGTTTCTTGCCCATTCTTCTCCATACGAAACTACCTTATGGAAGAAGCTACTAGAATTAATTCTATTTTAATGTAAACGTTAACATTCGAAAGTGACTTTTATGTGCCTATTTCAAATAAATGCTTTGTCTTTGACAGTATGCGGACGGTATTTTATGGCATTTTTGTTTTCCTCTGAGTTATTTTACTGTATAGGACAGCTCCCACACACTTTTCCCGCAATGGGAGTCACTAGATGTGTTACGAAGATAAATTACAAAATAGTCTCCTTGTTGTCCGAAGTCACATCTCCACTTAATCTTCTGACCCACATGTCAGACAAATGGTATCATTATTATTAATCGACGAACTACTAGTTCTATTTACAAAGTAACTGCAGGTTTATGCTGTAAAACTCTCGCCTTGAAAACTTAGATAAAGTGAGCTTGAAGCCAGCTGATGCTTGGGATTGACATTCTTGACCGGTTACTTTAATTTAAACTCACTTTACCTGTTTTTCAGTGAGAATTGATCGGCTGTTCTATGACACCAAACTAGCGCTTTGACAAAGTGAAATTGAATATCACAGAAATTCGGAGAACAAATTATTTATAAAAGCTACGATATGCACATCAAATTCAGCGGAATAGCGTTACGTTTTCCAGTGAAATTAATAATATCCAAAATCTATTTCAAAATTGATACACTTATTAATGGGACTAAGTTTGAAACTCGCTTAAAATCAAACCAGTTTCCAAGAATTATTTACAGATCTATTCATAAAAGAAGAAGAAATGTATATGTATTTTAATTCGGGAAAACAAACGCCAGTTTAATAAACAGGCATTGACAAAAATTACTATATGGGCGACCACATCTATGAGACAGAAAAGTACCTACACACATTCGTGAGATAAAATAAGCCCACTGACCTGAAAACCTTGAACAACTCAATAGAATCCCGTAAGCCATATTTATTCGCCTCTGAAGATCGATTTCCTGGACTATGTAACATCGTATACTAAAATAAACCGTTATATGATGCCTTCAAGGGCCTCCATTCCTTACCCAATTTTTTTGGGATTTCGCTCACTATTGATTATCACGGAAGGTTCCAAGCCTTTGCTTAGAGTTATTTGTTGCATGAGGACTATTTACACTCTTCATGTTCAGCTCATTCGAATAGACTTTCTCCTACTCATAACTGTTAAAAAGTGATTTAGAATAATGTGTCTAGAAAATGGACATTTCCCTGTTTGCTAGAACCACAACACTGCGTTCACTAATCGTCTCAAGCGTGTTCAATTCGATTCAAGTCCGGGCTTCTCGCGGACCAGTCCATGCGATTGATGCCAACGTCCTGAATATACTCATTTACAATTTGAGCTGTCTGTGGACTGGCGTTGTCATGCATGAATATTGAATTTTCACCCATATTCGTTGAATATGGGCCGACATGCTCCTTAAGAATTGCTTCCACATATTTTGCACTAGTTAGCATACCATTTTCTATCAGAACTAACTCCGTGCGGCTATCAGAAAATTTTCCAGACCAAACCATAACAAATCCACCGCCAGATGGCACTTTTTCTTCAAAACATGCTGGAATAAAACGTTCCCTTGGCCGTTGGTTGACACTTCGCCGCCCATCATATGCATACAGCATACATCTGGATTCATCAGAAAACATTACTCTTGCCCATTCTTCGTCTCCTCATTGAACGTGTTCGCGGGCGTAACGTAATCTTGCTACCCGATGTTCCCTTTCAAATTTTGGACCATTTGCGGGAACATGTGGGGTCAAATTAGCTTCCAGGAGCCGCTGCCTTACAGTCCGCTCGCTTTCGTCGTTATAAGGGTCCCCCGAAGTTGGTTTGTTACTTCAACTGCCGTGAGGTGCCGATTTCGGAGAGGATCGATTTATTGTTACGATCACGTAACTCTCGAGCCGTTAGTAGTACATCTTGGTCTGCCGGTTCTTGGTCTTCTAATGTTCTGCCCAGTTTCTCAGAAACGTTGGACGACTCGCTGCACTGGAGAAAGTGACACGTCTATTGTTCATGCCGTACTTCGCAGACTTCTGCCTTCTTCTAACATAGTGACGATACATGTATATTCTTCTGGTGTTAGCGAATTGATAGTAATTCAATAATTACAGTGAATGATGACAAAGACTGCCTTTTATCATTTTGATTTGACACATCTAAAACGAATGTGAGAAAACAAGCAAAGGCAAAGCAACCAAAATATTTGCTCATTCGAGGTTTTGAAAATTTTAACTTTATTTTATTAGGTACGTTTTAGATCATTTAAGGTTTTATTTCATACGATATTAAAATTCTCTGTAGGTAATATAAAGTAACTTTTATGCTTAGACCATCATATATTATTATGGAAGTGACAAGGCTTTTCGTCATTGACCCGTATTATTTGACCGCGAGTGTTATTAACAGGAAAAGTTTTAATTGAAATTTGTTTAAAGCTCGTGCGTAACTATGACACCTGGAAAGTTAAAAACGTTACATAAGTTTGCTCCGTAGTCGTATTAACAATACCGCTACAGGAATACGTGGAATCTAATTCACTAATGGACAGTTTAAAGGCTTAAGTTAAGCGAGTAAACTGGATGGTGTAAACCGTGACTTAGTTGCTTTTAGCGACTTGATGGCAACTAAGTAGCCCGCACTTTGCAGATTTCGGAACAGCAGTGTCCACACTAGCGCTTTTTCTGTTAAAGTAGTTTTCATTGACAGAAATGGCTCACTGCATCTTCTTGCATGTTTGTTTTACCTTCGTGTGTTGACTTTTGAGGGGTAAAATAAAACAGCTGACACACATTTCTGTCTGTTCGCATAACTAAACAAAATGTCCGAACAGTTTATTTTATTTTCACGATTTCAGGGTTAGCACCCATATTTAAAGTTCAAAATGTTTATTAAGTACAACAAACTCTTTTCAGTTATTTCATTTGACAACGAGTGAAGTGCCAAACGATTTTGTACCATGTGTGCTTCATGGCATACACGGCGCATCACCTGCTGTTGGTTACGGTAGACCCCTGTTCTAGTTTTGGAGCTCCTGTAAAACATGGGAAATACTTCTTAATAAATATGCATGCGAAAGCTCTTCGTTGTTTATGTAAGTTCGCTCTTGAAAAGTCAAAGTCAAATCGCTTATTTCAAATGAGGCGCCTAAATGACCCTTTTCAACGTCAACATTTACAAAAAATAGAACTGATTCTAGTTGCCCCGCCAAAGAGTAGTTTCGTATGGAGAAGAATGTGCAACAAACTCCACCGTTACTCTTTCAAAATGTTTTACATTATTTTGCACTTGTACATTAACTATTGAATTATATGTGAAGACGATGCACCTGGAATAAAATTACCATACCACGATAGGTGAAAAGAATTAAATATAAAGCAATGGCGGGTAAATTAGTTATGTTAGTGGTGCTCACATATTTACAAATATTGTAAAAGTGGATGATTTCCCTTGCTCGGTGACCGCAAGGATTAAACATAAGCCCTTCCTGCTAATTGGAGTTTTTCGTAATTAAAAGTGCCTCTTAATACCGCCGCCGCATAAAGTTCAAATATATTAAAAACGCAAGCATATTTTTTTGTTGCGTTGCACAGTATTTCGGCATGCTAGGTGCTAGGTGGACAAAATTCAAGTTTTCATTTCCAGGAAATCTTAATTGCATAACACAAACAACACCCCCCAAACTCCAAATTCCGAGAAAAAGTTGTTTTTCAAATGCTTAACTGATGAGTCATAGAGTTCAGAAGTCAGGTAATGAGTTTAATGCAAGCGTTCCGGTCAATCAGTTGCAATTTAGCGACACTTTTGTGCACATCTCATAGTGGTTTATAGTGATATTGTGAAAGTTTTTTGTGATGAATATTAATACTGAGGGTATGTACTATTATTTAATATATTATTTTTATCAGAATCTATTAAAACGAATTTATAGCATTTTTTTTACTTAATGCATAATTTTTTGCGTAATTTTTTTCATAAACAAAACTTTTAACGTTCAGGAAATACATTGATTCGCCTCTATTCGGGCTAGTTTTTAGATATATTGTAGGTATAACTGTGTAGTTTGTAAAAATATTGTTCAGCACACTTCAGTACAACATATATTTTTTTTTTTTTTTCAGAACACGTTTACTCTATTTCAAGGGTAGCATTTTTTGAGGAGTGGTTGAAACACACGAAGAATGATAAAAGATCGCGTATTTATGACTATCTTTCTTCAAAATTTCACTTTGGTGACATTACTGAAAGCAGCCAAAGAGAAATAAAGTTGAAAATATCCAACTTTTCTACTAAGATTGAAGCCAAATGGTTGGCTTCGGGAAAATCGAAGGAGCGTTTTTTAATTAGAAATAAGACTTGGCTGGATGAAGGAGACATACAGTTTACTGTGAGTTCTTTAGCCCCACAACCTTCAACATCGAGTGAGGTTGTGACATCTGCAGGAAGACCTCGCAAAGATTTCGAGGAATCGTCGTTTAAGACGAAGAAACGTCGAGTCGTGGATCTCGTAGAATCTCGAAGTGCCAGTGAATTAGTGACTGCTGCCGAAATTGCTATGCGTTCAGCAGGGCAAAGAAAATTTGCCCATGTGATTAGAGACATTAGTGAAAGGCCAGATAATATGATTAAGTCAAAAGAAAATACCAGTTCCGTTAATCCTAGGCAGTTAAGTAGTGGCGAAGCCTTAGCATACTATATAGATTCGAGATAGAATATTAGTACACAGTACTGAGGTCATCAAAGCGGCATTGCTTCCAATTGGGCAACTTTCCGAAGAGGCTCAAGAAGCACGTAACAAAGATTGCCGCAGATTTAGGGAGTACAACACCCGCAAGTGCTCACGTGTTGCCACGAATAGAGACTTGCTGTCCATGTTAATAATAACATCTGACCCTTTGATCAATGGCCTTCGTGAGATTCCCCGAAAAAAGCCGGAAAAAATATGTGCAGAAGTAATAAAGTTAATCGTAAGCCCGACCATAGTAGCATCAAGACCGGAAACGTCATCATATTGTCGCACATTACCACAAAATGATGACGAATCACCAGAAGATTTTGATGATGAGTCTGATGATTAGGTTTAGGTTAAGTTAGTTTGTACAGTAGGTATTTATTTATTTAATGCATTTTTGTTGTTTGTTTGTTATTTTTAAATATTTTTTCTGTTTTAACATATTTTTTTTGTTTTTTATTACAAAATCATACCAAAAACTATTAATAAATTAATAATGCAAAAACTATTAATAATGCCTCAACATGACTACTTATATATAAAAGCATCGTTAAATATCATAAAATAATATTGTCCACCTAGCATGTTCTACGCGGTACACTGTGCGTTGACTTAATCTCCGCCATGAGAACGTTCCATTAGTTCGTATAATGAGTTTTACAGTTCATTCTTAAGTCGGAGTTTTTGTAGATTATGCAATAAAGTAACGGTTAAGTACGGTAAGCTGGATGAGCTGTGGGTTTAGTCTGAAATACTTTGGTTTTTTTGAGATAACCACTAAGTAGAACCCTGAAACAGATAGTGGGATGAATTAAATACGACAAAATACTCCTAAAATGTGAGCAGTAATGGTGTCCTAGAGGTATCGGCCGCAACTTACGAGTTCTAGGTCGTAGGTTCGAACCCAGTGAGGCGCTTTACTTTGTGTAAATTATTTCATCACCATTGCTCTCAAAACAGTGAAGCAAAAACATCGTGAGAAAACGCCATGTCTTAGAATCATCTACCAACCAGCACTGGGCCCGCTTGGTGGACTATGGCCCACTCCCTCTCACTGAGAGGAAGTGGGCCTGTGTTCCAGCAGTGGGAACATTAAAAGCTGATTTTAGTACAAGAGTGTGGACCCACTGCTTTACATTGAAAAGCTTGGATATAACAAGACGTGTAACAAGCCTTTTTAAACAATTGAATAAAGAGCAGCACCCTAATTGCGTAACACATTTTCGTAAACGATTACGACTAATCTGTTTGATTTTGACGGTTCATGAACATTCATTGCGTTCTATATATTGTTGAGCAGAATTTTTATCGAACTCAAGAAGCAATGGATTAGCAATCTGTTTCAAAACGATTCAGATTCCGATTGATTGTGTATTACGCAATTAGGGTGCAGGTTATATTTGCAAAATATGAAAAAAATACCAATCAGAACAATACCAGATCGAGAAACCAAGTATAAGTTTCCTCGTTGGTCTGCAAGCGCAACTGCTGAACAAGTGTCCTGGATTCGATTCCTAGGTCGGGCATAGTATTATTGGGCCTTTTCCCGATTCCCTTTTTTTATTTGTGGCCGGTTTTTGGCTCGCCCCCTATTACATGGGACTTGAACATGACTGGCGAAATGTGGGTGTACTCCTCCTCCACCTCTGCCTAGCCTTTAGCGGATTACAGGCGTGATGTTATGTTATTACTTTTTGCACTTGAAAAAACCACTTTTGGTTTATTGAAACTGATTTAGGTTATAAGTTATAACGTTCCAAGTCGAGGGAAGGATTCATCGACGGACCGTTTTTACGAGTTAAGACCGTTTTTTTTTTCGTTCGCCGACATCACGTTCTTTGGCGCACACTTTATCGAAAAATCGTAGTTTTGGCAAATCGAATTTCGATATGACGCGTCTAGCCAATTGAATGTTCGAGTAGTCTCTGAACTAATTTGGTTTTGATTACTTCCATAGAACAATTTTGATACTTATAAATATCATAAGGTGAAATTGAATTGGCAATGATTTTTTTTTAAATCAAAATACCACAATTTCTTAATATACAAAATTAAATACATAAGAGAGAACAAAGTATTTTTTCTTTTCTTTATGATAACATCAGTAGGTATTGGATTATTAAAATCTGCGTGAGTAGCTCGAATATTACGAGCATCTTTGTTTTTATTGCTCAGTCTTTTCTGTACTATTCATTTAACTTCCGAAACGAGACATTCTCTTGTCATTTAAAAAGAGACTGACAAAGTTGTCTCCGGATACTCGTAGTAGATTCTTGTACGTACATAGAAAGTTTTAAAATTAAAATATGTTCTCCAAAACTCAAACGTACAAACTTTTTCATTAATACTATCTTTAAAAAATGCCATAGAATTCCACGCTAAACGAAAACAAAGTTGTTTAGTAGTAACTAAGAATAGCGGGCGGGTGGCGTGTAATGGGCCATTCATGTCGAACTGTACTTGTTTACTGCCAGAGTAGACCCAACTTTATTGAAGGTACGGCTTGGAGCAGCTGGCTACTGGATAATATGGCCACGGGTTTGTTTGTGATGCCCAATTAAGTTTGGCATTGGTACCAAGATGGCATTAGATGAGAAAGAAATGAAGGCTTTATTGTAGGAAGGGAGGAGGCTTTATGGAGGATGGGATTGGGCTTCTTTATTTAGAACTTTGTAATTTTTAGGATTCCGTAGGTAAATTGCAAAAAACGGAACCCTTATGGATTCGTCATGTCTGTCTGTCTGTCCGTCCGTATGCCACAGCCACTTTTGTCCGAACTATAATGTCGAAACTTGGTAAGTAGATGTATTCTGTGAAGCGCATTAAGATTTTCACGCAAAAATAAAAAAATAAAAATTTTTTTGGGGTTCCCCATACTTAGAACTGAAACTCAATTTTTTTTTCATCAAAACCATACGTGGAGGGTTTCAAAAATGATATTGAGGTTTCAAAAGTATTTTTTTTCTAAACTGAATAGTTTGCGCGAGAAACACTTCCAAAGTTGTAAAATGTGTCCCCCCTGTAACTTCTAAAATAAGAGAATGAAAAAACAAAAAAAAAAAGTGATGTACATTAGCATGTAAACTTCCACCGAAAATTGGTTTGAACGAGATCTCGTACGTAGTTTTTTTTTTATACGTCATAAATCGTAATTGATTGAATGAAAGGTAAATTGCGGAATTTACCTTTCATTCAATCAATTCTTGCTGCTACACTGCACTATGGGTGAGTCCGACTCGCAATTGGCCGCTTTTTTTTTGGTTTGTATAAAAATAAATACGTTAGACCAACGTCTAACGTATTTATTTGAACGAAATATACAGCATGTACTAGATTTAAGAAAATATATGAAACAAAGGAGTGTGAAAAATTATAGACTCGTACAAAAAGTCTTTGGTTTGAACAAGATTTCCAATTTGTAGGAACTATTAACCACTTTTCCTTAAACTTTAAGTACTTTAAGAACTTTTTACCAACTTGACATAACAAACTCAATCTCTCCATCTTCCAATTTCTCTACGAGATAAATGCTCAACCCGCTTAAATAAAGAGCCAATCAAAATTCTAATATCCGCGATTCTCGCCGTTTCATCCGCATCGCAGCGTATAAAAACTGTTCGACTGCCGCGCTGTCGCGCTGCAGCGCTGTAGCGGTCCAGATTGAAATAACCGAGCCCAGAAATGGGTCAACGACCTCTTAAGTAATTTTTCGATGGAGGCTATTGGTTTCAAGCTTACCGCATTCAAACGTCACACGAACTTCGCTGAACCCGAATTATTATACCACTTTCAAAACACTAAATATATTTTACATTAAATATGCTAAGCACCACTGTGGGAGCAGGGTTTCCCGCTTCCTTATCCCTCGCTAAATAAAGATAAAGACTAAAGTTTTACAGCGAACACAAGCTAAGATTTCTTGCTTATTCCACTCTTTGAAAAGCTTTGTCCAAACTTGCATTTGGCTCAGTTTCCTTCAAAAACCTATACATTTGTCGCAAGCACGTGTTACTCTTATATATAAGCCGTTACGAATTGGCGCCATTTCAAAGTTAAGACATGTGAAGACGTAATATATGGTTGCGTCCACTTCCAGAGCTAAGACAATGCCGGAGATTGGAACATTTCCAGCCGATAACTCAAATAAGGTCAAACTCGTCTTAACTTTTGCGTTTTTAGACATTTCTACTGAAGACGTATTGAATTTTGTACATTTCTAACTCTGACATCATTTTATGAGGTTTTTAGGGTTCCGTACGTCCTAATGAAAAATGGAACCCTTATAGGATCACTCGTGTGTCTGTCTGTCTCTCCGTCTGTCAAAGCAAATTTGCTGCAAATCTACTGGACTGATTAAATTGAAATTTGGTACGCATATGAGTTTTTGTGACCCAAACACGGTCGTGTAACGTAAATTAACGAATATTGAAAATGGTGGTCACTTTTGGGAAAAAAAAAGAAAATTAAAATCAAATGTTTTGCAAGCTGCACCAAATGAAAGGTGAAAGCTGTGACAAATAAAAGGGATGTTGTGAGGGTCCCTAACATAGTTTGTTGTTTAGTTTTAAAATATTTTTTTTTGAAGTTGGCTCATACATTATATGAAAACTTAGCACCTTATCTCCGAAACTATTCTGCCTAAAAAAATACAGAAATTAGATAATTACTTACAGATTACAAATTCCCTAGGAAACATTTTACAAAAAGCGAATAACATAATTTTAACAGGAGATATTAATATTAACATAAAACCTGATAACACTGACAGGAATAGTTCGTATTATCTTAATCTGACCGCCTAGTTGGGCCTCTTACCGGGACATACACATCCGACAAGATTACAGAACAGCCTCGATCACTTCCGGGTCAACTCTGGCCAAACTACTCAAACTGGGTAAACATATACTAGTCCCACCTCTTACAAAACTCATTGAAATATTTTTTGAACAAGGAACCTTTCCCCCGATTCTTCAAAAAATCTCTTGCGCCTGTTCACAAGGTAGGGGGTCAAAATGAGGTTAAAAATTACAGTCCTATCTCAGTACTTTCAACACTGTCAAAAATCTTGGAAAAGCTACTAAACCATGGACTCATAAGATACATAGAGCGCTTCAATATACTATCGGACTCACAATTTGGTTTCAGGTCTGGGAAAAGCACCGTAGACGCAGTTAATTATTATTATATTCATTTATTTCAGATTTTAAAAACATCCATATAATTGTGAATCGTGTGTTGATTACGTTGCCAGAAAAGTTGATGCAAAATCTGGGTGTTTCGAAGAAAAACACCCAAATTTTGCATCAACTTGCGATCGTGTCAAACGCCTTGGCCAGGTCCAGACCTGGCCAAGGCGTTTGACACGGTCTGAACTTCAACCCTTGTGTGGGAGGCTACAACACCGGAATCAGGGGAAAGCCTCTGAGTATATTTACTGACTTTCTGTCTGACCGAACACAAAAAGTAAAGGTTGGGGAAGAGATTAGCAATGAAGTAACAATTGACTATGGTGTACCACAAGGTAGCGGCCTATTCCCAAGTCTCTTTCTGGTCTATGTTAATGACCTGTGCCAGAAGTCGCTTAAAAACGGAATAATATTTAGTAAACAGACGATACCGTATTAATATGTCACAGTGAGAATTGTTTAGCAGCGCAACAAGCGGCAGAGCTGGGCTTACGGGAAATAATCCGTTGGCTGTAAAGTAACTTACTAACCCAGAATATTCCAAAGACCTCAAAACTGCAATTTACTTTCGCCAATATTAGACACTTGGATGTAAGTCTCAACGCACACTCCTGTAATGATTTTAACGGTCACCAAGGCACCAATGAGATCACAAAAAAAGTCAGTGGAGTACCTAGGTGTACTTCTGGATAAAAGACTAAGCTGGCGTCCTCACATTGAATTGACCACTTCCCGAGTTAGGAAACTTATATGGTCATTTAAGAAGCTTCGACACGTGGCTCAGTTTGAACTACTAAGAACAGTGTATCTTGCGCTGGCGCAGTCAATTTGACTACTGTATCACGGCCTGGGGAGTCGCTTTCAAAACCTTTATGATTCACCCCGAAAGAGCCCAAAGTACTGACATATGTAGACCAATAATTTGTAAAACCTCGTCCGTTAGACGACAATACTTTTACATGGCTACGAACATTTACAATAAAATAAACAATACTCAGAACATAAACCCTTTAACAACTAGAGAAAGTAAAAAGAAAATCTCCACATGGTTTCAAACACTGCATTATCACCGGACGGAAGACCTAGTACAACAGCAGAACTCATAAGACACAAACCCACACACCATATTCAACTTAAACATACACCATCACACACACCCTCAAACTCCCGCACACCATCCCACACACACCGACGCACACACACACACATACACATTTATGCGCGGTTATTGCATACCAAGAGCTGCAGAGCAAGCTTGCGAGTATCTTTAATTTCGTTTATTTTACTTTGTTTTTAAATTAATTTATTGCACAGCTACTATGAAATGTACCAAATGGGGGAAGACACTGGCTCCTATAAAACAGTTTGCTACCTAGCTCAGGAGCTATGGTTTCAAATAAGTATGTTACACCTGTATTTTGTGTCAATAAAGAATTTATTTATTTATTACAGGAAAACCTATATGAAGCTTGTGGTCTTAAATAACATGGTAAATCTTTAAGCAACTTTAAAAAAGGCAATTATACATTAATCAATGCCAAGATCAGGGGTATTGACTGGACCCATGTATTCTCAGACTTACGCGGTGTTGATGCTATGGTGAACAACCGGTATGAGTACCTGAACGATGTATTTGACGAGCACGTTCCGAAGTCAAAAAAACCGAGCGATAAGAATCCCCCCTGGTTCTCTAAGCCTCTCGTAAGACTCCTAAATGAAAAAGAAAAACTTAGAACACGTTATAAGAGGTATAACAACCCAAGGGACCTCTTTGAATATAGACTATTGGAGAGAAGATCTAAAATCATGATGAACAGCTGTTACAAAAACTATATGAGCTTCACTGAAAAGAGTATTAAAAATAATCCTTAACTCTTTTGGTCCTTCGTCAAATCGAAAAAGCCCAAATGTAACGACATTCCCTCGGAGATGTGTTTAGGAAACGAAACAGCATCTACTGGTGTTGAAGTCTGCAACCTATTTGCTAAGCATTTCTCCTCTAATTTTACTCACTCTACTGGTTCACCTGCTGCAGCTCAAATAGGACCCAAGTGTCATCAACATGCATTAGGTAGAGTTGTATTTACGGAACAAGATGTAATGAAAGCACTAAAAAAACTTAACATCTGCGAGGGGCCAGGGCCTGATGGTTTGCCGCCAGTATTCATAAAGAAGTGTGCAACTAGTTTATCTCTACCGCTCAAAATAATTTTCAACCATTCGATTGCGACATCACAGTTTCCGACTGAATGGAAAAGGGCAAATGTCGTACCGATTTTTAAGAAGGGAGTCTCCAATGTCGTGCATAACTACCGTCCCATTTCACTCCCCTCAGTTTTCGCGAAACTCTTTGAATCCCTGCTATGTCCCTTACTTACTTCACTTATTAATCCTCAGTTAGTACCCCAACAACATGGTTTCTGTGTTTGCAAATCCACGACTACTAATTTGGTCCACTACGTCAATGAAGTAAGCAAATTGATTGACTCTCGTGCCCAGGTTGACTCAATTTACACTGATTTCAGCAGTGCGTTCGATAAGGTAGAACATAAAATCCTCCTAAAGAAGCTTGTAGAATTCGGCATATTTGGACAGTTACTTCTTTGGTTTGAATCGTATCTCACAGATAGAAAACAAAGAGTTGTTGTAAAGGGCTACGAGTCACCATTCTATGTCTCCTCTTCTGGAGTTCCCCAAGGTTCTCATCTGGGCCCAATTCTCTTTTTAATGTTCGTCAATGACGTGGTTTTCTCAGTAAAACACAGCATTTGCTCTATTTTCGCTGGCGACTTGAAGATCTATAAAGAAATAAACTCACCCGTCGACGTCCATTTACTCCAAGCTGACCTCATGTCCCTCAATGTGCAAAAGTGCTACCTCATTACATTTACTAAAAAGCTGAAACCCTTACCTACGTCTTACTCATTAAATGGGGTAACGCTACAAACAGTTGACACGATTCGTGACCTAGGTGGCCAGCTTGATTCTAAACTTACATTCGTCAACCACATTGACAATATCACATAAAAATAATTTGTAGGGATTTCCAGTCCATCTCTACCCTGAAGGTGCTATTCAAAACTCTTGTGAGAAGTCTACTGGACTATGCATCTCCGGTTTGGAACCCTACTTACCGTGCTCACGTAAACAGAATTGAACGTATCCAAAGAAGCTTCACCAGATATCTTCGTTTAAGAAGCCCTAGCTGTCCACGTGATTCTTCTTATGGTGAAAGGCTCAGTAATTTTAAAATGTGTTCACTTGAACACCGAAGAGAAGTGACAGACCAAATCTTTCTCTATAAAATCGTTAACGGTCTGCAAAATGTTCCCGATCTTCTCTCAGAATTACGTATAGCTGTACCTCGACAAACAAAGATTAGATCTGGTCGCGAAACCGTTACCTTTGCCACAACTGCAAATCGTTCTAACCTTGGCAGCACCGCACCCGTGAACCGTTTAATGGGAAACTATAATAAAATCGCTACTCGAACCAATAGCATCGACATCTTCTCTAATCCATTCCGTCAATTCCGTACGAGACTTTTAACCAGCTCGGATTCTCAAGACGTCTGTGCATCGTGAGCCGCACATTATTATATATTTCTATATTAATTGTATCAACTTCCATTTCCTTGTTTGTTATTTTTTGCTAAATTTATCTGTATTTCCCATCGTAAGTATTATTGTGAACATAACTTATTTTACAACCTGTAACCATTACAACTAACAAGTCTTTGCTAGTGCTGTGCACTTCTGTAAGTGACGTATTCACTATACCTAAAACTGTATGTGATTTTTGTTTGCATATGTTTTAATGAGTAGGTCGTTGAAGTGCCTTAACAAATAAATAAATAGGCATTGTATGTGAAAACAAACAGTTGCAGTTGGAATGTATGAGAAAACATGTTTTTCAACAACAATGTCATGTTTGTTCTTGATATCTGGGGACACGGTTACTACCGTGTCACCGTGATCCTCCTACCGTGACCCTCGCCAAGGCAAGCCAAAAACAAAAAGCAGGGGCACTACCTACCTTTTCTCCAAGCGTTTCGTTAGCAGACTTGTAAAACACACTAAGTTTCATGTGTCTTGCTTTTACACTGACTGACTCACTCGCTTGTCAAAACCTCTAGCGTACTTTCCGAAGTCGTAGAAACCTAAAATTTGGCATGCAGGCTAGGATTTACATACAAACAACAGACAAAAATATGAAATTGGTAACTTTCACCGTCTAATCCTCGAAATAGGGCGTTTAGGTCTGTATATAAAATAAAACTTCTAAGGTACTTCTCCAAGTCCTAAAAGCTAAAATTTAGTATAAAGGCTAGAATTTGCACACAAACACCAAAAAAATTATTTAGACATTTGTAACTTTCACCCTCCAACCCCCTTAAAGGGAGAGAACAAGTCTGTATTTCTTAGGGATATTCGGTACACCTACTTCCATTTGTTATGAATGCTAGATTAGCATGTCCATAAACAACAAAGACGAAACCCTTTTTAACACGCTGTTATTAGCTTCACTTGTCACTAACATTGTAATAAAATCTTAGAAGTCAATTTTAACCTAATTCTAAGTCGTACATTTTGACCGAGATGTAAGGTTTGTAGAGCCTTGTAGAATTAGGGGGGCTTGGCTCTTTATTGGATCTGATAACTTTTTAACAGTGAAAGCGTTTCGTAGGTCTTGGCAACCTACTTTACATGAAATGTTTTTAGTGGGTAACATCATTGTACGGAACTCAATGCGATTTTAACTAGCACTTGTCGGGTTTTTTATCCAATTTCAGCTTAGCGATGAATTAGGCTTTTAAAATGTGTTATTACAGATCTTCTTGTTTCTTATCTGCATGCATATGAGTGCATGAAACCTACTTAGCATACGTGAGCCAAGGACATGCAAGCAATATTCTTGCAAACTTACTGAACTGCGCACGGCCGGAATTTCATACTACGTCATTTTACAGTTCTCAAAAGTGACGCATCACTGGTTTCACAATCTTGCATTGTTCTAAAAGTTGTTTGAAATATGAAGGGAATGAAAAGACGTGGCTTTTTTCCCTCCATATTTTACCAAGAAGTAAGTGTATATATATATATATATGTAAAACTGTTTATACTTTACAATAAATAAATGAATGGTTTCTATCTTGAACAATTACAGTCTTAATTTTTTTTTCTTTAAAATGTAGGTTTCAAGACGATTGCCATTTAATCAAATAAATTCTCAAATATAAGGGTATCCTAATAACCAAAAACAAAAATTAATATATCAGCCCAACAGTTCCATTATCCGGTCCGTGACGTTCACATATTCGTTTGACCGCACTAATTTGCGATACAAATGGCATACCTTTGTCACCGCTCCAGACCCTACCTGGCACCTGCGACGAAAGGACCGAAAAATCCCTGTCAAAATGTACCCGCTAAAGGTCGCATGTAACAGGCTTTAATAGAATAATGGGCGTGAACCAGTCTGTTTTATTTGGGTACAATTCTGAATTATATTTCGGTAGGCAAAGTTGGGCTTTCGAAAATGTATGGTTTGTGTTGGCGTGTTTGGTTGCATGTGGTCGAGTTCTAAAGTCTTGTGTCGCAAATTACAAACTTTTTGTTTTGTATAAGTAACTAGCTTTTACCCGCGTGGATGTCGGAAAATATCCCACGGGAACGTATTACCGGGATTAAAAGTACCCTATGTGCTAATTCAGATTATAAACTATGTGTGTGCCAAATTTCATCTAAATTTATTGAGCCATTTTTGCGCCAATCCGGAACATACATCCAGACAAACAGACAAAAAAACTAAAAACTTGTTTTTCGGTATCAGACTCGTTCCAACACAATTACAGTTCCTTAAAAATATTCAATGTACAGTTTTGACTTCGTTACGATATTTTCATTATATACTACTCCCCGCGGTTTAACCGCACAAATCTTGATCCCGTCGGAGTATCGGGATAAAAAGTACTATGTAATCCAGGTTATAAACTATATGTGTGCCAAATTACATCCAAATCCGTTTAGTAGTTTTTGCGTGAAAGATTAACAAATATCCATCCATATTCACAAACTTTCGCGTTGATAATATTAGTAGGATGTACCTATAAAAGATGCAACGACGCTGATAAATATTAAAAGTTGCAAGTCTTTGACGTTTTTTAATGTAGAAACATGTCGCAAATAACATTGTGAAATATGCATTTTGACGCGAGTTGCTTTCTTCATAGTTTCTAAAATCACGTATTGTTAATTAAATATGTAGGTAGATGAATTGAGAAGTTTGCAGTCAGCCTTTTCCAACAACTTTGAGTTGGTCTCCAGTTTTGCCAGATGAGACAGAATATCAAAATTTTACACGGAGCTGTAATCATCTGACCTCGACAACCCAATTACCGAGCAAAAGGTATATTCATATTCTAAAGCAAGATCATTATTTAGTCAGAATTTCGTGCTCCTGAATACCAGTAGCCACTGTCGTAGATACTGTAACAACCGTGACATCCATAGAAATAATAATAATCTGAATCTTTAACACTCAAACCTCACAGGGCTAACTTGACCCTTAACCTTAAGGTCTACATCGTATCTTTGTTTCCTTATAACACCCACCACATTTTAATATACAACCTTAATAACACGTAAACACCCAAAAAAACAAGCTTTACTGTATCACATAGATACTTTTATATGCCAGGGTTGCGTTTATAAGAAAAGTTTTGCCCCTTGAATATTGTAAAGGGCATGGCATTATAAATACAGAGCACAATTTAACTTGGAGCATGAAACCGCTGCGCGATGAGAATAATTGTACGTAATTATAAACAGAGACTAAATTAGTAAAGTGGGTTACGATATCATCAAAGCTGCACGAGATGTGGTGAATCTTCTTGAATCACCTAAACCTAAGGCCGATATTTAGAATTTCGAGACCGGGGAAACCGAAAATATCATTTTAAAAACCCAACTTAAATTAGAGTTTTTAAGCCTTATTTTTCTTAAACTACAAATCATTATACATCACCATCATCATACTCCTAAACTTATGTTCATTTATTTGTGGTCAGCGTTGTCTTTTTGTTATATTCATATCTATATCCATCTCAGAGTTTTCTTCCTTCATAGCCCAGATCATATTTATTACAATCCGTCCATCTTTTCTTTAGTGTCCCTGTTTTCATAAAGCCCAACCACTTATTTTTCGTAAATGAGTATTCTGTACCTCTGTACTTGATGTCGAAAGAGTCAAAACAAAGTCATTGGTGACTCTAATTAATCTTATTTAACTTCTCTCTGTTTGTCAATGATATAGTTTTACAAACAAAAGCGCCTACCAACATGAGTAGGTCTGTGTTGGATGTTATACGAACATGTATAGAAAGGTATTAAAGGATAGCCGTAATATTATATATAGCTGTATTAAGGTCGTTAGCAGTTCCATTTTCCGTAATGCTACAGATATTATAGGCTCGTGTATTCTTAAGTATTAATCTTACTTCGACCGCAGTGCAGACGCATACATATTTACATAAGGCCTATCCTTTAACGTATCTATTTATGATTAAGGATTTAAGAGGCATGCTTATTATATTATGATCAGCTGTTTAAATTTTGAAAGACTCTTGTTGAAAGTAGCCATTTGGAGTAGAATATCATTAACATAAAATCCACCTACTTTACTCAATTGAACACATGATTAAACCCAACCAAAACCAAACCGTTATAGAAACAAAACCAATAGCCGATCATAAAATTCTCAACAAACATACAGAGATAAAGGAAACATGTACTCGTAAAAAGATGGAAATACCAAAGAGTTCGGAATAAACTTGATACAAACGTTACATTTGTTAAAAGAAAGATACGTTACACGGAAAACAATGTCAGAAGAAATAATATGATTGTATTATCATTCATCGATATATGTACGAAAGAACTACGGAGTAAATTCTGTAGTTCGTCGAAAGTTGGTGACATCGGGAATGTTCTCGAAGGCTTCGAGATTGTGTATGGCTTTGAAGCCTGCCTGTGTGATAACAGGATCTCAGATTTATCTACGGTATATATTCGTCTTGTGTGACATGTTATTGTTTGCTTGAGTTTTTTTTCGGGAAAAGGTGTTGTTGGTAAAGATTTGGAGCTTTAATGAAATTCTGACATATTTTTTTTTGTTGCTTACTGGACTTCCTAATTACTAATATCGGGAGCAGTGAGTCAAGTAGCTGGATTTTAAAGTATCATTATTTGAAATTGATGAATAAAGTCTTTTTTGAGTTCAATCAATGAAAAGTATTAGGTATAAGTAAAGATTATAGTTAAGGTACAATTCAACAGCATGTCTATATCAGCAATTAGACAGTGACAGTGCATTAGCAGCTTTGTAGTAGGAACTAAGTTAAAATTAGATATTAAGGGCGAATTTCAGCAATAAAACGGAACGCGATCAGCACATAAACTACGTCTTAGGGCTGTCAGTGTCATTATTTTCTGCGGAATATTGACACTGACGGCTCATGAACACGGTTTAGATGTGGTGACCGCGTTTAGTTTCATTGGTGAAATTGACACTTAGTCTGTGTTTAAGCAGTATCTAGTTACAATGTTAAACGACTAAACTAAAGAAGAAAAGACTAAACCGTGGGGGCGACATTGTAATAACCCAGAGAGATGATAAAGTTTTATGACTCTTGATCCCCAGCATGATGCTGATCTTATAATCAACATGTAACATTGAATGCGGAAAACCAAATCTGTCGAAGACATAATTTTTCACACACCGCAACCCCTATTCCATCCCACACGTACAACTTCAATCCTTGCTTCCTTCCAAGGCATTCCAAATCGTAACTACACCTGTACTCGTCTCCGTCAAACGTCTCTGTCTCCGAATATACATGTACAGACGAGCACATAACTGGAGCACGTTGTTTTATTTTTGTGCCAGACAGCGGAAGATCTACAGCCAGGCGTTGACATTAAAATTCAGAAGTTGGCACCGCGGTTCGTACCTTAATTGAACGCAGACCCAGTAAACACAATAAATTAAACTTCAACGCAGCGATGGATATTTATAGACAGGTCGCCACTCGCCATTCGAATTTTCGAATCAATTATTGTTGTAATTCAACAATTTTTAACTGAAATACGTTTTATTAATTCTGCGGATGGTATTTTCTGGGATCAGCTTAATTAATTTGGACGTCGGATATTAACACCGGAATGTAGAGTGGTTCATAAATAAGCTCCGGTTAATATCTTAACGGACGAGAATTAAGTTAAAAATTACAGTAAAGATTAAAAGGAAACTGCATTACAAAGAAGCAACAAATGTTTTGTTTCAACTTCCGGAGCCAAACCGTAAATATAAACAAACTTATAAACTTCTCAACTTGATTCTGACCCAACGTTAAGAAAGCTCATTTAACTTAAATTATTAATTTAATCAAACAAAAAGTAGAAGTTAAAACAATCAGGAGAAAACTGAAGATAGAGTAGCGCTATCAGTTGAAAGCAACAACTTCAAAACTCCTCCTCTTAATGAATTTAGAAACTGCTAGTGCAACAGAACGCCTTGTTTATTTCACTTTTCACTGACAATTATAAGTTGGATCGCACTCTTGAGTCTTGTTATAAAGTAACTGTTTTGAAGGAAGCTTTAGTTTTGTTCAAACGTTTGTTAACGATCTCTATGACTTGTTTCATCATCTTCATTGTTCCGACTAACTTATTCAGCAGATTTTTATTACAGTCCGCTCAGTTTTTTAGTAGTAAATTCATATTCAGACACTGAAAAATGCCCTATACTTCGAAAAAGTCTTACGAAAACACAAGACTCCCCCAAACTTAAAAAAAATAGGAAAACAAACATAATGGCAAATTTATTAGGTTCAATTTGGTTTTATTGGCTAATTCATTGGCGGTAGATGGCTGTCCGGGCTCTTAGGGGCTTTGCAAAAAATATTTGGCAAATCCCTGATGTACGGAACCACGGGCCCCGTAGTAAGTCTCACTTTGCTGCTTAGATGGCATTTTATTACGTCGAGTTTTACATATAAATAGACTCCTGTGAGAAATTACTCTTTTATTAGCCATAAAATTCCGCAGTATTTGATAAGGAAACTAACTTATGACTTAAGTTTATTTATCGCGTGTGTCGCGCACACACTCGCGATAATACAAGAAATTACTGTAGGTACTATGGAATCTTAAAGTGAAATCAGTAACGCAGTAAAAAAAGCTTTTCACAATTCTCTAAGTATCTAAATAAAAGGATTTTTCAGATTATTCTGTCAGGCTTTTATAGCAGAATTAAACTGTGTTAAAGAATCGTAAACTTTTCAGATGAAAGCAGCCGGTCATTGTTGCTTTAAAATGGTTTTGTATAAATTGGACATAAAACGGATTAATTTTATATCTCTGAGAATATTGGAGTGTCCATAGCATTGCAATTATAAAAACAATAGCGTTAGGTAGTCACTTTTTTGGCCACTTAGGGAGAATTTCACCAATAAACCTGAACGCAATCAGCACATCTAAACCGCGTTCAGGAGCTGCCAGTTTCAATTCATTCTGGTGGATTCAGGAGGTTCCTGTTTTGCATAAGGCGGGAGGAAACGCCCGGGTGTCACCATTTTGTGGATCGCCCGGAGGACACGGTGGAGGTCTGCCCAGCTTGGGCGGAGTACCGCAGTGTCCTCGCGGAGGCGATCGGCGGCGGCGATCTCTCGCGTCCGGCCCTGGTCCAGGCCATGGTACGGAGCGAGAGGGAATGGAAAGCCGTCACCTCCTTCTGCGAAGCAGTAATGCTCGCGAAGGAGGAGGCGGAGCGCGTGAGGGAGAGAGCCTTGCGCCCACACGCCCCCACTAGCCGCCGCAGGAGACGCCCTGGGCGTCGGGAGTCGCCTGCAGATTGGCCACCGTAGGCGCGAGCTTGCGGACGGCGAGCAATTGGTAGCTCGCCGTCCGGTAAGGACCAGGCGCGTTGTGTTCCACGCGCGCCTCAAAGAGATGTCCGCACAAAGTGACGGGATCCGATAGGGCCGACGCCTCAGGATCGCGGGTTATTCTAAAATAGAAAACCGTGGCCCTGGCACAGGCAACTGAAGGAACACGGGTGGGTTTTAGTCAGTAAAAGTCTGACACGCCCTCCCGCTCCACCCAGAGCTGGAGAAGTCATTTGATGATTTCCCACCCAAAAAAACACTTAATACTTAATTTTATCATATATTTTGTTTTCTTTTCTAATTTTCTTTAATGCAATCTAATTCTATGTAATTTAACCTATTTTTGTTTTTGTATGTGTAATTACTAGTACTGACCGATAACTTGTGTGTGGTGCTTACTGTTAATATAAGTTGGTTATAAATAAATAAATAAATAAATTTACAAAATATAAAGTAAGTAACAAAAAATATTATAAAAAAGGAATTAGTAAGCTATTGAAACCAAAAAATGGAAATGACATGATTGCCATTACAACTGCGACGAATTTGAATTCATATCCTGTCCACAAATGCCACTAATAAAGAGTTGAAAATAGAATTGTAGGTATATAACATCAAATAATGAGAAGATTATGTCAAAGAAGTTAAGAATAGACATTTACATAGTGATGCCGTTAATGAGGTACCGGGGAAGCCGCATGTGTAGAACGAATTATTGCCAAACTTCCTTGTCTTGGACTTAGTTTTTAATCTTGTAATATGCTTTTTTGATCAGGACACGTTTGAACGGGATGGTTTTGAACTTTCCATCGCTAAGTTCTGTAACCGACTTTGAAATCTTGTTCTATAAGCGTATACAGTTATTAAGATATGACTTGCTTGTTTTAGTTAATCTAAATTTGGGTACCACAATTTAATATTTACTATGTGTAATTAGGTATATTATGGAAATCGCTTCTTATTTTGATAAGTTCCAAGTTTTTGCGAAGATACTTTTTAAGATATAAAGAGAAGGCAGAGTTAGTCTATCAATTCCTTTGAATATGTTTCTAAGAGACTCACGAATACCCGTTTCATAGATCGCATGGATTGCCCTCTTTTGTTAAATTAAAATTGAATTTACGTCAGCTGCTGATCCCCACAGCACAGCAAATCTTATTGTTGTAGTCTTAAGCTCGGCTTAATATATAAGACATAATACTGTGGAAATGATCAAAGCATGCTAACCTAGCTGTGGCTATATCCGTCAACTGTCTTATTTTTCTTACTGCATATGCAACTAAACTTAATCTACCTGAAAGAGCTGTAATGTGGGCGCCCTATTGCAATATTGTATCTCAAGTAATTCCTAGAAATACAGTTTCCGTAATATAGCATCTAGCTTCTTGCCATCAAGTTTTAAATAAAGACATTTACTTTTGTTTGCATAAAGTAAAAGATTATTAGCTAAGAGCCATTTCGAAAGAACAGCCAGACTATAGTGGACATGTAAGACATCCTCATCTTTTCTATCAATTAAAAAAATAAGAGAAGTGTCATCAGCGAATAAAATAAATTATATCCGATGAGTTGGCCACAATGTAAGGAAGGTCATTAATAGAAATTACTCATAAAAATAGGCCAAGAAACGAACCTTGAGACACGCCCATATTAACTATGGCCCCCGAGGACGTCGCCCATTAATGTTTACTTTTTGCTGCTTGTTTGATAAATAGGAAGGAACAAGACCAACAGCTCGTCCACGAATTAAGTAGTAGCGTAATTTACAGATCATTGTATTGTGGTCAACTCATACAATCGTTTTTGAGAGGTCACAGATAATGTCAATTGCATCCTAGGACTTCTCCCAGGATTTCAATTTGATGAGCTGATGAGTTTTACGTATCAGTCCTTTCGTAAAACTAAACTGGCGACTATGTAAAATCCCATTTGAGTTTAAATGTGACAACATCTGGTCTAGCTAGATACTTTCATAGATTTAATTTATCTCTGGTAGCACACATATAGGTCTATAATTAAAATGCCTGATAGTTATAGGGCAATTGTTGCAATGATATGATGTTGGTAAATAAATGTGTTTCTCAGCAACTTTTACTTTTTCTGAAATGGTTTCATTATCAATTTTTAAGGGACAATTAATTCTGATTCCGCTGTTTTGTGTTTTTAGTTTCTTTGTTAATTACCTGCCAAGCAACTTTTATTTTAATGTTAGAAATACTCATTTTGTTACTTATTTATTTAGATTTTGCTTGATCGCAGAATCTTTTGAATATCGTAGAAACATTTCTTACATAAACATGATTTCTCGTGATACAAATTATATCAAATATCTCTGCTTTGTATATAATAGGGTCAGCAGTGTCCCAATTATATACAAAGCAGAGTGCCCATTCGCATTGTTTTTGTGTTTGTGTGTTTTTGTTGTTTGTGTTACATCAAATGGAAACAGGGACCTTATTTAACTTTTCTAAACTTCGCAAAATCCTACGGAAAACACAGTAACCTATTCACACCTCAACCCAAGAACAATGAGAATCCCTAAAGGTAGATTTACATTTACAAGATCCCAACACCTTTTCTAATCAAGGTAAGGTTTAACAAAGGGTTATAGTTAACCGTAATTCATAGTTCGTGTAGGCCAACAATCAGCATATTGTTTATACTACCAGACTAATTAGTCTTGCCACGCTCCCATTGTGATCTTGAAATAACAACGCGATCCGAATGGCGGATTTAATGGCTCGTTAGTTTATGCACGGGAGTGTGTGAGCGGGATGGTAGATGGAGGTAGAAGGAGTGAGAGCATCGTTAATATTTATATGTGGTTGTGGAATCGAATGATTGTAGTTCTGATACTGTTTGTTTTATGTCAGTTGTGCATTAAACCATGATCCTAATTGCGTAGCCAAATCGTAATCACAATCGCTTTTATTTTGACAAATAGACAATTTAATTATGTTTATTTACTTGTCAAGCCGACGAATTTTCCAAATCAATGAAGCAACGGATATTGTTTTTGTAACAAGTTGTTTTGGTGTAGATTATATGTATGCCGTTATCATAACTAAGTGCCAGATTCCATTGAAATCAGTTGAGCCGTTTCAGCGTGATTGTTGATTACTTCAATTCGCTCGACTCCACTCTCAGTGATCTTTGCCCCATGTATGAGCACGTTATTTTAATGGGTGACTTTAATACTTGTTTGATTAAAAATGACACTCGCTCCCTTAAACTCCTTTCACTCTTGTCTTCCTTCAATCTTCAAGTTCTGCCTCTTTCTGCAACTCACTATATCCCTAATTGTACGCCCTCTTTTCTAGATCTAATGATTGTCTCCTCTCCTAGTCATGTTTCTAACCATGGTCAACTGACGGCTACCTTTTCTTACCACGACCTCATCTATCTTTCGTATCGTATCCGTGTTCCCTAGCGTAAGTCCCAGTTTTTATATCTCAGTAACTACAAGGGCATAGATCTGGAGGCTTTGCAGCGCGATGCCGGCGATCTCGATTTGTCCCCTCTGGTTGGGAACGATGACATCGACGATATGGAATTTTTTTTTAACGCGACCGCTCTCGACGATATATGATAAGCATGCCCCTAACCGACGAGTCAAAGTTAGACATAACCTGGCACCATGGATAACGCTACAAATTAAAGAGCTTATGGCTCGCAACCCAATTTAGACCTATTTCTATTCTCACTTTTCTCTCTTGTTTTTGAGCACATAGTCTATAGACAGTTATCGTTTTTCTTGGCGTCATACTCGATAATATCCCCTTTTCAATCTGGTTTTCGCCCTAGTCACAGTACTGTAACCGCGCTTTTAAAAGTAACTGACGACATCCGCTGGGCAATGGAGAATAAGTCCCTTACTGTGCTTGTATTGCTTGACTTTAGTAGCGCCTTCAACTCAGTGGATTTCGACATTTTACTGGGAATCCTCAAATCTATCAATTTCTCCTCTTCCGCTTTAGCCTGGTTCAGTTCCTACCTTCGGGGACGCTCTCAGTGTGTTCGCCTGGAGGAGTCCATCTCTGATTGGTGTAGCCTCACTGAGGGTGTCCCTCAGGGTAGCGTTCTTTCTCCTCTTCTTTTTTCAATTTTCATAAACTTTGTTACCAGAGTTATCTCCTCTAGTTTTCATCTCTACGCAGATGACTTGCAGCTTTACCGACATTTTACTGTGGCTGACGCAGGTTCTGCGATTGCTCCAATGAATCATGACCTGGCTTGCATCAGCGTTTGGGCTAAGTCTTTTGGTTTGCAAATTAACCCAACTAAATCCCAGGCCATGATCATAGGTAGCAGATTCGTTCGCAATGCGGCGGATGTTACATCCCTGATGTCTTTATATCTCGATGGTGTTCGCATTGACTATCCCGAAACCGCGGATCTGGGTGTAGTAGTTATTGACTGCAATCTTTCTTGGCATGCTCAGGTCAATGAGGTCAGCCGAAAGGTACATTTCTCCTTTCATTCGCTGAAATGTCTTCAAAGTCTCCTACCCTTGAAAACTAAAATAACTTTGGCACAAACACTTATTCAGCCGATTATAGATTATGCTAGCCTGCTACCTGGATGCTACTGAGGAGCTATTAAACAAGCTTGAGCTCTTGCAAAACCTGTGCATTCGCTTTGTTTTCGGTCTTCGAAAGTATGACTATCCTTCCTACCTGCGTGAGCGTTTTTCTTACGCTCGCTCTAGCGACTCACCGTGTAGATCGCACCTAAGATCCCTCCTTAACTCTCATCCTCATAAAACAAGCTACCATTCTTATTCCTTCTCTATCCACGCTGTAAGATTGTGGAACTCACTTCCGCCTAGCATTCGTGATTTAAAAACTATTTCTCTTTTCAAATGTCGATTAAAAGAGCATTACCTTCCCTCTTAACTGTGAGTATTTATATTATGTATATATAAATAATATACATAAGTTTATTTATATATTTATTGCATGCATTATGTATTTGCGTTATTTTAGTTTTAGACTTCACATTTTTCTCTTCTTGTTTTCACACACTATTGTCTACATTTCTTTTTCAATTCTCCTTTCGCAGGTCTGCTGGCAGAAATATCTTAAGAAATAAGCAGTACGTACCTTTTTACTCAAATTGTAATTATGACATGTCCCTCTATATTTTACTGTGTGTACATAAATAATAAAAAATAAAAAAATATTACAGAGCATGCTTCGGAATGTTAATATTCAAGTCTCGCTTCGACGATTACTTATAAAATTGTTTGCAGAAAATGCATAAAATTCTGTTTTATTTATATTTACCAGGCCACTCAGAAAGTTTTGCGAAAAAAAGTTTTATGTATGAGACTGGCCAGTTAGACTCTATTTTGAAAAAAATATTATTTGTAAGTTAAAATAGTTACGTTCCAATTTCAAAATTTCTCCCCACATTGTTTGCGAGGTAATTTAAATTATCGTGATGATTTTTTTCGATTTAAAGTGTCGCCTGAAACTTGACGAATCGTACTAGACTTCAAATGGCATAAATGGATGAAGGCCCTTCTAAGGCAATCGTGTATCGTTGGTATAACGAATTCAAGCGTGGTAGACTAACCTCAGGAGATGAAGAAAGAAGTGGTCACCGTTTGACGGCTGTTACGGAAGAAAACGTGCTAGCATTGAAAAATTTAATCCAAGACAACAGGCGCGTTACATATCAAGAGATTCAGCACATACTGCAGGTTGGATCGGGAAGCCTTCACGAAATTCTAAACCTGCATCTTCGCGTGAGGTTGGTAGTTTCACACTGGGAGCCGCACAACCTCACCAATGCTCAGAACCAGGCCCGGGTGGAATGGTGTCGTGATATTATAAACAAATTTGAAGCAGGCTCGTCTGCCGGCGTGTTTACGACATTATTACAGGTGATGAGTCTTGGATTTATCAATACGATCCAGAAAATTAGCGCCAGTTGACGGTTTCGGTGTTTCAAAACGTATCAACGCCTACCATAGTGAAGCGATCTAGAAGCGCGGATAAGATTATGATCGCGAGCTTTTTAAATTTGACTGGCTATTTGGTGTCAATTCCTTTGCAGAACCAAAGAAACATCAACGCTGAATGGTATACTACTAAATGCTTGGCAGAAGTTTTCTCTGCTGTGAGCAACAAGCGACCAACTGCAGGGCTCCGCGGGCTACTGCTCCACCACGGCAACGCGCCTTTGCACACCGCGCTCAAAACTAGGGACTTCCTGGACAGCACGCAGGTCTAACTCCTAGGTCACCCTCCTTACAGCCCTGACCTACCACCGTGTGACTTCTTTTGATTCCCGAAAATTAAAAATCTGCTCAAAGAGATACAATTTTCGTGGCCGGAAGAGTTCAGTCAGCGTCAGCAGGCTGTAAGCGAGGTGTCTACGGCGGACTGGAAAAAGTGTTTCCAAAACTGGTTTAGACGCATGAAACTTTGTATAGAGGCTATTGGAGAGGAGTACTTTGAAAAGATCTAATATATACGTATAGAACTTTTATTTTTGCAAAACTTTCTGTGTGTCCCACTTATTAAAAGAGGTAACAGGTATTCGTATTTCAACCACACATTGAATGAAATATTTGTAAAATAGGTTTCAGAAAAAAGCTATAAATTTTGTTTTATTTTTATTAGTAGTATATAATACGTCTTATATAAACTTTTAGTGCAACCTTAGTGGAAAAACGTTAGGTGTCTGAAACTGCTCACGAGCGTAACAATACTGAATATAAGATACGCATTTTTGTTGACTTCTTGACTTAGAGGTTAATGAAATGGGGTCATCTATGACATTTTTAATAACTTAGACGTATTGCCTATTTTAGGTGCTGAAAATAAAATCTCGCTCGAGGTACCGAACGCATCATAATGACTATCAAATCTTACTGTTCTAGATATTTAATCAAATATTTCAAACAAAACAACGCAAAAGAGGCACCAACAACTCATCACGTATTTTTAATATTCTTTACAAATATTCCACACATATATGTAAATTTTTACCTTTTTACAAGTTATACAGAATTATTTATCTTCCCTCGAAAAATACGTACTTTTTAATAAATGCAAACCTCAACCAACACGTTTCTAATTTTGGGGCGAATAATGGAGTTCTTTTTACGTGCAAACGCTTTTTATGTACCTACACATGTACGCGTTACGTCCCCGATTACCCCCGGCTAGGACGTGAGCTCATCACTTGTTTAAACTTTAAAGTCGCACCCTTTTTTGTTTATTTGTTTCCATTTTTGAATATTTTATTTGCGTGTATTTCATTCTCGTGCGAATAAAATAAAATATTTAAAAAAAAAACGTATTTTAGATTGTTTTGATCTTCTGTGTTTTAGTGGTTCGTAAAAAAAAAACATTAAAAAACGGAAATATGGGAAATTGTTCAATTGATAAATATTTTTTAAAATGTAATTTTACTTCTTTTTTTGAAAACCATCAACACTTATAAAACTGGATACATAGCAGCTTTTGGAATTATTGATAGGTAGTAATTTTGCATACTTACAAATTACCTACTTACGCATACAAAAATAGCGAAGTGTTAAATCTTTAAGGACCATAAATTCATTCAAATTAATAAATTGCGGTCGCTCTATCGGTTGAAAAACCTCTTCCCATCACACATAGAGGCTATGCTTGTACAGTCTCTAATCTTTCCCCTAATAGTCTATGGTGACGTGTGTTACTATGACCTGAATGTAGATCTCCTCAATAAACTTGACCGCCTTCTAAATAACTGCATTCGATTTGTCTTGAATCTACGTAAGTATGATCATGTCTGCGCACCGATTGCTTTTAAAATGGTTACCCATACATCAGCTTCGAGAGTTGAGGTCTATATTATATTCTATACTCGACAAAACTACTTCTCCTTCTTATCTGACCAATGTTCAATACTTATGCTCTGCTCATAGTAAAAATCTTCGTTCCACCAACAATCGTATTCTACGATGTCCTTCTCACCGCTCTGGTTTTATTCACTCTTCTTTCTTTGTCCAGACGGTCTTTCTTTGTAATGTGCTCCCGCTGAACATCAGGATGGCAACCAGTCGGTTATCTTTCAAAGTGAAGGCTCTTGAACATATACGTGAGAAGTTTGTTAAATCATCTCAACGCTGATTTGCTGGATTCGTTTTCTCATCTACCTATCGTTATTTCTCCTGACAAAGTTTAATCTGTTTATATGTATGTATTTAAGTATTTATGTTTTAGTAGTGTATTCTTTTTCCAGTTATCTATCCCTTTTGTTGCACCTGCCATGTTTTGTCTCTGTATCACTCTAAGGTTGACTGGTAGAAAATACCTGAGGCATTAAGTCCGCCTTTGTACAGTATTTGTTTACTTGTGCATAATGTTTTATTAAATAAATAAATAAAATAAATAAGTAAGTACTCACATTTAATATCGAACAATTTATTTATGTTGTTACCTACATATTTCAGATTAACAATACAAAAAATTGTAATGTTTATTTTTTTTGGTACGCTGTACCGGTACATCGTCTTAATAATTGTTTGCTGCATCGGTCGACGTCAAAACGTCAGCGCCGGCTGTCGCTGAAAACCAGCGCTGGGGCTCTGTCTTGCATAGGGTCGCAACATAATGCTGAGCGATAGCCATTTCGCTTGGATATGACGCATGTTTCCCGCAACCTTTTCTTTTTTTGTGTTTGTTCTTTCTTTGCGTAATTTTTACCGCGAATACACATTTTTCGTTTCTTTTCCTTTTCTTTCTGTAAATAGGATAGAAAATTAATTTAGGCACGGTTAACGGCGAGTTTGTCGATTAACCCGCTTAACCAAAATATAATTCTTAACAATAACACCGTAGCCTAATGAAAACAGCATTACCATCCATTTACCCAAAATAAATCACTCGATTTTTTTGTAACATTAGGCAAAACCAAGTTTTAACGATCCGCGTCGAGCCACGTTGTGGTCGGTTCTTTGATAGTAATCCTCGCCATTTTTAATTACGGTTCGGCGTCATTGTCGGGTCCCAAAGTATTCTCGATGGAGCGCGATCGACGGCAGCCATACTGCGAGTTATTACTAGCTACGCTACAGACTGATTGATTGCAGTGTCTCCTAATACGGGCTTTTACTCTATAATCGGCTTCTTCTTTGTGGTATGAGGCTTAGTTTAGTCTGTGTGTTGAGTGCAGTTGATTTCGCTCTGATGTGGTGTAGTGTTAAAATCATCTAAATTGATGAGAATAATAATAATCTAGTAATGAGATGGACAAATACACTTGGGAGCAAATAAATCGAGCCACTACCTTTTTTCACGTAACATAGTAAATATTTTTGGGAATATGGAACGTATCAATTCGAACTATATATCGCCTAAAAGTTAAGTTAATAACCTTAACAATGAGGGTAAATTATTGAATAATAACCTTATTGAATGATAAATTATTGGCTCTGCAAGAAAAATGGTAATTTTGATAGAAAATTTAGTAGGGCTAAAACAGTCCATAAAAACAATAAAAAACAAAATTATTGCAAAAAAAATTATTCTTAATAACTGGTATTACCCCCCCGTGCCCTGATGCATTCTTGTAGCCTATTAGTCATCGATCTGATCAGAGTTACGATGACATATTGTGGTATGTTCTCCCACTCTTCAAGCACAGCGACTTTAAGCTCGGGAATGGATGAAACAGCGGGAACCCTGGCTCGGACTCTCCGTTTTAGCTCGTCCCATAGGTGTTCGATCGGGTTCAAATCGGGACTTCGTGCTGGCCATACCATTTGTTGAATCCCGATCGCAGACAAGTATTCCGTAACGATCTGCGCGGTATGAGGTCTCGCATTGTCATGCATAAACAAGAAATTTTCTCCGACAAAACCAGCATACGGCATTACGTGGTCTTCAAGAATGTCAGTTATGTATCGGTCAGCTGTTAATCCACGTCTACCACTGCCATCGTTGGCGGGGTCGACGAAGACAAGTTCCGTTTTTTCGTCTAGAGAAATTCCTCCCCACACCATACAAGAACCACCACCAAAACTCACAGTTTCTCGAATGCAACAATTGGGCAAATCTTTCACCAGGACGTCTATACACTCGGTTTCTCCCGTCATTGCTAAAAAGACAGATTCTTGACTCGTCAGAAAACAAAACTGACCTCCAGTCTTCTAACGTCCAATTAATGTGTTCTCGAGCAAACTCCAAGCGAGATCGGCGATGAGCTACAGTCAATTTTGGGCCAGTTGCTGGTTTGTGTGATGTTAAATTTCGTTCCTTTAGTCTTCGTCTCACTGTCCACCCACTGATTGAGACACCTCGAACGTCACGTAACGCTTGCTGTAGCTGAACAGCATTAAGTCCACGGTCGCGCAACGAATTGGTTGCAATAAAGCGGTCGTCACGTTCTGTTGTTGCCCGTGGTCGGCCAGTTCCAGGTCGCCGAACAAAAGCACCAGTCTCCAGATACCTGCGGTATACCCGCTTTACCTTTGAACGACTCAAATGAAGTCTGCGTGCCACTTCACGTTGTCCGTGTCCAACCTCAAGTAAAGCTACAACTTGGGCAGCTTCCGTCGGTGTAGTATCCATTTTATCAGGTTATTTTAATTACACAGACACAGATAAAGACAACAATAACAAGTAATATGGGTATGATTAACAAAAACCTCAAATTTAATCTTTTCTTAACAGAGTACAATAAAAATGTCATAAGCAAATTAAATGCGATAATTTTATTCTACCCTTTAAACTTTAATTAAAATGAAATTTTGACAACTAACTACCTGGATAGCTGCCGTAAGTATTAAAAACTGAGCCTACTAGGACGACGAGGTTATGTCGAGATCATTATCATGAAAATTATTACCAAACATTACGTGTGAGTACAGGTGGGTGTTTTAAACGATAGTTCTTCTGTTTAAGCTAGTATCTATATACCTAAATTGTTAACATTACATAATATCTTTAAAATACTATCATTGTTCATCTTGTTTTAAGGTTTGCCCTGTGTACACAAACTTTTAAAGAAAGAAGCAGTACCAAGTCTCTTTTCATGGAACCAGAAAAGGATAGCCAGTGCTAGTGTGAGAGACAAAAGACATGCTAAGAGAAACATTCAAAAGAATCTTTTCCAACATCTTTCAAGCAATCAAAACCCACATCCTTCTATTTCTCGAGAGTGTATCACAAATAAAACTCATAAGTAACTTTTAGGTGTCTTTATTATATTATAATAATCTTTATACAGATATTTATTCATAATTTCAGCCTTTATATTGCTATTGTAAAATAATCTAACTTTATAATATGTTTTCTATGAACAACTCATCTTTTTCAATATAAATAAATTACAGAATTTTCTGCCACTGCAGTACATTTGTCCTTGTACTTGAAAATCATATAGGCAGGTTTTTATAAATTATAATTCTCCATTTTGACTCTGTATATAAGGTACAGATTCAGGGCTAATAAGTCCGTTTCTGCTTACATGCCATGCCATGCCAAGCTACGCCATGCCATGCCATGCCACCCTGGTCATCTATCTTGCTTGAAAGACATTGTCTTTCAAGCGGAGGTAAAATAGAGTTAATATTAATGTCATGGTACATCTCCAATGGTAGAATTATGATAGAGGGTTCTGTTGGATTTGGAGAGAGTTGTGGTGTACTAAAGTTAAAGTTTTTGTCATACAGCTCTTACCTGGAAAAATATAACCAATTATTCATCTCTCTTTAACTCCAAAAGTAAAAAGAACTATTACTTAAGTAAAGTTATGCATTATTTAAGCTGTTGTAAATATAATCCTGAATTTTGATTCAATAATTTTAACTTATATACATACAAAACATGACAGTATTCACCAACAATATAAATTTAAAAATTTATAATAAATATGCATACTAACGACTAACAAGTTATTTAATTATAAAATTATTCGTTCAAACATTGTAAGCGTATTGATTTCAAAGGTCTACGTTGAACTAGGTCTAGGCAAACAGCTCCTAAAAAGTTTTTTTCAAGAGTCCTAACTTTCCACTTAATCAGCTTTTCTACGTTTAACAGACGCCCCTCTTCTCTTTAACTCGGCTTTAAGTTCAAGCAAGCTCCAAGTAGAATACATTTTCGCGTCCATGTTATCAAATAAACTATACTAACCGCCCACAATGTTCGTTTTTTTCGTTTGTTTACACGATTCAAGAAATGTCATACTGACGCCATTGGGAACAACTGTACGCAGCGCCATCTGAGATCAGCTTTAACTTGCCATCCCCATTGAAACAGTATGTCTGTTTGACTATAAAAGTACAGTTTTCGTGGCGCTAGGCCATTCATGTCAGTAATAGTGGTTGCACCTGTTTTAAGTTTCATCACTTAAGCGCTCTCGAAAGTATAGTTTACTTTGCCTTTGATTTACTTAATGTAGATATTATATTGTTGGGTACTACTCGGAAGGGAGGGGCGCGGTCACTATGGGGGCCTCCCCTAGGTAACTAGGGGTCTCACCTGGCGGTAACAGACCGCCGAGATGTCGTGAAGAAAGCGACGCTTTGTTATATGCGTCGCGGCGCTCATACAGAAACAAACATGAATCCACACACATAGGCGCACTGCGGCCGGGGCGTGAAGCCCCGGCATCGCACGCAACGCCCCCTTACGGGGGCGCCGCGATAGAGTTTTGAGTCAGACTCACTTTTCGTTTGGACTGCGTTGCGTGCGGAGTGCGCTGTCCGTCAGCCGTTCGGTGTAATCTGGTATCTCTGGTATCTATTATTGTTTTTCTTGATTTGATGGATGATGATTTTGTTCCTCTGATTATAATTTCGTTAAGTTTGTTTATTATTTTTATGAAAACACATGTGATTAGTTTTTACGAACTTGGTTAAATGAATGGGTAACCGCTGATAGATCGTGGAGTAGCTTTAAACGCGAATTCAAACCACTTTGCCCTCGAAAATTAGATTACGCGACGATACTTTTTGAAACTATGTCTAACAGATTCATGTCGTACGCTGAATACGCGAGACGTACTCTGCTCCGCTTGCACATTGTCAAAGGCCTTAGTGAGGAATTAATGAAGCAAATAGTGGTCCGCGGCATAGACGATGCACAAGTACGGGCAGCGGCGGTAAATGGAGAACTAAAATCTGAAAATCTGGTGTCCTTTCTATCTATATATGCGAAACCAGATCAAACGAAAGGTGGCTCAGCTAAAACTAAGGCATACCCTCTGTCACGAAAACGCGGTACAGAACATGCAGATTCGAATCAGCATAAGACCTGTTTTAACTGTATGGGCCGAGGTCACATGTCTCACAACTGCCCAAAAAAATCAAAACCGTCCGAGCCAGTGTCCAATGTACGTCCCAACGTTCCAACCTGCACGTTCTGTAAAAAGATAGGGCACCGGGAGGACGTTTGTTTTGCCAAAGAAAGATCGTTTGGACCACAGGGTCAGCAGAACAAACGAAATGTAAATTTTTGTCAGGATCCTGCGGAAGAAACAGCGACATAACCACCGCAGTAGTACATGGTATACCGGTCGATGTGTTAATAGACAGCGGCGCGCTTAATGTTTCCCTCATATCGTCCGACGTAGTAAAACATTTGGCTTGCGCAGTAAAACCTACTAAGTGTGTGTTGCAGGGTATCAGTAACCACGAAATTGTATCTACGTCTTATGCAACCCTTATAGTTGAGTTTGCTAATATCACGCTAGAGGTCGTAGTACCAGCCGCGTTTATGAGTAAACCCCTAATAATTGGAACTGACATTTTAAATAGGGACGGCATAACGTACATCAGAAACAAATACCGACAACATCTCACACGCGCACATGACAGCCAAAACACGTCTCATGTGTTCACAGTATCTAAAGAAACTGACATACCTATAGTTACACCACTGCAGGATGCAGAGCGGGAATCTCTCAAAAGGGTAATTGATGATTTTGCTGAGTTTTTTATAACAGGCACGGCGACAACTACTGTCACTACGGGTGCAATGCATATCAATGTAATTAGCGACGAACCCGTTACCTACCGCCCTTATAAACTTTCAATTGCTGATAAAACTAGAGTTCGCGAAATCATCTATGACCTTCTACAGATGTGCATTATCCGGGAGTCCGAATCCGAGTATTCTAGTCCGTTAATTTTAGTGAAGAAAAAGGACGGGTCGGACCGGCTTTGCGTTGATTTTCGCGCTTTGAACAGGGTGACTGTTAAAGAACGATATCCGCTCCCGTTAATAGATGACCATATCGATCGTTTAGGTGACAAAAACATAACGAGATACTCGTCTCTTGACATGGCCTCTGGCTTCCACCAGATAAAAATAAGCGACGAGTCAGTCCATCGCACCGCATTTGTTACGCCCGAGGGGCATTATGAGTACTTAAAAATGCCATACGGTCTGACGAATTCACCCATTGTATATCAATGCATCATCAACAATACGCTGCGCAAATTTATCAACGCGGGACAAGTTCTGGTTTATATAGACAATGTACTGCTGATGAGCGCCACAGTGGTCGAAGGCGTCGATCTGTTGTGACAGGTACTTACGACGTTGACCAACGCAGGGTTTTCGATAAACGTACGCAAGTGTGTCTTTCTCACCACCGAGATTTAATATCTTGGCCGAATAATAAGTCAAAGTCAGGTTAGGCCGAGCCTTCACAAGATCCAGGCATTAGTAAACTCGCCTGCCCCGGAAAATACCAGAACAGGTTAGGCGGTTTCTAGGACTGGCCGGTTACTTCCGGAAGTATATTGAGAGCTATGCAACGAAAACGTTCCCACTCTCAATTGACCAAAAAAGATGTTCCGTTCAAGTGGGTTCCCGAACAGGAAAAAGTTCGACAGGAAATAGTTTCAATTTTGACCAATGAGCAGGTATTAGCAATCTTTGACCCGAGTCTTCTCACAGAGGTTCATACTGATGCGAGCAGCATCGGCTAGGGCGCAATTCCTTTGCAAACCCATCCGGACATTAGTAAAAGAGTTGTGGCTTACTTCAACCGGACCACTCAAGGCGCAGAGAGTAGATGCCACTCTTATGAGTTAGAGACGTTGGCGGTTGTGAAGGCATTACAGAATTTCCGACACAACTTGATTGGACTCCAGTTTAAATTAATTACAGACTGCAATGCTCTCAAATCCACCGAACGTTAAAAGGATCTGCTGCCGAGAGTTGCCCGCTGGTGGATATACCTCCAAGATTTTACCTTCGAGCTGGAGTACCGAAAAGGGGCTATGATGTCGCACGCCGATTACTTGAGCAGAAATCCCCCTCGTAAGGTGCTTCATGTGACTCAACATCGCAATTGGGCTCAGATAGCGCAAGCTGCAGACGAAGAGACACGGGAGCTTCTCCAAAGACTTAGAGAAGGCAGCCTCGATCCTAATCGCTGTGTTGAGAAAAATGACTATTTGTACTATAAGTACACTCCGATTGGTGAGCAACCACGATTTCTTTGCTTTATTCCCCGAGGTCACAGACTTAGTCTGCTTCGAGTATTCCATGACGAGCACAATCATATTGGCTATTACAAGACCTTGGATTTAATCCTAAGGCACTTTTGGTTCCCAGGCCTTAGGCAATTCGTTAAAAAGTACCTCGAACATTGCTTGATTTGCATCTCCAAGAAACGTGTGCCTAGGGCTCCACAACAAAATATTACATAGTGGGAAAAACCTGATCAACCTTTTTCAGTTGTACACTCAGATGTCCTAGGTCCACTTCCCGAGTCAAACGGCTCCAAGTTTGTTCTTATTGTGGATGCATTCATTATGTACACTCTCCTATATCCCATTTATAGGCAGGATGTAGATGAACTTTTAAGAGTGTTCACAAACGCAGTTTCACTTTTTGAATGAATCAGTCTTTCAGAATGTATCAGTCCGCTAGGTTCCTAGGTTTTGTTAAAGATATGGGATCGGAGATATATTTGGTTACTGCAGAGATGCACCAATCAAACGGCCAGGTCGAGAGGTACGCCCGCACCGTTCTGAACCTATTTCGCATCGAGACCAATCACAAAGGGAAAGCCTGGTCCGAGACACTGTGGAGACTCCAACTGACCCTCAACGTGACTAAGCAGAAGACGACTCAGTCATCACCATTAAATCTGCTAGTGGGCACCGACGCGGCGACCCCCGTCAACAGGTCACTGGTCCGTTATGTCACTTTGGAAGGCGGACAGCCGAATCGTGAAGCACGAAGAGAGTTACGCAGAGCCCGCGCAACTGATCTACTAAAACAAAACCAGTCTCGACAGGACGATTATGTAAATCGAAACCGACGCCCCCCTAAAGTTTTTAATGTAAATGACTTGGTTTTCGTCGTTAAGTTTTCGCCGGGTCACACGCGCGCTGTCGAGTGGGCTGTATGAGCTGCGCTTATTGACCGGCTCCTATGGCAAGACGACGCAAGCTGCTGCTCAGTACATGGTGCTCTGGAAAGGGGAGTGGTGTCCTGAGACTTGCGCTGCATTCTTTGAGCGTGGTGGAACTGCGAATTAGTAGGGGTCTGCATTACCAGAGAGGGTGGTGCAGATCTTGTGGTGAGACAGTAGACGGACTGCGAGACGTTTACGTCAGGTAAACTGCGAGGTACCTTACGGGTCTAACAAAGAGTGGCCTTGCCACCCACGTATAACGGATGTCGTTCCCGTATAACGTGTGTTTTAACGTGTAGAGGACGGACTGCGAGACGTTCCTTTCGGTGATTTGGTAATCACCCTACACGATTGGTCATGTAGAGGGCGGACTGCGAGACGATCCTTTCGGTGATTTGGTAATCACCCTACACGATTGGTCATGTAGAGGACGGACTGCGAGACGATCCTTTCGGTGATTTGGTAATCACCCTACACGATTGGTCATGTAGAGGACGGACTGCGAGACGATCCTTTCGGTGATTTGGTAATCACCCTACACGATTGGTCATGTAGAGGACGGACTGCGAGACGATCCTTTCGGTGATTTGGTAATCACCCTACACGATTGGTCATGTAGAGGACGGACTGCGAGACGATCCTTTCGGTGATTTGGTAATCACCCTACACGATTGGTCATGTAGAGGACGGACTGCGAGACGATCCTTTCGGTGATTTGGTAATCACCCTACACGATTGGTCATGTAGAGGACGGACTGCGAGACGATCCTTTCGGTGATTTGGTAATCACCCTACACTATTGGTCATGTAGAGGACGGACTGCGAGACGATCCTTTCGGTGATTTGGTAATCACCCTACACGATTGGTCATGTAGAGGGCGGACTGCGAGACGATCCTTTCGGTGATTTGGTAATCACCCTACACGATTGGTCATGTAGAGGACGGACTGCGAGACGATCCTTTCGGTGATTTGGTAATCACCCTACACGATTGGTCATGTAGAGGACGGACTGCGAGACGATCCTTTCGGTGATTTGGTAATCACCCTACACGATTGGTCATGTAGAGGGCGGACTGCGAGACGATCCTTTCGGCGATAAACGCCCTACATGACAGTGAATGAACATGGATCCATGTGGGTTGAATATTATTATTGTGGTTATGATGTTTATGTGTGATGAATGGAACTCTATGGAGTACTAAGATGACGTCTTGGTACCCCATAGACTATTTAGCTAGTCAGTTTATGTTTCGGATGAATGAAAGAAAAAGGCCTTTGCTCTCCGAGAGACGTAATTCTTCCTTGTTGGATTCAGATGGTGACCTGACTGAAGACACTACTCCTGCTCATCATTGTGCAGCGCCGGTCGCTGGGCCTTCCCGTCTAGCTGACGAAACCCATGGAGGACAGGACCTTTCTGATGCTGTCGAGGTTGACGCATGATCAGGATGGCCGTGTTGGGTACTACTCGGAAGGGAGGGGCGCGGTCACTATAAACCGCAGGCGACGAATCAGACTCACCAAGTCCGCTTAAGCAGACGACAACCTCATAGGTTGACCTGCGAGATGCCAAACAAAAACGAGTCAGACTCACTTTTCGTTTGGACTGCGTTGCGTGCGGAGTGCGCTGTCCGCCAGCCGTTCGGTGTAATCTGGTATCTCTGTATCTATTACTGATTTTCTTGATTTGATGGATGATGAATTTGTTCCTCTGATTATAATTTTGTTAAGTTTGTTTATTATTTTCATGAAATTTTCATGTTTATCAGTTTTAGGTTAATAAATATTTATTTTTTAAATTTTGATTTCACTTCTGTCCTAACAATATTATCATAAAATTAAATTTTAATTTCATTTACAGAATAGGTGAAGATTAATGTGTGATTTACAAATTTCTTAAAACGTTTAAAAAAAAAAATTTACTCGACTTCTCAAATCACAAATAACTTTGTTTAAATTAATTTTCCCTTTTTCGCAAAAATTGCGCAAAATTTATCAAAATCGATCGAATTCGTGCATGGCCCCTTAATATAATGAAAAAAAAAACAGTAAAATCACGTACCAGCAATACCTAATCGATGTCAATAAAAACGTTTAAGTATTCATGTCAATTCATTAAAAGTACGTACAGACAAACTAAACTACCAATAGACGAAAATAAAAGTCGATTCATTTTGCACTCGTTCAACAAGATTCCCTACTACCTACCGATTGTATTGTTAAAATTGTTGAGAAACAAATGAACATTTTAGACTGTGTAAAACAATATAACATACTTACATGTAGATATGTATATGTTGATTATATGAAACATGTTTGGATTCTATGTTAGATGGAAATTATAACGTCACCGGCTTGGATATGACGAAATAACGTGATGTAACGAATGGGTTCCAGATTACAGCTTTTGGTATTTTCCTGCTTAGTAAAATTTGTGATATTTTGTGTATACTGTTCCAATTAATGTACATAATTTCGGTTACATTAAATAAGTGCGTCCTAATTTTGGCCTGCTCCCAAGCCTTTTGCTTAGAATTTAACTGGAACAATTGCAACTTTAAATTGCCGGAACATTTTTTTGCAACAATGTAGGCTAAATTTGAAATATAAGGGTAATCTTCCGGTCTTGGTTGTCAAGGGTTAAATCCACGCATTTTACACCTTAAAACTGGAACAATTAAACAAATGTTTCAAAACCCGTTGTTGTGTCCAGTTTTGCTACAAAAATGAGTGGAAATACTTTGTCAGATGTTTTCTTTGAAACCGCTTTTATATTTGTTTTCATTAGCAGGAATTGGATAATATTTTAAAAAAAAACGTTGTGCATATTTAAGGTACATACATTATAGGTATGCGAAAAAAGCTAGTCATAACTAGGTGCCATTTTTTTCTGGCTATGAGCATAACTTTCAGACTGTATGTATATTCTTTATTTCGTACCAGATTACCTACTCACAATACATTTCGTATTAGTAACAATGACTTCAAAACAACGTTAGTAAAACTCTTACAAACTAAAACAACTAAAAAAGTCGTGGCACGTGCCTCCGTAACCAGTGCCTTTTAAAGGGTCTTTCCACTTTGTCAAATAAAGTTTTTACAAAGTGGGTAGCACTTTGTCAAATAAAGTTTTTAGGATGCTTTTGTAGCTTCCGCGCAACCTACGCTGTTCTCTTTCAATCAACCTCCTTAACTCAAGTTATACAGAGACTCAATAACGCCACAATTTAGATGCATCTCTTCTACGACAACACGTTGCTATTCAATCACATTAAGTGCCACTCCCTATTCACCCCACAGCGTCACACTTGTAAATCCTTCATCATTATATACACTTTAAATAATAAGGAAACTCAAATATACGACTAATAATAGGGTATAAAGGAATCCAAATGATCCTTAAAAAGCAGATATTTGCGCGCGATAGGCCGGTCGGCGCCACCAGGCTGGGACAGATAGGGCACGTAGCGGCAATCAACCTACCTCTTGAGGTAAGGAGGAACTCCTACACAGGACTAAGTTTTGAATAATTCACACAAAGGAAGAATTTTGCAAGTTCTGGCTGGTTCGGAAGGAAGTATAGCACTTTTTAAGGCTACTGGAAAGGTTATTTTGTGCCGAATATAGTAATATACAAAAAGTACCCACATTTTTGGCTGTTGACGATAATCCTCACTTTTGTGTGAGGTATTTCGTCAAAAGCAACAAAAAACCGGCCAAGTGCGAATCGGACTCCCACACTAAGGGTTCCGTACCACCAACCAATATTTAACACAACATACTTGAAAAAAGAACAAGTTTCTAGTGTGTAACTTTTTGACTTTATTTGATTTTTATGTTTTGTTGTTATAGCGGCAATAGAACTACATACTCTGCGAAAATTTCAACTGTCTAGATATTATGGTTCATGAGATACAGCCCGCTGACAGACAGACAGACGGACGAACGGACGCACGGACAGCGGAGCCGGCCGGAGCCTTAGTAGTAACTAAAAATTTAAACTATTAATTAGTTTTGTATTTTAAGTAGGTAATCACAATATTCACCATGCTGGCAAACAATAAACCTAGTACATTTGGTGACCAAAAATAATATCACGAGCATAAACTACAGCATCCTGTAGCTACTATCTGTACCCAACTTATGTAAAATCGGAGCTCCTTCTCAGACAATGTTGAGTGCGCTCCAAGGACGTACCCCAGTTATAATAAAGAGGACCCAATGATTCAAAATATAATTGGATATTATGGTTACTTGACCTTTTCAAATAATTACCTAGGCAATGGATGTAGAGAATATAGCCAAAGTGGATTGTACGCATTAAATAATAATAATATTATTATTATTATTATTTAATGCGTACAATCCACTTTGAAACCATTTATTTCAGGCTACAATGGCCCATAGACATATACCTTACCAACTAACATATTTATAGTATAAAACTAAATTTTATTAATATAAGTAGCTTAAAACTATGTTAGTAGCACTTCCCTATCTTGTCCTTGTGCTGTCCTGTGGTACTTGTCCGCGGAAGCGACGGAACACCACGTCCTGAGGCCAAAAGTCTTCTTCCATGACGACGGGCAGATATAAATTCGGTACGCGCACCACGAACGCCTTGAAGTTGACGTTGCGGTGCGACTCCAGTAACTGCACCCTCGGCGTGTACCTCGTCTTCTGGCGCACGTACTCTACGATGTCTTCCGCCTTAGTAGTGTAGTGTAGGCGGGAGATGTACACCGGTGTGTTCGGCTTTGCGGCGCGCAAGCTGACTTCGGACATCTTTGGAGCTTTGCCGCAGCGGTTCTTGTTCGTTCGCGATCGGCGCTTCCTCCTTTGCACCGTCACGAAACCTTCATCATCAGCCCTGTTCGGCGCCTTTTCTGGCATAGGCTTCATACTTGGAGCGCCTGGGGCACTCGCGGTAACGCTAGCGAAACCCTTTTGTAGGGGCTTCGCCAGGGCTGCAGACGCTGGCAGCGGGACGGAGTGAGGGGCTCGGGCAGCGCTACGTAGAGGAGCCGCGATGACGAGCGCGGGGCTGCCGGGCACGCGGGCGGGGCGCTCTGCAAGCTCAGCAAACGACGGATGCGCTGGCGACGATAAATCGAGTCCGGCTCCGCGACACATGTTTACGTTAGACGCATCGACTGATGACCTAGTTACCGCCACACTGTTACGCACTCGCTGAATTCTTTGCGCAAATCGGCGACGGTGTTTTGGGATGCATCTAACTTCGCTAGAACATCCGCGAGGCGGGCCTTCAGAAACACAATATCCTTCAGAAGGCTCGTTACATCGACGTGGTCAAAGGTGACGGGTGGAAGTTTGTGCAGCTCCTTTGCCACAAACGTCGGCACGTCGTCCGGGTCGGTTTCCTTGAACAGCGTGATAATATCCTGCAGGCTTCTCTTAGTCCCGTCACGCCGGCGGGACACCATCTGGTCGCGCTTGTTTAGCACACTGAACAACAATAGCTTGGCAGCAGCTATGTCTTCCTCGCTGAAGTTCGTTGCGCAGATTTGGACAGCGGACACCTCATCCATCACATCCAGCTTCTGCTGCAGGAACGCCAGCAGCTCATTCACCACAAGTTCACTACTCATGGCGAGAAAATTACGAGCGACAGATTGCGCCGCGCTAGTCAACACACTGAATTTGCAAACACGTCCACATCGGCGGTGTTGATTCTATAGTTAGTTATTATTGTCATAGTTTTCTATTCGGGTCGTATTATCTAAGTCCGACCACGAAGATAGGAACCCATCCAAAAGTTGTTCGTAACTTCGAAATGAACCCTACACACCCGATTCATTAAAGTTTTGGGACGGGTAAAAATTCATCGGGAGTAGGGAGGGGAAGAGAGGTCGGATTATGCAGGTCACTGACTGTACCTAATAAATCCAACACGTTCGTGAAAATAAAAGATTAAACAGATGGAAAGAAGAAAAGTTTCTCGATTAAATAATAACACTCAATTATAATTTATAAAAAAATTGTACTGTTTTCCTGCAAAATCACTAAGTCAATCACAGTGTTGGTGGCCCACCGGGTCACGGTGGGTTGGTGGAACAGCTGATGTCCAACATGCGGATTTAAACGGGGAGTATTGTTTACATGTATTAAATAATAAGCACACAATGTTCACTTACGACTCTGTAACACATTCTATTGAGTCTTAGTATCACAATTTTTTGTTGATTTGGCACTAGGTCTAAGTCACTTTGTATAAATAAATCTTACCGAAAATTTACTGCCAATTATCAAAATACTGTATTTCTTCTAGGTCAATAGAACCCACCAAAAACATTCTGTAAAAAACTAGCCAAGTCTCGATGGAGCTGCTTGTTTATCTCTAAAAAGTAATGAAATCTAGACAAAGTCGTGCCAAGTCTAAGGTTCCTTACTGCGATTTCTTTATTATAATAGTTAATGTTGTGTGACTTGGCCTTAACTCGCTTAACAATCATAGGTTGTTACAACAGATATAACATTACGTGTAAACAAAATTGACTTGTACCCACTAACGTATAAAGAATGTTCAACGGCCAATTCGGCCACGATTTTGTCTAGATTTCATTACTTTTTTGAGATAAACAAGCAGCTCCATCGAGACTTGGCTAGTTTTTTTTACAGAATGTTTTTGGTGGGATTTCACTTCTTTTTGTAGAAACGTGGGCAAAGCAGAAGGGGAGGCATTCGCCCAGCAGTGGGACGCTATAGGCTAGATTTAATTAGAAGCTGTGTCCCACTACGCTGGGTTTTTGCAATGACAGCCGATTTTTTATGTACCAATAGTAGAAGGGGGCATTACCATATCTCTAATACAGCTGAGACCAGCTGAGGGTTCTTCATCAGATACTTCAGACCTTCGATTTTTGACATCAAATGAAGCGGCCCACCAAGTTGAATATTTTTTGTAAAGGCGGTATGTCCATCTCTAATAGTTTGGTTGTGCTCTTGTGTTTTCTAATCAGGGTCACCAGGTACTCCAGATCTTCGATGATCCTAGTTTTTATAGTTTTCCCTTTATGTGGCCATTAAACCCTAACTCTGTACCAAATTTCAGCTGTTTGAGTTAATGGGATAGTTCTATTCTGATGATCATGAGTCAGTAAGTGAGTGTCATAAATGCGAAACTTTGCTTTCGCTTAACTTCGGACCTAAATGACCTACAGACTTGAAGTTTTGGATTTTAAGTATGTGATTATAGCTTACTGGATGACGAAAATTTCTGCGTTCTGGTCTTATCCAGAGGTTCTGAAATAGGGGCCTGAAAATGCGGCGAAATGATTCCAGTAAAGGATGGTACGGCAGTGTTTACTTCGCGCTCGACTTGGAGGGGGCACTGCCGTGCCCCCCGATAAATGTATCTATGTACTTGATCTGAGCATATCAGTTGCATTTCAACAAGATTCAGCAGACTACCTGATTTACTTTTTAAGCAACACTAACACCTCACATTTTTTCTTTAATTTCAAGCTTTTCCTTTTTGTTTGACTCTCTAATTAGTTCTCACCGTTTCTTTCATTCTTCTTTCAGTACTTATTCCTGAAACCATGCCTGTGATGACCCGTAAGGCTGCAACTCAGGAGTTGGAGCTTAAATTAAAAACGACCCTACAAAATCTAAAGGCTTCAAACAGCAAATGTGAACAGCTTTTACAGGAAATAGAGGATAGTGAGAAAGAAGTCGGGAAGGTCGTTTACAAAAATACTAGCTTAAAACAGGAGCTAGTGGACCTATATCGACAATACCTGGATGGTGTTGATGAACGGGACAAACTGAGGTTAATTACAGATGGTTTCAATAACTGCAGTAACTTATATGATGAGGCATTGCGTAAGGTTAGGGTCCTAGAAGAAGAATTAATTCATGCAAATGTACAAATTAATAAATTCCAGAAACAAAAGGAAAGTACTCAAGCTAAGGAAACAAATAACTTATTTGAGGAATCATTTCATAGTAATTGCAACCCTCAGTCCTTAATAACAATAGACCTTACTGAAGATTCTGTATTTGAAACATAATACGAGTAATAGTAGATAAAAAGTGAGTAAAATAATAAAAAATGCAAAACTAAATAAAATCATAAATAAATGCAATACATTTAGGAATCAACAAAAACACAGTTCCAATAATATTAAACTAAGAAAAGAACGTGGTTTTCTTAAAAGTAAATTCTAAACTATTAAATTAAATTAGAAGACAGTAAAACATTGATGAGATTGATACTCAACGCTTGCAGTCTGATATTCAGGTACTGGAAGAATCAATTAATTCACTGTATACTAAGTATGTAAGGTCTGAAAAACAAATTCAGGAGCACATCCTTGCTGCAAATGAGTTAGTGGACATGTGCAATTCTAAAGCAGTCAAAGTGGACCTGCTGACTCTCAGCGGCCCTCAATTTTTATTGCAAAGGAAATCCGAACTTGGCAAGCTCCAGCTTGAGGCAACGGACAACCCGTCCCAGTCAGGACTTGCTCAGGTCGCCATTCCTAATATAGATACACCAGATATTGAACAAGGTCCAGTGCAAGTAGTGCAAATGGAAGCTAGCTCTCTCCCTTGTACTAGTAAAGTTTGTTGCTGCTCCATTATGTTTTCGATAGTTTTGGAAAAGGGTTAGGAAAATTACTAAGCATCAACCTGAGTCATGTCTTCAAAAACTAGGAATGAATATGATCCTAATGGCATTATTACAGTACTTATAGGTAATAGTCATAATGTAAAAAAGATGACATCACTGATAGTATCACCAAACTACGAGTATTATATGTAGTTAAATTGTAAGAAAATATTTTTGTGTACTTTCCCATACTTTGAGCACTTGTCAAATAGGCAAAACAACTACATTCACATTTTTAATAATTACATGCATTTCTTATTTAGTCACTATAGCGACAAGTTTTATATTTTTTGACACCAACATTTTTGTTGATAAGCTAAGGTCGACTAAGGATACTGTGTATCTGACGATTAGTTTAAGTCGTCAAATAGAGAGGCTATTAGCTTTTATTACTCGTATTAACCCAGACATAAGTAGTATGTCGAAGTCACCTTTAGTGAGCACCACAATTAGTTATAGTGCTAATGTTGAGGTGGTTAGCTCAGATTATTTAAACTAGTTTGTAAGACAACAGAAGGTAATAGTATAGTTACACTTAAAAACAAAAAGGTATTTCCTAGCACTACAATAGTACTAAGTTCACTAATCCTAATTAAAAGTTGTATAAAATCAAAAGCTCGTAAAGACATAGTTGAGACTCGACGCTCGACTCTCGCCGCGGACGGACGTGTTTGTGCGCTTTCCCGCTCCAGTGTTGTGTTTCCTGTTCCTACTCGTCGCAACCACGTGACGTCATCGTAGTCGCCCCGACTACTCCGATTAAAATAAAATCAAGCAATTGATTTTATTTTTAATCAATTAAAAAAGTGCCTTTTTCAAGGCAAATCTCGTTTCTCTATCAGACGTTTTGTGAGTAGCTTCACTAGGCCCCTTCTGGGTAAAACCACAGTTTCGTGGTCCTCGGTTGAAACCTTACGGTGTCAACGAAGCCGAGTGGGGTGTTGACCCAATTCGCACCCGCCGAACCCCTTCAGGGCGAGGCAGTTAGTTGGACGGGTCCCAGATAACCGGCCTTGGGGGATCTCCTAGTCGGCTCTGGTGACAGTTTTGCTTTCCAGCTACTCACCTAGTGTCTTTAGGGTGTGTCTACACCCTTCGCGCTAGACTGGTCAGGGCCCCGTTCGCACAATAAGACTGGCGACGGGTATACAAGCTTAGGGCTCACCATTAGGTACACACCTCCCTGTCTACACCCGACAGGGAGGGAACTCATCCCCGGGCCAATCCACCCGGGGAGTTAGGTATAGGGTTTAGGCTTCGTAGGGAAATTTCTCTTTCCACCATTCCTTCCCTAATATAGTTCCCGCTCCGATCATGGAGGACGCCGTCCTCTTGGCGTTCCTCAAAGAGGTCCTATTAAAGGACCCCGAGTTTTTGGCGAAATATGGCGCCAAAATAAGCCAAGTTTCCAGTCCCACTCCGTCTCAAGGCGCACTCGCTAACTTCAGCGACGCGCTTGAGAGCCCGTTATCGCCACCTGCATGTGAACAAGGCATTCCGCACCACAATGTTCCGGCAACTATCTCGGCCCCCATTGTGTCACCCGCCTTTGTTCCGGTAGACAATACTCCGGCCGCTAATCCGGCCCCTATTGTCTCGCCCGCCTTTGTCCCTGCCGCCATTGTCACGGCCTCCATTGTTCCGGCCGCCATTGTCTCAGAGACAACGCAGCTGCGCGCCGCTGTATCAAATACGACGGAGAGCATGGACACGTCAGTCCCACTCTCCGAGGAAGAAGCCCGCACCTCCTCCTCCAGCGATGACGACTTCCAAGTCGTGGTCAAAGGAGGCAAGAGGAAGGCGGCTAAATCCTCCGCCCCCGCTGGCCCGGTCACCAAGGCCCAGAAAAAACAGGACGACTTATCGTCCAGCTCCACAACCGCCCCTAGTCCGCGGGCCAGTCGCCCCGCCAGCCCTATGGCTTGCCCACCCGCTCCTACCGCGAGGAAGCAGAAGCCGCCTCCCCCGATATACGTCCAGGAAAAGTCCAAATGGACTGAAATTTCCAAGATGTGTGTTGATCGCAAGATCAACTACACCAACGCCCGATCCACCCTCCAGGGGATCAAAGTTACCGTCCCCACGTCTACGGACTTTAGGGATCTCTCCCGCGCCCTACGTGAAAGGAACTACTCCTTTCACACTTACTCCCTTCCGGAGGAAACCCCTACTCGCGTCGTAATAAGGCGCGTCCCTCAAGAAATCTCCACCGAGGAGATTAAGAGCGACCTCATCGCTCAAGGAATCCCAGTTTCCGCCGTCCATCGCTTACATAAAGCGAGACAGGGCCTAGTCTACGACATGGTCCTGGTCATCTGTGACCCCACAGACGGTCACCACCCGATTTTTAAAGTTAAGTCGGTGTGTTCGCTCTCAGGCATCTCAAAAGAGAAGCCTTACAGAGCTCAACTAATTGGACAGTGTCATCGCTGCCAATTATATGGTCACTCGCAGTCCAACTGCTATGCCACCCCTAGATGCGTCAAGTGTCTAGGAGAGCATGGCACCGCCGACTGTACCCGCCCTAAAGATAGGGATCTATGTTTAGAGCCTCCCAGCTGTGTACTCTGCGGCCAATCGGGACACCCGGCAAATTACCGGGGCTGTCCTAAGGCCCCGAAGTCCTCCTCTTCCAAACTCGCGAAACGCGCGAGCGACCGCCAGCACAGGGAAAGCCCCTGGGGAAAGCCTCCTTCCGCGCTGATGCCGGAGCGGCTCAGTCCGCAGAGGCCGTCTCCCTGGGCTAACCTTAATCACCTGAAGGCTCCCGCAGCTTCGGTGCCCTCTATTCCCGCGCAACCAGCGCAACCCGCTCAACTTCCAGCGCTGATGGCTTCCGCCATCCCAGCGCCTTTGGTAGCCCCCGCGGCCCCTACGGCCTCTCCAGCGAAACCTCAGGGAACCCAGGGCCGAAACAGCGCCCAAATTATACTTAGTACATACGCGGCTCTCTTCACCACCGCCGCGGACAAAATGGCGGAAGAAATCGTTGCTGCAAACGGCAACGCACTCCGCCTTATGGAAATCCTCAGCGCGTATCCCGAGATCGCGCAAGTTCTACACTCACTCAAATATTAATTCTCAATGGATAATACGAGAGTAAATAGTAACAAACCCCGATCCCTTAAATTAGGCTTTTTCAACGCAAATGGCGTTTCAGGTCAACGCGATGAGATCGCCACTTTCCTCCGCGACCATCAGCTTGACATCCTCCTCATACAGGAAACCTTTTTAAAACCACATCACCGAAACCCGAATATTGCCAACTTTAAACTAGTTCGCAATGACAGGTCTCGATGTCACAAGGGTGGCACACTCATATACTTTAGGAAATCTTTGTATTGTATCCCTATAGACCCACCTCCTCTCTTCTCCCATCTGGAGACCTCTATCTGTCGGCTCGGCATGACCGGCCACCAACCGATCACCATCATCTCCGCTTATATCCCACCCGACAATGGTCCGGAGGATCCCATCTCGCTCCAAAAGGACTTCACTGCCCTCTTCGGTATGAGTGACTCCGTCATCTTGGCGGGGGATCTTAATGCCAAGCACCCGGCGTGGAATAGTAGCACAACCTCAACCAGAGGTAGGTTAGTTTTCAAGTTAGGCGAATCCCTTAACTTTGACGTCATCGCTCCAATGAGCCCGACTCACTTCCCAGGTAATCCTAATCACCTTCCCGATGTTCTCGATGTAGCGCTGCTCAAGAATGTGAACCTCCGTTTGCAATCGATTGAGACGTTCCACGAGCTAAATTCTGACCACCGCCCTGTAGTCATGCATCTTGCACCCTACTCGGGCCCGATCGACCCCAACCGCCCCCCTCAGACCCAGACGATAACCGACTGGAGGAAAGTAAGCGAAAGACTGAAATCCACCACGTCGCCTCACTTAGACACCATCCCCGATCACTTAGTGTCAGTCGCCGACACGACGGCCGCAATCGACTCGTTTACAGAGCACGTACAATCCGTATTGACGGATTGTTCACGGGAAGTTCCGGTGATGGAAGACCATCGCTGGAAACTACCTAGTGACGTACGTGACCTGATAACCGAGAAGAACGCGGCCATCCGTGCCTACGACTCCTTCCCTTGTGACGCGAACAAAGCCCACATGCGCCATTTACAGCGTGCTGTAAAGAAACGCATAGGGGAGGTTCGCTCTGAGGGCTGGAACAAGATGCTCAGCGAACTCGAGCCCACTCATCAAGCCTTCTGGCAATTACAGAGGAAATTGCGTTCCTCAGAAGAGGTCTCTATGCCTCCTCTCATCCGCCCCGACAATAGTGTCGCTTTCGACAGTCCCGATAAGGCTGAATGTCTTGCCGACAGCCTAGAGTCCCAATGTTCTCCCAGCTCCCAACCAGTAGACCAAGCTCACCTGAACAAGGTCGACGCTGAAGTCGAACGAAGAGCCTCCCTCCCCCCCGTCGAAGACCCTGATGATCCTCTGCCTCCCGTCACTCCAGACGAAGTGCACGACATCATTAAAGGGCTCCACGCTCGTAAGGCCCCCGGTTCGGATGGTATTACCAATAAGGTATACAAACTCCTTCCTGCCCCGCTAATAATGCTTATGACCGCCATCTTCAATGGCGCCTTGAGCAACAACATCTTCCCACAAGCATGGAAAGAAGCCACCGTCATCGGTATCCCAAAGCCAGGCAAGCCAAAGTCTGAGCCCTCCAGCTACCGCCCTATTAGCTTACTCAATGTCCTCGGCAAAATCTACGAGAGGCTTATTTATAAGCGTCTCAAAGACTACGCCGAAGCAAAGAGCCTCATTCCCAACGAGCAGTTTGGTTTCCGCCCACAACACTCGAGTATCCACCAGGTCCACCGTATCGTAGAGCACTTGTGCGCCGGTATGCAGCGTAACGCGACGACGGGTGTGCTATTCTTCGACATAGCGAAAGCCTTCGACAAAGTCTGGCACAACGGCTTGTTATACAAGCTTTACCAACTAGGAGTGCCAGATCGTCTCGTACTCATCTTACGAGACTTTTTGTCGAATCGCACCTTCCGCTATCGCATCGAGGGTGCACTCTCGTCCCCTCACCCTATTCGAGCCGGTGTCCCTCAGGGTTCCGTCATATCTCCTCTAGTTTTCACGCTGTTCACCAGCGATATCCCACAGAGTAAAAAGGCTCAGTTGGCTCTCTTCGCCGACGACACTGCCGTTTACTATACCGGTCATTGTCCCAATGCTATAGCTCGTACTCTCCAAACCTCCGCAAACGTCTTAGGCGCTTGGTTCCGGAAATGGAGAATCGAGGTCAACCCCGATAAGAGTCAGGCGGTTCTCTTCTCGAGACGTCGTCGAGTCCCACCCCCCCTTCCCAGCCCGATCACTATGTACGGCAAGCCAATCCCTTGGGAGAAGCAAGCCAAATACCTAGGCGTGATCCTTGATAAAAACTTAACGTTCAAAGAGCACATTAAGGCTGTTCGCGCGCGCGCCGCTTTCGCTCTTGGTAGACTCCACTTTATTCTGACAGCCCGTTGCAAACTGTCACTTAAATGCAAGCTGCGCATCTACACCGCAGTCATCCGTCCCATCATGACCTATGCCTGCGTTGTATTCGCGCACGCTCACCCACGTCATCTCCATAAGATGCAGACCCTCCAGAACCGTTTCCTCAGAAAGGTCACGGGTGCCCCCTTCTATGTCCGTAATATAAATCTCCACATCGATCTTAAAATGCCTACCATAAACCAGTTCATGAAACGCTTATCGAAGCGTTTCTTTGACTGTGGCATAAAACACCCCAACCCCTTGATCTCAGCGGCCGCCCGCTACACTCCTTCCCGTATTAGTAGTATTCGCCGACCAAGGCATACCTTAATCGCCCCCGACGACGCCACTACCCTCCTCCAGGAGAGTAGTAAGGCCACCAGCACGCTTCATAAGCCCAAAACCCGATCGCCGTCCTACCGTCCTCGCCGCCGAGGCCCGCCGCGACGCCCAAATCTACGCCCCTCCCGACCCTTGCTCGAGCCAGCCCGCGCCGCTGAGCCTGTAGCTTTAAATTCGTCCCTAAATAATATCATTCCTGATCCAGCTTGTCATTTGCTGCCCTCTTCCAGCGACGCCCTAAGCCGAGGTTCGTACCCCACAGGGGGTGCCCTTAGCGTGTAGTCGCTTAGTTTTTAGTTAGTATTTAAGTTTAAGTCCTGGCTGGAGGCCTTAATTTATTAGGGAATCCACAGGCAAGTCCGTCTAAGCAGACGACAACCTCATAGGTTGACCTGCGAGATGCCATTTATAAAAAAAAAAGACATAGTTGAACATAGCGTTGAACTGTCGTGTGTTGAGCTAGATAAGCATGTTATAGTGTGCGCTTACAGACCCCCAAATTATCAAAACTACGCTATATTTGAGTCAGTAATGGAAGATGTTTTGGCTAAACTTGCAACTGGTAACAAATCAGTTGCTATCTGTGGAGACTTTATCATTAATATTTTAGAAAATAATTCAAATATCAGTAGATTATTGAATTTGTTTAAACTATGAAATTTGTCAAATGTGTTTTTAAAACCAACCCGAACAACTACAACAACTGCTTCATGTATTGAAAATGTATTTTGTTGCTGCGAATATTTAGAAAAGCTAATTAACGATAGTTAATTATCTCCCTTCTTATCACAGCGGTCAAATTGTAACTTTTAAGTCCAACATAGCGATACAAAAAGTGCAGATTCAATCCAGACCAACAACATCTGTTAATTTAAATCCATTTAATAGCACTCTAATTTGTTAGTTAAGTAATCAGGACCTTAGAATAAAATATATTATATAGATATATTTTCGGTAGTTCAAACCGGTTTTTTTTTTTTTAAACACTAAAGTATCAGCCCTAAGTTTTTATTTAGTGAATGGACAACTTAAGGACTTAGAAAAAGTAGGGAAAGACTTTTTTGAGCTGTATGGCCTGAAGCCTTATCTTAACACGGAAATTTTTAATAAGTATGTTGCTTCTTACTCAAAAAAAATTAAGAACACTTGTAAGGCAGGTAAAGACTTATACATTAGCAACAAGGTAAAATCAGTACACAATAAAATAAAGACGGTTTGGAAAGTTATCAATAATGAAACGAACAGGAACAAAAAATACAATTCTGATTACACACTGGAGACGTCATGTGGTCTCATTGGCAATAACAAAGAAATTGCTCAGGAATTTGTAAATTTCTTAACCAGTGTCCCAATAAAACCACTGAAACCTGAAGTTCTTCGCCCTCGCTCGCGTTTGATTTAATAAGGGCGAATGTTTCAGCCTGCCCGATTGAATTTAACTTTAAGCATATTAACCCCTTAACAGTAATAAAATCAAGATCAAATTGACCGAAGATCTTTGGGGAATGTCTATTAAAGTCTATACCTCCATAATTGAGACTATAGCACCTTACTTAGCCTTAATATTTAATTTGTGTGTGGGTCGAGGAGTCTTCCCGGTTCTAATGAAATACAGAAAGGTAATAAATACTACTTTACAAATCGGGGGACACTAAAGACACTACTCGTAATAATTATAGACCCGTGTCCGTGTTGCCGGTTTTCAGCAAGGTGTTTCAAAAGGTAATGCTTAATCAAATGCTCAATCATTTCAATACTAATAAAATCCTTCACGAGCAACAGAATAGTTTCACCAAAGGGCGTTGTACTACCAACGCCGGTGTTACCTGATTAAAATATATTTTTAACGCGTGGGAAGAGGCCCAAGATACCATAGGAATCTTTTGTGACCTCTCCAAGGCATTTGATTGCGTCGATCACGAAACCCTGCTTGTGAAACTTGAGCATTACGGACTTGGAAAACATGCGCTCAGTTTAGTAAAATCTTCCTTAAGCAAGCTTATATAAATGGTGTACATTCACTTGTTTTAAAAGTAAAAATGGGTGTTCCACAAGGCTTGATATATATTGTATAAACTCAATCATATTTTATTATATAGTTGCATTGCACATTGTGATTTACTATGTAGCTACCATTTACCAGTTAATGTCATAGATTGACTTGAATGTGCCCTGGAGGCTGATAGTATGTCATGCTCACTGAAATGTCTCGCGCGTGTGTTGGATCATTTAGCTTCCTTCAAAACGATTGAGCTGAATGGTGCTGATCGATTGAGCTGTCAGTTGGGACTGGTCATCTCTTAGCTGCCACGGCTTATTTTAATAATTTATTTTTTGGATTGTTTTTAATTATGTTTTGCTGCACTCTGGACGCTTTTAACATGTACAGATTTTGTACATCGTGCTCACCTATAGGGTCAACATTAATGATGTAACTAATATATTTGTAACAACAATATTATTTGAAAGAGTATCCATGGATTTTCTTGCCCGTTCTTCTCCATAGGTACCTACTACGCTTTGGAATGGGCAACTAGCTTCATATTTCTGACTAACCGACTCCTTAACAATTCAAAAGTGCCTGTGCATGGTTTAATTGAAATAAATACTTTTAGTTTCAGTTTAATAATAATCAGCTGCTCAGTGGGAATTTCCTTCAAACTTCAAATACTTAGTTTCATATAAGTAACGTTGGCCCTTATTTAGTGTTAAAGCACTTAGCGCTAATCATAAACAAGGCATCTCTAAATTGCCCACCCATTACAGTTTCTTGCCGGCTTTATCTTAACGTATATTTAGAACAAAAGCTACTATTTAGTTTACACAGTCCAGCTTCCTGAAAGCATGGCAACACTGCATATCGTGGCTCTTAATTAACTCAGACGAAACAAGCTGGGAAATGAGAAAATCTTGCCACAATAATAATGCATGTCAATGTTCAGTGTTCAAAGCTAGGTTTTATGATTTTAGTTAATTTTATTTGGGAAACAAATACTCGTAGATGCCATTATAAACTTATGTACTTATAAAATTATGTTATGGACAACAGAATACAGCTACATTTTTCTCAGATTGCTATAAACAACTACGTCATATGACAACAACCAGAAGACATTTTGACAAATTTAATGAAAATTAATTACATACATAACATCCCGCCTGTAATGCCAGAAGGGTTAGGCAGAGGTGTACCTATAGTACACCCACATTTTGCCAGGTATGCTTAAGTCCCATGTAATAGGGGGCAAGCCTTTTGCCATCAACCGGGCACAAATCCAGACTTCGGGCTGCTACTGAGAAATTATAGATAGAAAAACCCAATAACAATTTGCCTGGGCTGCGAATCGAACCCAGGACCTCATGCTCACTAGTAGCTCTGGCGACCACTAGACCAACGAAGCAGTCAGAAAAATAATTTATAAGTAGTATTTATGCCAAGTAAGTAGTATGTGCCAGACAAAGGGAAAGTGGAGAAAGCTGGGGAGACCTACGCCGCAGAGGCAACTTCCATAAATAAAGAATTTCACGTGCATGCTATTAATATTTTAATCTTTACATATTTTAACTTATATTTTTCTTCAAGAATAATAAAATTATAAATATTAATCTAACTAAAATGCCAAACAATAACAGTTAATGAAAATGAAATGTGTAATATTTATTTATTACATGCCAAGTACAAGTAGGTATATCTTCAGTAAACAACATAATATAGAATAAAAGGAATGGTGAAGCTAATTTGTTGTTAGTAACAAAATCGGAATAATTAGATTCTACTAGATGCCCTTGACCTTACCCGCATGCAAAATTTGACCAAAGTTTGATTTTTTGTAGCACCTGGTATCTTCAAATAAGTGTCTACATGTTTGGTGTGTAAAAAATATGCCCAACATTTTTACGACGATTGTTTGCAATGTTGTTGTTAGAATGTAGCTGCTGTAAATTAATTCAACTCTTTCCTGGAATAATTCCCGGGAACATTTAGCTGCAGCTGTAGCTTATATTTATATCAGGGTTATGAGGCAAAACGTAGTTAGCATTAGAATCGCATTCCAAATTGCCACTCAAATACATATGAACAAAAACTGAAATTGATAAGGACGGGTTGAATGCACCTAAAATGCTTTTTGCACTTTAATTTTCAGTCTTCTTTTTCTTCGTGTCGCTGGCACGACTGTATTTCAGATCTTGTTGGCCCACTTCGCCACTTAAAATTATGTCTGCAAACTCGCTTGAATAATTATACAAAACTTTTTTTTTAACGTTTCGGAGCGTACTACGCTATGACCTATGATCACGTGAGATGTCGATAGCTTATGTCAACCCAATATATGTTTTGGGTTTTCTACTAGCGTCATAGCTAGTCGAATGTTAAATTGCCTAGGCACTCTGGTTTTTAATAAATAATAACAATATAGCTTAAAAGACTAATAAGCAATTTTAATGTCACTTAAAATTTTAAGTTATAATTATTTTTAAACTTAGAATAAGTACCTACGTTGTGGTGATTGTACTTCACACCCGTTCCATTGATGTAATAAAATAAACACTTTAAATGCAAAAACTGACAACATACATAAAAACATAATTAGTCAAGTGGATCATAATGTCAATGAACATTACATTCCAATATTTAACACAAAGCAATTCCCAGATCTACTAGTATCCTTCATTAACAATTAATCATTCCTGACAGATAACATAACAATTGTAGTATTAATTCGGGCTACAAACGATTAATTGTCGGGTATAACAGCTAAATTGAATGTCATTAATTAGCGACCGTCGTTTGTGGGAAGCCTTAGGTTGGAACACGTGGCGTAGGCTACAACTCAGGTGAGTTCAGTTCCTTGTTTGACCTCTAGCAGTGCGACCCAGTTATGGTTTTGCGATTAATTTGAACAAACACCTTGGCTGAGTGTATTGAACAGGAACTGTCAAGTTTTGGGGTTCATACAGAAAATGTTTTCATTTTAGTCCAAGTATTCTGCCAAACGTCTAAAAAAGTCGTAATTCGAAAAAACGACGGGTTGCACTCTGGGAGTGCCGGCAGAAGTGAAAACTTGAATATTAACGTTGTGCATTTTTGATATTTTGGAATGGTTAGGGAATAATTTTACACGAATTGCTTTAATTATCAGTATAAAAGTACTATCATTTATGTGGTAGAATACAATATTTGTTTATTGCGCTATCGTATACAAACATGACAATTTCTATTACATTAAAAAGGTTAACTCTCGAGAAAAATCAATCAATAAAATTCAAAAATCATCCGTCTTACGAATTTTCGACCAGGTCACGTGTCCTGACGCGAGTTTAACATTTTATACCCATTACAAAAAAGTTTACAACGCCGCTAAAGAAGTTTTCACTTCATGTTTCACAAATTCATGTCTTATTATGTCAGTCAATCGTATTCTGTTTATATATAGTTTTGTATTCATTGATTTAATAAACAACATTGTTACCTGCTTAAAGTTTTGTGTACAGCCACAGAATTTTCACTCGACCTCTTATTATCGGTTTCCATCTGATACCTTTAACCGAGCCGGCGATTAATACCTCATTCCGACGTGAAGGACTTACCCCCTAGCCCACCAATTTAATACCCATTCGCTGCTAATACCGCCGACATTTCATTACTTAAGTTCCAACTATTCTTCATGGGTGAAATTCAACAAGTCGCTTCGTTGCTACGTCGCCACGGACTCGATTCACTGCCACGTCGCCGCGACTTCGCTACGTCCGCGCCACGTCTCCCAGTCGTTTGTTACACAACACTTATTGAATTACACGCCTCAGTGTACCCGAGGTCCCTCGTGCTCAGAATTAATAACAGGTCTTTAAACGATCATTCCTCAAACATAATTGGTCTTCGAAGGCGGTACTTTGTTTAAAAAGTAAGTTTTTGTTTCAATTTTCTTTACTGTTTTGTTTGTTGGATGGAAATTGAAAAATAATAAGCGGGGGATTTTCGTGGTAAGATTCTGTTCAGAAAATGATACACTACTGTACTATACAACCTTGAAAGGCATTTCTGTACAGAGGCGCCAACAAAAGCAATGTAGCCTTTGTAGTGTATCGAGTCTCGATATGTGTCTCGATTCGAGACACAAGCACGAGTATTTTGATTTTTGGCTAGCTTTGTCATGCCGCTATGCTGAAATTAGTTTCCTATAGTTGTGTCAGTCGGTTTAATAAAAACAAATAAGACAAGGTTTTAAGTTAAATTCTTATAAATCTATCATTCGATATCATCAACACTGGGACACAGGCCTAATCTCTATGAGAGGGAGTGGACCATAATACACCAAGCGATCTTCGAATTTTTGGTTCTACGACATTTCGTTTCCTCACCAAGTTTTCATTTTATATACAAAGCCTTAAATCTATAAAAACAAAGTTGTAATATTGTAAAAACAAATTATTTTTTACGAACCTCAAGTTGTGTTGTTAAAACACAATTAAATTACAAAAAATTAAGGTGACGAAAGGTCAGCCAATTCGTTTTAAATGAATCATGTTCTAAGTTAAATTACTGAAGGATTAACCAAATAGAGAAGTTAAGTACTCAGTGGAAATATTTTTCTGCCGAAAGTTTCAGAGAATTCGGGTAACGGTATAAAATGAAAATTTAAATCTGCCTCTTTAAATTCGGATTTTAGTTTGCTAAAACCATTTACATTCACAAAACTTTTGTTTTGGTTATTTAAATATTTAGTCAATAATGTAAATGGCTTGTTCATATTTCAGTTCATGGAATTGCGTGGCTAAAATTAACTCTACAGTGTGACCCCACTTGAAGATGATCGTTTTTTTATAGAATTTAAATGTAGTGATATTTCTGCAAAATGTAGTGACGTTTTGATGCTTGCAGTATTGGTACATGCAAATTAACTCTCAGCATGGTTTTAGCTAAACCGCTGGTATTTGCATTTTATTTCTCGATAAAATATTTAGTGATTCTATCTGTTCATGGAGATTGGTTTCATTTTATACGTTTATTTTTATACTGTAATGAGATGTAGGTTTTCGTTTGGCAGAATTTACATTTTGCGTCCATTAAAAGCATTAATTACTATGAGCAACGGAGAAAATAAATAAAGTACTGTGCGAAAATGAAAAATGCTCGGGACTATATTTTCCGTGAGACTGTCCCTACAAGTAACTTATGTCAATAAAACGGCTCACTGCAACGTTGTATAACATTGCGGCAATTTTAACAGTATTCGTGAGAAATATGCTCGGTTAAACTTTGTAAAAACTATTCCTTATATACAGAAGAACTGTTATGAATCCTCGTCTTTCTACCACATAAATAATTCCAACAGGAACATTTTTACACGCTGAGATTGCGTGCGGGCCTTAACTCTTTTAAAAACGACTTTTACCTCGTAAAAGGTGAATAACGACCGACGCGAAAGCTTCCTAAGTATAAAATAAATTTTTCCGCCAATAATTTGATTGCATTTTTAAAGCTGACAGCGCAGTTTTACTACAAACCCACTTAGAGATTCATGTCCCTTGAACCTCTTGGAAATGCTAATTGATTTTCGTCTTAGGCGGTATTTTTCGCGTTAAACTTAATTAAAACGTGGTTCTTGACAGCTCCTTGAGACACCCCGAGTGTATAGCAGATATTTGATGCTTCACGATATTTGACAGGATTTACGTCACATGCTGACAATAATAGTGTAATAAAGACTGACATTTGTCTAATTCAAGCGAAACGTTTGCAAAATAACTAGATACCACAAGAGACCAGTGTCATTCCTAATGTGTTTGTTTTAAAGGGACGTGTGTCAATATGTCCAGCGGCCGACGTGACGCCGTCACGGGGTCATCGACCTGTGACGTAGCCACCTAGCCCCCTAATGATTACTTAAACGGATAAAGGAATAAATGTAAGCCTTTGTCAATAGGCTATCGATATTTTCCAATTAACGTCTCTTTTAGTGTGTTGGTTTTAGGGGATTGAGTGATCAGGATACATGAGCCGGCTTTCAAAGGTGTCCCAGGGATATAATAAATACTGTCAATATACGTGGGACACTCAGAAAGTTTTGCGAAATTAAAATTGAATGTTCTAAGTAAATATTTTTTAAATTAAATTTTTTCGAAGTCTCCACTAGCCCTTATACAAAGTTTCATGGGTCAGAACCAGTTTTCAAAACACTTTTTCCTACATATGGTAGTACTCGTATACCTTTCAGCGTTGATGCTTCTATGGTTCCGTAAAGAAATTGACACCGAGTAGCCAGTCAAATTGAAAAAGATCAAAATCTTCCCACCGCTTCTAGATCGCTTCACTTTGGTAGGCGTCGAATCAACGCCTACCAATGTGTAACACCCAGACCATCGACTGGCGCTTTGTTTCTGGATCGTATTGATAAATCCAAGACTCATCACCTGTAATTTCGTAAACACGCCGAGATGAGCCTGCATCAAATTTGTTTATCATATCGCAGCACCATTACACCCGGACCTGCTTCTGAGCATTGGTGAGGTTGTGCTCCCAGCGTGAAACCATCCTCCCTCACGCGAAGATGCACGTGTAGAATTTCGAGAGGGCTTCCCGATCCAACCTGCAGTATGTGCTAAATCTCTTTGGATTAAAATTAACACTGCTAGCACGTTTTCTTCTGTAACAGCCATCAAAGGGCGACTACTTCTTTCTTCATCCCCCAAAGTAAGTCGACCGCGCTTGAACTCGTTATACAAACGATACACGGTTGCCTTATAAGGGCCTTCATCCATGAATGCCATTTGAAGTCTATCTTACGATTAGTCCTGTTTCAGGCGACACTCGTAAAAATCATAGCGCGAAACTTTTCCCGGCGCAGATACATTTTTTATGAGACACGATTATTTAAATTAGCTCGCAAATAATGTGGAGGGAAATTATGAAATTGGAACGTACATATTTTTACAAACAAATAATCATATTTTCAAAATATACTCCAGTCTCTCATACATAAAAACTTTTTTTCGCAATACTTTCTGAGTGGCCAGCTATGTAGCCTGTGTAAACCGTAAAAAATAGTTTCCCGACTTCTGCAAACATATCAAAAATTTGTTCGAACTATTTTATTTGCCAATCAATTTTCCGATTTTTCATGGGTCAGATCATAAATCTGTTTTATACATTATCACATCTACCTAAAGCATACAAAATAGCTTACAAAGTCTGATCGAAATTTTTACCTGGAGGCATTTTCGTGAAAAATCTCATTTTTCTTTGCTATCTGACGTAGATACCACGTTGTAACGACTGTGTCATCATAATTCAGATACAAGAAGTAAATCCACATGCAGTTTACACACTAAGAAACGAACTATACTCTCCTATCACGGGTATGCATGAAGAGATTTTTTACATTTTCATTTCTTCTAGTCTGTTAATATGTGTGTACATAAATAGTTTAATGAATAAATATGAAAATACTGCCTCGTTGGTCTAGTGGTTGCAAGAGCTACTGCTGAGCATGAGGTCCTGGATTCGATTCTTAGGTCGGACAAAGTGTTATTGGGTTCTTCTATCTAGAATTACACAGTAGCAGCCCGGAGTCTGGATTTCTGCTCGGTTGATTGCAATACTCGCCCCCTGTTACATTGGACTTAAACATAACTTGCGAAACGTGGGGGTACTGTACACTTCTGCCTTACTCTTCTGGGATTACAGACGTGATGTTATGTTATGTTAAATAAAATAAATAATAAATTTAGATGTTATTTTCTTCCGCATTTATGTTCTACAAAATAAACAATTACAGTTGAATAAACCACCCACAAATCACTCGAAGTTAACGAAAACACTCCCCCACACGTTCAATCTAAAAATCTAACAGGTCACAGCATAATAAAGTGATATAACAAAACAGGCAGTGCGTCAGTAAGCGGCGCGTAAGTGCAGAAAATACATATAAAATATTCTTATTTGCATCACAGAACGTTTCCGCGCAACCTATATCAGTGGTATTGGTAATGTATTCCAACGTTGCTGCTCTGTGGTGCATGAAATATGTCTATTTCTATTAACTTAGCCGTTTTTATTTCTGCTGAGAATAAAATATAATTGAGGTACGTTTTCCAGTGGATAATTGTGATTTGTTGAGTATTAGCAGCTTCCTGGTTTATTCTGAGTCATTAATGTTTGTTTTAATATGAGAACATTCGTATTTAAAGACTTCTATAACAGATTCTCGTTTTTTTCGATCTCGATTAAATTGTTGAAAGCTCAAATAATTGACTCATCAATGTTTTTGTATTTAGCAACGATCGCAAACTTTTTGTTCCTGCTACATTGTAATTATAAACAATCACAAATAACAGTTATTAAGTGTATTAAGTGGGAATTACGTGTCCGCACTAATAAACCTTTTGTTCCGTTCCTGCAGACAAACCGTGAAAACGGTTTTGCGGGGCATTGTTCTTAAGTTAAGTCTATTACAAACTTTGTTAATGATCAATAAATAAATAAATAATAATAATATGTTGGGACGAATTCTTAAGTACGTAGGTAGTCTCGACAATTTGCAATTACAGCGAAATCCCTTCAGCACGAGTAAACACTAGGTATTGTTACGCATTTCCATCAGTTTCTAGCTCAGTTCTAACTTCAAGAACTAATTCTACGTGAATATAAATACTTTAGTAGAACCTATTACAAAACTTCTCTCAATTAAAGTATTTACCTACAAATAGTCTTCAGAAGATTATTTCATCATCAGCGGTTGAATTACAACTTCAAGTCTGAGAAACATCCAGACACCAAATTACAAGAAAGTCCAAATAAATAGGTATTTTTTTCAGAAGATCTGCTTAAGTTCATTCTGCATCTTACATTTTAATTCAGTTTTATAACTAAACAGTAGAAAAAATTGCCTTCAGGGTTAACTTAAACTTATAAGTACTATAATTCTAAAAACCTTGCATAAAATGTTCCTGCAGTAAATATAAATTATAAAATTATAAATGATTTTATTTCTGTAAGCAGGTTTGTACAAACACTTTTGCACGTCAATCATATTTTAAAAACTAGATGAAATCGGCGTTTCCTTTCTGACTACTCTGAGAAGAAAGACCGAAACAAACTCAGAGGTCACAGTCTCTTTTAAAGTCCAGACATAATCTTGGTCAGATCATGGGAAGACCATATAGATTGGTGTCTGAAATGGTCATTTGAGGAAAGAACCCCGTAAACCTGTCCAGTCAGTGCACGCATTTGTCAGTAATCATGCATCTAAACACAAACTTATGGAGCTCTATCTCTATATTGTGTACTTAAATAAATATTTCCGAATATAATAGCAATTAGCAATAGACTATTAGGCTAGGTTAACTTCCATATTTCTAAAAACCTTGTATAAAATTTCCAGGGTATTAAAAGTATAACACAACATCTGAGACCACGACGTCTTGGCCCAGACTTCTAAGTGTTGGCGACCGTAAGTTGAAGCACTGGTTGAATGGTGAAGGTCCATAATTGTACCAATTAACTCCAGTAACTGGTCCATTGTGTAATGCCTTTGTCCAATGCTCATTATTTGCAAGGGAAGAGTGCTCTTACTTTTCTTAGCAGCACTTGGTTATTAAGTGTCCTATGTCTGAGGATCCTCTTAGGTTTGGTTATGAAGTTCTAAGTACCCAGTATCTCGCACTCTGGCCGCACTTAATGATCTCTTGGATTCTAGTCCACCAAACGATCTGTTTGCGAATTGCACATGAATTAACGAATATTGTATTGTTTGTATTTCATAATCTACTCTTTTCTATGTTTTTTAATGAGTTGTATTGCATTGTTAGCTAGCGACCTCGACAATTGATCATATTATAGTAACTGGCAGCTACTTCGTCATGCTCCCTTAGATGTCACTGCTTGCGGTAGCGTCGGGGTTGGCTTTCCTCCTTTCGTCAAATGTGACAAGTGACAGGTCGTCTTGCTGACCATGGTTCTATTATTGTTATAAGTAATTAACTGTTTATTTATTTTGAAGGTCCTAGTTTAATATTTGTGACTTCTAGTTACAGATATGTGAACATAATGCAGCATTGTATATGTAAACGGGCACGCCCTTTATATCTGGAGGCTTTCGTTTAGGTATTAAGTTCTGTTTACGTTTTTATTTATTTCGGCTTGAGTATGGTTTTCAATGTTTTCGATGGGACGAGTATATTGGCTTGTGTTAGCTGACATATGGTAAATATTTTAATTTAATGCTTTGTATTTCGTAATGTTAATTACTTTTTATTCTATAGAATCAAGTTCTTATAACTGAACAGACAGCTGTGCTGCTGGGGAGTTTGTTACGCCACTTCTTCTTCATAGCTAAAGCACTAGGAAGTAGTGAAAGGCGGGCGTTTTGGGGGACTGTCTTATGTAATTTTGTCATTCAAAAAGTGCTCTTTCTCTGCCTAGTTTGAAAAACTGACTTTTGATTCGATATTTTTATAATGCTAAAAGCGATTTATGAAAGTGATGTAATTTTACTTTATGTTTAAACCTTAACTTTATAACTTTCTAATTCTTATATTATCTGTTTATGTCTCTGTCTATGTCATTAATTGTTGTAAATGGTTTTAGCCGGTTTAATTAAAGTTAATAAATAAACAAGAAGAAACGACGATAAACTTAGATTGTCATGAGCATGTTTTCTTTCCCTTAAATACTTATTCTGCCAATGATACTTTAAAGAAAGAAAACCGACGACGCCACTCCTGAAATATTTGTTTTTTCTAACGAATTAATATTCACACATCACATTCGCACTAAATAACTTTTTCTACAAGAGCAGCACTATCATTAGGGATGTTCTGTTTGTGAAAACCGTGCATTCGTTTATTTTTCCAATTCCACTCGCCAGCAAAGCTAGTTATCCAATAATTCTCTAGAGACTACGTTAGATGATAATATTGTCTGTATGTTTGCTTTATATAATACCTTATTTTGCACTAGTGATTTAATACCAGATTTTTTTTCCTTACTTTGTTTTTTTTTTTTTTTTTATAGTAAGTATCTAGGTACACCAGTCTAAAATAGTATTAGGTAAGTATCTTATTATAGCCATCGTACGCGATTTGTTGTAATAATGCTTTGTCCAAAAAAAAAAAAACAATGTTGCGGCCATTTTTTTGCCATAATTATTTTTTATTGATATTTAACTAAACTATTACTGCATTTTTAATTTTAAAACAATTAAAACTCTTATAACTCTTACGTAAAATATTTTTTATTTAGTCCCCAAAACTTCAATGCATTGGGCGACAGAATTTTGACAGATGACATAACCTGTATACACCACACTAGCAGCTGTGCTAGTCCGGAAACCAGCGCGAATGGAAACAGGCTAATGAAATGTCTCTCAAAACAGTCCAGTTAAAATTTTAATTGAAAATTGGTTTTCGAACTCTTTAACACTTCACGTTATTTCAGTAAGCTGGCGAGTTTCATGCCATTCTGCCAATTAATTTAGTACAGCATTCAGAATAAGTTATTGCGTTTTATTGGGCCGCTGTCCAGTAAAGAAGTGTCAAAGTTTTGTTTTAGAAGTCTTTCAATAAAGGTGGATGTAATGCCCTAAGATCGACCTTGAAGACTTCAAATGTTAATTATTAAAATTCAGAGTACCTATTTATTTTATGAACCTAATTCTGCATGAAAATGACTTCAATTCCAAATCGTTTATGCCCGTTTGATATTCCCAATTGAATATTTGGGACTTTTATTAAAATGCTTTGTGAGAACGGCGATAATCCCGCCTCTAGCATATTGAATCAATAAAAAGTTTCTAAATATGGCTGTGTGGGAAATTAATACGAAAATTCCGAATCGTTCGACGTCGATTTTACAACCTATAAAGTATTTGCGATCTTAATTTGAAAAATATTGCCTAAACTTAGGAAGTGAATGCCGGTAATGGCCTTCCTGCTCTTACAAAGTTACTGCCATAAGTTATTCCGCCTTTATTAATGATGCAAACAGAACAAGGATAAATAAAATTAAAGGGTATAAAGTGATGCCAAGACGAACGAATAGAATAACCTTTAAGGAAATTAAAATTTTCTCCCTGATGTGAAAGCTTAGGGAGTGCAGACAAGAAACCGTGAAAAACCACAAGGAATCCAGCTAATGAAGTTATTTGGAGAGCTCAGGCGTATTAAAGGAAGAACAAATTAAAGAGGAGGAACCAAATGAATAATTTGTCTGCTTGTAAAAATATCTCCGTCGTTTTCTTTTAACTGAAAACGCTAGTTAGTTAGGTGGAGGATCCGTGGGAAAATGTTCATTGAATCCTTGAATACTTTTTACGAAATAATATTATTTAAGCAGACGCTCGTATCTTTGCTAAAAACCCGAAATAAATAAATCGTTCATGAATTGGAAGATACTTTTTACAAACATAAAACCTTTCTCTTAAAATGAATATGTTGAACGATGAGTGTTATTTCGGTAACGTCGATACTGGCTGAGCCGTACTCTGCCGTATAATAAGTTGGTTTGTCTACCTACTGCCAACGTTGGAACATTGGAGTGGCGTGTTCAAACGATGGGTGACGCGTGACTAAGGACCGCTGCTCACCCCTCCTGGCATCGGGTTACTTGCTCTGTTTTTATATATTTTTTATTCATTTTAGACTCTTTTTGTTATGCCTATAGAGGGTTCTTAAACCTTTCATTAGTTAAATATTGTGCTGTTTTGTATGCTTTCAGCGTTCGCGAAAGTATTTTTGTAACGGGTAGGCATCTAGTACCTACCTGTGTTTTTTTGTATGTCGACCTATTCAAATATGTGTTCTTCTATGAACAGAAGGAGCTGTCCAAATTGAGTTTTATGATTCTGACATGTTACTTAAATATAAAGTTGCTGTAAAGGCCAATTTCAAAAAGCGTTGTTCGTTATACACTTTGTTTGAGCAGGTAATCTATGTCTACACGTTATGGTTGCTGAAAAATTTATTATAATTTTTAATTGGTTTTAAAAAATGCTTCATATCGCGGAGTTCATAATTTAGGAAGAAAGTAAAACTCACAACTCACTCAAAGTATTTCAATAGCAAAATTAACATAGCATATCTATCTTTGGTGAAGTGCTAAGGGGCGATGCCCTTGCAAAGTTTAAGTTAATAGGTACTTCAGTGGCAACTGTTGGATCTCGAATTTCGTGTTGCTGTTATTTTATCGCTTAAACGACTCTTTCTCAAAAAAAAAATGCATTTTTGTTGCTTTCTTTGGGATCTGAGATTTATTATTATTTCTTCCTTAGTAGGTATCAAATTTTTATTGAAATGGTATGTAGTGTTTAATGGGGTAACACCTCTACTACGATAATAGCTCTTACTACTACAGCATTAAGGTGCTGTTAATGTATTTTTTTGTCACTGATGTGCGGTTGAACAGTACATAACACTGTTTCTTGTACGGACAAGAAACTGGGTTTTTTATTAATACGTTATGAAACTTTGTCAATGAGAAATCAACTCAAAGGCAGATTAACAAAAACAAATTAACAAACTAAAATATTCAACACAAGACCTGTCCTATTCAATGTACCAAATTACCTAGGTCGATAAAGCTTAACATTCATGTTTAATCATTCTTACTTTAAGTGGTAGCAGGTGGCATTCTGTGGTTTCTGCCTACCCCCATGGGAAGAAGGCGTGACTGTATGTGTTATTTATAGGGGTGTATTTATACCCTTTGTGCGAGTTCAATTCGTACGTGACGGTTACGTGACAGCGACTGACGTTGATGAACACGCTGCGGCGTGCCGAAAGGGTCTAATCATAGCCACAACACTAGAACCTATCCTACACAACAATCCAAAATTGTAACTAGGTAGGATTATTTCTACTTCTGTGGAAAAATTAAACACGAATTATTAAGAAAAGAAAAAGATTTACGCGTTTTTACTCTACGAAATCATAAAAATAATCTTCTCTTTAAACACGTTTGTGTTGCCTTCCTAAGTTTAAAAAAGATAATTTGCACTCTTCTGTATCAATTCATATTCAAATAAAATACGGTAGCCAGTAATCAACTACTGCTGAACAGATTTCCTAAACAGCTGCTATCTATTTTCAATCAACATAACCACAATGACTGCGTGCTAGTTCCATTGGTACGTGCAATGGTGTCGTGACAGCGACTGACTTTGATGGACACGCTGCGGCGTTACAAGGGGGCCTAATTACAGCCTACGCACAGTCGCACACCTATGTAGGAAACCATTTTTGCCTGTCCAGTAAAAAAAACTAAATAAAAGGGATGCGGCGATAGAAAAAAAAACATCTGTTTTGTTTTGCATTGATTGTTGGTAAGAAAATTCAGGCGACAAATGAAAACCACAATACTAGTACGCGCAATTCTGACATGACAATGACTGACTTTGATTAACACGCTGCGGCGTGCCAAGGGGGCCTAATTACAGCCGTCGCTACACCCCGCAATGTTTTCAAGACTGATGCTACACCGCTCATTTATTTGTACTTCACTTTCATGTGTGTTCGTACGTAGGTGTCGCTTTAATGTGGTAGGGGCTTGGAATTATACGGATAGGTATGTTAATGTATGGGCCTTTATTGAGCGAAATAAGTCTTTAAACAAGTTTTTGCTATAGATGTACGAAGTTGACGTAATAACGTAAGTAAGAACAAAACAGGGAAAGTGAACCATCTCTTGCTCTTTACCAAAACATGTATGTGTACACATTCATAGTAAACATAGGAAGAGTTAAATCACAACCCGGTCTGCTTTTATAACATACCTACTGCAACCACCAATCCATATAGTCACCCAGACAGTAATTCGGGCATGGCGGCCAACGGAGACTAACTAAAGTGTGTGCGCCGACACAGGGGCGCTAACTAGGGTTTCTCACCGCCTTCTTCCCGGGCTGTTAACTAAGTAATCCCTAATGGAAAAACCGAATAACACTTTGATACGACCTGGAAATCGAACCCAGGACCCACGCTCAGCAGTCTGCGAGCTGTCTGCTTGCGATCACGAGACCAAAGGAGCAGTGAACCATCAATCTATTAGGCAAGCGTGGTTAATGTGACAACTTAATGTTTGCTAGAAGGTGTAAGACTTTATTATTAAAATGAAGTTTGAAAAAGGAATTTACATTTAATCCCAAGCAATCTGTTCGTACCTAAATTAGACCATCTAAGATTACATAGACTTCAACAAAACACAGACATTCAGGAAATTAATAGAGCAGCAGCGCAGTGTACACATTAAATCGCAAATTCCCAGTTTCAACATTTCAATGTATGCATTTCAAATTTGTTTATCCTTCCACTGTACAGAACTGACGTAATATTAATGTTTATTTTGATAAATAGAAATTCAAACAATGCATCATATTGGATCATGATATTTGCAAAGGTTCCTTTGTTTATCTTATTGCATAAGTTTTGAATAGTATTTCCTCCCGGGAGAGGGGACTGGCTCTTGTAACACAGGACTTTAAATTAAATTAAATGGTTTATTCTGTAAATAGGATGTCGGAGTCAGTTTTACACGTCATATAAAAAAATAACCTAGATGAAGTCGTCATTTTCTATCTGACTACCACTGAGAAGAAATGGCGGTATGAACTCAGTGGTCAAAGTCTCTTTTAAAGTCCAGACTTAATCTTGGTCGAACTATGGACCATGTAGATCCGGGTCTGAAATGGTGTTTTGAGGAAAGAACCACACATATTGTAACCACTATCTTACGCAATAAAAAATACTTCATATTTGTTATAGGCGTAGCGGTTACCCACACTTGGATTTTCATCTTGACCAGTAGTCGAGTATTTGGCTTCCATACTTGCGCGAGTTATTTCTATGGCCTACAGAAAAGTTTTGCTAGCATCTTTTATTACATGTCGTGAAGAAAGTTATAAGTATGAATTTTTAAGGCTAAATAAATGAAATATTAAGATTATGTATGATAGAGAAGCGCATGAATTAAAATAAATTAGGAAACCAGAGTTTTGTTTGCTAAAGCATCCATATGTATAGGGTAAACAGATTCTCGATAAAACAACAAGACAACAATGTGTAAAGCAAACTGCACAAAATCTTAACACGAACATAACTTTATTCAGAAATTCAAAGTTCACAAAATATTTCCATCAACAACAAACTGCTTTCTGCAACAACTTACGGGCTTAAGTTTCGAAGGTGTTTTAAATGCAAAATATCTTCCACATGCGAGCAACGACGTCACAAGGTTACATTTAACATTTTGACGGGTCATTTGGCGCCCGTCCGTGTTCCAACCGGTACACAAAATATGACCAACCTTCACCAAATATTTTCTACAAGCTTCTTCATCTTCTGTGAAAAGTTTTGAAACTCATTTTATACGCTTGTAAAGGTGAGGTTATTGTCAAGTATAAGTTGTTAATATAAAAGTGCACAGTTTAAATAAAAATGGAACATCTAACAGTCTACATGGTTTTTCGATGGTTTGAAGACAAAGGGATCCAATCATTCCCGGATCGACTGCAACCGAGGAGTATCTTACTATTTTTCGACAGACAAAGTTGCCAGGGGCGTCAATTATCCACGAAATACGGAAAACACGGCTAATGATTTTTAAACGAAGTACCTAAACAAAACAAAAAAAAAACTCCCGTCAACCCTTTTTAAAATCGGAACGTTCGGCATCCAATACTCGTTCACCCTTTCGCAGTGATAAATAGGTTCCTCATAAATTATATTTATTAAATTCGTAAGCGTAATGGCGTTGGTTGTCACCCGCTGATGAATGGCCTCATCAGTCCTAAGGAATACCGTTTCCTGAGTACTAAATTCGTATCAATCATTCTCACGCATCGCTTCCTACGTAAATACGAGTTTTATGCGGCGACACGAAGCATTTCACTCGTAATGTGCGTGAATGTGCTCCTGTGGGACAAAAATGTCAGTGCTGTGTTGTTCGGAATATTCTATGCGCTAATATATTGAAAAATACATATACGTTGTCGTGTGTCAATACTAAATTATGTAAAGCCCTTTTTGCAAGGTAAGTAAGTGATCTAAATATAATGTTGTCAATATGCTGTTAACAGTAATGTTTGTGATATGTGGCAGATTTATGTCTGATGTTTTCTATGCAAATCTTTACGATTATCTTGAGCGTAAAAGTAACCCAACCGAATCGCTTTTTATAGATGCGAAGCGAATTTTACTAACTAGAATAGGTACTACATTTCAAGTACACTACGTTTTAGATTTTTCACTTTGCATTTGAGCATAAGTAAATTCCTTTTCTGTTTAAGCGTTTGCGCGACGTAAGTGGCGTATACTTATGCCTTCAAGACCTTCGCTTTTTTTTAACAACTCAAAACAACTATTACGTTTCTACACATTTTCAACAGCGATTACCTCCAGCCAGTCATCTGCAGCTACATTTACGGTCCATTTGCGATCCAAAGAGGTTTTTGTAAAGAATTCAACCGTAGCAGCCAGATAAGAAACTACTACAAGTTTTATAGTATACAGCGCCATTATAGTTAGAATTTCTTGTAAGCTCGTCAAAACTACTAAGCGGTAAGAAAATGTAGAGATAAACAGTATGTGGGCTGTCTTAACAAATTAAGACTGTGTTTTGTTCGGTAAAATAACAAGAAAGGAACTGGCCAAGAAATATGTAGAGAAAAAGCTAATGTGCACAAACTCACGGCTTGGGTACTTTTATCAGCATAGCCAGAAACAACAGAACGCCATAAATGTTGCGTTAGTTATAGGTACATAAATATAGGTATTCCTTTTGCTACTAATAAAAAAATCGTAGGTACCTTAAAATTAGGAAATCTCAAACGTAATATTTTCAAAATATCATATTTTGGATTTTATAAAAACCATAAAAACATAAAATCACGCCTTGTTTCCCCGAAGGGTTGTGCAGATGTGTACCTATAGTACACCCATATTTCGCCAGTTATGTACAAAAAAAACATGTAACTATGTAATAAAAAAAAACATATTTTGGGAATGATCATGGTAACGAAAGATAAAATATGCATGTTCTCAACATACGCAACGTTTGAAACTTTGTAGACGACTCTGTTTGTTTTAGTACAGATCCTAAGCAAACTTAACGTTGAAAACAGAAACAAAGGGTATCCCAGAAGAGGAAGGTAACTTACCATGTATTTAATGAATAACTGGGAATTCTAAAACAGATAAAGCTTGAACCTATGAAGAGATATGAGGAGCAGGGTGTAAAGTTCACTCATACTCTTGGAAAAGGGAGGATCCTCCGACCAGATGGATGTCGTGTCTGGTGGGCAACTGTCCGACGATTGATGTCGGGAAGTTGTATATATGCTAGTTGTGCGGTAAACTCTGATTGCACGATGCAGGAATTGTCTGACATCAGTTTGATGCGTTGTTTGCATGTAGCGGTGTAGATGCCGCCACAGCTACTTCTACAGTCCTACCTGCAACTTGTATCTCAACTCTAAGAATATATCGCATACGATGGGTAACCAATGTGTATGGATGACTGTCAGGTCTTGTCAGAGAGTTTATGCAAATAATATTAAATAAACATCTTATATTATAACCTAAAAGAATATTGACATACTTTATCATCACACATTTGGCACTAAAAAGCTTTAGTTTCAATTAAGTCAATTATAATGGCCGTTTTGAAAATCTGTCGTTTACACCAATATTTTACATTAAGTCAAACCCCGCTGCCCAAATATTTAAATTGTTGCTCTCACCGTTCTTAGTCACGCGAAAAAGTGTCCATACTGAGAAGAGTGACCTCACACATTACTAAATAGCGTTTTCATGACAATCACTCAAGTCACTGCGTCACTTTGTGTCATCTTTTGATGCGGTCGGGCGAATCTAACGATGTAAATCTATGTCGCTGTCATCTTTCTGATGACAGCCATCAACTACAGCCGTTAAGTCCGGCCACTGCTCTTCTAGGAAACCGCAGCTTAAGGTCGGTTAACTTGGTATCATCTAATCATCTACTTCATAGTCCTTGACATAGAAACGGTACATTTTAATACAATTAAGCACGAACGGGCAATGAAAATATATTTTCCAAAGCACGCAGACGCAAAGTCAAGTCAATTTAAACACAACGCAGGAAACACAATCCACCTAACCGTAACATGTTCTTTAATAAAGCCCTTTATAATAACTTATACCGGTTAAGTAGATGTCCACGTCTTAGAAGTCGGGTCACGTCCCCTTCGTATCTTGCCGAGTATATCCGATGCTAACTGAATATTTGGTACACAGTTTGAAATGTACCACGTTTTATTATATGGCCAAACGTGAGCCGCTTTATTTTCTTATTATATTATCTCAGTCTTGTTTATGTGGAGTTATATGAGAACCTATTGCGATCCGGGGCGTTTTCAACGGAGCTTATCAACTGAGCCGTGTAATTTTGACACTATGTGTGGCCATAAAAATAATGTTAGTGTTTTATACTGTATATTTTACTGTCTGGCTCGTTGCTGGGTTACTAAATTTGGGTCCGGATTTTCAATCTTGATATACGTTTCATTTTATAACTTAGGCGCAAAAAAATAAAAAGGGTTTTTTGTAAAATGTTTAATTAAAAATCTGTTTGGTCCTAACGGAATGAATTTCATGATATTATTATACATACGAGCAAACGCGGCAAGCATAGCTTATCCTGATCGATCCAGGTATTTTAACACACTCTTTAAATAAAAGAGCTTACTCAAGGCTTTATCGTAAGTAGCTAAGTTTACACACAACATATGAGAGGCTAGTGATGCGACTAACATTCTGTTCGCTCGTATATAGATACTCAAGCAAGCCCATACAGAGCTTTTGCCAAAATGTTCGCAGTATGAACGACTTCAAAGGGTAAAGCTACCCATTTCTGTATCTAAAACAACTTTAGATATTTGTAGTTCAAAATAGTTCAAGTTTATCTAAGTAGGTCTCAGAACTTATAAATACAATAAACCTAGACCAACACTTTCTAAATCTCGCAGAATATCTTTGCCGAAGAATATCTTTATGTAAAGATAAAGAAAGGATCCAAGTTTTCTCGAGGTATGGTTATAAAAACACGGTTAAAAAGATTCATAGAGAAAAGTTAGTGAGCGTTAAACCATGTTATCTAGTTTAAAACCCGAGGGCGTTTACGTTTCAGATTAACCTTGAAACTGCTGTGGAGTTAAAAGTTTAATTTAAGCTACAGAAGGTGTGTGACTCAGTGTTACTAAGATTATGTTAATGTAGTTTAAGTATTTATTATAAGAGGTTACAAAGTAAAAGAACGCTATGCTTATTTATGGATGTGGCAAAAGAAGCATGAGAGCAGAATAGATGTTGTGGAAATGCATTCCTTGCGGTGCATGTGAGTCAGTTGCCTGTGCCAGGGCCACGGTATCTCTTTCAAACAACCCGCGACCCTCGCAGGCATCAGCCCTATCATACCCGTCGACCCGGGCCTATTCCTTACCGGACGGCGAGCTCCCAATGCTCGCCATCCTCAAGCCCGCGCCTACGCCTACGGTAGCCGTGAATTTGCTTCCTGCGCGAGCATTAGAGAGATCTCCACCGCCGATCGCCAACGCGAGGACACGGCGGTACTCCGCCCAACATTGGCAGGCCTCCATCGTATGCTCCACCGTGCAATCCACACAATGGTGACACCCAGGCGTTTCCTTCCACCTTTTGCGAAACAGGAACCTCCCGACCGTGTCCGGTGAGGACCTGTGTAAGGCGGAAGGTGAGGACGCCGTGGCGCCTCTCTTACCACTCCTCAAAGAGGGGACTTATCGCCGCTATTGTGGCGTGCCTATTGGTTGGACGCCCTAGGTGGACATACAGTGACCTTATTTGTGATGTTCTTCAGATAGGTCAGGTGCATAGCACTCACAACCGGCGCGCGTGTATGACCAGATGTATGATCATAAACGAGGCAAAGGGAGTATGGAAGGATCGTAGCAGGTGGCGTTCTGTGGTTGTGAGTTTACGTATCTATGTGTATGTAGGTTATAAAGGTTCTTACCTAGTTTGTAATAAATTTATAATATTGTTATTATAAGTGTTATAGGCAATTGTGGAACTAAATAGTGTAATATTTAGCTTTTGTTGGATGATTTACAAAGTAAAACTTAATGAAGCAAATGTAAAATACGTGGGAAAATTGACGCTTGTTTTTTTGGTGATCTACTTGTCTTCAACCTACTTTGTGCGAATGATTAACTAGTTCATAGTTTTTTAATGTGATTGTTGTGTTCCTTAATAAGTCAGTCTACTGCAATTTATTTCCGGAACTATACTATTCGTTATAAAAACAATATGGCGTGGGCTATAGCAATTAAACATTTGCTATCGCATTGCAAATCGGACAGTGTCTAAAAAAACAAAACCACCGTAGGCTAAAAATCAAACCAAATGATCGGAAAATATCATCAGAATTCACAAAAATATCTGCAATTTCAAAACACTATCTGAATACAAAAATGATATGAAAAAACGAGTCCTCGATACAGCTGTCGTTTTCCCTTTGAATTCGATGAACGTATAAATTTTCACAAAGAAAAGGTTTTAAAATAAAATATTACAAGTGAACTGATTTTATAAAAGGGACCTTACCTATACTTTTTTATTACAACTTCAAAGGGACCGATCCCATGTTCAATGTGTATATGAAAACGCTTAGTTATGTTTGAAAATAAATTCTGTTATATAATAAACCTATTTCGTATTTCAATTTGAAGGTGCTGGGTAATAAATCTTATACGTACAAATATGAGGTAGGTATTTGTGATTGATGACTTACCTTTTTTGACAGATTGAAAAGTGATTGAGTCGCAGAGAGACTTATGTAAGGTAACTATTTAATGTCTAAAAGATTTTTTCCGACTCTTTCTTTTTTTAACTAGGCAATAACTTTTTCCTCATGAATATTTGACAAGGTTATTTTAGACTCCTATTGACTAGGCCAAACCCACTAACGTATCTATCAGCAGTTTTGGCGTACTGGAGAAAGAAAAACCTATCTATCTCTGGTTTTAACGTCCTAGTAATCTATCAGAGATTAAGGAATCTTACCGATGCATGGACCGGTAAGATTCCTTAATCTATCGATGGGAGGTTCTGTCGCTTACTACGGATATCAATTTGCGTGAAAAAGTTACTAAAGATGACGAATAGGTCTACTTCAATTTACACTTTTTAAATATTTATTTAAAACACGTCCGATTCAAGTAAAAGTACGTTAAGTAAAGGTAAATGATTTTGGGATGAAAATGATCTTCAATATCTTCAAATCAAAATAACCTACATGAAAATACCCCATTGACCATAATAATATAAGAAAATTATGTTGTTATGAACTTATATACAGATTTCGTTCAAATAAAACAACAGTGAGTAATTAGTAACCTCAACAGGGTTTGGTGTGTCTTATGTCAAACTTTCAATTACGTTTCGTTCCTCCTCTCCAGCGTTAAAAATTTGTTCAGCTAATTTCAATGCGATACGACGCGGTGGGTCGGGGAAACAAGATATTTCACGCGGACGAAGTCGCTGGCAGAAGTTAGTTTAATATAAATTATAACTTTATCCAGTCATTTGCACGCACGTTGTTTTTTTTAAGAGAAGTTGGTTGTAACGTAATGCACGGGAGGGTGAAGAAGAGAATCCTATCTATTGTTTTTGTTAGATAGATACCCTTTAAAGATGATTGTGAGACATCATGCAAGGATAGATAGAAATATACAGTCTATCATCAATAGCAATCTATCGTTCACTGAAGATAGGTTATTGTGTTCGGCCATAAAACTCTGGTGTTCCTTCTGTTACCATTGAGACGGGACTGCGGGATTCACTCGCACACGCTCCCCACCACGCAATATTAACCTCATTCTGTCGCGAACTACAAAAAATACTAAAACACTCTTAATTGTATACACCTTAAATATTCAACATCAACTATCAAGTCATTAGAGGCTCTAGCACTAATCCGCGAAGCAAAGAATACATTTTAGTATCGAAAATATAACTATCCTACTTACGGCATAATATAGGTTTATTATTATTATATATAAAAATGCGACATGCTTAATTAGTACCACCCATAGATATGAATAAAGTAAGAAACTAAGTGTAAAAAATATTATGTGCGAAAAGAGTATTTAAACCCATTCCTGTCCCAAGCACCACATATGGTTTAGTTCAGTGGTTAGGTAAGGGCTGATTTCACCAATGAAATTTAACTGCTGCTGTCTCTGACAGCTCCCGAACGCGTTTTTGACGTGTTGAACGCGTTCAGTTTCATTAGTGAAATCGACACATAGTAAGTTACAGTCTGCTTTTGATGTTAATGTTGGTGGTGGGTGATCTTGATAATTTAACTGTTGTGTCTACTTCGTGGACAGTGAAAGTGTTAAACTATAAGTTCGAATTTACGTTACGTTTAATCAGCGAGTTCGTGCTGGCCCACAGAACAAAGTGAGTGTTAAATCACATATACCCTTAACTCTCGAGTTGTCCAATATCTTTTGCAAGTTACCCCTACTAGAAAAAACAAAGGTTTTAGGTATTTATGTCCACACATTAATCGTTATTACAACACCCGGCGATCATGTAGTGTATTCATAATCGAGTCCAAGCACGTCTGTACATTCTTTATCCCGGTCGTTTCCCACGTATTATGGGGGTTAGTCCGTATCCTGTTTATAACCATAGGTTGAAAGGTTACATTGCAAATATATTGTAGTTCGCTGTAACCGTGGCCTTACCCGCAACTTGAAGGCCAGATTAATATAAGTAAACGAGCTATGGCTTAGATATATTTCCATTCCATATCTTGCGATTCTAGTTGGACGGTTGTGCGAGTGCCAGGAGTAATAAAAAAAGGACATTTATTTCAGGTCCTTGACCCATAAAGGATACAAAAAAAAAATATACTAAATTAAATTTTGACAATTTTACAAGGTAAATGTGATTAAATATTAGAGTGATTAATAATTAAATGGCTGATAAATTAATGATACAAGTTAATGAAATGACGTAAAAATATAACAGTTGATCATTTACTTTGGTCTAAATATTTTCTTCGAAAACTTAAGTTACGAAATAAACATTCAGTTCAAAATTGCAGCAGTGTTGATGTGGAGCTGTATCGTAAAACATGCTGCACCTCCTATCGTTCCCTCCGTGGCAGAAGGACGCCGTGGAAGTGGCGAAGTTTTGCTCCATCAAGACCTGAAATACAGTCGTGTAGTATTGAATAACGACCTACCGAGTGTTTGTAATGACACAGGATTTGTTAGTTTTGTTTGTTTGTTTGGCATCTCGCAGGTCAACCTGTCCGGTTGTCGTCTGCTTAAGCGGACTTGCCTGTGGATTCCCTAATAAATTTAGGCCTCCAGCCAGGACTTAAACTTATATACTAACTAAAACTAAGCGACAACGCTAAGGGCACCCCCTGTGGGGTACGAACCTCGGCTTAGGGCGTCGCTGGAAGAGGGCAGCAAATGACTAGCTGGATCGGGATTGGTATTATTTACGGACGAATTTAAAGCTACAGGCTCAGCGGCGCGGGCTGGCTCGAGCAAGGGTCGGGAGGGGCGTCGATTTGGGTGTCGCGGCGGGCCTCGGCGGCGAGGGCGGTAGGGCGGCGAGGGCGGTAGGACGGCGATCGGGTTTTGGGCTTATGTAGCGTGCTAGTGGCCTTACTACTCTCCTGGAGGAGGGTAGTGGCGTCGTCGGGGTCGATTAAAGTATGCTTTGGTCGGCGAATACTGCTAATGCGAGAGGGAGTGTAGCGGGCGGCCGCTGTAATCAGGGGGTTAGAATGTTTGATGCCGCAGTCGAAGAAACGCTTTGATAAGCGTTTCATGAACTGTTTTATGGTTGGCATTTTGAGGTCGACGTGAAGATCTATATTACGGACATAGAAGGGGGCACCCGTGACCCTTCTGAGGAAACGGTTTTGGAGGGTCTGCATCTTATGGAGATGACGTGGGTGAGCGTGCGCAAATACAACGCAGGCATAGGTCATGATGGGACGGATGACTGCGGTATAGATGCGGAGCTTGCATTTAAGTGACAGTTTACTACGGGCTGTCAGTACGAAATGGAGCCTGCTTAGAGCGAAGGAGGCGCGCGCGCGAACCGCCTTGATATGAGCCTTAAAGGTAAGGTTCTCATCGAGGATCACGCCTAGGTATTGGCTTGGCTTGCTTCTCCCAAGGGATTGGCTTGCCGTACATAGTGATCGGGCTGGGAAGTGGGGGAGGGAGTCGACGACGTCTCGAGAAGAGAACCGCCTGACTCTTATCGGGGTTGACCTCTATTCTCCATTTCCGGAACCAAGCGCCTAAGACGTTTGCGGAGGTTTGGAGAGTACGAGCTATAGCGTTGGGACAGTGACCGGTATAGTAAACGGCAGTGTCGTCGGCGAAGAGAGCCAACTGAGCCTTTTTACTTTTTGGGATATCGCTAGTGAACAGCGTGAAGGCGAGAGGAGATAGTACGGAACCCTGAGGGACACCGGCGCGAATTGGATGAGGGGACGAGAGTGCTCCCTCGACGCGATAGCGAAAGGTCAGGTTCGACAAAAAGTCTCGTAAGATGAGCACGAGACGATCTGGCACTCCTAGTTGGTAGAGCTTGTATATCAAGCCGTTGTGCCAGACTTTGTCGAAGGCTTTCGCTATGTCGAAGAATAGCACACCCGTCGTCGCGTTACGCTGCAGACCAGCGCATAAGTGCTCTACTATACGGTGGACCTGTTGGGTGCCCGAGTGTTGGCTACGGAAACCAAACTGCTCGTTTGGTATGAGGCTCTTTGCTTCGGCGTAGTCTTTGAGACGCTTATAAATAAGCCTCTCGTAGATTTTGCCGAGAACATTCAGTAAACTAATAGGGCGGTAGCTGGAGGGCTCAGACTTTGGCTTGCCTGGCTTTGGGATACCGATGACGGTGGCTTCTTTCCATGCTTGTGGGAAAATGTTGTTGCTCAAGGCGCCATTGAAGATGGCGGTCATAAGCATTATTAGCGGGGCAGGGAGGAGTTTGTATACCTTATTGGTAATACCATCCGAACCGGGGGCCTTACGAGCGTGGAGCCCTTTGATGATGTTGTGCACTTCGTCTGGAGTGACGGGAGGCAGAGTATCATCAGGGTCTTCGACGGGAGCGAGGGAGGCTCTTCGTTCGACTTCAGCGTCGACCTTGTTCAGGTGAGCTTGGTCTACTGGTTGGGAGCTGGGAGAACATTGGGACTCTAGGCTGTCAGCAAGACATTCAGCCTTGTCGGGACTGTCGAAAGCGACACTATTGTTGGGGCGGATGAGAGGAGGCATATAGACCTCTTCTGAGGAACGCAATTTCCTCTGTAATTGCCAGAAGGCTTGATGAGTGGGCTCGAGTTCACTGAGCATCTTGTTCCAGCCCTCAGAGCGAACCTCCCCTATGCGTTTCTTTACAGCACGCTGTAAATGGCGCATGTGGGCTTTGTTCGCGTCACAAGGGAAGGAGTCGTAGGCACGGATGGCCGCGTTCTTCTCGGTTATCAGGTCACGTACGCCAGTAGGTAGTTTCCAGCGATGGTCTTCCATCACCGGAACTTCCCGTGAACAATCCGTCAATACGGATTGTACGTGCTCTGTAAACGAGTCGATTGCGGCCGTCGTGTCGGCGACTGACACTAAGTGATCGGGGATGGTGTCTAAGTGAGGCGACGTGGTGGATTTCAGTCTTTCGCTTACTTTCCTCCAGTCGGTTATCGTCTGGGTCTGAGGGGGGCGGTTGGGGTCGATCGGGCCCGAGTAGGGTGCAAGATGCATGACTACAGGGCGGTGGTCAGAGTTAAGCTCGTGGAACGTCTCAATCGATTGCAAACGGAGGTTCACATTCTTGAGCAGCGCTACATCGAGAACATCGGGAAGGTGATTAGGATTACCTGGAAAGTGAGTCGGGCTCATTGGAGCGATGACGTCAAAGTTAAGGGATTCGCCTAACTTGAAAACTAACCTACCTCTGGTTGAGGTTGTGCTACTATTCCACGCCGGGTGCTTGGCATTGAGATCCCCCGCCAAGATGACGGAGTCACTCATACCGAAGAGGGCAGTGAAGTCCTTTTGGAGCAAGATGGGATCCTCCGGACCATTGTCGGGTGGAATATACGCGGAGATGATGGTGATCGGTTGGTGGCCGGTCATGCCGAGCCGGCAGATAGAGGTCTCCAGATGGGAGAAGAGAGGAGGTGGGTCTATAGGGATACAATACAGAGATTTCCTAAAGTATATGAGTGTGCCACCCTTGTGGCATCGAGACCTGTCATTGCGAACTAGTTTGTAGTTGGCAATGTTCGGGTTGCGGTGATGAGGCTTTAAGAAGGTTTCCTGTATGAGGAGGATGTCGAGCTGGTGGTCGCGGAGGAAAGCGGCGATCTCATCGCGTTGACCGGAAACGCCATTAGCGTTGAAAAATCCTAGTTTGAGGGATCGGGGTTTGGTGGAATTTAACCTTGTGTTATCCATTGGAAATTAGAACTTTAAGGTTTTCAGGACTAACGCGATCTCGGGATACGCGTTAAGGATTTCTAAGAGACGACGAGGGTTGCCGTTTGCAGCAACGATTTCGTCGGCCGTTTTTTCCGCGGCGGAGGAATAGAGGGCCGCGTATGTGCTGATTATGATTTGGGCGCTGTCGCGGCCCGGGGCTCTTTGCGGTGCAACCGGTGGAGCCGTAGGGGCCGCGGTGGTTGCCGCAGGCGCTGGGATGGCGGTAGCCATCAGCGCTGGAACTTCAGCGGGTTGACCGGGTTTGGAGGGCACTGAAGCTGCGGGAGCTTTAAGGTGCGTAAGGTTTGCCCAGGGAGAGGGCCTTTGAGGGCTAAGCCGCTCCGGCATTTGCGCGGAGGGAAGCTTCCCCCAGGGGCTTTCCCTGTGCTGGCGGTCACTCGCGCGTTTCGCGAGTTTCGGAGAGGATGACTTTGGCGCTTTCGGACAGCCCCGGTAATTTGCCGGGTGACCGGATTGGCCGCAGAGGACGCAGCTCGGCGGCTCTGCACATAGCTCCCTATCTTTAGGGCGAGAGCAGTCGGCGGTGCCATGCTCACCTAGACACTTGACGCATCTAGGGGTCGCATAGCAGTTGGTCTGCGAGTGACCGTACAGTTGGCAGCGATGACACTGGCCTATCAAGTTGGCTCGGTAGGGCTTCTCGATATAGATGCCCGAGAGCGAGCACACCGACTTCACCTTGAATATCGGGTGGTGACCTTCCGTGGGGTCGCAGATGACAAGGACCATGTCGTATACAAGGCCCTGCCTCGCTTTGTGCAAGCGATGGACGGCGGATACTGGGACGCCTTGTGCAATAAGGTCTTCCTTAATCTCCTCAGTGGGGAATTCTTGGGGAACGCGCCTAATGACGACGCGAGTGGGGGTTTCCTCCGGAAGGGAGTACGTGTGAAAGGAATAGTTCCTTTCACGCAGGGCGCGGGAGAGATCCCTAAAGTCCGTAGACGTGGGGACGGTAACTTTGATCCCCTGGAGGGTGGATCGGGCGTTGGTGTAGTTGATCTTGCGATCAACACACATCCTGGAAATTTCAGTCCATTTGGACTTGTCTTGGACGTAAATGGGGTGAGGAGGCTTTTGCTTCCTCGCGGTAGGAGCGGGTGGGCAAGCCTTAGGGCTGGCGGGGCGACTGTCCCGCGGACTAGGGGCGGAAGTAGAGCTGGAAGATAAGGTGTTCTGCTTCTGGGCCTTGGTGACCGGGCCAGCGGGGGCGGAGGAATTAGCCTTCCTCTTGCCTCCTTTAACGACGACTTGGAAGTCGTCGTCGCTGGAGGAGGAGGTGCGGGCTTCGTCCTCTGAGAGTGGGACTGACGTGTCCATGCTCTCTGGTTGAGTCGAGTTTGATACTGCGGTGCGCAGCTGCGTTGTCTCTGAAACAATGGCGGCCGGAACAATCGACGGCGTAACAATGGCGGCAGGTACAAAAGCGGGCGAGACAATAGGGGCCGCGGTATTTACTGCCGGGATAATGACGGGCGAGACAATAGGGGCCGGATTAGCGGCCGGGGTATTATCTACCGGAACAAAGGCGGGTGACACAATGGGGGCCGAGATAGTTGCCGGAACATTGTGGTGCGGAACAAAGGGCGGGATGCCTTGTTCACTTGCAGGTGGCGATAGCGGGCTCTCCAGTGCGTCACTGAATTCCACAAGTGACCCGTGGGACGGAGTGGGGGTGGACCATTGGCGTATTTTGGTGCCATATTTCGCCAAGAACTCGGGGTCCTTAAAAAGGACCTCTCTGAAGAACGCCTTAATAAAGGCGTCCTCCATGGTCGGAGGAGGAGCTATTTTAGGGAGGGAATGGTGAAAAAAAAATTCCTACGTGGCCTAAACCCTATACCTATCTCCCCGGGTGGATGGGCCCGGGGATGTGTGACCCTCTCTGTCGGGTGTAGACAGAGAGGTGAGTACCTATTGGTGAGCCCTAAGCTTGTAACCCGTCGCCAGTCTTATTGTGCGAACGGGGCCCTGACCAGTCTAGCGCGAAGGTTGTAGACACACCCTAAAGACACTAGCAGGATTTGTTAGGGTAAGGTTCTAGCTAATAAATCGTCGATGTAATTATGTTTAATTTTAAAAAGATTATCATTTTAGATTCAATAATCACCACTGAACACACAGAAACACTAAAAGTCATACATAAGGAAATAAGAAGTAGCTTTGACCTGTTCACAGTTCTTAGTCTAAGTAACTATACGGTTGACGATGGTTTTCGTGTCGAAGCATTTGTAGCGTTACGATGGTGTGTCGTAGCATTCGTAGCGCTACGCGGGTGTGGCATAGCATTCGTAGCGGTAACCTAAGGAACATGACGTAGCAGCTTAGTCTTACAACAACAACCTGCCTATATGTTTATAAAAATTTGAATAATTACATGTCGTTATAATCATTGTAATTCTTATCCACCCTTTGCCAAATATGAGAACAGTTGCTTAGTTTACCTTATTCAGAACCGTAGAAAAGGATTATTTTTATTTTTACATTCGTTTGTTCGACCTGTTGAATCGTAGCCTTAAGTTTCTAGCTAGCCCTTCAAATAGATTTGACACGCGTACGTGTGTGTGTGTAAGATGTAATCGATTAGGTTACCCATAAGGACTTGTTATTATAGATGTCTATCGGTCAGTTGGTACATCATCAAAAGCCCATTACCATCTTTAACAACACCACGGGTCCAATAGCGACATGTCAGAACATCGAGATGCTGTATCAAAGTTGAATATTAATGTAGTACTTGACCTGACTTCACCTAAACATTCCGGAATAAATGCTCTAAACAAGGGCGTGAAGAGGATCAAATCACAGACAGACACAAAAAGCAACTTTGTTTTATAATATTTATACATATAGATTACAATGAAATGTATAGTCAAAGCTAAACGTCAGAACACAAACATTGAGCCCATCCAAGGACACAGGTGGCCTAAAACTGCTTAACATTATCTAAACTAGTAACACAACCTCGATAGCAGAAGCTAACAACTTTGTTTTTGTTCAACAGAATTTACCTAGAGTTATTTATACCTAGTATATTGGAACTGAATACACATGCTTGACTTACAAACAACAAACATCGGATTTGTTAACTGACAGAAGTAGTTCATTAGCCATCTAAAACTAGGATTTACCAAGATAATATGGCGATTATTGTTCCATCGCTTGCGGATTAATAGAAAAAACACACGAATAAAATAACTATCACTCTACGTGACATGCCTATGGTCAACGATAACGATATTTAAACAACAGAACCACCATAACGTTAATACAATAACATAAACTTGACTTGCAAACAGCAAACTGTCACTACTGACCTTCCAAGTTACATCATCATTACATAAAAACTCCATACGTAACACAGGTTGCGTGTAACTGAACGCAATATCTGGGTGATAAAAGCGGCTGTTCCGCGTCACAGAAGAGATAGGTACAGAAGTTAAAAGACAAAGAAACACGATCGAATATTCCCGCGCTCATAGACAAGCAGATTCGAACTGCGAATAAATGAAAAGAAAGAAATAAAGCATAGGTTTATAAAGGTAAGTTAACTCGAATAATAAAGATAAAAGTAGATCACGTGGACAAGTCAAGTGGACGTCATCACTGTGACAAGAAGGCTTCCACTCAGCATGATGCTGTGCCTAAAGGACCTGCAGCACATCGCTGATTTTCAGTGATAACCCGACAATGACGCGTGCTCGCGATTGTCATTTGTTTAAGATTGCCGCCCGTACAGTTTACGCGTCTATGTTTGCTGGCTTGTTTTGATCAGGCCTTCTTTATTTACCTGTCTATTGTTTGTCATTATGTGAACTCCCCCGCCATTCCGTGGATTCCTCGTGTTCCTCTAATGGCGCACGCTGAATGACGAAAACGCGGCGTTTATGATAATCGCCGTATTTCACGACCGCATAAAACCGAGTGGTGGCGTGGATGGGATTCACCTAGATTATATCCCCCTTCAAAACGTAGTTAGGCGGAACGTACGTCGATACATTGATTTTTAAGGGAGCGTATTATTATGAAAATAGGTGTCTATCAACATTTTTATCAAATAAAATGATAAAAATGTTGATAGACAATCATTGATGATTCACAATGTCAATGCTCTTTGAAAACCGACGTTAGTAGAACTAAGTTTTAATAAAGTCGCTTTCAAAGTTTAAACTGATGTATTTTAATTGAGAGTAAGCCAGTCATTTGGTTCGTTTAGGCATAAGAAGAATGGAACTTCATTCAATTAATTCTGACTTAATTGGAAAGTATCTAGTATCTTATACTTGCGAAAGGTTTCATTTTGAACTATAACTGCCGTTTAATAATAAAGCAACTTTAATCTTTGTACGTAATTTAACTTACTGCAGTCTAAGTTCAAAATGAAACATAAATAACATTAACTTTTTGTTTGTTTGTTTGTTTGGCATCTCGCAGGTCAACCTGTGAGGTTGTCGTCTGCTTAAGCGGACTTGCCTGTGGATTCCCTAATAAATTAAGGCCTCCAGCCAGGACTTAAACTTATATACTAACTAAAACTAAGCGACAACGCTAAGGGCACCCCCTGTGGGGTCCGAACCTCGGCTTAGGGCGTCGCTGGAAGAGGGCAGCAAATGACTAGCTGGATCAGGATTGATATTATTTAGGGACGAATTTAAAGCTACAGGCTCAGCGTCGCGGGCTGGCTCGAGCAAGGGTCGGGAGGGGCGTGGATTTGGGCGTCGCGGCGGGCCTCGGCGGCGAGGACGGTAGGACGGCGATCGGGTTTTGGGCTTATGTAGCGTGCTAGTGGCCTTACTACTCTCCTGGAGGAGGGTAGTGGCGTCGTCGGGGTCGATTAAAGTATGCCGTGGTCGGCGAATACTGCTAATGCGAGAGGGAGTGTAGCGGGCGGCCGCTGTAATCAGGGGGTTAGAATGTTTGATGCCGCAGTCGAAGAAACGCTTTGATAAGCGTTTCATGAACTGTTTTATGGTTGGCATTCTAAGGTCGACGTGAAGATCTATATTCCGGACGTAGTAAGGGGCACCCGTAACCCTTCTGAGGAAACGGTTTTGGAGGGTCTGCATCTTATGGAGATGACGTGGGTGAGCATGCGCAAATACGACGCAGGCATAGGTCATGATGGGACGGATGACTGTTTACTACGGGCTGTCAGTACGAATTGGAGCCTGCTAAGGGCGAAGGAGGCACGCGCGCGAACCGCCTTGATATGGGCCTTAAAGGTAAGGTTTTCGTCGAGGATCACGCCTAGGTATTTGGCTTGCTTCTCCCAGGGGATCGGCTTACCGTACATAGTGATCAGGCTGGGAAGTGCGAGAGGGAATCGACGACGTCTCGAGAAGAGGACCGCCTGACTCTTATCAGGGTTGACCTCGATTCTCCATTTCCGGAACCAAGCGCCTAAGACGTTTGCGGAGGTTTGGAGAGTACGAGCTATAGCGTTGGGACAGTGACCGGTATAGTAAACGGCAGTGTCGTCGGCGAAGAGAGCCAACTGAGCCTTTTTACTTTTTGGGATATCGCTAGTGAACAGCGTGAAGGCGAGAGGAGATAGTACGGAACCCTGAGGGACACCGGCGCGAATAGGATGAGGGGACGAGAGTGCTCCCTCGATGCGATAGCGAAAGGTGCGATTCGACAAAAAGTCTCGTAAGATGAGCACGAGACGATCTGGAACTCCTAGTTGGTAGAGCATGTATATCAAGCCGTTGTGCCAGACTTTGTCGAAGGCTTTCGCTATGTCGAAGAATAGCACACCCGTCGTCGCGTTACGCTGCAGACCAGCGCATAGGTGCTCTACGATACGGTGGACCTGTTGGGTGCCCGAGTGTTGACTACGGAATCCAAACTGCTCGTTGGGTATGAGGCTCTTTGCTTCGGCGTAGTCTTTGAGACGCTTATAAATAAGCCTCTCGTAGATTTTGCCGAGAACATTGAGTAAGCTAATAGGGCGGTAGCTGGAGGGTTCAGACTTTGGCTTGCCTGGCTTTGGGATACCGATGACGGTGGTTTCTTTCCATGCTTGTGGGAAGATGTTGTTGCTCAAGGCGCCATTGAAGATGGCGGTCATATGCATTATTAGCGGGGCAGGAAGGAGTTTATATACCTAATTGGTAATACCATCCGAACCGGGGGCCTTGCGAGCGTGGAGCCCTTTAATGATGTCGTGCACTTCGTCTGGAGTGACGGGAGGCAGAGGATCATCAGGGTCTTCGACGGGAGAGAGGGAGGCTCTTCGTTCGACTTCAGCGTCGACCTTGTTTAGGTGAGCTTGGTCTACTGGTTGGGAGCTGGGAGAACATTGGGACTCTAGGCTGTCGGCAAGACATTCAGCCTTATCGGGACTGTCGAAAGCGACACTATTGTCGGGGCGGATGAGAATAACATTCACTTAGAAATAATTCATTTTATAAGCGCACTCAAAACGTTTTCATGACATTGTGTCTTAAACTTACAAAAACAAAGACAACATAAAAAAATATAGATATGCTACTTAGTTTTCTATTGTTATTTTAGCTAATCAACTAAAATACAAAATAACATCATCACCTCGCGTTAAGGGACAATTAATAATAACCAATAAATTATAACAATCACATTTTTTTTGCGGTAAACTCCATTCTGTAATATTAACATAACAAACTCGTAACAGACAGATTACGTGATAATATTAGTATGTTTATCACAGTAAAGAGAGGGAATTGGAGCAATTTCGCAAATCTCTTTCTTATATTCTCTGCAAATCAACTGTAGCGTTTCCTTAAGCAATTGGATTACAGACGTAATCGGCGTCGCAGTCAACCGCTTTTATTTTCTTTTAGTCAAAACCTAGATTTACTTTGAAGCTTCTGTAATAAGCCTTATTGGAAGTGGCTTGAAGTTTTCTAATTGATTCGACGTTATTTTGTTTGCGCTCGGTTTTCAGTTCTGATTTATTTTGCTTATTGGAAGTGTTGAAACTTAATTAAGCAATTCTGAGCATGAATCGTTCCCCGAAACTTAAGTGTTCTCTCTTCATGTTCAAAAACAAGAGGGACTGTTTTGCGTATTAAGGTTCACGTTCGGTTGCCACAGAAACTGGAGTAATTAAGACGTATGTTTAGTTCAAAGCTTTATTTTCAACTACTTAATCTAATATGAATGTCGGTTGATGTTAAACGATCCACATAACTATAGATATAGGTATAATCCTTCCTAACAGAGACAAAACAGTCACTTTTCACTGCTTTCTGACACTGACGAATCTTCAACAACGCCTCTGAAAGATAAAGTTCTCACTGTCCCAATCAGCCCAAAACTTATTGGGTTTTAAACCAACAAGTCGGGCTAAAATACTGTGCTGTAGAACGCAAATAACCGTAGCTCAAGCGGGCGCCAAATGAAACGGAACAGGGCGGGTTATATCTGTCGCGAGCCGGATAACCTTTGGGCTAACACGTCCGCGAAGTGCACTGCGGGGCAGTAAGACACTAGCACATATTGAAGTTGGCAATCTATACATGGTTTCAACAAGAAAATTCATTTGGGGGTTTTGAGTTTTTCGTAAGAAACCTTCTAAATAACTGATTAATGGTTAAAGATCGCGTCAACAGTTTTTTAAACCCACGAGAATAAACACAATAATACGAATTAAGGAATAGCAAAATGATGTGAGGTCTGGCATAAGTACACCGTGTTCGAATTGTCGCGTGCGGGAACCACTGAATACAGAAATAGACTAGGACACATTGAAGTTGATCATATGAACTTCGTTTTGCGACTAGAAAGTTTATTTGAGATGCTGCCTGTTGGGTTTAATTTCTCGGAAAACCAGAATAAATGTGCTTTATTAAGAAAATTCTATGAAAAAAGTCATTCGGTGTTCACGTACCGGAACACCGAATGGCTAACACGGTCACGAAGTGAACTGTGTGTAAAGATAGATGTCGCAGGCCGATTGTATGATAATATTGAACTTTGCAGTTGCACAGAAAGTTATTCTTCATTGCCTGCATTGCCTATCTTTAAAAGCACATAAAAGCTCTTCGCTCGAGGAATAATAAGAAAAATGTTTATTTCATCAACTTATGTAAATTACATTGTTAAGTTGTTAAGTTAGGAGAGTCACCTTTTAAGCAAAGTTTTGCTTGTGGTGTGAGGTGATTCCGCTCTTCCAGTTTACATTAACTGTACATATTTGAGAAAATAAACAATTGATAATTTTGAAAGCATGCCAATGGTTTTTAGCAATACAAAAAAATAATCGTGATTAGACATACGGCGCCGTCCGTTAACATACCGTCGCCGTTATGTATAATGCCTTTAAGGCAATTGATGACGCCTCTGATCGCGTCCATTTCGTCAAGAGTCATACGAGTAATTATGTAAGTTTAACACTCGTGAAAATAATTTATTAGTAGGAATCCGCTGAAGGCCAGTTTAGTCCAGATAACCTCCAAAACTCTTTGTTTAGTACACGGCTTTTTTAATGATCCCGTTTGAGATTCGTAAAAAATTTATATGGTAAATGTTTCTAAAATCACTTGCTTCTTGCGGCACACACTTGTTTTCATCTTTATTTTCGGAAACACCTGCACTACTCGACGCGATTTTTGTTGTTTTATCCAGCAGCGCCTCCGGTGGTAGAAAATAGAACTAGTTGAATCAATTACCTAGGCACTACGTAAACGGCGATCGAATCATCAATTTGGTTTCAAGAACTTTTGCATAATGCCTATAGGCGTTATACATTTTGCCTAAGGCATTACATATAACGGCGGCAATATCCAAACGGATGGTGTCGTATGCATAATTACGCATTATGCATCTGCCTTCGACAGAAACACTAGAACATTTAAGTTACATATTAATATGAGCCAAGTTTCTTAGGAAGTTCAGGTTTTGCTGCTGCCTGCTGAATTCAATTCCTAGGTAAGTCAAAAGTAATCAAAACCACGGCGATTCGATAGAATTTCGTATATAATTTAAGTCGCCATTTGCAAGAACACACGTGGATGAATAAATTCTACGAATTCATCCTTCGCTGAATTCTAGTTTCCTAGGAACCAATGTTGCATGAAATAATTAGACATATATAATATATCATCACGCCTCCTTTCCCTGAAGGGTTGGGCAAAGGTACATTTCGCCAGTTATGTTTAATTCCCATGTAATACGGGGCGAGCCTATTGCCACCAACCAGGCACAACTCCCGCACTGAAACTGAGAATTTCTAATGGAAAAAACCCAATAACTCTTTGCCCAACCTGCAAAAGAACGAGGCAGTACAACTAAATAAAGTTATTAAAGTATTTACTTCAACATATATCAATAATTCGACGTCCTTAAGAGAATGAATAAAGTTTCAAATTATCGAGACTTTTCGGGTAAAAACAATTTCAATATCGAACCTATATTTTATAGATATTTATAGAATTGGCAGCAAATTTCCACATTCATGGAACAAAGGGGAAATCGTTAAAAGGTGAACTCCAACAAGTGTTATCAGAGGAAATTGCCTTTTGATATGCCATTGTTGTTGCTCCGATATTGTAACCGAAGATTACCACGGAATATACCAACCTTTATGTTAAAATACCAGGAACAATATAGACTACTGAGGGGTAGGAAACGAAAGGGTAAATGTTATTTTGGAACACGTTTTAAAGTAAAGATCTTTATTATTTTCACAATTCGATCAGTTCAACCTACAAATCAATTACAATGCGATCAGTTTCACCACACGATCATAAGTGGTGTCACCACTCCAGAATTTAATATGTGCAGAACGCAGAATGCACGAACTCTACCTAAGCTCAAGAGCGAGAGAATTCAACTATTAAGCGTAAATTTGGAGCCCAATTTCCGAAAGCACGATCATTTCAATAATGGCCGGTCTCCCTCCCGATTTCGGCATGCCATAAAATTAGCTAACAGACTGCAAACCAAACAAACTTGCTTCGAGTTACTGACAATCGCTGGCAAACAATCAAGGAAACTTATTTAACTCACAAATGTCCCTGTGTACACATAAATCTGTAAAGTCGGACGCGTAAAGCAGGTGTTTCTCACTTCTATCAAAGTTTGTGATTTATTTAGCTGCGATGTTACATCAGTGCGAGTGGGGGAGCGTAGACAAGGTAAAGTTAAAAACTGTCATACACAGACCCGTGTATGACAGTTTTTGAAACATTCAGAAAGTGTTTTGCCATGTTAAAGTTTTATATAAGAAGTATTCATAATTACGTATGTCAATTTATAGTGACACTAATTATAATTCTGAAAGCTTTTAGAGACCAAAATTGCATCAAATAATTATTTTAGATATAAATTCAAATTTACCTTATGCAGCAACACGAGCTTAGAATTAGAAACCTTTTAGAAACATACCATTTCTACTAGTACAAACAATACCAAAATATAATTTGTAGCAAACTTTATGCAAAAGTTTGCAACAACAGCATAACGACGCCCGTCTGAATTCAACATGAAGACCACAATATAGCAAAGTTAGCTCCCTAAGGCACAAAATGCATAACAGACTACAAACAAACTTGTGGCGCTGCGGCTGACATGTTCACCTCCTGAGGCCCGTTATTGGCTTGTTCATACCGAATAATAGTTAATAATAATTAATAGCTTAGTATTTGAACTGTGCATTCGAAATAATGAGTCGATTAGCGTTATTGCAGGATGCGAATTCACTTTATTGGTGCTGTATGCAAAACCGTAATGATAAGCTCCGATATTAAAATTTTTGTGGACTATTTTAGGCTGCTGACTTGGACGTGGATACTACCTTTGATTTTAAATATTGAGAACCTAATAGTTTAATTTATAGTACTTAATGTCAGAGTTTGGTGGTACATAATAAGATCGTTGGTCTAGTGGTCGCAATCGCTACTGCTGAGCATGAGGTCCTGGGTTCGATTCCTAGGTCGGGCAACGTGTTATTGGGTTTTTCTATCTGGAATTTGTCAGTAGCAGCCTGAAGTCTGGATTTGTGCCCGGTGGATGGCAATAGGCTCGCCCCCTATTACATGGGACTTAAATGTAACTGGCGAAATATGGGTGTACTATAGGTACACCTCTGCCCAACCCTTCGGGGAAACAAGGCGTGATGTTATGTTATAATAAGATTAAGAAACAAAACTTATTGAATTTTTCGATACATTGGTGAACACAAATTGCTTCAACACATTTTAATGTAGGAGCACACTTTGCTCAAATCTTAATTTAATCTCTATTTTAGAAGACAAGAATTTTAATTGTAAACACAAAAGCGACGTTAAAGCGAAGTGTTAAATGCAATAAAATGAAACTTGTCTTATCACGAGATTCAGAGATCAAATTTTAATAGAACTGAAGGAATAGAACATTCCTAATTGCTTTGGAAAGTTCCTTCGTCGGTGAAATCACGTTCAGAGGCATTCTAGTGCTTAGACTAGTTCGTTAGTAAGTATAATTAAAAGAATTTAGTCGGAAAGAATATATCTGTGGAACAATGCTATTGATCTGCGATAATCTTGGAAATTGTAGAACCCGCAGATATTTTTGTTATTGAAGTTTATGATAAAACTATGTCAAATATCTTCCTGTATAAACTGCAATATGTATGTGTTTCATCGTGGTCGTGTAATTTACTTAGCACTGTATTTCTTTTTGTATTATCATTTTTACTTCGTCGTCTCATTAGTACAGAGATAACAAGGCAGGCTACATTGTGATGACGTTGACGTACTAGTTTTTATAAAAGAAGAATCTTGATTAAGAACTACATATTACAAGGCGTACGGATTGGCTCCGTAAAAATTGAGGGGTGTACTATGCCAAATCGAATGACAAAAAATCGAATATCAATTGATCGACCACTATAAATCGAATGTCTAAATACTCGAACGTTCATAATATCGAATAGTTAAAACATCGAACATTCAATATATCGTACACTCAATACATCGAGTGTTCAAAATATCGAATGTTTGTTTGATCGAGCGCTCAACGCACCGCATATTCATTCGAACGAAATATCAATATACTGAATTCTTTTTTAAAGAATACAAGAATCACATTTTAATGTTTAATTACTATATTTTATAGGTACATTTTAAAATGTTGTGTCCATCCATGTTGTTTGTATTACTTAATATTTTTTCAAGCGCATTATTATGCGATATTTTGAACACTCGATGTATTGAGTGTACGATATATTGAAAGTTCGATTTTTTTACTATTCGATATTATGAACGTTCGAGTATTTAGACATTCGATTATAGTGGTCCATCAATTGATATTCGATTTTTTGTCATTCGATTTGGCATAGTACACCCAAAATTGGGGGCTATAAGATGATGTGGCTAGCAATGTAGTGAACTCTGAGTGACGGTAGATAGAATTGGATGGACGAAAATAGATGTACGTAGCTTCTGTTGTTTCATAAATTCCCCTGTGGTTAATATGAAATGAAATATTTAAAATTCATTTTCTATCGAACTGCGCCGACCCCCAAATAATTTAGGAGAAGGGCTGGACGATGATAAGTCGCAATCAACAGATGTGAAGTAACATCGTCAACTGATCATGATTCCTACCACAGCTTTCACGACGCGACGTGCCAAATAAAACAGTAAAACAAAAAATCAACCATCCTGTTGCCAAAGAATTGAACGGCAAAGACAAACTAAGTTGGCTAGAGAATGTCTGTGCTACAGTAAGACATGTTTCCGCTTGTTCAGAAACCGCACTCGGGGGGGCCGTAGTGAGGACTGCTACATAGATAGGTTTAATGTGGTAAGCCGAACTGCTTTTGTTTAGACACTGGAGAAAAATATAGGAATTAGACAAGCGCAATCTCGCCTGATTTTAAAATGCAGCTAGAAGACCCGTTTTATGGTATATTTAACATAACTGTTTCTAAACAGGAATACTAAAAGCATGAAGAGATCCGGATCAAAACTGAAGTACTAATCATATATAAATGATAGTCCTAGTATTTTTTTCCCTAACCTTTTAATTTCAGAATTAAGATAAATCTTGCTGGCATAAAAAGTTGTGGGGCGAATATGCGGTCAATTAACTCACAACATGGTCTACCTGACCTTTTGAATTTAGAATCGTTTGCAGCATTTTGGAAAAGGTTGCGCTCATTTTTTAAAAGAGTTGATTTTAAAATGCAAAGTGTCTCATGTCTGTGACATAGATCTATTAAGTCCCTTCTACGTGTCTTCTTATCTACCCTCACCCCTCCTTCTATACAAATAATACTCGTGCACAACAGTGCACTAACTTCTCCACCGGGGTTAGGAACGTGTCACAAACTGCACGCTGCACTCGTGCTTTAATGACACGTGTCTGTGTCACCAACTTACTATTTATTTGTTCAAAAGATTGTCTTTACGTCTTCAAGAATTTACGTCTGCTTTATTATGCTAGCCTGATAAAATATTTACCATAAATGCACGTAGTACTTATGGGACTAACTTTGAGACGTGACATGGTAATTAAGTATCATCATCATCCTCATCCACAGCCCGACTTCACCCACTACACAGCATAGGCCTCACTTTTCCTGTGCCAATCTCCACGCTTCTGTGCCAGCCTCATCCAGGTTCTACCCGCGATGGCAACAATATCGTCCGCCCATCTCGCCGCCGGACGTTCGGCATTTCGTCTTCCAGTCCTTGGACGCCACTCAGTCACTGCCTTACTCCACCTGCCATCACTGCGCTTTGCCATGTGTCCTGCCCGACTCCATTTGAGTTCTATAACTCGTTTTCTGATATCAAAAACCTTCGTACGTTTTTGGATCTCGATGTTTGGAACTCGGTCTATAAACTAATAATAAAAATTAAGTATACCTATCGTAAATTAAATATGATATATTTTCTCTTTAAAAACTAAATTATATTTGATACAACTTGTGAGAGACTGATGTCTGCACAAGGAACAGTTGTAAAGTAGAACAGTACCATATTTATTTGTTACCATTTCATTTTGCTAGGTTAAATGTAGGAAGAGACGTTATCAAAACACTATACGCATAGTGTATTGGAGCAGCAAATACGAAGGATAATAAACATAACTATGGGACAACATAAGACTAGCTTAAGGTCACAAGAAATAAAATCAAGTCTTAACAAAAAAAAACTGACTTTTATCACAGTAGGCATGAACCCGATATAAATAAACCTACACTAAAAAGTAATTGTTGGAGAAAAGAGCCTGATTAATGGACTGGTCTAGACAAAACAAATTAAAACAAAGGTCAAACACGAGCCTAGTTGGCCGATTCCAGCAAATTGTATTATAATGAACTACAGATGTTTCTAGGAACACAAAAGAACTTGTAAAACATGATACTGTTTTTTCCCGAAAAATGCTCCTATTCTACCTTTACAGACCGGGCTTTTAAATTTTAACCTTAACTGAATTACTTCGTGTTTTAATAAAGGTCCTTTTATACTTGGCGCTTACATTTGTACGGTAGGTACACAAGGACTCTTTACAAAGAAAGCCGTATTCATGAATGTAAAGCAAAAAACAAAATAACGGAGGTGAAAATAGGGTTGCAAAAAAATATCCCATTTATGGACTGAAGGAGTGGTACACAGAGCATGATAAACGGTAATACATCTGAGACACATTCATAATGGATTTTTATTCGCTGAGACCCATTCATAGGGAATTATATTATATTTTTCTTTGTAAGTTATTACTTTTTATGTAATCCAATTTTGGTCTATTTCATGATAAAGATCTATTATTGGGATATCGTTCTGCTCATTGTCAAGAAAGGCTAAGTACATTAAGATGGATGCCACAAATAATTGAAATGGTTCGTGGTCGTTGGCTTAGAAGGAGGAAACACGGTGATATGATCTGTAATTTAGGGATTAGATAACCACGTATCCATTTACATAGATTACTTACATTAAATAATACTAATTACGTCGAAACAGCTGTTTTCCGGATAGGAAGTTATTTTCTCCGTTAGTATTTCGTAGAGGTGAAAATGTAGCATGTCAGTGAGATCGTCCAAATATTGGGAAGTGTGGCGGATCCACCGGGATCCAACGTTCAGTAAGTTACTTGTGCGAACTTGCTCCAACTTTTCGCTAAGTGCCTTAAATTTTAAGTCATTTTCGTGTCCACTAGTAGCGTAGCGTCACTCTCCAGCGGATTTCGGATATTTAAATATGCTATTATGGATTCATGGGCTACAAGGACAATTTTCGTACTCAAGAATTACTCATAAAGTCATTTCGGTTTTTCCACTTTATTCCGAGGCTCTCGAGGATAACAACGTTTTTTTGTCTAGGAGTAGTTCTGGGAATTATTTTGAAGTAAGATAACAAAAGCGGCCATTAGGGCTTGCATAGTGGCCCGATAAGTCCGAGAAGCGAGGTTCACAGAACACGTTTAGGGATGGTTGTCACAACTTGCAAGGTTCGAGTTCTTGTTAACTAATTACCAAAGTCTCAAGGAAGTTGAGAATTATTTTTTGTTTACACTGAGGGGCTAACAAAGAGTGTTTTTTGTTACGCGGAAAGTTTAGCCTTAAAACAACGTAATATTGACTCTGAGGTAAGAAAGAAAATTTTGTCGGCAGTAATTTTTGTAAGAAAGGAAATTGGTATGTTGTCTCAAGTGCCAGCAATTCGTTGCGCCAAAGATTATTCTCTCTGTTTACTTACGTACACAGGAATTGAACATTTGTACTAGTTTCGGTACATGTGATCCAGTTGTTGCAATATCTTCGCTGTTCAGCATTCAGAGCGCGCCACGATAGTTCGGGAAACTTGTGCCAAATACTACGTGTGTGCTTCCCCACTATTTGTTAATTACAATATTACATTTAGTACGTTAGGGATCCAATATCAAGGCTAAATAAAGTTCAGCTAAATGTTTTAGATTTTTCAAAAACGTATATTCATCTAGTTGTATGCTAAAATTTGTTAGCAATTTTTTACACAAAACTCATACCTTTTCACAGAATCATTTGTATTTACAGTTCTCAAATTCTATTTAAACCTTCGTTCTATTGATTCTAAACTATTTTTAACCTTCGTTCTATTGATTTCTGAATGGCATTTCACACGACCTGGCTTGACCTCTCCAGACCGCACCCGACCTGACTGGCTTACAGTTTAACTACACTAATTATTAAAATGGCTTAACGTTATCTGCGGGCAGGTAGCGTCACAACTAGCGTCCATTATTTGATATAATCCCTGAATCGCTTAGTAGTAATCAAACGTAAAGATGGAGTAATCTATTAACCACACTGTTCTCGCTCGATTACCTTAAGATTAGATTCTAAATAGTCGTAATAACATACAACTGTAATCTGTGGTGATATAGGCAGTTGTTGACCTAACACCAAAATGTGTGTGTGAATTTTAAAATAACAGGATGAATTTATGCACGGGTTACCATTTTCGAAAATTAAATTAAAAAGACCGCCAGGCAAAGCTTCCATTATAGAATAAAACACAGGATTTTGCAGAATGAGTTAATAAATTATCAAATCTAAATAAATTTAGCAGAAACCGTTATTTACAGCTGAACCATTTTTTTTCTCAACTTTGGCTGCAAAAAGGCTCACATTAACGTTTTTATGTTGCGCTAAATATACAAAAGTATACAAATTACATCGAGCACCTAATCTGTATGTTAAGTAATTAACGAATAATGTCCAAACCCCGGTACGTGCTGAGAATGAATGAGGGACAAAATAAATGAGATCCACCGCCATTTTGTAATTACTTTTACATGTACTGAGATAAAAAGGTAGGTCAAACATTTCACGCATTGTTTAGAACCACGTCCGTTATTTTCTAGTGTCTATTGGACTTGCGATTGGTGACACAAGGAGCCAATAAAGGTATAATTCTGAAGACGACGGCAGACAGCAGACGGCAGCGGCTTTGCCGCGTAACCGCAATGAAAGACCGCAGCGACACTATTAGTTTCTAGTTTCTATGTATTTCAATAAAAACGCTTCCATAGATGACGACAGCATAACAGTAGTGCTGTCAGTGGCAGCAGTCACTAACAGAGCGACAAGCCGTATTTTTTGGTTTGACAAATGAGGAGTGAGAGTGAGGAGAGAAGTGCCGCTGTAGTCTTAAATGTTACGTCGCGTTTGTAATTAAAATCGCAGCGGAACTACCACAAGCGGTTATTGTCAACAGCGACGCTGCTATCATATGCGGTCTGCCCTCGCCTTCGGAAGTGTAACTTTAGACGAAAAACGCCGTGGACCAAATCTTTATTAGCCGAATGTATGGAAAAAGACGAAACCGATTTCACGACAACTGCCAAACAACAAACATGCATCGTGCGATAAGTCACCGATATGAAACTCAGGAGAGAATCTGACATTCCAAATCGAAAACGAAAATAGTCCAAAAAGTCGTTAGTCTAGCCACAAAAACAGCAATCCATCTGAATGTTTCAAAAATAATACGGTGTGTAGCAAATCTAAACAAAAATGTAAACAAACATCTACATCAATACTAGGTATTATCAAAAAGAGGTAATACGAGGGCGACACAGAAAGTTTTTACAACTGGCTACTTGCAAACGATGTAATTTTTTGGCGGTAAATTGAAAATTGTCTGTGTCACACGTCAGCATGAATATAACGCGAGAAAATTTTACGTACAATGATTTTTATGACTTTCGGTGTAACTTAAGTCAACAGGAAAGTTATGATAGACTTCGATTGGCCTTTCACGGTGAAGCCCCATCTAGTGCCACTGTTTACAACTGGTTTAATGAGTTTAAACGTGGTCACACTAATCTCACCGATAATCTGCGTGAGGGACGGCCTTCTACAGCGATGACTAAAGAAAACATCAGTGTTGTGCGGCGTATGATAGAGACTGACAAAAGAGTGATTTATCAGCAGATTCGGACAATTTTAGGCATCGGTATGAGTAAAGTGCACAAACCCTCCATGAACATTTAGCGGAGCACAAAGCTTCCTGCTTTGTTCTCGGTGGATACCTCATAATTTGACAGAGGCCCAAAAACTCCGTCGTGTTGATTGGTGTCGTTAAATGGTTCAAAGATTTAACAGAGGTGACTCAAATGCTGTGTTCGACATACTTACGGGTGACGAAAGCTGGATTTATTGTTGTGATCCTGAAACTAAGAGACAGTCTGCTGTCTGTGTTTTCGTCCGAGGATTTGCCAACTAAAGTGACGAGAGGTCGAAGCGTGGGTAAAAAGATGGTGTCGTCGTTCTTCGGAAGGACAGGTCATTAAGCAACAATTGTTTTAGAGGATCGATAAACAGTTACTGCACACTCGTTGCACACCGCCAAGCAAACAATCGACTACTTGGCGACGTCAGACGTGGAATTACTGAGTCACACGCGCTATATATATTATGTTTATTTCGGATCATACATTAATTAACACACAATCCATATAGTATTAGTAACAACGACTTAAAAACTATGTTAGTAAAACTTACAAACTCCCCGACCTCGCACCTGGCGATTTTTATTTATTTGCGAAAATTTAAGAAAAACTTCGAGGAAAACGTTTTATGGACGCCGAGGAAACAGTGGCTGCGTTTCAAAATGCCGTCGAACAGACCCCTAATTATGAGTGGGCAAAGTGCTTTTCTCAGTGGTTCCTTTTTCTCAGTGGTTTATTTTGAAAATATATTATAAAACTAATAACTTGCTAATTTGTTCAGTTTTTGATTTTCTAAGAACTTTCAGTGTCACCCTAGTAAACTTGTATGTGGGGGTAGATAATCTTCGTAACTACTGATACCGAAAATTCTTCGACTAATCGGAAGCTACATTATTGTCGAGTGTCATAGAATGTATTTGATGTTAAAACAAGAAATTTCACGCAGAATTTGTTGCTAGCAGAAATTAGTATGGTATATGATCAAAAATGATATATTATCCGAGCCAATCTTAGTGAAACAGTTTTTCTTGTTGAAAGCGAGCTTAGTAAGTTAGATCATAATCTAGAACAAGTTGTAACTCTAACCATCATGTCGGTATGACATTTTTTGACCAGTGAAATATATTTTTAGAGATCTAAATTAGTTTGACGTGTAGATTTGATTTAGTCAGCATATTTTAATAATATTTTACAGCAGTAGAACTAGCATCAGCACTTTTGTAGCATAAAAATAAATAGTCAAGTGCGAGATCTTTTGTCATAAACAATAATGTTAGTAATGCTACAATCGCGCATCGAGACAAATTGCTTAAGTATACTGTACATATAATAGCAATTGACCTAATATTTGAGTCTAACATATTGAATCTAGGCTCAATTTGAAAAGTAATTTGCTCGAACCCATTCCTTAATTGGTTAGATCTAGATCGTAGGTATATTTAGTCCCAACTCTGTCGAGATAGATACAATCTATCTATACATCCAGTTCGCTAACGTTCGACCGTTCAACCTGAATTATGTATTTAACACCACTACCTCTTGAATTACCTTTTCTATTTTAAGGGGTAGTTAGAAGGGATATATATATAATAAGTCACTCAGTGTGGGTTGCTTTAACTAGTGTGGTATATATTGACTTTTCGTCAACAGTATGTTATTCTGACCTTTGATCGTAATCAATGGTAATATAATTAGAAGGCCCATGGTGTCAACTCTGAACAGTTGTGTTGAACATGATACTGGTATGTCGTCCTACGAAATCTTTTTCCATTAACAATTTCATTAATTCATTGGTGTTTGGTGAACAAGCCTATGAGTAGTTATCCAAGTAAGCATAATATTGTTATGGACCCTTTATTTAAAATAACCGTTTAAACCACATGAACGACTTTTATCAGATTATTGAGGTTTTTTTTTTACTTTCATTAGGTAAGTAAATGAAGTGACACTAACTTTTGAGACGTAAATGTGGTTCCAACACAATTTTCCCGTGTAGGTTCCCGTTTCCAAAGCTATGACAAAAGAGGAATTCAAAGCACTTTGTAAGTTACCTAAGTATGAAATAGGACAAATTCACAGTAGAAGCACAGAGTACCTGACAGTTTCCTGTTAGCCGTTTCGAAACTCAGTTACTGCTCCCAAATGCGACTTCAGTTGCAATAAGCTAGTGTACATTCTCGGATGATATAAAGAGGTTGTAGGCACAAACACAATGAGATAAGACTGCCTGTCTCCTCAGGAACCCTTTGGTGCTCTCTCAAAGTCACTATGGGTAACTGAGTTTGTTTTGAGTAAAGTCTTGGGAATGGTATCTGCGTTCTTAACTAATAATTTTGAGGTTTTGTGTCTACTTTAAGAATTTTCTTCGAACTTTTCTGGTTTTACTACAAAATTAACTGGACTAGTTATATGCTTGTTTGCTTATTTTGGTCAGTATGTAGATTTTCTTCTTTATTTTAATGCAATAATAGCTCATGAATACCACCATAATTTTCAATTTAAATAGTTAAATCGTAACAGCGATTGCAAATAGTTAAATCATGGAGATTTTATTATCTTCCTGCAAGTCTTTGCACAAAATGAAACAATTCAACAATCAATCAATCAATTGCATTGGCCTTGTATTGTTATCTACTTAGAAAGATAAATAATAGATTCATAATAATAAACATCAAAACACCAAATCACAAGTCGATAGGTACGGTACCTACTGCGAAATTAGTTTGACACAGAAGAACTTTTTCCAATTACATTCCCATTTGTCCTACTTTCAAAACTTACTTCATTTATTTATATTGCTTTATATTTTTCCTTACTGACAATTTTCCTGCTATCACCCATAGAGAGTGTTAGTCAATCTGTGATCACTAGGTCAGCAAAGTTAAGTCAAAGTTATAAGTGGGTTTTACCATTTTGCTCGGTAAAAAAAAAATAGTCCCATTTATATGTGAATATAATGTATGATATAATTTATTTAGGTTCATAAAGATCTTGTAGTACATGAGGGACTTACAAACTATGCATTATTGATTACATGGATCAGGTACAACGAATTGTTGGGTGAATCGCTGCTCTCCTAGCTAGATCACTGAGTAATCTGTATTAAGTAGAGACAGTTTAGACTCCCAATTGGGATAGATTTTTTTATATAAAGTAAAACAAAAACTCTTGAAATTTAAATTAAATAAGACAAATTAAAATGAGAAATGTAGTGTGGTGAGTCGAGTAAGTGCGTGTAAGGGTGTGTGTGTGTGTGTGTGTGTGTGTGAATGAGTGAGAGTGCGTGTGAGCATTTGAAACTTTGAATAATAGGAAATAGGGTTACTTTCATGTAGGTGTTAATAAGAACTTTTCAGTCTCGTGGTAGGTTTTATTCCGGCGGAATGCACGGAGGGCGTGTTTGAATTTGCTATGTGGTAAATTATAGGTATACAAGGACGCATTCATTTTATTGTACAAGCAAGGGCCAAGATAGTAGAAAAATCTCTTAGTGTATTTAAACTGAGTTTGATAAACAGTACAAGTCATATCTTTCCGACGTTTGCTAATAGTAGTAAGAGGAGTTTTAAGTGTTGGAGAAGAATGGTTTGCAGAATGAAATGTTGCCTTACGTTAAGGAAACTACAGTTTTTGTAAAGTTCTGCAGTTGGAAACAGAATAGGTCTAAATGTTGCAATTTTCACTATAGCTCTTTGGGAAACTTCCAAAGGTTTAAGCGCAGTTTATGTGGCGACACCCCAACAGCTTATACAATAAGTAATAATAGATTGACACAAGGTGTAATATACATTGCGAATAAGAGACTGCTTAGCGTCGTGTCGAAGAGTTACAAAAATATATTTTAGTTTTCTGACCCTGCCTGTTACCAAGTTTATGTATGTTTTATAATTTAGCTATCAATCTAAAGTAATACCCAGGTACTTAATATTATCAACTGAATCAATGATTGAACATTGTCATGTGTGTAAATGTGTACTGTTACAGGATTGAGCCTTTAAAGTGATGGGAATATCTGGTTGTGAGGTCGGTGAGATATAGAACGTCATCAATTTCGTCTTGGATGTGTTAAGTGTTAGAGCTTGGGATCGAAGCCAGTCAAAGACAGAATCAAAACCATTCTGTGCAATTATCTGAAGTTCTGACCATGAATTAGCAAAAATTTAAGAGCTGTATCATCAGCAAAAGACATTTTTGCATTTAATATTGCAGAGGTCATTTAAAAATATTAGAAGCCGCGTAGGACCAAGTATACTGCCCTGCCGCACACCATAACAAATCGGGCGCTCGTTGCTTTCGGTCACTAATTTTCACCACTTGCATTCTATTTATGAAATAGCTTCTCTAGTTTTAATAAAAGGGTGGAAATGGGAACGGTGTCGAAAGCCTTAGCGAGATTCAGAACAGTTGATTTTCTCTACTATGAAATTGGTTACTTCATGAACTGCATCACAGGTTGCTTATTCTTCCAGAACCCGAATTGCTGAGAAGACATTTTTTTTTTGTTTGTTTGTTTGGCATCTCGCAGGTCAACCTATTGGGTTGTCGTCTGCTTAAGCGGACTTGCCTGTGGTTGCCCTAATAAATTAAGGCCTCCAACCAGGACTTAAACTTAAATACTAACCAAAAACTAAGCGACAACGCTAAGGGCACCCCCTGTGGGGTACGAACCTCGGCTTAGGGCGTCGCTGGAAGAGGGTAGCAAATGACTAGCTGGATCAGGATTGATATTATTTTGGGACGAATTTAAAGCTACAGGCTCAGCGGCGCGGGCTGGCTCGAGCAAGGGTCGGGAGGGGCGTGGATTTGGGCTTCGCGGCGGGCCTCGGCGGCGAGGACGGTAGGACGTCGATCGGGTTTTGGGCTTATGTAGCGTGCCTATGGCCTTACTACTCTCCTGGAGGAGGGTAGTGGCGTCGTCGGGGGCGAGCTGAGAAGACAACAAATTATTTAATATTTATGTGTGAGTATTGCCGTTTGCGCGCATATGAGTAATAGCCGAATAATGTGTGAATGTGTGCGTGAATGTGTCGTCTGTAGCTGGCCCATATGAGTGACATAGTATTTTTTTTGCGAGAATCTGTCCGACTTTTATTCGTTGGTCGAATGTTAGGTTTTGACTTCTTTGGATTAGAGTGTTTTTTTAATGTTTATTTTATAATAAAACGACATCACACCTTTGATTCCCCAGGGTAAGACAGAGGTGTACCTTTAGCAGGTACATCCCTTTTCGCCAATACCTCTTCTTCTTAATTTCGTAGATATTTTTATTTTATAGTGTGCGTCTTTATTTTTGTTGAGCAGAATAAAAAATAAAAATAAATCTTTCTCGTCTCAGTTCTCTCAGTTACCGGTAACCTTTATTACGTACCTGTATATTAAAATTTTTGTAAATGTGAGAACGTCGTCGCCCTTGTGGATTGTAAATTTATAGACCATTGTCTATTTGTTTAACATATGGTACTTGTTGATAGGCCTACACTGTCCTCCCATACCTGTTAACATTGTAATTAAAAAAAATGTAAAAGATAAATATTTTTAAAAGAGTAACCATGGAGTTTCTTGCCGGCTCTTCTCCATAGGAAACGACCAATTGGAACCGTGCACCTAGAATCTGACGTTTCATAAGTGCCCATGTCGCTATAAGTGAAATAAAATATTTTGATTGATTGATTGATTGAAATATTTCTACAGCAATATTTGCGTCTATAATAAATCGAAAACGTGTCCAACTTTATGTAGGTATGTAAAAGGTGCGTACCTATGTCCGTAGATTTAGCGATCTCCAAGGACTACGTTCACTTCGTTTCGTTGTTCGTAAAATTCAGTTCGACACTCCGCTCCACAAAAATATGTCGAGAAAAGTGAATAATGTATTGAACGGAATAAAGTTATGTGGCATACTTCAACTTTAAGCTTGATTTACCTTGTAGCTGGCCAGTTTACTGCGGCTTCATGTTCCATTTATGTTTTAGATTCCGAATGACAAATTGGCGGTATGGAATCTGTTTCCATTTATTGAATTCTAAGAGATAAATTCTGTAAATGCGTTTAGTTCCGTTCCGATGAGCTTTTTATATAAATACTGATGTAAAACATATTTCTTCTTCGTTTTATGAAAGTCCTTTTTTCGATTCTGACTTGGTAAAATAGCCTAGCCATCCGTTTATAAACAATCGATTTAAGACACTGAGAAGACTTTTATTCAAAAAATCTTTCCAACCATTTCTGTTTTAGCGTTCCCTGAAGTCAGCAATCTCTATCAATGTTTATATTTTCGTCCTTAAGTAACTAGAATTTGTATTTGAAAAGAGAAATAAAGAGAAACTTACCTAAAAAACTCAACAGCAAATACGTGCAGATCTTCATTTTCCCGGGATTCCTGTAAAAGAAGAAACCTTGTTGAAATCTTTTTTCAAACTACATTAAGCGTACTCGTTTTAAAAGAAATGTCTTCAGCAAATATTTTGTAAGAAGTTACGCCATAAATTATTCTGTCAACATTATAGATAAGTCGTTATATTTTTTTGCCGTTTTTAGTTTACAAGTATTTCGGTACCTACTACCTCAAGACAAAGCAATTTGAATGTCGATTTAAATGAAAATACATAGACTTCTTTTATTTCCGGAGACGGATTTTAGAACAACTAAAACGTAGGAACACAATATTCCATGTAGTTTTAAGCAATACTAATATGTCACTGTTACTGTATGTTTAAAATTTAATAAAATAAATATTAAACGTTGAAGACAGACGTTGAACCAAAAACTTGTCACAGGTCTGATTTCGGAATGTCTACAAAGAAACCCCGTACGTAGTACCTACTTGGGCAACAACGTGGTTCTCGCTCAAGAAACGTACAAAAGATTGTAGTCCCCGTGTAAGTAAAAGAGACACGTATATTTATAGTTGATCGCTGACTGTTCACACCGCCGCCGCCCGTGAGTACTCGTTTTTCGCAGCGATGAGAGCTATCAAACCTGTTGCGCACACGCTGCTCGTTGCTTGCCAAGTTGGTTGTACTCGACGTAGGTGGGACAGGTTCCTTATTCTATGAGGAGGCCCGCAGTTGCCAGCCGACACTAGCCGGGGATCGTGGAGGGCACACAAATTCCCATGTCAAGTCAGTAAGAGTCTGACAGACCCCTCCGCCCGCCCCAGGGCGGGGGACAACAATGAGGATTTTGCACAAAGGAACAAAAAAACAAAAGGTTCCATAGACTGACTTATGTTTTGCCAATTATTGATAACTCTACCTTATGACGAGTGATGAGTGCGCACTATTGACCTTCATTGATAAAATTTATAAATACCATGAGAAGTTATTTGCACGGTAAAGCTAATTAGGTAGGTAAGTACAGAACCAGACAACAATCGGCCTATTAAAGGATTTCGACAGGAAGTAACCTATTAGAAAAAGTAAATAAGAGAGCAATGGGAGTGAATAGGTAACATTTGGGGCCTGTTTCCAAATGACAAATTAATGTTACCAGCATGTCGATTCTGTAAAAATCTCACCGTGAAGACTTGCGTGGAGTGAGCTGTCAGTGTCATCCCGTTTTGTTGTATCCTTAGAATCAGTGGCACTGACAGCTCACTCCACGCTCACTTCACCGAAGTTGTCCCGGTGAGATGGTTACAGAATAGCACAACAGTCAGTGGCGTAGCGTGCCTTGGCGGGGCCCCGTATAAAAATTTGTTTGGGGGCACATATGAAGGATAAAGATTTTCCACAAAAGAAAAAAAAACTTTGCATAAAATTAAAGGAAATATTTATTCATCATAATTATATATCTTTCACTTTTACCAATTTTTTTACAAACAATTCAAATTAAATATTGACTCTCCTTGCCTTTTTTCGGCAAACTGATTTATTAATTCATTTATAGCTGATGATGACTTTACTTTTTCTGCCTCTTTGGACAATAGTGACAGGTCTGACTGAGGCGTTCATGTCGGGGGCCCCCGTGACCCGGGGGTCCCGTATAATTGATACGGCAGATACGGCGGTAGCTACGCCCCTGACAACAGGTGACTCTTGCAATGTTTTCATATAACAAAAATCAATCCATGCCAATAGGAAGAAAAAAAACTGCCTAGCCTTGTCCCAACCATATTGGGGTCAGCTTCCAGTCTTACCAGATGTAGCTAAATACTAGTATTTGACATGGAGCGACTGTCTATCTGACATCCACAACCCAGTTGCTGAGTAATAGATACCCCTTGGTATGAGACTGGACTGTCAGATTTCGGGCTACTGAGTACCCGTACATACATACATACATAATCAGCATATATAATCCCACTGCCGGGACACAGGCCTTCTCCCTGTAAGATGGATTGGGCCGTAATCCACCACGCGGGCCCAGTGCTGGTTGGTAGATGTCACATGTCTTCGAAATTTTTGTTCTAAGACATGCCGGTTTCCTCACGATGTTTTCCTTCACCGTTTTGAGAGCAGTGGTAATGAAATAATTTACACGCCTGTCTGGGTTCGAACCTACGACCTACAATTCGTAAGTAGCGGCCGTTACCACTGGGCCTCCACATTACCCGTAACGACTATCAATGGTCTACGAATGACAGCCGGGACCTACGAATTGACGTGCTTTCAAGGCACGGGGTCTCGATATGTAATTGATGTTCCACCCATCCACAAACCGACCGCGGCAAGCGTAGCTTTACCTTCGATCGATTAATTAACAACTTCACTTAAATAAAAAGGCCCATAGTCAAACAATGGTGACTTCACCAATCAGTAAAGGGAGAAAAAGTAATTTACACTTCGGAACATTACTTTTTTTGTAGCTGGGTCTACAATGACCAAATATTTCACAAAATACTGGCCACAGATTATCGCTTACAAGACGTCGGGCCTATAACATAGACCCTTGTTACGAGTGACTATCGAATTGGAAGCCAGTGACCTGACTAAGTGCTAATACGAGATGGGAAAGAGGATTCCAGCGATCCGGTCAAGATGAGCCGGTACAACCCCTAGCAATTTAGTTATTGAGTTATAACTTTATCTACTTGACGACGAACATTCTCTGTCCTTGTATTCGCAGAAAAATTTGTTGGAGATTGGAAAATGTGGTCCTTTGTGACTTAGTTCCAGTTATACTTGTTACATTTAAATTGCTTTTCAATATGTTATCTGTAGGTATGATTTGAAGGATTTCAGTATTGAATTTTGAAATTTTTTGACTCCAGTCAAACATACATTTGCAGTAAAATAATGGGTACGGGTCGATGACGTCTCACGACGTCTTATGACGGGTCGAGTATGTCATGCTCACTCAAATGTCTCGTTGACGGCGCGTGTGTTGGATTATTTAGCTCCCTTCAAAATGGTTGAGCTGAATGTTGCTGATCCATGCGTCATTTTCGTGAACGGGCGCCGTCATTTGGGACTGGTCATCTCTTAGCTGCCACGGCTTATTTTAATAATTTAATTTTTGGATTGTTTTTAATAATTTTTTGCTTCTCTCTGGACGCTTTTAACGTGTACGGTTTTTGCACATCGTTCTCACCTATAGTGTCAACAATAATGATGGAACTAATATATTTGTAACAACAATATTATTTAAAAGAGTGTCCATGGAGTTTCTTGCCCGTTCTTCTCCATAGGTAACTACTACGCTTTGGAATGGGCAACTAGCTTCATATTTCTGACTGACCGACTCATTGACAATTCAAAAGTGCCTGTACATGGTTTAATTGATATAAATGCTTTGAGTTTGAGTTTGACGAGAATCCCTGTAAATTAATAATGGTACATGCATGAATCTATCTTTACATTACATAGGACTTTAATATCGTATGAAATAAAACCTTGTTAGATCTACAACGTAATTAAACAAGTTTTTTTCTTCAAATCTCGAATTTAGAAATGAATTAAATTTGCGGTTGTTTTACTTTTGATTGTTTTCTCAGTTTTGTTTTCAATCTGTCAAATCAAAATGATAAAAAGCGGTAAATGTTATCTTTCACCGTCATTATTGTATTACTATCAAGTCGCTGACACCAGAAGAACGTACATGTATCGTCACTATGTTAGAAGAAGACAGAAGTCTTGCAAGTACGGCAAAAACAATAGGCGTGTCACTTTTTCCAGTGCAGCGAGTAGTCCAACGTTTCCGAGAAACTGGGCAGAACACAAGAAGACAAGGAACCGTCAGACCGACATGAACAACGGCTCAAGAGGATCGCTTTATTGTTACGATCATGCTCCGAAATCGGCACCACACGGCAGTTGAAGTAACAAACAAACTTCAGGAGACCCATATAGACGACGTAAGGATATGCACAGGAACATGGACCCGCAAATGGTCCAAAACTTGATAGGGAACATCGAGTAGCAAGATTACGTTACGCCCGCGAACACGTTGAATGAGGAGACGAAGAATGGGCAAGAGAAATGTTTTCTGACGAATCCAGATGTATGCTGTATGCATATGATGGGCGGCGAAGAGTCTACCGACGGCCACGGGGAACGTTTTATTCCAGCTTGTTTTGAGGAAAAACTGCCGTTCGGCGGTGGACTAGTTATGCTTTGGGCTGGAATATCTTCAGAAAGTCGCACGGAGTTAGTGCTCATAGGAAATGGTACGATAACTAGTGACTTATTTAAATAATGTAGGCAAAAAATCAATATTCTTGCATAACAACGCCAGGAAACATACAGCTCAAATTGTAAATGAGTATTTTCAGGACGTTGGCTTCAATCGCATGAACTGGCCCGCAATAAACCCGGACCAGAATCCAATTGATCACGTTTAGGACTAGCTTGGGAGGTGTGTAAGAAATTGAATCCAAGCCCCAGTTACACTTCGAAACCTGTGGTGCTATTCTGTAACCATCTCACCGTGAAAACTTAGGTGAAGTGAGCGTGGAGTGAGCTGTCAGTGCTACTGATGCTAGAGATTGACCAAGACGGGATGACACTGACAGCTCACTTCACGCAAGACTTCACGCTGAGATTTGTACAGAATCGACATGCTGAAACATGCGTTAGTGAAAGAATGGACCAATATCTAGGTCTAGGTCGAGAATTAAGTGAAACGGCTTTTGGATTAAGGTACTTAGGTATCTAAATATGCCATTAGGAATTATATACTATACATACTTGTTTTACCTTAATAACACTTAAACGACCACCTTCATTAATTATAAGCTGCATTGTTATTTTAGCCATTTAAGGACGTAACTTCCAAATATGTAGTAAGGTTGGCGGGTAAAAATATAAAAAAAACAAAATGGAGGGTTAATAAATGAAAAAATACGGAAACCATTTTCATTACCAAATTCATTAAATTTTTATTTACTAAGTGGAATTCAATTCCACTTAGTAAATAAATATTTAATGAATTCACCATTAATTTAATCAACTGCCCATTGATTGAATGCGGTGCCCAAACATTTTCGTTAAGCACGTTACGCCACTTACATCATTACTGTAACTAATTGATATGAATCGATGCGTGACCAATGATCCCGGGGCACGTAATTTGATTACGCTGACGTACACGCAGGTGTACAACGAACCTAATTAATGGAGATAGCGATCTTCATAAGTAACAGTTTATACACAAATAATTGGTGGTTTATCAGTTGAATTCTAACGTAAGAATTGTATTAAAGTTCGAAATTGATATTGGGTGGGTCTGCTTTAATTTTATTACTTCTTTTAGCTTTTTTTGTAAAGTAGTCAATACTCAATACTCAATTCTTTATGTCGTCCGAACAGAACTTATGCAACAAATACGACTACTTTTCATAATCAATCTAAGAAATACAATGAAAGGAAAACGAATTTTTACTATGTAAACTGACTAGTTCTAGACTCATTAGAGTAAAAACCAAGAAACAGACTAGTTTCAGCCTCTTATAAAAGCTGAAAGAACCATAAAACTATTTATGAAGGTCTTAAAACTAGTCTGTAAAGAAAATGTATACCTAAGGCTGCCCACTTGCATGTGTATTTCACATAATTCCATGTTTTGTACTTACGTAAGTCTTTTAAGTAAGTTCTTTTCATTTTAATAACATTGCCACTGAGATTTACTACCGTAACATTCTGTACCTTGAGACTCCGTACCATAAGACTCCGTACCTTAAGAATTCGTACCAAAAGAATTCGAGACTTTTCTCAAACTTACACATGTTTGAGGACATGCGAGCATTATGCAAGGACCAGAATATATGTAAGATGGATTGAAATATCAAATCTGCACCTGTTACTCTGTATTTGATAGGAGGTAGGGATTGACATATGTATGCCGCCGGTGAAATATGTATGAGAATGGGGAAAAAGATAACAAGTTGAATGGATATTTTCTGTGTTGAGCGAGACTTAACTTTACTACCTATTCTTATTCACGGCTATTTTTTTACTTCAAAAAGCTTATCACTTCACCCTTTTAAAGGTAACCTATAAATTATTTAACAACAAATATATAACTAAATTAAATTACTAAATAACTAACTACCTGTACAAATTAATATAAAAAACACTCAGGCGTCGAAGTATTCGTCCGCATCGCTGTCATCTGGAAACGTGCCCAGAAGACTGGCAGCATTGCCACGCTGAATGGCAATGCTAATTCTTTGTCCAAAGAATAATCCAGCCCTCTGGTCACGTGAAGTGTCGACTACTTCCAATCTTACCTATAAATTAGATTTCTGCGTACACAAGTCCAAATTAATGAGCAAAGTAATAACATCAATTCGATCGTAAATTCCCACCCAATTGTAACGAAAAGTGCTACCGCCTGTAGAAACGGTCGAAAAACGGTACAAAACCCAATAAAAGAACGTAAATTTTGTTCACAACAGGCCAAATATCTCAATTTATTGGAATGCTCTCGAATGGGAAACTTGGGTCCCGTTGCTGGACTAATGCGGGATCAATACTGGCCCGCATTCATTATCATTAATGTTAATTTGAACAGAGTTTGGGCGTAAGGATGAAAGGTACGATAGGACCAGGTCACTGGGATTACCTGATAATAATGTGGAAATGTTTTTGTTAAGCTTTGGCATTTGATAAAATTGAAAAATGTTGCCTGAATACTTCAAATTAAATTATTATAATGTGTCAAAAAAAACAAGGAGGGCAAAACAATGTTTAATACATTTCAGATACTTGAGAAGGTAGGTACATTTTTGAGTAACGAGTAAAATAAATAGCAAAATAATGACGATTCCTATATAAAAAGTCCTTTGCAACAAGTAAGTACGGCTGTGTGCTTGGTGTTGATGATTTTATAGGTATTGTTGGTCGTACAAAATAAATCTGTATTATTGCATACTGAAACATAATTTAATTTATTTACCCGGAAAATTAACATTACCTTTAGCGTGGTGTCAACTACCACTTAAATCCTAATCAACAACCAATAAAAACAATACCAATACAAACACGTAATTAACAAAACACAACAGGATCCCCAACAAAACACCCCGCATGATCAGTATATGAGCGGTTCCGAGTACCAGGTGTGTCCAAACAACGCAACTTTTTATAGGGCGCCCGTAAATCTACCGGCAGTAAACGATTCTCGCGAAACACCCATAATGTCTGTTAGAGTGATACAATAACACCAGGAAAGCCTATTTTTTGCTGAGAATTTACTTTAAAGGAAAAGATTACATAAAATTGTGACGGAATTCCCATGTGGTGTGCGGCGGCGTTTTAAGTCCGATGTAAGAAGCGAGCCTATTGCCATCACCCGGGGTGTGTGTTCCTAAGAAAATCCTTAATAAAATCCTAACAAACACTTTGCTTGACTTGAGGATCATTGTTTTTAGTGCGTTCTAAATCACCTGTTAGGTGCTCATACAGACCTTTGCGTTTTGAGTGGAGGATAAAAGTAGGCTAGTAATATTCTAAGTGCCAACACGTTTTAAGAAAATATAAAATAATGGAATAAAATCAGCATAAAAATCCTGCTCCCTCTTCGCTAACGACCTAGGTATAACCTGGTAGGTACGTAGTACTTACCTTATTTTATTTTTATTGTTTTACGTACACCATTACATGTACAGCTCGTTAAACTAAAGGTTTTTAGAAAAAATCATCCTCCGCGGTTTTACGTCATCGTAAAAATCTGACGTTGATCGATGCTGCTCAAAAACATTTAAAAAAAAAATCAACGTTTTTCTTCAAATCTAGACTAAAGAATTATAATTTTTCTGAAGACAAAATTTCTCCAATATGTTTAGTTAACCATTTCAGGATAAGTCTTCCCAGTCTTCTGGGCACGTTTCGGGATGACAGCGATGTTGACGAGTACTTCGACGCCCAAGTTACTCATTTAATTTAGTCCTTGTGTAAAAATTCTATGCCTATATATGAGAAGATAACTTCACCACATAAGTGTATTTTATATTAGTGCACATACCTACACATGCATACCATCACGCCTGCAATCCGAGAAGGGTTGGGTAGATGTGTACATATAGTACATACACATTTCGCCAGTTATGCTTAAGTCCCACGTAATAGGGGGTGACCCTATTACCTCCAACTGGGCAAAAATACAGACTCCGGGGTGGTACTCGTACTGAGAAATTCTAAATAGAAACACCCAATAACACTTTTGCCCGACTTTGCTCTTTATATTAGTGAAATGGAAAAACTGCACAAAGTATATCTTACGCGACGAAATCCAATCCATTGTGGTTCAGCGCCGCATTAATCCACTCATGTGAGTGCTAGAAGAAGAATTAATAGCTATTCATTTCTCATTTCAACCGCACGTACTACTACCCTTTGTTGGTACTGGATAATATCACTTATTACTACGGATCTAAAGAAATTGCTGGTAATGTACAGTAGGTAATAGGGGCAGTTCTTTTGTTCATTCTATGATTTTCTTGGATAACTGGATTTTCAGTCAGTGGGTCGTCTATGGGTCCAAGTAGTTGGAGTTGCAGTATACGTTTAGGGGTACTATGAGCAGCTAAGAAAACAATTAAGAAGTAATTAAATATAATTTTTATTTTACATACATCTAAGTGTCTTTGACATATCTCGGAACCCTGGGGTCCCGGTCCTTTAGAAAGCGTATGAGGGGCCGAAGCTAACTCGCAGAGGGCTCTTAGATAATTTTAAATTGAATGAGGCGTCAACCGACGATTATCCCTGTATGCACTGTGCATGTGCACCCAAGGATAACCCCCGGTTGGTGTTGGACTATTGCAGGATATGTAAAAAATTACTGTGGGTTTGAGTGGTTAAGACGTACTGGTTACCAAGAACTACGGAAGGACCATGGATGTTTAATACATAAAATACACGGATAAAATGGCAGGGGGTAACTTGCACACTCAATAATGGGCCAAGCGACAAGGGACATACATACATCTTATTTTTATTTTATTGATTACTTATATATTTCTGTATCTGTCCGTGACATCACAGCGGGCCCTATCAGAATACCAGCGCTGTGACACTTATTTTTTTGTTTTATTCCTTTATTTTCCATCTACTCAACGACAGTTACTAACTCAATGTGACTCCGTACTAGTTTGAATAAATTGGAAATATTTTTACTCTCGTGCACACTGGCGACGCCACAGCGCGACACAAAGGCACCGCGTGTCGCGCGACGAGCGATGCCTTTGTGTCGCGCTGTAGCGTCGCACCGTTTTGTGGGAGCTTTTAATAGAGAGAGCCCTGGCACCCATAACACAAGTTCAATCTTAGCTTGGGTACCAGTGGAGTGTCATAGTATTAACCTATCGCCTTTATTTTAATTAAAAAAAATTGAAATAAAGTTATTATATTATATATTATTTTTTAATGTCGCAGCATTATGCTGAGATAGGGGGGGGGGGGCTTAAGCCTCGTAAGGTTTATTTTTTTTTTTTTTTTTTGCTTTTTGAGTGTGTTTAGTTTAGTATGTGATATTCCTGTGCGAGCCACAATATAATTATACTTTATCTTTCTTATTTCTCTAAAAAAATGTTTTGGCATAATCAAAAATATTTTTTTAACGGAAATCTACCAATTTTATTGCAGTATCCTTGACCATAAAACCATTAACGTCCTGATAAGCATGCTCCAAGTCCTGCGCCCCTAAGGCTATATACTCCAAACGAATTTTCAATAAAAAAACGAAATACGAGATTACTCGATTTACATCAATACCTCTAAGCCCTTAGGCCGTCAGACCCTTGGACACACAAGGGTCAAACAAAGTTGGAACACAAGCCTGAATTTCCAGATGAAGATGAACAAAATGACAGGACTTTAAAAAAATAACATGACCTTTTACCTTGTTTCAAAAATTGGGAAACATAAGTTATCTAAACAACGTTAGTTTGGCGAATAACTAATTTAATAAAGGTCTTATATTTTGGGTAGAATACACCTAACTCTTTTGTATATTATATTACTAGCTACTTCGTCTATATTTATTTTTATTCCATCTATGCAATGCACACTAACGACAAATTTACAAGAGTAGAACAATAGGTAGTCAAGAGTTTTCAAGACTATTTTGTATAAATACAAAATAGTCTTGTATATATACAAAATAGTCGTCGTTCACCGACCCACTGCGTCGCAACGAATTACCCTCCAGCGATATAATATCGTTTTAGTAAGCGATAAATAAATAATGTCGCGAAGATTTTTTATGACTTTTTTTTAGCTAAGGGTCGTAACAAAAAATCAAATTCTTCTGCTTTAATAAATTATAAGTTAGTATAGATTATTAACATTGCAAGGTTAAAATTAAGTTATTGTTAGATTCTATTATAAACGCCTACGCCTAAGTCGCCATAGCAGCTTGTTAGAAGCATGGAAAACAATAAATACCAAATAAGATTGGTATTTATTGTTTTCCATGCTTCTCTTCCTAAAAAGCTTGAAAGTATCAAAATGTTCTTTGTAACTTTTTACCGTTTACGCTCTATGGATGGTTGCAAAAAACATTCATAGGTATATGGCAGGTAGACGTGCTAACCGAAAATTAATAGCAATTCATTTCTCATTTCGAGCGCACTTGCGCTACCAACGTAATGGAAAAGATAAGTTATGACCAAATGATGACTTCGCTTGTAAAAACCTTATACAAGCTGCTGTTAGATAAAAAATCTCGGTGTGTAGTAAAATTGATTTCTTATGTGTTGAAAGTTCCATAATTCACGAGGAAAAGTTTAACCTATTTTAACTATCGAACTGTCTTGTCCTGTTCCGTTATGTTAAAATTAAGTTTCACAGAGAGGAACAAAACAGTTTGATAGTTAAAATAGATTCATACATCGAATGGCTTTACTATGAATAAGATGGTGAGTGTGTGATTTCATTAATTTATCCTATTAAAACTTTTAATCCTTTTTTTTTTCAGAAAAAAAGGTAAACCAAGACTGGTAGCTTAGTTTTCTTAGCGATTTTTAAAGCTTTCTATTCTATAAGTACCACTAGACGGGCAAAATATTTGTTATCTGTGGTTACAAATACCTACCTACTCGTATTGTTAAGGTTTGTCACAAGGTTTAATTAATGTCTGTGTTCGCACACGTCCAAGACTGTATTAATGGGAAAAAGCGTTTTCTGTATGGCTCCTAAAATTTATAATAAAATACCACAGTCATGTAAAGATTTGCCGGTTAATTTGTTTAAAAAAAAGGTTCGAGATTTAGTAACAGACGTGTTATTATAATATAGATGACTTTTTGAATGACATTTCAAAAAGTTTACACATGCCTTTTTTGCATGTATACGCATGTTTTGACAAATAAAATTATATTTATCTTTATCTTTATCTTTATCTTTATCTTTATCTTTATCTTTATCTTTATCTTTATCTTTATCTTTATCTTTATCTTTATCTTTATCTTTATCTTTATCTTTATCTTTATCTTTATCTTTATCTTTATCTTTATCTTTATCTTTATCTTTATCTTTATCTTTATCTTTATCTTTATCTTTATCTTTATCTTTATCTTTATCTTTATCTTTATCTTTATCTTTATCTTTATCTTTATCTTTATCTTTATCTTTATCTTTATCTTTATCTTTATCTTTATCTTTATCTTTATCTTTATCTTTATCTTTATCTTTATCTTTATCTTTATCTTTATCTTTATCTTTATCTTTATCTTTATCTTTATCTTTATCTTTATCTTTATCTTTATCTTTATCTTTATCTTTATCTTTATCTTTATCTTTATCTTTATCTTTATCTTTATCTTTATCTTTATCTTCATCTTTATCTTTATCTTTATAAGCCAATTAATTTTGTAAAACTGGTGATTTATTAAACCACAGAGATACTCGTAGTTACTGTAAAATATTAGGCTCATTTACATTTACTGTTAGTAGGTATAGTTTTAACATAAATACTAGCCTTTGCCTGCATACTATGCAGGTTTTTCTCCTTAGCAGCTTTTAAACATAGTCATTGGACTCCTATCCTACATGTAGGATTCCTCAACTCGATTTTGACAATTGTTCACACAAAGCAACGTCTGTTAAACACAAAATCTAATTAATTATTCGATCCATCTAGTTAACGTATTTGTCCATTTTAAGACATCCAAGAGTGATTTGTGATTACTTATTATACTACCGTAGGTACGCCATGTTACCTGATATAAGGACTTACGTATTTTCCATCATTTTAAATAAAACCATAATGCGTACATGCAGAAGTCTGTGCAGCATAAACAAAAGACGCGAGCAATTCTCGCACAAGCAAAGAGTAAAATATGGAAGCAACATATGCCCATACCCATTCCCATTCCCATTCGTCCGAATTTTAATATTCTTGTTGTTACATAGTATTCGCAATAAACAGCCAACGAGTAAATGTCATTTTAAATGGAATTTTATTTTGACGTAAACGTTTAAATAAATAAGTTAAAAAGAACATTTCAAATACAAGAAATACTTTCTAGTTTAAATATTTATAACCACAAACAAAATTTAAAACTGTTTAAAAACCTTCAAATACCATTAATTGAATTATAAAAATTGGTCTCTTATGACCAAAAACGGAATATAATTAAATACTATGACGAGTACCCATGATAAAATATACTATCTAAATACCCTACTAGTAACATCATGTAAAATCAACATGCTATCACGTGTTCCACTCGATCGCCTCCAAAGCTGCAATATGACCACCCTGCATTAGATGACAGCCATTATCCTTAGATTATTACTTGCATTTCTCACGCGAACATCGAGCGAACTAACCCTAATCAACGCCACTATGATTTATAAGAAACCCAAGGGAATTCCATTGTGTTACGGGAATTTTAGAAAAGAGTTGTCTTGTGAAAACATTTTTAAACGGGCTCTGAACAATGGAGACTGTAATTCGTGTTGCCGAGAGGTGGTCGGGTTATGTAAGCCATAATATAGTTGTAACAGCGTTTTCCAAGCTCATGTTAGCGTTTTAAAAGATTTTATGAAAATTACATATATAAAGTTGCTGGAGGCCTTAAAATTGATTATACTGCCGCATCTGGTTGGTTTCAAAAGCGTTTATATGTAGTTAGTTCTAAGTAAAAGGCATAGATGATAAACGATAATCCTTATATGCAAATAGGTCTATTCGAGACTAATCATATTCAAACCGAACCGAACCCACAAATCTAAGCCTCTGATTGACTACACTCGATGGATTGTATTAAATGCGTTTCACTGGTTTCAATTGAGAAAGCATTGGTTGTTACAATATGTCATTATCACATTCAATTATGGCCTTCTACTGGCATTCTACTGGGTGGTATCTTAGGAGTAGACAGTTTTTCAATAAAACCAGGATATCCACCTTAATGACCGCAATGTTTCTCGAGTAGAGGGTAATTGGTTTACTGTCTTAAATGTATTAGGTAACTACTAGAATTTCTGCAAAGTTAACGCAAACTATGTTTAAATAAGACTGTGTACTCAGGTAAACTCAAAGTGAAACAAAAAATAAATATAGAACTCGAACACTTAACTCATCTCTTGAACTTTCCAGGAAGAAAACGCCAAGCACCATCTGTTTATGTAGCTGTACATAATAAGGAGTCAAGGAATTCGTTTTGAAAGAAGAGCAACAGCATTCTGTGGTGAGGAGCTGTGGTGGCCCAGTGGTAACGGCCGCGAATTACGAGTTGTAGGTCGTAGGTTCGAACCCAGGCAGGCGCTTTACTTTGTGTTAATTATTTCATCACCACTGCTCTCAAAACGGCGAAGGAAACTAAAAAGTTCGAAGACATGTGACATCTACTAACCCACACTGGGCCCGCTTGGTGGATTACGGCATACACCCTCTCACAGAGAAGAGGCTTGTGTCCCAGCAGTGGGATCATAATAGGCTGATTATGCAACAGCATTCTAATAGTACTTGATATTATTTTATCAATATATACTTTATTAACACCACAAAAATCTCTTCCAGGCAACCTTGGAATGGACAGGGTGCAAATAATAAGTATACATTACTGATACTGCGGTCATCATCGCTGTCGTCACCAAAACGTGGTATTTTTCAATGAGTGTGAGTTTTTTACCATTATATATATATTTTTTTTTTTAATGTAATGTGTCAATATTGAGACATTACATTACATATTATTAACTGACACTCGCAAGAGCTACTGCAGAGAATGAGGTTCTCGGTTTGATTCCCAGGTCGGGCAAAGTGTTATTGGGTTTTTCTATCTAGAACATCTCAGTAGCAGCCCGGAGTCTGGATTTGTGCCCGGTTGACGGCTATACCTCTTGCGACCACTAGACTAACGAGTTAGTAGGATAGATATAGATACATAAATAAATAATTAAATGAGAAAAGTAGATAGAATGTTAAGTAATATTTGGTTTGAAATTGCAATGCAAGCTTGTGAACATAATAACGTTGCGCTACCCTATTCCAACAACATAAACTCGGAAATTAAACGCAACAGGAACATAATAAGCAGCTTCAATAAACAAGCCAGCAATTTATTTAGCGCAGCTAAGTTCTGCCAACACATTCTCTTGACTAACCCAACATGTTTAAAGTTGGCAAGTCCCAAGTGGCCGTGTCGTTTGCACCGCCTGGAGTGCAGTAACGCATCCTACGTATTATGAACGACGGTTCATGTAAATATCTCTGTACTTCGACTGTTTATTGGTCTAAGCTAAGCAAAGGCTTGTTGTTCGATCAAACCTTTTTTTTTTTTTAAGGAGGGAAATCATCAAATGACTTCACACGCCCTCCATCTCTGGGTGGAGCGGGAGGGCGTGTCAGACTTTTACTGACTAAAACCCACCCGTGTTCCTTCAATTGCCTGTGCCAGGGCCACGGTTACTCTTTCGAATTACCCGCGACACTGAGGCGTCGGCCCTATCGGACCCCGTCACTTTGTGCTGACATCTCTTTGAGGCGCGCGTCGAACACGACACGCCGTCGACCCGGGTCTGGTCCTTACCGGACAGCGAGCTACCCATTGCTCGCCGTCCGCAATGTTCGACCAAACCTGGGGTCCTATTCTCTAAGCCTGTCAACACAGTCATACTTTGAAAACAGTCATACTTTGGAATGAATAACTCTCGATGAATTTTATATTCAATATCTTCTGCCCGCAATTTCATTAGCGTGAAATTTCTTATTCCCCCGACCCGCATTTCATCGCATCACCTGCCCGCGCTATATCATGTTCCCCCGACCCGCATCGCATCGTATCACCTGCCCGCGCTATATCTTGTTCCCCCAACCCGCATCGCATTGCATCACCTGCCCGCGCTATATCATGTTCCCCCGACCCGCATCGCATCGTATCACCTGCCCGCGCTATATCATGTTCCCCCGACCCGCATCGCATCGTATCACCTGCCCGCGCTATATCTTGTTCCCCCAACCCGCATCGCATTGCATCACCTGTCCGCGCTATATCTTGTTCCCCCGACCCGCATCGCATCACATCACCTGCCCTCGCTATATCGCTTCGTGTTCGCTTAGCGTTCTCTCTGTTTTTTTTTCTCATCTCCTAATGGCCTGCTGTTACATAGCCTTAAACATTCCTCAAGAATTGGGCTATAAAATGACAAAAAAAGCATTTTTGAAATTGGACCGGCATTTCCAGAGATTACAAACTTACAAACAAACAAATTTTACCTCTTTATTATAATTATAATGTAATGTAATGGCATTCATTTTTAGTTCGGGTCCCTAACTAATATTATGTCAGAAGGTGACACGCAGTAGGGAACGCCCGAAACTAAAGATTTCGTGCTTGGAGAGTAGATCCCTATATGGTGAAGGGTTAAGTGGACCTCAGGACCTATACGCATTTTTTATAATGCCTACATTTATATGATTCACTGCAGTAAACAAAATCAGAAAAATATAAGATATTCTTCAGGATGTTTATGCTAGTTAGATAGTGTGTTGAAAACAATATACAACTAATTTGATACGATAGAAAAAAAATACGAAGATACCTCAACCAAAAAATCTTTTAGCGATTAAAACCTCTAATGCAATGATTCCGATTTTTTGTCATACCATTCTACAAGCAACGTATTAACATCATAGTGTTTTATATCTTTAGTAAATAAATAATTGCTTCATTTTTTGCAATAATCTACCATGTTAGAATTGGGTCATCGCGCTTCTCTTTCTATACTATGCAATCTGACAATTATGGCAGCGGAGTTTGACATTATGGTGTCAAAAACCACGCACCAATTGCCTTTCTTAAATAACGTTTCAGTGACGTCATTCGCCGGTAAATTACAGACGCCTTGTACTCTACATTTAAGCTAGATTCGAAATCGATTTTCCAGGAAAAAATATTTGAAATGCAATACCAAGCATAGTATTTTTAAATTATACCTACCTACAATTTTGAAATTGGTTTTTTCTCATAAGTGTTCACGAGAAGATCTTTTTTGAATTTTGCGTAAGCGCAAGGTATTTTTGCTGTGTGTGACTGTTGTACGGTTTGGTTTGTGTAAATAACTCTGTGCTGTTTATTGGTCCAGACCAAACAGAGGTTTGTTTGACCAACCAGACGGTTGAGTCCAATTCTGGAGGTGAACGGAAACAGATTTCAAAACAATGGTTTTGGATAATCAAACATTGTTTTAATGAGAGTGTGTATGAATGTAAATGTTTGTTTGATTATTGAAAAAAAAAAAAGATAATCTTTATCAGAAGTGCAACTTTTATAACCAAACCAGAGAAGTGTTTACGTTGTGATCTTTTGATACGAGACTCATCTCATCAGACTCAGAATGTATTCTTTGCTCACAAAGAATACATTCTTAAAAAAATTGTATTAATTTTACGCTTGATATTTTATGTTCGATTTTGATATTATTAAGGCCTAACTGAGTGTATCTAACCTTCGTAGTTTTGGTTTTGTTTTGTCCTTCGGTACGGAACGCTAGTCTAGTAACAGGACAGTTTTGCTTGAAACTGTAGACTCGACGGTTTTTCTGGGCATAACGGTAGATGCCAAACTTCAGTGGGGCCCACATATCTCAAGCTTAGCGGGGAGGCTCAGTTCAGCCGCCTACGCCGTCAGGAAAGTAAGACAATACACTGACGTTGATACAGCTCGCTTAGTCTATTTTAGTTATTTCCACAGCGTTATGTCCTACGGTATTCTGCTGTGGGGCAAAGCCGCTGATATTCAAAATATATTCGTCCTTCAAAAACGAGCTGTCCGAGCAATTTATCAGATAGGAGCCAGAGTTTCTCTTAGAGATTTTTTTAAAGATATTGGTATTCTCACGGTGGCATCTCAATTCATCTTCGCCAACATCTTATATATTAGGCAAAATATACACTTATACACTAAAAACAGTGATTTTCACAAAGTAAACACCAGAAATAAGAACAAACTACGTGCTCCCTTTCACCGGCTTCATAAGGTCCATAACTCATTTGTTGGGCTTGGTATAACCTTTTATAACAAGTTGCCCTCTTCTTTACTAGATTTACCTTTTAATGCGTTTAAGGCCCAAGTAAAATCCAACCTTTGTTCAAAGGCATATTATTCCATTAACGACTACATAAACGATAAGAACTGTTGGTCGCTGTGATTAACTCAAGACAATGTTCGTGTTCTTTCTCCAGAATCAGCTTACTAACTGACAGGGTATATGAGTTCATATATTTTTTTAATTTTTTATTTGACGGTATAAGTCAATTATTTTGTTGTCTTCATTTATTATTGACATGATCTACTCATTACAATGTTTTTAATGAGCTGTATTGCAATATATGGTTAGCTAGCGACCTCGACAATTGATAATATTATTCTTGCCTGAGCAACCAACAGCAGGTTCGTCATGCTCCCTTAGATGTCACTGCTTGCGGTAGCGTCGGGGGTCGGGTTTCCTCCTTCCCTCAAATATGGCGAGGGGGGTAATGGCTGACCTTTGCGTTATGCTCGTGAACGGGTGCTGCTTGTGGTGACTGGTCGTCTTGCTGCCTTTGGTTTTATCATTGTTACAGTAATTGTTCTGTTGATTTATTTTACTTTGATGGTCCTAGTTTATCATTTATTTATTTTATTTGTTTGTATAATAATTCCAGTATTGCATATGTAAGCTGCCATGCCCTTTAGGCCCGAAGGCTTTATTTATGTATTTGTGTTTTTTTCTTTTTTTTTGTCATTGGCGTTTCGGTAATTACTTGCAATTGTTTAGAATCAAGTTCTTCTAACCGAACAGACAGCTGTGCTGCTGGGGAGTTTGTTGCGCCACTTCTTCTTCCCAGCTAAAACACTAGGAAGTGGTGAAGGGCGGGCTTTTTGGGGGACTGTCTTATGTAATTTTGACGTTCGAAAAGTGCTGATTCTCAGCCTAATTTGAATAAATGACTTTTGATTTTGATTTTGATTTGATTTTGATTTTGAGGATTGGGATATTGGGTTTTCCGAAACCTCATTTTTGAAGGTTGAAACAGTCCAATCAACATTCCTAGTACCTAGTTCAAAAAGTTTTTTTTAATCACTGGGCTTCAATGCTGTTGAAAGTGGAGGTGCATGTGAGTTAGAAAAAACATAAATGTGAGGATATTTATTATACTGACTTGGAAGGGGGTTTTCTTCTTTCAATGAAGTATTAAGCCGACCACTTTCCACACCGCGGTATATGGCTCTTATTAGCGGCCAACACATGTTGAATCACTTTTGGTTCCTCCCTTATTGTTTCCACTATTGGTTCCACGTTTAATATTGCGAGTATTTTGTTTACACATTCAAAGTTATAAGAGCAAAGTGTGTCCAACTGAATTGTCACAGGAATATTTTAAGTAAAATTTTAACTTTCTGTTCATACTTTTACTTTGGCCATTTCGTTTAAACTTACGTGTTTTTAGCTATGTGCCTATTTTGTTCTCATTAGCGTCCCAAATGTTTCGAACCAGAAGTCCTACGCTTAAATATTTCTTTAGAGGCAACAAGTTCTTTAGAAGCCAACAATGGAACGGTATTAGGAAATATTCACGTATAGATAATACCTATTAGTTTGTTTACTCGTTCATTGTCATAAGTAGGAATTTTGTCCAAATGAATCCTCACAGGAAAGTTTTAAACAAAATTTTAACCTCGCATTTATACTATTATTTTAGCCATTTCGAGGTATAAAGTTGGGCAAGAAATGCGGAAGATTTAAACGTGGTACTGTTATGAATACTGTTGTAACAGCCTGTAGTTAAGTTGTACCAAAAATTTATTCAGCACAAAGAAGAATGCCCATTTTTTACCCGACTATGTAAAGAAATGAAATAAATTTTTAAATTTTGCTAATTGAATTGTTTATTCATTACGCTTATCACAATGTTAAAATAAACGCAGGAATAATATATTTTTTCATATTTCTATAGGCTTATTCTACGTCAAGGGTCAATTTTTGTAACGCATCTCAACTACCCTGTTTTTACGACGTTATTTTACATACTGCTACTTGACTTTATTATTTTGTTCCATTTCTTTTTTCCGTTATTTTTTATTCTTTGTTAATTAACATTAATTTAAAAAAAAACATAATAATTAACATAATTAATCATGCAATAGGTAATTGAGTTGGCACGATTGAAACGGTTTTTTTGACATTTTACATTTATTGCTCGACACTCAAGTTATAGTGACAATCGTCGATAGTCTAAGCAGTGACATAAGGGCAGTTGGTTTCAAGGAATTCACAAAGTAAAAACTATTGGAGGTCGCATTGTGTGAAGGCACTGGCCTGCGTGAATAATCTTATTTACACATGTCTAAGAAGAAGTGTCACCGATTTAAATAAGCATAGTTACGACTTTGTTTATGTTCTTTTGTATTGTCAGTTGTGTGTAAAATATTGACCATAATAGATTAGGTCATATACAACTGCTGCTCTTTTTATTGCTACTATTTTCCAATAGGTTATGGTCCCAGAGCACAATTGGGCTAGAGCATATTTAATAAGTTCAGTGGTTTGAATATTGATTTTGAACCTGTGAAACTTACTAAATATAAATTATGTCATCTGAAGTTGGCATAAGTAGTATTAAGAAGCTGAAAGGATCGTCCGATTTCCCAAACTGGAAATTCTTGGTGCGAAATTACTTGGAGAATAAAAACTGGTGGGGAGTAATTTCTACTGATGTAGTAAGTGCTGACGTAGACCGGCAGGCACAAACGACATTATGCTTGTTGTTAGAACCAGAGTGCTTTACCCACGTGTACAATGCGAAGAAACCTCTGGTACAGCTTACAGAAAGCGTATGAAGACAAGGGTTGGGGAAGACGTATTCATATTCAGCGAGAGCTTTTCAACTGTAAGTTAGAGAATTTTGATTCTAGGGAAAGTAACATACCAAAAATTTCTTTCCTGACACAACAATTGTCCGATATTGATGCTCAAATCCCTGAAAATTTGATCATATCGATTTTGCTGGGTGGCTTGACCGATGAGTACAGCCCTCTCATCATCGCTGTAGATAATAGTGGACAAGAGATCACGTTAGAGCAAATTCAAATGAAATTGTAACAAGAAGGAAGTAGACAAAGTAAGTTGAACACAGAGTACGAACAAGCCTTAGTTACACGTTAAGTATAGAACGATATCAGATCTAACACTAAAACTAACGATCGTAAGCAGAAGTTTGTCTACAAGTGTTTTAAGTGACACAAACTCAAACTCAAACTCAAAGCATTTATTTCAAATAAACCCATTACAGGCACTTTTGAATTGTCAAGGGGTCGGTCAGTCAGAAATCGAAGTAGGTACCTATGGAGAAGAACGGACAAGAAACTCCATGGAAAGCCACAAGCACAAGCCAGGACACAAGGCGTCCGAATGCAAGGAGCGGATAAAAACCGCGAATATCTGCCTGAATACTAAGGAGGCGATAAACAAAAATAAGTGGTATTTAGATAGTGGATGCTCAAATCATGTGACAAGGGCAACATGAAGATCGCAGTAGCAAACGGCGAGAAATTAGTGGTGAAAGGACGAGGAAATGCTGAGCCGCGAGTCGGCGAAAACGAAAAATTAATTCTAGAAAACGTTTTACTAGTTCCTGATTTATCCATGAACCTAATTTCGGTAAGTGATTTGACCAAGAAGAATTATTACATGAATTTTGATAATGGAGGTTGCATGATTCGAAAGAAAAATCGATCGTTGCAAGATGTCAAGAGGTCGACGGAATTTATATGAAATGACAGAAAATAAAAATAACGTCGCGAATATGACACTGTCAAAACAAAATGAAAATATTTCGAACATTTGGCATACAAGATTAGCTCATTTCTCGCGTAATTATATGAATAAAATGAATATGTTACTCAGCGGTATGGAATTTAAGAGTACCGATTTATGCGAGCCGTGTATTGCATGTATCGAAGGAAAGACATGCAAAAGTCCCTTTAAAAAACAAGGTACGAGAGCGAACGAGGTCTTACAGCTGGTTTTAGCGATGTTTGTGGACTAATCGAGGAGCCGTCGTTCGGTGGTTCGAGGTATATTCTTCTATTTATTGACGATTATATTCGGAAGACTCATGTTTATTTTTTGAAGAAAAAAAGTGAAACTTTCGATAAGTTCCGTGAATACAAGGCGGAAATTGAGAATGAGACAAGTAAATCTATTAAATGTTTGAGATCCGACAACGGCGCAGAGTACTGTAATGGTTAATTTAAATTATTTTTGAAGTCTGCAGGTTTAAAACACCAGACGACTGTACCGTACACGCCGGAACAAAATTCTGTCTTTTCGGAACAAAATTCTTTCCAGGTCCAGTTGAAAACCAGCGTCAGGCACTAGTTGTCTGGCATTTTTTTTTTGCTAAACTGGGCCGTTATGGTGCAGCCGTGAGGCACACTACCCTGCTAGTTTCATACTTCGCACTGTACACTTTTTTTATTTTCATCTTTATTTTGATTGTTTTTCTTATAAACCTACTTTGTGTGCCTTTTAGTCTGTGCCAAATGAACGTTTTTTCTTTTCTTTCTTTCAATAAAACGGCTTTTTATACCATAGCTAGGTAAGTATTCCTATTGTAGACTAAACTTCGTGCTTTAAATAATTAGTTTCATCACTTTTTTTCTTTATATTTGGTAACGGCAAAGCCTAACCTAAAAGTAACATTAATATTTTGTGTAATTTGTTGCGTTTAAATCGTAAAAAAATCTCTATGACATTTTTTATAATCTTACAGATAGTCTTTCTACTATGCCTTATAACTATACATAACATTCCATTGTCAGGTTTTTAAATGTATGGGAAGTGGGCATTGTTCTTTGCACGTTATACTTTTTCGTATCTTCTTGCCTTCCTTTTTAGTATGTCCTGTATTCTCCCCCTGATATAAATAAACGAAAATGTAGGTGCAACAGAGAGTAACAAAGCAGCCCATCACCAACTCTATTTGGGTCAGCTTCCAGTCCAACCGGATGGAGTTGAATACTAGTATTAAACATGTAGCGACGGCCTATCTTACCTCCACAACCCAGTTAACACGATACCCATTGGTAAGACTGGTTGTCAGACTTTCGGGCTCCTGACTACCCGTAACGTCTGATAAAGATTTATGAATGAAATCCAGCACCAACAGCTTAACGTGCTTTTAGAGGCACGGAGAAGTCTCGGTATGTAATGGATGGTCACCCATCCTCGAACTGACCTCAGCAAGCGTAGCTTAACCTTGCGGCGATATACGATTAAGAACAAGTACCTACACAAGTAATTATACTAATCTTCAAACATGAACATTGAATACGCGAGCAACTGAGCCAAGAGGTTAACGTCATAATAGTAATTACCTATAAGTAACGATTGGTAGGCGCATTAGTCATCGTAGTGTGATATTATTAGCAGCCAGCTGGAAGCTTCCCTTCCTTAGTCACCTCTTTCTTCACGTGACGAAATGAATTGATTATATTCTAATATCAAAATCAAAATGTTTTGTTTGACATAAACCTGTCAGGGGTGCAAGTTCCAATTGGTCGTTTCCTATGGAGAAGAGCTGGCAAGAAACTCAAAGGTTACTTTTTTTTAAATATTTGACTTTTACAATGTTTTCAAATTACAGTGTCAATAGGTATGGGAGGACAGTGTAGGCCTGTCAAGAAGTACCATATGCTTAACAAATAGACAATGGTCTATAAATATACAATCAAAAAGGTCTACAACGTTCTCATATTTACAATATATACATAGTCTACTGGTCGCAATCGCTACTGCTGAGCATGAGGTCCTGGGTTCGATTCCCAGGTCGGGCAACGTGTTATTGGGTTTTTCTATCTGGAATTTATCAGTAGCAGCCCGAAGTCTGGATTTGTGCCCGGTAGATGGCAATAGGCTCGCCCCCTATTACATGGGACTTAAACATAACTGGCGAAATGTGTGTGTACTATAGGTACACCTTTGCCCAACCCTTCGGGGAAACAAGGCGTGATGTTATGTATGTGTAAAATATACATTAATAAAAAAAATATAAAAACAATTTAAACCAAATGACAAAATTGCCATTTCAACTGTAACAAATCTGAAGTAATATGCTGTTCACAAAATCCACTAATAAAGAGTTGAAGTTAGAATAGTAGGTATATAATGTCAAATAATGTGAATATTATGTCAAAGTGGTATAAAAAAATCATATAAAAAAAAACACCTTAATTTGGGAGCAATTATTAGAAATTTACATAGTGATGCCGTTAATGAGGTACCAAGGAAGCCACATGTGCAAAACGAATGGTGGCAAAACTCCTTGTCTTTGACGTTAATATGCGTTTTTGATAAGGATACTTATGATGTGGGTTTTGAACTTTCCATCTCTAAGCTCTGAAACCGACTTTAGCAACTTTTTATAAAATCGGATACTGTTTATCAGAACTGACTTGCTGGTTGACTTCTAAATTTGGGTATAACAATTTCATTTTTACTACGTGTATTTATATTTATGGAAATCGCATCTTATTTTAAAAGGTCCTAAGTTTTTGCAAACATACAAAATACTTTCTAAGATATAAAGAGAAGGCTGTGTTAGTGTATCAATTTCTTTGAATTTGTTTCTAAGAGACTCGCGAGGACCCATTTCATATATCGCGTGGATTGCCGTCTTTTGTAAAAATGAAAATTGAATCTACGTCAGCTGCTGATCCCCACAGCACAGCAAATCTTATTGTTGTAGTCTTGAGCTCGGCTTTTGAAAGGGAAGGATTGTATCCAAGTATTCGAGCAATGTCAGGCATTCGAAAATCATATTAAATTCAGTACTTGCATTCCAAACGCTCCCACATCTCCCCTATTAGGCATAGCGACAAATATTAATCGATTTTTAATCACGAATCGAGTGAATTCAAGCCTAAGCGTCACTTGTAACCGTGACTCTAATATAGCCAGTGTACACATATGGCCGGATATTAATGAGGCAATCGGCGCGTCGGACCGACGGAACCCGCTCGCATTAGGGGCCCAAATCGGTCATCCATTATCCAAGCCTTGATGGCAAAATATTAACTTTTATAGTCTTTTATGATTATAGTATCGATGTAAAGCATAGTATCGATAAACCGATAGAGCTGGTACGGCACTAAAATTGATTGATATGTAGTAATTAATGTTCGGCTGGTCGTAAAGGAATGAGGTCAACTTGAATAGTATGTTTGGTGCAAAATGCCCGAAATTAATTTTGAGTGTGATGTCGTGCTTTCAGTAATCCGGCTGTGTGGTGGATATGACATCATCATCTCGCTGTGGATTATAATTGCTAGTCAAAATTTTTAGGGTGAGTTTTAATGAAAAGAGTAATTTTCATTAGGTTTTTATAATTTTCTTGTCCGTTGTTAGCAGTTGGCGCAAAGTTGGTACATGGGATTGCAAGACATTGATTTTTACAGTTTTATGCAGATGGAGATTATTGAGATGAGTCATGCTAATAATAAAATACAGAAAAGCTACGAAATTCTACGAAAGTAACGTAGCCCGCCCACACTCTCGTAGCAGCTGTAGTAGCAACGTAACGTAGCAACAATCTTATGTGCTACGCACCAAAGAACGGCTACGGGCCTACTCAAGGCGCAAACTCTAAACAAGGCGTTATACTGTTCTAACATTTTCGATAAAGAAGTATTTTGGTAGTGTGATTTTAAAGAGATACATACACTACATACTGCTCCGCTGGCCAAAACCTAGTGCATTATCTGCTCAAAACACCGAAAATACCAACAGAAAATCAGTAAAGCAATGCCATATCACTGCCATCCCAAATGCACAGTGAAAACACCTCGCGTATTCCGATAATGTCGTCATTTGTTTCCACTGAGCATCAACAGTGGCGTTATTGAGCAAAAGCACACAGTCATTAGCATAATGCGCTCCCGAATATCAGTTCTCAGTTCAAATCGGTATCGATATGAAACGATTTAACTTTCGATATGTAAAGTGGTTAATTCATTGCTCTTTTAGTGGCGATTAAACCAATAATGTTGAAATAGGGGAATAAACGGTGAAAATACACGCAAGGCAGATAATGTATGTTTTGGGGTAGACTAAATGCTAAGATGTGTTGTACCAGGTTACTCAGAAAGTATTACAATTTTTTTTTTATGTATGAAAGTTATGGTCTATTTTGAAAATATGATTATTTGTAAGTAAAAATAGATACGTTCCAATTTCAAAATTTCCCTCCACATTGTTTGCGAGCCTATCTATATTATCATGTTTCATTAAAAAATGGATCTGCGCCGGGAACATTTTCGCGCTATGATTTTTTTCGATTTCAAGTGTCGCCTGAACGAATCGTACGATAGACTTCAAATGACATAAATTGATGAAGGCCCTTCTAAGGCAACCGTGTATCGTTGGTGTAACAAATTCAAGTTCGGTCGACAAACTTTGGGGGATGAAGAAAGAAGTGGACGCCCTTTGACGGCTGTTACGGAAGAAAACGTGCCAACAGTGAAAAATTTAATCCATGACAATAGGCGAGTTACTTATCAAGAGATTCAGCACATACTACGGGTTGGTTCGGGAAGCCTTCACGAAATTATACATGTGCATCTTATCGTGAGGAGGATAGTTTCACAACTGGGTGCCGCACAATTTCACCGATGCTCAGGAGCAGGCCCGGGTGGAATGGTGCCGTGATAAGATAAACAAATTTGAAGCAGGCTCGTCTCGGCGTGTTTACGACATCATTACAGGTGAGTCTTGGATTTATCAATACGATCCAGAAACGAAGCGCAAGTCGACAAATTGGGTGTTTCAAAACGAATCAACGCCTACCACAGTGAAGCGATCTAGAAGCGGGGGGAAGATTTTGATCGCGAGCTTTTTTAATTTGACTGGCTACTTGGTGTCAATTCCTTTACGGAACCAAATAATCATCAACACTGAATGGTATACTACCAAATGCTTGGCAGAAGTTTTCTCTGTTGTGAGCAACAAGGCTCCGCGGGCTACTGCTCCACCACGACAACACGCCTTCGCACACCGCGCTCAAAACGAGGGACTTCCTGGACAAGTTACAAATCAGGGCTGTAAGGAGGGAGGAGCACCGTGTGACCTTTTTTTAGGCCCGAAAATAAAAAAAATTGCTCAAACGGATACAATTTTTGTCGCCGGAAGATACGCTGTCTGAGTTAGGCTGTAAGCGAGGTGTCTACCGCGAACTGGAAAAAGTGTTTCGAAAACTGGTTCAGACGCATGAATCTTTGTATACAGCATGTAACAAAAACCCTGTCCGATCCTGAAGGGTATTATTTGGTATCGTACTGCGTACACAAATACGTAATAATTTAATGAATACGAGATAATTATTTTTCCCCAATGAAAATAATTAATTTAAAAAATTTAAAATTGTCATACCAAAAGCAACGCTGATCGCTCGACAGCGTTCACCTACAGTTTCGTGTCAAAGAAGCCGCCTGAGCGCGGCGGTGCTTTGTCGCATGCCGCCAAACAAACTTAGGACTAAAGAAACCTACGTTTTGCCTACGCGTAGGTATCAGCTGATATTTTATTGTGGGCATAGACGCATAGTGACCCCGATTTCTGACCTTATGTTTATCAAGAAACAATTATTATTGCGTTAATTTTATGTGCTTTTGGCAATGTACCGACTGTAGGTATCAGTTTATTATTACATTTACTTGTTGCATACCTCTGAGATTGTGTTCCATATGTCTATCTCGCACATTAGTACACATCTTATTATCGACACCTTTTTAGTCAATTTGCACATACTCTTCGCAGCGCACTTGTGTACGATTTGAGTGAGTCGAAAGTTACCACAATCCGAGCTCTTACTTCGATTTCCGAATCACACTCACACATAAATAAAAATTAACATATTCAAATATTCATGATTGGTATACGACATTGTTCGTGATACGATAACGGCACGTGATACGTACAGACATCCGATCGCAAGCTATCTCCACGTGAGACTGGCGACAAACAAGTAGAGCCAGTAGGCAACCAGTCGGCTACATCAAAGGGTCTAGGACTCGTTATGAGTACCTACAGCGCGGCTAGTGCACGGCGGTGTCCTTGTCCAAATAAAAATAAGCAAAAAATAAAAGATTTCGCCGGCCGGTGGAGTGTTGTCAACTTATGAAAATTTACCATATTTAGTGTTACATTTCGTATGGAAACTAAAAATAAAAAAATCAATAACTTTTGGTTTTTATGAGTTACATTTTTTTTGTATTTTTTCTTCTTTTTGGACCGGACAGGGTTTTTGTTACATATTGTATAGGCTAGTGGAGAGTTCTTGGAAAAGATTTAAAATAATATATTTACATTGAGAACATTTATTTTCATTATCGCAAAACTTTCTGATTGCCCCACGTATAATCAGATTTTCCATGTGAAAATGGAGGTTATTTTCTTAAAGTATTGTTATAACTTCATTTAGAACTGTTTCTTTGTGAACGTCTTTATGAAAAACCTTTTCCTCATTAAAATTATTACCTTTCAAGAAATATAACAAAACATCACGCCTTCTTTCCCCGAAGGGATGGGCAGAGGTGTACCTGTAGTATACCCACATTAATTAGTTTCAAGTAACCATATAAATATAAATCAAAGTGTATCTTTCCAATCATATTACGCAAACCAAAGTTTCTTTGACCGGTAGATATTCTTTTGAAGTCCACGCAAAAGAACGAAACGTTTTCCGGAATAAAAAGATCTCGTGCCGTTTTTAAGTATGGTTAAAATTGACGTGGATCGGTTAAAGAGGTTTGTCAACGCTGCCACTGACCATTCCTGGAAAGACAACCGTTCTCGAGTTCTCGTCTGTATTGGTAAGTTAGGTATAGGTCCCCGTGACCTGATTTATAAAACCAAGCGGTCACGTGCGAGTTGGACTCGTACTTGGCCGGATTTCATACCACAATACAATATTTAATAATACAATATATATATTGCCATTATTAAGGCCGAGCAAACGCTGAAACCAAACACGTATATACTCTTTTATTTTTATTATTTGTCTTTATAGCGATAGCAGTTCAAAGAGTGTAATTGTTTTAATTAATGCCTAAACCAATTCAACATCCAGTTCATGAGTTAGAACGAATAGAAATGAGAGTTCAAAAAAAACTGATTTAATATCCTATTAGAATAAACATAAATAAGAAATTTACATTTCCTTTTATGAATTTTTGTCAAAATTAAATATTTTAGTGTAAGATGCACAATCGTTTTTAGTTAGTTTAGTTAGTGTTAGTTATAGTTTAATTCTATAAAATTTAATAAAGTAAAATAATACTTACTATTACGGTGCAAATTATGCAGCCTAGTGACAGACGGACGTACGGATGGTCAGACGGACAGCGGCTCTTAGTAATAGGGTCCACCCTTTGGGTACTTCCGTACCCATAGGGTGGACCCTATTACTTAAGGCCCCAAATTATAGGTAGTGAAGTGTACAGTGTGCTTTATTAAGATGAAAGTTGCATATTTTGGTATAATGTCGTAAAATTAGTTTCAACTGTATTGCTCGCGGTTCTAGCTCCAGTATAAATGATATGCAAGTCACTAAGACCCGAGTTAACTAACAGATGGTAAAATTTTAAACAAAAGTAAACATCTGTTTAAAATTTTACCTAAAACTAAAAAAAAATAAGTGGTGAACTTGAAAAAAACGTGGTGTGTTTAAACAACTGTTAAATGCTAACGGAACGGTTACGTTATCAATGGTTATGTTGTAGTTAGTGAACTCGGGTCAAAGAGCCAGTGTGCTGAGCCCGACCGGGCGGAGTAAAACCACGTTCCCACAGACGTGAAAAAAACGCGGCGGGATTTTATCGCGCGCTGGATTTTTAACTCTCGGTGTTAAACCGAACATTGACAATCCAACAGAGTGCATCTCAGTGCATCGAAAAAACACACTGGAATCGTGGACTAAACGTTGCGTCAATTCTAACTAGATTTTAAAATTGTAAGTACTCGTTTTTTTTAATAGGTGTTTACTTAGTTTTAAGACTTTATTCATATATATGGGTGATGCTTGAACGTTCCGCAAAGATTAAAAACTAAATATATTACATATTTGTTTTTGTGATTGAAGAGTAGGTAGCCCAGTGGTATCGGTACTTAGACCCTTGTCGTGAGTCGAACCCAGGCACGCACTAATTCAGCAGATTTCCGACCACCGATTTTTTATTATAAAAAAATATCTGGACGGCGAGCAATGGGTAGCTCGCCGTCCGGTAAGGACCAGACCCGGGTCGTCGGCTCTTCGTGTTCCGCACCCGCCCCAAAGAGGGTTTAGCAGTAACTGACGAGGACAGATAGGGCCGATGCCTGCCAGGGTCGCAGGTTGTTCGAAAGAGGTACCGTGGCCCCTGGTACAGGCAAATAACTAAACTAAACTAAAACTGACCTGACACGAGAGATGAAGAGGGAGAGGTCATTTGATGATTTCACAAACTAAAATAAAAGCCAGGCACTAATTATTTCATCACCACTGCTCTCAAAACGGTGAATTAAAACATCGTGGAAAAACCATGCACTTACTCGCACTGAGCCTGCATGTTGGATTATAGCTCACTCAGAGGAGGCCTGAGTGCCAGCAGTGGGAACATTACAGGCCGATCATGCTTATTCATGATTGAAATATCGTTCGAATTTAAGTTACGTCACACGTTCGTGCCAGTGCCTTACTATTCCGTAGTTAAACGTAATATTCGCCAGAAAACTGTTTCAAGCGACATCAGAAGGCCAATTCCCGTAAGTAATTAAAAACTTTCATTACCTATCTAGTAACAGTCTCACCTCGGCGACCCTCGAATGTCAAAAACTTGTGACAAATGTATGAAAACTAGATGATTTCATACACTGACTGAGATCAGAATGCGACATTCTTAAAAATATGAGAATTGAATCTCTGGACGCCGGACCTACGCGTTCAATATAATAATGCACTGAGAGTACTGCCGAGGCTGCCGTGGCGTTGTAGTGCGTCAGGGATGTTTGCGGATAATAATATAAGTGGTTTTGCCGCGATTATTGTGAATAGAAGTGCATCTCTGATGACGCGTGTTCGCGGCAGCACCAATAGTATTCTCAGTGTATTCGCAGAAAGGTGGGATTCCCCGATGTTGCGGAGATGGATGCAGCTTCACGCTGAATTGTTATTGTATTTTATTAAGCTTTGTCTGTAACCTACTAACACTAGAAGTTAAGTTAAATTGTTACTAACCCTTGATTTTGCTTTGTCTGTAACCTACTAACACTAGAAGTTAAGTTAAATTGTTACTAACCCTTGAGCTCTTGTCTGAAATAAAAGTTTCAGTTCTATTTTATTCTATATCTTAGCGCCGAGCGATGCATAGAGGCATGGAGGCGAGCGCGCGTGCCTCCGCAAGCAGCCGCTTATTAAACGAATTCATCATAGTTAGAACATAAACACTACATAGTATACGGTCACGGATATTCCTTGCTGCCAGTGTTTTTGTAATTAATTTTATGCTATTTATTGTGGTGGTATTTTACTTTATTCCATTCAGATGTTTTCGTTCTTGTAAGTACATGAGGACCAGAAGAACCACGAATCCCTACATAAGTGTAAATGAGAAGGATTCAGTCGTAGTTGTGACAGATATTTTACAATCCTCTTGTAGTCATGCATTTCGTAGGTGAGATTGCAATCCATATTTTTTTTCGTCTCGTCATTTAATTACGTACCTAATGATCGTCAATCTGTCAACGTCAAGCTTTATTCGCACATTGAGTAGCTATATTTCTTACATATTACTACCTACTTCTGATTTGTTTTGTTTGATATGACATAACTATAGAAAAGAAAAAGTGTCTCATTATAAAGTTAGTTTTAAGATACGCTACGCTTGATGGCACATAATATTGTTAACATAAGGTTAACAATTTCGTCTACTTGTACATTTTTTTCTTGTGATTTTTTTTTTTTTTTGAGAAAATAAATATCTTCTCTTATCCTTCTTCTTGTTATAAGCAACAACAATTAAAACGCAAGACCTAACAATACAATAAAAAGAAACCATACAAATAAGCGTGTTGCGATATTGCACACGACAAATTCTCATTCGCATGAGATCAAAGATTTCTTTGTCATTTCATTTATAAAGTACTCGCGGAGCCCCTTTAAGTGGGGGGCTCTTCAGAAATCATTTCCTTTTCTCACTGTTTTTCTCTTTTATCTTGACTTACATGGGTATTTCTGACTGATTCCTGCAAGGAATGTTGCTTCCTTGTGAGTTGAAGAAATTACTCGAGTTGCTTGGAGATAAGCTACTTATCATTTTAAAGGCGGTACTGTAGCTCTACGTATAATAAAGGACTTCCTCGGGAAATTCTCTATATCTATTTATTCAGTCAGGAATTGTTGCATTATTTGACTTTTCTGGTTGTGTATGCCGTAATAGAGCGCAGATAAATATATACATATCATTTTAAACTACCATCTTTCAGTCACATGCTGAGGTTGATATTTTAATTAATGGGTTATGTACAGCCAACGAAAGTGATACTAGTTCGTCGTGACATTCACTCTCACCCATCATAAGGAGCTTAATACCCAGGTCCTTAAATGTTATTATAAGCTAAGTCAAAAAAGAAAAAAATTTATGAAAATTGACTACCAACTTAGGGCTTAATAGTAATCGCTGGCCCTGCTCCGCAAGGACGCATCAACTAATTCACTGTTGGAGCTAATGAAGATAAAAAAAAATATAGCCTTGCATTTTATAAACTCAATCTTTAGTACTGTAGAATTGCTTAAGCCATATAAAGCTCCATTTACTTTTTTAGTTGTTCACAAATATACACATAATTTTTTGTTTTAATAATTTTACTCGCCAAACTAACTAGTTTGATTGCGAGAAGCGCTTGTTAACAATTTATGTTTATTTTTATTATTCTAGCAAAAAACGAACCTTAAAACTACTAACTTGATTAATAGATAGATAGATAGATAGATATAATTAAAACTACTAATAGGAATTTAAGATAAGATAAGATAAGTCTTTATTTGCCTTAAACATGGTATAAAGTTGTTACAGTCTGGTTTTGATAAAAATGTCCACATGTTTAGCTATACAGAATATTGTATCAATTGCATGCTAAATAATTAATACACAAGTTAAAGGTGAACTTATACAATGTCACAGAATAATTGGTGATACAATGATGGTCATTAAGATCATACATCATTTACATGTTCATTAAAACCTGTACATACCCATTTTATATTTTCATGTTGAAGAAATCTTTAATGTCATAAAAGTTTTGTCCATTCAGCCATTTATATAGTTTGGTTTTAAATGTGTTAGTATTATTTAGTAATTTTAGTATTTTGTTGTAAATAAGTGGTATGAATTTAAGTCTGGTCAGGTTAATGCTGCAACCTCGTTGTCGAGAAACAAATTCTTAAATTTTGACTTTAAGATACCTTTACTTCATTTTAGGGTTTTGTCTTAACATACTTATTTTATTAAAAACTTTTGGCACTAAATATCTTGACATTGTTTCCCCATAATAATTAGTTATTTTCGGTTGAACTAGTCTTTTCTCTCTTACTCTTCTTGTATAAAATTTATTTTCAACAGTTACTTTATACTCACCACTAAAATAGTGTTCTAGGCTTATTAAATGCTCAACTTTCCTGTCTATTGGTAAGATTTTACAAATGGGGAATAAGTTTTCATATTCTTTGTTACATTTTTTCTTGACTTTTTTGCTTACTTTAATAGTCTTATCTGTAATTGTTTAATGTCTTTAATGTACGTTTTAAACGTTCGCCCATACAAAACAAGTCCATAACTGATTAGTGAGTCAGCAAGTGCATAATAAACAATCAGTAGCGTCTGGTTATTTACCAAATTGTTTTGCTGATAGAATTTCCCCAATACAGATCTCAACTTGCTACAGATGTCTGTTACATGCGTTTTCCAATTAAAATTGGAATCAATACTAAGGCCTGAATATTTAAACGTGCTAACATCCTCTAATTTCACACACACGCAATTATCCTGATAATTATGCAGGCATTCGTAGTTATGTCCAATTACATCAAGATTCGTTCGCTCTGTGTACATTTTTAGCTCGTATATTATGGAGCGAATGTATACGCATGCATTTTGTTTTGGAGAGATTTAATATAATTCCGTTGTCATTTGCCCACTTGATGATACGATCGAAGTCCTCTTGTACGTACTTGTGTACTTTCGAGATATCCTTAGAAGCATAAGCCACACAACTGTTAACTGCATACATAAACATTGTTTACAACATTAGACAGACTGTTCATGTGCATTATATAACCTACTGGCCCAAAAACCGATCCGGTCGGCACACAGAGATCCACACTCGCCTCCTCACCAGTCACACCACCTGTGATCGTGCATATTTTTCTATTGGTCAGATAGTTTTTGAACCATTTATTAGTAGGACCTCGACCAATGTGTCGAATACCTTCTTATAATCAATAAAATGCGCTATCAGCTGTTTCCCAGAGTCTAGGCACTCATTAACAGAGTCACTATGCTGTTAGGGCCGAGACAGTACTGCGCCCTTTCCGGAACCCATACTGTGTGTCTGACAATACAATGACTTTCCAAGAACTTATTAATTTGGCTAACAAATTTTTTTTTCAACAATTTTATCAATGACAGACAGTATGGCTATGGGCCTATAATTCACATACACTCGGTTAAATAAATAACGGGTCAGTCACATAAGTTCGAATATCTTCAAAACTGTAAGAGGTAGATCAATGAAATAAAAAACAGAATAAAGACTTTTTAGTTGCGCTTCTTATTACATACTTTTTATACTGGCTGATGAATTAAACTTATTTATAAAAAACAAAATTTGAAAAATGGAAATTTATAAAAACTAAATTTTTGCTTCATGTCATTATGGTTTCTTTCAATTTCTATTCTGTCACAAAAAAAAATGTGAACTACTTCCACGTGAATAATCAGCATGCATGCAGTCACGTTAGATGAATGTACCAGAATCCTGACTTTCTTGGAACTTGGGCGGAGCCAGCGTGAAACAGCAAGAAACATTGGTGTATCTTAGTCGACTGTTCAGCGGGTAGTCCATCGGTACCGAGAGACCAGATCGCACCATCGGAGACCAGGAAAGGGCAGGCCAAGATGCACAACGGCCAGGGACGACAGATACATATTGGCTACAATGCTCCGAAATCATTTTCAAATTGCAGTTGGTCTAAAAAACCAGTTTTATTCGCTTTGGTGGTAGCAATTTAAGCGCACAAACAGTGAGGTCTTGCTGAGGCAAACTTGAAACCATTAAGGCCCGCAAATGGACCCAAACTGGAACGGCAACATCGAATTGCAAGACAGAGATACGTGCGCGAGCACCGACACTGGATACTGGACGATTGGTCTAGGGTAATGTTCACGGACGAATCGAAATTCATGCTTTACAACCATAATGGTAGGCAGTTGGTATACAGAAGACCAGGGGAACGCTTCCATCAAAACTGTGTGGAGGAAAAAGTAGCACACGGCGGAGGCTCAGCTTGTTTGGGCTGGAATTTCTGCCGAGGCCTGCACCGAGCTATTGCTAATTCAAAATGGCACTCTGAATGCAGAGAGGTACGTGGAGGAGATCCTGAATGAGCATGTGGGACCTTTCATGGCGAGGATGAACAGGGATGGCATATTAATGCATGATAATGCGCGTCCCCATACCGCCGGAATTGTAAATTAATACCTTGAAGAGGTCGGTATCGAAATGATGCAGTGGCCAGCGCGAAGCCCTGATTTAAACCCCATAGAGCATGCATGGGACGAGCTTGAGCGTTGCGTAAAACGTCGTAACTCCTCACCAATCACGCTACCCGAGCTCAGACAAGCACTGGTGGAGGAATGGCAAGCCATTCCTCAGAACCGGCTCCGAAATTTGGTGTTCAGCATGCCGAATCGCATGGAAGCTGCAAGAAGAGCTCGGGTAGGCAATACGAAGTATTAAAATTATGCATGTAATGAAAAAAAGCAAAAAAAATATCTCACTTTAGTTTTTATTTTATTTTGACAATATGAATGAAGGTACACATAAGTTTCAATTAATTCATATTTTTTATCATTAAATACCCAATCGAACAGTATTCGTTTTATTATGATAGGTCAGTCACAAAAGTCCGAATTTCTCCCGAACTACGTCGGGAGAAATTCGGACTTTTGTGACTGACCCGTTATTTTTGGGACCGAGTGTATTTGAGGTGGCTTCCTGATTTATATAAAGGGCGTATAATTGCATTCTTTAACTCATCAGGATAAATACCTTCAGGCAAACACATGTTCATGCATGAATTTGGCTAAAATAGGACTTAATTGCTTTCGTAGGTATTTAATGTCTTTTAACCTCACTCCATTCAACCCTGGTACTTTATCACACGATAACACATTTATTACTTGTTCTATGTCCAAAGAACTTACAGGAATATACCGAAAACTCACCTCACTCGGCTTAACATAATTCTTTCTGTCAAAAAATTTTATGTCACAAACGTGTTTAATACCTTGAATTTCCTCAGTGAAAGTTTTTTCAAATGTTGTACAGATTTCAGTAATGCTGTCTGTTTTCCCTAAGTGCTTTAATATCACATCGTCTAGCCTAGTTTTGTTTCGACCCAACCACAAGTTAATGTTTACACATATTTTTCTAAAATTTCCCTTAAATTTTTTCTTTCTTCTTGTTTTTATCTATATCTTGCCTCATCTACAATTTTATTTACCTTATTTCTAAATTTTGTAATCGCTGGTACTGGGTACGTCTTTCGTTGACTTGAATGTGCCCTTGCGGCTGAGAGTATGTCATGCTCACTCTAATGTTTCGCTGAAGGTGGCACGTGTTTTGGAGCATTTAGCTCCCTTCATAATGGTTGAGTTGAATGGTGCTAATCCATGCGTCAAATACGTGAACGGGCGCCATCAGTAGGGACTTGTTATTTCTTAGCTGCCACGGCGTATTTTAATTAAATTTTAGTTTTGAAATGTTTTCATCTTTATATAACGGACGCTTTTAACGTTTTGCATCGTTCTCACATGCATAATTTCAACATGAATGATGTTACCAATATTTTGTAACCATAATTTGATTTAAAAAAGTGTCCGTGTGGTTTCTTGCCCGTTCTTCTCCATAGGTACCTACTTTGCTTTGGAATGGGCAACTAGCTTTATTTTTCTACCTTGAAAATTCAAAAGTGCCTGTAATTGGTTTATATGAAATAAATGCCATGAGTTTGAGTTTGAAAGGATCGTACGGACTGGCGCGACACGCGAAATGAACCGTACGCGACACAAAGGCTCCGCGTGTCCCGCGACTAGCGGTGAGTCGTGCCTGTTTGTAGGAGCCTTATATTGTCCGTACCTTAACTCATATCACAAATGACTTTAAAATGACATAGGCTGTCAATTTGCTTAACAATCAAGTTCCAAGACTGTACCTAATGTGACATTGCCAAAGTCGATCCCAATTAATTCCTAGAATAAATTAGGCTTGACCTATACAGGGAGTAAAAAGACCATTCAAATAGCCGTCAACTACGCAACCTGTTCATTAAACTATGTAATATTTAACAAAAATTGTTGCTGGAATACAATTTTGATTTAACATAACATCACGCCTTGTTTCCCCGAAGGGTTGGGCAGAGGTGTACCTATAGCACCACACCCACATTTCGCCAGTTATGTTTAAGTCCCATGTAATAGGGGGCGAGCCTATTGCCATCAACCGGGCACAAATCCAGACTCCGGGCTGCTACTGAAAAATTCTAGATAGAAAAACCCAATAACACGTTGCCCGACCTGGGAATCGAACCCGGGACCTCATGCTCAGCAGTAGCGATTGCGACCACTAGACCAAATTAGCTGTTCGCGGTAGTGCGCAAAACACACGCAAAACATTGTGCTTATTGGTGCATACAACGGTAAAGGGGTATATAAAGTTGAATGAATGAAAGTATTAAATACTTATCTTCGCAAAAAAAGTTTGGAATTTTGACCTTCAATATCGCCGTGCCCAAGTATGGTACCATGCAAAAAAAAATACAAGGACCGGGATTACAAAAGACTCTCGGGTTCGTTAAGTGTCGTATAACACTCGCTAAGTTAACAAAATGCATACTTTTTTAACAAAACAAGATTTTCATAAAGTTACAGAAAAGCATATATAACTTTTAACTTGAACCTTTTAACAAATAAAACTCAATATAAGGCCGAGTTTATAGCAAAAAGTTTTACCTGTCAGCGTAGAAAATGTTCGGACTTTTATTATTATATTATTCACTTTTAACTTTTTTCCCCTTTGGGAATAAAACTTCGCAGTCTTTTTCGAATTTAGGTAAAATTGCCTGTAACATACATTAAGGAACTCGTATATAAGGTAAGGCATATAAGTCTGCCCTTTTCATTTCATTTTGAGAAAATAAAAAACATAACCAATTATTCAAAATTTCAAATACTTTGAAAATTATTTCGAGATATTTTATTAACCGGAAAATTGAGAAGGAAAATATTAAACTTAATTAATTTTTAGTAGTTGCCTACTTGTATTTTTTCTTCGAAAATGTGTTAATAAATTACATTCCGTTAGTATGTATTCACTAGTATAAATAAATAGGTATTAAAAAACGACATTGAAACCCTCTTGAATGCATTTAACTTAGGTAAGTTTCCTGGAAAATTACTTTGGTCCTTGGAGAAAACTATAGGTCCTTCACAGTTCGACGCGACGGTCATATTAACAATCGTGCTAGAAAATCAAGGTTCTTTTGAAAACTCGGTCCTAGTTTTCAGAGTCCACTTAAAAACAAACTTCCAATTACCCGTCCTAATTAAACTTCTCAGTCAGTCGTCGACTTTGCTCAAAGCTTTTTGAAGGGAAACTGAATCACGTAAAATGTTTTGCTAATTTCTACATTAATAAATATGGAAGTAAATGTACCAATTTCTAAACCACGCCATCTTGAATTCGTTAATAGCATGAAAGGGCTTTGGTAATTATTTAATACATGTAAGGAATGAGGTATACACGTTGTGAATTTGTGTTTGTTAATCAAAAAATTATTTTGAATCACATAATCCTAATTACATACATATCCATAAAAAAAAAATAACCTTTGCTATGTTCAAATTAGCGTAAAAAAGTTAGGTGAAAAGAATCAACAGGTCCAATAATCCTTTGTTCTTTATAATAAGTAGGGTAAAAGCACCACTTAAGACATAGTTTGCGCTTCACTTTATAGTAATCTGAATTCAAAGTTATTGGTTCCCAATCGAACAGGCCTCACTAGTTTCGGGTTTAATATAAATTATTGGAATATGCATTAAAACTTGAAATGCCCCTAGGACCGTCGGTATTTAGTAGATAAACCGAATCAAAAGTTCTTTGTGATCTTGACAAGCGTTCTTGAATAAATAGTTCCTAGTTTGGAGCGTTTTTTTTTTGGTTAATTAAAAAGTTCGAAACGCTTTGTAGGGCGTCATTAGTAGAGGCCTTAGGAATCAAGTTTTTTTGTGTGTTTTGTTTGGGTGTTCCCAGTAAAGTAATTGCCCAGACAGATTTTGACTGGTCGCGACAAAATATCAAATGTTTCGTCCTTTCTTTTGGGTACTAGTTTCTACTTACGTGAAACTAGGCATATCATATTAAGTATAATCTATAGGTAAATAATTTAATAAAAGTCGCTTTTCGTAAGTACTGTCCGTGTCACCGCGTTGGCTTTCTGAACTACGCTACGGTTTTTGATGCGATGAAAGGTTTATTATAAAAAAATTCAATGTTTTGTCGTAAAACCGTGCGAAGCAATTAATTATCAATTAATTTCGGTTTCTGGTAGTTTATATGTATATTTACATACATTTACCACAACAAGAAACATGCTCACAGCTCAGCATCTTCAAAATTAATCAAGCCAACAGAATTTGCTAAACATTTCCCCAGAGCAAGCGCGGGTAGATAACCCTGAATCATAAACCGATGTGATCTCGCGAATTGCTCTATAGCTTCTGCAATACCCTTATAAAGTATAAGCTTTAGAGAAACCCCTGAGGCGTCGGCCCTATCGGACCCCGTCATTTTGTGCTGACATCTCTTTGAGGCGCGCGTGGAACACGACGCGCCGTCGACCCAGGCCTGGTCCTTACTGGGGCGCGAGCTACCCATTGCTCGCCGTCCGCAAGCCCGCGCCTGCGGTGGCCGGGAATCTGATGCCCAAAGTGTATCCAGCGGCGACTAGGGGCGTGAGGGTGCAAGGCACTCTCCCTCACGCACTCCGCCCCCTCCTTCGCAAGCATTATTGCTTCGCAGAAGGAGGTGACGGCTTTCCATTCTCTCTCGCTCCGTACCATGGCCTGGATCAGGGCCGGACGCGAGAGAGTAGCAGAGTAGCCCCGCAGTATCCTCGCGAGGATACTGCGGAATTTCGAATATTCGAAACAGGAACCTCCCGAAACAACCGTGTCCGGTGAGGACCTGTGTCAGGCGGAAGGTGAGGACGCCATGGCGCCTCTCCAACCAATCCTCACAGAGGGGACTTACCGCCGCTATTGTGGCGTGCCCAGCACTAGGTTGCGACAATCGCACCCTCCATGTCGCCATGAGATCCCGCCGGAGCTCTGTCCGCTGCACCGAGATTTCACGCGGCAGCAGAGTTACACACCGGCGTTTTGCCTTCTCGCGCAGCTCCCATACGTGCTTTTGCCTCCAGATCCCATGGCGGCAATCCGGCAAGGAGGCTCGCCGCCTCACATGAGACCGTGTGGTATCCCCGGACCAGACGGATGGCCATGACCCTTTGGGACGCGTTCAACCTGTAGGCTGGTCGGCGCCTCAGAGAACGCGCCCACACCGGTGCCCCGTAAAGGGCCATGGACCGCATGACCCCCGCGTAGAGCCTCCGGCAGAAGGTGTTTGGCCCCCTAGATTGGGCAGGAGCTGCCGCAAGGAGCCAAACGTCGGAAATGCTCCACGAAGTTCCACTGGCTGTCGAGGACGAGTCCCAGGTAATTCAACGTTGACTCGACGCCGATGTGGACCCCTCCTGCCGTTATTTGGGAACCCGACTGTGTCGCGTTCCGAGGACCATGAGAACACATGGCCTCGGACTTGTGCAGGGCCACTTCGAGTCCCAACTGCTGGATCCTTTCGACGATTGTCGCAACCCCGAGTGTCGCTAGTTCGGCCGCCGCCTGGTGCGATAGGGAGGTCGGCGCGCAACACCCAGTCGTAACCGATATCACACTTTTTTTTCTGTTCCGGGGTGGAAAATCCTCATGGATGTCCTCCGCACTGTGGCGGGTGGAGGGGTCTATCAGACTCTTACTGACTAAAAACCACCCCGGTGTTCCATCTCTCACCTACTTTGGGGTCGCGGGAACAAATGATTCTTCCTCAACCCTGACTGGTGCCGGCCTCCTCGGGTTGGGGGGGGGGGGGAGTGAGGTGTTTGACTCCCCCCGCAACGTCTGAGAGGGGCGCGCGTGGAACACTACGCGCCGCCACCTCGGGTCCTGATGTGTGGGGGACGGCGGATGTCTCCGAGTCCGCCGTCCCTGGACCCATTTTAGGGGGGCTGGAAGAGGGCGTTGTCCACCCTCCGGCTACGCCCGGTGCGCCTGCTGTGGATCGAGAGAGTGGACGAGATCTCTCTTTCCCTTTCCGCAGCCTCGAGATTGAGAGATGCGAGATTACTGTCTCGCAGAAGGAAACCACCGCGTCCCAAGACTCGACGCTGCCGACCATCGAACTCACTATGGTCGGCAGCGACAGGTCACTGCCTACTTCTGAGTTGAGGGCACGGCGCGGCTCCTCCCAAGCGGCACACTCTGCCAGCGTATGCCACGCCGTGTCCTCCCGGCAGTCGACGCAGTGGTGACACCGGGCGTCCGGCTCCCTGTTTATGCGACACAGATACTTTCCGAAGCACCCATGCCCCGAAAGCATCTGCATCACCCGAAACGACAAGGAGCCTTGCCTCCTCCCGATCCCGAAGCCTGTTCCGCCATTCCGCCACCAGGACCTCGCAAAGCTGTGACCGACGCTGCTTCATATGGCGCTGAATCGGCCGCTCGCCCCGCGCCCTCGCTTCCTCGCGCCACCGATACAGTGACGCGAGCACCTTCGCTTCTAGGTCCCAGGGTGGAGATCCGGCCAGTACACAAGCCGCCTCGTAGGAGATCGTGCGATTCCCCGTTATGACTCTGACGGACGGACATTGCTCTCTGTGGCTTTCGCAGAACAGAGATGCTAGAAGCCGTCGGGTCAGCCGCCCATATCGGAGCCCCGTAAAGGGCCATCGATCGCACGGTCCCCACGTAGAGCCGCCTACAAGCGGCGCTCGGGCCCCCCATATTGGGAAGAAGCCTTGACAGCGCCCCAGCCGCGCCCAAAAACTTGGGCGCCAGCCGCCGAAAGTGAGGTCCGAAATCCCACCGGCTGTCGAGCACCAATCCCAGGTACAATGCCAGGTGCAATGCCTCCCTGATGCAACTCCAGGGTAGGGGCATTGGCGATGTCTAGAGACACCGCCAAGATGACCCCACCCCGGGTCACAGCATCTCCCGTCATGAGGGCTCGCACGCGCATGATGGCGACCACCGTAGAGCGCCGGGGGTGGAGCTCAAATATTAATATTGACCATGGCAATATGTTGTTGTCAGCACACAAAATAATGCCCCTGATGACATTTACCGTACCGCACGATTTGTTCAAGACAAACCAAAATCTATCAAACACAAATCTGTGATCAAAGTCTGATATCGAATCTTAATTATTAAACGAGTTTTATTCGCTTATTAATTAAAACGTCTTACGTGAGATAAGACAGTTAATTGAAAAAACGGACTTTTGGTATTAATACTTTTGACTTTGTGTCCTTGTCCTTTGTCGTACTCTATATCCTATTGATTTCATTAACATCTATATCCTCGAAGCCAATAGCCAAAAAGCCATTGGAATCTAGGAGATGTTCCTTTAAAATGCGAGGGCAATATGCAGTAACTACTGCATATTGCCCTCCGACAGTTTGAATAGAAAACCACCGGTACGGCCGCACGTAAGTTTTGTTTAGCCGGGGAATGGTTGGTGCGGCGTAGCCGTAGTAAGCCTTGCGATGTGCGGTCGGCACCAGATGCGGGCTGCCCAATATTATATCTGTTACTCTATGCGTTCTGGTGAAGTTATTAATTAAAAATGTATGTGACACATGTAGAAAATTCAAACTAACATTATAATTAATTCAAAAGTTTCAGTGTCAGCTGTTGGGTTTCGTAGAAAGAGATAAAGGACCAATTTTGAAGTTTGACAAATGAGTAGTGAGACAGCGTTCTTAACGCTCCACGCTGCTGGAGCTCCTAGTACAACTAACTAGAGTCAAATTCAAATTATTTATTGCGAACTAAGTGTACAAAATCTTGAAGATGTTAACAATAGTAGGTTCATAGAACATAGTTGCCTGGTAGAGCATTGCAATTTAGATGATTTTAAATGTTAAACTAAAAACTAAATATATAAACTTAAATTAGCAGTTATACAGTTTACATTGTATTATATTAGTTATAGTTATTCATACATTTTATATTATATCTTACATTTTTATAATTTATTTACATCAATTTAGACTAAGTGATTGTGACATTTTAATATAATATAATTATTTTTCTCCAAGGAACTCCTTCTATCTCTTCTATATCGTCTATATATAATCTCTTCTATATAGTTATCAGAAAGATTTTAAGATTTCTTTTAAAAATACCAGTTGAATGTTGATTCTTAATGTCTATGGGTAACTTAAATATTCCACTTACATGTTCGTTCATGTTCAGCGCATATTTTGTCCAATAAACTAATAAAAACATATGCGACCATCTAGGAGCCTAATTTAAAAATGAAATTGCAGATTACAAGAAATCCATTCAAAACCCGAACACGCCCTAGCTTGACTCGCTTCTTTGAAGTTGAAGGGTAAGGAGTTCGAAGCTGGGATCACAGAGTAAATTAAATTGTCGGAAGCTATTTGCAAAACATGGAAACGGTTTATAGAACATATTACTAAGTTCACACTGTATATAACACCACAAAGTCAAATGCTGGCCACTGTTGACAGTACCCCTAAGTTACAGCATGTTAAATTAAGTTTGAGTAATTGGTAACACGGGTCAAAATATTTGAGCGTATACCGAGTTCCAACCTGTTATATATTTAGTGATGTAAGGTGGAGCAAAGGTTGTACCACGGAGTATTGAGCAAATTAAAAGGCGATGTGGCAGGCTTAAAAACAGCATAGGTATCAGTCTGACCGTATTGGGTACATAGCTGACGGTCAGTGAAAAGCTGCGAATTCTTCAACTCTAACAAAATGGTTCTTCAATATTTTTCGAGCTGGCGGCATGTTTCTAAATACGTGTGCACTTACCAACTCATGACACAAAAACTGCATCTGTGAAGCACTGAGTGTACGCGCTTTTAAGACAGACGTTTTCTCCTCCTTTTCTCTTACATATTCCACAAATTCTTTGAGAGATATTCGAAAATCCTCTCTATATTTACTTCCTCCATGTTCGTAACCTTTTCGTATAATGTTTCGAGACGTTATTGTGTTCCCTTGATAGACGATAGACGTTGCTAAGGTGACATATACGCGAGGTGAGAAGGAATTTTAAGCAATTGTGAGTTATGTAATACGACAGGCTTCTAGGTTTCTGCGCAGTTCGTGAGTTATGTACATATTTAAGTATTAACCTACATTTTAGGTACCTACTGGAATTGTTCTTGTGTCAGAATAATGGTCCTTTCGCATAACGGTCTTTGTAGAGTCATTTTTTTATTTTTAACAATTAGAGAGGGTACCACAATCCGTGGAAAAACTTGAAATATTTTAAATATATATCTAAGATAAGCGAAGATATAATCAAGATCAGGACATCAGTACATAAAAACCGGCCAAGTGCGAATCGCAGTAGCACACGAAGGGTTCCGTGCCATCGTACAATATTTAACACAATATTTTTTAACACATTTATGGGGACACCTTTAATTTTGCACTTTCAAGGACTAGGGACGGACAGCGGAGGCTTGGTAGCGAGTAGTTCCGTTGGCACGGAACCCGATTACTAAGCCTCCGCTAAAAACAATCTCCTGTATCATAATATTTTACTATGGGGTTCATATGTAATTCGATCTTTTTACAACTCGCTCACGCAGGCAATTTTTAACTGCATTTGTAGGTGTAACTTGTAAAATATACGACATAGGAACACATTTATATTCACAATTTTAGTATCAAACTCAATTTACAAACCAAAAACTGCAAAGAGAAGTCAACCCAAAACCTTTACAGGAATTTATTCATCATCCAGAAATATGGGACAAATATTCTTTCATAAGTGCAAGCCCGCTGCTCGCGTGTAGTAGAAGCGCCACGTCGGTCCGAGTACGTGCCGCCGCATCAGCACTTTTATTACTTACATTTTTCACTGCACACACTCTTTACACTACCTAGTGACGTGCTAGAACTTATAATTTTGCCACTTACGTGGTGGAAATGCAAATTCAGATTGAGTGCTATAAAATATTGGGAAAACTATTCAAACAAAAAAAATGCGCTGATAATCCAAAGGTCATAAGATGAATATTTTTACGAGAACAAATTCAGGGTGTCTCTCTTTATTCCATTTTATACAAACAAAAATTCATAACGTTCATTTTTATTTTTATTTTCGCTGTATTTTTTAACGAAACCCTTAGGATTTTCAACCCTTCTATATTAGAGGGACAAAGTTAAGCCTGTTTTCCAATACAGGCAACAAATAGGCTTAATCAGATTGATAAGCGCCATCACTCATCTGTATTCATGTTATGATCGCAAGGCTGATTTTGTGCTGGCCAGGGGAAGTAATAAATCTTGGGCATATTCAGCTGCCCCCCAGCGTGGTCTAAGCCCCCCAGTATACAGGCCTCCGGAGTAAAAAATATAAGACTTAAAGGTATGTCTAGTTTTGGATCCGATTTAAAATAAACAAACCCAGTTCTTCATAAAACCTTTTGTTCCATAACTCTAGATGTAAAAGACGTCGTTGGAATATCAATCGTTTTCATAATGGAATCCAGTCCATCTCGAGCATTTAAAGGTTTAAATATTCTCGTAATTACGTATTCTTTTCGATACAAACGCGAACATTTCCCTAATGGTGTCCCTTTGTTTTATCCGTCGACATTAACGCCGAAAGGTTATGAGACAAGTCCAAGTCCCGTCCCCCCCCCCCCTACCGAATAGGCCACGTCCCCCTTCGTAAATAACGTCTTTCACGTCACGTCAAATGTACCATCTATTGTTTAGATGCGAATTTTATCTGAGCGCGTCGTGTTCGATAAAATTTAACGTTTATTTGAGCGTTTGTAACAGAAGCGCGCCGGGTGTGGGGCAGCCCCGGGCTGTCAGCTCCGCCCTACAATATTCATTATTGACAATTTGAATGGAAGAGAAAAATGTCAGACCCGTGTTGTAGGTAATGTAAGTATTTTATCAAAATAGAGCGCCAACCCTACCCCGCTGCGCAGATGCGAGATATTTGACAGTTTTAAATTTACTATGTGAAATAGGGGCTTTCGGGGGCCGCGTATATTAATATATTATCCCGCAGATAATACTCACATAAACCTGCCAGTTGTTTCAGAAAATAATCTGCCTGGCCAGGCCTTAATTTGCAATTTTTCTGCGGGAGTTTCAAATTTAAATTGACTCTTAAAAATGTGGTCAAGAGTTTTGTATTATTACTTTATATAGAGTATATATAAGCATTTTAGGGGGATTAGTTTTATTGAAGTGGGATTTTAGGTATTTGAATGACTATGTTGCAATCAGCTTAGTAACTATCTAGACAGAGGACACTACGAGGAAAGTAAAGGTTGAAAAAATATCAAACAATCGCCAAGATCGTTCACCTAAACACATAACCCTTTCAAAACGGCACGCAATCAGCTGAAACGGTATTCTTCAAGTAAATAACGTTAGCAAGCCGCGCCCAACCGTTAATGTCGCAATAACCAGCACTTGTTGCAGTAGCCTAATTTATGAAGCAATGTTCAGCTTGATGGCAAATAATCTGACAATTAAAATTAATTACAATCTTAAAATATTAGTACGTAGTTTAACACACCTGCCCCGGAAGAAGAAATCACTCTTTGTGATCGTTAAGCTTTATTATCGGCCACTGAAGAGCATAGAACTCTACTAATTAACAGTTATAATTATTCATCTTTCTTGAGTATACACTACTTCTATTGGGAAGAAGTATACCCAGCCTTGTTTGGCCTTAACAGAAAGGTAAGCCAATCCGCAAGGTTTTAGCCGGACTGAGACTGACTGACCAAGTCCGGCCCGGACTTACCGGCTCTTGTAAAATGTAATCCATTTAAGTAGGTACTGTATGAGAGGTGTAAAACCGTTAGGATAGAAGGCAACCCGGAGATAGAAAAGGCTAGGCTTGAATTTTACTGTAGAATAGTAATTATTTATTGAAAGGACAATGCCAGAAACTCTATAGAACTTTGCCCCACTCAAATCAAAAATTCATTTACAAGCCTGCAATATGCAGCATCATAAAGCTTATTTATTACTGTTAACCAAACATTTGTCCTAATGCCTGTAGAACTTGCGGTTTCTGTTAAAATTTTAAAACAATGTTGACATTGATTATAGGTTAGGTGCAGTTTATAAATGTTAAAAAGCGATTTCAACAATAGATACGTTACGTATTATCATAATTATTATAATCGTAATATAATTTTTTGTTTTACAGGCATTTTAAACTTTTTTTTGTTGTGTATCATGCGCAATACGTAACGCAATAGGAAATTCAGGTGTTGAATTTCTTTTATCATTGATCTGTAATCGGCAAGTTCTACTGTAAAACAATGTACTATGGAAAGGTCCTTTAATCGTTACAATTATTTTCTTTAATTGACATTTCCTGTAAATAACTGGGGCAGGATCTGGCATTGTCATTTATCGTTTTATGGATGCCCCTCGCATCCATAAAACCGATATAATAATAATAATAAGTTTATTGATCCAAAAATATATACATAGACACAGGTTGTATAGTAGTATATGCTAAGACTTAATCAACTAACAATGGACACAAAGGGAGAAATAAATAATTGTATATATTACCAAAACCATTAAATTCTGTCTCCTAAACTAGGGGTGGCCTGTTTCTTAGGAGACAGTGATTCAACCGAGCTGTACTGTAAGTTAAATGAATGATGGACGAGTGTCGATTCCAATCTACTATAAAAATTAATTTTAGATTTATATGAGCATGGATGGATGGTTGGATGGATGCAGGAATTTAGAAAGAGTAGGGATGTGAATGGGAGAGAGTTGTGTGTGTTCGTGTTTGTGAGTGGAATGTTAGTTGTGTTGTATGGGTGTCTTGAGTGTTATGAGGTGTTTGTTTATATCTTTCAATACATATTTATTACGTAATCGTTGTGCGTTTTTTTTCTTTTTAAAATTTATGATTCTGACATCGCTTGTCAGCCACACTGACCCTCTCTCTCTCTGCCTCTGTCTTCTGTTTTTTTGCCTTCTTAATTCGTAGTTTATCTCACAATTACATGCCATTATTCGATAAATACTGGAAAATCTTGTATGCCACAAACCATACAGATCACTAACCTCTACAGTCCCCTATGATATAATTATAAATCGTGATTATACACATTTATCGCTATTTGTTATCAATAAATTTTGAATTTGAATTGGTTAGTTATTCATATATCAAAACATATTTATGAAACGCTTGTGTCCCTTGGAACTATCTTAATTTCTGCCACAACGAAACAGATTTTTTTCGGAAAAGTGTGTGTTTATGTGTGTATTTTATGTCGGTTATTAAGAAAAACCTGCTGGCAGGGAAGTTTCCTATTAATTTTTAAAGTTCAAGTTAGTGGCATAAATGTTATCTAGATTTGGACTTGGCTGAGCACTTTTTTTAAATTATTGCTTTTTTTTGTGGAATATTTTTAAAAAAAAAAGGAATAATGTTTTTGGGACCATTACAAATAACGATCGTTACAGGAAACGCTGATATAGCTTAATTAACATTTCAGCAACTCTTGAATTCAACAATTTTGTACCACATAAATTTTCCATAAATATTCAAAATATTTATGGAAAATGTATGTGGTTCAAATTGGGGAATAAAGATGCAATGTTATGTTATTAATAGAAAACTCACATTTTCATTTATTTTCCTATTGTTGTCACTTAAACTATAGTTTACATAACATGTCTTCGTCCTTGTTACAAGAATGCACGTGTTCTAACTTCAACATAGTTACTATGGCCACCCAAAAGCTCTGCTCGGGGCTCTCTTTAAAGAAATAACCTGTACACACAAACACGGCCAGTGTTTGTGTGTACAGGTTATTTAGGCTAAACTAAGTGCACACTTTTAAAAGAGAGTTTTGAGGGAGAAAGAGTTTTGAAATAAAAAAAAACGTTTTGGAGCAAATTTTATATACTTTATTTGAAATTGTTGTTTATTATAGGCACATTGGTAACGTTTTTAACTTAAAAAAGAAAAAAACCACTGCCATGTTTAACTTACTGGAAGAAACTCATACCACATTTTAAGTAAGTTTTACCCTCTAATTCCATTTAAATGACTGGTATTGCCTTTGTGGGCTCATGGCTATGTTGGGGAATATTCAGGCGTACTCGATCGAATTGAGATCGGGAATTCTTAGTGGCTAAGTCATCAAGTTGATACCAACTCACCTCCTGAATGTACTCTTTCTTGTACGACCCGAGCGGTGTGTGGCCGGGCGTTATTCTGTATCAGTATCGATTAATTCATCATTTACTACAGATGACACTGCATACTAGGTTCTCTTAAGCATATTTTTACCCTGTCAGGGTGCCATTTCCACATGGAAGGAGGACCTTCCCGAGCATAACTGCTTCGCAGTCGCTGTTCTGTCGGTGACGGCCTCTCATTTGGTCTCGCTACGTACCATGTCCTGGACTAGGCCCGGACGCGAGAGATCGCCGATCGCCTACGCGAGGACACGACGGTGCTCCGCCCAGGCCGGGCAAACCTCCAACGTATGCTCCACCGTGTCCTTAGGGCGATCCACATAATGGTGACACCCGGGCGTTTCCTCCCGCCTTATGCGAAACAGGAACCTCCCGAAACAACCGCGTCCGGTGAGGACCTGTGTCAGGCGGAAGGTGAGGACGCCGTGGCTCCTCTCCAACCACTCCTCAAATAGGGGATTTATCGCCGCTATTGTGGCGTGCCCAGCACTAGGTTGCGACAATCACACCCTCCATGTCGCCATGAGATCTCGCCGGAGCTCTGTCCGCTCTGCCGTGATTTCTCGCGGCAGCGGTGTTACTGTGTTTTGCCTCCTCGCGGTACTACCATACGAACGCGAGGGCTTTTGCCTCCAGATCCCATGGCGGCAATCCGGCAAGAAGGCTCGCCGCCTCGCAAGAGACCGTACTGAATCCCCGAACCAGCCGGATGGCCATGACCCTTTGGGACACGTTCAACCAGCGGGCTGGTCGGCGCCTCAACGAACGGGCCCAAACCTTTGCACCGTAAAGGGCCATGGACCGCTCGACTCCCGCGTAGAGCCTCCGGCAGGAGGCGTTCGGACCCTCTATATTGGGCAGGAGCCGCTTCAAATCAGTCCCTGCCCACTCCAGTCTGGGAGCCAAACGTCGGAAATGCTCCACGAAGTTCCACTGGCTGTCGAGGACGAGTCCCAGGTACTTCATCGTCGACTCGACACCGAAGTGAACCCCTCCTGCCGTTATCTGGGAACCCGACTGTGGCGCGTTCCGAGGACCATGAAAACACATGGCCTCGGACTTGTACAGGGCCACTTCGAGTCCCAATTGCCGGACCCTCTCGACAATTGTCGCAACCCCGCGTGTCGCTTATTCGGCAGCCAACTGGTGCGACCTCCCCTGCGCCAGGACCAGTGTGTCGTCAGCATAGCAAACCACACTGACAACGCGAGGGAGGTCGGCGCGCAGCGGGTACTAGTGCACCTGGGTCGGCCATTTCAAGGTCTTCTCGGATGGTTTCCAGTTTCTTCGTACTTTCGTTTTACCTGCCGACCGTGCTTCTCCCACGATTCTTGCGGTACGACGCATACTGATGCCTAGTTCCAGAAAAGGCATAGTTCTTGCAAGTTTTTCAGATGAAAGAGGCATGATAAGTAAAATTCACGTGCACAATGAATTTTGATTCAAAAAATAAATGTGAAAACAAAAATAGACACTAAAAGTTAAAAGTAAGCGAGCAATTTGAATTGGATTTTTTTTTTCTTTAAGTTTTTGCTGCCATTCCTTAGAAGAAGGTTAGTGACTGTAAAGTTTTTATTTCCTCTTTATTTTGAAAATGCATCTTGTGTTCTTTAAAAGTTATTGCATTTGTAAAAGTGTAGTACTAAGTTTTGAAGACCAATGTAGTTCAAGTTTACTTAACACTTACTTAAGAAAATAGTAACTGTATCACACACAAGTATTACTTTGGTACACATGCTGAGTGCACGTACTGAGAGCTAAACCTGAATTCACTTACACTTTAGGTACTTCACACTAAACCTCTTAAAGGCGTAGATATTTTTCGAGATTTTATTTATTTACCTTTTCAATGGTATGTCGTGGAAACTTAGCTGATATGGTCTTGTGCCTGAATAATGCAGCGTGTGTTTGTAAGGCAAAAGAAATTATGCCTTACGTAAGTAAGAAGCGGCTGAAAATAAGTATTACAGCTCGATAGATTTCTTACCGCTCCACTAGGTACTTTAGTTCAATAGGCTTTGAAATGCAACAAAGACTCGACGCTCGACTCTCGCCGCGGACGGACGTGTTTGTGCGCTCTCCCGCTCCAGTGTTGTGTTTCGTGTTTTCTACTCGTCGCTACCACGTGACGTCATCGTAGTCGCCCCGACTACTCCGATTAAAATAAAATCAAGCAATTGATTTTATTTTTAATCAATTAAAAAGTGCCTTTTTCAAGGCAAATCTCGTTTCTCTATCAGACGTTTTGTGAGTAGCTTCACTAGGCCCCTTCTGGGTAAAACCACAGTTTCGTGGTCCTCGGTTGAAACCTTACGGTGTCAACGAAGCCGAGTGGGGTGTTGACCCAATTCGCACCCGCCGAACCCCTTCAGGGCGAGGCAGTTAGTTGGACGGGTCCCAGATAACCGGCCTTGGGGGATCTCCTAGTCGGCTCTGGTGACAGTTTTGCTTTTCAGCTACTCACCTAGTGTCTTTAGGGTGTGTCTACACCCTTCGCGCTAGACTGGTCAGGGCCCCGTTCGCACAATAAGACTGGCGACGGGTTACAAGCTTAGGGCTCACCATTAGGTACACACCTCCCTGTCTACACCCGACAGGGAGGGAACTCATCCCCGGGCAAATCCACCCGGGGAGTTAGGTATAGGGTTTAGGCTACGTAGGGAAATTTTCTCTTTCCACCATTCCTTCCCTAATATAGTTCCCGCTCCGATCATGGAGGACGCCGTCCTCTTGGCGTTCCTCAAAGAGGTCCTACTTAAGGACCCAGATTTTCTTGAGCGATATGGCTCAAAACTCCGCCAACGCTCCACCCCCACTCCGTCCCAGGGCGCACTCGGTGAGTTTAGTGACGCTTTAGAGAGCCCGCTATCGCCACCGGCATGCGAACAAGGCATTCCGCCCTTTGTTCCGCACAACAATGTTCCGGCAATTATCTCTGCCCCCATTGTTACACCCGCCTTTGTTCCGGTAGACAATACTCCGGCCGCTAATCCGGCCCCTATTGTCTCGCCCGCCTTTGTCCCTGCCGCCATTGTTACGGCCTCCATTGTTCCGGCCGCCATTGTCTCAGAGACAACGCAGCTGCGCGCCGCTGATACAAATACGACGGAGAGCATGGACACGTCAGTCCCACTTTCCGAGGAAGAAGCCCGCTCCTCCTCCTCCAGCGATGACGACTTCCAAGTCGTGGTCAAAGGAGGCAAGAGGAAGGCGGCTAAATCCTCCGCCCCCGCTGGCCCGGTCACCAAGGCCCAGAAAAAACAGGACGACTTATCGTCCAGCTCCACTTCCGCCCCTAGTCCGCGGGCTAGTCGCCCCGCCAGCCCTATGGCTTGCCCACCCGCTCCTACTGCGAGGAAGCAAAAGCCACCTCCCCCCATTTACGTCCAAGACAAGTCCAAATGGACTGAAATTTCAAGGATGTGTGTTGATCGCAAGATCAACTACACCAACGCCCGATCCACCCTACAGGGGATCAAAGTTACCGTCCCCACGTCTACGGACTTTAGGGATCTCTCCCGCGCCCTGCGTGAAAGGAACTATTCCTTTCACACGTACTCCCTTCCGGAGGAAACCCCCACTCGCGTCGTCATTAGGCGCGTCCCCCAAGAAATCCCCACTGAGGAGATTAAGGACGACCTTATTGCACAAGGCGTCCCAGTATCCGCCGTCCATCGCTTGCACAAAGCGAGGCAGGGCCTTGTATACGACATGGTCCTTGTCATCTGCGACCCCACGGAAGGTCACCACCCGATATTCAAGGTGAAGTCGGTGTGCTCGCTCTCGGGCATCTCTATCGAGAAGCCCTACCGAGCCAACCTGATAGGCCAGTGTCATCGCTGCCAACTGTACGGTCACTCGCAGACCAACTGTTATGCGACCCCTAGATGCGTCAAGTGTCTAGGTGAGCATGGCACCGCCGACTGCTCTCGCCCTAAAGATAGGGAGCTATGTGCAGAGCCGCCGAGCTGCGTCCTCTGCGGCCAATCCGGTCACCCGGCAAATTACCGGGGCTGCCCGAAAGCGCCAAAGTCATCCTCTCCGAAACTCGCGAAACGCGCGAGTGACCGCCAGCACAGGGAAAGCCCCTGGGGGAGGCTTCCCTCCGCGCAAATGCCGGAACGGCTTAGCCCTCAAAGGCCCTCTCCCTGGGCAAACCTTACGCACCTTAAAGCTCCCGCAGCTTCGGTGCCCTCCAAACCCGCTCAACCCGCTGAAGTTCCAGCGCTGATGGCTACCGCCATCCCAGCGCCTGCGGCAACCACCGCGGCCCCTACGGCTCCACCGGTTGCACCGCAAAGAGCCCCGGGCCGCGACAGCGCCCAAATCATAATCAGTACATACGCGGCCCTCTATTCCTCCGCCGCGGAAAAAATGGCCGACGAAATCGTTGCTGCAAACGGCAACCCTCGTCGTCTTTTAGAAATCCTTAACGCGTATCCCGAGATCGCGTTAGTCCTGAAAACCTTAAAATTCTAATTTCCAATGGATAACACAAGGTTAAATTCCACCAAACCCCGATCCCTCAAACTAGGATTTTTCAACGCTAATGGCGTATCCGGTCAACGCGATGAGATCGCCGCTTTCCTCCGCGACCACCAGCTCGACATCCTCCTCATACAGGAAACCTTCTTAAAGCCGCATCACCGCAACCCGAACATTGCCAACTACAAACTAGTTCGCAATGACAGGTCTCGATGTCACAAGGGTGGCACACTCATATACTTTAGGAAATCTTTGTATTGTATCCCTATTGACCCACCTCCTCTCTTCTCCCATCTGGAGACCTCTATCTGTCGGCTCGGCATGACCGGCCACCAACCGATCACCATCATCTCCGCTTATATCCCACCCGACAATGGTCCGGAGGATCCCATCTCGCTCCAAAAGGACTTCACTGCCCTCTTCGGTATGAGTGACTCCGTCATCTTGGCGGGGGATCTTAATGCCAAGCACCCGGCGTGGAATAGTAGCACAACCTCAACCAGAGGTAGGTTAGTTTTCAAGTTAGGCGAATCCCTTAACTTTGACGTCATCGCTCCAATGAGCCCGACACACTTTCCAGGTAATCCTAATCACCTTCCCGATGTTCTCGATGTAGCGCTGCTCAAGAATGTGAACCTCCGTTTGCAATCGATTGAGACGTTCCACGAGCTAAATTCTGACCACCGCCCTGTAGTCATGCATTTTGCACCCTACTCGGGCCCGATCGACCCCAACCGCCCCCCTCAGACCCAGACGATAACCGACTGGAGGAAAGTAAGCGAAAGACTGAAATCCACCACGTCGCCTCACTTAGACACCATCCCCGATCACTTAGTGTCAGTCGCCGACACGACGGCCGCAATCGACTCGTTTACAGAGCACGTACAATCCGTATTGACGGATTGTTCACGGGAAGTTCCGGTGATGGAAGACCATCGCTGGAAACTACCTACTGACGTACGTGACCTGATAACCGAGAAGAACGCGGCCATCCGTGCCTACGACTCCTTCCCTTGTGACGCGAACAAAGCCCACATGCGCCATTTACAGCGTGCTGTAAAGAAACGCATAGGGGAGGTTCGCTCTGAGGGCTGGAACAAGATGCTCAGCGAACTCGAGCCCACTCATCAAGCCTTCTGGCAATTACAGAGGAAATTGCGTTCCTCAGAAGAGGTCTCTATGCCTCCTCTCATCCGCCCCGACAATAGTGTCGCTTTCGACAGTCCCGATAAGGCTGAATGTCTTGCCGACAGCCTAGAGTCCCAATGTTCTCCCAGCTCCCAACCAGTAGACCAAGCTCACCTGAACAAGGTCGACGCTGAAGTCGAACGAAAAGCCTCCCTCCCTCCCGTCGAAGACCCTGATGATCCTCTGCCTCCCGTCACTCCAGACGAAGTGCACGACATCATTAAAGGGCTCCACGCTCGTAAGGCCCCCGGTTCGGATGGTATCACCAATAAGGTATACAAACTCCTTCCTGCCCCGCTTATAATGCTTATGACCGCCATCTTCAATGGCGCCTTGAGCAACAACATCTTCCCACAAGCATGGAAAGAAGCCACCGTCATCGGTATCCCAAAGCCAGGCAAGCCAAAGTCTGAGCCCTCCAGCTACCGCCCTATTAGCTTACTCAATGTCCTCGGCAAAATCTACGAGAGGCTTATTTATAAGCGTCTCAAAGACTACGCCGAAGCAAAGAGCCTCATACCCAACGAGCAGTTTGGATTCCGTAGCCAACACTCGGGCACCCAACAGGTCCACCGTATCGTAGAGCACTTATGCGCTGGTCTGCAGCGTAACGCGACGACGGGTGTGCTATTCTTCGACATAGCGAAAGCCTTCGACAAAGTCTGGCACAACGGCTTGATATACAAGCTCTACCAACTAGGAGTGCCAGATCGTCTCGTGCTCATCTTACGAGACTTTTTGTCGAACCGGACCTTTCGCTATCGCGTCGAGGGAGCACTCTCGTCCCCTCATCCTATTCGCGCCGGTGTCCCTCAGGGTTCCGTACTATCTCCTCTCGCCTTCACGCTGTTCACTAGCGATATCCCAAAAAGTAAAAAGGCTCAGTTGGCTCTCTTCGCCGACGACACTGCCGTTTACTATACCGGTCACTGTCCCAACGCTATAGCTCGTACTCTCCAAACCTCCGCAAACGTCTTAGGCGCTTGGTTCCGGAAATGGAGAATCGAGGTCAACCCCGATAAGAGTCAGGCGGTTCTCTTCTCGAGACGTCGTCGACTCCCTCCCCCACTTCCCAGCCCGATCACTATGTACGGCAAGCCAATCCCTTGGGAGAAGCAAGCCAAATACCTAGGCGTGATCCTCGATGAGAACCTTACCTTTAAGGCTCATATTAAGGCGGTTCGCGCGCGCGCCTCCTTCGCTCTTAGCAGGCTGCAATTCGTACTGACAGCCCGTAGTAAACTGTCCCTTAAATGCAAGCTCCGCATCTATACCGCAGTCATCCGTCCCATCATGACCTATGCCTGCGTTGTATTTGCGCACGCTCACCCACGTCATCTCCATAAGATGCAGACCCTCCAAAACCGTTTCCTCAGAAGGGTCACGGGTGCCCCCTTCTATGTCCGTAATATCGATCTTCACGTCGACCTCAAAATGCCAACCATAAAACAGTTCATGAAACGCTTATCAAAGCGTTTCTTCGACTGCGGCATCAAACATTCTAACCCCCTGATTACAGCGGCCGCCCGCTACACTCCCTCTCGCATTAGCAGTATTCGCCGACCAAGGCATACTTTAATCGACCCCGACGACGCCACTACCCTCCTCCAGGAGAGTAGTAAGGCCACTAGCACGCTACATAAGCCCAAAACCCGATCGCCGTCCTACCGCCCTCGCCGCCGAGGCCCGCCGCGACGCCCAAATCGACGCCCCTCCCGACCCTTGCTCGAGCCAGCCCGCGCCGCTGAGCCTGTAGCTTTAAATTCGTCCATAAATAATACCAATCCTGATCCAGCTAGTCATTTGCTGCCCTCTTCCAGCGACGCCCTAAGCCGAGGTTCGTACCCCACAGGGGGTGCCCTTAGCGTTGTCGCTTAGTTTTAGTTAGTATATAAGTTTAAGTCCTGGCTGGAGGCCTTAATTTATTAGGGAATCCACAGGCAAGTCCGCTTAAGCAGACGACAACCGCATAGGTTGACCTGCGAGATGCCAAACAAACAAACAAACAAAAGAAATGCAACAAAACGGGACGTCTTTTGGGAAGTCATGGTAAAATAAACTTGAGACATCGTATTAAGACCAACGGAGCCGAAACATGGACGCTCACAAAGGAGACTGTCCATCGAATACGGGTGACACAAAGCGCCAAGGAGCGAGATATGCTGGGCATAACTCTACTACACCGAGTGCATAAAACCGAAATCCGTCGTTGTTCGAAAGCCTATGACATCAGGGACAGGGCGATGCGCCTCAAGTGAAGTTATGCAGAAGATATGATAGACGTGAAGATGACCGATGGAGTAAAGCTGTGACAGAATGGTGGCCAAGGTTAGGCCAAAGAAACCACGGACATCCAAAAGCACGTAAAAGTCGTGGAAACATATGGATGAGGGCCGCCCGGTATCAGGAAGTATGGCAAAAGAAAGGGGAGGCCTACACCCAGAAGTGGGTGATTCCGGGCTGAAATGATGATGACGAGCTAAATTTGCCGATGAGTTTCATTCTATATCAATATTCAATACTATAGACATTCTTCTACATTCAATTTTCATAATAGAGTAGTTTCGAAACTAGCATTGCGCGTTCCTACCTGCCATTCGGTCATGACATCGAGCACTTAACATCTATTTACTGGCACGTTTTTGACCATTGTGTGGTCGTTCATCGTTTGCTGCCTACTTATGGTCGTTCGTGATCTTTGAATTGGTAACATTTCATAATTTTTGGTCCGTTGTCTTGTTTTTTAATTAAAGGGGCTCGTGGCTAAATAATAGGTCGACCGAAGGTTAAGCTACGTTGAAGCATACGTGGATGGGTGAACGTCTATAACATATCCATAACATATGCCTGGAAAAGTCATTCGTAGATTTATGACAGGCGTTACGGGTAGAATCCCAAAAGTCTGATAAAGTGACAACCAGGATTACCGAAGGGTATCGTGTTACCCAGTAACTGGGTTGCGAAGGTCAGATAGGCGGCGAAGCAATGAAGCTAAGTATAGCTGCATCGTGTTGGACCAGAAGCCGACCGCAACATAGTTTGTTAAAGTCTAACTAACCATAGGCATATTGATTTTTTTGTCTTTAATTTTCTGAACAAAAGTACACTTTGATAAACTTTCCTTACCCATTATCGTTTAATCGTTGCGAACTATCAACGCCAGCAATGCCAACGAACAGACATCTCGTAGCTAGCATATTTAGGCACATATACACTTAAACTTAAAGTTAAGAGTTCATGGGTTTCGGTTCCAGAACGACCTAAATTTAACCGTGTATATATAAGTATCAAAGTGCGAGAGAAAACTAACAATCATCATTGATATTCGATTCAATGCTATTGGCATAGAATCTACATTCAATTTTCATAATAGTAGTTTAGTTTTACGAAGCTCATTTTGCACGTTCCTACCAAGACATCGAGTTCTTACTCGTAATATTTATGTAGCGGGGAAGCTCAACCTAAGATGGTGTTTTATCGCGCAGAAATGGAATGTTTGTGCCAATACTTGAATATTATTGATATTGCACTTAAATATTCGAATATCAAAATCCACGCACAGATGTAATAGATTGCAATATTTATACCCCATTGCCATTTATTTTAAACACTTTAATGTGTGTTTGTAATGCAAACACATGAATTCAGATGGAGTTATTTTTACACGAATTCACATTAATGATTAAAATGTTAAAATAAATAATTGTGTTTATTATTATGAATGCAACTTTTCATTCAAATGTTTGGGTATTTTATGCCCGCTCAATTGAGTTATAACATATTTTCCATTTATTTAAAATCGCTTGCCTATTTCATTTCCAACATTGTTCCTACCTGGAATTGTAAATATAATAAATGAAAATGACTGCCTCGTTGGTCTAGTGGTCGCAATCGCTACTGCTGAGCATGAGGTCCTGGGTTCGATTCCCAGGTCGGGCAACGTGTTATTGGGTTTTTCTATCTGGAATTTCTCAGTAGCAGCCCGAAGTCTGGATTTGTGCCCGGTAGATGGCAATAGGCTCGCCCCCTATTACATGGGACTTCAACATAACTGGCGAAATGTGGGTGTACTATAGGTACACCTCTGCCCAACCCTTCGGGGAAACAAGGCGTGATGTTATGTTATGTTTATAATAAAATTTGAGGTTTGTCGTCCCTTGCAAGATGTCTGTTTTGGAGTTCTCGTTACAACCCCAGCAGAGATAGAGATGCAAGAAGAATTTTTTTCTGAACACTCCTTTAAATAAACTTATGTTAATACATCATCATAATGTCACGCCTGGATTCCATGAAGAACCCTTCATGGAAGACAGATGTGTAGGTAGATAGACACAAATAATTATGACTACTAATATTTATTGTTCTATCTATCACCACGTACTTACACGCTAACATATCACATCAACAATAGTGGACGGGGTAAATGAGACTGTATTTTATCATTTTATCCGCTTAGTTGGACGCGTTCGGACGTCTCGACCCGCGTCAAAAAGGCTAAGCCAGCTGACAAGTTCCACCAACATCGGAAGGTTAACGCAGGATCTAATACAGTTAATTTAATTAGAAACGTTCCGTTGAATAAAATAGTTTTGGTTGTTGATAAATACGAGATTCGGGTTGGCAGTCCTAGAATGTTTGATATGGGGTCGTGATAAGCTAGTAAGTGTCATGGCAAAATACGGTTTAATTTTTTTGGCATCGGTAATGCATTTGTAGAAGGTATTTTAAAATTATGAATTCCATTACTACAAAACGAGCGAGTTTTATTTGTATCCTGAGAGTATGGTTACATCCTATTATCAACGAATAGGTTTCAAGTCCAGAGGCTTAGGGTCCAACTTTCTCTAACACACTGTATTCATAACAAAAAAATATTATTAGTTGATTTACCACAACTACTTTACTTTTAAAATAAGTAGGATGCGCTAAAAACATGTAATTTAACTTCTCGAGACATTAATTTTGTTAAAATGTGTAACATTTGGGAATTTTCAGGCGGGATTTTGCCAGCGAGTCCCTTGTCAAATCGCACTCGCCGAGCTCAACCGACCGAATTTAATTTAAACGCTACACCCACTACATCGTTGCACTGCCTCTACTTAGTAAATACTTACGAAGTGGGTTTTATACTGGGCTACCTAGCATTTTTGTACATCCATTTTAGAATTCTGTACAGATTTTGGGACCAAATAAAATGTAATTCATGCTAAGTCCAAGAAAGGTTTAACCCCAAATAATCGTTTGAACTACGTAGTTCAATTCAATCTGTAACTAATCAAATTCGTCCTTGTTTTGAAAAGACCAAAGAGGCAAACTTATCCCAACTGACCTTCAATTTAAATTCGATACAACAGAGTTTCTCATTCGATTAACACGACCAAGTTAGTTTTAAACTCAGTTCTATAGTGCGAAACTGGCTATGCTTTATTGTATACAGTTTTCGCAGTAGTTACTCAGATTTATAGTTACAAATTGGTATATCAAGACGGTTAAACAACTTCCGCACGCAGGGGCCAATTTAACGGTTCGCGATCCTTCTCTGTAACTTAAGTAACTAAATGTACTTAAACTAAATATTGTTAATAGTTACAGTTTGATATATTTAAGTTAGTTTGAAGGTTTTGATTAATTCTGTGACTTATAATTGCTCGTTAGTAGAGCGTCTGCTTTAGGTTTTTTTTCCGCATTTCCTATTCTATTTTCAAAGCTCACTTGTGAGTGAACGATATAGAAAAGCAGTAAAATAATTTTCAATATTATAATAATTCAATCCAGATTTTTTACATGGTTATGCGAAAAACAAGTGATCATAAACTTAAATCTACCCTATCAAATTTACATAAAAACATGTATTTCTTGAGTAAAGATAATGGGAACAAAGTTTGGTAATCTTACGGCCGCCAGACAAGATTTGAAAAATCCTTGTCATGATTGATAGCTCTCAAACTTTTGGTAAAAATAACCCATCAGAGCAAACGGGATGAGATCGCCGAAACGTGCTTGATAAAGAAATCTACAATAACTTTCTTGTAGTTAAAGGAAATTGAGGAAAAATCTCTGTAATCCTTAAAGATTTTCCTCGACGTTTTTTCATGTGTTTGCCATATCTTCGGCACGTAGTCTAGAACGTTGCTGAAGTTAAAATATATATTTAAGTAAAAGTTTAATTTACTGTTTGTATAGAACTATAAATAATGTCATTTTTAAATTTGAACACAGATTCATGTTTTTAGATATAACAAATTAATATCGAATTATATTTAGTCAGTAATGTGACTAACTATAATTCGATATACGCATTTACGTACGGTATACGGATTTGGCATTACGTCATAATTGCGGTAGTGCCAAATACGTATACCCAATTATTATGCAACTAAATATACACTAGGTATTAAATTAAATGACAAACTAATCAACTATACAAACAAATAATAAAAACGAAAACGAAAGGACACTTAAAAATGAATTTTCTTTTTAAAATATGAATTTGCTTAATAATAATCTCATAGAACTATCTCGTATCAAAATCCACAAGCCCGCGTCCCCTCCCAGACATAGTTAACTTATTTATACCCACACGCAGGAACGTTATCGAATCAACGAGTTAGCAGTTTTGATCCAGGTATAACAATGTTAGTCCCAGGTGCGAAGTAAAATTAAACTCTATCCTAAAAAGGTTTTGTAAGCAAAATAAAATTGGCCGAGGTAAAGGGTCGGGAAGGATGGCCCACAATGATTGCTGTAAGGTTACTCGAACGTTACCACCCCCCGACCTTGAATGTTGATCAAAATTCAGCGAACCTGATTGATTCCAATTCTTTTCGTGTAACAGATTTCGGAAATCTATTCTATACTTTTGGTGGATCCGAATTGTATCAGAAGGGATTTGGATTGAATTTTATATTATTGTCTTGTTAATTCTTTGGCCTTTTGTGCTCACGGCGTGCTTTTGTTTGAAGAAAACGTTGTGTTCCAAGAAATGTTTACATTTTTTGTTAACTTAAAGCATTTTTAAATTGGTACCGATCCTGTTGCTGTAAGTTAGGGTACGTTGTTGCTCATAAAATACAAATAATACGGACGTGACGGGAACTTCCCTTCATAAAGGGTCCACCGTATATCCGTAGTTTTGTGCCAGAAGCGAACCATGATGTAAAGCGGTATCTGACGAAAAACATGAAAACAAACGGTTAAAAAAAAATAGTAAATTAAAGTTCCTTTTGAACTCACCACTAACTTAATCAAAATAATAAAATAGAAGAAAACCAATTTCGCCCTTTTGCAAAACAATATCGGTTTTCTGCTTATTATTTTTTTGTTGCGTGAAGTTTAGTGATTACATTATTGAGTATTCATCTCCAAGTACGTTTTTCTTCATTCTCCTTCTTCGGAAAGTTTCTTGTTTCGTTTACCCGTGTTTAATTTATTTTGCACGTGGTTTGTGAATAGTGTCTTCATTGAGCTAGCTAGAGAATGAGAACTCACTGGAAACGGGTTTCAATGGACATTTGTATGATTACTCGTATATTAAACTTAACCAGTTTCAGGGTTTGCTCCATAATGTATCACACTAGTAGCTGCTCCCTTCGGTTTCACCCGCATAAAACTTGATCCCGTGGGAGTATCGAGATAAAAGTACTCTATGTGTTGATTCAGGTTATAAACTATCTGTGTGCCAAATTTCATCCAAATCTGTTTAGCAGTTTTTGCGTGAAAGAATAACAAACATCCATCCATTCTCACAAACTTTCGCGTTTATAATATTAGTAGGATTGTAGGTAGTCCGTATATTATGTTATAATAATATATGCTACTCACTCCGCCATATTCTTGCAGCCCCAAGTTCAAAGTTTGCAATATACGGATACCACAAGTACCTAGTTATCTACCTCTTAGCTAACTTTGCTTACCCTGATAAGTTATTGCCGCACACTGGATTTATTTAATAAGGGAACTTGGCAAATCCTGAAAATGTAAGTAATATCTTGTGTCCCATTGCCAGTTGCTGTACCTACACTATGTGTAATATATTTTTGATGAGATATTTATCACATTATAATTTGAAAAGAAAGTTTCATGACGTAATTCTCTCTCATTCTTTGCAAATGTGCGTTTTGAAGCGTTATAAAGGACCAATATCAGTTACAAAACTCACAAAACAGATATACGCCCCAAGCACTTCAGGCACTGACGCGTAGCCGTCGTAGCGCGTAGCCGCCTCTACGCCGTAGCACCTTTACGTTTACCTGACTGCGGCGTAGCAAAGAAAGGGTTACGATTTTATTAAATGAAACCCCAGATCTTTTCACCTCATAAAACCAAATAATTACTATCGTAACGAAAATGTTATACAAAACAATCCTGCTATTAATGTCTAACACAATGGGTTAGATAAGTCGGCGGTACCGCGGGGTATCGTGCACAGTGTACACAACTCATGTTAATGTAATGTTATTGTACTCACACTCTCCTCTGTAATATCAGACGTGTACAGCGTAGTCCGTGTGTACTCGTTAACGAGCATTAAGGGCATTAAGAAGTTACACTTTTAGTTCAAATCTGTAGATGTACTGACTCAATCTTTTGTGTAAATCTATCCGTGATGTGACGTAATGATTGTAAAATGTATGAGCCTTTGGTTTTAATTTTGCACCTACAGTTTTTAAATTTGCTGAGCGTATAATTACCGTTGACTTTTTGCCTAAAACATTATCATAAACTGGTTTTCTTTAACTGCATTAAAATGCTTTCCCGAAACCCAACGCAAAACAACAAAAAACAATAGCTTGTTTATTAAGCAAATGCAAATGAACATATTCTACTACATTATTTTTTGAGGAGAAGACTTCAATTTCAATCCATTGTATCAACCCAGAGCTTAAAGGCTAAACCAAAGCCTCTTTGTTTTCACAAGCTCGCATCTAAACGAATTTTCCTCAACAATACCCAAAGGAAAGGCCAAAGCCTCCCGATTCGTCACGAACTGCCCATTCCCAACAACTTTGTATGTTAGCGTAAAGAAAACATTACAGTTCAAACACGTCTTGCCTTAAGACTCCTCTCTTCTCTGAGGTAAAGGTAAACAAAATGCCAAGCTTTGAAAACACACCTATGTGCTTATGAAAATAAAGCTTACATTAACGTAATCAAAAATTCCAGTCAGTAAAATGTACTTAAGTAGGCAGGTACACTCAACCAACAATTAGAATACATTTTACGAAACATAGGTGTAGAGTTGAACATTCGCAATGTAATTTATTTCGTATTACACGAATTAAAAGAAATAAAGAGAGTCGGATCTGTCTAAAAATAAAACCTTTTCAATTGTTTCGTAATTTTCACTTTAGCTCGGGACAGTCCAACCTTTTTGAATTCTTTACTCGCTCCAATTTTATACAACACACTGGCGAAATACACTATCCTGATCAATTGTTATTTGAGTTACAAACTCGACATAACTTGTACAGAAAAGCATAAAGTTCGATGTTTGTTTTCGCTAAACATTCACGCAATATGCCACAGTAATAAGATATATTTGAATAACAAAGTCTTCACCAGACATAATTTTGATTTTCGAACGCAAACTCCTGTCACGTTTTCCCGCCTAAAGTGGTGGCAGCCGCCATCTTGGAACGTGACGTTGACGGCTGACGAGCGCGCGTTGATGCTTCTTTATTTAAATATCACGTCTCTTTTATTCGCCACCTATTTTGTTTTAACAAATAGGGGATCTAATTTATTGTGTGGTTCCTTTGTTGCCTGGTATAATGAACGCAAGCGTTTGCTTTGTTTCGAGCTAGGTGGGATATCATCAGGTAACACTAGGGTTAAAATGGTTTGCTAGCATGATATATTTAATGAGCCTTGCTGATTTCAATGCGTAAGACGTTGTTTTGATTTCTAATTGATGTTTTAAGTGGGTATTTGGATAAACGCTGAAGTATGACAGAATTAAAATTATTTTGTTATTAGCATATTCAGCCTCTAGCGTTCCCACTGCTGGGACAGAGGCCTCCTCTCTGTGAAAGGGAGTGGGCCATAATACACCACGCGGGCCCAGTGCGTTCCATAAGTCCTATCGAAGAACAGAACCCTTCACTCTTGTGTCTGTCTGTCTATCCATCTGTCACAGCCAATTTGCTCCTAATCTACTGGACTATTTAAATTTAGTTCAGATATAAATTTCTGTAACTGAAGCACGGTCGTGTAACGTAAATAAATGAATATTGAATATAAGGGTCAGTTTTGGAGAGGAAACTATGTAATATGAAAATCATAGTTTTGCAAGATGTGCCGTGTGACATATCAAATGAGTTGCGAGGGTCTCAAACATATTTTTTGTATAATTTAAAATAAGCTGGTTTGAAGTTATTTAAGAAATTAACACGTTCACTGCGTGAAACTCCACAACAAACTTTCATTATATGTGTTACCAGGTTGTATCGACCCAGTTTGTATCTTACCTTAGCTTGTATCAGCAGTACCAGTGCTATGAGGCCCAGTAATTTTACAAAATTTAAAAAAAATCGATATTTCACTGAAGTAACTAATCACGTCCAATGTGAAGAAAGTACGTGATTATAATCTACTTTTTTTGCTTGTCTTCGAAATTATCTACGATAACAGGGTTTATCATAGATAAATTCGATAATTATTTAGGTTAAATATAATGCGAAAACTTAGACAGGTCGATAATTTCCGGTAACCGCATAGAACTACCAAAACTTTAGTGATGTGCTAAGGAAGTCGATACTATGGTTGATATACAGTCTGTTTCTGAGTCATAAAAACAGCGGGCTGGAAGAGGACCATGAATCTTATAGATGCGAAAGAGGTGTGTAAGCGCTACACGACCGAGTCATGTGGATTATATTTTTTTTTCATTTCGGTTCTCTTTGCCTACCCGCAGGGATTTGGCGTGAAGATATAGATATAAATAATACAATATGGTACGTCATTAGGACACGTGTTGACAGGTCAAATGTAAAAATTCGGACATTATTCTTTTGACTCTAGTTAACTCAGCGTAACAACCGTTTTCGCTGAGTACGCAACCGCCAACCTACGTAATAAAGTGCAACCTAGCAATTAGATCAATTACATGTTATTCCATTAATACACTGTTTTTCTGTAATTAAATCATTTGTAATAAATAAAGTTTTTTTTAACTAAATTCGATCGCCGAAACATAACTGGCGCAGTCGGTAGGATCGCGACGCTCTAAGTTCGAATACAACTCTTCGGCATAAGAGTGACGGTTCTCAAATCGTTCCTTCGCGATCCGCAACGAACCTAACGTGCGGTCGGGCACCTGTATAGGAGTAGGAAGGTGTATCTCCGGAAAATTGGAGGAAGCTGTTGGCAGAGACAAGACTCGACAGGAGATGCAGTGGCTGCTTTGGTGAGTGCTCTCGTATTACCAAGTGTCCTTGCTCTATTTCCTGCCTTACTATAATTTGTGTATTTTATTTCTAGTATATGTGTGTCTGTCTATAAGCTGAAATCGCGTTAGGCACCCACTAACAATAGCGTTAAGAAATTCCGTGAAATTCCGCGTGAAATACTACACCTCCATTGTTCTGTTCGAGTGCCACTAGACAGGCAAAACAATGTCGCTCAGAGATTATGATGCCAACTATAAACCGTACAAACTAATTGCAGATTTGATGCCAAGATATGATGGCAATCCTAAATTACTTAGATATTATATTAGAGAGGTAGAAAGTTTATTAACTTTAACTAGCGAAGCAGATCGTTTGCATCCGGCATTTATCTGCCTGATTAAGAGTAGGTTAAGTGGTCCAGCTATCGATGCTATAGCATACGAAGAGTATCTTAGTTCCTGGGAGTCAGTTAAAAGAGCTTTGATTAGGCGCCTTGGAGAACCACGCAATGAGATACAAGTTATGCAGGAGCTCACACGAGTACGTAAGTCAAAAAATGAGGATTCTGAAACCTTTGGCAAACGGCTCCGTGAACTATTAGACACTTTATACTCTGTAGGGGAACATGGTAATAAATCTTATTATGAAAAGATGGTAATTGAACAGTATGTTAACCAGCTAGACGTTCATGTGTCATTAGGTGTTAGAATTGCGAAGCCAGAAACATTTGAAGAAGCTATTATTGCGGCTAGGCAAGAAGAGGCTAGGCTTGCATATAACAGGTCTAATAATTTTAATACTCCTTCAACATCCCAAGCGAAACCAAAGGAGTTGCCTAAGCAACAGCCTAACTGTAGTCCTTTTTATCCTAATCTAGTAAACACACAAATGTCGCCATATAAGCCCCAACCGAATAACATGAACCCGGAACAGCGTCAACAATGGAAACAGTCTTTGTTGCCCTGGAAAAACCGACCATCATCAGGTAACTTCAGACCAGGTGGCTCAGGTAATGTTAGAAGGGCAAACTTTAAGAACCAACCTAACGTTCCAAAACAACAGGTGAACCTTCCTGAGGTCTCATCGGACGTCACCATGCGTACGGCAGGTAAGCCAGAAAAACCACAGTTCGCATCGGGTCAGTTATTCTATATCCCGAGCCATATGGAAGGTCAGATGCAACCAATACCCATTGGTAGTGAGTATCTCGGTCAACTCATAGACACCAGTAGCGACGCCTCCGAGTCTAACATAGACGAACAAGAGGTAAGCCAAGAACAGGATTTTACGTTAAACCCCGATCTAGACAACCAGACATAATATCCATCAACTTACAAACTAAACAATTTTTACCTTATATTGAGTTACCAGAATTCAACGGTAAGTTTTTAATAGATACAGGAGCCAGTCATTCTGTTATTGCATCAGAAGAAATTTTTGGTAAAATTTTTGAATACTGTGTAGAAACAGAGCCATACCAAATAGTTACGGCACATAGCTCATCAGTTCACGACAAAGTAGTTTATCTGCCCTTGCCTCCTGCTTTTAATAGCGACGTAAGCCATAAATTTTTAATATTTGATTTCGATACGAAATACAAAGGTTTAATAGGATTCGATCTTCTAAAGAAACTAAAAAGCAATATTGATTTAAACAATAACGTGCTACGGACATCAACAGCACAAATACCAATTCACTTTAGCTCTCCACCGCAAAAGATAAAAATTGACCCTAGGTGTGAAAAGATAGTTACTGTTAAAACTAACTACATGGATGGGCAATACTTACACGATGATTTTTATTGGTCAGAAAACTTGAAATCACCGGCTGCTATAATTAACGTTACTAATGGTTGTTTTAAAACTTCTGTTATTAATTTTATTGATGATAAAAAATATATTCCAGATAAGAGTTCAATAGAATTAGAATCATATAATGAGGCTAATAACATTCAAAGTCATAACATTAATACATTACAAGTGCAATCAGACATCGATCGTATATTAAATGAAATCCTAAAGAAAATTCGTACAGGGCATATGAATGAAGAAGAAAAGCGTGAAGTTACTAGGCTATGTTATCAGCATAGGGACCTATTCTATTCAGAAGATATCCCACTGACCTTTACACACGCAGTTAAACACGAACTCAGACTAAGCGACAATACACCGGTTTTTGTACGTAGTTACAGACAAGCCCCTCAACAACGCGAGGAGATTCGTAAGCAAGTAGATAAACTTTTGCAGCAAGGCATTGTTAGAGAGAGTATATCCCCGTGGTCATGTCCCGTGCATATTGTCCCAAAAAACCTGATGCATCAGGAAAAGTTAAATGGAGACTCGTAATCGACTATAGACGACTAAATGATCGTATAATCGAAGACAAGTATCCATTACCTAACATTCATGATATCTTAGATAGATTGGGGCGTGCCCAGTATTTTACGACCCTGGACCTAGCCAGCGGTTACCACCAAGTTGAGATGCATCCCAACGATATTGAAAAAACAGCGTTTACAACTGAACGAGGGCATTACGAATTTTTAAGAATGCCCTTTGGCCTAAAAAATGCGCCAAGTACATTTCAACGCTTAATGGATCATATATTAAGAGGAATAGATAACGTTTATACGTATTTGGATGACGTCATCATTACATCTACATCTTTACAACAACACATGGAAAAATTGAAGCAAGTATTTGATAGGTTTAAAACTCACAATTTGAAAATTCAATTAGATAAATCTGAGTTTTTACAGAAACAGGTTAATTTCTTAGGACACGAACTTACCAATGAGGGTTTGAAACCTAATAAGGACAAAATTAAGGCAGTATTAAATTTCCCTTTGCCTAAGACCCAGAAGGACATAAAGGCTTTCCTAGGCCTAGTTGGTTACTACAGGAAATTTATTAAAGATTTCGCGAAGTTAACTAAACCAATGACCGTATGTCTAAAGAAAAATAGCAAAGTTTTCCATTCCCCAGACTTTTTAGAAGCTTTTAATAAGTGCAAGCAAATCCTAACAAATGCCCCAATATTACAATATCCTAATTTTGATGAACCTTTCGTACTTACCACCGATGCATCGGATGTAGCATTAGGCGCAGTATTGTCGCAAGGCATTGTAGGCTCCGATAAACCGATGGCTTACGCATCTAGGACACTGTCAGACACAGAATCTCGGTATTCTACAATAGAGAAAGAGTTACTAGCAATAGTATGGGCAATCAAATACTTTCGTCCTTATCTTTATGGTAGAAAGTTCGTTATTTACACAGACCACAGGCCCCTTACTTGGTTAGTGTCTCTAAAAGATCCTAACTCTAAATTAACTAGATGGCGCTTAAAGCTCGCAGAATACGACTATAAAGTAGTGTATAAAAAGGGTCGCCAGAATACTAACGCGGATGCCTTATCACGCGTAAAAATATTTCACGGTAGTATTGATTCATTAGCAGTCAATTTAGATGATAATGAGGATGATGAAATAATCAATAGAATATTTGAGAACGCACGTAGTGTAGCTGAAAATGAAACGGAGACAGCTGTGCCACAAGATAATGACAATATCCAATCACTTAACCCTAGCGTTCCTCAATCTCATATAGGAACAGAATCAGATAGTATGAGCATAGTGTCAGCCGAACCCGAATTAGTCTCAACACGGCATACCCAACCAGATAATGATAATAAGGGCATACCTATAATATCAGACGCTATAGATAGACAGCTGAAACAATTCCACGTCAGATCAACACCTGGCTCAACATATAGAGTAGATAATAGATCCACTAACTCTAAAGTAGTTATTAAAGATGTTTTTATCCCAATCAATAATACGGAATCAGAGATTGTTAGATTCTTAAAGGAACACACAATTGCCGACCGAGCGTTTCATTGTTATTTCTATACTGAAGAATTGTATCATGCTTTCTCCAGAGTCTATACCACTATATTTAATGAGCGTGGCCCAAAGTTACTTAAATGCACCACGCGTGTGACCCTAGTAGAAAACAAGACAGAACAACAAGAGTTAATAAAAAAATATCACGAAGGAAAAACAGTACATAGCGGTATTCAAGAGACATATAAGCGTCTGCATAGAAACTATCACTGGCCCAACATGTTACTTACCATTCAGAGATTTGTTAATCAGTGCGAGATCTGTTTGCAGTCTAAATATGAGCGTAATCCTCTAAGACCACCTTTAGCTATTACTGATACACCGCGCAAGCCAATGGAGCACATATTTATGGACCTTTATTCAACAGGCGGAGTAACATTCCTCACAATCATTGATAATTTCTCTAAATACGCTCAGGCAGTTCCTCTAAACGCATGTAGTAGTGTACATATAACGGAAGCAATGCTAGAAGACTTCTCGATGTTAGGTTTACCAAACAAAATAACCACGGATTCAGATACTAAGTTTGAAAACGACGTCATAAAAGATATATGTGCCATACATAATATTCATATACATTTCACGACACCGTATAACCCTAACTCTAATTCACCCGTTGAACGCTTACATTCTACATTAGCTGAGATAATTAGAATACAACGAATGACCAATAAAGATGATCCCATGCAGCTTATCATGAAGTATTCTATTATTGCATATAATAACTCTATTCATTCAGCAACAGATTATACACCTCATGAGCTATTATTCGGACACACAGCATCCAGAAACCCACTAGAATTGTACTATCCAAAAGAATTCTATCAGGATTACGTTATTAAGCACCGCGCTAACGCCGAGGCAGTTCAAGAATGTATCGCAGCACTTATGTCTAAGAATAAGGAGCAGGTGATTTCTAAACGAAACCAAGAAGCAGAAGAAATCAAGTTCAAGGTAGGTGAGACTGCTTATAAACAGGTAGCAAAGTCAGCACGCAGTGACAAAACTAAGCCTGTCTTCAAAGGACCCTACAAGATCATCCATCTTCATCCAAATAATGTGGCTGAAATTATAGGTAACCATCCAAACTCTAAATCTATTAGAGTGCACTTTAAGCTACTACGGAGGCCTCATCTTGTTGCAGGACCCTCATCTCAGGAGCCGTCGTTCTCTACGCAACAGGAACCGTAACCATTGACCCGGTAAATAATGAAAATGGAATCCTTCTCCTTAAACAAGGACAGCTCCTTAAACAGGACAACTACTTTAGTCTCGCTTGCGTTTACAATATTACAGACCTTCATTTTACGTCCATCCAACTTATGGCGTTATATGAAAACACTAAAGCAGCTGAAAGTGTAATGTCAGGAGAGTTACATAAAACGTATAGAAATCAAATAGAGTATAGCTTAAATCAAATAGGTAAAAAGATGAAGTTTCTAAGCCCGCAGGTTAGAAAAAGACGCGGACTGATCAATGGGTTAGGTACTGTCGTTAAATCTATAACTGGAAATCTCGATCATGATGATGCAGCAAAATTCGAAGAAGAAATAATGAACATGAGTAATAGAATTAGTAACGTTCAGAACATGCAAAGAAAATCCTTAGTTCTAGCACAAAATACAATAAACGAGTTTGGCAATCAATTGAGCAAATTGAATAGGAATCAGAAAAATTTAGCTAGCTTATTGCAAAAAATTACACATAACAATAACGACGCAACTAATCATATACATTTCTTAGACTTATACGTACAGATAGATTTTAGTTTACAGATTATCTTAGATAGGTTGATGTTGTTAGAAGATGCCATGACATTCGCACAACTAGGCACCATGCATCCTAGTATTATAAGTCCTCAAAACTTAATAGAGGAATTAATAAATCTAAGTAAAACTTATTCGTTTAGACCAGTAGCTATAATTAGTCTTAGTAACATTCATAGGATAGAAAAATCAATAAGAGTTAAGGCCTATAGTACAGTACACTCCATAAACTTTATCCTGGAAATCCCATCAGTCGCCCCACAAACCTATGAACTAGTTCATCTCTACTCCATTCCAAATAAAAATAACCTAACTATTATCCCCAAATCCAAATACCTTGCGCTTGGGAACGATGAGTACGCCTACCTAGAAGAAGACTGTCAACCTCTGACCGAAAACATCCAGCTTTGCAAGTCCCTGGACACTAGGAGAATTGAAGACACCGAAGACTGCATCCCATCTCTCATTCAGCATCGTCAAGCAAACTGTACACATGCCAAGATGAGCCTAAGAAGAGGAAAAATTCAAAAGATCGGAGATAACAATTGGCTACTTATCCTGAAAGAACATGAAATCGTTAAAACACAGTGCAAAACTAAGACAGACTATAAAAGGTTAATTGGGATTTATCTCGTCACATTAACAGAAGATTGTGAAATTAACGTCATGAACAGAACATTGCAAGCACATACAGACACAATCGTCATCAATGAGGTCGTACCTTTACCAGAGCAACATCAGGCCCTAGAAGAAACTGTGCAATATGATCTACAACTAGAAGACATCTCACTGGACAGCATTCATGAACTTATCAACAAAGCAAGTGACCTCTCCATACCAAATGACATCAATTGGCCAATGATGATGGTCACACCGAGTTGGACTACGGTACTCCTCTACATCTTATTAGTAGCAGCAGCATCCTGGAAGCTGTACCAATGGAAGATCAATAAGATCTCAGAGGACATCAAAGGCAGCGAGGAGACCAGAAGCAGCGTGGACGCCGCCAGAAGCAAGAGTTGCTTCTATCTTATGGAGGGAGGAGTTAACTCAGCGTAACAACCGTTTTCGCTGAGTACGCAACCGCCAACCTACGTAATAAAGTGCAACCTAGCAATTAGATCAATTACATGTTATTCCATATAATTGTTTGTGAAGTTAGTCTTGATATCAGCCTTCAACTTAATACACTGTTTTTCTGTAATTAAATCATTTGTAATAAATAAAGTTTTTTTTAAACTAAATTCCCGATCGCCGAAACATAACTCTCTCCATGGAAATTTACCCAATCAGCTGACGCGATTTGTATGGGAAGCTAAGAAAAAGGCCGAAGTATTTGTTTCAGCTCTCAATACTCACTCAGAATACGTGTCCAAATGACGAACTAATATTATATTTCATCTTCCAGAAACACTCCTACCTACGTTTATATTACATCTACTAACAAGTATTTTATCCGTAGATGTACTCAAAAGCGAGTAGACAAAAAAAAAGTAAAATACACAACATACATAACATCACGCCTTGTGTCCCCGAAGGGTTAGGCAGAGGTGTACCTGTACACCCACATTTCGCCAGATATGTTTAAGTCCCATGTAATAGGGGGCGAGCCTATTGTCATCAACCGGGCACAAATCCAGACTCCGGGCTGCTACTGAGAAATTCCAGATAGAAAAACCCAATATCACTTTGCCCGACCTGGGAATCGAACCCAGGACCTCATGCTCAGTAGTAGCGATTGCGACCACTAGACCAACGAGTAAAATCAAAAAGTAAAATTGGAGATAGAATTAGTATATTTCGTATATATTGTTGTGTGTCGAAGCATATTCGGATTTATACATTTTGGATAGTCAAATATGGTAACAATAAATAAATAGTTAACCATGTAAACTGTATAATATAGATTTATATATCGACGCTGGAAAGCGATTTTTTTTACATATTTGAAATTAGGAAAAAATACTGCGTCGGACGGTCAGAACAACGTTTTCCTACGCCATTTTTTTTATTCGATACGACGTTTTCTTTTTCAAAGTTTTTTAACAAAACTGCTTCTCAAAATGCTGTAAATACTATCAAATACCGTTACCACGAGGCCACCACTGCTCCGATGCAGCGATGTATAGGCGCTTGTTTTTATACACTTAGCGCCTCACTTTTGATTAAGCGAAAGACACAATTAGGTTAACGCGCCTACTATACCACGAAACTAGCCACGCGCGACGTGCGTGTAGTGCAGGCCGGGCGCCCGATGACGGGCAGTACGTCATCACGCTCAAAGGCGCAGTAGGGAAATGCATCTAAATAGTTGGCAATGTGCGGGTGTTCGCGCGCGCGCAGGCGACGCTAAGGTGATAGTGGGTGGGAGCGAAACAAGACACTTTAGTGTGCAGGTGTTATGTTTTTGGGGTGGGTACCCTGCATTTAATTATTTTAATGGTGTTGTTTTTGTTATTAGTTAAGTTATTATAAAAATGTTATTTGATATCTAGCTTTAATTTTTGAGAACCTACTTACTGTTTTATTTGTTTTAATTTATTATGTACTAATTTTCATTTAATATGTTGAGTCCCTAAACCTGAATTGGCTTCCGTACGTCATTTTTGGGTGACCACTAAAATCAGCGCTGTGCTGTAGGTCCACTATAGCACAGCATCATGCTGAGTGGAAGCCTTCTTATCACAGTCACGGCGTGCAGCTGCCGAGTATTTATGTTCTGTGTTGTAATAATAAATCAGCTTTGTTCTTTTTTTAGTTTTGTATGCCATTTATTTTGTATGCACGTGTTTCTGTGACAAATAAATATATTTTTCTTTCTTTCTTTCTTTCTTTCTTTTTCTTTCAAATAACTAGTTTTCAATGTTTTAAAGATACAGCAAAAATGCTATAAATACTTTTTTGGCAGTCAAGATACATGGTCCTTGTTTGTATGCTACAAAACACTTACAGCATTTTGTATTTGTCACAAAATAGTATTCTATTGAGAGACAGCAACTTCGCCGCCTGAGTATTTTATGCCAGGTAGAGATACTACAATTATATTGTTTGATGTGCTTTAGACTTACAACGTTTTATTCTAACCGTTTTATAATAAAATAATAGGTCTTTACATTGGTAAAGACCTATTATTTTATTATTTTATTATGCTGGAGAACCTCCAATTACATTGGTAATTGGAGGTTCTCCAGCATATTCAGATTTAATTATTATATGTGGATTGTCGCAGCAATTCGAAATTCAAATAAACTTTATTCGCAAGCTGTGGTAATTTACTTTCTAGTTCAGTCATTTGTTTTTAGATAGTTTTGAGATATTGTAGAAGTTTTTGGCGCCATGGATAAACTGAAAATTCGTACAATTTTCGAAAATGAGTTCGTACGTGGATATTCCGCTGCGCAAACAACACGAAACATTAACGACGTGTACGGGCCTTTTTTATTGGTGGGAAATCATCAAATGACTTCTCCCGCTATGGGTGGAGCGGGAGGGCGTGTCAGACTTACACTAAAACTTTACTGACTAAAACCCAACCGTGTTCCTTCAGTTGCCTGTGCCAGGGCCACGGTTTTCTCTTTAGAATTACCCGCGACCCTGAGGCGTCGGCCCTATCGGACCCCGTCACTTTGTGCTGACATCTCTTTAAGGCGCGCGTGGAACACGACGCGCCGTCGATCCGGGCCTGGTCCTTACCGGACGGCGAGCTACCCGTTGCTCGCCGTCCGCTAGCCCGCGCCTACGGTGGCCGGGAATCTGCAGGCGACTCCCTACGCCCAGGGCGTCTCCTGCGGCGGCTAGTGGGGGCATGAGGGCGCAAGGCTCTCTCCCTCACGCGCTCCGCCTCCTCCTTAGCGAGCATTACTGCTTCGCAGAAGGAGGTGACGGCTTTACATTCCCTCTCGCTCCGTACCATGGCCTTGACCAGGGCCGGACGCGAGAGATCGCCGCTTCCAATCGCCTCCGCGAGGACACTGCGGTGCTCCGCCCAAGCTGGGCATACCGCCACCGTATGGTCCACCGTGTCCTCCGGGCGATCCACACAATGGTGACACCCGGGCGTTTCCTCCCGCCCTATACGAAACAGGAACCTCCCGAAACGTGTACGGGCCTAACACTACTTGCATAAACACGGTCCATTATTGGTTCAATCGTTTTTAATCTAGAAATTTTGAGTTGAAGAACGAGCCTCGCGGTCGGCCGGTAACCATTGTCGACAACGACGAATTGAAGGCGATAGTTCAAGCGAATCCAACTCAATCTACGGCTGAGCTTGCTGCGGGCCTTGGAGTTGTTGCCAAAACAACATTGAAGTACTTGCGTCAAATCGGAAAGATAAAAAAGCTAGATAAGTGAGTGCCACACGAACTAAGCGACCAACAGCGAGACTTGCGAGTCGAAGCATGCATAGCACTACTAAATCGGCATAGAAACGAGGGAATTCTAAATTAATTGTTACCTGGGATGAAAAGTGGATCCTATACGATAACCATAAGCGTTCGTGTCAGTGGGTGGACCCGGTTACAGCACCTAATCAGTGCGTTAAAAAAGATTACCCATAGGAAGATGATGGTGACTGTCTGGTGGACCAGTATATCACAGCTTCTTACCGAATGGCACAACAGTGACTGCAACAATGTCTATTGCCAAGAATTACAAACAATGATGCAGAAGCTCTCAATTCAACAACCAAGACTGGTCAATCGCTCTTCCCCATTGCTGTTCCGCGACAACGCTCGAGCTCACACTTCACGACAGACCATCGCAAAGCTATAAGACTTAAAGATGGAAGCTCTCCTTCACCCACCGTACTCACTGGAGCTTGGACCAACAGATTTCTACTTTCTTCAAAATTTAGACCATTTTTGAAGTGAGAAATAATTTAAATGCCTCTCGGGTAGAGGCAGTACAAAACGCTTTCACTGACTTCATAGCCTCCCGTCCGGCAGATTTCTACAGTAGTGGGATAAACAAACTGCCATCAAAATGGCAAAATTGTATAGATAATTTGGTCCAGTATTTTGATTAGCTGAAAATTAAAATATATTTTAACATGTTCATACAAAACTCCAATTTCATAGGTAATGGCCTAATATATATCTTATTTATCCATATAATTTGTATACAGTTTCAAATTGCGCACAAGTCTATTTACGCTAAAGAATCATAAATAAGGCAATCAGTCTCTAAGTAACGGACCATTTGGAGACTGATTTAATTTTTAATTGAAAACGACCGTACTATTAATTAAGTCATACTTTATTTCCTAATTAACTGTGCTTAAATAAACTTAAACTTAAATAAACTTAAAGTATTTTTTTATGAAACATATATTTTGTTTTATTTATATTTAACACAAAGTTCACGATGTACTTCTCAAAAGTATACTAGGTACAACGAAATGGTAGGACTTAAACATTTACTTCGTATTAGATACAGCATAATCGTTGCCTAAAAGCTTTAAAGCTATTTCATTGTGACATATGTTCCAATTACCAAGATACACCAATATTGCTGCTTGAAATTAAAATACCAATTGCTGTGACTATTATAAAATGCATGTTAGACTAACTGTAGAATCCTCATATTAGTGGTATCTGATAAATTTCATTATAATAAACACGTATTCAAAAATGGCCTCTCCGATTTAACTATTTTACAAGTTATGAATTTTTTAAATAGTTTTTTGGCTCTGGTGTAAAGTTCCACTTTTCGAGATACTACAAGATTGCTTTCTTGCATCGATATATGACTCTAACGCGCCTCGTCAAAACACGATATATATAGCAATATCTTCTACCTTATTAAAACACAACTTATCTCGAGTATATCACAGTTGCAAATAAACCCAACTTTCAGTGCGGTAACAGGTTTCTGTTGCCAGTTCAAATAGACCTGGTACCCCGCATTTAAAAGAAAAAAAATACTTTCTATCGAAGGCAGGTCTCACCGACTTGATATAAGTTTTAACATATATCTAGTTATAATTGACGAGACAATCCCAAAATGATATTTGTATGTTTTCTGAACTGTGTCTTTTAGTTCCTAAGAGACAGCTCCCGAAGCAGCGGTAAATTTGTCTTTTTCGCCCCCGCACTGAATGTAAGGTACGTACTAGGTCTCAAGTATCTGGTAACGCAGTGATCGTGTTAAATGAAAATTATGCATCCCCCCCCCCCTCCTTAACTCCGAAAGTACTGAGTCTTTTTTTTTTATATAGAAATCAGTTCATTATTTACAGATTCCAGGAATCCTATAAGAAGTCTGTGGTCTTAAAATAACATGTTATATCTTTTTTCTTTTGTGTGTAAAAATATACAGATTGTTGTTGTAATGTATGAGAGAACATGTTTTACAACTACAACGTAAAGATGGTTCTTGGGATTTGGGGCCACGGGAGTACCCCCGAAAACAAAAATCAGGGGGGCACTACCTACCTTTTCTCGAAGCGTTTCGTCGTACTTTTATACCCTCATAGCTTGAGCCTGGAATTATAAATTTTATCTTAACATAAAACGTATTCAGTAGACTTGTTAAATACACTTAGTTTCATGTCTTTTGCTTTTACACTGACTGACTCGCTCTTCTAAACCTCTAGGGCACTTCCCGAAGTCCTATAAAGCTGAAAGTTTGTAAGAAAGCTAGGATTTGCACAACTCTCGAAATGGGGCGTGTCGGTCTGTATATAAAATAAGAACTCAAAGGTACTTCACCAAGTCACAAAGCATATTGCACTGTTACCCACACACCCACATCTCTATTTTTTTTTTCGAAAAAGCGATGGCCAATCGTATCAATAAATGTTTTGAAAGATATGACATTTTAGATAAAAACCAATTCGGTTTTAGTAAAAAAATACTCAACTATTTAGCGGTATACAACTACGTACAGCCAATTTACATTTGCGTCAACGAATGAATGTACTCTATTGGACTATTCCTAGACACGACGAAGGCGTATGACAAGGTCTCACATAAAATGTTACTACTCGTACAAAAACTTTACGGATCGGGTATTAGAGAGCAAGCTTTCAATTGGTTTAAATCATACTTACAAGACAGAGTACAATTTGGAGCAATAGAATACTTCGATAGGATCCACCAGTAAATGTACAGCATAGGATGACCATTAATACTCCCCCAAGGAAGTGTTTTAGGATGTACCTTATTTCTTATATCTTATATCGTATCTTATACGTAAATGACTTGCCAAAAAAGATAAGTTTGTCGTATATCTTGTTCGCTGACGATGTTTTTTTATTATTTAAAACGCCCGCGAATGTTGACCATTAAGCTGTTAAAACATTTACGGAAACGGAGCAATGCTGCAATGGTCAAACGAACATAACTTATAAATAAACTTATCTAAAACTAAAATATGCCAATACAGAACTTACCAAAGAACCTAAATATATTCACGCAACAAAATAAAATTAGAAGAAATAAACCTAAACTGGCAGAAACACATAGAAAGTGTAAGAGAAAAAAAATCCCAATTTATTTATGCACTCAGTACACTAAAATGCAATAAAAAACCACACACACTATAAAACCGTCTTATCTGCCTATTATGCGTACGCCTACTCCTGGCTAAATTATGGTATTATTCTGCGGGGAGAAAGTACTGACTTTTTGTACCTTTTCATTCAGCAAAAAAAAAACAGAATATTGAATAACATAGACCAACGAGGGAGTTGTAGGCCACAGTTTATTGAACTACAAATTCTCACATTACCCAATAAATATACTGCAAAGTTGTATTTTCGTTAGGAAAAATAAGGCCTCTTCAAATCTAATATCGAGCTGAATGAAAACTATAACCGACGGAACAAAAATAGACTATTACTGCCTATCTCAAACTTAAAAATTATCAGGAAAAGCCCATATTCTAGACTAACAAATATATTAAATCATCTACTGGAAAGTTAAAATCCCTACCAAACTATTTTTTTTTGAAACAGTTGAAATGTCTGTTAATAAAGAAAGGTTATTATACCGTTGAGGAATTTAAAGCTTACAAGTTGGGATTCGTTTGACCACATAACAATATGCTTGACGTAAATGTGAAATATAAATGACCATTATATTATGCTTACCTTTAGAATTAGAATTAATGAACGAATTTTGATTATAATGATGATTTTAAATAAAATGTAATAAGTTATTGATTAATGTTTAGTATGCCAAATGTAATGAACAATGTATTGTAATAATAAGAATCAGTATTATAGTAGGAAGAAAGAAACATTATTATTTTAGTCTGTTTATAAGTAAGTTACGGTAGGGAAGTAAAAAATATCTGACTAACCTTTCGAACATAAATATCTAAATACTCCAGATTTCAATATATTTGGTACAGCTTTGAATATTCAACTAAATGGCCTCTACAATTAAATGTATTTTTGCTTGCCGGTGCAGAAATATGAGTAATAATGCAATGTTGCCGTTCGACTGGTGGGACAATGCCCATCTGACAAAGTTGAAAGTGCTGTTTATTTGATTAATTTAGTTTTAGGAAATCTTAGGGTCAACGCGTAGGGAAATCTTAGGGTCAACGAAGAAATTTCCCTTTTTTTTGTGTGGGAAATCTTTAAATGACTTCTCCCGCTCTGGGCGGAGTGGAAGGCCGTGGCAGACTTTTACTGACTAATACCCACCCGTGTTCCTTCAGTTGCCTGTGCAAGGTATAACTTTTAAACAACTTTCGACCCTGGCAGGCATCGGCCCTATCGGACCCCGTCAGTTAGTGCTGACATCTCTTTGAGGCGCGCGTGAAATACGACGTGCCGTCGACTCGGGCCTGGTCCTTACTGGACGGTGAGCTACCCATTGCTCGCCGTTCGCAAGCGTGCCAACGAAGACTATACCTACCTAATTGCTTAAAACTTCGAGACATTTCAAATTGTGAAGATATTTTTCATAGAAAAATTGCATAGATTTTTGTGAACTTAACTTTGCGCTAAATATGAACAAGGGATTGCGCACAATTTTGGAGTCTTTGTCTGTTGCAATACTATTGATATAATGTAGTCACATATTTATGATGTCACAGATTGTTTACAATTAATTGTAAGGCAAAGCTGTTTAGAGTTTTATGAAACTTACCATTGCTTGAACTTGCTCGGATATTAAAGAACTCAACTGTACTTCAAAAAACAAAGACAAAACTCTTTTTAACACGCTGTAGTAGCTTCACTTGTAAGTAACACTGTTATTAAATATTAGAATCAAATTTTAACCTACTTCTAACTGTCGTATAGAAATGAAACTTTGCATGTATTTGTAGATCGGATGACAAAACTATGAGTTGGTATCTTGAAGTTGTTCTGATGATGGAACCAGGAGGTGGATAGTGGAACTCTTCAGTAGCTACCAGTGAACCGCTATAGTTTGGGCACATATGATTCGCTTTGGCGAGTGCAATTGATTTGACTTGGTAACAAGGGTCTGATGACGAAGCCAAGAGGTGATAGTGGAACTCTTCAGTGGCTCCTAGTAAACCGCTCAAGTCATAACTTCGGTAACTTTAGACTTATCAACTAAATGAAGAATATACTAGACTAAATAGTAAAAAAGAGGTAGTTAATAAAGCTTTTTTTTTTGATTCTTCTTTTATAAGCAACAATTTTAAAAAAAACAAAGCGCTACACGCTTTTTCATAAAATTGGACCAGCTGGGCTAACATGCCAGACGCGACAATTACTCACTCTCGTATTATCTCGTCGCGTCTATACCGTCACTTTACTCGTTTTCTGACAGCACTGCCATACAAAATACTTGACTTGTTCTGCCAAACTTGATGTTTTCTCGTTAAACCCTAACATTACCACCTAATTTATCTCGCATTTTGACAATTCAACATGAGAAAATCGTGATTTTCTCTAATTTAGTCGTCCTCGATTTTGACGACGAGAAGAGTAGACAAAATTATGATACATAAAAAAAAAAAAAAATATCCAAAATAACATGGCAAATTCAGAATTATACTTATTTTCGTTCTAGTTCTATTAGACAACATGAAAAAACTTAATTGAAATACTGAATTGACATAATTGATTTGATTGAATTGAATGAAAATACTTAGTTTTAAACAGCCTACTATACACATTGGAATGAAGTTCCTTTCGGCGGCTGCGAGAGAAAGTTTGGCGCAAGTATTACGTAGATGAGCATCAAGTGCAGTAATAATCAGTCTAGTTTGTCAATTATGGTGATTAACGAAATCTAGGGAGTTATGGCTGTACCTGCCTACGCAACATAATTACGAAAATCGCCAGTTGAGTCCGCAAAGTAAAAGCAATAGCATGTGTTTTATGGTGATTGTTACAACATCAACCTTCACTTTGTCGAATAGTGTCCTTCGGCCGATTTATCAATTGTGGTGGATTATCTAGTGAGTATAATAAGTGCCACTAATTGTATATTTTAATTTTAGTATGCCAAAGAAAAACAGTAAAAAAAGTCGGTTTCATGGAACTAAACAAAAATTAAAAGAAGTGGACATTAAATCAATACAGAAAATACTTATTCCATGCGTAAAATCGACCGATGTTGCAGTGATAAAAATGATTTGTTTTTAATAACTTGCTACATCGGTTTCTCCTCGCGAGATACAGAAGTGTCAAAGTGCCTTTTTCGAGTTTACTCGAGCTTGGCGGTCATGTTAGGTGTAAGGATGACGTCAAAATCGTAGACAAATTTCGAGAAAACGAGATATCGAGCGTTCTCGCGCTTGTCATGTTAGCCCTGCAGAAGAACTATTAAAAAACAATTTCATTTTATGAAAAATTTACGTGACAAAAGCGTGTTTTTTAACGTACTTATTTTTTCGTTGTCTGTGAATAATTAACTGCTGGGTGCAAGAAATACCTTTTTCAGCCAACTTTGCTAGGATTAAGACCTATGATTTTAACTTTGTGCAATATCAGTACAAAATCACCGCTAAAATAAAAATAAATAGAGCACCCTCGAAAAGAAACGAAATCCTACCAAAAACATTTTATTTAAAATAGGTTGCCAAGAGTTACATAATGCTCTCACTGTTAAAATGTTATCAGATCTGAAGTACAGCCAAGCCCTTAATTTTTTTATGTTGGTTTATTTATAATTTATTACAAAATTATACGTGTCCATGTGTTTATTGCCTTTTATTTCGCTAAAGTACGTGGCGAAGGCTCGCTATACCACTAAGATAGACCTAGTCACCGGTTTGGACTTAGAAGACTTAAAGTTTATGTGGTGTGCTGTTGCTCCTCGTACCTTGGAAATTAAATGAAAATTGAAAAATATTCTAAAGCAATGATTATTTTTAATTTTATGTAATATAATACAGGGTGGCCCAGAGAGAAATTCACTTTTGATTTCGCGCGCATTTCTAAACGATACAATGGAGGAGCGCGGGGAGAGCAGCGCGCGTTTTGTGTAGGCGCATTTTACGAGAATGCTCGATCTTATGTGACCGTTCAAAGTCATTTTTTTTTATGTATGGCATCTCAAGGTCAACTGAGAGGTCGTGACTACTTAACCGGACTATCCTGTGGCTGCCTTAAGCGGACTCAAAGCCTCCAGCCAGGGGTGTAAAACTACTTACATTACTAAGCGAACGCTCGCTAAGGGCACCCCCTGTGGGGTACGGACCTCGGCTTATTGCGTCGCTGACGGGAGGACAGCAAGATGGGACAGGCTGGATCTCTGGATTGTATTATTATTAGTCGGGGAATTTAAATCTACAGGCTCAGCTACGGCGCGGGCTGGCACTTCCTCGAGCAAGGGTCGGGGAGTTACGTCGGGGTCTTCGCGAGGGACCTCGGCGGCGAGGTCGGAATGTCGGTCTGTGTTTGTGCACTGGTACTCTGCGCCATCCCACCTTACTGGCTCGGCATCCTGTGCTGGCCGTGCTGCTACGGCTGCGGAATACCTCAAGCGGCGAAAGCATAAAAACCTTATCGGTAATTTTATTTCCAAGCCATGGTTTGTTCAACGAAATCTCCAAACGCCTGGTTGACACTTCCTGTGATCCAAGGGCCAGTTTTACTTTGGTCAGAGGTTTAGCAATGCAATGCAATGCCATACTACGTGGCAATACCGCTAGTCTAGTACATTACCAGTCCACTGCGATCGATGCGGTGGACTTTTTGGACACCATATTTAAATTTTAATAGTTTGTTAGCTAACTTAACAAAAAGAGTTGAGTTATTAATGAATAAATAATATGTTTTTTTCATTTATATAACCTCGATTGTTTTACATTTAGAAATGTAGGTCAACTTCTTATAAATATCTCATTTAAAATCCAGTCACACAAACTCACAAACAAGGCAACGATAAATCGAAAAAGCCGTTTCTTATCCGAGCTTTTTGTCTTGTCTACCAGTCAGTTACAATCGAACGTAGGAAAAGTAACCGGATATCCTTTTCTGGTCACGTATGAGCCCGCTACGTAGATAACAGTGAGAGCGATACACCTTGATATAAAACAGGAATAAGTCTCATTTCATGGTGGCAGGTAGCTTAACATAAAATTAATTCGACATCTGTTCCTGACATTCTCTCAAAAGGGCTGGTAGGCAACTCGCAGCGCTTGTGAAAATTAGTTGCCTTTAGTTCTGAGGCACCTACCTACCTTCGTTTCCAGAACACAAAAAACAACGGATCGTTAACGCAAATCACGCTCAGAAATTTAACGAGGACGTACGTAATTATTCTGATATAATTCAGAGCACATTCATTAAGTTGCCATTATTACCAAGGTATACTATACTTACCCTTACGTATTCTAAGGAATTAATTATATTTAGGTACCTACTTCGCAAGTTTTCCTTTTAACGTTTACGTGGACTACGACGTGGATGCGACCTTATTTCTTATTAAAACATAAAACAGTAACGAGCAAACTTGAGCTCTTTACTTTATTTTAAACGGAGAAAGTGTTCGTAATAATTAAGAACCTTAGTACAAAAACCGCGATAAAATATAGCATGTTCCCACAGACCTCATTATTCCGCGATTTATACCGAGCCCTCCAGAAAGCGAACTAGGGACGCGCACTTGACCTGTTTTTTCATAAACAATATACAATACCGCATTCTGTCCTGTAGAAAAGGGTAAAGGATAATAAATTCCTTCTAGCAGAGGCAGTTGATTTACGAGAACTCACAATATTCAGATTATTTGGGTGCTTGTGGCATTATTTATGAGCTAATTTGCATTAAAACAGTTTTTATTTTGTGAAATATTTTGAGGGCGCTTTTTGTGCCTTCGTAGCGAATGTTAATGACTAATTGACTGTGATCCCATCATTCAAGTTCAAAAAGTCCGGTCCCAGATAAAAACGTTGCTGAAAATTGCTGATAACCATAAAAGTGTGTTCAGCAATTTTGAAACCCATGCTTTAGCTTCACGTTGGCAAGTTTTTTACATAAAATATTCAACCGGTAAAAGTGCTGAGATTCAATCAAAAGGATGAAACACAGCATGCATGTATATTTAATAAGTATACTCAATATATGTGCTGTGCGGTGTACTACTTTATACAATCCTTTAAACTGGAAATAAACCAATTAAACTTCAATTCCCTTTTACATTTACCGTCTTTCAGCATTCCCCGAAAAAAACTTTAGAACTCTTAACAAAAAGTGCCTTTCGTAATTAATAACGCGTTCCCTTTTAGTGTTCAATAAAACAGGGATCGCCACAACCCTTACTTCGATTACAGTCATTCATCGTAATCGTCGATCGTCACGATAGTTGTATATGTAAAGACTCGGGAGGATAATTGGTTCGCATAAAGCCATCTTCCCGCCTGCCCCGGACATTGACTTACTGAAGGGCCGTGCCGACTCAGCATTTCCCCGCCAAAACTCATAGTCATCTTTTTTTTTTTATAACGACGCCTGTTTTTAACACTACGATCCTTGTTTATAGCGGCCCTCGTATAAAAAACGTTTTAGCTGAAAATTATAGGATTATTCGCAAGATGTTTTTGGAGAATATTGGTCCTGAGATCCACGTTATTGGTCCTTTGTGGAAATTAATAGGCAGGAAGTCAAGTAGGCCGGAAAATTCCATTAAAGCGTTCATTGTGCGATTGCAAATCTCAAGCATACGTGCCATTATTCTGTTAATCTACAAGGGATGTAAATTCATATAATTTCGGTACCTAACTTGTAATTGAAGTTTAAAGAGACTTGCCAGAAATCTTTAAAATATTCATGAAACCATACAGCTTTAAATCGCATAAAGAATATTTTATAACAAAAAAATATCTACCCATCCTACGTTTTTTCTAGAATATTACGTGTTTATGTTTATAACTCAAAGTTAGGGAAAAATCAGCGGGGAATGCTTAGCTAAAATCCAGACGGTTACAGTTTACGACCTTGTATTTTACGACGTGTATTTTTGGAACCATCCTATAACACGTCTTTTTGTGGACCATACCTCATACGTATTTCAATTTTCTTTATGTTAAATTTTTTCTTACCCTTGTTACAGATTCATGTTAGTAGGGGTACCCTTGTTACAGATTCATGTTAATAGATTTCGATACAAAGAATATTTAGTCAAAAATTTAAATTATTTACTTTCTGCTCAGCACGGGTTTTTGATAAGTTCAAAAAGGTTAGATCACATCATTTACATTTATTATCAACTATTTTAATCTTCAGTCTCATAGTTTTAAGCGAAAGATGGTAAGAATCGTTCTACATATTATAAGTAGGTATACAAACATTTTTACAGTATGTATACTGCTATAATCATGAATGTGTAGACTTGAACATCCAATCAAAAGGAAAATTAATAGTCATGAAAATGAAACACGCTAATTATTATTCTTAATTGAATCGCGAAGCCTCTATCTAGGAAATATGTCGTCTGTTATTCAATATTGGTATAATCATACAAGTACCCAGAATTACAAATTGATAGACTGTATAATAGACAATGTTATTTAGAATTTAAAGATTGACAAAGAGTTTTTGTGATCATTAAACGTGGATGATTTCATAATAATAATTCGATATAGCGGTGATTTAAATAAGTATTAATGGCAACAGGAAAACTACTCGGCACACTGTCTCAGAGTCATTACGACATCCTGACCACCATCGACGTAGACAAGCTAATCGAACTACAATGCTATCACAGTAGTAAAGAGATCAACGCCGATTGATACAACGAAAATCCACTCCATTAACTTTCGTGACACATTTCCGCATAATGACCCACCTAACCGCACTTAAAAAACGTAATTCAACCATGAAATGCCAAGTAAATGGCAATTTTCCGCGACAACGACATCAAAAACGAAATAAAAACATTGAAAGTGCTTACTACTTACTGAAACAAAACTTTTAAAAACAAATAACATAATATACTTACTTGCAACCAGGCGGAGGTAACGTCAGGCCGCACATTAGAAACACGCAAAAATCGTCAACACCCAAATACATTCATATACAACATGACACAAACGTAGTAAATGTAGTAACCGAAGCACATGTAGAGGAGTGTCGTAAGTTCGCCGGTGCACGCGGCACACTCAATCAGCTGATCGCGTAGGACAGTTAATCAATCGGCAGTGGGCCGGCAAGAGGTTAAGTCCAAGCGCGATTGGCATACGACCTGAGTGAAAAACCTGTTCCCATTGACACTAGTACTGGAGGGTTGGATACGAGTCGGCGGCGGCATTTTCGAGCTCCAAGCGGGCGGCCCCGCCGCACTCGCCGCCACACTAATCAGTAATCGTTGCTGGAGGGAGGCTGCGTCGCTCTCGCCCTCGTCCCTCCCCCCCTCCGCGCCGCGTACCTCGCCCCGCTCTTACAACCCCCGCGCGTAGCCTACTACATCCGTCCAAAATCGGAAGACGGGAAATTCGGTAAAATAAGGAAATTTCTGCCTTTTAATTTTTCGTGCTTTTATTTTGTATATAAATCGGCGCTTTTATGTAAATCACGGTTCATTTGGCATACGTTTTTCAGTTTCCTTATTTTGTCACCTGTTCCGTTTCGCTGATTACGAGAAAATTGGATCAAAGTGTCAAGAAAGGTTATATGGAAATAAGTCAAAGTTCCTTTTTTTTCTGTGAAGCTGCTTGTAAGTAATGCGGTACAAATAAATCAACACTTACACGATTGCACTGTCTGCGCATTTCCCCATGACCGCCTACTCTATGACGACGGAGCCAAATTTTCAGGGGTGACACACTCCCATTAAATATTCATTCGTGGATTGTAAATTAGTGAATTCTCAGAGATAACAGGGCGCCTCGGGAGGCGATAAGGCCCGAATGAGCCCGACACTTACCTTGGATTTAACCAGTCCTGGGTAGACCGCGATCACTCACGGTAGGCTGAGCCGAGACCGATGCTGTTAATGATGATTATCTGATAAACGTTAACACAGTTTCGAGAAATGATGAAGGGAAAAGAGATAGTGAACAATTTACCAATTAGTATTGACTGTTTTGTTAAAATAGCGTTGAACTTATTCTGACTTCCTAAATATAACTAATATTATAAATGCGAAAGTTACATTGTTTGTTAGTTCCGTTTTGACGACAAAACAATTAACGGATTTTGATGAAATTTGGCACACATATAGACAATGACTTGGCTAAGAACAAAGGCTACTTTTCATCCTGAAACGCAGACGAAGTCGCGGGCAACACCTAAGTATCATATAAAATTTGTTTTACAAAAGTAGTTGGCAGTTACATTATTAATTTTTTGTTTTATTCAAGAAAGTATGAAACGCAGCCAGTTAGTGAATTAAATCTATATTTTCCATTTCATACTAAATTACTACAAAGCAGTGTAATTAAAGTTTACTAAGTTAGTTAATTTTGAAATGTAGAGATTAAACTGTGTCACATAATTAACTTGAAACATTTCTGAAACTCACTTTCAACTATGTTAATGTCAAAGTTTTACAACCTATCTATTCTATACATATTATAAAGTACTTTGTATTGTTCTTCTAAACTACGCAACGGATTTTGATGCGGTTTATTTACATTACCATTTGGTGAATTTATTCTGGAACTGAAATGTTCATTTGTATAATAAACTAGCTGTTCGTGCCGTTCGTAATTTCATACAAAAATAACATCAAAATTTCGGAATTTCCCGTTGGATTTTCCAAAATGTTTCTTTCATACAAACCTTGTCCTGACAATTACAAACACAGCAAAAAATTATTATCCAAATATGTGCAGCCGCTTTGAAGTGATACGCGGACAAACATTTTTGGCAATAGATTTTTATTTATATAGATTACTGTGAAACTTACAGATTTTCATCACCACTGCTCTCAAAACGTTGAAGGAAACCATCATATCCTAGAACCAAAAATTCGAAGACATTTGACATCTACCAATCCGCACTAAGCCCGCGTGGTGGATTACGGCTCATACACAAATCGCGATGTTATGTCAATTTGAATAACCGTGCGAAGCAGGTCTGTTTGATTAAATGGTTTTTGAGTTTGACATTAGTCCAGCCTTTGCATAATTATGACTTTTAGGACTAGCTGCAGGCAAAACATTTAGGGCATTTTACTTTCTTAACTTATAATAATAATACCAGCCTATTATTATCCCACTGCAGGGCAAATGCCTCTTCTCATAAAGAGACGGCATGAGCATTGATCACCACGCTAGCTCAAGACGGGTTGGCCTATAAAGTCCAGGTTTGATCACAATGTATTCCTTCAGCGATAGAGGTTATGTCCAAAATAAACTCAGAAAGAATGAATTGAAAGTCACATTGGTACTTGCTCGGATTTGAACCCACAACCTTGTGTATGAGTGGCGAGGCCTTAACCACTGTGCCATCACGACACCAATAAGTATTTCACCATATGGTATTTCAAACTTACCAATAAGTAAAAAAAAGGTAAATAAAAAGGGAAACTGGTTCTTCAAGTCGCGGCCCTACTTAGTGCGCTTGCGCGGTGACTCCACGTCAAGTGGCGATCTTAGTTCGCACATCTTTTATAATGCACCGACTCGCCCACCACCACACAACAATCTGAACATTCAAATTGAGCTTAACTTGACACCGATCGAAGTCTCCACCCGAACGAAATTCAACTTTATCACAACTTCATAAAATCTAAATTAACGTTCTTTAAATCCGCTATCGGCCGAAGTGTGTCTGCGATAATTTTGGACTCCGGCCCAGCATCGTTTGCACGTCTCTTATATATGGTTGTAGTTAAGTTGAGTACTGATATAAGATGGCACTAAAATATTAGTCCACGAAGATTTTGCATCTTAAAACTACCTTAATAAAGTTCCATCTTAATTGAAATTTTGTTGAAATATATTGGACTGGTCAGAGGTGTGATTTATGAAATGTACGGCTTGGTTCAAAGGGCTCAGCGAAGGACCAATTTATTGCCTGAGTATATATGGAAGACAATATACGCATTTAACTAGTCAATAAATTCGAAGAAAATTACGTAAGGTAGCGTTTACCGGATCATGCTCCGAAAAGTCTCCTTTAATCGTTGAAAATGCCTTTTTCTTTAAAAATTAGGCGAAGATGTTTGTACAGATTGGTCTCTGATTATTTAGGATTGCTCGGGTCTAAATACACCCTTAATTTTAATTATCTGTTTTGCGACCTTTGCTTCAAAGCTTTTCGTATAAAACGAAATACAACTGATCGAGTCGAACACTAACCCTCTTCTACCATCACCGAAAATTATAAATTCAAACCACAAAAACGTTTCATTCACTCAATAAATTCTAAAACCAAAGACCCCGCAGAAATTTATTCATTTGCTAACGATCTGCTTCCACGCTCCCATAGCGACTGTCTGTCCAAAAATCATACGTAAAAAACCTTTTGAGTCAGGTCACATCAAAATTTCAAGTCTGAAATTTGCCGGTGACACCGCGCCGGGTGCATGCCGCCGGGCGAGAGCGGGGGGAGTGCGGTGTGGGGGAGGCCTATTGTTCTGTCACGGATGAGTGCAGTCGGGTCGCGGTTGCCGAAAGACCATAGAAGGGTTCGGATAAAATTACCGATGTGAATAAGTTATTCGGTTAAAATTTCATCGGAATGTTTTTGCTTAATGACACGGCAGGTGTGGGTTGTGAAAGTTTAAGTGAAAGGGTTAGCGTTAATTTTGAAGTTCTTGCTAGTTAATTAGTTTGAGATTTTTTATGTAAAGTTTTGGTAATGTTGGCTTGTTGTCATTTAATCTCACTCAATCTCACAAAAAAAATACAACATTCCAACTTACTTAGTTGCAATAAAAAAACCTGTGTTAAAGATATAGCTAAACAAAAATACACTTTGTACAGAAAAAAATTCTAGCAAAAAGTCTCAACTTTATAACTGATTTATTTGTCTAGTTACACTATTACATCCAATTAAAATTATCGATCACTTGCTCTGAAACTTGGCAAAAACAGAAACAACATGGTGTAGTCGAGAGTAAAATCAAGATGTAGATACTGTGAATGATTACCGATTGACTTGAATGTAACCATTAGTAATCGTTAGAGAGCGAACTTTGTTCCCCAAACGTCTAACTCGACGAAACTCATCAATCAACGTGTTCCTACACTGAACGAACTGAAAGTAGGCATCGACGAGGCGTAACTCGTAACTACTTCTTGTTTTGGGCTAGACGTTGCTATACTTTCCCTTCATACAGTTAAATTTACGATCGACGATTATAACCCGACTATGGAACAATCTCACTCTAAATTAAGAAATCTATCTGAAATCGTAGCCTTGTTCGCTTATAGTTTGCATTTGTAAGTTTCCTTCATTAAGTTGGCACCCAAAGGACACAGCGACGGTCATTTGTTTAAATCTGTTCACTCGTTTAGAATGTAAGTACTAGGTAACAAACTATCTCCCACACAGACAGACATAAGAACATAGCCAGTGGAATTCACATCCACTCTGCCACAGAAAAGGTAATCAAATAATGATTTGAAATCCCATATTCAGAAAGTAAGAGCAAAACTATCAAAATTTTCATATGCACTAAGCGAAATTAAAAAAACTACCAATCTACAAACTGCACTTATCACGTACTACGCATATGCCCAGGCATGGCTCAGCTATGGGGTCATGTTGTGGGGAAACAGTACAGATTCTCAAGCCGTATTTATTTTACAAAAGAAGTTAATTCGAATAATAACAAACATAGCACAAACAGATAGCTGTAAACCATACTTCCGAAAACACAAAATACTCACACTTCCCTCTCTATATATCTTAGAATTATGTAAATTTGTCAGAAAACACTCAGATTTTTACACCAAATGCGAAGAAACCCAAACAAGATACACCCTTCGACACAACAAAAACAAATTAAACGTACCTCAATCCCGACTCAAAATGCACTCATCCAGCCCTTTAGTCATGTCGATAAAAATTTATAATAAATTACCTAACGATATTAGAAAAATAAGCAAAACAAATACATTTATTAATACATTGAAACAATTTCTGGAATCTAAGTCGTACTACTCAGTAAAGGAGTTTCTAGATGACAAATCAATTGCAAAATAAAATTATTATCTTTCTTAGACAACAAACACTGTGAAATAAATATGTCGGCGTCACCGTTAGCGGTAGGTACAGCGGGCCGAGTTACGCTGTGCAAAGCGGACGTTCGCCTCCCCACTCTCCCCACTTCTCGAGCAACTTAATGTAAGCTAGTGCGCAGCGAAGAGGGGGAGCATTCTTGTGACAGGCTCGGCCCGGTGCGCCTGCCGTAGCGCCTAGAGCTATTATCGCGATCTATTTAATTAATTAACAAGCTGTCGGAATAAAAGAGTTGGTTACTGCTATATGTCATACTTTCATTTAATATTTCGGACCTCTGCCTTCAGGTTATTTCATGGTGATTATTTTATAAGACATTGTGAGTGAAATAAAGTGATTGTGCTGTAACTAGTATCTCTATTTTCTTCGCCCGACAATCCACGCCTACTTACAAAGTGCAAGTGTAATATCGCTGATGAGGGCCTATCCCGATATCAGAATTGGGATTCGAAGGGCAAAAACCTGAAGAAAATAATGATGACAGTGAAGTGTGGGCTAACGTCTAATCTATTCAAAATATGGAGTTTTTGCTATCACGACTTCCGGCAACCACTTAACCGCAAACGTCAAATTTCACCGCAACTGCGCGACTGATACGGTTTGATCCTGATAATGACAATCGCTTCAATGGCACATGCCATCGTTAAAGCACAACAGTCCAAAAATCAAGTGATTGAAGCAAGTGGCAGTACGAACCTTTGACCGAAGTGAAGAATTCGAATCGAGCACCAGCACCGAAGAGTCGTGATACGAACCGTCTCACCTGCTACGTGTATGGACAACCACATCATCCGGTGAGCTCGTTCCTTTTCTTTTTAATAGATAATCTGGTAGTTCGTTTGTAGCTTTTAGCTTTGTCAAAAAATCCAGGGTACTATGCGCTGTGATTTAGTTTACCTTACAGGTATACCTGTGTAAAGAAAACGTTAAATATGAATCGCAGAATAACTGAGCCGTGGTGAAATTCAACACGTCAGTGTCCTTTTTGTTTCATGTTGTGCCTGTTAACTCAATTACAGAACCAGTTATTATAGGTAGGGATCTATTAGATAGTAGATCCATGTACGTACCGATATTGCAAAATTACATTCTATTTGGGGTAAGAAAGTTAACGTTACTAAAGAGTTTCATTATCATATACCACAACATCAAAACTGACCTACATGGTGAAGATAAACTCACATTAGTTCAGTGCGAAAGGATAATTGATTATTTATTGGTGGTATGGTGTTTATGGTTAAAGAAATTATTTCTCGATAAGAAATTACAAAGATTTCACTTACTTGAGAACGTTTTTAAACTTAAAATATAACTTGGACACACAAACTAAGCAGCTATTGTTTGAATTTATATTAAATCATCTAAGTTGTAATACCATTTCTTTTCGTACGCAAATAACATTATTAACTAACACAAAACTTAAAACTTTTCGATCCACCCGCAAAAGAAATAATTTCCGTAGATAAGGAATGCGATCCCGGTGCCACAATAAAGCAATACAGTAGTAGGGCAAGTCTGTTTAATGGATGTGTTTGATCATTTAGAAAGTGATTTTTTAAAATTTAATCTTGAAAATACCAAACGTTTAGTTCGCATTCTTTACTTCTATAGGTAGCTTATTATATTGTTGCCCTCCCGCAAAAATAATTGTTCTCTCGCCATTGACTGTCCGCACTCGCGGTAGTAAAATGTGATCCTTCCTACTATTGCTGCGATTGTGTACCTGATGTATTTTTGTGTGAATGAACTTACTTAGAATTTTTAAGTATTCTGGTGCAATATGCAGGAAGTTGTTTAATATTCATGAGTTTCGTTTCCCTGTAAATTTTAACTGTAGGTGTAAGGTAATCATAGTGAAATAATAGTTTAATAATTTTATTTTGAGCGATGTGTAGGTCCTTTAGATTAGTTTTTGGCGGTTTGCCCCATATTTCACGTGTTTTACGTTAAGAATCTTGAATCAAATTAAAAGGGCCTATCAAATGGACAGACAAGATATTTACAAGAAAGTGATCGAAATACTAACATCAGAACGGGTTCTGACTAAAATGATTTGACTAGAACGCACTGATTGAACTTCACACTTGTGTGCTGGGCCTCAAGGGATTGTTCGGGGCTCACTCCATCCTATGCTTAGGGTTTCTGCACGTTTCATTTAGACATCGCGGAGAAGTTGTGTGGAGAAATCGATGGTAGGGAGTATTCTTGTCATTGTTGACTCTTTCACTAAATGAGTCCTTCACGAGTGCACTTCTTAGTTGGATGCAGCAGGTGCAGTTGACGCACTAAAGGAGGCTCTGTCTTTTCGGTGCGACTTCGCGGATCATTTCGGATCGGGGTGGGTATTGTATTGGCGCAGACAGAGCAATTTTATGGTGAACATGGTGTAGAGTTGCACCTTGTTGCTAACGGTTCTGGCAGGGCATGTGTTCGGGTAGAGAGAGTCATGAGGACATTGAGGTGCTTACTTGTTATAATCGAAAGTGAATCTGGTGGGACCTGGCGCGGCGAGCTTCTCGAAGTGCAGCTAGCGACGGATGGTCCAAGGTCTAGGGTAACACAAACAGAACTTGTGTTTGGGACTCGGGCGCGGTCTTCATATTCTGAGTCTGGGTTTCGGTGAGATTTGGGTGAAATTCGTAAGTTAGCATTGGAGAATATTGGCAGAGTTGCTGCGTCACAGTAGGAAAAATGAGACCGTTCTACAGTGGTGATTCCTACTTCATTGTATGTGACCCCCCTCTGGGTTCATTTGGGCTTCGCAGGGAGTAAAGACTTCCCTTTGTTGTGTGTCTAATAGAGAATGCAAATATGGTCGTAAGCATTTTCGTGCAATGCCCGGGGGAAGTGAGGGCTTGGTGCATTTAGCTACCACTTTGACGGGTAGCTTGAAGGAGGCCGAGGTGGCGGCAGTCCGCGATTGACGAATGGAGTGGGCGTCATCGGGTGGTTTTAGTGATGCTTTGTCTATTTGTAGTTCACGTACGTTATCCGCCAGCTCTGAAAACCTCTCGGCCTCTGATAGTGAAGAAACGTAATTAAACGTAAAATTGGTACTAATCTGTGAGATAAAGTAAGGGTCCGACTCATGCGGGTTGACATCCTATGGTGTGTGTTATTGGGTAGTCTAAAGAACTGGCTTATGCAGGCCGATATTCTGGGTCATATTATAAAGTGATCGTCTAGTCTGAGAGGCTATGAGATCAATGGAGATATGTGTGGTACTAGTGAGTGATCGGAGAGACGCTGATTGGCTGCCTGGTCCATGTTATCTGGAGAGATAACTAGCTCAAGGGAGGCCTATTTAAGTTGTCCGGCTCAGCTCCTAAAGGTTGATTTTGTGGGTTATAAAACGTTGTAATGTTTGTCACCGATGGACGAGCGTACAGGAAAATCTACCAGTTTTATTCTTTTTACAGAAAAATGGGCCCGCGGTGCTTTATATGATGGAGACGCACAAGGACGTGTGAATGTCAGTCTGGCCGTGACGGCGCTTCAATACTTAAATTAGTGTTATTTAGTTTTCATAGATGCCGTTTGTTAGTTTAGAGTGTTATGTGTGTGTGAACATGAATTATGTGTCTGCTACGACACATTCAATGACATGACACTCAGTGACATTTTGATGGCTGTATGACATGAGACTCGGTCGGCATCGCACAGGCGTGCTACGCATTCGGTGGAGTGTCTAAGTCAAGTCTATTCTTAAGATTAAAATAGTTTGTTTCTGTTATAGGCTCTAAAGTAAATGACTTTGGTGGTAGTGAAACTACCAATGAACATAGCATGTGTGGATTGTTGAGACAAGTACTTTAATACATTTGATTATATAATCTACAGGGACCATTTTAGTCCGGACTAAAAAAGAGACAAAAAAAGAGACAAAAAAAAGAGACAAAAAAGAGACAAAAAAAAGACAAAAAAAAGAGACTAAAAAGAGACTAAAAAGGAGACAAAAGAGAGACAAAAAAGAGACAAAAGAGAAAAAAAAGGGCAAAAAAAAAAGAGAGAAAAAAAAAAAACTGTATAAACTGGAGTGATCTTGTAGGGTCATTCATGACCGGACCAAGCAGTGACAATCCTGAAGGGTTTGTTATAACCGGACCAGGAGATTATAACTCTGTAGGGTCGTAAGACCGGACCAGGAGGTTATAATTCTGAAGGGTCATTTGACCGGACCAGGCGGTTATAATTCTGAAGGGTCGCTGGACCGGGCCAGAAGATTATAACTCTGAAGGGGTAAACCGGACCAGATTGCTAAAGTTCTGAAGGCTCAATAACGAGCGGTCCCGAATTAGTAGTAAACTCTGCAGGGCTGAACCGGACCAGATTACTAGTATAAGTCCTGAAGGCTCAATATTGAGCGGTCCAGAGTTGGTTGCACAGTCAGTAGGGATGACCTGGATCTTTTTTGCTCATCGAGATTGCTAGTCAGGATGAACGAACATCAATAATAACGTTATGTCTTTTTAGACAATGCTTGATGAGTCTACGCGTACGAGGACGTCCGCACGTCAGTATGGCCGTGTCGGCGTCACCGTTAGCGGTAGGTACAGCGGGCCGAGTTACGCTGTGCAAAGCGGACGTTCGCCTCCCCACTCTCCCCACTTCTCGAGCAACTTAATGTAAGCTAGTGCGCAGCGAAGAGGGGGAGCATTCTTGTGACAGGCTCGGCCCGGTGCGCCTGCCGTAGCGCCTAGAGCTATTATCGCGATCTATTTAATTAATTAACAAGCTGTCGGAATAAAAGAGTTGGTTACTGCTATATGTCATACTTTCATTTAATATTTCGGACCTCTGCCTTCAGGTTATTTCATGGTGATTATTTTATAAGACATTGTGAGTGAAATAAAGTGATTGTGCTGTAACTAGTATCTCTATTTTCTTCGCCCGACAATCCACGCCTACTTACAAAGTGCAAGTGTAATATCGCTGATGAGGGCCTATCCCGATAAATACAATAAAAAATACGAATACATAAATAATAACGTAATTTAATCATTATTGAAATACTATTTAAAATTCCAAAATAATTAGCTGCATTATTTTTATGAAATACATGTACTAAAATACCTAATATACTACCTATATATACAAACCTAAAAATAAATATTTAAATACATATATAATTATACACCCAATTAAATATTTATAATAATTTAAATTAATATTAAACTGCTACTTAGCTCTCTTCCTCTCTCCTAATTTTTGCTGTGCCCGACAGGGTCCATATTGATATTTTATTTAGTTTTTACCATCTATGTAATACATATGGAATGCAATAAAGTATTGAGTATTGAGTATTGAAATCTCTGAAATTTTTCCTAGTTTTTGTAACTGAATTTTAAGGTTTCATCTTATGGAGCCTCCGCGTTCCGCCATACGTACGGTGCTACCAGAGTCTTGAAAGTCGTAATGTCTTTCAAGACTCAACGAAGAATTAATCAGTCTTCAATATCATAGATATTTATGTCGATTTCTATTGCTTCTCCATGCGGAGATTGGCCCAGAAACTACTCGGATGCAATACTATCGAAGTTTTTTTCTAACAGCTAAATTAACTCTACGGGATACGGCTTTCTATCTAAGTTTCATAGGTTTCCTTAACGAAACTATGAGCAGTGAGCATTTACGATTTAGTTATGCTCGTGTCCTTCCACCCTACAATATAAGTCTCGAATTTTGTAACTTTTGTCTGTAGTTAGGCTAAGAATTTTGATTAAAATTGTTTCTTTGACGTAAGGAGAGAGTATACGTAATATAACTTTGCGCGTTAAGGACACATCAAAACAGCTTTCAGTTCTCTGGAGCGAATTTCTTGTAAACAGATTACACAAGTTACTTGGGTATGGTATGAAACCAAAGGTATCGTGTTACTAGACTTCGAAGTCGTCTAAGCGCGTAATGGCACCTTTAACTTCGGAATTATTTTTTTCTGTTCGCAACATAGCACATTGTGTATGCACTCACATCAATATACAGTTTCAAACCTCTAATGTTCCCTTACGCAGCAACTTTCCTGCGTCCATCTGTTGTACCATTTCGACCACGCCTCTCTAAAAACAGCTACATTTTGCTGGCTTACTTCAAAAGTTTGGAAACTATTTCGCACAAAAAGCCACAGAACTCTCACATTATATGAAAACTTTTAGAACCGTAAAGTTTAATGTATAATAGTGCTTACACGACAACTTGCTGGAATGCTCACTGATTATACGCAAAATGCTTTCTTAGTTAGGAAATAGAGTTTGAAAAATTGTTTGATCATCGAATTTTTGATGTGCTTAAATTGGTCTGTTAATTTTAAAGCATGATTGGCTAAACTGGCGAGGTTTCTGTCGGGATTTTTCCACGTCACCCAATCTGTGTTAGAGTTACGCTTTCCACATGCACCCTAGGCAGTCACCTTGGTAGCCAAGTCTACAAATCTACAAACTGTGAGTTTTCGACAGACAGTAAATTGTAAACCTTTGACAGATTTTGTGTAACATTTTTTTCAAAAACTCACAATGAAGAGGATTGCAAAGTCTATAAATTAGTAGACTTAGGCCCCTGGGCTGCCGCATTAGCCTTCATCATCATCATTTCAGCCGAAAGACGTCCACTGCTGGACATAAGCCTCCCCCAAGCACCGCGACTTCGACCGGTTCTGTGCTTCTCGCCTTCAGCGGATTCCTGCGGCCTTCACCAGGTCATCCTTCTGACACCTTACTGATCGACTCTGACAAATGTTTGCTCACCTCGGCTTGAGCTATTCTTATAGGGAATTATGATTTATGTTTAGTTTAATTCTAACGTATTTGACTGTCGCATGACGTCACTGAAACGTTATTCATGAAAGTAAGTTGGGGCGTTTCCCTAGAGAGTGTTCTAAATGACTGACGCAGAATTAGGCGGGCCACATCGCTCTTTATTAACCGACTTCAAAATAGGAGCAGGTTCTCAATTAGGTTGTAGTTTTTTTTTGCTACTTCAGATAATCGTCATATACTCGTATAAACCAATTTGAAAAATTCTAAACTTTTTAAAAGTTTGTCTTGTTCTGATGAGTGGGTTTGGTAAGTTAGCTTCAATAAAACGTATTTTTCCACTTAGTACATGTTAATGATGTTTAAATAAATTCCTGTCACTGTTATTAACATAGCAAATAAAGGTATACGAATGTGTGTGGAGCAGGTACAGTTTTTTTTATTTTTAACCTAAATAAAAGAAGTTTTCTTGTTTTTTTTGTATAACCACTTATTCAATTCATAATAACAAAACAAGGAAAGAATATTCTAATAACACGAATATAATTGTTGAAACCCACTTATTATAGTCTATACCTAAATTAGGTATTCAGCAGAATTTGTTAAAAACTAATATATGGTTTAGACTTTATGCATTTATGTAACGTCACAATGAATTAATATTGGGGTTATAGCTTAAGTGTTCATTTTCATGAAAAGAAGTTTGAAACTAAACCTCAACTTAGGATCACTAAATAATTACGGATACGTTAATTTTACTAAATAATTAGTTACACTGTCTAAAAATATAAGTCATCTGAAAATATAGTAGTATTCCGACTGGAATTTTGACTAAAATCTAAATAATCCCTTGCGAAATTCTTGTCTGTCTTTCTGTCAAGAAGGAGGGCACGGCGAACAGTTTGCAATGAGGTGTCGCCCACCATATGTCGTCGCTGCGCCGCGCTAATAAGCGACGGCCTTCCACTTCGCTGTCGACTTGCAAGGCTACCCACTTCCTCATTTTTTCAAAAAAAAAAAATTGAAGCTATAACAAAATACTTAAAGTGACTCCATTTTTAAATAATATAAAATATAGTAATTAAACTCTGCAAATATAAATCCAATAATAAACACTGCTTTTTATCTTTCAGGCCTCATGATGGATTAAAAAGAGAATAAAATTATTTATCCTTACGTCACCAAAAAATCTTAGGTACCTATACATTTCAAATAAAAGTTTAAGTTGCAATTCATAAATATAATACTCACATTCAATCCGGTTTCATCAGATATTGTGTTCTATTAAGACCACTTTTATGCAGCGCAATAATAGTTGCCCTCGCCTCAATATTAATATTTGCCTGCATTTTGAGAATAAATACAATACCGCTATCTATTAAACCACACGTCACTAACCAATAACTACAATCAATCGACAACGTTCATTCCGATCCAAGTTAAAAATTCGTAAAACTCAAGTCTACCTCACAGAAATCTAAATTATTTGTTTAGTTTTTTATGATCTACCTTTTTTTACTTTACGATGTTTGAACAAAGCGAACAAGATAAAGAATATTATGTTTTTGTCCCATTACTTTCAATCGAGGTAAAAAGTCACTTACAAAACGTCTATTGAGTAATGCGTGAGATATGAACTCACATTCGATCATCTACCTGCACGCGCTTAACCGCTAGGCCATCTTGACTCGTGTTATTACGTTGAAATTATGAACGACAATCACTTGTTGACGACAATGATTATGCGTGTGTCCTTTGGAAATAAAAGGTCGTATGTCAAACTAAACGTCAAGCTATTGCTTTGTGAGAATGCCTATGGACTTTTGGTAGCCACTGTACCTCAATAAAAACCTAATTGAATCTGTTTTTTCATCAATTTTCTGTGGCCATTTAAATAACTTTGAATATTCAAACCAAATAATTCATATTATTAGATTCTTTAACAAACTTTAAAATAGAATGTGTACACAAGGACTAAATGAATAACTTATTAACTTATTAACTATACAAATCAATATAAAAACAAAAGGGACACTTTTCTATTAGATATAGATCTAATATAATCCTTTGTAGCTTCATTGACTTGGTATAAAAGACCTTGAACAGTGAAACGTGGAAAGTAATAAAATAGAGCCAGTTTCCATATTTTTTTGTGTTTTGTCTTTTCATCGCTAGGTTCTGTAACCGACTTTGGCAACTTGTTATAAAAGCGGATACTGTTTAGCGGATAATGACATAATTGTTTAAGTTAATCTAATTTTAGGTACCACAATTTAATTTTTACCCGACTACGGCAAAGTAAAAAGGTTTGATTTTGACCTGTAGGTGTATGTATGAATGTATGGTGTGGTTATGTACGTATGTTAATCTGTTCCCTCATAACTTTTAAACTAATTATCATAATTTGACATATTATGAGGTATTGTTGGAAGAGTCTTGATGGTACGCTAGTTATAGGTTATATGACATCACATTGATAATGCATGATACGTGAATAAGGCGTCCTCTAGAGAACATAAAGTCATGGACTAAAATAAAAAAAGTTAAGTTCAAAAACAAAAAGCAAGACATACCTATGTACAAAAATGATCAGATTAATGTCCGTGGTGTACCATGTGGGTATCAGGAACAACTACAAAATTATAATGGCATGCGATCACGGCTATACCCTGACCATTGTTTTTTTTTTTTTTTTTTTTTTCTCTTTATTTTTTTTTTAGGGACTTTTATATTGTTGTACCTATGTCTTGTTTCTTACTTTTTAGAGCGTGGTTTTTATTTGTCGGGTTTTAGTTTTTACTACGTGTACCTATTTATATTGTGGAAATCGTATCTTAATTGATTGATTTCTGCGAACATAGAACATACTTTCTAAGATATAAATAGTAGGCAGAGTTAGTTCATCAATTTCATGTTTTTTTTTTTTTTGAGAAACTAGCGATGGGCCATTTCATATATATCGCGATTGCCCTGTTTTGAAAAATGAAAATTGAATCTACGTCAGCTGCCAACCCCCCCATCAGAACCCCATAAGACATAGTACTGTGGAAATAAGCAAAGTATACTAGCTTAGCTGTGGCTAGATATAGCCACTAGATATAGACCGATAGGTCAATTGCCTTATTTTGAATACAGCCTATGCAGCTGAACTTAACCTACCTGAAAGAGCTCTCACGTTGGCGCCCCATTGCAATTTTGAATCTAAAATAATTTCTAAAAATACAGTTTCCGTATTAGCATCTACGTAGTTTCTTGCCCTCGGGTATTAAATTAAGACCTACTTGGGGTATATTTGGTAATGAGAATTTATAATATTAATTTATGTTCGCATAATGTAAAAGAAACAATTTCGAAAGAACAGCCAAACTATCGTTGACATGTATTTACTATCGTTGAGCTCCTTATGTTTTGAGTTGAGCTGTACGATTACTGACAAATGCGTGCACTGACTGGACAGGCCCACTCAATCTGTGTGGTTCTTTCCTCAAAAGACCATTTCAGACGTCAATCCACATGGTCTTAACATGATCTGACCAAGATTATGTCTGCACTTTAAAAGAGACTGTGACCTCTGAGTTGGTTTCGGCTTTTCTTCTCAGAGTAGTCAGATAGGAACCGCCGACCTCATCTAGTTTAAAAAAAAATGTTTGACGTGTAAAAGTGTTTGTACAAACCCACTTACAGAAATAAAAATCATTTATCATTTATCTATTTAAAAAAAAGACAAGTGGCTTCAGCGAATAAAATTATATCAATCAATCTCAAAAACTTTTCAAAAATGTAAATAAGTACATTGATTATATTTTTGACAGATTGAAATTGAGATCAGAATACGAACGTTCTTAAAATGCGAGATTTGCCCATCTGATCTATTTTGAGGTTGGCATTCAAATAAGCTTGCTTATTACTCAACAACACGCTCTCAACAAATGAGTTTTATCTCTGACGTAGGTAAAAAAATTCAATGAAAGAAGTCTCGCTTTGAACTTTCATATTAAGTTGGTAATATCGTTATGAAAAAACTTTTGGATACCCACAAGACTTTTAGATAAGAATTCCATTTATTTGATAAACTCGTTGGTATCTACTATACATATACATAATATGTAGGTGTAGGTATGTAATCTCATCACATTTCCAAAAGAATATTTCTTGTTTCTAAGTGTTACATAGGTCTATGTATTTATTTACCCCTGCTACAAGCCTAGAACAGGCTACCCTCAATAGTTACACAATCATGATGCTTTCCAACTTCAAACAGTCTCTAAGGTCAAAGCGAAATTGTCATCGAATTTATTAGAACAAAGATTTCCAGGAGCATCTAGTCAAACTGAAAGCCAACCGCAACCCACAAAGTCCAGGATACTCACAATCGGGGATCGTTCGGTCGATGGCCCTTTACGGCGCGTTCTTTGAGGCGCCGACCAGCCCGCCGATTGAACGCGTCCCAAAGGGTCGTTCATGGCCATTCGGCTGGTCCGGGGATACGGCACGGTCTCCTGCGATGCGGCCTCCTTGCCGGATTGCCGCTATGGGATCTGGAGGCAAAAACCCTCGCGCACCTATGGGAGTGGCGCGAGGAGGTAAAACACCGGGGTTGTAACTCCGCTGCCGCGAAAAATGAGATCTTTCCGGAGCTCTGTCCGATGTGCCGTGACATCGGACAGAGCTCCGGAAAGATCTCATGGCGACATGGAGGGTGCGATTGTCGCAACCCAGTGCTGGGCATGCCACACTTTGAGTAGTGGTTGGAGAGGCGCCACGGCGTCCTCACCTTCCGCCTGACACAAGTCCTCACCGGACACAGTTGTTTCGGGAGGTTCCTGCTTCGCATAAGGCGGGAGGAAAGGCCCGGGTGTCACCATTGTGTTGATCCCCCGGAGGACACGGTGGAGCATACGGTGGAGGTCTGCCCAGCTTGGGTGGATCACCGCCGTGTCCTCGCGTCCGGCCCTGGTCCAGGCCGTGGTACGGAGTGAGAGGAAATGGAAAGCCGTCACCTCCTTCTGCCAAGCAGTAATGCTTGCGAAGGAGGTAGCGGAGCACGTGAGGGAGATAGCCTTGCGCCCTCACGTTCCCCTTAGTCGCCGCAGGAGACGCCCTGGGCGTCGGGAGTCGCCTGCAGATTCCCGGCCACCGTAGGCGCGGGCTTGCGGACGGCGACCAACGGGTAGCTCTCCATCCGGTAAGGACCAGGCCCGGGTCGACGGCGCGTCATGTTCCACGCGCGCCTCAAAGAGATGGCAGCACTAAATGACGGGGTCCGATAGGGCCGACACCTCAGGGTCGCGGGAAATTCGAAAGAGGAACCGTGGCCATGGCAACTGAAGAAACACGGGTGGGTTTTAGTCAGTAAAAGTCTGACACGCCCTCCCTCTCCACCCAGAGCGGGAGAAGTCATTTGATGATTTCCCACCCAAAAAAAAAAAAAATGATGCTCACAATAAAACTCTCTATGCACTCGTATTTCTAAACATACATGTATTTCACAACAAAGCTCGCAATTTAATACAAAAGCCTTGTATCTTAATCAAAGCCAACTAAACAAAAATGCGCAACAATATCTGGTGTGTTTCCGCAGTGAGTGATGTGAACAGTGCACGTCCAGTCATGGAAATAAACAATCCATCAAAAGCACACTCTTCGCAATTTCAATGATTAGCAGGACTAATGAACAGGAACCTATGAGAGAATTACGTGAATAATGTGTTTGTAACTTATGTGTTATTAAAGTTTTGAATGCTTTTTTGGCAGTGGTTTTGGGAAGTGGATAATTGCAACAACATCTTTGAGGTGGATAGGGACTCAAACTGTAACCGTAATAAATGTTATTATCACTGTTTTAAAATAAACACATTTATCAATGTAACAGATACAATAATGTTACAGTATCAAAGTGTAACCTTTTACATGTGTTAATAAGTGTTAATAAGTGTAACAGAAATAAGCAGTTTTTGGTAAAATTGCACGGTTCTGCAACAACGCGCGGTGGACAAACAGACGCGGCGTAATAACCTCAGTCCAGTCGGGATTGAGGCTATTTTGACAACGCCGCGTTCACACTTATTGACACTGGTAACAGTTTTATATCGTTTACAGATATATTATTGACACTGGTAACAGTTTTATATCGGTTACAGATATATTAATGTAACACTTTTTAATTGTTTTGGGTAAACACATTTAAAAACTGATTCATAAGTGCTGCATATTTGATTCTGTTTTCAATTAAAAATGTAACACTTATAATTCCGTAACTTTAATGAAGGTGTTTTAAGTCCCTGGTGGTGGAGGTGTTAACTAATGTTACCATAAACCTCTGCCTAATCCTACGGAAAATACAGACGTGATATTAACTATACTTAGTTATAACTTACAATATTACAAAATAAGCCTTATAGGACTAAAGGACTCAAATTTTTCTTCGTGACTCGAATAAGAGGTGCTGAAAAAACACTGACGTCAATAATTGACGCGAACATACATTAGTCAAAGTTTTTTTATTTCTAAAACATAGGGGATGTAAAAACAGGTGTTGTAAATAAAATATGTAAAGGTACACAATGTCAACGTTGACGGCGTACAATAATAAATAAAGTAGTAAGTATCAAAATTACACATATGTCTAAAAACTTATGCTAAATCAAAGTTCACGATTTTGCGTAAATTATTGGGAACATAACATTTCTCTTCTATTACGTTGAAAATTTTGGTATATATTAATACGGTGAGACATAACACAATTACAGCATTTATCTGTCTCCAACTCTTAATGCACAGACTTATCTACATAATTGGTGTTATCGTCGAGGCATTCATTAACTGAATAATATACCTTCTGCGCTAATAAGCTGATTAAATATATTTTAAATCAATACAATCGCGTTTGTCTCTAATAGGCTTCGGTATTTTGGGTGGCTTATGCATTTTGGGCGTCATGCCTAGCAAACTATATGTGTAAAATGCTGTTTTGTGTGTAAATTTAATTGTTCCGACGATTCGTCTTCAGTGTTTTAAATTTAAGTTTTGATTTCACGAATACTGCAGTCTTATAAATACACTCGGTCCGAAAAATAACGGGTCAGTCATATAAGTCCGAATGTCTCCCGAACTGCGTATGCTTTCATAATTAACCGAATACTGTTCGATTGGGCATTTAATGATACAAAAAATTTCTAAATTGAAACTTATGTGTACCTTCATTCTTATTCTCTAAATAAAATAAAAAAACGAAAGTAAGACTTTTTTTCTGAAACTTAAAAATTTGTAAGTTTTTTTTTGCTTTTTTTCATTACATGCAGTATTTAATACTTCGTATTGCCTCCCCGAGCTCTTCTTGCAGCTTCCAGGCGATTCGGCATGCTGAACACCAAATTTCGGAGCCAGTTCTGAGGAATGGCTTCCCATTCCTCCACCAGTGCTTGTCAGAGCTCGGGTAGTGTGATTGGTGGGGAGTTACGACGTTTTACGCAACGCTCAAGCTCGTCCCATGCATGCTCTATGGGGTTTAAATCAGGGATTCGCGCTTGCCACTGCATCAGTTCGATACCGACCTCTCCAGGGTATTCATATACAATGCCGGCGGTATGGGGACGCGCATTTTCATGCATTAATATGCCATCCCGGTCCATCCTCGCAATGAAAGGTCCCACATGCTCATTCAGATCTCCTCCACATACCTCTCTGCATTCAGAGTGCCATTTTGAATTAGCACGAGCTCGGTGCGGGCCTCGGCAGAAATTCCGGCCCAAACAAGTACTGAGCCTCCATCGTGTGCCACTTTTTCCTCCACACAGTCTTGATGGAAGCATTCCCCTTGTCTTCTGTACACCAACTGCCTACCATCATGCTTGTAAAGCATGAATTTCGATTCGTCCGTGAATATTAGAGGCCATTTGCGGGCCTTAATGGTTTCAAGTTTGCCTCAGCAAGACGTCTCCTCACTGTTTGTGCGCTTAAATTGCTACCACCAAAGCGAAAAAAGTGTTTTTTACACCAACTGCAGTTTGAAAACGATTTCGGAGCATTGTAGCCAACAGGTATCTGTCATCCCTGGCCGTTGTGCATCTTGGCCTGCCATTTCCAGGTCTCCGAAGGTGCGATCAAGTCTCTCAGTACCGCTGGACTTCCCGCTGAACAGTCGACAAAGATACACCAATGTTTCTTGCTGTTTCACGCTGGCTCCGCCCAAGTTCCAAGAAAGTCAGGATTCTGGTACATTCATCTAACGTGACTGCCATGCTCCACCTCACAGAATACTGATTATGCACGTGGAAGTCGTTCACATTTTTTTTTGTGACAGAATAGAAATGGAAAGAAACCATAATGACTTAAAGCAAAATTTTTGTTTTAAAAAAATTCCATTTTTCAAATTTTGTTTTTTTGTAAACATGTTTCATTCATCAGCCAGTATAAAAAGTATGTAATAAGAAGCGTAAAAAAATAAGTAAATTGTCTTTATTCTGTTTTTTATTTCATTGATCTAACTGTTACAGTTTTTTAGATATTCGAACTTATGTGACTGACCCCGTTATTTTTGGTACCGACTGTATATAAACATTAACAACTTGCACTTTAAAAAGAAATGAAGACAGATCGTCAACATTTCTTCTGCGCCTTGAATGCGAAAAGATGCTGTCAGTTGTTATTGTATTTTCATGAATGACATTTAGTTGTAATTGATTTGTCCGTTAATAAAATGATGTTATTTTTGTTTTATCTATGTTTATTTTAAATTTATTATATTTAACCAATTTATCTTAGATAAATGATTGGTCTCGCTGAGATTTATTTTATGAAACTGTTTATATCATTTTCATATGTTCTTTTATATCATTACATGGAACGATTGCTGTGCTATAATCGACAAATAGAATCGTTTGATATTCAGTACATTTTGGTAAATTGTTTATATAGATTCAACATATTACATTATAAGACAACAAGACATATTTATGATTCTTACGAGACACGACAGCGTGTTCTTTTTATGTGTCCAACCGAAATACGATTTTCAGCTGAAACTATAACAACTTCGGCTACTCTTTTAGTTTCGGCCGAAACCGAAACCCAACGAAAACTTATGAAGTTAGGTAAAACGTGAGTTTAATTGACATGATTTTTTTATTAAATGAAATTAAATGAAACTGAACGTACACATTTTTATTTTTCAAGAGACCTATATTATGCCTGAGGAATATCGAGTAAAGTTCATTCATCCTCTATACAAAAGGATGATGCTCCGACCAGACGGGTCTAGTGTCTGATGGGCAACTGCCCGATGAATCCCTCGTTTCTCCATCGCGGCGCCCCCGTAAGGGGGCGTTGCGTGCGGTACCGGGGCTATGCCCTCCGGCCGCGGCTGCTGCACAGTGGCCCGTAAATACGGACCCGTAAACCTCATTAAAGTTGCGTCAACGGCAGATGGTAATACTGGGAGCGCGTGAGCTACGCGCGCCCATGTGTGTTGATGCTGTGTTTGTTTCTGTAAGAGCGCCGCGACGCTAATAGCAAACGCCATTTATTCACAGCATCTCGGCGGTCTGTCACCGCTTAGTTACCAAGGTGAAGTCCGGCGTTGACGACCTGCGACAGAGATGCCGACGCGCCTACAAAGTAGGTGGTTGGTCCCCGCCCGTCCAGAGCACTGAGGCTGCCCGACGATTGATGTCTGATGTATATATGCCAGTTGCGGGGTAAACTCTGCTTGCGCGATGCAGGATTTTGCGTGACGTCAGTGTGATGCGTAGTTCGCATGTGGCGGTGTTGATGCCACCACAGACCTTCATCTGACCCATACACGTAGTCCTATTATATATTCTGTGCTCATACATAGAAACTCCTTAACCATCATATCATAACCACGTAACCCACATTTCCCACAAGCTGTCACGAGTCTTCTATTTCAGCGAAGATTAAACGATCGAGCCCGGATATGAGCGAACCCATTTAAACGCCATTTTATTTAAGGCAGGCTGCCCATGAGCGGATGCTGAATAACTAAGGACATTAGGAAACTAGCGCAGTGAACCAATTAGAGAACGTTCGGTTTACACTGGACTGGTGAGTAGTGGTTGTAAAAAGAGTGGCTGGGATAAAGTGGCTGGAATTGAATTAAGCGAATTGTGGTGTCTGTAATATAAGAAGAACTAAGTAACTTCTCAGAGTTGTCAGTTCTTAGGTGAAATGTGCTGGTCAGCGTCCAATCAGCTTATAGTGTTTGTTTTTCACGCAACGAAGCCGTGACACGATGACATCAGGGCATTTTTGTGTGGTTCACAAAGGAACCCAGTTTTTTCTAAAACATGGGTAGAGGTTTTGAATCATGAAGTTGCGTTCATTCAAACAGTTTTTGTGTACATAATAAGCTCTTGCAAAAACTGACAGCTCACAGGAGGCACAGTATTATTTCTTATGACCCTCATTATGGCAATGATAATTTAAGATATCAGGTCTTCCTACTACAGCGTAATATTCCTAAATTAAACAATGTGGGTACCTACTTCATAAAAAATTACTACTGAAACCACATCGTAAGATTAAGTACTCTGACATTGCAAAACATCTCAAGATCTTGGGATGTTTTGCCGTTATTAATGAACTCTAATTTAATAATAAATTATCCAGTAGGTAAATTATCAAGCAACTAGCTCGGTCTTATTTAACTAAGTTTATATATATAATTAATTCACTGCATAAAGGAAGGTATACGAGGTGCTTCCAAATAAAATATGTAGGTGCAGATTATTTTCGAAGACATTAATTTTAATCACAGCTTAAAACTAAAGCATAAAAACTGTTATGTGTTTTTAGAGACATTTAGGAATAAAAATGCTGTTTAATAATTGAATCCTACAAATATACCAGTGCCAACTTGTTAATTAGGAGTGACACTTAGAATATCAGCACTTATTTAGAAGCACTTTACCCTTATTATATACAAACCCACGTCATTTGTCCTTCTATAGAGGCGGTGAGTCGAGAACTCGAGATATTTATCGATTTTACGAGGTATTTTGGTTGATCCTAAATCGGGAACCTACCAGAGGTAGGTCAAGCGAAGTGGACAGATATTGTAAAGGTATTTAAGTCTTTGTTCTGGCTAGTAGATGGATAACCTAATTATTTATGAATAGGCATGTTAATTAAACTTATGTTGCATATTATTATTTTGTTTATTCTTAGTGTTGTTTCTACATTAATATATAACAACACAAAAAACTTAAGGTAGGTACTTATCTGTTCAAGTGTTTGCCCATGCAATGTGATATTTCAGATAAATTTTTTAACCACATTTACCTGAAGCTGAAAATACTTTAGCTTAAGTACTTACCTTTAAATACCCAAATAACTGATGGATGTCATCTCTGACCCAGATAATTTTAATAACATATCATACGCGTAGGTTGGCGATTTATCATTATCTTATTATTGAAAAATAATTTTAAATTGTGGCGAAGCTTCCCACCAAATTACAATGAATAATACAGGCAAACATTTCAAATTAAACAAAAATACGCTTGGAGCAAATGCGAGGAGGAAAAACACGCTGAAACCCATATGTTAATAATAAATTCCATAATTCTAGGAGCGCCGACAGATTGCACCACCTGTCACTGTACCACAAAATGGTGCTGTATTTTATAGCGTGGATTTTAGAGTTTTTAAGTACGGATAAACGCTTTTTGGAGACCACCCATAACGTTTTGAGAAATTTTGATCGATATTTACAGATACAGTGGTGGTCAGTCAATTCTTCATAAAAAAAGTAAGTTGGAGTCTCATTTCCTACAAAATGTATGGGAAAACTTTTACGTGATATCTGACTTTTCTAGTATTCAAACCTCCGAAGCAGGATTGTAACGGCATCAAAAAAGTTTTTGCGAATATTGCCCATTTTCTTGCCTAATGTTTTGTTTTTTCAAAATCTGTGAAAACCGATCTAAATTTTACAAAAAATTATGGATAGTCTTCTAAGACCGTTTTCCCGTAGCTAAAACGATTAGGGTAGGTACCTACCTTTACTGCCCCGTCTTAAAAATCCACCCTGAAAGTTCCTTAAAAATCTAGAACTGAACAAACTGGCAAGTTATTAGTTTTATTATATCTTTTCAAAATAGTGTCTGTTTACATCAAAACATCGCTGCATCCGATGGAACCACTGAGAAAAGCACTTTGCCCACTCGTCCTTAGGGGTCTCTTCGACGGCATTTTGGAACGCAGCCACTGTTTCTTCGGCGTCCATAAAACGTTTGCTTCCAAGTTTTTCTTTTATTTTCGGAAATAAATAAAAATCGCACGGTGCGAGGTCGGGGCTATAGGGCGGGTGACCCAGTAATTCCACGTCTGACGTCGCCAAGTAGTCGATTGTTTGGTTGGCGGTGTGCGACGAGGCGTTGTCGTGGTGAAGGAGGATCCTACTGCAAGCTCGTTTCTCCCGAACTTTTTCCAAGACAAGTCTCCGCAGTAACTGTTTTTCGATCCTCTAAAACAATTGTTGCGTAATGACCTGTCCTTCCGAAGAACGACGCCACCATCTTTTTTCCCACGCTTCGACCTCTCTTCACTTTAGCTTGCAAGTCCTGGGAAGGAAAAACCCAGACAGCAGACTGTCTCTTAGTTTCAGGATCATAAAAATAAATTCAGCTTTCGTCACCCGTAAATATGTCGAACACAGCATTTGAGTCACCTCCGTTAAATCTTTGAACCATTTCACGACACCAATAAACACGACGGAGTTTTTGCGCCTCTGTCAAATTATGAGGTATCCACCGAGCATACAGCTCCCTGACCGCTAAATGTTCACGGATGATTTTGTGCATTTGACTCATACCGATGCCTAAGCTTGTCCGAATCTGCTGATAAGTCACTCTTTTGGCAGTCACTATCATACGCCGCACAACACTGATGTTATCTTTAGTCGTCGCTGTAGAAGGCCTTCCTTTACGCAGATCATCGGTGAGATTAGTGCGACCACGCTTAAACTCATTTAACCAGTTGTAAACAGTGGCACGAGATGGGGCTTCATCGTGAAAGGCCAATCGAAGTCTATCGTAACTTTCTTGTTGACTTAAATGTCATCAAAATCATTGTACGAAAATTTTCTCGCGTTTAATTCATGCTGACGTGACACACACAATTTTCAGTTTGCCGCCAAATTGTAAACAAATGACAAATGAATAAAATACATACACAATAATATTTAAATGAGTTCCATTTTCAAAATTTTAACTTATTTTTTATTTTATCGTTTACAAGTGGCCAGTTAAAAAAAAAACTGTGCTTTCATGGCATGAATTTAGGACCATTTGACATCGTAAATGATAGAATAGTGTTGTGGTACAAGGTCTGGTACAAGGTGGGGTTTCTGACAGCCGCAGGGGTTTTGGCTGAGGGCTTACCACCTCTGTTCTGTGGTTTATGGTGGCTAAGTTTATGGCAAGTGATTTTTGTTTAAATGTTGCCAGTGCCAATTATACATGGTCAAATTAAACTAGGTAGCGAAACTCCGTAGACGTGGACCCATCACGTCTGCGGAGTTTCGCTAGCAATTTTTTTTTGACCCTGTATAGGAAAATCTATAAAAGGAAAAACAGTAAAATTCCGCGCGATCTCGGGAGAAATTTCTTTTAATTGCCAACATTTTATTACCTGTGCGTTTACCTATTACTACTCCAGCTATAACCTGAATAACCGGCTCAGCATAGCTTTTCACACCGGTTCGATGCGATTCCATACCGAATCGAACAACAATCCATGTTATCAAAAGAGTCCTCTAAAGGCTGCTCGCAATTTTTTGCAGTTTAATTAAAATTTCTATTCTTCCGACAGCTATATATTTGCAATTGGAGCAAGGCAAATTAGTCAAAACGTGCCATTTTCGTTTCGACAACCGTCATAAGGTTGTGAATGTGGAGATTTATAGACGATGCCAGCTTGTAGTGCAAATGTACTACTGTTTCACAAATGATGGGACACCTTATATCCAGTCTTGCGTGTGCTGATGCCTGCACGCTACAGGAATTGATGGACGCTACTGATAGCGCCAATTTTGTAGCTAAGTTCCGGGCCGACTCAATATGTCTATCAATCTTCTAATTTATAGATACTGTAAAGATTAAACTAAAAGTAGTTGCGTCTACTTTAAAGGTTTACGACTTAAGTGAAACATAAACAGAGCCCTTATACAAAAGCTCTTGCAAATTGAATTCCTTAAATATGCACCTACATGAGTAGTACAAGCGTACATGGGTAGTTGAAGGGTTTAATTAATATGCATTGGTTTGATTGTAGTTCAAGCGACATGCCTTTGCTGAATAGATTAATAGGTATACTGAAATAGATGATGATACAACCTATCCTCCCAGCTTAAACACTACGAGCGTTGATTAATAAACCAGCCCACCCGGTTGGTTTATTATTGGCATTTTAAAAATGCCAATATTTATGTTCACTACTATTACACGAAATACACCCTAATTATTGTTTTAAAAATAATTTACATCAGTCGTCACAATGACCTAAACTGACTCACTTGAGCGTCTATCAAATTATAATATTCATACAGTTTGATATTAGTACCTCGAAAGGTAAACCCCTATGAAATGGATAAAGTACCTGAGCATGTAAATGTAAGTATATTTACCGAATAAATACTCAAAGGATGTGCCATAAATCAAAATGAAATTGCATTACACGCAGCAAGTTTATACGTAATAGTCCAACATGATTCAGGACTACTTCCAGCTCTCAGAATATTCTGGCTCCTAATATACGGGTTCCATTCTCCTTACATTTAAATTTGATCTCAAAAATATGTCTCAGCACGAATAGAGTAACATATTTACTTTCATGATTTTCGTAATTGAAATCCAAGTGGGATTCCAATGGATATTTTTAAAAGCGTAGGAATTTTGACATAATGTATTTGGTAAGTGGTATGGCATTTAAAAATAAAGTCACTGTTATCGTTTCCTACGTCAGTGAATGCAATGCAATAACAAGTTTCGTAGGTATACTGGAGTGAGGTTGAGGGAAAAATAGCTGGCACAGAGGATGTATCTACGGCCTGTTTGTTTTTTCGTTTATTTAGAGTCCATGTCAATGAACTAAATTGTTAGACAAGGCGTACGGCAGCGTCTTAAATAGTTTTATTTACTTATTTAGTTAACCATTTCTGTACACACATACAAACAATAAGAAGAAAGAAACAGAAAAATACGTTAAAACGTGACGCTTATTTTTAAAGAAATCTCTTCCAGCATACCTGCGATTAAGATTGCGATTTTAAAATAAGATGTAAACAAAGTGTGTAACAGTAGAAGGGAAAACAAATAACAAATACTTACTTCCAAAACAAATATCACTAAATGTATATATATAACATGTAAATTAAATAAAAACTAGAAATGCAATTAAGACACAGTGGAAACATATTGTTCTTTCACTCTTCTTTCAAATACTGCAACAGTTTGACAGTTCCTAATGTCAGGCAGAAGTGAATTTCACAACCGAGCCGCGCGCACAGTGAAAGAGTAGGAGAAGAAGTCGTTTGAGAGGAGATTTCTAATAAGAGATGAGATTTGAGATAGGCGAGTTTTTTCATGTGTCAAAACAGTCTTTCAGTAGGATGTTGAAAATGTTGTCAATGTGACTATTTGGTTGCGAGTGTTCATACCAGTTTTCATAGAGCGATAATCTCGGCCGATATACCTACCCTTAAATATACTAGATATTTTGGAACACTATTTTATTCTTTTCTACGGAGACTTAGGTTAAGAAGACGATATTTTATTTATCTTCCCAGACGAAAAATCCGCTGCGGGCTATTCGCCTTAGCCCTTACTCCCAGACGTCTTGATGAAATGTCATTAGTGTTAGCATGCATTGACTTCCTGTGTACATGTGATCATATAATAATCTCAAATGTTCTAACAAACATTGCTTTGACTTCCTATAAATATAACGCTTTAAATTTTATCTGTAATAAATATTAAAATGCTAACTTCCTGTTGCCAGAATGTCACCTTAGGCAGAAACTGTCGAAGGAGCGCACTATCGGCTGGACAGTCGACTTCTGAGGTTACTGTTGTGTACAAGTGTAAAATATTAATGAAGCTGATTATTAAAGTAAGTAACAGCAAAGTGATTTGTGTTTTTATCTACAAGTCGACTGTCCAGTTTTTATCTACAAGTATATTACAACTGGATGATACAAGAGGCATACGTTCTTATTTTTGTATATTTGCTATTATGAATATTTTTCAGAACTTATCTTCATAGCGTCAGGCTGTGGCCGACAATTTTGCTATATGTTTTTTCAAAGCTTGGCATTGAGTTGCAGAGTTGCAACAACAGGCTAGGGGAGTCGCAAGCTCTCGCTACTTGGCTCGTCGCAGCAGACGCTCGGTGCACCCGATTACAGTCGCATGCGACATGTCAGCGTCTTATCGTCGAACTGTCGAAGTCGCATGTAACATACGCCACAATTTACCAGACAAACGCGTGTCTTATGTGTTTGACATAAATGTTCATTTTGACCTCTTTAGACATGCCTAACATCCATGTTCCTACTGCACCAGCTGTGGCTAATACATTCACTGTTGAACGGTCAACTCCTTCCTGGTTGGTCAGGGTAATCATTTTGCACTGTTATCAAATCGCATAGCATGTGATTTGTGATTTCGGATCAATCAATCACAACAGCTAAAGGCTTGATCAAGCTTCTGGATATAATATTATTTATTGAGGTAATTACAGTTGAAAGCAGTGGTGGCCCAGTGGTAATGGCATCGACTTACGAGTTGTGTAGGTCGTGGGTTTGAGCCCAGGCAGGCGCTTTACTTTGTGTTAATAATTTCACCACCACTGCTCCCAAAACGTTGAAGGAATACATCTTGAGGAAGCCGGCATGTCCTAGAACCAAAAATTCCAAGACATGACTGTGACATCTACCATGGGCCCGCGTGGTGGATTACAGCACACTCCCTCTCGAGGAGAGCAGGCCTTTGTCCCAGCAGTGGGAACATTACAAGCTGATTATGCTTAAGTACAGATACAAACTGTCCGCTTTACGAAAAAAACACCAATCCGCAATGCATAGTAAGCGGGAAGAAAAATACCAAAATGACATAAAAATATGGTAAGTATCTATAAGTATGTAAAACCTCGTCTCGCAGAATAATTAAAAATCTCGTGGTGGGAGGTTTGCCAGTGGCGCAGAGGGCATGGAAAAACAATCGTTGCACTTTGCAATTAGCTGTAACCCCTACTTCCCCCACCCTAGGCAGTGGGCATATAATATGGCGTATCTGCCGAGTGTTAAGACAAGGTATTTATTATTTATGGTGGTTATTACTGCCATGAATATCACATGATATTTGAACATATGGAAGCTAATTTGGAACAATTCTTGAACAGTTATATTGTAGCTAGGTATCGTCTATAACTAAAGTTTTGACATATCTATTTGTTATAAGAAAATCAACTATGAAAATATATCTGCCGTTAACAAATAAAATTAATAAATTTAATTTTAATTAATTAATTATGTCACGAGACAGATTGGTGACCGCAGTACCTCTGTACTGCGAAAACAAATAATTCAGTCAACCTTCTTATCTTAAAGCAGAGGCTTTAAAATAGGAAGGTTAGTTCATTAGCTAGAAATCGTCTTGACAACATAATCTGAGCAAACAAACGAGTGTTTACATCCATGAGCAGAGAAACTACTGACTCTTATTTTCTACAATTACTATCACTTTGCTACCTACTGTTTCTATATGTTGTTTTGACTTTTAGCTCTTTTGGCCTATTTTGACTAATTATTACAGTAACGCGTAATTCAAAAGCGTGTTTTCTCGTAAAATGGCAATTGTAACTTTGAGAAAAGATCTAATACATAATAGTACATGGTTTGAATAAGAGGTACTATGATCGTAACAACATTAAATATTAATAGATACTTTAGGGAAAAAGCGCTTTTGACTTGCGCAAGTGTTAAGTATTTATGCTCGTGGATATTTACCTATCAAACCTTAAAGTTTCTAGTTTTCCCAAGTCTATCCTGCAAAACATTCTGCCTCAATATCACAATATTGCAGGATAGATTCATATTGCGAACAGATAGTGGTTTGTTAACTGGTCAGGCAGCAAGCAACGGTGCGGCCATTGATTGGATCAGAACTAAATTCGATTCCCAGGCCGAGCAATAACTATAATTGGATTTAGGGACCTGTTGAGAAAATCTTGATTGTGCGACTATTGGGTATAGGCTCGCTATTTCTCCCACATAGTCTGACGGGAACTAGTGATGTCACTGAGGAGTTGTTTTTATCCAACACCACAAACTAACCTTGGGCATCACAATTAATCACAGTGTAGGAATAGTGAAACAGTCGATGAGTTTCCCAATTCAGACATAGAACTCTTATGAAGATTACCACGCTTGTGTTAGCTTGTTTCAAATACATGTTTTAATTTCAAATAAATATTGCGCATTTTCTAGATATATTTGCCTCATTCATTGAAAATACGTTGTGAATTTTACTAAAACAAATCGATTAGTACGGAAGTTTGAATTTAATTATTGTGTGTAAAACAAATGTATTATTTGAACACCGAAGTATAATATCCACTGTGGCAACACTGTCTAAGGACAAATGATTAATTATGTGTCAAACTTAAATGTATTTTCGTTATGGCAACTGAAGGTATTATTTTTACTTTGGCAACACTTAGAAATGACGGTTATGATAATCTTGTTATTTCTGGGTGGGGAAACTGTCATTTTAAAATGTAAAAAAAGGCAGTAGAGGCAATGTTGGGCTAGTGATCATTGAGCTACGAAGCAAGTCGGTTTACATTGCAGCCAGGATTCCGTGTGCATAATAAAGTTATTTTATACAAAGAATAGTGTTTGAATTTTAAAAAGTTGCATTGTTAACACTTGCCATTAACAGCATTTGACATCACTGGGTCTTGGTTCACCAGCAGGGCTAACATGACACACGCGACAATTACTCACTCTCGCGTTGACAGGTTAAGATATTTTTCGTTACAGTAAGTGCCGATTTCACCAATTAAATTAAACGCGATCAGCACATCTAAAACGCGTTCAAGAGCTGTCAGTGTCAATATACCACAGAAAGAAATGACACTAAAAAGCTCTTAAACGTAGTTTATGTGCTGATCGCGTTCAGTTTCGTTGATGAAATCCACCCTTAGTCATACATAAATATGTAGTGTAGACCAAGCAGCATTACCTACTTCGTGTAAGTGCTACTGGGATTTAATAAATACGAAGAATTTCTAATGATATCTTGAACAGGAAAGTTGGACGTAATACCCATTAATATTTCTCGAATTTCCTTATTTTTAAACCAGCATATAAAACTCAATAGTGGCCCGATTTGGATTATGGCTTAAGCAGTGAGGTATTTTAATTTCACCAAAGACCTGAAACGGAAAACCATGGAAAATTATTGTAAAATTATCTCACGTTTAAGTAATAAATATTGCTAATGTCTTGAAAAACCGGGAGATAGGTAGCAGTAGCCGATAGCTGGCGCATAAACATTAGGTGCTTTCTTTTACGAGATGCCAAAAGGCATGGTGGGTAATTTTCGCGTTGGTAGCTGATTTAGTTTAGGTTACCTAACCGATGAAGACATGTTATTTCAGTGTGCCCATTATTGTAGTTGATAAACTCGTTTCTAAGCCTGAAACTACACTTGTTCGGAACCTTTGAAGAGTTGGCAAGATTTCCTATTACCCACAGCCTTCCCGGCTTCAACTATGTGTAGTTCACGGAATCCAATAGTTTTATTTACTTGCCTCAAGTACTGGCCGACAGTCCGACATAGTTTACAAAGCAACTACCGCAATACAAAATGTATTTTACACTTTTGTAGGTACCGCAAAACTCCCAACGTTTGAAGGAATATCCTTCAAAAGTTGGGAGTTTTGCGGTACCTATTGAGGTTTTAATTGAGATTTCGGTAATTTTATTTTTAACTTTTGTTTTGCATCGTTCCATTAGAAATATCGGTACCTTATTGGGTACTTAATTTTATTCTCAAAAGGCATACATATTTTAAATGACGTAAAATACCCAGTCTTGGCAGCTATAGAGGGAAAACCATGTGAAATTGTTTATAATTTCAGCGTTGCTCTACCGTCTTATTTTTCTTCCCCTAAATCTTTTTGTACGTGAAAACATGTGAGTAGTTGAAGCCTGCACTAATAAATAATAAGCACAAAATAGATGATCCATTCATTTATAAGAGAACATAAGATTCCCCTTTTCTGATTAAGCTTAGGGATCCGTTACGACTTAACTATACAAGCACCGCTTTAAAATGACTTATGATAATCCATATTTGTACCCGGTCAACATAAATAAGGGTAACATTCGTTCACAGGTGTACCCTATTACCCATCTTTGTGATAACAGCCTTTTGTAACCATTTACGACCCCCATGGGTAGTGATAACCCTAGACCCCTTTAAGAAACTACCCATTTTTATGACAGCACTATAGATAGCGGTAAAACAAACAAGATTATTATTGGTCATTAAACAATTTAGAACATTATATAATGCGGTTAATCGCAACGTGATTCACATTACGGGTCGTTGTCGGTTTATGGCCTTCTTCAGTACCCTTTTTGATACTAATTATTTTTATGTACCTATTAGTGACCGTGAAAATGTGTTGGCGCTAATATTTCGAGTGTGTGCAGATTTGTATAAATATTGAATCTCCTTAGTACGTGGTGGTCGTGCAAACTTCGGTACCTAAAGGGTGTCAATAAAACCCTATTACTGAGGCTCCGCTGTCCGCCCGTCCGTCCGTACGTCTGTCTGTCTGTCAGCGGGCTTTATCTCATGAACCGTATCAGGTAGACCGTTGAAATTTTCACTGACCGTGTATTTCTATTGCCGCTATAACAACAAATTAAGGTTAAAACGGGTCCCCATACAAGAAACTGTTTTTATTATGTGGTGTTAAATATTGTATATTATATATACGCTTGTACGGAACCCTCCGTATACGAGTCCGACTCGCACTTGGCGGGATTTTTCCAGTATCAGTCTGGACTCTGGGTTTCTAGTAATAGACACGCCCTTTATTTCATAGGATTTGTAAACATAGCTGGCGAAGTAGTAATAATTACTATGATTTATTTATATTCACTTCAAGCCACAACATCTGCGTAGACCTTTTTTTTTTTGGGTTGGAAATCATCAAATGACTTCTCCCGCTCTGGGTGGGAGGGCGTGTCAGACTTTTACTGACTAAAACTCAGCCGTGTTCCTTCAGTTGCCTGTGCCAGGGCCACGATTACTCTTTCGAATTACCCGCGACCATGAGGCGTCGGTCCTATCAGACCCCGTCATTTTGTGCTGACATCTCTTTGAGGCGCGACACGCCGTCGACCCGGGCCTGGTCCCTACCAGGAGCGGCGAGCTACCCATTGCCCGCCGTCATCTCTTGGCTGCCACGGCTTTTTTATTTTAATTTCCGATTTTTTTATGTTTTTTTTTTTGTTTTGCAAGTCTTTCTACATCGTTCTCACATGTATAACAAAATTATTTAAAACAGTGTCCAAGTAGTTTCTTGCCCGTACTTCTCCATAGGTACCTACTTCGCTTTGGAATCGGCAACTAGCTTCATATTTCTGACTGACCGAACCCTTGACAATTCAAAAGTATCTATAATTGTTTTTTTGAAATAAATGCTTTGAGTTTGAGTTAATCAAAAACAGGCAAAAAAAGTACTTGTGAAATTATAAATGTAATATTATTGTGATTTGTATTGTATTATGTTTGGTTTATTGGAAATCCCAAAGTATCTACACCGTAACGTTATATTAAGTGATTAAGTACTCTGATATTACAAAACATCTCAAGATCTAATAAACTACAAAATGACACTTAATAACGAACTCTAATATAATAATGAATAATCCATTAGGTGAATTATCAAGCTTGTGTTGTGTTGAGCTGCATGATTACTGACAAATGCGTGCACTGACTGGACAGGTCCACTCATTCTGTGTGGTTCTTTCCTCAAAAGACCATTTCAGACATCAATCCACATGGTCTTCACATGACCTGACCAAGATTATGTCTGGACTTTAAAAGAGACTGTGACCTCTGAGTTTGTTTTGGCGTTTCTTCTCAGAGTAGTCAGATAGGAAACGCCGATCTCATCTACTTTTAAAATAGTATTGACGTGTAAAAGTGTTCGTAAAAACCTACTTACAGAAATAAAATCATTTATCATTTAACTAGCTCAGTCTTAATAAACTAAGTTTATATAGACATAATTTACTGCATATATAGTATAATACGAGGTTCTTCTAAATAACTTATGTAAGTGCAGATTATTTTCAAAGACATAAAACCTTTTCTTATGTGTAATTGAATCCTAAAAATATACCAGTGCCAACCCATTAGGACGACGATAAATTATAATTAATGACCCTTAAAATATCCGCACTTAATTAGAAGCACTTTACCCATATTTTATACAAACCCACGTATTAAATTTATGCTTCTATAGAGGCGGTGAGTCGAGATACTTGTCGATTTTACGAGGTATTTTGATTGAGCCTAAATCGGGAACCTATCAGAGGTAGGTCAAGCGAAGTGATAGATATTGTATATGCATTTAAGTCTTTGTACTGGCTAGCAGATGGATAACCTAATTATTTATTATAAACAAAACAACAATATGCTGTTTTTTTTTTCTTAGTGTTGTTTCTAGACTAATATACCACAACATAAATAACTTAAGAGTACTTATCTCTTTAAGTGTTGCCCATGCGCAACATGGGCGCAACATGCCCCATGTTGCCAACGTGATATTTCAGACAAACATTTTGAAGCACATTTACCTGACGCTGCTACAAATTTACTGGCCTAAAATTTGGAACACCAGGTTTTTTTTTCAAAAAGTTATGGATGGTCTTCTAAGACCGTTTTCCCGTCGCTAAACCGAAAACCCTTACTGCCCCGTCTTAAAACTCCACCCTGTTTTTCTGCGGAGTTTCGCTAGCTAATTTAATTTGACCCTGTATAATATCTGAATAAGAAAAACATTACCTCTATTCCAGTAAAATTCAGCGCGATCTCGGGAGAAAGTTCTTTGTATTGCTTACATTTTTTTACCAATTACTACTCTAGCTGTAACCTGAATAACCGGCTCAGTATAACTAATCACAACGGTTCGATACGATGTCGTACCGAATCGAACAACAATCCCTGTTATCAAAAGAGTCCTCTAAAGGCTGCTCGCAAATCAAAAACCCGAAACGTTCTTCAGTTTAATTCAAATTTCTATTCTTCCGAAAGCAATTACATAGTATTTGCAGTCCGGGGCATGGCAAATTAGTAATTGAAAACGTGCCATTTTCGATTTTACAACCACTCGTATGGTTGTGAATGTGTAGATTTATAGACGATGCCAGCTTGTTGTGCAAATGTACTGCTGTTTCACAAACGATGAGACACCTTATATCAAGTCATGCGTATGCTGATGCCTGCACTCTACAGGAATTGATGGACGCCACTGATAGCGCCACTTTCGTAGCTAAGTTCCGGGGCGACTCAATATATCCAGAGTCTTCTAATCTATAGATACTGGTAAAGATTAATCTAAAAGTGTTTACGTTTACTTCAAAGGTTTATGACTTAAGTGAACCTTAAACAGAGCCCTTATTCAAAAGCTCTTGCAAACTGAATTCCTAAAATATGTACCTACATGAGTAGTATTATTTATTTATTACCTTTTATTTATTAATGTCAGTCTCGAGCTGGGTTTAATAAAATGCATTGATTCTGTAAGACAAATGTTAAGGAGCCCTGAATTCTATATTCCTTGATTGTAGTTCAAGCGACATGCCTTTGTTGAATAGGTAAATAGGTATGCTGAAATAGATGATGATACAACCTATCCTCCCAGCTTCAACACCACGAGCGGTGAAGGGTGGGCTGGTTTATTACTGGCAATTTAATAATGCCAATATTTATGTTCACTACTATTACATGATATATACCCCCTAATTTTCGTTTTATAAATAATTTACATCAGTCGTCATAATGACCTAAACTGACTCACTTGAGCGTGTATCAAATTATAATATTCATACAGTTTGATATCAGTATCTCGAAAGGCGTACCCCTAAGAAATGGATAAACTACCTAAGTATGTAAATGAAAGTAAATAGTATAACGAATAAATACTCAAAGGCTGTGCCATGAATCAAAATGATATTGCATTACACGCAACAAGGTTATACGTAATAATCCAACATGTTTCAGGATTACTCCCAGCTCTATGAATATTCTGGCTCCTAATATACGGATTCCTTACTCCCCACATTTAAAATGTATCTCAAAAATATTTCTCAGTGCGAGTAGAGTAAGATATTTACTTTGATTATTTACGTAATTGAAATCGAAGTGGGATTCCAATGGATTTGTCCGCTGAAACCCGCGCGAACCCATATATTTCCTTTAATTCGCCAAACTGAGGGAAAGTTCCGTTTCATTTATACAGGCCTTGATCGGTTAAAAGCGTAGGTATTTCTACATAATGTATTTGGTAAGTGGTCTGGTATTTAAAACTAAGTCACTGTTAACATTTTCCACGTCTGTGAATGCCAACAAGTTAGGTAGGTACTTTCGAGTTAGTGTTGACAGACCCCTCCGCCCGCCCCAGGGCGGAGGACATCCATGAGGATTTTCCACCCCGGAACAACAAAAAAAAAAAGGTGTGCCCGAGTATTAGCTCGTTTTGTTAGTTATGATGATACCTTACCTCCGGACTTGATGGAGTGTCCTGAAGCTCTACTTCGAAGACTGAAGAGTGTAGGTAGTCTAGGTGTGTTGAGTTTGGTTTTGTTTCGTTAGTTACAAAATAAGTCCAAACATGGCACACCTAGCTCTGCTCGTCTATTAGTTACATACTCGATTTTTATTTTTTTCTGAGACTATTTGTAAAATTTTGATAGTTCTTTACTACTATACTACCATTTTGAGTTGAACATGTTTTCTTACATAAAATGTTTTTTTATAAATCGTTCATTTTGACCTCTTTAGACATGCCTAACATCCATGTACCTACGCACCAGCTGTGGCCAATATATCGACATTCACTGTTGAACGGTCAACTCCTCCCTGGTTGGTCAGGGTAATCAATTTGGACTGTTATCAAATCGCATAGCAATTGATGAAAGGCTTGATCAAGCTTCTGGATGTCCTAATATTTATTTAGGTTATTACATATGAATGCAGTGGTGGCCCAGTGGTATTAGCCCCGACTTACGAGTTGTAGCCCAGGCAGTCGCTTTACTTTGTGTTAATAAATTCACCACCTCTCACGCTCTCAAAACAGTGAAGGAATACATCTTGAGGAAGCCGGCATGTCCTAGAACCAAAAATTCCAAGACATGACTGGTGACATCTACCAACCCGCATGGGCAGGCGTGGTAGACTCCAGCCCGCTCCCGCTCTAACAGAGCAAGGCCTTTGTCAGCAGTGGGAACACATTACAGGCTGATTGAAACTGTCAGCTTTACGAAAAAATACTGAATGCACAGTAGGCGGCAGGAAAAATAAAATAAAAATACGATATCTATAAGCATGTAAAACCTCGTCTCGCAGAATAATTAAAATCACGTGGTGGGAGGTTTCCCAGTGGCGCAGAGGGCATAGAAAAACAATGGTTGCACTTTGCAATTAGCTGTAACCCCTAACTCCCCCATCCTAGGCTGTGGGCATATAATATAGCGTATCTGTCGAGTATTCACAAAAGATTTATTATTTACTATGGTAAAATATTACTGCCATGAATACCACATGATATTTGAACTTAGGGAGGCTAATTTGAAACAATTCTCGAACAGTTATATTGTAGCTAGATATCGTCTATAACTAAAGTTTTGACATGTCTACTTGTTATAACAAAATCAACTATGAAAATATATCTACCGTTAACAAATCAAATCAATTAATTTAATTTTAATTATGGCACGAGACAGATTGGTGATGCAGAAAGCAGAGGCTTTAAAATGGGAAGGTTATTTCATTAGCTAGATATCGTCTTGACAGCATAATCTGAGCAAACAAACGAGTGTTTATATCCGTGAGTATAGAAACTATTTTCTATCATTTCTATCACTTTGCTATATAGATAGTGCAATCCACGAAGACGCGCCCCACTATTCCTCCTAAACGTTTATAGTATATGTGTGCAAGCTTCCGTCAATGTTTGAATGTTATCAGTACGCACCAATTACATATGAGTGCACACTACAATGAATAGACTAATCAGGAGAGAGCGTCATGGTAAAAGTGAAAGATGCTCTACTTTAATTTTATATTTTTTACCCGACTGCAAGGAAAGGGTTATTTTTTATTTTTAGGTGTGGATATTTTATGTGATTATTAGCTACTATACGATAATATTACCATTTTTATAATAGGGGGTAATTATAGACATAAATAAAATGCGTGAAAAAGTTTTATTGAACTTTTTTGAGAAATGAAAATCGTCATTCACTCGTTTCAGAAATATCTGATTCAGAGTCTGATGTATCACCGTCATTTATAATAAAACTAAAATCAAGATCAAAGTGTCTCATGTATTCGTCTTCTATTTTTTCCACGAGCTGACAAGTATTGAACCAGTCATCTTTATTTACTCGATCAAATGATTCATTTAAAATGGGCATAATCGAAGTGTAATTTTGATTGATATTGCGGCTAGCAACGTCGTTTTTTACAATACCCCAAATGTTTTCGATTGGGTTTAAATCTGGATGATAAGGAGGCAGCCGAAGCACTGTGAATCCATGTTCTTTCAATAATTCGTCAACTTTGTACCTGCGGAAGTTTTCTTTGTTTTTTAATATAAGGTCATAAAGTTCAGGTTTTTTGTAGCTTGGTTCAAAATGGATATTTTTTGTATTCAGCCAAGTCTTCATGTCTAATTTGTTGGAGTTGGATGTTGGTACTTTTTCCGAACTAGTATTGTGATAGGCTGCATTATCCAAGACTACCACGGCATCATTTGGGAGATTTGGTATTAGTTTCTCCTTTAGCCACTTTAAGTAATTTTCTGTGTTCATGTTATCGTGGTAGTCTCCGGATTTGATCTCTGCTCTGTATGTCAACAACGCATTTGGTACGAAACCCTCTGCACTTCCGCCATGTACTATAATTATGCGCACTCCTTTTGTTATATTTTGTTTTATTGCTGTTTTAGAAAAAAAATTGGCCCAGGATTTTTTTTGCACGTGGTTGGTATGAATATATGATTCATCTGTGTAGACTATAGGTCTACCTGCATTACGAAAAGATTTTACCTATTTTAAATATTTCAATCTTAACATTTGAATATCATGTTTTTCGGTTAGCACCTTCCTGTTATTTTCAGTTTTTCTCCATTTATAACCCAGTTTAAGTAACAACGTTCTTAGGTTGTAATACATCCGTCAAATTGTATACGGTCTTTCAAAACAATATTAAGTCGTGATAATGTTGGAAATTGCCTATGTTCTCTATGATAGTTTAGGATAGTTCTTCGGACTACACCAATATCAAATTGGTCTAAATTAATTTTTCGTGGTCTTACCCTTCTCTTATTTTCAGACTCAATATTCGCTTCCGTAGTCGGCTCTGTTGTACGCTCCGCACTTGGGACTACAGGAACTATCGCATCCGTCTCCATAGTTATATTCGATTCCATAGCAGGTACTGTAGTTTGCTTCATTGTATTAGTATATTCCTTTCTTTCGCGTAGAATTCTAGTCACTGTGCTTTCAGATACTCCAACATCCTGTGCGGTTCTCCATCGCACATCAGTGAGTTTTTCTGCATATTTTTTACTTGCTGCTTTTTTCGTAAAATCATAAACTTTAGAAATAATTTCTCTTGCCTAAAATAAAATAAAAACATTCAGTAGTTTTACTTATTTTTAAAGATGAAATGAAGTCTTCTTTTCAGTAAAGTTTGCTATTTTCAAAATTAAATTACTTTCCTTTGCTTTTGTCATGTGTTTTAGTAACTACGAACTTCTAAACAATCATTTACATACCTGGCTTTTAAGTACAACACGCTGAGATTTTCTCGACATTTAAAAAAAATTTAAAGTAGAGCAACTTTCGTGCCAAGTCTGGATTTTTGCAACATAGGGTGTACTACTTGTGTGCATCGAACCGCTGACGTTTCGCGACTGACGCTCGGAGCAAACTCCCCGCACCCCGCGATCCCCGCAACCAAAAATTGGTGGGGCGCGTCTTCGTGAATTGCACTATCTTTATACCTACTGTTTCTATATTTTGTTTTGACTTTTAGCTCTTGTGGCCTATTTTTAACTAATTATTACAGTGACGCTAAATTCAAAAGCGTTTTTCTCGTAAAATTACAATTGTAACTTTGAGAAAAGACCTAATACATTTATATGATTAGGTCAATAATAATAATAATATTTTTAGACGTCAATACCCAGAGATTACAGTCACAGAACAGAGAGTTTCAGATCAAAGGAGAACAATAGTAAGAAATAAGCTCCTGTCCCAAGAAACAATAGATCAGTTAAAAGAAGAAGTACGTGCAAAACTACTAGAAGAACCAGAAAATATGGAGGGTGCCACCACTCACGCATTAACACCACAAAACACAACTGAGTATAATGACCAAGATCAACCACAACCATACACTCAATCACAACCAATCACACAATCTCAATCATACTTTCAATCATCCGCATATTCAGAAACCGTGCATACATCCACGAAAACCGAAAGTATAACAATAATGTTAGAAAATGAAATAGAGACCCTAGCTAGCCAATCAGAGTGGGCCTACAGACACAAGTATACAAGAAATACACGATAAATTTAAAACAGCTCTTACTCAATATTCCGGCATGAACCCGGCAGCTCGACCGAAACTACCCAAACTTAGATACACACCAAAACTTTTTCATCTCGTTAACTTATTCAATAAAAATATTCTTAACCAATATATTATCGAAGAAGTCTACTTGTAGACGTACATACCCTGATATATTGCACAGCATTAGTTATTTCCGAAGAACTTAATTTTAAAATCACAGAATACACTGGCAACAGAAAACAAGGAAATATTGCCAAACCTGCATGGCAGCAGAGACTTGAAAAGGATATAGAAAAACTTACAGCAGACTGCAGTAGACTAACTCATTACATTAACAACAATAGATCAAACAAAGTAGTTAAGAGAGTAGAAGCAATTTTTAAAAAACATAGCCACCCACACTAAGCACGAAAAAGACAATAGGAAACCGGAAGAGTTCTTGGACACATTGAAACAGAAGTTAGCCCTAAAAGTATACAGGTTGAGAAGATACAAGAAAGCACAAGAACGTAAAAATGATAACTCCTTGTTTGCTACGAACGAAAATAACTTTTACAGAAAATTACAGAAACCACAAACTGATACCGAAACATCGACAGCCGAAAACAACATTGAACTACCAACAGCGGAACAACTAGAAACATTTTGGTCTGGCATATGGGAAGAGCAAGTGCAACATAACGAAAAATCTGATTGGATAACAGACGAAGAAACTAAATGGAGTTCACTAGAAGAAATGGAATTCATTGAATTAACTGAGTCTGATATAGCTAGCATTACAGCGAGACTACACAATTGGAAATCCCCTGGTATTGATAAAATACATAATTACTGGTATAAAAAATTAGAGTCATTACACAAAATTTTAGCTAAAAATTTAACAGAAATGATTTTAGGCAAACAAAACATTCCTGAATTTATTGCTACAGGCTTAACTTATATGTTGCCAAAAACTCAATACTCACCACAACCTTCACAATACAGACCGATCACAAGCCTGTCCACTATATACAAGATCCTAACGTCAGCAATCACTACAAAAATCAATAAACACATAGAACAAAATAACATAGTAGCAGAGGAACAAAAGGGATGCAGAAGGGGCCACATGGGATGTAAAGAGCAACTTGTTATAGATTCAATATTCCACAAACATGCCGCCACAAAAAATAGAAACCTACATTGCACATACATAGATTATAAAAAAGCATTCGATAGCATTCCACACTCCTGGCTAGTTCAAATATTATAGATATATAAAATAAACCCAAAAATAAAAGGTTTCTTACAGAATATCATGTCCTGTTGGAAAACTACACTCCAGTTAAATTATCGACACAACACTATCACTACGCGACAAATATCCATAAGTAAGGTTATTTATCAGGGAGATTCTCTTAGTCCTTTATGTTTTTTTCTCGCTCTGAACCCTCTGTCCCACCTACTTCATCGTTGCAAAGTCGGATATTCCCTTAAATATACCACAGAAGAAACAGTCATCTCTCATCTAATTTATATGGATGACATAAAACTATACGCAAAGTCTGAAAAAGATATGAAAGAATTAATATATACCACGACAGAATTCAGTAAAGACATAAACATGCACTTTGGTTTAGATAAATGCAAAACAGTCCATAAAGTAAGAGGCAAAATAAAACCGGGAGACTATCTTGTTAATAATACAGACACAATCACAGCTATGGAACCAGCGGATTTATATAAATATTTAGGATACAAACAACTCAAAGGAATAGATCACACAGCAATAAAACACACCTTAATCACTGAATATAAAAGAAGGGTGATCGCAGTATGTAAAACTCAGCTCTCCGGAAAACATTTAACAAAGGCATTGAACACCTATGCGATTCCAATATTAACATACTCGTTTGGAGTGATTGAATGGTCAAAAACTGACATCCAGCAAATAGAGAGAACAACACGCACCACACTCACTAAACACAATAACCTTCACCCCAAATCTGCAATAGAAAGACTGACCCTCAAACGGCAGTACGGTGGGAGAGGCCTTACAGACGTTCATCATCTTTGGCACAAGCAGATAGCTAGACTAAGAACATTCTTTCAGTCTAAATCACATACAAGCAATATTCATAAAGCCGTAGTTATGAACGATATCAGTTACATCCACTTAACTTACACGCACAGATAGATACACAACATACTAGCATTGAAAACCCACATAAGTAAAAGTTAGAAGACTGGAAAAAGAAAGTGCTGCATGGACGGCACCCCCATGATCTAGAACAACCTCATATAGACACAATAGCATCAAATAAATGGCTTAAAATAGGTAACTTATTTCCGGAAACCAAGGGATTTATAATCGCAATACAGGATCAAATCATAAATACTAAAAACTACAGGAAATTCATCATAAAAGACCCCACAATAACAAAGGACAAATGCCGCAAATGTCACAGCCAAGCAGAGACCATACAACACATAACAGGGGCATGCACAACACTCACACAAACAGACTATACACACAGACACAATCAGGTAGCAAACGTCATCCATCAAAAGCTAGCACTCAAGTATAAACTCATAGAAGATACAAACACTCCTTATTATAAGTACGTACCACAAACAGTTTTAGAAAGTACTACACACAAACTCTACTACGATCGCGCCATACTAACCGACAGGACCGTACACTATAATAGACCAGATATAACCCTTTTAGATAAAGCTAATAGAGTCACATACCTCATAGATGTTGCAGTCCCTAATACACATAATTTACAAAAAAACAATAGGCGAGAAAATCAGTAAATATGCTGAACTGAAAGAAGAAGTGATTAGAATTTGGAGGCAAGAAAAAGTCTACGTGGTACCCATAGTTGTCTCCACGACGGGTGTTATACCCAATCACCTCCACCACAGCCTTAAACTAATAGATCTGAAAGACACAATTTACATAACACTCCAAAAAGCAGCAATTTTAAACACCTGCAGAATAGTTAGGAAGTTCATGCAAATTGAGGAAAATGAAATTAGTCCTCATAACATTAATCCTACGTAAATAACACAAAAATCACTACACACGCTACATTGACTTGGTTTGGGACCGTTAATGTAGCTTAAACTAGCCAAAGAGCTAAGAAACAAAATTTGTTTACCGAAATAATAATAATAATAAATGGCAACGCCGTGTCAACAAAACGTCTGAATTTCAAATTTTAACTAATAATATTAGTGAAAATAATTTTGACCAAGTCTTACAATAGTCTTTCAATAGAAACGAATCCTGAAAATTGAAAATTACTTTAAAACCAAAAAAGAGACCATAACACATCAAAATGTAACAAATTTAATCAAAAACTACAGAATCGGAGGTGACATGACAGATGTCACCTCCGATAAAAATAACATGAACAAGAACTGACGAAATTGAAATGAGGAAACTATGTTGACAAGATCAGCCGCACGTCAAGCACGCCCACCACCTCCGGACTCATCGCTCAGCTCGCCGCCGCCGGTACCCAGCGCTACTGAAAGCGCTGTGACGACACCAGCCGCGGTAGTTGCGTCGAGCTCGAGCGACGAGTATTTCTCCCCGCCCACGACGCCACCACCTGCTCGTCGACGAGGAGGACGCCGGCCGCCGGACGGCTTAGGACCTCGAGGCCCACCGGCCTCTGATAGGGTCCCAGCTCCCGGCGGAAGTGTGCAGCGCATTAGATGGACACGATCCATCAATGAAAACGTCATGCGCTCATACTATGGGGCTACAGAGGGGGGAAATAATCTGACCGCGTACCGTGTTCGGATGCTCTCTCTTTTTCAGGTGCTTGAGCCAGCTGTCAACGTTTCGGCACAACGACTGTCGGATCAGGTGCGGGTCATCCAACGTAATCATATGTTGGATGACACTGTGCTTGATCACCTGCGAAGTGAAATGCAGAGTAGCCATGTCATCGCCACCCCGTCGCAGACTGTTGTAGTACTACCACAGTCCAACACTGATCAAGCTGACGAAGGAAGTGATGATAGGGCTACAAATGTAAGTACCCAGTGCAATGAGGAATTGAGGAATACTTTGGAGTGTGCGATTCGGGAATATCGGTTCATGTCGCCCGAACTTAGACCACGCTTACCTCGTTTGCCCATGCATAACAAAAATAGGGCGCTGGTGGCGGTCCTGGATTCGCAGTTATCAAACTATTTTGATGACTGCGAAGACCTCACCGATACTCATTCGATTCTGTACTGCGCGGCTGTAGCGGCATGTCGTGTAGCTCACGTCAAATTTCCCAATGACTCTAGAGCTACGCGACCGAAACCAACCGTACCAGCCTGGCAGTGCAGAATTGAACACCGTATTGGTGGGGCCAGAGCGCTCATCGGCAAACTAATCTGCTTCAGAGACGGCAATACTCGTCCAAGAGTGATGCGCTTTGTGAGGCGGGCGTTCTCAGGGACTGATATAAGCTCCCAGAAATATCTGTCCTGCGTCACAGAGCGCATCGACTTCCTGAAGCAGAAAGTGTATGCATGGGCTAACCGTATTCGTAGGTATAAGCGGCGAGTAGAGCGATACACTCAGAATCGCACCTTCTAGAGCGATGAAAGGTGGGTTTGGGTTTATAGGGGTTGGGAGCGACCGAACCAAGGTGTGGCTGACACGTGCCTGCCAGATGATGATGCCATGTGTTCTTTCTGGCGCAGTATCTGGTCGGTGCCTGTCAGTCACACCGAAGGTGACTGGACTCGGGAAGTCGAGCGAGCCTGCAATTCAATACCAGAAATGGGGGCTATTACCATCTGCCCCCAAGATGTAGCTCGTGCAGTCCGTCCGTTGCCTAACTGGAAGTCTCCAGGGCCGGACGGACTGCAGAACTTTTGGATCAAATGGATCACAAGATCGCACGCTCGCTTGGCGGCTCAGTACCAGACGGCTTTGGAGTTTGGTTCGCTACCCCAGTTCCTAGCAACAGGACCTCCCACCTGCTCCATAAATCAGGTAGCACCGCGGAACCCAAAAATTATAGGCCGATCACGTGTTTACCGACGGTCTATAAAGTGCTTACATCCATTTTGAGAGCTAAAATTAACAAACATATAGACACCAACTTCATCATGTCTGCCTCTCAAAATGGATGTAGGAACGGGTCCCGCGGTACTAAGGAGCTACTCCTCATTGATATGGCCATTAGCCAACAGGTTCGTCGTTCCCGAAAGGATCTGTCGACATGTTGGATAGATTACAAGAAGGCCTATGGCTCGGTGCCACATGCGTGGCTCATGAGGGTGCTGGAGTTGTATAAAGTAGATGCAACTCTGCGCACCTTCTTGATGTCATGTATGGGGCGATGGAGGACGGTCCTTCGCTATCCAGGATGTCGGAATATCCTGAGGAATAGCGAGCCGATAAGGATCGAGCGAGGCATATTTCAGGGCGATAGTTTGAGCCCGCTTTGGTTCTGCTTAGTCTTCTAAGCACACTGCTGGAGGATTCAGGTCTAGGCTATCGGCTGAGGAGAGGTGGTCAGGTTATATCTCACCTTCTGTGCATGGATGATCTAAAAATCTTTGCCCCCAACAATTTGCAACTAATGGAGCTACTGAAAGTAACTGAAACTTTCAGTAGCGCCATCAGGATGGAATTTGGTATGGACAAATGTGTGGTCATCCATGTAAAGCGAGGGGAGATTGTGGAATCCGTGGGCACCCAACTCTCGGATTCCATAAACATCAGAACCCTCTCCGCATCCGAAACCTATAAGTATTTGGGTATGTCGGAACGTATGTTGGGCATCAATACTACTGACATGAAGCAATCGTTGAAGGAGCGCTTCTTTGGCCGCCTGAAGAAAGTGTTAAATAGTCTTCTGTCAGGCGGATACAAGGTGCGCGCCGTTAACGGTTGGGTCATGCCAGTTTTGATGTACTCTTTCGGCATACTCAAATGGACTCAGACCGAACTCGACGCCCTGGATAGGAGGGTCCGTACACTGCTGACTGCAAACCGAATGCATCACCCACGGTCATCGGTAATGAGACTGTATATCCCGAGAAAGTGTGGTGGTCGAGGCTTTTTAAACGCTAAGACCCTACACAATCGCGAGATATGCAGTCTCAGGGAATATTTCCTAGAAGCCGACGTGGGGATGCATCGTGATGTGGTCGCGGTGGACAAGGGCCTCACTCCGCTCTCCTTGGCTAAAGATAACTGGCGCAAACCTGTAGTGCTTGACACTACTGATCGCATGGAAGTATGGCAGAGTAAGGAGCTTCACGGACGCTTTTTCCGGGCCCTACATGGACCCGATGTAGATCTTCTAGCGTCCGTAGCCTGGCTGCGTTTCGGTGACCTCTTTGGAGAAACCGAAGGTTTTGTCTGTGCAATTATGGACGAAGTTATGATGACGAACAATTACCGGAGATTTATTGTGAAAGACGGCACGGTTGACATCTGTCGGGCATGTCACCGTCCGGGGGAATCAATAAGACACATTATCTCCAGTTGTTCTCGTCTAGCTAACGAAGAGTACTTGCATAGACACAACCTTGTAGCCCGGATTATCCATCAGCAACTTGCTCTGAAATACAGCCTTGTGGAATCGGAAGTGACGTACTACAGGTACGTGCCCGACCCAGTTCTCGAAAATGGAAATATCACATTGTACTGGGATCGATCCATCATCACTGACAGGACTATTATTGCCAATAAGCCTGATATAGTGGTGGTGGATCGAGTACAGCGGCGCACAATGATTGTTGACATAAGGGTCCCGCATGACTGTAACCTCGTGAAAGCCAAGAAAGATAAAGAAGTCAAGTATCTTGATTTGGCTCGCGAGGTTGTCGACATGTGGGATGTGGACTCAGCAATCATTGTGCCGATAGTCGTGACAGCCAATGGCTTAATAGCCAAGAGCCTCGACAAACACCTGAGGAGGCTCTCGTTGGGCAGCTGGATCAAGGGCTTGCTTCAGAAAGCGGTACTTCTGGACACGGCTCGCATTGTCAGGAGGTTCCTCTCTCTGGAGCCCTGACCGCCGGTAGCTTGGACCCTGTTCCCGATACCGGTGGGATACAATTTTTGATATTTTTAAAAAAAAAAATTTTTTTTTTTTCAGATTTTTAAAAAAATATTTAAAAATGTAATTTATAAGTTTGTAAAATATAATAAAGGAGATAATAATAATCCTATAATTGATCATAGTACCTATGGTTTCAATTATAGGTACTATGATCGTAACACTATAAAATATTAATACATACTTTAGGGGAAAAGTGCTTTTGACTTGCGTAAGTGTTAAGTATTTATGCTCGTGTATATATCCCTACCAAACCTAAAAGTTTCTAGTTTTCCCAAGTCTATCCTGCAAAACATTCTGCCTCAATATCACAATATTGCAGGATACAACATTGCGAACAGATAGTGGTTTGTTAACTGGTCAAGCAGCAAGCAACGGTGCGGACATTGATTGGATCAGAACTAAATTCGAATTCCAGGCCGAGCAATAACTATAATTGGATTTAGGTACCTGTTGAGAAAATTCGCAGATATTGGGATAAATCTTGAATGTGCGACTATTGGGTAAAGGCTTGCTGTTTCTCCCACATATTCTGACGAGAACTAGTGATGTCATTGAGGAGTTGTTTTATCCAACATCACAAACTAACCTTGGGCATCACAACTAATCACAGTGTAGGTATAGTGAAACAGTCGATAAGTTTCCCAATGCAGACCAAGTCCTTGTCTTATAAGGATTACCACGCTTGCTATTAACAGTATTTGACATCACTGGGTCTTGGTTGACCAGCAGGGCTAACATGACACACGTGACAATTACTCACTCTCGCGTTTTGAGGTCAAGATATTTTTCGTTACAGTAACTCATACACACGTACTGAAAAATTTGTCGGTTTTGAATGTACAACTTCGTCCTGAAGACCAGGCAGCATTATCTACTTCTTGTAAGTGATACTGGAATTTCATAAATAGAAAGATTTTTTACTTATATTATTTTGAACGGGAAAGTTGGATGTAATACCCATTAATATTTCTCGATTTTCCTTATTTTTAAGCCAGCATAAAAAATCTCGATAGTGGTCGCGATTTAAATTTGGCTAAGGGTTATTCAAGCAGTGAGGTACTTTAATACCACCAAAAAACGCGAAAAATAATTGTAAAAATATCTCACATGTATGTAATAAACATTGCTAATGTCTTGAAAAACCGGGAGATAGATAGCAATAGCCGATAGGTGGCGCATAAACATTAAGTGCTTTCTTTTACAAGATGCCAAGTGGCATGGTGGGTTATGTTCGCGTTGGTAGCTTATTTAGTTGATGTTACCTAACTGATGAACACATGTTATTTCAGGCAAGGATCATCCGTTCTATTCTGCAAAAAAATTACCGTGAAAACTTAAGTGAGTGAGGTTGATGTGACCATTCCACCTGAAGGGATTGAAGCTATTGACGGCACACTTAAAGCTCGCTTCAGCTAAGTTATCACGGTGGGATTACAGAGTAGATCGGCAGCTCCATCTTTTGCAATTAACTGCATGATATCACCTACTCTTGCGTAACTATTGATACAGAAAGAAGAGAAGAGAACAAATTCTGTTGGTACAGAAACCTCTAAACAAGTTGGTTAGGAAGGTATATTATGTGGTCATAGGTACGAACTTCCTATAATTGTATCAAACAGCTTTTTGTAAATAAGGAAACTCTCATTAGTAGTCGACTAGCTGTGTGCCCATTATTGAAGTTAATAAACTCGTTTCCCAGCCGGAAACTACACTTGTTCGGAACCTTTGAAGAGTTGACAAGATTTCCCATTACCCACTGTCTTCCTGGCTTCAACTTTGTGTAGTTCACGGAATCCAACAGTTTTATTTACTTGCCTCAAGTACTGGCCGACAGTCCGACATAGTTTACAAAGGAACTACCGCAACACAAAATGCATTTTACACTTTTGTAATATCCATAAAATTTTGAAGTTATGCCGATTTCCTATCCATTTTTAACGCATGTACTGAAAAAATTATTTACAATTGTTCAGAGTTTGAACTTGAATCAGGTTGGATAATCGAGAGATTAAGTCATTTAGTTTTTTTTTTTTTGCGCTACCTGGCGAGGTTTTAAGTGTGATTGTTGTTTTAGTAAACATTTAATTAATTTTTTTATAATGCAACGTTCCGGTAGAAATATCGGTACCTTATGTACTTAATTTTATTACCAAAGGTATACATATTTTAAATTACGTAAAATGGGCAGTCTTGGCAGCTATAGTGGTGATCCGAAGGAAAATCATGTGAAATTGGTTCCAATTTCCGCGCTGCTCTACCGTCTTAATTATCTTCCTCCATCTATTTTTGTATGTGAAAACAATGTAAGGAGTTGAAGCCTGCACTAATAAATCATTCGCATATGATAGATAACTATCTATTCATTTAACAGAGGACATAAATTTCCCTTTTCTGATTAAGCTTAGGGATCCGTTACGACTTAACCTATACCACCGTTACGACAAACACCGTTTTAAAATGACTTATGATAATCCATTTATGTACTCGGTCAACATAAATAAGAGTAACATTAGTTAACAGGTGTACCCAGCTACCCAACTTTGTGATAACAGCCTTTTGTAACCATTTATCCCCATTTGTAGTGATAACCCTAGACCTCTTTAAGAAACTACCCATTTTTATAACAGCACTAGATAGAGGTAAAACAAACAAGATTATTATTGGTCATTTAACATTAAAGTTATTATGCGGTTAATGGCAACGTGATTCAGATTACGGGTCCTTGTCGGTTTATGGCCTTGTTGAGTACTTTTTGATACTAATTACTTTTATGTAAGTACCTATTAATGATCGTAAAAATGTGTTGGCGCTAATATTTCGAGTGTGTGCAGATTTGTATAAATATTGAACTTCCTTAGTACTTACTGCAAACTTTTGTTGGATTTTTCCTTTTAAGGGTTCTGTACCTAAAGGGTGTCAATGAAACCCTACTACTAAGGCTCGCTATCCGCCCGTCCGTCCGTCCGTCTGTCTGTCTGTCATCATCAGCCTATATTAGTCCACTGCTGGACATAGGCTTCCCCTAATGAGCGCCATAGAGCCGTCTTTAGCTTGACGCATCCAGCAACTGCCTGCAGTCTTTCGCAGATCGACATCCCACCTGGCCGGAGGGCGTCCTACACTACGTTTGCCGAGTCGCGGTCTCCACTCAAGAACTCCTTTACCCCAGCGGTTGTCGGTTCTTCGCGTGATATGGCCGGCCCACTGCCACTTCAGCTTGCTAATTCTTTGAGCTATGTCGATAACTTTGGTTCTGTGTCGGATGTATTCGTTGCGAATTCTATCGTTCAGAGAGCCTCCGAGCATAGCTCTTTCCATAGCTCGCTGAGCGACTTTGAACTGGTGGACCAGCCCTATCGTGAGTGTCGACGTCTCAGCTCCGTAGGTCATGACGGGTAGGAAGCACTGATTGAAAACTTTAGTTTTCAAGCATTGCGGTATGGATGACGAGAAGACTCGGCGTAATTTCCCAAACGCTGCCCAGCCTAGCTGCATCCTCCTCTTGGCCTCCCTCTCAAAATTGTTTTTACCTAACTGCAGAATTTGCCCAAGGTAAGTGTACTCGGAAACAATTTCGAGAGGGTGGCCATGTATGACGACCGGTCCCGGATCAATGAGACCATTGATCATGACTTTGGTTTTATCCTGTGGCGTCATGATATTCAACCACACTAAGCTTGTATTTATGTGTCCACAGACAAATCTGCTAACCCCCTGGGTATAGTCGGGGCGATCGAATGCACCAGTGTGCGCGTCACGCGCATGTGTGTGTCCGTTCTGCACCTGTTCCGGCCGGTTACCGCGCCTAATCTCTCCCGCGTTATTCTATTTTATTCGCGAAATAAGTTGACTTATGATTGTTTTACATTGCTAACTTCACAGATTCTCATATTGACCCTTCTGGTGTAAAAATCATTTCTGTGATCTCAATTTAACTTCGTTTGTATCCCTTCGCTGTACAACAGCGGTGTATTGTTTTTGATTTACAAATATAACTATTATAATCTTGTTCGCGGCCTTTCACTTAACACGCCTAGCAAACATAGCTTGCAAAAGTGGTGACCCCGTACGTTAGACGTGTCGCGAAGTTGCCGAGTCGCGACCGCTTGAAATCCGGAAAGTTTCCAGAACGTTCGCGAACAACTCATCAAAATTTTTTTTTCCTGCAAGTCATTGGCATAAATGGCCGAACACGGAATAACGGAGGCGTTGGTAGCAGCATTGAGATCTGCGGATATAGCCAAGGTTAGAGTACGCGTACCTCCTTTTTGGCCAGAGAAACCCGCGGTATGGTTCGCGCAGCTGGAGGCCCAGTTCGCACTATCGGGTATAACTTCCGACTCGACGAAGTACTTTACTGTAGTAGGGAATCTAGAACCTTCCATCATGATTCAACTAGAGGATATTTTAGAAAGTCCATCTTCCAGTAATAAATACGAAAGACTTAAGGCAGAACTAATTAAGCGTTTGTGAGTTTCGTAGGGGCAAAAAGTGCGTCAACTCCTCAATCACGACGAACTGGGAGACCGCAAGCCATCCGCACTTCTCCGACACCTTCAGAGCCTAGCTAGCCGCGGTCTACCAGACGACTTCGTAAGCATCATCTGGACCAGCCGCCTGCCAACCAGTCTGCAGGCGATTGTAGCGTCTCAGGCCAGCTTGACCTTGGAAGCGGTCGCGGAGCTGGCAGATCGGGTTTTGGAGATCGCACCGGTGAACCCGGTGCCCAGGTTGCGAGTGCCTCACCCTCTTCCGGGAGCATATTAGAGGGAATGCGTACGGAGATAGCCAGTCTCACCCGCAAGCTGGACGAGTTATCCACCGCAGTGGATCGACGACCACGAGCAGAAGGTAGGTCAAATAGGAGCCGTAACCGGCAATTTTCACACTCACGCAGCCGTTCTAGAGACCGTTCACACAAAATGGCGGACAAGCGCAGCGAGTGTTGGTATCACCATAAGTTTGGCGGGAAAGCTCATCACTGCATAAAACCGTGTGATTACGCTTCGGAAACCGCCAGAGCCAATCGCTAATTACGGCGAGCGCTTGTAGCGAGTATTTCCAGTAGTTTATTCGTCACAGATCTGTATTCTAGAAAACCTTTTATAATTGATACTGGTTCCGATCTGTGCGTCTACCCCCGCAGCTATTTAAATGAAAAGCGGGCACGTGTAAATTACGACCTCAGCGCAGCTAATAATTCTGTTATATCCACGTACGGATATATTAGTTTGCAGCTGAATTTAGGTCAACGCAGGGAGTTTAGCTGGAATTTCGTCGTCGCCGATGTGACCAAACCAATTATTGGGTATGATTTTCTTTCACACTACAAACTTTTGGTGGATTGCCACAACAGCAGGTTAATTGACGGATTAACTAACCTTTCGGTCAGCGGTGCTTTTGCGAAGATGGAGACTGGAATTTCTCGGTACCATGAGCTACGCCCGGACCACCGGTTTTTGCCGGCCACGCCGTTTAGCGCCTGATCGTTTAACGATAGCTAAGTCAGGGTTCCAAGCAATGGTTAAGGAAGGGACAGCTCGTGTTTCCAGGGGACCTTGGGCGTCTGCCCTACACCTGGTGCCTAAACACGACGACACTTGGAGGCCCTGCGGTGATTACCGCGCTCTGAAATGTGCCGGACCGGTTACCTATCTGGCACGGTCCTGCCGTGCCAGATAGGTAACCGGTCCGGCACATTGAGGATTTCTCTGAGCATCTACATGGGAGTACTATCTTCTCAGTTGTTGATTTGATGAAAGCATACCAACAAATTCCAGTAAATCCAGCTGATATCGAGAAGACAGCCATCACGACACCGTTCGGATTATTCGAATTTCCATTCATGTCGTTTGGTTTGAGGAACGCAGCGCAGACATTCCAACGTTTCATCGATGGATTGGTACGCGACTTGGACTTCTGTTATCCATTCATCGATGACGTATTAATTGCTTCTAGAAGTACGCAGGAGCATGAAGAACATCTGCGGAGGCTATTTGCTCGCCTCGAGGAATAAGGAGTGGTCATTAACGTAGCTAAGTGCAACTTTGGACAACCGCAAGTAACTTTTCTTTGTTATTCGGTTACAGAAAGAGGAGTGCACCCGTTAGAGGAAAAGGTGGAGGCTATTCAGAATTACCCACCGCCTCAGACCGTTAAATGCTTGAGAGGATTTTTAGGGATGCTCAATTTTTACAAACGTTTCTTGAAGAATGCCGCTGAATTACAAGCGCCACTCAACGATTTATTTTCAGGCACAAACATGAAAGGATCAAAACCAGTTAATTGGACTTCCCAGTTGTTAGGGGTTTTTGAGCGTTGCAAGCGTAGCCTTTCAGATGCAGTATTTTTGGTTCACCCAGTTGCCGAGGCGCAGTTGGCACTCGTAGTAGATGCATCGAATGTTTCCCTGGGAGCCGTATTACAGCAGAGAGTGGATGAGGTTTGGCAACCCTGTGCTTTTTATTCAAAGAAGATGAGCCCGACGCAGCAGAAATATAGCGCTTATGACCGTGAACTCCTCGCAATTTACGAGGCCATCAAGCATTTACCCCACATGGTGGAAGCACGATGCTTCACGGCATACACCGATCATAAGCCGCTGATTAGCGCATTCAAGAGAAAGGACCATCAAGGCTCACCAAGACAGACTAATCAACTGAGTTTCATTTCAGAATTCACGACTGATATCCAGCACGTGTCCGGGCAGGACAACCACGTGGCCGATGCATTGTCTCGGATTGAGGCAGCCACTGCGCCACTGGGTCTCATGGAGCTTGCCCTTGCGCAGCGTGATGATCCAGAGCTACAACAGCTTCTGAGGGGTAACCATTCGTTAACACTCGACTTAACGACAGTACCAGGTTCAGACGTGAATATTAATTGTGATGTTTCCTTGTCTAAACACAGACCTTTCGTGACACGGATTTACAGACGCACAGATGTGTTCGAGTCGTTGCACAGCCTTAGCCACCCTGGTGCGAAGGCGTCCATCAAGATGGTCAGTGAACGTTTTTTTTGGCCGTCTCTTAGGAAAGACGTCCGCGCTTGGGTAAGAGAGTGCATTCCGTGTCAAAAGTCGAAGGTAACAAGGCATACCACATCTCCTCTAGGTAAATTTGACTTACCAGATGTCCGTTTCGCGGAGCTTAATGTCGACCTAATAGGATCACTTCCAGTATATTCTAATTTCAAATACTGCCTTACTATCATTGACAGGTATACCAGATGGCCGGAGGTGATTCCACTCCCTGACATGACAGCTGAGACGGTGTCGAAAGCGTTGGTATCGGAGTGGATTGCCCAGTAAGGTTGCCCTAAGAAGGCAATAACGGACCAAGGTAGACAATTCCAGTCACATTTATACAAAATTGCAACGGTATGATTGAGCGTTTCCATCGCACACTCAAACCCGCTTTGATGTCACATGGCACGAAGGATTGGGTGAGTATTCTACCTGTGGTGCTATTAGGGTTACGGAGAGCGTACAAAGAGGATCTCCAATGTTCACCAGCTGAGCTGGTGTATGGCCAGCAGACTCGCGTCCCCGGTGAGTTTTTCACCGCAACAACCAACAAGGTAGACTACCCAGATTTTGTCAGCACATTACGACAAAACATGTCCGACCTACGCCCGTGTCCAGCATCGGACCATTCACAGCATAAGGTGTTTGAGCACAAGGACTTGCAAACCACGTCGCATGTGTTCTTGCGTCAAGACCTGCTTCGCTTTAACCACCTTACAGTGGCCCACACAAGGTCATCACAAGGAGTCCCAAGACGTTCGACGTTGTGCTCAATAACAAGCCTGTCAAAGTATCAATTGACAGGGTAAAACCAGTCTATGCATGCCGTGATAGCGATGTCTCACTTAGAGAGCCGTGAGACACAAGATACACGCCCATTGCGTACCACTCTTTCAGGGCAAACTGTAAGTTATCCGTAAGTTTCCCGAACGATACAATTAGGGCGGCCCTTTTATTCGTAAGGGGGTCCTGTGGCGTCATGATATTCAACCACACTTATTTATGTGTCAACAGACAAATCTGCTAACCCCCTAGGTTTATTCGGGGCGATCGAATGCACCAGGGTGCGCGACACGCGCATGTGTGTGTCCGTGCCGCTGCACCTGTTCCGAGAGGTAACCGCGTAACCGCGACCCGCGATCGCAGGTGTGAGATGTAATCGCCGTTTATGTTAATGCCCTTACCTTTCCAGTCCAGCGTCTTAAACATTTCTTCCAACGCGCTCGTGAACAGTTTCGGGGATATAACATCCCCCTGTCTCACTCCCCTGCGCAATTGGATGGGTTTGGACTGCTGGTCCTGTACTTGGATACTCATGGTCGTGGCCGCGAAACCCGGCCTATTCCGGTGGCTGGAACTCGGCGAGTCGGTTCGTGACCACTCGTGAGAACAGCTTATAGACGTGACTCAGGAGTGAGATGGGTCTGTAGTTTTTAAGGAGGGCTTTATCTCCCTTCTTAAAAAAGAGCACTACCAAACTCCTGCCTCACGCCTTTGGAGTTCTCCCACTTTGAAAGACAGTGTGGAAGAGGTTCTGTAGTTCCTGTATTGTTAAACAGGAACTACAGAACCTCTTCAACGCTGAGCTCCTCCGGCTTTCAAAAGCTCTGACGTGATGCCGTCCTCACCGGGGGCTTTTCCATTTTTAAGCAGTCTCAGAGCTAACACGACCTCATCTTGACTGATGTCTGGCAGTTCGTCAGTATAGTGGCGGGTCAGGCTGGCTCTGGAATCGTGATCGTCTCGTTGGGAACGCGGGGCATGTGCAGCGTATAATCGGCCATAGAAATCCTCTATCTCGGCGAATATCTCCGGCTTCGACAATACAGTCCTCCCGTCGTGCGTTTTAAGCTTCGTCAGGTGGCTCCTGCCAAGCTGCTGAGTGAATACTTTGGACCCTCGGTTTCGCTCTATTGCCTCTTCAATGAGGCGGTGTTGGAGCTCCGAAGGTCGCGCCGTACTATCTTCGCAATTCGCTTGTTCAGGTCTGACCTATCTGAAGAAGTCGCTTAGGTGGTTTCCCATCTTTTTGCCAACAGCCTGAGCGGTGAGTCTCATCCGAGAGTTTGGATTTCCTACCAGTGCTCTGCTTTTGGCAGAACTTGATGCCCTCGTCTCTCAACGTTTCGACCAGATTGTGTGTGACCGAATCTATTCCCGAGAGCCTGCTGGAACTTCTCGGTGCCCACCATGATTTGGATTGGGTTAGGTCGGAGCGCGGACTTCAACAGACGGTTTCTTTCAAGCTTTAAGTTGATATTCAGAGAGCCTCGGAGCAGTCCGTGATCAAATCCGGTATTGAACCTGTTGACCACTGAGACATCTCTGAATATGTGCTTGCTATTCGTCATAATGAAGTCGATCTCATTTTTTATCACAGTGTCGGGACTTCGCCACGTCCACTTCCTTTGGGGCTGTTTATTAAAGAAGGAGTTCATTAAGAACAGCCCCTCCTTCTCAAGGCAGTTGACAAGCGTTTGTCCCCTGTGATTCCTAACTCCATAACCATGCGGGCCTATTCGGGATTCGTTGCCAGTCCGGGTTCCCACCTTGCCGTTAAAGTCCCCCTTATCATCTTTGAAGTGAGCCTTAGTGGTGTTGTGTAAGGCTTTGAATATGTCTTCATACATATCCTCCACTTCATCTTCCGAGTGTGCCGAGTCCGGTGCGTAGACCTGAATTACCTTCATGCTATACCGCTTGGATAGCCGAAGGATCAGGTACGCTACCCTCTTCGACACACTGGAGTTTTCTTTAACGTTGTTAGTGAGGGCCTTATCAACGAGAAAACCGACGCCACCCTGGCATGTTTTATCGCCCTCGCGAAAGTAGAGAAGATGACCCGAGTCTAGGGTTACGGTGTCCTCCCCCTCTCTGCGGACTTCACATAAGCCCAGAACATGCCATTTAATGTTCTCGAACTCCACTTCCAACTGCGCTAGATGATGGTTGAGCCTCAGAGTTCGTCCGTTATACGTCGCCAGGGTCAATGTTTTCAGTACTGAATGGTAGCCTACCGTAGCCCGGGGATTCCTAGCACCCCCTGCCCCGCCGTTACCATGGCCAGGAATAGCGAGGCGGCCGGGAACTGGGGACATTTATTGGCTTGAAAATTCATTTTGGGGTAATGCCCATAATCTCCACGCTGGGCATGCGGGCTGGGCAGTTTGGTGATGGAATTGTTCTGCAGGGAGCGCTGCTGCCCGCCCCCCGGTGTATGTCCCTTAGTTGCTTCTTACAACACCCACGGAAAGAGTTGGGGTGGTGCAATTCTAGGCCGGCACCACACGACACAGTCTGTGTCAGTGTCTGTCTGTGTGTCAGTGTCTGTCTGTCAACGGGCTTTATCTCATGAACCGTAACAGGTGAACCGTTGAAATTTTCACAGAGTTTATTTCTATTGCCAATTAAAATCAAGGCGCCAGGCTGCTAATGCCGTACTCAATAAGTCGACTGCTCGTCTGGCGGAGTCTGCTGAAGCGTTTTCATGGTGAAGAAGGATCACGCTTCAAGACCGCAGTTTAAAAATGTTAATCAAAAACAGGCAAAAAAACTAATTATGAAATTATAAATATAATATTATTGTAATTTATATTGTATCTGTGTAAGGTTTGTTGGAAATCCCAAAGTGTTTACACCGTAACGTTACAGCAAGTGATTAAGTACTCTGACATTACAAAACATCTCAAGATCTAATAAACTACAAAATGGCAATTAACAACGAACTCTAATTTAATTAAAAAAATATCCAGTAGTAAACTATCAAGCAACTAGCTCCGTCTTAATAAACTACGTTTATATAGACATAATTTAATGCAAGGAAAATAATACGTGGTGCTTCATTTTTTTTATTTTTTTTATTATGGTACAATAAACACCTACAATACAAAATGTTTACAAATTACAATAATATAAGCAGTATTAACAATATTGCAGCCTTAACTACATTATCCGCATGTTAACAAAATAAAGATAAGGTAAGAAGTGTCACTAGGTAAGCATTACTCAGAAATATTAACATAACAAGTAGGTAAGTGCAGATTGTTTTCGAAGGCATAAAACCATTTCTTATGTGTAATTGAATCCTAAAAATATACTTGTGATTATTTTCGAAGACATTAATATTAATTTCACTATAAACAGAAAGCCATAACAACTTTTCTTATGTGTTTTTAGAGATATTTTGAAATAATCACGCTGTTAATAATTGAGTCCTAAAAACATACCAGTGCCAACCCGATGGATGACGATAAATTATAATTAATGACCCTTAAAATATCCGCACTTAATTAGAAGCACTTTACCCATATTTTATACAAACCCACGTAGTTTATGCTTCTATAGAAGCGGTGAGTCGAGATACTTATCGATTTTACGAGGTATTTTGGTTGAGCCTAAATCGGGAACCTATCAGAGGTAGGTCAAGCGAAGTGGATATTGTATAGGCATTTAAGTCTTTGTTCTGGCTAGCAGATGGATAACCTAATTATTTATTAATAGGCAGGTAAATTAAACTTATGTGGCAAATTATTGTTTTGTTTATTCTTAGTGTCTTTTCTAGATTAATATACCACAACATAAATAACATAAGGTAGGTACTTATCTGTTTAAGTATTGCCCATGCAACGTGATATTTCAGATAACATTTTTGACTACAACACACGACACATTTACTGGCCTAAAATTTGGACACCCTGGTTTTTTTTTCATAAAGTTATGGATAGTCTTCTAAGACCATTTTCCCTTCGCTAAAACGATTAAGGTACCTTTACTGCCCCGTCTCAAAAATCCACCCTGTATTTCTGCGGAGTTTCGCTAGCTAATTTAATTTGACCCTGTACAGGAAAAACAAAAAATTTAAGAAAACATTACCTACATTCCAGTGAAATTCAGCGCGATCTCGGTAGCAATTTCTTTTAAGTGCTTACATTATATTACCTGTGCGTTGACGTATTACTACACTAGCTGTAACCTGAATTGAATAACCGGCTCAGCATAGCTTTTCACTAGCAACGGTTCGATACGATTCCATACCGAATCGTACAACAATCCATGTTTTCAAAAGAGTCCTCTAAAGGCTGCTTGCAAATCAAAACCCCGAAAATTAACACTATCCATAAATTAGAAGACTCTTGGTAAACTGTACATCGAGTATTCATCTTAGCGTTAAAATTAAACTGCTTATATTGAGTCGCTCCGGAACTTAGCTACGAAATTGGCGCTATCAGTAGCGTCCATCAATTCCTGTAGCGTGCAGGCTGCGAGTCAAAGATATTATACAAGAGCAAGTCAAACTGACGAGTAACGCGAATCGTGGAATGAAGTTGAACGGAATCGATGGAATCGAAATCAACAACATAGAAATGTTGCGTTTAACCCCGAGCTGCATAAAATTATAACGTGGAAATCGATTACAGTTCACAGCAAATCGTTGCCATTGGACCAATGAACGTTGAGTGCCAATATTGCAATTGCAATAAGAATTCGATATTTATTTATTTTCCTAGACAAAACATCCGCTGCGGGCTATTCGCTTGGCCTTTAGTCCCAGAAGTCTCGTTAAAATGACATTTGTGTTAGCGTGCATTGACTTCCTGTGTAAATTTGATCATATAATAATAAAATTTAAAACGTTTTGTTAACAAAACGCTTTAAATTTTTTCTGTAATAAATATTTAAATGCTGGTTGTCAGAATGACACCTCAGGCAGAAATTGCCGAAGAAGCACGCTATCGGGTGGACAGTCCACTTGTGAGGTCAATGATTACTGTTGTGTACGTGTACAAGTCAAAATATTAGTTGAAGCTGATTATTAAAGTCAGTATTAGCAAAGTGATTTGCGTTTTTATTTGTAATCTTCAAGTATATTACACCTGGATGATATAAGAAGGCATACAATCTTATATTTGTTATTGTGAATATGTTTCAGAACTTATACAACATATATACTTACCTACATACATACCTTCGTAGCGTCAGTCGTCAGTTATCGTCTTGACAACATAATCTGAGCAAACAGCCAGTTGTTTTCTACTCATGGATTTGAACACTCGGTGTGTTCAAATCCATGTGTAGAAAACAACTGACTCTTATTTTATATTAATTTCTATCACTTCGCTGTACCTACTGTTTCTTTATTTTATTTTGACTTTTACCTCTTTTGGCCTATTTTACCAATTATTACAGTGACGCCAAATTCAAAAACGTTTTTCTCGTAAAATGACAATTGTAACTTTGAAGAGACCTATTACATAATAGTGGTCCCTATGGTTTCGATAATAGGTACTATGATCGTAACACCATAAAATATTAATCTACTTTAGGGGAAAAGCGCTTTTGACTTGCGTAAGTTTTAGTTAGTTATGCTCGTGGATATATACCTACCAAACCTTAAAGTTTCTAGTTTTCCCAAGTCTATCCTGCAAACTATTCTGCCTCAGTATCACAATATTGCATGATTGATTAACATTGGAAACAGATTGTGGTTTTTTTACCGGTCAAGCAGCAAGCAACGGAGCGGACATTGATTGGATCAGAACTAAATTCGATTCCCAAGCCGAGCAACAACTATTATTGGATTTAGGTACCTGTTGAGAAAATTCGCAGATATTGGGAATGTGCGACTATTGGGGATAGGCTTGCTATTTCTTCCACATATTCTGACGGGAACTAGTGATGTCATTGAGGAGTTGTTTTATCCAACATCACAACTAATCACAGTGTAGGTTAGTGAAACAGTCGATAAGTTTCCCAATGCAGACGTCCGAGTCCTAGTCTGATAAGGATTACCACGCTTGCTATTAACAGTATTTGACATCACTGGGTCTTGGTTGACCAGCAGGGCTAACATGACACACGTGACAATTACTCACTCTCGCGTTTTGAGGTCAAGATATTTTTCGTTACAGTAACTCATACACACGCTACACGTACTGAAAAATTTGTCGGTTTTGAATGTACAATTTCGTCCTGTAGACCAGGCAGCATTATCTACTTCGTGTAAGTGATACTGGAATTTAATAAATAGAAAGATTTTCTAATTATGTTATCTTGAACAGGAAAGTTGGATGTAATACCCATTAGTATTTCTCGATTTTCCTTATTTTTAAACCAGCATATAAAACTCAATAGTGGCCCGATTTGGATTAAGGCTTTAGCAGTGAAGTACTTTAACAGTGAAAACTTAAGTGAGTGAGGTTGATGTGACCATTCCACCTGAAGGGATTGAAGCTATTGACGGCACACTTTCAGCTCGCTTCAGCTAAGTTACAGAGTAGATCGGCAGCTCCATCTTTTGCAATTAACTGCATGATATCACCTACTCTTGCGTGACTGTTGCAGACAGACTGAAAAACTAAAACTACAATTTCAGTTGGTACAGAAACCTATACATAAGTCGGTTAGGTAGGTATATTATGTGATCATATATAGCTTTTGTGCTAGGTATTTGTAAATAAGGAAACTCTAATTGGTAGTCGACTAGCTGTGTGCCCATTATAGTAGTTAATAAACTCGTGTCTAAGCCGGAATCAACACTTGTTCGGAACAGTTGAAGAGTTGGCAAGATTTCCTATTACGCACAGCCTTCCCGGCTTCAACTTTGTGTAGTAACGGAATCCAACAGTTTTATTTACTTGCCTCAAGTCCTGGCCGACAGTCCGACATAGTTTACAAAGGAACTACCGCAATACAAAATGTATTTTACACTTTTGTAATATCCTTAAAAAGTTGGGAGTTTTGCGGTACCTAGTAAGGTTTTAATTGTTGATTTTAGTAAATATTTATTTTATTACTTTATTATGCAACGTTCCCTTACAAATATTGGTACCATAAGGCCTTTTCATAATAAAAATTAGTACATAAGTACTAAATTTTATTATGAAAAGGCATACATATTTTAAGTGACGTAAAATGGACAGTCTTGGCAGCTCTAGTGGTGATCCGAAGGAAAACCATGTGAAATTGTTTCTTATTTCAGCGCTGCTCTATCGTTTTATTTATCTTCTCCCAAAACTTCTTGTATGTGAAAACAATGCGAGTAGTTGAAGCCTGCACTAATAAATAATTTGCATAAGTGATAGAGTATCTATTCATTTAACAGAGGACATACATTTCTCTTTTCTGATTAAGCTTAGGGATCCGTTACGACTTAACAATACAAACAACGCTTAAAAAAGACTTATGATAATCCACTTATGTACCCGGTCAACATAAAAAAGGGTCACATTAGTTCATAGGTGTACGCATCTTTGTGATAACAGCCTTTTGTAACCATTTACGACCCCCATGGGTAGTGATAACCCTAGACCCCTTTAAGAAACTACCCATTTTTATGACAGCACTATAGATAGCGGTAAAACAAATTATGATTGGTCATTTAACATTAAAGATATTATGCGGTTACTGGCAACGTGATTCAGATTACAAGTCCTTGTCGGTTTATGGCCTTGTTGAGTACTTTTTGATACTAATTACTTTTATGTAAGTAGTGTAAGTACCTATTAATGATCGTAAAAATGTGTTGGCCTTATATTTTGAGTGTGTGCAGATTTTTTTAAATATTGAACCTCCCTAATACTTAGTGTTCGTGCAAACTTTTGTTGGAATTTTAGGGTTTTTTTAGGGTTCCGTACCTAAAGGGTGTCAATGGAACCCTATTAATAAGGCTCTGCTGTCCGCCCGTCCGTCCGTACGTCTGTCTGTCTGTCATCGGGCTTTATCTCATGAACTGTAACAGGTAGACAGTTGAAATTTTCACACTGTGTATTTGTATTGCCGCTATAACAACAAAAAATAAATTAAGGTTAAAGGGGTCCCCATACAAGAAACTTGTTTTTTTTTAATAGCCAGTTTTTTTTTCGGTACCGTTCTGGACTCTGGGTTTCTAATAATGGACACGCCCATTATTTCATAGGATTTGTAAATATAACTGGCAAAATAGTATTAATATTAATTTTGCTTTAAAATTAAGAATGAGTGTTCCACAAGGCTCGATTTTGGGTCCTTTCCTCTTTTTAGTGTATATTAATGACCTACTCCATAAATTTATAAATCAACCACAAATGGTGTTATTTGATGCCGAAACTTCCTTAATTTTTAAGGTAGATAGATGTGCTTCAAATTTTGACGACGTCAATAACGTCCTACTGCTGGTCCAAAATTGGTTCACAGCTAATAATTTAGTATAAAATGGAAACAAAAACTAAGTGCTTATGATTTTATTTGCCAAATGTCAAGAATTCGTCGATAAAACTGTTTTCCTGGGGATCACGCTCGACTCAAGGCTATAATGGGGTCCTCATTTAACATCTCTTGCAGGAAGGCTAAGTTCAGCAGCTAACGCTGTCAGAAAAATCCGTCAATTTACTGATGTAGATACCGCGAGACTGGTCTATTTTAGTTACTTTCATAGAATCATGTGTCTTACGGTATTTTACTTTGGGAACGGGCTGCAGACATCGAGTCTATTTTAATTCTGCAGAAAAGAGCCATCAGAGTAATACATAATATCCGCAGGCGCGATTCTTTAGAAGGAAACTGTTTAAGGAAATTAATATCATGACGGAACCCTGTCAATATATCTATGAAAACATCATGTACGTAAGAAAAAAATTACATCTTTACAGTAAAAGAGGTGAAAGACATAATTATAGTAGAAATCGGGACCTATCAGTTCAACCAGGTCTCAGACTGGCTAAAGGGGACTCATCTTTCATGGTGTACTTTTTAAAATGTAACAATAAATTAACGCGCACTATGCAGGCAGGCATGTTAAGTAAGGGGATTATATAGCTGATAAAAATGCCTGGTTCAGTGGTGGTCCTACTCCACAGCACAACTAAAATTAACATTTGAAATACTGTTGGAGCTGCTGAAGATTGTAAGAATATATTTACATTGTATAAACTCAATCGCCTTTTAATTACATAAATGCATAGCACCGGTGTGAGTACTATATACTATGGAGCTACCATTTACCGGGTAATGTCCTTAATTGACGTGAATGTGCCCTGGCGGCTGATAGTATGTCATGCTCACTCAAATGTCTCGCTGACGGTGGCGCGTGTGTTGGATCATTTAGCTCCCATCAAAATGGTTGAGCTGAATGGTGCTGATGCTTTATTTTCACTCCAAGCCACAACATTTGTGTAGGCCTGTCTCTTGTTCTAGGAATTCCTGTATTACAAGAGCTAAAAACATGGTTGTAGGTACTTCCTACTAACAGCCAAAACATCTGCCCAGTCCTTCGAGAGAAATCCAGGAGTGATTTTACGTTATGTATTTAACCACCAACGCAGTTTCTGAAATTGGCCAAGTCAATTGGAAAATTTGGCTTTGATTGGATTTATATAGAATGCGATAATTGGGTCAATCTTGACGTCAGGTTATTTTCGTGGCTACTCATGTAATGTTACTCTTGGAGTTCCTACAAAAGCGTGGAAATTGCGTAACACACTCACAATCGCAATGACATTGCCCAACAATGTACATTGCGTTATATAAGTTGTCAAGCAGATGGATTTTGAGTTTCCTCCACAATCTTAAGGAATGTGATAAAACTACAATTGCGGTGCAGGGCGTTAATATTACACGTTTAAAACTTATATATTTTATATCTAAGGTTCATACTAATGTTGACTTGCCTAGGTAAACTGAATCTTTGTGGGTCAAGAATAATGAATAACCCATGAGCCAAAAATAAGCCTATAGATATCTAGATGATTCATATTTCATTTACATAATGTTAAAACCTATTACCTAAGCGGTTTTAAAAGGCAATCTCTAAAATACAGTTGTGAGGCCCTGGTAATGTTGTGAAAATTCCTATTTCGTACTATTGAAAAGTATCTACACTGTCCTTAGGGTAAAGGAGGGTATCCGCGGTCAAGCGACAATGGCGGAAACCACACTGTCTTCCAAATTACAGCGTTGTTGTGCACACACACATTGATTGAGGGTGGCGTGAGTGTTCCCCGCGCCGACCCGGACCCACCGGCCTGGCGGCCCCCGCTCAGTTCCGAGCCGAGTGCTCGTCCAGGAGAAAATTATTTTAACCAGAAAATTATTCGTCCGGCTAATGCCGGTAATGCTGACTGGTATTAAACGCAAGTTTTGTTTGCAAGAACATTTTATGTTTGACCTTCTATTCCGTTATTTTTTTAATTATTTTCCTTTTTAGGATGTCGGAGACTCAAAGTAGGAGCAAAGGATTGAAGGTGAAACGGAGCCAAAATGATTTGAGTAGGGCAGGGCATTCAAACTTGTTGAAGGAGCACCGATAAGAAAATCAGCTCGGTCTAATGGCATGTTATTTTCAACCCTAAAACAAAGACTAATAAACAACAATAGTGAATTACCAAGTATGGCTCGAAATCCAGTCTTCACTAAAGATCAAGAAGCGGAAATGGCAGACCAGGTAAAATTCCTTGGTACATATTTTATGGCTGCACTTCAATTCAGATAAGGAAGATAGCTTCTGAATACGCAGTAAAGTCGTAGTTCCCCATCACTTTTAATCGACTTCACCCAAACTGAACTAAGAAATAGTCCTATCGCATCTCCCCAAGTCCTGCAGCCGTAAATACACAATGCCGTTCCCTCAACTTCAGCAGTCACCGCGAATGATCTTCGACCAGTTCTGAAGAAACCCACAATCAGAAAGTGCAGGGAGCCTCTCGTTAACGACAAGCAACTGTTCCAACAAACACTCCGAACAAGAAAGCTTCGGTACAAACTAAGAGAGAAAAACCAGAGTCATTCTTCATTTCCAGGAATCTTCCTCTCCAGGAATAAAAAACAAGCAAAAGGAAGACGAGCTAAATCTACTAATTTCAGTAAGGTGACTGCCTCGTTGGTCTAGTGGTCGCATGAGCTACTGCTGAACATGAGATCCTGGGTTCGATTCCAAGGTCGGGCATAGTGTTATTGGGTTTTTCTATCTAGAATTTCTCTGTAGCAGCCCTGAGTCTGGATTTGTGCCCGGTTAATGGCAATAGGCTCGCCCCCTATTACATGGGACTTAAACATAACTGGTGAAACGTGGGTGTACTATAAGTACACCTCTGCCTAACCCTTCTGGGATTATAGGCGTGATGTTATGTCAGTAAGGTGAAAAAAAGAGTTCTCCAGGATGAGAATAAGGACCAGAGTTCATCAGACTCCGAAATTGAAACGTCTCTATGTTCTATGTTCTATGTTAGAGGGTATGGTTTCCGCACTTAGTCCTACATGTGGACCATTGTACGTGGGCCATAGCGGCCGTCGGTGGTTTTTATTCCAACCAGCCCACCTCCCTCCAGAAGCCGATCAAAGCTTCTGGTCTGTTGAGAACCTCTGTGTAAGATCCGAGTGTCCCGAGTGTTTCTGTTCTAATCTGGGTAACGCCTGTGCACTCAAAGAGCACGTGCGCAACGGTCTCGTCCGACTCCATGCAAGCTCTGCACAGAGGGCTGTCCGTTATACCTATTGTATAGAAGTGCTTATTTAGCGAGCAGTGTCCTGTGATGGTCCCCGTCATCAGGCGCAGGCCATTTCTATTCAGACGTAATAAACGTCTGGTTAGCCTGCCGTCTAAGGATGGCAAGGCCTTAGACTGCCTGCAGCCTGGTGTCGAGGTCCACCACCTCTCGGCTTGTGCATGGGTGGACTCCTGCAGCCACCTGCGTATCTGGTTGAAGGGGATGGGTATGATGGGTTCAGGCCCGCATGCCGACGTGCTGGATGCTCTCCTGGCTAAATCGTCAGCTGCGTCATTGCCCAGCGATCCGCTGTGTCCTTTTATCCATTGCAGTGTCACTGTGTTGCGGTTTAATACCGTTACTCGTTCTAGAGCCTTGTGACATTCTAGTACTATACTTGAGGTAATATATTTTTTCCTCAATGATTGGAGGACTGAGGTGCTGTCGGAGAGTATACGTATATGTGTGTCCGTAACTTTCCTGGTTTCTATGGCGTACACCGCTTGTATAATGCCCACACACTCCGCCTGATAGACAGTGTTGAACATTCCCAGCGGGTTTGATATGTTTATGTTGAGGTCGTGTGAAAAGACTCCAACTCCGGTCCCGGATCCGGTCTTCGAGCCGTCGGTGTATACTCTCATCTCGTTCGGGCGTGAGTAGTCACACTGTTCTTCCGAGAGAACGATGTTGTAGTGCTTTTGGAAGTAGTGTTGCTTCAGGGTTTTGTCGCAGGGTGATGCTAACATCGGCTGTTGTTTGACTGCATCCTCCTTTATGCGTGTGTGCCTGACCCTAGAATCTTTGCTTAGGGTTCCCGATATATGAAGCCTAAAGGCAGCCAGGGTCGCCTCCTCCCGCACGATGAGGTGTAGGGGTGGCAGCCCAAGCATTGCCTGTAGGGCAGCAGTGGGTGTGGTTCTCATGCAGCTAGTGATTGCTACACAAGCAAACCGCTGCAGTTTTTCGAGATCTTTTTGGGCTGTGCTCAGGTCTGTCCTAGGCCACCAGACTAACGAGCCGTACGTGATAATTGGTCTGATGACAGTAGTGTATAGCCAGTAGGTTACCTTGGGGTTAATCCCCCAGTTTCTGCCAAGCATTCGCTTGCACTGCCACAGAGATATGCTGGCTTTTGTAGTGATGTAGTTGGTGTGTTTTGCCCAATTCAGCTGTTTATCCAAATAGATGCCTAGGTACTTGGTTTCGGTTGATAGGCTTAGGGTAGTTTTGAAATTTGAAATTGAAACGTCTGATGTACGCGATGATGACGATGACACCGATGTCAAAGACTAGGAAAACAGATGCATGTTATGAGACGAATAAGGTCGGAACAACGAGGTTTGGTTCAGGTGCGTACAGTGTGGCTTTGGGCTCATGCTGAGAGCTCGGGTTATGAGTCTCCCGAAGGCTACGTGTGCGACTTGTGCCGCTTAAAGATTGACCGGTTTTGCTACCTGCCGAACATTATCTGCCATGTCGGACAATACCGGTCAAAGCCGTTTTTTATAAAGAGTTGAATAATCCATATTTGGAATAAGTATTGATCTCAATATTTGTGATTATGTTAGTATAATACCTTAACTTATGATTTATAACAGTTCCTTAAATAAATGTTGATTTTCACGGAGGTGCAGCTGTTTTTGCTTATTTGCCCTCATTATAAACTTGGATAAGTAGGTTAGGGTACAATTTAAAGACATGATAACTGACTGAAATCTGAAAATACAGACAATTAACGATTGTCAATGTGCTAAGTAATTGGCCTTAAGTGACCGGCAACAGCCTTCCTTACCCTAATAGATACGTTTTTTTTTATCTTTACTTGAAATTTAACTATTCGATCTGTACGTTTATAATGTTGCCAAGGTTACATAATCTATTGCAATCTAAACGAGTATTACTTTTTTGTCGAGACAATAAACTCTTTCTTTAGTCAATTTAAAACGTTAGATACCTACAAATAAACGGAGTAGAGAAGTAACTAATACGAGCTGCAGCGTAAAAGAAATCTTGTAGTTTATAAAGTTAATCAAGATCTCAAGTCCGTCTTGAAGAAACAAAGACGGCAACAAATGTACCTAGTTAGTTGAATGAAGTTTATTTTTTTTGTGTTTTGAAGTAGGTAATAACTTTCAATCGTTCTCTAGAAAGTAAAAATTGTATAGGTCGGTAGGAAGGTGCTAAAGCTGGTATCGTGTTCAAAGTAAAACTTATTCTAGGTGTCTATGTATCTATCTAAAGTAGAATTACTGAAGCGGGATCTGGTCAAAAAGTACAACATACCTAACGAGCTACTTAAATCTACTTATGAGCACATTGGCAACAGTTTCATACAAGCAACATGCAGCTGGAAACCATCTTGCGATCCCAGATGGTTTACTACCTAATTGTAGTATTGGAAGGGACTAAAACAATATACCTAGCCAAACCAACGGATGGCTACGCTTTTCGCTTTCATGTTGGAAATTCTCGAAAATTTTGGCTGGATTAACGGCAATCTGTTCGGTTGCGGTAGTGTTGAAGCCAAGTACATACCTAGTAGGTATTAATGAGGACTAAGCTAGCTACCCAATTTAGTGAGACAAAACACTACTGTAACGGTGTGTTGGATCAGGAAGGCTGGATAATGTACAAAGAGAATTTGGATAGACTAGACTCTAATGCTGATTGCAGCTAGGTAGGTAAGTACTCCCCAGTGACGTCAAATTGGTACTCTGTAATCTAGAGTATTTGGCTAGAGTCTAGATACAAGTGAATCTCAATCACTACCATCCAACTCTCTATCCCCGTGCGTGACCCCTCACTCAAAATTTTAGGAGACAGGAAAGGAAGAAAGCACGACCTTATCTTCGCCTCAAAACAAAACACCAATCTTAAGACAAAGCTCCTGCACAAACCACACACTACGAATACCTAGGTTTAATTTGTGACTAATCTGTACGCGTGTCACCGAGGCGTAGAATTGGCAAGGATACGTTCGGAAATTGGCTCTTTTGTGGCAGTCGTGTAAGCCTCGGCGACGTACGAGTGTAACCGTGTCGACGGCACCAAAGTACTTAATTAGTGAGGGTGCTTTGTAAAAACGAGTTGCAGCCTGCGTACCACCTGGTGTTACCATGCGAATGGAGGACCAGGGTTGGCAAGGTACCTACCTAATTATAAGTATAAAAACTCGAAGGTTTTCATAAAATTGAGAAACGAACTCTTACTAAGTAGCCTACCTAAGTTTACTAAGTAGGCGAATTTCACCAAACTTCTATACCTCCAATAAGTCCTGATAATAGTTTTGTATTTTTGACAGTTTTCCATAGTAGTACGTCAGTTTTATCGTACGGTTTTAGACAGACTTCAATTTAATCCTACGGATCTGACTTTCGTAAAATCAAGCCTTAGTGGGACATAACTAGTGACTTTCTAGATTAGTTAGTAGATGGTGGATTACCTACTTAATGAAAGTTACATTGTAAGTTCCTATGTAAACAGGTAAATTATTAAGTATTCTGAAAAACTATTTTTACCTGCTCCCATAACAGGTAAAATGTATTGAAACCTAATTGTTATTATAGTTTCACAAATTTCTAGCATATTTCCTTGCAGATAGGTACGCAGAAACAAATTCAACCGATGACAACCCTTCATGTGTATTTCCGCGTAAGCTTATCTGCTTACGAGACAGTTCCTACATTAATTAGCGAGGACTAATGAAAAGAGCAATACAGCAACACTCGTCATTCAGTGCTGTTTCACAAATAGGTATAGTATAGGTACCTCAAACTACCTACAGTACCTACCTACACTAAACTGTGTACACACAGAAGATTGAGCGAGTGAATCTTCACAGTAATGGTAGTAGGAATCACAAAATAGAAAACTAGGTAAATACATATTCATCATAGATCTTAGCTACATAATTTGGTAAGATCTTTCGTGAAAGGATATTCACCACTTAGATTTATTTAGTTGTTGTGGGTAGCAAGTATTGAATTCTGCAAATAATATGAGAAATATTCTAACATAGGCCAAAATAGATTATGGCTTTCTACTTACCTACTCTGGGAAGACTAGAGGATTGCTTTGACGATTTCTTTTTTAAATGTTCTAGACTGAAATCAGTAAGAATAATGCATCGTTGGTATCTACTTAACTACTGTAGAGGTTTCAACCTGCAAAGCACATTCACGAATAATTTATACGTTGAAGGCATACATAAGCATATGTAATAAGAACCGAAATGAACTCTATTTCATATTTAGAAGATTAGAAAAATGTTGATGACCAGCTTGAAGAGCTGACAGCGCGCATCATAATGGAAAATAGCTTAGGTAGTTTTGTTGATAGAAATAATTTTGAATTTTGAATTGATTCCGGCGGCACGCGTGTGCGGGTATGAAAAATGACCACAGGTAACTACTTTTATGCTTGTCTTATTTGGGACGACATCTTGTCTGTGTCTTGTTACTGCTGTGTGGTCAAGGAAAGCAAAAAATATCGACAAATGCTTTTAGCTTTTATGATTTATATGATAATTATTTTTGTAAGTACTTGGTTTTGTACCAACACTTTTTACTCACACGTCCTCGGAGCTGGCTGTATCGCCCCAATGCGAATGTATACGTACATCAGTGCTGCCACTACTTCTCTTGCAACCAAGCGGGTGGACAGGTTGTGGTTAGCCCAATTCCGGCTGCGGGATCGACTTGAACGGTCGATCCCGCACCCGGAGCATCTTTGTAGAAGAACCCGGACTAGAGAAATTCCCGAAGGCCAAATACCAGGCTCAGGGAAACCTATGCACCCTTTCTCCTATGTACCTATCACCTAACCAAGCCATCCTTCCAATTCCAAACATCCTGTCGTTCCCAAATCCCTAAGCCTAATCCCAGACCTAGGGTGACCCAAATAACCCATACCCTTTCACCAAATGCCCTCCCCCCTATCCCTATTTAATATCGGTCCCAGAGGAGGGGTAACCTCGATTCCAAAAAAGCCGACCCCCAAAACAGCAACTTAAATGCAGCAGGATCACAGTTCCACCCCCCGGCCAAGCTAGGGAATCCGACACCGCCATGGTGGTCATCTCCCAACATAATCTGGGGAAAAGGCAACCCACTGCACAATGTTGTCGCGCTTTTCAGCGCGCCCGGACACTGACTTAGCGCCAACAACCCAGTCAGCGACTTACGTGCCTTAAGACCCTACACCGGCTGTGACCAACTCGCCAATTAACACAGCTCCGGCCGCGTTTAGAGGGACGGGGAAGGATGATGGGCCTGGCAGGTCAACCACCCTCCCGTTTGATGGAGTACGATTGTCGAACAAGCGCGGAAAAATCTTGGCCAAGGGGGGAAAGTAGGCGACCGAAAGCACGGTACCCGCGCAGGCAATAGCCAGTGCGAAGTGCTTTCGGACGTTGAAGAGGCGGTACGCGACCAGCCAGGAGTACGCAAAGGGGTATGCCAGTGCGAAAAGCGGCCGGATGCGACACCACGCGGGCAGAGGCAATTACGCGAATGGGGAAACCCGGCGCGAAAATTCCCCGAACGCGTCGGATTCTACCGGGGTCGCTTTTCGACCCCAAAACGCCGACAGGGCACACGATCGACCTCGACCTAGACAGCACAGAGGTTCTGGAGCCTCACACGCTCACACTGGCAGATAACACCCTGCCAGGCACTTCCAAACCCCAGCCTGGACCAAACGTTACAGGACCGGCGAAGAGGGAGCGCCCGGACGATACGGCTTCCTCGAGCACGATCCAGGGCGACGCCAAGCGTGTGAGGGTCCACTTCACTCGGGGGGGAGCAGAATCTACGCGCAAGCCACGAAGGACATACCTGCGCTGCCGTAGTAATCTGCTCCCCTGCCCCGTCTAGAGACCTGAAGAGGGAAGAGGCTGAACACGTAAAGGCAGACCCGGAAAGAGTGCTAATGGACACAGACTCGACGACACCACTCCCCTCCTTCCACGGATACCCACCACTAAAGGTATCTAACCGCAATGCAGTGACACTGCAATGGATAAAAGGACAAAGCGGATCACTACGCACCTGACGAACTGGCTAGAAGAGCATCTAGCACAGCAGTCTGCGGACCTGAACCTATCATACCCATCCCCTTCAATCAGATACGCAGGTGGCTACAGGAGTCCACTCACACACTAGCGGAATGCTGATGGACCTCGACACCGGGCTGCAGGCAGTCCAGGAAAGCTATGCCATCCTTAGATAGCAAGCTAACCAGACGTTTATTACGCCTGGACAGGAATGGCCTGTGCCTGGGACACAGACGACACAGATGACAGGACACTGCTGGCTAATTAAACCCTTCAACAAAATGTAGGTATAACGGACAGCCCTTTATGCAGGAATGCATGGAGGCGAAGGAAACCATCGCTCATGTGCCCTTTGAGTGCACAGGCGTTACCTAGAATAGGTCAGAAACCCTGGGGCACCTAGATCTTACACAGACCAGATTTGATAAACTTCTGGGCTGGTTGGAATAATATTACTGACGGCCGCCATGGCCCAAATCCTATAACAGAGAATATACAGACACGTCAATAATATTTTTAAAACTAGAAGAGGTCAGTATTTCCTATATATCTGACTACCTCTGACAAGAGCCACCAAAACAAACTCAGCGTAGCGTAGTCAAAAAAAACCCGCTCTCCAAAATGCAAATGGCATTATATTATCTTTTTGAAAGCCAACAAAATTAGAATGGTCCTTTGAATAGTCGTATGCACACGTAACGCAAACACCTTTCGATTTGCCCATTTGGTAAAAACATTTCTGATCAGCGCCATCTGTTAAAATGGTTACGAACTTGAATGACTAATCTTGTTGCTTCAAGATAAATAAAACTGATCATAAATATTACGAAATATAAAATACTTCCCTTTTTTTCTGCCTTATTGGCATAGTGGTCGCATGAGTTACTGCTGAGCATGAGGTCCTGGGTTCGATTCCCAGGTTGAGCAAAATGTTTTTCCATCTAAAATTATTCAGTACAGCCCAGGGTCTGGATTTGTGCCCGGTTGATAGCAATAGGCTCGCCCCCTATTACATGGGACTTGAAATGTGGGTGTACTGTAATAGGTACACCTTTACCTAACCCTTCTGGGATTACAGGTGTGACATTATGTTATGTTACATAGCATACATAACATCACACCTTGTTTCCCCGAAGGGTTGGGCAGAGGTGTACCTATAGTACACCCACAACAACAACCTACCAACAAACACAACATAACATATTTTTAGTTTAAATGAATAGTAGTGTACCTACACATACTTTGCTTGTCTTTATTTTGTATTTATTAAGTTGAAAAATATTAAAAACATGTTAAGTAGGTAGCAGTAGGGCTTTGATGATAAATAAATAAAATTAACATTATATCAAGACTCTATATTTGGTAAAAAGCTGGAATGCTATATTAAATGCCTCTTAATAAAAATCCAGCTAGGAAATTAGATTTAACATGAATTGAAAATTTTAATAAAATCATTAACATAATGTTGGAATTAAATGTTAATATAATATCATGCTCCAATATTTCATGTAGCTACATTTAGTTACACTTATAAAATATGCATACTCAGTAAGTCTCTTTTAAGTAAAATAAATCTTAAAATTATAAATTCATAATTGCTTAAAAATAGTCAACATCATTATTGACTGAATACTGGCAATGAATTAAAATATACATTTATGTCATGGTGCCAAATACTGGGTTGTGTCTGCAAATGCTGGGGCCATACTCCATGTATGCCTGCTTAGTGTGACAGACTTGGTAGAACTCAGGAGTTGAGCCCAACATACTGCCTCCAAACCAGACTGCATACCGCTGCATGTTGTGTGAAATGACTTGAACATCAACAGGTTTAGGCGTGATACGGCCCTCTGACAGAGTTGTAGAATGCTTCAATCTCGCATCAACTGTCCTCTTTATATCGCGCTGCAGCCTTCTGCCAAAGTCACGGAACATTGTTGATCCACCTGACAACACAATGTTCCCATATAAACCTCTCCTCACATCTATTGGGCATGACTGGATGACTTCATCTACCATCTCATTCAGAGGCACAGTGAAATCAGCGTTGGAGAACTCAGGGTGGAAGAATATCTCAGGTCCCAAAAATCTCTCATAACCAACATCAACAGAAAATGGGTTTTTAGTAATAGCATTAACACCCGTGTAGTTCTTCATCCATTTACCAGGGTCTGCATCATATTTAGCAAACTCCTTTGCTATATCTGGACAAATGTAACTGTATCTCTCCTTGATAGCCTTTGCAGTCTCCAAACTTTGTTCTGGTGGGATACCTACTTCACGTTCACGAAGTAGGGACTGAATAAATGAGGTAATATTTCTACCAGCAATAGGAATGTGTTTGATACATGATCCAATGACATATCCTTCAGCTACAGGCACAATGTGGGTGACACCGTCTCCACTGTCTACTACAATGCCTGTGAAAGTACGTTCAGCCGACGTGCGTGACTTCCACGACGCCGCGAGCGCCAACACGGCTTGCACTGCAATATACAAACCAGGCACATTGAATGACTCAAACATAATCTCAGCTAAATACTCCCTGTTCTCGGGTGTGTTCAGTGGAGGCTCTGTGAGCAAGAAATGATGATCTTCCGGCTCCGCCCTCAAGTATTTGAAGATGCATTGTTCAATGTAACGTTCCATTAGATCCCAATCTTCGACGAGACCGTGGCGTACTGGATATTTCACTGAATACCCAGTGGCGTCGAAGGCTTCATCGCCAATGAAGAAATCTAGGTCTTCCACGGCCTTAGTCATACGTCGAGTACTTTGATCGCCGACTTTCGCAGTTTCTTTTATCGCTATGGCTGATGGAATGATAAACTGCGGTTCCTTGTTGCCGGCAAAGCCTAGCTTCGTGTAACCCGTACCGACATCGATGACACACGCTGGTAAATGATCACCCATGCTTCTATATTTACTAAATACTGTTCTTATCAGAAATTACAATAAACTACAAGGAAAACTTTAGTGGGTGCGGTGCAATCACTGTGAATTCACGAATTTTGACGTGTGTGAAACGTCAAGTCGGCGGAAGATGATTAATTTACGTTCCATTTCACGTATCAAAGTAAAGCTTTCTTTTTGTTTTCTCATTCTTATTTTAATAAAATTATCTAAACAAAACATTTATTGCAAGCAAATATAATCATAGGAAATACTTGACATTAGACTAATAACAAGATAGCGTATACAATTTAGAATTTAGCAAGATAATAATTGATAAAATAAAATATATTTTTTTTTTCACAGCAATGAACAATGGTTTAGTAATAACTTAGTGTATATCAAAAGTTTTTCCTGTGAAATAAAGGCAGATTTTTGGTAGGTACAAAAATTGGGTCGGGCACCGGACTCAATTCCAGATGTTCGCAATATGCACTTGAAGTAGAACTATTTTTATAATAAGCAGGCGATATATTTATATATCTCCCAGCACGCGTAGCATGATACATAGCACCATAAAAACGAGCTTTATCGACAAAAGGAATCTGTCATTTTGTCTATTCTTTCGTCGACAAAACCCGGTCATGCAGGCGTGTTGGGGGGTAATAGGAATGATATGTAAAGCTCTACAGACTGATTGAATATTTTCAGTATGAATGCAGTTTACTAAATGTACTGAATGCAGCTGACTAATCACTTCTGTCAGGTGACAGTGTAGGGTAACCAACTATTTTCCGATCTGCGAGCAATACCTACCCTAAAACTAACTTTGGAAAAGTCCAGCGGCAATGCTTCCCCTTGGGGCTTGCTGATACTAAATGTACGCCAGTTGAGAAAACGCTCAAATTGCTTGACTTCCGAAACATAAAATGTAATTCAACTTGGTACTTATCTAATTAAGGAAGCATGTAAATAATTAAACAACAATAATATAAAGCAGCTGTTTATTGTGACCTGATACTAATACTATATTTACACCATTTGCATTACAGGAATGTAATTGCAACGTTTTATTTTTCAAAACTTCAATGTTACATATATAGGTGTTAAATTTTTACCGAATTTAATGTTTTATAGATTTTTTTCACTAAAATTACCTCAACCAATTTTTTGTTCAACCATGTTTCTGCACCAAAAGGAACCTCCTTACTATTTGAATGTTTTTGAGTCACAGTGGAATGATAAGGAAATTGTTGCACTTTACATTAAGCATTTTTATTACATCAAATATCAATGACTAAGTTGGCAAAAACACGTGCATTGCGTAACATTTTATTATTCAGCTTTTGAATCAAGCAGCACAACAAACAATAGTTTGACTCGAATAATAAGATTGCCACACTACATTAACATTTTTGAGTCTCTATAATGTGTTGGTACGTACAATCATTCATGATAATTCTTATATCATTCTGACAATAAAGAAAGAAAATGTTTACCAATCAGTGGCACACAACCTTTCTCATCTCTCTATTTTACTTTCTTCCAGTTATGGAAACTTAACTCTGCTCAGTATTATGTATCAACCATAGTATCATGTCGACGTTAAGCCGAAACTCTTTGTCAAAAAAAATGTAGCAACAGGAGTTAAAAGACCGTCACAGGCCGTAGATCTTTCCGTTTTTTTTTATAAAAGCCCGTAATTTTTAAAATACATAGCAATTTTTTTTAAACTTATATATGTAGGTATAGTTTTCAATAACAAAGCAAATACATTAGATCCACACCACTCCACTGTTCAAAATTTGAAAGTACCAAACACTACACAATAATCATAAAATAAAGTGTGCCAATGCTCCTTCGCCTTGAACTGAAACTGATAATCCTAATACAAAAACGATGGCATGCATAGCCAACAAGCCTCATTTATGAGATTTTAATATTCATGATACAAGCTCATTTTAAATGTTTATACTTAATAATTTATTGTTGAAAGTTGTTCTGAATTTCAGTTAATGATAAAAAAATATCTCCAATTATATCTTACACTAAAATTTCTCTTAATCCAAGTTTAAAAAGTAACAAATATAATGTTTGTTAAATACGTGAGTAACATACGTTTATACTATAAAATTCACATAAGTAAATTATGTTTATTTATAAGGAATAAAAGTATAATAATTTATTCCTAATATCAGTATTCAAATCTAAGTGGTAGTTCGTATCTGCTTAAATGAGGTTAGCCGACATTGTTTCGAAAGAAAATATTACAAATTAACAGGTTATTAGTCAAGTTTACAAAAAATATATTTATTAAACTGCATTACATTGGTCAATCAATATCACAACGGTCTTTCTACTTATGTGTCGTTTACAAACCAACACAATATGCAATAAATAAACAATTTGACATAGGGCTGATAGTCACATTTTTTAATTAAAACAAACATTGCAGATACGAGCTATCACAATAAAACCATTCAAATGACAATTTTAAATATTTCTATGAGCACATACACTACTCCAAATACGGACAATATAATTACAGATGTTCCTAAACTTCATTATTCATAAATTTTAAAGAAAGAATGTTGTTAACATCATTTTCATAGACCACCTTCAATGTTACACTATCAGTATCATTATCAGACTCAATCATAAACAAAACCACAACATTGTCTTACAATACAATATATTTGCCTTAGATCGTCCCGTCCATTCATGTTGCAACAACATTTAGATTTCTCACCACATCGTGTAGTCGGAGTCTTCCATGTCAAACATGGTGAAGAAGCCAAGAATAGTCAGATAAACTATGACGTTACCGGCCAATGTTAAATAACAAGCGCCCCACGCAATCTGCAAATTGTATAAAACATAGTTTAGAAAAATCTATGTATAGGAATATGTCACTAATTTTCTCTCCAACCACAAATTAGCCTCCCTACTGTAAATATTTCTTGATGCTAACTAGATTAACAAGGACTGGTCAAGACATAAAACACAAATCTCGAATAATCATCATAATTTCAGCCGAAAGACGTCCACTTTTGGACATAGGCCTCCCCTAAGAGTCGCCACATCAACCGGTCACATGGTCTTCGCATCTAGCGGATTCCCGCAGAAATCTCGAACACATACCACTGAAGCACGAGCTAGAACGATGGGAAGCGCGAACGAGCTGACAAGGATTCCCATTGTTACAAAAATGGCGGTCTCCATGCAGGCCGAGTTTCCGCTAGTGCTGTCTGTGTGGCGGCGAGCGATCATAGTCGGGATCGGGCTCAGGATGTAGAACAGGACCACGAAGAATGGCCACCATAGTCTGTCAACAAATAGGAACAAATTAAGGCAAAATATTAAAACAGAATCAAAAGAAGAAAATTGTTTTTTATTATATAAGGGCGAGAGGCAATAGCATCCCCAAAATTGAACTTTGTCATCTGGAGACGTATCTCATTTAAAAGGTAAGGCTTACTGATCATTCTCTACTATGGCGACAGACAAACGTCAAAAGTATGGGGTTTTCAGGGAAAAGAAGGATATGTAATGTTTAAAACTACGAAAATTGTATTGGTTTACATAAGGTACTACTTATTACTTCATATTTGTATTTTATTTTCCATAACATAACGTAGAGATTGTGTATGATATAGTCAACAAAGTCAGGTTGTATGTTGAACAATATATGATTCGCAACCGTAACAAATATTTATTTCATAACAATAATAACTAAAATCATCAATACAACCCTGTTTATCACATTGAAAAAGAAAATTGAAATTAGCGGACTACCTTGGCGCTTCCCCTTAAAGGAAAATGAATACATACTCTTTGTTTTTTTACAGTTAATTGTGATCAAGTGAGTAGGTAGTTAAGGGTCTAATTACAATCCGTCATACTGACTGTGTATTACGAATTAAGTAAGTATGAGATTTGCCTGTTCAAAACTTAGTACTTACAACCCGCGCCAAACTTTGTGACCGCCTTGAATAGTCTCGAGTCCGAACTTGCGCATGGTACAGTACAGTCGAGTGGACAATACGTAATCAACCAAACAATTTTCGTTTTCTAACATTTTTAATACTTATTATATTATGTCAATTAATTTTTATTTGGTGATTATAAATTTCGTGTTTATTTCATAGGTTATTTTATTTAATTTAATATATAATGTATGTGTTATTTGTAGAACATATAGGTTTGGTAATAATAGGATAAATGTAAATAACAAAACATTAATATAAATAAAAACTATATTCACAATGGGGCCACATTCCATAAAAACATCTCCCTTACTAGTGGATGGTTCCGCATCCGAATCACTCTCTTCACAAAAAATATCCGAATCTTTTTCATCTGATTCATTATCGCTCACGTGAATTATTTGTCAGTTAGGTCATCTATGATGACATCACTTTTCTTATATTCTTCCTCAATATTCATAACATTCATGGTGCAGTCCTCTCCTGTTCACCCATGTTATTTACTTTTTCTTCCACTAGTTTCATAATATTAGTTATATCATTTGTGACATTTTTTTTCGCCACGTAACCTTTTATCGATGCCCAAGCCATTTATATGGGGTTCAAGTCGGGATGGTAAGGTGGAAGCCGTAATATTGTGTGATTGTGTTCGTCTAAAATTTTATTAATCTTAAATTTTAATTTTTTTCTTTAGGTGTAAAAATTAATTTATACAGTTATGGTTTCAGCATGTCAGAACTGCAAGGGATATTTTTTGCCGTAAGGCATGCCACCATTTATGCCTTTTTCCTATTTGACGTCGGCGCTGCATCCTCTATTTTTTTATGATAGGGTGCATTATCTATCACCATAACCGATCTCGGTGGGAGATTCGGCAAAAGTTGTGTGCGTATCCATTTTTCATAATTATTATAATTCATGTTATCATGGTAATCTCCGGTTTTCGTACCTGCCTTAAACATCAAAAGGCCGTTGGGTACAAATCCTGATTTGGATCCAGCATGTACAATGACGACACGTTGACCTTTTGATATCTTTTTTTTTAAACCTTTAGTGCTGCTATCACTCCATGCCTTAGAAGTGGTATGCGATGAATCGACATACGATTCGTCAGTGTAAAATATCGGTCTGCCTTCTGCGTGAAATAATTGTATATATAATATTTAATATTTGTATTTTCAATTATTATTAATATTCGCTGTTGCGATTGTCTTCAGTTTATTTCCATTTAAATCCTATTTCATTTATAATTCTCCTCAAACTCGTTGCAGATCCTTCAAAATTTACATCTTCTTCTTCTTGAGCAATTGTCGGCAACTCTTGTGTTAGATGAAAGTTGTGGATAAATCTTTTGATGACACCTAGGTCAAAATTGTCGATTCCGGTTACCTTTTTTACGCCTTGCCTCTTCTTTCCGGGTGTACGAAAAACTGCTAATAAATTTTTAACTTGGTTCATTAGCAACCGATATAATACGTCGTAGTTCTTTCTGATACTCCTGTAGCGGCTGCAGTCCGTTTATGTACTGACTTCAAATCGTATTTAAGGCCTTCTTCAGCTTCTTTCTTCATACATTTATAAACATCGTAGACCATTTTACGAGCCTGGCGTCGTAAAACATTACAACGACCGGTAGGCATGTTTATAAACAAATAACAACGAATAACAATAATAACTAAAAACTACAAAAAGAAATTAACCAAACGATCGAACGAATTCTGAACGCGACAGTACTCTCAGAGCTTAACAAGTGCGTTATTCGTGTACGGAGTAGTACGGACGTAGCACTCACACTAAGGCGTGGGTGCCAGCGCGCGTCGCGGGTGAGCGCTGCGGGCGCGCGTCGCGGGTGAGCGCTGCGGGCGCGCGGGTTTTGGCCCTGCCCCTAAGCTCTTGTGCGTCCCGCTAATACCTGATTTTGTGTTCTGCGCAATGCAATGAGCCTAGTTTCAGGGCGGTCACAAAGTTTACCTATATACAAAGATGCCTGTCAAGTCAATCAAACAGAACTTATCTCGTGCATCTATTGAGTTCAACTAGTCAGGAAAGCAGACTAGAGAGTATCATAATCTGCTTTGCCTTTTCTCAATTACATATATGTTGCGGTCGGCTAACGGTTTGTCCAGTCTAACAGACTATCCAGCCATACTTTTGTAGTCTGCCACTAGACGGCCTTTACTTTATTCATATTTTTATGCTTTAAAATAGGGTGATTAAAATGAAACCGTAACTAAATTAGCCTACCAGCTAAATACAGTTTCGTGTTCTAAACTGAACTCGAACCACGAATCAACTTAAAGCAATGATCGACTTGTCGATTTTTCGCAATAACAATGTTCAAGCAAGTGAATAAAGGAAAATGGTCAAAATGGGGTTATATTTTCCTTTCAATACTAATTTATATGAGAACATTTTTCAGATTTGACAAAGAGAATTTACAATAGAACTTTATTTCATTGTTAGTTATACACTGTGATTGACGTTGATTATGAAATTAAAACCTTTTTGTTTTCTTTATATAAGGCTTTTGGCTACTATGTATGTGTGTAATTTCAGTAAATTTTTCTGTAATGTGCATTTTAAACATTTTTTTCTTTCTTCTTTTTCTCTAAGATGTCTAGACTTGCAGAATAGCTTAATGAATTGCTGGTACTGAATGCAGCATTAATTTTCTTTAATTTGTATCATTTACACAATAAAGAATTGTCATTGTTCTAGAGATATTCCCGTTTGGTTTTCAGCAATTTAGTAATCTTCCTTTACAGGATGGGATGCATCCTTTTGTGTATTAATAAAAACATATTGCTATCACCAATCGGTTTTAAACACTAATTTATAATATGGTAGACACATAATAGGTACTACTCCTGATTACTTTCCTTTTCCTTAAGACTGTGTTATTAAGTCATGCTGTACTAATAACGTAAAATGAGGATATTTTATGTAAAAATATTTATTTACAGCTGATTATACTGATTTGCAATTACAATAAAGAATGGGTTTGATACATTCTTCAAGAATTATTGTTAATGCAACCCGGGTTCTGGGGGTTGTTTGAACCCCACTGATAGGGGGACAGTCATGACAAGAATTTTTGATTCATACATATATACCCATGAGTCACTTCTATGAAGATGTAATGTCACTATTCAGTAAGACGGCTCTACAGTTGAATATATATGTCAACATAAACCTAAGATCAAGTTTTTTTATTAAAAATGTGTTGATGAAGAACAAACATTATAAAATCAGTAAACAAGACAGCTACTTACTTGTGTTCTGGTAAGGCACAGGCAAGAATAACAAAGGTCATTCCAATGGAACCAGCAAATGCCAGAGACACCAGACTGAAATATAAAACATCAATTTTCATATTTTTTACTCAAATTGAAAGAAAATTAACAAAAAGATTTTCCTGTTTCATTTCTTATTGAAATTTTGTGAGAAAGATGTCAAAATAAATTGAATGTTATGAATAATCTAGATGGCCTCAAAAGCCAGATTTTACCCATTTCTCTTCTTGGATGTTATGATTAGTTTGAATAAAATAATAACAATATATCATTATACCTACACAAGATTGTGTGATTGGTATATTAGCTTCAAGAATTCATTATCTTGAACAAATCATCAGAATAGAAATAGTCATAATTAAAAATAGTCAGACTTATGATATGTGGGTACTGCTTTGTTGGAATCATGTAAAGTTTGTCAATGAATGCACACACAATGAATTTATACACCAAAAACTGATAACATTTTGTATTAAAACTGGTCAACAGTAGGACACAAAAGTACTGTACAACACAAATAATATAGAATACATTGGTTGCTATGATGGAGTTTATGATGGCTTGAATCAAGACTTACCCTGGTCCATAGAAGTGATGAAAAGTACATGAAAAAGAATAATTCTGAAATTAGACAGCTGTAATAATTATACCTGAAATATGTAATATCTAACTTATTTGTAAATAACATGAGTCATTCTATCTACAATGATGACATTGTTTTACAGATGAGATATCTTTAATAAAAAAGTGTACTAATAGCCTCGATTACGATAACATACCCTTTATTCCAGCCATTTTCTTTATTTTGTGTTGATATCCTGATTTGATTCAATTTATTGGGACAAAATTATTCTCAATATTATGAGAAACTTCAATTCAATGAAACTCAACCAATTCGAGAACTCCACAGATAGTATATTTAAGTAGTATCTTTAGGTAGTCTGTGATTTAAAATATAGACACCTTAGTTGATATTTTCTAAGACTATTTATACCCAGAAAATCGTGAAAGTGATTGGAATTTTTTGAGCTAGTTGGACAGACAGGCAAGTGCTTAGTGTTTTATAAAAGCTTATTGATAGTAAAATCAATCTGCCAAGCCTTTTTCCAACAAAGTTGGGGTGGGCTTTCAGTCTAATTTAAACCGGATGCAGATGGATGCCAGAATTTTACATGGAGCGACTGCCTATCTGACAACCCCACACAACCCAGTTATTAGGTAACATTCTAACATGATACCCCTTGGCAAGACAGGTTGTCAGACTTTCAGGGCTTCTGACAACCCGTTACGAGTGTCAACGATCTACGAATTCGTAGATCTTTGACACTCCGATAACCGGTACCAACGGGTTAACCTGCTTTCACATTTTGTTATGGATGGTCACCCATCTATGGATCGATCATCGACCTCAGCACGCGGTTCCGAGAAGATCCCGTGCGGTTGTTATTATTTAGCCACGAGCCCACGAGCATTTGTTACTAGTTAGTAGTAGTCATAGACTAATATATATAAAATGAGAGTAGTAGTAGAGTCATTCTCAGTAGCAAATATTTTGCAGTCATCACAACTGTTTTTTTTAAATGCCTGGATGAAATAAACTGTCGATTAAATTGTAAGGATCGATCACCACTGATAGAGCAGTTTGACCATCACTAGCAATAGCATCAGCCTGTCAGCCGAACGCCGATACATAATATATTATTTAGTAGTCTGTGGTCAGCCGACACTTGCTCAATCAATAGAGTCAGTCCGTCTTTGGAGTCAGTCAATAGCTCAACTCAAGTTGTTTCATGTTTTGTTGTTGTGAATAAACAGTTATTTTTGAGAAGTACTTACTTACTTAGGCTTATCAAATTTTTAGGTAACCACCATGGATGATGATGCGGAAACTTATAAACTATGGCGTATACGTAAAACAGTAATGCAGGTAAGTGAGGTTATGTTGTGTGGGGAAAGTTGTGAAACTTGTAAATAATACCAATAATTTAATTAGAAAATATAACGGGCTTCTGCGAGTTGGCTTCGGCCCCTCGTACATTTACCAAAGGTTTGGGACCCCAGGGTCCCGAGAAATGATAAGACGTAAAAACAATTTATGAAAGCTTGAAAATCCCTGACCCATGCTATGGTTGTTATTCTGCGAAGTGTTCAAATCTCAAAAGAACGAGTATATTTCTCAAAAAAAAAGTAGAAGTAACAAAAGTAGAAATTTGTGAAACTGATTATCTTACTTTGTGTTACAGTTATGCCATGACCGTGGATACTTGGTGACGCAGGATGAATTGGATCAGACGTTGGAACAGTTCAAAGAGCAATTCGGTGATAAACCCAGGTATAAAGTTCAACTTGATGAGTTGTGTGATGAATTATTCGAACTGTTCTTGGAAAAGATCAAGTACTTCTGTACGAGCTTACCAACATGCAATTTGGTTGTTTCTGACATTGTCTGGGTCACTAAAGTTTTCCTTATCTTCTCATCTAGGATCTCCATATTTCTCATAAATTATGCATCTTCACAATTAAACAGTTTGTCATTTTAGTAAATTTCTTAAAAAATAAAATTCTAGCATTCAATTTTGCGCTGGGTAAAATAAGATTCCAAACGTGGTATTTCTGACATATTTGTTTACAACCACAGAGTACTTTTATTATATATTTACAACTGATAAATCTTGCAAGGCATAGTGTAACTGAATATAGTTTTAATTTATTGCCATGCCTTAGATGTGCAAAAAGTATTCAATCATTAAACAATAATTCAAGTTCATTCATTCAAAGCTATTGAATTTCTTGAATTATTATTCAGCAGGTTTCTAATTGCTTCTAAAGCCTAGCCAAAGTTTTGATTCTGTTGACTTTGTTTCATCATGAACTCAATTTATTATAAATTCTGTTCCAGTGAAAAGCGACCAGCCAGAAGTGATTTGATTGTGCTAGTAGCTCACAATGATGACCCTACAGATCAAATGTTTGTGTTCTTCCCTGATGAACCCAAAATCGGCATCAAGACTATAAAAACATATTGTACCAGGATGCAAGAAGAAAATATACACAGAGCAATTGTTGTAGTTCAAGCTGGTAATAATAATATGTCATTTAAAATTACATTACCTACCACATTTTTTCTCATAGAATTTCATTGCCTTATGATTAGGGGCACTGAACTCCTATGGACATGATGACATCAAAACTTCAACAATGTCTCTACAGTGACAATAAAAATAGTGCAACTATTTTGATTCATATCATATTGTATAAGAGGCTGGTCCTCAACTCCATGTCTGAGCATGTATTTTGCATACATCATTTTGATTTTATTCATTCTCAAGTTGCAATAGAAAATGCCCAAGGCCGTAAAAAAATAACCTCTGTACAGTATGTTTTTTTAGTTATGCTCAACATTTAAATAAGTAAATTTTGAGACCAATATCTTCCTTCTCTCTCATACAGGTATGACACCATCAGCAAAGCAGTCGCTAGTAGACATGGCACCCAAGTACATTCTAGAACAGTTCCTGGAGTCAGAGTTGCTAATTAATATCACTGAACACGAGCTGGTGCCCGAACACATTGTGCTGACACCTGATGAGAAAGCTGAGCTCTTGACTAGATAGTATCCTTTTATGAATCACAAGCATAATGCTTCTTGTACCTATGCTTGGGGTTCTTATTATTCCCATGATAATAATAAAACGATATACCTACCTACATACTTTTTCGTAAGTGCGTGCCGTACCCATCAACGACCTTTACCGCGTTCTTGTTGGCTTGCCAGTAAAGCTCGGTTTGCTGATGTATCATCACAAGAATTCTTTATTCTGAGCAGACGAGTCGGGCTTGCGGCTGTGTCATGGCGCGCTACACAAACTAAAAACAACTGTTTGGCTCTCTGGTGCCTCTATTTGCCAGCATGATGCTTGTTCTACATTCTAACAATAAAAAATATATGGGAAAAGCTCTCTCATCTTCGGGTTGATGGTTAAATACATGTATTGTGTAAAATAAGGTGAGCCCGCATAGGTGGCCACGCCAGTCGCGGCATCAGTGGCATTTTTAATGCTCTATGAAGTGCAGCATGTCGATTCTGTTAAAATCTCACCATGAAGATTTGCATGTGGAGTGAGCTGTCAGTGTCATCTCGTCTTTGTCAATCCCTAGGTCAGTGGCACTGACAGCTCACTTCATCTAAGTTTTCACGGTGAGAAGGTATACATAATAGAACTACACGCCATCTAATAGATATGTCTGTCTGTTAAATGTCTTTGTTCAGTTTACATCAGAATTTTCCTTTTTTTAAAGTGGTGAGAATAAAGATTACTTCAGTGTTTACTTGTTTATGCTCTATGAAACTTGCGTTTTTTGGGCGTACTAACTCATGTATCTGTGACGTTATTATTTTTCCTTAATCATAACTACAGTAAATTGAAGGAGAACATGTTGATGAGAATACAGGCTGGAGACCCGGTAGCGAGATACTTTGGACTGAAGAGAGGACAGGTATGGATTACAATATTTTCTTAACTGAGTGATGATGGGATGCGAGTACTTACTAAAAACTGTCAAAGCCATCGCTTTGTGAAAAAGACAAGGGCAGCACTGTCGTAGAAGTGACGTCATGACTATGAAACTTCAAACTATCGCCGTACATTGTCCGTACCGCGCGACAAGGACGTGCATAACCCCCTCCAAAAACTTTTATAGCGTGTATCTTCTGCATTTTTACATTTTAACCGATTTTTACTATGCCTTATTTGAAATTACATTATTTTTGATGAACATTTTTAATATTGGTCATCATCCCTATTACAGTTATAATAATAATCTATAAGTAAACAATGCTTAAAATAAAATACGGTAAGTAAGAAATAAAAAATTTCACTCTCCTATACATGATAATTAAACAGGACCTAATCTGAAAAAAATGTTAAATGTTAAACAAACATCATGTTATAACATAAATGACATCAAGCTATAGATATCACTTGTACCCATGAAGATTGATATTTATGCACATCAATATTTCGCGTATTTATAATTTCAGGTGCGTCAGCTATAATTTTTGCATGTTAGCTCCACCACAGAGTAGTTACAAAATGGAGTAGTAGAGTAATGCATGAATTTAAACAGTGATACGAGCGTACCCTTAGCGCTCACCGTATAACAACTCTTAGCGTATTTTAACGCGTCCATAAATATTAGCAGAAGGCAAAGACAGGGGCTCGGTTCTAACAGCACTCGACAAATTTAAAATTCATAATCTGGTTACTAATAACTTAATCTCCAAAGAGCTACCAGTGCGGTATGGTTCACAAACTTATTTCAAATATCCACTTTGCTGAAATCGAGATCAAAACAAATGTGACAAAATCCGTGAAACATTTGAAACTCAATCAATCTGCTTAGCCTTTTCCCAGCCAGACCTCCAAAACCCAGTTACTGGGTAACATGAGACCTCTTGGAAAGACTGGTTGGACCGTAATGACTGTCAAAGATCTACGAATGACAGCCGGGACCCAACGCCTTAACGTGCTTTCCGTGACACTCCATTTGCTGACTATTCTGTGGTTCGGTAGCAGTAGATAATTTTACATACCAATGAAGGTGTTACGTATCAAGTCATGTTATAGGCACATTGATTTGTTATGTTATGCCGATTGTCACGCATACAACTTGAAATTTTATTGTCCAATAGGCTGGCACTAGTCTTACTTTTTATGTTTTTACATAACAGGTCGCTACAAAGCTGCTGCTGGTCATGTCTAGTTCATAATACGATAGGTTGGTTTCGTATGAAAAGTGGATTATATCCCCAATCACTAGCGACACGAAAATCTTGGATATTTTAAGGATAGAAAGAAAGTAGTAGAAGTCACAATTAGGCATTTGTCCTTTGGAGTATACAAGGTGGAGACGACAATACGACACTAAATTAAACTTCTGCTGACGTTACCCATCTGCATACAAAAATCCAATGAAATATGTCCAATTGTTTAGTCATTGTACTGTTGAGGGCTGATTTCTCCAATGAACACATAAACTAAGTTTAAGAGCTGTCAGTGTCATTATTTTGTTTGGAATATTGACACTGACAGCTCTTGAACTCGGTTTAGAAGTGCTGAACACGTTCAGATTCATTGGTGAAATCGGCACTGAGTGTTTTTTTATGGATTTATTAAATAAGTAGTTTAAAAATACTTCTATGCATAAGTATTGCCAGTGTTTTCAATATTGCCGAAATGTCTTCTTCACATTTTATAAGTGCTATCAGACATGGAAGATTACTATCTCACTTTTATAAGCCATGAGAAAATACTAATACGGAAATGGAAACGTTACTAATGGTATTCATTTGCTTTCAGGTGGTGAAGATCATCCGATCATCAGAAACGGCCGGACGATATATTTCTTATAGATTAGTATGTTAGAATAGCTTTAATATCAATAAATATCTAATATTTTTACCAAAATCGTTTTTTCTTTCACACACTTGTGACCTAAGCACATAAGCACATGGCCACAAACAGTTCTAGTGTAGATTCTGGGATTTTGTCCTACGTGCAGAGTTTAAGTCAAGCTGCTTTTGACGATTTCTGTAAAATACAGGGATTCCTTCATCGTAGCTCCTCTCGAAAAGTCTCGTAATTCTTCATAGCCCATTAAATAAATAAATAAAAATAAGTAATAATAAAATAAAAACAATTTAGTGTGTGTGTGAGTGGTTAGGAAACTAAATAATGAGCTCAGTTGCAATTTAGTCAATATTGATACTCTCCAGATAAACGTAGGCTTACGTAATTTAATAATTATGCGATAGGAATGCCAAATCTTCAAGACTACATGTTTTGTGACGATTGCTTTGAACTTTGAAGTAACCTTTGGTGTTAGTTGTTACTAGTTTCCTCTCGCGGCTTCTCCCGCGTCGTATGTCGATAAAAAGTCCTTCTCCAGGGTTCAAAATATACCCATAGCAAATTTAATTAAAGTCGCTCCAGTCATTTCGGAGATTAGCCGGAGCAAACGAACAGACGGACAATTTATTTATTTATTTTTAATATGTAGGTACCGTATAAACGACTTGCTTTTTTCAATCATCTTCAATCATTATTTGGACGTGTCTAAATTACATTGATAAATACGAGCAATTCATTTTCCTTCAAACCAATCTCTCATCTTTAAAGCTAAGAAAATGCGACTTTGTCTTAATTCACGTAAGGGTGTTTTCCATTAATCGTGACTTTGTCGAATTATTTTGTATGAAACGAGAATACAAAAAAAAACATAATTTGCCAGTTGATTCTTTGATATGGTCTCATTCATACCCTTGAGTTATGGGATCTTAAAGAAAACACCTTGTATTTTTTCTATAGTTTATAGTAAAAAGCTGTAATTTCGACATTACAAACAGATTCTTCAACTAAATTTATTTGTTTAGAAACGCCTTGTTTAATCGAACCGTCTAGCTACTTGCAGTGTTTGAATTAGGTAATTTTAGTGCCGCCACGGCTACGTTTAGGTACTCGAAAACTAGCGTAAACATACAAATTAAAACATTACAGACTACCATTTATTTGATATTTTGTTAGGAACTTTCATAAAATACCATGATCTGTGTTTAATGGAATCACGCAATGATTATTGTACTAGGTAATGTGGGCACGCGATGCGCAAATGCTTCACACGGCGCCTGCGCAGCATGGGTTGCGCACGTCGCAAAATCTACGCAATTACCTACAGTACTTACGCGCACGCCGATGGATAGTCTTACGATCTTCCTGATTACGAAATGAAATAACATTAAAATAATGTTTTGACTAATACATTTTAGAAACGAAACGAGTGACTGAAAAAAATATAATTAAAACTTTTCTTTCCTGAAATGATGCTCATTGAAAAATATTTAGGAAATGTAGTTTTTCTTTGGAATTAAAGCTTCTTGGTTGTGATTTTGTGGTAGTGAAAAGAACAGAAATATTTAGTTATCTGTGGTGAAACGATTCTGACTGCTTCCAATGTTTGTGAACTTCACTGGATAATTTTCCGGTAAGTACCAACTTCTACACCTACTAATATCAATCATTCATAAAATCAATCATTAGAATCAATCATTAGACTAACAACGATGATGAGTAAACGAGAAGAGAAAATCAAGTCTTTATGTGGTAGGAAGCTTGATGTATTTGAGTTTTTCAGTTTCATAAACCGGTGTGTTAGATGTCATGTTATGCTCTTACTTTTATTGCGCTTTGAACACGGCATTGTCTAGTAAGCTTAGGACACGTTTTTTTTTTACCGTGAGCAATAACTCATTAAGTAGACTTAACAGGTTGGGTTAACTGGTTAAAAGCAGCCCGAGTAGGTAAAGGAACTGAGCTGGTTCATTGTTACAGTTCTGCGGTAGCAGGCTGGGAAAGCAAAAGCAAATAGTATCACAGGAGAACCTATTCAAGAAGAATACAAAACGTTCTACAAAAAAGATAAATAATGACTTTAGGACTACTTTATCATAAAAGTAATGATCTGTAGTTTTGTGTGCTTCGGTAGGATTAATATTGAAAGAAACAACATTAGTAAGCTATTAAAAAAAAAAGCAAATGGTACTTAAATACAAATTAGAGCAGACACATATACCTACAGGAAAGAAGTACCAGTAGTGCTATTCTGTAACAACTTCACCGTGAAAACTTAGGTGAAGTGAGCTGTCAATAGTGTCAGAGCTGTCAGTGCCACTGATGCTAGGAATTGACCAACACGGGATGACACTGATAGCTCACTCCACGCAAGTCTTCACGGTGAGATTTTTACAGAATTGACATACTGTTCCCTTTTCAAAATACTCAAAGTAATCAAAGCACCTAGATTGCGCTAGTACGTATTATTGTAATATACATCTAATTCACGATCACGATATCGTGATAATTGAACGTCGTCCTATAAATTGCTACAAGTAGGTAGGTACATATAACGCTAACGAGATTTGGGACTAAAGGCGCCAATTGGTATGCAGTTCGAGCATGATCGTATTGATCACTCACGAATTCACGAAATTCATGTTCATAGATGAGACTTGTCACTGCCTGTTGCTGAATATGGAAATAAGTAGGTACCTACTGTGAAACTCCATGATAGTGTCTGTGTTCCTTAGACCCTACCTATAACTCGTCAACCCAAAACAAGAGAGAACAGGCATCGTTCCATCGTGGTCAAGAGCAGGCCCATCACTTTTTTTTTAACAGCTTGTGCTTATTCCTAAAGAATTGGGCAGTTTTGTTTTGTAAGAAGATAGGTACTTATAGGTAGTTGATTTTTAGTGACTGTTTATAAATCACATGTCGCTACAAAATGCCTGTCGAAAGTCAAACAATGGCCACTGTCGTATAACAAAAAACTAAACCATATTTACACATCAGTCAATACAATTTCTTCGGTTCCGCAAGTCAGTAGTAGGTAACCGCTGATAGAACTACGAAAAACGCCCTTAGGTACTGGAAAGGTTGTCTGCAAAAGTCGACCTTATGTTGTGCAGGCTGTCAGTAAAATAACTCTAGTTATATTCGAACAGTTAAGCGAATTTAGAATCAACTTTGAAATTATTTGAGTTATGTCTTTGTTTCTAATAAACCCGTGAAAATGTCGACGCGTTGTTGTAAACACGAACTCTTAGAATAATCGTAATAATTAAATATACCACCTTTCACTCCTACGTCCCCGTAGATATCACAGTTGGTCATAAATAATCCGAAAAAACCGCCTTCCGGTTGCTGGTTCAATTTAAAGTAGAAGACAATTCCCTAAGCAACTGAGGCAACCAATCCGTTTAATTAACTCTTGAAGTCGCACACGACGCGACGGTGTCATTATTTTCAGGCATTATTTTCTAGGCAATGTGGTATTGGGTGATTTAAGGCGCTTACCCGACCAAACGACTTTGAGAGTTCGGTCCCGTTTTGTCGCGCCGCGGCGCCGTTCAGTCTCGGTCTTTCTCGCTCCCTGTGCACACCCCTTTATCATAGAATTCACAATAGGGATGAACACTAATATAAAAAAATAATGTAATTTCAAAGAAGGCATAGTAAAATGAGATAACCGAAAAAATCTGTTAAATTGATGTAAATACTCAATACTCAATACTTTATTGCATTCCATATGTATTACATAGATGGTACTCGTAAAAGCGAAATAAAAGATCAATATGGACCCTGTCGGGCACAGCAAAAATTAAGAGAGAGGAAGAGGGCAGTTTAATATTAATTTAAATTATTATAAATATTTTATTGGGTGTATAATTATATATGTATTTAAATATTTATTTTTAGGTTTGTAAATATAGGTATAGTATATTAGGTATTTTATTACATGTATTTCATAAATAATAATGCAGCTAATTATTTTGGAATTTTAAATAGTATTTCAATAATTATTAAATTACGTTTTTGAAATTTTCTTATGTATGGGTTTTATTAGAGCGTTTTTAAGTTTATTTGGAAAAGTTCCCCCTTCGAACGATTGGTTTATTAATTTATTACCAATTTGGGACCATTTGCTGGGCGATGTGAAGGGCAGTCCTGCTTCACCAAGTCTTCTTCTGACTGTCCACCGATACTGACATTGCGAACTTCTCGAAGCTCTTGTCCCAGTTGAACCGCATTCAGTTTCCGATTTCTTAAAGACCTCGACACAAGAAAGCGGTCATCACGCTCTGATGTTCTGCGTCGCCGGCCAGATCGTGGTCGCCGAATGTAGCCACCGGTCTCTTGAAACCTCTGGTACACACTACGAACAGAGTAGCGGCTCAAATTTAGTCACCGAGCGACTTCACTTTGTTTATGGCCTGCTTCGAGCAAGGCAATAACTTGAGCGGCTTCTGCGGGCGTGATATCCATATTTTTCCGTATGCTTTCAGTAGAGATGTTATCACGTTGACCTTCGGTATGCAACTGATTAAAATTAGTCGTCATGTTAATTGATGGAAGTATTCCCGTTTGAACCCCTATTTTTGGGGTACCTATGCATTGAGTACCAAAGGTATTCCCATTTTGCATGCTCAATGCCCTATGCTTTGAGCGTGCAAAATGGGAATAATGCCCCAAAAATAGGTGCTCAAACGGGAATACTTCATTTGATGTTATGATTAAATAATTAATCGTTATTGATGATGGTTATATTCCCAGGTTTTCATTCAGAAAAAACATAATCTAAGGTATAAAATAACAAACTTTCACAGAATTCTGCATAGCTCAAAACACTTTTAGCTACCCATCCATTGGATCCCGGACGGTCGGTCACGATAATCGAATTAGAAAGTAAAAAGATTGGTATACTACATTAAAATTGCTTGAATTCTAATCAAACCGGTATTTCACAATCCGTAATAGTCTTAAAAATGTTATTTATATATCATTTTAGAAATAAACTTAATTTATATAGTAGGCGATAAATTTATTTGAAACAGCTACGAGTATATGCCAATTAGTTGTGTTTCTTATGTCTTTGGTGCTCGTGCTGTGATAGCCCAGCGGTAACGGCGGCGACTTACGAGTTGTAGGTCGTAGGTTCGAACCCTGACAGGTGCTTTACTTTGTGTAAATTATTTCATCACCACTGCTCTCAAAACGGCGAAGTAAAACATCGTGAGGAAACCGGCATGTCCTAGAACCAAAAAAAGGAAGACATGTGACAACTACAAACCCGCACTGCCCGTGTGGTGGATTACGGCCCACTCCCTCTCACCGAAAGGAGGTTCCAGCAGTGGGACATACATAAACATCAGTCCCAGAAGGGTTAGGCAGAGGTGTACCTACTTATAGTACACCCACATATCGCTAGTTATGCTTAAGCCCCAAGTAATAGCGGCCAGCCTATTACCATCAACCGGGCACAAATCCAGACTCCGGGCTGCTACTGAGAAATTCTAGGTTGAAAAACCCAATAACACTTTGACGACCTGGGAATCGAACCCAAGGCCTCATGCCCAGCAGTAGCACTTCGCGACCACTAGACCAACGAGGCAGGCAGTGGGACATTAAAGGCTCATTATGCTTCTGCTTATATCTTTGTCTATAATCAAACACAACAAATTCTCAATTTAATTTACATGAAGGTTATACTAAAGTATATAATACCTAGAGCGCGTGGTAGGTTGGTAGGTGTACATAGGAAATTCGACTGAAATTACTAAAAAAATGTTATTTTTAAGACACTACACTTAGAAAAAAACCACATAAATACTAGTATATGAAAATCGATATTATTTTAATACTATAGAATAATAATGGAAAAATTCTAACGTGAAAACGGTTAGGTTAAACATAGTAACAACTTTTGACCCACTTTATGCAAATCACGGTTTCAAGTAGAGCTTTTAAGTTTATGTGCTTTATAAATTAAAGTAAAAGTAAAAAAGTTTATTGATTCTTATAAAGTATTGCAATATTTCGGTATGACACTGGATCCCGCACTAGGATACCCTGTGTGTGTAATGCTTTTAATGTTTGTGATAATAAACCGTTACGTTTTTGTAGGTACCAATACCTACCTACCTACCTAATAAAATTAATAGAGTATCCAAATACTCTATTAATTTTATTCAGTGTTCTTCTATGTCGCAAAATAATCTTGCTCTTTGTTCAACCAAGCATGAAAAACTACAATAATTTAAAATCATTCGAATTTACTATGATTCGATAGGTATTGAAACTAACCTAGACAAACTGTGATTTATATACTTTGAAGATTCGATTTGCATAAAGCCCAAAATGTCTACCGCGCCATGATAGATTACTGTGTAGGTAAACTCAAGTGAATTTTTATGGCGCAAGATTCATACAACAGTACTTACACTTTTTTTGGAACACGTAGAGTCAGCAACACAAAAAATCATAACATTCTGTCTCTTATTTTAGTACAGGATATCTATTTTGTGTATTCTTAATGAAGATTACATAATTATTACAACTTGCGAATTACATCGTTATTTTTGTATGGCAAAAATAATATCCTAATCCTAACTAATTACAAATGCGAAATTAAGTTTCTTTGTTTGTTTGTTGCCTTTCACGCCTAAATCACTGAACCGATCAACATGAAATTTTGCATATACGTGGTCAGCGGTACATAAAAGGACATAGGGTACGTTTCATCCAGAAAAAAACCACCTCGTTGCTAATTTCAACCAAATGAAGAAACAAATTGAAACCAAACACTTTTTTTAAAAATCCACTTTACATAGAAATATAAATGAAATCTATTGAAATATTTTTCTGAACCCGGAACTACACAACTTTATTTATAAAGGATTGCACGAAACGTTTTAAAACTCACGCCCGATCCACCCTCCAGGGGATCAAAGTTACGGTCTCCACGTCTGCGGACTTTAGGGATCTCTCCCGCGCCCTGCGTGAAAGGAACTACTCCTTTCACACATACTCCCTTCCGGAGGAAACCCCTACTCGCGTCGTAATGAGGCGCGTACCTTTAGAAATCTCCACCGAGGAGATTAAGAGCGACCTCATCGCTCAAGGAGTCCCAGTGTCCGCCGTCCATCGCTTGCACAAAGCGAGGCAGGGCCTTGTCTACGACATGGTCCTAGGCATCTGTGACCCCACTGAAGGTCACCACCCGATTTTTAAAGTGAAAACATTATGTTCGCTCTCGGGCATTTCTATTGAGAAGCCCTACCGAGCCAACTTGATTGGCCAGTGTCATTGCTGCCAATTGTACGGACACTCGCAGTCCAACTCCTATGCGACCCCTAGATGCGTCAAGTGTCTAGGTGAGCATGACACCGCCGACTGCTCTCGCCCTAAAGATAGGGAGCTATGTGCAGAGCCGCCGAGCTGCGTCCTTTGCGGCCAATCCGGTCACCCGGCAAATTACCGGGGCTGTCCGAAAGCGCCAAAGTCCTCCTCTCCGAAACTCGCGAAACGCGCGAGTGACCGCCAGCACAGGGAAAGCCCCTGGGGGAAGCTTCCCTCCGCGCAATTGCCGGAGTGGCTAAGCCCTCAAAGGCCCTCTCCCTGGGCAAACCTTACGCACCTAAAAGCTCCCGCAGCTTCGTTGCCCTCCAAACCCGCTCAACCCGCTGAAGTTCCAGCGCTGATGGCTACCGCCATCCCAGCGCCTGCGGCAACCACCGCGGCCCCTACGGCTCCACCGGTTGCACCGCAAAGAGCCCCGGGCCGCGACAGCGCCCAAATCATAATTAGTACATACGCGGCCCTCTATTCCTCCGCCGCGGACAAAATGGCCGACGAAATCGTTGCTGCAAACGGCAACCCTCGTCGTCTTCTAGAAATCCTCAACGCGTATCCCGAGATCGCGTTAGTCCTGAAATCCTTAAAATTCTAATTCTCAATGGATAACACAAGGTTAAATTCCACCAAACCCCAATCCCTCAAACTAGGCTTTTTCAACACAAATGGCGTTTCAGGTCAACGCGATGAGATCGCCGCTTTCCTCCGCGACCATCAGCTTAACATCCTCCTCATACAGGAAACCTTTTTAAAACCTCACCATCGAAAGCCGAACATTGCAAACTATAAACTAGTTCGCAATGACAGGTCTCGATGCCACAAGGGTGGCACCCTAATCTACTATAGAAAATCCTTATACTGCATCCCTATTGACCCACCTCCTCTCCTCTCTCATCTGGAAAGCTCTATCTGTCGGCTCGGCATGACCGGCCACCAAACGATCAACATCATCTCCGCTTATATCCCACCCGACAATGGTCCGGAGGATCCCATCTCGCTCCAAAAGGACTTCACTGCCCTCTTCGGTATGAGTGACTCCGTCATCTTGGCGGGGGATCTTAATGCCAAGCACCCGGCGTGGAATAGTAGCACAACTTCAACCAGAGGTAGGATAGTTTTCAAGTTAGGCGAATCCCTTAACTTTGACGTCATCGCTCCAATGAGCCCGACTCATTTCCCAGGAAATCCTAATCACCTTCCCGATGTTCTCGATGTAGCGCTGCTCAAGAATGTGAACCTTCGTTTGCATTCGATAGAGACGTTCCACGAGCTTAACTCTGACCACCGCCCAGTAGTCATGCATCTTGCACCCTACTCGGGCCCTACCGACCCCAGCTGCCCCCCTCAGACCCAGATGATAACCGACTGGAGGAAAGTAAGCGAAAGACTGAAAGTCGCCGACACGACGGCTGCAATCGACTCGTTTACAGAGCACGTACAATCCGTATTGACGGATTGTTCACGGGAAGTTCCGTTGATGGAAGACCATCGCTGGAAACTACCTACTGACGTACGTGACCTGATAACCGAGAAGAACGCGGCCATTCGTGCCTCCGACTCCTTCCCTTGTGACGCGAACAAAGCCCACATGCGCCATTTACAGCGTGCTGTAAAGAAACGCATAGGGGACGTTCGCTCTGAGGGCTGGAACTAAGCGAACTCGAGCCCACTCATCAAGCCTTCTGGCAATTACAGAGGAAATTGCGTTCCTCAGAAGAGGTCTCTATGCCTCCTCTCATCCGCCCCGACAATAGTGTCGCTTTCGACAGTCCCGATAAGGCTGAATGTCTTGCTGACAGCCTAGAGTCCCAATGTTCCCCAGCTCTCAACCAGTAGACCAAGCTCACCTGAACAAGGTCGACGCTGAAGTCGAACGGAGAGCCTCCCTCCCTCCCGTCGAAGACCCTGATGATCCTCTGCCTCCCGTCACTCCAGACGAAGTGCATGACATCATTAAAGGGCTCCACGCTCGTAAGGCCCCCGGTTCTGATGGTATTACCAATAAGGTATACAAACTCCTTCCTGCCCCGCTAATAATGCTTATGACCGCCATCTTCAATGGCGCCTTGAGCAACAACATCTTCCCACAAGCATGGAAAGAAGCCACCGTCATCGGTATCCCAAAGCCAGGCAAGCCAAAGTCTGAGCCCTCCAGCTACCGCCCTATTAGCTTACTCAATGTTCTCGGCAAAATCTACGAGAGGCTTATTTATAAGCGTCTCAAAGACTACGCCGAAGCAAAGAGCCTCATACCCAACGAGCAGTTTGGTTTCCGAAGCCAACACTCGGGCACCCAACAGGTCCACCGTATCGTAGAACACTTATGCGCTGGTCTGCAGCGTAACGCGACGACCGGTGTGCTATTCTTCGACATAGCGAAAGCCTTCGACAAAGTCTGGCACAACAGCTTGATATACAAGCTTTACCAACTAGGAGTGCCAGATCGTCTCGTGCTCATCTTACGAGACTTTTTGTCGAATCGCACCTTTCGCTATCGCATCGAGGGAGCACTCTCGTCCCCTCATCCTATTCGCGCCGGAGTCCCTCAGGGTTCCGTACTATCTCCTCTCGTCTTCACGCTGTTCACCAGCGATTTCCCAAAAAGTAAAAAGGCTCAGTTGGCGCTCTTCGCCGACGACACTGCCGTTTACTATACCGGTCACTGTCCCAACGCTATAGCTCGTACTCTCCAAACCTCCGCAAACGTTTTAGGCGCTTGGTTCCGGAAATGGAGAATCGAGGTCAACCCCGATAAGAGTCAGGCGGTTCTCTTCTCGAGACGTCGTCGATTCCCTCCCCCACTTCCCAGCCCGATCACTATGTACGGTAAGCCGATCCCCTGGGAGAAGCAAGCCAAATACCTAGGCGTGATCCTCGATGAAAACCTTACCTTTAAGGCTCATATTAAGGCGGTTCGCGCGCGCGCCTCCTCGCTCCTAGCAGGCTCCACTTTGTACTGACAGCCCGCAGTAAACTGTCACTTAAATGCAAGCTGCGCATCTACAACGCAGTCATACGTCCCATCATGACCTATGCCTGCGTTGTATTTGCGCACGCTCACCCACGACATCTCTATAAGATGCAGACCCTCCAGAACTGTTTCCTCAGAAGGGTTACGGGTGCCCCTTGCTATGTCCGAAACATAGCTCTTCACGTCGACCTAAAAATGCCAACCATAAACCAGTTCATGAAACGCTTATGTAAGCGTTTCTTCGACTGTGGCACCAAACATTCAAACCCCCTGATTTCAGCGGCCGCTCGCTATACTCCCTCCCGCATTAGTAGTATTCGCCGACCAAGGCATATCTTAATCGCCCCCGACGACGCCACTACCCTCCTCCAGAAGAGTAGTAAGGCCACCAGCACGCTACATAAGCCCAAAACCCGATCGACGTCCTACCGTCCTCGCCGCCGAGGCCCGCCGCGACGCCCAAATCCACGCCCCTCCCGACCCTTGCTCGAGCCAGCCCGCGCCGCTGAGCCTGTAGCTTTAAATTCGTCCCAAAATAATATCAATCCTGATCCAGCTAGTCATTTGCTACCCTCTTCCAGCGACGCCCTAAGCCGAGGTTCGTACCCCACAGGGGGTGCCCTTAGCGTTGTCGCTTAGTTTTAGTTATTATTTAAGTTTAAGTCCTGACTGGAGGCCTTAATTTATTAGGGCAACCACAGGCAAGTCCGCTTAATCAGACGACCACCTCATAGGTTGACCTGCGAGATACCAAACAAACAAACAAACGTTTTAAAAGTAGTTCGACTTCTAGATGGCGTTGTAAAACTACTGTCTCTGGTAATAAGTGAGTCGCGGATGCTGCCATTTTGTTGTATGGGATTGGGTATCTGTACGTAGTATTATTTCTGTGCCGGTAGTACGTTTCCGTGGGATAATTTTCGACCTCCACACGGGCGAAGCCGCGGGCAAAAGCTAGTGTGTTATAATTTGAGTACTTACAATAAAGAAAGACTGACACATATTTTTTGGAACACGCACAGGGAATACATTTAAATTAAATTCAATCTGGCTCTTGTAATACAGGTAATCCTTACTACAAGAGCCAGTGAAGTGAAAAAAAAAAACATAATCTATACATAAAATAAAAGACACATGCATCGAGTAGGTACTCACTTATTCTGCTGACGCTACCCACGCCACAAAAACGTAGAAAAATTGTTGAAATCAAAATGTGATTTAGTGTGATCAATGCGTTAGTTACAGTCTATGAAAGAGCACACTGATAAATGCAACATAAACTGTTTGATATTCCATTTATTTTTTAAAGTTTACATAAAGAAAGTTATACATCGCGGAAATTGATTAAGTGGTCGTTAGGTACTCCGTAGCATCGTTAATCGCGTGTTGTTTGTTTTTTTTGGAATATTTTGTGTTTTATCTAAACTTTAATATTATAGAGAGAAAAGATTTGATTTTTCGAATGTTTGTATGTTACGCTAAAACGGTAGAACGAATTTGGATGAAATTTAGCTCATAGAAATAATGAATAATAGATTTATTTGTCACAGAAACACGTGCATACTAAATAACTCAATTACAAAACTAAAAAAAAAACAAAGCAAATTTATTCTTACGAACAGAGAATATAAATACTCGGCAGCTGCACGCCGTGACTGTGACAAGAAGGCTTCCACTCAGCATGATGCTGTGCTATAGGGGACCCACAGCACAGCGCTGATTTTCAGTGGTCACCCAAAAATGAAGTACGGAAACCAAGTCAGGTTTAGGGATTCAATATATTAGATGAAAATAAGTACATAATAAATTAAAACAAATAAAACAATAAGTAAGTAGGTTCTCAAAATTTACACAAGTTAGATATCAAATAACATATACACGGTGGAAGGGACATCGACGCACAACCGGCATGGACCCAGTACATGATTCTGAATCCCCCTGAGTTGAATTAAAAAAAAATTGCTCTGCCATAGATTTTGACCGCGTAGGTATTGCACTTTACTATGAAAAGGCAGTTTCTTTTTTGATAACCGACAAAAATTTCAAAGCTAGGGGGTTCAGAATCATGTACTGAGCCCATGCCGGTTGTGCGTCGACGTCCCTTCCACCGTGTATACTAATTAATAACAAAAAAAATCACCATGAACAATAATTAAATGCAGAAACCCACCCAAAGAGACATAATACCTGCACAGTACCTAATGTTCAGTGAGATTATCATGAGCTGATACTTTTCATACTGATATTCCTACGGGAGTCGAGACTTATTGCGGGTGATTTGGTTGTTCATTATGAAAAAAATGAATCTGAAATCTTAATATGCGAAGTTACTTATTTCTTGATGAGTCAACAACGATTTTTTTGACATTTAAAACAAACATACTAATTAAAAATTGTTTACAACATACTTATTTTAGTAAAATTCAATCGAAGAAACAAAACATCTCAAAAATATCAGTAACAATGAATACGTTATCATAAAACAACACTTTAAAATAAAGAGTGAAAAGAATTCATAGGATTCGTTGAATGTGTTGATCAGGTGAACATGCCTGAGATGCCTCACAGTAATGATTGCCGACACATTAACTCGCGCGCAGCGTGGAACAGAAGCGAACATAGGACGTGCGTGTGCGCACGGTAAACACGATACAACAGTCAACCACACGTTCAAGTTAACATTCTTAGTGAAATATAAAACCATCCTTACCTACTGCTACTAGAAAAAGTTAGACATGTGTATTTAATCGATTCCGAAATAATTTCCAGTTTAATTTACTACAAATACTTATCGATCGTTTTTTTATGATGTTCCTCCCAGTAACTGCGACCACCTTGGATGTAGAGTTCCATATATTAAAATTCAACGAAAAAAAAAACTAATAGTTTTACAATTGCAGTAACACACTAGGGTAATAAAAGGACGCGCACGCGACATATTTCAATGTGTTTTCTCGTTGCGTCAAGAATTCAATCCTCGAGATTACTTCCCGAGTTGATTGGTTGGGAAAATTGCGCACGAGAAATGTCGAGACCATCGCTAATGGGCGCGTCTGATTTGCGGAAAATCTGTATGTCACGTAGGCATTAATAATTAAATAGACATGTGTTTTTAATGCAATTTTCGTTGTGCAATTTAACCTTGATTTATCACCGATTACTGAATATTCGAAGTCAGGATACGTTACTGCCTACGTAATTATATTTCAATGTTATTGATATCATCCGTTACTTAGGTGTTTTTGCAAAGATTTCTCAGTTTATTCAAGATTTAGGTTTCCTGTGTTGTAATCAAGTCAGTTCAATCGTACCGGATGAAAATTAACAAGTTGAACATGAATTATATGTGTTGGCGAGCTCATCTGACATGATTTTTTGTTGTTGATAAAACTCCTTAGAGAAGAAGAAGAAGCCATAAAGCCATGTATTTACAGTGTCACGCGACACGTGTCTCCAGATACAATATGTGACGCCCACCGTCCACAGTAGACATGGGCTTTCCAGTGCTACAAACTACAATCAACACAATGTCATAATGACCATATTATGTAAACAACGCAGCATATATTGAAGTGTGCGTCTCACTCAAGTCAAACATAATTGTGATTTCAGACAGGAGGTCGCCCCGTGTGACCGACTGTCTTAGTTTCACAGCTCATTGCCAGTCATGCGAAATAATTATTATGATTTATCTTAACTATATTCTCTGAACCCGTCAATTGCATAGTATGATAACATCTGTTTACAAAATTCATACTTAACTGTATTAAAAACGGAATACAACTTAAAGATAAGCGTCACAGAGGTAACATGAACATTTTCTATTTAACTCCGCTATGTATCTTGTGCAGTTAATAGAAATGGTCATTACAGTTGCAACTATGTCGATCGCCATGTGACCTGGGACATGATGTAACGGATGACCCTGTTGCATTCCTTATTAGTGTTATACACTTATCTTATTTTTTTTCCTCTTGCATGGTTTTATAAACTTTCAAATGATTAAATAACACTGTTTAATTAATCTGGTTTCTTTTGTACTTACTCTTTTATTTTAAATTGTTAAACGGGAATTTAATATTTGCAAATGAGGCTGGGCGCTGATACTTATCTTGACTTATGTAGATTATATTATCTGTGGCTTAGGTATTAAAAGCAATTCTAACATGTAAAATAATGTTACCTTTCGGACTATTTTATTGTAAACCTGTTTCTTTATGTGAATTTTGAAGGTGCATTTTTTTTTTTTTTTATGTCGAATGCCATGTAACCTGGACATGATGTTACTAACGGATGACCCTGTTGAACGAAGATGAACAACAAATAATCCAATCAAATAATCTGTTGTTCCAACGAAGATGAACAAAAAATAATCTTGGAATTAAATAGACTACCCTTAAATCTTACATAAATTTTAAGTACCTGATTTACGGGTACAGAAAGTTTTAATACATATCCGGATTACTTATATTCAAAAGTAAGTTAAAACATGAAGGGACACATATTATTTTAAGATGGGTAAAAGTTGTAAATCTGCTTAATCAATCGTAACATTTCTTAACACATTATCTGCGTATCTCAGTGAGCAGGTCAGCTGCAATGATATATTAACAATATATAAATAAATATCGTATGTATTATATTGTAATCTTATCTGTAAATCATGAACGCGTTAGTTAGTAGATACGTGACAGTTTGCTTTGTGCCTGGCTTACATTGTTTGGTTAATAATACATGTTATTTTTTTTTTGTGTTGGAAATCACAACTGACTTCTCCCGCTCTGGGTTTAGCGGGAGGGCGTGTCAGACTTTCCTTCAATTGCCTGTGCCAGGGCCACGGTTACTCTTTCGAATTACCAGCGACACTGAGGCGTCGGCCCTATCGGACCCCGTCATTTTGTGCTGACATCTCTTTAGTAATACATGCTGATTGCATGTATTCACCCGGCCACGTGCATGTCGGACCACGCACTTTGAACGCTTAACTGTCCGTAGTCAAGATGAATATTGAGGCCGGCGATTCCCAATTTCATATCACTCTATTCAATTATAGTGATTTTGAAAAGCAAAAAAATATAAGTTTTATTTCTCACCACATATTATTTATATTATTACAAATGATCAAGAACAATACATAATAGTTTTAATTATACTGTGGGAGACTGGTGCCTAAGCTAGTCTGTATTTCAAAATAAACCAATATAAATCGTAAATATTATATTGTACAGCGGCTTGCGTACGTCGCTCCTCACCGACCGCGATGACCCCCATAACCCTCCTCCAGGAGAGAAATAGGGCCACCAGTACAGTAAACAAGAAACAACAGCCACCATTCCGACCTCGCTGCCGAGGTCCCTTGCGACGACCCTGACGTAATTGCCCCCCCCCCCCCCCGACCCTGGCCTGATTATAAAAATCATAAAAATTTGATCCAGCCTGTCCCTTAGCGCCCTTAGTAATGTAAGAGATTCGCCCTTGGCTGGAGGCTTTGAGTTCGCTTGTGGCAGCTTCCTTCAGAATAGACAGGTTAAGTAGTCACGACGTCTACAAGTCAACTACGAGATGCCATACACGAAAAAAAAACTTACGTCACTTCGGTCGCCCGCCAGCTCTTAAAGAGGTACGACCTATGTCCCTTTCAGTAGCGCATGGCTATTTCACCTTTTTTTTCGTAGAGTCCAGAATACACCTTCCTTCGAATTTCGCCGGCATAGTGATAATAGTATCCAAGTAAAATGGCAGTGTCACGAACAGACAGACATAACGAAATTATTATGGGTTCTATTTTTATCGCTTCGGAACCCTAAACATATTCTCTGCTTCATACAAAAATGCAATATGCAATGCAATTTTCATTTTGGTATTACAATGTATGCTTTTTTTTTCTTCTAGATTTTTATGAATTGGAATCAGCCTGTATAATGTGTTTCCGGAGAAATCAGCTTTGTAAGAAAACTGAGATCATCATGATAATGGTTTTTCTTTTAGTTCATACATTCCGCCATACGGAAATTAATGCGTCACTGTGTTAAAAACCTACTTAGTGCATGATTTTTTGCAATATCCGCTTTTATGACAGACAGCTGTATGTCAGTTTAACGTCAATGACATTATACGTAGTTTAATTCATATTTTACGAAACAGTTATTTTTTGGAACTAACTATAATGTGAATCAATTAATATCTTTGGCCTTGTTGTGTTATTTTAACTAGGACGATGTCCGAACTTTATTTATCTTACGTACGGTACCGTCAGAGCTGTGGTGGCGCAGTAGTAACGGCCCCGACTTACGAGTTGTACGTCGTGGCTTCAAACTCAGTCAGGCGGGTTACTTTGTGTTATTTATTTCATCACCGCTGCTCTCAAAACGGTGAAGGAAAACGTCGTGAGGAAACCTGCATGTCCAAAAACCAAAAATTCGTAGACATGTGACATCTACCAACCCGCACTGGGCCCGCGTCATCGCGTGGTGGATTACGGCCCACTCCCTCTCAAAAGAGAAGAGGCCTGTTTGCTATGTTTGTTGAATAGGGGGCGAGCGTTTTGCTAAACGATTTTGACACATAATAATAGGCGTTGATGTCTTTTGTACTAGCAATTCGGAAATAACATATTTTAGCAATCCGTTTTAACTTGAAATTAAAACAATTTGTTTGTTTGTTTGTTTGGCATCTCGCAGGTCAACCTATGAGGTTGTCGACTGCTTAAGCGGACTTGCCTGTGGTTGCCCTAATAAATTAAGGCCTCCAGCCAGCACTTAAACTTAAATACTAACTATAACTAAGCGACAACGCTAAGGGCACCCCCTGTGGGGTACGAACCTCGGCTTAGGGCGTCGCTGGAAGAGGGCAGCAAATGACTAGCTGGATCAGGATTGATATTATTTTGGGACGAATTTAAAGCTACAGGCTCAGCGTCGCGGGCTGGCTCGAGCAAGGGTCGGGAGGGGTATTAAAACAATTAGCGTTACATACATAGAATAATAAGTTGGAAACTAGACTTTGACAAAATGATTGATAACGGAACATTAAGGTGCAAGTTCACAGATAGTCAACTACTATCATTAATTGAATAATAATGTAAATGATCCGAGCGTCATGCAATAAAACGTCTTACTACCTTGAGAATAACAAGGATATTTGTTTGCAGCTTGCTATGATAAGGCGATCTATTATGGCGTTATGGGCTATTAGCCCTCATTAATTCAGAGTAATAAACTGTTTATTACTCTGAATTAATGAGTTGATAGCCTTTGAATAACGCTTTAAAATCCTCATATATCAGTCCAGCAAAGATAGCGTGATGATAGCAATGCAAACAATATGATGATTGCATGTAGTGTGAAATGTAGCGCACGTCGCTCAGATGATTAACCGATTTGATTGGCTTTCGTCATAGCGGCGCAGGCGCAGAAAAAATAGATTTATGTGTACTGCAATAGTGAATTCGCAATTCTTTTTCAGCTGTTTCAGCACTCCAGTATAATCAATGTAGCAGTGTTTTGTTACGTTTTTCAGGCTGGAAAAATGTGTGTTAGCTCATTAGAATGATTATTGTAATTTTATCTGAAATTATTTTAATTAGAAACACTTTTTGTAAGGCAAAATTAAATAATGGTGTTAGAAAACCATGAAGGCTCCTTCGAACAGGCGCGACACGCGACGTGACACAAAGGCACCGCGTGTAGCACTAGCGGAGCCGTTTAGCGTCGCGTGACGCACCACGAGTGGTGCACTTTCGCGTCGCGTGACGCGCCATTCTGTACGAGCCTTTACGAAAAACGTTTCTTAAGCGGTTTTCAAATGTATGACACCAAACAAATATTTCGTATTTAAGAGTTGGTTAGTTGTATAGTTACTGCAATTAACATCAACCTAATTTCAATAGAGTAATTAAGTGCCGGTAATCGGCAATTACACAGACAGCTCTTCGTAAACATAGTTTATGTGTATCGGCATATAAACTACGTTTACGCGCAACTAAACACGACAAGGTAAACAATAAAAGATCACAAGCAAACTGTAAAGGTTGTCTATTATAGTCGACCCTATGCATGTGTCGGCTGGTAAGAAATTAACTGTGGTTAATTTCGAAAGGCCGAAATACATCAATTAAACTGATCGCGATCAGCACACTACGTTTAAAGCTGTCAGGTTCATTTTTTTCTATGGAACATGTACAATGACAGCTCTTAAACACGTTTTAGATGTGCTGACCGCGTTCAGTGTCGTTGGTGAAATTGGCACAAAGCTTGTTTAGAACGAGCTGTCTTAAGAAACATAGGTTTGATTTGTGACAGAACTGTAGATAGATATACCGTCCATGTGAACACATATTTTAAAAACTAATATAATTAATTGATAACGTGCCTTTCCTCTGCTACATCCCAGTAGCTAATAATACTTTACAAAAACTATTACAATACTCATTATTCAATAGTTCCTTAGTTTTTCATTTCACGCTTTTGTATTGCTGCAAGTTGCATAATTCTATTCGCTGACAGGTCCACGCCACATACGTCGCGACTATTTTCATTTTCGATAAGGTTTAATTCGTCGTATATTCGTGGTGTTGACGACGAATATACGACGAAAAAAAAAATTAAAACATCATACCACAATTCTGCACCATCCACCAAGCAACCACAATATTTGGTAAATAACCATAATGACGATCTAAATCCGAACTCTTCCGAAGATTTCCGAACGTCCCGTATAGTTATCAGAGCATCCACGCCTAATGGCAACGACGTGACCACGCCTAGCCGTCTCGGTTTTAAATAATACACCAGATGAAGCCGATACTTTCTACAGACGTTTATTGGATAAAAGTGAGCTTGAGAAACTTTTGCACTTGCGAATGTAGTTTTCATAAGACACAATGGTTTCTGTGCCCTAACATTAGACTTGGTCCTAGGGTCATTACTAACGGGTGAAAGCGTTGAAATATTTTGTATTTAGTGTTTATCTCTTCATTCTGTACACTTATGCTACAATACATTGTAAAATGCATAAACAAATTTTTTTTTTGAATGGCATCTCGCAGGTTGTCGTCTGCTTAAACGGACTTGCCTGTGGTTGCCCTAATAAATTAAGGCCTCCAGCCAGGACTTAAACTTAGTACTAACTAAAAACTAAGTGACTACACGCTAAGGGCACCCCCTGTGGGGTACGAACCTCGGCTTAGGGCGTCGCTGGAAAAGGGCAGCAAGGGACTAGCTGGATCAGGATTTGAGTGATTTAGGGACGAATTTAAAGCTACAGGCTCAGCGGCGCGGGCTGGCTCGAGCAAGGGTCGGGAGTGATAAACAAAATTAATGTGAATTGAACCTTAAGTACACAGACCTACTGTCAGAACTGCTTTGCGTAATGGTCCTTTCCCTCCTGAAAAAGTAAATGTACGAGTCCCTTTTTTACCCAGAAAGAAGTTCATATTTAAATGAAATATACAAATTAGTAAAATTGTGGATTTATCATATCAGCCCCTGTGGGCCTGAACTTACAGTGACGAATAATTGGCATCACCATAAAGACCACACATGGCAGACAGACTTGAAAATTTAGTTTGTTGTCATTCGCTGGAAAGAAGATGCTGTCCATCATCTTTACCTAATATGTAAGTATATTTTGGCCGGTACTACACGAGAGAAATAAAAAAATTATAGAAAATATAGTATCAAAATAAGAATGTGAAGAAACTGGCTATCGTTTGAAATGGCTAAGAACCGCTTATGGTTCTTAGCCATTAACAGTCACATTTTAATTAATGGTCGCAAGTTATCTCCGTAGATATCCGTAGGTAGTTATAAACTACGGTGCTTCGACCATCGGCAAACAAATTGCACTTTAATGTGCTCTGATACACATACATATTGTTATTTATTATGATAGATAACAAGTCTACAGATCATCAACAAAACCATAATGAACAAGATCAATTAAAGGATTTTAAAATAAAATTTCATAGTTTAAAGACTTACCTCAATAAACATAACCGTAAATTTCTGTCAAATTAATTTCGGCTGATGGAAACAAATTATCCACTGAGGCTATATTTAATTTTATGATTTACTACCTTATTTTGGCTACAGGCGTCTCTTCATAGATCTTGTTGATCGTAGTGACTAAGAAATCCACGGGAAACAAAATTTTGTGGAACATTATCAATATTGTAACATGTTTTACCGTATTTGACAATATTTGACTACGACCGAATGCAAATTCCACAAATGTACAAAATTACGTTTTTGTTTTGATTGCTTATCTTGAGAATTTTTTCTCAAGTGTGATTTTAAACAGTCGAGAAATAATATTTAAAACAGTTCCCATTTTCACCTGAAAAACATGTCTCATTTAACCAAAATTATTTGAGTATTTTACAAAGCCATAAGTGAGCTTCGAACGATAGTGTTGAGTATCTTTTTCAAAGCGATTTCATATGGAGAAATAAGCAATGATATTTGCAACATCCGCTACACTACTTCTTGATTATTATTCCATGCATAATCTCAAATAACATAAACAACTATAGTACGAACCTAATGCTTAAAAGTTAAAACACTCACGCTTTTTCTGGCCATACCCAAAAAGACTGCAATTTTCGTTTTCAAAGAAACTAAAATACGACGTCTCGTGTATAGTCGTGAAGGTGGATTCTGTATACACAGTGTCACACACGTACCCGTTCCCAATCCCTCAGAATTGTGCATGATTGAGCAGTTTATAGGGCATATGAGTTCTACATTTATCACTAATGGGATACGTCATAACGGAAGAACGATGTCATAACTTCTTTCGAAATAATAAAGATAATACAAATATGATTGGACGTCGTGATTCAACTTTTTGTAATTACAGTTTCTAGTAATTGAAAATTAGGATGGTAAATTATTATTAAGAGGGCTGTGTCTTTTTCTAGACTTAACTAATATCACGAAATAATAACTACCCAAGTGCATGTCCGTGTATGTTTCTATTGCATTTGTATTTGCCAGACTTATTTTAGTATCAAATAGAGCTTTTGTTATCAATGATCTACTCGGTATTACATTACATTCCAGTCAAACTCTCACGACAATTATCAAAATAATTGATAATCACTTGTAGAAGTTAATAAACATGTTCATAAAGATAATGCATTACAAGAACCTGATTAGGTGCCGTAAAAATAGTTGATAAAGTTGACTGAAGATGCGACGGTCGAAAACCGACTAAACATAATTAACGAAACGGGGTCAGAGATACTTATAATGAAATACAGTACACGACTCACGAACCGTACCTTTCTAAGGTTATAAATTACGATTGGAATGTAAAGGAAATAGGTTTAGGGCTCCCTCGGACAAAGTGAGTCCCCTGCAGGTGCAATTTCGACTATGTCGCGAACCGTCTATCTGTGTTATCTGTTTTCGAGAAAACTGTTGTTTTGAGTCGTAATGCCTGTAATTGAGCTTTGTTCGCCGCGATGGATCGTCCGCTGTTATTTCGTTGAATAAAGACATCGAGATTTGGATCGCTGTAAACTTTGATACTATGTTAAATTGTTATTCGTGGCGTTGGATTATAGAATATGTTGTTGCCTTTTTACGGTATCGGAAATGATTTGGGATCAGAGGTCCATTTTTCACATTAATTTAAACCTAATATCTATATGCTTATGAAAACTGAAGACTTTAACATTTAATTTAAAAAGTACTTACTCAGCTATTATGATGACGTTATCAGGTATTCATTTCGGTCATAATTTCGTAAGCAAGAATTAATTTATACAGATGAGTCGTAATAGCAATAAATAGTTAAATGACTTATTACAAAAAGATCTTTCGCATATTAAATAATTGGTTTCTTCATGACTTTCCTTTAAATAAGACATCGAAAGGGACTGGTATTAAGACTAACATAACATATTGCATAATAATCTAAATGTGGAATTGAATTAGTATGATGCGTTCTCGCGGCGAAAAAAAAATGACATTATAAAGTGATTTTGTAGCGATCACAAGTTAATTTGTGTTTGCCGGTCCATTCGCTCGGTAAATCATCACTTTCTCTATTTGTTTCATAACTGAGATGAAGATAGCCTCGGTGTAATTGCTACTGTCATGTGTGGGGTTAGATGAGGCTCGCGTGTAAGGTTTAATAATAATAATAATAAACCATTTATTTCAGGCTACAATGACCCATAGACATATACATTGACATATACCGGAATTGCATTAATATATGTACCTTAAAACTATGTTAGTAGCACTTCCCTAGCTTGTTCTTGTGCTGTCATGGGGTACTTGTCCGCGGAAGCGACGGAACACCACGTCCTGAGGCCAAAAGTCTTCTTCAAAAGGCTATGTTGCTAAATGTCATGTCCTCAATATTTGATGTTCGTACAGCTTTGCGGTTGTGACAACATAACAGCAGGTAAAATATTCCGCATCTCCAAATTAATGGTGATCTAATCTACTTTATAATTTATTTACTTCTTTTAGTTTTTTGACTTTCGAAACGCTTCAAAAGTGGTTTCACTGGTATGTATCGGCCGATGAAGCTGTTAAGTTGTGCCTCCGAAATTAGAACTCAACTCGAAATAATAGCCCAGCTGATGTGTTCAAAATCCTAAATCATGACGATGTAAATGAAATAATATAAGTTCAAAATTGTCGCGTGCATATTACCTACCTACTCGTACTTATAAACCAGAGACTATTTCATTAGGCTAAGTCACATGTTCAATAGTTGCCTGAGACGTATGGGAGAAATAGTCAAATGGTACAGGAATTCTCATGGACATGGCTTAAAACAATCAAACTTTAATTTTGATGAAACTGCTTACCCACATCGACATCCGACAAACGATAAGATACCGACAGGACACGATTTTGTCTCATAGTTCAACGTGTTACAAATGAATGAATTTACACGTCGTATTTTTCTTCACTTTAAACTTTCAGTACCTTCAAAGAATCATAGTCATTAATACAATATAAAAATATTTAAACGATTTCTTGAGTGGAGACCGCGACTCGGCAAACGTAGTGTAGGACGCCCTCCGGCCAGGTGGGATGACGATCTGCGAAAGACTGCAGGCAGATGCTGGATGCGTCAAACTGAAGACAGGGTGCTATGGCGCTCATTAGGGGATGCCTATGTCCAGCAGTGGACTAATATAGGCTGATGATGATGATGATGATATTTAATATCGCGGATTCAATCATTAATCGATATAATATTGAGTACTTATGTGTCTTCCTTCCTTATACTCGTAGTTCTATTTACTGATTTACCAACAAATAAGCATGACATGTAAAACCCACGTTTGACTGGTTTTAGGGTTCCGTACTGCCTCGTTGGTCTAGTGGTCGCAATCGCTACTGCTGAGCATGAGGTTCTGGGTTCGATTCCCAGGTCGGGCAACGTGTTATTGGGTTTTTCTATCTGGAATTTCTCAGTAGCAGCCTGAAGTCTGGATTTGTGCCCGGTTGATGGCAATAGGCTCGCCCCCTATTACATGGGACCTAAACATAACTGGCGAAATGTGGGTGTACTATAGGTACACCTCTGCCCAACCCTTCGGGGAAACAAGGCGTGATGTCATGTTATGTACCGCAAAAGGAAAACACGGAACCCTTTTCGTAACATCTTCGTTGTCTGTCTGTCTGTTGATCTGTCAAGACTTTTTCAAAGGAAAGCGTGGAGGTATCAAGTTGAAATTTATATCAATACGTAGGTGTACGGTCTCTTAAGGTCTAAAAAAATCAAGTTTCTAAGTGAACGCTAAAAAAAATACGTCGATTGACGACATATTTTGATGGTCGCAATTAAATCAAAACCTAAAGGGATCATGAAGTTTGGCAAGAAGCAAGGTCTCACAGCACAAGTAAGGGAAAAGTCAGAAAATCGTTAACTTGTAGTTTTATCACACAAACTTTTATTTTTTACGATTACAAACTTACGTTTGGAGTTGGAGAATTGACCGTGACGTCTATCGATGTTTGGGATAACATGTTTTTCAAATACAATGTTAAGTTTGTTCTGGGAATAAATTCATCCGAACTGCGGAACCTTTCATTGTGCGTGGTCTGACACGGATATGGCCGGTTTTATATTTAAAGTTCTATGCCTATTCAGTACTTTTAAGCAATTACCTCTCTCTATTTTCTTTACAATACCGTATTATTTATGTCGTTCCGCTCTATGGCATGTCGCGAAGTAGTCTTGGTAGATGTTCCTTAAATGCATATCATTACTAGCATTCACATATTTTGCTCCATCACCTAGACTACCCTTATTGAGATCTAAAGATAAGATACACATCTTGCAAGCTAGTTCTTGCATCCTTTTTGTATTAAATGCAAGCTGATGTTCATACAATGCCAAGTAAATGCTATCGTCCTATTGCCTGTGAGATTAATCATCTGTCATCCTTAGTTTGGATAGTCATTGCATTCATTTGTATTGGCAGATTTCGTAAAACATACCTTCATCGATCTAGATGTAGTAAATACTAGATTGGTTCATGATGATAATTATGATACAAATTATTAAGGCAAATGGAGAGTGAGAGGTCTTCGATTCGATCCTTGGGAGAGGAAAATATTCTGCGAAAAGCCAATGAAGTAGGAGAATTCTAATAAGAACACTAGACACTTTACAGGATAGCAGCTTGGACTATCGGATGTTGTCATCAAACAACCGCATTTTAGATATGATATTTCTCACGTTACCTGCGTTAGTAAATCGTTCATGTTTACCTTATCTTAGGTTATCCAGATTCTTGATTGTAATACCTTAACTATTTATTTTGCAATATGATGTAAATTCTGCAATTAACCAATTATACAAAGAGTAAAAAGGCTCAGTTGGTTCTCTTCGCCGACGACACTGCCGTTTACTGTTCCGGTCACTGTCCCAATGCTATAGCTCGTACTCTTCAAACCTCCGCAAACGTCTTAGGCGCTTGGTTCCAGAAATGGAGAATCGAGGTCAACCCCGATAAGTGTCAGGCGGTTCTCTTCTCGAGACGTCGTCTTTTAGCTTGTTGCCCATTACTTCAAAACTACTGGATAGATTGTTCATCAACAGACTAAGACCATTGATAGACCAAAACTCATTGCTGCCTGACCACCAGTTCGGGTTTCGACAGAGTCCCGGGACCATAGAACAAATACAACGGCTGGTCGACAAAATTCACGCAACATATGAAACTGAAATTACATGGGACTTAAAAACATAACTGGCCATATGTGGGTGTACTGTACTATAAGTACACCTCTGCCCAACTCTTCGGGAAAACAAGGCGTGATGTTATGTTATGTTGGGTATATAAAAAAAGAAGTACTGTTCAGCCTCCTTCCTGAACATATGTTCACAGGCTTTCGATCGAGTATGGCATGAGAACCTTTTATTTATATATAGTAAAAAAAAACACTTCCAATCATATTCATTAAATCCTACCTGTAAAGGAGATACTTCTTTGCAAAGCAAGGCGTTGAAGTAACCAGACTGCATGAAATTCGAGCATCCAAGGCAGCGTGATGGGTCCTACTCTTTACCTTCTTTTCACAGCTGATCTCCCTGTGTCCTGAGGAGTAGTTTTAGGCACATTTGCCGATGACACATGCAGATGACATGATGCATGCAGTCGCGGCGTTTAAGATTCTACAAACTTAGACGAAACTTCAAAATGGTTAAACCAAATCCGTAAACGTGACGATCACGACTAGAAGAGACACATGCCGTCCAGTACGACTAAATGTTGTTGAAATTCCACAAGCATTGAGCCTACAACTAAGGAAACACTATTGGATACTACCAAAAAAGTCCAGACTTTCGCTGGAAAATAAACTTCGAATTTACAAACGCATCATTATGCCTATTTGGACATACGGAATACAGCTGTGTGGAACGGCAGCTAATTCAAACATAGACATACTCCAAAGGTTCCAATAAAAAATGCTGAGGATAATAACTAATGAACCATGGTACATCACTAACGATAGTTTACATCGGGACTTAAAAATGCCAAAGGTTAAAGAAAAAAACGCTCAAAGGGTCAGTGCCTACAAAAATGGGATTACGACCCATCCTAATAAACTGGCATCAAACCTAATGAAAACCAAGACATGATATATGAATGCAGACAAACTATGTATATTAATAAAATTGATGTGGATGTATCAATTTGCCATTCATGAATTTTTCAGGTCCCCTTTTGTTCTACTGGGTACGGCTGGTACTGGTACGGTCAGTTTTCTGCATTAGCTGACCCTTCTCAAAAAGAAGAAGAGGGGTCGATGGGTTGGGTTATGCAGAGCACTGACTGTACTTATGTTCAATCTGGAATATATTGCTTTGCTTATTATCGGATGTCCGTGGAATTTCAGATACATGTTGCCACATTTCATCAGATAGATTCACAATATGCAGGAGGCCGGGGCCACTTCCAAACGTATGAAAAACCTGATTTTATGGAATCATAGCCTTTTGTAATTAATTCATGCTAACACATTAAAGCTTCATTTATGATGAAAAATTATCACCGAATAACAAAACCATTTAAATATATTACTGGAATAAGCCCACAAAATCAAAAATCCTTTTGTCAGATTATTAAAACAAAAACATGACGCAATCTGTTACAGTTAACCAATGTTATATTAGACGACAAACAAACTGGATGCATAAAATTTAACTTTTATGAGTCAACTGTTAGTTTAGTTTTAGACATGGCTTTCGAGACGGGTTTTAAAAATTGGTATCATAAAAATAGTAACATCAGGTTTTTACAAAAAAAAAAAATCTTGTGTTATTCTCATCTCTCACTTTCCTTTTTTTTTTAATTTTAATGTGTAAAAAGGACATTCACGCCTCAAGCTTTTCAGAAAATGCTAAACTTCAGTTTATGTAAGTTTCATTTAGTACTTTTGAGTTCATTAAAATCTTGTTTTTACAAAGGTTTTAGCATTAGAATTTGTTCAAATATCTGTTCTAGTTTACACCTTCACTTGAAAGGTACTTGTAAAGATAAATCCAGCGAACCCAAACACGCCATAACACAAATCATAGTGTGAATCCAACCGAGTTGCACTATCCAAGTCATACCATACTTTAGAACGGGCTATCATAATTGAATGCGTATATAAAATTTAGTGTCTGTGCTGTTGACCAATGAGGAGTTCCCTCTTCTGGGCTGAACCCTGGGTACAGCATAGAGATCATAGTGAACTTTATAGCGGGCTACAGCGGGGTATATAACCAAATATAGTGTCTCTGCTGTTGACTGCAGAGGAAAAAGGGACTATCCGGTATACGGTGTCCGGACTGTTGACCTTTAAGGAGTTCCTTTGTCTGGAGCCAATCCTGGGTGTAGAATCAGGTCGTGTATCATGCAAAAATAAGTCTTCAAAACAAAATCAACCTGCACAATTTCAACGCCTTAGGATAAGAGTTAGTGGTTTAAATTGAGATTACAAGATTTGACCAAAACATACTAACTAACGAACTAAGAAGGCAAGTTAAATAAAAGCTTGTAAGAACGAGATGTTCAACATTTATATCATATTTTGTATAGTAAATGGTGGACTTACAGCTAATTAAAACAGACAAAAAAGGAGACCATAGTCACCAGAACGCCAATTACAAATCCTCGCGTATAGACTTATAATGAAAATGAATGGTGTGAGCACAAAAACAAAAAATACAACGCCTTATTTAAAGTTATAACCTATATTAATACTAGGTTTATAATTATTATGACTGAAGTAAAAAAAAAAAAAAACTGAACAGTATAACCTACCGCTACTCAAAAAATTTGAGGCCTTAGCACAATGATATAAAACAAACAAACAAGATAGTGTCATTAGAATAGTATACTCGTAGTTAGCTTGACAAATAATTAATTAATTGACACGAAAAGAAGAAGAAGAACACCAATTTGACCTGATTCACGGTCTCTCCACCTCTTTATAAGTTATGCACCTCTTTTCTAGCAGGTAATCTATACCGATTCTGTTAAATTTTTACCTGACTGCGACGAACGGTTACGTTTTTATCTGGTAGATGCCTCTCCGACCATAGTCTACCAAATTGAAATTTATTACTAACGGTTCCACGCGATTTCGTATGCAATCCAGGATGAAAATAATAGATATGTCCTTACCCAGGTCATAGTCTATCTGTGTGCCAAATTTCATCGAAATCCATTCAGATGAAAGCGTAACAAACAAACATACTTTCGCATTTGTTAAATTAGTTAGGAAGTTAGTATACTTAGCTGCTGTTAAACCTACTCTTATTTGGATGTCCGTATGTTGGTCAATGAATGGCATATCAGTCCATAGATTTTCATTTCTCAACGTGGGTATTCTAATAGGCTCCAGGTGAAGGCGAACGCGAAGGGCAAATTTGAAAAGACACTGCTTATACCGCATTCAGAATCATGGCTAGGGGAAAGTGTTTATTATTTTACACCATTATGGCGGCCGTCCGTGTGAACTTCGGGGTGGATTATTTTTTGTCCAAAATTATGCAGTAAAATAATTTTGAAAAAAAACTGCTGCTTTCCGATAATTGGTAAACAGCTTTATAAGTTGCGCTAACGGTACTAAATTTTTTACCAAAACAATGTTACTACAAAATGTTTTGCGATGATAATTTTTATATCATGAAGTTTTTCGTTTGAAGTCAACGTAATAATTGACGATAACAATACAATGTAAAAGTGACTATTAGTTCGAAGACAATGTACGGCAAAGTTCAACTAACACGCGAACCGATCCCACATGGCTGTATTTTTTCTACCATAATTTTAAGGAAAATGTATGTCTTAGGTCGTGGGCAGACTGTCTTTAGACACATTTTAGATATGATATTTCTCACGTTACCTGCGTTAGTAAATCGTTCATGTTTACCTTATCTTAGGTTATCCAGATTCTTGATTGTGATACCTTAACTATTTATTTTGCAATATGATGTAAATCCTGCAATTAACCAATTATACACAGAGTAACAAGGCTCAGTTGGTTCTCTTCGCCGACGACACTGACGACGCTGCTGATGTTTACTGTTCCGGTCACTGTCCCAATGCTCGTACTCTTCAAACCTCCGCAAACGTCTTAGGCGCTTGCTTCCGGAAATGGAGAATCGAGGTCAACCCCGATAAGAGTCAGGCGGTTCTCTTCTCGAGACGTCGTCGCCCCCTCCCCTCCCCCTTCCCAGCCCGATCACTATGTACGGCAAGCCGATCCCTAAGGCGAAGCAAGCTAAGTACCTACGCGTGATCCTAGACCAAAACCTCACCTTTAAGCAGCACATTAAGACGGTTCGCGCGCGCGCCTCCTTCTCTCTTGGTAGACTCCATTTCATACTGACAACCCGTTGTAAACTGTCACTTAAATGCAAGCTGCGCATCTATACCGCAGTCATCCGTCCCATCATGACCTATGCCTGCGTTGTATTTGCGCACTCCAACTCTTTTATCCAAGCGTTTCTTTGACTGTGGCATAAAACACCCAAATCCCCTGATTTCAGCGCGACGGCGCTACCCTCCTCCAGGAGAGCAGTAAGGCCACCAGCATTTTACACAAGCGCAAAACCCGATCGCCGTCCTACTGTCCTCGCCGCCGAGGCCCGCCGCGACGCCCAAATCCACGCCCCTCCCGAGCCTTGCTAGAGCCAGCCCGCGCCGCTGAACCTGTAGCTTTAAATTCCTCCCAAAACCACTCAAATCCTGATCAAGCTAGTCCCTTGCTGCCCTCTTCCAGCGACGCCCTAAGCCGAGGTTCGTACCCCACAGGGGGTGCCCTTAGCGTGTAGTCGCTTAGTTAGACCGGTAGCAAACCATGCACCAATACGAAAATGTGACAACACATGGGCCAAGAGTGACTTCGAAAAGGCACAAACCTTTGCCGAGCGCCTAAGCAAAGTATTCACTTCTAACCTTGTACAAGGATCGCAAGAAATGCACAGTGAAATAACATCATACATAGAGCAAACATAACAACTCAACTTGCCTATTGGAAAAAGTAAGGACTGCTATCAATAAAGTTAACCCAAATAAAGCGTCATATCCGGGGATATAACCTGATTTCAACAAAAATACTAAAAGAACTACCCGAGGCAGGAATTACTTTCATTACAGCTTTATACAATGCAATTATTTCGAAAGGGTATATTCCACTCCAATGGAAAGTAGCCGAAGTTATCATGATAGCTAAACCTGGAAAGTGCGCTGGAGACGTGAAGTCCTACTGACCTTTTGGCTTGTTGCCCATTACTTCAAAACTACTGGATAGATTGTTCATCAACAGACTAAGACCATTGATAGACCAAAACTCATTGCTGCCTGACCACCAGTTCGGGTTTCGACAGAGTCACGGGACCATTGAACAAATACAACGGCTGGTCGACAAAATTCATGCAACATGAAACTTAAAAACATAACTGGCCATATGTGGGTGTACTGTACTATAGGTACACCTCTGCCCAACCCTTCGGGAAAACAAGGCCGTGATGTTATGTTATGTTGGGTATATAAAAAAAGAAGTACTGTTCGGCCTCCTTCCTGAACATATCACAGGCTTTCGATCGAGTATGGCATGAGAACCTTTTATTTATATATAGTAAAAATAGCACTTCCAAACATATTCATTAAATCCTACCTGTAAAGGAGATACTTCTTTGCAAAGCAAGGCGTTGAAGTAACCAGACTGCATGAAATTCGAGCATCCAAGGCAGCGTGATGGGTCCTACTCTTTACCTTCTTTTCACAGCTGATCTCCCTGTGAGGAGTATTTTTCACATTTGCCGATGACACGGCTACAGTAGCTGTGAGAATCTTAAACGCCGGCGTTTAAGATTCTACAAACTAGCTTAGACGAAACTTCAAAATAGCTAAACCAAATCCGTAAACGTGACGATCACGACTAGATGAGACACATGCCGTCCAGGACGACTAAATATTGTCTAAATTCCACAAGCATTGAGCCTACAACTAAGGAAACACTATTGGATACTACCAAAAAAGTCCAGACTTTCGCTGGAAAATACACTTGGAATTTACAAATGCATCATTATGCCTATTTGGACATACGGAATACAGCTGTGTGGAACGGCAGCTAATTCAAACATAGACATACTCCAAAGGTTCCAATCAAAAATGCTGAGGATAATAACTAATGAACCATGGTACATCACTAACGCTAGCTTCCATCGGGACTTAAAAATGCCAAAGGTTAAAGAAAAAATCTCTCAAAGGGTCAGTGCCTACAAAAATGGGATTACGACCCATCCTAATAAACTGGCATCAAACCTAATGAAAACCAAGACATGATATATGAGGGCAGACAAACTATGTATATTAATAAAATTGATGTGGATGTATCAATTTGCCATTCATGAATTTTTCAGGTCCCCTTTTGTTCTACTGGGTACGGCTGGTACTGGTACGGTCAGTTTTCTGCATTAGCTGACCCTTCTCAAAAAGAAGAAGAGGGGTCGATGGGTTGGGTTATGCAGAGCACTGACTGTACTTATGTTCAATCTGGAATATATTGCTTTGCTTATTATCGGATGTCCGTGGAATTTCAGATACATGTTGCCACATTTCATCAGATAGATTCACAATATGCAGGAGGCCGGGGCCATTTCCAAACGTATGAAAAACCTGATTTTATGGAATCATAGCCTTTTGTAATTAATTCATGCTAACACATTAAAGCTTCATTTATGATGAAAAATTATCACCGAATAACAAAACCATTTAAATATATTACTGGAATAAGCCCACAAAATCAAAAATACTTTTATCAGATTATTAAAACAAAAACATGACGCAATCTGTTACAGTTAACCAATGTTATATTAGACGACAAACAAACTGGATGCATAAAACTGTTAGTTTAGTTTTAGACAAGGCTTTCGAGACGGGTTTTAAAAATTGGTATCATAAAAATAAAAATAGTAACATCAGGTTATTACAAAAAAAAAAATCTTGTGTTATTCTCATCTCTCACTTATCTATTTTTTTTTTTAATTTTAATGTGTAAAAAGGACATTCACGCCTCAAGCTTTTCAGAAAATGCTAAACTTCAGTTTATGTAAGTTTCATTTAGTACTTTTGAGTTCATTAAAATCTTGTTTTTACAAAGGTTTTAGCATTAGAATTTGTTCAAATATCTGTTCTAGTTTACACCTTCACTTGAAAGGTACTTGTAAAGATAAATCCAGCGAACCCAAACACGCCATAACACAAATCATAGTGTGAATCCAACCGAGTTGCACTATCCAAGTCATACCATACTTTAGAACGGGCTATCATAATTGAATGCGTATATAAAATTTAGTGTCTGTGCTGTTGACCAATGAGGAGTTCCCTCTTCTGGGCTGAACCCTGGGTACAGCATAGAGATCATAGTGAACTTTATAGCGGGCTACAGCGGGGTATATAACCAAATATAGTGTCTCTGCTGTTGACTGCAGAGGAAAAAGGGACTATCCGGTATACGGTGTCCGGACTGTTGACCTTTAAGGAGTTCCTTTGTCTGGAGCCAATCCTGGGTGTAGAATCAGGTCGTGTATCATGCAAAAATAAGTCTTCAAAACAAAATCAACCTGCACAATTTCAACGCCTTAGGATAAGAGTTAGTGGTTTAAATTGAGATTATAAGATTTGACCAAAACATACTAACTAACGAACTAAGAAGGCAAGTTAAATAAAAGCTTGTAAGAACGAGATGTTCAACATTTATATCATATTTTGTATAGTAAATGGTGGACTTATAGCTAATTAAAAGAGACAAAAAAGGAGACCATAGTCACCAGAACGCCAATTACAAATCCTCGCGTATAGACTCATAATGAAAATGAATGGTGTGAGCACAAAAACAAAAAATACAACGCCTTATTTAAAGTAAGAACCTATATAAATACTAGGTTTATAATTATTATGACTGAAGTAAAAAAAAAAAAAAAAACAGTATAACCTACCCCTACTCAAAAAATTTGAGGCCTAAGCACAATGATATAAAACAAACAAACAAGATAGTGTCATTAGAATAGTATACTCGTAGTTAGCTTGACAAATAATTAATTAATTGACACGAAAAGAAGAAGAAGAACACCAATTTGACCTGATTCACGGTCTCTCCACCTCTTTATAAGTTACTAGCTGAACCCGCAAACGTTGTTTTGCTTATTTTTTTTTTTTTTTGAAAAATAGATGTTGGCCGATTCTCAGACCTACCCGATATGCACACAAAATTTCATCAAAATCGGTCAAGCCGTTTCGGAGGAGTATGGCAACGAAAACTGTGACACGAGAATTTTATATATGTATTAGAAGAAGATGATTAACTTATCTAGCAAAGTACCGATTCTGTTAAATTTTTACCTGACTGCGACGAACGGTTACGTTTTTATCTGGTAGATGCCACTCCGAGCATAGTCTACCAAGTTGATATTTATTACTAACGGTTCCCCGCGACTTCGTATGCAATCCAGGATGAAAATAATAGATATGTCCTTACCCCGGTCATAGTCTATCTGTGTGCCAAATTTCATCCAAATCCGTTCAGTTGTTTTGGCATGAAAGCGTAACAAACAAACTTACTTTCACATTCGTTAAATTAGTTAGGAAGTTAGGATACTTAGCTGCTGTTAAACCTACTCTTATTTGGATGTCCGTATGTTGGTCAATGAATGGCATATCAGTCCATAGATTTTCATTTCTCAACGTGGGTATTCTAATAGGCTCCAGGTGAAGGCGAACGCGAAGGGCAAATTTGAAAAGACACAGCTCATACCGCATTCAGAATCATGGCTAGGGGAAAGTGTTAATTATTTTACACCATTATGGCGGCCGTCCGTGTGAACTTCGGGGTGGATTATTTTTTGTCCAATATTATGCAGTAAAATAATTATGAAAAAAATATTGCTGCTTTCCGATAATTGATAAACAATAGATTTATAAGTTGCGCTAACGGTACAATTTTTTTTACCAAAACAATGTTACTACAAAATGTTTTGCGATAATAATTTTTATATCATGAAGTTTCTCGTTTGAAGTCAACGTAATAATTGACGTTTACAATACAATGTAAAAGTGACTGTTAGTTCGAAGACAATGTACGGCAAAGTTCAACTAACACGCGAACCGATCCCACATGGCTGTATTTTTTCTACCTTCAATTTTAAGGAAAATGTAAGTCTTAGGTCGTGGGCAGACCCGACTCAAGACTGTCTTTAGACACATTTACGAAAAAAATCTAAAATTAAGGTGCAAACATGGTATTTTTTATCGTCGAGATTTTCATCCACTCAAACGTCAAATTTGAAACAAAATATTTGCGTAATTGTCAAGAGTTCTTGTCGTTCAATTACAGTTTTTTGTTGTATTCTAGGGTAAAGCGAACAGGAAGAAGTAGTGTTGGAAGGCCTCCCAAAAGACCAATGACCTTGTGAAGGCCTCAGGAATCCGCTGGATGCGGGTAACACAGAACCGGTCGAAGTGGCGGTGCTTGGGGGAGGCCTACGTGCCGCAGAGGACGTGTTTCGGCTGAAATGATAATGATGATTTGAATAAAGTTGACTTTCAACGAATAGTTATCGTCACTTGAAAGTTGATAGATACAAGTTCTTTGCAGGCAATTTATCATCCAAGCGAAAATGATGGCCGCCATCTTTGATTTCAATTTTGTCTCTTGTTCTTTCTTTGCCAGCGCTCCAGAAAACTATGGAAATGACATGATAAAAATGTCGACGATAAAAAAGAACCATACCCATCAGTCTGATCAATGTCCTCGGCAAAATCTATGAGAGGTTTATCTATAACCGTCTCAGAGACTATGCCGAGACAAAAGGCTTCATCCCTAACGAACAGTTTGGTTTTCGAACTCAACACTCTTGCGTACAACATGTCCACGGTATCGTCGAACACATAAACGTTGGTTTCCAACGAGGTTTGATGACGGGTGCTGTTTTCTTCGACATAGCGAAAGCATTCGACAAAGTCTGGTACAACGGCATACTAGATAGGCTGCACCAACTTGGTGTGCGAGATCGTCTCGTGCTCATCTTACGGGACTTTTATCGAACCGCTCCTTTCGTTATCGCATCGAAGGAGCGCTATCCTCCCTCCACCCCATTCGCGCAGGAGTCCCTCAGGGCTTTGTGATTTCTCCCCTCGCTTTCACGCTATTCACCTGCGATATGCCCAAATGTAGTTAGACGCAGTTGGCTCTGTTCGCAGACGACAGGGCCATTTACTACACCGGCTGCGACCAGGACTCGATATCTCGCACTACCCAAACTCAAGTCAACTTGCAAGCTTGGCGCTTGGTGTAGAAAGTTGAGAGTCGAAGTCAATCCCGACAAGAGTCAAGCGGTTCTCTTGTCGAAGCCCCCTCGACCGATCAACATGTTCGGCAAGCCGATCCCTTGGGAGAACCGAGCCAAATCTCTATGTGTGGTGCTCGACCAACACCTCTCCTTTTCAGAGCACATTAAGGTGGCTCGTTCGCGCGCCGCCTTCGCTCTAGGTAAACTCCACTTCGTCCTAAATGCACGTAGCAAATTGTCACTAAAGTGCAAATTGCGTATTTACACAGCGTGCATTCACCCGATCATGACATATGCCAGTGCAGTCTTTGCACACGCCAAGCCCCATCTCTTCAATATAATGCAGAACCTCCAGAACAAACTCCTCCGTAGGACAACAGGCTACCCTTGGTACGTTCGCAACGAAATCCTCCATGTCGACCTCAAAATTCCCACTATCCGTCAATTTTAGAAACGCAACTCAAATCGCTTCTTCGATACCGCCGCGAATCACCGCAACCCTCTCGTTGTCAAGCCCGTAAGTTATATTCCCTCCACCATTAGTCAAGTCCGCCGTCCCAGGCATGTCCTCACCGACCCCGATGACCACATAACTCTCATCCAGGAGAGAAGTGGGGCTACGAGTATAGTGCACAAAATATATAAACCGACGTTCCGACCTCGCAGCCGAGGTCCCTCGCGAAGGCCCCGACGTAACTGATAGATAGATAATAATAATCATCAAAATCTGATCCAGCCTGTCCCATCTTGCTGTCCTCCCTCCAGCGACGCCCTAAGCCGAGGTCTGTACCCCACAGGGGGTGACTTTAGCGAGCTGTCGCTTAGTAATGTAAGTTTTTCGCCCCTGGCTTTGAGTTCGCTTAAGGCAGCCACAGGATAGTCCGATTAAGTAGTCACGACCCCTCAAGGTCAACAACGAGATGCCATTCATAAAAAAAAAGAAAAAAAGAACCATACTTGCACCGCTGTTTTAACTTAATGACGAAACTCTTCCGTCTATTATAAACAATACTGTTTTTTCCTGAGACGCTGTTTAAGGCTGTTCCTAAGGCAAGAAGACTGCATACTGTGGCTGACTGAATATCGCTCTATAAAAAGAATAATAACTACAAACCGTTTTGTATTTTTTTAAAGATTTAACTATTTGGTTTAGACAAAACAAATATAACTCTGGTTTGCGCACTGCCTTAAAGACTCATTGTGAGTTCAACTGAGTAATTTCTCAGCTCATTTACATGTGACCTGCTTAATTGTGTACTAATTGAATTGTTGTTATACTTTCATTTCTAATTAGTGATATTAACTAATTGATTCTTCTGAAGTTCACGTTGTGATTATTATTGTTTCTAAATGGACATTTTCACGATTATTAGGAGCTAATAGTGAACGTTGTGTGTTAAAGTTCTATAACAAAAGAACATTGATTCAATGATTTTTCGTAATCAATTTTGGAACGTAGAGTATCAACGCACGTGCCAGGAATAGGTATATCTAGAACTTTCGATTTCAACTCTTTGTGGGGTTGATACTGACTACCTTAATAAAATGAATTAACCAAAAAAGTAAAGGCTCGCCCCCGTTAAGTGTGATTAAACATAACTGGTGAAATGTGTGTGTACTTTTAAACCTCTGCCTTGCCCTTTGAGAAATACATATGTGATGTTATGTGTGGGTTTAATGAACCAAAAAATCAGCTTAAAAGTTATTATCATAACACTTTTTAGTAATCTTCATTCTCATACGACAGAGATATCTTTGAGTTATTTTTCGCTAAACGTCCAATACGATCCAATTGCAACACTATTGCTCACATTGCAAGTTGCTCTAGCAATTTTAGCACTCATTTCGAGTTCCTCAGTATAAAGATTACCGAAATAATCGTTTAAAATTGTATAGTTATGAGTGTGTGAATTTAGTTTAAAGACGTGTCGAATGGCGGTCAGGAGTTTAAATCTAAACAAAGGGTCAATTAAACCAGTAGGTCAATTTTTTGTCGCAAATAACTATAGTAAATAGTTAGAACAATTTGGTGATTGTTATCATTCTCACGGTGGATGGATATGTAACACATCTATGTTTTATTTTGGTGGAAGTGGGCTGCAGGCTGGCTTTTTATAATAATTAATAATTTGATGATGTTTATCGTGGTTGTATCGTCGTATCTATGCAGGCTTATCAAGCACCTTCACTTAAGATGGTTATACAGTTCGATTCAGGCTGTATAAAATATTTTCACCTGACAACGGCGAAGCCAAAAGGAAGGGTTATTTTTTGGTCTTTTAGTTATCGACAAATCATGAAAGGGAGGGGAGAAATTTAGAGCTGTGGGAAATGAGTTTGTGCCTACAAAATAGAAGTATACCTACTGAGACGTAAGGATCCCGAAAACAGGCGCGACACAATGGCACCGCTCGTCGCGACGCACGCGGGCCGGCCTTTGTGTCGCGCTTAGGCGTCGCGCCAGTGTTTACGAGACTTTATACTACTAAGACAGTTCTAGTTATGTTTATTCTCTTTCTGGTTTAATATGATGTTGTTTCTCTGCGGTGCGGAATAGGGTTCAAAAGTTCGAAAAGATATGCACGAAGTTGCGTGAGAGAATGTCTAAAAAAATTACTTCAATTAATGTATTTATGCTCATGCCCTTTCCATTAAGTCATAACTGAAAATAACAAAAAATACAGACATGCAACAATAGTTTACATCATCATTCTTAATTTAATTTTCACTTTTTCTTGTTTTATTGGTTGAATGATTATGCCTAGTCAACGGCAACGCAAGGGGTTCCTCTGTTCTATCTACATAACTATATGTGTATTTAGCATAATATTTGAATGACGAATAAGCAAGCTTTGTTAGTGACGGATAACGATTAGAAATTACACATATTTGACAGGAATACCAATGAAACATTTCATGGTTACGCTTTGAAGAAAAGTAATTAGCTTACAAGGAAACAAGATTGTACATATGATACTTATGTTTGTCAACAAACAACTAGTGGATCGTTATCCACTTGGAAAATAATTGCTTTGTTAGGTGTTAATTACGCGAAACACAATAGCGTTTATTGTAAAGTGTCAATTGTTATTTATACTGTTAGTTTTTCATTGAAAAGTTATTTTGTTGCTTCCCTGAACACGATGTAGATAACTTACTTGATTGATATCATTATGTATTTGTAACAATTTATTTCTGCCAATAGCTGTAAGTATGTGGTTAGGTGCTTACCTTTCATAATTATCACACCAGTTCAATGAACTTTTAAAACGATCATAATTTAAAAATTCGCAACCTGTGATTGTTAGTATTCTCACGACATCAGTGTTAATCTCACCTATTAAAGTTCGAAATAAGGCATCTAACATCTATGTACTTACCTAGTAAAAAATATAACTTCTTTTTTTACGGTTTTCTTTCCGATCGGCAGCGATCTGCTAGATATTTACACTAATAGGAACAAGTCATGCAGTAAAGAACGAAAAACATAGAGCCGAGAATGCCTGAATGGCTCAATCACAAAAAAGTCCCTTATGAAAAAAAAAAAACTAGATTATGTGTAAAAGGGTATGCGAGATACATTGTTATTTACGAGAAGTAGAAGGGACGAAGTTGATCCTGTTTTAACGTCTCTTTGCTGCGGCACATGATGTTATGAATAGTTATGATAGTTCAAAATACACTTTTAATTCAAGCACTTTATTTAAAGAGCTGAACAAAATATTAGAAAGAATGTAATAAAGAACTAAAGCCTTCACAGCTGTATAAATGTTTCAGGTTTTGACTATCATTTATGATATTAAAATATTAACAAAGAAGACTAAAATATACGGCAACATTATTAATTTTTAGGGTGGGAAATCATCAAATGACTTCTCCCGCTCTGGGTGGAGCGGGAGGGCGTGTCAGATTTTTACTGTCTAAAACCCACCCGTGTTCCTTCAGTTGCCTGTGCCAGTGCCACGGTATCTCTTTCGAACAAAGGTCTACATCTAACACTACAATAACAATTTACTTTCCCATCGTATCAGAAAGACCTTAGTCCAAATAAATAGGATTGGACTTCTGATCCGATAATGCCACAGGCTGAAAAGGTTTAGAAGTATTTTAGTCAATAGAAAGTTAACTTGGTTAACATTTTTTGGTCAGTCTATGCTCTCCCTTCTTATATTTTCTACCGCCCAACACAATGTTAAATTCATAGCTTTTTAATACAGAGTGATTTGAATAAGGACCTTGAAGAATCTAATTATTAAAGAAATATCTACTTTCTTAGTGATTAAAATGTCATTGCCCTAGCCTAGCCTTACGGCCGAACTCAATAACGTATCTATCTCCAATTTTGGCGTACTATAGACAGAAAACCCTACCAATCTCTGGTTTTAACACCCCAATAAAGCCAAAGTATGTGACACTTTAACGTGTTGACAGCTATTTGTTTGAAAGGGATTCATAGAATTGTACTGTCAATCATCAGTAGCGATCTGTCTTAGGTTACTGGGTTTGGCCGTAAGTGGGTGTATTACTTTTATCTTTACGTTCAACTAAATGAAATGAATCTAAATGAGTATATAAGATAAAATATGTACAATAGATAAAAAACTTAACATAATGTTACCTAGAATTTATCTAAAACGTCTACCTATCTATCTACAAAAGTAGTTCCAATTTTAAAATATTATCTACTTAATTATTTTAATTTTAATCCGTTGCAAACATAGACATACAGACACATATGAAACAAAATTATGATTATCGGATTCTGGGGGATTTTCGTATATATTATATGTAAATTAATTGGGTAAACGTACAGATTTATCATTTTATTGGTGACTGTGTTTAGCTAGTATTGCATCCCGTATTCACTCGTCCAGCCAATTTTTGCTTCTTCTCATACGTCTTTGACAAAAGAGAGAAAGTTAATACACGAGACTGTTGTCGGAAATACATCAAAGTAAAAATTAAACGACGTTCCTTCAAAGCACTTTTAAAGATTTCTTTGAAGGAACGTCATTTAATTTTTGCAATAATTGTTGCTTTGAATTGATAGAAAGTTTATACTTTCAAGTGGGTTTTAATTGAAAAAATATATAATGAGAAGACTTTATCTCTCAATGTTTAGAGTGCTAGATTACAGAATTTATATTATTTCTAAAAAGGTTGAATGGATGGATGGATTGATTGATGATTACCATTAATGATAATGTCACCTCTTCTCACTTATTCTCACAGTAGAATATCGTTTCACAGCTGTCTTTATTTTAATACTCATCGCAAATCATATTTATTTTATATATGTTTATTTGCGTTCCACAAGGTAAAAAGATGTTAACAAAAGGCTTAGAAGTAAGATCTGCCCTGAAGTAGACCCTGTCAAGGCACAGTTTTCTCAAATCAATTCTATGTTTTAATCCAGATTTATGACTGAATAACTTTTTGCAATGCGGGTTAGGGCTTTAATTAGGCACTTATCCCAATTTGGGGCAACATTAATAAAAACTGTCCGTTTAAATACTATAAACAAACAAACAGACTACTGCCACTTAAGTTTATCCTACAAACATTCTTAAATTCGGTTAAATAAATCCGACACTGACCTTAGATCTACCGATCTCTCATTTACAAGCAACACTCCACAGACGCCATGTTTTCCCATAGTTAGTAAGACATATACCCGACGTTCAGCAAAGAATGCTGTTTTGGTATCAACTTCCCTTGCATTGTGTCTTGCATATTGACATCAATTATTTTGTAGGTGCATTCGTAATTCAATGCTTGCAAAATTTTTGTGTACATAAGTTTATGTTTATGTTTTTTGATAGGTAATTTAAGACAGATGAGATGAACCACTTTCTTGTGCTTAATGTCGCAAAAAAAGTTAATTTTTAACGCAAGAGCTGAGTTGCAGCTAAGGCATAAAAGGTCATAAGGTTGAGGGTTGCGAATCAGATTGCCCGAGATTGAGTGCGTAAGAAGTACCTAAATCTCGAAAAGTATCTGATAAAACTTAACAAAATAAATGCTTGATTAATTGATTGAAAGTATAAACAAACCCTGTTTTGGTTAAATTCTTACGCAATCACTCAGTAAAGGGAATTGGTAACACATCTGTATTTAAAAGATTAACACTTTATCAAAATATTATTGTTTGAAAAACTGTATTGAATTGTAATTGAAAAATCATCGACAAAAATTGTGGTTATAAAATTAGCCCCAACAATAAAACATATATTTGTGTGTATTATTTAAAATTGGAATTTCGGGTTTTAAGCATTCCAATATTATAAACAAAGCACTCAATTTATAAGTGACATTATTAATTGGCTTACGGTACGTTTTCTGATCTACTCGTTTACCTACATTTTGATGCTTACAAACCGTAAGTATCGGAAATCTTTGACGTTATTTTAATTTCAATACATAATAATAACTGTAGATACCCCTAGAAAAAAAAATCTTGTGTAGGAATGAAGTTTATGTAAATACATAATTTTATTAAATAAAACATGTTATATGGAAATGCGAATTCGTTTTTGTATCTTCGAATATTTAACAAGGTCTTAGAATGTACCTAATATTGTGATATTTTGACATGCTAATTGTGTGCCATTACAGATTTTTGTTAAATTAAAATAATAAAATATCTAAGAAAGTGATGGCCAAAGCAAATCATCAGTATAAACCTTGATTAATTTATCCGACTGATAAAAATGGCAAATATGGCAATCATCTTTTTGGTTATAATTGGATGATTATCAACAGGCTCTATGTGTATGGACTGATTGTGATAATAAAGCTTTTTTTTTTAATATGTTTTAAGAACAATCTTGATCATATCAATCAAAAGGCTTTTTTTATTATTTATTCTTAGCTTGTAATTGTTAGGCTGCCACGTTGGTCTAGTGGTCGCAATCGCTACTGCGGAGCATGAGGTCCTGGGTTCGATTCCCAGGTCGGGCAAAGTGTCATTGAGTTTTTCTATCTGGAATTTCTCAATAGCAGCCTGGAGTCTGGATTTGTGCCCGGTTGATGGCAATAGGCTCGCCCCCTATTACATGGGACTTAAACGTAACTGGCGAAATGTAGGTGTACAGGTACACCTCTGCCCTACCCTTCGGGGAAACAAGCTTGTTGTCATTTGCCGGTGTAGTAACATTTACGCAATCTCAGTCTATGTCCTGGCCCTGACTTAAAGCGATGGACAAATTGTATTTTTTTTAATGATTAGGTACGAGGCTTTTGGCTACTATGTGCGTGTATTTTATGTCATTTTATTTTGTAATGTGCGTTTTGTTTGTGCAAAATAAACAACTTTTCTTTATTTATTTTTGTCATGTTGGTTGTCTTTGCAAACAATGGGCTCACACAATCTCCAGGCGAGGGTGTTTTAAAAGCCAACCATGGGAAATGGGCGGGAGGCACTAGCTCTCTCCTGCCTGTTTATAACTTGTCATTATTGAACAATTGGCAGGTATGGCAATTACAGAAAGGGCTGTTCTGTTATTATAACCGATCTACTCAGGCGTTTATTTGAATCCATCGATACAGTATCATAAGTTAGCATCCATAACATATCGAGACCTCTCCGTGCCTCGGAAAGTACGTTAAGTCGTTGGTCCCGGTCATTCGTAGATCTTCGGCAGTCGTTACGGTAGTGCCCAAAAATCTGAAAACCAGTCTTATTGAGGGGCATCGTGTTAACCAGTAAATGTAAATTTTTTATAGTGGAAAATCCTCGTGGACGCCCAGACTGCCTCACATATGAGCCAGTCTGGGAAGTGCCGGACTATTACCAGCTAAAACCCACTCCTGCCTTAGCTTAATGTCCCTCTGACATCTTCAGAGCCCTTTTTATTCAAGCCATCAATTGTGATGGCTGGTAATTGGTCCAGGCCATGTAATCTGTTCATTTCATGATGATCAATATGACGCATGCAAAAATAAGGAATTGCTTTTCTTGGTTTCCGTATACAAAGGGTGTCAACGGGACCCTTTTACTAAGCCTTCGCTGTCCGTCCGTGCGTCCGTCCGTCCATCCGTCTGTCTGCCAGCGGGCTGTATATCGTGAAACGTAAGGTAGGTAAACAGTTGAAATTTTCACACAGTGTGTATTTGTTGTTATCAACAGATATAAAAAAAAAAAGTTAAGAATTTAAGGGATAGAAACGTGTTTTTTCGGCCTTTTGGTACGAAACCCTTCCTGTGCGAGACACACTTGCACTTGCCCGGACTTTTTAAGCGACTACTCCAAAAACTTAATCGACAAGGTGTCTTCTACAAATTAAAGAATAAATAATATTTTAACTTTTGATCTAGCTTGTATTTAGCAATAAAATAAGTACCTACATGTGACTCACATAAATAGGACCAAATAGTTTAAATATATAATTTCGATGTTTTGGATATTCACTCTTACGATATCAAGAACTTTTGCCCAGGCTATATTCCCACACTTACGTGATCTGAATAAACCATTCTCTGATAGTAATCAGCAACATGAACAAATTGCTAAACATATTATTACAAGGACCCCAAGTTTATTGAAAGGTCCAGAATATTCTTGACGACTACTTTCGGAGAAGGGCCTCGTCTATAATCTATTATTCCACAGTTAATGTTGCCTAGACATCAGACTTAGCAAATTGATATAAACTTGTTGTGCCTGACAGGAGCCCTGAGGGAATCGTTGGTTAATCACCGTGGTTGTAGTCCAGTATGGAAGTTTCTAGTCTACGTAAAGCATTTTCTTTGGTGTGTTGTTATTGTAATGTTTTTAGTAACACGATGTGTCTTGTTTTAATGAGGATCTAGATAATAGGTCTAGTGGTCGCAATCGCTACTGCTGATCATAAGGTCCTGGGTTCGATTCCCAGGTCGGGCAACGTAAATTGAATTTTTCTGTCTGGAATTTCTCATTAGCAGCCCGGAGTCTAGATTTGTGCCCGGTTGATGGCAATAGGCTCGCTCCATATTACATGGGATTTAAACATAACTGGCGAAATGTGGGTGTACAGGTACACCTCTGGATAACCCTTCGGGGAAACAAGGCGTGATGTTGTTGTATATAAAAAAGTGGTCACGCACAACGAAGGGTTCCGAATATATTCCAAGAACAAACTTAACATTGTAGTTGAAAAACATGTTCATACATCGATATACGTCAAGTCTCCAGCTGCAAATGTAAGTTTGTCATCGTAAAAAAAGATTTTATTACGTGATAAAACTACAAATTAAAGATTTTCGGACTTTATTATTACTTGAGCTGTGAGACGGTGCTACTAGTAAAAGAGGAATGCCCATTTTTCACCTGACTATGTAAAGAAATGAAATAAATCTTAAAATACAGCTAATTGAATCGTATATTAATTACGCTAATCACAATGTTAGAAGAAACGCAGGGTAAAAAGATTTTTTAATATTTCTTTATGCTTGTCTTATATTTCGTTAAGAGTAAACATATTAGCATGTTTTGAACGCATCTCAACTTCCCATTTTTACGACGTTCCATTTTACATACTGCTACTTGACTTTATTCAACTCTGTTTCTGAGTTTCATGCATTATTTGACGTTTTATATAATCAGTTACCATGTTTTATTAGTCTTTGTATAATACAGATTAATTAAAAATAACATCACAATTAAATTATTTAATCATGTAATATGTAATTGAGTTAGACTGATTGAAACGGTTTTTTTGACGTTTGACAGTTATGCCTGACACTCAATTTATAGTGACAATCATAAATAGTCTAAGCAGTGACATAAGGGCAGTTGGTTTCAAGGAATTCACAAAGTAAAAAAGTCGCTAAAGACCATAGATTTGTCTTATTAGGTAAGTATTCGTATTTTAGACTAAACTTCGAGCGTTATTTAATTCGTGCTAGCACATTTATTTCTTTGTATTTGGTGAAGGGAAATCCTAACCTAAAAAGTAACATTAATATTTTTAGGACTTCGTAGCGTTTAAATCGTAAAAATGACCATATGACATTATGTTATAAACATACAGGTATGCTTTCTACTATACCCCCTGGAACGTACAAAGTCAGGAGAAGTCCGCGTCAAAAAAGGTCAACATTCGTACAAAGTCAGGAGAAGTCCGCGTGTGTGTACTCAGCATCATACCGCTATATTGTCTCTGCCCGGCCACCTATCTCGCTCTAACTTGTACCAGAGTGTAGGTAATAGAGTAGGCTAGCCATACAAAACGCAAGCTAAACATTGCGTGACATGCTCGACATGGAATGTTTCAAATATGACGGCCACGGTGACGCGTCCATTACGTTTCAAAACTCGGATTTTCAACACCCAAATTAATAACCATGAAGCTATTAATACACCTTTCACGGATTAAACAGCATGGACGGGTAAGTAATCAACAGTTTTTAATAGCAGCATTGTGTAATGTTTAGAGATTTAGGACTGAACTTGTTAATTCAACAAAAACAGTTAGGAATTTCGCGCGTCATGGCTGTACTTTTCGACTCGTTAAGAGTGGAAAATACACTATTGACTGTAAAATGTCTGTCTAAACATGATTTAGATACGTTACTACGTATGTATTAGCCATTTAAATAGTGAAATACAATGTAGTTTTGCGAAATTATTTAAATGTAAAAAGGTAAACATTGAAAAAAAAGATGCGGACTTATTCAGACCGGTTACGGTCAGGCATTCGGTGTTTATGTCACGTGACCGACGCCATGTTTTTTACTAAATTGTACACAGTATCGACAATACCGACAATGATCAGTAACATATTTTTGACCGACTTGAAGAAAAATAATTATTTTTTATTTTATTTTAATTTTTTTATTTTATGTTTTTTTAATATTTTTAATTGCTTTTTAACCAGGTTTGAGGAATGTGTGACGGCACCCATCGAGCATCCTCGACAGAGTCTGCGTGATCAGGACATGTTCCAGCACCCCACCTATGGTAAGTAGCTGCTGATTTTTTTTTCAGGTCGGGATGGGGCTAGGGGCAAACAAGTTCCCACAGATGTTTTACCTACTTATTATTTATTACACAGGAAGCGAAGCAGACTCCGATTCGAGTGATGACGACGATGTGGTGCCGTACCTGGGACTTCCAAGGGCGCTGAGGAGCTTCTGGGAGACGCCACTGGACGTGGAAGATGACCACCTCCTAGAAGCTCCTCCTGTTCCTACCGTTACGCCCATGGAGACTTTAAACTTTTAACTTTATCGTGATTTGCGTTTTTTTTTTTTTTTTTTAGGTAAAAAGTAAAAAAAAAACCATAAGAATTTCATACTAAAAAGAAATAACTCAGACCTGTTTGAAAATCGCATGATATTAATTTTGTGTTTCATTGTTGTTAAGATTTGACGTTCTGGTTGTTTCCTGTACTGTGTCCTTTGATTTTTTATTACTTTTTGTGCAAAAAATGCGTGTTTTATGATTTTCATTTGTTTATTTTGATAATGTTTTCGTTAGGCAACATGCCTTTGTGTATTGTTTTTTCATTAGTAAATATCCTACTAGTGTAGATCGCATAGTCAGATTTAAAATAAATGCAATAATAATTACTTTTTGTTTCAAAGTATGAAAGGGTCTTTTTTAACGCCTTTTTTTATGGGCTTGCATTGTGACTCACTCATTGTAAACTAAACATTTCTAAGAGCTAACGCTTTGTCTGTGTTATATTTGTGAATCAAGATAAGCAATAACGTAAACACATAAGCCGCTCGGCTCAATGACTTCCCGTTATGAATGTGTAAACATACCCTATTTTTTGCTAATCGGCTCGGGTCGCCCACTTGAGACTTGTTATTGTAATGCGAGTCCTTTGTATAAAGTGTTCGGAGAGGTCTGTTTTTTTTATTGTTTGTTGAATATGATGTGTCTACAAGTAAATTATACAATAACTGCTGGAAACAATGCTTTTATTTTATAAATATGACGACTTTAGTACAAAAAAGTGGGAAAAAGTCACTCAGCCTACTTTCAACTTACTATTAACAATAAATAACAAGGTAAGGCTATACAAACCCCTATATAATCAGATAGCTTAGTTAATAAACATTTCATAGACGTAGGGTTTGTCAAGCTGCGATGCGCAGTTTCTGAGATATCGTAGTTTGAGTGAACGCGGATAAGTCGCGCGAATTATTCGCGCGCGATACGTACGTACGTTTAATCGTGTATTTTATTCGCGTTACGGCGGAGGGGATAACTTATAACTATACATAAACTTTCATTATCAGGTTTTTAAATTTATGGGAAGTGGGCATTGTTCTTTCATGATTCTACTAGGGTACTTTCTGTTAACCTAGAATCATAGGTTTCGGTTTATTTGCGAGTATCAATATATATTGCATAAGACGCCGTATTTTTTATCGCGTTGACTTAGAAGGAGTATCAAAATATGTAGCATAGGACGCCGTATTTTTTATCGCGGTGACTTAAAAGCTTGATTTTTTAGAGCTTCAAGCGACCGTTGACCTCGTTCAGTTCAGTTCAGGGTTCAGTTTTTTCTTTTGAGGTACGGAACCCTAAAAAGGGAGGGGAAAGAATATTATTGCATTGCACCGTGCATTGCAAACTATGTTGGTAGAACAGGCCCCGAGCCTTGTGGTGTGTCCTTCACGGCAATATAGTAAAGACAAAAAAAGTGCAGATACATGGGAATGGGATGCTTTGGAATCCCAAATTTAAGAAGCAGATCCTGAACCGTCAGTGCACCCATGACCCACTTTTTGTAGGATTTCGAATCTCAAAGCAAACCTTATTTACAAACCCATGCACATTAAAATAATGTTGTCTAATTCATTTTATTATTATGTATTTCACTTTGTGACATCCCGTACTTGGCCCGTGTGGTTTGAAAATAAAGGTATTCTTGTTAATGGAAAAGTACCCGAAACATTTTTTTTTCTATGGGATCTGCCAACAAACAGCTTTGCAGTTTGGCTGTTTTTTTTTTGTAAGACGACTTTCTTTTTTTTTGAATGACAGAATGAACGCTTTTTTTTCATTTCATTCATTTCATCTTCTCACAGAGTGGAGGGCTGAATCCATACTACATAATATACTACAAATTAATAAAATTGATGTGTCTGTTTGTAATGTCAAAGTACTTATGGTACAACTACAAAACAACTTAATGTTTTTGTCTGTCTATTTGTTTGTTTCGGCTAATCTCCGAAACGGCAGGTAAAATAAATAAGTGAAATAAAAAGTCCTTATTATTCCCAAATTATATTTTTAAAACAATCTTACTAAAGTAAGTAACATTGATTAAAATTAAAGCCCTCTCGACGGGTATAGGCCTCCTCCAGTTAATTTCCTCCTCAAGGTAATTTCCAGTTTTGTCTGTTTTTTGTTTCCACAAGGCATGATTTGCCAACAAGTTGCACTATCTCTTCGTGCCAATATTCTGTTGGTCTGCCTCTTCTTTACTTTCCGTGTAGGTCTCCCGAGCGTTTGTTCTAAGAGTCTACCGGTCGTCTTCTGATCGCGCCAGATTGCCCGCCCATCTCCACTGGCAGATAGCTGATGATATAATGAGCAACCTAAGCTACTAAGCAAAAAAATACTCATGAAATCCATTTTATTTCCGCCATGCACGCGAACGAAGTCGCGGACCAGCTAGATCTAATCTGTTTGTTCTTATAATTCATAAAACTATAATATGCTAATTTAGTACCTCGTTAATAAACTAAGGAGATTGTTAAGATACCAATCACGGCTCGAATCAACGATGTTTACTTTCGTTGACATTTCGACCATGTTTTATGGTCGTTGACCAATAGTGAATGGTATTGACTGAACTCAGCCTTGGTAAATTCCCTACGCGCTCTAGAAGGTGCAATTGTTTCAATAAACGCACGTTTAAAATGTTTCGAGGTAATGAGTTCAATGATCTTTCATTTTTTGTCGGGCTTTAAAAAACCGAAGCCGAACTGAACCAATGGGCCTTATCAGAAGGCTCAAAAAACTCTTGTTTTACTGGATATTGGTCTTCTCAAATTTTGTAAATTTTAAACCGGTAGACGGTCATCGGATCTTTATCAAAACAGATTTCTATCTATCTGCAAATCACTAAAACGATCAACCCAACTATTCCAACACGAATTCTAGGTCAACTTAAATGAAAAATAGATGTTATTCCTAACGGTGTCTAAGGAAAAGCAAAAAGCTTAAGAAATAACTACTTATAATCTTACTTACTGTCCCAATTAAATTTAAGTGTAAAGTGATGGCCTGAAACACAGATTTGAATTAACCTAGATCGGACGGGTCGCTACCTTACATTGTAATTCCGAACCATCATTACTTGCACCTGTAATAAACATATTGTAATTAAAAATATTTAGGCACTGTAATTACATGGGGAATCTTACTACTGTTGGCTAAATGTACACTTTATGTAAACGTTCTATTATTTTTTATAATTTTAATATTATTATTTTGTTTTAATAAATAATCAAGTTATATACTCACTATAATGATACTGATACACATTTTTTATAACGACTATTAATGACACGGTGCCGAGATGGTAATGTTTCGTGGGCATGATGAATTCATGGGTGCCGAGATAGGACTAAACCAGGTTTTGACCGCGTAGGTATTGCACCATTCTATGAAACACTGGATTTTTTCTTTGAAATACGACGAAAAATTTGTACGCTAGGGGGTCTAGAATGAGAGGATCCGGCAATTGGGACTCGAAGTGGCCCTGTCATGTCCGAGGCCATGTGTTTTCACGGCCCTCGGAACGCGCCACAGTCGGGTTCCCAGATAACGGCAGGAGGGTTTCACATCGGTGTCGCGGGACGTCACGACACATCGTCGTGCACGCCACAATAGCGGCGATCAGTCTCCACACACAGACACAGGTCCTCACCGGAAATGGTTGTTTCGGGAGGTTCCTGTTTCGCATAAAGCGGGAGGAAACGCCCGGTTGTCACCATTTTGTGGATCGCCCAGAAGACACGGTGGAGCATACCGTGGAGGCCTGCCCAGCTTGGGCGGAGCACCGCAGTGTCCTCGCGGAGGCGATCGGCGGCGGCGATCTCTCGCGTCCGGCCCTGGTCCAGGCCATGGTACGGAGCGAGAGGGAATGGAAAGCCGTCACCTCCTTCTGCGAAGCAGTAATACTCGCAAAGCAAGTAGGAGACGGAGCGCGTGTGGGAGAGAGCCTTGCACCCTCATGCCCCTAGTCGCCGCAGGAGACGCCATGGGCGTAGGGAGTCGCCTGAAGATTCCCACCGTAGGCGCAGGCTTGTGGCGAGTAATGGGTAGCTCGCCGTCTGGTGAGGACCAGGCCCGGGTCGACGGCGCGTCGTGTTCCACGCGCGCCTCAAAGAGATGTCAGCACACAGTGACGGGATCCGATAGAGCCGCTGCCTCAGTGCCGCGGGATGTTCGAAAGAGATCACGTGGCCCTGGCACAGGCAACAGAAGGAACACGGGTGGGTTTTAGTCAGTAAAAGTCTGACACGACCTCCCGCTCAACCCAGAGCGGGAAATGTCATTTGATAATTTCCCATCCAAAAAAAAGGCCTCTACAATCATATGCTGATTTCAGTTTCCGCGACTGACTGACTGACAATGTTATAGATAGAGACATGGCAAAAAAGAATTTTGCCTATATAGAAGGTTATAGGGCTACAAGCCGTGTGCTCGAAGAGATTTTCAGTGAATGAATGAATTCAAGATTTTATGAAGTAGATAGACAGTACTTTTATTATATTTTATTTTTTTGGAGTCTAACAGCAACGGGTTAACACGAAGATCGTTTAACAATCCGTCTTCATCTTGCAAATATTCAGGCCTCGGTTTCAAACACTAGTAGATAATAGCTATGTTTTATTAGAACGAGAACCCTAAAGGAATCGTTATTCATACACCCATCGCCACAAGTAGCTTCACTAATAGAGCTATTTACAATAACTACATTCACAATCTTGATACAAGGTCTTAGTAAATCATTAAGTTATTCACAACTTTATTTATTTGTTGCAATAGCAAGAAACGGAAAACGAAGTCTCGCAAAGGAAAATAACCCATATTTTCTCAGTTATGTTTAAGAACATTGTAATAGGGGGCGAGGCTATTATCATCAAATGGGCTCAAATCCAAGCTGCTACTGAGAGAAATGACATTAGCATTTAGTACCTACCCTTTTTTTTTTTGGGAGGAAAATCATCAAAGGGAGGGCGTGTCAAAGTCAAAACATTTAGGCATACTAGGCAGACTTTTACTGACTTAAACCCACCCGTGTGCCTTCAGTTGCCTGTGCCAGGGGTATCTCTATCGAACAACCCGCGACCACGGTATCTCTTTCGAACAACCCGCGACCCTGGCAGGCATCGGCCCTAACGGACCCCGTCAATTAGTGCTGACATCTCTTTGAGGCGAGAAAGGGAGTACAACGAGAGGAATACATCGCGCGGTCGTCTCGGGCCTGGTCCTTGCCATACGGCGAGCTACCCATTGCTCGCCGTTCGCAAGCCCGCTCTTACGGCAGCCGGAAATCTTAGTCACTAACCCTGCGAAGTGATCTGGTCTTTGAAACTTCAGGGAGGTTATTAATTGTCGGTTTTGTTTATTTAATAATCAACTTTATGACGAAACAATATTGATTACGTACCTATTACAAGCTTAATTTCGCGATTTTAGTTATTTTGGTATAGAATGTATACCAAAATAACTACGTAATCAATATTGTTTCGTCATAACGTTGATTATTAAATAAACAAAACCGACAATTAATAACCTCCCTGAAGTTTCAAAGACCCAGATCACTTCGCAGGGTTAGTGACTAAGATTTCCGGCTGCCGTGCAAATAAATCAATATACCAACCACTGTATACTTTTCAAATCAATCTACAATTTTATCATTTACAATCCGCAGTTGTTCCGGTGTCAAACGTAATGTGTAGGAAGAATAATATGCTCTGTGTTATATAAATAATGTTTTACTTAACAATGGTTACCTAACGTATCACATCTAGGCTGATTTTAATCGGAATAAACAGAATCAGGCACAGAATTAAAATGAAATTCTTGGAGAGAAATCAAACTAGTTTTTCACATGATTTTAAAGTAAAAATGTTTTATTTACATATAATTAGGAAAAGCCGCTGACACTCACTCACGTATCTAACGATACACATACACCAATCTAGCTGTTTGAATAGCATTAGGCAAGGTGATATTTTAATTTAATTTAAATTCATTGATCAAAAATTCTTGAATAAGACATTAGCGCGTCATATATTAATTCCAACTTGTTTGCAAAGATTTCACGCCTATCTACGTGTAGGTAAGCTTATACTAAAAAGGTTTAGGTAGTTAAATAAAGCAATCTTGATGTGACTTTTAACAAAAACACATTTTAAACAATTAAACTACTGCTTGAACTAATGGTTCAATTGATTTAGTACCTAATCATTATTGTTGAATTTACATGGGTTTTATAGCATTTTAATTTTGAACTGAGTGAATGATTAAAAAGACACATCAAGATTGTTTACCTTAATTTAACTACCTAAACATTTCTAGTATAGGCGTGAAATAAAAAATTCCGTCCATAAAGATATCTGGGTTGTAACATCATTAAATCAATAAATTGAAGTAAACAAATTCACATTCACAGAAGCAGATTCGCCACTTTCCTACAAGATTGTGAATTAATATTATTTATCCTTGAGCAAACATCAGAAACAGATTAAGTCTCAATTCGGAAAAGGTTAATGATAACTACGCTCTTTGATTTATAGCTGTACATTCTAAATAACACCGATTTGTGGCGAAGGCGGCTTTTAATAATTGTTACCTTTAACTTACACTTTCTAACTATCAATGAAAGTTTAAAAAATAATGGACACTATATTTTGAAATTCAAGTAGGTACGTAATATATAGACAGTTTTAATGTTAGGATCTAGATCTGTATACCTTATTGGTATACAGATCTTCAGTGTTCTTCAGAAAGGTCAGCGAACACCCTCTCCCATACATTCGTTCCACTGTGCGGCGTGCGTGTATTACCGTAAACGAGGCAAAAGAAGTATGGAGGGATCGTAGCAGGTGGCGTCCTGTGGTTTCTGCCTAACCCCATTTTTTAACCAACGTACTAAAGATGAGCAGTGGTGGCCCAATGGTAACGGCCGCGACTTACGATTTGTAGGTCGTGAGTTCGAACCCAGGCAGGCACTTTAATTTGTGTAAATTATTTCATCACCACTGCTCTCAAAACGGTGAAGGAAAACATCGTGAGGAAACCGGCATGTCCTAGAACCAAAAATTCGAAGACATGTGACATCTACCAATCCGCACTGAGCCCGCGTGGTGGATTACGGCTCACTCCCTCTCATAGAGAGGAGGCCTGTGTCCCATCAGTGGGAACATTATAGGCTGATAATGAAAGATGTACCAAAAAAAAACCCGTGATTCCTGGGTGCTCAACCTTTTATTATAGAAATGTTAAAATCGGTTATGAAAACCAAAACAAATAACATATAGTATTATAACCTACATGTTGAGTTTAGAGGTATGGGTTTTACAAAGGGGGTCGAAATTTTAGTTTAATTTAATTTTTAACTTTGTTTTATTGTTTTATTTGTTGTTACAGTTATAGAGGCAATAGAAATATACACATTTCAACTGTCTACCTATTACAGTTCATGAAATACAGCCCACTGACAGAAAGACGAGCTGATGGGCGGATAAAATGGACGGACAGACAGCGGAGGCTTCGTAATACGCTCCTGTTGGTACAAAACCCTAATAACGTATCCAGACGATATAGTTAAATGAGATTTTGACGAATGAAGTTGATAAACAACAACAATCTTTTCAGATCAGCTTTGAACCCCATTGACGTGAGACGCAAACACTAACTTGTTTTAATATTAAACCTCTTAAAACGATTATCAGAGAGATTAATCTCTTGTTTATTTTATCCATATATCATCGCTGCCAGATGGAGTTAATTAAGTTTTGTATGTAAATAAAATAACTTCGTTCAAACTGAACTGCCATTTGCCCTTGTCAATTCCTATCTAGATATATGGTCACATTCATCCATTCGAGACGAAATATTGACGCTGCATGTGTCCGACCGTGTGCTTACCGCTTCATCTGAACCAGGTAACATAGCTCCAATTAAAACCTAGAACTCAATAATGCGTTTATTGCTGAACAACCCTTTTTGTGTTAATAGGTAAGCAATGTAGGTTTATGAAGTATTCAAATCTACGTATTGTAGCAATAACTGCTTCATTCAAACGTTATTAATTTTATTGCAACCTGTTTGGGCAGATCGGCTGTCATAATATAATAGAAGTAATTAATTTTTTATTTGATCCAATACAACTAAATTTCTCATATTTTAATAACCCCTGACCTTCGAAGCCTCCTAATGTGTTGTTGTATAATAATAACTCAGCTGTAAATTATATATTTTCTTTTGAAGACTGGTACGTATTTCGTCAATTTCCTCGTTATTGTTTCGTCTGATTCAACTATTGACCCTCACTCGCTCTATCAAAGATTCTGCTTGTATCTGTGGTCTGATTCCATATTTATTATTATTATATCTATAGATGACGACTGTTTGATGCAAGCTGAATTTCGGCTCACCCGACGGGCTGGAACGTAGTAACAGCTAGTAACCCATTGCGAAGCCTTTTTATCAGCGTTGGTCTCTCACGGCTCGGCTTACGCTTTGACTGCGTGTGCCAACCTACAAGGCCAAAATTCCCTTGTCGCGCGACGGCGCACAGTGGGTCGAAACTATGATTTTAGTGACTTAGGGCTCAACTTTGCTTTTTCACTTTTTTTTTTATGCGGATGGGTATTGCTCATTAACCTCAATAATAATTGTTCTGATGTATTATTTCCTAAACTTTATACTTTGGGTAGAAAAATGTGTTTTGTTATTTTTTTGTATGGAGCGGCTCAAATAAACTTAAATTCCTGCTAAGTAGCGTGTGATCCCGCGTTGAAACTTTATTTTTCATATACCTTGTCTGGTCTATTATCATTTGATGCTATAAACAAATGCATAAAGTTGCAACTCTGCCAAATAAATGGATCGAAAAAAATGAAAAAATACATAGAATAAAAAGCTTCATTTTTTACTTTCGTAAGTTATTTTAAGTTAAATTTGATATGGAATAGTAAGTAAAAGCACGTAATAATACACATAATTACTTAGCAACTAACAACAATACATTTAAAAGGTCCCTAATTAGCTTAAATTTACTAATACTACATATATTAGTAAATTTAAGCTAATTAGGGACCTTTATTTAAAAATGTGGATATGAAATCAATTAATTTCTATTTGTGTGTTTAATTACTGTAATTAGCTTAACCTTTTACCTTATAAAATAACAATGTTTTTCACTTTTAGTCATTACTGTAATATTAATTAGGATAATTAGTTAATGAGGGTAGTAGAAAAATTAGTAAACATTGTTTGTCACTGGATTCTGGAAGTATAAAATGACCATAATTTATTATATACTAACTAGTGTTCGTTTATTCGTACTACTACTAACATCTCGTGATTCTGATCGTCCCTTTTTCGTTATAATGGATAATTTAGTTAACAATTTAGATTTATTTATGATTTTAAGAGAGCAGGTCAAGTCACTGTCGGATAGTCAAAAATTCTTTCAATTCCTACAACATAAAATAAACGTGACCGAAGAGAACAGTGTTGAGCTCCAAAAATTCTGTACGCGCTTTTGTTCAAATATAAGTGCAAGATGGGAACGAAGTAGTCGCACGTTAGCACAGTTTGTAAGAAAAAATGGTGATTGGTTGGAACGTGCAATAAACTGGCCCGAAGGAATGATACCTGAAGCTGTGAACACTGAACAGGAAAGGCTCGAGATTTGTAATACTGAAGATGTCGAAAATCTACCACCATCTACTACAGAAGCTTCGACATCTACATTTACACCTCGAAAACCTTTCGAGGAATTGGGCTCCAGGCAAAAACGACGACGCGTTGATCAAATTAACCAATCGCTTTCGTTATCCCCGGATGAACTTAAAGCTACTACAATTGCTAGTTTAAGAAACACCGGAAATGAGGATGTAGGAAAAATTATGAACCATTTACTAAATCACCCCGAAGATCTAGAAAAAGTTAAAGAGTGTTTAAGTACAAGTAAACCGAAAAGTAGTACATATTCACCCGATAAGGCACTGTCTTTATTAGTTTCACTTAAATTAAGTAAGTGGCAGTATATAAGCCTAAGAGAAGCAGCAAGTGAAAATAGGTCTGATTTATACCCTTCTTATTATAAAATAAAACAAGCGAAGGCAAAATGTTATCCAGGGAAAGAAGACATAATTATAACTGAAGAAGGAGCTGCTATTAAACTGCAAGCTTTACTCAACTTGACGGTATCTAGGCTTTTAGAAGTGATTACTTTAGATTTGGATTCGCCAACTGAGTTACTGCTAATAAGCAAATGGGGTTTTGATGGAGCCTCAGGTCAAAGTAATTATAAACAAAAGACTGAAGCAGAGTTTGATGACTCAACTATCTTCATGGCCAGTCTAGTTCCTATAAGGCTTCAACAATGTGATGGAACAATTGTTTGGGAAAACGATCGACCCTCATCAACTTTCTATTGCCGTCCGATAATGTTCAAATTTACCAAAGAAACGCAGTCAACAGTAGTAACTATAAAAGCTAGCATAACCGAAGAAATAGAAACACTTCAGCCAATCAAGTTCAATCAAGTTGAAGTTAAGCATCAATTGCACTTGACGATGATAGACGGCAAAATATCGTCATATTTGTCAGACACATCTTCAGCTGTCTGTGATATCTGCAAAGCAAAACCGTCAGAGATGAACAATTTAGAGTCACTTGCTCAAAAAGAGAACAACGAAGAAGTGTTCCAGTATGGAATGTCATCTTTACATGCCTGGATAAGAAGCATGGAGTGCTTACTTCATATCGGTAAATATAATTTTATTAGTTCATAATTTTTTTCACGTTATATAGTTACTTGTGAGATTTTTATTTAAGTGATATTTCTTTTTGTTTGCAGCTTATCGTTTGGACTTCAAAAAATGGAGTTGCAGGGGCGATGACAAAGAAAAAATGTCACTCAGAAAGAGCGCTATACAGCAAGCGTTTAAGAAAGAATGCGGTTTACTTATTGACGTAGTCAAGCAAGGAGTAGGCACAACCAATGATGGCAATACTGCCAGAAGATTTTTTAGGGATGCAGAAACAACAGCTCGCATAACAGGAATAGATAAAGATTTAATAGAAAGGTTTCATGTGATTCTTCAGACGGTTGCATCTGGAGAGAGCGTGGATCTTTCTAAGTTTTCCGAATTTTGTAGAGATACTGCACAATTGTACGTTCACTTATATCCCTGGTATTATATGCCTTCCAGTATACATAAATTGTTAGTACATGGGAGTGATATAATTAAGCACTTTGGTGCCATACCTATAGGTAAACTGTCGGAAGAGGCAGCGGAAGCTCGTAATAAAGATTTCCGGAAATATAGAGAGAGTCATTCTAGAAAGGTAAGTAGAACGGCGACAAATGAGGATATTATACACAATCTTCTTTTGTCTTCTGATCCAAAGATCACAAGTCTAAGACCTCGAATGGTGAAACAAAATATAATGGTTCTCTCTCCAAAAGTCAAAGAGCTTCTGCTGATTTTTCCCACAGAATCCGATATAGATTTTATTGATGTAGATAATTTACAAGATAGTCATAGCGATAGTGAATAAGATTTTTTGGTAGTTTGTAAGTTTCTTGTTTTTTTTATTAGTTTATAAATGTCAAACTCATAATTGAAAGGAAATAGTAATGTTTGATGTTGTTTATAGTTAGTTTTTAGTTTGCTTGTGTTAGTTGTAGTAATGTTAGTTTACCTTTACTAATTTGTATTATTATGTACCTATCTTTACTCACTATTCAGTATTAAATCTAACTTAAAATAACATTTCATAAACATGTTAAAGTCATTAAAACAAAGAAATTGAAATTCATAGATCCCTAATTAGCTTAAATTTACTACTACTACATATATTAGTAAAGTTAAGCTAATTAGGGACCTTTTAAATGTATTATGATTAGTGTGATTAGCTTTAAATTTACTAATACTACATATATTAGTAAATTTAAGCTAATTAGGGACCTTTTAAATGTATTATGATTAGTGTGATTAGCTTTAAATTTACTAATACTACATATATTAGTAAATTTAAGCTAATTAGGGACCTTTTAAATGTATTGTTGTTAGTTGTTAAGTAACTATGTGTATTATTACGTGCTTTTACTTACTATTCCATATCAAATTTAACTTAAAAGAACTTACGAAAGTAAAAAATGTAGCTTTTTATTCTATATATTTTTTCATTTTTTTCGATCCATTTATTTGGCAGAGTTGCAACTTTATGCACACGTTAATAGCATCAAATGATAATAGACTAGACAAGGTATATGAAAAATAAAGTTTCAACGCGGGATCACACGCTACTTAGCAGGAATTTAAGGTTATTTGATCCGCTCCATACAAAAAAATAACAAAACACATTTTTCTACCCAAAGTATAAAGTTTAGGAAAAAATACATCAGAACAATTATTGTTGAGGTTAATGAGCTCTATCCATCCACATGAGGAAAAAAGTAAAAAAGCAAAGTTGAGCCCTAAGTCACTAAAATCATAGTTTCGACCCACTGTGCGGCGGCGCCGACAACAACGGATTCCCAGTACTCTTACAATTAATTCAGTTCTTAGATTTTACTGTGTACGGATCCACGGTTCAACTTAGTGCGTCATACCGTAAAGATAGTATTTTGCGTTTAGTAGCTTGTTTTTGAAAACAATTGTAATTGGTTTATTTCGATAGGGTAGGTAACTTCCAAAATAACTTGGTCTACTAACAATCAACCACTAAGTTTTACTCGGTATATCTCTTTAAATAATAGTTCAAAGCTGTTTAAATAATAGTCAGTATTTCATGTCTCACTTACAATTTAATCGCGGTTTAACAATAGTTTAATAATTTAGAGATTAGTTGTTTGCCATTTAAGTGGTACGTAAGTAGTTGAACGATAGATGAGTTGAAAATGATGATTGTTTGTTGTCAGCTACCGATACTAGAACATTTTTAAGCAGTTCATTTTGTAATTTATCAATTAAACTAACGTTAGAATTACAATGAACTTCATACTTATTTTAATTCTATAAACCATTAACGGCACACATCCAAAAGTTAAACAAACAAGTTGGTGATGAAAAGTGTTTGGTCTCAATCCCATAGGGCAAAATTATGTACTATAAAACCCATCGCTTTTATAGTACACTAGCTGACCCCGCAAACGTTGTTTTGCTTCTTTTTTTTTTTTTTTAAATAGATGTTGGTCAACTCTCAGACCTACCCGATATGCACACAAAATTTCGTACAAATCGGTCCAGCCGTTTCGGAGGAGTTTGGTAACAAACATTGAATCACGAGAATTTTAAAAAAGTATTAGATATTATTTTTGAAAGCCCTTGATACTTAACACTTTTATTTCCCAAAATATCGTCGATATCTCACGATGAAAAGTGCATAAAAGCCCAAATAAAATAGTAATGACAATATTATCATGAAATAAACGGCCTGTTTTGATTCGATTAGATACTAAAATAAGAAAGGCTTTTAATAGCGTAGTCTTTATAGGTTGAAAACGCTCAAGTGTTCATGGCGATAACTTTTGACCATTTATCAATTAATTACCAAATATCAAAATGTACATGCATAGCAAATTTTACTAAATCTTCTACTAAGAACTGCATATTTTTGCAGGTGCTTTATACGGCCTTCAGCATTTCGATTCTGTAAAAATCTCACCGTGAAGACTTGCGTGGAGTGAGCTGTCAGTGTCATCCCGTCTTGGTCAATCCCTAGCATCAGTGGCACTGACAGCTCACTACACGCTCACTTCACCTATGTTTTCACGGTGAGATGGTTCCAGATCTAGTTGATAACCATAAGACTAGTACATACAGCACATACTCCTAGCTCCCACCAATCCAAGCCAGTTTCGATTATTAGATTTCCCGTAATTGACTGGCAGTGATCAATATTACCTTCTAACGGACACACACAGACGACGGACAGATCGCGACTGATGATAGACAGTACAATTCTATCCATCCTTGTCAAACAAATAGCTGTCAACACGTTATAGGGTCGCATACTTTGGCTTGATTGTTTTTCTATCTCTAAGTACGCAAAAATTGGAGATGGATAAGTTTTTGGGTTTGGCCGTTAGTATGTGTTTGTACATAACTTTTGCCTATACTTACATAAATCCACACCCATTAGAAGCAGCAAAATACAGTTATGTATATCCGAAAGCGTTTATCTATTATTACAATACTTCTTCTTTCCACAGACTCGATTTGAATGTCGCAACTTTTTCTAAAGTAGCTATTAACATTTGAGGAAACGCTCATGTTGTGAGAAAAACGCACGTTTATCCGGGAAGTGAATATCGTAGTATGAACGAGAGTCGATCAATGTAACTACTGCATTGTTCTAGAGGCAAAGTCGTCAAAACTTCGACGAAGCGAACGTAAATTATCAACATTTCCTTAGTGTCGATGTCGGGTTGTAGTGATTTAGATGTGTATGGAAACATGGCGCATTTCAGTTTAAAGTTTGTTTTATACACAACTTTGTGTACCTATTGCGTATGAGTATGCTCATGCAGTAATTGAGTAGGTACAGTTACAGCTGATAAATGAGGCGTCGCTCGCTAACAAGCAGCAGTAGATAAGGTGATAGAGACAAAAACCTAGATGAATGAATTAATCGAGCGTCACGTATGAGCTCGCGTGATGACAGTTGTAAATAAACCGTTTTAAACCAAAATCTGTTGTTCAAAACCACGACTACATAGGCTGTACATTGATAACGTATTACTTAAAAAAAAGATAATTTACCATTTTTATTAATATTACAAAACATAGCATAACATCATGCCTTGTTTCCCCGAAGGGTTGGGCAGAGGTGTACCCATAGTACACCCACATTTCGTCAGTTATGTTTAAGTCCCATGCAATAGCGGGCGAGCCTATTGCCATCTACCGGGCACAAATCCATTTATTAATATTGTCTTTATTACAGTCATTTATATTATGCTTTTATTACTTTTTTAGGATTGGACAGACTGTAAACAATCTTGATGTGCGTATTTATTAAAATATACATTAAAAAAAAATGTTGTATCAATTAACAAAAAAAGTCTGATTAGGTTTTTACTCAGCCACTGCATATTTTTAGAATGAATATATTTTTATTTTTATTGCCCTTAATTATTCATCCTAAATAAGGGAGTATGTGTGGTCTATATCACATATCTTATTGTGTGAAGCCTCAGTGAACTCTTAAAAAAAAACTAAACCAAGTAAACCGCGAAGTGTGATTTTAAATCGTTTTAAACCAATAAGACGGTTTCAAACAAAAAGGTTTAAAACGTTTAAAATAAGCATTGCATCTATAGATACGAGTAATACGCCTCCAAACTGCGCTAAAAACCAATGTTATAAGAGGTTCAAAGGTTGCCGCTAGATTTATGTGACCCAAAAAGTGACAATCTACTGTTCACGAATAGTAGAATAGTCTCAAGGTAGCTTTCATGTCTTCATAAAAACATGATTAATTAAGAAGCCAGTCCCAATACGGTTGAGAATAGGCTCGCAAAATCATGATGATTCGACAGTAGGTCCATAACTAACTCATACCTACTACACCTGCAATAAGTACCGTATTAATTTGACCTTTTTGATCAAGCAGGCCTTTGTTATTTGCCTATAGTTATCCACTGTCCATACCTGTGGAGTCTTTTGTGTGAAAGAATTGTGTGAAAACATCTAAGCAAGCGTTTATTAGCTCATGACGAGACATTGTGATCAAAGAAACTGATTACAATATAATTATGTGGCCAGTGTCCGTGATGGGAAGCAACGTTTTCCATTCATGCGTGTCTACGGAGTTTTTTTTATTTTATTCTTGAGTGTTTTTTTTTTACTATAGGTTCACCTCTGCCTCACCCTTCTGGGATTACAGGCGTGATGTTATGTTATGTTTATGTGTTTTTTTAATGACTGTTAAATTCCAGGTTTAAATATTCATTCATGGTTTGATATTGCTAGAAGGACTTGCAGCTTATAGCTGTAGGTACAAGGATTAACGCCACCATCTTGTTTTTTCAATAGGAAACAAATTGTATACTACTTGTATATTTAAGAACTTGTGTAGACTAACAAAATAAAATAAATGAAATTAAATTGAAAAAATGCACAAAATTGTTTATCGTTAAATTGTAGTTTATTATTGTTTACTTTTATTAATATCATCGTTATTCGAGGGCCAAAAACTACTTGTAACAGTGCAGGTAGCCTGACCACTAATATCTCTACTTTACGAAAAATAGACCACTTAGACATACAATCTCTTTCTACACAAATTATCATCTGGCTAGCGTTTTGCCAACCGTGTTCGGGTCGGCTTCCAGTATGACCGGACGCAGCTGACTACCAGTATTTAACATGAAGCGACCTATCTGACAATACCCCTTGGTAAGATTGGTTGTCAGACTTTCGAGCTTCCAAAGACTGCCAAAGATCTACGAATGACGGGACCAATGGCTAACGTGCTTTCCGAGGCACAGGTAAAAATGGTCACCCATCCATGGACCAACCGCCGCTAGCTTAGCTTTACCTGATCGATCGACCCGTGAGGCTGCTGTTACTTATAATAGCCTCAAGCCCGTTTTACAACCTGTTTTATTGATATCCAATAACTCTAGGGTATGATTGAGACCATAAAAAAGAATCAAATGATATATGAATAATGTTTCAATAATTTTTTTTTATAAAAATAATTCGACAAAGTCACGATTATTAATGTAAAACACCCTTACGTGAAATATGACAACGTCGTATTATCTTAGATTTAAATATGTTTGAATAAAAATTAATTACTCGTATTTATCAATGAAACTTAGATACCTAGACACATCGGGTCGAGGGTCTATTTTGTACGGTAGGCAAACAAAATTGGCAACCTCGCAAAAGTAAAGATTCGTCATACTGGTGACAATTTTTTAACTTAATTTAATTTTGCATTTTTGGACCACCTATTCAAGGAGTTTTAGTATTATTTTTACCTACAGAATATAACCCTATATTTAAGGGATATACAAAAACAGGTTGTATAGTATACAAAGTGTAATTCATATTCTAATATCCAGTCTCAATCAGGCAGAAAAACAATCAATTCACAAATATAACAAGTTTTTGACATGGATTTTCGCTGATATGACTAGAATAATTGGCCTTCTAACCGTTAAATATGTCTCCGCCCTCTGGTATTATCACAAAAACAATTACTACGAACAATAAGCAGAACATTTCCAAATTTATTTACGAAATGGACATTAGCACAAGATTAAAGTGCCCCTTATTAACCTTGATTCCAAATCCATCATAAAAACGCCTCGCGCGAGTGACATAAAATATCTCTAACGCGTTTTGTTTTTGTTGAAACACTACCGTTTTACTATCTCAGACATAACAGTAAAGGGAGTAAAAGAAACCTATTAAATATTTTATAACCAGTATCCGCCCATTTGCATGTAAATCCATGATGGGAAGGGCATTAATACAGTGGCACTAATCTCTGCTGGTGCTTTCATCATTCCGTGGCTTGTTTCATACAAAATAATGTGTTCGTCAAAAATAACAGTGAGGATCTTATAGCTTTCAAATTGGAAATTACGAGTAAATTGCAAATTTTACCGACTTGAAAGAAGGAGGTGGTTATTATATGATGTAGGAATGGAAAGGAATGTGTTTTTGAAATCATGGGCGCAAAAGGGGGCAAGTTATAAATAACACCAAATGGAAAAATAATAGGTGGCAGTGTCAACCGACACTGCCATCTATTATTCTAAATTTTTGGTTAATAAGGTGCACTTTTTGTTACTTATTAACATATTAACTTACTTATTTGGATACTAACGTCAGTCAGAGACAATTCCATTTTTAGTCTGTTCATTGTAAAAAATTGAAAAGGTATTTAGGGAGATGTCAATGGGCGTTTTACGTTTGTGACGTGATTTCATCATTTAAATAAAATAAACATAAAGTTACGAAAAAAAAAGAAATGTAGGAATGTGCTAAAAGTAAATGCATATAAATGACTTTTAGCAAATTCCTTTCAAATTAATATCATGGTACTCGGTATACTTACATGGTTTGGTACACCTACCTAAAGATTATTTATAATATCACTGCGCTCAATAAAAAAAAATATGGAGTTGCGTTCAGAAACGTCATCTCAAGGCACGGATGGTGCAGTTTTTGCTGCAGTAAGTCATTTGCATAGTATCGCCTATGCTTGATGAAGCCAAGCGATTGCTTTCACTCCAATCATAGAGTCTGGGATTGAGATTTTTGTACCTCACGTATGTTATGAGAAGCGTCAGCTCGCAGTTAAGGCAATGAAGGGAAATGCTGTAAAGGTCAGTTTTTTTTTTTTTTTTTTTTTTTATAAATGGCATCTCGCAGGTCAACCTATGAGGTTGTCGTCTGCTTAGACGGACTTGCCTGTGGATTCCCTAATAAATTAAGGCCTCCAGCCAGGACTTAAACTTAAATACTAACTAAAAACTAAGCGACTACACGCTAAGGGCACCCCCTGTGGGGTACGAACCTCGGCTTAGGGCGTCGCTGGAAGAGGGCAGCAAATGACTAGCTGGATCAGGAATGATATTATTTAGGGACGAATTTAAAGCTACAGGCTCAGCGGCGCGGGCTGGCTCGACCAAGGGTCGGGAGGGGCGTAGATTTGGGCGTCGCGGCGGGCCTCGGCGGCGAGGACGGTAGGACGGCGATCGGGTTTTGGGCTTATGAAGCGTGCTGGTTGCCTTACTACTCTCCTGGAGGAGGGTAGTGGCGTCGTCGGGGGCGATTAAGGTATGCCTTGGTCGGCGAATACTACTAATACGGGAAGGAGTGTAGCGGGCGGCCGCTGAGATCAAGGGGTTGGGGTGTTTTATGCCACAGTCAAAGAAACGCTTCGATAAGCGTTTCATGAACTGGTTTATGGTAGGCATTTTAAGATCGATGTGGAGATTTATATTACGGACATAGAAGGGGGCACCCGTGACCTTTCTGAGGAAACGGTTCTGGAGGGTCTGCATCTTATGGAGATGACGTGGGTGAGCGTGCGCGAATACAACGCAGGCATAGGTCATGATGGGACGGATGACTGCGGTGTAGATGCGCAGCTTGCATTTAAGTGACAGTTTGCAACGGGCTGTCAGAATAAAGTGGAGTCTACCAAGAGCGAAAGCGGCGCGCGCGCGAACAGCCTTAATGTGCTCTTTGAACGTTAAGTTTTGATCAAGGATCACGCCTAGGTATTTGGCTTGCTTCTCCCAAGGGATTGGCTTGCCGTACATAGTGATCGGGCTGGGAAGGGGGGGTGGGACTCGACGACGTCTCGAGAAGAGAACCGCCTGACTCTTATCGGGGTTGACCTCGATTCTCCATTTCCGGAACCAAGCGCCTAAGACGTTTGCGGAGGTTTGGAGAGTACGAGCTATAGCATTGGGACAATGACCGGTATAGTAAACGGCAGTGTCGTCGGCGAAGAGAGCCAACTGAGCCTTTTTACTCTGTGGGATATCGCTGGTGAACAGCGTGAAAACTAGAGGAGATATGACGGAACCCTGAGGGACACCGGCGCGAATAGGGTGAGGGGACGAGAGTGCACCCTCGATGCGATAGCGGAAGGTGCGATTCGACAAAAAGTCTCGTAAGATGAGTACGAGACGATCTGGCACTCCTAGTTGGTAAAGCTTGTATAACAAGCCGTTGTGCCAGACTTTGTCGAAGGCTTTCGCTATGTCGAAGAATAGCACACCCGTCGTCGCGTTACGTTGCATACCGGCGCACAAGTGCTCTACGATACGGTGGACCTGGTGGATACTCGAGTGTTGTGGACGGAAACCAAACTGCTCGTTGGGAATGAGGCTCTTTGCTTCGGCGTAGTCTTTGAGACGCTTATAAATAAGCCTCTCGTAGATTTTGCCGAGAACGTTGAGTAAGCTAATTGGACGGTAGCTGGAGGGCTCAGACTTTGGCTTGCCTGGCTTTGGGATACCGATGACTGTTGCTTGTTTCCACGCTTGTGGGAAGATGTTGTTGCTCATGGCGCCATTGAAGATGGCGGTCATGAGCATTATTAGAGGGGCAGGTAGGAGTTTGTATACCTTGTTGGTAATACCGTCCGAACCGGGGGCTTTACGAGCTTGGAGCCCTTTTACGATGTCGTGCACTTCATCTGGAGTGACGGGAGGCAGAGGATCATCAGGGTCTTCAACGGGTGGAAGGGAGGCTCTCCGTTCGACTTCAGCGTCGACCTTGTTCAGGTGAGCTTGGTCTACTGGTTGAGAGCTGGGAGAACACTGGGACTCTAGGCTGTCAGCAAGGCATTCGGCCTTGTCGGTGCTGTCGAACGCGACGCTCTTGTCGGGGCGGATGAGGGGAGGCATAGAGACCTCCTCGGAGGAGCGCAATTTCCTCTGAAGGTGCCAGAAGGCTTGGTGAGTGGGCTCGAGTTCACTCAGCATCTTGTTCCAACCCTCTGAGCGTACCTCCCCTATGCGTTTCTTTACAGCACGCTGTAAATGGCGCATGTGGGCTTTGTTCGCGTCACAAGGGAAGGAGTCGTAGGCACGGATGGCCGCGTTCTTCTCGGTTATCAGGTCACGTACGTCAGTAGGTAGTTTCCAGCGATGGTCTTCCATCACCGGAACTTCCCGTGAACAATCCGTCAATACGGATTGTATGTGCTCTGTAAACGAGTCGATTGCGGCCGTCGTGTCGGCGACTGACACTAAGTGATCGGGGATGGTGTCTAAGTGAGGCGACGTGGTGGATTTCAGTCTTTCGCTTACTTTCCTCCAGTCGGTTATCGTCTGGGTCTGAGGGGGGCGGTTGGGGTCGATCGGGCCCGAGTAGGGTGCAAGATGCATGACTACAGGGCGGTGGTCAGAGTTTAGCTCGTGGAACGTCTCAATAGATTGCAAACGGAGGTTCACATTCTTGAGCAGCGCTACATCGAGAACATCGGGAAGGTGATTAGGATTACCTGGGAAGTGAGTCGGGCTCATTGGAGCGATGACGTCAAAGTTAAGGGATTCGCCTAACTTGGAAATGATCCGACCTCTGGTAGAAGTCGTGCTACTATTCCACGCCGGGTGTTTGGCATTAAGATCCCCCGCCAATATGACGGAGTCACTCATACCGAAGAGGGCGGTGAAGTCCTTTTGGAGAGAGATGGGATCCTCCGGACCATTGTCTGGTGGAATATAAGCAGAGATGATGGTGATCGGTTGATGACCAGTCATGCCGAGCCGACAGATAGAGGTCTCCAGATGGGAGAAGAGAGAAGGTGGGTCGATAGGGATGCAATACAAAGATTTCCTAAAGTATATTAGTGTGCCACCCCTGTGGCAACGAGACCTGTCGTTGCGAACTAGTTTATAGTTGGCAATATTCGGGTTTCGGTGATGCGGTTTTAAAAAGGTTTCCTGTATGAGGAGGATGTCAAGCTGATGGTCGCGGAGGAAAGCGGCGATCTCATCGCGTTGACCTGAAACGCCATTTGCGTTGAAGAAGCCTAATTTAAGGGATCGGGGTTTGTTACTGTTTACTCTCGTATTATCCATTGAGAATTAATATTTGAGTGAGTGTAGAACTTGCGCGATCTCGGGATACGCGCTGAGGATTTCCATAAGGCGGAGTGCGTTGCCGTTTGCAGCAACGATTTCTTCCGCCATTTTGTCCGCGGCGGTGGTGAAGAGAGCCGCGTATGTACTAAGTATAATTTGGGCGCTGTTTCGGCCCTGGGTTCCCTGAGGTTTCGCTGGAGAGGCCGTAGGGGCCGCGGGGGCTACCAAAGGCGCTGGGATGGCGGAAGCCATCAGCGCTGGAAGTTGAGCTGGTTGCGCTGGTTGCGCGGGAATAGAGGGCACCGAAGCTGCGGGAGCCTTCAGGTGATTAAGGTTAGCCCAGGGAGACGGCCTCTGCGGACTGAGCCGCTCCGGCATCAGCGCGGAAGGAGGCTTTCCCCAGGGGCTTTCCCTGTGCTGGCGGTCGCTCGCGCGTTTCGCGAGTTTGGAAGAGGAGGACTTCGGGGCCTTAGGACAGCCCCGGTAATTTGCCGGGTGTCCCGATTGGCCGCAGAGTACACAGCTGGGAGGCTCTAAACATAGTTCCCTATCTTTAGGGCGGGTACAGTCGGCGGTGCCATGCTCTCCTAGACACTTGACGCATCTAGGGGTGGCATAGCAGTTGGACTGCGAGTGACCATATAATTGGCAGCGATGACACTGTCCAATTAGTTGAGCTCTGTAAGGCTTCTCTATTGAGATGCCTGAGAGCGAACACACCGACTTAACTTTAAAAATCGGGTGGTGACCGTCTGTGGGGTCACAGATGACCAGGACCATGTCGTAGACTAGGCCCTGTCTCGCTTTATGTAAGCGATGGACGGCGGAAACTGGGATTCCTTGAGCGATGAGGTCGCTCTTAATCTCCTCGGTGGAGATTTCTTGTGGAACGCGCCTTATTACGACGCGAGTAGGGGTTTCCTCCGGAAGGGAGTAAGTGTGAAAGGAGTAGTTCCTTTCACGTAGGGCGCGGGAGAGGTCCCTAAAGTCCGCAGACGTGGGGACCGTAACTTTGATCCCCTGGAGGGTGGATCGGGCGTTAGTATAGTTGATCTTGCGATCAACACACATTTTAGATATTTCAGTCCATTTGGACTTTTCCTGGACGTATATCGGGGGAGGGGGCTTCTGCTTCCTCGCGGTAGGAGCGGGTGGGCAAGCCATAGGGCTGGCGGGGCGACTGGCCCGCGGACTAGGGGCGGTTGTGGAGCTGGACGATAAGTCGTCCTGTTTTTTCTGGGCCTTGGTGACCGGGCCAGCGGGGGCGGAGGATTTAGCCGCCTTTCTCTTGCCTCCTTTGACCACGACTTGGAAGTCGTCATCGCTGGAGGAGGAGGTGCGGGCTTCTTCCTCGGAGAGTGGGACTGACGTGTCCATACTCTCTGGGCGAGTCGAGTCAGTTTCGGTGCGCAGCTGCGTCGGGTTTATTGTCTCCGAGACAATGGCGGCCGGAACAATGGCGGGCGCGACAAAGGGAGCCGGATTAGCGGCCGACTTATTTACTGCCGGGGCAGTAGCGGGCAAGACAATAGGGGCCGGATTAGCGGCCTGAGTATTATCTGTCGAGACAAAGGCGGGTGAGACAATGGGGGACGAATTTTCGGCCGGAACATTGTCTGCCGGAACAAAAGGCGGAATGCCTTGTTCGCATGCAGGTGGCGATAGCGGGCTTTCGAGGGCGTCGCTGAAGTTCGCGAGTGCGCCCTGGGACGGAGTGGGGGTGGAGCGATGACATAGCTTGTCGCCATATCTCGCTAGGAAATCGGGGTCCTTAAAAAGGACCTCTCTGAAGAACGCCAAAATATAGGCGTCCTCCATGGTCGGAGGGGAAGCTAGATTAGGGAGGGAATGGTGGAAAATTATTCCCACGTAGACTAAAACCCTATACCTATCTCCCCGGGTGGATGGGCCCGGGGATGTGTGACCCTCTCTGTCGGGTGTAGACAGAGAGGTGAGTACCTATTGGTGAGCCCTAAGCTTGTAACCCGTCGCCAATCTTAATGTGCGAACGGGGCCCTGACCAGTCTAGCGCGAAGGGTGTAGACACACCCTAAAGACACTAGGTGAGTAGCTGGAAAGCAAAACTGTCACCAGAGCCGACTAGGAGATCCCCCAAGGCCGGTTATCTGGGACCCGTCCAACTAACTGCCTCGCCCTGAAGGGGTTCGGCGGGTGTGAATTGGGTCAACACCCCACTCGGCTTCGTTGACACCGTAAGGTTTCAACCGAGGACCACGAAACTGTGGTTTTACCCAGAAGGGGCCTAGTGAAGCTACTCACGAATGACTGATAATGAAACAGGGATGCCTTGAAAAAGGCAGTTTTTTGAGTTATTAAAATCAAATCAATTTCTTGATTTGATTTTAAATCGGAGTAGTCGGGGCGACTACGATGACGTCACGTGGCAGCGACGAATAATAACACGAAACACAACACTGGAGCGGGAGAGCGCACAAACACGTCCGTCCGCGGCGAGAGTCGAGCGTCGAGTGTAAAGGTCAGTTGTAATGTCTGTTGGTTATAATGGCATGTTTGCCTTGAACGATTATAATATCTGTGGTCGTTAGCAGCTTTAACTTAAACTGGAAACTGGCAACTAAAATTAGAATATCGATGCTAGGTATGAGTTATCGATGCGAGCCTGCGGCACAACTAACGCAGGTGATACTGCTGCCTTTGTGCTGAATGTGGTCACTGTTTTCAAGATTTTAGAATCTGTGAGGATTTTCATTTAAAAAAAACTTACAGAAATATCGTCAGTTTCAATGCAGCTATATGTATCAACCGATTATCAGGACCACAAACCAAATTAAAAAGTTTTATCGACGGAAGTAGACCGATGAATAAAATAAATCTGTCATTATGTCTATTTTATCTGTCATTTTGTCTATTTTGTTTGTCATATAGTCTATATTTCAGTCAACAAAACTTGGTCATAATACGCTTGCAGGTCTAATGCAGACCGTCTACACAAATTGGAACGATTCCCAAGACATAATCCCGATTCAAAACTGACAGATTTTACATTAATCTCTACAACAAGTCTAGTTTAGTCACAACTTAAGGCAGACACTTCAAACCAGTACTTGATTACTAAAATGTGTGAATTTAAATGACTCGATACTAAAGATTATCCTTACTGCATGCAATAGCTTCGTGATTTCAATTTTATCGTAAAAAGACTTTCTTTGACCCTTTGGCTGACTAATGGTGACCTTGTCGAGGACATAGGCCGTATTTCGATCATAAAATTTCTCATCATTTGATACTTAAACTACAGACCGTGAGTGGAAGTTGTAATAACTTTTTGATGTGAATCACTTTAAGGCGACTACAGGACCGAAACAAGTTTTATAATGCCAAAAAGTATATGATCCACTGCAGTAAACAAAATCAGAAAATATATGATATTCTTCAGAATATATGCCAGCTATATAGTGAGTTGAAAACATGATACAATTATTTTGATACGATAGAAAAACTTTACGAAGAAAAATTTGTTATAACGATTAAAAACCATATCAATATACATGCAATCATTCTGATTTTTTTGTCAGATTATTCTACAAGCAACATGTTAACGTAATAGTGTTTTTTATTTTATTATTTTAATCAATAGTTTTTTTTTGTAAATAGATAATTGCTAAATTTTTTTGCTATAAATTAGCAGCTTTGTGTCATCGCGCTTCGCTTTCTTTTTTATCTAGTAAAGTGTTAGTGAAAAACATTCTTGAAATCAGTGTCACAAAAAATTCAAATGGTTACTTAATTACATTACAAAAAAACTGTATTCTGTGTCAAATACCAATAGTTAGAATCAATTCATAACAAGATGTAATTATATTCTCAGCCGACTCCGTGCCGTGACCAGTCAATGCCAACGGCTGGGATTCCCGAGTGCCCGTTGTCAAGTGGGCGATATCCCTAACAGTAAGTTATCTACAAAGCTAAGTTGTTTAACAGCAATCTACTGTCTAAAAACCATTTATATCAATACACCGTTCTATTCATTCATACCAGCAGGCAGTTGGTGTGATTTGATCTTAAGCTCATGATTTGCAAATGGAATTCGTGTCAAACAAATTTTCCTGTACACTTACAATTATTAACATCAGAAATTTTATTGATATTCAAATTGATAGGTAAGTACTTTAGGAGACTTTCTATCTTGGTGTTGTATTCATTTAACATAAAACGGCCAATGCCAATTACTAACGTAAGTTAAATCGACAGTAATACGAATCTCACAATACTCCGGACACACTAAAAAGATCTTCTTCTATTCGTCCGCGAACACACCACAGTCAGGGTTAGCGTCCAAGAGAGCGTTGAGCGCAGAGAGAGAGTGATAAGAGACAGGACACTGTTCCCACTATAGTTTATTGGAGCCAAAAGATGGTACAGTTTGTCATGGAGTTCCAGAGCATCTGTTTTGAATTCGATTTTTGAACAAGATGACCGTAAAAATATAACCGCTTCTTAATTAAGAAGTCGTGTCTAAATCTCATCCCTTTGCGTTAATATCCCGAGGGAATGGCACGTTTCTGGGACAGTTTGAGGTCTCTGATCTTGGGTGCATCGTTTTGATAAGCGGAACCATCGACTCCTACTTTGAGAGTGAGTGATTTTGTTGAGACGAATGACGGTGTGTTTATTTATTTATTTGTTTGGTTGTTCAAAACAAATAAGTTTGATGTAGGTTCTTGTTCACGACATCTTTTTTTGGTTCATGGGTACGGCACGGCAGTTATTTTCGAAGGACAGAAATGGAAATTAGTCTAGTATCAACGTGGGTCTTGGATGGTCGCTGACCTTCAGACCTACTTTTATATCTCCACGTGCGAACTCAATTTAAAAGGCAATATTCCATCCATCTTGTAATATTGCAAATAATCGCTGCGATTCGTGTAAATTAATACCATTGCATCAGCACATTACGGCGGACTACATCAAGAGTTTTGAGTTTAATTTCAAGAAAGAACAGGAAGATAAAGCCAGGTAAGTGCTCGCTTCACTATGCTGTAGTGCTATTCTGTAACCATCTCACCGTGAAAACTTAGGTGATGTGAGCGTGGAGTGAGCTGTCAGTGCCACTGATGCTAGGGATTGACCAAGACGGGATGACACTGACAGCTCACTCCACGCAAGTCTTCACGCTGAGATTTTTACAGGATCGATATGCAGAATAGAGATTGGTGTTTACGCAAACAAACCCCTTTTAAAATACCATATAATCCAATAATCAACCCTCTCCGCTCCATTAGGGCATTCGAGCTCATACTCTAAATCGAATAACTATTTGGGTTTTGCGCCACATCATGTAATAAAGTTCGGTAACAATAGAAAAGTAATTGTGTCTCATTAGCGACAGTTGAGCTCCTCATTCAAGCCAGCTAGAGACAAACACGTAACGCCTTGCTCAATATCTCTTTCTTTAATGAGACCAAAATGGCCTTCAACACACGAGAATGTACTTGTTTCATTGAATGCAAATGGGCACTCAAAAAGCAATCAAATCACTACTTACATGTATGATACAAATAAACAAAAATTTATTACTTGTAATATTTACATAATTCCGCTTTTCCTTAGCGTCGTCGTTTGTAATAAAGTTCATGTAAATGAGCTTTTCATTTTACGATTGCATCCTAGAGAAACATTCGTTTATCGTTTAGCAAAGTGATTATCAATCGAAATATAAATTTTCGATTAACAATTTGTTTTTACCTACTGGCTTAATAGAATACCTACCTACTTAGTAATATTTTCTTTCGAATTGATGCATGTAATAATCTGGTACATAGTTCGTCGTACCGAATAATACCATTTGCGGATGAATGCAAATGACTCCCAGTCCCATAATCCAATAAACACGGTATAATTTTGGTCAGAGAATCTGACAGACCCGACTGCCCACCCTAGGTCGAGAGACATCCATGACGGTTTCCGCGTGTAACAAAGGGAATAGCCACTTCTCTTGGCAAACCAAGGGCTTATATAGATTATTTCCTACTGCTTTATTGAAAAGCACCTGTCGTGAAACTGTGACAATAAGGTATGACATTTTAGACAAATATGTCGCATTGTCACTGAGGCCTAGATTGTTGTTTCTTTTGACATAGGGCTGATTTTTCAATCGTCAGATATCTTTTATCTGAGGAATAACTACGACAGTTCGACAGATTTTGTATAGAAAATATGCCAAACCGACATATTTATTATTCAGACAATAGTAATAAACGGTTGAAAAATCGGCCTTTAGAAAAATTCAAGATACCTACGTCTGAATAAATGGTCTGAATCTATCAAGACATCTGAGATATATTGTTTTATATTTGGGTAAATTTTCCTATACGTAATATGTAAACTCTATTCTCAAGAATGTAATTACAAAGACTACAACAGACAAAATAAATTGCAAAATTCTCGTAAAACTGTACCGTAAAATATAACCTGCTCTGACCGTAGTGATATATTACTTTATGTAAATATATAACTTACTGTTTAATTTACTGTTTTCAACTTGAATATATGGAGCAAAATATTAAGGGCAAGAGTAAACGACGTGGATATTTCATATTGTATCTTATTTCAAATCTGACGTTATGATCCCAGTGTTCCGTACCTAGCGGGATCCAGTTAGGTGGACTACGATTTCAGGTAGACCAGAATATTGCACGAAAGATTGAGTAGCAAGCCAAAATGATTCTGATCTGACACCGTGATCGCTATGGTTTACTCATGAAGTTTCAACAACAAAGACCATATCATATTATTCATACAACAGAAAATAAAAACTTAAAACAAACAGCTGTGCGTACTGCCTCTGACGTCACTAACATGATAGGCAAATATTTAAACGAACTTTATGAAGAATCCTATGGTATGAATGAGAATTCAAGAATCAATCAGGTAAAGAATAGAAATAGCATCATGCCTGTCTGTCACATTGACCTAGCCACGAACGAATATACATGGCGTTTTATTGTAATGCGTATTGTGCTTTCAAATACTAAGTATTACTAGGCAGAAAAGTACAATAAGACGAAACTCGACACAGAAACACGGTTACCTACGATCTTAGGATGCATTTTTAACAGCAACTGTTTTATACTTTATGCAAAAGAGATAGGTATGCAGGCTACTAACTACACTTTCCACATTTTATTAAACTGACTTGCATTTGGCTAAAAGTTCTTTGTCATGTTGCTACCATAAAACAAAATGCAGTATTCATTTCGCGCCTGCATTCCTCGATGTGTAGATTTTTACAACATCAACATGTCATTACAGTCGATCTATTACTTCATTTTAACATGACAGAATCGGACAAAACAGTGCGATACCTAAAATATATTTATTTAGCGAATGGCTTTATTATGAATGGTAAGTATGTTGGATATACCGTATGAGTCAATCAAATGCTTTACTGAAAACTGCTTCTGAGATTCACGTAGGTACCTACCCAATAAAAATCAAAAGACTTACGCACAGTTCATTGCGAAACAAAATTGTTTAAAGCAAGGTTGAAATACTCATTAACTTTCTTTTACTACTTAGTCAAGAAAGTACCGGGAAAAGATTAATAATACACAAAATGTTAGTTATTCATCCAAATTTATTATATCGCCTTCAAAATATGCTCCTTCAGAAACGATACACTTACGCCAACAAATAATCCAATCATCAAAACATTTTTTAAACGCCTTTTCCGCAACTGAGTTAAGTTCTCGCTGCGAATTCTCCTTTATGTCTTCTACCGCATGAAAACGGGTGCCACGAAGTGGTAATTTGAGTTTAGAAAAAGAAAGAAGTCGGCTGGAGACATATCTGGTGAATAAGGTGCTTGCTCGTTGTTATTTGTTGAGTTTTTGTTAAAAAATTCGTTCACAATTATGGGGTTGTGCGATGGCGCATAGTCGAGATGCAAAATCCAAGAATTTTCTTTCCAAAAATCTGAGTTTTTTCATCGAATTTGCTCTCTTATACGCCGCATAACGGTCAAATAATGTTATTTATTTACCGTTTGACCTTCCGGCAAGAACGAGTGTATGTACAACACCGCGATAGCCAAAAAATATAGTCAGCATGACTTCGAGTTTTGATCGACCCTGCCGTGGTTTTTTCGGTTTCGGTTTAGTTGGATGGCGCCACTCCGAAGCTTGTTGACTAGTTTGCATGTCAAACTCGTTACCCCAAGTCTCGTCACCAGTAACAATGCGTTTCATGAATGTTGGGTCGGAATTGACTCGTTCTAGCATGTCCTCAGCGACTTATGCGATGAAGTCGATTCACAGTTAGCCTGAAACATTAAACATTTTCAGTGACTCCGAACACGACATTCCATTGGCGATGCAACATTTAAGAGAAACTCTTTGTTCGATGTTTTTGTCCATTATGAAATTCGCAATACACACTAGATATGATATAGCAGCACTGTAGTAATTTAATCTAAATTTCAGATGCAACTCAAACTCCGCGCCAAACTGGAACAGCACAGCTGTTTTCCATTTTGGCGCGGCGGCGGCGGAGTTTATTATTTAAGGCCAATCTAACAAACAAAAAAAAAAAAATTTGAAACCAAAAACAAATCATCCATTCCCGATACTTTTTTGACAAAATGTTCCTCTGTCAATCTAGCCAAACGTAAATGTTGCCCAAAAAATAAAATAGGAAAAGCGGTCAAGCGCTGTGTGAAGACAGAAACGTGAATTGACACGATAAAAAAAATAAAGTTAAGATGCAACTAAATCGCTATTTAATCGTAAAACGTGTCGCTTGAGGAGATTCCATTGTGAAACCATGAGGCTAAGGCTAAGGCTAAGGATAAGGCTTGTGGTTTTTAGAACACATTTCATATATTTTTAAATACATAAATAAAAAATAAAATCTAAATCTTGCAGTTCAAGCGCTCGAATCGGCCGGCCACTGCCCGCCGAGACGCACCGCACTACAAGAGGGACTTTACTGTGTACTAACTAACAAGTAAAATGTATTGTAAGTACAATCATTTAATTATATTCCCAAGAAAATTGAGTAGAAAACGCCTTCGAATCCGGATTTTGAGTTATAATCCTGTACTATCGTATAAATCTTGTCAGATGTCATATTTACACGCTAAGATCGTTGAATCAAGACAACTTACATGATGCGGTGGGCAGTGATATATCACCTTTCGTTTATTTATTGTGTTGTAAAGTACATCCATACGGCGATAATTTACACGCAAGAATAATCCCTATTTAAACTCATGTAAGGTGTTAAATAGTGTGGGATAAATCTGTTAAAGGGTCGGTGAAGGTTCCATAATTCAACATTAAAATTCAATTTTGACCGGGTGCTATTTAATTATTGATGAACCAGTATATTTTTGTGCAACTGGTAGCTTAAATTATAAGCTGATTTATTAGTAGAAGTATGCTTAGGTGATTTATTATATTATTTAAAAACATGGTACAACAATTTTTACTTTAAAAAAAAAACAATGTGAGGCTTTGAATCTTCGTTGGTGCGGATGAGTTTAGAAATAGACTTATGTGCTCTACAGGGGTATTTAGAGATAGGTCTTTTATCTAACTGCTATCTAAATGGTTTAAAAGGGAGTGTAGAGATAGGATGAAAATTAATGAAGTATTTATTAACGAGTCGGTCGATCGAAGTGGCGGTGCTTGGGACAGCCTCTGTCAGCAGTGGTCAGTCAGGTCCAGGTAAAAACCAGCGTGAGGCACTTTAGGTGTCTAGACAACTATAATGCTTTTTGGCACAGCTGTGAGGCACACTTCCCTGCTAATTTCATCGCACTTTTTACACTTATTATTTGTTTTTTTTTTACCTTTTTTATCCGCTTTATAATATATTGTGTGTCTATTAGTTTGTGCTAAATATATAAATGTTTTTTTGGCATAGCTGTGAGGCACACTTCGCTGCTAATTTTATCGCACTTTTTACACTTATTATTTGTTTTTTTTCCTTTTTTATCTGCTTCATAACATATTGTATGTCTATTAGTTTGTGCTAAATATATAAATGTTTTTTTGGCATAGCTGTGAGGCACACTTCCTTGCTAATTTCATCGCACTTTTTACACTTATTATTTGTTTTTTTTTTCCTTTTTATCTGCTTCATAATATATTGTGTGTCTATTAATTTGTGTTTAATATATAAATGTTTTTTCATTCTTCTTCTTTCTTTCTTCTTTTAGTGGACGTCTTTCGGCTAAAATGATGATGATGATGAGTCATTACAGAAATTATTCATATATAGAATTATATTTTCTACATAATATCATAATTAATCAGAGTTGGTTTACTTATAATACACCCAAGTTTCGCCAGATAAGTTTAATTTGGGGGGGCGGGGCAAGCCTATCTCCATCGACCGGGTACAAATCCAGACTCCGCCCTGCTTCTGAAAAACTCCAAATAGAAAAACCCAATAAACTTTCCCCGACCTGGGAATCGAATCGAGCAAGATTTATTATGCTCAGCAGTTGCGCTTGCGACCATCAGACCAATAGGACAGTTTATCTTGGGCACGCCACAATAGCGGCGGTAAGTCCCCTCTTTGAGGAGTGGTTGGAGAGGCGCCACGGCGTCCTCACCTTCCGCCTGACACAGGTCCTCACCGGAAACGGTTGTTTCGGGAGGTTCCTGTTTCGCATAAGGCGGGAGGTAACGCCCGGGTGTCACCATTGTGTGGATCGCCCGGAGGACACGGTGGAGCACACGGTGGAGGTCTGCCCAGCTTGGGCGGATCACCGCAGTGTTATCGCGGAGGCGATCCGCGGCGGCGATCACTCGCGTCCGGCCCTGGTCCAGGCCATGGTACGGAGCGAGAGGGAATGGCAAGCCGTCACCTCCTTCTGCGAAGCAGTAATGCTCGCGAAGGAGGAGGCGGAGCGGGTGAGGGAGAGAGCCTTGCGCCCTCACGCCCCTAGTCACCGCAGGAGACGCCCTGGGCGTCGGGAATCGCAGGCAGATTCCCGGCCACCGTAGGCGCGAACTTGCGGACGGCGAGCAATGGGTAGCTCGTCCGGTAAGGACCAGGCCCGGGTCGACGGCGCGTCGTGTTCCACGCGCGCCTCTAAGAGATGTCAGCACAAAATGTCGGGGTCCGTTAGGGCCGACGCCTCAGGGTCGCGGGTAATTCGATAGAGATAAGATAACCGTGGCCCTGGCACAGGCAACTGAAGGAACACGGGTGGGTTTTAGTCAGTAAAGTTTTAGTGTAAGTCTGACACGCCCTCCCGCTCCACCCAGAGCGGGAGAAGTCATTTGATGATTTCCCATTTTAAAAAAAAAGGCAGTTTATCTATGATATCTTTATAATGGGTAGGCATTACCGCTTCCCGCAATCTTTAATTATAGACAATCTAACGGCCAAAACCAATAATCTACGAAAGATCGCTACTGATGATAGACAGTACAAATTCTATCTGTCACTGTCAAACAAGCAGCTGTCAATACATTGGCCTTATTGAGATGTTAAACCAGAGATTGATAGGTTTTTCTATCCCCAGTACTCCAAAATTGGAGATAGATACGTGATTGAGTTCGGCCGTTAGAATAGACATGTTATGTTTCTCTGTTAAATTAATTGTGAATGCTTAAAAAAGGCATTGCATTAAATCAATTCAAGAAATAAGTAAGTATTAAACCTAGAACCGACGAAATGGGAGAGTCAAAATGCTAATGTCAGGTCATAGGTGGTCAACTACCCACAAACATGCACGTTTGAATTAATTATCTCAGTCTGTGAAAGTCTAGTCAATATATTATTGTTGTTTTCTATCTAGTATTTTAAAAGTTTTAAAAATATTTATACACATTCTGTTTTATCTTTGGCAAACAAATCATGACAACATTTTTGTAAAACATAATTTATCTCCCTACTTATTAAAAGTAAAGAAAAGAATGAAAAAGTAAGTATTTATTGCAAATCGCACAGGAAACTAAACTAAACGCACCAAAATTAAACAAAAGTAAAATGAAAATAAAACAGAACGCGAGAGTCTTTTGGCCTAGTCAGTTGGGACTGGTCATCTCTTAGCTGCCACGGCTTATTTTAATAATAAATTTGCTGGATTGTTTTTAATTATGTTTTGCTGCACTCTGGACGCTTTTAACGTGTACGGTTTTTGTACATCGTTCTCACTTCGTCAACATTAATCGATGTAACTAATATATTTGTAACAACAATATTATTTAAAAAAGAGTGTCCATGGAGTTTCTTGCCCGTTCTTCTCCATAGTGACCTACTGCGCTTTGGAATGGGCAACTAGCTTCATATTTCTGACTGACCGATTCCTTGACAATTCAAAAGTGCCTGTAAACGGTTTAATTGAAATAAATTATTTGAGTTTGAGACAGCACGTACTTGGTCAAAAGGCTCTCGTCAAGATGCTGCGACTACCGTAATTACTTAGGTACAGTTGAAATCGTTACAAAAAATGCGAACTTTTTTTATTTTGTGCGGAATTAATCATTTGAGCAGTTTGTTCTAGAAACCTTCAACCTCTTCAACGTACCGGACGTTAACATAATTTAACCATACTTTGTAACCATAATTTGAGCTAAAAGAGTGTCCGTGGAGTTTTTTACCCGTTCTTCTCCACAGGTACCCTACTACGCTTTGGTATGGGTAACTGGCTTAATCTTTCTGACCAACCGACCTTGACAATTCAAAAGTGCATGTAATTGGTTTATTTGAAATTAATGCTTTGTGTTTGAGTTTGAACAAATAATTATAATTTTCATGCCGGATAATCTGCCAACTCACAGAGCCTGACCGAAAGCTCGTGCCGATGCTCTACTCATATCGTCACCCCGTGCCTTGGAAAGCGCGTTAAGGCTCCCACACACAGGCGCGAAGCCACAGCGTGACACAAAGGCACCGCTCGTCGCGCGACACATGGTGTCTTTGTGTCGCGCTGTGGCGTCGCAATTGTTTGTGGGAGTCTTTAAGCCATCGGTCCTGCCTCTGATCTTTCCCCGGTCGTATCGGATTGTCATACGATCGGATTATGAGAATTAAGAAACAGAGCGGCAATTATCGTATTTTAAAGAACGTTCGCATTCTGATCTCAGTCTCAATTTCTACATCAATGTCTGTAATTTATAAGGTGTACATAATAAAGAGTATTCTACGAGTATTCTATTCTGTCAAAAATACCTCTAATTTCAATTTTAAAAAAATTGATACTGTTTGTCGTCGAGATGAGGTCTAGATTTTGAGCGTTTTTATTTACGGGTGTGTTTGCGCATACATTTAACATAATATCACGCCTGTAATCCTACAAGGGATGGACAGAGGTGTACGTCCACATTTCGCCAGTTATGTTTAAGTCCCATGTAATAGAGGTCGAGCCTATATTGCCATCAACCGGGCACAAATCCAGACTCTGGGCTGCTACTGAGAAATTCTAGATAGAAAAATCCATTAATACTTTGCCCGACCTGGCAATCGAACCCAGAACCTCATGCTCAGCAGTAGCTCTTGCGACCACTAGATCAAGGAAGCAGCCACACATACGCACACATTGCCGTTGCGCACACATTTGTGCACTACAATATCCCCTGCGTAGGTACCTGCTTGGTTAATTTTCGTTGGATTTGCCACTTAATGACAAATAACTGGCTAAGAGCTAACAAGGCTTTCTCGCACAAAGTTGACTACCGAAGCTACATGTGTCGCAGATATTAATATTACTTATTATTATCCCTTGTAAAGCTTTTTCAATTCAATGCTTTTCTTACTTACTTGTAATAAGTTAAATTAACGAACGTAAACTAGCAGCCGAGAACAGTGGTGGCCTAGTGGTCATGAGTTCGAACCCAGGCAGGCACTTGCCTTTGTATATTTAATTTCATCACCACTGCTTTCAAAACGGTGAAGGAAAACATCGTGAGGAAACATGGTCTAGATGTTCTAGAACATTAAGCCAACACGCACTAGGCCCGCGTCGTGGATTGTGGCCCAATCCCTCTCACAGAGGGGAGGAATGTGTCTTCCTACAGAAGGGCCTTGATTAGAATTGAGCCATTTTATTACAGCATCTAAGAAGCGCTAGCGTGAGCTTGACGATTTCGACTCATCCCTGACCAATTGTCCGGAGAAGGCAAAACAAAAGAAAATTGGTATAAGACTTTATTCAACCTACGTCAGATACCTGTGCAGTGGCTGAACAGTGGTGTCCCAGTGGTAACAGCCCCGCCTTAGGAGTTTCTGGTCGTGAGATCTAACCCAGGCAGGCGCTTTTCTTTGTGTAAATAATTTCATCACCACTGCTCTCAAAACGGTGAAGGAAAATATCGTGAGGAAACCGACATGCCCTCGAACCAAAAATTCGAAGACATGTGGCACCTACCAATCCGCACTGAGCCCCTGTGGTGGATTACGGCTCACTCCCTCTCATAGAGAGGAGGCCTGTGTCCCAGCAGTAGAAACATTATAGGCTGATTATGCAGATACCTGTAAAATGTTTTACAGAAAAAAACACTGATTAATTAAAAATAAACTAACACGCACGGCAGCGTTCAGCCACATTTACAACCAACAGCCGAAGAGGAGGCAGGAGGTAATGAAAGAGTGCATTATAAAATTATCATTAATTCTCGTTGACGTAAATGTTTTAAATAACGATAATAACATAGAAGGCAGAGCGTATTGATTGTTAGTAAAGTTTGTGATGAACTTGTGTGGAGGTATTTTTTATAAACCACGTAGGTGTATGATTGAAAGTCTGTGATTTACTCCCAGTATTTCTTTTACAACGCTTCTGTGTAGCTCTGAGTTTGTTGGGATATTATTACGATTATTGTAAAATAAATACTAAATGAGTTGAGTTCAGATTTCAAATTTACCAAAGTTTCAAGAAGTAAAGTAACTAAAGGAATGAAAATGAACGCAGTTTATATCATCTATCCGCCGAAAAACGTTCCTGTTTTAAAATGAATTCTAACCAATTAAAAAAAAACATACTGTTTCAATGGAATTAGCTCAATCATAATTTAATTGAGGTTATAACCTGGAATAGCCTGAAACGTACATCGTACACAATTAAATATTGTTTCCGGAACAGTGTACATACGAAAGCAAGGACGTCCCCAAAAATATGTAAATCATCGAAAACTTGCACAACATCAGTCATTTAATATGGCTAATTAACCTGATTGGTCCCACCAATCACAACTATACTTAACGAATTTTCATATTTTATCGATAGAGCCCACTGACCGAGTTTCCGATTAACGTTCAATCGATCCGGAATCGAGCGTTATGCTGAGGGCGGGTCGGGTCGAATCGATCTGTTCAGAATAAGCAATCGCACCACTTGTACGCCGACCGCTCGAGCCGACGCGACGCGTCAAAAACCGCGGGAACATTGACATCTCCGTCCCTGGATCGTTTGAAAAAAGAATGCGATTGTTTAGTTTTTTATGTAGTGCATGACTGACAAAGATTGTTGTGGAATGTTATCAGCAGAAGTTTATTTGGATAGTGATGTATTCCTGAATCCTCATTGGTAAGTTTATTTGGAAATAGGTTTTATTGTTTTATTTCCAGGAAGCACACTTTATTTCTGGGCGATGAGGTCCTGCACTTTACAGTGCAGTGCAGTGCAGTTTGCATTTCTTAGTTTTTTCATCAATTTAAAAACTTTAATCCAAACTATTAAGTAATTTTTTTTTTTTTTTTTTGTAGTAAAGTTTTTGTTGTGCTCATTTTGGTTGTGATACCTACCCCGCACAAATTCGTATACCTTCACTCGCTGCGTAAAAATAACAGTGCAGGAAGTTATTATAACATACAACATACGTATTATTGAAGCTAACTCACAAACCAGTCATCTGAATTTGACAAAATTTATAAGGGACCACTTCATACAACAAACCAACGGACAACCTTAACCCTTTCAAACAAAAGAAGAATTTTTCATATCGGTTTATAAATTACGGAATTCTGAGTAACAAACATAAAAAAAGACAACCGAATTGAGAACCTCCTCCTTTTTTTTAAGTCGGTTTAACAGCCTCAGCATGATCCCATAAGTACTTACTATCGATTTTTGTAGTATGGCCCCATGAAATCTTTCTTTAAAAATGCGTAAACTTCTCTGAGAAAAATTAATAAAGTTTAAGGTGAAAATATTGTTATAGTCGAAAGATTGCATGCTATAGATCAAGTTTCAACTGTTTATGCTAAAATGTTATGTTTATGGCATCAGTTTAGTGATATAAATATTTTTTGTGAATGTGTTAAATGGAAGAGCTAATAAATAAGTTAAGGTTGAAAGGACCTTCTGTAAAATTAATTAAACATGAGTTGATGATGGCCTTTAATTATTAGCTTTTTTGTTCATTTACAATGTTTTATTCTAATGTTAAAAGTTAAATAAGATAGGCCTGTTCGAACTTTACCGGTAAAATTGACAGTAAAACTTTTATTTAAACTTTACTCGTTTTATAATTTTACTGACCTGCACCCTAATTGCGTAACACAATAAATCGGAATCTGAATCGTTTTGAAACAGATTGCTAATCCATTGCTTCATAAGTTCGATAAAAACTCTGCTCAACAATGTATATAACGCAATGAATGTTGTTGAACTGTCAAAATCAAACAGATTAGTCGTAATCGTGTACGAAAATGTGTTACGCAATTAGGGTGCTGGAAGTCATAAAATCCGATGCTAATTAATTAAATACTATTTTATTCCAATCTGGATAAAAACTAGTAAACAAATATAATACAACCTGTTTTTTACATATCCGATAACTCTAAGGTATGATTGAGACCATATCAATGAATCAACTGGCTTATGAATTATGTTTCAATTATCCTTTTTTTTTCATTTTTCGTACAAAATAATTCGACAAAGTCACGATTATTAATGTAAAACACCTTTACAATATCGTATTTTCTTAGCTTTAACTATGAATGATTGCTTTGAATAAAAATGAATTATTCGTATGTATCATTGAAACTTAGATACCTAGACACATCGAGGGTCAATTTTTTTACGGTAAGCAAACAAAATTGGCAACCTCGCAAAAGTAAAGATTCGTAATACTGGTGTCAATTTTTGACCTAATTTAATTATGATTGATGAAATCTCCGAAACTATGCATTTTTGGACCACCTATTCTGGGAGTTTTATTATTATTTTTAACTACAGAATATATCCCTAGAGTTATGGGATGTAAAAAAACAGGTTGTATAGCCCTGAACTCTAAAGCCTTAGAAATATTACTTGGTACAATCAGCACGAAAGTTACCTGTTGAAAACTCACTTACCTGTCATTAATTCGCATTAATTTATTTTCAAACTTCAGAAACCTATTCTGCCTTATCATAACACAACTACGTACGTTTACTATCCAGTATAACTTCAGTAGTAACTTAATAATCACTTTCCCAACTTGCTTACATTAGAATTAATCAATAAGTTATTATGTAAAAATCCCTTTCAAAATGTTTTACCGACTGTCATTTTGATTGACAAGCATTGCACGCAAGACGCTAAAGACTATAATTATGCGATGTTAATAATACAGGGTGGGAATGATATCGACGCACAAGCTGATACCATGGATTCAGTACCTACATGATTCTGGACCGCCTGGAGTTGAAATTTTTCATCGGTTATTTAAAAAAAAACTGCTGTGTCATGGAAAAGTGCAATACCTACGCGATCAAAATGTATGGAAGACAAATATTTTTTTTAAATAACCGATAAAAAAATTCAACGCAGGGGTTTCAAAATCATGTACAGAGTCCATGGTATCAGGTTGTGCGTCGATGTCCCTTCCACACTGTAACTATATGAATAATACAACTAAGATATCTTTATTCCAGCGAAATCTTTTCTACAGAAGTTTCCCTGGTGAGGAAATATTTAATTATGCGGATGATCAAGGAAGCAATTTTATAGGTTATTAGTTGCGTAAGATTCGAATATAATCGCCTGACGTCTTATTATTGATGGGATATATTTAATATTCGTTTTGAATGCGGTGGAGTTCCACTAGCTGAAAATAATGTTAATGTACCGTACCGAATTAAAATCAATGGTTAGGAATGAGAGTAGATAGGTACTTACAAGATAATTTTAGTGCGTAGCCAAAATCGGAACGCAACCGTCTTGTTTTGCCAATACAATATCTGTGTCAATTCCACAAATGTTTACCAACAACCCTGTGGCTGAATGCACAAACCGTGCGAAGCCAATAGGAAAAAAAAAACACCGCCCTGTCTACGTCATTCAGGCCCCAAAAGATTATTGTAATACTACTTAGAATTTGCCCATCCCTCATTTGTTTTTAGTAGAGACTGAGCCAGAGCGTGGAAATTGGGATGGTGACTACTATTAAAAATGTTCGTAAAAATAATGTAATTTCAAAGAAGGCATGGTAAAAATGAGATAATCGAAAAAATCTGTTAAATCGATGTAAATATGAAGAAGATACACGCTTTAAAAGTTTTTGGAGGGGATTATTCCTGTCCTTGTCGCGCGGTACGGACAATGTACGGCGCTAATATGAAGTTACGTAGTCGTGACATCACTTCTACGATAGTGATGTCCTAGTCTAACACTTTAAAACGTTTATAACTTGGCTTTATGTAATACTATTTGCACTATTTGGAAATAAACATTTTTTGAGATAAAATAAAAATAGATTGTATCATCCCCATTCTTGTTCCCCAACCCACCCCGTCGCGTCGCATCGCCTGCCCGCGCTATCGCTTCGTTTTCGCTTAGCGCTCTAATTATTTCTAATTATTTTTATTTTTCTCCTGCTGCTAACGGTCATAGCGTGATGTTATCCTATAGCCTTCCTCAAGAATTGGGCTATCAAGTGCAAAAAAAACTAATCAGACCGGTAGTTCCCCTAGAGGTAGGACCGGTAGTTCCCCTAGAGGTAGGACAGGTAGTTACCCTAGAGGTAGGACCGGTAGTTCCCCTAGAGGTAGAACCGGTAGTTCCCCTAGAGGTAGGACCGGTAGTTACCCTAGAGGTAGGACTGGTAGTTCCCCTCGAGGTAGGACCGGTAGTTACCCTAGAGGTAGGACTGGTAGTTCCCCTCGAGGTAGGACCGGTAGTTACCCTAGAGGTAGGACCGGTAGTTCCCCTCGAGGTAGGACCGGTAGTTACCCTAGAGGTAGGACCGGTAGTTCCCCTAGAGGTAGAACCGGTAGTTCCCCTAGAGGTAGGACCGGTAGTTACCCTAGAGGTAGGACCGGTAGTTACCCTAGAGGTAGGACCGGTAGTTCCCCTAGAGGTAGAACCGGTAGTTCCCCTAGAGGTAGGACCGGTAGTTACCCTAGAGGTAGGACTGGTAGTTCCCCTCGAGGTAGGACCGGTAGTTACCCTAGAGGTAGGACCGGTAGTTCCCCTAGAGGTAGGACCGGTAGTTACCCTAGAGGTAGGACTGGTAGTTCCCCTCGAGGTAGGACCGGTAGTTCCCCTCGAGGTAGGACCGGTAGTTCCCCTAGAGGTAGGACCGGTAGTTACCCTAGAGGTAGGACTGGTAGTTCCCCTCGAGGTAGGACCGGTAGTTCCCCTCGAGGTAGGACCGGTAGTTACCCTAGAGGTAGGACCGGTAGTTCCCCTCGAGGTAGGACCGGTAGTTCCCCTAGAGGTAGGACCGGTAGTTCCCCTAGAGGTAGGACCGGTAGTTCCCTTAGAGGTAGGACCGGTAGTTCCCCTAGAGGTAGGACCGGTAGTTACCCTACATACAAACTTACAAACAAATTTCACCTCTTTATAATAATTTATGTATTTAAGTAGATGGCACTATTTTCTTCTCAATGTAAAAATTACGTGGGGTAGTTCAAGAGCTGTCAGTGTCTATACTCCACTGAAAATAATGACAGTGACAACTCGTAAACGTAGTGTACTGATCGCGTTCAGTTTCATTTGTGATAATCGCCCTAAGGAAGCAGTTAACTAAACACAACTAAATTTCTTTTCACACATTCCAGCTTTTAATTACACTACCAATAAATCACATTTTTCTGCCACTACCGACACCCACAACCTTATAATTACAAAGTACCTACACACGTAACTTTGGTGCCATATTAATTAATTTCATGAATATTAATTAGTTATTGAATTAGACGTGCGTAACCACAATAATAATAACTTTCATTAATAGTTAGAACTTGTGAGTACGCTATTAACCTCCTTAGTTTAATTGTACCCAATTGCGCTGAGAAACGTGTTGCGTCGTCTGGTGCAACGTGTTTTTCGGTAAACAGTAAGGTACTGTTATCATGATAAATAATCGAAATCTTAAAAGTCGGTGAAGCACGTATGGGAAAAATTCTCGCAGGGTTCCGTACGTAAAACTTAAGATTATTTATTGTAATTAGGTAGGTACAAGAAAAAGATAACTATTGGTCGTTGGGTTCCGCGTTTTTTCCTTGGAAAGATAGAAATGGGATAAAGACTGATTTTACTGTGTAAAATTAGTCTATATCACATTTCTACAAGTTTAATATTCGACGGACACGGACACTAGGCTTACTTTTTCACTTTCGATTCGACTGTGACCGCAAATAGTTTTTATAACTTACCAATAAATCAATAATTTGCAAGAAAGTAAAGTAACGGTGATTATTAGGTACCTACTACTAAAATATTCATACACTATTTAGTGTCACAGAAAGTTATATAAAGTGTTGGAAAATGTCCTTAAATGTGCATTTATTTTAATGAAAGAAATACTGAAACATATTTCTAGCAGCGATGGAACTAACAAATTCAGGAATGGAAATAAGGAGACAATGTTTTGAATTCATGATCATGGGGATGATGACAATTTTTTTATTTTTGATCTCAATTTTTTTTAATTTCACAATAGTGCAAATAAATAGTATTACAAAAAGTGTAAAAGCTTAAAAAACTGCCAAGTTATAAAGGTTTTAAACTAAGTGTTAAACTAGGACAGCACTATCGTAGAAGTGACGTCACGACTACGTAACTTCATACTAGCGCCGTACATTGTCCGTACCGCGCGACAAGGACAGGAATAATCCCCTCCAAAAACTGTAAAGCGTGTATCTTCTTCATGTTAACATCGATTTAACAGATTTTTTAGATTTTCTAATTTTTACTAAGCCTTCTTTGAAATTACATTATTTTTACGAACATTTTTAATAGTAGTCATCATCCCAATTATGCAAAATTGTTTCGCATTCCCCATGCAGCATTAGTTTACGGGACCCCAAATTTAGATACTTGAATAGCCCATAAATGCTATAAATAACTCTAAAAGGCCCGATCTACAGAATACCTGAGCCTCCAACTAATGAATAATTTATAAATATATATTTAGAAAAAAAACTCAGCTTGATCAACGGTAACTTTCTGTGATTTAATAACAACATTTGATATTTTTGTATTTTTTTCGATGATTAGATTTCGATGAAATATAATTTCCATACCGGTTGGGACTTTGGTTTTTCACTAAAGTGTCCCGTAATCATTCAGGTCTGACGGACTGCGTATCTACATAGTAAAAAGTATTGGTTTGATAGAGAGAGAGGTCGCGAGAATCTTAGTAGGTCTGAGAGTTGGTGATTATTTAAGTGCTATATAAACGCATTGGAGGATGCTAGTGCTACATATTGCACTATTATAATAACTTCTGGTTTCTGTAAACCTACCATACCTACTGTCAAGCGATTTGATTGTCTGCTTTTTTTCCGCCAACCTATCACAACTTTTACTTTGGGATAACGCAAAAAATAAAATATATGAGTAGGTATTCAAAAACCTTTGTCTTATTATACGTAATAAAATGATTGCAACCAATTTCCCAACTGACACTTGGGTATTATTAATTTGTTGTTTCTGAACCATCTTCACAATCAGTCAATAAGAAGTAGGTTTTTTTCAAACATTCTTGTCTGCCTCGTTGGTCTAGTGGTCGCAATCGCTACTGCTGAGCATGAGGTCCTGGGTTCGATAAATTGGGTTTTTCTATCTGGAATTTCTCAGTAGCAGCCCGAAGTCTGGATTTGTGCCCGGTAGATGGCAATAGGCTCGCCCCCTATTACATGGGACTTAAACATAACTGGCGAAATGTGGCGAAATGTGTAACTGGCGAAATGTGGCGGGGAAACAAGGCGTGATGTTATGTTATTCTTTCTCTCTTTCTTTTATTCCCAATACTGTACATCAATCTAAAGTTACGTTACCAAGCTTACACCAAGTTATCTAAGCTGGCTATATGACTATATGATTATTAGTTTTCGGTTCAGCATCAATTAGAGGCAGATATGAGACTGAGGATAGCCGGTTTTGCCTCTAAACGATGTCTTAATCACGGCTATAAAGTTTTTTGTGGCTTTATTGTTTTACTTATAAATCGTGTATACCAATGATATTTGTGGAGTTTAAAAGTACGGGCATAATAATAAGAAGCTGATGTACGGTTATTTTGTTGTATTTCATGAAATGTCAAATGCAGTCTCGTAAACTTTTGGGACTTCTACTATTGTCATTTTGTTGTGATTTTAATCACACTGTGTTTGCATTTTTTGGTTACTAACGTTTAGATACTTATCTATAAATATGACGTTAACCTCTCGACAGTTTAAAATATTAATTGTTGATGCAGAAATTAAATGGATTCACTTCGAAATTAACCATAACAGTCTCATAAGAGATCTCTGAACTATTTCTGGGTTTAATCTTCCCGGACAATGTGACGCGTTTGCAAGGCTTAAAGCGATAGAATAGTGAGCATTAAAGAGATACACAAAAATATAATTATTAGGGATGATGACTAATATTAAAAATGTTAGTAAAAGTAATGCAATTTCAAAGAAGGCATACTAAAATTGAGATAATCGAGAAAATCTGTGAAATCGATGTAAATCTGAAGAAGCTACACGCTTTAAAAGTTTCTGGAGGGTATTATTCCCGTCCTTGTCGCGCGGTACGGACAATGTATGGTGCTAGTATGAAGTTACATCGGGACGGCACTTCTACGATAGTGCTGTCCTTGTCTAACACTTATTTTAAAACTTTTATAACTCGGCAATTTTTTTTAGTTTTTACACTTTTTATATTATTGTTTGCACTATTTGGAAACAAACATTCTTTTGAGATAAAAATTAAAAATATTGTCATTATTCCTATTGTTAGCGTTGGCAGAAAGATGACCCTTTCCGCAGCAGTATCATTATCAATTATCGCTGTTAACTGTGTTAGAAAAAAGAAACTAGTTTTTGATTATATGATTTGTGATGAATGGATTTTGATTCCTTTTAAGGAACTCCATAATACTCGTATAACTGTCTTGTAAAGAATATGTTACTATAAAATCAATATGTTTTTTAGTGGTAGGTAGACGACAATGCCCGTTTTCTCAATTTTTTTTAAAACTTTCCCCGAAGGGTTGGGCTGTTATGTTTAGGTCCCATGTAATAGGGGGCGAGCCTATTGCCATCAACCCAGCACACAGCCGGAGTCTGGATCTGTGCTCGGCTGCTACTGAAATTCCAGATAGAAAAACTCAATAACACGTTGCCCGACCTGGGAATCGCACCCAGGACCTCATGCTCAGCAGTAGCGATTGCGACTTCTAGACCAACGAGGCAGGTAATAAATGTGTCTACATCATTCATTTATAAGAGTTTCATCGAACGTCGTAGGAATCCAGAATTCAAGTAAATAATACCTGCACGGCAAACTATCGTCTCTTGCACGCGACTATTCAATTTTTTTTATCACACTCGCTTATTTTACTACTTTTTTTACGAGGATATAATTATGTTAACCTCTTGATGTAATTGCTTTAAAATATCGTGCTGTTCCCTGCGCTCTAATTGAGTAACATACTAGCAAACACAATCTGAATCAATTGAAGGATATTGCTAATCTATGGCTGCATACGAGCTCGTATTTTGGAAAAAAAAATGTTAGCTCAACAACGTCAATAACGCAATTAACGTCATTGAACTGCCAAAATGAAAGCCATTGCTACTGTTAGTGTGTTACGCAATTACCCCGCTGTTTTGAACCACTTACTCCCTTCTTTTCATATAAAAGGGGAAAATGGTCATACAGGATACCGTTAAAACTACGGGAGCAACTTTCTTATAAGTATCCCCGACGACGCCACTACCCTCCTCCAGGAGAGTAGTAAGGCCACCAGCACACTACATAAGCCCAAAACCCGATCGCCGTCCTACCGTCCTCGCCGCCGAGGCCCGCCGCGACGCCCAAATCCACGCCCCTCCCGACCCTTGCTCGAGCCAGCCCGCGCCGCTGAGCCTGTAGCTTTAAATTCGTCCCTAAATCAAAGAAATCCTGATCCAGCTAGTCCCTTGCTGCCCTCTTCCAGCGACGCCCTAAGCCGAGGTCCGTACCCCACAGGGTGTGCCCTTAGCGTTGTCGCTTAGTTTTTGTTAGTATTTAAGTTCAAGTCCTGGCTGGAGGCCTTAATTTATTAGGGCAACCACAGGCAAGTCCGTTTAAGCAGATGACAACCTCATAGGTTGACCTGCGAGATGCCATACACAAAAAAAAAACCTTATAAGTATAATATTCAACCACGGTAGTTATAGTTATAAAACTACAGTTACCAGCCCAGTTTGCAACCTGCCCAATTAATTAAGTAAACCTATCTCCGTTTAGCGTTCAGAATATATAAGTTAAGATGATACGGTCCACCTCATTTTTTGCGCATAATCATAAAAAGTGTAATCAAGTATCTATCGAGGAATTTATTCTAGTGATAAACTTACTAACCATTTACTTGTCTTCTAAGACATTATGATTGATTCTATGAAAGTAATTAATGAGTCATAGGCAAATGACGCATAGAGAGAGAATCTGGTTGTACTAAGTGACCCTTTCTCGGTGGGTTAGGAAAGGTCACATCTGTCAAGTTAAATGACAGACAAAAAGATAGCTAGTCAGTAAGCTTGGCAGTAGTGTTAGGTTTGACTAGATTAGAATTTTAATTTTTAAATAATAATTTCTCTACGCTCACAGAGAACACTTATTGTGTAACGATTACAAAAACAATCACAAGCTCACCACAAGATTGATTCACGCAGACTCGAAGTGAATTATGGGAATATCATAAAACACACACCTAGGATTTCATAGGAAATTATATAACGACGAAATGCATACGGAACAAAACTTTGAACTGTTAACAAGTTGAGTTTCAGCTGGACGAAACGGAAAATTTTAAGTAAACAGTAGACTTTGTCCGACTATAGTTTGCTTATTTATAGACGCTTTAGATTCACTCTGAAAATGAAAACATTATCTACCATCAATAGAACGTACTAACAAAACGTAAGTATTAATAGCACTAAAACAATCTAATATCATAGCAACGTTTAAGACATCGTCAAACACGCTCATCTTATTTAAAATAAAGTCTGTATGAAGCAATCAACGAACGTTTTTTAAACTAAACTACCATAAATGTGTCTTATAAATTCATCATATTTTAATTTTTATATCTTAGTTATAAACAAATTAGTGGGGGATGTAAATTTTAGCATAGTTTTGTCGGAGTTTGTATATTTTGTGGCTTATTAGTTTTGATCGACATGCTTCACGAGTCTCGCGGACGTTTACGGCTCATTTGTGATCGAAATAATAAAAAAAAAATAGTTTAAATAATCACACAATGTCGTTGACGGCGCATCACTGACCCGATTTTCTTGAATACTTAATAACCACTAGATTTTCGAAAGTATTTCATTTTCGCTGACAATATTGCTTTTCATGTTTTTGTTGCCCGATTTCCCCTATTTCCCCTATTAGAAATAGTGTTTTACAGATGATCGATTTGAATTTTGAGTTAATGGGGATCCTTTACGTGATTCTTGATGAATGGCGATTGGAAAGAGAGTTTTAATGTCTAAAAAATAAAAATAAAGATTCCTCTTAAATACTCACGCCTTCTCTGTATGAGGCTCTAGGGGGCCTGCAGTGGGCCAATAAAAGGCTAGTAATACAAATTATTATTATTTTGGAAATACTATCTCTTCAGTAAACAAAACAAATTTTCTTACAGGTCGATGTTTAAGTAAATTAGGTTTAGTTAACTCTAATTAAGAGATACGTCAGCAGACTCTATACAACGTGGCGCTACAACGGCGACATAAATTTAACACACCAGTAAGACGAGATTACTAAAATCATAAAAATATAATACGATAATATAATTCGTAAATTGGAAACTACCGCCTGCGCCGCTCGCCGACATAGGGCTTCCTTCAATTAGCCTACCTACACTTTGCACGTTTTCATTGATGCGATGTTATGATCTGTGACCCCGGCAAATGACCTCCTTGCTTGCACCAAGATGCAATTTTAGAAAATAGAAATATATAAATTGTGGCGGCATCTACACCGCCACATGCGAACAAACGCATCAATCCTGCATCGCGCAAGCAGAGTTTACCGCGCAGATAGCATATATACAACTTCATCGGGCAGTTGCCCACCAGATACGACAACCATCTGGTCGGGGGATCCTCCCTTCTCTAAAGAGTATGAGTGAACTTTACACCATGTTCCTCATATCCCTTCAAAATCAATAAATAAAACGTTTAATGAAATTAAAATATGTTAAAAACGCAAACTAGAAATCGTATTACTACGTGTGTTAAATTAATGTCGCCATTAAAGAGGCACGCTGTATAATTTTTAATTTGAAAAAACAAGCTTTGCATATATAATGTGCTTGCACATGAAACCCCCGCGACCTTCAAGTGGCCATCGTTTTACAAAACGGGACTTATGGTTATTATCCATATTCATCGTAAAATATCTTTTTATTACTTAGTACTATGGTAGCACGGGCCTATTTTCTTTTACAACTGCGCAACTCTAGCGGGAAAATTGTTGCTTAGTGCACTAAGCAACAATTTTCCCGCTAGAGTTGCTAAAATAAAAGCAAGTAGTGATGTTAACAGTTTTTTTGAGTAACTATAAAAATAACAGTTGCAGTAAAGATGCAATCTGGAAACTTGTCCAACGGGTGCTGTAGTAAGTCTAGAAAATGTTAAACTCGAAATTTGTCGAAATTATGGTTAATTCTAGGTCTCAACTCGAACAAATTATAATTTGTCTTGAAAAAAATTCATAGATGGCAGCATAGGTAACCATTATGAAATTAACAATAAAGGAATATAAGGCAGAATTTTGGCTGATTGTAAAAGATGATTGGTAAAAGTCTAAACTTCCCAGTTTAGTGCAGATTTATCTATTTCCACTCATAATACACGTATTTTAAAATTAAAATAAAAAGGAAGCCTTTATCTGTAATTCGAACCCTTTAAATGATAAAAGTAGCCATCTGTTAATCATTTTGTTTAGAGCTTTTTGCAATAGATGGCGTTTTACTCAATTGGTCCAGCCTCATCACAGTTTCCAATTTTGTTACTTATTTAAATTAAACCAGGTTTTTTTATTATTATTTTTTACACAGAAATATAAAAGAAATCTAATAACATGTTTTTCTGAACCCGGAACTATTAAACTTTATATAAAAAGGATTGCATGAAACGTTTTAAAAGTAGGTCGACTCCTAGATGGCGTTGTAATACTACAGTCTCTGGCAATTAGTGAGTCGCTTATACTGCGATCTGTTAAAGAATTGGAAGACTAAAAATTGCCAGCTCAATTGCCAGACTTAGCGAGGTTTCATTTCTTTGTATGGGATTGGGTATTTGTACGTAGTAGGTATTATATTATCTGTGTCCTAGGGGCAATCGGTAGTGCTAGTCGATAGTCTCATTCGCACTATTGTATAGCTATGTGATAATTCCATATTGCTTGACTTACAAGAGTAAGAAACATTATCACGAAATTAAGTGTCATTTGCCTGTGAACTTCATAACATTGAATCATATCAAGAATATTTACGGATTCAAGGATATTTAAGGACAACGGATCTATCAAACTGACAGACAAAAGAGTGATGACTGATGTGAATCCTTGTTTACAGTTGCGCTAAGATTTGATAAAGTATATTGATTAATCATTATATATGATATTTTCCATAAAACGATGTGTGGATTGCGTGAAAGACGATTGGGCCTATAAATAAATAAATACCCATAAAGGAGGGTCTTAGACTCATAGCCGCCGTTCCGTTCTAAAATAATAAGCCCTAGTTAAACTATTTACTTTTAACATTTTATTTTTATTGTGGGGTTATAAAAATATTGTAAATGCCTGAAGACACTTTTGAGGTACCTAAGAGTATAAGAATTAGTATTACAACTTCTCAAAAAGTCTTTCTTTTGTTGTACAAATCTGGCCATGATTCTTTGCCCTGTGCACACATTAAGGTCTTATTTAAACATTGCTGAAAACACATAGTTATCCTAATAAATACATCCAAAAAATCATACCATAGTGCCTCTTTTCAATCTCTAAGTAGAATGATCAAAGTTATATTGAGGAAGGCGGGTATAGATACTTCTACATTTACTGCATACAGCACTAGGCATGCTTCTACTTCAGCGGCAAGTAGGGCTAGTCTTAGCATAGATCTCATTAGATTAGGCAGGATGGTCAGAAACATCATCACCATTCGTTAGGTTTTATAATCGACCAGCAACAGAAGACCTCCTAGCTATTAGTATTGCTGTTTGTAGAACTGTAAATAGAACCTAGTACCTAATATGATACCTACTTAGAATGTTTATGTTCTGTTATTACAACAGTCTTTAATTCACAACTTAACTTTAAACATCTACACTGTTAAACCATCTCGGACAAGAAGAGAGTATTATTATGAGATTAAACGAACTTAACTGTAAGTGAAGTTCTATCTCAATTACACAAAGCTCTTTGTCCGAGACGGGACTCGGTCCAAATGTAAATTTTTACCCTCCATAACACACCTATAGAAATCTTAGTCGTTCATGAAATGTATTTTATGCAGTTGACAGGATCGTTCAGAAATACGCAGGGAGTTTTTCCTTTGGATTACGTTCACACTGCTGGGACACAGGCCTCCTCTCTGTGAGAGGGACTGGGCCGTAATCCACCACGCGTGCCCAGTGCGGGGTGCTGGTTTCCTCACGATGTTTTCCTTCACAGTTTTGAGAGCAGTAGTGATGAAATAATTTACACAAAGTAAAGCGCCTGTCTGGGTTCGAACCTACGACTTACGGGAAGGCCTACGTGTACGTCTTTCGGCTAAAATGATGATGATGTTCTTTTACGTTGGACTGTCTCGTTGCTCTAGTAGTCGAAAGCGCTACTGTCGGGTATGAGTTCCTGGGTTCAATTCTCTGGTCGGGCAAAGTGTTATTGGGTTTTCCATTTAGAATTTTTCAGTAGCAGCCCGGAGTCTGGATGTGTGCCCGGTTGATGGCAATAGGCGAAATGTGGATGTACTGTGGGCAGGGCTGGGCAAAATACATTCTTTGCTTTAATTGAAATACAAATAAAAAAATACAGTATCGCAAGTAATTAAAATACGATATATAAAATTTTAAGTAAGGCTTTAAGTAAGGTATTTGAAATATAAAATACAAAATACAGTATTTTAGCTATTTTTAATTGAAATACGAAATACAAATGACAAAATAAGTAATCTAGACCAGCACGGGCACGAAAAGTAGAGAAAAACAAGATTAATTAATAAGCAAAACCAGAGTTTCATTTCTTGAAAAGATTTTTAAATGTACTGCCAGAAAAAAAACCTCTTGTTGGAGAGTGAATAAAACCTGCACAAGAGAACAATATTTTTACAGGTCCTGATGAACACAAACTTGTGTTAAATTGTATGAACACATTTTTTATATTTGGATAGCGCTCAAGAATTAAAAGCTCTTGGTTTCTATAATTTAGGAAGCTGACCATTTTTTAGTTCGTTTTTTTTTGTCATAATAGCTTCAAGGTTCTCATTGTATAAAGTAAGGAATTTTAGTGATAGTTTAGTTAGTTAAGTTCGGTGTTCAAGAGAATCGACACCACTGTCTCTGTTCTCAAAAACAATAAATCAATCAATCATCATCTTCTTTACTAGTGGTGCTACTCCTGCTTTTTTTGTAACTTGTCTCATGAATGGCAAGATTTTGAATTCTTTGCCTCTTATCTGCTGTGATGCGTTCTGGAAACCAACGCATTTTATAACTAGGGTGGTAGCATGACGCTAATATGGCTCCATTTACTTTAGATGACAGTTTGAAAACTTATCAAATCTTACTAAAAAAATTTTTTTTAATGTTAAAATGTATTTTGAAGCCTCAAGTATTTGAAATACTAATTACAAAATACCTCGGCGTCAGGCATTTGAAATACGAATCGGGGGGCACGGCAGTGCCCCCGCCAAGTCGAAATTTGTTTCATTAAACTCTAAAACTCTAAAACTGGAAAACTTCTTGCAAAGACACCATTTGTCATAAAAACAAGCAGCGGTCGCTGCGGGCGTTGTTGTTGCGACGCCTTGGGCAGTGTTAATAAGCCCTTATATGGGACCCTAGATCGCTTATCACTGTTTGGCATCGGAACTGTGATGCTGTCATGTCGCACCCGTTTGATTTGACGTTTATCTTGTACTAGTTTTTGCCCGCGGCTTCGCCCACGTGACACAGAAACCGCGAGTTCTAGAGGCATTAGGACAAATGTTTAGCTAACAGTAATAAATAAGCTTTAAGATGCTGCATACTGCAGGCTTGTTGATGACTTTTTGATTTGAGTGGGGCAAAGTTCTATAGTTTCTGGAATGTACTTACATCCAAATCCATGATGCCGTTTTTGCGTGATTGAGAAACAAACATTCAAACAACTAAACATACAAACTTTCACATTTATTATATATATTTATAATTTAAATTATATTTTAGACGCTCGCCACACCCTGTTAATTTATTCATGTTAACCTTACCCATACCGATCAATGATTTATTAGTCTATTAACATTCATTATTAATAATTACGCGGTGGTTTAATTAGACTTTTTAAGTCTTCCTTTTCGTAATTAATAATTCAGAAATTACTGGGCCGTTATTGATTTGGGAAGCTAGAAATATGATGGTATCATAGTGGTTTTAGGAAAGAAAGTGCATGTTTAATTAAGATGGTGGAGCAATAAAATGCCCACGCGTGATTAGATTCATACTTGTACAGATTTTGTACACGATTTTTAGTGGATGATTAGTACAGAGAGCGTTGAAGTGGATTTCTCTAAAGATTATATTGATTGATGTACATTTTAGGCCCCCAGCTGTGCTCACTTCATTAAACCAATCATTCAAACACGAGATTAGAGATGTAAGGGCTCCCTAAATGCTTAAATCAAAGTATTTTTTGTACGATAGCTTTTTCTATGTTTGAAATTAACGTGTTTTGTGCTAATCTGACCACTGATTATATGAAGAAAGTTTGTGTTTACTTCGGAAAACCCCAGGAAATTCAATATTTACTTTCTTGTTTAGGTATTTTTGCACATTTTCGCGATAAGTACACTATGGACTATACAAATGTATTATTTTAAGTAGACTAAAACATGTAACAATAGAACTTATAGTAACCTAACTTGACCCGCCATCATTGGTGCAATGACCACATGTGGTACTACTGCCTCCGTTCTCAGTATTAAATAATTACGATTGCACTACTTTCTTCGCTATTATTTCACAGCTATACCATATCTGACTTAACTCGATCAACAACTTGTATTAAGAAGTTTATGTGAGCTTGTAAATTAACGAAACATTACGTACGTACGACGTAATATATGCTTTGGTATGCAATTTGTAAGTGCTAAGAATTGAATAAAATTTAATGGTTTGTCGAGTTCAATATTGACGATTTAATTTATGATAACGGTTGTATGTAGGTTGGCTTTGTAATTGATTTGATTGTGGCTGTAGTATTTAATAAATCTTTCGTTTTGACTTGTGAGAACTGACTTAATGCTGAAGAATTAATATTAACAACCGTAGATTTAGGATTTATAGAATTGCGAGTTCGAACATGGCGACATCTTGGAAGTTCAATCGCATAAAATCGTCTAGGTACACTATATTTAGAAGTAGACCAACTCGAAGGCCAAGATGGTTAAATTAAATAAGTATTGTCTATGATTAGTTTTAGCCATTCCGGATTAGGTGCATCGACAAATATGTGCAATAACAGTATTGAATCAGAACGACAAAATCCCTTTCGTATGAGACAAAATGTACCTACTTAAAGATAGACGGTCTTGTATAAGCAATATCTACGTAGTTATTATTAAATCACTGGGTAACAAAACAAAGAGACATTGTGTATTGGTTAGCTACATAGTACAAACAACAACATTTGTATGATTCTCAAATACTATTATTTTTCGACGTCTGTGAATTTGGCTTGAAGATGAATTTGGCCTAAAAATTTAACAATCTTTCAAGTCCTTTGCGCATTGTTCACATAATGTACAAGTTCGATAGAGCTAAAAAAATTTTCATAACGCTTCTAAAGCAAAGCCTACTATCCCTTAGATAGATATACCTAATTACCTAAATGTATTATATCAAGTTATCAAAACACAATCAACACATCAACGAGCACGAATCTTTACCAAAGCAAATAAAAATTAAGTTGTGGTATACTTTCATATTTTTTTTAAAACTCCGCACAAAACAGTTTGTCAACACCGATTTATTTCGTCTGCTCGACGGCCGTATGTCACTGCAGGGATCCAGCAGAACATCAGTGTCTGCCTCGTGCTAGGGTCGCGGGTTGTTCGAAAGAGATACCGTGGCCCTGGCACAGGCAACTGAAGGAACACGGGTGGGTTTTAGTCAGTAAAAGTCTGACACGCCCTCCCGCTCCTCCCACAGCGGGAGAAAACATTTGATGATTTCCCACGCAAAAAAAAGACGTTAATCACCGCACTTTGTTCTCACTTCATATATTGTGTGTTTTTCATTTTTTTTTATTTTTTTGTAAATTGGTACCTTGTTTTTATTTATTATTGTAATTTGTTATCATTTTATTGTGCTTTTGTATGTTGTCCTATGTCTTATATGTGTACTGAATCAATATTTTACATATCCAACTGTCTATGTATAGATACGAAAGTGTTAGATATAGTAAAGGCGATAATGAAATAAGAGTCGTAACAAAGTTGAAGTAATTCGGAAATGAGACGATACGTTAAAACCATGAGGAAATAGACAAGATGACCCGCTAATCTTATAGTCTTGAATGACGGAAATGACGATGACACCCAATATTACACTTATATAATCATATTTAAACTAGTTGATACTATTAAATATTCCAAAATATACTAAGTTACAACACCCAGTTGCGTAAGTCAGCAATATTTTCTTGAACTCAAATACGAAAGCAATGAAGATGAAGATGTTGCAAGATTAACATTCATGTTAAATGTTTGATAATCATTATCGTTATTAATCAAAATGATATTTGATTATAATAGAATATTAGAAACCAAGAAATGTAAACACGTGTAGATGATGTAGAAGAAGATGTTTGGAACGATTTCCTTGTGCATGCAATCAAAATTCCTGTAGACTCAGACTGTATTTTTGGATCTCCCATATAACTTGAATTTTGAAATAGGTTTAGTGATGTCAGAGTTTTTACTTGTAGCTAGAGTTCTTACTGATTATTAGTGAACTGGCCGTTTCCAGTTTGTTTCGTATTAATAATAATCTGATAGCGTCCATTGTGACCAGTGAAACTCGGACAATAAAATAATTTTCGTATATTTTATTAGTGTGATTTGAGGTGTGAAGTTGTATTTTATATTCAAACTAAAGTGTGAGAAACTGATCAAGGTGGCAATGATATGAAAACGTCGTAAAAAGTTTAAAAGTCGTTATTAAAAAGTTTACAACTAGCATAAAGAAAATGGAATTGGGAAAGACGATACAAAGAACTGATGTTAAAACTCATTACTTATTGTACCCAAAAATTTCATGTTTCACAATCGACCCTGCGAAGTGAAAGAATGTTCATCTGATCGAAGGTGAACTATTTAAGAAAATGAAAGTGTACCGCAAAATTGAAATTGCCATTTATTTACATACTTATATTAAAACCACGATGCCTTTCTTAAGAATGTTGAAATCTTTCCCCTTGTACGTCCTTTTTTGCATTGGGTAACCAGCAATGTAGCTATAGCTGAAAAAGGCTTCATTTGTTGCACTTATTTTGCAGTGTACGTTCGGAAAGTTTATCTCTTTTGCATTCGGTTCCTGCCTGAGTCTGCCTAAGAATCCCTGGGTTATTGTTGAGTTATTATTACATCATTATTTCAATACTATACCTACTTTATCACTGATTACTTCTATCATTATTTTGCCAAATATACGCTAAATATTAACTAATTGCTCTTTTTTGTTGTAACCATTTGTTAATCACAATCACCAATTGGTTATCATTGTCTTTACTTACAATATTTCCTGCTGTAATAATTCCGTTATTTGTTTAGAATAATCAGTCATTTACATAATTGGCATTGTCTCTTCATTCTGTTATTGTTACATCATTGTTTGTAACATTAGTGTTTCTTATATATTTCGCACAGTCGAAGTGTCGCCAAGAGAAAGCGTGGCTGAAAGATTAGGTGACGTTATGAGGTGGGTTTTTTACATCTGATCTTTATTTTAACTCTTATCGTAGTTATGGTATTTGTTTCGATATATCTTCAAGACTGTATGCTGGCTCTTAGTGGGAGTTTTGCATTATATCGCGAACTGATTTGTTGCTAACATCGCAATGTATCCTTATAAGGCTACGATATTAGGACACCATTAGGCACAAAATTCTGACCACTACGAAAATGAGGCTCTTAAGTGAAATAACCAATTTTAAGTTGTTTGTTTCTATCACGAAAAATACAGAATGAAATTAAGTGGACGCAGACTTCATAATTGTTAGCTTTCATTCACACACAATAGCAACAAAACTTTCCGAGTAGATAACAATCAGGAACAATTAAATAACAAACAGAATGTCAGTCAGACAGACATTCTTAATGGAACCCTGAATATCAAGAATTAACCTCGACTTTAGCAAAAAAAGCAATACGCTTTAACAATTTCTTAACGGTTTTCTACGAACATGAGAATACCTTCGGAACCACCAATGGTGTTAAGTAGGTAATTATTTTTATTATTTCGTTTGGCTTTAGCTCCGACCTTTGAGAACCTGCCGTTACTTGTCCCGTTTCGTTTACGGCAATAGCTCTTCTTAATCGCACTACAGGTGTTTAGAAAACGTAAATCTATAAAGATCAAATGTATCTTTCCATTATTTGATTGGCCTAAAAGTATCTTGTGGTATATTGTGATGGCAGCCATTCCTCCGATATGAGATATTATAGCCATCATTCTTTATGACTGCCCATTTGCTGTTCATAAAACGTCGGATGAATATTTGTGGGATATCACCTAAAGATATATGGTAAATATCGGTAGCATCGTAAATAAAGTGTTTTATTATAGAGGTCGTTGCATTTATTTAAATATTATTATTTATCTTGTTGATGGTTGAGTTGTGGGACATTGTTTGTTACTTCTGCTAGAGAAGTCACTACCGTAATAAGACTAAATTGCGGAAGACGGACATAGAGAAAACAATCATGGTTTTCTCTGCTCTGAGTGTTACTATTTCACTCATCATTCTCTTTGACATTTTCGTTTAGTGGTTGGTCTAGAAAAACCCACTTTAAACAACTGCAGAATAGGTAGACACAGATATCCCGTCTATTTTACTAAAACTAGCAGTCGAACTCATTAATTACGTTAAATAACACATATAGGCTGCCTACCAGCCTGGTTAGAAGTAAAGGGCGTAAACACGTAGATACAAGAGTAACTGCATCCTCGCTGTCAAGGGCACGTGGGCTTGGTAAAGCAGGAACGTGTTGCTTTCAACGACGGTGTGTACCGGCCCTATCTGCCTGCAGCAAGCCAAACCTACCTTAGCTACGCGGTCTTGTTGTAAATAATTTTTAAAGTATAGATTCACTAAAGGTCTATCAGTTGAGTTTGGCTGTTTAGCATCTACGCTATTTCATACGGTGAATAATCTTTCTCAAGCTCTGGCCCAAATAACAGCCCTCATTAACCGTTTATTCATCCTTAATCAAATCCCTTCCTAATGACGGATTTTATGCTCATTCACCTTCATTTAGTCTCACTAATTTAAAAGTAGGTGTAACAGTTCCCTACAGGCTTCCGATGCAGATGAAGAATTTTCAATTTGACTAAAAGCTATATTTATATGGAAACTTTGGAAACTCGGGCCATCTATAACCAATTTACATATCGACCGCGTTGTTAAAGTATTTATTAGAATGTTTACGTGCGTGCATTATCGATTCGAGGTCGGCTCGCGCCATAGACTAATCATTTTAGAAGTTCTCAAAATTATATAAAACCGGTATACTCTCGTTTTTTACTGCGTGAAACTTATCTGTGGTGTCGAAATGTAGGTAAGAGTCAACTTGCTTATTGATTGCACCGGGTCTTGTGGCCTGTGATCAGATGGAATATTTTTTTATAATCTATCTAATGACCTCTATGAACTCTCACCGAAGCGTTCATTCGGCTCTTTCATATACAAATGAATGCTTTAAGTACTAGTAACTTAGTAAGAGAGTGATAATTAGCGCAAATAATGCGTGCATAGCCTCGTCAATTCGGAGAGGCATTCTTTCTAAAATGGACAAGCGATACATCGAGTTGAATAAATAAACAAGTAACATTCTAGAGAAAAACTTCTAAAGGCAAAATATTAAACAAAATCAATCTCAATCTAACGATCTAGACTAGAGTCACTGTTAATAATAGTACATTCCATTCCAGTGTTGTTCGACCGACAAACAAACAATGCAACCGGTAGCACTCACGGTAGCACAAGATCGTAGATAACTTCTTAACAAATCTATCATACTTAACACAACAACGTGTCCATAACAAATGGCCATAGAAAATCTCTAAACTCCATTGTATAAATCAAGCATCTATTAAGTAGTTATGCAAATTTTCGGAAGTTGACTCCCATCATCGGAACAATAAAACTAATAACAAGCAATCAGTCAGACTACCGACAATCGGCTACTTTGTCCAAAGACCATAGGCCCGAAACTTTAGAACGCCCAACAAAACAAAGAAAACCAGGATATCTTGAGAGCCTCTGATGGCGCTGCTTGCTAAGACAAAAATCAACGCTCGAGGAAACTCAGAACTTTTAATATTAGTTCCGCATCTCACCATGGCTTAAGTAAAACTGGTCATATAGAACGTTAGGACGGTGTTTAACCCATGACCTCCCATGGCGGCGAAGACAATTCACACCTACGCGACGATAATGCGCGAACAACTCTATTGATTATGGTTATTTTAGAATGAGTAATGGTATTTTGATGTCGGAATATAGTAAAAAGCCCTTTTTGGCTGCAGAATTTTAGCTAGTGATAACATTGAAATTTTTACCTATATTGAGTCTGTGCACACTGAGGTTTTGTTTGAATTGGTAAAAAACTTTAAATTATTAAATTAGTTTAAATTAATGCAAATCAGGGGAATGAAATGAAATCTTTTAGTTAGTTTAGTAGTAGTATGAACTGTCTTGTCTGCTCTTGTCCCATGTTACTTGGGTGACCCCAAGTGCAATCTGTTTTTTCTCTAACTTCCTCTCCAGCTGCTCCAGTCTCCACAGTCACTTGTCGTTAACTTTCATATAAGAATCACATACCTTCATTTAAGTATCAATGGTTTTGAGTATTTCTCATGTACGTATATAAATGTACGTATCGAAAAGGTTGTTACGAAATTGTTCTAAGATGTTACTAAATAGTATACATAAGGCGCATACAGTGGTGATACATAATTAATTAAATCTAATATTCATGTTTTTTTTTATGTAACAATTAATTTATCGCCATTAATTAGTGTTAAGTACCTACTTGTATTTTGTAATGACCTATTGTAAGGGATTTAAAATAAAACAGTCAATGGTTTGTTATAACCTGAAACTGCAAATAATATATAAACATAAATGTTCCTCCGACACGTATTACACATTATGATATATAAATCAAGACTTACCATGTTGTGAAAAAAAAAAACTGTAACGAAAAAGTAATCTCTCAGTATTACAATGATGCTCTGTGGTAGTCTCACCAAAAAAACATGTTTTTACTGATTGTCACATTAAAATTTATGGTGGTGACTGATTGGCTGTTGGCTAGACCAAACCAACAGCCAATCAGTATGAAGCTAGCGTTGCCCGTGTCACAATTTAACAGATGCAGTCAGAAAATACATGGAAGTAGAACTAGAAAGAAATTAAAGAGTTGTAACTAAAAAGCAAATGTTTGTATTTCGCATTTTCAAGTCACTTGAATACAGAAACTACATTTAATCAAGGTAATCTCAAAAGGCCTGTAATTTAAAAAAATGCACAGTAATAACGTGACAAATCGTATTTTATGAAGTATAGCACGAATGAGGTAGGTGGTTGCAATTAGAATTAGAGGTAGGTAAAAGGCACTAAACATTGTTTTAAAAAGTTTAATAAAATGTGTTGTTTAATAAAGTTATACTATTTATTCTGTGTTATTGTATAGTTTATTATTTTTCCTTCACAATTAGGTATGGATTTAATTTTTTGTATGATTAAATAAAAACATTGTAACTTTTATGATATATCGAGGCACACTTTTTTTTCAACAGTGGCCCGTTATCATGAGAAATACTCTTTTTTGGATCTAGGATACGTTTTCTTCCAACTTTTCTGTAACTGGTGTCACTTTCTGGTTTATGGTTTATCTACAATGATAAATTATGAAAAAAAAAATCTGTTCGGTGCCTAATAGCTGCACTGAATCAATTCAGCATAGTGTTTACTGTTTCCTGCAACCGAGGATTTCTCTACGAGAGACTGCATCATAAAAATGCTTACAGAAAAAACCTTTTCACTGTAACCAGTTTTAAAATCAGAAGTCACGTGTCGTTAATTAGAAGGTAGAAACCATGGTTTAGATATTACGTATGATAAGTAATTTGTTTGTCGTAGACTTACTAGCGATAAAATACATTAAAAAAAATATGTCAGTTTCGATAGACGGTCTTCCATCATTGTAATGATCCCAAATACATAACGTTTTGTTTTGTTAGGCCCTAAAGTTATGGTCGAAGCTTAGATCGAAATAAAAAAAAGGTATTGAAGACCTGTCGAGCAGTTCCGTTTTATAAGTTTAAAGGATCCAGTGTTGGGTTCATATCGAATCGAAAGTATAGTAGATATTTTGTAAAACTTTCAGTTTATTCCAAGATAGAGGTAGGTAAAAGTTGATTTTAACGAAAACTGTAATTTCCGTGTCGTGTTTGTGACTGGTTTTATTTAATTTCCGAGATCAAATGAATAATTAATATTTCGATACTACGATTTCGAAAGCGTTTAAAATGTTCGGTCGTGATATTTTCTCTCTCGTGTTCATATAGGTTTCTAACATTAATTAATAATTCATGATTAAATTAATTTATAATTATAATTTGTGAAGTTCGTACAAATAAGTTGAGTTTATAACACTTACCAATGATTTATTGTTTATGTCTTTTTATTTTACCAGATGATGAGGAAAACAGCTGGTCAAGGAATGGGCGAAAACAAACAATCTCTTCAAAACAACGCCATCTGGCGGATAACAACAAAATGACGAACAAAGCCAGTCTCAGAATTGGGTCATTATTGGAGCGCGAGATGGTGCGAGTGTTAATTCTCATCATGGCGGCCAGCGCGGTGAGTGCTTCCAGCCCCGGCGCAGAGGTGGCGCTGGCGAACATCACCAGGTCTGCCAGTGGCGATTATTTCTCTCTCAAGGGTGAGTTTCCCTTTTTAGGAACAATGTTCAGTCCGTGTTCACGTTAGATTCCTACAAAACTCTCACCAGAAAGTACAGTACACGGGCGTTAATTATACTTTCTGTGGAATGGAACCCACGAGCCTTGCCGTAAGGTAAGCATTACGGCAAGGCTTGCGGGGTAAGCAGCTTCCCTAACCATCAAACGCCATAGGTACGTGATAATACTGTGTTGATGAAGAATCGACCTATTAACCATCTTTCCAGGGTCAAACTGCGGCCCTACCCTCTGCATGGAGGTGTCTCACGGCACAGCACTAGCAGCCATCGTAATCGACGACAGCGGCTGTAGGTGTCAATGTCGCCGAGACACTCCTGCCTTCCGGGAGGATCAGCACGTCTGTGTCAACAATATTGACGGTAAGTGTACTTATTACAGAATCGATAACAGATAGAGTAGGTACCGTCAATAAGAGAATTGTTACACCTTCTGTAATAGTCTTGACTGGCTCATTGATATTTGCAAGAGTAAGTAGGTACTATGAACAAGAAACACGGGTGCTAGCATTTTACTATTATCCATCATCTCAAGTGGTAGTTTGGTCTAAGAACTATATTTTAGCAATCAGGTAAGTGTTGTCAAGTAAACCAAACTGTATGAAGGTCTATCTTAAATAACTTTTTAATGGAATAATTAAGTATGTAGAATTTCAAACTAAATAAGACCGTTCAATGTATAGATCATAACTCACGTCTATTAGGGCTCAACGTAGATAAAGAGAGGTACAGGTATAGGGTATACCTGCTGTACACGTATGATATGCCAGAGCTGGAAAATAATACCATCGCAACCTTCGCGGACGACACTGCCATTATGGCTACAGGGTCATGCCTTAAGGAAGCAATCAAAAAGGTACAAATCGCTGTAAATGAAATTCATGACTGGGCACAAAAATGGAGAATCAGATTGAATGAATCGAAGTCACTACACATTGATTTCACCAACAGGAATTGTGATTACCAACCAATCTTCATAAATGGCCAACAAGTGCCATACGCAAATACAGCCAAATACCTTGGCATAACGCTTGACGCAAAACTGCGCTGGAAAGCGCACGTCAAAAAGAAAAGACAGGAACTAGACATGCGTTTTAAAAATATGTATTGGTTGATTGGACGGGGTTCCTGCCTATCGATACATAACAAAATTTTTGTATATAAGCATATTCTTATGCCAATATGGACATATGGTATCCAACTGTGGGGCTGTACTAAGCCGACCAACATCAAAATTATACATACATTTCAGAATAAAGTACTCAGGAGTATTGTAAATGCGCCCTGGTATATAAGAAATGACGACCTCCATCGTGACCTAAAAATGGAACCCGTCACCAATATAATCAAAAAATTTGCTGAGGCCCATGAACACTGACTCCATCGACATGTGAACATCGAGGCAATTCAGCTGTTAGACCAAGCAAATATAGTGCGAAGACTAAAACGAACTAAACCTTTTGAGTTAGTTTAGTGTAAAGTGTAGAAATAATAGTGACAGTGACACACATAAATAACACATGATAAAAGTGTTTATATCATTAACTATCAGACTCTAAGAAAGCGGAATGGACTTGAGTAATGTTCAATCAGCACTTTTCTAAGTTTTAAAATAATTATCACGTAACAAATTAAGTTAGATTCAAATTGCTTATTAGTCGTATAGGCTAGATTGTAATCAATTATTAAGAACCTGGTTCTTTTTAATAAAGTATTAAAAAAAAAGGTATAGGGTCCAAGGTGTAGATCCTGTTGAAATAAATTACTGGAACAATCATAACGCTGTTTGCATTGACAATAAGAAAGGGTCAAGGAAATTGGCTCCGTGTTTGAACATTAAAATGGTCTGTCATTCTTGAACAATATGCCTTCGTGGTGAAGCCCATAGACATTAGCTTCACATTATTGTAAAGCTAAAATCACTATATAACATTTGGATACTTGAATTACTTAAATGTTTTATATTTTTCAGAATGTTTGATGGCAAGCTTCGGTCGTGGAGCAACCAAACCACAAATCCCTTTTGTTTTCTTACCACTCAAAGGACAAATCATTTACCCATCAAAGGAAATTATTTTTACTGGTAAGTGAAATAATACCGCAATGCTTAAAAATAATTAGGAAATTGCAAAAAAAATGTGTCGGAACAAAAAGATATTTCCGATACCGGGAATCGAACCCGAGCCTCCTGGGTGAGAGCCAGGTATCCTAGCCACTAGACCATATCGGATATATAATGCTTAACAAAATTACAAATTACAAATTCCAAAACTCTAAAAAAATTATTAATAGATTACGAAATGCGATATTTTCATGGTAATGTTGACATTTTTATGACACTGGAATATTGCTATCGTTTATTAATTTATTTTAATCATATTTATCTAAAGTCAACATAATGAATCAGCGAGACCTTCAAATACCATGTTGGAGGTCACACAGTATCAAATCAATATCCATAGAACAATAATTTTCTGGTTCCCATTTAGATGTCGAAGACGCCATATGCGCGGTGACGAGCGCTCAATACCTGTCCCCATCAGGATGGGTCACTCTCCGCGACCTGGTCGACAACGACGTCCCCTTCGGACTATATCGGGATGAGGGGAGCACTTTCTTGCAGGTAACACTTTTTTTTTTTGGCTCCGTGCCCCGATTCACAGATAGCGTATTATAATTAGAGCTTGAGAGCAGCGGCGATCACTTACAACCCAACGCAAGATAATGTCGGGACCTGTGCGGCTCCGTTGGATAGATATCACACAATGCCTTCAATAGTGCACAACCGTAGAATAGATATTGCTGTATTCAGAATTGTGGAGGATTTCTGAATAGGAAAATAACGTGAATTCAGTGATTTGTACAGGAAAATAAGACGGTATGTAGATAAAATAATGATTAATTTTGGTCTTCTACAAATTAAAAACAATTAAAGTAACGTTACCCCCAAAAACAGTGTTTCAAAATCTGTCATAAGGTTATAAAATAATCATTATCAAGAATATCGTTACAAGAACCAAAATAGTAGCTTTACCTTTAAACTTTTCGTAATCTCGTTGCTTAATTCTTTGATTTCTCGATTAGGGCTTATGGCTTGACAGTTTATTTTACACTAGCATTTCGCCCGCGACTTTCGAAAAAAAAAAAGAAAGTTAGCTGTATTCATCAGACATAATTTCGGCTTCTAGTGGTAAAATAATTTTCCAATTTGGTCCAGTAGTTTCGGAGCCTATTCAGTACAAACAAACAATCATCTTTCCTCTTTATAATAAAGTCTTTTCCTATGTTTGTAACACACAAGCCTAAAATAAAATAATAAAAACCTTTAGGTTGTTAAAAAACTGGGTATGGAAGTCGTTACCAATCTATTAAACTTAAGCATAAAATAAAACCTATTATGGGCACCTGAATTAAAATTAAAAACCTAAAGGACCAAAATGCCGCAGAAGCCCATTCGACTCAAGGCGTCCGTCGTACCACCCAAGTAGAAAAAAAAACAATAATATCTGCACACACCAGAAACAGTAAAATGTTCATAAAACTTACCAAATAAGGCAATTATTTTCACATATTTATTGGAAATTTTATAAAGACGAAATTAAACGTGTACCTTCTAAGCGGGAAATAATTTAATTTTAATAAAATTATAAAATCTTAAGCAACCGCTGCGCTTACAGAGATCTTTAACGTAAACAGGAACAATATGATGTGGAACCGTTTGCTGTGCACACGGATAACGAGATTCATTTGCAAGATATCCTACAAAAAAAAAAAAAAAATTGGTACCTACTTACCCCATAAATATTTTTTTCTCTGACCCTAGCCTGACAAATGGTGTTCAAGCATACTTAGTAATCGCTTTTTGAGTCTAGATCAGTACAGTATGTACAAATGAGTATACAGTATATACTAACTTATCTTGTAATGTAACTGAAGTTTAATTTTAGACCAAGATTCTAAAATACAGGCCTTAGGTAGATAATCTTCACAGATCTGCACTTGCTTTGTGGATAATTTCGCTCCAAAGTTGGTAAAATAAAATGGCACATCAAAATGATGAAGTTATCCGTCTGTCCATCTACTCGTATGACACTTTTAATTTTGACATTGACGCATAAAGTTGACTATAAGTATTGGGTCGGTACGCTCAGGTGGACACTTGCTCTTGATATGTTTAGGTTATACATACTTATAAGAAGCAGAAGGCGAAAATTAAGTATCGCCTTATTCTTAAAAAAAAAACAATCTAAAATGAAGTATGACAGAAAGGGACAAAACAGTTCGATGGCTAAAATAGGTTTATAAAGTCGATTGTATTTTTTATGATATGTGGCTCTTTATCTAAGTACTAAAATTAATGCTGAAGAGTTAGTTTGTTTGGTCAAACGCGGTAATCTCTGGCTGGAACCACGAGCTGGATTTTAAAAAAAAAACCTTTTTGTATTTGATAGGCCAATTGTTCGGGAAGGCTTTAGGATATTTAACATCTCGCTTAGACCCTTCAGAGCCGAACAAAACGAAAAAAACTGTCAAAAAGAACGCTAGAGGAAAACGAAGTAATCGCGGGGGGCAAGCAGCGACGACGGGGTGCGTCGGGATAACAAAAAAAAGTCACGCGGGGAAGTCGCGGGCTGAAGGTAATATATTGAATGTTCGATTAAATAACTATTCGATATTATGAACGTTCGAGCTTTTAGACGGTCGATTTATGGTGGTCGATCAATTGATATTCGATTTTTTGTAATTCGATTTGGCATAGTACACCCGGTATAAATAGTGTTTAAAAGAATATTTTGGGGACCCACTCAATGAAACACCAAGTCAACGAACCAACTGCTTATTTGCTTCCTACCCGCAACTTATAATTATTAGATAGATAACACAGTGTAAAATCTAACTCAATAAAGGTAGTTAATTACTAAAACAGCCTACAGAGCTGAATAGAGGATTGTTAATGATCAAGCTATAAATAGCTATATGTACTAACATTATTATTACTCAATATCCTTAACTACATTGTGATGTCCATTTGTGTTCAAAGTGATTTGGATCATCAGACGGAATTTCAGGTTTTGGAATCACGGAATTAAAATTTACTTTTTTACTTCTCTTAATGGCGATCCAATTGCTAATTGTAATCGTCAACTGTTCCTTTCTTTTCGGTCAAAATATACCGTGCCACATCTTGCATTCAGAGTGTACTCGATAACATCTGGGGGCAGCTATACTAAATCCATAACGCGGTTATGCACACGCGTCGAGCTCGTAAATGTTTATCGTTTAAAGGACCGAAGACCGGTCCGTTTGATAGCCAAGGACGACTTCACTTTAAACGTTAATGTTACTTACTGCAAGACCTAAGATTGACATTCGCATTTGCTGTTGATGAAAAATACCCAAAGATATAAAATTTGAAGATACGTACGTAATCTTCATAGGTCGACGTTATCGATTATTTTAAAAAAGTAAATAAATTGGCACCTACTAACAAAAAAAAACAGAAAATGTTGTAACTATTCAGATGACTTTAATGTTTTCAGTCCAGCATTATTCTTACGGTGAACGAAATGAATTTGTTACTCAAAAATCTTTGTGTGGTCCTTTGAATTGGTGCGAACGTACAAAGTAGCAATAATATAATTAATTTTGGGCTCCCAATTTTATTAAGTCAACATAAAAAGATAAGATATGGAATCAGAATCTATATAAAAAGAATAACAACTTTGAAACCCAAATCAAGATAATAAATTGCTCATGCCAATTTCACCTTTCAATTACCATTGTTAATAAATAAATAAAACTGTCACGCTATAAATCTTAAAACACTCCACCTGTGAGGGTTCCCAACATTAAAACATTTATATTCCTGAAATACAAGTTAGGTACGGCTACTTACTACGATAAAACGGCATCACGAGGCATTTGGTGTAGCTCCATGGCTCAGATTGTATCTTTAATGTTGAAGAACTGTCCATGTACTAAGAATTGACAGATATGTATTTCTAGCTTTTTCCTAGTAATTGGTTCTAACAGACCCGGTAAAAAACGTTATGACCTGGATGATGTTAGGCATTCGGAGAAGTTGTCGGCATTATTTTGATAGTGGGTTTTCGGGAACAGTTATCAGATATCTAAACATAATTTTGATTGGGATTTTGACGCAATACTTACTAAGTACCTAAAAAAAAGAGCAATATAATAATTACGATACATAAAACATGTCCGATGTGTAATAAAAAAAAGGCATGAGCCAATTCTGATAATGAAATCAATATTCCAATGTCCCTAAGCTGCGTAAGGAATTAAAATGTTCGTACATTGAAATAATCCAGTTCCATCGCACAATCTTTATTGCTATGATGTTGGTATCAAGATTGAAATTAAAATAAAACAATTCAAAGTTTATCGAGAACAAAAGTTTTGACGAAGACTCGACGGCATTGATCGAAGTGTCTCCGTTAACATTTTTAATTGCATTATTAAACGAAGACGATATTCGCAACGTAATGAACTATCAAATAAAATATTTATTTAGTTTCTTGATATAAATCGGGTCGGCAACGGGATATATCGTCATGAAGATATTATCTTGTGCTCACAATTTTACTTATTTTTTGGGCGGTCTCGACAAAACGCTGCAGTTTGTTGGATCCATCATCGAGCAAATGTCTGCCTCGGACGGGCGCGTGTTGAAATGCTACACGGACGCGATGCAGCCCCAGATAAACACGAAGGCGTCAAAGGAGCGATTTGTATAATATGTCCAAATACTTCGCATTTAGATCTGTTCACGGTGATAAAGTTATAAGATGGATTTGCATTTCCATTTTGCTTTCTGCAGGTAAACCTCGAGTAGGCTCGACATTATGTTAACAAATGTACACAAACGATTTTGGGCGATTCATACTTTTTATTTCCTTAAGCTTTATATTTATCAAGTGATTTGTAACCAAAACTCATGTCTGCTTAGTGACAAATGCTGCAACGAATTGCACCTGATAACTGTTGATTTAATCTGCTTAAAGTTGCGGTCGGAGAAAATAAAGGTGCAAAGCTTAACGCAATTATTTATATCTTTAGATCGCATTAGAACAACAAAAATCTGGAATGATGTAGAAAATCATTGCAATTTATTTGACAGTGGCGTGGGTCGGCGACTCTGCACGCTCGGCTGGAGGGTCGCCTGGTGGCCGCTCATGTGCTGTGCTCCGCATCTACTCCCTCGCACCTTGCTGCCAGCTGTGCAGCGTTCCGCATCGCAGGCGCATCCCAAAACGCTTTGCTTGGTGAGTCACACATACCATTACGAATGGAACGATTATGTGTAAAATCAATTTAACTTATCGTCTAATACGTATGTGAATACATTGGTATTCACATAAGTATTAGACTTATATGACTCATTTTCAGATGTGCGTTCAATACCCTTCCACGCCGGTGAACTAGTAACCACAGAATCAGCATCGCAGAATCATGGACTCAGTATTCTGGAGTCGCTTGCTATCGGTGTATGTGTGCTTCTACTGATATTCTTGTATGCAGCTGGAATTATTTTATATGTTCATTACAAGAAAAGACAGAAACGAAAAGAAAAGGACCCGGAACAAAATCATTCAAACACTATGTCTTCGGATAACGGGTCCCTTGAGTCACGAATCGATATGAGTGATCTGGTAAGACCAATTCTCGTCGAATTGATACAGAATAACTAAATTACTTTTACATTTTGCTAATACAACGATCGTTTCAGATGGTAAAATCTAATCCTTTGATGGAACTGAACGGTATGGGTGGTGACTTTTTACACGACGGAGACTTTTCTGATGGCAGTGAACGTACTGAAGACACTCTCGATTCGTCGTCAAGTAATACACACACTCACAGTTCTATGCATAAGGTTGGTAATGCAAGTAAACAATTTTAAAATAAATCCTTAGTGGTAAATAAAAAATACATTTTAATTAATCCATTTGCAATTCTTAGTTTCAGAAATTAAATGCAAACTCAGTGATATCAGCAATGGTACACTCTCACTCTCGTAGAAAAAAGACTCTCAGGCCATCCTTAAGGAATGCTAATTCACCGGAAAGAATGAACGAGCGTTTCCAAAGACGGTCTGCATCTCCCGATACTCTGGAACGAGCACCACATTCAGAACTATCCATTGTAGATTGTTCTGTGGAAAATAATTTTAACGCAAACCGACAACTGCCATCTTCAAATGGAGACTCTTCGTATAGGAAGAAATTATATTTCAATCCAGTCTTTTTTGAAACCGAACTTCTCAAAGTAAGATTAATGCATGATTTAAATATATTGATGTCTTGAATATTTTCGGACATTTATATAAATATATTTTTTATTTCAGGACCCACCTCCCGCGGCCATTGATTTTTTAATTAAAATTCGAGAAGTAATGTCTGTTGCTAAAGAAAAGATGACATCAAAACGATTTATCCCTATACTATCAGATATTCCCGAAGAAGATATGTATCACGCTATTGATTTAGGATGGGACATCCCTTGCGCACGACGTGGTCGCAGATTTAGCGCACTTAGTCTTAAACAGGAAAACAGTCGAAAAACTGCAGTTTGTGGAGGATGCCCAGGATGCGATAATAACGCGCGACCCCACAAAGTAGACCTCACTAGATCTAACTCTTGTAAGTCATGTGTTAGTGAAGATTATAAACAGAGAATTGTCAGGAAATGGTTAGATGAAGTACCGTTAGTAACCAACAACTCTAAACCAATGAAGTCAGTAGCAAAGGTCAGTGGAACCCCAAGAGCTGTTGAGCCCAAGAAGAAAGAAGAAATGCGTCCTACATCAGCTGAATTGATTAGAAATGAGACGCCAAAACTTAAAGTCACTGAAACTAAACCTAAAGTAATAGAGAAGAAATCCAAAGTTACAGAAACGAAACCTAAAGCTACGGAAACGCTGACTAAAGAAAGTATTCGAGAAACAGAATCTAAGGAAAACTTTACTAAAGAACTATGCCTACAAGAAAAGAAAATTATTAGCACACAAATTAATCCGAAAGAAATTGAAATTATACGAGTAACTACAGTACCGGACCTCAATGGATTAAACAACATTGTGAACATCAACGAAATTGAAAAAATATCAAAACCTGTTGCCCCAACTCCACCTCAAGAGAAGAAAAATCCATCTAGCCACACATCAAGACGAATTAGGAAGAAACTTCCACCGCCACCGCCTCCTCCCGTAAATCCACTAGAGCACTCTAAAGCTGATGATGAAGAGGCACCAATACCACCAGAAGTAAAAGTAAAAATGGAAGCAGTTATACGTGAACTGAACACTTGCAGACGTGTTGAGCCTATCGAATTAGAAGAAATTAAAATGGAAACAATTGCTCCGATGGCACCCAAAATAGTTATACCCGTAATAGCGGCTGACAATAATTGCTACAGTGATGATAATACGCTCTCTAATAGAAAGAAAAATCAAATATATGGAAGTCAAGAAAATTTCATGGAGTTTGATAGTTTGGAACGAAGTATGATGAAGAGACGAAGATTCTCGGTCGCCTGTGGACCCGAATTATTCCATAATGATCGATTTGAACACAGTCAGAATTTACATGAAACTAGGGAACGGCTCACAAGTAGCTGGCTTGACGTAAAAAAGGCTGTCGAAGAACCCCAAGTATTTAATCAGAGTGAAGTTTTTGTTGAAAATATGGAACCCATGTACAACAATCTTGACGATCTATTAAAGCCTGGTCCATTAACCATACAAGTGCGCGGCTCGCCAATAGAAAGTAGGCGCAATGTCACCAAAGATGATTTCGATCCCGATACTCTCGATAGACGGGATACAAAGAAACGCGTTGAGAAAATACTACTGAAATCAGCAGGTAGCTTTAAGTACAAGTCAACCTCTTCAGAAAGTGAATCATGCAATAAATCTCCAGTAGCTATAACGACGAGAAAGATTGGCAATCTGAGAGAAATATACGAAGCTAAAGCAAAGGCGCAAGAGGAAGAGATACTGTTCTACAACCGACGTGGAAGCATTACATACGGTGAAGACCTACAAGCATTCATGAGATCTCGTAAAGCGCCAGATTTGATCAGACACATCGAAGGACAAAAAGATCCTAAGCCACCATTACCACCAAAACAACGCCGGGGATCTGATTTATATCAAAAATTCTATAGTTCGAATCGCGAAAGCCCACCTGGTGATCGCCACAGGATGATGGAAGATAGAGATAAATTCCCAGGGTATGCAAGACTTGACAACTTGAACGCCCGCCGTTCCGGACGTCGATCTGCCAGGACCAGATCTCGAAGAACTGACCTAAGAAAAATATACAGAACCGAAGACTCCGGATATATGAGCACCGACTCAAACGAGTCGAAATGTAGAGCGAGGTATTTGATGCAATTGAGACCACTAAAGACCTCAATACCAGAACCTGCTCCAGTACCAGATATTAGATCTGCTGTTATTAAAACGGCAGCTTTAATGATCGAATCCGATACCGATGATTTAGAATCATTGTGTGATGGAAGAAGTGAATCTGGCGGAGAGAGTGTCGAAACGGATTCTGTGTTCTTTGGAAACGTCGATGATTCGAAGGAGATTTTCGCTGAGTTAGGACTGCGCGCTTTTGAGCCTCAAAACAAGATGATGCAGAGTAATGAGCAGATTGATTCAGGGTTTATGGGGGAGACCAATATAATTTTAAGTGGTGATAGCGACTCGGAGCATAGAAGTGTCATATCAATAATGACTGGGCACGATGGAAGAGCTTCGGCTGCCTCGATTAGTAAATTAGACGATTCCCCTTATTTACATACTCTAAAGTGCTGAGTGAATATACAAAATATATAAATGTAGATGAGTTTGTACATAACGTTTATTGATGACAACAAAATCGAATTGTAATGTGTGTAATTAAAGTGTGTAATTAGATTTGTTATTAAATAAATAATTTGCTATTAAAAGATAGATTTTTAAATAAATATAATTAAAAAGTAAAATTACTAGAAATGGCATTTTGTCATGTATCTATAATTTAATGTGTATATTTTGACAGAGTGTGTACGTATTTAAAGTAAGTTTATAGTCACCGATTTTTACCTCAGAACTTTACGGATTTTATGTACTATTAATTTCTAATCTTGTGAGAGTTATTTATATGAGATGTTCGTTAGATGAACAGCCCCCCATTATTATTTTTTCAATTTCAAAATTATTTATTTTGGGACAACTGGTTCAAAAGTAATGCCAGTGTGCTGTGACACCCCGCCCCCTCAAGATAACCAATAGAAGATACCTCCCTAAAATATCACCAGACGCACGAAATGCCTCAATTCTCTCACTACTCAATGAATGTTCGTGCCTAAAAATGTTTTAACTTATCTCTTTATAAATTAAAAATATATTCCTTTGATTGAATTATCGTTATCCTTGTTTGCCATTTTATGTTCAATTTATGTTTAATCAGGTTTTAGTTGTAATGTTTACAAATAAAGATATATTTTAATAATATATGTCTTACGAGTTTGTAATTTTTATAGCCGGCCGGTTGTGCAATTAAATTTTTATTAGTTTTTCGGGAAATAAATGGATTGGAGTAATTTTGATGGTCTATGGTATACGTAAGAGGCTCAATTATTGATTGAAATTAATTTTTAAGTCAGATTATTAAATGTTATAACAAAATAATTTCCATACAAATGTTATTCTTAATTTAGTCAGTAGTGACTTCGGGACTGTGTTGTATATCGATACTATTTTTAAATAAAATATAAACAAAGTTATATTACAAAATATTTTTGTATGAATAAAATATATGTTGTGTTATAAACTCTGTCATTTATTTCACTGATAATAAAAAAAACCTCTTTTTCTACTTTTTAAGTGGAAATGTTTTGCTTAAAAACAGATTTTCTTAAAACAACTTTTGCGATGACCCGAAGAAAAAAACTCTTTCAACAATTAACATAAAATCTACTTTTGTGATATAATTCTTCCTTTCTAATTTTAAATTCAGGTTTCTTTCTTTTTTGAGGTGGTAAATTTAAATTTGACGCTCCAAACGGCCAGTACGTTAAAATTATCACCGCCATCTGTTAACAGTCAGTGCAAGCGTCGATTTTATTTCATTCGAAATGTAAATTTTAAAATCCTACGCATTTTAAATCACAATCTATCGAAGTCAAGCGATATCTTTGATCGCATCGAATTAATTTATGTTGTTCAATTTACACTGCGTTTTGATGCAGGTATTTCATCAAATAATTTAAACTCAATGTTGGCAGAATTGCATCATTTAATTAATGTAACATTTCAGTGTGATTTTATTAATGATAAAGATGCTTATGAGTATACTCGATTAAGATATTATATACTTGTGTAGTGCACTTACCTACTTAGGTGTTATGTTCACTAAAAATATTACAAGTTTTCTATCATCCACGTAGGTACGTACCTTGACTACCTACCTTGTCTGCTGCATTTATCAAAATGTAACAAAACATAACATCGCGCCTGTATGCCGAAGGGTTAGACAGAGGTGAATTTATGGTACACTCATATTTCGCCCGTAATGAGGGGTGAGTCTAAATTCCAGATGGAAAAACCCAATTATCCAATAACGCTTTGTTAGTGTTACCATATAAAATAGCAATGAAGGCCATTAAATTTGATAATTAATGAAGAGATCTAATAGAAACGTAAGACTTGGATTTTCTCGAATCCCATGGAATTTCGCCTCGGCCATACGTTGTTCGTTATTGTTACAAAGGGGTAACACTATCACCAAAAAACATATGACAAGTCACTTTGTATAGGTACGTAATGTTATCCGCACTCTCTGTAAGTAGGTATGCTCAAACAATGCAACATTCAGACACGATTTATAATTGCTGGTTTGGGGCTGCAAGGTGCGTAATTATATTTCAGAATCAATAAAAAAAAACGATCAACTCAGCTTATAGCACTCCACTGCTGGACATAGGCTTCTCCCAGACCGCGCCAGAACACCCTGTCTTCAGCATCCAGTCTGTCCCAGCCACCGTTTTGGTCGTCGGTCGGTCCATCTAGCTGTATTTCCAAATGCCACTCATAAAATTACAATCAAGAGCTCGCTTGATTACTATTATTGGGAACTAATTCTACTATTGCTACTTATAGGGAATCAAATGGGCTGACCTAAAGCTCATTTGATTCCCAGTTAGATTACTGCAGTTAACCACTGATGATCGTCAGTCTCTTCAATAGTTTCACGCTTGAAAACGATTGAAGAAACCGACAATCAAAAGTAAAAGGACAAATTGCACATTATTTGAATGGGCAATTTATTCTTTTAATCAGAAGTGGCAAATTGCACTATTTCAGTGCAGTGTTGCCATATTGTAGACGTATTCCAATCAATAGTAATATCCATACAAAACGTACTAGGTAGCGAAATGATAGATTGATGGATAGAATACTCTTTATTATATACACCTTATAAATTACAGACATTGATGTAGAAATTTTACATTGGGTGACACAATGGGTGGTCTTATCGCTAAAAGCTATCTTTAACAGACAACCTTTGGATGGATTAAAGGGAGAAGGAGAGACAATACTGCAGGTAGTCAGTGGTGTACCGTTTACATATGATTATGTGAGTAAAAGAGAAGAAATCATTCCATAAGCAATGAATTAAATGGGATCAGATATGAATGTTAAATGTTGTAAACAATTTGATGATAATGCGGGTACCTAGTTGGCTAGGTTATGTTACAAAACCTACACAATATACTGTACTGTTGTTTCGAGAGAAACGACTGCGGGCCCATTAGCTCAGTTGGTTAGAGCGTCGTGCTAATAACGCGAAGGTCGCGGGTTCGATCCCCTCATGGGCCACTATCAATTCCTTTTGAAGTCAACTTAATTACTGAAAATATGACTTTTTAAATAAAGTTTTATGAAAAATAAAGAGAATATCTACTTCTTCAATATCTTTCTTTTTCTTTCTTGTAAATTGCTCGTTCGGCGAAATGTGTACAGGTTTCAGTTAGTTTATGAATTGGTTTTAATTGAAAATACTTCGACATTTTATTAGTCGTCGTAAATTAGTAGTTACCTACGCGTGCTTTTAATAATATTGTCTGCAGTGAATTTGAAACAAACAATGGTAACAAATTTTTTATGCCTATGCTGAAGGGTTGTCTTCACGATACTGTAAAAAGAAGTCATCAAAGCCAAATATTTCGTACTAACATCCCTAAGAGTTAGCTTTCAAAAAGATAGAAGTGGCCCATGAGGGGATCGAACCCGCGACCTTCGCGTTATTAGCACGACGCTCTAACCAACTGAGCTAATGGGCCGGTGTGAACTGGCCACTGAAATATTAAACTGGATTAATGGCTGCATATGAGTGCTTGCTAAACAGCATCCTATTAAGGATGATGACTAATGTTAAAAATGTTCGTATAATTAATGTAGTTTCAAAGAGGGCATAGTAAAAATTAGATAATCGAAAAAATATGTTAAAACAATGTAAAATTAGAAGAAGATGCACGCTTTAAAAGTTTTTGGAGGGGATTATTCCCGTCCTTGTCGCTCGGTACGTACAATGTTCAGTGTTACTATGACGGACGTTACATAGTTGTGAAGTCACTTCTACGATAGTGCTGTTCTTGTCTTACACTTATTTTAATAATTTTATAACTTGGCAATTTTTGAAGCTTTTACAGTTTTTATAATATTGTTTCCACTACTTGGAAACTAACATTTGTTTGACATAAAAATAAAAATAAATCCATCATCCCCATTGCGTAACACACTATCAATCACAATCTGAATCATTTTGAAGGATATTGCTAATCTATTGCTTTGTTCCAAAAATGTGTCTGCTCAAAAACGTATACAACGCAGTCAATGTTGTTTAACAGTAATAATTAAAGCCTTTTTTACTGTTGGAGCCGATTTTACCAATGTTACTGAACGCGTTTAGCACATGTAAAACGAGTTCTTTTGTTTCCGAACCGACAATAGGTTGGAGAATTGAGCTTTTTTATATCCATCCTAATGTGGTAATTCGTGGGCTGTGTTCGTGGAAACAATTTTACTTTGGCGTTTAGGTTATTTTTGTTGAGCTGTCAGTGTCAATATTCCATAGAAAATAATGACACTGACCGTAATTAAAACTAGTTTATGTGTTGATCGCGTTCAGTTTCATTGGTGAAATCCACCCTTACCGTGTGTTACGCCATCACCCCGTTGATTGACAAACGCATAGGTTAAATAGCATGCAACATAAACTTAAATCCTAACTCAAAGCATTTATTTCAAACTTGCTGTTTCCCGCGACTTCGTCTGCGATCCAGGATGAAAGCCTATTTCCTTACCCAGGTCATGGTCTATCTGTCAAATTTCACCCAAATCCGTTTAGTCGTTTCGGCGTCAAAGCGTAACAAACAAACACACTAACTTTCGGCACTTTTGAATAGTCAAGAGGTCTGTCAGTCAAATAAATGAAGCTAGTTGCCCAATCCAAAGCGTAGTACCTAGAGAGATAGTGTTATCGCAGGAGTTTCGCGATAAGCAGGTTCATAATAGATGTGTCATTACTTACTAACAAAACAACAATAGTTGAAAAGACAATAAGAGCTCCAAAGGTAGCTTAAAAAAAAGATAGAAGTGGCCCATGAGGGGATCGAACCCGCGACCTTCGCGTTATTAGCACGACGCTCTAACCAACTGAGCTAATGGGCCGGTGAGAACTGTCTACTGAAATTTAGACTGGACCAAGGAGAATTTAACATTCAGTGCCGATTTTACCAATAAAACTGAACGCGATCAGCACTTTTAAACCCAGTTCAAGAGCTGTCAGTGTCCATATTCCATTACAGTTTTGACACTGACAGCTCTTGGACGCGTTTTAGATGTGCTGAACGCGTTCAGATTCATTGGTGAAATCAGCCCTCAGTCTGCATTACAAGTGAAAGTTTTTTTTTATATTTCTAAAGCTCTTCCTTACCGTTGGGGTTGTACAGGCAGTTAAGTATAAGTCCTGTGCAATAGGGGGCGAGCGTATTGCCATGAACTGGGCACAAATCCAGACTCTGGGCTTCTACTGAGAAATTTCTTATGGAAAAACCCAAGCAAAACTTTTGCATTCTCATCTCCCAGTTTACAGGTTCCCAATTTAATTGGAAACCAGCGTTGACAAGTGATTCAATAAACTTTAAAACCGAAAATTAATTTTATTACGCTGTTTTTACAGCCTACATGTTAATTTATAAACATACAAATATCGAGATCACATTTCAATCCGCGGGCAAGGCATTTTCCTCATTTCAAAAATATTAAATGCGTGGAATGAACGCAATTAACATTGATTTCATTAGTTGTAAATTAAATGTAAATTATAACAGTTAAGTATCACGTTATCAGTGTGGTTGTAAAAAGTACAGAGTATTAGGTAAGTAACGGGTGTTTGTTTTTTCTACGTTTCCTGGCCCTCATTGGATTAAGATTCCATTTTAGGTTTCCATAGCCAAATCGTAAAAACAGAACCCTTATGGATTCGTCATGTCTGTCTGTCTGTCCGTCCGTATGTCACAGCCACTTTTTTCCGAAACTATATGAACTATACCGTCGAAATTTGGTAAGTAGATGTATTCTGTGAACCGCATTAAGGCCCGTACCCACTGGCGCGACGCGACAGCTCGACACATAGGCACCGACGACGACCGACGAGCGGTGCCTTTGTGTTTGCGGGAGCCTTTAAGATTTTCACACAAAAAAATATTGGGTTTTCGGCATACTTAGAACTGAAACTCAATTTTTTTTCTATCTATGCATAGGTCTTCAAAATTGTGTGTAACCCTGTAACTTCTAAAATAAGAGAATGATAAAACAAAAAAAATGTGATGTTATTTACCATGCAAACTTCCACCGAAAATTGTTTTGAATGAGTAAGTAGTTTTTTTTAATACGTCATAAATCGTAAACCGCAATTTACCTTTCATTCAATCAACTCTTGTTGCGACGGAACCCTTCATGGGCCAGACCGACTCGCACTTGGCCGCTTTTTTGTTAAATGTTTAGAGATATGAGGAACAGGGTGTAAAGTTCACTCATACTCTTGGAAAAGGGAGGGTACTCCAACCAGATGGATGTCGTATCTGGCGGGCAACTGCCCGATGATTGTTGTCGGGAAGTTGTATATATGCTATCTGCGCGGTAAACTCTGCTTGCGCGATGCAGGATTGATTCGTTTGTTCGCATGTGGCGGTGTAGATGCCGCCACAAATGTAATAATCCTTTACTTAGAAAAGTACACGAGAGTATATAGTCTTCTTCGTCAAAAAGAGAGCAGAAAGCATAACGACATCTATCCATCCTAACTAGTTTATCAAGACCAAGTGTGCATTGAAAAGGTACTATTAATACTAACCTCAAATAGTTAATTTAATTACTACGGATCCAAGCTGGTCACAACAATGATTTAGGTCGGCAATATGATTGCAGCATCAACTTCTCAAACAAAGACCACTAAAAACATTTATTTATCAATTTAAACTTTGTGTAAGATTCTTTGCAGGATGACTCCAATACAATAGTGGTTGGCAACCATCACCAAATAAATAGAAAAATCAACTTACAGCTAATACTTAAAAATCTAAACTGAAGTAAGATAATTTTCAAGCTAAAATATAAAATCAGACAACACATAATACCAATATTTAAATATAACTAACAAAACTCTTGCGAATTTACTCAGATTGCACGAAAATATGTACATTTTCTCATTAATATGTCAAATTTCTCACAAAGACAGCAGGTATATGCATTACAGCACCCTAATTGCGTAACACATTTTCGTAAACGATTACGACTAATCTGTTTGATTTTGACGGTTCAAGAACATTCATTGCGTTCTATACATTGTTGAGCAGAATTTTTATCGAACTTAAGAAGCAATGGATTAGCAATCTGTTTCAAAACGATTCAGATTCCGATTGATTGTGTATTACGCAATTAGGGTGCAGGTCAAACAATAGTTCACTATAAATGTGGATTAGATAGATGTGTGTGAATGTTATGCGAAATAAACAACCTCGAAGTTGATGGCAATTTAAAGTCAAATGGAGGTTGATTCCCTAATGAAAATTCAATGTGTTCTAAAAGAGATGATGGTTACTACATCTCTATTGTGCTATGCTACACTTATGTGTGGGAACCATCGATCACTAATAAAGAACTAGATACACAATCAGCGACAAAAAGTGTCCTCACCAAACGCGCACCCATTTGAACATTCGGGTGCGCTTTTAATCTAGTGGAATTCGAACGCTCGAACGGTAAACACGCCTCATTGCTCGTATAAAAACTGTAAAAATAACACATCCAGAACGCTAAAAAAGGATGGAGTTTTATATTTTCGGTAAGTATTAATATTATTATTATACTATTGTTATCACTTTATTGTAAATATTGATATTTTGTCAAGAAATCATCGTAAAACATTTTTTTAAATTAAATCCTAATAAACAGCACGAGTTATAAAGCATCTTAATTGTAAAGACTCTTAGTTAACGTATTTACTCGTACTATCGCATGCCCACTTAAATTGTTCGGGTTACGTGCGTTGACTCTGTTCCATTGTTGGAGACGCTATTGTTTCTTTTTTTATTTTATTATTAAATAATGATTGTTTTGTTTTTTGTATTATGAGACTTCTTTACTGCTTCTATAAATATTATAGTATTATTTCATAGATTTTTATTTTTGTCTTTTTTGCTTTCCACGAGAACCAGTGAGGTGTGGAGAATGGATATCAGTATTAAAGCCGACCCAAGGAAGCGTTGTATGTTCGAGGATTTTTTTAGAAAGTGATGACGAGTGATGGTAAGTGTGACTACGAAAAAAATTACAAGGCTATACAATACACGGAAAACATAAAAATCTATCGAAAAGACGATTATATAATAAACTCATTTCATTTCATAAAAAATAATTAAGGTTAATTACCTATGTAAGTCAGTTGTAGCTGTATTTTTTTTTAAAATCTGAATATTACGTCAACAATTTCTTTTTGATTTTACAAGAACTTTCTGTACCTACTTTTTAAATTATGTAACTATTGAATTTTGATATAAGTTGTTTGTCAAGCAATACCTTTATTATTTTATCACAAATTAAAGAAAAAATAAATAATATAATTTTTAGTTTAATTATTAATTTAATATGGTGCCCTATCCAAAACCATCAATCAATCAATCAACTTTATTTTTTCTCACCACTATATACATAAATTATTTTACATTGGTCAGATTCGAGAAAGATAAATAATTCTGGGAAGTTTATATATTGTGGGAGACTGGTGCCTAAGCTAGGCTCGTGGCCTGTGTTTCAGGACACCAGGATCCCACCCCTTTACATTTTCTTTTTATAAGTTATGTACTAAGCGCCATACGTATATGTACAAAACCATATTTACTTTTCAGGTAAATTATAATCATAACACTTATGCAACATAGACTAAGATATGCTTTATTACCTACACCAACTTTTTGATGCATTGACAAAAAAAAAACATTTACCACTACAAACTAAAAAAAAAAAGTTGAACAGTTCAACTCCACTCACTCCTTGTCCTAGCGGCGACCCTCGGTCGTAAAGTTTTATTGCTTTCATTTGGCACATTGTATTTCCGACTTTGAAACATGCTTGTAAGGTTGAATTTGTTTTGATGTATGTTGACCAGCGAGTATCGCTCGTAAAAAATTATTGCTTTTTGTACATAGCTTTGTGAATACAACTTTGAGCGTAGCGTTTAAGGTTGAATTTCCATTACGTATATTTATTTCAACTAGAATTTCGTAAACATAATTGGGGACAGTTTTAAGAGAACTTTTGCATGGGATTGTGTATCTAGTTTTTTATTAGTGATCGATGGTGGGAACCAATGCTGCCGACATAGCCGCGATCTACATACGCGTTCCTGTTTACAATGCAATGTAACATTCCTCACTTATAATTAATGTATGTATTAAAGTGTCGATTCACCCGTTTCGGGGGGGGGGGGGGGGGGGGGAGTAAATTCTTGCGAATCGACCATTATGCTAATTCGTTAAACAGTTAAAATTACTAAAATGGTAAAAGCTTCCGAAATCAAAGAAGAAGGGCGAAAAACTCTCCTTCTTTAGTTGTGTGAGATTAGGCCGATTGTAGCTTACTGTGATACGATATTTTTTTTGACCTACACAACACACACAAGTTTTATAATGCCTAAAGGTTTATGATCCACTGCAGTAAAAAAAAACAGAAATATATATGAAATTCTTTAGGATAAATGCTAGTTAGATAGTGTGTTGTAAACATATAATACTATAATAATTGGAAACGAGAGAAAAAAAACTCCTGTTTTATTTTAACGATTAAAAACGTTACTAATACACATACAATCGTTCTGATTTTTTGTCAGATTCTTCTACAAGCAACATATTAACGTAATAGTGATTTATTTTTTAAGCCCAACCAATAGATTTTTAGTAAATAGATAATTGCTAAGTTTTTTGCAATACATTTCCAGAGTTGTGTCATGGCGCTTCTCTTTCTTTTCTGTATAGAAAAAGAAAGTGAAGCGCGATGGCACAACTAAAAGAAGAGCCAAGCCACGTGGTCACAGTCAAGCGGTCACTGTCAGACTGCATAGTCTGACAGTGACCGCGCTTTAGCTGTTGTCAACCTCATATAGGCCTCGTAAAGACAACCAGCTACATGTCGAGCGCTCGCCGAGGGCACACAATCGGTTGCCGTTGTGGCTAAAAAAATACGTTTCTTGTATGGTATTTCCCTTCAAATATTTAACTTTTTCATGATTTCTGCTTGTAGTGGCAATAGAAATATACACTCTGAAAATTTCAACTCTCTACCTATTGCGGTTCATGAGATGCAGCCCGCTGACAGAAGGTAGGACGGACAGCGGAAGCTGCTACTAATAGGGTTCCGTTGGTACCATTTGGGTACGGAACCCAAAAAAGTATGCTGTGTGCGATTGCATTTTGTCAACAGTATACTGTTTGGTACACGACGGTGTAAAGTCATCCATAAAGAGTAAGTTGTTGCGTGTAATGTAAAAATAATAATTATAATTACAAAGTAGAGCGGAGCATCTGATCTGTTATAATTTAATTCTGAGTTAACCCCAAAATCACAGGTGCGTGGTAATCGTAAGCTTAACCCTACAATTACGGTGATTAACCGATGATTTTCGGTGATCGTCTAAGGTAGCATGAGGCGCTACTGGATCATCGAGATTAATTTATGATTACTGTAATTATTTTCGTGTTGGTGAAGATGTATCGTTAAGTTTAGACTGTAAAAGTAAAATATAGGTATTCCTATCGTTATGAGAATTTGCACCCAATTTTAAAACAGTTTGATTCGATTAGCGATCACGCTGAAAAATCTAAAAATGTATGGAGTTGACATAAGCCATCGAAATGTCACGTGATCATAGGTCATAGCGTATTATCACAGTGAAGCCATAGCGATTGAAAAAATAGAATCGCTCCAAAGCGAACACCATCTGTCTAGGCCCCTAGATCGCATGGTATTATATATATAATACCATATCTTGAAGACTGTGTTTATACTTTGTCGTAAATATTTAGATCTAGTGTAGTTGCAATTTCTGGGGACAGCACTGACCGGCCCATTAGCTCAGTTGGTTAGAGCGTCGTGCTAATAACGCGAAGGTCGCGGGTTCGATCCCCTCATGGGCCACAATTATCTTTTTTTGTTTATTTCGTTGAGTTTTTTTAAAAATAGTTTATAACAAGAAGACTCTGTAAGAAGGGCATAAGGTTTGTTTACTTTTAGTTAGCCGCTAACTTCAATAAATTTCAATGAGTAAGGAGACATCTCGACATTTTAAAATTCGGTTGTTAGAATGTGTTATAAATTTATTTCATGAATTATTTTACTTTGTTTTACCACAGACTACTCGATGTTTTTACGTGTCGCCATAGCACCCGTTTTTCGCTAGTTTTAATAAAGCATGCCTAGCAGGTAGGTGGTCAGTCATAAACCATGTTCAATTTCACCTACCTTCTGCCAAATTGCTAATGACAGAACTTCCTTCTTATTATCTAGTACAGTACAACGATTCGGCGATTTACAACCGACTCTAGGTTCATGGTGTACCTAAGATTTTTCATATATTTTTAATAATATCAGCCTTAAAACGTTTACTGTAATAATGAACGTCGGAAGAGATTTCATAGCCATTAACACAAGGCAATTACTAATCTCCATGTCGATACTGTGAAAATCTCACCGTGAAGACTTGTGTGGAGTGAGCTATCAGTGACATTCCGTCTTGGTCAATCTTTAGCATCAGTGGCACTGACAGCTCACTCTACGCACACTTCACCTAAGTTTTCACGGTGAGATGGATACAGAATAGCACTACTGGATGAGACTTGACTAGAATTGAGTTGAATGGCGTGTAATTAGGGAAGCTCATTATCGCAGCATACTCATCAGCTTACAGTAGTCCAGCAGAAGACTACCTTGATGAAGGCTTATGATGATGATGATGAATCGTATGGCTTCGATTGCTTCTCAAACTATCGAGTTCCATTGATGTAATTGACATTTACAAAATGTGGCAAATAGTGATTGTTCGTACATTTCGGTTTATTGTATATAATAAACATTATTATCGCAATAATCAGATAAACGGCTTACTTTTCCTTTATAATTTTGTCGTTTTGCAGTAAGACCCTTGATCCACTTTTATTTTTCACACGACATTTGCATCGGCCCATTAGCTCAGTTGGTTAGAGCGTCGTGCTAATAACGCGAAGGTCGCGGGTTCGATCCCCTCATGGGCCATTGCTATCTTTTTATTGATGTTGGTGCTGAATTTTTCGTTTGTAAAAATTGTGGTCTTCAACTCTTAACCTCTGGTGGTGTACGTCTGAAATAACAGAGATAATGTCGTGTTCAATACCGAAAACATTTTTTATTCGCCAAGATAATCATTGTCTCGTTTGTCTTAGCAGTTCAAAAAGTACAAAGTTCTTTATACATCTATTGCAACTTCAAGTTACAAAAGTAAAACATTTAAAATAAACAAAATAAAAAGGCTACCCGAAAAACAGGATCATCGTACTGTTTCAGTAAACTCTAAAGTGCTTGCTGAAAAATACTAGACTGGTTTTGATCTAGTCTTTTATTTCAGGTGAGAGCTCTAATTGGCCCATTAGCTCAGTTGGTTAGAGCGTCGTGCTAATAACGCGAAGGTCGCGGGTTCGATCCCCTCATGGGCCACTTCTATCTTTTTGAAGATACCTTTGGAGCTCTGATTCTGTCTTTTCAATGTGAATTGTTAGTAAGTAACGAAACTTTGATGAATCTGCGAATCGCGAAACTTCTCCGAAAACACTATCTATCTACGTTTGGATTTGGCAACTAGCATCATCTTTGTGACTGTTGAAAAAGTGAGACACCTTGACGATTCATAAGTGCCTGTAATTGGTATATCCTAATCCTAACCAATATTATAAATGCGAAAGTAAGTTTGTTTGTTTGTTATGCTTTCACGCTGTAACGGCTGAGCGGATTTGGATGAAGTTTTGCACGCAGTCGCGGGCATAAGTTAGTTTGCCACTTCCTTCTTTTTAAATGAAATCATTGGTGATCGTATTCTGCTTTTGGGTCATAAATGGGAAGGCTACTTAACTTACTTTGTATCACTGTAGTGCTTTTCAAAATAGCTCTAAAAGTCAGTGTTTTTTTTTTCTTGGTCTTTTAAGGCCTACTACATCTAGTTTATTGCAAGGTGGCGACACACACGACGTTTCCCGATTCGCCGTTTCCCAATTCGCAGCTCCCCTAACCACCAAGAGTGCCTGCATTAAATTATACTTACCTACATTTATTAACGCTACTGCTGAGCATGAGGTCCTGGGTTCGATTCCCAGGTCGGGCAATGTGTTATTGGGTTTTTCTATCTGGATTTTCTCAGTAGCAGCCCGGAGTCTGGATGTGTGCCCGGTTGATGGTAATAGGCTCGCCCCCTATTACATGGGCCTTAAACATAACTGGCGAAATGTGGGTGTACTATAGTTAAACCTCTGCCCAACCCTTCGGGGAAACAAGGCGTGATGTTATGTTATGTTACCTACATTTTACCCAACTACGGAGAAGCAAAATTTGACAAATGAGGTATCGATGGAAGCGTCTTGATCGTCCGCTGGTTTTTGGCTATGCGATGTCACATTAAATTAAATATGGCGAATCTTGAGGACATCAAGATCATGAACTAAGGTGTAAGTCGTTTATTTAGTAGACGATAAATATTGAATAGTATGTACTTACATAAAAATGACACATACCTACTTAACAATATTTTCTTGTTTCATGCTTTTTAGAGCGTGCTTTTTCTGTAGTCCGGTTTTAGTTTTTAAACTTATTCAAAAAACAAAAACAAAATCAAAATATTTCATTTCACATAAACCTACATGGGTACTTATGAAACGTCAGAATCTAGGTGCACGTTTCCAATTTGTCGTTTCCTATGGAGAAGAGCCGGCAAGAAACTCCATGGTTACTCTTTTAAAAATATTTGTCTTTTACAATGTTTTCAAATCACAGTGTTAATAGGTATGGGAGGACAGTGTGTGCCTGTCAACAAGTATTAATATAAGTATGTTTAAGTAAGTAAGTTGTAAGTTTGAATATAAGTACAGAATTTGTAAAAAATCAGCCTAATATTTCAGTAGACAGTTCTCACAGGCCCATTAGCTCATTTGGTTAGAGCGTCGCCCTAATAACGCGAAGGTCGCGGGTTCGATCCCCTCATGGGCCAACTCTGTATTTATGTATGCCTCGTCCGCACAGCGATGATCAGTACGATATTTTACCGTATAAGTTTTGGGATCACATCGTAGTTTCATACTGAACCCAACTTTTACCTTAAAATATTGTACAGAACAGCAGACGCAATGCTTGTTTATCTAGAATTTGATTTGAATTTGCAGACACTAAAATATGGTTGACTGAAACTTTACGCTTCACATAAAAATACACATTCAAAAAAAAAAAAAAAACGCTCAAAATCCACTACACAATTTGATTAACTTCTAAAAGAGTATTTACTATTATTTAAATAAATGTGAGGTAGAGTTTACACTTTGTATGTACTGACTTCGCGGCTTGACACTGTTTCGCAACATAGTCGCTTAAATACATAACTTAACCGCTGTGTCGTTTCACGCACCAATCATTTTTGCAGTTACTATTTCTATTTCACTATATATTATATTTTCGATGTTTAAGGGGACTACAGACCCTAAACGCCTTTTATAATGACTGAAAGAAAGTGATCCACTGCAGTTAACAAAATTAGAAAAATAGATGTTGTTCTACAGGAGTTATTTAGTTAGAAAGTGTTTTTTTATATTTTTATTTTTTTATGTATGGCATCTCGTAGTTGACCTTGAGAGGTCGTGACTACTTAACCGGACTATCCTGTGGCTGCCTTAAGCGGACTCAAAGCCTCCAGCCAGGGGCGTAAAACTACTTACATTACTAAGCGAACGCTAGCTAAGGGCACCCCCTGTGGGGTACGGACCTCGGCTTAGGGCGTCGCTGACGGGAGGACAGCAAGATGAGACAGGCTGGATCGGGATTATATTATTATTATCTGGGGAATTTAAAGCTACAGGCTCATTTAGAAAGTGTGTTGAAATCATTATACAGCCAATTTGATACGATAGAAAACAATCACGAAGAAACCTCTAAAAAATTCTTTTAACGATTATAAACCATACTTATATACATGCAATCATTCTGACTTTTTGTCAGATTATTGTGCAAGCAACATATTAAAGTGATAGTGTTATTTTTCTAGTCCAATCAAATGATTTTTTGTATGAATGAATGAATTAATGAAATGCACCGACCCCAGCGTGGTTTGACCAGACTCGATTAATCGAATGAACCCCAAGATTTGCACTAGTCCCTGAAGCCTCATGCTTCATGGTGCTACAAATACCATTGCATATCTAGGAGTAGACCGGGGGGCACGGTAATGGTAGGGATGACGTGCCCTTAGGATAGGAAGGATAATAAGAGCCTACGGGGTATGCACCCTAACGTAAGCATGGGATTAGTGGAGAGGCGGGTGATATTTGTCTATGGGAGGGCATCTTTTAACGACGTTGCAGCAGGGTTGGCTCAAGTCGAGCTTCATCGGTGAATCTTTAAGCGGGGTTCAGCTGGTTTCTCGGCTCTTTTCTATGTCACTGCTCTGCTGTGGTAAATGTTACTGTTCTTTTCAATGTCTTCGTCTGAGTTGTCGCTACTAACCGTTCCGGTTTTTGCACATCTCCTTAGCAGCGTTCTTGATCTTCCACCCTGTCGATCCAAGAATTGAATCCCTTGTCGAAATATTTTAAGTCTTGAGCTATCGTTCGAGTCTCAAATGTTGTTATTCTAATTATCCAAAGTTGAATGGGCACTGTTGGGAATCGAACCCAACACAACACATTGGGCATGGTCTGCACGCGCAGGCCGCGTGTTTAGCGCGTCCCGGCGACTACACGGTTCGGCCCGATAACCACTCGCTTCTGCTGACTTCACCGCGACGGACGATACTCCTCTTACTTTAGGTTCGTTATTAGCTGTTTGTCCTGTACTGTTGTATATTAAGCGCATCATTAAACCCTTGCCTTAAATACAGTAGTCCACACTTTAGATGATCCCCGAGCTAACATTGGTCCTTCAAGGATCTCGCCGTCTCAATTTCAAAAGGAACAGTCTCAAAAATAAACTTCGAACTCGAGGCTCTTCAGTTGCGTTCTTCAGCGGGGACAGCTCCAGCAGGAATCGTCGATGCCTCGTTGAAGAAGCTTCGCATAGCACTGCACACGCCCAGGGGACGAAGTCGGGCCAAGGGGAACTAAAAGAGTGTTTTCATTTATCTTCAAGTCTTTTAGTGGCAATCATTCTTATTCGTAGCCTCATATTTATCTAAAGTCACTTATAAGTTATAAAGCTAAAATATATCGGTTAGGATAATCAATCTGTTTACGCCATTCCTTCACTTCACTATAACAGCTGATAACTCGGCGACGTGATTCCTTGTTATCTTCGCATCAGCTGTTCCTTAATTCGCACCTAGTCAGTCATAATAATAACTCATTAGCTAGTTATATTTCGTTTTGATGTTATAAACTGTTTTGTTATGTCTTCTCTAGTAATTTTTTCTTCGAGTTTGCTGCTGGTGCTGCTATGAGTCGCTATAATCGTAATCATGCATCTTTATTTATCTCAACATCATATTGCAGGCACTGATTATTAGAATGTACAATCTTAAATAGAGAAAGGTGTCCGTGACAGAAGGGTCCCGAGTTACAATTCACCCAGCTTTCTTAAATAGGACATGTCAATTTACAGAACGGTTAGAGAGTCAAATTATTTAAAAAAGTTTAAGATTGCAATTAAGTATTTAAGTAAAAGTAGAACCTACAAAATTAACAGAAAAATTGGAAAAAAAAAAAAAAACATTTATATTTTTCAATTTTTTGTTATATTGATAAATGATAAATGATAAATGATTTTATTTCTGTAAGTAGGTTTTTACAAACACTTTTACACGTCAATACCATTTTGAAAGTAGATGAGATCGGCGTTTTGAGATTGACTAAAATCTAATTTAACTAATTCATACTTACAGTTACTACTAGAAGCAAAATTCAGAAGTAAGAGGTGTAAAGTCAAGCAAAAGTTCACGGATTTATATAAATTATGCATAACCAGCATAACGTGACAAAGTAAAATAAGAATAAATGATGGGGTAACGAACAATGTTGTGTTTATGACGTCTAAGTGATTTTACGATAAGGGGTTTTAAGCGGGTGATTGAGCAAACATTTGATGCTCGCCGATTCCGTGTTTGGAAATCGTGATGTAAGGGAAGATCAGTGTTTCATTTTATTTTTTATTATTACAGTTATGAGAATAAACAACTGTCGGACGGTTAGCACTTGGTAGTGTTGGTAAAGTTGGATAGAGGATTGTGAAAAAGCAACTCACTATGAATATAGCTCTTTGAGCTCTCTCTAAAATGATCATATAATTTTTAGAGGTACTGTCCCAAATGGCAATGCAATACACTCACTAACTAAGATTGGCACCAATCAAATGATTTTTTGTAAATAGAAAATTGCTTCATTTTTTGCAATAAATTACCAGCGTTGTGTCATCGCGCTTCTATTTCTTTTCTATGCAGTCTGACAGTGACCGCGCTTTAGCTGTTGTCAGCCTCTGAAATAAAATTATTAGGGGAATTGTGGTATGTTTAAGTATTTCAGGCGAAGAAAATGATTTCAGTCTGTAACAGTCCCATTGCAGGTTCAAGGCCTCCTGGACTTTTTCTGCTCAAGTCATTTTTGCCGCAATTCTTATTATATCTTTGCCTACCAATACGTTCAACCGAAAAATGAAACCGTACATCAATGTCTACACTTATGGCATTTTTCAAGTCTCGTACCAACTTAAAAATGAAGAGTTGACACGTCTAAGATAACCAAAGCTTCGATAAGAATTATTGTAACCATGCGCTATTGTTGGAACTTAATTGAAGGTAAGTACAATGTAGACTTCATCCCACCTAAATAAACGCGAAGTAGGTAAAGATACCAACCATACTTACACCTCGAAAATATATGGTTTTTCTGAAGTTGATACTGTTTGTTACGTTGTTCCGTAAACAAGACATAACATAACATAACATCACGCCTTGTTTGCCCGAAGGGTTGGGCAGAGGTGTACCTGTACACCCACATTTCGCCAATTATGTTTAAGTCCCATATAATAGGGGGCGAGCCTATTGCCATCAACCGGGCACAAATCCAGACTCCGGGCTGCTATTAGAAATTCCAGTTAAACTGTGACAAATTAATGGCCATAGGAAGCATGGACCTTTTTTGACATTCCATGGATACAATATGATTATGTACTTAGTAGGGAACAAGTAGGTAGGTAGAGAACAGTTTTAGTGAAACCGGAACAGTGACAATATTTGTACGGACAGCAGACAGCAGGCTTTCTACTGTTCTACAGAACTTGAGGTAATAAACATTTCGTGATTTTATCTCACAATTTAGAGGTACCTGTTACATAGGGCATGTGTTACGAGCATGTTGGTGTGACGTCACTGCAGGTGGTTTTTGACATTGGGTTATGTCTGTGATGAGTGCTGGTGATATGATGGCTAGATGGGAAAAGAATCACCCAACCACAGGCAGCAAGTAGGTAAATATGTAAATCTGTTGAAAATGAATTGATTTGAATTAAATACTGCGGGGTAATTGCATTACTGGCAATCGCTTTCATTTTGACAGTTCAAAAATATTCGTTATTTACGTTGTTGAGCAGGCATTCGAACTTATAAAGCGATGGATTAGCAATATCCTTCAAAATGATTCAGATTGCGGTGGCTAGAGAAAAAGGTAGTTGGAATATTTTAGAAGTTGTCCCAGATTCCTCAACAGTAAATATTCTGTCAAGTAATATGTTACCTTTTGAGACTGGTTGGCTAAAAAACTTTTTTGTTCCACCTTCACCAACGGACGCTGGCGGATTTGTCGACATCAGCTCAGTTGCCAAAGAAGGAAAAAAAAACTATTAATCTAAACTCAGATTGTGATAACTTGTTGAACATCACACTTATCCAACACCTACTTTCCTGCGCTCAACAAGACAAACAAAACCATTTCCTAGATAGAGAAGATCTAAACAGCTACAACCTACAGGATAGTTCACAGTGTTCACACTTACTCGATAATCAATTGCATGTCGATATCAGTTCTTAATCGAGTTGGAACTCATAAGAAATGCTCTCGACCTTCTTCTGATGCACTTACAGATTCTCTCAGCGCTGATTTGTTGAGAAGATTATGCAAATTGTTACCAATATTCTTATTTATGAAGCACTTACACTACAAAGTAACGGACACGGTGAGGGTTGCCATAGTATCTGATGTTTCCAGTCAATTAAAACAAAGAAAATTCAAGTTTGGCACCTTTTTGAAGATTTAATGAAAGTGAAAATAAATTGCTAACTTTGTTAAATTTTGTAACTCTCAACTTATAGAACATTTTTGGAATTTTCTAAATTTTGTCCCCAATTGTCGATACGTTTATAAGAGTTTTGTCTGGCAACTCTGACTATGTAACAGTACACAGTAATCTCACAATCATAAAGTGACACCTTCGCATTTTACAGCTTTCTATAGGATATTATGTATTTTACAAACTCGTAAGGAATTGCATCACTTCGAAGAAATTCTGTTGGTGTCTAAAAAGTTTCCAGCAGCAATTCTTACTTTAAATGGATCCATACTTTAACTCAAAAGTATCAGTACCTAATATTTTTGTCCTTCATTAGTCTTGATTGTTGTTGTAAAGTCTCTATATGGCACTAGTTTACTATAAAGCAGTCATCTTTTTCCCAAAATAAAACTGTTAAGGGACACGATGTATATTTAAGGCAGCGTTCAGTTAGTATTTTTCCCTTCGTTCTCTGTTATTACTTGAGCAATATGTTCGACTATGAGGAAACCAATCACTAGACGTCTGCAAAAGGGGTCATGTAAAAATAGAAAGAGATAAACGTTCAGGGAATTGGTTCGTCTATTTAGAATCACTCCGCAAGTGGTAGCGTGGCCGAGCGGTCTAAGGCGCTGGTTTAAGGCACCAGTCTCTTCGGAGGCGTGGGTTCGAATCCCACCGCTGCCAAATACTTTTTGGTTCATTAATCGTATCTGAAGTTTTGAAACACAATGATTTAGTCTAAAATTACTTAATCATGGATATTTGACATTATGTTGATATTTCACATTATCATTTATTTATGCAAATCACAAAATCACAATGTTGTCAAATGAATATTCCTAGTCTACTCACCAAAGCGTATTTGAATGTATAAACGTTTATTCATAATAACTAAACATTATTGTCGCAATTACAATATCTTTTGAAACATTTTGCTCTTACAAATCAATCATCTTTGGTTATCCCTTCATTATTACTAAATTATAATAGCTTATGTGCAGTGATGTGAAATGCTGCTGTGCAAGCACCAATTGACTTTTTTAATTCAATGTACATTCGGAGTTCATTTTGGACAATCAGTGAAGGAACCCGGAAACCGGGACTTATCTAAACTTTTTAGTATGTTTGTTTGTTACGCTTTAACGCTAAAATGGCTGAACGGATTTTGATGATATTTAGCACATGGGTAGACTATGACCAGTAGTGCTATTCAATAACCGGAGTGAGCTGTCAGTACCACTGATGCTTGACCAAGACTGGATGACAGCACACCACGAAAGTCTTCACGGTGAGATTTTTATACGACGTGCTGGATTTTGTCCATGGATAATGGCCAGTAGTGCTATTCAATAACCGGAGTGAGCTGTCAGTACCACTGATGCTTGACTAAGACTGGATGACAGCACACCACGCAAGTACGACGTGCTGGATTTGGCCATGGATAAGATATACATATTCTTATATATAAAAATCAATTGCTGTTCGTTAGTCTCGCTAAGCTTACTTGAGTAAGTATTTATCTTTGTTTTGTTCGCTCTAATACAGGGGCGGTTTGAAAACTAAAATGAGGAAAGGCTTTTCAACAGCATTAACTTGTAATGTCTGAAATCGCCAGCCCGTGCTGAGCAAGCCTGGTAATCAATGCTCGATCTTTGTCCTGTCCGAGCCTTAATAACAGCAATATTTAAAAGTGCATAATGATAATATGTCTTTGGGAACTGGGGCGACTCACTACGACAAGGAACGATATTAGGCCCTTTTATTTTATTTTAACTATTTCTTTCTACGTCTTGGATAATTTTAGTAAGACAAGTTGTTTGGGTTTACAGTTCGCTTGGTCTAATCTCAGCATGCGTTTTTTTTTTTTGTTGTCCGATTATGAATATCATGGCTGATGGTTGCACCTACCTACTTACCTTGCTTTTGTATCTTAATATAGGTATTGTTGACTAAACCAAAAATTCCACTCCGAAACGACTTATTATTGTTTTACTTAAAACCACTCTGTGCTCACAAGTAGGTACTTAAAACAATTTTTTTACAAAAATCTAGTCGCTTGCATAGATATTATGGTCGCATCACTATTCAATCTGACGCTTTACGCAGTAGTTTACAACACAAAGCACTAATAACTCAAATTGAAAGCTGGCAGTTCTAGCAAGTACGTTATAATCCCAAAGCTACTACATAATAGTAAACTGGTTATTGATACGATATGCATCAATCATCATCAATGGCATTTTGAATTTCGAATTAATAGAACAATTTTAAACTTACGTATTTTTACAATATTTTTAAGTTGTCTGTTCAATTTGCAGTTATAGTTTTTATGTTATCATCAGAATCACTTTATAATGATTTAGTGGTTCTTGCAGCAGTCTTCCTAAAGAAAATAGGTTTACGCAGCCATTTATTTAATCAATATTAGGCGTGTAAAAGAGTACAACGTTGGACCCCCAGGTAGTGTGTTTACAATTTGAGTAGAATTGAAGTCAATAGATTTTGCCATTGATCGTAGATAGGTAAGTAATTGCCTGCAATAATTTGGTTATTAAATATCTGTGTATATAATATAGACTAATAGCGTAATATATGCGGGTGGGGGTATTACTTTCAGAGCATTTATGGCATGTGCTAATTCTCATACATAAAATGACACTAAAATCATGACCTAATACATAAAAACCTCATCATGTTTAAATCCTTAAACGATTGAAGGTAATATACTCTGACATAAAATGCTCATAAAGCTCATTGCTGTTTCTATTTCTAACTAATGTAAGTTTTTCAGTAGGTATTAGTGATTTCTTTCATTTATTTTACTCTGTGCTATGTGTTCTTTTTTATTCCTCTTTATATCTCAATGTTTTTTTTTCTTTTTTATTAAAGAGAAGTTATGTCACTTGCTTGACCGTATGTCGCTATTATATTGTCGATATTATTTGTTCTGATATAATGTGGTAGAATCACGCTTTCTTTTCACGTATTCCAACTTATAAATAAGGAAAATCACGAAGTATACCTATCAAATTTTTATTTTTTTGGTATTGTTACGTACTGACATACCTACTCTACGAATATATTTAACATAGTAAATGTAACAGCGAGAATCGCTGTTACATTTAAATGCAAAGCAATACAAGCAATTCAGTTCAGAAGATTTCACATTTAGTCGCATCAGACGAAATCACGATCAGTAACCTACTAATTTTAAGATAGTTTTCAACGTTGCGTGTTCCGTACCAAAAAAAATATACTAAAGCAATATATCCGTGTGTAACAACAGCTCCGGTGCAATACCACATGTCCGCAGATGAGCGCACAGGTGCTCACTGCATCCACTCGCCATTTATCCGACACTCGCGGTACCGGCGAGTCACCTCGTGTGCGCACTCCCCGGGAACACACGTGTTTGCGAAATAATCGAGCTAAAAAAATCGACTAAAAGTCTTTACCCCATAGTTTAATGGAACATCCCTACTACTCCCGAAAACCGCGCTCCACATTCGAAATAAAAAATCAAGTGGTCTATGGTAAAAAATAAAAACAGTGGATTTTATCAATGTGAACAGATTTTAATTTGATTTGTAATCCTAAGTAAACATCGATATGTTTCATTGTTCCTGCATTTGAGTGTTCACACGGTCTTCAGAAGAACGAAGCGTTAGGTAAGCCAGCTTTTTAATATTCCTTTTAATTGAATTGATTTTAACTTTTCTAAAATTTATGTTGACTTAATTACACCATCCAATTAGCTTACTTATCATAAGTAACGAATTATTTCATTTATTTACATAAATATTACAGATGAAAGTGTTTTTTTTAATATTTTTTCACGTAAACGGTGTAATTTGCATTTGCGAAAGTAGCTTATTTTTGATTGGCAGAATAGAAAGTTTTAAGGAATGTTTTTTTTTGCTTCTTACGTAAAATCAACAATAGCTGAATTAAAACAGGGAAGGATGCCAGAGAAAGTGCTAAGAACCTTTAAATTATATTCAATGTTCACAAGATCGTGTATATATGTGCATATAATTACTTATACATACAGATATGTATAACACGGTGTGCTTGCTTCCGATAATATTGTTCCGGTGGGTTCCCACAAGACGCCTCGGTAAAAAGAAGCGCTCTCGATAATTAACCGGAGTTAATAGACGCATACACTGTACAATAAACATTTTAATGCGGTATTTCACGTTGCCTAGATTGTAATTGGTTATTCTACTATTCTTATGCGATTTCTAAAAAACGCTTATCGGCAGGTGCTTTAGTTCCAAGACTTTACATACTCACGTTATTTTTGCACTACTTAGTAGGTTTGAGAATCATAATTTCAAGCTTTTACAGAAAGCAGACATAACATGTCATACATCATAATTAGCACTACGATCACTATACAAATTAAAAAGTTGTAAAAGAATTAAAAGGTGAGTTAACAGATACACGAGCCGATAGACATAAGAACATAAAAGTCATTAATAGAGTTGCCAAAGCCTCCTTGACTTGTTCTCTTTCATGCAATGTTTTATGCTGTCCAGTGAGTGCATCGCTCCCGAAAATCTAGGAACTTACCTACACCACTAATATAGAAAGATGAACTGCAATATGATTATTATTGGGTTCGATTCCCAGGTCGGGCAAAGTGTTATTGGGTTTTTCTATCTGGAATTTCTCAATAGCAGCCCAGAGTCTGGATTTGTGCCCGGTTGATGGCAATAGGCTCGCCCCCTATTATATGGGACTTAAACATAACTGGCGAAATGTGGGTGTACAGGTACACCTCTGCCCAACCCTTCGGGGAAACAAGGCGTGATGTTATGTAAATATTACCATTGCAATTTGGAGGACTGACTCCTAATATCCGCCGATAGCCTTGCATTTTTACGTCCCTAGTATTTCCTAATTTGTATAGGAAGCGATAAATTAGTATCCAATCTAAAATCTAATTAAGTGCTCTAGAAATAAGACATCGATCACAATCTAAGGTCAAGGTGCATCTTGATTACTGTCGCAATTTAATCCATAGACCAATCAACTTCGTCAAAAGGTGAATTTGCTATTAGTTTACTAAGAAACATCCGTTAAAAATCCATCTGCAATTTTGACGTTTTGAGAAAAACTTACGACAAAGTCTTTAGTGATGGGCAAATGTTGTTTATTGTCTAGTATTTTTTGCTGATTAGTCGATTAATTAACATCGGTAGCAGCAACTATCGGAATCGAAAAATATTTATTACATCGCAAGAATATTGCTTGACCGTATAAATTTAATGATTTGCACTTAGTCAAGCGTCATAGGCAATTTAATTAATTTTATTTGAATATCATCACCAATAATCAGTTACCGGTAATGGCGATGATCATTCAGTCGATATGCATTCATGGAGTTCATTAACCCAGTTCACGAACATACCAAAAAACCTACTTACACTTATTTGACTAGGCCTGCCTTCCTCATATAGTTTTAATGAGGCAGGTCTAATGACAGACTTGGTACGTCTAAATAATATCGGTGTTTTATCGATATCTTTATACCAATAACGCCTCGTTACGATGTCGTATCCTCGTATCAGTATAATTTGATATGAAAAGTTTGGTTAAAGTACATATTCTACCACCTGGCTGTGCTATGTTTAGCAGATACCAGTTGACGGGCTATTGACTTGCAGTTTGAAATGAAATTAATCAATTCAATATTTTGAAATATCCGGTAGACCAGGTTGCATATTCAAACGTTTTACCTCTAATCTATTTTATCATCAAAAACTAATATTTTGCCAGCAATCACACCAAATGTTAACAAGTAAGAGTAGGTATGTTGCAAATACAAACACCAACCCGCACTAGGCACGCGTGGTGGATTACGGGCCACTCCCTCTCACAGAGAAGAGGCCTGTGTCCCAGCAGTTGGCACATATTAGGCTGATTATGCATTATGCATGTTGCAAATACAGTTTTCATTAAAATCTGTTCCATGGTCCATTATGATAATGAAAACGTCGACAAATTATTACATTATAGAATCCATAACAATATTGACCAGAGTCTGCTCTAATCAAGCTTGGAGGTCTGATTTCGATTATCTTCTGTATCTTTCCGTGTCTGTCTGTGTGACCTACATGTTCTGCTAAACTGCGCAACAGATTTTGATACGGTTATTGATTCCGGAAGGTTTATCTCCAAAAAACATTAATATTCAATTTGGCCTATAATAATGAAAGCCCATGCGAAGCACGGACGGGTCACTAGAAATAGATAAGCCAAGTCTAACAGAAGATTCTACAAAAGCTAAAGGCCATAATAGACATGTCATCAGTCTTGTTGCAGCAATGTATGCAGTTCCAGTCGATTGCACAAACTCAGCCACTGTAACCATCTATTATGAACATACAATGGCAGTCTTTGCATTTTTATGTAATTTAAAATTAATTATTGCAGTGATTATGTTCTGTATGCGCATATTATTATCGTGTTCTACATTCATAGCGTTGGCGTTTAATATTATATGCTCTTCTGCTTCTGTTCATTATCCGGCAAATTGTATATTTGTTAAAATTAAGATGAGTTAAAAATGCTAAAAGATCTTCCTTGTTTTTAAGATGTTGCTTTTAGCTTAATTGCGAGTTAATACTATTGGAGTAGCACGGAGAATACTTAATTAGAAATACTTAGAAATATGCATCCATTTGGATTTAGTATATTTCTTCTGCAAACTTAAGAAAGACGTTATTTTTAGGGTTTCGTACCTCAAAAGGAAAATCGGAACCCATATATATATAGGATCTTTTCCTTGTCCGTTTGTCTGTCAGTCTGGCAAGACCCTTTTTCTTAGGAATGCGTGGTGGTATCATGTTGAAATAATATCAAATACGCAGGTACGTAGCCTATATAGCTGTTAGCAAGAGCCTTTATGCGACATATTGTGATACTCGCAAATTAATCAAAACCAATAGGGTTGTAATTTCCATGAAATTTGAAAATCTACTTCGAAAATAGTTAAATTGTAGCTGTATCACATATATACTTTTATTGCAATTACAAACTTACATTTGCAGTAGGAGAATTCACTGTGGCGTATATCGATATATGGGAGAACATTTTTAATTAACCTTTCATTAAGCGTGGTCCAAACATGCACTTGGGCGTTTTTTTTTTGTCGTGGCTATTGGTGTTTTCCCTGCTAAATTCTTCTTACCAAAAGTTCTTCAACATTTCCGCCATACCAATAAGACCACGTTCGCACGTACGTAAAAAAATTGCGGCAAGATTTTTTCTCGCACTGGATTTTCAACTTTGGCTGTTGTTAAACTGAGCAATATTAATCCAACAGAGTTTAACGAGTCGCGTCAACAGTGCGTCGAAAAAGCACACGGTTGATTTTCAACTGTCGGCGCTAAGCAGTGCGTTGAATATCCTGCCGCGATATTTTTAAGTAACATTAATATAATTATTTAATATCTTAATCTTTACGCAATAACATTTACAGGTTGCATATAAATTGTCACATTAGGCCATTCTACTGATGAAATCACCATTTTGGATCTAGCCTTTCTAGGCTGCTACCACTGCGAAGGTTGGTAGTCTTACATTCTAGATTTTATTGATACTTTAGTACGGGTGTCGTAAGAAGCGACTAAGAAAATATATGGAAGATAGTCGGCGATGCGGATGGCTCGATATATTTGAATGAGCAGTTATTATGATTATTACGCCTATTGATTAACAGGAAATTATCTAGGACTTTAGACTGTCCACTATGACAGAAGTCTTGTCAGAACTTTGAAGTTTAAAAAACATTTTACTTGTGTTTAAAGAACTTTAATTCTCATGAACATAAAATAAAGTCTCGTACACACTGGCGCGACGCCACAGCGCCACACAAAGGCACCACGTCTTGCACGACGAGCTGTGCTTAACAGTTCACTTAAAATGAGATACTGAAGTGATTACAGCTAGTACTATTAACATTAGTTACCTCCATGGTGTTATATGACATTACTTCCGGATTAGTCCATACAGATACGGATACGGATGATAATATAACAGAAGCCCAAATATTTCGTAAAAGCAAGTTTTTTTGCTGACTGTGTTTAGCAACCAAAATTCTTCCATAAATTTATTCCTAACTAGTTTTTTATACGCTTCACTTCCTTTTTAAGACATACTTTCGAAGCGCAAAAAACTAGACATTCTGACAATGCACGCGTCTAAATGTAAATGAACGAAACTGTTGATTGCATGACTAATAGAATATATTCTTACAATAAACTGGATACTACCCAGTAAGCCCCTCTCAGTCGAGTGGTTTCTTGAGCTTTTTATGATATGTGGGCATTGTTCAATAGCTATATAAAAATAGATGGCTCGGCGCTTGAAGTTGGTAGGAACAACCTTCTCTCGAACAATAATTACAATTCAGTTGCATTTTCCATTTGCTTTTTATTACAAGTATTCATAAAACGGAAGCTTTTCAGAATTCCTTTGACACATAGGCATAAGTAAAAAACCTTGAGCATGAAGCGAAACACCAGGGAAGCTAATCGCTGACCGTCTTCAAACCTTATTAAGGTTAAAGTCGGCACAAAAACTGATGAAAACCCCTATATATATTGTACTTAACTGTAAATACATCGTATAGTTTACGTACCGCCTCTGTGAAGTACAGAAGGCGTTACCACTTTGCTGCGGCCAATGTGGCCGTCATAACGGTCCACACGAGGTGTTCCGATCCCCACCTCGGCTGGACCACCGCTACCGAACGATAAACTGTACTTAGGTACGTACATACCTAAATATTTCGCGAGTTATGGCCTCTTTGACATACTTGCCCAACCGAACTGCTTTAACAGTTGCAACTGCTCATTTGTCTTTCAGGTTGTTCCATTGGACATTTGTTTAGATTGCATGTAATACATAAAACGGATGCCCTTAAGACAATATGAATCCGGGAAGTAACGGAGGATCAGTATTACCGGTTTGTTTGCAACCTAACATTTCAAATTTCTATCGCCAAAGGTGTCTGAGGTTGATTATTTTCTTGGTCTCGGAAACAGATGTTCCATCAAGTTGTATGCCAATGTGAGCGTAATTCGTTAAAATTCTTTCTCTTTTCAAATCTTCAAAGATGGCCATCGATTATGGTTGTGACAAATTAATTAAGACAGATCCGATGCGCACGCGCAGTGGTGGACCTATTATGGTCAATTCGGTAACGGCACCGAGTTACGAGTGGATAACGGAAGATGTTTCATTATGGCACGCGATATTCTGTAACCACTCAGAATGTAGAGCGAGTGATTTACTTTTAATAAACTGTATTACATACGGTTGTTGAAGTCATCGGATAGTTAGAAGTGTATGAATATGATTTAGCAGAATTTGGCTAAGCTTTTGAAAGGCATGCGTCGTGTATTTGACATATACTTGTGACACTTTAAATATTAGAAAAAAAAACTAACACCAATGTGATCTGCGTAATTAAAAAATATCACTCAAAGCGCTTTGACTTTTTATTCTTTTATTTACTTTGAGTCTGCATGAGTGGTAAGTATTTAAATTATAGATATTGTGACTGAAATGCATACCACAGATAAATCATAGAGTTATAGGTGCATAGCACTTCTTTGCAAGTATTTTGTATTCATATTTTACTCATTTAGTAACCAACTTATACCTATTGAAGTTATGATAATGTTATGGGGACTACCGAACATAAACGCAAGTTTTATAGTGCCTAAAAGTATATGATCCACTGAAGTAAACAAAACCAGAAAATATATGATATATTTAGGATATATGCTAACTGAAAGCTGAATACATAATACCTACAACTAATTTGATACGATAGAAGAAAAACACAGGAAGGTAATCTTTTAACGATTAAAAACCATATTAATACACATGCAATTATACAGATTTTTGTCACGTTATTCTACACGCTTTATGATATTAACGTAATAGTGTTTAATTTTTTTTTTGATCCAAAAGATTTTTTGTAAAAAGAAAACTGTTTTTTTTGCAATAATGCACCTCTTGTTAGCGTCATAAGAGGCTGACAAAAGCAAAAGACTAAACGTGACATTGGCTGAATGCACAAACCGTGCGAAGCAAAAAGGAAAAAAAAAAGAGCTGAAGTGCGGTCACTGTCGACTGCATAGAAAATAAAGAGAAGTGCGATGACACAAGGCTTGTAATCTAATGCAAAATATGAACCAAATATTTATCTACTCAAAAATGAGTTAAGTAATCGAAAATAACAAACAACCAAGTTCTGTATTTTAAACATTATACGTTATTGTTATTAATTTTACCAACGCAGTTACGTTGATAATCAATACATACATATATTTTTTTGAAGATCATTTCAAGAGATTAGTTTACCATTTTTTTGTATCGAGAAAACTTTAAAAAACGTGTTTTCAATACAAAAGCGTTCTCATTAATTTGTGTTCAAGATTATAGTATATTTTTTCCGCTGCGAAAAACATGTATAGAACACTTGGCACTTTTTTCTAAAGACAATCCTACTTTCTTAAAACGTTTGCCGCTTGTCAGCGCCTTTGAAGTAGAGTTACAACTTTTAAGTACCTATCTACTTGCACCTTCAAAAGCAATACAATGGAATGAGGCACGGATATGCCATTAAATATTTAACAACAACAAATCCTTATTTAATACATTCTTCTTAATTCACACAACTGTTCACATTTAAAACAGAATTCAATAAATTCGTTATCACGTAACAAATATAAAATGATCATTACTGTATGTTGCTAATTTGTCAGACAATGATGAGGACCTACCTACTCTTAAAGGGAATCTTTAAAGACATCTGTATAATAATGAGACGATAAAACATTGTATCAGTTCTTAGTATTCGCCGGAGAAGATACTAAACAGCCAAGTAAGGTATAATTTCTGTCAGGAAAATGTCGCTAAAACTACACAAGTACGCTTTATGATATTTTATGGGTATTGATGTATAGACATGATTGATGAATTCTCAAGTATTATTAGGGATTCATTGTAAAGCATCGTTTTCCAACATACTGTTCTCTTTATCAGCAAAAACTTTACTGTTTATTCCGGCGAATACGTGGGCGTTCCTAGCTGTATTTAACTAAAATACTTGTACCTAATAACTGTTTACAGCTGTCCTGCACTTTACTTACACCAATTTATTACGCAATGCTCGGAGAATAACCATTTTCAAAATCTTTTTTGCTAAGTGAATAATATACTTCCCTACAACAGCACTACAGTCAGTAACTTCGGCATTATACTTTGACCTGTAAAGGTGGTCCAATATATTATGTCAATTTAAAGCCTAAAAAACAAATGCTAACTGAAAACTGAATATGAATATCAGAGGTAAACGTAAAACTACTTATACTATCCCTTTATTTATATACGCTGCTTGTAGTTATGTAACAATTAGCGACTGATTAATACTAAAAAATTTGACGTCTTTATCTTTAAGCTACCTTGATAAATAAACCCCTAATGCCACCTGGTAAACCTACTTGAAAAACAAATTGACTCCAATTTATCATAACTAGCATCTAAAGAAATATTGTTTCGCATATTTATTTAACTGGTAACACTAATGTGCGATCACGTTTACGATTATGCTCGCAACAAAAGCGAAAAGTCGTATGCGATGGGCGCACGCGCCTTGCATAATTTTCCTTCCCTGCAAACAGGCGAGCCCTTTTCTCACATCGTGGCCATTCATACTGCCTGTTACGTATTTTATAATCATTTAAATGTTAATGACCTAATAATAAGAGCCCCTGTTTTCGTAGAGGTAACTAATTCACACATATTTGAATTGTATTTTATTGCATGTTAAGTTGTTTGCTGCTATTTTTTATTCTCTTGAGTATATTTTATTGATTTCTGAAAACCATAACCGATAAATTGCTGTTAAGTCTTGTGATAGCTGTTCTGATTGGTAAGCAGAAGTGACCTTTGATTAGAAATTTGGGAAACCCAGATAATATTTACATAGAATCCTAAACCTATCCTACTAATATTATCAACGCGAAAACTTGTGAGGATGGATGGATGTTTGTTACTCTTTCACGCAAAAACTAGTGAACGGATTTGGATGAATTTGGCATACATAGAATACTCTTTATCCCGGTATTAAATGATATAATTTCCGACCTCTACGCTGGTGAAGCCGCGGGCAAATGCTAGCTATAGATATTTCCAAAAATCATACACAGGTTAAGTAAGACGCGACGTTCGTATGACTTCTAAAAGATTGTTTCTAACTAAGTCCACACAGACTGAGCAGTTGTGTTTGAGCGTCCCTGATAAATCAGACGCATGTCCTTACTGAAGGAACTAACCATGCGCATCAATAATAAGCGCAGGACCAGTTCCATTTTAGAACAAGAGTATCATGGCACTAGACTGGAAAACTGACCACACGAAGAAAATTTAACATGACTGCTAGCCTTTAAGTGGCAATTTCACTAATGAAACTGAACGCCATCAGCACATAGACGCTAAACGCGGGTTACATGTTCTGATCACGTTCAGTTTTATTGCTGAAATACGCCCTAAATGTCGATTTTACCAATGAAACTGACCGCGATCAGCACTATTAAACCCAGTTCAAGAGCTGTCAGTCAATATGCCATAACAGTTTTGACAATGACAGCTCTTGAACGCGTTTTAGATCTGCTGAACGCATTCAGATTAATTGGTGAAATCGTCACTAATACGTCAACAATTCAAAAACTAATAATGCCAGTGGAAATAAAGCCACATACTCATTGTAAAATCCGTGTGTGCCGTAGAAATGGAAATGAGGTAGAATAGGAACGTAGCTACTAGCTAGACAAATCACGGTCTAGTTGTTGCAAGACAAAGTAAAAGTCGGGTCGACAGACATCACGACTTTGTCACTGCCAGTTCGCATGCTAAATGCGATAATAATTGTTTCGACTGTCCCTTAATTTTTGGAAGTGGGCTTTAAAGTTCCTTTTTGGTTTTCGATTTCGTAATTATCAGATGACGATTTAAATATCTGCCAAATTAGTTTTATTTGGGCAGTACTACTTAAATATGTTTTATTTATCGACACTTCACGTAAACTGGGGCTGGACTGTTCTTTGGCCAAAGAATTAGCATTGCCATTCAACGTGGCAATGCTGCAAGGCTTCTGGATAAAGGGCACGTTTCTGGATATCAAAGATGCGAACGAAGTGTCCCTTTTGTTTTTATATTCATTTGTACAGTTAGTTTGTCATTCAATTTAGTCCTTGTGTAAAGATTCTTTACTTATTCACTTTATTTTGTTATGATTTCACAAAGTATATTAAAATTTCAAGCAATCCTTACGTAGCAATACCTAATACAAATTATAAAGTACGGGTTAGTATCCACAGGTAAATAATTCTAAGACTAATAAGCAGCGTCCTTGCTTGATATTTTTTTTTTTTTTTAGATCTCTAGAAAATTTATTGTAGTGAGTAATCATTATAATACCAGCATATTATTGACCATTGTTGGCTTTTCTGTATGAGTCTTTGCCCTGCAGTGATGCAATAATAGTACTAGAACCTACCTATAAGTATTTTCTAAAATATACCTCCATCTTTTATTTATGGTAAAACTTCAATTTGATTGCGACACCATTTCGCAATTTGCCTGAGATCATTGATTTGCAAATAGCCAAATATTTTGAACGCGCACGCATGTTAGAGGAGCGGAAAGTACTCGAGAATGAGATTCAGATCACGATGTGTCGTGATTTGAATGATAAACTTATAACTATAGGTGATTAGACGAGAAATACCCGAGTGTGCATCGTAGATGGAAATGTAGGAGTATTTTTTTTAGGAATAATGCGTGGACAATCGATTAATGCTAGCACTACCAATAAAATACATATTTTATTGCTATAGGTTATTTTTATCCTACATTCATTTATATATATAGAGTTTTACACATTTTCACGTAAAACTACTGCAAGCCTTTGTAAACTATATCAATCCCCTGAAAGTTATAAAATAGGATTGATTGCGTGGAACATTTTCTTATTTTATAATTTTCAAGTTAGTTAATGCTGTTAAACGCTTTATTAACATAGATACACAACTTTCAATCAATTAATTAAGTATGTAAAACAGATCAATGTCTCAAGGTTAATTTCAACATCTAATGTGTAGATACTCTCAAAAATATGGCAATTTTGTTTTGAAGGTTGGTGGCAAATTGGTAGAAATTCTAACATGGTGAACGTGAATACTTATGCGTGGTTCCTCGACGACGGTGACACGGGCTCTTGACCGAAGCACAATATAACTATGGAACCGAAGGTTGGTTACGCAGAAATATCAAAATTCAGTCATTTAATTTACAAAGTTTTTTTCAAAAGTACTATTCTTCCACAGACATATAAAAAGTAGCAGATCAAACATTATTCCCTAGTGATAGTTATATAGATAGCCATGATTCTTTGTCCTTTTCTTGCTAAGCGACAAGTCGTATACAGTATCTCGTTCTGTCACCTGCAGCCTAATTGCGTAACACATTTTCGTAAACGATTACGACTAATCTGGTGTATTTTGACTGTTCAACAACATTCATTGCGTTATTTACATTGTTGAGCAGAATTTTTTATCGAACTTATGGAGGAATTGATTAGCAATCTGTTTCAAAACAATACAGATTCCGATTGATTGTGTATTACGCAATTAGGGTACAGTTCTTACACTGACTCATACATAGACAAGCTACGCGGCTTGTCTATCCCGCGCCGCCATATTGATAAGCATCAGCATCGTGTGCAATTTATGAATGAACGAATGCACAGAGACGAATTGGTCTCAAAGAAATCATCTAAAAACTGAGTTATTCCAAAAGAAGTAAAATAAAATCTTGACATATTCATTTTTTTTATTTTAATAATATAATATTCTTGATATATTCATAAAAAAGCTTTCAGGCATACCAACACCTTTACTCTAGGTCCCACAAAGCTGAGGCATGCGGGTTAAAGACTGCAGGGCCAGTTGTTCTATCCGATACTGATGTCAACTGTATGTGTAAATATACCGTCAAGCCGATCGTCAAAAGAAGGAGAGTGAACTTCTGCCAATCGACCTCTTAAAAAAACGAATAGAACCACCATCTATTACTGTGGTTATTGTAAAAAGCGACTAAGGGAATTCGCTTTTTACAATAACCACAGTAATAGATGGGTGGTTATATTCGTTAGGACTTTATTGATAAGTACTCTACACTTCATAACCAGAGAATTGAAAAAAAAATCATAAGATTTTCACGGATTTTCAATAAGTATATCGGCGGCAACCGGCCTCAGTCTGGTCCTGTAAAGACAACATTCCCTATGTGTACGTAATAGCTACGCAATTTTTTGCGAATGTTTAGTCTGCTACACTTCATGTGTCTGTGCATTCTTGTTTAATTATTTTCAGGAAACAAACTCTTTTCGTCATTTTACTGCCCATAAAAAAATTGGGGTTAGTAAAAGCGCAGCACGTCTGTTTTTATTTCATTTATCATCCTAGGCAGTGTTTAATTCGCCGTCATCTCTGAGTTTACTTCCGTCCCAACAAAATCCTTGAAAAACAAAACATGATCTCTTTTATTATAAGATTAAACCGAAATAGAAGTGGTAAGATGTAAGCAATGGTAAGATCTCGCTTACGATTTGAAAGGGCTAAACACGTGTTCCAAGTACAAAAACCCTTTAAACAAAACATGAAGCTTCTTAAGATTCAGTTAACATCTTTCATAATCTCTGCTAACGCATAAATTGGCGCCTCACTCGATTAAAACCAAAGATTAAAAGGCGGGATACTCGACTATCACTTATCGGAGTCCGCATCGCATACTTATAAACTTTTTTTTTTTAAGTTTATGGGAAGCTGTACTTCTGCTCTATGGCTGTGTAGACTGTCAAGCATACACCCTCATTACTACGCGGTGAGCATGCTTATTACAGAATATTAGCTGCGATACGTTGCCCTTTTGCATTACACTGTGGTTTTTTGAGTTTACTCAACTGTGGGAACTTAGAAGTTGTTTAGTGTTCGCGTAAGCAGATTGGCTAAGTGCAGACTTTCGTGTGGACATGTCTAAAGTAATGTTGTGACTCTCTCATCTCATTATGACTATAAATAAGGTGGTCTTTATGCGCAGAGTAGCTTGTATCTTGACTCGAAACATGCCTTCGCGTTAGGTCATTTTGTATCAGCACAGCACATGGCTAGTATAAAGCTTTCGCCAACCAGTAGTATAGTACTCAGAGCTTTTGTGCAACCAAGGTTAGTAAACTACGTTTATTTTGCAAAAAAAAATGCATGGTGAAGTTTAATTGTTTTAAATAACTGCTTCTATCCTGTAGTGTGAAAAACATTGTTAACATTATGACCTTTAAACCACAATTAATTCAATACCATACCTGCAAGCACAAAAACAACACCACCTAACTAATTAATAGTCCACAAAGACTTCATAATAATATTAAGAATTATTTGTATCAGTCATCCATTTCCTTAGTAAAAAACCAGGAAGAGTCGAGTAGCGTAGCTCTGGGCAGTTACATGCACGCTCCAGTGACTGCTACTCATCGTACCATATCGCACCCATCATAACCACGCAGGTTTTAGCGAAAATCATCTCTAAATACCAGCACTCTAATACACTAGCGTTCCAGAATCATTGGCCCCCGGTAATTGCTTGCTCCTAAGTGAATGAACGGGCAATGTGTATCGTTTATTGTCTGTGGAGTTTGTATAAGGTAATTGGTAGTTAATTTTATTACGGACGGCCAAACTTTTAAATATGTTCTAGGTCTTTGTTCGCTTCTTGAACTGGCTAGAAAAGACGTAGGTTTCTATCAATCAACAACATTCGCACTTAAATAAAATAGGCGGATCACAAAGTCGGCGCAACACGGGATTAGGCGTCTCGAAGTATCAATTCGATCGAGACTTAGATGCTATCAAAGAGTGGTCTGATCGTTTTGGGGTGTTAGTAAACCCCTCAAAGTGTCAGGCCATTCTAATTGGAAGCTCACGCATGATGGATAGGGTGGCGCTCAGTTCTCTTCCTCCTCTTATTTTAAATGGTATCGCCATCCCCATTACCCCTACTGTGAAAGATCTCGGTTTGCATCTTGACTCGACACTAAGCTGGGAAGGCCAGGTCTCTAGTGTTAGCCAAAGGGTCAACGGTACTCTGCGATCCCTGTATCGTCTGAGAAACTTTTTACCCGGTAAGACGAAAACCACGCTTGTGCAGACTTTGATTTTCCCTATCATCGACTATGGTGACGTGTGCTACTTTGACTTGAATGCGGTTTTTTTGGATAAGCTCGACAGATTGCTCAACAATTTTATCAAGTTCATATTCAACCTCAGAAAATATGACCATGTGTCGAGCTATAGGTCTGAGCTCAAATGGATGTCCATTCGCCAAAGAAGAAGTTTGCGCGCTTTGACTACACTTTTCTCTCTTCACAACTCTCCCACTCCTCCTTCTTATCTTATGTCTCACTTCCAATATCTATGTTCATCTCACGCTAAGAAACTGCGTTCTTCCAACAATCTTCTCCTGCTTTGTCCTTCTCATACTTATGACTTTGTTCATTCTTCCTTTCATATTCAGTCCATTCTTCCTTGGAATGCGCTTCCTCTTGATATCAGGACGGCCACCAGTCGGTATGCATTTAAGCGGAAATTGCAGAGTTATTTTCATAACAAATAGCGTAGAGTCGGCTCAACACCTTTCAGCATTAAATTTATATATAATACATATATGTATATATGTATTGTAAGTGTAAACTTTTTTAATATGTATGTATGTGTATTATAAGTTACACAATATCTATTATACAACACACATCACAATATTTTTTTTCAGTTTTGCTTCAATTAAAGCACCTGCCATCTAATCTCTTCACCACCCTTGATTGACTGGTAGAGAATGCCTAAGGCATTAAGTCCGCCTTTGTACCTCTTTGGGTTCGAAAAGTTTAAATAAATAAATAAATAAATTAGGCGATCTTTTGATTTTTGCTAGTTCTGCAGAGCCTCAAAAAGTAATTATTATTGTTTCAAAAAGCCTGTGAGTAGGGTGCCCTTTGCCCTGCAGTGGTCCCTTTCCAATACTCTCTGTTTAAAACTGCTAAGGACCAGTTCTTGTTGAAGGAGTACAGCTCATCCTGCCATCTCCGTCGGGGCCTCCCGCGATGTCACTTGCCATTAAGAGGGACTCATTGGGTCGTAAGTTTGGTTGATAAGTTGCGGCAGTTGTGTCCAGCTCAATTCCATGTTCGCAGCTTTCCAAGTGATATCAGTTTTCTTTGTGATGGTCGTATTCCTAACCCGCACCATAATTGCGTAACACATTTTCGTAAACGATTACGACAAATCGTTTGATTTTGACAGTTCAACAACATTCATTGCGTTATTTACATTGTTGAGCAGATTTTTATCGACCTCATGAAGCAATGAATTAGCAATCTGTTTCAAAACGATTCAGATTCCGAATGATTGTATATTACGCTATTAGGGTACCGGTCATTAATTTAATACCCAGAATACTCCGGTCCATAGCCCTCTGGCAAACCTCGAGCGTAGACCTCTGCTGATTTGTCAAAGACCATGCACGACGACTAAGGATAGGAAGTATGCATACGTCAATGAGTAAGTTCTTAAGGGGAAAAGGAAGATCACTCTTCATAAGGACTTTCGTGGCACAGATTTTTTTGTTTATGAATTAAATTAAATTTAATTGGTCTTAAAAATTAGACCATTTACATTTGAAAGCATTGGCACGTCACCATAAAGAAAGTAAGGTGTACCGTGTACCTTGTTCCTGATGTCGGACATTGCTGGCTACAATAAACAACATATTTGAGCATTTTAATCGCTCCCTACCTTAACTTGTCTATACTCTAAGACAAATTATTTGTGTAACGATCGTAAACGCAAACTTACAAGTAATGAATAAAGCGGTTACGTTAAGTCTCAGTGAAGAAGCAGAACTACGACACGAAAGTGCTATTACGATAGTTTACAAGGTTTCGGCGCATTACTTGAAGTCGTATGTAAGCTAAACAAATAAATAAACATGTATGTTCAGTGAATGGCCGTATGTTGTGAGACCACCCCGAGACTGCAGCGTGAGAATATGTTCGATTTTCCCCGGCCCGTTTAAGTCTTTTCAGCGAAACGACTGTGAACTTCGGCGGAATTGAGTTGCTTTGTATTCCTCTGTGGAAAAGGCTAAGAAATACACTGAAAATTAAACACACAGCACTAGCCTTTATTGTTTTTGAGGAGCTCCATCATAATTCCTCAAGTTTTGTTTTGTGTCTTGGGCAGCATTTCATAATATTAATATGGGTATGAAATGTGCAAAATAAAAGCGGTGCGTATTTTGTTTAGTCCATATGTTTATAATTTATAATTACAAAGAGCATTTTGCATGTGGTATTTGCCTGCAATTGGTTTTGCAGTTAGATTTAAGACACAATTACTTCTATGTTCCATCTGTGTAAACCTTAATTAAATAAATAAATAAATTAAAAATGTTACATCTGTGTGGCAAACCTCTCTATCTTGTAAGTCTATGATTTTGTCGGTATAATTTGGATGTCTCATTAATTTTTTCGTACTGTGTGTGCCTGGCAGTCAAGTGGATGTTGATGTGGGCCAGCTGTAATTTAATTAATCAACTTAATCCGCCCGTTGCTGTCCACAGTTCGTTTGTGCAACAGTAATAAATTTAAAAAAGGTTACAGTTAAAACTCTCGACACAAACAACAACCTCTAAATAGTAAAACGCGTCGAGTCGGTGGATGAAGGAAAGTTAACAGCAGCTGTTCTTTCTCGCCTCAGGGTCGCGGGTAATTCGGAAGAGTAACCGTGGCCCTGGCACAGGCAAGTGAAGGAACACGGGTGGGTTTTAGTTGGTAAAAGTCTGCCTCGCCTTCCCGCTCCACCCAGAGCGGGAGAAGTCATTTGATGATTTCCCACCAAAAAAAAGGAAAAAAAACCTATTAAAGCTATAAAACCTAATTCAATAGGTCCAATAACTCCATATTATTATTTTACTTTTTGGTTTTAAGGTTTCTGTTTGTGGCGGGAGTTTTTACATTTTAAAATAAACTTTTATTCCTGGTTTTTAAACTTAATATACTAATAGTAGACATACTACAATCGACACGTGCCTCGCTTTAATCAGCTGTTACGAACACCCAAATTTAAGCGAGGCACGTGTTTCCCACAGTCAAGCTGTAACCGAATCAGCAAATAAAGGCCTTGCCTTAGTAATCTCATGGCTGGACAATTATTTGTTGACTCTTAATCTAGACAAAAAAAAAAATAGTACATTCACAATTAACGGCAGAACTCAACCTATTCCTAACTCTATAATTATACAAACTCACTATGGCAACAATGCAAGTACCTGTGGATGTAACCCAATCACCAGAACTAATTCCATTAGATATCTCGGTGTGATAGTAGACCAAAACTTAAACTGGAAGGAACGCGTCATGAAAGTAAGTAATCGCGCAAGACAGTTTATTTACATTTTTTTTACTATTAGAAATGCATGTGACATTAAACTACTTATAAAATCTATTTAGCACTATGTCAGTCTATACTGTTATACGGTTTGAATGTATGGGAGGAACTTCAAAAACCTCATTGTTGTTCGTCGAAAGAGCCCAACGCAAGGTACTTAAAATTATTTCTCGCAAAAAGTACACGTATCCGACACACCTACTGTACTCAGAATTGGGAGTCCTCTCGGTACGAAAACTATTTATAAAACTCGAGATCATGGCACAACATAAAGTAAAACCGCACTTTGCAAAAATGCGACGATTAGATATAGTTTATAACATACCCAGATATAGTACATCTTTTGCACACAAAGGAGAATGCCAAAGTGTCCCACAAGACTCGGCCAGAACCGACAAAGATGAGCTATATGTCCAAAAAACGAATATAATTATAGAATTAGATGGTATAATTAGTTTTCTATTAGAAGTACACCAAAAAAGTTAAAGATCTGCAAAGTTGACCACTTAATACTTCTGATTTTAGCAATGAATAATACAGGTTCGGGTTCCGTTTAAAAGGCCAAATACGACTACGTATATGGTAGAAAATCGGAGTCCGGAAACACAGCAATAAACAATACAAAACTCAAAAAAAACACGGAAACACTTCGTCGCTGGCCATATCACGCGGGAGAAGTAAATAAAACTGTTTGACAGTGACAGATACAAGTTAAAGTTTGACATCTGGTGTTGCCAGCATTATAGGAATAAACTATGCGAAACGGTATAGATAATCGAATTGAATTATTTTTAATTATTACATTATTGTAAAATATATGTTTAAAAATGTAAATAAATGCTATTTATTGATATAATAATATGTTAAGTGACATAAGTAAGTAATTAATTCACTTACATAGTCACATCATATTGATATTTTTGCAATCGATTTGCAAGAGCAGTTTCGTATCGATATAAATATTTTGTGATTGGCAACATTTCTAATTGAAATTGTAGGATTGTAGATTATGAAATGTGTTGATATATTGAATAACTATTTAAAATGAGTTTTCAACGGTGGGCTTCTACAGATTTTATTTATATTGTATAATTCTTTCTGTTTTTTATTATCAATTATCATTTTTATAGAAAGTCTGTCGGACGCTACACATGTTTCGAGCCTAATCTTGGCATTATCCTTTCACAATTATCTCGGTCCTAGCCTTTACAACAAAGTAAGTAAAAATCTAAAATTGAAGCATCTTGATAGCCAAACATGCAAAAAGACTATAGATAAATATCTTTAAACGATTTTGTCTATCCTGGGCTTATTATTAAGTTACTCTGTATGGGTGTCTGAATTCATGAATAAATAAATTATATATGCTAGTTACTAATTTTTCTCCTCCTAAGATAGATGGTGATCAGGGTCTGACGATGGAGTAGCCCATCGTCAGACCCTGATCACCATCTATCTATATCCTAGTTATTGAGACCATTCCAATAAGCAACACATAACATTGAAGTAATAGACTACAAAATTTCGACTCAATCAGACCTGTGGTAAATGTTCACATTCCTTCATCAACTAGAAAAGAGCTGATAATCTTCAAATGGCTGAACAGATTTTCTTGAATCATATCTAAGAACTCTCTCGATTAATGGCCGATTCCTATAATTTACGGACCGTTGTTGGTTAAAATTAACTCTTATTGTATCTTTACCAATAATGAAGCGAAGAACTCATAGCTTCGCATAGTTGACCCTCCCATATGGAAGTAGCTATCACAGGTAAAATAAGCTTACGAATCTCTTTAAATGCTTAATTAGTGTGGCAAAAAATATGCTAACATTGGTAAGCTAAACGATTCGTTTTTGTTTATAGGAACCGATCATAAGTCAAGAGCACGTCAAGTGCTACGATGCCACAAACAGACACGTCAAACTTATAACACCCCTCTTTTTGCGTCATTGTTAAAAATGAATGCTTAACGAATGGGCGGAGCTGTTAATTAACAGTAACCCGCCTTCTGTTGACATGACTAGGTGTTTCTTGTACTACTTTATTGTATACAAAAGCAGCTATAAACACTTTATTTTATGATTAAAGTGAAAAAAAAACACGTCCGAGATAATTTTTATCAGGTAACGTAACTAATGTGAGAGCAGTGGTGGCCCAGTGGTAACGGCCCCGACTTACGAGTTTTAGATCGTGAGTTCGAACCCAGGCAGGCGTTTTACTTTGTGTAAATAATTTCATCACCACTGCTCTCAAAACGGTGAAGGAAAACATCGTGAGGAAACCGGCATGTCCTAGAACCAAAAATTCGAAGAAATGTGACATCTAATAATCCGCGCTGAACCCGTGTGGTGAATTACGGCTCACTCCCTCCCATAGTGAGGAGGCCTGTGTCACAGCAGTGGGAACGTTATAGGCTGATTATGCTTATGCTAATGTAACTAAAGACATACTGAAAAAAGTTGATAGATAAACTCTTTATGGCTTGTGCACACTTGCGCGACGCCACAGCTCGACACAAAGTCACCGCGTGTCGCGCGACGACCGGTGCTTTTGTGTCGGGCTGTGGCGTCGCTCCTTTTTGCGGGAGACTTTATAGAGTTTATCTATGTACTTTTTTCACTAGTTACATTTGTTTCTGTAATTTTACTGGTGACACAATGGGCGGTCTTATCGCTAAAAGCGATCTAAAGTAGAACTCATTGTTTTTTCAGTAATTTTTAACACAATCAAAGAATATTTTGTTACATTAGAACCTGTTTTTGCATATATTTTTTTTTTATAATTTAGGCACTTTCTCACATGCTAACGAAAATGTAAATAATTATTATACTTTTCTAATTGCCGAATTAATTTTTTCAGAGTGAACACCGACTCCTACAAGATGAATGCATAAGGTAAGACTAATTACCTACACTTCTTATGTTTATCTATATTATACTATAATATCTATAAACTTCACTGGCCTTCAAAACTTAGTAACACACACAAAAAACGTTTCATAGCAATTTTCGTTAACTTTCTTTGAAATTATATTTCTAATACTCATTGGTAACGTAGGTTTTTTTTAAGTGAAAATACTTTAAAAAATCACTAGCAAAAAACTCAAACAACATTTTTAGGTATGTTTAACTGCTATTGCCTCTTCGGGCTATTATTAAATCTTCGAGCTGGTTTGGCATACTGAAGTTGTTGAATATTGTCCTATTCTTCCATCAGTGGCTATTTTAAGGCCCTGAAGGCGATAGGAGGTGGTCTGCGGCATCCCTAGCTAATCCCAGGCGAGTTCGATGGGGTTGAGATCAGAACTTCTTGTTTGCGAAGCCTTCAAGTTCATACCAACCTCCTGAATGTACACTTGTACGACCCGAGCGGTGTGTGGCCGGGCGTTATCCTGAACCAGTATCGATCCATCACCCATATCTGGATAGAAAATATGCTATCTTTCCTCAGTCAGGGTGCCATTTTCTATGCACTATACATATTCCACTAGCTCTATGCGACCTGCTGTAGAGATTCCAGCCCATACCTATACAGAACCTCAGCTATTCCTTAAAAGAAGGTTATCGACTACAAAGTTTTTCAATTAAAACAAAATAAAACTTTTTGGATATCATCCGTCTTTCCACTAGTCCAATGCTTACTCTAGGGTGCATACTCGGTAGGATCACATCCATCCTATTCTCAGAACACGTCTCATATCTATAGAAGTAGACCGGGGAGCGCTGTAATGGTAGGGACTGCTTGTTTATATGCAATGGTCTTTAAAGCACCATGAAGCATGAGGCTTCAGGGGCTAGTGCAAATCTTGGAGTTCATTCGATTAATCGAGTCTGGTCAAACCACGCTGGGGTCGACGCATTTCATTCTTTCATACATAACACAAAAAAAATCTTTTTGTACTCGTTTTATTTCGAAAATACATCTTGAGTACTTATAATTTATTGCAATTTTAAAAGGGTGGTACTAGATTTGAAGGCCAGTGTAATAATAAAGCTGAAGAGATTATTATTTTTGTTTGAACGCGCTAATCAAAAAGCCCAAGTCTTGAGGAGGGTTAATATAGGCTATTTAACATCAAACCCTAAGGAGTCAAGCAAAAAATAAATAAAGGCAAAAAGTACCCAATTCGAAAACGAAGTAATGGGGCACTTATACATAACAATATTTGATATAATAATGCTATGTTATGTTAAAACAAGAATTTTCACGTAGACGATAACACCAACGATTCATCTTAGTAATAAATATTAAACATCGTATCGCATTACCGATGCTTCTGATTGATAAAATAATAAGTTGATCGCGACCGTCGCGTCGTTTGCCACGCGTCGATGATAGTATAATAAAATTAGATAAAACCATTTTTCTTGAAGAGACATTGTCCTTATCTTTATTCAATTATTATCTCATAATTATTTGTGTAAATAGGAAATGTACAGTCGAGTGTGTCTCCACCCAGAGTGGGAAAACTCATTTGATGATTTCCCATTTTAAAAAAAGTCATCTTAGTTAAGGTCACGCCTCTGGATGTGTGTGTTATTTCTTGGGCGAAATAGGGTTAAACAAACTTCAGATTTGATCAACCATATAGCCTTCATCTTACATGTTATCATCTTATACTCGACTTGAAAAATACGAAAACACTTTTTCACCTGCCTGATTATTTTACTAAACCTTGACATTTTATTCTCTATAATTTGACAAAACTCTAGCGAGACTTTCAGTCCACCTTGGCTTGAATATATGCAAACTCTAGTAACACTGTCACTTTTAGTAATTTTATTGCCATTGAATTAATACTGCGTTCGGGTATCTTGTTGCGACGTCGCCCTAAGATGATAGGATGATAAAACGCTCTATTAGCACCACAGACATATTTATAATTGTATTTCTTAGGTCTGGGTTCCCACTGGCGTCTTTTCAATTGTGGGGCAAATTCTTGAATTTCAAGAACTGTATCTCAAGTAAATAAATACTGAGATTATCATAAATATTTTCATGGATAAATTAATGTACTGCCAAGAAATTTTCTTAATAATGAAAACTGGACACTACTCGGTACGGTAGCCAGTCCAGCGGTAGAAAACTAAACACTTCTTTGTAATATTCTATTCCATCCTATTCCGTTCATATAACAAAACGTTGCACCTCTACTTGTCGATTCCTAAAAAAACTATGAAAAGTATAAATTTAAGTATCTTTTGGTCTTCTGTGTGACCGAGTTGTTCTTCTTAACCTCGCATCGGAATTTTGATGCGGTTATCAACATAATTTTATTCCGGAAGATTATGTGTACATTAATATTAGGGTTGATTTTTCAATAGTCACATAACTTTTACCTGGCATCCTTTGTATAGAAGATATTTCAAGTTGTCATAATTATTCTCCAGAAAAAGTTAGTTGGCTATTGAAAGTTCTGCCCTAAAACTTACAAAAATAATAAAGTGATCTCAATGGCTTGTCAAGTCGTAAAAATCTTGCGAAGCTGGACCGGGGTATAAATAAACATTACCTAAATGATAGGTATAATCCATAAACATCACATTACAAATGTCTTACATTAGAACATGGATCCAGTTTCCATATAATACGTTATGACAGAACAGACAATTGACAAGCAGCGATCTAACCGATAGCAAAATATCAGAGTATGCGAGGAATTTAAATGACACGCGATTCTATCTCGTGAATGATGTTGGGTGAGAAACGTATGACAGGCATGCCAATACTGATTGGTTGAAATACGTAACATTGAAGACATGTGAGCTGCTTCTAGTTTAACTAGATTGTCTAATTTTTCACAGTGAGTACCGCAACGCAATGAGCAGATAAAACTTACTGCTTTCGATTCCTGACTTCAAATCTTAGAGCTTCTCCGTGTTTACGGCGGTGATATAGATATATAGATAAATATGTAATTTATTTAGTGCACATTAAAGAAATAGAACAAGACACTAAAGCACAATTTAATGTTGAAAAATAACATGAATTGTAAGAAAATACAAGATTCGAATTTACAAACAAAACATGTTATTTTAAAGTAATATATGAGTGACCCCACGACCATAACACAGACGTGGCCTCAGGAACCCTCTGGTACTCTTGTGTTGAATTTGCTGTTGCGTCTATCCAGCAGCTTAGGCTGCGGTATCCGATTAAGCTTTATGATCATTGCAGAATTGTGGTCTTAGTGACATAATGTACCGAACGATTATCTTTCTCATGCTTGACGTGTGAAACATTGCTTAACCCCAAAAAGCCACTAAAGATAGCCGTTTAGATAACCACAATCTCATTTGAAATATCTACCTGTATTATTTATGTTGCAAAATATTTTATGATTATGTGCGGATCTGCGTGGCCTGATGACCGATGCCTTTTATATAGTGACTAGCCATTGGTTTCACAGTTGTAGTTTGCTATCATTTCGACAAACAAATTGTAATTGTAAATTATTCTTAAATTCTTTATTAAATTTCGGTTCTTATCCTTGTATGTCCTTTTTAAATATTGGAATAAAAAAATATAAAACATTAAAAAATATGAAAATAGTAGCCGACAGGTTTCGGAAACAGGGTCAGGGCTCCAGAGAGAGGAACCTCCTGACAATGCGAGCCATGTCCAGAAGTACCGCTTTCTGAATGGCTTGATTCAGAAAGCGGTACTTCTGGACATGGCTCGCATTGTCGGGAGCTTGATCCAGCTGCCTAACGAGAGCCTCCTCAGGTGTTGGTCGAGGCTAATAAGCCATTGGCTGTTACGATATTATATTATGTTATTCTCTTATTTCGTTTATTTATTTTTATACTTATTCTACACATTTTAAAATATTTTTATAAAACAACATTAATCCGTATCGAGGAGTACTGCCTTCTGAATCAGGCCCTTGATCCACCCGCCTAATGAAAGCCTAGAGAGATGTTGATCGAGGCTTTTGGCCATCAGGCCATTGGCCGATACGACAATCGGCACAATGACACCCGAGTTCACATTCCACATGTCAAAAACCAGATTTCACGAGGTTCTCGTCATGCGGAATGGTAACATCGATAATCATTGTGTGGCGCGCTAATCGATCTATCACTACTATGTCAGGCTTATAAGCGATAATAGCCCTGTCAGTAATGACAGACCAATCCCAGTACACCAACGTGACATGGTCATTTTCGAGAACTGGGTCGGGCACATACTTGTAATACGAGGGTGACACTGAAAGTTCTTAGAAAACTGAACAAACTAGCAAGTTATTAGTTTTATTATATCTTTTCAAAATAGTGTACATTTACATCAATACATCGCTGCATCCGATGGAAACACTGAACCCGAACTTTTTCAAGCCAAGTGGCAAACAATTGTTTGTTAGTGTACCACACCGCAGTAACTGTTTTTCGATCCTCTAAAACGATTGTTGCGTAATGAGCTGTCTTTCCGAAGAACGACGCCACCATCTTTTTTCCCACGCTTCGACCTCTCTTCACTTTAGTTGGCACCTCCTCGGAAGGAAACACCCAGACAGCAGACTGTCTCTTAGTTTCAGGATCATAACAATAAATCCAGCTTTCGTCACCCGTAAATATGTAAAACACAGCATTTGAGTCACCTCCGTTAAATCTTTGAACCATTTCACGACACCAATCAACATGACGGAGTTTTTGGGACTCTGTCAAATTATGAGGTATACACCGAGCACAAAGCTTCCTGACCGCTAAATGTTCATGGAGGATTTTGTGCACTTGACTCATGCCGATGCCTAAGCTTGTCCGAATCTGCTGATAAGTCACTCTTTTGACAGTCTCTATCATACACCGCACAACACTGATGTAATCTTTAGTCGTCGCCGTAGAATGCCGAGCCTCACGCAGATCATCGGTGAGATTAGTGCGACCACGTTTAAACTCATTAAACCAGTTGTAAACCCCATCTCGTGCCCAGTGGCACGAGATGGGGCTTCATCGTGAAAGGCCAATTGAAGTCTATCGTAACTTTCTAGTTGATTTAAATGTCATCGAAAGTCATAAAATCATTGTGAGAACATTTTCTCCCGTTAAATTCATGCTGACGTGACAATTTTCAATTTGTCGCCAAGTCGTAAACAAATGACAAATTAATACAATAGATACACAATAATTTTGAAAGTTCCATTTTCAAAATTTGAACTTATTTTTTTATTATATCGTTTACAAGTGGCCAGTTCTAAAAACTTTCAGTGTCGCCCTCGTACGGTACTTCAGAATCCACAGTTTATATTTCAAAGCAAGTTGCTGGTGAATAATCTTGGCTACTTGGTTATGCCTGTGCAAGTACTCGCCGTTAGCTAGAAAGGGACCAACCAGAGATAATATGTCTGATGGACTCACCCGGACGGTGGCATGTCACACATGCCAACACATGTCAACCGTCCCGTCCTTCATAAAATGTCTCCGGTAGTTATTCGTCAATATAACTTCTTCCATAACTGCTCAGACGAAACCTTCAGTTTCCCCGAAAAGGTCACCAAAACTTGGCCAGGATACGGACGCTAAGAAATCTACATCAGGCTCATGAAGAGCCCGATAGGAGCGCACGTGAAGCTCCTTGCTTTGCCATACCGCCTTGTGGTCATCGGTAGTAATTACCAAAGATTTGCGCCAGTTCTCTTAAGCCATGGAGAGCGCGGTGAGTCTCTTGTCCACTGCGACCACAACACGGTGCATGCCTACTTCGGCTTTTAGAAACTATTCCCTGATACTGCCCACCTCGCGGTTGTGGAGGGTCTTCGCATTTAAAAAGCCTCGACTCCTGCACTTCAGCGGGATATACTGTCTCATCACCGATGATCGTGACCGCAAACCGGATGCATCATCCGGTTTGCGGTCAGCAGTGTACGGACCCTCCTATCAAGGTCGTCGAGTTCAGTCTGAGTCCATTTGAGTATGCCGAAAGAATACATCAAAACCGGCATGACCCAACCGTTGAAGGCGCGCACCTTGTTTCTGCCCGAAAGAAAACTAATTAATACCTTCTTCAGGCGGCCAAAGAAGCGCTCCTTTAACGATTGCTTCATGTCAGTAACATTGATGCATAAGGCATCGTCCTAATAGAACGCGAATGCGCGATCATCGCGCGAGTAAGCGATGCGACCATCGCGTGTACGCGCAATGGTAAAAACTGTACCCTAATTGCGTAATACACAATCAATCGGAATCTGATCGTTTTGAAACAGATTGCTAATCCATTGCTTCATAAGTTCGTTATAGAATAATGCTCAACAATGTAACTAACGCAATGATCGTTGTTGAACTGTCAAAATCAAACAGATTAATCGTAATAGTTTACGATAATGTGTTACGCAATTAGGTTGCTGGTGTCCTATTGATCATCGCTCGAATTGACGACGCGAGCAACGGCGTGCTCTCAGTGCTTCGTCGTCGTCAAGTTTACGAATGATGATCGCGCATTCGCGTTCTATTAGGACGATGCCTTACGCTTCTGATATACCCAAATACTTATAGAATTCGGATGACGAGATGGATCTAAGGTGTATGGAATTTGAAAGTTGAATTCCCTTGGATTCCATAATCTCACCTCGCTTAACATGCAGTTACCTTTAGTAGCTCCATCAGTCGCAATTTGTTGGGGGCAAAGAGTTTCAAGTCATCCATGTACATAAGGTGAGATATGACCTGACCACCTCTCTTCAACCGATAACCTAGACCTGAATCCTCCAGCAGTGTGCTTTGAGGATTCAGAGCTAAGCAGAACCAAATTGGACTCAAACTGTCGGCCTGAAATATTCTCCGTTTAATCCATACAGTCTCGTCATTTATTATTCTTTTTATTTATTCATTAATCTTTCCTCATTATTCTTTTATTTATTATTATCATCGTAATAACACTTAGGTACTGTTTCGACGAAGTTATTGACCATCGAAGTTACCTCTACAATTTGAGCAATACATATTTCAAAGAATCCTGTGTTCATGACATTGTAAGTTATATTATGGTTTGCCAAAAATTGTACTGTCTGTATTGGGTTAGACCTTTTAAGAAGAGCTGCTAAAGTTAGGTAAACAGTGATTTGATGTTAATTGATTTTCTCACAGAGAATCTGCAATGCTGAGGTGTATGACGACAGATGACTTAAAATTTGTATTTAAAAGGTTTAATGTAAGAACATATTTGCAACGAATGATGACCACGTAGACGCGATTACAATCAACCATCGCAGCATCGCAGCAATCAAAAATTTTGACATAGAACGCTCACCCACAACCTTTATTATATACAATTCTATATATAAAAATCTAGATAAAGACTAATGAAATAGCTAATTGCGCGTTACTAATGAAAAGCTTCTAGTAACAAAGCGAGGCCTATTCCAGAGTAAAGCTTTACATACAGACTGACAGGCACTTACATTAATACCACCATGTCATCGCTGCCTTATTGTTCAGTAGTACGAACTGATAGCTCAATATAGAGGGGACTATGAATGAGTGCAAAGTCACCTTGTAATGCGAAACGAGTATTAAACAGGTTGAATTGATGTCGTAGTGCGAAGGATACTGCCTGTATATGAGGTAGAAATAGGAATAGAATATTATCTATCATCAGATACTGATTATGATTTTATATAATATAGGGTGACGTCGACACCTTAAATTGTCAGCTTAAAAAAAATATTGTTGTCCGGGGAATGTTTGTCTAAAGCACTATGCAGGATTTACACCTACACAAAAAACAAATAAGTCGGTAAGGTGTCATCTACATTTTATGAAACTTTATCTTACCTAAATATTATAAGTAAATAAGTGTAAGTAATGTCATATTTGTAAGAGCTTTGTAAGATTTCTAATTTGTTGTATTAACATTCAACTAACAAGATCAATATAGAAGTGTGATGAATTTATAACGAGTCTGAATTATGCTTGAATCAATACTTAATATTTAAAATATACGAGTATTACTTGACAAATGGTCCTGACTATGAAAAGACTAGACTATTATTACTGTGGCGGCATCTACACCACCACATGCGAATAACGCATCACACTGACGTCACGCAAATACTGCATCGCGCATGCAGAGATCATCGCGCAGCTAGCATATATACAACTTCCCGACATACATCAATTGTTGGGCAGTTGCCCACCAGATACGACATCCATCTGGTCGGAGTACCCTCCCATTTCCAAGAGTATGAGTGAACTTTACACCCTGTTCCTCATATCTCTTCACTGGTGATCCCGACGTCCGGAACGAGTGGTATACTCTTTTATGCCTGGAGATGGAGTATCTTCTTCTGGGTCAGCTTTATCGGGATGGTCACAATACTAAGAGGATAATCAAGCATGAATCTGGATTTCCAACTACCTAGATGCATCAGTAACAGAAATCTGTCAGATTATAATCGAGATTTACTAATACAAACCATATTTTATAGTAAGAATACGGTTCAAGGAGTTAGTGAGGTTATCCTATCATAAAACACAAAGAGGTGGATTGGGTTTAAAAGGTGGAGAAAAAATAAGGTGTTGAAGCACCGCTCCTTCCCATCCCTTCTTCAGATAGCAGCGAGGAAGAGGCTATGCTTAGATAAGATACGGTGGAGTTGAGGATTGATACGTAATACTTATAACATAACTTTTACGAAAGACTACTAAGGTGCCTTCAGGTCGAAGTTGTCAAACGGATTGACTTTTTGCTCCGTTTGTATGCATTTGGAAAACTCCAGACAAAGAGAACCTGTCATTCCGAGTCAGCTACCCTTTAATGCACTCTGGACGCTTTTAACGTGTACGGTTTTTGTACATCGTTCTCACATAAAATATAGGATCAACATTAATGATGTTACTAATATATTTGTAAGAAGAATATGATTTAAAAGAGTGTCCATGGAGTTTCTTGCTCTTTCTTCTACATATGTACCTACTACGCTTTGGAATAGGCAACTAGCTTCATATTTCTGTCTGACCGATTCCTTGACAATTTAAAAGTGCCTGTTAATGGTTTAATTGAAACAAATGCTTTGAGTTTGAGTTTGAGAATTGGTCAAGGAAATTCATAACAGATTTTAACCAAACTTCCCATTACAGACTTAAAACAAGTTCTAAAACGTGAACTAACAAGAATGTAAAGGAAACACCTAATGATGCAGTGGAGATAGCACGTTGTAGCAGAGTATTATTTTAATAAGTATCCGACCTGCACGCCATGCGGGGTGTAATTAGTTGCTAAGCACTAAGCAGTAGCTGGTAAACAATTATCTTATAATTCTGAGTGAGAATGGGTGAAGGACAGTGCAGAGTCTTATTTAGACCTTTAATCAGATTTCAGAAATTTCTATCTTTTGTACATTTTTCTCTTTAATTCGAAGTGGAAATTTCACAATTTGTATACATTTCTATCATCTTGAAGTTTGAGATTTGGACCGCATTGGGACCCAAATAGGTATAAGTACCTATTACGCCCTATCTCCCTCTCCTATATTTTTACTACTTTTCGGTTCTAATATTCTCAGTAGACAGAATGATACTCAATGATAAACTTAATTGTCACCATCACAACAGCAGCCTAATTGCATAACACATTTTCGTAAACGATTACGACTAATCTGTTTGATTTGACAGTTCGGCAACATTCATTGCGTTATTTACATTGTTGAGCAGAATTTTTTATCGAACTTATGAAGCAATGGATTACCAATCTGTTTCAAAACGATTCAGATTCCGATTGATTGTGTATTACACAATTAGGGTACAGAGCCTTCTCTCACAAAAGGAAGTCCTTATTTTGATAATGCTTTTGCCAACCGGCTTTTATCAGATCAATTCGTTGATGGGTAAGTTTAGTACAGGTTGTACTGAATACAAAGATACACATACTGACAATCGGAAGCTCATAATAACCGTAACATTAGACCTGCAATTTCTGACATAAATGCAAAACTGTGCCACTAGCTATGGCCACCAGACCATAGCTTACGGCTACCATCGCAAGTGCGCTATAAGGAACCCATAAACCATAAATACTATCATGGCCAATAAAAATTGTAAAACCATATGAGGCACGTGACAATGTTGCGACGCAGTTTATTATACTCTTCGGGTATAAAAGTGCAGAAATATAATAAGTAAGTGCCTTCATTTTGATCGGCTGTGTAATTCAGAAATTAAAATTAATAGGTTACAATAATAAAAGCCCACTTTGAAACGAAGCGTTTATTTGATTAAAATAACAGGAGTAGAAAAAGAAGACGACACCGAGGTACATAACCTCCTATGCTGCCCTCTGTGCCCCAAAAAATGCAGCCATAGTGACCTTTGCGCTGCCACCAGCGAAGCTGTCGTGGAAGTGGCGAAGTTTTGGGCCCAAATTTCTTCAGTCGTGTCATCGATCGAAGAGATTCGTTATTCCTGTTCTTGATCAGTTTGCTTATTTTAAAGATCGTACTCTAAATGTTTGGTATATGTGGTCAATTTAAAGTAGCTAGCGTAACTCCGCAGACGTGATGGGTATAAAAACAAAAAGTGATAAAACAAAAAGAAATATTTGATGGTGTTGTTTTGATGGGGTCGTCGACCCCATTTACTGTAGTCATTTGAAATATCAGTTTTTTTACGTGTAAACTTCACAGTAGACCTAGTGGGATAAAACAAAATAAATCATATTTTCTCAACTCATACTTCAAGCAACAACACGTCGTTGACCCCGCAAAAAACATAAAATAATTTTTATTTACCGTGTTTAGATATCAGAGTTTCGCTAGCCAATTTAATTTGACCCTGTATAATAAGTCAAGCCTAACTGCTTATATTTTAAAACCGCGCTCGCAAGGACGTAAAAATATCGCGGCGGGATTTTATCACGCACTGGATTTTCAACCCTCAAAGTTGAGCCGAGCGTTGAGAATCTAACAGAAGGCATCCCAGCGCGTCTAAAAAACAGACTGTTGGATTTTGAACTCTCGGCTCTGAGCAGAGCGTTGACAATCCAGTATGTGATAAAATCCTGCCGCGATATTTTTACGTCTGTGCAAGCGTGGGCTAAGTGTGTAATATAACTTTTACGAGGCCATAAACATTTCATTACTCAGGCTGTCAGGCACCTTAGATACTGGATAAATACATAAGTTCAAAGGCTCAACAATGTTTTCATATTTAGCGCATTGCATCTTATCGGCTAAAGGTAAATGCTGTAAGGATCTCATCGTTGCCTCGACGTTCGGTCGCAAGCGCTGGGTTTTTGGAATTTCTCAATAGCAGTCCGGAGTTCGGATATGTGCCCGGTTGATTGCAATAGGCTCGCCCCCTATTACATGGGACTTAAACATAACTAGCGAAATGTGGGTGTACTATAGACTATAGATACACCACCGGCTTACCCTTCCGGACATACTGGCGTGATGTTATGTTATGTTAGTTATTCATTAAAAAAAACAACTAAGTAGGTATTCTTAACTTCTGAATGATATTTCAGTTAAGTCAAATTTTATTTGTGGTTTTGCAAAATTGCAATTTTTTATTTAGAAATTTAACTATTATTCAGTAAATATACCATTTCGACTGTAATCTAATTAATGGTAATCGCATTTTGATCAACATACGCCGTATAAAAAAAATGGGCGGTATACAGCTTAGCGTCCACCTTATCATGTTTAGAAGGTAGGTTGGCATTCTTGTTTTACCCGAAAAAATTGTTGGACAATAAATACAAACTAAATATTTATAGATAGTCTCGACGTGCGTGATGAGAAATAGGTAGGTACGATTTAATACTTATAGTGAAGATTCAGTGGATTTTCCGTTGTCAATATTAGCTCAGTCATTCGATATCCCCACTCGATAGATGCGTAATAAATCAGCCTATTTACTTTAAACAACACAAGTGGCACTTAATATTCCCATACCATTTCCAACAAATTAATAAAGTATTTCGTCTTAAATCGTATCTTAAATAAATAAACAATTCAATATAATGCTGTAGTCAAAAAACGAATAACTAAGTGCAATTTTACTTTCTTCATAACACGCTACATTCCTTTAAGCACTTTTTTCGGTTAACAGAGCGTCTCGAATCGTTTAAGGCGCTCGTACATCCTCCATCAAGTACAGTGCTGACCATTACGCCGCAAAGGCAGTGCAAGATGTAAGGCTGTATCCAACCGCAAATGGCTGGCATTATGGCACGGGCTGCGCACGCGATCAATGTCATACACATCTGTCATGGCGACGATGTGCCGACAATGAGCCGCGTTCCAACCAGCCAATAGAATGTATGGGAAATGTTGTGGAGGGATTTATCGACAGTATTTTGTTTTGTTTCAATATGTGCCATTGTTTTGAGTCACCGAGACCAAAACAACTCAAATATTTTTTACGAAACTTGCGAAAATCTTATAGCAATCTCACTGCAAGCTATGAAATCTACATCAATCAAATAACACTAGACAATTACATCGTGAATCGTTAAGTTACAATAAAACAGAAATTGTAATGAAAAAATCGGGCGTTTTTGCAACTAACGCGAGTTTGATGTGATCAGTGTGTTGAGGACCGCGGCTCGCGCGCGGGTGCGGCACTTGCCGTGTGCCCGATGACTCTGCGGTATGCGGTTTTTCACATCACCTATCTGCCGCAGACAATAATTGAGTAACATGGTACCCTGTCGCACTAAACAAGGCGGGAAAGGAAATGGCTGCTAGAGATTCATCGTCCGCATAAGTAGGACTGTTATTATATGCGTGTCTCACATTTCCTTAGCAATTACCAGCTTGTGGATGAAGGGGCAGTTTTACGCTTAATTTTAGGTCTCGCTTGACAGAAAACTCTATTAGTAATACTAGTAAAGTGTAACAAAGCTAACTATTAGAACATGTTAATCTTAAATGAAATACTGCTAATTACTTAATCTAGTATCTGGAAAACAGTAACCTACTTGTAACTTTAAACAATAATTATGCATAGTCACTGTCGGTGGAGACCGCAATCGTCGAAATTGATATCAATGACTTCATAAAACTTAACTAAAAAACAATTCACTCTTTACAAATGACGATTCCGCAACTCATGATACTTACGCTCTCATGCGCTCCACCTGTAGGTAATCCTATCAAATATCATCCAACCGAATCGAATCACAAACTAATAGTTTACAACATGACATCTTAACATTATGTTACTGTATAAAAGACTGTCACCACCTGCAATTTTGTCACACTGCACGACAAAGTAACAATCGCCTATAATATTTTGTATCAGCCGACAATGAGTCAGCATGTCTCAAATTTGTACCAGCCCGACCAAGGTGGGTCAATACTAATAGAGGTTAGAAGTCAGTTCATAAGGTACCTACTGCGACCAACTTTCCTGGTTTAATTGTTCTCTAATAATGAAATCATTGTAATGGATCTTTGATAGCTGTTTGATTAATGAGAATGATAAATCAAAGTAATCCCAGTACTTGTGAGCTTACAATTTTAAGCAAGTTTTTTGCCGTTTTGAATAAACATTCATACTATGACGATTCTCCTCGTAGTTCATTGGTTAATGACATTTTCATACACATATAAGGTGCGCTCGCAACATTGCTAGATGCTCTTTCTGTGAACACGTTACCCTGAGTGACAAACGAACAATCATTAATGGAGTCTATGGTTTTTCTAGCCATTGTTTTTACGGTAGCTTAGAAACAATCTTCTGAAATGTAGAGAAAGGATTTAATAACTACTAAAGATTTCATGGTTTAAAACAATGAGAAAGTTAAAAGGTATAGTACGTGAATTGTCTTTCAGGTATTTATGGTGATTAAGAAAGTCATCAAACAATATATACTATCTATCTAAAAGTTTTGCAACTTGTGAAGAACAATGTATACAATTACAAGTAAGGTCTTTATTATAGTTTCTTGATACATTCTCAAAATACAGGGTGGCATGAGTCTAGACCCCCTAGCTTAGAAATATTTCGTAGGTTATAAAAAAATGCTGATAAGTACATTTTGACCGCGTAGGTATTGCACTTTTCTATGAAACAGCAGATTTTTTTTTTAAACCGAAGAAATATTTCTACGCTAAGTGGTATAGTCTAGGAGCCTGACAGCTTTAGTTCTCGCATTCGCCTTTTGGCGCAACTATCGCGTTTAAAAATTACGTTATCTGTGGTATTTTTGACGCCATCTTTTCTTATTTTGACAAATAGATTTTTGTTTTTCACAGATTACTGTACTAGTCTAGTCCATGTGCTATATTCATGGTTTTATGGGAAAAAAACGCAGGGGCGTAAACGTGGGCGGTTTCAGTACATGATTCTGAAGAATCCTGAAGATTGACATGAGAAACTAACCATGGTTTCATGGTTAGTTTGCGCGTCGATGTCCCTGCCACCCTGTATAACTAACTTTCTGCATACAAAGTTTTTACTGCTACTAGTTCATGAATTCAATTTATTTTACAACCAATCAAATGTTAATACCCGGGCATTGTTTTAATACATCCTACCAGTTGTCTCTCACGAGTAGTTGGCGTGTTGTGATTACTCTTGGAGGCAGACACTATCGCCTCGTCGACCGCAATTACTGGTCGATCAAGTGCGCTGTGACAGACGAGGGAATTGCAGCAAATTGCAAATAAAAGCGCCGTTTGCGCACATACGAATGTCTGGACACCATATGCCGTCTACATTACCTATGATTGTGGCATTTGTCGCAATATGAAACTATTGCAGCTTTCACCGTCGCACTAACGTATTATGAAGGCGACGTTAAAAGACTTCTGTAATGGAAACGAGAATACTTTCTCAGTTGTACGTGTTTGCATTGCTCACCTTTTTACGGTCTGTCTCGAGACTGCATGAGAATGTATTTTTATTGTTTAATGGCCTGCTTCACGTGAGTTCACATGTGGCCCGAACATTATACGTGTGTAGTGAAAAAGGAACGTAGACACAATTACAAGAAACTTCATACTGCACTAGTCACTGCCTTAAAAACCGCGACCTTTAAAACATTCTACCATATAATAATGAAGAATTATAACCAGTGTTTATATATAGTTGTACTGTTTTCCACTTCACTATTATTGATAATAGAAATTAGACGTCTTTGTTCTGACTAGATGCTGCTTTCAGTTGTTAGATTGTAATAAAGTGTTTAGTTGGTTATTAGTACTCATTTTTTGGATTACACTGTTTACCATACTCATCAAAAGATTACAGCCGAATGGATTCCAACAAAATTTGTAACTGTATTTTTCTTTAATTAATTCGGCATTAAGGTTGCCTAGGTCAAAAATACTGTTATTATAAACGGAAAAGGATAATTTATAAAAGAAAAAGCAAATGAGAAGATGCTTCTGTCAAATAGTTACCGACAAACCAAAATAAGATTTTAAATCTAACTGCAGTTGAGTACTGCTTATGAAAAAGTCATTCGCAAATGATTGCTAAGATTGTATTTGTAAAATATTAAACATAATAAAGCTTTCAAAGTTCCAAAGCATCAGATTCCTGTCCGTTACTCCAACCACAGGGCCGTCACTGGAGACAATCATAGCATTTTAAATTTCTTAAGATATCTTCCGAACAAGTTTCTGTATTGTAGCTCTATCGCTTTCTTAACAAGGTTTGACAATATTGTTCACAGCACAATAGCATTGCGGCGATGGCGACCCACGATACAGACAAAGACTAGCACTGATTGTGATGGTGAAACCACTGGGGTCAAGGTCAATACCTTTCAAGCTTTACGATATTTTTGTTTAGCACAGTTTTTGCCCGATCAAAGCGATAAACATGAGATTTTATAGTCAAACTGAACAGAAGAGAATTCTTGAGGAGACAATGTTCAGATTTCTATCGATTTATCCGTTGTTAACTCTCCGTATAAATCTTCACTCACCTTATACTTACAAAGTTTATGAATTATTTACTCTTTTATTTCGCAGTGGTCATACAAGAAAAGCATACCGATACATACTTACATACGAAGCACTTTTATTCAAAAAATTCAATTCGATTTTAAAATGAAAGTGTATAATATCATTGACATTCACAGTAACTATGAATAGAATTTACTCTCGACAGCTTTCCGCCAAACAAGCCTATTACGCTGCTCGCATCCTTACAAGGAAACCGCATGTGGAAACTGTAGCTACGTATGAAGAACTTGCATCGCTATACGTCAAAGTTAATATTAGCATTTGTAACCGGACAAATGAAAGTTTTCCATAACCAGATTTATTCAAGAATCTCGATGGGAGACATATTTGTATGTGCATGATTTCGTGATTCAAGAAATGCGTAAATAATGTAAATTGTTAATTTTCATATTCTGGTTTATTGTCTAGAACCTTTTAGGTGAGTGCTTGACGCACATAATGCTAATGCGCTTGTCACATTGAACACGCATTGCAAATGCTGACACCTTTTAGGCAGACTGACCGCAAAAAGCGGAAAACCCAAAAAGATCCTGATCTTTCATAACAAACGCATATTACAGACCAACCGACATAACCTTTCTCTTTGATGATAACATGACAATTATTAACTTGTTCAGGTAACCGACAAAAGAGTTTTTCTGCAAAAGTCTAAGGCTTAATTTCCTCCTATAAACCTATGAGTAGTCGCGGTAAGCAATGGTTAACCACCGCGCGGATACAATTAGGCCTCTCGCTTCCATCATATTGTTCTTTTTGCTCTTTAATAGCGGTGATAGTCATAAGTCATAAGAGACGATACTTCCGCAAGTCAGTTGTCTCATTAGTATACTTGCAAATGAATGATCGTCTCCTTCTTTCATGCTTTTCCAAACAATGGATACATCTTTGAAGAGTCTGAGGGCCCAGACAAAGTAACACTCGTAACATTCGATTAGCGATGACGCTAGTAGAAAAGCACAAAAAATGTATAGGGTTGACATAAGCTATCGAAATGTCACGTGATCATAGGTTATAGCGTAGTACCATAGTGAAGCGACAGCTATTGTAAAAATAAAATGGCTCCGAAGCGAATGTCATTTGTCTAGGCCCTCTGGTCTTTGCGTCTACGTTATTGAAAAATATATAAAAAACTGTAACCCGACTACGCAAAGATAAAAGAGATCTTAAAGTACAAAACAAGAAAATATTTTAGACAGAAATCAAGACGTCTACAATAGTGGTCAAGGTGAAGCCAAGCCATTATAATCCTGTAGGTATTCCTGGTACCCATATGGCATACATGGCGCATGCGACGACGGATGTAGGTACCTTGACCATTTTTTAACCTATGTCTTGACTTCTGTTAAAAATATTTTCTTGTTTCGTATTTTTTTTTTGAAAACTTTAATTTTTTGGTTATCCGGTTATAGTTTTTTTTTTTTACCGTTTTTCGTTTTTTTGTCGTTCTGTGTGTATATGTGGCATTACAAATCGTTAATATTTATTAAGATCTGATGAACTGCGCGTTGGTATCATTTTAATAATGATTTTTATTGTTTAATAAGTATTCATTGTACAGCCGCTCCGTACGTAGCGCAGTCTCACTTTTGCTTGTTTTTAGACATTGCTTATACAATATACCTTTCTTTTGATACCAAACATGTCATGAATATCTCAATTTAATTTTTCGAGGTCAGAAATCTACGTGTAAAGTCCATCACAAAAAAATAAGGGATAATTTATATAGCCTATTTTACCCAGACCATTATTACAAATCGAACGATACTTCATCTATCAAAATAGGTTCAGTACTTTATTCGCTACGGTTGAACACATTTCAATACAAACATACAAACACTATACTGCTAAAATCAAAACCTTTTATTAAACCCTTCCTTTAAGCTTTTCCGTATTCGCGTAAGAACATAACAATTTTATCGAAGTCATTAATTACGTTTTGAACTTCCATACCAAGTTTTGTTTAACTTCAAGCTTTTGTCTCAAAAGTTAAGATTAATCACGGATTTATGTTATATGGGGAAAAATTTCTTACACTAAATGCTCGATTAAAGAGAAATGCTATCAACCGCTGATAACATCAGCTATATAAAATCAATAATGACCATTCTGGATTGAAAATAAAAACTTACAAGACGGGGATCTATTTGTGGCACGAAGCCTGAATCCAAGATCCAGAAATTCTTCCACCCCATTACTGATCCTTAAAACGCATCTGAAACAATTTACCACTACGTGCAGTTTCTATCTAGGTACTTTAAAATACGGTACTGGAAAAGAAACTGTTCGTTTGTCCGTCTCCTGTAAAAAAATTGACGTCCAAATTGTCTGAACCTGAAGCGAAAATCGGGCAACAGTCTGTCTAGTGAGACGACAAAACGTTTTTACCGTTCGGTACACTGTAAGCGCTTCGACTTCGACTAACACAATAATGAATGCGCTATTGTCTCTGCCATTCAATACGCATGCTTGTTTACCGTTGCGCGTTTAAATTAATATATTTCAGTATATATTTTGTAAGATTGACAGGACCTTAATTGGCGATTGTTTAAAATTAAAATGCCGGGAAACAAGTGTTAGAGTTAATACAGAAAAGAAATAGCTGGAAGCTTGACTACGGGAACAGTCAGTGTTGATTGACCAATTAATCTAACAAACTGTAAGACAAATGTGTTAATTAAGCGTAACTAATCCAAGTAGTGCTTAGATCGGCAGATCATTAATTACATCGGCTGTATCTAAAAGATGTGTGATAAATGCGACCAATGAACATAAACAAGATGATGTGTCTTGAAGCCCACGACTAGGTTCATCAATCAGGAGTAATGGGCAAGATACTGTAATGACGTTACCTGCTTACGAGTACCTCCCACTTGCATAGGATCGAGCCGAGGATTGTAACGAGGTAAATAATGACATTGTTGCCATCTTTTTTTGCGTATATTGTTGTGCTGTTAATTTTGTGTTAGACAATGTTATGGATAGACAAGCCTGGTAGGTCCGTAAACAACAAATTTGAAGACAAGATCGCTGTTAGACCTAATGTCCTAGTTTGAAGACTTCATAATTTTATGCAGAAGCTGTCTTGATTGGTGTTTGATTTTGTAAAATAGTGTGCAAGAAATCAAAATTTACCATCTATTCAGACTGCTACTCATAGAGAAGAAGCCAATGATAATAAATCAACAACTAATAACTTAAAATCAATTATATATACAGGAAGCAAATTACATCTGTACGCCTGTATCACAACTGTCACAATCAATGTGGGAACTTTGATGAAATCTCAATGGCGGCTGATTGACTTTTCGAACTGTCAGCGTCATAATGGCCGTTCATTATGACACTGGTGAGCTATCGAATCTTATAATCAAGTATCTATTGGATTTTTAATTGCTTGCCGTAAACATTTATAGTGCGCTGTAATACTTTGTAATTTTATTTTTATTCAATTTGATTAACTGGTAGTAACTCGTAAGCTTGGTGATTGACACTTCACTTATTAGTAGTTCTGAGGGTAGTAATGCACGAGGATCTATTATTTCTAAACGACTTTCAAAAGGAGGTTCTCAATTCATCTGCATGTTTTTTTTTTGTTTTGTTTGTTTGTTACGCAATATCTCCGGCAATTGTGATTCGATTTCGAAAAAAACTATTTTCAATGGAGATGCTTCAGGGGTGGTCCATATAACTTTTATTAACGCTTCGGTATTTTTTCAGTTGGCTTCAATAATAAGTATTTTTTCACTTAGTGTACATTGATGTCTGTTATAATAAATTATTGTTACTGTTATTTACAATTTGTATAGTAAGTAGTGGTTTGCAAACTTGGGCGGAGTAAGCACAATTAAAAAGTGGTAAATAAACTTTAATTTCGGAAGTCGGTGGCAAAAACCAAAATACAAAACCACATACTAGTTATTTTTCACTTTGTAGTGTTTTGAGGCTAGGACTATGTTTTTTTTTTCTTTTTGTCACTTCTTAATCTTGTTACCCAAAAAAAAAAAGAACTTTGTATGAAATGTAATAAAGGTTAAAACGGAAAAACTGATCACGCGTACCACTTAGCCTTCGGGGTAGAAATGTAGGATAGATAAAGCATTGTCTTAACACGCTAGTTCGTATACTAACATGAGGCAGACATAAATTACTCAAGCCGGTGTCTCGGTAATAAAGCGAATGCAAATTATCTCACTCGATACAATCTAAAGACGGGTGGGTCGGTGATTTAGATAAAGTCATTAGTGGGTTGAGTTTGCGGCAACACGCCGGTCGGAGCGTGTTTCAACTGTTAAGTCCTAACAAATTTTATTAGTACCAATACTAATATGTAGAATAGAATAGAATACTCTTTATTATGTACACCTTAAAAATTACAGACATTGATGTAGAAATTTTACATTGGGTGACACAATGGGCGGTCTTATCGCTAAAAGCGATTTTTTACAGACAACCTTTGGATGGATTACAGGGAGAAGGAGAGACTAGTACTAGAAGTACTTATTACGTTTTTTGTTGAATTTAGATAAGTAATTAAATGTGGTGACTAGCTCCTTTAGCGTCTTGAGAATTTATTAGTGAATATATTTTGAGAAGTATTTTACATAGGTAGGTATTGCCTATTTTGCAGAGTAAGATTTTGATCTTATTGAAACCCTGACACCTCATCGCTTTGGCACTGCAAGTGACGAGTGAAGTATATTTGATAAATGATATTTATTTACGTAAATTGGTTAAAAAAACACTTCACGTCTAAATTAAACTAAGTGTTAAAAACAAAATGAGTTCGGTGTTTCCTAGCCAAATTCACTCAGAAGAAAGACTGAAACAAACTCAGAATGTAAACGACAAACAATATACCTAATTATCACTTGTATTTTGAGAAATGGTTTAATGGTTGTGTTTTATAATTGTCTTTTGTTTCCTATGTCAAAGGCCGATATTGTTAACGTTACAATGTATAAGTTATGCTGTTGTGTGCTTCTCCACCCTACAAAGTTTTCTCGATTTATTGGCGAGTTCCGTTATGCTGAAAGGATTATAAATTAATATTTAATCGTTCACTCTTGGTCATAAAAGGCTTGGGTCGTTATAAGATAATAACATTGCGCACTTTGCCTCATTAGGTACCTACTAGGTACAATCCGTGTCAAATAGATAAGTTTAAATAATTGGCAGAATATGTAAGACTATTGTGTCTGTAAAACAAGCACGGATAAAATGTCGCTAATATGAATTGCAAAGCCTGATCATAAAACCGTTACAAACTAAGGTATATTATGAAGCCGACTCATGGCCCTATCAAATATTTTTTATTGCTGTCACTATCAATAACTTCCCTTTGATTTTTAATCTGTATGCGACGTCACGGTGCTGCCATTAGTAAGCTAGATGTAGTAGCTTTAAAAGATGGCTTGAATAAACAAATAGCAACATACTATGGCCCTGGAACTTTATGAATGTATTACCATTGAATAACAGTTACTTTTTATATTGTTTGAAATAAAGAATCTAGCCAATACGCACCCCGTGATGACCTATATTTATTGTAACATTAGAAAATAAACTGTTATCACATTTTCGTTATTTCGATATAAACGTACCTATAGTAAAAGTTACATTGAAAAAAAAAGCTAACTGCAGTAATTTGAACAAAATTACACAATAACTGTCGTTTACCATAAATCAAAATGTATATTAATATGTCTAATAACAATAAAAGGATATTCTGCCCGAGTGTCGTTATTTTCATCTACTGCGCCTCATACTCACCAATAAGAACAAGTTCACTCCAGTTTTCAGGAGGCCTCCTTAAAACTGGAGTATACTGTCGTCATTTAGCCGTTATTTTATTAATGCTACAATAAATTAACTTTAGAGTGACGTAATAATATCGTTTTCGATGCTGGAAAAGTTACAAATGTATGGGACTGACATAAGGTAACCAAAAAGCGAATACGAAACGCTTTGAAAGCGATCACCACACACACACACACTCTAAGCCATAAGGTGCTGAAAGTCTACTCAACTTAATTTGTCGTCTTATAAGTCAACTCGTTTGTTCGTTGATAGTTTTGGTAGCCCGCGAAAATCAAATTTTCCTACGTTTTTTTGCAATTTGCTAGTCACTATTAGATTGTATCTTGATAAAAATACGACTCGCGACCGTATCATTAAAGTTATCAATATGTTACAAGAGTAATATATTGATGACTTTAATGATACGGTAAATAGTCATTCACTAGGATTACTTGGTCTATAAGAATAGACCAAGTAATCCTATTGAATGACTATTTAATGAAATCTTTACATTTGATGATTATAATTGTGTAAATACACATTTGATAATGACCTGCAAATTGCAAAACCGTTAGAAAATTTGAATTTCGCGGGCAGCCTGACGGTTCTACCATAAGCAATCACGAACGCTCAAAAAAGGTTTGACTGCAGATTTGTGATTTGGAACCTAACCAGCTCCCTAATTGCGTAACACGCAATTAATCAGAATATGAATCATTTTGGAGGATGTTGCTAATCCATTGCTTCATTTGTTCGAAAAACATGTGTGCTCTACAACGTAAATAACGCAATGAATGTTGTTGAACTGTCAAAATGAAAGTGATTACTACTGATAGTGTGTAACGGTTAACATAATGTAGCTATACAAATGTAGGTAAACAAACGGATTCCAAGCTATTAGGGACTTGACTTTCTAGCAAGTCAAATGTCGACATTACAACAACGGGTCATACGAACAGGTGAACATGTCGAACATGTTCCAATTAAGTGCTGAACGGAGGCCATAAGTCGAGGCACGTCGTCGACGCCTCGCCACCGCCTTACACCGTATGTCCACCGCCATCGTCAACGAGAAACGATATAATTCGAACCGAGCCAACCGTTCCCATAGTAAACGTTTGAATGTATCGATACTTCGGCGCGGCGGCCGGGCCGGGCGGCCGTCATCTCGTTCTCGTTGACGGTGGCGGTGGACCAACGCCCTATTGCCTCGTTTGGACTAACGCCTCGTTTGTGTGGTGCACTTGTGCTACCGAATGTCGGCCTGCTTTGTTTATGTGACGGCCCGTCGCCTCTCTGCTTTTTTGATGAGTTTGACGCGAGTACCGTGAATAAAGACGTCGGCGTTTCATATTTATGAGATCCAACAGCGGGTTTTGCTTGAGCGGATTTAGACATTCACACCTTTTTTGGAAAATGCTGTTGTGTCGTAAAGGTAATGTGGACAAAATATGATAGACAGACAGACAGATGTAGATATTATTTAATAGATAGAATGGAAGAAAATCATTGAATGGATGGCAGGTATTAAGTGCTCTTTCTTCGCTATAATTTGAGTCTCTTTCAGTGCAAAGAATCACATTATGTTCTAAAGATTTTCACGTTTATGGGTATTTTATCGTGTCACTTTTTACACTGTGAATCGACCACCAAGTAGTCGGAACAATTAAAACGTGTGCCAGCGATTAAGTCATCGTTATCTTAATCGCCCGTCAGACCTGTCAATTTTGTCATTATCACACCTCGTTATCGCTGGGGCAAAACAAAGAATACGTGACACATACAGCTATATTCATGTTTAGTGCATATAAAGTTATACACTCTCAGAGACGTGCTCTAGAAACTTTTTTTTTGACGTAATCAAAAACAAGTCAACGAACTGCCTTACGAGTATGTGCACGAACATAATTATTATTATAGTCCACAAAATAATTCCTACGGCGGCGACAACTCATTGGAAGATATTTGCGATTAGTTATTATAAGTATATGTACGTAATAAAACAACTTGGGAATTGGTTAATTGGTTCAGTTATTTTCTTTAGGTACCAGGTAGGTAAAAACTAGTACCTACTTAAGGGCAAGTCTGTTTTTGTTTGATTGACTCTTCAATTTAATTAGTCTATGAGTTCTTTTTTTTAAGCGAGGAGGAGGGCACATTTTCATATTATACAAACGGTCAAATTCAAAGTCAAAGCATTTATTTTATTAACTCACGTCGCAATCTTATCTAAGCGACAATTAATGTCATTAACTTGTCAAAAACGATTGGAAATTTATTGTATTTTTGACAGATTAAAACTGGAACTAAAATGCGAACGTTCTTAAAATTACGAGAATTGCCTCTCAGGTCATTATTCAGTAAATTGATTTAATAGGTACTGACAATAGGGATTGTTTTTTTTTTCAAAAAATGTTTGTTCCCAGATAGTGCAAACAATATTATAAAAAGTGTAAAAGCATCGTAGAACTGACGTCACGACAATGTAACTTCATACTAGCGCCATACATTGTCCGTACCGCGCGACAAGGACGGGAATAATCCCCTCCAAAAACTTTTAAAAGCGTGTGTAGCTTCTTCATATTTACATCGAAATAATGGATGAAATGACATAATATTTTCGAACATGTTTAATGTTTGTCATCAGCCCTATACCGTACCTAGATCTTTTTCGTAACTCTGATAATGTCACATGTAACAAAAACATATGTGTTCATTATCTGGTGCTCAGGCCGTATTTTCAATATAACTGTCAATATTTTATACTTTTTGTGAAATACTTAGGCCCGATTGCGCGTTCATGAGTTATTTTATATTAACTCTGAGTTAACTGCTAACTCAGAAATTAAGAGATCCGCAGAAGAACTAAGGTAACCGACATAGCACGATGAATTGCCAAACTTAAGTGGCAGAGGGCAGGGCACATTGCTCGCAGAACATATGGTCGATGGTGCCGAAAAGTTCTGGAGTGGTGACCGCGTTCCGGAAGATAAAGCCGCAGGAAATCGCTGGATTCGGGAAGCACAGATTCGGTCGAAGTAGCAGTGCTTGGGGGAGATCTATGTCCAACAGTGGACGTCTTTCGGCTATAATGATGATGATGATGATGATGAATAGCTAACTCAGGGTTAATCAAATAATTCCTCTTGCGGCAAAGAGGTAAACCTAGAGATAAACTTTTAAATATTTAACCCATCGACGTGGGAAAGTTAAACTCTGGGTTAGTGCTAATAATGTCAAAATAAATTGACATAATGATTATGAGGTATCGCTGATAACATAATTTGTATTTAATATTTTTCGTCGTTGTAGTAAGTGAAAATTCGGTACTATTATAGAAAACAGAAAACATATTTTTCGTAACTTGGCCTTTTCGTCTATCAATAAACTAAATCTCCATGGAAATCACATACAATAAGATTAAAATGAAATATCATGATATAAAATTTAAAGACAAGAAAGTATTATTTTATCTGTCGTAATGTTGATTAAAAGAGATGGGTATAAAGTTTCCGTTCATTGTTCGTTCATAAATTTTTGGTCGGATTACATAACAGGGCACAGACATTGCAATTTGATTATATGTTTCGTCGACAGGCAAAAACAAAAACATGTCTGGTAAACTAACCCGTACCCTAATTGCGTAATACATAATCAATCGGAATCTGAATCGTTTTGAAACAGATTGCCAATACATTGCTTCATAAGTTCGATAAAAATCTAATCCGCAATGTAAATTAAACAATGAATGTTGTTGAACTGTCAAAATATAACAGATTATTCGTAATCGTTTAGGAAAATGTGTTACTCAATTAGGCTGCTGGTGTGTTACTTTTTAGTTGCGCAACGCGTAATAAGAGTTAAAATGTTGTTAACTTAACTCCGAGTTTACAAACTCTACATTTATATATACATATATATTTTAATATGGACCTTAAATGACGATGGTTAAATAATTTTAAATTCGCTACAAGTATAGTCGGATACTGAATAAATAAGTTACTAAAATGTTATGACTGTAAAGTTCATGTATAAATGCTAATAAAATAGTCGTACCTACACAGACGCTATAAAATACAAGAAATAACTTTACTTTCAAAGCTTTCATTACAATATGCTCCGAAGTAAAGTCACTATGTCATGCTAGAAGAGACTTTTTCATTCTTTTAGTTCTAACTACAGAACTATCGGACTCTCTTTTCAATATTTTTATTTTGCCTTTGACCGCTTTCACTCGGTGACCGATTTTAATCAGATATCTGATTTTATGTAGATTATCAGCGGAATAATGGCGTAAAAGCGAAACCACACGAAGCGTTGCGACGCGCGACGACGCAACGCACGCTCAAATTAAATCAAATACATGGGCACTTATGAAACGTCAGAAGCTACACGGTTAAAATTTGTCGTTTCCTATGAAGAAGAACCGGCAAACTCCATGGTTACTCTTTTAAAACAATTGAATTTTACAATGTTTTCAAATAACAGTGTTAATAGGTGTGGGAGGACAGTGTGTGCCTGTTTTCAAGTACCATATGCTTAACAAATAGACAATGGTCTACAAATCGACAGTCTACAAGGCCTACAACGTTCTCACATCCACAAAAATAAGAGAAATAAAAGAAAAAGAAAATAATAATATAAAAAACCTATTTAAACCAAATGACATGATTGTCATTTCAACATACCAAAAAAAATATTTAAAAAAACTTTAAAAAAAATTAGCAATAGGAGTAGTGCAAAAACACCGTCACAGGCAGTAGATTTCCTCGTTTTTTTTTAAATGCCCGTAATTTTAAAATACATAGCGAAGGTTTTTTTTTGCATTTTCTTTTAGTAAACAATTTTGCGCTCGACTGTATCCAACTATCCACTGGTAGCTTTAAACAAGAGATATTTTTTTAAAGTTTGATTGTGGGTAAACTGGACCAATGAAAATACAGAATATAAATTTTGTGGTCAAGTGGACCCGCGGGTCCAATAGCGAGCGGGTCCAGCTGACTGAAGACTCGTAGTAAGCGGCGCTGCGGTGCGACACCACATTGTCCGTTTGGCACTTAATCGTTGATATCATAGCCCTGCGACCGACGCGACGCCGCAACGCACCGGATGCGGCAACGCCCATTACGCAGCATAAGCTGACTTCTCATTGTGCGAAAAGCCTATACAATGTGGTCAGCTAAAACTGGAAATTTATAGCTTGATGTGTAGCCGTGAGTACAATGGCTGTGCCTTTCATCTGGACAGATTAACAACATTCATTGCGTTATCTATCTGTTCAGCACACGAATTTTCCAAATGGAAGTTAGTGTATTCCGTAATAAGAGTGCGTCTGCGATAAAATTCACAGACGCTTATAATTATACTTTCAAACAACAAGAGTTACCTTTGTTCTTATTTTAGAACAAATATAAATCTACAACGTTTATAGTAGGTTAAGTCGCAACAGTCATCGGTATCCCAAAGCCAGGCAAGCCAATGTCTGAGCCCTCCAGCTACCGTCCCATTAGCTTACTCAACGTTCTCGGCAAAATCTACGAGAGGCTTATTTATAAGCGTCTCAAAGACTACGCCGAAGCAAAGAGCCTCATTCGCAACGAGCAGTTTGGTTTCCGTCCCCAACACTCGAGTATCCACCAGGTCCACCGTATCGTAGAGCACTTGTGCGCCGGTATGCAGCGTAACGCGACGACGGGTGTGCTATTCTTCGACATAGCGAAAGCCTTCGACAAAGTCTGGCACAACGGCTTGTTATACAAGCTTTACCAACTAGGAGTGCCAGATCGTCTCGTGCTCATCTTACGAGACTTTTTGTCGAATCGCACCTTCCGCTATCGCATCGAGGGTGCACTCTCGTCCCCTCACCCTATTCGCGCCGGTGTCCCTCAGGGTTCCGTCATATCTCCTCTAGTTTTCACGCTGTTCACCAGCGATATCCCTCAGAGTAAAAAGGCTCATTCACAAGGTCATTGTCCCAATGCTATAGCTCGTACTCTCCAAACCTCCGCAAACGTCTTAGGCGCTTGGTTCCGGAAATGGAGAATGGAGGTCAACCCCGATAAGAGTCAGGCGGTTCTCTTCTCGAGACGTCGTCGACTCCCTCCCCCACTTCCCAGCCCAATTACTATGTACGGTAAGCCGATCCCATGGGAGAAGCAAGCCAAATACCTAGGCGTGATCCTCGATGAAAACCTTACCTTTAAGGCTCATATTAAGGCAATTCGCGCGCGCGCCTCCTTCGCTCTTAGCAGGCTCCACTTTGTACTGACAGCCCGTAGTAAACTGTCACTTAAATGCAAGCTGCGCATCTACACCGCAGTCATCCGTCCCATCATGACCTATGCCTGCGTTGTATTTGCGCACGCTCACCCACGTCATCTCCATAAGATGCAGACCCTCCAGAACCGTTTCCTCAGAAAGGTCACGGGTGCCCCCTTCTATGTCCGTAATATAAATCTCCACATCGATCTTAAAATGCCTACCATAAACCAGTTCATGAAACGCTTATCGAAGCGCTTCTTTGACTGTGGCATAAAACACTCCAACCCCTTGATCTCAGCGGCCGCCCGCTACACTCCCTCCCGCATTAGCAGTATTCGCCGACCAAGGCATACATTAATCGCCCCCGACGACGCCACTACCCTCCTCCAGGAGAGTAGTAAGGCCACCAGCACACTACATAAGCCCAAAACCCGATCGCCGTCCTACCGTCCTCGCCGCCGAGACCCGCCGCGACGCCCAAGTCCACGCCCCTCCCGACCCTTGCTCGAGCCAGCCCGCGCCGCTGAGCCTGTAGCTTTAAATTCGTCCCTAAATCACTCAAATCCTGATCGAGCTAGTCCCTTGCTGCCCTCTCCCAGCGACGCCCTAAGCCGAGGTTCGTACCCCGACGGGGGTGCCCTTAGCGTTGTCGATTAGTTTTTAAGTTAGTACATAAGTTTAAGTCCTGGCTGGAGGCCTTAATTTATTAGGGCAACCACAGGCAAGTCCGTCTAAGCAGACGACAACCTCATAGGTTGACCTGCGAGATGCCATTTATAAAAATAAAAAAAAAGTAGGTTAAGTCAATAGTATCTACTTACACAGCAACATACTAATGAATTTAACTTATGTGAATTCTTGATGTTCCCTTCTTCGTTTGTTTGATGTCAATGCCCACCGTTTAACATTCCAACTCTAATAGATGCAAACGATGCATTTTACACTGTTATGATTGTGTAAATAAATTTACCAAATTATTTCTAATACGAGGCGTTACAATATCTTTGGCTGTCGTGTTAACCTTTAATTTACTCTCGGTCAAAGTGAACCGCAGATTAAGTGTTGGTTAATGTCTCATTAAAGGCAGTTTAACGTCAATTTGTCTGGTGTTTACATAGTTTGGAGGCGTCACGAAATTTTGGTTCGTGATTGAAAAGTCCAAGTCAAAGCATTTATTTCAAAGAAAGAAGGCACTTTTAAACGTCAACGTAGAATTGAATTTAGGCGCCCCTTCCAAAAGGTAGTTTCATATGGAGAAGAAGGGGCAACAAACTCCACCATTACTATTATATATATTTTGTATACATTAATTACTTTTTATATGTGAAGACGATGCACCAAGAACAAAAATAATAAACCACAAAAGGTAAAAGAATTTGAAATAAAGCAATGACAGATAAATCAATCACGTGATAGATACATGGTGCTCACATTTTACAAATATTATAAAAGATTGTTATTGATTTGTTTGCATTAGATTTTCCATATTAACTAGGAATAAGTCAGTGTGTGAGTTAAGTAAAATTAACAAATTATACAATTCATTATGCTACCAGTTTGTTTTTGTCTAACCTCTAGATTGTCATATGGAGCAGGACCAGCATATTTCCATTTCCCAAGCATTCTTATCTAGGATATAATTCTCTAATTTGTAATATGCTTGTTTACAAAGTGTACTTTTAACATGAGTTTTAAACTTTCTTTCATTTAATTTAAGTATTAAAATGTAATTTGTCAGCCAAAATGGTGAAGTCAATAAGTAGTTTTGATTTATCAGCATAGAGCATTTACAAAAGTTCGTAGAGGTGGACTCCGTCTGTGGTAGTTTTATGTAAATTATCGACAAGCATCATTTTAAATGAGAGCAGGGGTGGCCCAGTGGTAACGGCCGCGACTTACGAGTTGTAGGTCGTAGGTTCGAACCCAGACAGGCGCTTTACTTTGAGTAAAATTATTTCATCACCACTGCTCTCAAAACGGTGAAGGAAAACATCGTGAGGAAACCGGCATGTCCTAGAACCATAAATTCAAAGACATGTGACATCTACCAACCCGCACTGGGCCCGCGTGGTGGATTACGGCCCCCTCCCTCTCACAGAGAGGAGGCCTGTGTCCCAGCAGTGGGAACATATTAGGCTGATTCTACTATCATTTTAAATATAGAGAGTCATTATAAAAGAAAAGTGGTTTCAGTAAGGAAGAGTACTTACTTCATTAAACGTAAACGTGTAAGTATATGGTTTTCTAAACGTTCAAATGTCAAATGAGACTTGATTTATGTACCTGTAATTTTAATATGTCATTCAGTGTACTTGACGGCACTAAATTCTATCACAAGTAGTACGATACTAACCACTTGTAATAGAAATTGCTTGGACAGCTTCCTGAAACGTTAACTAACGTAACGATAACTATACAAGATTTAAATTAGCTTTTGATTATTTGATTTGATTTCCTTTCAGGCTTTTAAATGTTTAAGACCTTGGAGAAATGCATAAGCAAAGTGAAATAAATTATTTCTTTGGCGAATACGAAACTCTTTTGTCCGTCCCTCTTTTCAAATGCCTAGAATCAGTTCTATTTTTAATGTAAATGTTGACGTTCAAAAGTGCCTTTTTATGGGCCTATTTGAAATAAATGCTTTGACTTTGACTTTGAAATGAATAATAAGGTGGCTGATGTTAGAATTTAATCCGTAATTATAATATAAATTCGAAAACAACTCGCCTGTATGTTACGTTTTCACGCCTAAACCACTGAACGGATTTCGACAATTTGACAATGCGATAATGTGAACATAGGCTACTTTTTGTGCCGGTAGCACGTTTCCGTGGGATAGTTCTAAGAAGTTATAGCTCAGTTCGGCAGGAATTTCTCATGGAAAAATCATCAGGAGTTGCTTCAAGAAAAGGGACATTAAACATTTCTGTTTTTTATATGAACCAGCAGCCTAATTGCGTAACACATTGTCGCAAACGATTACGACTAATCTGTTGTATTTTGACAGTTCAACAACATTCATTGCGTTATTTACATTGTTGAGCAGATTTCTTTATCGAACGTAGGAAGCAATGTATTAACAATCCGTTTCAAAACGATTCAGATTCCGATTGATTGTGTATTACGCAATTAGGGTACAGGCGTAGATGGATTGGTCCAAATTGGCTCAGGATCGATTTGAGTGGAAAAAGAAATGGAAAAGTGGAAATGGTGAAGCTGATTATTTTTATATATAATTTATTTATGTGGCAATAAGTTCGTACCTCTGCATCCTGGTGGTTAGTGTGTGTACCGCACTTTTTCCAACTTTTTTATAGCTCATATGTTTTCTTCGTATGTACGCAGTACTTACTTCTACAAAGCTATTATGAAGCGGAAAGCAAAGTCACTCACTGTTTGTGCAGAGTATTTGCCCTTGGGGGTTAGGTGAATGAATCCATGGCTAGTATTATGGCTGATGTACCGTGCGCTATTATCTTAAGCGCTACTCACAGTGGCGAGTCATTAGTTGGCCGCCTCTTTCTTGCCCCCTTATTACACGTCAAGCCGTTAGCCGATGCATTGGATTATCTTAAGTCGATCTTGGATTAATGTAGTGTCATCATCGTAGCAAGCGGGTCCTCTGATAGATGTGACCTATTAGGTATACTTTATTTTGTCTTAGTGTTGCTTTTTCATGTATAATGCATTTAGCAAAATACTTTTTACTTCTGCTTCTTCCTGTGACATCGCATCGCCTGCTATTATTACTTCGTTTTCGTTCAGTGTTCTTTCTGACTTTTTAAACAACATCACAAAAAGTAGGAGGCTCTCATATCGGTATTTTTTTTCAAATGTTTGTTAGCTTATAACTATGTTATTTATAAAACGAACAGATTAAACAAAACAAAAAAAGGTAAACACTATACTTATATTTGTTTTAAGGGACCGATATAAAGGACAATGCCAGAAACTCTATAGAACTTTGCCCCACTCAAATCAAAAAGTCATTTACAAGCCTGCAATATGCAGCATATTAAAGCTTATAGCTTATGTATTACTGTTAACTAAACATTTGTCCTAATGCCTGTAGAACTTGCGGTTTCTGTAAAGATCTTAAAACAATAATGACATTGATTTTAGGTTAGGTGCAGTTTATAATGGTTAAAAATTTAAACAACATATACGTTACGCATTATCATAATTAATATAATTGTAATATGACTTTTTGTTTTACAGGTATTTAAAACTTTTTTTTGTTGTGCTTCGCCGTTGTCATGCGCAATAAGTAACGCAATAGGAAATTCAGGGGTTGAATTCCTTTTATCATTGATTTGTAATCGGCAAGTTCTACTGAAAACCAATGTATTATGAAAAGGTCCTATAATCATTACAACTATTTTCACTAGTTGATTTTTCCTGTAAATAGCTGGGGCAGGATATGGCATTGTCATTTGGTCAAGTTCTGATGAATGGTTTTTGAGTTAGCTTCAATAATACGTATTTTTCCTGTTTAACTTCCTGTCAGTGTTATTTACTTAGCAAGTGAAGGTATACGAAATTGGGTGAGGACCACAAATAAAAAGTAAACAATTTAAACTTTATTTTAAAAAACTATAGACTCCCTTAAAAACCAGCAGTGAATAATTATTTTAATTTCGGAAATCTGTGGCATAAAACGAAAATACTAAACAAAAGACATCGACTTTTTTGCTCCTTATTGTCCGTGATGTTAAATAGCCTATAGCCTTCCTCAAGAATTGGGCTATCAAATGCAAGAATTTTTTAAAACGTTGGTTCCAGAGATTACCTATTTTAAATATTAGTATATATGAGCAGAAGTATAGATGAGTAGCATTGATATTTTAAAATCATTCTGTGAGTCAGTTTTTTAAAAACGCGAGGGCGTACGTTGCTTCTTTGCTTGAGAAAAAAATCTGAAACAAACACAAGTCAATGTTGTCTTTTATTTTTGTTTTGTTGGTATCGTATCTAATATTAGGAAAGTTGTAGAAATACTCATAAAAAAATATATTTTGCAACGATTAATTTGGACAACATTATTAATTAAATTATTCCAAATCCGAAGTTAAGTACTGATTATTTTTAAGTTATACCTTTTTATAGTTTCAGTTTAAGTTTATTTCCAAAGGTTATATAATATTATTTTTAGTTAAATAAGTAATCTGATCTTGTAATAAATGTAGAATTCCTTTCATTATATATTAGTAAAACAATGACTTATAATCTGCTCGTCAACATGAGTCCAAAACTGACCGATAGTTAGGTACTTTCAACCCTTTTATTCATGAATAAAGATATGCCAAACTCAATTCAAATCAATTCACATCAACCGTCTTTCTAATTCCACATTGATATCTGAACGGAGGATAAGCATTTATCTGTATAAGAGCGGACATCTGCGCTCGCGCCGGCCGATGTCGCGTCACGTCGTGATGCGGTGCGTGTGTAATCTAGACACAGTCGATTATGCTCGTCGGGGATCGAAGCGGTACCTACACTCATGCGCATCCACCCGTTATGTGGAGAAGATGGACACACGAATAAGAGCAGAAGGCTCACAACTGATGTACAACACGGCGGGCGGGGTAATTGCGTAACGCACTTATAATGGTAATCGATAGCCATGCCTTTCATTTTGTTATTCACACGTTCATTGTAGTATTTATATTGTCAAGCAGTCGAATTTTTTAAACCTATTTATTAATTTATATTTATTTAACAAGTAACATGACTCAAATATTATGTTAGTAACAATATTTCTTAATAACTATGTTAGTAATCTTAACCTACACACTTGACATGACACTGCCATATATTAATGAGAATCCCTGCTACAAGCTCAACACCGATGTGGAAAGCTTGCAGCAGCGATTCACACACAAGCAGTCCAGTCTGCTCGCGATACACCGCAGTATAATGTTGGGGCAGGCCCGCACCCGGACCCCCCAATGGGTTACCGCATTGACGAGGCGGGGGGGCTCAGTAACCGTGGTTTGGGCCCCACGGTGAAGCTAAGAGGAACCCGAGGAGGGGCCGCTCGTCAGGGCTTTTGCAGAGAAGCCGACGACGTAGCGGCCAAGGTTGCGGTGTTGTTGGGCGACACCGCAACTGTGGTGGGCCCGCGGCGGGAGAGGAATGCGTATTGCGGTGCGCCGCTCTCCCTACCTTCCGCGGCCTTAACGGGGTCGCCACCGTATGATGGCGGACGCGGTGGGGCCGCAGGGGAAGAGGAGTGTCGGTATGTCGTTGGCCGCTCTCCTCTGTGGCCGAAAAATGGTAGGCGACGGGGCCATTCATCAGACCCGTCGCAAGGGAAATGGGGTTGGTCGTAGGCGGCGGGCGGACAACGCCCTCTTCCAGCCCCTCTAAATGGGTCCAGGGACGGCGGACTCAGGGACGTCCACCGCCCCCCATACATCAGGTCCCGAGGTGGCGGCGCGTAGTGTTCCACGCGCGCCCACTTAGACGTTGCGGGGGAGTCTAACACCGCACTCCCCCTCCCAACACGAGGAGGCCCGCCGAGGCAGGCCAGCCCCAGTCGGGGTTGCGGAAGAATCATATGCTGCTCCACCCGCCCCAGGGCGGAGGACATCCATGAGGATTTTACACCCCGGAACAAAAAAAAAAAAAAAAAAGGCCCGCACCCGGAGCACCAGGAATGCGCACTTTTTCGCATCTTAGCGTAGAAGCAATTAACACGAGCTTCAGCAAACATCCCTGATGCACTACAGAAGCGGAACAGCCCCAGCTGCGCTACGAAGGGCGCTGTACGATTTTTGAGTGTAATCTACCTGCAGGGTGCAAGTTTAAAATGAGGTGCAATATGAAAATGATGGGCATTGCAACTTTACGCAATTACCTCGCGGGACTCCTTCATGACCCAAGTAGATTCAAAAAGAAAAAATAAACTTCTAGCCAAGAAAACCGTTGATTGCAGGGCGTGGAACTGTAAAATCGACTTAACGTGAACACAGACTATAGAGTAATTAATACATAGTAGGTACTGTGTGTTAAACTTGTCAGCTAAGGTCGAGATAACCCGTAACATAACCCTGATTTTCTGGCTGTCCCTTTCACTCGTCTTTTTATTTTTGTATCACCAAGCAAAATACGTATAAGTAGTTTTCGTTTCTGTGCAGCGAGATTTGGTTCATTGCAGATGAATTTTTAGATTTCTTAAATAAAAGATCTTGGTTTCCTTGTAAGTGTGGTTAAGATATAAAGAACCTGATAAGAGGCTTGAGTGAATCAGTCGCTGGAGTTCCTTTGTGGAGTGAACCTTCTGTAACCTTCCTTTCCATTTTCCACTAAGAACTGTATGAGCACTACTAATAACGACACGTAACTAAATTCAAGAGCGTAACAAATCGTTTCATTTTAGACGCGAACTATTCGGATCATAAATTAATAGAATAAAACGCTGGATTGAAATGTCCGTCGAACGGGTTACGCCACGTGCGGTCTTTATGTAATTACAAGTAATTTTATTATTGGAAACGGTTGTCAGTTGATTAAATTGTATGGATTTGTAAGTTTTTTGCGGAAAGCTTTGACGATGTTTTGACGAAAAGTTAAATTCGTAAACAAAGTTTTGTTACTTAAAAAAAACTTTTATTTATTCGCTTTCATCAACGTTTTGTGAGACCACTTCCCTAATGTTGCTGCGCTTTGGGAAACGAAAATATAAGATTATGCACCAAGGGGATAAAGCAGTGTCTTATGTCGCGGGCGCCGCGCTATATTGAATCCCGAGTGTAACCAAGGATTCTAGTGTTAACTCCCGAGCAAAGCAGGGAGTAAGGTCAAATCCTGAGTGCAGCAATAGATTCAATATAGCCCAAGACAAAGGCACGTTTATCTCTGAGGAGAATACTCATCTTTTCACACCTATCTACTGCGAGAAAATAAAAACGTTTTGTTTTTTATGAAGTCAAAATGGCGGATTTTCGACGTCAATGAGAAAGGTCTTGAAAAAACAAATACCTATATACTATAACAAAATAAAGGGCTACAAGAGACGATTTCAAGATTAAACACACTAAAAAAATATGTCAAAAACAAAAAACCCGACTGGAAGTAAGATTCTAAAACAGCAGGCTCACTATTGTAGCAGTCTGATGCAGTTGGTGGCGTCAAATCTGAGACTGAACAAAATAACTAACTGCCTGTCGGGTTCTTGATTTTTTTAACCCAAACTCATGCAGTTTCATCAAAAACACAATTAATAATATCGTCAAATAGGGTGTCAGCCCAAATCCAACACACTAGCTACCGCCACGGTACGCGACACAGCAACTGATCATTTTGTTCGTCGACGGCATGTGGTGGAGCTGTAGGTTAGTAGTTTTATTTGAAGTGAAAACTTCTTTAGCGGCGTTGTACACTTTTTTGTAATGGGTAAAAAATGTTAAACTCGCGTCAGGACACGTGACCTGATCGAAAATTCGTAAGACGGATGATTGTTGATTTCTGATTTTTATTTATTGATTTTTCTGAGAAATAAACTTTTTAATGTAATATTAATTGTCATGTTTGTGTACGATAGCGCAATAAATAAATATTGTATTCTACCACATAAATGATAGTACTTGATAATTAAAGCAATTCGTGCTAAATTATTCCCTAATCATTGCAAAATATCAAAAAAGGAACAACGTTGATATTCAAGTTTTCACTTCTGCCGGCACTCCCGGAGTGCAACCCGTCGTTTCTTTTTTAATATTCCTTACGATTTTCTCAGTTGCGGTAGTATATTATCAATATTAATGCCCGGATAGAGCCGTTTATTTTAGGTTAGCCTGACATATAATTTGACGTTAGCGAGCAGGTGATGTGAAAAGAAAACTGAAACCCAACTACAGCTGTTGTTCCGGAACTGCAGCCTAATTGCGTAACACATTTTCGTAAACGATTACGACTAATCTGTTTGATTTTGACAGTTCAACAACATTCATTGCGTTTTACACATTGTTGAGCAGAATTTTTTATTGAAATTATGAAGCAATGGATTAGCAATGTGTTTCAATACGATTCAGATTCCGATAGAGTGTGTATTACGCAATTAGGGTCCTGGTGTTGGTCTGCAGGTAGTTTGACGGTCTCGTATACTAACGCCAATATCTATAGAAGACATCCTTAATGGACAAAAAAAATTACATTTGCTTCTTGTTTATTTTAAAAATAAACAAAGAAGTAAAAATTTATTTTCTGAGAAAATCTTTTCCAAGTATTCCCAACACTCATCAAAGCTTTTTCTCCATAGAATTTCTTGTTGGTAGGCTGCTACCAACGGAGAAACAATATATCGTCAAACGTTGTCATGATGTGCGGTTTCGGTAGATTAAAATCAGCACTTGCAACTGGTTACTTTTGTTCGGGTACCTTGTCTTGTTTCTATGTGGCTACTGATACCTACTATTTGGCTTCTGGCTCTACTTTGCCACAACGACTGAGAGGAACGCGAGAAAAAAGTAATAGAAAACTTGTTGAACAATTACTTGAAAAAAAAGTTGACAAGGCCTACCACATAGTTCCCCACTCTCCAGCATAGAGAAAAAAAAAACAAAGCAACGAGTTCTAAGTAAAGCTCACGGGTCAACGGGGCACATGTCCGAATTTTGAGGTTGAAGTCTAACGATGGTCATTGTCCACTGCAGGCAGGCTTGTCAAACATGCTCGACATGTGTTACTGACATTACCTACGGCCACTCGTAGTTACTGGTTTACTGCCGGACCGGCTGACATCAAATCAACGGTTAAGTTAACAACATTTTCGAGTTCTGCAATTCGAATTTTGAATTTGACAGCTGAAACGTAGGCATCCAATGATGAATACTATGTAATAAATCTGTTTGTCGTAGGTGTTACCTACTAATCAATATTGTAATCAAGTTTTATGTCAATCATTTTATCTGCAAGACGTAGCGCCTCGGCTTTGATTGACTACAAAATATTCTCATAAAGATTTCGAAAAAACTTGAGCTTTTGATTTATTTATTTACTATTTATTTATTTTAAAAAAAGCCCAGCCACATCACATAGGTACATTAAACTTATGCCAGAAATAATCCTAATAACTAAGGAAATAATGTACATGACAATTACGGCGTACATAGTATTGATATATAATATCTTGCAGCCTTGAAATTTAATATCCTAAACTAAAATTAAGATAAAACCAATGCTACATAACAGATTAACGTGAAGACGGGTTACTACCAAAAATAAACATTTATGTAATATGTAAAAGTAAAAATTAAAGTTAAAAATACAAAATTAAAAACAACTAGGCACGGATAGCGCATTTTTTTTCTGAATAGATTTAGATCAGGTGTGTTTAATACAGTAGTATTGCCACTATCACCACTTACATTTTTTTTTTAGGTGGTAAATGTCTTGCTGACGGTGGCGCGTGTGTCGGATCATTTAGCTCCCTTCAAAATGGTTGAGCTGAATGGTGCTAATCCATGCGTCATGTTCGTGAGTTGCATGCCGTCAGTTGGGACTGGTCATCTCTTAGCTGCCACGGCTTATGTTTTTTTTTTTTTTTGGATTATTTTTAATTATGTTTTGCTGCACTCTCGATGATTTTAACGTGTAGGGTTTTTGTACAACGTTCTCACTTATAGTGTCAACATTAATCGATGTAACTAATATATTTGTAACAACAATATTATTTAAAAGAGTGTCCATGGAGTTTCTTGCCCATTCTTCTCCATAGGTATCTACTGCGCTTTGGAATGGGCATCTAGCTTCATATTTCTGACTGACCGACTCCTTGACAATTCAAAAGTGCCTGTAAATGGTTTAATTGAAATAAATGATTTGAGTTTGAGTTAACCTAATTACAAAAACTTAAGAATACTGTTTAGGTTACCTACTTACATAATAAGTACCTGGCGACTTGGGAAGCAATACCTGAAATGCAAGGTTAATTATGTTCATTATACAATTTAAGACATCTTCAAAACAGTAAATATTTTAGCATCGTAAACAGTTTTACTGGTTATAAATCTGTACGGAATACGAGTAATGTTCTTGCAGTTAAACGGTAGTTCATGGTCGAAGTTTTTGTAAAACGAAGTTTGAAATATAAATTGATTAACATTAAATTAATTTGAGATGTTATATTTTTTGTAGGTTTTTAACTGTGTCAAGTTTTAGAGGATAAATTGCTAATAGGGAAAAAAAAATCAGAGTCGTAGAGATAAACCAGCCAACCAGGCGATAGGTAGCTACTACGTTTAATTAAATTACTATTAAACATTTCAGCAAAAACCAACTAACAAATTTGTTATTTTAGTCATTACAAATTAGTACAATAGATAATATTTACTTAATATAAAATTTTACAGTCTCAAAATAATAATAACCACCGCCGTTGTATCTCTACGTTGACGTCGTGGTGGAGCTTGCACGCTCCGAACTCTATGTCTGTGCTGGTAGAGTTTACTTTACCGTAACAGGTCTTGGATGAGGAGCCAGACCAATAGAGATACATAAACCTGCAGGGCAGCATATGGCGAGCTGTTGGGCAGTGGCGACCCCACGGAACATTCTCCCGGGAGAAGTCTTGTTCCTCATCTCTGGCTTCTCTGTATTGATCGGCTGGAGTGAGCACTGACGAGGATCAAAGCTCCCTCCTCATTCTTACCTTTATTGTCCGGCTTGAGTGGAGATCCGCAGGAGCAAATGCGCTCGGAGGAAATAAGTATTCCAGTAAGTTCTGGTAGGAATCTTAACCATCTTCCGAGCTCTGGAATTGCCCTGACAGCCGTGAAATACCTCTCCACTCCTCAAGCAACTCAGGAAAAGTTGCCCTCTTATTGCTACGTCACTAAGTGCTAGCGCCATTTCCCGGGTTCTTTATTGAGTGTGCAAAGCGCCCCCTGCCATTTTTTCCGGACATAAAAAACATTGATCAGACAGGGGCCATAGTCCTTCCATAGTTCTAGGTAACTATTACAATTTAGCCATCCAAACACACATTGCAATACCTTTGTTTCCATTTCCTGCAACAGTCCTATTCCAACCGGGGGTTGTTCTTGGGTCCGGACAGGGATAATCGTCGGTTGGTGCCTCATTTCATTAAAAGCGTCTAACGGGCCTCTGCGAGTTGTACGCCTTGCAAAGGTCCGAGACCCCACGATCCCGATATGTGTTAACTAAACATTTTAAGTAGACTATTAGTATCAGTGTTTTATACTATTTTCTATCAAATTTTTCAATATTTGTTTTCACTAATTTACCAATTATGTTATATATAACCTGCTAGGTAATTGGATCATTTGTTTATATCGATACAAGGTGCAACCATAAATAATGTCACCAAGGTCTCGCCGGAGTCCACCCAACAAATAAAATTGACGATCAATAAAATTGGTTGTCGCTTGCAAAGCAAAACAATTCAAGTTTATTTCACTTTTATTGATACACCTCATTCAACCGGATGATGTAAATTATGTGCTACTGATAACTGATAAAATTTATAACGATCTGGTTTAGTTTAACTTATTTTTGGCACTTACAAAACATTGCTAATACATTAGGGACGAAAAGTAAACAATTAAAATGAAAAGCGTTTGTGTTACCAAAACAAAAATTAATTTTGATGTAGGTATCAACGGATTTCGGAGTTCAGATATTAATCACTATTCAGAAAACAACAGTCAAAAGCTTTTCAGGGTTCGTTTTTGCTGTAACAAACAGGTTTAAACTAGCCTTACTAACTTAAGTAATCATCATACATATAGACATTCTTGTCCATCTCATTTCTTCGATACTATCTCGGTCGACTTACAAAGGTTTGAACCAAAATTATGAAGTAAGCTACGCCGACCAGAATTTTCAGAGTTCCTTTTATATTTAAGCTGTGATCGGAGCACTTACACGAGCTAATATCATTATTATGAGCAATTTCCTTAAAAAAAAAGCTAGTTAGGCGCTGCATGATAATTATTGCGAAAAAATGTAGAATGTATCGGCACGGCAATAGAAAGAGTCGCAAAGTCACGTGTATACGCGAAATCTCGGCTTCGCCATGAGAACCTCTTCGTCGGAGAACACCCAACACAATAACAAGCGATCGACAATTGTTCTGACGTCACTCGTCACGATCAGACCAACGTTCACACGGTAACGTCTTCACATACTTTGACAGAAATAATAACTAGACGAACTGACAGCCAGCCATGATTGTTGGTATCTAATTAAAGTTTTTATGTAGAAATAACTGTACTGAAGACTGGAGACGTTTCCTGTGAATTGTTACCCAAAGGTCTCTTTAAGTGTGCTAGTTAATGCTGGATTAGTAAACACTATGATTTAGGAGTCGGGTTTTAGACCTCAGGCCTGACACTGAACTTTAATAATTACGACGCACACGCACTGACCGGTTTAGCACCTTGACTCGTCACTCGCCTGACTTAAGCATACTACATTTACAAAGAGATATAAGGATATTGATTGATTGCGTCGACTACGCATTATGTCAATTTCTCTTATATTATCAAGTAGAAATATAAATATATAATGACGATTGACGAGTAAATAAGCTACTTTATTTAGACATTGATTTGATTGATTGCAATTGCTCCAACTGCACTCTTTCTAACACTGCGCTCGCATCTACATTTAATAGTAAATAAATAAATAAATAAATAAAACGTTTATTTCAAACTTCCGGTCCATAGGTACACTTACAAAACATAGAATTGAAACACATAATAACTAAATCTCAAAATACACAACACAAAAGATACAACACATTAAAAAGATACAAAACAATAAACAATAAAATACCATTAGTGATTGATTTATTTGAAATAAGCAGGTAATGATTTCAACCCATTCAGTTAACATTTTATTAACAAAAAATATATTATACGTACTGTTACTCAATTCGAAGAAATCTACTGTGTTGAGATGTGTGATTAGGCAGGAAAAATAAAACTATAGACTGGAGCTGTAAAATGCGTATGTATTCCCATGAACAAAAGGTGTTACAAGAAAAAGCATGTAGGTAGACTTAAAACTAATTCACCGTCACAAAATAAACGCCTGTTAAAGTTTTCACTGCAATAAGTTGAACGAAGATGATGTTTATCCATATTAATGTTATTGATTGATTGTTGTGGCAATCGCATTGGTATCTAAATCTAAACATGCCCCCGGGCGTTGAAAGGCAAACTTTCAACCAGAATCTACATTTAATGGCAGTGGGCATATCTTGCTGCATGCACGCCGGATGGTTCCACTCGCAGTTCTAATGTCTGCCACACGACTAATTCCATCACGTCCTGGATAGACTGCTGTGATCCGGCCTAATCGCCATTTCAATGGTGGTAGGTTGTCTTCCTTTACTATAACAAGGCGATCAGTCTCTAAGACCGCCTTTGAAGACCTCCATTTTGTCCGCTGCTGTAGTTCAGAGATATATTCTTTATTCCACCTCGACCAGAAGTGTTGACGTAATGCCTCTATTCTTTCATATCGCTTCAAGTGAGTAACGGAAGCAATTTCATACGACGGCACCGGCAAGGATGCGAGTGTGCGTCCTATCAGGAAGTGACCAGGTGTCAGCGGTAGAAGGTCATTAGGGTCCGATGACAACGGCGTAAGCGGGCGCGAGTTCAGGAGTCCTTCGATTTGAACCAGTGCTGTATATAGTTCCTCATAAGTTAAATGACAATTTCCCATTACTCTTTTTAAATGATACTTCACTGATTTGATACCTGCCTCCCAAAGACCACCGAAATTTGGAGCGTAGGGAGGAATAAAAATGAAATTAATCCCTTCAGCGGCCATGTCACCAGACAACGAACTGCTGTTAGCCTTCAAAAATTTACCAATTTCGTTATAAGCGCCTACAAACGAGGTACCGTTGTCGGAATATATATGCGTAGGTTTACCTCTGCGAGACATAAAACGACGAAGTGCTGACAAATAATTTTGACCGGTTAAGTCACCCACCACCTCAATGTGAACTGCCTTCGTCGTAAAACAAACAAAAAGTACAATGTAAACTTTCACAAGTCTACAACCACGACCTTGTCGAGACGCTGACAGTATAGGTCCAGCGTAATCAACCCCAACACATTCGAATGGATGACCACCGGACGCCACCCGTCGTTCAGGTAAGTTTCCCATAATGGGATTAATTGGTTTAGCTGTAATGCGACTGCAAATGACACAACGATGATAACACCATTTAGCCAGGTTTCGACCACCTATTGGCCAGAAAGTATCTCTTATACAAGCCAACAGTAGTTGTGGTCCTGCATGCATTAGAGTTCTATGTTTAAATTCAAATAATAGTTTAGAAAATCTATGAGTGGACTGTATAACTAACGGATGTTTTTTTTCATATGAAAACATGGAATTTTGTAAGCGACCACCTACACGAATTAATTGATTTTTATCTAAAAATACATTAAGTTTAGTCAGTGGACTTCCTTTTGGTAAGCACTGATTTTTTATTAATAGTTCATATTCGGGAAATGATTCTATTTGAGAGAGTTTCACAATTAAGTTTAACGCATTTTGTAGTTCATCTTCGCTAAGATGTAAAGTGATCGGTGGTTGCCCTTTACAAATATTAATAAATCGTAACGTATATGCTACTGTGCGTTTAAGTCGAGAAAGGTTTGAAAACCGATTAAAATCAATTAAAGGTATCGGAGTCTTAGAAGTAGTTAATAAAGAAATCTCAGTTTTAATTTCTGGTAGCGATTCTACTGCAGTGGGTGGAAAAGAAGGCCATTCGCTTGTAACCTGATTTAAAAAAGTAGGTCCCGACCACCATAATTTATGACTCTGAATTTGACTTACATCAATTCCTCGAGATACAAGATCAGCAGGGTTAAGATGTGTAGGAACATGTCTCCAGGTATAGTTATCAGCGTTAGTTTTTTCAACTATTTCTGCTACACGATTACGCACGAATGGTTGCAGCTTACTTGGTAACATTTTCAACCATCCCAGCACTATTGTAGAATCACTCCAAAATGTACTACTTTGAATTGGCGCGCCAAGTGACTCAATCACCTTTTTATATAGCCTCACTCCAACCAAGGCGGCACAGAGCTCGAGCCGAGGAATTGTAGTTGGCTTGATAGGAGCCACTCTACTCTTTGCTGTAAGCAAACGCACCATAATGTCATTATTGTTATTAATACTCCTCACATAGATGCATGCACCGTAAGCGGTTTGTGATGCATCACAAAATATGTGTAGTTCTATCACCTTCCAAGAATTACAAAAAACTAAACGTGGGATACGTAAGCTATTCAATTTAAATAACCTATCAACAATATCTTTCCATGTCTTAGCGACATCTGGTGGTAAACAGTCATCCCATGATAATTTGTGTAACCTAAGTTTTTGCATTATTACTTTCATTGGAATGATACAAGGAGCTAATAGACCTAGAGGGTCAAATATTTGGGAAGTTACTGACAGAACTTCACGCTTTGTTATATTATTTGATATTGACGTATTACTAATTGAAAAACAGAGCTCATCGGACGCTGTTAGCCAGTTAAGTCCCAATGTTTTACTTGGCTCATTTGAACCAATGTTTAAATTTAATGATGAACTTGTGACTTGATCTGATGTAACCAGAATATTGTTGGACTTCCACTTCCTAAGTGGCATACCAGCGGCAGCCAACTCGGCAGTGACTTTCTGGCGGATATTTGTGACGTCAGATATTGTATCCCCACCTGTGAGCAAGTCATCGACATAAAAATCATGGATTATAATACCAGCAATCTTTTCATCCTTACAATCTAAGCCAACTTGTTTCAAACACCGAGTTGCTAAAAACGGTGCACTTGCTGTTCCATAAGTCACAGTGTTTAATTCATAGGTTTTAATAGACTCTGAAGGGTTCTCACGCCACATGATTCTCTGTAAGCGTCTGTCATCATGGTGTACGATCACTTGTCGATACATCTTTTCCACATCAGCAGAAAGAATGTATTTATGTTTTCTGAATCTGAGAAGTAAAGACATTAAGTCGTCTTGAACAACTGGACCTACCATTTGTAAGTTGTTAGATGAAACACCTGAAGTAGTAAGACTACTGGCATTAAACACAACTCTTAATTTTGTGGTTATGCTATGCTCGCGTAGAACACCGTGGTGTGGAATAAAATATGACAATGTTTTTGAATCAACGGAACACTCAGACATGTGTCCTAACGAAATGTACTCTTTCATAAAATCACAATAGAGAGTTTTTAAAGCTGGCTGACTTTTAAATCTACGTTCAATCGAGAAGAGACAATGTTTTGCTCTAGCCAGCGAGTCACCTAGAATAAGGTGTGATTGTTTGAGTGGTATCCTAACACAAAACCGACCATCTGCCATTCGAGTGGTGTTTTGTACAAAATGTTCTTCACACTTAGCTTCTTCATCAGAATATGAAGATGACTGATTGGGGACTTCTTCCAGTTCCCAGAAACGCGATAAAAGGTTTTGAATGTCATCTTCTGAAGTGGATCTGTGAGACGAACTGACATTGAGTTGGACAATGTTAACTTTTAGACTTGATGGCGACCGTGATACTTGGACACCATTAATTAACGGACCCGAAACTAGCCAACCTAGCCTAGATTCGAATAAAATTGGTTTGCCTTTACCTAAGTTGATTTTTTGCCGCCCCAGTAGGTCCCAGAAAACATCTGCCCCTATTATTAGATCCACTGCCGATGGCGTGTGGAAATGAGGATCAGCTAAACAAATATCGCTTGGTATATTTAAATTATTAATGGATAATTTATGGCATGGTACTTCATCCGTTATGTGTGGTAAAATAAAACAATTAAGATTAGTAGTGAAGTTTTCACTTAACGATTTTACAGAAACACTGCAAATTTTACTAATGTTTGTTTTAGAATTGTTAATGCCTTGTACAGACTCATTAACCTGTACGGTAGGTAAATTCAATAAATCACTTAACTTATCTGTCATTATACAAGAAGTACTGCCAGTGTCCAGTATAGCCCGAGCGAGATGTTCGCGGTTATTTTTATCATAAACTTTTATTAATGCAGTAGCCAACAGAACTTGACTTTTACTTTTATTGTTAAGATAAGTTGTAGTACGTGCAGACAGTGTCACGTTTGTATGGGGTTTCTTTTCAGCTGAGTTAACACCTACAGTAACAGTGCTGTCAGTGTGCGAAGTAGATGCATTAGGCATACATTTCTGTGATGCGCCTGCTACATGAACCAGTGTATTGTGCTTACGCTTACATATTTTGCAACCAAAAGATTTGCAATGATTTGCGTAATGACCAGACCGAAAACAATTGAAACATACCTTGTATTGAGGAAGAAACTCAAGCCGTTTTTCGTTGCTGAGACCAAGAAACTGTGGACAGTTGGGTAAATTATGTTTATCATTACAATGCGGGCATGACACCGGTGAGGAACTAGTATTATTTTTATTTTTCTGTGGTGGTGTGTCACTGCTCACCGATATCATAGTTTTATGCTTGTTAGATTTAGGAGTACTATTACTATTACCCTGATTGCGAGATAAATCTAATGTTTCAAGCAAAACTGCGCGATTTCTCAAGAATTCCAGAAAGCTTTCTAATGAGATTGTTTTATCTTTATCTATATGACCTTTTTCTTCCTCCCAATGTCGATAAGTCCTTGAATCTAACTTGTGGGTAACTGTATAGATTATCAACGTATCCCAAAACTTAACTGGCTCACCTAAAGATTCTAATGCACGTAGGTTTTTGTTTAAATTATCAATGATGTTTTTTATATTATCCGAGGATTCTTTATTAACCACTTCAATGTTAAATAAGGCTGACACATGATTTTGAATGAGAAGCCGCTTGTTATTAAACCTTTCACATAATAAATTCCACGCAATGGAATAATTATTAGCCGAGAATTCAATAGCCCGTATGACTAAGGCGGCTGTCCCTTCCAAGGAAGCTCGGAGGTAATGAAACTTATTTATTTCATCAATTTGGTCATCCAAATGTATTAAGCTTGAAAACGTGTCATGAAACTCTAACCACTTGTCGTAGGTTCCATCAAACTTAGGCAGTTGAATGGTTGGTAGCCTAACCAGCCTATTATTAGTAACACGAGAAAACTTATCTTCATTAATAATGTCATTGTGTCTGGCTAATAATTCCTTTGCCCTCGCAACAACCTTGAAATATGAGGCTTCAAACTCATTACGTTCTGATAACTGTGTATCCATATCCTCAGCTATACATTCCAACCTTAACTGAATGTCGTCATATTGCGAAAAAACAAGTTCAATCTTACCGAGGCGTAACTGCAGTTCGTTCATCTGAGTTTGCGTTAAAGAATCCTTAAAATCCTCCAAGTAATTAGAAAATATCGTTAATCGACCTTTGTAACTTGCTCGTTTCCTAATGAGTTCCTTTTCTTCCTTATCAGTCATTCTTTAGGAAGCAGGTAACCAAACTGAAATGTAACAAGTTTAAATATTAGTTTAAAGGCTTACTAAACCGCTAGAGCGAACACTAAACAATAAAATTGCTGCTCTTATCTTGATATTTGTTCTAATGTGGTTTTATAAAACAAAATCTAATAGTGACTATAAAAACATCATAACACCATTCAACAAAGTACTCTGCATAATAGAAAATGGACAGTAATATTAATGTGATTATCACTTTTACTATTCACATAATAAACTATGAACTTTGCAAAAAAATAAGTTAAATGAAACGGAATACAATACAATGTAGGTACTTACTGATAAAGTAAGATTTCTTATTATATTTATTGCAAGATAACAAAGGAAACTGCTTAGATTAACGGTTAACAATTATTGAAAACCTAGTTTGCTGCTTAATTACCTTTAATACAATAGATTGACTGCAAATTATAACGATAATTTGTAGCTTGAAAAGAAATCATACATTTGCACATGAACAAAGAAGTTAGATAACAATTTTGTACAAACCTTTACAATTCCTAAAAAAACGTTAAATACTACCTGATTATGAGTAATGGGTTCTGAAATAAACATAAATAGGAACACTGCACTGTACTGCACTTTGCTGCGCTGTGACCCTTTTGACCTTAACCAGCTACTCAAAACTCCAAACGGCAGTATTTTCCGAAATATTTTATATTTCCTGGATTTATCCTTATTCCTGGATCACTTATCCGACTCGATATGGACCAAATTATGTTGAGATGTGTGATTAGGCAGGAAAAATAAAACTATAGACTGGAGCTGTAAAATGCGTATGTATTCCCATGAACAAAAGGTGTTACAAGAAAAAGCATGTAGGTAGACTTAAAACTAATTCACCGTCACAAAATAAACGCCTGTTAAAGTTTTCACTGCAATAAGTTGAACGAAGATGATGTTTATCCATATTAATGTTATTGATTGATTGTTGTGGCAATCGCATTGGTATCTAAATCTAAACATACTGTCTAGATTAAACTTTCTCAGCAGTTCAATGATGATTACTGTAAAAACTAGGTAATGATTGAGAATAGCATATATTTAAATGATTTAGATATTCCGTTTTCATCTTAATATGGTTTGCATTATTTTAGCTTTACATCTGCCATTTTGATAACCCGAAGCTTTTAACATTTAGCCAATCATTGACCTTATGCTCAGAGTTGGGCATTAAATTGTCGATAAATTTTACGCCCTCATCTTACATTATTGATATTTTAAGAAACTGTGGGTCCAGACGCCAAATAACATAACAGAGTGCTGTAATTAGCTGTTCACGATCGGATAAGGATATTGGACTTGCATGAGAATAACCCGCGAGTATCCACCCGATGACATTCGTAATTGAATTCCCTTACAATAAGGCGTACGAAATCGCTCATAAAATAATCGTAAAACGCATACCGAGAAACACTCAGATATTCTAATTTACATTACAAGTCGAACCAAAATATTAAGTTTCATCTTTACATGTACAAAATACATGTTAGAAACTGCTAAAATATGCACAGACCTATGTTAAAAAATGTAGCAACCGTTAGTGTGTGAACATTTATTAAACTTCGTAGAACTAAATAAGTGGTCCCCAAGTATGTTCGACCACTTCCACAAAAGCGTAGAGGCAGGGTTAACAAACATTTCACCGAAAACTTTACTCGGATAGTTCATACATGTTTAATGGTGCGTGGCAATCTTTGGCGAGCAAACACCATTATTTGAGGATCTATGTTTGATAAACATTACATGGGCGCAGCTTACTAGACCGAACGTCTACTATAATGGATATTATGAGTAATAAAAATAATACCGAAGTACTTGGCACGTGTCCCTATATACCTAGCTACGGGGTTTGTAAACCTTTTTGTATATTTGATCGCTTCTGTGTTCTGCTGGCTTGGTTTACCATTGATGTGCGAATTTTTTTTGAAGTTTTTAATTATGATGCGCATACTAAATCGTCTGTAAAAGTTAGTGATTTGAGGAATAATGGAAAAATGTGTTTGCGAAGCGTTTTTTTTTTTTTTTGTATGGAATCTCGCAGGTCAACCTATAAGGTTGTCGTCTGCTTAAGCGGACTTGCCTGTGGTGCCCTAATAAATTAAGGCCTCCAGCCAGGACTTAAACTTAAATACTAACTAAAACTAAGCGACAACGCTAAGGGCACCCCCTGTGGGGTACGGACCTCGGCTTAGGTCGTCGCTGGAAGAGGGCAGCAAGAGACTAGCTGGATCAGGATTTATTAGATTTTGGGACGAATTTATAGCTACAGGCTCAGCGGCGCGGGCTGGCTCGAGCAAGGGTCGGGAGGGGCGTAGATTTGGGCGTCGCGGCGGGCCTCGGCGGCGAGGACGGTAGGACGGCGATCGGGTTTTGGGCTTATGTAGCGTGCTAGTGGCCTTACTACTCTCCTGGAGGAGGGTAGTGGCGTCGTCGGGGGCGATTAAAGTATGCCTCGGTCGGCGAATACGGCTAATGCGGGAGGGAGTGTAGCGGGCGGCCGCTGAGATCAAGGGGTTTGGGTGTTTTATGCCACAGTCAAAGAAACGCTTCGATAAGCGTTTCATGAACTGGTTTATGGTAGGCATTTTAAGGTCTACGTGGAGATCTATATGACGGACATAGTAGGGGGCACCCGTGACCTTCCTAAGGAAACGGTTCTGGAGGGTCTGCATCTTATCCCCCCGTTTGTTACGCGACCAAAATATGTGATCTGTCAATTATGGAGATGACGTGGGTGAGCGTGCTCGAATACAACGCAGGCATAGGTCATGATGGGACGGATGACTGCGGTGTAGATGCGCAGCTTGCATTTAAGTGACAGTTTGCAACGGGCTGTCAGAATAAAGTGGAGTCTACCAAGAGCGAAAGCGGCGCGCGCGCGAACCGCCTTAAAATGCTGTTTAAACGTAAGGTTTTGATCGAGGATCACGCCTAGGTATTTGGCTTGCTTCTCCCAAGGGATTGGCCTGCCGTACATAGTGATCGGGCTGTTTGGGAAGCGTAAATACTTATGGTCTTTTATACAGAGGCAAGGAGATAGGAACCAGTTACAAGCAAAATCAATCAGTACATAACAAGCTTGCGATATACAAAATAATGTTGTAGTTTATTTGCTGCCTGTAGAACTTTTGTTTGACAACTGAACGGGGTTTAAATAAGCGAGAAATCACTCCAAACTCGGTACACATAATTTTAAACATAAATGAAATATAACCATACATGAAGAAGAAGAAACATATGAAATGGAAAGTTAACAATTCAATACCACAAAGAAAGTAAATGAAACGTATCGAATTACAAACACCTAAGTACCTATTATTTAAATACTAACTACGTTCAATGACAGTGCGCTTAAAATGACAGACTTTAATAAGTTGTTAAATAGTACTTACTTATGAATCTATTCAGCGCTATTTCAAAAATAGTTTAACAGAATGTTTGGCACCCACCATAGTTATGCATTACCATTAATTTTAATCTCTGTAAGGCTTTTCTCATACTATTATTATTATCCATAAAACAAAGGAATTTGTACAAATGCTAGCGCGGTCAATTCTTAATACTAAATCTTCAAAAGCCTATCCCAGTGGGGTGGCAAATATTTGCGTACTTACCCATGATGCATCTGCGCAGGTCGGCACTGGCCGACTTCCGGAGGCGTGGCTGCTCGTAATGTTACTTTGCTAAGGTCTAATATAATTTAAGTCCATTTTACATCTCGGGAGCGCGAATGTTCCTCAGGTTTTTTTATTCCTTTTCCATTATCTATAAGGTCGGATAACTCGTTATTGGAATAGAATAAAATTCCGTTGCTCTGAATTAAAAAAAATGTATTGTAGCTGTTTCTTGTAACCTAAACAAATAAAAACAACCCCGAGTTTTTTTATCTACCAGTTAGTAATGCTGTAAATGACGAATAGATATATAAAGTTGCAGACAATCTAACTGCACGTCAAAAAGCCTATATTTTCTTTAAAATAATAATGTTGTGTAGTTGTGTACCACATAATAGTCGCAAGCGCACGCTAAAAACACCAATCATCCGCGCACACTTGATCAGCACTACGCTGCATCTACTCGTACATGTTCTTTCAAATGTCAGACGTTGATGATAATCTCATGCACGACATTATCAATCAGGGGCCAGATTGGCCATATTATTGCAATCATATCTACTAGCACATCAATAAATCTACGTACAAGCAATAATCAGGAATATTAAATGGCAGTCGGCTGATAAGATTAGCTGCAGTGATGATAAGTCAGCCGTCAGTTCGCTGTTGATAATTATAGATGCTGTATTTACTAAAATGTGAGGTTTTATTCGTGAATTAGCCTAGCATTAGATGCATCAAGTAATGCAATTTGAGAATCTTTGTATGGCTTTACTTATAGCTTTTTAGGTATAATATCTGTATCGTATTTAATGTGTCCCGAATTTGGATCCCTTATTTGGGTTCTTTGCCTTATTGTTAAGAATTTTCCAACTAAAATCTTCAGAAGCCTATCCCAGTGGGGTGGCAAATATTTGCGTACTTACCCATGAGCTGGGGACTGCAGACCCTACCTAACTGTCTCAAGTGTCCTCTTTTCTTAAGGACCTCATTAGCTACGGCCGGCAAAACTCTGTTGGTAAGCCCGCTGAAGTATTTGGATGAGAATGACTTAGATCTAAATGGATTTTACTTTATTATGCCTTATTTGTCTGATTGCCTAACAAGCTTTTGTACTTGTGTTTTGAATATTTATGGTTTTGAATTTTGTATTTTTAAACAAAAGAATCTTTGTATTGCTAAATTTCCAGCCATTCACTAAAATGCCTTAGAATTTGAAGATCACTCTTTCACTGGTCGCATATACGTCAAGTGCACTACATACAGTTCGAAACAAGCAAAATGCGCTCAAGTTTTAACAGCTTTCATGACCACTTCAACTACATCACCACTAACAACCTTATGAGTAAAATTAAGATGATAAAACAAGTATTTTCAACGTCCCGCTATTACAAGTGTTAAAAATAAGACTTAATCTATGTCTTATTTTTACAACAAACGGTATCTTTAAGAAATCACAACATAATACAATGCCATTCATAGAAAATCCATTGGTCGATATGATAAGCCAATTTACGATATAAACGTATCCGGTCTATTAACTCCTGACCTGTACCCTAATTGCGTAATACAAAACCAATCGGAATCTGAATCGTTTTGAAACAGATTGCTAATCCATTGCTTCATAAGTTCGATAAAATTCTGCTCAACAATATATAGAACGCAATGAATGTTCTTGAGCCGTCAAAATCAAACAGATTAGTCATAATCGTTTACGAAAATGTGTTACGCAATTAGGGTGCTGATCGGTATAGTACGGTACAAGACTATAATAAATAGTGTTCAGAACCAATCAGATTATAATTATGTGGTACATCGTCACTTTGTGTGGCCACCAACTTCCCAGTGATGAATTGTTTGTAACATGATAATGACACTGCTACTCATTTATCAAAGCATTAGGGTACTCTGCAAAAAGTAGCTAATAGATGATGTTCTATAAGCTGGTTTGTATCCGTAATAATTATAATTATAAATAAAGGCGGCACCGATTTATACTTAACAGCATAAATAGATAAAGACGTTGGTGGCACAATTTCTCAAGCGGTTGTGATGTTACAAGTCATGTTTAGATCACTATTTTATGTAGGTTTATCTTTTGAGCGAGGTTTATTTACAAAATAATGTCGGTCGAAATTTCACGTTGAACGTTTTATTTGGAGCCATCAATCTATCAACAGTTGAGATAGTTCCCTCTAATAAATAGAAAACCAACAACGAAGGAAGAACTTTCTGTGAATATAAATATATAGGTATATAGCCCTCATGAAACAGACCACGTGTAATTAGTAGGTAAATCTGTCTATATACACCTATGTATATCTTTTGAATCAAAATGCAACCATTTTGATGTGTGTGATATGTTGTCTAAAAACCAATAATATAAAAACGACCCCGTGTTTTCATTTAAGTTCAAGATTTATTTTTAAACATCACACGTCTAAGAATCTGGTTCTGTCTCCCTTAATAATTAATTAAGTGTAATGGTTACTTACAAGGATCGTATAAGGAATAGTAGATTAGCACTGTTTAATGAGAGCGCGGTGTTTCTAAGGGCCTCCCAACGTGAGTCGCATATAATTCACCAACATAATACTAACCAGCATTCCTTACCATTTCAGGAAGCTCAAATACCGTCCAACTTTGTGAAATTAGCCTTAATACGTAGTTTCTAAACGTCCCTTCGAGGTAGAAGGACTGCTTATCAGTTAGAAGTCTTTTAACCCAGTAATCAATCTTTAGGAGTACTGAGCTGCTACTAGGAGTATATAATGTCCGGCAATTAACCAGTTCGACCAACGTCAGTCCCCGGCGCCTACGGCTTTGAACGAACCTCTGCAATTTTTGCGATCCTAGTACACATGGCACGCACGACCAAACTCCAGCTGCATTTGCTGACACCCTTATCACAATACCTGAAGACCTCAATTCCTTTGCATTTAATTGGTATATGTTGTTAACCAATATAATTAGAGCTACAATGTGAATGTTAGTTTCCAAGTGTGTATTTAGACAAACATAAGGCAGTCTCGGTAATGGCTGCAAATCAATCGTTATCTGTGCAAGCGAAATCAATAGATGCATCTGCGCAGGTCGGCACTGGCCGACTTCCGGAGGCTGCTCGTAATGTTACTTTGTTAAGGTCTAATATAATTTAAGTCCATTTTACATCTCGGGAGCGGGAATGTTCCTCAGTTTTTTTAATTCCTTTTCCATTATCTATAAGGTCGGATAACTCGTTATTGGAATAGAATAAAATTCCGTTGCTCTGAATTAAAAAAAAAATTATTGTAGCTGTTTCTTGTAACAAACAAATAAAAACAACCCCGAGTTTTTTTATCTACCAGTTAGTAATGCTGTAAATGACGAATAGATATATAAAGTAGCAGACAATCTAACTGCACGTCAAATAGCCTATATTTTCTTTAAAATAATATGTTGTGTAATTATGTACCACATAATAGTCGCAAGTGCACGCTAAAAACACCAATCATTCGCGCACACTTGATCAGCACTACGCTGCATCACTCGTACATGTTCTTTCAAATGTCAGACGTTGATGATAATCTCATGCACGACATTATCAATCAGGGGCCAGATTGGCCATATTATTGCAATCATATCTACTAGCACATCAATAAATCTACGTACAAGCAATAATCAGGAATATTAAATGGCAGTCGGCTGATAAGATTAGCTGCAGTGATGATAAGTCAGCCGTGAGTTCGCTGTTGATAATTATAGATGCTGTATTTACTAAAATGTGAGGTTTTATTCGTGAATTAGCCTAGCATTAGATGCATCAAGTAATGCAATTTGAGAATCTTTGTATACCTTTACTTATAGCTTTTTAGGTATAATATCTGTATCCAATTTATTGTGTCCCGTATTTGGATCCCTTATTTGGGTTACCTTATTGTAAGAATTTTCCAACTACGCCCGGGATATTTAGACAATAACCATAAAATATTTTACTGAAATTTTTGCTATAGCTAACCTACTTATGGTCCAGACACTACTTTCATTGTTGGATTTCAATATTTTATTGGCATTGATCAATTGATCACTAATAAATCTTTAGTTTTTGTTTTAAATAATAATAAAAAATTACGATGATTTCTTCACAAAATATGATTTATTTAATTTATTACTTTTATCTATACTCGTACAGAAATAACAATTACATATTGAAAATATTAATAATTATAGAAAATATAAACACCATCCTTTGCGTCCTAGATGTGTGATTTTTACAGTTTTAAAACGCTCATCGAACGCTCTGACGGTAAACACGCCTCAGCCTGTTTCCGTCGGAGAGTTCGATCGCTACTAGAAAAAAAGCGCACCCAAATGTTCAAGTGGGTGCTCATTTGGTGAGGACACTTTTTGTAGCTGATTGTGTTTCTTTTTCTTAATGAGTGATCGATGCATTCAAGAGCAATTTTATCATTTGTAGCAACAAATGTAACCACGTCAACGTAGATACAATTGTCTCTTACGTTAATCAAGAACAGTGGTTTTCAATTTTTTTATTAACGAGTTTATGAAAAGTATCCTCTTTATTAATTCCCTGCCTCCACTTGCCACACGAGTCCATTGTAGGCAAACAAAGTATTTGCCCTCAAACTATTCATCTTTCGCCACAAACCGCCACTTCTTTGCTAAAACGATGACGAGCAGTAAAATATAAATGAAACCCGCGGCATTTTGTTTTAGGCCAAATATCCAACCTCTAATACAATAGACTATTTACTGAGCCGAAGAAACGTTCTTTGCTATTGAATGTTGATAGGTTATTTTACTTTGGTAGTCTAAACGTTACGGTAGACGGGAATAGGCCCCAAGGCGAGGCATATCAGTCGTGCTATGGTGGTATTATTATTTGGATATTGAAAAGTAAGTAAAAGGAGCAAGAAATGACAGCATTGGTCTGTTTGAAATTTTAAAAAGCCCAGCATATAAAGCCATATATCCCACAATTTGGGTAGCCAAAAAAAACATACAACAAGTCTACCGGTATGTGTGCAAGCACAATATTACTTATATTCGTTACAAATACTAAAGTACCTACCAGCCAACCCATCTCACAAAAATAATTATCTGAAACTAGCACAGCAAAAGTTCGCAGCGATTAAGGAAATCTATAAGCGCGCAGGGATAGATAACAACAATAAATCGACATCTGTCTAACGGACATACGAGTGGCCATATTTCAACCTTCAATGTTAATGTGTTACGAACTGATATTCTGAGAAATGATTGACTGCTGAGTCGGAAACCAGCTTAAATCGACAAAGTGGGTGTCTCTATGCACGGGCCCACCGCTGAGCGAGTTTGTCAGTGACATTAGAATGTAACATTGTCACTTCAATAATAATTTTAATACCGTTTTTTGAGTTTTAAGTGCGATTTTGTTTGACAGTTAGGTAAACACCTACCAATAGCTGGTCGCACGGAAACACGGAACTACGAAGAGTCAACAGTATTGACTTGTGCGCACGCACTGATGCAAAGTAAAACAAATATGAACAGCATCGAGTTTTTATGGATTGCTACAGTTGTATAGTGACTTAACAGATAAACTTAACACACGTAGGTAAACTGGAAACTTGGTAACACAGCTATAAAATGACGTCTCCATCTAATATTTGTAAGATTCACAGTTAATTGACACCGGGTTGCGACATGTGTTTAAGAACTACCAATCGAATGGTTACTTGTTTTCATTTATTTGACCCGAGAAAATTACCCTGAAGTATGGCGGGATACATCCTTAGATACATCCTTCTAGTTGGATTATTTTATGTAAGTAATTCCATGAACTTAATAGTCCCCATAAAAATCACGCTATCATAAACCAACCAACACCAGGAGGAAATCATGTGAACTGAGTGAAATTGAACAATGCACTTGAATTTTTGCACCAATGCGTTGGCTTTCACCACTCTTGTTACATTTCATCTCGATTCGTTCCACTATTTTCACTAAATTGCTTTCATTCGTACGTCATGTTATGATTTGTTTTGTAACACTATATGAAACAATAATAGATTAGTTTCTCTATAACTACAAACCCAGTTTCTATGCCCAAAAACGATTCCGAATTAGGGTCTTGAACAAAATTATTAGCAATAGGATACTTAGGTACATTTTAACGAAAACTTTACAATCTGAAACATTTTGAAGGATATTGCTTATCCATTGCTTCATATGATCCAAAAGTTTGTCTGCTCGATAACGTAAATAACGCGACGAATGTTGTTGAAGTGTCAAAATGAAAGCGACTGCTACTAATAGTGTGTTACGAAATTGCCCCGAAGATCTACAAATAGGTAAAGCGGCTGTATGTAAGAAGAATGATAATAATAAGGATGCGTTTAATACAGCTATAACTATCATACATAACGTTCGCACAAAGAAGCCACCTGTCTATACCTAATGTGCCTATCCTCATAAAAACTGTTAACTTCCTTTTAAGTTTTACTATCACGGAAACGTGGGGCCTGTTATTATGTCTCAAAGTTATAGTTTCCTTCGCCAGGTGGTGCTAGCGATACGAGTCCTATAGGGTAACATACATGGACTAAACTTAGTTTTGACTGATCTCAGCGTAAGTTTACGCTCAGTTCCGTCTCTGTATCGACACCGCAACACACGTGGCCCCATACTGGGCCCAAAAAGTATAGTATACACGTAGGTAACGTCAGAAGATGTTCTTGACTATGGCATACTGCTTCAACTTATGGTATGCCACAGACAGGCAAAATGTTGCATCGTGTAAATCAGGCTTTACCCTGTATATAATGTTTAAGTTTCCTCCACCAGATATTATTCTCCAATAACCAAAAGTCTTTGTAACTTCCACCAGGTGGTGCTAGCGATGCGGGTGGCGGGAGGGCGCGCGGATGGCGGCGGCGGGGGCTAGCATGGCCGCCACGCTGCTGCTGCTGCTGGTCACGGCTGCGGCCGGCGCGCGCCTCGGAGAACTGGCGCGGCGGGACACTGGAGACATCTTCACTATTACCGGTCAGTTGCAAAACCCTGAATTGAGTCGGAAAACACTTGTGATATCATCATCTGCCTAGCCTTTCCCAACTACACACATCAAAAAGGTCTAGGGAATAAGCACGTTTTTGCTAGTTACAAAAAATCTAGTTTTAACTCCTATGGATACTTTTGAGTGGATTTCGTCATTTGGAAAGGGCATCGTTCTAGGATTTCGGTCAATAGATGAAAATCTTCTATCAAGTCGTATTGGTTTGAGGCCTAATAAGTAAATTTTCTACCATACTTCTGAGTGGAATCATTACAAAAGAACGTTAGTATGGAGAGAAGACGTCACTTCAACCGAGAAGAAATGATCAAAGCCGTGGGAATGTTAGAAGCTGGTTTTCGGCAACGTACTGTGGCAATCGCTCTGGGCACTACACAGAGTGTTATAAGTCGACTATGGAAACGTTACCGCATCACAGGCAGCTTGGCATAGCCACGCAGACAAGATCATTATATACAAATTACTGCTCGACAAAATCGTACAATGACCGCGATGATGTTGGTCACAAGACTTCATAGCTTTTCAGGGGTTACTAAGCGATCAAACCTGAAATCACTTGCATGAAGTCAATCTCCGTTCCCGAAGGCCGCTACGTGTACCACCTATTGATTCCCGCAATCGCAGAGCCTGTTTACAATAGGCTCGTGAACACAGTAATTGGGCAGAAGAGGAGTGGCGTTTTGTGTGTGTTTTTTGACGAATCTCGATTTGGTATGAGACCAGATACTAGAAGTCCACGTTATTGGAGGACCCCTGGGCGCCAAAAACGTTTAAAATCATACCAGAAACACTATGTATCATAGGTGAAACAGTCATGACATGGGCGGGGAATCGGGATCGGGATCAGGAATCGGCGGAAGAACCGAATTTATTTATATCAGAGGCAATCTCAATGTATCTACAGATTAACGCTGAAAGGACTGTATCAGATGTTGTGGTTACTTTGCGGATCCATCATCCAATTGTTTTGCTTTATAAGAAGAATCTTATGCGTGATAATGCAATGGATGCCGTACGCACACCAGTAAATCTTTTTCGTCTGTTACAACGGACGTGGTCGGCCATTTTGCGACGTGATTTGGATTTTTGGATGAATTCATACTGAGTATGCCGAATCGCTGCGATTGTGTTATACGCGTTATCGGCGCAAATACAGACTACAAATGGTTTATTTTTATGTTTATCACATTTTAATGTCAGGAATAACTAAGGTGAAAAATCCAGCATAAACAAAAATCGCGTGATGCAAAATCAGAGAGTACTTCGTCGATCTATACGATCTATATAATAAGAGCGTTTTTTTCTTTCTTCAAAACTATAGCTTGATCACTCGGCACTTCTGATATGTGTATGTTGGGAGAGAGGAATCAAATCCTGATCCAGCTAGTCCCTTGCTGCCCTCTTCCAGCGACGCCCTAAGCCCCACAGGGGGTGCCCTTAGCGTGTAGTCGCTTAGTTTTTAGTTATTATTTAAAGTTTAAGTCCTGGCTGGAGGCCTTACTTTATTAGGGCACCACAAGAAAGTCCGCTTAAGCAGACGACAACCTCACAGGTTGACCTGTGGGGTACGAACCTCGGCTTAGGGCGTCGCTGGAAGAGGGCAGCAAATGACTAGCTGGATCAGGATTGGTGTTATTTTGGGACGAATTTAAAGCTACAGGCTCGAGCAAGGGTCGGGAGGGTAGAGGTTCAATACCCATTAGTATGACTGTTAGACTTTCGGGTTTCTGACTACCCGTAACGACTGTCAAAGATGAAATGACAACCGGGACCAATGCGCAACGGTTTAATGTGCTTTCCGAGGCGCGGAGGGGTCTCGATGTGTAAGGCACGAATTCCACCAAAGCGGAGAGGAGCGGAGACGAGAGATGCGTTTGGAATAACCAATCACCTCTCCGCTAAGCTTCGGTGGAAATGGATTAAGCGGAGAGGAGAAGAGATGGCTTATCTTTGTATAGAATTTTGTGCCGTGAGCTGACAGAAGTCAAGAAGTAGAAGAAGTCAAGAAGAAGAAGTGAGAAGGCAGCGGGGAGCGGGCGCACGGGCGCCGCCGCCCGACTTAACACATCTCCGCTCTGCTTTGGTGGAAATAACCTGCCAGCTTCGCAGCACATCTCTCCGCTTTGGTGGAAACCGGGACTAATGGATCGATCCATCCACGGACCGACCCGACAGAGAACATTTAAAATATTATCTCTTTGTTGGACAAAACAGCGAACGATCGAAAACGTGCAATTTTGATACCAAGCGACTGAACTAAAATGCCCAAATCGCGATAGGTACAGCAATAATGCAGTTGCAAAATCGCCAATATAGAAAGTAGCATGTCGGCTAAAACCTTAAACTTACTTATTTATTGATTATCCAAGCACCCGTTGAGCTTTAAAATTATGTTGGCTTTTAGTAAGATAGTATTTTCCTCCCTCCGCCTCATAAATAAAAGACTTAGTTGCCAAGTGCCAACATGCGTAGTTATCTATGTTGACATAATCTGCTATTTGCCATCAACGGCTGAGATTGGATAAAGAAAATTTTATTGTCACAAAAATGTGTGTGACAAATAGAACAGTCACTTCACCACCGATCAATAAGAGTGCAGGTGAAGCGTATCTTTTTCCATACGCCTCTACTAACCTACGTCTCAAAAGTCACACCCATTTTTAGCAACTTTGCTAAACATTTGAAACCCGTATTTTTAAGTACTAAGAAGGTGTTGGAGCAGAACTTGTCTTTTTACATGTAGGTACGTGTTTCTGTGACCAAATAAAAAAACCTGTTGAACATCCATTTATTACTATTTGCAGGAAATGAGTGCAGCGCGGCACAATGCGCGGAGCACGGAGCCGGCGCGCGCGCACCTGAGTCGAGGGGCGAGTGTGCGTGCGCGTGCCCACAGCGCGCGCCTCTCTTTAGAGAGGACCGAGAGCTGTGTGTCGATGATCTGCCAGGTAATTACGACCTCATACCATAGTACGAATGAAGAAGGTTCGCTCCTGTATGTTTTATTAACTAAGAAAATTACAAGAAAATAATAAAAGTTAAAGACAACACGCATCCAACCCAAAACAATCTTGCCAACGTTTGTGACTGTTTTATCCTAAATCTTTCCGAGTGCTCATGTAATTAAAGCCTATTTTCCGATCAAAGGTTATTACCCAATAGGTACCTACATAGTGTCAGACAAGGGCTCATGGCTTATCTAGCCGCAATTTCTTGAAAACAATTCCATATTGTCTACTAGTCATTTTCTGAGTTCGAGCCCAGAAAACTATTACAAAGGGAGGTTTATCGCCTTAGGCTCTCCTAAGGCGAAAAAAAACTTTCGCACTTTCGCACACCTTCTTTCCTATTTTTTGCGGTTGAACACACTGTGACACAGTTTTAACGAGCGCTTACTTTTAGAAGAAAACCTATACTTTTTTGAAAATCTATATACCACCTAGGTGATATTTATCGCAGAGCATAGAAACAGTTGCCAAATCATAGGTGTCGAACCAGAATCCACGCAGTGCATGCAATACGGTAAACTATTTAGTGCCGATTTCACCAATGTTACTGAACGCGTTCAAGAGCTGTCAGTGTTAATATTCCATAGAAAAGAATGTCACTGACAGCTCTTAAATGGAGTATATGTACTGATCGCTTTAAATTTCTTTGGTGAAATCAGGTCTTAGTAGAAAAGAACTTTGACCAACACTTTGGAAGTTTTCGCTTCATAAGTGATCTAAGGGCCTTTGGTTACGGCAATGATTTTCGCCACGTCACGCTAAGGGCGGCAAAACATTCTTCGAATCAATTTCCGTTACTTTGGTTATCTTTGGACAACACTTTTGGATGAAACTTGATAGTAGGTACGATGTGTCATGGCAAATAAGACCAGTACGTTCTGCAGTTTCTGCCGGACGTATCCTACTAATATTACAGGATACACTAGGAAGTTTATGAGGATGGATGGATGAATGTATGTTTGTTACTCTTTTACGCAAAAACTACTGAACGGATTTATATGAAATTTGGCATACAGATAGTTTATGACCTGGATTAACACATTGGATACCTTTAATCCCGGTAGCTGGACCGATTCTTATGATATCTCTCATTTGTTGGATTGGCAGAAAAACTATTAAAACATGGGAAAAATTCAAGAATGAATGTAATAGTAATGAAGATAGTATTCTGAGGCGGTACGAGGTTCGGTGGGTCTGCTAATTATTCCATATAATGTAGGTGCACATAGCATTCGATGGCTTTTCTTTGCAAAAGATTAGCTGCGAAAGTTCTCGGTGGCCGAACGTCGGTTTTATTCTGCTAGATCACTGTCCAGAAAAAGTCACTCTACCGTTCAATGTAACATTTTCGAAATCTCGCACATCGCTTTCTTAACGATGATTCAGGTTTTCGATTTTGCAATTAGAATTATTGGACCGCACAACGAATTAGTTCATAAATATGTATTAGATGCACATTCCTCGTTTAGGTACCTTGTAAAACTTATTGACTAATTTATATCGATTTCATTCAAATGTATTTTAAATAATTCGAATATTTATGAAACTGCCATGGAAGCCACTTTCTCATATATCTGACTCACTCACTCTGAACCTCGTTTATTAATCAACACCTAACATATAAAAAATCAGGAATTTACAATAGGCAAGCTGGATGTTTTGTTTTAAATACAAACAATTTGTTCCTCAGAAATCAAAACTTTAAATAGGAAGTATAGCATAGTTTTTAACTCTTAAAGATCGATATAAGAGGCTAATAGTACCAGCATAATAAAGAAAACCACTATATGTATAAGGCCGTGGGAGATCGGCAACAAAGTGGCGTGCTTTTCAATGGCAATGTTACGTTGGTACCTCCTGTGGGAAATGACTCCATAAAAACAATCGATTAGCTTTCCATTTTCCTTGCTTTTAATTAGATATATAGCTATCTCACATTTGAATAGCCATCTCAATTTTCCGATGTTACCTTGTAATATTACATGAGTTTCAAGTGTACTAGTGTGTAAAATTCATGTGAGAAAATTCAAGAGCGATGATTTATTATGACTTTCGAAGTGGTTTAACACAAAAGCAGTGTGTTGACCGGATGATTTCTGCATTTGGTGATGAAGCCCCATCCAAAACCACAATTTATCGCTGGTTTGCTGAATTTCAACGTGGACGTGTCAAGCTCAGTGATGATCCCCGTCAAGGTCGTCCAAAAACTGCAGTCAACCAAGAAAACGTTGATGCTGTGCGTAAGCTGATTGAGGAAGATCGACATGTGACATATCGCGAAATTCAGGCAACTTTAGACATTGGCAAAATACAAATAATCTTGCATGAACAATTAGGTGTAAAAAAGTTGTTTTCCCGATGGATACCGCATTCGCTCTGTGAAGAGCAAAAAGCGGCTCGCGTTACTTGGTGCATCAGAACTCTCGAAAGATTCCACGCAGGATCCTCAAATGCTGTATACATCGTATCAGGTGACGAATCCTGGATATACGCGTACGAACCCGAAACAAAAAACCAGTCACGAGTTTGGGTGCTCGAAAATGAGTTAAAGCCAACAAAAATTGTTCGTTCACGGAGTGTTGAAAAAAAAATTGTGGCCTCGTTTGTCTCCAAAACCGGCCATGTTACGACTATTCCTCTTGAGGGTCAAAGAACGGTTAATTCAGAATGGTATGCTAGCATTTGTTTGCCACAGGTCGCTTCTGAACTCCGTAAAGAGAACTGCAACCGCCGCATCATCCTCCATCACGACAATGCGAGTTCTCACACCGCACACAGTACAAAAGAGTTTTTAGAGCAAGAAAACATAGAATTATTAGACCATCCGCCGTACAGCCCCGACCTAAGCCCTAATGATTTCTATACTTTCCCTAAAATAAAGAATAGATTGCGTGGACAGAGATTTTCATCACCTGAAGAAGCTGTGGACGCCTACAAAACGGCCATTTTGGAGACCCCAACTTCCGAATGGAATGATTGATTCAATGATTTGTTCCATCGTATGGAAAAATGTGCCAAATTTCGCGGAGAATACTTCGAAAAGCAATAAATACATTTTTAAACAGTAATGTTGTGTCACTTCCTTGATTCCCGAAATTTTCAGTGCCGCCCTCGTATGTACATAGGTAGTACAGATTAATTATTTATTTTGTAAAAGTAATAATTCATTTCAATTTCAATGTCATTCATTCCTAAAGTTAATTAAATACAGATTCATTATCTAAAGATACATGCAGAAATATTCTATTACTTGATGTCACTGTGACGTCTTGAGTTTGGAAAACTTATGGATGTATTATAATTGAACGACTTCATATAAAAGTCATTCAAGTTTCAAGTTAATAGTAACATTTATTAACTAAAAGCTCTTTAGACTTTTCTTATTAATGGCAGCATTCATTGCCCTTTATTTTTCTAGGTAATTTATTGAAAATTATAGGAGCCAAGCGAAATACACTTCTGTGCACTAAAGTAGTGCAGATTCGGGGCACACGGAGGCGAAATGCGTGCACGATGTTGCCTATTATTGACTTCTGAGGCCAATGCAAATAAGTTTTAATTGACCTTCACAAACATTGCTCTGAGACGTCATAAATGTATATGCTTGGGAGAGTTAGCATTTTGTACTCCTGGAATAATGGTTTATAGGTTTTAATTATTTGAAGCCCAAACATAAACCATAAGTAACCCGTTTGCGCTTTAAAAACGAAATCAATGACAGTCGAATTTTCCCAATAAATTTTCTCACTACACAATTCATGTAGCGCATATATTGATTTATTAATTCTTTTGCATAGTGTTTCAATCTTGGATTTCCATTTTGATTTGTTATCCACAGTAGTAAGACCAAGTTTTGTTGTTTGCTCTTCAGATACAGGTTCACCCTTATAGATAATCTGAGGCATAATTACATTCACACGCTGTTTAAAATTGATTATATTTGTTTTTCCTAGGTTTGCTATCAGATTAATCATGTAAAGCCTTTTAATGATTGCATTTAGGGCAATACTTATATACCTCAGTGTCGCGGGTAATTCGCAAGATTAACCGTGGCCCTGGCACAGGCAATTGAAGGAACACGGGTGGGTTTTAGTCAGTAAAAGTCTGGCACGCCCTCCCGTTCCACCCAGAGCGGGAGAAGTCATTTGATGATTTCCCACCCAAAAAAAAAAGGATACTACTTATATCATGCTCATAAGATGTTCTGTCATTACACTTAATTGAAACGGTGCTGTCGGTGTCGGTGTTTTTTCTAGTAATTAATGTAAACACAAACTGTGTAAATGCGACTTTGTCCGCAGCCCGGCAATGTTTTGGTGCAGAATGTTTAGAAATAGGGGCGAAAAGATTCAGGTTCAGAGAAGGCTTCAACTGACAGTTTTTCTGTTACATTATTTATATTTTCTTGCTTGATTGCAAAAAACTAATCAAAGAAGTCACTAAATGAAACCTTCATCATGATTATCTAAGGATCCAGATCGTGTATACAAAGTATGGTGCTAACTAAAATTCAAATAAGAGTCTAAAAGATAGGCATGCTCATGGGTGATACTTTCCATATGCTCATGGGTGATACAGATTAAAATAGAAAAAAAAATATTAGAAAAAGATAGATTCTAGTTGCTTTCGTTTGATTATTGTTTCATTCGTTATCATGGCGAATAATGTTGCCAGTTCATTTACATTTACTCCCAGCATCGTGATATCAACTTAGCAAAATATTGTCGTATCCTTATCAAATGTAAGTGCAAATTACGAAATAGAATTGGAAGTAATTTCCTTCGAAATGATAGCTATTCCCGGTATCATTTGACTTTTGAAAGATATTGATGACCGTAATAACACTTTGGGTTCGAAGACTAAATAACTTAGGAGCAGCCGCGTGATAACTACCGCATTTAGCGATACTTACGCTGTAAATGCGAGGGATTCAAACATACGCTGTTAATAACACAACGGATTGTCGAAAGAAGCAAATTTATCGATGGTATGGTATTAGTCCTAATTCCTTTACAAATGAGATGTCAAATAAAATTTTACGTATGGTAGGCTCCCGATCACGTTAGCCCTAATTTACCGAATTTGACAAATATTTGTAATGAAAACTTTTGTTAATTTCGCTGTCTTTTATACGCTTTCACAGCGTGTTCATCTTCACAATTTGTTTCAAGCATGCAAATATTTTGATTTACAGAATGTTCGTTAGCTACGTTTGGGACCGGCAGCGCAGTGCAACGAATACCGTTTGTTTATTTGCCGCTGAAAGGCCAGATTATACACCCATCAAAGGAGATTACTTTCCAAAGTGAGTGTTTGTATAGTCACTTTTACTCTCGAATATAATTTAGCCAAATTATTTCTTTTCCGGTTGTAATTTGATGAATATTCTTTTATTTCTTAGATGTCAAAACACCAATATGTGCTGTATCAGGCGCTCAATATCTTACAAGGAAAGGCTTCCTCGATCTTCGGAACACTTTGGATGCTGATGTCCCTTTCAATCTATTCCGTGACGAAGGCAGAACATTTCTGCAGGTAATATATTTTCTCATATACGAGTACTAGTTCCTATCTATTAAGCGTTTGATTTACCAATACTAATCAACAATCATCATCAATGTTCTCAGTGGAGCGGGGAGAACGATGTGCGTGCAAGAATGACCGGACGAGTTATGGTGGTTCGATTGTTATGTCGCGATGTTGCCGCCACTCCAACGTCGCCACTTGATTTGCGAGGAGTGTTCACACCATGTGTCGCGTTCAGGGTGCAAGGAACTCCACCGAAACCGTTTTCTAGTATGTATTACAACTTAAACTCCCATTTGGGACTTATATGACTTTTCAATCTTAATTAGTTATAAATGTCTTGTTTTCAGATATAACAGAAGTCCAATTCGCACCAAACGCACAAACATCAGGATCGTCTAGTACTTCAGGTCTCACAGTATCCGAGTACGTGGCTATCGGCATCAGCTCTCTACTTCTCGGTCTCATCTACGTTGCATCAGTTTTCCTATTCCTACACATTCGGAAACGTCGAAAGGCAATGTCTGATGAAGACGACAACAGAAGAACAAAGGGACTCAAAAATAAAGATGGGTCTGTGATTACTGAACGAGATATCGTTAGAGTAAACAACGAACGAATACAAACTCTGCCTATTGCGATGGGTCAAGATGATGGAGTTATTAAGAAGAATCCATTGTTGAATATCAGTCGGCAGCTACACGAAACTAAAATCTTTCCCAGCGATTCAGGCAGCAATATATCAGATTCTGATGATTTTGGTGATAGCGTACGAAGTGACGATAATTTATACACGGTAAGTAGAAACTACTGAACTATGCACTTTTTGTTGGTCTAAACGATAGGAAATATTATTTAGATATGTGAAAATATGTTTTCAGAATCATACAACTTTGGCCGTGATCCATCAGCATTATGGTGACTTCAAAGTGAATAAAAACGACAATTCAGAAGTCAGTCATCGAGATGAGTCAGGCATTGAAAGACTCCCAGATGAACATGTATCAATAGTAGAAACACAAGATGATAGAGAAATAGCGCGACCAGTCGGCACAACACGTAGGAAATTATACTTTAACCCGGCTTATTTTGAACCACAACTAATGGCGGTAAGCAAACATTATAATCTAATTTTTAAATCATTTTATCAAATGTGAATTTAACTATAATACTGTTTTTACAGGAACCTCCAGCTGCAGCGCTAGAATTTTTAGTTAAAATTAGGGAAGTAATCGCAATAGCAAAGCACAAAATGGCAGCCAAACGTTTTCAACCTACTCTGAATCAAATACCAGAAGAAGAAACTTTTCCATCGAACGGAAATAGTATAGATATTTATCAAGGTATGGGAAGCCAAAGAAGTGGTAGTGTTGTAAGCTTAAAAAGAGAAAACAGCAGAAACAAAAATTGCATAGGCTGTCCGGGTTGTAAGATAGATGGTGACAATGATATCCAACAAATTGCGAAGTTCAATATCCCAGCCTGTGTTAATTGTCTTAGCAACAAAGGAGATAAGCAAAATAGTATCCGAAAGTGGTTGGAAAATATTCCCACGACAAAACAGAACTCGTACAACGACATCTTACCCACAAATCAAAACACTTTGGCAGAATCACTATTATCGCTTCCACTCAGTGAAAGTCGGCGTAAAATAAGAAAGCAAAACAGTTTTTCAAGCTCGAACTCGATGTATTTGACCGAAAACTTTTTAGTTCCCAAAAAATATTCAACTTTATCTGTCAGATCGGAACCTATGATGAGAAACTACAATATACCACTGCCTGAATTTGAAAACCCAGATTTCCAACGCATTGATTTTAATATGTATTGTCAAACTGTGGCACGAGTAGATGATATCAGACCTATTGGCCTGAATGATTACCGATCTGCTAGTCTTCGGAATGCCGTACGAAATCCTATAATACCTTTCACTAATAAAAATGCTTTACCCGATATGGTCAACGAAGCCATAGCTCTCGATCATTGTACAAAATCTTACAACCAGAGTAGTTCCGATGATGAAAGGATCAGTAATAAAAACTCTACTATTCCCATTCCAAGCCCATATAGAAGAAACACTTCTGAAAGCCCTTCAGGAAATGATTACGAAACTGACAGTTTAGAAAGAAGTACCAACAAGAAGGGTTTATCTAGCCCGACGACCGACTACCCTGATGTGCCTTCATCGCAGGCTAGCCCAAGTTTGAGTAGCGCATTACCGTTAGAAGAAGAACTTACAATGAGGAATGCTGTATATAAAGTTCATTCAAGCAGTAACAGCAATACTCCGTCACCACTACTAGAAGTTTGCGTTGATCAAAATAATTACGAAACAATTGAGAAAAATCAACCTCCGCCATTCGAAACACCAAAAGCTAGTTTAGTCAGTGAAGTTTATGTGAATAATACCTACAACTTCGGGAGCGCCCCAACATCGCCTAGTGGCTCAGATTGTTCTATAGGAAGTCGAAAATTAGTGACAACAATTATTAACGATGCTGAATTGAAGCCCGGTTGCTTAACTATCGAAGTGAAAGATTCTCCTGAGAATTATATCAAAATTCATGAGTCTGATGGTTTCGAACCAGATACTTTGGACAGAAAGCATGTAAAACATAAGGAAGCCACCGATACACAATTCAGTAGAAAAGATCTAATAAAAAGTATTGACAAAGAAGACAGTCCGCCTAGCCAACAGCGTATACAGCTCAGAAGTAGTGGTAATTTCCAGAAAACATGTGACAAAGTTGAATATGCGACAAAATGTAATAGTCTAAGGCATGAATATGAGCAGCGCAAAAGCGGTTATGAGCGTTCAAAGTTGTCTACAGGTATTTACAGCGGTTCAAAAAGTCTCCAAGACACCACTGACGATACTTGGCAGGATGCCGAAGAGTGGAGGACAGAAGAAGGTCGAATATTGACTTTAGAGTTGAGGCATTCTAAAAGGCAACGGCAGAGCACACCTCCAACGATTAAACAACTAAACAATTTAGCACGTCCTGACGTATTGCCACCTTTACCGCCTACTGATGATGATCCCATATATGAGCAGCCAATTTTTCCGCCTAGGAAGGTAGAGACGGAATCAATCAATGAAGTTCATCCAAAAAACGTGACTGGCAGAAGCCTCAGTCCGAGGTTATTTACGAAGAATATGACTATTGACTCCACACACGATAGTTCTATAACTCCTGAATTACACCATGGACCTTCCTGCAGTCCAATGAGAGCTTCTGTCCAATCCCAATCCTCGGAATATGAAAACATGGAGTCCGTGAGCGGTACAGTTAGAAAAGCGGGCGACATGAGCAGGAATTTGATAAGAATACGATCAGGCAGAACTGGTAATATAAACACTGATACTTTTGTTAAAGGGCCAAAGTTAGACGGACATTCTAAGGCACGGTTCCGAAGAAAGAAAGGTTTTAATATACAAGACTCAGGGTATTTGAGCAGTGATTCTACTTCTTCAAGACAAGTGCCAAGAAAATTAGTGATTGCCAAAATAGTGAGTTGTAGCGAAAGTGACGATACGGAGAATGAAGCTCGAAGTGAATCTGGTGCCGAAAGTATAGAGACACATTCAGTTTACTTCGATAGCTTTCGGAAGATGCAAACTGAAGTAGAGGATGATTTGAGTTTTAGTAGTAAAAGTTTTAGTGACGTTAACGGAAAGTTTAAACATTCCGATGACTTTTTATAACGCATTCCTATTAATTTTAGCTGTGGTGCAATAAAGTATACTTAGGTAGAAAATTAACATTGTGCAATATCATGTGCAATACGTGAAGTGGTTTTAGTTTTAATTCGATAAATTACACGAATTATTATACATATTTAGTAATTTTTTGTACATTTTCTTGTTATGTTCTCTAAACCAATGTTTATACTTTCATAAAAACAATATGTATTAGGTTAAGTATTTAAAACGTGTATGACACGCTAGAAAATGCAATAAAAATAATTAGTATCTAATCTAAATAATAAAAGTACCTCTTACAAGCATCGATTTTATTAATTTTAAAGAAATAGAATAATTAGTCAAATAGAGAGGCCGGACGTGCAATGCAAGAATAGAATAGTTAAATTATAATCATTATTATTTGTTGTTATCCAATGTACAGTGTATGAATATTTTATTCGTTAGTTAATGTACTGTTTTAGCTGTATTTTCGGTTATAGGCGAAGAGTCAGGCAGCAATGTTTAGCTTCCTAGTACCTGACAGTATACAGTGCTCCAGAGAGGATAGAAATAAATGCATCCTCTCCGTCGAATTACAAGAGCACGAATATAATGGTTGTGGCATTTGACGTTAGTTGGGAACAAACAATCGTGAGGCATAATAAGATGCTGACTCCGGGACTAACATTTTAAATGACTGTTAAATTGTTTTTTTTTTTCAGCGATGGCGATTTTCATTCATTGAATGAAAATCGCCATCGCTGTGCTTAAGTAGATACACTAATAGCAAGCACATTTTTTTTAATTTTTTTAATTAGCACTGCCGCCAAATGCGTCCCCCTTCAAGTTTACAGATGGCGCAAAATAACAAAAAGTTTATACTCTCACCAAGTTTCCATTTTCTAATAACACCTAAGCAAATACAACACCTTCCAGATAAAAAAACAAGAAGTATTTTAGAAATTCTGCACTGTCTTTTTTTTTAGTTCAATCTAATATGTTTCTGTGAGTATTGGGATTGCTAGGTAGAGGTAGCCTCATCTAGTAATACTAGAATCAGAATCCTACTTAGTTTGTGTATATGGGCGTATCATACGCCCCAAAGGTTTAAGAGGCACTGTGTCTCTGGTTGGACAGTGACACAAATTGTTGGCTCTATTTCCCCGCCCAGTGGGTCAGATTGTTCGTTACCAACAGTCAGGGTTTTCAGGTTGTGGGTTATTAAATATTTTTTAAATAGATTGTCTAATATGTAGGATTACAAAGTAGCTGATAAAATGGTGCTAATGAAACGCAAAAAGGGGGAAACCGGGTACTCGTAGATTTTAAGCTTCATTCATCTTACGTTCGTTTACGAATTGTAATGCATATGTTTTCACCGTGTTTTTAGTTGGTTAGAATATCTTTCAAGAGAGAAAAATACTTAGATTGTACAACTTTTTAGAAGTAAAACCACTCACCGAGCTTTCTTAAGAAACTTGAAATTATTCATTGTCAACTGAAATCATGGTGTATGTACTGACGCTTGCATTAATTGGCAACCCATTTCATAAGATATTTTAATACTTGAAGGTCCTATAACGCAAGTGTATTAACATAGATTTGGTGTGTAGGTACACCACCATAGAAACGAGATTTATCGACGAAGGAATAGACAAAGTGATAAATCAATAAGAGAAATCTGACATTTTTTCTATCGTCAGCCATTTTGTGTATTCCTCTGTCGACAAAACACTGTCATTCGACAAGTGCTGTTCCCGTTATACTTAGTTAATGCAATTAATAAAAAAAGTGTACGAAGCAACTGTGAAATGCTCAATATTTCATTAAACGAAAACATTATGTTAAAAATATAGATTATTTTTTTAGTTTTTATAATTTAAAAGCTCTCTTTACAGCCAGTATTTAATAGTGGCTATTGTTTGTACATTTTATTTTTATTAGTCTAATTTGTTATAATCTAATACTTAATTTATTTTATTGACACCGGTAAGTTAAAATAAGATTTAGTTTAGGACAGCCGAAACTAAAAGTTGGCACTTTGTACACAATTTATTGAATGTATTGTTATTATTAAAGAATGAGACACAGTATTGACTTATGATTTTTTTTCCCATTAATATAAATCATATACACGTTTAATTATTCTGAAGCACCTAAGGCGCTCACTTTATCACAGATACAAAACTTAGAAGTAGCTTATCGATATTTCGCGAATACTCCTAATACTGCTGGGGAGTTTGTTGCGCCACTTCTTCTTCCCAGCTAAAGCACTAGGAAGTGGTGAAGGGCGGGCGTTTTGGGGGACTGTCTTATGTAATTTTGACGTTCGAAAAGTGCTGACTCTCAGCCTAGTTTGAATAAATGACTTTTGATTTTGACTAATTACCAAATTCTCATAAAATAGAACACAATCATCACATGTCAATGAGACACGATCATCTTAATATGAACATTTCCAAAAGCTGACACAATGTTCATAATTTTAAGACTTAAAATTGAGCTGCAGTTGTGATCCAAATAATTTCGACTTGACTTTCGTACTTTTCTCAAAACTTGCACTTTTCTGGTCAGATCAAATCTTATTTTATTTCTTTTTTATTGTGGAACTGGTCAGCTCTTGACCTCGATCTCGCCTAGTGAAAACGATGGATGAGGTCTATGATAGAACGAGCAAGCCCATAAGATGCCTGTTCACTCTTGTTTTGAAGGCTGACTGAAATGCCAGCGTGTCTTCCACATGTAACCTGCAAAATTCATCACACTTTTCTTTTTTATTATGTTACTTGTTTCTGACAGTCAGTCTATACACATAACATCACTCTCTGGTTGATCTCCATTCAACGGTTTAACGCCCATTGCAGCTTCTTCCCTCATTCTACTTTTAAACTCCAAGTACCTTCCTTCACCCCCAGCAAAGAGGTCGATTTCAGTACCAATCTTACTTTGAACAACAGAACTCTTTGACTCACCCATCTTCACCATAGAATGGTCTAGATATTTCAGTACTAACTCAGTACGATTCAAGATGGATGTCGCATAGTTCTGGTAATTGTATAGCAATTGAATATTGTCTAGGGTTTCTTCGTTATATTTTGACAGTTTTTCGTCTTTTGCTGTTATTCTGTAGTTAGGCGTTGTAATAATCAATGTCAGAGGCACGGCGTCGTGTATGTAGTGTATTAGAGCTAGAACTTGTGATGGTGTCCTGAAAAGGCAATATAGAAATTAGGTTACGATCAAAAATGGACTTTATGACCAAGGACAAAGATACAGATTTCCATAACTACACTTATATGAAGTACTTGGCTTGTTGTGTTGAAACTCAAAGGATGCCAGTACAACCCAATTCACTAGAGAAAGTCAATAAATCAGTAAGAGACAGCTAGAAGATATTTTTATAGCTAATACAGTAGAAGGGCATGAAGTTAAGCAAATAATAACAAGCCTCTGCAACTTTAAGTGCGGGTATCTCTTCCCTCTTCTTCTGGGGTCTTACAACTGCATAGCTATTCACAACCATTCGATTTGTTGTCGTAACGAAAATTACACATTTTCAATTATAACGGGAGAGCCGGTTGCCAAAATACCTACCTCATCGGGTACGCCAATATGCTATCTGTAGATCGTTAACCGACACTTAAACACATAGAAAATAACAGGGCTGCCAGAGCCGATCCTGCCGCGCCATAGAAATAATCGAACTTTTTTGACGTAGAAAAAAGAAGACAGTGAAAATTACGTCTAAGGTATCGGATTGATTTATCTGTCTTTGCTTTATTTTAAATTATTACCTAATGTGGTTAGTATTGAAGAGATATGAGGAACAGGGTGTAAAGTTCACTCATACTCTTGGAAAAGGGAGAATCCTCCAACCAGACGGATGTCGTATCTGGTGGGCAACTGCCCGACGATTGATGTGGGGAAGTTGTATATATGCTAGCTGCGCGGTAAACTCTGATTGCGCGATGCAGGATTTGTGTGACGTCAGTGTGATGCGTTGTTTGCATGTGGCGGTGTAGATGCCGCCACATCACTCCTATCCAAGACCGGAGGTCGATAGTGGACTAAGTCTTGTATCTTGCGATGCTTGCCAGTGCCAGTTGGGTTCCAGTGGGTTGGTACCGGGTGTCGCATAGTTCGCGGTTAGTCGGAACTGTCTGCGAAGATGCCCCAGTGAGTCGGGGTGGCTGACTGCTGGTGTCGACCAGGAGAGGCATTAAGCGCTCTGCTTGTGGACAGGTCGAATGTGCAGTGTGCTGTGCCAAGGTTGCTGATGAGGCTGAAGGTGATGACCAGGCATGCGCTTGCGCTGCATGCTGATGTTCAGGACAACCGTTCAAGCCGTGGTTGCTGGCTGGCAACTGCCCGACGATTGATGTTGGGAAGTTGTATATATGCTAGCTGCGCCGTAAACTCTGATTGCGCGATGCAGGATTTGTGTGACATCAGTGTGATGCGTTGTTCGCATGTGGCGGTGTAGATGCCGCCACAGTATTTTTATTCTTAGTGCGTCTTCACATATAAAAATATAATTAATGTATACAAAACATTTTAAAAGAGTAACGGTCGAGTTTCTTGCCCCTTCTTCTCCATACAAAACCACCTTTTGGAAGGGGCGCCTAGAATCAATTCTATTTATAATTTAAATATTGATGTTCAAAAGTGCCTTCTATGTGCCTATTACAAATAAATGCTTTGACTTTTGACGAGCTACCGTGGCCGGTGATCTGCAGGCGACTTCCGACGCTCAGGGCGTCTCCTGCTGCGACTAGGGACGTGAGGGCGCAAGCCCCTTATCATTTAAACTTTGACCTTATTTTTGTGGATTAGAGTGCTCCTGATGCTGATTAGGTAGATACGGCGTTGACTGTACCTACGATGATTCACACAATAACAGGCTCTACACTCGGAAGCCCACTCAGTTCCCTCAACCAACACATACAGAATTCAGGTAACTGTAATGCCCACATTAAGAAAGTTTTGATTATTGTACCTATATTGTAAGCATGTACTTGTAGGGATTTTTAATTAACTTAAATATACATCTTTTAGCGCTACACTTCTTGTTTTATTTATTTTTTTGACATAAAAGCACTTATAAATTTACAAACAAATGTAATTTTGACTTTAGGTTATATTATGCTGCCTACAAATTTCAAATGCTTTGAACACTAGGTTCCGGCAAGTTTAGACCTGGCAGACCTTTTGATCCATTTTCAGAGGCATCTCGGTTGTTATTTGCAGTAGGTTCCATCAGGGTACTCGATGAGGTAGGTTTAGGGTGTTGGAAGAATATTTTAGGGGTCTGCCAATTATTTCCGGCAGGGGGCCCAATGGCAGACCCACTTTTTTCAACATAATTAATCAATGGTAAATTGTTGCCAGCTTGCCTTTTACTCGGGTACCATATGAAAAAATACCTACGTCAAAAAAAAACGATTATTTCTATTGCCCAGCAGGATCCGCTCTGGCAGACCTGTTATTTTATACGTGTTTAAGTGTCGTTAAACGATCTACAGATATCCTATTGGCACAGATAATATAATATTACGTACACGTACAGATACTCAATCCCATACAAAGACATGAAACCTCCCTAAGTCTGGCAATTGAGCTGGCAATTTTTATTCGTCCAATTTTACAACAGATGGCAGCATAAGCGACTCACTAATTGCCAGAGACTATGTTTTACAACGCCGTCTAGGAGTCGACCTACTTTTAAAACGTTTCATGCAATCCTTTTTATATAAGTTTTATAGTTCCGGGTTCAGAAAAACATGTTATTAGATTTCTTTTATATTTATATCTAAAAAATTATAGTAAAAAAGTTGAGTGATTTAAATAAAACAAAATTGGAAACTGTGATGAGGCATGACCAATTGAGTAAAACGCCATCTATTGCAAAAACTCTAAACAAAATGATTAACAGATGGCTAGTTTTATCATTAAAAGGGTTCGAATTAAAGATATAGGCTTCCTTTCTTATTAAAAAATACGTGCATTTTGAGTGGAAATAGATAAATCTGCACTAAACTGGGAAGTTTAGACTTTTAACAATCATAATTCAGCCAAAATTCTGGCGTATATCGCTTTTTAAGGATTGTTAATTTCATAATGGTTACCTATGCTGCCATCTAAGATCTATGATTTTTTTTTAGACAAATTATAATTTGTTCGAGTTGAGACCCCATGCTAATGGGGTACCCGATTAGGTAGGTATTGTTGCAGTCGGCCCTCCCAATATTACTAATTTGCCTTTCCACTGGCAATGAAACTACCTTTTGGAAGTGGCGCCACAGTTCTATTTTTAATGTAAATGTTAACGTTCAAAAGTGCCTTTTTATGGGCCTATTTGAAATAAATGCTTTGACTTTCGACTTTGAATGGTCGTTTATTTGATTTAAACTGACTTAATTTTCGGGTTTAGGATTTGCAAACAGCCTACGGAAGCGTATTAAACGGTTGTGAATAGCTATGCTGGTCACTCTTTTGAATTTTTGCTTGCTTAAAAATAAACCTACCTTGAATAAACAGAAAGAGTCAAAGAATCATTTCCTTTTCTTTTTTCACTGTCCATTACCACCATAACGCCATTAAGTACATGATAGGGAGACTTTCTATGGATAGCAACATTGTCACAATGAGGAACTCTTTCCATCATCAAGTATTTGCAGAAGACATCTATAGACAAAGCTTGATCATTGTGTCTCTTTATATGCCTCACTAAGAGGTCAGTTTTTTCTGTAGTGGCTAGTACTGCTAACATGATGTTGGAATCTTAAATTGAAGGAGAAAATAAGAGTTAAGGAAAAGGTCTATTGGAAATTATCATATGAGAACTGCAGTATTTACTATGGGAAAGCGTGAACTTGTATGTATGTATGATTGGGGTTTGGTAGTTTTAATACCAGTTTAGTGTGCGTTAAAAGAGGTCCCAAAAGTGATAGAACAAATATAAGCGCGTTCTCTCTTTAATTCTTTCTAATAATTGGGATGGTCATCATCACTATTAAATTGAATGCTATTAAAAAAAAAAAAACGTAAAAATAATGTAATTTCAAAGAAGGCATAGTAAAAATGAGATAATCGAAAAAAAACTGTTAATTCGATATAAATATGAAAAAGATACACGCTTTAAAAGTTTTTGGAGGGGATTATTCCTGTCCTTGTCGCGCTGTACGGACAATGTACGGCGCTGTACGGACAATGTACGGCGCTTGTATGAAGTTACGTAGTCGTGACGTCACTTCTACGATAGTGCTGTCCTAGTCTAACACTTATTTTAAAACGTTTATTACTTGGTAGTTTTTTAAGCTTTTACACTTTTTGTAATACTATTTGCACTATTTGGAAATAAACATTTCTTTAAGATAAAAAAAAAAATTCGTCATCCCATTAAGCAATGCACTGAAGGCCGATTTTTAAATTCCATGCCAAACCAAAAATTGGCTACTTTGCAGGCATGTTCAGATAAACAAAAGTACAGCACTTCCAGTACCAAAGCGCCTGATACTTTTATACAAGCAATGCACGCACAACTGTGAAAATTTGATATTAAATAAACAAATACAAACCCATAGGAACACTGGATATGACATCAAATTCCACTCCCATAGTATCCAAAGAAGACAATTTCACATCTTCAATAGGCAGAAGATATTCTTTTCCATTCTTTTTATAAAAAATAACTCCATTGAACTCAATCCTGCTCACAACATTGTTGTTTAATTCTTCCAAATTGATTATAACTACTATTGCAGAGTTGATGTTGTATTTTAGTATCTGTGTTCCTGTTGCTTCCCAGAACGGTGATTTCTCAGTCTTCTCAAATAACTTTGTAGAGTATTCAATTGACTGTCCAGTTGTCCCGTGGATCAGTATGTGGACATCTTCTAGGGACCTGTAATAAATATGACATTTTTTTCTTAAAAATATTTTAATGAGCTAGCACAGTAATGGTTAAACTAATATGAAGGGCTCAATTGAAAATGAAGATGCTGATGATTGTGTTTTATTTTGTAATAAATAAAAATCATTTTCCTTTTTAGAGTTGTAAAAGATGTCAATATAAACCAGATTTGAAGAAAATTGTTTGTCTTTATTAACTTTACTGACTGACTGTTTAACTAAGACCTGCATTACAGAGCTTCACTCAAAACTCAAGCAAATGAAAATGTTTTTAACTATATTTAAGGTGGAATTACTATTTCAAAATAGTCAACTTGTATGGTTTTAAAGAACTTACAGGGTTGTATTGATGATTTTAATTATTATAATTCTTAAAATACTTAATTATTTACAGGTTATCCTGGCGCTACCTCCTTATTTCATCATTGAGTCTTGAGTGAGGATCTGTCATGTGGGTTTAACCACGGAATAGAAAAAACAAGTGGAAGTGCCCATCAGTTAACCCACTCTTGTCAAAATGATGCGGAAAAATATGTAAATTAATGACAACTTCCGTCAGTAGTAATAACTATTAATTTTGTATGAACACAAATAAGCTCTTCTTCAAAGTTGAATTTGGGGCACTTCCACTTGTTTTATCTATTCCGTGGTTCTAACTGACCTCAGAAATATTCCTTTTTATACTTACTCAGTATTCAGACTGCATACATTTAAAACAATTACTATTTTCTTATTGCAAACTTTAATCCATGGAGTGTGTGTGTTGATTCTCAGGGCACTCGACATCTGAGAGATTAAAGACCAAGGTGTTACTCAAAATTGGAGTCTAAATCAATGGTATAAATGTCTTAAAATGCTACATGTTTAATACAGGATTATGAATGTAATCCAATAAAAAACACTAGAATACTTCAGCAATGGTAGATTAAGCTCCATTTGTCCTGTACTGCATACATTAGACTTCAGCAATATCTACAAGGAGTTAAGTAAATGGATTACCTCTTTAGGGCCATCCTTGAACACAGAATCATCTAAATTAGGGTGTATCTTCTTATACGTTGAAAAAGCAACCATCTGATGAAGATCTAAAAAATCTTTATAAGTTTTCTCGTTACATTTCACACTGTACTTAGCTTCGGTTAATTTCCTCATCAAATGGGTTATTAAAGGTAAGGTATCGTCATTCTGTGGTTCAGTGAACGTCGTTGATATGTCTGGACGTTTGAAATTCTGGAAATTTTCATCAAATGTAAGAGGGACTGCGTCTGCTTTTCGATATACTCTCAGACATGGTTGACCACTGCAAGCAGCATCATTGATATCATACCTCTCGACACTGGTTACAATTTGGTGTATCTCAAGTTTGTCTTTTCTCGAAAGAATTGTTATTTCGTCCTTTGACAATACTAAGTAAAATAGATCACAGTTTGCGTTCCTCAATATCTTAATTTCTAACGGGTTTACGACGCCACGGAGCTTTATTGTGGATACCAAATCTCTTTGGTAATATTCCTTTACTTCCCCGTTTGTTGTGCATATTATAATATCAAACATTTTAAGATCGCCTGGGTGTTTATCGTAGAAGACAAAACAACTGATGTCGTTTACAACGGATGCCGGAACTAAGTTCACTATCACTTTCCGCACGTTTTCGCATAGTTCTGACATTTTAAAATGTTACTTTAACTGACTGACTTTAAACTGAATTGCAAATAAAAACAATCAATGTTGTTTTTTGTTAACACAATTCCAGTTCCCGCTCCCCGCTCAACTCAATGTTTTGATGAACCGAATCGATGATGTCAATGTCACTGTGACACTGTCTGCATAGATAATACACTACATAATTTATGAACTGTCTGTCTTCTTCTTCTTTTTGATTGTGGCAAGCGGCCTTAGCTTAGCCGTTGTTGCCAGTGTCGAGTGTTGTCATGTTGTGTGACACTGTCTATAGTGGGTACATTCCGAATTATGCCATAGTGCTTCCAGCGCTCGCACCAGTAAATTGCATTCCGATTATTACGATTTAAAATTTTGTATCACGATTATGAGAGCTGAACGCTGACAAAATTCGGAACGCTCGTGAACGCGCTGACAGTACTCGCTCAACGTCAAAACACTAAAACTTCTACCATGACACCTTAATCACGGTTGGATTACAGTATTTCTTTGTTTACACCACAAATTTCTTCTTCTTTGATCAGGTGGCAACTGTAACCAGACCGTTAGTTTGAAGAAATGATGCGACTCAAAACAAAACAGCATAACTGTCATTTTTGACAGCGCTCACGGTGCTATTAATTTAGGGCATAGTTGGCGTTATCGCAGAATTGCTCATGTCATGACGTCATCTATGACGATTCACGGGACATCGTTATCGCGCTCACGCACGCTAATGGGAAAGGTCGGGCAAAGCTAATTATATGTAGATGGCGTGATCACAGCTAGGTCCCTACATCACGGCCTACAATAAATATGATATTTCATTCATGAGTTTGGTTTTATTTAAATATTTCGTTATTTTCGGTGATTTGCATATTTTAAATCAAGTATTTGACATGAAAAGAGTCAATCTTTTTAACGTCTGTTACTACCTCGTAATCACTTTCTTCAATACGTTTCCGATAAAACCATGAACTAAAAAAAATCCTTACGAATAGCTTTAAGCCACTATCTTCTAAATTCAGGGGATTTCGGGGAATGATCGACCCTTATTTCAGAGTATTTAGGAACACAACAACTAGTTATATTCGCGAACAAAAAATAGAACTAACTAACGGTAGCTTGTGTGTGTTTGGAACTAGCTACGACAGACTTTTGACAGTTGCTTTCCCGCTCAAATAGATTACAGCGCAATTCGGAATGCACCCAGTGTCTATGTCAAAATAGGGTTACTAGAATCCAAGTATATTTTACCCAGTAGATTTATACCTCACCTCACACTTACCACCCCCTTGAAAAGAAAGCGAAAATACAGAGTGCCATCTGCTACGATCCTTGCATACTCGTTTTGCCTAGTTGACGTTCAAAGCAAAAAAAAAAAAAATTTATTATAGAAATATTTATTTTATTTTGACTTATTTAGAAGCATTGTTTAAAACTTGAAAAAAAAATAAGCGAACGCGAAAACAAACAGAACTTATGTAAAAAATTGCTAAATATTCAAAATAACAAAATTCGTATATAAAAAAGAAGATATCATAATTGTGATGCGTCCAGCAACACCGTCGACGAAGCTGTACGTATCCCGTGTGCATCACTCCACGATGGCTGAAGACATCGTGGAATACATCAGAATCAAGGCCAAGTGGACCTTGACGGTAGAGAAGTTGGAGTCGTGCCAAATTCAGTACCTAGAAACTTTGATGAAAGAAGTGTTTTGACCGAAAGATCGAGAACCACGTTTTCTCGGAAGGTTACGCGACACCACGCAGCGCGACACGACGCCTACACAGTCATTACTTCGTGCACAGTAGGTTGTTTTTATTGTTAAAGTATGTACTTTTGTTTAGGTAAAGGTATTTGGGCCTGCGCCGCCTGAAAGAAATGGATTTTTATTCTTGTATTATTAATTTTATAAATCGAAAAACCAGATTTTTGTTTTACTGTAATAAATTATTACTGTTATAAAATATGACTCAAACTTATCCTGTTCCCATGAGTATGGGTAAAAATTTTATATGAATGTGGCAGCCCCGCAAGATCAGTGTCAAAATGGCCAGTCTATAATCATCAGGCAACGGACGCAACGGTTAACCGTAAACAGCCTTGTGGCGAATCCTTCCTTGATTAGCTGCGTCTTTCTGTAAAATCTTCTTGGCAATAACTGAGGCTACTACAATGAACAAAAATGTTCAATAGGTATATTTATCGCATTCCACATTTTGAACTCAGGTTTACAAAGAAATTACCATTTTGCACCATATGTAGGTACCTTTTCTGTTGGCGGGCACAATAAAGTAGGAGAGAAGAAGAAGACTTTTATTTGACAATTTATTTGTTTCAAATTACTAAACACCACCAGAAGACCAATTCCCGTAATTGAAAACGTTCAAAATCTATTCGCAATCTCATCTCAGCGACAATCAATATTAAAAACAAGTAAAAATTGGCGTAATTTATAGGTATTTTTGAAAGATTGAGCCTGAGATAAGAATGCCAACTTTCTTTTTAAATACGGGAATTGCCCGTCTGGGCTCTGGCTGGGCAATAATATTGACTGTTGTATTGAATTTCATAACCCTTGGTTTGCTGACGATATTGTAGTCATGACTGAGACTATGGACCTCAGTAGAGCTTCCGAAAGAGTGGGTCTTAAAATAAACATGTTACAAATAAATTATTCTATTCTATTCTATGGTCAAAACAAAGGTTTTGTCAAATGCCCATGTTAATACGCACTCTCATGAATATCGGAGACTCGAAGTCGTGGACGATTATGTTTACCTAGGAGAAACTGTCAATTTAGGTAGGTTCAACTTCGAGAAAGAGGTCAATCGTCGAATCCGACTCGGCTCCACTCGGGCTATGTAACTAGCTCAAAAACTACTGAACTTCGGTAGAACATTTGGTGGCTTAATTTGTTGCATTTTAACCCTACTAATGACGTCCTGCAAGGAATACGTCGAGTTACCAGTAACCCTGTAAAGACCCATTGTGAGACACCGCGTTTCAGTGCCATATGTCATCACTGGCATGGCAGCACCGCAACACTCACTGGGTGACACAAAGACTTTCGTCTTGTGACACTACGGTGACTACGGTGAGGACGAGAAGATATTCTGTAGCTTCCCAAATGGTGCCCGAGTGAGGATATTTTCCTAGTAATTTGTACTTCAGGCGTAGTATTTTGTTTTTTCACTAGACAACATTTTGTATGAAGTAACAGCAAAAATCACAAAAAAATAAATGTTTGTTTACTGGTGTTTGCCAAGGTCTCTGGCATTTTTGAACTTTTAATAATGAACAAAGATCTGCTACGGCATCTTTACTGGTGTTTGCCAAGGTTTCTGGCATTTTTGAACTTTTAATAATAAACAAAGATCTGCTACGGCATCAACTATGATATTAACATAAATTTCAGTACAGTCGCGCTGTAAATGATTTTTAAATTGGCTCCAAATGATTTAATCTGGGATTTATCATAAAAATACTGAAAATGTAACTAACTTAAAATCCACTGAACTTCGGTAGAACACTTGGTGGCTTAATTTATTGCATTTTAACCCTACTATGACGTCGTGCAAGGAATACGTCGAGTTACCAGTAACCCTGTATATGGGTCTTTAAATGGTTACATGGCTAATAGTCAACGAAAGGATAATGGAGAGGGCTATGCTTGTAGTTTCCCTATGTGATCGAATCAGAAAGATCCGTAGAAGAACTAAGGTAACCGACAAAGCTCGAAGAATTGCCAAACAGTGGGATTATATGGTCATTAGGGCCGAAAGGTTCTGGAGTGGCGGTCGCCACTACCAAAAGATTTATTTATTTATTTCTGAGTACATGGTACATTAAGATCTTAATATTAATGAACAGCTTCACATATACTACCGTTGCCGGTGTAGAAATATTAAAATTAAAGTGCATTATATCCCCAATAAAAATTAAAAAATAATAATTAGATTTAAATAAAAATGTTTTTTTATTTTTAATAACACTGCAATTTATGAATAGAATGTCACAACTAACTTATTATATAATGTCAAACACTTAAAATGAAATTTAAAAAAAAAAAAAAAATGCTTTTGCGTGGGCACTGGAAAGCCTGAATCACCTTGTGACCTTCGCAGGAATCCGATGGCTGCGAGAAGCAGTCGAAGTGGCGGTGCTTGGGGGAGGCCTTTGTCCAACCTGCAGGTGACGTCTTCTGGTGGAAATGATGTGAATGTGATTCAAATTTGGCACCTTATCAAAAAATTCGTAAATAGATAAAACAAACATGATAACAAAATTAAAAATAACTGTTTTTTGTGTTACAGTTCGGTTGCTTTTTTTTTACTTACTTTTTTTACTTTTTTAATGCAGCTTTAGCCAAGAGCTTGGTAGGTCAAATAACCACGCTTGAGATAAACAGATCAGCGATAGTAGTCAGAAGTTTTGTTTGTGACGGGACGGGAGCCGTGTGTGGCTAATAATCTTCGCTTCGGAAGGTTCCAAAACACTTATTTCTCCCCTGCCTTCACCCTCTATGTACCTACGTAAGTATCTATAGAATAAAATGAGGTTTTTATTCACTAAATACGTCAGCTATTCAAACTAGGCATACCAGTTACCTTATGTATAACATGACAAGTATGTGAACGTTACTGCATGATTGATTAACTGTTCAGAGGACAGTTTTCATGAGCACATCACTGGCCAGTTTAACTTGACATCCATGGCGGACGCTTCCATCAAAGGAAACGTCAAATTCAGTACAAACCCACGGGTCAGGTTATTCTGGCATATCTGCTTAGAGCAACGATCCGTAGCTTTTCAATATCGCAGTACAAAAGATCGTTTCCCATCTCACGGAGGCCTGTTATTACGGTGACAGGCTGAATGCATACAATGCACGTGATTTGACTCGCATGCATAATGCAACACCAGCTCGGTGAATGTAGGTTTTATTTTTTACTTGGTTAGAATAGATAGTAAATCAGTGTCTTGACGGTATACGGTCTAGATGCCTTTGGTGGCCTAATTAAGTAGGACTAAGTATTATTTGGGCAAGCCACAATATATAGCGGCGGTAAGTCCCCTCTTTGAGGAGTGGTTGGAAAGGCGCCACGGCGTCCTCACGTTACGCCTGACACAGGTCCTCACCGGACACGGTTTTTTCGGGAGGTTCCTGTATTGCATAAGGTGGATCGCCCGGAGGACACGTTGGAGCATACGGTGGAGGTCTGCCCAGCTTGGGCGGAGCACCGCAGTGTCCTTACGGAGGCGATTGGCAGCGGCGATCTCTCGCGTTCGGCCCTGGTCCAGGCCATGGTACGGAGCGAGAGAGAATGGAAAGCCGTCACCGAAGCGGTAATGCTTTCGAAGGAGGAGGTGGAGCGCGTCAGGGAGAGAGCCTTGCTTGACCAGGGCCGGACGCGAGAGATCGCTGCCACCGATCACCTCAGCGAGAACACGGCGGTGCTCCGCCCAAGCTGGGCAGAACTCCACCGTATGCTCCACAGAAGAAGACACCCTAGCGTAGGTTTTTTTTTTCCGTCGGTTATCAAAAAAAAAAAACTGATTCATAGAAAAGTGAACCTACGCGGACAAAATGTACTAAGATCATTTTTTTTAATAACAGCTAAAATAAAATAATTTTCTCTAGTTGTATCATGGGAACTTTGTATGTACCGACTAACTTACCCATTTACGTTCGCTCTACATCTATTCAATAAATGCACAATGTAGGCACACACTCAAATCCAAAAGTGTTACGAACAAATAGTTAGGCCGCTGGGCGTCGGGACAAGGTCGCGAATCGCGATGCTGCGCCATTGCACCGCATTGCACCATCTGCGCCTATTGTACTGCACGCATAGCCCACACTCGGGCCATCTGAAGAATGAGCGGTACTTACAAAATAATCGCTAGAGAAATACGTAAACCTTAACTGTAGGAACCCAACTCGATGATTTAGAGATTTTTCGATTTAATTTCGAACTCTACGAACAGAACTCTTGCAGCAGGCAGGGGTCAGATCAGATTAATCAACCCCTCAGGGCCTCGGTGTTAATGGTTAATTTAACATAATCCACACTTCTTCAAACCGACATCAACATACGGTTGTTAAAGATTAGGTTGCACTGATGTAGCTGGGACACAAAGTCGTAATCTTATGGCACAGGAAGCGCACCTGTTCGTTCCACCGGAGATCCCGGAAGCCGCCTTCCTAGGTAAGTACTGAGGAAGTCCATCTAGTTTTGATTTATGGGAGTCGGACATAACTTTCCTTATTTATTATGTATCTACCGGATACACTTTTAGACCTACACGCAAGTGAAGATCAACAAAATGTGAAGATTCGTCTTGTAAAAAAACCAAGGACCCAGTTTTTCCTTTTCATAATATAAAATAGGCAAACAGCTTCCACTTTTTTGCCATTATTCAAATGAATAAATGTCTGCTAGGAATAGGAAGCACTTTTATAACCACGTTCGCCACTTGGGCAAGTTCTTGTGCTCATGTAATATACATAGATGACTTGAATCATTGTTACCCACTTAACATGAGAATTTACACGTGCTGATTGACACCATTTATGTCCCCTATATATATAACTCGTATTTCTAGGCTGGAGGTAATTGAAGCTAATTTTATGTGGGCTGATACTGTTTTTGATACTGTTTAAAATAGTAATTAACTTTAACAATCAAAGAAAAGAAAAGGAAAAAATAATATTAGTTCGGCAACAGAGTCCCACAAAGGTCGTTATCAGCATTTAAAAGCAGGTTACCTACGCCGACAGCTTGTGGTCCTACCTATTTAAAGGAAAATCTTTGCAAATGTGAACACGAGAGTTAAGATTAAAGTAAAAAACAACAAAAACTGTCGAGGAAGACTCTGAAGCTAAATTTTTAGCTGATTTTCCTTATATTCACACTTCGTTTTAGACAAGAAAGCATAAACAATATTTTTATACAACGAATGACAAGTTCGCCAGTTTCTTATGTAACGAAGTTGAAATATTCATCGTGTTTAGGGAAGCGTGTCCGCCTGAAGCCTCATCGAAAATTCGAATAGATTCGGTCCACGGTTGAATGACTTCTTTTTCAGGAAATTCTTCGCTTGTCTTGTGATTAACTGCGATTAGCAACATCTTGCCGAAACGGTGTCGATGATTAGACACAGATGGAAGTAATTAAACTCTGGTTGTTTTAATAATGAGTAGATGACGATATCTTTGTCTTGGTTGAATTTTGCTGTAACTTCTTTGTATCTGCAGATACATAATTAGGAAGAAAATGTGCCTGTTCTAAAGTTTTCACCGGATTCACACTTAGTGAAGACAACCAATACTGTAAATTCCCTTACAAAACAAATGTAGGAATATTCCAGACCAGCACGACATACAAGTATAGTTAGATTATTCTAATATTAGCCCGGCAGGACCTCCGGACTCCTGTCACCTACGAGCGTGGCCGTGAGCCGCCGACGACGTTTTAAAATAGTTACTTTAAATGGCTACTTCCTTCGACGGTGATTGTCATAGAAATGTGCAGTGGTCTGAGCAGATAGGGAGGCAAATGCATTGGTTAATAAAAAAAAACATGTCTACTACCTATAGTGTGGAAGACATTTTATTGTTAGGTACAAAAGCCAGTAGGTTACCTGGTCCCATATTCTATTGAAACAAGGTCGAAGTGTTACGATCGGTCGAAGTGTTACCATGTGGTCGACGCTGTACCTACGTAGGTCATTTTAAAAAATCTATAATTTAAACGATCTTATGCAAAAAATAGCTGGTGCACTAATTTATCAAATTCAATTAAAAGCGACACCCACAGTCACTTAAGGCTATCTTTATCCTATATCTGAGCAAGTGTCCATGAGAATTCCACATACGATTTATTGAATGGTCGGATTCCAATGCCGATTGCCAGCGAAGTGATTCACCCATTACCTCATCAGCAGTAACGTAGGTATTCCATACCAGCTCTCCCCTACCCCTACTATTATAGCCATCAAAGCATCCACTTTCACAGTCAAAACGTTCCTCACTAAATTTTACACATTCCTTCGCATCACACTATACATACACACACCATGCATACACCGATTGCCACAGAACTTTTCAGTCACCAGTGCCACTATCAGACTTTGTCATAAATTTGTGGTATTGGAATTAGACGCTACTGCTCCTTTTAATGATCCTCGCTCGTCCCGCTTTAAGGCTTCAAGCTTCGCTCTTATTACGCTAGGTATTATGCTTCCCTGTTTTACTAATCTGGTCGGTTTTCCTACACTTCTTATACTTCCACTCTGCCCATTTCATCAGGGATCTACTGGCCTTCCTCTTGATAAATATCCACTGTATGAATCACATAGGAAACAAATATGGTCTCCCATTTATTCCAACTGCAAATGTAAGTGTCGCGCCCCCATTTAAAAAAAACTTGCTTCCTGTTTTGAACTCTGCAATGAATATCCGCTCTTTGGGCACGCGCTAAAATTCATACTTTTACTTTCTTATTAGTATTTTTTTACTAAAATGACGATATTCTTTCTGTCTACTTGAAGGCAATAGCTTTACATTAACTAAGACGATAATTGAACGATTTTAATTACAATCTAAATTTGAGAAAAGACTATTTCACGGTATGACATGGATTCTAGAATAATTTGAGAAAAAAAATACAAGACCGAGCGAAGCGAGCTCATTTTTTTTTTGTAGGTATTGATTAGGTTTTTGTTTTGTAGAAATAGGGAGTTACTTTGACGAAGTATGTAGAAAAGTTAGAAAATTAAGAGAATGTTGACAAGAGTGAGCGATGCGAGCTCGAAAATTTAAGCCCCGCCTTGAAGGTACAGGCTAGGTTTTTTCGAGTATAAATGGGAGTTTCGTGGTTGACCCATTATGCAAAAGATTTGGAGGTATCAAAGAGAGCAAGAGCGAGCTAGAAAATTTTAGCACCTTACATTTATATTTCGCATCCGTACGGGGCCTCATACTCCAAAATGCTTCTTGGTGAACATATTACCGCCCTTGCCTGAAAGAGCGAGTAAAGCGAGCATTAAAATTATAGCACCCCAACCTCGGAATGGTTTGATTACTTTTTCTTTTTACCATTTATAGTAAGGTACTTATTAGCGAAATATTTGAGAATTGAATAGTTGAAAAGCTACTAAGATGTCGATTATCGATTTATCGAAATTATAAGAAGTTCGGTTGATTTTCACTTTGGCTTTCCTATTTTTGACTTGAACCGTCCCTTTCATAAAAATATTCATCACCGCTTTACGTGTAGGGGAGGTAGAAAGACATTTTTTACCACTTTGTCCGCGTGACTAATATGTGTATGTAATCCATGGCAAATTTCAGTTTTCTAGTACTAAGAGTCTCCGAGCTACGCTGGGGCCAGACGGACGGACGGACATTGCGAAACCAAAAGAGATTTGCGAATATAAAGCGGTTGTGATTTTGATTTATTTTGCGCATAACACTTATGTGATTACTATGCAAATATTATAAAGCTACCATTTACTGGGTACGTCTTTTATTGACTTGAATGTGCCCTGGCGGCCGAGAGCATGTCATGCTCACTTTAATGTTTTGCTGATGGTGGAGCGTGTGTTGGATCATTTAACTCCCTTCAAAATGGTTGAGTTGAATAGTGCTAATCCATGCGTCATGTTCGTGAACGGGCGCCGTCAGTAGGGACTGGTCATCTCTTAGCAGCCACGGCCTGTTTTAATTTAATTTATAATTTGAATTGTTTTTACATTTTTGTTACGGACGCTTTTAACGTTCTGCGCCGTTCTTACATGCATAATTTCAAAATGAATGATGTAACAAATATTTAGTAATAGTCATATTTTATTTAAAAGGGTGTCCGTGGAGTTTCTAGCACGTTCTTCTCCATAACTATCTACTACGCATTGGAATGGGAAACTAGCGTCATCTTTCTTAATTTTTTCTTCAATTCAAAAGTGCCTGTAATTGGTTTATTTGAAATAAATGCTTTGAGTATGAAAAAATTTCGCATAAACAGCCGTATTTTTTTATCGCTTTGACATAGAAGCTTGATTTTTGAGAATCTCAAGTGACCGTAGACCTACGTAAATGATATTAATTTCAAATTGAGACCTCCACGCGTTCTTAAGAAAAAGGATTTTGATAGACTGACAGACAGACAGACAGACGGGCAACGAAGTGATTCTATAAGGGCTCCGTTTTTTCCTTTAGAGGTACAGAACCCTGAAAATACTTAAATTTTAGGTACCTAAGAATTAAAATATGTACCTATAATACGTAGTTGTGGTTCCAAAAATAAATGGAATGTAACTAATGTTCAACATATTATGAGCTATTACTCACACGCACGAACTTCAGTTATTGTTAGAGCTTATTGGTAAGGAACATTTGAATTACTTATAGAAAAGCTATGAGTTTTCGGATTCTCGTTAGTTTTATTGATCGTCAAATGACGAAAATACTACTCGACCAAGTGTTTTATACACCCCTCTGTTTGCGTCGTTAAAAATAATAGCTTTCATAGGTGTCCATAATGTATCTATATATCATCGTTTTTTTTTTAAATTGGTAATGATGGTATGTGACAAGATGAGAAACGAAGAGAGTTTAATTTCCTGTTATTTCAATACCGTTTATTAATAACTCACTTATTTACGTCTTAATACTTGATGCGAACCATCAGGAGAGACATTTACATTCGGAATATGTAGTTTGTTTTTATTTGTTTTAGTCATTATCTTCGCTAAGCATCCGTCGACACTGAACATTAGCTCATACCTACCGACTATACGGTTACGTACCTACCGGAGATGTGCCAAAGGTTGAGATAAATCAGATTTAGTCATTCTCGTTCCTCTCAAGTTCGGCCGATTGTTACGTCACGCCCGTCCGCCGTGGTCGACACACGCACTGCATCCAGTTGCTTTCATTCAATTTCACACTTTAAAATGGCCATCATTGGTGTGATGAATTGCGATAACTTTTCTTACCTTCTGATTAGAGACATTATAGACATTATTTTATTATAGACAAGCTAATGCCTAATGTGTTGCAAGGACTTTTTTTACATTGTGTTTTAGCGATACCAACGAACAGCAATTGATTTTTATATACAGGGTGGGACCAGAAGTCAACGTCAAGCTGGAATCGGGTGATCGGTTAGTCATAAATATAATAGTTAACAAAAAATATTTAAAAAAATCTTTGCTTCTTTTTTTTATTTTTTTTTATTCTTTGTTTAAAAATATACATATATAAAGGCATTTAAAAAAAACGAGAAAATCGATGCCTGTGACGGTCTTTTAACTCCCGTTGCTGCTTCAACTTTTTATTTTTCTGTTATCTTTATGACTTCACCCTTTCACGCGATTCCGGCTTGATGTCGACTTCTGGGACACCCTGTTTAAGAAGAAGAAGAAATTATAGACATCATCACTGACGTCGGCGAAGGAAAACATCGTGGTAAAACCAGCACCCTAATTGCGTAACATACTGATATTCAAAATTAGAGTCATTTTGAAGGATATTGCAAATCCATTGCTTCGTATGTTCGAAAAGTTTGCCTGCTCAACAAAGTAAATAACACAACGAATGTTGTTTAACTGTCAAAATTAAAGTGATTACTACTGATAGTGTGTTACGCAATTAACCCACTGGACTTATCTATATACCTATAGATAAGTCCTATATACCTATTGATAAGTCCAGGTTTCGTCATGTATTATTAACCTTAAGAAATGCAAAGTTTCCTATACAAACTTTCATCACATAAATCACCCCCTGTTAAGAATATTTTTTGGAAAAAAAGTAGCTTAAATTCCTCCCTAGGATGCCAAATATCGAAATCCGTTCAGTGGTTTAGGTGTGAAATGGTAACATACAGACGGACAGACAGACACGTTGTTCTTCTGAACTTCTCAACGGATTTTGACGCGGGGGTTCACCATAATTTAGAGAATTTATTCCGGAAGGTTTATGTGTATAATTCTTTTTTCTTAAACTTTCATAATTATAATAAAGAAATCTCAATGGTTTGTCAAGTTGTGAAAACCGTGCGAAGCAAGGGCGGGTTGCTAGACTTTTATATATATACCGGATGAAATTTTTACAGTCTGAAATAAATAGGGTATAATGGGTGAACCAGGGTATAAGGGAGTAGAAGCCTATCAGCCTATGGCATAGTTTTTATAATAGTGTCAGAAATTGGTCTAGCAATAAATACTACACATTTAAACTTTTCATACTAGAACAACAAAAACAGTAATTTTGAGAAAACTTAATGAACTGATTAAATAAAGAAAAATGCGCATGAGCCGCTCGCGCATCCGCGTCCGGCCGCGTCCCGCGCGCTGTTCTGTCTACTTTCAATACGTTTAAGTTGTTAGTACTTCAAATGTATAGTATTTATTGCTAGATCAATTTATTTCTTTGTTATTGAAAAAAAAAAACTATGACATATGCTTCTACTCCGTTCACCTAACATATACATTTTTTTTTTTAGACGGTTCGGTACATAAAATCTCAATTGTTGTTCTTTGAGAGACGAGACGTTAAAAAACAAAAGCGGGTTAACCGATTTGAGTTTTTTTTTTTGTTTTTTTTCGCTTTAATACAAGGTTGGTTTAAATAAAAGGAGGCATTACAATACAACACATTAGGTATTGGCTTGTTCTTAATTGGTAAAAATTTCTTAAATCGACAATCTGCCTTGAGCAAGCGTGACGATGATCAATGCTCGTGCCTTCTATGTATGAGAAGAAGCATTTGCATTGGGACAGTTCCAGGCTGGTACTTATTATTTATTTATTAACCATTACCACTCACATTTGTTTTTACAGTTGTATGTGTTGATCTCCTTCCATTCATGTATCAGATGACTTTAGTTAGGTTAGGTTAGTTCCCCCCCATGGGTTCCCGCATTGAGAGGCGGGGGGGCTCAGTAACCGTGGCTTGGGCCCCACGGTGAAGCTAAGAGGAACCCGAGGAGGGGCCGCTCGTCAGGGCTTTTGCTGACAAGCCGACGACGTAGCGGCCAAGGTTGCGGTGTTCTTGGGCGACATCGCAACTGTGGTGGGGCCGCGGCAGGAGAGTTGTGCCGGTATTGCGGTGCGCCGCTCTCCCTATCTTCCGCGTCGCTAACGGGGTCGCCACCGTATAATGGTGGACGAGGTGGGGCCGCAGGGGAAGAGGAGTGTCGGTATGTCGTTGACCGCTCTCCCTATCCTCTGCGGCTGAAAAAAGGTAGGCGACGGGGCCATTCATCAGACCCGTCGCAAGGGGCAAGGGGTTGGTCGTAGGCGGAGGGCGGACAACGCCCTCTTCCAGCCCCTCTAAATGGGTCCAGGGACGGCAGACTCGGGGACGTCCACCACCCCCCATACATCAGGACCCGAGGTCGCGGCGCGTAGTGTTCCACGCGCGCCCCTCTTAGACGTTGCGGGGTAGTCTAACACCTCACTCCCCCTCCCAACACGAGGAGGCCCGTCGAGGCAGGCCAGCACCAGTCGGGGTTGCGGAAGAATCATATGTTCCCGCGACCCCGACGTAGGTGTGAGATGGAACACCGGGGTGGTTTTTAGTCAGTAAGAGTCTGACAGACCCCTCCGCCTGCCCCAGAGCGGAGGACATCCATGAGGATTTTCCACCCCGGAACAAATAAAAAAAAAAAGGTTAGTTGGCTATTCACATAAAAAGCTCTAAGTATATCGATTTTCTGGCCATGGCTATTGATAAGCGCTTAAATTTGGACAGTTTTTATTTATGTCCACCTATTGACAGAGCGATAGCTTATCCAAATGTTGACGATAGATTAACAAGTCAACCCTTAGCTAGGTAGGAATCGGATTGCCAGTGAACTCATTTTAAAATAAATATTTTATTAACTATTAGACTTAGACTTTTGGAAAAGAAGGTAGGTAAGTAAATTTACCTACGGTAGGCATAAATATATTATACACATGAGCGAAAAATATTGTAGATTACTATTGATTTGTAGGACTGGTACTGCCTGTGTAGTACCAGTCCTACCAATGTAAGTGACAGAAGACGTCGCTCAACAAAGTTTTACAGATTCCTAGAATCCATAGCTTTCACTCGTAAAATACGTAAAATAATTTTATTCATCATTTGCCTGGGATTAAGCCATCCAATTGTGCAAATGGAAACATTGGAAAACACATGTAGGCAATCCTAATGCAATGCATTTTGCTTGAATAATGACGCTATAATTTGTCAGTAAAAGTTGGCTATTAGTGCCAGGTATACAACTAATGAAGTCGACTGAAATGGTGCGAACCTAGTGACAGATATATATATCTTGCTATATAACTTTTTATCCATAATCTAAAGTGCCATTTTTTTGTCCTAATCATCATTTTTGCGAATGATAACTTCCCCGAACAGAATGTCACATAATATCACATGCCATAAAAATTGAAATCCCTAAATACAATATGCCCTAAATCCTTTTGTCATAAATATTACAATCAATAATATACAAAGACTTAAAACCGTTTTAAATAAAAGTTATAAGTCCTAAATTAAAATGAAAAAAATGTTTATTTATCCTAACAATATTTCAAAAACAATTACAAAGCTTTTGTAAGCAAACATGCAGCATGCAAGCAAGCATGCAGCACGCAAGCAAGCATGGAGCATGCAAGCAAGCATGGAGCATGCAAGCAAGCATGCAACATGTAGCATGCAAGCAAGCAAGCAAGCAAGCATGGAGCATGCAAGCAAGTATACAACATGTATCATGCAGCATGTAAGCGAGCATGCAACATTTAATATGCAAGCAAGTATGCAGCATGCAACAGGCATGGTTTCTGTCACGGCTCCGGCACTGAGGGGCTCCCACGCGAGCTTTTGAACATTATGTTTACTGAAGTTTATAGCAACAGCAAGCGTGTTATGGAAAATGATTTTCGGACAAACAATTTTAGGAGAAGAAAGGGAGTACCACTTCGGATATTTTGTCCCTGTCCTCTTTATGAGGACGAACAGCCGAAATGTGCATGCCTATATTACTAGGCTTCGCTTGGTACCCGGGGTGTCGCGTCCCAACTATTCGACTGGCTCGTCAAAGGTACCTATTTACATCCAGCTTGTTTTGACTGGCAAAGTAAGGCTATCCTTATCTCTAGGTTGTCAGAATGAAAAAACACAGCAATGGCAACGTTCATCTTTCAGAATAACTTAGTTTTGGCGACTCATCTCCTATGTTAATACACCTATTTACCCGAAAGCAGTCAGCTTAATTAATATCGAATCCTCAAAGACTTCTTGACAGTTCTTGGTTCGGTGTCGGGTGTCGAGAAAGGAAGTGTACAGGAAAAGCACTCTCCCTTAAAAGGAACAGCGATGTTATTTATTATTTCACTCATAAACTTTGTTGCTAACATTCCCAGAATTGTATCTGTGCCTTTAAGAAACAGCTTTGTTTTCATTTCTATTTGTTGTTTCATATTCCGCAGCGTCCCTATTTTTCAAAAAATCTATTCTGAATTCATTCAGAGCTCAGCATAACCAGCACCCTAATTGCGTAATACACAATCAATCGGAATCTGAATCGTTTTGAAACAGATTGCTAATCCATTGCTTCTTAAGTTCGATAAAAAATCTGCTCAACAATATATAGAACGCAATGAATGTTCTTGAACCGTCAAAATCAAACAGATTAGTCGTAATCGTTTACGAAAATGTGTTACGCAATTAGGGTGCAGATTATTTTCATCATTCAAATAACTATTTAAGATGGATGCTAAGCGGTAGCCCGCCAAATTCAATTTTTCTTTGTTTTTTTGCAAATTACAGCTGTTTTAAGTCTGTTGCTAAATGCGATTCACGACTGTATAAATTATATATTTACTAAATCATAATCAGCAAGTTCATACCATTGTCAAAGTTTGGAAATGTATTATTTTTATGATTTTTTATATTTAATATTCTTGATTGCTATTATTATTATTCAGTAAGTATATCATTCCTACAGCCGCGATCGCATTTCTATCAACAAACGAAATAAAATGGAGCTTCAATTTGCAAAAAACAAAGAAAATTTGAATTTGGCGGGCCGAGTGAATCATTTGCCTATTTACCGGTTCATTCATCGAACAAGAAGCGTTAGTTAGTTCGACAGTCGTAAGCAAAGGAATGATCAAATTGAGCCTCGGTCATATTAACACATTGATCACGTAGTATCCAACACTACTGCGCTGTTAGCTAGCCAGCATTGACTTTGATTTTCATTGCTCATTTGCCATTAACATTTCTGTATGTGCTAAGCTAATGTAAGCAATGTGTTTGCGCATTGTTGTGGGACGTGTGCAATCAATGAATGGCTAATAAAGTAAATTGGACAAAGCTTCTAAGATATTCCATCACGGATGTTTGTATGTCACCGTTTTGATGAATGAGTATCTTGCAAGCGATTTCTTTTAGAATGGCATGGAAAGTTGTGATTAAAACAGTTTTATTACAAGCGTTATTCTATTTTTTCTAGAGAATCTAGGTATATCTTATGTAACAGATTAGGTACCTATTCTAGAAATTTTCATGACCAGTCAATCTTACCTCGTTATGAGGAAAAGGGACGAACGGAAGAATAGGAAAAGTTATGCCTTAAGTAGCTTATAAGCATTGTTTTTATTGGATTTAACACTTGTTTGGCCTTACTTTAGGTTAAGTACCTAGTTAAGGATACGTACCTACCTACATACCTTACCTCTCATAGGAACAAGTACAAAGATGGTGATGCTCATTTAAAAATGCGGGCTTTTTGGAGAGTTAAAAATCCTTTAAAATATAACAAAAATATCTCCTATTACACTATTTGCCGCATAGGGATAGTCATCGAAGGCCACAGGATTATTAGACGTTGAATCACAGGTTATTACAATACCTAAATAAGCAGGTAATTAACGATATCTCTGCGTTCGTCAGTTAACTTTATCCATACCTTCACTCCGTACCTGGTGAGATCACTGCGACCTAACACGACAACCTTAAAAGGTTTCTGTTCATTATGCCTTCATGAGTAAACTTGCAAAGTTTTCGCAGCATTGTTCTAAGTGTTGGGAAGTGTATAAAAGAAAACCATTTTCTGTTCGACCCAAGAGGCAACAAATAAAGAACTGGACCAAAATGTGCGAACAAGGTCATTTAATCAGCTGATACAAGCGAGATACACGGTAGATGGTAACCCTCTAAGTCACGCATGCGTAGACAAAACGTCTCTCAGATTTTATAACAAAATATTAAAGAAAAATGTAAAAGCGGGTGATGAATGTAACCACAGAATTCTTCAGCGCGGTCTGCGGAACCGGGTCAGTGGCTCAGAATTTCTCATGTCACGGACTGTGTTGTTGGCACATTTTTGCAAAGAAACTTGTATGTTTTCGTTGTTAAGTATCGGGGTGGTTGCCAGAAATAAAGCTGCAGTGCAGTAGTGAGCTTGCAGCGGCAGACTGCGGTGCTGGCTCCGCTGGTTCGGGCTCACCATTCATTGTGATGGCGGGAGGTCGATACGATACGTCGTCGCCACTCGCCAGTGTCGCCGCGCCTTCTGTGCTGCGCGGTCGTAGTTTACCGCCGGTTCACGCCGCTCGTCTGACGTCTAGGACACTGCGCAACCGTCTGATATCGACAGTGAAGCCTTTATTTATAAACAAATTGTAATTGCCCGTGCTTTTAATGATTTTTAACGACAGTTTCATTCATCATCAAACTTTTCGATACGTCAACTGAGAGTTATAGTGCAATTGAAGAAAATAGCATAAATATTTAATATGAAAGCGCACGTGACGACTGTATTGCATAAATATTAAATAATATGGACACAAATTTATTTGCGACTGTGTTGATCAGTAAGTACACGTGGTTATTGTTTGCACCTGAACACGATTTGTGATTCACTTTACATTACAATTTATCACCTTGAATGTATTGAATAGCAGTCCACAAATTAGCGAACAATCATTCTCATAAATATAAGGAACATCGTAAAAAAAGATTAATAAGTTAACTTAATAATAGCTGATGATAAGTGTTTAAAACAAATTGTAGGTGACAATTACATAATTATAAATAGACGACCTACAACAAACGAATTAATTCCCGATGACAGCGGTTAGGAGAACGCATTCAACCGCCCACGGATCCACTGCCGCAGCTCAAAAATGGTGACTGACACACTCGTAAATCAAATTAAGAAGCCACACAACAAAGATGACATACCTAACATTCTACAAAACAATAGTTACTTTTCAGTTTTACGAGCAGATATCTGAGCCTCTAAACATTATTATTGCAATAAAGAATGTTTGGGATGAGAACCCGTTCCACAAAAAGGTACTTAAAAACAAACCGAATAAAGTAGGCAATGCGTAAATCGTGATTCGATATTACAACAATCGAATCAATGAAGCAATTCAAACCGTAATCTAATTTGATGTAACTGGCGGAAAATTCAGTGATCCAATAGCAAGAATCTAAATATTGACACAGATTCTGAAATAAATGATAGAAGTGAGTTTCGAACTTCCCATATAAAGATTAGTTCAAAAAAACTTTTAAACTGAAATACAATATGTTTTTTAACTGAAATACAATAACAACATGAGCGGATGTATGTAATATACTATAAACGATCATTTCGCGTGACGAGCTTTTGTTTAAAAAGATATTAGTGCTTACATACCCTGTTTTGTGTTTCTGAAATAACTTACTGTGGGAAATTAGGATTATCACGATGAAGGAAGCAATCCTATTTTATATCGATTACTTATCACAATGTTGTCACCAAATCGAATGGATTTTAGATTCCAATTTCTACGAAAGCATTAAATTGATGCCATATAGTGTGGTGTAACATTCAATTTCAATTTCCAATATAAACAAAATGTTTTCAAAAATCTAAACAACACGATACATTGGTCCATTATTTTTGCCCATCAATTCTATCAACAAAGCTTTGGGTCAAATATTGATTTCTTTGGTCCGCATTATGCTATTCATCTTTGGCAAGAATATAGGTAACTGATATTTAAGATGAAAAGATGTTGAGTAAAAACGTGTCTGTATTGATTTGAAAAATTCCGCCTCTGGCGAATTCACTTTTTAAGCAGAGGTTGTAGGTATTTGAATAATTTTGAATGAATATGACATACAATATTTGGTCGAGGTCAACCTCTATCTTCATTTAACAGGTAGGCACTAAGTTGCTCACCTTTCAGAATGTGCTGGAAAATATTGGAGGTATGCAACGTTGTGTCCATCGTTATTTATAGTCAAAACAAATCATTCGTACATTTCGTAACATATTCGTAAAAAGTTCGGAAAAAATATGTCAAGGTTGATACATCAAATACTTAAGATTGCTGCCTATTCGATCTACTTTTGCCTTTTTTATTAAGAATACAGCAAATATGGCATTAATTTATTACTCAAGTCGAGTAAATGAAAAGTATAACTTTCTACGTAGAAAAACATAGTCATTTATTTTCCTATCGATTCAAATGCAATATTATGTAAGATGGTGATTATAACATTGAGATTTAAATAAAACATAGCATTGCGTAAAAGCTGTTCAGAATTTTGGAATAAATTATCGGAACCGGTGGCTTTTGTCAAGCTGCACTAATGACCCTCCTCATAATGGATGCGTACCTACGGCAATTTCTTGTGAAGCTTCAGATACAATAATATCTACGTCCCCCAGTTCTTTAATTATTAAATAAATCATTATAATTGATAATGTTAATTATGTTCTAAAGTGGTCATATACGAATTTTATCAACATTTTCCATCTTTGAGAGATATTTATACGGAAAAATATTCTAATTGCAATAGGCGAAAACAAAGCACGGTGCATTTATTCTTTTTATTATTGGTTTTAATATTCCTAAGGTGTGCGTAAATGTGTGTGTATGGCCCAGTGGTATCGGCCCCGACTTAGGAGTTGTAAGTCGTGAGTTCGAACCCAGACAGGCTCTCAAAACAGCGAAGGAAAACATCGTGAGGAAACCGGCATTTCCTAGAAGTCAAATTTCAGACATCTGACATCCACCAACCAGCACGTAGCCCACGTCGTGGAGACGCACAGAGGAAGCATGTGTTCCAGCAGTGAGAACACTATAGGCTGATTATGCTATGATGTGTTGTATGTTTATTAATCTCCTGGCCACTTTAGTGATATACAAATTTCTAAATCTCGAGCCTAATCATATTGGTAGGTATATCTTAAATATTATACATCATCCATCATTGTTGTTTGTATTTATCAAAACGTGCGTATTTGCGAAATTTATAAAATGTGCAAAAATGTTGCTATAATAAATCTTATTTATTCTTCCTTGTCAGCATCATAATTTTATGCTGAGTTTTTGCTTTTAGTATCTAAATGCGGAACTATTACACATGTGATGTTAGATGCAGACTGATGGCTTTATGTTTCTTTTAAGTTATCTCTTTTTTAACAAAAATATACAGTTTTAGGAGATTCCACATAGTTTCGAAATTTATAAAATGTGCAAAAATGTTGCTATAATAAATCTTATTTATTCTTCCTTGTCAGCATCATAATATTATGCTGAGTTGTTGCTTTTTGTATCTAAATGCGGAACTATTACACATTGATATTAGATGCAGACTTTATGCTTTATGTTTCTTTTAATGTATCTCTTTTTTAACAAAAATATACAGTTTTAGGAGATTCCACATATTTTTTTTCACATATGCCGAAGTTTTGCAATAGGTCATTTCACTGAAATACGTATGGTACGCATCGCTAATTATTATAAAATACAATAAGTTTTTTATTTTTCTAATTTAATAATTATCAATTCACTCTTATCGTCCCGACGTCGCGTCGTTAGCAACATAATATATAATAATAAAAATCGAATTGAATTCGCAAGACCTTAAAACACAGAAATCGTACAAATATAATAGTTCTCAAACAAAGCTTAATTGTGTCTCTATAAGATTTCTTTCTGAACAAACTATTCCGCCAAATTCAACACTAAGCCATTTAGAAGAAAATCTCACGATACAAAGACCTCGAAGTCGGTCGTACTACTGGAACGAAGTTTCACGAACTGTTATTAATCTTTTCCATCACCATCAATTGTCCGATACAGATTGAGTGATCGATTGCCAGCTTATCATACTGGCCGTCCGTAGGCATCTATACAGTTAAAATAACATCGGCTACTACTGCTGCTACTAGTATTACTACGATGTTTTCATTAAATTTATATTACCCGATTATATATTCCTTTAGTGACAATGTTTTTTAGTTCATCACTATACGTCCTGTAGAGGGCGCTATTTTCAATTTAATGTCACGACACAACGCTTCCAACAATACCTCATTTGTGAAATAATGTTATGTAGTTTAGAAATTATGAGGGAACAGATGAACATACATAATATATATACAGCCAAACATACCGGTCAAAATAATAACCTACCTTTTTGCTTCGCCGTAGTTGGATAAAAATGGCATCTTCTGCCGCATACTTGGCTTCAGTGTAAAAACTCAGGATATGTCAAACCCATGGAACATCTTAAGACGAAATAATGCTACACGTTCGACCATGATAATAATTAACGCCTTTGATTTCCATAATTGTGAGTAATTGCTCTTTTCAATTATATCGTCATTAACAACTTAGTATTATTAATATAACTGATAGATGCTTGGAATTCTCTGTATTATCTTTCTTAACGAGTTCAATCCAAGACAAGTCAGCTGTCGTCCCTGTCAAATAACAATAATCGGTTTCTGTAATCCCGAAAATTGACCTCACACATCCCGAGAACAGTTATCTGTTGGAATAATTTGATACGTTTCATTGTTCTCTGATAATTCTGCATTAAATAAAATGTTACGATGTATTAAATTTCAACCCAGTCCGTTTTTGAGAATGTAAACTCATAATTAACGTTATGAGAGATTATTTGTATTTTTGTTGAGCTCATTAGTGTCATTAGCAGTGTCGTCATATTTTTCGCGTTTGTCGTTAGTAATTTAAAAAAATGAGTAATAGTAATATTTCTGTTGAACAGGAAATTAAATATGATGCAAACAAAATTAAATCTCAATCTATACTCTATCCTCAATCTGTGTGGTTCTTTCCTCAAAATACAATTTTTGACACCAATCTACATGGTCTTCACATGATTTGACCAAGATTATGTCTGGACTTTAAAAGAGACTGACCTCTGAGTTTGTTTCGGCTTTTCTTCTCAGAGTAGTCAGATAGGAAACGCCGATCTCATCTAGTTAGTAAATATGATTGGCGTGTAAAAGTGTTTGTACAAACCTACTTACAGAAATTAAATCAATTATCATTTATTTAAATGTCGTGGTATTTTTTTTTGCTTACACGTGTAATTCAAAGGCCGTTCAGCCTCTTAAGGTATACATAAAAATCATGATGGTGTCAATAAATACCAAGGAGAATATAATTAGAATCCATAAGCTTCTGTAACGTGCATTTATCAGGGCACGTAACCATTTGTTTTCGTAACACTGGAACAGCATCACGTTTGCTCTCCTTATTGGAATAGTCTATGCATCTCCACCTGAGCAGATTTTCTTTGGTTTAACCACCAGAAGTCCAAACTCTCTAAAAGATCCATTTGGCGCCAATATTTGACCCCAAGTGGTTAGGTTAGCAGCCAGTGTATAAAAAAATATTCTTAAATAAATTGAAATTAAGATCGAGAGCATATATAAGTAAGTACTTACTGTGAAACCTTAACCGTGAACCGCAATTTTGTCATAAGGTTTATTTTAGCTAGATGACAACAAAGGCCTACGAACGGACGGAAACAGGCTAGAAATCTTCAATCAAGATTATTTGAAAAACAAAGCCAATGACGAAAATGTTAATGTTCACGAGAATAGAGGTGTGGACGATTATGTTTACACAACCGACATAAAACATAAGATCGTGGGAAACACTTGCTCTAACACTCATAGTTTACAGAAGGTATGGCGTAAACCATAATAGTTTAGATAGGCAGGATTGCGCAAATCAACAATGACATATACGCGCCGACCTAAAGTACCATTTACACGATGCAAGGTTCTTGCTTGTGGCATACAATAAAATAGAAGCAGCAAATAACTTGCATAGTCAAAATACTGCACGTCTTTTATTCTTGCTTCAACATATGGCATGAGACAGGCAAAATGGTGTGTTTAGAAACGAATGCAAATAAATTTGAAGTGCCTATTGGGACACCTCGCCATTCACTGTGTGCCATATTGCGACTAAGTACTTGGATAAAACAAATTACTATAACGTATAAATTAATAAGAATAAATAAGTAGGAAGAAAATATGAACGATAAGAACGCGCTTTTTAAATATGTTCGTGGGTTCGATTAGTTTGATATGACCCAAATGTTTGTTTTGTATACAGATAGCTGTTCCGGGTCTAGTGCTTGTTTAAATATTGAACACCATGCATCCCAGACCTAATGCTTAGTAGAAACACAGTGTACTGTGTTACAACAATAACAACCGCGCAGTAATGTATTCAGTTCAAAGAACACATTCTTCAACAAATGGTGACATGTTGTTGGCTATAGACAGCACAGTTTTCGGTTGTGCCAAAAAACAGTTTTACATTTATGTTAACTTGCTAATAATGCTTTGTAAACTTAGTGTTGTCACTTGGACACAAACAACCATATTTTCCTTTACTTGATCAACGCTTTCGAATTGAGATTCATTGGAGTGTGAGATGTCAACGTATTTCAAAACAAAATACATACAGGTTTCTTTTTTAGGTTGGAGAGGAAAAACTTATCATGCACATACCTGATTTTTGAAGCTAGCATACTTTCATTAATCAAATGCTTCTACACTAATAATCTCTACATCATAAAAACATACGGTTTCAATTTATGCACAGTAAAATACTGCGAAAAATACCACTGTCTCCAAAAGAAGGTTCCATCAATGTGTTCTTCTTACTATTCTTAGATCATGAATATCATGTATGTATGATACAAGAGCTACCTATATCAAATGTAATAAATAAACCCACTTAACGGTAACATGACCAGCTAAATTGCGCTAAGAAGTCATGATTCAGATACCATTTGATGCGCTCAACTCATCAAATATGTCCAGCGTAATTTAGAGACTCAAGGAAACTACTAAGTATTTAAATTACCCTGTAATTTACGATCGGAACTTGCAATTTATTATTCTTGGAATACTGAATACTTAAGTTCTGCTGCAATTGTTTATAGAACTAATGATTGGTGTTTTATGTTTAGGGCTTTTATTGTAGCAGAAAGGACAATGCCAGAAACTCCATAGAACTTTGCGCCACTCAAATCAAAAAGTTATTTACAAGCCTGCAATATGCAGCATTTTACAGCTTATTTATTACTGTTAAATTAACATTTGTCCTAATATCTGTGGAACGTGCGGTTTCTGTTAAAATCTTAAAACAATAATGACATTGATTATAGGTTAGGTGCAGTTTATCATTCTTAAAAAGCGATTTAAACAACATATACGTTACACAATTATAATTAATATAATCGTAATATGAGTTTTTGTTTTATAGGTATTTCGAACTTCTTTTTGTTGTGAATCATGCGCAAAAGTAACGCAATAGGAAATTCAGGGGTCGAATTCCTTTTATCATTGATTTGTAATCGGCAAGATTTACTGAAAAACAATGTATTATGAAAAGGTCCTATAATCATAACAACTATTTTACCAACAGATATTTCCTGTAAATAGCTGGGGCAGGATCTGGCATTGTCATTTAAATGGTTTATCATGTTGCTAAGCAAGTAATAATTAGCTTTAGATGGTCCTTGAAGATTTTCATTATAACCTATTATAATAATAACAAATTGTTTCGAAGTTTTCTCATAATGATTCCTGAATGATAGTTTCATTTGTGATGTTCTTGGATTCGCCTCCCAAATTCGATCAGTTCCATACAATTTACTATTTCACTCAAGCTTGAATACATGTAGCTCCGTGCCGCACTGTTTATTTTATTCCCCTTTCAGTTTAACACAAAGCACATGACGATACAATACATAACATACACGATAAACACATATGTTACTTCACTGACCACAAGGTGCAGTAACAACAATGACCGAATTGCGGTAACGACTGAGATGACACAAAACTGGTAATCTTAGCTCATCGTCACACTTCGCGAGACTTCGTAATACTTCGGCTTTGTACCGCTCCCTTTGGAAAGTAGACTCAGGACTTGGATTGCAGGACTTCTTAGTTCTTTTATTTACTTTATCATGTGCAGTTTTTGTGAACATTTAGGAAAGTTTTTTTAATAAATTCAAAAGCTCACTTTACTTATTGCGACTTGTTCGTTTCCTGTGCATATCATTATCATTTTTATTAAAAACCCTATGGTACCTATTTGGTTAAATTCGATTTAATGTTGTTGTTAATTGATTTGGACATAGATATAGCCATTGATGAAACGGAAAGCCTCTAACAAGCTCTTTAGAAAAGACTTCGACATTTGAAGTTTAATTTATATACTTAGTCAACGACCAATGAGTGCCTACCCCTCCCGACCCTTGCTCGAGCCAGCCCGCGCCGCTGAGCCTGTAGCTTTAAATTCGTCCCTAAATCACTTAAATCCTGATCCAGCTAGTCCCTTGCTGCCCTCTTCCAGCGACGCCCTAAGCCGAGGTTCGTACCCCACAGGGGGTGCCCTTAGCGTTGTCGCTTAGTTTCAGAGTTAGTACATAAGTTTAAGTCCTGGCTGGAGGCCTTAATTTATTAGGGCAACCACAGGCAAGTCCGTCTAAGCAGACGACAACCTCATAGGTTGACCTGCGAGATGCCATTTATAAAAAATAAAAAAACCACAATGAGTGCCTGTAGTTTCAAACTTTCCGGATGTTACGTTAATTTTCCTACCATATCATATTTCCAGCACACATTTTTAAACGTCAACGTTAGAAAGAGGGGCTGGCTTTTGACCAGTAAGAATATACCGTTTTTTTAACATACAAAATGCATTATTGTTCGTGCCAAATGCAGAAAATAAACGAGCTCATGAATCATAACTCTAGAAATAATTTTGAAAATAGGCAACCTGAAAATATTTCAACCAATGAATTGTGGGAAAGACCAATCGTTCTCCCGTTTGATTTATAAACCAATGGTGCTAAAGTGTTTAGTTTATTTTAACGTAAGAGTCAAACAATGCACTGAATTCCGAATTTACTGGTTAGTTGCCGAGTATAAATATCTTATCATATTGAAATTATGTAGGTACCTTGTTTATTTATGTTATCATGTCGCGATAAGGTTCAATCCTAATAGTATGAATAAAGGCTCCCGCAAACAAAAGCGCCGCGGTCGCGCGACGAGCGATGCCTTTGTGTTCATATTCTTCCTAACATCGAACTGTATGTAGCAACATAGTGGTCCTTAAGGAAGGCCCATGCTTCACAATAGGAGACAATACAGTGACAAGACATAATAATATGTCAAAGATTTTGTGGATAAAATCTTTCGACATAGGTAATTCGTGACATATTTAACATAACTTGTCACATGACCGCTTGGTCACCTGAATTTTATCGCGTGTGCGTTCAATTCCTAAAGTACTTTCAATTATAACAGGTTGTGCAAAAGTCCTTACCCTATTGGAAGAACCTATAATTTTTGCAAATGACCCTAAATACATTTGTACTAACATTTGGCATGTCGTCAGGTCTACTTTGTCATTTGTGAAATATATACAAAGTATACGTCAACAAGACATGAATCGCTGTACTCTTAAAGAACGTGGAATAATTGTTGTCGGGTCGCCTAATTTCTCGTTTTGGCGATTTGCACTGGCTGGCATGATCGCCTGATTTAACCGTCCCAGAGTTTTTTTTTGTGGGGTTTCTGTATGACACGAGTCTATGTCAACAAGCCTCAGACTCTTGACACCCCTTAAACAGACTATCCGCCAAGAAAGCGAGGACCTATCGCCGAGACTTCTGGCAAGAGTGATGTCATAATTCGGGCTCGAATGGTCATAATTTCTGGCTATTTAGCAGTCATTGTTTTCTCGACTTAAGGGAAAAACCAAATAAGAAATCAAATAGACATAATCAATAAATTACAGCCAAAGTACATCGGGTGACAACTTTTGCGCCACCTGTTATATCTACTACCCGACATACGTTCTTTTAAAAATAGATCCAGCCAATGTAATTTTGAACGGTCACTCCCTGAGTCGGAATATTCCCATAGAATTAGTCTGCGAATATTGAGTTATTTTTTTTTGTATTAAGACAAATTCAGTGACCTAGAACCTAGGCATTTATATATATACAGATAAATATGTTTATACATCTATTTATATATTTAAGTACACATTATGTTCAGCAAGAATCACACATAATTCTGTAGAAAATTGTATTTATACCTCTCGGTAGAGAGTAGCTATATTCTTTGATATAAACTTACCCGATTTATTATGTCACACCAGGGGACGTCATTACGTCATTTCGAGAGGTAGTTGCTGAAAATCAGCGCTGTTGACGATAGGTTCGTCCGAAGTCACAGCATTTTGCTGAGCAGCGACCTGTTCTTGCACAGATGCGACGCACGACTTACTTATTGTTCTTATTATTGTTGTTTGTTTTGTTAGAAAAGTAGTCATTCTTCCACTTTGCAATCGGCAGCATGTTTTTGTACAAATAATGTTTGTTTTATTGTCATTTGCCAGTGTCGCAACACAAACAGAGCAATGTGTATTGTCTTTGGTGCTGAGAGTGAGTGACATCAGGCAATGGACAAAATACAAAATTTTAAATGCTGAATACGAGGCCTTTGGCTACTGTGAATATATGTGAAATTTGAGTCAACTTTTTGTAATGTGCGTTTTGTTTGTGCAGAATAAACAATTTTTCTTTCTTCTTTCTTTAGAAGTCGATCTACAGAATCTTGAATCAACGCTATCAAATTCGATTTCCCTAGTTTTGTTATCGACTGTGCGAAGTAGAACTCATCAACTGGTAAATTTAACCTATGGCTTTCGAAAAACACCTTACCATAAGGTTTCGAGATAGGGGTAATGATGGCATCATTTGCAATAAAACAGTTACAATATATTGTAAATGTTTAACGACAAAGTTAATGATTAGTATAAATTAGGCGTAAGATATACAAATCGTATCCTAGCCTGTCACGTGGAGTCCCTACTAACAGAAACCTTGGACTCTTGCCAAACCACGTTCCCCTAGTTACAATCGTCAGTGTCATTGACAATTTAATAATTACTGTTTTCCGCACTAGAATTTATAGCATCATTGACTGAAGTTTTTTCCCACATTAACAGTTTTGCTATCTCGTTGCAAAGTATGTATCTGAAAATGACACTGTTTATTTAGAATTATAGTGTTTATTTGCAATTAAGATTTAAATAATCTTATCAAGAGTGTTCAAACAAAAAAAAAAATGCCACAGAATATTCATCAAATAAATTGGATTCGTGTTTGTAACAGTTGAGCTATTACATCAAATTTTATGGACAGTCACGGAGAAAAGTTTCTTATCACGACCGACAATGACAAAAACGGACATCCATCAATCATGTGATATTCCATTGCTGTGATAGGTCGGCTGTGTAAACCCAGTAAATACTAGTACAAGATAACCATAACACATTCTGACCTGGGAAGTAGCAATCGCTACTGCTGAGCATGAGGTCCTGGGTTCGATTCCCAGGTCGGGCAACGTGTTATTGGGTTTTTCTATCTGGAATTTCTCAGTAGCAGCCCGAAGTCTGGATTTGTGCCCGGTAGATGGCAATAGGCTCGCCCCCTATTACATGGGACTTAAACATAACTGGCGAAATGTGGGTGTACTATAGGTACACCTCTGCCTAACCCTTCGGGGAAACAAGGCGTGATGTTATGTTATGTATCTTATCAGATATTTCCAACACCTTTATATCCCAAAAAGTAAAAAGGCTTAGTTGGCTCTCTTCGCCGACGACTGCCGTTTACTATACCGGTCACTGTCCCAACGCTATAGCTCGTACTCTCCAAACCTCCGCAAAAGTTTTAGGCGCTTGGTTCCGGAAATGGAGAATCGAGGTCAACCCCGATAAGAGTCAGGCGGTTCTCTTCTCGAGACGTCGTCGATTCCCCCTCCCCCTTCCCAGCCCGATCACTATGTACGGCAAGCCGATCCCTTGGGAAAAGCAAGCCAAGTACCTAGGCGTGATCCTAGATCAGAACCTTACCTTTAAGGAACATATCAAGGCGGTTCGCGCGCGCGCCTCCTTCGTTCTTAGTAGACTCCAGTTTATACTGACAGCCCGAAGCAAACTGTCGTTAAAATGCAAACTGCGCATCTATACCGCAGTCATCCGTCCCATCATGACCTATGCCTACGTTGTATTTGCGCACACTCACCCACGTCATCTCCATAAGATGCAGACCCTCCAGAAACGCTTCCTCAGAAGGGTTACGGGTGCCCCTTACTATGTCCGAAACATAGATCTTCACGTCGACCTTAAAATGCCAACCATAAACCAGTTCATGAAACGCTTATCTAAGCGTTTCTTTGACTGTGGCATCAAACATTCAAACCCCCTGATTTCAGCGGCCGCCCGCTATACTCCCTCCCGCATTAGTAGTATTCGCCGCCAAAGCATAGCTTAGTCGCCCCCGATGACGCCACTACCCTCCTCCAGGAGAGTAGTAAGGCCACCAGCACCCTAATTAAGCCCAAAACCCGATCGCCGTCCTACCGACCTCGCCGCCGAGGCCCGCCTCGAGGCCCAAATCCACGCCCCTTCCGACCCTTGCTCGAGCCAGCCCGCGTCGCTGAGCCTGTAGCTTTAAATTCGTCCCAAAATAACATCAATCCTGATCCAGCTTGTCATTTGCTGCCCTCTTCCAGCGACGCCCTAAGCCGAGGTTCGTACCCCACAGGGGGTGCCTTTAGCGTGTAGTCGCTTAGTTTTTAGTTAGTATTTAAGTTTAAGTCCTGGCTGGAGGCCTTAATTTATTAGAGCAACCACAGGCAAGTCCGCTTAAGCAGACGACAACCCCATAGGTTGACCTGCGAGATGCCAAACAAACAAACAAAATTCCAACACCTTTGCTCCAAAGGATATACGAGTAGCTGCACCTATTTCAACTCAAACATCTTCTGTCTGCATAACGACATTGTTATTTGATAAATAAAACTTTTTGCAACACTAATATCGTAAAAATAAACAACGTACTTTTCTTATTTGTACTGTGCACTGTAAAAATGTTCGTAGTCACCCTCATATTCTATTATTACGGGTGTAATATACTCATAAGGCGATGCCTGCGGCTTTATTGCGTTATTCAGCTAATTTGCCGTCATAAATGATCAATAACTGGAAGATCGAGCGATGAACCAATTTGATTAAGTCGAACGAGTTTTACTGAGTGTACTATTAATTGGATCGATTTATTCGATGAAAAGTCGATAGACGTGATATTTTTCAGAATTTGAGTACTTTAGGTACTTATAGTTAATAAAAAAACGGACATGATTCTTAAACTTTGGGAATTATTCGATTAATAACTGTTATATTTATGTGCTTTGGTTATTTTAATGAGGTTTATGCTTTAATGGTTTATTAAACAAAACGGATATTCGGTTATATCACAATAATTACGTAGCATATGCAAAGCTTAAGAATGTGTAAATAACGGTTATCATATGTACAAATACTTCTTTACAATTATTATTAGGCAAAAAATTAATTACAGGTATTCCTATTTAGTTTTTACTGCGACTGTACGAGCACGGTGGTACTTACATTCACCATAGAGCTACAAAAAGTTGGAAGCGGCATCACACACTCACTTAGTGTTCCGTAAGATCACAAGTCACAAGTAACTAATAATTTAATTGCTTTGTTTTTTATAAGTACCTCTATATAACTAGAAGAAAGTGCCGCGACGTGTGAGATTAGTTTAATTGCGCTTTGCCCTTAAGCGCTTTGTGTCAGAATGCTAATCATAATGACATGTTATGTGGTGTGATAATGATGTTGTATTGTATTCGTTTGTCTAGTCTGTTCCGTATCTATTAAATGGATATGGTCTTAGGTTAATCATTCTGAACAACAGAAGATCTGATTGAGCCTCAGGATAAAAGCGTTAGAGCTACACGTAAAGTGGTGATGAATAATTGTATTTTATTAAATATAAAACAATATTTTATTTGACCATTTTGTCGGCGTGACTAATATGTATATCCATGACTAGTACCTACAAAGAGCCTGAGCTAAGCTGCGGACAGACGGACGGACAGATGGAGATAGCGAAACTATAAGGGTTCCTTATTGACTACGAAACCCTAAAACTATCTTTAATACCTATCAGTAATTTTAAGAATAGATATTATATACATAACATACATAATATCACGCCTGTAATCCCAGAAGGGTTAGGCAGAGGTGTACCAATAGTACACCCACATTTCGCCAATTATGTTTTTAAGTCCCATGTAATAGGGGGCGAGCCTATTGCCATCAACCGGGCACAAATCCACACACTCCGGGCTGCTCCTGAGAAATTCCAGATAGAAAAACCCAAAAACACTTTGCCCGACCTGGGAATCGAACCCAGGACCTCATGTTCAGCAGTAGCCATTGCGACTACTAGACCAACGAGGCAGTCTAGTATTACATGTAGGCCTAAAATGTTGTTAAAGATGAACAGAATATACAACGGACCAAATAAATCCAATAACAGTTCACCCAAGGCTTTGATAATTGAATGTAAAAAAAATACTTAAAAAATAATGGACCAAACTATCTTTAACATATTTTCATAGAATATTCTTCGTTGTTCTAATTTGTTTAATTAGAGTTTAGCATAGGTACATAATAGCATATCAAATAACTGTCTATAGAGATATAATAGAACTACACTGGTAGCACCGAACTGCAATCATCAGACGCTAAGCTTCAAGATTATGGCATTGACCTTCCGAAACGTTGTTCGCCAGAAGCCTATGTTAAGTAACGGATATTCACGGGGTATAAAAAAGTTCTATCATAGAGTTTTATGCGAATCTACGTAGGATTAAATTGATTGAATCTGATGATCTTATCGCTTTTCCTGGTTGTACATCATAGATACGCTTCCTTCAGACTAACAAATGCTGACAACATTTTTAAGAGTATCTCCGGGCTTTGCAACAAGGACTTTAACCTGTCGAATACAGACAGATATAGCCTGACTGGTTTAGACTATAACCTGTCGAATATAGAAAGATATAGCCTGACTGGTTTAGACTATAACCTGTCGAATATAGAAAGATATAGCCTGACTGGTTTTGACGTTAACCTGTCGAAAACATACAGATATAGCATGACTGGTTTAGACTATAACCTGTCGAATATAGACAGATATAGCCTGACTGGTTTTGACGTTAATCTGTCGAAAACAGACAGATATAGCATGACTGGTTTAGACTTTAACCTGTCGAAAACAGACAGATATAAGCTGACTGGTTTTGACGTTAACCTGTCGAATACAGACAGATATAGCCTGACTGGTTTAGACTTTAACCTGTCGAAAACATACAGACATAGCATGACTAGTTTAGACTTTAACCTGTCGAAAACAGACAGATATAGCCTGACTGGTTTAGACTTTAACCTGTCGAAAACATACAGATATAGCATGACTAGTTTAGACTATAACCTGTCGAATATAGACAGATATAGCATGACTGGTTTAGACTATAACCTGTCGAATACAGACAGATATAGCATGAATGGTTTAGACTATAACCTGTCGAATATAGACAGATATAGCATGACTGGTTAAGACTATAACCTGTCGAATACAGACAGATATAGCCTGACTGGTTTAGACTTTAACCTGTCGAATACAGACAGATATAGGCTGACTGGTTAAGACTATAACCTGTCGAATACAGACAGATATAGCCTGACTGGTTTAGACTTTAACCTGTCGAAATCAGACAGATATAGCATGACTGGTTTAGACTATAACCTGTCGAATATAGACAGATATAGGCTGACTGGTTTAGACTATAACCTGTCGAATATAGACAGATATAGGCTGACTGTTTTAGACTTTAACCTGTCGAAAACAGACAGATATAGCATGACAGGTTTAGACTATAACCTGTCGAATATAGACAGATATAGGCTGACTGGTTTAGACTATAACCTGTCGAATATAGACAGATATAGGCTGACTGGTTTAGACTATAACCTGTCGAATACAGACAGATATAGGCTGACTGGTTTAGACTTTAACCTGTCGAAAACAGACAGATATAGCATGACTGGTTTAGACTATAACCTGTCGAATACAGACAGATATAGCCTGACTGGTTTAGACTTTAACCTGTCGAATACAGACAGATATAGCATGACTGGTTTAGACTATAACCTGTCGAGTACAGACAGTTATCGGCTGACTGGTTTAGAGTTTAACCTGTCGAGTACAGACAGTTATCGGCTGACTGGTTTAGACTATAACCTGTCGAGTACAGACAGTTATCGGCTGACTGGTTTAGACTTTAACCTGTCGAGTACAGACAGTTATCGGCTGACTGGTTTGGACTTTAATCTGTCGAATACAGACAGATTTAGGCTGAGTAACGGTTGTAATAGTCTACCTGAGACAATCATTATGGGACGCCCGAATGAAAATTAAAATTTCCCTGCAATGCGCATTTCTAGAAAGCAGTTCCTCGCCTTTTGAAAACTAAACAAGTATCCGATTAGGAGATTTTGCTGATAATTGCATGTTTATCCATATGTTGACAGAAGCATGGTCAGCTTAAAAATGTTTATTCCACTGCTAGCCATTTCAATCCCAAAGATCTGATGACGCTGAAAATTTAAAATGCCAGGCCATTTCCCGGGAAAGAGAGACATACCCTGCGGACCCATGCAATTTACCCGACCTGAATATTGTGCGCGCGGCAGAACGAATTAGATTATGTAAACGATCTGCCATTCGTCCCGTGCGTAATTGTTACAATAACAACTTTTGCAGTAGACTTTAGTACCGCAGCAAAGTCCTTGTTTTCTATTCCCGTAATTATAGAATATATTAATTCTGTAAATTGTTTCCAAAAAACATTATAACAAGACAAATGACTGCCTCATTGGTCTAGTGGTCCCAAGAGCTAGTGCAGCGCATGAGGTACTGGGTTCGATTCCCAGGTCGAGCAAAGTGTTTTTCTATCTAGAATTTCTCAGTAGCAGCCCGGAGTCTCGATGTATGCCCGGTTGATGGCAATAGGCACGCCCCCTATTACATGGGACTTAAGCATAACTGGCGAAATGTGGATGTACTACAGGTAAACCTCTGCCTAACCCTTCTGGGAATACAGGCGTGATGTTATGTATAACAAGTCAAAAATAAATTACGTTTAAAAACTAGATGAGTTCTGTGTTTCCTATCCGATTACTCTGAGAAGAAAAACCGACTCAAACAAAGAGGTCACAGTCTCTTTTAAAGTCCAGACATAATCTTGATCAGGCTTTAAGAGATCGATGCACATTATGACCATGTGTCTAAGATGGAATACGGTGTTTTGAGGAAAGAACCACAGTTTGAGTAGACCTGTCGAGTTATTGCACGAATTTGTCATCGACAACAATAACACATAACCTACTTTATTGCAGTTATTTAAAGATGTCACGACTACATGAGGCCTAGTTTCTGATATTGATTGTATCAACAATAAAATACCTGATCACGCAATGAGCTCGTCAGTGTCATGTAATGGGTTTATGCATGAAACATTAGCAATAAACTAACGTGAAAATGAGTGGTGAATGAGTTTTGTGATCGTTATCAAGGTGTATGTGATCACATGATATGTTTTCTAGCTTACTATGTGTTTTATTTTGATCTTTGTCGTAATGTTGACTAGTTATTTGGACATGTTTGATTGTTTAACAAAGATACCTATAGGCATCTTAGTATTGAAGGTACTGAAAATGTAAATCCTTATTTATTAAAATTAGGTTTTGACCATGGGTGTTTTTAACATACTAATTCATTTCAGAATAAACACATTTACGGTTCACAAAAACGATTTTCCAAATAAAAATAAAATAAAAAAATGATAGGTCGAAGGGTCGAAAAATGGTAGGCGACGGGGCCATTCATCAGTCCCGTCGCAAGGGCAAGGGGTTGGTCGTAGACGGAGGGCGGACAACGCCCTCTTCCAGCCCCTCTAAATGGGTCCAGGGACGGCGGACTCGGGGACGTCCACCGCCCCCCATACATCAGGACCCGAGGTGGCGGCGCGTAGTGTTCCACGCGCGCCCCTCTTAGACGTTGCGGGGGGAGTCTAACACCTCACTCCCCGCAACACGAGGAGGCCCGCCGAGGCAGGCTAGCACCAGTCGGGGTTGCTGAAGAATCATATGTTCCCGCGACCCCAACGTAGGTGTGAGATGGAAAAACTGTCCACTTAAATAGGTCCAACTTCGAGAAAAAGGTCAATCGTCGAGTCCGACTCGGCTGAACAAGGTTCGGGAAGTTACGCAATATCTTCTCGTCCATCATACCGCAGTGTCTCAAGACGAAAGTCTAAGACCAGTGCGTATTGCCAGTGATGACGCATGGCACTGAAACGTGGTCATTCACAATGGACCTCATTAGAAGGCAGAAATTCACCTAAAAGGCAATGGAGAGGGCTATGCTTGTAGTTGCCCTACGTGATCGATTCAGAAATGAAGAGATCCGTAGGAGAACCACGGTTACCGACAAAGCCCAAAAAATCAAGTGGGCAGAGATGACATTGCTCCCAGAACAGAAGGCCAATTCCCGTAATTAAAAACGATCAAAACCTAGTCGCAATCTCCTCTCAAAATCTTGTCAAAAATGTTAAAAAATTAGCAGTATTTTTGACAGATCGAGACTGAGATTAGAATGTCAACGTTCTTAATATTACAGGAATCAGATCCCCTCAGATGGCCGATGGAGCCGAAAGGTTCTGGAGTGCCGACCGCGTTCCGTTTCGAAGCGTTGGGAGGCCTCCCACAAGGTGGACCGCTGACCTGGTGAAGGCCGCCGAATTCCGCTGGATGTGTGAAGCACAGAAACGGTTGATGTGGCGACGCTTGGGGGAGGCCTATGTCCAGCAGTGGACGTCTTTCAGCTGAAATTATGATGGATGTTAGCTTTTGAATATGGTTGTTTGACTAGAGATAGCATGGCATGGCATTAAGTCCGCCTCTGTACATTTGTGTGGTTGGAGTATTTAATAAATGAAACCATGTCGTGGAATAATACAGACGATACTTTTATCCGGTTTCATGATGACGTAGGTAGTCCTAAAATGCAAGTGAAATACATTAAAACTGGTTTCTTGTGGCGAAACAAAACTTATTTTCCTTAAACGAAGATACCATGAAATTTTTTAGGTTTTCCTGTCCGCTAATACAAAATTCATCAGATACAATTATTAGGTACTGTTACATAATATCGAGGTGTAATCTCAGAGCTATTTTCTAGGGAACGCGGAGGTCATACAATACGCGGGCTCGGCAAAATGGCTCCGCAGCAAAACCAATTTGTCGCGACCCTTACGGTAGATATCCCTTAAAAAATTAAATTGCTGATTCCGTAGCCTCTTTGGATTCTTTGCAAGGTGGAAAAGATATTTCTGGGTTATATACATTAACCATTTTCTTTTCTCATTCCATTTTACGGTAGGTAATTGGGCGCACTCGAGGATTGTTTGTTGAGAAATTCTAACGTAGGCACGTGAATATTTTTAGAAGAGTATTTAATATGGGACAGGGGTCTTACTCCACTTATTTGTAGTTGAAAAACATGTACCATACATCGACATACGTCACGGTCAATTCTCACAGTGGAAATGTAAGTTTGTAATAGCAAAATAAGTTTTTTTTTGTGACTTAAACTACAAATTAACGATTTTCGGACTTTTCCCTTTACTTATGCTGTGAGTGTTTACTTGTGTATTCTATGTGAACGGAACTTAGATTTTTTAGAGGAAAAAGAACCGCAGACTTACTCCTTTAGTCCTTTGGTACTCGTATTTTCAACTTGATACCTCCACGCGTTCCTGACACAGACGGACCATGAAGTGATCATATCTGGGTTGGTTCTGTATTTTTTCCTTTAGAGGTACGGAACTCTAAAAATATAAAAAACCGTACCTACATAACTTCTCCTCACTTGGTTTGATGGATCTTGCGTCTTTATTGTTAATGTATAAAATATCATGAATGGATAAAAAAATTAGGATACTTATGTCAGTTTACAGTTTTACAGCTATTGTTATCCTCCGGGGAGTTTCGCTGGTTTTCTAAGTACAATCTTGAGAGTTTTCCTATCGATTCTTTATTAATAAATAACATCTATTAATAAATACAGTCTCTATCAAAGGTCACGTTTATAAACAGTGCGGCTTTACTGGATATCCCAGTTCTTTATTGATTTTTCGACCTGTATAACGTGCTTTCGATCAAACCGCTATGTGTATCAATTAATATTAACTTAACTGTAACTTTGTGAAACGGGATGCCTCAAAGCCTATATTTACTGGGGATAATTAAATATTATATCTATGGATGTTGTTAATATTATAGCGTAAAGTTAAGCTTAGCACGAATTCAGTTTTTAAGTCTCGTGCACACTGGCCCGACGCCACAGCGTGATACTAACGCACCGCGTGTCGTGCGACGAGCGGGGCGTCGCGCCGTTTCGCGGGAGCCTTTACATGAATTCTGGTAATACAATTTAGTGAAATTTTACTGTGCAGTAACTTAAGATTTATGGCTCTTACACACTGGCGCGACGCGACAGCGCTACACAAAGGCACCGGGTGACGCGCGACGAGCGGTCACCCGGTGACTGAGCCTTTATGTCTGTAATGTTGTAAGCACATACTTTTATTTCCAAATAGATAAATTCTGTTGTACGTACGTAGTACCTACACAAGTACTCCAAAAAAGTTCGTCCGCGTACTGCCATCTATTTATATGTATGTACCGAAATTAATAATACAAAAAATACTTTAAACGCAGACCTTTTTACGAAAAGGTTCCGCAGACCTTTCAGTTCTCAATTAACTTCTCTGATATATTCCGTACAACGCGAATACTTTGGTGCCTAATTTAGACCCTGGCCTTAAATGAAAATAAAATAAAAATAAGGACAAAAACTGAGAGAAAATCGTTAAATTTGATGTCATAAATCATGGCGATCCTGTTATGCTTTTAAAGAGCTTTCTTGTGTTTTTGTGCGAAGCAGAGTCACATTATGACGCGATCATTTGCGAGACATTAGCGGACTGTGCGGAATGTGCCGAACAAAATATTGTTAAGTCACAATGAGTAATGGGAAAATAGAAGTGGTATGTACACCCGGCTACATATCAAGCTCCGGTATAAGCTGATCTCCCATAATAAACTTTTGACTTTGACTTTGACTTTACATAAATAAGGTGTTTACAATCTTTGTGATCCCTTTACAATCTAAGTACCTTAAATTAGGCATGCAAATATTAAAAATAAATTTAATAATAATAGTCGTAAAATAATTATTAAAGAAATTATATAATTTTTAAAACGAGGCATTATAATGTCAACAAACACATAATGTCAAATATAAAATCTAAAGTGTAGTGTAATTTAAAAAAAACTTTAAATGAATAACACTTATCAAGTAATTGTTTATTTTACTGGAAAAAATTTCATACAGTCTGCACAACACTTTTCTTAAGCAACGCTGTATTGTAGCTACTATTTTGTATTAGGTTCCTATATTGGGTTCTGACAGGCCCTTCTATGTTCTATTTTCTAACACCGTTAAAAATATTTTTTTATTGCATTCTATAGGATTTCCATACAATGAGAGGTCAGCTTATACTGTGGTTACATCCGTACCTACAACCAATGAATATAGGCTAATAAGTATATGAAAGTCAGCATTTATTCAAAGCTTTTATTTTGATTAAACCAATCACAGGTACTTTTGTGTGAAAAGGGGTCGGTCAGTCACAAAGATGGAGCTAGTTGCCCATTCCAAATCGTAGCAAGTTCCTATGAAGAAGAACGGGCGAGCACAGAGTCCACAGACTCTGTCTTGTTTAAATGTACCTAGTATATTAACAACGGTCGGACTAGCGTAAAATTGCCGTAATAAAATGGCGGATAAACAGAGACCACACGGCTTGACGTTGTTGCCTTGGAAGGCCTCTGGTGTGGGACGAATGCGCCATCTCATGTTTTAAGCATGGCTGGCTGTGCTGGCGCCGCTGCTGCGGCTGCCGAGACCCTCAAGCGGCGCAAATACTGTAAGTTAATGGGTAATTACTGTTTGGAGCCGTTTGGGATCGAAACGCTCGGGTCATGGAGCCCAAGTGCACGTCTCCTTTTTAAGGAATTTCTCGCCGCCAGGTTGACACTTCACGTGACCACAGGGCTAGCTAGTTCTTTGGCCAAAGAATTAGGATTGCCATTCAACGTGGCAATGCTACCAGTCTTCTGGGCACGTTTCTGGATTACAGCGATGCGGACGAGTACTTCGACGCCGAAGTGACCGTAAAACCAAACGATTTTTGTATTTATTTAGTTAGTGATTCGATTTAGTACTTAATGTAAATAGTTGCGTTATATATTGTGTAGAGAAATTGTTTCTCGGATACATGTAACACTTTTGAATTTAGGCTATTCCTGCTGCATGACTTAAAAAGTTCTGTCACCTTTCATTCACAGAAAAGAAAATTTTATCATTGCAACCGTTTTGTTTTGTTCAATAATCAATTTTAATCATACACACAAAAAAGGTTGGACGGGAAGGGCATAGTGCTACATCATGACATACTCACGTCTGGATTTATGCTATTTCGCCACAGTCGGAGCGTGTTTCCTTAAAACAGAGCAGTAGGTAAACTTGAAACGTATCTGGTAAGCCTATTTGTATGGAAACCATTACACTCATACAAGTACTACCATCATTATTGACAACGACTGTTCCTATTAGTGGTAATTATTTGTGATTCTGTCAAATTACTTAAATCCGTTCAAATGACCATGTTAAAGGTAATACGTAAGTAAGTAGTATACAGCACCGGAAAAATTAACTAAATAGAAACAAATTGAAAAAAAAATGGTTTTGTAAATTGCTCGACATAATTATATGGAACAGAAATGATTGTCGCTTTTCATGCAATGGTTGTTGTTTTTATTCAATACTCGCTGTTGCCCGCGACTTCATCTGCGATTTGCGTAAAATTGCTTAGATGCTTGTAATGTTCTATCTGTGTCACATCAAAACCGTACAAATCCGTCCAGCCGTTTTTGGGTGATATAAGTAACAAACTAACAAAAAACTAAGTTATTAAATCATCTAATTGCTCTAGAATTGAATATATTCGAATCTGAAACATTTCGGTTTCAATAAAGAAAGACTAACGGCCCGCTTGTTTCCGAAACATCTAAACGTAGGTCCCTATTTAAAACATTGCTCTGTTTGAAGACATTAACCGGGACAATGATGTTTTAAATGTTTATACGCGACAGCGCGACACAAAGGCACCGCGTTTCGCGCGACACGTGGTGCCTCTGTGTCGCGCTGTTACGTCGCGCCAGTGTACACGAACCTTTATACGTATTTTAAATATCGTTTCATTTCTGAGAATCGGGCCTTATCTACAATATTTTCAACAATTCCATTGTGTTGTAGTGCTGTGTAAAGTACCTAGATACTTCAATGTTATTTGAAATTAAAAAAATCTAGTAAAATTCGTGTTTTTTTTAATTGAAATGTTCACCTCATACATACATAGTTCCGCAGATTTTTACAGTAGGTATGTGCACTGTTCTCTTTTGTCACGCCATTAACCGTGACATTAGAAAAAAAATGGCGGCAGCGTTCATAATGAAAAGTGCCGTACTTATTCAATGACCAACGTCCGTGGTGATTATCTAAATTTAGAACTGTAACAATTTTATTTGGCGCTCTTAACTCTCTGTTGTCAATGCATATGTGAATATATACCATTACACCTAGTCACCAAGTGACAGCTCGCGTAAAAACTAGCACAAGGGTTGTTTTCTACTTAAGTGTTTTTTTTAAACGAATGCAATCCTTGGTTTCGACGATAAATATGATAAAACACAAAATGGTTGTGTAAACACCTCTTGATGTAGGTGCCCCACATGTTGTGTCTCTGTAGATACTAGGTAATCCAAACATAGTGAAGTGCGTGATAATTTGTCAGTTCAAATTGACAAATAAAGTAAACGATAACACGTTCTGAAGTCAAGAACATCAGTAAACTCGATAGGTAACTACGTACAGACTCTAAAGCGTTTTTCAGTTTTCTCCTAAAATATTGATGGAAGTTTTTAATTTTTACGAACATTCACAGTATTCTCGAAATTATACTATTTGGAAATAGGTCTTTTCTCAAAGTTGAAATCGCTTTTGTATCTTGCGTAAATGTAAGGTATTTATGCTTATGTGTCATGAATGTACAAGTACCTATGCACCTTCGATGTGAAAAACATCTTTGAAAATGAATAAACCAACATTTTTCAAAGGTGAGCATGTGTTAGGAAATGTTTATAAGACTGATGATGTACAGCATACAAATTTTATCACCATAACTACGTAGAGGCGGTGAAAAGTAGCTTCCGTAACGTGTTAACAGCCTGATTCCATTCTAAAGTATGTGTGAACGATATATCGCCACTTTTGACACATTATTTGAGACATCGATAAGTATCGATAAATAACCTAATTTAATAATCGACTGTGAACGAACTAGGTACGTGATGGGTTTTTTTGAAGAAAGTAAACCAGGATTGAAGTGAAAAAGGAAGTCTATATTTATTGGCATTTAACCATTTTATAGCTATTACAACGTGTGTGTTATATCCTGACAATGACAGATGACAGGTTGACAGATGACATTTACTAGAGCGCCACTGGTGGCGTATTTAAGACTAACTTGACACAAACTGTTTGCTTTATACGTTCGTTCCAACACTACGTCGAGTACGTCGCGTGCTTTTCAGTTTTTTGTTGGATGATTTACTTTTCACATTTTCCGACAGGTGTAGTCATGACCGCGTGCGCTAAATTGTGCAAAGAAAACAGTTAAACAAACTGCTAAATATACTGTGAAATCGATTCTAGTTTGACCCGTTATTGAAGTTTACAACTTTCGGAACGAAAGTAACCTTTCTTTGTACAAACCTAGCTACTCCTCTGCCAAATGCCATTAAAACTAAACCCACACACATACGTGGGACACTCAGAAAGCGCGAACAAAAAGATGTTCTATAGGTAAATATTTGTTTATTAAATCTTTTCAAAGTACCACTAGCCTCTATACAAAGTTTCATGCGTCTGAACCAGTTTTCGAAACAATTTTTCCAGTCCGCCGTAGACACCTCGTTTACAGCCTGCTCGAACGCTGACAGCGCATCTTCTGGCGATGAAAAATGTATCCCTTTGAGCAGGTTTTTTATTTTCGGGAAAAAAAAGAAGTCTGACGATCCTAGGTCAGGGCTCTAAGGAGGGTGACCCAGGAGTTTGACCGGCGTTCTGTCCAGGAAGTCCCTCGTTTAGAGCGCGGTGTGCGAAGGCGTGTTGTCGTGGTGGAGCAGTAGCACGCGTAGCCTTGTTGCCCACAACATCATCCCCCAAAGTTAGTCGACCATGCTTGAATTCGTTATACCAACGATACGATACGGTTGCCTATCGTACGATTCGTCCGGTTTTAGGCGACACTTGAAATCGTAATGCTCGAAAGCAATGTGGAGGGAAATTATGAAATTGGAACGTACCTATTTTTACTTACAAACAAACATATTTTAAAAATAGACTATAACTGACCAGTCTCTCATACATAAAAAACTTTTTTTCGCAAACTTTCTGAGTGGCCTGGTTTCTAACAGAATACTCATTTCCGTATTTTCCTTTTGCAGATGATGCTCTAAGTCGCGGTTGGACAAACAAATGAAGATCGTGAAGACATTTGGAACCGCGCTTAGGGTTGCCACGTAGTGTCACGATGGTGGTAGGCCGTAGGAACGTCAGCATGATGCGGTTAGGGCGCTGCGTTGCCTTCCTCGCCGCTGCGGCTTTCCTGCTTCCCTTCACTATCTTGCTGATGGTGGCAGACCAGCAGTACAACCTTACCTACAGTTCCAAAAGAGTATTCTATCAAGAGGTCAGTATTTTTACTTATTAAGCTTAATGTGATTGACAACCCTAGATCACGTTAATTTCTACTAAAATTAAGTAATTTTTAGTTTGAAGAAATTAATGTTGTCTAGGCAAGGGTCAGTGTAAGTCAGTCTGTCTAATACCTAACAAAATTAACCCCCACGACATTTTTGACTGGAAAACACGACGTATACGCATGAATGAGCTTAACACATTTTCGAAGAAAATTTAAACTTTAAATTAATCGACGAACAATAAGATGTCACGAACTCTTCCATCCTTCCAAGAAATTGAATTCTTCTCATAATTAATATCAATCAATCAAAACCTAAACTTTTAAGTGAGTTTAAGGCTTCGTAAAAGTCAAACTTAGACATTTACATGTTGCGGGATCTCGTTGAGATTCTATAAACTATAACAAAAGGCAATTATAACCTTCTTCTCATTTTGTTACTGAAACATAATATTGGTTCAGGACAATGCATTTATACATAATAATTAAATTCCTTACACGAGTTGCTAATTATCAAATCATTAATTTAAAAAAAACATAAATTGTAGGTACATAAAACATTTAAAAAATCAATTCAAAATGTTATTGCATCAAAGTTCAATTCGATGAGTCTTGACACTCAATTGACCCGAAAAAACGAAAATGAATTCAGGTCAAATTTCTTCTTTTGCAGAGCGACTTCTATAAAATTAATGGAACATATTACGCGCCTATATCCGCGATAACTTCACCTACTATTTCCAGGACAAAGGTAAACAAAGTTGTCGCATACACCGAGCCCAGCCAACGGCGAAGGCACGCAGCGGGCTATCTATACGTTTTCTGGACGCTACAGTGGCATATTCTTCTATATTAACACTTTATTAAGCACAAAATATAATAACATGTGAAAAATTATTATTGAACAGTCAGCCAACCGTGAGCCCGTGACGAATTCATAAAACGCGCTACGATTCCGAACTATTATGAAAATTAATTCATTTATTCTGAAGAGTCTCGCCAAGAACGCGTCACGTACGCGTCCTGTCAACGTCACTTTCGTACCCGCTGTTTGCTCAAGCCAACACCGCACCCCACGCTTTACTTACAGAATTTAAAAACAAAACATGCAAAGGTCTAAAGACGGCTGTGCACGACTAACAAACAAATTACTCATCCCTGTCGATGGGAGAGCCACTGAGCACCTGTGCCTCCAGTGTACGTGAAGGTATGACTAGATTGCGGCTGACCGATGGCATCGATAGCTCTTATCGATCCAGTTTGGTGCAATCGATTGACGTCGACTGCTTACATAAAACTTCGATCGACGGTGTGGAATTTATCAAACCATGCACTCTATTTTCAAATTAAATACCGATCGATGGCTTCATCGATCATCGACGTTTTGGGGCGATTAATATCGACTGGTCGATCGACCGCAATTTAGTTGCATCTTCAAGTAGATAGTGAGTTACGTTACAATTGTGATAATCTACGCAAGCTCAATCGTAGCTTTGACTCCTAAACTACACAGCATACACTTGGGGTGTTGTAGACGTGTTTGTGACTGTAACAGTTACTGTTGAGTGTCGGGTATCTTTGGGATTTTTCATTAATGTTTACTAACAAATGCAGCTAATTTAGATTTAAGCTGTGTGTTAGTTTTATTTGCATGGGGATGGGTTTAATTATAAATGTTTAGATTTCAAGATCATTAGTTTAAGAAAAAGATGTTCAATGAATATAAATCCGGATCGACTCTTTCATATACCTGATCGACGTTTTTATATACCGGATCGACGCTTTCATTTACCGGATAGATTATTTTATATAATGTTTCATAAACTTGGTATGGTATAAAACCATGTTTTGTAGGCCACATTTCTATTTTACCCAGTAACATAGTAAAAGAAGATTCGCCACGCTTGTTCACGACACGCAAATTTACAACTTTTTTTGTTTTTAACTGTATCGGTATCAGAGATATCGATTTTATTTCGGAAATGTTGATTCAGTGTGTAGCTAGCTGATGTCTCGGTAAGTTTATATTGTGTGTGTTTTTAAATAAACCCTTAGGTACGTGTTTTCAATTTGTTTAGCAAGTATCAACGAAAACACGACGAAGCTGTATCAATAATATGCATTTAATTTACTTTTAAAAATAATCTGTCGTTCGTTCGCCAACTATGCGTTTTAAGTGATTATGCATACTCTGAATTCCGTTACGTCATTGTATCTTTAAGCCATGTGCTAATTGAATTAGATAACTGTATTCCGACCGCGCGGCGACCAGGCGAACAACGACCACGCGACCAGCATTTTACTGACTCACTCTGTTACTAACTAAACTGTTACTTTTTTTTCATCACTATCTTTTTTATTATTATTGTAATAAATAACTGCTAATGGATCTTGTAATTACATAATTCATGATACAGTAGAGGGAAAAAACCGTAACGGAAATAAAATTATTTCTAAAGCAATTTTTAAAGCAAAAAGTTTGTGAAGTTTTTGTTATGGTTTTACGTTTAATGTACAGTGAATACGAAAGAATTTTAACTGTATATATATTGAAGCAAAATAATACGTGGATTACCACTCTTCGCATTCGCTGTCTGGGATGTAGATGAAGCTTTCCGTGCAAGTTGTAATTAAAGCAATTAAAGGAGTCAGATTGTGCCGGCAAGTAATTGGTTAGGGTGGTAAACGTTTAAAAGAGATACCTATAGCCATAACGAGCTGATTGTGAAGACGATTTGTGGTAATCACCATCGTAAACAATTTATTTCTCAAATTGCTGTACAAAGTTGACTTCACACGTATGTCGGATTGGACACCGTAAAACGCTCAGTTTTTTGTCGCGCAATTAGGCGTACATATTAGAAGCCAGTTGAGTGTATTGTCAAATGTTTTAAGAAAAGACTCACAAAAATGTTTCAAAAAAATAAAATAGTAGGTAATCAAATAAAATATCATAATAGTAACGCAGAGCTCAAAAAATATTTTTCGCCGCATAATTCTTAAAATTTTGAGCGGTATACCTACGCTAATATTATAATGTAATGTTATTAAAGACAATGCAATCATTGGTTGATTGATTTCCCATAAGAAATAACAAAAATTATTCCACTCGGCCGTGCATTTATTTTTTAATTTTATGAAATCTGATAAATTAATTTTATTTTGGTGTTCATTCGATTCAAGTAACATCAAGCGCGTCGCTGTTTTGAACCTTATGTGTTGCCGCGACACGCCAACGGTCAACAACGTCAATTACCTAAAAATTTGCTTCTTACCGCGCCTTAAAATTGACTGCAAGTAGATGGCGGCACGAATCGTGCGAAAATTGTTCTTTTCGTGGAAAAAAAGCAAAAATATAGTACAACTTGGTAGAGTATCCTAGGTGCCCGTTCACTTGCACCTTTGAAGACCTGATGCCACTGATGCCGCAATCAACGTGGCCACACCAATTATAAAGCTGAACAGTTTGTTTGTTTGAACGCGCTAATCTCTGGAAGTACAGTTCGGATTTATTCTTTATGCATTTGATAGTCCAATTCTTGAGGAAGGTTGTAGGCTATTTACCATCACGCTGCGACCCTCAGGAGCCGAGCAATAAGAGAAAATGTCGGAAAGAACGCTCAGCGAAAACGAAGTTAAAGCGCGAGCAGGCGATGCAAGGCGACGGAGTGGGTCGGGGAAACAAGAAATTTCCCGCGGACGAAGCAAACATATAACAATAATAATCAACCAATGTAACGTCGACCAGATTAGAAGAAGAAGTAAAAATGTTGGCAAGATAGCAATAACTACCACGAGGCTGTCAGCTTAGGGGGTGGGCTAAGAAGGCTAGTCTAATCCTATCTAAAAAACATTAACTCATGTAAGTGTGTTAAGTTACAGTAAACGAGTTTGCACATACCATTACTACAGTGGATGTCAAATAAAACCGCGTATCTGTATGCAGGCGACAGCGTCAGCTGCGTGCCATAACGGTTCATTGCCAAAGACAATGAAGCGGCAATGTCAGATGTCAGTCTGCACTCCAAGGAAAAAATGACATTGCACTACATTCTGTTAAGGCAACATTGAGAATAATCTTTTTTTTTTATTAATTGTATCGCATCTTTAATTAAATTGTATCTCGATCGCGAATCTTTGATAAGTTTTTAGCGAAGTTAACTTAGCGAAACACAGGAAAGGTTACTAGAAAAATATACGTGTTTTGGGAAATAATATTCAATCAGAATGTTGATCCAAGGTTTCCTTTTAAGATGAGGGTTCTTCTTGTCATAAACAAGAAGAGCCCTCATCACAATGCACGTCAGTATGTGCAGATTTGCTAAATAGATGGAGTAGATTAAGTTAATGGTGTTTTGTTTCGTTAGTAGTAACAAACAGCGTTGTTTAGCATTTGCCACTCCACACTGTCAATCTATTAGCACTCTCTACACTTTCATTAATAAGTTTAATCGTCCTCTTCAGTAGATGATGGCGGAAAACAATGATTTAGAAGCGTTGGCCATCGTGTGAAGGGGTTGACAGATTGTGTAAGCACAAGTATCACCACTATGGGACTTGAGTGTGTGCCACCGTTTCGCGTCGCACTGGAAATAAAGTGCTGACAAGCTGGTGATCCGTCGCCTTCACTGAGAAACATGCAGTTTCCCCTCATGCACCTTGCTTTGCACTTTACGTAAAGACGACGAAAAAACGATTATATATACGCACATTTTATTTGTAGATACTAACATTGACGATAACAATCATAAATGAAATGAATTGTGGATGTAACTGATTAAAATCAGTAAGCTGGCTAGTCTACTGAACAGGACTATTGCATCAGCATAATCAGCCCATAATATTCCCGCTGCTGGGACACAGGCCTCCTCTCTGTGATAGGGAGTACGTAATCCACCATACGGGCCCAGTGCGGGTTTGGCAGATGTCACTGTTTTTGAATTTTTGGTTCTAGGACATGCCAGTTTCCTTACGATCAGGATTATAAATTTTACTTATAATTTCTACCTTAAAATTCAATGGCAATGAGCTATGAGGTGTTCACTGGGTACAACTCTGCCCATCGCATAAAGAACACATAATTTATTTGTGAGGTTATTTCGCGCTTCATTTTAAGGCGCAACCGCATACAAAGATGGTATTAATCACTTGATCAACTTTAGACAAGGATGGCTGAGTCACTTATATACCTATACTAATCAAACCTTTAAGCGGCATTAAATCGAAAATAACAAATGAAAATCGTCATATCGTAACACAAGCCGTGTTCAAAAATGAAACTTCCATAAAACTGCCAAATGCCATTCAAACTTCCATACAAACGTCCATTCCCTATTTATACCCTTTCCTTCATCCAATCCTTGCTTTGTGCTTAATTTCTCAAAATAAGGAACTCTCGTGATTACTTTCATGTTTCTAGAGTCTAGACCCAGCAGTCTTCTCTGTGCGTTGTCTGTGAGTGAATAAATTAATTTAACATTTTTATTTTAGTAGATGATATCGTCGAAGACCGTTGCTAGGTAAATTCTTAAGATATCTACTCAAATGTGGTTCATTTGAGTAGATCCCAACGTTTCGTTTCGTTTCGTGATCTCTTAATCCCAACCTTTGGATTAAGTTAGGAGATAGGACGTCGAAGATTATGTTCCATTTTGAACAATAAGTGCTCCTCCCAAACTGCCATGCCATCGCCCTCGGCACTGTCTGACGTGCTATTATAATAAGCAGTTACAGTTTAAGCTCACGATTTATAAACGTGAGTTCAGTTTTACGGTGTTTAAAATGGAGTGCGTGTTTTGCACTTTTTACGTTTTCCAAGAAAAAGCGTTCTGATTCATTCTGACTGATAACCGTCAATCATGTGAACTGAGTCTGTTTTGCATGTAATTTAATCATGGTCTTATTTCTTGACGAATTTTATCCGTTTTGTACAAACATTACGAGATTTTAAAAACAATTTTCATTACGTAGCTAGACTTTATTTAATTCAAATTGAATTGCATTCGTATGTTATACAATTAAATCCTTTAAATTATAAAACGAACGCCCCTTCAAAGACTGTAGCTGCTTGCTTATCATAACTACGTATAAATAATTAACACTATATTGATCCTAGAATAGTTAATCAAGGCTTCGGAAACATTGTGGTATTACATCGATCGCATCATTATCATAGTTCAGTTCTTTAGTTAGTTTCGACATTTACCCAAAGTTATGTTTCCTTGACCAGCATGATGAGTAAGAATTCCCCGTTTCGAATAATACATCTATCGTCACCTTTTCGACAAAACTAAACCTCTTTCAAAAAACAATTGAAGGTGTCAAAGAATAAAAAATAGACCAATCACGAAATGGCAATTTTTCGTCTTCCTCGCTCTTTCACTGCCGTCCTACTTCTCGTCAGCACTCCTTCCCCATGTTCGTTGCGGTTGGTGTATATCTATATCCCAAGCCCCCAACACACATTCGCACGTACTAGTACTCACAACGTGGCTCAACTATCTCAAACGACGCTCTTGCACTTTATCCGCACTGTCACGTATGCCTTGTTTACAGGCGGGCGGTTGTTTGAAGTGGATACTTAGTTTATTTATCTGAGAACTTGTGTACCTACTAACTACTTAGAAGTTTTGCTGAAAGTTTTAGGGCTATTTGGAAAATGCTGGCACAAAACTATTACAACCACTATAGCGTAGGTCAACCAAATTCCCCCCAGTCGGGGTTGCGGAAGAATCGTATGTTCCTGCGACCCCGACGACGTAAGTGTGAGATGGAACACCGGAGTCAGTAAGAGTCAGTGACAGACCTCTCCGCCCGCCCCAGGGCGGAGGACATCCATGAGGATTTTCCACCCCGTCAAAATAAAAAAAACAGGTCAATCCCCCCGAGGTACTTCAGAATGCCTTTGTCGGTTTATTCTTAGTATACGTTTGTATAAAATGGGAAATGCTTTTCTTAAAGGACTGAATCCTTTATTATCGTAATCAATACCGCATACATTACATAAACTCTCGCCTTCTTACACAAAAGGTACGGCACATCAGTGGTAACATGTTGAGATACTAAGAGTGATTTTTTTAGTAAAAGTGTTAATATAAACGTCAACCGACTATACCAACTTTGAGAAAAACTCCGCGAACATAATCCCAAAAAACGCGTTTGTATCTTTCCTTTGAACGTTACTGAAATCATAAAATGAAATATTTGTATTTTAAACTTTTTTTTAAGATTCATAAGTTAATGAAAAAATATAAGAAAGGCACCCTGCAATTTTTTTTGGTACATAGTTTTAACTTCTCGTTCAATTAGAAAAAAACAGTATTCCGAATGTGAAATTGATGTCTAGGCGCGCACTTTATATTGTTTGGCGTGTTCAATTTAATGATTACTTTCCGTATCGGTATACTTTCTTTTCGGTAGTAACTAAAAATACAGGTGGTGTTTTTGTACTAAAAAAAAACGGAATCGATTCCTGGTTAAACTAGGTAATTCTTCATAATACTAAAAGCATATTTAGTTATTCTTCAACATCTGTTCATGGTTCCTTTGACCACTTTGCTCTATTACTCTTTTGCCTTAAGTCCCATCCCAAAAATTCACCCTGTAGGTATTTTATACGAGACAGACCCATAGCCCAATATGTTTTGTTTCCATGATCCGCAAGAGTCCTGCAACAACCGTGGCTTGCATACAGGGATAACCGTCGGTTGGTGCCTCATTCCATTAAATTGCCCCTCGTAAGTCTTCCGAAGGTCCGGGACTCTCGGGTTCCGAGATATGTCAAAGTATTTTTTTTTCTCTGTAATCTACTGTACACGTAAAAAAATACGTTAACCATACATCAATGTGGTCTCGACCCCTGAACTAGGATATCCTGTATGACAGGGGTCAAGATTTCAAATAATATAACATATCAATCAGATCCACCACCATCGAAGAATTACTTACTATACAAACACAGAACTTTCCTTAATAATACATTAGAATGTTAAAGAAACAATACCATGTCATTAAAATTCCGAACACGCTAACGATCGAGTCGGCCATGATTGTGAGGTTAGCTCACTGCATTCAGTTCAGATAACCCCACAACATTCTGCATTATAAGCAATTTCCTATGCTAATCTCGACAGAAATAACGAGACTTAAATGCAGGTTTTATCTGTTATTTATGAATATGATATCATCTATCTCATTATTTATTTATTTATTTATTTATTTATTTATTTATTTATAGTACATGGAGGATTTACAGCTAGTAAAAACAAACAAAAAAAAAGGGGGCTATAGCCACCAGGAAGCCAATTACAAATCCTCACGTATAAAATTTAATCTCACGTGTTCTCTCTCGATATCATAAATTTAATTGATGAATTATTAATAACTAAATTAAATTACTAAATAACTAACTAACTACCTATACAAATGAATATAAAAAATACTCAGGCGTCGAAGTACTCGTCCGCATCGCTGTCATCTGGAAAAGTGCCCAGAAGACTGGCAGCATTGCCACGCTGAATGGCAATGCTAATTCTTTGTCCAAAGAACAACCCAGCCCTCTGGTCACGTGAAATGTCGACTAGTCGGTGAGAAATTTGTTTAAAAATTAGATGAGCACTCGGGCCCCATGACCCGAGCGTTTCGACCCCAAACGGCTCAAAACTGTAGTTACCCATAAGGTTACAGTATTTGCGCCGCTTGAGGGTCTCAGCAGCCGCAGCAGCAGCGCCAGCACAGTTCGCCGTGATAGGAACATGAGATGGAGCAAGGGTATCGACACAGGTTGCGTCCCACACCAGAAGCCTACCCACCTTCCAAGGCAACAACGTCATACCGTCTGGTCTCTTTCCATCGTCACGTACCAAGCCGTTTAATGAATTATTTGTGTAAAATCTTAAGAAAATATCTGCATGAGAGAATCATGCTACACCAACGCCAAAAAACCACTGCGTCAGTTTTAAACAAATAACATACGAGTGACGACAATTTGGTCACTAATTCATTGCCAATCCGTATAACATAAACAAAGCAAATGCTTACCAATAATCAAACAATACTACCTGCATCGAGATTACAAACACGGCACCAGCGCATTAGATACAAATTAAACGCTGGAACGTGACGCTCGTGCGCTGCGTGACATTGTGAAACACATTCATCTCGCAAATGGAACAGTTCTGCTATAAGTCCGATACTTCCCACGTTAAATAAGTTTTTGCTGCACTTCGGAACGCTGAGCGGAAAAGGGAAAGACTATGGACAATATGGACAGCAATTAAGATTAAAATGTAAATGAAGGTAGCTTTTAACGGTGGTGCGGTTCTATGTTCTATGTTAGAGGGTATGGTTTCCGCACTTAGTCCTACATGTGGACCATTGTACGTGGTGACGGTGGTGCGGTTACTTCCCTCGAAAACGAACGTATGATCGATTGAGTGCATTAATGCTTGTGAGCTTTCTTTGCCTCTGTTCGAGGTTTTTTTTTTTTTTTTTTCGAGGGACGGTGGTGCGGTTACTTCCCTCGAAAAAACAAAAGCTCGAACAGAGGCGAAGAAAGCTCACAAGCATTTATGCACTCAATCGTTCATACAAAAACTCTGAAAAATAAACGCAATCCGTTGATAAATGATTCCGTTTTTCGCAACATTGATGGTCTCCTAAGACTACTATAACGTACGAAAAAACTCAAATATTTCGGGATTTCAGAGGTTGTCAGAGGACACACGTCCATGTCAAGTATAATATAACACAACAAAAATTAAAAGGTACACATATACATATTATAACATTTTCTATCACGGTCGTGATTTTTTTTGGGAACCCGTGTAGAATATTAAGCTTAGTAGTTTCAACCAAAATATCACAGTAAATGTCGTAGTTCAAATACCGCTTATTTCTAATGTCAATTCAGATGTTGACATTTAAAGGGTGGATGTCTATATAGCCCAGACAGTACCACAATATCCATAATCTTCATTTTCTTGAGGAAATTTTTGCCTGTTTTTTTCATAGGTACACTACGTAGTGGAATGGGCAGTTTATCTTTCTGACTGACCAATCCCTTGACAATTCTAAAGTGCCTGTGATTGGTTTATCTTCTCCTTCTTCTTATAATAAAAAAAAACAATTACTGGTCGTTATTCTAGCTAAAACTCCAAAACGGCTTAACCGATTTGAGTTTTATTATGGTTTGGTAGCTCCAATAAAATTAATGAAAAAGACAACGCATGCCAGACATGAGCTAGTTTGAAATAAAAGCTTTTAGTTTGAGTTTCATTTCGTAGGTTCAAGAAAATACTAACGTACTCAACCTATAACTGCCAAACCAAACCGAAATAGCAAACAACATGTCCATTCAACTCCATTGTTTCGTTACAATTTTATTGGAACAATAACCCCTATTTAGTGACTGATATCGTTTGAATTCTAAGAAAGAACCGTCAGTCACGCGAGTGTACGGAACCGAATGGTTTGATCCCCATTATTTGACTGACTTATTGGGATCAACCGCTTGTTTCTTCAAAAATTGATGCTATTTTGTTTCTTTAAGTGGGCTTACCCGCAATGCTTTGGTAAATTCGCTCCGTCTTCAAGTACTTACGTTTCGCTGTTGTTGTTATTTTGTTTGCATGTGTATTTTAGTTAAAGTAACAGTTGAATATAACCAGTAGTGTATTCTGTAACCACCGTGAAAATTTAAGTGAAGTGAGCGTGGAGTGAGCTGTCAGTACCACTGATGCTAGGGATTGACCAAGACGGGATGACACCGACAGCTCACTCCACGCAAGTCTTCACGTTGAGATTCTTACGGAATCGGCATGCTGAACGTTAGTCCTGAAAAGTACATAAATACCTACATACCTAGTGTGTTTTATAATGTGACTGTAACTTTTTGTAATTTTGAGTCCATCAATGTTAGTAATGGCATTTAATGATTTCCTACAAATTAATATAACTAAAAGTAAACTAAATATAACATAAAGTTACACGTTTTAAGTCAACACCATCGATGTGTTTTTTTTTTCATAGAACTAACCCACAGAAACCCCTTTAAGACACCAGATATATTGCTTCCACTCCAATAGCCTATTTCTTCTGAGAGAAGGTACAAAAACCTTTATAAAGTACATAAAAGGACGGTACATTTAAAGCAAGAAAGGGAGGCTGGAAGGCAATATTTTCCCTTTTTCGGCGGAGGATATCGAACCCTGTCAGTTGACGGGCGTCCTGCCGCAATGCGTCACCGGGTTTACTGCATCGTCAAGATATACGTAGTCCCTCTTATGTACACACAATAATGTTCTTTAGTTAGTACAGCCATTAGCCATTGACATTAAAATAAGTTAATTATGAAACTACGAACAACGCGTAACAAAATAAGCGCAGCGTAGTCAGGTCAATCAATTGTTAAGATATTTGATATCCTTCGTTAATTTGCCGTGTTATCTATAGCCATTTCAGTTACTTAGTTGTTATTTGAATAAACGGACATTTTAAGTTTGGTAGTCAATTCGCTTAACAATTATTTTCTCAGACCTTTTTATAGACACACAATAATGTTATTTATTTAGTCAAGCCATCGATATTAAAATAAGTCAATGAAATTACAAACAACACAACAAAATGAGTGGCAATTCTGAAATCGAAAATCTGGTACCTACCGCCACCCAAACTAATTATGTAGTCGAAAAAATAAAATCTCTAAATTACTGAGTGGCAGTCACCGATTAAATTGTTCTGAAAAAAACCTTTAAACCGTTGAAAGGAAAAACTACAAACTAAAAAAAAAATGCTCTCTTCATATCTTTTCTTAAAGTCAAAGTCAAAGCATTTATTTCAAATAGGCCCATAAAAAGGCACTTTTGAATTTCGCATTGGGTCGCATCGTATTCAAATCCAATTTAATTTAATAATTGCTATAAAAGTTAATTAATCTGTATTTAATACTTTAAGTTCTCTCTTTCTTACCGTTTTTTAAACATACTCGTAATTCGAAAATTAACCGAGTTGGGAAAACGTCCAAACATAGATGTAGCGACTATAAAAAATCGAATACGAAGTTTCAAATTGATTTAAAAGCTCAAATTATCAATTTCGTTTTTGGTTATTGAAACGGTAAAATAAATACCGACTCTTCCAAAATTGTTTTACTCAAATTATTGTAGATTTCTATTTTCTTTTAACGGTTTTTAATACAGCATTTAGGTACCAGTTAAACAATGACGCAGAGTCAAAAAAACATGTCACGCTTTACCAATTATCGTATTCCTGCTAAAAGTCTCATCGGATCAAATACACGACCAATTATTATTTTATTTGTTTTACTATGTTTGAACAACGTTTTTTTTCTGCGCGCAATACCAAGATAAATTCGCACCTTACGCCATATTGATTCGCTTCGCTTCGATCAAACAATATTCTATTTTTTGGTATTGACAACGTGCTGGGTCATTGAGATAAATGATGCTTTGGTACCTACCCAGTTTTATTTAGTAGTGCCCGAAAAAGTAGTGTTAGTAGGCACGTAGGCCTACGTACCTAAATATATAATAAACTTAAACGAAATAAAACTCGTCAAAACCCGTCAAACTCTCTCTATTCCGTTCAAAAACCTTAAAAAATACGTTGGTGATGGAATCCAAATTCTGGAATACAATGCATTACCGTTAACATTTCAAATTGAATCAAATAATTTGATCAACCAAGGTAAAATTTGAATGAATTTAATGGCACGTCGTATTATAACCTCTCTCACAAAAAAGTAAAATTTTTATAATAATTATTACGTAAAAAAATGAGAGCAGTTTTCATCCGCGTGCTAAAAACTCGTTGTAAGTGAAAGTACGATATAATATAAGTAATTGAACTAATGTAACAGTAGCTGTTACTTCACGTATTTATTCTATTTACATTAAATACTCTTATATACATCACCTATTTTGTTTCTCATAAGACGAACACCAATTGTACTATTAAAATGTATCATGTGCTGTATTCTGTTGGATTAATCGAAACAACGCCATCATTGCTTTGATAGACCGATATATCTAACAGAAAGATTCGTGACTCCCCTAAATTCTAATCATCAAAGTTTTATTCTTTCATTTATATATTTTCTTGTACAACAAAAATCTTTTTAGGTTTTCGACTTTTGCCACCACTTTAAGATTTTTCTGGTAGAATATTTGATTCATTTTAGTCCAATATTAGGCACAATTTTAGTCATTGGTGCCGATTCTCTTGTCACAAATGCCTCTAAACTAGACTAAAAATCACTAAAATTGGGTTTAATTCTGTCAAATGACGATTTTCCATTCTGAAATTGACTATAGTGACACAACTTAACTATATTTTAGTTTGACAGCACTAAGATTGCACTGAGTTATTAATTTAGTGAAAATGGCAATTTTGCTATTCTGAATTTTACGTTTTTTAACTAAAAATTTGATTGTCTAACTAAATCTGAACATGAATCTGACTATTTTTTATCGCGATTAAAAAGGTGTGGAATAAAATTAGGTGGCGTGGACTAAAATTCACACCAACATCTCGACTTCAGACGTGCAAAAACGGTACTTTAACTTTCTTTTTCTTTTTTTGCTCATATCTCGAAAACGGTGTGTCCTATCACAAAAATAATGAAAATTTCGACCCCCTTTGTAACTCTGAAACCACCAAATCTCTACATTTAGATATTTTTATTTTATATTTTCCACACAAAAAGTCATAACTTCCATATAAAACACGTCGAAGCTGCCCCAGGCTGCCTCCGGCTCTAACAAAGACGTTGCGAAACCAAAAGAAAAAAAAAACACGCACTCGCGATTGTCAAATTCGATTAGTTGTGTCAAAATTATTTTTAAATTTAGAGATTATTTTTCGCAGAATAGCTTCAAGATTTTCATAGTAAAAAGTGAGGAATTTTAGTGATAGTTTAGTTAGTTTAGTTCGGTGTACAAGAGAATCGGCACCATTGGTAGTGTTTAAGATTTTTTTCACCTGGATTTTGTCAGAAATAGCTAAAGTCTGGATTTGCGCCCCGTTGATGGCAATAGGCTCGCCACCCATTTCATGGCACTTAAACAACAGGCAAAATGTCGGTGTGCCGTATTGGCATATAGGTACTATAATATATACGTACACCTCTGCCTAACGCTTTGGGAAAACAGGCGTAATGTTATGATAAGTTTTAGTAGGTGGGTACTTATATACCTTAAATAATAGGCTCATATCACATGACATCGTCTCGTCTCGTCTCGAATGAAACTGTGAGTGAAAAAGCTGTCAGTGTCAAAATTGTTAAGGATTATTGACACTGACAGCTCTTGAACTGAGTTCAAAAGTGCTGATCGCGTTTAGTTTCATTGGTGAATTCAGCACTAAATGCCCTTAACCCTGGGAACTCTCTGCGGACCTCTAACTGTCAATTTGCTAACGATTCCCACAGACGCGTATTTTCTCACCGCTGACTCGTGTAAATTTGCCAACTGGTACCTATACGAATACGTATAGATACCAGTTTGCAATCGCTCATGGATTGAAGTAAAATGTCACAGAACACCGATTTATATAACTCGCCCGCCTATAATAATAATTAGGTACGTACAGTATTTAACCGTAAAACTGGCGCATCGAGTTTTAGAAAACGTGTAATTTGTACATGTCGTATTTCTGGGTTAAGGCTCCCACATACAGGCACTACGCGACAGCGCGACACTAAGGCACCGCGTGTTGGCATTTTATTTTATTTTTAATTAACGATGTTCGACCTTTTTTTTTGTCTGTTTAGATGTGTGTACTTAACACACATCTAAACAGACAAGAAAAACAAGGAACAAAAATATGTACAAAGGTGATGCTTATTTCTAAAGAAATCTCTTCCAGCATACCTGCAATATGTTTACTACTTGAATAGTTACGTGCAAAATATTATTCATGTATCTACGTAATGTTAATCCCTTAATTACTTAGTAGTGATTAAGCAGTGTTGATAAAAATGAATGTGAGTACCAATACAAACCATTTCTGGTTCAATGGTGCAATACAAACATAATCCTGCATTAAGACTATGTATAAAAATGAATAAATAAATAAAGGAGAATATGTAATAGCTGTAGCACGAAACTTTACACAAGAGTTCCTTATTGTTTAACGAAAGTAAGCACTTAGAAGGGATTTTGAAAAAAAATCCCATAAATGGATTAAATATGATAGTTTGTATGGATGTTCGTAATATTTCTCGATAAGAATTCTCCACCCGCACGCATGACCTCCATAGAAATGAGTTTGGTCGACGAAAGAATAGACAAACTAACAGACGAATAAAAACAGATAGGGCTTTTTGTCTATTCTATCTGTCATTTTCTCTATTCATCCGTCGACAAAACCCGCTAAATAAATGATTTTATTTCTGTAAGTAGGTAACTAGATGAGGTCGGCGTTTCCTATCTGACTACTCTGAGAAGAAATACCGAAACAAACTCAGAGGTCACAGTCTCTTTTAAAGTCCAGACACAATCTTGGTCAGATCATGTGAAGACCATGTGGATTGATGTCTGAAATGGTATTTTGAGGAAAGAACCACACAGATTGAGTGGTCCTGTCCAGTCAGTGCAGGCATATGTCAGTAATCGTGCAGCTCAACTCAAAACATAAGGAGCTCAGTGATTCGACGAACAACACCAAAGAAAGGCCATTGGGTAGGCCGCATAATTACTCAAACCACCAGACCAAGATTAAGATACAAACTAACTGAGATAATAAAAAAAAACAAAAGTAAAAAACAATGACCCACCAGGTCACGTACGCTTGCAGACACATGGCTTGGTCTCGCTTTCCCTAAAACTCGATATTAATTGACATATTAATTGACGCCGGACGCCCAGGTATCTACTTTAGTATCTAGGTACCTAAGCATATGATACATAATTACGTCTACTGAAGTGATTTCAATAATATCCGTGGGAAGTAGGCACTAAAAAATACTTATTACGAGTTTTATAGCTTTATAATGAGCAGTTTATGTTCGAGCTATTTTTTCCATGCGGTTTTATAGGTTTCCATATTAGACACGGGAAATGTCTTTTAAAACCTAGGAACAATCTAAATTTTTTTATAAATTAATTATTTTATGGTTTATTAAAGTGGACTTTTATTATAAAAGCTTTATTTAGCAGTGATATATATCATCATCATCATCAGCCTATAGTAGTCCACTGCTGGACATAGGCCTCCCCTAATGAGCGCCATAGCGCCCTGTCTTCAGCTCGACGCATATATATAGTCACTGCTAAATAAACCTTTTATGATAAAAGTCCACTAGCTATAGCGGTACAAATTAGGAAAATAAATTCTTCTCATGGTTAGGCTATTTGCTAAGTGATTCGCGAAGATATTTTTGGAAAATAGGTAAAATAGCAAGAGCTCTTCTACAGTATTTGTATACAAAGGCACGCAAAATGGCCAATACCATTACGCACCAATCCTGACCCAGCTCGTCCCTTGCTGCCCTCTTCCAGCGACGCCCCGACGACGAAGCCGAGGTCCGTACCCCACAGGGGGTGCCCTTAGCGTGTAGTCGCTAAGCTTTTAAGATTTCAAAGCCCTGGCTGGAGTCCTTAATTTATTAGGGCAACCACAGGCAAGTCCAGTTAAGCAGACGACAACTTCCTAGGTTGACCTGCGAGTAGCCATTTATAATAAAAAAAATACCATTACGATAGAAATCTCTTCTCAAAACAGGAACACAACAAAACGCATTACCCTCGTTGTAAGTAAGTGGGTAAAAACGAGAATGACACTCATACGGTAAGTGGCAAAGTAAACTAGTTTGTTTTTTAATAAACTCGGTTTTCTAAAACGAATGTACGAAATACATACGGTACCTACTTACCTTTCTTTTTACAGCATTTGTTTTTGGCATTACGTAGCGGTCAGAAATTAAGTAGAAGGGTATAGTGTCACGCATAAAGCATCGCACACACAGGCGCGACGCGACGCGCGACACAAAGACAACGCGTGTGGCGCTACGAGCGGCGCTTTTATCGAGTTGTCGTGTCGCGCCTGTTTGAGGGAGCCTTAAGTCTCGATCCCGTGGGAATATCAGGATAAAAAGTATCGAATGTCCTAATCCAGGTCTACCCATGGCCGAATCCGTTCAGCCGTTTTAGCGTGAAAGCGTAACAAACAGACACAAAATCAAATCTTTTCTCTTAATAATATAATTTGAGACCTTTTGTTTAAAATAAATGTGAGTCTTTCAATTCAAAATTCACTTACATTACGATTCATGACGGTAAACTGAGATAACCATCCGTTTAAATGCCTGTTGTTAACGAATGACAAAGTAAACTGCTCGACAATCCATTAAATTCACTTTATAGCTTTACTAGTAAACTACTTCTTTCCAAGTCTTTATCTAGTTCACTGTGTCACGCTATGCCGTTACGGGAGTTTGATTTCTGTGCGGATTTATGTCAATAAAAATATTTAACCGCCTCGTTGATCTAGTGGTCGCAAGAAGAGCTTCTTTCTGCAAGAGATTCCCAGGTCGGGCAAAGTGTTATTGGGTCTTTTCTATCTACAATTTCTCTGTGGCAGCCCGCAGTCTCGATTTGTGCCCAGGTGATGGCAATAGGCTCGCCCCCTATTACATGGGACTTAAGCATAACTGGCGAAATGTGGGTGTACTATGGTACACCTCTGCATTACCCTTCTGGGATTATAGGCGTGATGTTATGTTAAAATATATGTATGGTTTCTTTATTTACTTGCTTCTGTCCCCGGCTTCGCACGCGTGGATGTTAGAAATTGTCCCACAGGAACGTGATACCTAGACAAATGGTAGCATATGTCCATCCCCACGATACCGTCTATCTCCTTGCCAAATTTTATCGAAATCCTTGCAGTGGTTTTGGCGGGAAAAAGTAACAAACAGACAGAGTGTCTTTCGAATTTATAATACCTATTATTTTCCTGGATTGACAATGGAATTTATATAAGCTGTACCTACGTACCTCCGAACGCATGTCGCCTAGCGCCTACATAGTACGGAGTTTTAATAGCATAAATAAAATAAATGATAACTATAAATAATAAAAGCATTTTATTTCGGGTTTCACTGATTGTTATTAGAAATAATACACTCATACAGTTACACAACATTACTAATTAAGTTCAACTTAATTAATCCAGTTCATTTTAATTTAATTTAAGTGAAAACAATAATAATAATAAAAAATAATTATTACACAATTTTCATAATTTTTTAATGAGGTTTGTTAGTCGCATCAGCCAGCCACATGTCGAAACAATAGTGGGAGATGATGGTGCCATCAAGTCTTTCCGCGAGCGTGGCCAGATTTTTGTTCGCGCTCCCCCTCACTCGCCGCACCAGCGTGTGCCTGTCTTGGGCATAGTGGCGTGGAAGCAATCTACGCGCGCTTCCGCAACCATAGACGAAGCGCTGCAGTAGCGGGGAAGCGCCAACATCTTCCTGAACCCGTTGATGAACTGGACACGAAGGGCGCTGTACGACTTTTGCTTATAGTCAGTCCACAAGCTGCACGTGTACAGTGTAGTACAGTAGGCTCTAAAAAGAGTTATTTTCACAACTTTAGAGCACCGTGCAAACCTGCGGACAACCTTGTTCGCTCTGAACGACAGCGCCCTTCGTTTCCGCTCAATGTCCGCATCATCCTTTAAGTTAGGAGACACGACATGTCTTAAGTACATAAAACTGTCCACCTTTTCCAAGAGGGAGCCATTCAACGTTATGGCTGGCAATTCTAGCACTTTCCTAGACCCACCCTAGACGCCTTCTATGTGACAACCGATATGTTGCGCTCTGAGTGCCTCAATCAGTCCATTCACATTCAGGTTAAAATATGAGGGAGAGCTAAATCCCCCTGCCTCACCCCACACTCCAACCTGTAAGGGTCCGACAATATGACCGCCCACTTCACGTTATTCACCTGGTTCCCTTACCAATACCTTAAGATGTTAATTAGTTCATACGGTATCTAGGATGAACTCATCTTATTCCACAAAATATCGTATGAGACCAAGTCAATGGCTTTCGATAGGTCGAGGGAGCAAGCGTACACAGATGTTTTTCTTTCGGTATAGTATTCATTTTTCGGTGGATTATCATGCTGAGTGGAAGCCTTCTTGTCACAGTCACGGCGTGCAGCTGCCGATTATTTATGTTCTGTGTTCGTAATAATAAATCAGCTTTGTTTTTTTTTTAGTTTTGTAATCGATTTATTTTGTATGAACGTGTTCTGTGACAAATAAATCAATTTTTCTTGCTTTCTTTCTTGTTTCTAACAGCACTCTTAAAAGTCTTAAAACACAATATAGCAGCTTCTGTAGACAGTCCCGGCCGAAACCCGAATTGATTATCGTGCAACTTTATGTATTCGTTTAATTGTGTATTAAGAATGCTGTCAAACACTTTTGCAACCATTGCAGCTAGAGAAATAGGTCTGTAGTTCGATATCTCTGACAAATCCCCGTTCTTTTTTTTTACTACAGGACTACGACAGTCCTCATTATGTTAGCAGGCAGGTATGAGTGAGAAATACAAAAGTTGTAGAACATAGCCAACACCCTGCACATATGGGGACCAGCATGCTGTATATGTTCCACACCGAATCCGTCGTGATCAGGAGATTTCCTAAGGGAAATCGTTTTCCAATCCATGGCTGAGATTCTGTTATCAACATATTTCCCACTCACCCCTCCATCCTCGTCACAGCAGGGGTGCTGTGACGAGGATGGTCCTAACGGAGACCTTACAATAAGAAGCCAGCTTATGCTGGTTTTGTTTCCACTGACGATGTGCTGTCGTCTGTACCAACAAAAGTGTAAATCTAATAGACAGCATATTATATCGGTAAACAGGGTGGTAGTGACATCAACTTCAGCATAATACTCGTATGGTTCTAGATACCGTAACGTAGAATGTGTTCGTTGGTTAACAAAACACAAATCTGCTGTTTCATAGATAAGTACAATACCTACTCGCTTTTTTTATTTTTTTATTTTTATGAACACACAGTAAGACACAAAGGGACACGTTTTTTGCTTGTTATTTTGTAATTTCTTTATTATGGATGCTTTTAACGTGCACGTCTTTCTACATCGTTATTTTTAACATGACTGATGGAACCAATTTAATGTAACAATTTTTATTTATTAAAAGAGTGTCCATGGAGCTTCTTGCCCGTTCTTCTCCATAGGTACCTAGAACGCTTTGGAATGGGAAACTAGCTTCATCTCTCTGACTGACCAACCCCTTGACAATCCAAAAGTGCCTGTAATTGGTTTATTTGAAATTAAGTTTGAGTTTGAGTTAAAATGTGTAGAACAGCTTTTTTTTATTACCGACGGACACTCAACGCATGGGGACTCAAAATCATGTGTCGTATTGAATCCACGGTACCAGGTTGTGTGTCGATGTACCTGCCATTCTGTATATTATTCTATTTTTGAAGACCAAACGAACATTGTACTAGAATAAGAAGAACAGCATTCTGATATTTAGACTAGACCGACCTTTACACTAGAACAAAACTCTTCATTACTCCAAGACATACAAGACAAACTAAAAGCATACAAAAGCATTACACACGTTGCACGTAGCAACACGAAGGTATGCAGCATGCACACGTATACCTGGGTATTACCAGATGCCAACTGAAATACTAAACCTCGTTGAAAATAGAGCTAAGACTCCCGAGAGCATTGTGCACATGTTAGCGCGTTGTCATCATTTCTAATTTGAATTGTACCGGGTAAATAATGCCTGGTTTCTAAACCGTATATAACAAAATAACTATTTTTGTTTTATTTGATGACTAACTTGTATCAGGCATGGAAAATCTTTTTTAAATATATATACCGTATCCTGACAGAACTAGTGCATCAATGGCAGCCGCTTATAACCCCAATCCTTTAAAAAAATAGGACTCAAACTGTAACCGTAGTAGTTGTTTAAACACTGTTTTAAAATAAACACATTTATTAATGTTACAGATAAAATAATGTTACAGAATCCACCTAGCCTTTGACCTTATAACCTTTTATATGTGTTAGTAAGTGTTAATATGTGTAACAGAAATAAGCAGTTTTACGTATATAATTGCATTGCACGGTATCGCAACAACTATTTTGGCAACGCTGCGTTTACCGGTCACACTTATTAACACAGTTAACACTTTTATATCCTATTATCATCATCATCATCAGTCAATTGCCGTCTACTGCTGAACGTAAGCCTCCCCCAAAGAGCGCCAACCATCGATCGCAGTCCTGAGCAGTCCGCATCCATCCGCTGCCAGCCACCTTCTTCAAATCTTCGATCCATCGTGCCGCAGGATTTATCTGTAACAGATATATTAATAGGTAACCATTACATTTATGTATGTATTTTGGGTTAACACATTGATAAACACATTTATAAGTGTTACATAATATTTGATTCTGTTATCAATTCAAATTGTAACACTTATAATTCTGTCATCTTTATGAAGGTATTTTTAAGTCCCTGCGTTTTACCAACCATATTCTAATATTTGCTATAGATAAGACAAACAATTACGAAAGTTAGCTTATACAAAGATACGTAGATAATATAAAAATATTATGAAATTTAAAAATGTCTTGTTAGTTGAGATTTTCCAAAACTCACGGACACTGCTAGACTCACGTTACTAGGACGAACGAAAACTACTAACTTTTTGCTGTAGTCGAGTCCTTAGTCCACATATAGTATAATCAGCCTATCATGTTCCCACTACTGGGACACAGGCCTCCTCTCTGTGAGAGGGAGTGGGCCGTAATCTACCACGCGGGCCCAGTGCGGGTTGGTAGTCACATGTCTTCGAATTTTTGGTTCTAAGACATGCCGGTTTCCTCACGATGTTTTCCTTCACCGTTTTGAGAGCAGTGGTGATGAAATAATGTACACAAAGTAAAGCGCCTGTCTGGGTTCGAACCTACGACCAACAACTCGTAAGTCGCAGCCACTAGTTACCACTGGTTACCACAGTCCACATAATAACGATCAATAACACATAATATAGTTTGTTTGTAGTAGTTATAGCAAAGTTTGACAAGTTCTTACTTCAAATTGTCAAATCAAAACCCGGTTGTATATCTCTCAGCCTGCCCAAAGGTTCAAACTAAAAAAACAAACAAAGGTCACGTGTATTTATATCAGACTGGATCATCAAGTTCATTTTGAAGAGACTTTTATAGTAGGTATTTGCTTTGCAAATCCGATGCAAAATTTATGTTAAAAAACAAAAATTATTAAAAACTACCTAACTGCAGTTTATTTAGTTCTATAAAAGCGCTAATAAATAGGTAAGTAAATCGTTTACCAACTTACCATACCAATAAGAAATATGAAAGTTATTCATATTCCACATAAATCGACTCCTAAGTCACATAGAGGAACGGAACTCAAATTCAAAATATTTATAGTTATTAAACCATTTAGGGGCACTTTTGAATTGACAAGCAACTAGAATCTCCTAGGAACCTTTCAAATCAAGATATTACAAAATCATGAGTAAATTATTCTTGTTGCTTCTGCATTGAGACCAACATACCAACCAATAAGTCAGTATTCACATTTGTTAGTCATCATGTTTGTTACGCATTTCCGCTAAAATAGCTGAACAGATGATGATGCAATTTGGTACATGGGTAGTCCTGGAGAAGGATGTAGGCCACGTAGGACGTAGTTTCATTCTGAATCGCAGACGAAATCGCGGGCACCAGCTAGCTTTTGGAATAAAATTACTCACAGTCAAAGGGGCAGTTCCTTCATTGTATTATTATTTTCATCAAAAAGACAACAGAAACCAGTTGTTACTAGAAAAGTCAATGATAAATGTAGCTTTTGTTTATCAACAAAGCCTATAGAAAAAGAAACGTAACGACTTTCATTTTGTCGTATTGAGATTTGACACTACAAGTACCTGCCTAAATTACCCCTATATCGTTATTTGGGTAATTTGGGCATATGTCTCCATCAATCAGGAAACAATCCGTAAATCATTGGACAGCAATCTTTTTTACTTCCAAATTACACCTTGAATATAGTAAATTCAACATTAAATGTAATCATTAGAGCAGCTATCTAAGTCAGCTCTGTTTCTACGTAAAGTGAACAAGTCACGGTCAAGGGTAGAATGTTTAGTTTAACATGTAATGATCCTAATTAATTAAACCTTACGACGACGAAGCGTGTTTGTCTAGCATTGTAGGAATCGTTTTTCGAATCAATTCAAAAATTGGGTCGAGCTGGAGAGTCTGTTCTTTCCCTGAAACGAGGTGAAACCAAATACGATCAAAGATCACTGCCATTGTGATCTTATTAATACATAGGTAAGTACGCCATTTAAAGATCATGAAAAGCAAATCAAAGATTCTATTCCCTACACGCAGAAAGTAAAATAAAAAATTAAAAGGAATCAAAAATGTCAGACTTATATTTGTGAAAATAAATCTTATTTTGCTCTGAACATTTACGTATCGCCCCTAATTTTGTTGGCAGCGCGCAGCGGCGCGTGCCTTTCAAGTAGTGCATACCTACGTTAGGTCTAGTGGATTACTATTGTTTCTCACGCTTTCGAGTTGATGCATTTTTGTTTTATTTGTTTTTTCTTTAATTTTCTCCATAAAAATTATGGTTGAACAGTCGCTCGCTTGTCTTTACTTAACTCTAAGCAACGTTTATAAAGAAACACCAAAGTATTTAATCAATCCCCGTATTACATTTTCCTATTTAAAATTGCACTCTGCACTCCATTGACGAGTCTTTATTTTTGAGGCAGGAGACAATAATAGAAAAAAATAGCCTGATTTGATTACCACTATAACTATTCACAGATGTTTAAAATTAACCCCTTAAACAATAACCTTTAACAACAAAAATAATGTCAACTAGCTGACCCGCGGGGTAATTACGTAACACAGTAACAGTAGCAATCGCTTTCATTTTGACAGTTCAACAACATTCTTTGCTCTATTTACGTTGTTGAGCAGACACATTTTTCAAACTACGAAGCAATGGATTAGCAATATCCTTCAAAATGATTCAGATTGTGATTGATCGTGTATTAGGCTATTAGGGTGCCGGTGAACTGTGTACCTCCTCAGGTTTTTTTTATCAGATCTTATTTTTTCCCCTATTTTAATAGTTATTCTGCTATTCGGGGCGGAGACAAATCCAACAAATTAAAGAACATAAAAATCGGTCCAGCTGTTCTTGAGAATGGTGTGACTAACCCGACTTACACTTGACCTTTGCGCAACAAAAGCGATGACGTAACTACCTGTACACAAATAGCCACAGAGCACAGAGCACAATAGACCGGACGCGGTTCCGTGTCACAAGCCTGCAAGCCGCGCGCTCGCGAGCTCTTTTGTTGCACATCAAGTGACCCACTTGCAGTGGCTCATAAATCTGGTATGTCATAGGTATAAAATGCACGTGTTTTTATGTTTAAGTTTTGCAATTAATTTTCCTTTGACAGAGATTTTAATCATTGCTTTATGTGTAGATTTTTTTTGTACATAAAATATGTTGAGGCTGGGCAAGAATAAGAACAAGAGAAAAAAAAAGTTATCCATGGCATACCATTGTCTGTTATAGGGAGAAAGGTTGGATTTGTTTCTGAAAAAGCTTGATGCTTGCTTGAACATGTAACATTTCTTTGACTAACATAATTGTTATAAATAGTTGCCATTTGTGTAGGAGACTAGTCAAATGCTCAGAGAGCCTGAGCCTGAGACTAGTCAATCTACAATAATAACATTTTAGCCTTAAAGAGCCCTTACACTCATTAATAAACAAAACAACGCTTAAGGATGCGGACACGCATGTCAACGGAAGTCTCCGTGTTTGTTGCTTATTCTCATAAGTACTTATTAGCATAGTCGGATCCTGCTTGTTTCGCGTTAAGTCCTTTCATTGTTATCCTTAAACAAACCATGTAGATATTTGACAGATAGGTACAGATTGCGCTTAGTTTATCCGGGTTACAAACGATAGGATGTGGATTTAAACGAAGTTTAGTAGGATTTAAAAGACACAGGGTCAAAAAAACACACTTTTATCTACCATAGTTAAACGTTTTCCGTCTTATTACAAAATAAGGTTTTTCTTTAGACATGGTTTAAAACATCGAACCTGTTTTTTGAAATAGCAACCTTACAGAAATTTAAATACATTTCCTGTCACAAAACTGTCCACTTAGTTCGGTCTTAGGTTGTCAGTTTTGTATTAAGAACTTTAGAGAAGTTCGAAATACAAAAACGCCTATATTCTGAAGGAGCTTTTGCCTAAATAAATACCTGAATGGTTTCAAAGACTGCAAAATGTCTCGTTGTTATTCATTTTAACTCTTTCACTTACATTTCCCAATAACACTATAATTTCGAACATTGCTTTATGATTGAAGCTATTTGCGGACAGGGATACTAAAACAGATTTTATGGATAGATTGTAAAATAAATAGTAAAAAAAAATATTATATTTATCTTTAAATATTATAAATTAAAGTCATTTTTCGTGTCTGTATAATATGTGATAGCGTTGTTCTTCTAAACCACTCAACAGCTTTTGATGCGGTATTCATAATAATTTAGATAATTTATTCCGGAAGGTTTATGTATCATACATTTATAATTTAACTTGCAAAGCATAATCATCCTATAACGTTCCCACTGCTGGGACACAGGCCTCCTCTCAGAGAAAGGGAGAGGGCTGTAATCCACAACCTGGGCCCAGTGCGGGTCGGTAGATGTCACATGTCTTCGAATATTTCTAGTAGTTCTAGGACATGCCACTTTCTTCATGATGTTTTCCTTCACCGTTTTGAGAGGCAGTGGAGATGAAATAATTAACTCAAAGTATAGCGCCACTTCTGCTGAACTTGCATCTTTTGTCAAGTTATAAATACTGTGCGAAACAGGGGCGGGTCGTTAGTGAATAAAATGATTACAATTTAAGTAAGCTGATAGACCCGCTTGTCCATTAGTGATATTTACTTATCTATGCATTCAGTGCTCTATGTACGTAAAGTAGAACGATATTATATATTTACTTTGCGATTGAGAGACATCAAAATCAAAATATTTTCATCAATTAGTTACTGGCAGGCGCGACCATCTGATGTGGTACCCAAGACCGTAAACGTTTCCCCATTAACGAATTTCGGTAAAGGCTACATAAATTCGAAGTTACGGGTAGTATTTCGACTAGACTTTGGCCATCTCACTCAATATGACGTTAAAAAAAAAATACTTTTCAAGAATAAATAACAGGCGTGATGTTGTATTAGGTGAACATTTTAAAGGATACAACTGTGGTAAGGAATACACAGTGTCGTCCACTTGCAACCATTGGCAATTAAACCAAAGTCATTTTGATATAATTAATTTTATGTAATATTTGAATTGTTTTTATATTTTTGTTACGGATTTTAACGTTCTGCATCGTTCTCACGTACATAATTTCAACATGAATGATGTAACCAATAAGTGTCCTGTACCTACTACGCTTTGGAATGGGCAACTATCTTCATCTTTCTGAACGACCAACCTTGACAATTCAAAAGTGCCAGTTATTGGTTTATTTGACATCAAATGTTTGAGTTAGATCATCGTCTAATAATCCGTTATGCGCTGACCTAAAGACGAAAATACAGAGACGATGATATTTTAACGAGGAGGATTTAGCTAAACCCGTCATTATGAGGGTTGACATTATTATCGGTCGTAAAATACGTCTGCGCTCCTCATAAAGTGATGGACGGATAGACGGACGGACGAAACACTAAGTGCCGATTTCCTTAATTAAACTGAACGCGTTTAACACACACGAGCTGTCAGTGTCAATATTCCACAGATATTCAATCAAAAATAACTGAGTTTTATAGCGTGTGGCACCATTCAAAAAGAGATTTATGTATTGGTCACTGTCAGAGGCGATGAAAGGTTTAGTTTTTTGCTAGCAACATTGGTGCCGCACACGGCATAGATTCCTACGCTTTTTTCTATTCCGATTTGCCACTACATCTCTCGGTGAACTGCTTACACGAAACGGTTTGATATACTAGCGCAGGGAAGCGAACCAACGGCACGCGTGCCTTTGGTGGCACGTTACAAAATAACTTGGGCACGGCATGGTTTCAGGAATTTAGATACCTAAGTCATCTAGTTTGTAACAGCAAAAGTTGCACTTATTTGTTATTTCATTTAAATAAATATAAAATTATTAATTGTAACATTACCGTACAATAACATAGCTATTATTGTGGAATTACAATATAGTTGCAAATAATGAGTACCTATTGTTGTGAAAGGAGGTATACAGTTTTATGGGTTTCGTATCCAAAGGGTGCCAACGGAGAACTCTTTTACTAAACCTCCGCTGTTCGTCCGTCCGTCAGAAATTACCCCTACATACAAACTTACAAACAAACAAACAAAGAACAACGCCCACTTCCCATTCATTTAAAAACCTGATTATGAAAGCTTATGTATAGTTAAAAGGTATTATAGTAGAAAGACTACCCGTAAGTTAAGAAAATAATGTCATATAGTCATTTTTACGATTTGAACGCTGCGAAGATTTGCCGTTACAAAATATAAATAAATAGATTTGCTAGAACGAATTGTTTAGCACACGATATTTAGTCTAAAATAGGAATACTTACCTAGCTATGGTCTAAAACGTCTTTTTTACTTTGTGAATTCCTAGAAACCAACTGCCCTTACGTCACTGCCTAGACTCTCGATGATTGTCACTATAATATTGAGTGTCGCGGACTAACTGTAAAAAGTCAAAAAATCCTTTTCAATCGTGCGAACTCAATTACCTACAGAACACATAACATCACGCCTTGTTTCCCCAGGAGGATTGGGGAGAGAATAATTAATTTAATTATTACGTTATTTCTAATTAATCTGTATACAAATACAATTATAGAAGCACTTACTGATTAAATGAAACGTAAAATAATGTATAAAACTCAGAAACAGAGTTGAATAAAGTCAAGTAGCAGTATGTTAAATGGAACGTCGTAAAAAAGTGTACCTAGTTGAGATGCATTCAAAACATTAAACAAATATTGTGATAAGCGTAATTAATATACAATTCAATTAGCTGAATTTTAAGATTTATTTTATTTCTATACATAGTCAGGTGAAAAATGGGCATTCTTCTTTGACCTCTCTATAATATTAGTAAGTATAGATACATCAGTGTATTGAGTATGTACATAAGGTATGTCAAGTTAATATAATATAATATACCTAAATGCTCATATTATAGTTTGCAGTTATACAACGCCTCGCCTAACCTAAATCCGTTTCTCGTAACTTAGCATAATAATCCACATAATTATAGACTTGATACACAACTTCTACTCCCGCACAACAATGACATGGGGTTTATCGTGTAGGCGCCTTGTGTTGCTCAATCATTTCTAATCGTGTATACCATTTCGCAGTTGTTGGTACACATCAATAAACTCAGCCTCTCGCAGCCCGCTGCTGGACATAGGCCTCTCCCAGGCCGCGCCACAGCCACCTTCTTAACGTCGTCGGTCCATCTAGCTGGGGGGCGTCCCACACTACGCTTGCCGATACGCGGTCTCCACTCGTGGACTCGTCTGCTCCTCCGGCCATCGGTCCTTCAACAAACATGGCCACCCCACTTGCACGCATGGTTCTTTAATTTAATTAAGTCACGGTGCAGTAAAACCTCGTCATTGCAATAAAAGTTATTTTACAGGGGTAGATTAAACGTTTTCATAGACGTTTTCCGAGGTTTGCATTACGATCAATAGAAGGCATTAGAATCATCCTGGAGCGGTGCATGTTTGTTCTAAACATGCATTATGACGTATTCTAGCCAGCAAATATTTATAAAAAAATAAGGAGTTCTCCTTTACGCGGTCTTTAGGAGGGAAATCTTCTCGCTAACACGTGGAGGACACGAGCACAAGGGCATTCAGTCGGCCTTTCTCTCACCTCCATTGAGCGATGAGCAATCCCTTCTTGCTTGGCAGGAATAGGTTCATTAACCCGCAAGTCAATGGTTACCTACGGGGTTTCATTAGAATAAGAGGCCAGCATATTTATACCGGTTTTGTAAACAATGACTACCATACAAATAAAACTCTACCATGGAATCTTATGACGGTTCCGTAATTTGCTAGCTGATATCATTAGTTAAAAAGAGGATGCACTGCTTTTGACTTGACTAACTAAAACTATGCAATAATTATATGCGCTACGGTTACTTATCACGGCAGAACTTGCGAAAAATAAAAGTTCGTTTCCCTGCTAAGGAACATTTTGGCTTGGTGGTGGTTCTTTTTACACCCTGAATGTAGACTTGTAGAGCCAGCTCTGCACTGCTTTACTTACTTACATAACAATTTATACCCGTGTGTCGCCTTGAAATTCATTATCAAATGTAAGTAGTTTTTTAGTAACAACGAAATCTTATAACACTGATTAAAACTTTTAAAGCCATTCTAACTGGACCGGATTTATAGTTTTAGTCATAAAATGTTCATAATTTATATAATTCTCATCATTTTCACTACTATTTTGAGGACTTGAATAGCCTATTAAAAGTTAGTTGTAAAAATACTTTTATCTAATAAATATAAGTAGGTTTTAATTTCATGAGGTGGCATCACAAAAAACACGTGTTATTTTGTATGAGCATATTATTAAGTTCCTAACTTTTATTGTTTAACTACATACTTTTAAAATCGATAACAGTGGATTCCTTAGATTTTATACTAGGTATTTTATATACACGGTTAAATTGTGCGAGGACACGGTGGTGCTCCGCCCAAGCTGGACAGACCTCCGCTGTATGCTACACCGTGTTCTCCGGGCGATCCACACAAAATGGTGAGTTGCCGCTATCTTGACGTTTATATCAGCACCCTAATTGCGTAACACACAATTAATCACAATCTGAATCATTTTAAAGGATATTGCTAATCCACTGTTTCATAGTTAGAAAAATGTGTCTGTTCAACAACGAAAATAACGCAATGAATGTTGTTGAACTGTCAAATTTAAAGCGATTTTGCTACTGATAGTGTGTTACACAATTACCCCGCAGGTGTCAAAAGTGTGTGCTGTGTTGCATTTCTCCCAAAATAATTTATCTATAGTCTTGAAGGTGAAACACGCGCGCCCACATTGTGCACCCACTCTACATAATATCTTACCTAACGTAAGCGAGCTTATCCATCCACCAACGATTAAATATTCCAAATTTTTACTGTTTCACTATCGTAAGTTTCATCGAAAACTTCTGCGTAAAATTCTACTGTTCAAACCTTACTGTTCAACCAAAAATTACGAGTTACTTCGAGTTCTCATTATTTCACAAAAAAAAAACACCAAATTTGATTTTTCGTGTTTTTTTTTGTCATTTTTTTTGTAAATAATGGTCTCAACCGTTTCGAGTTCGATGATCGAGTTCATGGCTTTCGGTTCCAGAACGACCTAAATTTAACGGTGTAAAGCCGTCTTTAAACATATTACTCGTGGCCTTCTCATCCCTACTTAATTATCATGATTGATAAACAAATCGTATGGTGATCACTATAATATATTTTATGAGCCAAGACAAGATTAATTGAGCTTAGTTCTGCCAAAACGAACAAACTACAAAACCTCTCAACAATTCAGTTAATTACCTCAAACTAATCCCAATATTCCAAATGTGATATTTTTCTATCCAGCAAAAACAGTCTAATATACATCCAAAACCTCTATATACATAGGTTTGAAATGAATCAACATTAACTGTCCAAAATCATTGTAATTACTTGCGAATTTTTTATGTGAGTTAGTTTATTATGGCAGAAATAAATCCAATTGTCTCGCTTTGGCAGAAACTGAATGGTGAGAGTAGCTCATGGCATAAGCATAAGCATAATCAAATCACTTATCATCTATAACGTTTCCACTGCTCGGATTGCTCGTCAAATATTTGGTTCTATGAAGGACATGCCGGTTTCCTCACGACGTTTTTCATCACCGTTTTGAGAGCAGTGGTGATGAAATAAATTACACAACAAGTAAAGCGCCTGTATGGGTTCGAAACCACGACCTACAACTCGTAAGTCGGGGGGGGGGGGGGGTTTGGGGCTTCCTACCCAGCGAGCGTTAACCGTACCTACCTACATTTATGTAGGTACCACTCGTATAGGCAGGCTATTTTAATGGGGTTAGCCCACATTCGCAAGGACGTAAAAATATCGCGGAGGAATTTTCAACTCTCGGTGTTGAGCCGAGCGTTGAGAATCTAACAGAGTGTATCTCAGCGCGTCGAACGACACACTATTGGATTTTCAACTCTCGGCGCTGAGCAGAGCGTTGAAAATCCAGTGTGCGATAAAATCTCGCCGCGATACTTTTAAGTCCGTGCGAACGCAGGCTTAAGCTGTTTGCTACTTACATATAAGGATTTTATTTCAAAAACAAAAACTTACATTGTGTATCGGTTACCATGACATACACTACGCAAATATAATTTTGTCATGTAATAATTATTGAACCTTTGACCGTGAGCTCAAAAACCAGACATCGTTTGTTTAGACAAGTTACATAAATTCTTCACATAATACCATACCATGTAGGTTCCTGATAATATATTATGTAAATGAGTAGGCAATTGAGGAACCTTGACAAATTGTTTGTGAAGTGGAAACATCAAAGAAACTGTTTTGGAGGAAAAAGGACAGATTTGAACATTAGAAGTTTACGCTGAAGCTTTCGTTGACACTTACGATACACAACAATAGTGAAACAGTAAAAATATGGTATATTTAATAGTAGGTGGATGGATAAGCTCGCTTACGTTAGGTAAGATATTATGTAGAGTGGGTGCAAGATGTAGGCGCGCGTGTTTCACCTTCAAGACTATAGATAAATTATTTTGTTAGAAATGAAACACAGCACACAATTTTGACACCTGCGGGGTAATTGTGTAACCACACTATCAGTAGCAAAATCACTTTAATTTTGACTGTTCAACAACATTCATTGCGTTATTGAGTTATTGAGCAGACACATTTTTCTAACTTTGAAACAGTGGATGAGCAATATCCTTAAAAAGGATTCAGATTGTGATTAATTGTGTGTTACGCAATTAGGGCAATTCACCATTGTGTGGATCGCCCGGAGGACAGCGGAGGTCTGCCCAGCTTGGGCGGAGCACCACCGTGTCCTCGCGGAGGCGATCGGCAGCGGCGATCTATGGCGTCCGGCCCTGGTCCAGGCCATGGTACGGAGCGAGAGGGAATGGAAAGCCGTCACCTCCTTCTGCGAGGCAGTAATGCTCGCGAAGGAAGAGGCGGAACGCGTGAGCCAGAGAGCCTTGCGCCCTCACGCCCCTAGTCACCGCAGGAGACTCCCTGCAGATTTCTGGCCACCGTAGGCGCGGGCTTGCGGACGCTCGCCGTCCGTTAAGGAACAAGCCCGGGTTGACGGTGCGTCGTGTTCCACGCGCGCCTCAAAGAGATGTCAGCACATATTGACGTGGTCCGATAGGGCTGATCGCTTGTTGTACGATAGAGATACCGTGGCCCTGGCACAGGCAACTGAAAGAACACGGGTGGGTTTTAGTCAGTAAAAGTCTGACACACCCTGCCGCTCCCAGAGCAGAGGGTGGGTCAAGTCATTTGATGATTTCACACCAAAAAAAAAGGATATCGGCAACGATTATTTCCGATTTCGGCCTCGCGCAGACTTATTTTGCACACACTCTAGTTCTGTTGTATGTTGTTAGTCCGTTGACAATGCTAGTCAAACATAACAATTACGCAAACTCTGTTAAACATAATTGGTTTATGTATAACAACACCGCATTTTTTACAATTAAACGTTTGTTTAAATTAGCGGCCATATGGCGCGTAGCCTTGTTTAGACGAGCCTGTTACAGGGAGATGTTAACTAACATGAAACAGATGAATTAAGAGCAATGCAGTGACTGTTACTAAAATAAGGACAGTACACGCTTAATTACGCATACCACAAAGATAATTAATAGGGACGTAACTGAGAGATGACTAAATAAGAAAAAAAATGTGTATTAGATGTTAATGAAATGGGACGCCTCAGGAGGACATAATTGTAGTAACCTTATTGGTGATGTTCTTTAGAAAGGTCAGATGCGTAGTACTCGCAACCGGCGCACGTGTATGACCAGCAGCCTAAACGATTACAACTAATCTGTTGTATTTTGACAGTTCAATAACATTCTTTGCGTTATTTACTTTGTTAAGCAGAATTTTTTATCGAACTTATGAAGCAATGGATTGGCAATCTAAAAAGTTTCAAAACTATTCAGAATCCGATTGATTGTGTATTACGCAATTAGGTTACAAATGTATGAACGTATTCGAGGCAAAAGGAGTATGTAAGGATCGTAGCTTTTGGCTTTCTGTGATTTCTGCGTACCCCAATGGTAAGAAGGCGTGACTTTATATATGTATTAGATGAAGTTTGAAACCACTGCTAAACTTCACCTAATATGCTTCTTTTTTTTTCTAGACGCGAGTGACAGAAATGTTGAAAAGGCATGGTTTGTCTTAATATGAAATGTCAAGAGTGAATTTGGCCGGATGGAGGGGGAGAAGAGAACGTAGAGATGGATTGATTTTGTGGGAGATGACATGAAAGAAAGGAAGTGAATGATAGTGTAACGGATGATAGATAGCAGATAATTAAAAAGAAAACGTGTTGCGCTGGCTCATTGTATGTAAGACGTTTTCTTCCTCCATAACATGAGCTGGAACATGATTATGACTGAGATAGATAACTCTTCAACTTCGTCAAGTTGGGCACCTATCAAGATTTGCCTTCAGTAGAGAAAGAACTCTGGCAATGGGTTGCACATCCCTAGAAGAAAGACAAGAATAATGAGACTAGAGAGTGAGCCATTGTAGAACAAGAAGGATTCTTCATATATAATTTCTAACTTATTAAACAGACCGCTAGAAAACTAGTCTTGTTGCGAAAACTAAAATGACGTATAAACAGGTTATAATTGGAAGCAAACGAGTTGACCATTACTACATATTTGATGCGAGATAAGCTGCATCGATGACATTGATTGCACTCGGTAACTTGCCTCTACACTTTCTACTTAGGCAATTTCCTCACTGCAAGCGAGAAGCGTTATTATACCTATAGATGGTATTAATAACTTCATCAACTGCCAGCACCATTCACCAGCATCATTATCATTTCAGCCGAAGGAAGGCCACTGCTGGACATTTGCCTCTCCAGTCGCCACATCGACATGTCCTTTATTTGTCGCTTCCAGCGGATTCCCGCTGTCTTTTCATCATCATCATCGGTCACTCTTGTGGTTGCCCCTGCCACTTAAACTTGGCAATTTTTCGGGCTATGTCCTTTACCTTGCTTCCACACCATTGGCTTTTTCCAAATCCTTAATGTTTTGTAATCGTGATCAGAAAAATATTACGATAGTTTTCTGTTCCGGTGAGGGTTCTAGTTTTCGTTGTTTTAATTTCTGAATATTTTTGTAAAGATTTGTGATTTCATACCTGTTTGATCAAAAAATACTCTAGATGGTGCAAGAGATACACTCGTTAATACTAAGATTCTTGTCAAAAGAAACAGGAAATCGCCAGCTATTCATACTGCCGCACGTTCTCTCACGATCGATTAATATCTCTCGATTTTCGCAATACTCGACTGACTGACAACACATTACAACTTCCTTATTCCCAGTGCTTAGCCGAAATAGTGCTTTAACGAGAAAACGATAATTGGACCAAACTCAAGAGATTAATCCACAAGTTTCACCGATCCCGCTTTTCGAATCCTACTGCACTTAATGAATCTGATGATACTTTACGAGTGGCCGGCGCTAACTGCCGTCGAAACATGTTATTGCGTTATTTATTAAGTCCCTTTATGGTCTCTTTTACTTTGTCTGGGAATGATTGGATACGGGACTCAGTACCTACCATTTGTTACATGCTTTTACTACGCCTAACGAATCCAAACTTAAGCATCTTGCCGAATGTTGTATCGGACATCCAGTTATTATAATTCGTTTAACAATTCAGTAGCTAAAGAAAGTACCATTTACTCATTATTATGCATAGGAATATAACACGTTTTATGAGCAATTCCAATGATCGAACAGACCGATAAGAATTTCTATACAGGAGTAGGACCATGAGCACTATATTTACATCACTGTAAAAGTCTTATACTCTCGTCTTAGACAACAGTCTTAACATGATTATTTGGTAATTACTCTTAAACCTAAACACACAAGATATCGCGGTATCTAAGTCTTCTTCCTGATAGCTGTCGTCATCAATCTAATTTGAGTGAGGACGCACTTACGACGCAACAGATACAACATGAAATCGTAACGTCACTCTTAACGGGTAACACTTTTACAATACGTGGCAAAGCTTTTAGCTATACTCGATGTAATACAAACCTACTTTGACATATAAGAATGTAGGATATACATATGGGAGCGTCTCCACCAATTGGTGAACTTGCTACAGTTCCATGGTTTGACTTCATGTTTTTTCCAACGGCTTGGTCTGCTTACAAACTTCAACTTCTCAGGAGTTGAATCATCATTTCTTAATGTAGGCTAACCTCTGCCCACCTTAAAAAGTGGCTTAGGATGTGTCATGTGAAATCATTTGTTTAGCACAGTCAGTGCAGTGCAACTCTGCAAAATCTCTTCATCGTATCCTTCAATGTTTATGCCATCTTCAATTGTTCAGGATGTGCGCTGTCTGTCAGTCTATCACTGAACGCAGCACAGATCAAAGCACGTATTTTGTATGACAAAGAAACACCTACATTTGCATGTCACGGTTAATTTAACACATTGCCGCTTCAGCAGTGCAGTGCTCTCAATAGGCTCTCCCTCGATATTGGCTGGCCTACAACTCATAAATAAAATGCTCTGCCGGCCTTCGGGCTAGCTATTCAATGAACCGTAGATCATGTTTCATTGTAGGTACCTAATATTATCTTCAAACAGATGCATTCAAATCAACGATACAGTATGCTAAACTACACTTGGGAGCAAATAAATCGAGCCACATCCTTTTTCACGCATTATGGTTATTATTTTTGGTATTATGGAACGCATCGATTCGCAACATATATCGCCTAAAAGGGTATTTAATAACCTTTACAATGAGGGTAGTTAGTTGTCAAAATTTCATTTTAATTAAAGTTTAAAGGGTAGAATAAAATTATCGCATTTAATTTGCTTATGACATTTTTATTGTACTCTGTTAAGAAAAGATTAAATTTGAGGTTTTTGTTAATCATACCCATATTACTTGTTATTGTTGTCTTTATCTGTGTCTGTGTAATCAAAATAACCTGATAAAATGGATACTACACCGACGGAAGCTGCCCAAGTTGTAGCTTTACTTGAGGTTGGACACGGACAACGTGAAGTGGCACGCAGACTTCATTTGAGTCGTTCAAAGGTACAGCGGGTATACCGCAGGTATCTGGAGACTGGTGCTTTTGTTCGGCGACCTGGAACTGGCCGACCACGGGCAACAACAGAACGTGACGACCGCTTTATTGCAACCAATTCGTTGCGCGACCGTGGACTTAATGCTTTTCAGCTACAGCAAGCGTTACGTGACGTTCGAGGTGTCGCAATCAGTAGGTGAACAGTGAGACGAAGACTAAAGGAACGAAATTTAACATCACACAAACCAGCAACTGGCCCAAAATTGACTGTAGCTCATCGCCGATCTCGCTTGGAGTTTGCTCGAGAACACATTAATTGGACGTTAGAAGACTGGAGGTCAGTTTTGTTTTCTGACGAGTCAAGAATCTGTCTTTTTAGCAATGACGGGAGAAACCGAGTGTATAGAAGTCCTGGTGAAAGATTTGCCCAATGTTGCATTCGAGAAACTGTGAGTTTTGGTGGTGGTTCTTGTATGGTGTGGGGAGGAATTTCTCTAGACGGAAAAACGGAACTTGTCTTCGTCGACCCCGCCAACGATGGCAGTGTTAGACGTGGATTAACAGCTGACCGATACATAACTGACATTCTTGAAGACCACGTAATGCCGTATGCTGGTTTTGTCGGAGACAATTTCTTGTTTATGCATGACAATGCGAGACCTCATACCGCGCAGATCGTTACGGAATACTTGTCTGCGATCGGGATTCAACAAATGGTATGGCCAGCACGAAGTCCCGATTTGAACTCGATCGAACACCTATGGGACGAGCTAAAACGGAGAGTCCGAGCCAGGGTTCCCGCTGTTTCATCCATTCCCGAGCTTAAAGTCGCTGTGCTTGAAGAGTGGGAGAACATACCACAATATGTCATCGTAACTCTGATCAGATCGATGACTAATAGGCTGCAAGAATGCATCAGGGCACGGGGGGGTAATACCAGTTATTAAGAATATTTTTTTTGCAATAATTTTGTTTTTTATTGTTTTTATGGACTGTTTTAGCCCTACTAAATTTTCTATCAAAATTACCATTTTTCTTGCAGAGCCAATAATTTATCATTCAATAAGGTTATTATTCAATAATTTACCCTCATTGTTAAGGTTATTAACTTAACTTTTAGGCGATATATAGTTCGAATTGATACGTTCCATATTCCCAAAAATATTTACCATTTTACGTGAAAAAAGGTAGTGGCTCGATTTATTTGCTCCCAAGTGTATAATCAAGCACAGACTTAAAAGCTCGGTCAGTAAGCAATGAACTGGTGTTGTATTATTGAAAATATTTCTTCAAGATCTCTTTTATTCGAAGACACTATGTACATGTAAGTAAGATACGCAATTATCAGAAAATAAATTAATTGGTTCCTTCACAATGCAGAAAAAAATCTTAGGAACCGGTTAAGATAATTTTGAGAAGATGCAAAAGTATACAAAACATTTACACATTCGCCGGCGCCTTCCGTTTCTTTTAGTTCGACAAAAAAGCAAACAGATTACCTTTATTATTTGCCAAAACCAACAGCCAAACGTTTGTCGTCCAGTCAACAAGTCCAATTATAAGTTGGTGATCTTTGGCCAAATGAAACTGAATGAGAATAACGTCTTGGAAACTTTCCACGTGGACCTTGTAATGACACGAATACAAACAGCTGCATCTCATCTAGCATTTGTCAGAGATTCAGAGCAAACTGGAAATGTTACTGTAGGGTTTATGTGCAATTGGTTGGCAATGCCCTGGATGTGAAATACGAGGAGCATTCTTCAGATATGAAGCTCCATCAACAGACACATTTTATGAAAATCAAATGAATTCTCATTTTAGATTTTCATAATAATAAAGGTACGTCTGTAAAAGAGCGACGACCCTCCTGGTGGAAAGTGATTTCCGTCGCCTGTACACAGGTGTCTACGGGCGGTGGCAACAAACTGTTTGGTGATTAGTTGCCATGCCAACACTAATTACTAAGATAACACGCGTTCCATAAACATCGATAGTTACACCCATACTTTTGTCTTGCTGTGTTTTGCTGACTCGACAGCAATTTCTCTTAGCGGCTGATATAGATGGTATATAAGATGTCCTAACTTCGCCATATATGAGTTATCTTGTCAAAGGAGTTGTTCCTGTAGCCTTTTGGAAAACAGGGTGGAGGAGTATCTAAAGGACTGTCAAATTAGACCATCACGACAAAGACTGACTCGCTTGAGGATATGGATCCATTTACCTATTTCCCTACAGAAAGAAAGACAAATGTGTTTGTGCAAATTCTTCAAATATTTTTAATAATAATAATAATACAATAAATATAATAAACTCGCTTTTGCCCGAGGCTTCTCCCGCGAGGAGGTCGTTAATTGTCCCACGGTAACATACTACCGGAATAAAAAGTACCTTATGTGTTAATCCAGGTCATAAACTATCTGTGTGCCAAATTTCATCCAAATCCGGTCAGTAGTTTTTGGGTGAAAGAGTAACAAACATCCATCCATCCATCCTCACAAACTTTGGCGTTTATAATATTATTTTACATCTCCTTAAGTGGGTATACAACCGTTTTGTTGCGTGTGTGGGCAGAATCATAAGGCACATTCACATGTATGTCATAGAACCTTGAAGCTAAACATCTGCAATCAACTACTAATAATGACAACATTGTCTGTTTAATGAAACCTTGTATACACGAGGACATGCATAATAGATATCTACCTATAACTGATCAAAAGGTTAAATCATCACTATAGTCTTTGCCTGCAAAATTCCCACGAGAATATTTGACCAAAAGATCAGGCAGTCTGCAAGATAGTAAGTGGACTACCTAGCTAGGGTCTACGGAAATTATTTATGGGAAATCCAGCCTTATCTATCTTAACCCATAGCCTAGATTCCAATGTTACCTAATACTTTGTCTATAATTGATCATCATTATGTCATACTTCGAAGTAACGTTAGTTCGCCGTAGCTGTCAACACTGCACAAACATCTCAAGAAGTAGCGAAACTGTAGACGGAGCACTTTCTAGACGTATTTTAGTACTTACGCAGGTCTTGAGTACCAACATAATACTTTCACTTGGACTTTCCCAACACGGATCTCCCTGTCCTCATTTAGGCACAGGTTCCCAATTACTTTAAAAATAACACAATCATGTAACAGTCGTAACAGAACAGACGTTTTATGTTATTATGTTTATAAATTCACTAAATTGGTTCACACGTGAACCGTGCCGTCGGTTTTATGAATGAGCTACTGTGTCCTCCATTTTTTTTTATCATCGTGGTCGTGGATCATGGACATGTCGTCTTAAGATCGATTCCCACACGCGTCAGTGTTCAAATCTCGGTGGTAAATATTTGGCAAAATAATCGCCTATTTTTATGTCATTCATACTGGACGTACGCACGAAAATAGAGCGTCAATAAAAGTATGTATTTATAGAATGTTTAATATACACTACTTTTTAAATACGTCTACGTGGTCTCCTTGAGGCGAGGAGTAATAAATTTTACGTGGACATTAAAAAGAGGAAAAAAACGTATAAAACTGGATTCTAGTTGCATGTGTGTAAATTGGATTGCTGTTGAAGAATTTTTATTTGTAGCTGGTGGAGCTTTATATGGTCAAATTACTGGTGTTAATGACTATCTACCATAGAAATAGTGACTATATCGTAGAATTATTAAGAAGGGTTATCCACCATTATAACAAGAGCTAACTCATTGAACTAATAAGCAAATTCGTTGTTACTGTTGTTGTTAGCAGCATTATCCCACAGCTGGGACTTTACCCAAAAGAAAAGCTGGAAGTCATGGGCAGAGCCTTTGCTCTGCCAATGACTTCCAGCTCTTTCGATTAAAAGCGAGACACGCGGTGTCTTTGTGTCGCAATGTCGGGTCGCGCCAGTGTCAGTTCCTTTAGGGCTAAAGTGGACCACTGGTCACTTGTTTTCCTCAGCTCGTCCCGCCGTCTTCTACAGGGTCTGCCGACGTCTCCTGGCTGAGTCAGGGCTACAAGTAGTGGTTATTTTGGCCCACAGATCATTGGACACACGGCATACCGTTGAATCTGTCACCTACATACGCAAATATTGAATACAAACGCATTAAAATTTTCCTTGATGTTATCGCGTAATATTGACGGCAATAAGGACTTAAGTGAAAGTCGTGTTCAAAATCGTACCAGCTCGTTACCTGCTTGGATATGGATACCGGTAATCCCACACATTGAATTCGGTTTTGGGATTATTCAAAATATTTTACAGAAAAATATCACCACTTAAGTAGGTTCACACGTAGAGTTACTAAACTTTAGATACCACTATCTTTAGGTTTTACCTTGTTATAATAGAATATTTTTTTACTTTTTTCTTTTTATTTAGGTAAATAATGATACAAAATAACGCTGACTATACTTACTGCCTACCTAACTTCATAATTCAACCATATTATAACAATCTGTGGAAACCAAGAAATGTAGGTGAGACTGTACAACGAACGCAATTCCGATTTAAATTCATAAAAGAACCGCAAAATGAAATCTTTCATTCAACTACACAAAACTTGTAAAGCTGGGCTCACACGCACCACTTCTTCCGAACCATAGCATTGCATTGCAACTACAAAACTGGAACATGATACTATTTACTTACCCGACTACGGCGAAGCAATAAGGAGGGGTCTGTTCCTTCATAACTTCTAAACTACTAACTTATCACAATTTGGTAAATTAGCTATTGTTGGGAGCGTCTTGATCGTCCGCTGGTTATAGGACGGCTTTACCCTATTTACCATTTTTGTAATAAATATAAAAATATTCTCTTGTTTAGTACTAGGTTGACCTGCGAGATGCCATTCAAAAAAAAAAAAAAATTGTTTAGTACTCTTTAGACCGTGATTTTTCAGTAGTCGGTTTTTATTTCTAAGTTAAAATCAATGCTCTAACAAACCTTTATTCAGTTTTCAGTTTGATATGCATCTATCTTAACCAATCGAAGGTAGCTTAAGCATTATTCGAGTACCAAATGTAATATTCACACACATACCAATCGAAGGTAGCTTAAGTATTATATCGAGTACCAAATGTAATATTATCCATTAATGACCTCATGAAGTTTCGCGGAAAGCGTCAACCATTGCAAAAAACTTAAGAATGCAATGACTAATCATCTGACAGTCCGAGAAGCTTAAGCTGAGCGTTGCATTTGTGTGAGTGATCACCAATCGCACCAATGTGAGTGTCACCGCGAGGGACGCACAGCGCCTCAGGCCGATTGCTAAGCAAAGGACATTTCGCTATGTGCACTCCACAAATGCAAAGCTCAGCTTAGGCCTCGTGGACTCTACCAAGCTTGGTGATTATGGCAAAGTAGATCACCTCACATTTATTGTAGTAAGCTGTTGTTATAAGGCGGATGTTATGATGATAAAGAAACGTTCCTAAAATGTCACTAGGAAGCAGCAGCACATACTGTAGTGGCACGTCTGAGTCAAACGGAACTTTCTTATATCCCTACGTAGGTAGGTACTGTCGTTTTCATCGTCAGGTCGCGTGCCACGAAGCTATAATACGGCGAATCCAATAAACTTCAAGCGATAAAACGAACTGACTCATTCATGGAAAGATTGAGATTCACTCTGATGCATTCACTTGCACGAATGGGATGTGCCCCGATTGTCTGTTGTTTATATATGCTACAGAGTGACTGACATTACATAAACTATTGAAAGGCTGTGGTTAACCTGCTTATTTTTTTTTTTACTACTAGTTTTTTTACATTTTTTTTTCTAAAACACTTTTCATACACAAATTGGTTTTAGGCACACAACGAAAACTTCTCAGGGTTCAGGTTTATATTAAAGTTACTCCTGAGCATGAGGTCCTGGGTTCAATTCCCAGGTCGGGCAAAGTGTTATTGGGTTAATCTAGAATTTCTCAGTAGCAGTCCGGAGTCTGGATAAGTGTCCGGTTGATGGCAATAGGCTCGCCCCCTATTACATGGGAATTAAGCATAACTGGCAAATTGTGGGTGTAATATAGGTACACCTCTGTCTAACCCCTCTGGGATTACAGGCGTGATGTTATGTGTTAGTTAGAGTTGGGTGGTTTCCTTTTCTTTGTTTTAATAGGTTACAGGGGAAGCGCCAGGATTTCCCGCGAAATGTAAATTTCACGAAATACTCATTCAATGGAATTAAATGAACTTAGAAGGTTGTATTGATGATTTTAATGATTATAAATCTGTAAATACATACTTGTTACGGTCCCAAATCATATTTGGTTCAACATACAACCTGACACCGACCTGTACGGCTGTACCCTAATTGCGTAATACACAATCAATCGGAATCTGAATCGTTTTGAAACAGATTGCTAATCCATTGCTTCATAAGTTCTATAAAAAAGTCAAACCTGCTCAACAATGTAACTAACGCAATTAATGTTGTTGAACTGTCAAACTCTAACAGATTAGTCGTAATCGTGTACGAAAATGTGTTACGCAATTAGGCTGCTGCAAATGCAAAAAAAAAACGTAAGAAAATTTGAATTTCGCGAACAACCTGATGCTTCTAAAGCTTCTATTTGTTTGTCATCATGGTCGATACTTGTCCATATGAAAAGGTAAGTTCAATTGAGGTAACATTTTATTAGCGCATAATGATGTTCTGAGGAAGGGGAAGTAAGAAAGTAAGTACAATTAGAATTTGATTAACAAAAAACAATAGATAATTAATTAGGTTAGTTTTTGTGTGCTACAGTTATTGATGTGTAATTTTTCATGGGATAATAACAAGTAGAAGTAGGTAGGCTACATTGTAAAAATATATTACTCACATAATCTTACTCAAATATTTTTATTTCTAATTTTTTTTATTCCAAAGTAAAGGGCTTTGTCGCACACGCGATTATGCCGCCCTGGTTGGTTAAACAAAAACTCAATTAAGTTACGAAATACAAATAGCTACAAAATATTGTACTAAGCGACCTGACATATATACCGAGTTATTGAATTACGTCAAATGACATGTAATTGGTCAATTACAGGTTTTGGAACACACTAATAAGTAGGTACCTACACTCGACAATTGGAGTGTGGCCCTAATTTTATACGCATTTTGCTAATGCAATGGTCATTCATTTCATTGAGGGAATGGGTCTCATTCTGTACCGATGTAACCTAAGCCCAGAATTATATAGATTTTATTTTACAAGTTACCTTGCTTTTCTGCCTTCAAATTGACTTACGTTTTCTTTTTTCTCTCAAAGCTATTTGAGTAGAGATATTTTTTGTGTTTATTTGACTTGTATTTGGTTGTACCTACATACAGTTACATATACCTCGATTTTTCGAAATCATTTATTTTCGTCGACACTTTCGCTTCCGCTTAAAACGATCAAACACAAGTATTTTTTTCCATATTCTATAATATATGTTCTTGTGTGAAAACAGGAAACGACTGTCTGTTCCTCTCTTCGACTGCTTAATTATAGAACATACGGGGATAAGAGTCCAATTATAGTATAGGAAATATTAATTTTATCGAGACTTTCATCCTTTTACTTCGTTTAAAGAGAAATGAGAATGGAAGTTACATTTTAATGGTTTCCTGAACTTTGATGGAGCAGAATGGCAATACGAATGAAATAGTAGTTATAGTTCCGTTTCAGAATAAGATTTATTAGAATAAAATAGTTTGAGAATTACTTCTCTAATTATAATGATGCTTAGTTTAGTTATTTTCATTTTACTGCTAACATTAATGTTACCCACATTAAAGTTAGATTACTGGGTTTACAGTAACTAGGTAGGACCAAAATTTTTCAGAGCAGTCAATGATTGAAGTACAACTTTATAGCGAATTTAAAAAAAATGGCTTAACGTATGCATAAAAGACGTCACATAAATAACATTTTCAGTACTTACATAACTTACGGCCAAACCCAATAACCTAAGACAGATCGCTACTGATGATAGACAGTACCTACAATTCTATGTCTCCCTGTCAAACAAATAGCTGTCAACACGTTATATGGTCGCATACTTTGGCTTTATTGAGACCTAAAACCAGAGATGAAAAGGATTTTCTATCACCAGAACGCCAAAATTGGAGATAGATACGTTGTGGCGGCATCTACACTGCCACGTGCGAACAACGCATCACACTGACGTCACGCAAAATCCTGCATCGCGCAAGCAGAGTTTACCGCGCAGCTAGCATATATACAACGTCCCGACATCAATCGTTGGGCAGCCCTGGCAGCCCTTTTCTAAAGAGTATGATTGAACATTACATACTGTTCCCTTTAACTCTATAACTTTTTATTGGGTTCGGCCGTAAAACACACATTTCCTTATCTCTCGTTCCTTATCGTGACGATCTTAGATTTCGAAGGTCGTCGCATGTCCGTCGACATTGCATGTTATTAACTGTCGTGTATTTCATCCTGAAAATTGACACGTTTCATGAAAATAACTTCAGTTATTTACTGGCGACGATATACGAAGCTATAATCATTTGCATGCACGTATATTAACTGCATGCATACATCTAGGTAATTGTCACTTTGCAGCGGAATAGGTCAAAACAAAAAAAAAAATTCTGCCAAGTGAAAATTACAGGTTTTACATAACATAACGCGTGTAATCCCACAAGGATAAGGCAGAGGTGAACTTATAGTACACCCACATTACGCCAAGTTATGCATAAGTCACATGTAATAGGAGGCGAGCCAATTGCCCTCAACCGGGCACAAACTCCGGGCTGCTACTGAGAAATTTTAGATAGATTAGAAAACCTTTTTTCTGGTTTTATTTAACTTACCGCATTTGTGTTCGAGTGCATAATCCGATTTAAATGTAACAGCTTCTGAAAGGGTGGAGACCTGGTGTCCTGAAATACAGGCATTACGCCTAGCTTTGGCACCAGTCTCCCACAGTATAATTAAAACTATTATGTATTGTTCTTGATCATTTATAATAATATATTGTGGTGAGAAATAAATCATTATCTTATCTTATCTTAAGAAAGAAAAACCCAATAACACTTTGCCAGACCTGGGAATCGAACCCAGGACCTCATGATCAGCAGTAGCTCTTGCGACCACTAGACCAACGAAGCAGTTGACAAGTTTTAATTGATACAAAATATGCAGTAGGTAGGTAATGAGTTTGAAAGGTACTTTTGTAGTAACACAAAGTGATTAAATCAGTGTTTTTTCACATATTTACTTAGGATAGGCACCAAATAGTTTCCCATATTGTTATGATAACAATCTCATAGTTAATTAAACCAAGTGTACAGTAGATAAATCTGTTAATCGGCCCAGCTAGCCAGATGCTGCTGAATGTAAATATAAATTGCAAGAAGTTTTTTATTTATCCTGGTACTTAGCAATCTGTTTCCTTGAAACAATAATCCAATAAGATTTTCATCGGTAGATATATTATCTTCAGCTGAGTTGTGCACCCATTGATGCCAATCTCATCTAGGTCTGGCATACTCCTTCTCTTGAGGCGAGAGTATTTTAGACTGCCCACTCCCTGCAGTCCAGCAGCTAACTGGTTATTTATTTATTTACTTAAGGACAACAAACAGCAGTGTATTAATAAGATAACATAGGTTAGAACTTTATAATAGAGGTAACAAATACACTACTCACAACGTTATCCACAGATTACTAAACAAATCTACTAGTTGTTAGAAAGAACAATTAAAATAATAAACATATTAAAAGTTAACATTACTTAATTATTAGGGTTCTGATCACTTAAAATAGTATCAATTTCTTATCTAAGTATAGCCTTGCTGAGGAAACATAATATGTATCAGTACCCTAATTGCGTAATACACATTCAATCGTAATCTGAATCGTTTTGAAACAGATTGCTAATCCATTGCTTCATAAGTACGAAAAAAATATGCTCAACAATTTAAATAACGCAATGAATGTTGTTGAACTGTCAAAATCAAACAGAGTAGTCGTAATCGTTTACGAAAATGTGTTACGCAATTAGGGTGCAGTTGAGCCAAACTGCCCATTGTAGGTTTCAACTAATCGATGCAGCGATGAGCGTACGCCGAAGTCTAGTTTGGCTTTTTACAAGTTAACATTACTTAATTATTAGGGTTCTGACCACTTAAAATAGTATCAATTTCTTATCTAAGTATAGCTTTGCTGAGGAAACATAATATGTATAAGTTGAGCCAAACTGCCCATTGTAGGTGTCAACTAATCGATGCAGCGATGAGCGTACGCCGAAGTCTAGTTTGGCTTTTTCATTCTTGCGGTTGCGGGTGACCCTATTTCTTCCTTCATTGTTCGCATATTCAAATCTAGGTTCACATATTTTTTGCTTATGTATGATAGAATGTTGAACATAGCTCTCATTGTTTTACTTTGATTGCAAGAAGTAACTGATATAGTATGAAGACCTCAACAGACCTCACAGCCCGATGATTGGGCAAAAACTTCATAATATACGTACCTATCTATAAAACTACTGTTGCACTGGATTTTTAACTCTCGGTGTTAAGCCGAGCATTGAGAATTCAACAGAGTGCATCGCGTCGCGTCGACAGCGCGTCGAGAAAACCCATTGTCGGATTTTCAACTCTCGGCGCTAAGCAGTGCGTTGAAGATCCAGTGCGCTATGAAATACCGCCACGATATTTTTGCGTACGTGAGAACGAGGTATTATACTTAGGGCGAATACCTAAAATAAATCTTGATATTTTTACAGTTCTTGCCGACATGATTTTAAAATAGGCCCTTGTTCCAATAAATTTAGGACCATACAGCCCAAATTCCCATGAAAATTCTACTAAATGATATAAATTGTATAAATATAAAGTCTATACGCAAAAATGGTCGATCGCATAAAACGGGTGCGTGTTAAAATTACACATAGGTATATACTTATTATAAATAACAAAACCGGAAAACATACAGGAGCGCCTACCCACAATTAAAAATGGTCTCAAAGGAATAAACCTAATGAGTTATGAAACCAAACAAGGAAAAACAGTACTAACTATTTTAATTATTAAAAAACATTTTATAACGGAGGTTTAATTAATAACATCAACCATTATGATTAAAAAATGCCACACCACACCATGATGATGCAAACATTAAATAAATAGTTAATTAGTGAAAGTAAACTACATGTTTGTATAGTGACATTTTAATTAGTTACACAATACTATATTTCTTGATAAGCATGGGAAGGTTCATAATAACAAAAAAAACAAATACATGTTAACCATTACTTTAATAAATCATTTATTTCGAACTGCCATAGTCTATAGACGTTACTAGACGACCCTGCATTAACCTATTTGAGAATCCTACTAATAATAAAAATGAGAAAGTTTGTAAGGAAGAATGAATGTTTGTTACTTTTTCACGCAATAACTACTGAATGGATTTGGATGAAATTTGGCACACAGATAGTTTACAACCTTTTTTTTTTTTTGGGTGGTAAATCATCAAATGACTTCTCCCGCTCTGGGTGGAGCGGGAGGGCGTGTCAGACTTTTACTGACTAAAACCCACCCGTGTTCCTTCAGTTGCCTGTGCCAGGGCCACGGTTTTCTCTTTAGAATAACCCGCGACCCTGAGGCGTCGGCCCTATCGGACCCCGTCACTTTGTGCTGACATCTCTTTGAGGCGCGCGTGGAACACAACGCGCCGTCGACCCGGGCCTGGTCCTTACCGAGCTACCCATGGTGGCCGGGAATCTGCAGGCGACTCCGGACGCCCAGGGCATGGGCGTCTCCTGCGGCGGCTAGTGAGGGCGTGAGGGCGCAAGGCTCTCTCCCTCACGCGCTCCGCCTCCTCCTTCGCGAGCATTACTGCTTCGCAGAAGGAGGTGACGGCTTTCCATTCCCTCTCGCTCCGTACCATGGCCTGGACCAGGGCCGGACGCGAGAGATCGCCTCTGCGAGGACACTGCGGTGCTCCGCCCAAGCTGGGCATCCCTCCACCGTATGCCCCACCGTGTCCTCCGGGCGATCCACACAATGGTGACACCCGGGAGATAGTTTACAACCTGGATTAACATTTATGACAATCTGTTACATTTATACCTAAATGTGTTTCTTTTATAACAGTTTTTTATAAAAAGAGTGTTATAAATACACTTATGGCGGTAACTATTTGAGCCCCTGTGCCCAACCTGTAGGAAAATAAGGCGTGACGTTCGATGTTTTATTATGTACTTAAGGGTAATTAGTTTTATGAGTTTTTATTTTACTGCTTCGTTGGTCTAGTGGTCGCAAGAGCTACTGCTGAGCATGAGGTCCTGGGTTCGATTCCCAAGACGGACAAAGTGTAATTGGGTTTTGCTATCTAGAATTTCTCAGTAGCAGCCCGGAGTCTGGATTTGTGCCCGGTTGATGGCAATAGGTTGGCCTTTATTACATGGGACTTAAGCAAAACTAGTATAGGTACAGCTTTGCAAAACCCACACTTTATAATAAACTTGCTTTTGCCCGCGGCTTCGCCCGTGTAGACTTCGGAAATAATCCCACGGGTACGTGCCACCGGGACAAAAAGTATGTCGAATCCTTCCTCAGGATGCCATATTTCTCCTTGCTTGTTATTGAAAGCCGTTCAGTGGTTTACGCGTGAAAGGTAACACACAGACAGAGTTACTTTACAGGGTAACAAAGATACAGATTAGGTATTATATTATACACTCAATCTGCCTAATCTTGTCTGCTTGAAACTGCGTTGGGGTCAGATTCTAGTCTAACTGGATGCAGCTGCATACCAGTACTTTACATGGAGCGACAGCCTATCTGACCTCCACAACCAAGTGACTAGGTAATACGATACTCCTTGGTAAGACTGCTTGTAAGACTTTTGGGCTGCTGACGACCCGTGACGACTGTCAAAGACCTGCGAATGACAGCCGGGACCAACGGTTTAACGTGTGCTTTCCGAAGCCCGGAGAGATCTCGATATGTAATGGATGGTGATCCATCCACGAACAGTCTGCGACAAGTGTAGCTTAACCTTCGATTGACCGAGTCCCTATTATATTCTACACTGACCTAGTTAAAGTTAATTTTATTAGTTTAATAAATTATAAGGAAAATAAGACTTTTCCAACCAAAATGGTCTGAAAAACTTACAATAACCCCGTAGTATCATCTGTCACTGCTCCAATAAAACTGTCTCAGAAAGCTATTAAATGCTTGTAAGACATAAAACACACAAAGGGAGGAAGAAGCCTCACCGTACAAGTACGGAGATCTCCCCACAATAGTGAACGAGTGTCTATTCAAAGAGTTTTACGAGCACAGTTTTCCTCTACAAACGGGCTATTAAAGCTTTCCTGAGCTTGACAGACCGTAGGTACATAAGCTGTGGATACGTAGGTACCAATACCTACTTACAGACCCCTTCCCGATTCATTAGTATCTAAGGAAATGCTACAATTTAATTTAAATCTAACGCTCTTCTTAAAAATAAAAGTTTTAAAGAAAATAGGTTTTCGCTTTCAGGCAACCTTACATCATGCAGTCTGGCTGAAAACGATTCTAGCTGAATTCGATCACTCAAGCGACATTAGAATCGTTTTTTTTTTTAGAACGAGTCGATTGTTTGATGTGCTGCAGAATGGTGTTAGATAATAAAAAAACTTAGGTAGGTTTCATCCAGTGGCTAGATTTGGTATCTAAACCTAATAACTAGGCACAGTAGTTGAACTAACACCCTTGCTATGATGTTCACTAAAATTACACAGGGAGTGTTGGAACTCGAAAGGAAACTTCAAAGGAAACTTTCCGCGAACGTATTTTAGTCTCTAATAAGCGAAGTGTCACACACCCGTCGTAAAAGATTTGCAGAATTTAAAACAGTTGGTACAGGTTTTTTTATTTCGTGTAAATAGCAATAAATCTCTTCAAATTCTAAGACTAATCTGATTGTAATAACAAAGACATTAGTATAAAGCCTTTATACAATAACATTAGGAACAGTAACACCCATTTATACGAAGATCCTCACGTAGCTTAAGAAAATAGCCATATTATTTATAATAGTCAGTTCAAATAAACGTTGTACCATCAAAGGAAGTTATCTTAATAAAATAAAAGGCTGGAGAGCGCTCCCTCGAGATATTTCTTTAATTAAGCATCCGTCACGGAATGTCTTCGCTTACACGGTGTGATTAAGGCAGAATATTCGTTTAATGAATCTTGCACTCAGTCAGCATCGCGTTCGAGCTTCAAATAATAACTTGTTGATTGAGTTTTCATTATGCTATCAACTAGATTTATTTACTTCTTTTGTGGATTTTTCAGTTTCTTTATTACGGCTTGGATTTAAATCAAATGATGGAACCAGATAAGACTCTTGATTCAAAGCATAAATCGTCATTAAAATTTTGACTGGCAGTTTGGCTAACTGCCTGTATTTACCCTGCCTCATCAAAATAAAAGTTTTGAATAAGAGTTTTGGACATTTTAGACATCTACAGCTATTACACGAGCTATCTGTATAATATGGTCTGAAAATGAGTTATATTTTTTGCAGTAACGACACATCAAAGCTCATAAAGTAATCATCCTGGAAAATAAAAGAAAAATTTGCAATTCAAATGCATACGACATCTTCAAAGGCCTCCGCTAACGTCTTTTTATCCAGCTATTTGTTAACATAATCCTATCTTGTTAAATTAATATATGTAAACACAAATAACTAATATGGCAAGGGTTTACAGTTATAATTGCTGCATGTTTTTCTAGATTACCCAGAGCTCCTGGCCTGGTTTCTTTTGCCTTCCACAAACCGCTATGCGACACGGAACATGCTTAGAAATCCTGGATCATTATTAGAATTTACTGCCAAGGAATCATTTTAATTTTTTAGAACTGTCACCTTCCACAAAATGAAAATAATAACACTATTTAAAAGTATTCACAGCTTGAGGTAACGCATCATTGGCTGCAGTGTAATATAAATTTTTGGTTAACCCAAATAAAATGTATCTTTTTACAGTTACCTACAGTATTGTTCAGGTTTATTTATCAACGACCATAATCCATTACAAAGTGCAAAGTATTTTTGCTATTCTGACATTTACGTTAGAACGCACTCCCATAGCGCACTCCATAAAAACTAAAAATTCATTTACGCATAGACTAATTTTAATCTTTTGTTCTAGTACATCTTCGAGAACGGTTCCCGCGATGACGGTTTACTGAGCAGAGACAAATTCATGGAAGTGAACGCCAGGATGGAAGCTAGACGCAACTACATGAGGACCGAGTGCACCAGGCTCAGCCTTGACACATCCAGTCACAAATCAAACGCCTGGGAGTATCTCATTAACAGGCAGTATCATGTTATATGGTGAGATTTTATATTATTATGATAGACGTTCCTTCGGGAAGATTCGACATTGCTACTGGTTTACATACACCGGCCATCCACCATTTCATAGATGAAGGTATTGATAAATGGTGCAATTCAAATGTAGAGCTCATGAATACAGACCTTGGTCCTCTCCGAATTATGCACTTGGCTCAAGAGTTAGACCTTTATTAGGCCAGGTGATCTATCTGAAGTCTCATTAGTTATTAAATTTATGAACTAGCAGTAAAGTAGCATAGAGGTACTCTGCGTTCTGAATAGGAATATCCTGTGCCAATTTCACCAATGAAACTGAACATGAAATTCGCCAAAAAGGACCCAAGTAAAGTTAAAGTGCCCAATTGCGTTATCGTGGACTTTCAACTTTGCCAATAATTAATTTGATGGGTCTTTAGAATTACACCTTTGCGTGTCAGTTTTAGTAATGAGTTTACCAGAATTCATTACTAGCATAGCATAATCAGCTCATAATATTCCCATTGCTCCATGTGGGCCCAGTGCGGGTTGATGGATGTCACGTATCTCTTCGAATTTTTGGTTCTAGGACATACAATTCATTACTGGGTTTTTACGAAAAATTCTATTTCCTGTAGAAACCAGCAATTTATTATTTCGTTTCAGGTGTAACATATTCAAAGCGGCATCCACGTCGTGGATGTACAACTTCAACCTGATGGCGAACTACACAGCAGCATTCTTAGACAAAACAAAAGAAGTTCCGCTAGAATTAGCAAGGAGGAAATACGCGAGGCCCACAACAGAAATGATTAAGAAGGCCCAAGGAGACTCGATCACATTCCTCATCGTCAGACATCCTTTGGAGAGATTGGCGTCCGCTTACAATGACAAAATTGTGCACGCGTGGCCTAAATCTTTCCATGATAAAATGGGTCACAGGATTATAAAGAAATATAGAAAGGTAAAAGCGTTTTCGTCCATGAAAGCCGCATTTTCGGGAGCAATATCCCGTCTGCACCAAAACCCTTATTCTATTTTACTCAAATGATCTTATCTTTCCAGCCATTGGACAAGTCCCGAACAGAAAAGTACCCAGTATTCGAAGAGTTCGTATCGTACGTGTTAGACGAAGCGAAAGCAAAACGTTCTCTAGACATGCACTGGACACCGTACACTACTTTCTGCACGCCGTGCAAATTCAATTTCGACGTCATTCTCAAGTTTGAGACACTGGATGTAAGTAAAATATGTATTAACTTAATCTTGGCTAGGCTAGACTCAATGCCAAAGCAACACATTTTGGAAAGAATTTCTGAAAGGTTCGCGCATTTTCATTGTACAATTGGCATGAAGCCTGCATAGTTAAGTGGCCCATATCAATTTGAAAAGCATTCGTGCAGACAGTTCGAGTGAATTCTTTTTTTATGGCACAGTGAACATTCTTATCTCTTGAAATCGTTTTCAATTTATCCCACAATCCAAAGTTTTTAAGTGAGCGTGAAATAGGCAACTCGACAGCGGTCAGTGGCGTAGTGATAAATAATGACTGGTTCCCGACCGCGCGCTGCTTTTGCCGATGCGGTTTGACATCCGCTTGGTATCGCATTTACGAATTCTATTTTGATGGCGGACACCAGCACAAAAACCTGCACAATCATCCGAGACTTTGGAATATTTTTCCAAAAGGACACTTTTTCTATTTGTTTTTTGTAAGCGCAGATTTTTGTAATTTGTATGTGGCAGGAAGACCAAAAGTTCTTGATCCAGTTGGCTCACCTCCAAGAGGTCGTGAAGCCCGAATGGCGGAACAGCGGGAAGGGCACCAACACACTGCATAACATCAGCCATCTGTACTCGCGACTGAAGAGGCGCCAGCTTGACGGCCTTTATGACTTGTATAAGTGCGTATCTACCTAACTTCATTTTGTCTTTTTTTTATACCTAAGGGTTTACATTCAACTTGGGATCTTTCCCTGTTACAAGCCGAATTCTTCATTGAACCTTATTCTCCGAAAACACTACTAAAACAACATTATTGTTTCTTTTTCAGGTATGACTTCCGGCTATTCAACTACACCATAGAGCACTATTACGACATGATTAACCACGGATGAACTCTCAATCAGTCAGTTTGAACGCTTACAGATAATGTATCACTAACGCAGCAAAGCATCGATGGTTGATGAATGAAGAATAAAATATTCATCAATGGCTGGAAAGACTGATCGCAACACAGAAATGTTTGATGGATGTATAATTGATCCAGCGGCCAAGTGAAAACTTGCCCTTTCCGTGAATTTTCAAATTTGTTATCGCTGCAAATATATATTTTGTGATACGGCGTTTCGTGGTTTCGGTTCCGCACTATAAAATAATCATAAACCTAAAAAAGTACTTTTTTGAAAACTGTCAAAAGTGAAGTTCTATTTTCGAACACCGCTACGCCGCCTGTGAGATTACGAGAAAAATATAAGATTAGTGTTATAAATAGCATACTTGAACAACAATGAATGGGTTCAGTATTAATTTTTACTGGTTTATCTTACTGCGCCTCATCAATCACCTTGATAGTTTTAGTGTTAGAGTTATGATAACGAAAATTACGAACTGTTGAGCTAATCAAAATTATACGTAGAATGAATAGCTGAATTTAGTTGTTATTGACGCATATGACAAATTAATGTAAATAATGTTTTAGTTTTATAACGCAAACAAAATTCCTTAGTGCTTCCATTATAGAAATATGGAAATAATGTATGTTGTACCTATAATTGAGAAACGAAGTCACTAAAGTAGGTTAAGTTTAAAGGCAGGCGAGCTTGTTTCGTTTGCACCTTCTTTTTTAAATTAAGAGGCAAAGGGCCAAGTTGGCCTTTTTAGAATTAGGAACTAAATACTTGTTACCGTTGCATTTTATAAGTACGATTTATAGGAGAATGTGATCATTTGAATCAAAGAGTATCAAACGTTTAATTTTGTTGTTGAGATCATTTATTTGTTGTTCTTGAATTGAATCAAACATAATACATAATTATAACGCATTCAAAAGATTTTGAGAAATATTTGTATTTTTTTAATAATGAAGATTACAGCTAATAGGCACACATTTTAAAACTTTTTAATAATAAGCCATGTTGTTCTAAGTGTATTTAATTTATTCGTTGTTTACATTGTATTTTGTGTTGAACTGTTGCAAATGCGGATAGTTTAACAGTAGGTTTGTACGTGGCCTTAACGCCTTCGAAATCATCTAGTTATGACAGGTCAAAGTTTTCCCTGACTGTAATAAGTTCTTTGAGGTTTATTGTATGCAAAACTTAATCCAACCTGAGCATAACACTCCTACTTGGAAAGTAAATTTGTGTATGGGTGAAACCATAGTCAAAGTAACAATTCACACCAATAAAAAGTTCCGACTCCCACCTGTAAATAAATAGTTAGTAAAATTTTGTACAAATATTTTATTTATATATTTATAATAAACTACAAGAATTGTTTCGTTTCATAATAGTTGTGTTATTATAATGTAGGTACCTTTCTATAGTTTTCAAAGTTCATTATTGTAATTTTTATTATATAATTCCCCAGTTACCATAGCTATGAATTTAAATAACTTTATAATTCGGTCACGGTCGTTTAGTATAGTATAATTAATGAAGTAGGTACCTGGTTTTATGAATATATTCATGACCGAGACATTGTAACATCGAAATTATGCCTTTTATCCATACGCTGACAACATTGAAGATAAAAATGTGGAAGGTGTACCAAGGAGTCTGCAAAAGCGCCAGAGTCCAAATAAAGTAAAAATAATAATTTCGAGACTGTGAAAACAATGCAAAAGTAAAATGGCCGCTTGGCCCATATATGCTTGGCCGGCCGGCTCCTTCATGGCACGGAATATTTTATATAGCTTTTTATAGGACTTGTTAACGTTAAAAGACTAGAATTGGAAACGTAGTAGTCACTACAGAGTCACTACCTTTGCCAGTAAAAGTAAAGAACATTTCTTTAGCTTCTCGTAGAAGAACTAAATTCACTAGTCGTAGCTAACTGACAATTTAATTAGCGTTAAATACGCCATTTATATAAAACTTTTCAACATACTTAGTATTCTTACAAATAATTTGCTCCTAGTGAGGTTTACTTAGATACATAAATAGTTGATACGGAATGAATTAGACCAAAAAGTTATGGCCTATGAAAGTAATTGTAAAGGTGCTATAGTCCTATAGTTTTGATCTCATATCTGTATGTGAGATTCGAATGCATGCACAATCGTTGCTAATATTACGTAATGCGTTTTAGATTCCAACGGTAACTGAGTCGGTTGTGTTTATAATAATGTTGAAAGAATTATTCTTAGTACTTATAGAAAAATAAAATTGGATATTTAATATTTTGTTGTTTTATTCAACTGACCTCTTTTGAAAACCGGTACCCGAGACGCAAGCTCTTAAGGGGGGGCGCACCACGCTGCCCGCGAAATTCAAATTCTATTACGTTTTTTGTAATTTACGACCGTTACAAGTATGTATTTACATGAATGAATGAATGAATGAAATGCACCGACCCCAGCGTGGCTTGACCAGACTCGATTAATCGAATGAACACCAAGATTTGCACTAGCCCCTGAAGCCTCATACTTCATGGTGCTACAAAGACCACTGCATATCAAGGAATAGACCGGGGGGCGCTTTAATGGTAGGGAGGTCGTGCCCTTAGGATAGGAAGGAGTATGAGCCAATCGAGTAGTGCACCCTAAAATTAGCATTGGACTAGTGGAGATACGGGTAATATTTGTCTATGGGAGGATCTTTTAATGACGTCGCAGCCGGTCTCTGCTATGCTGTGTTATTCCAATATCTTCGTCTGAGGTCTCGCTACTATCCGTTTCAGGTTTCTTGTATATATCTCGCTAGCAGCCTTTTTGATCTTATCTCGTTCTTCAGCCGTGTCCATCCAGAAGTTAATTTCCTTGTCAAAGTAAGTCATGTCCTGTTTGAGGTTGTCATTCCAAGTGTAAATAGGTCGGCCGACTTTTTTTAATTTGGTCTTGCAGCATGACTGCATGTAGCAGGTGTGGTCGTCTGTGGACATGTGCAAGATAACACTTCCTGTGATTCTTGATGCGTTTTGGTTACGATTTTTCCGTTTAAAATTTCATGCATTTTCTTTTGTCTTGGTTTATGCTTGGCCTGGTTAATCAGGTCTCTCATGATAACTCTTTCAGATTTTCTCAGTCTGGACATGGTAGCTTTAGTGAGTGCCGATACTTTCAGACCATGTATCATACAAGGTACGATCACCATTTGATAAATGTCATGAGTCTGGCTAATTTCCAGCCCATCTTTGAGTTTATTATAAATGGTATTAGTGACTTCGCGTTTCTGGTGGCTTGTTCGCAGCGTTTTTTAATTGTGCTCTTCCTGCTTAATGCAGATGTTATGTATATTTAATATACGATTATGTATTCATTTACATTACTATATTAATTTACAACCACAACTAAATAACGATCCCAAGGGGCTTATTATTTCCAAATAATTTCACTACAACATGCCTTCCGCATATCCCAAAGCGCGTCATCACGTCACCCTCACTGTTTTTCAGCACTTTTGAACTTAACACTGGGACCGACAATTTGTGCGCCTATTTAACCTTTTTTTTTGTTACCCTCGGGTCGTCTACCTGAAGCACTTTCTTGTTAATGATACTGTCGACACGAGTTAGCTTTTGAACAAAAATCAGTCTTTCCGCCCTCAAACCGACTTCATAACAATTTCAATGACTAGGGTTTGAAGCGCTTTGATACATAATTTCTGAAATATCGGAGTCACGGTGAACGCGGAAAAAGCGCGCGACTTCGGTGAGACAACCGTTCAGAGGCAGCGCGTACTTAAGAGTTTGCATACCAGATACAGCTTCGAAGGCGAATGCCTGAAATATAAGGACCGATCTCAACAGGTTAGATAACTCGGGGTCTTCTCTGTGCTCCTCAACAGCAGGCTGGAAATCAGGAACGCACGTATTCCATTTTTGCACTGTTTTAAATTATTTTAATTTGCGACACAGAAGCACAGACGCACAACAAGACGGGAGAGGTTAACAAAAAAATCGAAAACATTCCCTTTGCTAGAATAAATAAGAACCAACCAGATTCATAACTTAGAATCCTTTGGCAGGCAGGCAGTTCCTCGCATGTTGCACTGGCTCGTGCGTTTTAGATCAGTAGTGCTATTCTGTAACCATCTCACCGTGAAAACTTAGGTGAAGTGAGCGTGATGTGAGCTGTCAGTGCCACTGTTGCTAGGGATTGACCAAGACGGGATGACACTGACAGCTCACTCCACGCAAGTCTTCACGGTGAGATTTTTACAGAATCGACATGCAGGTGCACAGTACAAATAATTTTATTTCGCGACACAAAGCATATCTAGAGAAACACTGCGAAACACTTTGGATGACCGATGCAATAGAATACGTGTTGAAGATGCAGCGAACGCGCCGTATTTTTTATTTTAATTGCGTTTTGTCGGAGACTGTCGACACGACTTTCCTCTATGAAGTCTCACGACCCAATCCCGTAACAAGTATGTATTTACAGAATAATAATCATTAAAATCATCAATGCAACCCTCTAAGTTTATTTAATCCTATTGATTGATATTTTATGAAATTGTCATTCAATAGGATTATATGAACTTAGAGAGTAGAATAAATGTTTATTTTTTAACCTTTCTCGGCCCCGGAAACGGCTAACGTCATGTGGCAAAACGCTCGCAAAATTTCGCGATATCGCGGAAATTCGCCGTTTACGCGGTTTTGATAAAAAAAAAACTTTTTCATAAATTTTTGGTAGATTCCACCCACTATAAGTAAATTAATTTGGGTTCTTGAATAAACATACCATATTACAAAATAAAAACAGTATACGTAATACGAGAGTTGAATATTGTAAATAAATGACGAAATAATACTTACATTATGATAAGACTTTGACTAAAAACGCTACAAAATTCCATTTCATCCTTTTTTTTTACTTTTAAAGATTTAATTGGATTTATTATTTTTATTAACTATTTTGCCTGTGCCATGGACTATTTGCTCGCTACGACGGCCATGGCCTCTTCTCGTTTTATGGGACTATTTACGAAAATTTGGTCGCTTCCTGTTTGACAAGTACAAGAAACAAGCCCACAACTTTAATGTGATCTTGAACTTACGGGCCAGATTTTATCAAGATAATATAGCAAAGATGTATTATACACTCTAGACATTGGGCGACACAAGTTTCTGTAAATTGTTTTTATCCGCAGATTGCTATATTGTCGCATAGTGTGTTCGACGCTTTAAGCAAGTGTGTGTGGTCCATTTAAAGATATTTTAAAAACACCATTGGTTTAAATAATTTATTAATTAATTTAGATAATATTCACAATACTAGCTCATACTAGCCCGTTTGTGTGTTCTGGACTAGATGCATTGGGAACTGAGGTAGATATTCTCGTTTTTCTGGCACTTTGGTTTTGTTTCTGAAACAAAAAAGTTTATGAATTAGGTGCGACACATATAATTTAGTTTTTATGTTATTTTTATTATATCAAAAAAGTTTATGAAAATATGGAAAGAAGAGTTATTTTTAGGAAATGAAATTCTGACTGTAAAAGTCATTTAATACGGTGGATTTGGTCTTATAAACTTTTCAATTTAGCGTGCCGCTCAAAACTAGTCATTCGAATCTACATACTGGACCCGCAAAAGTCAACTACAACTTGAAACTGTAGGCTTGTCGACTCTTTTTTTTTTTTTTTTTGCCCCACACTAGGAACTGTATCGTGGGTGCGTTCACAAACATGAAAACTCACATACACAAGACACCCAGACCCGGAACAACTATTTGTAGGTCATACAAATATTTGTTCCGTGCGGGAATCGAACCCGCGACACGCAGCTCAGCAGCCGATCGCTCAACCACTGCGCCAATCGTGCCGTTAAACGACAATGTACGACTGTTGACAATGTAGGCCTGTCAACAAGTACCATATAGACAATGGTCTACAAATCTACAGTCTACAAGGCCTATAATGTTCTCACATTCGCAAAATAAAAAATAAACTAATAATAAATAATAATAATGAAATAAAGGGGCTAATAATATAATACTTACTCAGGCTTCCTCTTCCTTTTTGGAGTATCCAGTATATCAATAGGGTCTGTGGTGATGATCACAGGTCTCACAGACCCAAAGAAGTCAGTGATGGGCACCTTGTCAGGGTCGCGTTTGAACAAGTCCTTACGGACTCCGACCGTCGATAGACATGCACTTTTTGGACAGACGGCCAGCTGAAAAATAACTTTATTTTATTTAATAATAAGTTATTTTAATTTTGGATGGCTGTCGGCGCTGCGGTTTAGCGAATGGATGTGTCGCAACTGGTAGTGGGTTCGATTTGGGTCATGGGGTTTCAACTCGTACAAGTTATAATTTGTCTTGTAAAACAATCATAGATGACAGCATAGATTGCCATTATGAAATTAACAATATTTTTTTTTTATTATGATTGGTAAAAGTCAAAACTTCATTTTTTAGTGCTGATTTATCTATTTCCACTCATAATGCACGTATTTTAGAAATAAAATAAAAAAAGAAGCCTTTACCTTCAATTTGAACCCTTTTAATGATAAAAGTAGCCATCTGTTAATCATTTTGTATAGAGCTTTTTGCAATAGATGGCGTTATACTCAATTGTTCCTTAAACGACTTTTATTTTTTTATTCTTATTTACATAGAAATATAAAAGAAATCTAATAATATTTTTTTCTGAATGATTTTTATAAAAATGATTGCACGAAATTTTTTAAAATTAGATCGACTCCTGGATGGCGTTGTAAAACTACAATCTCTGGCAATTAGTGAGTCGCTGATGCTGCCATCTGTTGAAAAGTTGGACGAAGAAAAATTGCCAGCTCAAAAGCCAGACTTAGGGAGGTTTCATTTCTTCGTATGGGATTGGGTATCTGTACGTAGCATTATAATATCTGTGTTTGGGTCCATGTGACTTTACACACAGAAATGGTGGCTAACGAGTCGTAGGTTCGAACTCAGACAGGCGCTTCAATTGGATAAATTATTTTCATCACTGCTCAAATTCACATCACTTAAATCACAATAACTGGAGTTTAAGAGACTTGAAAAATATAGTGGGTTTATTTGCAGGCTGCAAGTAATCATTTCTTTAGTCTAAATTATTTGTTACATAATCATGCTCGATTGCTGTTCTCACATAAAATCAGAAGGCCAATTCTCGTAACCAAAAACATTCAAAATCTAGAAGCAATATCATCTCAACGACAATCAATGTTAAAAACTTGTCAATGTTTGAAACTTAGCAGTGTTTTTGACAGATCGAGGCAGATTAGAATGCGAACGAGCCTAAAGATTCTAGAACATCCCTCAGGTCCTTCATGCCACTGATTACCAACCAAAGTGGACAAAAATAATTATAATTAGCAGAAATAAATAGCAAGGACAGTAATAAACTCACGTTCACACGGACGTAAAAATATCGCCACGTGATTTTATCGCGCACTGGATTTTAAACTCTCGGTGTTGAACTGAGCGTTGAGAATCTTACAGAGTCTATTCCAGCTCCTCGAAAAACTACACAGTTGGATTTTCAACTCTCGGCGCTTAGCAGAGCGTTAAAATCCCGCCGCAATATCTTAACGCATACTTACAAATTCCGACATACTCCTTTTGCTGTTAGGGTGTACATTTTCCAAAAACTCCAGCACATAATATGTGTATCTGTCTATGATGTACACGCCGATAGCCGAGTCTACATGATGCTGAAAAAAACAATGACATCATGTAAATCTTACAAAAATATGAATTAATTGTTTAGTATTTCTATCATCTATATGATCATCAAGGTTTGCTGGATGAGATTAGAGAGCAAACAAACTGAAATACATAACTTATTTTTTAGGCAGTTGTTTCAATAATAACTAGCTGACCTGGTGAATTTCGTGCCACCTCAGAATCTTATTTTCAAATACATTTTTTTTCATGAATTTTCCCACATTTTAATAGCTATTCTGCTATTTGAGGCGGAGACAAATCCAACATTTCAAAGATCATAAAATCGGTCCAGCCGTTCTTGAATGATAATATTTTTACCCGTTGTATGCTGGAATGTGGAACCACGCGAGACAATGGCTTTTAATTGTTTCTGTAATTACGGCATTCAACCGGTAAAAAAGCAATGGTAAAGATTTAATACTCACAGAAAGAGAGTCCTCCCCCACTAAACTTGAAGCAGTAGCTAATATGTTAGGAGAATAGAATTTCTCATACATAGAGGAAGCCTGACATGTGTCTATTATGAAAAATATTTCATTGTACCTGAAATGATAAGATTAATTTTACTGGTAATAAAGTTCGATTTTTTTAAACAAGATAGTAATAAGACAGGTGTTATGTCAAACTCCTAAACTATTCTAAAGCAAACACACAACAACTTTAAATGTCATATTAAGAACAAACTTTACTTACAAATAAGATTTAAGCTAATTATAAGATATTCATTTGTCAAGGCATAACCTCTGCCTAACCCTTCGCGGAGTACAGGTGTGTTGCTATGATATGCAGTCTGTAATCTCTTCTTTAATAATTATTGCTAGGTGAATTTGGAAAGGCGCAAACTTTTCACTAGTATTGACTTTGAAACAACCAATTACAAGATTATGGTGCTTCCACTCTTAGGAACCAACACAAGACTTTGACAAAGATCGACATTTTAAGTAACACAATATACAAGTAGTATACCTTTTTTTCTCCCACATTTGTTCAAGAGCATCGGCTAACTCTTGGCTGGTGATTTCTTCAGAATCCTGGAACTTTAGGAAGCCATCACCACCATGTCCTGTGAGGTAGATCAATATATTGCTGCCTTCATCCGTGAGGAGCCTCTTGGAGCGAGGAGTGTTGGGAGGAACTCTGCCCGTCAGTAGGCGCACAAAGTTTTCTACTGATACCTGTAACCATTAGCAAATAAAACTTTTAAGGAAGCGTGAAGTTTTACACACCCTGAATCCAGTCGACTGCAGGAAACAGTATTCTCCATTATTTGGTTGCTAAGCTTAAAACTAAGAAAACATTATCCTCTTTCCTTGTTACAAAATATCTACATAGGTAATACCCCATTTTTTAAACAATATATCCATACTGGCCTACTTACTAAGGACCAACCTACACAAAAATGAAGAACCCCATGAAGGTCAAATAGCCAAAAGCGACTGTTCAATAAAGATGAATGACACATTCTAACCTCATAGCCCCTGTAATCCACTTCAACATCATCTCCGTACACATTGATTTGCTCATGAGCATTGTTGAATATAGTCGCAGGACGTGGGTTCCGAGGGTTGCAAGCCATATCATCAGATATCATCAGGATAATCTGACTGTCGGGTATACCAAGCCGCTTCACACTCCGGTAAATAGATAACACGTTCGCGACATGCCGATAGTTGAACCAAAACCGAGATGTGTCCACTAATACTGCCCAGTTGTTCGAGTGGTTAGATTTCTGGAAGTTTTCCGGTATCTGGAAACAATGATTACAATGATAATCGTGAACTCATAAGCAATTTTATTGAATTTTCATGAGTGATAAGTATGTCTACGTACCTCAATACCGTAAGTAAATGTTAAGCTCACAGCTATAGAAAGTAAAACACAATAAATCCTATTTGTAAGATACATTTTTAACTCATTAATATTGGTTTTAACGTGTAATTAATTAGGGCAAAAATTTACGAAAGAATTGGTTCATTATTTTTATTTATCTGCTGTCATTATGTCACTCAAAAGTCAAAATTCAAAAGTCAGAAGTCACAGATTACTATTATGTAGCAAGATAATCAAAGTCAAACTTTCAAGAGGCAAGAGCTGACGCTGTGAACCCAGTTTCGCCAAGTCCGTCTGTCAGTCCGCGGTTTAACTCAGGGACCCTCGCTACTAAAAAGCTGTAATTTGATATGGTTACCCATAATAATTACGCCTACAAAGTGAAAAAAAAACTAGTTTTTTATTATTATTAATTAATTATGTGGCTAAGCAGGCTGTACAAGTTGACTAGCAACAGTCGATTAACATAAAAAAAATATTTAAAAAATAAGTTAAAACCAGGGCTGCATTCCGTATTGCAGTACGTTACAGCCGTCTAATTACAGTACTCTTTGCGTTACAGGCGTAGTCAGCAGATCTCTAAATGGTCTGTGGACTTGGTCGGCTTGGCCGGTTTTTTTTAAAGGTTAACTGCCTATCAGACTGTCAATGTCAAACACCGGACGGCGAGCAATGGGTAGCTCGCCCTCCGGTAGGGACCAGGCCCGGGTCGACGGCGCGTCGTGTTCCACGCGCGCCTCAAAGAGATGTCAGCACAAAATGACGGGGTCCGATAGGGCCGACGCCTCAGGGTCGCGGGTAATTCGATAGAGATAACCGTGGCCCTGGCACAGGCAACTGAAGGAACACGGGTGGGTTTTAGTCAGTAAAGGTCTGACACGCCCTCCCGCTCCACCGAGTCATTTTCATTTGATGATTTCCCGAACAAAAAATAATAAAATTAGGCTGTCAAACACCATAGAGGTTTTTTTTTTTGGAACCATCGATGTCTATACTCTTTTTGGGAAAATGTATGTTCATATGTTCATTCTCGGTGGCGTTGGTGACACCATTCACAAGTTCTCAAAAACCACGAGGTCACAATACCGTAACAAGTGATTAAAAAAAAGAAAATGTCAAAATAGAAAATGGATGTCAATTTCAAAGTCAAGTAAACAAGGTAAACAGTGGCTTTATTGAGCGTTTAATTAAATTTAAATCATGAGCAGCCGCAATCCTAATACGTTAATGAGTGTGCCGGACGAGCAATTTGACTATTTATTCAAAATAGTACTCATTGGAGATTGCGGGACCGGAAAAACATGTATTGTGCAACGTTTGAAATCTGGTAATTTCATAGAAAGGCACGGAAATACAATAGGCGTAGACTTTTCAATGAAAACATTGATAGTGGATGGGAAGAAAGTCAAGGTTAGTCTAATTATATAATCTAATAATGTAAATGCGTCGTAACATGATAATACAAAATAATAAACATGTCATATTTCAGCTTCAAATATGGGATACTGCGGGCCAAGAGCGCTTCAGAACTATCACTCAGAGTTACTACCGCTCAGCGAATGGTGTAATTATTGGTATGTATGCGATGTACGCCCACACGATATTAAATTTCCTGGTTAAAAACCCTGTATAGTTACTATGACTCATAAAAGACAGTAAAATGAGTGCAGAGATATGATGAATAATCAAATGTATCTAATTTCGTACGCAGTTACAAAATAATCGATATTTTCATGGTAACTGAAGCTTGTGTCATAGTAGGGCTGTAATTAGATGCTGGTATTGCTTTACCTAATTGCACCAACCACAAACTTATGTGATTTCTTTATAATGCATTCATTAATCTGTTGTTTATATTTTGCAATTAATTTAATGATTATAAATGACATAAATATGTGTCTATGCATTTGTATGTACCTATAAATTACTTAAACATAATAATTTTTCTGCATTCCAGTGTATGACATTACAAAGAGGTCAACATTTTTGTCTTTACAAAAATGGATTGAAGAAGTACGAAGGTACACCTCATCTAATGTCATAGTGTCACTCATCGGCAATAAGTGTGACCTGACAGACCAACGAGAAGTGGAGCCTGATGAGCCGCAATCATTTTGTCGTTATGTTCCCGAGATCATGTTTGTGATGGAGACCTCTGCAAAGGACAACACTAATGTTGAAGACACATTCCGCAGTTTGGCTACAGAATTAAAGGTAAATTGAAAGGAATATAATACTCTCTAATATATACACCAAATTATGAATATTATCTTCCATAAATTAGGGATATAAATTGAATGATGTAAATTGTCATGTTATATTCTAAAATTGAAACAAAAACATCAACAATATGTTTCTCAAATTTATCATACCTATTGTATTCATCATGCAGCATTTAAAAAAACTAGTTAGCTGTAAGTTCTATCCACTACCATGATAAACGGGCTTAAGTGCATGAAATTGAATACATTAAATCAAAAATGGAATACCTCCTTTACATCTTCTTATAGACGAAAATCTATTGCTGTTTGTTATTGTCACTAAGACTTAAAAATGACTCTCCAACCCGAAATTGGTTTGAAAAAAAGAAGCATTGCCACACCAGGCAATATCTAGTTTCAAATATTCCTTCCAAAAATAAACAAAAGCTCTACATTGTAAGATATTTCAATTAAAATCTGATTTAATGACCTAATATTTTTGATTAGATAAAGCTGACAATACTTCAACTCTATGGGTAGTTACTTGAATTATGTGTAAATTATTTCCTCGCAGTCATGGATGGCTACCAGTGTTATGAAACACCTTCATGTCTTAATAGAGTTTCTTGTTTTTGTTACTGAAGCTACTATTGTTATGTTTCATGCTTGACTAACACAGTCTACATTATGTCTAACAAGTTACAGTAGTTAGTAAATGAGTATTTTATTTACTGGATTGTTTAAAAAGTCTGGTAAAACAAATGCAATGAAGTAAATTGCATTCGTTTTAACAGTGTTCATTACGTTTTATATTTTGTCTTTTTATATTTTTATTTCTTTTCATTATTTAAAAAATTACTGTAAATTGAAATTAGTTCTCATGGTAATCCATGTAACTGGACAAACTTCGACCTTTGTCACCGGTATGACAGGAGTCGAAGTTTAGTAGTAGTCCTAGTTCAGGGGTGTGTCGTCATTGATGTAACGTATACAGAAGTTTTGGGAATAAGTACTACTATGAAAAAAAATGTACTTTCTAGGCAAAGCAAGAGTTAAAATGAGGGTATATTTTTATTTGTTTGTTCGCCTAAATATATATGTGGTCCCTGGCCTACTTATGTAAAGCATGTCATAGCAGGCAATGTATTAGTCATCAGTAGGTCGGACATCAGGTTGACCCTGTTTGGCATGTCACACGCTCATCGAAATTCAGACTAAAATTAAAAAAATTATGTCAACAAAAAAAGTAAAGTAAAGGAGTAGGGATGAGAAGATTTGACTTGATAATAAGAAAAAAGCTTACAGCTTAAATTACCCTAAATTAGGCACTTTTTTTTGTTTTTACCCTAACTTTTTTTATAATGTATACAAATAAATTTACGTATAAATGCAATTTAGTAATAAACTAATAGCCAAACTATTACACCCTTTCCAAACATTTTTGGAATGCATCCTTAATAGTCTGGGCTTCTATGTCATCTGCAGTTTTTTTTTCTTAAAATCGTACATTTCATTCGAAATCATTTGTGTCTCAAAAATAGATTCTTGTGCTAGCGGAAGACTGAAGAGAACGGTACATCGTCACAACAAGTTATGTACGTTCAGAAACACGTATTCAATCAATCACCATTTTGCTTGCAAGGAGTTTTCAACATTCTATATAAATCCTTATATATTTATTTTACCCTGAAAAATACCCTAAATAATTTTCTACCCTAAAAAATACCCTAAATTTAGGGTAAAATACCCTAAGGTGTGGACACTGTCCCTTTTCCACAAATTTATTTTATTGCTTGTGCCAGCCAGGACTTATGTTCGGAGTCAATCTAGTGCCGCCATCTTCGACTTCGCCAATTCAGTACTAATGAGTCTTAATTATTATTACAGAGACAACACGACAACAGTGAAGGTCCTCCTGCAGAGAATGATTCCGTGGTTTTAGGTGAGAGTCACTCGGTAACCAGATGTCAACCTTGCCGGTCGTCCTAGATCTAATAGATAATCCAGACCTCTGACCAAAACTTATACATTGTGTCCCTTGCATGGTGCTTTATTGCACCAAAATAATTTGTGGAATGGTGACTAATATTTTTATTTTTATTTGCCATGTATTGTGATGTTAGCTACGCTTCATGTCTATGACTTCTTGTCACAAAGTTAGTTTTTTTTTACATGTTTCTGTGCTAGAGTGGCCAATGCCATATTAAAAATATGAATATAGCATTGAATGAATACATTTGTTGAATGGTAATGAAGTTTAAACTGCAGCATGATAATCATTGTTAATTCGAATATGTTTGGCTCATTAGATTTGTTTCATGCGATGACTACGTAATGTTTCTACATGCATTCAATTATTTGCTGTTCATTCGCAATTCTGATCATAGATTATAGAGTTAATTTTATGGCCTACAAAAACAATTTACACTATGGCCTTAAAAACGGCAAAGTAATGTGTACGCAGTTTAAGCTAAATTATTACTATTATGAAGGAAATATCGTGTGGAAACCGGCATGTCCTGCAACCAAACGTTCGAAGACATGTGACATCTACCTACACGCACTGGGCTCGCGTGATGTATTACGGCCAACTCCCTCTCAGAGAGGAGGCCTGTGTCCCGGCAGTAGGGACATTATCTTATATTATATAGTGTATTATCTATGGGACATTAGGCTGATTATGAAGCTAAATTATCTGTAATTATTACAAGGTTTTATGAATTTATCACAGATTATTTGCTGTTTTTGCCACCCATTCTTTATGTATTACTTTTTGAAGATCTTCTATGTCTTTTATTTTTATATTATTTTTAGGTTCCAATTCGAGATAAATTGATGTACGAAATTCTTGAAAATGTATGAATACTAAATTTTTCTTAAAATATACCTACCTAAAACAATTTTATGTAAATTATAATTTCGGGACTAGATTTATGAATGTGGCTTTAAGTTATAATTTTAAGATCTAAAATGTAAGTTAACATGTCATTGGTTTCGTTAAATGTTATAAATTTATGTAAATCAGTTTTGATAATGTAAATAACTATTAACTGTAGATAATTGTAATATGAAACCACCTGCTCGAGACTGATTTGAGCCATACCCTTAGCATTGAATGTTGTAAACATACCATAGATTTTTATCTATAAATGTTGTATGTTATTAAATTTCTAAAATACAGGGTGTAAATTACGCATTAAGTTTTGAGAAGTCGCAGCAACAAACATCCATGTCGCTTTCTGTAAGAAAGCCAGTAAGTAAATATTTTTTCAAGATTAGTTAATTTTGTAAAAATTATTCATTCTTATTGTTGAAATTACACCTTGTATATTTTTTTATTAGCACAATATCCTTTATCATTGTTCATAACTTTGTCTGGATATAATGGAATTGTAGATGTGACGTCCAATGATAATATGCAATTAAATAATACTCATACAGGATGTTGATTTAAAATGCTACGAATTTAACAAAATAGCGTACTGAACTTTTAAAATCTACGTAACACACTTAGGTAGATTTTAAAAGTGAGGCTGTTTCAAATCAACACCGTGTTTATAAATTAACTAATATAATATTAAATAAAGTAACGATTCCTTCATAATGTATTACAGGAAGGTCTAAGTTTGACTTAAGATTTGACTTTTCTGTTCTCATTAATAAGACAAATAAAAAAAAAAATGTAATTTTAAAATTATAAATCTCATTTACCACTTTAAATTATTGTGGTTTGCTTAGGTTAGGTAGAAAATTATATTTTCTTCAAATAATTAGTCGTGTCTTATGAATCTCCGTAAATTAATTTTGTATCGTTTTTTAAATATAAATTAACAGAACACATTGTGAAGTGAAACAACAGATTAAATAAAAATACTTTTATTTGTATACTTATCTCAGTGCTGTAATTATCTCAATCATATTTTAGTAATGTTCGATATTGAAATAAATTGTTATAATTTTAATACATCTGTTAAAAAAAGTTAACGCTGTGGTTTTTAGTATCACTGATGATGATATCTAGTTGTTTGGTGACGTGGATGCCTGAGATCCATCCAAACTTTCCTGGTTGGCTGCCTAGGCCTCCGAAGACCCTGACGAGTTGCCCTGTGGGTTTGAAAACCTGGACTCTACAGTTTCCTGAGTCCCCGACAAGGATATATCCCATAGGGTCGACTGCTAAGACTTCTGGGTGTCTGAACTGTCCTTTCCTTTGTCCCATAGATCCAAACTCTATAATTTTACTTTTGTCTTGTTTATTGTACAGTTTGATCCTTCCGTTTCCGCTATCAAGTATTATAACGCGGTCGCTAGTAACTGCAACGCTTGTTGGTGCGTTTAGTTCCGTACATAAGACCTCTTTGGTCTCCCAAACGGACGGCGCAAGCGACGCTTGTTGTTTCACCGCTACTCCGATTTGATCCACATATTTGCCATCCGGTTGGACTATCTGAAATTACAGTGAAACTTGTTTATGCAAGATAAGGGGTTTTTGATAGCAAGTTTTTTTTACAATGATAAAGTCATTGAGTGGTTACTGATTGATGTATGAATCAGAGTAATTTATAAATTCGGGATTTGCGACCGCTAGACCAACGAGTTAATTTATTCAATGTTTTATATATAATGCATGCATAATCAGCCTATTATGTTCCCACTGCTGGGACACAGGCCTCTCTGTGAGAGGGAGTGGGCCGTAATTCACCACGCGGGCCCAGTGCGGGTTGGTGGATGTCACAAGTCTTCGAATTTGGTTCTAAGACATGCCGGTTTCCTCACGATGTTTTCCTTCACCGTTTTGAGTGCGGTGGTGATGAAATAATTTACAAAAAGTAAAGCGCCTGTCTGGGTTCGAACCTACGATCTACAACTCGTAAGTCGCGGCCGTTACCACTGGGCCACCTCTGCTCTCGAATGGGAAAAACCAATTATTACTTATATTTCCGTCCATTACCTGCACTCTATCATTCCCCGTGTCAACAACGTAGATGAGTTGATTCGTGTTGTCTGTGGCGATGCCTTCTGGCGACCGGAACGTGCCAACTCTGCTGCCCTTCTGCCCTATACTGCGCAGGTATTCACCGTCTTTAGAGAACACGTGGATGCAGTGCTTCCATTTGTCTGAAAGAAGATTTTCAATATTTAGTACAAAGTCAAGAAATTCAGGATTTTTAGTTTACCACTTGACTTGGGGGTTGACCACTTTTTAACCTTATTACGTACTAACATAAAGGTGAAAACTAGTAAACCGACATTGTTCGCAATGGTACCAACGAAAACAGCAAGTCGTGCCGTGAACATAAAAAAAATCGTGTCAATATTAACGGGGGGTTATCCAAAATTGCCTGTTTAAGAATCGATCGTAAATGTTCAAAGAGTGTATTTAGATCCTGAAAAATATATCTTTAAGAATAGAAACCAATTCCCAAAAATGTTTGTCCGCGCATCACTTCAAAAAGGTTGCATCTATTTGGCTAATCCTTTGTTTGTTTTGTTTATAATTGTCTGGACAATGTTTGTATAAGTTCGATTCGATGGCTATCGGGAAAAACAATGTTACCAGTCCGAAGAGAGAGTTTTTTAAGATGTCCACGTAATCGACACCTGTCTAACGACCAGTAACTTAGCATATTTCCATGGGCCCAGCGGCATTCATCCAACCCCAAAAACCGCATGAGATACGCGAAGAATGTTTTCTTTGTATCTAGTGTTGATATTAATTTAAAAAGATTATACGCCCGTCTGTATCAGACACAAACACTTTTTCGTCCATAAATTACAAGTTATTCAAATAGTACTGTATCTACTTACATAGAATTCAAATTGAATTTGTTTAAAAGAAGAAGATTACAATACGATTTACTCCTGAGAGATTGTTCAGAGAATTTAAGACAACCGACAAATTGGGATGATGACTACTATTAAAAATGTTCGTAAAAATAATGTAATTTCAAAGAAGGCCATAGTAAAAATGAGATAATCGAAAAAATCTGTTAATTCGATGTAAATATGAAGAAGATACACGCTTTAAAAGTTTTTGGAGGGGATTATTCCTGTCCTTGTCGCGCGGTACGGACGGCGCTAGTATGAAGTTACGTAGTCGTGACGTCACTTCTACGATAGTGCTGTCCTAGTCTAACACTTACTTTAAAACGGTTATAACTTGGCAGTTTTTAAGCTTTTACACTTTTTGTAATACTATTTGCACTATTTGGAAATAAATATTTTTTTTAGATAAAAATAAAAAAATTGTCATCATCCCCATTGTCAAGATATTTTTCATAGAAAAAATGCAGAGATATTTACGAACCTAACTTTGCGCCAAATAATATGAACAAAGTTTTGCGCACAATTTTTAGAGTCTTTGTCTGTAGCAACATTATTGATCTAATGTAGTCACATATTTATGACGTCACAGATTGTTTTCAATTTATTGTAAGGCAAAGCTGTACAGAGTTTTATGAAACTTACCATTGCCTATTTATTTTTAATTCATGAACATGCTCATATATTAAAGAACTCGATTGTACCTACTAAGTGAACAACATATATTTTAAAAGCCTTTTATCACGCGCCATAACCGTGACTTTGCATCGGGTACGAAATCGCAATCACGTTTTCCTCATTACGCCCGAAGATCATAGATCACACTATGATGAGATGTCTACAACAAAGAAATACGTCACCAGAAGCTGTTGCTACTGCTGACCTGTGCACAAGATTCACGTCACGTACTCTTCATCAAATGAAAATCTCAAACTTGAACGTACCTAACAATGTTGCTTGTCGGCCAAATAGCTGAGGTGATAGAGTTCTACCGGAATTTTCGTTACCTGTGCTTGTTTTATTCAAGTGGCAAAATTATAGTGCATAAACTCACTAGAACTTCTCCTACTTATTTAGTTTTTAAAGAGTACCTAACCGTGGAGTTTCTAGCCGGCTCTTCTCCATAGGAAATGACCAATTGGAACCATGTACGGATGCACCAAGCTTATGCAATGAGCTTAAAACAAGTAAGAAGGTAAGGAGGCCCACCTGTAACATAAACCTCTCCCAAGCTCTTCATGAACGCGATCTGGACGGGACACAGCATCTCGTCACAGGACAGCCTGGTGATGATCTTGGCCTGCGCGCGCTCAATCACGAGTACACTGTGACTGTCCATACCGCACACGTAGAGGTAGTTGCTCCACGGACTGACGCCGACGCCGCAGGGGCGGGAAGATTTGCGCCAGACGAAATGGGGGATGAAGCTGCGAGATCTGAGGGTTAGAAAGATAACCTTCTTGATAAACTCAAACTCAAAGCATTTATTTAAATTAAACCAGTTTCAGGCACTTTTGAATTGTCAAGGAGTCGGTCAGTTAGAAATATGAAGCTAGTTGCCCATTCCAAAGCGTAGGTAGGTAATTATGGAGAAGAAATGGCAAGAAACTCCATGGACACTCTTAAATAATATTGTTCTTACAAATATATTAATAGTACAAGGAACAGGAATTGAATGTTTATTCATACAAGCAATATTTTGTACTTATCGTTTCTCCTACATCACGATTCGTGTTAGTAAACTTACTCCATGTGCAAAAACAGCCGGACATGATCTTCTAGTAGGTCATAGGGACCTCCTAATATATTCTTAGTACGGAAATCGAATAGATATAGTTAGGGGATATATACAGGAGCAATTACAATTACTTGCCTACTCAAATACAACTACGCCAGCCAACCTTGCCGTTCCTAAATAAGAATCTAAAACAAACATCTTTATGTTGTGGGGGAATTCCACAGACAAAGCAATAGCGTTTAAGGCGCAAAAGAGATGCATTCGTGCGATGTGCAATTTGAAGTCAATTGACAGCTGTATGCCATTATTTAAAAAACTCAAATTATTAACTCTATCATCTCTGTATATTTTTGAAATCGCGGCATTTGTTAGAGTAAATCAACATCTGTTTCCACGACTAGCTGACACCTTCCCCCGGAACAGACGTGACAATAATCAACTGTGTTTGCACACGTCCAAGACTGTATTAATGGGAAAAAGCGTTTTCTGTATGGCTCCTAAAATTTATAATAAAATACCACAGTCATGTAAAGATTTGCCGGTAAATTTGTTTAAAAAAAAGGTTCGAGATTTATTAACAGACAAGTGTTATTATAATATAGATGACTTTTTGAATGACATTATCTGAAATTTTTTCAATTTAATTTTGTATTTTTGTTAATTTGTACGCCTTAAGGGTGAAACATGTACGTATGAAATATTGATATTGTGACATCCTGTATGCCTTATACGCATGTTTTGACAAATAAAATTATCTTTATCTTTGTTCATTGTGGTCTGATTAGAGCTCCCAGAAAATGGAGTAAACAGTAACAAATTGATAAGTTATTTTCAAAAATCAAATTGAGGAGCAATATTTTATATGAATAAAAAGTAGGTAACGCCAAGATAAATACGTAAAATCTCGTTAATAATTTGTAACGTAATTTTAGTGGAATTTTAGCTTAATTAATTTTCATAAATAAACACGGCAGACGGAGCCGACAGCATTGTTGCTTGCACGCGAACCTTGTAGATATGAATGCATGCACATATTTTTGTATTAGGAGATTTTCATCGGTCGTGGTGAGTACCTAGTTCTAAGTTTTCGTCTTCAGTCTCAAGTCAAGAATATGTAGGAACGGTATAAGCTAAGCGGTTACCGGGATACCATGATGTAGAGAAATGTTTATAGTAAAGAATAAACATGCCACTTGCGTTTGTTTATTGCAATGTTTTCTGTTTGCACGAGACTGCATTGCGTCATCCGTGCTTCGAATTCTTATTGTTTTGCTGTGTATGTGTTTTTTTAATGTACTTTGTTACTTATATCTGATACGGAACGTTCAATAGGTAGGTAGGTACCTAAAAAAAGTATTTGTACCCTTTACTTTAGGTACAATTTCCCGATGAATCAAGCAGAAGAATAAAAAAAAAATTGATTTCCCACTATCATCATTTTATGCTATTTGCATTGACCTCATTTTATAATTTGTTTTTAACATAACATCACGCCTTGTTTCCCCGAAGGGTTGGGCAGAGGTGTACCTATAGTACACCCACATTTCGCCAGTTATGTTTAAGTCCCATGTAATAGGGGGCGAGCCTATTGCCATCTACCGGGCACAAATCCTGACTTCGGGCTGCAACTGAGAAATTCCAGATAGAAAATCCCAATAACAATAACTGCAAAAAAGCGGGACGCCGCAATCGATGACCAATAAAAAAATCTATTGATCGGATATAAGTAGGTAGATGTTAATCGGGGATATTTAAAAAAAAACACGGTTACATTAAAACAAGCAAATTATCACTTAAATGAATTTATGTGATAAAATATTTGAAATACCTACCAGGTTTAGTGAATATGGTACCTAATAACAGGATGGCAGACCGTACAGGGTGAAACTGACGTCAATTTCAGTGTTGCCACTCGTAAAGGTTATTTCAATGCACCCCATTCAGTCTTTGATTAAGACCACCCGTGACTCCATCGTAAAGGCAAACAACTACAGCTGTTTTATTCAAACCAGCGATTGCTTAGCGAGCAGCATTCAAGGCAACTATGCACTCCTCGACTATCAATCAGCTGCTAAGTGGTTTCGTTTTCATCAAGTCGCATCCGGACTTACTCTTGTTGGAAGGTCCGAGTGCAGCGGACATGTTTGGGTTTTAGTAATAGCTTTCCAATTAAGACAGGACCTTGATACGTAAGAAAAAAAAGTATATCTGGTCCTGTTTCAGACTTCGTTTTTGCAAAGTGCATGTCTGCAACGTCTAACCAAACAGTTCTCACTACCTCAGAGTTATTTTTGGAAATGTAGACTGCCTCGTTGGTCTAGTGGTCGCAAGAGCTACGGCTGAGCATGAGGTCCTGGGTTCGATTCCCAGGTCGGGCAAAGTGTTTATTTATTTATTTATATATACTTTATTGTCCACCACAAAATGACATAACAAAAAAAACATATCATACTAAAAACATACAATGGGCGGCCTTATCGCTAGTGTTATTGGGTTTTTCTATCTAGAATTTCTCAGTAGCAGCCCGGAGTCGGGATTTGTGCCCAGTTGATGGCAATAGCCCTATAACATGGGACTTAAACATAACTGGGGATGTGTTATGTTTGTAGACTCGGTTTCTCTCCACTAGTTCAATGCCTACTATAGGATGCATATCGGGTATGGGTCGCAAACCTTCCTATACTAAGGGCACGTCTGCCCTACTATTGATTGCGGCACTCCACGATATGCAATGGTCTTTGTAGCACCATAAAACACGAGGCTTCAGGGGCTAGTGCAAATCTTGGGGTTCATTTAATTAATCGAGGTCAAACCACGCTGGGGTCGGTGCATTTCATTCATTATAGACTCGGTCACAGATAATATAATACTACGTACAGATACCCAATCCCATACAAAGAAATCAAACCTCCCTAAGTCTGGCTATTGAGCTGGCAATTTTTAGTCCTCCAATTCTTCAACAGATCGCAGCATATGCGACTCACTAATTGCCAGAGACTAAAGTATTACAACGCCATCTAGGAGTCGACCTACTTTTAAAACGTTTCATGCAATCCTTTTTAAATAAAGTTTTATAGTTTCGGGTGCAGAAAATCATGTTATTAGACTTCTTTTATATTTATATCAAAAAAATAATAATAATAACACCTGGTTTGATTTAAATAAGTAACAAAATTGGAAACTGTGATGGGGCTGGACCAATTGAGTAAAACGCCATCTATTGCAAAGGGCTCGAATTAAAGATAAAGGCTTCCTTTTTATATTATTTTAAAATACGTGTATTATGAGTGGAAATAGATAGATCTGCACTAAACTGGCAAGTTTAGAATTTTACCAATCAAATTATTCAGCCAAAATTCTGCCGTATATCGCTTTTTAATGATTTTTAATTTCTTAATGGTTACCTATGCTGCCATCTATGATTTTTTTAAAGACAAATTATAATTTGTTCGAATTGAGACCCCATGACTCGGTGTTCTGAAGTTGCTAATAAATCGATGGTAAGCAGGTGTTGAACCACAATAGGTATGAAAAGGGCTATTTTCTTCAGAAAAATCAAGAGTTCCATCATCACACTACTGCAGAATTAATTCCATCAATTACCTACCTACCTCTAAAATATGAGGGACAATACATTCGTCCCTCATACTGCGGTGGGATCCATTTTTATTTTTATTTTATAAAAAAATAAATATATATATATATATTCGATTTGTTTATGTAACATATAATATGATAAGACATAGTATCTCATTCCATGCGGTAATATGTTTATTGTAAACTATTACCCTGGACGGTGGATCACTTGGCTCGCGGGTCGATGAAGAACGCAGTTAACTGCGCGTCATAGTGTGAACTGCAGGACACATTTGAACATCGACATTTCGAACGCACATTGCGGTATATAAAAACGAAAGTGGTATTTTTTTACTCACCTATAGTGCAAAACGAGACTTTCTTCACTCTCTAACGGGTCGTTTTGTTTAGCGTTCTCTATGACTGGATCATCGGACTCCGATTCCAAAGGTGCTGACGAGTCCATCTCTAGCGTGAAGTTCTCTTTGTCAAACACAAAACGTTCAGTATCCCATTTTGACACGTCTGATAGTAAGGAGACTGCGTTTTGGTGGAGATTTATAAAGGTCGCTACCTGCAAATAGAAGGATTTATAGATTGGTTATTTTGTTATCGTTCCTATAAGTACTGTTTCGTTACCAGTAGTCCAAAGGTTTCCACAGCTGGGTATAGGGTCTCCTATTGCTAGCCATTTAGCTCGATCATTGGTCACACTCATCCCTGTGAATATCGTAACTCTTCCTAGCTTGAGGGCTTCATAATAAATAGAACTCTATGTTTGCCGATTCCTGGTATCTACTCAAGGTTACGTCTACACCAATGGACTTATCGGTTCTACGGCAAATATGGCCGTTCCATTGCCACTTTAACTTGCTTATTCTGTAAGCTATGTTGGCTTGCTAATGGGGATAATGACATTTTTTTAAAACTAATCTTTAAAAAAAATGTTCATTTCCAAATAGTGCAAATAATATTACGAAAAGTTTAAAAGCTTAAAAACTGCCAAGTTATAAACGTTTTAAAATAAGTGTTAGGTAAGGACAGCACTTTCTTAGAAGTGACGTCATGACTATGTTACTTCATACTAGCGCCATACATTGTCCGTCGGTACCGCGCGATAAGGACAGGAATAATCCCCTCGAATAACATTAAAAGCGTGTATATTGTTTGTTATATTTACATCGTTTTAACATATTTTTTTCGATAATTTCATTTTTACTATGCCTTCTTTGAAATTACATTATTTTTACGAACATTTTTAATAGTAGTCCATCATCCCAATTCTAGGTCGAATAACCTCACTACGCATAGACTTCTAAATATAAAAATGACCACCAAAATAATAACAATAAATGATGAAATGATTATGATAATATACAGGGTGTCCAGTTAATAGCACAACATACTGCAGGGGGTGATAGCTTGGGTCAATACCAAAACAACACAATATACCTATGTTCAGCAAAATCTTACGGATTTACAGTTTTACAAAAACTTCCGTTCGTGTTTCGTTCTTTTATTTCTTGAAAACATTCTTGTTTTTGATAGAAAAAAGGCATCAATGAGTAAAGTAACGAATTCACGAGTAATTTGATGTAAAAAAAAATGATAAATGATTTTTCATTACGAGATGCTTAAAAATCTGTTTCAAGGGTTCGTGTTTCGTTCTTTTCTTTCTTGAAAACATTCTTGTTTTTGATAGAAAAAATACATCAATGAGTAAAGTAACGAATTGACGAATAATTTGATGTAAAAAAAAATGATAAATGATTTTTCATTACGAGATGCTTAAAAATCTGTTTCAAGGTAGAGAATTTTCAATATTTCGTATTTTTTTGTAAAACTGTAAATCCGTAAATTATTGCTGAACATATATTGTGTTGTTTTGGTAGGTATTGACCCAAGCAGTATGTCGTGATATTTACTGGACAGCCTGTATATTATTATGTACCTATAATGATGTCTTTTTCTAAATGCTCATGGCGATTAAAAAATACGACCTTAAAACATATTTACACGACATTCATTTAAGTTATATCAGTAAATCAATAAGCAATTGAGTGTTTTTAGATAAAGGTTCTTCCCTAAAACGCAATACCCCTAAAAATATCGACGTTATTGTAACAATTTGATAATATTTTATCGCTGTACTTTTGCCATTTGGTTAACATTTTAATCAGTCAAATTGAGTCATTTGTTGTGATTTAATTAGCAAGATAAGGTGTTATATCAAATAACAGGGACGACTATAATGTATTACTTTATGTTGGTAGGTAGGTTTTAATTTATATATAAATTATTATGTTGTTTAAAATAAATTATAATAAATAATTATCGTAAATTATTATTAGTTTGTTTCATCGCAGCCGAAAATACGTCCACTTCTGCACGCATACTCTCTACGCCCGGCAACGAAGATACGGTCCCGTCCAAACGTAGTTACGAAATTCGGAGTGAGCTCTAAACCTGATTAATAAACTTTTTTGGATAGGCAAAATATCATCGGGAGTAGGGACTACTGTCAAATCGTGGTGTCATTCATACTTAGGTCCGTAGGTTATACAGAGTAGGCATCGCCCGTAAATTCTGCCGAAACTACAGAATTCGTGATTAGGGAGAGACCTAGCTCTGACGGGGTTATCCACAACGACCGGTCCTGCGCTGTCTATATTCACATAACATTTTATTTCTGTATCTAGCTTGGTAGAAGTAGTCACGTGACCGTATGGCCACAAATCTTATTAAATCGTCCGAGTACCGTTTCCACCATTTGTACAGTACCGTTTCAGCCTTTAACGTTATGGCAGTTAATTAAAGTTCCTATTCCTAGTGTCTGTTCGATTAGGACAAGGTAGTCAACAGAAATACTTCCTATACGAATGTGAATATGTATGTACATTGGTTATAAACATTAGGGATATGTTCCAACGATATTTACTATGCATGTGCTCGAAAAGAGCTCTTTCCAAGCTGACAAATTGTGCGGAAAAGGCCACTTTTTCTCACTAGTGCTTTTTACTTATCAGTTTTTTTTTTTATATTTTTAGTTTTTTACTCCGTCGTTAGCCCGACGCAGAGAGTTTTTACTTTTGTGAAGAGTTTTACAAATTAGTCAAGTGCAGACAGAAGGTGAACTAAAACGAATACTTCGTTAAACGCGTTATTAATTACTCTAGATTTTAGATGTTGATCAATAAATTACTTTTTAATATAGATTTTTCTATTTCCTCGCACAATGCATATTAAAACGTTGTGTAAAACACGTGCGTAAGATGATAACCGCACTTGTAGCATAATAGTACATTGTGATACAAGTGTGCTCTTTTGGGTCATTTCCCCCTAGGCGGTTTTATTCGCGCGAGCCGTAGACGAGCGCGATAAGGGAGCCGAGTGGGTAATAATCAATGCACACGCGTCTCACACGACGTTTTCCAACACACTTGCGAGGAAAAAAACAGGCTCGTATTGTTATTACCTTAGTGAAAGTACAATTCTCAAAATGATACCGAACAGTTTTTGTTGGCATTTTTACAGTTTGTATTATTAATAATATCGTTGTTTTAATTTTGTTGGGTAGGTATATTTCGGAGACGATAAAAATATTCATTGTATTTAGACATAAAACTCTTTACGGAGATGAAAAAAAAAAGTTTTAATATAAAACACGAGTGCGGTATTATAAAGTAAAACGCACGCGTATTTAATACACTGCATTATGAACCTAAAAGCGGTGTAAGAAGAGGCACTTTATGAGCAACTGTGTTGAAAATAACTATTTTCATCTCCCCTAAGGTGGCTCTGAATTATCTTCCATTACGTGCTTCATCCATCAACTCTTAATAAATATGTCTACCTAAACTAAGGTCATCATCATCTGGAACTCACCCTGTCGTATTCATTCTCAGAATTACTCGATCCCATAGCTCCGTTCGCTACCGACTTAGCTTCTTTCAACGAAGTCTGCAGCGCTAATGCAGACATTTCTGATGACTTCTGCAAATTTGCTGCTTCCATCAGCATTTTGTCCTTAGCCTGGTAGATAGTTGCTATTTTCTCGTCTCCTGCTATTTTTATTTGTTCAGCTATTCGTTCGCAACGATCCTGGAAAAAGCAAGGGAAGAATTGCATTTGATACTGCGAAAACATCATTGTGGAATTCGGAACTGGCCTTTATAAGGCCACGCGACGAATTCGCGTTTTTTGACACCGACCTTTTAAAGGCCTCGCGACGGACAAGAGGAGCGCATAACGCGTTTGAGAAATCAATTGTTGTGTGACTGTGACTTCATGCAGACATGAGTTTTGTTCGTCGTATTATCCTCATTTCGCGAAATCTCAAAGGATGTTTGTTTAACAATATACGAGTCACGTACCTTATAATGTTCAATTTTGTGTTCAAGATGACTGGCAGCCGTGTCCAGTTGTTTCACAATAGTTTTAAGTTGGATCCGCATATCTTCCAAATGCTGTGACCAACATACGCGGCAGAATTTCTAAAAACATTTTCTACGTCAGTAAATAATAACAAGAGACTACAAAAAGAAAAAAAAAGACGTTTTTATTTACCAATTTGCAATGATCGCATTGTGTGATATCAAAATTATCACAGACGCTCTTACAGTGCGCGCATCGGGTTCCGGCCGTGAACACATCAACATTCGTCGGGGCCGGGGAGGCCGGTGGCGTCCCTGGATTCTTCGAGACCTGTCCATTCCCATTTTGAACGCCTACCAACTGTAGGAGTGAATCTATGTACAAATTTGACGGCAGATTCTCCACAAACTTGTCGCCAAGCACTTGAACCCTCGTCCTACATATTGGACAATCGAATATGATTAAATCTGAAAACGGAAACGATTATCACATCACATTATTTGTCATACATGGTTATTTCCAATATGGTGTGTAATCACTGTAATTAGTTACCGGCGATGTAGACAGACAGACAGGCCGTACAGAAAGTGTGTTGACATGGTAACATCTTTGGGTTGTGCAGCACTTCCAGGCACAGCGAGCATTGTATCAGTTCTTTGATGCCGTCAGCTGAATCCCTGTTTGTGATGATTGGATTGCATTATTTTTGCACGATAAACGTAAACACAAGGGTAAATGAAACCATTGGACTAAATAATTTTATTGACTCGGTTTTATTGGCTTTCGACTTAATAAAAATCCTGTATTGTGGCTTGCAAATTTTGTGATCGTATCTCCTTTTTTTTAACATCTTTACCTTTTGATTTTTATATCATAATCGGTTATGAAATGACCAATTGTGATTCATCTAGCATTTGCTTCATTGTTTAAATTGTGGAATCTGCACTCGTGATGAAGGCTAAGTTCTACCCACTCATCGGCGACAACGACATTCCATTTAGCTTAACTGTCTACTAGAACATGACGTAATAAGATAGATAAATATAATTAATGTCTACGATATAACTAGTACTCACTTTCTAGGCGTTGACTCTAGATTAAAATTTACTGTCTTCGATACGACTGTCGGAGTATGTGACCTGAACTTGTGAGGGTTATCCTGAGGCTGTGTGGTTAGCGTCGGCGTCGTGGGGGTTAACGGATAATTCTTAGTCTCCTTCGTACTCTGCCAACGTTTCAGGGTGAAAAAAGGTGGCCTTTTAATTTTCTCTGACATTATTATACACTTTACACGTCAACATTCAATAATACACTAAAGACTAAACCCTGATTATTTTATCAATCATTATCATATAGGTAGCTACCTACCCCAGTCATTAATTTGCTATCTTCACTCTTTCAGATTAAAATACGATTAAGATGTATCAACTCATTTGATAAGATAGCACTGATTAGACCTGAATACGTATTTATGTGTCCGTTATCAGGCTTAAAAATAAAAACAGCGATGTCCTGCGAACGAATGTTCGTGCGAAATCGAAACCGGTGTAGGACGTAAGGTTTCGTTTTGTCTTGTAATAAAACGGAACATAAATTCCAATGATCCTTTTCAACGACAATGTATTTTACGTATAGCAATTTTGAGAAAGTTATCAAAATAAAAGTAGGCTTTTAGGTTGCCATATATTTTAGGGGGAGGCCGATGCATTATAACGGTTAAAACAGGTGAAGTAAATGCTGGCCCGAGGCTCCTTGCCGAATTTGGTCGCATCTGCAAACCAGTCTGGTACTCTTTATTCGTGTACGCAATGTTTTTCTATTTTATTATTGTGTTAATCTGCTGTCGTTATTGTAAAACCGCTTGCGACCGGTTCATACAGTTTTTGTTAACTTGAACAAGTCGCGCTACCTGGTTAATTATGGGGGACAGCTTTATGTAACACACACACATAAAAGGCACTTTTGAACGTCAACATTTACATTAAAATAGAATTGATTTTAGGCGCGCCTTCCAAAAGGTAGTGTCGTATGGAGAAGAAGGGGCAAGAAACTCCACTAGAAGCACTGAGCTCCAGCTGTAGAAGCACTGAGTTTTGCAATTTTGCACCTCTAAACTAAATTCTACGTTGAAAATGTAATTGGAAGCTTAGACAGCTTTAAATTACCATCAGGATAGCGCAAGCCTCACAGCATAACCAGCAGCCCATAGCTGTCCACTTCTGGATATAGGCCTCTCCATTCACACAGACAGCATTATGCATTAAACAACCCAGTTAATATTAGGGATGCGTAAACTAACCGTGTTAACCGGCAGATCAGGGTCAGCGGCTTTGCGTTTGCGCAGCCATTCTGCCAATTATACTATCGCGTCCATAGCGATGTAAGCTACGGTACAGCGCGTGTTTTGAACCTTTACATCGTTTTATAGTTTATTAGCTTTTGCCTGCGGCTTGGCCCGCGTGGAGCTCAGAAATCAGCCGACTACCGGAATAAAATGTATAACCCTAACCGTTTACTGTGTGTCAAATTTCATCGAAATTTGTTCAGCTTGGAAAGGTAGCAGACGTAATTACTTTCGCATTTATAATATTGGTATGGATTGGGTATTAAGGGGTTACATGTCAAATGACAAATCGTTCAAGTTTGAAATTGTTGCATCGGCACAAATAACGAAAACTAGTGTGTCGCTTATAAAGTCGTGTACAGACGCGTGTAATGTGTAATGTAATTTAATTCAAATAGTGTGAACGGCGGCGTACTGCGACGAAAATGTAGCAATGGGTTAATCCTAAGGAAAACAAACACTTAAGAGCATGGCGACGCATGAATTGTCCATACAAACGTAATACCTAAACCATTAGCAATTAAAGCAGTGTAGTGTTTCCTTTTGTTTTTATGTTACACCAATGTATAGATAGTTAGTTATTTTATAATTTAATTTTATGTGATTATTATTAAAGCATATTTCCACCAAATTAAGCTTATATTCGGATTTAGACAGTGTTTATCTACTAACCTTTATTTCTCTAAAATACTTAACTAAAATGCAGTTTAAGCTAATTGTATTTCGCTCATTTTTACAGCGTAAATGACACGTTTTCTTTACGTTTTTCTGTACTACATACAACAATATCTGCAATGTTGTTGTATTTGAAACATAGGTCATAATAGCAAGTTACGAATCGAAATCGAAAAAAAAAGATTATCTTTTCATTCATAATTTTTGGTATTACGGAACACATCACAATTTATCATAAACTTTCAATAGCCGCTATCGCGTCAAGCAAATGTCATTGTGTGTGTGGTCGTACTGCTCACGGGAGGTTTGTATCGCTAGGACAGGCACTCACTCTACCGCAACGTTAAAGGTCCAGTGCGCGAAAAAAAAACCCGCCACGATATTTTTACCTCCGAGCGAACGTGGACTTATACTGTGACGTTTGTCTGGCGCACGCTGGGTAAGGTGACCATACGACCGGATTTGTCTCGACAAGTGCGGCTTTATGGTCTCGGTCCGGTTTTTGGTCGGACTTTTTTGCGAAATTCTTATTACACAAAACTAGTTTTTTTAATAATTCTGGGATTTTCATCCGGACTTTGGTGACCCTTACACTGGGTAGGCGGCTCCAACAATAACTTGTAACTGGCTAATCTTTTAAAAACGACGGGAGCTATTCTGTTACAGCTCGTGTCGACAAGAAGAAGGACTGGCAAATCGACTTCATTATAAACTGCATAAATATTTACAGAGCCACGACGATCAAGTAAAACCCTTATGGCCATCAGTTCCCAAACGGAAATATGGAAACAAAATAAAGAAAATAAGCGTCCTTTGAGGAAAGTAATCGAACATAGGTATATAATAGCATAGGATACTAGATATCAGGGGTATGGATAGAATCAAAACTGATTGTGTCAATGAAAAATAACTTAACAATATGTAAGCATATCATATTATTATTTACACTATTACCACGTTGATTGTTCATTTATTTAAATTACGTTGAGGATGTTTTATTAAAATGTCCGTCCATTCGCACAAACGCTTGGCTCCGATTTCACGTTGATACATGACAATGCGCGTTCGCATACAGCTTTGTACATACAGGAGTACTTGGCAAGGGAAAATCCTGGTATTGCCTTGGCCTGCACAATCTCCATACCTCAACCCCATCGAGAATGCATGGGACATGCTCCAGAGACGTGTTTTAAAGGACTTGGATGGAGTGACACACACACACGGTTGCGTACCGCGTCCCTCGCTCGCCTTCTTTTATCAAACAGATATGGGAATATTCCGAACGAATTTTGTACTCGCCACGTTCGTCGGACCCTTAAGGAAATTGCAGAAATTAGTCAAATGCAATCACGATTCATGAAGATATTATTAAAGTTAATTCTAATTCTAATTAAAAGATAAAATAGAATATTATATTTTCGTTCATATCAATTAAAGATATGCAATACATCTATCACCAACGTATTAAAATTGAGGATCCACGTACATCCAAAACAATAGCGCAATGCCAGAGATGCCAGCAATATGGTCATTCAAAAAATAATTGTATGCGGCCATTCAGGTGTGTTAAATGTAGCGAAGGCCACAAAACAACAGAGTGTCCGAAAAAAGACCGCAACACCCCTGCTAAGTGTGCTTTGTGTTCTTGCGACCAACCCGCAAACTACAAAGGGTGCCAGGTCTACAAAGAGATCCTGGCTAGGAAAACCAACAGACCAGGTCCCCACCATACAATAAACAGCGAGCACAAAAGTAAAACATCGCCTCTTGTATTTGACTTCAACAACAGACCAGAGCAACCCACATCAACAAATAAATGTGATAATAGATCCTACTCTAATGTTACCTCCAATCGTAAAAATACCGATCGAGCAGATGATCCAGATCCTCCCTTTTCTCAACGATCTTCGATCGAGGCTATTTTAACTAAACAATCTGAGAAGATAGATTTACTCCTTCAACAAATAGGAACATTGTTAAACCTATTGACAACCGTAATATCCAAAATGAACTCAAAATTACATCCTTGCGCATTGCAACTTGGTACATAAACGGATTGTCACCCAACACACTAGAACTTGAAGCAATCCTTTACAAAAATAAACTAGATATAATGCTTATATCACAATCTCATGCAACAATAAGAAGTTCGTATCGCATAAGGGGCTATAACATCTATGCTACGCCTCATCCCGATGGTGGCGCTCACGCAGGAACAGCACTCGTTATAAAATCTAACATAAAGCACTCCGTTTTGGAAGCACACTCAATGGCCTATCTACAAGCCACCACAGTCAGGTTAGAGGATCGAGCTGGTCCAATCATCGTGTCAGCAATTTACTGTCCGCCAAAACATAAAATAAGCGAAGGAATGTTCACAATTTTTTTCCAGACTCTTCGACAGCGGTTTAGTGCTGGGGGAGATTGGAACGCCAAGCACACATTTTGGGGCTCACGATGCACGGTAACCAGAGGCCGAGAGCTGAAAAACTCAGTGGATAAAACAATTTGAAACCCTGGTCAGATGGTAATCCCACCTAGAGTCATGACTGGACGGATCATCCGATCACACTCCCGTGATACTCAACATTAGCAGCAACATTATCACCACAGGGAAACCTGAATCCTTGCACAACTAGTAAACGGACTGGAAAGGTTTTAGAGGTTACATGGAAGGCAACCTAAACCTAAATATAGCGCTTAAGTCACCAGATGACATCGATGATGCATGCATATATATCACCAACTTAATTCAGGTGGCCTGCGGGCTGCGGGATCAATTCACCTGAGTTAAAAATGTCATGCAAACTTCCTTCACAACCTCTTGACATTAAACGAAAGATCGAAGAAAAACGTTACCTCAGAAGAACTTGGCATCTTTCCCATCATTCGTCGGACAAGACTAACTTTAACCGTGCCACGAAGGAACTAAAAGCCATGCTAAGGGATACTGCAAATATGTCAATGCAAGAGCAAATTACAATGTTATCTGCCTCTGATCAAGGCGAGCATTCCTTGTGGAAGGTCTTTAAAACTCTCGACTGGTCGCAAAGTCACAATCCGCCCATCAGATCACGCACATCTTAGGCCAGAACAGACAAAGAAAACGCTGAGACGTTTGGCTTACATTTGGCAAGCGTCTTCAAACCCAATGAGGGGCTTCACCAACAAGATTTTGAAGATATATTAAATCAGGACTTTCAATTATGTTTACCTATTAGACCAACATCACCCAAAGAAACCGCGATGGAACGCAGATCGTTGAATCCAAAGACGGCACCTGGGTTTGATTTAATCACGCCTAGAGTTCTTAAGGAGCTACCCAAAAAAGCAGTTACATTCCTGGCCAGTCTGTTTAACGGAATCTTCAGAATGGGCTATGTTCCCAAACTATGGAAAATCTCGTTGATAATCATGCTCCTTAAACCTGGTAAACCAGCACACGACATTACATCATATCGACCTATAAGGCTCACCCCAGTGTTTTCTAAACTATGGGAAAGAATTTTCTTGTCCAGACTCAAAGTATTCATGGATGAGTGTGACCTTATCCCTGTTCACCAGTTGGGATTTAGAAAGTCACATTCAACTACCGAACAGGCCCACCGAGTCTACCATGTAATACGCCAGGGCTTCGAGAAGATGGAATACACCTTTGCGGCATTTCTAGACGTGCAACTGGCCTTTGATCGTGTCTGGCATAGGGGCTTACTGTGCAAAATAAAGGAAAAGCTTCCCCACTCAGTGTTTCCCATCATAGCTTCATATTTAGATGGCAGGCAATTCCAAGTAAAACAAGGAGACGAAAGATCTAGTCTGTATAATATCGAAGCTGGAGTTCCACAAGGATCGGTGCTGGGACCCTATTTATATAATATTTTCACATCAGATCTTCCAACTACTGAAGATGTAACGGTAGCTACATACGCAGACGACGTCGCTTACCTGGCGAGCGCCAAAGAACCGGATACGCCAGTAACAAATTGCAAATAGTACTGGATAAAATGAACACATGGCTGCAAAAGTGGCGTGTCTGCGCCAGAGCACAAAAATCAAGTCACCTGTTTCCTTCACCCTGAGAAGAGGCGACTGTCCCACAGTAACATTGGGGAACACAACCCTACCACACACAGATTGTGTTAAGTATCTCGGTTTTCACCTGGACAAAAGGCTCACGTGGAAGACGCATATAAAAAAAAGAGTTAATATTGTCATTGCACCATGGTTCACACGGAATGATGAAATCCATGATTATCTCAACACTCCTGCTATTCCTGAGAAAATAAACAGACATAAAAAGCGTTATCCTGATCGTCTAGCCATCCACCCAAACCCTCTGGCTGTTAAATTTCTGGACAGCAGCGAATCTGGCAATCGGCTTAAGAGAGGTCAAGTAATATATAGAGGTATCAGTGGCAATGGCCCCTGTACCTGTAACGTCAACTATATTCTCGCAACCGAACTGATGAATAGTCCAGAAAGGACTGATGGCAGTTATTGAGAAAAAAAAAAATATATATATATTATCGTTCATTTTTGGAACGAAGTTCTTTAACGCAGCTAACGGTAGGAGTTGAATTTCAGTTTTTTTGTAGAAATCGTCACGTAACGAAAAAGCGTTATGCGCCATCTTGGATTGAAATAATGAAAATGTAAGATACCTTGCGATTTTTTATTGTTTAGACTTCATGGTGCTGAAGTCAATAGTGAGGTCAAAATTAAAATTCAAGAGGGCGGCAGCGTTTTTTTTTTTTTTTTTCACAATTGGTGACGTTTTCATGGTTTTCGAGGGTGCCGAAGCCAATAGTGAGGTCATTTATATTTAGAGTTGAAGAAAAAGAGTAAAGAACTTCGTTCCTGACGGGGTCCGCCGACACCAAGCCTTTTTTTTTTGTTTTTCCTTGTTAAGTATAAGGCGTAAATTAACGACGTAAGGGCAAGGCATGTTCTCTGCCAGTTGGCTAAAGAATAACGCCGCACGGGTCGATCGAAGGCTTGCTGTGGTCTGTACATGGATGGGTGACCATCCTTAACATATCTAGACCACTCCGTGCCCTGGAAAGCTCGTTGGTACTGGCTGTCATTCGAAGATCTTTGACAGTCGTTACGTGAACCTAGGCAGAAGTCCAAAAGTCTGACAAGCAGTCTTACCAAGGAGTATCGTGTTGCCCAGCAGTACCTGGGTTGTGTAGGCCAGATAGGCAGGAAGCCAACCCAAGCATAGCGGGGACACAAGACTAGACAGGTGATGATCTTCAATGTTGTACTAAAACATTTTCATACAAGAAAAACCATTTAACGTTTTTTTTTTAAATACCTGAGAAGCGCACGAAGATGTGTACAAGTAGCACTTAAGTGAACCGTAAGACAACATTAATTTTTAAGTAGGTATATCTAGAAAGTCCTTGTGTGACTACATCTGAACAGGAAATAAGTAGGCGGGTGTTTTCATACTACACTCGTGGTACATAAACGATGTATATATCCTTCAAATTGGCGGTCCACCAAATCTTTTAGTTTCATCTTGCCAGATGCTTGGACATACGTGATATGACTGTTTTAGAATATATTATTATTGTATTAAACAAAAATATATAAAATAGTATGTTCTTATAAAATATGCGCGTTTTCCTTATTCAAATCTCCTGTCCAAGACAGTTTTGCTGGACAAAGCATCGTTTACCTACTAAAGCCTGCAAGCTTGCTGAGCAGCTTCAACAATTATTGAGTATCATTGTTTTCTCTTTTATGAGTTTCAAGAGTATTTGTAAAGTCAGGAAAATTTGCTAACTGATTAGGTAGGTACTAACTTAAATTGTCCGTGTATTAAAATCACACATGTCATTTTACAATTGTATGAAATGTTTCTAAAACGACAAATTGACGTCGGGTGTCAATTTAATTTACAATTAATTTCCCTGACTTTACATGCTTAATTTATCCTAACATAAAATCTTCTAACTAGTGATTTAAGCTTCTTTACTTATTCAGCCACATAAATCATTCATGCTTAATCGTTTATGCTAAACAATTCTAGCCTTTAGCTTTACAATGCCTGCGCTGGCGCCTTGTCATTGCCGAGTATCGTTTAAAAAAACATTATGATCAGTTTGAAATTCAGCTCAAGACTAAAGGGAAAAGAGTCCCTTTAGTCTTGAGCTGAATTTCAAACAGAGCTTATTTGCTGCATGTTGATGACCTGTGAGCTGTGACTTACTGACTTGACTTCACAAGGAAAAGGCTTACTTGACTTCAGGCGTAAGCGCATCGTGGTTTCTATTGAGAAATAAGTTAAACTTTAGGTAGTCGGGTCATAAATACTGTCACAGGTTCTGAATTCGGAATTTGGAATGCAGACAAAAAAAAACAAAATATAAATTACGTTCGAATTTTGAATATTTCACGTTTCTAAAAACATAGGTAGGTTTTGTAGTATTTTCTTTGGTTTTCAACTTCAACATGGAGTGGACACAAAAAGAAGACCGAGTCGCTGTAATTGCGTTGCATCATTGTGGATAAGGAAAGGTTCATTTATCGCACTATTAAACGATACGAGGAAGATTCAAGAATAGAAGACAAAGAGAGGGGTGGTCGACCTAGTACGGTTCGCAATCCAGCGGTGATCAAAGCCATCAAGGCGCTAATTCAAAGGAATCCCGTGCGAAAGCTAAAACTGTCGCTCTTCAGATGGTTTTAAACAGAACCAGGATGAAAAGGGTGTTGAATGAAGACCGCGGGCTACGGGCTTACCGTAAAATAACAGCACACCTCCTCAAAGATGCTCGTTCGACAAAAATAGCCTTCACCGATCACGCGTTTTGTAAAGACGGTACGCGGAAAAAAAATACCGCGAAATCTTCATATTATGTTCCGAATTTAGAATTTTGGAATACAGACAGAAAAATTAATTAATTACGTTCGAATTTTGAAAGTTTCACGATTTTAAAAACAGGTTTTGTAGACTTTTTTACAGTCAATGAGAGCTTCAATAAGCAAAATAACTTGGTGTATGCTCACAACAATGATGAAGCGAGCAGGCGTGTCCTGCGCTTTCAACGTAGACATCATCACTCATCGGTGATGGTTTGGATTGGTGTGTCGTATTTGGGCCCCACAAAGATGTTTTTTTTTTTTGTGAAAAAGGTGTGAAAACCAGTGCTCTGGTTTACCAAAATACGGTTCTGAAAATCCTCGTAGAGCCTCTTAAACGAACATTGTTCGCAAATCGCCACTGGGTATTTCAGCAAGATTCTGCACCGGCTCATGAAGCCAAGAGTACGCAAAACTGGATGGACGCCCATAAAATTGATTTAATCAGGAACAAAGATTGGCTGGCCCCCAGCCCGGACCCCTTAGATTATAAATTAATACCTATACTTACACGTTAAACTTTTACCAATCTTCCCATATATAAATTAATATAAAATTGAATAGGTGTTATTTATTTCAAACTTGATATTTGACAGAACTTATGACCCGACGACGTATTATAATACAGGGTGGAAGTTTGGCCAAGTCGAATCTTTGTAAATAGAATGCGTAGATAACGGCTATATGATGTCTACGTGGGTTTTTATACAACCTGTATGTGGAATAGTTAAGTTCTTTCAGAAAAGTCTAATAAATTAAAATGTAACTTTGTTGAACTAATAACGAAAAGACTGATGAACAGAAACGAGCATATCAACAACTTTCAATAAGTTGCCAATTGTCAAAGCTATATCTATTGACATTTGTCTCTAAAGCTCTCTCGTTTTTAATCGAATTTTGTTAAGAAAACAAGTGAAACTGTCTTCATGCGAGGCTCCGTATCGAAACAATACTTCTACACCGTGGACACGAAATACGCAATTGCCTGGCACCGATTGCCTGACAAGACAATACAACGCACACAATATTGAGCTATTTCTACGGGATCTTCACCTCGTTGTTATTAAAATGCTCGTATTTCATGAAAGATACTTCCTGAGAAATCTAGGTCATGAACAACGTGCCCTGGTCATGTGCATACAAATTCAGCTTTCCGAGTTTCACCCCGGACCAGAATGCGGGCCAAATTAATTACCATGACAATGACGCTGTTAAATACATTATTTATATACAGGGTGCGAGAAGTCGAGTTTCTACTTACATTTGTGTAAATTAACGACATGGAATCTAATAACAATGCTTGATATATGGTGTGGTTTATTGCTACTAATTCTATACTCATCACACTTGTACATTACATTGGCCATTGACATTGCAATTGTAAAGAAAGACATTAATATAAATCCGAGTATTGATTTAGTTGATTATCTTTATCAAATACAATGACTTTGATTATGGCAATGACGTACACGTTCGCTGTTAATATCATACTGACAAACAAAAAACCATCCGATAGAAATTACGAGAATTATTAAATCGCATTCTAAATGCGTATAAATTTTGTAATACGTGTGCTCTCCTTGACGAAACAACACAACATTGAAGGTAAATTTGCCTACAAATTGCCCATAAACAAATGGGGTTAGATTGAGTCCTCAGACGAACACCAACAATAATTTATATGAACATCATGCCAAAACGTTTGTCGAAGAATATTTTGTCCCATTGTCTTCACAACAGCATTGCTCTGATAAATGAGATGTATTACCACTTAGGAATCGCGGCCTAAAATCATAATGGTGCAAGTTTATGATTTTACATAATTGGACCTGCGCACGATATGTTCCGGCCTGATTCTGTAGTACAATATTATGTCGACAACACTTTGATTATGTACAACAATTATCTTGTATAAAACAGGTGTATTATTTTCTTTGTTTTTGCTTTCATTGTATTTCATTTTGTGTGTACAAACTAGTTTGATTAGGAACGTATTCTTTGTGTCATAGCAGTTAGGGTCGATAAGATTTCTTATTTGTGGAAAGATATCTTAATGTTCCTGAGTCGTCCTCATATTTGTTTTGTATGAGGTTTGGTTTGATAGAACTAGCCTGGATTTTTTCCTTCAAAGCAAAAGACTTCCTCTTCCTACCAGTCTTCTCCTTCATCCCATCATTCTCTAGCACGCTACAAGGATGTATTTTGCTTTTTAAATTATCGTGTACTCATTTTTCTCGCATGTCCTTTGAGTCCGGGTCAGTTATTGTTCTGACCTCTGCAACCCTGGGGAAATCAGATGTTTCTTTTCCATTTACATCGTATACTTGACTACGCGTTCTGTGCATCAAACTATAACATCGCAAAATAATAATTCTTGGGGTACGGATACTTCTATGTTTGGTATGAAAATTTGCTGTTTGCGGTAGTCCACAATGTAACACACGCAAAATATTGTGCTTATGGGTGCAGGTAACGGTATAGGGGTCGTGGGGTTATTTTAAGTTGTATAATATTAAAAACCTTGTTTTAGTAAAAAATACGCCAGTAAAAGTTGAAATTTTGAACTTCAATATCTCCGTAACCAAAAGGTTCCCAGGTATGGTCCAGTACAAAGAAATGACAACAATGACTGGGCGTACAAGTGATTCTCGGCTTTGTAAGTGTCTTTTTACACTCGTTACATAGGTATGATGATTAGTTGTAAGTGTACATTTTTAACGGTGTTGGCAAATCGAGTACTATGAGACCAGGCCCGTAAGCTCTCCCAGATAGATATTGGCTTATTGAGTGACTCTTGATAATTTTAAGGTACTGTATGAACGACGATGATGTTAATGAGTGCAATGTTATGAGCGATTTCAATATCATCATCATCATCATCATTTTGGCCGTAATCGTCACCCACTGCTGGCCTATACGCCTATTTTCTTTTCTGCCATACTTCTGTGTTCCGTGCATCACTCGTCCAAGTAGATCATTGAAAAATGCTTATGCAGCATGACTACTAGTATGTAAGATATGGCCTATTGGTATTCATATTGTTATAGATAACTAGACAAAAGTATTTCGTTATAATTTACCAAGAATGTGTTACGAAATTAATTACCTGATTAGTGATTACGTACCCACTTAAACAAAGAATAATTTTCCCAGTGTCTCTCCAATCCTGATAACGATATATTGATAGCTTTTGATAGTATTAGGTCGGGAAAAAAGTTTTTTCGTAATTTATAGGTATAAAGTTGTAGTAAACTGTACTGTTTGTATCTTGCTGGTTTTGATACCATTAAATAGATGACAATCTAACAAGAAAAATAAAAAGTTAAAGTTATATCCCGCCATTTTTTTTCTTGTTTTTCTGTTCAACAAAATAAGTGAATCTAAAGCCCCGTATTTATGGTAAATATTTGTTAAAAAACAAAGTTTATAGAGTGCATTTAGGGAGGAAAAAAGATGTCGGCAAAGAAAACTACAGCTGCGGCGTTATAGAAATATGATAATGGATTTATTATGAGCCATTTCAATTTCAGAACACAACAACACTACTTCCTCGGGCAAAATTTTGACGCTAACTGGCGTGTAGACCAATATGTCTCAATATGTCTTATATGGATAAAAAAATGGTTTCCAGCAACTGTTTTCGTTGTTCATCAACTATGTTGATCAATTGTTGCTCAACAATAGTATTCCATAAAAACGGGGCTTAACGACGAAATTCGATACATTTTTATTACGAAAAATGCTACACAAGCCGCGAATAAAACGGGGCCGTTTTTGGACTTCACGCAGTGCCAGTTAGAGTAGCACAAAGTTGGTTCAAGCGTTTTCAGTATTTGAACTTTGATGTCAAAGATGTTTCTCGCTCTGGTCGCCCTGTTACGGACAAAGTCGATGTCATTTTTGAAAAAGTGGAGCATGATTATTAGTAGTTTCGACATAGCTAAAGAAAGGATTGACCACAAAATAGTTTTGACCCATTTTAAAAGTCTGGGTGCCACACAAGCTCACTGAAAGAAACCTAATGAGTCGTACTCATTCGCGATTATCTAATGAAACGTAATGAAACCGAACCATTTTTGAAAAGATTGATAACTGGTGATAAAAACTGGATCATCTACGACAAGAACGTGCGAAAAAGATATAAAGGTCAAAGGGCAGTCAAGCTCCACAGACTATAGCGAAACCCGGATTAACTTGCATTAAGGTGATGCTTGTGTATGGTGGGATTGAAATAGCATCGTTTATTTAAGCATTTACCGCCGGGAAACAATCGATTCGGATCTCTATTGCCAACAGCTCATGAGACTGTTGAGAAATTGAGAAAAAACGGAATTGATCAACAGAAAGGGCGTGGTCTTTCGTTCAGCAACTCAGCAAAAATTGAGAGAGATTGGTTGGGAAGTGTTAATGCATCCACCATATAGCCTTGACCTTGCACCCTCAGTTTTCCACCTGTTTCGGTCTCTTCAGAGTTCTTTAGGCAGTGTTCTTTTTTTAATTAATTGTTTGTTGGTTTCGCTTTTTTGTTTTGGTTGTGATTTTACTTGTTTGTAATGTTTTTATTTTCAGCAGTATCTGTGATTTAGTTTTTTTTTGTTAGGTTAACATTAAGAGAGGACTGTCAAAGCTACTTGTCGAAGTTTTTATATCAGAAGTCCCAAAACTTCTAGAGCAATGGGATTATTTCATTACCTACAAAATGGTAACGAGTTATCAAACAAAATGGCACCTATATATTACAGTCAAATGTAAATAAATACTGAAAAAAAAAATGTCTTGAACTTGTTTAAAAATACTATGAAATCTTTTTCCCGACCTATTATTGAAAATAATAATAGATGGGGCAGTATTGATATCACTAGGTAATAGATACAACCAACCTTCGGAAATCCTAAGTGAAAGACCTTTGTCCAAAGACTAAGTCTTTTGAAGAACTAGACCTACTTAAGCCGATAATTCAGGAAAATACAAGTAAAGTATAATATTATCTTAAATATTATTAAGATACCAATATCTAGGTGTAAAGATATGATTGACAAATTGAATATATTAGAATTATTTATCTGCGGCTTTTCCATCTGATATATTGGTTTGGTTCACAAAAATAAATTAGTGAGCGCGGCCTACACGCGCGTGCGAAGGGCTGGTTGGCATGAGATTCACTTACAAAGTGTGCTACCCATTAAGAAACGAAGCAGGAAAAGGAACACCGCTAACCCAGTGGCCAACTGCCGAGGCGACGTCGAACGATTACCCGCCCGAGCCTCCATTCCGTACCGGTATCGCCGCGCCAGCGCTCGCAACCAGATACTTAACTGACTCTCATTACTAAACACATCGCCACTAAACAACCGACCTTATGACGGGCAGCCATAAGCGATGAGGACCCACCTGTCACCCCGGGGTGCTACGCTCCATTGTTTGACAATGCGGAAAGCGGAGGACGCGCCGCGCATCACAATTAGCGAAGAGAGTTTCGGCGACATGTGAATACAAAGTCGTCGTCGATATTGTGGCACTCGAAGAAATTACAGACGTCCCAGGACTCGAGGACGAACGTGACGCACCAACTTCACTTCAGCAGTCGATAACAAAAAGAAATTCGCCGCGGTTAAATCGAATTAGGACGCATTTTCGTGGAACAGTGTTTGTTATGCGCTACCGTGCCCGAAAGTTGGCGAAATTTTGGCACCGACAACAAGAGCGACGCCTGTGCAGCTGACCTGCTATCAGCCAATACATCCTGCGATGATCGCGGGAAAAGGACATTTATTTGTACAGTGTGATTGACAGTGAACGATAGTTCTGCAAGGACAACAAACAATACCTTGTGTGGTGCGTCGATGAACATTTCTCTTCGAAACAGTTGTGATATCGTGGTGAGTTTAATTACAGAATAATTTCTCAATTATCATCTAGGCTTGTACATAGGTTTTATCACATACTAGTGATTTAAATGCGGCCTCAATTCATTCCTGTTTCAAGTGTCACGGCAAATGCGCTCTTAGAATCGTCCTCGTTTATAATTGTAATCTATCACTGCTTCAACTCATTCATCAATTCGGTGCTGATTCATTAACACATCACTGGCAGCGAGTGTTTTATCGCACGTACCGCGAACTAATGAATATTAACGATTTAGAACTGGCTTAATGGACGAATTTAATCTATATAAGCTTTACGCACAGTCTAACAAGCCGCTAGAAATATGAATTACTTATACGTCTTCAAAATTTAAGACATAATTTATAATTAGGTGTGCAAAATGGATCTAGCTAAGATTTTTTGCAATTTGACGTGTGCCTAGACAGCGTGTTACTAGAAATAAGAACAGTTCATTCAACTTCATCTACACAGACTTTAAGAATAAAGTTTGTTAACCCGAAGCTCTTATTAAGTAATCTTCAGGATGCAGTTTCAATTCAACTTAATTGTAGATTCGTGAAATATAAATAAAATTAGGTAATGCAATAGAAGACACGTGAGCCGTGAAGTGGATGCGAATACTAGGCTGAATAATGAAGTATCGTATGTAGATGAACAAGACTATTAAGCTGCAGCTACTTCAATGTAAAATGTCAGAAACAAACATTGCATTGTAATTTTCTCATCGAACCTTCATATCGTAAAGTGGGTCATCAGTTCATAATAATATGTAGTGTTGCCAAACCACAGCGGCACTAAATAACGTCGGGCTATATGTTATAAGAGTCGTGCCGGTGCTATAAAACGGTCCACGAGTTAAAACAATAACACATTTGCCAGAGATGAAATGCGGTGATTTGGACCACAACGAGCTTAACTCTGCAAGCTTGGAAGTGCTACTGTCGAACTAGATATTCTTAAGGTCACCCTAACCTAGATGCTACGGGGAATGATGGTATGAGGAAAATACACCTGTTTTTTTTTAACCTGTCTTTGTGTGCTCCGTTAATGTTTCTTAAGTAAATATTGAAACAGAATATAAGAAGTATGAGCAGCTTTTACATCTGTATTCAAAAAAAATAAGTAGGTACCGCAACCGCAATGCACCAGCCAAACAAGGTGATTACAATAATAAAATATTTTATCGGCCCATGTTAATCAGTAATGATCAACAATGCTAACGCTTTATGGGAACTGCAAATCAAGTTGATACAATGTTGTGTGTGTAGATGATCCGAAAGTCTTCACAATCGATTTGTTGCTTCAATTCCGATTATCTTAAAGCTTTTTTTTCAAAAATGATTTTATCTGTATTCTACACGGTCTTTTAAAAATTTACAACAAAACCTGCATAATTGCTTAAGCATAATCAATCAATGTAGGATTAAAAAATGAAAAAAATTAAACGTAGATAAAGAGACGTCAGTCCTCAGATAACATTATGACGTCAAAAAACATGATTCCATATAAGTAGCAAATAGCTCACATTCCTCATCCAATTATGATATAACCTAACTTAATATAACAGTTAGCTTGCACACATTCACCAATTTATTACGGATGGTGCAATCTCAACAGCGGTGTCTTGATCTAAGTTACTTTGCCATCCTCGTTATGAGTTTTTGACAATTGAAACAATATAAGAAGCAGACATTATTGATTCATCGTAACCGAACATACTTAATATGTAACTTAAACTGCAAAAGATATAAAAAAGAACCGGACTGACAAATTAAAGGACATCCACAGAATAACAAAACCACCGTTTATAAAATGTAAACCAATAAAAAAACGGTTTAAAACTAGACTCAGCTTTCAAAGCTAGAAGTCAACATGTGATTGAACACTTCAGTGCATGTATCTACAGATGTCAGACAAAAAATTTGCACACTGAAGATCAGATTAGGAACTGAATTTTAACGTGAAAGTATCGAATGCATGCTTGATGGCAATTCGATACACGTTATAGATTCGATTGAACGTAGGACATACGTGCCATGCATAGGAAAAGTGTGAACTATATCTACATCAACAAAAAAGGTGATCGATTAGAAAACTTCATAGATAGTGCTGATATCCTTAGTTCATATGAAGCTGCAACAGGAAATTAGCAATATAATCTTGCAGCTGTTAAAGTTAGAAGTATTTGCTAAAGATTTAACACTTAGGTAATAGATGTTTGCGTTAACAGATGTTGCTAATCAAGGCTTTTCGTTCCGCTGGTGGCAGCGCAGAAAAAAGGGAAATACTTGAATGTTTAGAATTTAGATTATTTTATTTATTTTTTTGCAGCAGACTGCAGCAATTATTTTCCACAACCACATAAGATATTAAATATTTAAAGCGTCAAAGTTAAAGTTACTATGGGAATATTTGAGGATTGATCAATGATAGTGGAATATGTATGATTTAATATGAAGTATACGATCAGTGACAGGTTCACGGAGATCAAATCATAATAAAGGTGTTATAGCACAATCGTTTCCATCAAACTTGTCGTAGATTTATAATCGATTGTCGCATTGAACCGGTCGTCCGACCTGTAGATCTGGTCTGGGATATTATGCGGGTTCAAGCAATCAACTCACTTGACCTGTATTACATACCACTAAAGTTGAACGAGTCAACAGGTTTGATCCTTGTCAAACATTATTCAGTATCCTTGGTAGTATTGCTAGTTTTGTAGACTAGTTCTAGAAAGAGTAAAGTAACTTCATGAAAATTGTAGAGGTAGGAGAATGAAGTCAGTAGATTACTGACTTAATTAGTTAAAACGATTAAATTATCATGACAAGATCATTCATTTCTTCAGTTTTTATTCGCGAAAGACGGTTTTTGAAATATTTCTAATTCATAAAAACATAACAAATCGATAACACGAAACTAATTACTAACTTTCGAAAGAAATGCCACTAGTTAGTCAAAATCCAAAACAAGTGGTTTTTCCTCTTTAAAATATTTTTCATTGTAAACCTTTTTAAATTCTATTGCACACGGTGCGATCACTTCGTAAAAAAATGGTGGCACATTTTCGAACACAGGTTTATAACCAAGTACTATAATTTTTATTGTAAAATGTACTAAGTCTTCGAATGGTTCTTGGTTCACTGACAAAAAGTCTCTTGAACAAAATTTCACTGTGAACTTTACACTTGTTGATGCAGGCACTGCAGTTTCCATAGGATCCACGTTAAACATTTTTTTCATTTTAGTGGTCAATTTAATTTTAATAGTAGCAAGACACAGCTTGTGATGGTTAGTGATTACGAAATGATCTTCAATAAAACCATGTGTAACTGGTGAGTTGGACATATCTAATATATCAGGATGTATTTTAATTGGATGCGGAAGCACCTCTGCAAAGACTTTTAAGGTTTTCGTCATAATCAAATTTTCGGTTTCTGGTTCCAGTAATTCTAACTCATAGTAACTATTGTGATAGCCAATGTGTTCGTTTTTAGTAAAATATACCGGAATTTTTACTTTTTCGTACGGTTTCAAAAACAAATAAGTAGACTCGAATATAAATGTGTCTAAAGCGAGCTCAATTATGCTTTTAACGATAAAATCCATTGATTCGATTACATTTATTGAGTCTGATCCATTTTCGATTTTTGGCAAAGATACTATTGTCTTAGTAACATCATCGTTGTCTTTTTCTCTTTCTTCGATACTCTCAGTATGCAGCCCACTTGCTTGTTTAGAGAGACTCATATCTGATTCTTTAGTTAAATCAATCAGCCGTTTATAAATATGCATGTGATAAGAGTGAGGATCCTTAACATAAATTTTCACTGTTGCAGTTGAGTACTTACCATTCCTTTTTATATGCCAAGGGTAAACAGGCGGCATAGTAATCGTTTTGGATACTATCACAGCATATTTTTTTGAAAATGCACTGAAAATTGGGATACACAAAGCTTCTGGAGGAGCATCGTCACAAACATCACCTCCAACTTTGAAATATAATCCGGAATTTAATTCTTCCCGATTTTTTAGTCTAAATATGAATTTAAATACAACAGGTATACCAGGACATAGTCGCTTCGGAATAGCGGGTAATATCTTTGTTGTCAAAAATGTAGAATTGTTCATAATACTTTTAAATCTAATGTGCATGTATTCGCCTGCACAGTTTATCACCGTGAATTGAACAAATTGCTGTTCCAAAGTGTTGCTGGTCAGAATAATCGGCGTCGGAATACACACCACTGATGACGTGGGTTTTAAACATTGCCACTCTTCTTTGACACTTTCCAACGGTGCCTCTGAGCCGAAATATAAGGATTTGTAACTCATTCCACAAGATTGCGACCCGAGGGGAGAAACTAACTTGTGAGGATTTGTAGAGATAGCCGCGGGTAAATGTGATTCTGGTAGCTCTGCTTGTACCTTTACGTCCACTTTCGAAAGCTCGGGTTTTATCGACAAAATTTGTTGAGATGCAGATGAAATACTGGTGTTGTGATGAAGAGTTTCTACTTCTTCTTCTGATTCTGTTAATATATGAGTTTTAGCAACGAGTTGCAGCGTCACAGGAGTTTTTCGTTTCTTCCGGTCAGCTTCCATTTTACGCCACTTGCTTGCTGTCCTACACAATCCGGAGGTTAATTGAAAGGGAGTTGGTCTAGTGGATTGTATATACAACTTATTTATTATCATTTTCTTTCGCAGACGTGCACCTTGTATTTTTCGTTTGCAGTCGGTGGCTGCTACGTGTAAGCGTTGCACTAATTCTTCCCATCTTGGCAAGCATCGAAAATCTATCTTGTGTTTGGCTTCTAATGATTTTATTAAATTCTCCACATTGATATCGTAATCATTATTATCCCTGATACGTATATGAGTGCACTTTTTTGATAGCATCGTGAAACCACAATACTTATTTCTTTAAATGATTTATTAATACTCAATGTTTGTGTAGTGTTTTGACGTGTCTGATTGTCATTGTCATATATAATACATTAAATAATCTAAGAGTCACTGTCTACTTTGATTAATTCCTTTTTTTGGTATGACAAAGGTAAAGATAATTTATCTCACAAAGGAAATCCAATAGCCATTACAAAACTGAATATAGAAATTATAAACGTTGTCGTATATTATATAATGATGTACTCAATAAGAATAACCCTATTCTTATTGAGTACATCATCATTTAACAACGCTGAGAATTTAATAATGATTTCCATAGGTAGGCGATGGATGCATCAGTTCCCCGTGTACTACTAAGCATAGCATTAGCTGCTTTGCTGCCGATGGCTTCTCTGAACAGCCATGATGGTGTGACCAAAGAGAACATACCGCACTCGAGGCAGAAGAGAATCCTCTGGATCACGAACGATGGCCGCTTGGCGTTGCCACCTGGTACTACAATGACGATCACACCATCACTGTCAATGCCATTTGTAAGGCATCCACCGAAAGGATTCTTGTCTAATATGACCGTCAGTTTCCCCTTTACAAGTAAGTACCATTTTCTAAAATATCTTATATTCTTTATATTGGGTCTCTATCGGGTACTAAGAACTGAGTTTTCCAACGCCATATAACTTTAAAATTGACGTATGGCATTTTTTTATGGAAAAACTGACTGTTTTCCTCAGATAAAGATATAATGATGATAATTGTTCGTCAACGTATGATTTACCCACGAAGTAAAATGTTTACTTCGTGAATACCTAAACCTGTATGCTGTTTAAGTATATTTTCGTTATTCATGTGCTCTATAATCGAGATATTTTATTTTAATGATTTGCAGGTACGCTAGAATACTGTTTGGAATTTATAAGTCAGTACTATCAGGTCTTCTAGAATATGAAGTAGAGCAGTCAACGTAGTTGAATATAATAGAAAATAACATAGTATTATCATTATCTAATTTTAATATGAAACATCTTAATCAGTTCTTCCAAATTATTTGCAATCAACAATAACATGTATTTATTTATTTAGAGGTAGTTTACTAGAGCTAGTTTACACTTAATAAGTTACAGACTAATGTTTGTAACACATTAGATAGTATGTAGATTGATAATAATTGTAAAACATAGCGTTACCGCGTTGAAAGGGTAAACTAAGGTGATGTTCATGTAGTTCCAGTAAGTGACGTATAACTTAGAATTAATTTTAGTGTTAGTGAAACAGTTAAATTAATTAGCGAAGAAGTAAACACAAAAGTAGATACTTCTAAGAATGGTTGAAACTTGAAACTTTTAACCATTTCCCCTCATTCATTAAATCGTGAGCAGTGGTGGCCCAGTTGGCTACCACTTACGAGTTGTAGGTCGTAGCTTGGAACCCAGACAGGCGCTATTGTGACAACTGACAACGGATATATCAAACTAACAGACAAAAGAGTGATGATGACTGAAGTGAATCGTTGTTTACAATTGCGCTTAAAGTTGAAAAAGTATATTTATTCATCATTATTTGTGACATTTTCCAGAAAACGATATGTGGATTGCGTGAAAGACGAAAGGGCCTATAAATAAATAAATAAATACCCTAGGAGGGCCGCCGCCGGACTGACAGCCGCCGTTTTGTTCTAAAATTCTAAAAGCCCCTCGTTAAACTATTTACTTTTAACATTACATTTTTATTGCGGGGTTAGAAAATATTGTGAATGCCTGAAGACACTTTTGAGGCACCTAAGAGTAAAAGAATTAGAATTCCAACTTCTCAAAAAATCATTATTATTTGTACAAATCCTGCCATGATTCTTTCTTTGATGAATGAGGGGATAGAGATCTAAACAAATTTGTTAACAACGTAGAATTTGAGTACTTACTAAGTTTCTGTTATGAATTTCAGTCGACTTTGACAAACTCGGTTTAACGGACAATGAAAATCCTTACGGAGCATTCCCGCCTATCTTGGCCCGGTCTATGGGAAGAGCAGCAGTTTCTATGATGGCGGATTATGTAGGACAGTACTTGGACCGGAGACGAGGCAAGCGGTCCACGGGAGAAAATGTCACTCCTGATGTTGAAAAGGCAATACTTGACAGATTGCATGGAGGAGAGAGGTAAAGTATATGATGCTCACAATTCAAACTCAAAGCTAACAATTGTCTTCTACTTTTTAATAAATGACAGTCTTGTTATGCAAATCTCATTACTGAACAAAAAGGAAACAGTAGTAACAAAGGTAGGAACTGAAGGGACCACACACGAAAGCCGTTCGCACGTATTTCTGTGGGTCTCAAACCACGTGGAGGCTAGCAACAGTAGCGGTTAACTTATTGGCCATCACTTTCACCTTCACGTCGATGAATGCATCAGATATTCTACTCACGAAGGATAGTTGGCGACGAACGCAGGAAGTTACTACGAAAGGGTGTTTGAAATTCTTTATGTGATTCGAAAACCGCCGCCAATTACGCAAGGAATCGAAGAATTTTGGCATTAATAATGAACTGTTTCAACCTTGTTATAAGGAATTTGTTACGTCTATTAGAACATTTCGCGTGGTTCACTAAACAATAAGTTTCGTTGATGCTTGCTTTTCTGATAGCATCATAATCACTTTGGCAGAGTCTTAAATACTCACAGATGTAGATAAGTCTAGAAAACACTTTAGCGAATCATTGTCACGAAGACTGGATTGTTATGAAAGTAGTCTTTGTTACACATTCGTCTTTAGATAAACATCAGACAAGCAAACGATAGAATAGAATTTTGTCCAATTAAAATGTTTTGATAACTACGACACTTTAAAGAGAGACCATATTTTTTTCAGAGCTATATTGTATGGAATAGCGGAGGATATGTTCGCTAACTTCGGGCTAGATGGAAAAGAGTGTCTTTTACGAGCTATTTGCGAAATCCAGTCGCACCCACTCAAGAACTTTGGTCTTCTCGGGGAAATTATGAAGCTGTTCTTTACGTGCGTATATTTATAATTATTTTTAGAATTAGGGAACTTTGTATACCTACGGTTTTCCATATTTGGTTTTCTTGTCCAACGTGTTGGTAAAATCGGATGAATTATCAGCGGTATTTCCTTAGATAAGGTCAGTTCAGTGAGTGCCAGTGGAACCGGATGCGGCTATATCGGTATTAGATACGACGTCTATCCAGTTGTAGATGTACTCGTATCTAGCCGGTATTCTAAGGTTTACGGGTTTTCAACTATTAAGTGCTAATGACAAATGTCATTGATAACTTTACAAGGAAGCATGGATGTCAAAGGCGACGGATTAACTTGGTCTGCAAGATTTTTATTACAAGACAAGCCAGTGCCCAATCGGACTTACCATCGGCAAAAACGATAAATTTCCATCTTACCTTTCCTCCCCTAGTTGACTCCTTTCGTGGATGATTTTTCAAAACTCCTTCCTTTCGTTATATAAAGTGCGCAAGCGCAAAATGTCATGCGTCTACCCATACCAGTTTAGGCTGTGCATTGTCAGTTATTGAATCAATGAATTGAGGATTTTGTGTTCCAAGAATGTCTCTTTATAAAAAATATTTTTCTTTATAGGCCCAGCAAGTCCCCATACGCGAGTCTCCTAGATGAATATGTGGAGGCCCAGAAGGCAGGACAAGCCGGAGGTGAATGTTGGCCTTATTACAGGCTATGTCCCAAGAGTATCTTCCAATCTTCGAACAAATACTCGTGAGTAACGCACATTAATAATTTATGAGCTAGGCTGGCCTTGATTGTATTATCTATTTTGTGCCTTTGGAGTTTGATGTTTCATGTCAAGTTAATCTAGCAAGTTTTCTAGGCAGAAATTTATGCTGTTATTCAATTTACAGGAAAGATGCAGAAGATTTACACAGGCGGCAAGAACACAAAGATGTGGATGAAAACAAAATAGAAGATATACAGGCAATGTAGAACAATTTAGTGATGTTGCTGAAACTACGGCTCATAGAGCCGGCAACAATCCCAAACGTAGTGGTAGTTCCGACCAAAGCTCTTTGTAATTAGACTTGTACTAAAATGTATTTATTTTTATGTCTATAAGTGCCATTTCATTAGGGCACGGGAAGACGCATAACGATCAAACGGTTTTCGTCTAATAGCATCACGCTAAACGCGTGCGCACAAAATGAAAATTAAAAAATGGATCGTTGTATTGATCGTTGCCGTCTGCGCGTGCTTTTAAGTTGAATTATTTTGAATTTCTTTAGATTGTAGTTTGTCCTAATTGTTTGATTAATTCTATTTTACTTAATGTTGTTTTTCTCATATTTGTTGTCACTGTTGTATTAAGTTAAGGAACACATAAGTCTAAAGTAGCTAGTGATTTTGTAAATTTTAATGTATCTATAGTTTTTAAGTAATATAACATATTATTGAAATTGAATGATTGCATTTTTCCATTCTCCTTTTCGGATTCATTAAAACATTTTCAGAAGAAACTAAACAAAAGCTCGTAGTTTATTTAAGAAAACCTCATTATCAACAATAAACATCGTAAAATTACAACTAAAACAACATGAAACAATTGAAAACCACACAGCTATTCCTCTTCCAAACCAAAACGAACCCAACCAGATGGACATGGAAGAGTTAATCAATAAAAAGTAGATATCTGGGCCGCGACTACACGTTTAAAAATAAATACCGATAAGGCACGTGAATAGTCGCGCACCCCTAGTCGGAAACCTGAAAGCTCCGTCAGGGGGCGTAACATGAAAGGCAACGCTGCCCGATAATTTTCTACTTTTGGACCTAAACACTGCTATGATTAAGGTAAGACCAGGAAAAGGATGTAAAGCAAGTATGTGTGTGTCAATAAACGTGTTTGTGTGTAAAAAGCCCGTGTATTGAACGTTTCAGGCGCAATATGTAATGTTCGTGCTAATACTTATGTTGAGTGCAATGCTCGAAACTGCATCGGTACAGAAACGGAGCTATTCGGATCAGTCCGTCAGAGGATACATCACTGAGGTACGGTTTCTAACGCAGTTCTAAGTTACGTAATTTTTCCTGTAGAAATGTGAGAAGCTTTAATCGATAAACTGTTTTAGAGGACATGCTGGTGGAACGAAGTTTGCAAGGAAGAGTTCCAAATATTGTTCCGATGTAAGTGCCCTTCGTGGTCTTACTGCCGCAGTCCGGGGCGCTATTACAACGCAATATGCTCCATGACCGAGACCGGCTACATCTGGGACCAGCCCCATTCGGAATGGCGTCCGCAGTAGTTAAGCCAAAATACCTAAAACAAGAAATAATTTAAACATGCCCCAAATTATGATTGTAACACTTGAACGTTCTACCTTGATGCTATACGCAGAAGTAAGTCTCCATGAAATTTTTAAATCTTCAAATGGGCCAAATTCTTTCAACGATTCTAATTTGAGACTGATTCAGTATAAAATGAAATGAAATTTCGCCTTCTATTTTCATAAATTAGCCTAAGATATGCACCTTGTTTCATCTTTTCACCACAATGAATGAGATCACAAAAACGATTACGAATGTGATGCGCGTATCTTGACCAATTTAGTTGAATACACTTGTTCGAGTTATGTGAAAAATAAATCTGTGTTTATTCGATATTTATGACTAATTTCTCGTGTCCCCAATTTTGACCTTGAGAACGTATAAGAGAAGCCATTGATGGAGCGCGCATGCGCGTCGTCCGTTGCCTTACGAGTAAATAATCAATAGCTGTAGCAGTCGGCAATCGGACCCTAACAATACGTAGACCACAACAAATAGCAGGACGTTTATCAAAATGCTGCCAGTACTAGTGTTTCTTCTATATTTAACTGGAATATATTGTGAACCAGAAACAGTGCGGGAGAATTTCGACTATTTCAGTTACGGTTCTAGTGATGATCTACTGAAAAACTTGGATCTCCATTTGGTAAGTCAAGTTCATTTAGACACACATAATGTATATATCAATGGCAGAAAGTTAACCTTTTGAATACGTCATTGATAACGCTTGTGCAATGGAAGATTTAAAAGTGCATTCAAAACGTGCGAAAAATTAACTCTGTAAAACTTTTCAGCCGAAAGATGAAATAGTTCTGAGACCTCAAGAAGTAAAGGACTGGCCGCAAACATCGTTGAACGTGGGACAGATAACCTCTGTATCCATCAACTCATTGGGACAACCTGTGATATTCCACAGGGCCGAGCGAGTATGGGACGAAAGGCGAGTAACACACGAATTTTATTACATCTTGCTGCCCTTAACCCCTTTTCAATTAACTGCTATCAGCCCACATCTTAGTATTGACACTAATCACTCCTTTTATGGCCATTTCTTCTGAAGTCTTCCCCTCATCGACAACCGCATTCATACTCATGAATTTTCTCACCGACGTGAGACACTAATTCACATAACATCACGCCTTGTTTCCCCTAAGGGTTTTGCAGAGGTGTAACTACAGTACACCCACATTTCGCCAATTATGTTTAAGTCCCATCAACCGGGCACAAAACCAGACTCCGGGCTGCTACTGAGAAATTCCAAATAGAAAAACCCAATAACACGTTGTCTGACCTGGGAATCGAAACCAGGACCTCATGCTCATCAGTAGCGGTTGCGACCACTAGACCAACGAGGCAGTCGATCACTCATTCCTTCCTGCTAAAGGTTCCCTTATACGATGAATTGAATGTCTCGTCTCAACTTGTGTGCCCAGTACTGTAACATCTGAACAGTCAAAAATGTCCATTTATCATGGGTTTTTAAAATACTTTGCAGCACTTTCAACGAATCCAACGCTTATCAGAATTTAGACAAGGGTCCGATCATAGAAGACACCATCCTAGTCTTGGATCCCCACACGGGATCGGTGCTGCACAGTTGGGGAGCCTATGCTTTCTACATGCCACATGGACTGACTGTGGACCACCATGATAATGTCTGGGTCACTGATGTCGCCAAACATCAGGTTTACAAGGTACGGAAGCGATATTGCTATACAAGTTAAAATCACATTTGTATAAAAATGTGTTAAAAAGTGCTTGACCTTGGGAACTACTTCAATTTTAATGTTAGGTACAATTGTATATCAATAGAAGTAATGCCCAAGGTCACGTGCTTTTAAGGGCGAGTTGGTACAGCGGAAGCCAGTCGTCTTGCATTGGTAAGGCTTCCGCCTAACATCGACAATTTTTGTAAAGAAGTAAAATAGTTAATCCGGCAATGGGCCTAGTCGAGTAAGATCAAGATAGTATAGTGGCTGGCTACAAGGGATTTGGGGAAGATGTGATGACCCTGTGTTTTTTTTTGCCTTGCGTTAACCTTTCGTTTCTTGATTCCAGTACATCCCGAACAACCACAAGTACCCGACCTTGACCATCGGAGAGGCGTTCACAGCCGGCTACCCCTACAGGCGCCATGTATTGCTATGCATGCCAACCTCAGTCGCCGTCGCCACCACTGGCGAAATCTTTGTCGCTGACGGTTATTGCAACAACCAAATACTCAAATTCAACGCAGCTGGAAAACTGTTACTAGCCATACCTTCTTATTCTGACACGATGTCCTTGAATGTTCCGCACAGTGTGACATTATTGGAACATCTGGACATCGTCTGTGTCGCAGACAGGGAGAATATGAGGATCGTCTGTCCGAAGGCTGGATTGAAGAGTTATGTGAAAATGTTTGAGCCGGCTACTGTTATCGAGGATCCTACTCTTGGCCGGGTGTTCGCTGTGGCGTCTCACGGTGATACGATCTATGCTGTGAATGGGCCAACGTCCCAAAATATTGCCGTCCGAGGATTCACTGTGAACGCGCTCTATGGAAACATTTTGGATACATGGGAACCGACCACTGTAAGTTGTATTTTTTTATCGTGATGATTTTAGTCTCGAATAGTTTGACTGGGCTACTTTGGAACTGAACCAATTTCATGTTTGAAATTATGTAAAACGATTCGTTTAAATTACCAATGTAGGTACGCAAAATTAGGGCCCACTTTTCCGCATAAAACTATGTTCTATTTTGTAGTAGCCAAAGGGCCGTGTACAAAGGTACAAACACGTTTTTCTTGTGGTGTAAAACTACGGTTTATTCGTCGTGTGTAAGTACGGTCGTCAGTGTTGTATGAATCACTATGCAAGCTTGTTGATACTCATGTTTTTTTGTCACGTTTAACGTTCCCTGTACAAAGGGCCTAAATCATCCAATTCTACCAGTTAAGAATGCAGCTAACCAGCTAGTGAGTTAAGCATTAAAAGAGTATCTTAAAATTTGTCAATGTCTTTTTCAGGGCTTCACAAACCCCCATTCGCTGGCAGTGACACGAAACGGATCCCACCTCTACGTCACAGAAATTGGGCCTAACAAGATCTGGAAGTTCGAACTGACAGATGTATATGATAAGAAGTAAACCGTCTAATAGGACAAATATATACCTACAGCTATGTTTATTACCTTCAGAGTATAATAGAAAAATTGTGTGATGGTGAATCAAATTCGCCAAAATATAGGGAAATGGTGAAATGCGATATCTAAATGATATAGGAATTTTAAAAGCTCATGTTTATAATAGTAAAACGTATAATCGACTAATCTGGTACTTCTAGTCAAACTTATTAAGTGTTCTCTCAATATGCTTCGTTAGCTCACTTGAATCCTGTCTAACCATAGAGAGATTCCACTAGCTTCTTCATAATGCAAACATAATAACTTGTAGACTACTTAAAACTGTTATATTTAAAGATTCCTGCCATATTGGCTCATGTATCGAGAAAAAAATGTTGTAAGTATAAGTAGTTGTAAAGAGAATTGTTTAAAATTGTAATTAAAGGGCCAATCTATAAAACACGCACAGAAACGATTAACTAACCCTAACTTAACTGCTAAGGGCGATTGTACTCAAAGTAAGTCTTCAGAGAAAATAATGTCTTCATAAGTGTACAAATTAAAAAAAGATCTTATAGAAATTATAATTATAACTAATCTGTGGTAGATCCCGATTCAAACTTTTTGGCGGCTCGGTACATGAGGCGAGTCGCTGCGCAGTAACAAATTGACCGGTCAGCGGGTTTGATTAGTGAGGTACTGTAGCGCACTTCAGAGCCGTCGAAGATTTATTACAACCAGCATGCGTAGTATAGCCACTATAGAAATAGAAGACAAGATAACAGATTATAAACTATAGAAAGATTTCTACGGCGCGATGTCAAAATTCAAGAAAAGAATGACTTTTTGTTAAGAAAGTGATTTGTCTTTTCTTCGTGGAGTAGAGATAGAAGTGGTCGTACTGTAGAGTTTACCCTGGCCTGTCTTCGTACCGTGTGCAGACGCCGTTAGCAGATTTAATTTTGAGCAATGCAAATGAAATATATTTTCATATAATTAGTGACAATCTTGGCTTTCTAGAGTGCTATCTCTGAATATTGTAGTAGTAACTTGAAATTATAGTATTAAATATTATGGACCAAAATTTGGCATGTTCATACGAAAATTATTTAGAGTAAAAAAATTACGTAGAAGGAGAAATAAAATTTATAGAATCAGGTTACCAAAAAGTGATGTTTTATTTAACTCCATAAAAATAAATTACTTACATTTTACAAAATTTACATTTTCTGTAATAGATGCATAATAACATTAATAATCCACTTGGCCAAAAAATCGAATACATGTGACATCCACCAACCCGCACTGGGCCCGCGTGGTGGATTACGGCCCACTCCCTCTCACAGAGAGGCGACCCAACTCCCAGTAAAGGGAAAGTAATTGGCTCAATATGTTAATGTGTTTGTAATGTGTAGCTACGTAAACGAAATAATATAATACGGCAATTTTTTTATTTTAAAATAAAATCCACATTTATATTCAGATATTCCACAACAACTTTAAGTAAATATATTAAATATAATACAGTAATTATATCTTATTGTGTATTTACACGAACTTAAAAAAGGAATGGATATAGATACGTTATGACCTTGTCACCTTCGGCTTATCAATTTCAATACAATACATACCTTCAAGGAATTACTCTTTTTTTCATAACCTTCATGAAGAGCACCATGTCTGTGAAAAAGAAACAATAAATTATAGCACGGTAGCGAGAGGGTCAGAATAGTTATAGCGTCCATCATTTTCAGAGAGGTATTCAATACTTTTACTCCATGATTTATTAAGTACCTTTATAAAATACTGATTCCTTAACCTCAATTAAACAAGCAGTTAATTTAAATGTAAAAAAGTCGTTTATGGTCACTACAATAATCAGAGATTTTATTAATGTGGCCGAAAAGCGACTACATTTTATCGTCTCGTTCACAAGGGGACTAAGGAATAGTATTCCTCTTGTTCAAGGAACTTTCATAGTTCTATTGTAAATGAGGCACTCATCATTGATAAAAAGTCGAGTCGTATAATCGCTTAACATCGTATCAATTGGACGGTAGTTAAGCATGTGCCTATCTATACATATGATTCCGTCTGTGTGACAGCATTGTTCTTATAAACTACGCAATGGATTTTGATACGGTTTTTAAAATAATTTAAAGAATTTATTCCGAAAGAGCAGTGGTGGCCCAGTGGTAACAGCCCCGACTTACGAGTCGTAGCTCGTGGGTACCAACCCAGGCAGGCGCTTAACACATCGTGAGAAAACCGGCTTGTCCTAGAACCAGTAATTCAAAGACATGTGACATCTACCAAACCGCACTGGGCCCGCGTAATACATTACAGTCCACTACCTCTCGAAGAGAGGAGAGCTGTGTCCCAGCAGTGGGAACATTATAGGATAATGATGATTCCGAAAGGTATGTATGTGTAATTCATATTAATTAAACTTGAATATTTTAAAGAAACGTCAATGCTTTGTCAAGTCGTACAAACCGTGTGAAGCAAGGGCGCGTCGCTGATTTTTTTATACTAACGGTAAGTAAGAAAGTCTATCTTACTTATAAATATAGCCATCACAATAGCCAGCATGATCCAGAGCCAACATTTCCACGCGCTTCGGCTGTGCTCCTGCAATCGATCTGACTCCTGTTTCAATGACGATAAATTGCGGTCCGTGAGGTCGGAGGATTTCTTCAAAGCCTGGAAACAAATTAAAGGGTATGCTTCTTATTTTTTTTAAATCAATTCAGGCTTAATTAGAACTTGCCTAGTGTCAGACCGGATTCTTGGGACACTGCAAAATGTCCAAAGCTTAAAGCGGCTTTGATAATTATATGTCTACCCTTGTGCCTGTACTGTGTACTGTGTAGAATTAAAGTTATCGTTTATTTGTAACCTTCTTCCTTTATTTTCTTATACCTGTAGTGTCTGAACTGGTGGACAGACATAGTTATGTTCAGCAGACAATTTTTAACCAAACTGCAGCACATTGGGTCTATTTCTAAAGTTGACTCAAAATTACATACTAACTCATTAAGATTGCAATAAAATAGAGTTTCACCTCAGTATCGCCTTTTATAATAGTGCTGGCTATCTGTGACTGTTCCTTCAAGCTCTTGGTGAGCAGCACCATGTTCTCCGCGACCTTCTCCTGCATATTCTGATGGTATTTGAGTAGAGAGTCCATGTCTTCCTGGCTGCTACTGTTGCTTGTAAAGTTTGGAGCTTTGATGATGTTCCGCTTTCGAAGGGCATCGTCACTGTCTTCTGGAACAATTTGCAGGGGTGACTACGGGTTCTTAATGTAGCACAGAAATAAAGTATGTAATGGAAAATTAATGGACAGAAAATTATATCAAAACGCCGCTAATCTATATAAAATAAATATGAAAGCTGTTAATAGGTAAGGGCATTTCTTGATGACGGCTAGACCGCTTTGGCTATTTTTCGTTTAAAAATGTTTGTTATAGTCCGAATTAGGTTTTTATGTAAAGAAATAAAAAAATACTAAAACTGACTGCATGAAAATTGAACTTAAAAAAAATATGGAAGGAAACAAGATGATTTGAGTTGATTTTCTGTCTCCAATCCCACAGCACTTAAGTACACCCTGTAACGTACAATCTCATACAGTCTGAGGCATATTTTTAATTGAACAATAAAGACCGATTGCCTCCGACTGCATGAGGATGTACGCCAAATTGGGAAAAAACTTAATGTCCAATTTCTATGAGATTTTTTATGAATGGTTTAAAATTGGACAGGAGACTATGTTCTATGTTAGAGAGTATGGTTTCCGCACTTAGTCCTACATGTGGACCATTGTACGTGGGCCATGGCGGCCGTCGATGGTTTTTATTCCAACCAGCCCACCTCCCTCCAGAAGCCGATCAAAGCTTCTGGTCTGTTGAGAACCTCTGTGTAAGATCCGAGTGTCCCGAGGGTTTCTGTTCTAATCTGGGTAACGCCTGTGCACTCAAAGAGCACGTGCGCGACGGTCTCGTCCGACTCCATGCAAGCTCTGCACAGAGGGCTGTCCGTTATGCCTATTGTGTAGAAGTGTTTATTTAGCCAGCAGTGTCCTGTGATGGTCCCCGTCACCAGGCGCAGGCCATTTCTATTCAGACGTAATAAACGTCTGGTTAGCCTGCCATCTAAGGATGGCAAAGCTTCCTTGGACTGCCTGCAGCCTGGTGTCGAGGTCCACCACCTCTCGGCTTGTGTGTGGGTGGACTCCTGCAGCCACCTGCGTATCTGGTTGAAGGGGATGGGTATGATGGGTTCAGGCCCGCATGCCGACGTGCTGGATGCTCTCCTGGCTAATTCGTCAGCTGCGTCATTGCCCAGCGATCCACTGTGTCCTTTTATCCATTGCAGTGTCACTGTGTTGCGGTTTAATACCGTTACTCGTTCTAGAGCCTTGTGACATTCTAGTATTATACTTGAGGTAATATATTTTTTCAAATGATTGGAGGACTGAGGCGCTGTCGGAGAGTATACGTATACGGACAGGAGACTAATTTTCAATAATAATAATGTATTATATTTAACTAGCTTACCCGACGGCCAACTAGTGTAATATAAAAATAAATAATAAAAAAATAACAGGCGTTTGCAACAATTATTTTTGTTGCTTGCTGTTTTCAAGTTTGCATGACATGATGGTCCTATTTTTCCAAAAGCTTCATTGGCTCATAACTAAATTAGCTGTCTAATGCAATACAACCTTTTGTGCTTTTGTTCAATAATCAGCCCCTGACTTGCCATGAGATTTGACAACAGGTTCAATAAAATACTATTTCAGAATCTACTGGCCAAAGTTAATAAATGGTCAGCTTTACTACTAACCCAGCCCAAATAATTCAGATCTGAGCTCGGCTCCATACTTGACTCTTGTTTTCTGGTGTATCTCCTGAGCCGCTGCATCTGCAAACATTGTTGCTGCACCATGTGACAGTAGCTGAACTGCCTCCAACTGTAAATTAATTAGGACACACTTTAGAAACAAACAAACATCATATCACAAATAACTACAATTGGATGGTAAGGCAGTAACTTAAAACTAAATTACCATACCTAAGTCATAATATTCATCTTTTGTTGATTTGCAACTATAAAATAAATTGAGTTGAGTTGAGTTGTCCTGAGATTATGTCATGGTTACAAAATTTTAAATGAATTAATGAATGATAGACTGCCATTCATTAATTCATATACTACCATTCATATTAAACTCGATGATGGACTGGAAATTAGCCAGACTTATGTATTGAATGATGATCATACCATGCATGATTTATGGTTAAAAATTATAGCCACTCACTAAAGCTAACAGGTTAAGACTTAAAAGATAATATCTAGATTATCTTCTAAGTATAAACCAGGGCAAATAAAAATGAATGAAATCTTAGATAGAAAAACTGTAACAAATGCATCAAGAACCACAGCATGCAGCAGTTCTTTAGCCTTTGAGTTGTCGCGAGATTATGCCATGCTTATGTCATTGCAAAATTATAAAGAAATTAGTGTTTAACACTAACACACATTTATAGAAATACAAACCTTTTCACTGGGAGTATTCAAAGAAGCTGTTTGGACAACACCTTTCAAGAAAGAAGCCCTTTTGTTATAATCTGCTAATGCTTCCTTAGTTGGCTTTCTGAAAGAGAAGAAGTAAAATATTGATGTCAGAATAAGATAATTCTAGCAAAATTATGAATTATGTTGTAATTAAACAAAGTTCTTCAAATGGCTCGTGGATCAAACGTGCCAAAGCCACATAAGCCTGCCCAAAAAACCAGGTTCTTCAAAAGACAGGCAAAGAAAATAAAAGAAATATTTACATCACAAACTCAGGATCAGTGCAAGTCTTAAGTTCTGTTATCATTTCGCTGAGGGATTCCACGTACTGCTTGAGTCTACAGTTATTGTCAATTGGTTCCTGTTTGGCTATAAGTTCACATTTATTTAGCAGCTGCCTCACATTCATTTCTAGTCTAGATTTCGTCGGTAAAGTTATTTGGGGTTTAGGCCTTTCCACAGCCATTTTGGCAAGATATTATAATTAACAGCTTTTCAGATTTATAACAGCTACGTATAATATGTATTTTAAAAAGTATTATTTTGTGTTTTATTTTGAAATCATCGCGTATTGATTTTCGGAGGTTTGACGTTGACACTGACGGACAAGTCAGTGAGTTGTCTGACAAGACATGACAAAACAAACGTCAAATAATGTTGACGGCAAACACCCTGGAACCCGAGGATAATCATCATGCTCCATAGTTATTTCTCATATTCATCCGTGACAGCCTAACTTTTGAGGATCTAATTAAATGTCCTCTATACGCTAAATATTATCCCGTTATAATTTATTATAAATATATTATTTTCGTTTCCCTAGCCTTGTTTCCTTTGTAATAAACTAATCGTGACATTGGCTGATTGCACAAACCGTGCGGCGAAGCCAAAACTGCCAAAAGAAAAAAAAAACCCTTACCTACTCCGGGCGCGAGTGATCTAAAAGTACCACAAATTAAAAAAGAGAAGATTCTCGGCTTTTATAGAGCAGTGAGTGAACCGCTCTGGTTAACTGGATATACACAGATCTCTACAATAACCGGAATAGCTGGAACCAACTCACCTATTCAGAAATATTGTTTCACCCACTGGCACAGATTACTTAGAGCTACTACGTATCTCACTGGTCTTTCTTTTACCAGGAACCTTCGGTCAGACAAATTACCATAATCAATGGAGTGAACTGGCTAGTTGAGATTGTTCACTTGTAAAGTGCCAATACTGAATTTTATTAACATACATAACAAGAGGAAGAGAGAAAGAACCTTCTTGTATCTGCACTGAGCGATGGTAACTTCGAATTAATTAAAAGAAAACAATACTTACCAGCAAAGAATATAACTACTCTCTACCAAACCGGTGAGAGAATATTCTTGAGAATTATGACGTCGCTTTTGTTCGAACTCTAACCAATGCTTACCAGTCTTATTTTCGATTCGGACCAGTCGACCATAACATGCTGAGTTGAAATCATTTGGTCACATTGGTCCGGCTTTGAACCCACCACGCACATATGAAGCGAGGCCATGAAAGACAGTTGTTTTATTTTTGTAATAAAGTTATATTTTTTACTCTTAGTTGTGCTTCCTACCCCACTGAAAAAGTGGAATAAATACATCAAACTTGACCACCCTATATGTATACCCATTCAAAGAAAAGAATTTTTGAACACTTCGTAATATTATTTTATAGGACTTTCGTTGGTAGTGGTGAAGGCTAAAAACGTGCTTTTGTCAGTGCTAAGAATTTTTTCGATTTCGAGTGAATCTTTGTGTGAAACTTGGTCGAGACTTTTCCTAGTGTTTGTGTTAATTGTGTAAGGTTAGTTTTATTTGTTTTGTCTCGCTTTTAACAATTATTCGCCGTCAAAATGAACTCCAAAAAGCCTCCTGATCCCGACCCCCCTGATGAGCCTTTTGATCTTTCTCCCGTCTTGACCGTCACCCTACCCCATGAAACCCAAATACTCACGCAAGACCCCAAAATGGATACGGAAACTGCAAATCGAAAGAGGGTTGCTGTGTCACCCACTACTACTCCAAATATCCCACCAAAGTTATCAAAAATCACAGTTGGCAGACTAACTTACACAGCCAGAGATAATCCACCGTATATTGTCCATGTTTCACTTAAAGATGGTCAGACTTCAGGCACTGTGCTTCAACCAGTCAAGTTTGGTATGTTTTTGACGACAAATAACATCAATAACATACACCTGGATGGGGTCAAACGCATAGGTAGAAATAAAGTGTCGGTTGAATTTAAGACATATCAGGACGCAAACAGTTTTTTAATGAATAATTTGTTAGTTCAACATAACTATACTGCCTCCATCCCGCAATTCAACATTACGAGAATGGGTATTGTTAGGGATATCCCTATTGAATGGTCGGAAGAGGAAATAATAGAAAATGTTAAGGTTCCTGAAGGATGTGGTGCTGTTGTGAAGGCCAGGAGGATGAGCCGCAAGGTGACCTGTTCTGGTGTACCTGAGTGGAAGCCTACGCAGACAGTTGTAGTAACTTTTGATGGACAAGTTTTGCCTAAGAGGGTGTATTGTTTCTACTCAGCTCTTCCAGTTGAGAGGTACACATACCCAACAATCCAGTGTTACCTTTGTTGTCGTTTTGGTCATACCCGTACACTTTGTAGGTCGAAACCACGTTGTTTCAAATGTGGTGAAGATCATCCAGGTGATGGATGTGAAATCACCCCTGAGTTAGGATTCTGTGTATCATTTTCTGGAAACCATTTCGTAAATGACAGTGCTTGTCCTGAATTGGGTCGACAGAAGAGCATCAAAGCTCTGATGGCGGAAAAATCCATTTCATATGTGGAAGCAAGTCGAGTTTTCCCCCCTGTTTCCAGATCATATGCTGAAGTTTCAAAATCGTCCCCTCGTCACAAGGTTACAATAAACCAATACCAATCCCAGTCCTCAAGCCCAATCCCGACTTCCCGAAGGTCATACCGTAAAACAGTCTTACTTAACCCTAAACCCCGTACCCCCCCTCCTCCTGGTTATAATAAGCAAGCTCATCAAGAACTTACACAAAACTACTCTTTTTCCCCCTCCAAAAATGGCTGCGCCTTCCCTTTGGAAGCCGCCGAACCAATGATCTTCAGAAATGAGGTTAATGACTGTTCTTACCAATAGTACTCAATCCATACCTGACCACGTTGCCTTAAAATTGACCTCAATATTAAATTATATAAATAATGTTCCATCCCCTGACATTCCTTCAATGGAACGTAAGGAGTATTACTCCTAGGAAGCATGATCTTTCATTTTTAATTAATAAGTATAAACCATTGGTCTGCGGCATTGCCGAGACGTGGCTCTTACCTGAAAGTAATTTCAGGATGCCGCTATTCGGCAGTGTTCGCAATGACAGATCTGATGGATATGGGGGATGTGCTTTGCTCATCAATAGCAAAGTTTCATTTTCCCCAATTCCTCTACCCTTTGTAGGCGATAACATAAATGTTGTTGCTGTTAAGGCTGAGGATATAAATGTTTTTACTTTTTATATTGCGCACCCACAACTAGAATATCTTTCGGTTATTAGAAATGTGTTATGCAGTGTTAATGGTCCAATACTTGTTATGGGTGATTTTAATTGTCACCATTACCGTTGGGGATCAGATACTTGTGATAACTTTGGCATTGGCTTGCTGGATATATTGGATGATCTGGAGCTCTGTGTCATCAACGACGGCAGTGCCACCCGCAGGTCTGCACCAGGGCAGAGTAATAGTTGTGTTGACTTGACGTTCTGTTCATCCAATGTATCTAGCCTCCTCATCTGGCGTCGCGTGGATAAGACTTATGGAAGTGACCACTACCCCATCATGATTGAATTCCCCTCTAAAAATGTTGCCACTAAAGTCTCCCCTCCCCTTTTAAAATACCGGCTTAACTCAGGAGATTGGGATTTATTTTCAAAAATTTTAGATTTAAGAATATCTTTCCTCCCAAAAGTCAACGAGGTGAATGCCCAGGCATGTTTTTGGTCCTTTTCCTCCACCGTTTCTTCTACAGCAGATGACTGTTTCCCTTCCGAAAAACCCCAATCTGAAAAAATTCCTTCTCCGCCATGGTGGGATAGGGAATGCACTGACATGGTCAGGGCCAGGAATTTGGCTGAAGAGACTGTTAACTGCGATATGAACCTGGATAACCTCATCGCCTTCAAGCATATATTAGCTAAATCCAGGAAAGTACTTAAAAAAAGAAACGAGAAGGTTGGTCAAGGTATTGCAGTTCTCTGAGTCCATCCACTCCGGTGTCGGTGGTATGGCAGAAGGTAAAGCGTTTTAGGAGTAGTTTGGCACCTACCTCTTCGAACAACTTATCAGAAGAACTGGGATACCAGTTTTTCTCAAAAATTGCTCCAGCTTATGTTCCAGGTGTAGAGGACATTTGTGTTGGCATCGATGACGTAGACAACACTAATGACCCAATGAACATGCCATTCAGCTTGGAAGAGTTAAAAACTGCGCTATCCCGGGTCAAGGACTCCGCACCAGGGGTTGATGGATTCCCTTACTCTTTTATTGTCAAAGCTGGTCCAAAAACCCACCAATACTACCTGGACTTGGCTAATTATTGCTTCACTTCCGAATTTATTCCCACAGACTGGAAGGTTCAAGTAGTCATTCCAATATTGAAACCTGGCAAAGATCCTAATGATCATTGCTCATATAGACCTATCGCTCTATCGTCCGTACTAATTAAACTCTTAGAACATTTAATCAAGAATCGTTTAGAGTGGTTGGTGGAGGGCAGGAGACTGTTACCAACGACTCAGTTCGGCTTCAGGAAAGGTCTGGGCACAGCTGATAGTGTGGGTACCCTCACATCAGCGGTCCGGCTGGCCCTCAGCAGGAATGAGTCTGTGGTGGCCGTTTTCCTGGATATATCAGCTGCTTATGATTCGGTCCTCCTCCCTGTTCTCAGGCAAAAGCTGCAAAAGCTGAGAATCCCGGCTAGGATTTGTCGTATCATTGGTAGCATTTTTACCAATCGCTCCATTCAATTAAGAATCCCTGGGGTTGATTCTGAACAAGGAACAGTATGGAGAGGGTTACCTCAAGGATCTGTTCTTAGTCCCCCATTATATAATATATATACGGCGAATTTGTCCTCATCCTTAAATATTAACTGCAAGATCCTTCAGTATGCGGACGATATTTTTTTTTTTTTTTTTTTTTTTTTTTTTTTTTTTTTTTTTTTTTTTTTTAAACGTTGCCCCACACTAGGAATTAATCCTGTACCGTGGGTGCGTTCACAAACATGAAAACTCACATACTGGTAACTGACAATTCCATTCAGGATGCCGCTCTTTCGATGAATGTCTCTTTGTCTTCACTGAACCAATGGCTCCTTGATCACGGGTTATCTCTTAGTGCACCAAATAGTACAGCAGTCATTTTTACCCGCAAGCGTTCTGTTCCCCAAGTAGATATAAATATTGATGGACAAATAATTCCAGTTAAGGATAAGGCTAGGTTTCTGGGAGTAACGTTGGACTCGAGATTGTCTGGGGTTGATCATATTAACAACACGGTAAAAAAATGTGAACGCTCCGCGTCGGTTCTTAAGGCTTTGGCCGGGGTATGGTGGGGAGCTCACCCCTACACCCTTAAACTGGTCTATAATGCGTTGACCAGGAGCGCCCTAGACTACTGTTGCTTTCTTAATGAGCCTTGCAACAAAGAAGCGCTCAAGAAATTAGACAGCATCCAGGCCAAATGCCTGAGAATTATTATTGGAGCCATGAAGTCGTCTCCCATAAATGCCCTTCAAGTTGAATGTGCGGAACCGCCCCTATATCTTAGAAGACAGTATTTGGCAGATCGTTTCCTATCTAAAGTATTCTCTCTTTCATCCCATCCTTTACTCCCAATTTTAGAGCAAATCGACCTTTCCTTTAATAATTCTCCGTATTGGAACAATAAAACAGTTCCTCTATTGATAGATAGGCACAGAGAGCTTAAACACCTCTCCTCGCCTGTTTGTCAATATCCAATTCTCCCTGTGCTTTCTGCTGCATATGAAACGATTCACTTCGAACCAAAAGCCGTTTTGGGACTAGGTGTATCAAGGAATTCCCAAAACGTAAGACGCGACTTCGAGTTAGCTTGACGGCTAACTCGAAGTTACTGGGATGGATGGAATTATTTCTTTACTGATGCATCAAAATTATCACAAACAGAAAATACTGGGGTAGCAGTTTATTTTCAGAACTCAAAAATTGCCTTACTTTTTCAATGCCCACCAGAAGCATCAGTTTTTACAGGAGAGTGTATTGGCATTTTAGAAGCCATACACTATATCAAATCACATAAAATAACAAAAGCAGTAATTTTTTCAGATTCCCGTAGTAGTATCCAGGCCTTAAAACAAAATCAACTTCATAGTAAAATTCATAGTCAAATCATAGTGGAAATTAAGAGCTTGTTATTTGAGTGTTCCCAAAACGGCTTGGACATCGAGATAGCCTGGATCCCCGGTCACTCGGGTATTGTTGGCAATGAGTGCGCTGATTCGTTAGCAAAGCATGCCAAATCGAATCCGGTGGATCGAAAGCACTACGTAGCTCACAACTACGATTTGCGAAATGGTGCCAAGCCCAAATTGTTCGTTTCATGGACAAAAACGTGGAATGAGACCTCAAAAGCCAAGGGTGCCTACTACGCAGCTATACAGCCCAACATCCAGCGGAAACCTTGGTATTTCAAATTTCCAAAATTGACAAAAAGAACTGTATCGACGCTTTGCAGGCTAAGACTCGGACATTGTTGTAGCCCAGTGTTTCTGAACAAGATCCATGTTAGTGACAGTCCCTGTGTGAATGCGGTCTTGCGGAGGGTACTTTGGACCACATATTTTTCTCCTGCTCCTTGAACACCAAATCCTTCGATCTCTATCGAAAAATGTCCAAATGCAACATTCCTCTCCCAACTAACTTCCGTTCTCTTTTATTCCACTTCTCTCCTAAAATTATTAACATTTTAACAACTTTTTTAAACGAAAATGATATTAAATTGTAATTGTTGCGTAATATTATGTAAATATGAATTATATGTCTTTGTGCTGTTTGTCACCCTACTTATAAGATAGTAATTTAGAATAATATTTGTTATACTAACCCCTGTCCTCGTCTTTTAGCGACTAACATCGGTAGTTCTACCACAAAGTGCAAAGTCGACGGCGCGCCTATACGCTGCCGTCTCAACGTGACGCTGGCAGAATAGTCGACTCAATATGCGACTCAATTGCCATTAACGAGAAAAAAAAAAAAAAATTTTAAGCAAGACGCGTTTGCAAAATTTATAGGCATGGAATCGAACTACTACATAGCCACGGATCACACACACAAGTGTACGCACGGCTAGCTGAACGTATTTTAATTTTTGAATATGTATTTTTTTGATACAATTGAAAATTACTTCGTAGGAACCCAAAACATATTTCCTAATGCTGTTAATAATTTTACTAAATTTCCTACCTTCTTTAGTGACTGCTAGGCACTGGAAACCCTCTACAAGTAGAAAGATGTGGGCTATGATTTTTGGACTGGTTTTGATAGTTATGATGAGACCTTAACTCCGGACTTGATGGAGTGACCTGAAGGTGTACTTTGACGACTGCTAATGGAACTAATAGACGAGCAGAGTTAGGTGTGCCGAGTTTGGGCTTGTTTTGTTAGTTATGATGAGACCTTTCCTCCGAACTTGATGGAGTGTCCTGAAGGTGTACTTCAAAGGTTGTCCTGGAACTAATAGACGAGCAGAGCTAGGTGTCCCGAGTTTAGGATTGTTTTGTTAGTTATGATGAGACCTTACCTTCGGAATTGAGGGAGTGACCTGAAGGTGTACTTTGAAGACTGCTACTGGAACTAATAGACTAACAGAGCTAGGTGTCAAGAGTTTAGGCTTGTTTTGTTAGTTATGATGAGACCTTACCTCCGGAATTGATGGAGTGACCTGAAGGTGTACTTTGAAGACTGCTACTGGAACTAATAGACTAGCAGAGCTAGGTGTCAAGAGTTTAGGTTCATTTTGGAAGTTTTGTTGAGACCTTACTTCCGGACTTGATGGAGTGACCTGAAGGTGTACTTTGACGACTGCTACTGGAACTCCTCGACAAGTAGAACCAGGTGTGACGAGTTCAAGCTCGTTTTGTTGGTTATGATGAGACCATACCTCCAGACTTGATGGATCGACTTGAAGGTGTACCTTTGTGACTGCTACTGGAACTACTCAACAAATAAAACTAGGTGTACGGAGTTTGGGCTTGTTTTATTAATTATGATGAGACCCTACCTCTGGACTTGATGGAGTGTCCTAAAGGTGTACTTTGAAGACTGCTACTGGAACTAATAGACAAGCACTAAGTAGGGGTTTTTGGAAATTTATCTTTTTACTGGGAATTTATTACTGGCTACAGGAGCCAGGTGATTTTACCTAGCGCAGGAGTCAGGGCTTCACTTTGTATACAGTTTTAATGTCAATTAAGAATTAATTTATAATATTATATTACTCAGAAACTGCATCAGCTCAAGGTTACATAAGTTATGCTGTTTCAAGGAACTTACAAGTTGTTCATTAATAAAACCAAAACATTTACTGTAAAATATTTAATGTACCATTATGAGAACACTTATTCCAAACAGGAATAAAGATTACGACTTGGGGGGCTGCTTCTTGGCGGCTTCGGCTTCGGCCTCACTCTTCTCGAAGTCGCTAATCAGCTTCTCTACTTCATTGCTAGTTAGAACCCGGATGATGGTCTTGTTGTCTTTGCGTGTTAGAGATGCCATTTCCACTGTAAAAGCACAAAGATAATATTGTTTAACAGGCAATAAAATAAAGAGCAAGATTTTGGAATTACATTTCATTTTCAATAGCGTTTGAACTTATTAGAAGGCATTCTATTAAAAAAATATTATCATAATTAAATTTTGGAACAAAAAATGTAGTGTACAGTGAGTGCCCAATCATATTTTTTGTAAATACAAGTTTCCTAGATGAACATACCTTTTTCTGGAGTCAGCTTAGTCATGTCCAAGGTCTTGCTGAGCACCTTGATGGCCAAAGCCTGAGCTTCAGCAAGAGTGGTCTCATTTTCTTTGTATTCCTGTTTCAAACTGGATACTGCAGCCTATAAATAATAATAATAAATGTTTTTAATAAGTTAACTTACTTGATTTTAGTTCCAAGTTTTACTTAATTGTGACTTCAGAACATTATTGAATATTTTAACAAAATGAATTGCTGGTGTAGCTCTTTAATGTCTGGCTGTAAGAGTAATGTTTAAAATCCAAACAAAAATTTGCAGCTACAGCCATTTATTTCTACAGACAGGTAATCATGAAATTATGTTCTGAAATATTTGTAGAACTGTGGAGTAACTTACAGCACTGTTGTTTCCAATGCAAGTTCCCTTCCACCCACCATAGTTACCGCTGGGGTCGGACTGGTATAGCTGATAGCCGTAGTGCTTGTCCCAGCCCATGTACAGGATGGATACACCAAAAGGTCTCTTACCTGAACAAAACCATTAATTATTTAGTAAAAAACATATTATGTATTTTGAAGAAATGTTATTAATTTCAGCAAATAACAATTACAGTATTATTATCATGCTATATGTATTTATATCTTTCATTATAGAACAAAAAAATAAAAAATAAATCATTTGCTTGAACATAAAATATGAATAACTTGAATGATAGAGTTTAATCTCACCTCCGTACTGTGTGTAGGCTTGCTTGACGTCACACAGCCAAGACACAAGCTGCTCGCAGGGAATAGATTCACCATACTGCAGGAGGTATCTCTGAGCGATAAGTCTAAGTTCGTTTGTCAGAACGTTGGCGTCTGATGTGATGCCGGCCACTGAACACACCATATCATCATTCAGCTTGTAGATCTTCTCAGAAAAGAATACTTCATCAAGGAGTTTGTTTGTATTTCTGCGCTCAGCAGCTAGCAAGATGCCATCCGTAGCTAGGATACCGAGACATGTTCCGGCATGACTGATCGCTTCCATAGCATACTCGACTTGGTACAGCCGACCTAAAATAACAATTTTTTTTATTCGATAGTTCTTGTTTCAGTAAATATTACGTACAAATAACGAATAGTATTTACCTTCCGGCGAGAAAATAGTTGTACGTGTATCATAACGCCGAGCCTGTAGAAAATTATGTTATGAATCTGAATGATTGAATGACCAAGCAAGATTGCTAACCTATGTAAAGTTCGGTTTTACATTACAATAAGAATAAAATATGATATACCTTACCATGTTTGTTAAGTTTTAATATTATTTCTTGTATTATTCACCTTTAAATAACTGTTTTATTGATATAATTTCTTTCAAATGTTTTATGAAATGCAACTTTGCCGGACGACGATTCAAAGATGACATTGACTGACAATTTTAATTTGACATTTACAATAGTCTGTGTTCCAGTCCAAATCGTAGTCAGTACCGTAGCATTACATTGCGCACCCTGTCTTTCTTGATAAGAGTAACAGAAACAGCATTAGTTTTTATTGTTGAGGATTCCAACAATATCAAATTAACAGCGATGACAACAAACTTTTGATTAGTTACCTTGCCAGATGTGAAAATAAAACAGTCAAAGTTCATAATTTTCCTTTTACGATTAAGTATTTCATTCATCCTTTTTTGGACGACACAAAACACAAAAGACTCCAGGATTAATAAAACGGACTTCAGGATTTTTTTCTTCAAGATTCTTACACCAGGGCGAATAGCCAGCCACGATGGAAGGGGCTGACATTGATACTTGACAATTATTTGGACAGACTTTTTTTCGCAAAAATTTTTGATTAATATCAAAACGTATTAAAGTAATATGAGATATCTGTTAACCCTTAAATGCATAGCGTATCAAAAATGAAACACTAATTTCAAACCCTACTGCCAGCTACAAATTTTACTTACGTCAAACTTGGCCGTATTTTTTGAAGTTTCCATAACCTGTACTTACGGGTGAATTAAAAAAAAATAACAGCTTTCAAAATACGCACGCACAAAACTGACAGTTTTTTACCAACGGACGATTTTGGCGCGAACGGTGATTGTTTACATTTTTGAGTGACGATAAAAATAAGTTTGAGTGAAGTTTTCTCTTTATAAAAAATATATTGTATTGGTGAGTAGTAATATTTCGTGTCTATAATTGTTCATTTTATTATTATGCTTGAATTTGGCTGTTTTCGTCTAATAATTCATGTGTATCAAAAATGATACAGTATGCAGTAACGACAGAAAAAATATGTTTATTATAAGCGGTGATTTTTTGGTGGTTGGGTATTTGTGCATGTATTTTAAGTTGCTTTTTACAGCGATGGCTGCAATACGTTGCAAGGACAATGTAATAGAGGATATTCTTCGAAGATTGGAAGACGGTGAGTTATCGGAGGATGATAACTAATGAGACGAGTTAGACTTCTACCCTTCAAGAGAAGAACTACTTCAGGTGCTAGGAGATGACCTGCCCGATGCCAATATTAGTACTAACGTAAATAACTAGAATCCTCATAATATATATAATAATGATACCTGAGCATATGATGACATGCAGGCTATGATGAAAATGTATCAAATTACGAGGGAATAGAAGTAACTGCATCAGCGGGAAAGATAATAAACAGGTAATACTTCATTCGACGTATGTTGGAACTGAACCTTCTAAAACTATTGAGAGATACGATAAGAAAGAGAACACAAGGTTGTCTATTTCCTGTCCTAAAGTTAAAAAATAATACAATGCTCATAGGGGTGGGGTCGACCTACTGGACAGCTTTTTAGGTCGATACCGCATCCAAATGAAGACAAGGCTAGATAGTGGTAAATAAGATTTTTTTATCACCTCTTGGATATTACCATGAAAAATGCTTGGGTCCTATCCTATATTAAAAAGTCCATAAACAAAAGGGAGTGAATCCTATAAGCCTTATATGGTAGCAGAACTTCGCGCTGACTTGGCTGAAACAATGACTAAATACGGAACACATAGAGAAAGCAAGAGAGGAAGACCAAGCACAAGTCTTGAAGAAGAAATCTGTAAGAAGATAAATACCAGCTTACCCGCTATGCGTACTAAAAACGCTGGTCTTGATAAAGTTGGCTATGAACTCATTAGAACAGATTCAAGAAGGCTTTGTCAATTTCCTGATTGTATGTTTTTTGAGTATTATAAAATGCTCCAAATGGTACACTTAAAAAAAACAGTTTTTTTATATTTTTTTAACATATAATACCTTCATAATAAATAAATACATGTATAATAGTAAAAAAACTAACTTTTAATTTGTAACCATATTTTAAGTGCGTAATGCATACTGTTTCATTTTTGATACAGGACTTTTTTTAATTAAAAATATATGAAAATATGCATACTGATTTTTTTTACTATTTTTCCATGAATCTACCCATTCGCCTGAATATAATATAATTTTTTTGATAAAATAAATAATTTCATGCATTTAAGGGTTAAAAATACCTCTAATTTCCCTACATTTTTGCAAGTTTTTGACATTGACTGTCGCTGACATGAGATTGTGACTAGATTTTGAACATTTGTCTTCATCATCATCAGCCATGACGGGAATTGGTCTTCATCATCATCAGCCTACAGCAGTCCACTGCTGGACAGAGGCCTCTCCAATTGCACTCCATTCAGCTCGACTCTCGGCAACTCTCATCCAGTTGCTACCAGCCACCCTGCGAAGATCGGCGCGCAAGAACACGTCTACCCCAACGGTCATCGGTTCTACGACTAATATGGCCGGCCCATTGCCACTTCAGCTTGCTTATTCTGTTTGCTATTTCGACGAATTTGGTTCTCTGCCGGATCACCTCATTCCGGATTCTATCCCTCAGAGCAACTCCAAGCATAGCACGTACCATAGCTCGCTGAGCGACCTTGAATTTCTGGACCAGCCGTACCGTGAGTGTCCACGTGTCGGTTCCGTAGGTCATAACAGGCAGGACGCACTGATTGAAGACTTTAGTCTTTAGGCTCTGTGGAATACGCGACGAGAAGACTCGACGAAGCTTCCCTAACGCTGCCCAGCCCAGCTGGATTCTTCTGTTAGCCTCCTTCTCAAAGTTGTTCTTACCAAATTGTCTTCAGCAGGTTCGAAACCTTGGCATTCTCCTTGCCGCGCTTCCGACACAAATATTTTGTCCCACTTCCGTGTGTGAGTTGCCTTAGCGCATCAAGCACAGACTACTTAGAGATACGCATCAAGCCATGAAGTGACTAGCGTCTCCTCGTCTCACGGTCACGGTCATGCAAAAAAAGGATAAGTTTGGTTTTATAAAATCAAAATGGCGGATTTTAGACGTCAATAAAAAGATCTTGAAAATATAAAATTGTACCATGTCTGTTTCGGGGGGCAAACGCTGCTCGCTTCCATAGGATTTACCACCTTCTCCTAGGCCCACCCTATACGTGTCCCCCGGGTGGTGCTAAATGAGCAGCAACGCCGAGCTACAGGCGGCGGTAAATAACCTGCCCATAGGCATTCGCGGGCCTCGGAAGGATTGAATCCCTTCCAAAATTGCGACTGCAGTACCTTGGGAAAGTGCTGTGTGTATGTCCTCGTAACTCGTAATATGAAAGTATGAATGATAATGATGTGGATTTGTCATGCGATCCGGCTAACGCCCGGCGCTCGCAGGTATCCGGGCCTGCGAGTGGGAAATTGGTTACCGAAGTCTGCGCAGGGGTAGGCAACCAGGCCCCTGTGTCGGAGAATGCTACTGGCAGCACACAAAAAAATATATTATACAGCAGGCATTTCATCCAAGCCTCTTTATCTCAAGACCTAGACCATCCTCACTTGGAAATAAACCAAGCACTTCCAGCACCACAAAGGTGAAAGCCTTACCTCCCAAATCACCAACAACGATCACCATAGAGGATGATAACAACAGTTGTCCTCCCACATGGCAAAGAATACCCACTCAACGCAACCCAAAAAGAAAAAAGCTATCTAATAGCCCACCTTCTATGGAAGAAAATAAGAATTCATCACAGATCTTGCAAAGCTCTATTAATACTTCCAACAGATACAGTAGACATGCCTGATGCCTCCGCTGAACCAATGGAAAGTCAAGACCATACTAAAAAAGTTAGCAAACCACCACCAATAATCCTATACGGTATTACGGACATATCAAAACTGACAGAACTCCTGAATAGTTCCGTACCAAGCGACACTTACACCTATATAATAGTAAATAGAAATCAGTTAAGAGTAATGGCACAGACAAGTGAAACATACAAAAACATCATAGACCTTATTCGAAAGAATGGACTTATAGGCCCTACATTCACACAGAAAGACAAAAGGAGCTGCAGAATCGTGATTAAGAATCTGCACCACACAACTCCAAAAGAAGCTGTTGTTGAGGAAATAGAAAAAACTGGGAATAAAGTCAGAGGAGAAATCATATGTGCACTCTCTAGAAGAAACAGGAAGCCACTGAACATGTTTTTCGTGAATGTAGAACCTGACCCCGAACTTAAACGTATAGATTCCATATATCATACAAAAGTTACGATAGAAGATCCACGAAAAACAAATGAAATTAATGGATTAGTAATGGAATACGGGCACACTAAAAATAACTGCATGCGCCCTTACCGATGCGTTAAATGCGCAGAAGGACATAGAACTATTGACTGCCTAAAAAAGACAGGAATACACCAGCCACCTGTACATTGTGCCTTGGAGACCACCCTGCCAACTACAAGGGGTGCCAAGTATACAAAGAGATTCGTGTAAGAAAAATTTCTCAGCTACCCCATAAAAAAGCTCCATTACCGAATATGACTATGTATGACTATAAACCAAGAAATAAAAATGTCCTCTTCCAGATAGATGACTCCACAATTACAGCCAAGTAGACACGCTAGACAACAACCACCTAATCCACGCACTCAAGACGCTGGAAACACTGCACCCTGGAACAAAAAACAAGAGAACATACAATCTCAGCCCACAAATTCACTAGAACAAATCATCATCAAACAATCGGAGGAAATAGTTATAAAAAATAGATAACGACTCTAGTTGCCCAATAAAAGTAATGAAATTCCTACGCATCGCAGCATGGAACGTAAATGGCTCCTCCTGATAAACAAGAAGTAGAGCGTTTTTATTAAACACAACAAAATAGAAATTCTTCTAATCTCAGAGTCACATATGACTGACGAAAAAGCCATACTAATCAAAGGATATAATTTAAATTACACCAATCATCCTGATGGAACATCACATGCTGGGGCTGCAATTGTAATAAAAGAAAATATAAAACAACACCCTCTCCCAAACTTTAAGCAAGCATACCTACAGGCTACGGTAGTGTCCTTATACGACTGGCAGGGCCCACTTAACATCGCTGCAGTGTACTCCCCGCCTCGGCATCGAGTCGACGAACAAATGTTTGGCGAATTTCTTAACACGCTCGGTGACAGATATGTCGCTGGAGGGGATTGGAACGCCAAACATATCTCTTGGGGCTCCAGGCTGACCACAACCAGAGGCAGAGAGTTGAAGAAGGCAATAGATTCAGATTCACTCAATGTACTGACTACAGGAGAGCCAACTCACTGGCCATCTGATCCCAACAAAACACCTGACCTTATCGATTTCTTTGTTACCAACGGAATGTCAGGACTGTACACAAAAGTTGAATCATGTCTGGACGGCAACTCCGATCATACTCTTGTAATATGTACAGTGAGCACCACATTTATTTATAAAGAGCCTCGTAAGACGCTATACAATCGTAAAACTGACTGGGACTCATTCCAGAAATTTATTGAGGAAAGTGCCAACTTGCACATACCCCTTAAAACAGAGGAAGACATAGAAAATGCAGCCTGGTACACAATTAATCTGATTCAAACAGCCGCTTGGCGGTCGACTCCATGTATAAAATACAGTCCGCAGAAACAAGATTATACACTTAAAATAAGAGAGACGATAGCTGTAAAACGGAGACCGAGACGACACTGGCACACAAGCAGGAACGCACATGACAAAATAGCCCTCAATAAAGCACAAATGAAATTACAGGAAATGCTTAAGGAACACGACACTGCAAGATAAACTAAAGACCTTATCACGTCACAAAGCAGACGACTATTCCCTATGGAAAATAACTAGGTCGCTAAAACGGCGTTACGACAGTGTGCCCCAACAGAAATCTGGGAAGCTATCCATAATTTGAAGAAGAAAAAATCACCAGGCTTTGATCTGATTACATCAGAAGTCCTTATTCATCTACCGAGAAAAGGAATTGTCTTGCTAACCATTCTATTTAATGCAGTGTTGAGACCCCCTCATCTGGAAAGTCAGTCATATGGTAGCTAAACCTGGAAAGCCTCCTACTGAAGTCTCCTCGTACAGACCAACACGTCTTCTCCCTTTAATGTCAAAACTGTTCCAGGAGTGCACCGACTGTTGACCTATATACTTGAGGAACAAAGAACAATTCCAGCACATCAATTTGGTTTCCGAGCACATCACGGAACGACAGAACAAATACACAGAGTGGTTCATACAATCCGACAATCCTTGGAAAGAAAGGAGTACTGCTCGGCTGCTTTTCTTGACATACAGCAAGCATTCGAACGAGTTTGGCACAAGGGACTCCTGTGTAAACTAAAGGTCTGCTTACCACACACCGCATACATGCTGTTGAAATCTTACTTGGAGGACAGAGTATTTCAAGTTAAATCTGGAGACTGTCTATCTTCATTCTATCCCATAGGAGCTGGAGTGCCCCAAGGTTCGGTGCTGGGCCTTGTCTTGTACACAGTCTACACTGCTGACCTACCCACCTCAAAGTTAATTGTTACTGCAACCTATGCAACACTGCAGTCCTATCCTGCGATAAAGACCAGATTAGAGCATCCACAACTCCAAGTACACCTGAATAAGATTGACTCATGGCTTAAACAAGTGAAGAATCAAGGCAAGTGCTGCTAAGGCTGTCCATATCACCTTCGCCCTAAGAAGAGGGGACTGCCCACAAGTGAAACTCGGTGAAGACGTTCTGCCACAGAAAAGTACTGCCAAATACCTAGGTATGCACATCGATAGAAGACTTACCTGGCGTGAACATATAAAGGCCAAAAGGGATCAAGCCAACATAAAGCTTAGAGACATTCACTGGCTTATAGGCAGACAGTCATCACTAAGCTTGGAAAATAAAGTTCTTATCTACAAATGCATCCTTAAACCTGTATGGACATACGGTATAGAGCTCTGGGGATAGGCAAGTCACTCAAATATTGAGATAATGCAGCGCTTCCAAAATAAGGCACTGAAAATCTTAAGTGGTGCACCTTGGTTCTCAAAAAATATCGAAGTACACGAGTACCTACAAATCCCCACTATCAAGGAGGTAGTAGAAAGGTCCAACAACAATTACAAGGAACGACTCCAACGACACAAAAATGAACTCGCTGTGACACTTCTAAAGTCCTCAGACTCTACCTACAGACGAATAAAAGAGAGCGAATAGCGTCAATCTAACCAACACAAACCTAATAACGAGATGACGCATCGCTTGATGTGAACAATCTCGAAATGCCAAGTGAAGAAACAGCAAATCTGATTAAATCTCAAGGGCTGATTGTACATAAAGAAAATGAAAAAAAAAAAAAACTGTTTTGCGTTACAAAATAAAGGGCTTGAAAAAACGATTCCAAAAATACAACACACTAAATCGAAAACCCGACTGCATCAAGCTCACTTTTCAAGCAGTGGGACAGAATATCTTCCGTGGAGGAAGTGCGAAAAGACAGTCACATATTTTTTCCAAGCGTTTGTCTCCGGGTGCTAAAAGAGCGCTAAAAGAGGTTATTTTTAAGACAAATAGGGATTTTTGTATTCAAAAAAGTGTATTATTAAATATGTACAACACATAACATAACATAGCATCACGCCTTGTTTCCCCGAAGGGTTGGGCAGAGGTGTACCCACATTTCGCCAGTTATGTTTAAGTCCCATGTTATAGGGGGCGAGCCTATTGCCATCTACAGGGCACAAATCCAGACTTCGGGCTACTACTGAGAAATTCCAGATAGAAAAACCCAATAACACGTTGCCCGACCTAGGAATCGAACCCAGGACCTCATGCTCAGCAGTAGCGATTGCGACCACTAGACCAACGAGGCACAACGTTATTTAATTCTCTTAGAAAATTGATAAAACGTTATTTTGGGCCATCCTGTACTTGTTACGGTAGACTCGCTAATCATATTTTGTTCAACATACCCACAACCTACTGACCTGCAAATTGCAAAAACGTAAGAAAATTTTAATTTCGCGGGCAACCTGGCGCTTCCCCCTTAAACATAACTGGCAAAATGTGGGTGTTCTACGTGGTGAAAGATACATATGTGACACCTCTGCAGGTTTTATTTGATGTGTTGCCCAGTTGTTTGACGATAATGCCTAAATAATTATGGCAAGTGGACACACTTTTGCTGACCAGCACCACAATTGCGTATCACACTATTTATCACAATCTGAATCATTTTGAAGGATATTGCTAATCCATTGCTTCACATGTTCGAAAAATGTGTCTGCTCAACAACGTAAATAACGCAATGAATGTTGTTGAACTGTCAAAATTAAAGCGTTTCCTACTGATAGTGTATTTCGCAATTACCATGCAGTGTATCCCAGTGTACCTACTCTTTTTTATGAATCAGTAGGTGTGAGTAGACACTTGCGGCATCACGCCTATATTTTCCGATGGATTAGGTTGAGGTGTGAGAGTACCTAATTGCAATTACATCTCGCCAGTTATGTAATAGGGGCGAGCATAGGTATTACTCGACCTGAGAAAATCGAACCAGCGGGGTAATTATTAATTGCCATACACACTATCAGTAGCAATCGCTTTCATTTTAATCTTATGTTTTTGCGAAACTTGGTTAAAACCGGATAGGAAGTTGTTTAAGTAAATAATTTTTCAGTTGCCAGTGCATACAACAAGTCCTCAATAGGGGGTGGTACCTTGATATTGTAGAACAGTGGTTTTAGATATAAGGATAGAAATGATATCACTGCCTGCTTTGTTGATCGCATAAGTGATGTAGCATGTGCAGAGGTTGAAGGCCATACTTTCTTATGTGTTTACAGACCGCCAGCCTCAAACTTGTCATCATTTTTTATCAGAATGGGAGCAATGCTAAGTAAACTTTTTAAAGATAATTAATTAGTTTTTGTTTGTGGTGATCTAAATATTGTTCTGCTAGTTAATTCACCGGAAAAAAATTAAGTTAATCTCATTGTTTAAATCATTCAATTTAAAATGTATATTTAACTAAAATAACAGCAACCTCAGCTTCATGCATAGAAAATGTATTTACTAACTGTAAAATAAAATACTCTACCTTTAGTGGCGTCAGGTCTGAACATACTGGTCGACTTGTATAAATTTGATTAAGATAAAAAGTTGAAGTAAAATAAAACCATTGAAATAAGACCTCTTACTTATTTTTTTAAATGATAATGTTCATAGCAATCTTTCAACAGTTAGTTTTGATTCACAAGATCTTAATTTAAACAATGGTACACTAATTTCTTCAGTATGCCAAGAATTCAATAGTCATTCATGTCCTGTAAAATGAACAAAGAAACTGGAAACACAAAATAGCGAGATCAGAATGATTTGTTTCTAGAAATTGAGAATGAAACCATTTCAGATAAGTTAAAAGTCGCTGAGACACTAGACAATTTCTTTACCAACATACCAATTGATCAGCTGAGACAGATTTAGCTGATTCTTTACTCAAAGAAAATTTCAGTAAGGACATTCCTAGTTTCGAATTGTCACAATTACAAAAGCGTTCAAAAGATTAACATAAAAAAACTGAAGAAGGGGGATTTCCGTTAAAGTTCTTGGAGATATTATTGACATAATTGCCCCTGTCCTATCCTAACAGACATATTTAATCAATGTTTAGACAGCGGTATGTTTCCTGATTTAATGAAACATAGTAAAGTAGTATTTTTTCAATTTCCCCCCCCTCTTTTTTTATTCCTCCCTCTAATTATAGACCTACATCTGTGCTACCAGCATTGAGTTAAATGTATGAAAAAAACATGCTAGACCAGATGTTGCCACATTTTACATAGTCGCCAGTTTGGTTTCACGAAAGGTCACGATAACTGATGCGGGAGTAAGAAGTCCCAGGATGCAATTGGCATTTTCTGTGACCTCTCAAAAGCGATTGACTACGTTGACCACAATACACAGATCTGTAAATTACACCACTACAGAATTCGTGGACAAGCCGCTAATCTTGTTCTTTCCTATCTATCAAACAGGCAGCAAAAAGTAAAAGTTAACGGGGCGACGTTCTCGGGGTCCTTAGTTAAGATGGGCGTGCGTCAATGTTCAATTCTTGGCCCTTTATTATTTCTAGTGTATATCAATGACCTTCCTAACATGATGGCTAACTTATCAGATATAATTTCATTGGCTGATGACACTTATCTTATTTTTAAAATAGATAGAAAAGATACGGATGTCTTACATGTAAACGATAGACTGGTTATTCTTTCGAAATGGATCTTTAACTTAAAGCGGACAAAACTAAATGTCTTAAATTCTCATTACCAAATGTACCCCAAGTGGATTTAAATTTAAAACTTGATGGCAAGAAACTAGATGCTATTACGGAAACTGTATTTCTAGGAATTACTTTAGATTCAAAATTGCAATGGGGAGCTCACATTAGAGCTCTTTCAGGTAAATTATGTTCAGCTGCATATACAGAAAGAAGTAGCCACAGCTAGGTTAGTATACTTTGCTTATTCCCACAGTATCATGTCATATGGCGTTCTGCTGTGGGGATCAGCAGCTGACATAGATACAATTTAAATTTTACAAAAGTGCGTGACTTTTGAAATGGGTCCTCGCGAGTTTCTTAGAAACAAAATCAATCAAATTGTATGTTCGCAAACACTTATTAAAATAAGAAGCGATTTCCATAATATAAATAAAACCTAATTTAGATTAACTAAAACAAGCAAGTCATTTCTGATGAACAGTATGCGCTTTTATAACAAGTTGCCAAAATCGGTTACAGAACTTAGCGATGGAAAGTTCAAAACCCACATCAAACGTGTCCGTATAAACGTAGAAGACAAGGAAGTTTGGCAATCATTCCATTTGCACATGTGGCTTCCCTGGTACCTAATAAACGGCATCAATATGTAAATTTCTAATAACGGTGTTTTATTTTATTTTTTATAGCATATTCAGTCTACTATTTATATCTCTAATAATACGTACGTAGTCTAATATACTTTTATAGCATATGTTCCCACTGCTGGGACACAGGCCTCCTCCCTGTGAGAGGGAGTGGGCCGTAATCCACCACGCGGGCCCAGTGCGGGTTGCTAGATGTCACCTGTCTTCGAATTTTTGGTTCTAAGACATGCCGGTTTCCTCACGATTTGAGAGCAATAATTTACACAAAGTAAAGCGCCAGTCTGGGTTCGAACCTACGCCCTACAACTCGTTAGTCGCGGCCGTTACCTCTGGGCCACCACTGCTATCAATTTTTTATAATTAGAAATTATTTTTTACATAACTTCTTGACCTAATATTATCATTATTAGACTTTATATTTCATACAATTCCACATTCAACTCATAATTAGTGGCTTTTGTGGACAGCATATTAATTCAGATTTGTTGCAGTTGAAATGGCAATCATGTCATTTGGTTTAAATTGTTTTTTTTTTTCTTAGATTCTTTTATATTTTGTAAATGTGAGAACGTTGTAGGCCTTGTATATTGTAGATTTATAGACGTAGATGTCTATTTGTTAAGCATAATATGGTACTTGTTGACAGGCCTACACTGTCTTCCCATACCTACTTGTATTAACACTGTAATTTGAAAACATTGTAAATGTCAATATTTTAAAAGAGTAACTATGGAGTTACTTGGCGGCTCTTTTCCATAGGAAACGACCAATTGGAACCGTGCACCTAGTTTCTGACGTTTCATAAGTGCATATGTAGGTTTATGTGAAATAAAATATTTTGAGTTCATTTTGACAGTTCAACAAAATTCATTGCGTTATATGAGTGATTCAGTAGACAAACTTTTAGAACATATGCGAAGCACCATTGCTTCGTTTGTTAGTTTTATTGAAAAGTTTGTTATTAGCAATTTCAAATTTGTTATTAATCTACCTAATTGTGTGCAACGCAATTAGGGTGCTGCAGGTGCTGCTGTTTCTCTAAACAATCGAAGATTTGGAAGTTTCCAGAAATAAACAATTCAATATTTATAAATGTTTATTAACTTAAATAACACTCATACATGCATGTATTAGGTTACACTTACTATTATTATAGAAAATAACAATATAAGCACCTAAAATAAAAGACAAGAAGAAATCTTAGGTACCTAGGTATTTTAGGAAGGTAGTTACTTAAAGATAAATAATATAATCTTAAATAAATATAAGTTTTATAAAAATAATTAATTACCGTGAAAACCTAAGTATTTTAAAAATACACAGGGATGTAAAAACATTGTCATAAAATTCAAGAGTCAAAAGTCAATTGGGGATTTCCTATGCGTAACATCAATATTACGCATAAAAATCTGCTTTCGCAGGCACGCATTTCCTCTCACACAGTTTTTTTTTTTATTATTAAATGATAAGGAGGATGATGATGAATTTCCATAGTGCAGGTTTTATAAAAAGAGTGGTTGTGAATTTGTGATTTATGGTTTACGGATGGATATGTCTTAAAAATAGTTCTACGCATTGCTAACATCGTCAGGAGGGCCTTCCACCTTTATTAGTCACATCGCTTTTTTTGTGGTCGCCACTAAGTCGTAAATAGGCTGAATTAAGACGTACAATAAGATCATCATGGTAAAAACTATGAGCGCTGTCGACAAGCCTCCTTGTTCAGCAGCGAAGTGGTCCATATTGAATCCCATAACCATTGATATAAGGCCCATGGATACAGCAAAGAGTCCAACTGCTATATGTATAATCTTGACCGGTCCGCTTTTGACCATTAGCCGCACTTTTGCGGAAAATAGTGCGACAATGCCGGTGATGAAACTGCACAGTGTGAATGCTAACGCGATAACACCTGCAACAAGGGAAATGTTAGGAACGCGTAAGGATAAAGAAAATGTTGGTGGGCCAATTAATCACAGTTTACTACAGATATATTTTGCAAATTTATCATCATAGGTATTTGTACCTTCCATAATCCTAACTGTGCTAATCCCAATCATAATAATAATATTGTAAATTAATGCAAAAGCAAGTTTGTTTGGTTGTTACGATTTTACGCTACAACGGCTGAAAGGATTTAAATGAAATTTGGCACATGACCTGGGTTATTCCATTATACTTTTTATGCCGATATTCCCACGGGATTAAGACTTATGTGGTCGAAACCGCGGGGTGCAGCTTCTGCAGCAGCAGTGCAGCGAAGTAGTAATACCAGCCCTATTGATGGTATTGCATTATGAAGATATGTCAAGATTTCATTTAATTATCAACAAGATGATGACACTCCAAATTTTTTAGCAGTTGATAAATTGCTGACGCAAACGGAACCTACTTACCTAACAGTGGTTATTAATATTTACAAGCAAACAGCCATTTGTTTTGGAAACAGCATTGTGGGGAATGGGACTAGACCTGAATATCCCCATTTTCCCGTTACAGTAGCTTTGCCTTCAGATAGAACAGTAATCTTGTTTCACACCACACTCATGACATGGTCCATAGAAAGGAACTTGCGGTCACAGCCAATAAGTATATACTCCGACCCGCACCCTAATTGCGTAACACATTTTCGTAAACGATTACGACTACTCTGTTTGATTTTGACAGTTCAACAACATTCATTGCGTTATTTAAATTGTTGAGCATATTTTTTTCGTACTTATGAAGCAATGGATTAGCAATCTGTTTCAAAACGATTCAGATTACGATTGAATGTGTATTACGCAATTAGGGTACCGGTTTTCCCAATTTGATAACAGATAAATAGGTCCAGTAGGTGATAATGTGAGATAGGTAAATGATAAATGATTTATTTCCTGTAAATAGGTTTGTACAAACACTTTTACACGTCAATCATATTTTAAAAACTAGGTGAGATCGGCGTTTCCTATCTGACTACTCTGAGAAGAAACGCCGAAACAAACTCAGAGGTCACAGTCTCTTTTAAAGTCCAGACATAATCTTGGTCAGGTCATGTGAAGACCATGTGGATTGATGTCTGAAATGGTCTTTTGAGGAAAGAACCACACAGAATGAGTGGACCTGTCGAGTCAGTGCATAGTAGATGGTAGATAGGTACTCAGAACAGTATTGTAGGTGATTAGTCTAAGCCTTGGCAATATTGATATCACAATTAAACGATATAATGCGAAATTTGTAAACAGTGGTTTATCAAGAACTGCATACTATAAAGTAAAGGATGTAGAACATAAATTGATCCCAATTATTAGCACTCATGAACAACGGATTATGATGGTACCTACTCAATATCAGAAGTTGGAAAAAATACGGATCGAGTTTTTGATACAGTCAAGAAGTCAGTTTTGATACAGTCAGGACAAGGGCGACGCTTCACAAAACCAAACTGTTTTTAAAACTCGATGTGCTGTATTTAACGACCGCATACTGTATGTTGTACGAGTATGTCCAAGCTTGTCTTGAAAGAAAAATTCTTACCGCAGATGCCGTGTGCAGACGAGATAACCATGTCAACTCTAGCCAATCCCAGAAAAGTGCCAGCGATCACAAACAGTGAACCGATGAGCTGCAGGCATCCGTGCACGATTCGTTTGCCATCTTTGGACATCTGGAACGACCAGGAGTTGTGCCTGTGCAGTGTCAATATCGCCTCCACTAAAAAGAGTTGATACTGAAATGAAGGTAAAGTAATCGTTAATATTGAATGCGTACTCATCTCATATAGAACCCCCTAGAGCTACTGCTGTGGAATATATATATTTTAACAGATGTCAATGACACGTAGACACCAAAATGTAACAAGTAACATGGCAATTTTCTTATATACATGTGTTATAATAGCAACGTGTATTTATGTTTACATTTTGTATCGAATTAAATTTACGCTGAATCCTACGAATTCACATTTAGTTTAAAAAATATATGATTCAATGACTGAGAAAACGTCTTGCCATTGACAGTGCCACGTAAGTAGGTACCTCAGAAGTGGTCATGATAGTGTTGGGTTCAATGGCACAGCAGACACGATTAAATACTCATTGATTCCTATTTAAAGCACAAACTCAACTTTTAAACACATAAACATTTCAACATTATGAATTCAATTCCGCACCTATAAGTATATGCAGCTGAGGTGTTGAAACCACTCAATATAAACAAAGTAGCAATTTCCCATTTCAAATTATCACTTTCACAATACATACGCCTGTTCCCGCGAAAATGATATGCAGCTCCAGATTGGTTATAGTTCCGTTAGGTGCCGAGGTCAGTGCGAAGTGCCATAAACAAAACACAACGATCGCGATCTGCATGTGGTGAAGAAGGTTGAACAGCTGGCAAATGGCTCGAAACGCTGCCACCCACGAGGAGTCATATATGTCCCCGCTCTCTTGGTCATAGGCAGCGGGGGCACGTGTCAGCTCCGCCTGGTAAGGCACGTGCTCCCGAACCTCAAACATCTCCACCTTTTCGACAGACTGCCGACTTGTACTAGGTCTAGGATCCATTTCCTTTCAAAAGACCCTTAGAAGGTAAAAAACTTCAACTATCCCAGCACTAAAAAGCGGTCACATGCGAGTCCCGTCGACTAAGGAACTAAATTGCAAAAGTATTTTTCGAAGATAAGCGATACTCTTGTTTATGATAACGGGAGAAAATTCGGCAGATAGGTCACTTATCGAAAAGAATTGACGGTTTTGAGATAAAAATCTTGCGTAACGTAAGATAATGCGAGATGATTTCATACTTATTCCCTAGATTATGCTTTATCTCGCCCATTCTTATAGAAATGTCGAAATTTTTGTAGTAAGCCGAAGGAGTGGTGATACAATAAGTAATGGAGTATCTAGTTGTCGTGACCTAGTTTAGTGTTCAGGTGTCTACTGATCAAATTCATATACATCTCCCGATGATTGAAGTGAGATCGTTGGAGCTCTGTTACCAATATTGTGATCCCCTGTGTTTGTAAGTGGTCAACCTCCCCCAATCAACAGATTGGGCGAGGTTGACCACTTAACTTAGGTACACTTTTATACTGCCGTACGGTGCCTGGCCATCGATTTCATTCGATTTTAATTGTAGGTTGATCAGCATTCATCGCCTACTACAACCTACGTTGCTGTTTGAAATACCAAAATAATGTTGACGCCGTGGCGTCTCCGCGTAACCATTCTTGCAACATTAGCGTGAAAAACAGTTTTTCCTATTGTACGTATCCAGTCAACGCTGTTTTTCATAAATTTGACTAAACATACAAACACATGTTCGACATCTACTTCGATTCTTGGTTCCAAGGAACCAAGAATCTAAGGAAGGAAGGGTAGGAACCATGAATCGAAGTTCCCCATTCCGATAAAATAAAATGATCGGCTATTCTTCTAATTCCTATACCTACAAAAAGTCCTAACCGGATTTCCAAATAATGCAATGTTGGCTCTTTTGAGATTTCTACTCAGATACCACTCATTTCCTTATAGAGAGGTTGTCTATTTAGCAGATTTTCCATTCCAATTTTCCGAAGAAACTATGTCCGTCCTAGGGCACTTTTAGTTAACAGGGTGCCAACTTAACTGCAATTGAAGAATTCTATATCAACTGTTACAACATCATAGAAAGTTTTAGTTGTGGCCCTATTATGAACTCCTATTTGCAGGCAGTTTAAGAACTGTACTTTTTACCTCTCAACTCAAAATAAATATTATTTTCAACCATCTATTATCACGAGTCATGGTTTGCGCAGTGAGACACTGGTGTCGCTGTTGAACGCTAGATGGCGATTTAAATAGTTTGGATTAGGATAGCATAGATGACGCTAGTAGTGCCGCTGGATTCTTATATTATATAGTGTATTATCTATGCGCTGGATGACAAAAAGCTTAATTTTACTAATCAGCTGTTCAGTGAGATTGTTTTGATACTACGTGATGTTATTCATAGGGTCAAATATTTATAAGGCTTTGACAGACTGACGAATACAAGCCATCCTGTAATGGTAATGGCCCTAATCAAGTAATTTGTTTAAAATATCTCCTCTGAAGCTATAACATGGATTGATGAGTATACTTCTGCTGCACAAATCTAAGCTCCCCTCTACCTACCTACTCATACTTTTATAAAAAAAACTTTGTAATATCATAATTTGAATCAGTTTAAATTATCGTAACATCATCATCGTCACTATTCTCTTCTGACCAGGGAGTCTGGCCCTACAAAGGTACACAAGAATCTACACATGATGCCAATGAATTATGGATATGTCATAATAAACTCTGCCACCAGAGGCAACACATAATTATCAAAGCTACGAAACAATACAAAATAACTGTATGGTTGGGCCCTGGGCCACACCGAAAAGTCCTACAATACCGAAAAAAAACAAAAACAAATGAAAACATCCATAGACAACAATCACAAAAAATGAAAAAGACAATACAAAACTAGAAGAAATAGGTGTTCAAAGATGCCGTGGGTTATTAAGGAGGGTACAGGTCCGCCTTTCAATTAATTAAGGTGCTAATGAATTCCTACCTGAGGGTTTAGTTCGCCGAACGAGGCGTAACCCATTTGTCAACGCAACACGTGATAACGAGAGGGGTCAGACTGGCCTTTTTAGACCGAGAGTCGTTGGGAGCAGTGACCTGGCCGTAATAGTGTCGTCTATCCGTGTAAAAGGATACGTAGATACGTATTTTATTACGAACCTGTCCTTAAGAAGGATGTGCAATGGTGAATGCTAAAGTTTCTTGAAGAGTCAATTGGATTATTTGTCTTCTGTTCTCAGTGAACCTGAAAATTCACCAGTCATTTATTTATACAGCACAAGTTGCAGTAATGACAAGAGGTCAAGGACACGATGATGGACAAGAGGTGCGGGGTGGGGGGGGGGGGGGGAGGATAATAACATCAATTTGCAAAATTTATCACTTTATCACGTTATCTTTACCATTATCGTAGGACAGCGTGTTTTTCAGATGATGTCTCGTTACTGCTGAACAAGAGTTAACACAATCATTCGAAGTTGAATGGGTCTCACATTGAGCTTCTCAAAACTTCGAAATTCAGTGGCAGCGCAGAGCATGATAACAAGGTTGATGTTCCGAAAAGCGTGATTGCGTCTTCCTTACAGATAGAAGCAAAGGAAGAAAACAGAAGAACTGATCCATTGATGAGCAATTTTGCACGTACACACTACGTCACTATACAGATCTGCGAGCTAGCGGACGTTGTAACTGGTAAGAGTAAGCGCGGTCATTACTCCAACGTGGCGCGCGATCATAAACCGATCAATCGCGATTGAGATGTAACGTTATGGACTACTCATTATTGATCCTGATGTCGATGGTACTCTTTGGTTCTCTTTTTCTTATTTTGACGTCTCATAGTCTGATTTTGCTGGCCAGAATGTTCATTAAGTGCGTTACGAAAATTCACTGGCCTGTCAACGGCTGTATCTGGTAAACTACGGACAGCGAATATTTGCAGTATCTTACGGATTACACTGAGAACTCTGATTAAATTAGTCTTCCTCTCTACTAAGCATGTAGTCGAGATAGGTAATCAAGACAAGTTTACTATTACATTTCATGAGCTTATGGCTATTCGTTTATAGCTTTTTATAAAGCTTGTCGCTTAACGTAAAGTTTTATTATATTTACTAGACTACCAATAATGTATATCTAAAGTAACATTCCACGGAGTAGCAAATAACCCAAGAGTTCACCTTCCCTCAAATATTTAGTGCTTCATAAATCTGTTGTATTTTCTACGGTAAACGCGTGTATTGCACGCCTCACGTCATTCTCATGATTGTTAATTATTATAAATCGATGGAGGCTGCGCGGCGGGCTCGTCGACTGCATTCGATTATTATCATTAGATTTATCGCTAGTAACAGACGCAGGCGCATCCAACCGGGCGACGCGGACGCGACGAAGAATCACGCTTGCTCTCTGGATGAATCTTTTTTCAAAATTAAGTGGAACGTTATGGCCATGGCTGGTGAAAGTTTGAAAAAGTTTGTCAAATTTGGAATAAAGATTTAGTTGGGCTATTGGACTGCCATTTGCAAGTGTTGAATGATAATAGGTACCGATTATAGGCACAGAACCGATTTATTGGCTATACCGATTATAGTCTCTGAAGCGTGGAGGCGCGGGCTAATTTGGAATATATTTTATCGATAAACTGCAAAGAGGGTGTTGTACATGTAATCAATCATTATCCAGTCTAGAAGAGGATTTTAAGAATAAATCTAAGTAGTCTAACAATAAATCTTAAGTACAGAAGAAACCTGTAGAAAACTGAATCGGGTTGTGTATTTGTTGGGCGACAATTATGATACATACCTAAATTGATAAAATCAAGCAAGCCAATCGATTAGTTAGTCTAGTAGTCTTATTTTTATTCGTTATTATTTTGTTAAAGAATGCGGCAGTAAACCACGTGTTTCGTCATCACTAGATAATCACGAGTTTATTGATTTCACATGAATTATGTGAAGTTACCAAAGTGGATCGAAAGTGCATCATATCGGGAATCCATTACCGTTGCGTACAGATTTTTAATTTATTGTCATTTTGTCGTTGACATCACCAGAATTTATTTCAATTTTCTAAATGGCCCCAGCGATGTTATGGGTATTAAAAACACTCTTTAATGGGCAATTCAGTGCAGTATCTCAAATAGACTATTACGTGGATCAAGTGAGTATCGTTAGACCCAAGGTAATAAAATAAATATGGTGCTTCACACCGTGTATTCCTTGCAAATGAACCAGAAGGTACATTGAATTCGAATCATAATTATTAAGCTGCGTATACTTACGTCGAGTCGATCGGTCGGCAAGGCTCTGCCATCAATATTGCGTTTGCGAGCGGTAGTTAATATCTTAATAAGAAAGCAATAGAGATTATAGAACCGTGGCAGTACGGGGGTGGGCTGGGTAATAGTAGGGCCACTATGTGTGGTCCCGTCCAGCCAAGCATCGCGGATGTATCGATAAATCCGAGACTGAGTACGCCCGTAGTTAGTGCAGAATAATACATAAATAATCGCTTCACAAAGACCTTTATAAGTGATGTAATTAAATACTTCTACTAGTTTTTAAATGGATGTCCCAAGTTGTGGATGTGAATGGGTTGATTAATCGATTATTAAATTCCGGGAACAATTATGCGATAAACTTGCTGCCATTGGTGCTTAACTTTGCTTATACTTATCTCCAAACGATACTTTACTTAATCATCTCTTTTTTTTCTCATCCCGGGAAAGCTGTTGGTAGACTAGATAATAAAACGATTTACAGTCTATAAATATCTTGTCAAAATTGGGCTTACTATTTCCATTCTATCGATTAATCGCTAACATCACTAAAACCTAGGTTAGGTGAATAGTTTGTTGGTCGATTATCCTCATCCAGTGAGGTCTGCAAAGCTAGAGGATACGAAATAATTGTTTTTCGTGACCCACATGTAATGTTTGCCGGTAATTTCAACCTGTTGCGTGTGAATGCTGTTTTTCTTTCTTTTTATTGATTTTGCTCTGTAATGATAATAGTAGGAAGACACATAAGTGTTACTGGTAAACATTATGTTTGCTTTGTAAAACATTAGTGTTGGTTTTGGACTATCTTTATTTAAATTAAGTTAGCTTGTGTATTCAAAACGTAACAGTCATGACGTAATATTAATTAATCTTTTATGTATATAATTATAATATGTAGACACCTAAAATAAAACATCAAAGAAAAACTTTTTTCGAACTGCTTTAATGAAACTATCAAACGCTAAACATAATAATTATTTATTCGCACAGTGTGCAATTTTATTTAGTTCTGTGGGATAGTTTAGATAGTAGAAATATAATGTATGATAGTCCTCATCTAGGATGTGGCGTGGCGAATGAGTAAATGCCAGCGGTCGTACCCAAGGGAACATGAAGCGATTTTTGACGAGAAACCCCTCCTACTTTTTAAATTGCCCGTAATAAATCACTACAGATTGCTTAGAAATAACGATTCGCTATTACGATGTTATTGAATTAATTTTGATTCGGCTTTTCTCTGCGACTTGTTGAAATTCTCACGGAGTCTGTTTCCTGATGTTGACAAACTAACTTCTGTGGGATGATCGATAGTAATATCTATCTCGTGACGATTTGGACTTGTTCTTGACCAATTGGGGTGGACAGGGCAAAACATAAAGGAAGTTGGAAAAGTATGAGAGCCTTTGATTTCTTTCACAATGTAGTCAGATAGGAAACGCCGACCTCATCTAGTTTTTTAAAATATGATTGACGTGTAAAAGTGTTTGTACAACCCTAATTACAGAAGTAAAATAAATTTTCATTTATCATTTATGGGGAGACCTTTGCCCAGCAGTGGGACAAAATTAGGTTAAGTCTCGTACACACTGGCACGACGGCACAGCGCAAAACAAAGGCACCGTTCGTCGCGCGACACGCGGTGCCTTTGTGTCGCGCTGTAGCGACGCGCCAGTGAACTGCTCGAATAGTAAATGGTGTTGATCTTTAATGTAAGTATGTCTTTCTGCCTGACCTGAGGCTACCGAATCGATACTAATCAAATTTGGCAGATATTTTGGGAAAACACATTTTGTAGGCAACCTGAAAAAATATAAATAAGCCCTCGCACTTACTGGGCCTGTGAACTCATCCTCTTCAGCCCAGCAAGTGTAAATAATTTAATTTGCTGTGGTGTGGATATTGGAGTTATTTTTAAACCTATGCATCTGGCTATCTGCCTGGACAGAAATATCAAAACGTTTAAAAAGAATAGGTGCTTTTGATCTAACACTAACATTAGCAGCTTACTAGCGAATCTAGATTAATGTTGCATTTTCTAAGATTTACTAGTCCATCAAACTCCCTTCCTCTCTTATACATATAAATTCTAGTTTCATTGAACCTGAACTTGTGCAGAAGCGTAAACACTCATGACTTTGTTTTTAAAATCCCGTCAGTCAGGGACATAAATTGTTAAGCATTTTGACACCTTAAGATAATTTGCCATTTTCACAATTAATATCACTACGACTATGAATACCTGAGATGAACCTACCTATAGGTTGGTACATGAGTTGATATTTCAATGTAAATATGTTTAATCACAGCTTAGGTACATAGCTACATTTAATATTAGGTCTTTACCTATGAATTTGCCGTTTTACAAAACGGACCATTTAAAAAGTAATTTATGGCTGGCAATACATTCCAAATTCAAATGAATTTTATTTAAAAAGCTTGGAACTTTATTTTCAAATTCAGTCATTTGTTTACTGACTAGTGTATTGTATTTTTATTGTGTGTATTGATTCTTTTCATCAATATGAACACGATAAAAACACGAGTAATTATGGAATACGAGCTTTGTCGCGGTAGCAATGCCGCACAAACGGCTCGCAACATTAATAACGTGTACGGAGTGAACACTACAAACGAACGCACGACTCGTTATTGCTTAATCGCTCGTCCCCGCTGCTCCTACACGACTACGCTCGTCCTCATACGGCACAACCGACGGTCCCTACGCTACAACAGCTAGGGTTGGAAGTTTTGCGTCATCCACCGTACTCACCAGACCTTGCGCCGACAGACTTTTACTTTTTTCCAAAATTTGGACAACTTCTTGGCAGAGAAAAAATTTAGTACACGAGAGGCAGTACAAAATACCTTCGAAGAGTATGTTGGCTCCCGTTCGCCTGACTTCTTCAAGAAGGGCATTGAAAAATTACCACTGCGCTGACAGAGATGCATAGATAGCATGGATGCATTTTTTTTTTTTTTTTTTTTGACTTTAACTTTGTGTATACTAAACGGAAATTTCATAGGTAAAGACCTATTATATTATAGACCTACATAACTTCTTATAGCCACCATTGGAACTCACACTAACCGTTCAATACACGCGTAGAATTTACATTATTGCCAGGTAAATGTAGTTTAATAGTGTCATGTAATTACTGTAACTTTAACTCGCAACATTTTTACTTTCCACTCCAGTAATTTAATAAGTGAGTTCTTGTGGAGCCCTTTTTCAAACAGTCGAAAGCCGGTGCCGGTGTCAGTAGGAACGACGCAAGCGCAGCCGCCGCGTCCTAAAGAAAAACTTGTAATTAAGAAAACTGTTGAAAGAACTTTAATGACATCGCGAAAGTTGTAAGACTTCTATTATTTAGTTGCGAAGTTTGGGGGGTTTATGTAAGATTACAAAAACAGTGCTTTTCATAGTGTTATTTTTTTTTGTTAAAGGAACCTTTATAAAGGTGAGTACAAATTTTATCCTTGTATTTCTAGTAACGACTTCTTCAGAGCTTTTGCAGTGATTTAGTAATTTATCGAGCGGTAAAAGACATCGACGGTACTTTGCAAATGTGAATATAACAACTCTTCGTAAAATTTCATCATTAGTTCCTAGCAATCTGCCTGTCTATTTTATTGATATTGATATTTTATTGATTTGATAGTTGTTGGTCCTGTTTACCCAGCATATTCACCTAAAGTTGAGATGTTGGCTAATATGGAATGTACTTTTGTAACGAAAAAATCCCGCGGTTCCGAAATCAACAATTTTTTTTAAAACTATGGAATTGGATGCATTTCTACCTACCTTATATTGTAAAGAATTCCAGGGTTTTTTTTTGAAGTCGCTTCCACACCCCCGTCAAGTTATGCATTTCCGGTGTTCATGGCATCTCGAGATCTTTTTTGCAAAACAAAAAAAAATATAGTAGCCTCTTTAATTTTTTCATAGCAAAAATTAACTAGGTAAATATGCATCCGATAATCCGCATAGCCATTCTGTAAAAATCTCACCGTGAAGACTTGCGTGGAATGAACTGTCAGTGTCCGTCTTGGTCAATCCTTCACCTATGTATTCACGGTGAAATGTTTACAGAATAGCACTACCGATATCTACATATTAACCAACCCTTCTCGTGCCGTGGGTATTGAAAAGGTGACTTATTGAAATAAGAACTGTGTCGAAAGGATCAGCTCAGCTGCAGGATCGTTCTAGCACACACAGGATGGCATACATCGACGCACAAACTGTTACCATGGATTCCGTACATGATTCTAAGCTGAAAATTTCTAGAACCATGTCAGTTTTTTTGAGTCATGTTCAGCAACTAGGATAACAGTTTTTTTTTGTTGGTGGTAGGGTGCCTTAACTTGGAGCTTTATTTCTTAGGGATCACAATCGATTTGGCAGTCGTGGTGATTGTTTCTACAAAGAAAAACATGTTTGAGAATCCTGATACCTATCTTTCAATATGGTGATTGATGGTACAATTTTCTAAATGCATTTTGTATTCCTTTTAAAAACATTTCCAGTTTGTTTGCTAACGTGTTTCCTTCATCATTCAGTTTCGATAGATTCCTGATAGATTGCTTGTGTATGTTTTTCTTTTAATACCCTTGTCTGTCACTATTCATGTTGATTTATTACTTCCATTTCCACAATAACGTTTTTGTTACGAGAATTGGTTTTTCTTGTGTATGTTACAAAGTTTCAGAGTTTTCTGAATGTGATTTATTCGTCATAGTGCGTGCAAGCGTAAATGGTAAAAGTAGATGTGTCGTCGTCGCGCGTCGCTGTTGGGCTGCCAATATTTCTAATGTTAAACTGTCAGTTTGAAACATTTCTATACTTATTGACTCGTTTACCGTTAGACATGTGTAATTAACTTGATTGTCTCGCGGGGCGGACAAAGGGGTTCACATGTCATCACCTTTATATCGGAAGCGTGAATTTGCACAAGTGTCACTCTTACGATAGTTTGCCGTGTTCTCATGCAAGTACATTGCCGGACGGTCGGTAGGGACGGCGGTGGGTGCAGGGTTATCAAAAAGTTTGTATGTCAATAAAATACTCACTGTCCTAATTAATTTCAGGCATTTTAATATTCACCATTAACTCGAAATATTACGGTCACTGTTCTTGAATATTTCTCTATCGACTACGCTCATATACTAAATCTCTGACTACGCTAAACTACACTACGCTAGTCATTAATACGTAGATTTATGTAGATTGAACAAACTAGTTATGAATTACAATGTCGTAGATCTCTCCTCGATCTCAATCTGAGTTAAACCTAACACCAGATGCCTGAAATCAAGTCTGTAGGCAACCCTAAGCATATGTCGTGTCCGCGCAGGGTCGGCCGCCGGCATGCGGCACCGGCGCGGAGCGACGCTCTGTTTGCACTGTGATGCGCACCACGTGCACGATAACAGGTTATTCAGCCTAAGAATCGTTCCACACTGACAGGCAAAGCGTTTTAACAACAGCGATTTTATTATTCCTATATCTACAACGCTACAAGGTTTTTTGGCGCGTAGCCAAAATTGGAATTAACGCCGCTATCTGGTTTTGTCAGTAAAAAATCTGTGAATTTTTGCAATTTCATTAAAGTTTACTAACAACGCCCCCTGACATTGTCATTCAGGCGACAAATGATCCTTGTAGCACTCTAACGGCCGTAATTCAACTATGATGTTCATTTTCACGCAAATAGGTCTTAGTCTACAGTTACAACTAAATCGCAGGACAAATTGCACAGATTAGGACAAATTGCACAGATTATCTCAATTGCTGAGATATGCCTTATTGCTTAAATGTCCGTCTAGAAAATCTTTTAACTAGAGTCATTAAACGTTAATCAGATTTACTAAATAATTTTAACGAATTAGTAGTGTGCAATGTCAAGGAGTAAGAAAATATATATGAGAGAAATTATACTACTAGAAATATTCAGATAACACAAAATATAACGACAAGAGACCCTTACACATTGCAATAAAGATTACAATCAGCCTGTAGAGGGAATGAACCAATACGGTGGTCGGTAGTATTTGCATAGCCAGCAGCCAGATCGCGGACTTGTGAACTACCCGAGGAGATGAATCCGACGATAGCACTGCACAGTTAGACCGTGCTCTATGTATATGAATGAACATGGACGATGAGAGTACCGGGTAGGGTTTGAATAAACTAGGTTGTGCTTGCTACGGTGGGGAATTTCAATTATTTGAAAACTGATTATGTTTTGTGTCGTTGTAGTTATTAGTCGCTTGTGTTTTCTGTGTTGTTAGTAAAGCTATCTTGCAGTGCTTTTGGCTTTTGCACAGCACAGTCCGATGTTTTGCCAGTTGATGGATAGCTGACAAGTGTGATGGCTGCCTTGTTCTCTCTTTTGTTCCTTGGATGCAGTGACAGATGTTAGATATGTCACTGCATTCAGTATTGGGTCCAGCTTCACACACAATCGCTTCAACACAAGCTCTATTCCTGATTTTGGTTTAGGATTTGGATGGTTACGACCATTTACTAACGAACGTGCTGCATGTTTTATATTTTCGTCTCTGGAATTGTATTTTTTTACAGCATTTGAACGTGATTATGAATTACGTTTATATCACTAAGCTACAGGCCTGTTCGGTTCAGTTTGCCTCACCTGTAATTGATGTTAGATAATCTGCCGGCGGCTATGACGTGCCTCTTAATACATTAACGTTACATCCTCTAGACATGTTACTTTGGTGTTCGCCGATTTTATCTGTCATTGGTTAAACAAGGTTTTCGTTACGGAGTGCGTCTGTACTCTGATTTTAATCTGCTTTGATATAGAGACCGAGTCGTAGTAGATCAACCGGCATTGGATAATTGTTGTTTGTAAAAACAAATGATTAGAGTTAGTAAAGTGTAAATGAGTTGGAAAAAATTAAAGAGATGATTATCTACCACACAAGGTGATCTTTGATCTTAGTGGTATAGAAAGACAAACAGTTTTGAAGAAATTAATAGCTTTCTCGAGATCTTTTTTTAAGTTTGAGTAGTACAGAAAGACAAACGAAGAAGTAAGATCTTAGTGGTACAGAAAGACAGAGTTTTGAAGAAATTAATAGCATTTCTCGACATCTTTTTTTAAGTTTGAGTAGTACAGAAAGACAAACGAAGAAGTAAGATCTTAGTGGTACAGAAAGACAGAGTTTTGAAGAAATTAATAGCATTTCTCGAGATCTTTTTCTATGTGGCTTAATCCCAGATGTTGGGGATCAGATGTCACAATTTACATTTTCCTTTCTGCTTCCTTTTTTTTTACAGTGGTTTTTCTATGTCCCGATAAAACGCTTTTATTATTATCGCACTTTTAATAAGTACCGGGGGGTACTTAGTTAACCACAGCTTGCTCATGAACAAACAAGTTCATATCTTCTTACGATAGTGTGAAGGGAATATGAGTTTTTTACAGCTATTATTAAAAATTAGTACGTCGCCCATCCGGCTTAAAATGGCAACTAGACCTTAATACGACATCCTGCGTTCTGTAGGATAGCACTTTTGTTTAATTAAATTCATTACATAATTATGCATATTGCTTGGAGACACGCAACATTTTATGAAGCAGTTTGGGTAATTAATATGAGTATCATATTTAATTATGAACGTTATTATTGTATATGAAGATCAGTATAACCTGCCTTTTAAGTTGCAGGTTCATAAAGTAGGTTGCAATCAAAGACTTAAGAAAATAGTCTGTTCTGATATATTATGTAAGTATTTTGTATCTACTGCGTACGCAAGAGTCAAAATAGCTTTGAACTGTTTTGTGATTAAATTATATTTTTTGTTAGCAGAGAAGCAGAAATGCAATTCTGCTTCTCATGTCCCTTTGTGTCTTCGTTCATGTCCAGGGTTGGTAGGTGTTGAAACAGTATAGTTAAGGACCTAGCTGATAGAATGTAGGCTTCTAAGACCTACAAGCGGTGGTGGAAATAGCCGCGTCGATGTTTGCACACAAAAAAACAATTTGGAGTGCAAGAGAGGAAAGGCATGAGTTGGTTTTTGTGTGTGTGTATGTTTTTAAATAGTATTTCTTTTTTCGTTTTTGTTGAATTGTGTTTTTTTATGGATCATGTGGTATGCAGTGAAGATTTTAAATTACTTATTTAGGACAATTTTTTGTTAACTTTAAAATAAGGAACAGTTTTGTTGCGAGTGTGCGTGCCATCATGGTTTTCATATATTATTTTTTTGTCATAAGACCATCCTTACTCAGGTTTATGCATAGCCTTGGCATAATCAGCCTATAACGTTTCCATCACTGCTGTGATAGGGAATAGTTCATAATCAGCCTATAACGTTTCCATCACTACTGTGAGAGGGATTGTTCCAAAATCAGCCTATAACGGTCCCATCACTGCTGTGAGAGGGAACGGTTCATAATCAGCCTATAACGTTCCCATCACTGCTGTGAGACGGAATGGTCCATAATCAGGCTATAACGTTCCCATCACTGCTGTGAGAGGGAATGGTACATAATACCCACGCAGGCCCTGTCCGGGTTGATGGATGTCACTTTGTCTTTGAATTTGTAGTTCTAGGCCATGCCGGTGTCCTCACGATGTTTTCTTTCACCGTATTTGCCTTGCCTTGACTGAATCAAATAACATAAAAACTTTGTTTACCGACACAATTCAAGGTTGCAGTCACACTGACGTTGAAATGTCCAAACAGTATACGCGGGTTCGCATCGAAAATAGATTTGGCGGCGGCGGTTCATAGCTTTACCAAGCGACATACTTTTATATCCGTTTTAAAATTATTATATTGTGCCTGAAAAATACTCCGGTATGCTCACGTAAACAAGAAGTTGGGACTCTCATAATGTAAAAAATGGATTTGCCAATTCCAATTAGTTTAGTTTTCAAAACTGTTTGCACTGGCAAAACATCTGCAGTACAATGAGTTTTAAATAAGCTATCGCCCGTGGTTTCACTCGCATCTTCGGAACTATTTCATGTACGTGGATAAAAAATAATCATATTATGTGTTAGGTAGGTACTCCAGGACCAATATAAGAGCCCACCGTAGGCGCGGGCTTGGTGGAGCAATGGGTAGCTCGCCGTCCGGTAAGGACCAGGCCCGGGTCGACGGCGCGTCGTGTTCCACGCGCGCCTCAAAGAGATGTCAGCACAAAATGACGGGGCCCGATAGGGCCGACGCCTCAGGGTCGCGGGAAATTCGAAAGAGATAACCGTGGCCTTGGTACAGGCAACTGAAGTAACACGGGTGGGTTTTAGTCAGTAACAGTTTGATACGAAAAGCGGGAGAAGTCATTTGATGATTTCCCACCCAAAAAAAAGGACCAATAAAGAAGTAGGTATCGAAAAGCTCAAATAAATTGTATGTATAGGTCGTATCGTCGTCGTATCCTCGAAAGCTACTCGACTCACAACTCTGTCGAGGAGACCTCAAGGCGTGCCTCGGAAGACCCTCAAAATCGGTATTCATAGTCGTCAGATTAATGAAACTACGAGGTCCCTCGAATAAGTGTGAGTCGTGGTGAAGTCGCGAATCTGTCTATATTCAATTAACTCTTCAAAATACAATGAAAACCGGATATAATACGCGCGTAAAGCGGAAGCGTCATACCGACGTACCTTACATTTGACAGTTGGTTCTCAACTCAAACTCACAACGACTGATTTAACAGTTTGAGATGAGGTGTAAAATTGCAACTATGAATATTAAACCACCTAAGTGAGGTTTTGACTTAGATTATTGGTAATAAGAGAATTATGAGTTACATTAGAACATAATCCATCTTTGTGCCAAATTCCAAATCGTGATGGAGTTAACATACCAAATTTCACATTCATGATACCTAATACAGGGATTGATTGATGATGTTAATAGGATAAAACTGCAGAAAGTTTGATGGTTCCCAGTTCCCACGGAAGATTACAGTAATACCACAGAATTATCAGCAAGGATTATTCCCTCTTTTTCTATGCAGCTAGATCTAGGCATGTGCGGTGTTCTAGACGATCGGCGCACTCGGTGCGGGCAGGAAGAGAACCTGACACCGCTCTGCTAATGGCACGCTATGAACTTGTGACGTCGGCCAGCTCGCTACGTCGCGAAGTATTTAGTTACTGTCCCCCTAGACAATGTTATATTATTAACACTTCATATTCGGTGTCTGGGTCTTCGTTGCGATGTGATAGTTTGATGACTTTATGCAAATGTTCTTCGCAGAGAACAGCCTTCAAATACTCAACCTGCCAGAAAATACTATAAGAAACTTGGAACTCTCAGCAATGAAATCTAAGGCTTTCAACAGCAATTACTTTTGGTAGTATCTAAGACTTACCGCGTACAACTAGGTTATTAATACTGAAATATACCAATTTCAGGTAGTTATTGTTTACATAGTTGTTACAACTTAGTTGGTCCATAGCCTTTTCTACATATTAATCTACGTTAAAGGTCACTGTTGCACTAGTTACAGCATAGTTAAATAACTCAAGCTAACCAAATCGTGTCTCCCCACGGGAACTGGCTTGTACCAAACTCATGCACCGTACTAGCCACTCAATATTTTGATGACGTTCATATTACCTCACTGCATATTTATGTAGAGCTGTTAATACCACGCTTCTACATTGGGCTCTTTTCACCTGGCATTGCTTTCAATGAACGTATAGTGTCCTTAAATCTAAAGTCGGATATACTGAAGGCTGTCGCGTTCTACCATTCGAGACTTCTAAGTAAGAAGAACCAACCAGCTTGCTAATTCGTGAGGACGCGGTTGTCTTGTCATGCACTGTAGAAACCAGTTACTCAATATTTTGATGACGTGTCTTATCACAGCTGTGCTATTATCAAGTGGTTAATACCACATTCAGTAAGCTGACTATGGAAGCTTAAATCACTGGGAAACCTAAAGACACGAGTAATGAACACTATACCTACTGGTTAATATTTTAATAAGTTTTATCTGCAAATTATTGTTGAGCTGTGGAGACTACACAATTAAATTAATATTGCTCCATTCTGAACAGACCATAATTAAATACTTGTAGGCAGGACTTAATTGGCTTTTCACCTCTTTAAAAACATTTATTTTAATTGTTAACTTACTTGAACAGTAACTCTAACTTAACGTCCAAATTAATTCACAATAATTTGTTGAATCGTACAACTCTGTATAGATACAAACTCGATGACCGTAACCCTGTCAGGCGATTAAACGGCGACGCACTGTAAAATTCGATTAATTTATTTACAGATAGGATAGTTGAGTGATTCCGAGCCCCGACATTAACCCACAACACAGTACTCGGACATTCCACATCATGGATGCGTTCAATAATTTAATTATTTACACGATAACTTGCCGTTCATTACGTAATATTGATTAAAGAAACATAAAAGTATTAAGAGGGAAATTATCTGGTATTTTTGTAACAGAAAGTGTTGTGGTGCTGTTTTCGGTTTTCTCTCAGGGTTATTAATCAACTAATAGTTTACAACAATGTATTTTTTATCTCGATTATTTGGTATCGTTTAGATTGTGATAAAAAATGTCCAGCCGTTACGATAAAATAAAATATCGATAGACATAACACTGTCAGTGTACACGGGATTACTGTCTTTATTAATCGTGTATCCAGCTAAACTTAATGGTGCGAGTGACTTTAATCCGGCGTGTCAACATTTCTGATACACTGGTTCATAATAACAAACATTCTCTAGAGTGGATGTTACTAATAACATCTATATGCTTTGTTATTGAGGAAGTAATTTGAACATCACAAAAGACGCTTTTCATTCTGAAAAGGACGTTTTAAATTTTTATGGTAACATTTAAATTAAAATGTATATTATAGCTTAATTGGATTGTTCAATGAGGCTTACGGATTTTTAAACAAGTATGATAAATACAATGGACCGTTACAGTAATTTGCATAAAGGGAGCGAATACAGTATTTTTGTTGGCTTGTTCAATTTCCATATTCAATTGAGGTTTTGTTAGTCTGACAGAACATTGTTAGTGTGGTCACGATGTGACCCAATCTCGTCATATTAACATTGGAACACCTACTATGAGAGGTCGGCGTCGTTTTAATATTTCATGATTTTAATTTGTATTAAAATTTTAGGTTTTTTGAATCGTGTTCACAACAAAACAACCGCCTACCATAACTATCGGGTAAAAAAGACTTTCGTAAATTAATTAAAGGTGTAAAATCCATTTTATAATCAATCTTATTTTCTCAGAATTTCTGCACTTAACTCTCATTATGATACGAAACTATGTAGGTAGAAGGGACATTTTAAGAAAAGTTTAAACACTTAAGAAAACGTGTCTATAACAATTTCAATAGTAGGTATTGCATCATACGTGTGGCTCATATATGTATTGTAAAATATAGATATTGTTTTAATATTAAAATTCATCAAGAATCAGATCTGGAGGTTCCTACTGCCTCTGCTATTTTTGTTGACACAGCCCATTTCAAACAGATTCAACCAAAATAGTAGTACTAATAGGCTTACTCTATAGTCTTCCGTAATTTTGGTACCTAGAATTCAATAAAGTGGCAGTGTAAAGAAAATGTGTAGTTAAGAAAATGGCGCTCTACATCTATTTCATATTGTTATAAACACGCGCAAAGGCTCCCGCAAAACGACGCGACGCGCCAGTGTGCGCGAGACTTAAAGGCTCCGACACAAAGGCACCGCCCGTCGCGCGACACGCGGTTCCTTAGGGTCGCGTCCGATCCGCGTCTCGTGTCGTGCCAGGTTTATAATGTAACAGGTAGTAAGGGAGTAAAATATTTCGTAAAAAAATCGGTAATGTTATCATATGATTTTGGTAATGTATACGCCTTATTATTAATACCTATACGCGACGACTTAATGTAATAAAAATAAAAAATAAACCTGCGTAGAGTAAAATTATCTTCAGCTGAATTACAGCGATGTCAATATCTAACAGCTGTATCTGAATCAAGTCTATAAAATTTTTAGGCGCACCTAAACAAACTTAGCTTTGAGAACATTACAAAAAACGAACCTTTATTCCTATTAGGTAATTAGTTAAAGAAGATCAGAATTATATAAAGGTGCGAAAATATAATCCATTTCAAATTGAATCGTGATATCCGGAAGTACATCATCCAGCAATTAGTTTAACGGATCTATAAAAACACTTTCACTGTATAGTAGCTATACCATAACATATTGAAAGCGAACCCTATTGCCTAAAAGAATATTACAAGAAAACATTGGACACGAATAAACTGAAAGTCATGTTTTCTTTAGATCTGTCAAAAAAAATAACAATGTTATGAAACTGAAATAAATTGCTGGAGCGGGCAATTAAAAGTTAGTACTGCAAGATTTAGATCAAGAGATTATTAACGTAAAATATTACATCATACACGAAATAATGTAACCTCTAGGCACGAATACTTTTTCAGTAAATATTTTAGAAGTATAATTTAACGACCGTAATAACACTAAGGCGTGTGTAATAATTGTAATTTGTTTTATGAACCAGAATGTTTCATCGTCCATATTGAACTGGTTCAAACTTGCAGCCGGGCTTGCCAAATACTGGAAGTACACTGAAGATCTGTGTTTCTAAATGAATGGAACATCTAGTGGTACTCAAATGGCACAGCTTTGTGTGGGGTGTCATTGACCCGCTGAAATCACGGGTGTTCTTCAGTTATATCATTATGTCCAATAGTTGCCGATCGTTGTCGCCTGTTGACCCTCGACTCCATCAAGTAGTTGGTGTCTATCTATTTATCGACCACTTCAATTATTTTCTTTTGTTTTTGTCCTTGAGCCTGAAGCGGGTGTCGTAAAAATTCATGAACCATTTATCGATTGGCGTCACGTGATGTTAAATTAAATTTTAAATGTAGGTTGTTTATGTAATTCGGAATTGGGCTATGTATATAAATACCAAATAAATAACAATTAGCATCAATAAGCTGTCAAAAAATCATACGAAGGTATTGCCTGGTCACGTAGACCAAAAAATGTCTGACGTTGGTTGTTCTCAACAAAGAAAATAAAATGTATTCCTCATTACAATCACAGTATCTTCCTATTTACTTTCCTCATAAGCTGCCTTCAAGCCATTTAGATACGGTTCAACCGGTGTTAGATGGGCACTAGAATATAGAAAAAGTATTACTTTCTCAACGTCGCTACAGGTTATTTTAAGTAAACAGTGGTGGACGGCATGCATTCTCGATTAATGGCGATAGATTGGGTCGGCTGGAGTGCTGCTTTTTGCATGGCTCACTCGTAGTTACCGGGTTAAGGGTTGATTCATAATGGTGGAGGGGAATCAAATTTCAGGAAAGTTTTTTTTTTTTTTTTTTTAAACGTTGCCCCACACTAGGAATTACTCCTGTATCGTGGGTGCGTTCACAAACATGAACACTCACATACACAAGACACCCAGACCCGGAACAACTATTTGTAGGTCATACAAATATTTGTTCCGTGCGGGAATCGAACCCGCGACACGCAGCGCAGCAGCCGATCGCTCAACCACTGCGCCAACCGTGTCGTTATTTTCTGTGAAGTAAGCTTTCAATTCATTATAAAGCTTCTGCATTTACGTAATGTTGGATTGCTTCGAAAGTGATGTAAAAACACTTTTATGGAGTACTTACATAGTGTTCCTTTTAGTTAACTAGCAATTCTTGTTTATTATTCATTGGATTTGGCTTTTAAAGTCGATGTTATGGACAAGGTTTGCCCAGACTTGTAATCAGTTGCTTGTTAAGAGTCCTGATTTCTGACTAATAATTGTTTATTTTTTTTATTTTTGTAGTTTTGTTACAATTAAGTGACCCGACCGACGTTGTCCTGTCCAATTTTTAATATTTCATACAAAAATCACGTTTAAAAAGGATGTTCAGTTTTTTCCTGAATTTGGGAATATTTTTCCAATTGTTCATGCCATTAAAGGCATCGTATTATTTCAAATATAATAAATACAAATCGATCCAGCCGTTATCAAGTGCTGCGCTAACCAACGTACAGCATTTCATTTTAATTTATATAGACTATTTGAAAAGCCTACTAAAACAGAAACGTCGCCTCCACCAAAGCCAGGAAAGTACTAAAATAGGTACTAAAGTTTACGACACACTTGCGGTTTAACTTTTACCTCAGCATTAGAAAAGTGAGCGGTGTGTCACTAGCTTTACCGACTTGTAGCTGATATGCGGTTTCTGGACTAACGTGAGCTCGCAGATCACTCGAGTAGCCACTTCGAACACGTCGATATTGTGAATTATGAGAAAAACTTGCTTAATTTTCATGTTTAAGTAAAGATGTTGATGTTGCGATTGTGTTTATTGAATATATAGACTGTTTTAGCAAAGCAAGTCGGTAACACTTCAGTTTTTGATCACGATTTTGTCAGAAAAATAACGGAAAAGATGTATTTGATTGATACAGTCCTTAAGATAATTCTTCCCTGCATGAAATACTAAAAACAATTGTTCGGACTTTCGTTGCAAACAATAAGATCAATTAAACATAACATCATAACATCACGCCTGTAATCCTAGAAGGGTTAGGCAGAGGTGTACCTATAATACACCCACATTTCGCCAGTTATGTTTTAAGCCCCATGTGATGGGGGGCGAGCCTATTGCCATCAACCGGGCACAAATTCAGACTCCGGGCTGCTACTGAGAAATTCTAGATAGAAAAACCCAATAGCACTATGCCCGACCTGGTAATCGAACCCAGGACCTCATGCTCAGCAGTAGCTCTTGCGTTCATTAGACCAACGAGGCAGTCCAATTCTATGTTGAATTTGCAGCAATTCTCTTCTTATCACTTTACTTTTCACCTTCAACATTATTAGCACCAACATCTAACTTTAACAGTTAAAGTAGGTTACGTTTCAAATGTCAAACTCAAATGAAAGAAAGCAGAAAACTGACACAAAGGTAATACTTATAACAATAAACCTAACTTAGAACCAAGTAGGTCAGTGTATCAAGACCCTGTATGAGGTCAAAGGTTACCGAAGGTTACTCAAACCTGCTAACAGGTGATAATTGGACCCTAACTTGCATTGCATCCACGTACGCGCATGATTCGAGTTTTATTTGCTTAAACAGTTATAAGTTATCATCAATAATCGAAGATGTCTCGATAGATTTCATTCATGAATAAAAATGCTTTGTGAATTTAAAAGGGACATGGGTTTACTCTTTATAATTCTAACTTAATATTATAAATGAGAAAGTAAGATTGTTTGTTACCGTTTCACGCCACAACCGATCATCTTGAAATTTTGCAAATACGTCGTCAGGGGTACAGAAAAGGGTAATTCGATAGAGATAACCGTGGCCCTGGCACAGGCAATTGAAGGAACACGGGTGGGTTTTAGTCAGTAAAAGTCTGACACGCCCTCCCGCTACACCCAGAGCGGGAGAAGTCATTTGATGATTTCCCACCCAAAAAAAAGAAGGGGTACAGAAAAGGACATAGAGTACTTTTCATTCAGAAAAAATGTACTGTTCCTGAAAAAAAAAACAATAACTTTCGACTGTCACTACGTGTAGCTAGATGGCGATGTACGTGAAGCTAGATGGCGCTACGTGTCTTTCGAACCATGATTGAATTTTGACATTGAGTTTTTTTTTTTAAATAAGGAATACATTTTGTGAGCTTATAACCTGGATTAACACATAGGATACTTTTCATCTCAGTAGTACGTTTCCGTGGGATAATAGGGATGATGACATGACTTATATTAAAAATGTTCGAAATAATAATGTAACTTCAAAGAAGGCATAGTAAAAATGAGATAAACGAGAGAATCTGTTAAATCGATGTAAATATGAAGAAGCTACACTGCTTTAAAATTTTCTGGAGGGGATTATTTCCGTGCTTGTTGCGCGGTACGGACAATGTATGGCGCTAATAGGAAGCTACATATTCGTGACGTCATTTCTATGATAGTGCTGTGCTTGTCTAACATTTATTTTAAAACATTTATAACTTGGCAATTTATTAAGCTTTTACACTTCTTTTAATATTGTTTGCACTATTTTCAAACAAATATGGTTATGAGTAAAAAAATATGTATTTGTTTAAGGTTTGTGTAGGGTTCGAACTCCACGCGGGTGAACCCGCGTTCAAAAGCTAGTATTACCTATCAAGTGTTTTACCGTATGATAATAACACATCACCTGTACTCTCTTATGGATTAGGCAGAGGTGTATCTATAAAAGCTACACCCACATTTCCTCACTTATGTTTAAGTCCCATGTAATAGGGGGCGAGCCTATTGCCACCAACCGGGCACAACTCCAGACTCCAGGCTACTATTGTGAAATTTCTGATGGAAAACCCGAAACACTGACCAACCTGGGAATCGAACCCAGGACCCCATGCTCAGCAATAACACTTGTGACCGTTAAACCAACGTGATAGTCATCAGATAATTACAAAGTTGTTTACAAAAAGGTTTGTTACAAGACAGCACTCGAAATATTATGACTGTCATGTCCCGAGCGCACTTAAAATGTTATTAATTACAATACAAATAATCTTAGAAGAGCATGAACTATGTTTGTAAAGGGTCGCTTTCTCTTGTATTGTTAATGATTTTATAATCACTACTTACAAAACATTTTACTTACAAAATATTTTGTTTACACTGGTGCCGATTCTCTTGTCACAAACGCCTCTAAACTAGACTAAAAATCACTAAAATTTGGTTTAATTCTGTCTAATGACGATTTTCTATTCTGAAATTGACTATAGTGACACAACTTAACTATATTTTAGTTTGACAGCACTAAGATTGCACTGGGTTATTAGTTTAGTGAAAATGGCTATTTTGCTATTCTGAATTGTACGTTTTTCACCAAAAAATTTGATTGTCTAACTAAATCTGAACATGAATCTGACTATTTTTAATCGCGATTAAAAAGGTGTGGAATAAAATTAGGTGGCGTGAACTAAAATTTACACCAACACCTCGACTTCAGACGTGCAAAAACGGCACTTTAACTTTCTTTTTCTTTTTTTGCTCATATCTCGAAAACGGTGTGTCCTATCACAAAAATAATGAAAATTTCGACCCCCTTTGCAACCGTGAAACCACCAAATCTCTACATGTAGATATTTTTATTTTATATTTTTGACACAAAAAGTCAAAACTTCCATAGAAAACACGTCGAGGCTGCCCCAGGCTGCCTCCGGCTCTAACAAAGACGTTGCGAAATCAAAAGAAAAAAAAAACACGTGGACTCGCGAATGTCAAATTCGATTATAGTTGTGTCAAAATTATTTTTAAATTTAGAGAATTTTTTTCGCAGAATAGCTTCAAGATTTTCATAGTAAAAAGTAAGGAATTTTAGTGATAGTTTAGTTAGTTTAGTTCGGTGTACAAGAGAATCGGCACCACTATCAATATTAGATATGTTGTAGTTTTTCATAATTTTTTCTTTCTCAACTGAAAAATATAGATACCTTTCGTAACAGTTTTGTACCTAATTAAGGTAAAGACCATTTCAGATTGAAGAAGATCGTAGATTTACAAAATATCTAAATTACAAAGTACTGTTGACATCAACAGAGAGTGTTCCTGCCCGTATTTTCACGACTATTTATACTCCAGTAATGGGCAAAGTGAAATAAAGGACAATAAAAGTTATCAGAGGCGCGTTAACGTTCACATTGTGTGGTAATGAAATGTATGGGTGTTAGTAGACCACCAAGCTAGCGATGGTGAAGCCGATCGTCTCTTTTAACGAAAGAATCGCTGCTATTCGGACATTTTATGGCGTTTTGAACGATTTTGTTTGGTATCATTGGAATTTTATAAGGGGAAACGTTCAAATTAACACCCACGGTAGAATTTAAAATTGTTTTCTAAAATGCTTTTGTAGTATCTGCCCGTAACATTCTCAATTATGCTTTTTCGTCAGAAAGATTCACGTAGTCGCGTGAATCTCGTAACTTGCAAGCATACCTGTGATGATTCTTAGATCTATTTGAAACAGACGTGACTTGAACTTGGCCTTAACGAAATGCCGAATGCCTTTGATGAAATTAATGCAGGTGGATGCTTGGATGCGATAGAGTCGGCGCGGGCGCATTGGCTAGGCAAAAGATGCAGGTAACTTAGTTTATGGTACCGTGGTATGCTACGTTATTTTGATAGAAATGCATAAAATACCCATCTTTAATCATTCAATCAGCCGAAATACATGCACTCATTCAATTCTATTGATTAAATTACCAAAGTACTTATTTTCATTATAGCATATTTTTCTTAATTTTTGGAGGGAATAATCAAGTAGCTTTCAATTAGGTACTCATGACATATATACGTATTTTTATCTCCAGCGAGTAGAATTTATCTTCATTCTAAAGACTCGGATAAATCATGCGCAAAAAAAAACTACGCCTGCAACAGTCCAACACAATACTGTATAGTATATTAGTTCAGTTAGTAACCGCAAAAATTTGTCCCGGCCTAGCCATGTTATACACAAAACAACAATACTCGATTGATACCGACATTAATGCCCGCTTAACAATTGAATGATAAACGACATTATTGCAATGCGAATAACCAAAGATTGATTCTCGATTCGGTTCACGAACTCGTTTTTTTATTGCCAATCAAATTTTGAAAATTATTCTAGAACAGACATGCGTCACAAACCTCCATATGGCTCCATTTAAAGTAATAAAAGTAAAATGTTATCGATAAATTAGCATTTTATTCACATTTCCTTTGGAGACATTCCGATGTGATCATAAAAATAGGTTCTTCTTGATCAGTGCGTAAATTAATTCTCGCTTGTTTATAAACTGTGTGGCGGTGGCAAGGGCCAGGAATGATTTCCTTGTATTATAACAAAGTACTCTCCATCCATACCACTTTGGAAGTTACGGATGCGTTCAATGTCCAGTCTGCTAAAAGCAACTCGCTCGCGCGTACATCGGGCAACGCGTATGCTCGCTGCGGGATACCGCCCTTAAGCACGCGACTCACATTGACAACTGTTATAATTATAAGTTCATTAAACACCAAAAAATCGTAATTAAAATTTTATTACGGCGGCGAAATATTTTTATTGAAGTGGACCGTTTTACATATCTTTAACGTGAATAGTAGGCGTTACATTGGCTCTGTTAGAATAGGTAAGTTTACTTATTAATATTTTATTACCATTTTATTATTGTTCAATATTTAATTTACTTAAAAGGATTGTGTCTTCATTTAAATAATGACTGTGTTAATAATTTACAATGTATTAAAAATATAATTATGGAGGAATCTCAAACTCAACTTATGTGTAACACCAGAAAAAAGTTTTTTTTAAAAATAGGAACCCAAAGCTTAGGCACTGTTTTTAGTGTACCATGTAAATATGCTTTGTATGTCAGAATTGGTTGCGTTATGTTATGACCCAATTTACTCTCTTCGTTATTTACCTTAGCAACGCAGCGCCGGCGCAGTGATAAGGCAGTGTGAAGTTACCTTAATTCGGGCACGTGTGAGCTTTCGTGAAGACTACATTTAGAGTGTTCTAGAGTGTACATTTAGACTGTTCAACTATTTGTATTTTTTTACATTAGTGAATAGTGAGAAAATAGTAACATTGAAACAGTTTCAGCAGTCCAGAATTCTAAATTCAGGGCAATTATCGCCAAAGAAGTTTCTAAGCGGGATGCAGATAGTGAAAATTTGACACCTAATTAAACAATTCATTACAGAAAGATGTATCTAACTACTTGTGATTTTGTTCCTCTACAGTAGTAGGCATGTTTGTTTAAATAATGATAGGTAAGAAGTTTTAGTTTTAAGGTTGTTGCTATCAACATTTTCACGATTTTATAGATGTACAAACCTAACGTAGGCATTTCATGATTGTTGCTGACAAGCAGATTTTCCTAATTTTCTTAAACACGTAGAGCATCTCAGTTAGTTCAGTACACGTGTTATTGATAACAGGTTGTAAGGTAACACGGTGACACAGTGCAGTTGTGTCGTAATACTTTATAGTTTGGTAACGCCCAGTATCACAATATTTGTCTTCCATTATTGACTCTGTTCTTAGAGAGATAACGTGGTCTCGGGAGAAATGTGCTGTTTGTACTGGTAGAATTTCTAGGCTGTGGACAAGTTTATTATAAAATATATACTTTGTTCCAGCTGGTATGAATTTGTGAATGCTAAAGTCACATACTGAAATCGTAATGTCAATTATGATGGGACTAAATTATCGTGTTGTGTTCACATTCTGATCTCATAGTCACTTTGGAATTGTTTTAATTTAGGAATGTAAGATGATGCTGAAAGGCGTTATTTTACTTGCCATAAATTTCAGCCTACTGGTTTTTCAAACGCCTTTTAAGTCATGAAAGCTTTACGGTTTTACGATACGCCTCCGCAACTATGCTTACGTCACAAACCATACAAATCATGTATGAACAATGTTTTTCTTCTTTCAAATTAAACAATTATACTAAAGAGAAAATGTGAAATTCATTACAAAAATGTAGGACCTGCGGGGTATTTGCTTGACACACTATCAGTAGCAATGGCTTTAATTTTGACAGTTTAACAACATTCATTGCGTTATTTAATTTCAAATTTTCGAACATACGAAGTAATTGAATAGCAATATCCTTCAAAATGATTCAGACTATGATTGATAGAGTGATATGCAATTAGGGAGCTGTGGTCAGAACTGCAACAGAACGTGTCGACACATTATGTTGTTTGAAGTTTTATCATTCTTAATTTTCGGCAATTGCTCGTATGAAGGTTTTATTTTTCAGCATATTTTTTTTATTGCAATTCATGTTTTAGTGTTTCGATTTCTTCAAAGGAAATTCAGTAGGTACCTAAATCAAATACGTTGTGATTTGATTGGAATTGCAAAAAAAAAATGCAGTCACTCGCTTAAAACAGTTTCTCTAACAACAATTATGTTTGAAACTGTATTGCCCTAATTCTTCTAACCCAGTCTCCTACTCGTCCCAAGAGTGAGTCAGTGATCCTGTCAGTGGTGAGTTGTTTGCTTCTTATCTTAGTAGGTACCAGTTTCCGTTTCCTTCTCTTCTTGCCGTTGCATGTCATCATTTATAATATAGCTAACCTAATTATAGCTTAATGCCAGGTACAGATGGGTGAAAAGTAATGCCGGATGTGGACGAATATGGGAGAGAAGAATTAGGGTGTGACTTTACTAGTAAGGTGTATAGAGGTATGCGAATAAGGTGTAAAGTTCGCTCGTACTGTAGGGGAACCTCCGACCAAAAGGGTGTCGTGCCTGGTGGGCAACTGCCCCACGATAGACGTCGGGACGTTGTGTATACGCTAGTTGCGCAGTAAACTCTGCTTGCGCGATGCAGGATTTTGCGTGACGGCAATGTGATGCGTAGTACACATGTGGCGGTCTAAATGCCGCCACGGATGCACTAATGAATATAACTTTAATTTCTGTAATCAATTTAACATTCCAGTTCTTTTTCCAATTGTGACCCGAACTGCATGGGCTCCATAACCAGCCCATTAAGAAACCAAGCTGTTTATTTTTCAAATACTTATCAATAACCCTTTCTTGTTTCAGAAGCCATGCAAGAAAACATGAAACTGGCAGAAGTGCCCTCAACATGGTGTCCAACAATCGTGGAGTGACGTGACACGTTCGGTGTTAAATGTTAAGATTATTCTCAGAGAACATTAATCTATCATTAATAAGATAACCATTAAGTTGTCGTTACTCAATAAAATGAACACAGATAAGTTTGACTTTATAAGTAATAAAAATCTACAGTGAAGTCGTAAAATGGAGAAGAAAAGATATTACCTCAGTAAAAAGTTATTATGGTGAGTATTTTTGTTTTAAATAACTAATTTATAATTAATTACTACATAGTTTTGTTTTAGATGTTTATTAGCCACGCGATGTCTGGAAGTTAAACACGTGCTAAGATGATACGTAATTCATATAAAAAGCTAAAGTCATGGGCTACGTTTAAATGTGATCTGACAAAATGATGTGATGTAGATTTTAAAATATATTTGTGTAGTACAAAGTAACTGCACTTTGTATTACAATCAGTACAAAGTGCAGTTACTTTGTACTACAATCTACAAACATTCTGTCAAAAAGTATTGGGAATGAATGATTTGTTGTGCCAAACTAACAAAAAAATAGTGGCACCATAGCCACATTTTTTTTGTTAGTTTGGCACAACTGTTTTCCATTTTGGCGCGGAGTTTGAGTTGCATCTGTTATTTAGATTAAAAACAGTGCTGTGTTTAGTTCGATCATATCTAGTGTGTACTGCGAATTTCATAATGGACAAAAACATCTAACAAAGAGTGATAGAAGATTTGCCTCGCTTTGGTAGGCCATCAACGTCTCAACTGAAGTTAACATCGAAAAAAAGTCAAGGAAATAGTGACTGAAAATGCTCATTCAAGTTTGAGAGAGATAGACGATAAACTTTAGACGATAACGCTGCACCTCACGAGTGGATCAATACCATTTTTTTTAAATCACTTGGGTATAAAACATGTTGCCGATCGGCTAGTCCCAAAAGAACTTAATTTTCTCCAAAAAATCAATCGTATAAGAGTCGCTGGACATGCTAGAACAAGTCAATTCCGTCCCAACATTCATGAAACGCAATGTTGGTAAACGTAATGGTGACGAAACGTGGGTTTACGAGTTTGACTGGCAAACTAGTCAACAAGGTTCGGAGTGGCGCCTTCTGAGTGCTAAAAACTTTTTTGAGTGGCACCTTCCAACTGAACCGAAACCGCAAAAACCACGCAAGTCAAAGTCATGTTGAATGTCTATCGCGGTGTTGTGCATTCGGAATTCTTGCGGGAAGGTCAAACGGTTAATAAAGAATATTATTTAAGCGTTATGTTATGCTGCGTTTAAGGGAGCAAATTCGACGAAAAGGGCCAGATTTATGGAAAAAAAGTTCTTGGATTTTGCATCACGATAATGCTTTTCGCACAAGGCCATCATAGTGAACGAATACCGTCGAGCAAGCACCTTATTCAGTTAGGTCTACAGCCGACTTCTTTCTTTTTCCTAAACTAAAATTAACACCCGTTTTCATACGGTAGAAGTCATAATTAGAGGAGAATTCGCGGCGGGAACATTTTTTATGGTCACTTAAGAGACTCATTGTAAGATATTTACGTGATGGTTATAAAAATGATTCGCTGACCTGAAATGCTGAAACCATAGAACGAGCTCAATACCTAATAAATCTCTTTGAACGGTACGTTTACGAGCGAAGCAAACGTGCCGTTACATAAATATATATATATATATATATATATATATATATATATAATAATTTATTTCGAGCAACAAGACTGATAGCGTTGGTAACAATATACACAAACTTTTTTTTTAATTTTTTTTTTTTATGGATGCACCAATATTTGGTAAGAATCGCAATAAACAATCATTTTAAATATTATTTTAATTGTATGATACCTTGACGATAGAATAATACTTCTAATAATTATAGGTAAATGTAATTACAGGGACAAATATATTAAACTATTTTCAATTTGTGAAGTGACGCTTGAAATCAGAATTACGTTCAATTTCGGGTACCTTCTTGAATCGATTTTCATAAATATTGTATTCGAATCGTACTACGTGCATCCCTGATACTTTGATCGTTCACAGTAGACGTCCAACTCTCGTTAGTATACATTGAATTTTTCAAGGTACCTATTTCCGAGAAGTATAAAATGATTTAATAACTATTTTATGGTCTGTGAATATGGTAGTATGCGGATGTTTTGAGGAATAGTGCGTTTACAAGCGTACACAGGGTCAAATAAAATTAACTAGTGAAACTTCACAAACATAATGGGTTTTAATATTATGACCTGTATCAAAAAGCAGGTTTCAATTTATGTGACGAATGTAATGCCCTCACTTTTGTATCAGAACGAGACTTACCTACTTAATCATAGAAAAAATTAAATATATTTCAGACTAATTATTTGTCCATAATTGTTAGTCTTAAAGCTATATTGGTCAATATTAAAATTCAAACCAAATCATCCAAGGACGATTTACTCATGTTACAAATCTTGTCAAAATATTATTGGATCTTCTAGTCACATGAAGCTAGATGAAACTCCCCAGCACTGCAGACTCTGGCCTCTCAGAGATCATCTTCAGAGCTCCCCCGAATCCGGCGCATAAGAGAAGCTGTGTTCCTATGTATAATGGCATAAAGTTATTGACTCTTGCGTCAGCAAACATGCTTGATTCGCTGCAGAATGGAGAGAGCCTCACCAGAAACCTAAAGGCGTTATAGTATTGTATGCGAAGTGCATTGTAGGCCCGCTGGGTGTAATTGAACCATAAAGCGCTGGCGTAAAAGTTTTGGCAGTAGGCTCTGAACAGTGCTGGGGCTCCCACAAACAGTCGCGACGCCAGAGCGCGACTCAAAGGCACCGCTCGTCGCGCGACACATGACGCATTTACTTTTACGTCTGCTATACACCTTGCGAACCTATGACCCAGCATGTTAGCACGCACCGACAACGCTCTTCGTTCCCGCTCGATATATAGCCTTGTTGTTTTTGATACTTAAACAAAAGACATACTTAAACGTTCAGTTTACTTTCGTTACACCACATTATGTAATAAGATGTTGTATGTTTACGTATAAACAGTGCCATAATTAATATAAATATTATCATTTGTACCTGATTACGTCGTACTTATAGTTCTTGCCTTGATAGCAATATTCCCAGTGTGCCCCACGTCACGAGACATAACCGTTGTAAACGGTTCAAATGTGATCATCTGCGTTACGGTTGGCGTGATGATTACACCAGAATACCTCACAGCTAGTGACCTATAATGTGACATTAATGGGCCTTATATCGAAGCTATACAGCCTATGTGTGAAAAGTAGGAAAGTAGTCACCTACATGACACATCAAGTCTTGTCGGTGGAAGAAATAACGGACAAAGAGATAAATAAAAGCGCAGTTCCACTGTTTATTTATCCACTTAATTTAAAGTTAAGGCCTCCGGATTGAGGACTCTCCTGTCACTCGTTAAACCGTGTGAACTGAACCCACAATGTACCAACTAAATACATGCACAATGACCGATGTAGAAACATTTGTCCACAATAAATATTTTTCTACGTGTTCAAACGGTAAACTTTTTATGATCACTACTTGAGAGTCCTTTGAGAGTAAAAGTAAATAGAAATTATACGGACCATTCAATGCGAGGAGCACGCGCTGCGTCAGGAGAAAAAAAAATAAGGTCAAGAGCAAAGTCCCGTGATCTCAAAATTGTCCTTTACTTGTTGGGTCCTACCTATGCGTTTGGAAACTGGTTCTGAGTGGGTTGGGACGCGTAGGGCTATCTCGTAATTCGTCGCCTCAGTGAATAAATTACGGTATAGGCTAATTTTGTGGCTTTTATTGACAGTGTGTCGACACTGCTTACTGTTTGACTAGTTAAACCAAACATTTTAACAGAATTCTAAAAAGGTAGCCAACTACCGAATGGTTTATTTAATGACTTGTGTGATGACAAAGTTTATGTTGACAAGGAGCTTTTTCATGACTTTATAAGTCACATAAAACGACTTTGTAGAGCGACAAGCTCACTGTCGATGGTTAATCCGTAACGGACAATATCCCGGGGCGAAACCACACTGCATGTAACTGTTTTTAAGCAGTGTAGAATTGTGTCGATTTGTAACCTGCGCAGATGCAATTATTCTTAGATAACAGTTTGTTTTTGAACAAACTTCGTAAACTAAAGCACTTCGTTTTGTAGCCTGAGTTATTATAGCCGCGGCAAGGATAGTGACCTGTAGCTATTTTTGTCTTTATTCACGGAGTTGTGGCAATGACATAACAATTAGACAATAGATCAATCTGAAGACGCTCCGAAAATTGTTTGTGGCGTGTGCCGCTGTTTATTTCTGTAACGTAATATTACACCATGCTATTGAGTGTTTTTGCTACATCAGTTGTAGTCGTTAAATCCATATCGATTGTCTCATTTGGAAAATGAAATCGTGCAACAAAATGTCAATAAATAAATTGAAGCAGGAATCGTTAGAGAATCTTTGTCGGACCGGACTACTCCAATCCAATACTTAGTGCTTTTAAAGAAAAAAAAAAAAAAAAAAAAAAAAATGTAATTCATAAGTTTTTAAATTTAATAAAGGAGATAATAATAACAGTCATTTAATTCAGGCAACAAAGACCCATAACATAAATACCTTATAGCCTAACATACATAATTATAAAAAACACAAAATTATTAAAACACTAAACTTGGGAGCTTGATTTTGGTCGTGCTTCTCTGTAACGTCTGTACACAACTCCTGCCGGCCAAAAATCTGAGCTAAGCTGACAGCCTCGCATCGCTGGAACCTGGAGGACGTAGGACTTAAAATTTACAGTCCTGGTTGACTCCAACCGCGTCAGCTTCAGCAACTACCGTTCCTCGGTACCGATTTAATCTTGCTTTGGCTAAATGCACATACAATTTAATTAAGGATCATTATCCGTCATCTCACTTCTGAGATCAGTAAAATCTTCTATTTGAGAACATTCTCGTATTCTCGTCTTTGGTCCCTGGCCTGACCCTGACTTCAAGCAATGGACAAAATGTAAATTTTTTATTTGTTCAATACGAGGGTTTTGGCTACTTTATATTTTATGTCATTTCATTTTTGAAATGCGCGTTTTGTTTGTGCAGAAAAAACTTTTTGTTTTTTGTTTTTGTATGTGGACTGAAATCGTTTGTATACATAAGAATATGATCTAATTTAGATACAGTTAAACTATGCTTAAGTTCCACAAAATGCTTGGGAAGCCAAATAAACATGCTTTCGACCAGATCGTGAAGACGTCCCTAACGACCTCATAATTCCTTGTAGGTTTACTAGTTTATTTTTAAATGTGTTCATCACCATATAAAGCGTTATTCTTTGCGCGTGTTTCCGCGCTCAATTGGCCGCGGGCTGCCGGCCGCCGCTAGCGATTGTAAGAGCAAATCTAATTTGTACTATTGACATGTTTATATCTATTCTACTAGAAAGCCATTAGTTAATGCTAATTATCATTGTTAATTTGTATCTTTGTTTGAGTTGAGTCTACTTGCAAATTTAATTGGTTGTATTTGTCAAGGAGGCGTATATCAATCTAGTGGACTAATAACTCTCTACATATATCTCGAATGATTTAAATTGTTGATTAGCGAATGTCCAACTTTTTTTCTTTGAGGCAGGCCTTAGCAATAAATCAATTAAAATGAGAGCCATAAAGTGTAGTGAAATAAAATTATAATGTTGATTATTTATGACTATAAACTTGCAAATAGTTTCGAGCTATTAAAATTTCGTCACACAGAGACACTTCAAAAACGAAATAATTTCTCATGTGGCAGTGGTAGACGAAGTGATTTTAACATAAAAATAACGGCGATCGGCACTTAATAAACCACTTAAGATGTTCATTAGGGCGTTTTACAGAGTCGTTTGATCGTTTTAATGTGGAGTGCGTTGCGGGTGCATTCGTCCGGTGCGTCTCGCTCCAGCCTCGAACTTCTAATGGAGTTGTCAGATTGCGCAACGCGGTGAGAACTGCGTGGGCGCAGACCGCACAGGGCTGTCCGCGAGCAGTTATCGATGACCTGATGACTTACATTATTGGAGCTTTTGTGTAGAACTTCTAACGTGTCTACGTATATGTATAACAATTAATACATTATATAGTAGTAATTAATAGTTACAGTACAGTATATTAATAGGTACTTTAGTAGTAGTAGTTAATTTTGTAATAGTTATTTATAGTATGTATTATTAATTTAGTTACCACCTAAGTACACATTATGGTAAAGCAATAAAGATATTAAGTATTGAGTATTGAATATTGTTTACTACTTTTATTTAATGCTTTCTCTAAGTCAGGAGCATGGCCTTTAAAATTTGTGGTATTTAAAAATTTCATTGTTTCGTTGGTCTACTGGTCGCAATCGCTACTGCTGAGCAAGAGGTCCCGGGTTCGATTCCCAGGTCGGGCAACATGTTATTGGGTTTTTCTATATAGAATTTTTCAGTAGCAGACCGGAGTCTGGATTTGTGCCCGGTTGATGGCAATAGGCTCGCCCCCTATTACATGGGACTTAAACATAACTGGCGAAATGTGGGTGTGCTATAGGTACACCTCTGGCCAACCCTTCGGGGAAACAAGGCGTGATGTTATGTATGTTGTTAAAAATTTCACAAGAAGTTTAAAACAATTTTCTGTGTCAGCCCTACAAACAACAACCCAAATCGGGAAAGCATTGATAAACGAAGTGTTTCCATGTCACTAAAATCACCCACCCATTTAGTCGTGTATGATCATGATCATGCTTGCTTGTTAAACTTAGACAATCATGTACATAAGTGAATGTTGGCTCTTGTTAGCCGTTTATCCGTGAGAGCGGTAAATCGTGTGAAGTATGGTTAGACTGACAAATTGTTGGAGGAAAGAGATGCTTATTAGCCTTTTGTTAGATCAGCTATTTTTCACTGCTCGTTAAATGGTCGTAACATCACTAGCGAACAATTTATGAGACTTTACTCTTGGTTTTTGTGTACTATTTGGTTTAGCTGCAACTTAGGTTCATGAATATTTATTGTTTATTTTCCTTTTCAGGGCATTCGTGATAGTTCAAATTGCAATGTTGTCTTCAGCGACGAATTTGACAACGACGGAATCAACGCAGGTAATTTTTAGAGCTTTCCTATATACTATGCGGCAGATCATGACGTCAGTCTTTCCGTATGTATATATTATGTTGTAAAAGGCGATTGATAACTTGAAGAAGGATGAATGGACAACTCGTAACTTTACAAAACTAAATTCTCACCCAAATCAAAAAAAATAAAAGGAAAGCAAGGAAGCAAAGGAAGAGGAAGAGGAGGAGGAGGGGAGGGAGAGGAGAGGAATTCTAAAGACAGACATTGATTTATAAGCAAACATAGACAACTGCGCTAGGCTAAATTCATAAAAATGAAGGTATTGAAAAAATGTTTGGTGTATACTTCCAGGAAGCCGAGGTTGAACTCAAAAATGACGTGGAAGTTGAAGGTGAGGCGTACGCTTGGAGTGCGTGGGGCAGCTGGAGCGCTTGCTCCAGGAGTTGCGGCGGAGGTGTCTCGGTGCAGGAGAGGCAGTGCTTACCCAGGTAAAGGACTAAAGAACATGATGAAGAAGTGCCGAGAGTGCTTACTTAGGTAGCAGTTCTGCTAATTAGCTTATGCATTTAGAATAATTTGAATAGGTCTTCTTTGGATGCTGATGAGGTCAACACATCACGTGTGGCAACTTAACCGCTTGATGATTTCATGAGTGACTATAATCATATCTTTCTACTTGTAAGATTAAAATGAAACGTAAATATTAAACAGAAAATGTGTGAGTGTGTAATGTTTGCGCTGTCGAATAATTGTTGAGAAAAAAACTGCCCCTGAGGAGCCGTTTCTTTATTTTTAAGTGACATTTACATTTTGGAGTTGGCTGAGCTAGTCTAAGGCTATTGACATCTGTTTTATACAGAAAGTAGCTTTTCTAATGAGCTAACATAAAATATTGCTCGTGAAATTCATAGACAATTTGAAGCATGCATTCTATTTTGCATTCATTACAATGATACGCAGAAACTGGGGATTTATTTTAGTGTTTCATTAATCACAACACACACACACATGTATGTAACAAAATGTTATTTGATTTATTATGAGCTTTTTATATTTTTCATTTATTTTGATAATTTATTAAAACGGACACACGTCTCTGTGTTAAGAATTCGAGTGTATGGCATTCGTGGGTAGCAGCTGAAAACCAGTGTCAGATGGTACACCTTGTGTTGTCATCTGACAATATGCTGAGCTGAGACCCTTTTGGTGTTACTATCTTTGTTTTCTGTTTTTTTTTTTAAATAGTTTTGGTGCATTTAAACGCATTTTTCTTTCTTAATTCTTCTCTCAAACGGCTACTTTTCCAACACTGTAAAATACAGTATACACAAAGTGTAAGAAAAACTATAAGTTTCATAAATAAGCGAGATTTATGTTCGTGTAAACTGTTATCTGATTTTTAGTAATCGCGTGATTTCGGTAAGATAACAAATTGCAGAACATACCGGTGCCGACTGCGCCGGCGCACGTTAATATCTCATCATGTACTGCACATAAAAGCAAAAATTGTAAACACTAACATTTTACAAGCCTATTAAAGTAAATCGCTTAAGGCCCTTTTACATCTTCAGACTTATCGGATCGCCAGGAAAATAAAACACAATATCGTGAACAAGTACAGTGGTACTATTCTGTAACCATCTGACCGTGAAAACTTAGGTGAAGTGAGCGTGGTGTGAGCTGTCAGTGCCACTGATGCTAGGGATTGACCAAGACGTGATGACACGAAACAGCTCACTCCAGCAAGTCTTCTGGTGAGATTTTTACAGAATCGACATGCTACTACCTACTAAAATGTTTGCATCTATAACTAGCTGACCCGACATACGTCCAAATAATAATTCGTACAGAAAACCCAAAAAAGGATGTTTAGTTTTTCCCGCATGTGACAGTTTTCCGGGAAACTTTTCCAATTTTTCTTTTCATAATAACGGACTATTACGAACAATAACAAAAATGCCAAATACGGTCCAGCTTTTCTCAAGTGATGCGCTTACCAACAAACAACATTTCATTTTTATTTAGCCAAGGTGGTTGTGGCGACATTATGACAGAAAATTAAACATCGTATCATCGTGCCTGCAAAAAAAAAAAAAACAATAATTATAATTATTATATCTAATAGTTGGCACTATATCTCGTCAAACATTGACAAAACTCGTAGTCCCATCACTACTATTTATTATATAACTATGCATTAGTATTGCCAGTGTTTTCATTTACAATCGTATTGTCGTCTCCACGTCGTATAAAAAGATTGCCATACTATTAAATAGATGTATGATTTACTAGTCAACCGAACCGGTACAAACATTCTAACCAACTAGAACATATTCGACTGTTTAATTAAGATTGTTTCGGGCACGACTTCGGTGGCATTCGGCTGTCGTCGGTGATTAGATCTGGCTCATTTGCGTTTATCAAACCGTTGACATATGCAATTTAGTAATCTGACGGCGTTTGAACCTCAATCAGTTCGGTGCCCACAATTATTTTATTAGGTTTGATGTTGGGTGGTCTTTCTATGACATGATAATCCAACTGATATTATTTATGTGGATGACTTTTAAAGGTTCGTGAATCAGTCACGCAGATCACACTGTATGGGTGGAATTTTCTGCTGACTCTTTATTGAATTTGCAAATAAATTAAATTAAATGACAAAGACACGAGCTGGGCTAGTATACAACAAAATTATTCTAATACGCTTTGACAGAATCCGGATGGGATTAATTTCGCATTCATTCTTAAGTTACTGTTATCAGGTCCACCACGACCATAATGGAACTGTTATTTACAGATCACTGAGTCGTTTAATTGCATTTATACTGCACTACTCTTTAGCGTCCTCATCCTCGCCCACATTATAAATTAATTTGTCATTGTATCATTCGAAAGCACGCTCTCAACTACTCTTAAGTTGAGAGCCACATTAAATATTCGCCAAGTGTAAAAGCTTCAAACGTATGCGCGCGCAGGTTAAAGGTTAAACATGCCCTCGCGACCCGACTCGTACGGTTTTTATCGACTAAATTAAGGTAATGGAAACCCCGTAGCGTGGCTTGTAACAAGCTGTTATTGTAGTGGGAGCATTGATTGCTTGCACTCGGCCGCTTGATTGACACGCATCAGCTCCGATACAGCCCGTAATGAGCTCGCGATTACCGTCCATTTCATGAAGAAGACAAACTTCATTTTTGTCTACATATTTGTAGTTGCAGCACTAATGAGGGATTGCTTTTTTAACATGTGGTAATTGACGTCAGAACGTCAGTTGAATGTTGTGTTTGGCACGGGGGCCGCTTCCCAAGCTTGTGTGCAAACGTCTCGAGTGTGGTCACGGGTCAGTGTGACGGCCTGACGGGGCTAGAATGTGTTTGTGTGAGATTTATGTTCAGAATCCAGAGATTTGCACCTAAATGGCCCTTAAATTGAATATCAAACGCTCTGCAAAACAACAATTAAAAGCTTCTCAAATACCAACACTAATGGGTAGATAAGTCAAATGATAATTAATAATCCAAACGATTATTAGAACCGTTGCTGGTAATCAGGTCAGGTTATTTACGTACAAATGAATGCTTGAACCGAGATAATTGTAACGAGTCGAGGATCCAGGATTAATACGGCCAGATACGAGTCCTGTTAGATAGATAAGTAGGTAATCAAAATACCGTCACTCTTAATTAGTGGGTGCCGCCAGCGGCGCCGAGCTTTAACGGTCTCGAACGAGACTAGATTGAATACATACCAATACACATCTAATCTATGTTTTACTACCTACCTATAACTATATTGAAACATATTATTATTATTATTATTTCCTTTATTACATTTAACAAACTTATAAATTACATTTTTTTTTTTTTAATCTGACAAAAAAAAACGTATTTAAAAATACTATCCCACCGGTATCGGGAACAGGGTCCAAGCTACCGGCGGTCAGGGCTCCAGAGAGAGGAACCTCCTGACAATGCGAGCCGTGTCCAGAAGTACCGCTTTCTGAATCAAGCCCTTGATCCAGCTGCCCAACGAGAGCCTCCTCAGGTGTTTGTCGAGGCTCTTGGCTATTAAGCCATTGGCTGTCACGACTATCGGCACAATGATTGCTGAGTCCACATCCCACATGTCGACAACCTCGCGAGCCAAATCAAGATACTTGATTTCTTTATCTTTCTCGGCTTTCACGAGGTTCCCGTCATGCGGGACCGTTATGTCAACAATCATTGTGCGCCGCTCTACTCGATCCACCACCACTATATCAGGCTTATTTGCAACAATAGTCCTGTCAGTGATGATGGATCGATCCCAGTACAATGTGATATTTCCATTTTCGAGAACTGGCTCGGGCACGTACCTGTAGTACGGTACTTCCGATTCCACTAGGCTGTATTTCAGAGCAAGTTGCTGATGGATAATCCTAGCTACAAGGTTGTGTCTATGCAAGTACTCTTCGTTAGCTAGACGAGAACAGCCGGAGATAATGTGTCTTATTGATTCCCCCGGACGGTGACATGCCCGACAGATGTCAACCGTGCCGTCTTTCACAATAAATCTCCGGTAATTGTTCGTCATCATAACTTCGTCCATAATTGCACAGACAAAACCTTCGGTTTCTCCAAAGAGGTCACCGAAACGCAGCCAGGCTACGGACGCTAGAAGATCTACATCGGGTCCATGTAGGGCTCGGAAAAAGCGTCCGTGAAGCTCCTCACTTTGCCATACTTCCATGTTTGCGCCAGTTCTCTTTAGCCAAGGAGAGCGGGGTGAGGCCTTTGTCCACCGCGACCACATCACGATGCATCCCCACGTCGGGGACGCATCGCGATGCATGGTATTATTATTAAACGTTTATTTCACACCAGGTCCATAATTTGTTAGTAACAACGTACTTAAAACTAATGTTAGTAGTGAACACAAAATTATTGAAAGGAAATATGAAATACAATTGCTTATCCGAGTAAGTGGAAAATCTGGGGAAAGGCAATTAGCCGGAACAAAATGTGATGCTGTAAAAATTAAGCTATCGCTCAGTCCATTATTGATTATTTTCTTTGGTCTGGGCAACACCAATTTACTATGTATACTTTAGTTCCAGTCTTAGTTCCACGATCTAGATCTCAATAGAGGTTAATGAGTTACTGAATATTATTTAGGTATTACTCTACTATATGCCCTAACAGTGGACGGAGCCTTAGATCGCGTTAAAGATTTTCTAAGAAACAACCTGGCAGCAATTTCAAACTAATATAAAGGCATATAATGATACAATTAATCAAATTAAATTCTCAATACTCCGTAAATACAGATAGCTGTTAGAATAAGTTATAAATTCCTTCATTATGGACACGGACGCAGAGACAGACGGTCGATAGTATCCTGCTGATAAAGCGTCGTGGAACATGCTCGACAAATTAGGATGGGTGTCGTTTGTCATGAGACTCACGCGCACCGTCGCGAACGCATTTCATTTGGACGGCATTATGTCCGCTCATGAAATATCGCCCCCTATCTGTTGCGTTGGAAAATTATAGTTAGTTTATAATATCAAGACATGTGGTACTTATTACTGAATATTTTAAAGGATGCTCTATTTAACTGCATTGCAATAGGTATACCTTTTTAAATATAAGTTTAGTAAATATATTGAAATGTTATGTGACGGGGCTTCCTACATTAATTTTCTTTTGGTCTTGCCTAACATAACGTAATCAGCCTTAATGTTCCCACTGTTGGGACACAGGCTTCCTCTCAGTAAGAAGGAATGGGCCGTAATCCGCAAGCGGGCCCAGTGCGGGATGGTAGATTTCATAACTATGTTCAGAATTTTTTGGTCTAGGACATGCCGTTTTCCTCACGATGTTTTCTTCCACCGTTTTGAGAGCAGTGGTGATGAAATTATTTACACAAAGTAAAGCGCCTGTTAGGGTTCAAACCTACGGCCTGCTACTCGTAAGTCGCGGCGGGTACCACTTGGCCACCACTGCTCCCTAGGGTTCCTACCATATTAATGATAAAATGTTTTCACTTAATTTGTAACATAAAGTTGCAGGTGAGTTCGTTAACGGTCGCTATTCATTCACAAAGTAATCTTCAGTTGTCATCTTTTTAATGGCGCCAGGGAATCTATAAAGTGACGTCGTACATATCGATTTAAACTTAGAATAATAACGGTTTTAAAGACCTCAAGATAAATGTAAGTACGAGCGGAACTAATCTTCCTCTTCATGAACATGAATATTCAAATTCGTGGATGAGTCTACATTAAATTAATGTTCTAGTCCTTTTATAAGGTGAAGAACATTTGTAAAGCCTTACTACTAATATGTGGAACGATTTGGTCGGCAATACATCACAACTTTTATTTTTACTACCACTAAATTAGATTAACGTGTTTAGAGCTATTTGTTAGCGGCTCCGTTGATTTCATTAAAGGAACTTTTGTGTTGACGCCGACCGAATGTTTTGTTCTATTGGCTGTATAAAATATTATACGTAATTATAACGTTAGATTTATCACTTTTAATTAATATTGACGTTTTTGAGCTTAATTTATTATTCCGGTACAATGATCAAAGTGTTATCGTACAATTATGTTTTTACGAGTAAGTGTTAAAAGGTCTGCTTATCTTTTGGAAGCGACGAGCACCAAAATTTGGTCTAAAATATCTTCGTGAATAATATTTTGAGTTTTTGCATAAAAATGCATAGGAGTTTCACGTACACACCTTCAGTTAACGTTACCTTATTTAAGACGCCAAAATATGTTAATGAAATCCCTTTAAATGACGGTACTCCACACTAAAAATACATCATCTACGATTAAATTAGTTTTGTCCAAAACTTTTTCCCTAAAAGATATTGAGTTTACACGTCCTTGTTACAGGAACATTCCACCATTGGACAACAGCAGCATCCCTCCACCGGTGATCACAGTTCGAGTGACAAGAGAGACACACGAGCCGAACTGCCAGGGCGTCAACAAGAGATACCACGAGTGCAATGATGTCGTAAGATAAACTTCTAAGGGCTAATTTCGCCAATGAAACTGAACGCGATCAGCACATAAACTACGTTTAAGTGCTGTCTAGTGTCATTATTTTTTATGGAATGTTGACAATGACAGCTCCTGAACTGTATTCTGCTCCAAATGTTGTACTTTTAATAAAACTGAATGTGGTGAATGAAAGAAATGAGCTACGCAAGCTAATGATGTCTTTATCTTGACGAGTTTCAGCAAGCGTTGATGAACTATTTGAGAACAGCTCATGACCATGGTTAAATATATGGTAGCCAACTAGATGGTAGCGGGCTAATTGACCTGGGTATGCCCGACGTCCATCTTGTCTGTCTGTAAAGAGAATGCGTTATTGGTACCTGTCAGCTTCATACAAACGAAGACGTGTTTTGCGAATTTGATCTTTATTAGAATTGTCTCACTGATGGACTGTAAGTCCTGCCTTTAAAATATCCTCCAAGAGGAGCGATCTCCTATTGGAGGATATTTTAATGGCACCCTTACCTAGCAATGTATAATATTAGTTGTTATGAGTGTAGAGAAGGATTAAAATGAAAAAATAATCCATGTTAACTTCAGAGCGTATGAATGAAGCCCGGTGCAGCATTCCAACAAAATCGAACAAGAAACATCATGTCGAGTGATTTGGTTGGCAGTTGTCTCATTGATCAACCATTGACATAGTTGGCATGAGATTTGACAGTAGATTTTGGTACCAGATGATCACAAATATTTAATCAGAGTTACAGAATTCAAAGAAGCATTTGATTCAGAAGTTTTGTCAAAACCTTTTCGAGTTATGGGGGTCTTATTTCAGCCTATATTGCAATTAAAGTCAGCATTTATTTTCTAGTGTAAACTCTATCCAACCGAACAAAAACCATTGTTTACATTAGGTACTTTTAATTGATTCGCCACTAATGAACATGTTCCTTTGAAAGAAGGATTTTCTATTCACATTTCTCACGCATTCGTCAATAAAGTTTAAGTTATGACCCGCAATCATTTGTTCGACTGCTTTGCACTAATAAAGGCGTTTTATTACAGGCACATTACAACTGAATACTGATTTACGAGCAAGTCCATCGTAAACGTTTCCTTGATTATGATTGTTCTATTCAATTTGTTTGGTCACGGACGTCGTAAATGTTGATTTTACAGTTTTCGCTCATTTTGATGTCTTGACACTGGCCAAGTTGTTTGTCAAAGATCGTGGGTCAAAGGTAACGGAGAAGTGTGATGATTTATGGTTCTGTTGGGGTGAGTCATATTGCAAATTGCTGTTGTACTTAGGTAACAAAGACACTTCTATTCACATTTAATTTTGTAATCGACTTGCTGAAGAAACAGTCATTTTTGTCTACTCTTCCTCCGACAAAATTCTTATATAAGGTTCTCTTGCTAAGCCTAAGGTGCTATTGCAATATCAAAAGCATCATCGTTATTATTTTGTTTGTTTTTTTGGCTCTCTATCCATTTGAATAAAAATTATAAGACAATATAATAAAGCATACAGTTGTTTATCCTAATTATATTAACGCATTACATTAAGGACGGATTAAAGCTTACGCATAATTTTTTATGCATAATTACACTAGTCATAATAATCTTCAAGCATTTTCCAAAGTATAAATTTATTTACGCATAATGATATTTAAAATATAATTTTTAAAAGCATAATAGTTACGAATAATAATTAAATTCTAAAATGTTAGACACCCATCTAGTAGAGTCTCCCCCTTGTTTTTTTAAATATTAAATAAATTGAAAGATTTCGGAGAAAAGTCGCCTTAATAGAGGGGGAGGGGAAGCAATCAATAAGGAAACAAGCAATAATAACAAGGCGTAGTCGACGGAGCTCCGCTTGGCGGGGCTCCTACTTCCGGGTGGTTTAAAAAAATAACCAAGAACCTTACCTGTCCGAGTCGAGATGCCACAAGTCCCGAGCTCGCTTCGCTCGCTCTTGCAGCCAGTTAAACTATTGCATGAAAATCGAAATAAAAATAACTTGCTTATATTTCCTGTATATAAATTAACCTTCAAGAAAATTATGACAACATAAACTACTTATATATGAGAAAATCAATTTTGGAAAAGTATTATTATACCGAAAAACTTTACCAAAATAGTTATGCAAAAGAATAGTAAGACAAAAAACATTATGCGAAAAAAAGACATATCGTTTTTTATTTTTTTATTTACCATACGGTATCGTCATATCGAAAAATTCTCTCCACTCAAACCAATTGCACCAATATTGGCACTGGGCCCGCGTGGTGGATTACGGCCCACTCCCTCTCACAGAGAGGAGGCCTGTGTCCCAGCAGTAGGAACATAATAGGCTGATTGTGCGCGTGTGTGTTGTGCGTAATACAATAGTAAGGTATACAAATCTGTCAAGAAAGTAACGGGAAAAGATCAATAATACACATAAGTTAATAATACATAAGGTAATAATACACAAAATTTATTTTATCTCCTTCAAAGTAGGTATGCTCCTTCAGAAACGAATAATCTAATTATTGAAACATTTTTAAATGCTTTTAACTGAGTGGATTTCCGCAAATTCTCCTTTATGTCTTCTATCGTATGAAAACGGGTGCCACGAAGTGGTAATTTGAATTTAAAATAAAGAAGTCGGCTGGAGACATATCTGGTGAATAAGGTCCTTGATCAATGATATTTGTTGAGCTTTTGGACAAAAATTCGTTCACAATGATGGCCTGGTGCGAAGGCGCATTTTCGTGATGCAAAATACAAGAATTTTCTTTCCACAAATCTGGCCGTTTTCGTCCAATTTACTCTCTTAAATGCCGCATCACGCTCAAATAATATTCTTTATTTACCGTTTGACCTTCTGGCAAGCATTCCGAGTGCACAACACCGCGAAAGTAAAAGAAAACAGTCAACATGACTTTGACTTTTGATCGAATCTGGCGTGTTTTTTCTTTTGGTTTTTGTTCAGTTGGAAGGCCTCACTCCGAAGCTTGTTGACTAGTTTGCATGTCAAACTCGTAAACCTACGTCTCGTCACCAGTAACAATCCGTTTCATGAATGTTGGGACGGAATTGACTCGTTTAAACATGTCCTCAGCGACTTATGCGATTAAGTTTTTGGAGAAAATTTAAGTCTGTTGGGACTAGCCGAGCGGCAATATGTTTTATACCCAAGCAAAATGGTACGGAACGACTTGTCAGACACAGAAAATTTAGCGGCTATCTCTTTCAACCTTGAATGAGGATTCACTATTTCCTTCACTTTTGCGATGTTAACTTCAGTTGAAGACGTTGATGGCCTACCAGAGCGAGGCAAATCTTTCATCACATCTCGACCAAGAACGCTTTGTACCGATCATATGTATGTGTTTTTGATAAAGTCGATTCACCATAGGCCTTCTGTAACATTTTCAGTTACTCTGAACACGAAATTCCATTGGGGATGAAAAATTTAAGCCAAACTGTTTGTTCAATGTTTTTGTCCACTATTAAATTCGCAATACACACATTGCACACTAGATTTGATGTAACTACAAACGTCACTGTAGATGCAACTAAAACTCCGCACCAAAATGGAAAACAGTTGCCAATCTAACAACAACAAAAAAAGAGATTTGGAACCATAAACAAATCATCCATTCCAGATACTTTTTCGACAGAATGTAAAACGACTTGTGGGCGACAAATAACTATCGATGAAGCGATAAACTACTGCTAAAATTGGTTGGTAAAATGAAGTTACCGGGGCATCTATCACTGGCTTTTTTGACATTTTAATAAGCTAGCAGGTACATAGCTTTTATATAGATTGTTCGACAGACACAACACCCAACTTCTATCTAGATAGTAATGTGGCCATTGGACAATAGGGCCACACGCAAGGGAATACATTTCGAAGGGTTGTCGTTGTTATTGAAATTGACGAGGAGACGACTATTCTAGACTCTCAGGGTTACCTCTGCTGTTGACTTGAATGATGATAAGAGCGTCGTTATCATTTGTCTTTTCTACACCTTTCATTTTATATTCTCTTTGTGCGGCTTTTACTTTTCCGGGACACCGAAATAAGATTCCATGTTGGGGACTCAGTATTGTTGTTTATTTTACGACAGCTGTATTTCTAGTTAATGGAGTACAAAATAGGGAGCTGGGAACGACACAAAGACACGTTTGCGAAAAGTTAGTTTATTCAGACTCAATCTAAAGAATACGCGACGTCACCCGCAAGACTAGGGAGGTTTTGAGGGTGGGAGTAAAATAAAGCTGGCTATTATTGGCTTGTTTTGGGAAAGACGTTTCGTACAAGAAATCAAATAAAGTGTTGAATCAATTGGAAATAATTATATAAGTATGAGGTTTGACTGTGTTTACAGTCTATGTATACAGGTACCAAATGGGTTTTATTCGCATTGTTTATCACGTAGCACAGGTGTGAGTACTATGTATAATGGAGCTACCATTTATCGGGAAATGTCTTATATTGACTTGAATATGCCCTGGCGGCTGATAGTATGTCATGCTCACTCAAATGTCTCGTTGACGGCGCGTATGTTTGATCATTTAGCTCCCTTCAAAATGGTGGAGCTGAATGGTGCATGTTTCAACTTACCCCGTTCATGGGGCAAGTTGTAACTGGCGTGGGGCAAGTAGTAACAAAATAATAATACAAAATATATGTATAATTTTTTAGTCTTTTACTGTAAAATAATATGAAAAATATTACTTTTATAGAATTTATTACAAACTGATACGGTTAAGAGTGTTTCTTTATCAACATTCATAGATCTTTCTTATAGCTTAATTTCTTTTCAGTCTTTTAAACAAATTATCAACACTTCTATCAAAAAATGAAATCATTTTCAATAGCTTAACATAATACATAATTTATGGTCATTAAACTTGCATACACTTAACAAAAATCAAAACTAAACTCGCTTAAACTTTTATAAGCTTTATTCTAATGGCTCTCTAAACTTTTGCTGGTTAAAATCATCTGTTTTGAAATTTAAGTATCACATTCAACGTGACAAGCTAGTCTAGCTTCATAGAATAGAATATTAAGCCGGCAATACATGTTGGTCATAGTTGGCCGAGCGAAAGCGAGTAGCAACATATAGACCGCCCATTTGTTCAGCCTCACCATTGCTCGTCAACGCTCGTCAGCGCCAACGTGTATGCAGTTCGTTTGGCGTGCCTCGCCACCACTTGGGATCGCTCGCTACGACTGGTCTCACTTCGGTATTGCACCTTGTATCAGTTTGCCTACGATCGCGTAGGCTGAGGCTTGGCTAACATGTAGACAGTAGCACTCGCCTTGCATCAATTTGCCTACGTTCGCGTTGGCTGAGGCTTGGCTAACATGTATTGCTGGCTTTAAATGCAAATTCAGTCTTCATCAGAATCACAGTTTACACGAACTCATGATACAGGATTGCTTTGTACACATTTAACGTGTGACCACAATTTGCAAATCAAACAACGACTCTTCTGAATTTGATTCGTTATTCAAAACCCTATTCTTCACTTTATCAATCAACGTTTTCTCTTTTGGTCGATTCACCGTTTGTCTTTTCTTTACTTACCTTTGTATTCTTATTTGTTTTCTTGCTTCTGATTCATTTTCTCTTTGAATTCTTAGATTTTTCCTAGGTGGAGCCTTAGGTAGTGATCTGATTTCCGAGAAACGGAATATTGTACATGTTATTAAAAATCTATTCTATATTTAACGACAAGCATAGGCACTCATATTAAAACATGAAGGGGTAAGTTGTAACATGTTACAATTAAATTAAATTAAATTTATTTATTCGATTAGAGAACAAGGATCCATATTATGTTAGCTGGTTAGGTACAATAAAATACTTAAAAGCTATGTTAGTGTGTTACAATTAAATACAAGCTCACAGAAAAACAATATTTAGATGATACACTCACCGCATGAAATGAATGAAGTGATTCATTATCGGTGAGTTAAATTTGTCAACTAACATCTTCAAAATGATATTAGAACTTCGAGCGTTCTCTCCAATAGCGACGCTGTTTTTCTTCTCACCATAGCGTGGAAGTCATGAACACGCGCCTGAGCAAACATGCCAGAGGCACTACAAAAACGCGGCAGCCCCAAGTGCATTCTGAAGCTGTTATTGTATTGCACCCTCAGGGTGTCCATCGTTTTCCGCGTATAGGTGGCCCACAGGCTGCTTGTGTAGAAGGTCTGGCAGTTAGCCTTAAACAACGTAATTTTAACCTAACTACAACACGCAAACCTGCGAACAAGCATATTCGATTCGATGTCTTCATGATCTTTAAGGTCCTCCGTCACGTAATGATTTAGGTATTTCGTTTGTTTCACCCTTTGTAAGGGCTGGCCATTGAGGTTGATAGTTGGCTCGTATGTCTGCTTCTTACCGGGGGGCTTAAAGATCATGAAAAGGCTCTTCTTACAATTATACGATTAAACTAGACCGTGGCTTGCAGCGTACCTTTCACAACATTCCAAAAGCTCCCTTATGGAGCCGGCCGTTGAACCCAGCAGCACCATATCATCCGCGTAGCTGAGGTTATTGACGCAAACGTTGTCAATCCAACATCGAGATAACACAAATTACAAAAGGTTTGTGGAAATACCAGAGTGTGTGTGTAACTGTGAAAGTGAATAAAAGAGACTGATTGGAGAGTGAATGTGAGAGGTTGCTTGAGTGAGTGTGATGCGAGTAAGGTACCATCAAGGTATGTAGAAGCAGCAGAGGGGATGAATAATAAGTAGAGAAGGTCTATCTGAGAGGGATCAACAAATGTATTGTGTATGTTATTATGTATGTTATTTAGCTTGTTGTAAAGATACAGTCCGAGAAAGAAGAAGAAATTACGCGAGTGTGCGGAACTGGAAGGTTGTGTTTGCCAAACTCTGCCTTTTCGGCGCTTATCCTTATACAGATTCGGATCGTATTGCAAAAAGGAGTGTTGTTTAAGCACCGTACGCAATATGAAGGTTTGCCTAACAGAGAGGTTATCCTAGATTTTAAAATGGTCTACGGTTGGGAATAGGTAGGGGATTCCGGCGCCAATTTTGAGAATGGCACGCTGTGCCCTCTACACTGCAATAAGGTGGGTCGTGGCGGAGCCTTCCCAGGATGTAATGCAGTACTGTATTAAGGATCGGGATAAAGAATTATATACCATCTTAATAACCCTCTGGTTCGCAGCGTGTCTGAGCCGGTTCACAAGGACTTTAATATGCGGTTTGAAGGTTAGGAATTGGTCTAAAACGATACCTAGGTATTTTATATGATCGATTCTTTGGAGAACAGGACATGAGCACAAGGGCGTGATGACAGGATCACAAGCATGAGAGTAAATGCCAAAACATGATTGAGGAAGTTGATTTGCCCTATGGGCAAAAGTGACATATTTCGTTTTATTGACATTAAGCGTCAGAACATTCAATCGGAGCCTTTCGCAGACTTGGTTAAAACCCCTCTGGGCAGTGTCAAATACCTTTTCCTAGCTCTGTCCACTAAATAAGACTGCAGTTTCACCAGCAAAGCTCAAAAAATTTCCCCTCAGAAGCTGGAGTTGGCAGAGACTGGATATACACCAAGAACAACGTTGGGCCGAGTATACTGACTTGTGGGACACCGAATTCGATACATGCTTCATAGCTCAACCTATTGTCAATCTGAACTCTTAGTTTCTTGCCTGTAAGGTAGTACTTCATCTATTTTAAAGGAATACCTCTTACACCAAATCCCTTCAACTTGTTGAGTAGGTGCGGGATAGAGACCGTGTCAAAGGCTTTTGCCAGATCAAGGAACACCGTCAAACATTTTTCCTTTGGTCTAGGACTTTTTACGTCGAAAACCATATTGATTCGGTGAAAGAAGATTGTTGGTTTCTAGATAATTTGTTAGTCGACGGTTTATTAGCCGTTCCAAGATCTTGGACAGAGTTGGTAAGATGGAGATAGGGCGGTAGTTATCAACACAGTTTCTCCCCCCCTTGTGAATCGGTTTGATAAGAGCTATTTTAAATGCCCTTGGGAAAACACCTGTCGATAAAGCCAGTTTGCAAATGTGCGTAATAGGAGTGGTAAGAAAATTTACGTACCTCTTTAAGATCTTACCAGATATCCGGTCAATACCTAAAGCACTCTTCTCCTTCAATTTATTGATGAAGAAAAATACTTCTTACTCATCGGGGGGAGCATGACAAATGAATTAAGGCGCGGTTCAGCATCATATGACAATGGCATATTTTTTTTTTTTTTTTGTAAGCTCTGCAAGCTTTCTGCCCACGTTTGCAAAAAAAATATTTACGACATTAATAGCCTTATCTTTGTTTATGGATGCGATGAGACAAGAAGAGAAGCAAACCAGTTTGCTTGAGCCACTAATCTCTCTAATTGCATCCCATAGTTGCCTTTAATTACCCTTTGCATTTTCAATCTATTTTTTGTCGTAGTTTCGTTTTGTACATCGAACGTCACATAATTATAAGATCAACATTAATGATGTAACTAATATATTTGTAACAACATTATTTATAAGAGTGACCATTGAGTTTCTTGCCCGTTCTTCCTCCGTATGTACCAGCTTCATATTTTTGTCTGGCCGACTCCTTAACAATTCAAAAGTGCATGATAATGTTTTTTTTTGAAATAACAGCTTTGAGTTTGAGTTTGTATCGTTCGTTGTGTTGTTACCTACATGACCTTAGTTTTATTGTTAGTTTCTCTTCTAACTGTCATTATCATCTTCCAGTCTAACTTGATGCAGTTGAATACCAGTATTAGCAGCCTGACCGCCACAACCCAGTTACTGGGTGATACGATACCCCTTGGTTAAACTGCTTGTCAGGCACGGAGGGGTCTTGGTATGTAAAGATGGTCACCTCTCCAATCGCGGCCAGCGTAGCTTACCTGATCGATCGACCCGACCGAGCTTAATACCTAAACCTTTTAATGTACTGTATTTTTTTTTGTAGCCCTGTCCCGGTGGACTAAAAAGTAGCCGAGCTGCGCAATGTGCGGCGTTTGACAGAAGACCGTTCCGTGGAAGATTCTACACTTGGGTACCATATATTGATGGTTAGTAGAATTCATATTTTTTCAAGAATCTTTCTACGCAAAGTCAAATAAAATGAACTGGTTAAACTTCACGGATGCGATGGATTTCGATATCTTATTTATCATGATAAATTTCGATGTCCAGGGCTGGCGGTTTATTGCAATTACTTGAAATTATTTATGAAATATAAGTCTATATAAGTCTGATATCGTCAGCCCGCCGTGCCGTGAGCAAACGTGTGCCTTCTGTGTAAGAGAACAGACCTTTACTCTGGAGTAGGATCAAAATATAATAAGCTGGTAGTTCAGGAAATCAATTTTTGTTTGATTTTATCATCGTAATCGTCCAATTGTCATATTTTGTGAAAAAATCACATCCGATTGGATGTTTCCCGTCGCGGAGTGGTGATCCAGTGATCAGTACACCTTTGAATGATGGTTTCTACATTGTCAAGATGATATTATGACTTTATAGACGAAACCATTCAGAATAGCAAATGAGGTAAATATGAAATTATGCATACACACGCATAAACTACGCCGTTGGCACCTTATGAATGTAAACACAACACAATTACCGTTGGTAAATTACACAAGGATTTATACCTAGGTACATAGTTTCCAAATTTTAGGCAAGTAGGTAGCTTATTTACACAACAATTATGCATAGTATCCCATTTTATTAACCCCAGCACCTAGATCTGGCAAAATAATAAGAATGGCAATCAAACACACAATACTATAAAGTTAAAATGATGTTGTCATATTTTAATTCAAATGGAATTTTACATAGTCGTCAGTTTGGTTTCACCAAAGGTAGGTCGACCACTGATGCGGGAGTAAAACTCATCAGTCACATTTTGGAATCCTGGGAGAAGTCCCAGGATGCAAGTGGCATTTTCTGTGACCTCTCAAAAGCGTTTGACTGCGTTGACCACAATACACAGATCTGTAAATTACACCACTACGGAATTCGTGGACAAGCCGCTAATCTTGTTCTTTCCTATCTATCAAACAGGCAACAGAAAGTGAACGTTAACGGGGCGACGTCCTCGGGGTCCTTAGTTAAGATGGGCGTGCCTCAAGGTTCAATTCTCGGCCCTTTCTTATTTCTAGTTTATATTAATGACCTTTCTAACATGATGACTAACTTATCAGATATAATTTTATTCGCTGATGACACTTCTCTTATTTTTTAAATAGATAGAAAAGATACGGATGTCTTACATGTGAATGATAGTCTGGCTGTTCTTTCGAAATGGTTTGCAATTCTCATCACCAAATGTACCCCAAGTGGGTTTAAATTTAAAACTTGATGGCAAGAATGTAGATGCTATTACGGAAACTGTATTTCTAGGAATTACTTTAAATTCAAAATTGCAATGGGACGCTCACATTAGAGCTCTTTCAGGTAAATTAACTACAGCTGCATATGCAGTAAGAAAAATAAGGCAGTTGACCGACATAGCCACAGCTAGGTTAGTATACTTTGCTTATTTCCACAGTATTATGTCTTATGGCGTTCTGTTGTGGGGATCAACAGCTGACGTAGATTCAATTTTCATTTAACAAAAGAGATCTATGAAATGGGTCGCGAATCTCTTAGAAACAAATTTAACGAAATTGATATACTAACTCTGCCTTCTCTTTATATCTTAGAAGGTATTTTGTATGTTCGCAAAAACTTAGGACTTTTTTAAATATGAAGCGATTTCCATATTATAAATACACGTAGTAAAAATTAAATCGTTATACCCAAATTTAGATTAACTAAAACAAGCAAATCATTTCTGATAAACAGTATCCGCTTTTATAACAAGTTGCCAACGTCGGTTACAGAACTTAGCGATGGAAAGTTCAAAACCCACATCAAACGTGTCCTTATCAAAAAAGCGTACTATAAGATTAAAGGCTACGTCGAAGACAAGAAAGTTTGGCAATAATTCCCTCTGCAAATGTGGCTTCCCTGGTACCTCATAAACGGCATCACTATGTAAATTTCTAATAACTGCTCCCAAATAATGGTGTTTAATTTTTATTTTTTATTATATATTGACTTTTACATAACTCTGACATAATATTTTCATTATTTGATATTATATACCTACAATTTTTAATTAGTTTTTGATTTTACTTTATTAGATTATTTTATATTTTGTAAATGTGAGAACGTCGTAGGCCTTGTGGATTGTAAATGTATAGACCATTGTCTATTTGTTTAACATATGGTACTTGTTGACAGGCCTACACTGTCCTCCCATACCTATTAACACTATAATTAAAAAACATTGTAAAAGAAAAATATTTTTAAAAGAGTAACCATGGAGTTTCTTGCCGGCTCTTCATCATAGGAAACGACCAATTGGAACCGTGCACCTAGAATCTGACGTTTCATAAGTGCCCATGTAGGTTTATGTGAAATAAAATATTTGATTTGATTTGAAAAACGAAACAAAATCAGCCGCTCCATACATTTATTTTCGTATCACTCGACAAAATGTAGGGAAGAACTGCTAAAAATCAGTCACCTAAGTTTTCACGGTGAGATGGTTACAGAATAGCACAACTGTAATGTATACCCCTTTTTGTTTCATTTTAGGTACTATTAAACCACCATTTGTTATAACAAGTTATGAATTCTTTACACCAATGCAGCATATTGAAGTTCGACGGCATTGATGCCAGCACCACAGATTACACGGTCTGTCTGTGCCACAGACTATTAATTAAAACGATCGTGCCGCAAAGAAGGGAAGAAGGTAGTCCAACTGATTGTATTTTGAATGCAAGCCAACTGCTAAAGAGCTGTTAGAATTCAGGAAACATTACGTTAAGTTACTAAGTTACCGTATCGTGTAGTTGAAAGAATGGATTACGTGATAAGGTGGTATAAAAAGCAACGTTAGTGCTATTCTGTAACCATCTCACCGTGAAAACTTAGATGAATTGAGCGTGGAGGCACCTGTCAGTGCCACTGATGCTAGGGATTGACCGTGCCGGGATGACACTGACAGCTTACTCCACGCAAGTCTACAACGTGAGATTTTTACAGAATCGACATGCTGATGAGTGTGCATGCGGATGCAAGTCATCTGCCATAATCTCTACTTAATTTTCAATTCTTTTACTTGATTTGTGAAGTCCTTCTTTGACGTCCTATACTATTGGTCGACAAAGGAAAAACAGAGACCGTTCTGTCTCAGTGTCTCCCAGTGATAGTAGTATAAGTGGTGTCCAAAGCGAAAAATGCTTTTTGTTACCGGATTTTAGGGCACTGTACCTAATGAGTATTCCTAAAACCCCAAGGAGCTTTTATTAGCGGTCACTGAGATCTCATTTATACCTTACAGGTTCATAAGGCATGATAAACAAAATATTGTGGAAGCAATGAAAATAACTGACATACCTGCTACTGTTCAAGAATGCCAAAGCGATTGGTGGATGTCAGCAAAACCCACTCGTTGCCAAATTGTATAGTGCTGATTTTATCAAAGTCAGATCTTTTATCCTTGAAATAAAATTGACGTCTGACAGTTCTGGTATGGAATAACTGTCAAAAATTCAAAATCATCAGGTTAAGACTTATTCTAGGTATAAAAGTTTGGTGAAATTCGCCCTTTATCTTCTGCAAAAATAAATCTATGACTCATCCGATCTACGGACTAATGTGTATCATCTCGCCATACTTCTTGATCCACTCTGAACAAACAAGAAAAAACAATTTGCAAGAACATTATATAGCCGTGGCAAAAAAAGAGAACGTATTAATTGTGTGTGGACAGCTAATCTAAGTTATTACATCGCTTGTTTGCGCATTTGACACGCTTGTTCTGTCAATTTGCGCGCCAATAATCTGTCAGAATTGCTCATGTTTTATGTATAAGCGATAAAATTGAATTGTCGACTACCTACTCCTAATAAATTCTAATGCCTCTTCTAATGTATATCTTATAAATGACAATAAGTACTTTTGCTCTGAATCATTAATTGTCTGACGCTGTAATTATCGCACCCTACATTGTAAATGATATCTCGTTTGTTTCTAACGAGGTTCTCAATATCTCTATATTTTGTGAAACGGGAGAGCGGTAATTGTAGACATAAGCTATTGGTGTCAGTGTTCTGATCACTGCGCAGTTCCGAAACTTGTGTTCATTAGTGTTGGGCTTTGGTCATATTTTACTCTTTATCATACCTATCGATGGTACAATAAACAGAGACTCATTCTCAAATCTATTTCAGCGCCTTTAGTCAGTAATTGTATTTTATCCGTGCAAAACAGTATTATTTTTCGCTAGTTTTAATACAGATGTTAAGTTGCCTGATCTATGTATATATCTGGAATTAAGTAACATAAAGATGGTGATAAACATTGTTTGTCCAGGTAATGCACCGTGTACTTTGAACTGCCGGCCTCTGGGGCAACATTTCTACGCATCATTATCGCTGGTTGCTGACGGAACTCCCTGCACCCGACAAGGCTTTCGTGCTATATGTGTTCAGGGGTCCTGCAAGGTGAGTTATCCTATTTTAAAGCTCTATGATACCGATGATGGCATCGGTCGGCACATTCGGGACTAATTCAGTAGTGTCAATAAGGGGAAGTAATTCTTCTTTGAGGGACTCCAAGATGTAAAGCTCTATCTGGAGCTAGTCAGACTTACCGGCTTCTGACCAAAAAATTGAAAGCCTATTGCAGTGTGTTGTCGATTCTCTACTATTTGCTAAGTGGTTAATTATGTAGTCGAGACAATTACATTAATTTATTTGAGTAATCTGTTGTGAGTTTTGGAGTATTCCTTACTTAATTTATAAACTTTGCGAAACTAATGTCGCTTCAATTCATGACTAAATTTATTTCATACATTCGTAGCCAATCCTTCTGATAAAGTCTTACTTTTCGTAATTTAAAGGACACCTTTTATTTTCTAACTATACGCTTACTTAACTTAAGTCTTATAAGGACCACTTGGTCCTAATAAGACTTATAGTTGTCACATTATGAATGCAAATTGTCGGACCTATTTTATCATATTTCTATGCAGACCACGTTTTAGCAAATTGTCTGCTTAGATCGGCGGAGGCATGCGTGTAAAGCTTGCAATTATCAGACTTTGTCATAGTTTCGCTTTAGAAAAGACTACCTTTTCAACTCCCTTGAATATTATGGGTGTTTGAAAAAATGGTAGTAGTTTACAGAATCCTCCTCACATGCATAAATAATGGTTTATCACGGCCATGAATACTTTTGTTAGGAATCTTAATATTTCCTTACTAACTTACCCAATGATCAAACTCATGAAAGGATGAATGAAACGAGACCAACAAAAGGAGAGTTACAAGGTAGATGTGAGTGGAAACGCCGGAAAGGGACGCCCTGGGATGACATATGATTACCTTATTGGTGATGTTCTATAGAAAGGTCAGGCGCGTAGTGCACCGGCGTGCGTGTATGAGGCAAAAGGAGAATATAAGGATCGTAGCAGGTGGCGTTCTGTGGTTTCTGCGTGGGGTACGGATGGGAGGAAGGCCTGAGTTTATGTATGTAACTTACCCAATTATAATTAGGGCTGATATAATGACGAGTCTGTTGGCCATGAAATCTTTTACTATCCAAATACCTAACCACTTGCTAAAATTCCTTTGGTTATTCTTTGAAGTTTTATATCGGTCTACGGTCACGGGCAAACTATGATTAGTTCCTATATTTAGGATTTGACGTCATACAGAACAGTGTACAGCTTGTTTTGTTCCGCTCAGTTTGTCAATCCCATTTGGATATGAACATGGAATTGTAAGGTGCATTCAGAGCTGTGACGTAATCTTGAGGCTACATAGAAACGCCAATTTTGCCGACTATGTAGCATTGAAGCAACATTTGTGTTCGACACACATAGGTGGTATTATTTGAGCGCGCAATAAAGCTAGATGAATTGTCTATTGAGTATTGAGCGAGCTGGTGCTGTCTGCTCCAGTGCTCTATAAACTACTCAATCGTTGCAACACTGTGGCACAAGGACGCCGCAACCGTAAATTGTTTAGTGTATTGTTTATTACGTGATAATGATTCGTTTGTCGGTTGTTCGTTGTGGCAGTTTGAGTATGGTACTTTGCCCTCCTGCTGTTGTCAAGATGAAACATTAATGTCATTGCCACAAGCCTTCAGTCTAACAAGACGCGAATTGACCGCAACCAAATAAATCTATTGAACTTTGATGATCATCGCCAAAAGACGTCCTCTGCCCGACATAGGCCACCGAAAACTTAAAGCTGCCCCTAATTGCGTAACACAGATAGTGTGTTCCGCAATCAAAATCTGACTCATTTTGAAGGATATTGCTAATCCATTGCTTCATATGTTTGAACAAAATGTCTGCTGAACAACGTAAATAATGCAATGAATGTTGTCGAACTGTCAAAAATTAAAGCCTTTACTACTGTTAGTGTGTTACGCAACTACCTCGCTGACTATTAACGTAAATAGTTAAATTATAGCTCTTAGTTAGTATTAAGACTGTCATAAACTCCCTAAAAAATAGCAGAGCTCTCGCATGGTAAAAGTCCAATTGACTTGTACTGGGATTAATGAAACAGCTTCCGCTTATAGACACAATAGAGATGCGAACAAAATAGCCTAACCGGCCAGAGTGGTGATCAAATATATAGAGTTTCAAAATAAACCTTTAACATAAATAACTACAAGTAAATATGTAGTAAATGTAACTTGGTGGTGTCGTGTATGAACTCGAGAGCTTAATTCGTGCTTATGTCCAGAATTTGCAGTAATTTAAATAACTGAATTGCAATTAATCGGTTTTATGAGTTCAGTTATATTTTATAATATAATAAACTACTGTAATGGTGAAATTGTTGATTGAGATTTGTTGTATTGCTTGTGGAATTTATTGTTCTTAATGAATCGATTCTAATTAGTGGGCGTATTGTTCTATTGCAATAACTTAATAAGCTGCAACGAAAAGCTTTATTTAAAGGTGCCTATAGATAAGATACTAATAAATAAATAAAACAAGTTCTTATGTACTTATACCATTCAAATTACATATAACAATATTGTTTAAATAACATAACATAACATAACATCACGCCTTGTTTCCCCGAAGGGTTGGGCAGAGGTGTACCTATAGCACACCCACATTTCGCCAGTTATGTTTAAGTCCCATGTAATAGGGGGCGAGCCTATTGCCATCTACCGGGCACAAATCCAGACTTCGGGCTGCTACTGAGAAATTCCAGATAGAAAAACCCAATAACACGTTGCCCGACCTGGGAATCGAACCCAGGACCTCATGCTCAGAAGTAGCGATTGCGACCACTAGACCAACGAGGCAGTTAATATAAGTTTTATAACGCTAAAATGCATCCTCTGAATAATACAACATCTGAATTGTACCTACGATTTTTCTGACATTTAGGTATCGTCAAATTAATTATATTCTGCCTGCAACGAGAACGTTTAATAAAGTGGAAACCAAGGTTGGAAATTACAAACAAACAATAGTCTTGTAAATCATAGAACATTGTTTGTCACTTGGCCGTGATTTGTAAGCTTTGTGTATTTACTTGACCATAGTCTCAAACTAAAGGGAACAATATTGATATCCACGTCTTAATATTCTTTCAAAGATAACAGAAAAATATGAAAAAAAAAAACTTTGCTGTTTATGTATTTTAAAAACTACGGGCATTTATAAAAAAAAAAAAAACTACTGCTTGTGACGGTATTTGAACTCCTGTTGCTCCAAGTCTTAACTTTTCTTAAATTTTCTTTATAGAAAATTACCTATCAAACAAACAAAAAACTATCAACCGATTCCAGCTTGACGTTGACTTCTGGGACACCCGATATAAGCTGGGTACTCCAAATAAATTAAACTATGTTTAGTCGCATTCCCAGTCAAGTCAGTAAAACAGTAACCATGGAGTTTCTTGCCGGCTCTTCTCCATAGGAAACGACCAATTGGAACCGTGCACCTAGAATCTGACGTTTCATAAGTGCAAATGTAGGTTTATGTGAAATAAAATATTTTGATTTAGAGTCTATATACAAGAAACCAATCAAATACATAATATCCTAATTAACTGCATTCTGGCCTATCTCAGCATAGTTGGAATAAGGAAAGGCAAATTGATTATCAAAATATTTTGGGTTTTCACGACAGCTAATAAGCAAACGAATACGCTAATTTGTAAACGATTACGATTGCGATAAATACGGCAAAACCTATAGTCGGCCTATCGCTAGTTCATGGATAATTAAGGTATTTTATGTCATTTAAAAACTAAACCAACCAAACGAATCCTACTAACTATAATATTACAAATACGAAAGTTAGTTTGTTTGTTACGCTTACACGGTAAAACTGCTGAACGGATTTTGGTTTGGAAATGCGTAGACCATGACTTGGAGAAGAAATATGATACCTTCACCCAAGATCGCAGACGAAGTCTACAACAACAAGGCAACAGTTAGTATTTACATAATTTAAAAAGCTAACGGTCTTAAAATATAAATACATGTAAAAAAAACAATATTCACATTTCCAATATTTACATTTTGAATGTCTTTTTTTAATTTAAGTTTTGATGCACTTGTGTTTTTATATGCTGTCGTATTTTCAGCCCCTTGACATTTGTGTCTTTGTAAGTGTATGCCTGGCTTGTATCGGTCAGCTAGTGAGATAGTGAAACTGTCGGTCGAGTGACGGAAGCCGGCGGCGCCAGTCGGTATGCGACAGATCAGTGATTACCGCCACCCACCGCACCGGGCAGCGAGACAGTTTCCTATTCCGACACGCTATGTATACAAAAAAGTATTAAAATTTGCCCATTAAGAAATTTGCGACCCTTGTGACCACGTTCCACGTGGGGGTCTAGTTTGGAGGAGGAGGAACAAGGTGAGAAGAACTTCTATGGGAAAGTAAGGATTCTGCAGCCAGAAAACCTTTGTGGCTAAGTGCACTTTTGTAACTAATTGGAGATAATCAATGCCAAGTAGAAATACGTCAAACAGAAAGATAAATAATTAAATAGATATAGATAAGAAAAAAATTGGGTGATACTCCAATTCGCATCTTTTTCAATTTCGCGGATGGATTGGATTATCTCATAAATTATGAATTAAATACCTACCTACAATCCATCATTTAAAAAAAAAAACGTAATTTATAATCTAAATTAAAGTACATTGCTGCTTACTACAATAAAGTCGCCATTATAAACATAATAGACCAACTAAAGTAATATTCGCGCAACAATAGGCTTCCGGAAGGTTGCGTCTAAAGCTTCTTAAAATTAATAATGTCTGCGATAATGCTTCTATTTATAGTAATGTAGATAAAAGCTTTATAAAGTGCGCAATAGATGGCAGCTTTTACTTTGCATATAACGAAGCATTGAGACACCTACACGCAAACAATGAGGTTAACAGGACTTTATATAGAATAGGTGCAGCGCAAGCGCAGGGATTTCCATGCATTCCATCCCCTTTTACGTAGCAAGCCTCGGGCTGAGGTCTGAGACGACATGATCGGAATAACCTAGACGTACAGCTACAGGCTAATTAGTCCCACGAAGCCTTTCTTTGACACTTTGCAAATGGTGCAGATCAACATTTGTACTCACATTCGCGTTAATTGCAGGTTGGGAACCGTCAATCATTTGAGCATTTAGCCTCAAGATAATATTTGTAATAGATATATAATTGCAGCACCACTAACAGTAATTCCTAGAAACGTAGTATTTAAATTATCCAAATGAACAGAACTTGTAATCTCTTATTTATTTGTGGTAATGTAAATATTATGAGCTGTTTATGATATTGTGTACTATATTTAATACTTTGAAGCGGGCAATTTTGTGTGTAAATGTTTAATTAAAACAGGCGTTACTGGAAGTTTGTTGACTCAATCTAAAATTCTTATTAATCCGGGGATTAGGCAAAATATCTGACATGAATAACTGAACAAAATCATAGTTCAAGCAAGTCTATTATCGCATAGTGCCCAGTTTAAAGCTCTGGTGTAAACCTTCCTTAAACTGAGAGGAAAATGATGAAGTAAATGATGAGAATATACTGAATTATCACTCTCAATATTATCATTCTGATTCATAAACTTCAGAAATTAAATAACTACAATAGACTATTAAACTCAACTCAAACTCAAAGCATTTATTTCAAATAAACCAATTACAGGCACTTTTGAATTGTCAAGGGGTCGGTCAGTCAGAAAGATGAAGCTAGTTGCCCATTCCAAAGCGTAGTAGGAACCTATGGAGGAGAACGGGCAAGAAACTCCACGGGCACTCTTTTAAATCAAATTATGTTTACAATAGATTGGTTATTATGAACTACCGTAAATGCAGAAGGCTATGAGCGGTTACCAATCTGTTCACGACTTTTACGATAAAATCAGAATCGGACTCCATTTGTATAAACGCATATAAATATACTGTACTATGAAATATGCTATATATACCACTCCACTAACCCAGAATCTATGTCAATGACTGAATTAGCCATTTTATGATTCACCATAAATAATAATATAATGTAGTAGGTATTCCGTTAGTAGTACGGTTTCCCTTTAGATACCTATTTTTGTCGAATTATCATTTTCATCTGCCATTTTCATCTTCTTTTAAAAAGTTAAAAAAACGAAGAGGTATGTTTTCTGTATGAACTCTCGGAAGTTGCAGGCGAGTGGCTGCAAAAGTACCTAAAAGCTAGTTATTTTAGTGAAAAACAAATCAATGCTGTAGGTCTATATAGGAACTACAAATACGCGGCTTCTTACTCGTGTCTACGTTCAGAGGGTTCATAAAGTTTTGCGCTAACTGTACATGCCGTAGTCCGTCTTCCATTGCACTACATTGCCACACTGTTCAAAGAAAAGAAAAAAAAGAAATATCGATTTGATAGTCTATGTCATCTGTCAGCTGTCACCTCATTCGTTTTAGAGCTCCCTGATTACTCAATTCCCCAATAAGGCGGTAATAGTTACGAGGGAGGGTAGAGTGTTAAATCTCTCCGGATGCAACAACTCGTATAATTTTGGTTGAAGTTCATTATTTATTACATGGGATTTCGCCAGTTACCCATGTTTTATTGTTAGTACCTATGCCTAAACCTCTGCCTAACAGTTCGGGCAGTACATTCGTGTTGTTAAGTCATGATATGTGTGTTTTGTCTTTCACATAGCGCACTGAGATTTAAATTTTGAGTAAATTTATTCAATAAAAACTCGTGTAAGTTTAATTTTTTCCTGCACAGTTAAATTTAACAGGTACAATTTAAAGACTATAAGACAATAATAAACTAAATTAAGTAACAAAATATTAAAATATAATAACGTAACCTAACAAAAACTATTAATAAACTTAAATATGGCGTCGGAAAATTCCTCCGCATCGCTATCGACTGGTAATGTACCCAAGAGAGGCCGCGTTGTATTTTAAACGAGTTTTAGTACCTAAACATATATTTATTCATATACAGTAAAATAAGAAGTAAGTAATATCAATACAATGTTTATTAAGATGCAGGCGTGCATACCTAACTCAAAGGACGTGCGCACCTAACATAAACCGTGTGATTGATATAAAAACGCGTGATTTCGTGCCGTGTTTGTTTATCAAATACTAGACTGCTGTGCCCCGCGGTTTCAACCGCATAAGGCTCCCCCAAACAGGCGCAACGCGACAGCGCGACACAAAGGCGCCGCATGTCGCGCGACGAGCGGTGACTTTATGTCGCGCTGTGGCGTCGCGCCTGTTTGGGGGAGCCTTAAGTCTCGATCCCGTGGGAATATCGGGATAAAAGTATCCTATGTCCTAATCCAGCGGGTTTATTGCGAAACACACCTAAAAAGAGAATTGATCGCAATGGGTTTCATTTTGACAGTTCAACCACGTTCATTGCGTTACTTACGTTGTAGAGCAGACGATTTTTTCAAAATAAATAAATAATTATTAATTAATTATATAATAATTATTAATTTATTTTTTGAAGCAATGGATTGGCAGTATGGTCTAAAACTGTGTTACGAAATTAAGATGCAGGTCATGGTCCACCCATGTGCCAATTTCATCCAAATCTGTTTGATCGTTTTAGCGTGAGAGCGTAACAAACAAACAATCAAATCTTTTCTCTTTATTATCAAATATTATAAATAGAAAATATTAGATTGGTTGTGTTCAGAAGACAATAAAAATACACTATATATACACACATCAAGGGATAGGTACCTTAATACTAAATTATTTACGAATTTATAGTTTCTTCAAAATCTAAAATCTTTTTAGTTTCCATAAAAGTATAAATACCGATTGAAACCTCTTTTATTCTATTTTCAAAATTAAAAAATGGCAATAAAAAAAATACTAAAGAAACAACAAAATACGGCAAAATTGTTAGTAATTCGTTGCGTTATGGAAAATTAAAATTGTTCTATAAATGACAAGGGATTAGATCTTTTTCTTTATAATTTAACCTGACGTGTGAGCTTTATGAATCTTGTCAGTATTTTCCCTTAAATTATTATAATTGGTGTCAAATCATAGATGACCGTAACATGATCTCTTGAGTTTTATGTGACAACAGACAAGGGTGTAAACTATAGTACAGTACATTAGCGGTTTGTGTACATGAATATGAATTTATGTTCATGAAGGCTCCTAAATGATCCTTTAACAGTTACACGTAAAATAATTCTTAGGCGACATGAAAATAGATTGAACAATATACGTTCACAATAAACATGTTCAATCAAATAATGTATAAGGCGGTGTGTTTGATGAAGTTTCTGGCGAACGGTTTTAAAATGGACTCATTTGTCTAATAAACACATTATTAGACAAATGAGTGGGACAGGTCCTCGAGACTTCTCGTCGCTAAATTAAAAGGGTCGATCAAAGGTAAAGCTACACTTACCGAGGTCAATCCGTGGATGGGTGACCGTCTGTTACATATTGAGACCCCTCCGTGCGTGAAAGCACGTTAAGCCGTTGGTCCAGGCTATCATTTGTAGATCTTTGGACAACCAGTCTTACCAAGGGGTATCGGATTACCCAATAACTGGGTTTTATAGTTCGAAAAGCTTATTTTGTTGTTCATACAAAACTAAGACTTATTACAACTGACGAAAGTTGTTATTAATTTACATATTTTTCCGAATAATTGTGACATACGCGGGTTAACTGACGGGCACTTCCAATTGTTTTATCTATTGCGTGTTGGGGAGCCCTCCATGAAGTACAAATCTGGGACTGGTGCTTGACAGCCGGTGGGACTTCGGCCCCCACTCTCGGCGGCCGGCGCTCAAATTGATGTTGACGCGCTCGCAACGCTACTTCCCAATCTGGGGGGCATATAACAGGATCCGAGGCGGCGGCACGTAGTGTTCCACACGCGCCCCTTTTAGACCTCGCGGGGGGAGTCTTACACCTCACTCTGCCCGCGGACTTGAGGAGGCCCGCAGAGGCGGGTCGGCACTAGCCGGGGATCGTGAAAGACGCACAAGTTCCCATGTGAGAAGGGGACAACGGGGTGATTTTCAGTCAGTAAGAGTCTGACAGACGCCTCCCCCGCCCATAGGCGGAGGACCTCCATGGGGATTTTTCCTGCCGGAAAAAAAAGGATAGGCATGACGTTAAGTTATGCTTAGCCTATTCATGATAGAGCCCATCCTTATAACGTCACTTCAAAAGAATGATAAAGGACGTTTTCTTCCTATGATGGGCTGGTTGGGAAAACTAAAATGTAATTATTTATTCTCTTTTTTATTTCTTTCTTTGAATAAGAAAGTTATTTGCAAGAAGATGAGTAAGAAAGAAAAAAAACACCAACTTTTAACACTGAACTCGTAGCATCTGGCGTTATGTAGTTCCTGCCAACCCCCGTCAGAGGAAGGCGTGAATTTATATTTGTTGATGACGTTTAAATCTTTTAAAGAAGAAAGTCTTTTTATTAAATAGATACGTGTCGGGTTCACAGACCTGATGGTGTTGATCGATTGAATAAATCATTACATTCGGCGCAAGCTTTACGAAATTTAATCTCAGTAGCTATGACGTCAGATGCATTTGTGTGTAGTCCGTGTCAGAACGAGACACAGGAAATAAAAGTTGTGGAAGGGGGGCTCTGGCTACTTTGACTGTATTCTCGTTAAAATTAAACACTAACGGACGAAATCAATAACGTATCTACCTCAAATTTTGGCGAAAAACCTATCAATCTCTGGTTTCAACGTCCCAACAAAGCGATGTGCGACCTTATAATATAACGTGTTGATAGATATTTGTTTGACGGTGACATATAGAATTGTAATGTTTGTAATCAGTAGCGAGCTTCGAGCGTCTTAGGTTATTGGGGTTGGCCGTTAAACTGAAACAGTATTATTAAACACTAGAGACGAAGCTGCAAAATTAAAGAAAGTTCTATTTCAATGTTAAGCTTTAAACGCCAGAAATGAGTGTGTTTAAATCACATTTTTTCACTACATTAATTTAAGCCTAAAACAATTGCAACGTTTTCTTAATACGCAAACGATCTACATCGCGTGCGAGAAACGGTCCATTGCTTAGTTTTCTTTTAAGTGTCGCAATCTAGGTTAGTTCTATTCTGTTTGTTTTCATTGGTATATAACAATATTTTCAATAGAAATAATTCTCAGATGATTGACCAGCTGCTTAATAAACTATTGAATAACAATGTTTATCCACATTTTCTTTGTAATACATAACATATATGATTTTTGTTGTTATGTTTGTATGGTTTGTGCGTGATTTGTCTCGTGAGACAGATGTTGCGATGTGTGTGTGTGTCTGTGACAGGAACGTCCACTCAGTCAGTTTGTCGGTTTTCCACATATGAATGCGCGGGCGACGCGTGCTTTACGCGCCAGTAGTGCACGACAACGCGGCTTGCGCGCGACTTACAGCAGCGCATACGCATATCTGCCGGGAAAACTCGTGCATGTTACGTTCGATTTTTAAATTAAAAGTTTTATTAAATAAATAACTAAAGTGTTGTTGTTGGTTAGGAATTGAAAGTGCGTTTTTGAATAGGTACTTTTTTGGTTTTGTTAATGTGCAACAAAATGCATTTTTTTCAATGACATATTGAGGGCCTAAATAAAAAAAAGAAACTTCACTTTGATACTTCTGAAACTATCTAGAATTAGAAACATTAACTCAACAACGACTTAATGTTTATTCAAAAGAAACATGTTTATTTGCTTGCGCCACGAAAGCTTTCACAAAATCATTCATCCGTATTAGCGTTTGCTTTGAAGCGAATAATTTAATTTCCGTTAATATCTCTTATCGTCTACAATAATAATTATATTCTCCGTTAAGTGATGTAACCATCGTGCGTCGGTCAATGACAATCCCATGGTAATTTGACGGCTGTCAAAGTTGGTTGTTGAGTGGACTGCAACTGGAAAGTCCCGTACACTGCGGATGCTGGGCCTTCACTAATCTTATCAGTAACTCGTGTAACAAACGAATATCAAAGGACAAGACAAATTAACATTAAGTATGTAGTCAAATTGTTCTTAAGAAACCGCTACCTAATGGTAGAGACGCGGATTGTGGCTAATTTTCGTCAATCGAACGGTATGTTGGTTGTAACATGAAACTGCACTAAATGCAATGAATCTTTCCATTTGGTTGCTATTTATTTACGTCTTCCTGTTTTTTTCGTTTCGTGTGAAATTTTATAGGCAATCTGACATCGAATAATATTACCGTTAGGTGGAACTTTGGGAGTGGGGAAAAGTATTATGGGATGAATTGAATAGCTGAAATCGTTTTGAATAAATAATATTTAGGTACTTTCAAAACATCTACAAAATGATTAAAAGATTAAAACTGAGCAGAACTCACTGACTTAATATAACCAAAGGAATCCAAAAAAGGAAGCAAAAATTAACAGTGAGTACATTAATTAAAGTCGGCGACAGTCAGTTGATCTTGCTGTCTGATCGACAACAATTTTTGGCCGCGTCATGCGCGACACTGCTTGTGTTAATTTTTCATTAAGAAATTATTAAAAGACCGCTATAAAAGCTTCATCAGTGATAAAAAAACTGGGGTTACTAAAAGGTCGATTAACATCTGCTTTAAGGTTGGCAAAGAACTAACCGGGATGCATATGTATTTGCACTAATTGGTGTCGTGTGTTTTTTGAAGTGAAGTGTTAGTTTATTTATTCAAGGACAACCAACAAATAATAAACCAAAAAAAAAACATGTTAAGGTAACCACATTATAATTACATTCTATAGTGTAGCCTTAGTTAAAGGCTGCCACGGCATGCATTAAACATAGAGGTAAGAAATGGAGTTACAAAACATATTATTTTTCGTTGTTTCTTTTTCTTATTTAGATTTAAGTAAGTAAAAATGAAAAAGACAATAGAAGTCTACAACTACAATATAAATTTAACAGTTTCATGAAAATGCCTTATGCAAGACAGCCTTGACTTTATGTAAAGAGTTAGCAGTTATGGTAACACTAAAAGCTTATAAGAGACCGTTCAGTTCAATAGTTACTGTAGACTAATAGATAGTGTCTATCAGCGTAACTCTTGACCCAATTTTCGCAATTTCAGCGAAAATTTATACCTATGTTTAATTTGTCAGAGTTCCTGACAGCCCTATATTTTGAGGACTTCTACCTCCTCATAGACAGAGGACATCTTTATATCGGACATATTGCCATTCATCATCATTGTTATTCTCTGAAATTTGTAATGGTGCCGCTATTAACATGTCAATAGTACTTTGCTTTATGTTCTGTGACCACAGTTTATTGTGGTCAGGAACAAATGAACAATTATACAGCTTCCATCATTAAGGAAAGTTTTACATATTCAGCATTAGAGTTTGCATACAAGGTTGGGTGGGGCTATTTCAACTGTGGCGTAATTCTAACTAAAGAGAACAACTGTTATTATATTGTTTTTGTACGAAAACGCCATCTACTTTCAGGTACTTAATTGAACTGATCATTTCGAAAATAAAAAAACATAGATGAAGCTGGTAAAGCGCAAACTGTTTGATCCTGCTTGACTATTTTCAGAATAAACCATACGTGGTTTTCCGCTTATTTGTTCTCTGTAATGATAGGTACGTTATTGATGTGATTTGGCGTTAGTTTTTAATAGCCACACGAAAAGAAGAACTAGGGTAATTTCGACTAACCTAAAGTCATAATAACCCCTCTAAAGTTTTGTATGGTATTGTGAAACACTAGTGATGCCCCATAATATCCTAAAACCATTAGCACATTCTGGGATAAACTGTAGTTACAGTCAACCACTTCATAAATAAGAAAATGAGTATGGTTTTGAAACACGAAAACAACGTTTTTGTCTCTTTCCGCTTTTACACTACATACGTCTAATCCACTTTTTTGCGTTTTGATTTTCAAAATCTCTAACTTTGAGTAAGCTGGTATACCAATAATGCAACATAAAAATTTACAAAAGTCCCGTCCTTGTTGTCAATTGAGCCTGATTCATCGGAAATGTAAGTTGGCACGCGTTTCTGTACTACTGACTATGGAAAAAGTTGGAATTACCCCTAAAAAGTATTTTTAAGTATTTATGTGCGTAATTGAACCATGCTAGGTGATTGGTATGAACTTAAACACATAAATATACTCAGCAAAAATACTATACTACCATAAATATACTCTGCCTTTCAATTTTAAAACGATAACGGCTTTAATACGATACATACCTATATGTAATAGTTGAAATAACCTCACTTAGGGGTAATTGTAACTACATACTTACTTACATAATCAGCCTATTATGTTCCCAATGCTGGGACACAGGCCTCCTCTCTGTATCCACCACGCGAGTCCAGTGCAGGTTGGTAGATGTCACATGTCTTCGAATTTTTGGTTTTATGACATGCCGGTTTCCTCACGATGTTTGCCTTCACCGTTTTGAGAGCAGTGGTGATGAAATAATTTACACAAAGTAAAGCGCCTGACTGGGTTTGAACCTACGACCGACAACTCGTAAGTCGCGGCCGTTACCACTGGGCCACCACTGCTCTCAAAATTGTAACTATTCTCTACGGTACTCTGCCATAAATTGTAACTATTTCTACCCAATTTCAAAAAGATCGTTCCTTTGATTTAATAAGATGAGAATACTCATCTTATTAAATCAAAGGAACGATCTTTTAAGACCTACGTAAAAAATAACTCAATAAAAAACAAACAAAATAGAATGTATTCATAAAAGAGTGTGCAGACTTTTGAAGCTGACGTTTCTGCTTTTATAGTCTATTTTATACTTCATCAATAGCTCGGAAAACATATCAATACTTTTACATTTTCCGTTCAATGAAAACAATGAAAACCATTTAGTTAGGAAGTTATATCGCAAACTGAGACTTTATTTTTTAATGAAATAATTTTACACATAACATAACATCACGCCTTGTTTTCCCCGAAGGGTTGGGCAGAGGTGTACCTATAGTTCACCCATATTTCGCCAGTTATGTTTAAGTCCCATGTAATAGGGGGCGAGCCTATTGCCATCTACCGGGCACAAATCCAGACTTCGGGCTGCTACTGAGAAATTCCAGATAGAAAAACCCAATAACACGTTGCCCGACCTAGGAATCGAACCCAGGACCTCATGCTCAGCAGTAGCGATTGCGACCACTAGACCAACGAGGCAGTCTAATTCAGAGATAATTTTTCAACAAAGTCAGAAATAAGTTTGTTTTCATAAAATATGCATAAAACTATGGAGGTAGCTACCAGCCATTTTCATAGCATTATAGAATGTTGTTGTTGAAACCAACCGCATTCATAAACGAAATCCCCAGTAAGACATATCGTTTATTTCATGTAAATAATCCATGTCATTTCTGGACTGCCGGAAGCCATAAATCTTGAATTACTGTAATCCAGGAGTTTCAGCAACTGGTTCAGCTATTGCTGAAAGACTCATAATCTAATTCGTAGAAGCAAGTCTTGTTCAAAGATCATTATAGTATACGATTTAGTAAATCTGTCGCGTTGAAATATTTATAACAAACTAAAAGCTTTATGAGTAGCCAATGACAGTATTTACTTTAGCTTCCTGTTCTCTTTGCACGCGTTAAAAGGTAAATGCATGTATACAGGATGTTTCTTAAAACTATTTATTTTTTATTGAAATATCTCGCCGCCGAGTCTCCTCCAGAAAAAATGACTTTACTTCTCTCGATCAGACCGTTAACAGGGTGCCTCATTGAAAAAAAAACATTGTTATGTCTATCAGTAAGAGCTTTATTTTTTTAAAACATATTGTAGGTACATAAACTCGGACACACCCTGTACAATATCATTTAATGGCGCTTCTCGTCGGATCTGACGATGCATCCATTACTTGTTATGTTTAATGGCTCTGGCTGGATGTTCGCAAATGTTGACATGGCGTTAATCCCGATTGTTCAAACGTAACGAAACGTGTTAACTTAAATTACACACATACATGTGTAAGGTTGTAAACTTCAGCGGCTTTCACGCCAGTCTCAATGTGGCAGACAAGTGTCACAATGTTATTGGAGATTAACTGCTCCATTGTTGTCCAATCAAACGTCGTCGCTCCAAATGTGTACGAGTAGTGACATAAATGTTTAACAGCAAATGCACGAGCATAATCAGCCTAGAATGTTCCCACTGCTAAAGCACAGGCCTCTTCTCTTCGAGAAGGAGTGGGCTGTAATCCACCACGCGGGCCCGGTTGGTAGATTTCACATGTCTTCGAATTTTTGGTTCTAAGACATGCCGGTTTCCTCACAATGTTTTCCTTCATCGGTTTGAGAGCGGTGGTAATGAAACTATTTAGGTACACAAAGTAAAGTGCCGGCCTGGGTTCGAACTCACGACACAAAACTCGTAAGTCGGGGCCGATACCACTGCTCCATGCAACAGCAAATGGTTTAAAAGCAATTAATTTCAAATAAATAGGTGTGGTCAAACAGTTTCGAGTTCTGAAACGAAATAACATGATATATACATAATTGATTAGTAATAAATCGTTCGTATAATTTCATTTATTAGTAAAATATACCTACGTCGGGACGTATGAAGAAGGTTTATGGTTGTTCGATCGTAAATATATGATAAATGGACAGTGTTACCTCGACAGATTTAATATCTTCGTCATTTTTCAATGATTTTATATGAAACCTTTTCTACATCTGAGGGCATACAGATTAGTTCAATTCAAAAGTTTAAATTGTCACAAAGCAAACAGAAAAAATGCCCATTTATCTCAACTATCTGAGGTTCTTAAATTTTATGGTGGCCGCGTCAGCTCGACAAATATCATTATAACAATAATTGAAATATTTAGTGGCGACACGCGACCGCATCGGGGTTAAATAGGGACACTGTCCCACTAGATTTATAGTCTTAAAACATGTCACAGACAATAAAAAGTTAAACGGCTTTAAAAAAAAAACTACTATGGTTAGGGTGGCGTCTCCTGATCTATGGGTAATTTGTTTCATTTGGAATAGATAGGGATCATCTACACCATACAATTGGAAATGTCCTGTAGTTCTGACGTAGGAGTCATCTAAACGATGGATGATTCAGATTAATAATATATCTGCAACGATGAACTCACACGTTGCTCATAGATCAAATTGGCATCATGTGTTCACCAGCAAAAACCGATTAAACCTTAATTCAAGGTCACTCGAGTGCATTCTTCATTTTGTATTCTGACGCAAGACCGCACTTGTTGCAGATAAAACCTGAAAACATGATTGATTCTAGGAAATCTTAATATTGTATTAGCGAGCAAAGTGCCTGAATACCATTAGCTTTAATCAATCGTCAATAAATTGAAACAGCTGTTCGGTGGCGGTTCAGTCTCTAATGCATTTTTCGTTGCTAATGTCATATGATTGATTGCAACAAAGTGTTGTGTGACCCACATTTTAATTTGGTTGGTGTGGCATATGTAACCGCTTTAACGGCTGCATTGTTATGAATCTGACTAAGACCTAGAAGTGTGGTTCCTTTCCAAAAATAGTTAATCTATGCTAGCTCTGCCATGCGCTACTTAAGGGACCACCATCTGTTACATTCGTTTGTTACACAAGATCATTAAGGCGATATTTGCACTCATTTTGTTGCAATGGCCTTTGAAAGAAGAAGCAATGTAAATGGGATAATGTTTCATGAAGTGTAACAGCAGGCACTAGATGGTTCGATCTTTTCACATTGCACTTTTGGATTACCACTTTTTTCTAATGTTGGAGTAACTTTATGAGCCTATAGTATCTCAGCTCAAACGTATCTTTCTATCAACAACCCATAATGCTACGCTAATATTCGCAAATTGAAGTAATATAAGGCCTTAAACCACGTTATCTAGCATATTACAATGGTTGTCAATGGATGTAGTACGGAGCAAACATCTTTAAGAGTGACGTTTAATACCATAAGAAGCTGAATGAATTCTCTACTTTGTGGTTCCTATTCACAAACGTTCCTAGAAAGTCACCTGGTCGAGAAAGCTCCGTTGCAACAGAGTGTGCAGTGATACATTAGATTTGATAGATGGAATAGCTGAGCCAGTGACCGTATTGTAGTACCTACGTAACATTTAGTATAAAATGCACGTTGTTCGCAGTTACCTTCATGAAAGGCGGCGCGAAAGCTTGGCGCCACGCCACCGGCTTCTTTACGATGCCTGCGATACAGGTTTAATATGTACCGTGCTCTGTATGCATGGGAAACTTATAAAACCCGACCACTTGAACTACTTAAACGACGGGATATGTTCTACAAAAACATTCATAAGTAGGTAGCCAAGAGACGTTGTTTCGATATCTTTATACCAATGTAAAACGATGCTAAAGTCAGATAAGCTGTAAAAGTAATTCAGCCATCTCTAGCGCTTAGCAACAAGTACGAACCAAAAGCAATAACACTATTTCTAGACTTTCAAGTTCCCTCTGTCTCAGTTGCTTACCTTAATCGTATTTAGATTGTATCTGCTAATAATCTCCTCTTCTAAACACAATCTATGCTAAAGATCCACTGTAATGCAATGTTCTTCGGATAAATATAAATGTGAATAAAATTCATGAATGTAAATGTTGCTATGAATATAATGGTATTATCTTGAAATACAGGAAAATGTACAATCCGACTTATGTAAATTTTAAATACAGAGTTATGACGAATACAAATAACTAATAATGTTGAAGCAAATGCAGGGCGTTGCGCGGTGTGGTGGATTTTGCTCAAAGCCATCGTATAAAGATATCAACGTGGATTTGGTTAGTTCTCGTTTAAAATTCAATTTAATTCACTAGGCTAGATCAAAGCGGCCGTAACTCTGGCCAGCGTACAACTAACAATAAAGTAGTCATTACCAGTAGGACCGATAATAATTAGTTTATTTATTTAAATATCTGCGCGACTTTTGGCTCGTCTCCCCGCGGCTTAACCTTCATGGATATTAATTTAATTTATGACTCGAATTGTTATGTTCCATTTATTTTACGTATGTTTTGGTTTGCTAAATATTTTGACGTACCCGTTTATTTAAATGTAGACCTTTAATACCCCGTCCGAAGCTAGATAATCCAGTATCAAGTAGAAATAAAGTGTAACATTGGGCACTTTGTTTGCAGAGCTTTAATTTCAAAATAATTATGATATTACATCTGATTCATATGACTTGATGTTTTATGAGTGTAGGTATAACAGACCGTTGACATACATTTATAATTTTACTAGTCGTAAAATTATAAAGCCGACTAATTTTAATTATCCAATAATTTAAATGTTACACTTCTAACCAACCATATGTCATCTGAAAACTATGCATCGAATCGTTTGTTACGCAGCAAATTAATGTAGTTTTGAATTTCAACATGTGTCATTGAAAATGATAGATATCAATCCAGAGTGTCAGAAAGATCATCCGCGTGTGAATATCAGCGCTATCTAACTTATCTTGAGCACGTCGAAGACAACACACCATGCTGACTACTTCCGGCCTAGTTTTCATTCTCCTTGCCCTCGTAAGTACACTGTTTACCTCCATATTTTTTGTATACTAACCTATCACTACATCCAGTGACGCAAAATTAATAGATTAGCAGTAAACCTCCTGCTTAAAGCCATATATCATGATGGATTACCTTAATTACCACTAACAAACAAACTAATATGACAGCAAACTATTAGCCGCTACTGCGATGTTTATTATATTTATGAGTAAACTTTATAAATGATACAGTTCAATGAGCAAGTCGAGAAGTCAAGATATAATCAGTGCAGTCCAAGAAAGGAGGTTGTGTGTATTAATTGATTTATAAGAACACATTAAGGCCAATTAAAGTTTTCTGACCAATTACATGGACAGTATATGGTCTCGGCGCTTTTATGTAAAGTTGTGAACGACGCTATTTGAGTTGTCGCATTCGGTGGCAGCGCGCATTTGTTTGAAAACTCAAGATCGTTACTCCCACGCTTCATTAGTCAAACTACTGTGAATCCTCCACCGTTTACACTTCATTCGTGTGTAATTAATCCCACTCTCTGTTAAAGATGTGAGTTAAATGTTGTTTTAAAACTTTATAAACAAACATGCATAGTTAGGTGCGCAGATGTCGGGTGCGCGGGTCAATTGTTTGCCTCTTGTAGCAACTTGTAAGTAATCAGTGGCGCATAAAACACAGTTCAAAGCCGACTGTTACCGCTCACTGGCAGGTGATTCGTTAACTCGCGCTTAATCCTAATTAATAGACTATTAGTGGACGTTTTCAATTACCACTTCGAATGATTTATAATAACCATACACTAAGTATTAGCTGATTAATGTCCGTGGCATTATTGTGATCACATTCATAAATTGGATTAATGCTTTGAAAACCAATTAATTATTTATCAATGTTTCTGGAAATTAAAATAACATGAGCTGTCAAAATATTGTGGTATGCGTCTGCTTTTTATTACAATCTATTGTGTTATTTAAAAAAAAAAAACCTATTTGTAAGCATCGAGCGCTCCAATTTATTTTTCCTAAACGATTCTCCGCACATTATTAGCAAATTGGCGTCGCTTTGATGTAAATTAGTATTTTCAACGTCCAGTTAGTTTCGTATAAAGGCATTAACGGCTAATAAAAGCACAAACAAAGCTTTTAAGGACATGCTTGAGTATGACATTATGGAAAGCGAGGTTTCGTTTCCACGTTATGAGAAACAAAGAATATGGAGGCAATAATGTTATTTGTGTTGGAACGTTCATTCAGCATCAACATAAATTAGTTGAGTGCTCAACTACCTTGCATTTGCTCATGTTTGGGTGCAAGCCAACATATAAGAACAAAACGTAGGCGGACTCAGATACCCCCAAATATTTGTTACTCATCGAGTTTATTTAGAATCCACTAAAAGAGACATACCTAAATGTTAATGTTCTAAAGCGTTATTTACTTTAAAATTAAAGTGGTGTGACAACAAATAGGTATAGTTTACAATATTAGTATTATTAAGCAATATTGTCACATAAATTTGTAAAAATGACTGTTTTGCTCGTTTCGAAGGTAACATATGTAAGCTCTATAAACGTGTGGAGCTATAGAGACAAATAGAGGATATTGATACTTATATCATCTCTTTACGCGATAAAATGTTAATAAAGACAGTTTACCTGTAAGTGGTTTGACGCATTTAGGAGTCCTTTAAAACCTGGCGAACGGACACGGTACGGACAGTTTACGTGAATACTCAGTCGAGTATGTGGTTCAATAAGTACATAGATAAAACTACTTGAAGTGAGGAATTTAATGCAGTCTGTTGTTTTTATATCTTTTTCGTATTTAAATCCGTAATATTCTACCTATTATGGTGCATTCTCTTGCTAAAGCTTGTTTTTATGAAAAACTTTTTGAATAGCTTTTTTAAAGCCATGATAGCGAATAACAAGATAATTGTCAAATCAAATCAAAATGATTAAACACACCAATCAGCTTAATCATTACGGTATGACATGAACAACATTTCAATTGACCAATAGAAACGTGTTTCCCTTTGGATAAGATAGTATTCGTCACTACAATATTTTCATCCGACCAAGACTTTCCAATGGGCTCGTTAGAATTCCTAATCAACATCGTAAATCGTACTTTGTTAGTGTTCAATGTGTGAACAGTCAACGAAGCAGATGGGTTTCCAGGCAAACTGAACTCCTTTTTGACCTAACATGTGCATGTGAGCACTGCTCAATAGTCATTGGCAAGACAAGTATCTTATCAAGGACACTGGCAAGTATCTTATTGATTTGAAATGAGAACTACCACAGAACATAATCGAGTAGCGGCCGGTTGTTCCCTTATGTCATAAAGGAAAATTTTATGACATTAGGAGCAGCACGTTTATGTTGTATTTTAACAAGTCGTTGAGATGCTTGTCAGTGGTTCTGAATCAAAGAACATAAATACTAAGATGCTGTCAAACACATGCTTACTAAGTACTGTGATTAGCTGACCATAATAATGTAACAAACAGCCGATCACTTGACTGGAGATGTGGTAAAATATGAATTTCAATAGGTGGTTAGAAACCATCAAACTTTGTTTAAAAAAAAACAGGAAGCTCGCAATAACAAGGAATTCAAACAACGTAGTGGAAAGGTTATTTCTCGCCTGTAAACCAATATTCTTTGTTAACTGTACGAGAAGAATTTGAGTGTTGTGGACATCTGAGAACAATGCATCGTAGAGCGAACCATTACGATCATGAACCATTGTATTACGATTGTCCTCACTGAGCATCACGGTCTAAAAGTACAAGCAAATTACTTTGTTTCTACTTGTCTTACTATCGAGATTAGATGATCAGCTACTTTAAATAGGTGTAGTAGTGTCTGTTATAGTTTTACTTTGGATTTACCCATTCTGGCGTCGTGAACTGCATGTAGATTCTGTAAAATTTGAACCGTGAAGACTTGCTTGGAGTGAGCTGTCAGTGTCATCCTGTCTTGGTCAATCCCTAGCTTCAGTGGCACCGACAGCCCACTCCACGCTCAACAGCTACGTTTTCACGGTGAGATGGTTACAGAGTAGCACTACAGGGTGTAAAGCTCACTCACTCTCTAGAGAAAAGGGAGGATCTTTCGAACGGTCGGGTGTGGTGTCAACGATTGATGTCAACGATTGATGTCGGGACGTTGTAAACAGGGTGTCCTGTAAGTCGACGTCAAGCTGGAGTCGGTTGATAGGTCGGGTCATAATAGTTCACAGTTTTTTTTTTTGTAAAAGTTGCAACAGGAGTTAAAAGACCGTCACAGGCAGTAGACTTTCTCGAAATTTTTTATAAATATCCGCATTTTTTTAAATGGATAGCTAAGATATTTTAATTATATTTTTTGTTAACTATTATAACCCGATTTTGGCATGACGTCGACTTACGCAAACCTGCTTGCGCGATGCAGGATTTTATGTGACGTCAGTGTGATGCGGGGTTCGCATGTGGCGGTGTAGATGCCCCACAATAGATACGGTCACACTTCCAGTGACATGCTGCCGCTAAAAGTACATAATTGTCTTTTATAAAAACCTAATGGTTTATGTGGAGGGGGACAAATCCACGATGAACTCCGCTGCTGATCGGAATTGTCCTGACCACAGAGAGTTGCTACCCTGAATACTTAATACTGGCTTATGATGGACAATCAATGTCATCGCGTATGTCTACCATCACAACCTAAACCTGCCGCCGTACATAGTAAACTAAACGTGTTGGCCAAGCCAAACTCGTTTTGGAAGAAGTCTATGTCATGGAATGAATGCGCCTCTGTTAATTGATTTTCTGTTCTGTCGTCAACACTATCATCGTCATCAAACTAGTCAGCTAATGGGTTATTTATACTAGGCCAATTTTTGCTGTGTTGGTCGCTTACTAAATCGTCTCACAAGCTCACCCCATTTACAAGTGTCGTAAATTAAATAAAGTAAAAATAAATTAAATAAAATAAATTAAATAAAGTAAAAGTAAATTTTCGCCGAGCGGCGAAAATCGTGCGGCTAAGGTCGCCTGCGTAAAGCCCTCATTATTTTGAGAATACTCAGGCATCTTCCAATCAAACTTGCTACTTTCATAAAAGCCTCATAATTATGTCATACGAGTCTTTTTACAGATTTTCATAGTTAATCAACTAGGAATTTTACTTTGTCTTTATAACTTTGTCGCCATGCAGTCTTATTTTGCGGAAACTTTTAACTGGTTCAGAGTAAGTGGAATTTCTATCTTCTTTTTTGAAAGAAGGCCAGAGGTACACAGCTGCATTGAGGCAATCGTTATTAACATTCCTCTGATTCTGGTCTATGTTCCCTGTAGGCGGTGGGTCGCGAAGGCGTGCTGTCATCGGCGGCGGCGCGCGAGCTGCGCTGCGGCCGGCGCCTGGTGTCTGGGCTGTTCTCGAGGCCGCGCCTGCCTCTCGGCTACTCCTACGTCACCACCGTGCCGCGAGGCGCTTGCCGGCTCAACGTCTCTGAGATCATGCCTAGCGAGAACTATATCGGTCTGTATACAAATCTTGAATTAGTTTATCGCACTAACATAACCCAAGTGACAGATTTTTTTAAAGAGAGCTGCCGTACGATAGTCATGGACAAGAATACAAAAAGCATGTTAAAGATATAGAGACGAAAAGAAGCACGTGCCGAAATTTGCTGCAGGTAAATCGGCTCCACAACTGTGCGGAACAGATACGACTGTTTGTGATAATGATCACACGCAGCTTACATACCTATGTAGGAATCATTGTTAGTTTTAAATAACTCAGCCCAGTCAGACCCAAACTGTACCCAAACATTAATCACAAACTTATTGAAAAAAATCTACAACTGATGAATGGAGGTTACCTATTTCCTAGACATTTTATTAATCATTCCACAATACATAGTGAATAAATAGTCCTTTGATAAAGGCTAATGGGCCGTGAGGATGGTCACTTATCAATCAGTATTGTACACGGAGTGGTCTCTAAATCATTTGAGATCATCTGCAATTATGAAGAGACCAACAACGCCCACGTTGTTTTGTGCTAATATGAATACGACTTCGCCCCGGCTTTAAATGTGATGCAAAATCAATTTCGAACTTGGCTGACAGGTAGTTTACAACATGTCGAACCAATTAATTAATGTAAATGTGGTACTGAGCTCGTTGTTGAACATCTGTGCGATGATGTAAATAAATTTGTGGGCTGTAAATCAGTGAAATCAAAGGTAATGCTGCAAACATACTTAGTCTTTGACATGTCGGGTGCACTTACAGCTCTGAAGATATCCAACGGCTCGTACATAATGAACGGCGAGTTCGCGGTGTCTGCGGCGGGCACGTACGAGGCGGCGGGCGCGCGCTTCGTGTACTCGCGCCAGGGCTCCCTCGACAACGTCGTCGCGCACGGGCCCATACACCACCCCATCGACATCATGGTAACTTTATCTGCGAAAACATCTCAATTCCAAAAACTTAAGCAATAAAACAAATATATTACTCACGAACTACTTGGAACCACTTGGAACTACCAATTTATTGCTACAATTAATTTGTTAAATAACCAATTATAGGCAAATGGAAAACAAATAAATGTATCTTTTATTTTCAGATACTTTATACGCAACCGAATCCAAGTATAAAATATGAGTATTTCACGGAATCATTACCTGGTGAAGTGGAAAGTGAAGCTGTAACGAAAATAGATTTTCCTGAAGTAACACCCAAGATTGCTACGAAACATTCTCGAAGACATCATAGCTACGACATTTTCTCGAGGTCAAATGCCCCGGTTCCTAAGGAGCCAGAAACGAGCATAAGTGTTGAAGATGATATAGATACAGATGTTGTAGTTCTACATAGAAAGTTTATGTGGAAGATACTGTCTTATTCTCAGTGCACTAGGACCTGTGGCGGAGGCATTCAAGTAAGTTCTAATTTATAGTTGTTTTATCGAACTTACCTTCGTGATGTTTAGCAAAATATTGGCTTGGTCATAAAATACAAGACACAGTAACTTTGGCCTACATGCTGCCAATCGGACAATGAGGCGTCTAGTCGGTCTGACCGATAAATACCTAATTGAAATCAATCTGTAGCAATGCTTTATGACCAGCACGGTTAGTGAAACGATTTTCGAGATAATTGGCAACGTGATGTTCCTTTTCCACGAATCTCCGTACTTTCCTCGAATTCGGAGTATTTAGAAGTCGAATCATGCTTTTACTGCCCGATTACGGTAGCCTTTAATTTAAACATTATAATTTGATCATATTCCCACAGATAAGGGAAGCATTTGTTTATGGTATTTCTGAAAGTATCTGATTCTCCATTGAGACATTTAATATATTAACAGGCAACGCTTATGTACAATAGTAAATTATTATACAACTGTATTTACACGTTTCCGGATGACAGCGATGTGGAGGAGTACTTCGACGCCTAAGTGTTACTTTATTTTTGTATTTATTGTAGTTAGTTATTTTGAGACTCTTTGGATTGATAGCCCAATAATTTTCAGCTCGGCAAGTACCGTTGCGTGGAAGCGAACTCGAGCAATCGCGAGGCGCCGGCGGTGCACTGTGCCGGCGCCGCGCCCGCCCCGCGCCGCCGCCGCTGTGCTGCCACGCCCTGCCCGCCGCGCTGGAGAGCTGCAGCCTGGTCCACGTGCCCCAAGTGTGGACCTGCTACAAGGACCAGGATTGTTGGATGTGTGCAGGATCACTCCCGGGGAATCACTAAGGTACCTCGTGCTTCAAACATTTGTTCTGACACAATATTTTATGAGAGACAGAACATGAGTGAAAAATCTGCACCAGCTACCGCAGACCTATCTTAATTATTGAAAAATAAACAAACGACTACTGGAAACTGCTACTATTGAAAATAATGTCCACTTAGGGTTAGTTTAATGTAGTGAGATCCCTTTTTTCCTTAAAAAAAAACTGCTATGAATGTCAACATCAAACATTTGCAAATCTCCTGTATGCATTGTGTTATTTCCTTACAACATTTTATATATTGCATTTACTTTTATCTCTTTAGCATCTGTTCCCAACAAGATATTAACCAACAATCCTTCTTCTAGATCAACGACCAAAAATGCCCTTTATCAAAGCCTCCAACATCAGAAAAGTGCAATATTCCGGATTGTGAGAAACCTATCAACGCAGGCGGCGAAGTCAGGCAGATCTCTTCCAAGCGTGTGACGAGGCCACGGGAACACACTGACACCTTCAGAGAAGGACCTGTGTATACTGTGGCGGTAAATAATTCGGAGTTGGATGTTGGACCTCAATACACGTATAGTGCTGCTGCAGGATGGCTGTATACTGATTGGTCTGAGGTAAGTTGGAGTTGCGAGAAAAAAAACAAAAAACATATTTTAATTGGAGCAGCCTAAAGGAAATCCTTGTGCTCTATGCTTAAATATATTATTTCCTACTGTGTAGAACATTTCGAAACCCCTGACTACTCCTGTGCAGTTATCGTATTAAGTTATATTATTATTCAATCTTAGTGCATACGCAAGATAAATTTTGTGTGGTAGAACCACACAAAATTGATGATGTGAAATGATGATAGAAATCTTTATAAAATAATATAAAATGGTGATTCAGTGGAATGTAATGGGTCTCTAATAAAGAATAAAGGTTTCTACTGGCTACGTTGTAAGAAGTAAAAAAAAAAATTGCACAATGGAATAGTAAAAAAGATTTCAGTTTGGCAACTTTTAACATTTTTATTTATAATTTTAAACATGCTAACTAGTTTCAAGTGTGTATTCTGAACAGTAGAAACAAAAGAAGTAACTTAAGTGGGACTTGGCAAGCAATTTGCGATATTGAAATTTCGAATGGTAACAGCTGTATCGAAGTTGCAATTCGAAATTCGAACTCCCCAAAATAAACCTACATCGTTTATCCTGGATGGCCATCCGACTGGTCAAAGTCATTACTTATGTGAATCGTGACTTATTCGTTGTTCTATTTTTTGCTCTGTAAGTGCTGTTGTGGAAATATTGCAACAATGCATTGAGCAGTGGATCGCACGCATGGAGGTGGCTTATAATTTATTGCAGACATAAGAGCATGTCAGATTTGCTTATTCAAATGATCCTATTGATTTTACTCGTAAAACATGATTATTTGTGAAATATTATATGTTAACATTAGACTGACAAATGGATTGAAATTGTATCTCTCAATCTCGAAACATATGGTTCACAACATTTGTTCAAGTGTAAATCTTCAATGAAATGTAATTTATGGGTTATTAGTCGACTCGCACGAATTTAATCGCCTGCAACGGGGAATCGACAAATAAGCTCAATTTATTGGTTTTCTATCAAAAAATTTAATTTGGAGCATTTTTAGACTTAGTTTCAATGAAGAACCCATCAACTTTAAATAACAAAGTACGTTTACGTTTGCTGCTAAATAATTAAGATTTAAGAGAAAATAAACAATCGTTGTGTGATGCTCATTCACTTAGCGATTGCTACCAGATTGCCATTGTGTTCTTTAGATCAGTATTTATTTACGTTCCATGCTTTAAAGTGAAACTGACGGACTTAATTGATGTTGTATCTACTCTCTGCATAATCATTGAAAAAGGACTATCAACATGTATATGTATAAAATAGTAACTATAGAGTTAAAGCCGCGACTTCTTGGGAAACAAAGTTGTGCGCTACGTTCTATGTGAAAACATTTTGCTGGCAACATGGAATGTCTGTGTTGCTGGCAAAATGTTCCGTATTCATGGTAAACTAAATAAAATCCAGCCATCAAATGTTGCTAGCAGCAATGTTTTACGATTGCTGCTCAACTTTATTTCCAGCATTCATATAAATAACAGTTGCTAAGAGTTTCCTTAACTAATCAATTTGTTTATATAGGTAGATAGATATATAGATGTGCTATATAAGAAGGCTGCGTGTTCAGATCAACAAAAAGGTATGAGGAACCGGGATCCTCCGACCAGACGGGACGGCAACTAGCCGACGTTGGATGTTGGAAGGTTGTATATACGCTAGTTGCCCGGTAAACTCTGCTTGCGCGATGCAGGACTTGGTCGTGGCGTGACGTCGGTGCGATGCGTAGTTCGCATTTGGTGGTATAGATGCCGCCACAGTGCACATGCATAGTAAAATATAATATAGGTTTATACTGAGATTTTTATACAAGGACTTTTATCAGTGCGTAGGTTGGTGCGTGGGCGGTGGGGTGCAGAGCCGTGGCGTCCGTTGCGCTGACCCATCAGGATGTTCTCCTCAGAAGGCACCGGAGACCTTCCGGCCTTGTGTCCCGAAGATTGACTGCGAACCACTTGAAGGACAGTGGTTTACTGGTAAGTATGCTTACATTGAATTTACAACATTGTACACATTGTATTGTTTACATTTTGCCTGCCTCGTTGGTCTTGTGGTAGCAAGTGCTACTGCTGAGCATGGTCTTGAGTTCGAGTTCCCAGGTCGGGTAAAGTGTTATTGGGTTTTTCTATCTAGAATTTCTCAGTAGCAGCCTGGAGTCTGGATTTGTGTCCGGTTGATGACAATAGGCTCGCCTCCTATTACATGGGACTTAAGCATAACTGGCGAAATGTGGGTGTACTGAAGGTACACCTCTGCCTAACTCTTCTAGGATTATAGGCGTGATGTTATCTATGTGGTATGGGTTACAACATTGTTAGATTAATTTCGGCTACGCAGTTACGGTTTGATTTAATCTAAGATTTTGGACAAGGATTTTCGACGACGCTTACATATCTTTTATCAATAAGGCTCGATTTTGTTTCACCGCTGTGCCAACACAGGTTTCTTAATATCGTTCTATTGAAAACGTATAGTTTGATGATTATTACCCAAGTATTATGAGTTAATTTGTATGTATTGCTAAAAGCATAGTATCTGATTGCTTATTATGGGTAAACTACTAAACTTTGCTACGCAGCTTATTGCAAAGCAGATTACTTGATGCCCATATGTAGGTAAAGATAAATATTGCAACAACTGAGGTTAATGTTAACTACTGTGATGATTAATAGCTACATTTGCTTGTCTATGAAGAATATCTTGGACTTGACTTGAATGCGAAAACATCTTTACTGATGAAGCTTATTGCGATGAAGTTGTAGATTCTTTGAAATTACAGCGTATGCCTGTGACCAGTTTGATGAATTTATAATGTTTAACCTCGACATGAACTAGGTATTATTGTTTAATTTATTGGCAACATTATAGAATAAGATCCACTGGAAGCAGGTCGTGAATATGGAACACCGTGATATTTGTCCAAAAGTTGGTTTTGTGGAACGTCGTCTTTGACACTAAATTATTGTTTGAGCTTATGCACTTCCTACAGCTCGATATGTAAATCTTTAGTCAAACATTTCTCATCATTCTCTTAGGTGACTGGTCTCCTTGCTCGTCTCCCTGCCGAGGCAAACAAGTCCGTGGCGTGCTCTGTATCGGTGGAACGGGAAGACATCTAAAGGACTCAGCGTGCCGCGAACTTCGACCAGCTTCTGAACGAGACTGCTCGGCTGACTGTAGACCTACCTGGTACTACGGGGATTGGGGACAGGTTAGTTGATAAGTACTTTATGAAGATAGGTTAATGTATGGCATACATATACATACGTATGATACCTACGTGCCTTTTAAAGGAAACAGTGTGCTTAATCAATCAAACTTTTTTTATTTGTAAACATAGGCATACATAAAAGTAAATAATAACCTTATTATTGTAGTCGACCTGCTATATTCTTCCAATGAAATTGGTGTAGAAATAGTAGTTTTAATATCTTCTCAGATCTCTTGGTCTGATCATGTGAAGACCATGTAGATTAACGTCTGAAATGTTCTTTAGAAATGGTATTTTGAGGAAAGAATCGTAAAGATTGAGAGGACCGGTCCAGTCAGTTCACGCATTTGCCAGTAATGGAGCTCAACGATTTGACGAACAATACCAAAGAAAGGACATTTGGGTAGGCCGCGTAAATTACTCAAACTGCCAAACCCAAAAACTATAAACAATGAAAAAAAAAACATTGTCAAATATAGTGTCTTCTCGTCCATAATAATTACAATAATATCAGATTTAAACAGTAAATACTCATGTCACTGTTTATATTAAAAATATCCGGAAATAATATTGATCGAACATTTGAGGACCATCCATGTACATGAGAAACTCAGAAAGTTTTGTGAAAATAAAAATAAGTGTTCTATAAGTAAATATTTTTTTATTGAATCTTTTCAAAGTACTCTCCACTACCCGTATACAAAGTTTCATACATCTGAACCAGTTTTCTAAACACTTTTTCCAATCCGTCGTGGACACCTCGTTTACAGCCTGCTCGAACGCTGACAGCGCATCTTCTGGCGACAACATTTGTATCCCATTGAGCAGATTTTTATTTTCGGGAATAAAAAGAAGTTACACGGTGCTAGCTCAGGGCTGTAAGGAGGGTGACCCAGGAGTTTGACCGGCGTACTGTCCAGGAAGTCCTTCGTTTTGACCGCAGTGTGCGAAGGCGCGTTGTCGTGGTGGAGCAGTAACCCGCGGTGCCCTGTGTTTGGTCGCTTGTTGCTCACAACAGATAAAACTTCTGCCAAGCATTTGGTAGTATACTATTCAACGTTAATGCTCTTTTGGTTCCGTAAAGGAATTGTCACCAAGTAGCCAGTCAAATTGAAAAAGCTTGCGATCAAAATCTTAGCCCCGCTTCTAGATCACATCACTTTGGTAGGCGTTGTTCGTTTTGAAACACCCAAACCGTCGACTGGCGCTTCGTTTCTGGATCGTATTGATAAATCCAAGACTCATCACCTGTAATGATGTCGTAAACACGCCGAGACAAGCCTGCTTCAAATTTGTTTATCATATCACGGCAACATTTCATCCCGGCCTGTTTCTGAGCATTGGTGAGGTTGTGCGGCACCCAGCGTGAAACTATCCTCCTCACGCGAAGATGCACTTATAGAATTTCGTGAAGGCTTCCCGATCCGACCTGCAGTATGTGCTAAATCACTTGATACGTAACTCGCCTATTGTCTTGGATGAAAATTTTCACTGCTAGCACGTTTTCTTCCGTAATAGCCGTCAAAGGGCGACCACTTCTTTCTTCATCCGCCAAAGTTAGTCGACAGCGCTTAAATTCGTCATACCAACGATACACGGTTGCCTTAGAATGCCATTTCAAGTCTATCGTACGATTCGTCCGGTTTCCGGCGACACTTGAAATCGTAAAAAATCCTAGCGCGAAAGTGTTCCCAGCGCGGATCAATTTTTTATCAGACACGATACTCGCAAAACAATATGGAGGGAAATTTTGAAATTGGAACGTACTTAGTTTACTTACAAATAATCATATTTTTAATACATCCATAAAACTTTTTTCGAAATACTTTCTGAGTGGCCTGGTACATAGATAGATAGGTGTCTGAAATGGTCTTTTGAGGAACGAACCATTCAGACTTGAGTGGACCGGTCCAGTCAGTGCACGCATTTGTCAGTAGGTACTTAATCGTTTAGCTCAGAACTCAAATACTAATATTATTCCCTTTAATATTTAAGATGATAATGTTAGCTTTAAACAAATGAATTTCATTATCAATCTACTAGGTAGTAAGTGGTTCGATAGTGATTCTAATAGCAATTACTCGTGGTAAACGAACGTTGCAGAGTACACTGAACAATATTAAATAAACGTGTAAAAGGACACGCTTTGATTAATTGAACGATTTAAAAGGAGCCTTGTGATTGATATTCTAATTAGTGCCGTCCACCGTCCAGTTAACGATATAGCTTATGACACTTCAACGTAACTCTTAATTACTTTATTACAACGACCTTATCAATTCGAATAGTATCATGTTTTACGTAATGATCAGGTTTCGGATTAATGTTTTAACCTATCAATTCTGGCTAAAGATGACAGTTTCGAAACGATCCTTAATGATGACCATTAAATGAGTAGTGTATAGAAACATCTACATCCCTCTAAAACCGCAGAAAATGTATGGATCAAATAATGTTCTTTAAAATTGTAAATCGACTGATCCATGTTCCAAAACTTCATGAAGATATTCATACATCTATTCCCCGTAGCAGTCAACCCAGGCCCGATCGCAAATTAGATGTGTTTGCACCATTTACATCTCGAACCAACCTCGGGCGATTAGCGCCATTGAACTGTTTCATAAGGTTGTATAATGAAAGCCACTCTCGTACCAATAAATTGACATCATCATTTAACTTAAGGTGCCTTATGCCATTACTTCTATGGAGCATCCCGAGAAAAAAAGTTATGCTTACGCTTTAAACTTAAACTGGCCTAGCGAAGTACCAAGTTTCAAAAGTATAACAGGCCAGCTTATACGGCGGTATAGCGGTAGCATTTATCTCGTAGTTAGTAAGTTTTTGGCGAAGTTACGTTTTCAGAACGGTAACTCATCACATAAAGTTTTCTGTTTTCTTTTTATACAATATTCTGTCAACCAGTGCTCCGGCAACTGTTCGAGCGGCAGCACAGGCATACAGTACCGTTCCGGGGTATGTTCACGGGGCGATACCAACAGCGTCATCAGCGAGATTGAGTGCGGCATGCCAAAGCGCGCGAGTCGCACATGCGATCTTACTTGCGTGGGCGCAGCGTCTAAGTCTAGTGCCGAAGTAGCCACGTCTGCGCAGCCGCCACTTACTATCGGTGAGTAGTTCATCATTATCGTTTATGTTCTTTGATCAAAATGTTATTGCACTAGTATTCCTGTGGTTGGTCTAACTGAGTATAAGTATACAGGGTCAAATTATAATAGCGAAGACAACTCCGCAGACGAGATGGATATCGACACCTTAACATGATAAACCAAAAAGGAAGTTAATTTGATGCATTTTTTTGTGGGAATATCAACCGCAGTCAGTGAGTGTAGTCACTTAAAACATCAGTTTAAAAATATTTTTTTATGTGTAACTATACTTCACAGAAGTATCCATATCTAAACACGATTATAGAGGTATGAGGAACAGGGTATCAAGTTCGCTCATATTCTATGGAAAGGGAGGACCCTCCGACCAGACGGGTGACGTGTCTGGTGGGCAACGGCCCGACGAACTTTTTTTTTTTTTTTTTGTGTATGGCATCTCGTAGTTGACCTTGAGAGGTCGTGACTACTTAACCGGACTATCGCGACGAATTATGTCGGGACGTTAAGCTAGTTGCGCGGTAAACTTTGCTTGAGCGATGCAGGATTTTGCCTGACGTCAGTGTGATGCGTAGTTCACATGTGGCGGTGAATATGCCACCACATGATAAAACAAAATAAAAAATGATATTGTAAACTCATACTTTCCCCCCCAAAAAAAAATTTTTCATCACGTCTGCAGAACTTCACAGTTGTTTGTAAGTGAAAAATTGTATTTTTTTTTATACATAATTTATTAAGTAAGTTATCAGTAGTGCTATTATTCTGTCACCATTTTACCGTGAAAACTTATGTGAAGTGTGCGTGGAGTGACCTGTCAAAGCCACTGATGCTAGGGATTGTCCAGGACAGGATGACAATGACAGCTCACTTCACGCAAGACTACACGGTGAGATTTGTACCGAATCGACATGTTGGATCAACCTTGTGTTGTTTCACAGAGTCTCAAAAAGTACCAAGCTCCGAAACTTCACACAAGGACACCCTTCCACAGAGAACCATTACAGCTAGAGATCATGCATCAAGAGGTATGATATTGCATATATATGTAGAGATAGAAATATATAAAGTGTATCATTATAACCGCATGCCCGATATCTTATCCTCTGTAGCTACAAGTTTATGAAAACTAATCTCATGACAGGTGAGCAATGTTGGTCCAGTAGTATCGGCCCCGACTTACGAGTTGTAGGTCGTTAGTTCGAACCCAGGCAGGCACTTTACTTTTTGTATTTAATTTCATCACCACTGCTCTCAAAACGGTGAAAACTATAATTATCTATAGTATTCATTTATTCTCTTTTCTTAAATATTTCGTATGTATGTATTTATGTATCTATTCGTTAGGATATGTTACTATGTATATAAATGTGCATCTATTTTAGTGTAATGTATAGTTATTTCTTGCATTACGGACGGCCGGCACCATTTTATGTCCAGACAAATCACTGTCCATTCTAAGGGTGCCTGGAAGAGATCGCAGAAAGCGATAAGGCCAGGCCGCCCATTGTATGATATGTTAGTTTTTTTTTGTCATCTTTTTGTTGTATTATTATGAAGTATATATAAATAAATAAGGAAAATATATGTGACATTAACCCACCCGCACTGGGCCCACGTGGTGCATTATGGCCCACTCCATCTCACAGTGAGGAGGCATGTGTCCCAGCGGTGGGAACATTATAGGTAGTCTGATTATGCAATCTCATGATAAGTCATTCCATATATCCTATAGGATAAATAAATGTTTTATCGGTAAACCAATCATAACAGTTATCATTGTGATGTACCTGTAGAATGTAGATTATCGTAACAGATAGCTGCTTATCAAAAACTGGGTGTGAATAACGCTGAAATATGGATAATAGGCTAATTTCATATTTTTTGTTGTTTTATCAGCGATTAAAAGTGCATTGTGTATTCTGACAATAGGTAGCTAAAAAAAACTATGATTTTAAGTTTGCTTAAAATAAACTTTGGTTCTTCCTTCCAGAGTGTTCAGATACGCAATGTTTCACATAATCGAATAAAACGATGGGATGGATAGATAATGGTGCCGATTCTCTTGTACACCGAACTAAACTATCACTAAAACTCCTTACTTTTTACTATGAGAATCTTGAAGCTATTCTGCGAAAAAAAATGTCTAAATTTAAAAATAATTTAGACACTGTTACAATCGAATTTGGCAATCGCAGGTGTGTTTTTTTTTCTTTTGGTTTCGCAACGTCTTTTTAAGAGCCGGAGGCAGCCTGGGGCAGCCTCGACGTGTTTTATATGGAAGTTTTTACTTTTTGTATGGAAAATATAAAATAAAAATAAGTAGAGTTTTGGAGATTTCAGGGATTAAAAGGGGTCGAAATTTTCATTATTTTGTGATAGGACACACCGTTTTCGAGATATGAGCAACTGAAGTAGAGGTGTGAGTGTGAATTTTAGTTCACGCCAACTAATTTTATTCCACACCTTTTTAATCGCGATTAAAAATAGTCAGATTCATGTTCAGATTTATTTAGACAATCAAATTTTTTGGTGAAAAACGTAAAATTCTGAATAGCAAAATTGCCATTTTGCAGTAAACTAATAACTCAGTGCCATCTTAGTGCTGTCAAACTAAATATCGATAGGTTGTGTCACTTTAGTCAATTTCAGAATGGAAAATCGTCATTTGACAGGATTAAACCAAATTTTAGTGATTTTTAGTCTAGTTTAGAGGCATTTGTGACAAGAGAATCGGCACCAATGTAAAGTAATCCTGTTTTTAAAGTAAAAAAAAAACAACAAAAAACGGCTAAACAGATTTTATTCTTTCTCTTTTTGTTTTCCTTTTTTTAGGTAGGATCACAACACGAGTCAAAATGAAACAAAACAAAAAACAAATGGTTCAGCCATTTCAGAGCTACGATGCCGCAGACACACAGATACACACGCTTATAACACCCCTCTTTTTCCGTCAGGGGTAAATAATTTCACGGAAACCGTGCATTGAAAATTTGAAACTAATATAGTGGTTTTTTCCTAGGAAACTGCGTAGACAAGCTGAACAACTGCATCCTGGCAGTGCAGGCTCGTCTGTGCCACTACAAGTATTACACGAACAACTGCTGCCACTCCTGCGGCGGTCGGTGAACACATTGCCTTATTAGGACCCAGCCGTGTATATGCACATCGATAAAATAAAAATAAATGTCTTTGTGGACTGTCGTCGTCACACTTTAAAGTAGCGCCAGCGCTACAAGGGATGTTTTGGCGCGTGGCCAAAAACGGAACTAATGCCACAATCTTGTTTTTTCAAAACAATTGCACAAATGTTTACTAACAGCACCCCCCTGTCAACGTTATTTTAACGGCAAAAGATCCTTGAAACAAGCAGTGTATGTGACAGTCTCTTTCTTAGTCGATGTGCTACATATATCAACGCCCGGGTATTCTTCTACCATAGACAAGGCCGAACGCACACTACGGCTAACATTGTAGGCGCCAGGTTCAGGATACAGCAATACAACATCATCTTTGGTTAAGTAAGGTAACACTATTCTTTCAGTTTCCCAGTTATATTTATGTTTCAATCACGTCAACAGCTTTATTTTCCAAGATTTTTGAAAAAGTTGGCTTGGACATGGTGCCTATGATTTTTTGGTGAAAATAAACCTCCTTTGTTGTCTGAATTATAACTGTACCTTCAAAAGGCTTCGTAAAGCCTTGATCAGTGGATCCAGCGGTTGTCGTTACAGTAGTGTGCATTTATCCCAATTTTTTTTTTGCCGACATATTGTATCTGGTTTGTACATCCATTTTGTATCTTGTTTGTATTCTTCATTTAAGTAAGGGAAAAGTTTTATGATTTTAAATGTTGCTCTCTGGCTTCATTCGTTTTTCTCACCAATAATAGTTAGACGTCATTTAAAGATTGACTTTTAGGATCATAACATTATTTATAATAATAAGCCTTCCGACGTTCCCTTAAATAATAATTAATTAAATTGCAAGTAGTATTATTATTAACACAATAAATATTTTGCTTATTCGGTGTGATATTTAAACATAAGTTTATTTTTGTATGAATTAATTTATACTATAGGTACAAGTGAAAACATGACTCAACTTAGTACTTAAGATATTACCAACGCGCAACGCTTCTTAGACAATATCAATGTATTGTATTGTATTGTGTATTGTACTTCAGCTTAATGTTATGTAATTAGTGATAAGTCCTTGTAAATAGATAGACATAAAACAAGTGATGATTAGATGAAACTGAAACAAAGTTGACTTTTATTTGTGACAGTTTTTTTCTTTAATGTCATAATTGAAATGAACCTGAAACTAAACCTCTGCCTAACCCTTCGGGGAAACAAGGCGTGATGTTATGTTATGTTTATGAAATGAAAACTACTATAAACGCATTTTGCGCTCTTTCTGAACTTTCGAAACTGAACCGTCTAGCTCGGTGTTGTGACGCTGAATCGGGTATACTCGGCTCCAGTCGGTCGGTGACGCTGAATCGCGTATACTCGGGTCCAGTCGGTCGGTGACGCTGAATCGCGTATACTCGGGTCCAGTCGGTCGGTGACGCTGAATCGCGTATACTCGGCTCCAGTTGGTCGGTGACGCTGAATCGCGTATACTCGGCTACACTCGTAAGTTAAGTAGCTATAATATTGTAGCATTTACATGCAACAGTCGTGATGTAATTTTATTATGTTTGCCGGAGTTTCGGCGCCTGCGTCTTTGGTCTACTTGCTTGTCACAGCGATGCCATAGAATCACAGAACACTAGCTTTAGAGTGCCACAGACACTTAAGGCATAGCCAAGTAATTGATGTTACGTCGGGTGCTGACACGCGGATTACGATCAAGTTAATAAAAATATTATTTACATATTACTTTTATATATTTTATTTTATTGATTATCTTTTTCTGTATCTGTCCATGACAAACCAGTTTCAGAGTAACAGCGTTGTGACACTTATTTTTAAGTGGCGTATGCTTAGGTATGCTGAGATTTGAGGCCTTGTGTCCTCGTACAGGACTTTGTTTTTATTTTCAATTTACTTATATTTTATTTTGTTTAGTTTATTTTTATGTTTATAAGAGTGTGTTTAGTTTAGTTTGCGATACTGCGTGTCGCACTACGTACTGCTTAATGCGTGTAAAAGTGCGAGTCACAATAAATACTTTTTATCTTTCTTTCTTTAAGTTTTCACTTTTATCGTGTGAGTAGCCATAAGCATACATCCTCTTTTTTATCACAATACACAGGACATATTTAAATTACGTTAAGTTTCAATACGGTTTAACATCCCAACATTGTGCCCTATGTTTGATTGCATCACTTCCATGCGCTTCCATGCTTTTTATTGTACCTACGAACGTACGTACAACCACAGAAAACTTTGAACAAACCATCATGTAAATCCCGTTGGATTTTCCCAGTAGACAGTTATAGGAATGTAGGTGCACTAGCGTTCAAATAAATTCAGTACCGCATAGCCCGTTATCACATATCCCGGTAGACTTTCGAAGTTAAAGTGGAAGTGCCATGGTAGCCTGCATGCCACGGTCACGGGTTGTACGAAAGAGATACCGTGCAATCCCCCCCCCCCCAGGCAACTGAAGGAACACGGGTGGGTTTTATTCAGTAAAAGTCTGACGCGCTCCACTCAGAGCGGGATAAGTAATGATGATTTCCCGCCCTAAAAAAAATTGGAAGCCTGCTAAATTCAAATGTTATTACGTTTATCAGGTTGTCTTCTTCTTGGTCGCTTACATCATTACTGAAGGTCGTGTCCCTGAAAGGCCTTCGTAGCTTTATGTACGATGCTCTTCCACTTCGTTCGGTTCTCGGCTTCTCTCAGCGCGGTCGTGACAGGGCGGTTACTTGGTCTGACCAGCGATTAGGTGACCGGCCGCGAGGCCTTTTTCTATCTACCTTGCCCATAATCACCAAATTTTAACCAAGGTTATCTGGTTCCCGACGGGCAATGTGACCAATGTAACCGAGAAGCCTTTGGTAACAGATCTTGGATAGATTTGTTTCTTTCTCTTGGCGGTCCATGGTATGCGGAGTAGTTCTAAATTTTTCCGATCTATTGCCCGAATCGTCCATGACTCTGAGCCGTCAAGGAATATCGAGAAAACCAGTGTCCGGACTAGTCTCATCTTGTTGACATTTGAGAACTTTCCATCCTGCCAAATACGTGTAAGCTTACTCATCGCAGCTTTGGCCATTTGAGTCCTTCTGTTAATCTCCCTGGTCAGCAAGTAGCGATCCGAGATATATAAACTCGCTGAAAAATTCTAAATCTGCCAGTTGTCTCTTTTTGGATACTTGACTGGTTCTGTCGATGAGCATGACTTTTGTCTTCGACTTATTAATGGTGAGTCCAACCAATCTCTCGCAATCTACTCTGCGTACCAGATCAGCTAGCTACTTCTCTGAAGATGGAAACAGTGTAATGCCGTCCGCATATCTCAGGTTGCTGATCTTTATTCCCCCGAAAGAGACGCCTCCCTCCCATTCTTCTAATGCTTTCCTCATTTTGTGTTCACCATATATGTTAAAGAGAATAGGAGAAAGAATACAACCCTGTCTTAACTCCTTTTCTGGCTTGAAAAGGCCTGAGATGGCGTCATTTTCCCTTACCATGGATACCCCGTCTTGGTACAGATTAGCGATCAGTGAGACGAGGTGTTGAGGTACGCCCATCTCTTGCAATATGGTCCACGGGCAATCTCATCTGACGCAATCAAACGCCTTAGAGTAATCGATGAAGCACATTAATACCGGCGCTGAACTCTCGTTTTTTATTTTTTATCAGGTTGTATGTTGATCAAAATGTACGACTGAGACATTGAAATGAGTGACGGTTACAAATTTGTATTTACAGTAACATTATCAATAAAATCATCATTACAACTATTTTAAATGTTGTACTGTTGGTATTAACCTCTTTTCAATAACCAGATGCATGGATTTCCTAGGTTTTGATAAATATGTGTGAACGCGTGCGCAGCCGTTGGCGCGCTGGTGGGCCCCGATAAGAAAACAATGTTAATACGTAATCATATTTAATTACTACGATTCGGTGTGACCTGACTTATCCTTTGTATATATACTGGTGTGCAAATGACAATGACCGCTTTGGCGAGTACATATTACTCTATGTACCTAACTAATAGTTCTAATTTAATCGTTTGAAGTGAATAAGATAAAGTGAGATGGATTGCTATCAATTTATTACATGTTTGATGTTATTGCTCTTGTTTTCGGTGGCTTTACGAGCTAATTAACTACTAAGGTTTAAATTAAATCTCTTTATCTATGTGTCACACGTTATCGGAGGATGATTTGAATTACTAGTCGCTAATTGTACTTAAACCTAATTGAACAATTTTGTTCCTTCATATCGATCGAGATCGAGATGGAAGTGATATCTCGAAAACTAAAAATGACACAAATAATGCTGCTATAAGAAAACAAAGGAAAACTCTTATCTTAACATCAACAAACTTTTAATAAGTTTTATAGTCTTTAAGTGTTTTATTTAAAAGATGAAATAAATTACAAGGAATACACATTAAAACTATCTCGCTATTAATCTAACTATACAATATTTTCCAATAATCAACCTACTAACAGTAAGTAGGCAGTAGTGGAAACCTTTACACAATTAATTGCTCCACAAAACACAAAGTTTCATATATTCATAAAATATAGAAGTTTGTCTGAAGCTAAACAATATGGACAAATAATCTCCATAATTTTTTCTACATTCGAGAGCAGTATTCAGAGATATGCCTAATATTAATTAAAATTAAATTATAATTCTACCGCCTATCGTCATGTTTCCAATAATCATCGTAAGCATCCCTACTAACGCAAGAACAGTAAATGCTATGGCCATGTTAGCATTAACATCGAAAAAACTGCCTCGGAAATCGTCAAATGCAAGACAAATGGCTATGAAGGCAATTATGAGTGTCAACGTTACAGCAAATGAATATAAAGCCTTTAGCATACTATTATTTACCACATTCGTGAATATCAAATGCATAAGTCCTCCCACAAGACTTACAGTAGTCAATACCATGGCCACCATACCTGAAATGATGGAAAATTTCCAAGTTTTAATATGTACACAGCACACAATTTTAAACACAGTCTGAAAGATTTTGGAAAAAATCATCAATATCGTAAATAACGTAGTGAATGTTGTGTGCAATTTACCTATGTATGTCTATTTTAGTTACTTTCATGGTATCATGTCTTACGGCATTTTACTTTGGGGACGGGCTGCAGACATCGAGTCTTTTTTTATTCTGCAGAAAAGAGCCTTCAGAGCCATATAATCTCCGCAGGCGCGATTCTCTAATGGAACTGTTTAAGAATATTAAAATCATAACGGTGGTAGGTTCATATTGAACAGGTATCGTCATGTTCCTATCCTAATCTATGAAAACATCGTATACGGAAACAATTGCAATATGGTCCACGGGCAATCTCATCTGACGCAATCAAACGCCTTAGTGTAATCGATGAAGCACATTAATACCGGTATTGAACTATAGTTTTTTATTATTATCAGGTTGTATGTTGATCAAAACAAATAAGCTGACTGAGACATCGAAATGAGTGACCGTTACCAATTTGTATTTGCAGTAACATTATCTTTCAAATAACTCTGTTAAATGTTGCGCTGTTGGTATTAACCTCTTTTCAATAATCCGATGCCTGGATTTCCTAGGTTTTGATAAACATGAGCGAACGTTATTGCTCTTGTTTTCGGTGTCTTTACGAGCGAATTAACTAATAAGATTTAAATTAAATCCCTTTATCTATATGTCACACGTTCTCGGAGGATAATTTTAATTACTAAGTAATGGGTAAATTATAAGTTAGGTCCTCATATTGCAATTAAATTGTCCTTCCACTTCTTGTTCGCTGTATACGTTAGGTTGATAATACGTTTGCCGGATTGCCGCCATGCGATCTGGAAGCAAAAGCCCTTGCGCACTTAAGGGAGTGGTGCGAGGTGGCTAAACGCCGTCGTGTTACTCCGCTGCCGCGAGAAATCACGGTACAGCGGACAGAGCTCCCGCGGGATCTCATGGCGACGTGGAGGATGCGATTGTCGCAACCCAGTGCTGCGCACGCCACAATAGCGGCGATAAGTCCCCTCTTTGAGGAGGGGTTGGAGAGGCGCCACGGCGTCCTCAGCTTCCGCCTGACACAGGTCCTCACCGGACGTGGTTGTTTCGGGAGGTTCCTGTTTCGCATAAGGCGGGAGGAAACGCCCGGGTGTCACTATTGTATGGATCGCCCGGAGGACAGTGAGGAGCATACGGTGGAAGTCTGCCCAGCTTGGGCGGAGCACCGCAGTGTCAGCGATCGGTGGCAGCGATCTCTCGCGTCCGGCCCTGGTCCAGGCCATGGTACGGAGCGAGAAGGAATGGAAAGCTATCACCTCCTTCTGCGAAGCAGTAATGCTCGCGAAGGAGGAGGTGGAGCGCGTAAGGGAGTGAGCCTTGTGCCCTGACGCCCCTAGTCGCCGCAGGAGACGTCCTGGGCGTCGGGAATCGCATGCAGATTCCCGGCCACCGTAGGCGCGGGCTTGCGGACGGTGAGCAATGGGTAGCTCGCCGTCCGGTAAGGACCAGGCCCGGGTTGAAGGCACTTCGTCTTCCACACGCGCCTCTTGAGATGTCAGCACACAATGACGGGGTCTGATAGGGCCAATGCCTCAGTATCGCGGGGAATTCGAAAGAGAAACCGTGGCCCTGGCACAGGCGACTGAAGGAGCACGGGTGGGTTTTAGACGTTAAAAGTCACCCAGAGCGGGAGAAGTCATTTGATGATTTCCCACCAAAAAAAAAAAGGTTGGTTATACGTTAGGTATATAATTTTTATTAAAATATTAAAAAAAAAACACATGTAATAAATGTGGAGGAGAAGCGCTGAGTACGACTGGCCGGGATATCAACCATGTGCGGTACAGACAGTCTGTAGAAGACAGACAGGCAAGCAACATTACGCCGATGAGCCAAGCTGTGAAGCCTACCCACCAACGTCTCGTCGCCTATAAGACTTTCTGCTCTGCGTTCTGTTGAGCCATCCCATAAGTGGCTGCAATACTACATACAAGAACGGACCTGTACTTGGTACAGATTTAAAAGCTGTCCAGATGTGAAGAATCGCCTCTCCTTGCTTAGGATGCCCAGCTTCTTGGCTACAGTCTGTACTTCTCAAACGATGGTTGAGCCCAAGTCGTGATCAGACGTCAACTCCATGCCCAAAAGCTCTAGGCGGTCGGTAAGTGGTACAGATGCACCTCGGAAAGTAGGATATAACTAAAACTGTCTCCTTTTGGCAGTGAAAAGACACGCCTGGGTTTTCGGAGCTTTGGATTTGACCAGATTGTCGTCGCCCCCTAAATCTTGTTTCCTCTAGTCTCAGTCAAGTATATTCTTTATTTAGTTAATAAGTCTAAAGTCAACAAAGTTATGACTTGAGCGGTTTACTTGGAGTCACTTTAGAGTTCCACTATCACCACTTGGCTCCATCATCAGATCCTCGTTAAACTCCCAATAATGGACTTGTCAAAACGAATCATATGAACCCAAACTCGAGGGGTTTACTGGTAGCCACTGAAGAGTTCCACTATCCACCTCGTGGCTTCATTATCAGATCAGCTACAAGATTTTTTGAATTATTGTTTTGTCATCCGAATTACATAAACATACCATCCTTCATACGACAATTAGAACACATAACATAACATAACATCAAGCCTGTAATCCCAGAAGGGTTAGGCAGAGGTGTAGGCATAGTACACCCACATTTCGCCAGTTATGCTTAAGTCCCATGTAATAGGGGGATAGCCAATTATATTGCCATAAACCGGGCACAAATCCAGACTCTGGGCTGCTACTGAGAAATTCTAGATATGAAACCCAATAACAATTTGCCCAACGTGGTAATTGAACCCAGGACAATTAGAAGTAGGTTAAAATTGACTTCTAAGATTTTATTACATTGATTGTTAGTCAGTAAAAAGTGGAGCTAATAAAAGCGTGTTCAAAACGGTTTAAATGTAATATGAATACTAACCCACGATCTGATGAGCCGATTGCAGATGGTCGATGTCTGCTATGTCTATTCCGGGGACGGTTGGGATGGTAGGCCGTAAATCTGATAATTCCTCGACGGCAACAATTGCCATAACACCGCCGATGACTGCCAGAAAAGAGCCCAGCACTTGTAAAGACCAGTACAGCTTCGTCTTCTGTGGATACTTGAAATTGTTTGCCCATCCCGCCCGGGGGTTTAATGATAATACAGCTTGACTCATCAGGAGCACATACTGTGAATGTAAAGGCACTGGGTTAAAAGAATGCACCCACTTTCATACAATACTAGCTGAGCTTAATACCGCCTAGGAATATCTTAATTTTTCGTTAATTGATCGTATGCTTTAATAGTTATTCTGCTAATCGGAGTGGATACAAACACAAAACGCAAAAATCATAAAAAAATATTGGTTAAGCCGTTTTTGAGTTATAACATATTATTATCTTAGTCATAGAAACAGCTTAGTGCAAACAAAACAATAAAATGCATGTTTAGGTAGCCTGAGGGCCTTAACAAAGCGATATTTTATCAGCGATAAAGTAAAAGTCAAAAATATATTGGATTGGAAATAAGTTATAAAACGAAACGCTTTGAAAGTGATTGCCACTGTCTAGGCTATCAGTACTGTTAGCCCACGTTCGCACGGACGTAAAAATATCGCTCATCGCTCTGCTTAGCGCCGAGAGTCGAAATCCACCAGTGTGCACTCTGTTAGATTCTCAACGCTCGGCTAAAACCGAGAGAATCCAGTGTGCGATAAAATTCTGCCGATATGTTTTTAAGTACGAGCGAATGTGGGCTTAATGGAAATAATCAGGACCGAGTTCAAATTCCTCTAATGGTTGGGACTTTTAAAGAAATTTGAACTCTGAAAGTTGCTAAAAATACACTTAATTTTAGAGGAGTAAAAAAAACTGCGGTATTACTGTTACATTTTGCGTCTCGATAGTTACCCTTGTTTCATAAAAAAATGACAAATGACATGACAGATCCCAAATAATTGCCCGCATAATATCATTTGCCAAAATATTACTTAGCTTACAAACTCTTCACGAATAATTGTAACGCAAACCTAATGTTTGGCAAGTGAACGTTTCAACAACAACTTGCTTACCAACCAGTACTTTTACCAATTTTATAATAAAATGAGCCAAATATTTCGCATCGTCAGTTGTCAATTTACCATTTCTAATCATTCAATTACTTAGTCGATGACAAAAGATTTGCATCTTTAGTTATGTCAGTTGCACAGAATATAGTAGAAGTTTTAGAATAGTTTTAGAAGTTAAGATAATGACGTACAGAATTTAGAATTTTTGAACATTATGGTTACTGAAGTTTAAGGCAAACGTGTTATATTTTCGGATAAACAATTTTAGAAAAAAAGGGAGTACCGTTTCTGGCATTGTGTGGTCACTGTTCTAACTTAACCTAACCTAGCTTAAAAAAAATAAGCGTGTGACGTTGCAAATTTCACTAAATTCTAAGAAAATTATAAACAAGACATGGCAATTAATTTTATATAAATTAAAATGGATTCTAACTTAACCTACAGTTTTAAAATTGTAAGTTACAAATGATTCTGTATTAAAATATCAGTGCATTTTTTTATTGTATAATTGCCAAAAAATCTTATTTTTGTCTATAAAATAATTGTCAACAAATCATTTGCTAAATGTTTATTGTCTAAATATTGTTTGCTGTAATAAATGATCCCACCAAAAACATTCTGTAAAAACTAGCTAAGTCTCGATGGAGCTGCTTGTTTATCTCTAAAAAGTAATGAAATCTAGGCAAAGTCGTGTCAAGTCAAAGGTTCCTTACTGCGATTTCTTTATTATTATAGTTAAGGTTGTATGACTTGGCCGTTGCACATTCTATGATTAGAAGTCCGTCTGTACTGGAAATATTTTTTATACTGTTTGTTTCAGGCTCGCCTATACATAAGTATTGTTGAAATACGCAGCTTTATCAAGCCTACAATTGACTGGTTATTGAATCACCGTTTTCCAAGTGGTAATTCTCCATCGACAATTTGTAGCGGTCCTGGCGACAGATTGGTGCAATGGTGTCATGGAGCACCTGTATTTGTACCCTTGTGTACCCTTCAACGGCCAAGTCACAGAACATTAACTATAATCATGAAGAAATCGCAGTAAGGAACCTTAGACTTGGCACGACTTTGTCTAGATTTTATTACTTTTAGAGATAAACAAGCAGCTCCATCGAGACTTGGCTAGTTTTTACAGAATGTTTTTGGTGGGATTTCACTTCTTTTTGTAGAAACATGGGCAAAGCAGAAGGGGAGGCATTCGCCCACCAGTGGGACGCTATAGGCTAGATTAAATTAGAAGATGTGTCCCACTACTCTGGGTTTTTGAAATGACAGTCGATTTTTTTATATACCTATAGCAGAAGGGGGCATTACCATATCTCTAATACAGCTGAGACCAGCTGAGGGTTCTTCATCAGATACTTCAGACCTTCGATTTTTGACATCATATGAAGTGGCCCACCAAGTTGAATATTTTTTGGATTTTAAGTATGTGATTATAGCTTACTGGATGACGAACATTTCTGCGTTCTGGTCTTATCCAGAGGTTCTCAAATAGGGGCCTGAAAATTCTGCGAAATGGTTCCAGTAAAGGATGGTACGGCAGTGTTTGCTTCGCGCTCGACTTGGCGGGGGCACTACCGTGCCCCCCGATTTGATGAACGACCAAATGCCTTTATTATTCCTTGGTAATAATCCAACGAGAAAAAATTTGAAAAAATGAAAATGTGTGTACTAAAATCATATCAAATATTGCATTGGTATAAAAAAAGTTGCTAAAATTTGTTTGGATTATGAAATTTTGGCAATTTTTTTTGGCAAAACGGCGGGTTCCCCGATAACATGCATCGCATTGGTCGTTGGTAGATAATTGTATCTTTTGTACACACCTCTCGTTACAATACTATCGCGATAACGGAGAAACCCTGCTGGTACCAGTTATTTTAATCATGTGCGTAACCTTATTGCTTTCCCGTAAATAAAAAGGTACTTAATTACTACTCACCCCAATAACTGTTAAATATACATGCGCTGAGATCTTTGACATTTCGATAGATAATACATTATTGGCCAACAATGCAACCATGTTAATGAAGATGAAGGCACAGAAAGCGACTGCCCCGAGCAGTAAATGTGTCACGGTATTGGTCACGTTCATGAACACTACGAATCCGGCGACTGGCTCATCTGGTGGTGGACCACTAGGTCCTAAACCCTCTTCTAATCTTGCGTGTGAAATCGGAGGAGCTGGCGGTGGTGGTGGCGGTGGCGGTGGCGGTTGCATTACCATTTTAGCCTATATTCTATTAAAATTTTCTTTTTCAAAGTTGCACACCGCTGAATGTCCACGAGCAAAAACGCACAGATATACTGGTCCAATCAATAGTTTGTTATCTCCGATTTAAGATAGCTTCGCAGATACTAATGTTTCCTATTTCGACAACTAGATAAGGGTGACAGTTAAGGCGTACTGATAAACGTCGACGATGGGGATTTTTGTAACCTACATATTTGGTAATATTAGGTAGAACCTACATACTGTTTTCTCAGAACGTATGTGAGGGCCAAGACAAATGGCATTCGCTTCGGAGTGATTCTATTTCTACAATCGCAATTGTTTCTCAATGATACTAAGCTAAGACCTATGCTCACGTGATATTTCGACAGCTTATGTCAACCCCATACATTTTTTGACTTTTCTACTAGCGTCGTCGGTAATTGAATGTTACGAATTTTACTTTGTCTAGGCCCTCTAGTCGTAATCGTAGCATAGTCAAAACACACTGAAACAAAAAAAAAATACGCTGATGTTTCTTTTCTAGTTTTTGCGAAGTTTGGGAACGATTCTAATACCGACTTTTTTTTTGTTTGTGTATCTGTTTGTCTCAATGTTCCAACATCATGCAAAAGCTACCTGACAGATTTGTTCAAATTTTGCGTATTTAAATTCCCTATAAGTCAGGTCAGTCTGTAGGCTCTAAATTATCAGGCTATTTGCTATGGGGGATAAGTAATATTGCAGATTTAACCTTTTTATATTATTGTCATCACGCTATATCTTTATGGAGCTAAGCAGTAAATTGCGACATACACAGGATGGATTCTTGAGATGAGGTAGGTACCTTAACCGTTGTCGCTACAAGAAAATGGCATTAAGAGACTGTTCTTTAAATATTTTAAACATTTTGATCTGAAAAATAGGCTGCAAGAAAATGGGCAAATTTCACAAAACATAAAATTGGATACCAATCTATCCTGTTTCTCATAAGGATCAAAAAACTCTAGGCGACCACTTAGGTTTGAGTCCGAGGCAAACATAAATCGCCGATACATTTCGTAGGAAATGAGATAACAAAATATCCACCAGTGTGATGTTGCAGCACGACGTGCACGCGGGCTCGCAGGGCGTGGGCCCGTGCGGCTGGTACTCAGCATCGGCCGCGCCCGCTCCCACCGCCCCGGCCCGACTTAAGCGCGCTCAGCCCCCTCACCAACTACCAGTGCGATAAATCTAGGCACAGGTGTTCTTACAGTAAACCCAAATTTCGCTAGTTATGTTTAGGTTGTGACAACAGTTACTTCACTGGGCTGAATAGGGAACGAATATAACGGATTGTTTCGCAAATGCCGTGAGGCAGCTAAAGCCAATAAAAAAAGGCTGGGCTAGAAACGCAACTGTCTGGGTGAATGAAGCAGATGATGTCGGCTACGATTTCCATTCGATCGGAAATTGACAAACCAAGTGACCCTGCAGAGAAGGTCGCTGATAAAAAGTCTTCTCTTAATATAAATATATTGTTAGCACAGAAATGAAATCACAAATAAATAAAGAAATATTTATTAACCTAAAAACTAATCACATGTGTTTTCATGAAAATAATAAACAAACTTAACAAATTACAATCACAGGAACAAAATAATCATCCATCAAATCAAGAAAATAGAGAAAGAAATCAGCACCGAACGGCTGGCGGACAGCGCACTCCGCACGCAACGCAGTCCAAACGAAAAGTGAGTCTGACTCATTTTTTTTTTTTTTTTTGCATGTCATCTCGTAGTTGACCTTGAGAGGTCGTGACTACTTAACCGGACTATCCTGTGGCTGCCTTAAGCGGACTCAAAGCCTCCAGCCAGGGGCGTAAAACTACTTACATTACTAAGCGAACGCTCGCTAAGGGCACCCCTGTGGGGTACGGACCTCGGCTTAGGGCGTCGCTGACGGGAGGACAGCAAGATGGGACAGGCTGGATCTGGATTATATTATTATTATTCGGGGAAAGCTACAGGCTCAGCTACGGCGCGGGCTGGCACTTCGTCGAGCAAGGGTCGGGGGGGACAATTACGTCGGGATCTTCGCGAGGAACCTCGGCGGCGAGGTCGGAATGCCGGTCTGTGTTTGTGCACTGTACTGGTGGCCCTACTGCTCTCCAGAATGAGAGTTATGTGGTCATCGGGATCGGTGAGGACATGCTTGGGACGGCGGACATGACTAATGGAGGAGGGAATATAGCTAGCGGCTTTCACAACCAGAGGGTTGCGGTGATTCGCGGCGGTCTCGAAGAAACGCTTTGAAATGCGTTTCATGTACTGACGGATAGTGGGAATCCTGAGGTCTACGTGGAGGATTTCGTTGCGAACGTACCAGGGGGAGCCTGTTATCCTACGGAGGAACTTGTTCTGGAGGGTCTGCATTCTATTGAAGCGAACGGGCTTGGCGTGTGCGAAGACTGCACTGGCATAGGTCATGATCGGGCGAATGCACGCTGTGTAGATACGCAATTTGCACTTTAGTGACAATTTGCCACGTGCATTTAGGACGAAGTGGAGTCTACCTAGAGCGACGGCGGCGCGCGAACGAGCCGCCTTAATGTGCTCTGAAAACGAGAGGTGTTCGTCGAGAACTACACCAAGATATTTGGCTCGCTTCTCCCAAGGGATCGGCTTGCCGAACATGGTGATCGGTCGAGGGGGGCGAGTCTGACTCGTCGCCTGCGGTAGTTTTATAGTGCGCGCCCCTCCCTTCCGAGTAGTACCCAACAATATAATAATAATATAAATAATTATTAGAAACGGAATAAATGCTATGATTAATTAAATTAATATTGTTAACCCGCCTTCTTTCGTTACTTCTTGTTTATTTGCTTTACCGAGTACGCTATCACGTAATAGTGTCATATTGTCCAATAATGTAACTCATGCTAAAAGTACTGCAGTCGAATATTGTTTGAGTGATCTGCCGCTGATGCATGATTTACTGCTGTATACTATATTTACAGTTATATATTCGCTTCTGTTTTCTTTAATAATACCAATGTAAAATGTCAACCTGTGTTACAGTGTTATTGGGTTTTTCTGTCAAGAATTTCTCAGTAGCAGCCCGCAATCTGGATTGTTGCCGGTTGATGGCAATAGGCTCTCCCCCTATTACATGGGACTTAAGCATAACTGGCGAAATGTGGGTGTACTATAGGTACACCTCTGCGAATACCTTCTGGGATTACAGGCTTGATGTTATATGTTATGTTACGTTGCGTGACTGTTAATGAGAAATCCCGTGATACAATCTATTGTTATTATATTTATTATGATAGCTGTTCGTCAGGAATAATCTGTAAGAATACATCAGTCAGTGTATGAGTGTTGTGCCTTTAGGTAGTATACTTCAATTTAATTCAATTCAATTTTTTATAATTTATTTCTCCAAAAAAGGTAAAAGTTTGGTACATGGTATCAGGTTACAGGCAGAGTCAAACCTTTGTGAGAGCTGGAGTCTATACAGATCTCCAGGCTCACACCCTTAAAATTATATAATTCAATTGCACTTACGTAATACAACATCGTAAAAGCTTCAAGTAATGAGAGGAAGATAAATCTATTTATAAAACAAAAGGGAGATGTGCTATGGGAGTCTTTGGAAAGTGTTGTGTGTCCGTGAGTACAACATAAGTCCTCACGCCCAGCCCCCACGAAGGGCACAGGACGCGAGCACCTACTTGCTTGAGAGTGTGTGTCTGTGTGTGGTTAAGAAGGTGAACGCGATCTGACATTAATTTAAGTGGTTGGATATTCCCGGTAGGCAAAACTATTTTAAAATATTTAGTATACTCGTATATTCAGTCTGCTCATAATCCTATTCAAGTAGCCATTTCGTTACAGTTGTTTTACATTTTGATCTGCACATATGGTGTATATTTAAAATTTTGTTTACTTTGTTATAGACGTAGCTACTGAGGAAAGGGAAACTACGTTGGGCCGAACACAATTTGTGCGGTTGGAAGGACAGACAGTATGTTTACGTCGTTTGGAGACAAATATGCATGGAGCATAGGGAGTTTGAGAGTGTGTAGTTAAAACAAGGTTAAGGATAAATAATTTGCGAACAGAGAGAACTGTACATGTATTGTAAAGATCGATGGTAGGAAAGCGGTAAGGTAGCCGCCATCCAACTTTCAAGAGTGCTCTTTGAGCACGTTCCAATTTCAGCATGTGAGTCTTGCTGATCCACCCCACGTTATTATGCAATATTGTATTAGCGATTGGCAGAGGGCGAGATATACAAGTCTTAGAACTGTAGGGTCCGCAGCGTGACGTAGGGCTTTAAAAATATAGATCAACCTGCGCAGTCGTGAGGAGAGGGTGTTTAAGTGAGTAGAGAATGACAGGCAATCATCAATTTGAACACCCAGATATTTAACAAAATTTATGCGAGAAAGGCAGGGGCACTTACAAACCGTGAGGTGAGGAGAGACACAAGAGTGGGCAATCAAGGAATAAGGGGAGGAAGGTGGTTTCCCAGTGGCAGTAAAAGAAAAGGTTAGGTAATTGGTTTTGTCAGCATTTAAAGTAAGCAGGTTTCGAGCCAACCAGTTGGTGACAAGGTTGAGTCCGGATTGTGCATGCCGGAACACCAGCTCCCAGGAGCTCCAGGAGTTTCGTGTGATATGTGTGATAGATTTTATAGCCTCCCAGAGTTATTTATTATTATTTTGTGAACTTGTTATGAGGGCCTTATCATAATTATTTTTAACAGCTTTGAGTATCATAGAGCAATAATTCCTGTATCTTTTGTACGTTGTTTGAAGTATTAGTATTATGATAAGGTTAAGGGTGTTGATAAAGAAGTCAGTTGCTTCATTGACATCTGGGGTGGTATAAACGTGGCTAAAATCGGTCCGTAGTAGGTCCAATTCAATCCTGACAAAATCTATTACCCGGGTCTGTCTAGCTTTTTTCAGTGAAACATTGGAAGGGTTTTTGTTCTCCAAAAATAGTAAAACAGTGTCATGATCAGTGACCGAAGTGGTGGCAATGAAATAAAAAGCTGCCTTTCTCGTTTTTAAAATTGGGTGGTCGAGGGAGGTGTTACCTTGTCGCGTAGGAAGAGTGTGGGCCGGTAGCATACCGTGCTAGGCGAGCATTGTCAGATATGCAGTTACACGTGACTCATTACTGTTATCGAAGATGTTAATGTTTATGTCCCCGGTCAAGATTATGTTCCTATAGGAAGATACAGATTACAGTACTACATCCAGAGAGTCCACGAACGCAGCGACATTCCGAACAGCAGGAGGGCGATAGATTGCGATCAAAGCGGTATCATTGTTGAGTATTAACAACAAACAGTTGGCATCCCGGACCAGGGGCTCCGAAACGGAAACTTGAAGGTGAGAACTGAAAAACACCACCACACCCTCATTCCGCGAACTATGTTGATTGGTAGTGACGTAGGTATAGTCATTGTTTGAAGGAACGGGAGGAGAGCTGAAAAGCCAGCATTCCGTAAGAACGATGAAATCCCAGGGTGTATTACTTCTTACTATCCAAAAGCAGCGTCAAGCCATCGAAGTTCTTAATTATGCTTCGGATATTTTGACAGTGAGAGAGCATTTTTGTGCAATATTATTGCAGTCCTCAATCATACAAGTTGCAGACTCAGCTACTGAAATACTGTCCAGGTCAGTCCGTATGTCATTTAAGTTATCGAATTTTGTAAAAGAGATAAAACATCAAGTTAATGCGACAGTGATTGAAAACGGTGGGATGGGCAATATCAGAAAAGTTATATTTATTATTCGGATAGTTTTTTGGATTACGTGCGTGCATAATTAAAGGTGAAAAAGTGCAGAACCAGCAGACGTCAATTGGTGCAAACTGGGATTCGAAAGAGAATGAGGTTGCGTATGACCTTAAGTAGTGTTGTGTGGAGTGTGTTATTACAAGCAAAAAAATGAGTACTATAAAACTAAGAGGCAAAAACAATGTAATTTGAGAGAGACTAAGTCACAAGGCGGCACCCAGAAGCTTATGTAGGTCGTTTAGGTCGTTCAGAAGCTTTTGTAGCTTATGTAGGGACTTCTTTATGTAGATTTTCCCATGGCTCGGCCAGCAGCTATCACATTTACCTTCTTTCTGGAGTCTGCGGCCCAAGTAGTATAGATGTTTGCCCAAAGAGGTTAGAGACTCTGCTATATAAATAGGTATCGGCGGGCCTGGCAGCTCAATACTGGCAGTTGACAGTTTAAGGTTACCGCTTTGCTTGTTATTGATTCTGGTGGCTTTAAAGTTGAAGATTTGAATTCCGCAACAACAGTACCAACGGTGTGCGAATCCTTTTTTGCTTTCAGTCTGTAAATATTATTGATTTCTGATGGTTTTATCTCTTCATTAATCACAGTGCCAATACCAATCTTACAGAGATGTTTCAATAATGAATCCTTACTTTCCGAGACAGTGGTAGGCAGGTTATTTATCTCAAGCAGAGCAGAGCGAGAGCAGCGTTCCAGGTAGTCAACTTTGGATTCCAGCGAGGAAATCTGCCTTTTAAGGGTAGTATTTTCTCGATCAGTTGCATCCAGTCGTCCTAATAGTTCATCGTACTTTCCGCTGACGAACTCCACAGATGCTTGGATCTTAGAGTTCTGTTCCGATATTTCGTCCATTGTAGATTTAAGGCAATCAAACTTACGGTTTTGTTTGGACTCAAGGTCAGTGAAAATTTTAGTTATTTCGGATAAGAGCAGTGAGTTGTCCGAGTCGCAATCCTCAAAGGGTGTACCATCGCCAAGACGGCGTTTTGTCCTGCGGTTCGCGTTAACGAAGATATCTTTAATTCGCTCCTGATCGCCCGAAAGAGCACTCAGTTCCGGTTCGATGATGTGTGGAGATTAGAGTCCAGCGGTGATTTTTGTTTGGGCGCAGGCGATTTTAATCCAGCAGTGTTTGGCTGAGGTGGAGAGCGCTGAATGCGAGGCATCGATAGCAATGCGACGTAAAAAAAAGTCAAAGGTACTCACGATTACACTTATGGGTTAGTGAAGGGTCGCACGAAGCAATGTATGTATGTTGCAGTCTAACTGTCAAACTGCGCTGGCCGGCGACGAACACAGGGTCTCAGAGGAAGCGAGACAACAATTATCAACACCGTGCTGTTCCCACGGAGGTGAAGGCTTCGCGTGCGGGGCAAAGTCTCGCTGTTCAAGCGACGGCGTTGCGGTGGCGGGCTCTCGTAGAATTTAATAATAAATATAATATGGAGACGGGGGAGGAGACTAGTCGCCCCCGACGACGCCACTACCCTCCTCCAGGAGAGTAGTAAGGCCACCAGCACACTACATAAGCCCAAAACCCGATCGCCGTCCTACCGTCCTCGCCGCCGAGGCCCGCCGCGACGCCCAAATCCACGCCCCTCCCGACCCTTGCTCGAGCCAGCCCGCGCCGCTGAGTCTGTAGCTTTAAATTCGTCCCTAATTAATATCAATCCTGATCCAGCTAGTCCCTTGCTGCCCTCTTCCAGCGACGCCCTAAGCCGAGGTCCGTACCCCACAGGGGGTGCCCTTAGCGTTGTCGCTTAGTTTTAGTTAGTATTTAAGTTTAAGTCCTGGCTGGAGGCCTTAATTTATTAGGGCAACCACAGGCAAGTCCGTCTAAGCAGACGACAACCTCATGAAGGTTGACCTGCGAGATGCCATTTATAAAATAAAAAAAGGGAGGAGATTAGACACTCAGTATGTACTACTACGGGATAGAGTCGTGTGCATGTTAAAGATAATTTTTAATTAGAATACAAAAACACGTCCACTCTCGAACACGGTATCGGGCGAAGAGGAATATACGCAGGCGTTCATCAATTTACTAAACAAAAAAGAAAAACTTCGCCAGCAATGGGAAATTAATACTGCTGGTGTCGACATCAGGACGAGCTGTTTGGGGCACCGGTGTGGGCGCGTTCTTTGAGGCGCCGACCAGCCCGCCGGTTGAAAGCGTCCCAAAGGGTAATGGCCGTCTGGCTGGTCCGGAGATACGCACGGTTTTCTGCGAGGTGGCGAGCCTCCTTGCCGGATTGCCGCTAGGGGATCTGGAGGCCAAAGGCCTCGCGCACGTATGGGATTGGCAAAACGCCGGGGTGTAACTACGCTGCCGCGAGAAATCACGGTACAGCGGACAGAGCTCCTGCGGGATCTCATGGCGACATGGAGGATGCGATTGTCGCAACCCAGGGCTGGGCACGCCACAATAGCGGCGGTAAGTCCCCTCTTTGAGGAGTGGTTGGAGAGGCGCCACGGCGTCCTCCGTCCACCTTCCGCCTGACACAGGTCCTCACCGGACACGGTTGTTTCGGGAGGTTCCTGTTTCGAATAAGGCGGGAGGAAACGCCCGGGTGTCACTATTGTGTGGATCGCCCGGAGGACACGGAGGAGCATACGGTGGAGGTCTGCCCAGCTTGGGCAGACGGCGGCGGCGATCTCTCGCGTCCGGCCCTGGTCCAGGCCATGGTACGGAGAGAGAGGGAATGGAAAGCCATCACCTCCTTCTGCGAAGCAGTAATGCGAAAGGAGGAAGCGGAGCGCGTGAGGGAGAGAGCCTTGCGCCCTCACGCCCCTACTCGCCGCAGGAGGCGCCCTGGGCGTCGGGAATCGTAAGCAGATTCTCGGCCACCATAGGTGCGGGCTTGCGGACGGCGAGCAAAGGGTAGCTTGCCGTCCGGTAGGGACCAGACCCGGGTCGACGGCGCGTCGTGTTAAATCGCGCGCCTCAAAGAGATGTCAGCACAAAATGACGGGGTCCGATAGGGCCGACGCCTCAGGGTCGCGGGTTATTCGAAAGAGTAACCGTGGCTCTGGCACAGGCAACTGTAGGAACGAGGGTGGGTTTTAGTCAGTAAAAGTCTAACACGCCCTCCCGCTCCGCCCAGAGCGGGAGAAGTCATTGATATTTATTGATATGATGATTTCCGAAAAAATAAAAAAAATACGAGCTGTTTCTCACACGAACATAGCTTGCTCCTGCGTCACCAGTCCTGAGTGTCTTCATATTTATTTTGGCAGCTGAGACCAAAACTACAAACATAGCTTATAGGAAAGTTTTATAAAAAGTCTATTTTAGTACTAGCTGTTGATCGCAGCTTCCTTACCCAGGTAATGGTCTATCTGTGTGTCACGAGCTGTTTCTCACACGAACATAGCTTGCTCCTGCGTCACCAGTCCTGAGTGTCTTCATATTTATTTTGGCAGCTGAGACCAAAACTACAAACATAGCATACAGGAAAGTTTTATAAAAAGGCTATTTTAGCACTAGCTGTTGATCGCAGCTTCCTTACCCAGGTAATGGTCTATATGTGTGTCAAATTTCATCGAAATCCGTTTAGCCGTTTTGGCGTGAAAACGTAACAAACAAACTCACTTATATGATGTCTTAAGGTATTTGATGTCTTAAGACTTCCGCGAACGTATTCGCGGGCGAGAGCTTCTTAGTAATGAGTAAGGGATAATGGAATTCACCAAATAAGAGATGGAGGATAGACTAGTCCCCATTGTTTAATACAAAGCTCTTTTGCATTGTATTTCGTTTATTTAATAAGCTAAATGTAAGAAAGACGTTGAATTCTTTACAAAGTCTGAATTAAACACATTGACAGTTACACATATTTAATTTTATTATAAACTGTGTTCACACTTTTTTACAATAGATGGAATAAGAGAAAACTATTTAGATTCGTTTCCGAATTTTATTTCCGGTCATTATCCAAAAGTCTAACGTCACTAATATGGTGAATAACCATGTACAGAAGACGAGGGTAGGTACGAATACATCTCCATTGACTATCCAGCTTTTGAACGATCTGTACTCGAAAGATACACAGAGGCTTCCGGTAGCCAGGAACATGCTGGCGATGCCAGAGATGTAGTGGAAGAACCGGACCCAAAACACACCGATGCAGGAAGACAGCTTGGTAGGGTACATAGCCAGAATTCCATTCAGCAAACTTGCGAGGCAGCACACGAGGGCAGCTAACGCTGAAATGAATGTTACGTATTGTTATACAAAGGCTGCCTTCGCTCTGACGTTGACATGCTGCGCTAGCGTTGAGTAGACGTGTAGTTGTGGCATTAAGATCATGTCGGCATGGCGTATACGATCAACGAACGCCAACGCTTGAATCGGAGCTTTGTATTCTACGTCCAAAATTATCGGGTGTCATAATTCAGTATTATAATGCAACGTTACCTATACCCGGACATATCTGTCTTATCTGGTGATACGTGAGTAAAAGTAATTAATAGTTATCCAATATTTAACAATGATGATTGAAACGTTACGTATAATCGATCCATTAACGATCGTCGTCCATCTAACGCATCAGACACAACCAACAACCAATGAAGCACCTCCCGAAATAATTGTAGAGTACCTAGCTACACACGTGCCGCTAGTCTTAAAATTGGCGACGACCTTTATTCGTGTTGAGTATTGAAGGTATCGATCACCGAGGGCCCATTTAATAAAACAGACAGGCGACAGGTCGCCGAAAACCAGCGCTGGGTCTCTGTCTTGCATAGGGTCGCAGCATAGCGTTTTGTGTGGATGTGACGCATGTTTTCCGCAACCTTTTCTTTGTTTTGAGTATTTGCTTTGTTTTCGTCATGTTTACCGCAAATACACGTTTTTTTCTTTCTTTCTTTCTAGGTGGCGATAATCCGACAATTTTACAAGTTTATTCAAATTCATCGTTTTAGTGGTTTAAATTATTAAACGGTATAATTATTGTGAAAAGGTATGACTTATGTCAGTTTTTCACAAATAAATCGCATTGTCATTTGTATTATATAGGACCCAGGTCCACGTGATGTCAGCTGTATTGCCGCGCACGGGTCATCGCTGTGATACACAACACTGCCTGGGAGAGTAGGATTGTTTAACTTTAACGTTTTCGGCGTGAGACAGCCTTCAGTATGTATCAGGAGCCTAGTAACGTGCTGATCACTAGAATATGGGCATAACAGTAATCCTGTGGCAAAACGTTACTTTCTCTTAAGTTTAATGGATCTGCATTGCAAGAATGGTTCCCGACCCCAACGCACTTGGTAAAAGCAAGGAAGATTACTGCTAAAGCAGTATTTCACAACATTGTAAATGATTATTCATACATATATCGTTTGAAATCATGCCACTTACAGAGGCTATAAGTTAGGCTTGTAAATCGCGGAGTGCATTTATAAGCCTTCTCTATAAATAAGTGCTATAATAACTTATTTCCTTCAGGTAACTTTTACAACTTGCACAGTTAAACATAGGTTATACCTCATATGCGATGGCGATTTCAGAGTGTATGAATTTTAAATTGTATGCACTTTAAAGAATTTCATAATATCATGGACAGTTACTACCTTCAATACGTCTGATCTCGCCAAAATTCGTAGGTACCCTTCGGGGCATCGCAGTATAGCCTATGGGCGAATCCGTTAAACAGTCAGACACATTTTAAGAGTCTCATCGTTCGGCTCAGCAGTTTCGTATGTTCAAATTCTATTTATGAGAATAATACAGTTTCTCTTTAATCTGCTCCAAACGATTTATTCAACGATCTGGAAGAGTACCAAATACAAATTCTACATCACTGATTGGACTGTGGCAGTGATTACTTTATACATCCAATTCATTTTGTCCATTTCCTTTTCGTGTTCGTTTCGTTAACTGTGCGGACATCAATCGCTATTAAGAATCAGGTTGCCTATCAGTGCCTAGACGCCATGAGACGTATGGGTAATTCGCAGTTTTATCTAGGCCCCAGATAAAGCTGTCGAATAAAAGAACCTAGGGTGACTCTTTCAAAACTCGAATAGCCAAACGTGTCATTTTTATTTTATAACCGATGAAAAAAAAAGGAAAAGTTTCTCAAGTCTGTAATGAATGAATAATGAATGTATTTGATGTATAACTTTTTTTTTATTACAGGGTAACCCGATGTTTATTTCATTTTAAGGGGCCATCGAATTATGTAATATTTAAAATTTAAAAATAAAATCTACCCCTAATGAAAGCGTAGACAAATTGGTGTGGATTGATTTTCTACTAAACTTTTAACTTTGAAATTAATTAAAGTAATTATTTCACTTTTTTTTCTCTTTATTAAGTCGAAAAATCCCGACCAAGTCTGTACGGTAGGCCAAAATGCTGGACATTTCCGGATAAATCGAGACGGATAACTCTAGCTTTATCAATATCTCGATCACTTCGCTGTACCAGTGGAAACTTAGCCTCACTTTCCATTTTAATCACATATCATTTTAAGTGAAATCTATGAGGTGTACTCTATACTTAAAAGATTTCACTATGTAATTGACTATGTGCAGGTTTACTCTTTCATATCAATCTTGCATTCTGGCAACGGCTTTGAATAAAAGAGTTTCTTTTTCTGGTCATGAAACTTCCGATTAAAAAATAAATAGAAATTACAAGCTTTTAACTGGAGGAGTAAGCCCCGGATCTACAATTTTAAAAGGGGATGTAGAGTAAAATTTGCCAAAATTTTCAACAAATAATATGCAAAAAAAAAGAGTGAATGATTCAAATTCTCGTTTTTTTTGCAAAACCATCAACATCAATGTCCTCATCGCCCTCTTGTAAGTGTGTGTTCCGAAACAGACGCACATTTCGGTTTAAGTAAATGTTAGGTTTGTACACTAAGCACACGCACTTTGTCGAACATTGCGCTGACGAGAACTTGAGCGACCAAGAAGTTTAAGACCTGCGTATCAGACTGCCAATTGTAGTAAAAAATAATCAGCTTTTTTTGTCGAATGGCAAAGGAAATGGCGGATACAGTGTGAAATGCCGCGCCAGGAGGCGCCTAAGGATTTTGTATTTTGTTCATTTTCCGTATTTATTTTGAGCAAATTGGCTTGTGGCTGGCCGCCCCCCAATATTTGCCACCCAGTGCAAGCGCAGCCTCTGCACCCCCCTAGATCTGTACCTGGGAAGAGTTTTATATTATTTCCTTCGTACGCAAGGTGGTAAATTATGTTGGCGATATAGGTACGTAACAGTGAATCTTTGGTACTGTCTATACTTACCAAGTTTTCCATGTATCGTGTTAAAGTGAGAGCTTTTCCGAAGGTATATGATCACGGTCCCTGCAGTAACCAGGACGGCTGCTAAGACCTGCAGTATCCAGTGTATGTGTTTCTTGTACCGACGGGGTATGAACATCGACCAGCTGTTGAACGGCGACATCATAAGGGTCCCCTGACACATGCAGAATTGGTACTGAAAATTAATGTTCGAGATGTATTCGTGACCAATGAGCATCATTTTCCTCTGCTTGCTCTGACTTCAAAAGTAGTTATTTACTATGAGTTGACAAGAATAAACGTAATACGGATTTGATTTTATGGGTACTGATATAATAAAAGGAAAGTGCCATAAGTCACTATCACCTTTGGCCATCCTAATCGCCACAATCTGCCACTGAGTTAAATGATGGAATTGCACTGATATGCACCTATGAATTCAGCTCACTCTAATCTCTTACGTTAAAGATGAATGAAATAGCCCCATCACCATCATCTCTACTACCTTACTATGAGCAGAGGAAAACAAAGGTCAACGATTATAAATAATTGTAAAAAAATATTACCCCAAGAACACACAGAATAATGTGTAAATCAGTGCGAGTAATAACTTCTGATCTGAACGCATACAGCAAACAAACAAACACTGTGAAAAATAATAATATATTAACGAGCACATTGATCGTCAATCTCACTGATTTATACCAAGCACTGTCAAAAACTTTTGACTTTTCTTTTTCTTTATTAAATATATTGTCTGTGGTGTCTGCCATTTTGTCTACCCGTGAGTAACGTCAAAGCAAATAATCCACATTAACGGTTAAACAGTGTGTATATATGGTAGCAGTTTTTTATTGCTCATTTAAACAATTGACACTCAATAAGACGATACGAACGAAGGGTAAAAGGAGTGCTATCACTTTTATCTAAAGTACCATTTGCTACGTTATAATCTTCAAGTCTAAAGGTGCCTACAGATTTACAAGATTTTTGACAATCGCTACTGCCGCTCGATATGCTGTTTTTTGTCGACTTGCAGCTTCTAACAGGTTTGAATAGAATATAATAAAATTTATTTTTTTGTATCAAATCATGGTACTTACAATATTGGTTTTAATAAAAGGATTATATATGGCGCGGCCTCGCTTATTATTTCAAAATTATTTTAATTATGTTAAATCAATAATAAACATAGAGTCAAACAGTCATTTGATGGTACTTACCTACTAATAAAACATGTTTACTAGTGCAAATTGTAACTCAAATGTTAAATGATATTTATATCTGTGAATTGGTTTAAAAAACACTTTCAAAATTAAAATTATGTTTTTAAAACTAGATGAGTTCGGTATTTCCTAACTGACTATTCTGCGAAGAAAGATCGAAACAAACTCAGAGATCACAGTCTCTTTTAAAGCCCAGACAAAGTCTTGGTCATGCCATATGAGGACCGTGCAGGTTTATGTCTGAAATGGTCTTTTAAGGAAAGAACCACACAGATTTGAGTAGACCTGTCCAGCCAGTGCACGCATTTATCAATAACCGTGTAACTGAAAAAAACGCCCCCATATTCCACACTATACAGGGTGTTCCGTAAGTCGACGTCAAGCCAGAATCTTGTGATAGGTCAGGTCAAGTAATAATAGTTAACAGAAAAAAAAAATCTTTGCTCTGTATTTTTAAAATAACAGGCATAAAAAAAGAGAAAAAAAATGATTTGATGACTTTATTTTTGAGTCAATGACCGCAATCATAATCATTTATTTGTCAGATTATGGTACGTCTTAAGTTTATTCAATGGTATCGTCACATTCTGCCGTGTGGCGTGCAAATATGGGTACAAGTACATACATTTATTATAGGGTATAAATAAGTTGGTGTTACTTATGGTTTAAAAAAAAAAAAAAACAGTTCACATGTATTTGTTTATCGTATAAACAGCGGTTTAACAGCGGTACACCCAGACACGGCAACTCGGTGTCACTAGATAGGTAATTATTAACTATTCATGAAAATTAGGTAAGTACATGGTTTTTTTTTGTAGATCGCACTTCTTTGCAGCAGCAGCAATTCTTCGCATTCATTACATTGCACATGTCGCTTAAATATATTATCATAAACGCAACAATTTATTTAGTATATACATAATATGATGACTCTATTATCTTTTTATTAAAAAAATCCTTTACACAATAAAAGTATTATTACATATCATATTATATGCAATTAAGATTAAAAGTATTTCCTTAATATATTTCGAATATTCTTTTTAAATGTACGTGCAGTGATAAAAATATTTTTTATCGCAGAATGTACTTACCTGTTGACATTCAATCATTTTGGGTTTCAAGGTCTTTATTTTGAATTTATGTCGCCTGCTATACAAAATGTACAGTGTTCTTTCAGAAAAACTGCTGACGTTATACTAGCTCTAACAACAGCTTTATATAATAACTTTTAAGTCCAGTTATTTTTTTGAAGAGCTATTAAGGTTGCACTAGTCAATATTTTTTCCATTCAAAATCGGAAGGGTATTACTCCATGGTATCACACTGTATGTACATCCAAAGTTAACATGATAGCGTTTTGTCTCATTATTAAATTTTCAGATAAGTAAAATAAAAAGCTATTAAAAGTTATGACTCGACAATTTTTTCTTTTTCTTGCTAATTCTAACGCAACTTTGGGCGTTAAATAAATAATAAAACAAGTGTAAAATCTCCAAAGTAAAGTCTATTTTTTAATAAGCTCTATTTGTTATTGTTCTGCAGTATATAGTAATTGTAACACTGCCATTACTAGCCGGGGATTATATATTATTTATTCGTATGGCAAACTGTTTATTTTATTGCATAAATGTATGAAAAAAAGCCTCAATAAGGGCTTGGACAATGATGAATCGTAATGTAAAGAAATGGTGCACATGAGTGGATGTTTTTTTCTAAAACAAGCTTATTAAAACAGCTTGAATAGACTGACTAGAAAAAGAACACATGCGCTGCATTTGTACTTCTCATTATGCATTGGCTTTTTCATAAAAGTCCATTTTCCAAAGGACTTTTCGTAATTTTTACGCGCTCGTTTTCCTATGAATTTTAATAACGGTGTTTGTGTGCGTGCGAACTAGACGTTGTCGGTGTAGACTAGCATCTAACTGCTCATCGCTGATCATCTGCTCATCTCTATCGGACACGATGCCAAGAGTGACAGCGTGCTTTTTGGGCACCAGTGACTTCAAGCCCACGACTAGTTCAACCTTAACTAAAGACTGCATTTCTTCTGCCCCAGAATAGAAGACAACATCTGAGTAACGAAGAAATATACCCGTGATATGCAGAAAGAGCAACTACTGCACTTGCGGAAAGCCTTAAACGCGGTAAAAACAAAGTTAGTTTTTTACATGGGTGATGTATGTCTAATTACCAATTGCAATACTGGTCGAGAATAAGTCCTTGTTACCTATTCTTAAACTTCATTTATTATTAGTTGTCTTTGACAAGCGACTTATTATTACTTAGTTTTTGAAATTATGTGAAACAATTATTAAAAGAATTTAAACTAAAAATGACACAAAGTCGATATCGATCTTCCGTTACAGTTTTTATTTGATCCCACATGTCGATCGTCAAAAATCGAGCAATTCGGTAGGCACGGCACAATAATGAATTTATAAATAGTTTTGGGAAAATATAAACAAGTGCACTCCGAAGTAGTTTTGGTGAAGAGCTGACGCGAGTGGTTAGGTGTAACGATTTTGAACAACTAAAGATTGGTGCACTAAGTCCTGTCCTTGATGCTCGTTCATTAGAATCTTAATTAAGGGTGCTCTCACCTATTTTGTGATTAGTAATTAAGGAAGTAAATAATAACAACAACCAGTGTTTAAAGCTTATTATTTTTGTACATTGTTATATGCATCATTAGTACAGACAAAATCTATTAAACGGTAGGCAAAACTCTAGTTAATTTTATCAAAAACCAATTAATACATACATAATTGTGATGATACAATGTTTTAACTAATACAGTCGTATAAATACTAAACAGTCAGTAAGTAAATGCACTGTACATATAAAAATAATTATCTATTTACACAACTGGACTCTAATAATACAGAACTGACTCTTTGACAATAGAATCGGTGTAATAAGTTATTATGAACACTGATGCCTGTGCCACACATCTGCGAATACCGTTCATCACGATAAGGGATGTGTGTTAAGGAATCACAATGTTACATTAACACCCCTTACTAACAACATTTTCGTAACTTGATTAGTAGACGTGTGGAATCGGCATTATAGTTTCTATAAGTACATACCAAAGAAACTATTACAACAATAAGAAATACTATTTTGTTCTTAATCTAGATAAAATAGCCTAAGTTGCATTACAAATGCAAAATGAACTGTAGTTCCAAACATGCTTTTATGTAGTAATTAATCTCCTAAGTAATACACAGTACCTATACGAAATTCTGTAAAATGCGTCTCTATTACATGGTTACAGGCAAGGTTATAAACAAATCTACGCATACAGGTGCTCAACTCGATAACATGTCGTGCATTATAATGTAAGAGATAAACAAATTTTATTTTATAATTTTGAAAGTTCTACAGTTCACAAATCGACTCCAAAACTCGACTAAACAATCTGGAGATCATGAAACTATTCCTAATACTTACAGAAACTCGAACGATAATCACTACTGAGCCGCGCGCACACTGTATTACTTATCGTCAATAACAACAAACGTTTTAGTGTGAAGCACAGTAAAACATTGAGTAATTAACAATTTCATAGAGCATTTGTATGAGTCATTTAGGTAAGTCAATCCGATATCTAGTCTTAGACTGGTTCACTTTGGCTTTGATTCAGACTTAATACTCTGCAGTAGCATTGATATCTTTCCTAACGTATTAATCTAAGCGATGTTACGTGTTCCACTTTCATCGTGAAAGGATTCTTTCATTGTAACAGTGAGTATTGGATCGCGTAGATCAGTTACGAGCTTATGCGTGTGAGTTGGTGTGCGCAGGCGGCGCCGCGGTCCTCGGCTTGTTAAACATTACTTTACATATTCTCACTATGCGTCCATTTTGTATCACAATACGTGTCATAGCGCCTTAGTGTTTCACTGCTTGTACCTGGATGTGAGAGAAACTTGTCAATCGAAAATACTAAATAGAAATCATCGGAATTGTTGTAGAGCTGAAATGCATGAGAAAAAAAATCTTTTGATAACTATGAACATTTTATTTCCATAAAGCTACCCTCCCTTTCTTTAAAAGTTATCTTGTGCAGAGTCACCTTAAAATGAATGTACAAAAAAAACGGACCTATATGTATGCTTAGTCCATATAAGGGAGAACACATTAAAAACAATAACTCACTCCAACCATTGATGATTTACCGTCCGTGGCAGGATTTGCAGCAGTACTCGGCGTAGTACGGGTAATGGCACAGCCGCGCTTGCACCGCCAGCGCGCAGTTGTTCAACTTGTCCACGCATGCTCCTGCGCAGATACGAGAACAGTAAGTAAACAGATGACTGACAGTAATGATGATGATGATTGAGTTACAAGGTTAATATTAGGATAGAGCTGGTCTTTTTGTGAACGAAAAGGACAACCCAAAGTTGTTGGCTGGATGCAGAGAAACCACATAGAAAATCGTAAAGAAGGTCGTGGTCGTGGAGACAATAATACAAGTGAGCAAAACCGTGAAAATAGTAGGAATTAATATTGTCAGGCAGAAGAAGAAGAGGTAGAAAGGATGGAAGGGATTATAAAAAAGACCTGAACGAAAAAAATAACGTTAACAAGCCCAAAATAATTACCATCTGCATAAGATCTGTCTCTAACATTCTGTGCAGTGTGGCTTTGGTGTCTTGTCACACGTTGTTGTGGGTCTGAAACTATAATGAAGCATTTTGGAAAATCATAATTTTACAAAAAAAATGTTTTGCTAGGAAAAATATAACGGGCTCAATTCAAACCTAAAGGAGGAGCATTTACAACAGCCGTCTTGACCGGCGGTCTCGTGGAGCATCGTGAGGGTACACAAGACCGTCTCGCTGCAGGACGCACTCCCGCGCAGTCTGTGTCACGCGCCGCGCCCGCAGCACCCTCTGCCCCGCCGCGCGCACACCACACTGTTCGGGACTGGACTCCCGCTTCACATGGACCTTGACACTGCAGAAAATCACCAAAATTAGGTCCTGTAACATCCTACTCCACTTTGAACTGCCTCTTACACAAATAATAGAAAGAAAAGAAAGAAAAATTGTTCATTCTGCACAAACAAAACGCACATTACAAAAATTGACATAATTTACACACAAAGTAGCCAAAGGCCTCGTACTCTGCATTTAAAAGTTTTGTAATTTTGTCCATTGTTTGATGTCACTCAGCACCAAAGACAATATACATTGATCTGTGTGTTGCGACGCTGGCAAATGACAGTAAAACAAACAATAATTATACAAAAACAATCTGCCGATTCACTGAGACACAACACACACAGTCATCCGACTACTTTTGTAACAAACAAACAACAATAATACTACTTAAGAGGTGTATATGTTACTTGTGCCTCTTGAAATCGTAATATTTCAGATTGCAGTCTGCAAATTGAGCTTATAAAACCCACCTCAGTATAATTTCGATAATATGGCTACTTAGCCAGAATGAAAAAGAGTAGGTAAAGCACAATAGAACCATTAACAAGCCATGAATTTTCTTTCAAGTCTTTGAATTATTTCAACAGAAACAAAAGTGGGAACTTTGACTTGGTATAATTATTATCTCTCCATTGTGTCGTTGGTCTAGTGGTCGCAATCGCTACTGCTGAGCATGAGGTCCTGGGTTCGATTCCTAGGTCGGGCAACGTGTTATTGGGTTTTTCTATCTGGAATTTCTCAGTAGCAGTCCGAAGTCTGGATTTGTGCCCGGTAGATGGCAATAGGCTCGCCCCCTATTACATGGGACTTAAACATAACTGGCGAAATGTGGGTGTACTATAGGTACACCTCTGCCCAACCCTTCGGGGAAACAAGGCGTGATGTTATGTTATGTTATGTGTGAATCAGAATCAGAATAAGAACTTTATTTGCTAAGAATGTAGGTACTGGTATAAGATGTTGTACATGAATTAATGATATCGGCTACGGCTACTACCTTACGGCGTGCTAATTATTACATTAATTAAAATATACAAACAAGTAAATGTTATAGTCAGGTACATTAGTTTTACATGGTAAAAATTTCAATTAATTCAAACTGAGTAATGAAATCTGCCTAAAAGAAATGCAGTTACTTACCTTAGATTTTAAATATTTTTCCTTAACAGTGCTGTTTTGTTATTACCCGAATGTAGCAATTTCTTGTATTGGGATCTCAAGGGGCCATTATGTGTTCTTATATTCGCCAGAGACGGAAATAAGTTAAGCTTGGTTTTTACAAACATTCCCACCTCCAATAAGTACAAACATGTAAATTTCAGTATCCTCAGAGACCGAAACACAAGTTCACAGCTGTATTAGCTTTTAAGTTTTGACATAAATCTAATACACTGTTTCTGGGCTTTAAAAATCTCCTCCCTCTCACTACCCCAAAATATGATTCCAAATCTTAACACTGATGCAACCAACCCATGATAAGCTAGTAGAAATGTATCATTGCTAACTTTGTGTGATAGGTTATACAGTACGTAGGCTGATTTATTTAACTTCTTACATACGTCAGCGGTTTCCAAGTCAAATTGTTGTCAATCAGGATGCCTAGAAATTTCGCGATATTAGTTGTGTTGTTGTTGTGATCTCAATTACATTTGTTTCGAACAATGTTTTTGACAGTTGAATGGCTTCTGACGTCTTTAAAGAATGACCGGCGACAAAAAAATGAGTAAGGTTTGGATTAATTGATAGACTTGTTATGTACTCGTTGTTTTAACTAGCCATTTTAGTGAGGGCGGTCCCAGCAACATTGGCATATTTGGAATCATTGTCCTAATCGCTACGAACATTCCACTACATGAACCTTGATCTTCTATTCATGGAATACCAACCTAGTTCTAATGAGTCACTAGGGAAATTAATGTTACGTCATGTTTCTTTTAGAATGTTGAACCAAATGTTCTTCCGTATGTCGAAGATCTTTCAAACATGCGAGCCACCTGCTATTACACAGACGCACATGCTTTATTTCAGTTAAGTTCATGTAGGTAGGCAGGCATGTCTATCAAACAAACGTTCATCGTACAAACGGACTCCGATAATAGAGCGTTACGCACTCACAGAGTTTCAACATTTTGTTTGAGGGACCAAAACCTTCAATTAACCCTCTTCTCCTTTGCCTATCATTAACTCTTTCGAACTCTCAAATTGTGGATGAAGAACTGGCTTACCAAGTAAATTCATCCTAACTTTGAAGGTTACTAATTGCGAAACCACTACCAAGCTATACTTAATGGGGCGCTGCGGTTGCAATTATTTCCCATATTTAAATTGATGGGTAGAACGTCTAACTACTGAGTACTACAATGTCGAGATCTGTTGTTAGAGTAAGCTTTACAAACCTAAACTAAGCTCGTTTCGTCATTTGGAACGAGGAAAATTGTCTACACTCCTTTGTCTGTTGAGCCATGAGATTAATCTCTAGATAAATGGTTCAGTCTAGCTACCCTATATAGAGTTATTTTACCCTTCTTTTGGAAGCATTTTTTCAAGGTTTCGTGTCTACAAAAGGTGATCTTTACAACAGATTTTAATAATGTTAATTATTATTTATATTTAGACCTAAAACAATTCGAAATTCCATCTTTGTGAACCGACTCGAATACAGAAATGAATACAATCCGGTAGATACTGATTATAAGCGTGTATCACAAGAAAGGCGACCAAAATAATCAATAATAAAAATCGTGTATGAGAGACCGGGAGTCATGAAGGACTGCTCACAACATCATGAGATACACACCCACAGGTTGGCACAAAAGTTAAATCCTACATATGAATACATACAGATGTAATAACTTTCTAGCATTTCTTTTTCCACTTACCTCAGTCCAATCGCTGAGGTACCACGAGGGACTGCAAGCGCCCCCACAAGCCCGTTCAGCATCAGGCTTGGTCCCCCTACACGACCCGTCACGTAGCCTCCTGCCGTTACCGCCGATGCAGATCACGCCTCGGACTTGCTTACCACCACAGGTAGCAGAACATGCAGACCATTCACCTTACAGAGACAAACTGATTACTACACCTCGTATTAGAGCAGTTCTAGAATTTATTTCTGTAAATGCAGATCTGGGCTTTTGACTATTGTTACTTCTAAAACCATAAGTTGAATAAGGAGACTTAGTAGAAAAAAACGCATTAATAAACAAAAGTGTGTTTTAGAAACGGTCCTTGAATTGCTTTAAAATTTAATTCATCGTTGAACAAACCAAATCTGGTGACCGGTAGGTATTGAAACATCTGCATTCAATTGAATTCGAATGGCCTTAAATTAGTCCAACATCAAATAATTAAAGGCTGACGTAGACATTTTATATCGTAGGTAGTAGAAAATATGACAAGTAACTTACTGGTAAACCACTGCGCGTCACACTGCTTCCTGACTGCACAAGTTTGTGTTTGCTCCGGGGCTCGGTGAGAAGTGCACCCGTTAGGATCTACGCAGCGTACTCCACGAGATTGTACCCCTCCGCTCACACACCAGCCAACGCACTAAAATGCAGGACCTTTATTTAAATGAGACTCAGTTGACCAAATACATAGATTAGTAGCTTATTGACGCTCTTGGATTAAACACCGTTTGGAAATGTTGGGCCTAGCAATCCATAAAGTTTTTGCCCGAAAATGGTTATTATTCGGGATCCAGGCCGTGTTCTCATAAATAACGCCAGGGTCAGACCCTTATCACATTTAAGTGTAATTAATACCTTTATTGGAGAATATAAGCACCCTGACCCGTTGTAGGGGTTAAAGATAGAGGTATTTTCTAAATATAAATTGGATTGAATATTGAGAAAATGTTACTGTACGATAGTATTGTTTTGCATGTACGAATGTATTTATTTATTATGAATTAAATACAACGGCCAAGGCCAACTACGTATACTAAGTATCATCTTCCATTCTTTCGCAAACATATGAAGATCTGTGTTTGAGTTCGGGAGAGCGTTAATAGCGGCTAATGCCCGATGAATATGTGACTTGGAGTGTGCAACTGTACGGCAAGTTGGAACAGCCAGAAAGCGGTGTTTTCTGCCAAGACAGTAACTGGCTGGGACAAACAGATTGCAGATTTCATTATGTAGATCAGGAACATCAATAATCCCCCTAAGAATTTTGATCATTACAGTCATCTGATCGCGCGATTACTTCTTACTAGAGAATTGAAACATAAGCAACTCAACTGGAATTTAGTGGGATACAAGAGAGGATAATCCCATACAAGCGCCTGTAAAGGAATCTGAGGAATGCTTTCTGAACTTTTCCTAAAGCCAGCGCATACTGTTTCTCAAAAGGATTCCATACGCACCCACTAAGACTCAAACTATATTGTACCTGTATTGTAAATGCATTGTATTTTCAAACATACCTGAGACCACTCGGTATACAGCCATCCTCCACCAGCGCTGTGGCTGTAACTTGGTGCAGGGGTGGTCCCAATATCGTTATCAGTCAAGTTCGTCGCGAGTGATATCACTGGCCCTTCTCTAAACGTATCAGTCCGGTCTTTTGGTCGCACTTGACGTCTAGCGTCAGGACGCGGTACACTGGTCGTGGCAGCTGTGCCATCACAGTTGGGAATGTCACACAGTTCACTGCTTTGAGGCATCGGCAGAGGACATTTTTGGTCGCTTATCTGGAATGCAAAAGGTCAGTTACCCTTTAAATGAAAAAAGCAAAAGTATTATGATGCGAAGAGATTCATAACGTTTCTACTGTACCTTTGTGATTCCTCGGGCATGGTCCTGAACACAGCCCACAATTCGCGTCTTGTGCGCAGGCCCACAAACTGGGCAGGGTCCCCAAGCAGCTGCCCTCCAGCGTGGAGGACATGGATTGCCTCCGCAGCGACGTCTTCGGGCCGGGGGCGGACCACCATTACAATGGAAAGGAGACACCTCTTTATCTCCCTTCTCTGTCACTTCAGCGCACTTGAACTTCCCCATCTGAAGCCCTCCTCCACAGCTACGCGAGCATTGCGAAAATTCCAGAATTTTCCAAATAAACTTTCTGCTGCCGATGACATTGCTCTCGACTTGGGATTGACTTTCCAAATTTTTGAAACCTGGCACTTTCGATAGTGAAGGCTCAGATTTCGGTTCGAGGTCTCGCAGATGTGTCTCGGTATTGTGATGCCTGTGATGGCGCTGCGCTGAGTGGTGAGGCAAAGGGTTAGCTGTCGGTATATCGTTACTGGTTTCGTCTGGTTCCAAGTCAGTAAAGTATTCGTATTTTATATTCGGATTTGGTTGTGTGTATAAAATCTGGAAGTTGATGTCATTCGTTAGTCATAATACTGTTATTCTTAGAGAAGGGTCAACACTTTTTACACAGTTATAAAGCCATACCATGATATCGATGGGGTGGTGTATGGGCCCGTGCGCGACGACGTTGTCGAGCGAGCCCTGGCGCGAGTACAGGAATCGCGCGCCCGCCGCCTCGTACGTGCCCGCCGCAGACACCGCGAACTCACCGTTCATTATGTACGAGCCGTTGGATACTTTCAACGCTAAACAAAAACAAACATTTGCACTTATCAAATAAGCAAAATTAAACGAAAGTAATTGAATAAACAATCGTTCAACAAATTGTTGAACTCGGCTAAATTGCTAGCGGCTGCGTCATGCGAATAATTAACCACCAATTGTGCAAACCGCTACCTCCATTTATCTCACAATTTGCGGCGTAGGCGCCTCTATTGAAGAGTTGCGCCGCAGTGCGCAAGTGCAATTCCCAATAATCGATTCGACATCGATCTTTGCACTACCGAACACTTCATCTCTCGATTAAGAGGTCTCCTTGTGACCCGCTTTTAATAATATACGAGAAATTTCCAATAAAAAACCGACACAGACAGTTATGATGACTAACTTTTTAATGAGAACTATTTGATGTACCAATTTTTTTGGACTTTAAACATACCTAATTTGGAGTTACCCGACCAGATTTATTTTTAGTGTGTATCTTACCTATGTAGTTATCACTGGGTGTGACCTCGGAGACGTTGAGCCGGCAGGCGCCGCGAGGCACGGTGGTGACGTAGGAGTAGCCGAGCGGCAGGCGCGGCCGCGAGAACAGCCCCGACACCAGGCGCCGGCCGCAGCGCAGATCGCGCGCCGCCGCCGACGACAGCACGCCTTCGCGGCCCACCGCCTACAGGGAACATAGATCAGAAATTAGTTAAACATCAATAACGATTGATGTAATGAGGATATATCTCTGTATATCTCTCTGATATATCTCTATCTGATCATCTTCAACCAAAAAAGAGGGACATATTCCACAAATTCTGAAAAACTGGTTGAACGTTTAGGCTTTTTTTATGGAAATGCTGTTGCCCTGCCCTATCCTATATCAAAATTTACGATATTCATTTGTTCTGAATACCGTAACCGGATCGCTTGTCAAAGTCCAAACTTACACGAACCGCGAAGACTTTACAGACATAGATGGTTTTGGCTATCCGGAAAAGTTTTTATTTTCATTTCGTAACATAAATGCTGTCTGTACTATCTTTCCAAAGTGTACGGTTACTCAATTTAAATGAAATAACATAAGCAGTCGAGCGTCAACACAACCAATTTCCCGCCCCTATCATGTCAAATGCAAGTAGTCGACTAGTCACGCTACTAGAAATGATGCATTAGATACAGTTTCATGTAGAGCAGTAAGATAGGTGTAAATCACCGTGAGTATTAAGTTGTCATCGTATTACACGGGTGTCTGGCAAGCCAGGATTACAACTTCATAACGAACATTGACAACAGAATATTCACCTCTGTATAAATCCTACTCCTAAATATGAATGCAAAAAAAATTGGTTGTCTGTAAAGTCGGTTTACGGACGATAGTTTAACGTGACAACGTCATAACAAAACATTTATGAAATATACTTTTATGAATAAAATTGAATAAATTTATTTAATTTATATCTGACTATGCAAAAATATTTTTTTCCATTTAATTTTAAATAAGAGAAAACATTCTATCAAACTTTTTTATCTTTCATCAATTATATGAATAACCACATTTTTTTGTAAATTGTAACATAACCTATTATTACTGCCTTCGCCTACCGATGCTACTTTTTTTAAAAGTAGCATCAAAAAATACTTCTTACTACGATCTACTTCGATACTTTACACTTTTTCGTGCATGCCACGTCATAAAAGTTACAGTTTTTTTTCTGTTTGTTACTGTATTACGCTTGAAAGGCTGAAGGGTTTAGATCAAATTGATATAAAATTTGGCAGGTGAAGTAGACTAACACCCACATTCTAAGTCGTAACCTCGAAAGCTACTCGACTCACAACTATGTCGAGGAGACCTCTAGGCGTGCCTCGAAAGACCCTCAAAATCGGTTTTTCATCGGTAATTCATAGTATTCAGATTTAGGAAATTATAAGGAATGAATGTGAGTCGAGGTGATGCGTCGCGCTTACGTCAATATTCGAAAAACTCTTCAAATATGAAAATTATATAAAATAAGGTTGTTATGACTGCCTCGTTGGTCCAGTGGTCGCAATCGCTACTGCTGAGCATGAGGTCCTGGGTTCGATTCCTATGTCGGGCAACGTGGTATTGGGTTTTTCTATCTGGAATTTCTCAGTAGCAGCCCGAAGTCTGGATTTGTGCCCGGTAGATGGCAATAGGCTCGCCCCCTATTACATGGGACTTAAACATAACTGGCGAAATATGGGTGTACTATAGGTACACCTCTGCCCAACCCTTCGGGGAAACAAGGCGTGATGTTATGTTATGATGTTATGTTAAGGTTGTTATGGTTAAAACTTCCTTGTTGACTACCTCAAAGAATCCTCAAGGTAGATGTCACCGTACCCTATATTTGACAGTTGGTTCCTCAATTCAAACTTACCTCGACTCAGGAAACTGGTTAAGATGAGGTGTAAAATTGCAACTATGATAATCAAATCACTTAAGAGAGTTTGAATCAAGTCGGGTGGATACTTTTTATCTGAGTACGACCCCTACATGAAGAACTTTATCTAAGATGCAAATGCCTGTTTATAATACAATTAACCGAGATGCGAGAGCGGATTTTCGTAATAACTTAATTAGAGTCTAGATATTATGATGAAAGTTCGTTTGTTAAAAAATTCACAAAAGCGTCTGGTTCATGTGTAATCTTGATTTGGGTTCTTTTGGCTCGTAATTAATCTCTTGACTTGAATAATATTTTGCTAATTGTCGATCTTTTGCTGGCCATTGTAGTTATGGTCTGAAGAAAGTGAAAAGCCAGCTGGCCTTTTTATGTCAATTCAACATACGTGTTGAAAACCTGTATTAATCCAGATTAACCATAAGAGAGCAACAGCTTTGATAAATCTACTTTGTTAGCTTAGACGATACTTATTTACTGTTATGATTATAACTATCTACTAATACTTATAAATTTAGATCAAACAATTTCTGAAACACCCGTTATCGATATTTTGAACAGCATGCGTGATTAGGTGAATACATTTCCAAGTCATGGATTCAATTAATTGAAATGTAAAGCACGATCTCGTTATTATTTTATTGTAGGTATTTAAGACATAATGTTACTGTTGTACAGCTCGATTAATCGCGTTTAAATAAGTCTCTTGACGGAGCTACAGGTAGACCAAGTAGTAATAGGTACATTAATTACAGAAAATGAGATGTCTAACAGTGTTAAGTTTTGTTTTCACTATAAAATTAAGTCTGACGATGTAAACATTCGAACATAAACAAAGTTAAATACTCATTGTAGACAACCGAAAACTTTTAACAGAAAAATAAATGAAGCACTTTTCAGCACTTAAATAAAATTTTAGGTATTCTTAAAATGTTTGCACATAAAAGAAACAATAACTGTTTTAAACATATTGTAACACAGCTAGGTAAATATTGAAAGATTGAATTAGTTTACGTTGAGCTAATGTTGTATCTAAACACGGCAATAGGAGACCGTTATAAATAATCCAGTAAGAGCTTCATTCTTCATCCAGCTTAGCTAATTGACAAATTGTACGATACCAGCATATCGAACAAGTGTTCAATGTTATAATGAAGATGGCTGATTAGCATTTCGAGACGTTGAATACAGATACTGACACCGTTGAGAAAATGTTTCAATGTGTTTGCGTAAGCGCTGAAGCTGCCGCAGGTGCAGCCTTTGCCAACTTTTCTAAATTGTTAATCTTGATACGTAGAAATCTACGGCGGCGCAGTGTGGTTTGTTACATCGTGTTCAACTTAAATATTTTATTCACGAACTAGTAGTTTGTGACATAGTGTCCTATATAATCGTTTCACTTCCTGTTACTACGTAAAGATCTCATCTTTAAAACATCTTAAATAATAACACGACAAAGAAGTAGTCAGAACTAAGCAAGTACATTTTGATCTCGATGTTAATCCTTCGTACAAAACCGGACTACAAGGAGGAGAGGTCAAAAGGAACGAGGGTGGTGTACTAAAAACATCTGGCCTACACTGCACTTACGAACATTTCGTAATTATTAATGTGACACTAATGCATTTAGAACATTAGCCGTCTCTAATGTGCACTTTTATGAGGCTACAGTACAAGATAAGGACAGCTAAATCTCACTTTGGGACCATAATCAGACGACCTCAATGCAAGAAGGGTATTTCTTAATTAAGTGTGACATGATTCATTTTAAAAGGCAGTAAATAAACTCGCCCTTTGTGTGGCGATCGTCTTGCGCTGAACGGGAGTTAGGGTGTCGAAATTGATGTATGGTTCCGCACGTAAGTGCTACTGAATCAGTTTTAATGCAGGCAATAATTTACTTAAACTAAAGAGACGACTTGCTGGGAGATAACTAACAAAGTAAGAATTGTTTTTATGCTGACACAGAGATACATTATTTATTATTAAAGGAACAAAGCCGACAGACTGTCGGGAAGAGGAGAATAAATCAAGGGTGGTACCGATACCTGATATAGGTTCCGGTATAACACTTTTGCCCAACAATTACTGACCCGACAAAAATATATCTCTAAACCAACAGATCTTTGGACAAAGACAAGTCGTGTCTCCAGTATAATTTACGACTCAGTAGCGCTGAGCAGTCGTCAATATGAATTACGTGAGGTCAATACTTTAAACAAAATAACGCAACCAATCTTAAACTAATTGAGAATGTTGCAGTAACCGTCACAATCGTTGCGGCCCGCCATTAAATAAAAACCCACTCATTACTGTTTAGGTCGGCCGAATTCAGCAGGGCAGTTAAATGTATAAAATACGAGCCTTGTCACTTTGTCTTATAAAGTACTACCACTTGAGCCATGAACTGTCTGAACGTAAAAATACATTTCCAATTAAAGGCAGATTCATTATTATACAATGGGACGTTATTTGTGCATTGAAATCTTTAAAATATATTTTAATATATACCACACACGTATTGGTTATAAAAACAATGTTTGAGGTACAGCAGACCTTTATTTATACAGATAATCTGAGAAACATTGTAATTGCAAGGTATTATAATATTTTTCAGCTGTAGTTCGTTCTAACAACTTCGATCCTTAATGCAATAATCCTAAGTATTATTTTTATTTGTTTTATTTATTTATTCAAAATCTGTATAAACATTACGTTACATCATCCTATTCATTATCAGCCTCTTATGTTCCCACTGCTGGGACACAGACCTCCTCTCTGTTAGAGGGAGTGGGCCGTAATCCACCACGCGGGACCAGTGCGGGTTGGTAGATGTCACAATCGAATTTTTGGTTCTAAGACATGCCGGTTTCCTCACGATGTTTTCCTTCGCCGATTTGAGAGCAGTGGCGATGAAATAATTTACACAAAATAAAGCGCCTGGGTTCGAACCTCCGACCTACATCTCGTAAGCCGCGGCCGTTACCACTGGGCCACCACTGCTCGTTACATAAATTCTGCCAAACTGCATAACAGTTTGTCGGCAGCGGTTCTCGTCTAACAATAGATTACAAATTTTGAAGTAAATGTGCTTGTGTCATACATATACATAGTAAATATACAGGCGCATAAAAAACAATGAAAACTCACATTTTACAAATAGGCATTTTCGCCAATCTATGGTTCGTTACAAACATATCATGGACACATTGAGAGATAATGTTTTGTTAGAACTTTTTAAGTAGGTCCTTAGACATTTTTTTTTTTTTGGGAATGGCATCTCGCAGGTCAACCTATGAGGTTGTCGTCTGCTTAGACGGGCTTGCCTGTGGTTGCCCTAATAAATTAAGGTCTCCAGCCAGGGCTTAAACTTAAATACTAAGCGACAACGCTAAGGGCACCCCCTGTGGGCTACGGACCTCGGCTCAGGGCGTCGCTGGAAGAGGGCAGCAAGGGACTAGCTGGATCAGGATTTGAGTGATTTAGGGACGAATTTAAAGCTACAGGCTCAGCGGCGCGGGCTGGCTCGAGCAAGGGTCGGGAGGGGCGTGGATTTGGGCGTCGCGGCGGGCCTCGGTGGCGAGGACGGTAGGACGGCGATCGGGTTTTGCGCTTGTGTAAGGTGCTGGTGGTCTTACTATTCTGCTGGAGGAGGGTATTGGCGTCGTCGGGGGCGATTAAGGTATGCCTTGGTCGGCGAATACTACTAATGCGGGAGGGAGTGTAGCGGGCGGCCGCTGAGATCAAGGGGTTTGGGTGTTTAATGCCACAGTCAAAGAAACGCTTCGATAAGCGTTTCATGAACTGGTTTATGGTAGGCATTTGAAGGTCGACGTGGAGATCTATATTAAGGACATAGAAGGGGGCACCCGTGACCTTTCTGAGGAAACGGTTCTGGCGATGACGTGGGTGAGCGTGCGCAAATACAACGCAGGCATAGGTCATGATGGGACGGATGACTGCGGTGTAGATGCGCAGCTTGCATTTAAGTGACAGTTTACTACGGGCTGTCAGTACAAAGTGGAGCCTGCTAAGAGAAAAGGAGGCGCGCGCGCGAACCGCCTTAATATGAGCCTTAAAGGTAAGGTTTTCATCGAGGATCACGCCTAGGTATTTGGCTTGCTTCTCCCAGGGGATCGGCTTACCGTACATAGTGATCGGGCTGGGAAGTGGGGGAGGGAGTCGACGACGTCTCGAGAAGAGAACCGCCTGACTCTTATCGGGGTTCCTTAGACATATCATGCAAGATCAGTTTTATAGGTAGCTCATTCAATAAAGTTATAACTCGTATGATTAGATAATGACGTATGAGTAGAAATATCCTCTGTGTGGTCCCTGGCTTTGAATGGGCCATCTTAAGGGCCAACCAATCTCCTCTCTTGAGTGATCTAAGAGGCCACTAAAGAATTATTAGTGGATAGAACAGCACAATAACTATAAACCAAGGATGCCCCCGACAGTTTCGCATATTCTTAGTAAAGAGTAAAAACCCAAAGAGATATAAAATCACATATACTTCTGAATATCGCAAATGCTCATTCGGGCTACCGCAAGGCGGTGTCCTAGCACCATTATTATTCATTGTATAAATTAATGACATGCCTAAAATTATTTCTAATCCAATGATCTTTTTGCGGACGATAGCACAATATTATTCAGTAGCAAAAATGATGAGACTTTCGAAAATGTCATAATGAATAGTATACATGGTATAATCACGTGGCTTACCCAAAATAACCTAAATATTAATCTAGAAAACAGCACTTACATCTCATTTGAACAAAGAACAAACAATAAGAAACTAGATAATAGATATGGCGACAAAAGTATTCATGAGACTGATTGTACTAAATTCTTAGGTATCTGGATCGATAAAAAGATGAACTGGAAAACAGATATTGAAAATGTTTGCAAAAAACTTAGCCAATGTTCCTATGCCCTGTATAACATAAGGAAAATCTCAAATCGGCCAGCATTGTTAATGGCGTATCACGGATATGTGTCATCCACATTGCGATACGGACTTGTCTATTGGGGGAACTCAACTGATAGAGCTTCATATCACAAAAGAAATGCACATCCAAAGCACAGACAGTTGGCATTTGATTCAGTTAATCACAGTCTCCTTCTCCAAAAACTGCATGAAAACGGCATAAAGGATATTGCTCACGACATGTTCAGGTTTTATCTCTCTAATAGACAACAAATTGTTCGGATTGGTGATGTACAAAGTAACTGCGAAACTTTGACCTACGGCGTACCGCAGGGTCTCCTGCTGTTGATACGAGTATTATATGTGAATGACATGCATAACCTAAATCTGGTAGACGACATAATACTTTATGCTTATGATACTAGCCTATTTTTATTTTGGAAACAATATCGAAGAGGTCATCGAACAAGCACAAAAAGATTTAGACACTCTCTCTAGATGGTTACAAGACAATTTGCTTACTGTTAATACCTCTACAACTAACTATATTATTTTTAGTGCTAGGAACAAAAATGTCGCAAACAACTCAAACCTATACGTAAATTACGAACCTATATACCAAGTTCCTTCAGAGAAGTATCTTGGTCTCCATCTAGACAAACATCTGACATGGCAGGCACATCTAGATAAATTAAGATCTAAACTATCTTCTATCATGGGCGCGCTTCGAGGGATTATCCGCTGCTTGCCGACATCTGTTAGGTATATATATACAACTCTATGGTAAAACCTTACCTAGAATACCTAATAGAGGTGTGGGGCACTGCAGCTGAAACGCATTTAAAATAAATCGAAACTTGTCAAAACAAAATAATAAAACTCTTATTCCATTACCACTATCTAACTCCGACAGAAAAAATAAATAAAGAAACTAAATTGATGACACTATCACAGATATATAAATATAACACATGCATACTAGTACATAAACTATTAAATAAAAATATGCAATCAAAAATAACATTTACATAAAAAGGCCAAACACAGAAACGAACAACATTTGCTTAAGACCACCACGAACTAATTACGGAAGAAAAAATATACTATACGAATTAGCAGAGGTGTATAATAAATTACCTAATGACAATATAGAGTATTATACAAAACTATTATTATAAAATGAGTGCACTATTATATAAGTATTATAATAGTGCACTCATTTTTACCTTTTACCCACAACACTGTAGACATTGTGTGTCGGATACGTAACATATTTAATTACTAAAAACTACCCTCCTCATAAGTAATTCAAATATTTCGTTTTAAGATGACCTTGTATTCTCATAGTAAGTGAATTGTATTCTTTTTGAGAAATAAATGTCTTAAACCGTAAAATCTACAATAAACTACCTAAACACATCATGGAAATTAAATATATAGACCTATTTAGAACTAAAATACACGAATTTCTAGTTGAGCAATGTTATTATTATATTAATGAGTATTTCAATGAAAGAAGCTAAGCCTGCTACAGTTAATTATTATGTTGTGAAAATCATTTGTTATTTATTATTTTGAACTTAATTATTTGATAATTCTGAATTTAGCTATTAGGTATGTATTGTTTATTATTATTTGATTTATTTATTAATGATTTTTAGAATTGTGATTTATTGAATTTTGTTGACATTATTGATATTTTAATTTTATTATGAGGAAAAATATCTTTGTATCTCTGACCCATGTTTGCAAATAAATAAATGATTAATTATTATAAAAGAGCTTAGGTTAGCAGGATCAAATTCTGAACTAAGCAGACCACAGATGCAATCAATCAATCAAAAGAAATCTGTGTCATTGAAACCTTTCATAAATCAAAGAAAATTGACGTAGAAGCTGAAAATGACAAAAATACAAATAGCAATGACATAACAGCTTCAGGTGAACAATTTTATAAAACAAATACGACTTTAAAAGTATTGGAGTGGTATACTATAAAATACAAAACTTCTTTTAAAACTATGAATTGATCATTAAAACTGGAACATTTGGTACACTTGTATTCCACTCATATGCATACACAATTGTACAAAGTTTGTATTTTCTCTGTGCAATCAGTTGTCTAGTCTACGCATATGTTACTTTATTACTTTCAATTGTTTGTCGTTTATGGAACGGCACACACGCGTACACAAGGCCGAAACGTTTAGGGCATGCAATTTATCTCAAACGTAAAAAAAATGGACAATGAGTTGTTAGACCTGCGCAGAAAATAAGGAAAAAATCTCCAAGGCGAATGAAATAAAAATGTCAACGGTACCATTATAATTTACGCAAGTAGTTAGCACCAACTATAATGGCTAGAGTATGAATTGGCGAGGTTACATTTGTTATTCTAACTGGACCAGTCGTTGAATTTCCATTATCATATGCGATGAGGTGCGCTCTTTGAAAATTATACATTTATAAGTTCGCTTGTCTCTTTGCAGTTTCACAGAATAACACAGACAGTATCCAGCGTGCCGCCGAGCTTACAACATTCATTAAAATGTACAACTTTAATGACTCAGACAGGTGTCCTGAAAGGCCTGTTTCACATTCAACCATCTAACTACAACCGCAGTGACTCTGCTATATCTCACTTTAGATTAGTTTACGCTTGAGCGCTCCTGATCTAAATTAAGTCTGAAAGTTTTATTCGTCTTTAGGCATATAGGGTCGCGACGTCATTGGTAGTTTAGCGAAGACAATGGCATGCCATCAGTGTGACGTGAGCACAAAATTTATGAAACCGGAATATTCAGGTCGAATGAACAACTGTATCAGATAAGTGGGATTCTAAATTAGCCATTCAGTCGAAGTCGGCAACTAAAACAAAGGTGGCTAGGGAGTGCGTCGGAGCGACTATGCAAACATCCATACGCGCGCGGGCAACTGGGTCGCGCAGTGTTTATCATGCAACATAATAGCTCTTATTCAATATGAACAAACAAGTAACCACACTTTAGATACTCCAACAATACCGGAGTTGCATCCCCAAGCTAACCTTTAGCACTTAAGGTATAAATTTAGCAACAATACATATCACCGGTATTAAATATTTGCCGATAGTTATAAAGTTGAGCAAATGAAAAACGCGTGACTATTCAATTGAGAGGTTTGCACGGCGTTTACGAGATATCCGTTGTCAAACCCAAACAGAGTTACGGCATGAATGGCGCCAACATTCCGCGCCTATACCGTGAGCGTGCGCACCACACACATGGCTGTATCTAAGTACAACGCAATAGCACTCGCCAAATAATCACTGACCAATGTTCCATAACCAACCAAGAATTTCCGACGATAATGCTGATTTCCTGGTAGTAAAATTGAGCAAACAGTTTCAATGACAGACTTTACGATGAGTAAATTAAATACCGCCAGAAATCTTTTCTGAAGAATTTCAAGATCGTCTTTAATCTTCGAGTAGTATTTTATGAGGCTTTATTGCGTTGATATGATGAAGAGAAAACACGTCGTATTTAGTTATGAGGACAGTTGTTTTATATCAACGTAATTTAGAAGATGGTAAATAATTTAAAACACATTTATGAAGAAGTTATTGGGTGACCTCAAAAATGAGATCAATAATCAATGACAAAAGAATATTATAAATTGGCGTACGTGTGACCTAAATTGTCGAATGACCAAGTGTCGTCCGCAAAAAATTTCTAATCAACGCTAGGTGACCAGAATCATCTGAGATGGACCGTCTAGACAGTTTTACAATTTACAATAATTTACACGTTACCAATGATGTGATTTATTTAATTGACAATGATCGATAGGAAGACAAGCTATAACATACACACATTTAAGAGGGGTTGGGTCTTATATCAAGTTGCCTGTATTTGAGGTGTCTTTCACTTTCACAAAAATATCGATAAATCACTAACTAATCCTTGAAACGCAACTTTGTTGACACTGACAGTGACGGATATAATCGACTTCACGTTATTCCGTCGATGCTATTATTATAGTGGAGTAAGTACTTGAATATTATTAAATGGTAAATGATCCATTTTTGGAAATGGTTGAAGCCAGAAAACATGTTTATGTATTAAAGTAGTTTTTATTAAAGTTTTAGTGTTTTATTAGCTGCAAGAGCGAGCGAAGCGAGCTCGAGACTTCGGGATCCTCGAATTGGGCAGGTTATGTGCAAAGGGGATGGCGGGGTCAAATGAGCAAGCTGCTTTCTTATTCACCTGAAAAAAAGATTTAACAAAAATATACTCACCAAGGCGATCACCAACATAATCACTGGTACATTCACCATTTTCATTGTTCGTTTGATATTTTGAACACTCACTAATGTCTCTTCTTACACTGGACAAACGTATAATTTGGTCAGTAAAGAGTCGCTTGTTTGACAACAACACTATCTTTTATCGATAAAAATCCTCTTAAGATAAAAGACTGTAGTATCCTACAAAGCAAGTTAAAACATCTGAATGATTACATCTCTGTATTTAAGTACGATTAAATTGATATAAATTAATATCTTAATGTAATATTATTGATAGGGCAAGTTTATGATTTGTTCATAACAGGTGATAACCTACATTCGTTTTTAGAATGTTAAACTAGTAACAACAATAAACATTGGTATCTGTTTAAAATGCCGACGTTTCTATTCAGATTGGGCATGTAAGCAAACAAGAATTCGTTATGGACATAAGCGTATGGAATTGAGTTTAACTTTGTATTTACATTCATTAGTTACGTATTAATGCTTGCCTAAATCTTAATTAGTGAGTCGTATCTAATTATCTACGAACCTACTTATGGTCTAGTCGTATGTATTTTGTGTTAGTAGTTAGTGAGACAATAAATGTAATATCGCGTTATTATAAACTTATACGTGACAATAAGTTATGCAAGCGGCATTGACAGATAAAAAGGTCTGTGCACTAACTAACAATACAGATCATTCACGAGTGCATATCTATGCATGGCTAACTCATTATCTTCATTTAGCGCAGACACTAATATTTTAACAAATACTGACCGTGGTACAAATTCAGCAAGGATATCAGAACGGCAATGAAGATTACCCCTGAGCTGTAAAAAATACATTCTTTCGTAACTTTTGTACTCAGATAGGCTGCGTGTTAATAAAACATTGAGCTATTGCAAACATCTGAAGGCGAGATAACGAGCAACGAGATACCACCGACGATCGAGACGCACATTTTTCATGTGTTTACGTAAATTTTTAAGTTTCATTCATCGCTACAACGCTTTCCAGCAGCAAAAGGAAACAGTAATCAGTTGCCCGAACTCATTTATCATAATATGCAATTCCTTTTCTCATTTACATATGTATGATGTTTCTATATTCTGTTCATTTTTCTTTCTCGGTACAAAATAAGCAGTTTAGTTATGAGGGATTCATCGTAGTTTGTATATAGGGTGGAACACATTTGTAGTGCTTGTAACAAACAGATTATAAGTATTCGATGCATGAAATAATAGCTGGTTTCTTTGTATTACATGATGTATATCTAATTATTTTAATAGTTCGGACGCGTAGACCCGAAATAGACGGCAGAGGCGCATCAATCAATTCGTGACGTTTTTTATTAGCCACAAATCAAACGGCTGTATTTTTTAAAATGTTACAAACAAAATCGTAAATAATTTACGATTTAAAATGTTTCTGTCGGCCAGTTTGCTAAACCTTTCCAAGGGCGTGTTGTAAAAAGCAAACAACTTTTACAACATCTTAAAATAGATCATCATCATATTGAAGTTCATAGCGTATTTTGCGTCACATTGATTTTATTTTTAGTTATAATTTACACATGTCTATGAGGAAGGTTGTATTGGAATAGGTTATCTCATAGGGTTTAATGATAGTTAGATCACGTATTTACATAGGTTAGGTGGAGCAAGATTATAAGATCGTAATTTAAATAAGGATTCGAGTATGTGTACTGTTAGGCCTTTTGTACGCACACGATTTTCTTGCCTTGAAAACCTACGGTTTATTCACCGTGTGTAGGCACGGTCGTCAGTATTGTATGGATCACTATGGAAGTTTTTTTGATGGACACGTTTTTTTACGGCTCGATTTATACGCCGTACTGTAACGAAACCGTTCTGTGTTCAAATCTCTACAGCCTTACACACTAAACATAGATTGTCTTTCACAAAAACGTGTTTAACAGTTGTTTAAATTAAACAAGGCTTAAACAAACACGATTTTTAAGCACGGAAAATACGACACGGTTTTATAAGACCCTGATTGTCTTCACGCAACTTAATTTCGAAACGAAAGTAAAATAACTGTTTACAATCCATTATGTCTACACATTTGTCTAGTACTGTTTTCCGTTCTATCTCATTTTTCTTACGTTGTGATTGTAACAGTTCCCATGTACGTGAATGACGGTCTCATTGAGCTCCGGACACAGTTCCTGGCTTCCCTCCAACACAATTGATAACTCTATTCTCATAATATTTTACTTTGCTATTAGCTGCTTAGTGAATTCTTTCGGAAACCTATAACTCAGATCAGAGTTGGCGCGTTGCAATGTTTGTAACTTTTTTCAGCTCTAATGGTGCCATCATCGTTAAAGTATTTTGATGTGGTTTGTGGAAACATCTCAATTCTTGTTAACTCTTTGTCTAAATAATAGCCGTTTGTTATTCAAAGTATTTTTCAGTTTTACAACTTTGTTGTCAAAAGTTTTAATGAATTTATGGTCGCTTCGTAAGTTTTAATGAGGAGTATCATTAATTATTCTGATTTCTTTTGGTTTCATGTTAGTAGCTTTTTTATAGTGGTAATAGTCGACTTTAGAGTAAAGTAAAGTGTCGACAGAAGAGAGCTTAATACCGTGATTGTTTTCATATCTTTTGTTAAGGGTAGGTTCTAACAATAAAGACATTACTTTCTTATAGATAAAAATTAATAATGTTGTCTTGTGTTACACAGCATGTAGGTTATTATAATATGAGCAATACGTTCAACTAAGTAACATTAAATCTCGCTAACAGGAAAATTATCGTGAGCTCATAATTCAACAACTCGAAACATAATAACAGTACTTAATTATAAAATTAATAAGACAACTTTGAAAAAAAAAACCCGTTACACCGCTTATTACCGTCTATATTTCTTCAAAGCGACGTTTAATCGTGAATTTGAAGTGCAAAAAAGCTATCAATCGTTTATTACATTACGTTATCATGTTATTAAGTCCATACATTTATGAAAAAATAGATAAGTGTTCGATAATAAAGTGCGTACGCGGTAGTTTTGTGCAACTGTGCCTTAAGTGAGTGGAGAGTGTTAATTGCCTTGTCGATGGACCGATAAACGGCTGATGATAATAGCTCCCTTTATAGGTGTGGTCCCTCTACACGCAATTACCGCAAGATTTATTTCTTATAAAATGTATGCGCTTCCCTATTTTTAAGCCGTCAATAGGAGTCTTGTACTATTTTTGATTTCTTCACAAATTGTTGGACGTTGTTAAGTGTTAGATTTACTTATAGATTAGTATGCGTGAGTAATTGAACGCTGTGTTGCAACGCTTGTGATCCCCAGGGGCTGGTGTGAAGTTTTCTGATGTTTTCCCACAGTTCATCAATGACACCATTTACGTATTTTGTAGAGAGAATTTTCCAACTTTTGTTCGACTTCAAAAAGAAGGAGGGTCTTTATTAAACCCAACGCGTTTAAAAAAAGTACTCCGATAGTAAGGTAATTTGAAGAAAAAAAACGCGACAAATGTAGGATTCTTTTTCTACCGCACTACTGTTTTATCGTAATAAAAACAAATTAGCCTCTCGAATTTGCGAAAAATCGTCATAGGTCTTTTGCAACTACTAGCCTAACAAAGTTGCCTAATCTAAAAGTTCAGTAATGTATATTATATCAACAAGACTGATTGGATTAAACATGTAATCCTTAAAGAATTTCATATAAAACGCAGATTTCTGCGATAAAAATATTGAAAACTTAACTATTAATACCAGTTTGGCAACATTTTTTATTGTGATCGAATTTAGATGACAAGCTAATAAATTTTTACAAATGCGATAATTATGTTAAAAACCTATTCATATTGGTCAGTTATGTGTTAACTAACATGATTCTTGTGAATTTTCTGCGTATAATATTTCTATGACGGTTATTTGTATGAAAATATCGAAAATAAATTTTTGTGCCTGTTAAAAAGACGTGATAATGTTGTCTGACCTGACGTTTTAATTAAGGTGGACTATTTCCGTGTCAAATGTTGGCATTGGGCCTGTGTATTGTATAGGAGATAAAGGAATTTATCAAACACATTTTTTAATTAACGTTTCAAACCACATACGCTTCGCAATCGATATTTAAGACGAACTATTTCTATAATAAACCAATCCTCTTGTGAGGTCTCGGCCGTAGATTTATACTAAACCTATAAATAAGTTGATAATCGTTAGATAGTTACATAAATCCTCTACTGAGTCGAAAGTTTTGTAAGCTAATAATAGCTTCACAAGTAAATCTTTTAAATTGAAAGGGGCAAGACCTGCAGCATTTTCGTAAACGATTACGACTAATCTGTTGTATTTTGACAGTTCAACAACATTAATTCCGTTATTTACATTGTCGTGCAGATTTTTTTTATTTAACTTATGAAGCAATGTATTAGCAATGTGTTTCAAAACGATTCAGATTCCGATTGATTGTGTATTACGCAATTAGTGTACGAGTGAGGCACACATAATTTAAAAAAAAAACATACTTCGCACTGTACTTTTTTATTTTGATTTTGATTGTTACTCTTATAAATTTTACCTGCTTTGTGTGCCTTTTAGTCTGTGCTAAATAAACGTTTTTTTATTTTTTTCTTTCTTTCTTTACAGGCCGATATTCAGCCTCAGTTTTGATAGAATGGATAAATTATTATACTCACTTAATACGGTAAGCCGTACGCAGCTACGGCATACGACGAAATTAGCTTTTTTTTTTGTAATAACTTCTTTGGAGTTTTAATTCTTGTTTTAATTTAAAGATATGGAAGGGTATTTGTTTAAGTAAGGTTAGAATATTTTGTTCAAAACAGATTTTTCTTTTGAAAATGCTAACTTAGGACGATGCGGGTTGTCGCGACTACATAGAAACCTCCCGGAACACGACTGATTATCTACGAGACGAAGAGTCCGATTTAAGATGGCGTTGGTTATTTATTACAAAAGTTCCTATTGAATCTAAAAGACATAAAAACTAACTTGTTATTTCCAAAACAAAATATGAATATACTTTCAGTACCTACTGCTAAGTTTCTAAAGTACCTAAATAAAACTTTATGGATATAGAGTAGTTAATTATGAACGTAATCGTTTATTTTTCTATCTGCGGTAAGATGAAGTTATGCGGTTTTATTTATTTTGACCTTATACCTAATACCTACTGACCTATTTGGCTGAGACGAACCAAATCTATGGTTGTTAGTACTTATAAAATAGGCACAGGTCTTACATCAGTTTTTTTTTAAATCTCTTTTTCACGCTTATCTTGCTTATCCGAGTAAATTTAAATCGAATCCTACGTACGCTTGTGGTAGTCTTTACTTTAGAACTTAAATATTATACAGAATTCTAACTTAACAGATACAGAGATGAATTTTGTAACAATAAGTAAATAATAAGTACAATATTGTTCAGCGTCCGCAATTTTCGTATTAAATTGAAATTCAATATACCGCACGTCATATTTAAATAGTTACAGCTAGCCCAAGGTAGGCTTAGACGCACTTATAAGTTGCTTACAAATACATAATAACGGTAAAGAGTAAAATTCCCGGAATCAAATAACCAAGTTTACGCTGAGAGTTATAATATTAAATTGGAATTATATTGAAAATAAATCACGATTGTTTACATTATTGATTCCGTTAATAAATTGTGAATTTTCTAAATTTTGTAATGAACACCGTGGATTATTAACTTGGTTTAGTGTTTGGGTACCAAGACAGACACATGTTGAACCTAGTTTGGCACCCGCTGCTTAATCTGTCTAAGTCTTCTGTTTGTTAGAATTTCATACCACGATACTTCTTGTATATTTAAGAACTTTGTGTGGGTTAAAGAAATGAATTTGAATTGATTGGACGCTTGTTTTCACAGTGAGTTTATGCAAAGTATACCTAAGTAGGCTCAGAGAGTAGGCAAGCAAGGAAATCGTGGTATTCATATCTCGCACAAAATTGACATAGAGAGATAATACTGTCCCTTTAGCCAATTTAGGGCAAGCAAACTGTTATGGTTAGGGCGCTTCGAGGACGCTGTAGGCAAACTTTAACAATATTTATTATATTTTGTAATTGGCCCATTTTTGAGGAGTTTTATCTTGGCTGTCATAGATTAAATAATAAACGACTCGACGTTGCGACACGGTTGCGGATAGCAATCAGTTATGTTCTACGTGGTCGGGTATTCAAATGAACGTATCGCCGCCGCCGACGCATCATCATCATCATCATCAGCCTATTTTAGTCCACTGCTGGACATAGGCCTCCCCTAATGAGCGCCATAGCGCCCTGTCTTCAGCTTGACGCATCCAGCATCTGCCTGCAGTCTTTCGCAGATCGTCATCCCACCTGGCCGGAGGGCGTCCTACACTACGTTTGCCGAGTCGCGGTCTCCACTCAAGACATCGTTTACCCCAGCGGTTGTCGGTTCTTCGCGAGATATGGCCGGCCCACTGCCACTTCAGCTTGCTAATTCTTAGAGCTATGTCGATAACTTTGGTTCTCTGTCGGATGCATTCGTTGCGAATTCTATCCTTCAGAGAGACTCCGAGCATAGCTCTTTCCATAGCTCGCTGAGCGACTTTGAACTGGTGGACCAGCCCTATCGTGAGTGTCCACGCATAGGCTACTATTAAAAATCCGTCATGTGCAACTGTACCCTAATTGATCATTACTCAAAAATTATTGAGAGGGAATTAAAGCGCAGCAAAAACTACAGGCACAACAAACTCACCCGCGGAAAATTTACGCGCGGATTCGTTCAGAATATTTTGCAAGCAGCACTCTGTAAAAGGGATTAAAAATACAAGCTGTATGAGAGAAAAAGTACATTTAAGTTTTAAAATATATGGTTCAAAGGAGACACCAAAATAAGTTCTAGATATTTTTACTATCAATCCTTTTACAACGAAATAAAATATAAATCCTTCAAGAGTATCTTTAACAAAATTCTAAAACAATATACTCGTAGATTCTGAAATGACACTGATTAATAGAGATTATCTCTTATTGAAAACAATTATGCAACACGTTGACAAAATTAATTGAAAACATTTTAATTTATTTATTTTATCGGAACAATTATCAGTTCACGCGATAATATATTGCAAATCCTTTTTCAGGCAATCAGTATTGATAAAAAAATTAAATCACCCATTCGTCATTAAAAAAAATTGTAAAAAGGTTTCTAATCTCAAGAGATGAAGATTGTCTATATAATAAACATTATGCATGAAGGTTTGTTATAAATGCATCTGAATTGTGCCTTTAACTCTACTGACCCAGTTACGTAGCTGGGCTGATAAGAAAAAGTAGATAGATGTAGGTACTGATAACAGCCTTACCTACGATGACATTGGGCCCCAACAACCTTGGTAAAAAAAGAACCACTTTGAAAAAAGAATTCGTTGACGAAGTTTATTTTTTACAGACGGTCGATTTTATAATGGTCGTGGTTAGTATGAATTAAGATGAACCTTAATTAATTGTATTATTTATTAATATTATGACATCTTGGAAAAGTTCTTGTTTACTTAAAAAACCCTACGGTCTTTAATCTTAAAAGTAAGCGAGTAGTCTATGATTTTTTAAGTAAAACAATATAATAAATGTTTGTAAGTTGCCCGCTTCGTGGCATACGTACGAGAGTGTGACAGTTTCTCCGTTTATTTGTAGAATGATAAGTGCATATTTAATTATTCTGGTATCTTGATTTAGACTAAATAGAGCTGTATGACCTACTTTAAGCAAGTGATATTTATTTAGGTGCTGCTAAAATTAGTCTAATACTTAGAGTTTAAATTTAATTAGTAAAAGTGCTATAATTGGTTACTTTAAGCACTAAATGAGAGGGAGCTATAAAAGCTGCGCGATAAATCTAACAGATTACGTTGGTTGGCATTTTCCTTTGCTCCCAATTTTTCTTGTCTACACGTTCTGTTTTTGCCAAACACACGTAAGTCTAGTCGCTGTAGTTAATCCATTAATCACGAGGACAGATTAAAAAATATTCGGGATTTGTGAACAACTCGTTAATAAGCTTGTCAAAACAAAACGAAATATATTAACACGTGTTAAGTCTTCATCTCTAAGTTGAGGATTAGTTTTGACAAATGAAGAATTGCTGAACTCGGTTAAATATTGCGTTTTTCTCATATTTTATAGAAAGTCCTAGCAATTATTCTTTAACAGTAGACGAATCATTCAGGAAAACTTATAAAGAAAAACGAGACACAAATAAAAAAATGAACATCCAAAAAAATCGTACACTTCACATAAAATATGGTCCGTTGGCCAAATAAGATCGCGCCGTTGCAATACGCGAAAGCAGATTTTTTTTTAACGGCAATCATGCGCTTTGACAGTTCCGCATTTTCGCGCCAATTTTCCGGTTCGCGCGGGAACGAGGCGGGTGCACGGTCGGTGGCGCGGCCGCGCGCTCGTTGTGGACTGTGGCGGCATCGCGCTGCTCCCCATCTACTACCTTACGATTTATGAGCGTGACGCAAAAATGGACAAAATTCGTAGCGACGACGCTCTCGACAACGCACACCTTGTGCCAGGTTTTAGTAACTAGGATTAGATGGCCGGGTTTATATTTTTTTTTTAGCTAGCTATTGATTTTCTTTCTTGTTTGACAGAAATATTCTGCTATCAGTTTCCACAAAGAGGAGACCAATAAATAAAATTGGAAAACCCCATTGATTTCCCTATACATGTAAGGCTTGGATACCGTGTGAAAAAAAAGCTACTTTTAAATGATAAATGATTCTATTTCTGTAAGTAGGTTTGTACAAAGACTTAACACTTCAATAAAATAAAATAAAACTGAGAGATCACAGTCTCTTGTAAAGTCCAGACATAATCTTTAACGGAGTTCAATGATTTAGAGAAGTTCATCTCATCCCTTGGTTCATTGATGACCGTTATTGCAAGGTAATCAACTCCGCTGATTCCCACGCAATTAAAAACCGGCCAAGTGCGTGTCGGGCGCACAATGAAGGGTTTCATAATTGGGATGAACTTAACATTGTAGTTGAAAAACATTGTCTCCCATTCATTCCAACTGCAAATGTAAGTTGGTCAACTCGTAAACTTGTAAAGCCTACTTAGCTGTGTTATTTGTCCTTTAACTTCTTTGTATATACTACTACCGTGAATTTGTTCACATATCCAAAAACAACCATTTAGCGGGCGCGGGGGCACTTGAAGATTTCACAAGCGGATTCCTCAATCGATTTTTTTTTCACAAAACCTCAATATTTTTGAAATACCTTTCCAACGACTCCTCACACCATTGAGTGGACGAGAAAAAAAACATCTCCACTGTACGTTTCGTTCGTTGTCTTTTATTTTACCTTTTTGTCGGCGTGACTAATATGTATATCCTTGCCAAAGTACAGCTTCCGAGTACCAAATGTCTCTGAGCTAATCTGTGGACAGACGGACGGACTGTAGTACGGAGATGGCGAAACTATATGGGTTACTTGTTGAGTACGGAACCCAAAAAAATATGCTCTCTTTTTAAGATAAAACGTTTAACGTCAGAATGAGAAGCATTTTTATTTTCCTAATCATTGAGAAAAACTAGCCAATTGTAGCTTGTAGCAAAACTTCTTTAGAAATAAGAAATAAATCAAGGTGTTACTTAAATCCCATCGCATATCAAAACGAAACGTTAAACGTCGATTACATTGATATAGTGCAAACAAATCTACAATGTTATGAAAGTTCGTCATAACAATATGCTCTTAAACTTGGCCGGATTCCGCCAGCCGATAGAAACGTTACGATATTGTGCGATTGATCCATTTACTGAACAAATTGCTCATCGGACGACTCATACGCACGCACAGCGAAGCACGTGTTAAAGTTACGAGTTCAGTGGAAATGTATAACTGATTGTTTGTTCAAGGATGCCCCAGTTTTCTTTATGAAAATATGTTCAACATTATCTTAAAATAATGTTTTACAGGAGGCATTTCTGTATTTATCACCGACCACCTGTTTCACGCGTCTGCGTCGATTGAAGTAATGGATTAAAATGGACTTCTTTTTTATGGAAACCAAAGTGTCTAAATCTATTTGAACTACATCTGAGAAAATTCTATTTTCGTAAGTAGTTTAATGTTCAATGTCTAATTTTGTAAGTTCAGCGGTTCACACCAAATTAAACATGTTTCTTTAATCAAGTCTAGGCCAGGAAAATTGGATTTCTAATGAAGGCGAATAGAGCTCGCCTTGGAAATCCCGCTATTGTTGGAATTTCCAAACTTGATCTAACTTAATTAAAACACAATGATGACCAATTTTACCCGTTACGCGATCAAGACAGGGAAAGTTTTGCGTAGTGAATTCTTAACTAAGTACCCTGTATCTATTAAACTAGACATAAATCTTACGTAGTTGCGACAATATCAGATATTTGAATAAATATAGAGTGGTAAGTCTTAACTCGGCAGCGGGTAAATGTACGATAAAGCTCCGTAGATAACTGGTATTTGACGGACAGGTGTAATTAGCCTCTCTAGTCGCTACCGGCAAATGGAAGCGTGATGATAACGGGAGTCAGAATAAACAACGATGCCCTTCGTGATAACATCTCATGCTTACTTAAGTGGCTAAGTGGGATTGCGAAATGGCGTATTGATACGTATAAATGCGTATTACTCTTACCAGTAATACCAATCGTAGAAAAGGTTATGAACGGACTCAATTTTATGAATGACGACAGCCTTTTCAATATTGATTTCTATTACATTGTTAATAGATTTCATTATCATTTTGATAAAAAAGGTTTTATCATACTTTAATGCGTTTGGTTTAAAACTCAGAGTACATTTTGTACCTAATTACTGTCACACCCTTTTTTTTTAGCTAAGCGAGTATTAAGATACGTATCATCAATTAGCGGGAGTGTTATCTAAATTAAATGTTTCGATTGATAATGTCCAAGTTATGATTGATATCATAACTTGGACATTATCAATCGACACGGAGGACATACAAGGGTATCCATGAGGATTTTCACACGTTAGTAAGTATGAATACAGGAATGGCACCTGGTTAATGAAAGATGGATATTCTACACTTAAAAGTTTTCTTTTGTGTATTCTAGGTAGGTACCTATGAAACCTACCAAGAAAGTGGCAACTATGTTGATCCTCCATCGACTAATTGTTCTCTGATGAATTTCGCTGCGAGTTCTAAGACATTTAAATAATTCCTCTGAGACTTGCCGTGTTTCAGTGTCTCGGTCACTCTCAGCGCTGTTCTAATAGATAACCAGTTCACTACTAAAGAGTTGCATTGCTTGTTATTATTGTGTCGGGCTTGACCCAAGTTAAACTAAACTTACTGAAATCACTCTCAACAGGTCTGTGTTAACTAAAAATCTCTAGCGGCGAAAAATTATAAATGACACAGACAGATGTGCTGCTTGTGAGTTCGTTGCATCATTTCTTCTTCCCAGCGAAAGCACTAGGAAGTGGTAAAGGGCGGGCGTTTTGGGGGATTGTCTTATGTAAGTTTGACGTTCAAAAAGTGCTGATTCACATCTTAATTTGAAAAAATGACTTCTGTTTTTTTTTATAGCCACCAGAATAGAAAGCCTTTTCAGCTAATCAACTCTCCAATGTCCATACCAGCGCATGAATATGGGCAGATATCTCACCATTTTAGGGATAGGAGGCAACAGTAGCGGTTAGTAGCGGTCTATCACAATGATATAGCGCTACCAACAGACGCCCTAGCACATACGCGCGACGTAAACGTTTCGTAAATTCGAAATCCAAAATACATCGATCTAAAAACAACACAGGTAAACCTTTTTTGCGACAAATTCGATTTGTATCAACCATAGATTTAAATAAAGTCTTTAAACTAAGTAAGTTTTTAAATATTATGTGTGAAACGAGCACAATAGGTAAAACGTAATGTCAATTCGAACGAATTTGAAATCGTATTTTTTTTTTTCGTTCGAAATTACATTTCGTTTTAGGGTTTGTGCTAGGCCCACTGGTTAGGTCCAATATATCACTTTACTCTTCGAGTACCAAAGATAAGCGTATATCTAGAATCGATTCTAACTTAGGGAATAACAACTGATATCAACATTAATCGTTGATTCAAGTTGTACCTGAGCTACTGTAGATATAATTTATATTGTGGTCTGTAGATAGAAGTAAAGCTTGCTCAGCTATATTATATCACTACTTGCAATTTGTAAGAAGATATCATTTAGAATTTATCGAGTTTTCCAGATTGCAGTACGGAAAAAAACTAGTTTTCATTACAAACGCTTGTTTGTTGTTCGCATACTTATCTCCCGCATCTAGCTGATATATATATATATATATATCAAGCGTAATTAGCTGTAAGATTAGTTTAATAATTTAAAGAGAAATTGTGTAAAAGTGAAAAAGGGATGTGGATTTTGTGAATAAATTAAATCAATAAATAAGGAATAATGTTATGTATCGTTTTCAAGTTGTTGCAGTGGATTGTTTAACTATCTTCTAAAGAATAACGAACCATACATAGTTTTGAGATCAGTAGTACTGTGATATATATACTAGCAGCCACAACAGCTTAGATTGGCCGTAAAAGCCCGCAAAAGAAAAAAATCAAGAATGCTCTTGAATTTTTCTGGAAAACCAAGAAGCTGTTTTTGCAAAAGGTCGCCTTGTTTTTGTATGTTTTTGTAAGTCCCATGCACTAGGGGGCGAGCCTATTGCCATCAACCGGACACCAATCCCGACTCCGGGCTGCTACTGAGAAATCCCTGATAGAAAATCCCAATAACACGTTGCCCGACCTGGGAATCGAACCCAGAACCTCATGCTCAGCAGTAGCAATTCCGACCACTAGACCAACGAGGCAGTCAGTGCAAAAGGTATATCTAGAAAAAAAGAGGGAAATAGGTAAGATTGCCTTAATAACAATATCAAATTTCGTTCATAGGAACATAATACAGCCAATAATATTGCTTAGGTTACACATCATATTTCAAAGCCTTCTGAACCACGTGGTATGAATTTTACAAAGCAAGGCAAAACGAATCGCACGGTAGCGCGAAAACGTTCAAACTACGAGTTGACACTACAATTTGATAGCCATTGGCAACTACATAATTGAATTTAGATTTGTCATTTGTTTTACCATGTTGCTCAATGTTAAATTGGCAAAATTCAAGGTCAGTCTTAGTCTGATGTTTGAAGTAATTTACTAAGTAGTTGAGTTACCATTGGCACTTCATTCCATTTTTTTAAAACCTTTTTTGTCGCACAGCAGGGCAAAGGCCTTTCTTCTTATGGTTTAGGACAAATGTCAAATACTGCGTATCAGCAGTGCTTTTGCCTTTGCAGAGCTTTAAAAAAAAATCCTATCTTCGGTAGAAAGAAAATTAAATTCGACCGAGATGATTAGATTATGCGTTCACATACTTTGTGCAAATTATTTCTAAACGGCGATGAAAAACATCGTGAGGAAACCTATGTCCCAGAACCAAAAATTTGAAGACATGTGACATACACTAAGCCCGCGTGGTGCATCGATACATGATGACCACTCTCTCTCACAGAGGTGAGGCCTGTGTTCCAGCAGTTGGAACATTAAAGGGTGATTGGTGGGTGACCACTACTCTCAAAAAGGTGAAGGAAAACGTCGTGAGGAAACCGGCATGTCTTAGAACCAAAAATTTGAAGACATGTGACATCTACCAACCCGCACTGGACCCGCGTGGTGGATTACGGCCTACACCCACTCACAGAGAGGAGGCCTGTGTCCCAGCAGTGGGAACATAATAGGCTGATTATGTAAGCAATTATATTCAGTTACAAACCATCTCTTTGAAAACAAATAAAGTATTCCAATAACAGTATCTAGTCGGGAATCACAGACGCTATAATAACAACAAAACCCATGTCAACTTGCCCGATACGGCGATCATTAGCACATTAATATGCAATAGTTTTGCAAACTGATAATGATGTTAGCTCAGTGCATTCCCCGCGGGTAATTAGCGTCACAAGCTTGTTAGCCTTATCGACGAAAATATGCGATTCACGTGTTTGGCACATATTTACGAGTGTAAAAACAGATATTTGGTTGTAAATTAAATTATTGCAAACAATGCACTTCTTGCTTAGTTAGTATTAGTTACTTTAGGGACAATTTTTGTGGTTCCAATCCGTTTTTTTGCGTAATGATTACATACATTTACCCTTTGACGGATTGTTAAAGCGGTCTTTGCGAAAATCATAGGCGAACATTTCTTGTTCTTTTAACAGGCAGACCAAAGAAAAAAACATTATTCAAATTCAAATCCAAAAATTCAAAATTGTTTATTATGGCATAACTATGTAGATCCAAAGATTAGTGTACAAAAACTTATAAAATATTGATACTAAAATACAATTACAAAGGAAAACACTCATCATCATCTAGTTCTGGTCAAGATAGCCAATAGGGAGATAACTCCCTAAACGACACCAGATGAAATGCCTCAACACAGGTGCACGCACATCTTCAGCTATAGTTTTCAGGATGCTGTTGTGACTCCCCCGCACCCTCCTCATAAGTGACACGACTTCCTTCCGAATGACGGCTTGAAAATCACAGTATGAGCCTCCGCGAACATTTCGGAGGCACTGCAGAAACGAGGAAGCCCCAACATCATCCTGAAATTGTTATTGTAATGGACGCGCAGACTGTCCACGGATAATTTTGGTAAACCTAACCCATAGACCAACCGTGATCTTGAATTGGTTCGTACAGCGGGCGAATCTACCGGCCAGCATGTTGCCACGGACTGACCGAGACCTGCGCTCCTTCTCTATGTCAACATCATCCTTAAGGTCCTCGGTAAGGTAATGAATGTCCAAGGTACTTAAACTGCGACACCCTATCTAAGTTAACACCATTCCATGAAATGGGTGGAAGAGATAAAGGACACTTACCGCCTTAAAGAACATGTACTGAGTTTTCTTTACATTGTAAATAAGTCCGTGTGACACGGCATAGGCTTCACATACTTTCAGCATTTCTCCGAGTAGGCCCCCTGCAGTGGGACCCAGCAGCACCATGTCGTCCACGTAGCAGAAATTATTAACACAAATACCACTCACCCATCCGACAGGCGTGTTGCTGAGTTCCATTATGAGATAGTTTACATACCGGTTGAAGAGCTTTGGAGATGATAAAGCATGTATATTAGTATGGTTTTTAATCGTTAAAAGAAACTTTTTGAGGTAGTTTCGTGATATTTTTCTATCGTATCAAATTAGTTAAGTATTATGTTTTCAACACACATACACACAGCATAAATCCTGAAAAATATCGTATATTTTTTCTGGTTTTGTTTAGTGCAATGGATCCTATACTTTCAGGCATTATAAAATATATAGGCGTAATAATATAAATAAGCGTTTAGTTCTTGTAGTTCCCTTAATGTGTCAGTTCGCTTGAGAAGCGTATCTGCAGCGTGTCATTCCACGCCATTGATCAAAGTCTGCTCTGGGAAAGGGTTACTTTATACAAGTAATAGGCAATATAGCCTGGCAAATTGCCACGACGATGTAGGAGAATTTTTCAACTTTAACTTTACCATTTACCAAACATTGTCAAGTTGTATTTTGGCACAAGTTGAAAATGCTTGTTAGTGTAAAATGGCTAGCAACTTTTGGTAGTACGTATTAACTCAAGTACCTATAAATAGATGTGTGGGTAGGAATGTGGTGGACCTGCCCACTATGTCGCATGGTTTTAATTCCTATTTTAAAGTTATTTTTAAAGCATTCGCTGTTTACTTACACACATCGTAAATTCACTCATGATGAGTCATCGCTGTTTCATATTGCTACATCGTTTTTGGTCTTAAAACACGAAAAGAAGAAGAAAGACATATCTGATTAATGAGGTCGAAATCCAAATAAAAACGATGTCAAAAAATAAATTGTAATTTACCATATTAACGATTCGTGGCGGTAGGCAAGCCATATGGGTGAAATAATACACGTTATTTCATCGAAGTTTATTGATACGCCGCCGCGCCGCTCTCCGCGGTGACAACAAAGCAGATTTCCCTTAAAAGGTTCAGCAAACAGTCGGTTGATTCGCCCATAAATCATGTGCTGTGTACCCGCGGACGTAATACGTACATTTTCACAGATACCGCGGATGTAAAGATTAATCTAGAAGTGGAATTTTTCACGCCTGTTTACAATGTGCACACATTGGAACATTAACGCCTTGTTGTAATTTATGATTCTTATGATCAGTGACTCTTGATGAGAGCCATGTTACGATTGTTTCATATTCCACGGCGCCAATTTTACGACTTCATCAAGAAGCTTTTATTGAAATACACAGACAAAATACAGCACATTTTAAATGAACGATGTTGTAAATGACATTGCCAGGTCCTGCCCCAGCTATTTACAGGAAATGTCAATTAGGGAAAATAGTTGTAATGATTATAGGACCTTTTCATAATACATTGTTTTTCAGTAGAACTTGCTTATTACAAATCAATGGTAAAAGGAATTCAACTCCTGAATTACCTATTGCGTAACTTATTGCACATGAAACAACAAAAAAAGTTTTAAATACCTGTATAACAAAAGTCTTATTACGATTATATTTAATTATGATATTGCGTAAGGTACATGTTGTTTAAATCGCTTTTTAACATTTTTATACTGCACCTAACCTATAATCAATGTCATTATTGTTTTAAGATTTTAACAGAAACTGAAAGTTCTACAGACATTGGGACAAATGATTAGTTAACAGTAATAAATAAGATTTAAGATGATGCATATTGCAGGCTTGTAAATGACTTTTTGATTTTAGTGGGGCAAAGTTCTATAGAGTTTCTGGCATTGTCCTTTCTGATTTTTTTTTGTAATTAATATTTTTTTCGTGTTTCATAATTATTGTCTGACAAGTTTTTTAAATAAAATAGTTATCCATTAATCGAATAGATCATTATGAGTAATTTCGCATAAAATTACGTAATCTTAATTTCGGAGATGTCACCATTGACGATGATTGATAATGCATAATGTAAATTACATGATTCATGAATACATTCAGACCTACTATTATATGTATTATTAAGTTACATTTACTATTATTATGTTTGTTCGTTCATAATAACATTATTTGCGCGTGTTAAAATAATAGAGGTAGTCTTGGTACGTTTAAATTAGAGACATGGCTCCTCAAAGCCATGTCTCTAATTTAAACGTAGATACAATCAACTTTTAGTACCTAGTTCATTAGCCTTTTGTACAGATTCCGCATAACTAACTACAAAATCGTAACAAATAAAAAAATAAAAAAAAAACATCGTTTGATTTCGAGTGATAATTGTTGAACACATGTTACTTTTTATTTTTAGTAAATTTTGGAATTTGTAGTAAAACCCTTAAGGTTTTACTACAAATTCCAGGACCGGACCTAAAAAAATCGATTAATTTGATGATAAATATTAGTAAATTTGAGGAGACATGGCACCTCAATCCATACCGACATAGTCGTAGTCAAAAATATGTAAAAATATTTGCGGGGGCTCAAATACACAATTTTATTTTTGGTCATGTTGAATGTGAAAATAAAACAATAATGCGGTGTTTTATTGTTTTTCTGTGAATATTTTTCTTGTGTTGACTATAATATTATTCAACAAGACAATTACGCTCATTGGATAACAGATTTATATGTTTGTAATGTTGTTTGGTTTTGTTTTTGGAGCGTAGTTGATTCCAGTATCTTCCAGTGAGAGCTATTATTTGTATTCCCACCACCATACACGGTAAGCGAACACTGAACTCAAGACCTTGGTCAAAAATAGCCTAACGAATTTGACCAAAATTTACTCGCGTCTTACACTTTGGGCTTATCTCTTGTTCAATGGTGTATTTTTTCTCACTACCTACTCTGATTGAAAAGCTTTTCACGTACATGGAGCAGTAGATTACAACTTTTCAACGTTGCTTGTTATTGTTTTACATGTTTTGTTTTTGGCGGTAGTATTTTTTGTGCCAGTCACAAAAAAATTGGGCGCCATTTTAAGTCAAATGGAGCATTTAATGCATTCTCATTTTTATTTAAATGTTGGTCTGTATTGATTCCGTCCATTGAGGATTCAAACGGTCTCATATACATTATGTTTATTATTGCATAGTGGTGAGGGTTTCAAGATTCATACATTAACTATTTTCACACGGATAAAATGCCAGATTAAGGTCCAAGAGGCCAGAAGCCAAGACCTATAAAGGCTCCCACAAACAGGCGCGACGCCACAGCGCGACACTAAAGAACCGTGTGTTGCGCAACGAGCGGTGCCTCTGTATCACGTTGTGGCGTCGCGCCTATTTGAGGAAGCCTGGAAAGGTTTACTCAACAAAATAGGGGCGGACTAGGTAGGGTACATTTACTTAAGCACCCATTACAATAACATAGACTAATAATCAGCCTTGGTATCTTAATAAACAATTAAGATCGGGCGTATCGTTTCAACTAGGAATAACTTGACCTCATGATGTGATAATTTACTCTTATCATACTTGTCAAATGCATATTATTTTAACCGACTTTACGAAAATTTGCGAATGACCTAAATTCTTTAACAATTAGACAAACTCTTCACTAATGTGTATCTCTCATGCTATTGACCATCGAAAGTGGATAACTCAATCACCAAAACCAATCAATCGGTTGGCTTCTAGTCTGACCTGATGCAGCTAAATACCAGTTTTTTTACATGAAGCGTCTTCCTATCTGACCTCCAGAACCCAGTAACTGGGCAACACGATACTTCTCGAAAAGACTGGCTGTCAACGACAGCCGGCACCAATGGCTCGGAACCCGAATCACGGAATCATGCATTACATATTGAGAAACTTTAAGAATATGTAATGGATGGTCACCCACCCACAAACCGACCGCGGCTAGTGTAGCTTCACTGTACGGCTGTAACTATTTAGCCACGAATAACTCAACCACCAAAATATGGTTACCTATATTTATTAATAGATACAACGTGATACCATGACTTTTCTCGTTCATAAGCATTAAAAATAGATCATAGTATGAGATCAAATGATTTATTTGAGTAATTATGTGAATAACATCCAATAGGAATGTTAAGTAAGCCCGCATGCGTGTGCGCAATGATTCAGACGATTATATTCGGTCAATGCGCTAACACTTGGCGCCAACCTACGGAGCATCATCGGAATTTTGATGTTGTAGTCATTGTGCAAACGAATAGCTCAATAATCCGTCGAATTGAAACAATTAACGTAGTAATTAATTATCATGTGGCCATGAGTTTTTTGGCAGCTCAACAAATGTAGTAAAATATTTCACTGCTAATACGTTAAGTACACTCACATGTTTGTACTTATGTTAGTATTGCAATAGAGAATCTAATGAATACAAGGTAACACTTCCATTCAGTAATAATCGTCGTTTATGATTGATTAAAAACTGCGGGGAATGAACCGACTCTTGCGTCTTTCGTTTTATGCATAACATCACGCTCGTAATCCCCGAAGGGTAAGCCAGAAGAGTACCTATAGTACACCCACATATCGCCAGTAATTTATAAGTCCCACGTAATAGGGGGCGAGCCTGCTTTCATCAACCGGTTACAAATCCAGACTTAGGCCTGTTACTGAGATATTCCAGATAAAAAAAAACCCAATAACACTTTGCCCGACCTGGGAATCCAACCCAGGACCTCATGCTAGCAGTAGCGCTTGCGACCAACGGACCAACGAGGCAGTGTAAATGTAAGGCAAATGTAAATGAAATACCAGGATATTGTAGTCGAGGCATTACTTAAAATTACCAATTTTCATGTTTGACCGCCGCATATTAAATTATAATATGAAGCAATTAATACAGAAGGGATCTGCGAATCCTTAGGATTTGATCTAATATTATTGCGCATTCATTCTAGCAATGCTATAAATTATCTATGATCCTATTTAAAATTAACCTATATTATAATAGTCGGCACGTAACTTGGCAAGTTTTTGGCGTAGTTGGAGTAAGCTCACGCATGTGCAGTTAGTGCAACAAATTATTTTTTTCACATAAATTGCTTGTCATTACTTTATGGTTCTTACCATATTTTTTGTTAACGTCTGTTTAGAAGAGAGTTAAAGAAAGGCAAAAAACATCAAACGATTCTTGCCAAGTTACGTGCCGGCGACTATATGAAAATGAATTTATCTTCATGGACATTTTTAACGTACGTTGCTGGACATGATCTTAACTCAAACTGAAACTCAAAAATCAAAACATGTATTTCCAAAAAGCCTTTAATTAACAGGCAGTTTTTTATAAATGGACAAATAATCGTAAACTTATCACACATCTCTATGAAGAGGAACGGGCAAGAAATTACATGGACAGTTTTTAAAATCAAGATATTACAATAACCTGGGTAGGTACATTATTCTTGTTGGTGCTGATTCAGAACAACTACACTACAATCCGGTGCCAGGATATTTCCATAATCACCATGTGTGGTAGATGTTTTGGATACTGCAGTTGTTCAACCCTCCTGTGCATCTGGTTTCAGCTGACGTTGCGTAGACACCTGTATATACGCTGCGTAGTCAACACGCAGACGCCAAGTCTACGTTCGATCGGAAGGGTACCATGATCGCTGTAACTGGAACACTGCTGTCCATACTTGAAGTAATCCCGTGGTTTCGAAAGATAACGAGGTGATGGTATATTATTCAAAAATGCGGTTTCTACAGTATAAACCAAATGAAACAGTAAATTAATCAAGTGATTTACACAAATATGTAGTGATAGTTTCAGTTTCAGCTGAACTCGGTAAATATTTTGGCATTCCTGTGATATCAAGCCGCCTAATGAGACACTATGTAGACATTCCGCGGCATTTTGTTATCTTATCAAATTATGCATTTGTCATACATTGCAAATAACTAAATGTAGCGAACTAGTTACTGTACTAACACGATGAGCGTCGTTTTAGAGGTAAAATGAGGCTATTTCTGCACGTTAAATGTTCGATGTGATATCTTGTTTTTATCAAGAAATCGTTTTTATTCTCACAAGGAATTCAAAATAATGTTTTTGTAGATATTGCAGTGATTGTGGTTACTCCCATTGGATGATTAATTTTTCAGGCGGTATAAGTACCTACTCGTCCTTTTTTAAATGACGTAGACTTTTTCCAAAACGATTTTCTTTTTTCGTAAAATATCACTTATCCGGCGACAACTCCAGAATCCGGACTACTTTGTACGGAAAACTTCTCAATGGAAAACTCTTCAACACATTGCCAGCCCTAGAAAACCAACCTAATACCCTACTGCCGCAGTAGCGCCTTCCACCACTGAACCATCGAACTAGTAATTTCATCTTACAAAAGAAAAACTTTAACATCATTCTCCTTTTAAGAACTGTTAGAAAAAAATCAAGATCTGATAGCCTAACCTCTTAGATAGATCTGCGTGGTAGCAATAAAGCCACAGTTCGGAGGGCCCTGTCATTCAACGAAATAATTGTATTTCAATAAATTTCAATTTGAACATTTATAGTGGGTCTACAAATCGATCTATGGTACTCCAGTGAGATATACAACTTTTATTAGGTAGCCGTCCGTATTCCCACTCGATGAAAGACTGTCATGTTTTAGAGGCAAAGTTGACTGAAGAAAGGTTCTTACCGAAGCACGTAGAACTTTCATTGTCTTCCAAGATCTCTTCAGTTTTATAGACACTATTTTGCTGAGCAGATAAACTGAAACTTTCGGTGTTCTGCACGTGTAAGGTTGTTGTAAAATGTATGAATTCTTATACCTTTTCAGGCGGTATAAATTATCTTAGATTTTAATATGGATTATGTTACGTAATAGATACACACATAAAGAAAGAGGGGAGAGGGGGGGAGGGGTAAATAATAAAGAGTATTCTGATGTTCCAAAAGTTTTTTGCCATTATTTTCAGGCAAAAGGCTCGGGGCGTTTTTTTTTTATCTTTGTAAGTTACCTTTGCTAATTGAAATATTGAAACTTGTAGGTAATTCTACCCGTAAATAGAGTAAAAACCACAACACTAAAGAACAGCAGAATAGCAACAACAATAAACCATTATTTGTACACTCATACGCAGATAACAAGTGCTTACAAACTCAATTGGTGTATTGTTGTATTAAGATTGACAGCTGCCAAATTACAAGATAAGTATCGACTTAAACATTCACTTTGTCTGTGGCACGATCAGAGATTGGTACAAATTACATTAATCAAAATCAAATCGTATTTAAACCTTGGCCATTTGTCGGGATCGTGTTATTTATTAGATAATGTAATTTTTGTATGTAGTTTTCGTAAATGACAAGTATAAGATTAATTGATTTAATTTTGTTTAGTTTTGCACTTTTTTCTCTTTCTCGCCTATTGTGACGGTAGCAATGCATGTCATCCCTGGGTACTATTGTGGCTTGCCCTGCGTTAATATGTTGTCTTATTTAGATCAGTAGAAAAACCAAAACAACAAAATGTTTTCAAATCGCCCTCTGTTCTTGCCTTAAAGATACAACATCTCCTTTTATCGGTGTCTATGTCTGCATCTCTTTTCGTCTATTCTGCTATCACTGAAAGAGTTAAAAAAAATAAGGATCATCTTTGTACGTATTTTTCAGATCCTTACTTCTTGACTGTATATAATTATGTATGTACATAAAGTGTCAAATAAATTAAAGGAAAGAAAATAACTAATTAATAGTGCCGCAGAATGTTAGGAGAATGTTTACCTAAATTACCTATTTATTACAGTAATTTTAATTACAATTTACTGTGGAACATGTATTGTTTAGCATAATAAATACTCCAAGATACTCATATAAATCGCCTCGCAACAATTTATTGAACAATTTATGTTGACATTTTAGAACAATTTATCTGGGGGCAGTTCTACTCCCTAAGCACGATATCTGTAGTTTTGGTCGAAGTTAAGGGCGTTTTCTTCTCCGTATCTCTTACGGACATAAGATTACTTTGGAGTCAAAACAAAACAATGATGACAGCACGATTTGACAGTTGTCACTTATGCCGATGTGTCTTTGCCCGTCTGTCAAAAATATATTTGTCCCTAGTTTTGACGGATCAACTACTTTCGGACGGGCCCGTATCTTAACGATCTGAGTGCCAAATTTCATCCAAATACGATCAGTAGTTTTTGCGCCAATTCGGAACACAAACAGACAGACAAACGGACAAAAATTCTAAAACTATATTTTCGGCATTCGACTCGTTCCGACACCTCGTATCAATAACTTTTTAAAAATAAATATTCACTGTACAGTTTCGACTCCGTTACTATTAATAAGGGAACTAATGCACCTTCCCAGTTCCCAGCAGTTTACCTATTTTATACTTAAACTGAGATCCGCCCCTGCTTCGCGAGGTTTTTACAAGTTGTTGACAAACATTGACATTTCTTGGTTATTACCCGACTCTGGCGAAGCTAAAAGAAAGGGTCATGTTAGTTTAACATTAATGTATGATACACATAATCCTTCCGGAATAAATTTTGGTGAAAACCGCAGTAAAATCCGTTGGGTCGTCTAAGAACAAAGCGGACACATAATCTATAAAGGTATTTAGATAAAAATCTATTGCCACAAATGTTTGTCCGCGCATCACATCAAAGCGGCTACAACTATTTGGCTCATTCTTGTTTTGGTTATGTTTGTAATTGGCGTGACAGGTTTGCATTAAAGTATTTTTTTTTGAAAAGGGGATAGTCGGAAATTTCGATGCAGTTTTTGTATGAAATTCACCCTTGGCGACACCGGCCACGAACAGCTAGCAGTAGTATTAGAGAATACACGTAAAATGCAAAATAACGCACACCACGTTTTTCGAAACGTTTGACTAAGTATAAACGGTGCTAGAGGCATTATATAATCTCTCAAATTAAGTGATCAGTGTTCTGTTGTACTGTAATTTCGTAATCTGTTTTGTATTTCCCATTCATGCGGTGGATTTTGCTAAGATATAATTTATGCGAAAAATAAAACGTAGGTTGATTCATGTAAAAATGTGAATCAAAGTCCGCGTAACGTGAGCGAAATGACGCATTCATTGTACTGGACAAATAAACAGTATTAGATGGAAGTTTTAAAATACATTCAGGCGGGTCGGCTTCGCACTAAACCAAGGTATTTCGGACTGTTAGAAGTCTTAAAACGCCAATTCAAAATATTTTGCATTCTTTCGAGATTTACGATTGTGTTTATACCGCATTTCTGGAGTATTTGTTTGAGTATGGAATCTTGCGGGAATTGTAAACTGACGTTAAGATAACCTACGATGTTCGGCAGGTGTATTCTGAGAAAAACCATTAAAGCCCGTTCACACGTACCACAACCACACCACATCGCAGCGACAAAATGTGGGCAAGCAGTGGTTACTTGTGAATAGGGTCGCTGGATCTTCTTGCAGTTGTGTTGTGGTTGTGTTGTAGGCAACGACTAGCGACAAAGAAGACAGATGAAAAGGTGGGAGGATGAAAAGGTTGGCGAAGAACAACTCTGGTCAGGAATAAGTGGAGGGAAATAGAGGAGGCCTATGTCGCAAGACAACCTGACCTGAAGACCAATTCTCGTAATTAAAAACTTTAAAAATCTAGTTGCAATCTCATCTCAGCGACAGTCTAAGTACAGTAATGTCAAAAAGTTGTCAAAATTTAAGGAAATCAGAGTTATTTTTGACAGATTGAGACTGTGACCATTCTTAAAGTTACGGGGATTGCCCTTCTGGTAGCTAATAATAGCTAATCTGCAAAATAGTTAAATAAGATTAACAAGCAGAAGTCATATAAACGAATGTCTAAGTACGAAGGTCAGAGAAAATAAAGGCTATATTATTTTATGCTAGCGAAAACGCAAAATGACAAACACACACGACACGGGAAACGACAGATAGATCGTTGTGCTTGCGATGTGGCGGGTTGCTAGCACGCGGTCTGCGCGTCCGTGGTTGCGTTGTGGTCGCCCACAACGATTGATTTTGACGGTAAAATGTGATCCGTGTCATTTTTATACAAATTAGCGTCTGTCCACTGCTGGTGGTGGTCGTTGTGTTCGGGCTCTTAGCACTAGCATTTCTTCAAAAGAAAAAAAAATCAATGCCCTTGATTTAGTTAGCGTTGCCCCACATCTCTAATAACACAGTTCCCGCACTCCCCGCTAAGCACATAAGCCTTCCAAAGTTGGAAAATGTATTCCAATGCTTTGGGTTTAGTGCCGAAAGCAGAAACAGAAGTTTCCTTCATTAGCTCTGTTTACGTAACGCTCTATTTTGATTTATGACAATTGCCGTAATTGAAACATATGAATGGGAACACACACTCACGTTGGGCACTTAAATCATTTTGAAATGGTCATTCTATTTTATGTTTCCTCCAAAACAAACATACTTTTTAAGAAAGTTAGGAAATAAATCACTATTGTTGAAATACCAGGTCACTCAGAAAGTATTGCGAAAAAAAGTTTTTATGTATGAGAGACGGCCAGTTGTTATAGCCTATTTAAAAAAAAAATTGTAACGGTGCAATTTCAACATTTCCCTCCACATTGTTTGCGAACTAATTTAAATTATCATGTCTCATTAAAAATTGGATCTGAGCCGGGAACATTTTCGCGCTATGTTTTTTTTTACGATTTCAAGTTTCGCCTGAAACCGGACGAATCGTACGATAGACTTCAAATGGCATTCAATGAAGGCCCTTCTAAGGCCACCGTGTATTGTTGGTATAACGAATTCAAGCGCGGTCGACTAACTTTGGGGGATGAAGAAAGAAGTGGTCGACCTCTGACGGCTGTTACGGAAGAAAACGTGGTACCAGTGAACATTTTAATCCTCTTGGATTAAAATGTTCACTGGTACCACGTTTTCAATAGGCCAGTTACGTATCAAAAGATTCAGCACATACTGCAGGTAGTCAATGGTGTACCATTAATATATTCATTAAATACATACATACATAAAACATATTTTATATTTATCTACACATATATATACAATAATAAACACGAAACAAGACCAAGAAAATAATGTTGAAGGAGAGAGGCAGTGTTTTTTACCAGAATGTTAAAAGTGATTGAGCACGCCCTAACGACATGGGCAAGGCATTCCATAACCGTACTGCTTGAACTGTAAAAGACTTTTCATAAACACTGGTGGAATGCATCGGCATCTCTAGTCTTAAGTTTTCCGATGACCTCAGATATCTGTTATGTGTGTCAAAAATTAACTTGAATCGTTTTTTTTAAGATAAGAGGGGGTTGTAGGGTTGAGAATACTGTAGAGCTGAAATAAGTTACGAGAATTCCGGCGAAGACGTATGGGAAGTCCAAGTTGAGCTTTGTACGAAATTCAGAATTGTGATCTTAATCCAGCGCGATTAAGATCACAATTTTAAATCTTATGCAAACGTTTTGAAGTCGCTCAAGTTTATCTTGATGTGCCTCAGTGAGATCTTTTCACTGAGAAATTTTCTCTGTTGTTAGCAACAAGCGACCAAACACAGGGTTCCGCGGGCTACTGCTCCACCACTACAACGCGCCTTCGCACACCGCGCTCAAAATGAGGGCCTTCCTGGACAGCACGCCGGACAAACTCCTGGGTCACCCTCCTCACAGCCCTAACCTAGCACCGTTTGACTTATTTTTATACCCAAAAATAAAAATCACAGCCCAATGGGATTTTCGTCGTCGGAAGATGCGCTGTCAGCGTTCGAGCAGGCTGTAAACGAAGTATCTACGGCGGACTGGAAAAAGTGTTACGAAAACTGGTTCAGACGCATGAAACTTTGTATAAGTATTGGCTACTATAGAACATTTATTTTTATTTTCGCAAAACTTTTTGAGTGTCCCACGTATTAAGAAGTCATGAGCATGGAAATCTTACCAGTTGTCGACAATTACACATTCAACAAAAAAACAATTAGCCAAATAGGTGCAGCCGTTTTGAAGCGATGCGCGAATAAACATTTGTGGCAATTGATATTTTTATTTATTTAAATCCTACTAATATCATAAACGCGAAAGTTTGTGAGTATGGATGGATGTTTGTTACTCTTTCACGCAAAAACTACTGAACGGATTTGGATGAAATTTAGCACACAGATAGTTTATAACCTGGATTAACACATAGAGTACTTTTATCCCGATACTCCCACGGGATCAAGATTTATGCGAGGGAAACCGCGGGGAGCAGCTAGTAGATAATAAGTGTCACTTTACATTGATTTAAAATTGAACTTACGTTTAGGTATACCTTAACGGTACCATTCTAAACTTTAACCAAAATGTGGAATCTTTCAACAAACTTGTCATAAATAATAATCAGTCAATTCAGGTTAGGATTCGGTTTAGTTAACCGTTGACGCAAACATCATGTGGGTATAATACGAACCCCATTTCCCCGAGTTGACTTAGGATGTGTGTGATGGCAGGTGACATTGAAAGGGATGATCATGTTTTTCTTTCATTTCCTGAGAGGAACATTATATTCGAGGTTAACGGGTTTTCTATGTGAAATACTTTGGATTTGGAGTATAGTTGTATACAGGGTGGAAGGGACATCGAGGCACAACCGGTTACCATGGACTCAGTACATGATTATACAGAATGGCGATTAGGTCAGATTAAATAGTACAAGGTTTATTATAAGTTGCTATCAGTCTGTAAAAAAAATAAAAAACTATTTTATATTTAAAACTGATTTTTTTCAAACAAAATATGTAGCGTAAAATTTGCACGTAATAAACCACCCTTAGCAACAATTCAACTCATGGTACCTGTTGGCTGGTGTTACCTTATCACAAATTAAAGAAGATTGCCCATTTTTCATCTGACTATGCGTAGAAATGAAATAAATCTTCATATTCAGCTATTGAATTGTACATTAATTACGCTTACCACAATGTTAAAAGAAACGCAGGAAAAAATATATTTTTAATATTACTTTATGCTTATTCTACGTCAAGGGTAAACATATTACCATGTTTTGAACGCATCTCAACTACCGTTTCTTTACGATGTTCCATTTTATTTTACTTGACTTTATTCAACCCTGTTTCTGAGTTTCATACATTATTTAACTTTTTATTTAATCAGTAAGTATTTCTTTATTAGTCTTTGTATAACACAGATTATAAAAATAAAAGAATAATTAAATTAATTAATTATGCAATAGGTAATTGAGTTCGCAAGATTGAAACGGTTTTTTTGACATTTGACAGTTAATGCTCGACACTCAATTCATAGTGACAATCATCGAGAGTCTAAGAAGTGACCTAAGGGCAGTTGGTTTCAAGGAATTCACAAAGTAAAAAGACCATACTATTTTAGACTAAACTTCGAGCGCACATTTATTTCTTTATATTTGGTAACGGCATATGTGAACCTAAATAGTAACATGAATATTTTTTGGACTTCGTAGCGTTTAAATCGTAAAAATTACTAGATGACAATTTTTTCTAAACATACAGGTAGTCTTTCTTAGTCTTACTATACCTTATAACTATACATAAACTCTCATTATCAGGTTTTTAAATATATGCGAAGTGGGCATTGTTCTTTAGTGCTCTCAAATTCTAAAACGAAAATAAACGTCTCACGGCTAGAATGTTAATTGGTGTTAATTAATTAACTGTGTACCTTTGTTTAAAATACGTAATGTTGAATACGTGCTATCAATTAATGTGATAACATAATCGCCACATTGTATGGCTACAACACGAGGTAGACTTCGCAATGTGTTTCATTTTGTTGTCCACTACTCCACTCTATTAGGTGCTGTCCTAAATGTAGCGCAAAACATTTCTCCAATAGTCTCTCTTTATAGTAAAGGGAAGCTACCCCTTCTCAGATGTAAGTAGTCCCGCTGCGCTGTTGAGATCTTTAATATTGTCTGCCAGTAGTACGTACCTATTTGTGATAAGGTTAAGAAATAAGAGATAGGCCGTATTGCCTAGCGCAGAGTATTTACGCCCCATTTCAACTAAATTGTCATTACTTGTTTTGTGTTTCTTCCAAACGTAATGGTGCCCAAGATAGCTTGTATAGGCTGTGCCTAGTTTGGGACCAACGCTATCTCCATATTGTAATTTTAATAAAAGTTTTTTTTTTTTAATTTTTAACGCTTTACCTAAATGCTTATTTGGCAAGCGTTTGTTTTTGTCTCAAACATTGTCAGCCGCGAATGTTAGTCAACTACTCGTATTTCAGAATGTAACTAAACATACAAACAATGTCAGTTTTAACGGTCAGTCCTGCTGTCAGTCAATAATGATTGACTGGCGTTTTAGCTTTAATAATGTTCAGGATTTGACTAAGCTGCTGTCCAAGTGCTCGTAAGGCGTCAACCTTCAAGCTTAGTGTTGAAATGACGTGTTTTTATTAACGTCTTAAAAAGAAAATAAATCCTTCTCGATAAATGTTTCGGAAAAAGTAAATTGATTGAGTTGTCCTAAAGAGTCCTGCTTTCTCTGCTAATATTTTTTTTGCAGTTTTCGATCCGTCTTTTAGAGTATACGATACTATTTAAATGATTTTCTGAGAGACATATTTAAAGTGACTTCGATACCTAGTTTGAATGCATTTAAAAAAAAGTATTTTTCAAAGAATCCGTTTATATTGAACAGAAAACCCCTATTGCGGAACGAAAGATATAGCCTCAATCGACCCTTAGTAGGTTACTACTATTATTTTCATGAAAACATTTATAATAATATGTTATTTAATAGATTTCTTGCGAAAATCACAAAAATAATAATACGTTTACAAAAGTGACTTGATGGTTTTCAAGCAAGGTGTAGTTTATAGTAAATTAGGTAAAATAAAATAAGCTCTTTATACCGATAATTCTATGAAATTATCTCGTTTCAGTTATCATCAATTTTATGGTCCAATCTCGTCATAATATGCGGTCTACTGCACGGCATTAACTTCATTGTGGCACTTTTACTCACAGCCATATCAGAGAACCATTTTATAGATATCGTAAACTATTTTGACAAAATTGAGTGTGAAATTGAAATAAATTTCATATTAAATTGTATTAAGAACCCTTAAAATGTTTAAAAAGAGCATTTAACAGAAATTATAATATTATTGAACGTTTTAGTTTACGCATAGTTTGCTGTCAGTATATAATTTGGTAACTGCTCATTTTATTGCCCGTAAAAAAAATATCTACACAAAACATTCAACAATAAATTAATGTTGCCAGAATAAATTAAATCATTTGGGAGAAAAGCCGCAGTCCGCTTAGCCTCTCCCGCCTCTGCATCAGCAGCTTATAATTATACCGTATATTTTTCTAAATCTCAATTTTTTTCATTTTCTTGCACAGAATACCTAAGTTACAAGGATTATTTTAGTGATACTACAATTCAAGTGTTGGGAAAGCTTTTATTATTCCTAGCTTGTATTTATTTATCTCAATTCTTGCATATCGCCAGCTCTATAGTTTAACATAATGAGATAGCATGCACAAGATTGTTTGAAAGACATACTGTTGTCTGCATTTACGTCGTTTTAATATTTCTTGGCAAACTGAAATTTCTGTGGTATTCTACAACTAAGTAAGTAAATAATGCGCGTATACTTATTAGTTTAATAATAATATTTAACAAACAAGAAATCGAGTTACTGTAATCATGATGGGTCGTTGGACTCATGCATTTTGTTTTCGTGTAAAACAACTGAATCTGTAGTGTTAATGAGTGTGAAATTTGAACGAGTTCAAGATGTGAATCCCCGATAATTTTTGTAAACAATTGAGTTTTCTTTCGAATCATCAGTCATTTGAGTGAGGTTAAAAATGAACTTGAATATCCTCTATGTGCTCGTCTTGTAAAAGCATAGTATTTTCGACTTTCTATTGTCCAGAGTTATTTCCTCAAGGGCGCTGGAAGAACGCAAGAATGATCTATTGTTAGAAGTTCGCTTCATCGTGGAATTTTAATTGTTGCCACTGAACTGATTTAGAACAACACAATCAGTTGGGTGTCCATCAAATGATCGCTGGACCAGCGTGGTGCTGGTTTTCCTTGCGGTGCCACACAGGCTGGAGGGCATCTATTTTCATTTATGTTATGACCACCGATATTAATAATACCTATAGTTAGTGTTATGTTAATATAATTCAAATAGGTACTTCTTTTTTAGGTTATTATTTATTTCGTCGCTCACAAAATGAGGCGGACTTAATGCCTTAGGCATTCTCTACTAGTCGACCAAAGTTGGTGTAGAGATAAAAAGGTGCTCTTTTAATAATTATAATAAAAAAACAGATAACATAATGACCTCGATCATGATAAATAAAATTAGAAGACTAAAAGGTTAGAAGACGAGAAGATTAGAAGGACTGGCACTCGCCGAAGGACTGGCGCTTTCTAAATAGAATGGCTAGTCGATGGACAGACTGGCTAAAAATTCAATCGATTGACTGACTGACTTATCAGAGATCTTATGTATAACGTGACTTAAAACTTGAACCTGTAAGTGTAAATCGTTGCGACTTGACCTGATGATTTTGTTTGTAAGCCCTAGTAAGACTGTTGAATTTGTAATGATTTTAAGTTTTACAATCTTAATTTTGTTAGTTTTAAGATTGTATGGCAGGATAGCCGAGCTACCTTAGTAATAAGGTATTGGCCGGATAGCCGAGCTATTTTACTCTCTGAGCATATTTTGTCCACAGGTGAAACACGCGAGGACGGGTGTTGCACCTGTGGACAGAATATGGAGATGACGTAGGTGAGCGTGCGCAAATACAACGCAGGCATAGGTCATGATGGGACGGATGACTGCGGTATAGATGCGCAGCTTGCATTTAAGTGACAGTTTGCAACGGGCTGCCAGAATAAAGTGGAGTCTACCAAGAGCGAAAGAGGCGCGCGCTCGAACCGCCTTGATGTGTTCCTTAAAGGTAAGTATCTGATCTAGGATCACGCCTAGGTACTTGGCTTGCTTTTCCCAAGGGATCGGCTTGCCGTACATAGTGATCGGGCTGGGAAGGGGGAGGGGGAATCGACGACGTCTCGAGAAGAGAACCGCCTGACTCTTATCCGGGTTGACCTCGATTCTCCATTTCCGGAACCAAGCGCCTAAGACGTTTGCGGAGGTTTTGAGAGTACAAGCTATAGCATTGGTACAGTGACCGGTATAGTAAACGGCAGTTTCGTCGGCGAAGAGAGCCAATTGAGCCTTTTTACTTTTTGGGATATCGCTAGTGAACAGCGTGAAGACGAGAGGATATAGTACGGAACCCTGAGGGACACCGGCGCGAATAGGATGAGGGGACGAGAGTGCACCCTCGATGCGATAGCGATTCGACAAAAAGTCTCGTAAGATGAGCACGAGACGATCTGGCACTCCTAGTTGGTAAAGCTTGTATAACAAGCCGTTGTGCCAGACTTTGTCGAATGCTTTCGCTATGTCGAAAAATAGCACACCCGTCGTCGCGTTACGCTGCAGACCAGCGCACTATGTGATCGGGGATGGTGTTCAATTGAGGCGACGTGGTGGATTTCAGTCTTTCGCTTACTTTCCTCCTGTCGGTTATCATCTGGGTCTGAGGAGGGAGGTTGGGATCGATCGGGCCCGAGTAAGGGGCAAGATGCATGACTACTGGGCGGCGGTCAGAGTTAAGCTCGTGGAACGTCTCTATAGAATGCAAATGGAGGTTCACATTCTTCAGCAGTGTTAGATCGAGTACATCAGGAAGTAGTTGGGATTTCCGGGGAAATGGGTCGGGCTCATTGGAGCGATGACATCAAAGTTAAGCGATTCGCCTAACTTGAAAACGATCCTACCTCTGGTAGAAGTCGTGCTACTATTCCAGGCCGGGTGTTTGGCATTAAGATTCCCTGCCAAGATGACGGAGTCACTCATACCGACGAGGGCAGTGAAGTCCTTTTGCAGAGAGATGGGATCCTCCGGACCATTGTCTGGTGGGATATAGGCGGAGATGATGGTGATCGTTTGGTGACCGGTCATGCCGAGCCGACAGATGGAGGTCTCCAGATGGGAGAAGAGGGGAGGTGGGTCTGTAGGGATGCAATACAAAGATTTCCTAAAGCATATTAGTGTGCCACCCCTGTGGCATCGAGATGTGGTTCGGGTTTCGGTGGTGAGTCTTTAAAAAGGTTTCCTGTATGAGGAGGATGTCTAGCTGGTGGTCACGGAGGAAAGCGGCGATCTCATCGCGTTGACCTGAAACGCCATTTGCGTTGAAAAAGCCTAATTTAAGGGACCGGGGTTTGGAGCAGTTTACTCTCGTATTATCCATTGATAATTAATATTTGAGTAAATTTAGGACTTGCGCGATCTCGGGGTCACCGCTGAGGATTTCTATAAGGCGACGTGTGTTGCCATTTGCAGCAACGATTTCTTCAGCCATTTATCCACGGCGGTGGTGAAGAGGACCGCGTATGTACTTAATATAATTTAGGCGCTGTTTCGGCCGGTTGTGACGAAACTTAAACGTTAAAAGCTCATGTTCGACAGTGGATGGCAATAGTCTGCGTTGATCCATTAATTGATTAATATTTGCAAATTCTATTTAGCGGTGACCCTGGGGGTGCCCAGAGTCACCGCTCTCTCTCCAGTCATATTTCTAACACGCGTAGCACGAATTTAGTATAGACAAAATGACTGATGAAAAAAAAACTGTCATTATCTCTATTCTGTCTGACGTTTTGTCTATTCTTCGGTCGTATTTAAATCTCCACATCATAATAACACCCGCATACTGTAAAACAGCAACAATTGACGCAGAACCTCCGTTTACCTGGCTTCTAATGGTCACTTAACGGGCCGAGTTAGGTACGTCCAAACACGTACAAGTCTGTACTACTAAGTGCATAATGTTCTGTTCAAAATCGCCCCAGGCCGGGTGAAGGTTCGACTCGGTACGACTAGTTGTAATTTCCTCATTAGTCACTCTGATCGGACAATCACGTTTCACGCTTACGCCCTTTGACTATTACTATTTGAGACGACTAGTGTTTGAACGTGACAGGACGTATTGTCTTTGGGTTTTACAGTTTCACAGTGACACGTAGAATTTGTTACAATGCTTTACGAGAATAGGAATGCAAAATTAAGGAGGTATTGAAATAAGGTTGACGTATTAAGAGGTCGACGATGCACCTTTGTTTGATTGTTTGTTTTGCATCTCGCAGGTCAACCTATGAGGTTGTCGTCTGCTTACGCGGACTTGCCTGTGGTTGCCCTAATAATTTAAGGCCTCCAGCCAGGACTTAAACTTAAATACAAACTGAAAACTAAAAACCTCGGCTTAGGGCGTCGCTGGAAGAGGGTAGCAAGGGACTAGCTGGATCAGGATTGATGTTATTTTGGGACTTTATCGACGATGCACCGACTATAGAACTAAATTTATTTAAATAAAAGGCTACAGAAGATTATTTATTTCAACACCACTTTTGAGACTATAAAGTACAGAAAAACATATTTTGGTCATTACAAGAAAGGTATTGTAACTGTAAAGAGTTTGCGTTACACACTCATGATCCCAATAGAATTCATTTTGGCAATTCAACAACATTCATTGCGTTATTAAAGTTTCGAGCAGATTTTTTTTTCAAACATAAGAAGCAATGGATTACGAATTTCATTCAAAATCCTTCGGATTGTGTTTTAAAGTGTGTGTGAACTCTGGGATATGTCGGACAAGTTTCTTTTTGCCCTGAAACTACTAGTTTCATAATAATGAACACTTAACACACAGACAATCCAATGTTTTATTATGATACCTATTAAAGATTAAGATTGATTTAACTGACAAGCTATGAAATTGGCGCTAACTAAATTTTAGAGGGAATTACATTTAAGTGGCACATTAAGGTTACCTACTATTACAGTTTAAGATAAATGTTAATACTTCTCTGAAATGGTTAGGGAAGGATGTTTTGCAATAGTGGTTATCTGCTGTATAATATCTTTTCTTTTGAATTCTTTATGGACGCCAATATATTGATACGTAAACTATTAAGTGGGTAGTAGGCACACATCGTGTGTAAAATTCCACCGGATAAAATAAAATGGTCCTATGTCAAGCTGGTCAAACTAAAGATACTTAAAATCCTGAACTGACTCCTTGACTTTTTTTGACTTGTTGCACAATTGACTCCTTGCGCAGATCATGTTATAAAAAGAGTGGGTAATAGGAAGATTCTATAGGTACTGGTCAGTATTTGGTTTCTGCCCTTAAAATGCCTTTTGTGGGATACCCAGGAATTCCTCTTCACTTAGGAAAAAGCCAAAAGACCGAAGAAAGGTCACATACTCAGGTGACCTAACTTAAATAGAAACCGCAAGCATGTTGGGTAGGCCTGTGACGAAATATGTCGATGGTATATTTAGATTGATGTGATCTATGATCTATTGTAACTAATTTCATAAATGCGAAAGTAAGTTTGTTTGTTACGCTTTCACGCCTAAACGGCTTAACGGATTATGATGAAATTTGGCACATAGATAGACCATGATTTGGGTAAGGACATAGGCTAATTTTCATCCTGGATCGCAGACGAAGTCGCGGGTAACAGCTGGTTCTACGTTTTTCCAGTGGAACCTAGGAAAATTTCTTCATTAACTTAAAAAAAAACTGAAAAAAAGTATTCGAAGCTACGTTTATTAATAAATTAAAATAAAAAAATAATAAAAAAATACTGTCAGGCATCCGAGGCCCATGGCGTGTTAGTATTACAAATAACTTAGGCCATGTTAGTAGTGGGGCGGCATCTACACCGCCACATGCGAACCACAAATCCTGCATCGCGCTATCACAGTTTACCGCGCAGCTAGCATATATACAACTTCCCGACTTTAATCATCGGGCAGTTGCCCACCAGATACGACATCCATCTGGTCGGAGGATCCTCCCTTTTCTAAAGAGTATGAGTGAACTTTACACCCTGTTCCTCATATCTCTAAAGTAGTAACAATTAGGCAACACACGTACAATAAAAATAAAATAAACATTAAAAAAACAATAACAAAATTTTCTGTAGATTTATCAAGCCCCATGTCTGACATGTAACTTGATAAACCTTTCCATTGTAGGCCCTTCTAGGCTTTATTGTGGCTTCGCCTCACTCTGCGTATTACTGATGCCACTTTCTTGCGCATGATCGCGAAATAATCGTCATTTTACACCAGCATTTTATGCGATAATTATATTATTATGGCAATCTAGGACATTGTTTATTTCTGTACCAGATTACAAATCCTTTCAGCTGTTTATTCGTAAGTAAAAAACATCTGGACAAAGTTCCACATTTAATTCGGTATGATCATAATAGTAGAGATTAACTCATGCAATCCTGAATAAAGGCTCTCCCCACCGCCACAAAGAACGTCCGCAAAAGGAAATTGCTATAATTACCATATTCCGGCTCATGCACCTGTTATAATCCCTAACTCGCCCTTTACAACAAGTATTTTGGGGGTTTTATTCTTAGCTGGGTAGAAGCTTGCACTGTTTGTGTTTTTCATAATCCATGCTAAGATTATAAATTTGAAAGTAACTCTGTCTGTGTTACCTTTATGCGCCTAAACCACTGGACGGATTTCGATAAAATTTGGCTATGAGATAGAAGAAGGTTATAGGCTTCTTGTCTCAGTAGCACATTCTGTTCCGACATCCACGCAGGCAGAAACAAGTATAATATAAAGTGTTACAAAAAAAACAGGAAGTGAAACCATAAATTTTGTGTTGTCTAAACTTCTATGTATACTCGTACAAAAGATTATTAGAAACAGGTAGCATTGTATATTTAGATGTTTGTAAAAGGTTATAACTGAAAGTACATTAAACTTACTCAATTTAAAAAATCTTTCGTTGATAGAAAGCTACACTATCGCCGAATAACTATAACTATAATAGTTTTCGTATTATTTTCCCTTTTTTAGGGTTCCGTAGTCCACAAGGAATCATTATAGTTTCGCCATATCCGTCCGTCCGTCAGAAAGTTGATAATATGTAATATATATCAATGATAAACCACACTATCAAACCTCTTATGAAGAAGAATGTATGAGGAAGAATGTCGCTTACCTCAACTATCAAACCTCTTATTAATGAATTACCGCGTGACTTAAAATTTAATAAATTCAACGCGCATTCTTTCTGATAAATTTGATATTTGTCCTTGACTTTCATGGTGGTGACGTAACCAGAATAATATATTTACAAACTAGCTGACCAGCCGAACTTTTTAACGCCTCAGAATCAATGAAGGTCCGGTCCATACAAAACGTATGAGAAAATTCAATATCTTCCTTTTTTTTTCTCTTGCTTTACCCTTTTGGGATTACAGGCGTGATGTTAAGTGTAATTTTGTTTTCGATAATTTTCGTTTTCAAATTTTTTTCTGCAGTTCGGGGCGGAGACAACTCCAACAAATTAAACATCGTCACAATTAGTTCAGCCGTTCTTGAGTTATAAATGGTGTAACTAACCCGACTTTGTTTTATTTATATAGAGATTAGGTAGTCGTTATGTGGCTTTTGTAAGTTTGATATATGTGAGGGCAGCAAACATTTGTGTTTTAGGTACTGGTACATACCTATTGGTTGCTACAAAGGGAATGCCGTCAAGTCAAATGTTTGTTTTAGTGACGTCATTAGAGCTTTTCTAAACAAGTTTTTTAAAAGGTGACTATTTTTCTCGTTACGCTGACAATCAAAAAAAATATTATGTAGCATTTTCAATATCTAACAGCCTCGCACATGCTATTATAGTATTTTTGATGCAACATCAGTTGAATGGTATAAATATACCGTTTTAATTACAATCAAAAACTCCTAAGATCAAATTTTACAAATAGGTATGTCAAAGATAATTAATGAATAATGTGTCCCTAATTGAGTACATTTTCTTTGTTGGATTATGTTGACCTAACTTCCGAGAACGGCGAAATAAAGCGTGTTAAGTAGACCGCGCATGAGACGGGAGGAGATACCGTTAATTAATTTATGTTCTAGAGTTTATCAATGTTATCGATCGAGCTGGGAGTAACGCGTCATGTCTGTGAGGATATTAATTTAGCGAAGGTCAATCAGCGGGAGTGGGTCAACCTGGGATGGAAGATAAATAGAACTGTTGATTTATATGGTAAATAGGACAAGAGCCTTTAAACAGGTGCGACACGCGTCGCGACACAAAGGCACCGCGCGTGGCGCGACGAGCGGTGCTTTTGTGTCGAGCGCGATTTTTCACTAGCCGCCCCGCGACTTCGTTCGCGTGGAAGTGTGAAAACAATCATGTGTCATCATTCCATTTCTAAAATAAAAGTAGTTTAAGTTACTCGTTATAAGATCAGCTATCCCGTCCCTTCAAAATCGGCCCAGCCTTTTCGGAGATTAACCGGAACAAAAAACAGACAAAAATGAATTTTTATTTTCATATGCATTTATAGTAAAATATACTTATTTATTTTAGAGTTTTCAACGGACCTGGACAAATGGCCAGCCCATTGCCACCTCAGCTTGCTTATTCTGTGAGCTATGTCGACAGCTTTGGTTCTCTACCGGAACACCTCATTCCGGATTCTATCCCTCAGAGAGACTCCAAGCATAACTCGGTCCATAACAAACAGTGTACGCTATTCCTAATGTACAAAAAAGGTACCTTTTACTATTGCCTCGTTGACCACTGAAAACTTCTTCAAGGCAGTTGAAAAGTATGTAGTATACGAGTTTATGACAATAAGTACCTACTACGAGTGACTATGAGGGCCTAGACGAATGGCATTCGCTTCACTGTGATACTACCTACGCTATGACCTATGATCACGTGACATTACGGTAGCTTATGTCGAACCCATTTTTTTTTTGGCTTTTCGACCAGCATCATTGCTAATGGAATGTTACGAATGTTACTTTGTCTATGCCCTCTGATTGGAAAGAGATCTGATCTGATTGATTAACAATTGTCGAGTTTAGAACAGATTTTACAGTCCGTAGTTTCGCTTTAGACATAACCGTGACTCCACACGTCCATATTACTAAAAATACTTTCTCACACATGACAATAAAAACTATAAAGATATTTTTATTAAATTGAATTTGATACCTAATCTTCTCTTCAGAATAGCCTCAGAAATCTAAATTGAAATAAAATTAATTTGTCCAACGATTTCTAGCGTTACACTTATATTTTTGTTAAAGATTTAATTTTAATGATGTCATCTTTAGGCTCATCAAACAATTTGTTTTAATTTTAACATTATTATCTTCAGAATCATACAAAACCTCGTTGGCATGAAATGAAAATAGTTCGTTTAAACTTAGGCTTCAGAGAATAAATTCACGTAAATATTTTCTTCCTCATAAACTTGGTAAGCTTGTAAACACAACCCCTTTACATTTGTCATTGTTAATTGGCAATGTTAATAAAACATTTAATTCAACTGATATAAATACGACGTTTACGAGTCCGAGTGCCTCATTTATAACTGTTCGAACGATAGTGCCTTGAAGGTGCGTTTAGATCAAATGGATCTTCAATAAGAATAAGATCTTTTAGATTCATCGTCTCACAAATCTTTGTTATAGAAGAGTAGAACGGGTCGTATTCAGTAATGTATTATTCCCTATGTTAAAGTTGGAATGTTCAAGTCCCAGCTGTGTTCTAGCTATGCTAGTTTCATATAAATGGACCTTAGCGAAATCATCGCAGTGAATGCTCGCCTACACTACTGGCTAGATAAGTGGTCGGTGTTTCTAGCGGCACTTTCAATTATGCATGAGTCCACTTTTATCTGTTCACTTAACGATCTGACAAATTATATGGCAGTTGTTGTTAGCACAGTTTCTAAAGTTTTCACTGAATCTACGAGTAACATTGAGTCTTTTAAATGTTAATATTATTTAATTTAAACCTATTAAAACCATGTAGGCATGTAAAACATATTTGTTATAAGCACTTGTTCAGGTAAACAAATGTTGACTCAGTAATAAACAAACCGCTAAGCAATTATGAGTAATTAAACATTGGTTTTGCTACGCCGAAACTGATTGTGTGAGCAAATTAATGTCAGATGTAGATTTTATTGAAATAGGTTATGCTAGTGCAATTATTGTATAAATTCTAGAAAAACAAGTGGAATGAGATGAGTCGTCCATGTCTTTAATAATATATGAAGTACTTGTGAATATTAAACAAACACTAAAGGAACCTCTAATTGATCATAGATTAAAAACGGATGATTTTGTCCATCCAAAGGTGCGTTTAAAAAACGCATTTTAAAAGCATTTGTATCGCAATATGTATGAAAAACCTAGCATTAAAAAGGGAATTGTTCACTCAACACAACTAGTAGTTAGTGTACCGACGGATTGGTAATAACCGACCTATAGAAATCGACTAACAAGTCGTACCTGCATCAAGCACAGCCGGCTTGTCATTACTGTACAATTAATTTGTCGTTCCATGCAAAGCAAATATTGCTGCGGGCGATCCACCATGGTATGCTTCGATAACATTTTAACATTGCATTTCCATTGCCACTTATATCAAGATCTTATCATAGCTGTCTTTGCTTTCAACAGCATTGGATATAAAAATCCTCTGCTGTCGTTTTAGTAAGTGGTAGTTTGCTACTAATTTTGTCATCTACTAGCGATGGTATTGCATTACCCTGTCTTGCGAACTCTTCTGGAGTATAAACCTGATCCTCTAGTTAATATTTCTAGACATTTTTATTATTTATTTAATGTCCAACATTATCCTTGTCAGCTTTATTACCCCGAGACATGCGATGTTTCTGACAACTTACTAGCGACGTATTTTTATGGATCCCTTTTGCCTGTCTCATTTTTTTTTTCTAAGCTTTACTGTTGTCGTTACTCATATAAAGTAGGTACTGGCGGAGACCAAGCAATCAAATGCTCCGGAACACTCGGGGCGCCATTGGAGTGAGTCAAACTGGTCGATAAGTTTGCACCCATCTGTGGCTCATTACAAAACTATAACTTCGACAAGTACCTATTCCGTATTGTTCGCCGTTTAATCTTTCCGATGATGACTAACGTTACAGTAGTCATGACTACAAACTATGGCGCTCTATGAAACATAGTACTTATTATGGAACTCAGCTATGATGTTATGACAAGGAGCATAGCGCAAGCAAATAAATTTGAACTTCAACAAACGTTCCCACCTTAAAACGATCCTTAGTGTTGAGAAACTTACATATCCCACTGCTCATAAAGTAGTGTCAACTCAGTTTATGATTGGGCATTATATCCTAAACCTAGCCACAAAATTAAGGCGTCATAACTCATGGAAATTTCATTAGGTATAAATTCAAGAAAGACACAACCAAAACCTATAATATGCACATGATTTACAACACCAGCGACGGAGATACCTTCGTTTGGGAGAAGTCATATACGTTTGTAGGAGTAAGAGGGTATGTTGGGGTCAGCTGAAACTGGTGTTGTATAGTTGGTGGGCAATCGACAACAATTACTGTCAGAACAATAGCAACCGATCTGTTGTACCGTTAGCAGCCCGCGGCCTCCCGGTCAAGTGTGGCCAGATTCTGCGATACCTCCAATGCCTTGCGGACATTACTGGTCCTACGAACGTCTTTAAATATTTTGTTGTTCCTATATCTAAAGCGTTATCATCGTACCTTTATCACTATTTTATTTCTGATAGATGACTGTTTTCAATATAGTAAACACCCATCCATCACTGGATTTTGGCGGGAATTTCTGACATAGACTGAACACACCAGAAATCGATGACGTTAATGTATCCTTATTTATGTTGACTGATACATCACTTTTCAATATATTCTCAGGTACCTAAATATACATTTCTGTGAGTTAATTTCCCTATAGATAGATTTTTACATTACGATGCCAAAATGATTTGTCTGACGTCAGCGTTCGTACCTAATCCGTAACGTCCAAACCTCGGCCCGATCACATCTTAACGCCACATGTATTGAAAACTAGGCAGATTTAAACATAATTTATAATAAATGTACATCTATGACAGATGTATTTGATTGCGCCAGAAAACGCCGCGTCATTATTTTTATATTGGTTCTACGCTTAAAATGTTGTGATTAAAAGTTTAGTAAAATATTTGATAAAACTCTTGAAGATAAAACTCTTGAACACTGCATATAATGCCACATTTTTACAAAGCCGAAAAGCTTAGCAACATAGTTCATGGGCTCAATATTTCAATGTAGGTTGTATATAACATAGCTTTGTGGGAACATTGCAGGCTTATTAGGTATTTACAAAGCAGATGTGAGTGGAAACGCCAGGAGGGGACGCCCTAGGAGGACATATAGGTGATGTTCTTCAGAAAGGTCAGGTGCGTAGCACTCGCAACCGGTGTGCGTGTATGGCCGGATGTATGAACGTAAAATTAATTGCTGTTCGTCAGTCTCGCTAAAACTCGAAAATGGCTCGACCGATTGTGATGAAACTTTGGATAGTTGTTGTGCGAGATGGAGAAGGGTTTTAAAAGTCATTACAACGCACGCCGAGGCAAGGCATTAACTCTTATGTTATAGCTTTAATTCGTTTAACATAACTGCTAAGTATAGTTTTGTTAATATTTACCGTCTTAGAAATTTCTACATACCTTGTCCAGACCTTCCATTTTTGAATTATTAGGAAGTTTACCTACAGATCTATAAAAGGATCAATAAAAGGAAGCAAGCACTAATTAGCCATTGTTTTAATAAGCCTGAGGGAATTCAAACTGGTTAATTACTGGTTACTCAAATCTTTGTGTTTACTGTTTAATTAATGTAGTTTTGGTTTGTATTCCGAATTAGCTTGTAGATTTTGATGGAATTTGTGTTGAGCTTGGTAGGTACCTACGAAGCGTGAATCCACCCACGCAGAGCGTTAGAATCCACTTATTTGGGGCAATAAATAATTTTTACTAATATCACTACGCAAACATTAGTAACTAGGTACTTTTTTTTACTTTGTTTCAACTTTTTTTTTACAACAGTTGCGGTACAAACAAAGCGTTCGTCCGACAGACCCTGGGAAGTCTGGCACGCTATTTCATAATATTCTCCTTTATTCATTTAAACACTAGCTGTATATCCTGCGGTTTCACCCGTATAAGTCTCGATCCCGTGGGAATATTGGGATAAAATTAGTATCCTATGTCCATCATTATCGTATATATTATCTAAGTCTGGGTCTACCCATGTGCCAAATTTCACCCAAATCCATACGTAACATAGTTTAATAACACGATTTATTTTTACTTTTTAATATCACCCTAGCTCCACCCTAAGGGTTGCACATCTGACAGTACATGCGTCGCGTTACACCTCAAACTTAAACTCAAAGCATTTATTTCAATTAAACCATTTACAGGCACTTTTGAATTGTCAAGGAGTCGGTCAGTCAGAAGTAGGTCAGTCAGTACCTATGGAGAAGAAAGGGCTAGAAACTTCAAGGACACTCTTTTAAATAATATTGTGCAAATAAAGTAAATACCACGACGGAAAGTAGATAATAAAACATTCAACCTTACACGCCTATGGCCGATTCCTATAATTTACGAACCGTTATTGGTTCAAATGAACTCATTGCCTCGCATATGGAAGTAGATATCACAGGTGTATAAAGCTTACGAATATCTTTAAGTGCTTAATTTGGCAAAAAAAAATGATACCATTGGTAAGTAATATGATTCGATTTTGTTTATAGGAACCGAGCATTAACCGACGATGCGTTTAGTGCGTCAAGGAACGAATGAAGTTTTTCCTGACGCATCTTACGTCCGCTGTGCGACTTCCCGGGAGCGGGATTTTTTCGCACACTGGATTTTCAACGGTCTGCTTAGAGCAGAGAATTGGAAATCCAATAGTGTGTTTTTTTTATGCGATGGGATGCACTCTGTAAGATTCTCAACGCTCGGCTCAACACCGAGAGTAGAAAATACAGTGCACGATAAAATCCAGTCCATGCGAACGTGGGCTTAATTTAATTCTCTTTGAGGCGCGAGGCGCGCGTGGAACACGACGCGCCGTCGACCAGAGCCTGTTCCTTACCGGATGGCGAACTACGACACTTACAGCCCTTAAACCAAGTTTTTGTACTGATCGCGTTCAGTTTCATTGGTGAAATCCACCATTATTCTATAAGCTATATTGTAGACCGAGATAGGTAACGCTTGGTTAAAGACAGACAGTTTTACCTAAGATTTCTATGAAATCGTCGAAGTTACATCGGCGAGTTAGGTGCGTAACACACCAACAGTAGGAATGGCTTTCATTTTGACAGTTCAACAACATTCAATGAGTTATTAACGTTGTTGAGAAGATTTATTTTTTGAACATTTGAAGCAATGGATTAGTTGTATCCTTAAAAATGATTTAGATTGTGGTTCATAGTGTGTTTCGCAATAAGGGGGCAGATCTCTTAGTTTCACGACTTTACTTTTAGGTACTTCTATTAAGAAAGATTTTTGAATTAGTTTTCAAAAATCTTTCTTTAGTGAGTGCTCACCTTCGTTATACTTACCTACAAGTTGTGCAAAATTGTCATGCTTCAGAGTACCAGCGGTTATGGCTATGCGTTGTCTGTCAGTGAATTTTATAGATTTAAAATGCAACACTGTTGCATGTGTGTAGTACAAAATAAATTAGAGATCGGTGCCCGTGGGTTCGTTAGGGGCCCGGGTAGGAAGTTGTCCCGCTCGGGACACGAACACGCGCCCGTGGGACATTCCAACATGCATTGCTGATTGCCGTCTATAGGAAGCTATTAGTAAATGCATGTAATTAGTGTTTGTTTATGCAGATGCCTGTATTAGTGTGGATTTAGTCCTAGAACTTTAACATAACATAACATCACGCCTGTAATCCCAGAAGGGTTAGGCAGAGGTGCACCTATAGTACACCCACATTTCGCCAGTTATGTTTAAGTCCCAAGTAATAGGGGACGAGCCTATTGCCATCAACCGGGCACAAATCCATACTCCAGGCTGCTACAGAGAAATTCTAGATAGAAAAACCCGATAACACTTTGCCCGACCTGGGAATAGAACCCAGGACCCCATGCTCAGCAGTAGCTCTTGCGACCGCTAGACCAACGAGGCCTAACTCCTAGAACTTTGTACCAAGTTGAGTTATAAGTTTTCCGAAATTAAGAGGCTGGCAAGAGCTAAAGCGCGGTTACTTTCAGACTGCATAGAAAAGAAAGAGAAGCACGATGACACAACTCTGATAACATATAACAAAAAATTAAGCAATTTTCTCTATTTACAAAAAATCTATGTTGCTTGTACCCTTAGATTAGTTTAATTATATTCGTTAAAAGAAACTTTTTGAGGGATCTTCGTGGTGTTTTGCTATACTATAAAATGAGTTGTATTATGTTTTCAACACACTGTATAACTAGCATATAGCATAAAGCATAATCAGCCTATAACGTTCCCACTGCTGGGACACAGGCCTCCTCTCTATGAGAGGCAGTGAGCCGTAATCCACCACGCGGGCTCAGTGCGGGTTGGTAGATGTCACATGTCTTCAAATTTTTGGTAGCATATAGCCTGAAGAATATCATAAATATATTTTACCTATGATTTTGTATACTGCAGTGGATCATCTATATTCTTTTAGGCATTATAAAACTTGCGTTTAGGTCCTGTAGTCCCCTTAAGAAAAATCTTCAAGGCTTTGTACGTGTTCCTACTCACACTATGTATCCATAATAAAAAAAATATATTTTCTATCGCAAAGCCAAACGTAAATCCGATTTTCAATATTTTAAAGGGCAGTTGCTATGTTCTTGAAGCAATGTTGGGCACCATTACCGATAAAAATACATTAAAAAAAATTATAATAAATTTAAAATGTCTAGGTTTCATCTATTCAACAACAGATGGCGCTACTTGTTTGTAAAATAACACGAACAAGCTTCACTGTCATGTCGTTAACCTAGTTCATAGATACGCTTATTCCACTGGCCACTAGATGGCGCTGTATTGCCATACTATTGCTATTGAGTTTGACTTGTCAAGTCATCGGCATTTTTGTAACATTTCTTATTTTAGGCTGGAAAACCAGTGCCAAAGATTAATCCTTATTAAATTAAATTAGGTTAACCAGACGGAGCTTATTAATAAACTTAGAAGGCGAATCGAAGACGCAGAGTTGTAATCCTGTAATATTAAAAGCACCCATACCTTCGCACAAATACTTTTTGGCGGCAGAAAATAAGTATATACGTTAACCTATATTTACCAAGAGTCTGGTCCCTTGCAAGATGATGCCTGGAGGATGATTCTTATGCCAAAACTAAGCACTTACCTTACAATCTCCTTGCACGCAGATAGCTCTGAACCCTGGCTTGGTACAGGGCGTGCCGTCTACCACCAGCGCCAGAGATGCGTAGAACTGCTGCCCTCGCGGCCGACAGTTCAGGGTGCATGGTGAGTCGCCTGGAAATAAAATAGAATGAAAAATTAATTGAATAAGAATTTGGAGGTGAGCGTGTGTTTGTGATGTGAGGAAACGAAGGTAAAATTTAATAAGGAATGCCATAAGCATGTCGAGAGAAAATTGACCAGATCATAACAAAGCTGTTGGGAATTGAACCCATCATCTTGGATGCGGTCTGCACTCGCGATCGGCGCGATCAACAGGACGTGACAACTGACCACTCGCTTCCACGGGCATCACCGCTACGGACGATACTCCTATCTGCTTCAATGATTGATTGTTTGTCCGGAAAGTTATAACTTTCTAAGATTAGGCGGCAATATGCCAAACCTTATTTATAACAGTCGACCCTTTTATTGAACCCGGAGTTAGTATAGGTAGATATGATATTAAGTTATAGACACAATTTTCCAGCGACATACTGACGACCCACCTGACGAATAGGAATATGCAACACAACACTGCCTGTAATAGAAGGCTTGTCCAACACCTGTCAAATCAAGAGGTTTTCTAGTATTAGAGACAAAGTTGGCTTAATAAGATGAGTTCTCTACACTGGGAACTCTAATAACGAGATTTTATTGACAAGAGAAGGAATACAAATAATGGAACTTACCATCAACGTAAGGCACCCAGGTGTAGAACCGGCCGCGGAAAGGTCTTCTGTCATAAACAGCGCACTGCTCTGCGCGTGCGTCTCGAACTGGACCGGGACACGGCTGAGGACAACAGATGAGGTACATTTTTGAACGAGTAAAGATACACCACAAGAAGGATTTGATAGGCTCCATTTGAAATTTATCTCGCTCTATGTGAAGCGATGACGCGGTGTGGTACGCTTATCTATAAGTAATCTTAAAACCTCTTTATGACTCCTTGGCTTGCAATTTTGTGAGGCTTTTAGAAGCACAGAGCTTGCTTTGCCAAATTAAATATCGTTGCTAATGAACCTCTGGCCAATTTTTCAATCGAAGCCCGTGCATCAAGCTGGTCTTTGGCAGATCAGTTAGAACTGATTTCAAAAGCTACATGTCAATCCCCAAGCTCTTTAATTAGCAAATAATATTCCTCACCACATTACTTTGTAAATCCAGGTGATTACAAACCTTGGCATACAATTACGCATGACTAATACTACTGATATAACTTGGACCGGTCATTGACCTAATAGAGAGAGATTTCCGATGCCGCCTCAACAATGATTTGTATTTATTTGGCATTGTGTATCGTCATGCCCCTTTCGCCTGTTGCTCAGGAGAGATGTGGACGTATCAACAGTGGCCCGAGGCGAAGAGATAATAGTATAATATCTTTTGAAACTTATCCTGATAACGGAGACAATGGTATCGCGGTAGCCCATCGACATTTTAATTTAGTGTACGATGTATTGATGGGCCGTCAATAATTACTCAGGCAGGAGGCGTACAATGAGAGGGGAAAAAACATATGGGTAAACATGTGGATTCAAATAAGACTGTTGGGCAGTATAATGAAGAAAGACGGGTCTTCCTAAGTGAAGGTGTCGTGATACGAGAAGTTATTACTGTTATTAGTTTGCCTTTAGTATAGAGGCTTAATTAGTTTCGATCCATTTACTTAGTTCCTGCATGACTTCATTTTATTCGGTCAAGGTTACGTATGGAAACTTTTATCAAAACATCTTTTTTGTGCGCAGATTGCTTTTTTTGGTCTCTCAATAGGACTTGACGTTTTGGTAGGTAGGCACGGCACTTAGTTTCTTTCCTGACTGATAGACGGAAGAGTTCCAGACTTCTTGGCAAAGTACCTGTAAATGATTCCTTTGATATTTTATGCAGCATCTTGCTCATCTTCAACTCATCCTCCTTACAACAAGATACACGTTATACTTACTGCAGTATTGCACTCGTGGTACCGTCTCGCGAGTCCGGGACAGTCGGGCCCCGATGACCTCGGTGCGTGGATCACGTTGCGTGCTCGTCTTGTGCGCTCTACGCTTCGCACCAGTTTCCTTCTTTTTCTGCTCCTCCGCATTCTGGAACGTGAACAGTTCATTTGAGATGATTTTATCATGGGACCAGCCTTGTGGAGTATCTACCGTCAGGATATACAGTAGCAATTAACGGTTTATTATAGGTAAGAAAACAGTAAACTTCGGGCTCCATTTTCCTTCTTAGTACCTGAGCTGGAGAGGCTTTATCGGGTACCTAGTCCTAGGTACAGTGTAAGACTTTCCTAAGAACTGGCAGATTGGCTTTCCTGCTATATTGGTGTATTGTATGGTGGTTATTATCACTTGTCGGATCTCATGCACGTATTTAGAATAAACAGGACCCTTGAAAACTCACAACTCAAAAAGCCAAAGGTACTTCTACTTGTAACCTAAACCGGTGAACCGTTAGGTTTACTTTTCGAAGTTTGTAACTTTCTACGAAAAACTTGTGTACAAGCTTCAAAGGCAAAATCTGTATGCGCGAATCGTACTTCATGTCAGTTACTGAAGTCTGTAATGCGAAGTGGAACACCATCCCGTCAATACCCGCTTCATTCAGAATCTAATTCCAATAATTCTCATGAAATGAAAATCTTTGATGGACGTGAGCAGCTAATTGTGTCAAATGTTAATACATATTGATTGGTTCTGGCTAACATTAGTATGTAAAGTGGTACGGAGACAGAACTGGAGATACTCTCAGACATCCTAAATTCCGAGCTTCTGTACGTCATCTTGTTTGCACTTAGCTTAGGTAATAACTACTTAGAAATCACGTCATTCGGTTTTAGATTGAAAGCTTTCGCATCAAAGACGATCAAGGAAAAAGTAAGGCACTAGTTGTTAAAAAACAGGTTGTTGGCTCTTGAGGAAGGTAAATCTTATGCATGTTGTTTATATGAACTATGCAACCCTACTAAAAACAATGTTGATAGGGAGGCCAAGAGGAGGATCCAGCTAGGCTGGGCAGCGTTTGGGAAACTACATCGAGTCTTCTCGTCATCCATACCGCAATGCTTGAATCAGTGCGTCCTACCCGTCATGACCTACGGAGCTGAGACGTGGACACTCACGAAAGGGCTGGTCCACGTGTTCAAATTCGCTCAGCGAGCTATGGAAAGAGCTTTGCTCGGAGTCTCTCTGAAGGATAGGATTAGCAACGAATACATCCGACAGAGAACCAAAGTTATTGATATAGCTCAAAGAAATAGCAAGCTGAAGTGGCAGTGGGCCGGCCATATCTCGCGAAGAACCGTCAACCGCTGGGGTAAACGAGTTCTTGAGTGGAGACCGCGACTCGGCAAACGTAGTGTAGGACGCCCTCCGGCCAGGTGGGATGACGATCTGCGAAAGATTGCAGGCAGATGCAGGATGCGTCAAGCTGAAGATAGGGCGCTATGGCGCTCATTAGGGGCGGCCTATGTCCAGCAGTGGACTAATATAGGCTGATGATGATGATGATGAAACCTACTAAAAAGGAGATGTGGCTGATGAAGGCAGCACTACCAATTTCGCTTTGGAAAAATTGTGACTTTGGACCGTCCATTCCTAAACAGCCGCAATACTATGAATTGGCTTGTTTTCTTCAGGCAGTTTTGTGTATTTTCCTTATAACTCAGGGTTACCTGAAAAGTGTTAAAACAAAATAATGAAGATGTCTTACAATATTTGTTCAAACACTAAACGTTCAATAATAACATTTTAACGTCGAAACACAGAAAGTGTGTTAGCGATTATTATTGTTTTTGTTGGAGTATATTAGTACGAACATTTACTAGAAAATTTCTTATTTAAGTACCTGTTATTTGGTGAATACTAAGTTAAGAAAATAAAACGGCGTCAAGTGTTTACTTTTAACAGCTGTTTAGCGATTTTTTGCAAGGAAATTTTAAAATATGCATGTCTTAACATATTTATTTAGGTGATCCTCATATATATGTATTTCAAATGGCTTGCTATTTGTCAGTATGAAACTTGTTTTCTTTCCTTGTTTATTAAAATAAGGACCGAAGGAATTCGGTCTTAATTGTCTTGACTTTATGCTTGTGATTGTTTACCTAGGTCAGGTCAGAAGTTCAGATCTAAACTGCCTATAAAAAAGAGGTCTGTCTTCATCAGAACAGTTGCAAGACGATATGATGGATGAAGTATTAAAGATGAAAGACATGAATATAAATGTGAATAAGACGAAAGTCATGGCATGTGAAAGAGAATAGGATGTGTCGGTGTGTGATGTGATAAAAATTGTAAGAGTGTTTAGCCAATGAATGAGGTATATTCGCGGAGTCTGTTGAGTAGTTCTGTCTATAGGTTCTGCCTATCCTCATGGGAAGAAGACGCTTGTTTATGTATGTGAGTCTTTCATGTAACCATTTTGTTTCCTGTTTTACTTTTTAAATGCATAAGTATAAGTCTTACTGACAATAAATAAATAATTACTGGTTGATTGATACAATTGTTACGCAAAGACAACCAAGTATCAATCAAACATTAGCATCCATTGATTTGTCATAGACAAACCTTAATGCAGAACTAAATACATAGATAATTAAAGTCCTTACAGTAATTATTATAATCAGTTAAAACTGAACCATAAATTAATCAAGACCGAAATGGTACGGAGATGTCGAAATGTCAATAGATAAAATATTGATGCTTTTAAACAATTTTGCGATAGTATTGAATATGCATGTTTTTTGGAATTTTATTGTTACTGCATGAGTAAGGTTCCATAAAATCAATTCAGTTACTAACGTGCGAAAAACAAAATAAAATGTGCGAAAAATAAAATGTTCGTAATAGTTCAAATTAGAAAAATAATTGAAAAGTTTGCGGGAATGATCAAATAAAAAAAAACTGAACAAACGTCTGACGGGACAGCTAGTTCAAAATGAAGACTATTTAATCTAAAATGTGAAGAAGTAATGACATTATTTCGGCGAAGACAACCCGGAATATGTTATTTCCTTTGTGCTCAAACTTTACGTGATACTAGGTAATTTAAGAAGGAAATCTTTATTTGGTTTGACTGAACGGAATTTCAATTTTCAAAAGACCCGAAAAAGGAATGCGCCTTTGGATGAATCATTCCACTCGAAAAAAAATATGTGATCTACCGCCTACATTACCTACCCATAATGAAAGCTCATTGTTTCAGCTCATCATTAGTACAGGAATCCGCCGCGACGGGGCGCCACACACGACTTTTGTCTAGTAATTAAAATTATGAAACTGCCTCGCCTTTAAAACGCCTACGAGTAATCGGTTCAGATATTGATACTTCATTCTTTTGATGATATGGTTTAATTAGTTGTTCGCGCCGTCAGTTGTTTTTTATCATTAATCGGGATTGATATCTAGGAATGTTTATTGTTTATCGGATTGTATTGTTTTTTAAGAACTTTGTCTTTGATTTTGAAGATAGTCTGCTTTTACAGAACATAATTATACTGAGGATAGTGTCATGTTTTCGTTTGCATTAATGGCTTAAGTGGGAAACTAATATTTATGAACAATTTCGGCGACAAAAAACCCGTACATTTCATTACATATTTGTTAATAATATTATCACACACATTCTTATTTAACACTTCAAATATTTATCTACTGATCTCGCTGACGTACAAGTCAACAATAAAATTATGATGTGAATTTGAGTAACCCGTCGCTTGCGCCTACGTCAAGGCATCATCATCGTTAAGTTTCGGATATTGTCGGTTTAGCTCGTTAAATAGTTGTAAAAACCAATTGGAAAGTACATGTAAGTTTTTGCTTGTCTATAGTTAACATGACCATTTGGCTGATTAAATATGTATCTACAAAACCCATGGCAAAATCGGTACAAGCTTGAGAAATTCGATTCGAACGAATTTGTAATAATTTAAATAGGAGTTAATATTTCTTGAACATTACAAACGAAAACACAAAAGATTACAATCATGTAACTCCTCTAAAGACCATTTTGTCCGTCAATCAAATGGCTTGTAGAAAAACAGTACAGACTAGTAACCAGTTGTTCACTAGTTCCATTCAGTTCTATATTGCCTTAATTTGGCATGTTCGATGTGATCAGGGCGACAGGGTCACTGAACGTTTTGTTAGCCTTTGACTTTGGAGCCAAATCAATGTTTGATCAAACACTTGGACGAGACGTGGTCCAAATGTTATTATCTGGGGCTCTGGGAGAATTGAACTGCATCCCACATCGATGTTTTTGTTCATGATACGCCAACGTGTAACGTTGGCATTGTTTGGAGGATTACCTGGCTGCAACCAAGATTTGGTTTGACCACTACCTCACCTAAAGTTATGTCCATTGTGCAGTTGAAGATGATGTGGTTGATAGTTGTTCACGACTGTAAGTTAATGATTCCAGAGGCCCCTAGTGTGAGCTTCCCGTCACCAATAGGAAGTTCCAAAAGCGCCAATCGCGTTTGATGCGTAAAGTCGAGATGTTTAAAAGAAACTCACACTGCCTCCAAAAACTATTAAAGCATGTATTTCTTCATTTTTACATCGATTTAACATTTTTTTTCGATTATCTCATTTTTACTATGCCTTCTTTGAAATTACATGCCTCTGACTCCAGCGCTAACGTTGCAGTTCTTGTAACCGAATTTGTCGATTCTCTGCTACTGTAAAGTACTAACACGATCAACTTGTAAGATTGATAACAATGACAGCCTTGTAGGTCTTACTATAATTAGGTTCCTATTTCTTGAACTATCATTTACACCCATTGATTAAGCTGTTCCATTTACCACATCTTTACATATTTGCTTTATGGAAAATAGTGTTGTTGAGGCCCATACACATAACACGACGGAACAGCCTGGTCGAGATAAAAATGTGAAAGTGTTGATAATCCGTCGCTAATGTTGTATGATGGGCGAACGAAATTCACGTGTCCAATCGATGTTCTAATCACATCACATCTCACTCGAATTGATCGTTTGTACAGGGCATTAGGTCAGTTTATTGAAAGTAAATACATAATATCCCGATTTAAAATAGGAACGCATTGATCTTTGGGTCATATTTAAATCAAAATGTTGATGGCCAAGCGTTGATCAGTGAAGTGTACTGGACATTGGAGATTTCGTTCTTTATATAAGATAAAGAACGAAATTCCCAATTTTAATCGTTATTGTATGTTGTAAGTAAGTTTCTAGGCCTCGAAGCAGTTTAACCACAGAGTATTGCTTTTGCTCTTAATACGCCATCTTGGAAAATGGGAACACAATGTCAAAGCGATACAGTTTCAACCACAGTTAACCTTAGAACTTACCTTGTTATTTACCCGTTTATTTCTTACAACAAAACCCTCAATTAACGTCAAAACAAATGATAATACATTTCACATTCAGGCGATGTATTTCATTATCATTTCGGTAGCATCCCTCGATGGTAAGGAAGCGATACGTTTTGCAAGGGCCCGGCCTGTTCCGATGGGCCATTAGTCATGGCCAGTCATGATCCATCGTTTGTCTCAGTACCGTTTGATCCTCTATTATATCCGAGGGTTGATGACTTGGCTGTGATGTGGGAAGACAGGGCTAATCTGAATGTTGAAGATTGATGAATTGAGAGGGCAATGGGAAAGGAGGTACGGACTTACGGAGTGAAAGGAGGTTTTGATACGTGTGTGTATTTGTAATTGAATTGTGAATTGATTTGTGATTGAAATATGTTAGGTACTATTGGTAGCAAGTAGTTTGTGGAAAAGGAATCTCGATTGATCGGTAATCGGTGATTTAGGTTAAGTAAGCAGCCTAACAGCTAAGCATGGTAGATTAGGTACCTAGTGTTGTCAACGTCCCCAACAACTATTCATTGTAGCGGTAATTGGCAACTATCAAACCCCAGCTACTATTTAGCTTAATTGATTGAAACTGTCGAAACGAAAAATTATATTGTAAAATAAAGCAATTACCCTATCAATCCCATTACCTAGAATAATAAGCATATACAACAAAACATCTGGGATGAACACAGAAAATACAAGATAACTTCCTATTTTCAGGTACAAAAGGATTACCATTGTTGAACATAATAACAATATGAAAAAAGTTAATTATGATTTCTGTCGCACTAAGAGTTGTGAGTCTGGGTTACTGTTGTCACATTACTTACTATCTACTAATGGTTCTATATAAGTAATAATTCAAATATTTTTTACGAAAGGATTAATTTATTTACCGCTTTGAACAAAATAGCAGTGGTGGCACAGTACTAACTAATGGCCGCGACATAGGAGTTGTAAGTCGTAGGATCGAGCCCAGACAGGCGCTTTACTTTGTCTACATTATTTCATCACCACTGCTCTCAAAACGGTGAAGGAAAACATCGTGAGGTAACCGGCATGTCCTAGAACCAAAAATTCGAAGACATGTGACATTTACCAGCCCGCACTGGCCCCGCGAGGTGGTGTATGGCGCAATCCCTCTCAGAGGAGGCCCGTGTCCCACCAATGGGAACATTATAGGCTGATAATGTTCGAAAAATGGTGTTACAGAGTTACTTGTTTAGAGAATGTTGAACCACGGTTTGTAATAAAAACGTGGTTCAACCAGCGTTAACATGAAATATGATTATTTAAAATGAGTGTTCCTCTAATTCATTTTTATGAGACCGAATCATATTTTTGGAAGTTATTCTATTAATATATAAGTTTTGTTGGTACCGTAAATCTTCATAAATGTTTACGATTTTGCTCGCCCTCGAATACAACGATTTGTCAAACACACCTCGCAAACAAAATTAAATCTACTCATTAACTTAACTATTTCAATCTAAAATAAAATATGACTCAATCGACTTTTCTGAGTACTGCTATCTAGTATATAACTACTCAGTCGGCGCGGGCGCAGGTTGGAAGGCTCTCCCGCGGTGGCCAGCCCTTGCTCCTTTATCGATCATGCGCCCTATCATTAGATATCATTGTGATCTATGATCAATGCGCCCGCGACTCAATAGGGTTGACTCTGAAATTGTTTAGATTATTTTTTGTTTGTTTGGGTGACAATTATCAGGAATTTTGAACATAATAATATAATTTGTTTCAAAAACAGAAGTATATGAGTGAAAATAGTAGAGGACAAGTGCAACAAACACCAGAGCAGCTATCAGTGAAAAAAATAGGAAACGGACGATACTACAACTACCACGTTTCTTTGGAACTACCCTAAACCGAAATCAAATATCTGGGCATCTATTTGGACAAACAGGTGAATTAAGAAAAACACACCAACCACATCACTATAAAAGCAAGCATATCCATGTGGAAGTGCAAGCGAATGTTTGCCAGGAATAGCCCTAAGATCACCACTTACTGTCTATATACTACAGACATCCGACCAATTATCACATACGGCTCAATAGTCTGGTGGCCCAGGTGAGACCTGAGCAAAGAGATCTCAAAGAACTACAGCAGTTCGCTTGTGTAGCAATCACTAGATTTATGAGAACTACACCCACTGCTGCCCTACAAGTAATGCTCAGGCTGCCACCTCTACGCCAAATCATGCAGGGAGGAGGCGGCCCTGGCCACCTTCAGGCTCATTATATCAGGAACCCTAAGCAAAGACTCTAGGTTCAAGCACATACGCATAAAGGAAGATGCGATCAAACAACAACCAATGAGGGCATCACCCTGCGACAAGGCCCCAAAACTAAACTACTGTTAAGGGCACACAACATAATATTGACAGAAGAACAGTGTTACTACTCAGGCCCGAAAGAGTAGAGAGTATACACTGAGGGATAAAAGACCGAGTTCGCCAGAGTCGGTCTAAGCCTTCTTGCACGACCTCGACTTAAACATATCCAGCCCGCTGGGAATATTTAATACCGTCTACCAGGCGGAGTGTCGTGTCATTGTACGGGTGGTGCACGCCATAGAAGCCAGGAGAGTTACGGACATCCAAATACGTATACTCTCAGACAGTGCCTTATTCCTCCAAACCATGGGAAGAAAATACATTACCTAGAATGTCACAATGTACTAGAACGAGTAACGGTACCTAATCGCAGCAAAATGACACTGCAACGGATACAGGTCAAAGTGGATCACTGGGTTACGACGCAGCTGACGAACTGGCTAGAAGAGCATCCAGTGCATCAGCCTGTTTACCAGAACCCATTGTGTCTATCCCCTTCAATCAGCTACGCAGGACAGGAGCTAACCCACAAACAAACGGAGAGCTGATAAATCTCGACAGCGGGCTGTAGGCAGTCCAAGAAAGCTATGCCATCCTTAGATGGAAGGCCAGGAACGGAATCCGCTTAGTGACGGGGACCATCAGGGGACACTACACGCTAAACAAACACTTTCACAAAATAGGCATAACGGACAGTCTTCTATGCAGGGCTTGCGTTACCCAGATTAGGACGGAAACCCTCGGAGCACCTAGGACCAGGAGACATAATCAACTTCTGGATGGCTGTGGCTGGTTACCACTAAGTGAGTAACCAAAACCTTTAATAGGAAGAATGAGAGGAAGTACATGAGCATTGCGATGGGGATTTTTTTTTAAATTTAAATTCTAAGTAACTCTTAACATAACATAACATTATGCCCGCAATCCCCGAAGGCTTAGGGGCTTAATTTAATCCTAACCCTAACCCCCCCTCGGGACAGTGTTAGGAATGAACTAATTGTGTTCGTTTTTCTCAATCTCCTGTTTAATTCTAAGTGCCGATTTCACCAATGAAACTGAACGCGCATCTAAAACGTGTTTAAGAACTGTCAGTGTCAATATTCCACGGAAAATAATGACACTGGCACTCTTAAACCCAGTTTATGTGCTGTTCGCGTTTATTTTCATTGGTGAAATCAGTCCTATGTATGAACCAATTCTCATTCTACCATTTTTCTTAGTTTTTACATAGCTGGGTCAACATCACAATATTTTTGCGGAAAGAAAAAAAACAAAATCTAGTTAGCCCTGACCCACTCCAATAATTCTAAAATGTGTAAATAAAAGCGTAAGTGCCCTCACTATACATACGACAAGCCTCCGTATCTTAAAATAGCGGTTCTATAATGAAACAATTAATACAAATCCTCACGAACAATACAAAAAACTTAACACATTAATCTTCCAAACGTATTCTCTTGTTTGTTTTATATTGTTCAACACGAATACGATTTTAGGACCTTTGAGATATTAGAATAATGACGAATTTATTTGAATTTTATCGTCATTATTAAAGTTGTTAAAGATGTACTTACTAATGCAGAATTTTGGTTTTCTAGGTACCTTCTTTTTTAAAAATTTTTTTTAATAAAAGTATTTCACTTTTGAGTTCCAGATAACTTAATTTTGATTATGTCGTATTTTTTCGTTTAAAATTTGTAGCAAAAGGATTTAAAAGAACATCTACTGCCTGTGACGGTTCACAGGCAATAGAGATGTTCTCGTTTTTTAAGCCCTTAATTTTTAAAACACATACCATAATAAATATATTTTTCTGTTAACTAGTAAGACTTGACCTATTACCCGGTTTCGGCTTGACGTCGACTTACTGGATACCCTGTATAAAGTTATTTACCCTACTATTTTTATTTTAAGGTTGTTTGAAAGAACACCTTTTTGTTTCTTCACTCATCTCAGAGAGAGATTTTCGTGAGTCCAAGAGGCCGTGACTTGACGGTATTTCTTTTTAGTACCTAATTATATGTATGTTACAAAGTTCGTCGAAGGTTTGTAAGCTGCACACAAGAATTATTAAAGCCTCAACGTTGTAAAACTTTGTAATTACATTGCCACTAAATGCCCGGCCTTCAAGTAAAAGCAGCGTCGCAAGTTAGGAGACTTTGACATAATCTTCTTATTATTTGACATTATAAACCTACAATGTTATTATAACTATATTTGTGTAGGAAAATATCGTGAGGAAAAAGGCATGTCCTAGAAACAATAATTCGGAGACATGTGACCTTTACCTACCCGCACTGGGCCCGGACCGGTAGAGAAAAATTTACAGATTTTTATCTTTTTTTTACAACCCACTCCTTCTCGAAAAGAGGAGACCTGTTTCCCAGCAGTGGGAAAATTACAGCGTTTTCATATTTTTTTTATATTAGGTTATCAAGTTAGGTCAGATGTCAACCTGGCAGGGAATAAAATCGTTCTTACCTAGCAGGATCCCTGGGCAGACAGTGTCGTTCCTGCACAGCCACTCCACCTCCACAGGTCTTGGAGCAGGGGCTCCAGGTCCCCCATGAGCTCCACGCGTACATCGTCGCGTTCGTTCGAATCGCTTCTGTCGTTCTTGGCACCTGGATGATTTTGTATAATAGTTTTTAAATCATCATCATCATATTAAAAGCAGAAAAAAATAATAAGTTCCTTATATTATAAAATGTATGTTGTCGAAGTAAAAATCTAACTTACAAATTGGTTACAGAAGTTATAGTATGACTCATAATAGAACTAATTCTGTATTTCAATTAAGGCATTGTTTGTTTAATTTATTGTTTTTGTTTCTATAAGTACTTGCATGACACTTAATACAGTTGTATGCCATTATATCTGAAGGAAATTTGGCCCCTAAAAACAGGCTTTTGGCATATTTTATTGGCATCAGTTCGTCATTTAATAGGACTCTATTGTACAATATTTATTTAATCCTTGTGTACCTATGTATGATTTTCTAACTGTTTTTTTAAGTATTATTTTGTAAGTATGAAGGAGAAAGAGTAAGAAAAAGTTTCTTCGCATTTTTAAGAAAATTCAAAATATTTTTTAACATATTTTATTTACATTTAACTAAAGTATGTAGGTACCATTTTGTTCGATAACTTTTTGCCATCTTGTAGGTAGGGACATGATCCCATTGCTATATAAATTTTGGGACTTCTGATCAAAATACCGCGACAAGTGGTTTTGACAGTCCTCTCGTGATGTTAACCTGACACTGCCTAAACAATTCTGAAGAGACCGAGACAGGTGGAAATCTGAAGGTCAGTACTATACGGCGAATGCATTAACACCTCCCAACCAAACTCTCTTAATTTTTGCTGAGTGGCTAAAGATGTGTGAGGTCTAGCGTTATCATGATGAAAAAGCACACCCCTTCTGTTGATTCATTCCGGCTGCTTTCTCTCAACTTCTTGCTTTAATCTCATCAGTTGTTCGCAGTAGAGTTCAGAATCGATGGTCCTGCTTGGTGGTAACAGCTCATAATGAATAATGCCCTTCCAATCCCACCACACACACAGCATCACCTTGTTGCGAGTTAACCCGGTTTTCGCCACAGTCGTGAAGCCTGACCGGCATTTGACCACGACCTTTTTTCGCGCGTTCTTGTCGTACGTGATCCACTTTTCGTCACCAGTTATCAGCTTCTTCAAAAATGGTTGGGTTTCATTACGTCGTAATAAAGAATCACAAATGAGTACACGGTTCATTGCGTTTCTTTCAGTGAGCTCGTGAGGTACCCAAATATCGAGCTTTTTTGTGTACCCAGTTTTTTGTTTTTTTTTCAAATGCGCCAAAACTGTTTTGTGGTCACTGGACTGATATGCCGATCTTGCTCCACTTTTTCATAAATGGCATGCATTTTATCCGTAATAGGGCGACCAGAGCGACGTGCATCTTTGACATCAAAATTTCCGGATGGAAAACGCTTAAACCAAATTTGTGCTACTCTCACAGACACTGCACCAGGTCCATAAACATTGGGCACGCCACAATAGCGGCGGTAAGTCCCCTCTTTGAGGAGTAGTTGGAGAGGCGCCACGGTGTCCTCACCTTCCGCCTGACACAGGTCCTCACCGGACACGGTTGTTTCGGGAGGTTCCTGTTTCGCATAAGGCGGAAGGAAACGCCCGGGTGTCACCATTGTGTGGATCGCCCGGAGGATACGGTGGAGCATACGGTGGAGGTATGCCCAGCTTGGGCGGAGCACCGCAGTGTCCTCGCGGAGGAGATTGGCGGCGGCGATATCTCGCGTCCGGCCTGGTCCAGGCCATGTTACGGAGCGAGAGGGAATGGAAAGCCGTCACCTCCTTCTGCGAAGCAGTAATGCTCGCGAAGGAGGAGGCGGAGCGGGTGAGGGAGAGAGCATTGCGCCCTCACGCCCCCACTAGCCGCCGCAGGAGATGCCCTGGGCGTCGGGAGTCGCCTGCAGATTCCCGGCCACCGTAGGCGCGGGCTTGCGGATGGCGAGCAATGGGTAGCTCGCCGTCCGGTAAGGACCAGGCCCGGGTCGACGGCGCGTTGTGTTCCACGCGCGCCTCAAAGAGATGTTAGCACAAAGTGACGGGGTCCGATAGGGCCGACGCCTCAAGGTCGCGGGTTATTCCACAGAAAAAACCGTGGCCCTGGCACAGGCAACTGAAGGAACACGGGTGGGTTTTAGTCAGTAAAAGTCTGACACGCCCTCCCGCTCCACCCAGAGCGGGAGATGTCATTTGATGATTTCCCACCCAAAAAAAAAAAAAAAGGTCCATAAACATCGCAAATTTTTTTCGCGGCTTGCGTTGCATTTTTACCTTTTTTGAAGTAACATTTTAAAATGTATCGAATTTCTTCATTAGATTCACTCATCTTGACAGTACGGAAAACAAATAAAAATCACACATTTTCCTAATTTGAATTTGGAATTATGTTCATTAAAATTTAAACTTTCAATGATACCAAAACCAGCCAGATACAAATAGTATAGCCAAAGAGATTTTATTACAAGTTCATACATACTATAATGCGAAAAGACTTTTTCCCCAACCTAATATTATGTCAATTGTAACCTAGCTTTAGTTAAATATTCCTTCTTGATGCACTCTAACAGGTGCCCCTGTTAGAGTGCATCAAGAAGGAATAGTGTTAAGTTCTCATAAGTTTCACCTTTTCATAAGTATAGTCTGCAACAGTGTGTACATTGTGCAATCTTAAAATAAATAAAAAAGACTAGTTACTTTTTGCTGCTGGAAATGGGCTTGTCTCAACAATAGACACAAGATGAGGTGAGAGTGATTCAGTCTTAAATGTGCTTTGAACTAATACTAATCGGCACCCATGGTGGTGTTTCTAGAAACGATAGCTACATACTTTTTCTGGAATTAAATCTGGCCTTATTATGACTGACAATCTAATTTCTGGATCATAAACAAAAAATATTAAATTTAACCATTTGAAAATTTCCTAGTATTGCGTGATTTGATTGAATTCTATGATGTGGTTATTGATTCGAGTTTGTTAACACAATTTCCAGACTGTTTTCGTTTGAAATCTATTATTATGTCAATGCTAATAGTAACAAAAAATGCAGACATGACTGAAATTACGTCACTAGTGAAGACATCTCATAAATATTTCTATATTATGCCAATTGTTCCAGTGTGTTCGTGTACCAAATTTTGAAATCACAATAGAAGTCAAGGAAACATTGATTCAGCTGATACAAATACCCATTTCTATTAAATGAATGGCGGATAGATTGATGGGTCATTGACGGTGTACGAAATGTTCCACTTGGCCGTATCATTGTCGAAATTGTGCCTAAATTGGTCCAGATGTTCAGTCTTATAGGCTATATTGTTTGAATAGTAATATGGTGGACAGTGGTGAAACAAATTTTAGTAACGTCTCTGTGAATACAGCTTTATCGTTTAAAGTGACACATATACATTCAAATGTGAAGTCTGCAGTCGATATAATTCCATTATTTATTTACAGAAACAAATGATTAATGTCAAAGCTATCAATGTTGCATGTATTGCATTTACATTATTGCACTGGATCAGGCAATGTGTAAAGAAAGCTTTCTCTGAGATCAGTGTAAGTCAACATCAAAGGGTAATAATTGATGACGTCAGTAACTCACCGGTCGTCCAACCTCCGTGCTAGTCGTTTGTGCGTATATGACTGGGTCTCGCGAACAAGCGAGGAACCTGCAACAATAACAATTCAACTCAACATCTTCAATTGTAAACACCCTGTGTTGTATTACTCACATGATTTATTACATTTATTCAGCTTGGGAATGCTTTGTACGAATTTACAGAGTGACGAAAATGTTGCTCACAGAAATAATTCAACGGTTGTGATTGTCGACTCATCTCGTGTTGAACAAAGAAAATATGCTTTCACTTCGAAAATCTTGGACAACAACGTTTCAGGTTTTATTGCTGGCTGTCTTTAGTTCTTAGTTGCATATGTTTGTAGCTTCGCTTTTCTGTAATAATACGTTTATTTGTAGTCGGCTTAGATATTAAATGTGGAAAATCAAAGGCTTTGCGTTGGATAAGTACAGGTCTTTCTTCTTGCGAGTGTCGTAATACAGCAATTGGGATGATGACTACTATTAAAAATGTTCGTAAAAATAATGTAATTTCAAAGAAGGCATAGTAAAAATGAGATAATCGAAAAAATCTGTTAAATCGATGTAAATATGAAGAAGATACACACGCTTTCAAAGTTTTTGGAGGGGATTATTCTTGTCCTTGTCGCGCGGTACGGACAATGTACGGCGCTAGTATGAAGTTACGTAGTCGTGACGTCACTTCTACGATAGTGCTGTCCTAGTCTAACACTTACTTTAAAACGTTAATAACGTGGCAGTTTTTTAAGCTTTTACACTCTTTGTTATACTATTTGCACTATTTGGGAATAAACATTTTTTTGAGATAAAATAAAAAACGTTGTCATCATCCCCATTATATCAATTTAGTTCTGCGATGACCATTCGGTTTTATTCAGGGTGGCACTGGAAAATATAGTGTTGTTGTTTTAAATGCTTTGGTTTCGTTATTATTAATTTAAGTTTCGTTCAGTGGTTTTCATTTAAATCAGTTTTCTAGATTTATTTTTTCATGTCATTAACGAGGCTTACATCATTACACAGAGCTCGGGACTTTTTATTTTCCCTTGCAGCTTCTTTTAAGCGGTTTTGTACAACATTAGTGATGTAAAAATGATTTGGCCCAATTGAAAGGGACGCTTGATGGACCGCAATTTTGACGAAAGCCCGGACCTATGAAGATCCGAAGCTCAGTTCTGTTACCAGTGTGGTATTCAAAGCTCGTTCTTCGTAATGTATGAAAAAAATCTTTGCCGTGCAGTAAGAAATTTAAAAGCCGCTACAGATAGAACGGAAATTCCTAACACTTAATAGTAAGTTGGCAACAGCATCAAGTTGCACCAGTTTGTATCAACATGATAGGTGGTCGTTCTCTAGCATTCCGCATGTTCAGAATTTATATTTTGTACGTTATTTCCCGCTGTGTATTCGTTTAGCATTTAAATCGGTTACTGTGCTGAGAACAAATTGGTTTAATTCCTGGTTTAAATGGACCGTTATTGTTTTGTTGCGTTTATTAAGGTCTAGGTAGTTACGTAAGATCATATTCGTGCTAACAGTATTACAATCTTCTTAAGATGGGTAAACAAAAGACGATATGTTTTATTTCAGTTGAATAGAAGGAACTTTACAGAACATCTCGCCTGCATTCCCAGAAGGGTTTGGCAGGGGTGCACCTATTGGGCACGCCACAATAGCGGCGGTAAGTCCCCTCTTTGAGGAGTAGTTGGAAAGGCGCTTCCGCTTGACACAGGTCCTCACCGGACACGGTTGTTTCGGGAGATTCCCGTTTCGCATAAGGCGGGAGGAAACGCCCGGGTGTCACCATTGTGTGGATCGCCCGGAGGACACGGTGGAGCATACGGTGGAGGTCTGCCCAACTTGGGTGGAGCACCGCAGTGTCCTCGCGGAGGCGATCGGCGGCGGCAATCTCTCGCGTCCGGCCCTGGTCCAGGCCATGGTACGGAGGGAGAGGGAATGGAAAGCCGTCACCTCCTTTTGCGAAGCAGTAATGCTCGCGTAGGAGGAGGCGGAGCGCGTGAGGGAGAGAGCCTTGCGCCCTCACGCCCCTAGTCGCCGCAGGAGTCGCCTGCAGATTCCCGGCCACCGTAGGCGCGGGCTTGCGGACGTCGAGCAATGGGTAGCTTGCCGTCCGGTAGGGACCAGGCCCGGGTCTCAAAGAGATGTCAGCACAAAATGACGGGGTCTGATAGGGCCGACGCCTCAGGGTCGCGGGTAATTCGAAAGAGTAACCGTTGCCCTGGCACAGGCAACTGAAGGAACACGGGTGGGTTTTAGTCAGTAAAAGACTGACACGTCCACCCACTCCACCCAGAGCGCGAGAAGTCATATGATGATATCCCACCCAAAAAAAAAAAAGGGGGTTCACCTATAGAACATGGCACCCACATTTCGCCAGCTATTTTTAAGTCCCACGTAGTAAAGGGCGAGCCTATACATGGCCGTCACCCGAGCGCAAATCCTGGCTCCGGGTTGAAATCAAAATCGAAATATTTTATTTCACTGCTAACATGGGCACTTATGAAAAGACAAAAGTCCGGTGCTCGGTTCCAATTGGTCGTTTCCTATGGAGAAGAGCCGGCAAGAAACTACACGATTACTCTTTTAAAAATTATTGACTTTTACAATGTTTTCAAATTACAGTGTTAATTATTATTATTTATTTATGTTTATTTCAGATCAAATCACAAGAACCATATGTTGTTAGGCAAGGTCTTAATCTAATGTAAAAACCACACCACACTACACTACTGGAGGACAGTGTAGGTCTGTCAACAAGTACCATTATGCTTATCAAATAGACAATGGTTTACAAATCTAAAGTCTACAAGGCCTACAACGTTCTCACATTCACAAAATATAAAATAATCTAATACAGACATGATTCCCATTTCAACTGTTTGGTGTTGCTGCTGCGTAATTCCAGCTGGAAAATCTCAATAACACTTTGCCCGAACCCGGAATGGAACCCAGGACCTAAGCAGTAACGCTTGCGATCACTGACGAAGCATTTTAATATGGGAAGGAATTTAAGGAAGTTAAATTCGGTATCGCCTCACTTCGCGAGAACTTCGCATCGGATTTACAGGGTGTGTAAAGGAGAAAAGGTATGGTTCAATACCTACAAAAAAAAGATAATAATGACGGGGAATTGAAGTGACTTACGACTTGGTTAAGAGTCTTTTTGCACCCGATACACATATGAGTTATGTTATGAGTCATCAGACCTATAGGGTTTCAATATTAGGCACTCCAATACCAAGAACGGCATCATTTCAAACGAAACAATACACACACTATGACATTACAAATATAATATTACATACAAAGGGCTCTTAATATCCCATGGAAGTGTCAACTGATAATTATAATTTCCATCACAACCGGCGCTAGTACTTTATGTCGCCGATAGAGGGCGCCTCTGAATACTAAGTGAGTGATGAGATCAGTTGCTAATGCTTTATTAACTGTGTTTAACATAATTAATAAACAAAATTATTGATATTTTTATTTTATTTTGTCATTTTAACATTGTGATAGATATACAACATAGCAAGTACTTACATTGTTTAGAGAATTCCGTTGTTTGAAAGCTTTTACATGCAACTTCAAATATGTACAATTCTAGGCTTTATGGTTCCGTGCACGAAAAAAACCGTATCTTCGAAATGTCTTGTCCAACTTTGGGAACACTTTAAATAATTGAAAGATTTTGTCTGTGTGACTAGGTATATAAACATAACATCACGCCTTGTTTCCCCGAAAGGTTGGGTAGAGGTGGTACCTAAAGTACACCCAAATTTGCCAGTTATGTTTAAGTCTCATGTAACAGGGGGCGAGCCTTTTGCCATCACAAATCCAGATTCTGTGCTGAAAACCCAATAAAACATTTCCCGACCTGGGAATCCAACCCAGGACCTCATGCTCAGCAGTAGCGATTGCGACCACTAGACCAACGAGGCAGACTAGGTATATATAAAACAGTTTTCGTGGCGCTAAACCATTCTTGTCAGTCACGGAACAGCACCTGTCAATAGTTTTATCACATTTGCGCTTTGATTTACATAATGAAGATATGTATTGCATTATCATTTTAAAAAAATTGCCATTTTACCACTGCTGGATCACATGCAGACGGTATGTGTGAGAGGGAGTGAGCCATAAATCTATCACGCGGGCTCAGTGCGGATTGGTAGATGTCACATATCTTCGAATTTTTGGTTTTCTAGGACATGCCGGTTTCCTCACGATGTTTTCCGTCACCGTTTTGAGAGCAGTGGTGATGAAATAATTTTACACAAAATCTCACAAAAAACTCGTAACTCGGAGCCGTTACCACTGGGCCCACCACTGCTCGCAATTTTTTTTAAATAGTAATAATTGGAAAAAACTTTTTCAACATATTGTTTTTGCTATATTTTGTAAGGAAATCGAACAAGGTGGATCGGATCAGCCACGCAATTAGACCAAATAATTATGTAGAAATTATCTTTTTTTTTTATCAAGAGCAATTTCTAGTAAAACGATGATCACAACTCAGTGTCGCATAATTTCTTGGAAAATTTGTTGCTAATATTAGTGATTTTCCATGAAAACTTAATTTATTTGAAAAATCCCTTTGAGCCACATGCAAAACAAAGAATTCGACTTACTACAATCAATCAAAAATGACATATTTTCAATTCTTTTTCTCACAAACAGTAAACGAAATTTATTAAAATTAATCGATTTTCTCTTATGATCATGTTTGAAAACTAAAATCTAAGTAATTCGGAAACAAACTACCTACCTACGTCAATGCTATTTATTGAATCGGTCCTACCGATCCTGGGGGCCTTCTCGCTCTCTAAATAGTTTGGGGTCCGTCAACAAATATACGAGCCCTTCCGAAAGTAGTCCGAAACATGACGACCAAAGGTTGGGAGTTGGGACAACTGTCAAATCTTGATGTCATTCATTCTTAGGTCGGCCCCAAACTATTGTCCGTAGGTGAGACGGAGTAGGAACACGAGGTCAAATGTCTAATCCAAAACAATTATTAACACATAATAAATCCAGATCTAATATCCCTCACGAAAACGTAAACTTGCAAGTATTCGTTACACCATAACTTCAGTCTTTGTCCCATTGTATCATTAAATTTGTCCTTATCTAACTTGCATTTGAATATTTGAAGCGTCCCTCCAACTTCCGCGTAGTTCGTATCTCCGGAGATTCGATACCGATTAGACAAGAGTATTTTACCTGCAGTAAAATATTCGTAATCCAGGGCATAAAGGGAACTGTTGTCTATTAAAATTTATGGCCTTTACGTCTTTACGACTATGAGTTTGCACGAACATCCGTTTGGTCGGTAGATTGGTTTTTAGCGAAAGGTACACTTGAATGTTTGCTTAGTAATATGTCAGAACACAATATTGGTAGAAGATTTAACGATAAAGTTGTATTACATTGAAATTCATCGACAAGTGGGTAAGTCTATTTTTATCCTATATTTAAACGAATCTACATAATTAATTACAATCGAGGCTAAATTTATATTATGTAAGTAATGTAAAATAAAATGGGTAGGTTTGCTAATGATGATATTGATCTATCTTTATCGCTATAGTAAAGTATCATTGGTTTTTAGGGTTCCGTACCCAAAGGGTGCCAACGGAACCCTCCACTGTCCGTCCATCTGTCAACAGGTTGTATCATGAACCGTAATAGGTAGACAGTTGAAATTTTCACAGTGTGTATTTCTATTGCTGCTAAAATAAAAAATATATATAAAAAATATATAATACAAGAAACGTGTATTTTTTTAAATATGTAATTGTAAATATTGTACGATGCTACAGAACCATTCGTGTGAGACCGACTCGCACTTGGCCGGTTTCAATGAATTCAAACATTATTTAATTTGTTTCAGTGATCAAACGTGAAGTTCAGCAAGTAAGCAAGTAGTAAAATCATTATGTATTTCTTTATGGTACCAATAATGACAAATTCCGATCCGTTTGCCTTTATTGGTAACGGTAATATTTTTCATGTAAATGCTATCATTTGCAAGAAATAATTCAGTCAACATTTTGCAGTGAAGCCACATAGTAGGAGCGAGTGAACCAACTCAATGTATTCGAATTTCCGTGAACGAGCGTTTACTTCGGTAATCCATTTCACTGGACGTTTCCCGAACGACGCCGTGATCGAACCATTATCACTCCTATTACAATTTATAGGAAAGAATATTTGCTCTAGACAAAATTAAACTGGTGGCTAATTTATTTGTTTAATTTTTTTATGACATTGATTTACATTCTGTGATTACTCAACTCACACACTGACTTATTCCTTGTCAATATTTTAGGAAAATCGTATACTTTTACAATGTTTTTAAATATAAATGTATCTATCACATACTTAATTTATCTGTCTTTGCTTGAATTATTTGATTAAATTATTTTAACCCATTGTGGTATAGTAAATTTTTTCTTGGTTCATCGTCTGCTCATTATTATAAGAATGTATACAAAACATTATAAAAGAGTAACGCTGGAGTTTTTACCGATTCTTCTCTATACGAAACTACCTTTTGGAATGGACCACTAGAATCAGCATGTCGATTCTGTAAAAATCTCACCGTGAAGACTTACTTGCGTGGCGTGAGCTGTCAGTGTCATCCCGTCTTGAACAAACCCTAGCATCAGTGGCACTGACAGCTCACTCCACGCGCACTTCACCTAAGTTTTCACGGAGAGATGTTTACAGAATAGCACCACAGTTCTATTTTAATGCAAAAGTTGACGTTCAAAAGTGTATTTTATGTGCTTAATTGAAAATGCTTTCACATTATCTTTGCTCTCTAATTGACAAAATTACTTTTTTAGAAGCTGTCCGGAGTATGGATTGTTGCCCAGTTTTAATAGCCTTGCCCCCTTATTACGTACTGACCTGGTTTTAACATACTGGCCAAAAGTGGGGGTACAAGACGCCACTGCCCACCCCGTTAAGGAAGACAGGCATGGTGTTATGAGTGTTCTATAGACTTATGTATCCAGTAAATTTAGTGTCATAAATAAAGTCTTAATACTTGACAAGGACAGACAGCCATCACCACTGTCAATAACGGCGCTTCTTGACAGAATTACGTTTACAAATCTTAAGTAAACACTCGCATGGCGTCATTCAATGGAACTTTTCAGTTCACATTGCCATGTGTAAAAATAGGACACATTAGGTACAAGAGTACAAGTCATCAAGGAGTGTTCGACGGTCATGGATGGGTGGCCGGTTGCGTCAGCGCATCGACACGGCCTAATCTGACGATAAATCACTCGATTTCTGGATCGGAATGAGATCACGGGTCCAAATCGATACTAAATGATAGACGCGCTTAATTGGAGTAAACCACTCGTTCGTGCACGATTTATATTGTTAGTTCTTTTGTTGTTTCAAATCAGTATTGTTGTACGCTTAGTGATGTCCCCTTTGTCTGCATTGTGTGCAGCAAGTGGTTAATTGGCTAGTGCAATTTGTGCAAATAATGATGAATGGGATTTAGTGTTTTGTTACTTTATCTGCCCTTTTATCGTCAAAGGGTTAATGGTTGATTTGTTGCAATTAGTTTTGTAAGTTTTTATTTGAAATCATTGTTGCCAATTAAAACCAAAAAATTACATCGAAAACAACACAATAAGTTTCTTCCTGATTTACTCGGGTCAAAATTGTTTCCAACATTGGTCCAGTTCATAGGTCATGATACGAATTAGGACAAAGTAATTTAATGAGCTATTAAGTGTTTTCTGATTTAGCTATTTGATTACTTTTTTTAAAACCATGTCTATTTCAGTAACATCATGGTTTCCAGTCCTATAATTAGGACTGGTTCAAGTTCACCTCATCGGGTTCGAAGGTAAATGCTCGCGTAACTTTAACTACCCATAAATACCTACGATCTGTACCACACACGATTAATGTGAGGGTTAGTCACGTTTAAATAAGAATCAACGCTTTTTTTTTTTTACCAATTCTGTCTTTACTGGCATTACATATAATTTGTGTCTACCTATTCTGCACTCTGACGAAAACGTGCAATTTTTCGAACACGCTAGCTGAAAATTACCGATAATTTCGCTTCGTGTCAATGATGACATTCATAATGCGAAGTGACGGTGATTCCGCCTAGGATCAAAGAGGTCAAACGGAGCAATCAAATCAGTTCGTAAAGTCTTATGATTGGCACAAAATAAGCAAGTACTCGTATAGCAAAGCTTGTCTAAAGCTGTCATCAGCGGCAAGAACTCTTTGAGAAATAAATTATTTATTTCTGATATTTGGTTTTAAAAACACTTTAACACTTCAAAAATAAATTGTGTTTCAAAACTAGATGAGGTCGGAATAAAGGCTCGCACACAGTGGCGCGACGCGACAGCGCGACACAAAGGCACCGCCTGTCGCGCGACGAGCGGTGCCTTTGTGTCGCGCTGTTGCGTCGAGCCTGTTTGCGGGAGCCTTAATGATTACACAAAGGCACCGCGTGTCGCGCGACGAGCAAAGCCTTTGTGTCACGCTGTTGTCACGTCGCGCCTGTTTGCGGGGGAATTATAGCGTAAACAATTTGCGTAAAACAAACAGGCAGGAAAAAAAAATACAAAAAAATAGCTTTTCATTATCAACCAGCTGGCGCTAGAAGCAACCCTAAAATGCCGCATGTATTTATTTATTTGAAGTGTGTTCCGTACCGGCGGCGATTGATGCAGTGGCATTAGTTAGTGCGGTGATAAAATCTTTTCCGGTCCCTGATACGGTTCCGTCCGGGTTATATTAAATGCTACTTGCTCTTGAGTTTAGGGGTTATAGCAATGACTATGGTTATATTCTCTTTGGGTTATAGGTACCTGTTGCGCCGGTTAATGTGTCAGTATGGTTTATGGAATCAATTGGTTTTGTTTGTACAATAACGTGTAATATGAGAGCAGTGGTGGCCCAGTGGTAACGGCCGCGACTTACGAGTTGTTGGTCGTAGGTTCCAACCCAGACAGGCGCTTTAATTTGTTTAAATTATTTCATCACCACTGCTCTCAAAACGGTGAAGGAAAACATCGATTCGAAGACATGTGACATCTACTAACCCGCACTGGGCCCGCGTGGTGGATTACGACCCACTCCCGTTCATAGAGAAGAGGCCTGTATCCCAGCAGTGGGAACATAATATGCTAATTATGTGTGATATAATGTAGTGTTAATAAAATTCATTCAAGCTGTACCTACCTATGAGATTTATGAAAACGTTACTCTGATAATGAAGTTGAGACAAAGATCAATATTAACAGTGGTTGTGATAAAACGATAAACTGATTCAATTTCACAATTAACATCTCAAATTGTAAAAAAGTGACGTATTATTAAACAAACAGACTCATGCATTCTCAACAAATTAAAATTATAATTTACACAAAAAACATTAATTAGATTAACTTATCAACATTAGCGTGACTCAAATTTACGAGTGAAATATGCTAATATGTCGGCCATTGAAGCCCGCACGGTAGCACTGGCTCAGAGTTATTAATATGTTTACAATTCAGATAACAGAGGCCCTTTGTGTTAACGACCATAAAAATAATTGGTGTAATTCATCTCCATAGCTTATGTTTCGAAAATTGGGGTTATAACGCGGGCCCGAAGTACCAAGCACATGACCATTATACGGTTAAGTCGGGTGTAACTACAACTGGATTTCTTCATAATTTTTATTCCCTTGATTGATAACTTGATTGGCTGAGAATTGATAACTTTGTTAAAACCTGTGATTTTCTTTTAAATAGATATGTGAGTGTGTTTCCACAAGAGAGGTGTGCAAAAAATGTGGTATATTGTCATCATCCCTACGCCTACCTACTGCAGATCAAAATAACAATATTAATTTATTAAGTAGGTGTTAGACTTTCAATGAACAGATCCAAGACAAAGAAGAGGTAGAAGGCATGTAATATGTCGATTAATGTTGATTAATACATGGGCCAGATAGTGTCTTTCAAGAAAAGGCAAGACAAGAAAGTTGCAAGACGAGTTCAAAATGCATGGAAGACCTACTGGGCCCTAATCTAATTTGTGCATTCTGCCCGACCTAATTTATGGTGCACAAAGTTGGTCACTTACTGACCCACAAAAAGCCAAACTCAAGATTTACCAACAAGCAATGGAGCGCAGCATAAATAGGTGTCAAGCGAACAGAACGCGTTACAAATTGCACGAATGCACCCGAAGAGATGGACTGAGTTCGTCACTCACTGGAGGCATGGTGGAGGACATCGCCGTCGAGGTAGACCGCGGCGAAGGTGGTGTTACGATCTAATAATGTTTGCGGAGGCCATGAGGGAACATGGCCAGAGATCGCACAAAAAAGAGAGGTTTGAAAGACGAAAAAGTGGAGGCCTTTGCTCTTCAGTGGGGCCTAACAAAGGCTAAACAAAAAAGAAATAAATACGAGTACGATAATTTACTCGATCTGACATTGATGTGAAATAGTCCATAAATGTTGTGTTAAGATAGGATAGACAGCGTAGAATGTATCACATCCTTTCCCATCTAAATCAATGATAAGTTATCAGGGATTAGGAATATCATAGACACGATAACGAGACTCGAGAAGATCTATGATGTAACTAATATATTTGTAAGAACAATATTATTTACAATAGTGTCCATGGAGTTTCTTGCCCTTTATTCTCCATAGGTACCTACTACGCTTTGGAATGGGTAACTAGCTTCATATTTCTGACTGACCGACTCCTTGACAATTCAAAAGTGTCTGTTAATGGTTTAATTGAAATAAATGCTTTGAGTTTGAGTTTATGATACGCTTGATAGTTAGAGCAGGTACAGCAAGTATCAATTAGTTATTTTGTTACGATAAAAATAAATTAGATACACAGTAAACACACACATTAACGTAACCTCACGCCTGTAATCCCAGAAGGGTTAGGCAGAGGTGTACCTATAGTACACCCACATTTCGCCAGATACTCTTAAGTCCCATGTTATAAGGGGCGAGCCCATTGCCATCAACCGGGCACAAATCCAGACTCTGGGATGCTACTGAGAAATTCTAGATAGAAAAAACCCAATAACACTTTGCCCGACCTGGGAGTCGACCCCAGGATCTCAGCAGTAGACCAACGAAGCAGTCAGTAAACACAATCTACTGTAAAATTATGTTGATGATATATCATGAACTTAATTATATCTGTAGATATACAGGGTGTCAGGGACATTGAAGACGAAACTGGAACCATGCATTCAGCACTCATGATCCTCATAAGAAGTTTCATAGAAAATACCTACCTACCTACTAATCTTCGTTACTTTTACAAAAGCTTATCACAACTTCAAAAGATTTCTACAACGTAACCTATTCATATCGTTAGTAGGTATACATGAACTAAAACTAAAAGAACATTATCACAGTAAGCATAAAGAAAATCGATTTCCTCAGACAATGTCAAACTTTTTTGTTAACTTTGCCCCTCTTAAAAAATCTCCCAAAACGTGGCGTGGGCGCGTTAACTCACAAATCTCACATAACATAACACAAACACTAAACCCTTGAATTAACATTTAACATACCTACATCAGTCCGAGTATTTTCTTTCCATTATGACATGACAAGTATGACACAACCTTATGTGACAACATGACATCATGTGAAACCCAAGGTACCCAAGTACAGGCAAATCTCAGAACCACTCCTATGGAATAATAACAGACTGCAAGTCGGTCAGACCGACAATGTCACCCATTGTCTTTGTATGCACTAATTACTGTAATTGTTTTACGATCACTGTTATTATATTGCTTGCATATTTTAATGTCAGTAGCGCTCTTCGTTGAAAGTTTGCTGAAACTTTTCAGTTTGCTTAAAACAGAAGATAAACAAAACACGCTCAGTAAGTTTGATGAAGCATTTAAGCAGCTTCTCGATTAGATGATGCAGCTTCAAAGTACACAGACCGATGTGAGTGATAATAGTTTTAAGTAAATACATAACTACGTGGCATGTCCGTGTTGGTTTTGACTTCCGCACGAATCAACGAGCTTAATAGTTGAGCTGTACGAGCTGTACTTATCCCTTTTTTTATTGAAAATGATTATTGTGAGATTGATGCAATTTACCTTCGAGAGAAGAAAACTTTTTCATTTTTCTACCAATTTTCTTGTCCAGGGTCAAATTAAATTAGCTGACGAAACTTAATAGACGTGATGGTATCGAAATTATGAAAGGACGGAATAATATTGTCATAACTCATAATTTCAAGTAGTGTCAGAAGCCGTTAATTCCGTTATAAGCTGTTACTGTTTGTTACCTACCTACAAAAGCGCTACTGCTGAGCAAGAGGTCCTGGGTTCGATTCTCTGGTTGGACATAGTGTAGAATGTCTTAGTAGCGGCCTGGAGTTTGGATTTGCGCCCGGTTGATGGCCATAGGCCCGCCCCCTATTCCATGGGACTTAAACATAACAAAAGTGATAATAAAAGTTTTAAAAATAAAGCGGCTTTTTTTTTACTAAATGTGTGTGTACTATTCGGTACACCTTTGCCTAACCCTTCAGGGATTACAGGCGTGATGTTATGTTAAAGATTTTTTAACTTATTTCATCATTGGGCATAAAAAAACCCGTCACGTTTATGAAGTTTCGTATTAGTAATTTGCACGGAAAACGCTTATTCCCCGATCTATTCTGATCTCCATACCAGCATATGTCTCGTTATGCTCTATGTCAAAATAACTTCCCATAATCTGGCGAATGCCGTCGACACGATAAATATGGCCCAACCCGGATATATTGACGTGCGCCGCTGTCTACATATCTCTGTATATATTCGAGTAATATACACGTAATGCTTCGATCAATTATAGACGTAATGCATCGATCACTAGTTCTTTATTAGTGATCGATGACGTAATGTGATGTCTGCTTGTTTGTTCATTTTGCGAACCTATTTTGTTTCAGTTTCCTTTTCATTCATGGATTACTGTGAGTCTTCATTGATTTATAATTGCAGTGTCTGTAGGTTTTGTTTGTTTTGAGTAAGGACTTTTTAGTCCTTCAGTTTATATGCCAGCCATTAGTAATGCAGCCGTTGGCGGATTTTAGTTTGTTAAAACAAGAAATGATGTTCTATCTTTTACAAAAATTCATGAAAATAAAACTATTTGGGAATGCTAATCATGAGATGCTTATGATCCAGCAGTGTGTGAAATTGGGCTGATAATTTTGGTGAATCAGGCACAAGGCAAATATGCTAAACCAACAATTACTGTTCCATAATTAAAAAGCGACTTCCTAAACCAGCGCTGGGGCTCTGCCTCGGATAGGGTCGTAGCATTAAGCTGAGCGATGGCCGTTTTGCGTGGATGTGACGCATATTTTCCCCCAACTTGTCATTTTTGGTGTTTGTGTTCAATGACTGCGTCATGTTTACCGCAAATAAACGTTTTTCCTTTATTTATATCTTTCTATTATAAAGCAAATGAATAATGTAGTAACATTAAATGAAGTGATCCCTATAACAAATAGAAATTACATTTATCTAAATTACTTGGCGGTAGTATTATACGATTGCATTTTGCTTGGAGAGTGGTTTAATCGTTTGACCTAGTAATTTAAACAACACTAATTTCTGAGCAATAATAAGGGATAGCGCGGACTTACCGATTCTTACATCGTTTACAATTTATACGCACTGTGTAAAATAAACGCGGCGTTTTAACTGAACTAGAGTCATCATAATCATTTGCAGCCTTGTTTTACGCACTGCTGAGTATATAGGCCTCCTCCTTTTTGTGCTATGCTTTCCTGGTCTGTGCAAGTCAATATACAACAGATTAGTGTTAATCGTTTACGAAAATATGTTACGCAATTAGGCTGCTGGTCATGGTCAATCTGTGTGCAAAATTTCATCCAAATCCGTTCAGCCGTTTTGGCGTGAAACCGTAACAAACAAGCAAACTTACTTTCGCATTAATAATATTAATTAGGATCGGGATTATATTACACCTTACGTCGTTGTAGAAAAACGTTTTTAATTTAGACCAAGTTTGTTTGTTAACGACCTGCATCAACAATAAATAAGTAATATTCTATTATATTCTAATCAATTTCTTAATCGTCTTCTTCACAAATATAATTAGGTAGCAATTTGATGGTATCTGTGTTCAAGTGGATATTGCTGCTCTTTCTCCCCACAAAATCCCACCCTCTTAAGAAACGGTACTAAAATGGCCTGTTATTATTTTAGCGGTGTAATTATTGCGGACTAATTACTGAACACTTGTATGCATAAAACATACATAGGTTCCTAACCCCTTTGAATTTAGACAAGGTACTTATAATTACACTTATATGCTTTCATGTTACTAATTAGTAGTCACTTATTCCTTGCTCGTAGTTCTTGACTGGATTCATTTTAGAACCTTTTTTTTTGTTTCGGGTGGGAAATCATCAAATGACTTCTCCCGCTCTTCGTGTCAGACTTTTACTGACTAAAACCCACCCCTGTTCCTTCAGTTGCCTGTGCCAGGGCCACGGTTATCTCTATCGAATTACCTGCGACCCTGAGGCGTCGGTCCTATTTGACCCCGTCATTTTGTGTTGACATCTCGTTGAGGCGCGCGTGGAACATGATGCGCCGTCGACCCGGGCCTGGTTCTTACCGGACGGCGAGCTACCCATTGCTCGCCGTCCGCAAGCCCGCGCCTACGGTGGCCGGGAATCTGCTTGCGATTCCCGAAGCCCAGGGCGTATTCTTCGGCGACTAGGGGCCTGAGGGCGCAAAGCTCTCTCCCTCACGCGCTCCGCTTCCTTCTTCGCGAGCATTACTGCTTCGCAGAAGGAGGTGACGGCTTTCCATTCCCTCTCACTCCGTACCATGGCCTGTACCAGGGCCGGACGCGAGAGATCGCTGCCGCCGATCGCCTCTGCGAGGACACTGCGGTGCTCCGCCCAAGCTGGGCAGACCTCCACCGTATGCTCCACCGTGTCCTTCGGGCGATCCACACAATGGTGACACCCGGGCGTTTCCTCCCGCCTTATGCGAAACAGGAACCTCCCGAAACAACCGTGTCCGGTGAGGACCTGTGTCAGGCGGAAGGTGAGGACGCCGTGGCGCCTCTCCAACCACTCCTCAAAGAGGGGACTTACCGCCGCTATTGTGGCGTGTCCAATTTATTTTAGAACCTGCACCCTAATTGCGTAACACACAATCAATCACAATCTAAATCATTTTGAAGGATATTGCTTATCCATTGCGTGATATGTTTGAAAAAATTGTCTGCTCAAAAACGTAAATAGCGCAATGAATGTTGTCGAACTGTCAAAATGCTAGCCATTCCTACTGTTAGTGTGTTACGCAATCACCTTGCAGTAGTCAGCCCATATAGTTGAATTGAAAAAAAGAAAAGAAATCTTGGTACACTTCACGGTTTTGATCACGAGCTGCTTGTTTCGAGTTTGCCTGATTTGTTTCGAACTTCGTTGCAAGTCCAACTTAGAAGTAAGCACCGCATGATCAACTTACGACAAATGGCCACGTTCGATTTTGAAAACTTGTTGGATAAACAATAAACATTTAATAAACAATCATTTGCTTTTAAATGTATACAGTTCGGATTTTGACAACCTCCCTAATTTATAAACGTGTGACGGTTCTTAAACAGAGTGCGTGTACGCAATCTAAATAACTGTGTGTTCCGGAGCGGGCCCGCAATTAACAAGGTCTGGTTCAGAATGGCACGAGATGTTGTACATAAGCATATATACTAGTTTATAAGCGAATAGGTACTTTATAAAGAACCTATGTACGTACATAATCTTCGCTTGCACGCTCACAAGATTCCACGATCATTACTCGCCTGTTTCCTTGCAGGTTTATAACTATATACTTCGTGTTTTAAACCAGGTACAGCCACAGTATTAGCCCTTCATAGTGATTAAATCTACATAAATACAGAATATAGATTAATAGTATTATCTAAATGGGGATGTTTAATTCTAAAGTAATACGCCGAGGTATTTTAGTGTTCTCTAAAGCGGCAGAACTTGGTACAAGTTCATTATTCTTGATTGCAACTAGTTTGCTTCATATTCAATTAAAAATAATTAAATTACCTACCCGGTAATAAACTGGTCGGGTGCGAATATGTAGATTAACAAGCAGAAGGTTTTTATATTTTATTAATTGCTGATATATATTTACGACCATGTTATTAATTAAATGTCGCATAAGAAACCGCGTATGTACGTTTTCAATTAGTATCTCCAAGTCAACTAATGAATTGACTTTGAGAAAAGATAAAGAATATACTATTGTATATTCTTCGTCTTGGTAGGAACAACATAGAGAATAGACATGATAAAATGACGAATATCTAGAAAACAATTTTCACCTTACTCGCGGAACTAAAAATAGGCAGGGAAACGATAAATTGATAGCCTTCTTAGAATTACACGAGTACAGTAAGTTCTCAGTACCATAGTTAGTTTATCAAAACACCATAGGAGGTGCACAGCGGTCGGACTATGCAAAACAGGTTGAAGCGAATGCAATTATTGCAGTCATAGATAGATGCATAGAATTTTAATCATAAATCAATGGGTTTATGCGGCTTTGGGCATTCACGGCGTGTTTGTCTATGGCGCCAGAAACCATAGGGAACAGTACGGTTTATGTCATAGATGCATGCTGTCATCAGGCATATTCTAGCGTTTGTTAAGGGTTATATTGCTTCCACGTGTTACGAATTGTGCATGCCAACCGTTTGACCCAACATTGCTAACCTGTGATAGATACATTTCGTGAATGGAAGTCTGACTGATTAAAACCAACCTCTATATTGTACTCAAGAAATGTATACTACACAATCAAATAAATCTGATAGCCGCTGTATTATCGTATCATAAAAGTTTATTAGGATTGATATGTTTGTTCGGTCGAATGAAATCGGGTCATAGGCTAGTTCTCGGTTAATTAAATGGTGTTTACCTTCTCGTTAGTTTCACTTAAAGCGATTTGTAATGGTTGTTTGTTTTGCGTAGGTATAAGTATTAAAATCATGCGTTTCGAAGTTGAGTTGCATTCAATGAATTTTTGCTTATAGTTGATCACTTTTAAACTTTCTGGTAGGTGGGTTAATCTTACTCTGCTTGCGACTAAAATGTTGACAGCTACAGTTTCCTTTTACGGAATAAAAAATAACACAAGATTTTTTTTTTTTTTCAAAAAAATTGTCATCATTGCTTTTTTTGTCTCGGATGCTTGCCAGTTTAAACAAAATTTATTGCCTCTTAAAAGTTTCATTGAGTGTATTCATCAAGTAAATAAAAAACCATTTAGGTACATACCGCACGCGGAATAAAAATGTTACCACGTAATTTAGTCAGTATATATTGGTTCTATAAATCCATAAATTCGCTATGTTCAATAAGGTTTATACTTCTCCAGAAAGCTGTAGTTTATTGCGACTATTTCTAAGCTTGTATAACAAATTGCGCTCATATATTAGGACGCTTGTTGCTGCAAATATTTTGACATTCGATATTTAAATAACCTCGCTCTTGAAGCGTTTTTCCTAGTTGGAATTAGGTGTTACATTCAGGCTAGATCGTTACCCATAAAATTTGAATAGTTAAATGAAATATGAGGCCACGTAATTGTTTTACAACGAGTCTAGCTTAAGGCGGACATCGGCGCGGGCCAAGGAGACGAAAAAGTGATTTGGCAAAATTAATGACTTGCTTCCATTTAGCCGGGAGTCTGATATACACAGAGCAATGAAACAGACAGAGTTTATTTGCACACTTGTTGCAGAAAACCATAGGTACGTGTCTCGGTTATTTTAAGGCTCATTTAACTTACGTGAACTCGAGACAGACCCAAAACTAATAGATTACGGTCAGTGACACTGACATCATCTTCAATATCTGATAATACTCGAATCCATTAAGTTGTTATGTTTGTCTACATCAAACGTCATAAAATAAACATTTGACAGTTATTAGGTCAATGTGCGAGTAGGTACGCGTCTTATGAAGTTCCGTTTACTAACAGCATTGGACAGAAATATTGAAGATGTTAATAATAATTTTATGGGCATGGATTTTATTGCCGCGGCTAATCTATCTAAGGAGTTCCGTGACTGTCCGGCAGACTCGCTTTGCCTAATCAACATGAACATCCAAAGATACATCTTTTTTTATGCGTAACAACTTGACAGTAGGAATGGTTTTCATTTTGACAGTTCGACAACATTCATTGCGATAATGACATTGTTGAGCAGACAAACTTTTCGAACTTTTGAAGCAATGGATTAGCAATATCCTTCAAAATGATGCAGATTTTGATTGAAAGTGTGTTACGCAATTATGTAGTGGCACAGGCAACGGCTGCTTGACGAAGTTAAAATATAAATTATGATGTCAAAGATAAAATTATTTCAGATATAAAAGTAAGTACCTAAGAACAGAATTATCACAATTACGTATCCATTCTCACTGTTACAAAAGTGGACTTGTGCCCAAAATGTTTCATATTGCCCAATTCAAATGACGGTGTCACCGTAAACAGGCCGTATGTTAAGAAACTCAGATAGCCAGATACGGGAGATAAACTAGCTGATAACAACAAAACAAAAGCTGATACAGTTAGACTTGTTATAAAGACTTTTTACAGGTTTTTTTTATTGTTCCAATTTTAGAAGCGTTTTAGTTTAATTCATGAATCTCGTCTAATTTGTAATTTACTATTATGTTGGTCACATAAGCATTCGCTTCATATAAAATACTGGTATTCAGATTCGTCTGGTAAGACTGGAAGCTGACCTCAACATAGCTGTGAAAGAAGATGATTAAAAATATTTATTTAAAAAAAAACATTTAAATTACTTAGTTTGTTTTTTGCATGGTTTTGTTCGCAACCTGTCTGCTGCCGCTTCTAAACCATCTTTGTTCTACATTCTTATATGAAAATAAACATAGCACTGGGAACATTGTATAATTGAGATGTGTCTCGTTACGGCCACTTTGTATGTTTGCACAGTTATTAAGATCAAATGGCCAGCGCTCGCACAGCATATGACAAACATTGGCCCAAATGTTTATGTTATCCACGATATAAAATATTCGTTGCAGGAAGATATAAATCGTGATCAGCTTTAACCAAGTTTCGTTCACTTCCTTATATGTCTATGGAAATGGTGGAATGTTAAATTTATGGAAGGAATTATTGTTTGTTGTACCACGATTATTTTAATAGTACGAATTAATTATCTGGACCGTGTGGTGAAAGCCGTGTCAACGCCAATGTTAGATTATTATGCCAGTATCCGTGGCAACAGATTTAAGTATCTGGCCGAAGACATAAGGGTAGGTTTGCAATCGTCTTACTGTTCAGTTTTCTGGACGCCCTGCCTTATGAACTGAGGCCTATTTGGTAGTCTACAACCCGATTCAAACTTTATGTAGCTTTGCACATAGTGCAAACAATGTAAGTGTGAATTCTTAAAAAAAATTACAAGTTATTTATAAACGTGTAGCTTCTTCATATTTCCATCGATTTTACAGATTTTTCCGATTATCTCATTTTACAGAAAACGATTGATGGGTAAAACTCAACTACTTTGTAAGTGTGCATTAGCACACTTACAATGTAGTTGACTGTTGTTGTAGGTCAATAATCAAATTCTGTAATCTTTACACCTAAGTACCAAATGCCCCGACCCAAATTGTGGTCAGTTTGTGATAACTAATCAGTGATGTTTTCCAAATTCAATAAATAATAGTACACCAGTAACCATAGGTACTCTTGGGTCATAAGCATAATTGAACGTTGAGTCCTCATCTTCTTCAAAAAACCCACAAAACAACATATTAACTCTATTAGATTATCCCCTTACCAAAGTGTTTTGTAGCAGCCTGTTGAGCCCGGGGACCGGAATTCTGGATCGCTACACCCCGATTTCGCCGACATAGGGTAGGGGGTGTCACATGCTGCTGAATAAAGGGTGTAAAGCTTTGCACATTCGGAGAACACAATGACATGTGTGATTTAACGATTTCATATACGTGGGCCAATCAGATAGTATTGCGAAAAAAAGTTTTTATGTATGAGAGACTGGCCAGTTATAGTCTATTTGAAAATATGAGTATTTGAAAGCTAATATAGGTACGTTCCAATTTCAAAATTTCCCTCCATTTTGTTTACGAGCTAATTTAAATTCAAGAGATTCAGCACATACTGCAGGTTGGGCAAGGCTTCCGCCTTCACGAAATTCTACACGTGTATCTTCGCGTGAGGAGGATAGTTTCACGCTGGGTACCCCACAACCTCACCGATGCTCAGAAGCAGGTCCGGGTGGAATGGTGCCGTGATATGATGAACAAATTTGAAGCAGGGTCGTCTCGGCGTTTTTACGACATCATTACGAACCAAAGCCTACCAAAGTGAAGCAATCTAGAAGCGGGGGGAAGATTTTGGCATTCATGGATGAAGGCCCTTCTATGGCAACCGTGTATAGTTGGTAAAACGAATTCAAGCGTGGTCGACTAACTTTGGGGGATAAAGAATGAAGTTGTCGCCCTTTGACGGCTGTTACGGAATAAAATGTGCTAGCAGTGAAAAATGGTATATGTATATATGGGGCATAGGCAGAAACCACAGAACGCCACCTGCTATGATCCTTACATACTCCTTATGCCTCGTTTACGTTCATAAATCTGGTCATACACATGCGCCGGTTGCGAGTGCTACGCACCTGACCTTTCTGAAGAACATCACCAATAAGGTCACTATAAGTCCTCTTAGGGCGTCCCTACCCGGCGTTTTCACTCACATCTGCCTTGTAAAAATCTTTTCATTCATCCTCTCAACATGACCAAACCATCTAAGCATACTCTTCTCAATTTTTGTCACTACAACCCTGTTGCTTCATCACTTCATTCCTCAGCCTATCATTCAAAGCCACACCACACATGCTCCGCAAGGAACGCATTTCCACAACATTTATTCTGCTTTCATGCTTTTTTTGCCACACCCAACATTTACTTCCATACATAAGCGTAGGCACCAGCACACACCAGAGACCTAAGTTATAGTCCAGATTTTATCTCAACAACCCTGAAAATCTTCAAATCTTCTCAATACATATTTCCAAAAGCCGGAGCTCTTCTGCTCTTGGTATGTTAAACGTAGCCCAATTTTCTCACGCAGAATCAGTGAGAACAGACTGGGAACATTTCCAACAAGGCCAACGCCATGTCAAAACACTGTAAACACGGCACAGCTTGTCGTTTGCATTAGCGAGACCAAGGGCTGTTTGCTGAGAAAACTATTACAGCGGTTCAAGCAATGTTGCTATGGTGTTTTGTTTACAGGTTTTAAAGTTTTGTGTGTGTGTTACGAATCGAACAATTTTGTTATCTTCTGATGAATGACTGTTGGTTAGTAAGATAATATTACCTAACTAAAGAGACGCTATGTTTTTGCACTTCGTTTGAAAACTCTGTGATTTGGCCCTTGAGGCCGATTACCCTTGCGCAGTAATTGAACGACATCATTAAGGTAAGTTTCAGTTAGTATAACATAAATCCTTTAGTGGAGTGTTGACTTGGGTCAAAGATTGACTTAGTACCTTAACTTCAATAGGTACCATTAACAATGCCCCAATTGTTCAAGCATCAAATTAGGACGCATTCAAGAATTTCTAAGATTACGTCTAATTCTAGGATTACGTCTTTTGGCACGTGTCGTTTTCGCAAAACAAATTGGCATTCAACTTGTCGAGCTTGCTTCCAGGCTTAAACGACCAGCTAGAAACATGCACAACAAATTAATGAATGTATTACACTTGTTTATGCTGTAGTACAAGGCGGCACATCAATTCGCTGACGTATTTGCGTCAAATCTAACCGGTTCTTGGATTAGTTGCCGTTGAAATGTTACAATTTATAAGCTCCGCAAAAGCACGTGCTAAGTTGCAAACAAGTAGCTGACGTGCTACCAAGTTTAGTATGCGATAATTGAGATTAATTTCCGGACTTTTTATTTTAGAAAGTTTGGTGGACGTGGGTTTAAAGTTGATTGTAGTTACTAAAGTGGTCAATAGCTGCCTGTCGAGACGCTGTTACAGATATGCCGTTTGTTAATTGACTCGTCAAAAAATCGAGAAAATCATTGTCAATCAATTTTTTAACCTTATCAGCTTCTTTTTTTTATTAAACGACTTAAAAAACCCCGGGATTCTTTACAATATTAGGTAGGAAGCGTTAGATAGTCCACTCTTAGACGGATCAGCAACAGCTGCTGTCTGTGCGCATTGCAATAAGTCTGAATTTTCATATAAATGCTCAACCTGCCTGTGGTTTGTTGGCATTTTGTTCCATATTAATTAGATTGTTCGTCAGATTTAATGTCAGATTTGATCGATCCACTAACTTCCCTTTAAAAGGATTGTATGATATAATGTCACCCGTGATATGAATGCTAAGTTAACAGAAAAAACTTCTCATATATTTTTCTAGTACTAAGGTGTAACATAAGTCACTTGTCAATGATAGATGTGTGGCGTCATTTGTTTAATAAAACACAGTCTTTGTCCTTTTTTAAAGTCATTAATTTAGGATTTAACAAAGGAATGAAAATGGAACAGCAATAATTTGACATCAATTACGGGCGCGGTGATTAAGTAGCATTCATTAGAATTTTGGAATGAAATAATAGGACTTTGTATCATGGAAGTCTTAGAAATGTTGGCCAAATTAATACTAAATCATTCTTCTCCTCGTTGGTCTAGTAGTCGCTATCGCTACTGCTGAGCATGAGGTATAAGGTTCGATTCCCAGGTCGGGCAACGTGTTGTTGGGTTTTTGTATCTGGAATTTCTCAGTAGCAGCCCGGAGTCTGGATTTGTGCCCGGTTGATGGCAATAGGCTCGCTCCCTATTACATGGGACCTAAACATAACTGGCGAAATGTGGGTGTAATATAGGTACACCTCTGCCCAACCCTTCGGGAAAACAAGGCATGATATTGTGTATCATTCTATCAATGGTTTAGTTAGTTACTTTTTTACTTTATTCCTCCTTTATTTATTTACTTAATCGGTTTAGTTAGCGACTCAAACTGTAACCCGCTCTAAGTGTTTTTATGACTATTTCGAAAGAAATACATTTATAAATGTAACAGATACAATAATGTTACAATATCAAAGTGTAACCTTTTACATGTGTTAATATGTGTAACAGAACTAAGCAGTTTTAGGTATAATTGCACGGTACCGTAACAACTCGCGGCGGACGGACAGACGGGGCGATGCCAAAATAGCCTAAATCCAGTCGGGATTGCGGCTATTTTAACACTTATTAACACTGTCAACTCTAACATATCGTTTGCAGATATATTACTGTTACGCTTTTGTAAGTGTTTTTGAAAAAACACTAAAAGTGTTACATATTTGATTCTGTTATCAATTCAAATGTGTGTGGCATGTATACTTACACTTGTAATTCTGTAACTTATGAAGGGGTTTTAAGTCCTTGGGTTTAATCGAGGATTTATATATGAGAAGCTAATTAAGGTTACGAGGATATGGGCTGAATATGCAGGTGAGGTTAGAGGCCTCTTTCATTATTTAGATTTCCTAAAAGCTTTATTGAATTATATGCATAAACGCTCGTGCACACAAGCGCGACGCCACAGCGCGACACAAAGGCACCGCGTGTCGTGCGACGAGCGGTGCCTTTAAAATTAAAACAGATAACTTGCGTACACAATGTGATGATTTTGAAATAGGTTCATCATTTATATGCAGTTTGTATCACCGGTATTACCTATAAACTATTAACGATATTGCCGATATTGCTTCACTGGGTGAAGTGCTCCATGATGGGTCACCATAGAGCCTAACGCGCCTCTTTGATGTTTATTCTCACACGTATCTTAGTATTGTTTTATAGCTACTACAATTGAATGCTTTGCGGTAAATGTTAAGATCAACCTATATAAAATTGTGTTGAACTGTTTTTATATCGATTATTTTATTGAATTTTATATGTGTGCTCCGCTCTTTGAGGAGATATTGACCGACACTCTTTTGTATATACTGAAAGTTTAGATTTCCGTGACGCCTGTCACATAGGTACACACGACGACATATCATGCTTTACATTTCTAGTTTTTGCTGAACGTGCATTGTATAGGCCTTTCGTACAGTGCGAAGTCAGCTTATACTGGATGTAAAGCTTGATATGCAATCGAGCAATATTACGGATGATGACATTTATTTTTAGTTTTATCTCAATAAATTGTTTGTTTCAAAATAATGCAAACAAAATTACAAAAAGTGCAAAAGCTTAAAAAATTTACAAGTTATGAAAGTTTTAAGAAAAGTGTCAGACAAGGACAGTACTATCGTAGAAGTGACGACACGACTATGTAACTTCATACTAGCACCTTACATTGTCCGTACCGTGCGACAAGGACGGGAATAATCCCCTCCAAAAACTTTAAAAGCGTGTATCTTCTTCACATTTACACCGATTTAACAGATTTTTTTTCGATTATCTCATTTTTACAATGCCTACTTTGACATTACATTATTTTTATGAACACTTCTAATAATCAGCCATAATCCAGTTGGATTTCGTTAAATGAAATATTACTTAATACATTTTTCATAATTAATAACCACTGATAGCCCGCTAATGAGACACGAATGGCAACTCACACTAAACGGTTTGCCTTCACAACTAACTGCGAGTTTCACACATCATCAATCATCGAATTTGCTTACCAAATAAACTGTGCAATTAGTCAATTACCAAATACATGTAACATTTGAACATTGTGCAATATGTACTAAAGTGACTAGTCGATCATTCATTGCGTTTGTCTACACGTGTTGTCTGTCTTTACATTGAGATTTAGAGCTTAGCTGGTTATACACTGAATGTCGAGTGAGCACGTGCCTTTTGTTTCAGATTTTGAGTGGGTTTATGTTTAGATTTAAGATCGATGACTAGAGAACGAACCTCGTCACTAATCGATCTTAGCTTAGCTAGCAAAAAGCCTAATTTCGTGTTCAAGTAGCAAATTAACCATGGAAATTACGATTAAAAGACGAGCGACTTTTTCAGGGCTGAATAATTAACTTAAATACTTAGACTATGAATTTTTGTTTGTTTGTGTGACTTGATAAAATACCTTCTCTAATGTGATGTTTGTTATTAGAGTATGTAAAATACGGTACCTACCGTTAATTATTCTGTACATTTTTATTTGTTCAGGTAAATGAGTCGTGATGAAATGGGTCGTGAAATTAACGGCATCATGTCTACGCAAATTGCCATGCTTGCTGATACTCGTTATGAAGCCGATAGTTGATATTCGAGTGACATTTTAGTGGCAATTGACTTACGTGTCCAATATGTTTCCGTTACAAGTATGTAGTTTGGGACAGACGGCTTTTTGAGTACACTCAACTTGTGCGTACCTTCATGTATGTTCAGAAAAAATAAATAATATATTCATACCGGCTCCAAAAGACAGAAAGAGGCCGTTCGTCTAGAGATTCGGTTTCCTAAAAGAGCGTTGTGGTAGCCGCCACATAACTGTCATGGAAGTAATAGCAGCAGGTTTTAACTTTACGTTGTCAAAAAAAGCTATCTAACAAAACAGCTTATTTTCATAAATAACGTTTTAGTGACGTCATTCGCGGATATATTGCAGACGCTTTAGCTACCAATGAAAACTTTTTCAATTCAATGCTGTATTATTTTCAAATTTTAAAGGCATTCTACGAGTATTACTAAGCTATGAAACGTAGGTCATAAGCAATAAGTAAGTACGAAAGGCTAACATTAAGAATTGCAAATCGGGAATTGGGATGATGACTAATATTAAATATGTTCATAAAAATATAGTTATTTCAAAGAAGGCTTAGTAAAAATTTGATAATCGAAAAAAATCGTTAAATCGGTGTAAATTTGAAGAACATAACCGCTTTAAAAGTTTTTGGAGGGTATTATTGCCGTCCTTGTCGCGCAGTACTGACAATGTACGGCGCTAGTCAAACTCAAACTCAAATCATTTATTTCAATTAAACCGTTTACAGGCACTTTTGAATTGTCAAGGAGTCGGTCAGTCAGAAATATGAAGCTAGTTGCCCATTCCAAAGCGCAGTAGGTACCTATGGAGAAGAACGGGCAAGAAACTCCATGGACACTCTTTTAAATAATTTTGTTTAGTATGAAGTTACATAATCGTGACGTCACTTCAAAGATAGTGCTGTCCTTGTCTAACAAGTATCTTAAAACGTTTATGACTTGGCAATTTTTTAAGCTTTTAAACTTGTGGTACTATAGTTTGCGCTATTTGGAAACAAACAGACTTTTGAGACAAAAATAAAAAAATTGTCATCATCCCAATTCAATTACTGCAGCCAGTAATTTCTAGTCATGCATGAAGACTATTAAAAAAATAGGTAAATTTTACTATACGATACATAAATAAATACAAAACATTCAATAATTTCCTCCTATATGCAGGAATGATGGATGACGTATAGCCCGCGTTATTACAAGTATAACACAAACAGTAGCCAAAGATCGTGATACTCTGAACCAAGTGAATACTAATTGCCGAAGTAAATACTTGTATTCAAGCCGGAATGTGACCGAATGTTCATTGTATAACTGACGATCCCAACACGACTTGCAAATTATAATTATTAATGACGAAAAATATGTTAGAACTGACCTGTCTTTAAGATACTAGTTTACCAAGGCTTGTGTAGGTCAGGTTGTAGCTGGCAGTGAGTATATTAAGTTACTGAATGATATATGAATAACAAGATTGAGTTCAAAAGATTTTAGAGTGATGAGGAAAAGTTGGATGAGTATTAAATACGGTCAGATTACGAAGTAAAGAAGTTGTGGTACCCGTCTCAAAATTAAAAATGTCATTGTAAAATCAAATCCTTTCAAAATTTTTACCAACTATTATTAGGACAGCGAGCTGGTTATTGAGAAAAGTTGCCACGAATAAACGAATCAAGATTTAACAGCTACATCAATAACCTTTTACGCATATATCTACTACAATCACACCGATGCTTTCTGTGACTGTTTACTGATAAAAGTGATTATGAAATAACTACATCAAATCTTCTACCAGCCTGCTCTGTGATTCCCTTTTCACGACCGACTTGCGGCTATAATTTGCAACAAATTACTGGACCGCGATGCTTCGAATAACTCGCATCGTTGGCCAAAAAATTACATGGAGCGCAGCTTTAATTATATCTCGGGCCAAAAATCTCAATCAGGATGTGCCATGAATGACACGCGTTCCATATTTGAGACCGATGATCCGAATCGTCGCGCCCGTCAGCCGCGTTGCGACACTGAACAAAGGGACACTGTCTCTTTGTCGTTTCAGGACCTACTGTTTGAGTGTGGACGAAAACGAATTCGCTTCAACTTTAAACGTTCGAATTTTGAAGCTCGATGGCAGTTCTTTTTTTTTAATGCAAATTTCATTGGAGACGTGGTATTTGAATAGTTTAGCCAGCAAAAAGGTTCAACGTCCAATGATTTTGTTTAGAAATGGTACTATTGGAAGAACTGTGTTCATAGTAAGTCGTTATATAATCCAATCGTTATTCAACTTCCTCAGCAACACGGTTAAATGTCCTAAGATAACAGAACTGGAGATGGAAAACCGTTTATCAGGTGTTTGTCTTGTTACGTAATGTGTAACCGTTAACTTGGAGACTGGAGTTGGAAATTAATGGAATATCTTGATGCATGTAGGCGCTCGTAAGCATATTCATGTAGGTATAAATAATTGTGACGAGTAAGATCCTGGACCCGAGAGTAACAGTAATTTTAATTATTCAAGAGAAAATAGGACGTTGAACAAAGACTGGAAGGATAATTTCTACCTGATGGGAAACAAAGCTATACTTGTGCTATGTTTAATTGAGCAGTTTGGTTGTTTTAATAACTAGGGAACGAGAACGCTATAATATTTAATGGCATCTTAAAATCATAGCTCTCTTGTAATCGTTTTCTAAGAATCGGATGCTAATTACGAAAACTTATGTACCGAAAATGAAAACAAATACTATGAAATGTTCTGAAAATAAAACCGGTGTAAATATTTAATTTAATAATAATTTGCACATGGAATTACAAATCGAAGAAACAACTAGATGAAAACAACCAATTTGTGATTGATGAAAGTCACAAATGTAGGTCAGAGTCTCGATTTGTGGCCAACCTTGGTCCCAAACAGAATCATTAACTTGTTTAATACGATCTTTAAAGACCATTAAAGTCGCATTTCAAGAGAAAACGGTTAGATTTACAACGTTCATTGTAACAAGATTGATTTGTTGGGAGGAACAGATTCATCGGTAATCATTCCCATTGAAAATATATTGGACCTCATTAATATCAATGATTTTGAAATGTTGTCCTGTAGTAGCGTACCTACCTATGTTTCGCATCGATGCGAAATGCTTCCAGCCCCAAGTAAATGAGAAATTTGCAAAAAAATTGGAATAACTTGCACCTTTTTACTAGGCGAGAGTTAAATGAATGCCTAAATAAAAGCGCGCTGTTGGATTTTTAATTCTCCGCTCAGCGCCGAGAGTTGTAGGTAAATCCAACAGTGCGCTTTTAGGCATTCATTTAAATGTCGTCTAGTGTTAGTAAGTATGAGTAATTGTGCATTAAGTTCGAAATTATGGCTTGACTAAAACCAGAATGAGCACAGTAAATTAGTCTGTAGAATCTTCTCACACTTTGCCCTCCTGATTTCTGCCGTCTACAGCATTCCATAGACGATGTTGTACCTACATCTTTCTCACCTACAGGATTAACCTTATTGATGTAACAAATATATTTTTAAGAACAATATTATTTAAAGTGGAGTTTCTTGCATGTTCTTGTTCCGTAGTTACTTACTACGCTTTGGAATGGGTAACTAACTTCTTATTTTTGACTGACCGACTTCTTGACAATTCAAAAGTGCCTGTATATGGGTAAATTGAAATAACTGCTTTGAGTTTGAGTTTGATGCTGTAGACGGTCCTGAAATGGACACTTCATCGAAATCATTTAGAGTGATTAAACAGTAGAAGACATTTTTATAAAGTTCATCTAACTACGTTAAAAACCATGGGCAATGACCATAAATATATAAATAAAACTAAGCCAATACAGCTAGTTTTAAGTTTCAAAAACAGACCATATCTTTGTAAATAATTATCAACACCAGCCGTAACAATATTTATGTAAGAAGTGTATTGTTTAGGAAGTAACGGCAATTTATTGGTGGCCGTCGCTTCATGGCTATTAGAACTGTCATTCAGGCTAGTCGAAATGACATAGTTATAAGCTGAAGTGTCAGTGGCTGAAAAAGCTAAATTGGGTCACAGATAATATTATACTACATTGGGTGTTCCGAATACTAGAGTTCCAATTTTTCATTTCGTACCTATTATATTGTTAGAATTGGAATTAAACATCTTTTTCCTATGAGTATTTTCGGAACTATGTTGGTGAGGTCGGCTTCCAGTCTACCTTATGGCGACTGCCTATCTAACCTATACAACCCAGTTACTGAGTAATACGACACTCCATTGGTAAGACTGGGTGCCAGAATTTTGGGCTTCAAAGATCTACGAATGACGGCCGGGACTAACGGCTTTAACGAGCCTTTCTAGCCAATTGGAAGTTGTGGGTATATTTGCGGATTAGAAGTTTTTCTTTATCCTTCAAACATGGTCGTATTTTGATAGATGATTCATTAATTGACGCCACTGTAATTAATTATAATTATGGTTATAATACGATTACTCATTAATATACACTATACATAATTATGACTTTTACATAATCAACGAACACAAACCTTTCCCGATGCAAAACTTCTGTAGAATACCAATAGTTTAAGTTGCGGGTACTTACATAATCTCTCTGCACAAAACAATTTGTTATAACCAATGAATCTGGTCTGCTCGACGTCCGTATGTCACTGCAGGGATCCAGCAGAATATCAGCGTCAGGTATATTTGCCTGACACATGCTGAGCTGGCCTCCCATTTGGTGCAGCCTTGGGACGCACACCGCACTGTTCTCCTCAAATTTGAACTTTATTTCTTTGGGTTTGTTCACTTTTGATTTTTTTCTGTATATTGGCACGTTGTTTATATTTATTATTGTTACTTTTTAACATTATTTTATGATCTTGTGTGTTGTGCTGCGTCTTTTGTGTGCACCGAATAAATGTTTTTATCTATCATGTTTTATCTAATTTATTATTCTCATTTAACGAATTATTTTGTTGATCATAATAAAGTGTTAACTATCGACATTGAACTCATAAATCCGCACTAATATTTTAAATTCGAAAAGTAACTCTAAACCACTAAACAGCTTCGATAAAATTTGACAAGGAGATATATCTCCTTGTCAAAATTAGCCCATGTCCTTCCACACGATGACGTATTTTTGTCCCGGTAGCACGTTTCCGTTGGATAAATTTCGACATGCACGCGGACAAAGCCACGGACAGAAGCAAGTTTAATATAAAACCTTAAGGGACGTGTTACACGTGAAAGTAATTTCTAATGCCCCATATTCAAATGTAACGGACAACAGTGTGCCCTAAATAATATTTAAGATCCATTGACAACGTGACTAGAAATGCGTACGTTTCACAGTAAGGCGCCTGCGTCCTTCTAGGAAGAACATTCCATTGTTTAATGAATCCAAGTAACGTCTATAAAGTGTAAACATGACATCCGACCGTCATCGTGTTGTGCGGCCGTTCTGTAATTATAATTATGATTGTGATTATTATTACCAGAATTAAAATTAAATGTTGACAAATTGGTGCTAACTCCGCAGTGAGTAATGGTTCCTGTTCTATAGTCCCACGGACCTTAAGAGTATAAACAGACGTCTTAATATTGTTTTACGACAATCTTCCTGTTAGTAACAGTAGATGGTCAGTGCCGCAATTTTCTGTAGCCTTTGCTTCGTTGAAATAATGATCTTGAATCATCTTTTTTAACAATCAATGTCATGATCACAGTTTCAAAAGGGACTGATTTCATATCAATGACAGTAGTCATTGTCCTATGGTTGTGTGTCAGTGTTATTTTTAATAACTACGCAACGGATTTTGATGCGGTTTCCACCAATATCCTGAGAATTTATTTCGGAATATTTATGTGTATCGATAGTATTAAACTAACATTTACTAAAGAAATCCCGTTGTTTTGTCAAATCGTACTTCTCTACAGTTAGTACAGACCCAACGATGTATATGGAATTTTCAAACAAACTGCCTCTTTTACTATTTTTTCTAGTAACGTAACTCAAATAACTATTACATCTCGTGCTACTGCCGTTTTCACATTATAAGGACTATTCGTGTCAAAAGTCATATTGGAATAGTTTACACAACATAAGGTTCTAAGTGTAAGCGAGTTGTTTATCAATGTCAAATAATGCGAAGATTATGTCAAGGAGGTATGTCAAAAAATAGTTATTTAATACTAGAAATTAAAAATCAAACACACAAATTTATTTTATGTAACATAACATCACGCCTGTATTTTCCCAAAAGGATAGGCAGAGGTGTACCTATATTATGCACCCTAATTTCGCCAATTATGTTTAAGACTCATGTAGTAGGAGGCGATTATGATTCATTAATCATTACATGTTTACGCGTTCTTAGTAGCAGCTTTTTACTTACAAAAACACGCACAATACAGGCAAACTCAAACTCAAACTCAAACTCAAATCATTTATTTCAAATAAACCCATTACAGGCACTTTTGAATTGTCAAGGGGTCGGTCAGTCAGAAATATGAAGCTAGTTGTGTGTCTAAACACCATGAGCATCAACAGCCCGACTTCAACCACTGCTGGTAATAGGCCTTTCTCTGCTCGGGCTGCTCCATCCAGGGTTTACCCCGATGGCAACAATTTCGTTTACCCATCAAGCCGCCGCCGGACGACCAATACTTCTTTTTCCACGCAATACAGGCAAACAGGCACAAAAATAAAAATCAGCAATGAATAAAGTTAAAAATCATGTGCGGTCAGTGGCGTATTTTAAGATTCAGCGCCCTGGGCCTGTAAGATTAATAAACGGAAAAAAGCAAAAACTTTTTATTACAAAATAAAATCCAGCAGTCCGTACGTCCGTCCGTCAATTCAAAGAAATGAAAGCCCATTAATTTATTTAATATTTTAAAATAAATCCGATGGACAGATTGCCTAACAAATTCTTCAATGACACTGTCGTAATTAACGGATTGGGTCAAGTCAGCTTTTACAGGGTGAGAGGGAAATTCGACCTAATCCTTGAAAGGGGTTATACTAGAGGTCATTAGCAGCATATTTTTTTTTTTTTTTACTGATGACCTTTTATTTTTGAGATTTTGTATGTTTTTGGCAAGCACAATTTTTTATCACAAAATTTTCAGCTTTAGAAAAAATATACAATTAAATTTTTAGAGTGGAGTACTTTTTTCATAATAAATTGTTTTTGGTAACAGGTCAGAAAATTTCAGGAAAATCGAAGAACCGACACAGCTCTGTAACCATCCAGTTTTGACCCCTAGTTAACTGGTCTAGGTTGTTTCAAGGAATAGGTTAAATTGCCCTGACATCCTGTGTATTAAGTATAGCTGAACTGTTTAAACGTAAATATTTTATTGTTATTTTAAGATGGAAGGGCGATATCATCTACCGACTTAAGATATTTTTTGGTTGATATGTTGAGGAGGAGTCCAGATATGCCCAGGAGTGGGACAGAGTAGGCTAGTAAAAAAAAAAAATTGAAAACGAACGTTCCGCACTGCAATTTGTCTCCGCAGTGTACAGAAATAAACGATATGCTATTTCAATATATAGAAATGCTTTCTTCAAATCCTTTTGTTTATTTTCACGAGACGTCAGGAACTATTTTAAAAGAACACATTCTTCTTGTAGATCATCCGCCAGATCAAACGGACATACTTTTTTTAGTTTTGGCATTCACTTCTGCTTCAGAAATTGTATCCAATTTGCATAAACATGCGAAATTGGCGGTTACCGCGTTATACGATGTTTTGTAACTTAACTTGCCAAAAAATTGATCACATATTGGAATGAAGTTAACCCTGAAATGGTAACGTCCTTTTAATAAATCTTTTCCCTCGCAACACTCATCGTCACGTTTCATTCACATAATCATTTTCTTGTGACTGTTTCTGTATTATTCTGGGGATTTTCTTTTACCAGCCTCTTCAAAAGTATCAAGAGATTCCCGTTGATTTTCTACAAAAGTAATGAGTGACTTTTAAAGCCTGGAAACTAATTCTACGTCTTTGACGACAAATTGTAGAGTTTTGGAAACTACTGTTTTAATACAGATCCCGAAAATTCCGATAAAATGACAGTTTCTAGCGAATTTAGTTGAGCCAATAGCCCTGCAGTTTCTTTTTTAATCAAAGGATTTTGGTTGTAGAGTCAATTTTCAAAAGCCGCTATTATTGAGCTCCAATCTTTATTAAGGCTGGTACAAGCATCCATAGGCGACAGCGATGGTCAGCGAGAGCGCTGACCATCGCTCTCCTCTATGGATATGGACGAAAACGATACGAGCAATGTCGAAACATCCCGACTATTCTCGAGTCGGAACGATAGGCCAGCGTCTTGACGTCTATCAAACTTACAACCAAATGAGTTTTAGTTTGATTAATTAGATAGGTTTAAAAAAAAAAATTGGCAATTAACGACAAAAAGAAAGGCGCACAAAGCTGAGCACGAGATCCGGCTTGCACCGCCCCTCGCAGCCTGCCGCCCCGGGCCATGGCTGTTTTGGCCCTAGGGTAAATACGGCCCTGTGTGCGGTGCTTCCTTTAAAATGCAATTGTAGTTGTGGCAAATAACATAATTGCAATGTCCAAAGCATAAGTAGACGCGTTTTTTTCTTAGATTTGTCTCTGTCAGGAACATAAAGAAATAGTCTCAGACCATGACATACAATCTCAAAAGACTGCACAAGCGTATGCGCAGACACAGGTGCACTCACTCAGATAGCTCGACGGGACGACAATTCGACCGGAGAGAGATCAGGCGCAGGACCAACAGCATAACGGTGCTCTCCGAGGAAGATAGACAGATACCCCCGGGTATCTCAACGCCATCTTCCAAACACAGGGCCGTTACTGAAAAATTCCTAACGGAAACAACCATTAACACTTTGCCCGACCTATCGAACCAGCACCGATCAGCAGTCGCGCTTGCGACCAAGAGACAGCTCATTCTTAAAAATACAAGTATAGGCTGATTACAGGATCATATCCTAGATAAGAAAGCTTGGAAACATGATGGTCCTGCTCCATAGGAAAATCCAGAGGCTGGACAAAATCAAACTGATGCTTATTGAATAGTAAAAAAACTCATTTTAAGACGTTGATTTTACATTCTGTTATTATATTTACTCACACACAAAATTATTACTTGTTAAAAATTTTAGGGAAATCATCTACTTTTACAATATATTTGTAAATACAAATGTGAGCACCATGTATCTATCACATAATTAATTTATCTGCCATTGGTTTATATTGATTTATTTTTTATCTATTGTGGTATAGTATTTTTATTGTAGGTGCATCTTCTTCACATATGTACTCGTAATGTTTAAGTACAAAATATTTTAGAACATTTTGAAAGAGTAAAAGTGGAGTTTCTTGCACATTCTTCTCCACACTAAACTCTCTTTTTGGAAGAGGCAACTAGATTTTTTTTGTTGTAAATGTTGACGTTCTAAAGTGTCATTTAGGTGCCTATTTGAAATAAATGATTTGACTTTTTCATGAACATATCGGGACAATTCTAAGACATTTTCTACGCACATTACGAACATAAATGTTGTGAGAACGACAGTAAACGGCGTCGGCTACTCGCCTGTCACACTAGATGTGAGCTACTGGTGGCGAGTACTTGCATTCAAGTGCCAACAGTTCAGTGGTGACTGACGCTTGTTTACATGATATACAGTGTCAAGTCCACACGGTACTTCACTTGTACTATGCAGGTGTGTATGCTTGCTTTAAATCTATTTTCTGAATAGTAACGTGTTTCCGAGTTTGACCAAGTTCTAAGACCTACTGGCCTACATGGCTTTGTTTTGGCCCTTGCTTGCTGAGCTTAATATCCATAAAATAATGTAGAATTCCTGTCAAGTGAAACAAAACCCAGGCACAACTGGGTAGGGTAAAGTTTTGAGTGCCATTTTACGAATTGGGACGGTCTTTTCAGCATCGTTGAGCTCCAACAGTTTTGAGTGCACGTCTTTCTACATCGTTCTCACATGTATAATTTCAACATGATTGATGTAACTAATTGTATGTAGGTTACAGGTACATTATTTAAAAGAGTGTCCGTGGAGTTTCTTGCCATTTCTGCAACCTACTACGCTTTGGAATGGGCAACTAGCTTATTTTTTCTGATCGAACGACTCCTTGATATATCAAAAGTGCGAGTAATTGGTTTATTTGAGCTGCACGATTACTGACAAGTGCGTGTACTGTCTGGGCAAGTCCACGCAATCTGTGTGGCTCTTTCCTCAAAATACCATTTGAGACATATCCATATAGTCTTCACATAATCTGTCCAATATTATGTCTGGACTTTAAAAGAGACTGTGATATCTGAGTTTGTTTTGGCCTTTCTACTTACGGCCGAACCCAGAAACGTATCTATTTCCAATTTTGATGTACCGACTGGAGATAGAAAAACCTCCCCATCTCTTGTTTTAACATCGATAAAGCCAAAGAATGCGTCCTTAAAATGTGTTGACAGCTACGAGTATTTGTTTCACAGGGACAGATATAATTGTACTGTCTATCATCAGTAGCGATTTGTCTTAGGTTATTGGGGTGGCCATTAGAGTAGTCAGATAGGAAACGTCGACCTCTTCTAGTTTTTTTTTAAACGTGTGACGTGGCAAAGTGATTGTACAAACTTACATACAGAAATAAAATAATTTATCATCAGAGATGATAATATACTGAAAACGCAGCAGTATAATGGTATAGATTACGCTGTTTAACTTTCAGTTTTTCCAAACTAACCTTAAAATACCAGAAAACAATTCAAATCCTCCTTACAACAAATCGACACAGCAATTACCTATATAAATACAAGAGAAGCTTTTGTAATAATGAGTGCTGTACGAAACTTTTTCAAAGCTAGTGGGAAGCTATTTATTTTAATAGCAACGTGTTTGCATTTATAATCTCCTCACATCCTTTCTCATCGGCAGCTTAATCTAACCTAACAAAAATCTTAACCTAACCCTAAAATTATAGATGGTCGATTTTTTATATTTTAGAATGTCAACAAACTCTTCCGTTTAACATAAAGTAGCTCATATCTTTCTTACAACCAATAAACACGGCACACATATAAATATATAAGAAACTTTTCAAATAATGAGTTCTGTATCTTTTTCAAAGCCAGTTGCCTGCCATTGATTTTAATAGCAAATTGATTTGCATTTATAATACCCTTATATCCTCGGTCATCGGCGATTTTACTAGAAATTATGAGCTGTATGTATTTACAACGAACTAGTACTGGGTCTAGCTTTTCAATTTGCTATAATTTCATATAAATGAGCCCGTACAAAGTTAATTGCGAGTTACAACCGCGCGGCAGCGCAGGCGCACATAAAATTGTATTTAGCATCAATTTATAAATCGTGTACCTACTGTTTAGTGTTATATGTTTTACAGGATTTATTTGTATTGTTTTGTTTAGAGCTCTTTTATTTTATGTTACTTAAAAACTTTTTTGGTGATTTAAAATAAAACCTGACTTGATATTTAAATATGACTCGTAGCAAACTTATGAGACATTCAGACCACCTTGTACCTACAGTATATATTATTTGTTCTTAAAACTTAAAAAAAAAATATATATTGAAAACGTACTTAAATAAATCAGACTACATATCCCTGCTAGGTTTTGGCCTCGTAAAGTTATATTATATGAATACATTTCAATTATTACCTTAGATTAATTAACTTAATGTCGGTCTGGAACTGTTAGAGATTTTTATTTAGATCTTTACGGCGGCGGACCCCAAACTAGACGGCGCCTGTATCTTAAGGACCAGATTTGTGATAAATAATGCTATTAACTAATGATTTTTTAAATTGATTATTATTATTTAAAACTATAATATTGAGATCACTACTACTACTACTGTTGGATCACATACACCACTTACTAATTACTGGACTTATGCCCGGTTCCTGCAAACAAAAGAGAATCGTTTTGCTTACCGATGGCGATGGTAGCTTTTCTTTGTTGCCAAAACTGAGCATTTAAAGAGATTCGTAAGTTTCTTTTACCTGTGATAGCTACTTCCATAGGGAGGGTGAACTATGCGAGGCTATGAGTTCTTCGCTTCATCATTGGTAAAGATACAATAAGAGTTCATTTAAACAAATAACGGTCCGTAAATTACTGTGGAAACTGACATTAGTACATTTAAAATTTACAACTTCTCGAATTTTTACTAAAACATAATTGTAATTTTTGTTACAAAGATCGTTTCGCACCTTCGGTAAGACAAATTGTCAAAAAATCATCAAATGACTTGAAATGCTTTGCAAAAAAGATAAAAGAGAGATCTTTTGGTACAAAGTCGCGTATTAACTTCAGTGTAATGTCTCCAGAGAGCAAAAATGTCTTAGTTATACGACAGCAGAAGTGTATTTACGTGACAAAATCTCATTGGTCAGTTACGCCACGTCACTGCGCGAAGTATTGGTAAGCTGGAGCGACAAAGCCATGAAGGTAAATATGCCCTTTTTCGTTTGAGGTTTTGGGAAAAACAGAGTCTATATTTCGTACAATTGTGTGTTTTTATGAGCACATATTTGGAGGAACATAGTTGTTAAAATAACTCCCTAAGAATATTGTTTTCTTGTCTATCATTCCGTTTATTTTAGTAGAGAAGTGTTAAATTGGGAGTATCTTTTAAAAAACATTGTAATTTATGAAATGATAAAAACTGACAATTCATTAAATACAGACAAAGATTAGTTTAACGTTGCTTTAATCTCTAGTTTTAGATTTTTTAAAGTGAAATTACGACTTTTGCTAGTAATTTTTAGATGTGTGCATGCTATAGTTCCTAAAAATACTATAAATAACAACTTACTAAAACATTTTTCCATTTACAAATATTTTTTTGTCAAAATCATGGATTCAAAGTGAAAAAAGGGTCTAATAACAAAATGATTTAATTTTTGGTGCAAAAATGACATAAATTTACTCCATTCTTAAAGAAATCATTATAAATAATATTTTACTACTTTACAAAACATGCTGCAATACAAAAAAGTATAACGGAGGCTCATTATAGGCATAGAAGAATTATTTAAAAGTAATAATAAGCAGAATACTACGGTATTGAATGTAAAAAAAAAAAATGGCTCTCCTGTACTCCTCTCACAAAAAGTGCAGTTGTGCCCTTGTCTTACCGAAGGTGCGGTTTATTTAAAACACGAGGTTAAAAACCTCAAATGGCGCTCCTACGACACTGTCTGTGAATAAGTATAGGGAAAAAAATACGCGACAGTATAGGTAACTAAATATAAGTATATATAGTCATTCCAACACTTAAAAAAGTGTTAAACAAATCAAATAAAAAAGCTCTGTGAGAAAATATTGAGTCATACACAATAATAGATATGGTGATGAGGAAATATTTTCAAAGTTCTTTTTTATTGCGTTGACATGTTTTGTGAAAGTCGTTGAACCAGCGCGAGCGCAACTCTATGTCAAGTTGACATGTCAATGTCCGCGTTGTCTAATTCGCCATATTCCAAATTTTGGCGCCAACTATTTTACATTTTATCTTTTAAATTATTATTTTAATTTTAAAAGGCACGGCACCGGAATACTAATGTTTTTTATAGTCTTAATATTTTTTTTGTAACGATTTTTTAAGAACAAGCTAAACAAATAATATGCTATAACAAATCGTAGAATAATAGCGTTGGTATAATATTCGCATAAAGTAACACAGTTTTCGCAATTTTTTAAATAATCGTAAAATTATAATTATAAAAGCGGTCTTCGCATAAATGACAGTGAAAATCTACTTTTTACGGGTTATGCATATATTAATAACATTAGCATATGCCTATAGAAAATAATAAGATCGAACAAAAAAGTCAATTTATGTAGGTACCTTTAGCTTTACGTCAACAATTTTATTTACCATAACTCTTATAACCTATTACCATGACTAATATTTGCCTAAATGAAAGTTCATAGAGTTTGGAATTACCCAAATATTGATCATAAACAAACACACAAATGTTGATTTCATCCATTTCTATACATATCCCTATCTGCTTAATATAATCGTAGTAATAAAATATAGGTGTCACTTTCCTGGGCGACTAACAAATTGCCTATAACTAGACAAACCTACCAATTACGAACTTTTAAAAGAACTGTGGTGTTATATACTTCATTAACTAATCAAGTCAAATTAAGCTTAACTGGCAGGAGATATAATTAATAAAGCAATTTGCAATTTATTGTCCATATATTTTACATATATCTTATTTTCTAATAAGCTATACTGTCGACTTTTTATTATATCACAGGAAATCATATTCAAAACTGATGATTGCTAATTATGCAAAACGTTGAAATCTTCAATAATTTAAATTTTATATCTACAATTTAATTTTATTAGTTACATTAACATAATAATTTAAAAAGTGCGGGTGCAATATTTTTACACAAATTAATATAAAAAGCTGTCAACGACAAATCACAATGTTTCATCTTTATAGTTTCCTGCAAATTAAAGAAAATGTGTGAGTGAATCTCAGTGAGCATAAAGTTAATTGAAAGCAACAAGTTCTTTTAACATTACCGTAAACCATTTTGTATTACCATTTTTGTGCTGCAACCGGATGTTACGTACCTACCTACATTATCTTGAGATGACGACACGCTATCTTAGGATCTACGCATACTCGTACGTGTAATAACACTATCGCTTGGAGATCTAGGAAATAGTTAGCAGCTGACATAATTCATAAACTATTAAGTATAGTATTATTATGCAATATTATACCACTCTTGGAGAAAAAATCTGAGCCCTCTTAACGTGGCCAACACGTCCTAGACACTCCCACGACAAACGTAGACACATACTACACAATATTCAGTATGAGTATTGATACAAGAGGAAAAAGACGACGATAAAGAAAGACAAAATGATTTTGTTTCTTGACAGTCAAAACTCATGACTGTCAAGAATCAAAATAACGTCGGGTATTAAATAAGTGAGTGCACACGCAGTGAGCTATAATTGAATGATGCAGTATTGCTATCCAGATACTACTTATTTACATTAAGTGAGCTATTAGTAAAACAAACAATAATGTAGTGAAAATAAGACGCATCTAATCAACAAGACCAATCTAATTCAACAAACATGAGAAACACAGCTTCTCGTCTCGTTTGATCTCCATCACATTAGTTAAATCTGATTTGCTCGCCGTAGCAACCAACAGCGCGTACGCAATAAAACCAATCGAGAGAAACATATTCGCACGCCTCATCGGGCCCGTCTACTAATTTATTTCAAGCACCAACATTTGATACAATATAATACAGATCAGATTCACCCCGTACTTCCTTATTGCCATGTAAATTTTAGTTATTGAGTTACACTTGGCCCCACAAGACGTATCATGATCATAGGAATGATGGAAGGTGCTATTTACGTTGAGCGCCCCGGGCATTGAGGCGCGGGGAATACGATGTGGTGACAACACAACGCCTTGCTTAAGTTATTTTACGTGAGGCGCCACTGATAAGGTTTTATCGTCAAAAATCCATTAGCGAAACCTATTTTTGCTAATACATGGAAATAGTGTTTTGCTACATTTTGCCGTATCTGTTATTACTTCATTTTTAGCGACAATTTCCATTACTAAAATGTCAGAGCGTTAAATTAGCAACCAAATGAGAGAAGCGACTAGATCTATAGAGTATATTAAAATGAATCCCTATTTCCCTTTTTTACGCCATCACGCGTGAACGGCTGGACCGATTTCGCTTATTCTTTTTTGTTGTGTTTGTTATTGTCAGAAGCAGGTGCTTATGAAAAAATTAAGAAAATTGAGCGGAAAATTCGAAAATTTAAGAACACTTAACCACCATTTAAAATTATTTATAATATAACCTTATCGCTTTGGACAATATAAACTTTTTTAATCGAAATAAACAACATAGAAATGTTGCGTTTAACCCCTATCAAGCTGCATTCAAGTGCCAATATTGCAAGGCATTTAAGTTTAAAAATAAAGCTCCTGGATTGAGTTGCGCGAGCGGTCAAGTCAGATTGACGCCATTGTTACCGCCACCAGAGCCACTACATTCATTGGTTTCCGGAAATGGTCCAGATTCTAAACATTTTTTTATTCATATCCAGCAATACAATAATTGTTTTCAAATGACGTCATTTGGTGCAACAAAAGTTTTTCAAGAAAATTTTATGCCAACTTTCAAGCTTCAGGGTCAAATATATCATCTAGCAGGTTCCTTATTGCCAACGCCGAAAAGTGATTATAAATTTTGCAAATTTATTTTATGGGCGATTCAGCAAGACAAGTCAATCAGCGTTGTGCACAACAACTCCAAACGTTTTTTCATCAACTTAACCAATTGGTTGCATTATTCACGACCGCTTTGGACCGAATGCCGTCTGAAAATCACAAAATTGTCATCAAAGCTGATAAGACGCCTGCAGGACAACACGCGAGACGTTTTAATGGGCCAACAGTTGACGCAGTCGCTATTGTCATCGTGGGTGATAATTTAGAAAACTGAGATATTGTTTTACATCGGCGTAGCAATCAACTGCAGCGTGGGTCCGAAACACATCGATCATATGATGCGGCATAATATCCTATCTTATTTTGGCAAGGTGAACATGGATATCGTTTTTCAATGAAGATGATAAATCCAGTGACAGGTTCCGAAACTAACAGAAAAGTTAGTTCAATTCATACACTCTGATGGTTCGGGAAAATGAGGACAGTCATATCTTAAAATGTCGTCGTCTCTTCCACCAATATGCTGTGGATATGTACGTGAAAGTTGAAACTGAGCGATTGATATTTATCTGGTTCTGAAGTATACATTCATCTACGGGATGCCGTCAATGCTGATGGAAATGGCAATTTCCAGTGCGACTAGCATTTGCAATGTCGACAAATAAATCTCAAGGGCAGTCGCTTAGTGTTTGTGGCATCAATTTCTTCACATGGCCAGTTATATGTCGCCTGGTCCCGTGTCGGAATACTAACAAAACTATTTATATACGCACAAGAAAAAAAAAAAAAATTGTTGAATAATAAACACTCTTTTATTTTATTATACCAATTCGAATAAAATATTCATAGTTAAGACAGGACAACGTCTGTCGGGTCAGTTAGTACAATAATAAAAATCATATAGATGGATAGTAGGTTTTACCCAGCCTGACACGATCTTAGTTAGTTATAAGGTTATAATATTAAAACACACTGCAGCACAACCCCTTTTTCTAAGCTCAGCATTTCTGAAGTTTAAACTAGAAGACTCCCATTACCAAAGTAAACAATAACATTTAAATGTACTATTACCAAGATCAATTTCCATCTTCACTATTTTAAATACAGCTATATTTATCTCATCTTAAAGGCAGACCGTTCAGTTTAATAGTTATCGATGATGAAATAGACCACCTGTTGTGATACACAAAATATTCGCGAAACACACTTTATAATGCAGTACCGCCAACTTTTATTGTTACAGCTGAATTTATTTGTACCCGGCGAGACTTTAATGTCATACCAAAGAATTATGCCACGTTTAGGGCCCCGTTCACGGCCTCGAGCGATACGACTGACGACGCGATTCACGTCTACTGTTTCCGTCCGTCGCTCCGCAAGTCGCGTCGCGGTTAGTTGTGGCATTAGAGCATGTCACAACCACGGAAAAAAATTATGTTTTTTTAAAATTATTATTCCGATAAATAAACAACTTCTATCATTTGTTTTCTCCGCGGTCGCTGTCGCAAGACGCGTGTCGCTTGAGTGTGTAGCTCGTAGCCACGGGCTGAGGATTCTTCAAACGTGTCTGCGCAAATCGTTGACTACAGAATTTGCATTGGAATCATGTTGTAGACAATGATTTTTGTGTTACGTAAGAAAAGGTGTGTTTGAATTTGTTATATTGTCTTGGGAAACTTATGGTAATGGTTTGAAATGGTCGTTTGTCCACTGAAACTAAGACCCGGAAATTAATGAATTTTTATTACTTTGAAAGTTCAAGTCTGACAGCAAATTGAAGTTAGTTAAGCTCTAATTTCTGGACTCCTGAGAAACCGTGAGCTGATCTGAGTGAAGATCTTCTTTCGAGAGAAGTGAATTAATAGAATTTTCTTTAGAACAAATGTAATGAGTTTTCTTAAAAACTAATACTTTTTATTAATTTGTAAATATTGTAGCATCAAAAACATTGAATTAACATGACATCCCAAATATTCAGGCAGACGAAACTGTAATTCGTCGGTAAAAACGATCAAACATATCAAAATGTCGTTCACAAAAATAATCGTACCATGTACACGCAAACGGCTCCTAAAGGCGTACACGGGACGCGACAGCGCGACACTATAGGCACCGCATGTTGCGCGACGAGCGTTGCCTTTGCGTCGCGCTGTTCCGACACGCCTGTTTGCTGGCCTAAACACTGTGGCGGCAGCCTGTTATAAAATAATACGAGCAGAATGTTACCGTAACGAATCGGTTCGAGTAGTCTCATTTCGAGTCTAAAGGTTATCGCATCATATCGTAACCGCATAATATTACTACTGTTAAAAGACACGAGCTGATAGATACTTGGAAGGATACTTTAATTGATCTTACTTTCGACTTTCGAAGGATAAGCAATGCTTGCCGAGCACTTGCTCGTTCATCATAACCTATCCTGACCCTTCGTGCCTCTGAAAGCACGTCAGAACGTTGGTCCTGGCTGTCATTCGTAGATCTTTGACAGTCGTCACAAGCGCTGAAGTGGGCCGGCCATGTCTGTAGACGGACAGACGGTCGATGGAGCAGACATGTGCTAGAGTGGAGACCGCGTTTAGGCAAACGTAGTGTGGGACGCCCTGCGGCACGATGGATCGATGACTTGAAGAAGGTGGCTGGCAGCGGATGGTTGGGGACTGCTCAGGACCGCGATTGTTGGCGCTTTTTGGGGGAAGCTTACGTTCAGCAGTGGACGGCAATTGGCTGATGATGATGACAGGTAGCTAGAAGCACAAAAGTCTGACAACAAGTCTTACCAAGGGGTGTCGAATTACCCAGTAACTGGGTTGTGGACTCCATGTAAAATACTGGTATTCAGCTGGATCAGCGCCCTTGCGTTATGATCTATTAATCAGAATCTGAATCAATTTTAAAGATATGATTGCTTCTTAGGTTCGAAAATTTTACGTCAATAACGCAATGAATGTTGTTGAACTGTCAAAATGAAAGCCATTCTTACTGTTAGTGTGTTACGCAAGTACCCCGCTGGTTAGACTAGAAGCCGACCCGAGGACAGATTTATTTGAATTAGCTAGTTACGCATAGATTCCTAGTCTCGTGTCACTATGAGATTTTTGAGGGTAGGAAACTGGGTTCGTGAGAATGGGTTCGTAGTTTTAGTTAGTACCTTCAGCGGATACTATGAGAAGGATACTTGTTCATAATACGTGATTTTCGACTCTAGATCGATATTTCGAGATCTAGAAGAATAGCTTGTGTCTGTGAATTTGTGAGGAGAATCAGGCATCTTCTGGGCAAGCTCGTTCTATAAAAGACCTCATCCATCACTTTCCATGAGGTGTGATCGAGGTCAAGAGCTGGCCCATTCGGCAATAAAAAAAGACGACCTTTTTTATTCGATTTGGATACTTTTCTGAGAGATAGGCCCACCCAATACGCCCTTTTTTACCAGAAGTAGCGAAAAGAACGTCTTCGTCAGAATGTTTGCTATAAGCACAAAAGCACCCACAATGAGGCGCGACGCGACAGCGCAACGCGGCTCTAGTAGAACAGTTTCCATGAAAACTTAATGGAAATTGTTTAACCAGAATCCCGTCGCGTCGCGCCTCTGAAGGAGCCTTAAAGAATAAACTACTATTCATGACACATTGGCCTTGTTTACAGAAAAATATATACCTCTGCCTCGTTTGTCTAGGTTGTAAGCGCTATTGCTGAACATGAAATCTGGGTTCGAATCCCGGGTCGGGCAAACTGTTATTAGGTTTTTCTATCAGGAATTTCTCAATACAAGCCCGGAGTCAGGATTTATGCCCGGTTGTTGGCAATAAGCTCACCCACTATTTCATGGGACTAAACATAACTGGTGAAATGAGGGTGATTTGTTCGTAAACGTAGAATAATATTAAAGGTATTTTATAATTGAAAAACATGCTGTATTAAAGTAACAAAAGAAAAGATGTTTAACACGGTCATGCAAAGTAAACTGATAAAAGTTCCAATCACTTGTATTTTAAATTGTTCTATTGCAAACACGTCGCGCCTGTCTACGAGAGCCTTTACACTTGAGTGTGCTAAATTATATAATATTTTAATTATCGACCTGTAAGGCTGTAACGTCAATAAAACATTTTTATGTGTAATAAATCACCAGAATTTAGTGCCGTGCACGTCTTTTTAATTAGTGATTTATTCTCTTTCATATTAGCATGAAACTTGCACAGCAAGTTTTATCATTATAACGAGAAAATGCCACTGTATTATAAATCTTAAGATGGCGTACCATCTTAAGATTTATAATACAGTGGCACCCCCTTATCATAAAAACTAGGGACGACCCCTTATCATAAAAACTAGGGACACGATCAAATCTTATGTGCTGATCTGATTGGTTAACCTGCAGCCTAATTGCGTAACACATTATCGTAAACGATTACGAATAATCTGTTTAATTTTGACAGTTCAACAACATTAATTGCGTTGTATACATTGTTGAGCAGATTTTTTTATCGAACTTATGAAGCAATGATTTAGCAATCTGTTTCTAAACGATTCAGATTCCGATTGATTGTGTATTACGCAATTAGGGTCCTGCTTGGCTTTCTGATTGGTTTCGTGGATGAATTTTGCGGAACTGAGCGCAGTTGGCTGTCACAGTCTTTGTTAGAATTTTCTCGGGCCGTCAGTTTCCATGAATAAAAATGTTCACGCCAACTGACAGGCTTGATTTGTATGGAGAGTGGCTTACCATTAAAATTACATCACTTGACTTTTAAAAAAGGCATCTCAGTTTTCAGCTTTTCAATATACGATTTTATCCAGCCAGCATCATGGCATAGAAACTATTACCATGCTATAAGACTAGTGGGGTAGTTGCGTATCACACTAAATCAGTAGCAATCGCCTTTATTTTGACAATTCAACAACATTCATTGCGTTATTTACGTTGTCGAGCAGTTTTTGTTTGTTTGGCATCTCGCAGGTCAACCTATGCGGTTGTCGTCTGCTTAAGCGGACTTGCCTGTGGATTCCCTAATAAATTAAGGCCTCCAGCCAGGACTTAAACTTATATACTAACTAAAACTAAGCGACAACGCTAAGGGCACCCCCTGTGGGGTACGAACCTCGGCTTAGGGCGTCGCTGGAAGAGGGCAGCAAATGACTAGCTGGATCAGGATTGATATTATTTACGGACGAATTTAAAGTTACAGGCTCAGTGGCGCGGGCTGGCTCGAGCAAGGGTCGGGAGGGGTTGTCGAGCAGACACATTTTCGAACTTATGAAGCAATGGATTAGCAATATCCTTCAAAATGATTCAGATTGTGGTTTAAAGTGTTATTAATCAGGGTGCAGATACGGGTTTTAGTATACACATAGATTCTTTATTTCACAGTCTCACTTTGATCATCATAATAAAGAAAGAAGAACGAAATGCTATATCTTTCTCCTATGTACCATTTTTCTTCAATCCATCATTCCAACTTTGAAAATCTATTCATACCTACTAAGGAATTATCTGCCTTATCCATGACCAATAAAATCTTCTGTTTCAGATATAAATACCGTTCATAGCGCACTTCACCTTTGCCATCGGGATTCCAGTCGTAATGAAAATTTATGCTGAAATTATTATACCTAACAGTAAGCACAATGTACTTAAACACGGCATTTACTAAATTATGGCGTTGTCCAAACCCAGCACGCTATTGTGTTGAGGTGACTTCAATGGCGTTTGTCTTCTGAACACGAAGAGCTATATTTAAACTAGGACACATTGACTTGTTTACATCATAGTGCATATTTCCGTCAGTCAGGGCTTTCTGGTATTAATTTACAGATTAAATCTACATCTTTTTGTCTTGTTTTGGCTCGAGCTACATTTTTGACTTGGCAATAGGTAGAAAACACTACACGCGTACTATGACATTTTTTTGTCGACGGAAGAATATACAAAATTACAGATTTCTTTTGTTAATCTTTAATTTTTTGTGTACTCTACCATCGACAAAACTCTTTTCTACAGCCGTCATGCTACGCGTGGCAAAAACATAAACCCAGGTCAAGAAAGTCTGTTTCTCATGTTCATAATCGTTATCATTACATTATTAGGTACATTGTAGAACACTTTATGAAGAAAAAAAACAACCGATTTGAGAACCTCCACGTTTGAGAAAGACCGCGTTCCTTTTCAAAAGAGAGAAGTTATAGGTGTGTACAAACATATCTACATTAATATTCAACTTAAATAATTATAATAAAGAAATCTGGATGTTTTGTCAAGTCGTAAAACCCGTGCGAAGGCAGGGGCCAGCAACACTTATCTGTACAGCTGTTTCTTGCAAGAGAATATAATTATGTCTATCTACCTATGAAATTGCCATATACAGAAAGTTATAGTATTTTTTAATTTTTTAGCGCAATGGTCATTTTTCAATGCCCTTTTTGAAGAAGTCGACGAGAGCCACCAAACTCTTCAAAGGCATTTCGTACTACCTCTCGTATGTTGTGCCGTATGAGGTCGAACTAATAACGAGTCGTGTGCTCGTTTGTAGTGTTCACTCCATACACGTAATTAATGACGGAACTCGTATTCTATAATTACCTACTCGTATTTTTATCGTGTCCTTAATGATAAAAAAGATAAAAAATGTAGTGAAAATTTGTTTTTACTACACTAATCAATTAAAAATAACTGAATTTGTAATTAGAATTCCATTTTTTTTTTTTTTAATTTATTTGAAATTAGAATTTGTTGCCAGGCGTACATACATTACCCAATAACTTTTTCATTAAAACAACATTTAATAAATTGTAAAGTGTAACAGACGTGTTTACAAATCGGGAAAGCTCATTAAACTTCACAAATAATGAAACGACCAATTGTCCTCATTGCATCCTAACTAGATAAATGCGAAAGTAAGTTTGTTTTTTTGTTTGTTGATTACGCTTTCACGCCAAAACGGCTGAACGGATTTGGATGAAATTTGGCACACAGATGGCCCATGACCTAGTATGGACATAAGCTACTTTTTATCCTGGCTCGTAGACGATGTGGCGAGCAACAGCTAGTAGTTTTATAAAGATGGATTAAGTATATCAATTCACGCCATTTTAATACGACATAATGTCTATAATAACGCCTCGTAAATACCAATGTTACTGCTTTACCATTTTATAAGTTTAATAAGATATTACACTGGTTATGCTGGGAGTTTAAAGACTGAGAGTTGAAAATCAGGTATTAACTGAACTTAGGTCCACTTTCTCCATGGAACCAACATCGTGATCGAGAAAAAATATTTAGCTGTCCCTACATTTGGAGTGTGTTGGCGTGTGCTAGCTGACATAAGGCAAATAATTTAATTTAATGTTTTGTGTTTTGGAATATTAATTACTTACTATTGTATGGAACCAAGTTCTTATAACCGAACAGACAGCTGTGATGCTGGGCCACTTCTTCTTCCCAGCGAAAGCACTAGGAAGTGGTGAAGGGCGGGCGTTTTGGGGGACTGTATCTTATGTAATTTTGACGTTCAAAGTGATGATTCTCAGCCTACTTTGAAGAAATCACCTTTGATTTTGTACCTTTTAAATATGAACACGCATTTCTAACACACGCTGTGGAACTGAAACCTGCCTACAATACTTACGACTTCAATACAAGTGTCGATGGGCAAAATAGAAAGTTAGCTTAAGTATCTCTCACACAAAAAGCTTTGTAGTAAGTATTAAACAGCCCTGGAGTTTACTTAATTAACGCTATTATCTCCTCCGACAACTTTGGACGAGTTTATAGCAAAGATAACCAGTTTGCAACGTACCACTGTTAAATCAAAACACTTATTAAAACTTAACATATTGTATTGCGTGGGCGAAATACCTTCTAAATTAATATTATTAATCAGCACAACCAAATAAATTACATATTAGCATAATAATAACGACATTAGTAATGTTTTTATTACGATTTTTTATTAGATTTTGGCGCCATTTTGAAATGAGCTTATTTGAATATTCTATTTTTCACGCTACAAACAGTTTACGCTGTCATCTTGAATTTTAATTGGAACTTAAAATATTTGTCTGTAAATAGTTGCTTGCTCTGCTCGCGAACGCCACCGTTCAACTCGTGCGCAGCCAACAAGTTAACTTGCTTTATCGTACAGTCATTAATCAAGTCTCACACTTAGCCTTTGATAATTATAATTAATAATTTTATCACCTATTCAGGCGGGGCATGTCCAGCCTGCCACTTGACAGGACTCACATACGGTAATAGTTACCGATTTATCATAGATAATGAATAATTTTGTTATAAAAACTTATAACAATCGTTACCGTCTGTTGGCGTAGTGTCAGTCCTGAATGCGGCATGTCTCTAAGAATGGTAAAAAAGTATAAATACATATGTAAGTGAAATAATGAACACCTAATAAACACTTAGGGCTGATTTCACCAATGAAACTGAACGCGTTGAGCACATAAACTACGCTTAAGGACTGTCAGTGTCATTATTTTCTGTGGAATATTGACACTGACAACTCTTGAACGCGTTTTTTATATGTGCTGGCACTTAGGTCTGATTTCATCAATGAAATTTAACACGATCACTACATAAACTCCGTTTAAGAGCTGTCAGTGTCATTATTGTTATGGAATATTGACACTGACAGCTCTTTAACGCGCGCTTTAGATGTGCTGAACGCGTTCAGTAACATTGGTGAAATCGGCACTTAGTTATCTATTATTTAGCCACGGATCAATATGTTACGAAGTTTTTTTGTTTGTCTTTTTTTTAATTTGTTACATAATAGTATCATAAAAACAATTATTTTAATAGTTTATTAAGCTAAGGTATTGCTTGTTGCTTGTGTTATTGTATAAATATAAATCACCGCAAAAAAAAAACTTACATGAATTAATTCAGTAATTTGCTCTACGTGTACTTACCCTTATTAACAAGAACTGATATCAAATTACACTTAAACATTGTAAACACGGTAGTACATCACTCATATTTCAAATTGTCACTAGGAAGACATAAACACGTTAAAAGATTTTCGATAACATTCTAGATTTAAATCGACGCAACTCAGTAAAAGGAGTCGGCTCTACTCCGAAGTAGGTAATAAATCTTTCCAAGTGGCCAGTCTTGTTTAGATTTCTGCTTTCGAATTAGACTGATATTCTTGCTTATTATAATACTATTGTGTAACGAATAATCTTTACTCCTATATGGGCAGAATCAGGAAACTAGATTGATATAAATCTTTATTTTTACCTACAGCTGAGCTACATAGAAATAATAAAGTGACTGGCGTTAAAAATGATAATATCATTATGATTTCGATGCTGTTTCTTTTAATTTTACGCAATTTTTCACAACATTTTACGCAAAAAATCGTGATTGGAATCACAAGTCAATGTTATATCATATTGACTTGTGATTCCCATCACGATTTTTTGTAAAAAGGCAAATATTTATTTTTAAATTTGAAACCGTTTAGTTTTAGTGACTAACAAGAATCACTATCACTTGTTGAAAAATAGTGTTTTTTTTTTATAATTTAGTTTTATGAAAAGGTTTCTACTATTACTGTATATTTTTATACAGTATATATATATATATATTTATTGACATCATGCATGAAAGATGTGGACTTTTTCTTCACGATTTATATGAATGAGTCTAGTGAAAATCATGTTTTGTCCAAGACACTGTGAATTAATAAGGTTGCAATCTGGCTACTGGCCAGTGTCTTACGGGATCAGAATATAACAGTACCAGTGTTACACAATACGCAATTATCATATCATTTTATAGTCCACAAGCTCTTGTTACAGTTCTAACTGTATCTGAATTGGTGCGAGAATTTCCATTAAAATTTGTTAGTATCCGTAAAACTGAGGACTTTGTTGCGCCTCTTAATCCAGGCGTGGTGGAAGTGGTGAAGGGCGTTTTGGGGGAGTGTCCAATCTGTTGAGGGATTCTCAGTCTAGTTTGAATATATAATGACTTTTGATTTTGAATGCTGGGTCAGATGGGGGCTACTGTGGCGTGCCCTGTTGTAATAACTTGTCTTACCTAGAGCAGAAAAAGAAGTGCAGATTTTCAGCATAATTTGAACTATAAATTTCGACTATAGAATAACCCTTATTTTATGAAGTTTAAATTAACGACGGAATTACAAAATTAAAAACTGAAACACTCAAACAGCCACAAACATTTTTATATTTAATAGAACAAAATTCAAAAGTTACTTGTAACAGGTTATAATGAATCAATAATTGAATCACTGCTAAACAACAATAAATAGAAACAATTTATATTGTGCTAATGAACACTCTGATACCTAGTCCAGAGCCACAATCGTTGTTTTAAACAAACTAATTACCATCAATTCTGCTTTCATCAACCTCATATCTATGCAATAAACGCAACAATAACACCGCACAATGTTCCTGTCAACATTAATATTATATCAATGAATATTAAAGTAAATATCCGGAAACGCTACAAGTAACTGACCAAACTAGATTTTAGGAATAAAGGTCTTATTACACTTGGCTTGGTACTTGTCATCTAAATAGTTCAGTTACTTTGGGGCTAGTGTGAGTTTATTTTAACCGTCTCGATTTTACGTATCGACCGCGGTCGGCGCTCCGATTGGCCCCTGAAAATCGGAGCGCCGAACACACAGTCACACTAGGGCCTCTGAATTCCGACAGGTATAATCGCATTCAGCAAGTTAGTCTCCTTCTTCTTTTCGTGTCTATGGTAGTCTTCTTCTTGGTTGTCATATTGTTAAGCCCTTAGGCGGCCACGTTGATTGCGGCATCAGTGGCATTCTTTAAGTCATCCGAGGGGCAAGTGAACGGGCACTTGGGACACTCCAGCAAGTGGGGCATGGTTTCGTTAACGTCGACCTCGATTAAAAAAGTAACCTTATTAGAAAGAAGACAGGTCGAGTTTTGACCGTCTGTGTCGCACTTTAATTCGCAGACTGATTCAGTAACTAATTCAGTAAGTGCAGTGTGGTCAGGAGCGTTCTAAATATCCCTACTCTTCTTAAAAATACGACTAAAACAGACGACTGATTTTAACCAAGTGAGTAAGCCTCTTAAGCCATTCATCCTGTTTATACCATCCAGAAGTAATGTCAACAAAATATATACTGTAGTAGGTGGTATTTCGCAACTCAGACTCAAAACTGTACTTTCTCGATTATTGAAATGACTGCTTCGTTGGTCTGCAATCACGACTACCGAACGTGGGGTTCTAGGTTCTAACACTGGGGTGGCCACATTTATTACCACGGTTATTCATAAGAGAATAATACGAAAGAGACTAAACCAGAAATATAAATGTTGATTTTGGATGGAGAGGAAGAGGAAGGCCAAAGAAAAGATGAATGAAATGTGTGAGGAGTGAACGAGACGGGAGTGAATGATAGCGTACGAGTTGACAGGGGAGAATGGAAGAAGAAAAGGAAACATGGGACAAGGACAGGAGAATCATGATGATGAGCTCAAAATCTGGAGTTGTGCCCTGTTGATAGGACTTTTAAAAAACTGGCGAAATGCGGTTGTTCTACTAATACCACTGTCTACTCCTACGTTGTATACAGACGAGTTATTATGTTAAAAGGCACGTGGCCTAAATATGCGCACTTTTATCTCAAATTTGGTTCAAGTTCGAATCATAATACGAGCTCTTTGAACGTTTTAAAATTAGCAGCATCTGTACTAGAAGTGTTTTCTTTTATGATGTTAGAAGGATTGGTTATTTATTCTTTGGCATGAATAGGTCATCAAAGGAATGGATTTATTTCGATAACTGGTATTTAGAACGTCATGTATTCACCGATCAGTATGTTTTGTCCATCATTTTGAGAGATTATTGGAGGGTTGAGTGTTTGTTTGATAGGTAAATAAACGTCTTTCCCAAGGTCGCAGTCTTAATCGAAGCGTTTTCTTTACATAAGATTTTAATTAACACATCATACATCCCTTTAGTCAAATGATTATCTTATCTACATTCACGGAATAGGAATCGTTGTCACTTCTCAATAGACGACTCCAAAGAACTTTCTTTGACGCAAGTTATTGATATAGAAACGTCATATCAGCCACAGCTTCTTGGTAATTCATTACCTTTAGCACAACAATAGTGTGCTCAATAAAGTAACTAAATTCAACAGTGTTACAGAGACCTACATCAATTCAATATATACCATTAGCCGTACAGGAAATGTAATCAATTACCTACCGTAATACTACTTTTATAATAGGTCCACATTTGTCAAGCATTGTAATATTAGAACTGGGTTTTCAATTAAGTGTATTGAAGTGAGTAGGCAAGGCAACATTGCCATATGTTTTGACATCTCAATCATTGTTACATAAGTACATAGCGTATGGCAAATAAATTGATTTGTGTTTGAGTTTATTTCTTTTCATTGTAAGTGGAGCCTGCAAGCACAATATATCATGCATTGATGCTTTGAACGTGTCTGACAATATGTACCAACATTTGGTTTATAAAGGGGTTTGTTGTACCTATTTAGATGTTAAATATTCGTCAGTATACTTGTAGGAGATACGTATTTTAAGCGCATCTTTGAATAAAAAGAGGGCTTATTAATCGATTCGTACGAATTTATTCGTCTGAAATGGGCATTGCCACACATTTTGAATTTAATGCTTTTTTATTTTGCATAAAATTCAAAATGTACCAATTGCCTAAATTTTTTTCTGGTATGGTCGATTCGCCCACAAATAAATTAACTTCCTGCGAGCCGCTTACAGAAAAATTATATTATTTTAAATAATATAATTTTTCTGTAAGCGGCTCGCAGGAAGTTTTGATTCGCCCGTTTCGGGTAAAATCGTGCGAATCGACTAATAAGCCATTAAGCGGTTGAAGGACGATGCTGATCGTTTCTTTCGTCAGCATATTTGGAGCAGGTTTACTTATTTTATTCTTCTGAGCAATACCCAGCACAGACCTACCTACGGATTTAATCGGTTCATACCTATTACAAAATTGACTCTGAAGATCTGAAGTGGATTTTCCTTACATCTACATCCTAGTCCTACAGAATATTATAGAAGCCATATTTATTATCAAATTAAAACCGAACCAGTCATCGTTAGCAAACGAAGTCTTCCACATTAACAGTCTGGATTAAGCCCACTCAGTCAGCCAGACGTAATAAATTCCACGTACATTTGACACCCCCCGAGCATTTCTTTGGTAAGTTGGGAAAGAGGCTGCTTGCTCCGGTTGCCGGTGACACAGAATCCGCCGGACGGGACCGGATCGCCCACCGTCCGGCGACCGCGCACCATTCATAAATATCGTCCACGCATTTACGCAATTTAGATTAACACTTAGTAATGGTGTACTGAATTAAAACGCGTTTAATAGAGATAAGAGATTGCGCGGGAATATTTCTGGATGAAGGTTAAGAAACTCCTGCGCAGCGAGTCCCTGATATTTATCGTAGTGTGAATAAAACCTACAACTGTATGGCAAATGAATGCCGTAGATTATTGCCACTTGATACTGGTTTCGTTTTACCCATTACAGAAGTTATAAGCAATACATTGTATAAACTGTAGTCTTAAATGTTTGTAGTGGGTAGGTTTTATTTCTGGTGTTGAACTGTAGGGAGATAACTTTGTTACGTTAAGGTGAGATTATTTAATAGATGGCAATAGCCAACAGCTTGCCCGTTGATTTTACCTAAAACTGCCTAAAGTCAAGGAAAGCATCATGGGGATTGACGATGAGTTGAATTTGACAACCTTAGAGACAAATTCTCGTACTACCCGCTCGCGCTAAATTTGCCGCTGACGATGTGACGTCACTCAAGAGGTAGCGTGAAAAAAACTACCTAATATCGAGAAAAATAAAAAATATAAAGGTGCTGAATAAGTTATCATCACACGCGCTTGCGATAACGTAGCTTACGGTACAGTTTTCTCGATATTTGCTAGTTTTTTTCTACCCCCTGAGGGACGTCACATCGTCTGCGGCAAATTTAGTGCGAATGGGTAGTACAGGGATACTTTATTGGACGAGAGTTATACATTTATTTACTCGAACCGATCTATCTCAGCCAAACGCATGGAAATCGGTAAAGCTGCTTAGTTTCTACGACAGTACGTTGGTACACAGGAGGATTTCATTTAGACGAAGCTCTATTTACTTCTAAAGCGAATTTAAGTTTATGGAACAATTAAAACCAGTTCTATTTGAGTAACGGTTTTAAGTGCCCGAGCCTTAAAACTTTGTAGGCTCTAAGGTCGCATGCATTCTAGGAATAGCTAAGGCCAACCAAGGTATGTTTAGACGTATCTAGTAAATTCGCAAGGTATTTTCGGGTAGATTACTGCTTACTAAAACGGGATATATATTTAAGTTGACTAACTGTTAAATTTATGTTACACTCTATTTGAATAGAATGGATGTATATAAAAATAGCTTAGATAGATTTCAGGTGTAAATGTAATAACAACACGTACTTATTCTGACTGAATTATGAATGTATGTTTTATTAGATGGTAGCTTTTATTCTTAGTAAACATCTACATTGGACAAAGTGGTTTTGAAGAGCAACGCTTCCGTAGAAAAATGTAATGGTACCGATACTAGTACTACTAAGTTTGATGAGCTACGAACAATGAAAAATACCGAGTGAGACATTAACTCAAATAACTATAATTCTCTTCCTTGGAATCTTAGAACGTATTTCACCAATTAAACTGAACGCGATGAGCTGTCAGTGTCATCATTTTCGGTGGAATGTTGACACTGACACGTCTTGAACGCAATTTAGATGTGCTGATCGCGTTCAGTTCCATTGGTGAAATTGGCACTTAATTAACTGTAGACAGACTTCAGCTTTGCTGTTATTTAAAAGTCATTCGAAACGTAGTTATATAGTTATCAATACCTTATTAGATTATCTTAAATTAATCTTCACATCCCGAGGCGTTCGTTTACTCGAGCTTCGATAAGACTTTCATTCAACCATTTCATTCAAATGGAAAATATTTATAAATACGAACACAAGCCTTAGGCACGCAATGATATTGTATTTACATAAAATAATTGATATTTTGCTATCTCTATAAACGAGTGTTAAACAAGTTAAACGAGATCATATCTCCGATACATTTGTGTTAGAATTACACTAGAAACATAAATATTATTTATGAGCATGCGATGCCGCATAAATTCGATCTTAAGTAGTCGAGTCATCAAATAAATCTTAAAACACAATAAGCAAAGGCGTTGGTCGACAGCTCCTCGACAATTTACAATAGTCCGTCGATTTTATAGAGATTTGTAAATCATTATTAAATCTCTGTGACTTTTATAGCTGTCTGAAGCTGATTGGACACTCAAAGACTGTACCAGAACATTATGTTAAGATAAGTCAATAAACGGCAATAAAACATTGGTCAATAAGGATTTATTACTAAATATACGTTTTAAGTAAGTGTTATAATCGCACTCAAAGCAGATGTTGTTCAATACTCACATTATCAATATGTAGAACAGAAGAGGCCCTTGAAGCATCATGGCGGCACTGACTGTATCGATTCACACACGATCACCGTAACAAAATATCGCTTATTGAAATCAAGTGTCTATAGTGAAATGATACCACTGAGTCACGCCACCGATTTAGCATTAGATTGAAAAAAATCCACTTAATTGAAATTCCAAGAACTGTACATAGATTGCTTGTGTTGTAGACAAATGTTTCATTTTCCTTGCTCATGTAACGCCGGCCATCTCACAGACGGCTCGAGTTCGCGCCAAAGACCTGCGAAGAGAGGAAATGGGTAAATTATTCATATCTGACACTGAATGCAAAAAAATAAAGTAAATATTAAGTATTTGCTGTCAACGACTGCGACTCGGACGGCGCCAGTAGACAGATACTAACATTATTGCTACCAAATATGGAACACGTTAGCCTGAGTGTATGTGATAAAGTGGACTGATATATCCGGCTTCTATTGCCCTTAAAACATAAGTTTTACGCCTACAGCAAGTCAATGTTAGTGTCAAATAACTATTACGTAGTACTCTACATCAAATATACATTTTCTTCTCAGCCATTCCCGACTTCATTAGTTACTATAATTACTCCAAGGATAAGACATGATCTATGTGAGCGTATTATATCGACTGGAGTTATAAAAATAGAGAAAACATCCACAACATTCAATGATTGAATACTTTGACGTAAAACCAATAACTCGCTCTATAAATCGTGTGTAACAACATGCATTATAGTACAAAACAGCAGGCAAGGCACGCACTATAACAAGACAAGTGTCACATTTCATTTGGCATACGCGACAAAACCCATTTTGTCACTGCGAAGTGTGACCAGTGTGTCTTGATACTTCATGGCGCTGCTTACAAATGTAATGTAATGTATACTTCAGAAGGGCTCTACACAGGTGGCTAATTGAGAATCCCTTCTATACTGTAAAATAGTTCATCCAGTTTAAATCTAAATTACCTAATTGGGATGATGACTACTATTAAAAATGTTCGTAAAAATAATGTTATTTCAAAGGTGGCATAGTAAAAATGAGATATGAAGAATATGAAGAAGATACACGCTTTACATGTTTTTGGAGGGGATTATTCCTGTCTTTGTCGCGCGGTACGGACAATGTACGGCGCTAGTATGAATTTACGTAGTCGTGACGTCACTTCTACGATAGTGCTGTCCTAGTCTAACACTTACTTTAAAACGTTTATAACTTGGCAGTTTTTTAAGCTTTTACACTTTTTGTAATACTATTTGTAGGTACTATTTGGAAATAAACATTTTTTTGATATTAAAATAAAATAAAATGTCATCATCACCATTGTACCTGTCCAAAAAAAAACATGTCATTATGTTATGATGAATTATAAGCTATTTGATGATGAATTTTAAGATATTTTAAGCTACTATTATACTACCATTGTTAGAACTTTTGTAACCATATTTATCTGCAAATAAATTTTTGTCTTTGACTTTGACTTTGAAACGTCAATGGGGATGATGACATTTTTTTTATTTTAATTTCAAGAAAATGTTTGTTTTCAAATAGTGCAAACAATATTACTTAAAAAATTGGCAAGTTATAAACGTTTGAAATTAAGTGTTAGACAAGGACAGCACTATTGTAGAAGTGACGTCACAACTATGTAACTTCATTCTAGCGCCATACATCGTCCGTACCGCACGACAAGGACGGGAATAATTTCCTCCAAAAACTATTAAAGAATGTAGCTTCTTCAAATTTACATCGATTAAACAGATACTCGTATTTTCGATATTCTCATTTTTACTATGCCTTCTTTGAAATTACATGATTTTTTCGAACATTTTTAATATCAGTCACCATCCCTATAAGCTGTCAAATTAGGATCATTGTTGTTCTGTATTTTGCTGCATGCCACGGTATAGTAGTCATGGATGGAGTACATAACATAATCAGCCTTTTTTATGTTCCCACTTCTGGGACACAGGCCACATCTCTGTGACAGGGAGTGGGCCGTAATCCACCACGCGGGCCCAGTACGGGTTCGTAGATGTCACATGTCTTCGATTTTTTGGTTCTAAGACATGCCGGTTTCCTCACGATGTTTTCCTTCACCGTTTTGAGAGCAGATGGAGTACATACTATGCCCATAATTTAGACTATGAACGGACACGACATGATATCAACAAATTTTTATGAGGACATGTCTAAATTCAGAGGCTCTAATATCGTTGTTTACCTCATAACAAGGAAATTAATGAATATAAGTCACTTGATTGTTTTGTAGGCCGTTTAAAAGAAGTTAGGTTATGAGTATAGGTTGAACAGGAACATATTTTAATAATAGAAGTTCATTGCCTGACGAACATACTCACAAAGTAGACACAATTTTTGCACTCACAAGAAAAAAAAAACCAATCGTAGTTACAGTTAAAAAATCTAATCGATATTGTATCGATGTATTTAGAGGTAATGACAAAAAGTCCACTATAAATAAGTAGGCAGTCATTGAAAATTAAAATACATGTATCAACGACATTCCTATCAATGATTCACAGTACATTGTTATAGGACGTGATCTTATAACAGATCAAGTAGCTGTTACACGTAACTGAGTATCCTAAGAAAAAACATATACCAAGGTAATTAACAAATTTTTTACCTATTTCAACGAATTTTTCATGGTGAGTTTCATCGAGAGTCCAATTCGAATAAATCGTTGTTGTAGGTGCGATGATTGCGGTAAGAAAATAAAAGTGCATCAGTTTTTTTTTTTTTACTTAGTAACCTATGATGCGGGAGGCGGAGGACAGGGTGTTGTGGCGCAGAATAGGAGAGGCTTTTGTCCAGCATTGGACGTCGATAGGCTGAGTTCAATGATTGAGCAACCTACACCAGCTGGTGGCCCACCTGATGGTATAGTTGTACTAGGGTCTTTTCAAAATCAGAACCAGCGCCAAAATCTTGTTTTTACAGTACAATTTCAAAAATATTTTCCACCAGTGACGCCCGGTCAATATCATTCAAGCACCAAATGATCACTATAGCTTTGGAAGTAAGCAGTCACCCTACCCTCTTGCTTGTTACATATTTTGTCACTGTTTTACTTTTTTTCGTCGGTTTGTATGTAAAATACCTGCGTTTTTTTTCGATAACTGACTAATATTACTAAAATGTTATACACTTTTCGTACCTTCAGGAATCCACTTGATGCGGGAACCGTTTGACCTATTGGCCTATATCCAGCAGTGTACGTCTTTCGTCTGAAATGATGATGATGATCTTACACTTCATCATCATCATCATCAGTCTATATCAGTCCACTGCTGGACATAGGCCCCCCCTAATGAGCACCATAGCGCCCTGTCATCAGCGTGACGCATCCAGCATCTGCCTGCAGTCTTTCGCAGATCATCAACCCACCTGGCCGGTGGGCGTCCTACACTACGTTTGCACTATATCTTACACTTAGCTATGACCAATTTCCATATATGTTTGGCCCATATTTACCTACGTTATATCATAAACCTTTGATTTATATAATACCTTATGATTATTTATATTATAATGGTTCTTTTCTTAGCCGATAGGCGTTTATAAACGATTATTATAAGTTATTTAACGTAAATGATGGTCACACAATAAAATACAGCATTAAGGGCTGACCTAACACATTGTTGTCGTTTAATTTTCCTTATTTGGTTGTAGACAACAACTTTCTTCTTTTCCGTTTAACTACATTATTATACAAAGGAAATAAAGTTATAAATTGAACTAAGAACTATTTAATAATATTGTGTTCTTATTATACTAAGCATGGATTTCTACGACAGCAACACTTCTCTGTGCAGAGGTTCTGTATAAGCAATGGTAAACGAAAAATGTAAGTGTATTCAGCCATGAAATTAGAAAAGCAGCTGACCAAGTTACAGCCTCTGATGTTAATCAAGAAAACAAATAATTACGAACAAATATATACAAAGGCACCACGTGCTGCGCGACTAGCGGTGCCTTTGTATCGTGCTGTCGCATCGCGCCAGTGTTTACGAGCTTTAACTCTAGAAGATCAATGTCTGACAATGTTAACGTCAGCTAATAAATAAAGACCTTTAAATGAAGGGAGAAAGATTTAACTTTTGTCACCAAAGTACCAAAACAAAGGTTCCTGAAGCTGTCCACCAAACTAGAAAACAAACATTCTCGATTGAATAAAATAATAAAACTATTATGCCCAAACAAATATAGATTCGCAGATTCACATGATCAGTTTAATATCGCAATGTTCATTTTTGACCGATACCCGATCCCGTCGGGCTCCTGACAACATCCAGACGATGAGACCTGACAGGTGAGACTCGCCAACTAATAGCAATGTGAAGCATTCTATTCTTGGATGAAATTTTACTGCTCTTAAACGAAGATGTGCTGACAGAATATTAAGCGGAAGGTGATGGAAATGGTGGGTGGAAAGAGGACGGGCTGAAATTCTTGGGGCAAATTCTGCTATTTTCCATGATTGCTCATTGTGACAACCACACAAAGGCAACGCTATTATCACTGTGCTAAAAGTTCAGAATCTACTAAAGCCAAAATAATAGGAGAATACGACTTTCCATTATTTATGAGATTACCAAATATACGAACTATATTTGCAATGGAGTGTCAGAAGCACGCCATCAGAATAAAAATTACAATGACGCCTTAAAATTATTAGGATATTACCAAAACTGACCGAAATTCCGACATTTACGTTAGCAGACTTGGCCCTTGAATGTGTGGTTTAGACGCTCAGAACATGGCCAGTACCATGGTATCTGTTTCGTCTATAATTAATTCTTAAACATTTCCCTCTCACAGACTGGAGGCGTGTGTCCCAGCAGTGGTAACATCATAGGCTGAGTATGAATGTTATGTAAATCTCTAAAAAACTCTAGACATATCAAAATATCGATGACAAGAAATGTACCAGTTATTTTGTTGTCTTATCCAAGTTCTAACATTAACTACTACTAAGATCTTAAAAAGAAATCTTAATCATTGAAGTACACTAGCTAGCTGACATATTCTTTCCCATCTGAAGTTGGTTGTGCCAAAATAGTAATGTGTAATGTAATAGTTAGGCAATCTGGCTGAAAGCTTGAATATGGAAATAGTGTATGGATTGTTTATTTTATCCTAGTGATCTCCTGGTCTATGTCTAAAATCCTATGAACTGTTAATACCTATTAATAATACTGATCTGATCACCGGATAAGCCAGCAGTTTTCAAGATTAAATATTATTTATTGCCTCATTTTAATACGTGGCCATTATACGGATAATATTACATAGGTGTTATAAACTAATGACTCTATCAACTTGAAATAACATAAAACTTAACAAGAAGGATTAATTTGATGTCTCTTAGCTCCTAATTTATTCGACTTTCATTAGGAGAAATATTTTCACTTTCTAGCTCATCGTTTGTGTGGTCAACCAACGTTGCAATCTTCTCACCATTTTGTTGTTTATAAATGTTTGTCATTTTTAAACATTCCGACGCAAACAGCCCGTTGTCAAACTTAATGACGACTATCGAACATCATTATCTTTGAAAGGTACACAATATATTGCCCATCTAATAATTCCTATGCCACGACTGGTTTTGTCTTCATCACTGTGGCTCCATAAAAGATGTATTCACTTGGGTGTTATAAAAATCCTCCTACACGCGAAAACATCATAATATTTAATGAATTATAAGATAATAAAGTTTGGGTTTTGTCGCTCATTCGGACGCGATGGACGATACGGTGTTAATAGCGCAGCGGTTTGTAATTTCAGATGAACTACTACGAATTTTATCTTATTTTATCTAAAAATGTAAATACAAAACCTGTATAATTTATCTAAGTGCCGGTTTCACCAACGCGATCAGCACTTTTAAACCCAGTTCAATAGCTGTCAGTGTCAATATTTCGTGAAAATGTTGACACTGACAGGTTTTGATCGCGTTTTAGATGTGCTGAACGCGTTCAGTTTCATTGGTGAAATCGGCACTTAGTAAATACGAATTTGTATGATATTGGTTTTATTTGTCAAATGGGAGATGTTGACGTGTTATTCAACCATTGATTTCGTTAACGGCTATAATAACACCTTCCAATTTGAATGAGATAATAACATAATATTAATCTTCGAAGTCAAACAAGATGCTTTCTTTTCTTTTCAACTGGCTGATAACTCATTTTATTTACATACATTTAACTAGATATTGGGTCAAGGAATTTTACTCCCGTGACTTGACCTCTGGCGATAACAAATCAATATATCTGACGTTTCAATTTGTATATTGACACGTTTTTAATCTTCTCTTATTGTTTATGTGTTCGGAAGCTGCATTGAGTTTGTCTTAATAAATATCTCTCATAGTTCCGAGTTGTAGATACGCGCACGGCTTCCACAGTAATGACTATAAATCTTCACCTGTCTTTCACAGTATCTTTTTCTTTTGACTTTGATGTGTATATCAACGAGACGTCCTATTACACGTATTAATCTTGTGGAACCGTGATGCTAGATGGTTTTTGTTTTTATAAATTACCGTGCATTTTGATTTTTAAATTCATCGTGCTTGCCCATGCGGTCGTCTAATGAAAATATCAGTTTAATTCACTACGTAATGATTTAAAGAAAGGTCAATAAATAGGTAATTAAGTACAACTGTAGAGATTATAGCCTACTTGGTGCTTCCATGCAACCTCCGCGAGTTCGTTATAAGTTGTTGACATAATAATGAGATAAACATTATTTTCGGCTTAAGGCTCGTACACACTGGCGCGACGCGACAGCTCGATTGCGGTGCCTTTGTGTCGCGCTGTCGCATCGCGCCTGTTTTGTGAGAGCCTTTATTACATGATTCGCACGAACTTTTTCGGCCGAAACGGATAAAACGACACTTTTAAATAATAATAAAAGTTCGGTAGGTAATTCGTACGAAGTTAACTTATTTGTGAGCGAATCGACAATACGTATTATAAATTCAAAATTTACTTATTAAGCACTTTATATAATAGAGCCTACATAATTATCCAATATAAATCACTTCTGTGCAATAGTGTACTTTATTGCATAAAATTCATATTCGGACTTAATAAATTAACTTTGTGCAATTCACTTCCAGAAAAAAAAAAACATTTAAAAGAGTGGATTCGCCCGTTTCAGGCGACTAAATTCGTGCGAATCAATCAATAAGACATTATTTCATATTGAGAACTTTAGAAAACAATTAGAAAATGTTCTATTTGATTGTCTAAAATAATAAAATTATGCGAATTATTATGTAAACACGCGTTTCATTAACGACTCGGTAAGTACTGTTAGCACGCTGATTTTAAATATTAAGAAATACATACCTACCTATTTCTTTTTTTTTGTTTATTAAATTTATATTCTAATAGTAACTATAACCAGCCAAAGCGATTAATTACGTTTCAACATTATCTTTCTATTGAAATGTTTTATCCGTGACCGGAATTGAAAGAAATGGTGTCAAATCATTATGGTTACAGCAATTGTCTACAAACAATGTTACAACTGCACAAATATGAGCCATGAACCAATTTACACGACAAATATACGACTATTTAGAGGCGACAATACGAAACAACAGAAACTTTTCTTTAGAACTTCTATAATCGTTCATTGGCAAGTTATTTCTTCATAAATACTGTTTCGTAAAGTATATTTTTAAATCTAAAATCGGATCATGTTTTATTCTACTAGGAAAATTTATTAGAAAAGTACTTATTGAATTTAAAAATAAATTCTTTATTTTGGTTGAGACAGACTAGAAATTAAAAAAGTTTGTTGAAATAATTTAGAGTTCGATTTAAGGTTCCCGCGAAACGGCGCGACGCCACAGCGCGACACAAAGGCGCCTCACGTCGCGCGGCACGCGGGTCCTTGGTGTCGCGCTGTGGCGTCGCGCCAGTGTGTACGAGACTTTACACCTAACACTAAAATAGTATCTCCTGGATATGTCAATAAAAATATACAATATGTTACCCGAATCAATAAGAAATAAAAAACTCCATTTATTCACAAATAAGTTTTAAAAAGTTCATTGAGCGAATGAATATTTAAATGATAAATCCTCGAAACTCGAAAAATAATGTTTATAATAGTGTTAATGTCCATGTTTTTAGAATAAGTGAGATTATAAGCTACTAAAATGTTAAGTTAAGCCCGAAAGGGTCCACGATTGTTTAAAAAAAAAAAATTACCACCTCAGTCTATATACATTGTGGAACGCAATAAAGAATTGAGTATTGAGTATTAATAGGTGGTTTTGATATTTTTATAATTTACACAGTTTAGGCGCCTGCTGCACTTATTATTTAAATCGAACACGTATTTTAAGCCAAAAACAAATAAATATTTATTGTTAGCGTCATATGATTTCCATCACAAGTTTTTTAGGAAAGCGTGCGCTTTTTATTTATAAGACTAAAAGAAACAATAAAATTTTATTATATCTTTAGGGATATGAGGAACAGGGTGTAAAGTTCACTCATACTCTTTAGAAAAGGGAGGATCCTCCGACCAGATGGATGTCGTATCTGGTGGGCAACTGCCCGATGATTGTTGTCGGGAAGTTGTATATATGCTAGCTGCGCGGTAAACTGTGATAGCGCGATGCAGGATTTGTGGTTTGCATGTGGCGGTGTAGATGCCGCCACATATCTTTTATAAATATGAGAATAATATATTTTATAAGAACGTGTAAAGGCCGGTGCTCGCTAGGCGGCCATTATGCAATTTCGTAGAATCGATTGAATTAGCGGGGTATGGTGGAGCCATCGATATTTGACACGAAATCTTCTCGAGCTCAAAAAAAAGTTCTCTTATCTTGAGAGAGTGAGTGATCTTATTATCTACCTAGTTATTGACAAAAACTGACGCACGGCCTTAAGCAGTGGGGTATGATACAGACATACTATCAGTAGCAATGGCTTTGATTTTGACACTTCAACAACGTTCATTGCGTTATCCTTCGATAAGTGATTCATGTTGAGATTAGTCGTGTGTTACACAATTACAGTACAGATTATAATCAAAACTTTACTGATTTATTTACGTGCTCTTAGATTTTTAGAAGGTCATAAGAAATAAAAATAAATTATTGACAAGACACTGAACTTTAAAAAAAAAAACTACAGAAAAATAGGATTAAATTTTTCTATAGGGATTATTTTTTAATTCTAATTTAATGTGGCCGTTCAATCTACTTGGATCAATAATATGTTCCAAATTCAAAAGTCACGCGCCATAAAACTTTAGAAAATATTTCGCGAATATTTTCATAGACATTTTATGATTCATTCGGTATCACTGACCGATTATGCAGATTACACAGTGTTAGGTAACTCGTTATCTCCATTGTTGATGTTCCTTTTGAGGGTCTTAGCTCGAGTAAACATGCGATTGCGTTACTACACGTAGGTAATCTTTGCACGAGTCGTCAAGTGAAATAACTTGCTTTTGTAACGGTTCATGTAAAGATAGCACGTGACGTCACTATTTGGCTACGGCCAATATAACCGCTTTAGCTGTCATATTTTTTTTCTTTCTTAAAGCTATTCTATTGTAGATCGGCAAGCAAAGATGTCGATTCTTTGGTAGATTTTATAGCAGTCTATAGCAAAAATTAACCAAAATGATTTTGGAAAAAACAAAAACTATGAAACATCTAAAACGGAAATTTTTGATTTTTCATAGTGTTTGTTTTTTTTTTATAAAGCTGCCATGCAGAGCTTTTAAATTAAAATCTCTATAAAATTCTGTGTATACTTGTTCATCAAATCACTGAAATGTCATGAGTTTTAGGTAATCCATTCTAGTTTCGTTTTTATCCTTGCATTCCATGATTCTGTTTTAATCGTGTCCAATTTAGTCTATTAGCGAGGGCGTATTTATTGTTTTCCTCAAACAATCATACTTACCTTAGAATTATAGCAATATTGTGTTGACATAAATAACTTCAGCCCATTACAACAATTTAAAGGTACATATAAAATCTTAGTGTAATTTTAATAAATATTATCATCATTGTTGGTAAACAGTGATGTAATGTGAGTATAATTAGGGATGTATTCATTTAACAATAAAAACAAAATTAAGAACATGAATAGCGATCAGAAAATAAACATCTCATTCATAGTCTGTCGTAAGAACGCACTGAAGAAAATATTCTAATACAGTGTGCGATAAGCGTACGTAATTGGGTTATCTGTGTAGTACCCATCTCGTAAACAAATAGATTGTTAGAAAAAATATACTACATCCGAGAGCAGCGCGATTTCGTAACGTATTAGGTGCAAAATACAGTGGTAAAGGGGCTCGTGGGTAAATTGTTACAGCCGCAGGTCAAACGAAGGTAAAGCTAAGCTTGTCGCGGGCGGTTCGATCATCCATACGTCCATATATCCATAGGGGACTACAAGACCTAAACGTACGTTTTATAATGCCTATAAGTATATGATTCACTGTAGCACAGATATTATAATACTACGTACAGATACCCAATCCCATACAAAGAAATGACACCTCCCTAAGTCTGGCAATTGAGCTGGCAATTTTTCGTCATCAAAATGTTCAACAGATGGCAGCATCAGCGTTTCACTAATTGTCAGAGACAGTAGTTTTACAACGCCATCTAGGAGTCGACCTACTTTTAAATCTTTTCGTGCCATCATTTTAAAATAAAGTTTTATACTTCCGGTTTCAGAAAAACATGTTAATAGATTTATTTAATGTTTCTATGTAAAGAAATAGTTTTTAAATAAGTTGTTTGATTTAAATTTGTGACTATAAAGGTTATTTTGAAGACAGAACAAATTGAGTTAAAACACCATCTATTGCAAAGAGCTCTACACAAAATGATTAACAGATGGCTACTTTTATCATAAAAATGAAAATAAGCTTTTACCTTCAATTCGAACCCTCTATGGGTTCGAATTGAAGGTAAAAGCTTATTTTATGTTTGTTTCTTGAAAAACGAGTGTGAATAGATAAATCAGCATTTAACAAGGAAGTCTTGATTTTTACTAATACATATTACTTTAGCCAAAATTCTGCCGTTTATCGCTTTCTTATGATTGTTAATTTCATAATGGTTACCTATGCTGCCATCTTTGACTTTTTTTGAAGACTAATTATAAAATGTTCTAGTTGAGACCCCATGACTGCAGTAAACAAAATCAGAAAAATATATGATATTCTTCAGGATATATGCTAGTTAAATTGTGTGTTGAAAACATAATACAACTAATTTGATTCAATAGAAAAAAATCACGAAGATACCTCAAAAAATACATGCAATCATTCAGATTTTTTGTCAGATTAATCAACAAGCTACGTATTTACGTAACAGTGTTTTAGTACAATCAATAGATCTGTTGTAAATAAATAATTTCTTAAATGTTTGCAATAAATGACCAGCGTTGTGTCATCGCGCTTCTCTTTCTTGTCTATGCAGTCTGATAGTGACCGCGCTTTGGCTCACACAGATGCAACGCTCAGCTTAGGCCTCGCGGACTGTACCCAGTAACTAGGCTGTGGCGGTTAAAAAGGCAGTCGCTCCATGTTAAATACTGGTAATCAGCTACATGCGGTAAGACTAGAAGCCGACCCAGATTTAGTACGGAAAACGCAAGGCAGATAATTTCAGTACAGAGATATTTAAGGGCGACGCTACGAATATTTCAAATTTGAAACGGTTCGAACGAGGAGCATCACTAGTTCGATTTAAAAAAAATGCTATTCCATTGTTGAAATTTTTGCGGCTCACAGTAGATAGTCGGAATTAAAAACGGTGGTTCAGAGTTTTTGTCATAAACGGCAAAAAGTACGTTTTAAAGGTGACAACGTTAAGTAGGGCGAAACATGAGATAATCTTATTAAGTCTTGAGTCGTTGGTCTCGTGGTCATAAGTGCGACTGCTGAGTTTGGCAAAGTCGGACAAAGTGTTATTGGGTTTTTTCATTAGGAATTTCTTAGAAACAGCCCGGAGTTGGCGGTGTGATACCCCCGGCCTTGGTGCGCACGTCAAGCAGTTGGTGCTGCGCCTGATCTCTCTCCGCGAGGGTCGGATTGCCGTCCCATCGAACTTTGAGAGTTTGGGAAGAGACCTGTGTCTGCGCACACGCTTGTGCACTATGATATCTCTCGCGCCGAAGGCTTGTCTCCGTTGAGATTGGCCGCCATGGCCGAAATACGGTCAAATCTACAAATGAGGCCGTCAGCGCAAAAGTGGCTTAACCCACAATTTTTCATATTCGTACTTAAGATAACTAAGGGTGATACTATATAGGGATAGGCCGATTTAGCATTAAAAACTTATTAAGTTTCTATAAATTGCAATAGATAAGTACGAATATGAAAAATTGTGGGTTAGGCCACTTTTGCGCTGACGGCCTCAAATATAAGTCTTCAAGAAATTCTTGATCACTTTTGTCCTGGCTGGAGGCCTTAATTTATTAGGGAATCCACAGGCAAGTCCGCTTAAGCAGACGACAACCGCATTGGTTGACCTGTGAGATGCCAAACAAACAAACAAACAAAACTTGATCACTTTTAACAAATAAAGTTACACTCAGTTATACTCAGTCGTGTACACGTTGATTTGTACCTACTCATAAAAATCTTTGGCAACTATTAAAAATCGGTTTAAACAAAAGTTTTGTTTTAAATTTATCTACCGTGTATGCGTATGCGTGTATGTGTAATGTGTATGCGTGTGTGGTAAACGTAGATCAAAGCAGTTATGCTGTTCCAAGCAAAAACGCCCAGTTCTGACGAAAGTGGCCTATATGTGGAATCTTTATTGATTCGGCGTTTTACGGGATTTTTTTCTAATTACATTTGTTGTCCACCTTTCAATAACTGTCAGTATCGATCGATACGGTAAATGATATTTACAGTAATAAACCTTTTCAATTGTACGGTAGAGTTCATAATGCTTTGAATGACATTGCAGAGTTTCTATCCCTAGATTTAAAGTCATGGAATGACCACACATGAAGAAGTTTAAAAGTGTTTTTTTATACCTACATACGCGCGTTATGAAATGGATGTAAGTTTTTGAATGCAATCATAATTTTCGAATTAACACAGCTTACACGCACAGTACAATTTCGAAGAAATAAAAATGGTGTGAAAAGATGGCAATGGGTGAGTAATTGGTTATCGATTGGTCGGTGATTATCAACATTGCATTTTAATCGACGGTCGATTCTGGTTTCAGATAAATAAAATGACAACTCGTATTTTATCGGAACGCATCTATCAAGTTAGTAGCAATAATCAATTTAGAATTCAGAAATAAACGTCGGAAAAAGAAAACACATTTTCTGGCCAGTGTCATGTCACTGTCACTAGACGAAATGATATTAAAGTAAAAACTTTTTTGTAAAAAAAGAATTGACAGATCACAAGAAATGAACCGTTTCAGAGTTCATTGTCGTTTGCACTGTTAAACTAATAAACTCTTCGCATTCGTTACGTAATCTGCTCGAGTCCAATTTGACCATTTTAATCTTCATTTAGTTCATCTAAAAATAATTCACAACGCAAATAACTCGAGACATTGCGTTAATTAAAATTACATTCTTGTTTAAAATATAGACCAATTCTGTGTTACGTAAAGTCAACGCATTTACTTTTTTTTTTTTTCATGTTGCTGTGGTTGACAATGATTAGGTACGTTTTCAGGAAGAACTGAAAACTTGGAAAAAAAATCTTGCAATTTGCGGAATTAGGTACTCACGTACGGTTACGGTACGTCATTTCATTTACCAGAAATTAATTTTGTAAAAACACATAACATAACATCTCGCCTTGTTTCCCCGAAGGGTTGGGCAGAGGTGTACCTATAGTACACCCACATTTTGCCAGTTATGTTTCTTAAGTCCCATGTAATAGGGGGCGAGCCTATTGCCATCAACCGGGCACAAATCCAGACTCCGGGCTGCTACTGAGAAATTCCAAATGGAAAAACCCAATAACACGTTGCTCGACCTGGGAATCGAACCCAGGACCTCTAGCTCAGAAGTAGCGATTGCGACCTCTAGACCAAAGAGGCAATTTTGAAAAATATACTTAGTAAACAATTTATAAAAAAATACCTGTGTTCTATTTGTTTAAACCTCTACTTATTACTTATTATTAGTAATTACTATTACTAATTACTTTGATTTCAGACATACAGCATCTAAGTACATATTTCTCAAAATCAAATCAAATCTTCCAAACAAGGAAACGAAATCTAATCGTTGTCAAACGTTAACATATTGTTACTAATTAACGTATTTGCCTTACAGCAGGACGAGAACCATTAATCACTAACTTTAAAGAGTATATAAATAAAAAGTTCACTTTAGGAGAGACAGGTCTAAAGTAGCATGTCCAAAACAGACAGCTTTTAGTGTATTTAGCCGAAGGATATTTGTGATTTATTATAAAACATGTTATTTAAGCTACAATAATCATAACTGTATTAATAAATTAATAAGACAGCCTAAGAAGAGATATTATAGGAGAACAGAAAAACTTAAGAGAGGTGTATTTGAACTTTATGAAGTCATCGTAATCGTATGTAAAAAGTAAGTTTGTTGGTTACGCTTTCACGCCAAAACGACTGAACGGATTTGGAAGAAATTTGGCACACAGATGACCTGGGTAAGGACATAGGCTTTTAATCTTTGATCGCAGACGAAGTCGCAGCAATTAGTAATTCATAAGTATATAGTTTAGAACGAATTGATTTATAAATCTGCAAGTATCTTAACAGCTTCTTGCTCGCGACTCCGCGCCTCGTCCGCGTGAAATGAAGTTCTTTCCTATGACATTTGGCAGTATGTACTATAGCTTACCATTACTGGAAGAATTTTCGGATTAGGAGTTCCGAAGATTACCCCCCCCCCCCCCACTACAAACTATCAAATTTTACCTCTCTATGTAAGTAATAAATCACTATACAAATACTAACTAATTACTAACTATATTTAATTAATATATAATTTTTTCCAGTTCATCGAATGGCATGCTAAAATTAAGGTCTTCAGTAATAAGAATTGTTTATTATATGAACTGTTTATTGTAAGACTTTTTTATTATTGGAGTTATTTATTACCAATCAATTGTATGAAAAAATATGCGAATTAATTTCGTCGTTAACCTTGAAAAATGAAAACAAAATCAACATTAGCACGCGTGAATGCGCAGACGCAACCTGCCCTTTCATATCACAGTTACCGCAGCTTATCGCTTCACATCGTAACCGAGCGACCTACATGCAAAGCGAACCCAATAGAAAAATCACACGATCGGGCCCGTTAAACCATCCGACGATAGCGTTATCGGTCGGCCCTAAAACATGTCACAGGACACTGCAGTGCAAACGGCTAATGGAACCAATTACAAATATCCATTAGTAAAAGCAGATCTGTGACTAAAGATGACGCACTGACTAAAAAGAGAGTATAAATAGAAATAAATCACTAAAGGATGCGATCAAATCTAAAAAAAACATACTATGAAGGTGTGCATCGGATGGATGAAAGGAGGAAGAAAACCAGTTAGACTTTTCTAATCAACCCTTTTTCAATTGGAGTTTGTTAAAATCAACCCTTTTTCAATAGGAGTTTGCTAAAATCAACCCTTTTTCAATTGGAGTTTGCTAAAATCACCCCTTTTTCAATTGGTGTTTGCTAAAATCAACCCTTTTTCAATTGAACTTTTCCAAAATCAACCCAACTGAAGTCCCTAAAATTGAAGTTTGCTAGAGTCCACTATTATTCCTAAGGATGCAACAAAAATTGAACTATGTACTTGTACGGAAAAACCTGAAATGTACACGGACAAAGTTGCGATAAAAACAAGTTAATAAAGAGCATAATGTCGATCCACATCCATGCAAGCTGCAGGGCTGTGCTCGACGCAAATAAATGTGATTGCATACATCGCCAGCAGGCTCGCACGCTGCACGAACGCTGAGGAATCGAAAGCATTTGTTTCGAACACTCGCCAGCGTGATATTTTATCCACATCCCTAGCAACGTGAGTTACAGCCACTTTAGCGAGGGAAATATTTACGTAATTCATCTTGTATGACTTCCCTAAATTGCCAGTGATATTAAATAATAATCTGAGTACGACATTCCGATAAAATGACTTTAAATGAAAACATTTATTAGTTGCTTATCTTATTATCCAAATAATTTACAGCCTCGGTCTAATATTGCGAGATGACCTGTAAAAGTGGGTTAACCTTACTTTTTATTGTTTTTTGTTTTTTCATTAACAAACTAACTGCATCATATGTACACTGCAATCACAATCCGAAGGTTTTTGAAGAAAATTGATCATCCATTGCTTCTTAAGTTTGAAAATGTTGTCTGCTCCACAACGTTAATAACGCAATGAATGTTGTTGAACTGTCAAAATGAAAGCCATTGCCTTTGTACGTGTATTACGCTATTGCGCAGGATTAGGTACTAAAAACTGTTGTAAGTTTAAGTATAGTTCTGTTAAGGCTCGTAAACACAGGCGCGACGCGACAGCGCGACACAAAGGCACCGCGTGTCGCGCGACAAGCGAGGCGTGTCTTAAACATACTTCTAAAAAACTCGGCTAAAGGCCATTAGTCGGGTTTTATCGAAGTATGTTAATTAGGCAGAAATGCTTACATTTATGATTCATAATGGTAGCAAGCAGTGACGTCATCGAGCGTGGTGTTAATTGTGAGAGCTAAGAAATTATTTAACAACTACATACTTAATGGAAATGGAATGGAAGAAAAGGAAATATAAACAAGCTTTTGTTTACGATGATACAAGAATTGCAACTGTACTAACATAAACGAATGTGAGGAAACAGGACACTACATAATTATTTTTAGTAAGTAATTCAGAATGTTTTATCTTTATTAAAAAAAATATTTAAAAATATTTTTCTGCTTGTACGACATAATAAAAAAAAGTAAAAATAACTACTGTAATATATTTGTAAAGTAGATAATTAAATAATTTAAGAGTGAAATATTTTGATTCCCTGTAATTCTTTGCCCCCTTTTTATTAACTTTTCCATATTATTATTATAATTTTAAGACTGTAGCTTTTATATTATGTTCATACTTTACAAATATATTACTAAAAATTTGTGTCGTAACAAACTGATGAAAAATGTACTTTATCTTCTACTTATGTAGAGTCCAAAGTTTTTAGACACTGCATTGCCTATTACCGTTAGTTAGTTACCTATTTTGCCGATGAGCCTACCTAACTGATGTCATAAAGTTATTTGCAAAAAACAAACCATACAATTTGGTCAACTCATTCAGGTCAACGCATGAAATGTCTGCGCTTATGTATAAAAAAGTTACGAAAAAAACTAAATGGATATTCCACCTATCAAGTAGGAAGTAAATTCCGCGTCTATTTTGAAAGCTGCATTTAATGAAATACCACAACACAATACATACGTCATAGACACATTATTATGATCTAATACTACAACATAAAATAATTGAACGTTGATTTTTTTCCACCGAAATCGTGAATGGTCATTGTCCTGAGTCCTGACCAGAAATACTTCAAGTCATCAAAAATGACAATGTCACTGATAACTATATCAATTTAGTCATGACATCTCATTTATGGGGACAAAAAGCGCAAAAAACCGAACGAACATTCATTAGGGACCAATAGGAATCAATCAATAATAGGCAAATGACCGTAAGAAAAAACCATCGATGCCATATAAAAATTACAGCAAGGGAAATTGACGTAAACATTATCGATCACACAGCTGATCGATAAAAAACCATGCGATAAAAACTATCGATTGGAAATATCGATACCTACCACACGTCAATTTGCTGATAAGTCGTTTGAATAAATTTACATTTTAATGAATGAATCCCATTAATTAATTAAATATGATATACTTTAATCGTCTCTACGTTACAGTTCACAGTTTTGTAGATTATTATTTCATACTAATTACACGCCACTTCCCATGAGATTTTAATTTGAAGACATCACTTCTTTATGGTTAGAAATATTCGCCACTAAAATGTCAGTTGTCAATTAATTTTAATTCGTAACTACGAGTAAATGTTAATACATCTTCGACGTCGTATTGTGTTCGTCAGAGGGTTAAGGTTATACGTTGAACTCCGCACATGTCTAGTTAGCGATCGGAAACGCATTTCCATTGATAATTTTCAACACGTATTTTTTGGAACAATGTTAATTTATGGAAAAACATACTAACCTTTCAATAACGGGTCACTGGAAAAATCATTCACTGTTTCATTCACAAAACTAAACAAAACCAGACAGACTGTCGTGTCAATGTTTCAAATTTCGAAAAACAACAAAAAAATAATACAAAAATGTTTTTAGTGTTTTTTGGGACTGATAAGTTTATCACTAGATCGAATGCGTGCAAGTTGCCTTCCGAGTGCTCTTCGCGTCGGGTTGTCGAGCGGCGCGTCCTAACACTAACGCGCCTTGTCGTCGACTATGACCGCTTCTCGTATGAACCGGCATAAATTCAACTAGAATTTTACTTTGGTACGCGACGCACACCTATAATGTATGTACCTAGTACCTACCGACGAAATTCCTAATGTAAAATATGCATACTTCATCAATTTTCGTTGTAAAATGGAAATTCATTCCTTTAATGAATGTCACCTAACCTTAAACGTACATAACGTAACCTGAAAGTCTTTAGTTGATTACTGTTCTATATTCAAACATTGCCTATGTAACCATGCCACATTCGCAAACATTAAAAAGAACAGCAACTTTGTATCGTATAACAAAAGACTTCCGCATCCAGCAAGACGTTTAGGGTGGATTAAACCAATGAAACTGAACGCGATCAGCACATAAACTAGGTTTAAGGGCTGTTTGTCATTATTTTCGGTAGAATATTGACATTGACAGCTCTTGAACGCGTTTTAGATATGTTGATCGGGTTCTGTTTTATTGGTGAAATTGGCACTTAATCGGTAGATGATCTAAAATGTATCCTTCAATTGTTATTGTCATTGGCAATGACAATGTAATAAACAGAACATCTGAAATTCAATATTACTGAATTTAACATACTCTGACAATATAGATTCATTTCGCAAGTATTGTGTCATGTCGCGTCGCATCAAGTATTTCGTTTCCCGTTAATCTGTCAATGTCTCCATTAATTTCCTCTCATAAGATCATTAACATTTTAATAATGTAAGTAGAGTATTTTTTCTTTTCTTGTTGAAACTTCGTTTCAGATTGAATGCCTCAGTATACTTTGAAGTTCTAGCTAATTTACTTCGAATCTTCGAATTCTTTTCGTCGAAACTTTCATGAAGAAAGAATGATGAATGATAACATAACTTTAGTTCTCTAGCCAGTAATTCAGGACATACTTTCAGATAGTAACGACGACATGAAATATATTGAAATAATTAGTAAGTAATAGGTGGTTATGAGTAATTAATTACTTGGGTATAGAGCGTTCCTTAATAAACAACTGACCTAACCGCCGCTGACATGCATTTTTGTGAATCCATCTCCCAATAAATCCATCCAAAGGTGGTCTTAAAATGTCGCTTTTATTTATTTAACCATTTATATACACATATATAAACAGACAGCAAGAAAGGAACAGAAACATACCTACAAAGGTGATTATTTATGACGAAATCTCTTCCAGCGTACCTGCGATAGGAGAATATATAACAGATGTAAACAACGTGTGTACTAGAAGGGAAAACAAATACCTACATTAATCAAAAACAAATCTCTAAATTATAATTAACTAAATATAAACATACAATATTAAAATATACTCAGCAACATACAAGCGATAAGACCGCCCATGTTAAAAATCCATATGAATATCTTATATTCTATCCTAATAAGCTTTAACTTTTAAAAGTTCGGAACATCTTCTTGCCCCTTTACTTTTCAGTCAAATGAAAAGTGATTCCAAAATGTAAAACAAACAAAATCAGCAGTAAAAATTAAAACAAAAAAAACTTATAAGCTTATATGCAGAAGCGTAAACACACGCGTCAATTAATAGTACACGATTGTAACACGTGCTATAACTTTCACACATAGACACGTGCTGTAAACATAATGCTGTCAGGAATGTGTCAGCATAAATACCTTATTGAAGGAGTGCTTTTGATAAAAGACTGCCATAAATAGCTAGGTAGCTACATACCTAATTAACGTGAGTACGTAAATTATTAATGTTATCGAATGTAAGCCATAGGAAAAAGTAATGGATATGCTTGAGAAAGAAAGCAGCAATCTCTGGTAAGAATAAACGTAAATTAGAGTGTATCGATTATTGCTGAGCTGTTATAGACTCCTTAAACCTATTAAAAAATTAATTAAAATCGTTGGTCTAGTGGTCTCAATCGCTACTACTGAGCATGAGGTCCTGGGTTCGATTCCTAGGTCGGGCAACGTGTTATTGGGTTTTTCTATCTGGAATTTCTCAGTAGCAGCCCGAAGTCTGGATTTGTGCCCGGTAGATGGCAATAGGCTCGCCCCCTATTACATGGGACTTAAACATAACTGGCAAAATGTGGGTGTACTATAGGTACACCTCTGCCCAACCCTTCGGGGAAACAAGGCGTGATGTTATGTTATGTTATGTAAACCTATTAAAAAAAATTTTTTTTTTTTTTTCGGACCCATATGTGTAGTCCGTCTGGTTGGTTTGTACACATAACTTAGAAACTATTGTTAGTACTTACATCTTCCAGAAAAACAATACAAATTATTCATTACTAAGCAAGAGTGGCATGTAGGCGTATCCAATGTACCGGTATGGGGCTGTCCCACCTATCAGCTATATGGTTTTCATTTCTTATCTATTGTATGTATGTTATCCATTGTAATGAAGAAAAACTACAAACGCCTGAGAAGATATTTAAGTTCAAAATAAATTTTCGAGGATTTTTCAAGAGATACGTGCCAATGTTTGCAAATATAAATTTTACACTACCTACAAACGATCCAGTTATTGTATGTAATGATTTTGAACATTCACCTACGAACCAGTTTGTCGAAAGAAAAGCTTCAGCAAATCGTAAGCGTGATATACAATATGCGTAAGTGAACCTATCACTTACTGATACATCAAGATGCAATATAACACAAAGGTAGCGTTTCCAGTCGAGGTATCATCACTTTTAGAATTTGTTACCGGCGTACGGTTTTCATCACTATGTTCTTCTCTTTCGTTTATAGCTTGTCATAAATTATATTGTGACTGTACTTTTGTAAAACACACATAGGACCATATTTTGCTTAAAAAATCAATAGAACTATCAAATGAAAATTCATTATTTTCAGATGATATTTCTATGTGTTTATAGCTAAATGGTTGTATTTTTTTGAAAACATTAAAAATAATATTGATGTTATTGGCAGTAGCGCTCAGTCTGTAGTTTTTAGGCATAATTTAACGTATAACTATGTATTTTTCTGAGTGTTCATCTTCTATTATGTGAAAATCACTGTTTGTTTGTTCGTATTTTATGCGCTGACATACCGTATTGCGATAAATAAAACTTTGACAACTTATTGTTTGCACTTGTGCGAAGATACTTGTGCAAGGTTTACCTTCTGCGGCAGCAAGGCACAATGTACCAGCAAGTAAATAATAAAATAAATAAATCAACGTTACATAATCACTAAATAATATGTGAACTACAGGGAGACGTTATCTCTCCGAAAATATTCACCTCTGCACTAGAGGATTTCTTTAATGTTCTGGACTGGAAAGGGGTTGGCATCAATATCAATGGCGAGTTCATTACTCACCTTCGGTTTGCCGACGACATAGTAGTCATGGCTGGGATTATGGGGGACCTCAGTGCAATGCTCGATGACCTCAGTAGACCTTCCGAAAGAGTGGGTCCTAAAATGAACATTGACAAGACAAAGGTCATGTCAAATGCCCATATAACACCCACCCTCATGCAGATCGGAGACGCTTCACTCGAAATTGTGGACGAGTATGTTTACTTAGGCTAAACTGTCCAGTAAGGTAGATCCAACTTAGAGAAAGAGGTCAATCGTCGAACGACTCGGCTGGGCAGCGTTCGGGAAGCTACGCAATGTCTTCTCGTCCCACATACCGCAGTGTCTCAAGACGAAAGTCTTTGACGAGGGCTCTGAAACTTGGTCTCCCACATTAGGCCCTATTTGACTGTGACTTTTAGCCTTCTAGGCTAAAAGTCACCCAAAGGGCATTGGAGTTTCCCTACGTGATCGGATCAAAAATGAAGAGATCCGCATGAGAACCAAGGTAACCGACATTGCCCGAAGAATTGCCAAACTTAAGTGGCAGAGGGCAGAGTACATTGCTCGCAGAACAGATGGGCGATGGTGCTGAAAGGTTCTGGAGTGGTGACCACGTACCGGAAGACGTAGCGTTGGAAGGCCTCCCACAAGGTAGAGTGGTGACTTAGTAAAGGCCGCAGGAGTACGCTGGATGCGGGAAGCACAGAACCGGTCGAGGTGGCGCTGCTTGAGGGAGGCCTATGTCCAGCAGTGGACGTCTTTCGGCTGAAATCATGATGAATATGTGAACCACTTAAACAAGATTGCCTCATTCATATGACATTTCAAATAACATCCACTTTTACCCTAAACAAAACTTTCCTGAAAAACCCCGCCATGCTTCGATAAACACAACTAACTTAAGTACTAGCAAGAAATAGATCCCTAATACCTACCTACTTTATTTATCTAATAGGTCACAAAAAAAATGGAACCGGCTTCTGGCTGAAAAAGTTTCAATATCGTGATGCTTAAATTTTTTGAGCAATTTGCTTAATATGTATGTAAATTAACAACGTAATAACTACCCGTTACATGAAAAAGAAACCGGATTTATACAACAATTTACAGGTTTATAGTACATTAGCACATAATAACTCACCTTAAAAAAATTGCTTTCATATCTATGGAATACCGTGTCTGAAAATGTGGAGCGTCGTGCTCATTTTCATAGAGCAAATTCTGGGAGGAAGAGCTTCGACCTTATTCTGTTAATTGTCTAGTGCTTCTTTTCTAGTGAATGGATACAACATTGTACTTTAGTGCGAAATATTATCCGCAAATATTTATATGACTTCGCTACACCTGGTCTGTTTAAAATAGACTTGGCTAGTTTAGTCTGAAAAAGACAACATGCATTGATGAGTTTATAAAAATATTTAGAACACGGTGAACTAATTAATAATAACACCAGCACCGCAATTACATAACACACTTACTATCAAAACCCGAAGGATTTTTTTAGGAAATTCTTACACCATAAACATCACGCCTCTTTTCCCCGAAGGGTTGGGCAGAGGTGTACCTGTACACCCACATTTCGCCAGTTATGTTTAAGTCTCAGTTATATTAGTTTCTTACACCACTGCCTTGTAATTGCGGTGGGCTAATTGCGTAACGCACTGTTATTTTCTCAAACATTTCCATCGTTGTATCTGTTGGCTATCAGGATATTTTTGGTCCGAGAAGTTAAAAGGGGTTCAACCATACTTTTTGTAAAATGATCACTATTTATAAAATAAAATATGTAAATAAAAAAAAAACAATTCAATTTAATTGCCAAGCAAATTCTTAAACAGTATTATTCACGTGCAAATACCAGCATTAAAAAACAAACCTTCGACATGAACATGACACTAGAGCGGTCAGTGTGTCAACACAGTCGATTCCTTCCTGCTAGTTGTTCGGTAAACTAATCCCTTTGTTGTTCGCCCAAGTTGTTTGTAGTCTGCTTTACTTGGCCACAATAATTGATCGTCACTCGACACGTGAGCGGCGGAGTCACCATCGTTTCTGTGGGTAAAAAGGTTTCTGCCACTTTGTACTATGAAGGCCAGCGGGCAGTGGGAGAATATTTTTAGTTTTTGGGACCCAATACATAGGTATTATTACTATGTTAAATGATACTTATTTTTTATACGTCAAAAATGAATTATATTTTAAAAAATTAGATGAGTGCGGTGTTTCAAGAGTGAAACAAAATCAGAGGTCAGTCTCTTTCACCCACATTCTAAGTCGTAACCTTGAAAGCTACTCGACTCATGACTCTGTCGAGGAGACCTCAAGGCGTACTCCGGAAGATCCTCAAAATCGGTATTCATAGTCGTCAGATTAAGGAAATTATGAGTTCCCTCGAGTGAGTGTGAGTCGAGGTGATACGTCTCGAATACGTCAATATTCAGTAAACTCTTCAAAATACATTAATATAATCGGATAAAAGAGACGTATTTTGGTTAAAAGTTTCTTGTTGACCACCTCAAGGAAGACGAAGGTAGATGCCGCCGACGTACCTTCCGTTTGTTCCTCAAACAAACTCACCTCGACTGAGGAAGCTGTTTGAGGAGTAAAATTTTAACCATGAATATCAAACCACCTAAATGACGTTGAGTCCAGTCGAGGAAATCATGAGGTTTTTGAGTTAGAATATGGGTATTGGTTTCTTTATGGCCTGAACAAGATTATGTCTGGACTTTAGATATATTCTTGTTCAGGCCATATTGTTCTACCACGACCGTCTAAACTATACAATTAATTCAGCCTACCGATGTCCACTGCTGGACATGTGCGTCTTTCCCTAGTTGCACGGGTTTCATTACAACATCGTCCGCCAGGGCAGAGAGCCTTCTGAATCTAGTTTGTCTTTGCTTCGAAGGGTACTACAACCATAACAACTTCTTCCACCAAACAGCTATGATTCTATTTAAAGGGTATGGCGGCAAAATTCTGACATTTTATATTTGTCTCTAGGTTGTCAAGGAAGCTCTTTCTAGTTGCTGATATACATTGGTGATGAGGTGTCTGCTTGTTTATTACCCGATAAAAAATCATTTGTTTCCAAATCGGAGTTCACCTTGAAAGTGTCAAACTGCTTATAGGTGTCAGTCACCTTACGCTTTCCATATGGTCATCATTCGAAAATTCAAGGTCTAGTGTCCGATCAACAATAGTACTAGATTTCCGATGAGAGCATCAAAAATGGCCAAAAAAATAAGACCACAAATAACGTTGTGCTTTTATTTTGCAACATAATTTTTTCAACCGTATTATTTAAAAAAAAAATGTTTTTATTTGAAAAATACGTTAAGCAAAGTAGTAAATATATTGCAAATTATAATAAACCATATGTTTGAGTGTTAATGTTTAGAATCAAAAGCTAGATGCAATCGCGGCCACTTGAGCGATGTGTTCCTAATCCTAAATCTAGTGCTATTGTTGATCGAAGTGCCCAGTAATAATATAATATCAGGCCTGTAATCACCCACATTTCGTCACGTCACAAGCCCCATGTAATAGGGGGCGAGCCAATTGCCACATTATAATACGTCATCTTACAATTTCGTCGTGTTCGTAAAGTGTTGTTAAAAACCTAACAACACTTTGCCCGATCTGGCAGTAGCGCTTGCAACCACCAGAGCAAGGAAGCAGACCCAGTAATTTAATTATCTTTTTCATCTAATAACGAATTCTTACTTTTATTGATACAGATATTGTCTCAATTCATAGAATTTGCCTAGGATTTGATAGAATTACAGGTTAGGTATAAATATTGTAACTTGAGCAATATTATATTATCGGCAATCTTTTGGCGGCTGATCGATCCCTCTAAATAATAGCTTGTGCTCTTCAGCCTACTTTGAAAAAAATTTTTGTTTAATATATCTATAGAGTTTATCTTAAAGACAATACATAGGTAATAAAGAATTTATCGGCCACGATTACTTAATAGTTAGTTTGAGTTTTGACCTGAACTGGTACACATTATTAATAAAGCACTGATATAATTTATTAATTACAGGAAGATATTGCGTTTTACAATGGGTGTGATGTAAATTGACTATGCTACAAAAAATGTATTATCATATAAAATTAATAACGAAATTGTAATTAAGTTTCTGCAAGTTAGTCTCGAAGTTTCTCGGGTAAGGAGCAGTGGTGGCCCAGTGGTAACGGTCCCGACTTACGAGTTGTAGGTCGTGAGTTCGAACCCAAGCAGGCGCTTTACTTTGTGTAAATAATTTAATCACCACTGCTCTCAAAACGGTGAAGGAAAACATCGTGAGGAAACCGGCATGTCCTAGAACCAAAAATTCGAAGACGTGTGACATCTACCAACCCGCACTGAGCCCGCGTGGTGGATTACGGCTCACTACCTCTCATAGAGAGGAGGCCTGTGTCCCAGCAGTGGGAACGTTATAGGCTGATTATGTTATGTATGTTAAGTTAGTCTCGCTGGCGAAATAGTATGATTTCTATTAATTTTCGTTGCGCTTATTACACATTACCTAGGAAACCGCATTAAATGGTTCTTACTCACAGGATCAAGAAAGAACACTCCAATTCTAACACGAGTAGGTTGAAACACGAGATATCGCCCAAAGACGTGTTGTTTCTCACGCCCCAGAGCGCGTCGGGTAATCGAATACTGAGCGATATCATTTATCACATTCGTTACCGAATTCTCCAACACCTTATTAGTGCTTTTGATCGCTAAATATAACCATTAGCTGCGGTTTGTGGTGACGAGCTTAAAAGTTAAAGAGAAGTAGAGCTATTGAATCAACAGTATCAGTGTTTTATTCTCAAGTTGTATCGGAATTAACGTATTGTTACTTACTCGAGTTCCGTTTAAAAAGTATGGTGGAGGTAACTTACACCAAATCGCATCACGAATCACTAAGTGGAAAAGAAGAGTTACCTGTTTAAATTTAAAAAAAAAAACACCTATTTTACTAACCTATCTTAATATTTGTTTCAATTTATAAACATAAAATTATAATGATTATTAATGCATGTTTTTTATTACATTAAGACAAAAATAGTGAAGACCAGAGACCAAAACACCGAAAGTATGGTACCCGAAGGTATGTTTTGGTGATCTCTGGTTCTTACTTTGTAACCTGTAAATAAAACATAATTTGATTCTTTCAGTATTTTGTATTTATTGTTAGTCATAAGTATTATGACTAACAATTAACAACCGCGACTCGGCAAACGTAGTGTAGGACGCCCTCCGGCCAGGTGGGATGACGAGCTGCGAAAGATTGCAGGCAGATGCTGGATGCGTCAAGCTGAGGACAGGGCGCTATGGCGCTCATTAGGGGAGGCCTATGTCCAGCAGTGGACTAAAATAGGCTGAAGATGATGATGATGATGATGATAAGTATTATAAAGCGCTTCAAGGAGTTATAAAAAAAAATACCACATTCTCAGAGATTGGACAATTTGGGAGTTGGACGTCTTGGGAATTGGACATTTTGACCTTAAACGCTCGCTGCGCAGTACCTCACTCCTCACCCGCTGACAGGTGAATTTGTTACTGCGCAGCGACTCACCACATTTTACGACCCGCCATAAAGTTTGAATCGGGCTGTATCTAATGGAGGTTATTCAATTAGTATTACACTCCTTTCCATGTAGATGAATTGAATTTTATTGAAAATTAAAAGATGCCCCTCCCATAGACAAATATCACCCACCTCTCCACTAGTCCAATGCTTACTCTAGGATGCATATCCCGTCAGCTCATAAATCCTTTCCTATCCCACGGGCGCGTCTTCCCTAGCATTACAGAGCCCCGCGGTCTACCGCTTTATATGGTCATTGTAGCAGCATGAGGCTTCAAGGGCTAGTGCAAATCTTGGGGTTCATTCGATTAATCGAGTCCGGTCAAACCATGCTACGCTGTGGGGTCAGTGCATTTCATTCATTCATTCAAGCGACTCGCCTCATTTTTCGAGCCGCCTTATAGTTTGAATCGAGCTGTATCTAATGAAGAATATTCATTAGTATTTCATTCGTTCACATGTAGATGTCAAAAAAGTCTTGAAATTAATTGAACTGCAAGAAGATAGCATCACTCTTTGTACCCATTAAAAGCGACTAACTGCTTTTATAATTAATTAATGTAGAGATGAAAGTTTTACAATCGTTGCAAATTGACATTGTCTGTGAGTTTTTGTGACAAAGGAAGTTAGCTAAAATGAAGTAGGTCGAAAGCTTTCAATTACTGGGTTTTTTTGTTTCACTCAACCTTTGTTTTATGGTAAAAGCAGTAGAAGTTTTTTTTTAAACTTACATCAAATAAAATAAAAACTTTCGATGTTACCCAAATTTTATAAAACATCAAACAGTTAAGAGTTTAATACATGATTAAATGAAGATATCTTTTCCTTTAATTTTACGCTTAATGACATAGTAAAACTTTGAGATAACTGGTGTCAAAGTTCATTGTTAATTAACTTTTTACTTAAACTTTTAACTTTTTGGTGTTTTAGAAAATTTGTTTACATCGAAACGTTTGTTAATGTATAAGGTACCCAATGGAATAGCAATGAAAGCCATTCAAAATGAGAGTGTAGAGAAAAATTATATCTAGTGACGAATTCTGGGTTTTCTCGAATGAACTTTTGCCTAGGCTTTTTGGGGTGCTTAATTATTATTACTAATGGGTCACACACTATCACGACGAAGGAATACGTCAAATTACAAGGCATCCTGTATAAATGCAACGCTTTAATGCCTCAACGGTTTTCAGTGAAATTTGGCACACAGGTAGATCGTGAGCTGAGTCAAATCATAGAATACTTTTTATCCCGTTACTAACTATGATAATTTCCGACATTTACGCGGGCAAAGTCGTGGGCACAGGCTATAAAAAAATAATCTCTTATTCAAAATGGGCGAAATTATCTGAAAGCTTTTAAAGCTTACTCTTGCAAATAATAAAGCTCCCCTCATTTCTTATTTAGATATCATAAATGACCTGACCAACCTCCCAGCATACCAGTTCATTAGCTAGGACGTCTAAAAGTGTCCTGTCACGATGATGTGTCGCGAAAGTCGCACTAACAGCATCTGAGAAGCCGCCGCGATGACGTCACCGAGGCGCCGCCGCCCGCCGGCTCCGCCCGTGCGAGACAGAATAGGAGTGGCGTGGAATGGCTTTTCAACTAAAATTATTTTTAATTAAATAATATTTATGAATGAAATTACACAAAAAACACGTAAAGAAGAAAAAAATACCGTCTCGTCACAAAACGTTTGTAACTTCAGTCCAAACTAAAATCTATTCCGACGAACGTAAAGTTGCAAAAAAAACTGATGAAAAATCTCAAAGAAAAAATTTGGAAAAAGAAAAGAAAAACGTCTTTTATCTGTTCTGTGGTTTAACGTCAGTTTTTTTCGTAATTAGGATTTTAAACTTGTCGGAATACAGTTTGAAATCGCTCATCCTCCATAGAAAAGGGACCAGACGGACGTTGGGTCTGATGGGCTACTGCCCGATTACTGCCCATTACTTCACTAGTCATAAAAGTTAAATAGGTAGATATTAATTAAATAAATTTTCAGACTATTTTTAATGATCGTTTACATCATTTATAAGATAACACTCATAATGATCCAATGAGTTTTACTGGTCTGGTAAGATCGCAAAGACCAAATTAAGATGTAACAAAATATTAATATAACAAACATTTTATTGAACCTACCTACACTAAATAAAACAAAAAGAGCGAAGTTATTATTGAATACACAAGGCAAAGCTTTAAAAAAATCTATTTATTCCGATAGCGACTCAATACCTCTCGCATCTCGATCTGATCTCCGCGGAGTGAGAAGAGGCAATGACAGCTAATTGTCCTATAACGAGGGTAACCATAAAACTGTTCACGGGACATACATTTACATGAACACGGACTGTCCCGCTATGATGCATTCCCTCCTTTCCATATGACGTACAGGAGATGAACGTCGCGAATAAAGATGCAGAAGGATAGGCAAAGATATTCAAATAGATAGATTAAAATCTAAACAGAAAAAATACTTGAATGGTAGACATTCTAAAAGTCGAAGGCGAAGAATATTGATAGACTAAAACTATAAAGATGAAGGTGTGTAGTGTGAAAGAGATTTGAGCAAACAATTCGCACGTAGACGGTGCAACTTTACAACAGTGTTTAGACGATGTAAGTCATTTGTTACTTTTATTTTATTGTACCTTTGTTCATCATCATTCATTTGTTACTTCAATTGATTGTAACTATGCTCATCCTCATTCATTTTTTGCTTCAATTTTAATTTACATTTGCTCACCATAATTTATTTGTAGCATAAATTTGATTGTACCTTTGCTCATCACCATTTATTTGTTTCTTCAATTTTATTGTACCTTTTGCTCATCTTCATTTTTTTGTTGATTAAATTTTATTGTCATAATTAATTTGTTTCTTCAATTTTATTGCACCTTTGTTCATCATCATTCAATTGTTGCTTCAATTGATTGTACCTATGCTCATCATCATTTATTTGTTGCTTAAATTTTATTGTACCTTTGCTCACCATCAATAATTGATGCTTAAATTTTATTGTACCTTTGCTCACCATCATTAATTGATGCTTAAATTTTATTGTACCTTTGCTCACCATCATTCATTTGTTGCTTCAATTTATTGTACTTTTTTATATTCACTTGCCCTTATCTCAATTTATTTGGGGACAACATGTATTTGTCATTCCAGCCATATCATCTTTTACACGGTCCATCCATCGTTTCTTCGGTCTTTCCCTACTTTTATACCGATTGACATTCACATTGTACCTATGTTGTAGGCAAGAAATGCCTGCATCGTGTAAATAGGGTTTTACAATTGTGCTATAAGCATAAAGACGCATCTCTTGTTAGGTATTGGATGGGTCCAAGGTGTTTTTATATGCTATTGAATAAGTGTGAAACAAAAAATATTTAACAGAATTATATAAAATGTCAAGCTTTTATTACTCAAATAAATCTTGTCCAAACAAAATAATAAATGTGAGACTCTCAGAAAAGCTTTGGAAATTCACGGAAATTGTTTTATGATTTGTCACACAAAACGCTAAATAAATATTGTGATACTTCTGTCCTAAAAAAAAGCAGATATATTAAGGTGCCTACAATAATGAAGCAATTAATAAGATAATTAATTTTATATTTATTGATACTTTGGAACATTTTGACAAGTCAAGTTTAATAGAGAAATGACTTTATCGAACTACTATTAAACTTAATGGTTAATGAAGAATTGAAGCTAAATTAACATGAGAATTTACCAATATTTTCTGCGGCATATTTTGCTTTACAATCAAAACATTTTAAGCCAATTATAAGTCGTACGATAAACCTTTTATTGGAAGAATTAGAATGTTTTAAAAGGTCATTTGGATCAAAGATTTTAAATATTAATGTTCAAAAGATAATGGTTATCAAAAGCCAAATGCTAAGTAGTAATTAATATGGACGTATCCTGTATTTGAATTCTTTTATTTAAGAGTTGTTTTTTATTTTATCAAAAAACCAATTACTTTATCAATAAACTATTATCGGTTTGATTATTAAAACTGTTATGTTTCCTGTGGCAAATCAAGTTTATTAACAATTTTTGCTTTTTACCTACAAGATTGAAACCGTTTTTAATAATATTTAAAATCTTTTCCCTTAATGACTGCCTGCCTCGTTGACTGCCTCGTTGGTCTAGTGGTCGCAATCGCTACTGCTGAGCATGAGGTCCTGGGTTCGATTCCCAGGTCGAGCAAAGTGTCATTGGGTTTTTCTATCTGAAATTTCTCAATAGCAGCCCGGAGTCTGGATTTGTGCCCGGTTGATGGCAATAGGCTCGCCCCCTATTACATGGGACTTAAACATAACTGTCGAAATGTGGGTGTACAGGTACACCTCTGCCCAACCCTTCGGGGAAACAAGGCGTGATGTTATGTTTTCGTTTCCCATAGTTACTTAACATGTTACAGAAAGTCTTCTTCTTTTTAAGAGATATCCTTTTTCTAATAAATTAAAATCATTGACTTTTTTCGTAAGACTTAATTTTAGCCTTGTCAACACAATGTCACTCTTTCCTCGGCCGCATTACTACAGCCTTGATCGGAAAAAATAACCCACAAATAAATGGTAGTTCAACGTCAACTAGAGAATTAATACCACTGTATGCAATTGACACAAGCATGCAATGTCACGTACCTACAGTATATCCGAAGTACTTTATAATTATGCTGTACTCGGAAACCAGTAAATGTAATTTGTACCTTGTACCTATACTTACTTTCACACTGTCTCTTTTGAAGCTTTTAAACAACATACAAATATGTTTTTGAATGATTCTTTGTAACTGTTACTAGTACCTATTGATTCTATGAGTTAACGTTTCGCCAAGGTGAAAAACCACCTTGCAAGCCGTATAATTTGACTATATTGTCAGATATTGTATTCGGTCCGCAAATCCAAGGATCTTTTTAACAAATAAATCTCGTAAGTATTGTAGAAATTGACCACGAAAGCTTTAAGCTCCCAAAACTGAAACAGAATTAAAGGAACTTAAAACTCTAAGCCCTGATATATAAAAATTATAAGCCCTGGCTGGAGGCATTTGTTGAGGCATCCATAGGCAAGGCCAGTTAAGCAGCCCACAGCCTCCTTGGATGACCGGCTAGATGCCAAAAAAAAAAATTGGTAAAGTTCTTCAGAAAGTTCAGGTACAAAGTACTCGCAACTAACCGGCGCACTGTGGGCTGGATTCCGGCTTTCATAGAATTATAATCTTAATGTTTCAAGTGTCGACTTTTATGCTTGAATATGATTTGAAAGACCAACTACATGCCTAAATATATCATGATTATGGAATAATATAGGAAACAGCACTAATAGTTTTTTTTATTTTATTTGTATGGAGTTGGTAAGAAAAATCATGATATCGCCGCTCTCGCACTATTGGCCGTTATTCTTTTTCAGGGGATTAAACCATATATTATTTGGAATTTTTTGACATACGCCATGACACGGCCAAAGGTGCGAGTTGTTTTTTTAAATTGACAAAGATTATTTTGATTTTCAAAATTTATTTTGTATTTATAATATAAACTTTACGTCTATAGGCATTGCCTAAATGATTTATCAGACCACAAATTTCAATTACCGCGTCAAGAAATGGTAATTAAGTTAAAAATATTACTTATAAATAAAACAATGATCGCTAACTTTTCTAATAACTCCGTGAAAACTTTTCTAATAAGTGTTTTTCGAGTATGATCTTTATTAGTTCAGAATTGTCGCACATACAGTTATCAGCTCTCGACGGCCGGACTGTAAGAGAAGTGAGCTAAACATCAGCATGTCGAGTCTGTAAAAATCTCGGCGTGAAGACTTGCGTGGAGTGAGCTGTCAGTGTCATCCCGTCTTGGTCAATCCCTAGCATCAGTGGCACTGACAGCTCACTCTAAGCCCACTTCACCTACGTTTTCACGGTGAGTAGGTTCCAAAATAGACCAGCTATTGTATGAACGTAAGCGAAGCAAAAAGATTATGTGAGGATCGCAGCAAGTTGCGTTCTGTAGTTTTTGCGTACCCCATTAATGTTTATATATTCATCATCATAATTTTAGCCGAAAGACGTCCACTGTCGGACGTAGGCCTCCACCAAGCACCGCTACTTCGGCCGCCACTGTACTTCTCGCATCCAGTAAATTCCTGAGGCCATGCATCTTGCTACTACAATATTAAAATATCACGTTTCAGTCCCGACTTAGAAGTCACTATGTATAAGTTTAGCTTATGGAATTAGTATGTGAGTTGGGTACAAAAGGCTACATACCAAGCTATAAATTTCCTGTATTAGATGATCTCGCATTGTATAGGATTCCCGTAAAATGAGAGGTCAGCTAATAATGGAAATGTATAGCTTCATGTGTAGCCGTGTGTACAGTAATATAACATTATGTTATGACGTAGGGTGTAAAGGTTGCAGTATGTTGGTAAGATGAATAGTTTGGTCGAAGATGGTGCCTGTAAATAAGTTGCCTGCTACAAGCACTTAATTTGTGCCTGCGTGGGATGATTTAATAGACAAGTTTAATTTCTTATATTATGTTACTTGTGGGAAGAGATCTTCCTAATGGAAGTTCCATTACCTCAAGGGGGTAGCTTTTTGAAATTTGCAGGTCAGTGCCGAGTTGTATGTTAAATAAAATATGATTTGCTGTAACAAGTATGTATTTCTCTTCTTCTACGTCGTTTCACTCTTGCCAGAGTGGTCGTGGTTATCATGTTCCGGAAGGTTGGGCAGCAGACAGTACCCGCAGTATGACGTCTCGCCACCCCTGAATGCTGGCCGTTAATTGGGCACATTCGTGCACGGAAGCGCCCATCGCAGCCTTCACTTGGTCCGTTCATCGCATCGGGGATCTTCCCATTGGTCTTGTGCCTTCGACTATCCCTTGCACGACAAGACCTTTTATGGAGTCGTTTCCACGCCGACTAACATGCCTATATTTTTTTTTTATAATTTCAGGATCCGAATGCGCACTGGACTATGTATAATACTTAAAAATTAATTTCGCAGGCCACCTGGCGCTTACACCTTTAATATCTGTCTATGTGTATAGAGTGCTAGTGGAGAGTACTTTGAAAATATTTAATAGAAAAATATTTACCTATACAACATTTATTTTTGTTTTCGCAAAACTTTCTGACTGTCCCACGCGTACATAACGCTCTCACTAATAAAAAGTTGTCAGATCTAATGGACACCCGGCTACATATCAAGCTATACAATCCCATTATAAGCTGCACTCTCATTGTACGGACATCCAACACAATGCAAGACCAGCTTATACTGGAATTGTATAGCTTTATATGTAGCCGTGTGTAAAGCCAAGCCCCTAACTATACAAGGATTTTTTTTTGTTCTGGGATGGAAAATGCTCATGGAGGTCCTCCGCCCTGGGGCGCGCGGAGGGGTCTGTCGTAGTCTTATTGACAAAAACCATCCCGGTGTTCCATCTAACACCCACGCCGAGGGTCGCCGGAACGTACGATTCTTCCGCAACCCCGGCTGGCCCGGGTTGGGGGGGAGTGAGGTGTTTGACTCCCCCGTAACGTCTAAGAGGGGCGCGCGTGGAAAACTACGCGCCGACACCTTGGGTCCAGATGTATGGGGGGGGGCGGACGTCCCCGAATCGTCGCCGCTGGACTCATTTAGGGGGCTGGAAGAGGGCAATATCTGTCAAACCTCCCAACATAGACGGTCTTGTCTGCAGCTGCCTTTTCTTCCGCCACAACCCAGTTACTGGGAAACTCTTGGTATAGCACGCGCCAAACTTCTAGACGCCTCTGATACAAAATGCGATTTTTGAAAAGCAACTTTAACACTGCAGTCTTAAAGTTGCTTTTCAAAAATCGCATTTTTTATCTCATCTCTGATCTCTCATCATTGATCTATAAGACTGGTTATCAGACCACCCGTAACGACGGTCAAAGTTCTACAAATGACTACCGGAACAAACGTCTAAACTTGCTTTCCGAGGCACGGAACGAATATTTAAAAAAATAAAACACCGCAGCGCTGGTAACCTGATAGGGCAAAACCATATTTTAATAACTCCACACTTCAGCTTTACAAATGGATGAAATGTGGTCACGAGCAGACGCGATATCTGTACCACCTGTTACCTGTGCGAACAAGTTATCCTATACCACGGTCATGTCGCTTCAAGGGTTTTGTTTAGATCATAAACAAATCTGGATGTCGGAATTAGATTTATAAACGATAACGCTAGCAAACGATATTTGTTGCAGAAACTTCCACTAAAGTTCAGGCACTTCTAACAGGATTAGGTTTTTTCTAAAATTAATGCAGGGTATTTAATAGACTTTTCACGGGAGAGCTATGCACTATTTTTTACTTTTTTTTAAGGGAAAGCAAACAATAGTACTTAAATTTAAAACTAGCTTCCGCATTTGACTTCACACGTATTTATGTCGATAAAAAGAAGGTAGGTAAGTACCAAATTTCATCAGAATTGGTCCGGTTGTTTCGGATATTAGCCGGAACAAACAGACAGACCTAAATACATTTTCCACTGTTTAATACAATTAGACCAAATACACAGATGGATCTATCCGGACAGTTGGCACGAGTGAACCCCCCATAATAGTTTACTGTATTAAATGGAACGTAAAGACACAACGATTCTCTTGTAGAATAGCAAGCCGTCTAGACCCAACACCTTCATTCGTTTAGCAGTCACAAGTGTGGCTGCTATGATCATGTCTACTTTAGCTAGAAAAATGCGCGTGTAATCCGCCGATGTCAATCCTTTCGAGAAAAAGACGTGAGTGAGGATATGAGTACACTGTACAGTGTGGCCCAGTGACGGTGTCGCCGTCAATGAAATGCGTGAAACGTGTAAATTTTCAGTGATTCTGTTAGTTCCATCGGGTCTGATAAACGTTGGTTCTATAAACTCAACAGCAAAGCGTTCTATACCAATGAGTCCCTTATTATTATAAACAACAAAATCTAGATCATCATAACGATGAAACATGTCTCTATCAGTCGCAATGGGAGGGAGGGTGACAACGGTTGAAGTTGCACCCCAAGCTGGGCTGGCTAAATTAGACATGAACTCAAAGCATTTATTTCAAATTATCGAATAACTGGAACCAACGGGGATCGAGCGTACGTCAGAGGTTAATTAAACCGTTTACAGGCAATTTTGAATTGTCAAAGAGTCGGGCAGTTGGTCAGAAAATTGAAGCTAGTTGCCCATTCCAAAACGTATATCTTTATGGAGAAGAACGGGAAGAATCTGCAAAGACACTCTTTTAAATCAAGATATTACAAAATCCTGGATACATAATTTTTGTGTCTGGACCTGGTTACATTTTACTCACTTAGAGAAAGTGAGAAAATTGTAACAAAAAAAAAAAGAAACAATTTCAAATATACTTACCTGCTACTTTCTAGTCATATACATTCATACTTAAAAAAACAAAACCTAGATATCTACATAAATACTGTCCCGTTGTGCAGATCTAACTCAATCGTATGAAAGTTAAGGGCAGGCTATTGTTCGGCTCGCTTGGGGCGCGGGCGGTCGTGCACATTGTTCATTGTCTATTCAAAGAAACGCTTCGATATGTTTTAAAATAATATTTTACGAGCCCCATCGATAGTCGGGGTTCGTTGACAAAGAACGCGCATTTGTTTAAAGATGTAAGGCGAATTATGGAGATAAAATAAATGCAAATAACAATGGGTTATTTAATAGCGCATTCGAAATGCAACGACTTCCGCAATTTATAAAAAGATCAAGTGCATTCGATAAACAGCTGTAGGAAAGACATTTGGAAAGCATATATTCCATTGGAACACATAAAATGTTAATATTTATACTGAAAAAAAGTAATAAAATGGTTAGCTATTAAAAAGTCCTCTAATTTGTTATGAGGAAGTTCGATAGATCTTACTTATTTTTCAGAGAACTCAATTTGTAGGTTTTCAACCAAATCAAAACCAAAATAATGCAATTTGGTGCAATATGAAGCTTTCTTAGCATGTATAGCATAACCAGCATATAATGTTCCCACTGCTGGGACACAGGCTTCCTCTCTTCGAGAGGGAGTAGGCAATAATCCATCACGCCGGCCCAGTGCGGGTTGGTAGATGTGACATGTCTTCGAATTTTTGGTTCTAGTCTAAACCAGTTTTCTCGCGATGTTTTCCTTCACAGTTTGCGTAAAGCGTCGTAAAGCGCCTGTCTGGGGTGGAACCCACGACCTACTACTCGTAGCTCGGGGCCATCAACACTAGGCTACCACTGCTCCACTGCTCTTATAATACTTAGGTAGGTACCGCTAAATCCATATATGTATAGGTGATACACCCAAAATACACAGCACCAAACATTCAAACCCCCTGATTTCAGCGGCCGCTCGCTATACTCCCTCCCGCATTAGTAGTGCTCGCCGACCACGGCATATCTTAATCGCCGCCGACGACGCCACTACCCTCCTCCAGGAGAGTAGTAAGGCCACCAGCACGCTACATAAGCCAAAAACCCGATCGACGTCCTACCGTCCTCGCCGCCGAGGCCCGCCGCGACGCCCAAATACACGCCCCTCCCGACCCTTGCTCGAGCCAGCCCGCGCCGCTGAGCCTGTAGCTTTAAATTCGTGCCAAAATAATATCAATCCTGATCCAGCTAGTCATTTGCTACCCTCTTCCAGCGACGCCCTAAGCCGAAGTTCTTACCCCACAGGGGGTGCCCTTAGCGTTGTCGCTTAGTTTTTAGTTAGTATTTAAGTTTAAGTCCTGGCTGGAGGCCTTAATTTATTAGGGCAACCACAGACAAGACCGCTTAAGCAGACGACAACCCAATAGGTTGACCTGCGAGATGCCAAACAAATAAACAAATCAAAATACACAGTTCAATGGAATAACACAGACTTAAAGAACCCGTTTCAATTTCAACATTTACCTCACAAAGACACTCTTTAAGGCATGAGATTACTTAAGTTATTAATTACCGACCTGTGATCTTTCTTCGATTAACCGACGCCATCGATGAATACATCGATTATAATCGAAATCAATGCGAATTCTCAGATAGTGATCGATAAGACTCGATCCTTGTGAAACAATATGCCACAGTTCTCAATGTTATCTCATTTTAAGTAGAAATCGATTAATTAAGTTCATTTAAGTACACGATCTGGTATCTTATCGGCGTCTTTGATTGCACGGCATCATAAACAAGGCAGACAGTAGCAATCACAATCGTTTGATATGGTTAATTAATTGCGATACGGTGGGCAACACTCTGCATCCTATATTGGGCGTTGGGTGCATAAAACTGCACTTTGAGACTTACAAAAACAATATGGCTAACTTTTTGTGAAGTGAAACTTTACGAAGAGTAGAGAGTAAAACAAGAACTACTAACAATGAATAGAGATTCTAAAGGCTTTGTGGAAAGATTGATGATGAATAATATATTGTAAATTCTATGTATAAATAGTGTAATCAGGAAAATTGCTGTGATATCCATTACATACTTCCAGAACTGCTAACGCTTTGCAAATAACCTACGCCTCATTCCAGAAACGAGAATCAATTTCAGTTTCCAATCATCAACGACATAAAGTTCTCAAGGAATATCAATGAAACTTTAGTATCGGTTCAGTACTTAAAAACAGTTTCCTTAAGCGTCATTTTAATAGCAATGTATTTGCGAAGATGTGGGCGGTCTGTTTTCTTAAACAATTTATGCGTTCGGCGCCTTTGCGACCGACTATCAGACGACGTGCTAACCAAATCATTGTGAAAATACTGTCCGTCTGTAAGATGCCGGCCGCTATTCCATGGTATGTTCAAAAAGTATACGATGAAAATGTAAACAAATGGATCAGAAAAAGTATCTTTGCATGCCAATTTGTAGTGCCAAATACAAATTGAATACTTTGATTTTTTTAATATGTACTTGTAACCGAAATTCTAATTTAAAAACACCTGTATAAAGATATTTTTCGTTTGAGAATTTTATTGAGGTTAACTTTATAACCTCAGATCATTTTTAAATACAATTTAATAATGTTAGTTTAACAATAATTGTTGGGGAAAATGTTGAGATATAAAGTTGAAACCTTCTAAATACAGATGAATGTGTTACTAATTTCGTTTAGTTAGTGCTTGCTTAGGACTTTAACCTGAACAGGGTTTGTTTACACTTCTATTAGATACTTTGGAACAGACTATAGAGAACTAAGTTCACGTTGGCACTGACGTAAAAATATCGCGGCGGGATTTCTTCTTGCACTGGATTTTCGACTCTCGGTGTTGAACAGAGAATTGTGAATCCAACAAAGTGCATCTTATCGAGTCGAAAAAACACACTGTTAGATTTTCAACTCTCGGCGGTAAGCAGTGCGTTGAAGATCCACTGCGCAAAAAAAAACCCGCTGCGATATGTTTATGTTCGTGCGAACGTGGACTAACGAACCCATTTTCATGAAGTTTGCACGGTTCGAAAGTTTTGGTTTCAGTAATTATGCTTTACAATTGGCTACCATAGAGTGTTGATGGATCTACCATGAAAATAAACTTTTTATAGCTGCAATGCATGGATAGGTAGCCCCAGGACCTTTCTCCTTTCAGGGAAATATTTCAGGGTTATGTAACTTTTTTCTACATAAAAAAAACAAGAGATAAATCTGTAGAATTCGGGAAAAATACAGATAATTCATTTAAACGTATACTGTTGTATTTTGATCGATTTTTAACATTGCGTAATGGCGGTTATTTAGTTAGTTACTCTGTGCTCAAAAACAATGACAGTAAACCCTAGATGGACCATTGAACATAGATATAGAACTGTCAGCTGTCACAACAGTGTTATTTTAGTCACTTTTTGTTGACGGGTTTTTGTTGCAACTTCAAGTGTAGTTTCTTGTGTTTTACCAGCAAACAAAGCTATTTTAGATATGTTTCATTATTTTTAAGCATAGTAAACAAGGACCTGGCCCAGGGTCCATACATTTTGGAACGTCTCCTTTCCAAGTGACTTTATAATAAATATTGCCGTCAGAAATTTTTGTGTTTAATAGATCCTGAGAAGCGAAATGACTGCATGACCAAAATTAACATGCACATAAGTACTTACATCCCAATGTGTTGCTAGTTGATGATACCTAATAAAGTAATAAGTAATGTGCGTTGATAATTTACAGCTATCTACGTTTGTGAAATGCTATTTGCGACGATGATCGGAACACTGATTCGCTTAATTGGCAAAATGGCAACACTACGCGACGCCATTCGGGAATCTGTTGACCGGACTATGTTTCATGAATATAAATGAGACAAGATTTTCAGTAATTAAAAATAATTAGACACATTGTTTTATGGGCACTCCGCTCCTGAACGTGATAGTACATGTAGTCATCATTCATTTAGTTGACTAATAAATCAAGCTGTTTCTAGCTACTTATAACACGTACAATTATTAAGAACTATTATTATAACATATGTGTATTATAACATAACATCACGCCTTGTTTCCCCGAAGGGTTGGGCAGAGGTGTACCTATAGTACACCCACATTTCGCCAGTTATGTTTAAGTCCCATGTAATAGGGGGCGAGCCTATTCCCATCTACCGGGCACAAATCCAGACTTCGAGCTGTTACTGGGAAATTCCAGATAGAAAATCCCAATAACACGTTGCCCGACCTGGGGATCGAACCCAGGACCTCATGCTCAGCAGTAGCGATTGCGACCACTAGACCAACGAGGCAGTCAACTATTATTATCAACCTTGTTTTTATACATTTAGAGTTTAGTGAACTTATTTCTCGTCCTATTCGGTCTTATTCTACCCATCCCATTTGAACACGATAAAATTAAATCATCAAGAAACTTATATGACAACTCCATTGTTTCTGTCGTCATCCATAAAAAAATCAGAGACAAGTTTTTTTTGCCAAGAATTTTCTTAATCATTTCCCAATTTCCCAAATTGAGGTAGTCTTTATGGGGCAAAATATTATCATCCTAACTATACATATATAAATATAAATATGAAAGTAAGTTCGTTTGTTTGTTACGCTTTCACGCTAAAACTGCTTAACGGATTTGGATGAAATTTTACACACAGATAGGCCATGACCAGGGTAAGGACTTTTCAACTTCAAACTTTCAACAGCTAGTTAATAATAATACCAGCCTGGAACTGTCCCACTGCAGGGCAAAGGCCTGTTCTCACACAGAGAAGGCACGAGCTGATAAAACATCGGGAGGAAGCGTGGTGATTAACATCAGTACCCTTGTTCTAGGTGCATTGGCGATTTCGGACTTATGCTTGTTATAAGTCCAGGTTTCCTTAGGGTTAAAGAAATTCTCCCATGTCACACAACATTAGAAAATGTAATGAATAGTTAAATTTTCGCTATTTTCCAATCAATTGGCTGTCACCTCATTCCTATCTGGTCTATTATTAGCATGCGCCCGATTCACCGCGACCACAGTGTCGCGGTTTGACCTCGCAGACATCGGATCAACACTATGTTGTACATTCCGAACGACAGCTCTAGACGGCCAGTTTGTAGACAGCGGGACACAAGTAATGAAAAGATGGGGATTGATTTAACCCTGATCCTATGAGCCACAGATAGGTTCGTGGCGATGTTTTGACTATTGTTTCTGCCTTACAGTGAAAGTAAGGCTCCAAATAGTTTCATTTTCTTAGTAGAACCTCAGACATTGGACACAATAGTGTACCATTCTGAACGACAGCAACAGACGACTGGCTCGTAGACAGTGACACAAGTAATGAGTTGACGAGTTCGTTTGTTAAGATGAGGTAGAGATTTGAAATGGGGGAGAGTTTTAGAGTAACCAATAGTTGCCTACATGCACTCCTACATGGTAAAGGTACGTAACCTTATGACAAAACGGCATTGAATCAACACAACACAATGTTGTATCTGAACGGTAGCTTAGACTACCGGCTTGTGTACAGTGAGAACAAGTAATGAGTTGACAAGGTGGGATAAAGATTTGAAACGGGGGAGAGAGTAAGAGTTTAAGAGTTACTTACCAAAAGTTGCCATTTGCGTATCAGGCACAGGTAAGTAAAAAACATTGAACCTGCACAATGTTGCGTTCCGAAAGATAGCTCTAGACGACCGGCTCGTAGAAAATGAACACAAGGAATGGGATGACGAGTTCGTTTGTTAAGATGGGGTAGTGATTTGAAATGGGGAGTTTTAGAGTCACTTACCAATTCAAATCAGTGACAGCTCTGGACGAAAGATTTTTAATTGGTTTGTCCATAAAGTTACGGTAGAAAAGTTAGGGCTCCTGTTTGTAATATAATATATGTTATTTTGGAAAGAAGATGTTTTGTGTCTCTTGGCGTAGTTTTAAAGTAAGAACCGCATATTGCAAGATCACAGAACGATATATATGAACACGGTAGGAACACTCAAAATGTCCAAGCATTGAACTACAAAATGACAGCTGTAAGCAAGCTAATATATTATAACAGACAAATAAAATAATTTAAATTGTAGTGACAGTATACAGAGTGAACAGTCAAAATAGAGCTGTCCTGAGTAGCACAGTGTTGGCAACAAAAGGTTTAAATTTATACTCGCTGGTCGATTGTCCACAATTCATTGCATATACACAAAAGTCCTCGCATCTGCACTTCCGAGACCCTTTATTTACATCATCAGAAGATTTATTATCGTGGGCAACACCAAAAGGAATTCAAGACACACAAAAATAAACCTTATTTTGGAATTAAATAAGTTGAATATGCATTTAACGGACTGTATTACAAACGGGTCAGAAATCAAAACAATCTATTTAAAAACGAAATACAATCGTCCGTTGAGCGCCATGATATATGTTTTTATTTATCACTTAAAAGAGGATCTTCAGTTATCATTTTCAAACTAATAAAGCAATAAGATCACACATTGTAGACTGAGATAAAAACTAAAAAGATTTACGATCAGATAAACAGATTTATAATGAGTAGGTAAGTACAGATAATGTCCCACATACTAGGACGCAAGGTCGAAATATTAAGTGTTCTTTAAACAGAGGAGACAGACTGAGTTTATTGTGAACCAATTAACTTTTCAGCTGCGGGTAGTTAGGAACTGATTAACTAAATAATGGATTATTAATGAAAATCTTACTTGGGACCTTTTTGTCTTTCATCAATGAAAAACAAAGGAAATTTAATGTTCGGATCAGTTTATATTTTCAAGTTACTAACATTTTCTTGCTTGTGAATCAAAAACGGAAGTTATTATTACTTATACGTTATTTATAAAACCGTTCATAGTTTTAACCAGACATCCTATAATTAAATGATTGGTATCCATTAACGCTTGATAACTCACACCTGTCAGCCACTTTGATCTAATAAAACAACATTTTATAGATCGTTTTGTAAGAAAAGATTTGTATTAATACTTAGACTGAAATAAGATTTAATTTTAGGCTTTTTTAAACCACGTCCTTTATTTAAAAACGTCTTGTTACCCCAACCCCTTCACATTATTATCTACTTCGTTTGCGCTTAGCTTAGTTTTGGATATTTTTTTATTTTAGCTCGGCTCCAAAGGGTTCTAGCGTGATGTTATATAGCCTATACCCTTCCTCAAGAATTGGACTATCAAATCCAAAAATAAACTTTCAAATCTAACCAGTAAAAAAAGAGACTAGCGCGTTCAAACAGACAAACAAACTCTTCAGCTTTATTATTAGTAAAGATATAAGATTGCCAATAAACAATATTATTGACTATATATAATTTCATAGTAATTAACTATAATCAACAAAACTCAATGAACAGAAAACAGTCTTCAATAAACACAAATTTGCATTAGCAAAAACATGATACGTGCTTACTCAAATAGGTCTCGTTTCCCCTGTACGATCTTATACCCGATAGCAAACAACATAGACGCGTGGCAGACACACGACAATCATTCGTTGATAAGATCGGCTAATCATACAAATCATGCTCCATGCATCGAGTCAGGTGTCGGGCCAGGAAAATACTAGCTCCAGGGGAATCGCAGGAGTCAGAGGTTTTGAAAATTCCTTTCTAAGTGTTAGGTATGTGTGTGCGTTATTAGATTCCGGCTTGTAAGGACGTTTTGTTGAAGTGATATTTTATTTAGTTGTAGTTTTTGGGTATAAAGAAGCAAGTTTGGTTATTTATAGAAAATTTAATCAGTTTTATGTTTTTTGTACGCCATGATCAGTGTGAAAATGGTGTGTCGTCTCTTACCTCGTCCACCAACTTGCACAGGATAGTATTTTACATCACATTTTTGACCTATACAAACGTGGGCGACCAAGAAACCAGTCAAATATAAACCAATATAAACTTGATCGATCCCAAATAAAGCAAGCAGATACGCTTATCTGAATACAATCTCCAGATAGGATAATGTCGCTGCAGACAAGCATGTTATAGAACCTTTTGTTCAATCTACAAGGCGGCATAGTTTAGCAGCCTCCCATGATAGGGGTGAGGACAGTACAATAAGGGCACCATCGACCATACGATCTATAATCGATATATTCAACCGTTGCGATTACATCGACAAGCTATTGTGGGCAAGGAGTTGTGACAGTCAGCCTTAATAGCTGTCCAGTAGATAAATGGTCGTTATTTCAATCTTTAGTGATTATGCGTAATGTTCTGAGTTCGAAAATTATCGATGTTGAAGCTGGTGTCGATTTCAATGAGATATAATACAGGATACTTGATACTGGTGTTATAGATAAAAACTACTATTTTTTTATTAAATATTGTCTATAATACTGCAGCCTAATTGCGTAACATATTTTCGTAAACGATTACGACTAATCTGTTGTATTTTGACAGTTCAAAAACATTCATTGCGTTATTTACATTGTTGAGCAGATTTTTTTATCGAACTTATGAAGCAATGGATTAGCAATCTGTTTCAAAACGATTCATATTCCGATTGATTGTGTATTACGCAATTAGGGTGCTGGTTAAAAGCTGTATAGGCGTCGTCAAGAATAGATTGGTCGATATATTTTGTGAAAAAACAAGTTTGTTTAAAATGAGGGCTAGATAGTTTAGGGAGTTAAAGTACCAGTGCATAAAATTATCTCACAGCAATCACACTTCGCAGAGTAGTGGTGATAGCACGCTACCGACCATTTCATGTCAATGGAGCCACGAATTCAACGATTGACTTTTATCACATCTAAAACGCATTCAAGAGCTGTCAGTGTCAATATTCCATAGAAAATAATGACACAGACAGCTCTTAAACGTGGTTTATGTGCTGAACGCGTTCAGTTTCATTGGTGAAATCCGCACTATAAATCACAACTTGAATAATTTTGAACGATATTGGAAATCTATTGCTTCATTTGTTCGAATAATTTGTCTCCTCAACAAGGTGAATAACGCAATGAATGTTGTTGAACTGTCAAATGTAAGCGATTGCTACTAATAATATGTTACCGTGAAATATGCCAACATTGTCCCCAAGGGAAACTTTGCCCGAATTACAATTAATGAACATATCTTTCATGTGCAAAAATATCTTAATGTTATGGCAACATTGATTGACTTTGGTGGAAAATAGGTTATATGTATAGCAATACTGACTATAGTGTTTCTTGCTGCCTTCAGTGCCTTCGCTTAGTAACTTGTTGGAACTAGTCGAGTGAGGTGCCTGTTTTTGCGGGCAAATTTTGGTTCAAATTTGAAATTAAATTCTGCGAGAAGGTAAAAACACAGGTTCGTTTTATTTATAACATGCCATAGAAAATTATTTCTAGGTTATATTAATGTTAGTGTCATTGCTCAGTGTCTTTTAAAACTAAAGTTATGATGATGGGCAAAGTTATCTAGTAATGTTCCGACCTACGATTGAGAACATTGCCCGCCATCAAAAAAGGCTTAGGGTTGGCACATTACGAAGCTTTGTATTTTTTTATCCCAAGTCGCATAATATTGATGGGTAAGGGTCTTTTGTCTTTTCTTTTTGTTTGTCTTTTGTCTTTTTTACAACAAATAAAATAAAAACAAACATTTGAAGTCAGTGGGTCATCCTACTGTTTTATCAACTGTAGAAGAGTACCAAATTGTAAGAGTTTATAAGCTTCTAGCGATTTTCGCTCTCCGCTTACTAAAGTGGATCTAAATTAAGAGTAATATACTTCTACCTTTCACAAGTTTTACTTTTTACAAGTCGATAATTTAATTACCTACCAGATACCAGTTACTTGACTTGATCTCTTTTAGTAGTAGGTAGGTACCTAGTTATCTAATTTACAAAAACGTGTTAATTGTAATTTAAAATTTTATTAAATACTAATACGCGTGAAACATTTTTCTTCGTTTTTTATTTATTTATCTAAACACATGTTCTTTGTAGCAAGGAAAAAAAACATTGAATATTTTTTACCATGTGCCAACCCTAGCACTTTTAAAAGGTGAATTGTATGAAAAAGGGTAAAAATTGCAGGGTAACATTGCCCAGTAATTTTAGTAAGAAACTTTTCATAGTTTCGTTTACATTCCAAAGGAAACACCATCTTTATCAAAATTCTTCTACTGGTTTTTATGTCATCTGCATAGAGGCCATATTTGCGTCAATAATCAATGTGGGCAAAGTTGGCTAAAAATGCAGATAACTTTACCCGCCAACAAAATCCAACAAATATTGATTGAAATGTTGAAAAATAATGAATTTCGCAATACTAACACATGCACATGATCATACCCTTGTAGCTGATGGAGGAAAATACTAACGTCTCCATAGAAAAATCCTAATAAAATTGTAATTATTCCTAAAAAGTGGGCAATGTTGGCATGTTTCACGGTACGCTATAACCCCGCTGAAACGAAACTACCTTCATTTTCACGGAAATTATGAAACACATAATAACGACCGGAAAATACTATAAACAAAACTTTATCCCTTACACATAACTAGAAGAATTCTAAAAATCTTTACACATTTAACAAGCTCAATTTAACGAGAGAACCATAATTTAGCGATAAAAAAATCCAAATAGATAATGTAAATACACTGGCGTATGTAGGAGCGTGTTAGCTATGTACATATTGTAAAACTGAAGTAGACAGCTAAAATTAACGTTATTGAACATTTCGACACTAGAACACTGTTTCTACGCTAAACTGGTTACGGAGGAAACAGGTAGATAGAGATAATATAATGGGAAATCTGGTTAATTGCCAATTAAACTGGAAAATCTAGAATTGGATTGTATTCGTGAAGATCCTAGCTAAGGATCTATTTTAATATTACATATCTACTTATAAAGAAAATAAAGTAAGTCACCACAATAAGGTAGTCATTTTGAAAGATGGAGACAAGAGTCACCGGTAGCGGATCTAAGAAAGCTAGATGAACAAAATAAGAAACAAACCATGCCTGTGTATTCAAATAAGTGTCTCACTAAAGAAATACAATACTAACATCCCAAATTGATTTATTTATTGAATCATCAAGAAATCCTTGTGTTAGATAAAGATCAACAAAGGAACTACTCCTGATACGGTGCGGCCGTGAGTATCAAATTGTAACAACGTAATATTTCATGGCGATACCGCTTGCCGCTTTATCTCTTGTAACTTAATTTAAGACTTGATCCAACTAAGTGACTTAGAAATGTATTATGTTACTGAGTATAATGTTATGTCATTGTTGGTTGTTCCTGGTGTTGGTACCTACTAGCAATGTGTTGTTGTTAGTAGGCATTTCATTGTTTTATTTATAGGCTTACCAACTAAACACGTACCTACTCGTATTCAGCAGTCTTTGTCATAATTATGGATATAATGTTTACAAGTTATAGGAAAGCACGGCACTATTTATTAGCGCATTATACAATAGAAAATACATTTCAATTAAATGTCAAATTTTTGTTTATTTTGTTTTTATTAATTTAAAGATGATTGCGATTCAACTGTATATATGTAGTATCTATTATTGTGACATGTATTTACATCTTTGATTACTGTCATAATTATGAAGTATAATAACATATATGTACTTAAAAATTATGAAAATTTTCATATTAATATGGATCACTGAGTCTGACATAAAAAAAAAAATAAAAAAAACATGTAATAATAATAAAATAATAATATTTTTTTGTTGATTCGATTGTTGATTGAAGAATACATAGTGGAAAACATGGAGAAGTTTTTTATTTGCTATATCTCTCTTTTTCTCTCGTTGGAATAGTTAGTTAATCTATTGTCAAGTCCGCCCACACAACTGCTTCTTTTCAAATTAAAATATGCTACAATTTCATCGTGCACTCATCAAGGTGCACTCAATTTTGCCACATAAACGCTTTTGGATTTTAATAACATAATAATATTTTCTCGTTTATTACAATAATTTTATAGCCAGGTTATTATGATAATAAAGGCCTACGCTCCAACATTTTCTCGTCCACGTTAACGCCATAATTTCTCCATTGTTTCAATTCGTAACGGACAATTTAGACTTTTAACGTCGATAGGACAAGATAATGGTGGGGTGGTGACGCCAAACATTTTCATTAATAAAGGTTGCCCAGAAACTCTTGTTAACAATGATAACTGCATTCTGGAAGAAACGAAGCATAACTCATTCGATTAAACTGTGAGTTTACCGACTGCGGGCCGGGTTAATTGTAACACTACGGAGAATCCCGACCATTTTACGAAGACTTCCAAAAAGTTCACCGTCTTCTATTCGACAAACGTTAGACCAAATTTCACGGTTCAAATTGAACTGGTTATGTTAATCTTCGGCGACGACAAAGCAGATCTTAGTGACGTCAAGAAAGTGTTAATCCTATTTTAATATGACTAATTGTGTGCTTGTTGACAGTGACTACCAAATAACGGCATGTCTGTGGGTAGAGGTGCAATTAATATTACCTAATGGTAAAACCTTTTGTTTGTACAGGACATTTTGTGGAGCTATGTGATCGCTAAGCATGTTTTTGTGCAAGTTTGAAGTGTTAATTTAGGCAAATGACAATGCCAGATCCTGCCCCAGCTATTTACAGGAAATGTCAATTAATGAAAATAATTGTAATGATTAAAGGACCTGTTCATAATACATTGGTTTTCAGTAGAACTTGCCGATTACAAATCCATGATAAAAGGAGTTCAACCCCTGAATTTCCTATTGCGTTTCTTATTGCGCATGATACACAAGAAAAAAAGTTTTAAATATACAGGTTTATAAAACACACTAAAACTCATATTATGATTATAATAATTAAGATAATGCGTAACGTACATGTTGTTAAAATAGCTTTTTAACAATTATAAACTACACCTAACCTCAATCAATGTCATTTTTGTTTTAAGATTTTAATAGAAACCGCAAGTTCTACAGGCATTAGGACTAATATTTAGTTAACAGTAATAAATAAGCTTTAAGATGCTGCATATTGCAGGCTTGTAAATGACTTTTTGATTTGAGTGGGGCAAAGCTCTATAGAGTTTCTGGCATTGTCCTTTACTTACTGAAGGAACACGGGTGGGTTTTAGTCAGTAAAAGTCTGACACGCCCTCCCGCTCCACCCTGAGCGGGAGAAGTCATTAGACGATTTCACACCCAAAAAAAAAAAGGCAAATTTACTTTAAAATTTTGTTAGCAGGCGATTGATCAGATTAAATGGTCTCTTATTAAGTTTCTAGCATCTAGTGGTGAGACATTGTCATTATTCTTTGTATACCTTATTTTTTGGAGCTCTGGGTAGGTAGCTCTGGTTTATTTTATTATTTAGATGCATTGCACAGATGTGAGTACTTTGTACTATAGAGCTACCATTTACCGGGTAATGTCATAGATTGACTTGAATGTGCCCTGGCGGCTGATAGTATGTCATGCTCACTCAAATGTCTCGCTGACGGTGGCGCGTGTGTCGGATCATTTAGCTCCCTTCAAAATGGTTGAGCTGAATGGTGTTGATCCATGCGTCATGTTCGTGAACGGGCGTCGTCAGTTGGGACTGGTCATCTCTTAGCTGCCACGGCGTTGTTTTTAATTATGTTTTGCTGCACTCTGGACGCTTTTAACGTGTACGGTTTTTGTACAACGTTCTCACTTATAGTGTCAACATTAATCGATGTAACTAATATATTTGTAACAACAATATTATTTATAAGAGTGTCCATGGAGTTTCTTGCCCATTCTTCTCCATAGGTATCTACTGCGCTTTGTAATGGGCATCTAGCTTCATATTTCTGACTGACCGACTCCTTGACAATTCAAAAGTGCCTGTAAATGGTTTAATTGAAATAAATGATTTGAGTTTGAGTTTGAGTAGATATCTACATGAGAAACTTCACACTACTTTTTTGTGTTTAGTTTTTCTTAGAGCATTAATATTTAAAAAACCCATCACAGACGTAGCCATAATACTCGTATATATTTTAGCAAGCGATTATACACGGATACGATGTAATGATATATATTATGCCTTCATTTCATTGATATACAATCATGTATACCATGAATATGTAATTATATTTACGTATGCGGTAACTCAAGGATAGTATTGAAAATATCCTACTAATGTTATAAACGCGAAAGTTTGTGAATATGGATGGATGTTTGTTACTCTTTCACGCAAAAACTACTGAACGGATTTGGATGTGAATTGGCACACAGATAGTTTATAACTTGGATTAACACATAGAGTACTTTTAATCCCGATATTCCCACGGAATCAAGATGTATGCGGGTGAAACCGTGGGGAGCAGCTAATATCGTAATATGCCTAGCTACGTCTGTAAAAGGCTTAATTAAAGTATACTAGCTCATTGTCGAACCAGTAGGTAGATTTTGGAATTTTAATGTTAGAGTTCTTTCGTCTGAAATTATTAGAGACAGACATGATTCGTGTTTGTTTCTTCGCTTCAATACTAGTTAAACATAACATAACATCACGTCTGTAATCACAGAAGGGTTAGGCAGATGTGCTTACGTCCCATGTAAAAGGGGGCGAGCCAATTGCCATCCACCGGGCACACATCCAGACTCCGGGCTGCTACTGAGAAATTCTAAATGTAAAAACACTTTGCCCGACCGTGGAATTGAACCCACGACCACAGGCTCAGAAGTACCTCTGGCGACCACTAGACCAACGAGGCAGTCAAAAATACCACAACAACACTAGTTACTTTTATGAATATATATTTATTATGGCAAACGGATATCGATACATAAAATAACACTATTAATCAGTACCAAACACTTAATACAAATAACATAATTATGTCGGAAGTAAAACTTGATGATAAGGACTCGCGACCTTTAAGTTGAACTATCCATCTTATCATTTTGTAACTTGACTATTAAACTTCAATTACATCAGTAATGTAACGTAGGTAGGCTATTGGTCTAAAAATAGACTGCATTTGTAGGAAAGCGTGTGGAATTTCCTGATGATGTTTATTTTGGCTACTTAGATGATATGGCTAGAAAGGAAGTGACTACGGTGGTGATGAGTTGATGACTAAAAGAGGAGTGTGGAAGAAATGACGTCATGTTGGCATGTCATGTAATCCCAGAAGGGTTAGGCAGTGGTGTACCTATAGTACACCCACATTTCGCCAGTTATGCTTAAGTCCCGTGGCACAGGGGGCGAGCCTATTGCCATCAACCGGGCACAAATCCAGACTCCGGGCTGCTACTGAGAAAAACCCAATAACACTTTGCCCGGCAGACAACCTCAAGGTAACGAGGAGTATATAAAAAACAGATTCTCATTCTAACTCATAAACATTTTTTTTTTTCTTACCGTGCTACTTTACTGAAATCCTTATTTTCTGTTTAAATACAGGATCATGTTTACATTGCACCATTAAACCAGAAATGGTTTGTATTGGTACTCACATTCGCTTTATCAATAGTGAGTGAACTATTTAAATAGCCTTGTGTTGGATCGCACCTTCACCGCATTAGCAGTATTCGCCGACCAAGGCATACTTTAATCGCCCCCGACGACGCCACTACCCTCCACCAGGAGAGTAGTAAGGCCACCAGCACACTACATAAGCCCAAAACCCGATCGCCGTCCTACCGTCCTCGCCGCCGAGGCCCGCCGCGACGCCCAAATCCACGCCCCTCCCGACCCTTGCTCGAGCCAGCCCGCGTCGCTGAGCCTGTAGCTTTAAATTCGTCCCTAAATCACTCAAATCCTGATCCAGCTGGTCCCTTGCTGCCCTCTTCCAGCGACGCCCTAAGCCGAGGTTCGTACCCCACAGGGGGTGCCCTTAGCGTTGTCGCTTAGTTTTTAAGTTAGTACATAAGTTTAAGTCCTGGCTGGAGGCCTTAATTTATTAGGGCAACCACAGGCAAGTCCGTCTAAGTAGACGACAACCTCATAGGTTGACCTGCGAGATGCCATTCCCAAAAAAAAAAAAAAGATCACACCTTCAAATACTATCTAATATTATAAATGCGAAAGTAAATTTGTTGGTTTGTTACCTTTTCACGATTGAACCACTGAACGGATCATCATGAAATTTTGCATATACGTGGTCAGCGGTACAGAAAAAGACATAGCGTACCTTTCATCCAGAAAAAAGTACTGTTCCCGAGGGAAAGAACCAAAACTTTCGACGGTCACAATTGCTTTAGGACGCTAGACGGGTCTTTCGAATTACATTAATAGAAAACTTTTGTGTGAGTTATTTCTTTTAAATATGAGTAATAAATTTATTAACATAGGACACTTTATACCCCGATGTTATGTTTCCGTGGGAAAATTTCCGAACTCGGCAGAAGCTAGTTAATAAATAATAGGCCAATAAACTTAATATTGAAACTCCTTTGATCTGCCTTTCCTTTGGTGTCACCCTTTACCCCTAACATTAGCTACTTAAGTATTTATGTATGTAACTATATCTACATTGCATAAAATCCACTACAAGGAGGCTAATAAGCTGGTCAATTCGGTAGTACCGTGAAAACTCTATCAGTAGTGCTATTTTGTAACCATCTCACCGTGTAAACTAAGGTGAAGTGAGCGTGGAGTGAGAGCTGTCAGTGCCACTGATGCTAAGGATTGCCCAAGACGGGATGACACTGACAGCTCACTCCTCGCAAGTCTTCACGGTGAGATTTTTATAGAATCGACATGCAGGTGGAATGGCAGCTCACTTCATTTCATCTAAGTTTTTGTTTTTTGACGAAGCAAGAGCACCGGTGGGCATTTTAACAATTCGAGCTGGACAGATCGACTAACTCATCAGTATCAAAAATTCTATCTAACCCACAACTAGATCGATAGATCGGCACAATTTCACTCTGATATACCTACAGCTTAATTTACGTAACCATCTGGCCGAGCACTGTCTCTTAAGATACTGGCCTCTTAGTTAAAGAGATAGGGTATGTATTTTTGATTGTATAGATTTTTGTAGCCTTGTTACTTTTGTATAAATGATTGGATTTCATTTAATTGTATATCTACCACTGTGTTCAACCTGTGTCTGTGTATTACTTTGGATGAATAAACATTATTTATGTTGTTTTATTTATTTAACTAAAGCCACATACAAAAAAAACCTTAGTTTGAGTCCGAAAAAGGCCAGTACCCTAATTGCGTAATAAGCAATCAATCGGAATCTGAATCGTTTTGAAACAGATTGCTAATCCATTGCTTCAAATGTTCGATAAAAAAATCTGCTCAACAATGTAAATAATGCAATGAATGTCGTTGAACTGTCAAAATGAAACAGATTAGTCGTAATCGTTTACGAAAATGTGTTACGCTATGGGCTGATGACTAATATTAAAAATGTTCGTAAAAATAATGTAATTTCAAAGAAGGCATAGTAAAAACGAGGTAATCCAAAAAATCGGTTAATTCGATGTAAATATAAAGAAGATACACGCTTTCAAAGATTTTGGAGGGGATTATTCCCGTGCTTGTCGCGCGGTACGGACAATCTACGACGCTAGTATGAAGTTACATAGTTGTGACGTCACATCTACGATAGTGCTGTCCTTGTCTAACACTTATTTTAAAACGTTTATAACTTGGCAAGTTTTTAAGCTTTTACACTTCATGTAATATTGTTGGCACTATTTGGAAAATAAACCTTTTTTTGAGGCTTAGTAGGCTGCAGATCGCTGAATTGATTGAATTCAATAACAGCGACACGGTCCATCGCAGTTTAGGCTAAGCTTTTCGTGGTTGGTTCGTGGATGGGTGACAATCCATCACTTACATATCGAGACCCCTCCATGCCTCAGAAACCAAGCCAAACCATAGGTCCCGGCTGTGATTCGTAGATCTTAGACAGTGGTTACGGGTATTCCTAAGCACAAAAGTCTGACAACCAGTATTATCTCACGGAGTATCGATTTACGAAGTAAGAGCTCGGTCCCCCTTTTCGGGTGTCGGATCCGTATATTAATCCAAGGTTCCAGTGGCAGAGTATTTTATATGAAGCTATTCACGCTTGTCGGAAACCGATTTTATGTAGGCGCCAACAAGAAATTTCGGGTGTTTTTCCAGCCACATTTGTCGGATGTCGTGTCATGTGTGAATAAACTTCCAAAATACAGGACCGACATCCGACAAATGCTCACTGATATTTGAGCCAGTAGATCATTGAATGTTAAGTTGTGAAATGTTCCCAAACTAAATCTTTCCCTCAGGTTTTGCTCTCTTCCTTCGTTTTACCTTCAATGTTATTACATCACAAGAACTTCGTCGACGTCCATGGTAGACAGTCTCCTCGCAAAGTGCAAAAAATTGGCACCAGCTTCGACTGTGGCCGACAACCTACTGTTAACCGAAAGTGTGAACAAAGGCGCCGTTATCCGATTAATTGGTATACGGAACCGACACCCGACAAGTTGGAACGAGCTCTCAGGCCTATAATCTAACAGTTATGTAGCCTAAACAGCTGTTTAACACAAGATTTATTAATGGAGTTCGACGCTTAGTTGAAAACTCAAACTCAAACTCTTATTTGTTCCATTCATAAACACTTCACATGTCACAAGATTGACATTTTCTCCATACAACAATGTTGAATATAATTAATAGGCCGCAATTTACCAACATAATAATTATAAAAACGTATTAATAAAAAGTTTAATTGACCAAATAAGTGCGGTGCGCGCCCCTTTCAGAATTACCATATAAATGTCATAAATTATAAATGTTGTTACCGCGTGCAGGGCTGGTTGCTCGAGTTTATTTATTGGGTTAATTCGTGGTTATCTTAATGGTGTGGTGTAGTGCAGTTTTAATTTTTTGGTGGCTAGGTATGTTTGAAGACATGACTGCAGCAGTGTTCTCGCGTGGAAAAAAGCTATTGCGACAAAAAAATGATTACATGCCTGAGTACTTTTATATGAGACATTGAACGCACATAACAAAAATGACTTCGGAAAAAAGTTTATGAACATAAATTTACTTGACATTATAATATTCCCACTGCTGGGACACAGGTCTCCATTCGGTTTGAGGGAGTGGGCCTTAATCCACCACGCGGATCCAGTGCGGGTTGGTACATGTCACAAGTCTTCGAATTTTTGTCTATAGGACATGCCGGTTCCCTCACGATATTTTCCTATACCGTTTTGAGAGCAGCGGTGATGAAATAGTTTACACAAAGTAAAGCGCCTGTCCAGGTTCGAACCTACGAACTACAATTCGTAAGTCGTGGCCGTTACCACTTGGCCACCACTGCTCTCGACCATACTTCAAGAACACTATTGAAGCGTTTTATAATAACATTGCTTATGATCTACTAAAGGGAATAAATAATGTCGCATTCGTTTAACTTATATTTGCGGCAAGTCTTGCAAAAAGTAAGAAAGATAGGTACCTAACTACTGTAAAATTATAGCCTATTTTGTGCCCTCATGAATACGTTGATAAGTAGATGGCCGAGTAACGAGACAGTCATTAATTTAGAAAGAGAATAGAATGAAACTATCGTATCATCTTATGTGTCAGTGCTTAGCTGACAAGCCTTCGAACTAGGATAGAACTAACATAGATTTTCTAGAAATAATTACCGAGCTTACATTTGCCGGTCCTGCACCCTAATTGCGTAATACACAATCAATCGGAATCTGAATCGTTTTGAAACAGATTACTAATCCATTGCTTCTTGAGTTCGATAAAAATTCTGCTCAACAATACATAGAACGCAATGAATGTTCTTGAACCGTCAAAATCAAACAGATTAATCGTAATCGTTTACGAAAATGTGTTACGCAATTAGGGTGCTGGTACAGAAAGCTCCTATGGCTGTCATACTACTTACGGACAAAGCCCAATATCCTAAGACAGATCGCTACTGATGATAGACAGTACAACTCTATCTGTCCCTGTCAAACAAATAGCTGTCAACACGTTATAGTGTCGCAAACTTTGGCTTAATTGGGACGTTAAAACCAGAGATTGATAGGTTTTTCTATCTCCATACTGGAGATAGATAAGATAGGAGGTTCTGCCGTTAATGTCTTTTTTGTCATGACGTCGAGGGTAATTGAGTACCTAAACGCAACTAATGTAGGTACCTAACCTATCCCTTTCTGCCGTCAATTGAATGGATAACAGAATTTGCTGTCACTATATAGTATATAGTAATAAATCAGTGTCTAGCCCTTTTCAACTTACTGATGGATGGAGGTTGCATCAGACTTGCATCCGAGTAGGTATGTACTCCACTACTTAGACCCCTGGACCTGAATAGGTAGGTTGCTTATCAAAAAAGGGTAAGCTTATTTAAAAAAAAAATGTGTTCCTAAAGTAGGCAATAAGTAGGCAAACAACCAATCACATAACCAAGTTAATGTAAATAGCTATAATCTAATAAGGGCACGTGTCGTCCCTTCTCTCGATTAACAATATAGCCGACTAATTTATGTCTCAAAAAAATTGGCTTCGAATCACGTAGCGTGGCGTGTAAGTTTGAACTAGCGTCGATCGTGGACCCCTGCCGAGCTCTTGGCATTAACAACTAATAGCTGTATGTTAATCGACAGGCGATCATTGTCGGCAATCACTTCAGAAAATAAAAAAACTAGAGCGTCATACGATATCTCGACGGATAAAATTCGTAATCCGTTCCACGTATTGAATATCGATGGATAGACATAACACGATTGTTACATGTTTTTTTTTGTCAGTTTTGTAATCACAATCATCAATATAGACTAACCAGCTAGCTGATGATTGGTTATGAATGTTACAAATATTCGTAGCACAGCTTTACTTGAATAATATTTTATATCGTACGGTAAAAATGAAATCAAGCCTATGTCAATTAATAAAAACAAATGATTTAAAAACAAAACAATAACAAGTTCTTCATCGTTTAGCGACACCTGTTGGCGAGTAGAAATACCATTTCTTTACGAACTTAAGTCTGGCTATGCACCACAAGGTGGCAGTAGTAATACAGATTTTTCTTCAAATTATTTACATCATAATTTAATAGTATCTCAAATAATTGAAGAGTTGAAGAAACATGATTCGCATTGTGTATATTTTAATTAATGATACTTTTCATGACAATGGTACTTGATTTTAAAAGGAAAGGCTAGTAACCCCGATAAAACTACAGCAATGTGGAAAGCAACTATCAAAATGGCGCTGTCGTAGCTAGTTCCCAAAACAAGCTAATAATGCAAGGCGTGAGGCAGTTTTTATTATTTTTGCGAAAATGATTCTTTGTTATGTTCCTAAATGGTCGAAAATTTGAGTCTACCATTTTTCGAAATACCCCAAGCTTAGCAGATTGTGGCATAAAACTATTGGAAGTTTTTTTTTTCAATTACAACAAAGTTCAAGGTTATGTCGGAAACATTTTAAACAAAGTGATGACTAGGAACTAAACAATATTTGAGGTTTTCAATTCTGACATATTTCAAATCGAATAATTATTTATATAAAATATTGAAATCAATTAAAATAAATAGTGGATTATAACCAAACTCATGAATGAACACGAAACGTAATGAATGAACAAAATGTCAAATTTATTGTAGGCTGTAGGGACCTAGCTATGGTCGCGCCATCTAAAATTAGCTTTAGCCGACCTTCCCCAATTATTTGACACAGGGCTGTCATTTGTGCAATACAATTTTATCATTTTTGTAAGATATTTTTATAATTTTACGTGCGTACGACCAAAGCATTGAAATTGTGCGGAAGACTTACGACTTTTTGACTGTTCACTTAAATTTGCAAGCTACCAATGACAAATGGCGCCGTTTCCTCAACATCATCGAAAAAGTTGACTTAACGCTAAATGCAGACGAGATTTTGAGGTAATCAAACAACGTTTTGTCTTTGACCTGTTGTGGTTTTGACCAACACAAGACACTAGCACAGTTTCCTCATTGATTATGTTTACCCCACTCGATTGCTGATTGCGAACGGGCATTCAGTGTAGAAAGAAAAAAAAAAGTTTACCAAATGAAACCGTAAATTCCTTATTGCACTAATTTTAAGCCGACAGACGATATGATTCGACTAACGTTTAAGGAAAAACAAAAAATACTGCAAAATACTGCTTTTGAGGACCTACATTTTTTTTTTTTGGAAGACGTTTATGTACGACTTTTGTACGACTGGTGTACATGTACAATTGCTGCGTTTTTTTTACTTGGCAGCCCTGGTTTGACAATTCGTCAATGTCAAACTCAATTCGGTGATGGTAATTGGTAAATAACCTGTTTACAGTTTAATTTTATATTTTTATCAGTTTAACCGTTTATATCATGTTTAAGGCAACTAGAACAAGAAAAATAAGTACAACACACGAATGACTGCTACATTAGTTCAATTTTACTATAATACATATCCGTAGTTCAAATAGGTCATTGTGAAAAAGTGCAGATTTTCTGGTAAACAATGAACCTAGCTAGATTGCTCAGCACAAAGCAACTTCTTAACTACGCAAGATTAATAGATAATGTGCAACGTATACAAAGAATGGCTCCAAACACTGGTCACTACTCTACTCTTACGATTGATGCATTCACCAATGAGATATTTGAAAGACATAGAACTTTAAGGATTCAGAGAAATGAGCTTCCAGAATCAAGTATACAACTTTGCACGTATACAAGTGACACGAATAACGTATCCACAATGAGCAGTATGGACTTGGAAGAAACATTTTCAGAACTTCTTACGAAAAACAAACACAAAAAGATTGAAGATCTAGTCATACAATGTGAAAACTGTAAGAAATACCTAACTTATGCTACAGTAAAGAGACTCTTTAGACATTACAGCATGAATGGAAGGCCGGAGATGGTTGCTGTAGTACAGAATTATTGTTTAAAAGTGGACCCAAACTCGTACAGGAGAAATGGAGAGTTCCTACATTACCTTGCGAAAGCAGAATGTATTAAGGGTAATTCTGATAAAGGACTATCAATACTTAGGAGTTGTTATAAGAGATATGAGAGCCTTAGGAGTTTTTATAGGATAATATTTAGAGAATTAATACAAGACTCAGTATTAAATAGATCAGAGGCATCTTTAGTTATTTTTAAGAAGTATGTAATGGAGTTTAGTGAAGAGTGGGCGGACCATTACCCGCTGGTCTGCTTCTGGCACATTTGCTGGGCAAGCACATGGTTTTCCGATCAGATGTTGGCCCATGAGCTTCTTGAACAGTCCGAAGTTCTTCTGGGCATTGTAGGAGAAAAGTAAGTACTGATTTAAATACATATTTCCAATGTAAAAAATGTATAAATATATTTGTAAGATTTTCATATTTATTGATTTTTTACATAGATGGAATAATAAGTGTTGGTTAGCATTCTAGTGTTTATTATAAATATATTTGCTCAGACAATTTTCATATATGTTAAAGTAATTTAGAGTAGAATTATTCAACTTTTAGAATTATAATTTTTTTATGTAGACTGGAACTAAATATTAAAAGTACTAAAACATATAAATTACTATTTTCCAGAGCTACTGCATTCAGTGTAATGGTGTTAAAGGACTTCAACGAGGATGCAGTGGTCAGACTGCTGCAGACATTACTCAAGTATGACATGATGATGGAGTATGTGGCAGTTCTACAAGTATTGTTCAATTATAAATGTAAGTTATGGTGTTCATACATGCCAATACCATTGGCAAACCAAGTGCAGCTTGCTCTTGGCTAACAAAACTTAAGATAAATACTTAGATATGATATTAGGTTGACTGAAAATTGTCTTATTTAGCTCATGTATTCAAAAGGAAATGAGATTGCTTTTAAGTTATAAGTACAACACATTATAGTACTACTGCTTGTCACTTGGCAAACGTTATATTTGCCCCTAATCTACCAGTCTGTTAATGTCTCACTGCAGGCCAAAGCCTCTTTCCAAAAAGAGAAGGCACAAGTTTGCTTGCTCAAGATGGTGATTTCAGAATTATATTAACTATAAGTCCAGGTTCCCTCACAATGTTTTACCTTCACTTATTTATTTATTTATTTAGAATAAGCACACTAACAGCACAGTCACTTAATGTCACAGTCTGTATATTAGAGACAAAAATAAAAAGAAAGTGTCTGTCTAGAAGACCTAAATCTACAACACTACCAAAACAAACCAAGTTGAGCTACTTAGATGTGCACTGTTCGCACTTTTTAAATAGGGAGCGTCGGTATGAAGCGAAACTCATGCAGAAAATATGAATAGGGTGATCTGTCAAGTTCGAGCTTTCATTATTTACTGCCTCGCCATACATGTTAGGGTAATGTCACATTGGTACTTGCTTGTTTCTAACCCACAACCTTGTGTATGAGAGGCGAGGCCTTCACTATTGGACCACCATCACTACATTATCAAAATTCAAATCTAAATTTCTTTATTCGGTCAACGAAGATCCATTATGTTAGTAATACCTTATAGCTAGTGTTAGTAAGTAACATATACTTTTATTTTCTTTTTCACTTTGCACAGAAGATCACCAAGTAAGGTACACTTTTCTCACTTGGCCATCCTCTCCATAATATGCCTCAAAAAGGGGGAAAATAGATACTCTGTCACCGTTTTCAGAATGCTGTTGCTACTGTCACTACACTATGCTACTGTCACTACACTGTGCTACTGTCACTACACTGTGCTACTGTCACTACACTGTACTACTGGCTCTGGTTACTAATGATGCGATTTATTTTCGACTGATCGCATGAAAGCCGTCAAGTCGATTCTGTGTGTGGCCTGTGTGCAAACATTTCTGACGTACTACAGAAACGGGCCAGTCTCAAGAGCATTCTGAAAATATTATTGTATTGGACGCGTATGTCTTACGCGTCCAATACAATAATATTTTCAGCTAGCGACTTTTTGGTGTAGCCGGATTGCCGGAGCCGTGCGCGAGGGCTTTTGCCGCCATGGGATCTGGAGGCAAAAGCCCTCGCGCACGTATGGGAGTGGCGCGAGGAGGCAAAACGCCGGGGTGTAACTCCGCTGCCGAGAAATCACGGTACAGCGGACAGAACTCCGGCGGGATCTCATGGCCACATGGAGGGTGCGATTGCCGTAACCCAATGCTGGACACGCCAAAATAGCGGCAGTAAGTCCCCTCTTTGAGGAGTGGTTGGAGAGGCCTCACGGCGTCCTCACCTTCCGTCTGACACAGGTCCTCACCGAACATGGTTGTTTCGGGAGGTTCCTGTTTCGCATAAGGCGGGAGGAAACGCCCGGGTGTCACCATTGTCTGGATACCCCGGAGGACACGGTGGAGGTCTGCCCAGCTTGAGCGGAGCTCCGCAGTGTCCTCGCGGAGGCGATCGGCGGCGGCGATCTCTCGCGTCCGGCCCTGGTCCAGGCCATGGTACGGAGCGAGAGGGAATGGAAAGCCGTCACCTCCTTTTGCGAAGCAGTAATGCTCGCGAAGGAGGAGGCGGAGCGCGTGAGGGAGAGAGCCTTGCGCCCTTACGCCCCTTGTCGCCGCAGGAGACGCCCTGGGCGTCGGGAATCGCAAGCAGATTCCCGGCCACCGTAGGCGCGGGCTTGCGGACGGCGAGCAATGGATAGCTCGCCGTCCGGTAAGGACCAGGCCCGGGTCGATGGCGCGTCGTGTTCCACGCGCGCCTCAAAGAGATGTCAGCACAAAATGACGGGGTCCAATAGGGCCGACGCCTTAGGGTCGCGGGTAATTCGATAGAGATAAACGTGGCCCTGGCACAGGCAACTGAAGGAACACGGGTGGGTTTTAGTCAGTAAAACTCTGACACGCCCTCCCGCTCCACCCAGAGCGGGAGAAGTCATTTGATGATTTCCCACCCAAAAAAAAAAAAAAAACATAGACCCCCGTGTACAGACCCTGACAATACGCCTTGAATAGCGTTATCTTGATCAGCGTGGTTATTGTGTAACACACTATCAGTAGTAGTTGCTGCCATTTTGACAGTTCAACAACATTCATTGCGTTATGTACGTTGTTGAGCACACAAATTTATCGAACATATGATATGAAGCAATGGATTAGTAATATCCTTCAAAATGATTCAGATTGTGACTAATAGTGTTTTACGCAATCAGTTAGGATGCTGGTCAGTACAGCGGGAGAATCTACGTGCCACAACATATTACCTCGGACCGCCAATGCCCTACGCTCCCTTTCAATAACTACATTATCTTTAGGGTCGTTTCTAAGTATGTGCCCCAGGTATTTAAAATTAAAAATATTTATTTAAGTCAGACACAGTGATCCATATTTATGTAAGTAACCAAAGATATACAAATCACAATGATACTATTGTAAATCTACAAAAAAAAATTTCTGAAGTAGTACATAAAATAAAATTGAAAATTTAATCATTTACATCTGATATAATAGATATCAGTTTTAAAAAAATGGGAAAAGGAATAGTCACCACTACATAACATCCTTTACACTAATGGTGCTTATCGACATGCAACTGCACACAATGCCACAACAATGGACAGTCCATTTTGCCAGCTCAAGCAATGATGCCGCTCTTTTTCTAAGGATGGCATGAAAGCCATCAAAGCGAGTGTCGTCAAACATGCCCGACGCGCTGCAGTGCATCGGCAGCCGCAACAGCAACCTGCAGGCATTTCTATATAAATATAAATGAATTATATTTCTCCTTTAGATCTAACAACTACACAATACTATTTAAAACAAACATCTTCAAATATCATGTCAATTTCTTATAGCTAGCCAAGGACCACCCGTCTTCAAGCTATTAACGATAGCACATTTGTAAATGGGTCACTTTCCTACACACAATCGAAGCAGTAGTCTTCACTGACAGTACCACTATCTTATGTTAGGTCTGTGATCCCGGCGTCCTATAATGATATTAGTAACAATATCTCGTAAAATGTAGGGCTTGTTAGTTTATTGTCCAAGCGCCTATTATCTTATTTATATTGTTTGCCAATGTTATGTGCGGTTGTAATGTAAGGAATGATTATTATAATTTCTCGAAAATCAAGACATAGCGCTGTCAACAGTGACGTGGTGAGGCCGCATTATGCTATTTTCACATGTAGACGCCACGAGCCTAGCTTTTCCAGCAGTCTCCCACAATATATATACATACTTACCTGAATTATGTATCTTTCTCGAATCTGACCAATGTAAAATAATTTATGTAAATTGTGGTGAGAAAAAAAGTTGATTGATTAATTTGTTCTATTGTCTTTACACAGGGAGAAAACCAGAGGAATAAGTTTGTATAGAATGAACGCCAATGACCTCGTAATCGCGTTTCCTCTTCAGTATATTTTCGTGAAAATAGTTCAACTTGCTATACACAGAGACTGTAATTATAATAACTTATTAGACCTCAATTTCTTTAAAACATAACTGAAGTACGAGAATTGATATATTGGATGACTAAAACAATACACAATTTAAACTTAGTTAGGTTATAGGTTTATATATATAGTTATTAATTGTATCTACAGCTTTGTATACCTACTCGTACTGTTGATTGTTTGCGTACTTAATGAACTGCCCTCGTGAACTTAGAACAATTACTTGAGCTGTTTGTAGACTCTATCATACTACATTTTAGGTCGCATTTTGCGAAGTACAGTATCTACACGGTCGCTAATATGACACATCGAGTTGTAGATCGGCGAACACTGGCCCGGCTGGTAACGGTAAATTATTTCATCACCACTGCTCTCAAAACGGTGAAGGGAAACATCGCGAGGAAACCGGCATGTCCTGGAAACAAAAATTCGAAGACATATGACATCTACCAGCCCGTAATGGTTCCGCGTGGCTGCTTACGGCCTACTCCCTCTCACCGAGAGAAGGACCTTGTCCCAGCAGTGGGAACATGTTAGAGGTTGATTATGCTATGATCTGTAGTTCATATTCTGTTGTACTCATTTTAAAAATGTTCGAAAAAACAATGTAAATTCAAAGACGTCATAGTAAAAATGAGAAAATCGAAACGATCTGTTAAATCGATGGAAATATGAAGATTCCCGTCCTTGAACTCCTTGACGCGCGGTACGGACAATGTATGGCGTTAGTATGAAGTTACAAAGTCGTGACGTCCTTCTATGATAGTGCTGTCCTTGTCTAACAATTATTTTAAAACGTTTATAACTTGCTTATTTTTAAAGCTTTTAACCTTTTTATAATATTGATTCCACTATTTGGAAACAAATATTATTTGAGCTAAAATAAAAATAAATGTAATCATCCCTATTTTACTAGCATAAACTAATGTAATTAATTTTGACTAGTTTAGTAAAACATAAAAATGTTTGTTACTCTATGTATTAACTAAGTTTATCTGAAATATATGAATACACTGTTATATTAAGAACAGACTGTCACGTAGGTAGAATCTGTTCAATTACTCAGTTCACATTGCCATAGACAATTTTGTCAATTACCTTGTAACTTACCCACGTAAACTGACTTATTCAACAGACTCTATGAGTGACGAAGATGACACTCTACGAAGTCGAATCTTTTTCTTACCGTCGATGTGCCATATGTTATATTTACGACCGGGTAACTAAGTCTTGTAGGTTCCCCTGGCTGGAGGCTTTGAGTCCGCTTAGGCAGCCACAGGATAGTCCGGTTAAGTAGTCACGACATCTCAAGGTCAACTACGAGATGCCATACACAAAAAAAAACAAAGTCCTGTAGATATGAAGGATTGATTGTCAGTCCCACGGCCTTAGAATACTTAGGAAAATTTTTGATAACATATCTAATAGCTTTTGGCTGAATAACTTTCGCGCAAATTGATGTGTCTATATTAAGTTAATTGAATGGGCTTGATGGGTGCGAATATCTAGTAGATACGATCCTCAAAATTACTTTTAGGTAAAGAGAAAAACTTTAGACCAATGCATTACAAAATACGTACTTACCGTAAGTATGTATCGTAGCATCTGACTACGAACTTCAGACATCCCCGTGTTTCAGGACATAGTTCCTCTCAACATCTAGCCCTTAGTAACATGTGTAGCCCACATTTCAAGGCAGTTGCAGTTCGTAGCTGCACGTCTCCGATGCAACCGATGGCTTGTGGGTACCCTGCCAATAATCTCTCAACGTACCTAAACAGGTATTCACTTTAAAAAAACGGTGTCTCGGTGTTCCAGGTCGGGGTTCATCCAGTTTTCTACATTCTAAATTTTTGTGATATTATTTAAGACTGTTATTCAAGACGTACATACCAATGTCTAATAAGACATCAAAAAAATCACTGTTATTTTAGCCAAGTGATAGCGTTGTACCAATAATACAAGTAAAACAAGTAGTTAACAATACATTGACCTAACGTTATCCAAGTTCTTTCACACAACATTGATAAAAATACTACAACTACCTACTTTTTTTTTGTTACAGTAAGGAACAGAGATATTCGGGGATGTTCAGAGATCATACGAAACTGTGAGGCTCTGGGTGTGAACCTTCCTTCGGACCAACAAGGGAGGTACATCAAGATGTTAATTGACGACAAAAGGCAATGGCCCAGGGCACAGACAACGAAGACAACGTCAAAAGACTTCAAACTCAAGTTTTAGCGTTTTTATACAGTTTTTTTTTTATCGTGTTTATAGTAGATTGTAAATAATAAATTATTATTAAGTAGTATAATCTTTATTGTTTTTATTTTTGTTCTGATCTTTGGTCTAATCCAACTACAACCGACTCCCAGTTTGTTAGTTTTCTCAAAAGCTGATAAAGACCGGAATAAAACGATTAGGTACTTCTCTACAGAACTTCATATTCAAACAAAAAGGGAAATAAAAATGGAGTTTCGAGAAAACGGCTGGTTGAAGACAATGGATGATGGCACGTAGCAAACTATAAACACAAACGACGGACGGACTAATTAACAAACGTACCCAACACTGATGTAATTGAGGTAAAAGTTTTAACATAGAGCCATAAGGTACAGAATGACGTGACCTAAACTGAGTAAATTATACAGGCTGTAAAAAAGACTCATCACGAAGCCCCCCTGCTGTAAGTACATCAAACTACTCCAAACTTTGTGCTAAAATATTTACTTAGATAAAACTAAATTTAGGTGTAAATTCTCTGTTTACGATAGTGCATAATGTCACGTGCCTACACACAACATTGTGGTACTACAGAGATCTTGGGAGTATAAAAAGTTAACTTATAACATTTAAAACATGTTTACGTAAAAAAAAACAGAAGGTTCCCAGGTCCTTACCGTCCTGTGCGAATAAAAAGATAGAAATATTGTGTTTCGTTGAAAGAATAACAGGAAGAACAACGACTCCCGGCTTCGTTAATATATTTTAGTATTACACCATCAGCCATTTACCATTCGGTTATAATAACTTGCACCTCTCTCTTGATATTATGTTTATGAAACTTGACTGGGTTTACAATTTTAAGGGCCATCCACATAGTCCGAAGATCAAACAAATAATCCTGGTAACTATTAATTACAAACTATGCATGCATGCTGCAAATCGCGAGCGTGCGTCATGAGAATTTACGTTTTGTCACGGACATAAGGTTTAAATAGCAATGAACGACGCTCATTCGTGAAATGTATCAACTGTTGTGTTTGTCCAGGAAGGACCTAATCTTAAAACAAATGAACGCTAATCGTGTGTCAATAAAACAAATGCCAATCACGTGTCCAACCGTTGAAATTACCCCAAATTAATGGTAATTGTTGTTAAAATGGCCCAAATATGTCCATATTTAAATACTAGTATCTAATCCACATTATTGTAGGTACTTAATTAAGTCTTTGTTTGAACCACAATTCTTAAAGATAAGCGTGCAAAAATTTGACTGCAAGGACTTCGGGTCTTAACCCTGATGAGAATTAGGAAGAAATCAATGATTGATGATGAATAGGAAGTTACCCTACTAACCTACTAACCATTCGTGTAGGTAACAATTCCATACAAACATATTTAGGGTACGTACTTCTTTATATATCGATCATTTCCGACGGGGCGATCAAGGCACCTACCAAGTACCTTCTACTAGGACCTATTGTTGTTGTTATTTTGCTTTTTGTTTTTCACGAACTGTGTCCAAATAAATATTTTTCTTACCTTCCTACTTCCTCTACCGCATTTGGTCGGAGCTTTAGATAGGAAAAGTAATCCATGCCCATTAAATGTCTCTAAAATCCTGTTTGAAAGAGGCCTGGCAATCGACCCAGGGGTTTATTATAAATGTTGCTTACAGGCTGCGTAACCATAAATTTTTGACGTTCAAACGTCTCTTACCTCGCATTACTCGGTCTTAAGATTGAGTAAGACATGCTTGTAGAGTCTAGGGAACGTGGATTGTTAGGATCGCAGCACTGCCTTTAGGTGGTGGTGCCCTATGCGTTCTGGTCTAGCAATACACGTAAGCAAGATTAAAAAATAATGGGGTTAATATCTAGGTTCTTAATAAAAATCTTAAATTCACTTACTGATAACGCAAAACCGAAATCGATGGGTGTAGAAGCATTAAATATTGCGCAAGTGTGCCTTTTATAACGAAAGTTAGTGCTCAAATAAGAAAGGAATATTGAAAATTCATCCTTTATTGGGGTTAAATAGGAATTGGCGATGGGAACGCATCGGGCGCACGGATTATAATCACTCTAAGGGTCTATTTCAGACGAATGATGTCCAGTTCTGGACATAGGCCCCCCCCAAGCATCGCCAAATCTACCGGTTCTGTGCTTATCGCATCCAGCGGATTCCTGCGGCCTTCGGTCCAACTTGTTGGAGACAATCTCTTAACTTCTGATTCGATCACGCAGGAAAACTCCAAGTGTTGAAAACCCTAATCGATGTGTTTCAATCTCTGACATTTTGGGTATTATGACTCTGTGGTTCTAATCGGTGGGAATGGCAATATCTGTAAGAAAAAGCGAATAAAAAATGGAGTTCAATGAAAAGTGGCTTTTAATTTCGGTATCTTCGATCTGTACTAAAAATATAAATTAAATACGTGGTCAAGACGTCCACACCAAGCATAGCTCTGTCCATTGCCATTTGGGTGACTTTTAGTTTCCTAATGAGGCCCATTGTCTCGACCACGTTTCAGTGCCATAGGTCATCACTGGCAACACGCACTGGTCTAAGACTTTCGTCTTGAAACATTGTTGTACCTATGTGGGACGATAATATATTGCGTAGCCTCTCGAATGCTGCCCAGCAGAGTCGATAAAGTCATAATCACCTGTAGGCATTACAATATTTAATTTCTGTTTTTTATAGTTTTAAAGTGCACCAATTTTTTTGTGCCATAAAACCATTAAACGCATTTTTCTATTTTTTTTTCTTTCATCTGGAATTGGCAGCAGGATTTACGATCACAGGTCATTACCAGACAAGAGGACGTTGCTACCCATCCTCTTACCATTCCTTGGTTGCCTTTAACGACTCCCGCAGATGAAGAAAATGTGGCCTCTTTACCTATCCATAGTCAAACTCAAAAATCAAAGCATTTAATTGAATTAACCACTTTTAAATTGTCACTCAGAATAGAGTATTCAGAAAGATGAAGCTAGTTGCCCATTCCAAAGCGTAAATGTAGGTTCTTTGAAGAAGACCGTGTAGGATACTCCTTGAACACTCTTTAAAATAATTATTTTGGTACAGAATATTAGTAACGTCAGGTACAGTGGAGTTCCATAATATGTAGTATATGACCATTTTCATGAATCAAAAATATATAGGCAATGGTAAGTTTCATAAAACAGGTTTCTCTTACAATAAATTCAATTCAATGCAATCCGTGACATCATGTGACTACATTATATCAATAGTATTGCTACAGACAAAGACTCAAAAAATTGTGCGCAATCCCATATTCATATTGTTTAGCGCAAAGTTAAGTTCACAAATACATATACAATTTTTCTATGAAAAACATCTTGACAATTTGAAATATCTCGAAGTTTTAAACAAATAGGTAGGTAGGTATAGCCTTCGGTCGCGGGCTTGCTGACGGCGCACATTGGGTAGCTCGCCGTCCGGTAAGGACCAGGCCCGGGTCGGCGCGACGGCGGCGGCGCTTCGTGTTCCACGCGCGCCTCAAAGAGATGTCAGCACTAACTGACGGGGTCCGTTAGGGCTGATAACTGCCAGGATCGCGGGTGGTCCAAAAGAGCATCCCGTGGGCGCTGGCACAGGCAAGTGAAGGAACACGGGTGGTTTTTAGTCAGCAAAAGTGTGACCCGCCATTTCATGATTTCCTACCAAAAAAAAAACAGATTGATACAGTCCTGTTACGAACGGCAACATTGCATTATTACTCGTATTTCTAGCACCAAATATATTTTATATTGTTTTTGTTCAATATTCTTTTAATAACTATTTGGCTTTATTATTACGTTCAATAATTTTTTACTAATAAAATATATCAAAAAAGTTGCCCACCGGAATCGGGAACAGGGTCCTACCGGTGGTCAGGGCTCCAGAGAGAGGAACCTCCTGATAATGCGAGCCGTGTCCAGAAGTACCGCTTTCTGAATCATACCCTTGATCCAGCTGCCCAACGAGAGCCTCCTCTGGTGTTGGTCGAGGCTCTTCGCTATTAAACCATTGGCTATCACGGCTATCGGTACAATGTCAACAGAGTCCACGCTCCACATGTCGACAACCTCGTGCGCTAAGTGAAGATACTTGTTTTTTTATCTCTTTCATCTTTCACGAGATTCACGTCATGAAGGACAGTGATATCAACAATCATTGCACGGCGTTCTCGTCGATCTATCACCACAATATCAGGCATATTGGCTACAATAGTCCTGTCATTAATGATAGATCGATCCCAGTACAATGTGACATGATCGTTCTCGAGGACTGGGTCGGGCACATACCTGTAGTACGGCACTTCCGATTCCACAATGCTGTACTGCAAGGCGAGTTGCTGGTGTATAATCCTAGCCACTAGATGTATGTATAATATGTGATGTGTGTATATGCAAGTACTCGCCGTTAGCAAGACGAGAACGACCGGAAACTATATGTCGGATAGATTCACCGGGACAGTGGCATGCCCAGCAGATGTCAACCGTACCGTCCTTGACAATATATTTCCGAAAATTCTTCGTCATGATATCTTCATTCATAATCGCACAGACAAAACCTTCGGTTTCCCAAAAGAGGCCGCCGAAACGCAACCAGGATACAGATGCCAAAAAGTCTACATCAGGTCTATGGAGGACCCGAAAAAAGCATCCGTGAAGCTCTTTGCCTTACCATACTTCCTGACGATCGTTAGTAGCTAGTACTGCAGGTTTGCGCCATTTCTCTTTCGCCAAGGAGAGCGGGGTGAGGCCCTTATCCACTGCGACCACATCTCGATCCATCCACACATCGGCTTCTAGAAAATATTCCCTGAGACTGAATATCTCGCGATTGTGTAGGGTCTTAAAAAGCCTCGTCCTCCACACTTTCGCGGGATATACAGTCTCGTTACCGATGAACGTGGGTGATGCATTCGGTTTGCAGTCAGCAGTGTACGGACCCTTCTATCCAGAACGTCCAGTTTGGTCTGAGTCCATTTGAGTATTCCGAAAGAGTACGTCAAAACCGGCATAACCCAACCGTTGAACGCGCTCACCTTGTTTCCGCCTGATAGAAGACTATTAAATACTTTCTTCAGGCGGTCAAAGAAGCGCTCCTTCAACCATTGCTTCATGTCAGTACCATTGATGCCCAACGTTTCCGACATACCCAAATTCTTATAGTTGTCGGATGAGGAGAGGGCTCTAAGGTTTATGGAATCCGAGAGTTGAGTTACCACGGATTCCACAATCTCCCCTCGCTTTACCTGCATGACCGCACATTTGCCCACACTAAATTCCATCCTGATGGCGCTACTGAAATATTCAGTTCCTTTCAGTAGCTCCATGAGTTGCAAATTGTTTGGGGCAAAGATTTATGATTTTTCTTTCGTATATGATTTTCCTTTCGTATATGATTTTCCTTTCGTATATCCTGAAACCTCCCAAACCTAAGCCCAAGGTTCTATACAGGCGTTGTTTTGCGCGGATGAATGTCGAGAAGATCAAAGAAGATGCATCTGCGATCGATTGGGAGCCCTTGACGGAAGCCACTTCAGTTGACAACAAGGTTGCCATCTTCAATGATGTTGTAAGCAACCTTTATAACATCCATGCTCCCGTCAAAAAAGTTAAGTTAAAACGCCCACCTGCTCCATGGATGACTAGAGGTATACAGATGGCAATGCGACGTAGGGACCGCGCGTTGCGCAAATTTAAAAGGGATCGAACTGATGACAACTGGAATTTATTCAAGGCTGCAAGGAATATATGTAATCAGATGATACGCAATGCTAAACGCCGACATATTCTTGATACTATCAACTCTTCCTCTTCTGCCGATATTTGGAAATTTCTTGGAACTCTTGGTATCGGCAAATCGCGACATTTAGATTTTCCTAGTTCAATTGACTTAGACGATCTCAACCGGCATTTCTCCACCGTTACTATCATGGATCGTCTAACCAAGCAAAACACTCTGTCTCTAGTTTCTGGTCTAACGCGTCCTCACATAAATCCTTTCAGTTTCATTTCAGTTGAACCGGGAGAAATCAGAAAGATAATTCTCTCCATTAAATCGAAAGCGGTGGGATGTGACAATATAACCCGTGGTATGATTATAACCATTCTGGACCAACTCCTACCCGCAATTACCCATATAATAAATTTTTCCTTGTACACCGGAGTATTCCCTTCCCTGTGGCGCAAAGCCTATGTTCACCCGCTACCTAAGGTTTCTAATCCCTCTCTTCCTACTGACTTCCGTCCAATTTCTATCCTTCCCTTCCTATCCAAAGTGCTCGAGGCCTGTGTCCACAAACAATTCTCCAACTTTGTTCATTGTAACTCAATTATTAGTCCTCTTCAATCTGGGTTTAGGCCTGGGCACAGCACTGTTTCCGCCCTTCTCAAAGTGACTGGCGATATAAGGGCAGGACTGGAAGACACCAAAGTGACTGCTCTGTTGTTGGTTGATTTCTCGAATGCTTTTAATACCGTCAGTCATGACATCCTGTTAGCCATTCTGTCTTATATTATGGTCTCTCCCGAAGCACTGAAATGGTTCTCCTCTTACCTTCAGGAACGTCAGCAGTCCGTTCATGTTGGGGATTCTTCTTCTTGCTGGTGTGATTTGGAGACTGGCGTTCCTCAAGGCGGTATACTTTCTCCTCTTCTGTTTTCTATTTTCATTAATCTTATAACTTCCGAACTTCAGTGTGCGTATCATCTGTATGCCGATGAATTGCAGTTGTACTGTCACGGGAAAGTTGATGAATTACCAGACACCATCGACAGATTAAATAGGGACTTGGTAGCCATAAAAACCTGGGCTGACAGATTTAGTGTAGCAGTAAACCCTACGAAGGTGTCAGGCGATAATCATTGGCAGTTCTCGTAGCATTAGTAAGGTGGATGGTACAATATTGCCACCAGTACTCTTCATTGGTACGATAGTTCCTTTTAGCACTGACGTGAAGGACTTAGGCTTGCACATTGATAATACCCTGAACTGGCCTACTCAAGTTGCTCGGGTAAGCCAGAAGGTTACCGGAACGTTGCGGGCTCTGTACCTTTTGAAAAATCTATTACCATCGAGTACGAAGACAATGCTTGTGCAGTCCTTAATTTTCCCCATCCTCGATTTTGGTGATGTGTGCTACTATGACCTGAATGCAGATCTCCTCGACAAACTTGACCGTCTCCTCAATAATTGCATTCGATTCGTTTTCAATCTGCGTAAATATGACCATGTCTCTGCACATCGGTCGCTTCTAAAGTGGTTGCCCATACGTCAGCGCAAAGAGCAAAGGGCGCTGACCACCTTGTTTTCATTTCTTGACTCTACCTCTTCCCCTGGTTATCTAGCCCCCCACTTTCAGTATATTTGCGCCAACCACAATAGAAATCTTCGTTCATCACACAATCGTCTTCTTCAAAGTCCCACTCACCGCACAGACTTCATTCACTCTTCCTTCTTCGTTCAGTCTATCTCTCTGTGGAATGCACTCCCCCAAGAAATCAGGATGGCAACCAACCGATTAGCCTTTAAAGTTAAAGTTCGTGAGCACATTCGCAGGAAGCTGGCAGTATCATCATAACGGTATAGTTTTCTAATTGATTGTCTTATTAGTTTTTAGTATATTCATTTATTTGTGTTTATATTTATTTATAATTAGGTATATATATGTATTATATATATAGTTTAGGTATCTTTATATTTAAATATTTATTCCTAAATGTTTTTTTTATAAATTGCACCTACCAATGTTTGTCTCTGCATCACCCAAAGGTTGACTGGTAGAAAATGCCTAAGGCATTAAGTCCGCCTCTGTACATGCTTGTGCGAAAGTATTAAATAAATAAATAAATTTATAGGTCATCCATGTAGAGTAGGTGAGATATAACTTGACCACCTCTCCTCAGCCGATAGCCTAGTCCTGAATTCTCCAGCAGTGTGCTTAGAGGATTCTAGGCTAAGCAGAACCAAAGCGGACTCAAACTATCACTGTGAAATATGCCTCGCTCGATCCTTATCAAATCGCTATTCCTATGGATACTTCGACGTCATCCAGCATATGGTTTAGCTGGGTGACCCGCACCTAATCCGATAGTCGTTGCGTCGACACGTTGACAACTTATTATTTATTGTTTTTTTTTTTTTTTTTTACTTTTTTTAATATGTTCTCTGTACCTGTACTTTTGACATAAACAATGACATGTATATGTAATGCTTTAAGTAATATATAATTGATTTTTTTGTGAATGTGAGGACTATGTGGGTCATGGTACGAGTATTTTTGTTTCAGATAGTTTAATCATGGTATCGCAGTTTGAGTAATTTATGCGGTCTACTCAAATGTCCTTTCTTTACTAATGTTCGTCTAATCGTTGAGCTCCTTAGTTCAGAGTTGAGCTGCATGATTACTGACAAATGCGTGCACTGACTGGACAGGTCCACCAGATCTGTGTGGTTCATTCCTCAAAAGACCATTTCAGACACCAATCTACATGGTCTTCACATGAACTGACCAAGATTATGTCTGGACTATAAAAGAGACTGTGACCTCTGAGTTTGTTTCGGCCTTTCTTCTCAGAGCAGTCAGATAGGAAACGTCAATCTCATCTAGCTTTTAAAATATGATTGACATGAAAAAGTGTTTTGTACAAACCTACTTACAGAAATAAAATCATTAATCATTTATCAATTTGATATCTAGAGTATTTAGATATTTATGTTCCGAAGAGTACCTAATTGTCACATATTTTTGACTGCATTACCGTAACATACTGAACTGTTAAATGATGTATAAGTTTGTATAGAACGTTATGATCATTAAAAGGCTTACAATATTTTGAAATATTGTCACTGCCAATATATTAGTGAACTTGACTGTACCTACCTAATCGTTGACTATACAAACTGCTTACCTTCTTCATGGGTGTTTGGTTTGGTCTTTTACTACATAGGTACTTGGCAGTTTCTGGTCCCTGTTTATTAATTAGAAACCCCAAACCCGCATTTTCTCAATTGGCAATATGACACTGCCCGCGTTTTACCCACATCTAGTGATTGCTCCAGAAGGTAGGTAAGTATATATACAACGTGTTCCTTTTGGTCTCTAATAACTCTAGGGTATAATGAGACCATGTCAAAGAATCAAATGGCATATGAATTATTTATCTTATTTGTACCGTACAATCAAAAAATATTAACACTAGACTGTCGATGTGTGTCTTAGTTTCATTGATGTTCTTGTATGACTAAAATATTTTCATTCAAATCAATAATTCTTACTTAAAGCTAACGAAATGCGACGTTGTCATATTTCATGCAAGGATGTTTTACATAAATAATCGGAGAATGTTGTATGAAAAATGAAAACAAAAAAATTAAACAGAAAAATAAGTCACAAGCAAGTTGTTTCTTTGACATGGTGTCATTAATACACTAGAGTATTAATTTTACGCTTGAGGATATGAAAAGGAACACGTTGTGTAGACTACCTACATAGTGACAAGGGTCTACGAACAGACAAAACCGCAAAGGCAATGAACTGACGACTATCGATTCTTGGGTTATCTTCAATAAGCCATTATTATAAACAATGATAAGTTGTTACACGATGCGTACCTACATTTAAATAAATAAATATTGTAATAGGTACCTACTGATAGAGCTCATTTCCGTGTCAACTTTGAACTTTGTCTTGTTTTAATAAGATGTAGGTGGGTTGGATCTTTCCTTGAAGACCCAGACCTATTATTCAATTTATGTTTTTTAAATGGTAGGTAATGGCAAATTTGATTTATTTATGTGACATTATGTGTTTTTTGCATTGATATCACAATGCTTGGTTTGAATTCTATAATTTTTTAATTATAATTCTTTGATAATGTTGATTTGTATGACGAGTTAGGAGTTGGTTTCAGTCTATCCATCGTATGAAAGATAATATGGCTAGAAACAACGAAGAAATTTCTACCGAGATGAAGACCGATAGAGAAGGAAAGAAGAAAAAGTCATGTTGCGAAGACCCCAAATAAATTGGGATGAGAAATGATTGTTTAGAAAGTAGGTACATGAAAAAGGTGTTTAGAAATTTTGTGATCCCTGTACACTCTAACTTGAATATAATTTATTGAATAAATATAAAAATGTAAATTATTTATTAATTTTTTTCATAAAATTTAAACTCGTCAGCTATATTTAAATTTTAAAATAAATAATCATTAAAAAATGATAGAATGTAAAACAAGCATAGTAATTTCAACAAACACATTATGTCAAATATTTAAATCTAAAGTGTAGTGTCATTTAAAAAATCATTCATTGAATATTATCATTTGTCAAGTAATAGAGCTGTCAGTTTCTCTTTAAATGTTTGGATTGGATTTTTTAAATAAAATCAGAAGGGCAATTCACGTCCGCCCGGGCTGTTTTATTTCACGCACTCGGTATACAACGCTGCGTAAGCCGCACCGAAAGTGGAAAATCGAACAGTGATTTCGCTAGTATGCGCTCTGTTGGATTCTCAATACTCGGCTCAAGTACCTACCGAGAGTTCAAAATACGTTGCGCGAAAAAAACGGTCGCGTAAAAATTCGCTCGTGCATACCTGGGCGAAGAGGTTAGCAAAACTCATTGATACCTAGCTAGTAAGGAACTACTTTGTGTTCCTAGTACCTGCATATTTATTAGAGGATTAATTATATTTAATACGAAGAACGTGCTACATTCATAAGCACTGTGCTCTCAAGAAGTATTGAGGTATTTATTTCTTTCAGATGTCATTATGTAGATCATCGGTTACTTTAAAACTGCACGCCCCGCCACAAAAATTACATAAAAACATTTGAAAAGTGTAGGTATGCAACCAGCTGTCTAGAAACTAGCTACCTACAACAATTCTAACTTACTATGTGTGTGTTTCAGTATTTCATTTGCGATCGTTCAAAGGCGAACCCACGGGCAAATTTTTAATGGCGCCCTGAATTTTCAACGCTGTGCTTAGCGCTGAGGGTTGAAAATCCAACATAGTATTTTTTGACGCGCTGTACTTCTCAGTGCCCGGCTCATCACCGAGGGTTCCGAAACTGCCAATTTGGTGGTCATTCGATTCAACTCACATCAAACGCATCGCTGTTTTGTCCACCGTGTTGTCCGGGCGTTTCCTCCCGCTTTATGCGAAACAGGACCCTCCCGAAACAAACGTGTCCGGTGATGACCTGTGTCAGGCGGAAGGTAAGGATGCCGTGGCGCCTCTCCAACCACTCCTCAAAGAGGGGACTTACCGTCGCTATTGTGGCGTGCCCAGCACTGGATTGCGACAATCGCACCCTCCATGTCGCCATGAGATCCCGCCGGAGCTTTGTCCGCTGTGCCGTAATTTCTCGCGGTAGCGGTGTTACACCCCGGCGTTTTGACTCCTGCGGCGTTCTGGCTCTCCGCCAAATCCGGCCCCACCCGCGCCAGTCAACGACGTGCGGTGACAGAGCGGGGCTGGTGAACGACTAAAAAGCCTACCTATTGAAATTTCAATTAATTATGTACTATTTTTTTGTCATAGTGGTCGAACATACCTGGTTATTGGTATGCCTAGGTACTGCTGTAAATTAAAAAAATAAATAGGTAGTTACCTACCTACCACGAATTTTATGTGCTATTTTAATTTGAATTCTTTTGGGAATGTAACACTAGAATACACACGATTATTTACAAATCTTAATTTTATTGAGATTTTTCGCATAATTATAATTAACTTTAACGCATAACAATAATAAATATTTATCAAAAACGAGTGATTTCATTCTCCTTCGGTTTAACTTCGGCCGCTGCCGCAAGCTCGCGCTCGTCGTTTCTTCGGACGATGAAAATTGCTCTGTGGAAGATAAAAAGGAAATGGTTAGACTCTTGTCATACTGTCCGTTTGAACCCGCGGGACGCAGCTAGTGAGAAACAAAAAACTACAAATATCGAAAGGACAGCAGGGTTGACTGCTTCTAGGCAGACGCAGACGCCGACGAAGAGATATACTCTATTTGAAAAAAAATATTGACACTTAAATTTAAATAAACCTATTTTACAGTCCGTTCAACCGATTTTGACTTCTATTACGTCGGTGGCATGACAAATGGCAGCTGCGGTAAACAGTTTTTGCTTCATCCATAGGCCAACAAAATAGTTCTCAAAATCAGCTGAACGGACTGTAAAAAGGTTAACCTATTTAAATGTCTAATCTTATTCCTAATGGTGAATAGCTATACGTTTGTCTCGCTCAAGAAACGTACAAAAGATTGTAGATCCCGTGTAAGTAAAAGAGATACATAGACCGTATACAGGTTGGCAGAAACCTCGACACTCCAACTATACTTTGAATTCAGCACATGATTCTAGACCCATTAGCGTAGAAATTTTTCGTCGGTTATTAATAAAACAGCTGTTTCATAGATAAGTGCAATACCTACGCGGTCAAAATATAAGTATGTCCCTGCCGCCATGTTTATTTAATAGTTGATCGACTGTTCACATTCACACCGTCGGCGTCGCGGCGGTTACTCCTTTGTCGCAGAGAGAGAGTACTCGCTCAGCGAGCAGTACAGGTACACTCGCTGAGAGACTGGAGCTTGAAACATGCGCATGCGCAACCAGCGAGTAATATCTCTCGTTTTTAAGTTGTTAGCTTCACTCGCTTGTCGTTAATCACCAGCGGTGGGATAGGTCCCTTTAAAGTGCTCTCGATGCACTAGATCTATCGTCAATTCGTCATTCGAAATTAACATTTAATTGGAAGGAATATTCGGTATAACAAAAACATGGTTTTTCACAATCATATATAATTTTGAGAAAACAAAAAAAATGCGCATAGTCTCGTCTACGCTAATGGTGCACCCAAATTGAGACATGTTTGTCGCAGTCATTTGTTCTCGTGTTGAATAAATGGTGGTAACGTTTTTAATAGCTCAACTACATAATCGTCACTGTTGTTTAAAAATATTACTTGGCTGAGGCTAATGGAGATCGATGTAGATAAAAAAAAAACACCTATTTTGACTCATCAAACCAAACAACTTGGAGGAATTAACGTGGCACCTGGCTCGGTTTTTTTTAAATATTGATTTATAGTTTTTAAATGTTAAATATTACAGAAGTTCTTAAACATTGGCTGTTTTGAACTTTATAAGTCCAAGTATGGTAAGATATTAAAACAAAATAAAGTAATGTTTATTTTTATTTTTTGTAACTGTGTATACTCAACAAACGTCATTCGAGCCAGCCACCATGTATTAACGCGCGAATTATCGCCCCTGTGTAATTTTTTCCCCAAATCAGTGACTTGTAGAAAACTATAGTCTTTTAGTTTGATGAGTCAATAAACCTGGGTGTTTTTGGATCTACACGATATCTTCATTAGCCTCCGTCAAGTACCTTTTCCAACTAAGGTCAATAGGTCAATATGGTCAGTTACTTTTTGGACCCTGTTTTATGTCATCGAATAAGAACGTTTCGAACAGGTATAATTATTTTATAGAAGTAGAAAGAAAGAACAATAGGTTTATGTCAAAGAAACACGTGCAGAGGAAAAAGACAAAACAAAACAGACTAAAATAAACAAATAAGACTCAATGTTTCATTGTAGGCAAAAAACAAATGAGTGTTTATTTTATAGCAAGCTATTCCTTGTTAAGTTCATCCATAATTCTTGCAAAGTATTGTTTGATCAAAATGTAAGTAAGTGTTTTCATTATTTTTCAATCGGTATAGGTACTTGTATGTTACTTACTAGTACTAATATCTTGTATTTACGAAAGATTCAAAAGCGATTTTCTCCTAAAGTAACAATTTCTTTGTTTTTCTGACACATTTCTATCAAAGAAATGTGTAATAAAACAGTAATTTCCCAAAGTTGCAATATCAATTTCACGATACTAATGCTTTTTCATATCGCATAACTGTAAGGTATATTTATGATCGTGGTCGTTCCACCCCAGCATTCCCATCAACAGAAGCGATATGTCAAAAACAACTCGCGTGACTTTTACAAACGTAAGTCAAACAAGATTGAAACAGGATTTGATTCGTTTTCCACTTTCAATCCTTCCATATTGAATGTCATATCGTTTCCTATTTCGCTATCATGTTTACGAGGTCCCTTGGAATATCAAACGTGTAAGATATGATACGAAATGTAAATGTGGCGCACTCCTTTACTATTTTAGTCTGTATACTGATATTCAAATTCGAAATTATCAGGCGCTCATTCTAAATTGGGAAACCAGTACATAATTAACCTGTTCTAATGATGAGCGTCATTATTTTTTTGTGAGATGATGGAGTAGGTGGTACTTACCTACATAATTTTCTATAATTTCCTCCCCACTAAGTTAAGCTAAGTTAGTCTGTCCAACCACCTTTTGAGGTAAGTGACCAGGGTGTTGTGGCGCAGTTTTTTTTTTGGCTTGGCAATCATCAAATGACTTCTCCCGCTCTGTGTGGAGAGGGAGGGCGTGTCAGACTTTTACTGACTAAAACCCACCCGTGTTCCTTCAGTTGCCTGTGCCAGGGCCACGGTATCTCTATCGAATTTCCCGCGACCCTGAGGCATCGGCCCTATCGGCCCCGTCATTTAGTGCTGACATCTCTATGAGGCGCGCGTGAAACACGACGCGCCGTCGACCTGGTCCTTACCGGACGGCGTGCTACCCTTTGCTCGCCGTCCGCAAGTCGCAAGTCCGTCTGGGCTAGGCCTTTGTCAAGCAGTGGACTAAGATAAGCTGAGTTAATTGAATGATTGACTGGCTAATTAATAATAGCATGGGACTGGGCTTTTCATTTGTTTCATATTGTTACATTTCTAATGTAGGTAGGTACCATATCCAACCATTCAATCATTCATGATTAATGGCTAAGAGTTTTTTTTGTAAATAATGATTTGAAATTGCAAAGAGCACGTTAATCTACGCACCAACCCATACATCATGAAAATAAACTAGTGGTTGAAATAACCTTGAGTTTTACGGTAGTTTTAATTAACGATTGGACTTCTGTTAATCCATGGAATGAAACTGTTACTTCAATTAGTCTAGGATGACCGCTGGACGCCGGTGGCGTTAATTGAATTGGATTGAGGAAAATTGAGACTCAGTAATGTAAGGTGTACTGTAGGATTTTATGTCATTTTAATGACTGTTTTTTGGGACTGTGATCTGCAAAATGTTCCGTTAAAATAATATTTAGTATCGATGATATCAACTTCGGGTTTTGGGTACTCTGGCTGTATTTTGGAGCTTCATTTATTTACATTTTAATGTTGACCAGGTAGGTACCTAATACGCAGTTGAAATCCGATGATTCCAATTGAATAAGCAGTCTCAGGTAGAGCCTGTTTAAAAATTACTACCTGTTCAAATTATTAACGTCAAAGAATGTGTCAATGAATAATTATTTATTCCACTTAAAAGTTAACATAACAGGATTCCATATGCCGTAGTGTTTTAGATAACAAAAAGGCTCCTAAAGAGGATTTCAAGTATACCGAGCTTGTGGATCCTGGCCAAAAATTGAACATCGATTTTTCTGAATCAAATTGGTCGTGAAATGCGATAGATTATGGAATTGGTATCGACAGGACCCCTGCGTATTGAACACAACGCAGCTTCCACCCAACATCTCATATTTTTTATGAGCATATTCGGTTATGCATCTGAGGAGTCAGAGAGACCTAGCAAGATTTGGTACTCCGAGAGTGCCGAATATGAAACCTAAGTATAACGTACTATAGTCTAAACAAAAACGTTTTATTTTATCTGGAAATAGATATTTCTGCCGAAAAACAATATTCAGTCGGATTCTACCACGTACCCGGTCCCGAGTCATGGACGGCTCTATCTAGGTTTTAATAATAATATTCTTGAATTTTATTCTCAGGATTCCAAATCCAATCTATCAATGAATTATTCTAACTTTATTTAGTAGGTAGGTATGCGCTTTGTTTTATCGTTCAGCTGTCACCCATTGTAACTGGAAAGTTATTTGAACGATAACCTAAGTAAGACTTTCGCTATCAACTTTATAGTCAGTAACTTATCATTCAATTGTGTGCTATTTAGATGAATAATAATAATGTTACATGAAAAATTCTTGGTGAGTTTTAAAACTGTTTTGCATAATCAGCCTATAATGTTCCCACTGCTGGGACACATGCCTCCTCTCTGTGAGAGGGAGTGAGCCGTAATCCACCACGCGGGCCCAGTGCGGGTTGGTAGATGTCACATGTCTTCGATTTTTTTGGATCTAGGACATGCCGGTTTCCTCACGATGTTTTCCTTCACCGTTTTGAGAGCAGTGGTCTGTTTTGATAGAAAAGGAAATACTTATATTATGTAGGTTGCTCGGGTAAGACATTCGTTTTCAATCCGTGGACAAACCAATATCAAAATACTAGTAATATGTACACATGCTAACGAAGAATAGTAACGAAGTCAAAACTGTATATTGAAAAACGTTTATTGCCACGAGGTGTGGGAACGAGTCTAATGCCGAAGATGTAGGTTTTAGAATTTGTCTGGATGTATGTTCCAGATTGACGCCATAATTTCTGAACGGATTTAGATGAAATTTGGCACACAGATAGTTTATAATCTGTATTAACACTGAAGGTACTTTTACTTTTAATGCCCGTTGTACGTTCCCGTGGGAACATCTAATCGGGCAAAACCATGGGCAAAAGACAGTAATCTCATTAACAGTTCGTTAATTGAATACATAATGGTATATCAGGAAGTTTCTTCAAACAAATCTGACACTAAGCAGTTTGGTGATTTATGTCACATTAGTCGATTTACGCGTTTCCGCGATCTAAAAATAATTTATCCAATAATAAAATAGCATTTCAATTTAAGTTAATAAATAAAAAAAAACAAAATGCGTAACCTTTACGAACGTCATTATAAACATTTCTAAATTGAGAACAAAAAGTCTATAACCGTTCAATACCATTACTTTTATTTAACGGTACGGCGGGCACCGGGGTTAATAATAACCGTAAATAAATTAGTTTACGAGATTTTATCAATTGGAATACGTACCTGTATTATATTATTATCAAGCAAGATCAATAAACAATCAACATCCGACAGAGAACCAAAGTTATCGACATAGCTCATAGAATTAGCAAGCTGAAGTGGCAGTGGGCCGGCCATATCTCGCGAAGAACCGACAACCGCTGGGGTAAACGAGTTCTTGAGTGGAGACCGCGACTCGGTAAACGTAGTATACGACGCCCTCCGGCCAGGTGGGATGATGATCTGCGAAAGACTGCAGGCAGATGCTGGATGCGTCAAGCTGAAGACAGGGCGCTATGGCGCTCATTAGGGGAGGCCTATGTCCAGCAGTGGACTTATATAGGCTGATGATGATGATGAAGATCAATAGAGGTACAATACAAGGTTCTCAAAAAATCCATAACGAAAATAGTGTGACGAAAATTACTGTGAAATTTCGTATGGTTCTAAGGTCAATTTAAAGGTACAGAATAAGAAGAATCGGTAACAGTTCAAGGCTATTACGGTTGTACCGTGATTAGAAATCGTTCTTTGGTCGCAGATGAACAAATTGTAGTTAGTAAGGGCGAACTCTCGCGCTGACCACAAGGTCGCTTTTTGTTGAGGTGTTGAAATATCAACAGCGATTGCTTAGGCGAGACGTGTAGCTATTCACTTGTTTCTTTACTATCTGTGTTTTCGAATGTTAAATGTGTGTTCATGCCTTCCTCGAAGGGTGACGTTTATCAGGTATGTCACTTAAGAGCCTAAAGACTACCACTACTGGACCAAGGCCCCCGCCAAGCACCGCCACTTTCACCGGTTCTGTGCTTCCCGCATCCAGCGGATTCCTGCGGCCTTCACATGGTCATCGGTCCACCTTGTGGGTGCCTTCCAACGGTACGTCTTCCGGTACGCGGTCGCTACTCTAGAACCTTTCAGCCCCATCGGCCATATGTTTGGCAATTCTTCGGGCTATGTCTGTTACCTTTGTTCTCCTGCGGAACTCTTCATTTCTGATTCGATCATGTAGGGATACTCCAAGAATAGCCCTCTCCTCCCTTTGGGTAATTAATAAGGCCCTAAATATTGAAATATTTTGATCAAAATATTTATCGACATAGACTAATAATCCAATTTAATTTTTTGTCTTAAGTAACTGGGAAACGAAGCTAAGAACAAAAAGCTTCAAAACGTGGCTTGCATACGATCGATAAAGACAAGCCCCTTAGCTTCTGGAGTAATGTTGATTAATGAGCTGTCGACGTATCTCCTTGTCTGAATGGAGCTAAAGATAAAAGTTCAGCGAGAGGATGCTAACTTCTTCGGCGGGGCACATGTGTGAGGATACATGAAAAACACATTAAGGAGAAAAGCTTGAGGATTTAACTTTTCGTTTGACTTTTTAACGTTTGCAAGCAAACTGCCAAATGGTTGATGGAAGATTTTCAATTAATTGAAAGAAGAAAGAATAATAGGATAAATTAAACAACAATAAAACACTCACGGTGTCATTGTACTTATCACTGTTTTTTTTTTATATAATGGACCAATGCTAAAAACGCGGCAATAATCATTTTGTCGAGTTATGAGAGTACCTAAATGGCGGGATGAACTTGACGCTACTAGGATGGATTGGTCCAAATTGGCACATTATTGAGTTGAGTTGAAAAGGAAAGGGAGGCCTTTTGCCCTGCAGTGGGACACCACAGGCTGATTATTATTATTTTATGAGAGTACATTTATGGAGCAGCAGTTTTTTTTGGATTTCTTGTTTCGTCACAAGTAAAAGTTGTTCATAGTGCTGAAAACAATGACCCCGAGGTTTTCAGTTATTTCAATTATCTACACTTTATTTTAAACATCGTTATATAATTAAAATCGAGTACAAAAAAAATCACTACATTGCAAAAAACCCAAGATTCTTCTCTCTTTTTCTGTGCCCTCGTCTCTTCCCGCTACGCGGGGTCGGCTTTTTTAATCTGTTGCGCCTTTCACTTCGCTGGTAAGTATCGTCATGTGTATTGCCATGCTTGAATGTTTTCCGGACTTTTGTCATCCAGGTAGTATGCGGTCTACCTCTCCCTCTCTTTTTTGTAGCCATGGAAAGGCACTTTTTCACGATATGGTCATTGGGTCTACGCATAACATGTCCATACCACCTTAGCTTGGACTCTGCACTCTTCTCATTTGTTTGTTTGTTTGTTTGGCATCTCGCAGGTCAACCGGGTTGTCGTCTGCTTAAGCGGACTTGCCTGTGGTTGCCCTAATAAATTAAGGCCTCCAGCCAGGACTTAAACTTAAATGCTAACTAAAAACTAAGCGACTACACGCTAAGGGCACCCCCTGTGGGGTACGAACCTCGGCTTAGGGCGTCGCTGGAAGAGGGCAGCAAATGACTAGCTGGATCAGGATTGGTGTTATTTTCGGACGAATTTAAAGCTACAGGCTCAGCGGCGCGGGCTTGCTCGAGCAAGGGTCGGGAGGGGCGAGGTCGGTAGGACGGCGATCGGGTTTTGGGCTTAATTAGGGCGCTGGTGGCCTTACTACTCTCCTGGAGGAGTGTAGTGGCGTCATCGGGGGCGATGCACTCTTCTCAGTAACAGGCGTTACTTTAAAACTCCCCTAACCCCCCCTCCTTCCGTTTAAAATTTTAAAGGTTAAATCCTACTAATACTATAAACGCGAAAGTTTGTGAGTATGGATTGATGTTTGTTACTCTTTCACGCAAAAACTACTGAACGGATTTGGATTAAATTTGGCACACAGATAGTTTATAACCTGGATTGACACATAGAGTACTTTATATCCCGATACTCTCACGTGATCAACATTTATGCGGGTGAAACCGCGGGGTGCATCTAGTTTATAATAAATATCCTCATTATCTGTCTAGCCTTTCTCCAACTATGTTGGGGTCAGCTTTCAATCTTACCGGATGCAGCTGGATACCGGTATTTTACATGGAGCGACTGCCTGTCTGTCAATACGACACCCTTTGATAAGACTGCAGGTTGTCAGAACATCGGGCTGTTGACGATCCGTAAAGACTATCAAAGATCCAAGAATTATGAAAGGCTTAACAACCTTTCAGAGTCGCATAATATGTTATGCTGATCAGCCATCCGCAGGCCGGCCGCGTTAAGCTTAGCTTTACGTGGTCGAACGACCCTTGCGACTGTAATTACTTAGCAACTAGCCCCTCAATTTATAATAGACGACCTTCTGCCCACGGCTTCGCCCGTATGGTTGTCCGAAATTATCCCAAGGGAACGTGATACCTGGACAAAAAGTTGCTTATGTCCTTCCCCATGACGCCATCTATCCTCTTGCCAAATTTTATCGACCCGGTTCCAACCCACTGGAATCCAACTAGTATTGGCAAGCATCGCAAGATACAAGACTTAGTCCACCATCGACCTCCGGTCTCCGGAGGGGAGTGATGTGGTGGCATCTACATCGCCACAATCGAACAACGCATCACACTGACGTCACACAAATCCTGCATCGCGCAAGCAGAGTTTACCGCGCAGCTAGCATATATACAACTTCCCGACAACAATCATCGGGCAGTTGCCCACCAGATACGACATCCATCTGGTCGGAGGATCCTCCCTTTTCCAAGAGTATGAGTGAACTTTACACCTGTTCCTCATATCTCGTCAAGTGGTTTAGGCGTGAAAAGGTAACATACAGACAGAGTTACTTACGATTTTATAATATTAGTATGGATTATATTGAATTTAAGCATTGACTCAATGCTCTCAATATTATCTCTATCTGTTGGTAAACGTCTGCGAGAGATATCTAAGTTAACTTGGAGAGTAGGTCATTTGGTCACTTTGTATTTTTTTCTGTCTCAATACTGCTAAACTTATACTAGTTAAAATTCTTACATTAATAAGGCTATGGCAGGAACTGCGAGTGCGGCGCTGATGAGGTAGAAGGCGCCAGGCATGGTAGACAGTGTGGTGAGGTACACCTTGCTGTACACTGGCGAGTAGATCACAGGCACCAGGGCTTCTGATATGCTTATTAGAGAGCTTGTTTTGCCTGGAACAGAGAAACAAAATGTTAGGGTCTACTTTGTCGTGACGATGGCACGATAGTGTATGTGTTGGTCCCAAAACTCTGCCTCATCCACGGCATCGTCGGTGGCGCAGGGCAGAGGTCACTTTGGCTGCATTTTTTGGGTCACCGAGGGCAGAATAAAAGTTGGAATATAGTTTGCGACACAGCTCCACATCCACACCCTTCTGCCGCACCGTCGAGTTAGCCTCACTTTACGAGGTTGTACAGTATTTTTATCTCACAAAGCAAAGCGCGCTTTAGTTGTGGTTTCCAAGTAAACAAACACGCTGTGAATGTCTATGTAAGCGCAGGAGCTCTCGGTACTGTCCGAGACAATGGCAAAGTCGAAAGTGTGAGTGTGTGTGTGCGTGGGTGTGTTACGTGCTGACGCTTCTTGTCTTCACGCACACGTTCACAGCGTGTTTGTACAGTTGGTAACCACAAGTAAAGCGCGCGTCGCTTCGTGTGATAAAAATACTATGGTTTCATCTTCCCACTTGGGTTAAGACGTGGTTCAGAAACGTTCCTACTCCTAGAGTTGCAAGTAGGTTAAAAATAGCTACGACGACATTAGTATTATTACTAGAAATTATGAAGTCATTAGACGGTGTAGCCGTCAATAAAGATATTGGACACTAAAATACCGAATGTAATAAATCAGATAGTAAGTTAATAGTTAAACACGCTAACTAAAATTTGCCTAACACTAATATTAGTGATCGATGCCTACCACCTAACTTATGACCCATTGCTTTAAACATTTTGAATGTTTCTTTGTTACGCTTTTACGCCAAAATTTTGCATATGGGTAGACTTTGACTGTACCTACCCTAATTGAGAAATACACAATCAATCGGAGTCTGAATCGTTTTGAAACAGATTGCTAATCCGTTGCTTCATAAGTTCGATAAACAATCTGCTCAACAATGTAAATGACGCAATTAATGTTGCTGAACTGTCAAAATGAAAAAGATTAGTCGTAATCGTTTACGAAAATGTGTAACGCAATTAGGCTGCTGGATTAGGACAAATTAAACTTTTTATGACGATATTCTCTCGGGATCGAGACTTATGCATTAAATTCAACACAGGATTTTGTACGCACAAAATCCTGTGTCGAATTTCTACGTGGCACAGTCAGCCTCAAAAAGATGTATTCATCGACGATTGAATCCTTTTCCATGTATGTATAACGAATGTAAAAAAAACTCTTATCGAAGCCGGGACTAACTTGTATCTTTGCCCGTTTTTTTTTTTTTACTTGACCATACCTGGCAACCTTTTGGGTACGTACGAAGATATTAAAGGATAAAATCCCATATTTAACTGACGTCTTTTTACGAAAACAAGTTTTTAATGTTATCGACCCAGAAGGACAATGCACTCAAGGGGTTTAACACAACTTTAAATATCCCCACGGCCCCATACCGAAGCATGCACCCAAAAGCACAATGTTCTGCGCTCTGCCTTTGACAACGAGTTTTCAAACCAAAAATAAAATTCGTTTCCCAGCAGTTATCTTTGTGCTATGTTACAGAATGTGTAGTTGACGGCTATGTGATGGGGTACGTAATATATGATGTAATTACAAAATCTGTAATATTTACAAGATAATTACAACAACTGAATCTATGATTTTATTTGACACTAGCACTTCGCCAGCGACTTCGTCCGCGTGGATTTCGAAAGATAAAAAAATGCCTATGTTCATCAGACATAATTTCGGCTTCTAACGGTAAAACAATTTTTCAAATCGGTCCAGTAGTTTCGGAGCTTTTTCAATACAAACAAACCATCAAATCTTTCCTCTCTTTAATATTAGTATATTAAAATAAACGTTTGAAATAACTTTAAAATAACTATTTTTATAAGCTTAACATACATTGAATATAAAATCGTTATATTCAACACTCAAAAGACATAAAACCTATTTAGTCTAATATGATAAAAATGCCTAGTTAAAGCCTGATAAGATAACACCATCAATAAAGGGGATCTGGCGCTCGGCGGCCAGTATTTTACATAGAGCAACATCCTGTCTTACCATTGGTAAGATTGGTTGTCAGACTTTCGGTCTTCTGACGATGTCGAAGTAAGTAAGTTTTTATTTCTTGAAACATGGTGTACATGAATGATACATTGCATGTAAGTTAATAAAGAGGCACAGAAAAGTTCTAACATGTTCAGTCACATATCGTGGCGTACAAATTGGTAGGATGAGATGGTGCATAAACCGTGATAATATTCATCAAAATTCAAAGTAATCATTATATAAATTAGTCAATAAAATATGAATTACTATCGTTAGAATTTCAATTTTAAATTACAATTATTCCACAATAAAACATAAAAAATAAAAGATGATAATATGTGTACGCAAATTATTGACCTACTAATATTCGGAAATAATTCCACAGAGGTTATCACAAGTCACAGTTCAAAGATTAGATGACCTCAAAACTCATAGTACTTAATGTCATTAAACGATAATTCATTTATAACAAAGGATGGAAAATACGGAACTATTTACATGTAGGTAAGTAGTTAGTGGTTTACTGCTTATTATTGAAACAGACCATAGAAATATTCTTTAATGGATATAGGGAACAGAATATAAACCAACTATTTGATGGTTATTGCAGAATATGACTTGTTTCTGGTTGAATTATGGTATTTAGTTTTGATTTATTTATTTGCAGTGAAATCAGGGACAAGAATAATAACAATATATATTTTAATAACTTTAGGTCAAGTTCTGGTATCCAGCCTCGTATCTTGATACAGCTTGGCGACTTATGGCGAATTTCACCGATGAAACTGAACGCGTTCAGCACATTTAAGCCGCTTTCAAGAGCTGTCAGTGTCAATATTCCACAGAAAATAATGACACTGACAGCTCTTAAACGTAGTTAATGTGCTAAAGCGGCTATCCAAAGGGACGTGTCTATGCCAAGAGGCTAATGAACCTTTAACAAACGTTTTGCCAAGGCTCTGTAGGTAGTATAACGAAGTATTGAAGCGTAATGAATTGGATATTACAAGCAAATTATCAAATTTCAAAAAGGATTTAAATACAAAGTATTTAAGTCGTAATATTTTGTTATTTTGGTCTGTTGTCATTGTTATATATGTTTATTCTTAGTTTCTTATTATTCGTTTGTATTTTAATTTTCTTTGTTTCCTTATGTCTTTATATGATTTATGAAAAATTACCTTGTCAAACTTAATGTACCTAGATTATAAGTAAATAATGTGGTCACATAATTGGAAGCGCACACATGCAACTGAGCCGATGACGACTATTCTGCCAGCGTCATGTGGTGACGGCAGAGCAACAAGGTGAGCCGTCGAAATTTGTACTTCGTGGTAGATCTAGTTAAAATATGTTAGTAGCTGAAAGGACAAGACAATTTTTATTAGTAAACAAGCGCACACTTGTATTTGTCCCTGTTCTATGTACACTTGCATGTAATTGTGTAGCCTCTGTTGGAGATTGAAAAAATAAATTAACAATTAAAACAAATTATCCGAGACACAGTCACTGAGATAATTGCATTAAATGTGTGAAAATGTCATAAGAAACGCAATGAAAAGGGTTCACATCTGCCATGCTGCTAGAGGTGGACATTTATGTGACATTCTTTTGCATACCTACTTAATTGCCAGCCCTAAATAAGAACTAGGTATATTTTAAAAAAAAACTTAATAATTTTGGTATTTCATGGAATACATAAAAAAAAATAAAGGATGTATACCTATTATTTGCCCATCCTGTATTAATCATAAACATAATATAACTAAGGAGATGTATGAAATAAACGGTTAGATATTTTCCAAAATGATCACAGAAGATATAATGCTCATGAAATATTGAATACTAGCTACTGCCCGCGACTTCGTCGTGTTTCAACATAAAATATATCATATGTCATCGGCAATACTGCAGCTTTCCATCAGTAAAATAATTTTCGGCATTGGATCAGTAGTTCTGAAGATTACCCCCTACATACAAACTCACAAACCTCATTACTTCTTTATAATATTTTATAGTAGGGAAAGAAATAGTTTTCTCTTTTACCTACTCGTACTATTGAGATTTTACACGTCCGGAGGCGTTAAGTGCTTCGCATGAAAAAAATAACAATTCTTAAAGACTCTTCTGACATCCCAAGGATTCATTGACATTTCATTGCTTGACATTCTCGCCATCATCATTCATTATAATTATTCACTTCTTGTCCAATTTTGCACTTCTAATGAATCGTTCAATGATTTATGTAGAATAAATAACAAGAAACAATATTGTTTCTAAATGATGAATGGAGACAATAGAATCTTTAATCGGATGTCAAATATTCCCATTCACTATTAATGACATTAAGGTTAATGAAGCGATTATTTAAGATTACAAGATAATATCAAGGAAATTAATATAATTATTTATTACAGTTTATCCTGATTTGACACACTAATTTCTGAATCGGTTATCATCTTCCATTGTATTCAATATTGCAGAACATAATTTTACGTTACCCTATTTATTTGAACATTTAAATTCATCCGTTTTCTTTTCATCTTGGCGGAATTTTTTATTTAATGTTTTTTAAAACATTTAAACCCATGTTTAAAATTGATTTTAATTACGATTTATTATTTAAATTTTCTGCTTCGTTACGGTAAGTTTTATGGAATAAAAACTAGCATCATAGCAAAGGACGACGTTATGCAAGAATTAATAAATAAATACATTATTATTCATAAATGCTGTAATTCATTGCAATTACTTTTTTGCAAACTATGCATTCCATTGGAATTAACATGGATTAGTCTAGTAAGAAAATGTCAATCAATTGTAATAATAACTATAATTGGGAGACTAGTTGTCTGATCGTTATACGACATCCTGGGTATATATATCATTAAAGATTCAGTATAGTTACAAATATTAGCATTTTTTTTTCCTATGAATTAAAACCTGCGAATGCAAAAATCAGTGCAAAACTGGAGCAGACACTAGAAGAAAACTAGAGCTATCAAATCAAGTTACATAAAACTGCAGAATAAGTGGCAATGATACTCCAGTAGTGATATTCTGTAACCATCTTACCTTGAAAATGTAGACGAAATGATCGTGGAGTGGGCTGTCAGTGCCACTGAAGCTAGGGATTGACCAAGACGGGATGATACTAACAGCTCACTCCACGCCAGTCTATAAAAACCTCACCGTGATTTTTATAGACTCGACATGCTGATTATTCAGGTATGGCATGCTGAGTTCCTGACCATACCTAACTTGTACTTTTTCTCTACATTTCTTTGTCTTTTAGTTTATCATTATAGTCCGTGTTCAACAGAACCGGTGATAATTCCAAGTCCTTATTAAAATAATAGAACGAGGTCTAAGTTTAATCTCGACAACGTCTAGGTCTAATTCTTCATCACTAAGGTCTGATTTCACCAATGAAATAGAACGCGATCAGCACATAAACTACGTATCAGAGCTGTCAGTGTCCAGTTATTTCTATGGAATATTAATACACTGACAGCTCTTGAACGCGTTTTAGATGTCCTGAACGCGTTTAGTAACATTGGTTTTACATTTACATTAATGTATACAACATATTGTAAAACATTTTAAAAGAGTAACGGTCGAGTTTCTTGCCACTTCTTCTCCATACGAAACTACTTTTTGGAAGTGGCGCCTAGAATCAGTTCTATTTTTAATGTAAATGTTGACGTTCAAAAGTGCCTTTTTATGGGCCTATTTGAAATAAATGCTTTGACTTTGACTTTGACTTTGGTGAAATAGGGGTAATTGTGTAACACACTGTCAGTAGTAATCGCTTTCATTTTGAAAGTTCATCAACATTCATTGCGTTATTTATGTTATTGAGCATTCACACTTTTCGAACATATGAAGAAATGGATTGGCAATATCCTGGCAGAAATGGATTAGAAATAATTCAAATTGTGACTAATAGTGAGATACGCAATCAGGGTGCTTGTTTCATGACTAAAGTATTTAGGTAAAGTGCGAACTAATCGCTTTGTCTCTGAAGCTACAGAAAGGTTACTATAATCATTTTAAAAATAATATCCTCTTATTTGATGATTTTAGCATTTTGTTTTCAACATAACATCACGCCTGTATTTCCCTAAGGGTAAGGCAGAGGTGTACCTACCTATAGTACATACACATTTCGCTAGTTAAAGTCCCATGTAATAGGAGGCGAGCCTATTACCATCGGGCAAAAAACCCAATAACACTTTGCCCCAACCGGGCAGAAAACGTTTTTGATCTTCGATCTGAATTATGAGTAAGAAAACTGTACTTTTAACTGCAGGTATGTATTATTGTATTACGACCGAACCCAATAACATAGGTATCTCCAATTTAGGTGTACTGGAGATTTCTTGGTTTCAACATCCCAATAAAGCCAAAGTTTGCGACCCTATAACGTGTTGACAGCTATTTGTTTGACAGGTACAGATAGAATTGTACTGTCTATCATCAGTAGCCATCTGTCATAAGTTACTGGGTTTGGCCGTTAAACAACAACAAAATATATAAAGCAATATAAAAAACTGAATTTGTGTCCAGGAGATGGCAATAGGCTCGCCCCCTATTACATGGGACTAAAACGTAACTGGCGAAATGTGGGTGTACTATAAGTACACCTCTGCCCTACCCTTCGGGGAAACAAGGCGTGATGTTATGTTATGTGTTATAAATAAACAATAATAATGGAAAAATAAACATGCTTTTTCATGAAACAGTAATATTCAATCACCAAAAGAAAATTAAAAATGTATAAAATGTGGAACGATATTATGATGAAAAGTTCGTTGCAGAGTTTACTTTTGCCAAATATTTGCAGTTTGCTGACTGATTTAATTTCATGACAATTTCCTCCGGATGTAATGTTGTAATGTAAGTAGGAAAAATCCTACATTACACATATGTTTTCTTTATCTCTAGTTTGCTACAGCAACCTCTCTATACTACGCAATAAATAAACAAAACCTTTGCGATAGTAGCGCAGTGTATCAAAATAAACAAGAGTCATACTACGGCAGTTTTTATCTCAATAGCTTGACAGGTATCACTCCATTCATTGTTTCAAGGGAAATCTATATTTGTAAATATTAGAATAAATAGAAAATACCCGCAGTATGTACTAACTTAGTTCTAATAGTTCTCGTTAGAAACTACAGTAGCGGGCGCCATGTTTAATTTTTGCATTGTTAAAGAAGTATCAAACTGACAAGAGACTCAACTTTATCGAAAAAAATTGAGTTAAAAGAACATATGGACATAGAGAGACATAAGTAACAGTTACTTTTGTCTTTACTGTTTTCTTTTGTTTTTCGAATTTGACACCGTAAGTCGTCAAATAATTATTGACTGCCTCCTCTTTACATAAAGCGGTCTCTAGCTATAAAAATGTGAAAATGCTTCTTAACTTGTATGAGTTCATACAACGACATAACATTCCTATACACATGAGTAATATGTATTTACTTAGTAATTCTAGGAATCAAAGGGCCATGCCATTTTGTGAGCGTTAGATTTAAAATATTAGCCAAGAATTAAAAGATAACAAGCGCGTTTTGGGGTCTAACTCCTCTGGAGTCAATGGAGCAACGATAAGAGTACCTACCTACCTACTTAGATTTAGGTTTCTTGAACCTACGTAGCATAATCAGCCAATAACGTTCCCACTGCTGGGACACAGGCCTCCTCTCTATGAGAGGTAGTGAGCCGTAATCCACCACGCGGGCTCAGTGCGGGTTGGTAGATGTCACATGTCTTCGAATTTTTGGTTCTAGGACATGCCGGTTTCCTCACGATGTTTTCCTTCACCGTTTTTGAGAGCAGTGGTGATTAAAATATTTATACAAAGTAAAGCGCCTACTTGGGTTCGAACTCACTTGGGTTTGAACCTACGTATTTCTCCTGATTAGAACTTTTTCCTGCTGCGAAATCGGAGTTGTAATACTAACAATCCACCAGATTACTTCAAAAGTTTATATACGAGTGAGCGATTTTAGTGAAGGAAATAACAAGTTATAGAATAGAAAAAAAATAGTTATCGTTTATCGGAAATCTTCGTTCATTTCCTTCAATCAAACTTTTCATTTAACTCACTGGTACTTGTTTCGATTCAATTTTCTTATAACATTTTTACTAAACCGCAAATCGTTTCATTTTAAATAAATCAAGCAAAATGAGTTCTTTGTTCGGATTTTTCTCTTTGGGTTGCCAATCGTTTGGTTATGGGAAATTGAAGGTCGATTGGGAAACTAAACTTATAACAAACTGGAATGATCGGAAACGAACTAATGTCTTGCGAAAACAAAGGCAACTTATTTTACATTATTATAAATGCGAAAGTAACTGTCTGTCTGCCTGCCTGTCTGTCTCTCCGTCTGTTGTCTTTTCACGCCTAAACCACTGAACCGATCATTATGACATTTGATAAATAGGTGGGACTAGAGAAGGACGTTGAATACTCTACATCGTGGATAGTAAACGAAGTCGCAGTCATCAGCTAGTTTCCCGGCCACCGTAGGCGCGGGCTTGGTAAGGACCAGGCCCGGGTCGATGGCGCGTCGTGTTCCACGCGCGCCTCAAAGAGATGTCAGCACAAAATGAATGGGTCCGATAGGGCCGACGCCTCAGGGTCGCGGGTAATTCTAAAGAGATTACCGTGGCCCTGGCACAGACAACTGAAGGAACACGGATGGGTTTTAGTCAGTAAAAGTCCGACACGCCCTCCCGCTCCACCCAGAGCCGGGAGTCTTTTGATGATTTCCCATAAAAAAAAAGTCATCAGCTAGTTTTGAATATAAATTTGTGTTAAGGTCATCAAACTGTTTCTGCACAAGCACATAACTGACGTCAGGTATTTATAGTTTTGACCTTTCCTACCTTACTTTAAAAGTTATTCTTATTCATCAACGATTAGCAAACGCCAAGGAATTTCTTTGGTACTATTTTGAAATTGCCATTGTTTCAAGAAACTGTTGCAGTTCAATAATAAGCAATCGGCGCCTACGTAATGTAAACGAAGCGAAGACATGTTATTTGTAGAGAGAAAAGAAGACAAAACATTTTTGTCCATGTCTCTATATATGGCTGCAAGTTCTCTTGATCTAAGCTAGCTGCAGAAATAAGTCAAAGAAAATAATTGTTGAAATTGTATCTGCTTGTCCTACTGTAAGGATAAGACTTCTTTTTATATAATTGGAGCGAACATTTCAACTTTCCAACTTTCTCCATACAGTAACACTTTCAACGTAAATTACAGCACATACCAAGATATTTTATTTTATTTCGTAACATAAAATAATCAAGATAATGTGGCTGAGTCACCGTGGAAAGTCAACTGTGAATAACGCATTTAAAACACTCATAATTCCGAGCAAAGGAAGTTAAATGAGCCTTATAATCTTGAAAAAACATTTGTTCTGAGAACTCTTACAAAATAAAAGAAGGTCGTTGGAGGTTGTTTGGTTAACCACTTCTGTTAGTGTGATAACATGATAATAAGATTCTCTCGCTGATTTTGTCTCCATTTAAGCCATGTTAAACGTGGCTACGTAAAACATGATTCAAAGTAAACATATGCCTACTTAAAATAATTTATACATTTCTTGGAAGTGCCACTAAAGCAGTCACTTAAATTGTCCTTAAAGGTACGTCATACCAGTCATCAACGTATGGAAAATCTGCGGGAAAACAAAATTGGTATGTACTCAAAATTATTGGACGGTTTACGACATAAACAGGTTACTTCAAATAACTGCATAAAATATAAGAAAGTAATATTGAAGGATCGTTTAAGGTACCTTATGCACGAAAAATTATCGGCATTTTTTATGTGTGTAAAATATTAAACATGTATTTATTCTTTCAATTCGAATCGTACAAGTATAAACATTGATTTACGTTAGCCGTTTCATCTGATTCATTTACACTTGGTTGTGCTTTTGTTTTGTAAATTCAGTTACAAATGCAGTGAAGTGAATACGTTATTGCTTTACTGTTTAATGTGGTGTACAAACCAAGGTACTCATTAGGGGCAGACATATATCTATGGCACACCACACCACCCGTATAAGCTCATTACAAAATTATATCCATTTTTAGTAATGAGGCTACATCTCATACAAAACAGAAGCAGATTTTAGTGATACTATTGAAAGAGAAATAATCCCAAAAACGCTAACTGCTGCTGTGTTATTTTAAAGAAACGTTACAGTTTACATTAATGAAACTGACGAATTAGATGATGAAGTTCTAAGCGTCAAATCAGTAACTTTTTCACGGTGCTATTTATTTTGTAAAAGAAGTCTAATTAAAGTCTGATATTGGATGTCTGTAAAAGATCGCTTTAAGCGATAAGACCGCCCATTATGTCACCCAGTGTAAAATTTCTACATCTATGTCTGAAATTTAAAAGGTGTTCATAATATAGAATATTCTATCTTCTATCTATCTATATTTACCTACAGAATCTCTAGAATCAGGTGGAGTGACGGGACAATTTGTGAACAAGAAGTTACACGCGGACAAAGTCGCGGAAAAACCAAATCATGTAATTGCAGAGCAGTGGTGGCCCAGTGGTAACGGCCGCGACTTACGAGTTGTAGGTCGTAGGTTCGAACCCAGACAGGCACTTTACTTTGTGTAAATTATTTCATCACCACTGCTCTCAAAACGGTGAAGGAAAACATCGTGAGGAAACCGGCATGTCTTAGAACCAAAAATTAGAAGACATGTGACATCTACCACCCCGCACAGGGCCCGCGTGGTGGATTACGGCTTACTCCCTCTCATAGAGAGGAGGCCTGTGTCCCAGCAGTGGGAAGATAATAGGCTGATTATGCATGCAAAACCAAATACTTGTACATGCGTCATCGTGGGAAATCAAAATGTATACCTACCTAGCGCCAATCATAATAATGATCATAACTAAGTAGTGATAAACAAGTAGATTTAACTGGTTATTGTAAACTGTTGTTGATAGTGAAGCTTGTAATGTAAGTTTTACATGAATAGAGCTATTATGTTTAATAGCAAGTTACTATTAATTTATCGAGCTCTAGAAATAGCAACAAGGCATACATGAATAACATCGATATAGTAAGGAATCCGCAGAAAAGTACTAAACACATGAAACACGGTGGAAGGGACATCGACGCACCATGGACTCATGACATGATTCTGAATCTCCCTGCGTTTAATTTTTTTGTCGGTTGTTTAAAAATAAAATTGCTCTGTCATACATTTTGACCGCGTAGGTTTTGCACTTTTCTATGAAACAGGAGTTTTTTTTTTTTTTTTGATAACCGGCAACAAATTTCAACGCAGGGGAATTCAGAATCATGTACTGAGTCCATTGCCGGTTCTGCGTTGATGTCCTTTCCACCCTGTATACCATACAAAACATAGCGTATGAAAAAAAGAAAACATGTTTTAGAAAAAAGGGTAATATTCAGACAGAATATGTATACAAATAATGAGTTAATAAAAACATTCGATGTACCTACGAGTATTAATAAGGGACTTAATTGAGGAGGTTGGCGGTCGTACCTATAGACACATTATGAAACATTAAAAACAAATAAAACGAATAAAAAAGCAACAATAAACAGATAACAGTGATGGGTATCGAAGTATAGATATAAAAGTAAATAAGTATCGTTTCTAATACATGTAACCCCGATAAAATAAAATAAAAATAATACGTTTTTTTTTTAGGTCATCTACCGCTGGTAGTGTTGTTAAATGAAGTGTGAGTCTAAAAAAATATGTTTTATCGTGTTTAGGTATTGATACCAATCACATCTGTGAAGTTTACACAAAAATAAAACTGATAGGTATTTCAAGTACTAACAATCATCATCTAAAAAAAAAAAGTTATTAATTTCTTTTTCGTTTTATCATGTTTACATATCGATAATTCGATACCTATCGCATCTGCGGAGTTTAGTTAGCTAGTTTAATTTGACTCCGCATATTTGTACTATTTATACAGCTATACATAAAGACGATCAAAAACAACATGTATTACTTTGTAACTATCTCAATCATTTAAAAAGATCATGTAACACGAGACATAATACAAAATAATAACAGTGATTGTCTGTGTATACACGATCCGATCACTGATTGGTGTAAATACTTGCAACGTTAACTATTTAAAAATAATTAACCTTTGACTTATAGGCGATACTGTGATACACAATTTGTCTATTGACAAAGAAGAATTTATATTGGATGTATTTCTAAACTAAACAATCATTTTCCTCCTCCCTTGAGGTACTCCAATTTATTTGAGGTTGTCGCTGTACGTCTTTTTTTCCATTCCTTCCTTGCCATATCAGCTTACACACAATCGATATGTCTTTTCTCTTGTGTGCGTCTTTTATAGAAATATTTCTTAACCTTACAACGTCTTAAAGTTACAAGCGACCGAGATTGAACACAAAAAAAAAACGATTTCAGTGAAGCGTTCGAGATCAATAGCCTGAAGAATTACATGATCAAGAGTCGAAAGTTTTTGTAATAGTTTATTTGGCCAAAAATTGTTGTCACCCTGAGTAGGTAATATCGATAACCTTATTTAGGGTTTGAATTCAAAGACGAGATAGGAAATTGACGAAATCCGAAAGGTGCTGATGAGTCAAGTTAGAATTGACAAACGATCAAAACCAATTAAACTCTAAACGTAAAAAAAATAAGTTTAAAAAACTGTCAGGCGACTAGGGAAAAATAAAAGTGATGTACGAACGAAAAAAGAAAATATTTCAGACAAAAATCAAGACATACGAGAGACAAAAATGTTCAACGTGAAGCCGTGGTTGCATGCCGTTATAATTTTGTAGGTATTCCTGGCAACCATAACCACATACGCTTTGCGACCACGGCTATACCTTGACCATTTTTGTACCCATGTATTGATTTCTGTCTGGAATATTTTCTAATTTCCTACTTTTTAGGTCACTTATTTTACCGTAGTCGGGTTTACATTTTTTGTAACTTATTTAAAAAAAATACTTTTCCTTTTTTTAATTCATGCTTTTTATTGTGTAATAGGCAGTTATTAATTGTACAGCCGCGCCGTACGTAGCGCAGTCTCATTTTTGCTTGTTTTTAAGAATTTAAACATATTTATTTACTTAGACATTATGATATATAAACACATTTATACTCGTAATATGCTCCTCAATACCTTTCTTATATACCAAAGATGTCATGATTATCTCAATTTTATTTTGTTTCGAGTTTATTTCTAACATTTCAAATTTAGGGAATATTTATAAAGCATATGTTAGGAATCTATTAATACCTCATCCATCAAAATCGGTTTGGTAGTTTAGGCTCTACAGTAGAACACACGTAAATACAAACATACTTAGGAACATACATAAATACATAAAAAGACTGCTAAAATCTTAACCCTTCCTGTTTTTTTGTTGTCGGGTAATAATACTATTTCCGCAATTTCTAACAAGAATCTAAAGCTGTATTCAACTCAAAAACAAATTCAAAAACAAAGGAAAAAAATATTCATTTCGTATGTGGGTAGGTTTTAAAATAACTCTTCGATGTAATTATAGTTCCTGAGTCGGTAATGACTGGATGCAGTAAAATAGCTTCACTTGTTTAATGGTACACAGTTTCCTTACTAGACTGGACAGTGGTGCCGATTCTCTTGTACACCGAACTAAACTAACTAAACTATCACTAAAATTCCTTACTTTTTACTATGAAAATCTTGAAGCTATTCTGCGAAAAATAATCTCTAAATTTAAAAATAATTTTGACACAACTATAATCGAATTTGACAATCGCGAGTCCACTTGTTTTTTTTTCTTTTGGTTTCGCAACGTCTTTGTTAGAGCCGGAGGCAACCTGGGGCAGTCTCGACGTGCTTTATATGGGAGTTTTGACTTTTTGTGTGGAAAATATATAATAAAAATTTCTAAATGTAGAGATTTGGTGGTTACTGGGTTACAAAGGGGGTCGAAATTTTCATTATTTTTGTGATAGGACACACCGTTTTCGAGATATGAGCAAAAAAAGAAAGTTAAAGTACCGTTTTTGCACGTCTGAAGTCGAGGTGTTGGTGTGGATTTTTGTCCACGCCACCTAATTTTATTCCACACCTTTTTAATCGCGATTAAAAATAGTCAGATTCATGTTCAGATTTAGTTAGACAATCAAATTTTTAGTTGAAATACGTAAAATTCAGAATAGCAAAATTGCCATTTTCACTAAATTATTATCTCAGTGCAATCTTAGTGCTGTCAAACAAAAATATAGTTAAGTTGTGTCACTATAGTCAATTTCAGAATGGAAAATCGTCATTTGACAGAATTAAACCAAATTTTAGTGATTTTTAGTCTAGTTTAGAGGTATTTGTGACAAGAGAATCGGCACCAGTAGCGGGGTAGTTGTGTAACACACTAACTGTAGGAATGGCTTTAATTTTGACAGTTTCAACAACATTCATTGCGTTATTTAAGTTGATGTGTTTTTTTTTCGGACATATAAAGCAAGGGTTTAGAAATATCCTTCAAAAGGATTCAGATTGTGGTATATAGTATGTTACGCAATTAGGGTGCTGGTATGAAAATATGAATGATATGAATCGAAGAGAAATTTAAAAGAATATTATTAGTCTAAAGCAGACTTCATTGTAGATTGTGAAAAACACAAAAAAACATTAATGCATAATTGATTGTATCCAGTTTCCCAATTTAAATAATATAATTTATTCGCAATCTGGCCTTAACCAACGGATGCGACGACAAGACGATAACAAGGTGATCTTGGCCAAGAACTTCAAAATTATAGGCTTGATCAAGAAACTTAGCCTCAGTTAATAATGACCTATGCCCAGCCAGTAGACATCCTTCAGGTATGATACATGATTTTATTTCTGTTCTGTTTATACCAACACTTTTACACGCAATCATATTTTAAAAACTAGATGAGGTCGGCGTTTCCTATCCGACTACTCTGAGAAGAAAGTACGAAACATACTTCTGAGTCAGTCGTCTGAACAGTCTCTTTTAAAGTCCATACATAATCTTGGTCAGATTATTTAAAGACCATGAGGATTGATGTCTGAAATGGTCTAGTCCAAGTCAACCTGTCCAGTCAGTGCCCGCATTTGTCAGTAATCGTGCAGCTCAACTCAAAACATAAGGAGCTCAACGATTCGACGAACAACACCAAAGGTCCTTCCTTTTGGTAGGAATTGGTATGATCAATTACTCAAATAACCAGACCAAGATTAAGATTAAAACTAACTGAGAAAATACAATGATAAAAAAAAACACAAAAGAAAAAAACATAATTATGATGATGACGAATGTGATATTGTGGCTAGAAGGGTGGTGACTTGGAAGATGACGGCAAATAGAAGTAAAGAAGAAAAACCATGCTACACCGACCCCAAATAAATTAGAATAAGGACAGGAGGGTCAAGAGTCAAATACATGTCCATAAACATCAGTTGAATAAGATCGTCAAAATCAAATCAATTAAGGCGCTGTGATCCTACCGAGAAAGCGCTTTGTGAATCCATGGTAAAAACAGTATTATACAAATAAAAAAAAGATATGTCTTATTTATGGATTTGGCGGATATGCAGTCGCTTTTAATAACACGATAAGATTAACTTTGCTGGATGGAAAGAAAAAAAAAACAAAGTTACCCCTTTTCGTTATGTTTAATCGATCTCATAGCTACAAAACTAACGTTTTTTCTAATATTTTTTATCGAAAGGAAACGGTAGTAAGATTGTTTAGCACAATTTGCTGAGTTTGTATTGATAACATCATTAAAATAATTACAACGTTTGAAATACCTACCAAAATGCGTGAGCGCCACAACTCCGCGAGCCTTTGGCTCCAGCGGCATAAAACACGACGAGTGCTAGTACTTGTTCCATGCGAGAGAATTTCCCAATGTAGCTTAATTAGGAGCAGACAATTATGTAGTGATAGCCCGCACTACTTTTAGAATCCGTGCATGTGTTCCGACCTTTGCTCTACTTGAGATTAGATCTGTTTGCAAATCTAATGAGAAGTAATTTTAGTAATAGACAAATTGTCAACGATAAATGACTGATAATTCATTATCTATCCTTAGAAAACTTATTAACGTAGTTAAATCATGATACTTGACTAATGCATTAAGAGGACGCATAATTTTAATCTAGAAAGGCAATAGGTGTTAGTATTCGTCTTCATCACACACGGGGAGAAAGATAATGGTTCTGATTCTATTGTCACAAAATTCTCTAAACTAAAATTTAGTTTATTCCTGTCAAACGACGATTTCTCATTCTGAAATTGATTAAAGTGTCAAAACTTAACTATATTTTAAGTTGACAGCACTAAAATGGTTGAGATATTAATTTAGTGAAAGGTGTTGTTCTGAATTCGACCTAAAATGACAGTTTTTCACCTAAAATTTAGATTGTCTAACTAAATCTGACTATTTTTAATCGCGATTAAAAAGGTGTAGCATAAAATTAGTTGTCAAGAACCAAAATTCACACCAACACCTCGACATCAGGTTCAAAAACAGTACTGTATCTTTTTATCTTTTTTTTGCTTGTCTCTGAAATGGTGTGTCCTATCGCAAAAACAATAAAAATTTGGACCACCTTTATAAAACCCGTAAACCCCTAGACCTCAACATATAGGTGATGATTTTTCATATTTTCCATACAAAAACTTAAAAAAATCTATATAAAACACGTCGAGGATGCCCCCCACAGCGCGCCTCTGGCTCTAAAAAAATTCAAGGGGTAGAGCAAATTTGTATCACGTGTCATGAAGACGGAGTCGCGATTGTCAAATTCGATTTTAGTTGAACCAAATTTGTTTAAACTTAGAGATTGTTTTTTGCAGAATAGCTCTAAGATTCTCATAGATAAAGTAAGGAATTTTAGTGATAGTTTAGTTAGTTTAGTTCGGCGTACCTACAAGAGAATCGGTACCAGTAACACCTCATTGCTAATTTATTCTAAAGTCATTCGTTTTGGTATTTTGTAGAACAACAGCAATTTTAGTTTTCTATGTCTAACCACGCAAGTAAATCGGTTGCATTTCTTGCGAATTTTATAGTGAGAAATATGTCAAGTAAAGATAAATCATGAACTCACCGACTTCATCAGCATTCACCAACTTAGAAGCGATTGATCGTAGAGAAGTGGCCCCGGCTGAGCTGAACATGTCCAGCACTGGGCCCAAGAAGTAGACTGTCCTGGAAGGAGCAAGCGCGTACACTACGCTCGCAGCTATCCTACTCAGGCAGGCCACCACGCCGATGATGCTGTCCTCAATTTTCCATCTTTTGCTGAACAAATATATTGTTATGAAGGAACCTGTACAAAGAAATTGTGAAATAGAATATACTGCTTTTAACTCAAATTTAACAAAAAAAATCGGAAAATCTGGTAATTAAATGAAGGAATGAATGAGACCCCCCCCCCATCTAATGCAAGTCTCATCTTAAATATTTTTGACATACGGTGACCTACAAATACTTAGAATGACTGCCGGTCTTTTCTGTGACAACCTCACCGTGATAACATATGTGAGCTGAACTAAAACCTAGTTGTCAATCCACCTTATGCGAGGGAGTGTCACCTATGTTTTCACGGTGAGATTTTTACAAAATTAGTCGGCTAGATAGGCACTAACTCGGGATGCGGCTGTGTCGTGGACACGGCCGTGTATAATTCGCGAATAATGAATGTAACGAGTTATATTTTGTGTGTAGTGGGTAGAGTTCGTGCAGTCACAGCCCTGACGTAACAAATTCTTTGATTCTTCAGCTATCTAGTGGTAAAATTATATTTTGGATGTAGATGATAGATAAGTAGCTGAAACACCAAACTGTATCCCCCGATTTTGTTATCATCAGCTTTTTTGAATGGCCTCTCACTGTGACAGCAAATTTAAAGACGTATTCACGTCAAAATCTTGTATTAAACTGAGCATAATAAAACAAAATCTCTACCTTGGTCAGCCTAAAAAGAAAATTTCCTATGAAGATATTGAGTAAAATGTTATCAAACATCACATCTGTGGTAATTACCTACCGTTTTTATAAAACAGCATTGTATTGTCTTTGTATAGTTTTTACCTTCTTGTAATGCAATATCTGTCATAACACGTCCGATGACGTAACTAAATGTCGCTTTATTTTAAACAATATTTAATTATCAGATACAACACGGAGATAAAGTTATATAGTTTTTACTCCTGACGATCAAGTCTCCTAAGAATTCTTTTAAATGATTAATTTTCTTATATCGACAATAGAATCAGATGAAGTGAGTAAAATTTCTTCTTGAGTCCTACCTGTAAAAAGATATTTCCCGGCCTTTGAATATCTGATCAGTAATCAGCTGTCTGTCATAAACGTTGTTGTAATTTTGTAAATCAAATTATCTGCGAATCGGCGCAAGATTGCTTTGCTGATCCAAGGTTTAATTAAGCTTCAACAAACCAAGGGTATTAATATTTGATTGATATGCTAAAATATCGGTTTCCCAGCCCAATGTCGTTTGTCTGTGATCTATTTATTATTCTAAGACAATCCATGCCATTTCATTAATATTTAATTGTAACCATTTCAAATGTTTGTCTCATTTTGTTTACCAAGTTCAGAGCTGACAGTTTGAAGATAGACGGCGGTTGTTTTGAGGTCGAACCAGTGCGACACAGAAGAAGACAAATTACTTGTGAAGCCACGTTTACATTGTGCAAGTACGTTCAATATAAGATTTACTAGCTACCGATATTGATACCCGCGATTTAACGGGCAGCTGTCGAAATGCTTAAATACAACGCGTTTAAATCTCGCTCTTTCGGCTCAAACTGTCTCAGATTTCAATAATAAATTCATGAAGGTTTTTGTAACTGAGAATACTGATTCAAATAAAAGGCTAGCCTGGTAATCATTTGTACCCAGCTGTATCACACGACTCACGCAAAGTTTACTCGTCCCATGTCAACGGGGCTTAGAGCTGTCATGTTGGCGCTAGATACATATGACAGACTTCATAGGCATGTATGCGAAAATTAGTTTATTAATCTATTGTAAACATAATTTGATTTAAAAGAGTATCCGTGGAGTTTCTTGCCTTCTCCATAGGTACCTACTACTCTTTGGAATGGACAACTAGCTTCATTTTTCTGACCGACCGACCTTGACAATTCAAAAGTGCCTGTAATTGGTTTATTTGAAATAAATGAGTATGAGTTTAATATTTAGGTTTTTTTTTGCACAAGAATTATTTTTTCTGTATGTGCCATTACAGAACAGTTTTCTCCTACATTTTCCCAATTTTCCATATTAGGAACTGAAGATAATGCTGAGACGTTATCTGTTGTTTTATTCATTCCAATCTAAACAAAACCGTGAAAACTATAGCTGAAAGATAATAAATCAGACATGTAAAGAAGAAACCAGAGATAAACTTGACCATATTACGGCTGGAGGTCCCACTTTTCTGAAACCCACAGGAATTGGCCGGCCTCTATTTTAAAGAATCGAGCGTTTTTCTATCGATATTTTCATATCGATTATTTATTTTCTCCTAAATTTGTTTGTCGTATTTTCTTGTATTTTTTACGCTAGATGTGAGTGTGAACTGTGAAATTTGATTTGCTTGCGGCAATTCGATCCGGTAAGCGGGAAACACTGTTTTCACTTTTTAATCTACTCGATTAATTTAGTATATTACACGTGAGCTTGCCGACTTATAATAATATTTTAAAATAAAAATACCACACGCCAGTGTTTCCCATGTAATAGGGGGCGAGCCTATTGCCATCAACCGGACCCAAATCCAGACTCCGGGCTGCTAATGAGAAATATCAGATAGAAAAACCAATAGAAATTTGCCCGAACTGGGAATCGAATCCAGGACTCAGCGGTAGCGATTGCGACCGCTTAACCAACGAGGTTGTCCAAATATTATTCTTCTTTTAACCTTTAGGAAGACCATGAGCAGGATTCGATTTAGATCACACGGAAATAAATAAATAAAATGATTTTGTCTTTGAAGGAAACAGCGATAAATAAATAGATTATTATGATTTTAAAATGGTAACTCAAACGATGTTTAATGTATTAAAGAATGACTCATTTGTTTATTTTAATATCATTTAAATACCTTTTTATTGACATCAATAAAAAGGTATGCTGAGCACTATTCTTAATTTTAAATTATCAGAAACGATTGGTTTTTAAATTGTATAACCAGTTTTTACTGACACATTGTTTTTGAAGATTGTTACTGGAAAGTTCGATTCAGTTTGTATTTTTTTTTAAACCATAAGTTCATTTTTTTAGTTTCACGCAATGGTTTGACCATTTCAGGCGGTCGTTTTTGTTTATATGATGAATGAATGACATTTAATTGTGTGACCTTTTGAATGTTGTACCTGCTCACTCGTTCATTTTAATGACACACTGGCCTTTTATTTTATTCTGATCAATTTTTTGCAGTGTCTGATCTGTTGTTGTGAAATTTAATTTTAATTTATGAAATATGGGTAAAACCAGAATTAAATGCCTTTTTCATCATTTGATGGAAGATAGAATTTGTAACAAACATACGGCCTTCATTTTAAAAGACATCGGGCAGTTACTGCAAGGTGAATATAGCAACAGACAATGTGTTAAAATTATAGATTTTTCTTAACGTTTAATTTATTGTACAATACTAAAGCCCGTCTTTCTCTCTTTCTCTTTCTATGGTTATTAGTGTAAATTATGATATAAACGTGTTTATAGTCGTTTTAGTCTGGCTATTGTTATAATTGAGCGTAATAATATAACCAACTCATCTGCTTATTTGTTTATTCGAATTAACAAATCAGGCTAAAAAAACGATATTTTCACAATATTCACAGTACTTTTTCCCCTTATCACTTTTAGATAGGTATATATTTTAAGTATATATTTTAATCAATAGGCTCGCCCCCTATTACATGGGACTTAAGCATAACTGGCGAAATGTGGGTGTCCTATAGATACACCTCTGCCTAACCCTTCTGGGATTACAGGCGTGATGTTATGTTTATTTATGTATATTTTTCGGAAATAACTGACTATGTATTTTTTTGTAATAAAAGATAATTATAACGTAATTTTCTTATCTATAAAACTACACTATCACGTTACTTAAAATATTTCAGTACTACGCTGCAATCGCACGCTGTCATAATATTTATTTCACACTTTGTCTTGTTATTTAATTTATCTTTTACACCTTGTATTTTTCCATAAAAAGATTATGTTACGGTTTTTCTGTAGCTTCGTTTTATTTGGTTAATAAATAAAAATCTCTGCGTATTTGTTTTTTTATAAGGCAACGTGGAATTCTTGTTTTATCATGTTAAGTTTGCTGATATTAGGTATGATTATAATTGAGTTCCATGAAATTCTTTCTACGAAGTAGCAAAAATATACCTTATAAATCGAAATGTTTTTTTTTCAACTATTGTTTTAATCATTTAAACCATTTCAGAATAGCTTAACCACATCATAAATAAAGTAAAAGCATGTTCGTACAGCAGTCAGTGCAAAGATGTATATATGCACCGTGTGTTCAAAGAATTTATGGCCGTTTCCACATCGATGTGTGTCGCTCAGCGCAGTAAATTCATGGTCACTCTACAATGTTTACATGTCACTGTTGTTGGTTGTTTTTAGTGGCATTTGGATGCGTGACTATCAATATGTCATTCTAAAACTAATTTGCCAAAACAAACGATTGTTGTTCAAGTCAACAAAAAAAGCGTTTCGTGCAATATTTATTGCCGTTTTTCAGATCGGGAAAAAAACCCGGGCAATTCACGTTTCTTTAATTTTCAACTTTACTTTATTCTTTGTTCTTATAGAGACCATAGTAGGTACCTACATACTCTAAGAAAAATTCAAGTGTCTACCCATTACGGTTCAAAAGATACGGCCCAGTGACAGACGGACGGACGGACAGCGGTGCCTTAGTAATAGGGTCCCGTTGGCACCCTTTGGGTACGGAACCCTTAAAGTTAAATTGGGTATTTCTCAGTCATTGTTGAAACAAAGGTAAATAAATATTTATGCTGTATTCTAAAATAAGTATTAAGCACCGTGATTGAAAGTCAGATGTTTATTTCTTTGCTGTGCTTTTAAGATAAACAAATGCGTTGGAACTTATTTTATTTTTAAGTTTTTTTCACACAGATGTGTTTATTTTTCTCTTACTTTATTATTAGTGCACAGTTGTGTTGTTTATTTGAATAACAATAACGCGGGATTAACGTGTAACGGGTTTTTTACATGAAATATAAAAATATATACTCGTAGAACTGAATTATTAGTATATTTTACTTTTAATGCCGAACTTAATGTAAACGGTGTTTTGTAAACATGTGTATGTTTACTCGTACATTATTTTTAAGACAAACACTACTATCTTGGTTATGGCGTGGATTATCTTATGAAGATTGCAAAACGATTATCTACTTAATTATTGAAACTATTAAAAAAATCTTTTAGACAAACCAAAAACAAATGTGCAGTGGAGCAGGTTTTGATAACAAAATAATGAAGTACCTACAAATTTCCCAGAAAAAGTATGCAATACGGCAATTATCGTCTATCTTCGAAAATGCGAGGGCGCCGTGATAAAATCTTATATAGCGTGGAGTGAGCCGTCAGTGCCACTGATGCTAGGGATTGACCAAGACAGGATGAAACTGACCGCTCACTCCACGCAAGTCATCACGGTGATATTTTTACAGAAATTAATGGGAAAATGCAACATATTTTCCCATTAATTTTCAGAGATGGTTACAGAATAGCACTACTGTTACAACCATGGAAGTACTTACTTATTTATTTATTATTATTATAGGTATCACCATCATGGGTACAAAATGAGAGATAAACAATCTGTGCAGTTTCAAAAAACTTTTCACATGACGATCTGCCACCGGAATACGTAACCCAATAGAAAGAAAGCTTCATACAAACGCGCAATGATAAAAAGCGTGATATTTCAAAAAATCGGATCTTTGCCTCTGTGAGGGGTATTCCGAAACCACGAATATTATCGAAGCGCATACCTTTTCTGGTTTACCTGTACTTGTATCTTTAACGTTTTACCACAGTATAGAAATGAAAACAGTAGGTACTTACCAACGCTCCCAACAAGGACGGAGTAAGTGAGGAATAAGCTGTAGTCCACCTCGGTGAACTTGAACTTGTACCGGGTGAACCAGTACGTCATCTGCGCCTCACCTTTATCCCAAACGAAACAGGTATTAGTCAATCAGCCACCGAGCGACGGCAATCTGTAAACATCACCTGTAAAAGGCTCTGTTCTAGCCGTATTTGGGGAAGTAACGGGAAAAAATGGGGTATTTGGAGGAACATGCTAAGAAAAGAAATACATTTGTGAAAGTTGAGGATACAGTTGGAAAATGTAAGGAATTCATGAGGATGTTGTAGATACACATGCAAATTTGGAGGATTAACACATAGGAAAGTTGAAGATACACCAGCAACATTTTGGGAACTTGTAGGAACTTAAAGGACATTGAAGAAACATGGGAAAATATGAGAATAAGAGCAGTGACATTTGAGAAACACATGTCAATTGAAGAATAGCTTAACGAATTTCTGGATGCATTTTCTTTTAGTTGAAAAAAAAATGGGGGATTATTTCAGGTAGGTAGGTGTTCCTTAGGAATATCATAAAAGATGACCAGGGGAATTCAACTAGTAATACTGTCACTTAGGCCTGATTACACCAAATAAATTGAACGCGAAGCTGTGTTTAAGAGCTGTCAGTGTCAATATTTTCTGTGAAATATTGACACTGACAGCTCTTGAACGCGTTCAGTTTCATTGGTAAAATCGGCACTTAGGGAGTATATCTATTGTTAATCTCAGTTTTCAGCAAGTTCATCATTATATATCATCATCAGCCTATGATGTTCCCAATGCTGGGACACAGGCCTCCTCTCTATGAGAGGACACGGGCCCAGTGCAGGTTGCTGGATAAGCATTATTTTATAACATGGTTAAACCATACAATATTTTGGCGGTTCAAATACTATATCACGTTATAGATACTATAATAATATCAAAGTCTTATACTAAACAGACTGTGTCAGAATTGTCACGAGCGTTATATTTTATCGTCTCTTTCCTTGCAAATACCGTATCAGTCGAATATGTATTATTGTTATATCATCAGACATAAAGTTAAAGAATAAATACACTAGATACCAAGTTGGTACGCGATATCGCTGTCGCGCTCTGTAGCGATACTGAATCGGTACGCAATATCGCTGTTGCGCTCGGTAGCGATACTAATCCGCCTTCTGGTTAGTCACTTTGGATCACGTACTGATTCGGTATCACTACCTTATATCTGAATAGGCCTTAAATATTTATTATATTAATGAAAAAAAAATGTGCCTTTTCATATTATTATTAATACAACAGGAGGTAATTATAAAGTGTAGCATTACTAACAAGACATTTTGAAAGCGATTGTTCGTAATTATGAATTAATCGATTAGCTAATCGAATTATGTGTACCTAATAAGTATTACATCACCGCTTATATTATGACCATAATATTTATATTTTAGTTACCGCATTAAAATAGCAATAGATTAAAAAAAAACTGAAACTCGTGCTGTTAGAAGCTTGGCACAAAAGGAAGGAGGCCTATACCTACCCGCCAATCTATTCTATAAAAAACTTATCTCGAAAACTTAAGTGAAGTTATCCAAGATTCAAAAGTATTCATCATAGAAGTCGCTTGTACGGATAGCACTTCGCTATCTGCTCATATTTGCAGAGGTAACTCCCCCGTTTGTGATCGCATGAGTGAGCTTAAGTCGTTCCTCAACGCTCATCAATTTAATATAATACGGAATCTAGGTGGGAGAATATTGGACTTGGTTATTGGTAACGGTGATTGCAATATTTCTAGAGCCATAGACTATTTACTTTTACAGGAAGATTTAAATAGATTCTCTGAATATTGTGTAAAAAATAAACTTAAATTGAGCATATCCAAATGCCATTGCATTAGTTTTACTAAAAATAGAAACGTAATTAAATATGCATATTCATTGAACAATATAGATCTAGCAAGAGAAACAGTGGTTCGTGATCTTGGTGTTCTATTAGATAATAAACTCCATCTTGATGCTCATATTGCTAAAATTGTGAACAATGTTTTTCGTATGTACGGTTTTGTGATGAGAGCGGCTCAGAAATTTAAACGCCCTGGTACTTTTTTGTACCTATACAAAACTTTGGTCAGGTCTCAGTTGGAGCACGCGTTCCCGGTGTGGAATCCCTTCTATGGAAAATATTCTCATGTGATCGAAAATGTACAACGCAAATTTTTAAAGACTATGCATTTCCGTTGTTTTCGTACGTATGCATCTTACACCGACTTGCTGAATTACTATAAGCTTCAAAACCTTAAATCTAGACGTATAATGTTGGAATCGATGTTTTTGTTTCATTTATGTAACAACTCATATGATTGTATAGACATAAGCAATAGAATAAGTTATGTAGTACCCAGAACTACTATATGTCGAGGTGTGCGCGTGCGACCGCTTTTTGCTGTAACCTCCTGTCGATCAAACGCAGGATCGCGAGCACCCCTACGACGTCTTACAACTCAATTCAATAAGGTTTTTCGGGATATAGGATTCTTTGCTGTTTCCGCCGGAAAATTTAGAAGTCTTGCACTTAAAATTATAGCAGAATTAAGTACATAAAACCCTAAATCATAATTTCTATTTTCAATATTCTATTAGGTATATCTTCTTATATTTTGATTATATCTTTTTTTATATTTTTATTTAACCATACTGTGCATCCAATGTATTCATATCGTATGCCGTTTGTGTTTATTTAACTTTTTTGTATTATGTGGAAAATGTTGTTGGTTATACATTTATGCTCCCATTTTAGTTTTAAGTTCTATACCATACATTTTAATGTGTAACCGTTTATTTTCCCAAATAAAATAAAATAACATAAAGTCGTTTTCATTCAATCTTGGACTTGTATTTTAACGTCACAATCTGCACTAACATCCCCCGAAAACCATGAAAACGACACCCATGCTGGTTTTTTTTTCAAACTGTCGCAGCCGCCATCTTGGATATACTCGTACATTTTATTTGGGAAAATAAAAGGTTACACATAACAATGTGGGTTCTATATTATAAGTATTAATTTGCGCTAATGTATGGAAGTGAATGTTGGGTGTGGCAAAAGAAGCATGAAAGCAGAATAAATGCTGTGGAAATGCGTTCCTTGCGGAGCATGTGTGGTGTGACTATGAATGATAGGCTGAGGAATGATGTGATAAGGCAACGGTGTGGTTTAAAAGAAGATGTAGTGACAAAAATTGAAAAGAGTATGCTTAGATGGTTTGGTCATGTTGAGCGGATGAATGAAAGGAGACTAACAAAAGGTATTTACTAGGCAGATGTGAGTGGAAACACCGGGAGGGGACGCCCTAGGAAGACATAGTGACCTTATTGGTAATGTTCTTCAGAAAAGTCAGGTGCGTAGTACTCACAACCGGCGCTCGTGTATGACCAGATGTATGAACGTAAACGAGGCAAAAGGAGTATGTTAGGATCGTAGCAGGTGGCGTTCTGTGGTTTCTGCCTACCCCCATGGGAAGAAGGCGTGAGTTTATGTATGTATGTATGTAAGTATTAATGTAAAAGCAACAAAATTTTCCACATAATGTAGAAAAGTTAAACAAACACGAACGGCGTGCGAAATAAATTACCTACATTTAATATAAAAAATTAAACTAAATTAACTACTAATACTACTATACTAATTTTGACCTCAATATCGGCTTAATAATAATAATAATAAACATTTATTTCAGACTTTCTGTCCATAGGTACACTTACAAAACATAGAATTGAAACATACAATAATATACACATACAATATACAAAAATACAACACATTAAAAAGATACAAAACAATAAACAATAAAATACCAGTGTCATACCAGTGACAACACAGAAGCAAACAACACATTAAATTTGACGTGGAGGAAACTGTCCACTGCTCACAAGGCAGTGTGCAGGCGCATCCAGTGGCTCAGTGGCTCAGTGGAGAGTCCCTCCTGCCCGCGAACACGCTCAGTAAGCTGTTGCTGCTGGACCTAACACGACTCAGCAGCGACGCACATTGCTTCCTTATAAGAGCGGTAGATGGCAATAGGCTCGCCCCCTATTACATGGGACTTAAACATAACTGGCGAAATGTGGGTGTACTATAGGTACACCTCTGCCCAACCCTTCGGGGAAACAAGGCGTGATGTTATGTTATGTATGTAAGAGCATGAAAGCCATCAGTGTGCGCCTCCGCGAACATCGTCGACGCACTGCAGATGCTTAAGCATCAAACGAAAACCATGAAAACAACACCAATTTCGAAAAATTTGAACGTTTTCGCAGCAGCCATCTTGGATTTACATTTTAACCAAAGAAGAAAGTCGTATGGAGCGGGCATTAAATGCATGAACGCTTTTTCGCGTTATGTTTTCTACCAGTAAACTCCTACCGCAGGCTGCGTTAAAGAACTTTTTTCCAATAAAACACTTACAGAATCGACTGCCTACCCAGCAATGGAGTGAACACATCACTCCGCTACGTCGTGAAGTTTAGTAATTAGATAATAGAAGAAAATAAAAATTCGAAAGTGAAATGAATAATAGTGTCCCGAGGACAAGTTAACAAAGATGTAATATTACCAGTAGTAAAGTAATGGTTATTTCAAGCACTTTCCGGGATCATTCTCAACTGTTGTCATACCTACATGCGGCTTGTGGGCGTTACAGTATAGGGACGGTTTCATTATGTTTGAAACTATCCAACTGTCTGTACCTAAATGTATATTATAAAGAAGGGGAAAGAATCATACGCCATCAAAAATTTCTTCAGCATCGCATTTTCGCGTTGTATCTGTCTCATAGATAAATATACCTTGTCGTATTAAGCTAGCAAGTGGCATTTAACCTTAGGGTGATCATGGAAGACTAGGTTGATTTTAATGATAAAAACTCTGCGTCGGGCTCAAGACGGTGTTAAAATTAAAAAAAAAAACTGAAAAGTAAAAAGCACTAGTGTGACAATGTGGCACTTTCCGCAATAGCTAACATATTGCATCCTAGTTACAACGGCGTGGTACGGTTATCAGAAGCAATGTATACAGCATGATGTACCAGAAAAGTGTGGTCTAATTTAAGAGTGCGCTCAGAGCATCAAAATGAACAAGTTTCTCCATGGAAGCCAACTCGTAATCGCGAAAAATTTATCAAATGTCCCATTCAAAACTTAATTAACTTGTCAACCCAAACGCATGAAGGCTACCACAAACAGGCGCAACGCCACAGCGCGACACAAAGGCACCGCTCGTCGCGCGACACGCGGTGCCTTTGTGTCGCGCTGTGGCGTCGCGCCAGTGTGTACGAGCCTTAAGACGGTAGTTTTTTTCTCTGTGTCTCGTAATGTTTATTAGTTACCATAAATACTATTGTAAATAATCAAGTTTTTTTTTAACTGAACAGACAGCTGTGCTGCTGGGGAGTTTGTTGCGCCACTTCTTCTTCCCAGCTAAAGCACTAGGAAGTGGTGAAGGGCGGGCGTTTTGGGGGACAGTATTATGAAATTTTGACGTTCGAAAAGCGCTGATTCTAAGCCTAATTTAAATAAATAACTTTTTGATTTTGACTTGGTTTTAAAGAGTTGTTCAGTTTGATGGTCTGTACCACACCCTTAAATTTCAGACCATATCTTGTGATGACCGTATTAAGCCGTTTTAACTAGGATGGACTGTGTTGGCTAGGTATAGTCAACTTTGTAATTTCTAAGGAAAAAAACAATTTAAAGTATGAAGAGATTTATGCGAGGTATTTTGGTTTGACTTAAGAGCAATGTCTTCGTAAAAGAACAATGACAGAGAAGTTTGACGCGTGTTACTATATTGTAGAAGGAGGGATAAACATGATTGTTGAATGAACAACTCAGGCCGGATTTCACCAATGAAACTGAACGCGGTCAACAAATAAACCAAGTTTTAGGGCTGTCAGTGTAATTTTTTTCTATGGAGTTAATAATCCTGCACTGCCTATCAATATTCCTACACTGACAGCTCTTGAACCCGTTTCAGATGTGCTGATTGCGTTCAGTTTCATTGGTGAAATTGGCCCTTAATAACAGCGCCAGTTTTCTTCTTAAGATTTACAAATAAGTTGTTATCTTTGATCAGAGCAGTAATTGTTTCGTTTTACGTGGGTGCCAAGGCGATCCTCGGTGGCAGGCAAATGAAATAATAGATTGACTTTATTGTGCCCTGTCGGCTGATAGTATGCTCACTCTAATGTCTCGCTGACGGTGGCGCGTGTGTTGGATCATTTAGCTCCCTTCAAAATGTTTGAGCTGAATGGTGCTGATCCATGCGTCATGTTCGTGAACGAGCGCCGTCAGTTGGGACTGGTCGTCTGTTAGCTGCCACGGCTTATTTAAATAATTAATTTTTTGGATTGTTTTTAATTATGTTTTGCTGAACTCTGGACGCTTTTAACTTGTACGGTTTTTGTACATCGTTCTCACTTATAGTGTCAACATTAATCGATGTTACTAATATATTTGTAACAACAATATTATTTAAAAGAGTGTCCATGGAGTTTCTTGCCCGTTCTTCTCCATAGTGACCTACTACGCTTTGGAATGGGCAACTAGCTTCATATTTCTGACTGACCGACTCCATGACAATTCAAAAGTGCCTGTAAATAGTTTAATTGAAATAAACGATTTGAGTTGAGAAATAGTTCCAAACTATTTAGTTTAATTACCTAATATGTTAGGTCCTTTAGTTATTACTAGACTTAGAGAGTTTGTACACTGCATCCGATTTAAAAACTAATGTGAAATTTGATTTTCATCTGAATTAATCCTTTCATCCCCATGCGTCGTCTCGTTAAATAGTAGGTACAGTCAACGCCAGTGTAAATAAAAACAGTTTGAACTGGCCTCTTATTCTGTTAAAGCTTCATACCTACTGGTTAAGCCGGCTCAAAGTCAAAGTGCTACTACGGCGTGCGGTCGCCTGTACTACGGATACTTCGTACCGATATTTATCGGATTTAGATCGTATGCAGTTCGCATACAATACTAAATTTTTGTACGTACTACGCCGCGTCTAAACTAACATAATATGGTAGTTTAGCAGCGGTTTTATAAAGTTCACTAACTGCAACGTAAAGAATAAAAACGCAAGAATCAGATTTTAGTATAATTAATAAGGATTCTACCAACTTTGCTATAAGCCTCTCAAAAATAGGACAACCTAAAAAAGTTTTTGATTACACGGTCTGAACTGACAGAGATTATTTTAAAGCCTGGCTTGAGACTTTGCAAAGAGATAAGTAAAGATTCTAATATAAATTAATCCGTCTGGTTAAGAGGAGCCTCACCTCCGACAATCCAGATTAAGTAGTCAAGGGGGGAAAAGTATCCTTTCACGTTCTATAACACTGGTAATTGTAGTTTCTACTTTCAACTACACGTGCACTATTTATCTTCTGTCACGGACCGCCCGTCGAAGCCGCCGTTTCCACAGGGTCAAATTTAATTAGCTAGCGAAACTCCTATTTAAACATGATAAAAAAAAAGAAATTGATTTTAGTTTTTTATTTGTGGAGTCATCGACCGGAGTTGTAGTAGTTGCACTTGAAACATCAGTTTAAAAAAACTATTTTTTGTGTAAACTTCACAGACGTGATTGTTAAGGATAAAACATATTTTATTAACTCACGCTTCATGGAACAGCACTACCTGCGGTCGTTGACTCATAAAAAAAACATCAAATCTTTTTTATTTTAATTATTTCGTGTTAAGATTTCGATACCCATCACGTCTGCGGAGTTTCTTTAGCTAATTTAATTTCACTCTATAAGTCTGTATTCGCCACTTGTGTTGTGCGAGTAAACAAACTGTGACCTGCTTGTTTTGTATGGGGACTTAAAAACACATTCAATGTTACAGAATTATAAGTGTCACATTTGCTATCATAATCAAATATGTGACACTAATAAATGGGTTTTTCAATGTGGTAACCCAAAACACTTACAAAACGCAAAGGCAAACTATTTTGGCAAAAAGCCGCGTCCGTCTGACCGTCGCGCGTTGTTACGGTACCATGCAATTTAACCTAAAACTGCTTATTTCTGGTACACATATTAACACATGACACATACAAAAGGTTTTTACACTTTTATTCTGTAACATTATATAAAACAGTTTTAAAATCACATAATACGGTACAGTTTGAGTCCCTGGTCTCCATGCTAGTTGCCATTCCACCAATTCGCACTAAGCGCTTCCAAACATCCTTCATAATGCGCACGGCAAAAGAGTGAAACTCACTACCTGCGTCTGTGTTCACGAACGCATTCAACCCGAATCTCTTCAAAGTTTGAGTAAACAGGCTTCTTCTGGGTAAGCTCACTCCATCGTAGCTTTGTCTCTGTTACCTCTAACCTAGACTCGAGTCAATAGCAAACCCATCTCAAACAAAATATTTTTAGTGTCAGTCTACAAACTTGCCAAAACTTCAGATTTTATCAATTTAAATTAAGTTTTGGTTTGATACTTTGTGGTTCTGTGCTTCCCGCATCTAGCGGATTCCTGCAGCCTTCACAATGTTATCGGTCCATCTGCCACTTAAGTTTGATAATTCTTCGGGCTATGTCGGTTACCTTGGTTCTCCTGCGGATCTCTTCATTTCTGATTCGACCACGTAGGGATATGTGGTGTATGTTTATGTTTTTTTATGCAATACGCCTGACTAATGAGATTTAGGTAGCCAGGGCAGTGGTGGCCCAGTGGTAACGGCCCCGACTTACTCAAAACGGTGAAGGAAATATCGTGAGGAAACCGGAATGTAATCGAACAAAAAATTCAAAGACATGTGACATCTGCCAAGCCGCACTGGGCCCGCGTGGTAGATTACAGCCCGCTCCCTCTCAAAGAGAGGAGGCCTGTGTCCCAGCCGTGGGAATATTATAGGCTGATTATGTTATGCATTACCAACACTGTTGAGGAAGACTGAGACGCGAAATAAAATGAATAGGTGACATGTTGAGATGTCGAGGGCATAAAAGAGGAATCATTCTATCGTTATAGCCACGATGGGTTGTAAGTCCTGAACACAGGCGACTCTAGCAGAACAATTTCTACGAAACCTTCATGGAAATTGTTCTGCTAGAGTCACAGTTCGAGTAAAGTTCACAAGACGCTGTTAAATGTCAAAGTTGAACCAGATTTTTATATTTTTATTACGTTTTGTGCATAGTACGAGTAGGTAAACTAATATTTTATTGATTTTCTAGTGGCGTTGATTTGATTGCAAACTGTTTTAGCCTTACCTTTTTCATTTTTAACATGTGGAACAAGGGAACGATGAGTTATTTGGAACATGGATGGCACTCTGCTACTTTCGTTGTTAAAATAACTCTTAATTTTTTTTCTTGGGTATTTTTTTTTTTCATATTAACATTATGAGGTTATGCTAAGTTTGTCGTAGCCGGATCTAGCTCAGAGTAGTAATTTTATGATAATAAATTCGAATTTAGAGTACCTATATACTACGATAGAAAAATAATGATTAGCAAAATGTCAGAATGTAAAGGTAAGAAAATCTTCTGATATTTTTGTCTGCTAAATACATACCTACCAACTATTATTTTATTGATGACATCGAAATTGGTTTAATAACAATGTTACCTATTTTTAAAGTGCAAACCGGATCGGGTCGGGTACCTGTTAAACCAGTTGCTGTCCAAGTGGGTTTTAGAACATATTTTTTTTTCTTTGAACTGTTTTTAATAACAAACGTGCCTTCAGAATGAGCTGTGGCCCGTGCCTCGTGCAGAACACGTGTGTCGTATAAATAGAGAAAAACAACCATATTAATAAATTGCTTCTTACAATCGCATTTATTTATTTATTACCACTATGGGTTTCCCAATGTTTATGACGTAATTATGCCACAGATTAAGTTTAATATTTAAATAACTCTGACATAATATTATCATTATTTGACATTATATACCTAGAATTTTAATTTCAACTCTCCATTATTGGCTTTTGGATTAAATTAGTTTTTTATTTTACGTTATTAGATTACTTTATATTTTGTAAATGTGAGAACGCTGTAGGCCTTGTAGATTGTAAATTTATAGACCATAGTCTATTGGTTAAACATATGGTACTTGTTGACAGGCCTATACTGTCCTCCCATACCTATTAACACTGTAATTTGAAAACATTGTAAAAATTACACAAATATTTTAAAACAGTAAAGCTCTACGGAGTTTCTTGCCGGCTCTTCTCCATAGGAAACGACCAATTGGAACCGTACACCTAGATTCTGACGTTTCATAAGTGCCCATGTAGGTTTATGTGAAATAAAATATTTTGATTGATGATTGATTTTATATTTTAATAAAATAGATATCCATGTTGAGTTTCTTGCCCGTTATTCTAGATAGGAAAGGAAGAAAGCAACAATGTTTATTGTGCACAAACAAAACGCACATAACAGCAAATAAAATGGCATATTAACAGACACATACAAAGTAGCCAAAAGCCTCGGGTCAAGAAAAAAAAGTTAGACAATTTTGTCCATTGCTCGATGTCAGGCCCGAATGACAATAAACAAAAAATGTAACAAAAACAAAATGCCGATTGCAAAGAACCTTCTGCGCTTTGCAATGGGCAGCTTCATCTTACTGACTGATTCCTTTGTCAACGCAAAAGTGCCTGTAAATTGTTTAATAGAAATAGATGCTTATGAGTTTTTTTTTTGTTTTTCTCCTGAAATGTGTCGCATGTCTTGTAACAGTTATTCGCGGGTTATCAAGAAAATAAACCGAAATATTTTAAAATTGGTTTAGAAAGGAACACTTCCATCTGTTTGCGTAACCTCATACGTGACACGTAAGGTATTACGTGAGCGACGTGAATTTACTCAAAATCTATGAAATGTTATCGAAGTTAAGTCACGTCATAAGAGCCGTTTAACACGTGCGTCTTACGAAGCGATTGTTTTAACACACACAACAACACTGTATAACATCAAGCTTGTATGCCAAGAAGTGTTAAGCAGACGTGTACCTACGGAAACAAAAATTACCAGTTCGCAAACTGTAACGTATTATAGCTAAGGTAGTAATTTTTCGTGGGTTATTAAAAAAAAAATATTGTTACAGACATTAAGACAGTGTCATTTTTGCAATTTTCTATGAAACAGCAGATTTTTTAACCGGAATTAGATAAACGCGATTTTTTCTAAACAAATAAATTATATACACATTATTTAATGTAAATTATAAATGTTTGTTTATGAGCAGTGGTAGCCCAGTGGTATTGGCCGCGACTTACGAGTTGTAGGTCGTAGGTTCGAAACCAGACAGGCGCTTTACTATGTGTAAATTATTTCATCATCACTGCTCTCAAAACGGTGAAGGAAAACATCGTGAGGAAATCGCATATCTGTGAACCAAAAATTCGAAGACATGTGACATCTAGCAACCCGCACTGGGCCCGCGAGGTGGATTGCGGCCCTCTCCCTCTCACAGAGAGGAGGCCTGTGTCCCATTATGTAAATGTTTGTGAAGCAAGATGGATCTTGACAAAATTTGGTTGTGGAATAGTTTATACCCGTAACCTACATAAAGTGTACTTTTTATCCGGTGGTACCCGCGGGAAATAAAACTCACGCGGGCGGAAAGCTAGTATATTACAAAATATACTATTTTTACTATTGTTTACATTTTAGGAAATTTTAAATTTCATGTGTTCTATTATTTAGATATTACAGATTTTTATTTTTTTGGTAGGAATTTCTATAGGTGTAATAACATTCTCTCTATTAAGGCACTCTCACTTATAATTTATTTAACGCAACGGGAAAAACGGGCATAATAATGAAAAGTATAAATTACAATAAATTAACGAGGACAGCGTAAGGGTCCACGGTAAGTAATTATAATTATTTTATTATATTCCCTTTGTCCCACTTAACGGGGGCATGGCTTACGGGGAGAATGGCAATACATCTTTTTATCTTTTTATCACTCATATTTAATTTTCGCCAGTTATGTTTATGACCCAAGTAATAGCGGGCGCGAGCATAATTTTGTAAGCGACTGTATATTTATCCCAAATTATTTTGAATAATCTTTCTATTTATAGACGAGTACAAAGACAAGTTTTAAAATGTAAGAACCTACACTTGATAAACATTCTGTCAAAAAAGTATCGGGAATTGATGATTTGTTAATGGTTCCAAATTCTTTTTTTTTGTGTTGTTAGATTGGCACAATTGATTTCCATTTTGGCGCGGCGTTTGATTTGAATCTGTTAGATTAAATACAGTGCTGTTTTTAGTTAGATCAAATCTAGTGTGTACCTATTGCCAATTTCATAATGGACTAAAACATCGAACAAAGAGTTTGTCACTGGAAATGTTACAGAAGGCTTACGGTGCATCGACTATATCAAAAACATGGACTTATGAGTGGTACAAAGCGTTCAGAAGCAGTCGAGATGTGATGGAAGATTTTCCTCGCTCCGGTAGGCCATCAACGTCTTCAACTGAAGTTAACATCGCAAAAGTGAAAGAAATAGTGACTGAAAATCCTCATTCAAGTTTCAGAGAGATAGCAGCTGAACTTTCTGTCTCACGAGTCGATCGGTACCATTTTAAATAATCACTTGGGTATGAAACATGTTGCCGCTCGGTTGGTCCCAAAATACCTGAATTTTCATCAAAAACTCAATCGCTTAAGAGTCGCTGAGGACATGCTAGAACTAGTAAATTCCGACCGAACATTCATGAAACGCATTGTTACTGTCGACGAGACGTGGGCTTATGAATTTGACTGGCAAACTAGTCAACAAGCTTCAGAGTGGTGCCTTCCAACTGAATCGATACCGAAAAAATCACGCCAAAGTCGATCATAAGTCAAAGTCATGTTGACTGTAGCGGTGTTGTGCACTCGGAATTCTTGCCGGAAGATCAAACGGTAATTTAAGAACATTATTTGAGCGTTATTGTGGCGTTTAAGCTAGCAAGTTCGACGAAAAAGGCCAGATTCGTGGAAAGAAAGTTATTGGATTTTGCATCACGATAATGCGTCTTAGCTCAAGGCCATCATTGTGAACGAATTTTTGACCAAAAACTCAACAAATACCATCGAGCAAGCACCTTATTCATCAGAAATGTCTCCAGGCGACTTCTTTTTTTTTCGTTCGGTAGAAAACATAAAGGAGAATTCGCGGCGAAAACTGAACTCAATTCCGGAAAAAGCGTTCAAACAATATTTTCATGATTTGATTATTCGTTGGCGTAAGTGTATCGTTTCTGAAGGAGCATACTTTGAGGGCGATAAAATAAACTTGGATGAATAACTAACATTTTGTGTATTATTGATCTTTTCCCGGTACTTTCTTGACAGAGTAGTACCTATATACAAACAAACAAAAAATGAGGAAGTAATGTTTAGTTTTTAAAGTATTGAAGCGATTATGATGAAAGTTAAATTGAAACTTGAGGATCAAATCAGCCCCATACTGGGCTGAAATAAGATGATGAAGTTTGTATGGGAAAATCTGAAATTTAGTTAAATCCATAGTATCTAATTATGCATACTAAAATTTAGTTAAAATCCATAGGATTTACTTATACTCGTACATACTAAAATTTAGTTAAAATCCATAGGATCAACTTATAAATACTAAAATTTAGTTAAAATCCATAGGATTTACTTATACTCGTACATACTAAAATTTAGTTAAAATCCATAGGATCAACTTATAAATACTAAAATTTAGTTAAAATCCATAGGATCAACTTATAAATACTAAAATTTAGTTCAAATCCATAGGATCAACTTATAAATACTAAAATTTAGTTAAAATCCATAGGATTTACTTATACTCGTACATACTAAAATTCAAGACGCTTGTTGTGTCCGTCTGTGTCACCATGGGTGAAAAATGTTGAACGCTATCAGTACTTTTAAACCCCGTTCAGAGCTGTAAGTGTCAATATTCCATAACATTTTTTGGCACTGACAGCTCTTGAACCCCTTTTAGAGGTGCTGAATGCGTTCAGTTTCATTAGTGAAATCAGCACTTTACAGAATGAATTTCGGAAGGTTTACGTGCTTATTGCATTAATATTAAACTTACAAATAATAAAACAATCTCGATGTTTTATCATATCGTAAAAACTATGCAAAGAAGTGGTTGCTACTTATTTATAAATTAAAGACACACTATTCTATTTGTTCATATGTAGGTATAATTAAGTTAAATTGAAACTCTCTCACTTAGTTCTGCGTGGCTTAAAGCATAATGAGCCTATAATGTTCTCACTGCTGGGACACAGGCCTCCCCCACAACGCGGTCCCAGCGGGTAGATAAATGTCACATGCCTTAAAGTTCTTGGTTCTAGGACATGCCAGTTGCTTAACGATGTTTTCCTTCACCGTTTTGAGAGCAGTGGTGGTGAAATAATTAACACACAGTAAAGCGCCTAATGGGGATCGAACCTACGACCCGATTTGTTGGTCGTGGCTCTTAGCACTGGGCCACCACTGTTCCCGATAGCTCGCTTGCTGATTTGATTATATCTAGGTAAGTACTTAATTGTCTGTCGCAGAAGTCAACGTAAACTAATCTGCCATCCACTCAGATATACCTACCTACTTAAATCTAGGTAGTAATGCTAGTAGTTAAGTGGATAATTAGCATTTATCTTGCTTAGTGCATTGGCCTGTACATTAATAAACATTTGAAAACGAAAATTTACATTAAACACACTGAAATTTTAGTGGTTGTTTTCCCGCAGCGAAATGGTTTGGTCATTTTTTGTACAATCGATTTATAAAAAGGAATAAAAAATGGCAGACTTATAATTTATTGTGAAAAACAAAGCTTCGCTTTGTCGGCAGTGCGCGGCGGCGGCGCGTGCCTTTCAAGTAGTACCTACGTTAAGTCTAGTGGATTACTATTGTTTCTCATGCTTTATTTATTTATTTAAACTTTTCGAACCCAAAGAGGTACAAAGGCGGACTTTCGAGTTGATGCATATATTATTTTTAACTCCATGTTTCGAACAGCCGGTTGATCGACGGATTAACTAACCTTTCGGTTAGCGGAGCATTCGCAAAAATGGAGATTCCCAGCGTCAAGGCTGTTACTGGAATTTCGCGGTACCATGAGCTGCTGCGAGATTTTCCGACCATCTCACGGCCGTACGTCATTCAACCGTACATTTTATTAATACTACGCCCGGACCACCGGTTTTCTGCCGGCCACGCCGCGCCGTTTAGCGCCTGATCGATTAACGATAGCTAAGTCAGAGTTCCAAGCAATGGTTAAGGAAGGGACAGCTCGTGTTTCCAGTGGACCTTGGGCGTTTGCCCTACACCTGGTGACTAAACACGACGACACTTGGAGGCCCTGCGGTGATTACCGCGCTCTGAATGCCAGGACCGTGCCAGATAGGTACCCGGTCCGGCACATTGAGGATTTCTCTCAGCATCTACATGGGAGTACTATCTTCTCAGTTGTTGATTTGGTGAAAGCATACCAACAAATTCCAGTAAATCCAGCTGATATCGAGAAGACAGCCATCACGTCGGGGTCACCAGTGAAGGGATATGAGGAACAGGGTGTAAAGTTCACTCATACTCTTTGGAAAAGGGAAGATCCTCCGACGAGATGGATGTCGTATCTGGTGGGCAACTGCCCGATGATTGTTGTCGGGAAGTTGTATAAATGCTATCTGCGCGGTAAACTCTGCTTGCGCGATGCAGGATTGATGCGTTTGTTCGCATGTGGCGGTGTAGATGCCGCTACATACTTTCATTAAAACTTCACCGTGTATAGTAGGTACTACATTAATTTAACATACCACAACAGTAAAATTACCAACGAAAATAAGCCCAATGAAATACATAGAGGTACTGGGAGTAAGAATACTTCCATACAACGCGTAACATAGCGCCTGTCATCCCCGAAAGGTTATGCAGAGATTTACAATATAGTAAATTCAAATAATACCAGTTCTGTTGGAGTCCCATGTAACAAGAGGCGAGCCTATTGCCAAAACCGGGCACAAGTCCAGATATGTAACACTTATAAATGTGTTTTTAAATGTATTAACCTAAAACACTTACAAAAGTGTAACAGTGATATATGTGTAACAGATATAAAAGAGTTAACAGTGTTGATAAGTGCAACAGATAAACGCGGTGTTGGCAAAATATCCTCAATCCCGACTGGATTATGTCTGGCAGCTGCGCGTTGTTGCGGTACCGTGCAATTAAAGCTAAAACTGCTTATTTCTTTTACACATATTAACATTATGGTATCTGTTACATTTATAAATGTTTATCTTTTAAAACTGTTTTAAAAGAAAAACACCAACATACACAAGCACACAAACTTTTTAACACTGTTGTGTTAGAAACACTTCATACGGTTATAGTTTGACTCCCTGACTGCTACTGAGAAATTCCTTTTTTTATTTATTTTTTTATAAATGGCATCTCGCAGGTCAACCTATGAGGTAGTCGTCTGCTTAGACGGACTTGCCTGTGGTTGCCCTAATAAATTAAGGCCTCCAGCCAGGACTTAAAACTTATGTACTAACTTAAAAACTAAGCGACAACGCTAAAGGCACCCCCTTCGGGGTACGAACCTCGGCTTAGGGCGTCGCTGGGAGAGGGCAGCAAGGGACTAGCTGGATCAGGATTTGAGTGATTTAGGGACGAATTTAAAGCTACAGGCCCAGCGGCGCGGGCTGGCTCGAGCAAGGGTCGGGAGGGAGAGAAATTCCTAATGTAAAACCCAATTATATACTACTGCCGTGATTTTTTTCACATTCCTTAAAATAACCATTTAGGTGGAAGGTTGAGTACACCTGACTCTAACATAAATTATCACTTTATAGCTTAAACGGATCCCTGAATCAAAAAATTATATTTACTCACCCGCAATATTTTTGAACAACCTTTCCAACGACACCCCACACCATGGAATAGACAAGCAAAATAATTCATCCCCAATTTACGTGTAGGGGAGAATTTTATTTTACCACTTTGTCGTGACTAATACCTATGTATATCCAGGCCAAATTACAGCTTTCTAAAGAGTCTCTGAGCTAAGCTGCGGACGGACGGACATGGCGAAACTATAAAGGCTCGTACCTACATTTAAGACCTGCGCAAACGAGAGACTTTTGACCGTTGCTTTTAATACATTGTGTGCGTAATTCAATACAGTTTAACGAGTAAGGGATCTATTTTGAAGGATGAAAAAGTAAGGCCAGCTCTTTATGGGTAATTTAAATTGTTGACTACGGAACAATTCTATAAATAAACCTTCCGGAATAAATTTTCTAAATGATGGTGAAAACAACATCAAAAGCCGTTGTGTAGTTCAGAAAAACTACGCGGTCACACAGCAGACACGAAAAGAGACTTCAATATAACATGTACTGTACAACTATTTTCTAAATGTCCCTCGGCAATCTTCGTGTTTCGTCAGTTGTCGGATTTCTCTCACTATTTTACACACGGTTACACTTCATACGGTTATAGCCCTTTGCACTTGGTGCAGCGGGGTGATTGCGTAACACACTAACAGTAGCAATGGCTTTTACTTTGACAGTTCAACAACTATCATTGCATTATTTACGTTATTGAGCAGACAGATTTTTCGAACATATGGAGCAATGGATTAGCAATATCCTTCACAATGATTCAGATTCTGATTGATAGTTTTTTACGCAATTAGGGGCTGGTTTAAAATGTTGTTATGATGCTATTGATGCAGGTTGGCAAGTAGAATTCAACTCGTGCATTCCGAATTGGGTAGACAAATTGGTACCTACACACTGTAAACGGAGTGTTTTCTATTAATATTTCGAACCGCACATCCATAATTTTCTGATGATATACTTACGGCCCAACCCAATAACCTAAGACAGATCGCTACTGATGATCGACAGTACAATTCTATCTGTACCTGTCACACAAATAACTGTCAATACGTTATAGGATTGCATTCTTTGGCTTTATTGGGACGTTAAAACCAGAGATTGATAAGTTGTTCTATCTCTAGTACGCCAAAATGGGAGTTACGTTAGATACGTTATTGGCTTTGGCCATTGTCATATTGTCATCCTAACTAAAATTATGAATGCCTAAGTAAGTTTGTTTATTTGTTTTTTTTTGTTACTCTTTTACGCTAAAACGGCTGAACGGATTTTGATGGAATGTGGCACATGGGTAGACCATGATCTGGAGAAGGGCACAGGTCGGTTGATAATTTTATTTATTAAGAATTATAGAGTCTTAGTAAATCTATGTAATCCTAATGCATGGAGGTATCACAGAAAGAGTTTTTTTTTGGGTGGGAAATCATTAAATGACTTCTCCCGCTCTGGGTGGAGCGGAAGGGCGTGTCAGACTTTTACTGACTAAAACCCACCGTGTCCCTTCAGTTGCCTGTGCCAGGGCCACGGTATCTCTTTCGAACAACCCGCGACCCTGAGGCATCGGTCCTATCAGACCCCGTCAATTACTGTTGACATCTCTTTGAGGAACGTGGAACACGACGCGCCGTCGACCCGGGCCTGGTCCTTACCGGACGGCGAGCTACCCATTGCTCGCCGTCCGCAAGCCCGCGCCTATGGTGCAGGGCGCAAGGCTCTTTTCCTTCACGCACTCCGCCTCCTCCTTCGCAAGCGTTACTGAACAAGACAGAATTGATCATCATCATTATTGGCAGCCTTGTTCCACCCACGGCTGATTATAGGCCTCCTCCTTTTATGCCCTGCTTCCCTGCACGCGTCACATGACCACATAGTTTCGAGATTTAACGACAAAATAATAGATAAAATTACAGATTTATTATATGCATCTGTATTTTGTCTATTCTTCAGGCTCGTTTCTAAGGTGGTCATGATCCGCGTGCAGGTAATTGCTTTACACACTATCAGTAGTAATTAATCGCCTTCATTTTGACAGTTCAACAACATTCATTACGTTATTAACGTTGTTGAGCAGACACATTTTTCGAACTTATGAAGCAATGGATTAGCAATTTTCTGCAAAATGATTTTGATTGTGATTAGTTGTTTATTACGCATTAAGGGTGCAGGTCAGTAAGCAGGCAATGTCTATCAAAGGCATTGACACACAGTGGTTTATTTTAAATTTGGTAGTAGGAAAAAATCGCAGCTAAAACTATCAAACTGAAAAGTTCGTATTATTCTCAATTAATATTCGAATAAAACTAATTCATATCCCATTAGTTTCATAACTTAGAAAACATCAAAGTTTCTATTTTATTATTTATCTCCATTAGACTTGGTCGATGATTTTGTCTGTCAAAGAATACGAAAGTTGAATGACTGAATGGTATTGAAATTATATCATACTGGCTTTTACCGCGCACGCGTGGGTTCGGAAAATATACCACCAGAACATACGTCCGGGATATAAAGTATATTATATCCTTACCCAGGTCATAGTTTATTCAAGTTACAAACTACATTCAAATACCTTCAGCCGTTAAGTAGTTAAAAGATAACAGACACACAGATAGTGTCACTTTCGCATACTTTTACTATGGTTACCTTCAGCCGTTAAGTAGTTAAAAGTTAACAGACACACATATAGTGTCACTTTCGCATACTTTTACTATGGTTACCTTCAGCCGATAAGTAGTTAAAAGTTAACAGACACACAGATAGTGTCACTTTCGCATACTTTTACTATGGTTACCTTCAGCCGTTAAGTAGTTAAAAGTTAACAGATACACAGATAGTGTCACTTTCGCATACTATTACTATGGTTACCTTCAGCCGTTAAGTAGTTAAAAGTTAACAGAGACACAGATAGTGTCACTTTCGCATACTTTTACTATGGTTACCTTCAGCCGTTAAGTAGTTAAAAGTTAACAGACACACAGATAGTGTTACTTTCGCATACTATTACTATGGTTACCTTCAGCCGTTAAGTAGTTAAAAGTTAACAGAGACACAGATAGTGTCACTTTCGCATACTTTTACTATGGTTACCTTCAGCCGTTAAGTAGTTAAAAGTTAACAGACACACAGATAGTGTTACTTTCGCATACTATTACTATGGTTACCTTCAGCCGTTAAGTAGTTAAAAGTTAACAGACACACAGATAGTGTCACTTTCGCAAACTATTACTATGGTTACCTTCAGCCGTTAAGTAGTTAAAAGTTAACAGACACACAGATAGTGACACTTTCGCATACTATTACTATGGTTATCTATTAAAACCCCCTTTCCTAATTTCAAAACAAACTTCAGAGAATTCATTGCATATACTTTCGTAACGACTCTAAAATCTATTATGTACGCTAACATATTGTCTCGAGACAAACCAGATTACGTCTTCGTAAATTGATATAAATGTATCACGCGACTAACGAGTCCATCCACCCCAACGAAATACTATACAGGGTGAGTTTAGGGAACAGTAGTAAAATTAATTCATTTTCTTCAATTATGCCTTAAGACAGTGCTACGAAAGATTTAGTCCTATTCGTGCACTAATTAAAACTGGTTAATGTTAAATAAGAATAAATAATTTTGTTTTGTTGTTTGTACGAGTAAAACACTTTTACACGTCAAACATATTTTAAAAACTGAAATGAGGTCCGCGTTTCCTATCTACTCTGAGAAGAAAGGCCGACACAATCTCAGAGACCCTCTTAACCTTGGTCAGATCATTAAAGACCAATTAAATGAGTGTCTGAAATGGTTTTTCGAGAAAAAAAAACACAGATTTTAGTGGACCAATGAATTGATGCATAACCAGCCTATTATCTTCCCACTTCTGGGACACAGGCCTCCTCTCTGTGAGTGGGAGTGAACTAGAGACCGTAATCCACCACGCGGGCCCAATGTGGGTTGGTAGATGTCACATGTCTTCGAATTTCTGGTTCTAAGACATGCCGGTTTCCTCACGATGTTTTCCTTCACCGTTTTGAGAGCAGTGGTGATTAAATTACTTACATAAAGTAAAGTGCCTGTCTGGGTTCGAACCTACGACCGCCCACTCGTAAGTCGCAGCCGTTACCACTAGGCCACCACTGCTCTCCTGAACAAGATATTTTGGTTGAGCAACATATTAAATTTAATCTAAACTGTGGTTGTTGTTGAATGTAAATCATTACCATTTTGGCAATTTTAAATTTTACTGTCGAAGAAATATTTAGCAGTACTAATTTTAGTTTTGCAATTCCATCTCAAAGAGCAGCCTGTATGCACAAAGGGTAAATTCTGGTTAGTCACAACCAAACGACTGTAGCTATTAACTTATCCGAGAGTGTATCTTCATGTAGCTTCACAAAGATGTGGAATTAGAATGAATTTTATCAACATAACTTGAGACACTACAGTTTACAAGGACAGGGATGCAATCCAATGTTAGTAATTGGGATGATGTCTAACAGTATAACAATGATCGAAAAATTATGTAATTTCAAAGAAGGAATACTATATAAATGAAATAATCGATGTAAATAGGACGAAGCTACACGCTTTAAAAGTTCTTGACGTATTCCCGTCCTTGTCGCGCGGTTCGGCCGATGTATGGCGCTAGTATGAAGTAACATAGTAGACGTGACGTCACTTCTACGAAATTTTATTTTGAATTTAATACTTTACACACAAGGATGTACATAGGCGGACTTTATGCCATACGCATTTCTACCAGTCAACTTTTGGGTGATGCAGAGACAACCAGTGGTAGGTGCAATTTATTTTAAAAAACTTTTGACAAAAATATTTAAATATAAAGATACTAGAAGCTATAAATATAATACATAAATATACATTTACCTTATAATATATAAATATAAGCACAAATAAATATATGAATATAGTAAAAAACAAAAAGACAAACAATAAGAAGATTATACCGTTATGGTGAGACTGCCAGCTTCTTGCGAATGTGCTCACGAACTTTATCTTTAAAGTATAAACGCTTTCAACCGACCGATTAGCGGTTGGTTTTAAACGTTTATATATTTTTATCTTTTACACTTTTTTATAATATTGTTCGCACTATTGGGAAACAAATATTTTTTAGAGTTATAAATAAAAAAATATGCCATCATTCTTAGAGGGGGGGACTAATAAAACGTAACGGGAATCTAAAGAGGACCTGCGCTGTAATTGCGTAACACACTAACAAAGGCTTTCAATTTGACAATTCGACAACATTCATTGTGATTTTTACGATGTCGAGCAGACGAATTTTTCCAACATGTAAACAATATAGATACGGAATTTCCTTCAAAATCCTTCGCAATTGTCTGTAGTCTCCTATTAAAGGTTGTTTCTATAACTGTAGTGCGACCAGAATGGTAATAAGCTGGAATCAACATATACATTGAAGAAATTAAATTGTTCAAATTGGAGGTTACCTTAACATTAAAACGTATAATTCATGAAATTATCGTTAAAAGCGCGTAAACTAACACACGAGGCCGAGATAATGTACGGTTTAAAATAAAAATAAGACCTGAAGACCTGACCTGATAAAATGAGACATGTTTTGCTTGTAATTGTATACACGGTATTTTCTAATACGGCGTGTATTAGAAAATACCGTGTAATTATTGCAAAATAATAATTAAGAATAACCAATGAAAACCACGCTTTCATTGCGTGTTGGCATTTTCAGTGTTTGGTCCAGGGCCCTATTTCGCTTGCAAAACTATTAGCGTTTGCTATTTTGTTGCATGCGATAAAAATTGCATCGCAGTGCGCGCTTATCCTAATGGTCACTCTTGTACAAACTTTGCCTTTTTGCAGTCTTGAACTTGCTTTCTTTGTAACTTGTACTTGAAGAGTTTTGGTAAGTTAGCTTTAAGTTAACTTAATTGATTTCCTAAGTCGTGTCGTAAAAATCGTGTTCCTACAGCTAGTTATTTATTTTTCTTTAGATCGATCAACTCAGCCTATCGCAGTCCACTGCTGGACAAGGGCCTCTCCCAGGCCTCGCCATAACACCATGTCCTCGACCTACCACATTCAGTCTGCCCCAGCTACCTTTCAAAGGACGTCTGTTCATCTTTTTTTAGATACTTGATTCATTTTCTTTATCAGTTTGAATTATCCTTGACAATACACAATATGACAATAAATTTACAATCATTATGTAAATGAGTGCAACATGTGTTCAACATTTTCATTAAAGTGTAATAGAAATCAGAGAGACAGATGATGACGATGATGATGATGAATCATAGAGAAATCCCTAGATTAAACAAATTAAAGGAGAATGCCAAAGTTTCCCACAAGACTCGGCCAGAACCGACAAAGATGAACTATATGCCAAAAAAAGGAAAATAATTATAGAATTACATGGTATAATTAGTTTTCTATAAGAAGAACACCAAACAAAGTTAAAGATCTGTAAAGTTGACCACTTAATACTTCTGATTTTAGCAATGAATAATACAGGTTCGGGTACCGTTTTAAAAGCCAAATACGACTACGTATTAAGTAGAAAATCGGAGTCCTGAAACACAGCAATAAACAATACAAAACTCAAAAAAACACGGAAACACTTCGTCGCTGGTGTTATCACGCGGGAGAAGTAAATACAACTTTTTGACAGTGACAGATTCAAGTTAAACTTTGACATCTGGTGTTGCCAGCATTATAGGAATAAACTATGCGAAACGGTACCGATAATCGAATTGAATCTTTTTTAATTATTACTTTATTGTAAAATATATATTTAAAAATGTAACTAAATGCTATTTATTGATATAATAATATGTTTAGTGACATAAGTTAGTAATTAATTCACTTACATAGTCCTATATTGATATTTTAGCAATCGATTTGCAAGAGCAGTTTCGTATCGATGTAAATATTTTGGTATTGGCAACATTTCTAATTGAAATGGTAGACTATGAAATGTGTTGATATATTGAATAACTATTTAAAATGAGTTTTCAACGGTGGGCTTCTACAGATTTTATTTATATTGTATAATTCTTACTGTTTTTTATTATCAATTATCATTATTATAGAAAGTCTGTCGGACGCTACCCATGTTTCGAGCCTAATCTTGGCATTGTCCTTTGAAAAAGCTGATGTTTCAAAGAATCATCGGTACCTGAATTAATTCAAAGAAATACCTGCCAGTCTGAACTGAGTTAGCCTGCATTTCAAAGTGCAAAATTAAGGTCCTGGAATTCAGCAAATATCAGCTGTGAAAGCAATTATCAAGGAAGATGTACTGAGTCGGAAAGGTATGCACCGGTCATTGTTATGCGAGACGCGGGCGATTTATGCATTAAGAGCCGACAAGAGATGGCAGAAATACAGGGAAAAAGTTCGAAATGAGAAACTACTTCCAGAAACATTTCACATTTAATAAAAGCAGATAATACGGAAATCTGAATTAATTTCTATCATCTATGGTTATACACTTTAAAAGTGTATATTAGATATTACTGACATCTGTGAAGTAAAGGTGTTGAGCAGTGGTGGCCCAGTGGTAACGGCCCCGACTTACGAGTTGTAGGTCGTGAGTTCGAACCCAAACAGGCGCTTTACTTTGTGTAAATAATTTCATCACCACTGCTCTCAAAACGGTGAAGGAAAACATCGTGAGGAAACCGGCATTTGTCCTAGAACCAAAAAATTCGAATACATTGGGACATCTACCGATCCGCACTGAGCCCGCGTGGTGGATTACGGCTCACTCCCTCTCATAGTGAGGAGGCCTGGGTCCCAGCAGTGGGAACGTTATAGGCTGATTATGATATGATATGTGAAGGTGAAGGAAAACTTCGTGAGGAAGCCTGGACTTATAGTTAGGTAATATATAAGTCTGGAATCGCCAACTCGTCTTGAGCTAGCGTGGTGATCATTGCTCGAGCCTTCTCTCCGTATGAGAAGAGGCCTTGCCGTGGGACTTTATTATTAATATTTCCACAAGATATATCATGCCTACCCGATTAACTTTTTCTAAAAAAAACGTTCACTACGCTATACCAATAACAGACTTCAGATTCAGAGTAGCTACTCATCGATTTTAAAGTACATAACATAACATCACGCCTTGTGTGTGAACATCATTTCGCCAGTTATGTTTAAGTCCCATGTAATAGGGGGAGAGCCTATTGCCATCTACCGGGCACAAATCCAGACTTCGGGCTGCTACTGAGAAATTCCATATAGAAAAACCCAATAACACGTTGCCCGACCTAGGAATCGAACCCAGGACCTCATGCTCAGCAGTAGCGATTGCGACCACTAGACCAACGAGGAATAATGAATAAGAAATAAGCTAAGAAAGACTTTCAGAAAGCAACAATAAAAACTGAAGATAGTACCAGTAAGAAGAACAATATGCCTAAAGATTTCAATCACTATATCTCTGTATGCCTGGAACATCGTAAAATACATACTTATTTTGCGATGGTGAAATAATACTTTTTATAGAAGTGTGTCAAGGTATAATGCTGACTGTGAGAAAAACAAGACCTTATAAAAATAAAAAGCGGTCAACTGTAAAAAAATGGAAAGTAAGTAGGTACACTGCATTTTGTATTGCAATGGAGACATGCTTTGGCATGGATAAGTTTAATTTTCATTTTTATCGATACGTATTTTAATATTTTAACACTTTGTTTACTAATAAAGTTACAACGTAGACTTCGCTTGCATTTGGTATTTCTTAAAAACAAAAAAGAAATGCACCGTTATTTAATGAAAAGTTCTAAAAGGAAAACCGTAAATATTCAATATTAAAATTCAAAACTACCCTTTCAGTCTCCATCGCTTATTAATTTGCATTAGCAAAAAATAAGAGATTATTTAAAAGCAGATTTATAAAACTACATGATCAATCGCGTTAATCTGGAAAATTATTCTATATGCTGTGCTTATGCCTAATAGTATCAATTTAAAAAAAAAAATTTAATGGAAGTTCTTAAATTTTACTGAAGAAAATCCCATCTGGCACATGGCTTGTCTACTTACTAAATTCATCCTACCATAGGTGTTAAATATAAGCGAAATGCCATACAAAGCATTTTGTTGTTTTTCCGATGAAAATCCCTCAGGGCTAGTCTACTTACAAAATTCATCCCTTAAAGGGGTTACTTATAAAAGTTTGTATTGAAGTTCGTTAATTTTAACGATGGAAAACCCCATCAGGCACATGCTAAATTCTTTTATTTCAGTAAATAGGTTTGTACAAACACTTTTACACGTCAATCATATTTTAAAAAGCTAGATGAGATCGCCGTTTCCTATCTGACTACTCTGAGAAGAGAGGCCGAAACAAACTCAGAGGTCACAGTCTCTTTTAAAGTCCAGACATAATCTTGGTCAGGTCATGTGAAGACCATGTAGATTGGTGTCTGAAATGGTCTTTTGAGGAAAGATCCACACAGAATTAGTGAACCTGTCCAGTCAGTGCACGCTTTTGTCAGTAGTCATGCAGCTCAACACAGAACTACAGGAGCTCAACGATTCGACGAACATTATCAAAGAAAGGACATTTGGGTAGGCTGCATAAATTACTCAAACTGCCAGACCATGATTAAAACTAACAAAAAAAAAACAATTTTGAAAAACAAAACAACAAATCCACATTTTCTTCACATTTACAACAGTTAAAATGTTATAATACTTTACAAAGTAAATTTTCATGTCGCAACATCACGGCTTGTTTCCCCAAAGGGTTGGGCAGAGGGTTCCTATAGTACACCCACATTTCGCCAGTTATGTTTTAAGTCCCATGTAATAGGGGGCGAGCCTATTGCGTCGTACTTATAAAGTCCATCAATGTCAAAGTGTATATAAAATTCCGAAAATAACCTTGGTTGATCATATGAGGACCATGTAGACTTGGCTAACCTATCTTCAGTTTTTATTGTTGATTTCTGAAAGTCTGTCTTAGCTTATTTCTAATTCATTAATTTAAAATTTATGAGTAGCTACGCTAGAACTGCTATGTTAAAATCTTAATAATCTTATTGACCGGTTAACTTTTTTGGAATGCGTTTATTACTAATTCGACAAATAGGTATGTTATTGGTATAGCGTAGTGAAAACATCGCTTGTCTACTAAAATTCTAAAATTCACTGACAGACTTTTACGCAAAAGTTCATGCGTTCTTGCCCATCAGTGAGCAGTGGTGGCCCAGTGAGCAGTGATGGCCCAGTGAGCAGTGGTAACAGTTCCGATTTGCGAGTTGTACTAGAAACGAGAGAACTATCAACCTGCATTGGGCCCGGGTGGTAAGTTAAGCCCTCTCAAAGTGAGGCTGAGTAGTGGAAACATAATAGGCTGATTATTCTGGACCCAGCGCGGTCAAAAAGCATGAAATGAAATTTTGCGGGAGCGTTCCTCGTGTAGCGAAAGTGAGCACTAAGAAGGGATTTTTGAAAATTTACCCCTTAAGGGGTATGAAAATTGGAGTTGAAAATGTCTATAAAAGTAATTTTTTTTTGCCAATCGGAAACACATGCTGTAAAGAAACGCATAGGGGAGGTACGCTCAGAGGGTTGGAACAAGATGCTGAGTGAACTCGAGCCCACTCACCAAGCCTTCTGGCACCTTCAGAGGAAATTGCGCTCCTCCGAGGAGGTCTCTATGCCTCCCCTCATCCGCCCCGACAAGAGCGTCGCGTTCGACAGCACCGACAAGGCCGAATGCCTTGCTGACAGCCTAGAGTCCCAGTGTTCTCCCAGCTCTCAACCAGTAGACCAAGCTCACCTGAACAAGGTCGACGCTGAAGTCGAACGGAGAGCCTCCCTTCCACCCGTTGAAGACCCTGATGATCCTCTGCCTCCCGTCACTCCAGATGAAGTGCACGACATCGTAAAAGGGCTCCAAGCTCGTAAAGCCCCCGGTTCGGACGGTATTACCAACAAGGTATACAAACTCCTACCTGCCCCTCTAATAATGCTCATGACCGCCATCTTCAATGGCGCCATGAGCAACAACATCTTCCCACAAGCGTGGAAAGAAGCAACAGTCATCGGTATCCCAAAGCCAGGCAAGCCAAAGTCTGAGCCCTCCAGCTACCGTCCCATTAGCTTACTCAACGTTCTCGGCAAAATCTACGAGAGGCTTATTTATAAGCGTCTCAAAGACTACGCCGAAGCAAAGAGCCTCATTCCCAACGAGCAGTTTGGTTTCCGTCCACAACACTCGAGTATCCACCAGGTCCACCGTATCGTAGAGCACTTGTGCGCCGGTATGCAACGTAACGCGACGACGGGTGTGCTATTCTTCGACATAGCGAAAGCCTTCGACAAAGTCTGGCACAACGGCTTGTTATACAAGCTTTACCAACTAGGAGTGCCAGATCGTCTCGTACTCATCTTACGAGACTTTTTGTCGAATCGCACCTTCCGCTATCGCATCGACGGTGCACTCTCGTCCCCTCACCCTATTCGCGCCGGTGTCCCTCAGGGTTCCGTCATATCTCCTCTAGTTTTCACGCTGTTCACCAGCGATATCCCACAGAGTAAAAAGGCTCAGTTGGCTCTCTTCGCCGACGACACTGCCGTTTACTATACCGGTCATTGTCCCAATGCTATAGCTCGTACTCTCCAAACCTCCGCAAACGTCTTAGGCGCTTGGTTCCGGAAATGGAGAATCGAGGTCAACCCCGATAAGAGTCAGGCGGTTCTCTTCTCGAGACGTCGTCGAGTCCCACCCCCCCTTCCCAGCCCGATCACTATGTACGGCAAGCCAATCCCTTGGGAGAAGCAAGCCAAATACCTAGGCGTGATCCTTGATCAAAACTTAACGTTCAAAGAGCACATTAAGGCTGTTCGCGCGCGCGCCGCTTTCGCTCTTGGTAGACTCCACTTTATTCTGACAGCCCGTTGCAAACTGTCACTTAAATGCAAGCTGCGCATCTACACCGCAGTCATCCGTCCCATCATGACCTATGCCTGCGTTGTATTCGCGCACGCTCACCCACGTCATCTCCATAAGATGCAGACCCTCCAGAACCGTTTCCTCAGAAAGGTCACGGGTGCCCCCTTCTATGTCCGTAATATAAATCTCCACATCGATCTTAAAATGCCTACCATAAACCAGTTCATGAAACGCTTATCGAAGCGTTTCTTTGACTGTGGCATAAAACACCCCAACCCCTTGATCTCAGCGGCCGCCCGCTACACTCCTTCCCGTATTAGTAGTATTCGCCGACCAAGGCATACCTTAATCGCCCCCGACGACGCCACTACCCTCCTCCAGGAGAGTAGTAAGGCAACCAGCACGCTTCATAAGCCCAAAACCCGATCGCCGTCCTACCGTCCTCGCCGCCGAGGCCCGCCGCGACGCCCAAATCTACGCCCCTCCCGACCCTTGCTCGAGCCAGCCCGCGCCGCTGAGCCTGTAGCTTTAAATTCGTCCCTAAATAATATCATTCCTGATCCAGCTAGTCATTTGCTGCCCTCTTCCAGCGACGCCCTAAGCCGAGGTTCGTACCCCACAGGGGGTGCCCTTAGCGTGTAGTCGCTTAGTTTTTAGTTAGTATTTAAGTTTAAGTCCTGGCTGGAGGCCTTAATTTATTAGGGAATCCACAGGCAAGTCCGTCTAAGCAGACGACAACCTCATAGGTTGACCTGCGAGATGCCATTTATAAAAAAAAAAAAAAAAAATCGGAAACACACTCGACGCTAGACTCTCGCCGCGGACGGACGTGTCTGTGCGCTCTCCCGCTCCCGGCCCAGTGTTGTGTTTCGTGTTTATACTCGTCGCTACCACGTGACGTCATCGTTGTCGCCCCGACTACTCCGACTTAAAATCAAATCAAGTAATTGAATTGTTTTTAATCAATCAAAAAGTGCCTTTTTCAAGGCAAATCTCTTTTCCTAAACAGACTTTCGTGAGTAGCTTCACTAGGCCCCTTCTGGGTAAAACCACAGTTTCGTGGTCCTCGGTTGAAACCTTACGGTGCCAACGAAGCCGAGTGGGGTGTTGACCCAATCACACCCGCCGAACCCCTTCAGGGCGAGGCAGTTAGTTGGACGGGTCCCAGATAACCGGCCTTGGGGGATCTCCTAATCGGCTCTGGTGACAGTTTTGCTTTTCAGCTACTCACCTAGTGTCTTTAGGGTGTGTCTACACCCTTCCAAAAAAAAAAACAATCGGAAACATTCAAAAATATATCATTCTTTAATTTTTTCTTATCTTTCCGTCGGGCGCACAGTTTGTAAGCTAATAATAATTCCCACGCTCCAATATGCATAATATCTTTTTATGGGTTAACCTAATTGTAGAGAACGATTTAAAAAAACTTGAAATTTAATACCATTGTTAGTGACAGCATTAGACATGAAAATTGACATGAATGTTAGTTTGTTCACAATGCATGTCATGTGGTCATAAAAGAATAAATCACCACAATTTTGGATACTATAAACTGTTTACCAATTTTTTTAAATTTTGGTTATTTAACTGTGCTTTATTGTTATTTTATTATCATTTGTAAAAATAATTTTTGTAGGCTGTGGCATTAGCACCTGGATTCCTGGAAGGCGCAGTGATGACAGGTGGAGTAAGGCAGTGACCGAGTGGAGCGTCGCAAGAACTGGGAGACGAATTGGCGACGAGATGGGTGGGTGGGTCCATTAATCGAGGTTATAGAACCAGCAAGTTAATTGCGTAACACACAATGACTTTCATTTTGACAGTTCAACCATATCCGTTGCGTTTTTAAATTATTGAGCACACAAATTTTTCGGACATGTGAAGCAATGGATTAGCAATATCCTTCAAAATGATTTTGTTTGTGATTTAAAGTGTAATTCACAATTAGGGTGCTGGACAGTGACGTGGTGATTGGCAAAAGAAAAGACAGGCCTACTCTCAGTAATGGGTGAAGTCATGTTATCATGTTATTTAGTTGTCACAGTACGTGACAACTAAATAACATGATAGAAACGTGTTCAATAAAATGATAATGTAAAAGATCCTTCATATTTTAAGTAGGTACGGCACGGCTACATACCAAGCTATATATTTCTATAAATACACACAAAATAACTAAAGAAAACGTCCTAGTGCGTGTCGGACCACGCACAATGAAGAGTTCCGTAATTTATCCCAAGATAGATAAGATGAATTTATCCCAAGAACAAACATCACTTTTGTAGTTGAAATAATGGTTTTCAATACACCGATATACGTCACGATCAATAAGGATGATGACAATTTTGATTATTTTTATCTCAATATATTGTTTGTTTCCAAATAGTGCAAACAAAATTACAAAAACTGAAAAAGCTTAAAAAATTGCCAAGTTATAAACGTTTTAAGATATGTGTTAGACAAGGACAGCATTATCGTAGAAGTGACGTCACGACTATGTAACTTCATACTAGCGCCGTACATTGTCCGTACCGTGCGACAAGGACGGGAATAATCCCCTCCAAAAACTTTAAAAGCATGTATCTTCCTCATATTTACACCAATTGAAAATTTTTTTTCGAAAATCTCATTTTTACTATGCCTACTTTTTAATCACACTATCATACGAACATTTCTAAAATCAGTGATCATCCCTATTCTCCTTCTGCAAATGTAAGATTATTAGCAAAAAAAAACTACTAATTAACGACTTCCGGAAGTTTTTGCTTTACTTTGCTTCTTTACAAGTTTCATGATACCAGGTCAATGGAAAGTATCCAAAGTACGGTTTTGATTTATTAGGAAGTATCAAAATCTATCGCTCAATTATGGCTGTATTTTTTATAATGCTTTGATTTAGAAGCTTGATTTAGAGGAGTTTCCAAGGGACCTGCACACGGTCGCGGGAAATTCGAAAGAGAAACCGTGGCCTTGGCACAGGCAACTGAAGGAACACGTAAAAGTCTGACACGCCCTCCCGGCCCACCCAGAGCGGGAGAAGTCATTTCATGATTTCACACCAAAAAAAAGGCACCTCCACGCGCTCTTGAGGAAAAGGGTTTCGACAGACTGACATAAATACAGACAGACCGACGCGCAAGAAAAGAAAGACAACGAGCTTTAAGGGTTCTGTTTTTTTCCTTTTGAGGTACGGAACCCTTAAAATTACGCAATACTACAACATGTCAACATTGATAGTTTCCATTGCATTGTTTGATATCAATATCTATGATGACTATCATGATATGACATCATGATTATTTAATAAGTAAGGCAATCATTACAAAATTATACAAATACGTATAGTCACTAGCGGTGGGTAATCTTTATTCCGGCAAGTGAATTGATTCACTTATTCCGACTCCGGGTCCGGTACCGGTTCACCTTATTTATTCCTTTGGCACCGTTTGGCACCAGCACTCACTCGCTCATTTTGGTTGCCCGGTTTCGCAGAACATTTTATTCATTTGGTTCACTGGATCATTTGGCACATTTTGAATTGAACAGTTGGTTAGTTAGAGCGATACGACGTGTTCCGAGTACTTCCGAGTGACTTGAGCGAGTGAACGAGAGTTAACAGTGAACGCGCGCTCCGGAATCATTTGGTACCGCGGTGCCGGTAAGGATTGTGAGGAATAAATAAGGTTTACGTATCCGCGTTCGGTACCGGCTCCTTTGGATCAGTACCTCCGGAGTTACCCACCGCTAATAGTCACATAAGTTATTTCAACTATGGTAGTTACTGTTTTCTCTTTTAGACAAGTACCTATGAAGTTAGTTATTCGTATATTGCTTTATGTATTATTTTTCGTGTCAACTAACAATAACAGCATTGTTGGTCACGAATTCAAAAGCTGTTGCAGTATTTATTACAAAACTCTGTAGACCACGTACGTGTGGACGTAATTAAGTCGCGGCAGGAACTCGCGGTGTTGAACTGAGCGTGAGATTCCAACAGAGTGTATCGCGTCGCGTTAACAGCGCGACGAAAAAACACTGTTAGGATTATCAACTCACGGCGCTGAGCAGTGCGTTGAAGATCCAGTGCGCAACAAAAATCACTCCGCGATATTTATACGTCCTTGCGCACTTGGTCGTATTATTTGCTGTCATTGAATTGCGTATAATGCTGCTTAAACTGGTACTACACCTTAGGCCGCATAGCTGTAGATGTAAAGTAAAAGTAACTGTAAATCAAAAGTGGTCGAGAGACTCTTTTTTTACTAAACATGTTTATTTTTATGATTTTGAATATCTAACTTTCTGTGTACCAAATTTCTTCTAAATCCATTCAGCCGTTTTAGCTTGAAAGCGTAACAAACAAACAAATAAATAATTATGGTATTAGTTAATTATGATAGGATAGTATAATGTATGGAAGAATTGTAACTGAAGATTAAAATCTAACATAATTAGGGATTTACACCCTAAGTTATAGTAAAAAAGGGTAGAGGAAAATAATTGAAAAAAATATCCTAATGAGAACTCCTGGTCACGGTTAACAATCTGTCAATGCTAACTCAGTCCGACGCAAAGTGTCGTACAAAGTTAAAGTTAAATCGTATGCTTCATATAAAACACTAAAAGGCACTTTTGAACGTCAAAAATTACAAGAAAAAAGTTAAATTTAAAATGTAAAAAAATCCCCGACAAGTTGGTTGGTTGTGGAGCACGTTGGTCGAAGTTGTTGAAGAACATCTAAATAAAAAAATAAAAAAAAATTATTGGGCCTTGTAAGGACGCATTAATGATTGCCGTAACTCGAAACGACGATACTTTGATCAAAAATGTTACCCACAACTTATGTTATGCTTAAAGGGACAATAAATATTATTAATTTACTTTTTGGAGCTTTGTTTGTGTCGTGGGTTTTTTAAATTTTAAATTAAACAATATTATTTCCTGCTCTTTAAACTTAAAACACTAAAAGTAGACATGCTACGATCAACACGTGTCTCGCTTATATCGGCGCAGCTGTACGTATGTTTCCAACAGTGAAGCTAGTTGCTAGTTTATCTTCATTTCTCTTTGCTACTCCATCATCAGGCCTTGATCATCACCTATTCATTGAGACCATTCCAATGAGCCCAAACATTCTGCTGTATAATGATAAGAGTGTTCGGTATCCTGCAAATTCCAGGTGATGCTGCAGCATCAGTTCAAGTTTACAATGTGCTTCTTATATCATTGAAGTGATAGAATACCAAATTTCGACTCGATCACCCCGTGGAAGATATTCACATCCCTTCATCAACTAGAAAAGAGCTGATAATCTTTAAACGGCTCAACAGATTTTCTTGAATCACAGCTAAGAACACTCTCGATTGAGTACACCTTTCGAAAAAAAAATCAAAAAAAAAAAAAAATGGTTCAACCGTTTGGGAGCTGCGATCCCACAGATACACAGACATACACGTCAAACTTACAACACCCCTCATTTTGGGGTGATTCTTGTTGTCCCTTTCAAAAGGCATAGATTCGAGTGAGCTAGCATAATTATGCCTTCATCGTTTCCCGGACACTGACAATACCTCGGAAATTGTGTGTGACGATATTTTGTGTGATATTATTTAGCACGAGACACTCGTTTTTCAAATTTCAGACATACTCGTAATATCTCTCATCAATAAGACTAGGTATGTGACAAACGATATATGACATCAGCACGTGAATTATGAATTATTCACAACGTTTACTCACGATTTTTGCTTTTGTACTTAAATGTCATTAAAACGCTTTACATAATATAAATACCTATAATACCCATACAAGCTCTGACTGACACATGCTTGAGAATAAAGCATACATATAACATGAATGGAAAATGTTCATCTAAGTTATTCAAAGAATCAAATAATTTGCCTTTCAATGTAAAAACTTGGTGACCTGTAATACAGGTCTTTATATTAACCTACCTTAGGCACCAGTCTTGCACAAAGTTAGCACCTTTTTCGTGCACTACTGTCAAAGTTTGGCATTAAGTTCTTAACTTGTGCAGAGAGATTCACGATTTTAATTTTAATATATATATTTATCGTGGCAATGCTGCCAACTTTTAGGCACTTTTCCTGTTGACAGGAAAAGTGCCTAAAAAGTGCCTAACCTCCCTTTATAAGTAATTGTACATATTAATTACATGTACATAGTAATTGTACCTATTGAACATTTCACCCCCAGGGGATTAAATGGTGGAGGGTCAAAGTCTCAAGCAAACGAAAATGCGCGCTATAACAACAGTGGATAATATTCCTAAATGTGGAACAACGAAAAAAGGCATAGTCAGACATTTCAGTTTCTTAGTAAGGTATTTTTGTATTTCTTTATAAGAAATACCTACCTACCTATCCATTTTATGGGATAAATATAAAGCTGTTTTTTAAACATAGCAGTTACAAAAAATTAATTAGAATTCACAAACTCATCTCGTCTTATAAATGAACAAAACGGAAATTGCAAAGCTTGCCATTTGAGTATACCAGTTACTCTAAAAATAAATACGGATTTTGTCATCTACACTGGCCTGCTTACATCGGTATTATTCTATCGCGAGCACCAAAACAACAAGTTTTAATTTATCGATGTTGATTGTTGATTCGGGTTGGGTTTAAAACGGTCGCTTGAATTAGAGGAGTCTGACACTGAGAGGGGGTCAAGGGGGATCATCTCAAGCGCTACCCCATGTAATTTCAGCTGTCGGAGCTACGTCGAAATATTGATAAATCACAAATAAATGCTAATGAAATTAAGAAACGAATGAAATACAACTTTCTTGACGCTGACAGTGTCAGATAAAATCAAATTAATAAAAAAAAAATAGATGAATCAGTAAGTTATGCTTGAAGCGCACCTTGTTAACGCTGTCAGTGATGAAAGAAGTTGTGTTGCTTCCGAGTTTGCGTGAAAATAATATGTTAAAGTTAATATTTTGGTGTTTTACTGGCTGCAAGAGCGAGCGAAGCGAGCTCGGGACTTAGGGCGCTCCGACTCGGACAGGTTAAGAACGAAGGGGGTGGAGGGGTTAAGTGACGAAGCAACACACTTTCAACATCGTTCTCACATATGTTTATAATTTTAAGATAACTGATGTAACTAATTTTATGAAACAATATTATTTAAAAGAGTGTCCATGGAGTTTCTTGCCCTTTCTTCTCCATAGGTACCTACTACGCTTTGGAATGAGCAACTAGCTTCATCTTTCTGACTGACCAACCCCTTGACAATTCAAAAGTGCCTATAATTGGTTTATTTGAAATAAATGCTTTGAGTTTGAGTGAGCGAGCCTTGCTAGCGATTATGCCCCGCCATCTCCTACGTGGTTATATTTTTTCTAAACCATCCAGAAATAGGAGCGCCGCAGAGTGAAGCTCCGTCAACCACGCCTTGTAATTATTTTCTGCTTGCATCCCCTCCCCCTCTATTGAGGTGAAAAGGCTTTTTTCAGAAATCATTCAATACATTTTTTAACCCTTAACATTTAATATAAAATAAACTACGCACCTCCGGCGGTGGGTAAAAAAGGGGTGGGTGACTCATACAGCCCCCCAGACCCCCAACCCCACACCCCCCAATTCAGGCGAATCGATTCTAAACCTTAATCATAATCATAAAAAAAACGACATCTTAATTCCATGTATAATCCCAAACTGGCTAAATCTTAACGAAATAGACATAAACTTGACAACCATAAAACCGAGTTGAATAATTATGTTTCTGTGCGTTGTTCCTCACAGAAGGTCATTTTATTGTATTTCTGTATCTGCACACAACCCGTTTATTATTTTTATTTATACTTTATTAGAGTCCTACCGAATGTCTTCTGGTTTTGTTTTCGGCGGAAATATACATCTTCGGCCATTTTCATTTTCGGCCGAATAGTAAAATGTTTTTCGGCAGTGGCTGAAGATTAGTTCCGGAAAATCAACACTAACACATTTATTTTACTTTTACTAAACAAAAAACCAACAATAAACAAAAAAAAGTACATTGTTTTTGGTCCAATCACGCCGAATTTCGTATTCTCGGTCGGACTGTACTATATAAACAAACATTAGACGTGAAATATGTGCACCGGAGACATCATATTATTATTTTTCTTAAGGTTTAAATTAAAATCGTTTTATAATTCTTGTTTTGATAACAGCTGACTGAAATAGATTTTGCTCATTTTGCCGTAGTTGAAATTTAAATCTTATAACACCACTAATGTGACTGAGTTTTACCTAATCATTATTATTATGTAGTGTGACGAGGTAGTTATTGCCTGCGATTTCTTTCACAACCATACTAATTTCAGACCCCCCAAAGGTGGGTTGGAACACAACGCTCGGGGGTTTAGTTTCAACCGCTTCATGGATTATGTTTCCAAAAATCTTTCCTGATGGACCGATGTCCTACAGGTTTGAATTGTCTGTTAAATAGTATAGATTTATCCCCTTCGTACATATTAAAACGATTTAATAGCCGTAACAACGTAGGGGTCACAGTTAGTTGATAAAATTAAACACTTTTCTAAACACAAATTATTATCAAAACCTTCAATGAATCTTGATCACAGATCAAGACTAATAAAATCTTTAGAACAAGCATTTCGATACTTCACGAATAACAGTTAAAGAACCCGTGCTTTTGTAAAACAAAAATTAATTCTACTGGTTACAATTACCTTCGAAACAATGGATTTAAACGTCAAAATTTATGCAATGGTGCGATCTACACATGATTTACGTATAAAACTGAAAACCATTGTTCACTACACCACAGAAAAAAACATAAAACTGAAATGAATAAACTAGCATGACTGAACATAGGACTGTACCAGCAGCTATTCTTGTCGGCAATTTCGTTATGGATCGGTATTTGCAATATAACGAGAAAGAGAAAATTTACATTCGGCAGTAAAATCACAATAAAATCAAGCGATCCGAACACATATGGTAAATTTCATTTTATGTTGCGATAATAATATTTGAACATACCATTCGGAACACAGACATTGACCCATACAAGAACGTTGCAAAATTAGTGAAAAGATTTTCTGTCCTTCATGATTGAGAATTGGTCTTGTTGCTACGAGAACTGGGTGAATTTAGTAATCTTACATAGAAAGATATGCGCAGTGAACTTAGTGTTCATTAAGCTTATCACAAAATAAATTTAAAAAGAGATAGTGTTAAATAATTAAAAATATTTACCTAATACTGGTCCAACGATGAACATGTACGCTAACATGATCAGCACTATTTGGGCTCTGCGTGAACCTTCTCGCACTTTGAACGCCACATTCACAGTCGCCACTAAGTCCTTGATGGAAAGCACTGTTAGTATACTTGGTGTCTTATCGCTCTCTACTTCTTTCGTCTTTTTTGTCTTCTCTTTGAGTCTTAAGACGATGTAAACCAACCCAATGAGATAGAACACACATGCGATAGAGAAAACACCGTAGTAACCGAAACGTTGGATCATTATTCCACTAAGTGCCATTCCTATGGGCCTGCTAAGAGTCATTATTGCAGTAACAATCCCTAAACGGAAAGTCCTTTCAGATTCACTAGTTATGTCCGTGATGTAACTGTAGACGGCCATGGTCATGGCGACGCGCCCTCCAGCCAGGGCTGGCGGCAGGCCCTCCATCAGCGCGGTCTCATTCACCCCCACTTGAAGGAAGAATACCGTACTCAATATAATACCGATGGCAGATATAAACTTTCCTAGAATAGGTAGCACCATAAAGGCTTTTCGGTTTCCCGTTCGATCGCTCCATGCTCCCAAGAAAAGTGTTAGGATTCCTGGCAGACCTGTCTGTAGTGGAAAACTCCAAGCAGTCATCGAAGCGACCATTGTTTGCACATTTTTTTCTTGTTCCGTATAATTGTGAGTGCGTCCCTGCATTATATGCGAGCAGGTTCGCGCGTCGTATTGTAGATTCACTAGACATGATTTCTCTAAGCACAAATTCTGGACAGCGAGTCCTGCGAGTACACTCGGCAGTAAGTAACAAATAACAAAAGGTTCCACTGTAACTTTCGATCTAAAAGCCCAGGACTCTTTCAGGAATTGTTTCAGTCTTTTGCTCAATCCAGTTTCTGTTTTCTTGAGCTCGGTGCCGTATTGTATGTTGCACTTGCATGGTTCCACACTCACGATCTTTTCTCCGGGCCCTTCGACCCGTAACGTCATGTTGACAACAGTTTAGCACTATATTGTTCATTTGTTTTTTAACATAATCTAAACGAAAACAATTTTGCGTAATTATCGTACGTTAGTAAATAAGAACAGAGTAAATTTATTTTTGGATTTTTTTAAAGTGTATTTCTTATCTTTCGTATCACGAGCACGTTACATTAAACGGAGGCGAGTGCTCGGTTGCGCGTGCGACGGTTGATTGCATGTGCGCGGCGGCTGTTGCGGGCGACTTTAGTTTTGTTACTGCCTATCAGCTGGACGTTGGTACAGTTAAATTTGTACTTTATTTTGTTATCACGTGGCCGCGTCGCGCTCCTACTCGCGTGTTTTCAAACTTCGATTAATAAATGTATTATAATTTCACAAAATAGAAAATATTCCACAACGGTTCATTAGAGATTGATGTGGTACTTATATAGTAGTTTATGTTTCTCCGAACTAACTATTAAGTGTACATACATTATAATTAGAATTTTTCAGTAGTAGCCCGGAGTCTGGATTGTGTTGTGTGCCTTGGTTGATGGCAATAAGCTCGCCCCCTATTACATGGGATTTAAGAATGACTGGCGATATGTGGGTGTGCTATGGTAAACCTCTGCCTAACCCTGCTGGGTAATCCCAGGCGTGATGTTATGTTATTATGTTTTGTACATTATATCACTAGAAATAGTAATGAAACAGTTAAGTAGCTGTTATTAGTTATATTCAAATTTCCATTTCAGCCTTCTTCCCATGGGGGTAGGCAGAAACCACAGAACGTCTGCTACTATCCTTAAATACTCCTTTTGCCTCGTTTACGTTCATAAATCCCACAGGCCTACTATTTAGACATAAAGAGGTTTATTTATAAACGATGATTAAAGTTAAGACAGAAAAAATTATGGTTAAACAGTCGCTAATCATTACTTAACTTTAAGCAACGTTTATGAAAAAAGGGGAAAGTGAGGAAGACAAATTATTTAGTTAGGGTTTATTAAGGCCTATTTACTAACATACTTACGATTAACTAAATAGTAATAACGTTACTGTTAATGTATCAAGAAGTCATAGGTATCTACATGCTTTACTAGAAAAAACAGCTACTTACATCTGTTTCAAACTGAAATCTGAACACTGAAATGTGACCTTGCTTTGAGCTTGACATTCTGAATCTGTTCATCTGTAAAGAATTCCTGAAAATAAATGGCCTTTGTTTTAAATGTATATAAGTACATAAAATATTGTAATGTGATGTATTTGAAACTAATTTTGTATTTCAGCGTGTTCCAAATAAAATAATAATGAAGGTCAGTAAAGTCTCGAAGAACAAGCGAGCTAAAAATAAACTGTTGTTTCATTCTGGGATATGCCGTACCTACTTGCATGTTTATGTACTTAACTACATAGGTCCGTTAATTTAATAACACTATTAAATTAGATTGCGTAGCATTTGGTTTCCTTGAATGAAAACCCTTCTATTGCTAATAGAAAATTTCTAGCTTTGTATTTGCAATCCAACAATGGATTAGTACGAAATCTTTTTTTTACTTTGCTTACTGTCCCACAACTGAGCAAAGCCCTCATTTCATATCTTCCATTATCAGTTTTCCCGCGCCACCTCGAACCCGCCCTCACGGTACTACTCGTCCAGGTCATCTAGCCAACTTTTTCTGGGCCGGCCTCGGCGGCGCCGTCCTTCTTCAGGCACCCACTGTGTAGAGATTTTTGCCGAGCGCTTTTCCCGCATCCGGCTGATGTGACCCGCCCAATCACATTTGATCCTGGCAGCCTTCTTGCCCACTTCCATAATACCCATTTTAGAACATTTTAAGTATTAATAAGCAATGGTGGTACAGTGGAGCAGTGGGCTAGTGGTTACGGCCGCGACTTACGAGTTGTAGGTAGGCGCTTCACATTGTGTCTATAATTGCATCACCACTGCTATCAAAACGGTGAAGGAAACCGGCATGTCCTAGACTAAAAACATCGAACACATGTGACTCGAAGACATCTACCAACCCGCTCTGGGCCCGCGTGGTGGATTACAGCCCAACCTCTCACAGAGAGGAGGCTAGTGTCCCAGCAGTGGGAACGTTATAGGCTGATATATATTATTATTATAGTATGATACGTATTATTATAGTCAATGCTAAATGATTTAAGTGCCAATGAGACAGTATCAAACGTTACCTAATATTAATTAATAATCTTCTTCCTACGATATTGTTCAATTTTATAAGCCTTGTAGCTTTGCGTCTTCTACCGCGTTGTAAGTGGTAACGCAGAAAGTAATTACTAAGATAAAAACGTCTTTTAAAAAGCAGCTTAAATTAAAATGTACAGTGCAACAGTGCAGTCTTTCACTTGACATGAAAATAACAAGGACGGTTTCTATTACTAGAGCGTCAGTTTAATCAATATGGATTAATTTAATTCAAAGTTTTCTGGACCTAGAAACTGTAAGAGACTTATTTCATTTCCCATGTATAAAATTTATCAATTTCTATTACTCTAAGTGAACAATTACCAGTCATCTAAAATCTTAATGGCATAAAGTTATAGCACGTAATATATGCGCTCCAATTTTTTCCATAAGTCGGTCAAGAGGACTGGTTAAGGTGGCGTAATGTGTGTATTATCAAACAAATTAGATGTCTTTGACAATGACCATAATTTATAATTGAACGAACAATCAGACACAACATTTTCGACTCAAGGCTGCAGTCGGAAATGGTTTTGCAATTAACTATGCACTACTTAGATATTTGTAAAAGGCAAAATATGAGGTTGATAACTAAGCTCTTGGTGGACACAAGCGCTACTGCTGAACATGAGGTCCAGGGTTCGATTAACAGGTCTGGTTATGGCCCGGTGTCTGGATTTGTGCTCGGTTAATGGCATGTTTAAGTTCTATGTAATATGGGACTTAAAACTTAACTCTCAAAATGAGAGTGTACCTGCTGTAGGCCACCACTGCCCACCTCTGACTACTCTTCGGGGATTACAGTCGTGTTTCGTTAATGTTAAATAAGGTAATAATAAAATTGGTCTTCTCAAATGCTGCCAAAATTGTGCAGAGCTGTCAAGAGGAATATTTCCGCGATTTATGACGTGTTGTTTTCCAAGATACTGCTTTTTTCATCATTGAGCGTTTAAATAATAAATTTACACCTCCAGTAGGTGTGATGGAAATTTCCTACAAATAAAACGCATGAAAGAAAAAAATTAACATAAAAAAACCCGACGGCAACAAAAGAGTTCAAAACCAGTTGTTGTCGGTTTTTTTTTAAATTGTTTTTGTTTTAAATAACCCTTTTAAAATGTTAAATTTTTGGAATCGTCTCCTCAAGCCTTTCTTTTGATAACCATAGGATAACATAGCTTATTTATGTGCTATATTATCTTATGACTGCGTCGTTGGTCTAGTGGTCGCAAGAGCTACTGCTGAGCATGAGGTCTTGGGTTCGAATCCCAGGTCGGGCAAAGTGTTATTGGGTTTTTCGGGATTTGTGCCCGGTTGATGACAATATGGTCGCCCCCTATTACATGGGACTTAAGCATAACTGGCGAAATGTGGGTGTACTATAGGTGCATCTCTGCCTAACCCTTCGAGGATAACAGGCGTGATGTTATGTTATATTATGGTTATCGAAATAAACTACATTAAAGAGCTGTCAGTGTCATTCTTTTTTGTGGAATATTGACACTGACAGCTCTTGAACGCGTTTTAGATGTTCTGATCGCGTTCAGTTTCATTGGTGAAATCGGCAAAAACACTGAGAGCTCTTGAACGTGGTTTATATTTGCTGATCGCGTTGAATTAACTGACATCTGGACGACGTGAATAACGCCTTACTGCAGATCCAAAATTGGTTCACTGCTAATAATTTAGTATTAAATGGAAAAAAAAACGAAGTGCATAAGATTTTCTTTACCAAATGTCAAAAGTACTAATTGTGAGATAGTATTGAATCAAGAGAAACTAGAATTCGTCGATAAAACTGTTTTCCTGGGGATCACGCTCGATTCAAAGCTTCAATGGGGTCCTCATTTAGCATGCCTTGCAGGACGGCTAAGTTCAGCAGCTTATGCTGTGAGAAAAATCCGTCAATTTACTGATGTAAATACCGCGAGACTAGTCTATTTTAGTTACTTTCATAGTATTATGTCGTACGGTATTTTACTATGGGGACGGGCTGCAGACATCGAGTGCATTTTCATTCTGCAGAAAAGAGCCATCAGAGCCATATATGGCCTCCGCAGGCGGGACTCTCTAAGGGAATTGTTCAAAGATATTAACATCACGAACTTGTCAATATATCTATGAAAACATCATGTACGTAAGGAAAAATCTACATCTTTTTAGTAAAAGAGGTGAAAGACACAATTATATCACTAGAAATAGGGACCAATTAGTTCAACCAGGTTTCAGGCTGGGTAAAGTAGACTCATCTTTCATGGGGTACTGTTTAAAATGTTACAATAAAATACCTCCCCACATACATCAACTAAATGAAACCAAATTTAAATCTTGTATAAAACGCACACTATTCAGCCGAGCATATTATAAGTTAGGGGATTAAATTGCTGATAAAAATGCTTGGCTAATCGCTGGTCCTGGTCCTCAAGGACGCATCAACTAATTAATTAGCATTTGAAAATACTGTTGAAGCTGCTGAAGATTAAAAACAAGAATCTTTGCATTGTATAAACTCAATATTTTAGTACTGTATAATTGCTATAAGCCATATGTGAGTAATATGTACATGCATTAAAGCTACCATTTACTGGGTACGTCTTTCATTGACTTGAATGTGTCCTGGCGGCTGAGAGTATGTCATGCTCACTCTAATGTTTCGCTGATGGTGGCGCGTGTGTTGGATCATTTAGCTCCCTTCAAAATGGTTGAGTTTAATGGTGCTAATCCATGCGTCATGTTCGTGAACAGGCGCCGTCAGTTGAGACTGGTCATCTCTTAGCTGCCACGGCGTATTTTAATTACATTTTGTTTTTGAATTGTTTTAATATTTATATAACGGACGCTTTTAACGTTCTGCATCGTTCTCACATGCATCATTTCAACATGAATGATGTAACCAATCTATTGTAAACATAATTTGATTTAAAAGAATGTCCGTGGAGTTTCTTGCCCGTTCTTCTCCATAGGTACCTACTACGCTTTGGAATGGGCAACTAGCTTCAGTTTTCTGACCGACCGACCTTGACAATTCAAAATTGCCTGTAATTGGTTTATTTGAAATAAATGCTTTGAGTTTGAGTTGGAGGTTGAGTTTGAAATTGGTACTTAGGGTGGATTTCTAGGAACTAGGTTTAAGGGCTGTCAGTGTCATTATTTTCTGTGGAATATTGTCACTGATAGCCCTTGAATTTTAGATTTGCTGATGTCGTTTAGTTTTGTTGGTGAAATTGGCATTTAGACGAAAAGAAACGACGGCTACGCACTTCTTTAAAGTAAAGTTAATTATTGTTTAATTGAACATGTTTAGGATCAATCTAAGTTAAACCTTATAAATGAAACTGTCATTGGTGAAATTCGCCCTTAATGATTAACTCATTGTTTAAGTTTTAATTAAGACTCTTCGTGGATTATTCTAAATCGTGACTAAGAACTCATGCATGCGTTGTAATAGCAAAACCCTAATTGCGCGATAGACTCTATTTCAATCACAATCCTAAAGCCTTTGAAGGATTTTTGTAATCCATTACTTTGTGTGTTTGCTAAATTCGTCTGCTCAAGAACGAAATTTACGCAATAAATGTTGATAAACTGTAAAAACTGTAAAATGAAGGGCATTGCCCATTGCCTGGATTTTTTCTGGTTCGTTAGTTCAATATTTGAATTTTGGATTTATTCACCCCCGACCGCATAATTATCGATGGAGTAGATACCATAGGTTATAATTCTGAGATGATTTTTAGACATTATGCTAACTTGAATGTCGTGGTCGGAAAAGAGCCGACAAGAAACTCCACGGTTACAATAATTGGTTTTACAATGTTTTACACACAGACATTATGAGAACTTGAATGGCGACGTAAAACTGGTGGATGACAAGCTTCACAACTTAGCTCATCGCCGCAAGTTTTCCTGCTTGTCGGTCTCGGTGAGTGTGCGCAAGAACTCCACGACCTCATCCCACCTGCCCCCTTCTTCCATCGGACATCTAGACATACTGCTAATTACCATCCATACTTAGTTGCCATTCCACCAATTCGCACTAAGCGCTTCCAAACATCCTTCATAATGCGCACGGCAAAAGAGTGGAACTCACTACCTGCGTCTGTGTTCCCGAACGCATTCGACCCGAATCTCTTCAAAGTTAGAGTGAACAGGCTTCTTCTGGGTAAGCTCACTTCATCGTAGACTTTGTCTCTGTCACTTCTGACCTAGACTAGAGTCAAGAGCAACCTCATCTCAAATAAAAATAAAAATAAAATGTTGGCTTCCCCTTTACGATACATTTTTCCTCATAATATAATATATTCCTCTGTTATCAACAATCAGTGTTCCAATTTTTACGGTTATATCATGACCACCAAGTTTATTCAAGATTACTTACGCTTTAAAAAAACTAATTGCACATTAATTATACCTGGTTCATTATTGTTACTAATCAGTGTTAGTTTCCGATAAATAAATAAAAAAATGCATTTTAAGGTTGAAATAGCAATATGTTCCTTGGAGCTTTGGTATGCTTCAAAAAGAAAGAAAATACGTTTATTTGCGGTAAACCCGATGCAGAAAATATGCGTCACGTCCAAATGGCCATCGCTGATGACGTCAACCGGGTGCAGCAAACGCTAAGATAAAATAAAAACATAAAAAAGAACATCACGCCTGTAATCCCAGGAGGGTTAGGCAGAGGTGTACCTATAGTACACCCACATTTCGCCAGTTATGTTTATGTCCCATGTAATAGGGGGCGAGCTCGGGGCGAGCTGGATTGCTCCAACGCGAATGTATGCGTACAACGCGGTGGGGCGAACTCCGGCTGCGGGACCGTCTAGAATGGTCGATCCCGCAACCGGAGCATCTTGTAAGAGATCCCGGACAAGAGAAGTTCCCGAAGGCTCAATCCCAGGCTCAGGGTAACCTAGACACCCTACCTCCTATGAACCTGAACGCCTAACAAAACCATCCCTCCCTATCCACAAATTTCCTGCCATTTCCCAAATTCTTAGGCCTAATCCCAGACCTAGTGTGAACCCAAATTACCCACACCCTCTCACCAAATGCCTTCCTTACTATCTTTATGTCCCGACGGTCCCAGAGGAGGGGTAACCTCGATTCCAAAAAAGCCCACCCCCAAACGATGAAAATGCAGAAAGTGAAAAAAGCTACCCAGGTGGGTCCCGGCCAGGCCGGGGAATCCCACACCGCCACGGCGGTCAGCCCCCAACGTATTCTTAGGGGGGCAACGGATTGCACATAATCGCAGCGCTCTTAAGCGCCTACAAACCAGGCAGCGACTAACGCGCCTAACATTTCAACTCAGCCGCTATCAACGCGCCAGTACCCGCGACCCCAGACTTGACGACTCCCCTCCTTCCGCGGATACCTATGGGTAGCGGAAGGCACCGTGCAGATGTGGTGCGAAGACGACTATGTCCTGACTTGGTTGACGCAGAATGCGCCCAAAATCCGACTACCAGACACCGACCTGACACTTACGGTACTACGACGTTATGAAGGTGACGTGGCCCGGCTCCAAAGTGTTCTGATTCGTCAGAACACTTCGTATGACATCGCCAGGTGGTCGCTGTACAGGGCAACTACCGTCGGTGGCAACAACTGTGGGACTTTTTTGACCCTGGGTGTGCCACCGGAGGAAGTGGAAATGGTCTTGGCTCGGGAGCGACGGACATCCTACCTTCTTGGGTCGATATACGTACGCTTCTGGCCCACGACCCAGCCCGCCAACACAAAGACCGACAGTACTGAAGTGAAAGAGACAGCACTGACACCGACACAGGCGACCGAATCAGACATCGCCTACCTCGAGGAGGTCATGGCCCGTGCGCCAATGGCCGATGTCGACACCATATCGCCCGGATCACCTGGTTGGAACGAGCAACTCCTCGCCTCGTCGCCGTGTGATCAACAAACATACCAAGCCAGAGTGGAGGAGGCGGAGATACCGTCCGATGGATCCATCTACGACTAACTCCACTATACTGCCTTGAAAGCCCCTAAACATTCTACAGACCAACCTCCAGCGTAGCCAAGTGCCTCGGCTAGCTTGCGCAGGGCACTGGAGGTAAAACCCCGAACCATCGCACTGATCCAGGTACCATGGATCAGGAACAATAGAATATGCGGTCTCGGCAACATCGGAGGTAAGCTAATCCTCAACACACACAATTCAGATAAACCAAGAACCTGCGCCTACACATCCAATGGAATTCCTACCACATCTCTCACTTAGCTCTGTTCCAGAGACCTGACAGCTGTCAGGCTCCAGACCGAAGGCGACGTTCCCGATGTTGTATTGGCCTCGGTATACATGCCAGGCGAGGACGCAAACTGTCCGCCAAAAGAGACCGACCTGGTACAACACTGCGAGCAGCGACGCACCGAACCTCAGAGGAGAGGTACTATCCACCTATTTATTCTCTACTAACCTTAACATTGTTAACCGTGGTGCTGAACCCACTTGGGTCACAGTCTGAGGACAAACGATCATAGACCTAACCCTTGCAACAGAAAATGCTTAAAAAACTTTATCACAACTGGCACGTATCCAACGAGCCTTCTTGCTCAGACCACAGAAGGATTCGCTTTAAATTAACTACCAACAAAAGTAAACCAGTGCCTAGGCGGAACCCGCAGCGCACCAATGTACCCGGGTATAAGCGCCTCCTAGCCTCCCTACTAGGCAGACACCTAACACTAGTAAACATAAGAGACCCCGCACAACTAGAATACACCGTGAACTATCAGAATATATAACCGAAGCATACCATGCATGCTGCAAACTAAGGGCGCCAAAAACTAACAGCGAGAGGAACCCTTGGTGGAACGCTGAACTTAGTAAACTCAGAGATGCATTACGTAAGCAATTCAACAGAGCCAAAACACCAGACTCCCGGACGACTGGGAGTCATACAAAGAGACCCAACATACATACAAAAAGCAAATCAGAACTGCCAGAAGAATATCATGGCGGAAATTCTGTGAATCCATCGAAACCAATAGTGAAGCCGCAAGGGTAAAGAAAATCCTATCAACTGATCAGGACCGAACCCTCGGCGCGCTGAAAAAATCCGACAACTCATACACACTAACTGACCATGAAACCAGTGAGATCCTCCTCGAGAATCACTTCCCAGACTGCAAATTCCTAGAGGACAAGGTGTGGGAAGCTGAACCAGAATGGACCCCAACGGATCAAGACTGGTCTAGAGCCCGCAATATAGTAATAGAAGACCGGATAAAGTGGGCCATCAACACCTTTCCACCCTATAAGTCCGCCGGGCGGGATGGCATCTTCCCAGCCCTCCTAAAATGGGGGGTTGATATAATGACACCATGCCTGGTGGATACCTTTCGGGCCTGTATAGCACTCAGACACATACCCCTAGCTTGGCGCGAAGTGGAAGTCATTTTCATACCCAATCCAGGTAAATCTGATTACACACAACCCAAGGCCTATAGGCCCATAAGCCTCACATCCTTCCTACTGAAAACCTTCGATATACTCTGTGATAGATACATTCGAGACGGACCACTTCAGGCAAAACCACTTCACAAACAATAACATGCGTACTCCACAGGCAGATCAACGGAATCTGCGTTTCATAGCGTAGTTTCCAAGAATTAATGCGCGGTGGACCACAAATGCTCAGCACTAGCCGTCTTCATTGATATCGAGGGCGCCTTTAACAAAACCACGTTTGGTAGCATCAACATGGCCCTCGACAGACACAACATAGACCCGACCCTCAGCGGGTGGATCACTAATTTGCTCAAACTGAGAGCTGTACAGGTTACAGTGAACGACACTACAAGGGCCATTGTGGCGAAGGGCTGCCCGTAGGGGGGCGTTCTCTCGCCGCTTCTGTGGAACAAAATGACAAAGGCTACTTTACTGTAGGCCATGCCGATGATATAACCATTTATGATTAATGGCACCCACGAAAAACCCTATGCAACCTTATGCGCCAAGCCTTGAAAATAGTAGAGGACTGGTGCAACAGACACCTATATCGCTATCCGCCAACCCCACAAAGACCGAACTGATCCTCTTTACAAAAAACAGGAAACTGACGACGCTACAACTACCACGATTCTTCGGAACTACCCTAAGGCTATGAACCGAAACCAAATACTTAGGCATCTATTTGGACAAACAGCTGAATTGGGCAAAACACACCTACTACATCACTACAAAAGCCAGCATATCTCTGTGGCAGTTCAAGCGAATGCTTGGAGTTAACCCCAAGTTTACCTACTGGCTATACACTACTGTCATTCGACCAATTATCACGTACGGCGCGTTGGTCTGGTGGCCTAAGACAGACCTGAGCACAGCCCAAAGAGATCTCGAAAAACTGCAGCGTTTGCTTGTGTAGCAATCACTAGCTGCATGAGAACTACACCCACTGCTGCCCTACAGGCAATGCTTGGGCTGCCACCCCTACACCTCATTGTGCGGGAGGAGGCGACCCTGGCTGCCTTTAGGCTCCATATATCGGGAACCCTAAGCAGATATTCTAGGGTCAGGCACACACGCATAAAGGAGGATGCGGTCAAACGACAGCCAATGTTGGCATCACCCTGCGACAAAACCCCGAAGCAACACTACTTTCAAAAGCAAGTCACTACAACATCGTTCTCTCAGAAGAACAGTGTGACTACTCTGGTCCGAATGAGGTGAGAGTATACACCGACGGCTCGAAGAGCGGATCTGGGACCGGAGTCGGAGTCTTCTCACATGACCTCAACATAAACATATCAAGTCCGCTGGGAATGTTCTCCGACAGCGCCTCAGTCCTCCAATCATTGGGGAAAAAATATATTATCTCGAGTATAATACTAGAATGTCACAAGGCTCTAGAAAGAGTAACGGTATCCAACCGCAACCCAGAGACACTGCAATGGATAAAAGGACACAGTGGATCCTTAGGCAACGATGCAGCTGACGAACTAGCCAGGAGAGAATCCAGCACGTCGGCCTGCGGGCCTGAACCCATCATACCCACACCTTCAACCAGATACGCAGGTGGCGGCAGGAGTCCACCCACATACAAGCCGAGAGGTGGTGGACCTCGACACCAGGCTGCAGGCAGTCCAAGGAATCTTTGCCATCCTTAGATGGCAGGCTAACCATACGTTTATTACGCCTGAACAGAAATGGCCTGCGCCTGGTGACGGGGACCATCACAGGACACTGCTCGCTAAATAAACACTTTCACATAATAGGCATAATGGACAACCCTCTGTGCAGAGCTTGCATGGAGTCGGACGAGACCGTCGCGCACGTGGTCTTTGAGTGCACAGGCGTTACCCAGATTAGGACAGAAACCCTCGGGACACCCGGATCTTACACAGATGTTCTCAACAGACCAGAAGCTTTGATCGGCTTCTAGAGGGAGGTGGGCTGGTTGGAATAAAAACCATCGACGGCCGCCATGGCCCACGTATAATGGTCCACATGTAGGACTAAGTGTGGAAACCAAACCCTCATATATAGAACATAGAGGGCGACCCTATAGATAAAATAACTCACTATAAAATTATAAATAAAGACACAATAAATAGCTCTAAGAGTAGTTCTAAGAGGCAGTTCTTGTTTTGAACTTAGCTTATTGCAGTTCACTGCTGGACATAGGCTTTTCCCAGGCTGCACTACAACACCCTACAAGGACTTAAAAACCACCTTTAAGCAACCACTACCTTTATAAGTCGTCGGCCTATCTAAATGGGGGGCGTTCCACACGTGCCTTCCGAAACGCAGTCTCAATTCCAGGACTCGTTTACTCAGGGCCATCGGTCCTTCGACTAAAAATGGTCAGCCACTTCAGCTTGCTAAGTCTGCAAGCTATGTCGGTAACTGCAATTCTATTCCGGATTATTATTAAAAACTGTATTTAATAATAGAAACTTGGATCATAAAAATATGATTCCCGAGTTTAATCCTTCAGAAAAAAGTCAACGTATATGGCTCATAAAATTCAACGAATGTTCAAAGGTTTATGGCTGGGACAAGAAGACTGTGGTTCATTTTGTTATGCAAAAGCTAACTGGTTTAGGCAAGACTTGGTATGAAAGTCTCAATACGATATTGTTTACTTGGGCAGAGTGGCAGGTAATATTAATGGATGCTTTCCCCTCTGAACAAAATTACGGCAAAATTCATGAAGACTTGTTGAAGCGAGAGAGTAGAAAAGCGAATCAATCGAAATATATCATTATGAAAAGCTGGCGCTACTAAACCAATGTGAAATAACGGATAAGCAGGCCGTAGATTGCATCAATTATGGTATCGGTGATGGGACTATTAGGTCGGGTGCCTTGGCACTGCGTTGTGAGCAACCGAACCAGCTTTTGAAATTCTTTTTAAACAATAATAGAGAACTTTCCACACAACAACCACCGTTAAGATAGCAAAATTAATGCAGTAGATGACAATCAAAATAGTGTGACGAGTTCGAAGACAAATCCGAACTTGTGTTGTTACAATTGTAAGGAGAAAGTGCATCGATATTCTAGGTGCCCGAAACCCTTGATTAAGTGAAGTCATTGCAACAGGGTGGGCCGTCAACCTGAGACCTGTACACAAATAAGATACAGGACCAACGAAGGCTGACCCAGTAGCAAGAGCTATGCGCTATGTTCAGTTCTTGCCCAAGTGGAAAATTTATTAAAATGATAAACGTTAATGGTTTTTTTCTGGAAGCATTCGTTATAAGAAAATCAGATTATTTAAACCTTGGTCTTATTCATGACCACACTCCGTCAACAATGAAGGGTTTGGCAACAGCGTCGTGCAATCCATGGATTCTGCAAAGCTGAAAGTATCATAGAGGGCGCGGCTGGTACTGTTTCGTGTAGGATTGTAGAAGATCACTTGCTGGAGAAGTCGATGCTTGTTGGTCAGAGTTACTTGGAGCAGCCACACATTGTTGTTTATAAAGACGAGAACAAACTACAGTTTCTGTACATATGAGCAAAAAGATCACTTAGAAAATGTAAGGGTAATAGGTTATAGTCGTATTTTTCGGACTGCGAGTATATGGGCTTAAATAGAGACGTTGTTTACTAGTAGCGTAGTTGTTTTATTTAATTGTTATAGGGTTATCTAATCCTATAACAATTAAATAAAACAACTAGAATTGCAGTGAAGCCAAAGAAACAATTCTTAAGGTTAGATGAGAGTCAAAGATGCGTGGGCGTTACTGTGTCAGATAGTGATAGAGCCAAGCTAATAGAACTCCTTCGACATCACGAGGATATTTTACTTACGATTTAGTTGACTAATACGATTAGGTTGCACTAATAACCTAAATCGTACGATTCGTCCGGTTTCAGGCGAAACTTGAAGTCGTAAAAAATCATAGCGCGAAAATGTTCCCGGCGCAGATCCATTTTTAATGAGACACGATCGTTTAAATTAGCTTGCAAACAATACGGAAGGAAATTCTGAAATTGGAACGTACCTATTTTTACTTACAAATAATCATATTTACAAAATAATCTATAACTGGCCAGTCTCTCATACACAAAAACTTTTTTCGCAATAATTTCTGAGTGTCTGATTCATCAAACTGGTCAGGAATAAAAAGACGCATAAGATAAGTCTTGCCGGACATTTTTGATACATCCAGATCACCTGACCCAGTTGTTAGTGATCGAGGTTCCTTTTTACTTCCCACGCATTTAGAAGGTTTTGTCTTGACCGTGGAATAAAGTTAAATGCAGTTGCTCGCCCAAGGGCCAACGGTCAAGTTGACCGTTACAACAGGACCGTCCTCGACTCGTTTACGGCACATACCCTTAGCGCAGATAAAAAAGACTGGGATAGGAAATGAGGGGCTTCAATAATACGGAAAAAAAGATAACATGTAGGACACCTGCTAAAGTTATGTTTGGAACGACCATGAACAGCGAGTTTAATGCAGCATTGAACGAGATAAACGAAACAACGCGCGGGGTCACTTCTTTGCAATATATTCGCGATGAAGTTAAAAGTAGAAATGCCAAATATTAAAGTAGGTGGTAACGCTAGCTCAAACTCTTCATTATATAAAGATTGATAAAATTATTAACTTTTATGGTGTTTATTTACATACTGTTGTTTCCCTTTCTTTCAGGTCAGGCAAAATAAATCGCGGAATTTTCCGCTCCTACCTCAGCTTGTCCGCAGCGAGCGGTGGGCGACTCAGCCGGGATGAGCCTCGCCTCTAAGGCTTCCATTCCACCAACCTTCTGTCCACACTACATCATGTAGATGCACGCGATCTTCTCGATCTACGCATCCGCAAGTGCAGGTGTCGATGACGGGACCCGCGATGGAGCCGACGAAAGGTCCGCTACGGAAGAGGAGTCGGTGGCTGTAGGAGCTGTCCTCTTGGTGGCGAACTACTGCTTGAGGTCCCCCAATTCAGAGCGGAGACGGCTATTCTCCTCCCACAGCTTCGCCATGACACCATAACGCGCAGCTCCTTTTCTCCTCGATGGCCGTTGATGTCGGCCATTCGAGCTCCTCGAATGACTTAAAACGTGATGAGCCTCCTTGGCTCTGATGACAGACGTCCCCCCCCCGCCCAGAATACGATTGGGGGCTTGACGTTCCCAGGAGGAACGTGGTGGATTCTCCGGCTGCTGAGCAACCGGTTCCGCCCTGCGGTATTTTATTCCCGAGTGCTAGCGAACGGATCCCCTCCGGCCATTCATCCCAATGGCACGCTAGACCTTGGGATTGAGGTTATTTTTTATTGAGGTTGTCTTCTTCTCCTTCTTCACTTGTTGAAGATTTGCAGCCAGCCCCAAGTGTCCACCAAAAGCATGTGGGCAATTGGAACTGACGTTGCCCAGGGTGCGCCACGAGGAGGCTCTTCAACATACTACCCCAACTCTACAAGGCCTAACTCTACTAACCTTACATCTTAGTCCTAATGTATGTCTTGGTCGTTCCATTTAACTATTGCAAGACACAAACGAAAACGAAGAAAAATATTAGGAAGTTCTCTGATAACTTCAAAGCCAATGTTAAGCTGATCTGGAAACTGGAAACAGGTTGCGCGATGCAGGATTAGTGTGATGCGTTGTTCGCAAGTGGCGGTGTAGATGCCGCCACACTGTGACGTTTACGAATGATAGTCTGAGGTGGAAGGATTTGGGACTCCAGATTACAGACCACATCTGCAAACTAGTGAGTAAGGGGTAGGACCTTGAACAGACGGAGAAAAGCGGGATATGGGGATAGTAGGAATTTCACCGGGAGGGTCTGGGGGTTTATTTTTATTCATATTCATATTGAATACGGATAATGGTGACAAATACCGTTAAAAATAAACACTAAACAAACCTGATAGCAGTTAACAACGATACAGCACACAAACAAATCACAATAAACACAAATTCACAGAAAAACAGCAAAAATTCAAAAACACGTATTTCCCAGAAGCACACAACGGCGAGAATCTCTTCTTATTTATTGTTGTTTCTAATTGTTTGTTGCAGAAATACTTCTATAAATTGTGACAATTAAGTATTCTATTCTAATCGTTCAAAACTCGGAAGGATTACTGATCGTCGTCGTCCATCATGAATTTCCGTAATAAGCTGCCACATGCGCACACGCCAGCTTCAAAACTATGCACCAACCGATACGGAGCTCAAGGAAATAGTGCCTCAATTTTGAAAGTTAAACATGTTTTTTACAAAATTGTTTTATGCTCTTACTAAAAGTCTAATCTTGTGATTGAGTTTTATTTCACACAAAATTGTGTTATCGCGCACACGTGCTGATCCATAAACATACTAACGCACATCAACTCCCGGCTCCCCACATCCACACAACACACACACACATAATTTTAAATCGTTATTTACAATTCATTAAAATTATTTAAAAGGTAATCCACCATTGCCTTCTTATGAAATTGTTTTGTGAGAAAATTGTACAAAATACTAACCTAACTTTAACAATTAACCCTTGTCACATAAGTTCATGACTAACAAATATGTGTATAATTTACGGTACTGGCGGCGCCTAGTTTCGGGACCACCAACTTTTTACCGATGCCTTTTTAATATAAAGTATGGTTTTAAATTTATTATCATTTCAATCATTTATGTACACACTTATAAACAAACAAGAACAAAAGAACAGCAGACCCTCCCGACCCTTGCTCGAGCCAGCCCGCGCCGCTGAGCCTGTAGCTTTAAATTCGTCCCTAAATAATATCATTCCTGATCCAGCTAGTCATTTGCTGCCCTCTTCCAGCGACGCCCTAAGCCGAGGTTCGTACCCCACAGGGGGTGCCCTTAGCGTGTAGTCGCTTAGTTTTTAGTTAGTATTTAAGTTTAAGTCCTGGCTGGAGGCCTTAATTTATTAGGGAATCCACAGGCAAGTCCGTCTAAGCAGACGACAACCTCATAGGTTGACCTGCGAGATGCCATTTATAAAAAAAAAAAAAAAAAAAAAAAGAACAGCAGAAGAGATTTCTGTGAAATCTCTTCCAGCAAAGGGAAAGATAGAAAAGTTGCAGAGATGTAGACAGCGTGAGTAAGAGTAATAGAGAAAATAAAATACATAAAATCAAAAACTATTCACATAATAAAATAAAACAAATATCACTAAAATATAAATAGTTATCACGCTACTATGACGAAGTGGAAAGATAGTGTTCTTTCATTCTTCTTTTGAAAATGACAACAGTTTGGCAGTTCTTAAGGTAAGACGGAACTGAATTCCACAACCGCACCGCGTGCTCAGTGAAGGAATAGCGTACTAGGGAGGTTTCTAAGATGCGACCAGCAGGTCGCATCTGAACGACGGGCATAGGAAAAATGCTCCCGCTGATAGGATGGCGGTTTGGGATTATGATGGAGGTTGATATATACCTAGCAGACACAATATCTGAGAGTTCATGCGAAGTCGAATAGGGATTTTGCGAAAGTTGGAAACGTGATCATACTTTTTAAGGTTAAAAACATAACGAAAACCAACAGATATTTTACAAACGCTCAAGTTTATTCTTATCTCTATCTCTCTCTCTTTTAGCAAATTAATGATTGAATTTTATGTGTTTTTAAATATTATTATTAATTTGGAGGATTTTTGGCTCGCCCGTAGTGCTAATACAATACATCTATAGAGGTTGAGGACAACAATTGGTTCTTTGATGCAATACTCTTCATAACGTAATATCGAACTGCTTGCACCAATTCTGCCATTCACGTAGGCCCTAAATGTTGCCAACTGCAAAAACAACAATAAAGACCAAACGTATTAAGATCATGGTAAAGTTGTTCTTGAAATGTAATCTCATGATATTGCAAACCACATACTTTTATTACGTGATATCAGAAATAAGTCAATTGGTTTTGTGGAGCTGGTCACGTATTTGTAGGCCCTACAGCTTGGTATATAGATCCTTGAGTGGAGGCCATAGTAGAAAGCGGGCACAACCTTCTACCCGATACCCACGAGTGGTCCAATGACCTGATGGAAATAGTTATTGTTATGTTTCATGAATGGTGAATGTCATTCAAGGGTTTGATGATAACAAAAAGTTGATTAATGGTTTATTTCACCTTAGTATGAAAATGTTAATAGCATTCAAACAAGAGCATTCGTTTTGGTTGAGGCTGAAAATAATGACGTAAAATGTTACACAGCATCAAAGGACAATGCCAGAAACTCTATAGAACTTTGCCCCACATCCAACCCAAATCAAAAAGTCATTTACAAGCCAGCAAAATGCAGCATCTTGAAGCTTATTTATTACTGTTAACTAAACATTTGTCTTAATGCCTGTAGAACTTGCGGTTTCTGTTAAAATCTTAAAACAATATTGACATTGGTTATAGGTAAGGTGCAGTATAAAAATGTTAAAAAGCGATTTAAACAACATATACGTTACGCATTTTCATAATTATTATAATCGTAATATGAGTATTTGTTTTACAGGTTTTTAAAACTTTTTTTTGTTGCGTATCATGCGCAATAAGTAACGCAATAGGAAATTCTGGAGTTGAACTCCTTTTATCATTGATTTGTAATCGGAAAGTTCTACTGAAAAACAAAGTATTATGAAAAGGTCCTTTAATCATTACAATTATTTTCATTAATTGACATTTCCTGTAAATAGCCGGGGCAGGATCTGGCATTGTACATGACCGAACTAATGATATAAAATAGTCACGACTGGCCAAGTAAACCTTTCAATCAAACAGAAAAGCTGTTTTATCCGAGGTAATAAAGACACCCCTAAAATCCAGTTTGGTCCAGGGTAACTCCAAACTCCGCTAGTACTGCGTTGGATTCACAGGTCGGTTGAAGTGTTATTGGATCATTCCGGAATTTGGAAGTTGGCGGTGTGATACCCCGTGCCTCGGAAAGCACGTTAGGACGTTAGTCCTGCGCCTGATCTCCCCCCGGTGGTGTAGGCTTGCCGTCCTATCGTAGTATGAGTGTTAGGGAAGCGAGAGTGTACCTGTGTCTGCGCATACACTTGTGCACTATAATATCTCCCACGCCGAAGGCTAGCGTCCGCTGGATTTTCCGCTATGGCCGAAAATGGGTCTGGAGGACTATTAGCAACATGTAAAGACCGTTCAGACTTTCGGGCTCCTTCACACATACAATAAAAAACAACAATTTTCTTTAGAAACCTCCGATAGACATCCTCCCATTGAAATCCGTCATCAGGGTTATTTCCTTGCGAAGTAAATCTATTCATTGTCAACAAATAACTTTTATAATCCTGCTAGACTGGCAGACAATGGGACACAACATGACTTTTGAAGTTTTGAACTAGAACTGTCATACAACTGTTTAATAATGCCACCGGAATCAGGAAAATATTTAAGGTTAATAAAACTCCTGCTGCATTACTGGCAGCAATCGATCGCATGACGAATTTGTATCCGCTTGTAACAGGCGCGGTTCATACTTAATCGATTTATTACACTCATACATGGTCTGTTCTCGTTGGTTCTTTTGCAACAATGCAACGACATTGAATCAAATTTTCAAACAATTGACGGTTGCTTCAATGGCAGTAAATGACAATGAAAGAATGCAATACAAAGAATGCAACATCGTTCAATTATTGTTTAGTAAGATGAATTGAATACAACTTCATTTTGAGTAAGTACTTAATTGTACCATTACGCCTGAATGTTGTAAGGAAAAGGTGTTTTTATAAATAGAGAAAGATAAGTTATCAGTCACTAATTGGAGTACCTACCCACTTTAAATAATACGGGAACTTAATTTTAGGTATAGATAGTGCAATCCACGAAGACGCGCCCCACTATTCCTCCTAAACGTTTATAGTATATGTGTGCAAGCTTCCGTCAATGTTTGAATGTTATCAGTACACACTAATTACCTATGAGTGCACACGCACACTACAATGAATAGACTAATCAGGAGAGAGCGTCAAAATTTAAATAAATTGAAATTTAAAAAATTGGTGGGGCGTCTTCATGAATTGCACTATCTATACTACAGAAATAGAAAAAAGAGGGCAATTTGGTTTTCATCGAAGTGAAATTGTTGCTTGTATTCGTCACCACATCGCAAAGTGCTAATATTGGGTATCTACTAACAGGTTCACCAGTCAATTATGATACAATAAACTAAGGAGTTCGTTCTAAGATAAAACTTTAATAACACTACTTGATAAAAAACGACAGATAGCTTTTAAAAGTAGGACAAAAACAAGCCGGCTTTTGTCTTAATTTAAAGCTCTCTATCTTTTTTAGTTTAACATATTCAACGATATTTAAAGCAGGGGTAAACAGGTATTACTAAATAATATGAACAAATTAAATTAGGAATGTGACTAAACTTTGATACATCTTGTATCAAGGACGTATTGAGTAGGATCTTCTCTAACTTGTGAGCATAATCAAGATACTTGCAGCCGTGATTATAAGAAACAAGTTTCCGTGATGATTTCGATGACCTACGGTCGAGCTGCCAGTCGGTTGATGTATTTACAAACAAACGCAAGCGTTAGACGAAAACATTTAAAATATCCAACGTGAGTGACATGAAACAATCAAAATGAACGGAAAAAGTGAAAAGGGACTAGAACTTACTAATACAAATGAAGACAATTTAGAAGCCAATGCAAATAATGAACAGAAAACGGAAAAACAACCAGTGACTTGTGGTCTACTAATTCGAAAGTTTTTTAACTTCTTCACAGTAGAACCATTTCTGTTGTGCTACGTTTTGCCAATTGCCATTTCAGGATTGGCAGTGCAAAAACTAAACATTGAAAAAGCATGTCGCGTTGATTTGAATTTGTCTGAAGAAATATGTTTCAAAGCAGTGAACGGCGAATTCAGTGACAATGACACAATCAGTTTGGAGGCCCAACTAAATTCAACAAAATTAGTAGCAGATATGACTGCTTGGCAGAGTCCCTTGCAGAGTAGTATTCCAGCCATTGTCATATTGAATGTAGGAGCGTGGAGTGACAAAACTGGCAACAGAAAAGCTTTGATGCTGATGCCTGTTATAGGAGAAATAATATCTTCATGTGGTTTACTCCTGACAACGTATTTCTTTCTAGAATGGCCTTTATGGTCCACTGCGTTAATAGAAGCTCTGCCTTCAGCCTTAACAGGAGGTTATGCAATCGCATTGATGGGCTCATACAGTTTGATAGCAGATCTTACAACTGTTGAATCAAGAACATTCAGGATCGGATTAGTTGGAATAATTGTGACATTAGGGGTCCCATTCGGTACATCAATAAGTGGAATTTTAACAGAAGCTGTTGGTTTTTATGGAATATTTGGCATCAATTTGGCTTTATACATTCTTGGATTTATCTACACTTATTTCAAAATCAAGAATGTCAGGACTGTCAAATTGGAAGGGACTTTCGTTCAGCAAATATTAGACTTTTTTCATCCCAGGAATGTTTGGGATACAATATCGTTGGTGTTCATGTCAAGAGGGAAGCAGTTGACACAAATAATTCTAGTTATTTGTGCACACATCGTCATCATGGGACCGGTTTTCGGTAAGGTTTATTTTTAAATGAGTCTTACATTACATTTGAACGTTTCTTATGTATGCCAATGTAAAGCAACAAGTTTTATCTCATTTACTTTTAATTATATTATCACACTAAGTACGAAATAGATAATAAATTGGACAATGAAAATGGTCTCCATGGACCAGTTTCGCGGTTTCTCTTTCTTTCCAATGTTGATTCAACATAGTATCTAATAGTAAAATTTAAATAATTATCTTCTTATTGCTGCACAATTCTCCGCTGAAAAAAGTATTTTTCTATCCATAGCTCTCTGCCTTCCTCAAAAGTTTCAAACTGAAGATGATTTTGTTTATTTGTGATTTCAAGGTTTAATTTACAACAACATCACGCCTGTAATTCCAGAAGGGTTAGGCAGAGGTGTACCTATAGTACACCCACATTTCGCCAGTTATGTTTTAGTCCCATGTAATAGGGGGCGAGCCTATTGACATCAACCGGGCACAAATCCAGACTCCGGGCTGCTACTGAGAAATTCTAGATAGAAAAACCCAATTTCACTATGCCCGACCTGGGAATCGAACCCAGGACCTCATGCTCAGCAGTAGCTCTTGCGACCACTAGACCAACGAGGCAGTTAATTTATGCTACTCATTAAAAACATACAATAATTTCATGCTTGTTCCAATTACCATAATTAATACGATGCGGAATTTTTTCAGGTGAAGCATCCGTCCTTTTCCTGTATGCGTTGACCAAGTTTAGTATGAGCGTCGTGGACCTGAGTTTTTTTAGCACATATTCTATTTTGATGGGCACTGCAGGTATGATAATGATGCTCATAATATTTTAATATAATATATAAATAAAATATATAGAAAGAAAGAAAGAAAAGAACGTTTATTTACGGTAAACATGATGCAGTGATCGAACACAAACACCAAAGAGAACAAATCGGGGGAAAATATGCGTCACATCCACGCAAAACGGCCATCGCTCAGCTTAATGCTACGATCCTATGCGAGACAGAGCCCCAGCGCTGGTTTTCAGCAGTAGAATAATACATGAGCTTGATGAGGTGTAAGGCAGGTAATGGTTGCATAAGAGAATACCTAATATCCATGAAATAGGTTGAGGTACTAGGAACATTTTATTATGACGCGAGTTTATGAAATACATTCAAAAACTCACGCCTTCTTTCCATGGGGGTAGGCGGAAACTATCGAATGCCACTTTCTACAATCCTTTCATACTCCTTTTCTCCTTAAAACGGTAGTAAAATTAAATAATAGTTTAACATTACAAGTAATGTAATACCTGTCTGAGTATCATCACGTTTATTTTGTGGTTACTTGAAATCTAATTTGTAAAATATTAAAAGCAAAAAGTTCAATCATGATGTTATTTCATTTAAATTGTTTCAAGTGCCCTCGAGACTTTATTAACTTTTCCGTGTATAAGGTTTGGCTGTAATATAACGATTCTATTAAGTCAATATGATGCGTAGCTTTAAAAGTTATTAAACCTATGAAAACAACGTTGTTTTTAACTAAAGCTACTCATTTATTTTTGTAGACAAAGGCCTCCCTTAACCTCCTTCCAATTTTATTATCTCTATCTATTATCGTTGCTTATTTATTCAACCTATTTATAGGACTTTTGTATTTGTGCCCGGTTGATGGAAATAGGCTCGCCCCCTATTACATGGGACTTAAACATACCTGGCGAAATGTGGGTATACTATAGGTACACCTCTGCCTAATCCTTCTGGGATAACAGGCGTCATGCGTATGTGTTTGTGCTATTAGCGTCCTTCAGTTAATATTTTGAAGAACAGTCTAGTTTGTTCCACGATCTCTAAAATTGACGAATACAGAATTTAATTTGACCTTGTCTAGTAAACATGTCGAATTAGAAAACTTTCAATCCCAACTCAGGAATTGGAAAGGCATTCTTTTGCTTTATTAGAATGGTTTACCATATTTGAGAATGGGAACTGTGGGTGTAAGACAGTTATATATTTCTTTAGGATTCACCAGTAGGCAGCAAAAAGCTCCAATCTATTTTAGTTTTTAACAAAATTGTACCTCTACGAGATATCTACGTAACGAAGACCGTCATAGAAGAAAGTGTAGGCTCACCACACGTAGACATTTCTGTAATGCAATTCCAGAAGTTATTTGTGTCACAGACAAACTTAAATGTTTATTCCTAATAATGTTTTTTTTTGCTTTTGCTTACTTCGTATTCCAGGGTCAGCGGTAGCCGTAACACTCTTCAGTAAGAAGATGAAGATGCATGACAGTTTCCTTGGTATCATAGCAACTGCTTGCAAGACAGTATCTGGATACGTGTATGGGTTGGCCCCGACGAGGGACTGGTTATACGCTGCCCCAGTCTTCGACTTCTTTGGCAACTCTGGTGCTATTGCCATCAGGTCTCTTGGCACTAAGGTTGTGGAGCCGGAAAAAGTTGGTAAGTTGAATTGATAATTAGAATATGTCAGCCTGTTCGACGATAGAACTAAAGCCAGGGAAAGACAATGTAGCAATAATAATCGCCCTTGGCAAAAGTAAAGTACATATTAATAGTAAGTTGTGTTACTATAATTCCATGTCTATACATATAACACAATACTTACCTATGATTTCGATGTTATCCCCCGTCTAAATATCTGTGAGGATCTTTAAAGTAATTTTGTTATTGTTTACTGTAGTTACTGCTGTCTCTGCGGAATACTGAGAATAGAAAATAAAATAACCTAAGCACTCATGGGAAAGGAGCGGTTCTTTATCGATTCTTGAAGTATTTTATTTTAGAAAGTACAGTGTTTCCTAAAAGGTATTTAGTTTAAACACTGACTTTGTCAAACCTTTCTTCTTAATTCTTTAGATAAGGTTTACAATGAATAAATCTTCATAAATCATGAAGCCAAATAAGTATTGTCATGTCTGAATATACCCCTCGAGAGTGATACATCGGTATCCAAATTTTGAGTTTGAACGATAATAGGTACGAACTTCAAATTATTTTAAAAGTCATACTCAAAATTGAACAGAATTTTTCTAGTAATTGGAATTATGTTGGGTATTTCATTAATCGAAATATCAGACGAATTGTGAACACTTGATATTTTTACGTGAAAAGACTTCAGATTACGAAAACAATTCATAGAATTAAAACCCTTTTTCAAAAACTAAGGAATTTGAAATGTGAAAAAAATTATTGTAATTACTCAAAACTTATTTCTTTTTAATTTACTTGAAAAGTAAATGAATTCTGAACTTTTCTATTGATTTGTTTGTACTCCGGCAGACATTTTTATTGTTATTTGTTAAAAGCCCAGGTTTATTCAAACCTGTGTCATATCGATTAAGGACAGACTTGCTGGTGGGTGTTTTAATTATACTTAATTGAAACCGTCGTTGGTCTAACTTATCTAATAAAGTAAAAGTTTTGGAAAGCAGGCACAATTAAAATTTAATAGTGGAGGATTTTTTAATTGACATTATATATGTCTTAATAAGATGGGCAATATTTTGACCATCAATTCATGTTTTGAATTTTGAATTGATTTGATTTTCAGAATATAATTATTTATATTCTGAAAATGCGTTTCTGGTTTGGCAAAATGAGGGTGCCAACTCCGTTTTTGTAATTTATAATTATTAAAGGTAAAAAACATAAAAAAATAGGCATTCAAATAATGTTTATGCTTAGTTAGGTAGATATAGCCATGACGGATATATGTTGATACATGTTTTGTCTCTGCATCACCCCAAGGTTGACTTGTAGAAAACGCATCAGGCATTAAGTCCGCCTTTGTACAGTATTATTTTACTTGTGCATAAAGTTTTATAAACAAATAAATCGGTATTTATGTATCAAGTAAAAAAATAACCACATAACTTATTTATACAATATTTAAAAATCTTTGAAAAAAAAATCTGGAAAAAGAATGCAAAGTGCAGGCAGTGTAATTTCACGAAAAAACTGTCAAATGTGAGTAAACTATGTTTACGGTGGCCGCCATAATTCCCTCTATTTACCACCGAATGACGTCACTGAAAGGTTATTTAAGAAAGTTAGTTGATGTGTTTTCCTAGACTAGAGGGCGTTTGTTGACACCGTAAAGTCAAACCAAGGTGCCATCATTTAAATGACGGCCGTCACTGCGGCCGTTATATGGCGGCACCACTGAAACTTGTTTTTATAGTACCTAAACTAGACCTCAATTTTAAATAATACAATATTATATTTGCAAAGGACCACAAAGAAAAACTTAAAAATCAAATAAGCTTGTGCTTTATAAATATATACGCTGATGTCAGCTTCAAGGCGTGTGGCATTATTATAATCATCATCAACCACAACCGCTAACCGGATTCTATAAGAAAGATCGAGCAAAACATAATTTTAAACGAAAAACAAAACACATAATTATGTCTGTTGATCTTCATATACATAATAGGTTTATGAATTTATATATGAATACTAATTCTAAGTCTGTTTATTCATTTTTGATTTCTATGTGACATGCAAATGCCAGTTGTATAAATATAGCTACTAAAGTGCAATTGCAGTGTCTACATTAGCTCGGTGGCTACACTGGAGTCTAGGTCATAACTCCTTTCCTAACTTCATTTTTTTTCTATTACACGGATGGGACACAAACGGACAAAAAAAACTGTTATAAAAATGCTTTAGGGCACCATTATAACCCAATTTCTACGTCTTGGTCCAACCTCAACGTGCAAACGCAATAAAAAGAAATCAATTATCATTGAAGAGTTCCCTGTGTGCGTAGACGTAAATTGTCACTGTCATCTTGATAGACTTTGAAGAGATCGCTTGCCGAGGTCCATCCCTTACATATCGAGACCCTACGTGCCTCTGAAAGCACGTTGAAACTGTTTGCACTGACTGGACAGATCACCTCATATTTATGTGGTCCTTACCTCAAAAGATCATTTCAGACACGGATCTACATGGTCCTCACATGATCTGACCAAGATTTTCTGTACTTAAAAAGAGACTTTGACCCCTGAGTTTGTTTCACCATTTCTTCTCATAGCTTATTTTTAGGGTTCCGTACCTCGAAAGGTAAAAACGGAACCGTTATAGGATCACATTTTTGTCCGTCCGTCCGTCTATCTGTCTGTCAAGACCCTTTTTCTCAGGAACGCGTGGAGGTATCAAGCTGGAATTTATATCAAATACTCAGGTCTACTGGCCCTTGGAGCTGTGAAAAAAAAACTTCTAAGCGTACGCAATCAAAAGATACAGCCGTTTATGCCGCAAATTTTCGACACTCGCAAGGGAATGAAACCCTACAGGGTACTTCCCGTGAACCCAGAATCTTGAAATTTGATACGAAGCACCGTCTTATAGCACAGATAAAGGAAAAATTGCGAAAACCTTAAATTTTTAGTAACATCATATAAAACAAATATTTTTAATAATTTTGAACTTACTATCCCTTTCCTCATGAACGCGTAAAGGTATTAAATTGTAATTGATTTCAAACACTCAGGTCTTTTATACCTACAGGTTGGTACGGAACCCTCGGTGCGCGAGTCCGACTCGCACTTTGCCGGTTTTTTTTATATCAGTGGGGAAAGTGATTCCGATATTCTATTAACAAAATAAATAATTTCATTTTCCATTTTGTTTCGTTCCTTCAACCAATGTGTCGGCTGTCATTTAAAGATCTTAGAAAGTCGTTACGGGTAAAAACCCAAAAGTCTGACAACCGGTCTTACATAAGAGTATCGTTTTCCAAGTAATTGGGTTGTGGAGGTCGAGTAGGCAGTCGCTCCAGCAGGTAATCAGGTCAGACTAGAAGCCGACCACCACAGTTAGACCAGTAAAGTTCATAGGAATTTATTACAATCTAGCCTAAAAGACTAGTAAGTAATCTAACTCTAACTTAATATTTTACGAGATTATAGCTAAGTATAGTGTCAATTTGCACTTTTATACAATTTCGTAACACTTTTTTAAAAACACTTTGTTCATGTGTTACAATATTTATTTATAGCACAACATTTTTGCTATTATTTAAACACTACACAAACTCAAATGGTTTAGTTCTCTTTAGCCTTCGCACTATTTCCGTGCAGTGTGTGTTCGTGGTCTTCAGCAAATTTTTGTATTATGATGGGGACGAGCTCCATTTTAAGGTCTCGGTGGAGGTCGTCATTTCTATTGTCCATGGTGCTAAAGAATCATGAATGGTGCTAACAAGTAAAGCTAAATTCAAGCGTTTTAAAAGATAATACCGAGCTAGATCCCTCCAATCGTCTCTTTAACGTTTGTCCTAAATTCTTGCTCTTACAAAGCGTGGCGAACATTGCATGTCGGCTTGAGTGAGAGAATTTAACCTATGCACTGCTGAATAAATTGCATTTTCCAGCTGTGATGGTCCTGTCTAGATTTTATTAAATACCGAGGTAGCAAAAATACTTTTTCATTTATGCTAGCAATTTTTTTATTAGTTACGAATCGGAATGTTGTTGTGCTTTGAAAGTTCATGGTCGTATTATTATTTAAAGTCTTTTGGCCTCAAAAGGTCAAACCAAAAGATTTTGATGCGGTTTTCAACATCACTTAGAGAATTAATTCAGGAAGATTTATGTGTACAATCCATTAGTATTTAACTCACAGGGTGTCGGGTAGGGACCAGTCCCGGCTCGACGGAGCGTTGTGTTCCACGCGCGCCTCAACGAGATGTCAGCACTAATTGACTGAGGGCCGATGCCTGCCAGGGTCGCGGGTTGTTCGAAAGAGAAATCGTGGCCCCTGGCACAGCCAACAAGTCTTATTGATTGCTCCGCCCATACCGGGAGAAATCATTTGATGATAACCCACCCTAAAAAAAAGGGACATCGACGCCTCCACAATCTCCAGCACATCTCCAGAATTTGAACAATTTGAAATTTTTCGTCGGTTATAAAAAATAAAACTGTCATACATTTCGACACGTAGGTCGATCATTTTTCTATAAAACAGCTGTTTTTTTATTGTTTTGAAAACCGACTAAAAGCGCTGAATGCGCTAGGTTTAAGGCGGCTTGACCCTGCCACCCTGTACATTATAGACTCTTCGATGTTTTTCAAGGCCTAAAAACCATACGAATCTCGGGCAGGTCGCTAGTCTTGTTAGGTATAAAGCACTTGAAGAATAATACCTTGCCAAGACAAGTTTTTCTTTATCAAACGTATTCTAAGTTGATCTGAGGCATTACCTAGGCCAAGATCGCACTCAGAATGTATATATTTTCTTTCTTCTTCTTATTCTTAGGGGACTAATTCTAGTCCCCTAAGAATGAATATAAATATAAATAATAGAATAATAATAGAATGAATATAATAGTGTCCATGTGAACAGTATTCACTGCGGTTTCCATTTTGGGTCCATCGTAGGTTTCATTGTAGATAAGATAAGATAATATATAAATATTATCTTATTCTTGCTTAAACATGTGTCATGCATACAAGAAAATACATGCATGCAAGATGGTAACAACATTATTGGGTACAGACATGTTTGCCACATGATGTGACGTGCAAATGTCAAGAAACTATTACAATTTAAAACATTCTCTTTCAAATAATAAAAATAACAATAAATTAAGTAATATTAAAGAGTAATAGTAATATTGTAATAAATTTATAATAAATATAATCATGTCAACAAACAGTAATATGTCAACAAAAAATAATAAAAATAACAGTAAATAAATTTAAAATCTCAATAATCATGTCAAAAAATTAAAAGTTAAAAAAAGATCCAAAAAATAATTCAACGATTCCATTGTAAATTAACAAACAAAAACATTTAATAATGAACTCAAATAAGCTACTATGTCAATTCAAATCTTTCCTCTAGGAACTCGTTAATGCTATAGTATGCTTTACTAAATATATCTTCAGTTAACTTTTCAAGTGAACAGAGTTAAGCTCCTTCCAACTTTTAGGCAACTTATTGTAAACAATTGGTGCCATACGAAAAATACTTTTACGCATATGTGCAGTCCTACAGGGAGGTTACAGCAGGGCACATAGTTGGGTTTGGTCACGCCTGTTCGAACGAATAGTTTAGGATTGTTCCTGACAAACATAACGGTTTCAAGAATATACACGGATGGCAATGTTAAAATTTTATACATATTAAAATAGAGTTTGCAGCTGTCCGTAGTTTTCAAATGAAACATTGTTCTAAGGCATCTCTTCTGTCCGTTCATTTTATTTTATGCGTTATTCTAGCATTGTATATTTACACTATTTACTTCATTCTCTACATTTTTCGTCCACCTCTCCTGTGGCAAGTCTGCTGTAAAGAATGTTCTCTAAGAAATAAGCAGTACCTTTGTGCTCTTTATTATTTCATATATTTTCTTTATTAAACGTTTTGCGTGCACATGAATACACGTTACTAATATTGATTACAATTTATGAAATAATTTCCTTTTCAGGTAAAATATGTTCATTGATCGGATTCGTGGAGACATTGATACCTGTGATCTACATACCGCTATACAGCAAGTTATTCTCAAATACTGTGGAAACTTTGCCTGGAGCGGTATACCTGCTGGGCGGTACCATGACTATACCGGCCTTCCTAATATTTATGTGAGTATATATTTTTATTTGTAGCCGTTATCATTAATCTTCATTTAAATCAAATAGTGAATAGTTTTAGGTTAGGGTTTAAACATTAAGTAGTAAGTTGGAATTGACTGCCTCGTTGGTCTAGTGGTCGCAAGAGCTACTGCTGAGCATGAGGTCCTGGGTTCGATTCTCGAATTGTTATTGAGTTTTTCTATCTATAATTTCTCAGTATCAGCCCGGAGTTTGGATTTGTGCCCGGTTCGCCCCCTATTTAATGGGACTTAAGCATAACTGGCGAAATGTGGATGTACTGTAGGTACACCTCGACCTAACCCTTCTGGCATTACAGGTGTGATGTTATGTTATGTTACGTTGGAATTGAAAAGTAAGTTTTTGGACTGGATTTCGTTAATTAAATAATCTCCTACCTTTGAAAGTTTTGTAGCCAGAAACAAGTTCGAAATTTTATACCACCACTTATCTACGTCTTCCTTCATTCTAGAAATGAATGATATTAATTTGATCAAAATTTCCATAAGTGTTTTACTATTGTGTTAAGTTTCATACCTCTTTGGTTCCAATACAAAATCTACTTTCTTAAACGCGTGTCCAATTAGTTACCGCTCCAGGATCTTCGTTAAAATACTATAATAACTGTGTCACTGACAAACACCACAAAGCTTCACTCACACCAAGTAGATACTTCAAAACTCTAACAAAAACCGATTGAATGCTCTTGTAAAAAAACTCTAAGGCTCAAAAAGGTCGAGGTTGTTCTCAATCACGTAATCAGTATAATACATGACGGAATTCTGCTCAGTGCTTTTTGAACGATAGGCGACTACAATGTTCAATGAAAATGGCTTACGTCAGTCGAAATTGATCACGTTATTCGTTCAAAGGCTGCTCTCATGGACGTTGGTGGTGGATTTCTAATTACGCGCATGTAAAAACAGTGTGCGGGTTGTGTAGCGTGTTTTTAAACGTGGGTACTGTTTTTGTGCAGAATGAGTACTATAGCTGACCGGCGAACTTCGTACCGCCTCAGAATATTATCTTCATTGTATTATTTTTTGATAATTTTTCCCGAGTTCTAAAAGTTATTCTGTAATTCGGGACGTAATTTTATGTATTGTACATTGCTTTATTTGTACATGAACGTATATAAAGGGTAAACTTATTGTCATAAATCTACCTTTTCAGATAGGTAAATGCTGATGAATTCAATTTAACGCTCTCTGTTACAAGATAATACTACATGCAATTCAATTTAATGTTGAAGTCTAGTCTGGACAATCGTATGTTGTGAAACTATTGATTATTTTTATCTTCTTTTTCAGAGCTCTCTATGTCATGCACAAACGACAGGAAAGAGATACGGTGAAGAACCCAGCAGAGAAGGAGGCGCACGCGCACGATAATGACGTCACCGCACTCTAAGTGGTGCTGAACATAATAATATGCTCGACATTTATTAGATCTTTGGTAACTGTAGTATGGTAGCAAAAAAAGTATTGCCATAATAGGTGCCTATAGTAGTGCTATTTTGTAACCATCTCATCGTGAAAACTTAGGTGAAGTGAGCGTGGAGTGAGCTGTCTGTGCCACTGATACTAGGGATTGACCTAGACAGGATGACACTGACAGCTCTCACCACGCCAGTCTTCATGGTGAGATTTTTACAGAATCGACATGCTGATACGTCCAGTCATGTGCACGGCCGGCAACGGTTATGGTAAATTAACAACTACCGGCAAAACTATTAAATTGGAGACTGCTTTATACATTTATTATGCCATAAGTTTTATTACCAGGATTTTCAAAAAATGTTAGTTTTAATGAAACCTACCCTGAAAAACAATGACAATTGAAACACGTAGTGGCTATAACATGGCGAATCTGCAGGCACTGTAGTGAATTTAATCTTTGTGATAAAATGTGTTAAAGAATAAGATTTTATTATGTTTAAGAATGTGTATCGCCAGAGCTCAGCCGCCGGTTGTTATATAAACAGGTTAATAAAATCTTAAGAATGTATACTCATATACATATATATATGCTAATTTGATATTTGATTATAAAACTCCTATTAAGTCAAATGTTATAAATAGTGCCAGATTTATGTCAGTATTAGTTGGTGTCAGTTTTATTTATTATTAATAATACTTTTATTCCGACGTAAACGTGTCAAGACACGGTCTCATGGCCCGTTAATTGACAGGGCGCGCCAGTCGTGGCTACGCCTGTCGAGGCCTGTCGCGGCCTATTGGCCACTATTCCAACATTTCAAGTGATCCAGAGCGCATGTCTACGTGTGCAGCTGCTTTGGTTTCATTCAGTGGTTAAAGTTAGGCCACGACAGGCCACGCCTTTGAACTTTCCGACTCCCGACGGATCGGACGGGCGATCACAGGCCGGCCTGTCTGGCGCAATATGGCCTGTGAGAAACTGGGCCGTGGAACAACAACATAATAAGTTCCATAGCACGGACATCAAGCAATATAGGTACTTATAATACGAGTAGTATAACTTGTAATTGTTAATGTGTCGCAACGGCCACTAAGCGCTTGTGAAACAAAACTATTATTTTGACAGGTGTATGAAAATTGCTAGAATCAAGATACTTATAATATTATGTTGTAACAAATGACGATCTTCAATAAAAACTTTGATCCCCAATTTAACCCGTCCTGATAAGAAAGTGAGTACCACTTTCATTTGAAAAGAAACTCTTGCGCAAAATTTCATGCTTCTTGACCCAGCGGTACATTACGGCTACGTGATCTGTCATTGAATTTAAGTATTTTATTTATCAGAAGATCATTACTAAGTATATCGGCAAGTGAACGTGTAATAGGTACCTTCTCATGACCATCCAGCGAAATAGTATTAAAGTCATTTTTACTGTGTCAACAGATAACACTGATACCCATCACTTTTGTGATGTACAGCCACATAACTTAATTCGAGCCTGTATATGACAAGTGCATTGAAATGGCTAGCAAGCCACACTATACGATAACGGTACATAGATGTTACGGTGTAAGATACTTTGATTAACACAACATAACATAACGTCACGCCTTGTTTCCCCGAAGGGTTGGGCAGAGGTGTACCTATAGTACACCCACATTTCGCCAGTGATGTTTAAGTCCCATGTAATAGGGGGCGAGCCTATTGCCATCTACCGGGCACAAATCCAGACTTCGGGCTGCAACTGAGAAATTCCAGATAGAAAATCCCAATAACACGTTGCCCGACCTGGGGATCGAACCCAGGACCTCATGCTCAGTAGTAGCGATTGCGACCACTAGACCAACGAGGCAGTAACACAAAAAGACAAAAACAATACAAATACACACACACACACACAAAAATAATACAATTGCTCACTTCCATAGAAATATTACCAATCCGACCTAATAATTTAAAAAAATAAGTTCTAAACAACAAAAAAGAGTTGATAAAAACTAACAATTTTAATAGCCTTTTAAAAGTTGAAAAACATTTTCACTTTAGGAAATTGATTATAGAGGTGAGCTCCCTTATATATGACAGTCCCTCTATCGTAGTTTGCTATCGGTGCTCTTAAAATTATATGGTCTGTCTAAGCCAATGTTCGTTCTGAAAGTAAGGATTTTGTAACAAAGATTACTCAGAAAATCAGTATCACGCACACCCCTCGTTATTGTCTTTCTCTATAAAGATATGAATGCCTGTGTATTCGCCAATGTGTCACCACAATCATATATATAAGTGTTACGTGACATTGCATCCGTGTAGTTGCCAAAACAAGCTATTCGGCAAAAATATTGAGCTGCAGCAGACAAATTAACGAGCAATGTGCTTTCCATTGAAGTTTTGTTTTAGAAAAATTTAGTTAGTTATGTTGTTTGAATTGAGTTAACAATTTTTCTTTCTTTCTTTTTCTGTTTCTACTATAGCTAGGCAGTAATTTAGTTCTTAGAAGGAGCGTACGATTGTGATATAGGTTAAGTCAAGGTTGCCCCACTTTACCAGGTTAAAGTATCATCTTCACCACTTGCGAGGTGATTATCTTAACTAACTTGACAGACAAAACCAACTTGTTTATTATTGCTTCTGCCCGCGACATCGCCCGCGTGATAGTAAACTATACTGTAAAACATACCCTACCCTATGGCATTTGGCAATAGTGTTGCTTTCTGCCAGTGTATGATCATCAGAGTGCGTTCCAGCCCGTCGAAAAAACACACTGTTGGATTTTCGACTCTCGGCGCTGAGCAGTGCGTTGAAGAGCAAGTTCGTGAAAAAATCCCGTGCGAAGCGCATTTTTACGTCCATGCGAACGTGAACTTAGTGTTCGTGATTCTGCTTCTCAATAGGGTAACACACTTCTATCACAATCAGAAGAATTTTGAAGAAGTTCGTAATCCATTGATGCGGACGTTTGAAAAAGTCGACTGCTCGAATAAATTGTCCGGATGAATGGCGTAGAGATTGTCAAAACACAACAAAGGACCCACACACAGAAGGAGGTATTGACTCTAATAATATAATACTAAGTTGTGTTTGTTTTCTTTCAACTTGTCTGATGGGGGTGTCGCAAAAGACGGCTGCACCGTGTAGGTATTCGGTGGAAAGGGTTTTCCAAGTATTTCTTTTATTTCCTATTTTGTAAAGAACTCACAATTACAATTGCTTATGTTTTGTCAGTTCCAATAATATAAAATAGACCCACAATGCGTTGGGCAAGTTGGAAAAGAACCGTATTCGACAAACGATTTTTATAAACCTATGATTTGTGTCTCATTGTCATGATAAATAAGGTTACGATTTCTAGTGTATTATACAATTAGGGCACGTTTAAAATACATTAACGGAATTAATATTACTAATCGAATCGAAGTTTTAAAAAGTTGCCTAGAAACGACAACGGATACGCTTGTGGAAATTGAATTTCAGAAGCTCGGTGCGGCGCAAATTTGGAAAATGGTGCCATCCAACATTTATTTAGATTGAGTACGGCGAAATTTCATTAATTAATATTTATAATTAAGAAGCTAGTGAACATTTCGAAGTGAATTCCAATAGTTCCCTATCTTTTTGCTGCATAGGTAATAAAAAATGTAATAAAAATAGCCATCACGCCTGTAATTCCCAAAGAATTAGGCAGAGTTGTACGCATATTACACCCAAATTTGCAGTTATATTTGAGTCCCACATAATAAGATCACCAAATTCATTCCGATTTATTAAAAGAAGATCAGGATTTTCTGTCTAAATCCTGATCCGAATGCTACCAAAAAATAAATTATTTGGGATCTAACGGGTGTTCGCAGAGCAAGATTTAAAAGGAACTAAGAAAAGGCAATAGTATTTAATTATTTTCTTCAAAAGTTTCATTACGAAACCATGATAAAATGTACTTCAAATATTCTATGAGAGGGGTCCAGTAGAACACCTTATCATTTTTTTAATGCAGTTGCGGAGAGGTGTGCATTTTTGTTGGCCTAACCTAACAGCTCCATGGTTATCTACTGAGCAATGTTGCTCAAAACTCTAATAGCAATATACTCACTAGCAATATATTCACTTGCTATGTTCAGAACGACAGGCTTTTGAAATTACAGCCTCGTTTAAACCAATGGTATAAGTTTTGAGTTTTTTACCAAAATAAAGTAAATTCAATTGAATTTGAACGTTTGTATAGCAATTATGAATCATAGTAGATACATAACGTTGGAAGGCTGAAAGTTTGATAATCTGTCTTACCAAGGGATATCGTGTTGCCAAGTAACAGGGTTATGGTGATCAGATACACACTTGCTTCATGTGAAATACTGATATCGCTAGCAAAACTAGCCAATATGGTCCAACCCTTTTTTTTTTTTGGGTGGGAATCATCAAATGACTTCTCCCGCTCTGGGTGGAGCGGGAGTGCGTGTCAGACTTTTACTGACTAAAACCCACCCGTGTTCCTTCAGTTGCCTGTGCCAGGGCCACGGTTATCTCTATTGAATTACGCGCGACCCTGAGGCGATGTGGTCCAACCCAATATATACAGCGCAGAAACAAAAACAGAAAATAAAGATAGCAGTTAACGCCAAAAAGGCCTCGTCTCAGCATAATGTCAGATGACATCAAAAGTTGTACCATCTGACGCTGATTTTCAGCTGCAATCCACATACTTAGTTGGGAACATGCTTAGCAAATGCGTGCATTCGACGAATGGCTGTCTATATTCTTTAATATTATTTATTATCAATGAACAACATACATAATACATGTATGGTAACTTAAGCATTTTCGAAATAAATACCTACGATGTACCCTACACTAATATTACATTAATAGTCTCTTAACTCTGTCGGTACTGAATGGATTTCAATGCAATTTGGCAACGAGATAGGTAAATGACATCCCGGAGAAAGACATGGTTTTGGTCCTGGTAGCACATTGCATTATATACCACATAATAATTATTGTCTACGTGCTCATTGTTTCTATGTTAATTAATGTAATTGGTGTTGTGCCGTTTCAATGATCTATAAATAAATAAATTAGTAAATAAATTGATCTGGGATAATTTCCGACATCCACGCTGGCGAAACCGCGTCCATAAGCTAGTATGTTATATGTTTAAATAAGTAGGTAAGTTAGGTAAACTCATTGATTTTTAAGTTAACTGTCATTTATAAACTCATAAAAGTATGTATATAGTTAAATACCCCATCGAGTAGCAAATGGACAGACCCCCCTCAGACCCAGATGATAACCGACTGGAGGAAAGTAAGTGAAAGAGTGAAATCCACCACGTCGCCTCAATTTGACACCATCCCCGATCACATAGTGTCAGTCGCCGACACGACGGCCGTTCAATCCGTTTTGACGGATTGTTCACGGGAAGTTCCGGTGATGGAAGACCATCGCTGGAAACTACCTTCTGACGTACGTGACTTGATAACCGAGAAGAATGCGGCTATTCGTGCCTACGACTCCTTCCCTTGTGACGCGAACAAAGCCCACATGCGCCATTTACAGCGTGCTGTAAAGAAACGCATAGGGGAGGTTCGCTCAGAGGGTTGGAACAAGATGCTCAGTGAACTCGAGCCCACTCACCAAGCCTTCTGGCACCTTCAGAGGAAATTGCGCAAATCCGAGGAGGTGTCTATGCCTCCCCTCATCCGCCCCGACAAGAGCGTCGCGTTCGACAGCACCGACAAGGCCGAATGCCTTGCTGACAGCCTAGAGTCCCAGTGTTCTCCCAGCTCTCAACCAAGCTCACCTGAACAAGGTCGACGCTGAAGTCGAACGGAGAGCCTCCCTTCCACCCGTTGAAGACCCTGATGATCCTCTGCCTCCCGTCACTCCAGACGAAGTGCACGACGTCATAAAAGGGCTCCAAGCTCGTAAAGCCCCCGGTTCGGACGGTATTACCAACAAGGTATACAAACTCCTACCTGCCCCTCTAATAATGCTCATGACCGCCATCTTCAATGGCGCCTTGAGCAACAACATCTTCCCACAAGCGTGGAAAGAAGCAAAAGTCATCGGTATCCCAAAGCCAGGCAAGCCAAAGTCTGAGCCCTCCAGCTACCATCCCATTAGCTTACTCAACGTTCTCGGCAAAATCTACGAGAAGCTTATTTATAAGCGTCTCAAAGACTACGCCGAAGCAAAGAGCCTCATTCCCAACGAGCAGTTTGGTTTCCGTCCCCAACACTCGAGTATCCACCAGGTCCATCATATCGTAGAGCACCTGTGCGCCGGTATGCAGCGTAACGTGACGACGAGTGTGCTATTCTTCGACATAGCGAAAGCCTTCGACAAAGTCTGGCACAACGGCTTGTTATACAAGCTTTACCAACTAGGAGTGCCAGATCGTCTCGTGCTCATCTTACGAGACTTTTTGTCGAATCGCACCTTCCGCTATCGCATCGAGGGTGCACTCTCGTCCCCTCACCCTATTCGCGCCGGTGTCCCTCAGGGTTCCGTCATATCTCCTCTAGTTTTCACGCTGTTCACCAGCGATATCCCACAGAGTAAAAAGGCTCAGTTGACTCTCTTCGCCGACGACACTGCCGTTTACTATACCGGTCATTGTCCCAATGCTATAGCTCGTACTCTCCAAACCTCCACAAACGTCTTAGGCGCTTGGTTCCGGAAATGGAGAATTGAGGTCAACCCCGACAAGAGTCAGGCGGTTTTCTTCTCGAGACGTCGTCGACTCCCTCCCCCACTTCCCAGCCCGATCACTATGTACGGTAAGCCGATCCCCTGGGAGAAGCAAGCCAAATACCTAGGCGTGATCCTCGATGAAAACCTTACCTTTAAAGCTAATATTAAGGCGGTTTGCGCGCGCGCCTCCTTCGCTCTTAGCAGGCTCCACTTTGTACTGACAGCCCGTAGTAAACTGTCACTTAAATGCAAGCTGCGCATCTACACCGTAGTCATCCGTCCCATCATGACCTATGCCTGCGTTGTATTTGCGCACGCTCACCCACGTCATCTCCATAAGATGCAGACCCTCCAGAACCGTTTCCTCAGAACGGTCACGAGTGCCCCCTTCTATGTCCGTAATATAAATCTCCACATCGATCTTAAAATGCCTACCATAAACCAGTTCATGAAACGCTTATCGAAGCGCTTCTTTGACTGTGGCATTAAACACTCCAACCCCTTGATCTCAGCGGCCGCCCGCTACACTCCCTCCCGCATTAGCAGTATTCGCCGACCAAGGCATACTTTAATCGCCCCCGACGACGCCACTTCCCTCCTCCAGGAGAGTAGTAAGGCCACCAGCACACTACATAAACCCAAAACCCGATCGCCGTCCTACCGTCCTCGCCGCCGAGGCCCGCCGCGACGCCCAAATCCACGCCCCTCCCGACCCTTGCTCGAGCCAGCCCGCGCCGCTGAGCCTGTAGCTTTAAATTCGTCCCTAAATCACTCAAATCCTGATCCAGCTAGTCCCTTGCTGCCCTCTTCCAGCGACGCCCTAAGCCGAGGTTCGTACCGCAAAGGGGGTGCCCTTAGCGTTGTCGCTTAGTTTTTAAGTTAGTACATAAGTTAGTAAGTAAGTCCTGGCTGGAGGCCTTAATTTATTAGGGCGACCACAGGCAAGTCCGTCTAAGCAGACGACAACCTCATAGGTTGACCTGCGAGATGCCATTCCCAAAAAAAAAAAAAAAACAAATGGACAGACAGATGTAGTAAATGGACAAATTGCGACAAAAACATCGAAGCTTTTGGCTACTAGATAAGTACGTTTATTACTTTAGAATGACATTAAGTCAAAAACAAAAACAAAACGCACATTACAAACATAGAATGACTTAATGTCATTCTGTGTTTGGAATGTGCGTTTTGTTATTGTTTGTGCTGTATATACGAATTTCTTTCTTTATATCCACTTGAGCTAGGCCCGCATAAAACCGTAATTAAGTTCATAAGTAGTAATTCTACCTATCTGGCCTAGTGTCAAATGCGTCCTTAATGACTGCCTCGAGGCGACACTTAATTACTTTTGTACAAACAATAGATCTCCCATTCCTACGAAGTTTGTCTTTAGTTACCAACTGTTGCTACCATAGAGTAGACAGGTCTTTTATAGAATGCATACTTTTAAATGCAATGGGAAAGGCAACTGTCAAAATGGCGCTGTCATAGCTAGTTCCCAACACAAGCTAGTAATACAAGGCGTTAGTTGGGTTTATTTTTTGTTCGCGACAATGACGTGAACCAAATGTCCGATACTGCGGTTCCTCTCGTACTGAGCAGTATTACTCCCTTCAAAACCTATTTGGATTCATATTTTACCTAACTACTATATGTGTTGAAATGTTGCATACATTCCCTAGCACAGATATCGAGTTGGTTAATTATAATAATTTAACATTTCCTCACACTAGTTATATCTGATGTGAATGGGCTCCTGGATAAATATTAACCGGTTTTTACGTAGTTTTTCCTTATCGCAATCACCTACAAGGCATTTGGAGGCCTTTCCTTTTGCAAATCTTTTTAAATATTTTGCGGTAGTTCGTTACATTATTAAGTGTTGAGCTTTCTCACAAATGGAGCTCTAATATTGAACAGTCGCATAAATATGGATGATTTTATTTGTTTTAGAATATCTTCAGGTAAAGTGACGGCATACACATATATTAATATTGCTGTTTCACAGCCTTTTCACAAATCACATTCTATAATTCTTCGAGCTGACCCCGCAAACGTTGTGTTGCATTTTTTTTATTTTTCAATGTATGTTGTCCGATACTCAGACCAACCCGATATGCACACAAAATTTTATACAAATCATTCCAGCCGTTTTGGAGGAGTTTGCTAACAAACAATGCGACACGAGAATTTTATATTTTGTAGATATTTCTTTACACTGCTTTACTTAACTAACTTTACGTAAAACTCCCAAACCAAAAATAAAACAAAAGAACCCGAACCAAACGACATGTGCTTCAGCCACCAATAATAATACCTAATAATGTAAGTAACGATTCAGCCTTGATCTCATTTATGAAATTATTTCTTCTTATTGCAGTCCCGAGTGACAAATGGAATCAGACGCGACGGATTTGAGTCCTTTACAAGGCTACTAACAATTGGGACATAATTGAAGATTTGCATATATGTATAATGCATACCTACTTATTTATACATGTGGTGATTACATAAAATATATATCGTCATGAGACTTAAACCTTGAAGGGGCAGCAGAGGGGTATCTCCCAAAAAAATTCTTGTTAATTTTTTAGCTAAGTATTTTCATTTAAAAGGCAAAAAATTAGACTAGGCTACTATTTAACTATGAGATTCCTAAATTTCTAATGAATAGCCTTTGCCAGACCCGGGAACGAACCAGTGCAGTGGCGCTTAAAAACAGTAAAGAAAATTAAAGGGGCGCGCGGGCGTTCCGTTATAGGCGTCTCTTCTTAAAGGAGAAGACAATCTAAACGTAAAATAAATAAAGTCGGCTCCGAATAACGATAAATAATAATAAATAATTGATTTTGTTCTAAACACACACATTTCATTAACCTGCCAAACTGCGTGACAATATGTTGGCAGGAGTAGCGCTCGTCTTAAAACACTTGGTATCAACAATCTGACTAAACATCTAACGACCGAAACCAATAACATATCTATTAAAAAATTTGGCGTTCTGGAGATATAAAAATCTATCAATCTCTGGTCTTATAGTCCCAATAAAGCCAAAGTGTACGACCCTAAAACGTGTTGACAGGGACAGATAACTGTATTGTCTATGATCGTTATCGATCTGTCTTAGTTATTGGGTTTTCTGTTAGTAGGTAAATGATAAATGATTTTTATTTCTGTAAGTGGGTTTGTACAAACACTTTAGACGTCAAACATTTTTTTTAAAACTAGATGAGGTCGGCATTTCCTATCTGACTACTCTGAGAAGAAAAGCCGAAACAAACTCAGAGGACACAGTCTCTTTTAAAGTCCAGACATAATCTTGGTCAGATCATGTTAAGACCATGTGGATTGATGTCTGAAATGGTCTTTTGAGGAAAGAACCACACAGATTGAGTGTGCCTGTCCAGTCAGTGCACGCATTTGTCAGTAATCGTACAGCTCAACTCAAAACGTAAGGAGCTCAACGATTCGACGAACAATACCAAAGAAAGGACAATTGGGTAGGCCGCTTTAAGTACTCAAACTGCCAGATATAAAAAATATTACCCACTAAGTCCTCACACGAAATTAAAATAATAATAATATTATACAAAGTAAATATTCATGTCATTGTGTATTTAATTATCATGAAATGTCAAAGTGTATATAAAATAAAACAAAAGTTAAGTACAAAAAAAAAAAAAAACAGTATGCAAAAAATTGGAGCAGGTCAGTCCCAAGCCTTTTTGTCCTCAATATAGTCTTTGACTGTATAAAAAGCTCTCTGGCACAACTTAAGTTTAATAAATGATTTGAATTTATTAAGGCTTAGTTCTTGAATGTGGCTTGGAAGTTTATTATAAAAGCGTATACATTGACATCTGAACGAGCCACCTATTTTCTTGAGCCTTGTTGTAGGTACAACAAATTTGTGTTTGTTCCTAGTATTTATATTATGGATATCACTGTATTTTTTGTGGGCATATAAAAGATTTTCATAAATATACTGAGAAGGCACAGTCATTACATTAATTTCCTTAAATTTCTCTCTGAGAGAGTGTCTCGGACTTAATTTATAAATTGATCTAACAGCTCTTTTCTGCAAAACAAATATAGTCTGAATGTCAGCGGCATTTCCCCACAAAAGAATACCGTACGACATCACACTATGAAAATAACTAAAGTATACTAAACGGGCTGTCTCTAAATCAGTTAAATTTCGAATTTTTCTAACAGCATATGCTGCGGAGCTTAGCTTTTTTGACAATTTATCAATATGTGGTCCCCACTGAAGCTTAGCATCCAAAGTTAAGCCCAAGAATACTGTGCTGTCTTCAAGTTTCAATTCTTCGCCCTTTATCAACACATTCGTTTTCACCTGCCTAACGTGAGGTAGCGTAAACTTAATGCATTTAGTCTTCTTTTCATTAAGAAGTAAATTATTAACATTGAACCCGTGAACTATTTTTGAGACCGCGTTATTTACATCGTCAGTAACCAGCTGCTGACGTTTAAGTTTAAACAAAAGTGAAGTATCATCCACAAACAACACTATATCATGATTATCCTTTATGAGGTAAGGCAAATCATTAATATAAATAAGAAACAAGAAAGGACCAAGAATTGATCCCTGTGGAACTCCCATTGTTAAGATAGATCCGGGAGATCTTTCTCCATTAACGTCAACGCTCTGAATCCTTTTACTCAAGTATGAAGTAAGAAGATCCAGAGCGGTGTTTCGGATCCCGTAGTGACGGAGTTTCCTGATTAACGTTTCATGAAGAACGCAATCGAATGCCTTGGACAAATCACAAAAGATGCCCAAGGCATCGCATTTATCTTCCCAAGCATTATAAATATGTCCTAAAAGTTCAACACCGTGATCAGTAGTTGAACGACCCCTTGTAAAACCGAACTGTTTGCTATGTAATAAATTGTGTCTGTTAAAAAATCTTTGCAGTTGGTCTAAAATTAATTTCTCAAAAATTTTACTAAATGTAGGTAGTACTGAAATAGGTCTATAATTTGTGGGGTCTGATGTACTACCTGATTTAAACAAAGGTATTCAATTCAATTCAATTCGTTTATTTCAACCAACAATTGGGTCATAATAATAGTATTATTAAAATAAAAATATTAGAAAAAAAAACAAATTAAAAAATAGTAATAATAAAAATAAGACGAAACACAACACACAAAATTCATTATTACTTACAAATTAAATTGGCAAATTCAAACTAAAATTAGAAATAATCATTAATTACAATTATTTAAAAATAATAACTCTTTAAAAATTAATTAATTATACTGTTAATAATCAACATTTCAAATTATTGTAGACTAGAAAGGAGCGACAGATAATGAACAATGTTGTGTTATGATTCTTACATATTAGGTTTTGTTATTGTCACTACATTAAGCATACAACAATGGTTGATATAGTGGCAGTCGAACCTCTCAGCTATCATCTTCAAGATGGTGTTGGAGCTGGCGCGGACCCTGAGGACTAAGGAATTGCACCGTTTACGCAACGTCGCATAGAAGCAGTCAATAGGCGATTCAGCGAACATCCCCGACGCACTGCAGTACCGAGGCAGCCCCAACAACATCCTGTAGGCATTGTTGAATTGGACTCGTAGGGCGCTGTACTGTTTTTGAGTATAGTTAGCCCACAGGGCGCTCGAATAAAAACAGGTGCAATACGCTCTGAAAAGAATGTTTTTCACCTCCTTCGAGCATCGTGCAAACCTGCGAGCTATCATGTTCGCTCTAACAGACAACGCCCTACGTTCCCGCTCTATGTCTGAATCGTCTTTCAGGTCAGAGGTCACCAGATGCCCAAGGTATTTGAAGGTGTCAACCCTCTTTAGAGGTACATTGTTAAGCTTGATGCTAGGGATACTCTCTGGGCATTTACCCTTGGCCCGAAAAACCATACACTCACTTTTCTTGCTGTTATAGAGCAGGCCATGACTGAGAGCATATTCCTCACAAATTCCGAGCAGCTTAGACAGGCCACAAACCGAAGCGCTCAGCAGCACCATGTCATTATTTTACTTTTTTTCATAAGGTCAGGAAACTCCCCACAGTCAATACAATTATTAAAGATAAGAACTAGAGTAGGTGCTACAATGTCTATTATAGACTTAGCAACTTCTACAGAATTACCCCACAGATCTGCAGTCTTTTTTACATTTAATGTGTGAAAAACTTTAATTATATCCCTACATGTAATATGTTCAAAATGAAATTCCGAATCGCAAAAAATTTCATTTTCCTTCAGCAAAGACTCAGCAACAGAAGGTGATGAGTTTATGGATTTAGTAGTTGAAACAGGAACATCTGAAAAGAATTTTTCAAAGGCCGGGCGACTTGTGAATCTGATTTTATTATGTTGTCATTAATAGACAGGCTGTAGTCAGTACTTCTGTTACTAGACCTTCCCGTTTCACTATTAATAATTTGTAGATACTTTATTGATACTTTGAATAGACGGTAAGATTATTATCATTATAGAAGCGAGCCATCGCCGTAGCTTCCATCAGTTCCTGTTATGTGAAGACGACAGGACACCGTTTTTGTTTTTGTAACAGCATCACATTTACACTCCACCGGGTTTTGTGGACAGAAGAATAGACAAAATATCAGCTATTGGTAATCTGTAATTTTCTCTTATCTTTCGTCGACAAATCCGTTTCTATGGTGCTCATGGTACGCCTGCAGGGCAAGTCATCTAATGAAGGCATTATTTCCTTCTAATGTAAGGACAAGAAAAAAACTTGTTCCAATCCAATTTATTAAGTTGTAGGTCGATGTAACCAGATGGACTCCTGGCTAAGAAATAACAGCCGCATGGGTCGATCTTCAAGGATAAGCCATACTTTCGTAGGTCGGTCCATGGATGAGTGACCGTCCATTACATACCGAGGTCCCTCCTTGCCCCGGCTGCCAATTGTAGACCCTTGATTGCCGTTACGGAGAGTCAGAAGCCCTTTTTTTTTTGGGTGGGAAATCATCAAATGACTTCTCCCGCTCTGGGTGGAGCGGGAGGGCGTGTCAGACTTTTACTGACTAAAACCCACCCGTGTTCCTTCAGTTGCCTGTGCCAGGGCCACGGGGATCTCTTTCGAATTACCCGCGACCTTGAGGCGTCGGTCCTATCGGACCCCGTCATTTTGTGCTGACATCTCTTTTGAGGCGCGCGTGGAACACGACGCGCCGTCGACCCGGGCCTGGTCCTTACCGGAAGGTGAGCTACCCGTTGCTCGCCGTCCGCATGCCCGCGCCTACGGTGGCCGGGAATCTGCAGGCGACTCCCGACGCTCAGGGCGTCTCCTGCGGCGACTAGTGGGGGCGTGAGGGCGCAAGGCTCTCTCCCTCATGCGCTGCGCCTCCTCCTTCGCGAGCATTACTGCTTCGCAGAAGGAGGTGACGGCTTTCCATTCTCTCTCGCTCCGTACCATGGCTTGGACCAGGGCCGGTCGCGAGAGATCGCCGCCGCCGATCGCCTCCGCGAGGACACTGCGGTGCTCTGCCCAAGCTGGGCAGACCTCCACCGCATGCTCCACCGTGTCCTCCGGGCGATCCATACAATGGTGACACCCGGGCGTTTCCTCCCGCCTTATGCGAAACAGGAACCTCCCGAAACAACCGTGTGCGGTGAGGACCTGTGTCAGGCGGAAGGTGAGGACGCCGTGGCGCCTCTCCAACCACTCCTCAAAGAGGGGACTTACTGCCGCTATTGTGGCGTGCCCAGAGTCAGAAGCCCTAAAGTGTGACCTAGTGACTGGGTTGTGTAGGGTCAGATCAGCTCCATCTTGTAAGACGCCAACCTCAAAATAGTTGGGAACAGGCTTGGCAGAAATAGGTTATTGCTATCTGAAAGGTTACAGTAAATTTCCTTTGACAAATCCTCTCAGGAACGTAGATATTGGCATGTCATACCTGCTAGATTCGGGAATTTGCATTCATATATATTGCTATATATATATAGTAAGTGTCATTGGGTTTTTCTACTTAGAATTTCTCAGTAGCAGCCCGGAGTCTGGATTTTTAACCGATTGATGGCAATGGACTCGCCCCCTATTACGTGGGACTCAAGTATAACTGGCGAAATATGGGGGCCTCTGCCTATCCCTTCTGGGATTACAGACTTGATGGTATGTTATGTTATGTTATATTCATTTATTTCTAATATATTCATTCATACATTCCATACGAGCCCATCGGATTGACAACAAAATTCAAAGTCCTGCATATTTTTGGGATGGCTTAAGGCTAAAGAAGGTGCGACGCAATTCTGGTGCAAAAATGTCCATGAAGATTTCATAGAAGTTGTATCGCGTCTCACTGTGGGAGCCTTAAAATGAGTTTAATAAGGTACCTTAACTACTGGTGATTTCCGACGAGTCGACACGAGTCGCAAATCATCTTTCGCACGTGTATCGTAAAACGTTTTAATATGCATTTTGCCAAGATATGGAAACAAATATTCTTGTGAAAAAGGCGTTTAATAATTAATTAAAATTAAAGGTACAATACAGGTATTTGTACAATTATCGAATTTAAAACTAATTGGTTTTCTAGCAAATTGTAATGTCTGGCTTACACTGTTCATGTAATATTTATTCATTTTTCGTAAAAACTAAGCAAGAAATTAGTAAAACTATAATTATGTATAATATTTAAAATTATTTGATTGATATTTATATTAATCTTGTGTAATTAACATTGCGTTAATGTATAAGTTTTATTGTACCTTTCATATAAATGAAAATCTGTACTTACCTAATTTGTAAAACTTTTCTCAAATAATAAAAACTTTGCATCAGGCTGACGACGGAGTTCAAAATTCATAAAGAGCGGAAAAGTAAAAAGCACTAGTGTGAAAAAATTGCATTTTCTGCACAATTTGGCTGATTTGAAATTGTGCTTTTCGAGCACATGCATTGTAAATAATATTAGTTTGATGAGTCAGTGAAATCTCACTCTGTAAAGTCAGGGAAATTAATTGTCAATGAAAATTACTACCAACTAAAATGTCTGTATTTTATTGGTCTTGTCTGTATTTTAACTTAAACATAATTACAAAACAAGGTTTTCTTTTGGACATGGTTTAAACCATCGAACCTGTTTTTTTTAAAATAAGAATCAGAAATCGAAATACAGTTCCTTTTACAAAAACTGACAACTTAGGCCGGTCTTCGGTTGTCAATTTTGTATTAAGAACTTTACTAAAACGGTGGCAAAAAGTTAAACATACAACACCAACCACACCACCAACCAACACAAATAGTGTACAAAAAAAGACACCTTACGTCACCCCCGTATTCCCCGAAGCGACGAGTCAGGCAAAGATTTACCTAAATAATTACCTATACCCACATTTGGCCAGTTATGCTGAAGTCCCATGTAGTAGGGGTTCAAGCCTATAGTCATAAAACGGGCACAGACCGGGTTGCTACTGAGAATTTCCAGATGGAAAATTTCAATAACCCTTTGCCCAACTCGGGAATCAAACCCAGGACTTCATGCTCAGCAGTAGCGCTTGCGACCACTTGACCAACGAAAATAAAAAGGAACCACTAAAAGGTTCGCTCCCCGTACAAGGAAAAGGTAGTCAAGATTAAATGTTACATGATATAGCTCTTCGACAAGTCTTGTTTCCGCCAGACAAGGATACCGCTAATAGAACCATCTCCACTCTATTTCGCAACGTTTTCAGTACGATTTTCCATACAATATTTTCAGGGCATACGTATTAACAGGTTCGCTGCCACTTGCAAAATAGAAGATTAACTGGGAGGCCAAATGTATTATTTTGTTTGACTGACTTCAGAAGTGATTGGTTACGATAATTATTATACTTATTTATGTTTATTGATATTTAACTTGTCTGCAGAGGTATTGAAACGTATCATAACTTAAACCTGGAAACTACTGAATTTCATATATTTTTTTGCAAAGGAAAGTGTGCAGTACCCAGTTTAGTGTATGAAATTATAGGTTTTAAATACACTTTACCCGTTCCAAAGCAATATATAGACAAGAAAATCGGACATAGCGGTTGTATGAAGCAATAAAAAAACTGGTTTAATTTAATACATTTTAATTATTCAGAAAACACTATTGATGCGACTGGCAATCAAGCCAATATTATGCCAAAGTATTTTTGAAACATATTTCCATTCTATAAAATAAAATAAAAATTAACTTTATTATTCAGATTTCAATACAAATCCATAGGATGTTAGTACAGAAAAACTTATGAAACCTGTGATTTAAAAAAAAAAATTGGTGGACTTTCACGGAATGTCACGAATATCTTGAAGAATCTTTATTAGGAGATCTAGTTTTAAATTATGTAAATTTGAAGAGACAGAAAATGACGACACTAATTCGTGGAAGAAACCTTGTTGATTTTAACTTAATATTAGAAAAGCGCCGGTCACGCTGACGACTGTCTGTTGAGATGTGTGGTTAAAAAAATTCTTCATAAGCCGTCCGAATAGCCGCCTTAACACTAAATGACTCTCGCTGAGATAGTTATTGAATCATAAAAAGGTGAACAACCTCAAGTTTACACCACTACTACGCTAACAATATATGTGACTAGATAAGTCAATACATTTCTCAATGAGAGTGATAAGTACTAACGATTTTACAAATATTTTCTACACTGATTTGTTTAACTGTAATTTAAATAATAAATGAAGTTTGCCATTGGTACTAGTGGTGTTTGTACAGCCGTAACGATTATACTAATTGGTATTTAAGCGTCAGAGTCGTGGAGCTATCGGAACAATGTTGGTCGATGTGTAACTCAAGGTACAAGATAAATGAGCTACATATTTATTAAAAGTGGTGTCGTCTACAGTGAGACCTGTGTTATCGTATGAGCGAGATGCGAGCGACTCGTATGCGCCGACGCACTCTCATATCGCGCTTTATTTTACAACCTGACATTTACTGCTCAGGTTTTTGGAAACTACAGACGAATAAAAACGGATTAAACGTATAGTCACCTTCGGGTGTCGGTGGCGTACAGTGCAGTGTGTGATATAAGCCGGGAGCACGAGAACTTTTACTGACTCTCACTTTTCTGCCGCCAAGCAAACATGATTGCGAGCACTGAAAGCATTAGCAGTGTCAACGAGCTCACCAGATCAAACATACGTCTCACAGGGTCCCAAAAATGTACGACATGGAAGGAGTCATCGAAAAAGATAGTAAAATACGTCAAGAGTATTTTCCGAGAGACCACGGTCGAGCCGTGTTTGTTTATTTACATGTTGTGCACCGCTATATCTTCTCTAGCTGTAATGAACATGCACCTGGATAAAGCCTGCAGGGTTAATTTAAATTATGGATCGGACATTTGCGACCGCATCGCGAGAAGGAATACGACTGGTCTGGATCAAGAAGATAAGGAAATACAGTCGATGGTCGCAGGAGTGGTCGCGTGGAAGTTCCCTCTTCAAACGGCGATACCAGCGGTGATGGTGCTTTTCGTTGGAGCCTGGAGCGATAAGTACAAAAAGAGAAAAATATGCATTTTGTTTCCATTTATTGGGGAGATTATTTGCAATGTTGGACTGCTATTTGCTACTTACTTTTTCAATGAATTGTCACTGACAGCGACAGCTTTGATTGAAGCGTTGCCTTCGGCGTTCACTGGCGGCTACATCATCATATTTATGGGAATGTACAGTTTCATGGCCGATAGAACTACGGTAGAAAATAGGACATTCCGCCTAGGGCTCGTAACTATATGTGTGACGGCGGGGACGCCGACTGGAACTGCTTTGAGTGGAATATTGTTACGTGCTATGGGCTATTATGGGGTGTTTTCTTTACTGTTAGCTTTGTACACTTTATCCTTCTTATACGGTGTGTTCAGACTTGAGGATGTGCTGCCTCCTGATGAAGTGAAGAGTTTTAATGTTCCTGAAATGGTCAAGGAACGGAATGTGTTGAAGGACGTGTTTGAACTAGTTGGCAACACTGTGTTGGTGGCTTTGAGGCCTCGTGCGTTTAGGGGCAGGACTCAGATATTTTGTGTGTTGCTGCTATATCTGCTTATGGTGGGACCACTTTACGGTGAGTAACAATATTCATTGCTCTAAAACTATGAAATTGTTTTAAATAAATAAAAAAATAAAATTATTTCGAGTATCACTGACTCATATTGGAATAACACACTTATACAGTCACATTACAAACATAACATTACTAATAAATTAAGCTTGATTCAATCAAATTCATCCAATCATTTAATTTAATTCAATTTAATTAGATTATGACATACACAATAAAACAAAAAAAAAACAAAAAAAAAATTAATTTCCTTTATAACAGTGCGGTAAAAATACTGAAGACTGCTTGTCACAATGAGACATCGAATGTGGGTCATTAACTCATTACTCCGTCTGGATTTGTTCTTGGCTCTCAGTTAATAAATTTTCGTTAAGAGTATATGCATTGGCCGATGTAGGCCCTTTGCCATTCGTTTGTTTTTAATGGACACTGGTTGGTTTTCACGTCTTGAATAAAAATTGTAAAGGGGAAATTTTGTGATGATTCTTGTATCCACGTCATATTTGATTATATTCCTTACAACAACAACGTAAAACCTCTGAAATTAATATTCTTGCTTCAGTTGTTTCACACGACCATGATAAATCTTAGATAGTAAGAAATGGCTAACCTAGTAGGTACTTAAAGTAGTCGTAAACGATGATTAGGTACCGATATTTTATTACTTTCAAGACACTTAAACTAATATAATAAAACTGCTCTAAATCGTGCAACTATTGCACGAAATCGAAAAGGTTGCAACATTAATTTTGACACTTAAACTAAGAACAAAAACACAATAACCCGGAAGAAACCTGTAAAAATAAAACTATATCTGGACATTATTAAATGTAGGTACTATTATATCGTCCAGGTATTAAATCGAACATTATTTATCCGTAAGGTGCGCACGCGGCCCGATTCACTAGCCCACTATCTAGAAGGCAAGCCGGTAAATAACTAGCAAGCCTTGACTCCATTGCTTTCCTGTTCGCTTACTTAACTAGCTCGAAAAAAAAGTAAGTGCCACTTATTAATTTTATGTTCGGAGACTGTATTGCATACGTTACATTCTTCAATACCATGCTACAAAAATAAAGTTTCCAATAGTTTTGTATTTAAAATAAATAAGCTACCTAGCAACCACAGCTAAAAACATGATTCTGTTTCTATTTAGAAAAAAAAAGAGTCATGTTTTAACAGTTCTGCAAACTAGATTTTAGACTAACAAAATATTTCCGATTATAATACCTAGCTTCCAAAATGTCAAGGATAAGTGAACGAACTGAATATTCGGTCACTTATCCTTGAGATAACTCTAAACATTTATTTCCCTTCTTTTTAACTAACATTTTTAATTAATAGTCCGTACCAGCAGCTAGTACGAAATATCTTATATTTGTTAATTTTCCACATTTCGTTCCCAAAAGAAACTAAATGGCAGTATAGTAAAATTAAAATGAAACCACGGTCAGTTTTAAATTTCGAACTTTATTCCAACTGTCTGTGTGTAAAGTTTTAAATACAAAATTGTGAACTTAGACTCGGTAGTCAGTTTTTGTAACTAGAACCTTAACTTTGTCCGAATAAACGAAATTATAAAACGGCTCAACGGTATAAGTAAATCCAAAGTACGAACTCGTTTTGTAGTAAAGCTAGAGGCTGTTCTACGCATTGATAGTTCGGCCATTTGTATAAGAAACTAGCTGACTGAAACGTTGTTTTGCTTCTTCTTTTTTTTATAGATGTTGGCCGATTCTCAGACCTACTGAATATACACACAAAATTTGAATGATGAGAATTTTATATATTTGAGGATTGTTAAGCAAAATATAACTCTTTGCAGATTTCTTCCTGGATTCTCTTTACCCCGATTTACCAACAGTACTCCTTATAAACAAAACCACGACAAAATAAAATGAAGGACGATTTTCGACAATAATACTCCGTCTAGACCCTTGCTCGAGCCAGCACGCGCCGCTGAGCCTGCAGCATTAAATTTGTCCCCCAATTAATAATTCCGATCTAGCCTGTCCCTTGCTGCCCTCTTACAGCGACGCCCTAAGCCGAGGTCCGTACCACACAGGGGGTGCTCTTAGCGTGCAATCGCCTACTTTGTATGTTTCTAAGCCCTCGCTGGAGGCCTTATTTTAAGGCAACCCACAGGCAAGCCTCGTTAAGCAGCCGACAACCTCCTAGGTAGACCTGCGAGATGCCATTTAGAAAAATTAAAAAAGTGTACAAGACTGACAAATATATAAAAAAAACAAAATGCATGAGCCTTCTTGTAGGTTACTCTTTTAAAATGTATCTGACTAAATGGACGTCCTCTCAAGACTTCCGTTTATGTTACAACAGTGTGCTGATTAATTGAGTATCGTTAAAAAATATTGGTCAAGTGCAAGTGGACGTCTCGCATCGAGGGCTCCGTACCCATTTAAGACTAACACTTTATAGAGGAAAAAAGTGGCTGATCGTATCCTTCTTTTGTTTTCTAGAAACTGTTACTTTATCGTGTAAACCGTTTTATTTTTGCAACGATATTTGCAAGCTTAATTTTATTGTCTGTATGAAAGAAAATTCACAAAAATATTGTATTTATTATTTATAAATCTTACTCCGATTACTAAATCGTTGGAAGATTTATGTAATAATTTATGTATACTTTCTAGGCACTATTTTATCAACTTGTAAGAAGAAGTAACTCAAAATTATGACATGAAACATTTACAAGGAAGTCATACTACATAAGTTCACTTTTCAATACATTGTAGGGAACCCTAAAAAATCACGAAAGCAAACTTACTTTCACAAGCTTTTTAAGGCATCTCGTGTGTTGTATAACAAAGGAGAGTGTCGAATAAATAAAATTTCTCAAATGTCAAACAATTGAGAAGTTGTTGCATAAGTTTTTGGTGGAAATCAATACGTTATTTAAACATTTATTTCGGAACCATTGCATTTGATACGTTTTAAAGTTACCTCAAACACAAACCAACAAACACACAAACTCAAACAAACAACATCAAACTCTGAGTCATAACATCTCGGAGAACTGTCTCTAGAAACAAAAAAAAAACACCGTCTTTCATAGAACTTATGTTCTAAGATCCAACACTATCCCAACATAAAAAATGGTACTACTAAAACTAACTATATCATCCTACAACCTCACACTAGATGCTTACAAAATTGACATTAATTATGCTCCTAGCGTTTTTCTCTGACATTCATTCATTTAGTCACACTAAAACCACAAATAAACGTATCTCACTACCTAGTGCGTCACTAAAGAGTTCTAATGACAATGCTCCGTTTCCAATCACCGCAAGCTACTAAAACTAAGTGCCTGATACTATTTGCCATACTATAGCTAAATCCTTAACAGTAATAGTTACGTGTGGATCACATCAATATTACGCAGGACTCAATAGTCTGACCTGGCCTTGATGACCACTATTGGAGCTAGGGACGTAACCGTGGTTAAAATTTTCGCCACGTGCATTCCGCGGAGCCTCAAGCAAGGTACGTACGGCCTTCATCGATACGAGAACACAAGTTCCCATCTATTGCAAAACGTACAATTTATGTCATAACATGAATCAAATAAAGTTAAAACATCGTCTTATGATCTGCTTCCAAAGGCACATCTTGATTCTCAACTTCTATGGTTTCTGGGCCAATTATTCAAGTTTATGATAGGACGTGACCGACTTTAGAATGCGATACACCCAAATGCGAAGTTGCCAAAAATGAAAGTTTACACAAATTCCATTTTGTTTTTTAATAAACTCGTTTGTGTTTAACCAAATAAAATTAAAAATCTCCTTGTGAAAAGTACACAGCCTTGGGCCAGTGAATTCAATTGTTCTTGTAAACATGTCGGTGAATCCGGTTTGATATGAAACAACCGACAATTATAATTTATTGATATACTTACACTATACCGGCTAGATTAAAATTATAACATAACATACCATCACGCCTTGTTTCCCCGAAAGGTTGGGCAGAGGTGTACCTATAGTACACCCACATTTCGCCAGTTATGTTTAAGTCCCATGTAATAGGGGGCGAGCCTATTGCCATCTACCGGGCACAAATCCAGACTTCGGGCTGCTACTGAGAAATTCCAGATAGAAAAACCCAATAACACGTTGGCCGACCTAGGAATCGAACCCAGGACCTCATGCTCAGCAGTAGCGATTGCGACCACTAGACCAACGAGGCAGATTAAAATTATTAACTTTACAAACCTACCAAACTAGAAATTTGTTATGTGACACATTGAAAAGCCCTAAAATTTCATACGTACGTACCTAGAGATAAAGATACAAACAATGTTCGGTACAAAAGTCTTAAAATATAGAGAAAGCTTCGAAAAATCCATATTTATGGGAATACAGAACTTTATTGTTCTATTTTTCACCTGTATCTAAAGTAGAATCTCTAGTTAGTTGGACAGACATTATAGCAGCAGAATCGATTCTACCTGGCGAAACAGAAAGTAATAAATTCACATTTATTTTTGTACAAGCAATATTTTTAACGGCAATTCTGTGTTACAGTACCCTGAATTGTATAACATTTTTGCTTAATTATTAACTAAACTGTAACCATGGATTCAGTACATGGTTTTGATTTGGTTGTAACCATGGCTTTCAGTAATTGCAGCCTAAAAAGTAAAGATATACATACTCGTTCCTCAAGATCAATTATGGCATACATTACTTCAAACACTGTTTGTGTTTGAAACAGTTTTTTTTCAGGAGTATATACGGTTGTTCGTAAAAATCATAAATAAAATACAATAAGCCTGCAGTTTTGCTCGGTAAACAAAGTATTTTTTAAAGAACGGCGGCATCAATACTTTGTTTTCTATCATAAAAGTAATACTATCTTATGTCCTCCACGCTGGTGGTAGAGGGCAAGGTGTTGTTTTACCTAATGTACACCATCCTAAGTGCTTCGCGTTAAAGCTAGATAAAAAATCTCTAGTCTTTGTTAGACTACCTACCAACTGTAAGTCACGGTTTTTTATGACATAAGAAAAAACGAACGAAGAAAATACGACGACGTCAGTTTTGGAGAAGCAATACACAAAGGTGTAAAACATTTAAAGATCAAGGTTATCATTGTCTGATCGAAAGTCGTGTTATTTTTCCGATTCACCAATAATTTTGATCATCATTCTGTGACAATCTCACCGTGAAAACTTAGGTTAAGTGAGCTGTCAGTGTCAATCTCTAGCATCAGTGGCTAGGGATTGACCAAGACGGGATGACACTGACAGCTCACTCCACGCAAGTCTTCACGGTGAGATTTTTACAGAATCGACATGCTGATCCGGATTCACTTCTCTTCATTCTTTACTCGTATTCTTCTCTCTTCTTTACTTTTTCACTTCTTCTGATCTTGGTTTACTTGGTTTTGATGTAGCATGCCTTCTTCTTCCACATATATTGTATAGTAGTCAGTATTTACCCACGGGGTAATTGCGGCGTAATACACTATCAGTAGGAATCGCTTACATTTTGACAGTCCAACAACATTCATTCGCGTTATTTAAGTTGTAGAGTAGACACTTTTATCGAACATAAAAAGCAATGTATTAGCAATATCCTTCAAAATGAGTCAGATTATGTTTAATTTTGTGTTACGCAATTAGGGTGCCGTTCTCTCTATTACCACTACTATATCAATTACCACTATATTAATATGGCACAATCTTTGAGACAGGGTGCAAAAATAAACTGTAATGAATGTCCAGTAGTCCATTCGATGTTCCAGAAACCGGTGTCCGAGAATAAATTTCGAGCGAGCAGTGATTAAGTCATTCCCTCCCACCCGTTGAAGACCCTGATGATCCTCTGCCTCCCGTCACTCCAGATGAAGTGCACGACATCATTAAAGGGCTCCAAGCTCGTAAAGCCCCCGGTTCGGACGGTATTACCAACAAGGTATACAAACTCCTACCTGCCCCTCTAATAATGCTCATGACCGCCATCTTCAATGGCGCCTTGAGCAACAACATCTTCCCACAAGCGTGGAAAGAAGCAACAGTCATCGGTATCCCAAAGCCAGGCAAGCCAAAGTCTGAGCCCTCCAGCTACCGTCCCATTAGCTTACTCAACGTTCTCGGCAAAATCTACGAGAGGCTTATTTATAAGCGTCTCAAAGACTACGCCGAAGCAAAGAGCCTCATTCCCAACGAGCAGTTTGGTTTCCGTCCACAACACTCGAGTATCCACCAGGTCCACCGTATCGTAGAGCACTTGTGCGCCGGTATGCAGCGTAACGCGACGACGGGTGTGCTATTCTTCGACATAGCGAAAGCCTTCGACAAAGTCTGGCACAACGGCTTGTTATACAAGCTTTACCAACTAGGAGTGCCAGATCGTCTCGTACTCATCTTACGAGACTTTTTGTCGAATCGCACCTTCCGCTATCGCATCGAGGGTGCACTCTCGTCCCCTCACCCTATTCGCGCCGGTGTCCCTCAGGGTTCCGTCATATCTCCTCTGGTTTTCACGCTGTTCACCAGCGATATCCCACAGAGTAAAAAGGCTCAGTTGGCTCTCTTCGCCGACGACACTGCCGTTTACTATACCGGTCATTGTCCCAATGCTATAGCTCGTACTCTCCAAACCTCCGCAAACGTCTTAGGCGCTTGGTTCCGGAAATGGAGAATCGAGGTCAACCCCGATAAGAGTCAGGCGGTTCTCTTCTCGAGACGTCGTCGAGTCCCACCCCCCCTTCCCAGCCCGATCACTATGTACGGCAAGCCAATCCCTTGGGAGAAGCAAGCCAAATACCTAGGCGTGATCCTTGATCAAAACTTAACGTTTAAAGAGAACATTAAGGCTGTTCGCGCGCGCGCCGCTTTCGCTCTTGGTAGACTCCACTTTATTCTGACAGCCCGTTGCAAACTGTCACTTAAATGCAAGCTGCGCATCTACACCGCAGTCATCCGTCCCATCATGACCTATGCCTGCGTTGTATTCGCGCACGCTCACCCACGTCATCTCCATAAGATGCAGTCCCTCCAGAACCGTTTCCTCAGAAAGGTCACGGGTGCCCCCTTCTATGTCCGTAATATAAATCTCCACATCGATCTTAAAATGCCTACCATAAACCAGTTCATGAAACGCTTATCGAAGCGTTTCTTTGACTGTGGCATAAAACACCCCAACCCCTTGATCTCAGCGGCCGCCCGCTACACTCCTTCCCGTATTAGTAGTATTAGCCGACCAAGGCATACCTTAATCGCCCCCGACGACGCCACTACCCTCCTCCAGGAGAGTAGTAAGGCAACCAGCACGCTTCATAAGCCCAAAACCCGATCGCCGTCCTACCGTCCTCGCCGCCGAGGCCCGCCGCGACGCCCAAATTTACGCCCCTCCCGACCCTTGCTCGAGCCAGCCCGCGCCGCTGAGCCTGTAGCTTTAAATTCGTCCCTAAATAATATCATTCCTGATCCAGCTAGTCATTTGCTGCCCTCTTCCAGCGACGCCCTAAGCCGAGGTTCGTACCCCACAGGGGGTGCCCTTAGCGTGTAGTCGCTTAGTTTTTAGTTAGTATTTAAGTTTAAGTCCTGGCTGGAGGCCTTAATTTATTAGGGAATCCACAGGCAAGTCCGTCTAAGCAGACGACAACCTCATAGGTTGACCTGCGAGATGCCATTTATAAAAATAAAAATAAAAAAGATTAAGTCATTGAATAACGCAAACTCCGAAGATTATGACGAAATTAATACCAAACTCATTAAAACATGTACTACATTCTCACTTGGCATTTTTCCTGAAGCACTAAAGCTGTCAATTTTTAAGCCACTTTATAAAACCGGTGAACAATCAGACGTTAACAACTATCGCCCAATAACTTTGATACCTATTCTATCGAAAATATTCGAAAAGTGTATGTATAAAAGACCGATTGGTTATAAGGAAGAAACAGTTTGTCTTCCAAAAAAATTAATCCACATTTTAGCTAACTACAGTCTTATAAAAAATGTATTAACGAATATTAACCCTAACTATATTACTACAAGGCTGTTCTTCGATCTATCTAAGGCCTTTGATCTAGTCTCTCATGACCTGTTACAACAGAAATTGGAAGCAACTGGAGTTAGATGCATTACACTTCAACGGTTATGTTCATATCTAAGTAATACAAAACAACGCGTTACTATTTCGAAAATAGATACAAATAACAATACGACATCTCACTATTCTGAATTAAAATTTGGCCCTAAGGCCCTATTTTATTCGTATTGTTTAAAAATTCTATCACTAACTTAACTAAACATAAATTTATATTATTCGTTGATGCCATCTCTATTATGGTGACATCAGATTTAAAAAAAAATGCAATTAATGACCACGAGATTGAAATTAAAAATGTGGTTGAAATATGATTGAATGCTAAAAGAAAATAACTTTTCTATAAATCTTAAAAAGTCTGTTTATCTACAATTTAATAAGTCAAATAATGCAAAACACAAATTTAAAATGAGTATACGTAGAATTCATGAAGTAACGCAAACTAAATTTCTAGGCGGTACCATGGATCAAGACATTAACTGGAAAGCACATGTTGATTCAGTATCCAAACGAATTAATACGTTTGTTTATGCACTGAAACAGATAAGAAACATAACAAACATTAAAACATCTATAACAACATATCATGCATATGTTGAATTAGTGCTACGCTTTGCCTTAATTATGTGGGTAACAGCACTGATCAAAATAGAGCACTTGTCGCACTTATGAGAGCCATCAGAGTATTATTTGGCCTTAAACCCGACGAATCTTGCAGGCAGGTGTTTAAGAAACTTGATTTGTTACCGCTGCCGTGTCTTTATATTTTTGAAATATGTGTGTTTGTGTGGGAATTGGGAATTGTTTGTGGGAATTGGGAATTGCTGGCAAAAGCAAGCGATGTAAATTCTCGCAGCAGGTGCGACCCTTTACAGGCTCGTGTTAGATAGCCTCCCAAGGCTTGCGAAATATAACAAAAGCTGCATGTTCATGTGTGTACAGGTATACAACAGAATACTAAATGAAATAAAACATTAAATACAAGATTTTTCAAAATAAAATAATACAAATGGCCATCTGCTAATAGTTTTAACAGTGTTACGGAGTTCCTGCAACATAAAATCGCATGATGACTGATTGTTATGTTGTGCATGTAAAATTTGCACTCTTATATCAATTAAGCAAAACTTGTTTGTTCTCATTATTAAAACTACCATATTTTATACCTTGGTTTTAGCAAATATTAATATTCTATTCCTATTATTAAATAATTCAACACATGGTTGCTCTTCTGACTAAACAAGTCTAGCGTAAGAACCAGATAATTACTACGTGTAATCGATTTATTTCACGCTATTATTAGTCTTATTATCTCGGTAATTGGCTGTATTTACCCACAATGAAATATGCGATTTCACAGCGTTTGAGTCGAATTAATTATTTGGCAATACAGGCACCATTTGATAGTAAAATTAATGACATTTCTACGTTTATTCAATCAGGTCGTGTATGTAAAATGATTTATTACAGAGAAATGTCAAATCTTAGTTTAAAAAAAACTTGCCAAAAACAGTAATAAAATTATCATGAAGAGCTTCTAGATAACACGCGCTCTTCAGGATGATTTAGGTTTCTTCTGGTAATGAACTGTCGTGCCAACAGATTACTTATAGTGAATTTATACGCAGCGAAAATGGAGGACACTGCTCTCAAGTGCTACCGTCCTCAAGGCGGGTAATACGTCCTTATTTGCTTTATTATTGTTGATCACATTTCCCCCTCCTTATTCTCGTCTCCTGTATTTATTTACCAGCCATATTTTCCTTAAGGTAATTCGTTTACGTTTTTTTGTAAATTGCAGTGTTAGTGCAAGTTTCTTATTTGATGGAAACAAGACTATTACGTGAAAATATTATGTCGATTTCAAGAGCAATACAGATTTATTAAATAATTATTATTAAGTGGGTAATTACTTTATCATAATCGCTGCGAATTGAATTATCACCAACATACAACGTAACACAGCGTTGCAATTTTCAAAAAAGTAAATTATGAACTTCGAATACTTACACAATTTTTGTTATGTCTTTTTCAGGTGACTCGCAAGTGGCGTATCTTTACGTGATTCGCAAATTTGGGTTCACTGAGGTTGAATACAGCGTTTATGGTACCATAAACATCGTGCTGGGTCTCTTTGGTAAGTACAATTAACACTTTATTCTTACATTTCTTACTTACTTACATACCTACATAAGATAGTATCCAGCGTGTATTTAAAATATGTGGTCATATTTAAGGATGGTACAGACCATGTAACTCAATAACTTTCTTAATAGAACCGATATTCTAATCTCAAAAAAAAAAACATATAAAATCAAAAGTTAGAGTTTATTCAAATTAGGCTGAGAATCTGCTATTTTCGAACGTCACAATTACATAAGACAGTCCCCCAAAACGCCCGCCTTTCAACAGTTACTAGTGCTTTAGCTGAGAAGAAGAAGTGGCGCAACAAACTCCCCAGCAGCACAGCTGTCTGTTCAGTTAGAAAAAACTTGATTATTTAAAATAATATGTTTACAAAAACTTTACGAGACACAGAACATCAAATTAAATTATTTTCCACGTCAGCACCACCTGTTAATGAGCATAACGCAAACACCATTACTCCCTCGCCAAATTTGAGGCAAGGAGGCAACCTGACCCCGGACGCTACGGGAGCATGACGAACTTGCTGCCGGTTGCTCAGGCAAGAATAATATGATCAATTGTCGAGGTCGCTGGCTAACCACATATTGCAATACAAATCATTAAAAAAATATTTTAATGAGTAGATCATGTCAAAAAAAAAAAGAATCTTCAATTGGTAACTAATGGACCCAAATGTATGGACAGCAGATAATTTTATGAGATTACAATATTGGTCGCATTGACAAAGGTTTTCAGTTTGTTGGTCTGTACCGCGCCCTTAAATTCGACCAGACATTTCTTATACACGCTGTATAAGGTTTGGTTAAGACCGTCAGTCATTGTAAAATTGGATCCTTGATTTCTTGATTTCTCAATTAATTTTATTTATTTGTAAAGGGATCGATTTTATTGGCATATAAAATGTGGAGACAGAAGTTTGCGTCGTCATAAAGAATTGAATGTATGATCAAAATGAAAAATTGGATGTATCGATCAAGTATTGATGATTGAATGTATTAGTACTTTCGATGTATGAGGAACAGTGTGGAAAGTTCCTCATCATTCTTTGAAAAGGGAGGATACCGTCCGACAGTTGTCGTGTTTCTGAATACGTTAATAGAGCGCATAAAACGCTGCTTGCGCCATGTAGGATTTGCACGACGTCAGGTGCAATGCGAATTTTGTATGAGGCATTATAAATACCACAGAACCAAAATTAAAAACATAAGTATGAGTTAAGAAAAAAAAAGTTACAGTCGTTTCGCTGAAACGCTGATCAAAGGCTTAAAACAGTATCCGACGCGCTTATAGACTGTGATTCTCGCTTTGGAGCGATCCAAAAGGATATCGAGAGACTTCTGGGAGCTGAGGTTTTACCACATTTTGTTTTTATATTTTTTTAAAACATGGCTAAAAAGACGATAAAAAAATCCTTAAATTAACCTCCAAGAGTTATTAAAAAATACGTCGTTACAATGAACAAGGCATTTTTATACCAACGTTTATAAAAACATGCACATTTATTTAATTTTTTGTCGAAATAGTATCAGATAAATTGCTCATATTTGCATAATATATTTGTTTGTCAGTCCAATGTGACCTTTCTATGCCTGAGTGAGGTATATGTAAATTTTATCTTTACGATGAAATAAGAAACGCATCTCGTTGCGTGTGAGTCGGTATAACGCCATCTTTATCAACCTAGGTCAAGGCTTGCGGATCGCGATAGAGACGTGCATTTATCACGCAACCGATGTTCCGTCTTCTGAAAATAATTGTTATTTCCATCGCCGTAGGGTTCTGTATTCCCTACTTGGGATGACGTTCATTAAGTAACTAATTATTTTTATCAAAACAGGTTTCAAGTACTGAGCAGGTGATGTTCTACAAATTAGCTTAAATCATTATACTTTCAATGTTAAACCTAATTCTCGGTCGTTCACTGGGTGCCTGTAATTGAGGCAGGTACCTACTGGAGTTATAGATCCAGTTTTATTTGATTGGAATGAGATCATTGAACTAAATTCAGCATTAAAAGTTCCATCAACTTCTCGAACGAAACCTAAAAACCTAGGTTTTAGTAGACGTGTGATCAGGACAGGGTTCCCAACTTTTTTGTATCAAATTTAGTATTTTCGAAACTATTGCCTGTAAAAAAAATATGTTTTGGTTTCGGTTTAGATGACGGAAAAAATATTTGTAGGTATGTCTAAAACATTAATAATTAAATGCATGGTTTTTGCTACTTTGAGCCTTTATTAACAGGGTTTTTAATGTCTCAAAACATTGATAAGTTATAACTATTATTAAACTCTAAAAAAATACTGAAAACATGCGCTTATTAAAAGTTGAAGTTGCTGGTATGGAAAGAAGAAATGATACTATTTGCAAAATATAAGAAAGGTCGGAATCACTGAGCAACGCTTGTGGCCATTTTTCAGTAGTAGATTTCAGCAACACATTTTTGGTCAGAAAGAGCAATAGCCAGAATTTTATTAAACTGATTTATTTCGGAATACTCGTACAAACTATAAAAAACAGATTACAGCTTCGTTTTGGTTTATATTTTATTTTAATAAAATAATGTTATTTTCATCGAAAATTTTATAGGAAAGTATTTTATATAGTAGGTTGGCAACTCTAGTACCTAATATCAGAAAGAAAAATCAAATAAATTATCAGGGTCTGTTAGTAGAGATGTTAAGAGAGAAACTGCAACCCTGAGCGAGTTGAGCTTGCAGAGTTTGCAGGTCGCGAAAAACTTTTTTACTTTCGTTAAAGATATTAAATGAAAAAGTTTTTCGCGTTTTTAAATATTATATATGATAGGAAAATGATTTATTTCTGTAAGTAGGTTCGTATAAACACTTTTTCACGTCAATTATATTTAAAAAACTAAACTCTGAGAAGAAAGGCCGAATCATGCAAATCATGTACTTGTTCTTAGAAAGTGTCTGAAATTGTCTTTTGAGGAAAGAACCACACAGATTTGATTGGATTTGTCCAGTATTCATTAATAAATAGGTCGTTTTTTATACATATTCATAATATTATAAAAACATTAATGTTTTACAGAAACGCTGTAGATACTTCATTGCATATTGTTGATGCGGAACGGTCGACGCAAGATCAATTTATTATGTCCTAGTATTTGTTATGTTATCAGAAAATAAATGCAGTCATAGAATAGGCGCGAATTAAAGTTAATAACGATAATGAGATCAATAGTGCACGCACTGTAAGATAATACATACTTAAGTGAATATGACAATTACGCATCAACGTGTTTAAACTAAGCGTATTCAATTGTTTTACGGGTTGTTTGTGAACTTATAAAATAGCTACTCATTATCGACATTGCATTTTAATCCCTCATTCGTTATTATACACGGTTATTTTTTTTACCAGTGCGCAAACTTTTAGCATTAATTCAGCTTCAGATTCTGGACCAATCCCTTAACGTAGAAACTCTTCGTCGGTAAGAAAAAAAAAAAACATTTTTCATGCATTCTAAGAAACAGATGTATTCTTTTCTTATATTCTTAAAAGGTTTAAAGGTTAAACAGTTCCCCTCTCCGCTCGCTTCCCATTACAAGAGACCTAAACATAACTGTGGGTATACCTATAGGTACATCTCTGCCTAATCCTTCAGGGAAATGTTACGTTACAATAGAGAACAATATTTTTTAATGAGTGTATTTTTCGCCCAGTTTAAGAAGATTCTTCAAGGGGTACTGTGGTACCCCTTGAAGAATCTGTAAACACAGTATTATTATAGTTATTCAGAGGCATCCGGTTAGACTGGAAGTCCACGCCAACATAATTGGAAAAAAGATAGGCAGAGATTAGTAAGATTCTTAAAGAATACACGGTTAAATTTAGGTCGTTCTCTAACCGAAAGCCATGAACTCGATCATCAAACTCGAAACGATTGAGACCATTATGTATAAGAAAAAACGCGAAAAATCAAATTTATTGGTGGTTACACTGGTTGTCTGAATTTTCGAGCTTCTGGCGACCCATAATGTCAGAATGAAGCTCTGTCAAAGATCCACGAATGACAACCGGGACCAACGGCTTAAAACGTGCTTTCCAAGGGAATTAAAAACACCTTCATAAATGTTCCAGAATTATAAATGTTACATTTAGAATTGATAACAGAATCAAATATGTAACATTCATAAATGTGTTTTTCAATGTGTTAATCCAAAACACTTGTGAAAACACAAAAGTGTAACTGTAATATATCTGTTACCGATATAAAAGTGTTAATAATTTTATATGTATAAGTGTAATAGGTAAACGCGGCATTGCCAAAATAGCCGCAATCCCAACTGGATTGAGGCTATTTTGACATCACCGCGTTTGTCTGTGCGCCGCGAGTTGTTGCGGTACCGTGAAATTATACCTAAAACTGCTTTTTCTGCTGCACATTTAATAACACATATAAAAGGTAACACTTCGATACTTTAACATTATTGCATCTGTTACATTTTTAAATGTGTTTTTACTAAAACAGTTTTAAAAAAACAGTGTTAAAAACTGACGGTATCCTGAACCTTTAACCCTTTAACCTGATCGAGCGACTCGTACCGTTTTTATTACTGAACAACGAGCCCCTTCAAGCTAGAAGAAACCAAGGTACCGGAGTTCGTGGAAGCTGTATGTAGTGATCATGAACATTCGGTGGGTACTTACCTATCTAAGCGCGTCACACCTCGTTTTAGTGCCTGATAATAATTTAAAGTTAACTTTGACCAATTACCCCACATACCCCATTCCTGCTGTACCAATCAAATTAAGCAATCGAGTCTAAAACTGTTGCATTTGGAATTCGTGGCGTAACTAATAATCCGCTACCAATTTGTATAGCCACCTATAAATATCACAAAAAATTGATTTAAAGAAGGTCCACCAAGAACAGAAATTGATTAGCTAACATCCCTTTATTTAAAAAAAAACAATACGTGACTTTTATATTTAAGTCAATAGTTTATTTATATTTTACATATATTAGTTGGTGAGATATGCGCTTCTAAAGTCGCAAAATATGCACCCGTACCCCCAACCTTTCAACCTTAAAGGCAAAAAAACTACGCGGCAAATTCTGAAAAAGTTAATAGAACTTTAAAAACACGGCTACCGAAATTATTTTTGAAGAAGATAATTATTAAGTACGTCATGTTCTTTTTTAGATATGGGATGTTTTTCTAACAACCGCGGAAATTATTTTGTTTTACACACTTTCTTTGAAAAATACCCACTATTTTCATAGTGGGTATTTTTCAAAGAAAGTGTGCTTTCGCCAAACTCTTTTTTGCTGTCGATAAAATCAATGTTGTGCGTGCATGCATAAAATATTTATCTCGTCTACGGAACCCTTCACTGTGTGAAGTGTCCGTGTACAGCAGGCAATTCTTAGTTTTTATTTAAATATAAATATTGTGACTATAATAGATTTATAATGTACCTAATAAGACTAAAGGGAAGAATATAAAATATCAAAAAACATGCATTGTCATCAGTCAGCACGTTTATAAATGCATTATTTGTATTTTGTTAAAATGTTGTTAGGATACGGTTGCATGTAAGCTCAACGCGAAAATGACGCAAGCCGTCACAAGAATTGCATTTTGTTTTTCTGGTGGGAAATCATCGAATGACTTCTCCCGCTCTGGGTGGAGCGGAAGGGCGTGTCAGACTTTTACTGACTAAAGCCGACCCGTGTTCCTTCAGTTGCCTGTGCCAGGGCCACGGTATCTCTTTCGAACAACCCGCTACCCTGGCAGGCAACAAGAATTGAATGGAAGTGCACCTTCTGCTCGTATCTAGCTAGAGCAAATCGTGTCCAAATACTCAGTACTGCATAATACATGAGACTGAGTCCAGTACAACTGTTTATTTACTAGTCCTAGTATAAACAGGGTTACAAAACTCAATTTCGATGGAATAGGCAATGTTGTTTGATGTAAGAACATTTCAAAGTAATTAACGATAGGTTAATGTTTTTTTTAATTTCAGCTATTACCACCAATCTAAACTTGTGTCCACACAATAAACCTTACTGTACGGCCGAACCGAATTTTGTCGTACTGGAGATGGAAAAACATATCAATCTCTGGTTTTAACGTCCCAATAAAGCGAAATTAGGCGACCCTATAACTAGAACGTTGACAGCTATTTGTTTGACAGTCTTAGATTATTAGGTTTGGCCGTTAGCCTATAAGGGGCCATCCATAAATTACATAACATCAAGTCTGTCCGTATTATCTAAAGGGTTAGGCAGAGGTGTGAGTACACCCACACTTTGCCAGTAACGTTTAAGTCCCATGTAATAGGGGGCGAGCCTATGAACATCAACCGTGCACAAATCCAGACTCTGGCTTGATGTAAAAACCCAGTAACACTTTGCCCGACCTGGGAATGGAACCCAGCACCTCACACTCAGCAGTAGCGTTTGTGACCACTAGACCACCGTAGCAGTCAAACGTTAAGGGAGAGGGAGGGGGTCAAGAAAGTGTGACTTCGAGTTATTAGTCACGTCACGAAGTTTATGAATCGTCCCCGTGAAGCTTATGACTCGTCGTCCGGACGAGTCATAAGCTTTGTAACGTGACAATACATTAATCTAGAGTTTTAAAACTCTAAACTTCAATTATAACGATTTTTTTTAATATTACCTACTATGTCTATATTGTTATAAGGTTTAATAAGAAATTTCTAAATCTGTGATATCACAAAAACCGTGAAATCCGAGTGACGTAATTTATGGATCTCACTGCTGCGACTCAGGCCTCATCATTTTGAGCCAGTGCGGGTTGTCGCATAATGTCATGGAATTGTTGATTTTAAAATATTTCTCACAAATTTTTCCTTCATCGTTTTGTTAACATCACGTTTTGGGTCCAGTACTGGTATTATTTCATAAAATTTTTGGTACAAGTCAATAAACTCTCAGGTCGTTTACTTAAAATCCGGTAAAATGTATGTAAAACAACTTGCAAAATACCCACTTATGGGCGTAATTTTATCTTCAAATATTTTAAATGCAAGATTGGACATTAAAAATGTCAAATAAGGCCGTTATTTGCTCGTTTTATTAGAGCCTGAAACGTTGAATGTCAGCTAACACGCAACTTTAGTGTAAGTCCCTTAGAATGTGTGGATATTTTGGAAAATTACGATGCCAGTTTCTTATTAAGTAAAGCTCAAATACCATTGAATCCATCATCCATCTCTATAATCATAGAGAAAACAGAAACTGTGTGGGTCGGTATCGGTAAGTAACCATGAGCAATCGAGCTCATGGTTACTTTGACCATTCATTATTTTAAAAAAAAAATTTAAATCATATACCATCACGCCTGTAATCCCAGAAGGGTTAGGCAGAGGTGTACCTATAGTACACCCGCATTTCGCCAGTTATGCTTAAGTCCCATGTAATAGGGGGCGAGCCTATTGCCATCAACCGGGCACAAATCCAAACTCCGGACTGCTACTGAGAAATTCTAGATAGACAAACCCAATAACACTTTGCCCGACCTGGGAATCGAACCCAGGACCTCATGCTCAGCAGTAGCTCTTGCGACCACTAGACCAACGAGGCAGTCACTATAAAATCTTTGCACTGAAATCCCATTTTATGTATTCACAGGGCAAGTTAAGGCACACAATATTCACACAAAACAAAACAAAACAGAAGAATATAGTATTGTGTGCCTCACGGCTATGCCAACTAGGCCCAGTTCAGCATAAATGCCAGACAACTAAGTGCCTGACGCTTGTTTTCAACTAGACCCAATTTAGGTTTTAGTTTACGTTCATAATGCAATGTATTAAACACGCGTGCTTTTTACTTTACATTACCGCACTCGTGTTTTATATTTAACTTTTTTTTTTGTTTCATCTCCGTAAAGAGTATTTGTGTCTAAGTACAATGAGTATTTTACTCATCTCCGACATATACCCAAGAAAATGAAAACAAAGAATTTATTAATAATACCAATACCATAACACAACCTGTAAAAATGCCAACAAAAACTGCACGGTATCATTTTGAGAATTGTACTTTCACTAATTGTTTCAATAATTAAAGATAATAACAATACGATTCTGTATTTTTCCTCGCAAGTGTGTTGAAATACGTCATGTGACACGCGTGTGCATTGATCATTACCCACTACGCGAATAAAACCGCCTCGGGGGTAATGACCAAAAGATCACACTTGTATCACAATTTACTATTATGATTGGTACCTAAAATGCCATTATTACATCGACTAAATTCATTAATGAGGTAAACATTTTGCCATCTTTCAAAAACATTTAATCGCAACTTCTCTCCTCCAGGTACGGTCTTCTGCATATCAGTGCTCAGCAAAAGACTAAACGTGCAGGACAGCGCTATTGGCGTTCTTGCAGGTGCGAGCAGGATAGCTAGCTGCTTCATGTTTGCGTTTGCACCGACGCGACCATGGTATTACTCAGCTCCACTATTGAACATCTTCAGTCACACAGGTCTGACTGCTGTCAGGTCTTTAGCAACCAAAAGTGTCCCTAGTGAAGAAGTTGGTAAGATATTTTTTGTTATTTTTTCATTGTTGCACCTAAAATGCAAAAAAATACATTTGGAGTTGGGGGACCCTCGTCAGCAACGAAGTTGACTACACTTTCGGCTATAGCAGCCTCGAAAACCATAAAAACGACCTATGATGAAAATTTTCAACATTTTTGCAGCCGCCATATTGAATTTTCATTTTGACCTCACTATCGGCTTCAGCACACTCGAAAACCTTGAAAACTATCTCTTTCTCTCTGTGTCTCTATCCAATGTAATACTCAAAAGTCGCATGGAGCATCTTGCATTTTAATTTTTAGGGTTCCGTAGCCCAATGGCAAAAAATGGAACCCTTATAGATTCGCCATGTCTGTCTGTCTGTCCGTCCGTATGTCAATAGCCACTTTTTTCCGAAACTATAAGAACTATACTGTTGAAACTTGGTAAGTAGATGTGTTCTGTGAACCGCATTAAGATGTTCACACAAAAATTAAATATTAAAAATAATTTGGGGGTTCCCCATACTTAGAACTGAAACTCATTTTTTTTTCCATCAAACCCATACGTATCTATGGATAGGTCTTCAAAAATGATATGGAGGTTTCTCATATCATTTTTTTCTAAACTGAATAGTTTGTGCGAGAGACACTTTCAAAGTGGCTAAAATGTGTCCCCCCTAACTAAAATAAGAGAATGATAAAAAAAATGTGTGATGTACATTACCATGCAAACTTCCACTGAAAATTGATTTGAACGAGATCTAGTTAGTAGTTTTTTTTATACGTCGTAAATCGTAAACCGCAATTTACTTTTCATTCAATCAACTCTTGCTGCTACGGAACCCTTCATGGGCGAGTCCGACTCGCACGTGGCCGCTTTTTTCAATCCAAGACGGCGCAAAACGCTTTTTCGATACGTGGCGATTTCTGAAATTTAAGTTTTACTAAAAACAAAAATTTAATTTTACCGGAAGCTGCGTTAAAGAACTGCTCCACCAACTGTAACGTAACGTTAAGCCAGCTGGCCAAACGTGGTCACAAGTTAATATAATTTTAGAATAATAAATACAAATAGTATGTAGAAATAGAAAAAAAGAAATTAAAGTCGATTAGAAGCCGCTCGGTCAGTTTGTCGCGATGGAGCTAACGGTCGCGAAGCAGCTCACGGTCGAAGCAACTCGCGCAGGCCGCTCTACCGGCCCGCAGCCTGTCACGAGGAAGCTCGCGTCGGCCGCTCCACCAGCCCGCAGCTCGTTGCGAAGCAGCTCGCGTCAGCCGCTCCACCGACCTGCAGTACGTCGCGAGGGATCTCACGTCGGTTATCGATCGTCACTAATGCTCAATTTTAGGAATGAAATGAATGTTTTAAAAGTGGGGACTCCCGTCCCAGTATATCAGAGGCGGCGTCTCAGGCCACGTTACTGGACTGCACTCTCCAACACGTCGGACTCCTCTCGCAGACACATGTGGGGAGTCGGAGGTGATCGGGAGAGTCAAACACCTTCACGCACACAAGATAAAATAAATTCACTGAGTTTCACTTATACTTTTAATTCACTGAAACAGAACTCTAGATATGTTTTATATTAAAGCAGCTTCAGAAAAGCAAAGACTGGTTAGAGAAGAACGAAAGGAAAAAAAGAAGAAACCAAAAGAGCGAGTCAAAAGAACCTGGTGAAAACTCAAAGCTGCCTTTTATAGTCCCTGGCTGACCTTCTGACTATTTAGTTTTTCAAATATAAAATCTGACAGATGACAATGTATGATAAAAAAATTCAAAGTATAGAAACATTCAATAAATGGTATAACAAGAGATTACATGAAATTAGATATTTGGATGTGAAAATAGACAGAGGTAACTTAAGGTTTGCTTTTCAGCAGTACAACAATTATCAGATTAATAAATGTGAGTTAAATGAGTGTCATACAACCCTCATAAAGATTTTGATACTGAATCATAGAAACGATTGCTGTGCACAACAGCGCCCTAAATGTTAAATAGAGTATAAGATGTGATTTTGGTGTAACAAAATACCACACAACAAAAGGCCAACTTTATTGAAACAAGTCTACTATGTACCTTAATTAAATTGCATATGAAACTATTTGGAAGTAACTTCACCACAGAATCTCGTTTTTTAACAGAAAACCCGAGGAGTAACTTTGATTGTTCGATTTATCTGAAAGCAAACCGTCTTATAGCATAAATATACACATAAAATAAATGACGGAAGAAATTGCTCAATAAAATGATACGACTTAATAATGCCAAATTTACTGAAAAGGGCAAAAACAGCAGTTTGGACAAGGGAGAAATGCTTATTCAAAGGATTAGCACCTGTTGCTGTCAAGTCGGAAGATTCGTTTTCGCGTAAATTTTCTTCGCGTTATCACTACCCACCCACTAAATTAAACAAGAGAAACATGGAAATTAGAAATTGTTTGTTTCGGCCCTGTTGGCATGCATGGTAGATCTTTATTTTTGATATTTGTGCGTATTTCGGGTTAACCCGGTCGTACAGCTGTTAAGAAAACTAGATTTATTAGTATAATATTTGACTTCCCTACAACTGGGCCCGTCAGTATCCAATGCAAAAATATGGGACAAGTAATTTATTTTCACTCACATCTCTCCAAATGGAAAAGATGGCTCGTCTGCGTGCCAACACACATTCGTTCTTGTCCTTGCACACCCCAATGTCGGCTGGTTTATTGAACAAGACGGCTACGGAAAGAAATAAATATAGCTCAAACTTTTCATTAGGACTACCTACTTACAATGCCTACTTGAGCAATGCCTGGCCTACCAACACTGCCTGTGTTGGTCGTTGTATAGGTCATGGGTTCGAACCCAAGCAGGCACTTTATTTCGATTAATTTATCATCATTCATCACTGCTTTCAAAACGGTGAAGATTTTGAGGAAACCCGCATGTCCTACAGAAAAAAAAAACGAAGACGTGTGACATCTACCAACCCGCGTGGTGCATTACAGTCCACACCCTGCTTTGAGAGGAAGCCCGTGTCCTAGCAGTGCGAACGTTATATGCTGATCGTGCAGTGCGTAGTAAAGGTAATCCACAAAGTGCAAGATTCTAACCCTTCTTAACTTCTTTGCAGCAAAGCTGAGTGCCCTGATCGGGGTGACGGAAGCAATAGCGCCGTCGATATACATGCCGGCAACGAGCTACATCTACATGATGACCATCGACCACTTCCCCGGCGCTTTCTACATGTTCGATGCTGCCTTAACTGTGCTTGCTTTAGGATTATTCGGGTGAGATATGTTATTATTCCATATCTTTTTTTTTTTCATCTCCTTAGTAAAAATCTTAATGTCATTCATAAACAGACGACGCACAGGAAAAACCGCTTGCTCTAGAAGCATGGCATTTTGCACAAGAGTTCCTTATATAACGTAGGAATGATTTTCTCACAAAACCTATGCCCTAAAGAGATTAAATAGGGGATAGTAGTTTCTATCGAAATTCGAAATTTTTGACCGTTGGGCACACCTTAACATACACTTACATTTATTTTGGCTTTTTCTTTACATCGGGCTATTGCAATGTCGAAAACTATGTCTCTTTGGTCAAGTGGGGACCTGGGTTTGAACCCCGGGACAGGCAGCGTTAAATTCATGATTGGTATACAATGACATGTTAATTTGCTTTCTAAAGTATTACATTATTTTTATTAGTTTTAAAAATGGTCTGGCAGTTTGAGTAATTTATGCGGCCTACCCAAATATCCTTTCTTTGGTAATGTTCGTCGAATCGTTTGGCTCCTTTAGTTCTGTGTTGAGCATGACAACTGACAAATGCGGGCACTGACTGGACAGTTCCACTCATTCTGTGTGGTTCTTTCCTCAAAAGACCATTTCAGACATCAATCTTTTACTTTTGTCTGGACTTTAAAAGAGAATGTGACCTCTGAGTTTGTTTCGGCCTTTCTTCTCAGAGTAGTCAGATAGGAAACGCCGATCTCATCTAGTTTTTAAAATATTATTGACGTGTAATGGTGTTTTTACAAACCTATTTGCAGAAAATAAATCATTAATTATTTATCATTAAGTTGAATAGCAACCTACCTTGGTGGCAATAGGTTGACACTCTACTCTTAAAACTTAAATGACGCAATGTAGGTGTGCTTTACCTACTCAGTCTGCATACCCCTCCGGAGCACATGGGCATGATGAAAGAAATTGGTGATTGACACTATCAATTTCTAATAATTTGTTGTAATTATCAATTGATAAATCACAATGATGATAACTAACAGCAATAACAAAGTCTTATCTTATGTTGAAAGAGGTTTGCATCGCATAAAACAAATAATAGCGATGAAATCATGGTGTAATATATTGCATTTGTAGGTATACAATTAGATTAACAATTAACCAAAACACCAAACATTGCTTTATTTTTTTAGCGTCTAGTTATTATCTACAAACTTTTAAAAACATACACCTTTATAGCTTCCATTTAGCTATCTAAATAGACGCTCTATAGGAATTGTTTTCCTACCAAAGTTTATGGCGCGGTAAGAGCCAAATATTTAGGTACATACTCGTAATAGACAATAGCGCATCCCGGCAACAAATAAGATTCAAACCAGTGCAGCGATGCGTTTCATGTTAGTTGAATCAAATGACCACCAAAATAAAAGTAATTTTGCAGTTTTCGTAAAATTAAAAAAATCATGGACGGTTCAGTGGAATATTTTATGTTAGTTCTTTAGTTGATTGGATTCCCTTTATTATCATCAACATTTTGAGAACTATGCGATGACAAATGTTTTTCGAGCTCTGTGTTTGCTTTTATTTTTTTGAACATTCGACAATACACATTTTCTTTCTGGCTTGTGTATGTACCAATACGCCTAACTGTGCCACAAAAATCTGACCGTTTTCGGTGTTCTACGTTTGGGCAGCGCCTTAAATAGAGAGTTTTTACCTTGTTCAATCGTCTTATTTACCTTTAGGTTGTACTTACAGTGACATTGATGAAAACCTTAAATCGTTCTCGTTATTTTTGGGAAAAAAGAGACGTGACTGAAATAAGTTTCAGAAAGAAAATGTGGTAGGATTGGTTTTCTTTATCTAAGAATAAAAATGTTTTAGAAAGCATTTACGATTTGAAAATTTTTAATCGGACTTTTAAAAAAATCGGTAGGAACAAACGTGAACCTTAGATGGGGCTCATGGGTAAGGTAAGCTTGTTTTGCGTTGTTTTCGTTTCGTCGTTGGGTGACCATCCATTACGGAAAGCAAGTTAATCCGTTGGTCCCGGCTCAGACAGAAGTCCAAAACTCTGACAAGCCAAGGGGTATCGGGAGGAGGTCAGATATGGAGTCATCCAAGTAAAATACTGGTATTCAACTGCATCCCGTTAGACTGAAGCTAACCCCAACATAGCAATTGGAAACTACGCGTATTTTTTTACCTAAGTAAGTTAAATTGTCTTTTATTGCATTGATAAACTATGACTTCTCCTCCTCCTCATCACCTTTTAATCCTCAAAAATACATTCCGTTTTTATTGCATCGGCGATAAGTAAATTATAACAAAATGTTATTTACGAAACTTATTTACTCGTTGATAACTTTATCAAGTTCGACTGTTTTGATAGTATTATCCATTCATGTTTTCGGATTCGTAAATTGCGTACTGAACTGATGTCGCAGTGCTTATCAGTTATATAACTGCATGCGGGTTGCATTGATAAGACAGATATTTTTTTGTCTCAGAATTTAACTGTGTTGGATTGTTAATAGTTTGACATAAACGATAGTGGCGTTTTTAAGTGAAAAAGAGCAAGCTGAAGTGGCAGTTGGCTATCATTTTCAAAGGACCTACGGTCGGTGGAGCAGACGAGTCCTGGAGTGGAGACCGTGTATCGACAAGCGTAGTGTGGGATGCCCCCCAGCTAGATGAACCGACGACCTTGAAAAGGTGGCTGGGACAGACTGGACGCGGATGGCGGTGGAATGACAACTCGACTCCGGCAACTCGACCCTTCCTACGTGACCCCGTCCCCGATAACTCAACCAATCGGCTCCGACATACGAATGGGAACAATATTTATTTAAAACCCACATGGTTTTTTTTCTAAAGCTATTTACGTCAATAGTTTTTGAGATATTGCTGGTTACAACCGCAAAATTAACTTGGTTTTTTATAGCTTTTTTCGAATAGCCAAGTAACTGCGTCCAACATGGATGCGCGGTAGACTCGTCCGGGTCGAGTTGTCCTGAGGTCGTCAAAATAGTGTCCGTGGAGTTTCTTGCCCGTTCTTCTCCATAGGTTCCTACTACGCTTTGGAATGCGCAACTAGCTTCATCTTTCTGACTGACCAACTCTTTGAACATTTAAAAGTGCCTGTAATTGGTGTATTTGAAATAAATGCTTAGAGTTTGAGTCGAATTGTGCCGGGGTCGAGTTGTCCAGATGTAGTTGTCGTGAACTGCAAAAAGTTGTTACAAACTATATAAATAATGCCGTTTTCGCAACCGTATAACAAATCCTTCTATAACAGCTTTTTTATACTACAGTCTGCCTACAGCAGTCCACTACTGGACATTGGCCATTTAGCTCGATTCTCAGCAACTCTCATACAGCTGCTACCAGCCACCCAGCCAAGATCGTCGCTTCACCTACCTAGCCTGAGGGCGTTGTACCTCACGTTTCCCGATTCGCGGTCTCCACTCAAGAACACGTCTACCCCAACAGTCATACGCCTAATATGCTCGGCCATTACCACTTCAGCTTGCTTGTTCTGTGAAGTATGTCGTCAATTTTAGTTCTCTGCTGCGTCACCTCATTCCGGATTCTATCCCTCAAAGACTCCAAGAATAGCTCGTTCCATAGCTCTCTCGCTACCTTGAATTTATGGACCACCCGTTCCGTGAGTCTTTACGTTTCGGTTCCGTAAGTCGTAACAGGCAGGATGCACTGATTGAAGACTTTAGTCTTTAGGCTCTGCTTAATACGCGACAAAAAGACTCGACGAAGCTTCCCAAAAGCTGCCCAGCCCGGCCCAAATCTTCTGTTAGTCTCCTTCTCAAAGTTGCTCTCACCAAACCGCTGAGTTTGCCCGAGGTAAACGTATTCTCGAACAACCTTGAGAGCACCGCCATTGACAGCAATCGGTCCCGGAGTGCCGTGTTCGTTGAACATAACCTGGGTTTTGTCCAAGTCCATCCGAAGGCCAATGCGTACAGAAGAATCAATTAGACCGTCCAGCATATATGCTGCAGGTCATTCAGCGATTCAGCCAGTATGACGATGTCATCTGCAAATCTCAAGTGCGAGATGTACTCGCCATTGATGTTAATGACAAAAAACACATCCTCCAATGCGTCAGAGAACAATTTCGGGGAAATAATGTCCCCTTGTCTCAGCCCTTGACACAGGAGGATATGTTCAGTTCGCTGGTCCTGAATTTGGATGGTCATTGTCGCGTTTTCTTCAAGATATCTCAGCACTTGGATACACATCTAGTCGACTTGGCATCGCTGCAAAGACTCTAAAACGGACCAGAGAATCTCGATAGAGTAAAACGGCTTCTCATAGTCCACAAACCCAAGATACAGGTGCCGATTCTTCGGACTTATGTATAATTTGCATCACATCTTATCATCATCATCTTATCTTATCATCATTGTTATACTTTTTCCCCCTTATTTATAAAAGTTTCTTAAAGTTAAGTAATGGTTTAACCATAAGTAAATTTTTGACGTTTAAACGTTTCTTAACTTTATGCAACGTTTTAAATATGGAAAAAACTTATTCTAGTTACACTAAGGATCCTCCCCAGTATAACTAGAATAAGTTAAAGTTGATGCAATAATTTTTTTAATTTTATTTAATTTTATTTGCAATCATCTTTTAATTCTTCTTTTGACTCTTCAATGACGTTGACCGAGATACACTATTGGTATTTATTTATGTGCAATTATTGTTCTGTGAAATGTATTAAAATCTAAAAAGATGGTCGCGGTAGCAGATAGTTCCGATTTTTGCCACGCGCCGTAAGATAAAAAAAATAAGGAAAATAATTGGGATCTTATCATAATGAGTTCGGGACTTAAGTAAGTATACTTACTGATTTATAGAACGTGAAAGTTGATAAATCAGAAATAGATTTTGTATTATCTTATAAAAACATATTATTACTTTAACAATCTATGTATGTTGACGTAAACCGAGCAATATTTACCTACATTACTAACATACTGTAGATAATGTTAATAACCAGTTTGTCGGCATTTAGGACATCCTCGTTACAAAGGTACATTTAGAATGTTTATTCATAGATAAAAAATGGATAAATTATTAAATACGAGTGTTGACACCCTGTTTTTAACTTCTAAGGTAAAAACTTTCCTTGTGAGGGCCCCAGATGCAAGAGAATAACCTTTTCTCATTCAGAATGATTGATAGTGTAGCTGAATGACGAAGAAGTCCCAGATGTTCAATATTACCTGACCTTCTAAAGACTCACAAAATTCTATAAATGAAGTCAAGGATGGTCAACTCATCGGAAAACAATTTTACCCCTAACTCTTGCTGCAAACTCCTGCCGCCGCAAGACCAGTTTGTCGACTCTCAACTCCACCTGATTTGACTCTTAGACCTGTGGGGTTTTTGATAGTAATCTATCCAAAATCAATATGTTTTATTTCACATTAACATGGGCACTTATGAAATGTCAGAATCTACCTAAGGTTCCAATTGGTAGTTCCTATGGAGAAGAGCCGGCAAGAAACTCCACGTTCACTCTCAATGTCACTTCTCTATCTACCGAAATCTCGAACAAATATACTCGTAGGTTCACGTGTTTGGGCATGTGCATAATTACTATGCGCGAATGCGCATCTGTACACAAAAAAGTTGTTATTTTTCCTTAACATTTTATTATGATTTTGCAAAAGAAGTTCAAATTTATTTGCCATTTAGTTTAGGTAGTTTTCTATAATTATCCTGATATTTATGAAATCACGTCTCATTAATTATGCCAGGATTTAAATGAGGGGCAGTTTATATTATACCCACATACTACGTTTCAATTATTTTACAACCAACGCAGCCATTAAGGGCACAGTGCCGGAGCAGTCCGCGAAATTCAATTTATCTTCAGTTTTTTTTGCAATATTCAAGACAGTATTAGGTTGTATGTTGATTCTAGTATCAAATATGTATTTACAGAATTATAATCATTATAATCAGTAATACAACTCTTTAAGTTTGTATAATTCTCAAATGTCAAGATTTCATGAAAAAGTCATTCAATAGGATTATTTGGTCCATAAGAGTAATTAATATTGATGACATTAATCATTATAATTCTGTAAATACATACTTGAGAGCAGTGGTGGCCCAGTGTGGTAACGGCCGCGAATTACGAGTTGTAGGTCGTAGGTTCGAACACAGAGAGGCGCTTTATTTTGTGTAAATTATTCCATCACCACTGCTCTCAAACCATCGTGAGGATACCGGCATGTCATAAAACCAAAAATTCGAAGACACTAACACGTCTACTAACCCGCACTGGGCCCGCGTGGTGGATTACAGCCCACTCCCTCTCACAGAGAGGCCTGTGTACCAGCAGTGGGAACATAATAGGCTGATAATGCGTTAGGCATACTTGGTTCGGTCGCTAATCGTATTTTAATCATCGTACAATATAATACTGACTAGGAAATTGCAAAAACGTAAGAAAATCTGAATATCGCGGACTGCCCTGCCGCTCTCATCATAAGCTGACAAAATAGTCGACACGTTATATATTTGTGCATTCCAATGATAGGAATGCACAAATTTAACACGTGTGGACTAAGAATGATGAAGATTAATTTTTATTAATGTTTAAATGCCTGTTACCACAATATTTGAGTGGCCAATGATATGTTTTAGCAAATAGATTCTTTTATCCTCATGTATGTAATCTCAATGTCAATGTCGATGACTACGAACAAACATTGTCAGAACTAATAATTATCTTTATATTAATGAACATCTTCTACCTTCATTCTAAATTCACTCATTCATGAACGGACAACGAACAACGTACACCGTTGGGTCTAGCTTGAAATATTGAGCAAGAGCTCCTTTTGTAACGAATAAATGGTGAACACAGAGGAAGGCTTTTTTTTAAACCTAACGGTTTGTGATTTGATGAAATTTCATCATTTTCGCCGATGGGAAATCCCATCGGGTTTAAAAAACACCATTTTTCTACGAATGTAATGTATATATGTGTTAAGGGGCCGACGAAGAACGCACGTTATTGAAATTCGAGGCCGGATTCGGAATATTGCTATCTCTGTTTGACAAAAGAAGGGAGTGAGGGACGCGGTGCGCAGCCGTGTGTGTGTGACTGTGTGAGTAGATAGATAGCTATTATGAGCTGTACTGTACTAACTGTATCTTCCATTCATTCGTAACGACTTTGATGATATTTCTATCTATTAGTAATTATGTATGTTCATGATTTGCGTTGTTTTTGTTGACGACTTTGGGAAATCGTTTGTGAATCTACAGACTAGTAATGCGTTTTTTGGTAATTTCTTTATAATGCCGGTATCTTAACACAATTATAAGAATATTTCGACATCTAGGCCTTGTAGAGAAAATCAAGAAAAGTACCTGTATGCTGTTGGTGTTCTTGAATAAATTATATAAGGTACTACTTAAGGTATACTATACATCGTCATCGCGCGTGGTCTTAGGCACCATCGCGCATTGCGCGATCATAGCGCGAGTAAGCGTTGCGACCATCGCGTGTACGTGCGATGGCAAAAACTGGTGTCCTAATTGATCATCGCGCGAATTGACGACGCGACGAAATAAAATGGCGGCCAGCCGGCCGGGCCGGCAAGGCGAGAGGGGCTCGGGCGCGGTGTCCCTCTGCGCCGAAGCGATTCGCACGAATTTCAATTAGGACATCTATTCGAATTAAGTATGTTTGATCGCGCGTTCGTACGAGCTAAGTTCGCACGAATATATTTACAAACATTTTGATCGCGTGACAGCGTCGTGCGATTGTCAGTTAGGACACCTATTCGAGTTCAATATGTTTGATCGTGCTTTCGTACTAGTAAAATTCGCTCAAACCTGCGATGTTTTTTTTTTATTTTTTTATAATGGCATCTCGCAGGTCAACCTATGAGGTTGTCGTCTGCTTAGACGGACTTGCCTCTGGTTGCCCTAATAAATTAAGGCCTCCAGCCAGGACTTAAACTTATGTACTAACTTAAAAACTAAGCGACAACGCTAAGGGCACCCCCTGTGGGTTACGAACCTCGGCTTAGGGCGTCGCTGGAAGAGGGCAGCAAGGGACTAGCTGGATCAGGATTTGAGTGATTTAGGGACGAATTTAAAGCTACAGGCTCAGCGGCGCGGGCAGGCTCGAGCAAGGGTCGGGAGGGGCGTAGATTTGGGCGTCGCGGCGGGCCTCGGCGGCGAGGATGGTAGGACGGCGATCGGGTTTTGGGCTTATGTAGTGTGCTGGTGGCCTTACTACTCTCCTGGAGGAGGGTAGTGGCGTCGTCGGGGGCGATTAATGTATGCCTTGGTCGGCGAATACTGCTAATGCGGGAGGGAGTGTAGCGGGCGGCCGCTGAGATCAAGGGGTTGGAGTGTTTAATGCCACAGTCAAAGAAGCGCTTCGATAAGCGTTTCATGAACTGGTTTATGGTAGGCATTTTAAGATCGATGTGGCGATTTATATTACGGACATAGAAGGGGGCACCCGTGACCGTTCTGAGGAAACGGTTCTGGAGGGTCTGCATCTTATGGAGATGACGTGGGTGAGCGTGCGCAAATACAACGCAGGCATAGGTCATGATGGGACGGATGACTACGGTGTAGATGCGCAGCGTGCATTTAAGTGACAATTTACTGCTGCGGCTGTCAGTACAAAGTGGAGCCTGCTAAGAGCGAAAGAGGCGCGCGCGCAAACCGCCTTAATATGAGCCTTAAAGGTAAGGTTTTCATCGAGGATCACGCCTAGGTATTTGGCTTGCTTCTCCCAGGGGATCGGCTTACCGTACATAGTGATCGGGCTGGGAAGTGGGGGAGGGAGACGACGACGTCTCGAGAAGAGAACCGCCTGACTCTTATCGGGGTTGAAACCTGCGATTGAAACCTGCGATGATCGCGCATCCGCGTTCTATTAGGACGATGCCTTAGGGGGAACCGGCTGACGTTGTACGTAGAGTAAATACAAATTATAGGGATATATAATTTATTCCCTTGGTCTCCTCTTTAAAAAACTAAGGCTAAGAACAATAAAAATAAAGGATTTTGAATAAATATTTATTTTGTTATGTTTTTTTGTAAATATTGCTATTACCATTGTTATTGTTGATTCATCTATTTAAAAAAAAACGAAACGTAATAAAGTCGGACAAACGTTACAGTACCAATATAGAGGTCCAGTGTCCTTGAGAAAAAAATTTCGCGCACTGGACCTTCAACGCACTGCTTAGCGCCGAGAGTTGAAAATCCAACAGTGTGTGGCACTCTGTTGTAATTCTCAATGCTCGGTTCAACACCGAGAGTTGAAAATGCAGTACGTGATAAAATCCCGCCTCGAGATATTTACGTCCGTGCGAACATGGTCTAAAGAAACGCAACAAACAAAGCTCCATACGTAGGTAGATAGGTAGGTAAATACTAATTTATACTTAGGTACTTAGTAGTGTTAATCTCAAACCAAGAAACTATACAGTAATATAGCTTATACATCAGAATAACACATAGACTATATTTTATGAAGATTGTGTGATTTGTCTTTACTAATATTATAAAGAGGAAAGACTTGATTGTTTGTTTGTATTGAATAGGCTACGAAACTACTGGACCAATTTGAAAATAGTTTTAACAGTAGAAGCCGAAATTATGTCTGATGAATAAAGGCTACTTTTCTTTTTCAAAAACCACGCGGACGAAGTCGCGGGCAAAGTACATAATATATTGATAAGTATAAAGTAAGTCGGAAGAAATCCAGCCCTCTGAGAGCTATCTTTTCGTGCGCTGTCTAAGCCGTATGGTGTTCGTGTAGACGTAGTACAGGATGATAATGTATCGTGGGATTGTTTGTCATAAACCATTCTAAATAAATGTCCGCGGCAGCATTCATCTACATTTTATGTGGAAGCAATTATAGCCAAAATAGTGAGCCATAAATTAATTGCTTTTATGTTTTTACAATCCACATTTTAGAGAATTTAGTTAATTCTAATCAAAATTTAATACCTTTACCGCTTTTGGTGTTTGATAAACTTTGTCTTTTACACTTATTAACCTCTCTTTTAGCTGTGCCTTCTCCCAGGCACCCCAGCCTCAACTTATTACACCCATGCCCACAGTGGCACAGCCAGTAGGTAGCTGTATAAAAGAAAAAAGTAGTAATCATGACAAGAAAAGTATTAATAATTTGGATAACACTACATATGTATTCTCTGACAAATTTGGTCAAGGTTTTGGTAGTATATTTAATCAGTGTTCACAAAATTATGTTATTAATAATTGTTTACCCGGTGCCAGTTATAGCCAATTAGTTTTTAATATTAGATTGACAAAAATAAACCCCGGTTCAACAGTTATATTATTATATGGGGATAGCTTATCTGTAAGAAAAAAGGACATAACTGAATGTGTCCATTTGTTGTTACATCTCAATGAGACAAATAATTGTAAATTTATTTTCTGTGCCTTGCCTTATTCTCAGTATTTGTCTGATGAGCAAAATAGGCACATTTATGTGTTAATTTATAAGAGGACTTGCCGTTATAGTGACACTATTTTATATTTTGATTGTAATCAATTTATTACTGATTACAAACTGACAAATTATACAATGTATTTGCCACCTAGATGTAGGAGACAAATTGCTAATCTTTTAGCATACAATTTACACAGTGACAAGGGTACATGTAGTGTACCATCAATTACAGTTAGTAGTGGTACTAATACTACTTTTGATACGCCTTGTAGTTTAAACTATTAGGTGCGACAACGGGTGAGCCGCATATGTTGAATGTTGTACATCAAAATATGCAGGGTCTGTCCGGCAAAGAGCTAGAGTTAAGTTTATTTATGGAGAACTATGATATTCAGGTGTTATGTTTGACTGAACACTGGTTGAAGGAACATGAAGTAGTGTTTATCATTGATGATAATTTTACTGTACAAAGCGCATTTGTAAGGAAAAGTGCCATTCGCGGTGGCTCTTTAGTTCTTGTCTCAAACAAGTTAAAATGTAAACAACGTTTAGATTTAGTTAATCTTTCGATTGAGCGCACTATTGAGTTGTCTTGTGTTGAACTCGAGCGATACGTTATAATTTGCGTTTATCGAACCCCTTCTGTCGATTTTATTAGTTTTGAATCGGTAATGGAGGATTCTCTCAATAGGTTAAAAACAAGTAATAAGAGTATAATTTTATGTGGAGATTTTAATATTAATATTTTAGATGTTACTCCATTAAGTATTAGACTTCTCAATCTGTTTAGGTCTTATAATTTAATTAACTTGTTTTTTGAACCAACTAGGATCACGGCATCTTCATCAACTTGTCTTGATAATATATTTAGTAATTGTGTTGCCAAAAAGAAATTAGTGTTAAGTGACTTAACGTCCGACCACTGTGGTTTATTAGCTAGGTTCCCGAAGTCATTACCTAAAAAGCTGCATAAACTTGAATGCACGCCATATACAGCTAGTCGTTGTTACAAGTTTAAAAAAAAATATAGCTCATAGAATTACACCATCGATAGTAGAACATGAAAATCCTAATGAAATGTACGGAGCCCTTTTTGATGTTGTGCAAAAAGAATACCAATCTATTTTCAAGACAAAAACCATTAACATTAATGGCACCCCCATTGGCTTCAACCAATGGGCTACTCCAGGTATTTATAAAAGTAGAGCGAGACTATCTGGTTATATGGTTTGCAAAAAATACAAGTTTGATACTCCTTTCCTAGAGTATGTAAAAAAATATTCAAAATTATTTAAAAAGATTTGCGTTTTTGCTAAATCAAAATTTTTAAGCGATTCAATTAAAAAATCCAATAATAAAGTAAAAACCACTTGGAAAATTATTAACAATGAAACGGGTAAGTCGGTTAAACAAGAAAATCAACTTGAAATTATGGTCGATAACAAATTAGTTAATAAGGCAGCTGACGTAGCTGAGGCATTTAATGAGTTTTTTGCCAATATACCTATAACTACGACTTGCTTCTTAAATTCGTCCCCGTCTAAAGCTGAGAATCTTTTGAATAGTAGTGTGCCAAAATGTACTCGCATATTTAGCTTCGAACATGTAACGCCTAGTGATGTAATTAACGTCTTTAACACACTTAAATCTTAAAACACTGGTGATTACTGGGCATCTCAATTAAACTTTTAAGTAATATAATAGACATCGTAGCCCCCTATGTAGCTGTTAGTTTTAATAAATGTGTTGATCCTATATCAACACTTTTCCTGACCTCATGAAAAGTAGTAAAGTCACACCATTATTTAAATCTGGTAATAAAAATAACATTGGCAACTTCACGCCTATTTCTATCTTACCAGCATTTAGCAAAATATTTTAAAAGTGAATACTTAAGCAGTTGCTAAGATATTTAATTTAAATAGTCTCCTTCATAATGAACAATATGGCTTTACAAAAGGACGTTCAACTACAGATGCGGGTGTTGCTCTGCTGAAACACATATTTAATGCGTGGGAGAAATCGCAAAATGCTATTGGAGTTTTCTGTGATCTCTCTAAAGCCTTTGATTGCGTGCACCATGACACGCTTTTGCGTAAACTAAGTCATTACGGTGTCCAAAACGAAGCTCTCAACGTAATAAATTCTTATTTACACAATAGGTTCCAATGTGTAGATGTCGATGGTGTGAAATCATCCGGGCTTCCAGTTCAGTTAGGTGTTCCTCAAGGCTCAATACTAGGTCCATTCTTGTTCTTAGTGTATATCAATGACTTACCATTGTTTTTAAATGATATCTGTGAAGTTGTACTGTTTGCAGATGATACCTCTCTTATTTTTAAAGTATAAAGTTTTTAAAGTAAAATCTATTCTATTCCTGTCGGAATAGACTAGATTTTGACGACGTAAACAGTGCACTCTCAATGGTTACGGATTGGTTCACGTCAAATAACCTAGTTCTCAATGCTAAGAAAACTAAATGTGTAAAGTTCGTCTTACCGAATGTTAGAAATCTAGGACCCAACATCTTCTTAGATAAAGAGCTGCTTGAAACAGTAGACTCAGCAGTTTTTCTGGGCTTAACAGTAGATGCCAAACTTCAGTGGGGCCCACATAAATCAAGCCTAGCGGGGAGGCTCAGTTCAGCCGCCTTAAAGCTCAATTAAAATCCAACCTTTGTTCAAAGGCATATTATTCAATTAACGACTACTTAAACGATAAGCATAGTTGGTCGCTGTAATTAACTCAAGACAATGTTTATGTTCTTTCATCAGAATCAGCTTACCTACTGACAGGGTATACGAGTTCGTATATTTATTTTAATTTTATTTGACTGTATAAGTCAATTATTTTTAATTATCTTCATTTATTATTGACATGATCTACTCATTACAACGTTTTTTTTTTAACGAGTTGTATTGCAATAAGTGGTTAGTTAGCGACCTCGACAATTGATCATAAATTATTCTTGCCTGAGCAACCGGCAGCGAGTTCGTCATGCTCCCGTAGATGTCACTGCTTGCGGTAGCGTCGGGGATCGGGTTGCCTCCTTCCCTCAAATATGGCGAGGGGGGCAATGGCTGATCTTTGCGTAATGCTCGTGAACGGGTGCTGCTTGTGGTGACTGGTCGTCTTGCTGTCTATGGTTTTGTTATTGTTAAAGTAATTGTTCTGTTAATTTATTTTACTTCGATGGTCCTTGTTTATCATTTGTGTGTACTTAAAAATGATCCAATAATGCATATGTAAGGTGTCACGCCCCTTATGCCTGGAGGCTTTTATTTGTGTAGTTGTTTTTTTCATTGATTTTCATTGGTTTATGTTTTGGGTATATTGGCGTGGCTAGCTTACATATGGCAGATAATTTAATATGATTTTTTGTGTTTCGGTTTTTCTTCTTTGATTACCTTATAATTGTATAGTGCAATGGTTTTTCTAACTAAACAGACAGCTGTGCTGCTGGGGAGTTTGTTGCGCCACTTCTTCTTCCCAGCTAAAGCACTAGGAAGTGGTGAAGGGCGGGCGTTTTGGGGGACTGTCTTATGTAATTTTGACGTTCGAAAAGTGCTGACTCTCAGCCTAGTTTGAATAAATGTCTTTTGATTTTGATTTGATTAATTTGGACGGATTGTTCAAAAGTTACCACTATCCGAACGGAGGATACCGCGCGTAGAGCGGGGCTGTGATGTTTCACTGCTAATCCGCTGAACTGTGTTTCAAGCCTGGGGAAAGTAGCCTATGTACTTATATGCTACTTTTCATCAACACTTTACGCCCAGGACAATAAAGTAATCGTCTAACACTGAAAACAAACACGGAAATCTCCGGCGCGGCGGGCAAAACGTTGCGGTAAATCGGTTATGTGTGTGCTAGTGCGAGCGATACACATCTACTAGCCTGAGCAGTACGACCATGCACACATTGACATTTGCTTGACGCGATAGCACTACTAGAAACCATGTCCAAGAAAACATGTCATTTACGCTGTCAAAAAAGTGCGAAATCCAATTAGCTGTAGCAAAAAATATGCAAAAAAGATGTAGGAACCTAAATAAATACTGTCTTAACCCGATTATAAGCATAATGTGGTGGAAATATGCTTAAATTGCAAGTGGTTTCGGTATTACGTTTGGACAATTCAGACGTCGTCCTGCTCTTAAACATAGGTACAAACAGATATATATTTGGCAAAAAGTTCTTAATTGACTTGTATTTTGTCCGAATTTAGTTTTTTTTTGTCTAACAAACTGTTTTGTTATTTTTACAGATTCATTTACATACTGGTGAGGAGAAGAATGAGAGCCACAGTCACGGATCCGAGTAGAAAGGAAGAATTCGCCAAATCGAATGAAGTGTCTCGGTTTTAACTATTGTAATGTAGATTTACAATGTAATGTAAAAATGATCTCTTTTGTTTGAGAATTTGCCATAATTACGACGAGACGGCACAAACTATAAAATATCGCGTTCTGTTATCAATTTGAACTCAGCAAACCGAAGAACTGAAGTTAATTTTCTTCTTTGCAATCTCGTCTAAGTCGCTTTTACTGGGACAGGAGAAAAATAATGAAATTACGGTCTTGACACCTTGACACCTTGACACCTTGACACCTACCTTCTTGTTAGCAGTAAAAACGGAAATAAATTAAGAAAATGCATTTCTCAGCGCTGATACTGCGAACTACGTATTAGACTTGATCCTTGAAAGAATTTGATTATTTTTGTGATTGTTTTTCGGAATTGCACTTTTTCATTAAAACTTATTAAGTTGTAAAAAATCGTTTTATAAGATATTGCAAAAGATAAGTCAAAACTCTATAAAGTAATAAAACGAAACACACAGAATAGATATAGCTTTTCAAGCTAAAATTAAAAGAGGGGCATATAATAAACCTTATGTTGCCGAAATCTCACAAACAACCAGACTTTTTGAATAAGTAGAGTAGGTACGTCATTCTACACATAATTTAATTTAAAAAAAATACTAAATTTCTTTGATAAAGATCTCAGTGCAATGTTTGATCAAAAAACTTACGTAAATAAGCTAAGACAGTGCTATGTTATATTTGTAAATTGTTATTATAAAACCATTATATAAGGAATTTTCTAAGAAATATACGTTTTGTTATCTTGGATATGAGTCTTATGTTTATTTAGATGAGAAGTTCAATGGTCTATAATCTATTCGCAAATACTATGGAGTGATTTAGAATAGCAACAGTCCAGTCGAAATTATTCGCCGTTATGTTTGAGTAAGGCTGTGTAGACTGAGTCGAAACTAATGTTGTTTATGCTAACAATAATAATGGCCAGCACATGAGCAACACAACAATATCTTCAGACTCAAAGCCGATGCATATTATATTTGTTCCGGCCGCATCCAAAAATCCGCCCCAAAGTAGGTTTTTGTATATTTTTTTTAAATACTTTTAGCGCAGAAATGTGCATATGCGGACTAAATGCCATAAGGCATTACCTACCAGTCAACCTTTGGGTGATACAGAGATAAAGAGATGTAACAGCTAAAATTTACTAAGTAATTCGAAATAAATATGGATTTATGCCGAGTTTCCGAGCTATTCTAAGCTGTTGTTTATCTATTAGTTGAGCTAAGAACCAATTGAATAAAGGTATCCTACCTTGACACATTGTTTACTTGAGGAAGCAGTTAAAGAAAAAACTTTATTTTGGAAAACTTTGTTTAGCGCCCTAAAAACAACAACGTGAGGAAACCCTGACTTATAGTTAATGTAGATCTGAAATCCCCAACCCGTCTTGAGTAAATGAGGCGATCAATGCTCGTGCCTTCTCTGTATGAGAAGAGGCTTTTGCCCTGCAGTGGGATATTATCAGGCTGGTATTATTTTAAGCACTCGTAAATGGATTGTTTTCGTTGAGAAGCTACTATTGGATTTTTTAGCAGAGAGGAACTGATGCAAGAAGACGAAAAAAGAGATGCTCTAATTGATTTTGGACACCTAACTTAATTATTGAATTAGTGCGTCTGTTATAATCAAAGATCTCTTAAATACAAATAAACCGTTTTGAGAAATGTTCTATTCTGAAATATTACAATCTCACACACCCTTACATGAAACACGCACTCACTGACACACACGCGCACATCACACACTCACGCGCACATCACACACTCACAACTAAAGGCGGGTCCACAACTGCGCACGTGCACAACAGTGCGGTTCGCGTGCATCTTGGAAACGTAGTATGATATTTGTAGTTCCCGACATTGAAGGGTTTTATGTTTATAGGCAGAGCTAAGATAGAGATACGAAATTATATTATAGTTTAATAGTCCTCAATTTTGAAAACTTATTTCCGATATAATTGAGGAATTGGGTAGAAAAATTTATAAGACCAATTTGATCCAATTTTCCACATTATGAGTGTTGCAGTGATGATTTGCAGTAATTTAAGCCCATAGTAAACCTCTTTTTAAAGTCATGTTAGGAAACTTTCTTTATCTTAATGTCACTGAATCATGATAAAAGAATAGCACACATCATAATCATTAAAATGTTTGTATTTCTTGATGACGCAAGAAGTCACCATTTTACAGTTGTTTTCGAGTTTTTTGCTCAAATTACTTTCACGATTTTATCTCAAAAGACAATTAGATAATAAACTGCTCCAGTCGTAAATTCAAAACTCGTGACTTTAAGCATTTAGGTACAGACATAAGATTTTTTTAAATTATAATATTTATTTATCAATAAACAGAAACGTACATTTTAAGTGTAGGATTGAGCATTTATTTAGTAGCTCCTAAATAGTATTAAAGTCTTCTTGTTGTCTTGTTAAACCGACGCAAAAAGAGGTGTAATAAAAGTTTGAGGTGTCTTTTGTGTGCCTGTGTATCTGTGAGCCTGTCTGTGGCATCGTAGCTCTCAAAAGGCAACACCGTTTTTTTCATGTTCGTACGGTGACCTAATCGAGAGTGTTCTTAGCTATGATTCAAGAAAACCTCTTTTCTAGTTGGTGAAGGGATGTGAGAAAAATTTGGTAATCTATTCCTTCAATGATACTAAAAGCACATAGTAACCTTGCACTGATGCTGCATCATCACCTGGAGTTTGCAGGATACCCAACTCCCTCATCTACATACGTCAGAAGTATCGTGTTTGGGCATTGGAATGCTCAATAAATAGCTTATAGGTAGATGGTGATCAGTGATGATGGAGTAGCAAAGAGAAATGAGGATAGCAATACCTACTGCTGAGCATGAGGTCCTGGGTTCGATTCCCAGGTCGGGCAAAGTGTTATTGGGTTTTTCTATCTGGAATTCCTCAGTAGCAGCCCGGAGTCTGGATTTGTGCCCGGTTGATGGCAATAGGCTCGCCCCCTATTACATGGGACTTAAACATAACTGGCGAAATGTAGGTGTACAGGTGTGCCCAACCCTTCGGAGAAATAAGGCGTTATTTTATGTTATGTTAGTAATAAGCTTCACTGTGGAAACATACGTACAGCTGTGCAGATTTAAGCGAGGCACGTGACGATCGTAGCCAGTGGCGGTACTTTCATATAAGCCAAAAAGCTCGGCTTGCGCTGATACAATTCTAATTCACAAGAACAAACGTATCAAAACAAATCTACACCAGTCAATGAACTCGAATTCAGACATTCATGTCATAGGAATAATAAAATTTCGAAATACTGGGGGTATTTCGAAATTTTATTATTCTGCCGCGCGCACTAGGTTGCCAGATTTACGCACCCGTTGAACTCCAACAATTCACATTTAAATTCCGCGCCATCTCGTTCTGGCGATTCTCAATGCGTTCAAATGCGCCGTCTCGCTCACACTAGTCGGCTTGAAATCTTGCTTGCCTCACCTATCTTTGTCTCCCAGTTTTAGCCTACAAATTGCTATAGAAACGTTTACATTTGTTGATGTATTGGTAAGTACATAGAATCAGATTTCTATGAAATCAGAAGCCAGACATTTCTATGAAATCAGAAGGCATTTGACAGGCATTACGTTCGCGCAAGTGCAATAATCGCGTTGACCGCGTGAAGTGAGTTGCGAGCTTAGGAACGCGTACGTACGCAATGACGCGACGTGACTCAATTTGTTATTATTTTGCAAGAGTATTTTCTAGGTGCTGTGGTTATGAATTAATTTTATTATTTATAATGATGTGAAAGTTATTGCGGCGAAGTCATTCCCTATGATTTTGTAAGTGAATATATTGTTCTCTTTTTTCTAAATGTGAATTCGGAAACTATACCTAAATATATTGAGTTTTCTGATGTTAAGTGACTTTACCTCACCGCAACCATCCTCTAATTATTGCATGTATTTCTCGGAAATAAAACTAGTATTTTTTCATCTGTCGATTGTAAGACATGAATACAGTTGTTTGCATTTGTAGTTTTGGTAAACCACTGAAAAAAAACCATCTCATTATATCTCATCTCAAAACAAAACAATTATGTTCGTATCGAAGAGGTTCTTAAGTGTTTTGAAATGAAGATTAGGGTTAGCTGTTATCATTATCTATAAGTAAGTATAAGCTAAAAAAAAATTGTAATGTCATACGCTAACATTTTTAATCTAAGTAGGTACATTAAATTAAATTAATCAAATAATGCGTACGGCAAAAGAGTATCAAATCGATAATTTGGTGGTGGGTTAGTGGCTTTTGATTGATTTTTTTGCATGTGACAAGCGATGTGGTAATGCGCTTCATTAATATAGATGGCGCTTATGACAATTACATACTTGAAATATGTAGCTTCATAGATAAAAGTTTTCTAACCAAAATTATAATAATGGTGTTAGTAGTACTAACAACCATGACACCATTATTTTGGATAATCAGCCAATCCCTCAGTCGGCTCTTTTTTTTTTTGTAAAAAATCTGTCGGCTTGCCCTAATTTTGACACTCAGCAGTCTACTATCAGTTAGAGTGAGTTAAAACGCAGGAAATAACAGTTGAACTTTGACTCAATCAAAACCAATAAAAAGTAAAAAAACAAATTGGCCCTTCAAGCTTCATATAAGTAGTAGGAAATAACGTTAATTAAATGAGAAAATTTGATCTACATATACAGAGTCTGCAAGAATTTGGGCAATTTTCACAAAAACTCTTTTTAATGTGCATCGATCCTGTTTCTTTTAAGGCTCAAAATACTCTGTCGAACCATGAGGTTTGATTACTGTAAATGTCAGAAATCGCAAAGAAAAACTTTTGTTTTTCTGTTTATTTATATATTTTTTATGATGGATACTGACTGGACTGATTACTACATTGAAAACTGGTCAAAAAATAAAAACTTAACTTCGAATTTCGAACGAATTAATTTTTAGATTTTCTCAAACATGTTTGGAAACTCGAGCGTTATTTTGACAACCTTCTTCGAGATAAATCGAAAATGCTAAACTGGTAATATACATGCGCATATCAGCGACTGGCAATGTTATAATGACAATACTTGACAGTCGTATTTAGCGGTCGAATAAATTATCATCAAAACTCATATCTATCGTGTAATTTAAAAATGGAACGAACTTTTTACTTCGAATCATGCAGACAAAGATGTAACTTTTCAAAGATTTTATTTTAATCTCGAACTGGCTTAGCAATTATAAAGCTGTATATAGTGAAAAAAAAATATGAACATTTTGGCGCGAGAAAATATCGTTGTTTGTACTTCATTCACTCTGGAATTTATATTTCAATTTATTTATTTTGAATTTTCACACATTATTTGAGGAAAGTACCTACTTTACAAGCCTTGGCCGCAATGAGGCATCAATGGACTCACGTAGGGATGTGTGTTTGATAGTTTGTCTGATGCATGCGGTTTCTAGCATTGGTTGACAAAAAATTAACTCAAATAACTTAGAACGTTTTTATACTTAAAAGTTTGTAGTACTAATTTAAAGAAATTGTCACGACACAACATCCTAGTGTTGTGGTGCCTATTGAGTGGCCAACAGACAGGCGACCCCTATCTAATGGTAAGTGTTTATCATCACCCGCTTAAGGACATCTGCTGCAACACCGGGGGCATCGTAGGAGTCCTGTCAAACTTGACAGTCTATTCTGTAAAAATCTCACCATGAAAAATAAGGTAAAGTGTGAGCTTGAAGTAACCTTTCAAACTACCTGATGCTAGGGATTGGTACTATTTACTGCTCACTTTCAACTCACGTCACTTTAAGTTTTCACTGTGAGATTTATTTACAGAATAGATTGTCTGCATGGTCCCTGAAATTACACCGACCGACCTTATCTCTCTTTCCTTTATAGTGGAACACCAAATGGTGCATGTCAGTAGAAACAAGTCAGGAATAATGCTTCCCCAGACGAACACATTCACAAACAACTCTATTAATAGCCTAGCTCTTAGGCATACCTTTGTTCAAAAATAGATACCCCACAATCAAACGAAAACATTTGTTACAATAAATGCGACCTGCGAATCATAGGATTATCCAAGCAGAACTCGCGAAAAGAAAGGGAAAAATCATTGATTTAAACTTCCCAAAGGCACGCCAAGGACATAAAGTCTGAATGAAGCACGACCACGTACTTACCCTGAGTTTAATCTTGATAATGACTAGGGACATTTAGTAACATATATCGTTCAATTTTATTTACTGAGCCCGTCGTAAAAAGTTACAGTAGGTGATTGGGGTGGAAGGTTCATTCCATTTGACGGGGGGACCTTATTGGTGATACCTATATTATATAACGTTGGTAATAGCATATGTTTTTAACACGCTTAAAGGCACCTGTCCCAACGCCGACGATTAACGAGAAGCTAGTAGAGCTAGCAACTAAAAATGAGTTGGCGAGTACCGAGAAGCGAGTGGGCGACAGTGGTGCCGATTCTCTTGTACACCGAACTAAACTAACACTAAAATTCCTAACTTTCATCTATGAGAATCTTAGAGCTATTCTGCAAAAAACAATCTCTAAATTTAAAAATGGTTTTGGCATTACAACAATCGAATTTGACAATCGCGACTCCACGTCTTCACGTCACGTGGTACATGTTTGCCCTACCCCGTGAATTCTTTTAAGAGCTAGAAGCGCGCGAGCAACGAGAAGCGAGTGCGCGACAGTTACGAGCGATCACTCACTGGTATATACCAAGCGTGAGGCACGTGTCCCACCGCGACGGCGATTAAAGAGAAGCAAGTTCGCGACAGTGACGAGCGATTATTCGCTGGTATGCGTATGCACAAAGCGTGAGTCTCTCAGCGAGTGTCCTATCAGTCAACGAGAGTCTCATTGAGTCGCTGCGACAAACGAGTACTCGCTGGCGGTGGTGAACAGTCAGCGTTACAACTATCTTATATTTATGTAAATACTAATAAACAGGATCTACAATCTTTTGTACGTTTCTGGAGCGAGTCAATCATTGATAGCATCTCGCTTCATCTTCGGCGGTTGGCCAAGTACAACATGAAGTCGATTTGTAATAGCATCAAACGTTTTTAACACGCTTTAAGCCTGATAGAATTGTGTTAGGCTAGGGATAATTGATTTTATTTCTTTAAGGAGGTTTGTACAAACAGTTTTACACGGCAATCATATTTTAAAGTTGGCCAAGTACCTACCGGTGAAACCAATATTACATGCAGGCATGCAGATTGTTGTCTTGAGCACAGATATCGGCAAGAAGTTACACATTGTAAAATTGAAAAACAAAATAGTAACAATTTAATTAGTAAAGGACATCGCTGTTGTTGTGGGACAAGTCTATGGAAAATATGGCCAGCCAGGCCAGGCCAGGCCAGAGTCTGATGCCGTCACTTTTATGAGAACACTGACTATATATTTATCAAATAACAAAAATAAGTACACTTTAATTTTGGTCTTCCACTTTTAAAACCAAAATAAACAAGTACATAAGTGTACAAAACCTTCCTTATCTAGTAGTAACAGTACCTACCTAAAACGTCTTAACAATAGCAATATTTAATAAAGCCTACCCTACCCACATCATAACCGCACAATAAACTAACTCGCAGCCAAAGTTCTCAAAACGCTATATTTTCTCTACAAATCAAAGAAAATGATAACATCGCGATGTAATTCGTGTAGTTTATATTAAAAGCTTCAAACAAGGAACTACCCTTGTCCCATTTGAACAAGACACAATAATATGTGTGAATGACATTGTATTTAAATATTTATTGATGGAAGTGAGATTTTAGGCTCGAATGTTGGCGCTTCTTTGCCGATTTTTTTTTAATTACTGATGATCAGTCCCTGAAAGCTATTCGTGGCTTTATGTATGCTCGAATGTTACATGCGCCTTTTTGCTTTGTGTGTGTAATCATCAGTAATCGAAGTTTTTATAGAAGAAAGTTTATTTAGAATTACCTTTTCTTCACATGGAACCAAATGCCCAAATACACATCGTCTGAGGATGTAGCTTAAGAGGGCTCTTCCCGGCTCGTCTATCGTCTTATTGAAAAGCTTCTTGTTTTATTCTTCGCAATGTTTGAAAAAGAAGCAAGAGTGACAACGCAATAAAATCGAACGAAATATGGCGCGCGGAGATATTTCAAAACTTGTTCCAGGAAATACGTGTTTTTGATAAAGCCTTACAAGGAAACTTTGTATGTCTTAGATGTGCGAGCCTTTATAAAGAGATGTTTTCTTTGTTTTTTTTTTATTAATGTATAAGAATGAACATGAATGAACGGCCAAAGTTCAGATATCATTTGGGCATAAAAAGTATATTTTTCAACCTTAAGTTGAAATGCTACTGTCTAAAACTACCTGGTAGACAACTTCATGGACGTAGCTATGTCGCATCGCAACATTCGCAAATTCGTAAGAGAACCCGTACTGGTTATTTTTTCTACGGTCCACCTAGGTAAAACGAATTATAATAATTAACAGTTTAAAATGTTTGGGATTCTTCTCAAATGGATTATTCTGTTAATTATTATTCTTCATTTAAATGATGCATGCAATGTGTTTAAATGATGCAATAAAATGTCATGATTTTTGTACCCGTCCTAACTGATATAAACTCACAAAAGTTTGTAATGTACGTCACAAACTAATAAAGTTATTTATGACGTCACTAACCTTCTATTCTCAACGTTTACGGGTAAATGATAAGAGCCGTTAAATAAGAAAATACAGAAGGCTCAACTACCTTTAGGCTCGAGTAGCTCGAGCAGCTCGAGCTTAAAGGTAGTTTCTGACCTAGATAATGCTAGCGCACCCCGCGTTACTTACACACTAACGGCCAAACCTGATAACGTTTCTATCTCCAATTTGGCGTACCGGAGATTTAAAAAAAACCTATCAATCTCTGGTTTTTACGACCCAATAAAGCCAAAGTATGCAGCACTATGACGCGTTGACAGCTATTCGTTTGAAAGGTACAGATAGAATTTTACTGTCAATCATCAGCAGCGAATCTGTCTTAGGTTATTTAATTTGGCAGTAAGTGGGTAGGTATGGTTTCAATGTTGATAGTTCAATAACATTCACTGCGTTATGTAAGGTGCGATTACATTAGGCAAATCTTGCATGCAAGTATGACGTCACATTTGCGTACAAGTACAAGTTTCGAGAGTGTGCAAATTGCTTGCAGGTTTTACTTGCATACAAGTGGAGATGTTCAACAATTGAGTAGGACATCATGGGTGGAAGACGAACACGTCACTCGTTCGCAATTCTCAACGTGCAACTAACGATTGCTCGTTCAATATGCACGTCCCTTGAATATTTTTTTTAAGTTCAAACTACCTTATACAAGTCGTAGCTTATTTGCAGGTTTGTTCTAGAGTTGTATGCAATTTGCAACTTGCCTAATGGAATCGCGAGAGCAGTTTTTTTTTTCGAACCTCCGACCATATGGATGTCGTATCTGATGGGCAACTACCCGATGATTGTTTTTTTTTTTTTGTTGTATGGCATCTCGTAGTTGACCTTGAGAGGTCGTGACTACTTAACCGGACTATCCTGTGGCTGCCTTAAGCGGACTCAAAGCCTCCAGCCAGGGGCGTAAAACTACTTACATTACTAAGCGAACGCTCGCTAAGGGCACCCCCTGTGGTGTACGGACCTCGGCTTAGGGCGTCGCTGACGGGAGGACAGCAAGATGGGACAGGCTGGATCTGGATTATCTTATTATTATCAGGGGAATTTAAATATACAGGCTCAGCTACGGCGCGGGCTGGCACTTCGTCGAGCAAGGGTCGGGGTGGACAGTTACGTCGGTAGCTTCGCGAGGAACCTCGGCGGCGAGGTCGTAATGTCGGTCTGTGTTTGTGCACTGTACTGGTGGCCCTACTGCTCTCCTGAATGAGAGTTATGTGGTCATCGGGATCGGTGAGGACATGCTTGGGACGGCGGACATGACTAATGGAGGAGGGAATATAGCTAGCGGCCTTGACAACCAGAGGGTTGCGGTGATTCGCGGCGGTCTCGAAGAAACGCTTTAAAATGCGTTTCATGAACTGGCGGATAGTGGGAATCTTTAGGTCAACGGGAATGATATCGTTGCGAACGTACCAGGAGGAGCCTGTAATCCTACGGAGGAACTTGTTCTGGAGGGTCTGCATTCTATTGAAGCGATAGGGCTTGGCGTGTGCAAAGACTGCACTGGCATATGTCATGATCGGGCGGATGCACGCTGTGTAGATACGCATTTTGCACTTTACTGACAATTTGCTACGTGCATTTAGGACAAAGTGAAGTCTACCTAGAGCAAAGGCGGCGCGCGAACGAGCCGCCTTAATGTGCTCTAAAAAAGAGAGGTGCTCATCGAGCACTACACCCAGATATTTGGCTCGCTTCTCCCAAGGGATCGGCTTGCCGAACATGGTGATCGGTCGAGGCGATGATTGTTGTCGGGAAGTTGTATATATACTAGCTGCGTGGTAAACTCTGGTTGTGCGGTGCAGGATTTGTGTGACGTCAGTGTGATGCGTTGTTCGCATTTGGCGGTGTAGATGCCGCCACAGGTGTCTGAAATGGTCTTTTGAGAAAAGAACCACATAAAATCAAAATCAAAAGTCATTTATTCAAATTAGGCTGAGAATCAGCACTTTTCGATCTTCAAAATTACATAAGACAGTCCCCCAAAACCTTCCCTTTCACCACTTCCTAGTGCTTTAGCTGGGAAGAAGAAGTGGCGCAACAAACTCCCCAAGAGCACAGCTGGCTGTTCAGTTGGAAAAAACTTGAACTATACAATTATAAGGTAAGCAAAGTAAGAAAAAAATCTAGACATAGAACAGCGTATTAAATTATCTGCCATATGTAAGCTAGCCATGTCAATATACCCATTATAGAAAACAAAAAAAATCAATGAAAAATAACATAACTTAATACACAAATAAAAGCCTCCTGGCATAAAGGGCGTGACAGCGTACATATGCAATATTGGATTAATTTTTAACACACACAAATGATAAACTAGGACCATAGAAGTAAAATAAGTTAACAGAACAATTACTTTAACAATAACAAAACCACTGCAAGAAGACCAGTCACCACAAGCAGCACCCGTTCACGGGCATGATGCAAAGATCACCATTACCCCTCTCGCCACATTTGAGGGAAGGAGGCAACCCGATCTCCGACGCTACCGCAAGCAGTGACATCTAAGGGAGCATGACGAACTTGCTGCCGGTTGCTCAGGCAAGAATAATTTATGATCAATTGTCGAGGTCACTAGCTAACCACATATTGCAATACAACACATTAAAAACGTAACAATGAGTGGATCATGTCAATATTAAATGAAGTTAACTAAGTGGAATAAAATAAAAATAAATATACGAACTCGTATACCCTGTCAGTAGGTAAGCTGATTCTGGAGAAAGAACATAAACATTGCCTCGAGTTAATTACAGCGACCAACTATTCTTATCGTTTAAGTAGTCGTTAATGGAATTATATGCCTTTGAACAAAGATTGGATTTTACTTGAGCCATAAACGCATTAAAAGGCAAATCTAGCAAAGAAGAGGGTAGCTTGTTATAAAATGTCCAACAAATGTGTTATGAACCTTGTGAAGCCGCTGAAAGGGAGCACGAAGTTTGTTCTTATTTCTAGTGTTAACATTGTGAACATCACTGTTTTTCACAATGTTTTTGTTGTTGTTGTTTTTTTTTGTATAAATGTATATTTTGCCTAATATTTAAGATATTGGTGGAGATGAATTGTGATGCTACCGTGAGAATACCAATATCTTTAAAAAAATCTCTAAGAGAAACCCTGTTTCCTAGCTGGTAAATTGCTCGGACAGCTTTTTTTTGAAGGACAAATATATTTTGAACATCAGCAGCTTTGCCCCACAGCAGAATACCGTAGGACATAACGCTGTGGAAATAACTAAAATAGACTTACCGAGCTGTATCAACGTCAGTGTATTGTCAGTGTAGTGTACAGATCGAGTGGACCTGTCCAGTCAGTGCACGCATTTGTAAGTAATCATGCAGCTCAACTCAGAACTAAGGAGCTCAACGATTCCAAAGGAAGGACATTTGGGTAGGCCGCATTAATTTCTCAAACTGCCAGACCATGATTAAAACTAACAGAAAAAAAGACCTAAACATTCAAAAACACATTGTCTTCACATTCACAATTATTAAATTTATATACCTAATGCTTTAGAAGGTAAACTTTCATGTCATTATATATATGTATAAAGTCCATCAATGTCAATGTGCATATAAAAATCCGGAAATAGTCTTGGTCAGATCATTTGAGGGCCATGTAGACTGGTGTATGAAGTGGTCTTTAGAGGAAAGAACCACACACACAGATTTGAGTGAAAAAAAAAGTGAAATAGTTAGCAAAATAATAGTAAACATCAACATTATCTGTGTTAATTTATTGCAACAGCTCAATCCCATGCCTTCTTGTTCTCAATATAGTCTTTGACAGTTTAGTAAGCTTTCTGGCATAGCTTCCGCTTTATAAAAGATTTGAATTTATTAAAGTTTTGTTCTTGAATGTGGCTAGGAAGTTTAATATAAAAACGTATACATTGACATTTAAACCAATCGCCTATTTTCTTGAGCAACATGCTCAAGAAATTAGGTGGCTAAAAAAACACAAATTTTTTGTTCCTAGTATTTATATTATGGATATCACTGTATCTTTTAAACAGATTAACATTTTTATGTGCATTGAAAACTAATTTCATAAATATACTGAGTAGGTACAGTCATCATACTAATCTCTTTAAAGAATCATTCCATACATTGATTGACCTGTCACATGATTCGTTTTACAGGTCGCGTCTACCTACAACTAGTGTTGTCTATTATCAATTATTATTTATAATAACAAAATAACATAACATCTTTTCATTTAGAGGCCATGGAAAAATACTATTAATTAAATAGGTTTTTGAGGTTATACAGCTGTCAGATTAGGTTTGACAGCTGTTTGCCCTCAAAAGTAAACGATTACGATGTTAAAACATAAAATTGTTACATAGTTAGTCGCTGAGAGAGTTTCAATAACTCTGAAATAAATCCCTCTTCAATGTAATGTATCATCTAATGTATCATTATCAAATCGGCATGAGGCCGCAAACAGCAGTTATATTCTCGTAATATCCCGCCGATACTGAGACATCACATGTGATGTTAGGCCATCCTTGTTTTCTACACTACATTTTGTGCAAGTTAGAGCAATCTATGATACCAGCCTATTACTATCCCACTGCTGGGCAAAGGACTCAAGTCATACAGAGAAGGCACGAGCATTAATAACCACGCTTGGTCAAGACGGGGTGGCAGTTTCTGACTTTTATTGAGATTGTTACTTGCCCGGATTTGAACTCACAGCCTCGTGCATAAAAGGCGAGGTGTCAAACAAATGACAGCTTGTGATAGAGTTCGTTTTAATTATAAATTGTAGGCTATGGTTTTATGCGTAACCTGTCAGCTGTACACTTATTTTTCTTTCCACACATATAAAACATAAGAAAATCATAGCTGGTCATAAAATAATAAGTAAAGTAAAAAATAAATACCAATTGGTCTTAAAAACATTCAATAACCACATGACGAACGAACAAGTTTTTCGTATTATGTGAAACGGAACGTGTGTAAAACAGGCTCCGTTTCCGAAAGTCTATTTATGAATGATAAACATAGTAACATTGTTTTTTTTCTTGGCTTTATTTGAAAATTCAAATAAGTGATACGAAATAAGCAAAAAGCAAGTCATTTTTTTTTATATTTTACATCACTTGACGCGTTAGAAAATTTTCAGGTCAAGACTGAACATGATTCTTTGTATCTGAGGGAGTGTCTGGGACGTAATTTATAAATTGAATGAATTGCCCTTTTTTGTAAAACATAAATTGTCTGAATATCGGCGGAATTTCCCCACAACAGAATACCGTACGACTTCACACTATGAAAATAACAAAAGTATACTAAACAAAAAAAAAATGCGCAGGTCGTTTAAATAAAATATATATCTAGTAGGTATTTATCGCGTAATTATTTAAATTAAATCTTGTTTTACACTATGACACACACTGTCAGCTCTTTTAGCTGAGTCCCTCATTGGCTGAGTATCTATTATTTTCCATCATCTTTTTCAAAATAGTGCTTTTATCATAATTTATGCCAGCAACGTATAAAATACTCGCGGAGGTGGCATGGAAACACCTTGCAGGCTAAAGTATCTACGGAACACACTAAATTTTTCAGGCATCTCAGAAATACAGAAGCAACATTCCTCTGTAATTCTTTACATTTAGAGAACAACCTAGGTAAAACGTACCCATGAACCCGGCCGTACTTAACTGTGCAAAACTAACTCCATAGTCGTCTCTTTCACGGAACGAGTTATTAAAAATTAAGATAACATCGTGGTATATAATCATGATCTCGTATTATGTTCCCGTAGTTTACAACAAAGCTTTGATCCTCCTCATTCATTCATTCTGTATAATTCAGAAACATGTCATTAACTTTTACTTTAATCTATTTCATTTCTCGTTTGTCTTCAAAGTGTCCCTCGAAATCTTTATTCGTAGATTTTTATTGAGTGTTATGTTGAAAGAGTGATGTTTATAGGGGCGATATATTTAACGTTTCTATTTTTACTACGCAATAAATGTATAAACTTTTGGCCTATAAAATTCGGACGGCATCAATAAAGTGGCCAACCAGCCTAATCTAATATTTCGCCGTTTTAAATAATTTTTAGGAACACCAGACGCCGTTATTGTTAAACTTCTGCCTTCCTAGGCAGAAGTTTAACAATAACGGCGTCTGGTGAAGACATTCGGTTTCGAGAGAATCGAACCGGAACATCGAAATATATTTACTGGAAGATTTTCTACAGAAAATATTATATAAAATATTATATACGCCTAAGCATAAGCCGTCCAACCCTGTTATATAAAGTTTTATAATTCTTTTTTATTTCTATGCAAGAGTAAAAAAGTAAGAGATAAAAAAGATGTTTAACTTAAATTAGTAACGATGAAGTGGTTACTGTGATGATAGGAAAAATTGAGTAAAACGCCATCTATTGCAAAGAACTTTAAACAAAATGATTAACAGATGACTACTTTTATCATTAGGGTTCGAATTGAAGTTATAGGATTAATTTTATGTTTTTTTTTGTTGAAAATACGTAGCTGATGCGTTGCAATGCCTTTTAAAACTTTGGTAAGGTGTGGTTTTATCACAATCGGTAGAGCCATTTTTATTACTTTATGATTTTATGTCATCTAGAGGGCGCCATAGCCATCGGACGGTCAAGACGCTTAGAAAAATACGTCATTTGTCAAATTATGAAAAGCAGTTTAGTAGTTATGTACATACCCACGTTTATACATTCTTAAATACATACATACCAGTCAAAATCATAACCCTCCTTATTATTTCTCCATAGTCGGGTAAAAATGAAACCGTTTAGTTGGACAGTGTATTATTGCCATAATAATCCTTTCTTAAATGCGAGAACCAGAGAACCGGTTGAAATGGCGGTGCTTGGGGGAGGCCCCTCCGCTGTCGTCTTTCCGCTGAAATGATAACGAATCCTTTCATCCTGGTCTTTCCCTGGGAGTATTAAAGCACAGACTAGCAAATTAAAAAAATCATTTCATTAAGCACCTGCATGAAATAAATACGTTCCTTCTTATAGAGTAGAGTAATAAGTAGACAAAAATATATACAGGGGGATGTATATATTTATAAAAAGCCAATAAAAAGTATGTCCGGATATCCATGCCGAGTCATTTCATTTTATTTTATTTCTGTTTCATCTCCGTTCCAAGTATTTCCTTTGAGAACAGATCTTTCCAGTAGATAGAATTTTAAATGAAAATTAGTACTGCTGGACGCAGACTATGGACTTCCACTACTGGATAATATTATTAGCATTTATAGAGCTAGCAAAAAACCAGTGGGTTTTAGGACTTGAAATTACAACTTGAACGACGAAAACGACTGCTTCAAAATGGCCGGATACTATAAGTAGGTATAAAATAAATTTTCTGTCACATAAAAACTTTTGAAATAAGAACTGTCAAGAATTTTTCATTCGTGGTGAACTATTTACCAACAGTACAGTACCCGTTTTATATCAAAACATCTAACAGCAGTCTCAGATAGGTTATAAAAACCATAAACTACTGTTTGCTTCGGACGTCATAACGGTATTTAATTGAAAGCCATAAAATGCTGCCATCACTAATGCCATTTATCTAAAGCTTTAAATCTAAGTAAAGTACTAAAATATTAAAGCTCTCTATTTATGTTTGAGTGCAGTTCGGAACAAGCGACAAGTTCTTTCACTGAAATGCGTCAATTTGGACTGCAGTGGTCTAAATTATTGGCTGCACTTTACCGTTACACCTACTGATGGCCACCGCAGATATGACCTGAGTTATAATTATACAGTATGACGTCATGTTTGTTGCCATGTCAGCTTAAACATATAATCCCTATATTTTTCGAAGGGTTGGACATTAGTATATTATTTTTTAGTACACCGAAACGACAGGGGTCAATAAAAACACACATAACATCACGCCTGTTATGTCAGAAGGGTTAGGCAGAGGTTTACCTGTAGTGCACCCACATTTCGCCAGTTATGTTTAAGTCCCATGTCATAGGGGGCGAGCCTATTGCCATCAACCGGGCACAAATCCAGACTCCGGGCTGCTACTGAGAAAATCTAGATAGAAAAACCCAATAACACTATTCCCAACCTGGGAATTGAACCCAGGACCTCATGCCCCGCAGTAGCTCTTGCGACCACTACACCAACGAGGCAGAAAAACACTACATACTGAAAAATAACTTTAATTCCGGAATTCAGTGTCTTTGGTTATGTATTTTCATTTTTTGCCCCCGATTTCTGAAATTAAAGTAAATTTCAGTAAATTGTGTTTCTTTTTGGAGGGTGCTTGTTTATTGGTTTGAGTTGTATAAGTTTCTATGTTAATAACGGTGACGGGAAGTGGACAACATATTGGACAAAATACGAATTATTGAAACTCAAAAACTACTACTTAAGCAACGAACTTAAGTAAGTACTTATGAACTAAGAACTTAAGTAGTAGTGTTTTACTTGCGCGAGCTTCTTCTTCATAAACAAAAAAAATTATACAAAAATATCGTGATTACTACTAAATCACGATATTTTTGTAAAAATCGTCGAATGCATAACCTCCTCTTTTTTTTTAGTCGGTCAATAAGTTATGTATGAATATTATTTTTGATTATTTTTGAGGATATTAGCAAATAGACCCTCTTTTTTCTATTTCCGAGGTATGTTACAATGATCAAACTAAAACGTTCCCAATAACATCTGGTTTTTTTACATGAGTTACGTAAAGGTATCCTCATCCATTTAACAAATTCGTTTCCATTACTTTCATATTAAAGTACCCTTTCCATCTTGTTGGTATGGAAAATTAGTTTTCTTATAAAATTTAATAAGGCCGAAGCATCAGGTAATCCTGGATATTAAACTTACGACCAGATCTCAAGAGAGATAGGTTTCGGATTATAAAATTGCCCTTTTCTAGGGCAGTCGGGTTTCAAAAAAATATGCATAGCAATGTTAACTAACAAATTTTCTTACAATGTAAGGTACATATACAGGGTGGCAGGAAAATCGACGCGCAACCTGAACGCCAATTCTTGTACTTAAAAAACGTTCAAATTCAAGTCGCAATATCATCTCAGCGACAGTCTATGTCAAAAATTTCGGTTTGTGAAATGATCGCATTTTCGACAGATTGAGATAAAGATTAGAATGCCGTTTGCATTTTAATCTTAAAAATACGGTTATTGCCCCTCAGTTACAATGGATCCATTACATGATTCTGACATTCTGAAATGCCCCTGTTTTGAAATTATTGTCGGTTATATTTAAAAAAATGCTGTTCCATACTTTTTGCCCGCGCAGGTATCTGACTTTTCTAACAGCAATTAAAAAAAAAAAAACTAAATATTTCTAGGTAGGGTTCTAGCATGATGTACCGAATTCATGGTTAAAGTTTGTGCGTTAATCTCCCATACCACCCTGTATACTCCACCTCTCGGCTTTGAATTAAAATATCTTGGATAATTTAAATAAGTCTGAGTACTTTATGCGGTCTACCCAAATGTCCTTTCTTATGTTCTTCGAATAGTTGAGCTCCTTAAATTATGAGTTGAGCTGCACAATAATTAGCAAATGCGTGCGCTGACTGGACAGGTCCACTCAAATCTGTGTGTTTCTTTCCTCAAAAGACCATTTCAGACACCTGTCTACATGGTCCTGTGAATGATCTGACATTGATGGGCTTTATACATACATATAAAAAATTACATGAAAGTTTACCTTGTTAATTTTAAGGTAGATCGAGACGTGCTACAAATTTTAACGACGTACATAACGCTCTAAAATTGGTTCGCTGCTAGTAATTTTGTATTAAATGGAAAAAAAAAACTCAGTGTGTTTTTTAAAATTAGGTGTATTATTTTAATAATTATGAATGTGAAGACCATGTGTTTTTTTATTGTTTTTTTAATGTTTGTCTTTTTTTCTCAGTTAGTTTTAATCATGGTCTGGCAGTTTGAGTAATTTATACGGCCTACCCAAATGTCCTTCTGTTGGTAATATTCGCCGTATCGTTGAGCTCCTTAGTTCTGAGTTGAGCTGCATGATTACTGACAAATGCGTGCACTGATCTGTGTGGTTCTTTCCTCAAAAGACCATTTCAGACACCAATCTACATGGTCTTCACATGATCTGACAAAGTTTATGTCTGGATTTTAAAAGAGACTGTGACCTCTGAGTTTGTTTCGGCTTTTCTTCTCAGAGTAGTCAGATAGGAAACGCCGATCTCATCCAGCTTTTAAAATTTAATTGACGTGTAAAAGTGTTTGTACAAATCTACTTACAGAAATAAAATAATTTATGCGTACTATTAATTACAATCCGATGATTCGGATTGTAATTAATAGTACGCACCAGTCTACATGGTCCTCAAATAATCTGACCAAGACTATTTCTGAAATTTTATATACTCATTGACATTGATGGACTTTATAAACAGGGCTACGGTTTAAGTCGACCTATATCCTTTAAGAGGTTATAGTTTCAATAATTCCTGACTCATTTGATTAAACCTGTACCACAACCTGAGCCGTCTTCAAGATATTGGACTTTGAAGATTTTAAAAAAAATGCCGATGTTTTGTCTGTTGGGCTATTTTTTTTTGGGTGCTTTGCCTATAATTTATTAGTTGCGATTTTCGTGTAGCAGATAAGTTGCTTTATTATTTCGAACACTAAAATTGCAGTTAACTGAACCAACTCGGTTGTATTAGACAATTTATAGTTAATAACATGGAATAAGTCAGGTAACAAAAAAATATGCATAGCAATGTTAACTAACTAATTTTCTTACAATGTAAAGTACATATACAGGGTGGCAGGAAAATCGAAGCACCACCTGAACGCCAATTCTCGTACTCAAAATCATCTCAGCGACAGCCAAAGTAAAAAAACTTGACAAAAATTTAGGAATGTGAAAGACGGTTGATAGTTATAACATGAAATAAATTCGCGAAAAATATGTTTTTCTTTCAGAAATAATAAATAATTGTCTTTGACAGTAATGCTGCAGATGTGCTTAAAAAATATCTACTTATCATTTGCTATCCAATAGGTTTAACAAGCTAGGGTAGTATCACAATTCATAGAATAAACTTTGATAAAAGGCTCCCAGGTGGTAATAAAAATAACGATACCGTATGATGTAAGCAGGGGTGAGGGACTTCCGACTTTTTCAGAGAAAAGATCTTTTAATCCAAACATTTTACCATCTCGTCTATCTTTTCGTCTGAAAACCTTCGCTATTCATTATTGCAATACATGGGCCAGATTTCGGATCATTAAGCTGGATGATAATACTAAATTGTATTTTCACAGTTCACTAGTCCATTTCGACAAGCAATAAGTACCGCAGCGACCCGATTTCGAGCTGACAGGCGCTTAACGACGATTGATAGAATAATTTACTTGCCACTGGATACGTCGTGCCGAGTTAATTGCGTAAATCGATGACGTATTTAGATTTGCGATCATCATAAATATCTGGTACTTGTTGGTGAATTATTGAAGCATGGTAAGAGAGCATGAAAACAGAAAGCATTGCAAAAAACAGTTTGTATGTATGCGTTATGTCTATTTTGAAAATATGATAATTTGTTAGTAAAAAATTCCAAATATCCGTCCCCTTTTTTTTTGGGAGCTAATTTAAACTATCTGTCTCATTAAAAATTGTTCTGCGCAAACTCAAACTCAAAGCATTTATTTCAAATAAACCAATTACAGGCACATTTGAATTGTCAAGAGGTCGGTCAGTCAGAAATAAGAAGCTGGTTGCCCATTCAAAAGCGAAAGTAAGTACCTATGGACAAGAACGGGCAAGAAACTCCATGGACACTCTTTTAAATAATATGGATACAGAAAAATCACCGGGAACTTTAGATTTTTTGCGATTTCAAGTGTTCCTTGAAACCGTACGATTACGATATACTTTAAATGGCATTTATGTATGAAGGCCCTTCTAAGGCAACCGTGTATCGTTGGTAAAACGAATTCAAGCGCGGTCGACATAGTTTGGGGATGAAGAAAAAAGTCGTGGTCGCCCTTCGACGACTGCTACGTAAGAAAACTTGCTGGAAGTGAAAAATTTAATCCATGACAATACGCGAGTTACGTATCAAGAGATTCAGCTCATACTACAGGTTGGATCAGGAAGCTTTCACGAAATTCTACAAGTGCATCTTCGCGTGAGGAGGATAGTTTCACGCTCGGTGCCGCACAACCTCACCGATGCTCCAAAGCAGGCCCGGGTGGAATTGTATCGTGATTAACACCTCTCGCGGGGCGACTAAGCTCGGCCGCGTATGCTGTTAGAAAGATAAGACAGTTAACAGACGTAGAAACCACGCTTTTGGTTTATTTTAGCTACTTCCACAGCATTTTGTCATACGGTATTTTACTGTGGGGTTGGGCTGCTGACATTGCCTTCATTTTTATTTTGCAAAAGAGAGCTGTCAGAGCCATTTACAATCTACGTCGCCGTCAGTCTCTTAGGGAACTATTTAAGACGATTAAAATAATGACTGTACCTTGCCAGTTCATTTATTAAAATCAAATGTATGTTAGAAAATATCTGCATCTATTTATTAAAATAAGTGATAGACATAATATTAACACTAGAAATAAAAATAAAATAGATCAACCATATTTCAGACTATCTAAAGTACATACATCTTATAATGGGGCACTGTGTTAAATGTTACAACAAAATACCTTGTGAAATATTGCAATTAACTGAAAGAAAGTTTAAAACTCATGTTAAAAAACCACTTTGTAAACAAGCATATTACAAATTATAGGATTATATCCTAGATAAGAATGCTTGGAAACATGCTGGTCCTGCTCCATAGGACAATCTAGAGCAGGGGTTCCCAACCTTTTTTTGTCTACTGCCCACTTTAAGAATAAATTATTATTTAACGCCCCCCTATTTAAACATACTTAAAAACCGCTAAGTACTTATAACTGATTATTGAAACGCAAATTTATAGTATTCGGACAGAGTATCTTTTATTGAAAATAAAACAAACATAATCAATTCTTATATAAAAACTAATGTGAAGGTTGAATCTGATGCTGTTCAATAAGTTTGTTAAATGATGATTAAATGATAAATGATTTTTATTTCTGTAAGTGGGTTTGTAAAAAACACTTTTACACGTCAAACATTTTTTTTAAACTAGATGAGGTCGGCGTTTCCTATCTGACTACTGTGAGAAGAAAAGCCGAAACAAACTCAGAGGTCACAGTCTCTTTTAAAGTCCAGACATAATCTTGGTCAGATCATGTTAAGACCATGCGGATTGATGTCTGAAATGGTCTTTTGAGGAAAGAACCACACAGATTGAGTGGACCTGTCCAGTCAGTGCACGCATTTGTCAGTAATCGTACAGCTCAACTCAAAACATAAGGAGCTCAACGATTCGACGAACAATACCAAAGAAAGGACATTGGATAGGCCGCATAATTACTCAAACCGCCAGACCAAGTTACGATTAAAATTAACTGAGATAATAAAATATAAAAAAAACAAAAGTAAAAAATAAAATGACCCACATAGTCTTAACATTTACAATAATAACAATAAAATAATACCTAGGTAAGTTTTCATGTCATTGTTTATTTTACAGATCATATGAGGACCATGTAGGTAGGTGTCTGAAATGGTCTTTTGAGGAAAGAACCATACAGATTTGAGTGGGCCTGTCCAGTCAGTGCACGCATTTGTCATTAATCGTGCAGCTCAACTCAAAACGTAAGGAGCTCAACGATTCGACGAACAATACCAAAGAAAGGACATTTGGGTAGGCCGCTTTAAGTACTCAAACTGCCAGATATAAAAAAATATATGAAATAACTGAGATAGACAAAATATATAGAAATAATACCCACTAAGTCCTCACACGAAATTAAAATAATAATAATATTATACAAAGTAAATATTCATGTCAAATCATGAAATTTCAAAGTGTATATAAAATAAAACAAAAGTTACGTACCAAACAAAAAAAAAACACACTCAGTATGCAAAAATTGGAGTAGGTCAGTCCCAAGCCTTTTTGTCCTTAATATAGTCTTTGACTGTATAAAAAGCTTTCTGGCACAACTTACGTTTAATAAATGATTTGAATTTATTAAGACTTAGATCTTGAACATAGCTTGGAAGTTTATTATAAAAGCGTATACATTGACATCTGAACGAGCCACCTATTTTCTTGAGCCTTGTTGTAGGTACAACAAATTTGTGTTTGTTCCTAGTATTTATATTATGGATATCACTGTATTTTTTAAACAATTTTATGTTTTTGTGGGCATATAAAAGATTTTCATAAATATACTGAGAAGGCACAGTAACATTAATTTCCTTAAATTTCTCTCTGAGAGAGTGTCTCGGACTTAATTTATAAATTGATCTAACAGCTCTTTTCTGCAAAACAAATATAGTCTGCATGTCGGCGGCATTTCCCCACAAAAGAATACCGTACGACATCACACTATGAAAATAACTAAAGTATACTAAACGGGCTGTCTCTAAATCAGTTAAATTTCGAATTTTTCTAACAGCGTATGCTGCGGAGCTTAGCTTTTTTGACAATTTATCAATATGTGGGCCCCACTGAACCTTAGCATCCAAAGTTAAGCCCAAGAATACTGTGCTGTCTTCAAGTTTCAATTCTTCGCCCTTTATCAACACATTCGTTTTCACCTGCCTAACGTGAGGTAGCGTAAACTTAATGCATTTAGTCTTCTTTTCATTAAGAAGTAAATTATTAACATTGAACCAGTGAACTATTTTTGAGACCGCGTTATTTACATCGTCAGTAACCAGCTGCTGACGTTTAAGTTTAAACAAAAGTGAAGTATCATCCGCAAACAACACTATATCATGATTATCCTTTATGAGGTAAGGCAAGTCATTAATATAAATAAGAAACAAGAAAGGACCAAGAATTGAGCCCTGTGGAACTCCCATTGTTAAGATAGATCCGGGAGATCTTTCTCCATTAACGTCAACGCTCTGAATCCTTTTACTCAAGTATGAAGTAAGAAGATCCAGAGCGGTGTTTCGGATCCCGTAGTGACGGAGTTTCCTGATTAACGTTTCATGAAGAACGCAATCGAATGCCTTGGACAAATCACAAAAGATGCCCAAGGCATCGCATTTATCTTCCCAAGCATTATAAATATGTCCTAAAAGTTCAACACCGGCATCAGTAGTTGAACGACCCCTTGTAAAACCGAATTGTTTGCTATGTAATAATTTTTGTCTGTTAAAAAATCTTTGCAGTTGGTCTAAAATTAATTTCTCAAAAATTTTACTAAATGTAGGTAGTACTGAAATAGGTCTATAATTTGTGGGGTCTGATGTACTACCTGATTTAAACAAAGGTATTATTTTACTTTTTTTCGTAAGGTCAGGAAACTCCCCACAGTCAATACAATTATTAAAGATAAGAACTAGAGTAGGTGCTACAATGTCTATAATAGACTTAGCAACTTCTACAGAATTACCCCACAGATCTGCAGTCTTTTTTACATTTAAAGTGTGAAATATGTTCAAAATTAAATTCCGTATCGCAAAATTTTACATTTTCCTTTAGCAAAGACTCAGCAACAGAAGGCGATGAGTTAAGGGATTTAGTAGTTGAAACGGGAATATCTGAAAAGAATTTTTCAAAGGCCGCGGCGACTTGTGAGTCTGATTTTATTATGTTGTCATTAATAGACAGGCTGTAGTCAGTACTTCTGTTACTAGACCTTCCCGTTTCACTATTAATAATTTTCCAAGTCGTTTTAATTACGTTACTACTGCTTTTAATCTTCAGTTCAATCAGTTTTGAATAATTTCTAACATATAAATTAAATTCAGCAGTGTTAACATAAGTCCTTTCATTATACAGCTCATAAAGCCGTGTTCTACTTTTATGAATACCAATGGTAGCCCAATCACTGAGAGATGCATTACTATTAACCGAGATAGTTTTGGGAATAAAGATCGAATTAAATTGTTTACAGTAAATATTAAAGAACTCATCATATAGATGATTAGGATCAGCATGAACAGGAGAATACAAAAGTGGTAAATTATTTATTAGTTTAAATTTAAAAGCCTCTAAGCGGCTTGTAGTTTTCGGGTTGACAGTGATATCCTTTTTACTTATTTTGTTGTTTTGGTTTTGAATAGTAATCCTTTGTCCGCAATGATCAGAATCTAGTAAATTAATAATTTCTTTGTGGCTTGGTACAATATCTGTATAAATATTATCTAGGCATGTGGCACTAGTAGGGGTAATTCTTGTTGGCTCCAAAAATAGATTTATAAGATTGTAGGACTGAAACAAACTTATTATCTTGCTACAACAACCTGAGTTTTCCAATAAATTAACATTAAAATCACCGCAAATGATAATGGACTTGTTTGAGTTACAAATCTTGTGTAATACTTCATCCATTACCTTTTCGAAGCAGTCATACAATCCTGAAGGGGACCTGTACACACTTAATACAATAAACTGCTCCAATTCTATACAAGCTATTTCAACAGTCCGCTCAACATATCAGGTGTTGATATCAGGTTCCAATTTACTCAAAAACAGCCGCAAGTCGCCACGTTCGGTAACACGCAAACGATTTCTCTTTTTAGTAAGCAGCGTTGCCACAGCACTAAATCCACGTTCACACAAATATGACGATGGGAATGCTATCAAAAATCGTTGAACAATTGACCACAATCCAGGGTACAATTGCGGGATCGGTTTTTGTAGCCAAAATTCTTGATATCCATTTTTGAACTTGATTTTTATTTCTTCGTTTGTTGTCAATTCTATAAGTTCTTCTTCCAGCTTTTTTTTTTTTTTTTGGGTGGGAAATCATCAAATGACTTCTCCCGCTCTGGGTGGAGCGGGAGGGCGTGTCAGACTTTTACTGACTAAAACCCACCCGTGTTCCTTCAGTTGCCTGTGCCAGGGCCACGGTTTTCTCTGTGGAATAACCCGCGACCCTGAGGCGTCGGCCCTATCGGACCCCGTCATTTTGTGCTGACATCTCTTTGAGGCGCGCGTGGAACACAACGCGCCGTTGACCCGGGCCTGGTCCTTACCGGACGGCGAGCTACCCATGGCTCGCCGTCCGCAAGCCTGCGCCTACGGTGGCCGGGAATCTGCTTGCGATTCCCGACGCCCAGGGCGTCTCCTGCGGCGACTAGAGGCGTGAGGGCGCAAAGCTCTCTCCCTCACGCGCTTCGCCTCCTCCTTTGCGAGCATTACTGCTTCGCAGAAGGAGGTGACGGCTTTCCATTCCCTCTCGCTCCGTACCATGGCCTGGACCAGGGCCGGACGCGAGAGATCGCCGCCGCCAATCTCCTCCGCGAGGACACTGCGGTGCTCCGCCCAAGCTGGGCATACCTCCACCGTATGCTCCACCGTGTCCTCCGGGCGATCCACACAATGGTGACACCCGGGAAGTTCTTCTTCCAGCTGAGGTGACATTGCTGTGTTGACATTTGAAAACGGATCCAACACCCAGTCTGGTATTTCCGAGTTTAAAATGTCCTGGTATCGTTCGGTGAAGTCAATGTGGAGGTTTTCCAAATGTTGGCAGTAGGCAAGCAAGTCGTCGTTACTGCAGTATACTGATAAATTCGGAAAATTGTGAAACTCACGTCTGCCCATATTATTTTTGTGCAGAAGCAGTTTGGCTGCGAAAGCAGCAATGACATTTTTTGTTTTAATTAAATTTAGTTCATCGCCTTGCAGTTGGAGGTTCATGTCGTTGAACATTTTATACAGGTCTGTCATGTAAGCTATATCATTCTTTAATGTTATGAGCTTGTTGCGCAGTTCTGTATCTTTAGTTTCCAAGAACTCTATCATAGAGTCAAACAGGTTGTAAAATCGAATCAGACAATTGCCTCTTGACAGCCAACGAACTTCAGTATGAAGCAACAAACGGTTGAAATCTTCGTCATTAGTAACACAAAGCTGATGAAATAATCTATCATTCAAAGAGCTGCTACGGATTTTATTGACTGCTTTGATGACATATTGCAGTGATTGAAATAGTCGTTCACTTAAGTTTCTAGCAACCAAATGTTGTCTATGAATAACGCAATGTATAGCAAGGACATCTGGAATTTTATTCTTTAAGTATGCTTGCTATGCTGAAGCATTTATGGCGCCCTGTTATAGCCGGAGCGCCATCCGTAGCAACTGATATAATATTTTTCAAAGGAATCTCTTTCTCTTCACAAAACTTTTCCAATGTATTGAATATGGTTTCGCCTTTTGTATCTGTCTCCAAATTTCTGGCAAACAATAGTTCTTCACGTATTTTCTCATCTTTAATAAACCTCACGTTAGATAGCAACAACGCTTCATTAGTTGGTAAAGTGGACTCATCGAGCTGAATTGAGAATTGACTAGTCCTCAGATGATTGCGCAATGATTCTTAAATGTTTTTAGCCATTTCATCAATTCGTCTTTGCACAGAATTATTACTCAAAGGAATTTTTCGGATAATATCTGCGGCCGGTTTATGAAGCACAGTAGTTATTACTTCCTTTATTGCTGGCAAAATTAACTCTTCTCCGATGTTGTGTGGTTTGTCTTTTTGAGCAATTAACAAAGAGATATTGTACGAAGCTCGAAGTCCGTCGTCATCTTGCTTAGCAGCCGCCGAAAATAGTTTTGATACACTTGGCTGAGTACATATTATGCTTCTTCTCTAGGTCTTGAAAATATGCTACATTCTTTTCTGTCTTATCTGGATGCATTTTATTCAAATGATCTTGCAGTCTTGAAGGCTTCATTGCTTCGTTCGAAAATGTTTTTAGACATAGAAGACACAAATGCGACGACGGGTTTGTGGGATTTTCAATAAATCCGAATTTAATATATTCCGCAGAGTATTGCCGTCTCTTCTTTTTTACTTCCGACATTGTTTTGTTTTAAGAAATACGTAAGTGTTGAAATCAAGTACTGCTTATCTATTATGCGCGAAACCGCAAATGAAAATAAAATATCTTTACGTCGTTTATATAGGATTGCATAAGCAGCACGCACCAACAGGAATAAGACAAACGTGCATAAACTCGTTTATCTCATTCGACGCCCAATCGTACTCGACAAGCAAGAACAAGTATTATAGAACCAGCCGATTGGTATAGGAATGTACAATTCGGATTATTTAACAAAAACTTGTTAAAACATGATTGCCTGCGGTCTTTTATATCGAACCGAGTTTGAGCTATATCTTAATTAATATTAGTTGATGTTCACAAGATGTAGTCGAGAGTCGAGAGCTCAGTCGGTGTCTAAGAGTCTTCCTAGCTAGGTAGATGAAATTATAAATCGACCACAAAGCCCTACACAATGCCCCCTTTTTTTCTGGGTCTCTTACCGCCCCCCTTTAGGCCTGCAGCGCCCACAAGGGGGCGTTATCGCCCACGTTGGGAAAGACTGATCTAGACGTTGGGCTAGACAAAATCATACTAGTTGCTTATTGTATTGTATAATTTGTTATTTTTACTTTACAATTTCTCAGTAGCACCCCGGAGTCTGGATTTGTGCCCGGTCGATGGCAATAGGCTCGCCCCCTATTACATGGGACTTAAACATGACTGGCGAAATGAGGGTGTACAGGTACACCTCTGCCTAACCCTTCGGGGAAACAAGGCGTGATGTTATGTTATGTTATGTCACACACTGACTTATTCCTAGTTAATATTTTAGGAAAATCATGTATTTTTACAATGTTTGTAAATATGTGAGCACAATGTACCTATCACGTGATTAATTTTTCTGCCTTTGCTTTATTTTTAATTATTTTTACCAATTGTGGTACAGTATTTTTAATCTTGTTGCATCGTCTTCACATATAGAAATATAATTAATGTATACAAAATATTGTAAAACATTTTAAAAGAGTAACGGTGGAGTTTCTTGCAACTTCTTCTCCATACGAAACTACTTTTTGGAAGTGGCGCCTAGAATCAGTTATATTATTAATGTAAATTTTGACGTTCAAAAGTGCCTTTATAAGGGCCTATTTGAAATAATAAAATAAAAAAAGATAAGATAAACAAATTTGAAGCAGGCTCGTCTCGGCGTGTTTACGACTTCATTTCAGGTGATGCGTCTTGGATTTATCAATACGATCCAGAAACGAAGAGCCAGTCGACGGTTTGGGTGTTTCAAAACGAATCAACGACTACGAAACGGGGGGACGATTTTGATAGCGAGCTTTTTCGATTTGACTGGCTACTTGGTGTCAATTCCTTTACGGAACCAAAGAAGCATCAACGCTGAATGGTATACTACCTAATGCTTGGAAGAAGTTTTCTCTGTTGTGAGCAACAAGCGACCAAACACAGGGCTCCGCGGTCTACTGTTCCACCACGACTCAAAACGAGGGACTTCTTGGACAGTACACTAAACCTGGACACTAAGCCAACATAAATTAAAACCTTTGAATTTTGGACCCGCCATTTGATCTTCCTCACACTTAATACTCCCACTATCCGACCAATCCCGAAAAAAACCTTTTTTTTTTTCCGGCTCCTATGATTATTGATATTTCTCCTATGATTATGATATTTGCTAGATTTCGGAATTTCCAAAAAAAATTATACTACCAGAAGAATTAGTTAAAAAAAATTGCCGGTCCATAAAGTACAGTGGTTTTAAAAGTTTCAGTTTTACAATTAATCTGATAAAGGAAAAAGATCTCTGATTGACACATTAAGTACTTCAATTCGAAAACCAAGTTTGTTCCACAAACGAGGAGTTTTTCACAATAAAATGACGACAATCAAAATCTCAGCTCACGTCGAATACACCGTCCTATACTCCTAGTCATCGCTTTTTGCAACGATGTTTTATCGAACGTGCTCCAACAGGCTCGTACGGGGGTCGTAAGAGATTTGAAATTACGTTTCCGTTCTATTTCGTCCATTAGCACCCTTTGCTTTGCATCAGCGTACCTGCACGCCTTTACGAGGGAACTCTGGCGAAAATAATGTTATTTCCTCGAGTCTATCCGCAGATCGAAACCTTCTTTTATAGCAATAAATATCTACTACCTATGAAGGCATACCCATATTTTTATATTTTTATTAAAGTTTTGTGTTTATAGTGAGGTATTCAGGCGAATAATGCTGTAAAGTAAAGTAAAAATCGTTTATTTGAACATTCAAAGTTTAATTACGGAGGTATCGACCATTAAATATATAGTTACTTACAACATTTTGGTAATTTTGGTTATTTTATATAAAGTAAGATAAAATAGTAGTTCAAATTAGCTACAGTTAAGCTAATTAGCCTCATCGAGACAACAGAAGTAAATGTACAAACAAAATAATTAATTACATAAGCGAAAACTAAAAATAATAGTGTAAGCGCGCTCAAATCGATTACAGCTCAATTCGGAATGCGGCCCTGATGTCACTCAGCACCATGACCAAAGACAATAAAATTGCTCTGTGCGTGTTGCGACATTGACAAATGACAATAACTTATCACAAACGAAACAAAAACAAGATTGCGAAGTGAAAAATGACTACTTTTTAAAATGACTACTTTACATATAATAAAATGTAAGTAGGCAGAAGAAAAGGTTGGTATTATTCCCGTTTAAGAACTATTAAGTAGGTACTTAAAATAGTTGAGTAATTTTTTAATGAAATAAGATAATAGTTATTTGTTTTACATGTGGGTAAAAGTGTTTTTTGCCGTGAGTGCTTGGATTCAAATCACGAAACGCTAAAAACTTTTACCCATAAGTGAAACACAACAATTTTCACCACACTACGAGGAACTTGCAAAAAAGAAAGAAAATCAGTAAAATACGTATAGAATCTGTTTGTTAAAATAAATTAAAAAAACGGATATTTTCGGTTCTGAATAACCAGGTATTTTCGGTTGACAGGTTCTGAACGTTCCTAACTTTTGTCTTAAAAACGTTTTTGTTCCTAACTCTTTGGTTTTATTTAAAACTTCGAGTAAATGTTGAATCAGATGCCTTCGAATTTTAAAACACTTTTACACTCTATCTATATATCTAGATAACAAAAAAGGCTTTTAGCCTCGGAAATCGATGGGTAAAAATTGCAAATAATAGGTAGTGTGGTGAAAAATAAAATATGAAATTGCCCACAGTTAAGCTAGTTAGCAAAATCAAAATCAAAAGTGATTTATTCAAACTAGGCTGAGAGTCAGCACTTTTCGAACGTCAAAATTACATAAGACAGTCCCCCAAAACGCCCGCCCTTCACCTACTCTCTACTACTACTCATTGTGATTGCGGAACGAAGTATACAAACATATCATTTATTTCGAGCAACAAGACTCATAATACACATACGTACGTCATTGCTCCAAGGTGACAGGCAGTGGTTCACAAACGCACAATCAAGCCTGCATGCTGTCATTGACAGGATGCTGTTGGCGCTGCCCTCCCTGCAGACCAAGGATGCGCACCGCTTCCTCATCATCGTATAGAAACAGCTCACGTGTGCTTCAGCGAACATCCTTGATGCGCTGGAGTATCGTGGCTGAAGGCGTTATTGTACTGGACGCGAAGGGTGCTATATTAATTTTTGAGTGTAATGAACCCACAGACTGCAAGTGCAAAAAGAAGTGCAAGCATTAAATAAAGTACGCTACAATACTTTAACTATATTTACAATTTAATTATTACCTAGCCAAGATATTGGAATCTCAAAACGTAACAACTTGTTATAATAGTTGCGACAAATTAAGAGAAAATTCATCATCGTTCTTCTATCCTTATCTCAATTTATTTGTACGCCTTTTTCGTCCATACTTAGCTATTCATCATCACGGTAGTCACCGCCTTTCTAGCCAAACATTTTTCACACAGTCCATCCACTGCCGTTTCTTTGAATTAACAAAAAAATACACGTTAAAAATGTAGTGGATTGGAAAATACACAGTGAAACTCGTGTTCGAATTCAGAACCCATATTATGAATTGAATTAACTCAATACTCAGCAAATAACACAAGCAGCATTATTTCATAGATCGATCTGTAACTGTCCGAATGCAATACAAAGTCCCCTCATACATCATAGACATCCTTCACTGCACACTGGTTTGAAGTGTCCTCACTTCACATATCAAATACTCAACTCCTTTCAAGGAGAAAACTTTCAAGTTTATGCTATATACTTCGTGTTCAACTTTATGGTTAATACCTAAGCGTTTCATGGCGTATCTAGCCCATGGGTGTATGCAACTCGATATAAAGTCTTGTAGAGGGCAGGGAATTATTTTAAACTACATTAAAAATGTTATGGGAAGCTTTCATGTCGTGTAACGATGTTGAAACTTTTCTATATCATGAATGGAGCTTGCATGGATATAGCTTAGATAATTAACTTGCAGTAGTTCTAGTCTTGGGTATGGGTTTAAAGGTAGATTTAATAGGAGTAAAACTTTCTATAATACTCAATAATATTGTTAAAACAAAAGCTTTAGTTACAAACGCAAACACTAACTCTTTAGTGATGTCACGGGGCTCATGCATAGTTATTAAAAGTATTTGTTATTAGGTACCTACTAGTGATTTACAAATTCAGCAGTAAAATAAGTCGATCAACAGCTGTTTTTCTTTGCTGTAATGTATTAAATACTGTTGTAAATTGCTTCTTCTTCCCACATTTTTCAGTGAGTAGTGTTCTTACACCATCGAGTCACAAAAATATGACATTATTCACACCATATCCAATCAATGATGTATGCTTCCTTTTCTTACTTAATGTTCATTTTTTTTAAGATAGTTCGTAGAACGTACAAAGAAAACATAACATTTAGGCCTCTTCTGTAATTTTTGGTTATAATAAAGTAACAATAATAAGGTTAGTTCACTTCAGACATTGGCAGAATAGTTGACATCGGTTTTGCTAATTTTGACAGTTCAACAACATTCATTGCGTTATTTAAATGGTTGAACAGTTTTTTTTATCGAACTTATGAAGCAATGTATTAGCAACTTGTTTCAAAACGATTCAGATTCCGATTGATTGTTTATTACACAATGAAGGTACAGTTTTTTTTAATACAAATATTTGTTTACACAGGCCAACTCCCTCTTAAAAGAGAAGAGGCCTGTGTTCCATCAGTGGGAACATTTTAGGCTGATTACAATATGTGGTATGTATACAATAATTCATGTAAGATCAAAAATATCATAACCATCGCGTTTAAATCGAAATCCTATCTTGTATAACAAAATAATAGGTATATACCTTCTTCCGATCACCGCGTCAATATTGAAGTCTCTTCTGGAGTGTTATGAATGTCGTAAGCAGACCTCGAAAACTTGTTTAAGCATAACTAATACACTTCCTAGCAAAGTTCATTATCTCCTTCACAAAAGATAATTACTGACTCCGCAGAAATATTGAAGACCTAACTTCATTGTCGGGGGCGGTATATACAACGTCATTTTAGTTTTATAAAGGTTGTTTTTTTTGTAATCCATAATTAGAAAAGTAACAAAAGTTAGGAGAAACTACGCATTAACAGTACTGTTAGAGATGTCGTTATTAAATTACTCTCTGTGATGCGTTAAAAAAGGTATTCAGTCTGTGAGGTTTCGAATGCATAATTATTTATAGTCAGCCTACAACGTTCCCACTGCTGGGACACATTCCTCCTCTCTGTGAAAGGTTTCGCATAGCTATCTAAAACTGTTCGACAGGCTGTCGTATCGAAAATGACATATTTTCAATAGCTCTCGGAGAAAATTGTCAGTTTTAGGACTGAAAAGCATTTAGTGAACTCCTTCGATATCATTGATTGATGTTCGATTCGGCTCGGAAGCGTATCCATTGGTTGTAAATAGCTACGCAAAGCTCGTTTTCCAAGCAAATAATGTAGTAAAGATTTTCAATAAAAAAATGTCGTTTTCCGGGACTCGGGTTGCTTTGGAACATTTTGGCAAACTTACGACTGAACCCAATAAAGTATCTATCTCCAGTTTTTGCGTACTGGAGACAGAACAACCTATAAATCTCTGGTTTTAACGTCCCAATAAAGCCAAATTATGCGAGTCTATAACGTGTTCACAGCTAGTTGTTGGACTGATAGTATTGTACTGTCCATCATCAGTAGCGATCTGTCTTAGGTTATTGGGTTGAGCCGTAAGTGAAAAATTCTTCCTTTCAAAAACCACATGTCGTAATAAAGAAACGCCACAAGTCGCAATAACATTTCTGCAAGGCAATAAAAAAATTCCGGTAGTGTGGCTCGACGTCCGCCTCCGCAGCCGCGCGACAGATGCAATATCCACCACCAACTTAGTTATCGTATCGATTCGCTATATACCTATTTACCGCTTCCTAGCGTGCCCGCTTTGTAACATACATAAGCTTAGAATGTAGAGGTATTTTAAAGCTATGTGATGTGTTTCTCGAACTTATGTAAAGGTTCATACGCACATTTTAAGTAGGTGACAATGCCCGTAGCCACTAACCAGCTACTTCGTTGGTCAAAATAAGTAAGCTGGTTTTTTAAAGGTGAATCCACAAAACGACAGGTCTAATTGAAGTCTCAGAACAATCGTTTACTTAATTTTGTCTCATTCAAAATCAAAATCAAAATATTTTATTTCACATAGACCGACATGGGCACTTATGAAACGTCAGATTCTAGGTGCACGGTTCCAATTGGTCGTTTCCCATGGAGAAGAGCCGGCAAGAAACTCCATGGTTACTCTTTTAAAAATATGTCTTTTACAATGTTTTCCAATTACAGTGATTAACAGGTATGGGAGGACAGTGTAGGCCTGTCAACAGGTACCATATGTTAAACAAATAGACAATTGTCTATAATTTATAATCCACAGGGCCTACGACGTTCTTACATTTACAAAATATAAAATAATCTAATAAAGTAAAATCAAAAAATAATTAAAAATTTTAGGTATATAATGTCATTTAATGAAAGAATTATGTCAGAGTTAAGTAAAAGTCCATATCTAATAATAAAAAAATAAAAATTAAACACCATTATTTGGGAGCAGTTATTAGAAATTTACATAGTGATGCCGTTCATGAGGTACCAGGGAAGCCACATGTGCAGAAGGAATTATTAGTTAGTTTTTTTTTATTTGACACTTGAGTTATTTACGACGTATGCCTACTTAAAGCGCTATAGTTATGCTTACATCATTAAATTTTCCACGTTGTGAATATTAGCCCACGTTTGCACAGATGTAAAAATACAGCGCCATTACAGCGCCATAGATTTTCAACTCACGGTGTTAAACCGATCATTGAGAATCCAACAGAGCATCCGCATCCCAGCGCGTTGAAAAAACACAATCGGATTTTCAACTCTAGGCGCTAAGCAGTGCTTTGAAAAAAAAAACCAGCTCGAGAAAGCATCGCCCGCGCGAACCTGAGGGATTAGATCATGTATCATTCGTAACGTTCGATTAGCGATGGCGATACTAGCACATAACAAAGTAACTTTGTTGCTTTGTAACACCAATGTATCTGGTCTGCTCGACGTCCGTATGTCACTGCAGGGATCCAGCAGAATATCAGCGTCAGGTATATCTGCCTGACACATGCTGAGCTGGCCTCTCATTTGGTGCAACCTTGGGACCCACACCGCACTGTGCTCGTTGACTAATTTGAAGGATGTAACTCTGTGTCACTTTATTTCTTTGGGTTTGCTTTTTTTCTGTATATTGGCACCTTGTTTATATTTATTATTGTACCTTTTTATCATTCTATTATGTTCTTGTGTGTTGTGCTGCGTCTTTTGTGTGCACTGAAAAAATGTTTTATCTATCTATCTAGTAGAAAAGTCAAAAAATGTTTGGGGTTAACCTACGCCATCGCCATCATAAGCCATCATGTCACGTGATCATAGGTCATAGCGTAGTATCACAGTGAAGCGATAGTGATTTTAGAAATAGAATCGCTCCGAATCGATTGAACGACCATCACGCAAAATTTTATGAACCCCGACAATACCAACTAACTCAGACTCGTGACAGAAGTACTAAAACCATAATTATTATTGTATACTTAAATTTTCAACTAAAAGCTGCAAGTTAAATTAATATTTCGAAATAAGTTCCGTGAAGAATTAATATTGGAAAACTTTGTTTTAAACTTTCCACCCAGTTTACTTTGGTGGACACGTAGCTCTTTAATACTTTTAAAAGTTTAAAGTTTTAGAAATATTTCGACATTTGCTTAAGCAGCCTATGTTTTTTTTCTGTGAAAGGGAGTGGTGTGTAATCTACCACGCGGACCCAGTGCGCACATGTTAGATATCACATGTCTGTCATGTTCGAAGTTATGTTTTTACAACATTTCCTCACGATTTTTACTTCGCTGTTTGAAAGGCAAATTAAATAAATTACACAAATAGTTATTATATTTATAAAGGTTTCACGACATACTTTGCTCCTACTAAAATTTGAATAGCAATAAGACGGTGTCTTCAAAGCGAATGTTGTGTTTTTCATTATTAATTCAGGCGTTCGTGTTAATTAATTGCTCAATGGGGCTTTTATTAAATTTCTGTCTCGCACCTAGTAGCTAGGTGTTAATATTATCATAAATGGTTATGAAATGATTTTGATAAAGCTTTTATTTATTCACATCAGTAGGTGTTAGGTAAGTAAGTTTGGTAGTAGCTAGGTATATTTTTTTAAATAATGTTTAATCAGGTTCATGTTTGTGCTTCATATTTTAAAAATAGAAGCAGGAAAAGTTTCGGAATACCAAAAATAATCAAAAACATTAAGAGCCCTACATTAAAATTTATAAAGCAACTAGAGAATTACGTAAAGACAATATGAAGAAACGCTAAGGACGTAACAGAGATGCTCATAACCAAAAACCGCAATCACAGATCTAACTTGAGCTGGATGAATTCGGTACCTATGTAATAAATATCGATTATGCATTCTTCCAGAAGAGTATCTTAAGGTAAGTTCAGCTTTGGAATAAGACCGAACGAATCAAATTCCCGCCTAATTAGGCAATATGTTTTAATGCCTTGAGTTTTGCATTGCAATATTGTGTTCCACCTTCTAAATCAAATAGCGCAGATTTATTTCGTACGGTCTTATCCGGGATAAGACCGAACGGAATAAATAACATTTAGTCAGTACCTATTAAGTAAAAATATACAGGTTAGATTTTTGAGATGGGGCAGTTACCTACACCGTTGTAGACACAGGAATTAGTCTTACAGGAGAGTGTCCTTTTGAGATATTTTGATCTGTATTCAGTTATGTTTAATTTAAGCAAATTATTGGGCAGTTTTACAAAAACTGTTTTTGATGCCAATCGCTCCCGTTTCATAGATACCTTTGGTTATAAAAAACTCTATCGGACCAATCGAGGTTTGAATACCTACTGGAAAAGAAAGAAATTGCAAAAAACTTTTCTCATTTATTTCGAAGAACCTAAATGAGACTAAACTTACTTGTCATAATTAAAAAACGGAAGCCTTTTAAGATCACTGGTGTGTCTGTCTGTCTGTCTCAGCCAATCTGCTCTGCATCTACCAGACTGATTCAGTTGAAATTTTGTTACACATATGAATTTCAGTGACCCAAACACGGACGTATCACGTAAATTAATGAATTTTAATTAAATATGGGGGTTCTTTTGGTTTTATAAAATATATGGGGATCACGCTCGATTCAAAGCTTCAATGGGGTCCTCATTTAACATCCCTTGCAGGACGGCTAAGTTCAGCAGCATATGCTGTGAGAAAAATCCGTCAATTTACTGATGTAGATACCGCGAGACTAGTCTATTTTAGTTACTTTCATAGTATTATGTCGTACGGTATTTTACTATGGGGACGGGCTGCAGACATCGAGTCCATTTTCATTCTGCAGAAAAGAGCCATCAGAGCCATATATGGCCTCCGCAGGCGCGACTCTCTAAGGGAATTGTTCAAAGATATTAACATCATGACGGAACCTTGTCAATATGTCTATGAAAACATCATGTACGTAAGGAAAAATCTACATCTTTTTAGTAAAAGAGGTGAAATACACAATTATATCACTAGAAATAGGGACCAATTAGTTCAACCAGGTTTCAGGCTGGCTAAAGTAGACTCATCTTTCATGGGGTACTGTTTAAGATGTTACAATAAAATACCTCCCCACATACATCAACTGAATGAAACCAAATTTAAATCTTGTATAAAACGCACACTATGCAGCCGAGCATATTATAAGTTAGGGGATTACATTGCTGATAAAAATGCTTGGCTAATCGCTGGTCCTGCTCCTCAAGGACGCATCAACTAATTGATTAGCATTTAAAAATACTGTTGGAGCTGCTGAAGATTAAAAACAAGAATCTTTGCATTGTTTAAACTATTTTTTTTTAGTACTGTATAATTGCTATATGCCATATTATGTGAGTACTATGTACATGCTTTAAAGCTACCATTTACAGGGTACGTCTTTCATTGACTTGAATGTGTCCTGGCGGCTGAGAGTATGTCATGCTCACTTTAATGTTTCGCTGATGGTGGCGCGTGTGTTGGATCATTTAGCTAAAATGGTTGAGTTGAATGGTGCTAATCCAAGCGTCATGTTCGTGAACGGGCGCCGTCAGTTGAGACTGGTCATCTCTTAGCTGCCACGGCGTATTTTAATTAAATTTTATTTTCGAATTGTTTTCATATTTAAATAACGGACGCTTTTAACGTTCTGCATCGTTCTCACATGCATAATTTCAACATGAATGATGTAACCAATCTATTGTAAACATAATTTGATTTAAAAGAGTGTCCGTGGAGTTTCTTGCCCTCCATAGGTACCTACTACGCTTTGGAATGGGCTACTAGCTTCATTTTTCTGACCGACCGACCTTGACAATTCAAAAGTGCCTGTAATTGGTTTATTTGAAATAAATGCTTTGAGTTTGAGTTTCAGTATAATTTGTGGCAAATCAAATGATGCTTGTTGTAAGGGTCACATTTTTTTTTATAATTTTGAAATAAACAGTTTGAAGTTATTTTTGAAAATATATTATATGTATATTTATATATTCACGAATCGCTTAAATTAAAAAAAAACATTACTTACAGATTACAGGAAAACCTATAAGAAGTCTATGGTCTTAAAATAACATGGTAAATCTTTCAACATTGTGCGTACAGTCTAGAAATTGTAGTTGGAATGTATAGGAGAACCTGTTTTTCAACTATTGTAGTTTTATCTTTTTTCAAAGCAAAAACAATACGTTTTTATTTTTGACGAGGCTAGATAAATAATAAAAAGAAATAGAGCACCCTACTGAAACCTTGGTCAAAATGTATGGCTTGGCTGTTCCATTGAACTATTGCATGACACAAAATTAATAAATTATAAATGATTATATTCCTGTGAGTAGGTTTGTACAAACACTGTTACACGTCTATCATATTTTTAAACTAGATGAGGTCAGCGTTTCCTATCTGTCTACTCTGAGAAGAAAGGACGAAACAACTCTGAGGTCACAGTCTCTTTTAAAGTTCAGACCTTATCTTGGTCAGATCATGCGAAGACCATCTAGATTGGTGTCTGAAATGGTATTTTGAGGAAAGAACCACACAGATTGAGTTTACCTTTCCAGTCAGTGCACGCATTTGACATTAATCGTGCAGCTCAACTCAGAATTCGACGAACACCACCAAAGAAAGGACATTTGGGTAGGCCGCATAAATTACTCAAACTGCCAGATCGTGATTAAAACTAACTGAGAATACAAAACAGTGTCTCAATTTCTGACCGTAAGCCCTAAGTGTCTGTTCGTCGGCTGTGAAACCACGAAGCCTTAACATCAAAGTCATAATCATTTATTTGCTTAAATAAGGTACAGAAAGTTCTTTTCATAATGACATCGATCTCATATTACGCCTTTAAAGGTGCGGTTCCATTAGGCAAGTTTCAAATTGCATACAATTTGAACAAACCTGCATACAAGCCACAACTTGTATGATGTAGTTTGAACTTGTACATTTTTTAATCAAGTGACGTGCAAATTGAACGCGCAAACGTTCGTTGCACGTTTAAAATTACGAACGATTGACGTGTACGTCTTCCACCCCTGATGTGCAACTCAATTGCCGAAGAAACTTGCCTAATGAAATCGCGTCTTTAATTTTGGCATGCAAATTTTACAAAATTAGTTATCATTTAAATAAGTTAATTAATAAGTTGAATAATACATTTCTCAACTTATAATCTAGAAACAAGTAGGTACACTATAAAAGCATTTAGGTATCTATAAGTGGTCTTTTTAACGTTAAACTACGCTTGGTGTTGGTGTTGGTTTTTGGTGTTTCTGTGACAAATAAATATATTTTTCTTTCTTATTTTTTTTAAATGGAAAATATTTTATTGTACTTGGAATTTTACTATACAATTTTAATCAAATCAAATAAAGTCATTTTTTGCTTTTATATGGGTAGATACATGAGATGGTACTTAATTACAATAAAAGTTCTTTAATAACAATAAGAGTTCGTTTTCATGCAGTAATTCGGAAGAAAGTAGCGTCACTTATGAGGAGGGTACGAGGGAGTCACAACAGCATCCTGAAAGCTATAGCTGAGGATGTACGTGCTCCTGTGTTGAGGCATTTCGTTCGTCTGGTGATCCTTTAGGGAGGTATCTCCCTATTTGTTATCTTGACGGGGCGGGATGTTGCAGCACAGGGGCATTTGTACAGATGTTTTTTAAAAGAAAGATGTATGTAATGAGTGTTGTATTTTGTAATTGTATTTAAGTACTAACAATAGTTTCTAAGTTTTTGTATACTAACCTTTTGGACCTAGTTGTCCCAAAATAAACCATTTGAATTTAAACCATAGCCTACCTTAATTGGTGTACAAAAATCTATTACAATAAAATAAAAAAATATACACTTAAACTCACTCCTTTCCCCCATGGGGAAGGCAGAAACTATAGAACGCCACAGCTCCGTTCCACATGATACAGCTGTTGTTGGATGTGAGTGTGAGATTCGTCTTGGGTTGATATAACTTGTTAGTATTTTGAAATCGAGGGACATAGTAGCTTGTAGCTTAGATGAATTTGACACCGCAGAGACTTCATTCACCCTTCCTTCTTCGTTCAGTCTATCTCTCTGTGGAATGCATTCCGCCAAGAAATCAGGATGGCAACCAATTAACCGATTAGCCTTTAAAGTTAAAGTTCATGAGCACATTCGCAAGAAGCTGGCAGTATCATCATAACAATATAGTTTTCTTATTGTTTGTCTTATTTGTTTCTAGTATATTCATATGCTCTATGTTTTTTACTTGTGCTTGTATATATATATTTATTATTATTTTATAAATTGCACCAACCACTGTTTGTCTCTGCATCACCCAACGGTTGACTGGTAGAAAACCCCTACGGCATTAAGTCTGCCTATGTACATCCTTGTGCGTAAAGTATTAAATAAATGAAATATAATCTTATGTTAGTAAAAAAATATGATTCTAAGATATAGATGCGGTAAAGTAAGTCTAGTATCTTTTTAAAGGAAAAGCAACACGACTCTATTTGTTTCAGCCCAAACATAACCCTTAATCACTTTTGTTTTAATCACGAATGCCTGAACAATTTCCACACAGCGACTCTAAAGAATGATACCATACCGCAAAATGGAGGATATATAGGTATAGCCGTGGTATGCAATAATTGCGGCTTTTCGAGATATCTCGCAGCTAATACGCCTCAGAGGGTAGACAAAACTATTCATTCTACCGCAAACGTCATTTACATGGTTTTTCCAAATGCAATATTTTTTATGTAAAGATACCAAGAAATTTAACTGAGTCAGTTTCTGTCAGGGCGAGTCCTATGTTCCCCTATATTTAAGTTCAATGGTGTTGTTCGATATGTATGAAATTGAATAAATTTAGATTTACTAATATTGCCCTTAAAATTGTTCGCATATAAGCCACTCTTTGGACTGATTGGAGAGCCGTGTTTATTTTTCTGCTCGTTGGTGTTTTATCGTTGCCTTTTAATTTATTAGTAGTACCATTCGCAAAAAGTATACATGTATGTTTTAAAATATTTGGAAATTCGTTTATTTAGAGCAAGAAAAACGGTGGACCTAAAATACTGCCTTGTGGCACGTCATAACTATTTATCAAAAATGAAGACTGAAATAACTTTCTCGTTTTGGATTGATCATTATAACTTGAAATTTCCGCCGCCTGAACTCGATCAGATAGAAATCGACTCCAGTCAGTCGTACGCTTTAAAGTATTGTAAAGTTAGGGGTTTGTTTTAATGATGGGCTGGCCGCTAAATGTATAAAAGTACCTACATATGGCCATAACATTTCTTACCTCATAAATATCTTGCCAAGAAAATCTTACAAAACAATTTTCTTCTGCTACGAACTGTTTCAATTTAAGTAATAGAATTATTTTAATTCATATAATACTCGTAACAGTTTCATATTTAGTTTTGAAGGCATACCTGCACAAAAGTCTTGAGTAATCATGACATGTACAAACAACTTTTGATTTGTTGAAACACAAGTTGAATTCACTTAGTTTAAAATCTTCTTATCAGACTGTATCTATTTGTGTCCTACTGAATACGCTATTCATCTAACACACTACCTACTGCTTAATTCCCCACGATCGGTTCGTTTTCTAAAAAAAGTCTTCTACTCCTATTTACTGGTTATAGTGTCGTTGTAGTGAAAAAGGAGATAAAGATTACCAATTTCAGAACTGAAAATCACAGTTCCTACCAATTTGTGAGATAAATCTGTTATAACAACTTTCAGCAATCGATTTGGTGATTGCTTCAATAATCTAGCCTAACAATGTTAAAGTAAGCCAAACGAAGTTGTTTAAATATTAACTCAAATATTAAATTAAATAGGTTAATACCTAGCACGAGATTTTCACAATCAAACCAAAGACAAATCTCAAACATAAACAAATCCTGCTCCTCGAATAATCCAGGAGATCGAATACTCTTCAGTTGAAACATTGATCAGAAGGCACGTTTGACAGATTTTCTCGAGAGCAGTATAAATTTAAAATAATAAGTACTTTAGTACCTTACGTACAGTAAGCGTTCAATAGTGCATAGGCTCATTAAGAGTCGTATTGCTGTGAGCTCGCGGTACGACTGTATGTGTTTAAACGACACACCACAAAGATCTTTTTTTTTTCATCTATTCTGTGGTCTACCTACAAACTTTTATTATCGAAGTAAACAAGATGAACGAAACCAGTATCGAATGATTATCGAACCACTTCAAGTAACTTTATTAAAACAAACAAAAAGTTATTTATTTTATGTAAGTATTATTAATAACGTACCAAAAACTATAAATATTTAACTATTTGTAAATAACATCAAGCTTAATCCGCAGGGCTCGCCAAAATCGCTCCTACCCAAGCACGGTAACGACTAAGCTAGCACGCCATAGGTTAAATCAGTTGAAATTATGAACTACTATCAATTACAGACAAAGTGAGTGTGTGCGCGTGTCTATAGTTCAGAAAAAAATTATAGAAGAAGGTCGTAAGTGAAACCGGAGCGTCAATCTATTGCTTTGTGAGATTGCCTATGGACTTATGATCGCTACTGTACCAATCAAATTCCATTTTTCAAAATGCCGTCAGTCACTTTGAATTAACATTTCATATATTTTCATCTCATCTCTGGAAGCATTCTCGAGTACCTACTTCTTAAAAGCAAACGTAAAGTTCCCGAGGGGCCCAGTCGCGGCGTTTCCCTCACCACGCCATCCCGGGTTTCTTAGGGCCGGTTGTTTCAAACGGTTGGTTAATGTAATATATGTAAGTCAAATTAGCACTTCGCCCGCGACTTCGTACACACATAATTTCAGCTTCTAATGATAAAACAAGTTTTCAAATCGGTCCAGTAGTTTCGGAGCCTATTCAATACAAACAAACAATCAAATCTTTCCTCTATAAAATACTAGCGTAGATAACGACGATTACGTAAGATGTTTAACGTTCGTTAAATACAAAGCGTTGTTTCACTGCATAAAAAAATCGATTGTCAAAGTTATTATTATTATTAACGCGAGCTTTAAACACTTTTTTCTTTCGTGCTACACTATTTGTATCATCATCAGATAAACTATCGTCGAATGGGTACAGCAAAGCATATGAGAGTCCATAATGTTTTACTGTTTGGCGCAGATGTTTGAGAATAGAATGACGTTAACCATTGGGTTACTGTAATCGTTAGTTTGTAAAGCTTTTTTTGGTTTGACGATTGTTATCATCATTTTTAACAGATACGCGTACATTTAATGAACGTAAAACGGGATAGGGCGGGTGCCCTTAGTCTTTGTTTCGCGACATAATTATTATCATAATTATTATTTGCACAAAAAACTAATGTTCTAAAGGAATTTATAATCCTCTCCTAGAGCGATTTAAGTTTTGTGGTTGCGGTATCATTATTTGCGATTCACCTGTGTGTAGTCGGTCCTGAAAACCGAATGTCTCAGGTCAGTTACCTCGTCTGTGCGAAATGCAGATTCCAAGCTTATAGGTACCTACCTCCACGACCGCCAACGAGGAAACGGCCAGTTAGCTATCATCGATTTTCTCACTCAAGAATTGTAGAAAAGACTGTTCCGTCCAGATTCCGTGTAATTAAAAGAAATGTATTTAAAGGATAAGGCTGCTTGTTTTATTTTTTGTAGTGTTTTTGTTTATTTTGTTGTATTGTAAATTTTTGGTGTACAATTACATAGGTATCTAAATAAACACCACAGGCCTACACTGTCCTCCCATACCTATTAACACTGTAACTAAAAAATATTGTAAAAGACAAATATTTTTAAAAGAGTAACCATGGAGTTTCTTGCCGTCTCTTCTCCATAGGAAACGACCAATTGGAACCTTGCACCTAGAATCTGACGTTTCATAAGTGCCCATGTAGGTTTATGTGAAATAAAATATTTTGATTGATTGATTGATAAAATAAATGTTGATCGCTGACCATTCATACCGCCGCCGCTGGCGAGTACTCGTACTTGTTTGTCGCAGCGACACTCGCTCAGCGGCTCTCGCTTGGCGGGCATAACAGTCGCTGAGAGACTCACTCTCGGTCGTATACACGCATACTAGTGAGTAATCGCTGCTTGTTGCTCACCAAGTCATTTTTAGCTCTACTGGCTCTCGTTGATCGCCAGCTGTGGTACGTGCCTTAAAATGTCGGCCCAATAATGTTTTCTGAAAGTATAAAATTACATCGACATAGACGAGATTCTTGTTACTATTTGAAGGTAAAAGTTTTTTTTTTCAATTAATTGTCTATGTTAAACACTTGACATATCTAATTAAATGTTTTAGAACATGATCTTCCCGAAAAATTTTAATATATTTGTTCGGGATGCTTCTCAAAGAATGGGAGGTTTTTTTTTAATTTACATTATTACTTTGAAGTAGTTGTGTATCTCCAAATACAATGTTGTTATTGATAGGTAAAACCTTTTATAAATAAGGAAATTGGTGTTTCTATACATTCATGAATAATGCTTAAAGAAGAATTTCGTAGTAGAAAAAAAAGTATGGGCAAGACGTTTTGTAAAGCTAGAAAATGTGGTTCAGGCACGAAATTATACAAAAAATGTCATAGTATACCTTCTATCAAGATTTTCTTTATCGAATTCACACATGTAACAATTCTGTTTTTACCGACTTTGTGAATAACACGAAGAAAAATAAATACTTTTGTACGTAATTTTTTTTACAGAATCATAACAGGGAGCAATTTTAAGGGATGAGCTGCATCCTCCTCACAATTTGTCTACCTCTACAACAAGCAATGATTAATGATCGCCATGACAACGCAGGGAAAGCGCGGGCTTTCCGCCTTTCACGGCTTTTTTTCCCATCCTTCGAGAAAATCGCACAGACTAGGGAAGCCTGGCACAAGGGGGCTGGCCTATGCTCAATATAACAAGCAAAAAAGAACTGAAGGTAAATTAGAAAATAAATAAATAAGGTATCCTGAAAAACTGCTGTTCGAGGACACAGGCACGTACTAATAAAAATCGTAGCGGCCCTGATCCAGGTTCAGCCATAGTACGGAGCAAGAGTGAATGGGAAGCGAATGAGGAGCGAAAATAATGAGGAGGCGGAGTGCGTGAGGGAGAGGTAAACCTTGCGCCCTCACGCCCCTAGTCGCTGCAGGAATCGCCAACAGATTCCCGGCCACCGTAGGCGCTTTCTAAAGGACGACGAGCAATGGGTAGCTCGCCGTCCGCTAAGGACCAGGCCCGGGTCGACGGCGAGTTGTGTTCCACGCGCGCCTCATTGAGTCTTCAGCACTAACTGACGGGGTCCGTTAGGGCCGATGCCAGCCAGGGTCGCGGGTTGTTCGAAAGAGATACCGTGGCCCCTGGCACACGCAATTCAAGGAACATGGGTGGGTTTCAGTCAGTAAAAGTCTGATACGCCCTCCCGCTCCGCCCAGAGCGGGGGAAGTCATTTGATGATTTCCCACCAAAAAAAAAGTGCCGCCTTTAGCAGTGCTGTGTTCGAGGCTTATACAAATATGGGGCCACTTCTTCTTTTCATACCTACTTATCATGTCACTACCGTAGTGGTCAGGGCCTTGTAGAAGACCTACATTTATCTAATAGTCTGAAGGATTGTAATGTAGACTAAAAACAACCGTAATTACAAAGAGAATACATACCCTTGCTGGCTTTGCTTAATGTAATTAACAAATTAAGCAAGTAGGTAATTTTCTGCGAACATGAAAATGTTCACGAATACTTAAATGTGCCTTCCCAACATATAATCAGTTTTTCTAGATGTCGTACATAATGAATTATTTATTATTATAATGAACCTGCGTGTAGCGTTATTATAAAACATCAGTAAACAGGGTGTCAAGGACTTCGACGTGCGAACTGTGACCATGAATTCAGCACAAACTCTTACTCAAAGCTTTTATGTCAAATAAACCAATTACAGGCACTTTTGAATTGTCAAGGGGTCGGTCAGTCAGAAAGAGGAAGCAAGTTGCCTATTCCAAAGCGTAGTAGATACCTATGAAGAAGAACGGGCAAGAAACTCTACGGACACTCTTTTAAATGAATAAATATAATGTTACATAAAATTTGTTACGTCAGTCATGTACATGATTCTAGATGCTTTGAAATATTTCATGTGTTAAAAAATAAAATTGCTGTTCCATACATTTTGACCGCGTAGGTGCTAACAGGTGGTTTATTGATTTGATAAACGACAGAAAAAAAACATGGGGATCTGGAATCATATGCAAAATTTATGGTGACAGTTTGTGCGTCGATATTTTTGCCACCCTGTATATATGCAAAAGAAGATAAATCAAATCCCATAAAACGTAGCGCTTCACTTTTGCAGCACGTGGCTTTCTATTTGTTCTGAACAAGACTTCCAATCAAATGTTAACATAGGTCACACAGACGAAGCCAAACTCACATTTAGAAGAATCACATTTAGAAAACTTATATTTTCAAGTTCCTATCAAAAGGGATTCATAGAAATAGTGTTTGATGGTTTATTTTTCAAAATACAAACGCTGCGGAATATTGTTGCAGCAATTCGATTTCATATTGCTAGTAACTTGTATCATAAAAATACTGCAGGCATAATTGATGGAATGGCAACGCACAAAAACTCAAACTCTAAGCATTTATTTGAATTGAACCATTTACAGGCAATTTTGAATTGTCAAAAACTCGGTCAGTCAGAAATATGAAGCTCGTTGACCATTCTAATCAGTAGGGATTAGAATGGTCAACGAGCCTACCTAGTATTTATAGAAAAGAACCGGCAAGACATTCTTTCTAGCGGACGCTCGACTCTCGCCGCGGACGGACGTGTTTGTGCGCTCTCCCGCTCCAGTGTTGAGTTTCGTGTTATTATTCGTCGCTGCCACGTGACGTCATCGTAGTCGCCCCGACTACTCCGATTTAAAATCAAATCAAAAAATTGATTTGATTTTAACCAATCAAAAAGTGCCTTTTTCAAGGCAATCTCTTTTCTGTATCAGTCATTCGTGAGTAGCTTCACTAGGCCCCTTCTGGGTAAAACCACAGTTTCGTGGTCCTCGGTTGAAACCTTACGGTGTCAACGAAGCCGAGTGGGGTGTTGACCCAATTCACACCCGCCGAACCCCTTCAGGGCGAGGCAGTTAGTTGGACGGGTCCCAGATAACCGGCCTTGGGGGATCTCCTAGTCGGCTCTGGTGACAGTTTTGCTTTTCAGCTACTCACCTAGTGTCTTTAGGGTGTGTCTACACCCTTCGCGCTAGACTGGTCAGGGCCCCGTTCGCACAATAAGACTGGCGACGGGTTACAAGCTTAGGGCTCACCAATAGGTACTCACCTCTCTGTCTACACCCGACAGAGAGGGTCACACATCCCCGGGCCCATCCACCCGGGGAGATAGGTATAGGATTTAGTCTACGTGGGAATAAATTTCCACCATTCCCTCCCTAAACTAGCTTCTCCTCCGACCATGGAGGACGCCTATATTTTGGCGTTCTTCAGAGAGGTCCTTTTTAAGGACCCCGATTTCCTAGCGAGATATGGCGACAAGCTATGTCATCGCTCCACCCCCACTCCGTCCCAGGGCGCAATCGCGAACTTCAGCGACGCCCTCGAAAGCCCGATGTCGCCACCTGTTGCCGAACAAGGCATTCCAGCCATTGTTCCGGCAGCTATTGTTCAGGCAGACAATGTTCCGGCCACTAATTCGGCCCCCATTGTAACACCCGCCTTTGTCCCGGCAGACAATACTCCGGCCGCTAATCCGGCCCCTATTGTCTCGCCCGCCTTTGTACCTGCCGCCATTGGCGAGGCCTCTATTGTTCCGGCCGCCATTGTCTCAGAGACAACGCAGCTGCGCGCCGCAAACACGACTCATCCGGAGAGCATGGAAACGTCAGTCCCAATCTCCGAGGACGAAGCCCGCACCTCCTCCTCCAGCGATGACGACTTCCAAGTCGTGGTCAAAGGAGGCAAGAGGAAGGCGGCTAAATCCTCCGCCCCCGCCGGTCCGGCCTCAAAGAAACAGGTCACGACTACATCGTCCAGCTCGACTTCCGCCCCTAGTCCGCGGGCCAGTCGCCCCGCCAGCCCTATGGCTTGCCCACCCGCTTCTACCGCTAGGAAGCAAAAGCCCCCTCCCCCGATCTACATTCAAGATAAGGGCAAATGGACCGAAATCTCGAAAATGTGTGGTGATCGCAAGATCAACTACACGAATGCCCGATCCACCCTTCAGGGGATCAAAGTTACCGTCCCCACGTCTTCGGACTTTAGGGATCTCTCCCGTGCCCTGCGTGAAAGGAACTATTCCTTTCACACGTACTCCCTTCCGGAGGAAACCCCCACTCGCGTCGTCATTAGGCTCGTACCTCGTGAAATCGACACCGAAGATATAAAAAGCGACCTTGTTGCACAAGGCGTTCCGGTCTCCGCCGTACATCGCTTGCATAAAGCGAGACAGGGCGTTGTCTATGACATTGTCCTGGTCATATGTGACCCCACAGAGGGGCACCATCCGATCTTCAAGGTGAAGTCGGTCTGCTCGCTCTCAGGCATCTCCATCGAGAAGCCTTACAGAGCTCAATTGATTGGCCAGTGTCATCGCTGCCAATTATATGGTCACTCGCAGTCCAACTGCTATGCCACCCCTAGATGCGTCAAGTGTCTAGGAGAGCATGGCACCGCCGACTGTACCCGCCCCAAAGATAGGGAACTATGTTTAGAGCCTCCCAGCTGTGTACTCTGCGGCCAATCGGGACACCCGGCAAATTACCGGGGCTGTCCTAAGGCCCCGAAGTCCTCCTCTCCTAAACTCGCGAAACGCGCGAGCGACCGCCAGCACAGGGAAAGCCCCTGGGGAAAGCCTCCTTCCGCGCTGATGCCGGAGCGGCTCAGTCCGCAGAGGCCGTCTCCCTGGGCTAACCTAAATCACATGAAGGCTCCCGCAGCCTCGGTGCCCTCTATCCCCGCGCAACCAGCGCAACCCGCTCAACTTCCAGCGCTGATGGCTTCCGCCATCCCAGCGCCTTTGGTAGCCCCCGCGGCCTCTACGGCCTCTCCAGCGAAACCTCAGGGAACCCAGGGCCGAAACAGCGCCCAAATTATACTTAGTACATACGCGGCTCTCTTCACCACCGCCGCGGACAAAATGGCGGAAGGAATCGTTGCTGCAAACGGCAACGCACTCCGCCTTATGGAAATCCTCAGCGCGTATCCCGAGATCGCGCAAGTTCTACACTCACTCAAATATTAATTCTCAATGGATAATACGAGAGTAAATAGTAACAAACCCCGATCCCTTAAATTAGGCTTTTTCAACGCAAATGGCGTTTCAGGTCAACGCGATGAGATCGCCACTTTCCTCCGCGACCATCAGCTTGACATCCTCCTCATACAGGAAACCTTTTTAAAACCACATCACCGAAACCCGAATATTGCCAACTTTAAACTAGTTCGCAATGACAGGTCTCGATGTCACAAGGGTGGCACACTCATATACTTTAGGAAATCTTTGTATTGTATCCCTATAGACCCACCTCCTCTCTTCTCCCATCTGGAGACCTCTATCTGTCGGCTCGGCATGACCGGCCACCAACCGATCACCATCATCTCCGCTTATATCCCACCCGACAATGGTCCGGAGGATCCCATCTTGCTCCAAAAGGACTTCACTGCCCTCTTCGGTATGAGTGACTCCGTCATCTTGGCGGGGGATCTTAATGCCAAGCACCCGGCGTGGAATAGTAGCACAACCTCAACCAGAGGTAGGTTAGTTTTCAAGTTAGGCGAATCCCTTAACTTTGACGTCATCGCTCCAATGAGCCCGACTCACTTCCCAGGTAATCCTAATCACCTTCCCGATGTTCTCGATGTAGCGCTGCTCAATAATGTGAACCTCCGTTTGCAATCGGTTGAGACGTTCCACGAGCTAAATTCTGACCACCGCCCTGTAGTCATGCATCTTGCACCCTACTCGGGGCCGATCGACCCCAACCGCCCCCCTCAGACCCAGACGATAACCGACTGGAGGAAAGTAAGCGAAAGACTGAAATCCACCACGTCGCCTCACTTAGACACCATCCCCGATCACTTAGTGTCAGTCGCCGACACGACGGCCGCAATCGACTCGTTTACAGAGCACGTACAATCCGTATTGACGGATTGTTCACGGGAAGTTCCGGTGATGGAAGACCATCGCTGGAAACTACCTGCTGACGTACGTGACCTGATAACCGAGAAGAACGCGGCCATCCGTGCCTACGACTCCTTCCCTTGTGACGCGAACAAAGCCCACATGCGCCATTTACAGCGTGCTGTAAAGAAACGCATAGGGGAGGTTCGCTCTGAGGGCTGGAACAAGATGCTCAGCGAACTCGAGCCCACTCATCAAGCCTTCTGGCAATTACAGAGGAAATTGCGTTCCTCAGAAGAGGTCTCTATGCCTCCTCTCATCCGCCCCGACAATAGTGTCGCTTTCGACAGTCCCGATAAGGCTGAATGTCTTGCCGACAGCCTAGAGTCCCAATGTTCTCCCAGCTCCCAACCAGTAGACCAAGCTCACCTGAACAAGGTCGACGCTGAAGTCGAACGAAGAGCCTCCCTCCCTCCCGTCGAAGACCCTGATGATCCTCTGCCTCCCGTCACTCCAGACGAAGTGCACGACATCATTAAAGGGCTCCACGCTCGTAAGGCCCCCGGTTCGGATGGTATTACCAATAAGGTATACAAACTCCTCCCTGCCCCGCTAATAATGCTTATGACCGCCATCTTCAATGGCGCCTTGAGCAACAACATCTTCCCACAAGCATGGAAAGAAGCCACCGTCATCGGTATCCCAAAGCCAGGCAAGCCAAAGTCTGAGCCCTCCAGCTACCGCCCTATTAGTTTACTCAATGTTCTCGGCAAAATCTACGAGAGGCTTATTTATAAGCGTCTCAAAGACTACGCCGAAGCAAAGAGCCTCATTCCCAACGAGCAGTTTGGTTTCCGTAGCCAACACTCGGGCACCCAACAGGTCCACCGTATAGTAGAGCACTTATGCGCTGGTCTGCAGCGTAACGCGACGACGGGTGTGCTATTCTTCGACATAGCGAAAGCATTCGACAAAGTCTGGCACAACGGCTTGATATACAAGCTCTACCAACTAGGAGTGCCAGATCGTCTCGTGCTCATCTTACGAGACTTTTTGTCGAACCGGACCTTTCGCTATCGCGTCAAGGGAGCACTCTCGTCCCCTCATCCTATTCGCGCCGGTGTCCCTCAGGGTTCCGTACTATCTCCTCTCGCCTTCACGCTGTTCACTAGCGATATCCCAAAAAGTAAAAAGGCTCAGTTGGCTCTCTTCGCCGACGACACTGCCGTTTACTATACCGGTCACTGTCCCAACGCTATAGCTCGTACACTCCAAACCTCCGCAAACGTCTTAGGCGCTTGGTCCCGGAAATAGAGAATCGAGGTCAACCCCGATAAGAGTCAGGCGGTTCTCTTCTCGAGACGTCGTCGACTGCCTGCCCCACTTCCCAGCCCGATCACTATGTACGGCAAGCCCATCCCTTGGGAGAAGCAAGCCAAATACCTAGGCGTGATCCTCGATGAGAACCTTACTTTTAAGGCTCATATTAAGGCGGTTCGCGCGCGCCTCCTTCGCTCTTAGCAGGCTGCAATTCGTACTGACAGCCCGTAGTAAACTGTCCCTCAAATGCAAGCTCCGCATCTATACCGCAGTCATCCGTCCCATCATGACCTATGCCTGCGTTGGATTTGCGCACGCTCACCCACGTCATCTCCATAAGATGCAGACCCTCCAAAACCGTTTCCTCAGAAGGGTCACGGGTGCCCCCTTCTATGTCCGTAATATTGATCTTCACGTCGACCTCAAAATGCCAACCATAAAACAGTTCATGAAACGCTTATCAAAGCGTTTTTTCGACTGCGGCATCAAACATTCTAACCCCCTGATTACAGCGGCCGCCCGCTACACTCCCTCTCGCATTAGCAGTATTCGCCGACCAAGGCATACTTTAATCGACCCCGACGACGCCACTACCCTCCTCCAGGAGAGTAGTAAGGCCACTAGCACGCTACATAAGCCCAAAACCCGATCGCCGTCCTACCGCCCTCGCCGCCGAGGCCCGCCGCGACGCCCAAATCGACGCCCCTCCCGACCCTTGCTCGAGCCAGCCCGCGCCGCTGAGCCTGTAGCTTTAAATTCGTCCCTAATTAATACCAATCCTGATCCAGCTAGTCATTTGCTGCCCTCTTCCAGCGACGCCCTAAGCCGAGGTTCGTACCCCACAGGGGGTGCCCTTAGCGTTGTCGCTTAGTTTTAGTTAGTATATAAGTTTAAGTCCTGGCTGGAGGCCTTAATTTATTAGGGAATCCACAGGCAAGTCCGCTTAAGCAGACGACAACCGCATAGGTTGACCTGCGAGATGCCAAACAAAAAAAAAAAAAAAAAGACATTCTTTCACTCGACGCTCGACTCTCGCCGCGGACGGACGTGTTTGTGCGCTCTCCCGCTCCAGTGTTGTGTTTCGTGTTATTATTCGTCGCTGCCACGTGACGTCATCGTAGTCGCCCCGACTACTCCGATTTAAAATCAAATCAAGAAATTGATTTGATTTTAATAACTCAAAAAAAACTGCCTTTTTCAAGGCATCCCTGTTTCATTAATAGACGTTTGTGAGTAGCTTCACTAGGCCCCTTCTGGGTAAAACCACAGTTTCGTGGTCCTCGGTTGAAACCTTACGGTGTCAACGAAGCCGAGTGGGGTGTTGACCCAATTCACACCCGCCGAACCCCTTCAGGGCGAGGCAGTTAGTTGGACGGGTCCCAGATAACCGGCCTTGGGGGATCTCCTAGTCGGCTCTGGTGACAGTTTTGCTTTCCAGCTACTCACCTAGTGTCTTTAGGGTGTGTCTACACCCTTCGCGCTAGACTGGTCAGGGCCCCGTTCGCACAATAAGACTGGCGACGGGTTACAAGCTTAGGGCTCACCAATAGGTACACACCTCCCTGTCTACACCCGACAGGGAGGGAACTCATCCCCGGGCCAATCCACCCGGGGAGTTAGGTATAGGGTTTAGGCTTCGTAGGGAAATTTCTCTTTCCACCATTCCTTCCCTAATATAGTTCCCGCTCCGATCATGGAGGACGCCGCCCTCTTGGCGTTCCTCAAAGAGGTCCTATTAAAGGACCCCGAGTTTTTGGCGAAATATGGCGCCAAAATAAGCCAAGTTTCCAGTCCCACTCCTTCTCAAGGCGCACTCGCTAACTTCAGCGACGCGCTTGAGAGCCCGCTATCGCCACCTGCAAGTGAACAAGGCATTCCGCCCTTTGTTCCGCACCACAATGTTCCGGCAACTATCTCGGCCCCCATTGTGTCACCCGCCTTTGTTCCGGTAGACAATACTCCGGCCGCTAATCCGGCCCCTATTGTCTCGCCCGCCTTTGTCCCTGCCGCCATTGTCACGGCCTCCATTGTTCCGGCCGCCATTGTCTCAGAGACAACGCAGCTGCGCACCGCTGTAACAAATACGACGGAGAGCATGGACACGTCAGTCCCACTCTCCGAGGAAGAAGCCCGCACCTCCTCCTCCAGCGATGACGACTTCCAAGTCGTGGTCAAAGGAGGCAAGAGGAAGGCGGCTAAATCCTCCGCCCCCGCTGGCCCGGTCACCAAGGCCCAGAAAAAACAGGACGACTTATCGTCCAGCTCCACTTCCGCCCCTAGTCCGCGGGCCAGTCGCCCCGCCAGCCCTATGGCTTGCCCACCCGCTCCTACCGCGAGGAAGCAGAAGCCCCCTCCCCCGATATACGTCCAGGAAAAGTCCAAATGGACTGAAATCTCTAAAATGTGTGTTGATCGCAAGATCAACTATACTAACGCCCGATCCACCCTCCAGGGGATCAAAGTTACGGTCCCCACGTCTGCGGACTTTAGGGACCTCTCCCGCGCCCTACGTGAAAGGAACCACTCCTTTCACACTTCCTCCCTTCCGGAGGAAACCCCTACTCGCGTCGTAATAAGGCGCGTTCCTCAAGAAATCTCCACCGAGGAGATTAAGAGCGACCTCATCGCTCAAGGAATCCCAGTTTCCGCCGTCCATCGCTTACATAAAGCGAGACAGGGCCTAGTCTACGACATGGTCCTGGTCATCTGTGACCCCACAGACGGTCACCACCCGATTTTTAAAGTTAAGTCGGTGTGTTCGCTCTCAGGCATCTCAATAGAGAAGCCTTACAGAGCTCAACTAATTGGACAGTGTCATCGCTGCCAATTATATGGTCACTCGCAGTCCAACTGCTATGCCACCCCTAGATGCGTCAAGTGTCTAGGAGAGCATGGCACCGCCGACTGTACCCGCCCTAAAGATAGGGAACTATGTTTAGAGCCTCCCAGCTGTGTACTCTGCGGCCAATCGGGACACCCGGCAAATTACCGGGGCTGTCCTAAGGCCCCGAAGTCCTCCTCTCCCAAACTTGCGAAACGCGCGAGCGACCGCCAGCACAGGGAAAGCCCCTGGGGAAAGCCTCCTTCCGCGCTGATGCCGGATCGGCTCAGTCCGCAGAGGCCGTCTCCCTGGGCTAACCTAAATCACCTGAAGGCTCCCGCAGCTTCGGTGCCCTCTATCCCCGCGCAACCAGCGCAACCCGCTCAACTTCCAGCGCTGATGGCTTCCACCATCCCAGCGCCTTTGGTAGCCCCCGCGGCCCCTACGGCCTCTCCAGGGAAACCTCAGGGAACCCAGGGCCGAAATAGCGCCCAAATTATACTAAGTACATACGCGGCTCTCTTCACCACCGCCGCGGACAAAATGGCGGAAGAAATCGTTGCTGCAAACGGCAACGCACTCCGCCTTATGGAAATCCTCAGCGCGTATCCCGAGATCGCGCAAGTTCTACACTCACTCAAATATTAATTTTCAATGGATAATACGAGAGTAAATAGTAACAAACCCCGATCCCTTAAATTAGGATTTTTCAACGCAAATGGCGTTTCAGGTCAACGCGATGAGATCGCCACTTTCCTCCGCGACCATCAGCTTGACATCCTCCTCATACAGGAAACCTTTTTAAAACCACATCACCGAAACCCGAATATTGCCAACTTTAAACTAGTTCGCAATGACAGGTCTCGATGTCACAAGGGTGGCACACTCATATACTTTAGGAAATCTTTGCATTGTATCCCTATAGACCCACCTCCTCTCTTCTCCCATCTGGAGACCTCTATCTGTCGGCTCGGCATGACCGGCCACCAACCGATCACCATCATCTCCGCTTATATCCCACCCGACAATGGTCCGGAGGATCCCATCTCGCTCCAAAAGGACTTCACTGCCCTCTTCGGTATGAGTGACTCCGTCATATTGGCGGGGGATCTTAATGCCAAGCACCCGGCGTGGAATAGTAGCACAACCTCAACCAGAGGTAGGTTAGTTTTCAAGTTAGGCGAATCCCTTAACTTTGACGTCATCGCTCCAATGAGCCCGACTCACTTCCCAGGTAATCCTAATCACCTTCCCGATGTTCTCGATGTAGCGCTGCTCAAGAATGTGAACCTCCGTTTGCAATCGATTGAGACGTTCCACGAGCTAAATTCTGACCACCGCCCTGTAGTCATGCATCTTGCACCCTACTCGGGCCCTATCGACCCCAACCGCCCCCCTCAGACCCAGACGATAACCGACTGGAGGAAAGTAAGCGAAAGACTGAAATCCACCACGTCGCCTCACTTAGACACCATCCCCGATCACTTAGTGTCAGTCGCCGACACGACGGCCGCAATCGACTCGTTTACAGAGCACGTACAATCCGTTTTGACGGATTGTTCACGGGAAGTTCCGGTGATGGAAGACCATCGCTGGAAACTACCTACTGACGTACGTGACCTGATAACCGAGAAGAACGCGGCCATCCGTGCCTACGACTCCTTCCCTTGTGACGCGAACAAAGCCCACATGCGCCATTTACAGCGTGCTGTAAAGAAACGCATAGGGGAGGTTCGCTCTGAGGGCTGGAACAAGATGCTCAGCGAACTCGAGCCCACTCATCAAGCCTTCTGGCAATTACAGAGGAAATTGCGTTCCTCAGAAGAGGTCTCTATGCCTCCTCTCATCCGCCCCGACAATAGTGTCGCTTTCGACAGTCCCGATAAGGCTGAATGTCTTGCCGACAGCCTAGAGTCCCAATGTTCTCCCAGCTCCCAACCAGTAGACCAAGCTCACCTGAACAAGGTCGACGCTGAAGTCGAACGAAGAGCCTCCCTCCCTCCCGTCGAAGACCCTGATGATCCTCTGCCTCCCGTCACTCCTGACGAAGTGCACGACATCATTAAAGGGCTCCACGCTCGTAAGGCCCCCGGTTCGGATGGTATTACCAATAAGGTATACAAACTCCTTCCTGCCCCGCTAATAATGCTTATGACCGCCATCTTCAATGGCGCCTTGAGCAACAACATCTTCCCACAAGCATGGAAAGAAGCCACCGTCATCGGTATCCCAAAGCCAGGCAAGCCAAAGTCTGAGCCCTCCAGCTATCGCCCTATTAGCTTACTCAATGTCCTGGGCAAAATCTACGAGAGGCTTATTTATAAGCGTCTCAAAGACTACGCCGAAGCAAAGAGCCTCATACCCAACGAGCAGTTTGGATTCCGTAGCCAACACTCGGGCACCCAACAGGTCCACCGTATCGTAGAGCACCTTTGCGCTGGTCTGCAGCGTAACGCGACGACGGGTGTGCTATTCTTCGACATAGCGAAAGCCTTCGACAAAGTCTGGCACAACGGCTTGATATACAAGCTCTACCAACTAGGAGTGCCAGATCGTCTCGTGCTCATCCTACGAGACTTTTTGTCGAACCGGATCTTTCGCTATCGCGTCGAGGGAGCAGTCTCGTCCCCTCATCCTATTCGCGCCGGTGTCCCTCAGGGTTCCGTACTATCTCCTCTCGCCTTCACGCTGTTCACTAGCGATATCCCAAAAAGTAAAAAGGCTCAGTTGGCTCTCTTCGCCGACGACACTGCCGTTTACTATACCGGTCACTGTCCCAACGCTATAGCTCGTACTCTCCAAACCTCCGCAAACGTCTTAGGCGCTTGGTTCCGGAAATGGAGAATCGAGGTCAACCCCGATAAGAGTCAGGCGGTTCTCTTCTCGAGACGTCGTCGACTCCCTCCCCCACTTCCCAGCCCGATCACTATGTACGGCAAGCCAATCCCTTGGGAGAAGCAAGCCAAATACCTAGGCGTGATCCTCGATGAGAACCTTACCTTTAAGGCTCATATTAAGGCGGTTCGCGCGCGCCTCCTTCGCTCTTAGCAGGCTCCAATTCGTACTGACAGCCCGTAGCAAACTGTCCCTCAAATGCAAGCTCCGCATCTATACCGCAGTCATCCGTCCCATCATGACCTATGCCTGCGTTGTATTTGCGCACGCTCACCCACGTCATCTCCATAAGATGCAGACCCTCCAAAACCGTTTCCTCAGAAGGGTCACGGGTGCCCCCTTCTATGTCCGTAATATAGATCTTCACGTCGACCTCAAAATGCCAACCATAAAACAGTTCATGAAACGCTTATCAAAGCGTTTCTTCGACTGCGGCATCAAACATTCTAACCCCCTGATTACAGCGGCCGCCCGCTACACTCCCTCTCGCATTAGTAGTATTCGCTGACCAAGGCATACTTTAATCGACCCCGACGACGCCACTACCCTCCTCCAGGAGAGTAGTAAGGCCACTAGCACGCTACATAAGCCCAAAACCCGATCGCCGTCCTACCGCCCTCGCCGCCGAGGCCCGCCGCGACGCCCAAATCGACGCCCCTCCCGACCCTTGCTCGAGCCAGCCCGCGCCGCTGAGCCTGTAGCTTTAAATTCGTCCCTAATTAATACCAATCCTGATCCAGCTAGTCATTTGCTGCCCTCTTCCAGCGACGCCCTAAGCCGAGGTTCGTACCCCACAGGGGGTGCCCTAAGCGTTGTCGCTTAGTGTTAGTTAGTATATAAGTTTAAGTCCTGGCTGGAGGCCTTAATTTATTAGGGAATCCACAGGAAAGTCCGCTTAAGCAGACGACAACCGCATAGGTTGACCTGCGAGATGCCAAACAAACAAACAAACAAACAAGACATTCTTTTATATTGCTTCAAAAATATTAGGGACATCATTATTGTTGAACTTATAATTATGTGAAAACGATTTAAAAAATACATACACCTTTCAAATACGGTTCAGAATACGGCAAAAAGAAACACATAAAAAAAAAAATCCAAAAAAAAAAATGCACGTGTGATGCTTCTTCTTCTTCGCTTCGCTCTTGACAGAGCGGTCGTAGCCCGCCTCACGATTGGTTCTGTTAGATTTAATTTGATTGATCCACGACGTGGTAGTTTTCCTTTTACTATACAGTGGTGAAGACTAACTATCGAATGAGAAGTCAGATTATATGCGTATGTGCCACCTGGAAACATAAAACAAGTTGCTGTATTTTTTTGCAAAATCATGAAAACGAGACTACCTACATTAGCAACAGAAAGATACACCTACTTCAAGTTTCATGAGCTCAAGACAAACGAAGGTAGCACGCATTTCATTTCGCTTGATCTATTTTTCAGCAGGACCCAGGAAGCACTTCGTTTTTGCCATTTCCGTGTGTGTGTAGTCGGAGAATTTTGTCCGTATACATTGCTATTTTTGTAGGAAATCATCAAATGACTTCTCCTGCTCAAATTTCTTTGTTCTCTGTTAGTTAGTTATTTTATTTCTTTGGAAAACATACAGCTAGGATACAGATAGTTGACATATAATGAAAGAAAGCCAATTAAAAGTTTTTACTGACAATAAGAGGGTAGCACAAGAAACAGTAAACAGACAAGATAAACTAAGAATAAGTAAGCACTCGGAGAGAGAATTAAGAAAAGGCTGAATCAGTGTTAGTTGTTTTGAACACTGGTGGAGAATAAATCTAGATCATCAACCCTCTGACACATCGAGTTATAAGCCCTGCTAGCTCTAATCATATATGAGTTTTGTCGATATATGCACCGCACAGAGGGAACGTGCAGAGGTTGATGAATCCTTAAGGCAAAGGATGGAACACGCAACCCAATTTTGCTCATCAATTCAGAACAGTCTGTTGAACCATTTGCCAAATTGAATAAGTATATCATGTCTGCAATTTTTCTCCGCTCAATTAGTGGAAGAGTGTGGAACTTCCTGCAGCGGCTGTAATAATAAAGCGAATTGGTTTTGGTCGGTTTTGGAATCTGTCCAGTTCCTGCTGGAGACGTTCAGCATCTTCATAAGTTCTAAATTCGCTTAGGATCTTCAAGTCGTCCGCAAACAAAAGAATAGTTGAGTTAGAGAAAGATGACGAGACGTCGTTGATGAAGATGTTAAATAACAGATGTCCCAAAAGCGATCCCTGTGGAATCCCTGAGGGGGTAATCATAGCTCTCGATGTGCAACAGTTTGAAATCTGTTGGCCACATACGATGAGAACCACCTAAATAGATTTCCACTGATCCCTATGACAATAGCTTACGCAGAAGTATAGCATGATCCAAGCGATCAAAACACTTGTTGTAATCTGTCACTAGTGTGCGATGAGCCATACATTTAGTCAAGTCGTCACCACAAATAATGAGATTGGTGGTTGTGGACCGACCTCGCAGGAAAACATATTGGCGGTCACTGATGCTTGTATATTATTTTTTCCAGAATTTTAGCGAAAATGCATAGCTAAGGGAAAAAGCATGTAATGTTGGACTTAAATGTTACGCATCGCCAAAACGCAGTATATAGGAAAGCACTTACATAACTTCTATGTATGAGAAGAGCCTTTGCTCTGAAAAACAAAAAAAACTGATGTAATATCATCCAGTGCATACATGTGTTGTGCCTTCAAGTCGGAAAACACGTTCATTTTCATTCTTTGCTTTATTTATTTAACCATTTATATACACACATTTTAACAATACAGTACAACATTTTTTTTTATAAAACAGTTTTAAATGGTGTCCCTAAGTTTAATCGGGATCGTGGGTAGCCGCGTCATAATTTTCTTTTTGTCCTTTTCAAAGAAATAAAGATATAACGCGGCTACCCACGATACCGATAAAAACTCAGGGAAACCACCACCAAAAGAAGGGAAAGAAGCCGAAGAGAAAATCTCATGGGCGGAACTGTAAAAGATGTTCCTGCGGATATATTGTAGAGCAATCAAGTAGTTCCTTAAGAACCGGTGATAGATTTTAATTGCTTTATGAATTTCAAATTCCATAATATCATCTTACTTGCTCTAAGAGAGGCAAAAGGGGTCTAGTGGTCTCAAGCGTTACCTACTGCTGAAGTTGAGGTCGATTCCTAGGTTTGGAAAAGTGCTATTCTCAATAACAACCCTTATACTAGATTTGTGCCCGGTTGATGGTAATAGGCTCGCCCTCTGTAACTAGGGTCTTAAACATAACTGTCGAAATAGTGGTGTATATTAAGGTCCGACAGTTTTGCATTGACAGTTTTATTCATTCCTTTATAAGAGGGCGGCGAACATTTCGTACGACCCGGGCTCGCGTACTAAAATGTGCAATAGTATGTCAAGGAACTTAGAAGCAATTGGTAAGCTTCTATCATGAATTTCCAAAATAAGTGATTTTAATAATTGGTTATGTAGGGCAGTTTGTTAACATTAAGTATTTCACATTTTATTTGGCTTTATTGAAAAGAAGATTGATTATAATTATCACAAATATATGTTGATATACAGGATAAACCATTGCGAAACTGAAACGTTCTTGTTTGCTGGGCTTCCTTTTCAGCGTGGAATGCACGGCGAACGGTTTATAATAACGTGTTGAATAACTCAGCAAATTGTCAGGTTGGTATGAAACCATTTCTTTCAAATTTCATTTACCATGTGAAGGCTTATTTATGAGGTGAAATAAGAGTTTGACTTCATAAATAAGCGCACCGACTAGCAAGGCTTCCCTCTTCTTCACATCTCGTAACCCACAGACTCTCAGTATTTCTCTATAACAAATAATGTAATACTGCTATATACTATAATAATTTATAAAATATATTTATAACATTTCACTCATAATTCATTAATTTAAACAAATATTTTGAAATATTTAAATGATAACACTCACACTTAGTCGGGTTTTATTAGAAATTTGTGTTATCACATCATTTGCATACACTTTTACGCAGCGCAATGATATTTCCCAACGCTACCACATTTATATTTGACTGCATTTTGAAAATATAACAACACCGCTAACCGATTTAAACATTTTCACTAACCAACAACGTTGAATTAGGTGAATAGTTGTTACGAACTGGATCTACCTCACAGAAATAAAAATAATTTACTTAGTTTTCTGTGGTCTACCTACAAACTTTAACTATTTATGTAAGACTTAAACAAAATGAACGAGACAAGTATCGATTGATTATCGAACTACTTCAAGTAATTTTATTAAAACAAAGAAAAATGTATCATATTAGGTTTTATTAATAACATATCAAAAACTATGCATATTATTTGAAAATAACATCAAGCTTAATCCGCAGGCGTAGGTAAGATTCGAACCCAAGAACGCTAACGAATCAGCTAGTATGCCATATGTTAAGTTGGTTTAAATTATGACCTACTATCAATTACGGACAAAGTGAGTGTGTGTGCGTGTCTATAATACAGAAACAAATTATAGAAGAAGGTCGTAAGTGAAACTGAAGCGTCAATCTATTGCTTTGTGAGATTGCTTATGGACTTATGAGCGCTACTGTACCTAGGTAGGTAATAGGCTAGGCTACTAAAGCCGTGTTGTTATGTTCGTTCCATTTGATTGATCAGCTGTAGAGCCATCAATTGACATTTTTGTTTGATGCATCTAAGCAAGTTAACGTTACTGAAATCTTATTTTCACACGAAAACCTTATTTTATAAAATCAAACATTAATAAACATTACTATTACGCTCGGTATCAGTCCCTTGTCAAATACAATAATCCACACTTCGCATAATCGCGCCCGAATTCACACGAAAATACCCGAAAGACAGTGTAACTTCTTACCGTGGACAGAAATAAAACAATAGACAAATAACTAAATAGTAGTAATAATAATGAGATATGGGCACACCTATTTGATTCAGTAGTAAATAAGTCACACGTGATACAAATAACAAATAATAAACGAGACAGAAATAATGTATTCTCTCCATCTCCTTCGCGTATGCCAACCTGTATGTCTGTCCCCAGCAGGGACCCAACAATAATGGCTGTTACGATATGTTTAGAAAGTATTTCTTTACAAGTGACTGCCATAGACTACTTTATATGGTATACGCTGACAGCAAATCTCAGTTGTTTCAACGCCCATATGAATGGTAGTAAAGACAGGACACATAAAACATGTTTCCATTTTTTTTTCTTCAAAAGTTTACATTCCAAACTACTGTGCCTGTAGTAGATTAGGACATTAGCTCCGCCCACTTATCACTTTGCCTCCCGACCATTGACACAATAGCTCGGCAAAAACTCTCATGTAGACCTACTGCAAGGTCATTTGATGAATTCTCAACCAAAAAAAAAAGACCTACTGCAAGGTAGTTAAACTGTGCCCGAATTAAGCAATATCTAAAGATAATTAAATAATAAGCCTTCCCTGTTTGTTACATTGCATTAGTGTTAGAACATCCGCGGTATCCCTGAAGGTGAATTAGTCAGGACGAGATAAATCACGCGGCGTCGTGATGTGTGGGTTGAAACCAAGGGTAACATTTATCAGAGCTACCGCCATTGGAAAGTTCCTCGTGAAGTAAACAGGAACATTCCGGAATGTTTTGTTGTGTTTTGGTCACGTTATCAATATGTATACCGCGTGCCACTTTCATATCTTTTTCCAGACATTTTTTTTTAGGATTTTAAGAATACGATACCTAATTGTACTTAAATTTTAAAACAGCGTGAATTGCCATGATGATGATGAAACTATCTTTCAGAACCCCGTCATTTGGAAACCATATTTAATGAAAAATATTACATTTCCCCGTAAAATACCACAAACAATGAAGATAAAGTAAATATTTTCCAAGAAACTGAGAAAAATATACGATCCACGTTTCCTACAAAATTCCTATTTTGAAAATGGAAACGATCACCCAAATTTAATGCAGTTCTCATTTCAGAATTTCAGAGCCAATGCATTACGAAAACGTTCATTTAAATAATGACCAATTTTTCACCAATTTATTTCGGTCGATTTTACTTTTTCAGATCATTCTGCATTTACTAAATTGAACATTTTGTGTATCTGTGGAGAGCGTGGTTGGTTGCACATTTGTATAACTACTAATTTTCTACTTCTTTGTAATATATAATGTGTAATTGTTTGTTCTTCCAAATAAATAAAATAAAATAGAACTAGCATTAGTTTAATCAGGTCGTGGCTACCCGGAGGTTTTAAGGGCCACTTTTTAGTCACAAAACATGGGTCTTAGGCACGTTTTGCCTTTTGTATAATTATGTATATTAATCTTTATGGCATTTATGTTATGGGTCTTTGTTGCTTGAGACCAAGACTGGTCGTCAGACTTTCTGGCTTCTGACTACCAGTGTTAAAGATTTACTAATGACTGCCGGGACCTTAAGGTGAGGTTGCAGTACTTTTTTTACTTTCTTAAACCTCTGTAAAACTAGCCAAATGTATTTATGTAGCTCATTTTTTTTTTAATGAACATGCGGTCAAGCCTTGTATGAAGACAGTAACGTGAATTTTATTAATAGGCTCGATAAAAACAACGTAAGGATGGCACTTAATCGATATCCAAAAAGTGTACCTTGAAGAGATTTTATGAAAACATGTAAAAGTTATGTCAAAACAAATAGATGTTGAGTACACGTTTTCTAATTTCGTTATTATTTTTTAAATATCAGCCAGACGGTCCAACTTTTTGTCTTGATAATATTAAAATGATCGAAACATGGACTACATTAATAATCAGTCGTATTAAATGATAAAACCAGCCTTTTATTATATTCAAATTGTGAATTAGGTACCTACATTTACGAAAAAACAGATTTAAAAACTAACTCAAACTTATTACTCTAACAATTTAGTTGTGCTGTGTATTATAGGTATTAATGTCACCTAGGTGTATAATTGATCTGTAGCTTATTACTTACGTCACCTGCGACAAAAATACTTAACAATCCCCTGAGTCAGGAACAGATTTCCAACTATTTAGTTCTATTACTACAGATTCAACATAATCACGTTGCTGCCAGGCGGCGTTAAATTGACGCCTAGACAGACACTCTAAGATCCTCTAGTATATTATGTGGTCTATAGAACAGAACATGACAGAAGGTTCACTACAAATAATGCGGAAGCAAGAGCAGTGGTGGCCCATTGGGCAAATTTTAGATCGAGGGCCCGAAAGTCATAACCAGCACCCTAGTTGCGTAACACACTTTCAGCCAAGATTTTGAAGAATTGCTTAAAAAATACGCCGACTTAAATATCAAAATGAATGTTGTTGAGTTGTTTAAATGAAAAGTAATCACTCCGCTGGTAGCATTACCCTTTGCAAAAAGCTAAGCGCATCAGTTTGTGCAATAAACCACTGCTAAACAAAACAGCCAAATCATAAATAAATAAAAAATTGAGGCATCTATGAACATCAGTACAAAATCGGTACCGTGGGTGGCTATTGCATCAAGATCTATGCTCCTTGAAGTGCTTAAATCTAAAACGAAACAGTCAGTTTCCAGATTATATTGATCTGTAATTGCGTAAGACAATTTGACAACATCCATTGCGTTATTTACGTTGTCGAGCAGATAAATTTTTAAACATATGAAGCAATGGATTATGAGTTTACTTCAAAATCCTTCGGATTGTGATTGAAAATTTACACAATTGAGGTTCTGGAGAGATCAATCTAATCAGACTAATCTGATGACAAGCCTGACGGTTTGATGAGCGCCTTTATTGTTTTAACAGTACTGACCCTTCTGATCCTTCTCTTTCTACATATATCTAGTTGGAGATGATTTAAAATTGAGGTCAATTACGTGCGGAGTCCCCAACCAATAATAGCTTCTAGCGAAACCAATACGGGTTAATGTTTGTACTATGGCGCTTTTGACCCTTATGGGGAGAGTCAGGTCTCAAACGAACACTTGTTTGAAGGAGCTGGTCAATTGCTGGCTGTGGCGTAATGAGAAGAAAAGTGAAGGAAATTGAATTTGACGATGTCAGAAATTACACTTAGGTACATACATACTAAAAAGGCGTGAGTTTTGAGGCAGAAATAGAAATGATTCGTTTGAAAACAAAACATGTATTTAGGTCTGTGTGTCTAATTGAAAACTTCAAATAATAATCTGGAAAGCATAGACTACCACTTAGTCTGTGGCATAGACCATTTTGCAATGGCAACCAGTGACAACTAGAATCTACACATAAAAAAATTACTGTTTTGCAAATTGAATCACAACGACACCGAAAATTTGCCGGAATGATAGTTTTAATTTCAATAAACGGACAATAAGGCAATTTAATTTGGTAATTTTGGAAAACAATTAGTTTCCCGGTCTTTTCGATGGCGTTTAGGTTATCCGTAATGTTTCATTCAAGCAGTTATTCAATGCCTTCACGAAAGTTGTCTCTTGTGAACCAGTTAACTCATGAGGCTGGCTGAGCACATATCTTTACCTACCGAATCGCACGCGACGCTTAGGCACCGCGCATTCGCGTCGCATGATTTTTTACTTAGACAATATATTATGATACATATACAAATTTTTAATATGCTCGTCAACACCTTTCTTTTGATACCATGTCATGATAATCTCAATTTTATTTTTTGAGGTCAGTAATTTACCTGTTAAGTCTACTGTGTATGTAGTATGTTAAGTAAATTTAGGACGAATTTATATAGCCTATGTTAACCCAACCTTTATTACGAATCTATGCCTGATTCATTTAATTCGGTTCAGTATTTTAATAAAAAATATGTTTAAATTAATAAAAACAAGCAAAAGTGAGACTGCGCCACGTACGGCTGTTCTTTTAATACCGATTATACAATTAAAACGAAAAAGTTATTTAAAAAACTATTTAAAAAAAAAAACAGTTGCAAAAGATGTTTCAGAAAGAACAGTTTCAGAAAGGAAATGACGACTACATCTAGCATTTTTTTAACAGGTGGCGTTATCAGACTTTCAAGGGCGTCGCTGAATTCCGCAAGTGCACCCTGGGACGGAGTGGGTGTGGAGCGTTGGCGTAGGCCAACAATTTCCTTGCCATATTTGACGTGGATGTCGGGGTCCTTTAGGAGGACATTCCTGACGAAAGCTAGCAGGATGCCAATGTCCGTCATGGTGAGCTGAAGAATATCTATTTTATAAAAGGTCTCATTTGTGCCTATTTTTGCACCTAACAACCTACCTCCCCGGGTGGATGGGCCCGGGGGTTGCTTTTATCTATAATTTAACACTTCCTTTTAGCTTTGTCGTAATCGGGTAAAAAAGGTGAATTTGATATCTAAACCTTATTAACTAACATGAAATACGTCTGTTATATGAAGCAATCCTGAAGGCTCCCACAGACAGGATCGACGCGACTCTGGTAGATCAATTTCCATGAAGCTTCCATAGAAATTGTCACATCGACCAGAGTCGCGTCGTGCCTGTCTGTGGAGCCTTTAATCCACAATCCTTACAAACACTCGAGAGCTTTCGGCCACGTCGATTCGATCTTTTATTTTGGATTAATTTTTTGAGATCTTTACGTTTGAACGTGTACGTTTAAGTTGAGATGTTTTTCGATCGTAGTATCGACACATACTGAACATGAATATTTTATCGAAAAAGTATTAAGTACTACTATCGACATGATGTGCATTGCAGCACTGCTGTAATCCGTAACAGTCCACGACAATTTAGATTTAGCCATAACTAATTCCTAAACCTACTTACACCACAAATGACATAACGTGTTTGTTTAAAACATCAATCTGTTACTGTCATCTTCATACGATTTATAGGAACAGCATGTCGATTCTGTAAAAATCTCACCGTGAAGACTTGCGTGGAGTGAGCTGTCAGTGTCATGCGGTCTCGTTCAATCCCTAACATCAATGGCACTGACAGCTCACACCACGCTCACTTCACCTAAGTTTTCACGGTGAGATGGTTACAGAATAGCACTACTGTACGACGTTTTAAATTAGTTTCGCCCTTTATATATAAATGTGGTTTGTAGTGTAAGCGGACTTGTATGCATTATTTATTACAAAAACGGAACATATAGCCAAAGGCGCTTTTGGTTCACTTTCCAAAAATCGGACAAAATACTGTTTCGTGAACTATATTTATTTGGGTCAAGTGTGACAAATTAGGAGCTACACTTCACTCTGGGAGTCCCACGACACACGACGTTACTATGTCGCAGTGGTAAATAATAAGTAGACTTTGGGTCGAATGACGAGTCATGTTAGAAAATAGAGAAACATGGAAATACATTCATATTTTTGGAGTCGACTGGTTTTATTACTAAGCAGATATTTTCTTATTCAAATAAATAATAATACCAGCCTATAATTGTCCAACTGCAGGTCAAAGGCCTCTTCCCGTGCAGAGAAGGCACGAGCATTGATCACCACACTTGATCTAGATTTCGCGCGATTTCGGATTTATAGTACATTACTATAGTCTGGGTTTCATCACGATCGTTTTACCTTCATCGATGTCAGTAATTTCCAAGGTAAACTCAGATAGATAGAGTACATACGAATTGAAAAAGTCCAGCTGATACAAGACTTGCCCGGATTCGAAGTTTTGAACCCACAACGTTAGTGACGCGAGGCCTTCTTCACCACTGGCAAATAACAACCATTTCAAATGACCAGTTCAATAAAAATTATGAAAATAATTTGAATGACATACGACACTCGCGGCGGATGGTTGTGTGCGTGTGTTCTCCCGCTCCCGCCTAAGTGTTGTGATTCTGTGATTCGTTTTCGTCACGATTACGTGACGTTCTCGTAGTCGCCCCGACTACATCGATTTCAGAACAAACAATTGATTCTGCAAACAAAAAGTGCCTTTTTCAAGGCAATTCTACTTTCTCTTTAACGCACGTTTTATGAGAAGCTTCATTAGGCCCTTTGTGGGTAAAAGCCACAAGTTTCAACCAGCCTTGGGGGATCTCCTAGTCGGCTCTGGTAACAGTTTTGCTTTTCAGCTACTCACCTAGTGTCTTTAGGGTGTGTCTACACCCTTCGCGCTAGACTGGTCAGGGCCCCGTTCGTACAATAAGAATGGCGACGGGTTACAAGCTTAGGGCTCACAAATAGGTACTCACCTCTCTGTCTACACCCGACAGAGAGGGTCACACATCCCCGGGCCCATCCACCCGGGGAGGTAGGTTGTTAGGTGCAAAAATAGGCACAAATGAGACCTTTTATAAAATAGATATTTTTCTGCTCACCATGACGGACGTTGGCATCCTGCTAGCTTTCGTCAGGAATGTCCTCCTAAAGGACCCCGACATCCTCGCCAAATATCGTAAGGAAATTGTTGGCCTACGCCAACGCTCCACACCCACTCCGTCCCAGGGTGCACTCGCGGAATTCAGCGACGCCCTTGAAAGTCCGCTATCGCCACCTGTTACCGAATAAGGCATTCCGGCCATTGTTCCATTAAACAATGCTTCGGCCGGTAATTTGGCCCCCATTGTCTCGTCCGTCATTGTCCCGGCCGCTATTATCTCAGAGACAACGCAGCTGCGCACCGCAGCTGCAATGATGACTCGCCCGGAAAGCATGGACACGTCAGTCCCGCTTTCCGAGGACGAAGCCCTTTCTTCCTCCTCCAGTGAGGACGACATCCAGGTCGTCGGAAAGGGAGGCAAGAGGATGGCCGGCTAACCTGGCCAAGAGACAGGACACGGATGTCCCGCCCCCTTCCCTCTCGCCCAGCTCTCCTCCCACCCCTCCTCCGCGAGCCAGTCGGTCCGCCAAACCAATGGCTTATCCTCCCCCACCCGCTTCGTCCGCGAGGAAACAAAAACCTCCTCCCCCTTATACATTCAAGATAAGTCCAAATGGACAGAAATCTCGAAAATGTGTGTTGATTGCAAGATCAACTACACTAATGCCCGATGCATCCTCCAGGAGATCAAAGTTACAGCCCTCTCGTATTTGGAATTTAGGGATCTTTCCCTGCGTGAAAGGAACTACTCCTTTCACACATACTCCCTTCGAGATGAAACTCCCAATCTCGCTTTCATTAGGCGCGTGCCCAAAGAAATCTCCACCGAGGAGATTAAGAGCGACCTTATTGTAAAAAAGGCGTTCCAGTTTCCGCCGTAAATCGCTTGCATAAAGCGAGGCAGAGCCTCGGCTACGACATGGTCCTGGTCATCTGCGACCCCACTGAAGGTCACCACCCGACCTTCAAGGTGAAGTCGGTCTGCTCTCTCTCGGGTATTTACATCCGGAGACCAAATAGAGCTCACATGATTGGTGAGTGTCATCGCTGCCAAATGTACGGTCACTCGCAGTCCAACTGCTGTGCGACCCCTAGATGCATCAAGTGTCTAGGCGAGCATGGCACCGCCGACTGTTCTCGTCTTAAACATAGGAAGCAATGTGCAGAGCCTCCGAGCTGTGTACAATGGGTCCAATCAGGACACCCGGCTAATTACCGGGGCTGTCTTAAAGCCCCGAAGTCCTCTTCCCCTAAACTCGCAAAACGCGCAAGCGATCGCCAGAACAGGGATAGCCCCAGGCGATAGCGTCCCTCTACTCAGATGCCCGAACGTCTCAGTTCTCAATCCTCAAAGGCCCTCTCCCTGGGCAAATCTTAATCACCTCAAAGCTCCCGCAGCTTCGGTGCCTTCTCAACCCGCTCAACCCGCTGAAATTCCAGCGCTGATGGCTACCGACATTCCAGCTCCTTATGCAACCCCCGCGGCCCCTACGGCCTCTCCGGTTGCACTGCAAAGAGCCTAGGGCCAGGACAGCGCCCAAATAATAATCAGCACATACGCGGCCCTCTACACCACCGCCGCGGACAAAATGGCTGAAGAAATCGTTGCTGCTCTCTTCATCTAATGGAAAAATAGACCCACCTCCGTATGAAAATCATTTAAATATAAAAAATCAATGGATAACACAAGAATTAATTTCAACAAACCCCGGTTCATTAAATTAGGCTTTTTCAACGCAAATGGCGTTTCAGGTCATCGCGATGAGATCGCCGCTTTCTTCCGCGACCTTCAGCTTGACATCCTTCGCATACAGGAAACCTTCTTAAAGTCTCACCACCGAAACCCAAACATTAAACTAGTTACTATAAACTAGTTCGCAACGACAGGTCTCGATGCCACAAGGGTGGCACCCTAATCTACTATAGAAAATCTTTGTATTGCATCCCTATAGACCAAACTCTCCTCTCTCATCTGGAGAGCTCTATCTGTCGGCTCGGTAAGACCGGTCACCAACCGATCACTATCATTTCCGTCTGTATCCAACCAGACAATGGTCCGGAGGATCCCATCTCACTCCAAAAGGACTTCATTGCCCTCTTCGGTATGAGTGACTCCGTCATCTTGGCGGGGGATCTTAATGCCAAACACCCGGCATGGAATAGTAGCACGACTCTTACCAGAGGTAGGATCGTCTTCAAGTTAGGCGAATACCTTAACTTTGACGTCATCGTTCTAATGAGCCTGAAAAAACTTTCAGGAAATCCCAACCAGCTTCCCGATGTACCAGATTGTAGCGCTGCTCAAGAATTTAAACCTCCGTTTGCAATCTATAGAGACGTTCCACGAGCTTAACTCTGACCACAACCCAGAAGTCATGCATCTTGCCCCTAACTTGGGCCCGATCGATCCCAACCACCCCTCTCAGATCCAGATGATAACCGACTAGGGGAAAGTAAGCGAAAGACTGAACTCCACAACGTCGCCTCACTTGGACACCATCCCCGATCACATACTGTCAGTAGACAAAGCTCACCTGAACAAGGTCATAGCTAAATTCGAACGGAGAGCCTCCCTCCCATCCGTCGAAGATTCCGATGATCCTCTGCCTCCCGTCACTCCAGACGAAGTGCACGACATCATTAAAAGGCTCCACGCACGGAAAGCCACCGGTTCGGACGGTATTACTAATAGGGTATACAAACTCCATCCTGCTCCTCTAATAATGCTTATGACCGCCATCTTGAATGGCGCCTTGAGCAACAACATCTTCCCACAAGCGTGGAAAGAAGCAACCGTCATCGGTATCCCAAAGCCAGGCAAGCCAAAGTCTGAGCACTCTAGTTACCACCCCATTAGCTTACTCAACTTTCGCGTCAAAATCTACGAGTGGTTTTTTCTCTTTCTTAGTCTCAAAGAGTATGCCGAAGCAAAGAGCCTCCATACCCAAAGAGCAGTTTCCGAACCCAACGCTCGGGCATCCACCATGTCAAGTACACAGTAAAGTAGAGCACTTGTGCGCTGGTATGCAGCGTAACGCGAGGACGGGTATGCTATTCTTCGACATAGCGAAAGCCTTCGACAAAGTCTGCCACAACGGCTTGTTATACAAGCTTTACCAACTCGGAGTGCCAGATCATCTCGTGCCTATCTTACGAACCATTTGGTCGAATCGCACCTTCCGCTATCGCATCGAGGGTGCACTTTTGTCCCCTCACCCTATTCGCGCCGGTGTCCCTCAGGGTTCCGTTAAATCCGATATCCCTAAAAGTAAAAAAGCTCAGTTGGCTCTCTTCGCCAACGACACTGCCGTTTACTATACAGGTCACTGTCCCAAAGCTGTAGCTCGTACTTTCCAAACCTCCGCAAACGTCTGAAGCTCTAGGTTCCGGAGATGGAGAATCGAGGTAAACCCCGAAAAGAATCAGGCGGTTTTCTTCTCGAGACGTTTTCGATTTCCCCTCTCCCTTCCCAGCCCGATCACTATATACGGCAAGCCGATCCTTTGGGAGAAGCAAACCAAATACCTAGCCGTGATCCTAAACCAAAATCTCACTTCTTTCAAGGAGCACATAAGGGCGGTTCGTGCGCGCGCCTCCTTCGCTCTTAGTAGACTCCATTTCATACTAACAACCCGTAGTAAATTGTCACTAAAATGCAAACTGCGCATCTATACCGCAGTCATCCGTCCCATCGTGACCTATGCCTGCGTTGTTTTTGCGCACGCTAACCCACGTCATCTTCATAAGATGCAGACCCTCCAGAACCGTTTCCTCGTAAAGGTCACGGGTGCCTCCTACTATGTCCGTAATATTGATCTCCACGTCGACATTCAAATACCCACCACAAACCAGTTCATGAAACGCTTATCTAAGCGTTTCTTCGACTGTGGCATCAAGCACCCAAATCGCCTGATTTCAGCGGCCGCCCGCTATACTCCCTCCCGCATTAGCATTATTCGCCGACCAAGGCATACCTTAATCACTCCCGACGACGCCATTACTCTAAACAATCCCAAAACCCGATCGCCGTCCTACCGTCCTCGTCGCCGTGGCCTGCCGGGACGCCCAAACTCACGCCCTCCCCGACCCTTGCTCGAGCCAGCCCGCTCCGCTGAGCCTGTAGCTTTAAATTCGTCCCTAAATAACACCAATCCTGATCAACCAGTCCCTTTCTGCCCCCTTCCAGTTACGCCCTAAGCCGAGGTCCGTACCCCACAGGGGGTGCTCTTGGCGTGTAGTTGCTTAGTTTTAAGTTTTTAAGTACTGGCTGGAGGCCTTAATTTATTAGGGCAATCACAGGCAAGTCCGTTTAAGCAGACGACATCCTCATAGGTTGACCTGCGAGATGCCAATTCCATAAAAAAAGTTGAAGGGCATAAATTGTTAGATAATTTGCGAAAACGACAAATAAATAATAAGGAAAATAATACGCTACCAAAACATGAAAATATGCAGAACAACAATAAAACTACCCAGTTGGGTCCCGGCAAGGTCGGGGAATCACACACCGCCACGAATACGTTGAGGGCTGACGCCGGTCAGCCCTCAACGTATTCTGGGGGCGGCAACGGACTGCAACATGTCGACGCGCACTTCAGCGCCCACAATCCAGGCAGCGACCAACGCTCCTACGAACCAAACACCGGCTGCGACTTACGCGCCTAAACACGTAGACTCGGCCGCGATCAACGCGCCAGTACCCACAACCCAACGTATGCTTCCCAGTCGAGTCTCTAGCAATAGAGCGACAAGACCGACATAGGCAGAGGGCGACATGGAAGGATGACGGGCCTGGCAGTTCTACCACCCTCCCGGTTGATAGTCCAGGAACCGTGGATCAGGAACAGTAGAATATGCGGCCTCGGCAACATCGGAGGTAAGCTAATTCTCGACACACACAATTCAGATAAACCAAGAACCTGCGCCCAAAGAAATTCCTACCACACCACTCACTCAGTTCTGTTCCAGAGACCTGACAGCTGTCAAGCTCCAGACCGAAGGCAACGTTCCCGATGTTGTACTGGCCTCGGTATACATGCCAGGCGAGGACGCAAGCTGCCCGCCAAAAGAGATGGCCGACCTGGTACAACACTGCGAGCGCGCCAACCTGGTCCTGGTCATCTGCACCGACTCAAACGCTCACCACCCACTCTGGGGCAGCGACGCACCGAACTCCAGAGGAGAGGTACTATCCACCTTTTATTCTCTACTAACCTTAACATTGTTTACCGTGGTGCTGAACCCACTTGGGTCACAGTCCGAGAACAAACAATCGTAGACCTAAAACTCGCAACAGAAAATGCGACAAACCTGATCGCAAACTGGCACGTATCCGACGAGACTTCTTGCTCAGACCACGGAAGTATTCGTTTTACATTAACTATAAGTAAAAACAGTACGGAGGTGGAACCCACATCGCACCAATGTACCCGGGTATAAGGGCCTCCTAGCCTCCCTGCTAGTCAGACATTTATCACAAGTAACCATAAGAGACCCCGCATAACTAGAATACACCGTGAACAAACTATTAAGATATCTAACCGAAGCATATCTTGCATGCTGCAAACTAAGAGCGCCTAAAACCAACAGCGAGAGGAACCCATGGTGGAACGCTGAACTTAGTATACTTAGAGATGCATTACGTAAGCAATTCAACAGAGCCAAAAACACCAGGCTCCCAGACGACTGGGAGTCATACAAAGAGACCCAACATATATACAAAAAGCAAATCAGAACTGCCAGAAGAACAGCATGGCGGAAATTCTGCGAATCCATCGAAACCAACAATGAAGCCGCAAGGGTAAGGAAAATCCTATCAACTGATCAGGACCGAATGCTAGGCGCCCTGAAAAAACCCAGCTACGCAGGGGGGCGTTCTCTCGCCGCTTCTGTGGAACTTGGTTGTAGACAGCCTCATCAGAACACTGAATGACAAAGGCTACTTTTCTGTAGGCGATGCCGATGATATGACCATAATAATAAATGGCATCCACGAAAATACTCTATGCAACATAATGCGCCAAGCCTTGAAAAAAGTAGAGGACTGGTACAACAGACACCAGCTATCTGTCAACCCCACAAAAACCGAACTGATTCCACACACCTACTACATCACTACAAAAGCCAGCATATCTCTGTGGCAGATCAAGCGAATGCTTGGCAGAAACTGGGGGATTAACTCCAAGGTCACCCACTGGCTATACACTACTGCCATTCGACCAATTATCACGTACGGCTCGTTGGTCTGGTGGCCTAGGACAGAACTGAGTACAGCCCAAAGAATCTCGAAAAACTGTAGCGGTTTGCTTGTGTTGCAATCATTAGCTGCATGAGAACTACACCCACTGCTGCCCTACAGGCAATGCTTGAGCTGCCACTTACAGCTCATCGTGCGGGAGGAGACGACCCTGGCTGCCTTCAGGCTCCATATATCGGGAACCCTAAGCAAAGATTCTAGGGTCAGGCACATACGAATAAAGGAGGATGCGGACAAACGACAACCAATGTTGGTATCACCCTGCGATAAAACCCCGAAGCGACACTTCTTTCAAAAGCACTACAACATTGTACTCTCAGAGTATACACCGACGGCTCAAAGACCGGATCTGGGACCAGAGTCGGAGTCTTCTCACACGACCTTAATATAAACTTATCAAGTTCGCAGGGAATGATCAACACCGTCTATCAGGCGGAGTGTGTGGGAATTATGCAAGCGGCGCATGCCATAGGAACCAGGAAAGTTACGGACACTCATATACGCATATTATCCGACAGCGCCTCAGTATTCCAATCACGGGAGAAAAAGTATATAACCTCGAGTATAATACTAGAATGTCACAGGGCTCAAGAACGAGTAACGAAATCCAACCGCAACACAGTGACACTGCAATGGATAAAAGGACACAGCGGATCACTAGGCAACGATGCAGCTTACGAACTAGCCACGAGAGCATGCAGCGCGTCGGCCTGCGGGCCTGAAACCATCATACCCATCCCCTTCAACCAGATACGCAGGTGGCTGCAGGAGTCCACCCACACGCAAGCCGAGAGGTATTGGACATCGGCACCAGGCTAAAGGCAGTCCAAGGAAGCTTTGCCATAATTAGATGGCAGGCTGACCAGACTTTTGTTGAGCCTAGACAGAAATGGCCTGCGCCTGGTGACGGGGACCATCACAGGACACTGCTCGCTAAACAAACACTTTGACACAATAGGCATGACGGACAGTCCCCTGTGCAGAGCTTGCATGGAGTCGGACGAGACCGTCGCGCATGTGCTCTTTGAGTGCACAGGCGTTACCCAGATTAGGACAGAAACCCTCGGGACACACGGATCTTACACAAATGTTCTCCACAGACCAGAAGCTTTGATCGGCTTCTGAAGGGAGGTGGGCTGGTTGGAATAATAACCACCGACGGCCGCCATGGCCCACGTACTATGGTCCACAAGAAGGACTAAGTGCGGAAACCAAACCCTCTAACATGGAACATTATACGCTACCAATGACCGTGGGCGGGATAGCGTGAGTTAATTTGAGTATGCCGAGAGAGTACATCAAAACTGGCATGACCCAACCTTGTTTCCGAATGATAGAAGACTATTTAATACTTGCTTCAGGTGGCCAAAGAAGCGCTCCTACAATGATTGGTTCATGTCAGTAACATTGATGCCAAACGCTTCCGACAATCCAACTCGTAGGTTTCGGATGCGGAGAGGGACCATGTCCCCTCGCTTTACATGCATGACCGCACATTTGTCCACACCAAATTCCATCCTGATTGCGCTTCTGAAAGTTTCAGCTAGTAATAAAGGCTGCAAAATAAGCTTTACCCCATTTCCTTTTTAAAAAACATGCCAATCACAGTCTAATCATTCGTTCACAGAACTTTACTGATACTGTTAGCCGGCATCATCCGACTGCTAAGCAATGGCTTCTCTCCATCAATTGCAGCTCATTCGATCTTGGGGTCCACTGATCGTTTTTTCCAGCTCGTTCCGCCATCTTCTACGGGGTCTGTCGCAGCGCCTTCTAGCTGTATCAGGACTCCACAACATAGTGGTTATTTCGGCCTTCAGTTCACAGAACTTTAAATAATATAAGTATCCAAGCAAACAAGCTATTATTCGATAAATTGTATATTTACTAGTTTATCTATTTATTTTCCTAAATGCCTAGTCTTTTAACACTTTTATCCACCCTGCAACAGCGACAAACCGCCGAGCTATCGCGTCGTTATTACAGGCAATCACAGCTCCTAACTTTACTATCGAAGCGCGTCCCCAGAGCACTTAGCTGTTTGCTACTTGATCAACAAGTCCACCGTATAATGCAACTGCACTATAAACATCCGCTGAATTATGTAGCAGGATTCCCTAGAGATTTGCCTTGTAAAAGTAGATACTTACACACTTATTAGACTCATGAAGATAATGCTAGTGGAACTTCACCTGTTCAAAGTTTCATCTAAAAAGTCACATCACAAGTTAAAATAAAAGCGACGTCATAGTCACTTGTATTAAATACTATTCGACTTGAAATAAGAACAAAGCGATGTTCCGATATTATTACAGACGCAAATAAAACGAACAACTTATATATGAAGCACGAAATTCAATAATCTAAATGCTGTAAGCACGGTCAAGAAAAATGTGCGCACTACGTCTACTTTCCGTTTTAGAGTCATTTCATACAACTGTCAAAGAATTACAGTAACTTGCTATTTGAATATACGGAACTATTAATTCGAAATGCTTTTAATTTGATAAGCAATTCAAATATGTAGGTACAAATACTATATCAATTTAGAAAATTCCAATATAAGAATCGATTTCAAAACAAAGAAGCGCCGCTTAGTAAATCGAAACTTGGTTAATTAGCTAAGATAAATCCATTAAACATATTTTGTAATGACCCTATTGCTTTATGTCTACACAACACTCTAAGAGCCGATTTCACCAATGTAACTGAATATAGTGATCTGCACATCTAAATCGCGCGGAAGAAAACGTGCTAGCAGTGAAAAACTAGATGAAATTTTGGAATGGTGCCGTGATATGATAAACAATTTTGGAGCAGGCTCGTCTCGTCGTGTTTACGATATCATTAAAGATGATGAGTCAAGGATTTATCACCTATTGATAAATCCTTGGCTCATCATCTTTAACGATAATCAAGAGTGTTCTTAGCTATAATTCAAGAAAATCTTTTCAGCCGTTTGAAGATGGTCAGCTCTTTTGTAGTCGATGAAGCGATGTGAGCATCTTCCACAGGGCTGATCGAGTCGAAGTTCGGCATTACACTACTTTATTACCGTCACTCGACGCGACGATGCTTTGATCAAAATATTACCTACAACTTAAAGGTCTAATGCCTATTATTTGTTAACTTTTTATTGTTAAAGGTTTTCCAAAAAAAAAAAAAAAAACTTTTCAACATCAGATTTTTGTACAAGTCAAGCAAATTATTAGGTTCTACCTACTTTATTTTAATGTTTAGTTTGAAATGGGTTGATGTTGTCCTTTTATTTAAATGCCAAAGTCTCTTCCATCCATTATATCATGAACGCTACTTATAGTTATTTTGTATATACCAAACCCGCCCTCCATACCATGGTACCTAGCACCATGGGCCCGCCTCATGACATGGGACTTAAACATAACTTGCGAAACGTGAGTGTAGTACATTATAGTTACACATTTGCAAACAAGGCTTAATATGACCTTTAAGTTGAAACCATGTAGGATGCCAAGAGTATTTGCAATTTATTGTTTAGCGTACTGTGCAATACAAAACAGTAGGTAATACTTAGCATAATATTACAAAATTAAAGTCGCTTTTTGTGTCTGTCTGTGTGACCGTGTTGTTCTTCTATCCAACAAAACCGATTTTGATGTGGTTCTCACCATCATTTAGGGCCGAACCCAATAACATTTACATCTCAAATTTTGGCGTACTGCATATAGAAAAACACATCAATCTCTGGTTTTAACGTCCCAATAAAAGTAAAGTATGCGACCCTATAACGTTTTGACAGCTATTTGTTTAACAGGGACAGATAGAATTGTATTGTCTATCATCAGTAGCTATATGTCTCAGGTTATTGACCATTAGAGAATTTATTTCGGGAGGTTTATTTGTATAATATTAAATACACAATAAAATACAGAAATCTCGATGGTTTGTCAAGTCGTAAAATCCGTGCGAAGCAGGGTGGCTAATTACTCATAAAAGAAAAAAACAATTTTCTTTCTTTCAGATAAAGCCCATTCGCCATGCCTCACACCAAGATTCTATGAGTAATTGTATCATTTGGAATAACTTACTATTTGATCTGCGTGTTTGTGTATAATGATAATTTTGATAAAGATGAACAAATTTGTTGTTCACCGTTATCTTTGGACCTTTTTACATTGTATTATATTTCAATATGTTTACCGCTTAGCACATGTGGAACATTTTAATGTTTATTAGTTTTTAAACCTCTTCAAATGACCAGTTCAATAAAAATAATAAAAATTATTTGAATGACACACATATTTCGATAATTTACTTAAACGACAAATAAATAATAATACAAATAATACGCTACCGATGACCGTGGGCGATGCATAGCGATGCAGTCAGCAGCGTACGGACCTTCCTATCCAGAGCGGTGAGTTCGATTTGAGTCCATTTGAGTGTGCCGAAACAGTACATGAAAACCGGCATGACCCAACCTTTGAAGGCGCTCCTACAACGATTGCTTCATGTCATTTACATTGATGCTACAAATCTATACCAATCACACATAATCATTCGATCACAGGACTTTGATACTGTTTGCTGGCATCATCCTACTGCCAAGCAGTGGCCTCTTTCCATCAATTGCAGCTCTTTCGATCCTGGGGTCCACTGTTTGTTCCAGCTCGTTCCGTCATCTTCTACGGGATCTGTTGCGTCACCTTCTAGCTGTATCCGGACTCCATAACTTAGTTATTTCGGCTCTCAGTTCAAAGAACTTTAAATAATCTAAGTATCCAAGCAAACTAGCTATTTATTTATTTATTTTATTCGATTCACCAACGTTCGCATACACTAAAGAAATTACAGAAAACAACATCAAATAAAGAACTAAATGTAACAAACAATTATAGGTAAATACAGCATTTTCTTATTATTATCTACTAGTTGAACTATCCTAAAATAAAGCAGTTAAAATATTACTATAAAAACAGAAAACAAAGAGAAACAGCAGTCTCATAACCTAATAATTAACAAAAATTAAAATTATTTTAACTTTCGACACAAATGATCAAGAACTTTCGATCGGAACCGACCAAGTGAGTCCATATGAACATCTACCAGATCACAGCACTCGTTCATGAGCCTACACATTCTTGGCAGTGGTGAATTTGCTCTGTACACGGTTCTTCCGCGCGGTGGATAGAAAGCGGTGATACGATTGGGGGGGTATCTGGCAGGGACCTTGTAATTTATCCTACTCAGGAAATTGGGAGTGACTGAATCATATTGTTTAAAATGTTGTCATGAATAGACAATCCGACAATTCTCTTCGACTAGACGGAGGAAGTCATGCCAAATTTCGCCAATTTATCCGAGTAAGATGCTTTTTTTGTTACTCTGTGAGAACTATATACCAAGTGCCACATGAACCGTTTCTGAATCCTTCCAGCTATTATTAGGTATATTGACTAGTTTATCTATTTATTTTCCTAAATGCCTAGTCTTATAACACAAACTTTTATCCACCCTGCAACAGCGACATACCGCCGCGCCACCGCGTCGTAATTACAGGCAATCACAGCTCCTAACTTTACTATCGAAGCGCGTCCCCAGAGCACTTAGCTGTTTGCTACTTGATCAACAAGTCCACCGTATAATGCAACTGCACTATAAACATCCGCTGAATTATGTAGCAGGATTCCCTAGAGATTTGCCTTGTAAAAGTAGATACTTACACACTTATTAGACTCATGAAGATAATGCTAGTGGAACTTCACCTGTTCAAAGTTTCATCTAAAAAGTCACATCACAATTAATATTAAAATAAAAGCGACAGATGGAATTAGATGTTTCCGACTGTACCGTCTGTCATAGTCACTTGTTTTTAATACTATTCGACTTGAATTAAGAACAAAGCGATGTTCCGATATTAGTACAGACGCAAAAAAAAAACAAAGAACTTATGTATGAAGCACGAAATTCAATAATCAAAGTGCTGTAAGTACGGTCAAGAAAAATGTGCGCACTACGTCTACTTTCCGTTTTAGAGTAATTTCATACAACTGTCAAAGAATTACAGTAAGTTGCTATTTGAATACATGGAACTATCAAATCAAAATGCTTTTAATTTGATAAGCAATTCACATTAAGTAGGTACAAATTTTATATCAATTTAGAAAGTTACAATATATGAATCGATTTCAAAACAAATGAGCGCCGCTTGGAAATCGAAACTTGGTTAATTAGCTCCGATAAATCCCCTATACATATTTTGTAATGACCCAATTGCTTTATGTCTACACAACAATCTAAGAGCCGATTTCACCAATGTAACTGATCGCGATCAGCATATCTAAAACGCGTTCAAGAGCTGTTAGTGTCAATAATTCATAGAAAATAATGACACTGACAGCCCTTAAACCTAGTTTGTGTGCTCATCGAGTTGTAATTGTTTCAACTAGTTGGTCAACCAGTCTTAAAGCATGTAGCTGAATACCAAGCCTGGACCAGTATTTAACGTGGAGCGACTACCTATATAGTGACTTACACCTAATTACGGGGTACCACGATACCGCTTGGTAAGACTGGTGGTTGGCTGCCAGACTTTTGGGATTCTGGCTACCCGTAACGACTATCAAAGGTCTACCAATGTTCTCCGAGGCATCGTTAAAAACACTATCTGCGACGGTAATTTTTCTTCTAAAAGAAGCATGGTGTTTTATTTTGGTAAATCGGAAAATGTAAACATAAATAGGACTGAATGATAATGTGCAATGTGTTGGTCGAGTCTCATCTCTCAATATGTCTTGTACCTACATAGGCACACATTACTTCAGTAGGTAACTATACATTAGTTCATGGGGTTTATTATTATTTATGACTAGCGACTGGTTACACATACGTGTAGAATGTCTCATAACACTAAGAAACGTTTAAAACTAAACGCAAATAACAAGCTATAAGTATAAATTAGATGTAAATTTTTATGCAGATAAAAGTTGTTCAAACAAAATCAGACACAGGTTCGAGGTTCCAAATTTCAGGATGATGTACTTACTTTGTAGTAGTCCACAGAAATAAAAAGATAGAACCAGTTTGGGTCCGTGAAGGTTTATTTAGTCTCAAGTTGTGTTCGGACTCAATATATCTGAATTTAAAGATTTAAGCAATGGCAAAAAGTAAAATACAGATTTAAAAAAAAACTTTGCTTTTGGCTTGTTTTATTTTATTTAACACTATTTAGGTTTTTCCCGCGGCATCGCCAGCGTGGATGTCGGTAAATTGCCCTGGGGAACGGACTACCGCGATTAAAAATAACCTAGATCTTAATCCAGGTTATAAAATATTTTTGTGTCAAATTTTATCCAAATCCGTTCAGCCGTTTTAGCACCAATCCGGAACATACATCCAGGCAAACTGAAACGAACTTCGTTACTACCTGGCCACTCAGAAAGTATTGCAAAAAAAAGGTTTTGTGTATGAGAGACTGGCCAGTTATAGTCTAATTTGAAAATATGATTACTTGTAAGTAAAATAATAATTTTTAATAATATTTCTAATATACTTTCTAATTTAAAATTTCCCAACACATTGTTTTGTGAGCTAATTTAAATAATTGTGTCTCTTTAAAAAATGGATCGGCGCCGGGAACAATTTCGTGCTATGATTTTGTACGATTTCGAGTGTCGCCTGAAACCGGACGAATCGCATGATATACTTCAAATGCCAATAATGGATGAAGGCCCTTCTAAGGCAACCGCGTATCGTTGGTATAACGAATTCAAGCGCGGTCGACTAACTTTAGGCCATGAAGAAAGAAGTGGTCGCCCTTTGACGGCTATTACGGAAGAGAACTTGCAAGCAGTGAAAAATTTAATGTTAGACTGGATTAAATTTTGAAGTGGTGCCATGATATGATAAACAATTTTGAAGCAGCTCGTCTCGGCGTGTTTACGAAATCATTACAGATGAGTCTTGGATTTGTCAATACGATTTTCAATTTGACTGGCTACTTGGTGTCAATTCCTTTACGGAACCAAAGAAGCATCAACGCTGAATGGTATACTACCAAATGCTTGGCAGAAGTTTTTCTGTCTACTGCTCCACCACGACAACGCACCTTCGCACACCGCGCTCAAAACGAGGGACTTCCTGGACAACACACCGGTCACACTCCTGGGTCACCCTCCTTACAGCCCTGACCTAGTATCGTTTGACTTCTTTTTATTCCCGAAAATAAAAAATCTGCTCAAAGGGATAAAAAATTTCGTCGCCGGAAGATGCACTGTCAGCGTTCGAGCAGGCTGTAAACGAGGTGTCTACGGCGGGCTGGAAAAAGTGTTTCGGAAACAACAAACGGTGTTGGTTCAGAAGCATGAAACTTTGTATAAAGGCTAGAGGAGAGTACTTTGAAAAGGTTTAATACAAAATATTTACTTTAAGAACATTTATTTTTATTTTCCCACGCATTTTATTTTTTTATGTAATAATTTAACAACACGCCTCTATTCCCTTGTTGTCATGATGTTTCAGTATACCATAAATATTAAAAATGGCATGTCTTAAATGGACAGTCTATGAATAGTCTATAACAGTCAGATACCACGTATACTATGTTTCGTGGTGTCTCTGCTTTGGTGAATCCCCTCTAATATATAATGACTGTTATTGTTCTTCGAAACCTAAGCAAGTTCTCATTGTATAATTGATAACGCAAACACTCAATACGATTAACTGTACGATTAACTCAATAGGTTATCATCACTCATTAACTTATTCATAAACCGGTCAAGTTCATGTCGGACGTTAGCTCCGATGGTTCCGTACCACCCGTAATTTACGCTTTTTTTAAAGTCCTTTATATCTTAAATTACCCAAATTTATGCTCAGCATTTGACTTTGTTCTTCAGCTGCATCCAGGAACACTGTATAACGAAAAACTTTTAAAACTGTTTCCTTAAAAAGGGATCAAACGAAGCTAGCTCTTATTTATACAAAAAGGGCTTGTCAGATTAATTGATCTGATCTTGTTGACAAACTTTTAAAATTGTGTCCTTTAAATGGGATCAAACGAAGCTTGCTCTAACTTTTACAGACTGAGAGTTACTTGACCAGTCCGAAGATCAATGTTTAAGACTATGTTTAACCTACGCTATGTTATCAATATTTCGGTAGCTATTTTGCTGCCTATTATTTGCACAAGATCTCAAAGGAACAAGAATATGTGAATATTTGTATTGCCCACTTGCAATAACTACTATGGTCGAAGGTGTAGAACTTTTCTAGTTCCAACTATTTTAACCTTCCAGCCGATATAAACAGTTGTATCACAAAAACAGCATTTAAAAATAAAATACAGAATGATCTCTTTCATTTGTTTCGTCAAAGTTTCATTATAGAGAACATTAAAAAAAAAGTAAAACTGGTAAGTCTGTACGATAAAATAAAATAAAATGCAAAAGAGTCAGATATAATATATGTAAGGCACTGTAGATAGTTTAGAGTAAATACTTACAACTAAAGAGTGTAAAATAAGTATAAATGCATTTAAAAAAAAGGAGCTACGTCTGCCAAAAAACGGCATTGCAGTTTGGCAGAGGTTTAGGTTTTGTAAAAATATATTTTTTTGTGAATAAACACTTTTTTTTTTTTTTTTTTTTAATTTAATCAAATTATTGATAACAAAACTTAGCAAAACAGATGTAAGATTTGGTAAACCTAAAATAGTGAATTTGATTTCTGTGCGTTTACAAATAAACATTACTTTAAGTACGGAACCCTTAAAATATTAATAATTCGTTATTTCGAGACAAAAAACATAAGAACAGAACGCCTTCGTCTCCAGTTCACTTCCTTCTTTAATCTTGTGCAGTGACATCGGTTTCCATCCATCAAGCAGTCAGAAAAGTCAGACATATCCGACCTTCTGGGTTTTATAAGTGGAGTGAGGATCCAAGGAAGTTGTTATATCAGCCAAACATCGTTTTTCATAACCTGAAAAACGCTTGCAGGCGTACTAAGTGTTTGCACACTTGAGTGATTTAAAGGTATAAAAAAAAAAATACTAACCCACTTGGAAACAGAGGAGTGTTATAAGTTTAACGCGTGTATCAGTGTATCTGTGTGTCTGTGTTTATGTCGGTACCATCGTAGCTCCCAAACAGCTGAGCCGATTTTGTTATTTTTTTTTTTCGTTCGAAAGCTGATGTAATCGAGTGTGTTCTTAGCTGTAATTCGAGAAATTCTTTTCCGCCGTTTGAAGATGATTAGCTCTTTTCTAGTTGATGAAGGGATGTGAGCATCGTCCACAGGGCTGATCGAGTCGAAGTTCGCCATTCTACTTCATAAATACCGTCCCTCGACGCGACGATGCTTTGATCAAAATATTACCCACAACATAATGGTTTTTGTCGAAGGTTTCTAAAAAAAAATCTGTTTAACTTTTCAACATCAGATTTATGTACAAGTCAAGCAAAGCAAGAAATTACGTTGTACCTTCTTTATTTTAATGTGTAGTTTGAAATGGTTTGATGTTGTCCTTTTATTTAGATGCCAAAGTCTCTTCCATCCATTATATCATGAACGCTACTTATAGTTATTTTGTATATACCAAACCCGCCCTCCATACCATGGTACCTAGCACCATGGGCCCGCCTCATGACATGGGACTTAAACATAACTTGCGAAACGTGGGTGTAGTATATTATAGTTACACATTTGCAAACAAGGCTTAATATGACCTTTAAGTTAAAACCATGTAGGATGCCAAGAGTATTTTCAATTTATTGTTTAGCGTACTGTGCAATACAAAACAGTAGGTAATACTTAGCATAATATTATAAATCAAAGTCGCTTGTTGTGTCAGTCTGTGTGACCGTGTTGTTCTTCTATCCAACAAAATCGATTTTGATGTGGTTTTCATCATCATTTAGGGCCGAACCCAATAACATTTACATCTCAAATTTTGGCGTACTGCATATAGAAAAACCTATCAATGTCTGGTTTTAACGTCCCAATAAAACCAAAGTATGCGACTGTATAACGTGTTGACAGCTATTTGTTTAACAGGGACAGATAGAATTGTACTGTCTATCATCAGTTACTATATGTCTTAGGTTATAGGTCGTTAGAGAATTTATGCCGGGAGGTTTAAATACACAATAAAATAAAGAAATCTCGATGGTTTGTCAAGTCGTAAAAACTGTGCGAAGCAGGGTGGCTAGTTACCTACTCATAAACGAATTAAACTATTTTCTTTCTTTCAGAGAAAGCCCTTTCGCCATGCCTCACACCAAGAGCAACGTACGAGAAACTTTAGCATTTGTAATAACTAACTATTTGATCTGCGTATTGGTATATAACTATATTTTTGTAAAAGAAAAAATTAATATTCGCCGTTATATTTGGACATTTTTACATTGTATTGTTTATCAATATGTATTCCGCTTAGTGCATGTGTAACATTTTAATGTTTTTTAGTTTTATTAAAAATGTGAACCTACATTTTTTATTGAGTGTGGGGTTTGTTACTATCAGATTAACACTATAATCTAAACTGTAAAAATACATATTTTTATCAAAAATACCTACAATAGAATAGAATTTGACGATGTCGGAAACCACACAAAAGATAAACTCACGCCTTTATCGCCTTTATACAAGGGTCCGTGAGTTTCTAAGAGCAATTATAGCATGTGTAATAACATACTATTTGATCTGCGCATTGGTATATAATGATAGTTTTGATAAAAAACATATTTGATGTTGACCGTAATCTTTGGACCTTATCACTTTATTGTATTTCAATATTTTTACCACTTAGTGGTAAACATACTCACGTTTATACGTCAAAAATGGCGCTAACTATCGTCAAACCAATAAAAGCATAGTATCCGAAAAATTCTTTCCCTATCGTCCGTAAAAAATAACGATTACAGTGACCCACTGGATAACATCATTTCTTTCTATTCGTCTCATTTTCTTTTGTTGTATTCGTCTTTATTCCGTTGTTTTTTATGCTGTGAAATAACGCTTTGAATATAACGAACGTCAAACATCTTATGAAATCGTTAGTGCATTTGTAACCTATTATTTTCATTAAAAAATGTAAAAATTGAACATTTTAAAGATGGTTTTATTGTGAGTGAGGTTTGCGACTGTCAGGTTAACACTCTAATCTAAAATGTAAGCTCTGTATGCACTGGAATTTGGTTTACAAATGAAATTCATACTTGAATCCATATTTCTGTCAATAATACCTGCAAATGAATAGAATACTCGATTTTCTCTTTCGGTTCTTTGGTTCTTTTATTTTCTATACAATAGACTGCAGGTTAGACCTACACGCATATTTCGTAACATATTTACAATCATAAATTTATTACAATCCGTATCTTTACGTTGACGTCGAGGTGGGGCTTGCGCGCTTCGAACTCTAGGTCTATGCCGGTAGAGTTTACTTTTCCGGGACAGGTCTACGGTGAGGCGCCAGACCAAGTATAAACAACGTTAATAACGCACTGAATATTGTTGAACAGTCAAGAAATTAAAGGCATTGGCCATTGTAGGTGTGTTACAGAGTAAGGTTGCAGGGTGAGCGTTGCATAGACCAGGGAAGCATAGCACAAGAGGGGCTAAATTAACTGGGTTACAGCAGGTTATAAACAATGCTGTTAATGATAAAAATGATGAGATATATTCAATTGAAGTCATAAATAAAAAAATCTACAGTAACGAAAACAGAGTTGTTATTGAAAAAAAATTAAAACATTGTATACAACCCACACTGTGTGTTAAGTCCACGATTAATGTTAGAACACGCAATAGATCAATGTTAGACAATCATGTTATTACATACTTCGAACGCCGCTGTATTGGCAAGTGCTGAACCTATGGACGGCTGTATTTATCTGTGGACAGTTTGGATATCTAAAAAAGTATAAACCGTAGTGACTTAGTTTGAGCGCATCCACAATGTATTTTTGTCATAGACCAACACTAATTAGCTGTCATGTTGTTTTTTGTTGAGGATAGAAATGTATCCACCGTTCAATGTTTTTATCGAAACAGGGTAAGTTTTTTACTCAATTAACATTATTGTAATCTTTGAAATCACTAATAGATAATAGCTTGCAACTGTTTTATAAATTTTACAGTTTCGTTGTTATTTTATATTATATTTCATTCTAATTCGGCAATAAATATCGAGACTAGTGATCATTATACTTTTTGAGGGTAGATTTGAACCTGTGGACAAAACCATAAATGTACCTGTGAACTGTCCATAGGTACATTTATGCAGGCTGATATGGAAATTAAAAGTGGATGTTCTGTCCGTAACGCATCGTTTAAATTCAAAATACCAAAGTCAACCATTTTCAAATATGCGCAATAAAATAAAATAAAATGTTCTTGGTGAAAATACTATAGAAATTTACACAAATGACGTTAAAATAGTGTTTCATGAAGAGGAAGAGGTTTCTCTATACGAATACTTATGAAAAGCAGCATACTTACTCTTGGGATTGAACCAAAAACAAGTACGAGAGCTTGCTTATCAGTTCGCAGTAGCTAAACCGAAAAATAAATTCCTGACACCTGCCATAAATATACTCGTAAAATGTCTGAAATCATTGCACAATTCCTTACTATACGACTGACTATTAAGACTACAGGTGGTAATAAAATTCAAAGAAATGAAAAAAGAAGACGTGGGCGAAGTATTTAATTCCACCATAGTCAAAAATGTACAGTTAATGCAAATACAACAAAATCCGAACACTTTTATACTTTATGATGATGCAGATGCAGTATATTTCTAGATGTTTTTATGGTAGTATCTTGTAGAGAAAGTGCCAATATGTTTTAAGAAGTTGTATTTCTTCTATGTTAAAGTTGTAATTAGTCTAATGGAAAAGTGCTATTATTTTTGTGTTCAAAGTTTTGTCTTTTTATTTTTAAAGGTTTTTTGTTCCCAATTTTAAATATTCATGTTATCAATACACAATTTAAGGCATTTGTTCTAGAGTATTGTTGTTTTTAAAGTGCTGTGTCCATCGGTACATAGCTGTCCATAGGTACATTTATGCCGTCCAAAGGTACATTCACAGGTTGTACCTGTGGACAAAATCAGGGTTTTTTAAACCCGTCCATATCTTTATTATTACACCAGATATTGAAACTAAGACTAATGATTATTATAAGGTGTTTCATTGTTTAACGAAAATACACATCATAGGATTTTTTTTCAATTTTGAATCCATTTTGTAAAAAAACCGGTTAGTATACAAAGGTACAGCCCTATTCTATAAAACTGTTGGCTTTTTGTCAATACTTATGTACCATAAATACTTCGAAATAAAAATATGAAAGTAGAATAAGTGCCGATTTCCCCAATGTTACTGAACGCGTTCATCACATCTAAAACGCGTTCAAGAGCTGTCAGTCAGTATTTCATCGCAAATAATGACACTGACAGCTCTTTGACGTAGTTTATGTGCTGATCATTGGTGGAATCCACCCTTAGAATTGTACCTCACCTTGTTCGTTTGACTGTCTGGCTATCAAACAATCAACTAGGCGGAGTAGATTAGTGTACACTGCTGGACATAGGCCCACAAACGGTGGAGGTCTGCCTGGCTTGGGCGGAGCACAGCCGTGTCCTCGAGGAGGCAATCGGCGGCGGCGATCTCTCGCGTCTGGCCCTGGTCCAAACGATGGTATGGAGCGAGAGTATTTGGGACGCCGATAGGGCCAATGGCTGCCAGAGTCGCAGGTTGTTCGAAAGATATGCCGTGGCCCCTGGCACAGTCAACTGAAGGAGCACTGGTGGGTTTTAATCAGTAAAAAAAAGCTACACCACAACACCCTGTCCTCCGCCTTCTTCCTTTTTGTTAGTTTTGCTGACGGTGAGCGGTAGCCCAGTAGGAGTAGTGTTGACCCAGTGGTAACGGCCGCAACTTACGAGTTGTAGGTCGTAGGTTCGAATCCAGAAGGCGCTTTACTTTGTGTAAATTATTTCATCACCCCTGCTCTCAAAACGGTGAAGGAAAACATCGTGAGGAAACCGGCATGTCTTAGATCCAAAAAAATCGAAGACATGTGACATCTACCAACTCGCACTGGGCCCGCGTGGTGGATTATGGCCCACTCCCTCTCACAGAGAGGAGGCCTTTGTCCCAGCAGTGGGAACATTATAGGCTGATTATGAGCGGTAAACTTAGAGTGAACAAAATAAGTATAACTCTCTTTCTGTGAATGCCGTTCTATTTAGATTTTCGCTAACTAGCTCTTTCTTAAAACAAAATAGACATTATAATTTGCAAGACATTAATCTTTTCTTTTAGAATAAATTTTAATATAATAAATAATTATAATAAATAAAGCACATAATTTTCACTCTGCTTTCGAAATACAGGTACCTTCCTGCTATTGATCAATGGTACAGTCAACGGCACGTTGCGTCGTCAGCGTCGTCGATGGTAAAACTTTGAGCTTGAGCTGGCTTACCGTAGTAGGTACGGAGTTTCAAGAGGCCAGTTTAGACTGGTTATGTTACGACTGACGTGTGGCCTACTTTACCATAATAGAAACAATTACATGGCTGACTCTGACTGACTGATATAAGCCGCTGCCTGATCAACTTATAAAAAAAAAATGTAGTAATAAGTGTTCTTTAAAATCCACTTGGACGTAGAACAGTTATCGGGTTAATGATCATAACAATTGGGATGATGACTACCATTAAAAATGTACGTAAAAATAATGTAATTTCAAAGAAAGCATACCTAGTAAAAATGAATAATCGAAAAAATCTGTTAAATCGATGTAAATATGAAGAAGAAACACCCTTTAAAAATTTTGGAGGGGATTATTCCTGTCCTTGTCGCGCGGTACGGACAATGTACGGCGCTAGTATTAAGTTACGTAGTCGTGACGTCACTTCTACGATAGTGCTATCCTAGTCTAACACTTACTTTAAAACGTTTATAACTTGGCAGTTTTTTAAGCTTTTACACTATTTGTAATACTATTTGTACTATTTGGAAAAAAATATTTTTTTGAGATAAAAAAAAATATTGTCATCATCCCCATTATTTACCACCAAACGATAAAATACACATTCTTCGTAAAAATGCCCTGCTTCAGGTACAAAATTGGTTTACTGCTAATAATTTAGTATTAAATGGGAAAAAACAAAATGCATAAGGTTTGCTTTGCCGAATGTTAAAAGTAGTGATTGTGAGATAGTATTGAATCAAGAGAAACTAGAATTCGTTGATAAAACGGTTTTCTTGGGGATCACGCTCGACTCAAGGCTGCAATGGGGGCCGCATTTTGTTTTTTTTTTATTTGTCAGGAGTGGGAAATCCTCAGGGACGCCCAGACTGCCTCACTTATGAGCCAGTGCCGGACTCTTCCCGGCTAAAACCCACTCTTGCCTTTGCTCAGTGTCCCTCTGACGTGATCAGAGCCCTTAGTAGACAATGTTCATATTGTTTTCCATAAGTCTTCTATCAAAAGTAACATTATACATAATTAATAACTAATTAACTTATTTATCTTATTACCCGCGCAACATTCAAGGTTGGAGTGAGTGGTACTGTATTTAAACTAATAATGGGAGGAGATGATGGTATGGATGATGATGACGGTCTAGAAGGTGTGTATGAATCTGTACTTGGATTATACGGTTCTCCAGGAGTGTTGGTCCTGTCCGTCAGTCCGTCACCATCAACAGTGATTTCTTCTGTAGCATCTTTGTCGGAGGGAGCCCGCCTGTTCAACTCCTTACGGCTGACGATTCGCATGCTGAGACACCCACCGTCAACTCCAGGTACGACTCGGCGATCGCTCCCGGGCAGCGATCCTATACGTTTTCTTTTAGAACGAGTCTCCATTTTTAGTGTTTGTTGTATTTTCCAGAGTAACGTTAGACACGCCAGTAATTTCTCTTTTGCGTGTCCGTCCCTCACGTTATTAGATGGTCCATTAGGACATGTGGTTGTCATATTATTATTATTCAACCAAAACAATTTAGCAAATTCGGAAACCACAGGCCTGGTCCAATTAGTCCTAACTTACCGCCTTTTTTTTAGGATAGGAAATCATTAAATGACTTCTCCCGCTCTGGGCGGAGAGGGAGGGTGTGTCAGACTTCTACAGACTAAAACCCACCCGTGTTCCTTCAGTTGCCTGTGTTTCTGGGGCCACGGTATCTATTTCGAACAACCCGTGATCCTGGCAGGCATCGTCCCTATCGGACCCCGTCGAAGTAGTCGTAGGAACCCAAACAATTAACAATGAATCCTTATTTGATATTGGACCATGTAGAAGATCACGACAGATATTGATTCAGGACGCCAAATAACTTTAATTAAGTTTTTGAAAAAAATACAAACCTAGAAACTGTAGGTAATTCAAAATGACCGCTACTACCATGCTAAAACACGACAACAATAGTAAACAACTTCAGATTTTCATTACGTAATAATAATAGGTGGGTAGTTCCGTTAATTCCTAAACTATGTCGTGTTGGCTCACCACAACAATTAAACGTGGTTTAATTACAATTACTATTATGCTGGTTGTCTGAAAGTCAGCGACCCGTTAAATAACATCAAAACTAGTCTAGATTTTGGGTCTATAAACGTTACTGACTTGACTTAGAAAAATTCCGTTCCTATCTTGCACTTGTATTACTTTCTTAAGTAACCTACCTAGTTATATCCATTTTTAAATTTGTTAATAGTTTTAATTCCGGATATTTTTTTTTAGGTATAGCTTGTTAAATAAGGACGTATTTCATTTTAATTTAGAATAAATACGTTTTGTCGAATGATTAACCTACATTTTATATGCATGTATAAGAGCGAGAGAGTGCGAAAGCCACTGCTGGGTATCGCATCAGGCGGCCAATACTCAAATTTTCGTCAGACGTCGTCTTGAGAAGAGTTTATTAGAGTTAGAGTGTTGCGGAGTCAGCTTGCATGTAATTTGGGACCCATTGATAGGGGTTGCGTTTACTATGGAAACCTATGAATAGTAAAAGAACGACATAATACTAATAAATAAGCAAATGGTAGGTGGGTTAGAGAAGTTGGGAGAGAAAAGATATGAGAGGTAGAAGATTATAGCCTAAAATAATCTAAAACTAGTTTGGGCATGGACTTATTGTATACTATTTAGTAGCAGAATGGCTCATTTATACATATTTACGTACACTCACACATATATCCCGAGGAGGAAGGTAGCACCTGCTACGATTCTTACATACAGAAGGTATGTTTTTGCCTTTTGCTTCGTCCACGTTTATAAATACATCAGTCATAAACGCGCGTTGCAGAACTAACTAGGCTTTTTAGGGATATCAGGGTGTCTTCTCCTGGCCAATAAAAATAATGCTATGTCTGAATAAAAATCACTATCAATAGGTTCCATCTACATGTGTTTAGCCAGAAAACCCTGTTGTATATGAAGTACTAAGGTTCCTTTTGCATACTCTAGTAGAAGAGTTGCATCGCTGGTTTTTTCGGCGATAACTAGGTATTATTAATGCTGATTTTCGTCTTTATTCAAACTCATATACCGTAACACATTTACGTTGCCGTCTAATTGATGATTCATTAAACTACTAACATATGTCTGCAGGCCAGACTTCGACTTCTAGACTTCGGGCTGCTACTGAGAAATTCCAGATAGGCTCGCCCCCTATTACATGGGACTTAAACATAACTGGCGAAATGTGGGTGTACTATGGGTACACCTCTGCCCAACCCTTCGGGGAAACAAGGCGTGATGTTATGTTACGTCTGCAGGGATCAGGGCTCTATGTACTCTAATTACGGTGGTCGGATTAAACCAAGCTGAAAAAAGCAGGTATCAGATAGTTTTAACCGCATCATCCTCCTCTCCGACCTTTCATATAAACTAGGGGTTTGTTAAATAAATTAAAAAAAATCTCTTTTCTTTACTCTATGTTATTACTTATAAAATGTATATTTTACTCATTAAAAAAAAATTAAGACAATCATTGTACTTAATTATTTTCCTTTTATTTTCTTATACAATACTAGATAATCTTCAATCAAATATAATTGTTTTGTCTATTGAAAAGAAAGAAGCTGGTTTAGAGACAAAGCACTGGTTTCTTGCATCGCCCATGTACCAAAAATACTCATAATATGAGATCAATAACCCAGTGTCCGTGTTCCCACGGGGCAACTGGTACGTGTCCAATTTTACAGGAGAGATATTTAAGGGTTTTGATAAGAGTTACCGTCACGTTATGAAGACCCTTGCCTATTTTATTAACCTAAAATGTGGCTACATTAATGTAGTTTTATGTACTATTCAATTAAGCAGAATATTTATATTGTTTTTCTTATAAATAAACAAAAATATGTCAGGTACCTACAATTCCGTCGTTGTTTCCCATATATTCAGTAAACATTTTTTTTTTGTATGGCATCTCGTAGTTGACCTTGAGAGGTCGTGACTACTTAACCGGACTATCCTGTGGCTGCCTTAAGCGGACTCAAAGCCTCCAGCCAGGGGCGTAAAACTACTTACATTACTAAGCGAACGCTCGCTAAGGGCACCCCCTGTGGGGTACGGACCTCGGCTTAGGGCGTCGCTGACGGGAGGACAGCAAGATGGGACAGGCTGGATCTGGATTATATTATTATTATTCGGGGAATTTAAAGCTACAGGCTCAGCTACGGCGCGGGCTGGCACTTCGTCGAGCAAGGGTCGGGGGGGGACAATTACGTCGGGATCTTCGCGAGGAACCGCGGCGGCGAGGTCGGAATGTCGGTATGTGTTTGTGCACTGTACCGGTGGCCCTACTGCTCTCCTGAATGAGAGTTATGTGGTCATCGGGATCGGTGAGGACATGCTTGGGACGGCGGACATGACTAATGGAGGAGGGAATATAGCTAGCGGCTTTCACAACCAGAGGGTTGCGGTGATTCGCGGCGGTCTCGAAGAAACGCTTTGAAATGCGTTTCATGAACTGACGGATAGTGGGAATCCTGAGGTCTACGTGAAGGATTTCGTTGCGAACGTACCAGGGGGAGCCTGTTATCCTACGGAGGAACTTGTTCTAGAGGGTCTGCATTCTATTGAAGCGAACGGGCTTGGCGTGTGCGAAGACTGCACTGGCATAGGTCATGATCGGGCGAATGCACGCTGTGTAGATACGCAATTTGCACTTTAGTGACAATTTGCTACGTGCGTTGAGGATGAAGTGGAGTCTACCTAGAGCGAAGGCGGCGCGCGAACGAGCCGCCTTAATGTGCTCTGAAAACGAGAGGTGTTCGTCGAGAACTACACCAAGATATTTGGCTCGCTTCTCCCAAGGGATCGGCTTGCCGAACATGGTGATCGGTCGAGGGGGGCAGGGGGTGTGACGCGGCTTCGAGAATAGAACCGCTTGACTTTTGTCGGGATTTACTTCAATTCTCCATTTCCTAAACCAGGCGCCAAGCTTGTTGACTTAGGTTTGGAGAATGCGAGATATCGAGTCTGGATCGCGGCCGGTATAGTAAATGGCCGTGTCGTCTGCGAACAGAGCCAACTGCGCCTTGCTGCACCTGGGCATATCGCTGGTGAATAGCGTGAATGCTAGAGGTGAGATCACAGAGCCCTGAGGGACTCCTGCGCGAATAGGGTGGGGGGAGGATAGCGCTCCTTCGATGCGATAACGGAAGGTGCGGTTCGACAAAAAGTCCCGTAAGATGAGCACGAGACGATCTGGCACACCGAGTTGGTACAGCTTATATAATAAGCCGTTGTGCCAGACTTTGTCGAACGCTTTCGCTATGTCGAAGAATACAGCACCGGTCATCAAACCTCGTTGGAAACCGAAGTTGATGTGTTCTACTATACGGTGGACCTGTTGTACGCACGAGTGTTGGGTTCTAAAACCAAACTGTTCGTTGGGGATGAGGCCCTTTGTCTCGGCGTAGTCTCTATGAGGCGCTTATAAATAAGCCTCTCATAGATTTTGCCGAGGACATTGACCAGACTGATGGGGCGGTAACTAGTAGGCTCCGACTTTGGCTTGCCGAGCTTCGGGATACCGATGACGGTGGCTTCTTTGAATGCCTGTGGGAAGATGTTGTTGCTCAGAGCACCATTGAAGATGGTGGTCAGTAGCATTATCAGGTGGGCAGGGAAAAGTTGGAATACCCTATTGGTGATTCCATCTGAGCCGGGGGCTTTACGAGCCTTAAGACCTTTGATGAGGTCGTGCAGTTCATCAGGCGTGACGGGGGGCAGTGGATACTCTGGGTCTTCGACGGGAGGGAGGGAGGCTCTATGTTCGATTTCAGCGTCGACCTCAGAGAGGTGAGCTTGGTCTACTGGTTGACAGCTAGGCGAGCATTGGACTTCTAGACTGTCGGCTAGAAGCTCAGTCTTGTCGACATCATCGAAGGCGATGGTCTTGTCGGGACGGATCATATTCAGTAAACAGCGCAGAGTTCCATTTTTATGCTTGTATGACAAAATGATACTTACCACATTTTTTAAGAAATCAAAATACGCATTTATTTCGAACAACATTCTTTTAATGAACCATTAACTGCTAAAACAATTGGTCAGTGTTCATCTGAGGAACTTAAACTTTTTTAGAGATAATTTTTACTTACAAACTAAGCTTTAAGAATCAAGATTATTATGAGATGGCAAGACAATCACAGCTTCATTAATTACGCCTACTTATACAAAATATTTAATTCGACTACCACGCAGCTTAATTTGAAAAAGAACTATTTAAATATTTAAAATACTGTAGTAAAAACTTCAATAAAAACTTGGCATATTTTTTTTGCATGAATTTTTGTAGGTCGGTCGCTCTTCTTATTTTGAGCAATTTTATTCAGTGTTATATGTATACTCGTACGATACGCTGGATTCAGTGTTACAATATTTATGTATCTTGTGTCACCCTTAGTCAGTCTGGAGAATTTTGTTACGGCTTTTATCCAGTCTTACTCGTAACTAGTTTTAAATCTGTAAGTTCCAGTTTCCTTTTCAAATTGAATAATTTTATATCATTCGTTTTAATTGTGTTTCCTTGTAGGTCTTTTGCGGTGTTTAATCCAACTTCTTTAGCAAATTGTTTGAGATCATAGAAATCGTCATAGTTTAACTCTTCAGCAATAAATCAAATCAAATCAAATCATTTAATTAGGAATACACCCATATAGAATTTGCACAATATTCCAAAATGTTACAAGATTACAAATTACACATTAATGATAATTTACATATGATTACAAAACTATTTACACCAATATTACATTAAAATAGAGAAGTATTACTTTAGCTGGAATATTAAGTGCCATATACGAAGAAACAGTTTACCTTGTATATGGCCCTCACTATTCCATTGTCAGATTTATGCGTATGTTTCATAAAGGAGGCCTGCGCCGCGATCAACGCGCCAGTACCCGCAACCCAACGCATAACGCCCCCCACGAGCCTCTGGCAACAGAGTATTGTGCGGAACAGCGTCACTAACCCCGACTATGACCAAGACAAACACAGACAGAGGGCGACAGGGAAGGATGACGGAGCTGGCAGCTCTACCACCCTCCCGGCTGACGAAGTACGACTGCTGAAGAAGCGCGGAAAAATCACTGCCCGGGACGGGAAAGTAGGCGACCGAAAGCAGGACTGCGAAGGCACTAGCCAGCGCGAAATGCGATCGGACGCCGAAATAACAGTACGCGACCAGCCACGAGTACGCGAAGGGGCAACCCGGCGCACAAAGTGGCCGGACGCGGAACCAAGCGGGCAGGGGCAAGTACGCGAAGGGGAAACCCGGCGCGAAAAGCTCCCGAACGCAACAGAGTCTGCCAGGGCCGCAAGTCGACCCCATAACACAGACCATACTCACATTAGATCTCGACCAAGACAGCACAGGGGTAGGCGCCTTAGAGCCTCACACGCACAGGCGCAGCTGGCAGACAACTTGCCAGGCACCTCCAAACCGCAGCCTGGACCAAGCGGTACAGGGCCGGCGAAGAGAGTGTGCCCTGACGACACAGCCTCACCGAGTGCACTTCAGGGGGACGCCAAGCGTGTGAGGGTCCATTCCGCCCAGGGGGAGCAGAAAACCTACGCGCGAGCCAAGAAGGATATACCTGCGCGGCTGGCCGTGGCGATCTGCTTCCCTACCCCATCCAGAGACCTGACTAGGGATGAGGCTGAACTGATAAAGTCAGGCCTCGAAGACCTGATGATGAACACGGACTCGACGACACCACTCCCCTCCTTCCGCGGTTACTCACGGGTAGCGGAAGGCACCGTACAGATGTGGTGCGAGGACGACTATGCCCTGACTTGGTTGACGCAAAATGCGCCCAAAATCCGACTACCAGACACCGACCTCACACTTACGGTACTACGACAATCTGACGTGCCCACCCGTGTCCGAGCCTCGCTTTTCGTCCCTCGTTATGGAGGTGACGTGGCCCGGCTCCAAAGTGTTCTGATTCGTCAGAACACCTGGTATGACATCGCCAGGTGGTCGCTGTACAGGGCAACTATCGTCGGTGGCAACAACTGTGGGACTTTTTTGATCCTGGGTGTGCCACCGGAGGAAGTGGAAAAGGTCTTGGCCCGGGAGCGACGGATATCGTACCTTCTTGGGTCGATATACGTACGCTTCTGGCCCACGACCCAGCCTGCCGACACAAAGACTGACGGTACAGTAGTGAAAGAGACAGCACTGACATCGACACAAACGACTGAACCGGACATCGCCCACCTCGAGGAGGTCATGGCCCGTGCGGCAATGGCCGATGCTGTTACCATATCGCCCGGATCACCTGGTTGGAACGAGCAACTCCTCGCCTCGTCGCCATGTGATCAACAGGAATACCAAGCCAGAGTGGAGGAAGCGGAGATACCGTCCGATGGATCTATCTCCGACTAACTCCACCCTACTGCCTTCGAAGCCCCTAAACGTCATACAGACCAACCTCCAGCATAGTCAAACTGCCACGGCTAGCTTGCGCAGGGCACTGGAGGTAAAACCCCGAACCATCGCACTGATCCAGGAACCATGGATCAGGAACAATAGGATATGCGGCCTCGGCAACATCGGAGGTAAGCTAATCCTCAACACACACAATTCAGACAAACCAAGAACCTGCGCCTACATACCCAATGGAATTCCTACCACACCACTCAATCAGTTCTGTTCCAGAGACCTGACAGCTGTCAGGCTCCAGAACGAAGGCGGCGTTCCCGATGTTGTATTGACCTCGGTATACATGCCAGGCGAGGACGCAAACTGCCCGCCAAAAGAGATGACCGACCTGGTACAACACTGCGAGCGTGCAAATCTGGACCTGATCATCTGCACCGACTCAAACGCTCACCACCCACTCTGGGGCAGCGACGCACCGAACCCTAGAGGAGAGGTACTATCCACCTATTTATTCTCTACTAACCTTAACATTGTTAACCGTGGTGCTGAACCCACTTGGGTCACAGTCCGAGGGCAAACGATCATAGACCTAACCCTTGCAACAGAAAATGCAACAAACCTTATCACAAACTGGCACGTATCCGACGAGCCTTCTTGCTCAGACCATAGAAGGATTCGCTTTACATTAACTACCAACACGAGTAAACCAGTGCCTAGGCGGAACCCGCGGCGTACCAATGTACCCGGGTATAAGCGCCTCCTAGCCTCCTCACTAGGCAGACACCTATCACTAGTAACCATAACAGACCACGCACAACTAGAATACACCGTAAACAAACTATCAGAATATATTACCGAGGTATACCATGCATGCTGCAAACTAAGGGCGCCAAAAACTAACAGCGAGAGGAACCCCTGGTGGAACGCTGAACTTAGTAAGCTCAGAGGTGCATTACGTAAGCAATTCAACAGAGCCAAAAACACCAGACACCTGGACGACTGGGAGTCATACAAAGAGACCCAACATACATACAAAAAGCAAATCAGAACTGCCAAAAGAACAGCATGGCGGAAGTTCTGTGAATCCATCGAAACCAATAATGAAGCCGCAAGGGTAAGGAAAATCCTATCAACTGATCAGGACCGAACCCTCGGCGCGCTGAAAAAACCCGACAACTCATACACACTAAATGACCATGAAACCAGTAAGATCCTCCTCGAGACTCACTTCCCAGACTGCAAACTCCTAGAGGACAAGGTGTGTGAAGCTGAACCAGAATGGACCCCAACGGATCAAGACTGGTCTAGAGCCCGCAATATAGTAACAGAAGACCGGATAAAGTGGGCCATCAACACCTTTCAGCCCTATAAGTCCGCTGGGCTGGATGGCATCTTTCCAGCCCTCCTACAATGGGGGGTTGATATAATGACACCATGCCTGGTGGAGACCTTCCGAGCCTGTATAGCACTCAGACACATACCCCTAGCTTGGCGCGAAGTGAAAGTCATATTCATACCCAAACCAGGGAAATCCGACTACACACAACCCAAGGCCTATAGGCCCATAAGCCTCACATCCTTCCTACTGAAAACCCTGGAGAGACTCTGTGATAGATATGTTAGAATAGGTCAATGTATTAAGTACTTTTTAGTTAGCAACATTGTTACATTTATTATAATGACGAAAAGTATTGAGTTGTCATTGTTCAATTGTTAATGGAGCCTTAGAATGGTCGTGATAATAAAAGTATTTTAGTCTGTAAAACCTGTTGTTTTGCTTCAACTTTATCAGGTTATGGGCCCAGACACATAATCCTGTATCTCTGAGCAAAACAAAGGACCGGATACTGCTTTCGTCGAAAAATACTGTTGGCATCTTCGCGGAATACGTGTGAGGTTTGGCTAGCAGGAAGGAAAATTACTTGATTCGTCAAGGACAGGACGAGCAGGAAGTAAGCACGACGATGGAGGACAACTTAAGAACTCCTGGTTTGCATATAAAGCTGGAGGGAGTATCAAATTGGAATGTGTGGAAATTTCAATCTGTCATTCTATTACGGAGTCAAGATTTACTAGATGTGGTAGAAGGGAAAAGTGTAAAGCCGGAGGCGGCGGCTGTTAAGGAAACATGGGAGAAAAAAGACGCAAGAGCCCAAACATGGCTTGTGACAAGAATGTCAGAAAACGCGATGATGCATATTATAACTTGTACTACGTCCGCGGAGATGTGGAGGAAACTGGCTAGTGTCTATGAACAAAAGTCTGAAACTAGCATACATATCGTACAACAACGTTTCTTCCAATATAAGTACGAGGAAGGCACAGAAATGTCTGTATTTTTGTCTAAAATTGAAGAATTGAAAAACCAGTTAAAGCAGATGGGAGAAGATATTTCAGAAAAATTCGTCAACACAAAGGTTTTGATGTCGCTTCCAGAATGTTACAAACATTTTGTGTCCGCGTGGGAGTCAGCGCCGGATGATAAACAAACATACGATAATCTCGTCGCTAGACTATTGGTAGAACAGGAACGATTAAAAGAAAGAGGGGAGGTGCCCCGGCAATCATCAGCTTTTGTTGCTAACAAAATAGATAAGAGTAACGTAAAATGTTTCAAGTGCAACAAAATGGGACATTATCAAAGCGAGTGTCGGAGTAATATAAACAACCGTAATGCCAGTTCGACAGGTTCAGCTAGTGACAACAAATCTGGTAAAAAGTGTTTTTACTGCAACAAATCGGGACATGTTAAAAGCGAGTGTTGGTTTAGAAAAAATAAGGACAGAAACAGTAACGCATTCGTGATAGCAAGTTCAAGTGGACATTTTCAACAATCACAGTGGTTAGTGGATACCGGCGCAAGCCAACATATGTGCTGTGAACGAAATTTATTCACCACATATTCTGCGCTGTCAAATAAATCAGTGATTGTCGGTAATGGGAAAACAATTAGTGCACAAGGTTGTGGACAGGTGGCGGTACAGGTTTATAATAGCCGCGAATGGATAAACACGACCATAGACAATGTTTTGTACGTGCCGGATTTAAAAACAAATTTATTCTCTGTGAATTGTGCGACAGATAGAGGATATGTCATGGTGACAAACGAAAGTATGTGTAAGTTTTACAAACAAAACAAACTTTCTGCGGTGGCTAACCGTAACGGAGAAATGTACTATTTGGACGTACGTTATAAATGCGAGGTAGCAAACGTATCCCAAGTAAAATCTGTGTTAAAAGAGTGTCATGAAAAACTTGCACATCAAAATTTTGATCATGTGAAGAAAGTGTTGGAGAAAAATAAGATTGAATTAAAGCAAACTCATGTGCCTCAGTGTGAAAGCTGCTTGGAAGGAAAGATACACCGGTTGCCTTTTAAGAAAAGTGAAACTGTAAGTACCAGAACGTGTGAAATAATACATGGGGATACCTGCGGACCCATGGAGGAAGAATCGATTGGTGGGTCGAGATATTTTGTGATTCTCAAAGATGATCACTCAAACTTTAGAACTGTGTATTTCGTTAAAGCCAAACATGAAATCAAACACTGTCTGGAGGAGTTTCTAAATAAAGCAGAAAATATAACTGGAAACAAAGTCAAGACATTTAGAACTGACAATGGACTGGAATTCGTGAACAAAGAAGTGACAGAAATGTGTTCTAAACGAGGGATAATTCATCAAACAACTGTAACCTATACACCTGAACAGAATGGCAAAGCCGAAAGGGAAAATAGAACACTTGTTGAAGCAGCAAGGACAATGTTACATGCCAAAAACCTGCCCAAGAAACTATGGGCTGAAGCAGTAAACACTGCTGCTTTTGTTTTAAACAGGACAGGAAAAGGCAAAGAAGGAAAATCACCCTATGAAATGTGGACTAATAAAAGCTTTGACATTCATCAACTACAGGCTTTTGGTTCTCCAGTATATGTCCACATCCCAAAGGAAAAAAGAAGAAAGTGGGACAGGAAAGGTGAGAAAGGGTTGATGGTAGGATATGGTGAAAATGTTAAAGGCTACAGAATATTTTTCCCAGAAAATAATAGTGTTGAAGTAAAGAGGGATGTTGTTTTTATGAAGACAAGTGAGCAAGAGGAAGAAAAGGAGCAGTTTGTTATGCTTGAGTATGACACTAAAGTTCCACAGGAAGGAAGTGAGAAGTCTAGTGTGGAATTTAAAGAGCAGCCCGGAGATAGTGAAGGTGAAGAACAGACCAGAGACTGTGAAGAAAGTAATTTATCCGCTGCGAGTGGAAAAACTTTATACCTGCCATGTACAAGTGATGAGGGATCTAGTGATGAAAAAGATGATGATTTATCACCACGCCAGAAGAGCACACGTGTCAGGAAGCAGACCTCATTCTACACGTCATCACGTCTGTACAGAGGATGAACCTAAAACTTACTGTGAGGCAATGCAAAGGAAAGATGCAAGTAAGTGGCAAGAAGCTGTGGAAAGAGAACTAGAAACTCTAAAACAAAATAATACCTGGGATTTCTGTAAAGAAGGTGCTTCTGGAAAGACCGTAAGTAGTAAATGGGTATTTAAAATTAAAAATGCTGAAAGCAACATTCAATATAAAGCTAGATTAGTGGCCAGGGGCTTTGAACAGCATGATATGTTTGATTTGTGTGAGATTTATGCGCCAGTAGCTAAGTTATCTACTTTTAGGTTATTTGTGTCAGTAGCTACAAAGTTAAATTTACCTATTTATCAGATGGATGTGACGGGGGCTTTTTTATATGGGGATATAGATGAAGAGGTATATTTAGAATTGCCAGAAGGTGCCTATAGTGGGAATAAAAATATTGTTAAGTTAAATAAGTCTTTATATGGGTTAAAAAGTCACCAAAATACTGGAATGATAAATTTAACTCTGTTATAATAAAACAAGGTTTTGAAAGGTCTCAAAGTGATTGTTGTTTGTATACTAAGCGTAACAGTGGTTCTAAAACATATGTTTTACTGTATGTTGATGATTTATTAATATTCGGAAATAACAAAACAGAAATATGTGACCTTAAGTCAATGTTGAATAATGAATTTAAAATGAAAGACTTGGGCTTAGTTTCAAATTACTTAGAAATAAGGGTGAAACAGGATTTAGAAAATGGAATTACTGAGTTGAGTCAAAAAGAATATCTTGAAAATGTTTTACAAAAATTTAAAATGCAGAATTGTAAAGAAATGTGTACCCCTATGGATCTGAATTTTAATGCTAAAATATTAGAAGAAAATCATGATGTTGTAGTATGTACCTATTACATTGAGGGGGGGTGTTAGAATAGGTCAATGTATTAAGTACTTTTTAGTTAGCAACATTGTTACATTTATTATAATGACGAAAAGTATTGAGTTGTCATTGTTCAATTGTTAATGGAGCCTTAGAATGGTCGTGATAATAAAAGTATTTTAGTCTGTAAAACCTGTTGTTTTGCTTCAACTTTATCAAGATACATTCGAGACGGACCTCTTCAGGCAAAACCACTTCATAAACAACAACATGCGTACTCCACAGGCAGATCAACGGAATCTGCGTTACATAGCGTGGTTTCCAAGATTGAATGCGCGGTGGACCACAAATGCTCAGCACTAGCTGTCTTCGTTGATATCGAGGGTGCTTTTGACAAAACCACGTTCGGTAGCATCAACATGGCCCTCGACAGACACAATATAGACCCGACCCTGAGCGGGTGGATCACTAATCTGCTCAAATTGAGAGCTGTACAGGTAACAGTGAACGACACCACAAGGGCCATTGTGGCGAAGGGCTGCCCGCAGGGGGGCGTTCTCTCGCCACTTCTGTGGAACTTGGTTGTGGACAGCCTCATCAAAACACTCAATGACAAAGGCTACTTTACTGTAGGCTATGCCGATGACATAACCATAATAATAAATGGCACCCACGAAAATACCCTATGCAACCTTATGCGCCAAGCCTTAAAAATAGTAGAGGACTGGTGCAACGAACACCAGCTAACCGCCAACCCCACAAAGACCGAACTGATCCTCTTTACAAAAAAGAGGAAACTGACGACACTACAACTACCACGATTCTTCGGAACTACCCTAAGCCTATCAACCGAAACCAAGTACCTAGGCATCTATTTGGATAAACAGCTGAATTGGGCAAAACACACCAACTACATCACTACAAAAGCCAGCATATCTCTGTGGCAGTGCAAGCGAATGCTTGGCAGAAACTGGGGGATTAACCCCAAGGTAAACTACTGGCTATACACTACTGTCATTAGACCAATTATCACGTACGGCTCGTTAGTCTGGTGGCCTAGGACAGACCTGAGCACAGCCCAAAAAGATCTCGAAAAACTGCAACGGTTCGCTTGTGTAGAAATCACTAGCTGCATGAGAACCACACCCACTGCTGCCCTACAGGCAATGCTTGGGCTGCCACCCCTACACCTCATCGTGCGGGAGGAGGCGACCCTGGCTGCCTTTAGGCTTCATATATCGGGAACCCTAAGCAAAGATTCTAGGGTCAGGCACACACGCATAAAGGAGGATGCAGTCAAACGACAGCCGATGTTAGCATCACCCTGCGACAAAACCCCGAAGCAACACTACTTCCAAAAGCACTACAACATCGTTCTCTCGGAAGAACAGTGTGACTACTCACGCCCGAACGAGATGTATACACCGACGGCTCGAAGACCGGATCTGGGACCGGAGTTGGAGTCTTTTCACACGACCTCAACATAAACATATCAAACCCGCTGGGAATGTTCAACACTGTCTATCAGGCGGAGTGTGTGGGCATTATACTAGCGGTGTACGCCATAGAAACCAGGAAAGTTACGGACACACATATACGCATACTCTCCGACAGCACCTCAGTCCTCCAATCATTGAGGAAAAAATATATTACCTCAAGCATAGTACTAGAATGTCACAAGGCTCTAGAACGAGTAACGGTATTAAACCGCAACACAGTGACACTGCAATGGATAAAAGGACACAGTGGATCGCTGGGCAATGACGCAGCTGACGAAGCCAGGAGAGCATCCAGCACGTCGGCATGCGGGCCTGAACCCATCATACCCATCCCCTTCAACCAGATACGCAGGTGGCTGCAGGAGTCCACCCATACACAAGCCGAGAGGTGGTGGACTTCGACACCAGGCTGCAGGCAGTCTAAGGAAGCTTTGCCATCCTTAGACGGCAGGCTAACCAGACGTTTATTACGTCTGAATAGAAATGGCCTGCGCCTGATGACGGGGACCATCACAGGACACTGCTCGCTAAATAAACACTTCTACACAATAGGTATAACGGACAGCCCTCTGTGCAGAGCTTGCATGGAGTCGGACGAGACCGTTGCGCACGTGCTCTTTGAGTGCACGGGCGTTACCCAGATTAGAACAGAAACCCTCGGGAGACTCGGATCTTACACAGAGGTTCTCAACAGACCAGAAGCTTTGATCGGCTTCTGGAGGGAGGTGGGCTGGTTGGAATAAAAACCACCGACGGCCGCTATGGCCCACGTACAATGGTCCACATGTAGGACTAAGTGCGGAAACCATACCCTCTAACATAGAACATAGAAGGAGGCCTGCGACTTTCTCATAATTGCGTAAAAGTCATCTACCCCGCTTTCAGCAAACATACCGGATGCACTACACCGCCAAGGCAGGCCCAGTATGCATCTGAATGCCTTATTTATTGAACACGCAGAGTATTGTAAGCACGCTGCCTGTATTTGTACCATAAGGCACAGGTATAAAGGTTCTGGCAGTATGCGTTAAAAGAATTGCCATTTTATTTTTCATGTTTTTGTAGTGACTATGTAAATCAGCTATTGTGAGACCACCATCAATGTATTCTCGTATCGTTTTTGCACGAAGATAACGAGTTTATATGAACTCTAACGGAGTTGGAGGACTTCTGGATCACTTTTAATATAATTATAATGCTTTCCACGACTGTCGATTGGTTCACCACCCATAAAGTCTTCCCTTGTTTTAGCCTCGATCACAGTGCGTAAAGTCCTATGTCCAATTACCAATATGTTTAATAAGACAGTTTAGCAAACTCTTACATTTAGCCCATTGTTGATTAGGGAATAGTATGTGTTAGGTTGTCTATTCCTTCTTCTCTTCCATTCCATTATTTCTCCTTTCTTTGTTGATTTTCTTATACAACGCACTGCCGGTTGGAATACAATAACTACAGAATTTAGAAAATAACGTTGTCACTGAAATTTTGATAAATCGTGAAATATTTAATATGATTGTATAGGACATATTCAATATTTCACGCCTCTTCTCCTCTGAAAATTTGTTTGACCACAAATATCGACACTTGTCTGATTAAGACGTCTTGTTTTTTTTACTTTTGCAGAAACAGATTTACCAATACGAGATGTATATAATTCTTTCCTGAACTATTTGATTGTTTTGTTCTTCTTCCACTGGGGTTCATTCCTCATCCTTTTCTTTTTATTAGGAGATTGAACAATATTTTGTACATTTTGGTATCCCTTATTTGCAATTAGCACTGTTACTGGAATGATTATTTTGCTTTGATATGACCTCTAAAGTCTCGCCAGATTGTATTGAATTGGAGCTGCGTGTAGTAGAGTCAATAGAAGTGGAGCTGCTTGATGATGAGCTTGATGACGGTGATTAAGACCCTACTCTTTTTTAAATCGGTAAAAAGATAAAAAGTATATAACATTTCATGTAATACAACACAGCAAAAGTATTTGGCCAGAAATCTTGAAAATAGCTTAAAACTTTTATTCATCGTCTAGCTTGCTCTTTTCATAATGTACATAAATCTTTTCACCAAGCAACGTTTAAAGCGCATTCGAACCGAATAATATTTTTGAAGCAAAAACGTCATTACTGATAAAAATAACAAACGTTGCTGTTGCTTTTGCAAAAAAAAAAAAAAATTTTGGAACAAAAATGACGAAAAGGTTCATTCCGTCGTTGTTGCCCCAAAAAGAACACAAAATAATGTTATAATTACCGTTACGTCGATGTAGTACCCAACAAACAATTACATTTCGCGGAGCTCCCCGCGCAACTGACCTATGTGTCGTATCCGCGAGATCTTTGCGAATTAGCATAAATACAACAACGACGTTAGCGCCGCCTACCGGTAAATTTACTGAAACTGATTAACGTCTTTGTTTCTCCTAACGAAAATACACTTTCTAAGGGCTTTCTCATATTTAACAAATTTTTGCGAAAATTTACAATTACCACGATGTTTCTCCAAATGAGCGGTATGTTCCGCTGAGATGCTCTTAAGTGCTCCCCTACATATTTATATTATCGCTTGCAAATCGTTATCCAGCTCATCCGCCCCGACAATAGTGTCGCTTTCGACAGTCCCGACAAGGCTGAATGTCTTGCTGACAGCCTAGAGTCCCAATGTTCTCCCAGCTCCCAACCAGTAGACCAAGCTCACCTGAACAAGGTCGACGCTGAAGTCGAACGAAGAGCCTCCCTCGCTCCCGTCGAAGACCCTGATGATACTCTGCCTCCCGTCACTCCAGACGAAGTGCACGACATCATTAAAGGGCTCCACGCTCGTAAGGCCCCCGGTTCGGATGGTATTACCAATAAGGTATACAAACTCCTCCCTGCCCCGCTAATAATGCTTATGACCGCCATCTTCAATGGCGCCTTGAGCAACAACATTTTCCCACAAGCATGGAAAGAAGCCACCGTCATCGGTATCCCAAAGCCAGGCAAGCCAAAGTCTGAGCCCTCCAGCTACCGCCCTATTAGTTTACTCAATGTTCTCGGCAAAATCTACGAGAGGCTTATTTATAAGCGTCTCAAAGACTACGCCGAAGCAAAGAGCCTCATACCAAACGAGCAGTTTGGTTTCCGTAGCCAACACTCGGGCACCCAACAGGTCCACCGTATAGTAGAGCACTTATGCGCTGGTCTGCAGCGTAACGCGACGACGGGTGTGCTATTCTTCGACATAGCGAAAGCCTTCGACAAAGTCTGGCATAACGGCTTGATATACAAGCTCTACCAACTAGGAGTGCCAGATCGTCTCGTGCTCATCTTACGAGACTTTTTGTCGAACCGGACCTTTCGCTATCGCGTCGAGGGAGCACTCTCGTCCCCTCATCCTATTCGTGCCGGTGTCCCTCAGGGTTCCGTACTATCTCCTCTCGCCTTCACGCTGTTCACTACCGATATCCCAAAAAGTAAAAAGGCTCAGTTGGCTCTCTTCGCCGACGACACTGCCGTTTACTATACCGGTCACTGTCCCAATGCTATAGCTCGTACTCTCCAAACCTCCGCAAACGTCTTAGGCGCTTGGTTCCGGAAATGGAGAATCGAGGTCAACCCCGATAAGAGTCAGGCGGTTCTCTTCTCGAGACGTCGTCGATTCCCTCCCCCACTTCCCAGCCCGATCACTATGTACGGCAAGCCAATCCCTTGGGAGGAGCAAGCCAAATACCTAGGCGTGATCCTCGATGAGAACCTTACCTTTAAGGCTCATATTAAGGCGGTTCGCGCGCGCGCCTCCTTCGCTCTTAGCAGGCTCCAATTCGTACTGACAGCCCGTAGTAAACTGTCCCTCAAATGCAAGCTCCGCATCTATACCGCAGTCATCCGTCCCATCATGACCTATGCCTGCGTTGTATTTGCGCACGCTCACCCACGTCATCTCCATAAGATGCAGACACTCCAAAACCGTTTCCTCAGAAGGGTCACGGGTGCCACCTTCTATGTCCGTAATATAGATCTTCACGTCGACCTCAAAATGCCAACCATAAAACAGTTCATGAAACGCTTATCAAAGCGTTTCTTCGACTGCGGCATCAAACATTCTAACCCCCTGATTACAGCGGCCGCCCGCTACAATCCCTCTCGCATTAGCAGTATTCGCCGACCAAGGCATACTTTGGTCGACCCCGACGACGCCACTACCCTCCTCCAGGAGAGTGGTAAGGCCACTAGCACGCTACATAAGCCCAAAACCCGATCGCCGTCCTACCGCCCTCGCCGCTGAGGCCCGCCGCGACCCCCAAATCGACGCCCCTCCCGACCCTTGCTCGAGACAGCCCGCGCCGCTGAGCCTGTAGCTTTAAATTCGTCCGTAAATAATACCAATCCTGATCCAGCTAGTCATTTGCTGCCCTCTTCCAGCGACGCCCTAAGCCGAGGTTCGTACCCCACAGGGGGTGCCCTTAGCGTTGTCGCTTAGTTTTAGTTAGTATATAAGTTTAAGTCCTGGCTGGCCTTAATTTATTAGGGAATCCACAGGCAAGTCCGCTTAAGCAGACGACAACCGCATAGGTTGACCTGCGAGATGCCAAACAGACAAACAAAAATCGTTATCCGGAATGAAGTGCCGTAGTCTAGGTTAGTGTGCATATGAGTCCGTACAAAAGTTAGGCCAAGTCGTCAAGAATCCACAAAATGTCAAATAGCTCTTAAATCTCACGTTAGCTGTTGAACACAAACATTGAAATGACAAATGACCAATAGGATATATGACACTGACGTTCCATTTTCCGTTTCATGTTTTCAATACCGTTTTATCACAAAATAATTAATATATTTTTATGTATGGTATGTTTACATTGTGGGTCCTTTTCATGTTTCGTTTTATATATTTTAGTTTATTTATCAAGGAATAAGTATAAAAGAAGGAAAACTGCTAAGCCAAAACGTACTTAGGTGTAAGAAAGTAAATCATTAGTGTAGAATGTAGAATGTATGCAACATATCAATGTAATTCGCTAAAAACGTTCCGTTCGGAAACTGCTTTATAACTTATTGAATAATAAATTGAAATCATTAATTACATTTAATTCCCATCACCTAGTAACTCAATAATTTTAATATAGAACTACAATAAACTTGTAATTATAATTAATATACACTTGCCCGTGAACGGTGTTCTGTTAATTTTTTAATTAACGCGGGTCCAACCTCACCATCCTTCTTCATTGAATATTTTTTGCAGAATAGCTATATGATTCGCATAGCCAAAAGTTAGTCATTTTTAGTGATAGTTTAGTTCGGTGTACAAGAGAATCGGCACAAAAGCGCGTCATAGTTTTGACAATGACCGCTGTAACTACAAATGATAAAAATAAAATAAAGAATTTTTTTTTAAAAAGAAAACGTTTTTTTATTATTAAGTAAATAATGTACGGTGGTACAGAATCATTCGTGTGTGAGTCCGACTCGCACTTAGCTGCTTTTTTTATTTCTTATACAAAATAGCGACCTAATTTTTTGTATGACGCACAGTCTTCTGTTTCGAGTGGTAAATATTTGGGTTACTACCTGCGATTAACAATACTATTTCTGTTTTTCAATGGAGAAAATGACAATCTCTTATTATATCTATCGGGATAGGCCCTCATCAGCGATATTACACTTGCACTTTGTAAGTAGACGTGGATTGTCGGGCGAAGAAAATAGAGGTACTAGTTACAGCACAATCACTTTATTTCACTCACAATTTCTTATAAAATAATCACCATGAAATAACCGGAAGGCAGAGGTCCGAAATATTAAATGAAAGTATGAAATATAGCAGTAACCAACTCATTTATTCCAACAGCTTGTTAATAAATTAAATAGATAGCTATAATTGCTCTAGGCGCTACAGCGGACGCACCGGGCCGAGCCTGCCACAAGAATGATCCCCCTCTTCGCTGCGCACTAGCTTACATTAAGTTGCTTGAGAAGTGGGGAGAGTGGGGAGGCGAACGTCCCGCTTTGCACAGCGTAACTCGGCCCGCTGTACCTACCGCTAACGATGACGCCGACACGGCCATACTGACGTGCGGACGTCCTCGTACGCGTAGACTCATCAAGCATTGTCTAAAAAGACATAACGTTATTATTAATGTTCGTTCATCCTGACTAGCAATCTCGATGGGCAAAAAAATCCAGATCATCCCTACTGACTGTGCAACCAACTTTGGACCGCTCAATATTGAGCCTTCAGGACTTATACTAGTAATCTGGTCCGGTTCAGCCCTGCAGAGTTTACTACTAATTCTGGACCGCTGGTTATTGAACATTCAGAACTTTAGCAATCTGGTCCGGTTTACCCCTTCAGAGTTATAATCTTCTGGTCCGGTCTTACGACCCTACAGAGTTATAATCTCCTGGTCCGGTTATAACAAACCTTTCAGGATTGTTACTGCTTGGTCCGGTCATGAATGACCCTTCAAGATCACTCCAGTTTATACAGTTTTTTCTCTCTCTCTTTTTTGCTTTTTTTGTCTCCTTTTGTCTCCTTTTTCTCTCTTTTTTGTCTCTTTTTTGTCTCTTTTTGCCTCTTTTTTTAGTCTCTTTTTTTAGTCTCTTTTTTTAAGTCTCTTTTTTACTCTTTTTTTTGTCTCTTGTTAGTCCGGACTAAAATGGTCCCTGTAGATTTAATCAAATGTAATAAAGTACTTGTCTCAACAATCCACACATGCTATGTTCATTGGTAGTTTCGCTACCACCAAAGTAATTTACTTTAGAGCCTATAACAGACACAAACTATTTTAATCTTAAGAATAGACTTGACTTAGACACTCCACCGAATGCGTAGCACGCCTGTGCTATGCCGAACGAGTCTCATGTCATACAGCCAGCAAAATGTCACTTCAAGGTGCATAAGCGTTCTGTGTTGTGTCAGAGTGTCATGTCATTGAATGTGTCGTAGCAGACACTTATTTCATGTTCATAACACTCTAAACTAACAAACGACATCTATGAAAACAAAATAACAATAATTTAAGTATTGAAGCGCCGTCACGGCCAGACGGACATTAGCACGTCCTTGTGCGTCTCCATCCCCTTAAAGTCACCGCGGGCCCATTTTTCTGTAAAACGAATAAAACTGGTAGATACATTACTTTGTACGCTCGTCCATCAGTGACATACATTACAACGTTTTATAACCCACAAAATCAACCTTTAGGAGCTGAGCCGGACAACTTAAATAGGCGTCCCTTCAGCCAGTTATCTCTCCAGATAACATGGACCAGGCAACCAATCAGCGTCTCTCCGATCACTCACTAGTAACACACATATCTCCATTGATCTCACAGCCTCTCAGACTAGACGATCACTTTATAATATGACCCAGAACATCGGCCTGCATAAGCCAGTTCTTTAGACTACCCAATAACACACATCATAGGACGTCAACCCGCATGAGTCGGTCCCTTACTTTATCTCACAGATTAGTACCAATGTTACGTTTAATTACGTTTCTTCACTCTCCGAGGCCGAGAGGTTTCCAGAGCTGGCGGATAACGTACGTGAACTACAAATAGACAAAGCATTACTAAAACCACCCGACGACGCCCACTCCACTTGTCAATCGCGGACTGCCGCCACCTCGGCCTCCTTCAAGCTACCAGTCAAGGTGGTAGCTAAATGCACCAAGCCCTCGCTTCCCCCAGGCATTGCATGAAAATGCTTACGACCAAATTTGCATTCTCTATTAGACACACAACAAAGGGAAGTCTGTACTCCCTGCGAAGCCCAATCGAACCCCCCCTGTCACATTCAATGAAGTAGGAATCACCACTGTAGAACGGTCTAATTTTTCCCACTGTGACGCAGCAACTCTCACAATATTCTCGAAACGAAACTCATGAATATTAAACAACTTCCTGCATTCATATAAAAATACAACAGGTACACAATCGCAGCAATAGTAGGAAGGATCACATTTTACTACCGCGAGACAGCGGGCAGTCAATGGCGAGAGAACAATTATTTTTGCGTGAGTGCAACAATATAATAAGCTACCTATAGAAGTAAAGAATGCGAACTAAACGTTTGGTATTTTCGAAATTAAATTAAAAAAAAATCACTTTCTAAATGATCAAACACATCCATTAAACAGACTTGCCCTACTACTGTATTGCTTTATTGTGGCACCGGGATCGCATTCCTTATCTACAGAAATTATTTCTTTTGCGGGTGGATCGAAAAGTTTTAAGTTGTGTTAGTTAATAATGTTATTTTCGTAGGAAAAGAAATGGTATAACAACTTAGATGATTTTATATAAATTAAAACAATAGCTGCTTAAGTTGTGTGTCCAAGTTATATTTTAAGTTTAAAAACGTTCTCAAGTAAGTGAAATCTTTGTAATTTATTATCGAGAAATAAATTTCTTTAACCATAAACACCATACCACCAATAAAGAATCAATTATCCTTTCGCACTGAACTAATGCGAGTTTATCTTCACCATGTAGGTCAGTGTTGATGTTGTGGTATATGATAATGAAACTCTTCAGTAACGTTAACTTTCTTACCCCAAACAGAATGTAATTTTGTCAATATCCGTACGTACATGGATACCACTCTCTAATAGATCCCTACCTATAATAACTGGTTCTGTAATTGAGTTAACAGGTACAACATGAAACAAAAAGGACACTGACGTGTTGAATTTCACCACGGCTCAGTATTCTGCGATTCATATTTAACGTTTTCTTTGCCTATACCTGTAAGGTAAACTAAATCACAGCGCAAAGTGCCCTGGAATTTTTGACAAAGCTAAAAGCTACAAACGAACTACCAGATTATCTATTAAAAAGAAAAGGAACGAGCTCACCGGATGATGTGGTTGTCCATACACGTAGCAGGTGAGACGGTTCGTATTACGACTCTTCGGTGCTGGTGCTCGATTCGAATTCTTCACTTCGGTCAAAGGTTCGTACTGCCACTTGCTTCAATCACTTGATTTTTGGACTGTTGTACTTTAAGGATGACATGTGCCATTGAAGCGATTGTCATTATCAGGATCATACCGTATCAGTCGCGCAGTTGCGGTGAATTTTGACGTTTGCGGTTAAGTGGTTGCCGGAAGTCGTGATAGCAAAAACTCCATATTTTGAATAGATTAGACGTTGGCCCACACTTCACTGTCGTCATTATTTTCTTCAGGTTTTTGCCCTTCGAATCCCAATTCTGATATCGGGATAGGCCCTCATCAGCGATATTACACTTGCACTTTGTAAGTAGACGTGGATTGTCGGGCGAAGAAAATAGAGGTACTAGTTACAGCACAATCACTTTATTTCACTCACAATTTCTTATAAAATAATCACCATGAAATAACCGGAAGGCAGAGGTCCGAAATATTAAATGAAAGTATGAAATATAGCAGTAACCAACTCATTTATTCCAACAGCTTGTTAATAAATTAAATAGATAGCTATAATTGCTCTAGGCGCTACAGCGGACGCACCGGGCCGAGCCTGCCACAAGAATGATCCCCCTCTTCGCTGCGCACTAGCTTACATTAAGTTGCTTGAGAAGTGGGGAGAGTGGGGAGGCGAACGTCCCGCTTTGCACAGCGTAACTCGGCCCGCTGTACCTACCGCTAACTATGACGCCGACATATCTATCATCTACAACTACTTATTATTCTAAAGTAAGACATCATAACCTCAATTTCAGGTAAAATAATTTTCTCAGTATCACAAATTCGCACTAAGTACACTCGGTCCCAAAAATAACGGGTCAGTCACAAAAGTCCGAATATCTCCCGAACTACGTATGCTATCATAATGAAACGAATACTGTTCGATTGGGTAGTTAATGATACAAAAATAAAAAATAAATTGAAACTTATGTATACCTTCATTCTTATTCTCAAAATAAAAATAAAACTAAAGTAAGACATTTTTTTCTGAAGCATAAATTTTTTGTTAGATTATTTTATTTGCTTTTATTCATTACATGCATAATTTTAATACTTCGTATTGCCTCCCCGAGCTCTTCTTGCAGCTTCCAGGCGATTTGGCATGCTGAACACCAAATTTCGGAGCCGGTTCTGGTTGGTTCCCATTCCTCCACCAGTGCTTGTCTGAGCTTGGGTAATGAGATTGCTGGGGAGTTACGACGTTTTACGCAACGCTCAAGCTCGTCCCATGCATGCTCTATGGGGTTTAAATCAGGGCTTCGCGCTGGCCACTGCATCAGTTCGATACCGACCTCTCCAATGTATTCATTTACAATTCCGGCGGTCTGGGGACGCACATTATCATGCCATTTCGGTCCATCCTCGCCAGGAAAGGTCCTACATGCTCAATTCCACAGGATCTCTTCCACGTACCTCTCTGCATTCAGAGTGCGATTTTGAATTAGCACGAGCTCGGTGCGGGCCTCGGCAAAAATTCCAGCCCAAACAAGTACTGAGCCTCCGCCGTGTGCCACTTTTTCCTCCACACAGTCTTGATGGAAGCGTTCCCCTGGTCTTCTGTACACCAACTGCCTACCATCATGCTTGTAAAGCATGATTTTCGATTCGTCCGTGAACATTACCCTAGACCAGGGATTCCCAAAGTGGTCGATATCGACCACTTTGGGAATCTTTCCAGTAAATTTAACAGTTTCTTGTTGTTTTTTTTTTAGGTAGTTTCTTATTTTTTTATTCGCAGGATTACTGAGAGTTTTATGATGGCGGACACGAAAAAAAATGCAGACAATACAGTTTGGACTACTTGAAGTTCGGATTTATTGCATCTCCATCAAATCAACACTTGACGATGTGTCTCATTGTGAAATAGTATTCAGTAACGATGCCATGAAGCCTTCAAAAATGGATGACCACTTGTCAAGAGTACATGACATGCTGACAAAAAAAGTAAGACCTTGTCATTTTTTCAAGCACTTAAAGAAAAACTAGACAAAAGGCCATTCATAAGATCGATGTTTGCGTCATCATCTATTAAAGACGACGATGGTTTACGAGCGTCCTATAATATATCTTTACTAGTAGCGAAGTCGGGGAAACCCCACACAATTGGAGAGCAGCTTATCTTACCAGCCATTGCGGAGGTCCTTAACAATGTATTGCACAAACCCGCACATGATATTTAAAAGAGAATACCTTTCAGCAATAACACCGTTCAGAGACGCATAGACGAGATGGGACGCGATGTGGAAAAAAAAATATGCAAGTTCTTACAGAACAACAGATTCTCTCTCCAGTTGGACGAGTCTACATTACCCGGCAATGAAGCTCTGTTGTTAGGATATGTTCGATATATCAAATAACTGCTTTTTGCTACATATTTAGAGACTGATACCAGAGGAGAATCGATTGTTCAGGCCGTGGAACATTTTTTTACTGACAAAGCTATTCCATGGAAGAAAAATGTTTCTGTTGCGACTGATGGTGCACCGTCTATGGTTGGTCGTCATCGTGGTTTTATAGCTCACTTAAAGCGACAACTGCCTGATGTACTGGTCATTCAATGCGTGATTCACAGGCAGCATTTAGTAGCAAAAAAGCTGAGTTCTAGATTGCATAAGTCTTTACAACATGTAATAAATGCTATCAACAAGATTCGAAGCAATTCTTTGAACTCTCGGTTATTCGCTCAGCTATGTGAGGAAAACGACGAAGTCTTTACTCGATTGCTTCTGCACACAGAAGTTCGCTGGCTATCAAGCAAGCGGCTCTTGCTTAGAAAGATTTTCAGCAATTTTTGAATCTGTGTTGGAGTTTTTACAAGAAAAAGATCCGAATCTGAACAATTGTAAAACAGATATTTATTACTTGACAGATATCTTAGGAATGTTCAACAAAGTTAATTTCCAGCTGCAGGGTGACGATCTTAACTTGATTAAAACAAAATCAATAATATCGGCCTTCGTGGTTAAACTGATCCTATAAAAAACAAAATTTAGGCAGAAAAGAATATTCGCAGATTCTGCATTTGTCAAAATTACTAGAAATGCTTCAAGATGATGACATTTTATTATATGTCACTCACTTGGACGCATTACACAAGGATTTTACGGAGAGGTTTGAGAATCTTTTAAATTTACAAATTCCTCAATGGAAAATAAATCCGTACAATACCACAGCCATAGAAGAAGCCAATGTGATATTGCAAGAAGAGTTGATTACCATCAGCACAGACGAAGAGCTTAAGCAAAAGTTCAACCAAGGCTATCAGAAGTTCTGGTTGCAACGCAACATTGAAACACAGTATCCTACATTGTGGAACATTGCTGAAAAATACCTTATCGCTTTTCCATCATCATACCTAGTTGAAAAAAGCTTCAGTGCGGTAACATACATTTTGACGAAACAAAGAAACCGTTTGAAAATCAGCGAACGTAGATTTAAGGCTGCAACTCACCAATATTGAACCAGATGTAGCTAGGTTGGTAGATAGTCACCAGGTTCATCCATTACACTGAATGTTTTATTTTCTCTTTGCGAATTCATACTTTTAAATATAATTTCCTACCTACTTAAGCTTCTTTAAGTACCTAATTTGTAATAATCATTATAAATTCAAGTTGATTGTATGTCTTTTTATTTTGTTAAATTTTGATGAGAAAATGAAGTCAACTTTACACACTTAATCAAGTGCAAAGTTTTCCTATTGGTACCTTAGTACCTAGGTATTTTGTATCAATAGGAAAAAACTAAAGATAAGCCAACTTATTCATAATAATCTGCTAATTTAAAGTATTGATAATTCTCACTCTGTCTTCTTTTATTTGACATTGACCTAAGTCAGAATGAAAAATAACACTCTGTAGCAGCTGTTTTAAGTTAGCGGACCATTATGAATAAGGCGGTTGATCTTAAAAGTAGGTAATTTGGCCATGGGGTCTGAGGTAACAGTTAATTTTGGAAAAGGGGTCACTTGAATAGTTTGGGGATCCCTGCCCTAGACCAATCGTCCAGTGTGTTGGTATGAAAACTATTTACACAATTGCCAACCTCAAAACGGAAAACGGAATGTGTGATTTCTTTTTTTATTGTGACACACACAAGTTTGTCAACTCGATCGTAATATGTTTCAGATTTAATTCTATAAATTTATATAAAAATAATCTCCAATTTCCTTGTTTAACTCTGGACCTTCAGGAATATATAACAAGTGGTAGCAGAGCGTAGTTGTAATGTAAGTAAGTCAAATATAAAGATGACTACACACTACCGAATAGATTCGCTAACAAAAAATAATTATGATACTTGGAGCGTCCAGGCTCAAGCCGTATTAATTAAGAATGGCTTGTGGGAGGTTGCCAGTGGCATTATAACGCCGCCTAAAAATGAAGATGAGAAAAATATCTTCAACGAGAAGGATCAACTGGCACGATCTGAACTTTTCTTACTGGTCTCACCATCAGAGATAAAACTGGTAAAAATTGCAAAACATCGTACGAACTTTGGAGTAAATTGAAAAATATATACCAGAGTACCGGCCCTGCGCGTAAGGCAACATTACTAAAGCAACTAATACTGAAAAAATTTGATAGTAATGATGTTCGTGAACATTTAAATCATTTCATGGACATAGTCGAGAAGCTCGCTGACATGAACGTAGAACTGCATCCAGACCTATTATGTATAATGATGCTGTACAGTCTGCCGGCAAACTACGAAAATTTCAGAATCGCAATTGAATCTCGTGACAAGTTGCCTACGCCTGACGAGCTAAAAATAAAAATAAGAGAAGAAAGTGAAGCTAGAAGGAACACAAAAACAGAAGAAGATGCTTTCTATACTAAAAAGAAAACCAAGTTTTGCAATACCTGTAAGAAAAAAGGACATACTACAGAAACATGTTGGAGCAAAAAGAAGGTTGTTAAAATGAAACAAGAAAATGACAAAAGACGTCTAGAAAAGTCTTATAACCTTGCACCAATTTGTTTGTCTGCCACCTCTCCTAATACGTGGTGTTTAGACAGTGGATGCACTTCTCATATGTGTGCTCAAGAAGAACAGTTTGAATCAATAAATTCCGAAACTGGAACACTTAAATTTGCGTCAAATGAAAACACAATAAAAGTAGAAGGAAGAGGCAAAGTTCGCATGAGAATTAATGACGAAATAATCAATTTGCAAGATACATTGTACGTGCCTGCTTTGGCAACAAACTTAATGTCAGTTGCAAAAATCACTGAAAAAGGTAACACTGTTGTTTTCAATAAAGACAAAGCTTATATCAAAGATGAGAAAGGCCAAACCTTATTGACTGCCGATAAACAAAATGGTCTGTACTACATTAAAAGTGATGAAAAGGCGCAAGTGGCCCACACTGTAAACGATGATATTCAGATGTGGCATCAAAAGTTAGACCATCTTAATGAAAGTGACTTGAAGTTGGTTGCGAAGAAGAACCTTATCAAAGGAATAGAATTGGGAGATGGAAATTTGCCTCAGTGCGAAACATGCATAAAAGGAAAGATGACACGATTGCCATTCCAATCCGTAGAAGGATCCCAGTCTAATCAACCATTAGAAATAATACAGACCGATTTGTGTGGAGCCATACAACCGGAAACTTTGGGCGGAGCGAAATATTTTGTAACATTCATTGACGATTTCACGAAATATTGCTGGTATATTATATTAAAAACAAAAATGATGTTTTCGAGATTTTCAAGGAATATAAACAAAAAGTCGAGAAGTTCCATGAAAAATATAAAATAAAGAACTTACAGTCCGACAATGGATCTGAGTACCAACAAAATGGGATTAAACGAAGGTTAACCGCACCATATACCCCCCAACAAAATGGGCAGAGTGAGCGAAAGAACAGATTGAACAGACTGGACAAAGCTTGATGTCTAATGATTGATGGAAATATGCCTAAAGAATTATGGGCGGAAGCGGTACATACTGCCAATTATTTAATTAACCGATGCCCAGCTAAAGCTCTGAAAGGTTGTACCACTTACGAAAAATGGACTGGACGTATACCGTCAGGAAACCATCTAAAGATATTTGGTTACAAAGCTTACGTTTTGGACAAGAACAGAAAAGGGAAATTTACCCCAAAAGGAGTTTTACCACAGAAGGAGTTTTTGTAGGCTATGCCCAAAATGCGAAAGGTTACCGTATATACTTACCACAAAAGAAGACCGTGATAATAAGCAGAGATGTAAAGATAGTTGAGCGAATGTATTATCACAGTCATCATGATAATAGTGACGAAAAGTATAGAAATATCTTCGGTGAACAGGAACAACAACAGCCAGAAAAAGAAAAACTGAAAGAGATACATAGTAGATATCGAAGTAATGTCGAACTCATTTCAGGAACCTGCTACACCTGAAACCAGTATAAGTACTGAATGTAGTCAAAGCAGGACGAGCGTAAGAGAACCTGAACCTGAAAGTAGAAGATTTTGTAGACAGAAAAAAGTCCCAACCTGGCATAAAGACTATGTGCTCGATCAGTCATCTACATCACAATCGTCTTCGGATGAATATCAGGAAGTATCAAGCTCAAATGAAAGAGACATAGATGAAATTACTTACCTGTGCGAAGTCGAAATAAAAATGGAAAAGATTCAGAATGGCATGAAGCTATAAAATCGGAAATTAGAGGGCATATTAAAATTGCCACTTGGGAAATAAAGAAGAAAGAAAATGCGAAAAACGTTATAGATTTCAAGATGAAACTAAAAAGGCTCGCCTCGTAGCACGTGGATTTTGGAAGTAGGAAACTTGGGCGCCGGTTGCCAAACTGAGCTCCATTAGACTAATGTTGGCTACTGCGATCCAAGAAGATTTGAAACTTCATCAATTGGATGTCACAACTGCTTATCTAAAGGGTGACTTAGATGAAAGAATTCTAATGAAAAAGCCAGAGTATTTGGAAGAGTACATCATGGAAGTTATGACAGATGAAAGCTCAAACGAGGATCACACTGTTTCGTAAAGCAAAGAAAATGCTAGAAGATGTTACAAAGATGAAAGGAGAAAAAGTATGTTTACTAAAGAAAGCTTTGTATGGCCTTAAGCAATCCGGGCGACAATGATATAAAAAATTAGATAATGAACTGAAGAAGCTTGGCTTCATCTCTTCAGCAGCTGATCCATGTATCTATGTACTGGAGAGAGGAGGAGCTAAAGTTATTCTAGGATTATACGTCGACGACATGCTGATGGCTAAATCCTGCAAACAATTGTTTGAGCAAGTACATGAAAAATTAAAATCAATTTTTGAAATGAAGGATCTTGGCCCTGTATACGATTTTGTAGGAATTGAAATTAAACAAGAAAATTACGAAATCAAACTAAAACAGGAAGAGTGTATAGAAAAATTACTCACCAAATTCAGAATGGAAGACTGCAAACCGCGCGTTACGCCAATAGAGCCCCGCCTTAAGTTGGAAAAAGAAGGGAAAAGTGATGAGACAATACCCTATCAGAACCTCATTGGATCCTTAATGTTTGTAGCTGTAGCCACGCGACCAGACATTATGTTTGCTGTAAGCTATTTATCACAGTTTTACAATTGTTATGGAAGTGAACATTACAAGGCTGCAAAAAGGATCTTACGTTATCTTAAAGGAACTAAAACAATGGGGATAAGTTTCGGGAAAACTACAAATAAAGAAATGGTTGGATATGCAGATGCCGATGCCGATACTGTTTTATGATGGCGAATGGAGTTGTCAACTGGGAGTCAAGGAAGCAGAGAGCTACAACCATGTCTACAGCGGAAGCAGAGTACATGGCATTATCTGATGCTCTAAAAGAAGCCCTTCATATCAGACTATTGCTTAAAGACATAACAGCGCTAAAACAAAATAAAGTAAAAAAAAATCAACGACAATCAAGTCGCATTAAAGGTATGCCAGAATGAAATAATAAGCAGTAAAACTAAGCACATTGATCTAAGAATTCATTTTTTGAAGGCGCATATTAATAATGGAGTGATCATTGTGAGATATATGGAAACATCCAAGATGTTAGCTGATTTGTTAACAAAAGGAGTTCCAGGACCTCGGCAACTAGACTTGAGAAAATCTTTAGGGTTGCTATTGTGAGGAGTGTTGGTATGACCACTATTTACACAATTGCCAACCTCAAAACGGAAAACGGAGTGTGTGGTTTCTTTTTATATTGTGACACGATCACGATCGAGTTGACAAACTTGTGTGTTTGTCAACTCGATCGTAATATGTTTCAGATTTAATTCTATAAAGTAATATAAAAATAATCTCCAATTTCCTTGTTTAACTCTGGACCTTCAGGATTATATAACACAGTGTCCAGTGTTGGTGCTCGCGCACATATCTCTATATTGGAATTCGATGTTGCCGTTCCAGTTTGTGGCCATTTGCGGGCCTTAATGGTTTCAAGTTTGCCTCAGCAAGACGTCTCCTCACTGTTTGTGCGTTTAAATTGCTACCACCTCACAGAATACTGATTATGCACGTGGAAGTCGTCCACAATTTTTTTTTTTGTGACATAATAGAAATGTTAAGAAACCATAACGGCATAAAGCAAAATTATTTTTTTCAAAAATTCCCATTTTTCAAATTTTGTTTTTTGTAAATAAGTTTCATTCATCAGCCAGTATAAAAAGTATGTAATAAGAAGCGCAACTACATAGTCTTTATTCTGTTTTTTATTTAATTGATCGAACTCTTACAGTTTCATAGATATTCGAACTTATGTGACTGACCCGTTATTTTTGGAACCGAGTGTAATAAAATGTCATTCAAACTTACTAAAAGGAGATGGATAATGCTCCCATACAAGTTTGGCCCAGCACGGACATAAATAAAATAGTATAGTGATATGAAGGTATATTTATATTTAATAGTCCTTTTAATATTTTATTACTCCCGAACTCGGTGGTGTCGAGATTTAAGAAATTTTAGGTTTTTTCTTTGTTATGAAATTTTGTCGTTAATACAGTAAGCTTTTACATTGTCACGATAGTCTAGAAGTTAAGGCCTCATTTCTCATGCTCGAGGTTGTGTCTTCAATTCTTGGCAAAGTACCAGTGTGACTTTTTCCAATTCTTATGTACTTTCTCAGTTCACTGACATCGGTGAATAAAACCATTCCGAGGAAACCTGGACTTATAGTTAACATACATCTCAAATCGCCAACCTGTCTTGAGCAAGCGTGCAATAGTCGTGCCTTCTCTGTACGAGTAGCCCTGCAATGGGTGGGACAGTAATAGGCTTTTAACTACGTGTGTACAATAATCTGTAGGAATCACACATACCAGTCCAGTGCTTCTCGCAAACATCAAATTCCCGCGAGGGGCCTAACTATGTCTAGCAGTATACTTCTTTGGCAGAATAGTGAGGATGACAAATATTTTAATTCGTTTGTTAGAACGTAATATATAAATAAGGGTCGTGATCAATGCTCGTGCCTTCTCTGTATGAGAAGAGGCTTTGGCCCTGCAGTGGGATAAGCATAGGCTGATATTACTATTTAATTAAACATTATCTTGGAACAATGAAATTTTCTTATTGTCCTTGACGTTGTTTGGCCACCTAGGTACTGGAGATTGCGCTCTGTAAGCTCGTTGCTAACATGGGAGGCAAATAGAAAAAGTTCATATTGTATCATTTCATAACATAATAATTGACCTGTATTGTTGTATTGTATTGTCATGTCTTGACTTTGTCAAGACAATCGACATAAAACCCGCGACACACGTACGCTATAACATCACACTCGACGCTCGACACTCGCGGCGGACGTGCGTTGTGTGCGTGCGCTCTCCCGCTCCCCGCTCAGTGTTGTGTTTCATTATTCTTTGCGATTACGTGACGTTCTCGTAGTACCTCGAATACATCGATTTCAGAGCAAGCAATTGATTCTGTACAATCAAAAAGTGCCTTTTTCAAGGCAATTCTATTATTTATTTAACGCGCGTTTTGTGTGAGTAGCTTCACTAGGCCTCTTCTGGGTAAAAATCAGTTTCGTGGTCCTCGGTTGAAATCATACGGTGCCAACGAAGCCAAGTGGGGTGTTGTCCCAAACACGTCCGCGGTTCTCTTCAGGGAGAGGCAGTTAATTGGATGGGTCCCAGAGTTAAGCGGCCTTGGGGGATCTCCTAGTCGGCTCTGGTGTACAGTTTTCGTTCCACAGCCACACCCCTAGTGTCTTTAGGGAATGTCTACACCCTTCGCGCTAGACTGGTCAGGGCCCCGTTCGCGCAATAAGACTGGCGACGGGTTACAAGCTTAGGACTCACCAAAAGGTACACACCTCCCTGTCTACACCCGACAGGGAGGGAAACTCAACCCCGGGCCAATCCACCCGGAGGGTTAGATATAGGGCTATTAGGCTACGTGGAAACTTAACTTCCTCAATTCGCTCCTCAAAGTAGCCCCCCTCCTCCGACCATAGAGGACGCCCTCCTTTTGGCGTTCCTCAAACAGGTCCTGCGAAAGGACCCCGAGTTCTTGGCGAAATATGGCGCCAAGCTACGTCATCGCTCCACCCCGACGCCGTCTCAGGGTGTACTCGCGGAATTCAGCGACGCCCTTGAAAGACCGCTATCGCCACCCGTTGCCGAACATGGCATTCCGGCCTTTGTTCCCGCAGTAATTACTCCGGTCGTTATTTCGGCCCCTATTGTCTCGCCAGCCCTTGTCCCGGTCGCTATTGTCACGGCTGCTATTGTTCCGGTCGCTATTACATCCGAGACAACGCAGCTGCAATCACGACTCGCCCGGAGAGCATGGACACGTCATTTCCTCTCTTCCTCCTCCAGTGAGAATGACTTCCAAGTCGTCGGAAAGGGAGGCAAGAGGAAGGTTAAATCTTTCACCCCGGCTAACCTGACCCAGAAACAGGACACGGATGTCCCGCCGCCTACCCTCTCGCCCAGCTCTCCTCCCACCCCTCCTCCGCGGGCCAGTCACACCGCCTTCCCTTTGGCTTGTCCTCCCGCTCGTACCGCGAGGAAGCAAAGGCCCCCTCCCACTCTGTACATTCAGGATAAGTCCAAAGGGACAGAATTTTCGAAAATGTGTGATGATCAACTACACAAATGCCCGGTCCACCCTCTCAAAAAAGTCACGGTCCCCTAGTCTTCTGATTTCTTTTACACATAATCCCTTCCGGAGGAATCTCCCACTTGCGTCGTCATTAGGCGCGTCCCGAAAGAGATCTCCACCGAGGAGTTCAAAAACGACCTCACTCTACAAGGCGTTCCGGTTTCCGACGTCCATCGCTTAAAGCGAGACAGGGCCTCGTCTACGACATGGTCCTTGTCATCTGTGACCCTGTCACCGATCCTCAAGGTGAAGTCGGTCTGCTCTCTTTCGAGCATTTCCATCGAGAAGCCATATAGAGCCCATATGATTGGTCAGTGCCATCGCTGCCAAATGTACGGACACTAGCAGTTCCACTGCTATGTGACCCTTAGATACGTCAAGTGTTTAGGCGAGCATGGCACCGCTGACTGTTCCCAACCTAAGGATAGGGATCAATGTGCAGAGCCTCCAAGCTGTGTACTCTGCGGCCAAACAGGTCACCCGGCAAATTACGGGGGCTGTCCGAAAGCCCTGAAGTCCTCCTCTCCCACACTCGCGAAACGCGCGAGCGACCGCCAGCACAGGAAGAGCCCCTGGGGAAAGCTTCCCTCCGCGTAGATGCCGGAACGGTTTAGTCCTCAAAGGCTCTCCCTGGGCAAACCTTAACCACCTCAAAGCTCCCGCAGCTTCGGTGCCACATTTTAAAAGAGTTACGGTGGAGTTTCTTGCCCCTTCTTCTCCATACGAAACAACCTTTTTGGGAGAAGTGCCTAGAATCAATTGTATTTTAATGTTAATATTGACGTTCAAAAGTGCCCAGCTAATTACCGGGGCTGTTCTAAAGCCCCAAAGTCCTCATCACCCAAACTCGCGAAACGCGCGAGTGACCGCCAGCACAGGGAAAGCCCCTGGGGAAAGCTTCCCTCCGCGCAGATGCCGGAGCGGCTTAGTCCTCAAAGGCCCTCTCCCTGGGCAAACATTTCCCACCTCAAAGCTCCCGCAGCTTCGGTGCCCTTCAAACCCGCTCAACCCGCTGAAGTTCCAGCGCTGATGGGTACCGCCATCCCAGCGCCTTCGGTTGCCCCCACGGCCCCTATGGCTTCACCAGTGGCACCTCAGGGAACCCAGGGCCGAAACAGCGCCCAAATTATATTAGGCACATACGCGTCTCTCTTCACCACCGCCGCGGATAAAATGACGGAAGAAATCGTTGCTGCTAATGGCAACGCACGTCGCCTCATGGAAATCCTCAGCGCGTATCCCGAAATCGCGAAAGTCCTTAACTCCCTCAAATATTAATTCTCAATAGATAATACGAGAGTAAATTGTAATAAACCTCGATCCCTTAAATTAGGCTTTTTCAACGCAAATGGCGTTTCAGGTCAACGCGATGAGATGGCTTTCCTTCGCGACCATCAGCTTGACATCCTCCTTATACAGGAAACCTTTTTAAAACCGCATCACCGAAACCCGAATATTGCCAACTATAAACTAGTTCGCAATGACAGGTCTCGATGCCACAAGGGTGGCACACTAATATACTTTAGGAAATCTTTGTATTGCATCCCTATAGACCCACCTCCTCTCTTCTCCCATCTGGAGACCTCTATCTGTCGGCTCGGCATGACCGGTCACCAACCGATCACCATCGTCTCTGCTTATATTCCACCAGACAATGGTCCGGAGGATCCCATCTCTCTCCAAAAGGACTTCACCGCCCTCTTCGGTATGAGTGACTCCGTCATATTGGCGGGGGATCTTAATGCCATACACCCGGCTTGGAATAGTAGCACGACTTCTACCAGAGGTCGGATCATTTCCAAGTTAGGCGAATCCCTTAACTTTGACGTCATCGCTCCAATGAGTCCGACTCATTTCCCCGGAAATCCCAACGATCTTCCTGATGTACTCGATGTAGCGCTGCTCAAGAATGTGAACCTCCGTTTGCAATCGATAGAGACGTTCCACGAGCTTAACTCTGACCACCGCCCAGTAGTCATGCATCTTGCCCGCTACTCTGGCTCAAGCGATCCCAACCGCCCCCCTCAGACCCAGATGATAACCGACTGGAGGAAAGTAAGTGAAAGACTGAAATCCACCACGTCGCCTCAATTGGACACCATCCCCGATCACATAGTGTCAGTCGCCGACACGACGGCCGCAATCGACTCGTTTACTGAGCACGTTCAATCCGTTTTGACGGATTGTTCACGGAAAGTCCCGGTGATGGAAGACCATCGCTGGAAACTACCTACTGACGTACGTGACTTGATAACCGAGAAGAATGCGGCTATTCGTGCCTACGAGTCCTTCCCTTGTGACGCGAACAAAGCCCACATGCACCATTTACAGCGTGCTGTTAAGAAACGCATAGGGGAGGTTCGCTCAGAGGGTTGGAACAAGATGCTCAGTGAACTCGAGCCCACTCACCAAGCCTTCTGGCACCTTCAGAGGAAAATGCGCTCCTCCGAGGAGGTCTCTATGCCTCCCCTCATCCGCCCCGACAAGAGCGTCGCGTTCGACAGCACCGACAAGGCCGATTGCCTAGAGTCCCAGTGTTCTCCCAGCTCTCAACCAGTAGACCAAGCTCATCTGAAAAAGGTCGACGCGGTCGAACGGAGAGCCTCCCTTCCACCCGTCGAAGACCCTGATGATCCTCTGCCTCCCGTCACTCCAGACGAAGTGCACGACATCATAAAAGGGCTCCAAGCTCGTAAAGTCCCCGGTTCGGACGGTATTACCAACAAGGTATAAAAACTCCTACCTGCCCCTCTAATAATGCTCATGACCGCCATCTTCAATGGCGCCTTGAGCAACAACATCTTCCCACAAGCGTGGAAAGAAGCAACAGTCATCGGTATCCCAAAGCCAGGCAAGCCAAAGTCTGAGCCCTCCAGCTACCGTCCCATTAGCTTACTCAACGTTCTCGGCAAAATCTACGATAGGTTTATTTATAAGCGTCTCAAAGACTACGCCGAAGCAAAGAGCCTCATTCCCAACGAACCGAAACCGTATCGTAGAGCACTTGTGCGCCGGTATGCAGCGTAACGCGACGACGGGTGTGCTATTCTTCGACATAGCGAAAGCTTTACCAACTAGGAGTGCCAGATCGTCTCGTGCTCATCTTACGAGACTTTTTGTGGAATCGCACCTTCCGCTATCGCATCGAGGGTGCACTCTCGTCCCCTCACCCTAACCCTTCGCGCCGGTGTCCCTCAGGGTTCCGTCATATCAACTCTAGTCTTCACGCTGTTCACCAGCGATATCCCACAGAGTAAAAAGGCTCAGTTGGCTCTCTTCGCCGACGACACTGCCGTTTACTATACCGGTCATTGTCCCAATGCTATAGCTCGTACTCTCCAAACCTCCGCAAACGTCTTAGGCGCTTGGTTCCGGAAATGAAGAATCTAGGTCAACCCCGATAAGAGTCAGGCGGTTCTCTTCTCGAGACGTCGTCGCCTCGCTCCCCCACTTCCCAGCCCGATCACTATGTACGGAAAGCCGATCCCCTGGGTGAAGCAAGCCAAATACCTAGGCGTGATCCTCGATCAAAACCTTACCTTTAAGGCTCATATTAAGGCGGTTCGCGCGCGCGCCTCCTTCGCTATTAGCAGGCTCCACTTTATACTGACAGCCCGTAGTAAACTGTCACTTAAATGCAAGCTGTGCATCTACACCGCAGTCATCCGTCCCATCATGACCTATGCCTGCGTTGTATTTGCGCATGCTCACCCACGTCATCTCCATAAGATGCAGACCCTCCAGAACCGTTTCCTCAGAAAGGTCACGGGTGCCCCCTTCTATGTCCGTAATATAAATCTCCACATCGACCTTAAAATGCCTACCATAAACCAGTTCATGAAACGCATATCGAAGCGCTTCTTTGACTGTAGCATTAAACACCCCTTGATCTCAGCGGCCGCCCGCTACACTCCCTCCCGCATTAGCAGTATTCGCCGACCAAGGCATACTTTAATCGCCCCCGACGACGCCACCACCCTCCTCCAGGAGAGTAGTAAGGCCACCAGCACACTACATAAGCCCAAAACCCGATCGCCGTCCTACCGTCCTCGCCGCCGAGGCCCGCCGTGACGCCCAAATTCACGCCCCTCCCGACCCTTGCTCGAGCCAGCCCGCGCCGCTGAGCCTGTAGCTTTAAATTCGTCCCTAAATCACTCAAATCCTGATCCAGCTAGTTCCTTGCTGCCCTCTTCCAGCGACGCCCTAAGCCGAGGTTCGTACCCCACAGGGGGTGCCCTTAGCGTTGTCGCTTAGTTTTTAAGTTAGTACATAAGTTTAAGTCCTGGCTGGAGGCCTTAATTTATTAGGGCAACCACAGGCAAGTCCGTCTAAGCAGACGACAACCTCATAGGTTGACCTGCGAGATGCCATTCCCAAAAAAAAAAAAAAAAGTTCAAAAGTGCCTTTTACGTGCATTTGAAATAAATGCTTTGACTTTTACATACTTTTTTTTTGTGTAAACTTTACAGACGTGATTATAGTTTCGATATATTAACATGATAAAACATTGTTAACTCAACTCATTATGTCAAGTATCTTACTACAAAAAAAAACAAAAATACATAAGGAAATGCTTCAAAATACTCGTCTCATCCGATAACGTACCCAAGACTGGCCTTCTAAACATTGCTTGGATTAATTATGCTTTTAGATTAAGGACTTTTTGTTAACTTGTGTTTACCTAGCTGTTTATTTGCATCTTTGAAAATCAATCAAATCATTTAAAAAATTATAAAAATATGTGCGTATCTTACCAAAAACTCAAGAAATTAACCTCTGCGATCTTTTCAACCGATTAAAATTAAAAAAACATTTTCTTTACCGACTTTTTCTTAATGATCCGGTGTTGCCATCAACATTGTGGTGGCGCGCGTGTTGTCAAAAGCCTCTTGGTGTCATCCCAGCATCTTTGGGCTTAAGAGGTCCTTTGGGCCGCCTTGATCTCTCGAGAGTCACTCCCGCACTCCTGGTGTCAATAACAACGTCGTCAAGAGTGCGAGGCCTCCCAAATCTTATAAAAATTTGCGAATAAGTGCCCGCTTTGTTATAAGCTCGAAAGTGTAAAGTTTGATACTTTACACGTTTTGCCGACCTATTTTATGATTTGAAGTTCCATCATTGCTGTGTTTCGGTTTGAAGTGAAATGTAGGCGAAAATATATGCACGAGAAATGTTCTAACTACGTCTGTCTTTTGACCTCGCCGTACTTATCAGAGAGTACTTTTATAATATGTACTTATGTCGCAAAAAAAGGGTCCGCACTCAGAAGAGTGGGAACACACATTTCGTTTATGGCATTTCTATGGCGACTGCGATATTGTGTGTCAAAGGTGTCAAAATTAAACAGAAACGCGACCATCTTTCGACGCGGTAGAGAGAGTCAATGATTCGAATATTTGGTCTAAGGTCAGCAATGCATCAAAATGGCCTGGGTTTTGTGTAGACGGTACGATCACCTTCAATCAGTCGTCATTGTGTCTTCTAAGAAACTGCTTCGACCTATCAACAAACGTAGAACACTCTAATAGCGGTACATGAAAAATTACTTTTGTTCCGTCATTTTCAACAAACATAAAACGATACCTACTGATATGAAGTAATTGATAATTACGTAAGACTATATGTACTCTGGGTAGATATAATCTCAAAAAGATGCAATGATGTTTTACAAATTTTAAGATAAAGAAACCTAAAAGGAATGCACCCATAAAGATTGGCAGCATTGTTTTTTTATATATTAGGAAATACTTAAACATACATAAATATTGACACGTCTCGTGGTCGAGCTTTGCTGTATGTATGTATGAAAAACCGGCCAAGTGCGTGTTGGACTACGCACAATCAAAGCTTCCTTGGATTCCTTTTAGCTGAATTTATCTCAAGAACAAATTTAACTTTGTAGTTGAAGAAACGATGGTCAATTCTCCAACTGCAACAGAAAGTTATAATCACAAAAAAAATGTGATAAAATTACAAACCAACGTGTTTCGGACTTTTTCCATTACTTGTGATATATGAGACCATACTTCTTGCCAAGTTTTATGATTCTAGCACAACGGGAAGTACCTTAGAGTATCAAAATATGCGCATAAATCGCTGTATTTTTTTTTTGCGTTGACTTAGACGATTGATTTTTTTGGAGGTCCCAGGGGCCGTAGACGACTTTCTGAGTGCATATGGTGACTGGTCGTCTTGCTGACCATGGTTTAGTTATTGTTGCAGTAATTGTGATGATGACGAATATTAAAAATGTTCGAATAAGTAATGTAATTTCAAAGATGGCATGGTCAAAATGAGATTATCAAAAAAAAAAAAACGATGTAAACATGAAGAAGCTATACGCTTTAAAAGTTTTTGGAGGGGATTATTTCCGTTCCCGTCAAAGTCAAGGTTAAAGCATTTATTTCAAATAGGCACATAAAAAGGCACTTTTGAACGTCAAATTGTACATTAAAATAGAATTGATTCTAAGCGCCCCTTCCAAAAGGCAGTTTCGTATGGAGAAGAAGAGGCATGAAACTCCACCATTACTCTTTAAAAAGGTTTTACAATTTTTTTTTACATCAATTATATTTCTATATGTGAAGACGATGCACCAAGAATAAAATGCTATACCACAATTGATAAAAAGTTAAAATAAAGCAAAGACAAATAAATTAATCACGTGATAGGTACACGGTGCTCACATATTTACAAACAGTAAAAGTATATGATTTTCCTAGAATATTAACTAGGAATAAGTTAGCGTGTGAGTTGAGTAAAAACAACAAATCATATAATTAAATTAGCAAACAGAATGATTTTGTCTAGACTGGATTTGTCCTATGGAGCTGGACCATCATGTTTCCAAGCATTACTTCTTGTATATATTCCTCCAATTTGTAATATGCTTGTTTACAGGGTGTACATTTAAATGAATTTTAAATTTTCTTTCAATTAATTGCAATGTATCCCAAGTTATTTTGTTATAACATTTAACACAGTTCCCCATATATGATGGACGTACTTTAGCTAATCTGAAAAATGGTTAATCTATTTTATCTTTATTTCTAGTATTATAATTATGTCTATCACTTATTTTATTAAAAAGATGTAGATTTTTCTTACATACATAATATTTTCATTAATGAATAGGCACTTGTCAATTCTTAGATATGGAGTCATCTTTTGGGGGAATAGCACGGACAATGAAATAGCGTTTCGGGCACAGAAAAGGTGCATTAGATCGATGTTTAGACTGCAAACAACGGACAGCTGTAAATCTTATTTTATAGAACGTAAGATATTGACATTGCCCTCATTATATATGCTGGAAACAGTAACTTTCATGAAATCCAATTCTCATTTATTTCAGCGTATGTCTGATGCTGTCCCTAGGAATAGACGTGATAATTTCAAACTATGTGTTCACGCCGCTAAAACAACTCTTATGCGCAAGAGCATCTTTTGCATGGCTCCGACCATATTTAATAAATTGCCCAAATCATGGAAAACATTAAATATATCTGCTCATAGAAGTAATTTGAAGAGTTTACTAATTGAAAGAGCATATCATAGTATATAAGAGTTTATGAAAGAGGACAATTTTCTTAGTTTTTGAGATGACGATGTTGTATTTTTGACATGTTATTGTAATCAATCTTTTTTTTTATCTTTTTGTGTTTAATTTGTAATTTGGAATTGATTTTTTAATGACAGTAATTCATATTTATATTGGCAAATTTATTGAATGACTACTTTGAAATTGAATTTTGATGAATATTATCACAGTTTATGCACCATCTCTTCCTATCAATTCGAACGCCACGATATGCGGCTGAACATGTTAGAACTTTTCTGTAAATCACTATTATCTTGCATGCTATGTATCAAGTACACCATATTTAACGAATAAACTTTTTACTTACTTACTTACTAATATTCAGTGTTTGGTCACACACCGGTACCTAAAACCAGCAGCTGACATTCCAACTGTGGGTTAAACGGGGAGTATTTGTTTACTTTTACTTTTTAATAGCACACAATCGTCACGGTACCGCTGTTACACATCCTCGTTGGGTCTTAGCATAAATATTTTGCTATTTAGCACCCTGCATTGGGTCTAAATCGCATTGTTTACATCGTAGAAAACGAAACTTAGCGAAGATTATGTCATTCTCAATAAACGCTCATTATTGTTATTTTTGAATTTTCGCTATACTGTAATAACGAACAACTAATAACTTTATATTCTAGGCAACGTACCCGCTTATGGATTAGTTAAATACTAAGGCAATAAAAGCATCAAAGTTTTACATTCAATTTGATAACATAACTTTGATAATAGTTCTTCAAGGCAGTTCAGTAGCCAATCTTATTTTTCCACTGAACTACGCTAATTTCTCCCATTTTCCCTTTTAATTTCGAACCTTATTTTATTTCTCTGTCCTACTTATTCTCACCGTTTCTTTATTCTTATTTCAGTAACAAGTCCTGAAACCATGCTTGTGATGCATGTGTGTATGTAAGGATACTTAACTTAGCTTAAATTGAGATCGGCTCTCCAAAAACTTGAAGCATCAAAACTCCAATGTCAACAATTGTTACAGGAGAATGATGAAATTTGAGGAGGAATTAAAAACTCAAGCCTTAAACGGGAGCTAGTAGACCTACATCAGCAATATTTGAATGTTGATGATGAACACAATCGACTGAAGGTGGTTACGGATGGTTTCAACGACTGTAGTAATTTGTATGAGGAGGCTTTAAGCAAAGTTAGGGACCTAGATGAATTAATTCATGCTAATAGTCGTAATAAAATAAACACAGACTGGAAAGTTATAAATATCGAAACTAGTAGGAAAATAAATACGAAACACTGACCCATACATTGGAGAATTTACGTGGTGCCATATGCTCTAACTTAGAAGTAGCTCAAGATATTGTAAATTTCTTGACTAATATACCATCAAAAACTGCGGAAGCTTTAAATTTCTCACCCAGTGTCTCATTTGTTTTATTAAGAGCGAACGTTCCAGGAGAGAAATACAACCAGGCAGTAGTTGAATTTCAATTTAAACATATAAACCCTATGATAGATATAAACTCTTTTCGGCAAATAAAATTCAAATTGAGCGAAGACCTTTGCGGAATGTCCATCAAAGTTTATACATCCATAATCGAGACTATAGCACCATACCACGGATCAAACTTAGCTTTAATGTTTAATTTGTGGGTAGATCAAGGAGTCTTCCGGATACAATTAAAACAGTAAGATTATACCTTTTTTTAAATCTGGGGATAGTAAAGACACCAACAATTATAGACCAGTACGTATTGTCGGTATTCAGCAAGGTGTTCGAAAAGGTAATGCTCAATCAAATGCTTAATCATTTTAACATCGACAAAATCTTAAACGAACAGCAATATGGTTCCACCAAAGATCGTTGTACGACTGACGCTGGTGTCACTTTATTAAAACACATATTTACAGCGTGGGAGGATGCCCAAGATGCCATAGGAATTTTTTGTGACCTCTCCAAGGCATTTGACTGCGTAAATCACGAAACCCTGCTCCTAAAACTTGAGCAACACGGGCTATATAGACAGCAAAACGTTTAATTAAATGGTATCAATTGACATGGTTTAAAGTAAAACTGGGTGTTCCACAATTCTCGATAATTAGGTCCTTTCCTCTTTTTAGTATATTTATAATTATTTTCAATTTAATGTTAACTAATGTAATTACCGTTTGAATTAACAATAAACAATAATAAAATGATTTACCCCAATAAAAAAATAACAACCACAAATGGTGTTATTTGCTGACGATACTTCCTTTAAGATGAGTAGACGTACATCAAATCTTGACGACGTAAATAACGCCCTACTGCAGGTACCAAATTGGTTTACTGCCAATAATTTAGTATTAAAGGGGAAAAAACGAAATACGTAAGGTTTGCTTTGCCGAATGTTAAAGGTAGTGATTGTGACATAGTATTAAATAAAGAGAAAGTGTAATTCGTTGATAAAACTGCTTTCTTGGAGATCATGCTCGACTCAAGGCTATAATGGGGGACCCCATTATAGCCTTGAGTCGAGCATGATATTTAATATCTCTTGCAGACGGCTAAGTTCAGCAGCATTATGCTGTCAGCAAAAGACGTAAATTTATTAAAGTAGATACCGCGAGGCTAGTCTATTTCAGCTACTTTCATAGTATCATGTCTTACGGTATTTTGTTACGGGGACGCGCTGCAGACATCGAGTCTATTTTATTCTGCAAAAAATAGCCATCAGTGCAATATTTGGCCTCCGTAGGCGCGATTCTTTATTGATGTTAAACCTTGTAAATATATTTATATAAGAAAACATCGTGTACGTAAGGAAAAATTTAAATCTTTTCAGTAAAAGAGGTGAAAGACACAACTATAGGACTAGAAATAGGGACCAATTAGTTCATGGGCTACTATTTAAAATATTACGTTAACATACCTCCCCACGTACTCCAACTGAACGAAACGAAGTTAAAAACTTGTATCAAACGCACACCGTTTGATACAAGTTTTTAACTTCGTTTCGTTCAGCATCCAGCCAAGCATATTATAAGTTGGGGATAACATCGCTGACAAAAATGCTTGGCTCAACGCTGGTTCTGCTCCACAAGGGCGCATAAACTAATTAATTGGCATTCTAATTAGAATTCGAAAATACTGTTGGAGCTGCTGAATATTGTAAAAACAATTTTGCACTGTATAAATTCATACTTATTATATTTTATAATATAAAGGACATGTTTAAGCACTATGTACCTACTATAAAGCTACCATTTACTGGGTACGTCTTTCAGTGACTTGAATGTGCTTTGGCGGCTGAGAGCATGTCACGCTCACCAAATGTCTCGCTGGCGTGTGTGTTAGTTCCCTTCAAAATGGTTGAGCTAAATAGTGCCGATTCATACGTCATGTTCATGAACAGGCGCCGTCAGTAAAGACTGGTCATCTCTTGACTGCACGGTTTTTGTTTTGTATGTTTTTCATTACGGACTCTTTTAACGTGCACGTCTTTATACATCGTTCTCACATGTATAATTTAAAATGACTGACGTAACTAATTTTATGTAACACTATTATTTAAAACAGTGTCCATGGAGATTCTTGCCTTTCCCTATCGCTTACTACTACGCTTTGGAATGGGCAACGTAACTAGTTTTAAATAATGGACACTATTATTTAAAACAGTGTCCATGGAGATTCTTGCCTTTCCCTATCGGTACCTACTACGCTTTGGAATGGGCAACTAGCTTTATCTTTCTGACTGACCGACCCCTTGACAGTTCAAAAGTGACTGTTAATGGTTTGTTTGAATTAAATTTGAGTTTCGTTTACTTCGTTGATCCTTGTTTATAATTTGTGTACTCAATCCAACATTGCATATGTTGGATGTCACGCTCTTTATGCCTGGTGGCTTTTATTTATGTATTAAGTTTTGTTAACATTTTTATTTATTTTGCTTGATTTTCATTGTATTTGTTGGTAAATTGGCGTTTCTAGCTAACATTATGGCAAATAATTTAATTTGTTGTTCTGTGTCTCGTAATGTTTATAATTTTGCATGCATATATAGAATCAAGTTTTTTCTAACTGAACAGACAGCTATACTGCTGGGGAGTTTGTTGCGCCACTTCTTCTTTCCAGCTTCTGCCAAGAAAGTGATGAAGAGTGGGCGTTTTGGGGGATTGTCTTATGTAATTTTGAAGTTCTAAAAGTGCTGATTCTCAGCATAATTTGAACAAATGACCTTTGTTTTTTTTTAATAGAGAGGGTTTTTTTTGCGCACTGAATTTTCAACTCTTGGTGTTGAACCGACGGTTGAGAGTCCCACACAGTGCATCGCGTAGCGTCATCAGAGCGTCGAAAAATCACACTGTTGGATTTTCAACTCTCGGCGCTGAGCAGTGCGTTGAAGACCTGGTGCGCAAAAAAATCCCGCCGCTATATTTTAACGTTCGTGCGAACGTGTTAGTAGGTAGATTTAATCTAAAAAAAATATGTCTAGACACTGCAATTATGGTTTACAGATTTTCAGAAAAGATGCCTTAATGGAATTAATGCATCATTTTAGTTTGGCACCATAGGATATTATTTTCATTATAAAAAAAAATGAATTCCTAAACTGATAAGTACATCAGTCATCTACATTCTTCTGAACTTATCCCAATTTATTTGTGGTCGACGCACCACGTATTTGTGGTCGACGCAACACTTATTTGTGGTCGATGGAACACTTATTTGTGGTCGACGCAACACTTATTTTTAGTCGACGCAACACTTTTTTAGTCGACGCAAAACTTATTTGTGGTCGATGGAACACTTATTTGTGTTCGACGCAACACTTATTTGTGGTCGACGCAACACTTATTTGTGGTCGACGCAAAACTTATTTGTGGTCGATGGAACACTTATTTGTGGTCGACGCAAAACTTATTTGTGGTCGACGCAACACTTATTTTTAGTCCACGCAAAACTTATTTGTGGTCGACGCAACACTTATTAGGGGTCGACGCAACACTTATTTGTGGTAGATGCAACACTTATTTGTGATCGACGCAACACTTATTTGTGGTCGACTTAACAATTGTTTGTGACCGACGCAACACTTATTTTTTGACGACGCAAAACTTATTTGTGGTCGACGCAACACTTATTTGTGGTCGACGCAACACTTATTTGTGGTCGACGCAACACTTATTTGTGTCGACGCAACACTTATTAGTGGTCGACGCAACACTTATTTGTGGTCGATGCAAAACTTATTTGTGGTCGACGCAATACTTATTTTTGGTCGACGCAAAACTTATTTGTGGTCGTCATCTCGGTGGTCATACCCTTTCTAATCATATGATCACACAGTCCATACATCGTTTCTTTGGTCTTCCTCATTCCTCTGCATGAAAACAAAACATGGAAGAATAATTGAGAACCTGCACCCTAATTGCGTAACATACAATTAATCACAATCTGAATAATTTTAAACGATATTGCTAATTCATTGCATCGCATGTTCGAAAAATTTGCCTGCTCAACAAGGTAAATAACGCAATGAATGTTGTTGAACTGTCAAAATGAAAGCGATTACTATTAATAATGTGTTACGCAACTACCCCGCTATTCCTTTCTACGACCCCCAGTAACTAAGTTTTAAACCTACATTTCAATACAAATTCATGCGATAATGCTGCTATACTGGGTGCATACTTTATCTATCGATTACTTTAAAACTTACCCAAATTACGTGCGATTCCATTTTTATCAACTCACTAGCGCCTCGACCCTGCTTCGTACGGTTTTTACGAATTAGCAAAACATCGAGATTTCTTTAATATATGTAATTTTGATATACGCGTGAAAATACTATAAATCCGGAAAAAATACTAAATGGTGGTGAAAACCGCATCAAAATCGTTGCGTAGTTTAAAAGAACAACGCGTTCATACAAACAGACACGAGAGGCGTATTTAAATATAGCATTAAAACAATAAGTTATAGTAGTTATAAATGAGGAAATACGTCATCTAAAACACTTCCCCTTAAATGTGAAGTACGAGTATCTGTGCATGTGAAGTAGAGAAAAAGTTATGAAAATCTCAAAAAGTATGACATAATATTATGTAATACCGATCACTTCGCCTGTATGATATTAATAAACTCGAGAACGTGAATTTAGGGAATATATATGTGTGATATAATACTGACAAGATCCAATGATTCCGACAAGCGCGGAAAATTCTAAAAAGCGGTCGCTAGGTCAATTGTATATAGGCTCGTACACACTGGCGCGACGCCGCACAAAGGCGCCGCAAGTTGCGCGACGAGCGGTGCCTTTGTGTCGCGCTGTGGAGTCGCGCCTGTTCGTGGGAGCCTTAAGGAATAAACTAAAATGTCTTTTTACCAGAGGTTCATATCGCAAATGAAATCATATACCCACGAAAAGTAAAATACACATTTATGAAGTTCACATCATATAAATTAAAAAAGTATACCCGCAATTTTCTTTTTAACAGAAATAATGATCATTTTTCACATTGAGCCTAGTTAATGCATAAAAAATGTGGTCTTATTTTAAATAACAAAACAAATGTGATTTTTAAGCCAAAGGGCGAACTACCACTAAATTTCCCCTACGGAGACGAGTCTGATCTGAGCTGAGCGTCTCACTCAGTGTAATTCGAACGGCGACGGGACGCGGCCGCGCGTACTTCGCTCCTAGCCACACGCACGCTCCACGCAAACTTATAAACTTATCGAGAAAATAAAATAATTACAAACACAAAACGATAAATACAAGGTGAACAGTGAGTGCCAGTGATTGTTCTCGTGAAGTTTCCTAACAACCAGAGCAACGAGGATTTAACGTCTTGAGGTAACAATTGTTTATGTAGTTTTGTCTTATATCACTAGGTCTCTATGAAGCATCCAACTATCGAATCACTCTTGTTATCGAGTGACCCCGGCGACGAGATGTTTGTTCAATTTGTTAATAACGCGATTTATAGCCACATCACTTTAGGACGTGCGAGAATTGTGTTTATAAAAGTTCTAATCACTTGTTTCATCAATAAGGTTACGTATGTAGATATTACTATTTAGTTGGCATTGTATTAAAACAATAGGTTATAGCGTTTATAAGTGCCCACGGTAGTCAGGCGCCAGACAAGCAATACAATTAATTAGATTGCTTAACACACTCATAAAGTCATAAAATTTTGCATTATCATTTTGTAGAACAATGTATCGTAACAATTGATGATCGTATGATGTAAGACAGTCAAATCATTTATGTCTGAATTCATCAATGAAAATTTTCCTGAATTAGCACTACGCATTATTTTGATATGACTTCTAATTACTGAGCCATACGCGTTTCTATCTAAGATAGTACACATTAATGCATCGTAGAAAATTAAAGAGCAGTGACAGAACCAATAAATTGTTAATAAATATAATATTGATGTTAATAAATAAAAATATGTATTAATATATATTATAATATCTACCCAGAAATAAATATGACAAACTTTAGTAAATTGAGTCAGACTTGGCGGGATACTTGTCGAAAAGTTGTTTTTGCCTTCAGGATACAACTACTTAATCTAAACTTTTATATGAAAAAGTTATGCTGTGACTGTGAGAGTAGATTACTTAGTGGAATGATTCTGCACTGGTGGTGTACGGCTTTTTGAAAACAACATTGCCCAAATAAAAAAAAAGACTAACTTATGAAGGTAGCAAACATTGTATTGACAATGATGACAACATTTTTATGCGTTACTTGAGTAGTGTTTATAAAGTTCAAACATGGCCGACTTAGGCCAGTTATACTTCGGTTCAGAATGGGACATCTCATTATAACCCAAAGCGTTACCCATTTCTCCCAAAAACAGTGATTATAATAATAACCACCGAAGCCCGTTCATTGTAGCCTGACATTATAAATTGGCAGGCCTATATTCATCAGTCGACGCTGAACGGAAGATGAAGATATTAAAATTAATGTTGTATTCAAAGGACTGGTACTTGGCCTTATAAGGGCAAGCGGGTAAATAGCGGTTTCATTTATTAGTTTGTTTTAAAAGATGATAAGTTCTAATGTCGTATTGATGCTCCAAAAGAGACATCCTTATTATGTTTAATGTCCAATACTTACAGAAATCAAGACATAGGTACAAAAATGGTCAGGGTATACCCGTGGTCGCATGCCGTTATAATTTTGTAGGTGGTATACAAGCATGCGACTAAGGCTTTACCCTGACCATTCCTGTACCTATGTCTTGATATCTGTCTGAAATATTTCCTAGGTTTTAGTTTTTGAACTCGTTTTTTTCCAATTCACAAAATTATGAAAATATTACCCACTAGCGCTTTTCCGGCGACTTTATCCGCGTAAATTTAGAATATTCTGATACAAACTTCAACACTTCATTAAGTACGGCTAGGTACCTGTATCCTACTTCAATGATCAAGCTATCTCTTACTAAATCAATACAATATTAGCGTGCATAAATGCAAAACTGAGCCTGTAATCACAATTCCACATTTGCTCTTTTCTACTAACCGGTAGGATCAACATTGTTGATAAACCATTTCACTTATTGAATAATTTTATTAGGAATCTCTATCATTATATTAGAACCATGTGTTCTACTAAAGATAGCAGCATGAGTAAGCAAGCGTAGACTACACTATACCGTAAAAAAGGCTATAAAACCAGGCCAAAACTCGTTAACCCAAGTACTTCCCAACGATACAATAAAGTTACTTATTGAAATAACCACACCTTACTTTATACTGTCTCACTTTGTGGGGACGCTGCTTTAGTACCTACTTAGAAGGTCACTGGTGTGGCTAATGAAAAGGGAGTGGATTGGAAATTGATATTACATAATATTTCATGTTTGGTATTTACGATAATTACGATCACTTTTCAGGTCATTGAATAGGTTCTTTTCATTTGTGGTATTCTGTAACCAGCTCACCGTGTTAACTTAGTTCAAATGAGCGTGGAGTGAGCTGTCAGTGCCACTGATGCTAGGGATTGACCAAGACGGGATGACACTGACAGCTCACTCGACACAAATCTACACGACGAGATTTTTACAGAATCGACATGCACAATGGAGTCCCTCTAGGTTACATTATGATATTGCTTATTTTTTTGGTACCTTCGCAAACATGAGCGATTTTTTTTAACCGATTGATTCTTGTTACTTGGCCTGAAAAGGGTGCCTATGTATTTCAAAGACTCTGTGACTTCGTTTGGCATACAAACTTGAACCTCCTCATTGACTGGAATATCGGAAAATTCTTATTGTTAGGGAGCACTTGAGAACCACAATAGGCATTAAGTAAGGGTATACGTGTCAAGTTTCAAGTTTGCAGGCTTTAGAGGCGGGAAATTTTGTATGATTATTATGATTGGTGTGTGGCATTTTGTAAGTGCTTTGGCTACATAATAGCTAAGCCGCAGGCTAGGTAAGCTGATAGAGATGGATGGAAAAAGAAGACATGCTGCGCCAACCCCAAACAAACACATAACATCACGACTGTAATATATAGTACACCCACATTTCGCCCGTTATGCTTGAGTCCCATGAAATAGGGGGCGAGCCTATTGTCATCAACCGGGCACAAATCCAGACTCCGGGCTGCTACTAAGAAATTCTAGATAGAAAAACACGATAAAACTTTGCCCGACCCCAAATTAAGAAGAGGGATAATTATGATAATAGCAGGCGGTTGTTTATAATAACGAATCTAGACACGCCAATATCATACCCACGTTTTTACAAAAAAAGCTTTCGAAATAAACAGACATATCGTCAACATAAGTACTTCAATGCATGTCAAAGCATTAATTTTAATGATTTGTCCACGCAACTCGGGTGAACGGAGAATCAATAAACAACCGCTGATTTAAATATCACTATGATAGATGTGAGAATGGAAACAGGGAAACGAATCAACTTTGTACGAGTAGTGTCATAGTTTGCGGTACTATGCAGTGTTACTTTAAGCCGTTTGGATTCATCCTTACATCTTCCTCATGAGAGGGAGGGCTTGGGCACGCGCTAGTTTTTTTTTTTGCGGTACTACTCGTCAGAGAGCAGTGGACGCCTAGTAGTATAGGCTCCGACTTACGAGTTGTAGGTCTTGAGATAGAACTCAGGGAGGCGCTTTACTTTGTGTAAATAATTTCATCACCACTACTCTCAAAACGGTGAAGGAAAACATCGTGAGGAAACTGGCATGCCCTAGAACCGAAAATTTCAAAGACGTGTCGCGTGGTGGATTACGGCCCACTTCCTTTCACAGAGAGGAGGCCTGTGTCCCAGCAGTGGGAACGTTATAGGCTGCTAATGAATACGCATCCTTAAGGCGCTAAAATGCATTATTTATAAAAGTTTCTGGTAGCGGAAAAATATATGTTAATCTTGAACATGTTTCTAAATACCCTGTTGTATTCAAAACACGTTTTTGAATGTTTTCTCGATACAAAAAACAATTGTACTGTTAACTAACCTCTTGAAATGATCTTCCAACAAGAATATCTGTATTACTTATCAACGTACGTTGGTAAAATTAATAAAAATAACGTATCATAGTAAAATACAGAATTTGGTTGTTTGTTATTTTCGATAACACAACTCATTTTTGAGTTAATAGATTATTGCTTCATATTTTGCAATAAAATAAGCAATCAAACAATAAAACAAGCTTGTTCATCGTGTGTTTCGTCAAGCTGTGTCATCGCGCATGTCTTTCTTTTCAGTGACCGCACTTTAACTCTTCTCTCTGTCTGCCTCATAGTGCGTTTATACGAGAACCATTTTAGTCGATTTGTGTGTTTTCTTTAAAATCAATAATATCTACTTTGTTTTGTTTACGTAGGACATGTCTAGAATTTGAATGTACCTATAAGAAGAAAATTCGTTGTCTCATAACATAACATAACATCACGCCTTGTTTCCCCGAAGGGTTGGGCAGAGGTGTACCTATAGTACACCCACATTTCGCCAGTTATGTTTTAAGTCCCATGTAATAGGGGGCCAGCCTATTGCCATCAACCGGGCACAAATCCAGACTCCGGGCTGCTACTGAGAAATTCCAGGTAAAAAAACCCAATAAAACGTTGCCCGACCTGGCAATCACACCCAGGACCTCATGCTCAGCAGTAGCAATTGCGACAACGAGGCAGTCGCAGTCGTTGTCTGAATCACGCAGAAACGGCTGAACTTTTTAGATGAAAGGAACACCTTTACCTGGATCGATACTTAGAAGATTTTTTTTTTTCAGAGTTCTATTGCGTAAACTGTAGTTCTTCAAGGATACGAGTGAAACTGCTGGATTTAGCAGTAGTTTGTATAATCATTATTTAAGTCAAAAACATGTACTTGCTTAAACCTTTGTTTCTATTTTATTTATCATGTTATGTTATATCGAAAGCAATATCCTGCCTCATACAAACAATATCTTGTTGTAAAATATTTTTATAGCTTCGCGCTTGATTTTTAACAAGATGAATTCGCTAGGATTTTCTAGTTCGACAGTCCCGATAAGGCTGAATGTCTTGCCGACAGCCTAGAGTCCCAATGTTCTCCCAGCTCCCAACCAGTAGACCAAGCTCACCTGAACAAGGTCGACGCTGAAGTCGAACGAAGAGCCTCCCTCCCTCCCGTCGAAGACCCTGATGATCCTCTGCCTCCCGTCACTCCAGACGAAGTGCACGACATCATTAAAGGGCTCCACGCTCGTAAGGCCCCCGGTTCGGATGGTATTACCAATAAGGTATACAAACTCCTTCCTGCCCCGCTAATAATGCTTATGACCGCCATCTTCAATGGCGCCTTGAGCAACAACATCTTCCCACAAGCATGGAAAGAAGCCACCGTCATCGGTATCCCAAAGCCAGGCAAGCCAAAGTCTGAGCCCTCCAGCTACCGCCCTATTAGCTTACTCAATGTCCTCGGCAAAATCTACGAGAGGCTTATTTATAAGCGTCTCAAAGACTACGCCGAAGCAAAGAGCCTCATACCCAACGAGCAGTTTGGATTCCGTAGCCAACACTCGGGCACCCAACAGGTCCACCGTATCGTAGAGCACTTATGCGCTGGTCTGCAGTGTAACGCGACGACGGGTGTGCTATTCTTCGACATAGCGAAAGCCTTCGACAAAGTCTGGCACAACGGCTTGATATACAAGCTCTACCAACTAGGAGTGCCAGATCGTCTCGTGCTCATCTTACGAGACTTTTTGTCGAACCGGAACTTTCGCTATCGCGTCGAGGGAGCACTCTCGTCCCCTCATCCTATTCGCGCCGGTGTCCCTCAGGGTTCCGTACTATCTCCTCTCGCCTTCACGCTGTTCACTAGTGATATCCCAAAAAGTAAAAAGGCTCAGTTGGCTCTCTTCGCCGACGACACTGCCGTTTACTATACCGGTCACTGTCCCAACGCTATAGCTCGTACTCTCCAAACCTCCGCAAACGTCTTAGGCGCTTGGTTCCGGAAATGGAGAATCGAGGTCAACCCCGATAAGAGTCAGGCGGTTCTCTTCTCGAGACGTCGTCGACTCCCTCCCCCACTTCCCAGCCCGATCACTATGTACGGCAAGCCAATCCCTTGGGAGAAGCAAGCCAAATACCTAGGAGTGATCCTCGATGAGAACCTTACCTTTAAGGCTCATATCAAGGCGGTTCGCGCGCGCGCCTCCTTCGCTCTTAGCAGGCTCCAATTCGTACTGACAGCCCGTAGCAAACTGTCCCTCAAATGCAAGCTCCGCATCTATACCGCAGTCATCCGTCCCATCATGACCTATGCCTGCGTTGTATTTGCGCACGCTCACCCACGTCATCTCCATAAGATGCAGACCCTCCAAAACCGTTTCCTCAGAAGGGTCACGGGTGCCCCCTTCTATGTCCGTAATATAGATCTTCACGTCGACCTCAAAATGCCAACCATAAAACAGTTCATGAAACGCTTATCAAAGCGTTTCTTCGACTGCGGCATTAAACATTCTAACCCCCTGATTACAGCGGCCGCCCGCTACACTCCCTCTCGCATTAGCAGTATTCGCCGACCAAGGCATACTTTAATCGACCCCGACGACGCCACTACCCTCCTCCAGGAGAGTAGTAAGGCCACTAGCACGCTACAGAAGCCCAAAACCCGATCGCTGTCCTACCGCCCTCGCCGCCGAGGCCCGCAGCGACGCCCAAATCGACGCCCCTCCCGACCCTTGCTCAAGCCAGCCCGCGCCGCTGAGCCTGTAGCTTTAAATTCGTCCCTAATTAATACCAATCCTGATCCAGCTAGTCATTTGCTGCCCTCTTCCAGCGACGCCCTAAGCCGAGGTTCGTACCCCACAGGGGGTGCCCTTAGCGTTGTCGCTTAGTTTTAGTTAGTATGTAAGTTTAAGTCCTGGCTGGAGGCCTTAATTTATTAGGGAATCCACAGGCAAGTCCGCTTAAGCAGACGACAACCGCAAAGGTTGACCTGCGAGATGCCAAACATACAAACAAACAATAGGATTTTCTAGTATAGTGCAGTGTTAAAGACTAGTCCATGACGTAATAGGTTGCTTCCCTATTACTAACTGGTGTTACACCATTGCCTGTTGGTCTGACCTTTGAAAATTTTTCGTAGAGAATGAGTGTAATGTGACAGCATATTATTATGGATGAGACCAGGCCCGCTTGTACCACAAATGAAAAGTGTTCCCAACACAGTTTGGAAAAGCCCAGGCAGATTGATTGGCCTTAAACATAGGTTTGACCTGAAAAATAGGTTTGGCCTGAAACACAGGTTCGGGCTCAAACACAGGTTTCGACTGAAACACAGGTTTGGGCTGAAACACAGGTTAGAATAAACCCAGATCCGGCGCGGTTCGCTACCTTACATTCTAAATAATCATCATTCCTTGCACCTGTTATAAACAAATATTTTAGCAAAAGTTTATTTTTAGGCACTTAGTCTAGGAAAATTTTCTACTGTTTGTCTAAATGTACATTTTTGGTAAACGATTTTTATGATCATATTATTATTTTGTCTCCGTCATCTTCAAACGATTGATAGTAACAGAACATTGTGTTAAATACGTTTGTTGGTGCAATCGGGTCATAGTATATAGCAATGATAGTGTGGACTTAAGTATAAAGTGCCTAGAACGAGTTCGAAAAATATTTATGTGAGTTCTATTTTATGAGTATATTTTAATATAATAAGGCAAATTGGGCAAAACGCCTTTAAACTCATTACTACATTAGGGTAGCGAGAACCCTAATGTAGCGTTTGTTTCTGTCCGTTTCCGTTCCTGACACACAAGTCCTAACTTAATGTTATAAATGCAAAGTAACTTTGTTTCCTTGTTACGCTTTCACGTCAAAACGTCTGAACGGATGAAATTTAGCACACAGATAGACCATAACCTGACTAAGAACATAGGCTACTTTTCATCCTGGATGGCAGATTAAGCGAGTAACTAATAAAGATCAAATTCGCAAAACACTTAGGTATTTGTGACAGGTGTCAGAAGCGCATTTTCTTGACGGCCTGACTGTAATCATGATTCTCAGTGCGTGATGTTGAAAAGTGTCACAGTGGCACTAAAACAAGTGCAAAACACTTGTTTTCATTTTCTCTATGCTCTAGAGTAAGCCCTATGCTACCTAACGTAACAAAATATTAAAAATACAAGCACGGTTTGCTTCAGCTTAGGTACCCTACCCACATAAGCTGTAGTTTCCAGTTATAAGCGCATTTATGAACAGACAGATAAACGTTTCAAGAGAGATACTTAAATACCTACATTAAGTAAATAATCCTATCAACATTTACAACATAAACGAGGCGCAACATACACATTTGTGTGATCCCAAAGTTTAGTTGTGTCGGTGCCATATTGTTTAGTAGTCCGGATGTCTTTTGTATACGTGTTCAAGCCGACATGCGTCTAACTGCCGTTGTAAGTTAATAGAACGAAACGTCATAGTCATGAGTTACTTATTTGATATTTGCAATGTTTGGATCAGTAAATTATATAAATTCATTTCCTTAACGTTTAGAATCTCAGATTTCTGAAATGTGATCAGAATAATTGTCAAAACTTAGTTTTAATCAAACAAAACTGTAAGAAAATGAGACATAGAGTTTTCACTAATTTACTACTGAACTGTCTGTCTTAATACTAATCAATGAACGGCAAAAGTTTGCCTAAAAATTGTGGTATTTTTTTGTGATCACGTTTTTTTTTAATTCAGAGAGAGTGAGCCGAATTGTATGCCCGCTAATGAGCAAATTACCTACTCAAGAATTGAGAATATTGGCGTATTAGTACTAAACAAGTAACTAGTTCAAGTTTCATCAAAAATTTATAAAATTGACAAAATTTTGATTGTGTTGTTACTGTATCTTAGATGGGTCAAGGACTCATAATAATAATAAAAAGGAGGATAAGTGTCTTTTTTTCATTTATTAACATGGCACTCACTAATACCTGCTGATGGTGATTAAAAAAAAAATACCGTCCTGTCATTAGAACAACGAATGCCCCAGTTAATAACTACAAATTGATTTTTCGTAACTGGTTTTAGTGGGATTTTTAATATATATTAAGTAATTATATCATCGTTCACATCAAACTGCTTAATATTATGCATTTACTTAATTAAATACAACTTTGTCTACTCACCTAAGCAAAAAAATTTAAGGCCCATATCTTTGTTGACGGACTTTGGGTGTAGGCCCCGGTTTTTTGTTAATTCTGTCGGTGATTTCTCTCTCCCTACTATTGCAACTTCTATGCTAGTGAATTACATAAACATAGTTCCATATTCATGTCAGACCATGAATATGGAACTATGTTGAATGGCCCCTGAAGATCGGAGGCTCTCCTTAATAACGCTGATTTGAACATCATCATCATCAGCCTATTTTAGTCCACTGCTGGACATAGGCCTCCCCTAATGAGCGCCATAGCACCCTGTCTTCAGCTTGACGCATCCAGCATCTGCTTGCAATCTTTCGCAGCTCGTCATCCCACCTGGCCGGAGGGCGTCCTACACTACGTTTGCCGAGTCGCGGTCGCCACTCAAGAACTCGTTTACCCCAGCGGTTGTCGGTTCTTCGCGAGATATTGCCGACCCACTGCCACTTCAGCTTGCTAATTCTTAGAGCTATGTCGATAACTTTGGTTCTCTGTCGGATGCATTCGTTGCGAATTCTATCCTTCAGAGAGACTCCGAGCATAGCTCTTTCCATAGCTCGCTGAGCGACTTTGAACTGGTGGACCAGCCCTATCGTGAGTGTCCACGTCTCAGCTCCGTAGGTCATGACGGGTAGGACGCACTGATTGAAACTTAAGTTTTCAATCAGCTGCTGATTTGAACAGTTTGACGAAAAGCTTAAACTCGTTTTAACTCAGTTTTTGGATTCTGTCCTTAACTTTAGCCTTTAAAGCCTTACCTACGAGCGAGGTGCCCAAATTCCCCAGTTTACTTCGCTCGCTCTTGCCTCCTAGATTCTATATTTCATGACAGGCTTTTTGTAGTAAAAACTTCTTTGGGCGCGTTGAGCAATTTCTGGCGGGGCAAAATCTCATGGGTTGGCGTCATAGAAATGCTAATGTATGACGTATTGCTCTTCCTGTAATATAAATATAAAAATGAAAAAGATTCCTTTTCATCCGATAATTGGACATAAATCAGAATCAGACAAAGTCACACACGATATAACAAAATTAATTTGAGCTTCTAGATTTATGAGTCCGAACATGAGTAACATACTCGGCGATGCCATACATGAAAATTTGACATTCCGGGCGCTCTTACTGGGCATCTAAAGTTCATTATTTCGTGTCACTCAGTGCTGACTGGACTCTTGAAATATTTTGCAGTTACAATTTCACGTGGACATAAAAGTTTTTCAAGCGTAGCTAGTCTAAGCCCACGTTCGCACGGACGTAAAAATATCGCAGCAGGATTTTATCACACTGAACTGTCAACGCTCTGCTTAGCGTCGAGAGTTAAAATCTAATAGTGTTATTTTTCACCGCACTATTAGATTCTCAACGCTCGGCTCAACACCGAGAGTTGAAAATCTAGTGCGCAATAAAATCCCGACACGATTTTTCACGTGCGTGCTTACGGTTTTTTCTTGTTTTTTCGGGAAAGGTAAACTTGAAGCTAGTTTAATGTGAGTGTAATTATTTTAATCAAAATCACATCGAAAAATATGTCCATTTCATATATACTACCAAATTTTCAGGTTTACTCTGTAAGGTGTTCTCGTTTTTTCTGTGGTTGCTAGATATAGGTACAAAACTCAGTAGGTAAGGGTACTTATAGCTATTTTGATGCCTAGACCAATAAAAAAAAAGAAGAGCAGTAGTGGCCCAGTGCTAACTGCCGCGACTTACAAGTTGTAGGTCGTTAGTTCGAACCCAGACACGCCTGTCTTATCTGTCTTGACTTTATGTAAATTATTTCATCACCACTGCTCTCAAAACGGTTTAGGAAAACATCGTGAAGAAACTGGTATGTCTTAGAACCAAAAAATTCGAATACGTATCGTCCACCAACCCGCACTGGGCCCGCAAGGAGGATTACGACCCACTCCCTCTCACAGAGAGAATCACTGTGTCCCAGCAGTGGGAACAGAATAGGCTGATTATGTAACAAAATCTACTTACACTTTCATAACAACAACATTACATGCTCCACATAACGTCGCACTTCACAATATTTAATTAATTAAACTACAGCTTATGCTAACGATACACTTTATACCGTGATAAATTAGTGAAGTGTCTGTTTAGATACCACTATCACGTTATGTCATAAAATAATCCAATCAGTGCAGAGTTTATCACTCGCCGGCCGAAGATATTCGTCGCTCTTGACATTTGTGATATTTAGCGATATTTATTTTTATTATATTTTGTTGATATGGTGACAAAATGGTTTTTAACTGAGATAATACGTGTAATGTAAAATAAAATGGTACTTTTCGTAATAAGTGCTGATTGTATTTAAAATTGTCCCTGAAAACTTTATGTAAACAAGCAGAATGGGCGTTTTTTCTTTATCGATTAGCATTTTTTATTTTAAAACGTAAAAAGTGTGAAAGACAATATAAGATAACAGAACTTAGCGATGGAAAGTTCAAAACCCACATCAAACGTGTCCTTTTCAAAAAAGCGTACTATAAGATTAAAGACTACGTCGAAGACAAACAAGTTTGGCAATAATTCCCTCTGCACATGTGGCTTCCCTGGTACCTCATAAACGGCATCACTATGTAAATTTCTAATAACTGCTCCCAAATAATGGTTTTCATTTTTTTATTTTTTATTATATATTGACTTTTACATAACTCTGACATAATATTTTCATTATTTGACATTATATACCTACAATTTTTAATTAGTTTTTGATTTTACTTTATTAGATTATTTATAATTTGTAAATGTGAGAACGTCGTAGGCCTTGTGGATTGTAAATTTATAGACAGCCCTACACTGTCCTCCCATACCTATTAACACTGTAATTAAAAAACATTGTAAAAGATAAATATTTTCAAAAGAGTAACCATGGAGTTTCTTGCCGGTTCTTCTCCATAGGAAACGACCAATTGGAACCGTGCACCTAGAATCTGACGTTTCATAAGTGCCCATGTAGGTTTATGTGAAATAAAATATTTTGATTTTGATTTTGAATAGTCGTGATTATATTTTCTGTTAAGTATTGGATATGTATATGATACTCGTTCGTATCTTATGAAATGCTCCAGAAAAGTCATAATTTTATGTTTGGAACTTATACAGTGTGTCTGGTCAACGATTTCCCACCCATTTACTTTGACAAAAACATTATTAAAAAAATCCGTATTTTTACACAATATATAACGAAACTTTTATATCTGTAAGACCTCTACATCACTTGATATGGCTAAATTGATGGACGCGGCCGTACTTAGCTGAGATTAAAGATTAAAATGGCCTCCATTACGATTGGGTTAAAATTACATATGATGGGTGATTTGTCGAAAAAATTAATCGTATTTCTTGCCCTCAATGGGCTGAACATTGATGACCAGACACAATGTATACCTAATCTAATCCAACCAGCCTGTATTGTCCCAGGGTTAAGACTTCCCTCTCCCTTTTAAATTCTGTCTTTTGCCAGTCCTATCGGCAGAGTCAATCTCGTCCTGCCATCTTTGCCGGGACCCGCCGCTTGCTGCTTGAAACACATTTAGTTTTACTTATCAGTCAATTGACTGCCTCGTTGGTCTAGTGGTCGCAATCGCTACTGCTGTGCATGAGGTCCTGGGTTCGATTCCCAGGTCGGGCAACGTGTTATTGGGTTTTTCTATCTGGAATTTCTCAGTAGCAGCCCGAAGTCTGGATTTGTGCTCGGTTGATGGCAACAGGCTCGCCCCCTATTACATGGGACTTAAACATAGCTGGCGAAATGTGGGTGTACTATACACCTCTGCCCAACCCTTCGAGGAAACAAGGCGTGATGTTATGTTATGTTACGTTATCAGTCAATTTCCCACTGGCTTCTTAAATGAAATAGTTGTAGGTAGTATTTGTGTGTGAGGGAAAAGTATTGATGTTGTGATGTTACAAATGAACGATTAATTGCCATTGTACAGTTATAAACTACGTATAGAGGTACGGATTTAATCAACCACGTATTTGTGCTCCTGCGGCCTTCATAAGGTCTTCATTCCACCTTGTGTGAGGCCTTCCAACGCTACGTGTCTCAATCACTCTCAATACCTATCAAAAAGTAGTTTCAATTATCTAGAAACCAAACCAAGAAACAAAACTTGAAAATTCGAAAACAAGCAAATATCTTCGCTTTCAAATGACCCGACGCATTTTGTCTACGTTTTGATGAAGCTACTTCATTTACAGGGTTATAAAATGCCTCTATTTGGCTCCTAGCCAGCCACACCAAATATTTATTGGATTTGCAAATTGCATTACAAACGTAGACATAACTACATAGTAACCAGTATCTTGCTTGTGCTTGTTCAAATAGACAATTTAATAATAGAACAACCGAAATACCACGTTATTATTTTAACCCTATAGATAGCTTACGCCTAAATATTATTAAGATACGAGTAGTGTAACAGTTTGATACAATGTTGTTGCTCGATTCTCACTGTAAACATCGAGCCGTGGTATATCAATATTGTCTGAATCATCTTTACGTAAGTTTGTACACGAACCCTGAAAATCCTTTAAATAAATCTGGATAAACGAATTCGTGCCCAAAATGATGTTCGATAATCATAAAAATGTGAAAAATTACACCTGTGACACTTTGTCAGGAAAATGTATGTATTTTCTTTGGAGCTTCAACGATAAAGTTGTGATCGAAAACAGTTTTGATCGCAGGATTAAATAAATGTCCACAAACTATTTTCTGAAGAAAATGAAAAGTGTGCGATTTTCCATTTGCCACTGTGAAAACTTTAAAAAACATTTTGCCCCATAAACACGAAATTGTTCAAAATGTGGAGTTTGATGGATGGTTGAAATCATAAAAGTTGCATTTTAAGCAACTAATCTGGACCTAAAATTAAGAAATTGTAGTGATTGGAAGCAGGTGCTCTTTACTTAAACTTTACCTTAAACCTTAAAATTAAAACAGTGACCTAGAGTCTAGGTGACTGTTGTGAACACTTTCAAATAAAATACTTAGAGTATTTTACTATTAAGGGTTATGAAAATGGTTTTCTTATCTCATTAACAGCAGATATACACCATTAATCTAATGGTAAAATCTCCTTTGACTAATATTAACCAACACTTATGTCCAACATTCCTTAACTCCGTGACGAAATATTACAAAACACGCCACAACCCACGATGCCATTGTAACATCGTTACCGTGCCGCATTTCCGACCGCTTCCGATTAGCTGAGGATCAAGCGAACGTTTTTTAAACCAACAAAATACTTTTACAGGCTTTTAGAGTCCACCTATAGACAATAAAGGTACCTTTACTTAGGGATTTGCAGCATGTAAAGCCCACTGCCGAACCTGATGATGGATAGATCTCCGAGCTTAAGCTTGGTAGCTGCGCAATATTGAATGTTGTGTGCCCAGAAGGAACAGTCGAACCTCGATTCTGATTGTCATGAGATTACCTACACTGCCACAAGTATCTTTTGAAACTCGAATGACGACGTTGACAAGTGGTTTTGTTGAATGTCACTATAAATGTTTTCCAACACAGTTGCTCATAAAGTGGATCTTATAACACCGCTTTCAGGTTCATAATGCAGTGTATTAAACACGCGTACTTTTTACTTTACACTACCGCACTCGTGTTTTATATTTAACTTTTTTTTTCCCTTCATCTCTGTAAAGAGTTTTTATGTCTAAATACAATGAATATTTTTATCCTCTCCGACATATACCCAAGAAAATGAAAATATGAATAATACCAATACTATAACACAAACTGTAAAAATGCCAACAAAAACTATTTGGTATCATTTTGAGAATTGTACTTTCACTACTTGTTTCAATAATTAAAGATAATAACAATACGAGTCTGTTTTTTTCCTCGCAAGTGTGTTAAAACTTCGTGTGACACGCGTGTGCATTGATCATTACCCACTCGGCTCCCTTATTGCGCTCGGCTACGGGTCGCGCAAATAAAACCGCCTCGGAGTTAATGACCAAAAGAGCACACTTGAACAACAATGTACTATTAAAAATCAAAAAGGCGGATTAAATCCGAATAGATGCATGCGTAAAAATTGCCATGTAGCGCTCAATGGTGTTGTATACGTCATGGGTAATACTCGTAATAGACATCAAAACTTAGATGGCAGTTTCTTTGTTTTAAATATAAATTATTAATAACTGCACCTAATTGAACTGGAAACCACGGTCTGTCACAAAAAGGTAACATTGCTAACATGACCATTTAAGCCTCTTTTTTCTTTTAACATTTTGGGGTTATCCTCACTTTACTGTGACGTCATCTCCAAACTAAGCCGAATGGATCCCTTTGTCTATATAGCCGCAGTATTTACTCGCAGCTCATGACGTCACCAACGAAATTTCCAGCTCCTTGGCTCATTTAAGGACAAGTGTCTATCTGACCTGCTTTTGGAGTGCTATGTCCCAATTGTGGGACCTTAAATCCTTACATGTCGCCTTAATACCCTCTACCGTGGTTCTAATTCCCTGATAGTATTACGTCCTGTGGGCCTAGCACGACCGCGCGAAGTAACCGTAACGTAAATTCGAACGATTTTAAAATTGACTTCATTCTTATCTATCTAAACTACATTTTTAAACTTACATTTTTGCACGCCGAAATTAAAGGCAGTGTAAGAGAACAATTTTGTAATTTTTGCCAACCTTCTGTACCTTATATAAGCAAATAAATTATTTTGTATAAATGATTTCTATGTACTTATGTATGTGTGTTTGTTTGTAACGCTTTCATTTATAGAGAGCAAAAACGGATTTGGATGAAATTTGGCACACGGATATCCTATGTTCTAATCCAGATCATGGGACCTCGACCAGAACAAAGGATGCTTTTGATCCCGAAATCCCCACGGGATCGAGACTTATGCAGGGCAAATCGCGGGGCGCAGCTACTGCTAGCTAGGTGAATACATACTGTGCTTGTCGCAAAAATGTAAGTTAACCAAAATGCTATAGAATAGTTGTATTTTTGGTTAAAAAACATCGTTGGAATTTACGTCGCTCGAACCAGTTCATGAAACGCTTATCGAAGCGCTTCTTTGACTGTGGCATAAAACTCTCCAACCCCTTGATCTCAGCGGCCGCCCGCTACACTCCCTCCCGCATTAGCAGTATTCGCCGACCAAGGCATACTTTAATCGCCCCCGACGACGCCACTACCCTCCTCCAGGAGAGTAGTAAGGCCACCAGCACGCTTCATAAGCCCAAAACCCGATCGCCGTCCTACCGTCCTCGCCGCCGAGGCCCGCCGCGACGCCCAAATACACGCCCCTCCCGACCCTTGCTCGAGCCAGCCCGCGCCGCTGAGCCTGTAGCTTTAAATTCGTCCCTAATTAATATCAATCCTGATCCAGCTAGTCCCTTGCTGCCCTCTTCCAGCGACGCCCTAAGCCGAGGTCCGTACCCCACAGGGGGTGCCCTTAGCGTTGTCGCTTAGTTTTAGTTAGTATTTAAGTTTAAGTCCTGGCTGGAGGCCTTAATTTATTAGGGCAACCACAGGCAAGTCCGTTTAAGCAGACGACAACCTCATAGGTTGACCTGCGAGATGCCATTCAAAAAAAAAAAAAATTACGTCGCTCGTTCGTGCTAGGGCTTTGACTATATATAAAAAGGAGGATGTAAGTAAGAAAACAAATTAATAAGGAACGATGACAACTTATTTCCTATAACGAGATAGGGTTGGATTAGAGGAGCGCGCAAAAACGCCTACTCATCTATGGTGCTTATGGTAAATGAAACGGAACTTCATAATATTATCCCGTAATTACATCACTGCAGGGCAATAACCGAGAATTGATTACCAAACTTTCTTCAGAGCGTTTTCAGATTTCAGAATATACATATTGAAGATTTCCACACGATAACTTGCTACAGATTTTGTTCAGTGGCGCCTTATACAGGGTGATTTTTTTAGACGGGACAGTAAGGTACCTTAACCGTTGTTGCTACAGGGAAACGGTCTTAAGAGACTGTCTTCAATTTTTCACATCACAGATTTTGAAAAAAATATGAAACTTTTTTTATATGCCAATCGATCCTGTTTCTTAAAGGAAACACAAAAGTCGGATCAACTGAGGTTTGAGAACATCATAAAAAAAAACTTTTCCAATATATTTTGTAGGAAATGAGACTAGAATAAGAAATTACAAAAGATTCAAAAAGGCACTGTGAAACTGAACATGCCTGGTTTTGATCCAGCAACTTCATTCTGTTAGCGTCGATCCTCCATGTCATTCAACAAAAACATACGTCCAATATACTACTATTATACGATCCATAAAAATATAGAAACCTGCAAAGCTCTGACGCAGGCACATGTCAAACAGTTAGACCATATGATTGATTACACCTAAAAACAACTGTCGATTATTTATCGATATTAATTCGTTCTGTCTATTTTTGGACACGTATCGATACATCATGGTAATGAAATGATAAATGATTTCATTTCTGGAAGTAGGTTTGAACAAACACGTACACGTTAATCATATTGTAAAACTAGACGAGAATGGCGTTTCCTATCTGACTACTCTGAGAAGAAAGGCCGAAACAAACACAGAGATCACAGTCTCTTTTAAAGTCCAGACATAATCTTGGTCAGATCATGTGAAGACCATATGATTGACCAGATTGGTGTCTGACTGTCTTTTGAGGAAATAATCACAAAGAATGAGTGGACATGTCCAGTCAGTGCACGCATGTGCCAGTAATCATGCAGCTCAACACAGAACTTAAGGAGCTTAACGTATTGACGAAAATTACCAAAGAAAGGAAATTTGGGCAGACCGTATAAATTACTCAAACGAATCCAATCGGTTGGCATCGTTGAACTAGCAATCGTAATTCGATGCCATAATCAGAGCTTTAAGGCCAACCAAAATTGGTTATTGATCCTGTATTGATGGTTAATAAGTCATTCCACTTGGCCTTCGTTTCCTCGTTTATTTGCTTTGGCCGCGTTTTTTGTAAAAGGTTTTGTAATCAATAAATCTGCCTCGCCTTGTCCCAAGGATATTGTGGTTGGCTTCGAGTCTTACCAGATGTAGCTGAAGACCAGTATTTTACATTGAACGACTGCTTACCTGATCTCCACTACATAGTTACTAGATAACACGATACCTCTCGGTAAGACTGGTGGTACAAGGCAGCAATGAATAAAATGTATTAAAACTTACAAAACTTTTCATTACTGAACGAAATGTTACTGTGTTTATTTACTGTCTGACCCGTTATAGTGAGGACTTATATCTGTGTCAGCTTGCAGGGAAAACATTGTTTGTATGCTGTCATAAGGGAAACTTTGACACACAATAGTTACAAGTTGCTGACACAACTTGTCTATTTCGCACCTTGGTGTGCGAAAAAGACAAATTGTGTCAACAACTGGAAAATTGTTACTGTTACTTTGTTTATATTTATGCAGAAAGTTTGAATTTATAAAATAAAGAAGTACAATGTAAATATTATAGTTTACATTGTTTAGTGTCAAACTGCCGAACTGCTTTTGATTAAATCAGGCAGTAAGTTAATTTAGTGCCTAGAACTTAAGAAAACAAATGCCGATGCATTCCACCAGTTTTTATGACAAGACATTTACAGTTCAAGCAGTACGGTCATGTAATAAGTAAGTAATAAAGTTTATTCATCAAAAAGTAACAAAACAATGTGACATATTCGGTGAACCACAAACTAAGCGTCGCTTGTATCTTGTGGCTCGGGAGTACGATTATACAAAGTTGTAGAGTAGAGGTTACATTACAATTTGAGAACGATATATGATACACATTTTTTTTTTTTAATAACAACACTTATGAGTAGAAATATAATTAAGTATCAGGACGATTCTGAACGCAAAATAAAATAGTAATGAAAAATGTTGGGCTTGTGCTATGGTGTGTGTTTGTGTGTGCATGTAAGGTTGTGTTTCGTACCCTGAGGACTTGAAACTCCTGGTAGACAAGGTCTGTAGAGAAACTGAAAGGTTTTTTAGTGCAACCTTGATCAGTGTCCGTTGCGACCAACACGTCGATAAGGCGTGTTCAATCACTGTCTACTTTTAAAATTCTGGTAAAAAAACACTTCTTCTCTCCTAAAACATTATTACATATAGTTTCCTTGGTCTCGTTTCGTGTTTATTATTGTATATAAAAGTGTGTAGATAAATATAAGTTTTAAGTACGTATGTATTTTATGAATATGTAAATGGTACACAACTGACTACCTGCAGTATTGACTCTCCTTCTCTCTTAAATCCATCGAAAGGTTGTCTGCTTTTAGCGATAAGACAGCCCATTGTGTCACCCAATGTAATATTTCTACATCTATCTCTGTAACTTATAAGGTGTACATAACAAAGAGTATTCTATCTATCTAGAAAAGGATCTCGCAAAAGGACTCGAATTTACTATGTGAGTATAAATAATTAAATGAATACATAAAGGTTATTTTTTCATTCTGAGATCTTTCGCATGTGTGCCTATAGCCTTCCCAATATTATCCTATTCCTACCAACGTACCAACTTGGTAAAATTTCTTCGCGTGCCGTGCCAAGTGTTCGGTTCTTCACAATACAATCGATCGAGACAACCTCGGACCCTGCATAGCTTTTAGGTCACTTGAAAAAGGTACTTTTGTGTTTGAAGAATGCCAGACACACATACATAATCGTACTGTTTGAATAGATTGAGGACTTCTGAATTCTTTCGCGTCAAGACGAACTTAAGTGAAGCTCAGTCAGTCGCGAAGCTCATTTTCTGTAAAAAAATCACCGTGAATACGTACTTTATTTTTTTATTAAAAAAATGCACATACAATTATCATAACACTTACACGGCTTATCTAATACAATAGTGTTGTTATAGTCGTAGTTATAATAGCTTACAAATATTAGACTTACAATTATATTATTATGAACAACCAAGAGTAATTTTACAATTTGCGGCACTCACTCAGAGTACAATCGAAGCTGTCAATTTGTTGTGACACCATAATGAGCTTGCACTATAAGTTAAGTGTGTGCTTTTGACAGCTTACGTCAAGCTTACTTTACTTAAGTTTTATAGTGAGATTTGTACATATTAAATATGTGTCTAGACGGAGTGCTCTAGCCATCTGCCTAGTCTTTTATGAAGCAAGAAACATTTCATTACTTCGTTCCGATACAAAAGAAGTGACTAGACTGTAACGGGTTCACTGCACGCTTCCTAGAATATTTATGTTTTGTTAAAATGTGACTACATTAAAACTATTTTCTTATTGTCTCTCGGCAAACTTCGTCAGTCGTCAGATTTCTATCAGTAGCCCTTTGCACTTCGTGCAGACCGGACGCCCTCAATCGACGGATGTATGTAGAGTTGTTAATACTCTTTTAACTTATTATAATTTATTTAAAAAAATGCGAGGAAAGCTGCTCAAGTGACTGCGCACGACAGATTGCCAAGGGACATTAAGAAAATAGTTGTACATACATTCATTTAAATTCCTACTAAAATATACAACCGATTTACTCATAAAACTTTACGGACACTCTTTTCAATCAATGAATGAATGTAGATGAAAAAATAACTACTATATTATTTAAACTGTTAAAGCACCATAATAACATAATAACGACTGCTAACTAACGTTGCTACACTGGCAAATGACAATAAAACAGCAATGTGTATTGTCTTTGGTGCTGAGTGACATCAAGCAATGGACAAAATTACAAACCTTTTAAATGAATACGAGGCCTTTGGCTACTGTGGATGTGTGTTATATAAGTCAACTTTTTGTAATGTGCGTTTTGTTTGTGCAGAATAAACAATTTTTCTTTCTTTCTTCCTATAATCATTTACAAAGCCTGAACAATCTAAATTCATACGAGAAGCGTAAGCTAACACTTCGTAACAAACATTTATTAACTTACATAAACTGTTTACGTTAACAATTAAATGGTTCGCCATAAACCCATTTATGTCTGCAATTCATACACCTAGTTATCCGTTTCTGAGATCCTAAAGTTTCAACTAGGATTGACACTATAACCGCTGCAATGTTTGGTGTAACCGAACAAAACATTCAATCGGTTTGGCATTATTGTGTGAACCTTAACTGGTTATGTTTCGCTTTCGAGGATACGGATTCGGCATTTCGATTTCCTTTTGTTTTGCTTGGATGCTAGAATTTTATGAGTACATTTGGAGTGAATAAGGAAACTGGCAACAGGCTCGCCCCTTACTTCATGGGACTTTAACATAACAAGCGGTATATGTGTGTTTTATTCGACATTTCTGCCTAACTCTTTGGGGAATTACAGCCGTGATGTTATGTTATATAAAGAAACCGTTAAATAGATTGTGAAGTTTGCTCTACTGTATGTCTGTCAGTACGAAATATAACTAAGTGCCGATTTCACCAATGTTACTGAACACGTTCAGCGTATCTAATACGCGTTCAAGAGCTGTCAGTGTTAATATTCCATAGAAAATAATGACACAGACGGCTCTTGAAAGCGTTTTAGTTTCATTGGGAAAATCCACCCTTAGTACTTATACTAAGGGTGGATTTTTTAAAGTACCAACTAATAGTTATTAACACCTAATTATGTACAATCCTTTGATGGTGTAAATAAAAATTCGCTATCGCATCGAGGTTGCACTCTCGTCCCCTCACCCTATTCGCGCCGGTGTCCCTCAGGGTTCCGTACTATCTCCTCTCGTCTTCACGCTGTTCACCAGCGATATCCCAAAGAGTAAAAAGGCTCAGTTGGCTCTCTTCGCCGACGACACTGCCGTTTACTATACCGGTCACTGTCCCAAAGCTATAGCTCGTACTCTCCAAACCTCCGCAAAAGTCTTAGGCACTTGGTTCCGGAAATGGACAATCGAGGTAAACCCCGATAAGAGTCAGGCGATTCCCCCACCCACTTTCCAGCCCGCTCACTATGTGCGGCAAGCTGATCCTTTGGGAGAAGCAAGCCAAATACCTAGGCGTGATCCTAAACTAAAACCAGGAGAGGTTTTGGTCTAGGATCAAGCAGCACACTAAGGCGGTTCGCACGCGCGCCTCCTTCGCTCTTAGTCGACTCCATTTCATATTGACAGCACGAAGCAAACTGTCACTTAAATGCAAACTGCGCATCTGTACCGCAGTTATCTGTCCCATCATGACCTATGCCTGCGTTGTATTTGCTCACGCTAACCCACGTCATCTCCATACTATGCAAACCCTCCAGAACCTTTTCCTCAGAGAGTTCACGGGTGCCCCCTACTATGTCCGTAATACAGACCTCCACGTCGACCTTAAAACGCCAACCATAAACCGACTTGTAACAGAAATTCGACTGTGGCATCGAACGCCCAAATCCCTTGATTTCAGCGACCGCCCGCTATGCTCCCTCCCGCATTAGCCGTATTTGCCGACCAAGGTATACCTTAATCTCCCCCGACGACGCCACTACCCTCCTCCAGGAGAGCAGTAAGGCCACCAGCACTCTACACAAGCTCAAAACCCGATCGCCGTCCTACCATCCTCGCCGCCCAGGCCCGCCGCGATGCCCAAACTCACGTCCTCCCCGACCCTTGCTCGAGCCAGCCCGCGCCGCTAAGCCTGTAGCTTTTAATTCGTCCCTAAATAACACCAATCCTGATCCAGCTAGTCCCTTGCTACTCTCATCCAACGACGCCCTTGGCCGAGGTCCGTACCACACAGGGGGTGCCCTTAGCGTGTAGTCGCTTAGTTTTTAAGTTTTTAAGTCCTGGCTGGAAACCTTAATTTTTTAGGGCAACCACAGGCAAGTCCGGTCAAGCAGACGACAACCTCATAGGTTGACCTGCGATGTGCCATTCACAAAAAAAGGATAGGTAAGACCTACAAACAACTAACTTTGAGCACGTCAGTATTTACAAAAGATATTACAGTCTGTTCCAAAAACACTTACTGTGGATATAAACAAATAGAACAGACGTAAAATGGATGTCAATTTGTAGTGCCACTTACAAATTATGTGCTTTTGAATGATTTGATTTGAAACAATAATTGTTGGTAAAAGGGGTGAGATATAAATTTGAAACTATCTTAATACAGATGAATGTGTTACTAATTTCCTTTAGCGGGTTGCTTAAGAATTTAACAGGAACAGGGTTTGTTTACATTTTCATCAGATATTTTTGGAACAGACTATACATTTACCGACTCATCTGCCTTGCGTAATGATCGTGGCAATATCCGCTTACTGACGGTCTATGCTTTGATATAGGGACCTACCTACCTAGCAGTCTATGTGGTGGCAAGCGTGCTTATGTGTTTAATATTGCGGTATGTGTGGGGACTGGAGATTTACGAACTATTCACTATCAAAAGATCCTTTGTTCACATTTAGCATTTACGGGGCTTTTCACTAACGCTGACAGTGACAGCGACGTCATTCCCTCTACCGTTAACAAACGCAAAGCATTGCTTCAAACGATAAAAAGCAATTCGATAAAAAAGTTCTTTGTCATTTGTGTGTGATTTTTAATATGTATTTTTGGTAAAATGTTGATGTTAGTCTTTTGTTAAATTGTGTATGACACAATAACATTGACTTGGCTTCAAAGTCCAAAAGCGTTCGAATCTAATTAACTTAGGTGTTCCATTCAACTTAACTTTATTTCTGTAATATTAAGTGTAATAGTTTTTGTCCCACTGCAGGGCTAAGGCCTTCTTTTCTCTTACATACCACTTATATATCGCATTATGTGGCTACTGTTTGCTTTAATAAAATGTGAAAGTTCACTTCGCTGTTGCCCGCAAGTTCGTCTGCGAACCAAGATGAAAACCAGCCTATGTCTTTATTCAAGTCATGGTCTAACTGTGTGCCCAATTTCATCAAAATCCGTTCAGCTGTTTTAGCGTGAAAATGTAAAAAACTTCTATCGCATTTATAATATTTGTTGGAATAGGAAGACAACATGCAAAAGTAAAGTAAACGTTAGCACAGTTTGTTTTTTTGACGCGCTTTGGGATGCACTATGTACTTAAATTCTCAATGCTCGGTTTAACACCGGGAGCTGAAAATCCAGTGCGCGATAAAATCCCGCCGCGGTATTTTTACGTCCGGACCTAAACTCAAGTTTTATAGTGCCTCATAGTATATGATCAACTGCAGTAAACAAACTCAACACATAAAATAATTCGGGATATAATTATGCTAGTTAGATAGTGTGTTTAAAACACAATACGAGTAATTTGATAACCAGGAAAATAAAAACGAAGATACCTCAAAAAAAATATTTTAACGATTAAAAACCTAACTAATTTACATGCTTTTTTGTCCTATTAATCTACAAGCAAAATTTTTACGTAAAAGTGTTTAATTTTTTAGTCCAATCAATAGATTTTTTGTAAATAGATAATTGCTTCATTTTTTGCAATAAATTAACAGCGTTGTGTCATCGCACTTCTATTTCTTTTTTAAGCAGTCTGACAGTGACCGTGCTTTAGCTCTTGTCAGTCTTCTAAACCAGAAAAGATATTAAAAGTATGCTCCAACAAGTTTTAATATAATTTCCAACGTTCGGTTTCCGTCTGGAATATTTTCGTCGTGTTCACCGAATTGTAAGTTATAGAGACGAAGAGATATTGCAATGCTGAGCGGTGGCGGTGGCCGTCCACGAGCTGGCATTATGACTTATTAAATGCTGATGTTTGGTATTTTCACAGTGTTTTTACATACCGCAGATATTGCGTAACTGTCTAAATCACAGTCGTTTTGATTCTCGTTTCAATAAGGTAGCTGTTGGGTGGCTGCTGCCAGAGATAAATAAAAACGGTGAAAGGTCTGTACCACAGATATATAAAGAGTAGGTCTGTGGTCTGTAGTTCCTGTTAGTTACAAGCTGCCCCATAGACGTCTGAACTCATTTCATACAAAATTCACATATTCATAGAAAAAAGGACGTTCCGTTTTTCAAGAGTTTGAATATTTTCCAGGAAACTTCTCTTATTTGTTTTACCTTAAAACCTGGGTCGGACCCGTGATGCGGACTATTAGGAACATTTTAAAACAAAACAAAGCCAAATCTGTCCAGAATAGCATTGCATTTTTAGTATTCCGTTATCAACAAGGATCCCTTATATTTTCACCATGTCCGTCCGTCTGTCAGTCCGCAGCTTGGCTTAAAGACTTTTAGTACTAGAAAGCTGAAATTTGGCATCGATATCCATTTTTTTATTTTATAATATAAAATTTGGGTCCTACTACTATTTGGGTACTAGAAAAAAAAATCTACTTAACGTGTCCCCTACACGTTAAGTAGGGTTGGATGCATCCATTTTTTCTCATTTATACCGATCCGTTTGTGAAGTATTAAGCTTTAAAGAGCCAATTTTTCTTAGAGTCGGTTCCCCCCCCCCCCCCCAAATCGCCCCCGCCAACTAAATGGTTGCTTTTGGACATGTGAAAAAAATCACAACATTAGTAAGTGGGAGTGGCGCGAGGAGGCTAAACGCCGGGGTGTAACTCCGTTACCGCGAGAAATCACGGTATAGCGGACAGAGCTCCGGCGGGATCTCATGGCGACATGGAGCATGCGATTGTCACAACCCAGTGCTGGGCACGCCGCAACAGCAGCGATAAGGCCCCTCTTTGAGGAGTGCTTGGAGAGGCGCCACGGCGTCCTCACCTTCCGCCTGACACAGGTCCTTACCGAGCATGGTTGTTTCGGGAGGTTCCTCTTTCGCATAAGGCGGCAGGAAACGCCCGATGGACACGGTGGAGCATACGGTGGAGGCTTGGGCGGATAACCGCAGTGTCCTCGCGGAGGCCCTGATCCAGGCTATGGTTCAGAGCGAGGGGGAATGGAAAGCCGTCACCTCCTGCGAAGCAGTAATGCTCGCGAAGGCGTAGGCGCGGGCTTGCGGACGGCGAGCAATGGTTAGCTCGACATCCGGTAAGGACCAGGCCCGGGTCGACGGCGCTTCGTGTTCGACGCGCGCCTCAAAGAGATGTCAGCACATAATTACGGGGTCCGATATGGCCGATGTTTCAGGGCCGCGGGATGTTCGAAAGAGATACCGTGGCCCTGGCACACGCAACTGAAGGAACACGGGTGGGTTTTAGTCAGTAAAAGTCTGAGACGCCCTCCCGCTCCACCCAGGGCGGGAGAAGTCATTTGATGATTTCCCACCCAAAAAAAAAGGCTTTAAAAATGAGTCGACCAACTTATATTTGCAGTTGGAATGTACGGGAGAACATGTTTTTCAACTACAACATTAAGTTTGTTCTTGGGGTAAATTTATGCAACTACGGTACCCTTATTGTGCTTTGTCCGACCGAATGTGCACATGGCCGGTTTTATTTGTATGGATGTGATGACATTTGGCAACACTGATAGTTTTCGACTGACCTTTGGACTTGCTACTTTAATTAAACTCGCTAACTAATGCCATTATTAACGTAAATCAGTTTTAGGACTAAACGTAATCATGACTCATACATTCTAAAACACTTTTCTGTTTCCTTCTTTTTATTTTATCCAAAGATTTAGATCCTTCAGAAATAAAATTATAAACGTTGTTCCCTGAACTTTTCTTAGTTTACTCATCAAAAACCCATTTTTGCAAAACCACGACGGAACTCAGATTTTAGCCAAACACTGGTAATATTATGCAAACAGGAAAGATATTGTTTATGCATCTTTCCAAGAATAATTCACTTACTTCTTTTTACAGAACACAAGCTAGAAATCGCTCAAAAGAACTTTATTTTATTCGAAGAAAATTTAGCATAAAATGAACTACATTAACTGTTTATAGAGAATTTTCTTACGTTGTATATATATCTTGTCTGGTACAAAAAGTAGATATTTATAATTTTCCAAGAAAACATACTAAGGACTATAAAGCGCGTTCCACAATCCAGTTAATGGGTGTCAAGATACCGCTTGCGAAGACTGGTTGTCAGAATTTTGGACTCCTGACTGTTACAACTGTCAAAGATCTACGAACGCCAGCCGAAACGACTACTACGTTAATTTTCAGATACAATTATTTACTTATTGGTCTAGTGGTCGCTATCGCTACTGCTAAGCATGAGGTCCTGGGTTCGATTCCCAGGTCGGGCAACGTGTTATTGGGTTTTTCTATCTGGCATTTCTCAGTAGCAGCCCGAAGTCTGGATTTGTGCCCGGTAGATGGCAATAGGCTCGCCCCCTATTACATGGGACTTAAACATAACTGGCGAAATGTGGGTGTACTATAGGTACAACTCTGCCCAACCCTTCGGGGAAACAAGGAGTGATGTTATGTTATGTTAATTATTTAGCTTTCCACTGTCAAACGAAGGGGAAGTCAATGTGTAATAAATGAATTAATATTTTTTTATTTTCAGACCAGAGATCCATATCTTGCTAGCAATTATTGGTACTTACTAACTAGTACGTTGACCTCACATAATTGAATGACGGCCTGTGTGCCGCCATCCAGTGACTCATTATTATGGCATCCACCCTGCCGGCTACGGTAGCCACGAGGCTGTTGGGGCTGCCACGCGCTCAACCGACGCATCAGTGACGTGATTCACAGACGCAGTCCGAAACGCGTGCGTCCGTGAACATCCCCGACGCGCTACAGAAGCGCGACAACCCCAGCTTTACCCGGAACGCGTTATTATTTTTGAAATTCTAAACTTGGTTTTACTGATATTTCATACTAATAATATATCTTTAGTTTTGCGTCGAGATATCTTGAAGATAAAAGGAGTCCTCCTTTTATACCGATTGTGTTACTCTTAAATCGTAAGTTTATCTGAAAAGTAGTTTGAAGTCTTTCTTAACGTATTTGTGGATATCTTCAAGATATCTTGTGGGTCGGTATGGTTTTAAATAAGACAATGGCCAAGAATTTAGTTTTTTGTCTCGAAGAGATCTAAAATACCTTTCAGTGCTACTTCATATATCAATCTTAGTCCTTTAAGACCAATCATAAAATAAAATAATGTAGAATGAATATTATACCTAAGTATCATAATTTCTCAAGGCACAAGGATTTCAAAGGAAGGAGAACTTTCTAATTTCATTCCCAATTATGGCAACATTGACAAATTCGCGTCTCTTCCCCAATTATATGATAAAAGCTGAAAACCGTTAACCGTGCTCATTAGGGTACATACGCATTTGATTGACCTCCTGAAAAGAAAATCAGCTTTCGCCATTCAAAAATTTTGGTCGAAGAATGTTTTTATTTAAGGACTGCCGCGTGTATTATCTATATTACTTTTCCCGACTTAGTTGGCATAGGTCAATTTCTAAAGATTAACACGAAAAAAAAGTTAAATTTAAAATTAAAAAACCCCCGACGCAAACAAAATCCATTAAAAACAGCTGAACAGTTTTTTTTTAAATAAATGCAATCTGTTTTTTTATGTCCCTTAACTCTAGTTGGGGCTTTATTCTGTATCATCAATCATAATATGTGTGTAGGTAACTAAATTTCATTGATAAATGCGACGTTGTCATTCAAGTAAGGGTGTTTGTTTACATTAATAATCGTGACTTTGTCGAATTATTTTATATGAAAAAAGAAAAAAAGGATGATTGGAACATAATTCATATGCCAGTTGATTCTTTAATATGGTTTCAATCATACCCTAAAGTTATGGGATATGAAAAAAACATGTTCAAAAAACACTCTCGATCAAGTCAACTTTGAAACAAGACAAAAAAAAAAACAAAATCGGCTCGGCCGTTTGGGAGCTACGATGCCGCAGACAGACACACAGACACACACGTTAAACTTTTAACACCCTTCTTTTCCGTCGGGAGTTAAAAAAGGGCTGTCACAGCACATTGATATCAGAAACCTACATTCAAAGTTTAGGTACACCTAACTCTAGTGCTCTTTTAAATTTCAAAACGTGCGATCTCATTGATGTGCACACAACCTTACATGACCATTACTGGAACGCCAAATATTTGCGGACCCAATAAACCTTGACATAATGTAAACAAGACATGTGACGTCACCGGGAAGTATTCGCCTTCATATGCATAGACGGTGACAAAGGCAGAAGGCGAAAAACAACCCTATAATATTTTTGTGACATGTACTCGTAAGCGGTAAGATTCTAGGAAATAGGCTTTCGCAACAATAACGCTTGTCGATCCTTGTTTGTGGTTGACAGGCAATTCTGTTTATCTGTTTGTAACCAGTGAGAAGCATTTTTATGTAATTGACAATATCGCATCGCGGCAACAAATAAGGTTTAAAAACAGCGATGCGTTTGATGTTATTTGAATCGAATGACCATCAAAATAAAAGTAATTTGGTAGTTTCAATATATATTTTTAAGGTATTTCTTTAGTTGAAGCTCTGGTTTACGATTGTTTTACCATGATGGTTTTTGAATAAGTCTTTTCTTTGAATTTTTGACAACACACTAAATTGCAGGCCTTGTAATAATGTACCAATACGCCTAACTGTGCCACAAAAATGTAAGCGTTTTCAGTGTACTAAGTTTGGGCAGCGCCTTAAGCCAGCGCGGGGCCTGTAGCAAAAGTATTGCCTCGGAGAGGTTAGATTTGATCAATCATAGAAATCATACGTAGCATTATTCCATTGGATTTACCGATTTACCAGTGGTTAAGGCCTCGCTTCGCCGGTATTTGCTTGTATTAGAACCCACAACCTTGTGCATCAAGGCTGTGGGTTGAAATCCAAGCGACCAATGTGACTTTTTCAAATAACGTGTACTTTCTGAGTCTATCTTGGACATTACTGACATTGGTGAGTGAAAAAGATCGTGAGTAAACCTGTACTTATAGTTAATTTAAGTCTGAAGTGCTCGTGTCTTCTCTGAATGAGAAGAGGCCTTAGCCCTGCAGTGGCCCACCCTCTGCTAATAGGCTGGTATTATAGATACCTTGGCATGTTTTGTAGGTACGTCAAAGCACGGTGCCCGTAGCATTTGCTAATAACAACGTGTTATTGGGTTTTTCTATCTGGAATTTCTCAGTAGCAGCCCGAAGTCTGGATTTGTGCCCGGTAGATGGCAATAGGCTCGCCCCGTATTACATGGGACTTAAACATAACTGGCGAAATGTGGGTGCACTATAGATACACCTCTGCCCAACCCTTCGGGGGAACAAGGCGTGATGTTATGTGTTAATTATTTATTTATTTTCACTCCAAGACACAAACTTTAGTGTATTAGGAGTTCCTTTATCGAAAGAGCCACTGTTACACTCTTTATTCTTCAAACAAATAACAGTTTTGCCATGGTTTAAAAAAAAAAAAACGATTTGATCTAAAGTTCAATTGAAAAGGTTCTCGAAGAAACCTTCTACTTAAAGAGTAGTGGTGGCCCAGTGGTATTTGCCCCGATTAACGAGTTGTAGGTTGTGAGTCGAACCCAGGCAGGCAGGGTTGTTAATTTCATCACCAATGCTCTAAAAACGGTGAAGGAAAACATCGCGAGGAAACCGGCATGCCCTATAACCAAAAAAATCAAAGACATATTGTGACATCCACCAAATCCGTTCTGGGCCCGCCTGGTGGATCATGGCAGGCCTCTTCTCAAAGAGAGCCGGCCTGTGTCTCAGCATATAGTCTGATTATGATTATGATGACAAAGAGAAAGAAATACCTTAGTTAACCAATATTGAAAACTGATTAACTATAATACAAAGGAAAAGTGAACAACACATTGCCACATGTTTATTTAATATTCATTCTGTCCTAACTTGTGACTTTAATCGACAGCCAATGAATCAATCATCAATCTCTTACAAAAACGAACAAAATGACAGGTTTTTACAAACACATAAATTCACGCCTTGTTCCCATGGGAGTAGGCAGGTTATTATACCCAAAATATGTAACAATGATCGATGTGGTATCCATCAGGAAATTTTAAAACAAAGAGGGTACGAGTATACCTATCTATTACTCCTAACACGAGTCATAGTTTGGTTATCCTATATCCAAATAAGTCCTCCTTTGCACGGACGTTTTCGTGCATTGAATCGTCAACGCACTGCTTAGCGCCGACTGCGACAGTTGAAAATACAACTGTGTGTTTTTGGATGGGGATGCACTCTGTTGGATTCTCAATGCTCGATTCAACACCGATAAAATCCCGCCACGATATTTTTACGACCGAGCGAACGTGGTCTAAAAGATTATTGGGTTTCTTCATACAGTCAAAGTGCATTGCCATTATAAGCGTGTTACGCAATTACCCCGTTGACTAAGTTTAATTAAACATTTTAATGAAAAGTAGTTAAGACGGGTTAAAATATTTGTGTAGTCGTCGGCAAGTAACTTGGGAAGTGTCGTTAGATGCGTTTTTCCTGTCTTTAACCCTCTTCAAAACAGATGTTTAAATATAAGTGAAAAAAGAAAAAGTTGCACTTAGTGCACATTCGTGAACTTACTGCCACTACGCCAATACCTTGCCAAGTTACGTGCTGGCTACTGTATGCCTAACTCTTTATCTGACTAAAACTACGTACGTCATCCTACTAAAACGTAGTTATAACGGTGGCGAATTCTCAGAAATGTTAGTTACATGCTGAAACGCTCTGTTCCGAGCATTCTAAGAGCTTTCAGTAAATCCGTCCATGACGTTCCCAAATTGTTCAAACCATGAACTGACAGGTTTTATTAACATCCGGAAGGTTACTATCAATCCTTCCATGTCAGTATATCTGGCTATGATTGGACTATTTCCGAGCTGACAGGAAGCATTTAAAGCATACGTTGCATGATCACTTGCAGCTCTGCTCTACGAAGAGAAGTCATTCTTGTCATTTTGTCTTCCGTTTCTTTCAATTCTATAGTGGCCATTCTACGTATGCTGAGGGCATAAAGATGCAAACTATATGTAAGTATCGCAGAAAGCTTTACAATCCAAATGCTTCATTCTACATTTAAACGGTCATATCTTCGCTTAAAAGCTACGGTTTCATACGACAGCGGTTTCCGCCATGTATCGGCCGAAAAATATGGCAGCGGGGATTGACTTTAAGGTGTAAAAAACGCTCTCTATGGAAACACCAACTTATTTTCATAAGTAACGTTTCAGTGACGTCAATCGCGGCGGCCACCGCAGTCCTAGGAAACCCTAGCTTAAGTACTCCAACCGTTACTTTAGTTTCCATTTTGTGCAGTAGGTAGGATTTTGGAAGTTCGTCTGCCTATGACAGAAGAACTCCTTTCCTATTGCAGGTAATTTAAAGGTGCCGCCATTTATGATCATTTTGATCTCCTTATTCTAACGTGCGAAGAACAACAATACAAACGTAGTACACAACATTGTAGATATGTTCAAACAATAACTGCAGCGTTTATCAAACGTTTATTGGTAGGTAGTCGTGTGATCATGAAACTCGCCTATTCACGGAACGGTAAAGGGATACATTATACCAATGTGTCCGCCAGAGTAATTGATCAGATGATGATTGAACGTACATAGCAGAAACACAGGAGGAGATATCTTCCAGAGACCAAACTATATACCTACCTCAGCACTTGTTCGCTGCGGTATTTCCTTCATAGTAACAAGTCAGTCGAAAAGTCAAATCTCAGTGCCTCTTGCAACATCAAGCAAAAGGTGTAATTTTTGTATCGCCATCGAAAAAAAAATTATGCATAAATATGCATAAATTTTTTTCTAAACAAATACCAAAATGTTTAGTCATGTCATCGAGAAACATGTACTAAACTTTACATTGATTATTGCAACTAAGGTTGGTCCTATTACGCCTCGGTGTGCGTCGTCGTTCGTCGTTTATTTATGTCACGCACATCGCACCTACTGTATGAAGTAATAATGATAATAAAATTTTCTTGACATTTACTTGGCGTCGGTCCGTCAATGTAGCCAAAACCAGACAAAGAGCTGAGAAGAAAAAAGCTGAAGTAAAAACAATAAAGTTGAACCAATTATTACCCTAGAATTAAGTTAACAAAATATTGGTCTGTAACTGTTTGTGGTCTTAATTTCAATCCATACGATTGTTCCCAAACTAGTGGGCGCATGTATACGAGTATATCGGGGACCATGTTCAGTCTCTGTTGCATTATCTACTCCTGTGTTTCGCGGCGCACGTATTTATGACTGCTGCCAATTGACCAGCTTATTGTTATTATCTATACTTATTAGGTACTGCCGGAATATCAACTGCCAGTCTCGTTCGGTTTATTGTACCACTACTATAATAAAGAATTATAACTTCTATAATGAACTTGTTTGTTGTGGGACATCTGTAAGGGGTACAGTTATTCATGAATGTGGAGGTACCAGGGTTACAGACTTTCAAAGAGGGATTTGAAATAATTAAATGTCAAGGCCTACTTATCAACGGGTCCGCTTATGTGTAAACATAATCGTAATATGAGTTTTTGTTTTACGGGTATTTAAAACGTTTTTTTTTGTTGTTTATCATGCTCAAAAAGGAACGCAATAGGACATTCAGGGGTTGAATTCCTTTTCTCATTGATTTGTAATCGGCAAGTTCTACTGAAAAGCAATGTATTAAGAAAAGGTCCTTTAATCATTACAATTATTTTCATTAATTGACATTTCCTGTAAATAGCCAGGGCAGGATCTGGCATTGTCATTTTGGTAATATTTTAGAAACACTTCAACTAAAACATCTGACTAAATAAATGTATATAAAAGTTTTTCGTTCTGTAACAAGTTCAAGGTATGAAAAAGACTAATTAAATCCAGACTACACAAGCTAGGCGAACTTCAACAGAAGTAAGATGAAACAAACTTAAATCAAATTAAGTAAAGTGAAGTGAACAGTATTTAAGCCACGACTTCACTCAAGTTATGTTAACTTTGTTTACTTAAACATGGACGTGTCTGCAGATGTCAGTTTTCCAACAACTTTAGTAAAATATTCAATAAGCAGTGAAAGTTTCGATTAAGTTATTCATGAACGTTTTAAAACTAAATAGTAAATATCTTGCTTGTTTAATACAGTTTCGAAACTGTTGTGTATTTTAATTAGGAGATATTTTACGTGGGGAATGAGTTATAAAAGCGAGTTTCTCCTGCAAAACCCTTTAAGAAATATTAAGCATAACATTAAAGAGTTTTCGTTTTAAAACAAGTTGAATTGTGTTTCATAAATAATAATAAAACAAAATGTTTTAGTCAGATGAGGTTTTTACATTTTAATTTAAATAGTTTTTTTTGTATATTTAGTATAACAAGGTAATTTAATAAATAACCTCACTTAACATCCTCACACTTAGATTGATTGATTTATTTAATGCTTCAAGCGCAGAAATGTACAAAGACGGGTTAAAAGCCATAGGAATTTTCTGGCAGTCAACCTATGAGTAATGCAGACGCAAACAGTGTTAGATGCAATTACGAATAATTTAGATTTAAAAAGTATTATTTAAACATTATGATAGAGATACACATATACACACACACACAACATTCTTCGTGAGCAAAGTCAATGCTTGAAAAAAAAACACAATTAAAATATATTGAAATATGTAGTACCGACATACTTTAAAAAACTGTTTACAGTACTGCATTTTTTGTAAGAGCTGGATTATGCTTCGCGCAAACAATGCGCGATTTCTTGTCGAATGAATATACTCTGTATCAATTATATTTTTCGAGAACGAAAATCGAACAACCTGTAACTATACCTTGTTTTCACATGACAAATAATTTCGCCTTATCCCATTGTGCGTTTTATGTGACGTTGTATTGTTCTTCATTCACAGATCCATCTGCGCTATGAATAAAATATTTAATTCAAATTAAGTAAATACTCATAGAACTACCATTTAAAATTTAAAGGGTTCAGAGTTCGGTAATATTCTATAAACATTTACTTTGATTGTTGCCACTACATTTTATTAATTTTAACATTTCATTAGGTATATTTCCAAATTCATTGAACATAACGTCTTTATTAAAACACAATCATTACATTTGGCAGACGGGATCAAAGTAAATGCAAACGTTCTGCGTCAATTTATGATAAGCCTCCATATTGTCATTTGTCACGGCACGCCGGCGTGTTCGTAATAATAAATCAGCATTTTTTTTTTTTGTAATCGTTTTATTTTGTATGCACGGGTTTCTGTGACATATAAATCTATTTTACTATTATTCTTTTCTTTCTTACATAATATTCATATTTAGGTATTGTAACGTAATAGTGGTTCCTATCTACAAAAAAGGATGAAAGTAGACTTGGAACAGACAGTTTAATGAATGAAATAGAAAATACAGGTGGGACTATAAAAACACAAAAAACACGGTTTCCAAGACACTGAAGTTAATATTTAAGGCTTGAATCGAAGTCCGGAGGAGGAGGATAAAGGATCTTCGTAGATTGGCTTCGTGAAGGAAAAAAGAGGAGGTGGAGAAAACGGGTCTTCAGGTGTCGAAAGGACACTTTAGAGTGCCAGTATCCTTCGACAAATCTCGACGAGTCTCCAGGCAGAAGGTTATATAGCAGAGTGCAGACGTAGAATTGATGGATGAACAGATGGTATGTTGACGAAGCCCGGACGCCGAATCCTAGGCAGATGGTTAGTGAAACAGGCCCGGACGCCCAATCCTCATCAGATACTTCAGCCTTTTCTTTTATAGGCAAAATATTCCTTTTCCAGAATTAATTTTAGAAGATTTTTGAAGTTTTCAAAATTGTTTTTCTTCATTCTGAAATCTCATCTGCCAGTCATAAAACCAGCCTGTGTGTTCGGCCAAGATGTATTAAAACCTCCACGATCGAGTCTGAGCGTGTTCTTATTAATTATTTTAGATGTCGAAATTCAGTTAATAATCGGCAAATATTTAGAAAATACAATATTTCAGCTAAACCTATTGATAAAAATAATTCAAGTTATATAAACCAAAAAGTAATCTTCTTAGAAGAGAAAAATGAATGACAGTTTGACAATTGACTTGTGTCACAACAATGGAAAATGTAAAAAATGAATGTTTTTTTAAAGATATTATAAAAGAAATCTTTTTAGAACGATTCGTAACATGCTAACAAATAAAAGGATATGATACGGGACATGAATGGATGTATGAATGATGACTAATGATGTAAGTTTAAGTAGCATATACTATAGTATGAAGACATTTATTTCTCAAAAAAAAAAGAACGTTACAGTTCACTTAACATTATGAGAAAATTAAGATAAAAAATATAAAAGTAAGTGCTATTCTCTGTGTTCACAATAAGAAAATTAACGAGTTAAAGGTTGATAATCGGTATTGTTAGTGTTTTTTTCTAACGTGTTCTTCGAGGGCTTTTTTAAATGTATTTAATTATGGTGTCACTATTGGTTACATCATCTGGTAGTTCATTAACAGTTTTGCTCCCTCGTACAGTATATTTTCTCTTCCATACTTATTTATGTAGTTAGTTCTGGGTTGTCTTAATTTTACATTTCCAATTTGCACGGAAAAATGGACCTTGTCCAGTCCAAACAAGAAAAACTTATATTTCAATAACAAAACACAACATCACTCCTGTATTACCCAAAGGGTTAGAGGTAGAGGAGTACTTATAGTATACCAGCATTTCGCCAATTATGTTTAATGTAACAGGGGGCGAGGCTCGTACCAATAACCGGGCAGACATCCAGACTCCAGGCTGCTACTGAGGAATTCAAGATGTAAAAGCCCTCTTTGCCCGACCCGGGAATCGACCTCTATAATTTTACTTATTGCGACTTTGCATAGTTAACATCAACAATTCTATTACATAAAACAACATCACGCCTTGTTTCCCCGAAGGTTTGGGCAGAGGTGTACCTAGAGCACACCCACATTTCGCCAGTTATGTTTAAGTCCCATGTAATAGGGGGCGAGCCTATTGCCATCTACCGGGAAAAAATCCAGACTTCGGGCTGCTACTGAGAAATTCCAGATAGAAAAACCCAATAACACGTTGCCCGATATGGGAATCGAACCCAGGACCTCATGCTACTAGACCAACGAGACGTACTAATTCGCTGCTTCGCTAAATATTTATTTTTATTCCCACGCCGCTGAATTATTTAAAACTTAAGAGGAATATATTAAATGAAAAAAGTGATGCTGGCTCAAATATATATGAGAGTTTTATTTATTTAGGTGTGCCAACAATTACTTACACAAAAGATTTACAATAAAATCCTTAGTGTTCCGTTTATGAGTGCAGCAATTACTTACAGGCAAACACCACATGCACCATTTATGGTTGTACATAGGTATCTATAATTACAAAGCTTAAGAGGTCATTTATGATTAAAATTATATATTACATCTATACTAATAGTATACAAGGTGTATCTATTCATACACGAAATATTTGAAGTGGTCTATAGGTCGAACAGAAGCCATAGAAATGAAAAAGATTTTTTTATCTAAGCATCTAATTAAAAAAAAAAATATATTTTAATATTACTTAACACACATAAAAATACTGGCTCTTTCGTATAAAAGAAAATACTACGTAGAAACTACTTTCATTGAAGCGGGCGAGGTCATGGCGGCGCGCTTAGATGTCGCGTGGCTTTTATGAATGATCAAAAGAGACCCGAGACGCGCCGCCGTCGGCGGCGCCGCGCACGTGTGTTGATTCAGTTGACTCGCCCCGCCCGCTGCCATGATTTTCAGTCCCGCGCGAACCGCATGCTGCACTGCCCGCAGCTTCACTAACGTGGAACGCAACGCGCTTCGCGGAACAAATACAACAATGCCAAAATATTCCAACGAGGAGTACCAGAACATGGTGGACTGCTACAATGAGGGTGGACTTATTTTACTCACAGCACAAGCCCTCTTCCAAGGGATCCTAGGAGCTGTTTTGCGGCAACGGGACTACGGGGTCTATATGCCCCCAGCTGCCGACGGAGGCAGGCCTGATCTTACGCCGTTGGACTTCCATGTGTGGGGTAGGGATAGACCTGATTTATGGTAATGACGGCCAGACCATTTCTAGTGCGGAACACTTTTCATTTTAAAACACGCTTGCCTAATTATTGTTACAAAAATTCGTTGCATACCGTATGCAGTGGGATAACTGATTTTCGCGGAAAATAGTCATGTTTCTACTAACAACCGACAAAAAGATTGGTCATTAAAACGTATAATCTAACCGTAATGCACTTATTTTATAGTTACAAAGGTCTTTGCGGTTGTTTTACGAAAAACAGAACAAGCTATTTAGCCCGTTAACCACTGGGAGGCGAGAAACAGCGTGTACCACCAACAGTCCAGTCCACATCTGCCAATTTGGTACGATTTTTGATCAAATAAATTCGCGCTATGCACTTCTTACAGTTTACATCTGTACAAATAGGTAGGCACACAACCTATCAATCAGCTGACAGATACGACTCGATGCACAGTTCGACTAACAGAAGTCATTGCATTAATTAATTTGCGTTGCGTCAGCTGTTTATTATTCTGTTATTATTATCTAAAAGATGTGTAACACTGTAGAATATGAATGTTTTAATCGCATCTAAGATCCTTTTCGTAAAAAAAATAAGAAAATTATTGAAACGTCTCGATACTCGCTCGTAAAAGTAGTGACCTCACAGAGGTCATTAGCTGTTTATTCAGATTTATCTAGTTTACAGAAGGTAATGTTTTTGTAAAACTGCGAGGAGGGAATTCAATATTGTACCTACTTAGATTTAGGTCGTTTTGTATTTTAAATTCACATTTATTTTTATTGTAAGCGGTAACTCTGTTATCAAAATAAGACGAGGTCGAGTTACGAAGTCTACTTACGTTGGTTTATTGTTAACATCATCACGCCTGCATTCCCCGTAGAGATAGGCAGAAGTGTATTGTCGAATTTTCTTTACAGTTCACCAGTAATATGTTATGTCCCATGTACCTAAAAGGAGGTGCGGTAACCGTCGCGCGCGGACTACAGACGGACGGGCACCGCGCCCGCGCCTCTACCCCGCCACGTCTTTCGTTCATAGAGTAGGCCGTAAAGGTTTTATGCAAAATATCTCAGGCAGTTTTAAATTATGATAATTACGTAAAATAAAAAAACATTTAGATAAAAAAATCTTTTTCATTTCTGTAGCTTCTTTTCGTCCTATAGATGTCCCTCTTTAAATATTTCGTGTATGAATAGATACACCTTATATAGAGGAAAGATTTCATTGTTGGTTTGTATTGAATAGGCTCCGAAACTACTGGACTGATTTTAAAAATTGTTTTACCATTAGAAGCCGAAATTATGTCTGATGAACATGGGCAACCGTTTTTTTTTCTTTTTTTTTCGGAATCCACGCGGACCAATTCGCGGACGAAGTGCTAGTTTTCAATTTTTTGTAATGGGGATAATGACTAATATTACAAATGTTCGAAAAGATATGCACTTCAAAGAAAGCTTAGTCAAAACGAGAAATTTAATAAATCTTTTAAATCGATGTAAATATTAAGAAGCTTCACGTTTTTGTAGTTTTTGGAGGGGATTATTTCCGTCCTTGTAGCGCGGGACAAACAATGTATGGCGCTTGTATGAAGTAACATAGTCGTGACGTCACTTCTAGGATAGAGCTGTCCTTGTCTAACATTTATTTTAAAACGTTGATAAATTGGCATTTTTTTAGCCTTTACACTTTTTTATTGTTACTACTGGATGGAAACTTTATTCATGCGTAAAACACATAAAATGATAAAAATAGCAAAAAAAAGCATACTACATAAATTTCATTCTAATAGGTCTGAAGAACAGATTAATTAATAACAGTAACATTAACAAATTAAAACATGTATCTAAGCAGTTCTACATAGTATTATGAAACAGAACCCCCCTAAGTGCCTTTTTTAGTTATACAAATATTTGAACTAATAACCGGTTTCTGAATAGATATTCAAAATTCCTTAAGATTTTGCAGAGAAGTTTTGAATTTCGCGGGCTACATCGAAGGAAACTATCAAGTTCTCAATTTCAAATTCTTAATTTAAAAACCGGATGTAAAACTACACTTTCATTAAATAGCTGTGGCCGCCACATTACTTTAAAGGTGTATTAATAAAACTTGCTAGTCTCATATTATAAAGAAAATAGTCAATGCTTAATTAACATCGAATTATCTATAAAAACATGGAAATAATCTAATTGTAGTATTTTTGTAACGACATTTATTGCAAATGTGTTTTGTCGTCGAATAAAGTAGCACTTTTAAGTTGAAAGTGGCTGAACATCCAATTATCACCAAAGCGCTTATTTTAACTTAATTTTCTATGTTAGCGGAGCAGAACAAAACTAATACCAACCACATTTTCACGAAAAGGTTTATAAATTGAGTTTGTGGTTATTTCTTTTTCACAGGAAATATATAACCGCCATCATTTATATTCACATCGTAGTCTTGTCTGAACATAGGTATTCACGTGCTGAGAAAATAATGAGTAACTTTTCAGAATCTTTAAATAATAGAGACAAGTTATTAAAAAAAACAATTTTTAAAACGAAGACTCAGAAAAGTTGTAACAGAATCGAATTAATTCAACTGTTTGTTCGAAGTTGTTTACAGATGTCTAAACGAAAAAAAAAACATCTCAAAATGGCTACATCTGTACCTTAACATATGATATTATAAGACACTGTAACTTTCTTTCAATGAAGATTGTTCCTATTCTGAAGTGCAGACTAACAAAATCATAAATCTAGTAAGAAAATGCAAACTCGATTCTATCTCACGTGTAGAATTCTCATCTCACAAACAGAAAATCTAGGGCCACAAAGAAAATATCATCATCTTATGACGGAAAGTGGAGGTGTAACTTCGAGCGAGAAGCGGTATGAGCCCTAGAGTAAAAAAAAGACTTTGAAATGACGAATGTGATATTTGATTGATGTTTGATGAATCTTTACTAGTATAACATACCACACATTTACGTCTCGTCCGAACTTTGTTTAAAACACATGTATATAGGTACACATAACATAACAGTTGGAAACTCAATTTTTCGTCTGATATATGTTTAACTGCCCACAGCATACGCTGAACAGTGAACATATTTCAGTATCGCTACTCATGGTGGCTAAACTAGAATGAACAGTCAAAGGAAATAGCCAGAATTTTCCTCTGTTGGCACACGGATTACTAATAGCAGGTCGTTGTTAGTTAGTCCGAAATGCTGCTCAGAATCCCGAGCATAGTTTTGGTAAAACAGACTTTGACTTGGTAACAAATGTTCAGCTAGATCACTAGACGCCAGCAATAGCTGAATACAATAGTAGTACCCCATTGACCTTCACAGCTCGACGAACAGCAAAGTCCCCGAATTCATAAGAACACAATCATATTTTATTGGTCTGATTAAATCATATTTCATAACTCAAACGAAACAATCTTCTAGATTGTTCTTTCCAACATTAACTCACGATTGGTGTAAACTTCATTTATATGGTAACTAGCTTGATACTTACATATTCAAATATAATTACGATCTGAACCAAATTTGATTTTAGCTTTAGAAACAAAAATAGGCATATTTTTGCATAGTAATGTCATGTAGATTTTGGTGGGCTCGTTAATAGGCTCATGAAATTAACCTTTTAGTTGTTTAGACAGTGCTTCTCAGTGCTTTAGGCATAAGAAAGAATTAGCTTCCAATTTTTGTCATTCGATGTTGATATCAAAATAGTATTTGAACGAAGTATCTCTGTCTGGCAGAAACTTGATGCTCCGAAATTTATTTGGCATAACACATATAGCATAATCTTGTTTAAACAATTATTTTTTAGGCATAAAAATATTGAATTAAATTATTGTTTGGCCGAATATATACATGTCCGAATTTATAATGGCATACTTTCAAAATGCCAGAATTTTATTTGGAAAAAAATATAAGGCATATCGCCATTTCGATAAAATAGCATTTTAACCTTAAATTAAAATTAAAAGGTTGTCTGAAAAAGTCAAATGATGTGCTACAAAAGTTATTATTATTATTATGGATATGAAATTTTTACCTAAAGATGATTCTGATGTACAAAATTATGAGTTTTTAATTTATATTAAATGAGTGTTTGCTAAACGATTTTCTGCGAAATGAAGTTTGTATAATTTATACAATATTGTAACATAAAAAGTTCTGCTTTAAAAGGTAGACCCGATCGAAGTACCCTCATTACCAAACCATCGTCAGACAGCATTTGTTTGGCATTAATGCTGAAATGGACCTTTTTGGGACAGCCGTGTGGGAGGCACACCGTAGTTTTGCGAAGCATTTCATATTCTTTTTGTATTTCATGTTTTCATGTACTCTTGCCAAATCGTTTTATTAGTAGGTGAACTTTAAAGTTTCTGATTAACTAAGTATCGTTATAGCCGCTGTAGCTTAATACATTTTTTTTTAAATTCCGTGACAGAAAAATTATTTTGCACCAGAAACAATAATCAATACCAAAAAAAAAAAACATGCTTGCAAATCAAGTCACCAACTCGCTACAAAGTAATCGAATCTATGGAATATAAACAAGATCAATCTTCATCCATCAAAAATAATTATTTCTTTCTCAAAATATTTTATGTCTTCATACGCACCAGTTGGGTGTCTTTCGTCCTAAAATAAATTATAATCACACCTTTTTCAAGGGGCTTATGTTTCGCTTCGATTAAATTTATATAGTACCGTAACGTACTGTTTATTCACATTTTCCTTTTTGAAATGTCTCTAATGACACACCAGAATAAATGAATAAATTGTTGACATTTTCTTTTTTTAACTTTGTCTATGATGTTGCTAGGTGGACGTTGTTTTCATAGAGCGATAATTTATCTAAAGATAGTCTTAGCATTGTTTTCAAAGTGATCTCCGCACAGTCTGTCATAATTATAATGTTGGTACGTAATCTACATTATATCTAAATCACTAAACTGTATAAAATAAGTAGTGTAGTTTAGGTATCTAACTAAATTGTAAAATTATTTTTTATATATTTTAACTAATCTTAAATACATTAAACAAGGTAGCACTAATAAATATTAAGTGAAATTACATAAAATGGAGGAAAAAAAGAGCCCATTGGGAATCAAAAAGTTCGTCCACATCGCTGTCAATGGAAAAAGTGCCCATAAGGTGGTCTGCCATTAAACGTGGCAATGCTGATTCTTTGGCTTAGTAATAAACAAAAATTGCAAACCGTATGACAAAAAGTTATTATATTATAAGTATAACATAATAGCTGCAGCCGTATCTTGTTACACTCCACAGTAAAAATAATATATTTTTAAGGTCAGCCCCAATTTGTCGTGTTCACTCGCTCAAAGAAAATATAATAAGAGGCTGAATCTTTGAACTCTGAGTCAAATCACATGGAAAGATATAATTTACAATATGGAAATGATTGCTAGATCTTTCCGAAGTACGCTTTCATACGGTACGGTATACATTGCAATTTTCGACTGAGATGATTTATCGTTGACGTAATTCTTTTTTTCATAGTGCACTAGGGCCTAGTGCACTACGAAAAAATAACATAACGCGATGTGTCCCCGAAGGATTGGGCAGAGGAAAAAATAATAATGTTTTATGTCTTTTAAATAAAACATTTCAACCTTAGAATAACCCATAAAATACTATGTTTGATGGGTTATTGTAAGGATGAAATGTTTAATGACTGTGATTATGTCGACCTGTTCCGTAAAAATCTTATCTTGGAAACATAGGGAAATTCAGTTTGAAGTGAACAGTCATTTCGCCTAACCAAAATCTCACCTAAGTTTCGATGAGATTTTTACGGAAAAGACCGACAGGCTTCTAATCTTAACAAAATTGCCTTATCAGCTCAATAACCCCTTTTTATTGGGTGGAGAATCATCAAATGACTTCTCCCGCTCTGGGCGGAGCGGAAGAAGTGTAAGACTATTACTGACTAAAACCCACCCGTGTTCCTTCAGTTGCCTGTGCCAGGGAACACGGAGTCTCTTTCGAACAACTGCGACCCTGGCAGAGCTTTGAGTTGACTGTACTGAAATATCCTACTTGTAATTACACCGAGCTCTCTTCCTGCCAGTTACACCTCAAACCGGTTACTTTGCCTCACGACAGAAATAGATAAGGAATGGTTCACCGCATTTCCACTGAACCCGGTCACCTTTTGGCATAAGTGGTCGAAAAGTTCACGCGTGGGAAGGCATAACCTTTAATTATCATTATAACACTGCCGTGCATAACAACACACTGTATCAAAAACCAAACTAGCTGTTTTCAGAAATTACATAATTTTGTCAGTTTTTTTTTTTTTTTGGGGAATTGGACATATTTAATATGTGTCCGATTTATTTGAATGTTGGATATATTTAAAAATTGGAGTAGAAAGTACTAAATTCAAAAACCATTTATTTCAATCCATTTGTATCATAAAATGGAAATAAATATTAAAAAAAATAACTAAATAAGTAAAAACTGCTAAATGTACGTTTTTTTTTATTAAAAATGGACGAGACATGTGAAATCAATTGTTTTAGATAGTCAAAACACGGCATCTAGTGTTTCTCCGAACTCATGGTGGCAGAATAATGCCTGATATCTCAAACACTGTGGGTTGTTTGCCCACATAATTCATTCACGAAATTTCATTAGCCCAAAACCTTTAAACCCTCTTAAGCCCTCGTTACATTCACTCAATTAGTCGAAAAGTTTCATTCAACTCCTCTTTATACTGCACCTCTCCCTTGAGGATTTATCCAAAGTGTCTTTTGCTGTGCGTTTTCTGCCAGTCGGTAATGGAACTGTTTTATAAGTAGGCATGTGCACATAGGCATAGCGAAAATAACGTTTGATAAGTTATCGATAAAAACTTCGAATAGAGTCGACATTAGGGTGGGTCATTTTTCATTTTTTCATTTTTTTTTATTGTAATAGTGATGAAAGGGTGCTAAATGTAGTATAAATTAAATGTGCAAATTATTATAAGTTCCTATTTTGATTAACTGCCTCCGGATTAGCTTTGAAGTTTCAAAATTTTCGTTTTTTAGGGGTACTTTCAACAACCAATAAGAATAATTGAAATTGAGACCTATAATACGATTTTCATATAATTTACATTCAAATATAATCAACTTCTTAAAACCAATGAATAACCGTCATTGTTTTGATTATTTACGGAGTGAAGTGAGGTGGTGGGGGGCGTCGATTGCACTTTGCGCGATATTTATTACGCGCCAGTGACGCTACGGCTACTTAATCGTGAAGTTGTGTTACGCTCGTTTTTACCATGCAACGCACTCGAAACTCGTTAAAGTGTCCTTTACTTGGTGAAATAAGTGATATTAAAGACAATATGCTACCGACTTATGAATAAATTATGAAATATTATGAGTGGGCGCGGTGGCAGTTCAAATTTGAAAAAGATACTAAAAAGGAACCAACATTTCTGGAAATTGCGAATATTATCTCGACTAGAATCGAAGAAATATGGAAAAAAGCATCTCTTCCTATTGTCTCCCACACACGAGTGACTCAAATGTTAAAATGTTATCATTTGAAGTACAAAAATCTATTGAAGTCCTACCCCAAAATATCAGAAAAAACATTAGAAGAGTTCCGGCGTGGCAGCAAGGCTTTGTTTGATATTTGTGCTTGCAAGTGTAAGAACTTGAATGAGTGTAACTGTTCTAGAGATCGGAGATTACCTATCAAAGAGCACTGTTTCTTAATTGATCAACGTACCACAAGAAATATGATAATAGGAAACATCGATATCGCTACTACGAATCAACTAAAAAAAAACTTAAAACGGAAAATTCATAAGCAAATAGCCTCGCGTAAATATCAGGAAGAATGCACGTCACATAAGCCAATGACAAGCCAGCTTCAAACCGATATTTCTTCTTCCTCTGATTCCAATGAGTCTGATGATGACACTTCACTCAAGCTAGTTACAACTACAGCTCCGCAAAAGAAGGCCGCCGTTAGCATGGATTATTCTACACTCGCGAAAACGTGCGACAGGTACGGAATATCAGACAGGGCAGGGGCAGCTATCGCTTCAGTAGTTTTGCAAGCTACCAGATCATCCATACCGGTTATTGACAAAAATAAGCTACGCAGGGAACGATCAAAAACAAGACAGAACATAATGGCGAAAGACAGAGTTTTACAAGTACCCGCTTTATATTTCGATGGCCGGAAAGATAAAACCTTAGTTGTGTCAAAAAAATCAGGCAGAAATTACAGACAGAGTATCCTAGAAGAGCACATTGCGTTGATAAAAGAACCAGAATCAAAGTATTTGGGCTATGTTTCTCCAACCTCTGGAACTTCTAAGGGAATAGAAAAAGCCATTACTGATTATTTTTTAAAAGAAAACATTTCATTGGAATCTGTACTGGCGATTGGATGCGATGGAACGAATGTTAACGTTGGAAGATATGGAGGCATCATTCGTTTACTAGAGAAGAGATTAAATAAACCATTACAATGGATTATTTGCTTGCTTCACATGAATGAGTTACCATTTCGACATTTGTTCACACATATTGATGGCGCTACATCTGGACCTCAAACATTTACAGGAACGATTGGAAAACAACTGGAAAACTGTGAAAACAAACGTGTTGTTGAGTTTCATCCGATTCCTTCGGAGTTACCAGAGTTATCATGTCAAGATCTTAGTACCGACCAATTATATTTGTATAGGATTGTCTCTGCTGTCATAAGCGGTGTGTTTCCTGAAGACTTAGCCAATAAATCACCAGGTAAGATGTCTCATGCCAGATGGCTCACCCGTGCTAATCGAATAGTCCGTCTTTATGTTGCGACAGAAGCTCCTTCTGAAAACCTAATCATTTTAGCAACCTATGTTGTGAAAGTTTACACTCCGACTTGGTTCGCCATAAAGACTCATCCTACTTGTAAAGATGGAACACGACATTTGTGGAAACTAATCTCTGCCTCTAGGTATCTACCAGCTAATCTCCAAACTGTGATAGATCCTGTCATCATAAGAAATAGCTATTTTGCTCACCCCGAAAATGCATTATTGGCAATGTTGACTGATCCACAAAAACACGTTCGTGAGTTAGCTGCGCGTCGTATTCTGAAAGCCCGTGCCATTACACAGACACAAACAAAACTCAGACTGTTTCAAGTTCCCGACTTAAACCTAGACGCCTCTTCTTACCTCGATCTTATTGATTGGCAGCTTAATGTCACCGAACCTCCTATTCTCAAGAGTATAAGTGTCGAAGATTTGCAAATTTTTGTTGCACAAGGGGGTGAGGGTGAATTTCCTCTACTACGCCTGCCATGTCATACTCAAGCAGTTGAACGGGCCGTCAAGACTGTGACTGAAGCATCAAATACTTTATGCAGCAAATCTGCAAGAGAAGGCTTCATTAAGGCTCAGATAGAATCTCGCAAAGATATGCCAAAATTTGACAGCAAGAAGGATTTTGTAGTTAATTAAAAATAATAATTAACATACTTTTACTGCGTATTGATTCTTAATTTTTCTTTAATAAACGAATATATCCGATTACCTTGCGTTTTATTACAAAAAAAACTATATTAAATCTTGTATTTTTTACTTCTAAAAAGATTAAAAAAAAGCTTTTTTGTGCAATTTTTCAAAACTTCGAGATCAATTCGGAGGCAGAATATGATATCCAATCTTGAATTTCTTTTGGATATGAATTAAAGACGTACTATAACACCCTTTTATCGCTATTACATGTTTGAATTAACAACATTTTTTTTTTTCATACATTCGTGGCCCACCCTAGTCGACATTCAGAAGAGTCGACTTCAAAAAGAGTCAACTTTGAAAAGAGTCGACACTGAGAAGGGTCGACTTCAAAAAGAGTCGGCTTCAAAAACAGCCTTTTTTGGAGTCTGTTAATTACTGGTCGACTTTTCGGTTTACATGTTACTAAATAGTTAAATGTAAATTATACCAGCACACATAGTATTGTTTTGTCGAACGAAGAATAAACAAAATCAAAGTCAAAATTTTTTTTTTCACATAAACTTACGTGGGCACTTCTGAAACTTCAGAACCTAGGTGCACAGTTTCTATTGGTTTCTTTTATATGGAAAAGAGCCGGCAAGAAACTTCACTCGCTGGAGCACGCCTTCAGGGTATTGGCAAATTAACGGTCCCGTACGGGATTCCGCGGAAGCCCGGGCGGGGCTTCAGCGGAAATAATTGGCTTTTACAATGTTTTTAAATAACAGTGTTTATTGGTTTGGAAGGAGTTTAGGCCAGTCAACAAGTACCAGGTGCTTATTAAATAGACTCGTCTACAAATCTACAGTCTGTCTACAAGGCCTACAACGTTCACACATTCCCAAAATATTATATAATCGAATAAAAGAAAAAAGAAAAATTACAGATAAAATAAACTAAATTTATGACAGTTTTTTTATTCATCTGTCATTTCGTCTATTCTTTCGTCGACATTACTCGTTTCAGTGGCCATGCAACACGTGGTGCAGGCTGTAATAATCAAACTAAAAATATCCATTATTGCACTTATAAGTAGGTAAGTACTGCAGGCGACAAGGCCAACAAAAGCTGATATAAGACTGATCGATACTCAATGACCACATACATCAACGAAAGCTGGGCTTTACAGATTTCATTATAAATCGACGTTTAACGGGATAGATTGCTACCCGTTGATCATCACTATTAACAGTGCACCTCTAGCCTTTGAATCACTATAAAAAGCTGTCTGCCGAACTCAGCTGCCAAATCACTCGACGCTCGACTCTCGCCGCGGACGGACGTGTTTGTGCGCTCTCCCGCTCCAGTGTTGTGTTTCGTGTTATTATTCGTCGCTGCCACGTGACGTCCGCGTAGTCGCCCCGACTACTCCGATTTTAAATCAAATCAAGAAATTGATTTGATTTTAATAACTCAAAAAAACTGCCTTTTTCAAGGCATCCCTGTTTCATTAATAGACGTTTGTGAGTAGCTTCACTAGGCCCCTTCTGGGTAAAACCACAGTTTCGTGGTCCTCGGTTGAAACCTTACGGTGTCAACGAAGCCGAGTGGGGTGTTGACCCAATCCACACCCGCCGAACCCCTTCAGGGCGAGGCAGTTAGTTGGACGGGTCCCAGATAACCGGCCTTGGGGGATCTCCTAGTCGGCTCTGGTGACAGTTTTGCTTTCCAGCTACTCACCTAGTGTCTTTAGGGTGTGTCTACACCCTTCGCGCTAGACTGGTCAGGGCCCCGTTCGCACAATAAGACTGGCGACGGGTTACAAGCTTAGGGCTCAACAATAGGTACACAACTCCCTGTCTACACCCGACAGGGAGGGAACTCATCCCCGGGCCAATCCACCCGGGGAGTTAGGTATAGGGTTTAGGCTTCGTAGGGAAATTTCTCTTTCCACCATTCCTTCCCTAATATAGTTCCCGCTCCGATCATGGAGGACGCCGCCCTCTTGGCGTTCCTCAAAGAGGTCCTATTAAAGGACCCCGAGTTTTTGGCGAAATATGGCGCCAAAATAAGCCAAGTTTCCAGTCCCACTCCGTCTCAAGGCGCACTCGCTAACTTCAGCGACGCGCTTGAGAGCCCGCTATCGCCACCTGCAAGTGAACAAGGCATTCCGCCCTTTGTTCCGCACCACAATGTTCCGGCAACTATCTCGGCCCCCATTGTGTCACCCGCCTTTGTTCCGGTAGACAATACTCCGGCCGCTAATCCGGCCCCTATTGTCTCGCCCGCCTTTGTCCCTGCCGCCATTGTCACGGCCTAAATTGTTCCGGCCGCCATTGTCTCAGAGACAACGCAGCTGCCCGCCGCTGTAACAAATACGACGGAGAGCATGGACACGTCAGTCCCACTCTCCGAGGAAGAAGCCCGCACCTCCTCCTCCAGCGATGACGACTTCCAAGTCGTGGTCAAAGGAGGCAAGAGGAAGGCGGCTAAATCCTCCGCCCCCGCTGGCCCGGTCACCAAGGCCCAGAAAAAACAGGACGACTTATCGTCCAGCTCCACTTCCGCCCCTAGTCCGCGGGCCAGTCGCCCCGCCAGCCCTATGGCTTGCCCACCCGCTCCTACCGCGAGGAAGCAGAAGCCCCCTCCCCCGATATACGTCCAGGAAAAGTCCAAATGGACTGAAATCTCTAAAATGTGTGTTGATCGCAAGATCAACTATACTAACGCCCGATCCACCCTCCAGGGGATCAAAGTTACGGTCCCCACGTCTGCGGACTTTAGGGACCTCTCCCGCGCCCTACGTGAAAGGAACTACTCCTTTCACACTTACTCCCTTCCGGAGGAAACCCCTACACGCGTCGTTATTAGGCGCGTTCCACAGGAAATCTCCACCGAGGAGGTTAAGAGCGACCTTGTCTCACAAGGCATACCAGTTTCCGCCGTCCATCGCTTACATAAAGCGAGACAGGGCCTAGTCTACGACATGGTCCTGGTCATCTGTGACCCCACAGACGGTCACCACCCGATTTTTAAAGTTAAGTCGGTGTGTTCGCTCTCAGGCACCTCAATAGAGAAGCCTTACAGAGCTCAACTAATTGGACAGTGTCATCGCTGCCAATTATATGGTCACTCGCAGTCCAACTGCTATGCCACCCCTAGATGCGTCAAGTGTCTAGGAGAGCATGGCACCGCCGACTGTACCCGCCCAAAAGATAGGGAACTATGTTTAGAACCTCCCAGCTGTGTACTCTGCGGCCAATCGGGACACCCGGCAAATTACCGGGGCTGTCCTAAGGCCCCGAAGTCCTCCTCTTCCAAACTCACGAAACGCGCGAGCGACCGCCAGCACAGGGAAAGCCCCTGGGGAAAGCCTCCTTCCGCGCTGATGCCGGAGCGGCTCAGTCCGCAGAGGCCGTCTCCCTGGGCTAACCTTAATCACCTGAAGGCTCCCGCAGCTTCGGTGCCCTCTATTCCCGCGCAACCAGCGCAACCCGCTCAACTTCCAGCGCTGATGGCTTCCGCCATCCCAGCGCCTTTGGTAGCCCCCGCGGCCCCTACGGCCTCTCCAGCGAAACCTCAGGGAACCCAGGGCCGAAACAGCGCCCAAATTATACTTAGTACATACGCGGCTCTCTTCACCACCGCCGCGGACAAAATGGCGGAAGAAATCGTTGCTGCAAACGGCAACGCACTCCGCCTTATGGAAATCCTCAGCGCGTATCCCGAGATCGCGCAAGTTCTACACTCACTCAAATATTAATTCTCAATGGATAATACGAGAGTAAATAGTAACAAACCCCGATCCCTTAAATTAGGCTTCTTCAACGCAAATGGCGTTTCAGGTCAACGCGATGAGATCGCCGCTTTCCTCCGCGACCATCAGCTTGACATCCTCCTCATACAGGAAACCTTTTTAAAACCGCATCACCGAAACCCGAATATTGCCAACTATAAACTAGTTCGCAATGACAGGTCTCGATGCCACAAGGGCGGCACACTAATATACTTTAGGAAATCTTTGTATTGCATCCCTATCGACCCACCTTCTCTCTTCTCCACTCTGGAGACCTCTATCTGTCGGCTCGGCATGACTGGTCATCAACCGATCACCATCATCTTTGCTTATATTCCACCAGACAATGGTCCGGAGGATCCCATCTCGCTCCAAAAGGACTTCACTGCCCTCTTCGGTATGAGTGACTCCGTCATCTTGGCGGGGGATCTTAATGCCAAACACCCGGCGTGGAATAGTAGCACAACTTCAACCAGAGGTAGGTTAGTTTTCAAGTTAGGCGAATCCCTTAACTTTGACGTCATCGCTCCAATGAGCCCGACTCACTTCCCAGGTAATCCTAATCACCTTCCCGATGTTCTCGATGTAGCGCTGCTCAAGAATGTGAACCTCCGTTTGCAATCGATTGAGACGTTCCACGAGCTAAACTCTGACCACCGCCCTGTAGTCATGCATCTTGCACCCTACTCGGGCCCGATCGACCCCAACCGCCCCCCTCAGACCCAGACGATAACCGACTGGAGGAAAGTAAGCGAAAGACTGAAATCCACCATGTCGCCTCACTTAGACACCATCCCCGATCACTTAGTGTCAGTCGCCGACACGACGGCCGCAATCGACTCGTTTACAGAGCACGTACAATCCGTAGTGACGGATTGTTCACGGGAAGTTCCGGTGATGGAAGACCATCGCTGGAAACTACCTGCTGACGTACGTGACCTGATAACCGAGAAGAACGCGGCCATCCGTGCCTACGACTCCTTCCCTTGTGACGCGAACAAAGCCCACATGCGCCATTTACAGCGTGCTGTAAAGAAACGCATAGGGGAGGTTCGCTCTGAGGGCGGGAACAAGATGCTCAGCGAACTCGAGCCCACTCATCAAGCCTTCTGGCAATTACAGAGGAAATTGCGTTCCTCAGAAGAGGTCTCTATGCCTCCTCTCATCCGCCCCGACAATAGTGTCGCTTTCGACAGTCCCGATAAGGCTGAATGTCTTGCCGACAGTCTAGAGTCCCAATGTTCTCCCAGCTCCCAACCAGTAGACCAAGCTCACCTGAACAAGGTCGACGCTGAAGTCGAACGAAGAGCCTCCCTCCCTCCCGTCGAAGACCCTGATGAGCCTCTGCCTCCCGTCACTCCAGACGAAGTGCACGACATCATTAAAGGGCTCCACGCTCGTAAGGCCCCCGGTTCGGATGGTATTACCAATAAGGTATACAAACTCCTTCCTGCACCGCTAATAATGCTTATGACCGCCATCTTCAATGGCGCCTTGAGCAACAACATCTTCCCACAATCATGGAAAGAAGCCACCGTCATCGGTATCCCAAAGCCAGGCAAGCCAAAGTCTGAGCCCTCCAGCTACCGCCCTATTAGCTTACTCAATGTCCTCGGCAAAATCTACGAGAGGCTTATTTATAAGCGTCTCAAAGACTACGCCGAAGCAAAGAGCCTCATACCCAACGAGCAGTTTGGATTCCGTAGCCAACACTCGGGCACCCAACAGGTCCACCGTATCGTAGAGCACTTATGCGCTGGTCTGCAGCGTAACGCGACGACGGGTGTGCTATTCTTCGACATAGCGAAAGCCTTCGACAAAGTCTGGCACAATGGCTTGATATACAAGCTCTACCAACTAGGAGTGCCAGATCGTCTCGTGCTCATCTTACGAGACTTTTTGTCGAACCGGACCTTTCGCTATCGCGTCGAGGGAGCACTCTCGTCCCCTCATCCTATTCGCGCAGGTGTCCCTCAGGGTTCCGTACTATCTCCTCTCGCCTTCACGCTGTTCACTAGCGATATCCCAAAAAGTAAAAAGGCTCAGTTGGCTCTCTTCGCCGACGACACTGCCGTTTACTATACCGGTCACTGTCCCAACGCTATAGCTCGTACTCTCCAAACCTCCGCAAACGTCTTAGGCGCTTGGTTCCGGAAATGGAGAATCGAGGTCAACCCCGATAAGAGTCAGGCGGTTCTCTTCTCGAGACGTCGTCGACTCCCTCCCCCACTTCCCAGCCCGATCACTATGTACGGCAAGCCAATCCCTTGGGAGAAGCAAGCCAAATACCTAGGCGTGATCCTCGATGAGAACCTTACCTTTAAGGCTCATATTAAGGCGGTTCGCGCGCGCGCCTCCTTCGCTCTTAGCAGGCTGCAATTCGTACTGACAGCCCGTAGTAAACTGTCCCTCAAATGCAAGCTCCGCATCTATACCGCAGTCATCCGTCCCATCATGACCTATGCCTGCGTTGTATTTGCGCACGCTCACCCACGTCATCTCCATAAGATGCAGACCCTCCAAAACCGTTTTCTCAGAAGGGTCACGGGTGCCCCCTTCTATGTCCGTAATATCGATCTTCACGTCGACCTCAAAATGCCAACCATAAAACAGTTCATGAAACGCTTATCAAAGCGTTTCTTCGACTGCGGCATCAAACATTCTAACCCCCTGATTACAGCGGCCGCCCGCTACACTCCCTCTCGCATTAGCAGTATTCGCCGACCAAGGCATACTTTAATCGACCCCGACGACGCCACTACCCTCCTCCAAGAGAGTAGTAAGGCCACTAGCACGCTACATAAGCCCAAAACCCGATCGCCGTCCTACCGCCCTCGCCGCCGAGGCCCGCCGCGACGCCCAAATCGACGCCCCTCCCGACCCTTGCTCGAGCCAGCCCGCGCCGCTGAGCCTGTAGCTTTAAATTCGTCCCTAATTAATACCAATCCTGATCCAGCTAGTCATTTGCTGCCCTCTTCCAGCGACGCCCTAAGCCGAGGTTCGTACCCCACAGGGGGTGCCCTTAGCGTTGTCGCTTAGTTTTAGTTAGTATATAAGTTTAAGTCCTGGCTGGAGGCCTTAATTTATTAGGGAATCCACAGGCAAGTCCGCTTAAGCAGACGACAACCGCATAGGTTGACCTGCGAGATGCCAAACATACAAACAAACTCAGCTGCCAAAACCAGTTAGTGCTTTAATTGGTAAAGCCCTCTTGGTCCAAATATTCAAGAAATTACTAATAAACTCTCAGAATTCCAATTTATTTAATATACGTACATAACATGGATCCTCAACGTAATGGGCGAAATGTGAGTGAGCTATAGATAGGTACACCTGTGCATAACCATATGGGGAAAAACCGGCGTGATGTTATTGTTTTAAATCATTTCCAAAACAATACATAGGTAATATTCATGACACAATCTTGTCAAATAAAAAAACAAGTTATTTGTCCGCACCAAACGAGCGAAGACGAAAAAAAAGGAACTTAAGAATTTTCCTAACAAAAACAAAGAGGCCGAGCAATTTATTATTCAAACGATCCCGAATCTCGGAACATTAAAACAATATTGACATAAAACCTCACTTTTCGGACTTATTCTGGTTCCGTACGGCAGGGTCACGTCACCGCTCGACATCGTTATCTTTGTGAGAGAGATCAATGTCATTCGTATTATGTACGAATGACATTAATCTCTCTTACAAAGATTTATGGATTTCACATGTCAATGTTTATTTACGAGATGTCTCAAAGTGAATGGATTCAATCAATATTTTTGTTTGTGGTTTTTGTCTTATGTCGTATTAAACTATGTTTTTTCCCCTCTATTAACTTTAGGAAAGCAAACACATGTTTTGCACTTTTGATAAGTCTTTTGAATTATACATTTTCGGAATTCATTGTGCTTATTTAGCTTAGAGCGGGGTGATCATACCCAATGGTCACGGTTAAATGAATAGTATAAACTAAATAAGCCCTAATTGCGTTACACTTCAACCACAACCACCACCACCACCACCCCATTCAGTCACAATACAAAAGATATTTAACAAAAATACTAATCCTTTGCTAAAGCCCCGTCGAGGAGCAGAAAGAATTTCGTACAATGATCTCTTTACCTACTGACAGTGGTAACAAACAATTTTGTATTAAGTCCGGTTTCAATGAAATATAATTCAATTTTAAAACAGTGAAGAAAACTTAACAAATTAACAAAACCACTTATCAACTGTACGATCACTAACGCATCCCAAGTTGGGATGCCGTTCGTTCGTTGTTTAAAAATTATGAATTATGTCAAGCAAGCCAAGGATTTTTTGTCGTGACTCAAGGCCAAAAAAAAACCACATTAAAAAAGAACAAACCTAACAGTCTCAGCTAAAAGGTTTACAATCCCTGAGGACGGCAGCAGGCGAGACTTATTATATTTACGCGGGAGTGACAGAGACAGGTTATAACAGGTTTACGTAGGAAATTCTTCCTGCTCCACGACTGGGCTTTAATAGTACATTATGGTACTAGTGTTTAACATTGGTGATTACCGCCGAGGCGCCATTGAGAGAGCCGAGGACGGTAATTATCAATACACACGTGTATCATACGACGTTTTTCAACACTCTTGTGAATAAAATATCAATAAAAACTCATTTTATTCAAAAAAAAGACCGTGTTCAATAGAAAAAATAAATTAATGTTCCTATTGCTTGCTCATTTCATGCAACTTCTTATTTAAATAGATAATTTTAATCGTACGTGTTTAATAAATAAAACTTTCACTCAAATAAAACTTTTTTTTTCTCTGTAATAGAAGAAAACTTTTAATTCCCCATTTTGTACGTGGCAGAGTAGGCGCAAACCCGCGCGCATAGGAAAACTGATTAATTTTTCCCGCCATAGCGAAACATTTTTCACAACTCGTTTTCACTATTGAATTTATAGTTATTTATTAATTAAAATGTCTACTAGTACTAGTTACGAAGAAAATGATTTAAGAACAACGCCACTCCACCAATAAATTAAAAAAAAATCTATAACTCACTAGTGAGTTACAGTAATGAAAAAGTCACAGTTTGATTATGGGTGTCATTCTGTGCCTAATTGCGGTGACCATAGAGCCACTTTATGAGCAAGTGTGTTGAAAAATATTAATAAAAATTTAAAAAAAAAACTTTATTACAAACACCTCTAACAATGCATTGCATATAAACTAGGTCGAATGCATTTCAGTGAATACAGGTCAAACAGATAGACTTAACCCTGACTCCCGAACTAGGAGATCCTGTGACGTAGGAGTCAGTATTCAGATGTTACTACGATCCCAAAAACCTTTATTAAAATTGTACTAAATCGGTATACAGAACAATGGTAAAACCAGGTTTGAAAGTACAATTAAATTATATCAAAATATTGAACTAGGAGTAAGGAGTTTAATAAACAGACATGTAATGTGGTGACTTTGCATGTGTAATTGTGTGTGCGCTCACTCACATCGTGGCGGTGTGAGTGAGCGTGAGTGTTGGGGGGAAATGTATGAAAAGTTCGTTTTCGAACTGTCAAAATGTAAAGTATTGCCGTTTTTATTGTGTAACGCAATTACCCCGAAGATTGGTTGTAGGTGGGTAAACCAGACGTATTACCTAAGCAAATGATGAATGAAATGAATGAGAATGAGAATGTTGGGGTGCGTATTTGTGAACGTCCTCTTAGGACGTTCACAAATACGCACACCAAAATTCTCATTTAATTAAAGAACAAGGTAATTTATTTCTAATCAAATTAATGTGCTAAAACAACATCATTTTCCTCTACTGACACGTCTTTTGACATTTAATATTTGAACTTATAATAAAGTCGAACGTGAACGGCGCACTAGAGTCTTAACTAGTTTTAGGGCTACTATTTTTTTAATCATTCTTTGTCAGCATAATGGCATTTAAAAGAAAAGAAAGAAAAATTGTTTATTCTGTACAAACAAAACGCACATTACAAAACATTGACATTGAAATAACACACATATAATCTAGCCAAAGGTCTCGTATTCAGAAATTAAAAATGGTTCTACAATTTTGAATATCTTTCATTCCTTGATGTCACTCAGGACCAAAACAATACACATTGCTCTGTGTGTGTTCCGACACTGGCAAATGATAAACAAACAATTCAAACAAAAACAAAATGCCGATTGCAAACTAGAAAAATGACTGAAACTTTTGTAACAAACCTACAACATTAATAAGAACAATTAAGTCGTGCGTCGCATCTCACTGAAACATTAATTCTCAATGGATAATACGAGAGTAAACAGTAACAAACCCCGATCCCTTAAATTAGGCTTTTTCAACGCAAATGGCGTTTCGCCACCATCAGCTTGACATCCTCCTCATACAGGAAACCTTTTTAAAACCTCATCACCGAAACCCGAATATTGCCAACTATAAACTAGTTCGCAATGACAGGTCTCGATGCCACAAGGGTGCGTTCTAATATACTTTAGGAAATCTTTGTATTGCATCCCTATATACCCACCTTCTCTCTTCTCCCATCTGGAGACCTCTATCTGTCGGGTCAGCATGACTGGTCATCAACCGATTAACATCATCTCTGCTTATATTTCACCAAACAATGGTCCGGAGGATCCCATCTCTCTCCAAAAGGACTTCACTGCCCTCTTCGGTATAAGTGACTCCGTCATCTTGGCGGGGGATCTTAATGCCAAACACCCGGCGTGGAATAGTAGCACGACTTCTACCAGAGGTCGGATCATTTTCAAGTTAGGGGAATCTCTCAACTTTGACGTCATAGCTCCAATGAGTCCGACTCATTTCCCCGGAAATCCCAACCATCTTCCCGATATACTCGATGTAGCGCTGCTCAAGAATGTGAACCTCCGTTTGCAATCGATAGAGACGTTCCACGAGCTTAACTCTTACCACCGCCCAGTAGTCATGCATCTTGCCCCCTACTCTGGCCCAAGCGATGCCAACCGCCCCCCTCAGACCCAGATGATAACCGACTGGAGGAAAGTAAGTGAAAGACTGAAATCCACCACGTCGCCTCAATTGGACACCATCCCCGATCACATAGTGTCAGTCGCCGACACGACGGCCGCAATCGACTCGTTTACTGAGCACGTTCAATCCGTTTTGACGGATTGTTCACGGGAAGTTCCGGTGATGGAAGACTATCGCTGGAAACTACCTACAGACGTACGTGACTTGATAACCGAGAAGAATGCGGCTATTCGTGCCTACGACTCCTTCCCTTGTGACGCGACCAAAGCCCATATGCGCCATTTACAGCGTGCTGTAAAGAAACGCATAGGGGAGGTTCGCTCAGAGGGTTGGAACAAGATGCTCAGTGAACTCGAGCCCACTGACCAAGCCTTCTGGCACCTTCAGAGGAAATTGCGCTCCTCCGAGGAGGTCTCTATGCCTCCCCTCATCCGCCCCGATAAGAGCGTCGCGTTCGACAGCACCGAAAAGGCCGAATGCCTTGCTGACAGCCTAGAGTCCCAATGTTCTCCCAGCTCTCAACCAGTAGACCAAGCTCACCTGAACAAGGTCGACGCTGAAGTCGAACGGAGAGCCTCCCTACCACCCGTCGAAGACCCTGATGATCCTCTGCCTCCCGTCACTCCAGACGAAGTGCACGACATCATAAAAGGGCTCCACGCTAATAAAGCCCCCGGTTCGGACGGTATTACCAACAAGGTATACAAACTCCTACCGGCCCCTCTAATAATGCTTATGACCGCCATCTTCAATGGCGCCTTGAGCAACAACATCTTCCCACAAGTGTGGAAAGAAGCAACAGTCATCGGTATTCCAAAGCCAGGCAAGCCAAAGTCTGAGCCCTCCAGCTACCGTCCCATTAGCTTACTCAATGTTCTCGGCAAAATCTACGAGAGGCTTATTTATAAGCGTCTCAAAGACTACGCCGAAGCAAAGAGCCTCATTCCCAACGAGCAGTTTGGTTTCAGACCCCGACACTCTAGTATCCACCAGGTCCACCGTATCGTAGAGCACTTGTGCGCTGGTCTGCAGCGTATCGCGACGATTGGTGTGCTATTCTTCGTCATAGCGAAAGCCTTCGACAAAGTCTGGCACAACGGCTTGTTATACAAGCTTTATTGGCAACTAGGAGTGCCAGATCGTCTCGTGCTCATCTTACGAGACTTTTTGTCGAACCGCACCTTCCGCTATCGCATCGAGGGTGCACTCTCGTCCCCTCACCCTATTTGTGCCGGGGTCCCTCAGGGTTCCGTTATATCTCCTTTAATATTCACGCTGTTCACCAGTGATATCCCACAGAGTCAGGCGGTTCTCTTCTCGAGACGTCGTCGAGTCCCAACCCCCCTTCCCAGCCCGATCACTATGTACGGCAATCCAATCCCTTGGGAGAAGCAAGCCAAATACCCAGGCGTGATCCTCGATCAAAACCTTACCTTTAAGGCTCATATTAAGGCGGTTCGCTCGCGCGCCTCCTTCGCTCTTAGCAGGCTCCACTTTGTACTGACAGCCCGTAGTAAACTGTCACTTAAATGCAAGCTGCGCATCTATACCGCAGTCATCCGTCCCATCATGACCTATGCCTGCGTTGTATTTGCGCACGCTCACCCACTCCACTACTCCCTCCCGCATTAGCAGTATTCACCGACCAAGGCATACTATAATCGACCCCGATGACGCCACTACCCTCCTCCAGGAGAGCAGTAAGGCCACCAGCACTTTACACAAGCGCAAAACCCGATCGCCGTCATACCGTCCTCGCCGCCGAGGCCCGTAAATTCGTCCCTAAATCACTCAAATCCAGATCCAGGTAGTCTCTTGCTGCCCTCTTTCAGCGACTTCCAGTTTTTAGTTAGTATTTAAGTTTAAGTCCTGGCTGGAGGCCTTAATTTATTAGGGCACCACAGACAAGTCCGCTTAAGCAGACGACAACCTTACAGGTTGACCTGCGAGATGCCATACAAAAAAAAAATAATAATATATGCGTCGCATCTGTGCACACTGATTTTCCGCAACTACCTCTCGAATGTCGTGACGAGAAGATTTCAAACATTTTGTACGTGTATATTCTTGTAAATAGTTTCAGCTTAGAATTCATAAAAAAACCTTTTCATAATACAGGGTGCCAGCGACATCGACGCACAACCTATTACCACGGATTCAGTACCTACATGATTCTGGACCCCGATGCGTTGAAATTTTTGACAGTTATTTATAAAAAAAGATTGCTGCTCCATACCTTTGGACCCGCACAGTTTTGTAGGAAACAGCAGACGACGCAAAGACTCATTTTCCATAATAATTTTAATTGTATTTATTTGTCTCGAAAGTTTCTAGTGAACGTTAACAAGAGTCGCCAACGATGCCTGAATAGATTCGGTTAGCATAGAGACCGACAATTCATGTAAAACGAACTCTTTGTTGACCTTGAACAAATGACTAAATAGCTAAACTTTAAATAAAAACGTCGGGCTACATAAAATGAAGGGTTCCGTAGTTGGATTTTATTTTTACTTTTCCCAAGAACAAACTTAATATTGTAGTTGAACCTATGCTCCCAAACATTTCCAGTGCATAAGTAAATTGGTTGACTATTACTCGTTAACTTGTTAAGCCATTTTTTTTTATTTTTTATAAATGGCATCTCGCAGGTCAACCTATGAGGTTGTCGTCTGCTTTAGACGGACTTGCCTGTGGTTGCCCTAATAAATTAAGGCCTCCAGCCAGGACTTAAACTTATGTACTAACTTAAAAACTAAGCGACAACGCTAAGGGCACCCCCTTCGGGGTACGAACCTCGGCTTAGGGCGTCGCTGGGAGAGGGCAGCAAGGGACTAGCTGGATCAGGATTTGAGTGATTTAGGGACGAATTTAAAGCTACAGGCTCAGCGGCGCGGGCTGGCTCGAGCAAGGGTCGGGAGGGGCGTGGATTTGGGCGTCGCGGCGGGCCTCGGCGGTGAGGACGGTAGGACGGCGATTGGGTTTTGGGCTTATGTAGTGTGCTGGTGGCCTTACTACTCTCCTGGAGGAGGGTAGTGGCGTCGTCGGGGGCGATTAAAGTATGCCTTGGTCGGCGAATACTGCTAATGCGGGAGGGAGTGTAGCGGGCGGCCGCTGAGATCAAGGGGTTGGAGTGTTTTATGCCACAGTCAAAGAAGCGCTTCGATAAGCGTTTCATGAACTGGTTTATGGTAGGCATTTTAAGATCGATGTGGAGATTTATATTACGGACATAGAAGGGGGCACCCGTGACCTTTCTGATGAAACGGTTCTGGAGGGTCTGCATCTTATGGAGATGACGTGGGTGAGCGTGCGCGAATACAACGCAGGCATAGGTCATGATGGGACGGATGACTGCGGTGTAGATGCGCAGCTTGCATTTAAGTGACAGTTTGCAACGGGCTGTCAGAATAAAGTGGAGTCTACCAAGAGCGAAAGCGGCGCGCGCGCGAACAGCCTTAATGTGCTGTTTAAACGTTAAGTTTTGATCAAGGATCACGCCTAGGTATTTGGCTTGCTTCTCCCAAGGGATTGGCTTGCCGTACATAGTGATCGGGCTGGGAAGTGGGGGAGGGAGTCGACGCCGTCTCGAGAAGAGAACCGCCTGACTCTTATCGGGGTTGACCTCGATTCTCCATTTCCGGAACCAAGCGCCTAAGACGTTTGCGGAGGTTTGGAGAGTACGAGCTATAGCATTGGGACAATGACCGCTATAGTAAACGGCAGTGTTGTCGGCGAAGAGAGCCAACTGAGCCTTTTTACTCTGTGGGATATCGCTGGTGAACAGCGTGAAAACTAGAGGAGATATGACGGAACCCTGAGGGACACCGGCGCGAATAGGGTGAGGGGACGAGAGTGCACCCTCGATGCGATAGCGGAAGGTGCGATTCGACAAAAAGTCTCGTAAGATGAGCACGAGACGATCTGGCACTCCTAGTTGGTAAAGCTTGTATAACAAGCCGTTGTGCCAGACTTTGTCGAAGGCTTTCGCAATGTCGAAGAATAGCACACCCGTCGTCGCGTTACGCTGCATACCGGCGCACAAGTGCTCTACGATACGGTGGACCTGGTGGATACTCGAGTGTTGTGGACGGAAACCAAACTGCTCGTTGGGAATGAGGCTCTTTGCTTCGGCGTAGTCTTTGAGACGCTTATAAATAATCCTCTCGTAGATTTTGCCGAGAACGTTGAGTAAGCTAATGGGACGGTAGCTGGAGGGCTCAGACTTTGGCTTGCCTGGCTTTGGGATACCGATGACTGTTGCTTCTTTCCACACTTGTGGGAAGATGTTGTTGCTCAAGGCGCCATTGAAGATGGCGGTCATGAGCATTATTAGAGGGGCAGGTAGGAGTTTGTATACCTTGTTGGTAATACCGTCCGAACCGGGAGCTTTACGAGCTTGGAGCCCTTTTATGATGTCGTGCACTTCATCTGGAGTGACGGGAGGCAGAGGATCATCAGGGTCTTCAACGGGTGGAAGGGAGGCTCTCCGTTCGACTTCAGCGTCGACCTTGTTCAGGTGAGCTTGGTCTACTGGTTGAGAGCTGGGAGAACACTGGGACTCTAGGCTGTCAGCAAGGCATTCGGCCTTGTCGGTGCTGTCGAACGCGACGCTTTTGTCGGGGCGGATGAGGGGAGGCATAGAGACCTCCTCGGAGGAGCGCAATTTCCTCTGAAGGTGCCAGAAGGCTTGGTGAGTGGGCTCGAGTTCACTGAGCATCTTGTTCCAACCCTCTGAGCGAACCTCCCCTATGCGTTTCTTTACAGCACGCTGTAAATGGCGCATGTGGGCTTTGTTCGCGTCACAAGGGAAGGAGTCGTAGGCACGAATAGCCGCATTCTTCTCAGTAATCAAGCCACGTACGTCAGAAGGTAGTTTCCAGCGATGGTCTTCCATCACCGGAACTTCCCGTGAACAATCCGTCAAAACGGATTGAACGTGCTCAGTAAACGAGTCGATTGCGGCCGTCTTGTAAAGCCTACTTAGTGCCTCCTACTAGTACTCCACGCTCACTTCACCTAAGTTTTCACGGTGACATACTCGTAGTTACAGAATAGCACTACTGTAGTCACGGTGATTTTGATAGTGATACAACTGTTGTGATGTTCGTTCGAGCTATAGTTAAATATAATGTCAGATTAACAATATATAAATAATTGTAAATTGTTGCTGATAATGTCTTAAATAAATAATTTCAAAGTGTTGATTCAGTACCTTCGGAAGCATACCCGCGCTACGTCTTCCAGTGCGCATTTAACTCAGTAGGACATAGTTTTTTAGGAAAACTCCAAGTATAGCCCTCTCCAGCGTCATTAATAATTCCATTGTCATATCATTGTGTATTGACAAAACAAGAATGCGACGTTAGTTCTGATTTTGGCCACGCGCCAAAACGACAATCTAGCGTTTTAAGAAAGTCGAGACAAAAATATTATCACTACCGCAAGTCCAAATGTAAGGTCGTGGCCCGGCCGTGAGAAGGTCAAAACAAACAAACATGTGAAAATTTACTAACGGCTTGTTAATAAGCTACTGATCGTTCGTCTTACGTGCTAAAATGGCAGTCACGAACGCATTCCGACACTTTCGATTTCAGCTACAGTCATATTTTCATTCTCCAGCGCTTTACAGCGCGTGATGTGATTTTGATGCCTTCGCTTTATTGTTATAGCTCCATTTCTGACGTCAGGGAATGCAGTTAATATATTTGTTTGCGTAGACTAAATAACTATGTAGGTGTTTATAAATTTACATGCTTTCCGTTCATACGTTTTTTGTAGGTTAGGGTCAACTAAGATTGACTTGAGTTCTGCAAAAGTTCTAAAGTTTTAAGGTTTGTTATATAGTTTGTTACCTACTTAATTACGTCTCAGCCGAGTTGATTCAGGTCGAGCTTCACCGGTGAATTTTTTGGCGGGGATTAATTGTTTTCTCGGCTCTTTTCTGTCCTTGCTCTGCTGTGATAAACGCTCACTTCACTTTCACACTTCACTTCGCTTTCTTCACTTTTCAATGTCTTGGTCTGAGGTTTCGCTACTAACCGTTTCAGTTTTTTTTTTACATCTCATTAGCAGCGTTCATGATCTTCCACCGTGTCCATGTTGTTATATTCAAAAATAGAAAGAGCACTCATAAAAAACTCTGGGTTGCAGCACTTTAGAACTTTACAATGGTTTCGGGAAACTGAGACTGACCTTTTTTTGTCGCCTGACCTTTTTGTCGACTAACTGGCACGAATCCTTGTAATCTTGTTGCTACAGAATACAAACTTTTGGAAACACTGCTTACATTTTGCAGATCTCTTATACAGACTCACAAAAAACACTGCTTTTGTTCGGTCACTAAATGATTTGAACTTAAAAAAAAACCCTCGGCCGTTTTGATCGCACCATGCCCGAACCGGGTATTAAAAGGTGCGAGCAAAGACAATTAAAAAAGAGATTCGGGTGCCCGGCGTGTAGTGTACTAGGTTAGTGGCTACTCAAGGCAGTAAGTATATTGGGAAACACTTTTTGTACGAATTCTAAATTGAAAACATTCCCTTTGTTAGAATAAAAATAAAATATATATATATCTAGCTTGATGCAATAGTACCAGACACTTCACCAGAATGACACTTAAAATAAAGACCGCCAAACTTCGACAACTCTAAGCTCTACCGCATCAAAATAAAGCCCCATAGGTTACTCGTATAACGACATTTTCATAAATATTCGTTTAAAGAGTTACAAACATCCATCCATCCATCCTCACAAACATTCGCGTTTACAATATTAATAAGAAGTAGGATTTATTTCTTACTAGCTTCTGTCCGCGACATAGTCTGCGTATTTTTTTTTTGTTGTAAGTTCCCATTTGTGAAAGAATTTTCGGAATCGAATCAGTTCCGAAGATTGTCACCCTGCATACAAACTCACACATTTTACCTGTTAATAATATTAAGTGAGTAAAAAAGTATTCAGCCACATTATAATTTGACTCATCTAGAACTTTAGCTAGGGACTTTAAAGATTTAATATCGCATGACCAAAACATAAAGCTGTTGGTTTATATAACTATGAGAGCACGATCTTTTTCTACCAGTTTCATCCATCTGTAACACCACCCTCACAGCTTTTAAAAGTTATCTGCGAAAACCATTACAAAGTAACTGTATGTAATATTACCTCACAAAACGAAAGCTATTCTACATCATGTATCAGTAAGGTAAGGTCATAACTGTCCCATACAAAATTTCAGTACTTACTCGACCCAAATGTATGGGAGGCTGATTAGTCGATTCGCACAAATTCACTCGCCCGAATATGTTATTAATATGTCATATATTATATTATTAAAAATTTTGGTTAGGGAGCTGGGCCACAAAATATGCGCGACCTCCGACCCTGCCCTCTGTGCCCCAAAAAATGCAGCCAAAGTGACGCACTGCCTCCACACCCTTACCTTTCTGATACATGCAGTATAATATTAAGACTTAAACAGTACCTATACATAAGTTACTGTTAATAATATAAAGGATTTAAAGCGACTTATAGAAAATAAGACACTATTAAACTATCTCCGACATATTATAACCTCAAATACTTAGCTCAGACCACAATGCCCTCTGAGGACGTAACATATGCATGTATAATAAACTTAAGTAGTTAATGTGCTTTGGTTATAGGCTCCTTTCAAACCGAGTGAAGCTCACGTCTAGCCATGTCTTGTAATTGTTATAATCCAACCTCAAAACACTGCGATGTGGTATCCGTTGCTAATAGGATAAGAGTGGGCTGCAATATGATAATAAATTTTATGAACTTATGTAAGATGGTAAAGCATCGTGTACACATAGCAAGTATTAAGTCGAGGGTTGACTCTAGAATTACCGTACAAATGGCCAGGATGGTTTTAAAAGGTTTTAGTTTGTACGAACCTTTTTTTGTACATAAATACATAAACTCATGCCTTCTTCTCATGGAGGTAGGCAAACACTACGGAACACCAACTTATAGGGGCAATTCGCGTAGATTGTTCTGTCTCAAACTGTCAAAAATACCTCTAATTTCCCTACACATTTCACAAATTTTTGACATTTATGGTCAATGAGATGACATTGTGACTAGACTTTGAGCGTTTCTAAGAATGGCATTTGGACTACTGGCATTGCATACAGTAATCCGCACCTGACCTTCTGAAGAACATCACTAATAAGGTCACTATAAATCCAAAAACACATTTCTCATTCACGCGTAAAATTGACTTATAAAAAATCAAGTTTTCTCTTGCAGAAAATAAAATTAAATGTTGCTTTAAAAGGTAAATGAGCAAACAGGTGGTTGGACGCAATTTTTTATAAAATATTGAAAGGATAGGTGCAGAGAAATATTTTTCTCATTTATTTTACTTTCTCGTGAGGGTTTATTTATATTTCCGTCTTTACCGTTATCCATATTTATGGATCAGCTAGCGAAACGTTAGCAACTATATGGACTTTTATGTATTTAGAGTCGTTTTGTAAAACCTATTATGAAACATATGATATAGAAATAAGATAATGTTGCAAGGTGTTATTTATATGAAAACATTAAAACCCCATATGGCCACCCCCAAAAAACGGCATTGTACTCACAATTATCAACAGACAACGAAAAAGAAAAATTCAGATTTTGGACCTTTGAACAGCGTAAACAGGACTCCTACGATAACATTGATTGATGTTCGATTCGGTACAGAAGCGTATCGAATGGTTGTAATAGTTAATAGCTATGCGGAAATTTAAAAAAAAAGGATCTCTACGGGAAAACGAATCAAACATGTAAATATGTTTTATTTACAAATGCTAGTTAAACTTATACATCCTAAACAAGGACTCAATGTACAAAGAGTGTTTTAAAGATAGAGTAAACTGATGTCAGTGCTAATAATAACTGTGTGACACCGGCCTTCCTCCGATCACTTCAAGAACTACGAGTTTGCTCAAGTTTGTTTGACATGTAAGTGCCATGACACTTCCGTGGCACGTCCGTGGAATGCGTGCCCTCTCCCCCCAATTGCCTACCGTAACGCTGAGTCGCCCTCTCAATACCGTAAGCAACGTCATTTCAAACGAGTGTAATTACTTATTCGGCACCTTTTTATTCTTCCATAAACATAACATAACATCACGCCTTGTTTCCCCGAAGGGTTGGGCAGAGGTGTACCTATAGTACACCCACATTTCGCCAGTTATGTTTAAGTCCCATGTAATAGGGGGCGAGCCTATTGCCATCTACCGGGCACAAATCCAGACTTCGGGCTGCTACTGAGAAATTCCAGATAGAAAAACCCAATAACACGTTGCCCGACCTAGGAATCGAACCCAGGACCTCATGCTCAGCAGTAGCGATTGCGACCACTAGACCAACGAGGCAGTATATTGTATAGTCACCAATTTTATTCTTCCGTTTTCTAGATATTTGTTAGTTTTACTGACGGCAAACTTAGAGCGAACGGGATATAACAAGCTAAACCGTGATTTGCTACAGTAATAATGAAATGATACAAATAGTTCTGGTACTAATTAAGTTACGTTCAAAACCTAAAACAGGACTCCTCCTATGTTTTCATAAACATAAATTTGTTAGTATCGTTAATGAAATCACATACACGAGCATTAGCTTGTTAACGCACACTCAACACATTATCACACAATAAACACATTAGTATAATTAATACTTCACCTTTGTATAACACTACATGAAAGTTCCCTTCAAACAAGAGTCGGCTTACCAATCAGATATACGGCTAATTGTTTTATTAGGAAACAACTTAGGGAATGAAGGCGAAAATATTTTAATTAATTAAGTAGTTAATCTGCGAAGAAGTGTGTCCCGCACCCTAATTACGACACACCCTCTTTAAGACAATCCCTTTAAGTCAATATCTGCAAAAAATCTATTGCTCCAGATGCCTGAGAAACAGCGGTGTTATTTTGGAAAAATCTCACCGTGACAACTTAGGAGAAGTGAGCTATGATTCCACCTGATGCTAGGGATTGATACTCTAGAGGTATTCCTCATACCTCTAGAGTGTCAATCCCTAGCATCAGGGTGTTAAATTCCCTCTGCATGCGCGATGCAGAATTTTGCGTGACGTCAGTGTGATGCGTAGTTCGCGTGTATGCACTCGCTCACTTCAAGCTCACTTGACCAAAATGTTCAAGGTATAAATGGTTATTATTTGTAATATCCAATCATACTAAGTATGTTGATGTTGGCCCATCCATTTATATTTATAAACAGGGAGTTCCGTAACAAAAATATTTAAAAAATCGTTGATGAGTATTTTAAAAAAAAAACGGGATTTTTTTTTTTTAAACGTGCATACAACCTATGACGGTCTTTTAACTCTTGTTGCTACAAATTTTCACTTCTTTTATTTTTTGTTTTTATATTTTTCGATTAACTAATATGACCCGACCTATCACCCGACTCCGGCTTGATGTCGACTCATGGGACACTCTGTATACATAAGAGGGTGACACTGAATGTTCTTAGAAAATCAAAAACTGAACAAACTATCAAGTTATTAGTTTTATTGTATTTTTTCAAAATTGTGTCCATTTACATTAATACATCTCTGCATCCGATGGAAGCATTTTGCCCACTCGTCCTCGTCATTTCTTCGACGGCATTTTGCAACGCAGCCACTGCTCCCTCGGCGTCCATAAAACGTTTTCCTCGAAGATTTTTTTTTATTTTCGGAAATAAATAACAATCGCAAGGTGCGAGGTCGGGGCTATAGGGCGGGCTACCCAGTAATTCCACGTCTGACGTCGCCAAATAGTCGATTATTTTATATATATATATTATACTTGGCGGTGTGCGACGAGGCGTTGTCGTGGTGAAGGAGGATCCTACTGCGAGGTCGTTTCTCCCGAACTTTTTCCAAGACAAGTGGCAAACAATTGTTGTTTTACCACTCCGCAGTAACTGTTTTTCGATCCTCTAAAACAAATGCTAAATGTTCATGGAGGATTTTGTGCAATTGACTCATATCGATGCCTAAGCTTGTCCGAATCTGCTGATAAGTCACTCTTTTGTCAGTCTCTATCATACGCCGCACAACACTGATGTTATCTTTAGTCGTCGCCGTAGAAGGCCGTCCCTCACGCAGATCATCGGTGAGATTAGTGCAATCACTTCTATACAGATTAAACCAGTTGTAAAGAGTGGCACAAGATGGGGCTTCATCGTGAAAGGCCAATTGAAGTCTATCATATCTTTCTTGTTGACTTAAATGACATCGAAAGTAATAAAAATATAACTTATCGTAACATTTTAAAGCTATCCATTTTAAAAATTTTAACTTTTTTTTTACTATATCGTTTACAAGTGGCCAGTAATAAAAAAATTCAGTGTTCGCCCTCGTATATGTATAGAGGTAGATATTTTGTATGGTTAAGAAAAAGCGGTACGAAGTTTAGACTTCATAAAGTTGTACTAACTTCTAAAATATCTATATCTACTCTATCTAAACAATTGTCTATTAAAGTCGCTTTTTGTTATTGTTTTGGATGGGTTTGAACTACGTAACGGATTTTGATGCGAATTGAGAAAACAATTATAGAATATATTCCGAAAGGTTTATGTGTTTATTAAATTATTATTGATACAAATTATTCTAAAAACTTTATGTTTCGTCAAGTCGTTAAGAAAGTGCGAAGCAGGAGCTGGGTCGCTAATATAAACACAAATTAAGCTCCCAATGTTCGATACACAATTTAAACCGATTCCTCCTTTTAAAATGGTTAGGTCCAGTCAAGTCAAATATCGGTCGTATCGTTTAACGTTGAACTATAAATCGTCTCAAATCCCTTGACTCAGATACCCAAGCCATATCATGGGAGCGCTATGGTTGTATCACTAATTAAGAACCGCACTCGGGCCGGAAATAAAGCCAACCCAAAAGGCTACCGCAAATTGAACTCCCCACGATTTCCGTCCCCAAATGAGATTTTCGGGACGCAAAAGTCAACCGATTAGATCGTTTGAACTTGAAGATAAACTGACATTTAGCTGCCTGAAGTTGAATAAGTATCAGATATCTTATTTGGGAAACTGAGCCTTATTTACTTCATTACGATATAGGATTTTTTATGGTTTGAGTTTTGTTTTTTAATGTTTTGAATTTTAAGGTTTTCTTAATATTGATTACTGAATATAGCGTGATCTTGTTTCATTAGGACACTTGAAAAATACACTAGTGAGAATTATTTTCAATAGCAACGAGATGATGCGTAAAGTTGTGGTAGTATTAGTAAAATAGTATTTATTATAAGTTACAATAATTTAAAATTTTCCCCTTTTGCGCTTTGCAATCATCGGTATAACAAAGCGCGGACGCAACTCACCTGTTACAAACTTTATGAACACAAGTTTAACCCTTCACAATGACGAAACAGTCATAAACTATGTCGATGAACATACAGCTTTACCGTGTTTAACAAAAACAGAACACTGTGCTCACCTTCCCACATGACTTATAAAAGTCGGAAGAGGTAAATGGGTCAGTTCACCCCACACGGTAGGGTTAACAACCTGTCACCTCGTCCCTACTCATACACTGATACTACAAAGCTACGTGACAACACCGTGAGCTTGGAGCCTCATTTAATGTGCCTGTGAGAGGCTTAAGGTACGTGCACACCTGATTAGACGCGACAGGAAGATTAACAAATAATCAGTACACACAGTTTGTGTCAACACACTCAATTAGGTCTGTAGTTTAGAGGCACACGCATTCCTCAGTGAAAAGTCGGCTTAAGGTGCGGTCTAGCCATCTATTCGACCACCGCCATCGTAAGATAACACTATCCAGTATCCGTGTTCGTATATTGTAACCATAGCTCCAATCCTACAAGCTGGCGTACGAAAGAAATTTTATCTTCTCGTAAACTGGTCACATGTCGACTAAATTGGAAATACGTGATCGAGTTTCATGGTAATGATCGTCTTTTACGTCGGCTGTAACCTACGCACCATATAACTGAGTACGTAAGTTATCATTTTCGCTTAGGACCAGTGTATGAACCCTTGGAGGTTGAGATGCGTGTTTCCTTCTTTTGATTGCAGTGCCAAGGGCAGATATTTATGGTAAAACAAACTTTCTTAGACATTTTCTTGTTGTAACTTTGATTAGTAAAGAGTTCCCTTGAGACTCAGTCCGATTGATTAAAGAAAAATAAATAAATACGTAGCCTCGTGTAGAGATTTTAGAAGAAAATGTGAGACTGGAAACAGTAAACCAGTGAACGTTGGCCATACTATTTTAAGTTGGTAAACAGTACAAATAAGTTTGATAACTACACGATATGACTTATAAGAAAATCGATATTTCATATCGAAAATTGTATTCCAACTAAGAACTGCAGTGAATTTCAGACAGTGAGATCTCCTGAGTTGTTGGTCAGAAGTTTAGGACACAAAGCGGTTCCACATCTATCATCTATATTATATTATCATGTATTGTACTATAGGTACACCTCTGCCTAAAACTTCGGGGAAACAAGGCGTGATGTTATGCTATGCTTTGTTATGTTATTATATTATATTATATTATATTATATTATATTATATTATATTATATTATATTATATTATATTATATTATATTATATTATATTATATTATATTATATTATATTATATTATATTATATTATATTATATTATATTATATTATATTATATTATATTATATTATATTATATTATATTATATTATATTATATTATATTATATTATATTATATTATACTACATACTTGCTTCCTGACTTCGAATTCGTAATGTATTCGACAAAGGGATGACGTTCATAGTTTCTCAGACTTCTTCACTCACAACTTTCATCGAGAATGTGAAGTTTTGTCTCTAGATTTGGATTCGTCTTATTAAATATTCTAGCGGGTCATGCTTAATCTTTATCTCTCTTACCACTAGAACTTAGTTAAGAAGTTTGAAAATTCATATTTTGGTGTCGACCGTTACCTTCTTTTATTTATATGAAACTAGTTTATTTCATTATGGTCTTTACAAAATCCCATCAAAAAGAACGATCAGTTTTTATTTGTTCATTAAAACAAATGCAAAACGATGTGTAAATACAAAACCACGAAAGTGCGACGTCGGAAAGTGAAATACAAATCAGAATTACATCAACCACACGTATGGATGCAAATTGTGATTGAAACATTTACGTACTGTCCGATGCACGGCGCTCATTTCAAAGCATTTTAATTTAAATTAACTCGTTATTCGTTCAACGATAATATTCGATACGATGTTTAAGGAAAAGTAGAGTAAAGGCTCCCACACACAGGCGCGACGCCACAGCGCGACACAAAGGCGCCGCGTGTCGCGCGACAAGCGGTGCCTTTGTGTCGCGCTGTGGCGTCGCGCCTGTATGTGGGAGAGTCTTTAAGTAAAAGTTTTTAAAAGCAGCGATCGTTTTTGCGAGCATAATTTCGAGGGTGGAAAATTTGAATTCGATACGGATGCATCGGATTTTCTTTTTAACTGAAAAGCGTTTATTTCAATTAAACCATTAACAGGCACTTTTGAATAGTCAAGAGTCGGTCAGTCAGAAATATGACTCAGTTGCCCATTCCAAAGCACAACGCTGACGCGAGCCGATTGAAAGGTAAATGGTCGCTGTTAGCCAATTTTCTAAAATTGTACTTTTAAATTATATGGAATACTGACGAAAAAGTATGGAATCTAACAGATATAATTAGAGCTCTAGTAGCTATCGTTCAATTCGGTCATAAGAGTTCAAGTATAATAATTATTGGGTGATACTACTTGGGTTATCCTTAGATACCAAAGAGCAAATTTTCAAATATGGTAATTTTACGGTACTGATCAAAATAATTGCTCCCATAATTTTCTCCAATTCCATTTAAAATAGCCCTGCTTATTTTGACGAGACCACTAGGAAACGTTTCTCTTCTCCGCCAGCAGCACTAGAGTCGTCTCAGTTAAACGTGCACCGGCAACGTTTGATACATTTTATTTCTCACCTCTAGTAACATTTTCCTGTACTTGACATGTTTTCAATCGAGTTTGTGCAGGAAGGAGGTTGTTAGCTCCACTCGTATATTTTATTCAAACGATTACTGAGAAGCGATTGTTCGCTTGTTGCTGTGAATGTGTTATTGCCGTCCCGGTGTGAACCATTTGTTGTAAGCGGTTGGTTGTTTGAAGAGGGTTTTATTTTGACTCAATATGGGAAATATAAATTACCAGGTTTTAACAACAAATAAAACATTAGTGTAATTAAATGCCTGAGTACCCAAGAGAAATACCTACTGGACCAACTTTTTCATTTTAGTTCTGAAAATAAAAATATGTTATAATAAATCTTTAAAATCATTAGAGATAATAAAAACTATTACAGACATTTTCTATAAAAATAAATGAACAAAATTCTAATATAAACTTCATACATTTTGCTAAAGCTCGACAATGACAGCAATTTTGCAGTTTCTTTCAAACTGGTGGTGGAAACCATTTGTACAAAAAAACTCAATTTACTTAAAAGCACCTTGTACTCACACACTAATTTATCAATGTAATCTAAAAAAGACAAATTATAGAAAAGAAAAGAATAAACATTTTCCGTTCCAAGTTTAAATTTTGTGGTCAAAATTACATTCGGCAATTTGCAATAAAGCAAAACGACGAAATTCAAATCTGAATTCAAAGGTAATGTGTTGCCGGAAAAATACCTTAGGTATTTTTCAATGGTTTTAAAATGGCAACATCGATGTTTTCGTGTAAAGAAGCAAAAACTTTGGAGTTAATTAACAACACAGTATGAAATCAAAACAGCTTGAATTGCTAAGTTGAAGAAAGTTCGTTATATTGTTTTGTTTACGCGTAAGAGGGAATGAGTTCGGTCTAATGTACCGTGCTATGAAAACCATAAAGTTTTGTTTACAATGTCACAGCGGCGTTACTTTCTGAGAAACGATGTATAAGTAAATTGTATTTATTTTCTTTGAAGATTGTGACTTAGAATATTATTTACTTAACCATGTACACACATATACAGGCTGTCCCGTAAGTCGACGTCCAGCCGGAATCGGGTGATAGGTCAGGTCCAGTCACAATAGATAACAGAAAAATAAGATTATAAATAATCAACTGCCTGTGACGGTCTTTAAACTCCAATTGCAAAAAAAAATACTTTTTTTTTGTTACGTATTATGACCCGACCTTTCACCCGACTCCAGCTTGACGTCGACTTCTGGGACACCCTGTATAAACAGACAGAAAAAAGAAAAGATAAATAGGTTCCATAATTAGGATGCTCAAAAATATTTTCCAGCATACCTGTGCGATAGGAAAGTAGATAAAGAAATGTAGACAGCTTGTTTAAAAGAGTAAATAAAATACATAAAATCGAAACCCTCATGGAAATTCTCAGCGCGTATCCCGAGATCGCGCAAGTTCTACACTCACTCAAATATTAATTCTCAATGGATAATACGAGAGTAAATAGTAACAAACCCCGATCCCTTAAACTAGGCTTTTTCAACGCAAATGGCGTTTCAGGTCAACGCGATGAGATCGCCACTTTCCTCCGCGACCATCAGCTTGACATCCTCCTCATACAGGAAACCTTTTTAAAACCACATCACCGAAACCCGAATATTGCCAACTTTAAACTAGTACGCAATGACAGGTCTCGATGTCACAAGGGTGGCACACTCATATACTTTAGGAAATCTTTGTATTGTAGACCCACCTCCTCTCTTCTCCCATCTGGAGACCTCTATCTGTCGGCTCGGCATGACCGGCCACCAACCGATCACCATCATCTCCGCTTATATCCCACCCGACAATGGTCCGGAGGATCCCATCTCGCTCCAAAAGGACTTCACTGCCCTCTTCGGTATGAGTGACTCCGTCATCTTGGCGGGGGATCTTAATGCCAAGCACCCGGCGTGGAATAGTAGCACAACCTCAACCAGAGGTAGGTTAGTTTTCAAGTTAGGCGAATCCCTTAACTTTGACGTCATCGCTCCAATGAGCCCGACTCACTTCCCAGGTAATCCTAATCACCTTCCCGATGTTCTCGATGTAGCGCTGCTCAAGAATGTGAACCTCCGTTTGCAATCGATTGAGACGTTCCACGAGCTAAACTCTGACCACCGCCCTGTAGTCATGCATCTTGCACCCTACTCGGGCCCGATCGACCCCAACCGCCCCCCTCAGACCCAGACGATAACCGACTGGAGGAAAGTAAGCGAAAGACTGAAATCCACCACGTCGCCTCACTTAGACACCATCCCCGATCACTTCACGTGTCAGTCGCCGACACGACGGCCGCAATCGACTCGTTTACAGAGCACGTACAATCCGTATTGACGGATTGTTCACGGGAAGTTCCGGTGATGGAAGACCATCGCTGGAAACTACCTACTGACGTACGTGACCTGATAACCGAGAAGAACGCGGCCATCCGTGCCTACGACTCCTTCCCTTGTGACGCGAACAAAGCCCACATGCGCCATTTACAGCGTGCTGTAAAGAAACGCATAGGGGAGGTTCGCTCTGAGGGCTGGAACAAGATGCTCAGCGAACTCGAGCCCACTCATCAAGCCTTCTGGCAATTACAGAGGAAATTGCGTTCCTCAGAAGAGGTCTCTATGCCTCCTCTCATCCGCCCCGACAATAGTGTCGCTTTCGACAGTCCCGATAAGGCTGAATGTCTTGCCGACAGCCTAGAGTCCCAATGTTCTCCCAGCTCCCAACCAGTAGACCAAGCTCACCTGAACAAGGTCAACGCTGAAGTCGAACGAAGAGCCTCCCTCCCTCCCGTCGAAGACCCTGATGATCCTCTGCCTCCCGTCACTCCAGACGAAGTGCACGACATCATTAAAGGGCTCCACGCTCGTAAGGCCCCCGGTTCTGATGGTATTACCAATAAGGTATACAAACTCCTTCCTGCCCCGCTAATAATGCTTATGACCGCCATCTTCAATGGCGCCTTGAGCAACAACATCTTCCCACAAGCATGGAAAGAAGCCACCGTCATCGGTATCCCAAAGCCAGGCAAGCCAAAGTCTGAGCCCTCCAGCTACCGTCCTATTAGTTTACTCAATGTTCTCGGCAAAATCTACGAGAGGCTTATTTATAAGCGTCTCAAAGACTACGCCGAAGCAAAGAGCCTCATTCCCAACGAGCAGTTTGGTTTCCGTAGCCAACACTCGGGCACCCAACAGGTCCACCGTATAGTAGAGCACTTATGCGCTGGTCTACAGCGTAACGCGACGACGGGTGTGCTATTCTTCGACATAGCGAAAGCATTCGACAAAGTCTGGCACAACGGCTTGATATACAAGCTCTACCAACTAGGAGTGCCAGATCGTCTCGTGCTCATCTTACGAGACTTTTTGTCGAACCGGACCTTTCGCTATCGCGTCGAGGGAGCACTCTCGTCCCCTCATCCTATTCGCGCCGGTGTCCCTCAGGGTTCCGTACTATCTCCTCTCGCCTTCACGCTGTTCACTAGCGATATCCCAAAAAGTAAAAAGGCTCAGTTGGCTCTCTTCGCCGACGACACTGCCGTTTACTATACCGGTCACTGTCCCAACGCTATAGCTCGTACACTCCAAACCTCCGCAAACGTCTTAGGCGCTTGGTTCCGGAAATGGAGAATCGAGGTCAACCCCGATAAGAGTCAGGCGGTTCTCTTCTCGAGACGTCGTCGACTCCCTCCCCCACTTCCCAGCCCGATCACTATGTACGGCAAGCCAATCCCTTGGGAGAAGCAAGCCAAATACCTAGGCGTGATCCTCGATGAGAACCTTACCTTTAAGGCTCATATTAAGGCGGTTCGCGCGCGCGCCTCCTTCGCTCTTAGCAGGCTCCAATTCGTACTGACAGCCCGTAGCAAACTGTCCCTCAAATGCAAGCTCCGCATCTATACCGCAGTCATCCGTCCCATCATGACCTATGCCTGCGTTGTATTTGCGCACGCTCACCCACGTCATCTCCATAAGATGCAGACCCTCCAAAACCGTTTCCTCAGAAGGGTCAGGGGTGCCCCCTTCTATGTCCGTAATATCGATCTTCACGTCGACCTCAAAATGCCAACCATAAAACAGTTTATGAAACGCTTATCAAAGCGTTTCTTCGACTGCGGCATCAAACATTCTAACCCCCTGATTACAGCGGCCGCCCGCTACACTCCCTCTCGCATTAGCAGTATTCGCCGACCAAGGCATACTTTAATCGACCCCGACGACGCCACTACCCTCCTCCAGGAGAGTAGTAAGGCCACTAGCACGCTACATAAGCCCAAAACCCGATCGCCGTCCTACCGCCCTCGCCGCCGAGGCCCGCCGCGACGCCCAAATCGACGCCCCTCCCGACCCTTGCTCGAGCCAGCCCGCGCCGCTGAGCCTGTAGCTTTAAATTCGTCCATAAATAATACCAATCCTGATCCAGCTAGTCATTTGCTGCCCTCTTCCAGCGACGCCCTAAGCCGAGGTTCGTACCCCACAGGGGGTGCCCTTAGCGTTGTCGCTTAGTTTTAGTTAGTATATAAGTTTAAGTCCTGGCTGGAGGCCTTAATTTATTAGGGAATCCACAGGCAAGTCCGCTTAAGCAGACGACAACCGCATAGGTTGACCTGCGAGATGCCAAACAAACAGACAAACAAAAACATAAAATCGAAGACAATTATCGTAAAACGAATGCTAATCTTTTAGAGACTCATCTGCCTATTATTTTCCAATAGATGCTACTGCATGTCTGACCACCACAAACCAGTTACTGAGTGACAGGTTAACCCTTGCTAAGACTGGTGGTCAGACTTTCGGGGTTATGACTACCCGTTACAACTGTCAAAAACCTACAAATTAATGACAGCCGGGACCACCAACGGCTAATCATATAGCCACGTTCCTCTCGGAACTTTTAGAGAATACCCAAATTTCGCATTCCATCAGCCTTTTGCCAAAAATAAAATTGTACAGATAAAATACCTAGGCATATTACTATTATTTTTACCAAAATGGTGCGAAACACAGCCCGAAAAAGCTTGTGTACAATGTCTGTCAACCGTAAAACTGCATGTTATACTACTTACAGTGTGAACTGCAACCAATGCAATGTAAACGTCGCGTCGTAAACGGACCGTTTTGGTATCAAGTTGGCATGGTTACGCCGTAAATTAATGGTCTAATTACCGTAGAAGGCCGCTGTCACTGAAGAATTTTGAAAAAGGAAAGGTCGGGGGAAGGTTCGATTGGTTCTAATTGACCTTTCAACTTTTTATAAGCTTGCATAAAAAATAAAACAATTTCTTTTGCAAGCTTATAAATGTCGAAAAGCTTTCGATTTTATCAAGAAAAATAGGCACGGAAAATGTTGTTAGAAAATTAAAATTCTTGTTTCCTCTGAATATAAAGCCAAAAAATAAAGACTAAACAACTAAGTTAATCATTTCTTCAACAATAATGTAATTCTAATAACTACTTACAATCTTTTTATGAACTTCTTCAGAATCAAAACACTTCAAACATAAATTAATGCCTGATTCATGAAGTCTAAAGCTTAATTTATTATTTTGTTTTTTTATGCAAATACGCTCCGAACTGAAGCTTTCTTTCAGTTGTTCACGTAAACATCTCGGAAAATGAAGAGTTTATCGTTATTTTAACACAATTGTTTACTTACAAACTTATACTCTAACAATGTTCAAATTTGGTTTGTATTACACGAAAACAACGCTTTCAGTTCGAAGCCTACCATGACGAGGCTGATCTAAAAAGCGGAAGCTGCGTAATATATTAAGTATGTGCGAAACGATTATTTAAAAAAAAAATAAGCGTTCGAAATTACGTTACATTTACTCGTTGTGTTCGTGCTAGACCCACGAATTCGGTTTTTCTACAAATACCTACTTATTTAATGGCCGCTCCTGCCGTCAAATGAATGGTGTCTTTCCACACGCAGTACAGAACTTACGCAAAACATGTTTATTAAAACAAAAAAGATCAAGCAACCAGAAAACAAAACACTGGCGTTTTTGTTGGTGAAAATAAAATGGGTGAAGTTTTGAGCCTACTTTGTGTTTTTTTTTATCGCAGTTGTGACATTAAAATTGTCGAACAGTAACCATTAAGAAGCAACTGAGTCAAAAAAGATTGTTTACCGTGATAAACTACAGTTGTTTTTATTTACTTGTGAAGTAAGAGCAGCAGTTGCTTTTATTACGTACGTGTATTCGTATATTATAACGTATTACTTACTGAATAAAGTTTCTTTTTCACCATTTTATACAACTTTTCCTTTTCTTTACGTTTCTACGCTTCCCTTTGTGGAACACAGGCGTGATGTAATGTTTTCAAAGAAAACACTGTTTGGTAAACTAAGGTTTATTACTTGCACATAAAAAATATCCTAAATTATGATAAGGCTAAGGAATAAATGTATCTACATAATATTATTACTTAAATATATTGGTAATAATGGATACCCAGACAATTTCCGGATAGATACTCGTAAATTCCCTGAAAGGTTTGATCAAAAGGTAAAGGTAGCAATAATAATATCCAAAACGATGGTAATATACATTGTATTCTCATATATGAACAAAGATAATAAGAATAAGTAGGTAAGCTAAGCTACTTATTTCCCAATTTTCTAAGGGCACCTTCTGCCCACGACTTCGTTTGCGTGGAGGTCTTAAGATACACAATACCTCTTACTAAAATAACAGCCAAATTTATATAGAACTGCCTCGGCCCGCGATTCAACGCGTAGCATCGTATCGCCCACGCGCACTCAAGATTTGGTCTATCAACAAACAAACTGTTCTGTTTTACTATATTACTTACTATATAGAATATAGTTTATATTAATACGTCAAGAAGGAGAGTTGTTGTTGACATATTAGCCGTTTTATGCACTAATAAAGTATAAACAGCACCACTTGACAGCTTTGTCAATTTTTAAGTCGAAGCTTTCATCTGCATATTACCCCGCAAGCGCGTGCTTCTAAGGTTTTCGAAGTTAACATGAGGCAAAAGGCAACAAAAAGTTCAGCCTACTCATCTCATTAATCCTCATCGTATCATATCGATTCTAACGACGTAACTTTTACACAGCTCCCGTGTATACCTATTTACGGAGATATCGTCGTTAATCATACGCGCCATTTTGCGCCAGATAGCCCAGAAGTAACATGACACTTAACCCCATCTGTCAAAAATGGCCGTGGCGCTTTAGTGGTAGCGGTACGAGTATAACTACATCCATTAAAACATGTTACTGCAACTGTTTATAAGTTTATAATATCAGATATGCAGCCGTCTGTCGGGCAGATCTAAACATCTCGTCGGATTCTTGGATGAGAGCCAAGCCCACCATTGTACCGGAGATCCCTCGAAATAGGCACATCAAAATTAAATAGTTTTATTGTGATCCAATATATTTTGTTGAGTAAGGTATTATTGGGTTATTTTAAGAGGATGCGATGATCTCAACTATGTTTGGAAGGAAGAGTATGAATATGATCGAAATTGTGGTTTGATAAAGTGTATCTTATCTCTGGATATGTAGTCATAGAAACTGGGTTCGGATAGGGTTCATTAAAAATGTTTTGCGTCGAGACTGGACTGTGGACAGAGACAAACTTGTACAAATAAATGCTGTTGTCAAGCCAGTACTTTTAAGGGTTCCGTAAGTCCTAATAAAAATTACAGAAATTAGTTGTTTACTTACAGATTACAGATAAACCTATAAGAAATCTGTGGTATTTATGACCATAGATAGATTGAAAGATTTATCATGTTATTTTACATAACATGGTAAATCTTTTAATATTGTGTGTACAGACTAACATTTGCATTTGGAATGTTAAATGTTGGAGAACATGTTTTTCAACTTCAATGTCAAGTTTGTTTTTGTCATCTCGGGGCACGGTAGTACCTCCGCCAAGACGAGCCGAAAACAATAAGCAGGAGCACTACATGGGAATGGAAAGCCGTCACCTCCTTCTGCAAAGCAGGAATGCCCGCGAATGAGGAGGCGGAGCGCGTGAGGGAGAAAGCCTTGCGCCCTCACGCCCTTAGTCGCCGCAGAAGACGCCCTGATTGTCGGGAATCGCAAGCAGATTCCCGGTCACCGTAGGACAGTTTTTTTTAAGCCACAATAAAAATGGCGTAGTTCTATGCGTTTTAACAGAGACAGGACGCCATAGTAACTTGGCGCCATTCACTACATCATTTTATCACATTCATGATCATCAAGGATAGAAGAATACTTTCAAAAGGAACTTAAGTATATTCTCCGTTTTTCCATCGATGTTTAATGTATATTTTTGAAAGGAGTGAAATACTCTATTTTTCAATGTAAGCTAATGAGTTGACATTTCCGTATAAATAAAGATTAGTGTTGAATTTACAATATTATTATAATAATAGTACATTATGGTACTAGTATGTAACATTGGTGATTACCGCCGAGGACGATAATTATCAATACACACGTGTATCATACGACGTTTTTCAACACTCTTGTGAATAAAATATCAATAAAAACTCATTTGAACAAATAATTTAATGTTCCTATTGCTTGCTCATTTCATACAACTTCTTATTTAACTGATTAACAGAAAACTGATTAATTTTTCCCGCCATAGCGAAACATTTTTCACAACTCGTTTTCACTATTGATTTTATAGTTATTTATTAATTAAAATGTCTACAAGTACTAGTTACGAAGAAAATGATTTAAGAACAACGCCACTCCACCAATAAATTAAAAAAAAAACTATAACTCACTAGTGAGTTACAGCAATGAAAAAGTCACAGTTTGATTATGGGTATCATTCTGTGCCTAATTGCGGTGACCATAGAGCCACTTTATGAGCAAGTGTGTTGAAAAATCATTTATTTGCACAATAAGGTAGGTAAAATAACTAAATTGTTCTCTTATTCATATAAAATAAAGTAATTTCATAGTTGTATATTTAAATTAATTATTAATCACAATCATGCAGTCATAAAACAGAAAGATACAATAATAATAACAATAATTATTTAAAATGCCGGTTGAATTTTGGAAACTTACAATTTGAAATCCAAAAACTCATGTGCAAAAGCATTTTTCAATCAAAAACCTCGTCAAATTATTTTAAATCTAGAAAATGCTAGGGTTCATGTGTTTTAATAATAAGAAAATACATCTTAACATCTGCACAAGTTTTACTTCAAAACTTTACATTGTGTACCAAGCTGAATAGAATCCCGTCCGTGGTTGAAATTATTAACAAAAGATCCAGTGGCGTCGCCTCTTTCATATTATCTATTGAAACTACGTAAAAATTGTCTTTGTTAGAAAGTTGTAAACATGCATCAAGTATTCTTTCCAAAATAGCTACCTTTTAGGTACTGGAACAGCCCGCATGGCATTTGATGAACATAGGTATTATCTACATACATAGTTAATTTACCGAAGTCATCCCGAACGTCAGCTTGTACGAGATTAGGATGGCTCTGAAGCAGCTCTGGAGCATAATAAGGCGCCGAGTGATGACGGAATTACGGCCGAACTCCTGAACGCCGGCGGAAAACCTGTTCTTAAGGCCTTTCAGAAGCTGTTTGATTCCGTCATACTCGAGGGCAAAACGCCGCAGACATGGAACAGAGGTGTGGTGATACTATTCTTTATGAAGGGCAACAATGCCCTTCTTAAGAATTATCGGCCCATCTCACTTCTAAGCCATGTCTACAAACTGTTTTCAAGAGTCATCACGAACCGTCCTGTGCGCAGGTTTGAAGATTTCCAGCCTCCCGAACAAGCCGGATTCCGTAAAGGCTTTAGCACCGTAGACCACATACATACGCTGCGGCAGGTTATACAGATGACCGAGGATATAACCTGCCTCTCTGCTTAGCGTTAGTGGACTACGAGAAAGCCTTCGATTCGATCGAGACATGGGCTGTACTGCAGTCTCTTCAACGGTGCCAGATTGACTATCGCTACATCGAGGTGCTGAATTGTCTGTACGAAAACGCCACCATGTCAGTCCGACTCCAGGACCGGACCTCGAAACCTATCCTTCTGCAGCGAGGTGTGAGACAGGGAGACGTTATCTCTCCGAAACTGTTCACTGCTGCACTGGAGGATGTCTTCAAGGTTCTGAACTGGAAAGAGGTTGGCATCAACATCAATGGCGAGTGCATCACTCACCTTCGGTTAGCTGACGACATAGTTGTCATGGCCTAGACCATGGAGGACCTCAGTGCAATGCTCGATGACCTCAGTACAGCTTCCGAAAGAGTGGGTCTTAAAATGAACATGAATAAAACAAAGGTCATGTCAAATGCCCATATAACACCCACTCTCATGAAGATCGGAGACGCTACACTCGAAGTCGTGGATGAATATGTTTACCTAGGACAAATTGTCCAGTTAGGTAGGTCGAACTTCGAGAAAGAGGTCAATCGTCGAATCCGAATCGGCTGGGCAGCGTTCGGGAAGCTACGCAATATCTTCTCGTCCCACATAACGCAGTGAAGACAAGACGAAAGTCTTTGACCAGTGCGTGTTGTCAGAGATGACCTATGGCACTGAAACGTGGTCGCTCACAATGGGCCTTATCAGAAAGCTGAAAGTCACTCAACGGGCAATGGAGAGGGCTATGCTTGGAGTTTCCCTACGTGATCGAATCAGAAATTAAGAGATCCGCAGGAGAACCAAAGTAACCGACATAGCCCGAAGAATTGCCAAACTTAAGTGACAGTGGGCAGGGTACATTGCTCGCAGAACAGATGGCCAATTGGGCCGAAAGGTTCTGTAGTGACAACCGTGTAACGGAAGGCGTAGCGTTGGAAGGCCTTCCACAAGGTGGACCGATGACCTTGTGAAGGCCGCAGGAATCCACTGGATGCGGGAAGCACAGAACCGTTTAAAGTGGCGATGCTTGGGGGAGGCCTTTGTCCAGCAGTGGACGTCTTTCGGCTGAAATGATGATGATGTTGAGTTATTATTAGAATTTGAAAATCAATGTAACTTCGTAGAATTAATTATATTCAAGCACTTGAATAACAAATTGGTTGGATGCTTTCTCAAAGCGACATAGCTGTGTAAAAATCAAACCTAAACTAAAGAAAAATACCTCTCAGATAAATTACTGATGCTGCAAAAACTGGCGTCGCTCATTTCTTTCTCCTAAAGCAATTATGTACCTACATTCTTCAAAGCTCATTATAATATATGATGCTTCTCTTTCTAGGTGCCCTCGGGGTTGCAGTGACTCCTGAAACATTGCAACATAGGTATGTAATGTTACACATAATTCAGAATGCATTTTTTAGTTTTCTTTTACCTTATTTTACCCCTATGTAAAATAGTTACGAGTACTGTGCTCAAATGAACGCTGTATTGGTAAACCCACCCTGGGTTTACCAATGCAGCGTTAATTTGAATAGTTTTTAGGCACTAAAATCAATGTCTGGATTTTTATCAGCATCCTAAGGACGCAGCTCAAATTAAATTATTGATGAAATCTGCAGCTAGTTATATTATTCGTTCTCTATCACTTTCACGAAACTCTTCGCAGTTCGACGAACATATATGTTAGATAGTGCAAAAAAAAATGTAACCTGAAACGTAAAGTTTGAGCTTCTATATCAACCCAGTTCTGCATTGACAAAGTTCCTCGAGACATAAGGTAGGAACATCAATTCAATTACCCTGAGACCTATCTAAAGGTCAATCGGTCAGTGTGCCCTCAGACTGCATTGAGTAAATTAACGTAAGTACATCCATACTGTAAGTGGTTTACCGCCGATATTGAATAACCACTTTAAAATGATAATATTACACTTTCGGAGCGGCCACTGTACGATGAACCCTCATCACGGCGCTGCTTGAGAAGATAAACGTCAACAAGATGTCAAACTTAATACATTAACATTATATTCCTCATTTCACCGTGTATCAAGGTAATCTGGGCTCACTTTTATTGAATTGAACAAATGTGTTTTTATTGGACGTTGCAGCCAAATGTTTTCTTTTGATTCGTGGTCTTCACTCTAGAACACGTCTGCCCCAACGGTCATCGGTATTACGGCTAATATAGTAGACCCATCGCCACTTCAGCTTGCTTATTTTGTGAGCTATTTCGACAACTCTGGCGGATCATCTCGTAGCGGATTCGATTCATCAGAGAGACTCCAAGCATAGCCCGTTCTATAGCTCGCTGAGCGACCTTGAATTTATGAACCAACACTACGCTACAATTTAACCCAATAACTTCTTGGTATAGATAACAATAGTTCTTGTTTGGAATAAGAGCATTTGCACTTATCTGATGGGAGATCTATGATATTAATTGCGCACATTAATAATGTGAGACAAGACTAGTGCGTATTTAGCTGGTACAATTACTGTGGTAAATAGGCCTATAGCTGTCTGTCCGTAATTGACATTGAATCAAAGACTACTGGGCCAAGTCCAAATAAAAGTTATCACCGTATCAAAGTGAGATACTTAATTCCCAGTACGGAAGTTTATTAGGACGTTCTTGAAACCAATTTGGTTCAGATAACGTTATCAGTCAGGTTATGGTTTCCAGTAGTGGAGAAGATACGATAAACTAGATCTATTGTATGATAACGCTACTGAATTATAGTTTTTCCAATAATAGCTCACAAAATACTTGCGATATTTGTATTTCACCCAAATATGTTGTTACATTGACTAGAAAAACAAACTTCTAATTTCCAAAACTTCGCACTTCTCAACCCACTTCCTTATTACGTATATTATTCATATACCAAGAGCCTTATTACACGTGCTTGTGATCACCGCATTACCACGAAGACGTAAATAGAAGCCAACATGGCAGTTTTAGTAATTAAAAATAATAAACCAGTTCGCTGAATAGATGAGAACAGTGCATTGGGGTTTATCATTAAACATATGATTACAAATTCGTTCCTTTGGATAAACTCTCTAAACTGTTCTAAATTCTGCATCACCCAAGTACACGAGAATTATCAGAGCTAATATTGAAATGCAGTTTCACTCACAACGAAATTGTGAGATTCTAGAGAATTCATTTTAGCACGATCTAGCTTAGGTTATCACTGTGTCACCACGACTGCTCCCAGCCGTGAACCTGGAAATGTTATAATAATAATAATATGGTTAAAAATCCCAGATGTGTAGAATGGCGTTTCTCTTTGCTGAAAGCTCGGAAAACGGAGGTACCTAAAATATGACCTAAATGGACCAAAGCTCAAATATTAAAAACGATGTTATAAATACATAAATACCGTATTGCTGACTGGTTGCTACTTTTTAATGTATGTGTATTGGGTTCGAAAGACAAAAACGTGTAGACCCTTTAGAATAACCAAGTGAGTATATTATTATAATGAATTATTATATTTTGCCAATTATGTGTAGACTTTTCTCTTTTCTGAGAGCTCTGGATGATCGTTCATAAAGCCTCCAATAATAATAATAAATCATTTATTTCAGATCTTACGATTACATCCATATTTATATAGAAGTAATTATAAATAATCAATAATAGATAAACATATATACATAAATAATTAAATAATATACACTAATTATTATTAAAAGAATAGATACAGAAATATATAATCAATCAAATAAAATAAAATAAATATAAATACATACTCATTATTAATTTAAATATAAATAAAATATAAATATGTAAATTAATAATGAGTATGCATGACTAAATTTAATCTTGCGGTGCATTCTATCCATCACTTTGATATTACTCATAAAGGCTCCCACAAAACGGCGCGACGCCAAAGCGCGACATAAAGGCACCGCTCGTCGCGAGACAAGTGGTACCTATGTGTCGCGCTGTGACACACGAGACTTAAGTCGACGTTCACACGGACGTAAAGATATCGCTGCGGGATTTAGTCGCACACTGGATCTTCAACGCTCTGTTTAGCGCCGAGAGTTGAAAATCCAACAGTGTTTTTTTCGCGACGCGCTGTTGACACGACGCGATGCATTTGGATTCTCAATGTTAAAATATTGTGCGCGAAAAAATCCCGCCACTATTTGTTGCTAAGTGCTAATGGTTTGGTTTTACTTTAAATACTGCTTTTCCAACTTAGGTACTTACTGTGGTATTTTGTTACAACAAAATCACATCTTATAATCTATTTATCTATTTAACACCTGAGGAGCTGTTGTGCACAGTAATTCTTTCTATGATTCAATAAGTACTACAGTCTTTATGAAAATCTTATGACACTCATTTAACTTACATTTGTTTATCTGATAATTGTTGTACTGCTGAAAAGCAAACTCATTCACTCAAGCACTCTCATTTCATGTGAACTCATATTATTTTCCTTTTATTGAATGTTGTGACATTTTGTATCTAACATTGTCATCTGTCAGTTTTACTTTTTCTATGGTATAGAGCTAAGGGGTCGTCTATTTTATTGTAAAGGTATCGTAAAACTAGTGTTAAGCCAGGTTCTCACTGTAAGCAATCTTTATTGTTCCTGGCAAAATCACTTCTAGAACGATCGGCCAGGGGCTATATAAACCATCTGATACTTTTCACCAGGTTCTTTTGATTCCGGTTCTTTTTGATTCCGTCTTTTGACTCGTTATTTTGACACGCCCTTCTGGCTCGCTCTGTTGGCTTCTTTCTTTTCGTACTTTTTATTACTCTATGTTTTTCTAAAAGCTATTTAAATATAAACCTTTCTAAAAGTTAATCTCAGTGAATTTATTACAAACATCTTGTGTGTGTAAATGTGTTCGACTCACTCGATCACCTCCGACCCTCCCACTTGCGTCTACGAGAGGAGTTCGAGACGGTTTGCATAGAACTAATAAACGTGGCGTGAGACACCGCCGCCGGAAGAAACACCAACCGACGCGAGCTCCCTCGCAACGGGCTGCGGGCTGATGGAGAGGCTGCTGCGAGCTCCCACTCGACGGACTGCGGGACGGAGGAGCGGCCGACGCGAGCTGATTCAACCGTGAGCTGCTTCGCGACTGTGAGCACGGAGAGGCTACTGCGAGCTTCAACTCGACAGACTGCGGGCCGGAGGAGCGGCCGACGCCTCGAGCTGCTGCACGACCGTCAGCTCCCTCTTGTTAGACTGCGGGCAAGAGGATCGTCCTATGCTACTACTAATCGATTCCTATTCCTTAATATCTTTTTATACGTAATTTTGTATTTCATATTCTAAAATTTAATTTTAACTTGTAACCACGTTTAGCCAGTCGGCTAAACGTTACGTTACAGTTTGGCGCCCTTCTTTCTTGAACCTCACACCCTCTATTATAATACACTCTATCTCGTGCACTCATTAGGCGAAAACGTTTATAAACTCTCCTCAAACATACACTCTCACTACCTTAAAAATTTTTGACTCTAACGCCCTCACGCGCGATATCTAACTATTTTCATAGCGTGGGCTCGATTTTTTTCCCTTTAAAATTCTAAAAACTACTACCACTACACACACATAGTTTCACTTTGAATCATGTGCAGTGAAACCTAAACTGATAATTGTATATTGAGGTTAGAGATGGGCCGACCAACTCCTTACAGAGAGAGATATGAAACTGGAGTAACATAGAAGCTACTTGGTAGCAGATTATCCATTGTTTGAAAATAATGACAAATACAACCACCATTCAATATGTAGAGCCACTTGAATTTACTAAAACAAAGAAATTAACTTCACGTAACAAAAAACATGACGCTTGTGATAATGAAAAACCAAAGAAACAGCACACGGACACACGGACGCAACAACTCTTTGTGTAAAACATCCGCTTCTGACAATTTCACATTAACAAAAAATAACACTGATCCTGTTGAAGGGATTTTTCTTAAGCATTTTTTGGGAAATTCTCGAATTTTCCATATATTTAACACAGGCAGTTTCAGTCGTAAGATAACTCCTTGTTTTTCAATTTTTCACGTATATCGCCATGGCTGCCTAATTTTTATTTATAATTAAGCCGCCAAGAAGATGAATTCTACGAACATTCAGCTTGAAGCGAAAATCAAGCTGGTTTGCAGAATTCCGTTGACGAATGGAAATAAAAATATGCCAGATTTAATGTTGGAATGCCATAATGTGTATTTTCGTTCATGATAATATATTTCACGTTATGTGGGCTTCGCTTAACGTTCTGAAACTGAATTCCATGCGATCGCAAAATGTATTCGAAATTGGAATTATTTTATAGGGTTTTTTTATCGCCAAAACAAAGTTTTTTTTTTCTTGTCTTTAATTTGTGAAGAGTATTACACTGTATTCTATTATTTATATGGTTCTTACTTGTGAATTTTATGTCTTACGAATTGATCTGGTAAGTTTTTACCTACATGATTTTACTATTCTAAGACCGACGCTTCATGAGAAGTTACTAAATCTGTATAATAAACTCAATTAGAAAAACCCTTTGTCTTGTTCAAAAGTCGCAAGTCAATTGCACTGAAAGTCACAGAATTTTAAAGAAAGACTTAAGTCATTATGAAGCAGACAAATTATAACTCTCTGTAGGCTCAAAATTATAGTAAATCTTGAAATTTTCTCACCGCCTCCCATTAAAATTAATCGATTTATCAGTTTCGTTGACCGTGCCAATAACCTGAGAATGTTTTGAATACAATTTGCTGAAAATTTTCAGTAAAGACTTTTAAAAATAGGGTATAACCGTTGTAATGCAAATAAAGCGTTCAATGTCTCCCAGGACCGAAACGATGCCGGAAATCGGGATCCTTTTTAAATTGAGGAATAAAGACTTGTTTGTGAAAATTAAGTTAACTAACCTTAAATACTTAGACACTGTGAATGTGTACAGACTGTAAATTGGTTATAATAATCCAAAATTTACTGTCTTATTTAATTACGAGTACCCTACCCACACATTCACAGTGTCTGCCAATACAGACATCAAACTAACCAAGCACATAAATGAAATGAGGTTTATGTAAACGCAACCTAACCGCGCACCGCCAATCAGAGCGCTTCAAACCTCACCGAAGTGACATCTAATGAAACTCGCATTAGTTCACACTCCACGTAACCAATGACAGCTCAATAATACGATCCGACCAACAGTTTTTGTAATTACGCGACTCATATGATAACAATATGAAGTGACTTCGAAAGTCGGGTTATGACAGCAAAAATTGTCATAGAGCATTTGTAGTTTTGATATTTTTTGTCCGAACAATTGTCTCAGAGTTGGTATTTGTAGTATTGATATTTTTTGTCCGTAAAATTGTCTCAAGGAATTGTTGTTTTCATATTTTTTGTCCGAAAAACGTGGAATATCTTACATTATAAAAGTGAATATACTGTAGGTACTTACTCTATTATGGACTTATTTCTAAATCAGTACCTGCCTCGTTTGCCAAGTTTTTGCTGGCGCTACTGCTGAACACGAGGTACTGATGGGTTTAAAAAAATAAAAATAAAGAAAGAAAAAACGTTTAAATGCGGTAAACATGGCGCAGATAACGAACACGAACACAAAAAATTACAAGTTAAGGAAAAATATGCCCACAGTCACATCCACTCGAAACGGCTCCATTAAATTTTTCGTGGGTAGGTAATATATGATATAATTACAAAATCTCTAGAATTATTAAAATATAACAACTGAATTTATAATTTTATTTGATATTTTGTTCATTAAAATAATAAATCATTGATGTAATTTTAAAATTACTAATTTTTATAAGCGTAACATACATTCATTATAAAATCGTTAGATATACCGCTCAAAAGACATAAAACCTATTTAGTCTAATATGATGAAAACGCGTAGTTAAAGCCTGCAAAGATAGTACCAACAATAGAGGGCATCTGGCGATCGGCGGCCGCTGCCGCGGCACGCTCGCCTTCGCGCGTAAATGGTCACTATTTTAACCTAACCCAAATGATTCACGAACAATAAAGGGGATCTGTGGGCCTAGTGTGAGTTTATTTTAACCGTCTCGATTTTACGCATCGACCGCGTTCGGCACTCCGATTGGCATGGGCCTTGAATTGAATGGTGAAGGGCCAATCGCAGCGCCGAACGCGGTCGATGCGTAAAGTCGAAATTGTTAAAATAAACTCACACTAGGGCTTCTGGCTTCTAACCTAACCAATCCGAGTCGGATTGCTCTGAATCGGGTGTTAACCATAATTATGGTCTCAATATACATTTTAAACGGTGGACCTAATGATTTTCGATTAAATAAACGTTATATCCAATAATGTTATACGAAATAAGTTTTACAGTATATAAATGTTATATGTAAAGAAATTATATCAACAGTTGATAATTGTATCTCACGTTTATTACATCTTGTGAACGTTATTGAAATTAAAAACACTAAATAACTTTATATGATATGAGACGCACCCATTTTACTTTACCTAAACTTAATTCCCAAACAACACATTTTAAAATTCAATTCAGTCAGACTCTACTGCAATAAGCGAGCGGTGAATATAATTATTTCTAATAATAGAGCTGGTGTAAGTAATATAATGCAGTACAGAAATTTAATTTACCCCGAAGCTGAGAGCAGTTGGTCTGGTGTGGTGGATCATCCCTTAGCTATCATAACGTAAAATGCATTTTCTTTCGTGTATAAAGACTTGCATAGAGTGTCTGTCAACCTTTGTAGTCGTAGATATTGCACAGGCAGGGCCGGGAAACGAGGTCGATTCGAGTATTTTTATCGACCGTAAACAATAATTTAAGGATTTATAATTGTTACTAGCTTCCGCTGATATTGATGTTTCCGTTTGATGAAAATTTGCGTAAGTCCTTCCTCAGGCTTCAGACACAGTACAGCGGATTAGCCGTGAAACATCACAGCCCCGCTCTGCGCGCCACCCGCGCTGCCGTTCTTACTGTGATAACTTTTGAACCATTCGATTCGTCCAAATTACTTAAAAATGCTGACCGCGTTCAGTTGATTGTCATTTCACCAATGAAACTGAACGCGGTCAGCATTTTTAAACCCAGTTTAAGAACGGTTAGTGTCAATATTTCATAACAAATTTGACAGCTCTTGAACGCGTTTTAGATGTACTGAACGCGTTCAGTTTCATTGACGAAATCGGCTCTTAGAGTGGATCACGCCAATGAAACTGAACGCGACCAGCACATAAACTACGATTAAGAGCTGTCACTGTCATTATTCAATAACAATATTGAGACTGACAGCTCTTAAATGTGGTTTATGTGCTGATCGCGTTCACTGGTGATATCCACCCTTACTGTAAAAGACAAAGTTTATCTACATTAAATACCAAAAGCGATAAAGGTATTAACTTGGATAAGAATTAATTAAATACACTAAAATGTGCATTGGTAAAAAAGAATCCAATTTATATGTGTATCGGGATAAGCCCTCATCAGCGATATTACACTTGCACTTTGTAAGTAGGCGTGGATTGTCGGGCGAAGAAAATAGAGACACTAGTTATAGCACAATTACTTTATTTCACTCACAATTTCTCATAAAATAATCACCGTGAATGTAACCAACTTATATATTCCAACAGCTTGTTAATTTATTAAATGGATCGATATTATAGCTCTAAGCTCTACAGCAGGTGCACCGGGCCGAGCCTACCACAAGAATGATCCCTTCCAACGCTGCGCACACGCTTACATAAAGTGGCCTGAGTAGTGGGGAGAGTGGGGAGGTGAATGTGCCACTTTGCACAGCGTAACTCGGCCCGCTGCACGTGCTGTTTACAAAGGTCACGCCGACACGGCCATACTGACGTGCCGACGTCCTCGTACGCGTAGTCTCATCAAGCATTATCTAAAATGACAGAACGTTATTACTAATGTTCGTTCATCCTGACTAGCAATCTGGTCCGGATCATCCCTTCACAGTTTGCTACTTACTCTACACCGCTCGACATCAAGCCTTCGTGATTTATCCTAATACTAGCAATCTGGTCCGGTTCACCCCTGCAGAGTTTGCAACTAATTCTGGACCACTTGTTATTAAGCCAACTGGACTTTAGCAATCTGGACCGGTTCACCCCTTCAGAGCTTGCTACTAATTCTGGACCGTTCGTTTTTGAACCTTCAGTACTCTTTTTTTTTTTTCCTTTTTTTTTGTTCTCTCGACCACTCATTGCGGACTCTACAGGGTTACCTCATATGCTAATTATTAGTTTTTATTTGAATTTTAATAATAGACACAACTTAGACGCTCCACCGAACGCGCAGCAGGCTTGTGTAATGCCAACCGAGTCTCAAGTCATAAAGCCAGTAAATCGTCACTTCAATGTGCATAATCGTTCGGTGTTGTGTCATAGTATCATGTCACCGAATGTGTCGTAGCAGACACATAATTCATGTTCATGACACTAAACTAATAGCGACAACTATTAAATCTAAATAACACTAATTTTTGTATTGAAGCGCCGTCACGGCCAGACTGACATTCGCACGTCCTTGTGCGTCTTCATCCTCTTAAGTCGCCGTAAGTAACGGCGGGCCCATTTTTCTGTAAATAGAATAAAACTGGTAGATACATTACTTTGTACGCTCGTCCGTCAGTGACAAACATTACAATTTTTTTATTCCCACAAACTCAACCTTTAGGAGCTGACTCGGACAACTGAAATAGGCATCCCTCCAACCAGCTATCTCGCCAAATAACATGGACCGGGCAACCCAACAGCGTCGCTCCGATCACTCAATAGTACCACCCACACATATCTCCAATGATCTCATAGCCTCTCAGACTAGACGATCACTTAATAATATGATCCAGAACATCAGCCTGCATATGACAGTTCTTTAGACCACCCAATAACACACATCATAGGACGTCAACATAATATAATATTACCCTTACAGTTACTTTAGCTCACAGATTAGTATCAATGTTACCTTTGATTACGTTTCTTCACTCTCCTAGGCCGAGATGTTTCCAGAGGCGGTTAACGTACGTGAACTACAAATAGACAATACATCACTGCCACCACCCGACGACACCCATTCCATTCGCCAATCCCGAACTGCCGCCATCTCGGCCTCCTTCAAGCTACCAGTCAAGGTGGTAGCTACATCCACCAAGCCCTCACATCCCCCGGGCATGGCACGCAAACGCTTACTACGACTATAAACCAAGGAATCCAACCTCTGAGTGAACACGACTTATCAAAGTCCATGTTAGTGCACTCAATTCTCCTGCACTATACTAACCCACGAACGTCGCAAGTGTGAGCCACAGCCCGACTGCTACGCCCACCTATGAGCCAAGCCATATGAATGAAAGCCAACGCAAATGCAATTTAACAAACAGGAGCGTGGCGTGACGGGACCGACCAAATCCGTAATTCGATTTCGGGGACAGAAAATCTGCATGCTCTATGCCACTCCACGGCCCATGGATTCTATCGAAGTCATAGACCCACAAAAAGGTCCACCGCACGTGAGCACCTGGAACGAGGCCGATCACTGAACTAGATGCCTTGAGGGAGCTACGATCTGTAAACACAGAATACGCCCGTCGCCGGAAACCTTCAACAGCTTCAATGACGGCCAGGGTCTCCAACTTGCAAAAACAACACTGCGATTCTGTATCAGTTATTCGTCGGCTAAAGTCAGACAAGACATAAGAAACAAAAAACTTACTTTGGATCAATATTGCCCGGTACCCTCAGAGCTCGGTGTTTAGTTCCATCAGTGCGTTACAGTCAAATAATTATAGTCAGAACCGGTTCTGATGTAAGTAATTCGATCACATTCTTGTGAATATCTAATGTCTGTCCATTTGATAGGCCCTTTTGATTTGATTCAAGGTTCAAAACGTAAAACACATGAAATATGGGGCAACGAGCCAAAAAGTAACCTCAAAGACCTACAGACCGCTCAAAATTAAATGATTAAACTATTATTTCACTATGATTACCTTGCACCTACAGTCAAACTTCACAAAAATACATCAGGTACACAATCGCAGCTGTCGTAGGAAGGATCACATTTTACTACCGCGAGTGCGGACAGTCAATGGCGAGAGAACAATTATTTGTTCAAGGGTGCAACAATATAATAAACTACCTAAAGAGGTAAAGAATGCAAACCCGTTGGGTATTTCCAAAATTAAATTTAAAAAATCACAATCTAAATGATCAAACACTACTCCAATAAACAGACTTGCCCTGCTGCTGTGTTGCTTTATTGTGGCACCGGGATCGAATTCCTTATCTACGGTAATTATTTCTTTTGCGGGTGGATTGAAAAGTTTAAAATTTGATGTTAGTTAATAATATCACTTGAGGACGAAAAGAAATGTTATTGCTACATAAATGATAATTAGATTAACAGCTTAGTTTGTGTGTCCAAGTTATATTTTAAGTTTAAAAATGTTCTCAAGTAAGTGAAATCTTTTAAGTTCTTAATGAGAAATAAATTTATTTAGCTATTAACACCAGTCGTAACGCAACGCGATATACCTGCCGTAAAGAATTCATAATCCTTTCGTAATATCTGAACTAATGCGAGTTTATCTTCAACAGTTAGGTCAGTATTAATGTTATATAAGAATAATGAATATATTCAGTAACGTTAACTTCTTTCCCCGAATATAATGTAATTTTGACAATATCTGTACGTACATGGATACCACTATCTAATAGATCTCTACATATAATAAATGATTCTGTAATTGAGTTAACAGGCACATCATGAAACAAAAAGGACACTGAAGTGTTGAACTTCACCACGGCTCAGTATTCTGCAATTCATATTTAACGTTTTCATTACCTATACCTGTAAGGTAAACTAAATCACAGCGCATAGTGCCCGGGAACTTTTTGACAAAGCTAAAAGCTACAAACGATTTAGCACATTATCTATTAAAAAGAAAAGGAACGAGCTCATCGGATGATGTGGTTGGCCATACCTGTAACAGGTGTGACGGTTCGTATCACGACTCTTCGGTGCTGGTGCTCGATTCGAATTCTTCACTTCGGTCAAAGGTTCGTACTGCTACTTGCTTCAATCAATTGATTTTTGGTCTGTTGTGCTTCAACGATTACATGTGTCATTGAAGCGATTGTCATTATCAGGATCAAACCGTTTCAGTCGCGCAGTTGCGATGAAAATCGACGTTTGCGGTTAAGCGGTTGCCGGAAGTCGTGATAGCAAAAACTCCATATTTTGAATAGATTAGACGTTGGCCCACACTTCACTGTCTTCAGGTTTTTCCCCTTCGAGTCCCAATTCTGATATCGGGATAGGTCCTCATCAGCGATATTACACTTGCACTTTGTAAGTAGGCGTGGATTGTCGGGCGAAGAAAAGAGAGACACTAGTTATAGCACAATCACTTTATAACCCTAGTTATAGCAATAATCACCATGAAGTGACCTGAAGGCAGAGGTCCGACGAAAAACGAAAAATGAAAGTATAAAATATAGCTGTTACCAACTTATTTATTCCAACTGCTTGTTAATTAATTAAATGGATCGATATTATAGCTCTAGGCTCTACAGCAGGTGCACCGGGCCGAGCCTGCCACAAGAATGATCCCTTCGAACGCTGCGCACTCGCTTACATAAAGTGGCCTGAGTAGTAGGGAGAGTGGGGAGGTGAATGTGCCACTTTGCACAGCGTAACTCGGCCCGCTGCACGTGCTGTTTACAAAGGTCACGCCGACATGTATTTAATTTAATTATTGTTTGGTTGGTTTGTTTTTAAATTTAATTGGTTGGATACGAAGCTTTTGGTTACTTTTTGCGTGTTTTTATGTAATTTTTGTTTTTGTACTTAATGTTCGTTTTGTTTGTGCAGGCAGAATAAACAATTTTTGTTTCCTTTCTTTCTTTAAGGCTCAATATTTTGGCTGCAATACCTTACATACAAAAGGTATGCTATCGCAGACTTTTATTTAGAATGTTGTAAACCTGTTTAAATCCCACTGTACATTGTTTATGTGTAAATCGAACGGTTTAGGCAACGCACGACGAGATAGCTCTAAGAGGGGACGATTTTTTACGACTTACTCGATATACGACTTAATCGTTAAATTATGTGTAAAACATACAAAATCTTTATAAATTGTAACCTGTGAGTTATTCTGATGTGTATGCTATAATCCTGTAAAGGGTCATCAAAATCCGTTCGGAAGTTTTTAGTTTGTCGCGTTCAGGTAGACAGACGTTGCGGGTTGACTTTGTTTTATAATATGTAGTGATGATGTATATTACAGGAGAAATCAAGCCAAAGCTTTAAGTTTTAATAGTAGTTTATGAAACTGTTACATAATGAACGGTATTAAAATACGAGTGTTTTAATACCTAGTTATGTGCAGTTTCAAACACTACTTTAACTATTCGGATAATATTGTTATTGAACCTACAATAAAAAGAATGAGGTCAATGAAACTAGTTTAAAAATAAAGAATAACAATGAATCCTAGTTCACAGGGAACGTAGATCGTTGTCGGTACGCTGCAATATGCTGGCCCGCAGGTTTCCGCGATGTACGGAGGCGGTCAAGAGTACTTTGTTTAAATCTTTTTGCTTGTCATTTTATTCGTGAACCCTGGGTACCAGTTATAGTTTGCGTGCGTATAGTGATCTACGTCATGGCGATTTAGCGCGTCATAGATGTATGCGGAGAGGCATATAGATGGTTTTGCGGCCATCATACGTAAAAGAACCGCTTCTCTGCTTACTCTTCTTCGTGGCAGCATCAACACTATCTTGTATTTATTCGCAGATAGATGGGAGTCTCCAATGCTGCGACATTGGATGAAACTCCATACTGAATAACTTGTATGTCTACTAACACTAGAATTTCAGACCATTTTTACTAACACTATGGGCGTAGCCCGAAATAAATGCTTTGATAATAAAATAAATATAAATAAATTGTATATACGTAGTTTATCATGCAAATATTCAGTTACAAAAAGCTTTTTTTTACATATTCGGCGATGATGCCTCAATTAAATATTAAGGTAGGTGATTGTACCCACGGGGAGCCATAAAAAAATACTATTATTTAAATGAGTCGTTTTACTATCAGGACAACAAATTTTACCATTATGTCGTTTACTTTTATATTTATCAAAGAAATGTTAGTTATTATAAAAACAATAATTTCATAAATGTATTACATACATACATTTCTAATTAATTTGAAATATTTGAAATATTAATTGCAACTATATGTTTGTTTAAGTTTACAGATTTACGGACACATCTCTTCTGTGCCCTAAAAGCATCATCCTTATGTACAGAATGTCCTCAGAACTTTATTCCATATCTTATTATGGATGCCACATAGCCATGGTATGCAATACCGGTCATTTTGGAAAGCATAATTACGATTGAAAAAACCATGACGACTGAGATTTTTATTGTCGTGCGCCGCGTAAACGAATAGTTTATTTTAAGGTAGCAATGTTTTACGGAATTAACACACTGTTAACCTGGATTAACACACAGAGTACATTAAATCCCGGTAATACGTTCCCGTGGGATATTTTTCGACAAACACGCGGGCGAAGCCGCGGTCAAAAGCTAGTAAAGAATAATATTAATATGTTTGATATTTACTATATTATGCTATTTCTTGATTAAATATATTATCTGGTGGTACTAGTATGTAATTTACTAATCCATTGAACCGAGTGGGTAATGATCAATACACACGCGTGTGACCAAAAGAGCACACTTGTATCACAATATACTATTATTACATTGTTAGATTTTGATCTTTTTATCTCTGCATTTGTTTGTTGTATAAATACGATGGCTCATGATTTATGTTCTCAGTTTTCAATAGACAAGTAGTATTAGGTACTTCAACAAGTAATTCACCGTTTGCAATGGTTCTTTCAACTAAACTAGTTCCATTAATTTATGACTAGTTTATACCAATTTATTGGCAAATTGTAGTTCAACAACGCTCTCGTTACGACGTACTTAACTATGTATCCAGTTATGACTTTTATTACAATATTTGAGCATCAATCCTCTCTCTGAGATAGAAAGAAAGAAAAGAAAGAAAAAACGTTTATTTGCGGTAAACATGACGCAGTCATTGAACACAAACACCAAAAATGACAAGTTGGGGGAAAATATGCGTCACATCCACGCAAAACGGCCATCGCTCAGCTTAATGCTACGACCCTATCCGAGACAGAGCCCCAGCGCTGGTTTTCAGTGACAGCCGGCGTTGAATGACGTCGCCCGGTGCAGCAATCACTAAGATTAAAACTAAAATACATACACATAAAAACTAGATAAGTGTTCAACAAAATAAGTACAACAAACAATTTTTGTAAAATGGTAACATTCCGGGCATCGAATGGGAAAAATCAGGCGCCGTTAGCCTTTGATAATCTGTGCGCGCAGCTGTCATATAAACATAGGTTTGACAAGTCAATCGCGATATTCAAATACCAATGGCTCGTATATCCTACAAATAATATTCAATGAGAATTTGTAAATACAGGCGTTTTTGCACGGGTCAAAAGACATGACATATTATGGATTTATATTGGTTTATGTACCTGTCTATTCCCTTTACGTTCGTAAATATGTGAATCACAGTACATGACATTTTGTGTCCCAAGTAAATCGATTCAAATTTCGTATAAAAACTGTACCTACACTTTATTATTATCCTAACTAATGTTATAAAAGCGAAAGTTAGTTTTTTTTTGTTTGTTACGCTTTCACGCTAAAACGACTGAACGGATTTGGATGAAATTTAGCACACGGGTAGACTTTCATCTGAAGAAGGATATAGTTTACTTTAGGTATTTGATACTCCTGAAACTCAGCGGTTTGTGGTCTGGCAAAAGTAGCTCCAACTTTAAATCAAATAAAATAATTTTATTGGTTTGCAAACACATATGTTAGTACATAGATGTTTCATTCTAAGAGACCGCCATGTTCTTCCGTCACATGGGCATGTAACTCATGTTATTGTTAAATTTAAATTTATCATAATTTTCAATTATAATAATTAATGTCAAATCGTTAGAATTACAGTAAAAATTTTACTAATTATACGAAAATGTAAAATGTCAACAAGGTTACAGTAATTAAAAAAAAAAAACAAAAAGATATCTTCTCCATACATCTTTTTTCTCATTCAAGTACATATGGATTAAATGTTAAAGTAGTAATGTACGTATAGTAAGTTTTTTTTTTTTTTAAGTTAAGTTATAGAAATGGTCTTCTTGCAAAAACTTTACTAATAGTCTTCTTGTACAATAGCGACCAACTTTACCATCACCAAAAATTCCATCATTTTCAGGACTTATTTATATATGCCTATATTATCATCAGTCTAAGGCCGAAAATGCCTGTGGTCTAAAAGAAAAGTAAACCAGACAGTGAGCTATATACTTCAGTCTATATTAAGAAGAGCCCCTTGTCTATAAAAAGTATCAAAGTGCACTTCATTAGGCAAAGAAGCACAAAGAAGCAAATAGAACCATTTCTATTTTCGTAATTTTTCTTTTATATATCTACCTCAGACCATCCCCGATCCTGTTTTTTTTTTATTTCCTTGCATATTGTGCAAACTCTAGTATAATAAAGAATAGAACGTTACTTTTTATACTCTACTAACTTCACAGGCAGGTACTTACAATCCTTCTCTTCAATCAATGTATTCTGTTCTACCGTTTAAAGTGTAAAAAGGTACCTATGGAAATAAGGGGTAAAAACGACGTCCCGTCTTTTGTTTTGTGGCTACAAAAATAAAAATAAATGTAGCCACAGAAGACATTATTTTGAAAAAATGCAACATTTTTTTTTTTAATGTTTAATGAAAGATTTATATTTCAATTAATCAACGGTTCTAACTGGAAAATCTATTGAAATCGAAACCGTGATTTTGCTAGCCAGATATAAAAGATAGCTAATTAGACAGATACCTCGGTGCTGCCGCTTCGGAAGCGATTAATCGAGTAAAAGCAATTACCGACGTTCTGACATCATTAGCCCGTACCAATTACGAACCGTTTTTTATGTAGCGCCTTCCAATAAACATTAAAAAGGATTCTCGAGTGGGTCAATTAAAAGGAAGGTCTCATGGTTTTTTTTAATGATTTTTACCTTAGACCGAATCTAAGGTTTTAAATTGTCTTGAGTTAAAATTAGAAGCGTTTGATAATCAAGTGTCAAACGCTTTTCGCCATCAGCACATGGAAGGGGACATGTTGCTCCCTTCAGTGATCAGTGTGGAATTATGTCCTCACTTAAACTTCCCCAGATTTCAGTGAGGTATAAAACACTCCCCGGTCTTATCCCCGGGATAAGACGAAGGTAAACAAAATATAAAATAGATTAATTTGAATTTTGCTATCACTGATCTGTTCCAACAAAATGAACGCATTCGATTTCCTTCGCAAACAATTGAATTGACTTCCACGGAATCGTTATGCTTACAGATTAACGAGCATCAGTACAAATACAAACAATGTTTAATATACCTATATGTTTTACATGATTCCGAGGAATTAACTGCTACTGAGAGCAATTGAATGGAAGTACCTATCGAAATGGTGAATATTTCTGATAAATTGTCAGGCGAAACATTAAAGTTCTCTTCATAAGCAATGCCAATTTAATAACTTTTAAATATTTTTGATAGGTTTCGGGGAGCACTTAATAGGTATTTCTGATTTTCTAGAAATATTTTCATCAAATGATAACGATTGAAAATAAAAGGTTGAAGTCGATGGGGTCGAAAGGTTCTTTTTTTTTGAGGGAAATCATCAAATGTCTTCTCCGTGTATGTAGGACGTGTCAGTCGACCGTCGACCCGGGCCTGGTCCTTACCGGACGAGGCCGAAAGGTTCTAGAGTGGCGACCGCGTCCCGGAAGACGTAGCGTTGGCTGGCCGCCCACAAGTTGGACTGATGACCTTGTAAAGGCCGCAGGAGTCCGCTGGTTGCGGGAAGCACAGAACCGGTCGTAGTGGCGGTGTTTAGGGCCTATGTCCAGAAATGGACGTCTTTTGGCTGAAATGATTGTGTTGATGATGAGGTTGAATTAATTCAACATTTCTGTACTACGCAATTTAAAAGTCCTGGATCCACTTTCAACGAATATTGCAACCCACTAAATGATCAAAATGCATTTGAATATATTTTTATAATACCTACACAAAACACTGAATTCTCGAAACAATGAATTGAGAGAGTTGCGTGGCCCAGTGGTAACGTCCGCGACTGACGAATTAGGTCTTAGGTTCGAACCCTGACAGGCGCTTTACTTAGAGGTAATTATTTTATCGACACTGCTCCCAAAACGGTTAAGGAAAACATCGTGAGGAAACCGGCATGTTTTAGGAACGAAAAAGTCCAAAGATATGTACTGCCCACTCCCTCTCAACGATGAGGACACCTGTGTCCCAACTATTATACCTATGATGAATGGTCCCAGCAGTGGGGGGTCATTAAAGGCTGATTAAGAGTAAATTGAAAACTGTTTAAATTATTAACACGTGGCTTGAATTTTTGTACGCCATACAAAAGATTCGTAATGATATAGGAAATAATTATACTGTCCGAGATTCATGTGAGATGTTTCAACTAATTAATGGTCTATTGCATAATAATTTATGACAATACAACAATGTGGCTTGCACAATGCTCATAATAATATCGTTAAACTGATCATTCCACAAGCAAGATTGTTGATTAACAATTACGAGTTGAAAACCATGACAAATAAGTAAACTATTGCACAAATAGATGCATTGCGTCGTCATCTGACTATAAACACCAGTAGTAAACGCTCCATACCTACTTATATAACTGAAAGAGAAAAAGATTTGGCAAATATGTTTTGTTTTAGGATCACAAAAAGTGTGATACCCAATCAGGAAAAAGGGTGTTTACCAGAACCGATCGCCAACTAAATCCTGGGCGAGCCTATGTGAACTTTAAGTATCATCTATTCGTAAAGTATCTAAGTAGTATGCGATCTGATAAAAGTGTAAACCCTGTTTATGCATCCGCTTTTGTGTTAGTAACTATGTTATTTTACCAGTTTTCAGGAGATGAAATTAAACAATATTCAAATTTCATAACTTATATTTCTAGAGCTAGTTTTTATTTACAATTTCGCTATTTACTTAGATGTAGGACAGCTACCTACGAATATTTACTTTGAACAATCGTAGACGAGCAGGTCGCTTTTGCTCGCGATAAAAGAAATACCGTGCGTCGCGTCGCAGCTTTAGTTCGCCCGATAATCTATGCAAACTCCAAGTCCCAGTCCCAACTCTTCAATGGAATGCAGACTCTCCAGAATAAATTCCTCAAAAGGATAATAGGCCGAAATCCTCCACGTCGACCTCAAAATTCCCACTATCCGTCAATTTATGAAACGCAACTCTAAGCGGTTCTCCAAGCTAACCCTCTGGTAATCCAGGCCGCTCATTATACTCCCTCCAAAAAAAAAAAAAGCAGCGGTAGTTGTATACCCGCACGCACACCGCGTGGACGTTGGCGATAGCTGCTACATTATTAAGGAACTTAAGAGACATAAAAACCTTTCATCACAGCAACAAGCAGCTGCAAATGAATCTTGAATAAAATTAACAAATGTAATAAAACGGGCTTATTAAGAATTACAGCGCCCAAAGAGAAAGCTCTTGATAATTAGGTATAAAAAGAGGGCTTCTTTGCCAATTAACACCCTCAGCCTCCTTTTAAGTGGACGCGCCACCTTTTAAATAGCTTTCGAACCAACAAGTGCGCGTTGATTTCTTATTTATTACAATATATTTATTTCGGTAGTCATTTTAATAATTAGATTTGTTGATTTTATTGTAGGTTACCTCTACATGAGCATTACTTAACGAGAAGTTCTAAACTTTTACGATTTTGTCAAAGAAATTCAGATACCTGGTAGTTTAATTGTGATATTAGATAAGAAAACCAGTACCCTAACTGCGTAATCGGAATCTGAATCGTTTTGAAACAGATTGCTAATCCATTGCTTCCTAAGTTAGATAAAAAAATCTGTTCAACAATGTAAATAACGCAATGAATGTTGTTGAACTGTTAAAATCAAACCGATTAGTCGTAATCGTTTACGAAAATGTGTTACGCAATTAGGCTGCAGGACACACAAGAACTGCGTTCTAGAACGTCGGTGGCGCATTCATTTTGATGAATAACTTTTGGGAATCCGTCAAGTTTTCGAATTGTACAAGCAACGATAGTCCAAACTTTCTGTTTGCTCTAAACAATAGCTTTGAAATCTGCAAATATAATTAAAACTAAAACAATATTGAAAGACAAACTTTCAAACTGAGCACGGCTCGCTACAACAGTTTATTTTGATTTTTGTTAAGCTAAAAAAATGCAAGAGGACCTACATAGATACTACCTAAAAATATTAAACAACTAGCTACTCGACTTTTCATTTATAAAATAAGATTTAAAAACATCTAAAACAAAGGAGTACTAAATTATTCATTCGGAATAAATAGGCCAAATATTATTCATTCGGAATAAATAGGCCAAATATTATTCATTCGGAATAAATAGGCCAAATATTAATATTCCAATATTTTTTTTCTTAAAGCCTTAAACTACAGGCAGGCTAAAAATGTAAGGGAAGGTTATCCATTTGGAAAAATATACAACGAAACATTTCCTAGCAAAGTTTTCACTGAATAATGAATCATAGCGGATCAAAGGTCGGCACAAGTGTTTCCCTTTATTATTAATACCTTGAATTGAACACTTTTCGGTCAACAAAGCATCTTTGATCCTAATCTATTACAATACAGCAGTCAAAGTAGAAATGGGGCCAGGAAACAGTTAAATGGAGTTAAGAATAAAATAATACCAGCATAGTACTGTCCCACAAAGCAGTAGCGGCCCAGTAGTACTGGCCCCGACTAAAGATTTGTAGGTCGTGAGTTCGAACCCAGGCAGGTCGTGAGGAAACCAAGCATGTCCACCAACCTGCACTGGGCCCGCGTGGTGAATTATGGCCCTCTCTGTCTCTCAAAGAGAGAAAGCCTGTGTGTGTCCCAGCAGTAGCAACATTATAGGCTGATTTTGTGTGTTTGTGTGTACTGTCCCACTGCAGGGCAAAGGCCTCTTCGAGAAGGCACGAGCATTGATCACCACGCTTGCTCAAGACGGGTTGGCGATTGCAGACTTTTATAAAACACTAGCTGCGCCCGCGGTTTACCCGCATAAATCTTGATCCCGTGGGAACATCGGGATAAAAAGTACTCTATGTGTTAATCCAGGTTATAAACTATCTGTGTGCTAAATTTCGTTGAAATCCGTTCAGTAGTTTTTGCGTGAAAGAGTGACAAACATCCTTCCATACTCACAAACTTTCGCGTTTATAATATTAATAGGATAAGTCCAGCAGCCCAATTGCGTAACACATTCTCGTAAACGATTACGACTAATCTGTTTGATTTTGACAGTTCAACAACATTCATTACTTATTTACATTGTTGAGCAGAATTTTTCATCGATCTTATGAAGCAATGGATTAGCAATCTGTTTCAAAACGATTCAGATTCCGATTGATTGTGTATTACGGTACGGGTAATACACAATCAATCGGAATCTGAATCGTTTCGTTTTCGGTAAATTAGGGTACGGGTTTCATTACGATGTTTTCCTTCGCCGATAACAGTAATGATACTGTAATTATAAAAGCCGTCCGATTATTTTTCAATCACAGCATAATGAGCATTTACAATAAGTACATAGTTATAGACCAAAATGTTGTAACTGGCTAAGTATACAAAAGGTTAAGACTCATTTAAAAATTCATTTTAACCAGGTAGGAAGATTATGCAAAATGTAATCAGAGCAAGACCAACTTGCCTGGAAAATTGGCTTTTAATATTTTAAAGGCAATCTTAAGGCTTTATCGAGAGCACATTGAAGACATAGAAGCCACTTCGCATAAGGGAAGTACTCTAATTATTTTTCTTTAAAAGTTTGTGGAAAGGTATGATAACATGCTGCTGTCCTTCCATGCCTATTAACACTGTGATTTGAAAATATTGTAAAAGCTAGTTATTTTCTAAAGGATTAACCGTGGAGTTTCTTGCCGGCTCATAAAGGAAACGACCAATTGGAACGGTGTACCTAGCTTTTGCCGTTTGATAAGTGCCCATGTAGGTTTATGTATTTTGACTTTGTTGGTCTAGTGGAACTGCTGAGCATGAGGTCCCGGGTTCGATTCCCAGGTCGGGCAAAGTATTATTGGTTTTTCCATCTCGAATTTCTCAGACGCAGGCCGGAGTCTGGGTTATTTGTGCCTAGTTAATGGCAGCCCCCTATTACATGGAACTTAGACATAGCTGGCGAAATGCGGATATACAATACCTACTTCACTTCAATATTACTTAAGATATTTTTTTAAAGCGTTTCCTTTTTAACTTTTTAACTAAACCACAGTGCTCATTTTATTTATAACCAGTTGGGGAAGAGGGTAATTAACTCATTGACGTAAAATGCTTGATTAATGAGGTACGTAATTGTTTTATAATTTTTGTACAATCAACATCCAACGGCCTCTACAGAAATGTTGAAAGGTTGAGTAATCTTAGTGTTAAAACCTGTGGTATTTTGTTACACCAAAATCGCAGCTTATAATCCATTTATCTATTTAACACCCGAAGAGCTGTTGTGCACAGCAATTCTTTCTATGATTCAGTAGGTACCAAACTCTTTATGAAAATTGTATGTCACTAATTTAACTTACATTTGTTTATCTGATAATTGTTGTACCGCTGAAAAGCAAACCTATAGTTACCTCTGTCTGTTTTACACATCGAATTATTAAATTTTCATATGATCTCTTATTTTCCTTAGATTGAATGTTTTGACATTTATTATCTTACATTGTCATCTGTCAGTTTTTCATTTTCTATGTTATGGGACTAAGAGGTCGTCTATTTATTGAAAAGCTATTGTAAAACTAGCGTAAAGCCAAGTTCTCTTCCAATTTTATTGCTTCTGGCCGAAAACCAAATATGAATATTTGGATTTATATTTTAAAAACTAAAAAGTCACTTTTATAAGATTGGCCAGGGAGAATTAAAGGCAGCTGTGAGTTTTCACCAGACTCTTTTGACTCGTTCTTAGAACTCGTTCTTTTGACTCGCTCTTTTGGCTTATTTTCTTCGTACTTCTTCTTCTCTGACCTGTCTTTGAGTTTCTAAAGCTCCTTAAATATACACCAATCTTTATTTCTGAGTTCTGTACATTATAGTTTTGATATATGTATTGAATTAAAATACATCAGTGAAAATTCTGTAAATTCCCTTCGTCATAGACTTACAATAAGTCTATGACGAAGGGAATTTACAGAATTTGTGCGTAAATGTGTTCTACTGTCTCGTCTTTACCTCCGACCCTCCCACTCACTGACCGGGCAGCGGGCCGGTGGAGCGGCCGATGCGAGGTGCTTCGCGACGGGCTGCGCGCTGGTGGACCGGCCGACGCGAGCTGCTACGGGACAGCGATATGCTTCGCAACCACGAGCTCCCACGCGAAAGACCGCGGGCTGGAGGAGCGGCCGATGCGAGCTGCTTGGCGTCATCTAATCGATTCTTATTCTTAATTTTCGATTTCGAAATTCGATTTTTGTATTTTTCATTCTAAAATTATATTTACTTGTATCCACGTTTGGCCAGCCGGCTAAACGTTACATTACAAACCACAGAACAGATAAAAGAGGTTAGAAAGAAAATAGTTAATGATTTGTATAAGAACGAGTGTCGCCGCTTGTTCCTCACTCTTAAATTACACTACAAGCAAGATACCTATACGTACGCGAATTATGCACACTAATAAACCACACGCACTTAGATCGCGAGTTTGCTATTGGTTGTCACACTAACGCAAACACTGCGTTTGACGTACACTCACACACGCGCAAAAGCAATTTATTTCTCTTACATATTACGGCCACCGCTAAGGCTAAGCTCGATTATCTATTTCGATAAAAATATTGTAATTTTAAAGTTTTGCAATTTTTTGCTATAATTTCGGGTAGGGAGGACAATTTAGTGTAGACCTCCTAAACACATAAAAATAATAATTTCAAATTAAGGGGGAACATCCGTTATAGCCGCGATTTTTTTTATTTATTATTATTTGAGATGGGTTTGCTCTTGACTCTAGTCTAGGTCAGAAGTGACAGAGACAAAGTCTACGATGGAGTGAGCTTACCCAGAAGAAGCCTGTTCACTCTAACTTTGAAGAGATTCGGGTTGAATGCGTTCCACTCTTTTGCCGTGCGCATTATGAAGGATGTTTGGAAGCGCTTAGTGCGAATTTGTGGAATGGCGACTAAGTATGGATGGTAATTATCAGTACGTCTAGATGTCCGATGGTAGAAGGGGGCAGGTGGGATGAGGTCGTGGAGTTCTTTCGCACACTTACCGAAGTACAGTCTATAGAAGACCGACAAGCAGGCAACCTTGAGGCGATGAGCTAAGCTGTGAAGCTTGTCATCCACCAGTTTTACGTTGCCTATGAGCCTCTTAGCTCTACGTTCCACTGAGTCGAGCGCGGCAAGTTGGTATTTAGCTGAGCCATCCCAAAGGTGGCTGCAATACTCCATGCAGGATCGGACTAGCGCTTTATAAAGAGTTACAAGCTGTCCAGGCGTAAAGTATCGCTTCACTCTATTAAATTTAGACTTTCTTTAGTTTTTTGCTAATTGCAGCTCTGTTTTACGTCATTGATGCTTAGAAAGACATGGTATCTAATTAAGTAACACATTTTCGTAAATGATTACGAATAATCTGTTCCATTTTGACAGTTCAACAACATTCATGGCGTTATTTTACATTGTTGAGCAGATTTTTCATCGAACTTATGAAGCAATGTATAGCAATCTGTTTCAAAGCGATTTAGATTCAGATTGATCGTGTATTATGCAACTAGGGTAATGGGCTACAGCTAGTAACTAAGTAAATAAATGACACAAGTAAAATTTACTAGAATATTTTAATGTTGAATAATAATTTAAACTCAATTTCAATGCTGATTGTATTACTGTCCCTGAAATAATACGAATTTATTAAGTAACATCAGCATGATATCCTTTAAATTCGACTTTTTTAAATAAAGTGCAATCTTATATAAATATATTTTCCGATAATAGCCTTAGTTCGGTCTGTAACATGGCGCGCAGTAGGATATAATCCAACCTGATGATTACTAATGTTCCTAAATAAGTCAGTTCCGACGAAACTGCGCAAAATCTTTGTTGTCAACATATTTTGTTTGTAAATATTCCGGAGATTGTCGTTATAAATCTTAATAACTGCTTCGGACGTTTTACGTATTTGTTTTAGTTCTCTTGAAGGGTACAAGAGACCTCCATTATCTTTTGCTACTATAAAACATAAGGTCCGAATTTATTTCATTTGACAACAGTGCGCCACCCCAAACGTCACATTTTTTTTTATCTATTCAATTCTACCAGTTGCTTCGATCCACAGTTTACTTGTATCAGGATCTGATGAAAACCTAAACAATTAATTTTAAGTGTAAGTTATTTATTAAGACATTTGAATGTCTTAAATAAAAACCCACAATAAACAATAATTGGTGCTAACAAAAAGTTATTTTAATTATAATATTACTGGTAATAATCATTTTTTTCAAACACATACTTACATATCGACATTGTTTACAAATTCGTGCAACACGATACACGTGGATTTCGCCGAATTTCAGCTATGGCTCGGCGCACGCGACTTTTGCAGTGAAAGCAATGCATTGCGCGATCACATATCTAGTACAAGATCGAACCCATGCATTTCAAGCAATGTACAATTTTGCGTTTGTTTGCGATTGTATCGTATTTGTCTACAAACTACATTGTAATAATTACAAAAATCACTTGTTTTTAAGGTTCTGGGCCACCACTGCTCTCTTTGACACACACTTTCACATTTTATATTATAAAATCTGCACCACTGCACCACTCATTGCAAACAACACATACATACAATCCAGTCTTCAACGATTGATTCTTTAAAAACTTCATCACTCACAAGTTTTGTTAGAACCAGGTTTTGGTTTATCAATGCTCTTTTCATTTATTCAGTTTTGTTGCCGTCTTTGGTTTAGGCTTTTCAATATTTTTGCGACTGGTACCTACTTGCAGTTGCCTCAAGTTTTTTTTTTCTGTTGTTCTTTAGCTATATACATGTTCGTATCCTGCGCAGTCTTACACGTTCGTTCATTTCGAATTGTTCATACTGGTGTCGTACATAAAAACTTCAAACTGGCGCATCGTATTTTCCCGGTAAACCAATTTTTTACAAACGTTAGCTACGAACTTTACTCTGCTTTCGAGCAATGACGTCTGCACGGTATTACAGACCGCGCCAGAGTCTTAGAACACCTACGTACCACGCGGGCGAAGCCGCGGGCAATAGCTATTATAAAAAAAAAACATTACCTAACCTGCAATATGCCCAATACAATAAAAGTGGAAATTGTCAATCTAAACATAGCCCAGCTACGCATATTTCCATTTCAGACATCCCACGATTCTGTCAAGAACAATCACCGTGAACCTACCTTCCCATTCTTAGAAACCTGAATGGACTCTGTCGTTTAATTGTTTCATGTAATATGATACGAAGAGAACAGTAGAAGTATGTAATAATGAAAGTAAAGTTCTGTTTTGTAGTCGACTATTTTAATTATACATAATCTGTGCTGAACTACTAATCGATAGCTAACTAGCGTTTATAAATAAATAAAATTTAATCATGGATTAAAAGCTAACTAATTGTTAAGCTAAGCAATGGCTAATCAATGATTAGTGAGATTTTTATAAATAAAGCTGTTAATTGCTAGGTGCTTGTTTCTCAAGTAATTTGTTAGAAGTGTCGATGTGACGTCTTGGTGTGGAGATATTATTTTAAACGACTCACCTCTGTTTCGCACGGTTTTTATAGAATAGAATAGAATAACTTTATTTCGGACACAAAATATCCGTATAGTGTTAGTATCATACAAAAAATAACTTAATGTCTAGTGTTAGTAACAATCAACCTCCGCACAAACTGTCGTATAATCGGAGATCCGAGACTCTCGGCTACAGTTTTCAGAATGCTGTTTTGACTTCCCCTCACTCTCCTCAGTAGCGACGTAGTTCTTATGCGTATAATTGCATAGAAGCCGTCGGTTCGGGCTTGCGCAAACATTTCCGACGCGCTACAGTAACGAGGCAGCCTCAACAATATCCTGAAAGCAATGTTATATTGGACTCGCAGGGCAACAAGCGATCTCTTAGTATAATGGACCCATAGACTGCCCGTGTATAAACTTTGGCAATAAGCCTTGAAAAGTGTTACTTTTACTTGGTCTGTACACCGCGCAAATCTACGGGACAACATATTGCTCCGGACCGCTAGAGCCCTGCGCTCCCTCTCAACGTCCACATCGTGCCTGAGGTCAGCATCAAGACAATGCCCTAGGTACTGAAAAGAAGACACCCTTTTAACTTGTGATCCGTTTATTTTATTCCGTTCGTTTTATGACATGACATAAAATCGAGTTTTCTTTATTTTAGTTTAGTGTAAATAGTGCACAAAACGTTACCGTTGATGTGACGTTCAAACGTCCCTTTTAGTGCCTATTTGAAATAAATGCTTTGACATTATGATTCTATCCCTTCTAGCGTAGAAATTTTTCGTTGGTTATAAAAAAAGTATTGTTGTTCCATACATTTTGGCTGCTTTGGTACGCTAGGGAATCATGTGCTGAATGAATGGTTACATATTGGGCACTGGTAAAAAAAAACCTGTACAATTAAACCATCCGTAATAAATTCCCTTTATGATAGTGAAAACCGCATCAAAATCCGCTGCGTAGTATAAAAGAAAAGTTTGCAATAAAAAACAGATTCTACTTATTTTTAAGTTCTAACACATAAACTTGAAAGCCAGTGTGTCAATGTGTCATAACAATAACTTGTCCTTAAAATTGACTCGTAAATCCTCCTCATAAATCTAGCGTCAATTTGATTTTCCTCACAAATCTTTCTCTCCGGATAATCTTCTGAATAATTTTACAAGCCAAAGGAGAATGAATGCCCATAAAATGCGTATTTTATTATATAACTAGCACTATATTATGAGAACGGTGCCCAGATATTTAATTTTATGTGAGAAAGTTCCTGAAATATTTCTTAGCTCAATAAAAATTTCCTTCGCAGTAATTGTGACATAAAAAAAGATTATTTGTTATGATTACTTTTGTACGTAGTCAAAATGCAGCGGGAGTTTTTTTTAAGATGCTGTTTTAACAAAAAAAAAATCTCTCTTTATATAAAAATTTATTTTTCCTTACAGAAGTTTCTGGAATTTTCCTGTTTGACACCTGTTTTATTTACAACAATATCTAGATAATGTGGAAAGTTGTCGTCATGTGGGTTGTAGCAATAAAGATCGCCTCTGGGTCTCAAAAACCCATTAGGGAAACCTGGTATTTCCTGTACAATGTTGCTAATGTGCCAATATTTCATACCACATACCCATAATACGTACCGGTACAACACTATTCTGTCCTCGTTATCGTGTTGCTGACATCAAATTTGGAATAGAATTTGCTCTATGAATTCGTGTCCTTATAAATGATAAATGATTTTATTTCTGTAAATAGGTTTGTACAAACTCTTTTACACGTCAATCATATTTAAAAAAATTGTGAGATCGGCATTTCCTATCTGACTACTCTGAGAAGAAACGCCGAAACAAATTCAGAGGTCACTGTCTTTTTTAAAGTCCAGACATAATCTTGGTCAGGTCATGTGAAGACCATGTGGATTGATATCTGAAATGGTCTTTCGAGGAAAGAACCACACAGAATGAGTGGACCTGTCCAGTCAGTGCACGCATTTGTCAGTTGTCATGCAGCTCAACACAGAACTAAAGGAGCTAAACTTAACTTATAAACTTAACAGGTATCTTTAGAGACAACACAACAAAACATAACATCACACCTGTAATCAACGAAGACGAAGGTAAAGTAAAACCTACCACGAACCGATTTCATTCGTTCGAGTCAAAATTGATTTCGTGTGTGCCTGTCAAGGACTTGGAAAATCTTCGACAAAAATTGTCAAAAACATTGCATAATGCGCCATGTTAATTATTCAGTTACATTTCATCAAATAAATTAGCTCGTCTGCTACAACTCCGTAACGTGCGAGCCTGCTGGCTGTGGGAGTCGCGTCTTTGGCTTCATGCAGTATCGTCGTCGAACATAGGCACTTTTTTCGAAGACAGGAGGCCCATTGTCGTCGAAAAAAGCGCCTATGCTCCCTACCATACCGTTGTACCATAATACAATTCAAAATCACCTCGTAAATTCACGTACTTAGTGCGTTCGAAAATAAATGTGAAGTGTCAAAGGACATGGCCAAAAATTGTATGGGCTTGTGCCCCAGAATGTACAGATCCAAAATATTTGTCATTTAATAGTACTGATCTTCTAAAAACAAAATTAAAAAGAGGCATATTGCTGAGCAGTTGTGGACAAAAGTTATGAACGTTTGAAAAGATTGATTTTTGCACTATGGCTAAGATATTTCATGTAAATTAATGTGTATATAACTGTGCCAGGCGTTTAATATAAATAGTACTTTAGTTAAAAAAAACAAAATCGCATTTTTATAATCTGATAAAATCTATAGTTTATAAATATTGTTTATAGAACTTAAAGTAAAATATCTACAGTAGCATATTCTGTCCATGGCAAATAATAAAACAAAGAACATTATTTTAATCATTTAATGCTATCAAAACATTATTTCAATTCCAAAATGTCGTGTCTTCTAGCACGTATAACTGATCTCCAACAGCCATAACAAACATTGGTATGACCAAGTTGTCTTTCCCTTGAATTGGTTACAAGGCGTCTTGGTTTATTCTCATAACAGGCACCACAGACACAGCTATGAGGTGACAACTGTGAAGGTAAAATAGGAACCTATTAGTCTTAGATTTGACCACGACGTTAGAATATGGAGTAAATAATACCTGTCGTGTATATTTTAGTAGGAGGTACTTATTGAAACTAGAACTTACCTCAAAAGTTAACCACTCCTTTAGAAGAACTCATCACATCAGTGGGTAATGATGATATTACATGCCGCCTGCGCGCGTTCTCTTATTGGGAAACCTACAGTCAACACACGCTTGTAAAAGGTCCATATTCGTTGTTTGTAATTATACAGTTTACAGTCATTATTAGTTAGAGCACTCGTGTGGCGCTACGACACTATAAAATATAAACGTCTAATGCGAAAACAATGAAACAAAAACACGATTCGAACGAGAAAACCGGCGCAAACGTCAAAGAAGGAATATGGTATTGACCATTGACATTTGTCAGCGGTGTTGCCAGTAATAACGTCATATCATCCTATCCGTAACTGCACTAACATCTATAAATTCAGTCATAGATGGTTCGATTTATAGACAAGAACACATATAAAAATACGTTTTATTACATTATGGTTACGAATAATTTATGTATATATTTAAGGCCTGCTAAGCGTTTATTTATTATTTTAAAAACCTTCATATAATATTTTTTCCCTGTTCTGAACTTATCTAATATTATATGGCAACATTAAAAGGTATATAAAACGCAAATCAAACAGAAAAACTTTTAATTACGATTATTTCTCCACTTCTGCTATGATGCATAAAAAGTTGTTCAAAATTCTTTATTTATTTTATTTTAATTATCTGCATTAAATGTACGTTTGTACTCCGTGGGGCACATTTTGTCCATCTCCTTTGTTAACCTTTTTGTTTAAAATTTTAAAGTAGATTGAAGGGCGTTCGCTCTCCTAAATAATGTTTAATTCCTTTTTTGCCACGGAATAATGTTTCTTTCGTCACTCGTTTTTATTTTATACTATTATCATTAAAACTTATTTAAATTTGTACAAAAAAACCGTAAAACCGCTAATGTATTTAGAACGCCTGTTCTTAATAATCTGATTTAATTAATCTGTGATGCCTTACTGGCCAGAGACTATGTAGCAGGTCGGCAGTTGACCTGCTTCAGGTCAGCGGGAAATGCTCATGGTACAAATACAAAACCTGGCAGGTTAACATGCTGAGTTGAACTGCCCTGTTTTTGGCAAGTATATTAAAAGTTTATGGTAGGCGCCCAGTACTTTCCACCTAAGCTGCTTCCCTGCGACGAGGAGCTCCTTGTCGTTCTCCTCATCGCTGTCACTGCGAAGGTGTCAACAGCCACCTGTATTACAGCCGAAGTGCGGGCCGCTTGGCGCGGCACGCCAACATTAATGACATCATCCGACGAGCTCTTGTGTGTGTTTCAGCTGTATGAGAACCTAATGGCTTAGCACGCGACGATGGCAAGAGGCCGAGCGGCATAACATTATTTCCATGGAAGGTGGGTAGGCCTTTAGTGTGGGAGGCAACGTGTGTCGATATTCTTCCTTCATCCCATCTTCCTAGCGCTGCGGCTGTGAACCTCAAGCGGCGAAAGTATAAGAAAGGGGTTGAAACACTCGGGTCGTGGCGTCAGAGTGCTCATGGCTCATTCAACGAAATCTACAAACGTCTGGTTAACACTTCCCGTGACTCCAAGGGCTGGCTTTTACTTTGGCCAGAGTCTAATCATTGCCATACAACGTGGCAATGCCTCCAGTCTCTTGGGTACCTACATTACCAGACGACAGCGAAGTGGAGGAAATGTTTCGACACCATGTTTTATTTTCTTAACAGGTTTAGTTAGGTTAGGTAATGATATTTGTATTTAATTTTATAAGTTTTTTAGTTAATTAAGTATTCAGTTTATCCAGTGTATGTATTAAAGGACAATGCCAGAAACTCTATAGAACTTTGCCCCACTCAAATCAAATAGTCATTTACAAGCCTGTATTAGGCAGCATCTTAAAGCTTATTTATTACTGTTAACTAAACATTTGTCCTAATGGCTGTAAAACTTGCGGTTTCTGTTTAAATCTTAAAACAATTATGTATGTGTGTTAGGTGCAGTTTATAATTGTTAAAAAGCGATTTAAATAACATATACGATACGCATTATCATTACTATTATTATCGTAATGTGAGTTTTTATTTTACAGGTATTTAAAACCTTTTTTGTTGGTGTGTATCATGCGCAATAAGTAACGCATTAGGAAATTCAGGGGTTTAATTCCTTTTATCATTGATTTGTAATCGGCAAGTTCTACTGAAAAACAATGTAAGTATTATGAAAAGGTCCTTTATTCATTACAATTATTTTCTTTAATTGACATTTCCTGTAAATAGCAGATCATTTACACAAATTTTATTGCCATTTGGTACAGTAACTAGCAGGAAAATTATATTTTATCAAATCTTACCACCACCTCCGAACGAACCTGACAAAATTTTCATAATTATTTGTAAAAAAAACTGACTGTTGTGACAATATTGGTGCGCCCTAAGATTGCAATACCTACATATTACTTTTCTTTAATTTAAGATTTAGTCGACTCGACGCTCGACTCTCGCCGCGGACGGTTTCGTGTTATTATTCGTCGCTGCCACGTGACGTCATCGTAGTCGCCCCGACTACTCCGATTTAAAATCAAATCAAGAAATTGATTTGATTTTAACCAATCAAAAAGTGCCTTTTTCAAGGCAATCTCTTTTCTTTATCAGTCATTCGTGAGTAGCTTCACTAGGCCCCTTCTGGGTAAAACCACAGTTTCGTGGTCCTCGGTTGAAACCTTACGGTGTCAACGAAGCCGAGTGGGGTGTTGACCCAATTCACACCCGCCGAACCCCTTCAGGGCGAGGCAGTTAGTTGGACGGGTCCCAGATAACCGGCCTTGGGGGATCTCCTAGTCGGCTCTGGTGACAGTTTTGCTTTCCAGCTACTCACCTAGTGTCTTTAGGGTGTGTCTACACCCTTCGCGCTAGACTGGTCAGGGCCCCGTTCGCACAATAAGACTGGCGACGGGTTACAAGCTTAGGGCTCACCAATAGGTACACACCTCCCTGTCTACACCCGACAGGGAGGGAACTCATCCTCGGGCCAATCCACCCGGGGAGTTAGGTATAGGGTTTAGGCTACGTAGGGAAATTTTTCTCTTTCCACCATTCCTTCCCTAATATAGTTCCCGCTCCGATCATGGAGGACGCCGTCCTCTTGGCGTTCCTCAAAGAGGTCCTACTTAAGGACCCCGATTTTCTTGAGCGATATGGCTCAAAACTCTGCCAACGCTCCACCCCCACTCCGTCCCAGGGCGCACTCGGTGAGTTTAGTGACGCTTTAGAGAGCCCGCTATCGCCACCTGCATGCGAACAAGGCATTCCGCCCTTTGTTCCGCACAACAATGTTCCGGCTAATATCTCTGCCCCCATTGTTTCACCCTCTATTGTACCGGCAGATAATACTCCGGCCGCTAATCCGGCCCCTATTGTCTCGCCCGCCTTTGTTCCGGCCGCCATTTTCACGGCCGCCATTGTTCCGGCTGCCATTGTCTCAGAGACAACGCAGCTGCGCGCCGCAGCAATAAACACGACTCGCCCGGAGAGCATGGACACGTCAGTCCCACTCTCCGAGGATGAAGCCCGCACCTCCTCCTCCGGCGACGACGACTTCCAAGTAATCGTTAAAGGAGGCAAGAGGAAGGCTAAATCCTCCGCCCCCGCTGGCCCGGTCACCAAGGCCCAGAAAAAACAGGACGACTTATCGTCCAGCTCCACTTCCGCCCCTAGTCCGCGGGCCAGTCGCCCCGCCAGCCCTATGGCTTGCCCACCCGCTCCTACCGCGAGGAAGCAGAAGCCCCCTCCCCCGATATACGTCCAGGAAAAGTCCAAATGGACTGAAATCTCTAAAATGTGTGTTGATCGCAAGATCAACTATACTAACGCCCGATCCACCCTCCAGGGGATCAAAGTTACGGTCCCCACGTCTGCGGACTTTAGGGACCTCTCCCGCGCCCTACGTGAAAGGAACTACTCCTTTCACACTTACTCCCTTCCGGAGGAAACCCCTACACGCGTCGTTATTAGGCGCGTTCCACAGGAAATCTCCACCGAGGAGATTAAGAGCGACCTTGTCTCACAAGGCATACCAGTTTCCGCCGTCCATCGCTTACATAAAGCGAGACAGGGCCTAGTTTACGACATGGTCCTGGTCATCTGTGACCCCACAGACGGTCACCACCCGATTTTTAAAGTTAAGTCGGTGTGTTCGCTCTCAGGCATCTCAATAGAGAAGCCTTACAGAGCTCAATTAATTGGACAGTGTCATCGCTGCCAATTATATGGTCACTCGCAGTCCAACTGCTATGCCACCCCTAGATGCGTCAAGTGTCTAGGAGAGCATGGCACCGCCGACTGTACCCGCCCTAAAGATAGGGAACTATGTTTAGAGCCTCCCAGCTGTGTACTCTGCGGCCAATCGGGACACCCGGCAAATTACCGGGGCTGTCCTAAGGCCCCGAAGTCCTCCTCTCCTAAACTCGCGAAACGCGCGAGCGACCGCCAGCACAGGGATAGCCCCTGGGGAAAGCCTCCTTCCGCGCTGATGCCGGAGCGGCTCAGTCCGCAGAGGCCGTCTCCCTTTTTTTTTTTTTTTTTTTTTTTGTTCCCGGGGTGGAAAATCCTCATGGATGTCCTCCGCCCTGGGGCGGGCGGAGGGGTCTGTCAGACTCTTACTGACAAAAAACCACCCCGGTGTTCCTTCTCACACCTACGCCGGGGTCGCGGGAACACATTATTCTTCCACAACCCCGGCTGGTGCCGGCCCGCTTGCGCGGGCCCCGTCTCGGGCGGGGGGAGTGAGGTGTTCTCCCCCCGCAACGTCTGTGGTCGGCGCGCGAGGAACACTACGCGCGCCGCCTTCTCGGGTCCTGATGTTGGGGGGCGACGAATGTCCCCGAATCCGTCGCCCCTGGACCCATTTAGGGGGGCTGGAAGAGGGCGTTGTCCGCCCTCCGCCTGCGCCCGGTGCGCCTGCTGCGGATCGGGAGAGTGGACGAGATCTCTCTCTCCCTTTCCGCAGCCTCCTTCTGCGAGATCACTGTTTCGCAGAAGGAAACCACCGCGTCCCAGGACTCGGCGCTGCCGACCATCGAACTCACTACGGTCGGCAGCGACAAGTCCCTGCCTACTTCTGAGATGAGGGCACGGCGCGGCTCCTCCCAAGCGGCACACTCTGCCAGCGTATGCCACGCCGTGTCCTCCCGGCAGTCGACGCAGTGGTGACACCGAGCGTCCGGCTCCCTGTTTATGCGACACAGGTACTTCCCGAAGCAGCCATGCCCCGAGAGCACCTGCGTCGCCCGAAACGACAGGGAGCCGTGCCTCCTCCCGAGCCAGAGGTCGAGCACTGGCCGGACCGCCTCGATGGTGACGAGGCCGGCGGTAGGGCGTGAAAGCCTGTCCCGCCATTCCGCCACCAGGACCTCGCGAAGCTGCGACCGACGCTGCTCCATATGGCGCTGCATCGGCCGCTCGCCCCGCGCCCTCGCTTCCTCGCGCCACCGATAAAGTGACGCGAGCACCTTCGCGTCTAGGTCCCATGGCGGGGATCCGGCCAGTGCACAAGCCGCCTCGTAGGAGATCGTGCGATACCCCCTTATGACTCTGACGGCCATTGCTCTCTGCGGCTTTCGCAGCACAGAGATGCTGGCGGCCGTCAGGTCCGCCGCCCAGATCGGGGCCCCGTAAAGGGCCATCGATCGCACGATCCCCACGTAGAGCCGCCTACAAGCGGCACTCGGGCCCCCCAAATTGGGAAGCAGCGTTGCCAGCGCCCCGGCCGCGCCCAACAACTTGGGCGCCAGCCGCCGGAAGTGGGGTCCGAAGTCCCACCGGCTGTCGAGCACCAATCCCAGATATTTCATGGTGGGCTCGACAGCGATCCGGACCCCCCCGACCACAATATGTGATCCAGCCGGCGGCGCCCGCCGGGGGCCATGAAACACCATGGCCTCCGACTTGTTGAGGGCCACCTCCAGGCCGAGGCGCCGTATGCGGCTCACCGTCAGTGAGACCGCCGCCGTCGCGAGCAACGCTGCCTCCCTGTGCGAACTCCCCCGGGCCGTGACCAGCGTGTCGTCCGCGTAACACGTCAGGTCCGCGCCCGGCGGGAGCTCGCCCCTCAGCACCCAGTCGTACCCGATGTTCCACAGGAGCGGTCCCACGACCGATCCCTGTGGAACACCGCACGACACTTGGCGCTGGTTTCCGCCATCACGTCCCATGTAGGTGACACACCTCCCCGCCAGATAAGCCCCAACGATGCGGCGGAGGTAGAGAGGCACCCGATGATAACGCAGTGCCTCCCGTATGCAGCTCCAGGGCAGGGTGTTGAAGGCGTTGGAGATGTCCAAGGACACCGCCACCACCACCCCGCCCCGGGACACTGTTTCCTCCGCCAGGACTCTCACCCTCGACACAGCGTGGATGGTAGAGCGCCCATGCCGAAAGCCGAACTGGCTCTCGTCCAGGTCCGGCCCCTCTCTGCACAAGTGGCCGACGAGGCGGGCTGCGAGTATGCGCTCGAACAGCTTGCCCACCTCGTCGAGCAGCACTATGGGCCGGTACGCAGACGGCGAGTCGGCAGGGCGCCCCGCCTTCCTGAGCAGGACCAAGCGACCTGTTTTCCACAAAGTGGGAAACTGGCCCCGCTCAAGGCACGCTGTGAAGAGTCCTCTTAGCTGGGGCTCAAGCTCTTTCAGAGCGAGGGCTAGCGCTAGGCCGTGAATCCCGTCGGGCCCCGGGGCCACGTTCTTGGCCCGGAGCCGCATCACGGCCGCCCCCATTTCTGCCTGTGTCACCTCTGGGACGCTGATGGCGTTCTCCTCTGTAGACCCTGCGGCTGTGGGCAAAGCCATCGGCGGCGGGGTATGCTCCGCTCTTGCCGGGAAGAGGGCTGCGACTACCTCCTCCAGCAGCTCGGGTTGGAGACTCTCCGTAAGTGGAGGCGCCGCGGCTCGAAGTTTCCCTCGAACCGCTTTATACGGGCGCCCCCACGGATCCCCGTCTAGAGTCTCCAACATCTCCTCCCTGGCTCGCGTCCTCGCCTCACCGATGGCCAGCCACAGAGTCTCCTTTGCCGCGCGGTACACCTCGTACAGCGCGGCTTCTTCGTCAGGGACCCGACGACGTCTCCTCCGGTAACGGGTGTACTGGCGTCTAACCGCCACGCACGCGACGCGTAACTGCGCGATCGCGGCGGACCACCAGTACACCTGGCGCCTTGCACCCTGTGCGTGGGCGCGGGGCATGGACGCGTCGCATATCTGCGTCATTGCCCCGCGGAACCACAGCGCCTCCAGCTCGACGTCATCGGGTCCGGTCGTTGCCGACCCCCGGAACCAGGCCTGAGCAATGGCTGCCTCCTCGAGAAGCTCCCTGTCGATGTGCTTACGCGCCCAGCGCGGGCCGTCCGAACGCGGGACTGATGTTCTGCGGCCGCCAGCGGTCTGGGCGGAGACGTCGAATCGGATATATCGGTGATCCGACAACGTCTCCACCTCCGCGGCGACACGCCAGTCGCGGACACGGCTCGCGACAGCAGGGCTTGCAAACGACACGTCCACTATGGACCCGCCCCGCTGCCGCACGCACGTGTAGACCGAGCCCCGGTTCAGGACGACCAGGCCAGTCGTGATCGCCCACTCCTCCAATGCCTCACCCTTAGCATCGGTCACCGGGGATCCCCACGCCGCAGACTTGGCGTTGAGATCCCCGAGCAACAGCACCGGGCGAGGATGGAGCTGGCCCACGACGGCACCCAACTCGACAAGGAACCTCTCGAAGTCGGCGAGACTCTTGTTGGGCGAAAAATACGCCCCAACGACGCCAACGCCATCTGCGAGGGCGGCTACCCAGCCGTGCCCCCGAGACGGGCTGACGAGAGCCCCGCCAATGATGGCCACCAAACCATCCAGATCTCCCACCCAGTTATCCCTGGGCGGGACCCAGTACGGCTCGGCGACCACGGCCACGTGAATCGACCACTCTGCCATGCTCTGGAGCAAGAGATCCTGAGCTCTGGCAGAGTGGTTGATATTGCCCTGGAGGAGACGGAACAGCGCCATTTATGCGCAGTCCATCCCCCCCTCTGCATCATTCTCAGGCCGGGAGTCGGCCGGAGGGCAGCCAGGCTGAGGGCCCCCGGCAGCCTTGGCAGACCCTCCCTTCCTCTTTTTGGTGGGCGCGCCACAGGCCTTACCGCCCGCTCTGTGCCCAGCGGGCCTCCCCGCAGCTGTACAGAGGCTGCAGTTTGGCGCCGCGGAGCACTGGGCCGCCTTGTGGCCGGGCTGGCCGCAGCGATAGCATTGCTCGCTGCGGTCAATTGCGGCGGTGCACCGCGCCCTAACATGCCCCATGTCCAGGCACCGGTAGCACCGCAAGGCCCTGGGCTGCAGCAGCTTCACCCTCGCCGCAACCCACCCCACCAACAGACGCCCACCGTCAGCGACCTTATTCGCCGCCGCCACCGGGCACCGCACCCAAATCGTGCCGAGTCCGGAAGCGTCGGCGCGTATGTCGCCCGTCCGCACGTCTCCTGGCGGACATCCGCCGACTCGGGCGACGGCCACCACGACTTCAGCCGGGGTCGTCGAGTCGTCCAGGCCATCGACGCGCAGCTCAGCGGTCTTCATCGGCCTGGACACCCGGACGTCCTCCGGGTTGAGGACCTCCCTAAGTTTGGTGGCCAGGATGTCCGCCTTTTCCCCGCTAGAGGCACCCGACACCTCGAGCAGCCGCGCCCCCGTTATCGCCGGCCTCAATCTGAAGCCGGACGGTGTGCCAAGGTCGGGGAACGCGACTTTGGCTTTCGCCTGCGCTAGGACCGCCTTGTAGGTAACGCCCCGTTCGACGGCTCCGGGCTGCAGCGTAATAACTACAGCTGCGGAGCGTGGGGCTTTGACCTTAGGCGGTCCCTGGGCCTTCTTAGGAGCCGATGCTGGTGCCAGTGCTCCAGCGGGTGCTAGTGGCGCCGTCTTCTTCCCGCGACGCCGGCCCTTCTTGACGACCGTCGCCCATGTCTCTGTGGGAGGCGCGAGCGAGGCCGCCGGTGGCGCTGTCGCCCGGGAAGTGGGCACAGACGTACCCTCCGCGGGCTTTTTGGTCCCCTTCCCGGACCCACTTGATACAACCGCCGCGGTTGTTGGCCCCTGCTTGATGGGCCCCTCCTTCCTCCGCTTGTCCGCAGCGAGCGGTGGGCGGAGATTCACCGCTGGGAGGAGCCTCTCCTCGATGGCCTCCAAGCGGGCACCCACCATCTGTCCACACTGCATCATGCAGATGCGCGCGATTTTCTCTACCTCCGCATCCGCTAGTGCAGGTGTCGATGACGGGACCGGTGATGGGGCCGACGACAGAGCCGCGACGGAAGAGGAGTTGCTGGCCGCGGGTAATACCCTCTGGGCGGCGAACTGCCGCTTGAGGTCCTCCAACTCGGATCGGAGACGGCTATTCTCCTCCCATAACTTCGCCGTCTCCTCCGTACTCGTGCGATTAATGAGGACCTCAACCGCCTCCTTTATTCCCTCAGCCGCCTCCTTCAAAGCACGGGTGAATGTGCCCTTCAGGTTGCCAGATTTGGTGGCCACCTTCAGGACGACATCCACACCGTCCAAAACCTGGCGACTGAGCGCCACCCCCGTCACGCTTTCCCCGGCTGCCATGCGAGCAGAGCGCCGCTCTCGGGCCTGTCGAGCCAACTCGGTGACCTCGTCAGCCGCGACAGTCTTTTGCTGGGCCCTCTTAGCAGCACTCGCCTCAGCTCTGTTGGAACCCAACAGGGACGTAGTCGAGCCTCCGCTTTGGTCCTCCACCACGGGCTCGGAGTCGGGCTCCACAGGAACCGGCGTGTCGGGGCGTTTCAGAAAGCGACCCCGAGCGTCGCGCGACGTCGAAGAAGCTGACGTTCCGGTCTTTGCGCGACCTCGCCCTCTTCTGCCTGCTGGCCCCAAGGGTGCCGATAGGTTTTCCTCACTAGAGGAGTGGTCCGCCTTCCAATATTTTGGAGTATGTCCTTCCCCACTCTCCACCTCTTTTTCAGCCAGAGAGCGCTTTGAGCTTACGCTCGCCACGCTCACCACACTCATCCTCTCGGATGCAGTGTCAGAATCTGACACCGCACCTACACTTTTTGGTTCGTCCCCTGAGAGACAGGAGCCTCCTCGGCTCTTGTTGCCATTGGCAATCGGGAAACAGTTGATGCCCCCCCCAGAATACGTGGGGCATGACGCTACGGAAGGTAGCGTGGCGGATTCTCCAGCTGCTGAGCAGCTGGTACCGCCCTGGGGTAAAATTTTTTCACCTGTGTTGTCCATTTTTTATTTTTTGTCCGCTTTTTAAGGGTGCGGTCCCTGGAGCGCTAGCGACTGGTCCCCCACCAGCCACTCATCCTCTCGCCACGCTCAAAACTTAGGATTAGGTGGTTTTTTTTTTATCTTAGAGGTGTCCTTCCTCTCCGACGGCGGCATCAGACATGCCTCCGTTCGCTGTCTGGCCAAACCGGCTCAGCGAACCCGCCGAGTGTTCTCTCGTCACGATTGCTCGTGAGAGAGAAGCGCCAGCCACGTTGGTACGCCTGCACCATTGTGGCAGGGTCGCGTCCAGTGTCAATCGACGACCGTCGATCAATCAGGAGCGACCCATCTCCCTTGTTTCTCCACTGTGCCCTCTGCTAATCAGAGGGACACGTGGAAGAACATCATGGAGCCTACTGCTCCCCCCCCCCGCAGAAATTCGCCACAGACAATACACTCTCCGAAAAAACCCCCAAACCCTTTTTTCAAAAGAGTATATTGACCATGCCCAGGGTGCACCGGCCCGACAACTGCTCTTCCCCTCGAACGTATCCGTAAGGGATAAGCAGCTATCAGGCACACGAGGAGGTTTTCTGCACGCACCCCGAGGCCGTCTCCCTGGGCTAACCTAAATCACCTGAAGGCTCCCGCAGCTTCGGTGCCCTCTATCCCCGCGCAACCAGCGCAACCCGCTCAACTTCCAGCGCTGATGGCTTCCGCCATCCCAGCGCCTTTGGTAGCCCCCGCGGCCCCTACGGCCTCTCCAGCGAAACCTCAGGGAACCCAGGGCCGAAACAGCGCCCAAATTATACTTAGTACATACGCGGCTCTCTTCACCACCGCCGCGGACAAAATGGCGGAAGAAATCGTTGCTGCAAACGGCAACGCACTCCGCCTTATGGAAATCCTCAGCGCGTATCCCGAGATCGCGCAAGTTCTACACTCACTCAAATATTAATTCTCAATGGATAATACGAGAGTAAACAGTAACAAACCCCGATCCCTTAAATTAGGCTTCTTCAACGCAAATGGCGTTTCAGGTCAACGCGATGAGATCGCCGCTTTCCTCCGCGACCATCAGCTTGACATCCTCCTCATACAGGAAACCTTTCTAAAACCGCATCACCGAAACCCGAATATTGCCAACTATAAACTAGTTCGCAATGACAGGTCTCGATGCCACAAGGGTGGCACACTAATATACTTTAGGAAATCTTTTTATCGCATCCCTATCGACCCACCTTCTCTCTTCTCCCATCTGGAGACCTCTATCTGTCGGCTCGGCATGACTGGTCATCAACCGATCACCATCATCTCTGCTTATATTCCACCAGACAATGGTCCGGAGGATCCCATCTCGCTCAAAAAGGACTTCACTGCCCTCTTCGGTATGAGTGACTCCGTCATCTTGGCGGGGGATCTTAATGCCAAGCACCCGGCGTGGAATAGTAGCACAACTTCAACCAGAGGTAGGTTAGTTTTCAAGTTAGGCGAATCCCTTAACTTTGACGTCATCGCTCCAATGAGCCCGACTCACTTCCCAGGTAATCCTAATCACCTTCCCGATGTTCTCGATGTAGCGCTGCTCAAGAATGTGAACCTCCGTTTGCAATCGATTGAGACGTTCCACGAGCTAAACTCTGACCACCGCCCTGTAGTCATGCATCTTGCACCCTACTCGGGCCCGATCGACCCCAACCGCCCCCCTCAGACCCAGACGATAACCGACTGGAGGAAAGTAAGCGAAAGACTGAAATCCACCACGTCGTCTCACTTAGACACCATCCCCGATCACTTAGTGTCAGTCGCCGACACGACGGCCGCAATCGACTCGTTTACAGAGCACGTACAATCCGTATTGACGGATTGTTCACGGGAAGTTCCGGTGATGGAAGACCATCGCTGGAAACTACCTGCTGACGTACGTGACCTGATAACCGAGAAGAACGCGGCCATCCGTGCCTACGACTCCTTCCCTTGTGACGCGAACAAAGCCCACATGCGCCATTTACAGCGTGCTGTAAAGAAACGCATAGGGGAGGTTCGCTCTGAGGGCTGGAACAAGATGCTCAGCGAACTCGAGCCCACTCATCAAGCCTTCTGGCAATTACAGAGGAAATTGCGTTCCTCAGAAGAGGTCTCTATGCCTCCTCTCATCCGCCCCGACAATAGTGTCGCTTTCGACAGTCCCGATAAGGCTGAATGTCTTGCCGACAGCCTAGAGTCCCAATGTTCTCCCAGCTCCCAACCAGTAGACCAAGCTCACCTGAACAAGGTCGACGCTGAAGTCGAACGAAGAGCCTCCCTCCCTCCCGTCGAAGACCCTGATGATCCTCTGCCTCCCGTCACTCCAGACGAAGTGCACGACATCATTAAAGGGCTCCACGATCGTAAGGCCCCCGGTTCGGATGGTAATAAGGTATACAAACTCCTTCCTGCCCCGCTAATAATGCTTATGACCGCCATCTTCAATGGCGCCTTGAGCAACAACATCTTCCCACAAGCATGGAAAGAAGCCACCGTCATCGGTATCCCAAAGCCAGGCAAGCCAAAGTCTGAGCCCTCCAGCTACCGCCCTATTGGCTTACTCAATGTCCTCGGGAAAATCTACGAGAGGCTTATTTATAAGCGTCTCAAAGACTACGCCGAAGCAAAGAGCCTCATACCCAACGAGCAGTTTGGATTCCGTAGCCAACACTCGGGCACCCAACAGTTCCACCGTATCGTAGAGCACTTATGCGCTGGTCTGCAGCGTAACGCGACGACGGGTGTGCTATTCTTCGACATAGCGAAGGCCTTCGACAAAGTCTGGCACAACGGCTTGATATACAAGCTCTACCAACTAGGAGTGCCAGATCGTCTCGTGCTCATCTTACGAGACTTTTTGTCGAACCGGACCTTTCGCTATCGCGTCGAGGGAGCACTCTCGTCCCCTCATCCTATTCGCGCCGGTGTCCCTCAGGGTTCCGTACTATCTCCTCTCGCCTTCACGCTGTTCACTAGCGATATCCCAAAAAGTAAAAAGGCTCAGTTGGCTCTCTTCGCCGACGACACTGCCGTTTACTATACCGGTCACTGTCCCAACGCTATAGCTCGTACTCTCCAAACCTCCGCAAACGTCTTAGGCGCTTGGTTCCGGAAATGGAGAATCGAGGTCAACCCCGATAAGAGTCAGGCGGTTCTCTTCTCGAGACGTCGTCGACTCCCTCCCCCACTTCCCAGCCCGATCACTATGTACGGCAAGCCAATCCCTTGGGAGAAGCAAGCCAAATACCTAGGCGTGATCCTCGATGAGAACCTTACATTTAAGGCTCATATTAAGGCGGTTCGCGCGCGCGCCTCCTTCGCTCTTAGCAGGCTCCAATTCGTACTGACAGCCCGTAGTAAACTGTCCCTCAAATGCAAGCTCCGCATCTATACCGCAGTCATCCGTCCCATCATGACCTATGCCTGCGTTGTATTTGCGCACGCTCACCCACGTCATCTCCATAAGATGCAGACCCTCCAAAACCGTTTCCTCAGAAGGGTCACGGGTGCCCCCTTCTATGTCCGTAATATAGATCTTCACGTCGACCTCAAAATGCCAACCATAAAACAGTTCATGAAACGCTTATCAAAGCGTTTCTTCGACTGCGGCATTAAACATTCTAACCTCCTGATTACAGCGGCCGCCCGCTACACTCCCTCTCGCATTAGCAGTATTCGCCGACCAAGGCATACTTTAATCGACCCCGACGACGCCACTACCCTCCTCCAGGAGAGTAGTAAGGCCACTAGCACGCTACATAAGCCCAAAACCCGATCGCCGTCCTACCGCCCTCGCCGCCGAGGCCCGCCGCGACGCCCAAATCGACGCCCCTTCCCTTGCTCGAGCCAGCCCGCGCCGCTGAGCCTGTAACTTTAAATTCGTCCGTAAATAATATCAATTCTGATCCAGCTAGTCATTTGCTGCCCTCTTCCAGCGACGCCCTAAGCCGAGGTTCGTACCCCACAGGGGGTGCCCTTAGCGTTGTCGCTTAGTTTTAGTTAGTATATAAGTTTAAGTCCTGGCTGGAGGCCTTAATTTATTAGGGAATCCACAGGCAAGTCCGCTTAAGCAGACGACAACCGCATAGGTTGACCTGCGAGATGCCAAACAAACAAACAAAAATTAAGATTTAGTAATCAAATTAATAAAAGTCCGTAATAAAAATCAAATAGCAACTTACTCCTCGAATCTTATTTTCGACCTTATTTCTTAAAACTATTTTACAAAATTACTTGAAAATTTTCTATCTCCGGTGGGAATTGGGATCCTAATTAAACCTTCTACTCACTGACTAATTATGATTCAAAAATCAATTCAGAGTAAAAGATGTAAGTGGTCCTTGACCCCGGATCCAGAATAGCAATATTTACATAGGCTGAGGTCCCGTTCACGGTCTCGAGCGATGCGACTTGTTAAGCGACTTGCGTCAAGCGACACGCGCTCGCGTCACTTGTTTCCGTCCGTCGCTCCGCAAGTCGCGTCGCGGTGACTCGTGACATGCTCTAAACAACTTCTTTCATTTGTTTTTCCGCAGTCGCTGTCGCGTGTCGCTTGAGCGTGTAAGTAAACAGCTGTTTTCTTCGGGATAAGCTCATAAGTATCTCTATCTCGTTCGGTTGAACAAGGAAACCTACTCTTAAATCTATTGACAGTTCAATTTATGAAATTCGACGTCAACATTTCCTTTAGTTTCGGTTTTTCTTCATCATTGCAATGTTTTTTTGGAACAAAGTTCTTAATCGCAGCTTGCACTAGGGGTAACCATGTAGTTTTTGGAGAAATCCATTAAATGGGAAAAAATAAAATGGGTTAGTTACGTTTTTTTTTTAAGTGAAAACTTCTTTAGCGGCGTTGTACACTTTTTTTTTGTAATGGTTAAAAAAAAAACTCGCGTCAGGACACGTGACCTGATCGAAAATTCGTCAGACGGATGATTGATGATTTTTGATTTTTATTGATTGATTTTTCTGAGAGATAAACTTATTAATGTGATATAAATTGTCATATTTGTGTACGATAGCGCAATAAATAAATATTGTATTCTACCACATAAATGACAGTACTTTTATACTGATCATTAAAGCAATTCGTGCAAAATTATTCCCTAACCATTCCAAAATATCAAAAATGCACAACGTTAATATTCAAGTTTTCACTTCTGCCGGCACTCCCGGAGTGCAACCCTTTTTTTTTTAAATTGTTTTGCAATCCGTCTGTTTTAAAATCTTATGCAGGTGTATTGTTACTTCTCCAAAATGTTCTTCAACGATATAACTTAGTAGTTATGGCAGCGAAATAAAAGTGAAAATTCATCAATTGTATGATATTTTATTAATATTTAAAAGAAAATTTCATCCACATAAAACAATATTATACTTACTTAATGAAAAGAGAATACGAGAATATTTAGGGTACACCGGATGGTACCTTTGTTACGGATTTGGTTTCCGAACTAGGGAATAGATTGCAATTGGTTTTGGGTAAGTGACCATTAACTTACGTAAAATTTCAAATGAATATGATTATCTTTAAAAAAACTAACATACGTTATCCCGTTGAAACAGTCCTAGTTAAATATGAACTAGTATTCAAATGTTAAACTCACAGAATTAATTTCAATTAAACCATTTACAGGCACTTTTCAATTGTCAAGGAGTCGGTCAGTCAGAAATATTAGCTTTTTGCCCATTCCAAAGCGTAGTAGGTACCTTAGGAGAAGAACGGGCAAGAAACTCCATGGACACTCTTTTAAATAATATTGTTGTTACAAATGTTTTAGTAACATCATTAACGTTGACACTATAGGTGAGAACGATGTACAAAAACCGAACACGTTAAAAGCGTCCAGAGTGCAGCAAAACATAATTTAAAAACATCCAAAAAAATAAATGATTAAAATAAGCCGTGGAAGCTAAGACAAGCTATTTTTCAGAAACTCAAGTTTCTTCCAATACTCAATTGAGTACCTTGTTACTACCGTCAAACATTTCAAAATCAAGAACAAAAAAACCAGCCAAGTGCGTTTCGGACCACTCACAATGAAAGGTTCTGTAGTTGGATGAATTTATCCCAAGAACAAACTTAATGTTGTATTTGATAAACATGTTCTGTCATACATTCCAACTGCAAATGTAAGTTGGTCGACTATTACTCGTTAATTTGTACAGCCTGCTTAGCTGTAATAGTTTACCTTTTAAATTCATTATATTTGCTACTGCCGTGAATTTTTTCACATATCCAAAAGCAACCACTTAGATGGCATGTTTTTTTATTACAGTCAGGTGTCTACCCCCAGTAGACACCTGACTGTAATAAAAAAACATCATTACGTGCGTACGGGGGGGGGGGGGGGTATAGGGGATGAGGTTACCACCACTAAGTTTTACCACTTTGTCGGCGCATGAACGGACATGGCGAACCTATAAGGGTTCCTTGTTGACTAGAATCTAATTAAAATGTATAATCTTCATGAAGCACAGAGTTAGAGACATAGCCTTCAGAACTACGAGATGTAATTTGTTATTTTTATACGCTATGATCGCACAGCTAAGTATACTCTGTCTCTCAAAAAATCCAATGTGCATTTTCAATAGTTATTCATCAACTTTATCATTGTCATTACTTGAGAAAACTCAATCTCGGAACTTTAATATCTGTTTTTTGACAAAACTTTAACAGAAAGACGCGTGACATTGTAGAAATTCGTCTTCCACAAAATTAGAATTCACTTTGAGGTACTAGTTTATTGCTTAAACTTCTACACTTTACTTCCTAAACACTCAAAAGAGCAAGAAGTTCACACATTAATAAGCATTAAAGTGGCTCCCTCTCTTAAAAGCGCGCTTTCGATACAGAATAACGACGATGCATTGTGCTTGAGAGCTACTTCGTGTCCAATGAGCTTCATAAAACAACCTCTATATTCAGATCTACTAAACCTATATCAACCCACAAGATCAAGGGTCTTGCTTAACTGGTCGGATTAGTGTTCGTCGTTAACTGTCTGAGTTTTGCACAGTCGAGGGAACCTTTTGATCCCTTCGCATCGATAACATTTTTTGTGATGGTAGATAGATACTTCATTATGCAATCTTCATGTATTTTACATTTTTGCGGCACGTGGCAAACAGATAAACCAATTTAAAAATATAAAGAAATTCCACAAGAAACTGCCAAAGGTTTCCTGCTGAAGCTGAATTTAAATAAAAAAGCTCGGATCGGAATCTTATTGGTGCATAATGAAATCTTGTTCGTGAACTTGTGCGCTTATTGGATAATTGCGTTCGGTATTAACTTCCGAGTTCAGTCGGATTGCATTTTAGTTCGACAGTTTATTTGAAATTCAGGAAACTTTGCCTCGGGGAGTTTTATCTGCTATTCGAACGGACGGCGTCGCGTCGTTCCGTCATATTTTCTGAAAAACATATTGTCTTTGACGTGCATATAAACTATACAGTTTAATATTTTATTTGTCATAATGTTAACAAATTATTGTTTGGATTAGTTTCACGTTGTTTATCTTTTCTCAAATATATTCAGCCATCCAAACAAATGACGATCATGCAGTTTCCGGGCAACAGATACTTTCATGGTATAGACTCAACGATTGATTTAAATTCAATAATTAAAAATGATATGGCGTTAAAAGACAGAAGTACCTACTACCATTCACATTTATTTCTAACCGTTCTTCTCACATAGTTTATAGTTATCCTTAATCCAGTATCACCAACTAATCTTTGATTGCAATCAGCAATGAATGTGCGAATCAAACTGGAACTGTCACTATTTTTAACTGCTTTTTGTATAACAGTGCATTTTTACAAATAGGTGCCAATTATCAGGTAATTGTAATGTGTCTTCTTTATTATCTAGCTAACTCGCTAAACGTAGAAAAAACAACATTATGTTTGAGACCTTAGTGTTATTGCAATACTAAGGTCTCAAACATAATGTTGTTTTTTTTGTTTGTGCTTAGTGATACCATTGTTTAAAAATTAAACCATGGTATCACTAAGATCAAGATAAAGTACATTTTGCACTAATTTTAGGGCAAAATGGTGTTTATAAGTCGTCATACAAAATCAGTCTTTAAGTTATGTAAAAAATCACTTCGAACGTGGTAAAATCCATGGTTAGTTCACTTCGGAACTTTATTCATCATCCCTTGACGACGTGTAGAAATGGTTCCCATGATACATCTGTGCTGACCCGACCCTATTAACACATTAAGCCTTTTATACGATCCTATATCGTTATGCCGAACGCGAAAAACTTCCGTTTTGAAGGGAAAGGCTGCCTTCACTATATATTTGTAGTTAAGATGTAATATTATTTACGTCTGCGTAAAGGACATAACTGCTCGAAATGCCTGCGTAATTCCGTTTCAACCCTCGTCAAAATGGTTTTAATTTTTAAAATATTTACCTATGGGACACGAAATTGTATTGCGTAAAGAATTGTTTTAATATGTGCTTGATAAAAATAACAGTAAGCAAACAAGCAGTATGCAACACTGTAAATAACAATTGAAATAATTTGGCACTTTACCAGCCGCTTACCATAATGTCAATCTTTAATCACTTTCAAGCTTATCATCAAGTTTTTAAAGGAATAATATATTACCTACTGTATAGGTGGGCCATATTAATGATTTTTATTAATATTTTGACGTCCATTTCTGCTTTTTTCTAGATAATTATGAATATTATAGAGATCATTCATACATAAACTATGAATTCAGCTTGAAGGGCGAGATCAAATCGTAACATTTTATGATCGTAAGTGAATGCCTTCCAAGTCAACAAAACCTGCTTTCTGCTTTATCACTTTTTGATGTGTGATAAGATTTTGATTATATCTGACGACAGGCAGCTATTTCCTTCCGAATGTGTTCCATTGATATGTTCACAGAAAAGAGGAAATGAAAAATAAGGTCGATTTTCGATTTTCTATAATAAAATTAGATTAAATTTAAAACAACGTTGTTTAAACAACGTTGAAACAGCGTTCACTGATGCAACAACACGCGGTTCAGATATTTTTGTAGTGAACAAACTTTCTAACTACCCCAGCTGTTTTTACCAAAAGTAAGATAAAACAGACTGAATGTACGTGTAGACTGTAAGTAAGTACTTTAGGTACACTTCTTCCTAACCCTTCGAGGATTAGGCTATGTGAATGTTAAGGTACCCACCTAATTATAGATTTAGTCAGCAGTTAGTTCTGTTGTTAAGAACTCACCCAACTCTTTCCAAGACAAGGTTAGGGACTCTCTAACCTTGTCTTGGAAAGAGTTTGAAAGAGTTTTTAGAAACATGTTTATTTGACAAATGCAGGTAGGTACATAATATTTTCACACTGAAATGCTCAGGGCTCTGCAAAATTAGCTTACAGTAGTCGGAGTCATTTATATCGGACTAGTGAGCCGAGACGAGCCGTCAAATTGACATTTGGACGGCTCGTGTGAATGTTAATGACAAGGAAAAATGAAATACAGAAATTGTAAAAAATACAATTTCTGCACGTAGCACTTCAAGCCTTCATATTCAGACTTTTATTTTCTATGCGCCGCAGCACCAAGCTGATAAATATTGCACACTGTTATGTTATGAGGAAGTTGCTGTGGTATTTTTTTGGTGTCTGACGTAAGTATCTGCCAGGTTGCTACGAAAGGACTTCCCCTTTATCCTGCCTGCCGATACTTGCGCACAGCATCCATTAGGTCATCAATCCATCTAACCACTAAGCAAAATAATGACCTTCTCCGTTTTCTACCAGTGTTTGCCTGGAACGTATTTTTGAATTATGGTATAATTTTCTATCAGTTTTTGTCTGGAACGTATTTTCGAATAATGGTGTAATTTTCTATCAGTACTTGCCTGGAATGTATTTTTGAATTTTGGTGTAATTTTTCTGTACTTTTTTTAATCGTTATTAGAACAGGAGAAAAACACTCTTGACATAATTTCAACCGTAGCCACGGGTGCTACGTGTGCTTGTAAAAAGCGCCTTTTAATAATCATAGGAGGTGAATTTTCTGAGAAAGTGAAGAACCCAGTGCTCTTGCAGGCTGCACGCAGGCGTTATTAAATCGACTTTGCAGCCTGAAGTGCCTCATTTTACTTTACAAAGCATAGTTCTCTTAATAAAGTTGGTACTGTGAAAGCTTTACGAGCTCACACAGTACCTACAATAAATAAATAAATAAACTGTTTGTCGTGTCAAGTTCAATCAAATATTTCATTAAATCGATGTACGTGCAAGTTAGCATTTTTTTTATAATCTCTTGGCTTGTCAGCCAAGTCTGACGCTTACTTGTTTTGTATTAAAATCATAAATTCAGCAATCTACTTTTTAATTGCATTGAAACACCAAGGCTAAATCTCTACATCAGCTACGCCTCTACAGGATAAAATGGGGCTACCGTTGTACATTAGCCCTATTTTATCAATGTTTAAAAAAAAAAAAACAAAATCCAAATTCAAATAATTTGAAAGTTCGTTCTAAACTCGCTTGATTGCTCGAATGTAACGCGAGCACAACATATGGTAGACATTTCCAGACAACATTAACAGTACGACTGCTTATGTAGGCCTACGTACGACTGCGTACGTGTAACTTCAATAATGAGAAAATTGTGAGCATGTTGCTCGAAATGAGGATTTAGTAAAAAAAACGGCACTTTCACTGCTTTATGATTATTTTATTTCAACATTGACAAAGATTATGTTCATTATAAGACATCAAGGTATATTCCTACATAGCCCGCATTACTGTGTAGTCCTATCCAGAAGAGAATCAGTTATAGCATGTAGGTAGGTAATGAGGAATATATAAAACATCTGAATACCTATTAAAAACAAGGTAATAAACGAAAATGAAGCAAAAGGAATATGTAAGGATCGCAGGTGGCGTTCTGTAGTGTCTTCCACCGTTTTCCGTTCCGTTTCATTCTATCCACGTTCCGCTCTGTCTACCCACATGAGAAGAAGGCGTGAGTTTATGTATGTGTATCGAGCACTTCTCTAAGTAGCTTAAACATATCTTTAACGATGCTCCACCTAACTCATTATTCACTTGCCTAACTATTTAAAGTTAGCTAACGTACTAGCGAACAAGTCAAGCTGGTTCTAAGCTACATTGTTAAAGGGTAGTGTGGGTTAAAGTAAGTGTACTAAGTCAACGTCTGAATTACTAAGTGATTCTGAAAACCATACCGTGTACCGTTTTCAATAAAAAACACTAAAACTTGCCCAAAACGCTAAGCTTGTCCTAAAACGTAAAATTTGAAAACCTGTGACATCTACCAACCCGCACTGGGCCCGCGTGGTGGATTACAGCCTGCTCTCACATAGAGGAGGCCTGTGTCCCAGCAGTGGGAACATTATAGGCTGATTTCGTAGGTACGTTATGTAATAACCTAAGTTACTACCAAAATATACTAACGTAATACGAACATTTTAGTTCTTCGCGGAAAGCAAGCTATTCTGACGAATGTATGAATATTTTAAAATGTACCTACCTCACTTCGTATATTCTGTGCCAAATTAGCAAAATGCATCATTAATTAACAATTTAATTACGAATATATAAAATATTCATCAGGATGTCTAGTTATTATACTGAAATAAAGCGGGAATGTTTGCGTACTGCAAAACCAACAACCGTTCTTTTAGCTTTTGCTGAATAGGTTATGAGTTTCATCATTATCAAATTCTGCCAATCCCACTGCTGAGTATCCGATCCGCACCTCGCAGGTTCATTAACTTAGTGGAATATACATTTTTATTATTTGGTCAACCTATTCATTTATTATAACAAAAACGAAATGCCGAAAATAATTAAAAGCTCAGGCAGCATCAGAAGTTTTTGCAGGTCAACTCCAAAAACTTATGAGGCTGCCTGAGCTTTTTCCTTGAGAATCGTTTATATAAAGCGCACGGTATGAAAAATTGATGGGTAGTAAAATCAAGCGTTAACAAAACGTGAAGCAGTTATGGTTTTCCTCTGCGCAACATACTCGCGCATCTCACCCGCTCCTAAGCGCGAAGTACATTTTTTTTTTTCTTAATTTTTTTTTTTTTTTTCAGTTCCTTTATTCGACACGGGTGGTCGTTTTCATTGTTTTCGAGGGTGCTGAAGCCAATAGTGAGGTCAAATTAATAAGCAAAGACGGCGGCGGTGACTCCGAAAGGAGAATTGCGCGCTTGCATGTAATTTGGGACCCATTGATAGGGGGTTCCGTATAGTATGGTAACCTAAGAATAGTTAAAGAACTACATAATAGTAACAAAAAAGCAAATGGTAAGTAGGTTCGACAAGTTGGAAGAAAAAAGATATGGAAGGTAGAAGATTATAACCTAAAATAATTTTGGGCATGAACTTATTGCTTACAATTTAGTTGTAGAATGTTTTATTTATACATATTTACTTAAGCTGACACGTATATCCCGTGGGGTAAGGTAGCACCTGCTACGATTCTTACATACCTATTCCTTTTGCTTCGTCCATGTTTATACAGCCGAGTCATAAAGTCATAAACTACTTACCTGACTTTTTAAGGATATCAGGGTGTCTCCTCCTGGCCAATAAAAATTATGCTGAATCTGAATAAAAATCTCTATCAATAGGTAGGTTTCAAGAGGTTCCTTCTACATTTGTTTGGCCAGATTAACCTGCTGTATATGAAGAACTAAGGTTCCTTTTGCATAGTGGAAGAGTTGCATCCCTGGTATTTTCCGAACCGATACTTAATGCTGATTTTTGTCTTTATTCAAACTCTTATACGTTTTTAAAATATAGAAGATTCAAGTGATGGTCAACACATAAAAACGAGCAGGAGGAGCATATTTATGAGAAGAGTATACGAGGCTACTTAAGTAAGAGCTAAAATCCTTTGTTTTATCTCTGATAAGTGTTTTGTGTGTTCATGAAAGTAAGCAAATTAGTTTACGAATATACTTGTATCACGCGGATACACGCATCTCTGTACTCTTTAACTATCTAACCACTTTCATCAGACAAACGATGTCTCCATAACCGCTACCCATTTTAACAGTTGCCTAAGTCCAAATCACATAGTCTAGGTTGGTGTGCAGAATAGTCAGTACAAAGGTAAAGCCAAGTCATCCACAAAATCGCAAAAATAGCTTATAAATCCCACGTTAGCTGTTAAACACTTAAAATGGAATGACAAATATGATATTTGAGACTGACGTTCCATTTTCCGTTTCATGTTTTCAATACCGTTATAACGCAAAATAATTTATGTACGGTATGTTTACATTGAAGGTACTTTTCATGTTTCATTTTATATATCATTAGTTTATTTATGAAGAAGTTAGTGTAAAAGAAGCAAAAACGTACATAAGTGTAAGAAGGTAAATAATAAGTGTAGATTGGAATGAATCAATGTAATTTCACGAAAAAAGATCCGTTCGAACACTGCACAATATTTTATTTATAAATAAATTAATAACATTAATTCCCACCACCTTGTAACTCAATATTTTTCAAATAGAACTCCTATAAACATGTTAATAGTTTTGTTTATGATAAAAATATGCATCCCAGCGCCTTTGGTAGCCCCCGCGGCCCCTACGGCCGCTCCAGCGGCACCTCAGGGAACCCAGGGCCGAAACAGCGCCCAAATCATATTAAGTACATACGCGGCTCTCTTCACCACCGCCGCGGATAAAATGGCGGAAGAAATCGTTGCTGCAAACGGCAACGCAATCCGCCTCATGGAAATTCTCAGCGCGTATCCCGAGATCGCGCAAGTTCTACACTCACTCAAATATTAATTCTCAATGGATAATACGAGAGTAAATAGTAACAAACCCCGATCCCTTAAATTAGGCTTTTTCAACGCAAATGGCGTTTCAGGTCAACGCGATGAGATCGCCACTTTCCTCCGCGACCATCAGCTTGACATCCTCCTCATACAGGAAACCTTTTTAAAACCACATCACCGAAACCCGAATATTGCCAACTTTAAACTAGTTCGCAATGACAGGTCTCGATGTCACAAGGGTGGCACACTCATATACTTTAGGAAATCTTTGTATTGTATCCCTATAGACCCACCTCCTCTCTTCTCCCATCTGGAGACCTCTATCTGTCGGCTCGGCATGACCGGCCACCAACCGATCACCATCATCTCCGCTTATATCCCACCCGACAATGGTCCGGAGGATCCCATCTCGCTCCAAAAGGACTTCACTGCCCTCTTCGGTATGAGTGACTCCGTCATCTTGGCGGGGGATCTTAATGCCAAGCACCCGGCGTGGAATAGTAGCACAACCTCAACCAGAGGTAGGTTAGTTTTCAAGTTAGGCGAATCCCTTAACTTTGACGTCATCGCTCCAATGAGCCCGACTCACTTCCCAGGTAATCCTAATCACCTTCCCGATGTTCTCGATGTAGCGCTGCTCAAGAATGTGAACCTCCGTTTGCAATCGATTGAGACGTTCCACGAGCTAAATTCTGACCACCGCCCTGTAGTCATGCATCTTGCACCCTACTCGGGCCCGATCGACCCCAACCGCCCCCCTCAGACCCAGACGATAACCGACTGGAGGAAAGTAAGCGAAAGACTGAAATCCACCACGTCGCCTCACTTAGACACCATCCCCGATCACTTAGTGTCAGTCGCTGACACGACGGCCGCAATCGACTCGTTTACAGAGCACGTACAATCCGTATTGACGGATTGTTCACGGGAAGTTCCGGTGATGGAAGACCATCGCTGGAAACTACCTACTGACGTACGTGACCTGATAACCGAGAAGAACGCGGCCATCCGTGCCTACGACTCCTTCCCTTGTGACGCGAACAAAGCCCACATGCGCCATTTACAGCGTGCTGTAAAGAAACGCATAGGGGAGGTTCGCTCTGAGGGCTGGAACAAGATGCTCAGCGAACTCGAGCCCACTCATCAAGCCTTCTGGCAATTACAGAGGAAATTGCGTTCCTCAGAAGAGGTCTCTATGCCTCCTCTCATCCGCCCCGACAATAGTGTCGCTTTCGACAGTCCCGATAAGGCTGAATGTCTTGCCGACAGCCTAGAGTCCCAATGTTCTCCCAGCTCCCAACCAGTAGACCAAGCTCACCTGAACAAGGTCGACGCTGAAGTCGAACGAAGAGCCTCCCTCCCTCCCGTCGAAGACCCTGATGATCCTCTGCCTCCCGTCACTCCAGACGAAGTGCACGACATCGTTAAAGGGCTCCACGCTCGTAAGGCCCCCGGTTCGGATGGTATTACCAATAAGGTATACAAACTCCTTCCTGCCCCGCTAATAATGCTTATGACCGCCATCTTCAATGGCGCCTTGAGCAACAACATCTTCCCACAAGCATGGAAAGAAGCCACCGTCATCGGTATCCCAAAGCCAGGCAAGCCAAAGTCTGAGCCCTCCAGCTACCGCCCTATTAGCTTACTCAATGTCCTCGGCAAAATCTACGAGAGGCTTATTTATAAGCGTCTCAAAGACTACGCCGAAGCAAAGAGCCTCATACCCAACGAGCAGTTTGGATTCCGTAGCCAACACTCGGGCACCCAACAGGTCCACCGTATCGTAGAGCACTTATGCGCTGGTCTGCAGCGTAACGCGACGACGGGTGTGCTATTCTTCGACATAGCGAAAGCCTTCGACAAAGTCTGGCACAACGGCTTGATATACAAGCTCTACCAACTAGGAGTGCCAGATCGTCTCGTGCTCATCTTACGAGACTTTTTGTCGAACCGGACCTTTCGCTATCGCGTCGAGGGAGCACTCCCGTCCCCTCATCCTATTCGCGCCGGTGTCCCTCAGGGTTCCGTACTATCTCCTCTCGCCTTCACGCTGTTCACTAGCGATATCCCAAAAAGTAAAAAGGCTCAGTTGGCTCTCTTCGCCGACGACACTGCCGTTTACTATACCGGTCACTGTCCCAACGCTATAGCTCGTACTCTCCAAACCTCCGCAAACGTCTTAGGCGCTTGGTTCCGGAAATGGAAAATCGAGGTCAACCCCGATAAGAGTCAGGCGGTTCTCTTCTCGAGACGTCGTCGACTCCCTCCCCCACTTCCCAGCCCGATCACTATGTACGGCAAGCCAATCCCTTGGGAGAAGCAAGCCAAATACCTAGGCGTGATCCTCGATGAGAACCTTACCTTTAAGGCTCATATTATGGCGGTTCGCGCGCGCGCCTCCTTCGCTCTTAGCAGGCTCCAATTCGTACTGACAGCCCGTAGCAAACTGTCCCTCAAATGCAAGCTCCGCATCTATACCGCAGTCATCCGTCCCATCATGACCTATGCCTGCGTTGTATTTGCGCACGCTCACCCACGTCATCTCCATAAGATGCAGACCCTCCAAAACCGTTTCCTCAGAAGGGTCACGGGTGCCCCCTTCTATGTCCGTAATATAGATCTTCACGTCGACCTCAAAATGCCAACCATAAAACAGTTCATGAAACGCTTATCAAAGCGTTTCTTCGACTGCGGCATTAAACATTCTAACCCCCTGATTACAGCGGCCGCCCGCTACACTCCCTCTCGCATTAGCAGTATTCGCCGACCAAGGCATACTTTAATCGACCCCGACGATGCCACTACCCTCCTCCAGGAGAGTAGTAAGGCCACTAGCACGCTACAGAAGCCCAAAACCCGATCGCCGTCCTACCGTCCTCGCCGCCGAGGCCCGCCGCGACGCCCAAATCGACGCCCCTCCCGACCCTTGCTCGAGCCAGCCCGCGCCGCTGAGCCTGTAGCTTTAAATTCGTCCCTAATTAATACCAATCCTGATCCAGCTAGTCATTTGCTGCCCTCTTCCAGCGACGCCCTAAGCCGAGGTTCGTGCCCCACAGGGGGTGCCCTTAGCGTTGTCGCTTAGTTTTAGTTAGTATATAAGTTTAAGTCCTGGCTGGAGGCCTTAATTTATTAGGGAATCCACAGGCAAGTCCGCTTAAGCAGACGACAACCGCATAGGTTGACCTGCGAGATGCCAAACAAACAAACAAAAAAATAAAAATATGTATGTTTAGGTCAAGGTATCTATGGGCCTGAATGGCCAGAAAATAGAATTTTTGTTAAGTTAACATATCTCGGGATCATATCTCACCCGGACCTTTGGAAGGCGTACGAGGTCCTGAAGCCAACTCGCAGAGGCCCGTTACACACTTTTAATTGAATGAGGCGCCAACCGACGAATATCCCTGTACGCACTATGCAAGCGCACCCAAGGACCACCCTTGGTTGGTGTAGTACTATTTCTGGAAATGGAAACAAATATATTGGATTATGGGTTCTGATGGCTTAAGTGAACTGGTTTTGAAGAACTATGGGAAGACTCTGGCCCAGGTTTTATATATAAACGGATGAAATGGCAGGGGATAACTTGCACACTCAATAATGGGCCCCCGGAAACTGTCGCTAACACATTGTGACGTAGCAACAAGGGGACAACATGTCCTGCGGCGTCGACGAATGGAAAGGTATGAATAATCCCAGAGTCTGGAAGATGGTCAAGATCCCATGAACAAGAACCAGCTCTTATTGAAATACTTCCTTTTTAACGAGCACGTTTGCTCTTGCGAATCTCCACTCAGGCCGGCCAACAAAGACAAGAAAGTGGTGGCAGCTCTGTCAATCGTCAGTATTCAGTCCTGCCGCCAATAACGGCAAGCTGGCCAAGAGGTGAGGAACAAGACTTCTCCCGGGAAATAGGGTCCGTGGGGTATATGCTGCCCTTCGGGTTTCTGTATCTCTCTTGATCTGGCTCCCCACCCTAGATCTGATCCGGAAAAGTAAACTCTACCGGCACTGGACTAGAGTTCGGAGCGCGCAAGCCCCACCACGACGTGGGGTTGTTATTATTATTATTAAATGTGGGTTAGAATGTTGATTTGGATTTGAATTTAATTTTTTCAACATATCATTAACTACCTACCATTTCACAACCAGATAAAACATTATCAGGACTTATAAAGAAATACCGGAAAACACGCTCAAAATGATGGTAATAAATCATGATTTTCATTCATTACGTAGAACGTTAACATTCCGAAACTGAGCTCAAAATGTTTGTAACACAAACCTTGTCCGTTTACCCTCGACTGCTCAAATAACGTCACAATTTCCGGGACGAATGTGTTTTATTAAATTTTTCACCTTAGCTGACCGCTTGACCGCTGACCGGTACCTATAGCCCATTTTTCATTCCACTGATCCCTTTCATGCTGACAGACCCTACATTGTAGATTCAAGGTTTGATTCCCTTAACAAAAGGTTTATCTTTACGCCTTAGTGGTCACAAGGTCTAAAACTGCGCGCTCTTAAATTATATATTATTTCTCGATTGGTTGTGTATGAATAGAAGTCGATTTTTCTAGGTTTTTCTATCTGGAAAACTAGCTGAGTAAAGACGAATTTTGCTTGAGTCGTCTATCCTTCGTTCCATCTCAAATATTTTCACTGAAATTCATTTGAAGAGAATGCATTTTAATCGTCACATTGTGTCTAGCAAACTCAGTGTCAGCACAATCTGGTGAATAATTTCAAAATGTTTCCAAAGCTTTGTCTGAGAAACTTTCCGCTGCGGTGTTATTTTAAACAAAACCAAAATCTATTAAATTTTACTTAGGAGATTAACCTTGTTTGTTAAGAAATTATGTAATTAACTTTGATAACAATAAGAAAATAGCCGTCTGCTGAGTTCGCCGCCATTGACTTTAGATCTTTAGACCCGCAGCTTCAAAACAACAAACTTATTAAGTTTTTGTTCTAAACTAGCTTTGTAATCATAAATAATCCAGCATCAGTCGCTATTTTATCACCTCGAGTTTCACATTGTTCAAAAACTCAAATTCAAAGCATTTATATCAAATAAACCAATTGCAGGCACTTTTGAATTGTCAAGGGGTCGATCAGTCAGAAAGATGAATTGCCCATTCCAAAGCTGAAGATGGAAAAGAGCGGGCAAGAAACTCCACGCATACTCTTTAAAATAAATAAAAAATTGTTACATAAAATTAGTTACATCAATCATGTTGAAATTATACAAGTGAGAACGATGTAGAAAGACGTGCACGTTAAAGGAGTCCGTAATTAAAATATACAGAACAAAAAAAACAAAACAATTCAGAAATTAAAATAAGTCGTGGCAGCTAAGAGATTACCAGTCCCTTCTGACGGTGCCCATTCACGTACATGACGTATGGATCGGCACCATTCAGCTTAACCACTTTGAAGGGATTTTAATGATCCAAAATACACGCCACCACCAGTAAGACATTTGAGTGAGCATGACATACTCTCAGGCACCAGGCCACATTCAAGTCAATGACAGACGTACCCAGTAAATGGTTGCTTTATAGGAGGTACATAGTGCTCACACAAGTGGTTTGCAATTAAAAGATATTAAAATAATTAAAAAATAAATTTATTTCAAAATTAACACACTTGTTTTGCATTATATGATTTGTAGACTTCTTAAAGCAAGGAAATGCTTTCGTTAGGAGAATAAATCTTCCACTAACAGTTATGCAAAATATATATGATTAAAAACATGTATTATAAAAGAAAATGCCAGTAGATTTAAACAATAAAAAAAGGAAAAATAAACGCGCTTGAGTGAAGTGAAGTGTAAGGTTCGTGTGTGTGTGCGTGTGTGTGTGTATGTATGTGAATGTATGAGGATGAGTGAAGGTGAACAGTGATGAGTGTGATTTGATTAATTTAGGTATTATGGTTAACCCTGCGACAGATTCTTGGGATCTGAAATAGTCGCAGCCTCTTCCGTTATATGGTGTATTTATATAGTTAGTAGCAATAGTTTTCTATTAAATCGTTGTACTATGGATGGAGTTTGTTGTAGCCTGCAAATTTTGACACAAGACCAACCGAGATCTAGGAGGTTCGAACAGTTGTGAATCATTAATTGGAATTCAGGTGATGGTTGCGTGTGGTTATACTTGGTAAAACGAATTAAGCTAGATTAGGAAGCATTTAATGTGAGGAGGATGAGATTGAGCCAAGTTGCTCTTTCCGACAGGCCACTCTCGGCTCACCTTTTTCTCGTGTCCTTTAAGCAAAAACTATATCAGTATCGTCCGCTTATGAGAATTTGGTCCCCCATCTATTTTCATGTTGCAAAGGTTATACAAATAAATAAGGAAAAGTTTTGCTATCATAATACTGCATTTTATTCCGTCACATTTTATTATCTGGTAAGTACGTAGTTTAGAATATTCTCTTTAATATTCAATAACTCAATTGCATTTAAAAGTTACACGTTTTAAAAGTGTAGTAAATGTGTTAGTCCTTAGCTAATGAATGATTACACAAGATAATATAAGTATCAGTCTTATTAATTCAAATCTTTTTGGATGGCAGGAGTCTGCAGTAGGTACTAAGATGTTTTTGTGGTAAAAATCATTTTTTTTTAAGAATTGGTCCTTCAAATACAAATTAATTGCAAGTAAGATAAGATAAGATAAGATAAGATAAGATAAGATAAGATAAGATAAGATAAGATAAGATAAGATTTTTTATTTGCTTAAAACATGGTATACAAGGTGTTAAATTTTTTTTTTTAGATCGTACATGTTTTGCTTTGTACTAAAGCATGCAAAGTTACTTACTAAAGATACGTTATGACATTGAAATATATTACATTACATTACATAGAATTCGTATTAAAAAACAAAAAATCATTAATGCTATAGAAATTGTTATTATTGAGCCATTTATATAATTGGATTTTAAATAATTTACAATTTAAATTTTTAAACATTTTTGGTAATTTATTATAGAGACGTACACACATAGCCAGAGAGTTTTTATTATATTTCGCTGATCGAGGCAGCACATCCAGCACAAGTCTGTGTTGGTCACGCCGACTTCGAGAGCTTACTTCCTCTGCTCTTTTAAATAGTACCTTGTGTTTTTGAACGAACACGCATGCTTCATAAACATAATGAAGGTAACGGTAGCAAACCAAGCTCTTTAAATATTGGTCGACATGATTCGTCAGATGGAATCTCGTATAGAGCTCGTAAACATTTCTTTTGGGCGACAAATGCTCTATTGTGGTCGGTACTATTTCCCCACATCATTAGTCCATACCGTAGTGAGGACTCAACATATGCGCGATATGACATCACAGCCGTTTTCATATTAGAGACTTTTTTTATTTGTCTCAGAGCATACACAAATTTATTAATTTTATTACTTACAGCATCAACCTGTGCTTTCCAGTCTAAATGTTCGTCAATTACTACTCCTAAAAACTTAGTTCGTGCCACTTGTGTAATTTTCGGAATATCCATTTTAAAATTAAACGTATTATTATAAGATTGATTAAATTGTACATATATTGATTTGTTAAGATTAATAGATAAATTATTATTATTCAACCAGTTAATTAGATCGTCTATTGTTTTATTGATGTCCGCTTCATGATCCGTAATTGAATTATATTTTTTATCGGTAGTCACAATTATGGAAATGTCATCAGCAAAAAGAAAGCATTTGTGATTGGTTACATTAACAATGTCGTTTATGTAGAGTATAAATAATATAGGGCCCAATATGCTACCCTGGGGGACGCCACATGTAATACTTATATAATCAGACGAATATTCTAAATGTTTCATGTTTCATAAGTATGAAACATACTAACCCTAACCTATTTGTAACAACAAAGTTTTCGTCTGTAAACGTACCTATAATCAATCATCTATTTGCAAACTGATCGGGCTTCATCTGTAATCCTGTACTCTTTCTGACGGCATTTAGAAGTAGTATAGCTTCAGTTATTTTAATACTATAAAATACCTTTGAATAATTCAGAATTGCAGAAAATTACAATATTTTTCTGTTGATCTCGTTTCAATAAAAGTAAACTAACGGAAAACGAGTTAATAAACTCAAATGGAGTTGGACAGGACTCTTGGTAAGGCGCAGTGTTGGCAGGTGGAATATGGCAGTGACCGAGTAGATCCAAGAAGATGGAAGTGTCGGTCATCCGGTGGTGAGAAAGGCGGACGATATTGTTGCCATCGCGGGTAGCACCTGGATGAGGCTGGCACAGAAGCGTGAAGATTGACACAAGAAAAGAGAGGCCTATGCTGAGTAGTGGGTGAAGTCGGGCTGTGGATGATGATGATGATGATATTAACTGACTATACTATGCCAGCAGCAGCAGTAGTATGGGAGCAGTGGTAGACCAGAGATAACGGCTACGATTTGCGAGATGTAGGTCGTAATTTCGTCGTGACGAGACCGGCATGTCCTAGAACAACATTTTTTAAGACATGTTACATGACATGTATCAACCCGCACTGGGTCCTCGTGGTGGATTTCAGCCTCTACTCCCTCTCGAAAAGAAAAGGCCTATGTCCCAACAGTGGGAACATTATAGGCTGATCAATGCTATACTATGACATTACCTTACTGCTAAATATTGCCAAAAGCTGCATCGACTGTTCCCAACTTTATCAGAATATCCCTCTGCATCCATCACGTAGGGTTCAGGCAGCGGGCACTTCTTCACATTCTATTCGCGTCAACAAATTACAAACTGAATGCCTTTTTCTCAAGTGGCGCACTAATAGAATAAGAGACCAGCTAAGTACTAGTTTTGTTTACCACTGACATGCGGCCCATCGTACGTTCCTAACAGCTGCAAACACCTCAGCTCCGGATTACTTCGTGGATATATATCTAACGATCTGGATAAATATAATTAGTTAGTTTAATTCCCTTTTTCCAATAGAACAAAGGCAAATACATATTCAGGTAGGATGTTCCATTGCATTTAATTTAGCGATCTCGGAAAAAGTCAAGCGATTAATTAAAATCTGAACTACGGACCACCTTCTTAATATAAGTACAAAAGACAAATGCTCCTAGCTTGTTTAATTAATTGAAAACTTTATCCCGGTCCATGTTCCTTCAATCTTTGACATTTAATAGGTATTTCATATAAAAGCAAAATCCGTCCTGCTGTTAATCCTGAAAATCCTGCTCCGTGCCCTGAATAACAATTAGAAATGTTAAACATTTATGCAAGATGGGTTTGTCACATAATCAAAAAATCTTTTATAAGTAGTATTTTATGGAAATTTTTAATTAAAATCGTTAAAGATTGTAGTACTCGCAATAAGGTGTTATTACAGGCTGGTTTTCGATAGATCCTTTTAAAAAACGCAAAACAGTAGTTACGCTAAAGGGTTACTAAAAAAAACCACTAGGGTACCACCACCTAACAAAGTCAGAGAGAGAAATAGCTAACTTTGAAAAACCGTACTCGTGTGTGTGTGTATGTTGCTACATGGCATTAAATACCATTCAGTAACATACAATTTTTTTACGTATCTTTTTAAATACAAAGAAATAAAATTTCTCTTAGAGATACGAATGACTCCCAAGTGGCGCATTGCACGCTCGTTTGTGACACTCAAATCAGCCGACTTTCAGAAATAGATGGTGCTATTCAGAGACTTTACGAGAAATTTAAAAATTTTGCTCTCTTGCCAGCTCTCGGGGTCTCCGAGCTACTCGAGGTTAAGGGCTGCCCTTCAAGCGCCTGATTTAGCTGTATACAGCGAAAACACCGCTTCAAGTAGAACCTTCCGATCAAGTGTTGCACTTGTGAAAGTTTAATAAAGCGATCCCTTTGTCTATACGTACAACCATGACCGCCTCAGAAAGATTACATGCGTTTGTATATACTTAACCGAGCTCTTTATGCCATTATGACCGTTATTGCTTTGACATAAGGATGTGAATACTATAGAGAGGTCGTTTAAAGCCCGGACCGGCGTGAATGTTTTATTCAGCGGTTTACAGCATCTATATGATTTTCTCCTGACCTCAGGGATTAGTGTGTTAACTTGAGCCTGTTAATTCACATCTACAAGGTAATTCGTTTCACATGACTATGTGAGAAATGTGTGAAAAGCTTATGTCACAATAAAAATATCTTAAGCTGACGGGACATTATATAATTGTATTGTTTTTTGTTACAAAATAATTTGTATAATTATACCATGTTTTATTCGTACTACGTCCACATGAAGTATTTATTCGGCCTTAACTAACTTGAAAATACCGGGAAAAACAAAAAAAAAAAAAGAATTTTAAAAGAAAGGCTTTTCTTCATAATCGTTAGCTTCGGTAATCCTTTGAGATGTAGATGAATAAAACTTTTCATTTAAACATTATGCTAATGAAAGCGAAGTAATTCTAGAATTCCAAATACAATGTAGTATATTTAAAATTAAAAATGTATTGAAAAACCACTCCTAACTTGAATAATAAAGCCGCCAAGTTATCAATCTCCTGCTTAGCGTGTCGATGGCAATCTAAATGGACTCTGCCCAGAATTCGGCTACGTGTTTGGAACGTCTACACCTGACCAGCACCCTAATTGCGTAACACATTTTCGTAAACGATTACGACTAATCTGTTTGATTTTGACGGTTCAAGAACATTCATTGCGTTATTTAGATTGTTGAGCAGAATTTTATCGAACTTATGAAGCAATGGATTAGCAATCTGTTTCAAAACGATTCAGATTCCGATTGATTGTGTATTACGCAATTAGGGTACTGCACCCTAATTGCGTAATACACAATCAATCGGAAAATTCTGCTCAACAATCTAAATAACGCAATGAATGTTGTTGAACTGTCAAAATCAAACAGATTAGTCGTAATCGTTTACGAAAATGTGTTACGCAATTAGGGTGCAGTTTTTATTTACTTCGACTAACCTGGTTTAGGAGTCTGTTTAAAGACTTCCAGGTTACCCAAGGCAACTTATGTCCAGGTGGAAGATCTTCAGAGGGTGGAATGAAATGTTTGGGTAAGGAAGCACTGTCTCGCCACAGCTTCAGGCTCAAGTCTTCAGTTATTCAAGTTATCAATATACCTATAGCATTATTTGACTTTCACTTTTACACTTTTTTTCCTTTAACAATTTTTATCCTCCATCAGCATCTCCCTAGTCTTTTCGCAATTATGTTAAGACCGGCTTTCAGGATAATCGGATGCCGCTAAAAACCAGTATTTTACTGCGGAGAGACGAGGTCAGATAGGCGACCTCCACAACGCAGTTATTGGATAATACGATTCTCTTTGTTACTCGTAGGTACCCAAAGTCGTGTTCAATCTTTCAGGCATCTAACTAATCGTAACGACTGTCAAACTTCTACAAATTACAGCTGAACATGCTTTCCAAGTCACGGAGAGGTCTTGATATGTAATGACTGGTGGCCATCCACAGACCGAATCCGAAAAATGTAGCTTACCTTCGTTAGCCCGAGCGGCTGATATCACTTGGCCACCAGCCATCCTTTTATCTAGCTCCATATTTACCAGTATAGGACGATCTATATCACTAAACGGACCCTAATTGAAAACGATGCGCGTCGTTTGTTTATAACATAGTTTTTCTGGAGCAGTAGTGACCCAGTGGTAACGGCCATGACTTATGAATTTTAGGTCGTAAGTTCGAACCCAGACAGGCTCGTCACCACTGCTCTCAAAACGGTGAAGGAAAACATCGTGAGGAAACCGGCACGTCATAGAACCGAAAATTCAAATACTCGTGACATCTACCAACCCGAACTCGGCCCGAGTGGTAGATTAAGGCCCACTTCCTCTCGCGGAGAACATGCGGATTGTGATGACAAAATATATGAAGACGTAACGACCAATTAGAACAGTGCACCTAGCTTCTGACGTTTCATAAGTGCCCATGTAGGTTTGCGTGAAATAAAATAATTACGTATTTTGGTGGGTTGATTTTGATGTGTTTTTATTTCCTGACAAAAACGTCAAACGTTAAAAAAACACACTGGCGAAATGTGGGTTTACTATAGGTGCGCCTCTGCCCAACCCTTCGAGGAAATAAGGCGTATGTTATAAACTGCAATGTGCCATGTAATAACAAATTATCGTAATAATGTAATTTCCTTGCTAAAAGCAATCAGAGTGGGATGTGTTCCGATAACTTAATTATTTATGAGCAGAATGCAATGCATTTGACGTGATTAGAGAATCACCCAATATTAATTATTGAGTTCATCGGTAGGTATGTAGGTGGTGGTACTTTAGCGGACTAATTGTAATGTCAGTACAAATCTCCGAATAGTACAACAAACTTGTTTGTATTGTTTTTGCGTTTTTGCTTAGATCTTCTAAACTTCATACACCCACCCATCCAACTGCTGGGACACAGGCCTCCTCTCTATAAGAGGGGCCGTAATTCCCGTAATCCGTCTCAAGTCCGCTTAAGCAGACGACAACCGCATAGGTTGACCTGCGAGATGCCAAACAAACAAACAAAACGTAATCCGTCTTTTATAGTTTAGCCTCTGTATTTATTTAGTTTATCAATTCTTATTTATTAAAAAATCGTTTAGTAAGTGGTGTTTGCATTTTCTATATCACCGTTTCTTTCCTATAATGTGATAAATTACGAAAATATTATTTTACACAAAATAAATATATCCCAGAGCAGCCGAATATTCGAGCGCGGTCCTCTCGTCTCAACAGAGTGACGATGACTGATTTGTGAAACATTAAAATGCTTGAAGTTCCCGCAACGTGCGACCGAAGATGACTTCTTTCACGAACTAAAAACGTCGTAAGTTGTTACAGCTTGTAGTCGTATTATAATCCAAAAATTAAAATAATTTAAATAATGCCTCCACATTTTTTTGTTATTTTTATTAATCAATAAAATACAGTTTATAATAATTGTTATCGTACAAACATACCACACCGGTTCGACAGCGGCAACTCGGTGCCACTACACAATTATACATGAAAATTTGTTTAGTATTTTTTTCAGATCGCACTGCAATCCAGAGAGTATATTTGTTAAACCTTCGAGCACGTTTTCGCATTTATTTCTATGGGTAAATCATTCATAATGTATGCATTCCCACATCCGCGCTTCATAAGCATTATTGGTTGAAGGGTCGATAAATGAGGGTAAGCAGGTCAAAACACACAACGACTTCGGTCTTACGTATTTACGCATATTACTTACATTATGGTAATTCTCAATTATAACACGTAAACGTAACTTGTACAAATACTCATCAAATTTTTATTTTATTAGTCATTAGCACATTAAGTACAAATCGAAAAAACGTGAAAAAAAGGGGTAACTTCGTGATGTTTTTTATCGAGCAAATTTAAATATTTTTGTTTCTGTTCCACAAAAAGTTTGGATTGTAGTTGTGTATGTAGTTACTCATATTATTTTTCTTTAAAACCTAACTCTTATCAAATTCATGAAAAATCATATTGAAATAGCAATTTTGGTTAATAAAGGAATGATTACGATAATAATAAAATTGTATTATGACCCGTGTATAGCTGATGCGAGGATTTTGTATAAAAAACGATGCGTATTATTTATTTATTTACCAAATTCAAAACGAATAATTACACATACAGCCTATTCATATATCTATCGATTCTACGTTTTCTTTTTTCGGATGACTACTTACAATGACGAAAGACTCTTTAGAAACTAAGTTCCTTTTTTGCAGTTATAATATAATACTCGTCTTTGAATAATGCTGTATACGGAAAACACTGCCGAACAACAAAACTTCGCAGTAGTAAACTTTGTTAAATCAAAAGTGCATTCGGCGTTATTGAAAACGTGTGAAGAATGCCACGGTACCGTGGAACTATTCGCGGAACTTGGGGATTGGATAAGTTCTCCAAGAGAATTCTGCATTGTATTATAGTAGACAATATATACCTATTCTAGCTGACCCGACAGACTTGTCCTGTTCGAATTCCAATAAAATGGTTCATAGAAAAACCATATAGAAGAGGACGATGAGTTATTACTGAATGTGAAAAAATAATGTGGAAATTTTCTTTCCACAAAATCCTTGTTCAAAAGAAGCTAAAACGAAAATTCAAGATGACGGCTGCCAAAATTTAAAAATGACGAAAAGTTTATAAAAATTTGGCTGCATCTTTCATTTTCGTTTTGACCTTACAATTGGCTTCAGCAGCTCTCGTTCTATTATTGCAACATTTCATTAGGTATATAATGAAATGTCGCACGGACAGAGGCGTAACGCGTTTTTCGGTGACGAATTATAAAATTTTCTAAAATGTTACTCTTAGATACCGCAAGGTCCGTTAAAGAACTTCGTTCCAAAAATAACCAAATTGGTCTAGCAGGTCTCAAGCGATGCGTTTACCAACGAACAGCATTTCAGTTTTATCCGTAAAAACGTCTGATATAGTAAAAGGATAGGAAACTCTTTCAGATCAGTTTGAACGGTAAACTGTTGATTTACATCCCGTGGTCATTTCTATGTTTACCCTCTATCGAAAACCTATTAAAAGACAAAGGTGACATAAAATAAAATTACTAATCATAGAGTTGAAAATTGAGAAATTGTTAAAAGTATTTATATTATATTCATCCCCTGACGGACTGATTCGTCGGTCGCAAGGTAGGGCAAAGTCTTATTGGATCATTCTATTAGAAATTTCTCAGTAGCAGCCTGGAGTCTGGATTAATTCCCGGTTGAAGGCTAGGCTCGCCCGCAAATACATGGAACTTAAACATAATTGGCGAAATGTGGGTGTACTATAGATACACCTCTGCCATAGCTTTCTTGTACCTATAACAGGTGTGATGTAATGTTATGTTGCGTATAGTAATTTTATGATAATTGTGCCTAAATAGAAAACTTAATTATAGTTTATTATTAAATTAACCTTATTAAAAAATTATATAAGAATTAACCATTTTATCGATAAAACTAAACAAAATACTATAAAACTGAATAAGTTTGTCTATTCTGGCCAAAATACAAGAAGAGAAGAAGAGAGATGAAGAGGCTGACAAGAGCTAAAGCGCGGACACCGTCAGTCTATCTGTGACCGCGCTTTAGCTCCATACAGCATAGAAAAGAATGAGAAGCGCGGTGACACAACGCGGGTAATTTACAGCAAAAATAAAGCGATTATCTATTTATGAAAAAAAAAATTTTGGGCACAAAAATAAAACACTACTTTAAATTACGTAAAAATGTAGCTTGTAGAATAATCTCACAAAAAATCAGAATGATTACATGTATGTATTTTATGTATTTATATTATGATAACATATTATGTATTTTTAGCAATCGGAAGTGAAAAACAAATAAAAAAAAACAATAACGGATTTACCTAAAACTAATTTATTTACAAACAGACTTATTTTTAACAATTATTCAAGGAATCATCAATACTTGAGAAATCACAAACAAACAACCGTTAATAATCAAAATAATTATCACCAACACAAAATATAACACAAAGTAAAATACGAAATAAAATTATGTAGCGTGGGTACCAACAACCTTACCGACCGGCGACTCAGCAACAAAAGGACGGTACGCTTTTTTTTTTTTGTATGGCATCTCGTAGTTGACCTTGAGAGGTCGTGACTACTTAACCGGACTATCCTGTGGCTGCCTTAAGCGGACTCAAAGCCTCCAGCCAGGGGCGTAAAACTACTTACATTACTAAGCGAACGCTCGCTAAGGGCACCCCCTGTGGGGTACGGACCTCGGCTTAGGGCGTCGCTGACGGGAGGACAGCAAGATGGGACAGGCTGGATCTGGATTATATTATTATTATTCGGGGAATTTAAAACTACAGGCTCAGCTACGGCGCGGGCTGGCACTTCGTCGAGCAAGGGTCGGGGGGGACAATTACGTCGGGATCTTCGCGAGGAACCTCGGCGGCGAGGTCGGAATGTCGGTCTGTGTTTGTGCACTGTACTGGTGGCCCTACTGCTCTCCTGAATGAGAGTTATTTGGTCATCGGGATCGGTGAGGACATGCTTGGGACGGCGGACATGACTAATGGAGGAGGGAATATAGCTAGCGGCTTTCACAACCAGAGGGTTGCGGTGATTCGCGGCGGTCTCGAAGAAACGCTTTGAAATGCGTTTCATAAACTGACGGATAGTGGGAATCCTGAGGTCTACGTGGAGGATTTCGTTGCGAACGTACCAGGGGGAGCCTGTAATCCTACGGAGGAACTTGTTCTGGAGGGTCTGCATTCTATTGAAGCGAACGGGCTTGGCGTGTGCGAAGACTGCACTGGCATAGGTCATGATCGGGCGAATGCACGCTGTGTAGATACGCAATTTGCACTTTAGTGACAATTTGCTACGTGCATTGAGGACGAAGTGGAGTCTACCTAGAGCGAAGGCGACGCGCGAACGAGCCGCCTTAATGTGCTCTGAAAACGAGAGGTGTTCGTCGAGAACTACACCATGATATTTGGCTCGCTTCTCCCAAGGGATCGGCTTGCCGAACATGGTTATCGGTCGAGGGGGGCAGGGGGTATGACGCGGCTTCGAGAATAGAACCGCTTGACTTTTGTCGGGATTTACTTCAATTCTCCATTTCCTAAACCAGGCGCCAAGCTTGTTGACTTGGGTTTGGAGAGTGCGAGATATCGAGTCTGGGGACGGTTCGCTGTCAAGCGCTCGCTTTTATAAGAATCGACGGGTACCCATACTAGCAACACTAAGTTCTGCTTATAGTATGGTTTTTAATAGTTAAAACATTTTTTTGAGGTATCTTCGTGTTTTTTTTTTCTATTGTATCAAATGTGTTGTATTATGTTTTCAACACACTATCTGGCATATATCCTAAAGAATATCTATTTTTCTGATTAATAAATTCTGATTTGGTTTACTGCAGTAGATCATATACTTTTAAGCATAATAAAACTTGCGTTTGGGTCCTGTAGTCCCCGTAATATAATTTATCATTTTCATTTCCATGTTCTACAATAAATAGATCAAAAGCTTATTGATATCAGAACGGCATTATGCATCGATGCGGCTCAAAGCCAATGCAAGTTGTGACGTCATCGGCTGTAAAGATAGGCATACGACAGAAGGGTAACTAATTAGGGCAACATGCAAGATTATGTGGGCGCCAATCTACATCTACATATATAATTTATATTTATACATATAATATAATAAATCTGTAAACGAGGCGTTTCTCTACATCGAAAAAAAATCCAGATTTTTTTTTGGGGTATTAAAGTTTATCCAACAGACACCATTACTATACTACCTTGTTTGTAATTTTTGTCTGTTTGTCTGTTTGGATGTGAGAGATTATTAGACCAAGTATCAATCAAAAATTACGCCACCAATAACGTTGACTCTTATACTCAAATATTGTGTAAAACTCGGAGTAATTATTCGTTTTTCTTTCATTACAACATCGCTTCGGTCTATCAAAAGAGAGCAATTTTAGTTTTCAAGAAGAACTTTGCATAACACATACACGTAATGACATCTATTGACGCCAAATGGTACTAACGAATATATGTGAAAACAATAGTGTATAACATTTTATAAAGGTAAAGTGTGTTATTAGAAAAAATAATGTTAGTGATTATGTTAAGATTTTCCGCAGAAAAGTGACACTCATTCGTTTATTAATACTAAATTTTTGAACGAAATTTACGTAATAACTTAGTCGGAAATAAAGTAGTTTTGTCAGTAGTTTTGGAGCAGTCTTTTTATTTTTTGGTTGGGAAATCATCAAAGGACTTCTCCCGCTCAGGGTAGGGCGGGAGGACGTGTCAGACTTTTACTGACTAAAACCCACCCGTGTTCCTTCAGTTGCCTGTGCCAGGGCCATGGTTATCTCTTTCGAATTTCCCGCGACCCTGAGGCGTCGGCCCTATCCGTCGGAACACGACGCGCCGTCGACCCGGGCCTGGTCCTTACCGTCTGCAAGCCCGCACCTACGGTGGCCGGAAATCTGCAGAAGCCGCCTCAAGGCAGCCCCAGCCCGCTCCATTCTGGGGGAGTTCAGTAGTCTGGACTTGGCTCTTGGAATATTTGATTCTGGGATCTCTCTAGAGTTCTCATCTCATTGTTCTCACTCAGTTCTCTCTCGAATTTTTTCAAGAATATCTGAAGATTCTTTGAGGTATCTTTGTAACTGCATATAACAAGGAAGAAGTTCTCAATTCGTCTGTTTTAAGGGTTCCGTAGCCAAATGGCACATAGAAACGGAACTCATATAATTTCGTCCTGTCCGTCTGTCCATCCGTATGTCACACAGCCAATTTACTCGGAGGCATGTTTTGTGTTTTATTTAACGGTGGATAACCCCACCGATAAATAGTAGTTTTGTGTATTTCGGGAGTTAAAAGAGGCAACATTTTCGCTATGGGTATCATCTACATCGTTTTTGTGGACGGTGCCAAAATAAGAAAACAAAATCCAAAATGGCAGAAGACGTTTCTTTTAAATCATAATAATATTATGTTGATAATGTCAAAAGTAGTTTTTTTTCCTGTTTTTGATCATTATTTTTCAACAGCGCTCTTAAAGCGTGATCCTACTTCACGACGACAACGCTTCAGCACACTCCTCCGGACGGGCAGTCGATTTATTGAGTACGGCAGGTGCAGCCTGGCGCCTTGATTTTTCTTTATTCTCAAAAATAAAAGTGACACTTCAGGGTTTGTATTGTCGAAAGGAATGTGGATAGAACCCCGGGTCGACTCTTCCTTTTCAATGAAGGAGTGGTTCATACACATTCTATATGCGACACAGTGTTGTTTTCCGAAATGCACGTGAACGAAGTCGTGTGCATGTCGGAAGCTGGTATACACTAATATAATAAAGCTAAACGTTTATTTTTTGTTTGAATGCGCTACTCTGCAGATTAGTTTTTATTTTTGTATTTGATAGCCCAATTATTGAGAAAGGTTTTAGACTATTTAACATCACACTATGACCCTAAGAAGCCTAGCAAAAAGAATAAAAGGCGGGCGATGCGATGCGTCGCGGTGGGTTGCCTGCGGTCCAAAGGAGTTTTATAAAAATGTCGCTGTTATTTTAGAACTGAAATCACTTAAATTTATTTTGACCAGTCATCGTTTTGACAAAAATGAGTAAGTAGCTACCTACTTCAACGGCAATAGAACAGGATGAGCACATTTTGTAAATATGAATATTTTTGGAGACAAATTGCCTCTTTCCAAAGTTGGAATTAAGTTCACAGATTACTTAAAAAGGGCTCTCGTAAAGGACTTAAAGTTGAAAGGGGTAGTGTGGGTACTTTGACCTTAATTGAAGACAGGCTGTCACCTGTTTTTGTTTTTAATTAAGGTAAGTTAAGTCAAGAGAGTATTCTTGGTCGAAGCTACAATCAAAAGAAAATACTTCATCTCAACTTAACCAACGAAGTGACAGAGAATTTAATTTAAACAAAAAAACAAAAAAGTGTTTGTACAGTACTATTATAGACCAATGCATATTGGTGTATATTATACACCAATGCGCAATCCTTCGAGGAAACCAGGTTAGGTCGTGTTATACAGCATGTAACAAATACCCTGTCCGATCCTGTAGGGTATTATTTGGTATCGTACTGCGTACACAAATACGTAATCATTGAATGGATACGAGATTACTATTTTTCCCCAATGTATATAATAAATTTAAATAATTTAAAATAATCATACCAAAGACAACACTGATCGCTCGACAAAGTTCACCTACAGTTTCGTGTCAAAGAAGCCGCCTGAGCGAGGCGGTGTTTTGTCGCATGCCGCCAAACGAACTTATGACTAAAGGCTCCCACAAAACGGCGCGACGCCACAGCGCGACACAAAGGCACCGCTCGTAGCGCGACACGCGGTGCCTGTTGTTTTGTGTCACGCCGTGGCGTCGCGCCAGTGTGCAAGGGACTTCAAGAAACCTACGTTATGCCTACGCGTAGGTATCAGCTGATATTGTATTGTAGGCATAGACGCTTAGTGACCCTGATTTCTGACCTGATTCTGTTTATCAAGAAACAATTATTTTTGAGTTAATACTCGTAATATGTGCTTTTGGCAATGTAGGTACCGACTGTAGCTATAAGTTTATTAAAACATTTACTTGTTGCATATCTCGGCGATCGTGTCTCACATGTCTACCTCCAACATTTATCCACATTTGACCCTTTTTTATTAAATTTTCACGTACTCTTCGCAGCGCACTTGTGTACGATTTGATTGAGTCGAAAGCTTCCACAATCCGAACTCTTACTTCGATTTCTGAAACACACCCACTTTCAAAAACCATGTGTTTAGCATGACCCCATGAATAAACATAAACGTATTAATAATTCCTGATTGGAATACGACATTGTTCACGATACATTAGTGGCACGTGATACGTACGCACATCCGATCGAAAGCTATCTCCACGTGATACTGGCAACAAACAAGTAGCGTGCCAGTAGGCAACCAGTCGGCTACATCAAAGGGTCGATGACTCGTTAAAAGAGTGCCTACAGCGCGGCTAGTGCAGGGCGGTGTCCTTTGAAATAAAAATAGGTAAAAATGAAAAGATTTTGCCGGCCGGTGGAGTGTCGTCAACTTATGAAAATTTACCATACTTAGTGTTAAATTTCGCATGGTTCATAAAAAAATAAATAATAACTTTTGGTTTCTATGAGTTTCATTTTTTTTTACTTTTTTTCAAGTACGTTTGTTAAACCAGGAATACGCCTATAATGGATCGGACAGGGTTTTTGTTACATGGTGTATAATGCGTACATCTTAGTTTTGCTACAATTATAATAAGAAACAATTACGAGTATTCTATCTATGTAATAAACTTACAGTGTGACTATTTACATAATGAATACCACTACCTATTAACTATTTAATTTACTACGTAACTGTTGTAGGTAACGGAACTTATAAGATCACTTCGTTGTCTGTCTGTATGTCAGTCTGTCAAGTCCCTTTTTCTCAGGAACGCGTATAGGTATCAAGTAGAAATTAATATCAAACACGTATTTCTACGGTCTCTTGGAGCTCTAAAATCATCAAGCTTCTAAGTCAACGCAATAAAAAATACGGCGATTTATGCGACATACTCGTATTTTGATACTCGCAAATAAATCGAAACCTATCGGGTACATTCCGTTGACCTAGAATCATGAAATTTGGCAAGAAGCAAGGTCTCACACACGGCAAAGAAAAAAGTCCGGAAATCATAAATTTATAGTTTTATCACATCAAAAGAACACATTTTTTGAGATTAGAAACTTAAATTTGCAGTTGGATAATTGACCGTCTCGTTGGTCTAGTGGTCGTAAGAGCTACTGCTGAGCACGAGGTCCTGGGTTCGAGTCCCAGGTCGGGCAAAGTGGTATTTGTTTTTTATCTGGAATTTCTCAGTAGCAGCCCGGAGTCTGGACTTGTGCCCGGTTGATGGCAATAGGCTCGCCCCCTATTACATGGGACTTAATCATAACTGGCGAAATGTGGGTGTACTATAGGTACACCTCTGCCTAACCCTTCTGGGATCATAGGCATGATGTTATGATGTAATAATTGACCGTGACGTATATCGATGAATGGGAGAACATGTATGTCAACTACAATGTTAAGTTTGTTCTTGGGATAAACTCATCCCAACTACGGAATCCTTCGTTGTGCGTGGTCCGACACGCACTTGGCCGGTTTTTTTAAATATTACTACTGTTCTGGTCCAGATTGCTTAAATAGTTACTATGATTAATTATCATATTTATAATCATTCTCCCGCTAATTTGGGATCGACGCAACTTGTTTTTTCGTCAATATTTCTCTATTTGTTGTCATCTCGGTAGTTTTCCCCTTTTTGCCATTTCATCTTTCACACAGTTGATCCATTGTTTCTTTGGTCTTCCGTTACTCTTATAGCCATCCACATTCATACCCAAAACTTTGCTCACGACATTTTCCTTACTCCCCCGCACTACATGTCCGTTACATTTTATTTAAGAGAATGAAAATTTCATCAAGCAAAGAATACTGCTCGTAACGTTAACGAACGTCACCGACCTACACGTCATAAAGTTTTACAGACACAGTCGTCTTCAAACATTAGAAACGTTAGACTCTAAGTTCTACCTTTAGACTTTAGAGTATTAAAGGTAATATTTTGACTATGATACAGATAGGCAGGAACCTACTTACACTAAAACCTACAAAGTTAGTCATGGACACACTTAGGAAAGTCTTGGTGTCAAATTATGAAGTTCCGTCTTTTAGAAAACATCAAACAAGCAATTCAAACAAAAAAACAACGGATGGATGAATTTTAGCCCGGAATATCCTTTTACCGAAGCTATTACCCACCATCGCTATCTTAATATACTCATAAGTTCATGTCATCGTGAGATTGTTTGGCAAGAACTGCTGATTTATTAGCCCCTATATTCCCAAACCATTGTTCGTTGAACTTTACTAAAACTTTGATTCTCACGACATCCCTTGTTAGAAATAAGATCATTATATTAATTTTCCTCATCTCTGGCGAGTTTGTTCGTGTAATAAAGAAGATATATTTGATCCACATCCCTTCGGACCGACCTAAAAAACTGGCCAGTGTTGGTACCTTATCTGAAGCTTACCGTTTTTCTTCAAGTATTTCCGTTGAGAATATAAGTCAGAAAATCATTTTCAACATTCGCCTTTCTTCTATTAACTGACGCTACACTAACGAGGCTTATGTAGTGGTTGTTTTCAAGAACCTGGTAGTATACAACAAAACATTTTTTTTTTTCTGTAAGACTTGTTCATTTTGTTCAGCATATAAAAGTGTCTTTTCAAATCGTCTGGCAGACTTAATTATAATAATAATGTGACCTCTTGAAAGCTGAAAAAGATAAGCGGATTAAGTACTTATCTTGACCTGGCTGGCTTGGTGGTTGACATCTGGGATGAGGATACAGCATTTATTGTGTTGACAGTCGTGACGGCCAATGGAATAATAGTCAAGAACCTCAACCAACACCTGTAACACCTACGAGTATTGTCAGGACCCTGTTCCGGATACCGGTGGGCTACTATTTTTTCATGCTTTTTTATTATTTACAAATATATTTAACATGTAAATGATATGTATATAATTGAAATAACGGAAATAATCTGGTACCCATGTAAGCGTCTTTTGAATTGATAAAGTCTTCGATACAAGAAAGAAAAAACTTATGTAATATACTTAAATATTCTTTGAACTTGAAATACGTGGGACACTCGGAAAGTTTTGCAAAATTAAAAATAAATGTTCAATAGGTATATTTTTTTTATTAAATCTTTTCAAAGTAGCCTCTATACACAGTTTCATGCGTCTGAACCAGTTTTCGAAACACTTTTACCAGTCCACCGTAGACACCTCGTTTACAGCCTGCTAGAACGCTGACAGCTCATTTTTCGGGGACGAAAATTGTATCCCATTGAGCAGATTTCTTATTTTTGGGAATAAAAAGAAGTCACACGGTGCTAGGTCAGGGCTGTTAGGAGTTTGACCGGCGTGCTGTCCATGAAGTCCCTCGTTTTGAGCGCGGTGTGCGAAGGCGCGTTGTCGTGGTGGAGCAGTAGCCTGCGGAGCCCTGTGTTTGATCACTTGTTGCTCACAACAGAGAAAACTTCTGCCACGCATTTGGTAGTATCACATTCAGCGCTGATGCTTCTTTGGTTCCGTAAAGGAATTGACACCAAGTAGCCAGTCAAATTGAAAAAGCTCGCGATCAATATCTTGCCCCCGCTTCTAGATCGCTTCGCTTGGGTAGTTTTGAAACACCCAAACCGTCGACTGGCGCTTCGTTTCTGAAAGAAAGAAAGAAAGGTTTTTAAAAAAAAAAAAAATTAGAATGAAGGAAAAAATATTTAAACTAACATCCAAAAAAACGGTAATAAGACCTGTGTGTGCGTGTTTCTGGATCGTAGTATTGATAAATCCAAGACTCATCACCTGTAATGATGTCGTAAACACGCCGAGACGAGCTTGTTTCAAATTTGTTTATCATTTTCACGGCACGATTCCACCCGGGCCTGCTTCTGAGCATCGGTGAGGTTGAGCGACACCCAGCGTGAAACTATCCTTCTCACTCGAAGATGCAAGTGTAGAATTTCGTGAAGGCTTCCCGATCCAACCTGCAGTATGTGCTGAATATCTTGATACGTAACTCGCCTATTACCTTGGATTAAATTTTTGGCTGGCACGTTTTCTTCCGTAACATCCGACAAAGGGCGACCACTTCTTTCTTCATCCCCCAAAGTTAGTCGACCGCGCTTGAATTCGTTATACCAACGATACACGGTTGCCTTAGACCCTTCATCGATGAATGCCATTTGAAGTCTATCGCACGATTCGTCGGGTTTTAGGCGACACTTGAAATCGTTAAAAATCTACCCTGCGAAAATGTACCCGGCGCAGATCCATTTTTATGAGACACGTTATTTTAAATTAGCTCGCAAATAATGTGGAGGGAAATTTTAAATTGGAACGTACCTGTTTTTATTTACAATTGATCTCCTCCTTTTTTTAAGTCAGTAAGAATTTCATTTTTTTTTGTGGCCTTTGCGGTGGTCGGTTACGTAGTTGGGCGATGGGAACTTAGTTTCGGTGATATTTTAGTACTTACATCTTATTATGAAAGTATCTTAAACGTCTTTTACTTTACGTCTTTACTTTTCCTCGTGTAGTGCATTAGACTTGCATCCCATTCAGATTAATCTATTAACCTACTTATTTTATTGTCTCAATTTTTACAACTGTTTGTCACTCTTGTTTTATGGGTGGCATTAACTTTTAGTGTGTAGGCACACTTGAGTATCGATAATTCGATACAGTGACATATACCTCTCGTATATGTTTTAACTGAATCTTGGATATTATAGGGAGAGAATATATAATCCATTTTCATCTAACCTTCCTGATTTTCATTGAATCTGTATGAGTTAGTAAGTTAGGGGTTAATGCAAAATTGCCTGTTTTATAATCAACTTTAAATGGTCAAATTTGTGTGTGTTGGTCCTGAAAAAAATGTATGTCATAGATACCTACGCAAATTGTAATTTGAAAAAAAAGGATCGATTTTAAAAGCAATTTTCGTCTCATTTCCTAATTACAGCACAAAATAATATGAAAATTTTATGTACGATGGTAAAGTCAAGGAATTAAACGGTTTGATTTTTGAGATTAATAGTTTTGACGCTTCCGGACGTCCTAGTGAAAAACCCTTATAGGATCACTTGTGTGTCTGTCTGTATGTCCGTCTGTCACATCCAATTTGCTCCGAATCTAGAAGACTGATTAATATGAAATTTGGTAGACATATGAATTTCTGTGACCCAAGCATAGTCGTATAACGTAAACAAACGAATTTTTAATATGGGGTCACTTTTGGTTTTTCACAAAACCTCTTGAGAGGTTTTCATTTACTTCAACTAGGTGCCTACACCTTGTACCTATACCTATTATAATTTACACTCATCAATGATCTCAAATTCAAAAGATAATTTCACAAGATTTAGTCAAAATCTACTTTGCATAAAGATCACACTTCAAGATTTGTTCGAATACTTATTAGCACACATACATTACCTTCATCTATTATGCAATTCATTTTCGAACAACGAACCAGCACTTTGGGGTAAACTAACTAACTACCCACAACCGGAACAAGGATGCTGCCTATCTCTAATTAAATTTCCTTTATAATTTCTCTCGTTAGGCTTAGCACGTTTGTCTTCCGTGACGGAATTATGTTTTAATTAATACAATGTGTAACCACTGTCATCCGCAAAGCTTGGATTTAGGAATTTCATTGTTTTTCATTTTTTATTTCAAGTTTGAAATGTCTTAAATGTGTGAAACATTTAATAAAATGTTTTATGATGGTTTCCTATGTTGCATATTTTACACATTAAACAAATAAATTGTATTCCTGAGGCATTTTCAACTAGACAACGTTGCAGAGGCAAAACATGGCAGGTGCAACAAAAGGGATAGATAACTCTGAAATAACTATAAAAATACGAGAATAGACACATATATAAATATAATAAACTTTGTCTGGAGAAATAACGATCGAAAAGAACGGTATTTAATGTTCAAAAGTCTTGGATAAAGAAGGTTTTGTTGAACAATAATACAAATGACTTACTCCTGTATTTACCTGAGCAATCTTACTTAAGTAAGTACCTCTACACATCACCATGAATGGTGGGGTTTACTTTTTTCAGGTGGAAATCCTAACGGACGCTTTTGGTTTAAGTAATAAAAAAGCTATAAAAATCATGTAAAGTCAAGGAAATTTGCTGTTAACCAAATTGACTACCAACACAAGTAGTCCGTAAATTAAAATCACAGCTGTCTTACTTCGACAGTTGCATGAAGTGACTATGAGGTGTTACTTTGCTTATACAAAATTACTGACTAGCTAAGCTCAGCATTCTTTAATCTTTATAATTATTTTTGTTTCAGGTAAGTGCTCTCTTACTAGCACAGCACATCGTACCGCGAACCACCGCCGCCGTACCGTAAGTTTTATACTTATATTACGTATACACACATATATTTACCTACGTGTTAAACTTCAAATTTCTAAACGGTCAAGAAAATAAATCTAAATAATGTCACACAATATTTGAAAAAATAAAGATTGCATTTAAGTATTCAGATTTTTTATGCCAGCGAACAATATTTATCCTATGCTGTCATAAAAATGGTCTACCCTTTCAACTTTCAGATCCTCTCGTAAACTCTCACAATATTATATACAAAAATTACCCGCCTCTTTGTTCAGCTGACTTTAGTAAAGCCTAAACTATCATATGAATACCGTACGCTTACATCACAAAAACAAAATATACTTACAATAGACATACCGCAGAACGACGTTCCTTTTCACATGAGCACAAAGCAAATATAGAATGAAAGTTTATCTGATATGTTAAAAATTATGTTAATATGTCCCAGGGCTAGAGAATTTATAGTAAGAGACAAATTACACGTGTTTCATTAGCCTGCATGGAATTTTGAAAAAAATCCTGTTATTTGCAGAAAGACTGAAAGGGTCACTAATGATGTAACTAATATTTTATAACAATATAATTTAGGACTGCCTCGTTGGTCTAGTGGTGGCAACCGCTACTGTTGAGCATGAGGTCCTGGGTTCGATTCCCAGGTCGACCGACTGTTGTTGGGTTTTTCTATCTGGAATTTCTCAGTAGCAGCCGGGGTCTGGATGTGTGCCCGGTTGATCGCAATAGTCTCGCCCCCTATTACATGGGACTTTACACCTCCGCCCAAGCCTTCGGGAAAACAAGGCTAGATGTTGTGTAATATAATTTAAAAGTGTCCATGAAGTTCCTGGTCCGTGCTTCTCCATAGGTTCCTACAACGCTTTTGAATGGACAACCTGCTTCATATTCCTGACTGACTAACTCATTCAAAATCCTTCATGCCTGTTATTGGCTCACCCTAATTTAAGGGAGGTACCGACATGAAATGAAGCCATTCTTTTATAATACAACGCACTTCCATCACGTTTTGTTATAAGACGGAAACATTATAAAAACCCTATTAAGCTGAGGATACACAAAAGAAGTACAAGTAGGACGGTCTTGAGAAAATAAAAACGCCAAATTAGATGGTGCTCCATCTTCCGACTCCCGTTTGGTAAAGCCGTGCACATAATATTTACAACGTCAGAACGAAAAAACCGAATTTAATTTTTTGTTTGTTTGTTTGTTTGGCATCTCGCAGGTCAACCTATGCGGTTGTCGTCTGCTTAAGCGGACTTTCCTGTGGATTCCCTAATAAATTAAGGCCTCCAGCCAGGACTTAAACTTATATACTAACTAAAACTAAGCGACAGCGCTAAGGGCACCCCCTGTGGGGTACGAACCTCGGCTTAGGGCGTCGCTGGAAGAGGGCAGCAAGGGACTAGCTGGATCAGGATTGATATTAATTAGGGACGAATTTAAAGCTACAGGCTCAGCGGCGCGGGCTGGCTCGAGCAAGGGTCGGGAGGGGCGTCGATTTGGGCGTCGCGGCGGGCCTCGGCGGCGAGGGCGGTAGGACGGCGATCGGGTTTTGGGCTTATGTAGCGTGCTAGTGGCCTTACTACTCTCCTGGAGGAGGGTAGTGGCGTCGTCGGGGTCGATTAAAGTATGCCTTGGTCGGCGAATACTGCTAATGCGAGAGGGAGTGTAGCGGGCGGCCGCTGTAATCAGGGGGTTAGAATGTTTAATGCCGCAGTCGAAGAAACGCTTTCATGAACTGTTTTATGGTTGGCATTTTGAGGTCGACGTGAAGATCTATATTACGGACATAGAAGGGGGCACCCGTGACCCTTCTGAGGAAACGGTTTTGGAGGGTCTGCATCTTATGGAGATGACGTGGGTGAGCGTGCGCAAATACAACGCAGGCATAGGTCATGATGGGACGGATGACTGCGGTATAGATGCGGAGCTTGTATTTGAGTGACAGTTTGCTACGGGCTGTCAGTACGAATTGGAGCCTGCTAAGAGCGAAGGAGGCGCGCGCGCTAACCGCCTTAATATGAGCCTTAAAGGTAAGGTTCTCATCGAGGATCACGCCTAGGTATTTGGCTTGCTTCTCCCAAGGGATTGGCTTGCCGTACATAGTGATCGGGCTGGGAAGTGGGGGAGGGAGTCGACGACGTCTCGAGAAGAGAACCGCCTGACTCTTATCGGGGTTGACCTCGATTCTCCATTTCCGAAACCAAGCGCCTAAGACGTTTGCGGAGGTTTGGAGAGTACGAGCTATAGCGTTGGGACAGTGACCGGTATAGTAAACGGCAGTGTCGTCGGCGAAGAGAGCCAACTGAGCCTTTTTACTTTTTGGGATATCGCTAGTGAACAGCGTGAAGGCGAGAGGAGATAGTACGGAACCCTGAGGGACACCGGCGCGAATAGGATGAGGGGACGAGAGTGCTCCCTCGACGCGATAGCGAAAGGTCCGGTTCGACAAAAAGTCTCGTAAGATGAGCACGAGACGATCTGGCACTCCTAGTTGGTAGAGCTTGTATATCAAGCCGTTGTGCCAGACTTTGTCGAAGGCTTTCGCTATGTCGAAGAATAGCACACCCGTCGTCGCGTTGCGCTGCAGACCAGCGCATAAGTGCTCTACGATACGGTGGACCTGTTGGGTGCCCGAGTGTTGGCTACGGAATCCAAACTGCTCGTTGGGTATGAGGCTCTTTGCTTCGGCGTAGTCTTTGAGACGCTTATAAATAAGCCTCTCGTAGATTTTGCCGAGGACATTGAGTAAGCTAATAGGGCGGTAGCTGGAGGGCTCAGACTTTGGCTTGCCTGGCTTTGGGATACCGATGACGGTGGCTTCTTTCCATGCTTGTGGGAAGATGTTGTTGCTCAAGGCGCCATTGAAGATGGCGGTCATAAGCATTATTAGCGGGGCAGGAAGGAGTTTGTATACCTTATTGGTAATACCATCCGAACCGGGGGCCTTACGAGCGTGGAGCCCTTTAATGATGTCGTGCACTTCGTCTGGAGTGACGGGAGGCAGAGGATCATCAGGGTCTTCGACGGGAGGGAGGCTCTTCGTTCGACTTCAGCGTCGACCTTGTTCAGGTGAGCTTGGTCTACTGGTTGGGAGCTGGGAGAACATTGGGACTCTAGACTGTCGGCAAGACATTCAGCCTTATCGGGACTGTCGAAAGCGACACTATTGTCGGGGCGGATGAGAGGAGGCATAGAGACCTCTTCTGAGGAACGCAATTTCCTCTGTAATTGCCAGAAGGCTTGATGAGTGGGCTCGAGTTCGCTGAGCATCTTGTTCCAGCCCTCAGAGCGAACCTCCCCTATGCGTTTCTTTACAGCATGCTGTAAATGGCGCATGTGGGCTTTGTTCGCGTCACAAGGGAAGGAGTCGTAGGCACGGATGGCCGCGTTCTTCTCGGTTATCAGGTCACGTACGTCAGCAGGTAGTTTCCAGCGATGGTCTTCCATCACCGGAACTTCCCGTGAACAATCCGTCAATACGGATTGTACGTGCTCTGTAAACGAGTCGATTGCGGCCGTCGTGTCGGCGACTGACACTAAGTGATCGGGGATGGTGTCTAAGTGAGGCGACGTGGTGGATTTCAGTCTTTCGCTTACTTTCCTCCAGTCGGTTATCGTCTGGGTCTGAGGGGGGCGGTTGGGGTCGATCGGGCCCAAGTAGGGTGCAAGATGCATGACTACAGGGCGGTGGTCAGAGTTTAGCTCGTGGAACGACTCAATCGATTGCAAACGGAGGTTCACATTCTTGAGCAGCGCTACATCGAGAACATCGGGAAGGTGATTAGGATTACCTGGGAAGTGAGTCGGGCTCATTGGAGCGATGACGTCAAAGTTAAGGGATTCGCCTAACTTGAAAACTAACCTACCTCTGGTTGAAGTTGTGGTACTATTCCACGCCGGGTGCTTGGCATTAAGATCCCCCGCCAAGATGACGGAGTCACTCATACCGAAGAGGGCAGTGAAGTCCTTTTGGAGCGAGATGGGATCCTCCGGACCATTGTCTGGTGGAATATAAGCAGAGATGATGGTGATCGGTTGATGACCAGTCATGCCGAGCCGACAGATAGAGGTCTCCAGATGGGAGAAGAGAGAAGGTGGGTCGATAGGTATGCAATACAAGGATTTCCTAAAGTAGTGTGCCGCCCTTGTGGCATCGAGACCTGTCATTGCGAACTAGTTTATAGTTGGCAATATTCGGGTTTCGGTGATGCGGTTTTAAAAAGGTTTCCTGTATGAGGAGGATGTCAAGCTGATGGTCGCGGAGGAAAGCGGCGATCTCATCGCGTTGACCTGAAACGCCATTTGCGTTGAAGAAGCCTAATTTAAGGGATCGGGGTTTGTTACTGTTTACTCTCGTATTATCCATTGAGAATTAATATTTGAGTGAGTGTAGAACTTGCGCGATCTCGGGATACGCGCTGAGGATTTCCATAAGGCGGAGTGCGTTGCCGTTTGCAGCAACGATTTCTTCCGCCATTTTGTCCGCGGCGGATTTAGCCTTCCTCTTGCCTCCTTTAACGACTACTTGGAAGTCGTCGTCGCCGGAGGAGGAGGTGCGGGCTTCATCCTCGGAGAGTGGGACTGACGTGTCCATGCTCTCCGGGCGAGTCGTATTTATTGCTGCGGCGCACAGCTGCGTTGTCTCTGAGACAATGGCGGCCGGAACAATGGCGGCCGTGACAATGGCGGCCGGAACAAAGGCGGGCGAGACAATAGGGGCCGGATTAGCGGCCGGAGTATTATCTGCCGGTACAATAGAGGGTGAGACAATGGGGGCAGAGATATTAGCCGGAACATTGTTGTGCGGAACAAAGGGCGGAATGCCTTGTTCGTATGCAGGTGGCGATAGCGGGCTCTCAAGCGCGTCGCTGAAGTTAGCGAGTGCGCCTTGAGACGGAGCGGGACTGGAAACTTGGCTTATTTTGGCGCCATATTTCGCCAAAAACTCGGGGTCCTTTAATAGGACCTCTTTGAGGAACGCCAAGAGGACGGCGTTCTCCATGATCGGAGCAGGAACTATATTAGGGAAGGAACGGTGGAAAGAGAAAATTCCCTACGTAGCCTAAACCCTATACCTAACTCCCCGGGTGGATTGGCCCGGGGATGAGTTCCCTCCCTGTCGGGTGTAGACAGGGAGGTGTGTACCTATTGGTGAGCCCTAAGCTTGTAACCCGTCGCCAGTCTTATTGTGCGAACGGGGCCCTGACCAGTCTAGCGCGAAGGGTGTAGACACACCCTAAAGACACTAGGTGAGTAGCTGGAAAGCAAAACTGTCACCAGAGCCGACTAGGAGATCCCCCAAGGCCGGTTATCTGGGACCCGTCCAACTAACTGCCTCGCCCTGAAGGGGTTCAGCGGGTGTGAATTGGGTCAACACCCCACTCGGCTTCGTTGACACCGTAAGGTTTCAACCGAGGACCACGAAACTGTGGTTTTACCCAGAAGGAGCCTAGTGAAGCTACTCACGAATGACTGATAAAGAAAAGAGATTGCCTTGAAAAAGGCACTTTTTGATTGGTTAAAATCAAATCAATTTCTTGATATGATTTTAAATCGGAGTAGTCGGGGCGACTACGATGACGTCACGTGGTCGCGACGAGTAGAAACAGGAAACACAACACTGGAGCGGGAGAGCGCACAAACACGTCCGTCCGCGGCGAGAGTCGAGCGTCGAGGACCACCTTTTTGGCCGAATTTAATTTGTCTACACGACAAGTTAAATATTGAAAGGGCGACACAACCGCCGCGTGTTTCTATGAATATATCTGCAAGGTCAAGCTGCCGCGGTCAGGCCGTGGATTGGTGACCATTCTTTACACATCAAGACACCTCAATGCCTAAAACTACGGTTCCCTAAAACAAAAGATTGCCAAAACGCTATGTATTTGAACATTACTGCCCTTAATGTCAAATACTGGTGAAAATCACAGATTTTCATGACGTTTGTTATAAATGTGATAGAAACGCTCTTGCAGAAACGTCACATACTTATTCAGCCTATTATGTTCCCACTGCTGGGACACAGGCCTGCTCTCTGTGAGAGGGAGTGGGCCGTAATCCACAACGCGGGCCCAGTGCGGGTTGGTAGATGTCACATGTCTTCGAATTTTTGGTTCTTAGACATCGTCTCCTCACGATGTTTTCCTTCACCGTTTTGAGAGCAGTGATTATGAAATAATTTACACAAAGTAAAGCGCCTAGCGTCTGGGTTAGAATCTACACCGACCTACACCTCATAAGTCGCGGCCGTTGCTCTCCGTCACATAAGCAGAAACAAAATCCGACAAGTGTTAAAATATTATGAGGTACCGGTTGAAAGAATCATGTTCAGTCTTGACCTGATAATTTTCTAACGCGTCTAGTGATGTAAAATAACTAAAAAAATTGCTTTTTATTTGCTTATTTCGTATCACTTATTAGAATTTTCAAATAAAGCCAAGAAAAAAAGCAATGTTGTTATGTATAGCATTCCTTGGACTTTCCGAAACGGAGCGTGTTTTACACACGTTCCGTTTCACATAATACGAATAACTTGTTCGTTCGTCATGTGGTTATTGAATGTTTTTCAGAACCAATGGGTATTTATTTTATGACCAGCTATGATTTTCATATGTTTTATATGTGTGGGTGTGGAAAGATAAATAAGTGTACAGCTGACAGGTGACGCATAAAACCATAGACTACAATTTATAATTAAAACGAACTCTCTCATAGGCTGTCATTTGTTTGACACCTCGCCTTTTATGCACGAGGCTGTGAGTTCAAATCCGGGCAAGTAACAATCTCTATAAAAGTCAGAAATCGCCACCCCGTCTTGACCAAGCGTGGTTATTAATGCTCGTGCCTTCTCTGTATGAGTTGAGTCCTTTGCCCAGCAGTGGGATAGTAATAGGCTGGTATCATAAATTGCTCTAACTTGCACAAAATGTAGTGTAGAAAACAAGGATGGCATAACATCACAAGTGATGTCTCAGTATCGGCGGGATGTTACGAGAATATAACTGCTGTTTGCGGCCTCATGCCGATTTGATAATTATATTAATTACATTGAAGAGGGATTTATTTCAGAGTTATTGAAACTCTCTCAGCGACTAACTATGAAACAATTTCAAACAGCTGTCAAACCTTATCTGACAGCTGTATAACCTCAAAAAACTATTTACTTAATAGTATTTTTCCCTGGCCTCTAAATGAAAAGATGTTATGATATTGTGTTATTATAAATAATAATTGTCAATGCGACCTGTAAAACGAATCATGTGACAGGTCAATCAATGTATGGAAAGTGGGCATGATTCTTTCTAGAGAGAGTCCGAGAGAGAGAGAATTTAGAATTTATGGGCCATTTTCTAAGAGTGATGAATAGGTACGCTATTTATAATGAATGAAGTGATGATGAGGGCCGAATGTGAGCATATGAGCTATTGTAAACAGAGGTAGTAAAGATGGTAAGATAAGATAACTTATTCGTCCAAAACATTAGTGACACACATGGCAAGCAAAATGTTACCTAAATCACAGTCATGTTTTGTCTCAACGAGGTACAAATATGAATAGGAAGGTAAACATAATATAATTATAAATATACACATTATATACTTTGCTTCTTACTTCAGCCTTAAGCCGATGTGTTTTTTGTTTTTGTGCTAATACCATAAATTTCCTGTTATGAGTCTATACGTGAGGATTTGTAATTGGCTTTCTGGTGGCTAGGATCCCTTTTTTGTGTGTTTAATTATCTGTAAGACACAGTCCTCCGTGTACTATAGTTTACATTATTTAAAAATTAAAATATACTACAGCATAGAGCTATCAACTCATAGCAAAAAATGTATAATGAAATAGCCAATTAATTGTCAAAGTAAATAAAAACAAAATCCAGATATTTCATACAAGTCAGAATAGCCAGAAATTCGCCAGTGCTGTAATAGGCTTCCTATATCAAAGAGATTTTTAACCTTATTCTTATTTTTCATTCTGTATATTCACTCCAATATTTTGGCACCGTACTATAAAGAATTGGCGCCATACAGAACATACTCTTTTGCAGTAGAGCTGTCCTGGATATAGGAATGCAAAGTTTGCTATTGTCGCGTCTATTTCGAATTATTTCATTTTTATCTTTGTTTTGGTGAAATGGGCAGGCTCGTTATCCATATATATGGTCAGACAGGGCGATCTGAATTCGCCGAAACTCTTCTGTGTGTACGTGGATCGGCTGATTCGTGAGCTCAGCGGCACTATGGTAGGCTGTTCCATTGACGGAACACTCGTCAATAACATAAGTTACGCTGATGACATGGTGCTGCTGGCCCCATCGATCAGAGCCCTCAGAAAGCTCTTGTCTGTTTGTGAGCGTTATGCGGAGGCCCAGGTCCTCAGATAAAATGCGAAATAGAGCTAGTGTCTGTTGTTCAAGGCAGGCAAAGCAAAGTGCTCAAGGGATGTAAAATACTCTGTTTAGTGCATACTGCCAATCTTTTAACACCTGCAGTCGGTCGACTACACACAGCGGGCTTAAAGCGCCTTGCGCGTCCAATACCACGACGCATCAGGGATGTACTGAGTGTGATATTGCATAGGCACGTTGTTAGCGACGCGCTTATAATTTAGATATATTATGTATAGCCTAAGTATAGATGTAAGGGCCGGGCCGCTGGACCCCCACCCAAACCGCCGGAGTTCAGTCCGCGCGAGCCCCGCGATCGTGTGTGCTCGTATACGTTTGTCTTGAATGTAAAAATTATCCTTGTCTTTTCAAATATAAGTTGTTTAAACAATCTTCTCGTTTCACTTCGCTGATTACCACCTACTACCAGCTACAAAGTGGTCAATCGAACCGGATCAACTAAAACTAATGTTTGTCACGCCACCAGTGAAAACAAAAATGGTGGGCACGCGAAGTACGGTGCGACGCGCGAGCGCGCGCAACGCAAACTTTTCGAACAACAAAAGGTTGCTCAAGACTCAGATACTGAAGAGCGTAAGTCTTCAACTAGTGCAGCAACCAAAAATATGGTATTCAAAACACCTGCGGCATCGCCGAGCGTCAAAACCGAAAACACGTCACCAAGGTCAAAAGGTCATTCCGACACTTCTTCTGTTAAAGCTCGAAAGGCGCAGTTGCTTTTGGATGCTGCAAAACAAAAGGCACAGATACGACTGGAACTCATAGACAGACAGCTAGAAGCGGACTTAGCTGAACTAGAGGAAGAAGAAAAATACAGTCCACACGAAGAACGCGCTCACGACGTGGAGCAATGGCTGGAACGGAGTCACCACGAATTAATGCAATCGGCCCCCGATAATGGCAACCCCCTGGGCAAGTTGCATCCGCCTGAGACAGAACCAGCCGCGCCTGTAAACGCCGTCCTTTTTACGGCACCAGCAGCACCACCAGGGCTCCCTACGTCACCTCAAAAGCCGCCACCTTCAGTGCCACATCTACCTATGGAGTCGCACCCACATACTGTACGCGCACCGCCACCAGCGGCGGAGGCTACCAGTATGCAAGCGACAATTCAGATGCTAGCTGGCGCGTTGAAAGACCTGGCTTCTACGAGTGCACCGAATAGTAACCTCCTAACTCGATTAAGCACGCCGAAGGATCTTCCAGACTTTTCAGGAGACCCACTGGAATTTCTCCAATTCAAACAAGCCTATAAAGAGTCAACCGAGCTTTGTAAATTTTCTCCTCAAGAGAATCTTTGGAGATTGAGAAAGTGTCTACGAGGAGCTGCCAAAGATGCTGTCGCAGCCTTACTTATTTCTGCGAGCCCACCGTGCAAAGTCATGTCAACTTTGGAGTTACGTTTTGGTAATGCTGATCTAATAATTTCCAAAATAGTGCAAGATATCAAGAAATTGCCCCCAATGTCACAAAACTATCTTAGTGAAATCGTGCCATTTTCAGTGAAAGTGCAAAACCTTATACACGCAGTACGAGCAGTTGGACGCGATGAGTACTTACAAGGTATGAGCATTGTTTCTATTATATTGTCCAAGCTGCCTACAACACTGTTATCTAGATGGTCCGACTATAGTTTCCCGCTCATTACTGAAGGACAGAAATCCCGTATGGTAATTTTATCTGATTTCTTGCACAATGAGGCCGTTAAGATATCAGCTACATCAAATATCTATTTTACGAGTCCTCGCACTGACCAATATAAAAACAATTATCATAAAAACAAAGATAGTTCCGGCAATCGATCACAAACAATATTATTACAAACAGATGATGTTAATGATAACTGCAAATTCTGCCGTACCTCAAAACACAAGTTAACTGAATGTAAACAATTCAAGAAAGCGTTACGTAAAACCAGATGAACTTACGCGTATTTCCGAATGGAGATATGTACCTACCAAATTAAATGTAGCAGATCTTGGTACTCGTGATGAATTTAACCACACATTGTTTCACAGTGAGTGGTTCACAGGTCCCGATTTTTTATACAAAGACGAGTCCTTATGGCCTGCTGACGTCGTGAACCCCGACATGGGCGAAGACGAAGGGAGTTTACGGTGTGTAGCTGTGATGCATGAACCTACATGTAACTTACCTGTTCCTGAGCCGCACCGGTTTTCCTCCTGGCTTCACTTGCTACGAGCCACGGCCATCATTCTGAAATTTATTGACAGATGCAAGAAACTTACCTGTGAGGTTGACTGCGATGCGATGGCTCGAGCTGAGATCCTGTTGCTAAAGAAGGTGCAGGTGGACTCATTTCCCGCTGAGATATCTGCAATCAAAAATGGAAAACTCATATCACGAAACAGTAAGTTACTTAGGTTGTCACCATATCTAGACGAAACTGGTTTACTCCGACTCGGTGGCCGCATCGATGCTGCTTCAGACGTGGACCTAGAAATGAAGAGACCTATAATACTTGATGGAAAACATGACATTACGCGTCTTCTTGTCCGGTTCTTTCACATTAAGGCAGCACACGGGAACCAGGAAATGGTCGTGAATAATCTAAAACAAAAATATTGGATTGTTAGAATAAGGCCAACGGTTAAAAATGTTGTTTCAAATTGCATGCTTTGTCGCTTAAGGAAATGTAAGCCTCAAGTGCCCAGAATGGGTGACTTACCTCATGCCCGAGTAGCACATCACCAACGACCATTCTCATTTTGTGGTCTAGACTTGTTTGGTCCAATGGAAGTGACTGTGGGCAGAGGAAGGCAGAAGAGGTATGGAGTTTTGTTCACCTGCCTCACTATACGGGCGATTCATATCGAGCTTGTTCCGTCACTCACATCAGACTCTTTGATTATGGCTCTGCGACGCATGGCAGCACGGCGAGGTTGGCCCTGTCATCTATACTCTGACAATGGCACCAACCTAAGAGCAAGCGATAAGGAGCTGAAGCAATCAGAGCTGGCACTTAATATAGATGCTCTCAAGGCCGTCGGCGTGAACAACGCCATGCAGTGGCATTTTATACCCCCCTCCAGTCCTCACTGGGGTGGGGCCTGGGAAAGGCTGATTCGAAGCGTTAAAGCATCACTTCGAGTTATAATGAACGAACGCGCTCCACGCGAAGAAGTGTTGCTTACCCTGATGGCGGAAGTGGAGAATATGGTTAACGGTCGTCCGCTGACACACGTCTCCGTCGACCCTGAAAGCTTAGAATCTTTGACTCCTAACCATTTTCTTTTAGGTAGCTCATCCAACACTCCTGTCATTGGGAGTTTCGACGATTCCGACATGTTTCTACGCAAACAATGGCGAAGGTCACAAGCGTTAGCGGATATGTTTTGGCGTAGATGGGTGAAAGAGGTTCTTCCTGACTTACTGCCTCGAAGAAAATGGAACGAAGAGGTGAAACCTTTGCAGGTAGGTGACGCAGTGCTAGTGGCTGATCCTAACAGTCCTCGTGGTGCCTGGCCGAAAGGTGTTATTCAGAAGACATGTCCAGGTAAGGATGGACGAATCAGACTGGTCGAAGTGAAGACTAAGACTGGTGTTTGGAAGCGACCTGCAGCCCGCGTCGCGCGTATTTCACTTGGTGAGGAGTGCTGAGCCAGCACTGGGGGGGAGAATGTTAGCGACGCGCTTATAATTTAGATATATTATGTATAGCCTAAGTATAGATGTAAGGGCCGGGCCGCTGGACCCCCACCCAAACCGCGCCGGCAGTTCAGTCCGCGCGAGCCCCGCGATCGTGTGTGCTCGTATACGTTTGTCTTGAATGTAAAACTTATCCGTGTCTTTTCAAATATAAGTTGTTTAAACAATCTTCTCGTTTCACTTCGCTGATTACCACCTACTACCAGCTACACACGTATAGTCGATTTTTACTCAACCAAGCGAAAGCGTGTCGCCTCCCTCATGAGGCGGGGCAGCGCCAACGGCCTCTTGGTCACTGTAGCCGATAGGACAGAAGGGCAAATACTCAGACACTGGACCAGTACCCTAATTGCGTAATACACACTCTATGGGAATCTGAATCGTTTTGAAACAGATTGCTAATCCATTGCTTCATAAGTTCAATAAAAAATTCTGCTCAACAATGTACAAAACGCAATGAATGTTGTTGAACTGTCAAAATCAAACAGATTATTCGTAATCGTTTACGAAAATGTGTTACGCAATTAGGCTGCTGGAATCTGAATCGTTTTGAAACAGATTGCTAATACATTGCTTCATAAGATCGATAAAAAAATTTGCTCAACAATGTAAATAACGCAATGAATGTTGTTGAACTGTCAAAATACAACAGATTAGTCGTAACCGTTTACGAAAATGTGTTACGCAATTAGGCTGCTGGACACAAGTGTTACTTTCAAACCGTGTCGTGAAAAAACAAAATATTATCACGAAAACAACATTTGTTTATAAAATAGGTGTGGGTTCGATTTGATAAACATAATGGTCTCTAAAATATAAACAGATGGAAGGTTTTTTTTGCGGCAATTTAACAAATACCAATGTAATTTTTTAAACAGAAAAAAGGGCGATGTCGGTCATTAATTTCAGCATTAATACGAGACAGTTGCTTTCAGACCCCGGTTTTACAATGAACCTTTATTGACAAGTGATGTATGGACCAAACAAAAATTACTTTTAGTTCAGTTGTGTTTCAATTATAAAGTAAGTGATAAAGGTCTCTTTTTTGGCATGCGGCATTTTCTTTATTTAATTCCTATTTGTTTCTTGTTTTATCACTTGTTTTTTAAAGTAAATAAACTTTCTAAGAAGTCATTGTAAATTCATAAAAAAAGCACGGGTCAATAAATTCTAAATCTACAAATTATTCAAATTAAGATCTAACGAAATTCAAACGTAAATATTATTAACCGCCCTATAATATCAAACTGAATAATTGTATCTCTTAAAGTTATTTATGCAGTCCTTGAACGTATTTTTACTCGCAATGTAAATCAGACGATACTATTGTTTTAAAAGGATCAATTGTATTTTGTAGGTTTCATTAATTTGAAATGGTATTGGCTCGCCCACTGCAGCTTTGTTTATATTTCTAAATTCACTATTAGAGCTGAATTCGACAAGTGAATTTATTTATATAAAGGCTTACCAACTAAATAGATCCTCGTACACAGCCATTGTAGTAATTATAGTTCTAACTTTAATTGTTTTTTTATAATAATTAATATATACATTTTCTCCTAAGAAAAGAAAAATATATTTTGGTTAAAGGTCGGTAGCGGGTTATGTTTGCAGTCTGAAATGAACTCGGTTGCTCTTCAGGTACTTTTTAGAAGTAACTGATTTTCCTCTCGGAAAACTTCAATTAACCTTGGCAATCATGAACAGCTAACGTTAACATTGATTATACCTTCAGTGTTTCTTACCTACCATTGAAAGGGGTATGAAACTTCCCAGTTCAACGGTTTCAACAACAAGTTTAAAGTTAGCGATGTATGTACTGCTCCCTATCGCCCGTCCTAGAACAATGGACAAGTTTGTAATCTATTATAAACGTGTATTCATACTTACCTTCTCTTTCGCCTTTCCAAGTGAGCAATTTCAAATTAGTTTTCAAGCAAAGAGCAAATCTCTTTCAGAATCAGAATCAGAATCAGAATATTTATAAGTAAAACATAGGTATTTACATAAAGGTGTTAGGTTAACATATTTGGGCGCTATGTTTTGCCGTGAAGGCGTACAAATATAAGGTACTTAATGTAAATGTAATTAAAAACTAAAATACTTAAAAACTTAATAAAACAAGACAAAATAAATATTAAAAATTATCATTTTTAATATTTTAAATCATTATCATTTTGAATAATTATAAAATCTGGAACAGTATAGTAACATTTTTCTATTAATAGCGAGGAGAGAGCTTTCTTAAATTTTGATAGTGGCATATTTTTTATACTATCGGGTATTTTATTATAAATTTTCGAAGACATTCCAAAAAAACTCTTTTTCATCAAAGTGGTTCTGCATTATATGTCGCACAATTGGTTTATGTATTGAGAACGCATTGGAGTATTTTTTACATCGGAAGTTTTTGAAAGAGGTGCAAATTAGTTTTAACAAACAAGGCAGTCTCGTAGATGTAGATAGCTGGCATAGTAAGTAGTTTTAATGATTTAAAGTGGGGTACACAAGACTCGGTAGTTTTTAAGCCACACATGGATCGAACACATCGTTTTTGTGCTTTAAAAACAGTCTCTCTTTCAGTAGATCGCCCCCAAAAAATAATACCAAACCTCAGAATTGATGCAACCAATCCATGATACGCTATTAGAAGTGTCTGTGTATTAACTTTTTTTCACAGCTGAAACAGTGCGTAAGCACTATTTATTTAATTTCAGACAAATTTCTTCGATATGTGGTTTCCATGTCAGTTTACTATCAATCGTTATACCTAAAAATTTTGCCTTGTTTGTATCTTCTATTTTAGACTTTTCATATGTAACGTGAACTGGAGGTTTTTCACACCTTTGATGAAAGTGCATCACTTTTGTTTTGTTTAAATTAATTACTAGGTTATTGCTATTAAGCCAGTTAATCATCTTTTTTAGACAATCATTTTCGTAATAGACAGGATTAGTACACTTTACAACAGCTGTACCTGTCATGTCATCTGCAAAAAGAACCATATTTTGAGATATGACTAGTGGGAGATCGTTGATATATATTAAAAAAAGTAGCGGCCCCAGCACGCTACCTTGAGGTACTCCGTATTTTAAAGTTCTTAATTGAGATGTGTAAATGGTTAATACATTGCTTTTTGGACAGAGTTGTGATATTTCGGTGCACTGAGATCTGTTATCCAGATATGACTCCAAAAGTTTCAAAATATTTCCTCGGATTCCGTAGCCTTACATTTTTTTTAGCAAAATCTTTCGTCATATCGGTATATATACCACATACTGGATCTCTTTTATCGACAGACGTCATAATATGAGAGAGGAGGTCGAACAATGCCATATTGATATTAATATTTTTTCTAAATCCTTTTTGTTCATTGCAAAATAGTTCATATTTTTCAAAGTAATTATAAATGGAATTGTAAATTATCTTTTCGATAACCTTGGAAAAAATCGGAATTTTCGCAATGGGTCTATAATTTTTTACATCTGATTTATCATCTCTTTTAAATAAAGGTGTAATAATTACTTTCTTAAGACTATTAGGAAATACACCATTTGTTATGCATAAATTAATGATGTGCGCTAGTGGTGGTGCTATAACTTCTTTGGCATATTTTATAACTTGTGTGCATATTCCATCATAGCCTACAGTGTTTGTATTTTTGAGGTTATTAATTATTTTGATAAGGTCAATGGGTAAAACTGGTTGCATGTATAATGATCGTGAAGTTAAGTTGTTAAAAATATTTATACTATCCGAAGAAATGTTACTATGTATGTTATTTTCAATTACATCTACAAAAAAATCATTAAATTCATTTGCGATATCCGTGGGATGTGTGATTGTGGAATTATTTTTCTTTATGGACGGTATTAGTTGTTGTGGTAGGCGATATTTGGACTTGTTAATTACTTGCCATGTAGCTTTTGATTTATTATGAGAAGTGTTGATGAAGTGGTTATTTTGAGCTTTCTGTGTTAGTCGTATAATTTTTTTGTAAATCTTAGTGTAATTCTTAAAATCAAGTTTATTTTTATGGTCAGGTTTAAATCTATACGACCAAAGTAATTTTCTTTGCTTCTGACTACAGATTTTTATACCCTGAGATATCCATTTGGTTCTAGTATTCGTTTTTATCATTACTAATTTTGATGGAAAACATAATTCATATAGCATAAAAAAATCCTCTGCAAAAAAGTCATATGAGTCATTCACATCATTTGTGCTATAAACTTGCGTGAAAGACAGACTGCTCAAATATTTTTTAAACTTCTCTAAATTGTCTGGGGTTATGTCTTGTTTTTGAGTTTTCCAATATTTTAGTTTACATGATTTATTAATGGGCACCCTTAGTATTTGAGATGTATGATCTGACAGAATTAGGTCTATTATTTGTGCTTTACAGTCTTTTCTGTAGGTATGTGCAAAGTTATCTATACAGGAGTTGCTACATAATCTAGTAGGCTGGTATAGGGCTAAGTTAAAATTAAATTGGGTAAGAAAATGTTCAAATTCTATTGTAATTTTATTTCTTTTTAAGATGTCAATGTTGCAGTCTCCAGTTAAGATTACATTTTTCTTAGAAAGTGAACAAATTTTTCTTAATATATTTTCTAATTTTTCATAAAATATGTTGTAATTGTGTTTAGGTATGCGATATATACAAATAATAATAATCTTATGATGTATTAGTTCTATGGCACAGGATTCGAAGACTTCTTTCTATTTCAATATTTTATTTCTCGTAGCTGAAGCAAACCCAGTTTCGTCAAATCATAGGCATAGGTAAGTCATTCAAAGGTACAATCAAAGACCATCTCTATGGTCACAATTTTACAGTGACAGCGTAATAGCAAAAAGGGCACTATGGGCGATACAGTCGATATGGTCCTACTTTAAGAAACATGTATGTAATGTGTTTATACTTAACATAACATAACATCACGCCTGTAATCCCAGAAGGGTTAGGCAGAGGTGTACCTATAGTACACCCACATTTCGCCAGTTATGTTTTAGTCCCATGTAATAGGGGGCGAGCCTATTGCCATCAACCGGGCACAAATCCAGACTCCGGGCTGCTACTGAGAAATTCCAGATAGAAAAACCCAATATCACTATGCCCGACCTGGGAATCGAACCCAGTACCTCATGCTCAGCAGTAGCTCTAGTTATATATTAATATGGTCGTTTGGTTGGTGGTGGTGTTATAATGGTTGATTTCAAAACAGCTTTAGCTAACATGCGGCTATAACTAAAATATGTGACAATAAAGGTAAAGCTCCTACGAAAAAAGTCACTCAACCTCAAAATTCGCCGTTCGTCTTTCTTGTCATTTCACGCCCCATAAAACATAGTCATGATAGGGTAATAAAACAGGGTGCATGTGGGTTGAAGGCAGCAGCAGGCAAATGATTAAATGTAATATTAATTTTAAAAAGACCTTTCTTCGTATTATTTTTTAACCAAGACTCCAGGTTCAAGGCAAGTTTAAACACTGCAAGATTTTCCAATATTTTTAACCGCTAAAGTACTTGAATACAGACTACTAACCTCTTTTATTAAAGAAAATACATGGTATTTTTACAGAGTTCGTTTCCGTTCCGTTCGAGAGTATTTTCCTGGTATCGGTCCAGCACGGTAGGGGAATAGAATTGTAGTAATATTGTGTTTCAATTCAATTTAATTATATTACCTAAATTGTAATAGGGTAACTGAGATGTTATGTTTTAATTGAAATAATAGAAAATCAAAAGAGTTGAATTGCACTACCCTCACATTAACTAGTTTATGAAATGATAACCTTAATATAATGCAAACAGTATTAGTGGAGGGCGCACAACTGTTCAATGATTTACCGGAGGATGTAAAGAAATCTGACACTATAAATATATTTATAAAATAGTAAAAAAACATTTGTGTACCCTGTAACGTGACCAGCACCAAAGAGGCAAACATAATGTTATTATTTATGTATAAGCACTTTGTACGTATCTCATTTTAAGTGAACTATTACTGTTCTTATGAGAAATAAAATTCTATAAATCTAAACCTAATAAATTATACGTTTTTCCTCTACGTAATGTTGAAAACATCCTGTAGGTGCATACTAAAGAGAATTATATTCTACTCTATCAGCTTTTAAAGGTACTTGGCTCATTATATTCCTCGTTGTTCCTTGTTTCAAACTTTCACTTGCTTCTATGTTACTTACATCAAAAAGTAATGTTGTTACGTTATCAATGGCAAAATTTTAATGAACTAAACCTCGTTAGGTACGAGCCCGAATATCGTATGGACCGTCGTTAATTATTAAGATAAGTATAAGAACCATAAACCTGACATGACATTAAAACAATAATTTTGGTAACACTTTACGCGAATCTTTAAACGAAAGAATGAATGAAAAGCCTACAAAAGCAAGCGGCGTAACCTCAATTTGCCAATAAACCAAGTCTCTATTTAATAAAAACGAAAGAAACTGTTCCAAAAATTCCATTCCCTCAGAACCACAGATAAAATTGTTCCTAAGTCAAATTATATGGCTACTCGCAATTACTTGAATCATTTTTATGGTTCCTCCACTTACTTTTTTTGTAGAATATAAAATTACTTATCTTTTACGATCGTTTTCTTTTAAAAGTAAAATGAATTGAATGTATAACAGTTTCCTTGTTGCGTCAGAAAACACTCAGAAATGGGATGAAGCGATGGATTTACGACCGCAGTATATGAATAGTCTTGTTTCTAGTCTGAAAATAATAATTCGAGGTTTAGATGAACTAGATGACGCATCCAAAACAAATTTTACTGCTTACCTCAATAGAAGCCGATACGGAATGGTCAGTCATCCTAATCAAGTTACCGTGTCTACATGGATTGATGGTCCTAGCATCTTTGAGATAAATCCATATGTGAGGATGGCGATTCAGCCTTGAACTTTAAATTATATATTTTCAAACAATATCAAACAGTAACGTTATAAACACAAACGCTAGTATGAGTAAAAACAAATAAGCTAGTATGAGTTAAGTTAGTTTTCCAAATATTCATAAATAAAAAAATAAACTAAAGCCACTCACTCCTGTTTGGATTCACAACAAAAAAATATGTTCCTACTCAATTATTTCCTACATCCATCATGAAGAAACACCTTACAGAAGTTCGTACCTAACTTAAAATCTCATTTCATTTAAATACATGAGGGATTATCTGGCGATTATATTAGGAGTTGAAAACCATAACACTATTACTAATATAACATTGTGTAAAGCTGTTCCTAAAGCAACATACAATGTTGCGGTTTGATAGATATGAAAGTTGTACCTACCATGAATTATTACCTACCTGAAAATTCCCAAATAAATATTTAGAGGTAATTCTGGTAGTAAAGCGGTTAGCTTAACAAGCGTGTAGGTACCACTCCAGTGGGTAACTGACCTGAAGGCCAATTCTCGTAATTAAAAACGTTCAAAATCTAGTCTAACCACGGCGACAATCAAATGTTAAAAACTTATCAAAAATGTATAAAAATTAGAGCTAAGCCGAGGTTCGTACCCCACAGGGGGTTTTAGTGAAAAAAACCTAGGGGGCAAAACCCCCTGTGGGGTACCACAGGGGGTTTTAGTTAGTATTTAAGTTTAAGTCCTGGCTGGAGGCCTTAATTTATTAGGGCAACCACAGACAAGTCCTGCAAGTCAAGCACCTGCGAGATGCCAAACAAACAAACAAACAAAAAATGACAGATTGAGACATAGACTAGAATGCTAACGTTAATAAAAATACGAGAACTGCCGCTCTATATCTAACAGGCTTTCAGTAAACATTCGACGGTTAACGTTGAAGTGTGTTCAAGAAGACATTGAAGAAGAGTACAATTTTGAACAGAAGTTTGCCACATTGACTTACCTACGACTAGTTTCTAAAATTCTCTTGAAAATTGTTGGTGGAATTAAAGCAGTCATTTACAACATGATTTGATTACAATTATTTTGTTCAACAAAGTCTTAAAATAGCAATAATCGAGATCGACAACGATTTTCCTAAAGATTTGATAAAAAATTCAGCAACACAACACACATATTTTTAAATCAATTAGCCTTTTAACTCGGTCACGTTAAACAAGCATGACAAATTAAATTAAATAGTCAATGGCTTTATTTAACCGATAGCAAAATATTGCAAGCATTTCAGATATGCAGTAAAATACCTATTGATCTACTACTGACTGAAATTCGGGAGTATCGGTCCCTAGTCTTATACAAATATGTTGCGGTAGTAACAAAATGCGCCGAAATGTTATAACTGCTATGTCACTTTCCTATTCTGCTTACTTCGAAATTTGTCGATATACCAACCCTATATAACCATACAGGTAAAGCTGCTTCATGTAAATATACCAACTATGTATATTACTCACTCTGGTCATGTCAAACATGTTATCATATACCTATATACGTCTGCAGTGTCAGATCTTAATACATGTGCGTCTTTGTTCTCGAGTTGCCGACCATCGTGTAAGTACTGTCGATATCATATGTCACACAGCTATTGATAGAACATTGTTCAGTTCTAATTTATGTTCATGTTATTAATATAGACAGGCAAATGATGTTCTATACCTAATCTTTTTTTTTTTTAACAAAAGCGTTTTATCATTTAATGCAGAACTCGATTGTCTAACTACACCCATAGGTACTTTCTAACTACATCCATAAATCGCCAATAAACAACTCATAACGATATCCTACCGTGCTCGCCGCCGAGGCCCGCCGCGACGCCCAAGTCCACGCCCCTCCCGACCCTTGCTCGAGCCAGCCCGCGCCGCTGAGCCTGTAGCTTTAAATTCGTCCCAAATCACTCAAATCCTGATCCAGCTAGACCCTTGCTGCCCTCTTCCAGCGACGCCCTAAGCCGAGGTTCGTTCCCCACAGGGGTGCCCTTAGCGTGTACTCGCTTAGTTTTTAAGTTTATTAAGTCCTTTCTGGAGGCCTTAATTTATTAAGGCAATCACAGGCGAGTCCGCTTGAGCGGATGAAAACCTCATAGTGGGATGACCTGTGAGATGACATTCCAAAAAAAAAGCCATGTCAAATATTGAAACTAAAAAGCTAAAAGTTATTATCTCCAATTAAAAGTTAGTTTGGTACTTTCATCCGGCCATTATACCCGTGTGTCTATCTGTTAGGTAATACTCCCAAGCCACCCACACAGTGCGTTGGCGATGTGAAAACATTAGCCACAACTGAATGGGCTATATGTATTGCAATCGCACAAGTTGATGGGATCGGTCATCTAGCTACGAAACACCGTACTTATAGTATATTTGTCTTCCGAAATTTCTTTATTAGAGCATGATCATCCGTTACCAAAGAACAAAAACAAATAATGAACATGGGCAGGTAACTTTACGTAACTGAAAAAAATGCTAAAAAACTAAAAAGATTAATATCTAATTCAGTACCTATCGAAAATATAAGACTACAAAGAAAAATAAACCACATAACAATCAACAGTAGGAAAGACCAGGAATGAAATCCGCATGAACTTAAAAAAAAAACAGTATCTAGTCAGAATCAGAATCTTGTAAAACTTATGTTAAAGTTCAAGTTCTTATAAAATAATTACGGGTTGCGCTATGTTTTGTCATCGATGACATACAAAATATCAGTGAAGATTATTTAAAGTAAGGACAAACAAAATTCACCATATCAATCAAACAGATCGACAATAATAATATCACAACAAATGAAAATACATTAGTGTTTAATCATTTAAATAATCATCATTCCCCAACAACAATTCCCAACTAATAATTTACTAGTATATTTCAGTTTTCCGAGAGCTCGTTGACAAAGTTTTATTTGCGACCTGTGTCCACAAAGCAAATCATTTTAAATAAAATACAGTACACGCATGCCCTCGGCCCGTTGTGGTTTAGTTCATCTGTTTTTAACTGTTTCGTTTTTTTTTCTACTTATAAAAACAGTTGCAGGTATTTTGAACGCATGGGCACATTTGAAACCCTATTGAAAATGCTGGTTTTTGTTAGGGTTTCGTACGTCCTCATGAAAAAACGGAACCCTTATAGGATCACTCATGTGTCTGTCTGTCTGTCCGTCTGTCACTACCAATTTGCTCCGAATTTTGGTACACATACGAATTTCTGTGACCAAAACATGTTCGCCTACCGTAAATAAATACATTTTGAATATGGGGTAACTTTTGGGGAGAAATGAATAAAACCAAAATCGTGGGGCGCTTTTTAGTTTTGTATAGCCATACTTCTTATTAATTTAAACACAGCGCTCCACGCTTTTTGATTTAGTCATTGGAATCCTACTAAAACATTTAATGTAAGGTAGGTCGCCAAGACTAACATTAACACTTACTGTTAAAAAGTTATCAAATCGAATGTACAGCCCCAACACTATAAGGCCTAACTCGACTAACCTTACAGCTTGATTTGCCGACCAAAAATGAGTTGGCCAGTTATTGGTTCATTATTTGTTCGCAAAAACTTAGGACTTTTTAAAATAAGAATCGATTTCCATAATATAAATACACGTAGTAAAAATGAAATCGTTATACCCAAATTTAGATTAACCAAAACAAGCAAATCATTTTTGATAAACAGTATCCCCTTTATAACAAGTTGCCAAAGTCGGTTACAGAACTTAGCGATGGAAAGTTCAAAACCCACATCAAACGTGTCCTTATCAAAAAAGCGTACTATAAGATTAAAGACTACGTCGAAGACAAGAAAGTTTGGCAATAATTCCCTCTGCACATGTGGCTTCCCTGGTACCTCATAAACGGCATCACTATGTAAATTTCTAATAACTGCTCCCAAATAATGGTGTTTAATTTTTATTTTTTATTATTAGATATTGACTTATAAATAACTCTGACATAATATTTTCATTATTTGACATTATATACCTACAATTTTTAATTAGTTTTGATTTTATTCTATTAGATTATTTCTATATTTTGTAAATGTGAGAACGTCGTAGGCCTTGTGGATTGTAAATTTATATACCATTGTCTATTTGTTTAACATATAGTACTTTTTGACAGGCCTACACTGTCCTCCCATACCTATTAACACTGTAACTAAAAAATATTGTAAAAGACAAATATTTTTAAAAGAGTAACCATGGAGTTTCTTGGCGGCTCTTCTCCATAGGAAACGACCAATTCGAACCGTGCACCTAGAATCTGACGTTTCATAAGTGCCCATGTAGGTTTATGTGAAATAAAATATTTTGATTTTGATTTATTTTAAATTGCCTTTCAGACTCGAAACAATTTGTTAATTGGATAATGATGATAAAATAGCGTTATTTATCTTGTGGTAACACAGATAACACTCATTTGAGCAGTGGTGGCCCAGTGGTATTGGCCTCGACTTACAAGTCGTCCACAAGGCCTTACTCTGCTAACCTTACATCTTGATCGAAATGTATGGCTTGGCCGTTCCATGTAACTATTACATGACACAAAACTAAAGACTGATACTGACTTAATTTTCTACCATAAGCCCATAAGACTGTCTGTGCGACGACCGCGAAATGGCCATTCATTTTGACCAAGATGTAAGGTTTGTAGAGTTGCAAGCGCTATTGCTGAACATTATGTCCTGGATTCGATTCCCAGGTCGGGCAAAGTGTTATTAGGTTTTCCTAGTAGGAATTTCTTAGTAGCAGCCTGGATTCTGGATTCGAGCCCGGTTGATGACAATAGGCTCGTCCCCTATTACATAGGACTTTAATATAACTGGCGAAATGTGGGTGTTGTATAGGTACCTCTGCCAAACCCTTTAGCGATTACAGGTCTGACGTTATGTAATTTTATGATAAAGATAACTCCACCGGCGTTTTGCTCGCACTGCAATGTAACTCCTGTACACTGCTTCGCGCTGATGATGGCTTAGCGGCGCGTCCAGATGTCCTGAACCCTGTACACTTAACGACACATGTATTCCATAGGCGCTGTGGGGTGGTAATCACGAATACACCGAAGGACCTTTTTATTTTAAAAAGTGTTTATAGTGCGCTGTGCACGTTAGTTTTTCGAGTTAAGAACAGTTAGTCTTATTCATACACGTGTTTTAAATTTTAATCAAATGCTGAGCAAATGATTAGCCAAATTCTTATTCATAAACGCTATTTAGCGCTAAGAGGTCCCTAAGCAATTGATTAACACCAATTTAAACACCATCGGTAGCTTTAAGAGGCAATATGGCTGTTTTTATTTGAGTCGGCTTATCGATTCAATAGGATTATTGTGTGCCTCGAGGTTATTTTGGTTCCTAATATCGAGCTTTGCCTTAGTAAATATGGAATTCGACAATCGTTTACGACATTTCAGAACGACGCAAAAATGTAATAATTTTAAAATTTCAGAGGGAAATAGACGTAGGAAGACCTACAAAGCTCGTTTAAATCCATTACGAGAATGATTACCTACATTACAAAACATATTCATACATACATTACATATTCTTCATTCGAAGTACACATGATAAAAGGATTTATAGGGAAAACTCAGCCAGGAGTAGGCTCAGTAGATACCTACTCAGGAGGTTTGAAGAGTATGAGTTCGTGAGGAAGCTCATAGGAACAAGTTAATATCCAATGTGTTATCCAATGTGCCCCTAATCTTATGCCGCCAGTTCTAAGGCCATAAACTAAAGAATAGCGTGGGCACACAAATCAGAAGAGACATTTTGTAGAAACAATTTATTTTGATACATAATAAAATAACATTTTTGCTATAAATTCCCTGTTTGATTTCCAATATTCTTCTTACACAGACATGGACTGTGCCATTATTTTCTCATGCCACTCTCATTTATCATCGATTACACGGTGCCTCAGCCCTAATGGTCTCCTCCCTCCCCGTCTTTGCGAGATTGAATAGTATTGGTGCTAGGTGCTAATAGTGGCTTTCTTATCAGCAGTCAAACTTGTATCTGTAAACAAGTATAATAATTGTTATTAAAAGACACTGAAACCCTGTTGCAACAGCGATAGGAATTACAAATATTTCCAAAATAGCATATTCAAGCTAGGACATGAAAAAAACAAAGCTTTTATCGGCTAATGCTTTTACATTCATTTGGTCAGTTTATATTAGTATACATTCAGGGATAAATACCTTTTCCTGTTTGGTCCAATTATTGGAGCTAATTATTTTCATTGCTGCCATACCAAATACAATGAAATAACGCAATATATCATTTTATTCTACAAAAAAATTCTGTTGTAATTTTTAACAGACATCTGTTAAAATCACGACAGATACAAAAATCGTGGGTTTGACAACTTAACATAACGTCACGCCTTGTTTCCCCGAAGGGTTGGGCAGAGGTGTACCTATAGTACACCCACAACTTTATTCATAAAATTCTGTGTTGTAGTCGACTATTTTGATTATAATCTGTGCTGAACGCATAATTTCACCTCTATTTCGTTTCTCTATTAATCACCTGCTAACTAGCGTTTTATAAACAAAGTAAAGTTAATAATTGCTTAAGAGCTAACTACTTGCTTAGCTAAGCAGTGGCTAATCAATGATTAGCGAGATTTTCATAGATAAGACTGTTAGTGTCGCGAAAAACCACACTCGGAAGCATGGCGCTACTATGCTCATGCGTGGACCATTCAGATTTCTCAGCGAATAAACGATGCGAATGCCGATCACTTAATCAAATCAAACCCTTATTAATGATTAAGGGTACACATAAAAGCTTTATTACTCGAAGTGGGGTGAAAATAAACCATCCTAACAATCCCTAAGATTTAATGCAGTAGGTAAAACCCACCATAAAGAGAACGGTATGTAACACAATTCTACCTACATTCATAATTAGAACGGTTCTATTAATAACTTGAAATAACTTATCAAGTTAGGTTGCACGTACTACCTGCAGCCCTGCAGCGCGTCAGTGGCTGAGTTCCAACAAAGTTAATGTTAACGAGGGATTTCATAGCTTATGTGTGCACCCAGCCGTCCGTGGAGAGCAGTGGTGGCCCAGTGATAACGGCCGCGACTTACGAGTGTAGGTCGTAGATTCGAACCCAGACAGGCGCTTTACTTTGGGTAAATTATTTCATCACCATTGCTCTCAAAACGGTTAAGGAAATAACCGTGAGGAAACCGGCATGTCTTAGAACCAAAAATTTGAAGACCGTTGACATCTACCAACCCACACTGGGCTCGCGTGGTGGATTACGGCCCACTCCCTCTCCCAGAGAGGAGGCCTGTGTCCCAGCAGTCGAAACATAATAGACTGATTATGCATGATTATGCAGCCGTGCTGATAACAGGACTGACGCAAACCATTCCATATTCAAACGTCGCAATATTGTATTGAAAATAGCTTCAAAATTATGATTTTGTATTGCTGCCCAAAAATGAGTTGTCCAGTTATTGGTTCATTATTTTAAATTGCCTTTCAGATTCGATATTGATGATGAAATAGCGTTATTTATCTTGTGATAACACTCATCTGAGCAGTGGTGGCCCAGTGGGCTTGGCCTCGACTTACGATACGTCGTGAGTTCGAAACCAGACAGGCTCTTCAGGTAGGTTTTGTGTACTTAATTTCACCACCAGTGCTCTCAAAACGGTGAAGGAAAACATCGTGAGGAAACCGACATGTCCTAGAACCAAAAATTTGAAGACAAGTGACATCCACCAACCCGCACTGGACCCGCGTAGTTGATTACGGCCCACTCCCGCTCTCAGAGAGGATGCCTGTGTTCCAGCAGTTTGAACATAATAGGCTGATTTGGTTGTTTCGCTTATCAATTTTAACAAAACTGATACACGAAATTGTGTGCAAAAACTAATTCACTTTTCTAAAGATAAGGTGCTAAGCTACGATTAATGTGACTTTTCGTTGGCAAGATATATAAGGTAATTATAAGATAAGGTTTAAAAATTTAACAATGCCATAGCCCAGAAAAAAAAGTGTTTTATATATAACGTAACATCACGCCTGTAATCCCAGAAGGGTTAGGCAGAGGTGTACCTATAGTACACCCATATTTCGCCAGTTATGCTTAAGTCCCATGTAATAGAGGGCGAGCCTATTGCCATCAACCGGGCACAAATCCAGACTCCGGGCTGCTACTGAGTAATTCTAGATAGAAAAACCCAATAACCCTTTGCCCGACCTGGGAATTGAACCTGCCTCATGCTCAGTGGTAGCTCTTACGACCACTAGACCATCGAGGCAGTATTTTATACGTTGGTAAATAATCAAAATGAATAAAATAATATCGTTTTTCATTTTCCTAAGAATGAAAATTTGGAATTTCTCAGTAGCAGCCCGGAGTCTGGATTTGTGCCCGGTTGATGGCAATAGGCTCGCCCCCTATTACATGGGACTTAAACATAACTGGCGAAATGTGGGTGTACAGGTACACCTCTGCTCAACCCTTCGGGGAAACAAGGCGTGATGTTATGTTTATTTTCCTAAGAATCTCGTTGTTAAATAAAAAGTTCAGCCATTTTTCAAATCCACGAAGTCTTTCTTTTTTGTTGAATAACTAATATTATATAAGCTTGATTAATCGTCATTTTTATTATGGAACTAGCGGATACTTTGATTTCCCGCTGGGTTTTAATAACTCCGAACATTTATAGGTTGTTCTTCGGTAATACTTACTTTCGCTTTCCAAAGAGCGCCACATTTCCTTTACCACATTTATGATGAAGTTGATTTGACAGTATGTCAAAACGTTACATTAAATATTTATTAGTCCGTAATAAAATATAATCTCACGATTTCTGTTATTTCGGCTGCCTAGTGACTGAGTGAGTGAATGAGCTTCATTTTGTTTCCACAAATAACTATACAGCAAAAGATCGAACGATCGAGGAATACTAATTGACGCGAGTTGGCTCGTGCTGGCTTGCGTGCAACCGAATAACTTACCGTAACAATTCGAACCTAGAATTTCTGATTGATGTTAAATATTCAAAGGGGATTTAGTTTCTTGCCCCACGGTAAAAGCATTCCGAGTGATCTACGACGCTGGCTTTTGTACATATTTGCTAGCGGCTGGTATTTTAGTAGAAAGAATACATACATACACAAACATAAACTCACGCCTTCTTCGCATGGGGGTAGGCAGAAATTACAGAACGACACCTGCTACGATCCTTACATACTTTACCTTTTGCTCATTTTTTTAGTAGAAAGAATATGGTACGAATATTGTATATCTTTGGATATACATTCGTTTATTCAGTACTCATTGTATTAAAACATGCACTCAGAAAACTGTTGCGGTATTAATAATTTAGCTACCCACAAATGATATTGGCTTACGGAATATCACGTATCATCTGACTTTGCAAAACTTTTTTATGCATGTCTTAATTCATTATGAATGGAACGAAACACACACACACAATCACTCTCTCTGAGAGAAACTGTGACAGGGCGAGGGCTGTAATCCACCACGCGGGCCCAGTGCGGGTTGATAGATGTCACATGTCTTCGAATTTTTGGTTGTAAGACATGCCGGTATCCTCACGATGTTTTCCTTCGCCGTTTTGAGAGAAATAATTAAATAGTCAACTTGGTTTCTGTGAGCAATGCCATAAATTGCAAATGTACAAACGTTTCTTGAAATGCTTTCTTCAAAATTAGAATTCCAGGTGGCTTAAGTCTGCGTCTGAAAGCTCTCAGACACCATTTTGATGACAAAAAGTATGCACATAATTTATTCACAGTTTTCAACTACTTACGAGTTTAAACTCAATAAAATATTTTCCCTGCAAAAACCTCGTAGCTCCGTAGACAATGGCGTAGCAACAGGCACCAGGGCCACATAATAGGTAGGCAGCTATTTGTCCGACAAGAGACATGTACCACTAATGCAAATGGCCGACATTGTTGTGGTGAATCGTGAATGTTCCGCTTGAAGAAACGCCCTTCGGAAACACGCGCCTATTTTTAACCTATACAGAGGTATCGTTACTTGCTCAGGTAGATATAAACTGTATTGATAGCTGAAAGTTTATGGTATATTTTATTTAAATTGGGTCGTATTTTTTTACTATTCAGCACTGGCTGGATTTTTGTTTTCGTTCTTAAACAAGTATTTTTGTTTGATGAGAGTTAGAGAATAAATTAGAATTAGGATTCAACTTTGGAAGAAATTGAAAGTTTGTTGTTAACGGTTTTGATAGAGCTATTTCACTTAATTTTAATTTCAATTGGTTTTATAATGATCTCGTCCAGCTATGTTACAAGTTCATGCTCTTCAATTTATTCAGTAAACTTAACCAGCACAGTTAACTTAATTATAGTCTGACTTTGTTAGCTTTACTTTTCAGCCAATTATTCTTGTACTTAAGCAATACTTCTACTTCAAAACAAAGCAGCTATTAATAAGAAAAAATAATACCAAATGTATTTCACTCGTGAAAATTATGGCAGTTATCTGGTTGCCATTGCCTCATACATTTCAGAAACCCTTTGAACGCGAAACGGGCACAATGGGAGCAAAACAAAAGGACTCTGGCCATATTTTACTGCGGCTTAATATCAACAAGTTGGTTTGAATGCCCCAGTATTTTTTAACAATGAAACTGTACATACTATTTGTATGCCACCGCAACAGAAAAATAAAGAACCAAAGACACGTCCGAAATTAAAGTTTTTTTTTCAGTTTGTAGTGTTTGTTTTGGAAGTCGGTTGTTTGTTTTTTTGTAAAAAGGTTTTATTTTTCACTTTTTATTTGTGGTACCTACCCCACACAAATTCATATACCACAAGATGCAATGTGAATAACAGTGCCAGGAAGTAATTATAATATCATCTATATTATTATACACTAAGTGGAAAAAATACTTATTATTGAAGCTAACTGAAAAACAATCAAAGCAGATTAATCAAATTAAATGGGACCACCCCTGAAGCATAACCTAACCATTTAACAAACATTTTCAAAATCGACCTACGATTGTTGGAGATATCGCGGGAAAAAAAATACAAAAAAAAAAAAGAATTGATGACCTCCTCCTTTTTGAAGTCGAAAATAATCACGAATCTTTTTGAAAGGTCTCTCGTAGTGCACTATGGCAAGCATATGATTAAACGGACAAATTGGGGAGACTGGAACTCTGAAGCTGGACAAAGAGGCTATTTTAAACAGTTTTTTTTTTGTGTATGGCATCTCGCAGGTCAACCTATGAGGTTGTCGTCTGCTTAAACAGACTTGCCTGTGGTTGCCCTAATAAATTAAGGCCTCCAGCCAGGACTTAAACTTAAATACTAACTAAAACTAAGCGACAACGCTCAGGGCACCCCCTGTGGGGTACGGACCTCGGCTTAGGGCGTCGCTGGAAGAGGGCAGCAAGGGACTAGCTGGATCAGGATTTCTTTGATTTAGGGACGAATTTAAAGCTACAGGCTCAGCGGCGCGGGCTGGCTCGAGCAAGGGTCGGGAGGGGTATTTTAAACAGCACTATGTGTTCATAAAATATACAAGTTTACATTTTCCGTCGATCAAACGAACTCTGGGCCATATAAATACCATAAGCTTCAGATCAAAGTTAGTGGCGCTGAGATGATACCACTGGTTTGTATAATTTTCGGTCATCACATTATTGTCCTGATTTCATTTGGTTTAATATTGGTGCCGATTCTCTTGTCAGAAAAGCCTCGGCCGCTTATGCTTTTAGAAAGATAAGACTGTTAAAACATTTAGAAACCGCGTTTTTGGTCTATTTTAGCTACTTCCACAGCAACTAGACAAAAAATCACAAAAATTTAATTTAATTCTGTCAAACGAAGATTTCCCATTCTGAAATTGACTAAAGTGACACAAATTAACTATATTTCAGTTTAACAGCACTAAAATGGCACTGACTTATTAATTTAGTGAAATGGCAATTATGCTTTCTGAATTTTACGTTTTCCACCAAAAATTTTGATTGCCTAATTAAATCTGAATACGAATCTGACTATTTTTAATCACGATTAAAACGTGTGGAATAAAATTAGTTCTCTTGAACTAAAATTCACACCAACACCTCGTCTTCTGGTGCAAAAACAGTACTGTATTTTTTTTTTTCTTTTTTTTTTTTGCTTGACAAATCACCATGATTGACAAATGCGTGCACTGACTGGACAGGTCCACTCAAATCAGTGTGGTTCTCTCCTCAAAAGACCATTTCAGACATCAATCTACATGGTCTTCACATGACCTGACCAAGATTATGTCTGGACTTTAAAAGAGACTGTGACCTCTGAGTTTGTTTCGGCCTTTCTTCTCAGAGTAGTCAGATAGGAAACGCCGATCTCATCTAGTTTTAAAAATATGTTTGACGTATAAAAGTGTTTTTAAAACCTACTTACAGAAATAAAATCATTTATCATTTAAAAATTATGAAAATTTCGACCCGCCTTTATAGACCTCATAAACACTTAAAACTCAACATGTTGGTAATAATTTTTCATATTTTCCATATTAAAATTGAAAAGTTCCATCTAAAACACGTCGAGGCTGCCCGCTCTAGGCGCCTCCGGCTCTAAAATAATTCATGGGGTTCAAACAAGAACCACGTTTCGAAACCACAAGAAAAAAAAACGAAACCACGTGGTGTCGCAATTGTCAAATTCGATTTTAGTACCAAGAACAGGTTGCAGGACAGTTGCGCTTGCAAGCACGTGATGAACTGGGCAGTCAACGCGGGATATTAAAGATCGAAGGTTCCGTTAAAGATTACTCGTGTAGAATCTAAATAATGTATGTAAATTTATTTACTGATTTTATAACTTAGTGTTGTTGGCTCTCCAGGTTAAGACATCAGTGTCTACTTATCTTACTAAACAAGGTATTATTTATTGCTAAGTTTTCGGAAGGTGCCAGGTTTAATTTGACTTTACTTACAATAAATTAGTAATAAGTAGGTACTTTGTTTCTAGGCATCGAAATATTTATGAACCTGTTACTAGGTAATTAGATTTCATATAACATCGTATTGGCCATACAAATTCAGAAAAGCCGAGAGTAAAAGCAATTACACACAACAACATCACGCCTTGTTTCCCCGAAGGGTTGGGCAGAGGTGTACCTATAGTACACCCACATTTCGCCAGTTATGTTTAAGTCCCATGTAATAGGGGGCGAGCCTATTGCCATCTACCGGGCACAAATCCAGACTTCGGGCTGCTACTGGGAAATTCCAGATAGAAAATCCCAATAACACGCAATTAAAAAATTAAAAAACAAAAATCAACCCCCAAGCTGAGCGAACAATCTTTAATATTAAATAAACACAAAAGGTTGTTTGTTTGTCACAGCTGTACAGAATTATTTAAAATGCGCACAAAGTTATGTTATATTCGCCGGTGAACTACTTAACAATTTAACGAGAACTTTCGAAGGGGGCGGCCGGCTCCGCAAGCACCAGTAGTTACATTGTACGCGCTCTTTTCAGTGCACGGATTAATTTGAAGTTTTCTCGAGTACCAAAACAGTAGTTTTACGCAGAAGTTTGTTTAAGGGTTTGGCAATGAATGTTTAATAAGTTTTGGTCTAACCCTTATTTTTTTAAACCAGCTGTCTTTTTACTTTCATTTTATATTTGGCCAAAGAATCAGCATAGTCATCTTTGCCAGCGCAATAGTACTTTTACAATGCCCTTCTCGGAGAATTCAGGTTCGGGAGCCAACAAACTCTTCAAAGGCATTTTGTACTGCCTTTCTGGTATTGATTTTTTTCCCTGCCAAGAAGTTGTCCAAACTTTGGAAAAAGTAGAAGCCTATGCGCAAGGTGTGGTGAGTACGGTGGATGATCCAAAACTGCCAACCCTAGTTATTGTAGCTTAGAGACCGTCTGTCGTACCGTATGAGGTCGAGCGTTGTCGTTGTGGATTATCGGGGACGAGCAATTAACCAATAACGAGTCGTTCGTTCGTGAGTGGTGTTCACTCCGTACACGTAATTAATGTTGCGAGCCGTTTGTACGGCATTGCTACCGTGACGGAACTCGTATTCCAGAATTACTCGTATTTGTATCGTGTATATAATGATGATAAACATTGAAAATAAAACATAAATAAACAAACAAATTACTGAATTTGAAAGCAGAATTCCATTTTTGTATAAATTAAATTTATTTAAATTTAGAATTTATTGCCAGCTACACATAAATTACGTTTCAAATGGCCAGTGTTATTTAAAACGGCAACTTCATAGGTACAGATGCAATATAATGTAATATCTAGTTTAAGTGCTTATATTGTTCTGTCTGCGTAAGTTCAATGGCAGAAATTTTACATGAAGATAAACGCGCAATAGGGAAACCTAAAGATGAATGATCCAACGTCATATGGATTCCTTGTTTTTTGTGCTCCTCATAAATTTGACGAATCCAATGATGATCTTAATAAGTTCCGTCTGACACAGACACACTTCCGAGAACACTTTTACTTCTTAAATAAATCAGAGTGAAAATAACTTATCAAAGTTTAGCTTTTAAGTTAGAAACATGAAATTAGAATGCCGTCTGATATAGACGGCAGTCTAATTTCATCAGAGCATAACATTTGTAGCGCTTCATAACAAGTTGAACTGGTTTTTAATCCTGATAGGTTTGCGAACTGAACAAGGCAGATTTGCGTAGAAAGGCCGTGAGGGAACGCCCTAGGCCCTCTACCTATTACGGTTCATGATATACAACCCGCTGACAGAAAGACGTACGAATGGACAATGGAGGCTTAGTAATAGGGTTCCGTTGGCAATCTTGGGTACGGAACCCTAAAAAGCAGCACTAGTTGCGATTGTAGCCCATTTTTGGTGTGTTACATACTGTGCTCAAATGAATTACCGAGTGCATGCTACATCGATTTTAACGAGTGTCGAACTCAATGGAGTGGATTTTATTAAACTGTTTGTTTTTTAATGTGTAGTCGTCTAGATGTTGGGTGTGTTCAACGACACGAAGGTAGGATTTTGTTCAACGAAACGAGAACGGTCAATATCATAGCGACATAATAAACAAGCGTGTCTTCAGAGTACCCATACCAAAGGCTAAACCGGAACTAGCTAGACGCTGTACCCATTTTACCATCCCAACATTTACAATAAAGTCAGCACGAGCACACACACCCTCACATGCACACACACACGCATGCACACACAAACACAACAGCACATGCCCAAAGTTAACTAACCATTGCTTTTTTATTTTGCGTTCAGTATCGAACGAATACTTAATTTCATTTCTACTCTTATGTTTTGTTTATTGAAAACAAATAGTATCATCTAATATCCTCAAACTGTAATGTAACCTTTATAACTTTGTAAAATTCGCACTCCAGAGCCACAAGATACAAGCGACGCTTAGTTTGTGGTCACCAAATATGTCACATTGTGTTGTTTTTTTTTAATAAGTTTTATTTATAACCCATTCTTAGTAGAGTCCAATTATTTTAATTTTATTTTATTCAAAAGGAACAACCAACAGCTACAAAATAAAACAGAAATAAAAAAACTACACAAAGACAATATATACATATAACGCTGTTCACAGATTAGTTAAAAGATACTAACAGTGAAAAAAATAATAAATAATCGGTAGGTTTACTTATATACTATAAATATAGTATTAAATATACATTTACTAACTAAGAAATTATTTATCTAGATAAATATTTATAGTTTTTGTATATAATACTTGAGAAATGGCACGAAAAAGAATGACATTTAATGAATATTCAAGAAAGCTCCTTAAGAATATGATTTTTGAACTTATAGGTAAATGCAGTTGGCATTGATAACAGATAGAGTTACCTTCTCAGAGTAAATTCCCCTTTTTTTAACCCCCGATGGAAACAGAGACAGGTGTTATAAGTTTAACGTGTGTATCTATGTGTCTGTCTGCGCCATTTGTGCTCCCAAACGGCTGAACCGATACTGTTTCATATTTTTTTTTGAAAGGTGACTTAATTTTGAGTGTAACTTAGCCATGATTCAAAAAAATCTGTTCAGCCTTTTGAAGATTATCAGTTCTTTTCTAGTTGATGAAGGGACGTGAGCATCTTCCACATAGCTGATTGAGTCGAAATTTGATTTCTATTACTTTAATGACATACACACGCACTTAGTATAATGATAAGCACGTAGTAAGCATCACCTGGAATTTGCAGGATACCCAAGTCAGCAGAAGTATCGTGTTTGAGCTCATTGGAATGGTCTCAATGAATAGGTTATAGAAAGATGATGATCAGGGTCTGTTGCTGGAGTAACTTGATTTAAAAGAGTGTCCAAGGAGTTTCTTGCCCGTTCTTCTCCATAGGTACCTACTGAGGTATTTTTCTGACCGACATTCAATCTCGAAGCATTTATTTCAAATAAATGCTTCGAGATTGAGTTTGAGTAACAAAGATAAGTGAGGATAAATTAGTAACTAGCTTCACTGTGGGAAACATATGTGTTGTATATGTTATATACAACACATATGTTTCCCACAGTGAAGCTAGTATGAAGTATACTGCGCAGATTTAACACGTTAGCTGTCCAATGTCCCGAATACAGTACACGCCGCGTGGGTCCATCACGTCCGTGTACCGTAAATGGTACACTCGCCCCTGTCTCTTTCTATGCGCTCTAACTTCATGGACTTGTGTGTTATGTTGATCTATTTATCAGGACTTGTCAACAGGACACCAATGAATAGAAAAAACGGAAAACACGATATATTTTTTTTCTTTCTAAATGTGGGTAGCGAAAATAAAAACTGTTTATTAGTAAAAAAGCTTTTTTATGCAAAGGAACTTCAGAATAACATTGAAGACAGTACGTCTTTTTACATTTATTACAGTGCGTTGTCACTCTTTTAGCTTTAGCTCTCGCATTCTTTGGAAGACTTGCCTGATCAATAAGTTTTTTATAACACCCAACACATCGTCTTCGTACAGATATGCCCCTTACGTAGCCAATATGTTCAAAAAAATGTGAAATCCTATTAGATCCTACCAGTGTACTTGAGGATGATGCGAGACAGGCTTTCGTATTGCCTTTGTCTTTGTAATTAGCCGTTCACAAGTCCACGATACACGCTAAGTGTACACGCTGCTTCAACTCGACAGTCCGTGTACCGAATACGGTACACGGGTAAAAAGTGTGATAAACCGAGTGATTTGTTATTAATTAGGCATATTTATCCATAACTAGTTATTTTGTATTGATTTGAGATGGAATATTACAAAAAATGATTTGGACATTTGGGGTTAACGAAAAATCATGTATGGGGACAGTTAACGTGTCGAGGCACGTGTCGATAGAATAAAATAAAAATTAAAAGACCAAACAAAAACCGTTTTATTTATTTTTCAATTCTGAAACATAATCATTGAGCCAACAATAGTTAATTTTCCATTTAAATTATATTCTGCTGAAAAATAGAAGACATAAAAGCATGAACGGAAAATTAATGTAACAAATTCTAAGAGAATAGCCAAGCAAAAGGACTGGAACTCAGAAACAAGTTTATGCCAAACAAAATTATTATTTTTGAAAGTCTGAGCGTTACTAATTTTAGATTTGTGAACGTTAGTCACTTTGTTTATTATTCGAAACAAAGAAGGGAACTTGGACCCTGCAAATTAAATATACATAACTTCGGGGTGGAAACAAAACATTCGGAATTAATAAGATTTTCCTTAGAGTTCCCGCTTCAGCCATGATTAAAATTAATTGAGCACGACAAAACGTCTCACTCGGAAAAATAATCGGATTTAAGCATTTCAAGTGTATTTCGAACAAATGAATAACCGCATCTGTGTTTGTTTCTGTGAATGTTTCTTTTGTTTCTTTTCCCGTTTATTAATGTGTATGTACGCTGAAACTTTGATTTACTTTCTCTTTCTACAAGAGAGGTGGCCACCACATAGCATCTGCAATTAACTGAATGACGTCACTGTAACGTTATTTATAAAAGTCATTTGATGTGTTTTTTGGCACCGTATGGTCGGAACCCCGCTGCTATCATTTTCTTTTAATACATTTCATTTTTTTGTTTAATTTGATTTTAAACCTAACCGAGATATCACTCGTATCACTAACCGCTTAGGCACCAATACCCTTGCTTCATTATTTATTGAATATCTATAAATAAAGGGACTATGGATTTATGGGACATATCTCCAAGGACACGGTGACACAAAAAAATTCTCTGCAGCCTAATTGCGTAACACATTTTCGTAAACGATTACGACTAATCTGTTTGATTTTGACAGTTCAACAACATTTATTGCGTTATTTACATTGTTGAGCAGATTTTTTTTATCGAACTTATGAAGCGATGGTCTAGCAATCTGTTTCAAAACGGTTCAGATTCCGATTGATTGTGTATTATGCAATTAGGGTACTGGTCTACATAATATAATATGTATACCACACGGTTGGTATACATATACCTACTATTATGTAGATCAGATAATCTGCACTGAAAGTCTGTCCTCGTACAATATGTACATATATGTTTGCGACATTAAATATTTTACATGAAGACTGGTATGTCAGTTGTCAGCCAGCAACTAAGAAGCAATATATAATTCGCCTTGTTTTGTTAAGCACAAAGTTGAAACCTGAAAGACAGTGTAAAGGCTATATTTTAAATCTGTATACCTATGGAAAGCAATGTGAAGCCATTTTTACACATCGATCTTCTTTTTTTTTTGTACTAGCCTATACTGTCCCACTCCTGAGCAAAGGCCTCCCTCCACTCCTTCCATCTTTCGCGTTAACATAGATCTTACCTAAGAGAAATTGGTCAGATCTCAGGATAATCAAATCAGCTGTAAATTGTTCGGGATGAAAAGGTTGAACTGAAATTATTATCGCTGATAACGGAAACATTCGAAAAAACCGACAATCTTATTGAAATCCTCATTATAACATCAGAGATAATAATGGTCAATCCTGTGCATTTATTAAAAATAAATCCAAAAAGAAAACCACAGAACACCAATATTGTGCTCCAGTGTAAATTCAGACATTTTCCGAGTTACTACTAATTTCTTACTTTGCAATTTTTATTTGGTTTTTATTAATTGCAGAATTTGTTTGTGTGTCTTTTAATCAGTGTAAAATAAATGAAAATATGTATTTATAACTGCCTCGTTAGTCAAGTGGTCGCAATCGCTACTGCTGAGCATGAGGTCCTGGGTTCGATTCCCAGGTCGGGCAACGTGTTATTGGGTTTATCTATTTGGAATTTATCAGTAGCAGCCCGGAGTCTGGATTTGTGCCCGTTAGATGGCAATAGACTCGCCCCCTATTACATGGGACTGAAACATAACTGGCGAAATGTGGGTGTACTATAGGTACACCTCTGCCCAACCCTTCGGGGAAACAAGGCGTGATGTTATGTATTTATAAATATTATAAAATATTAACAGAATAATGAACTAACAAGCTATTAAAATGTAATAACCTAACCTGACTAAAATGATTAAAAACTAAAATATGGCGTCGAAAAATTTCAACTCATCGCTGTCGACTGGTAATGTACCCAAGAGACTGGCGGCAAGTGAGAAGATTAAAGCCAGCCCTTGGGTCAAGGAAGTGTCAACCAGACGTTCGGGAAATAAAAAATAAATGGATTTTCTTTTTTTCTCTCAGTCTTTCCGATCCACACCACTCGCTGTTGACTTGAATCAAGCAGGAGTAGTAGTTAAATATCGTCTCCCCATACGAGCACAAACTCAGGATCATCTCGCAACTTCGTACAAAAACATCCACTAATGAACATGGGCCTAATGATTAAAGCAACGGTACCTACTGCAACTACACCTCTCTTAGGCGCAGGCCAGACAGAAGAGACGTAAGACTAGGACGGGGCGCAGACGCGGCGCTCCTTTAATTTGCTTTCATACAAAATGTATTGAAGCGTCGTGACGCAAAACATACAAAAGAGACGGGGCGCGGGCGCAACGCTTTTACGTCTGTGCCTTTTGTTAAAAACACACAGGAGAGACGGGGCGCGGGGTGGCATACCTGCTGGGCGCACGTCGCATGTCGTCGTGTCAAAAGTAGACTGTTGAATACCGAAATTGCCCTGATTGCGCGACTGCGTCGCGTCCGCGCCCGTCTCTTTTATGTAATTCAAAAGTCGTGTCTGTGTCTCATCTCCGCTCTGTCCGCGACGCGTCCACGTCTTACGTCTCTTCTGTCTGACCTGCGCCTTAGTAAACGTAGGTAGGACTAGTGGAATTGTAGAAAAGTGTACCATATTGCTCGAATACTAGCTGCTGCATTATTAAGGATTGTTTGTTGCACTGATTCTTCCTGTCTTCACCAGAATTTTTTTCGGAGAGAAGATTTTACGTGTCGGACAAAGAGTTTTTGGGTTTTTCGATCTCGAATTTCTCAGTAACAGCACTGTATCTGGATTTGTGCCCTACCGGGCAATAAGTTCGCCCGGAATGACATCAGACTTAAACATAACTGGCGAAATGTGTGTGTACTAATGTTGCCCCTGTGCCTAACCAATCAGGTAGTACACGCGTGACGTTATGTTACCATTTTATTTACGGATTTATTAATTTAAAAACTGTAGTAACAAATTGAAGTCAGTTTTGTATGAATAATCCATCTTGATTTTGTCCATACTCTAGTAACGAACTCTGCCCGGGCACACCTGAAAAGTTCGTGACCAATTTATATTTGTGCAACGAAGAATGCATCCGTCAAACAAAAAAAATGCTACATAGGATATCAATGAGATAATTGATGTCTGTTACAAAATCACGCTAAAATGGCCGAACGGATTCGGATGAAATTAGGCACAAGATAATTTATTACCTGGTTTAATACATACCTCTGGACCCAATTCTGATGCCATGCAGACGAGCGGAAGCTAGTACCTTATATAATAATATGTAATTTATTGTCAATCTTGCTTGTAAAGTATTACTACCCACCACAAAAAAATAACCATTTCTTTCTTCCACTAAGTAATTATACACTTTTAATTTCAATGTATGTTCGCAATTTCATTATTGCAAGTGATTAACAAAGCACTGATCGTAACTAGTCCTTAGTGCGCTTAGCATAATGTACTTGTAACACTTACTTTGTACTAATTATATTGTAATTTGCCTTGCCTCGTAAAGCGCTTTAACCCGTTGGTCCCGGCTGTCATTCGCAGCTCTTTGACAGTCGGGTAGTAGTTACCAAGGGATATCGTGTTACCCTGTAACTGTGTTGTTGAGGTCAGATAGTGAGTAGCTCCATTTCAAATACTGATATTCAGCTCCATCCGGTGAGAAGAGAAGCCGACCTTTATAAAGTTAGGAAAGGTCTAGGCAGGCAGATTAAAGTACTTTACGGATACGCCTTTATTTCTGAAGACTTACTAAAGAACATAAATAAAATACAAGAATTACGAATCTAGTTTATTTGAACCACAGATACGTTATTGTTATTAGTCCGTTTATTTATGATAAAATCATTACATAAAATACAGAGAAATTAATTATTATGGTAGCACCTACCTATGTGTTAGTAAAATCTTATGCATTATGCATACATTTCTTCAGGATAGGGCAATCCGCACGAGATAAAACCTATAAAACTATTGCTACTACCTCGCACGCGCTTCAACAAGGAGACCTTCTTCCGTATAACCGCATGAAAGCCGTCCGTTCGCTCCTCCGCAAGCATTACAGACGCGCTACAGTAGCGAGGCAGCCGCATCAATATTCTGAAGACGTTGTTGTATTGGACACGCAGAGCACTAGCAGCCTGGCGAGTAAAGGTTACCCACAGACTGCAAATTTCAAATTCCAATTGTTTAATCATCTTATCAGTATTGTAGTACATGGTTATTTACAGGGTTGACAATTATTGTGTACTAAACTACAACCAAAATGGTGGTGAGGTGCTGCATTCCCAGCTAGGTTATGGAATAACCTGTATAAGGGAGTTCAGTGCCAGTCCCCATTCGGTATTATTAAATTGTACACAATATGTGGCTTAAAACTAGTCTTCTACTACAGTTATATTATTATTTGTGACATAGTGTAACCAAAGGTATTATGTAAATTTACAATATAGATAGATGTAAACATTTGCTAAAAGGTAAAGTATGTGTGTGTGTGTGTTTGTGCGTGCGTGTGTGTGAGCGCGTGCGTTTTGTTTATGGGGGTGTGTTTGGGTTTGCTTCTGTGAGAGTAATGATGTGGTTTGTTGATGTATATTTTTATTTATGCTGTTAGGAACTTTTCTGTCTCATCGTAAGTGTTCTTTTGTAGATATGAGTAAACTGCTTTTTTGCATTTATGGTACGTCATACCATAGATTGGACAATGTTTGTTAATTTTATTGTATGCATTTGGGCTTTCGTAGTAGCAGAACCTTTAAATGCAGGATGATCGTGTTTGTGGTACTGTACATATTAGATCTTGACGTCGTTTTGTGATTTTCTTGAATGGGGTTAGGAGCATAAAGCAAAAAAGACGGTTCGTTTAGTGTTAAAATTTGCTAAATGTCGAAGGTTTTAAATATATATATTAGTTAACGAACTCTTGTAGTAAGCAGGTTTATATGAGTCTTAAAGTTTAGGTGTTTATCTAGCACTACGCCCAAATATTTTGTATATTCAACAGATGCTATAGATGGACAGTGACAGGAGGTTTTAGTTTGACAGAGATGTGCTTTAATTGTGATTGGAGTGTTTAGTTGTGTGATTGGGCTAATTGAGTAAGTAAGAAAGTTTGTTTTGTTAGTGTAGTGCTCAGAGTGTGTGAGATGAGCCATTCCAGGGCTGTGTTGAAACCATATTGAGCTGCATGCTCAAGCTCCGACCAACTATCGGCTGTAAATGTGATAGCAGTGTCATCTGCAAATCCATTGGGATGTTAAGATTGCACAGATCATTAATAAATATTAAAAAGAGGGTAGGGCCTAAAATGCTACCTTGGGGGACCCCGTAGCAGATGGGGAGCTCGTTATTGTTATGGTTATCAATCCTAACAATTTGTGTGCGGTTGAATAGATAACTCCGGAAAAGTTCCAGTTGTGTTCCTCTAACACACATAGTTTCAAGCTTCAGCAAAAGTGTGGAAATGGGAACAGTGTCAAAAGCTTTTGCGAGATCCAAGAACAAAGAAAGCACTTTTTTATTTTTGTTTAGCTGCTGTATTACATGACAAGTTATATCTTTTTACGTAAACCATACTGTTGTGGGGATAGAAGTACGTTCGAGGTAGTGGACAAGTCTTTTGTTTATTAGATCATTTGGGTGGTAGTTATTTGGCAGATTCCCATCTCCACCCTTGAAAATTGGATGTATAATTGCCTATTTCATAGAAGTGGGGATAAAACGGCAGTTTCAAAGCAGAGGTTAATTAAATGGCATAGTATGGGTGCCAGGGTACTTGCGTATTTCTTTATGAAAAGTGGTGAAATAGTATCCCAACCAACGTTTGGTCGGAGCGAACCTATAGCCGACATAATTTCATCAGTATCTGTTGGTTCGAGGACAAAGGATGTTATAGGAATGTATTTCGGCTGGGTTTACGAGGGTATCGCTGGCTGAGAGAGTGTGTGGTTGGTAAGATTGACTGCTAATGTTCTGCCAATACTAGCAAAAAAGGAATTTACATCGTCGTAAGATTGTACGGGCGTTGATGAGTATTTGAGAAGTTGTGTGGATGATGTTTTACTTTTGTTTGTATTCGTAACTCGCTTTATAGTATCCCAGAGTGTTTTCGGATTGTGACAAGCGCTATTTAGTTCTTCTGCATCGTATTGCCTCTTTGCTTTTTTTAACAATTTCGTGCAAAAGTTTCTGTATCGTTTATAAGTTTGTTTTAATACTTCATTATCTGGAGATATTTTGAGTTTTCTATGCAGAGCGTCGCTATTTCTTATGCACTTCAATAAACCAGGAGTAATCCACGGTTTGAGGATTCACATTTTTTGCAGGCACTTTTTTCAAAGTCGTGTTTTTTTGCGATGTCTGACAACAATAAGTTTATGAGACAGTCAGTTGCTGCATTAGCGACCGCTAAACATAGAATATAACTAAAGTCTATTTGATATATATATTTGTCAAGAGCCTCATGATCAATTCTAGTCATAGTGGAGCTGGCAATGGTTCGTAATGGCACTGCTCGAGTATAATGATTGGCAGAACGCCTTGAACAGAGTAATGTTCACTGCCCTCAAAGCAAACCTGCGTGCAACCATATTCCCCCTGACCGCCAATGCTTTGCGCTCCCTCTCTATATTTGTGTCATCTTGCAACTCTTCTGACACGATTTGGCCCGGATACTTGAAGCTGCTCATCACCCGTAGAGCCGCATCATTATGCGTAATAGGCGGAACATGCACTGTAGCGAGCTTTCCACTCTTGAGAGAAATAAGTAACACAATATTGAAAATATAATTTACAAAGAATTGACAACGAGCATTTCGCTCTTCTTCGAGTTATACCTCAGTACATGTTCGGCCGCGTACGTCTTACACATTGACACAAGCTTTCGCACCGTCCCCACCGACGGTCTCACTCCGTCTTTAAACAACTCATATGAGTACTGCGGAGCTCGCCGAGGAGGCCATTAACAAACAGATTAAATAACAGAGGAGAGGTTATCCACCCCTGCCGCAGGCCACACTCCATACCATATGGATCAGACAGCGCACTAGCCCATCTCACCTGGTTCCTCTGACACGTGTACTAATGGCGCAATACGCCCAAAGCTTATTATATAACACCCTATCAAAGGCCTTGGACAGGTCCAGGAAGCACGCATACATCTTCCTCTCCGTGTAGTATCCGACAGCCTCCTTGAGACACAAGATTACGCTCTCAGTTGACAGCCCACTCCTGAACCCAAATTGGGCATCATTCAGCTGTATGTGCTGCATGAGTTGTTGTTTAGTTAATGTTGGTAAGCAAGCTGTCCAGCATCTTAGCCATCATTGTGACCAGTGAGATGGGCCGATAGTTTTTTTTATCTGACTTGTCACCAGTCTTATTCTTGACAATCGGTACTGCAATTTTTTTTGTCAGCTCTTCAGGCAAGTAACACACGCGGCAGGTGAGTACCAGCAAACTCTAGATGCTCAATGCTGTAATAGCATGATCAGCCTATTATGTTCCCACTGCTGAGATACAGGCCTCCTCTCTGTGAGAAGGAGTTGGAGAAATGCTGTAACCCAGAATTTTGTGACACTGACCGCATTTGCCAGCGCTCTTCAGGACAAGAAAGAAAACATATAGGATTTCCTATTTTCAGGATAGGTATAAATTACAAATGAAAATGTTGTTCACGCATTTCCGTCGTATAAAGTCAGGCAGTTTTTTTATTGATGCGTGAAATTTAAGAGTTGCTTGGAGTACAAATATTTGTCGTACCCTGAGTTCATTAGAACTTCAGAAGGTTTTGGCTTTCACCATGCATACTTTTAACTTTTAAGAAATACCCTATCGTATTCCTCTCCAAAGTAAACTTATTTCAAGCTCCTTCCATGTCACTTTGCAAACACGACACAGCAAGTAGCAATAACTGTTCGAGTAATAACCATTGGTTGTGCTGTGTTCAATGTGCTGTTTGCACAGAAAATATCGCGAGCATTGACTCGTGTGCAAACAACTCATTTGTTTTTTTATTACTAGCTAGTATTTGCATCGACTTTAACGCGACACGGGTGAGGTTAGAATTACCCATATTATAACAGAGTGTATACAAACGCTTTTCATGTGTTGTGATGAGTTAAAAAAAAGCTTACAAAGCCCATCCATACCTACCTGCCGGTATAAAGAAGCATAGGGAAACTCGTCAAGGCACAAACAGAACGCATTTCCTTCTTCGCCTCGACACAGCATAAGTGTTGTTTAAAGAAGCATACGTAGCTCGTATTTACTATTTGTCTATTCAAAAACTTCTTTAGGACAATTCTGTACGAGTGTTGGCATGAAGAAGCATTTTTAAACACGCGTCAATGTATCGCTCGCCTAGTAAGCGGTTATGTTACACCAAACAGTCTTTAGATTACTATATACGATACTTTTTTTCTACTTGAACAATTATCTGCGTAACGACCATTTCGTTGCTTAAAAAACGTGCACACCGTTTGAAGATTACCTATTTTATTTCATAATTGTAACATTTAATTCCTGTTGTGAAAATGTACGGGCCACTTATTTTCATGAGCAAAACTTACAAAGCAAACGTGAATCCTAATCCTAAGCCTAACTAATTTTATAAATGCGTAAGTACGAGTATGTTTGTTTGATTGTAACGCTTTCACACCAAAATGGCTGAACAGATTTGGAAGGAATTTGGCACATAGATAGTCCATGACCTGGGTAAGCACATTGGCTTCTTTTCATCTTGGATCGCAGACGAAATCACGGGCATCACCTAGTTCTTAATATTCGTTTGGAAATGTGCGAAAGTACTTTTACAAAACAATATCAGTTCAGTGACGGTACTTTGGGAGACTTGTATAGCTTCCCCGGGATCGCCGTGCTTTAAACTAGAATCCAACTCTATTTTATATCGTCATCAAATAGTTATTTAGTATCGAGCACTTTTATATTATTACCTAAAAATACACCGATGTACCGGGGCTATCAGTCTAATAAAGTATTTTCTATGTATGAAATATATACCCATATTCTAAGTCACTCACCTCACTTAAGTGGTTTGATATTCAACGTTGCAAATTTACTCCTCATTGCAAAGAGTCCTCTCCTCAGCCTAGACTCTCCTCATAACTTCCTTAATCTGACTATGTCTGTATGAATACCGACTTTGAGGGTCTTCCGAGGCACACCTTGAGGTCTCCTCGACAGAGTTGTGAGTCGAGTAGCTTTCAATGTTACGACTTAGAATATGGTTAATAGTGTTTATCTCCTTACCAATGCCATTGGTCTCACTGCCTCGTTGGTCTTGTGGTCAGAAAAGTTACCAAGCATGCGGTCCTGAGTTCGATTCCCGTGTCGGGAATCTGGAATATCTGAGTCAGCAGCCCGGAATGTGAACTTGTGAACGGGTGATGGCAATAAGCTTGCCCCTTATTAAATGGGGCTTAAACAAAACTGGCAAAACGTGGCTATAGGTACAGCTCTGCCTAACCCTTCAAAGTATACAGACGTGAAGGTATGTTATGTTATGCCATTACCTACCAAACATTCGTGTATATTAGATGAGAAAGCCATCCAAATTTTTCTAGAGAACGTTGGTACTAATTAGCACCGCAATCAAAATGTGACACGACATCCTGAAATCTAAACCGTCCAAAACATTTCCACGCCTCTGCGAAGCTTAGCTTCGTTCCAAGGTAGGGTGCCGCTCGGTAGTTAGCTGGCGCAAACCAATTTCACTCAATTAATTATGTCGGCTTTCCGGTTTACTCTAAGCTGGGGAGGTATCATCAGATATTCGAAACCAGCAGGGAAATGTGGTTGAAGGATCACTGAACTACCGATGAGCTCTTCTGTTTATTTCAAATTAGTTTCCATATCAGTCTCTGCTCTGCATAACCTGACCGTCATCCCCTCTTCTTCTTTGATGACGTGGCAAAATAATTAGTTAATGAACTGGCAAATATCCAGAATCATATGAAGTCATAAAAAGGATTTTGAGTCTATGGCCGCACGATGTTGACGGATTTCATTTGAGTTTGCGTGCATGGATACATTTGTTCGATTTGTTAGTTACTCAACTATCAAATTACTGACTCAAGGGAAATACCAAGAAGACAATGAAAGTATAGAAAATGCCATAAAGTTACTAAGTCCATATTATGAGGTGATTTTATCATGAACGACTCCAGACGAAATGACTCTAGACACCTGCATCAGCATAATCAGCCTATAATGTTCTCACTGCTGGGACACAGGCCTGCTCTCTGTGAGAGGGCCTTTACGGTAATCCGCCACGCGGGCCCAGTGCGGGTTAGCGGATCTCACATGTCTTCGGATTTTTTGTTCTAGGAAAAACCAGTTTCCTCACGATGTTTTCCTTCATCGTTTTGAGAGCAGTGGTGATGAATTAATTTACACAAAGCAAAGTGCCTGTTTGTGTTCGAACCTACGACCTACAACTCGTAAGTCGCGGCCGTTACCACTACTGCTCTTGTAGACTACTATTCATACTTATTAATATTATTAGATTTTGCAAGTGACCTCGCCTTTTTTTTTTGGGAATGGCATCTCGCAGGTCAACCTATGAGGTTGTCGTCTGCTTAAGCGGACTTGCCTGTGGTTGCCCTAATAAATTAATGCCTCCAGCCAGGACTTAAATTTAAATACTAACTAAAAACTAAGCGACTACACGCTAAGGGCACCTGTGGGGTACGAACCTCGGCTTAGGGCTGGAAGAGGGCAGCAAGGGACTAGTTGGATGAGGATTTGAGTGATTTTGGGACGAATTTAAAGCTACAGGCTCAGTGGCGCTGGCCGGCTCGAGCAAGGGTCGGGTGGGAGTGCAATGCGTTAAGCCGTTTTTGCGTGATTGAGATACAAACATGCAAACTTTCACATTTATAATATTACTAGATAGTAGGAAGTAGAATAAATGTGAAAGTAACCGTGTCTGTCTGCCCGATACCATTTCACGCATTAGCGGCAGAATGGATTTCAATGAAAGTGGTGAACGGCAGATTTCGTACAGCATCCTTTTTTTGTTGTTCGGTTATAGAATTTGTACCACTTAATAAGGCAACTAAGCCATTTATTTTCATGTAAATGTACTATACCTACAAGCCTGCCGTTCGCCTTTGGCGCACAGGTAGACTATGACCGGGGTTAGGACAAACAATATTTTATACCTGTAATATGGTCCCGTGGGATGATCCCAGACACATAATACGCTGCGGCAACCTTGAGAAAAAGCTCATTAAAACCAAATAGAATTGGCAACTCAGCACAAGCAAAACTCTCTTAACTTTTTAATGTAGTTACAGTCGTACACGAAGTTGTTCTTTTCTCGTCACAACCTGTAAAGTACGAAGTCCTTGTAAAAGTACGATCCCTACAGTTCCTTAAAAATTCGCAGTCATCGGCACAGAATGATGAGACCCGAAGTTACCGCGGCACGTACTTTATAGACTCACGTACTTACGATGCTTACTCCTCGCAAAATTTAAATGACATTGTGCTCCCTGTCGCAGCATTATCAGCAGGGCGACGCACGAATTGTCCATACAAACGTAATACCTAAACCATTTGCAATTTAAGCATATTTCTATCATATTATGCTTATATTCGGATTTAGACAGTATTTATCTAGGTTCCTACATCTTTTTTTTCGCACTTTTTTACAGCGTAAATGACATGTTTTCTTATCGTTTAGTACAAGATACTATACACAACAGTATCTGTAATGTTGTTGTATTAGAAACATAGCTCTTAATATCAAGTTACGAATAGTCGAAAAAAAAAAGAAAAAAATGTATTTTCAATAGCTAGTAGTGCTTTCGCGTCAAGCAAAGGTCAATGTGTGCGTGGTCGTACTGCTCATGGAAGTAGGTGTGTATCGCTCGGACAAGCACACACATTACCGCAACGTTGCGACCGCCGTGTTTATTGTCAGTGTTAGACGATTACTTTATTGTCCTGTGCTTGCGTATATACTACTCTGTGTAAAAAGTATCGGGAATATGTCAATAAAAAGACCCGCGTAAAAGAGGTCGTTCTAATTTTTTTACTGCAGGTTGGTAGCACTGTACTGATTTAGCGCGCAAAATTTGAGCGGGATCTGTCATTTAATTTGTTTTAAACTACACTTTTTGTTGGTCATAGTTTTGAGTCCTCGGCGATTTTACAATGGAAAATATTGTTGAACAAAGAGTGTGCCTTAAATTTTGTGTTTCAAATGATATTTCATGTGGTGAATCACTACAAATGTTGCGAAATACCTACGGCGAATCGTGTATATCGAAAACAAGGGCTTATGAATGGTATAAGGCTTTTAAAGAAGGCCGAGAAGTAGTAGTAGACTTACCTCGTTCTGGTAGACCTTCAACCGCTACGACTAAAGAAAACATCGACAGAATCAAGAAGCTAGTGCTCGAAAATCGACGTATGAGTCTGAGAGAGTTGGCTAGTGAGGTGAAAATATCTTTTAAGTCCGTCCACAACATTCTCATTGACATTTTAGGCATGAAACGCGTCGCCGCTCGACTAGTTCCAAAAGAGCTCAATTTTGTTCAAAAAGCGCAGCGAAAGCATGTCGCTGAAGACATGGTTTCCCGAGCTTCTACGGATCCGACCTTTATGAAACGTATAATAACTGGCGACGAGACATGGGTTTATGAGTACGACATGCAAACAAGCCAACAGTCTTCAGAATGGCGTCTCGAAAACGAGCCGAAACCCAAAAAACCGCGGCAAAGTCGCTCCAAAATCAAGGTGATGTTGACAGTTTTTTTTTACTACCGTGGTGTGGTTCACTCCGAATTCCTTCCAGAGGGAGAAACAGTGAATAAAGAATATTATTTAGGCGTCATGAAGCGTTTGCGTGAGAGTATCCGCCAAAAACGTCCAGATTTGTGGCAACACAACTCATGGATGCTGCACCATGATAATGCACCATCACACACAGCCATTATAGTGAAAGAGTTTTAAGCGAAAAATTCAACAAAAGTTCTCGACCAAGCACCGTATTCACCTGATATGGCTCCGTCTGACTTTTTTTTATTTCCCAAGTTAAAATTACCACTTCGAGGAAAACGTTTTGAGTCGATAGAAGCCATAAAAGAAAATTCGCTGAATGAGCTAAAGGCCATACCGCAAATAGCCTAAGAAAAATGTATGGAAGACTGGGTGAAGCGGTGGAGATGTTGTATTGCAAGCGATGGGGCCTACTTTGAAGGCGATAAAATAAATTTAGATGAATAATTTGTATTTTTTGATTTATTGACAAATTCCCGATACTTAGTACACAGAATGTATATGCTTTGTAAATTGCATTGTAATATTTTTGACACTATTGATTTATAAATGTTTTGAACCTGGATTTAGATTTCCCTTGTTATTTTGAACACTTCGACTCTCAACAGCTGCTTGCAAAAGCTCCAAATGTGAAACATAAACACTTTCGGGTGTTTTTGGTGGAATGTATGCTGAACATATGATATCGTACTTTCCTCTAGTCGCGCTCGGGATGCGCAAAATGACATGCTCAATGTATTGGTTTAACAAGATAGAAGACTCAATTGTGACAGATCCCTGTCCCTTCAGCATTGCAATAAGGGTACCACCACCATCCTTCTTTTGAGTAGCCTTGCGATCTCGATCACATCTATATACGGAATACCGTGGACCAATTTAGTAAGAACTGTACGATTCATTCACGCCATTGTGTCGGTAATAGCAACTTACGAAAATTCAACACTTTACGCAAAACAGTTTTGTATTGAAACGTAAAGATACTTATCTTGTCATAATTTTTGTTTGGAATTTCCCTACAATAAAAGTGTTATTCAAGATATCTTTGTAAATCACACTACGAAAAATTAAAAGTAAATTATTAAGATGTATCCCAACCCGAATGACGAATTTGATATAACAATAAAAAAGAACGACTCAGCCCATGAAAATAAAGAAATTTTTAGCTTGGTCTGAGTTTCTCACTATTAGGTACTTACCTAAGTCTAAGTATTTTGCATAAATTAGTATTTACCTACCTATGAAGCGTCGTTTGTTCCGTTTCTTTAGACCATGTTCGCACGGACGAAAATATCTCGCGGCGGGATTTTATCGCGCACTGCATTTTCAATTCTTTGTGTTGAACCGAGCATTGAGAATCCAACAGAGTGCTACCCAGCGCGTCGACTGAACACTGTTGGATTTAAACTGTCGGTGCTAAGTAGAGCATTGCAGATCTAGTGCGCGAAACAATCCCGCTGCGAAATTATAACGGCGTAGGTAATTAATTATCTCAAGAACACTGAGGGGCTTGACAAAATAGCATGCGTAACATTCGATTAGAAATGACGCTAGTAGAAAAGCCAAAAAATGTATGAGGTTGACATAAGCTATCGAAACGTCACGTAATCATAGGTCATATCATATATTATTATTTATTGATTATTTATTGTCAGTATACATATAATCATAGCGTAGTATGTTATTGAAGCGATAGCGAATAAAATAAATGGACAATCGTTTTGTGATTACAACAGTATCACAATAGTCATGCTTGTTGCTTGCTTTAAAATAAGTCAATATCATAAATAACTGTTGAAAGTTATTTTTTTTGCATGTTTGTTTACGCATAACATGACTTTGAGAGTGAGGGTATAGGGAGTGCACCTGTGTCTGCGCACACACGTGTACTTTACTATACTGTGACCGAAATCGGTAAGGACCAGGAAGACATTGTAATTATTATATTTTTGCTGGGCATAACCAGGTTTCATACAATGCCCCTGATATGATGGTAATATCTAAGATGGCGAATTGTATTGATGCATCAATAATCAGTTTGTCTAAATTGAGTAGATAGTACCTATATATCGCATCAGGGGTGGCCGAGATGCGAAACATCGGGTCTTCTTCCGATTCGATACGACACATTTTAGTGTGGGCACTCTAGTGGGTACTCGAACGAAAAGATAATTCGAATTAAAAATAACTTTAATACACTGGCTAACGAAATAAACACGTGCAACGGAAACAGACACGTGCACACACTGAGCGTTTGCCAAGACTGTTCCACTCGACCGTATTCTGTTGACTGCCGCAACACTCGGTCTCTCCGCCAGTCCTCGCTGCATCCTCTCCCACCGACGATCGTGTACAAGCGGTAGGGCTCGCTTGCGTTTCCGATCACATGATCATTCGTTTATGAATCAAATTGTTAGATGGCGCTGTCCGCTGTACTGTGGCGCCATCCATCCACGACATATATATTAATGGCTGAATAGTATAAATGATATTCATATTCATAAAATTGGCTGTAGCACATACGTAACCATTCTGTATCGAGCTCAGTACTAAAACATTTCGTATTGTGTCGCATTTACATTGCTTGCAAGGATTTTAATGTTGTTTTTATTGTATAATAAAACTTCTTGCCGCTAGAATACGGTTGATTATCACCTTATGCACGGTACTACAGATAAAAAGCTCTTTGACATTCCTACCACCATAATTGTATTATTCGTTTAGTCGATAATGTAACCTGTATCAAGTTTCGATTAATATTTTTAAATAGATAAATCAATAATAACAATGATATTTATGAAGTAAGAACATAACAAAATAAATGTTTATACAAAATCCTTGTTTTTTATTTTTATTATTCTTATCACAGAATGCTATTATTTATATGTACGCTTATTTATTTATTACACATAGAATATTTGTCTTTTATTTTGCATAACACGTTATTATTTGACTTGTATTCATTATTGCTTAGAGAGCAGTGGTGGCCCAGTGGTAACGGCCGCGACTAACGAGTTGTAGGTCGTAGGTTCGAACCCAGACAGGCGCTTTACTTTGTGTAAATTATTTCATCACCACTGCTGTCAAAACGGTGAAGGAAAACATCAGAGAGACAGAAGAAGCCTTAATTTTTTAAAGTGGAGACCAAGGGAATAAATAATCTTGTACAGGCTTAAAATGAATAAAGACAATAATAATAAATATCCCAATAATTTATATTTTCACGTTGTCTAACGGTTCCCCTCAAAGACCGCGCGCGATGTCGATGTATACACCGACAGCATAAAGATCCGTTCAACATTGGTTTACAAAAGTATTTAGGAAAGGTATGCATGACTTATCTAGAGATATTTCTCTATAAGGCCTAGATCTGGAAATATTCTTTTAAGTTCAGATACGTACAGAATTGTAAAGAAATTACCAAAAAAACGCATTACTAGTCTGTAGATTTACATACGATTCCCCAAAGTAGTCAACAATAATCAAGCAAATCATGAACATAACAACTTACTAATACTTAGATTTATCTTCAGAGTAGTTATAAATGAATGGTAGGTACAGTAAGTACAGATCAGCTAACAATAGCTATCTATCTACTCACACAGGCACACACAAACAGCTGCGCACCGGGTACCTCGCTCGCCTTCTTTTGTCAAACAGAGATAGCAATATTCCGAGCGAATTTTGTATTCGACTCGAAGTTTTTTAAGTGCTTGTTACGTCGGCCCCTTAAGCGCATATTTTGTCAAAAAAGTATCGGGAATGGATGATTTGTTTATGGTTCCAAATTCTTTTTTGTTGTTAGATTGGCACAACTGTTTTCCATTTTGGAGCGGAGTTTAAGTTGCATCTGTTAATTAGATTAAAAACAGTGCTGTTCACAGTAAGATCATATCTAGTGTATATTGCGAATTTCATCATGAACAAAAACATCGAACAAAGAGTTTGTCTTAAATTTTGCTTTGCCAATGGAATTTCGTGTTCGGAGTCATTGAAAATGTTTGAGAAGGCTTATGGTGGATTCATAAAAAACACGTACTTATGAGTGGTACAAAGCGTTCAAGAACGGTCAAGATGTAATGGAAGATTTGCCTCGCTTCGGTAGGCTATGAACGTCTTCAACTGAAGTTAACATTGCAAAAGTTAAGGAAGTAGAGACTGAAAGTCCTCATTCAAGTTTGAGAGAGATAGCCGCTGACCTTTCTGTTTCTTACGAGTCGATCGGTAACATTTTTAATAATCACTAGGGCATGAAACATGTTGTCGCTCGGCTAGTCCCAAAAGACCTGAATTTTCTCCAAAACCTCAATCGCATAAGAGTCGCTGAGGACATGCTAGAACGAGTCAATTCCGACCCGACATTCGTGAAACGCATTATTACTATTATTGTTTACGAGTTTGATATGCAAACTAGTCAACAGGCTTCGGAAGCCATTCCGAAGCCTGTTGACTTCCAACTGAACCCACCACGCGAAATTCAATCAAAAGTCAAAGTTATGTTGACTGTTTTCTTTGACTATCGAGCGGAATTCTTGCCGGAAGGTCAAACGGTAAATTCTAAATATTAATTGAGCGTTATGCGGCGTTTAAGAGATCAAATTCGACGAAAAACTCCAGATTTGCGGAAGAAAATTCTTGGATTTAGCATCACGATACTGCGCCTTCGCACACGGCCATCAGTGTGAATGAATTTTTGACCAAAAACTCAACAATTACCATCGAGCAAGCACCTTATTCACCAGATATGTCTCCAGCCGACTTCTTTCTTTTTCCTAAATTCAAATTACCATTTCGTGGCACCCGTTTTCATTCGATAGAAGACATAAAGAATAATTCGCGGCGAGAACTGAACTCAATTACGGAAAATGGGTTTAAAAAATGTTTTGATGATTGGATTATTCGTTGGCGTAAGTGTATCGTTTCTAAAGGAGCATACTTTGAAGGCGATAAAATACATTTGAATGAATAACTAACATTTTGTGTAATATTGATCTTTTCTCGGTACTTTCTTGACAGAGTAGTAATTTTTATAACCAAAGTGCAAAAGTAATCAAGATGGCGGTAAATGCAGTTTGTTTTAGTCCAATGTGATAGACCCTGTGGTGTGCTGTCAACTATGCTTGTACATAGCATAGCATATTTAGCCTATAACGTTCCCACTGCTGGGTCACAGGCCTCCTCTCTGTGAGAGGGAGTGAGCCGTAATCCACCACGCGGACAAAGTACGGATTGGTAGATGTCACATATCTTCGAACTTTTGGTTCTAGGACTTCCCGGTTTCCTCACGATGTTTCTCTTCACCGTTTTGTACATGTTTTGACTTGTACATGCTTGATACGAATGCATCATCAATATTTTTTTCTTAATATAATAGGATGCCTGTATTCCTCGAGGACTTAGGCAGAGGTGCACCTATTAGTACACCCACATTTTGCCAGTAAGAAACGAAGGTTTGTTACAGAAACTTGTACAATTTTTACACTAAATACATATAGTTACCTCCTTTGAAGTCCGTCAAAGATCCCGCTCTAAAAGTGGTTTACAAAATGACAACAGAATTTAAACCAAAATATTACAAGTAAAATCTCAAACCAAACAAAGACAAGACTTGAACTACAATTAAATAAAAGAAAAATGAACTTACAGATATATTCTAAAAATGGTGTGTGTATGTGAGTGTGTGTGCCTTGTGTATCTTTTCAACTCATTTTGACGATGCCAGTAATTCCGTATAGTAGGGTAGGTAGGTACCCTATTTCCATCATCCGGGCACAAATCTAGACACCAGGCTGCAACTGAGAAATTCCTGATAGAAAAATCAAATAACACTCACGCATGACCTGGGAGTCGAACCCAGGACCTCATGCTCAGTAATAAATAGCGCTTGTGACCACAAGACCAATGAGGCAGTCATAGGATCAAAGGTCTCTATTTTATATTTCTTTAGGTCAAAACAAATCTGACGGAAATAAGAGCCATCGAAGATGCTTATTATTATATCTTTACAAAGTTTTGCAAAGGCCGACTCCCAGATTTCCAAACGCATAGAAGGCCGACTCCCAGATTTCCAAACGCATAGAAGGCCGACTCCCAGATTTCCAAACGCATAGAAGGCCGACTCCCAGATTTCCAAACGCATAGAAGGCCGACTCCCAGATTTCCAAACGCATAGAAGGCCGACTAACAGATTTCCAAACTCCCAGATTTCCAAAGGCCGACTCCCAGATTTCCAAACGCATAGAAGTTTCATTAGCCAATAATAAAATGGAACATTTGCCAAAGTAAAACATCAGATAACTTCTTTAAGACCTACTTCCTCATAAAACGCTTTTATTGCCTTATTTCCTCCTTATTCCAATCTATTTACGAGAGTAATCTTTCTGTGCAGGGCCGCCAGCTGTAATCGGATTTGAGCGGAGTCCGTTCAGGTAGTACCAACATTACCGCTAACTGCTAAGCAACATCGTTACGTCTCTTGGAGTGAGTCGCTCCAGGGAACGCGATGGAGCAACAAGTGTCTCTTGTCGTTCCTCAGTATGTGTTACTTGGGAAGACAGAAAAAGACGTTTGTTAGTAAACACTGGGGTTCATGAAAGAAAAAGTTAGTTTTAAGAAGAATACAGAATAATTTATTTCGAAATATTGGATGGTAGCAATGTCAAGCGGATAAATAATAGGATAGTAACCTAAACGAGAAGTCCACTTTTGACTTCTGCTCGCTAATGCATGTGTTAAAATAGGCATGCGTTGCATTGCCTACTTATTTCAAAACACCTCTGTGTAAGCGCGAACAAAACAAAAAAAAACTCGATTTAGTTTTACCGAGACAGCAAATGATTTTATACACATGATTTCAAAGTTTTCTCCCTCTAAACACTCTTGCAACACTGTACACTAATAACATGATTTTAAACATGTGCTGATGACAGCTTGCCGATGAGGAGTTAGCATAATCCGCCTTTAATGCTCCCACTGCCTCCGCTCTTCGAGACTGCATGGGTTGTAATCTACCACGCGGGCCTAGTGCGGGTTGGTAGTTATCACATGTCTTCATTTTTTTTGGTTCTAGGACATGCCGGTTTTGTCCCGATGTTTTCCTTCACCGTTTTGAAAGCAATGGTAATGAAATAATTAACACAGAGTGAAGCGATTACTTGAGTTCGAACCCTGGCCGGCAACTCGTAAGCCTTCTTCCAATGAGAAGTTATTATCAAAATCGTAAATGAAAAGTTGACCATCAGAACATGAGACGATAGACAGCATTCACCAGTGTATCTTTAAATCCACAAAGATTCCCACAAAAAGAAAATCACGTTCCTACCTACATAAAGTCTGTTACCTTGCGAAGTAAACTGAGCAACAAGAAAAACAAACACAGACCGGTCTGTTACCGTATGATCTGACGTTTCAAACTAACGTATAGGTCTAGAAATTGCACCAGTAACAGTAACTGTACATGTAAGTAAGCTCCCTTTGACTAACTCAAATACTTACTGCACTTCTGGAAAACCTAGTATTTTCTGCAGTGGAAATATTATGGAACAATAAGCTCACGTTCCCACGGGCGTAAAAGTATTCCGGATTTTATCGCGCACTGGATTCTCAACTCTCGGTGCTGAGCAGTTTGTTGAAAATCCAGTGCGGAAAAATAACAGCCGCCGGAAAAATCGCTAGTGCGAACCAGGGCTAAGTATATTAGGTACTTTCGTTCAAGTTTATTTACTTCTAGTGTTTTTTAAAGTGTAACCTTTTCTCCACTTTCTTTTACCTTTCCCAAGAAACCCCAAGAAACCAGGACCTCATAGTCAGCAGTAGCGCTTGTAACCACTAGACCAACGAAGCAATTCGCGCGAAAATAATTTAAGAAAATAAACGAGAGTTGTTAAAATAAGATTGAAATGGCCTTTGTCTTTGTAAAATTTGTAATGTAATTATCTATTGTGATAGATAGCTATTTAGCTGACAGTGAAGTTCATTACTGTCCAATTACCTTGCAAAGCAATTTATTTGTAATTAACAAAGACGAAATATTTCCAGAGATCTTTCTTTCTGTTTCTGAATTCTAGACGACATTAGTTAGGTGTAATCATTGTCTCATTATAATATTATACATAAATCAGATCAAACGATCGATGGCAATATTTTTTTGAATAATGAAATTCTACGTCATAAAACATAATGAATGATGAAACTGAACACGATCAGCACATAAACCACAGATAAAATAATACTACGTACAGATACGCAATCCCATACAAAGAAATGAAACCTCCCTAAGTCTGGCTATTGAGCTGGCAATTTTTCATCGTCCAATTTTTCAACAGATGGCAGCATCAGCGACTCACTAATTGCCAGAGACTGTAGTTTTACAACGCCATCTAGGAGTCGATCTACTTTTAAAACCTTTCGTGCAATCCTTTCTGTATACAGTTTTGTGGTTCCGAGTTCAGAAAAACATGTTTTTAGATTTCTTTATATTTCTTTGTAAAAAAAATAAAAAATAAAGTTGTTTGATTTAAATAAGTTATAATTTTTAAAAGTGCGATGACAGGACCAAGTCATTATTTTTTTATGGATTATTGACACTGCAAGCAAGTGTTGTCGTTACAATCTGTGGTCACTTCTTTTGTCCAAGGGACACTGTTAGGGAATGTCCTTTTTTGCCTAAAAAAGAAGCACACAATTTTTTTTACCAATGCTCTCTTTACTTTTGTCGTTTCACGTGTTACGATACTATAGACAGCCAATGACTGTCCTCCATTAAACTTTTTATTTTCACTTAAGTCGTCGTTTCTGGTCTTCCATTAAATCCTGTAGTATTCATCGAGTGCATCCGAACCTTCAGATGCACATGCATAATGTTTTGCAATTGGCTCATTCCAATTCCTAATATAGTACTAATTTGTTGACATGTAATTTTTTTTGTACCTATCAATCAGTTGTCGAACGGTATCAATATTGGATTCTGTAACCGCCGTCGCCGGCCGATCTTCACGTACATCGTCATGGAGATGATCAAGTCTTCGTTTAAATTCTCCGAACCACGAATACACAGAGCTGCGGCATGGGGCTTCATCACCAAATGTCAATTGAAGACTCTGGCTACTCGCTTGTTGACAGCGCAAATCAATAAAATGCGTGAATATTTTCAGGAGTTCAATTCATTGTAATAGTACACAATTTTGTAACTGACGCCACAATGAAAAAGACAAATCTCAATCTCGCAAATAAAAAATTAACGTGATCCCTGAGAGTTCCATTTTCGAATTGCGTAATTGCTTTTTTATTTTTCTTTATTGTAAGTGGCCAGTTCCAGAAACTTACAGTATGCCGCACGTACTCATCTCGTCCGTCCCCTAAAAGCATTTAAAATTTTTATTAATTTAAGCATACCTATTATAAATTAAAGTCGTGTCCACGTCAGTGACCGCGTTGTTTTTCTTAGCTACGCAAAGGATTTTGATCCGTTTTACAACATCATTTAGAGTTTTTTTTCTGGAACGCGTATGTAATAAAAATATAGTAATAAAAATCTCGATGTTCTTACTAGTCGTAAAACACTACAAAGTAAAAAATAACTTTAATTTCAGAAGTCTGTGTCTTTGATTTTGTAAAGTTATTTCTTCACTTTGTAGTGTGTTTTTTTTTAAGTCGGTTGTTTTTATTTTTTTGTTCTGGTACCACACAAATTCAAATTAATTCAAACAGGAAGATAATAGAACATCACCAACATACATTAAGTGGAATAAACACATATTAGTGAAGCAAACTCAAAAAAAAAAACGACGGGTTGCACTCCGGGAGTGCTGACAGAAGTCAACAACTTGAATATTAACGTTGTGCATTTTTGATATTTTGGAATGGTTAGGGAATACTTTTGCACGAATTGCTTTAATTATCAGTATAAAAGTACTATCATTTATGTGGAAGAATACAATAGTTATTTATTGCGCTATCGTACGCAAACATGACAATTTATATCACATTAAAAAGTTTATCTCTCAGAAAAATCAAACAATAATAAAACAAACAAAAATAAAAAATCATCCGTCTTACGAATTTCCGATCAGGTCACGTGTCCTGACGCGAGTTTAGCATTTTTACTCATTACAAAAAAAAGTACAACGCCGCTAAAGAAGTTTTCACTTCAAAAAAAAAACATCACAACTTGCCCAAATTTTCAAGGGACCATTAAGTATATCTTCAAACAAAAGAATTATTTTTCAAATCGGTTTATAAATTATTGAGTTCTGTGGTAACAAACATAAAAAAAACAAATTGAGAACCTCCTCCTTTTTTGAAGTCTGTTAAAAACGGTTGATAGTTGGAATATGATAATATTAAGATGCCAACTGATTTCCAACAAACATTTCATAATTAACAACATCTGTTACTTGAATACATCAGTGGCTCCTTGCTCCATAATCAATCGATCAAATAATGATTGATGGCTGACCCCTCTTAGTTCTACTATTATGCAAGCGATAACAATCTGACATCTAGATTGATCTGATCAATCGTATATTAATTTGTTGTTTTACTATCGTATATTTTGCTGTATAAGTGTGATTTAACTGTTCTTAGTGGTGTGTTTAGATAAAATACTCTTTATTATGTACACATTATAAATTACAGACATAGATGTAGAAATATTACATTGGGTGACACAATGGGCGGTCTTATCGCTACAAGGGATCTTTTACAGACAACCTTTGGATGGATTAAAGGGAGCAGGAGAGACAATACTGCAGGTTGTCAGTGGTGTACCATTTACATATTCATTAAATACAAACATACATTTATATACACATATATATACAATAATAAACACGAAACAAGACTCCGGAAACTATATGTAATAATGATGACAAAATAACTATATGTGTATGTTATTTATTTCATACTTCACTTCACGCACACAAATGCACAGAGGCGGAATTAATGCCATAGGCATTTTCTACCAGTCAACCTTTCAGTGATGCAGATAGTGGTAGGTTTAAAACTATAAACTAATGTTGCTGGTGCTGTGTTTTACTATTGTTAAAATTGGTCTCTCCCTAACTCTTCGAATGAATAAATAGGATTTTCTCTGGATTTCCCAATTGATGGTAATAGTCTCGCACCGTATAACATGGGACTTGAACATTACTGGCGAAATGTAGATGTACCAAAGGTACACCTCTGCCTTACCCTTCAGAGATTACAGGCGTGATGTTATGTTATGTTACACCTCAAGAACAAGAATTTAGTTGTTTACAATTTACAGTATTTGCTTGTCCGATGAATATTTAGGAGAATATATTTATTTTAACACAAATATGGAACTTCTTCGGACCGCTGTCTTCCTTGTTACATTATCCAGAAAACTGACAGCATTGCGAATACAGCTTTCCTTCTTTATCATTCTAACTAGCAAATAATAACTAATGATCACTTGAAGGCCCTATTAAAGAAAATTGAAAACAATGAACGCACGATAACCCAGCGTAGTTATTAGTTAGATGTCTGTTCTCATAAAGTTATTATCTTCTTTGGTCTTTAAGGCTCCCGCAGACAGACGCTTAGCGATAGCGCGACATCTAGTAGAACACTAATAAACAAACTGGTATATGAGGCCCAAAGTAGACCTATACCGTAGTTATGCGACGGTGCGACGCTGGTAGATCAATTTCCATAAAGTATTCATATTGTTTTACTAGAGTCGCGTCGCGCTGTGGCGTCGCGTCTATCTGTGGGAGCCTTTATGAAGCTTGACAACTTCATTACCTATTCAGGCAGCGAAACCGCAGTAGTTCCGCCATGAATTTATTGTCCGTTGTACGACAAGCGAAAAAGAAGTGAAACTGCCTGCTCTAAAGCACAGGTTTGATTATGATTCTATCACTTTCCTGCGCGGTGTCGCCGATCTGCTCGGAAGCTAGTTACACCTCCGCGCACAGCCCGCAATGTTTCTGCGTAGCCTCGTATGTTTCGCACGTATGTGAGGCAGTCGACAAGGTTTATAAAGCGAAACTTTTTTATTTCTGTAAAATTGACGTTGATTTTACGGAAAAACTAGTCTAAGATGCCCGAAGTAGACCTATAACCGTATTTACTCATTCGAAAGCGACGCAATTTAACTGACTCTCATGATGTTCCTGTCGAATCAATACATAATGTAGTAATGTTTCTCAGCGGGACGAGCTATGGTAAGGCCCATTCATTTGTCTCTTAACTCGTACAACTCGGGCGAATTAACATAGCAACTGACTCGAATGACGTTTGTTGAATATAGTTATAATATGTATATTTATTTTTTTGTTAAAACTTTATTTAATTAAATATCGTAATATTACACCAATCTTTGACATAACCAGTTCCTTACGTTAGCTATTCTAACTTATTCACCCGACTTGCACTAATATTGCCTTGTTGGTCTAGAGGTCGTAAGCGCTACTGCTGAACATTAGCCGACCCGGGAATCAAACCCAGGATGGGTTTGATTCCCGGGTCGGGCAAAGTGTTATCGGGTTTTTCTATCTAGAAATGTTCAGTAGCATCCCGGAGTCTGGATTTGCGCCGGGTTGATGGCAATAGGCTCGCTCCCTATTACATGGGACGTAAACAACTAGCAAAATGTGGATGTATTTTATGTACACATAGGTGTCTTTTTCTTGGGTGGAAAATCATCAAATGACTTCTCCCGCTCTGGGCGGACCGAGAGAAAGTGTCAGACTTTTACTGGCTAAAACCGACCCGTGCTCCTTTAGTTGCCTGTGCCAGGGTCACGGTATCTCTTTTGAACAACCCGTGACCCTGGCAGGCATCGGCCCTAAGGGACCCCGTCAATCAGTGCTGACATCTCTTTGAGGCGCGCGTGGAACACGACGCGCCGTCGACTCGGTCCTGGTCCTTACCGGACGGCGAGCTACCTCCGGTGTTTAATACTCAGGTGGCCGGTGGTCCAACACCTTGGTGCCCAAACCTTCGGGATGACAAAGCGCAATGTTTTGTTTTATGCTATGTTGTAACAATCTTCTGTTCTCCTGGTAGCTTGTTATCTGAATATGTCAGTTTACTAGTTTACTGACAATGTAGGTTACAACGACATTGTAGTCTTATAACACTCGCAGCTATAATTTCTAACATAGCTCTTAGTTCTAATGTGATTCTGGGTTAGTTAAGGGTCTTGGTAAAGACGATTGTGTAAAGAAAATATTGGTATAATGACATTTTGACAGAGGTGTCGGTCGCCATAGTTCTTGAATAAGGCAGAACGTACAAAATCGGGTTCATTATATTAATAGTTTATTCATTTATTTGGGATCTTCAACAAAGGAAACAAATGAACAATATAAATCACAATAATAAAAAACAGATACGTGTGCTCCTTGAATTACACTGCCAATGATGAATGATGAAAATGAATTATGAAATTTTGGAAAAAGATACTAAATCACCATGTCAAGTACATTAATTTTACAAGCAATAGTGTAGTGTGGCTGCCTTTTTTTTTTTGTGTGGGAAATCATCTAATGACTTCTCCCGCTCAGGGTGGAGCGGGAGGGCGTGTCAGACTTTTACTGACTAAAACCCACCCGTGTACCTTCAGTTGCCTGTGCCAGGGCCACGGTTTTCTCTTTAGAATAACCCGTGACCCTGAGGCGTCGGCCCTATCGGACCCCGTCATTTTGTGCTGACATGTCTTTGAGGCGCGCGTGGAGCACAACGCGCCGTCGACCCGGGCCTGGTCCTTACCGGACGGCGAGCTACCCATGGCTCGCCGTCCGCAAGCCAGCGCCTACGGTGGCCGGGAATCTGCTTGCGATTCCCGACGCCCAGGGCGTCTCCTGCGGCGACTAGGGGCGTGAGGGCGCAAGGCTCTCTCCCTCACGCGCTCCGCCTCCTTCTTTGCGAGCATTACTGCTTCGCAGAAGGAGGTGACGGCTTTCCATTCCCTCTCGCTCCGTGCCATGGCCTGGACCAGGGCCGGACGCGAGAGATCGCCGCCGTCAATCGCCTCCTCGAGGACACTGCGGTGCTCCGCCCAAGCTGGGCATACCTCCACCGTATGCTCCACCGTGTCCTCCGGGCGATCCACACAATGGTGACACCCGGGCGTTTCCTCCCGCCTTATGCGAAACAGGAACCTCCCGAAACAACCGTGTCCGGTGAGGACCTGTGTCAGGCGGAAGGTGAGGACGCCGTGGCGCCTCTCCAACCACTCCTCAAAGAGGGGACTTACCGCCGCTATTGTGGCGTGCTCAGCACTGGGTTGCGACAATCGCACCCTCCATGTCGCCATGAGATCCCGCCGGAGCTCTGTCCGCTGTACCGTGATTTCTCGCGGCAGCGGAGTTACACCCCGGCGTTTCCTCCGCCTCCTCGCGCCACTCCCATACGTGCGCGAGGGCTTTTGCCTACAGATCCCATGGCGGCAATCCGGCAAGGAGGCTCGCCGCCTCGCATGAGACCGTGCGGTATCCCCGGACCAGCCGGATGGCCATGACCCTTTGGGACGCGTTCAACCTGCGGGCCGGTCGGCGCCTCAAAGAACGCGCCCACACCGGTGCCCCGTAAAGGGTCATGGACCACACGACTCCCGCGTAGAGCCTCCGGCAGGAGGCGTTTGGACCCCCTAGATTGGGCAGGAGCCGCCTCAAGGCAGCCCCAGCCCGCTCCAGTCTGGGAGCCAAACGTCGAAAATGCTCCACGAAGTTCCACCGGCTGTCGAGGACGAGTCCCAGGTACTTCATCGTCGACTCGACGCCGATGAGTGTGGCTGCCTTAACTGGATAAAAATAAAAATATAGAAAATAAATGATTAAGTTAGCGTAGTACAATTTTACGATGTCCGTTCAGTACTTTTATCGTTAAACCGATTTAAAATAGTAGTCTGTTTCTATACGTTTTTTGTGGATGACAGGGGTAGAGTAATGTTATAAACATGTTTAATTCTAAAAGCATTTAGTGATTTGTGGCGCCTTGGCTTCGAATCTATTTTAATTTACTAGGTTGTTACTACCAATACAAAATACCAACCTCCTTGCAGCCTATTCCTGCCGCTTGTGTCGACAAAGATACAAATCACATTCTCAATTAGAATAAAAACAGATACAAGGAAGGCACGACCACATTCGTTCTGCGTTTCAACCCATTACTTACAAACTTACTGACCGCAATTCTAAGTGCAGCAGAACATATGAAACGCTAACTACAATATAGTGAGTAGCTCGAAGTTCCACGGACAGCGAGCGGTTAGGAACTTTTCACATGCACGGAGATTGCCAATAGGGCCACAGGGAGCAGCTAACTTTTATCACGCTCATGTTACTGTATGAAATTGTTTGCGAGCAATTTCGTGTAGCACGGGCTTTAGAAATTGCTTTTATGGATGATTAAAATTGGGACAGTGGAAGATTGATAAGTTGGTTTAAAATCAGGAAATAAAGCTCATTCTCATAATTAATAATTACGTGAAACTAAGTCCCTCTTAGCTTAGTTTAGAACCACTAATTAACGGGTTATGCTCGGAGTGTTTTTAAAGGATAAATATAGAGATGAAGTTATACGGAGTAGAACCGGAGTTACCGACATAGCTTGCAAAATAAGTAGACTAAAGTGGCAGTGGGCTGGCCATGTTTGTCGAAGGACCAATGGCCGGTGGAGCAGACGAGTCCTGGAGCGGAGACCATGTATCAGCAAGCGTAGTGTGGGACGCCCCCCAGCAAGATAGACCGACGACGTTAAGAAGGTGTCTGGGACAGGCTGGATGCGGAAGGCCAGGACTGGGTGTTGTGGCGCAGCCTGGGAGAGGCCTATGCCCAGCAGTAGACTGCGACAGGCTGAGTTGATAACCAATAAAATTAGTGAGTGTCGAAAAAGAATCAACTTTATATTTATGTCTTCAATTTGAATGAAGAAATCACGGATTTAGTGTCATATAGAAAGTTTAATTGCTCTTACTAAAACAAAGTACTTCTTATAAGTACAGATATCGCACCCCTATATCACACACACCGCCACCTCAAACATACTCCCCCCCTCCCCCCCCACACACGTAATACTGTGCGCATTCCTTATTTATTTATTTTTTTGTGCTTTGACTTTTAAAACCATGCCAAAGGCTTTCAAAATTATCTATTGTTTACCTTCTCACACATATGAATAGTAAATGTTAACTGGAAGAGCAGAATCACCTAATACAAGCAAATATTTGCTTAAAAGGTGACATAAGTTGATTTTACTTTTTTCTTACTGATCTTATGAAATGAGTTGGACAGTGAAAACACACACATTCATGTCAGTTTCAGGATTTGGACTGACCATAATGCTGTTCTGACTGTCCGTATAAAGTAAATTAATTAATGGATTTTAATGAATGAAAACTCAAGATTTTAAATAAAGTTTCCATTCAATCTACCAAACCTTTACCCAACCGTGTTGGGGTCAGCACCCAGTCTTACCGGATGCAGCTGAATACCAGTATTTTAAATAAAGGGACTGCATTCCTTATCTCCACAATGAAGAGATAATTGATATCATGAAACCCAAACAACTGTCGTCATTTATGCGTAGCTAATTAACTAAGTACTCATTTATTTATCAGATCCAGTCTTATTCCAGCGTTTTGGTAATCCTCTTATAAGAGATACCATAAAATCCAGTTATTTGTAGTATCATGTGTCTATTAATTATTTTATATTCATTAACTGATATTTTAGTTCAGGGTTTCAGCAATTTGATCGTAATTTATATAATTTTGATACTACACGTTTGTCAAATAAATTATAAAAGACTAGCTTCTGCCCGCGACGTCATCCGCTTGAAATATATCTTAAGATACTCGGCGATATTGTAGATTCCCATTATTGAATTTTTTTTTGGAATCAGATCAGTGGTTCCAAAGACCACATACAAACTCACTAAAACCTCTTTATAACATCATTATTACCATAGATAAATATATCTATAAAATAATAATCTGAAAGGTTTCATTGTTTCCAATAGCAAACAATTAAACCTGTGACCGCCATAGAAATACGAAAAGGTATGCTTAATAAAGGTATGCCTAAGCTAAATGTATAATGACCACATTTTGATAATGCCTAATTTGAACCCTAAACCACTTTTAACAAATGAACACAGAGTAGAGTAAAGCTACACTAACCAGTATAACCTTTAGATTAACCAAATTTTTTTCAAGGTTAAGATTTGGCCTTAGAAGAAGCTGAGAAGCTGGAACTGTTTGTTTCCATCATGCTCGAGAGCAAAAGTTACGCCATCACCTGCCTAAATGCAACGCATAAATCTGTATAGGTATAATATTCTCTCTACTATGGCACTCTCAATTATAATTTTAACGGAACGGGAACTACGGGACTAATTTGGAAAGTATACTTTACAATAAATTAACGGGAACAGTGTAGGGGACAACAGGATTTAAAAAAAAATATTTTATTAAATTCCCTTAGTCCCATTTAACGGGGACATGGCATAGGGAAACAACGAGAATACATCAAACGGTTGAACGGACTTGGGTAAGAACATAAACTACTTTTCATCCTGGATCGCAGACGACGTCGCAATCAACAGCTAGTTCTCTCTTAAAATAAACATAGTCAGTTCAGAGCATCGCGATAATGATGATTCCTCATCATATCTTTAAAAAAAGCAAACGTTTTGACTGAATACAGCTAACTTATTATTTTTTTGCAGATATAGATTTACACACAAAAATACATACATTTAAATTATTAACAATTTTGCATTCTAAAACAGATAATAACCTAAAATTAACTTGTGATCAATTAACCTTTAATATTCAACCACTCAAAAGAAAAAGCTTCAATATAAATGTTTGAAAGGAAATTATTAATACATTTTCCAATAGCACAAATGTTGGCTTTCAACGTTTACTGAATAGAAATTAATTTCTAAGAGAGTATTATTACATGATACAAACAAGAGTATTTATGAATGGAACATGTTAAAGCAGTGAAAATTAGTAATGTTATAACAACTTTCAGCGTGTCAGACAAAAATCGTTCACAAAACCTTCAGTCAAATTAAAATACTTTAAAGCTGAAATAAATTCTTTTGGATCGTGAACAGAAACCGTTGTCAGCTTAGTCAAGGTCACAGGATTAGTTGATTTAGGCTCACCCACCGAAACCATTCTGAATTAAAGGAATTAAACAAAACCTGTCTTTCATCACACAGGGTGACCAGTAGACCAAAAAACACACATCCGACAAGTTTTTTGCCACCGTTCCAATTTGGCACTAAATTTTCAAATACGCTATGAACTTTTTAATGACCACCGCATTAACTTCAGTAATTTTATCCTAAAGTTTTTAAACATTGAAAAGCGACCCAATATTTGTTAACAAATTGCAAGTCACAAATATCAATTGGTCACAGAGTTTTTCAGTTGGGTTAATGAGGGATGTACTGTAGTCAATCTCAAACACTAAAAACACAATAATTGTGACTCTGTTAATGGGATACCATAGTAAAGTTTATCAAAAAGACGATGACAAGCGATCGCATTTTTAAGTAGCAAAATGGTGGAGATTTCGCAGATGTAATTTTTCATACAAAATTGCCATGCCTAAATATTATAATTAAGGAAAAATAAGGTAATTTTCGTGGTTTATAAAAAATAACTGTATGCCTCTAAGTTGGCCCAACCTGCATATTCAATAAGCGTTTTTAGGGCTGAAGGTAAAGAGCAGCTTTTCGATACCTACAAGGACTACATTTTTAAATAAAAATTCTGTCTGCAGTTGTTTTTTTAAAGGGCATTTCAATAGTTGCTTTGACCAAAGAATCTCGTTGCAACATTTCGATGTTTTTTTTTAAATAAGTCTGCAGGCATAACTTCAGCAAATTTACGAAGGAGGACATAATAAAGTCATATTTATTCGCACTGATAATAGCAGTAAACACCTCGTTATTATTTACACAATAATTTCATTTATCGTAGAAAAGTATCGTATTTATCGGAGCAAGAGGGAATGGAAAGCCGACACCTCCTTCTGCGAAGCAATAATGCTCGCGAAGGAGGATGATGAGCTCCCCTGGAGTCGCCGCAGGAGACACCCTGGGCGTCAGGAGTCGCCTGCAGATTCCCGGTCACCGTAGGCGCGGGCTTGCGGACGGCGTGCAATAGGTAGCTCGCCGTCCGTTAAGGACCAGGATGGGTCGACGGCGCGTCGTGTTCCACGCGCCCCTCAAAGAGATGTCAGCACATAATGACGGCGTCCGATAGGGCTGATGCCTCAGGGTCGCGGGAAATTCTAAAGAGATACCGTGGCCCTGGCACAGGCAACTGAAGGAACACGGGTGGGTTTTAAGCAGTAAAAGTCTGACACGCCCTCCCGCTCCCCCCAGAGCGGGAGAATTCATTTGATGATTACCCACCCAAAAAAAAAGGCCACAACGCGCGACGGACAGGCCAACGCCCACTGGATTGCGGCCATCCAATGCTTATTAGCCATAAATAAAAAGTACCTAGTAGTAAAGTAGTAAGTATAAAAGTAATAAAAGTGTAATTATGTGTTGTTACACTTATTTACACTTTCATTACTTTTATAACTGTTACAGATATGTTACTGTTACACTTTTGGGAGTGTTTTTGGTTAACACTTTGAAAAACACAAGTGTTACATATTTGATCCTGCTACTCGTATCAATTCAAAATCTAACACTTATTATTCTATAACATTCATAAAGGTGTTAAGACTGGTTTCAACTTATAACCCCCAAATTAAAACAATGCCTCGTTGGTCTAATGTAGCAAGTTTTACTGCTGAGCATGAGGTCCTGGGTTAGAGTCCCAGATCGGACAAAGTCCTATTTCTCAGAAGCTGCCCGGAGTCTCGATATGTTCCCTGTTGATGGCTTGCCCTCTATAACAAGGAACATAAACATAACTGATAAGGCATCACATATATGTAACATCTGCCTCCTTGGTCTAGTATCGCAAACATTAATGCTGAGCATGAGGTCCTCGGTTCGATTCCAGGGACGGGCAAAGTGTTATTGGAATATATCTGTAGCATTCCGAAGTCTTGATTTGTTCTCGGTTGCTGGCAAAAGGCTCGCCCCCTATTTATTACATGGGATTTAGACACAAGCGTGTAAACTATTCCAGGTTAGCTCATTTGTTATTTTAATCTAAAACATACCATATCATCACGCCTGTAATCCCAGAATCGTTAGGCAGAGGTGTACCTATAGTACACCCACATTTCGCCAGTTATGCAAGTCCCACGTAATAGGGGGCGAGCCTATTGCCATCAACCGTGCACAAATCCAAGCACCGGGCAGCTACTGAGAAACTCTATATAGAGAAACCCAGTAACACTTTGCCCGACCTGGGAATCGAAACCAGGACCTCATGCTCAGCAGTAGCTCTTGCGACCACTTGACAAACGAGGCAGTCGAGGCAGATAATAGTTTATATTTTATTTTGTATATATAGTCATTTACAGTATATTATATAGCTGCTACCCACGGTTTCTCCCGAACAAACGTCGATCTCGTGAGAATATCGAGATAATAAGTATCCTATGTGTTAATCTAGGTTATGAACTATCTGTGTGCCAAATTTAATCCAAATCAGTTAAGTAATTTTTGCGTGAAAGAGTAATAAACATCCATCTATCCAAACTCACAAACTTTCACTTTTATGGAGTTGTAGAAAGTAGGATATGATAAAGTCTGGATAAAGTTAGGATTAGGATTAAGATTTGCAAGTTTAACATGTATCAACTTTAAACCTTTCGGAATAAATACTCTTACTTACTTAACCTTGCTTAACTATGTCAAGTTTAGAAGAACAACTCGATCACACAGAAAGATACGAAAAGTGACTTTAATTTATACTTGTTATGTTTAAACTTTGACATCTATGTCAGATGTAAAAGTTTTCACTTGCCATGTACAAGTCATTTAAGCAACTAGTAACATTGAACACTATTGTAAATACAAACTTTCGTAGACAAGCTCTGCAGCATCTTTCTAGACACATTTGAAAACCTTTACATCCCTACCGTCATGTTCAAAACTCCGAAAAATAAACCAGTTCAACTTACCCTAGATACGTCTAAGGAAACCCCAGTTCCCAGGCTTTGTACCAGTTTTATTTGCCAGGCGTATGTGAGACTTGTCTGTCTGTATCTTTCCGCGCCATTCGCCAACGACGATGCTAACGGCCTCAGGATGATAGGCTTAGAAAGAAAGATAAACTATTTATTAGCACTCGCACAGGAATACACAATATGCAGTACGTTGTATGATACGTCACAAACTGAACTAAACACACTCATAAAAACATAAAAATTAATAACACAAAAGTAAATTGTTACTAAAAACAAAGTCCTGAGGCTAAAAGGCCCCTATCTCAGCATAATGCGACACTTAAAAATAAGTTTCACAGCGCTGGTATTCTGATAGGGCCCACTTACGGGCTTACGGGTAAACTCGACGCAATCTCTTACGGGTAAACTCGCGTTAGTGCAACTAAATGGAGTTTGTGCTATTTATACAGGGCTATTTATAAAATACTACCTTTTGCTCGTGATTCCATCTGCGATCCAGGATGGAAAGATGCCCATATCCTTCTGCAGGTTACCCAAATCCGTTCAGCCGTATTAGCATGATAGCATACTAAACAAGTTGTAGGTCGTGAGTTCGAACCCAAGCAGGCGCTTTACTTTGTGTAAATAATTTAATCACCACTGCTCTCAAAACGGTGAAAACATCGTGAGGAAACCGGCATGTCCTAGAACCAAAAATTCGAAGACATGTGACATCTACCAACCCGCAGTGAGCCCGAGTGGTGGATTACGGCTCACTACCTCTCATAGAGAGGAGGCCTGTGTCCCAGCAGTGGGAACGTTATAGGCTGATTATGCTTATGCATACTAAACAAACAAATTAACAAACTTTCTTTCGCATTTATAATGTAGTTATTAAGTTGTTGTTTTTGTTGACGTCACACTGTGTGGGAGTGTCTTTTTTAAATGGTGTAAAAAGTTGCATCTGCTGGTGTCTTACTGACTTATTTATTACAAGGGTAGAATTTGGTTCATCAAAGTAAAAAAGAATTGTTCTGGATAATCAAGTGCAATTGTAGATTTATATGTATTTTAAGTGCATGAAGTTTATTTATAGTCCTCCAAACCGTATTTCGGCCATGGCGGCCAAGCTCAACGAATGCTAGTCTCCGGCGCGAGAGATATTTAAGTGCAAAAGAGTGTGTGCGCAGACACAATGAGTCCGACTCATTTCCCCGGAAATCCCAACCATCTTCCTGATATACTCGATGTAGCGCTGCTCAAGAATGTGAACCTCCGTTTGCAATCGATAGAGACGTTCCACGAGCTTAACTCTGACCACCGCCTAGTAGTCATGCATCTTGCCCCCTACTCTGGCCCAAGTGATCCCAACCGCCCCCCTCAGACCCAGATGATAACCGACTGGAGGAAAGTAAAAATCCACCACGTCGCCTCACTTGGACACCATCCCCGATCACATAGTGTCAGTCGCCGACACGACGGCCGCAATCGACTCGTTTACTGAGCACGTTCAATCCGTTTTGACGGATTGTTCACGGGAAGTTCCGGTGATGGAAGACCATCGCTGGAAACTACCTACTGACGTACGTGGAAAGATATCGCTACCTGAAGTGACAAGCGAACTGGCCTTTTATTGACAAAGGATGAAATGGTTAGTGTAATAGAGAGGCAGAGAGTCTTTGTCATTAATTGTATTCGTTCTAGTTTATTTTAAAAAGTCCTAACCGAGTTTTATAGTTGGGTTCACTTTGGCCTTGCTACGAATGATCGTCCTCGAAAGATATCAAAGCTACGCATAGCCATGTGTTATATACCTTTTCAGAATCCCTATTAAATGCGCCAAAACTTTCAATACAGGGTCACTTCTCGGTACAGTTTTTTTTTTCACAGTGGGGTCCGAAGTAAATAAAAAGTTATGATTTGAGAAAAACTAATTTCGTAAAACTTAACACACCCAATAAACAAACATAAATAGCATGTCTAACGCAAGGACTCATCAGTACCAATCTAGAGAAAATGATAAAAAAGATACAGGATGTAGATTTTTTCGAATTTTGTTAAGAATTAGTAAAAAAATGTCAATTTTCTCATAAAAACACAAGATAAATTATAAATTTGCAGGGGTTGATCTTAAGGACCTACCGTAGATAATTTTTTTGCAGCTGATGACCACATCTAACCCCTAGTTGCGTTTGATCCACGACTTTTTTGCCAGCCTGTATACTTTATCCTCAGCATTTCTAACGTTACCCACGTTTTTTTTACTAAAAAGAAAAATAACGTGCAGGGTATTCCCCTGAAAGGCAAATCTGTAGCTAGCTACTTTGATTATGTTTAAACCAAAGACGTCTTCGCATGAACTTTTAAACAAATACGAGTTTACTGAATTAATTTTTACAAGACTGAAATGAAGATAATGACAATGTATGTTTACGGTTTGTGTGACTGTTCGGCAGGTTGTGGCAACTTAGTACCTATGCACAGATACCAAAGTTGAATATTTTGGATTCTAGTTGGAGAATATTTATGATTTTATAAAGCCACTAGCTTTAGAAGTCTTACGATTATTAACTACGCTAACTAGTTTTCATTATTAGAACAATTTTGAAGTCAATTTTATGATTGACTTCACAACATTTTCAAAAGGGCCTAGCACGAAAACGCGACGTAATGTATCCTAAGGCATTTCGGTTTATATTTCTACGAAAAGCACAATAAGTGAAATCCATAGATAGAAATGATTTCAAAAAACGTAAAAGATAAATATATTTTATTTTCGAATATGAGTACAGTACAGAGCTACATATATATGTATATATGTAGCTCTGTATATGTCTAAACAATGACATGTATATATTTACTGTATAAAGTATAATATTGTTTTAATTTTTGTGACTATGTGGGTCATTGCATTTTTTTTTCTTCTTTTGATGATGATGGTCTGGCTGTTTGAGTACTTTACGCGGCCTCCCCAAATGTCCTTTCTTTTGTATTGTTCGTCCGATCGTTGAGCTCCTTAGTTCTGAGTTGAGCTGCACGATGATTGACAAATGCGTGCACTGACTGGACAGGTCCACTCAAATCCGTGTGGTTCTTTCCTCAAAAGACCATTTCAGACACCAGTCTACATAGTCCTCATATGATATATGACCAAGATTATTTTCATATTTTATTTACACTTTGACATTGATGCACTTTATATATGCAATGACATTTACTTTGTAAAGGATTATACTATTTTAATTATTGTGAATGTGACGACATTGTGGATTTGTTGTTTTTTTTTAATGCATTTTTTTTTTTAATTTTTAGTTTTAATCATGGTCTGGCAGTTTGAGTAATTTATGCGGCTTACCCAAATGTCCTTTCTTTGGTAATGTTCGTCGAATCGTTTAGCTCCTTCTGTTCTGTGTTGCTGCATGACAACTGACAAATGCGTGCACTGTCTGGACAGGTCCACTCATTCTGTGTGGTTCTTTCCTCAAAAGACCATTTCAGATTTCAATCCACATGGTCTTCACATGACCTGACCAAGATTATGTCTGGACTTTAAAAGAGACTGTGACCTCTGAGTTTGTTTCGGCGTTTCTTCTCAGAGTAGTCAGATAGGAAATGCCGATCTCACCTAGTTTTTAAAATATGATTGACGTGTAAAAGTGTTTGTACAAACCTATTTGCAGAAAGTAAAATCATTTATCATTTAAGAAAATGGATACAAAGTAAAATAGAACAGTTGAGTTGAACAAGCTACTTATTTACATCACCAAATCAGTGCAAAAGGGTCCGGCCATTTTTATACAAGCAAAGCCCGTATTTGAAAGGCTAAAAACATGAGTTCTTAACTTTAGGACATCGGTTGCTCGGTAATGAGGGTCGGGAGCTTAAACTGCGTAAAATATACGGTTATTGAACGCCAATTTAGCAAGGTTGAGTGTAGGAGCTGACCAAGAAACTGTATTTTTTTCAGTATTTCTAAGTAGGTATTTAATTCTGTCGGTGAAAGGCTGACTACTTTTACATTAAATCAGTACACAGACCTTGAAGTTCAATGTTTTATTATTCCTAACACAGTGACTTGCTAATAATTGAAATGCTAATAAAATGGTTTACCTCAGGCTGTTCCATTTTTTTTTTCATAAATAGGTTTTATGTTTAAAAGCGTTTTATTGAAAAAAAACAGAACACCCAGCCTTTCTGGCTTTTTCGATATGCCTATTATAGTATATGCTACTTTACTTACAACATTGTTCATCATTCATTCATTCATGTCCCGTATCATGTCCTTTAATTTGCTAGCATTTTACGAATCGTTCTAAAACGATTTCTTTTATAATATCTTTAAAAAAACATTTATTGTTTACATTTTCCATTGTTGTGACACAAGTCAATTGTCAAACTGTCATTAAATTTTCTCTTTTAGTCTATGAAGATTACTTTTTGGTTTACATAACTTGAATTATTTTTATCAATAGGTTTAGCTGAAATATTGTATTTTCTATATAATTACTGATTACTAACTGAATTTCGACATCTACAATAATTAATAAGGACACGCTCATACTCGATCGTGGAGGTTTTAATGCGTCTTGGCTGAACACACAGGCTGGTTTTATGACTGGCAGATGAGATTTCAGAATGAAGAAAACAATTTTAAAACTTCAAAATTCATCTGATTAATTCTGGAAAAGGAATATTTTCCTATAAAAGAAAAGTCTGAAGCACCTGATGGGGATTCCGCGTCTGGACCTATTTTACTCACCATCTGCCTCGGATTCCGCGTCTGGACCCGTTTCACTAACCATCTGCCTGAGGATACGGCGTCCGGGTTTTATCAACAAACACCTATCAATTCTACGTCTGCACTCTGCTGAGTAACCATCTGCCTGGAGATTTTACGTCGAGCTTTGTCGAAGGAGACTGGCACTCTAAAGTGTCCCTTCGACGCCTGAAGACCCTTTTTCTCCACCTCCTCCTCCGGACTTCAATTCAAGCCTATTAACTTCAGTGTCGCGTGAACCGTATTGTGTTATTTTATATTACGACCTGTATTTTATATTCCATTTATTAAAGTACACTTGGGAGCAAATAAATCGAGCCACTACCTTTTTTCACGTAAAATGGTAAATATTTTTGGGAATATGGAACGTATCAATTCGAACTATATATCGCCTAAAAGTTAAGTTAATAACCTTAACAATGAGGGTAAATTATTGAATAATAACCTTATTGAATGATAAATTATTGGCTCTGCAAGAAAAATTGTAATTTTGATAGAAAATTTAAGTCCACGGTCGCGCAACGAATTGGTTGCAATAAAGCGGTCGTCACGTTCTGTTGTTGCCCGTGGTCGGCCAGTTCCAGGTCGCCGAACAAAAGCACCAGTCTCCAGATACCTGCGGTATACCCGCTGTACCTTTGAACGACTCAAATGAAGTCTGCGTGCCACTTCACGTTGTCCGTGTCCAACCTCAAGTAAAGCTACAACTTGGGCAGCTTCCGTCGGTGTAGTATCCATTTTATCAGGTTAGACACAGATAAAGACAACAATAACAAGTAATATGGGTATGATTAACAAAAACCTCAAATTTAATCTTTTCTTAACAGAGTACAATAAAAATGTCACAAGCAAATTAAATGCGATAATTTTATTCTACCCTTTAAACTTTAATTTAAATGAAATTTTGACAACTAACTACCCTCATTGTAAAGGTTATTAAATACCCTTTTAGGCGATATATGTTTCGAATCGATGCGTTCCATAATACCAAAAATAATAACCATAATGCGTGAAAAAGGAAGTGGCTCGATTTATTTGCTCCCAAGTGTATATGTAACAAGTCAACTTGCATCCTTTCATGTAGTTAGCATCCACCATTACGTCACACTATGTATCCTTACAAAACTGTGTAGCCCTCTTGCAGCACGCATCATAATACACAAAACAACCATTCGATGTACCACTACCGTTCTGTATAATCTGAGAGCTTTGCGATTTGCTAAGAACAAATTCTGCTTCTACATTTTTATTTCGAAATGTAAATATAATGTACTTAGTATCCGTAACTTTGTCATTGTTTTCTTGAAATGACTACTTAATGCGATTCAAAATTGTTCCTGAAGTAATTTTAAACTTTGGAAAGTGAAGTGTCCTAATACAGGCAATTTTTGCTTAAAACTTTTAATTTACTTCATGTTGTGATTAAAATGTAAAGTTAGGAACTGTTTGATACTCACCACCTATTTCAGAAAAACTATTAACTACTTACATACGTTTACATTATTTATTATTTTATACATTTTTATTTTGTATTTTTTTTTTACTTTTCTGCATCTGCATCAAGTGCATAGGGCAACTGATAGAAATCCGACGACTGACGAAACACGAAGTTTTCCGAGGGACATTAAGAAACTAGTTGTACTGTACGTGGTTCTGACAAGTGACAACCACGTTTATATTCGTCTATACTCACCTCGTAGAATAATATTTCAGGAGGTGAACTCAATTAAATACAGTTGAATAGATTCGTAGAACGGGAGAATCTTTGAACCTCCTGGGTGCCTGAACATTTTCTCTAGTAGGTATTCAAGTAAATATATGTTTAGTCCCTTCAGGAATTGGTCTAAAATTAACTAGTATTTTAGGTAAATGTCGTACTGAAAATGAATACCCCGTTTATTGAAGCATAGTGGTTTAAATGATTATTATCTCTGAGATCATGTCCCTCGGATCGTAGTTCCTAATGTTATTCATAGGAGCAACGATCCATAGATGGTCAAATAACAACAATAGGGTTGAAAATTCGTAACTTACGAAAAGATACAGACCACTTTTCGTGGTACCATCATTAAACTGTAAGGCTCCCTCAGAAAGATGCGACGCGATGGTGCGACGCGATTCTGGTAGAACAATTTCCATGAAGTTTTCGTAGAAATTGTTATTGCAGAGAGGCAGCGCGCAGTCGCATCGCGTCGAGCTGTCTGCGGGGATTAAACTGCGTCTGAAATTAAATGATAAAAGTAGGTAAAAAAAAACTATTCATAAACGATTTTACAAGTTTCCTCCTAGAGATAGCTTAAGTTAAAGTTCAAAACAACTGAACATCGTGAAGAACGATGAGGCCGAGTTAAAAGTTTCAACCCTGTCTTCTTTACAACTAAAGGTGCAGAAAATAATACAATATTGCTGAAATCAATGAAATAAAGCGGTCGGGTCATGTCCTTTTCTTCTTCTGTTAATAATATAGGTTTTTGTTGACGAGATACTAACCTACTTTATTTAATAAATCTTCTACATGGTCGAAACCTATTGAAAATTAGATCACACTACGGCCTTTGTACACCCAATTACCTCCAAGTCGAGAGCATTCCTGAAATCCTAATCGTGTTACTAAACCTTTATTTAAATGGATTTGTGAACTTGAAACTGATTTAAAAGGTTTTCTTCTTGCTCAGTATTTCCTAGAAATAAAAGTGGTAAAGGCTGAACCTTTCATAAACTATTATTTGAAAACATAATGTCTGTTCTCTGAAAAGTTAATGAGGAGGTGTATAGGAGTCTCGTACACACTGGCGCGACACGACAGCGCGACACGAAGGCGCCTCATGTCTCTGTGTCGCGCTGTCGGGTCGCGCCTGTTTGTGTGAACCTTTATCTACACCTACACACTACACAGTAATGTAAAGCTCGTATGAGCCCTGGTACCGGAATGTTATAATAAAATGTCATTTATTACCTCTTCGCAATTTTTGCATTAAAAAAGACTGCATTGCCGCTAAATAAGATAAAAATTATGAATTTTAACTAATTATCTATAAAGGATTCATTTTTATGCGCCTTAAACTAAAATGTTATAAGTTTATTTAAACACAAACGTTTCTGTACAAGTTTGTAACATATTCATAATTCAAAAAAAGTGTTCGAACGCAATCAGAACCATTTTTTCTGCCAGCCTGCATGATGAAGTTGTCCGCAAAAGGGAATCTAACTCCCTTTTGCGGACAACTTTTACAGTACCCACACTGTCTATCCAATAATCTTAACAACAGTCTGTTTTTGGTTTTAATACCAATAAAGCTTAACTATTACTAAAATGTGAATATAGGTAGGTATAATAGGCATCATGTAAGCTCAATTAAATTTCAATTACACAGATGATGACGTAATGCTTTATGCTTGATTCAGCATTGTATCCATATTCAAGCGGCTGAAACTTGCTTGATTAAATTGTGCTAAGCGATTTTCCCGTTTTTTTATGAGGCATTTATTTATTCTTACTTGACATGAAACTTCACAAACTAGGTAAATTATTAGTACCTAAGTCCTGTACTGGAGGAAGCTCTGATAGTGAAAGAAATTCGATTAAGATGTTTTGTTGTTCATCATTGTTATTATTCGATTAATGTCAATATTACTTACAACATATTTTTATCAATCGTTAGTAAAAGCTGCTCACATATTCCTGGATCAACGTTATTATAAAATTATGTCATCATATTAATGATGACATCATATTATAATTAAGTTGATCCCACCACCACCATACCATACCACCACCACCACCACCACCACAATAAAAAAACCTTTAAGGGATTCCGTCATGAAAACATGTAAAAGTTGTATCAAAGTATTATAGTCTTTTACATGTTGGGAACATATTTTATTATTTTATGATAATATTTAAAATATATGCAAAATCTAGCATTTCAAGCACTTGCACCGGCCGGCCGATGCCCGATGAGACGCACTACAAGACACCCTATGGCACACTACAAGAAGGTCTTAAATCTTAAACCAAAAACCTAGATAACCTGCTAGCGACACTGTTTATTTGTAATTTAATATTGATTTCTAAATCTGAAGTCCTTGAAGTTTTATCAGCTTGAAATCTTCTTTTTTTATTATAAATGGCATCTCGCAGGTCAACCTATGAGGTTGTCGTCTGCTTAGACGGACTTGCCTGTGGTTGCCCTAATAAATTAAGGCCTCCAGCCAGGACTTAAACTTATGTACTAACTTAAAAACTAAGCGACAACGCTAAGGGCACCCCCTTCGGGGTACGAACCTCGGCTTAGGGCGTCGCTGGGAGAGGGCAGCAAGGGACTAGCTGGATCAGGATTTGAGTGATTTAGGGACGAATTTAAAGCTACAGGCTCAGCGGCGCGGGCTGGCTCGAGCAAGGGTCGGGAGGGATTGAAATCTTCGGAAAGGCAACCTTCTTATAAACCTTTTATTCCAAACAGTGTTAGCGTCGGAAACACCTGAATATCCAAGGATATCCCTTCGAAACCGATTTGAATATCTTTACATTTAACATCGTATACCATAATTAGTAGCTAAATTATAACAGCCGCACTGGTTGATCTTCAAGGTTAAGCAACGCGATCCGTGGATGGGTGACCGTCCATTACATACCAAGACACTCCGTGCCTCGGAAAGCACGTTAAGCGGTTAGTCCCAGCTGTCATACGTAGATCTTTGACAGTTGTTACGAATAGCCGGAAACCCGAATGTCTGAAAACCAGTCTTCCCAAGGAGTATCATAATACCCAGTAACTGGGTTGTGGAGGTCAGATAGGCAGTCGCTTCATGTAAAGAACTGGTATTCAGCTGCATCTGGTGAGACTGGAAGCCGACCCCAACAAAGTTGGGACAAGACTAGACAGATGATGGACGTAACCGAGCGTGAACTTCAAAAACCACGCTTATGTCTATGAAATAAAGATGTAGTAAATCTTTTTCAAGTTGTTACAATGGACGTGAGTTGAAATGACCTATCAGCCTGCAATCCCCGAAGGGTTAGGCATAAGTATACAGTACACCCGCATTCCACCAGCTATGTGTAAGCCCCAGGTGATATATTGCCATCAACCGGGCACAAATCCAGACTCCGGGCTGCTACTGAGAAAGTCAATATTACAAAGCATAATTAATAAGCAAGTAAGTATCTTTATTTTCAGATATCTTTATTGTCAGTAAAATATATTTTGACATATTTTTGTGACATTTACGATAATTATACGTTCTGATAAAATAAACACACACACAGCAATACCTAATAATTACATATTTGACACCTTATGTGTACGACACAATATATCTATTAATACGACGCGCCTTTACGACTTGATTTATGAAAGCGGACAAAACAAAATGAGTATGTGCTCGTAGCAGCGCAGTGCAGGGTTTTATAGTTTCTGCCTACCCCCATGGAAAAAACAGCGAGTTTATGTATGTTTGTATACATGTTATAGCTCTGTACGTGTGTTACGGGTTTTATATCGATTGTCTTGACAAAGTCAAGACATGTAATGACATGACAGTTTACTACACACGAATGACATAAATTCATTCTTGTATTGGTTTTTGTGGCTCACATCTCGAATGATTTCTTGTGTATTCTTTTGGTGTAACGATGGTTTTGTTTCTGTATATCTGTTGTTACTGCTCTCCCGATCGAATCCGGCATTCACGGACTTTGCATCTTCTTATTTCGATTTTCGATTTGATACTCGATTTTGAACAACAGATTTTTACGCTATTTCTAATGGAGAACTGACGCTGCACAAACTGTGGTATAGCAACGCTTCGCTTAAGGCGCCATTTGTTTGATTCGCATGAAATTCAATCTGTTATAATACAGTGGATGACTCCGTGATTGGAGACTTATCATTTTCAGTAACGTCTTTAACACGTCAGTCAGGGAGTAGGGTGTATTTGTTAATATTTATGGAGGTTTTTGTAGGCTCCATTGTACTTTACCGCCCACTCGTGCGAAGCTTCGCAATTTTATAGTGTATTCATGTCTTTAAGTAAAACACTTTCGTAAAATATTGCATTGCGGAGACGCCTAGTATTTGAGTTTTTTTTATAAAGTTTGAGAAAATTCAACTTATTTACATAGTAAAATCGACATTTTACCACAGCTAATCTAAGAATTTCACTTTTAAGTTGTTCCTTTTTACGTTCAGACATAGTTACAGCGGATTTTAATGGTTTTTTGTAAAAATATTGTAAGTATTTAACTTTAATTCATTTTTAAATATCTGCTGCTGCCATGAACTCAATTATGAAGCAAAAAAAAAAATTTAAAATTATTAAGGTTTTATTTGTGATAGTGTGAAATAGCGATATGCGGCGCAAAAAAAAGGAAAATTGAACATGCGGTGAAGCGCTTTAGGAAGACAGAAACGTGAATTATAATAATTAGCTCGATAAAAAAAGATGACACTAAATCGCTTTTTAAAACGTGTGAGGTATAAAAAACCCTTAAAGGGATTCCATCATGAAAACATGTCAAAGTTGTATCAAAAGATAAGGATTATAGTTTTTACATGTTGGGAATATATTTTTTCATGATAATTCTTAAAATATACACAAAATCTAGCAGTCCAAGCACTCGCACCGGCCGGCCGGTGCCCGCACTACAAGACACACCATGGCACACTACAAGAAGGCCTTAAATCCTAAACAGAAATCATTTATTATAGTAAATAACTGACAGAGACGGAAACAGACTCAGAGTTTATTTAAGTAATGAGGCCACTGACGGTTTTATTCCAATAGCATGACGCAAAATAGTACTTAATTCAGGGCAAAGTGACGTGTGTGTATGTGTATTTGATGTATACTCCAGTATAGAGGGCGATCACACTCTATGGTAAAGGGAGGATCCTCCGACCAGACGGCCTTCGTGTCTGGTGGGCAACTGCGTTTGACGTCGAGCCATTGATTTCAACCAATTGGCTGAAATCAATGGCCAAAATTGATTATTCACGATCGTGAATGTGCTTTTTTTGTCAAAAAATGACAAAGTTCAATTTTTTTATTATTTACTCGCTGTAGTGAGATGAAAGGTGTGTGTCTCGCATACCTTTGAAACCTTCGCTACGCTCAGAAGTCTGTATTTATTTCAATCTTAGAATCCTTCGCTTGCTCAGGTTTCAATTCAAGTAATCGCGTCAAAAACAACTTTGCAGCCTTGCAAAACAAAAAACCATTGTTCTCTTGCTGTATTCGAGCAATTTACCAGCTAGGTGCTAGAGTTTATCAGTGATCTAATTTTTGACTTTAAGTTACAGCTACATGAACATAATGCAGGGGCCTGGAGGGTTTTATTTAGATATTAAGTTCTGTTTACGTTTTTACTATTTATTTCTGCTTGAGTATAGTTTTCAACGTTTCTTTTAGTATATTTTTGTGTGCTAGCTGACATAGGGCAAATAAATTAATGTTTTGTGTTTCATAATGAAATAAAATAAAGCTCTTATAACTGAACAGACAGCTGTGCTGCTAGGGACTTGTCTCGCCACTTTATTCCAACGAAAGAACTAGGAAATTGTATAGTTTTGAGCGTTTGTGGGGACTGACTTATGTAATTTTGACGTTTAAAAAGTCTTGATTCTCAGCCTAGTTTGAATAAATGACTTTTTGATCTTAACTTAATATCGTAACTATTATTATTAGCGCAAAAGTTTGTTTGTTACGCTTTCACACAAAAACGGCTGAACGGATTTGGATGAAATTTAGCACACAGATAGACCATGATCTAGGTAAGGATGTAAGCTTTTCAACAGCTAGTTTTAAATAAAAGTAAAAAGATATGATCATGACCATGACCTGAATTTGGACATAAAATTGTTTTAATCCCGATATTCCCGCGGGGTCGAGACTTCTGTGTTGTTTGAAGTTTTACTTTTATCATTTTTTATCTATTCTTCTCACTTTTTGAAACCAATAACTAATTTTCAATGCTTTGTTTCAGGTAAGACAATAATTCTGATGTTAACGACTCTGCTACAGGTAACAAAGACGTATTATGTCAGTCTGTTATTTTATTTAAAAATGTTCGTTATATGTACGTCCGAATTAGGTTTTTCTGGAAAGAGAAATTAAAAACTTTCCCGGAAAATTTACAAACTGGGGAATGCTGAACATTCTTTTTTCTGTAGGATTCTAATATGAACTATTTGGACAGGACTACGTGTTGGGTCAGCTTGTCATTGTTAAAAACTACGACACATGCACAAATAACATAACTTATTTATTTTTTTTTTTGTTAATTTTTTATTATTAGATATTGACAAATAAATAACTCTGACATAATATTTTCATTATTTGACATTATATACCTAAAAGTTTTAATTAGTTTTGATTTTATTCTATTAGATTATTTCTATATTTTGTAAATGTGAGAACGTCGTAGGCCTTGTGGATTGTAAATTTATATACCATTGTCTATTTGTTTAACATATGGTACTTTTTGACAGGCCTACACTGTCCTCCCATACCTATTAACACTAACTAAAAATATTGTAAAAGACAAATATTTTTAAAAGAGTAACCATGGAGTTTCTTGCCGGCTCTTCTCCATAGGAAACGACCAATTGGAACCGTGCACCTAGAATCTGACGTTTCATAAGTGCCCATGTAGGTTTATGTGAAATAAAATATTTTGATTTTGATTTTGATTTCACGCATGTCTTACTCAAAGAGTGAGGCAGTGGTGAACCATACTACACCTACATTTAGTCAGTTGTATTCGTTTGTTTTGGCATGTCTGTTGTTGTTTTTAATTTTAAATTAAAATTGACAGCTTTCGTAATAATCTCGACTTAAGTTATGATAAATTATGAGTAAGACCTTAACGATCGCAATAGACCTCTCTACTACTAATAAATGGTTTTATAGATCTTCGAATATCAAAGATAAATACAAGGTGCTGAATTCCAAGAATAACGTTACGATGATATAAAATCTGGTTGTTTGTTAGGAGAATACGTAGACGCGTCTGTTACGTACATTCACATTCACAACATCAAAGGCTCTAGGTAATTAAAATATCAAAGTTTAAAATGAACACGGTCTTAGAATGAATATACCTATACGCTTTACAAAGAGAAGTACCTACTATTACTAGTACTTACGACTATATCCAGTAGGTACTGCTATACATAATTTCCACCAAATCCTGAATAGCAATACCTATTATCAATAATATCAATAATAAATAACTCATTAATATTTCCCAAATTCAAGTAGGTATGTATTTCGAACATACGCGAAGAAAATCATATTTTGGTTTACGATCCCTTATATAATAAATTAAAAAAACGAAATAAAATAAAAAAAGGTCTTTTATTTCATGTGGAATATACACTTTCTATATCTCTACTTAAAATTATTCTATAATATATATCTAAAGTTCTGAAGTATAATAAAAGTTGCAATAAAGTACTTATTAAAAAAATTACTAATAAACAAAAGCTATTATTCCGTAGACGAATATTTAAATGATAAACATAAATAATAGAAAAAAAGGTATATAATTATGTTAAGGAAATTACTAATATAATAAAAAGTTATATATGAATAATAATTGATAACAGTAACTAATGATAATCGCGGAATCTATAGGTATGTTTAACATAAATTATTGATAGGGTAACAATGAATAAATAAGATAATAATAATAAATAAAAATATCATAATATTGCAATTAATAATAAATTTTATAATTAAAGAATAATAATTAAATAATATAGCCATAACAACTATTCAAAGGAAATAATATAAATTAATTAATAAACAGGATATAATACATGTACAGGTATCTAATAATAATCTAAAATATTGTAGTACATTTTGCAGATAAAGTACAAAATAATGGTTAAGCGAAATGTTATTATCTTATTCGCGACCTCCTGACTTTGTTTATATTGTTGTTAAAATTTGCTATTATAAATACTAACGTACTTGATTGTCTCCTGAAACAGGGCTTCCTCTCTCCTAAACTTTTGCTGTGCCCTACAGGGTCCATAATGATCTCTATTATATAGTTACCACATAAGTACACATTATGGTAAAGCAATAAAGATATTGAGTAAATTGAGTATATTTATTTCAAGTATTTTTTTAATTATAATCAGTTTCTTATTTCTACTATGAATATTTTAATTTCAGTTTTGTTAGTTTTACATTGTAAGTAGTAGTGTTTTGTTTTTGTTCGTAATTCAAATTCTTCAAATTCAAATTCTTTATTTATACATAAAACTCAGTTTACAGGAACTCTGTGTTCGATAACAACTGCATTAGTAATAATACTGTGTCGCAGTCATTAACGCCCACCTCCAAAAAGTCCGATACAAAGGAAGTCCAAAACAAAATTTAAAGTAATAAAAATAAGATAAAAAAATAAAAAATAAGAACTTAAAATTAAAACTGAACAATTTTTTAAATGTGCAATTTTATGTGACATTGTGTGTTTATTTGGAAGGATTGTGTAGTATTGTGCGTGGAGAGTATATGTGTGAGGGTGTATGTGTGTGTGTGTGTGTGTGTGGGAGAGACAGACGGTCTCAGTCTATGCAGGGGTGTGTGTTTGCGCATGTTAGATATATTTATAGGGCAAATGGAGGGTGATGGTATGGTGTAATTGTTCAATATTAATTATTATAAACGATCCCTTAAATGAGTACAATATACACATTAATTGCAGATAATAGATTAATAAATTAGTACTTAAGCGGACTATGGGTAGAAACAGAATGATTTCTATTTTTATTGGAATCAGTTATTTCTGTAGTGGCTACCTAGATGGTTGTAGGTTTAGGTTACTTAACATTACTTAATCTTCGGTCGTCCCTTGTGACTGTTATTATTTAGCCACGAGCCCCCTTTACATGTAACAGATAAAAATACCTACCATTTATAAAACCGAATGAAATATGGAGAAAAACACCAAGCACGTTTGCCCCAATCTCAAAACCGCCTGTAAATTTTTCATTCTGTGTTTTGCATTTAAGGTGACAACTCACTTAGGTAATAAAGCATAAATATCGGATAAACGATGAGGCGACGAACATTATGGATAGTGTAAAAACCATTACCCTAATTAAAATTGTAAACTAACTTGGGGCAGACCTCAAAGTTCAGACGGTGATTAAATATTCTAAAGTAGCACAGCTACACAGAGCATGAAATCGCCATGTCATCGACTAGAGACTGCAGCACCTAGGTAATCAAATTAAATAACAGCACGTCTCGATTTTCCGAAGGGTTAGGCAGACCCACATTTCGCCATGTAATTGGGAGCGAGCCTATTACCATCAACCGGGCACAAATCCAAACTTCGGGCTACTACTGAGATGACAAAACCCAATAACACTTTGCCCAACCCGGGAATAGGACCCAGAGCTTGCGACCACTATACCATCGAGGGAATTGGTGCTAATAAAATGAGTGGTGCCGAAAGTTTGTGGAACGTACAACTTCTGCCTCAAACTGTAACCGGAACAAGTGTTTTTAACACTGTTTTTTAAAACTCTTTAAAACTAAAACATTTATAAATGTAACAGATGCAATAATGTTACAGTATCAAAGTATAACCTTTTATATGTGTATATATGTGTAACAGAAATAAGATGTTTTAGGTATAATTTAATATTACAAAAATATATTCATACAACATTAAATTTTCCAAAATCCAATAAATATTTTTAAATTTTTTGTAAAAATCTTCTTCTTGCAAAATAGTCGTCCTTACAAAATAATCAGCTTACAGACATACAAAGCCGCGTCCCATATCGTCCACCTTATCACATAATATTGGTCAGTAACTTACGAAGAAATAACGTGGATTTGAAACTTATTAATTTAAATCCATTTGCAACATCTTCAGAACCGCAAGCCAGCCGTAAAAACATCTTTGGGATTAGGGGCTGGCTCGGCTCCAGCCAAGTTAAGCTCTAGTTTTAACTTTGGTTTCACTTTCAGGGAATGGAAAATGGATATATAATAGCTTTTCTGCCGTCCCAAGTTATACAATATTATCTTTCTCTTTAGATAGAATCTTTGTGTTTAGGTTTGCCCAGATTCGATGCGGTAAACTTCATTGACAAAGAAGTGTGTTATGTCTCATAAAGATGGAGTTTTGTTTAGGTCGTAATGGGAGCTAGCTTATGCTTTTTTCTCCAATTTTCCATTGTCAGGGATCAGATTGTGTGGGCACGCCACAATAGCGGCGGTAAGTCCCCTCTTTGAGGAGTGGTTGGAGAGGTGCCACGGCGTCCTCACCTTCCGCCTGAAACAGGTCCTCACCGGACACGGTTGTTTCGGGAGGTTCCTGTTTCGCATAAGGCGGTAGGAAACGCCCGGGTGTCACCATTGTGTGGATCGCCCGGAGGACACGGTGGAGCATACGGTGGAGGTCTGCCCAGCGTGGGCGGAGCTCCGCAGTGTCCTCGCGGAGGCGATCGGCAGCAGCGGGCTCTCGCGTCCGGCCCTGGTCCAGGCCATGGTACGGAGCGAGAGAAAATGGAAAGCCGTCACCTCCTTCTGCGAAGCAGTAATGCTCGCGAAGGAGGAGGCGTAACGCATGAGGGAGAGAGCCTTGCACCCTCACGCCCCCACTAGTCGCCGCAGGAGACGCCCTGGGAGTCGGGAGTCGCCTGCAGATTCCCGACCACCGGGAGGCGCGAGCTTGCGGACGGCGAGCAACGGGTAGCTCTCCGTCCGGTAAGGACCTGGTCCTTACTCGTCCGGGTCCGGTCCTGGTCCGGGTCGACGGCGCGTTGTGTTCCACGCGCGCGCAAAGGTCTGAAGCCTCAGGGTCGCGGGTAATTCGAAACAGATAACCGTGGCCCTGGCACAGGCAACTGAAGGAACACGGGTGGGTTTTAGTCAGTAAAAGATGACACGCCCTCCCGCTCCACCCAGAGCGGGAGAAGTCATTTGATGATTTCCCACCCAATACAAAAAAGGGATCAGATTGTCAAAATGTATAGGCGGAATTAACAACACGCACCAGTAAGATTGACAATTATAATTTACAGGCTTAAAGTCTTATTTGAATTCATACACTGTTTAGTTGCGTCTAAATGTGAGAAGAGGCGTTCACGGGACTCAGAACATCGGGGAATACACCCGTGCGAGATAATAGATTGTATAGCGACCATATATGATTAACTGGCCAAACTTAGAATGTCCGAAATCCAAACCCTCTTTTTTTGTGTCTGGCATCTCGCAGGTCACCCTATTAGGTTGTCGTCTGCATAAACGGACTCCAACCACATGCAGGTTGCCATAATAAATTAAGGCCTCCAGCCAGGACTTAAACTTAAATACTAACTAAAAAATAAGCGACTATACGCTAAGGGCACCGCCTGTGGGGTACGAACCTCGGCTTAGGGCGTCGCTGGAAGAGGGCAGCAAAGGACTAGCTAGATCAGGATTGATGTTAATTTGGGACGAATTTAAAGGTACAGGCTCAGCGACGCGGGCTGGCTCGGGGATCCAAACCCTCTGCCAAGCTTGGAACTTTACTCCCCGCTCCTCTGGCCCCTTGACAACGTTAAGCAGCAAAAAAATGCATGCCCGCCTCTTTTGCCCAAGTATTTCTAAAAACTAATTATAACAAAAACAACATGAGTGGTAATAAAGATGTTAGATTAATGCCTAGTTTATGAAGTGCTGTGGAAAAGGAATTATTGTTTATTTACGGCAGGAGTTGTTTAGACTCCGGTGGTTCTCTCCCTGGCCTAGCGCCGACTTAATATATTTATAAGTAACTCAATGTTGGTTGGAGTTGTTGGCTGATGTTGGTTGGTTGGTGGTTGGTGTTTGTTGGTTGGTTGTTGATGTTGGGCTGGTTGGTGTCGCAAGCGCTACTGCTGAGCCTTAATCCTGGGTTCAATTCCCTGGTCGGGCAAAGTGTTATTTTGTTTTTCCATCTTGAACTTCTCAGTGGCAATCCGGAGTCTGTATTTGTGCCCGGTTGATCGAATTGGCTTGCCCCCTATTACATGATGGAACTAAAAAATATAACTGCTACTAACGAAATGTGAGTCTACTATGTCTACTGTCCTCTGCCTAACCTTTCAGGGTAAAACAGTATTGATGTTATGTGTTATGCAATCACCACCGGCCCACCAGGATCACGGTGTTTGTTTTGTGGAAAACACCCTGTGTGTTTGGTAGAAGGACCGACACTATTTTCTAATGGATATTTTTTTCATGTCGTCATAAACGTAACTGTTAATTTTGGTGTTATATGTATTTGCAACGTCCAAATATATACCTACAATACTAACAAATTTATTGATAAAAATGTTGTAAACTCGGTAACATACAAAAATAACTAACAAACTATTAAAATGGAGCCGCAACCTCGGCTACTCCCGCTAAAAGAACGAGGAAGACGCGTTTGCGCAAGTAACACATTCGTTGTTATTGTTTGGTCAGTCGCTATTTCTCAACTTGGCTGCTTTGTATCATAACAATCATTTTGGGCCGGTAGTTACATATGTAATTTTTATTTGTATCACCGCTTAACATACTCGTATTACTTTTTATTTTTTATTATTGCTGGTACGATATGTTTGTGGTTAGACGTTTCGACAATTCATAAATGTGACGGATGTAGACAGATGTCAGTGTCACTGATCCTAGCCATCCGTCTTTGTGTCACGTTTCATTCTACGTACAGTCTGTTGTTTTCTTTTTGTCTTATTTTTAATTTGCTTCTATTTCTGCTACATTTTTGTTTTTTAACAAAGAAACACAAATTAAAAATGTTAATTAATATTGTAATATTTCTGCCAATTTAACAGCGTGGGGGAGGTTTTTCCCTAAGGCAGTCGTTTTTGTATTTACGGTATTTTAAGAATTACTCTAGTATTTTAGATATTTAAACTATTTTTACATTATACTAATTACTAAAGTATATTCATGGATGATGTAGCTGGTCTTAACGACAACTTCTTCTCGTGCTCTTCTTCGACTAGTTTTGTTAGTGCGGACAGTGACACTTCTATACCTCTTACTCTACAAGATAAAATCTCTTCTCTTTTCTCCAATGACACTAAGAATCTGCATATAGCTCACATAAATGCTCAGAGTGTTCCTGGTCACTATTCTGACCTTCTGGCATCCTTAAGCAGTGCTCACCTGGACGCGCTTTTGACTTCGGAATCCTTTTTGAAGCCATCTCTCCTCGCTTCTCAGTACTTACTCCCCGGCTTCGTCTTGATCCGCAACGATAGGATTGGCAAAGGTGGTGGAGGTGTTGCTATGTACCTCCGTGCGGACTTACCCTTCAGGGTGGTCAGTTCATTTCCTTCACGATATTCTGAGTCGGCTGAATACTTGTTTCTTGAAATTACTGTTCATCACACAAAAGTTTTGCTTGCAGTGTTCTACAGTCCTAATCTTCACATTGACTACTTCAATTCTCTTGACTTCATTCTTTGTGATCTTTGCCCCATAAATGAGCACGTAATTTTAATGGGTGATGACACTCACTCCCTTAAACTCCTTTCACTCTTGTCTTCTTTCTGCCTCTTTCTGCAACTCACCATTTCCCTAATTGTACGCCCTCTTTTCTAGATCTAATGATTGTCTCCTCTCCTAGTAATGTTTCTTACCATGGTCAACTGACGGCTACCTTTTCTTACCACCACCTCATCTATCTTTCGTATCGTATTCCCAAGCGTAAGTTCCAAGCGTAAGTCCCAGTTTTTATATCTCCGTAACTACAAGGGCATAGATCAGGAGGATTTGCAGCGCGATGCTGGCGATCTCGATTGGACCCCTCTGGTTGAGAACGATGACATCGACGATAAGTTAAATTGTTTTAACATGCCCCTAACCGACGAGTCAAAGTTAGACATAACCCGGCACCATGGATAACGCTACAAATTATAGAGCTTATGGCTTGCAGGGATAAAGCTAAGAGCAGATATAAGCGCAGACCTTCAGAGTTGAATCTCTCTTATTACAAATCGTTACGTAATCGCTGCAGTCATCTGTGTCAAGATGCTAAGAGACGCTATCTCCACGACCAACACAATTACCGTAGTTCTTCCGATGTTTGGAAATTTCTCAACTCACTTCATGCTAAGCGAAGTTACTGAGGATGACGTTAAGAAGTCTATGTGACGACGTGACGACCGAAGGATGTTTATATAAGATTAGTATAAGCAGTGTCGGGTTTTGTGCCCCGAATAAACAGTTTGTCGCCAACCACCGCCTTTTATTTACGTCCCATTGGCGACGAGGATGGGATATTTACTGCAACGACTGGTAGCCGTTTGCGGAATTTGGGGAAAAGGGTTCCCCAAATATATACGTCAGCGGCTGATGATCAGTGCGCAGTTATAATTGCCTACGAAATAAGTATTGATGGTGTTTTGTGACGCCGAACAAAATAGCCAGTGCCTCCTTGTCCAATTGACTGTACTTGAGCTCGGGCGCACTAAGTGTTCGCGAGACGCGGGTGATGGGTCGCTCGCTACCGTTCTCGTACCGGTGCGCCAGCACTGCGCCCAGTCCGTACGCACTACTGTCCACCAATAAAACGAGTTCGCACCCCTCCTCATTGTGTGCCAGTACACGTTCATTCAAGCAAAGCGATCCCGCTTTGCTTCCGAAAATGCCTTTTCACAATTCGAGTCCCAATTCCAGCGGACCTCCTTTTTTAACAAATTATGCATCGGTTGTAGTATAGTACTCAAATTCTGAATGAATCGCCCATAATGATTGAGCATTCCAAGAAAACTTTTAAGTTGTGATACGTTTTCAGGTCTCGGTGCGCTGGAAATGATCAGGCCGCAAATCATCCTTACTAATAATGAAGCCCAAATATTTTACACTGTCCTGTAAAAATCGACATTTGCTTAGTTTTACCGTAAGTCCCATAATACGTAATCTTTATATGTTCAACCTTATTTGAACCTGTCACACATATTTCATCTAAAAACACGACGCATCCGGGTACCCCGCGCAGGGTTTCATCCATGATCTTTTGGAACTTCTCAGGGATACAAGATAAACCGTACGGTGTGTGCGTTTATACACGTATGTTCCCATGTGGGTTGTAATTGCCGTATATGGTTGGGAATCAACGGATAAAAAACACTGTTCTGTCTTAGATCAATTATTGTAAACTTCTCTCCACCGCTAAGGTTTGCAAATAATTCTTCAATTCGCGGTAAGGCGTAATAATCCCGTTTTAATTTGGGATTGATAGTGACCTTGTAGTCACCACAAATACGTATATCCCCATTTGCTTTGACGACAGGTACGATTGGAGTCCCGTAATCAGAGTAGTCTAAGCGGTAGATAGTGCCATCTGTTTCTAATCGTTCCAATACCCTTTCAACACGTGCGCGGAGGGCCAGCGGCATAGACCTCGCTCGCAAGTAAACCGGCTCGTTATCTGTCAGCTGTAGACGGATGAGTTGTTTACAAGTCCCCAACTTTTCACAAAATTCTTCAGGGAATTCATTACGTTATCTTATATTATTATCTATTATTTCATTGAGTGTAATTTGTGTTATTTTTAAAACGCGCATCCACTCTCGTCCCAACAGGGGTCGTGCGCGACCCTTTATAACGAAAAGACGTAATGATTTCCCTGTAATATGCCCTAAACAGAAATCTACTTCAATGTAACCGAATGACTCGATCCGTAAGCCCGAGTAACAACGTAACAATAAACTGTCCGCGACAATTTTTTTATGCGCAATCATCTGTTTGTACATTTCATCACTTATGGCCGATATACGGCTACCCTTGTCTACTTCACATTTAATGTTTATGTTGTCAATCGTTATTTTAATAAAATATGGTTTGTTACCTCGGGCTTACGGATCGAGTCATTAGGTTACATTGAAGTAGATGTCTGTTTAGGGCAAATTACAAGGAAATAATTTCGTCTTTACGTTATAAAGGGTGGCGCACGACCCCTGTTGGGACGAGAGTGGATGCGCGTTTTGGTTTGCCGTCGCGTTTAAACTTTACTGTAAAAATAACCATATTAAACATACAACGTCGGCTCCTTATAGGCCGCAAGGAAATGGTGCGGCGGAAAACGCTGTTAAAACAGTAAAAAAAAACAATCAATAGAGCTTTGTATGAAAAAGAGGACGTTAACTCGGCACTCTGTAAATTCTTTTTGCAATATCGCAACTTCGAGCACGCGACGACCGGGGTATCACCCGCAGTGGCGCTTCAAGGGCGGAGACTGCGGAGCTGACTGGACGCGCTGCGACCGGACGTAGCGGCCACTGTGCGCGCCAAGCAGGAGCGCCAAGTCACGCGCGTCTCAGGTACCGGTAGAAATTTTGACGTGGGGGACTCGGTGTTAGCTCGAGACTATTCAGCAAGGGGGGACAAATGGGCCGAAGCTACGGTTGTTAAAAAGACTGGCCCAGTATCATATGATCCAAGGTGGGGGAAGAAGTAGAATGGCGGCGTCATGCCGACCAAATGATCACAATAAATATTCATAAAAATAGGTACTCTTTATCCGGAATGAGCGGGGTAGGCGTAGCCGTAGACGAGGAAAGTCAGAGTCTTAAATTAGTAAGTTCGGTCGATAAGGGATCAGACGATGATTTGTTTGAGGATGCATCAGGCGGTGACAGTGAGGTTGCGAATGCGCCGTCAATAACAATAACGACACCAAAGTCTGAGTCAGAAAAGCGGTCGCCTATGACAGAACCGACACCACCTAATTTATCGGCTCGAGAAATGCGCGCCTACAATCGAGCTAAACGTTCGGATTAGATTACATTAGATAAGTGTGTATAAGTTTAATTTTGCTTACGTTAGTTTAGTTTATATTTAACATAACAATACTTATACTGTGTATCATTTAAAATAAATGTCTTGTAAGCTTAGTGAGGAGAGATGTGCCGACCGAAGGATGTTTATATAAGATTAGTATAAGCAGTGTCGGGTATTGTGACCCGAATAAACAGTTTGTCGCTAACCACCGCCTTTTATTGACGTCCCAGTCTATACTCGCGATTACTTCTGCAGCAGTCGGGATTGATAAGTTGTGTTCAAGAATGATAACTCTTATCCTTTCCTCGTTACTTCCTGTTCTCACTCACATCTTCAACCACTCATTCTCCTCTTGCGTCTCCTCTTTCCGTCAGTTTGCAAAACAGGCTCACATAATACCTTTGCCTAATATTAACAGCCCAACTTCATTAACCCACTTTAGACCTATTTCTATTCTCCCTTCTCTCTAAAGTTTTTGAGCACATGGTCCATAGACAATTATCATTTTTCTTGGCGTCATACTCGATAATATCCCCTTTTCAATCTGGTTTTCGCCCAGGTCACAGTACTGTAACCGCGCTTTTGAAAGTAACTGACGACATCCGCTGGGCAATGGAGAATAAGTCCCTTACTGTGCTTGTATTGCTTGACTTTAGAAGCGCCTTCAACTCAGTGGATTTCAACATTTGACATCCTCAAATCTATCAATTTCTCTTCTTCCGCTTTAGCCTGGTTCAGTTCCTATCTTCGGGGATGCTCTCAGTGTGCGCCTGGAGGAGTCCTTCTCTGATTGGTGTAGCCTCACTGAGGGTGTCCCTCAGGGTAGTGTTCTTTCTTCTCTTCTTTTTTAAATTTTCATAAACAATGTTACTTGAGTAATCTCCTCTAGTTTTCATCTCTACGCAGATGACTTGCAGCTTTACCGACATTTTACTGTTGCTGACGCAGGTTCTGCGATTGCTGCAAAGAATTATGACCTGGCTTGCATCAGCGTTTGGGCTTAGTCTTTTGGTTTGTAAATTAACCCAACTAAATCCCAGGCCATGATTATAGGCAGCAGGTTCGTTCACAATGCGGCGGATGTAACATCTCTGATGCCTTTATATCTCGATGGTGTTCGCATTGACTATACCGAAACCGCTACTTCGTGACTTAAAAACTATTTCTCTATTCAAATGTCGATTAAAAGAGCATTACCTTTCCGCTTAACTGTGAGTATTTATATTATGTGTATATATAATATTTATGTTTGTTCGTTGTAGGGAACAAAACTATAAATAAAATACTAGGCACGTTTGACCAAGGTTTATGTGCTTTAAAATAGACACAAGACATAGAAAATGTATGGTAAAAGTTAGAGTAACAATTATAAAAATAGGGAGCAGAAAATATGTTAATAATTAGGCGGCAGTCGAGCAAGTAAGTCTCGTGGCGGCCGTTCTCCGGCGAGCGGCGAATATGGCGGGATGTAGCAGTCACGCCATTGGTTGAGGAGATATCACGTCATGGTGAAGGGCCGCTATTGGCAGCAGTTGCAGATTACAGTTGGAGATATTGACAGCTACGGTTGGTACGTTCGGATATAAATACGGCGTCAACATCTTCCCGGCCGTTGAAAGCTCTAGTGCAGCTTTCAAGCATTGTTTATCTCGGAGGTTGGAAGTAACACCACACGATTGAGAGCTCTTTTTATTGTGCCTTGAGCTGTGGCTATATCAGCTACTCTAGGTCTCTGGTCGGAGCCCATGTAGAGGCGGCTAACTCTTCCCAGGCGCCAGCAGAGAGGCGGCGTGTTGGCTTCCTTTATCAGGACCAAATCGTCGATCTTGAGATCCCGGCACTTCACTCGCCACTTGGTTCTTTGTTGGAGCTCAGCAACGTACTCCGAAGACCATCTGTTCCAGAAGTACTGCTTGGCTTGTTCTAGGCGCTGGAACCGGTTGAGACGATTCGTGATGGATATTTATATATTAATTCCATGCATTATGTATTTGCGTTATTTTAGTTTTAGACTTCACATTGTTCATATTTTTCTCTTCTTGTTTTCACACACTATTGTCTACATTTCTTTTTCAATTCTTCTTTCGCAGGTCTGCTGGAAGAAATTTCTTAAGAAATAAGCAGTACCTTTGTACTCAAATTGTAATTCTGTCGTGTCCCATTGTATTTTACCGTGTACATAAATAATAAAATAAAATAAAATAAATAAAATAAAATAAAATAAAATAAAATAAAATAAAATAAAATAAAATAAAATAAAATAAAATAAAATAAAATAAAATAAAATAAAATAAAATAAAATAAAATAAAATAAAATAAAATAAAATAAAATAAAATAAAATAAAATAAAATAAAATAAAATAAAATAAAATAAAATAAAATAAAATAAAATAAAATAAAATAAAATAAAATAAAATAAAATAAAATAAAATAAAATAAAATAAAATAAAAACTACAGTAAAATATGGCGTCGAAAAATTCCTCCGCATCGCTGTCTGGCGGCATTGCCACGAACACGGGAAGTGTCAACCAGACGGGTTGACACTTCCCGTGTTCCAAGGGCTGGCTTTGGAGATTTCGTTGACCTACAATTGGTTCTAGAAAAATTGCTAATTATGTGTCGCCGCCAGTCTTAAACTGATGTAAAGGTTCAAAACTCTTAAAAAAAATATGTAAATTGACACTCCCTAACCGCCGTTTTTTTTTTTCAGTCCTTCTACTAAACATACCGAAAAGGTACTACCGCTCTGCTTTATCCTTCGCGGAATGCAGGCGTAATGTTATATAACTCCATGTAAATTTCCCATCCAACGATTGAACGCGGCGATGTCCCCCACCATCACTTTACTTCGCAGATCGATTGCCGCGACCATTAAACCACATGCTTAATTAAAACACAAACATACCCACAGCTATACATTACATGTTAAGGTAGAATGTATATGGTCCCGTAATCACAGGTTGATTCGCTTGTAAACCCATTTATACTGTAACCAGACTTCAGATTCCCATATTTTTAAAAATTTCGCATTCTAATCTCAGTCAAGAATCTGTCAAAAATACAATCAATGTACATACTATTTTCACAAGTTTTAGACGTCGATTGTCGCTGAGATGACATTGAGACTTGAATATGAACGTTTTTCAAGTACGAGAATTGGCCTTTGGGTACAATTTTATTTTATTTTATTTTTACGTGACCATTGGTCAAAATTAAAATCCAAAATGGCGGCCGCACTAATTTTCAAATTTTTCGTCATGTTCTCTGTCGACAACATAAGGTTACGTGGGTACCTAATTAACGTAGTGAAATGAAAAACAAGCGGACAACTTTCTAATAAAGTTACCACATGATTTTAAAATTAAATTTGACTTATTAAAGGTAAGAGAATTTAGCCGTAGCTCTTTACAAGTGAAAACGGAAAAAAAAGTGTTTTCTGTAAGAGTATGAGGCGCCAGGTAACGCTCATTGCGATTCACCGAAACGTTTTTCTCTTTGTAAAATGTATTTAATTTTTGAAGTATCAACTTGAAATTATGGTGGACAACAAATTAGTTAATAAGGCAGCTGACGTAGCTGAGGCTTTTAATGAGTTTTTTGCCAATATACCTATAACTACGACTTGCTCCTTAAATTCGTCCCCGTCTAAAGCTGAGAATCTTTTGAATAGTAGTGTGCCAAAATGTACTCGCATATTTAGCTTCGAACATGTAACGTCTAATGATGTAATTAACGTCTTTAACACACTTAAATCTAAGAACACTGGTGATTACTGGGGCATCTCAATTAAACTTTTAAGTAATATAATAGACATCGTAGCCCCCTATCTAGCTGTTACTTTTAATAAATGTGTTGATATAGGAACTTTTCCTGACCTCATGAAGAGTAGTAAAGTCATACCATTATTTAAATCTGGTAATAAAAATAACATTGGCAATTTCAGGCCTATTTCTATCTTACCAGCATTTAGCAAAATATTTGAAAAGTTAATACTTAAGCAGTTGCTAAGACATTTTAATTTAAATAGCCTCCTTCATAATGAACAATATGGCTTTACAAAAGGACGTTCAACTACAGATGCGGATGTTGTTCTGCTGAAACACATATTTAATGCATGCGAGAAATCGCAAAATGCTATTGGAGTTTTCTGTGATCTCTCTAAAGCCTTTGATTGCGTGCACCATGACACGCTTTTGCGTAAACTACGTCATTACGGTGTCCAAAACGAAGCTCTCAACGTAATAAATTCTTATTTACACAATAGGTTCCAATGTGTAGATGTCGATGGTGTGAAATCATCCGGGCTTCCAGTTTAGTTAGGTGTTCCTCAAGGCTCAATACTAGGTCCATTCTTGTTCTTAGTGTATATCAATGACTTACCATTCTATTTAAATGATATCTGTGACGTTGTACTGTTTGCAGATGATAACTCTCTTATTTTTAAAGTAGACAGGAATAGACAAGAGTTTCACAACGTAAACAGTGCACTCTCAATGGTTACGGATTGGTTTACGTCAAATAACCTAGTTCTCAATGCTAAGAAAACTAAATGTATAAAGTTCGTCTTACCGAATGTTAGAAATCTAGGACCCAACATCGTCTTAGATAAACAGCTGCTTGAAACAGTAGACTCGGCAGTTTTTCTGGGCATAACAGTAGATGCCAAACTTCAGTGGGGCCCACATATATCAAGCCTAGCGGGGAGGCTCAGTTCAGCCGCCTACGCTGTCAGGAAAGTAAGACAATACACTGACGTTGATACAGCACGGTTAGTCTATTTTAGTTATTTCCACAGCGTTATGTCCTACGGTATTCTGCTGTGGGGCAAAGCTGCTGATATTCAAAATATATTCGTCCTTCAAAAACGAGCTGTCCGAGCAATTTATCAACTAGGAGCCAGAGTTTCTCTTAGAGATTTTTTTAAAGATATTGGTATTCTTACGGTAGCATCACAATTTATCTTCGCCAACATCTTATACATTAGGCAAAATATACACTTATACACTAAAAACAGTGATTTTCACAATGTTAATACTAGAAATAAGAACAAACTACGTGCTCCCTTTCACCGGCTTCATAAGGTTCATAACTCATTTGTTGGGCTAGGCATAACCTTTTATAACAAACTACCCTCTTCTTTGCTAGATTTGCCTTTTAATGCGTTTAAAGCTCAAGTAAAATCCAACCTTTGTTCAAAGGCATATTATTCAATTAACGACTACTTGAACGATAAGAATAGCTGGTCGCTGTAATTAACTCAAGACAATGTTTATGTTCTTTCTCCAGAATCAGCTTACATACTGACAGGGTATACGAGTTCGTATATTTATTTTAATTTTATTTGACTGTATAAGTCAATTAGTTTTAGTTACCTTCATTTATTATTGACATGATCCGCTCATTACAATGTTTTTCAATGAGTTGTATTGCAATAAGTGGTTAGCTAGCGACCTCGACAATTGATCTTAAATTATTCTTGCCTGAGCAACCGGCAGCGAGTTCGTCATGCTCCCGTAGATGTCACTGCTTGCGGTAGTGTCGGGGATCGGGTTGCCTCCTTCCCTCAAATATGGCGAGGGGGGCAATGGCTGATCTTTGCGTTATGCTCGTGAACGGGTGCTGCTTGTGGTGACTGGTCGTCTTGCTGTCTATGGTTTTGATTTTGTTAAAGTAATTGTTCTGTTAACTTATTTTAGTTCGATGGTCTTGTTTGTCATTTGTGTTTACTTAAAACAATCCAATAATGCATATGTAAGATGTCACGCCCCTTATGCCTGGAGGCTTTTATTTGTGTATTAAGTTATGTTGTTTTTTTCATTGATTTTTTATTGGTTTCTGTTTTGGGTATATTGGCGTGGCTAGCTTAAATATGGCAGACAATTTAATATGTTATTTTTTTGTGTTTCGGTTTTTATTCTTTGATTACCTTATAATTATATAATTCAATGGTTTTCTAACTAAACAGACAGCTGTGCTGCTGGGGAGTTTGTTGCGCCACTTCTTCTTCCCAGCTAAAGCACTAGGAAGTGGTGAAGGGCGGGCGTTTTGGGGGACTGTCTTATGTAATTTTGACGTTCGAAAAGTGCTGACTCTCAGCCTAGTTTGAATAAATGACTTTTGATTTTTTTGTTATTTTTTTTTGATTTTGAAGTGAAAACTTCTACAGCGGCGTTGAACACTTTTTTTGTAATGGGTAAAAAATGTTAAACTCGCGTCAGGACACATGACCTGATCGAAAATTCGTAAGGCGAAAACTTCTTTCGCGGCGTTGTACAATTTTTTTGTTATGGGTAAAAAAAATTAAACTCGTGTCAGGACACGTGACCTGATCGAAAATTCGTAAGACGGATGATTGTTGATTTTTGATTTTTATTGATTGATTTTACTGAGAAATAAACTTTTGTAATATAAATTGTCATGTTTGACTTTTTGTCACGTTTACGATAGCGCAATAAATAAATATTGTATTCTTCCACATATATAATAGTACTTTTATACTGATAATTATAGCAATTCGTGCAAAATTATTCTCTAACCATTCCAAAATATCAAAAATGCACAACGTTAATATTCAAGTTTTCACTTCTGCCGGCACTCCCGGAGTGCAACCCGTCGTTTTTTTTACTGAAAAATCATTCCAAAGTGTCCTTGATTCAATTACTCGAATTCGTTTTTTGAAATTGGTTTAAAATTAAACGTTTATATAGTAGTAAAGAACACTGTGGTTGTTTTCGTTTTGTAGAATTATGACACTTTTTTCTATAATCCGAACAATCGTTTTTTTTCGTCATTTTTACAAGGCACCAGCCCTAAAATTACCTTGCGCCTTAAGTGGGCTCTCCTGCGTTTTCTGCAAATGCATATACATAATTTCTTATTCCTTCGCAGTTCTCTTCAATTCCTTCGCAGTTCAGGGGTCTTCACAAACCTACTAATACTTTTCCAGAACACATAATCACTTCTCCTATCCCCAGGCAAAGAAACAAATAAATACCTACCAGCTAAATTTGTAGCAAAAGCAACCGAAGACAACAACCCCGGTATCGCCCTTAACTGTGCGACACAGAACATTTAAACAACGTAATGTATTGTACAGTGCCGCCTTACGGCCGTAAATAACATCGCACTAACTCGCCATGTGAAATGTGCCCGACATAAATGTTTTTGAATCTCTCACCACAAAAACGTCTGTAATAAATAATTCATCTATTTGTCTCATAAATTTAGGAATTACATCGCAATTCAAATGCCTTCATTCCGTGCGTAAGGAGGATAAAAAATCTATTTGTTTTTTCCCCGAAAAGATGGAAGTTAATTTAAAGAAATTACTGTGTTAAAAAAAAACAATGGGTTGCACTCAGGGAGTGCCGGCAGAAGTTAAAACTTGAATATTAACGTTGTGCATTTTTTTATATTTTGGAATGGTTTTTATCAGTATAAAAGGACTATCATTTATCTGGAAGAATACGATATTTATTTTTTGCGCTATCGTACATAAACATGACAATTTATATTACATTAAAAAGTTTATCTCTCAGAAAAATCAATCAACAAAAATCAACAATCATCCGTCTTACGAATTTTTGATCAGGTCACGTGTCCTGACGCGAGTTTAACATTTTTACCCATTACAAAAAAAGTGTACAACGCCGCTAAAGAAGTTTTCACTTAAAAAAATTATAAAAAAAAAACGGGTGAAGGTACAATTTAGATAGGTCGAGCAATTTACAAACAAATTTGAATCCCTCATCGCGGCAACATATAATTTTTTAAACTGCTAAATAATCATAAGCGCACTGAAAAGGGCTGTGCTTGGAGTTTTCCTATCAGAAATGTTCAGATCAAGTTAACCGACATAGCCCGAAGAATTGCTAAACTTAAGTAGCAGTGGGCACGCAGAACTGATGGCCGATGGGGCCGTAAGGTTCTGGAGGCAACCGCGTGCCAGAAGACGTAACGTTGGAAAACCTCCCATAAGGTGGGCCGATGACCTGTTGAAAGCCGCAGGAATCCGCTAGATGCGGGAAGATCAGAACCAGTGGAGGTGCTTGGGAGATGCTTTAGACATATGAGGAACAGGGTGTAAAGTTCACTCATACTCTTGGAAAAGGGAGGATCCTCCGACCAGATGGATGTCGTATCTGGCGGGCAACTGCCCAACGTTTTGATGTCGGGAAGTTGTATATATGCTATCTGCGCAGTAAACTCTGCTTGCGCGATGCAGGATTTGTCAGACGTCAGTGTGACAAATCCTGCATCGCAATTTGTTCGCATGTGACTGTGTAGATGCCGCCACAATGCCTTCGTCCAGCAGTGGACGTCTTTCGGATGAAATGACGATGATGATGATAAATCATATACAACGAGAACTTTGGAAAAAGATTTGTAAGTTTTCTAGGTCCTCTCCTTCATAACGAGCTTAACAAATCAATAAATATATACAGCTTGACTGGAAAACAATGCAATCTAAAAGTATGCCAATATTTGCAGGAACTAAGCTAGGAGGAGACGGAACAACTAACATACTTACCACTCTAATATTACGACTAAAAGCAACACAGAAAACAAAGTTACACTCACTACATAGCTCATCTACACATGCATACTCGCACGCACACCTACATACATATACACCACACACACACCCACACCCACACATTCTCATATACATAGACCACACACACACACACACACAAGCACGCAATTAATTGATTAGATTAAGATGATGTACTTACCTATTGCAAATGACTTATCTAGATTACTTAACAATTATTGTTTTGTATTTCTGTAGTACTGATTTAATTATATATGCCTTTGTTTGGCACCTATTCTTGTAGGTAGTATTATAGTCGAGGGGAAGGGTGCCGATAGCCGAAATACAGGCTATACCTAATTCGGCTACAGACGCTAATCTCTTTACCTTAATTTCAATTGTTGCCATTGTAAAGTAGTACAAAGTTTTAGGTAAATAAAAAAAAACAAGGAAAATTAATTAAGTTCAATATTGCACACCTTGAATCTAAATTACCGTACCTCCACCTCCTTTTCATGACCGATTGTTGGTTTGACTTTTTTATTGATTGTAGGTTTCTTAGTACAACTGTACAAGAATCTTTTGGCGCATGGTAAAAATCGGCAAAAACGCTCCCAACTTCGTTTTTAATACAACTTCTCGACACAATTTCACAAATGTTTACCAACAACACCCCCTTGTCAATGTCATTCAAGCGCCAAAAGGTAATTGTACAGAATAAAGGGTGACACCAAAGGAAAGGCAGTTCTAAGGATTTCAATCTTACGTTTATTTTTCTTTTATCTATACATTGGAAGGTGTGTTTTACTAATATTACGCGAGACGTGTAATCCCACACAAGGCTAAAAGCTGCCCATTAACAGTTCTTTTACCTCTGATAGCAGCAACCCAACAGCAACTTTAATGCAACGGCAATAAAGATACTGTAGTTTTACTGTAAGGCAGTGATGCCAACTCAGCGGTAAAATAACTGTGAACGGACTAAGTATAGTACTGCTACGTATGTCAAAATTTTGACATATGTAGCAATACACTATATCCTTACAACTTTTTATTGTCTCTAATTCTCACATACAAAGCGTTCAAAACAATCATTCGTAATATTGGTAAAGCGGGATTAATTATAAGTCGAAGCAAATACAGAACTTAAGTTAGCAAAACTTAAAACTATTTGAATGTACAACGGCCATTAAACATTATATCGTTAGGGTTACGTCATTACGTGTATGTATTATTTTTTGAGTTAAGCGACGTGATAATCTCATGTGAGGAAAATCTTAGTCGAAGAGCAAAATAAGCGCGACTGAATTTCCATGGTGCAGTGAACATACTCGTAGTATAACATTGTCTCTAGTTAAGGCTCTCTTAGTGCACATAAAGATAACTTAAGCATAAGTATAATCAGCCTATAAAGTTTCCCACTGCTGGGACACAAGCCTCCTCTCTGTGAGAGGGACATAACTTGAACAAGTTTATGTTATTGTATTTATCTATTTATCTACTTACATCTACCGGATATAACCTAATGCTATAAATGCACAACTAACTTAATCTTCGGAATAGTTTATCCTGTATATTGCGCTATATCCGTGATTATTTAATTATAAAAAAATGAGGTTTAGTTTCAATCCTCTTTTCTTAGAGAAAATGAATACTTAGCTTAAGTATTCATTTTCTCTAAAAAAAGAGATAGAGGATAAATTGAGGATAGCTTATCCTCAATTTGTAATATATATTCAATAAAGCCAAATAAAATGTGAAATACTTAATGTAAACAAACTGCCCTACATAACCACTTATTAAAATCACTTATTTTGGAAATTAAAGATCGAAGCTTAATGTTTATGGTGAAATAAGTCTACTTATTTTTTTTAATATTTCACATGTCAAAATAGAAAAAATTACTTCAAGGTTCTTTGATATAGTATTGCACATCCAATTTGGCTGAAGTGATTATAAATAATCGTATCGGTTTGTTATCCATATGTAAAATATTTTAATAAGTAAGTATGTAATATTTTTGTTATCACTTGTAACGCTTTTTTTATTCTAAACCATTTATTGCAAAAAAAAAAAAATTTTTAGCTCGTAGGTTCTGATCTCATAATCAGGACTTTTTTCATGATCAAAAAAAATCAGGATTTTGTTTATTCTTATTATTGCAATCCAAAATAAAATATTGGCAATTAAACTGCGCTGCATCTTATGAGATCAGAACCTACGAGCTGGTGTCTGCAAGTCCACGACAAAGCGCGTGTTTTGCGTACGGTGGGAAAATCGATCATTCTATCTACCCCAGCTCCTCGAGGAAGGCCAGCAACGCCTTGGTGTTACTGACAGCCTCGCGTACTGGGTTACCGAAGTACTTTGCCCTGTATGTGGTGACGACCGGGCAGTTTAGAAGCACATGAGCTGCTGTCTCGTCCTCCACCATGCAGGCCCTGCACAGCGGACTGTCTGTGACTCCTAAGGCAAAAAGAGGTGTTTATTAAATGACCCGTGGCCAGTTAAAGCTGCTGTATCTATACGCAACTGCTGTTTTGTTAGTCGGAGAACCTGTTTCGTGAGGCGGCCATAAATAGTACGAGTAGGGAGTGCTTCCATAGCCTGCCTGCACTCACCTTGTTCCAACCACAGTTTGTGATGTTGTTTCCTGGTGCGTTTCCTTACCAGATTGCGTAAGTAACCTAAGGGGTGTGGCAAGATGGGTTCAGGCCCCACTGGCGCCTCACTCGACCGCCTTCTGGCAAGTTCGTCGGCTGTATCGTTGCCCAGCGAACAGCTGTGTCCCATCCATGTGTGTGCTTGATCCATTGAATGGTTATGTTATTGAGGCTACCCACCTGATTAAGGTGCTGGTGACACTCGTATATTGTCCCTGATTCAACTGTGTGGCTGTTCAGCGCTTGCAGAACAGCCCTGCTGTCTGAGAGTTTAAGGATCGAGAGGTCCTTAACTTCCCTGGCCATGATGGCCGAAGCAGCCAGAGAAAAACCCATGCATTGTCGGTCCGGCCTGGAACACTGTGTTATGGACTCCCAATGGTGTGGCTATGCGTATGGTGAGGTCCTCTGAGAAGACTCCAGCACCTGTGCCAATACCTGTTTTGGATCCGTCTGTGAAGATGCGCAGCTCTGCAGGGCACATACCCTCGCACCTACGATTCTCGTAAACCTGGATCTTGTATTTTTTATCGAAGATAAATTGTTTGGGTACCCGAGATCAAAACCTAAGCCGACTGCTTCTCACTCCAACGCTTGGCGCCTACTGCTGCCAGCTCAAATTAGATTAACTCGAATTTTAGCAATGCCATAAACAGGCCAGGTCACGAGCATGATGCGTGTCTAACAAAAGCGCTGGAAATATATTTTTGTTTCGTGCAGTGTGATGCGAGTACGAGACTTTAGTTCAGTGTGTGCCGTGCAAAACTGCGACTTTTGTGGTGTGTGTCGCTTAAACACATACAGTCGTACCACGAGTTTACAGTAATACGACTTAACGTGCCTATGCACTTTTGAACGCTTACTGTACATACAGACTCACCTGCCCTAAAATAACTGCACTATGCACCTTCCCCCTCAGTAACTTAAATATTCAAGATTTGAGTGTGAGATCCCCGTGAAGAAAAACACGTTGTGGATGATTTTGACCTTGGAGTAATAAGAAGAAAGAATAAGAAGAAAAATTCATCAGTGTTACGAAGTCGAAAAAAAATACCAAGTGTTGTAAGTTACTATCATGTTTGAGACAGGATTGGCATATTGAATTGTGGACGGGAATATTTAAGACAGATTTTACACAAAATGGACTACCGTTTCAAAAAATGCAAATCCCTTATAGAGCACCCTAATAGTACAGTGTAGCGGAAAAAAATATCTTACACAAATCAGAAATTACAGAACGCAAAACCGTAACATATATTTTCTTGATGAAACATACATCAACTCCACTCACCATGCCTGCAAATATTGGCAATCATTGTCAGAACCCGGAATTCATGCTGATAGTGGGAAAGGACGGCGATTGGTAAGTCTCCATGCTGGGTTTCGAAATGGCTTAGTGGACGATGCATTGACTATATTCATATCAGATGCTAAAACCGGTGACTATCATGGCGATTTGAACGGGCCTTCTTTTTATAAGTGGGTAGATGAAAAGTTAAAAAAATTAGTTGCTGCCGAATTCTGTGGTTGTAACGGACAACGCGTCTTACCACAGCGTTCGGTTTGAGAAGAAATCAACTTTATCAAGCCTCAAAAGTGAAATGCAGAACTGGTTGCTACGCCATAATGTAGAATTTTCAGGAACCAAGACAAACTGCAACTTCTTATCAAACATACACAAAAATAACCCGTGTATAGAATTGACGAACTCCTGAAAGCCAGTGGACACACTGTTCTGCGTTTACCGCGTACCATTCAAATTCAAATCTTTATTGCTTATCACATGTGTTTACAAGGTCTTATTATAGTTATATAGTTCACATGGACTCTGTCGGGCACAACAATACCATATGAGCATTCATAATATATAAAGTAATAAGAATTATGTATTGTTGCCATTAAAAAGTCGAATTAAACCACAATAAATAACATCACATTTAATTATGATATACGTCTTTACAAATTATAACTATAAATCATTAGAAATAATCAATTCATTTAAAATAAATAATGTCAAAGATTAAAAATAATATCAGTAAAAATTAACAAAATTTTAAAAGCCTTAACACACATAAAATGTTAACAAAAAAAACCATTCAGATTTAAATCCAATAGAGTTGGTCTGGAATTATATTAAAAACAACATAGCCCAAAACTGTATTAATTCTTCTCTAGACGAAAAGATAATCATGAAAACGGATAAATTGTTTTCGGAATTCACGGCTGAAAAATGGCAGAGATGCGATGATCATGTCCATAAAAATGAAAATGATTAGGTACTGGAGTCCCGATATTGGGTTCGATAATATTATCGATACATTCATAACAAATTTGCAAGATTCTGATTCAATTTCCGATGGCGAAATGGAAGATGAAGATGATGACGAAATGGAAGATGAAAATGAAACAGAATCTATGTCAGAATAACTTTCGTTAGAATATTTGATTGTTTATAATAATTTGATTTAATATAAACAATTTTCAATAAAACAAGTCCCGATTTGAATTATAAGTTTAGTTCTTATTAATCACCTGCCTACATTTAATAAAATATGAGTACATTTGGATTAAATTTTAATCAACTAAGTGTAATATATTACAAATAGATAGCCTCTGACCATCGTTCCGCCACAAGTCTTGCCTTAGAAATGTAAACTGATATTGTAAGATCTGTCCGACACATTCACATCTCATGTGAACTCATGCACTTTTTTCGTCGGCCCTCACCTCGCCGCGCATACCTCAGAGAGTGCACAGCAGTAATGGCCCGACTATAGTTACCATACTCCTCCGAAACGGCTGGACCGATTTGTTTGAAATTTTGTGTGCATATCGGGTAGGCCTGATAATCGGCCAACAACTATTTTTCAAAAAAGAAGCAAAACAACGTTTGCGGGGTCAGCTAGTAATGCTATTAAAGCTTTCACATTCGTGAACCCTCGGACTGTACGAAGCATGAAACCTACATTTCTATGTGCTATTGTACAGCATGTGACCACGAAAAGTCAAACCGGTGTTAAAGCCTACTCCCAATTCCTTGCCTTCTGTGACCCGTGTCATAGGCACTCCGTCAATCTGGTAGGTATGCAAGATGGGATTGTGTGCACGAGTAGAAAGAGAGAGAAAAGTGATGGTCACACACTTCGAGCTATTAAACTACAAGAGATTTACCTTGCCCTAGCTCACTACCCTATCAATGTCCCTCTGTAGCCTGACACAATCATCACCGCTTTTTACCGCGAGGGACAATTTGAGGTCATCGGCAAACAACAAAAAGTTAGCGTCTTCGAAAGCTTCTGTCAGGTCGTTTACCGTCAGCAGTACAAAGCACCAACATTACTCGTGAAAAACGAAAAATGAACATTGTGCGGACGGAGATGTTTCAAAATGGGCCAGGTCTATGTACACAACCACAAAAAAGGAGAAATTTTTATACTGTATTAAATGTAGGCATACTATTGTGGTACTTAATTGATATTTATCAAATATTTTTATTGACTTTCAACATGGAGTAATGGCGGATTTAATTACTTTGTGCTTAGAAGCAATGACAACAAACTAGATTGACAATTTAACATAAAGCGAGAACTGTCAGCTGTCACAGGGTTCACTTCAGTCACTTTCGTCATGTCAGACGTCAGTAGTCAATCAAAATAACAGCTTACTGCCATTACGGGTTTTTGTTGTGTGTTGCAATTCCAAGTGTAATTAGACAGTTGAGAACTGTTTTAAATGTTGTATCCTAATTTTAAGTAGAGTGTACAAGGACCTGGCCCAGGATCCAAACATTTTGGAACAACTCTTTTCATGCTTGTAGACCCAGCGGTTTAGGCTGTGCCTACTGAATGAATTAATTTTGAATGACTTTAAGATTTTTATTAAGTAGTACACGATGGAATTTTTACCAAACAAAATGTCCTGTTGTCCTTTTAGAATAATCAACTCTATAAAACTAAACTGAACCGTTGGAAATCATAAAACAAACTTTTCCAGCTTAATTTATCTTCCCCAATGTTTAAGTTCACCGTTATTAAACATACCGAACTTAGGCGTGTTCAATTTCAAAGTAACACGACGTGGGGCAAACTTAGATGGATCGTTGAAGGAAAACTTTTCAATAGAGTATAGACCATTCGTATTGAGTTCCATGGTTTACGAAGCGACCTTTCTTTTTGAAGTGGTTTTTCAATTCATTCCTTTTTCGCGTGGAATAAGCAACTAGTGAACGTGGTAAATTCATGACTAACAGGTTATGTACACAAAAGAATAATAGAACTGATGTGGGAATGGGCCGGCTATATTAACCGTAGAACCGAGATCGTTGAGTAAATGTGTTTTAAGTGGAGATCGCGAATCGGGAAACGGCAAGTAGACACGCTTAGGGTAGGTGAAGCGACGACCATTGCACGGTGGCTGGTAGCAGGATGACAGTTGGCGAGAATCGAGCTGAGTGGAGTACGATTGGAGGCTGATGATGAGGATGACGATGAAGTTGGGTACCAAAAATAAACTTAGGACTCATCTGGGGAAACATAACCGCAATTTCTGTTTCTACCACGCATAGCTGCTTTCCGGTTTGGGTGACACTGTAATGATATTTAAGCATTTAGATATTTAAGTTAAGTTGACAACGCATTAGCAATTTTTTTGGTAATAGGTAGATGATTTAAGAGAGATTTTTGAGTATTCTATCTAATTTCCTTGGTAATGCCAGGTGCCTATTTTATATTCCATGAATTGATACACACACAAAAATACATATCAAGAAATCTAAGTCGAATAAAATATCACTTGAATTAACATAGCAGATCTTACGATCTCAGATAACGTCTTGCAATTAAAAGCATCTATAACAATCAATGGACCACCTACGACGGAGATTGTTCATAATCGCATCGTTACGGCGAAAGTAGTAAATAAAGTTTTAAGAGCTCTTCATTGAGCGTGACTTCGAGTTTGCATCGACGAGTACTGAACTTTTTGAGATTATTATACTCGTTCAAAATCGTGCTGGTGTGATTTTAGAACCGTGAAAAGCTTGACAATTATTTGTCTCTTAACTCGTATATGTATAAAAAATCCTTTTATGGTATTTATAATCTTAACTTGTAAATACCAATTCATCGATATCTAGTAATTCGAACCGTACAGCAGTATCCATGTCAATTATAAGTACTAACATGTAATTGCAGGGATAACTTGAGCTCCCTGTTGAGCTTTTGTTATTGATTCAATATTATAAAGCATCAAACAAAAAACGGTAACTTTAATCAAACTTTATTCTGCTTAGTCTTGAATCTTGATCAAAGGCTTTTCTATTCTTAAATTCGTTTGTAAAGAACGTAAAAATGCCTTTTTGTAAACAAAGAACCATATTATAAGGTACTTAAGGGATAAACTTACTTTAAGTAATCCAGATTACCTACTAACTTGCAGAAAATCCGTTACATTATGAGAAAAGACTCTCTCTCTATCCCACTAAGCCACTATCTCTTTTTTAAACCTACTTTATATCAATCCTAAAATATCCACAACATGACGAACATAGATAGCCCTCTTAGTAACCGTTTAAATACCCACTGAACTATCATAAACACCACGTGATTTGTCATTTACAAAACAGCCAGATAGCTTGACAAAAACTTGTCAAAAGGTGAGGAAAAAGCCATTAACATAAAAAGTAATACTCTTACATGTCATGTCACTTTATTTGTCAGAATATTGTTACAGAGTTGTCACATAAAAGTAAAAATAAAAGTATAAAAGAGTTATAAAAGTTCATAATATTCGTGCGGTTCCGGCGTGAAAATACATTGTCAGGGTCTTTTTTTTTTTTTATAAATGGCATCTCGCAGGTCAACCTATGAGGTTGTCGTCTGCTTAGACGGACTTGCCTGTGGATTCCCTAATAAATTAAGGCCTCCAGCCAGGACTTAAACTTAAATACTAACTAAAAACTAAGCGACTACACGCTAAGGGCACCCCCTGTGGGGTACGAACCTCGGCTTAGGGCGTCGCTGGAAGAGGGCAGCAAATGACTAGCTGGATCAGGAATGATATTATTTAGGGACGAATTTAAAGCTACAGGCTCAGCGGCGCGGGCTGGCTCGAGCAAGGGTCGGGAGGGGCGTAGATTTGGGCGTCGCGGCGGGCCTCGGCGGCGAGGACGGTAGGACGGCGATCGGGTTTTGGGCTTATGAAGCGTGCTGGTTGCCTTACTACTCTCCTGCAGGAGGGTAGTGGCGTCGTCGGGGGCGATTAAGGTATGCCTTGGTCGGCGAATACTACTAATACGGGAAGGAGTGTAGCGGGCGGCCGCTGAGATCAAGGGGTTGGGGTGTTTTATGCCACAGTCAAAGAAACGCTTCGATAAGCGTTTCATGAACTGGTTTATGGTAGGCATTTTAAGATCGATGTGGAGATTTATATTACGGACATAGAAGGGGGCACCCGTGACCTTTCTGAGGAAACGGTTCTGGAGGGTCTGCATCTTATGGAGATGACGTGGGTGAGCGTGCGCGAATACAACGCAGGCATAGGTCATGATGGGACGGATGACTGCGGTGTAGATGCGCAGCTTGCATTTAAGTGACAGTCATTGTCAGGGTCGTGGTTGGTTTGTTAGATATACCGTTGAACTAAAAATTAATAAGAATAACATTCAAATTCTGGATTATAATTTTAAAATAAACCAGGTGATCGGTTATTTAAAAAGTTGAAGTCGGTAAAGTGATACTCGATGATACTCGTAAGCAATTAATATCAGAATCTATATCTTTAATAAAAAATGATCCGAACATTAAAAAAATAAGTTCTAGACATTAAAAAAGATCCCCAGAGCAATGGACTACTGGGAGAGCAAGAAAGCGTTGGCAGACGCGGCCGGTGCTAGCAGATTGAAAAAGTAGTGCAATATAACGAGCCATACTTTGCTATAGCAAGTCCCTCGTGTCTGAATAGATGGACAGATTACCTGTCACGTAGAGCATGCCAGTAATGGAGCTAGCTTCATAGTTAAGTCACGGACTGAAGGTATTTGAATGTAAATCAGATATCAAGTACATGGTTGGTATTGTTAAGTTGAAATGTAGTGATTATTTTGGGTGGAATTATTTAGGTGAAAACAGGGACTTAAACTGTAACCGTAGTAAGTGCACTTTTGTAAACTTTAATACAAGAAAAACATTTATTAATGTAACGGATACAAAAATGTTACAGAATCAAAGTGTAACATTTTATACGTCAATAAGTGTTAATATGTGTAACAGAAACAAGTTAGTTTTTGGTATAATTGCACCGAGCGGCGGACAGACGGACGTGGTGTTGCCAAAATAGCCTTAATCCAGTGATTTCAGCTACTTTAGCAACGGCAACGCCACGTTTACCTATTACACTTATCAATACTGTTAACACTTTTATGTCTGTCACAGATTACTGTTACACTTTTGTAATTGTTTTGGGTTAACACATTTATCACTCATTTTACATGTTTGACTCTGATTTCAAAATGTAACACATATTATACTGTAACATTTATGAAGGTGATTTTACGTCCCAGGCATCCATTTTCGAATGATAAACGTTATCATTTGGAATACCGACCAATATTATTTTTATCACGTGAAAATGTATCCTTCCACAGAATTAGGTGTATAGGTAGATGCAGATACAATTGGTGATCTCTGTAGACATACTCAGCTATCAACTTAAAGGAGAATTATTTGATACCTGCCTTTCACAACCCTCGTAAGTAAACGAGGGGCAAAAGAGTGACAGGTGGTCTCAGGATTGATTGCCAATTTCGAAAACACATTCATATATCCAACTCTTCTTACTTTACAATCGTAACCACACGTAAAACTTCGGGGCGACCTTAGGAAATCTGTGAACGAATGAACGTCAGCTGCCTTCTTCGAGTTTTATAACAAGGACACATTATACAGGTTGTCCCGTAAGTCGACGTCAAGCGGAGTCGGGTGATAGGTCGGTTCAAAAAAGTTAAGAGAGAAAATATAAAGTTATAATTTCAACAGGAGTTAAAAGACCGTCACAGGCAGTAGATTTACCCGATTTTTATAAATGCCCGTAATGCTTTAATACCCTCGATTTTATGCTCTTATTTTATAATATACATAGCAAAGTTTTTTTTTAATATTTCTCAGTAAACTATTGTGACTTGAGTTATAACCATATTCTGGCGTGACGTCGACTTACGGGACGGCCTGTATACTATAACTACATAATATTGAAGTCCTCCCACACACTACGATCACAGAGTATTGAGTGACATTGAATGACTAATATAATATTGGTAATATTAATATTCACAAGTGGCGGTAGCATTCTTTAGGAGAAGCGTAATTAAATACATTTTCGACACAACCTGGACAGACTTGCCCGGCTAGAACCTTGTTGACCGCTGATCTTACCACGTGTCGGTTGAGCTATTGCATTAACACAAAAGCGGTACATTACGAGTCTCATATTCAAATTCACAATTCAGAAACCTGTTGTATATCCGCGAAAAAAGAAGAAGATCGAATAATAATAAAAAAAAATACTGACAGTGTTACGCGCTTGGTCGACTCGTCACGTGACGAGAGGATGGGCCTATTTCTTGGCAAATAAATTAGAATCGCAATACAACGTGGCACTACCAGCCTTTTGGGTAGTTTTCGTGTTGAAAGCGATGTGAACGAGTTTTTCGATGGCGTATGATTCTTTTCCTTCCTATTTTTAATCATATTCAAACATGATTTAATATTAAAGGCATGACGTAATCAGAACATGCAAATGAAAAGTTTTACCAGATTGTGTACTTGTAACAAAGTAATAAAACTTTCAACGAGGCTGTAAAGTCTGGTTCAGCCTGCTCAAATATTTGTAGTCAAGAAATGTTCTTATTTAATTTCCGGTTTGCCTCACTTTATTATTCAGTCAGAAATTCAGCAGTATATGTGTGTAACTACTCTACATCTCAAAACTACTAAATCTATCATATACAGAATACTTTACCTAGATTGTTGTTATATTATGACAGAATCATAGCCAATTAATAATGTTAACATTTTCTAAAAATAGACTTGGTTTTGAACGACATGATATAAAACACCTTACGTTAAATCTTGATTACAATTCTTGGAAGTGGGAAAGACTGGGGGTCTAAACCACTTCCAAGAGTTTTAATCAAGCCTGAAATACCATGCCTGCTAAACTTCCATTTCTTTGCCACAAGAGACGTCGTTGTTCATTTAATATGCAAACATAATTAAAACAAGAATTAATAACATAAGGTAGTATGATGCCAAGTCAGGCAAAATTCAATAAATTTCATTGATACCGCGCAAACTTTATCAATCTATTGATCGACGTAATTAAATTCACTGCGTAGTGGTGTGACGTGCCCTAGTTAGGTGACACCAAGGATGTGTAATATAGAGGTGGCAAATCTGTAACTATTTTATAGTATAAATATAACATCACGCCTTTGTTCAAAAAGGTATAGGCAGAGGTACACCTACAGTACAAACACATTTCGCCAGTTATGTTTAAGTCCCATGTAATAGGGTGCGAACCTATTGTCATCCACCGGGCACCTACTGATAAATTCCAATAACACTTTGCCCGACCCTGAAATCGAACCCAGGACCTCAACTTCAGCAGTAACGCTTAAGATTTCTAGACTAACGAGGCAGATGTTATAAATATGGCACGGCTTATCAATACACTTCAAGAGGAGAGAGTTTCTTAATTACTTCGAACAAAAATTGTATAAAAATATGAAACGACAAGTACCTAGCAAAAACAAACTTAATTAACTTAAACACAAATTACTTTCCTTCATTTTGCCATCATGACCATCACCAAAATAAATGGACAGCGTGCAAGCCCTACCGGGGGAACTAGTCACTAGGGTTGACACTCTACTTCCTGCATGTGCCAGGGTGGCTAGTTAGTTTCGGGAGGTTCCTGTTTCGCATAAGGCGGGAGGAAACGCCCGGGTGTCACCATTGTGTGGATCGCCCGGAGGACACGGTGGACCATACGGTGGAGGTATGCCCAGCTTGGGCGGAGCACCGCAGTGTCCTCAGGGAGGCGATTGGCGGCGGCGATCTCTCGCGTCCGGCCCTGGTACGGAGCGAGAGGGAATGGAAAGCCGTCACCTCCTTCTGCGAAGCAGTAATGCTCGCGAAGGAGGAGGCGGAGCGGGTGAGGGAGAGAGCCTTGCGCCCTCACGCCCCCACTAGCCGCCGCAGGAGACGCCCTGGGCGTCGGGAGTCGCCTGCAGATTCCCGGCCACCGTAGGCGCGGGCTTGCGGACGGCGAGCAATGGGTAGCTCGCCGTCCGGTAATGACCAGGACCGAGTCGACGGCGCGTTGTGTTCCACGCGCGCCTCAAAGAGATGTCAGCACAAAGTGACGGGGTCCGATAGGGCCGACGCCTAAGGGTCGCGGGTTATTCTACAGAGAAAACCGTAGCCCTGGCACAGGCAACTGAAGGAACACGGGTGGGTTTTAGTCAGCAAAAGTCTGACACGCCCTCCCGCTCCACCCAGAGCGGGAGAAGTCATTTGATGATTTCCCACCCAAAAAAAAAAAAAAAGGGTGGCTAGTTAGAACATACGAAAGAGGTCAGGCATCTCGCAAGCTTAGACGTATATCCTTCACTGCTCTTTTACATAATTTAAACTTTCAAGGAACCACCTGAAAAGAAGACCATTTTTAACAAAATCGTAGGATTCCGGTTTTTTGTATCCAACAAAGATCGTCCTTTTAAAAGTCGACTTTAAAAGCGGTGTCAGAAGAGCGGTTTATTTGAAGAGAACTTGGACTGAAGGGTTATGTGTCAGACTGGGAGATTTATTTTGCATCGTTTAGCATCTTTAGTGCGAGGAAAACCTTTATACTTGATGCTAGACTAAGGTAATTGAACATTCAACCTTTCCGAAAAGGTTCAAGATTCTATAATAAATTTCTTCGAAATGCTTATTTAACAGTCTGGACGCCGCATGACCTGCGGGCCCCCTGCCACCCACATGGCTGCTTAATATACGCATTTATTGAATATACAAGCCAAGAACAGAAAAAGGTGCAAAAGTATAAATTTTTGAGGTAACATTCATATAAGAGATTTTTATATATAGATTTGTTTCAGAAATTAAATTCATTTATATATTTACAAGTACATACATAAACTCACGCCTTCTTCCCATGGTGGTAGAGAAAAACCACATAACTAAAAACTCGTTAAAAACCTTAACTATCACTAGAGATCGGATATTCGGATGCATATTTACATGAAGTAAATTTTCTATAAGAAAGAATGGAATGAAAGTATGGCTTCTTGAAAAATTTTTTTGTAAAAAAAAAACGTAATGCCAGGAATACCGGGAATGCATCACTAGTCGAGTGTTTAGTATGGAAGCAACTTCTAAAAAAATACTAAAACAATCCACGGTATTCTTTACAATATTAGGTAGGTAGATATGCATACGATCAGTCAGAAAAAACCGCTGACGATTCCGGAACCGCGGGATTTTTACGATTGATTCAAAATGCTTTCCATTTAAGCCAACATTTTATATTAAGTTAATATACATCCGATTCTATAATCAGAAAGCTAAATTTGTCGAACCCGGAACCGCGGGATTTTTTCGACAGAAAGGCGAATTTCATAATTGCCAACCTCTCAACTTTAGGTGATTAAATAATTATCCCCTTAATTATTACTTTTAATCTGTACTTAACTCGAAACAATGTATCTCTGTGTGCCATGTCATGCACCAAATCCTAAGCTACATTTAGGTTATGGATAAAGAGTTTCTACTGAACAGGCAGAAAACTCTCCTAAAAAGTTCTCCTAAATAAAATAAAGAGAGTCTTCTAGAAGGCAACCAGTGGTACCCCTAGTATTAACTATGTCCATAGACCGCTGAACAAGGTAAAACCTTCAGATCGTTTTGGTGACATAACAGAGCAGACAGTAGATACGCCAAAAGCGTAGTGCGTAAAAAAAGGCAAACGGAATAAGCCAACTTCCTTTTCACATGACGTTTTATATTTTTAAACAGATGATGGGTAACTACATTGTTAAATAAAATACTAAATGTAGAAATATGCGCAAAAAAAACGAATCATTTCTTTATTTCATTTTGTAGTTTAGATTGTATTTGTTTTTGTTCCCAATAAACGATAATTAGTTGGTTCGTTAGTTAGTTTTACACAATAAAACTTTCAACATATTGATAAAAAATAATTAACTTTTATTTACTCTCTTTATTACCTGACACTATAATTAACATTTCACATGAATTTTTAATTAGGCTTTCAAATGTAGGTATTGGTGCTGCATGTAATAATTTTATTTATTATGTAATGTTCAACACAATGTTAATTGTTAATGAATAAATAAATGAATGAAAGAATGACTCAAACAACGATTGTATTATAATATAAGTTCGCTGTGATAAAAACTGATAATGAAATCTAAAATAATTACAGGATAGTTATTGATTGGATTCTCGTCGACCCGCATTCATTCCGCGTATAACTGATTTATAGTACGTTGAATAAAAACTGATTGTATTTAACTTTAAGCAATTAGAGTTCCTCTTGTTCCACTTCTTATTTTTCATTCATTTCATTTCGTATTTTTCAGTTTCAATTTGAAACTGGTCGGTCGTATTTACACGAATATTTCAGGCGTAAATTTACGCTTTAAAAGCTTTTTGTTTTTATTTTCAATCGTAAAATAAAATACAAACAAAACTCGACGATTCTGAAAGTATGTAGCTTTACAATATCGCAATCAATTGTAACGTATCTTTCTGCAGCCTACCGGAAATTGTCTCGGGTTAAGCGTGAAGCATTGTCATTTCCTCAAAGAAAATAAAGCACGCAGAAAACATATACACTAAAATAATACACGAACATCTACAATACATATTATATAATTGAGTCGTTTTTTGTGTCTGGCTGCATGACTGCGTTGTTCTCCCAAACTAAGAAACGAATTTTGATGCGGTTTTCACTACCATTTAGGTAATTTATTCCAAAAGGTTTATGTGTAAGTATAACAATTAACTTACGTATATGTAATATAGAAATCTCAATGTTTTGCCAAGTCGTAAAACACCGTGCAAATTAGGGGCGGGTCGCTAGTCTTGTTTAAAACATGTTCAAAATCTCATTAGTCGTCGGAAACATTTTCATGACCCTGTTTTTTGCAACGCACCGAAAGGAAATTAAGAAATTGACCCCGTCAGACTGACCCAATAATAATAAAAAAATATAGTCCAACAAACATTGTTAGATTCTTATAAGTTGTTATCGACAGGCAAATGAAATTTCAAATAGAGCCTTGTACGAGGCACTGGAAAAGAGTCACTTGGAGTACAACGCACTTATTTGGATAGGACTCCAAATAATCTTCTTGAAGAAAAATACAATACGATGCTAGAGCGAACACAAAATAAGTATAGGTTTATGTATTTGAGGTTACATAGAGCATATCCTACCCATTGCTATACATATCCTACCTTATTCATTTTGGGAATGGTTCGTTACTATAAATTAGAAATTAAGCGAGATCTAGCAATAGCCACATACTTGTTCCATGTAATGGGGGATTAAATTTCAAATTTTTCCATACTTCAGTCAATTCGGCTGTGAGTACCAGAAATTCAACGTGGTAGTCGATAGAATAGTCTTGTTTTATTGTACACTTAACGACTTTCCTCTGGCGTTCTCTAGGGTGTCTAATCTATATCTTTAATAAAAAAATATCCGAACATTAAAAAAATAAGTTCTAGACAGTAAAAAAGATCCCCAGAGCAATGGATTACTGGGAGAGCAAGAAAGCGTTGGAAGACGCGGCCGGTGCTAGCAGATTGAAAAAGTAGTGCAATATAACGAGCCATACTTTGCTATAGCAAGTCCCTCGTGTCTGAATAGATGGACAGATTACCTGTCACGTAGAGCATGCCAGTAATGGAGCTAGCTTCATAGTTCAGTCACGGACTGAAGGTATTTGAATGTAAATCAGATATCAAGTACATGGTTGGTATTGTTAAGTTGAAATGTAGTGATTATTTTGGGTGGAATTATTTAGGTGAAAACAGGGACTCAAACTGTAACCGTAATAAGTGCACTTTTTTAAACTTTAATACAAGAAACACATTTATTAATGTAACGGATACAAAAATGTTACAGAATCAAAGTGTAACATTTTATATGTCAATAAGTGTTAACAGAAACAAGTTAGTTTTTGGTATAATTGCACGGAGCGGCGGACAGACGGACGTGGTGTTGCCAAAATAGCCTTAATCCAGTGATTTCAGCTACTTTAGCAACGGCAACGCCACGTTTACCTGTTACACTTATCAATACTGTTAACACTTTTATGTCTGTCACAGATTACTGTTACACTTTTGTAATTGTTTTGGGTTAACACATTTATCACTCATGTTACATGTTTGACTCTGATTTCAAAATGTAACACATATTATACTGTAACATTTATGAAGGTGATTTTACGTCCCAGGCATCCATTTTCGAACGATAAACGTTATCATTTGGAATACCGACCAATATTATTTTTATCACGTGAAAATGTATCATTCCACAGAATTAGGTGTATAGGTAGATGCAGATACAATTGGTGATATCTGTAGACATACTCAGCTATCAACTTAAGGAGAATTATTTGATACCTGCCTTTCACAACCCTCGTAAGTAAACGAGTGGCAAAAGAGTGACAGGTGGTCTCAGGATTGATTGCCAATTTCGAAAACACATTCATATATCCAACTCTTCTTACTTTACAATCGTAACCACACGTAAAACTTCGGGGCGACCTTAGGAAATCTGTGAACGAATGAACGTCAGCTGCCTTCTTCGAGTTTTATAACAAGGACACATTATACAGGTTGTCCCGTAAGTCGACGTCAAGCGGAGTCGGGTGATAGGTCGGTTCAAAAAAGTTAAGAGAGAAAATATAAAGTTATAATTTCAACAGGAGTTAAAAGACCGTCACAGGCAGTAGATTTAATACCCTCGATTTTATGCCCTTATTTTATAATATACATAGCAAAGTTTTTTTTAAATATTTCTCAGTAAACTATTGTGACTTGAGTTATAACCATATTCTGGCGTGACGTCGACTTACGGGACGGCCTGTATACTATAACTACATAATATTGAAGTCCTCCCACACACTACGATCACAGAGTATTGAGTGACATTGAATAACTAATTTAATATTGGTAATATTAATATTCACAAGTCGCGGTAGCATTCTTTAGGAGAAGCGTAATTAAATACATTTTCGACACAACCTGGACAGACTTGCCCGGCTAGAACCTTGTTGACCGCTGATCTTACCACGTGTCGGTTGAGCTATTGCATTAACACAAAAGCGGTACATTACGAGTCTCAAATTCAAATTCACAATTCAGAAACCTGTTGTATATCCGCGAAAAAGAAGAAGATCGAATAATAATAATAATAAAAACTGACACTGTAACGCGCTTGGTCGACTCGTCACGTGACGAGAGGATGGGCCTATTTCTTGGCAAATAAATTAGCATCGCAATACAACGTGGCACTACCAGCCTTTTGGGTAGTTTTCGTGTTGAAAGCGATGTGGACGAGTTTTTCGATGGCGTATGATTCCTTTCCTTCCTATTTTTAATTATATTCAAACATGAATTAATATTAAAGGCATGACGTAATCAGCACATTCAAATGAAAAGTTTTACCAGAGTGTGTACTTGTAACAAAGTAATTAAACTTTCAACGAGGCTGTAAAGTCTGGTTCAGCCTGTTCAAATATTTGTAGTCAAGAAATGTTCCTATTTAATTTCCGGTTTGCCTCACTTTATTATTCAGTCAGAAATTCAGCAGTATATGTGTGTAACTACTCTACATCTCAAAACTACTAAATCTATTATATACAGAATACTTTACCTAGATTGTTGTTATATTATGACAGAATCATAGCCAATTAATTATGTTAACATTTTCTAAAAATAGACTTGGTTTTGAACGACATGATATAAAACACCTTACGTTAAATCTTGATTACAACTCTTGGAAGTGGGAAATACTGGGGGTCTAAACCACTTCCAAGAGTTTTAATCAAGCATGAAATACCATGCCTGCTAAACTTCCATTTCTTTGCCACAAGAGACGCAAACATAATTAAAACAAGAATTAATAACATAAGGTAGTATGATGCCAAGTCAGGCAAAATTCAATCAATTTCATTGATACCGCGCAAACTTTATCAATCTATTGATCGACGTAATTAAATTCACTGCGTAGTGGTGTGACGTGCCCTAGTTAGGTGTCACCAAGGATGTGTAATATAGAGATGGCAAATCTGTAACTATTTTATAGCATAAATATAACATCACGCCTTTGTTCAAAAAGGTATAGGCAGAGGTACACCTACAGTACAAACACATTTCGCCAGTTATGTTTAAGTCCCATGTAATAGGGTGCGAACCTATTGTCATCCACCAGGCACCTACTGATAAATTCCAATAACCCTTTGCCCGACCCTGAAACCGAACCCAGGACCTCAAGTTCAGCAGTAACGCTTGAGATTTCTAGACTAACGAGGCAGATGTTATAAATATGGCACGGCTTATCTTCAGCGAATTCATATTTCTATTTAAGAAACTGTACTAGAAACAAGTTAGGCGGAGAATGAAAAGACTCTCAATTGCAATCAACTTCCAGTGAAAAATATTGAAACACCAGCGTGATTTGTTATCTTAGCTCGTAAATATCCGAGATGAAAAAGGCACACTTCAAGAGGAGAGAGTTTCTTAATTACTTCGAACAAAAATTGCATAAAAATATGAAACGACAAGGACCTACCAAAAACAAACTTAATTAACTTAAACACAAATTACTTTCCTTCATTTTGCCATCATGACCATCACCAAAATAAATGGACATTGTGCAAGCCCTACCGGGGGAACTAGTCACTAGGGTTGACACTCTACTTCCTGCATGTGCCAGGGTGGCTAGTTAGAACATACGAAAGAGGTCAGGCATCTCGCAAGCTTAGACGTTTATCCTTCACTGCTCTTATTCATAATTTAAACTTTCAAGGAACCGCCTGAAAAGAAGACCGTTTTTAGCAAAATCGTAGGATTCCAGTTTTTTGTATCCAACAACGATCGTCCTTTTAAAAGTCGACTTTAAAAGCGGTGTCAGAAGAGTGGTTTATTTGAAGAGAACTTGGACTGAAGGGTTATGTGTCAGACTGGGAGATTTCTTTTGCATCGTTTAGCATCTTTTCATACTTTTTATTATTGGTAAGTGCGAGGAAAACCTTTATACTTGATGCTAGACTGAGGTAATTGAACATTCAACCTTTCCGAGAAGGTTCAAGATTCTATAATAAATTTCTTCGAAATGCTTATTTAACAGTCTGGACGCCGCATGACCTGCGAGCCCCCTGCCACCCACATGGCTGCTTAATATACGCATTTATTGAATATACAAGCCAAGAACGGAAAAAGGTGCAAAAGTATGCATTTTTGAGGTAACATTCTTATAAGAGATTTTTATATATAGATTTGTTTCAGAAATTAAATTCATTTATAAATTTACAAGAACATACATAAACTCACGCCTTCTTCCCATGGTGGTAGAGAAAAACCAAAAAATCGTATTCTTTCTTTATTTAATTTTGTAGTTTAGATTGTATTTGTCTTTGTTCCCAATAAACGATAATTAGTTAGTTCGTTAGTTAGTTTTACACAATAAAGCTTTCAACATATTGATAAAATTTATTTACTCTCTTTATTACTTGACTCTTAAATTAACATTTCACATCAATTTTTAATTAGGCTTTCAAATGTAGGTATTGGTTCTGCATGTAATAATTTTATTTAATATGTAATGTTCAACACAATGTTAATTGTTAATGAATAAATAAATGAATGAATGAGTGACTCAAACAACGCATGTATTATAATATCAGTTCCCTGTGATAAAAACTGTTCCCTGTGATAAAAACTGATAATGAAATCTAAAATAATTACAGGATAGGAATTGATTGGATTCTCGTTGACACGCATTCATTCCGCGTATAACTGATTTAAAGTACGTTGAATAAAAACTGATTGTATTTAACTTTAAGCAATTAGAGTTCCTCTTGTTCCACTTCTTATTTTTCATTCATTTCATTTCGTATTTTTCAGTTTCAATTTGAAACTGGTCGGTCGTATTTACACGAATATTTCAGGCGTAAATTTACGCTTTAAAAGCTTTTTGTTTTTATTTTCAATCGTAAAATAAAATATAAACAAAACTCGACGATTCAGAAAGTATGTAGCTTTACAATATCGCAATCAATTGTAACGTATCTTTCTGCAGCCTACCGGAAATTATCTCGGGTTAAGCGTGAAGCATTGTCATTTCCTCAAAGAAAATAAAGCACGCAGAAAACATATACACTAAAATAATACACGAACATCTACAATACATATTATATAATTGAGTCGTTTTTTGTGTCTGGCTGCATGACTGCGATGTTCTCCCAAACTAAGAAACGAATTTTGATGCGGTTTTCACTACCATTTAGGTAATTTATTCCAAAAAGTTTATGTGTAAGTATAACAATTAACTTACGTATATGTAATATAGAAATCTCAATGTTTTGCCAAGTCGTAAAACACCGTGCAAATTAGGGGCGGGTCGCTTGTCTTGTTTAAAACATGTTCAAAATCTCATTAGTCGTCGGAAACATTTTCATGACCCTGTTTTTGCAACGCACCGAAAGGAAAGCAAGAAATTGACCCCGTCAGACAGACCTAATACTAAAAAAAATATATAGTCCAACAAACATTGTTAGATTCTTATAAGTTGTTATCGACAGGCAAATGACATTTCAAATAGAGCCTTGTACGAGGCACTGGAAAAGGGCCACTTGGAGTACAACGCGCTTATTTGGATAGGACTCATAAGCGCGTTGTACTCCAAGTGGATCTTGAAGCCAAATACAATACGATGCTAGAGCGAATACAAAATAAGTATAGGTTTATGTATTTGAGGTTACATAGACCATATCCTACCTTATTCATTTTGGGAATGGTTCGTTACTATAAATTAGAAATTAAGCGAGATCTAGCAATAGCCACATACTTGTTCCATGTAATGGGGGATTAAATTTCAAATTTTTCCATACTTCAGTCAATTCGGCTGTGAGTACCAGAAATTCAACGTGGTAGCCGATAGAATAGACTTGTTTTATTGTACACTGAACGACTTTCCTCTGGCGTTCTCTAGGGTGTTGTGTTATAATAAAGTTAAAATTAAGTTTTATGTTAATTTATTTTGTTGTGAATTTAGGTTGTAATAAATTGTATTTTTGTAATTAACTAGCGCATTAGGGCAACCTGTAAATAAAGCATAAAGGTTTTATAATAATATTTTTGGAAGTTTTATTTTAAAGGAGTTTGACAATACCAAAGGGAAGAAATGCGGTTCCTATTATAATTGGGTTCGTTCGTTTTGGCTCGACAAGGTGGATTTTAGGGTCTCATGATCCGAAAGATGATTTGATGACAAGAGGTGATGGAACAGACAAAGTCTAATGCTCAAAAGACCGAAACAAAATGTAGTGAACATCTTTTTTAAACAAGATTTTAAGTCACAAAAGTCCTGTTCAGTTTTTATTTTATTTATTCGGAAGAACAAACAAATACACATTACATATTACAAACAAGTAGAAAATCAGGAGTTATACAAATGTGCAACCAATGACGTTCTCCACAGATACGCAAAAAGGCATAGACAATGTTGGTAAAGTAAAAATTGTACAGAAAATACATGACAGAAAATACACATAAATTACAGCTACTGATAAGGAACACTAGAGAGAATTTTTATTATTGACATGTTTACTCGTAGTCTGTCAAGCAATAGGGTTCTAAATTTTCCAGCGGATAAGGTAAATAGATCCAAGTTAGAGAAATACTTATTGAAGTTGCCTGTGAGGCGACGTAAAGGCGAATGCAAACCTGAATTCGTACGACGAGCAGTAACGGCGAAAACACCTCACGTCCCTGAATGGTCCTAGGAACAACATGTTACGAATTTCCACACAATCGTATGAGTTGTTACACAGATCGTATAGAAACATAGTTTCTAGAAAAGTATGTCTAGACTTCAAGGAGAGCAAGTCGTATTTTTTCAATAAATCGATTTAGGGGTGGTAAATACGACTTCTAGAACAACGGTAATGCATCGTTTTTAAGAACTTACGTTGTACACGCTCGATACAGTCAGTATATTTATTATAATAGGGACTCCACACCGGCACCGCATACTCTAGTTGAGACCGGATAATTGATCGATACAAATGCAAATATGTGCTCGGGTGGACGAATTACGTGGCTGATATTGTTACAAATCCATACATACGTTAAGCCTGACTCAAGATTTTATCAACATGTGCGTCCAGGTGCAATTTATCATCGAGCAGTATTCCTAGGTCACGAATTGTGTTAACCCTGGCTAAGATTTAACTTTTTTGTGCATAAGGGTGTTTATATTGGTTTTTATTTTTAGTAAAGCTAATAAAGCAACATTTGGGAATACTAAGTAGTAGTTTGTTTTTAATACAATATTCTACGATCGTCCGCATAGAGTACGAACATAGAGTTAAGAAAACACATATCGATATCGTTAATAAAATTCTTTGCAAGGATGCCAACAATATAGACTGGCCTGCTCTGTATACCTCTTCATCAGTCGATGAGTAAGTTAATATTTTTACGAATAAACTTATCGAGCTTTACGATCATCACGCACCTGTTCGAGCAGCTAAGGTTAGACATTTGCCGGCGCCATGGCTTACAAATGAGATTTAAACGCTTACGCACAAAAAAAATACGGCAAAGTCTAAATATAAGCGTAGGGCTAATGACGCTAACTGGGAAGGATACCTCTCTTTCCATAATCATTGCAATAAGGTGTGTAGGAATGCTAAAATAATAATAATAAAAAATAGCTTTATTTATTTCCGTGCAAATTACAATGTAAACAGTTCTATAAATTAACAAAGTTTATAATATAGTACATAGAGTAAAATATTATGTAGATTGTACGGACCCCCTTCGGGTAAAAGCCTCCTCCAAGGAATGCCAGTAATCTTTGTTGCTGGCTGATTTTAGCCAGCTTTGACCAGCTATCTCCACTACCTCATCTACCCATCTAGCATTTGGCCTGCCTCTGCTTCTAGTACCTCGTGGCCCAGTCCATTCTATTACTCTTCCCGTCCATCTATCATCTTTAAGCCTGGCCACATGACCTGCCCACTTCCATTTTCTTTGAAGTGAGAAGGTTAGGGCGTCTGTTACTTTTGTTCTATTCCGAATTTCGACATTCCTTACCCTGTCTTTTAATTTTATGCCCAGGCAACTTCTCTCCATTCTTCTTTGAGTAGTCTGAATTTTGTTCCATATCTTGCGACCGAATGTCCAAGTCTGGCAGCCGTAGGTGAGACATGGTAGTATTTCCGAATCCATGACAATTTTTTTGGTCGGTAGTGGTAGCTGCGATTTGAAAACTTCCTTATGGCTCAAGTACTTTTTCCAGGTAGTCGAAATTCTTCTGTCCACTTCTTCTAAATTTCTTTCTTTGCTGAAAGAGATTTGCTTGCCTAGATAGACATACTTTTGAACAAACTCGAGAGGTATGTTGTTAACCAAGATGGATGTCGTAAGGTGATTAGTGGTAACTTTGGTTTTGTCGAGATTCATTTCCAATCCAACTTTAATACTGGCTCGGTGTAAATCGTTTATCATGTTATTTAATTGTTGTGGGTTTTCCGAGAACAAGATAATATCGTCCGCGAACCTCAAGTGACTTAGAAACTTCCCGTTTATATTAATGCCATGCTTTGACCATGGTAATTCTTTCATGATATACTGTAAGACCGCAATGAACAATTTTGGTGAGAGTGGGTCACCTTGTCTGACACCTCTCTTGATGTTGAAATTTGTGCCTGTTCAATCTAGCTTGAATCTACTCAAGCTGTTGGCATAGATGTTTCTTAAAATATTTATGTATTTTTCGTTTATGTTTTGATTTTGTAATGCTTCCCAAATACTGTCGTGTGATATAGAGTTAAAAGCTTTTTTGTAGTCAATGAAAGCTACATATAATGGTCTATTATATTCCAAGTATTTCTCTATCACTTGGTCAACTACCTGAATATGATCCACTGTGCTGAAACCGCTTCTGAATCCTGCCTGTTCAATCGGTTGGTGTAAGTCGATGTCTGAGGATATTCTTTCAAGCAGGCAGGAGGCGAATAATTTATAGAGGCATGACATCAGGCTTATGGGGCGATAGTTCCCTAAGTCAGCTGGGTCACCTTTTATAAAGATTGAAATTATATCTGATTCCGTCCACGAATGTGGTACTACTTCTTCGTTTAAAATCTTGTTCCAAAGTAACGTGATAGGTGGAAGTAGTACAGTCCTTGCCAGTTTGATACATTCGTTTGTAATTCCGTCAGGTCCCGGGCTTTTTTCTGGCTTTAGCTTCATTATTTGAAGTTGTGTGGTGAAGTGTTTCAGGATTTCAGGTCCGGTGAACTCTTGAACCGGCAAGATGTCTCTTGCATTCGTAACTGGCTCTTACTTGTTTTATTGAGTCTGGGTGGCTATAAAGTTTAGCATAAAAGTCCGTGGCTACATTTACGATCTCTGTACGGGACTTGCATTTAGTAGTGCCAGGCTGGAGTGAAGGAATCCATTTCTTTGATCTGTACAGTTCTTTATATGCTTTTTTTGCGGATCTAGATTTTTCGAGGTGTCTTTGTATCGTGTTAATTCTATGGGTATCGTAGCATTTTCTTATTTCCTTATTTGTTAGTTTATAAAGGTTTTTCAGCATTTCTTTATCGGACTTGTCCAGTTTAGGCTTATTTTGAAGTGTGTTTCTTTCTTGCATGAGCTTTAGTGCTTCCCCCGACAAGATTGTGCATTTTCCTTTTGATTTTGAGCTTTTTAAACTTGCTAATATTGAGTGCGTGATTTTTTTACTGTATTCATCAGCTTTGTGATTTACAGCTGAAGTTACAAGGTTTGTGATATAACTGTTTAATTTTTCAAGATATGTTTCTTTCTCTTTCAATGTTTTAATCGTTGTTGATGCGTTAGAAAAGTTGCGTCTGCTTTTTGTTGTTGGTTTCAGGTTTAGTGTGGTTCTCAGCAGTCTGTAATCTGATCCAAAGCTGAATGAGGAGAGTACTTCATACTTGGAAAATAAGTTAGGTTTTGTAGACATGATAAAATCAATCTCATTTCTTGTATTTCTGTCGGGAGAGATCCATGTCCATCTGCTGGTATCTTTTAGCTTGAACATAGTATTAATTATTTTCAAGTTATATTCGTATGCGTATTGGATAAGTCTTTCTCCGCGAATGCTTCTTTTCCCAAAACCATGTGTACCGGTAACTGTATGCTCATGTTGTTTGGGTAACCCAATCTGCGCGTTAAAGTCTCCCATAGAAATTACGTGGTTTGTGGTGATAGAGTCGTGAGCTTTCGCTAGGTCTTTATAAAAGTTGTCTATATCTTCTTGAGATGCGCTCTCTGTAGGTGCGTATGCCTGTATTATTGCAAAGGGTAAGTTCTCAAGTTCTATTTCCAGTATGCAGACTCTCTCCGATATACCGGTGAACGCTTTTATATTTCCTTTAAGTTTTTTCTTGACTAGGAAACCTACACCATATAGGCCTTTGGTTTTTCCTATATAGTACATTATGTAATCATCATCTTCAATAATGTCTTCTCCTAGTCGGCGGACTTCACTTAAACCTACTAAGTCGTGGTTAATGTTTTGTAGTGCTGTTTTTAGCTCGATAAGTTTTTCTGTTGATGATAGTGTTTTGGCGTTGAGAGTACAAATGTAAAAATTGCTTTTATTTACTACAGGTGAACGTCTAGCTGTTGTACTGCACCTATTCTTATGTTGCTTATTTTCTTGATGTCTTGGAGGGTAGTAGGAATGCTAATCGCCACCAAATTCATACTTCTGTCCAAAATGGGGCGCATCCAAAGTTTGGAAATTTCTTAAATCATTGGGGTCGGTAAAACTCGACTAGAGACATTTTGCTTGGCATTCTTTGCTCTCTTAATATATCTCCATCGGTAATTGACTGGTTTTGTAGTTACCTGTACCCTAATTGCGTAATACTCAATCAATCGGAATCTGAATCGTTTTGAAACAGGTTGCTAATCCATTGCTTCATAAGTTAGATAAAAAATTCTGCTCAAAAATGTAAATAGCGCAATGAATGTTTTTGAACTGTCAAAATCAAACAGATTAGTCGTTATCGTTTACGAAAATGAGTTACGCAATTAGGCTGCTGTTCGGTCGGCGGCAACGTATTTACATTGGAGAGACCTTGTCTTCCTGGTGTAATACTTTTGCTGGTGTACCTCAGGGTAGCGTTCTATCCCCTTTACTTTTCGCAGTTTTTATTAACTCCATCTCCGACGAACTAATTTCATCCTAAGTACCATCTTTATGCTGATAATCTACAAATTCATTCGCGAGCTCCTCTCGGAAATCTATCCAAGGCTATCGTAACGATTAATCGCGATCTAGCCCGAAAATGCGACTGGGCTAAGAGATACGGACTTATGGTTAACCCCATAAAGACGCAGGTTGTGGTAGTAGGCAGTTCAAGGACGGTCTCAAGGATCAACTGGACTACTCTTCCTCAAGTTTCATTTGACAACTCAGTTGTTCCCTTCAATGAGAAAGTTAAAAACTTAGGGATATTCATTGATAAGAACTTCTTTTGGACTGCCCAGCTACAGGAAGTTAGCCGCAAGCTATTTGCATCCGCTGCATATTTGAAGAGATATTTATATGCGTAATTTTCTGTCCACTGCCACCAGGATTGCGCTTGCACATCGCTTCTTTTACCCATCCTTGACTATGCTGATACCAGCTATCTTGACTTTACCCAAGACCAACTCGATAAACTTGAGCGGCTTCAAATTTTTTGTTTAAGGTTTATATTTGGTTTACGCAAATGTGACCATGTTTCCGAATTTCGTGTGAAGCTCAAGTGCTTAACATTTAGCCTTCGCCGTAATGCTCACATTCTTTCCCTGTTGTATAATGTGCTCTTTTCCCCTTCCACTCCTCTCTATCTCAAGAAACGGTTCCAGTTTCTTTGCGACTCCCACACGAAGTTTTTAAGATCATTCAAGCACCCCACTACTTTCCTCGACAAATCTTTTACTGTCCAGGCCTGTCGAAATAAAACGCGCGCAGTCGTTATTTGTGCTTAAAAGACTCGTGAAGGATCATTACTTGTCGTTGTGATCTTGCTCTCGTAAATTGTAATGATCATTTATTTTCGTTTCTTATACTTTTCGAATGTATGTATTTATATTATAAATACATTTTCCAACATATATCTAAATAATAGTATCTATTCCTTAGGATATGTTAATATGTATATTTCTGTGTATCTATTTTAGTTTAATGTACTTATATTTATTTCTTGCACTTTCCCATTTTATGTCCAGACAAATCACTGTCCATTCTAAGGTTGCCTGGAAGAGATCGCAGAAAGCGATAAGGCCGCCCGTTGTATGTTTTTTAGTTAGTTTTTTTTGTTATGTATTTTTGTGGTGTACAATAAAGTACATATAAATAAAAATTACAAATAACAGTGGTCCAAGAATTGAGCCCTGAGAAACTCCTGACGTTGCGGTTATGTTGGTAGAATGGAACCCAGTGACAGAAGACTCTTTGTGTTCTATTTGACAAATAAGAAATAAACCAAAGTAACAAATCCCAACGGATACCGTTAAATGACAGCTTCTTCAAAAGCAATTCACGATCAACCTTGTCAAAGGCTTATCAAAAGTCATTGTATACAGCTTCCACTTGCACACGAGAGCCCATACTTTTAAACAAATATTCAGTGAATGCTATCATATTAGTTGTTGTAGATCTTCTTTTTACGAACCCGTGCTGGTGCTTTAATATTTTGTCATGGACAATCGGAAACAACTCATTGTGAACGAGCCTCTCGAAAAGCTTCTACAAGGCTTTTGTACGGTTATCATCAAGAGATTGTGTCCATATAGACTGAGGATTCGTGTCTCATATTCGATCGTTTTTTTTTTTTTTTACTAAATCATCTGTATTTTTTAAACTTACTTTTGAGTTTTTTTTTTGTCCCTCTCTTGCACAACTATAATCTGCGTTAGATATTTTGATAAAACATTTTTTTTTGGATTGCTTCCCAAAAAATTTACGTGGGCCCTTACGGTAAATAACATCAAACTAAACTTTTTGTAAGTGTGGTCTAAGAACACGAAGTGTTCATTCCTATTAATGTTTTGAAGCTTTAAGGGTATTACACAACTGTAAACTTGTGCCGTGTCGAAAGTGTTTTATTGCTCTGACAACAGCAAGTCTCCAATTCGTATGAATGGTATCTTGTTGTAGCGTCATTAGTGAGCATACAAAAGTTTTCAAAGACTTTGCGAAGACTACTGTCATTCTGAATGACTCCTAGACTTCAATTAGAAGAAAATGCAAGTTTAGGTTCATAGGTTAAAAGTTTGATGACATATTGTCTTGTTTTGTAATCAGGAGCTTATACAAACGTTACGTCTTTTATTAGTATAATGTAATTTTTGAGGACAACCGTGATTTTTGTGTCTACTTACAGCTTTTTGTGGGCTATTACTACTTTATAGACTTCAATAATTGTCCTTACCTTTTTTTTTTTTCTTTAACAGATGCTAATCGTTAGGGCCTTCTTTGGCTTCTTTTCCAATTAGGAACTTATAATTGAATGGTTAATTTTTACTTCGAATGTACACACACCATTAAATTTGGCTACACTGATTAACGTTTTTCACTCGAAGGTGTGCCATTGTCCCGAAAACCTCTAAATTGCAAAAGCTCTATTTAGTGATTACCCTTCATGCAACTGTCAATAAAACGAAAAAGAAAGATATCACCAATTTGAAGTAAAACTTCTTTAGTCGCCTTTTCCTTCTGAATCGTGTCGAGTTCTCGGTGCGATGGTGGTGCAGCTGTTAAAGCAGTAGCAGAAACAGAAGTTTTCTGGGATTTCTTATTTTTTCTTTTTATTCCAGCAGCTATCATATGGGGGGCCTGGTTTCTTACAGAAGTCACAAAGTCTGTTCCTGCAATCACGAAAAATGTTGGTACTGGTTTGTTACAATTGTAACACGTCGCAATTATTGGAAGGTCAAGCCTTGGTTGTTGACGGGACGTTTACGTTAGTTCGCCATTGTGGGAATCAGTTAAGTTCAGTTCAGTGTGCTAACCTAAGGAGTTGAGCTTGGTAAATCTTTGGTCTTATGCCAGATATTACAGCTCCTACCATGAGCTCAGTTGGAGCATTCGGAGAAATTATTGAAAACAAACGCAAGGATTTGGCAACATATTCAGAAAAAGATTTAGCCTGATTTAAAGTATATTCCCGAAATGTATTGACGCACACAATATACCTAGTTTTGCCACTAAATTGTGCTATCACAATTAGCAAGAGAATGAGCAGTAGTGTGCCTATTGCTTAGCACGTTGTTTGCAAGCATGCCATCCCTTCATCATAGCAAAAAACCATTCCTCAATTGTCATTTTATGCTCGTCTGGATCATAACGAGGTAAATGAATTTTACTTATCTTGTGGGTACTCGTGTTTTTATTCCGAAAAACCATCCTTTCCAGCCATTTGATCTGGCTGCGAAGTAAATTCAGGTCGTCCGAATTTCCTGGTCGAGAGGTCGGCATAGTAGGCGAGAACGTTTATGGGTCCAGTTCAGGCTTAGGCTGATCCCTTTCTTCTGATGTAAGAGCGGGAGGGCTCGGGGGTCTTAAATGATAACGATCAAACATCTTTACAACACTTTTATCACTCACAACAAACAATGATTCACACAACTTCATTTTACAAGGAGATGCACACAGTTCTTATTACAATTTAATACTTCGCGCTCTGCGACTAGAGCGAGCCTATTTATACGTTTAAAAACAACTGTCAACGTCACACAGCAACGACTTCCGTTGACATTTGTTTTACAATAAAATTTACATTGAATTTAGTAAAAATAATACAACAATAATAATAACACTATTTGATTTCTTATTAATAACACTTTTGAATACTTTTAATTTGTAAACGTAGTTAGGTAACAATAATTTTATTTAAATGAACTAACAATAGCAATGTTCCAATTCACTTTTTAGAGTTGATGTTTAAATAAAAACAAACCTTAAAATTAACAATATTTGATTTAATACGATTTTATAATGTAACGCAAAATGACTTAATTATATTTTACTGTACTTATTTGTGTTTCCGTTACGTCATCAGCCGCTATGTCATCAGCCGCTATGTCATTTGTTTTAGTCTGAGGTACTGTTTTTTATTTGTCAGCGCTATCACATATATTATAAATAATACGCAAAGGTGCACATAACGCATGAGCCGTCTTATTAAGGAAAATTGGTGGAATACCGTCTGGTCCTGGTCCTTTATTACAATCAAAAGATTTGAGGGCACTGACTTACTTGGCCACTACTAAGCACAAGGCTATTTACAGGAGAACAATTCTCTGCATATTCAATGTCGTGGGTTTGAATATTTGCGAGAGTGGAAGGTTCGTACACCGAATGGAAAAAGTTTGCAAAGAGATTACAAATCTCCTCGGGATCAGTTGACGATTGATTTTTATAGTGCATTGTTGAAGGAATTGGAGTTTTAGATTGCCGATTAGAAACATTTGGTGTTTACTTTACTATCTTCTGCTGAGTTTAGGTATAGACCGTAACAGTTCTTGAATTCTGTTTGGAATCTCGACCTATAAAGTGAAAACTGTTCATAGTCAGATATGTTTTGATAGGTATTCCTAATCATTCCATGCCTTAATTTAGAGGAACATGATCTTTAATTATTTGGTAAACAATTTCATAAAACGATTTCAGCGCGTCTTCTGCAGACTGCCCGTGAAGTTCATCATCCCAGTTTTAAGTATTTTCAGTAAATCGCGATTAATATATTCATAATTCGCCTTCAAATAATTGTTTTTAATAACCGTCTTTCGCATCATCGAGCTATTACGCAATTTACTGGAGACTGGAATATACAAAGGTGGGTGATAGAGATCTGGTTTTAACAATACGTCAGTGGGTGTCAAAACAGAACAGTCGGAATTACTTATCACTAAATCTAAAATCTTTCCGCTATAGTTCGTAATATTATTGTACTGATAGGCATTGAGCACAGACATAAAAATACTCAAGTGCCTGCAAACAGGGGAACTACAAACACACATTTGTTACGTTGCAACCGTGTTGTTGCTACAAGCGAGCAAACCAATATACCAAAGGTTATAATCTCCAAGTAAATAACAGTTTTGAACGCTCCTGTCCTCCATCAAGGTTGACAGGGACTCTAAGTATGCAACATAAATACATTCGGGTGTTTTAGGTGGGATATATGCTGATCATATTATATCATACCTCTTGTTGCGCTAGGCAAGCGTAAGAAGAGCGGGAGCGGGGCGAGCGACCGATGCAGCAGCATATTGAGCAGCGTCGGTTGCAGCTCCGCGAGGTCCTGGTGGCGGAATGGCGGGTGAGGCTGTCACACCCTACCGCCGGCCTCAGCACCATCGAGGCGATCCGGCCAGTGCTCGACCGCTGGCTCGGGAGAAGGCACGGCTCCCTGACGTTTCGGGCGACGCAGGTGCTCTCGGGGCATGGTTGCTTCGGGAAGTACCTGTGTCGCATAAACAGGGAGCCGGACGCCCGGTGTCACCACTGCGTCGACTGCCGGGAGGACACGGCGCGGCACACGCTAGCAGAGTGTGCCGCTTGAGAGGAGCCTCGCCGTGCCCTCATTTCAGAAGTAGGCAGTGACCTGTCGCTGCCGACCGTAGTGAGTTCGATGGTCGGCAGCGTCGAGTCCTGGGACGCGGTGGTTTCCTTCTGCGAGACGGTCATCTCGCAGGCTGCGGAAAGGGAGAGAGAGATCTCGACTCTCGACCCGGCCCGCAGCAGACGCACCGGGCGTCGGAGGAGGGCGGACAACGCCCTCTTCCGGCCCCCCTAAATTGGTCCAGGGGCGACGGATTCGGGGACATCCGTCGCCCCCCAACATCAGGACCCGAGAAGGCGGCGCGCGTAGTGTTCCTCGCGCGCCGACCACAGACGTTGCGGGGGGAGTACACCTCACTCCCCCCGGCCGAGACGGGGCCCGCGCAAGCGGGCCGGCACCAGCCGGGGTTGTGGAAGAATAATGTGTTCCCGCGACCCCGGCGTAGGTGTGAGATGGAACACCGGGTTGGTTTTTAGTCGGTAAGAGTCCGACAGACCCGTCCGCCCTCCCCGGGGCGGGGGACATCCATGAGGATTTTCCAACCCGAAACCAAAAAAAAAAAAACGTAAGATGACATGCACAATGATTTTATTAAAGGCGACAAAGGGTTCGACTGTACTGGATCTTTGTCCCTTCAAAACTGCAACGACGGTCCCACCGACATCCTTTTTTTTTTAATAGCCTTCGCGATCCCGGCGCATCTGTATACTGTATAGCGGTGATCAATGAACTCGGAGTAATATTTCAGAGGTGCGCCAAGTCTCGGTGAGTATCATAATGTCATAACAGTTCGAAAAATATTCATATTTAGACCGTGCAGTTTAGTGCGGAGCCCCGTACAACATATAGTTAATTTTTCATCAGTCATTTTCATAAGGAAGAAAACCTAGAATAATTACAGTAATCGGGCCAATTAAAATCCTATTACGGACAATATGAAAACACAAAAAATATAGTTAAAAATGCTCCCTTTGAAATCAAACGATCTTAATTAAATCAAAAATATAAACATTGTTAAGTTATTAAAACTATTAGAGCACAACATCAACAGGCGCAACAAAAAGAAACATGATACACATTTAAAAATGTACATAAAACGTCCACAAAACAACACATTTATAGTAGCAAATACAATCTCCAGACAACACAAATACATGCATCCTCCGATCCACCGCCCAACCAGTGCCCCCGCGATGAGATAAATCAACACAACAAGATCACCAGCCAAACAATACGACTAGTCCGCTGTACAAAAAGAAAAATCAAGGAGCAAAAACAAAGACATATCATACGCAATGCCAATAAGCACCAGGTCTGATTTTTCCAAGATCCTGGTGTCATCGAAAGGTAAACGATTTGCATTGTTCTTTTTCTCTAACGAGAATAGTACCATGTTTAAACCACACTTATGCTTTTGGGCAGTTTCCTTACAGTCAAGAAGCAAATATTTTCTCTTTAACGTTAGATGTTCATGCATATACATACGTGATGGTATGCTTGAAATTGTAAGTTGGTCGGAGGTCAGCCCTTTGGCTAGTCGAAAGGCACTGAATACTTTTTCGCGAAGTATACGTGAGGATAGTTTTACGATAATGTTTTATTAAGTTAATTTTTTTTTTCATAGATTTTACTTATATTTTACCATAGGTGAGCTACATAAGCCACCCTAGCTTTCTTTATATGTAGTCTAACATTAAGCTCGGTCTACACAATAAGTAACATAATCCGTCAGGCTCACGTGTGTACCGTTCACGAGTGACAAAAAGGCTAACGGAATATGACAAATGTTTTGTTGATGTTTTTTGTAGATACCCGTTACGAAGCGAAGGTAAAAAATATACGAAATCTCACGAATGTTTACGAATGTTTACATGCTAACGTTCTAATGTATGTTCGTTATCTAACGTTAATTTGGATCCACTGGCTAACTTTTATCTCATTTCAAATATTCGTTAACAACACATAACACAAACTCACGCCTGCTTCCCATGGGGGTAGGCAGAAACCACCTGCTACAATCCTTACATACTCCTTTTGCTTCGTTTATTTTCCTGGTCATACACGCACGCCGGTTGCGAGAACTACGCATATGACCTTTCTGAAAAACATCACCAATAAGGTAGAGTAAGGTAGCTTAAGGAAGCCATCGACGCGCAAACCATGCAATTTAAAATATGATTCATTCATTCATTCATAATTTATTTATTTCTTATATTTTTTTGTTTCTTTATTTTTCATTCATTTTGATACAAGAATTATCTTGAATCGAAATAAACGAAATTTTTACCCCATTTAGTCCTAGAAATTTTTCATACATACATAACATAATCTAGGCTGATTATGTTATGTACCACTGCTGGGACACAGGCATTCTCTCTGTGAGAGGGAGTGGGCCGTAATCCACCAAGCGGGCCCAGTGCGGGTTGGTAGCTGTCACATGTCGTCGTGTCGTGTCATGTCGAATTTATGGTTCTAAGACATGTCGGTTTCCTTACGATGTTTTCCTTCACTGTTTTTGAGTGAAATGTGATATGACCTCACGATGTACTTTTTTTTTAATAACTCATGAAATATTTCGACGCTACAATCTTGAATCAAAATAAATGAAAAAGACAGAAAAAAATTATTACGAAACCAACTATATGAATGAATGACTGAATCATATGTCGGGTTCAGGTTTATGTACTGAATCCATGCTAAGGTTGTGCGTCGATGTCTCTGCCACCCTATTATTATGTCCTTCTAGGGCAATATACGTTTACATTTTAGCAGTAACCAAAGCTACTCTGAGAAATCTACAAAATATCAAAATTTACGGAAAAAAATAATAATTAACTCTCATTCATAAAGATTTAATACAACCTACTTTGTGTAAACTGTTACATGTGCTGCGATCTGTTTTTTTATAAATAAAGATGATTATATTATATCACTATCATTCACTCATTCTCCTAGGTAAGAGAACATTACCAAGCTATAATACAGATCACAAGTATCGCTCACTCTGCATTTAAATCATCCTAGATTATATAAATAACCGTTATTCACTGCACACCTTAAACTATAAATATTGTTACGAATGACACAGACAATGGCGCGACGCCTCAGCGCGACACAATGGCACCGCTCGTCGCGCGACACGCGGTGCCTTTGTGTCGCGCAGTGGCGTCGCGCCAGTGTGTACGAGACTTAACAAGGGAGCTTTGGATATCATGTTACATTATTTCTCCCTATAGGTATTATTGTTTTATTTTACTACCTAATAAACTAAGTGCCGATTTCACAGCTCTTGAACGCGTTTAAAATGTGCTAACCGCGTTCAGTTTCATTGGTGAAATCGGCACTAAAACGCTACCGTTGAAGTGACAAGAAATCACATTGATGCAAGAAATATACATTTATCATTGACTAGCCTGTGTCCCTGTCCAGATAAAAAAAAACTTGGATGTTAATGCAGTTCACAGTCCATTCTTGTGCACGTTTCACCAAAAACAAAACTAAACTATTTATATTTGTAGGCTTTTATGGAATTTTGTATGTGGGCTACGCGACACTTCGCGCGTCAAGATCACGATACTTCGGTCAACATTTTTCTAAACTAACTTCTATGGTGGAAACTGTTCAACATTTAATTGATGTTACTGTAAGTTTCGTTCGCCTACGACGTAGACGGCGCGTAGCCGATTGCTACGAAACTGTCGTAGCGTAGGCCGTACACCTCTTACGCTTTATAAGAATATTACGTGGGCGGCTATGTACGTTGTTGTTACAGTTTGTAGTGATGGGACGATGTATTCCTTGTTCAGTTTATTACCAACTATAACAATATCGATCAAATCAGATTTCAAGGTTACGTCGGAAACATTTGAACGGTTAAATATTTTTTAATCAACATCACTTGCTTTTGCTTTTTATATCATACTAGCATTATTTATTCATTTATTGAAATAATTTTAAGCAATTCTATACTATCTTATTACCACCCAGGTATGCTATACCATGTGCCCAGGTACTCCTACCCACTTATGCCGTATGTTATGTATGTTACAATGAATAACATAAAATTGCCTCGTTGGTCCAGTGGTCGCAATCACTACAGCTGAGCATGAGGTCCTGGGTTCGATTCCCAGGTCGGGCAAAAGTGTTATTGGGTTTTTCTATCTGGAATTTTTCAGTAGCAGCCCAGAGTACGGATTTGTGCCCGGTTGATGGCAATAGGCTCGCCCCCTATTACATGGGACTTAAACATAACTGGCGAAATGTGGGTGTACTATAGGTACACCTCTGCCCAACCCTTCGGAGAAACAAGGCGTGAGCTTATGTTATGTTAATAACATAAAGTTAATTTGTTAATAGACAGCTACAAGCAACCTGGAGCAAGGAGTAATGTTATAAAAATTACTCCAAGATAGAACTTCTGCTGATTTGTATCGATATGGTTTGTTTGATATTGCCTTGAACAAAACCATACATCCTGTCACAAAAATATATGTTACGTGGGTGCGCTTCGGGGACTGAAAATATTATTGATACGCTGTTCCACCGAACCCTACTTAACAAAAATTTGTTTCAGTGCGGTTAGTGGAAGTGCTCCACCTGCAGGCTTAGCATGGCGTTTTCTGTTTCTACTCTACTGTAGAATAGAAATCGCTTTCTACGCTCCTCGAAATCTCTTTTTCGCGAGCACGAGGACACACTTAGACTCAGGTTGCTTTATAGACAGTGATTTTCCATAGCCATTTTTACCGTACAATTGCGTTTCGTTTCTGTGTAGACAGTAGAAAACTTTCTACTGTCTACACAGAAACGCCATTTTTGTCTACTCTTCCGTCGACAATACGCTTCTCTAGGGCGCTCGTGCTAAGCCTGCTGAGCACTTCCACTAACCGCACTGAAACAAATTTTTGTCAAGTACCGATAAAAACAGTACTCTTAGTGGAATTCCTCAAAATTGCCACACAGATAGTTCATAACCTGGATTAGCACATAGAATGCGTTTTATTCTGGTAGTACGTTCCTGTGGGACAATTACCGACGTGAACGCGGGCGATGCGGCAGGCAATAGCTAGTCTTGAAATGGAGGCTTTTGCCCTACAATGGGACAACACAGGCGGTTTTTTATTACCATTATGTCCCCGCTATAAAATATATAGTTTTAACGATTTCATAAATACTGCAGTTACTTCGTCGATGTAGTGGCACGATGAAGATAACAGCACGTCACGTTTAATGCCACGATAAATGAAATAACCTCACTATAGTGCATTTCATGACATTCATTCACCACTAAAGTAGTTTTAGTGTTTCACGTAAAAATCGTAATAAAAAGTGATATAGATATGTCAAATGATTTTACTCTTGCTTGTGAAGTGAAAACTTCTTTATGTGCACTGTGCGCACTTTTTGAACGCTGTGACGCTGAATCGGGTATACTCGGCTCCAATCGGTCAGTGTCGGTGACGGTGGTGGTCATAAACACTCACCGATTTTTTAAATTAAAGTCACAAATTCTTGCGTCAAAACCAAAACATTGTACCTAACAGTTGTTATTTTCAATAACTGCAATGGTAAGTAGTGGTTTCGTTCCATTCCATTCCTAAAAGACACTATGCAACCACTGTCATAGGAAATTCTGTACGTACGATAACGATCATTAAAACCGTTCACAATATTACTGTGATTCGATGTGACATCGAATCGTAACTCATATATTTTTGTTTTTTTAATAATTTAAATCACCGTTTATTCTAGTCATTATCGAACAAACAGTTCTCTTTGTGTAACTTTAAACAGCTTTTCAATGTAAAAATAACCCTTTCAATATCCCATTAAAATCTCTGATGAATCTTTTCTTGTTACCGTTGTAATCTCGTGCTCCGCTGGTCTCAGGTAAAGAAAAAATCCGGAAACACTCGGGAGACTTTAATTAAGTTGTAAATATTCCAGAATAAATCCTACAGACAGACTCATAAATTATTGAACACCAAGAAAGTAGGGTGCTGTATCTAAACAACTAAGAGAAAAGCCAGGCTACGAATCTTGTGATAGTTTATTTATTCTACAAACATCCGAAGGAAATCCTCCAGATTTCTTAAAAAAAAACATGAACGAAAGGAAATACTTTAAAAAATATTCGGAAATCTCACCCGAAACGGGGATTGTCTTAAGCCAGAGGTAGAACGTGTAACAGACCACGAATTTCGGACGAACCCTTAACCCTATTCTGAATTCAGACATATTATGAGACTCTGAGGTCTGCACAGATAGGCCCAATACTTGTATAAGTAATTTTCGACCCCTGCCAAGGTTTACAAGCAGTTATCAATTTAATCAATTCCAGTGGGAGTTAAGCGTAACTGGCGAAATGTGGGTGTTCTATACAGGGTGGAAGGGACATCGACGCACATCCTGATACCATGGACTCAGTACATTATTCGGAACCCCCCTGCATTCCACTTTTTAGTCAGTTATAAAAAAAAAATTGCTCTGCCATAAATTTGGACCGCGACCGATTTTTTTTGATAACCAATGAAAAAGTACACCTCTGCCTAACGTTTCTGGGATTACAGGCGTGATGTTATTATGTGTCAATTCCAGTTCGTCTCCAATTTGACTATGAAAGGGGATTGAGTAACTTGTTGAAAGACAATTACAAATTCTGTGCAATGGCTCGGCCCTCGATTATAATTTTAATGGTTTCCTGATTGCAATTCAATCAGAAAATGAAATGATTTGTGATCATGCTTAGAAGCGTAGTCAGCTTCAAAATGGTGGGCATAATACTTTAAATTACAACGTTGTGATGCTATATGGTGCGAAGTTTTAGCGGCCGTCTAATGTATTTTTTTCGTCCGTTATTAGCAGATTTTTAACCTACTTATTTTTTTTTAAACATTGATTTTCATGAACTGTTTACAAAAATATCGACACCGAAAAGTTAGTTGGCACAGAAGAACGAAAAATGTCGTCTTTGCTGATGTAGCATGCGTGTGCAGTGCTATAAAATCACTCACAGTTTGGCAGCAATCTGTCACAATAATGGGTAAAAATATCAACAGATAAAAAGAGAGTATTAGTAATAATGACAAATACTGTAATCTCAGCCGTTATCAGACACTCGAGTTTGACTCAGTTGATATTGATGTTAACAAATGATACAGATGTCTACGGAATCGAGGGCTTACGGCGAGACAAACACTTTACAAATAATTCATTAAGTAGCACCGTCTTATATATCACCGATACAGATACAGATAGATAAAACAAAGTTGCTTTTCGTGTCGGTCTGTGTACGCAATGGATTTTGGTGCGGTTTTCACAAACATTTTGAGAATTTGTTCCGGATAGTTTGTGTACGTAAGACATTATTATTCAACTTAGATATAACACTGATATCTTGATGTTTTTCACCGTGCGAAGCAGGCGCTGGTCGCCAGTAAACAATTGAAACATAATCACGCCTGTAATCCCAGAAGGGTTAGGCAGAAGTGTTCCTATAGTACACCCACATTTCGCCAGTTATTCTTAAGTCCCATGTATAAGGGGGCGAGACTATTGCCATCAACACGGCACAAATTCAGACTACAGGCTGCTACTGATAAATTCTAGGTAGGAAAACTCAATGTAACTTTGCCCGACCTAGGAATCGAACCCAGGACCTCATGCTTAGCTGTAGCTCTTGCGGCCACCGAGGCAGTCAAAAAATTATACAAACAAATAAAACAAGAAATATAAAAATAAGGCGTGATTTATATTGAAGCAGCTGGAAGCCTCGTCTGATTAGTCTTAAAGGAAAACCAGTGTATTTATAAAAGTCTAGTCTTTCTTTCATTACAAAAAACATGCTGTATTTTCTTCGTTTTTATTATTTCATCAGCAACGAGGAGAATGTTAATCGTAGCTCTCCTAGTTCAAGTGGCCTTTTAAAGTTAACAAAGAAAATAGAATAGGAGAACGCAAAGGAAAGAGATTAGGGAGTAAAAATACCATCGTTACAGTATAAATCTTTATAGTTGTTCAGGGATTTAAATATCTATGGTTCAGACTTAAAACTATGGCTTGCAAGGCAATAACTCTAGTCGATGATGATGGAACAAAGGGCCCAATTTATTAACTGAACACGCGCCGTTCTTGTCGAAACTTATTTACGATTGTTTAATAAAGCAGAAAAAGTATTTCAAATCGTCGGATTGTTGCATGTATCGCACAGAGGCCATAGACTACAACTATAAAAATAAATGAACACATATGTCATCACATTTTCAGACGTCGACAATATTTTGTCGGCGTTGAAAGCTCTTTCAAAAATGCTATCCATTTCGTGATCCAGTCCCCTTTCTTTTTGTTTTTGTTCCGGGGTGGAATGCATCCTCATGGATGTCCTCCGCCCTGGGGCGGGCGGAGGGGTCTGTGAGACTCTTACTGACTAAAAACCACCCCTCGCGGGAACATACGATTCTTCCGCAATCCCGACTGGAGCCGGCCCGCCTCAGCGGGCCTCCTCGGGTTGGTGGGGGGGAGTAAGGTGTTTGACTCCCCCCGCAACATCTAAGAGGGGCGCGTGTGGAACATCCGCGCCGCCACCTCGGGTCCTGATGTATGGGGGGCGGAGGACGGTGATCCAGTCCACTAAGCCAAAGTTTTATAACTTCTAGATACTGCTGACTACAGCAAGATAGTCTTAACACTAAGTGTAAGTGTTTAACTGCTATCCGAGTGCCTCTTTATGTCTAAACGAGACAGTTATTATAAGTTAACTTTAATCATGTTATAAGTTGAAACGGGTTTCCACAAACACCATTATGGGGAATGGTTGGCTGCCTTTGGATCATTTATAATAACTGTGTTGAAATCCCTGATGCCCACAGTTTTGTCTTGTTGTTTATTTGGTATATTAAACCTTAATCGTTTGTCGTTTACCAGGTGAAGGTAATGTTTATGCTGTATCGGTAAGACTCTATAGTAATCGTAATGGATTGTGGTAGCGTACTAAAGAAGAAGAAAAGAATGATGTTTATTTTTATTTGTTTTCTTATTTTTGAGTTGCTCGTTGGGAGAATGAAATAATTAATTATAGGACATACACAAAAAATGTGTTTCGATCTTTATTGGTATTGTTAATATTTTATCATTTATGAGAATACCTATAGAACTCACAAGGCACGATAAGATTCAAATCGTTTCTATCCTATTTGCACAAGGCGCCAGCTTAGTAATAATGCTTAGCCGTCGCAAATGAAAAAGCTGTAGATCCGAAACAATTGTAAAAAAAAAAAACACTTTCCCGATACCTTCCGTTCGTACGTTATGCGTCCGCGATAAAACGTTCGAAATCGTCCGAAACCGCTCGGCATTGGACGATCGTCAAAACGAAACAAACGTCACGAAACGGAATATTACGCTTGAATACGCGCCAAACGACGTTCCATTTTACCTAAATCTATTGTTACCACCGTCATTTATACATTTTGCGCTCTTTTTTAGTTATATTGTGATGGTGGAAGCGATGCGAGTTTGTATAAATTTGTACTTTTGTTTGTCCATTTTCATAGACAGGGCGATAATGCTAATGAAGCATTTAAGAGCCATATTAGAAGCAGAATCTCTGAGACACAATGTGTTTATAAAATAATATCTAACGATTCAATTCTGCGTCCGGTACATAATAGGTATTAGGTAGGTAGTACCTACAATCCTTATGAAATTCATTTATTACATTCAAGTAAATCAATTATTTAGATTAATTCATCGAAAAACATAATTGAAATATCCGAACCCTAGATTCATCATTCCACGCTTTTATTTATCTCTAAAAAAACCGTTTTTGCATGAACAAATTGTAAATTTATCATCTCGAAACCTCTGTTTTGTAGGTACTCAAGTTTCAATAAGTAGGATTGTTAAGATGGAGTTAATACCAAAGAATAGGAAATTAGCGCCATCAATAAGGATCCCCTTTTCATGATAAGCATTAAAATTTTGGACATAAAGATAGATTATGGTAGGGACAAGAAGTACTACTCCGTCAAGAAAGTACCGGGAAAAGATCAATAATACACAAAATGGTAGTTATTCATCTAAATTTAATTTTCATCCCATAGATTCGAATAGGACGACTTTGTTCGTCTTTAAGTGCACCCAAAGGTAGTGTTTTAAATATGAAACTTTTAGCGGGCAGTAATAAGTTTTTAATCTTCTTTATTTATGTGCGTCGCAATTATCTTTGCAGCGCACTTTTTGAATTTGGAACATCTTAGTGTTCAGCGCCAAAGAAATCGAACGCAAATATTGTTTGAATAAAGACTAGCTGGTACGACGGCCCATAGTCGTGCCACCGCGCCGGCTGAATCAGATTTAAAAAAAAAACGCGCGAACTACAACCCGCATTTTTGTCAATTTACACGGATTGTTAGAAATTCATGGTTTTGTTTTGAAAAATGAGTCTTCAAGTCACAGTGAAAGTATAGAATTAACTCCTGAAAGTATTAGAACTGACTCAAGAAATGTGATGAATAATCTATTACCCGCAAAATCCCGGGAGAAATATATGAAAACCTATGGTAATTTTATTGAATGCAGAAATGCAAGAGGCGCCAAGAATTATTTAGAATCTGTTTTTGAATGTCTCAAATGTAAATATAAGTTTTTAGTTGTTTTATGATTAAATACTATTTAATTCCAATTTAGTAGTTATTCTTTGTTTTATTAAATACTAATATTTCAATAAAATATGAGGCGCCTTTTATTTTCTCATAGTGAGTGATGAAAAGTAGAGTGTAGCACTCGGGCGCAAAATATATTTTTGGCTCGGGCGACGTACTTTGAATACCTCGCTACGTTCAGGATTCTACTAAATAATCCCTCGTTACGCTCGGGATTCTACTCTAAAATTCATCACTCTGGATTCAAAAAAGCGCCCTCGCCGTAAAAATACTGTTTTGCTCCTTCAGAAACGATAAACTTACGCCAACGAATAATCCAATCATCAAAACATTTTTAAACGCTATTTTCGGAATTGAGTTCAGTTGTCGCCGCGAATTCTCCTTTATGTCTTCTAACGAATGAAAACGGGTGCTAATCCAAAGCTTGTTGACTAGTTTGCATGTCAAACTCGTAAACCCACGCCTCGTCACCAAAAATCTGAATTAACTCATTCTACCATTGCCTTAGCGACTCTTGAGCGATTGAGTTTTTGGAGAAAATTCAGGTCTTTTGGCACTATCCGAGCAGCAACATGTTTCATACACAAGTGATTATTTAAAATGGTACGGATCGACTCGTGAGACACAGAAAGTTCAGCGGCTATCTCTCTCAAACTTGAATGAGGCTTTTCAGTCACTATTTCCTTCAATTTTGCGATGTTGAATTCAGTTGAAGACGTTGGTGGCCTGACCAGAGCGAGGCAAATCCTCCATCACATCTCGACCACTTTTGAATGATTTGTACCACTCATATGTACGTGTTTTTGATAAAGTCGATTCGCCGCCTTTAACATTAACATCAGTGTCTCCGAACACGAAATTCCACTGGCGATGCAAAATTTAAGACTGCAACTCAAACTCCGCGCCAAAATGGAAAACAGTTGTGCCAAACTAACAACAAAAAAATTAGAACCATAAACAAATCATCCATTCCCGATACTTTTTTGACAGAATGTATTTGTACCGGCCAACGTAAACATTGGCGAGGCACTGAGGAAATACAACAAAAAACAGTACTTATTGGCATCGAGACTTTGAGGGTTGTGGAATTCTGTTCCAAAAGCAATTTAGTTTCTCACTAGTAATACTTACTTGTGTATTTCTCACAATATTTCCTGCATATTACAGTACAATCGAGTACACGGGAAGAAATTCGAGACAAACCGCGATCAAATTCCACTTAACAGTACAGACGTGTGATAAATCAAATCATATCAACATCAAACAAGATACCGGGCGGCGCGCTACAGTCGTGACCTACAAGTATTTGGTTTTTCACCAACCGAGGAGTGTCAAATAAAAATAAAAACCAATAAAAGTGGGAATATTTCCATTGTTTGCCGACTTGCGAACGGCATTTTCCTTACAAATTGACAGAAACAAGACAAAATTCACGTCTTCTCTTTGAATTAGTTATTTATTGTTGGCTTTATATCGGGTATTCCCCTTGTTGCGAATAGTGCCAACAAATTGTCTCGAGAAATGAAATCTTTTAAAATATTTGAACTTAATGCGTAGTTTCCCTTACATTAGTGCTTCGCCGGCGATATACTAACGTTCTTAAATCTCGTCAATATCATATATATTATATTTAAGTATGAAGATATTACGAGAAAGATGGTACCATTTGATTATTTTATTCCTTTTCTCTTGATCTGAATGATTGGTAATCATGAGCGAGATATGAATGTGAAATGAAACGGAGCGCTACAAAGGCTCCGAGAAAATTGCTTTCGAAAGCTGTATAAATACATGAACATAATAATTATTTTGTTCCTTTCCTTTTACTTTGTTTAGTTGTTATTCTCTTTTATGATTAGTATGCACATAAAATGCACCAAATTATTGTTTTTTTTAAGATGGTTGTTTCATGGCTTGCCTGCCTTTACGTCACAAAGAAAACAACGAATTAAATGTTTACATTCCTAATTATTAAACAGCTGAGTCAGAGTACTTAGACGTATTACAGCCTATATTTGTAAACAATGTAGATACTCTAATACTTTGATTATTTCCGTGATACAGTTAATGTACCAAATAGCTTTATTCGTAATAAACTGTGAGCTTGTAAAGAAGAAAAATGAATTTCACTCACGAAAAATTACATTTCCCTAGAGGCCTTTAGAAAATGATTGGGAAAGGTCGGTAGTCAGTTAAACGGATTCCTTCGAAGTCTCGAGGGCATCATTTCGCTGGTTAAAATGAAATGTTGATTTCAACTGGTATTCGATGGTCGTATTTTTATTTAAAAAAATGCGGAACGATGTAATTTTTCCAGTTGTAAGTTGAAACAGCCGTTGGGGATTGTTATTAACTTATTTGTCAATGCGACTGAAACTTTTCTCGTTAAATAACAGCTATGGAATTGGAGAGATTCAATACATACATGACGATCGGACATTTTTTTCGGATTTATCAATAACTTGATTTTACAGTGTCCAATTAGTAAAAGATCAGTAAATTTAAACTGCATCATTCCTTTCAATTAAATCACTGCCTGTGAAAAACCAGAAACCATTTTTCTTCAAATTTCAATATTGCTTTTTATTTATTATTGTACCATTTCTCAATTACTCCCATTTGGCAGTCACAAATATACGTCTGTACAGCGAATTTAATTTGAGTAGGTAAATACTCCCGGCCCTCAATTTAAAGCAGGCATACCAATCTATGGTGGTTTACCTTTATAATTAGGATGGTGACATTTTTTTTTTGTAACATTATTATGAAAAAGGGTAAAAGCTTCAAAATTGCCCAGTTATAAAAGTTTTAAAATAATTGTTAGACAAGGACAGCACTATCGTAGCAGTGACGTCATCGCTATGTAACTTCATACTTGCGCCGTACATTGTCCGTACCGCGCGACAAGGATGGGAATAATCCCCACCAAAATATTTTAAAGCGTGTAGCTTCTTCATATTAAGATCGGTTTAATTTAAATTTTTCGATTGTCTCATTGTTACAATGCGTTCTTTGAAATTAAATTATTTACGAATATTTTTTAAATTAGTGATCAACCCTATTAACTTACTTACTAAACAAACCCTTTTCTAACAAATTACGGATTCGCTTCGTAGGTCTTTAGTGCAACAACGACATATTTCGCAAAATCACAAACATGGACTCGGCAGACTAATCAATAAATTAGACAAAATCTTATATGCTCGACAAATTCGACAAAATCTTAAATACTTGACAAAATCCATAAAATCTCAATGAATGCAATACACATTAGGTAATGCAAAATTTCCATGAATCCCAACCCCGTCAAAGCCACATGTGTGTGTATTCACATCAAACTACTGTGTCTGTACACACTCATTTTTAACACTTTATAGACTCAGTGATTTATGTTCAGTTCAACGCTACATTGTTATCATACGTAAATAAATACGTATAAATCATCAGTCGGTATCACTTTCCACAATTAAAATGTAATCGTGAATGTGTCATTGACTTCTAAAAATAAGACCTACTCATAACCTACATAATGTCATCTGTAGCTAATTCTTACAAACAGATGCAGAACTCGTGGCATTAAAAACAGCAGCAAGGGTCGATCGAAGGGTAAAGTAGGATTGCTCGTGGATGGATGACCCTCCATTACATATCGAGATATCTCCGTTCCTCAGAGAGTACATTAAGCCGTTGGATCATTCGGCTTCCTACAAAATGGTTGAGCTGGATGGTGCTGATCCACGCGTCATGTTCGCGAACGGGCGCCGTCGGTTGAGACTGGGCGTCTCTTAACTGCCACTGCTTATTTTAATTTTAATCCTATGTTATGAATTGTATGTTCATTTTTTTTTACATTGTTCTCACTTAAAGAAGCAACAATGACTGTGTACCCAGGGTTTTGTAATATATCGATTTAAAAGAGTGGCCTTGGAGTTTCTTGCCCGTTCTTCTCCACAAAGATCCACGTTTTGGAACGGGCAACTACCTTCACCTTTCTGACTATCTGACCGTCTCTTTGACAATTCAATAGTGCCTGTAAATGGTTTAATTGATAGAAATGCTTTGAGTTTTGGGTCCCGGCTGTCTTTCGTAAATTATTGACAGTCGCTACGGGTAATTGGACGCTTAAAAGTCCAACATCCAGTCTTACCAAGGCGTATCGTGATGCCCAGTAACTGAGTTGCGGTTTGAGAAAAGCAGACGTTCCATGTAAAAAAATGTGTATGTAGTTTAAAATACTGGTATTCAGCTGCATCTTTTTATATTGAAAGCCGACCCCAGCATAGTTGGGAATAGGCTATAGGCAGAGAGAGAGAGAGAGAGATCCAAAACCAATTATTTATACTTACTTAAAATGTAGGTACCGTATTCACCAAGCATTAAAATAAAACTTATCTATAACGTCATTTGTTAATCGGGCCATAATAACATACATTGAAAGAAAGAAAGAAAGAAAATAACTTTTATTTACGGTAAACATGACGCAGTGATCGAACACAAACACCAAAGAGAACAAATCGGGGGAAAATATGCGTCACATCCACGCAAAACGGCCATCGCTCAGCTTAATGCTACGACCCTATGCGAGACAGAGCCCCAGTGCTGGTTTTCAGCGACAGCCGGCGTTGAATGACGTCGACCAGTGTAGCAAACGCTAAGATGAAAATAAAAAATAAATAATGCATTGCATAACTGCTCGTCGGTCTTCTATAGATTGTACTTCGGTGAGTGTGCGCAAGAACTCCACGATCTCATCCCACCTTCCCCCTTCTACCATCGGACATCTAGACTTACTGCTAATTACCATCCATACCTTGTTGCCATTCCACCAATTCGCACTAAGCGCTTCCAAACATCCTTCATAATGCGCACGGCAAAAGAGTGGAACTCACTACCTGCGTCTGTGTTCCCGAACGCGTTTAACCCGAATCTCTTCAAAGTTAGAGTGAACACGCTTCTTTTGGGTAAGCTCACTCCATCGTAGACTTTGTCACCTCTGATCTAGACTAAAGTCAAGAGTAAACCCATTTTAAATAAAAAAATGTAAAAAAAAAAAACATAAAATGCTTAAATACAAAAATCTAATAATTTTGAGTCTAATTAGATACATAATTAGCCTACATAACATTCCTACTGTTGGGACACATGCCTTGGGCACGCCTCAATAGCGGCGGTAAGTCCCCTCTTTGAGGAGTGGTTGGAGAGGTGACCTCACCTTCTGCCTGACACAGGTCCTCACCAGACCCGGTTGTTTCGGGAGGTTCCTGTTTCGCATAAGGCGAGAGGAAACGCCTGGGTGTCACCATTGTGTGGATCGCCCGGAGGACACGGTGGAGCATACGGTGGAGGTCTGCCCAGCTTGGGCGGAGCACAGCAGTGTCCTCGCGCAGGCGATCGTCGGCGGCGATCTCTCGCGCCCAGCCTTGGTCCAGGCCATGGTACGGAGCGAGAAGGAATGGAAAGCCGTCGCCTCCTTCTGCGAAGCAGTAATGCTCGCGAAGGAGGAGACGGAGCGCGTGAGGGAAAGAGCCTTGCGCCCTCACGCCCCTAGTCGCCGCAGGAGACGCCCTGGGCGTCGGGAGTCGCCTGCACATTCCCGGCCACCGTAGGCGCGGGCTTGCGGACGGCGAGCAATGGGTAGCTCGCCGTCCGGTAGGGACCAGGCCCGGGTCGACGGCGCGTCATGTTCCATGCGCGCCTCAAAGAGATGTCAGCACAAAATGACGGGGTCCGATAGGGCCGACGCCTCAGGGTCGCGGGTAATTCGAAAGAGTAACCGTGGCCCTGGCACAGGCTACTGAATGAACACGGGTGGGTTTTAGTCAGTAAAAGTCCGACACGCCCTCCCGCTCCACCCAGAGCGGGAGAAGTCATTTGATGATTTCCCACCTAAAAAAAATGCAGACACATGCCTCCTCACTATGAGAGGGGAGTGGGCCGTATTCCACCACGCGGACTCAGTGCGGGTTGTTAGATGTTACATGTGTGTTTTTTTGTAGTTATATTACGTAATGTATGTACAATGTCAAGTTTGTCCTTCAATTCGGTAACGAAAATTTGTGCTTTTTTTCTATCTTGAAGTGATATTTATGCTTTATCCCATTCAAGTCGGTCTACTCTCCAATCTTCTCATGAACATCAGTCACAGATTCACGGCCATTTAATAATATTGAATAATATACCTACTTGTACAGATAAATCCAAGACTCATCTCCTACCTGTAATGATGTCGTAAACACGCCGAGAAGAGCCTGCTTCAAATTTGTTTATCATAAGATACATAATTAGCCTACATAATATTCCTACACAGGCCTCCTCTCTATGAGAGGGGAGTGGGTGTATTCCACCACGCGGGCCCAGTGTGGGTTGTTAGATGTTACATGTCTTCGAAGTTTTGATTTTAGAACAATGCCGGTTTCTTCACGATGTTTTTCTTCATCGTTTTTGAGAGCAGTGGTGATGAAATAACTTGCGCAAAGTAAAGCGCCAGTCTGGGTTCAAACATTGGACCTACAACTCGTAAGTCGCAGCCGTTACGACTGGACCACCACTGCTTTCAGACAAATTTGTCAAATTAGATCTTTTGTGTAAAAGTAGCAGTGTTTACAGATTTTGTCGCTCACCCAACAACCTCTTGTTATAAACGGGGAGCCTTTTTCCACGGACAAAACACCGAGATTTATTTAATAAACGTATTATAGACAAAATATTTCGGAGTGAATTCTCTAACTGAAGGTGAAACCGCAAGAAAATTCCTGCCGGAGTTTAGAAGAACAAAGCTGTCGCACAGACAAACCCGAAAAGAGGCTTTAATTTAAAATTTGTATAGAAATATACCTATATACTCGTATATATAAAAGACGGTATACCATATCCCCATGTGCATGAATTCGTCTAAGTGAATACCATTAAAGTTACACATTTGTTTGAATGTGGACCTGTGTGTTTAATTATACTCGTATAAATACACATAGGTAAGTACGTGGATTTAAAAAGGCAAATAGTTAATCTCACAATTTATTGGCTTAGAGAACTATTTGCCAATTATACATTCGCGTAGGATATATACATACATCGTAAATCCACGATCCGTAAGTTTACCCATCAAAATTATGTTTGTCTGCCACTGAACAACATCATGATCATCATCATCATTTCAGCCGAAAGACGTCCACTGCTGGACATATGCCTCCCCAAAGCACCGCCACTTCGACCGGTTCTGTGCTTCCCGCATCCAGCGGATTCCTGCGGCCTTCACAAGGTCATCGCTACGTGGTCGCCACTCTAGAACCTTTCGGCCCCATCGACCATCTGTTCTGCGAGCAATGTGCCCTGCCCACTGCCACTTAAGCCTGGCCATTCTTCCGGTTATTTTTATTTTTATTTTATTTTATTTGGGAAAATAAACGGTTACACATTACAATCTAATGGTGTAGAACTTATAACTAAAATGGGAGTATAAATGTATAACCAACAACATTATCCACATAATATAAAAAAGTTAAACAAACACCAATGGCGTACAATATGAATTACCTACATTGTGTACAGTGTGGTTAAATATAAAAAATAAAAATAGACTGAAACATATACTAACAGGTAAAAATAATAAAAAAAGAGAAAGAAGATAAAATAGAGTATTGAAAATAGAAAATATGATTTTATGTACTTAATTCTGCTATTATATTAAGCGCAATACTTCTAAATTTTCCGGCGGAAACAGTAAATAATTCTGTATCCCTGAAAATCTTATTGAATTGAGTAGTAAGACGTCGGCTCTCGATCCTGCGTTTGATCGACAGGAGGTTACAGCAAACAGCGGTCTCTCGACTATTAGTTCTGGGTACTACATTACTTATTCTAAGATTTAAGGTTTTGAAGCTTATCAGTAAGTCGCTGTAAGATGCATACGTACGAAAACGACGGAAATGCATAGTCTTTAAAAATTGTCTGATTAATGAAGTGACTAATTATGTCCTTTGTTCTCAAAGCCACAAGGTCACTTTGAACACTCTGAAACGTTTAAGTTTTCGGTATTTTGACAAATACTGGTATTAAACTAAATTTAATTTACATAACCATATATATTTGGATTCCAAAAGAGTCACTACTAAAATTTGCCGAGATTAGCAGCAAATGACTACTTATAAAATTTTATGGACTGATTTAAACACACTACACTCAAAGCAACGGTCGCGCGCCGAATGTAATGTCGGTTACGTTGGTTCTCCTGCGGATCTCTTCATTTCTGATACTATCACGTAGAGAAACTCCAAGCGTAGCCCTCTCCATTGATCTTTGGGTCACTTTGAGCCCTTTAATAAGGCCCATTGTGAGCGACCACGTTACAGTGCCAAAAGTAATCATCTACTACCTAATTTTAAAAAATTAAGCTTTTATTTGAGTAGAAAAACAGACTCAAATTAAATCAAAACAGGAGAATTCGATCAAAAACATTAATAATCTTCCGAGGTACGTCTAAATCAAATTACAGTAAGCAATTGCTTACTGTAATTTGATTTACTGTAAGGTACAGTCACAAGCATAAATACTTGACAGTTACGTAACCCTGAAAAACGTTTTTCACGTGACGTAGAAATTGCAACTTTAAGTAAAGACCTATTCTTTAACAGTAAAGATTCCAGAATACCATGTTCGTAACATCATAAAATAATCAATAAAGTAATCGTAACATCATAAAATAATCCCTGGTACCTCATAAACGGCATCACTATGTAAATTTCTAATAACTGCTCCCAAATAATGGTGTTTAATTTTTATTTTTTATTATGTATTGACTTTTACATAATTCAGACATCATATTTTCATTATTTGGCATTATATACCTACAATTTTTAATTAGTTTTTGATTTAACTTTATTAGATTATTTTATATTTTGTAAATGTGAGAACGTTGTAGGCCTTGTGGATTGTAAATTTATAGACCATTGTCTATTTGTTTAACATATGGTACTTGTTGACAGGCCTACACTGTCCTCCCATACCTATTAACACTGTAATTAAAAAACATTGTAAAAGACAAATATTTTTAAAAGAGTAACCATGGAGTTTCTTGCCGGCTCTTCTCCATAGGAAACGACCAATTGGAACCGTGCACCTAGAATCTGACGTTTCATAAGTGCCCATGTAGGTTTATGTGAAATAAAATATTTTGATTTTGATTTTGAAAATACTTCAGGAGAAAAGCGCTTTTGAATCTTGCGTAAATGTATGGATTCATTCTTGTGATTGTACCGATCGTTTCCCTCTGTGCGGTAGTCTCCTTACTTCTCAGCTCATTCCACTCTCGACGCCATTGGCAGCGTTATATAGCCATTACACAATTCAACGAAATGCTTTTATGTTTTAACCTTATTTAACTTTCACCGTCCATTAACTATGGAGTGTAGAGGAATGGAAGCTTAATATGATTATTCAGGAAATTACAGGTTTTTAGAATATAATGGGCAGTGATGCAATAATTAAACTTCGTTTGTTCGGCGCGTACAAAATAAATGGCGGTTATTTACACATGTAGAGGGAGGGTGACACAAAGGCACCGCGCATCGTGCATGTTTGCGGAAAAAGTAAAGCAGGAAAATGTCTATCTACCTGAATAATTATTGCTTAAAATGAAAATTTCAAATCATTCCTTTTTTCAGAATTTTAGTTTTCTAGGTCCTGGGTTCGATTCCTAGGTCGAGAAAAGTGTTATTGACTCGCACACTCGCAATGGACTTAAACATAAATGGAATAGTGAGTGTACTATGTCTATTGGTAGGTACATACACCTCTGCCTTACCCTTAAGAACAGGTCTAAGGAGTAAAACAGGTGTGATGAAATGTGCTATGTAATTTTAGTTTTCGATATTGCTTGCCATTTGAACCAAATAATAAATAATTTCACACACATAAAACAATATTCAGGTACTAGATCTGATTAGGTATACATACCCGTCTTTACCAAATATGCTATGGTCGGCTAGACATAACTAACGGGTGCCGTCTGACGACCAGCGCAAGAACCGCAACCTACATAAATTTATGCTCGGTTCCTATAAACAAAAACGAATCGTTTTGCTTACAAATGGTAGTATTATTTTTTTGCCAAACTCAGCATTTAAAGAGATTTGTAAGCTTATTTCACTTGTGATAGCTACTTCCATAAGGGAGGGTCTTCTGCGAAGCTATGAGTTCTTCGCCTCATTATTGGTAAAGAAACAATAAGAGTTAATTTTAACCAATAATTGTCCGTAAATTATAGGAATCGGCTAATAATGAATAGGGACAGTCTGGGATCCCTTAGACCACGTTCGCCCGCACCTAATAATATCGCGGCGAGATTTTTTTGCGCACTAGATTTTCAACTGTCGGTACTGAACCGAGCATTGAAATCCAACAGAGTGCATCGTGTCACGTCAACAGCGCGTCGAAAAAACACACTATTGGATTTTCAACTCTCGGCGCTAAGCAGTGCGTTCAAGATCCAGTGCGCGAAAAAATCCCGACCCGATATTTTTACGTCCGTGTGAACGTGGACTAAAGCCCGTCACAGACGTAGCTTTAATATATATTAATATTAATCATAGCAAGGCATATCACTACATATTATCTATACAAAATTTCGAGTGACGCACACGCAGCTATAATATATATTTCTACGAGTCACCAAAATATGTCGAAATATATATCTCGGTATATTTTGACCTATTGATATATATTTTGGTATATTCATAAATATTTTGAGGATACGTGACGTTCCATTTGTTCACCGAACGCCTCCCCGACGACGTCCGTGCTCGATGCGCACGAGCATTTCTCCTACGCCTACCCACCTATTGTTTGTTCGTGGAAGGAGCATGCGCTATATTCATTACGGAACATTACAAATTAAATTCGTAACGAGTTCTCTTTTGTTTTATATGTGACACCACCCAGATAGTTCTATTTTTCGTTCCTAACAAGGTAACATGCATATCAAATTCAGCATCGGAATCATCCTCTGAGGAACTTTCAATTAGATCTAAAAGTTGTGCTCAACAACACAAAATTTGAACATCCTGTACAGAAAGTAAGCTTTAAAACCGTGCGCTTGCAAGGACGACCCCAGACCGAGTGAGCTTGCTTTAATACATATCTCGATATATTAAAATTCACAGCTACGTCTGTGGCGGGCTTTATGCATTCCATGCGAGTATTTCAGTTTTCTGAAAGGATGCCTGGTTCAGTAATTTGAAATAATTTATTGTTGAGGTAATCTCAACCTTTAGATGCTCGGACTAGATTTAACGACAGCAGTGTTATTCTATCCTTCACCATGTGAGAACTTTCAACGAATTTCACGAGTGCTGTTGGCAATAGTCGAGCTACATAACATAGACATAACATCACGCCTTGTTTCCCCGAAGGGTTGGGCAGAGGTGTACCTATAGTACACCCACATTGCGCCAGTAATGTTTAAGTCCCATGTAATAGGGGGCGAGCCTATTGCCATCCACCGGGCACAAATCCAGACTTCGGGCTGCTACTGAGAAATTCCAGATAGAAAAACCCAATAACACGTTGCCCGACCTGGGAATCGAACCCAGGACCTCATGCTCACCAGTAGCGATTGCGACCACTAGACCAACTATTCTGTAAAAATGTCACCGAAATCTGTAAATAGTGTCAATCCCTCGCATCAGGTGGAAAGCTTACTTTAAGACCCTCTCGTAGTGCGGTGGGTCTTGTATTGGGTACTGGCCGTCCGCTGCGAGCGCTTGAACTGCTAGGTTTTGTATATATTTTAAAAATAATAACGAAATTATAAAATATGTTCCCAACATGCCTAAAAAACAATAAGCCTCATCTTGAAGGTACACGTTTTGAATAGCATTTTAGTGTCTTCTTTATGTTTTTTTTTATTGTGCCGATAATAATAATTGCCGTTTCCGTCTTCACAATGCGCTTGATCGCATGTAAGCGCATTTTCAATTATTCCAAAAAAAAAAATGTGCAACATTAATTAACATAAATAGGTAACAAAGTTAAAAAGTACTGCAACCTCGCCTTAAGTTGACTTCGTCTAAATTTTCACGGTCAATTTTTTACAGAATAGTCAGCACTTGTGTATAGTAGTCAATCCCCAAGAAAATAAAAATAGAGTAAACTTAGTATGGGTCTGTTTCACTTTCTCAATCATCTAAAGCCGTCGTCAATATAACTAATTGATCATACCACAGCGACCCAAACAATAAGCGACATAATTACATACTCGTGTTACTAAACACTGCCTCAATCAAGAACCAATAACACAATATAATTACATGCTGCCTGTTCACGCTGATATCATCTGTCGGTAATTGAGCAGCGCACTTATTTGCATTTTGTTAAAGCGGATGATTTAACCGACACACAGCTCGACATTTGCATATAAAATAAGCATTATGTTTATGTCATGTGAACTTTGAGTGTTGTTCTATTTTTGTCGGTTTATTATAAATTAATATACTCACACATTAAAGTATGATTACATTGATTAAGTACACATTATTTTTACACTGCTAGATTTACGTTAAATGTTCAACAATAAAGTAATTATTTATTTATCGGTGATAGTTAATACGAGCTGGTGTAAAAGCGCGTATTTTGCGTACGTCTTTATTTATTTATTTATTTATGATTTTGGTATATTATTTCGTAATTATTAAATATCATTACTATACTATCCAAAATATATCTAATCCCTATTATCTTTGCACAAATACGTACTAGGTAAAGGTATAGTTAAGGAACTGGAAAAGAGTCTCTAGTGGTATTGAAACCAGCAAAACTGAAAAATTCAGTGCAACCAATCGCGTCATGCGTCAAGATGAACGCACTTGTAAGTTGCGTTGCAGCCTGCTCCAATGTGCGCGAGCCTTTGAGATGACACGTGATAGTGAGACAGCATGGCGTACTGTAGAGATTATGACCTACATGATTCGGTTATGTAACCTTTTCTTGTAATTTTATTATAGAACAATGACATACAATTATGAGCGCTATTACGAATTGAGAAAAGAAAGCAGGAAAAAACTGTAGGAGTCAGTCTAGCTGACGAGTAACTATTCGAAAGTAACTCCATCTGTCTGCATGCTATCTTTTTACGCCTAATCCACTGAACGGATTTCGATATAAATTTGGCAAGGAGATAGATGGCGTCCTGGAGCCAGGACATAGGCTACTTTTGGTCTTAACCCTAAAAGGGTTTGAAATAGGGGATGACATTTGGTATAGAAAACTGCATTTCTTATGTTAGGGTTTTTGTACAATCATCAGCCAAGGGTGTAAAATAGGAGATGATTAAAAAAAAGGGTATTTTTTTCATCAGATTAAAGGAATTGGAAATACATTGAACTCGTATCTTGAGGTATTATTTATTTGAGTACTTATTTAATTTGACTCGGTGCATCCTCTTAAAAGTTATTACAATTTGATAAATTATAAAATAACTTACCTAATATGTAGAATACGTGGTCAATGGCGGCAATGTTTCAAATGAATGATCATAATATCAAAACGAATTGAATAACAATTCATTTGAATTTAGAATCATCAAAACCTGTTTCAACAACAAAAAAAGAATATTTGCATTTATCTATTATCTGTGTGTCTGACGTCTGTCACTTTTTCACGCTTTAAGGGCTGAATGGTTTTGGATGATAGGATACAATTTATCCTGGTGGCGTTTTTCCGACATCCACGCGAGCGGATCCGCGGGCAGAAGTAAAAAAACGGCTTTTGAAAAAAATACGTTTTCTAGGAATAATTATCGAAATTATGTGACAAACCTTCGTTTAATTTCCTCATTCCGGTGCCGAGAGCTCCTAAACTGCTCACCTCTACCTAATTATAGGGAGCGGAAAAGGGGCAAGACTTAAAAAAACTTTGCTAAATAGCCGAGTTTTGACGTGATACTTGAGGGCGCGTACAACCTATCGACCTCATTTTTGTTAAATTAGGTACCTTTGGCTGTTCTCGTCAAGTTAATTTAAAAGAACACTTTTAAATGTAGTCACTCTCATTCATATATAGAGAGAGAAATGAATGTGATTGTTTTTGGCAAATCTTATAAGTTAGCTGTTCGCTGTTCCTCGCGGAGGCGATCGGCTGAGTCTGACACGCCCTCCCGCTCCAGCCAGAGCGGGAGAAGTCATTTGATGTTACCTATCCAAAAAAAACGAACGGTCTTAGTTGTAGGTACTACCTCTTTGGTTTTGAATATAGGTACCAATGTACCTACCTATATTCAAAACCAAACAGGTAGTAGACAGAAGTAGTACAGTACAGTAGGTGGAAAAAGGTATTAACAAGAAGAACGGTGAACTAATCCAGCTCGAACTAGTTTATAAGACCATCACCATCTATTTGCGGAGTTGGGGTAGACTAGTACAACTCCGCAAATAGATTAACGTGAGTAAAGGTTTTAGCGTCTAGGATGAGATTTAAAAGGGCTGTTTACCTGCTGATTATAATTAAAATAATTGACCGTATCGTATGTGGATTCCACATTCCTACTTATTGATTATAATTGATTTTTATAATGAGTTTATCACATTAATAAACTTAATTAACTATGAAAGTATTAAAATATATAATAACCTAACTAAAACTATTAATAAACTAAAATATGGCGTCGAAAAACTCCTCCGCATCACTGTCTACTGGTAACGTACCCAAGAGACTGGCACAATTGCCAAGATTAAAGCCAGCCCTTGGATCACGGGAAGTGTCACCCAGGCGTTTGGAGATTTCGTTGAACAAACCATGACTACTCGGACCCCACGGCCTGAGAGTTACAATAATTACGAATATTTATATTTATTATTATAATTTTTATAATTACGCATTACGTTTACATTCCCTATTTTTCAACACTCAAACGAACGGCAACCGTTTCGACATGAAGTTAACCTTAACAGAGGCAGACCTATCTTCAGAAAAACCTAATTAGTTTTCGGCCGATCTGACGATCGAACCCTTGACCTAAATACCGCGTCGTAATGCTACCGCAGTTCAATAATGCTTCCCCATAACGTAGGTTCAATTATTTAATTAAATATCTCTCTCGTAGATAAGGCACTGAATTACTGCAATCAAAACACTGACATTCCTATTTAATATTTATGAATGTCATGTTACATGAAACGGTGATAGTACCACGTATTTGTTATCTGTAGTACTGACTGAGACCACATTATGACTGTATCAAATAATAACTCATATAAAGTGTGTACACAACTTATCTTACACGATAACATGACCAAAGGTGTCTCTTTGCAGGTTGCACGGACAACAAGGTTTAAATGGGGCGAAGGAAATTAAATTAAAAACTCAAGTTCCTTGCACGATACGCAAATACTCGCACAGACTGCCGATGTTTGCTCTTGGAACGTTATCACTTGATAAGTTAGAACACAAGCCGCGAGCAAACAACGTTATCATGGTAACGTTCTTAGCGGGGACTGGGAGGCGCTGCACAGACTCCGCTCGGCTCCGGCGCGACGAACGAGAGACCTGAGTCTCGAAGCACTCTAGTGCTCCACATCACTTGCCAACGGATGGCGCGATGGAAGTTGAACACAGATAGACCGGTGACAGTGAATATTGATGTGATTATGTGTTAATGTTAGTGTAAATAGCCAACCAAAGAACGAACCAAAGCTAATTAGCTCAAATTCCTAGTCGAGAGAGATTTCACGTCGTCAAGCTGGAGGACCTAACGACATTTGATACGGAGATAGTAGAGAATGTCAGTGAGGAGTGCGCGGCGAAGAATGAGCTGCTGGTGCAGCAGGGGTTCTGCCCCGCGTACTACGACGGGCTGCTGTGCTGGGACCCCACGCCCTGGAACACGCTGGCGGTGCAGCGCTGCTTCAGCGAGTTCCACGGCGTGCAGTACGATGACACACGTAAGTTTATCTCTAATCCTGTATTACGCCGCTCTTCATGAATGTAAACAATGCGATCACGTGGTTTTGGTGGATCTGTTGTAGGATTTCGTACAAAATCTCGCAAAGATTTTTCGGAGTGAAAATGCTGACTGAAAATTACGTGAAATTTCTTTAGTTTGTTGTGGTGTTTTCTTGATCTTTCGACATTTAATGCATATCTTATACTAGTCTTTTGTTTTTGCAAAGTCGATTTTTTTCACGGTTTTTTAGACACTGTAAATTAAATTTCCCTAAAGAAACGTAAAGTTTTCTGCTTGCGGTTCAATTACATAAAAATATTTGCCTCTTTTCACCGTTTAGATGAGTTAGGTATAACTAGGTTTATTTTATGCTACAGACTGATTTCCCTGTTTTGACTGTGGTTTAGTTTTGTTTATATGTTGTCTCGTATCTAAAAAACTTTCAAATTGAAGTCGGAATCTTACTTCAGCGACCATCATTGTCAAAACTTTGTCGTAAGTTGATTGTATTATTGACAGCTTGAGACTGAGATGAGAGTGCGATATAATACGGGAATTGACCCTCTGATCTTATTTTCGAAAATGAAAAGAACATAACATGACATCACGCCTTGTTTCCCCGAAGGGTTGGTCAGAGGTGTGCCTATAGTACACCCACATTTCGCCAGTTATGTTTAAGTCCCATGTAATAGGGAGCGAGCCAATTGCCATCTACCGGGCACAAATCCAGACTTCGGGCTGCTACTGAGAAATTCCAGATAGAAAAACCCAATAACACGTTGCCCGACCTAGGAATCGATCCCAGGACCTCATGCTCAGCAGTAGCGAAGTAAAATGAAAAGAAAAAGACCAATAAAAAAACAAAACGCTGTCGCGGCACGGGTGTGTTTACAGGAACTAGCATATTTTTTTTTTCTAAAAGTTATTATTCTATCATAAAAGTGCCTTTGACGTAGCAGCAACCACGTGAATTAGCCTGTGACTCAAAGAAAGCTTGCCGCATACGTAATAGTACCGTGAAAACAACACCAACTATAAATATTAAGTGTACTTGCCGAAATCTGATATAAAGAAAACTGAGCTCCGACATAAAAAATAACAGCTCTATTTCCCAACACTCTCAAATAACAGCAATCAACAATACGTTTCCAAAAAGCTTTGTTCGTCGTACTCAGTTGTACTAAAATATCTCGAAAACAAAAGCGATACAAATAACAACTGTTCCAGCATTGTTACTTTTGTTGTGAAAACAGATAGAATAGAACTGTTGCAGCAACTGAAGTGTTACCAGCAACGATAATAAGTACCGCGTTTGAGTGCAGCTCTATACGCTTTAACTTCATACGGGTTTACTTGAACGGGCTGAGATTTTTTTTGAGCCGTAATTAGTTTTGTGTAGCAGACGAAATAAACACGTGATATGTAGAAATGGTATCTAAGCGATCTGTTTTTTTTCTTCTACTTTTTTTGTCTACTTTATGACTAAAGCCACATAGCGTCCGCAATTTACCGTCGAATGACGTCACTGAAACGTTATTCATGATACTAAGATGGTGTGTTTTCCTACAGAAAAGAAGAAGAAGAATAGATTTATTTGTCACAGAAACACGGGCATACAAAATAACTCGATGACAAAACAAAAAAAAAACAAAGCAAATTTATTCTTACGAACACAGAACATCCATACACAACAGAGTCGGCAGCTGCACGCCGCCGCCGCGACTGTGACAAGAAGGCTTCCACTCAGCATGATGCTGACCCAAAAATGACGTACGGAAACCAAGTCAGGTTTAGGGATTCAACATATTAGATGAAAATAACTTAAGTAGGTTCTGAAAATGTATACAAGCTACATATCAAATTTCATAAAATAACCTAAACTTGAAAAATAATTTGCAGGATACCTACCCAAAAAACATAATACCTGCACTGTAATGTTCTGTGTTTTGTCTCGCTCCCATTAACACGACCGAGAACGTTTTCGACACCGTAATGTCAAACCCCACTGTCATGACTTCCATGACAGCGACGCGGGCGAATGCGCTTTTCCCTTATTTATTTTTTATCCTTGTCTTAACAGACCGTGCTATCGGCCATAATATTGCACTTAGCGGATATATTTATGTCTGCCACAAAGTGAATTGTTAAAACCGCTTATTCAGACTTCTTAGCACTTCTAGTTGATTTGTGGAGGCATCTACACCGCCACATGCGAACAAACGCATCAATCCTGCATCGCGCAAGCAGAGTTTACCGCGCAGATAGCATATATACAACTTCCCGACAACAATCATCGGGCAGTTGCCCACCAGATACGACATCCATCTGGTCGGAGGATCCTCCCTTTTCCAAGAGTATGAGTGAACTTTACACCCTGTTCCACATATATCTTCACTGGTGACCCCGACGTGATCTGCATATCTCTTCAGATTCAAGAGACATAGATTATATACCTACATAATTTAGTTGACTAGTCGGTACGTCTTTGGACATAAGTAATGTATCCAGATTGTAAAGACTTTTAGAAATAATCTTAAGTCGAGTTGTCGTAAGTCTAGTTGATTTTTGAAAGCTATTGGTACTTGAGAATTAATCAATGTATTCTGTAAAGAATCTCACCGTAAAAAGTTTGGTGAAGTGGGCTTGAAGTGAGCTGTCAATAGCGTCAATCCCCAGCATCAGCTGGAAAGACCACTCAGTGCACCTAAGTTTTCGCGGTGACATTTTTACAAAGTAGTCTAGCTGATTCTTGTCAAAGTAGATAAACTGCGGTGTGGATCCTCTTCATAATCATAATCAGCCTATAACGTTCCCACTGCTGGGACACAGGCCTACTCTCTATGAGAGGTAGTGAGCCGTAATCCACCACGCGGGCTCAGTGCGGGTTGGTAGATGTCACATGTCTTCGAATTTTTGGTTCTAGGACATGCCGGTTTCCTCACGATGTTTTCCTTCACCGTTTTGAGAGCATATCCGAGGATCCTCTTGATATTATCCAAATACAAAATATGAAAACATTAAAATAAGTGATCAATCTACAACCGAAATAAAATATAAAAAGCATGATAGATTTAAAAAGTTTAACCTCGCAGAAAATCCCTCCATCGCGTTTTCTGAATAATTTCGTACAAACAAGTCGTGAGAAAATCCGTTTTGTAAACGCTGAAATCCTTTGTGGGCGAATGCATCAAGGCTTGATTTTTTCCTTGAATGCATAATATTACGTAAGAAATTGACTATATTTTCTGTCCTATCTAAATAAATAATGAGGCAATTAATATGTGAAAGCATAGTTTATTGTAGGCACTTGAAAACCTGCTATGAATATAAATTGTCATGATTTATTATTTAGTTTTGTGGAATTAAAGTAATTTTCAATAAATACGTTCCTATAACAATTATAATTATAAGGGAAATGGATTTTTTTTTATCCAAAGGTCGGAGAGATTGTCACGCACAGTAGTTTTTATAATTGAGCTGACCTCACTTTATTTTCATTACATTCTTCAGGGAAATGTTTTTACTGTGATTTATCAATCCGCTTTTTTTTTGTTAGTCTGCTCTGTCCCAATTCAGGCAAACCCTCCACGCCTTCCGTCTTTCACGAGCCCCCAAGTCCAACTTTGACGGAACCATTCCATTCCGCTTTTCTTTCTCTCACTCTCTCACTCACAAATCTCACGTAAAATGAAATCATTAATGGGAACAAGCCTCCTTAAATACACCGTCAATCAGTTTCTGATAATGGCTTTATCCTTGCTGAAACATTTGAGACAGCATTTCTGTGACTAGAATTTCAATTGTTGTTTGTGATTTCATCTTCCAGCTATTATTAGTGACCTTTTTCAACTCTTACAAGATATCGGAGAATATTCGCAAAAACGAGGATTAGGGACCGTTAATGGTTTTACATGGATATTTTGGCGCGTGGCTAAATTCGGAATGAACAAATGCAGTTAAATTTACCAAATTAATGTGATTCGAGCGCCAAAAGATACTTGTAGCTTGTAGTAGTTCATTATGAAAATATCCAACTGACGAGATCGATATCGGTATCGATCTGAGGAGATCGTACAACAAACTTGGCCCTCAACTAGCCTATTTTAAGCTTTTACTATCAAACAGTGTGAAGTTCTAACATAACTTTATTTGTAACGCAGAGAACGCCTCACGATTTTGTATGGACGGCGGCGTATGGCGGAACTACTCAAACTACGCGAACTGCACGGAGCGCATCGCCAACGTGTCGCCGACTGACGTCACGAGCCTCATCTACCTCGCCGGCTACTCGATTAGCCTCGCCGTGCTGTCCCTCGCCGTGTTCGTGTTTCTTTACTTCAAGTAAGTGTACTTACAGAATATAACCGCACGTAAGATATCTTGATCGTAAATAGCTACGAAGGACTAGGAATCCCCAGAGAGCAGACATAACTTGAACACATATCGGGAGTAAACCATTCAGGTTAAATTTGGACATTATCGCATCCTAATCAACTAAAAAAAACAAGCAGAGAATTATCATTTTTTCGTAGACTTTTTATTTCTAAGATACAAATTGCGTCACTTAATATGTCAGACAAAACGCGATGTCTGCAAATGAACTGTCATTTGCAGACATCGCGTAATAACTTTGAGAGACGCTAGAGCGAGACACAAAGGTTTCGAAGGTCTTTTTTCAACAAAAACACAATAGATTATTAAAGTACCTATCCTATGTTTCATAAGATTATTGTAATTCTAACTTACCAAAAATAAATTTATTACGACGAATACTAGATTGTCGGTCTTTTCTAGCAGTCAAGGCGTCCCCATTTTTCAAGTCCCGTATTATGAAGATTTGCCAAATACAACAAAAACTGTCTAGCAATGAGCATGCGTACTATAATTTAAAACGTTAAATTCTAAATAACTTAAGAAAAAGTTGTATGTATTTGCGTGCAACGTTTTATCCTAGCTAAACATGTTTGTGCTAAAACCAATGCATTTAACAACATTGTATACCATGTTAGCAATTTAATCAACTGTCAGTCACCAATATGTGCAAGCTGATTATGAACGGTACTTATTCTTTACCTTTGCATATTGATAGAATCACAAGTATCAGCATGTCGATTCTGTAAACATCTCACCGTGAAGACTTGAGTGGAGTGAGCTGTCAGTGTCATCCCGTCTTGGTCAATCCCTAGCATCAGTGGCACTGACAGCTCAGTCCACGCTCACTTCACCGTTTTCACGGTGAGATGGTTACAGAATAGCACTACCACACCCTCATATCACACGCCACACCTTTCTGTGACACCCACCCAACACATCGTAATCACGAAAGAATTAGCTACTAGTTTTTTGTGGGACAATTGTTAATTCTTTCTCCGTAACCCCTTCTGGTTACGGAAATTCCAGTGTTAAAAAAAAATACAATGACGGGGAGTCCAAATGACTCTCCGCTTCGTTAAGTGTATTTTTACACTCGTTATGTACCTACTCTTAGTATGATTAGCGGATTATCGACACGGCAGATAAAAAGACATAGGTAAATAGGCTACTGAACTGAGATAGAACTTTGAGATATTACTTTATTACATAGCGATCATTAAATTTGCAAATCAATCATACTTGTCAAATGCTTTAAATGATATTTATTTCTGTAAGTATATTAATGCAAACACTTGAACAAGTCAATAGTTTTTGTTAAACACTACAAAGTGAAAATTGCTTTAACTTAGGAAATCCGGGTCTTTGGTTTTGTATTTTGGTTTTTTGCCACCGATTTTACGAAATTAAAGTTATTTTTCACTTTGTAGTTTTTTTTTTTTTGGAGTCGGTGGGTTTTTTTAAAGATTTTTTTGTGGTGCCTGCCTCAAAGTTAATCAAAAAATGGGACCAGCCCTGAGGCATACCTTAAGCGAGATATATACATAGCCTAAATATATAATAGGGGGTTTATTTATAAACGTTTCTTAAAGTGAAGTAATGATTAGCGACTGTTTAACCATAGTTTTTTGACGTTTAAACGTATTTTAAATTTAAGCAATGTTTATAAATAAACCCCTGTATATAATAAGCAACAAAAATGATTAAAGACTATAGATAATTACAGTTACGAGAACAAGACCACAACGACGAGTAATGTTTCTTCACGAGTATTTTAAACAAAGTAACGACTGCGCGCGTTTTATTTCAATTGGCAATGCATTCCACAAACGGGCGGCCTGGACAGTTAAGTATTTGTCGAGGAAACTTGTGGAATGCATAGACATTAAAAAATTCAAGTTATTTGAAGCCCTTAAAAATTTCGTGTATAAACGTTTCTTGAGATAGAGAGGGATGGAAGGAAAAAGAGCACAATACACGAAAGGGAAAGACTATAAACATTCCGGCGAAGGCGAATTACTAACCACTTGAGCTTCACACGAAATTCGGAAACACGGTCATATTTGTGCAAACCCACTAAGAACGTTAAAAAAAAAAATTATGCCACGGCTTTTTATCGAGGTGGTCTTAGGTACAGTCAAGATAGCTAGCATCAACGTAGTAAAGGATGGGTAGAAGAAGCGATTGTGCAAGCGCAATCTTCGTGACAGTCGGTAGAAAACTACGCAATCTCTTCAAACATGCAGCAGATGCAAATAGCTTACGGCTAACTTCCTGTAGCTGGATAGTTCAACAGAAGTTCTTATCCACACTGCTGGGGCACAGGTCTCCTCTCTGAGAGAGGGAGTGGGCCGTAATCCACCTCGGGGGCCCATTGCGGGTTGGTAGATGTCACATGTTTTCGAATATTTTGTCTTGGCTCTGCCGGTTTCCTCACGATCTGCTCCTTCACCTTTTTGACAGCACTGGTGATGAAATAATTTACACAAAGTAAAGTAATTTTTTTTCACTTGAACCTACGACCTACCACTACCCACTACACCACTGCTCTACGAAATGAGTTTATCAGAAGGTTGCGTGTTCACATCACGTCGGGGTCACCAGTGAAGAGATATGAGGAACAGGGTGTAATGTTCACTCATACTCTTTGGAAAAGGGAGGATCCTCCGAGCAGACGGGTGTTGTGTCTGGTGGGCAACTGCCCGACGATTGATGTCGGGAAGTTGTATATATGCTAGCTGCGCGGTAAACTCTGATTGCGCGATGTAGGATTTGTGTGACGTCAGTGGGATGCGTTGTTCACATGTAGCGGTGTAGATGCCGCCACAACATTACTACATAGGTGCAGTAAAATCTGGTATGCATTTTCAGGGTTTCGTCCCTCAAAATGAATATTCAAACCTTTGAAGGATCACTTTGTTGTTCGTCCATTTATCAGAAGGCCAATTCCCGTAATTGAAAACGATCAAAATCTGGTCGCTGTCGCATCTCAGTGACAATGACTGTCAAAATTTTTGGAAAATTAACGGTGTTTTTGACAGATTAGAATACGAACGTTCTTTAGAAATACGGAAATTGTCCCTCAGGAGTTATTTAATTCGATCTTCTGACTCAATGCCCTTAAAAAAAGACATCAAATTATATAACTTCATAATAGGCCTTGCAATCTTATTAGGTTATTGAAAAAAAACGGCAGTCTAGTTTTTTAACATTATTCCTATAATTTAATTTAGCACATCAATCTGCCAGTATTTCAGTGAGAATTGATTTATCATTTACAGTTTCTACCAAGCTTTTTTTACAACTAATGTTCAGGGCTTCTGCATGTCGATTCTATCATTATCTCACCGTGAAGACATGCGTGGAGTGAGCTGTTAGTGTCATCCCGTCTTGGTCAATCCCTAGCATCAGTGGCACTGACAGCTCACTCCACGCTCACTTCACCTAAGTTTTCACTGTGAGATGGTTACAAAATAGCACTACAGGTTCGGCTTCCATTATTACAAGATGCAGCTGAATAATAATTTTTGTTTTCTTGCCTTATTTGTCCTATTCCTGTGCAAAAGCCAACCTTTACTCCTCCATCCTTCTACACTACATCTATCTGTCATACCAGTATTAAAACTCAGAAAGGTTGGACTATGTGTACCTATTTAGCCTCAAAAAGTAAAAATCTTTGAATCTTGATACGAAGTTTAATTTAGAAACCCGTGTTAACTTAACTAAACTATTTCGACGCTAAAATAACCACTGAATCTATACCAAAACACTAAAACTTAAACGCTCAGTCATGAATCCTACAACGAAAGTCCAAAACAAACAAGTTACATTCGATTATCGCTAGACACGAAGCTGACTCAACAAAAATGTAAATGACCATTGCTGGTCATGAATAATTTGTTTTATGACGCTAATGTATATTTACTTAATGATAATCTACGACGTGACTGCCTCGTTGGTCAGGCAAAGTGTTATTGGGTTTTTCTATCTGGAATTTCTCAGCAGCAGCCCAGAGTCTGGATTTGTGCCCAGTTGATGGCAATAGGCTCACCCCCTAATATATGAGACTTAAACAAGACTGGCGAAATGTGATTGTACCACAGGCACCTCTGCGCAACCATTTAGAGAAACAAAGCGTGATGTTAATGCGTGGTTTGACTGACATTTGTTTTATAGAAGGGAAAATAGGTTCTAACCTAGACAGCTTTCTAATCCAACCTACACAATTATTTGATAATTTAATGGCTTATTTAAGAGATAAACACGATTAAGTATTTTGAATAGAAAAGAAGGATGTATTGAAAAAAGTAAGTAGTTTGGTAAAACTACTTTCTTTTTTCTTTTTAATGGGTATCACGATACCCATTGGTAAGACTGGTGGTCAGACTTTCGGGCTTCTGATTGGCCGTAACGACTGTCAAAGATCTACAAATGACAGCCAACGATAAAACGTGCTTTCCGAGGCACGGAGAGGTCACGATAATGGACTAAACAAATAAATTCAGCCTCACTTATTTACACTGAAAACTGAACCTAGTGCGCACGTACGTTTATCTTCCAAGTAGTGCGGCTAAAAGCTATCATTACAAAGATCCTGGGCCTTAATGGGAACAAAGTGTACAGTTGGGTAATCCCCGATTTCAGGCCCAGATCCCCGAAATCCGTAAGATAAAATCGTCGTCTTTGATGTCGCTTCTATAAATAAGGGTAAAGATTCGATTCGGGTTAGGAACCCGAATTTACATTAGAGACGGCAACGAGTATGATTTCTATATCACTTTGATTCCATTTTTTTTCTTGTCATAGGTAAAACATACGAAATTCTTTTCTTTTACTATTCTGCATGCTCAAGAGTTGAATGACATATTGAATGAAGTTCTGTTATGTAAGATTTTTACTTAACTAGTTATACAGTGTGAGTCTTCTTTATGTGCTCATATTAAAATAAGAGAAACTATGCTTATGTTAATTGACGAAAATTTATTTAAAAATAAAAATAAAGATTTAAAAAAAAAAAAAACTCAGTAATGATTATTAATAACAGGGTCTTCATAAAATAAAAAACAAAGGTTAAAAAACCGCTCTCAATTGAGAATTCAGGTGTTTTTATTTACAAAAATCTAGTAGAATTACACAATTTTAACAATACTTGTAAAATTTCTCTCTAAAACGCCACTTTACCTAACTTTTTATTACTTTAAATTGTTCTACATCGTATGAGCTTTGTAAAAGTAAAAATACCACGTTTATAACTCAATCACATTTCCAATCAACCGTTAAAGAAAAGCCTTGCACACGACTACGTACAAAACTTCAGCAAGAGAGACACTTATTTTATTTTTAATATTTTTTGCGTCGTTAAAATTAAGCATAGTTTCCCTAATTTCAATATGTGCACATTATGAAGACTCACACTGTATAGTGTAACTACATAAAGGCTCTACGAATATTGTATTCTTACACGCCTCACAAAAACTCATTGAGAGAAATGATTGAGAGAAATTTAAGAGAAATGTGTTCAATATGTGTATAGTAATTTATAATAAAATACCAAATGAATTTACATTATTGCAGGGTCATGTTTTTAAAACAAATTTGTCAGAGTGGTTACAAAAAAAGTGTTTCTATAGCATTAAGGAATTTTTAGAACATACAACTATTTGTTTGTAGTAAAAATGAATGAAATTTGTACGTAATAATAATGTGTGATAATAAGGTGAAAATAATGTAATAATGATGCAATAATAAAAATGTACTAATAACAACTATGACATAAAAACATAAATAATTTGCACGCTTGCTTGCAGGCAGAATACAGTGACTGAAGGCTGTAAGTTCTTTCCTTATAAATTATGTATTTTCTTGATGATTTGAAGCCATTATCCAGTAAATGTCTAGAGAATTACATCACTGTCATGTCGTTAGGTTGTCAGGCTACCCTCGTAAGGGTTGGCTTACATCGCGACGTGTCACTTCTTTTTTGTTGGACAGATATTTATTTTTCCCGTATAGGTTTTATCTATTAAAGACAAATGATGTCAAATAAATGCCTAAAAATGTGAAGTCAACAAAACAAAACATACCTTTTTATTATAGTTTAACTTGCTTTTGCCTCGTTTCTTCCATTTTTTTTGTTGTATTTTTTCTTTACAGATTTAATATTTTATGTTAAGTCCTTTCTGGTTTGCACATGTAATGTTGTGCATTAACACCTATATAAATAAACACATCATTTCCATTTTAAATAGACGGGAAGCGAATCCATTTCTATAACGAATTTGTTTCTTAATTAATTACTTTTATTGTAAATAACTGTTGAGTTGCTTTTGTTAATTTAACATATATGTAAGTGTTGGACAGTGAGATGTTCTTTGTTTTGTTTTGTATTGTAATGTTAATGAATTGTCTGTTGTGTGTGGAATGTACACGCATCAACAAAATCTAGGGATATTTTATATTTATTCATTTATCTATTAATCTATGAAGAATTGTCTGATATGGTAAATGAAAGAATGATAGGTCGTTTTAAGGTATTTAATAATAAAAAAAACTTTTTCATGATTCTTTTGTTTTAAATAAAAATACATATTTTTAAAATCGCCGTAGAAAATTAATATTGTGGCGGCATCTACACCGCCACATGCGAACAAACGCATCAATCCAGCATCGCGCAAGCAGAGTTTACCGCGCAGATAGCATATATACAACTTCCCGATAACAATCATCGGGCAGTTGCCCACCAGATACGACATCCATCTGGTCGGAGGATCCTCCCTTTTCCAAGAGTATGAGTGAACTTTACACCCTGAACATCATATCTCCTCACTGGTGACCCCGACGTGATCTGCATATCTCTTCACTGGTGACCCCGAGTATGAACGTCAGCGCAGCCTTCGTGCAACTACTTAAGCGTGACGTCATCATCATCACTCCGCAAGTCACACAGCCAGCCAGCGCAACCACGGTTTGAACGGTTGTGCTGACCATCAGCATGCAACGCAAGCGCATACCTGGTCATCACCTTCAGCCTCATCAGCAACCTTGGCACAGCACACTGCACATTCGGCTGGTCCACAAGCAGAGCACTTAATCCCTCTCCTGGTCGACATCAGCAGTCAGCCACCCCGACTCACTGGGGCACCTTCGCAGACAGTTCCGACACACCGCGAACTATGCGACACCCGGTTCCAACCCACTGGAACCCAACTTGCATTGGCAAGCATCGCAAGATACAAGACTTAGTCCACTATCAACCTCCGGTTTTCAGAGGGGAGTGATGTGGCGGCATCTACACCGCCACATATGAACAAACGCATCAATCCTGCATCGCGCAAGCAGAGTTTACCGCGCAGATAGCATATATGCAACTTCCCGATAACAATCATCGGGCAGTTGCCCACCAGATACGACATCCATCTGGTCGGAGGATCCTCCATTTTCCAAGAGTATGAGTGAACTTTACACCCTGTTCCTCATATCTCTAAAATATGATAAAAAAAACTTATTTTCTTCTTATAAATATTAATTTTAATTAAAATTGAAAAACTCTTATAAAATCTAATTATTAGTAATCAGTGTTGCCACCTCTTACATTAATTACACATCGACATCGATTGTTCATAGATAAAAATTAAATTGCCAATGTCTTGCTGCGTTATGAGGTCCCATGTTCATTGCAAGTGTTCGTAAAGTTGTTGTTCCGTCGTCAAATTTGGCGGGAAATCTCTCATAACTTTTCCTTGTAACATGTCCCAGGCATGCTCGATAGGATTTAAGTACTGTGCAGGCCAATCCAAAACTTGAATATTGTGGTCTCGGAAAGCGGCCGACACAAGACGCGCCGTATGGGAAGGAGCATTATCGTGCATGAGTAGAAATTCCTGGCCCTTTTGGATTCTGTGTGGGACAATAACAGGCTCTAATACCTTCTCATGGTATTTTTGTGCAGTCATGTTGCCTTGGATCCAAACGAGCTGGGTTCGTCCGCCAAAACGGATTCCTGCCCACACCATGATTGTCCCGCCTTGGTATGAGTGGACCTCCTGAGGGTGCCGTAGACGGCTAACTCTCCCTGGAGATCTCCAAACGTATGTTCTTCATGAATCCGGATGAAACCCAAACCGGGACTCATCGGTGTACAGCACAAAAGACCATTGTTCGTCACTGCATGGTATTTACCATGGAGTGACGAACAATGGTCTTATCTAGCTCCCGAGCCCACGAAAGCCGCCGACCGCGATTGCCACGTCGCAATGCTGGAACACGGAGCGGTCTTCGAGCATAAAGACCAACTTCATGCAACCTCCTTCGCACGGTTTGGTCGCTTACCAGCAGCTGATGGTCCTCCTGGAGCCTTTGTACTAGTTGCATCGCTGTGATATTGGGTTGTCTTCTGGCGGTCATTTGGAGATATCGATCCTGTCTCTGCGTAGTAACACGATATCTACCAGTGTGCCGTTCAGTCACATCCCCAGAACTGCGATAACGTGACCACAACCTTGATATCACGTTTTGGCTGGTGTATAGGGCCTCAGCAATGATGCGTTGAATAGCACCATTTTCTAACATGCCCACGGCTCGTAACATTTCATCTCGACTCAAATGACGACGTGACATGACTCTTAAAGCTCACACGACACGTTAAATTAAAAAAGAAAATCAATCTAATCCCTTGTCATACATTAATATTAATAAAACAATTTTAACTTTTCTTAGCGTAACGAATTACTAACAATTTTGCCGCCATAATTTGTTGTTTCTTTTGTTTTTTTATTTCCATTTTTAAATTTAGAGAATATAATAAATGAGGTTTCAATCTGTATATAAACTTTTTATAGAGACTAAACAGATTTTAAACTATAGATTCGTAAATAATTTAGGATTAAGGTACCCCTAGATTCTGTTGATGTGTGTATTAAATATTATGTACGAGTCATGTTATTTAATAGAATAAATGAATAATAATATTTCATACTAGTTGCGCTCCGTGGTTTTACCCGCACAAGTCTCGATACCGGGGAAATATCGGGATAAAAAGTATTTTTCAACAAAGTTGCTCTTATAGTGCTTCGAATAAATTGCTATTAAATTATGTTGATTATATGACTGCAATTGTTATTATTTATCAAAAGCTTAAATATTAGTCACAGTAATAAAATACCAAAATTTCAGCAAATACATTTAACGTAATAAATAAATAACCTTAATTTTGAACAATTCGCGGTAGATTCAAAATATCCATTTTCATTCAACTGTTACACATAAAATAAAAATATAATAATTTGAAGAAGGTCGAAATATAAGAATGTTTAAAACATCGAAATATGAAGGAGTTGCTTTGTCCTTGTAACAAAACGTGGCAGATAAATTCAGCTGTTAAGTAAAAGCGGTGAAGAGTTTAAAATCTGAAAATATGTAATTTTAGATGGAACATAGTCGTTTGTACACCAATTTAATACTGGGTCGTCTGTGTAGTAAAAAAAACATTATAATATTATTATCACTCAAAACTTTAAGCACACTTCAATATGACCGTAGTTAAACGGAACTAGGCATTTACAATTTTTTAATATAATATATTAAAAAATTATACAACTTAAAGACGTCCTTTTGGGTAAGTTTTTAAATCACATATACATATAAAACATCATACCACACACATTTCGCCAGTTATGTTTAAGACCAGACACTATAAAATCATTTTTACGCAAGCTCCGCTACGTGTTAAACGCGCGTAGCAACTTTATTACTGATAAAGTAATAAAGTTGAATATCGCGTGCGATCTAGTCAGCCCAAGACTTTGGGAGGGGGGGGGGGGTCATATGGGTGCCGTAATTTTCATGTATTTCTCGAGTATCACATTACTTTTGCTATTCAGGGACGCAGCTTTATAATGCTGGCAAATTGGTCGCAGCACTTTTTGATAAATAGTAGGTATTAGAACAGTAGGAAATGTAGAATGAGCGAGCTCGAAAATTTTAACAACCCGCCTCGTTTAGGTTAGGTTTTGTTTTATACTTTCTATCAGAAATAGGAGTTACATCGTCGACTTATGCATGAAAGCCCAAGCAGCTAAGAGAATGTAAAATTTTGCACACTCTTGGATAGGTAAGACTTTTTTCGATAATTCTAGAATACTTAAGAATTATTTATTTTATCGACTCACGAAGAAAATCTCAAGAATCAAGAGAATGTAGAATGTAAGAGCGAGCGAAGCGAGCCTGACAATATTAACTACCTTGAATAGATTCTGTGTTCTTTTGACCATTATACAGATAGACAACTTACTTTGTCAAGTTATGATGAAAAGCTAAAACTCGTTTCACAGCATTTTAGGTTTGAATACTGGCCTTACGTACGAGCGCGGTGCGCCAATTCCGGAGTTTGCTTCGCTTGCTCTGGCATCCTAGATTCTTTACTTTAAAACAGGCGTTTCGAAGTAAATACTTCTTTAGGCGCGCCAAGCGATTTTTGGTAGGGGAATATCTATTAAGTTCGCGTCACCGACGCGCTTATGTTAAAACAGATTACCTGTATAACATAAGTATGACGTGTTGCGCATGTTGTTGCTCGGAGTGTCGATAGATGTAAAAACTAGACTTATGTGAATAACTTCTACTTACACATTATGAAATGGTACGTTTTGACACTACAATTAATTTTAAATATTTAAAAAAAAAACAATGTTTTTAGGGTTCCGTAGCCAAATGGCAGAAAACGGAACCCTTATGGATTCGTCATTCGTCATGTCTGTCTGTCCGTCCGTATGTCAAAGCCACTTTTTTCCGAAACTATAAGAACTATACTGTTGAAACTTGGTAAATCGATGTATTCTGTGAACCGTAATAACATTTTCACACAAAAATAAAAATTATTTTTTGGGGTTCCCCGTACTTAGAACTGAAACTCATTTTTTTTTCATCAAACCCATACGTGTGGGGTGGGTATCTATGGATAGGTCTTCAAAAATGATATTGAGGTTTCTAATTTTTTTTTTTCTAAACTGAATAGTTTGCGCGAGAGACACTTCCAAAGTGGTAAAATGTGCCCCCCCCCCCTGTAACTTCTAAAATAAGAGAATGATAAAACAAAAAAAAATCATAAGATGTACATAACCTTGCTAACTTCCACCGAAAATTGGTTGGAACGAGATAAAAAAATCTACTTACTAAAGTAGATTTTTTTAATACGTCATAACTCGTAAATCACAATTTAACTTTCATTCAATCAACTCTTGCTGCAACGGAACCCTTCATGGGCGAGTCCGACTCGTACTTGGCCGCTTTTTTAATATTTTTTACTTCGGTCTGTAGTCCCAATGACTGCCTTATCCATCGGGGTATCTGTGGCTCAAGTACAGAAAATCATTCAAGCTCTCGACAGCTTGAATGGTTTTTTGGAAATCCCCCCTGGAACCGCGTCTGGCTCTTGATCGAGCACGAAACTAAATGGCGTTAGTCTCAATTCTTATTTCTTTTAACTAAAGTAATAATGGATCTAGAGTAAATCTCTTGTGGCTGGATTATAAAGTATATTGTCTTACTGTAAATTTTTATTTTAGACGCAAGCCGAGCAATCTTGTTTTTTTTTTAATAATCTTTAAAACAGACACGATTTTTAAATAAAAATGAATCGAACTAAGGTCTCGCACATAGAAAGAAAACTAGCCAATAAATCGTATAATAAAGATCCATTGTGATTGTACGAGTACGTATGACTGTTTCAGAATATTAACGCAAATTTTTGTACCTATAGTATACCACTTTTTTTTTTCAAAACAATGAAGGTTAATAATCCTCCAACAATGTTTTTTTCGTGTAGAAAACCTCATGCATATCCTCCGTCTAGGAAGAACGGCGGAGGCTAGTCTTTCTCTTCAGTAAAATTTGTTTTGGCTACCTAGTTAACTAATTCGGATACTTATTTGGATGTTAACAGCGTTTAAGTCTTCCCTTTTAGTACAATACCTTAGTAAATGAGTCTCCCATCTCTATGGAGACAGCGCCTTTGAATAAGGTTATAATACAATAATTTGTCTCCCGTCCCATTATTCTGGGCTTTGATTATAATGCTAGTCATTACCGAGGGTCAGCTGTGAGTTTGGGACATTTGAAGGGAAATCAAGGTCCCACAGTCATTTGAATACATTTTATTTTAATTAACACGTCGTCTAACCTACATAGATTCTATTTGAAAAAAATACCTTAAACGAAACCAGGCGGACCTACGTTTACATACGATTATTCGACACAATGTGCGCTTTTATTATTGTTCTATATCTATCCCATGATTGGGCGAATTTGATAGTGAATGTTTGTTTACGCTCGCTTAGTCGGCACGTGATTGGCCGACCCACGAGCTATTAGACAGCACGCTAAAAAGCAACGAACGCGCCATCTACAGGGAGGTGGAGGTGCGCGTATTCTGTCATTGTCATTAACCCAATGAACTATCTAATATTGACTCCGTGAGTGAAAATTGATAAACCAAGGACAAATTGTGCATTGCCGTGCGGTGTTCCTCGTGCTCGTCTCCGTGATTCGTGCCCGCTGCAGCAGGAAGAAAGGTGAGTCGTACTCAGCTCTATTGAATTTGTTCCTGGATTGGGTGAACGGTGAACCCGTTCTTACAGAACTACCTATTATTATTCTACAACCAGCGTATTTCTTACAGTCCACTCCTCTATTCCACAATTATTTCTAACGTGACGAAATTAACATGGACGTCCATGTCCACGTCACAGCATCACGATAGCACAGGGAAGTAAAATATATACAAATACTAGCTTTTAAAATACTCTCAACACACTATTACAGATTATAATCATATAAATCAATCATAAGTCGAAAGACACGTAGCGCCATCTAGCGTCGTAAAGCAATTGTGACCGTCGAAAGTTCTTGTCTTTCCTTCGGGAACAGTAGGTACTTTTTTTCTTATTGAAAGGTAACCTTTTTTTTTTGTAGTGGTTTAGGCGTGGAAAGGTAACAAAGAATCAAACATACTTTCGCATTTGTTGTTATCATTAGAAAATAAATAATATATGAAGACACTTTTATCACGTTCACCATAAAATTATAACGTGCACGTATTTCTATCGTCGTGTATACATTAATTGGACGTATAACGTGATGTTAGAAATTATAAAAGCTCAAAATAATTGACAATAATCCCATTTATTATTTCTACCTTTTCGAATAATAAACTCAACACATTTCACTGAATATGAAAACAAATGAACGTCACTTCCCAAACAGCCAGTGGTGTCACATTCATGTCATTTGTTTTCTCAAACTGTGGTGCTTAATAATATAAAGAACAAAGGCGACGAAATTGTTAATGGAATTAGTAAGCGTCTACTTATGGCGCCGATATAGATACTGACGAAACAATTAACTAAGTTTTATGAAATCAAGATTATGGCCTATCGAGGCCGGGCAATAAAATCGTCATGAATGAAAATTCAATTGACTGTTTTATTGATGACATAAAATACGCATGGCTATTTTTCTTTTTCTGGCTTGACTGGACTTTTAATGTTGCCATGTATTATTATTGAATCTTGGGCAAGTAACATAAAAAGCTTTGCTTTTCGTATTGCAACAATATACTTAGGAAATACATTTCTGCGTCAGAATATAAATGTGAAAATAAAAATTATTGTTTGTGGTAAGAATATAGCGGTCATCATTTTGAATACATAAATGAAATCGCAGTACAAGTCCAGTATGGCAACTACGTTACCAAAAAAGAAAACATGACAATTCATCAGTCAACCTACCTGCCTACTGACAACATAACACAACTTGTCGTTCGTTGCTTGAGCGTTTATCTCGTATTTTGTGTTCCATTCCATTGATTATCATTGATTTTCTACTTTATCAACTGCTTCTGCTTATGGACTCTGAGATTTACTGTTTTCTGTGTGACTAGTGCTTGCCCAAGGATTCTGATTATATTTTTTTTACGGCGACATTTTTTCTGACACTCTGGGTTACGATTCTGCCTGATACCTTGGATTTTGTTGTGTGTGCATCCATTTGTTAAAACGATGGGAAGCCGTGTAAGGCCTACACGCATCATGTGTGTCAACTGCAACATATGTGTCAATACATTGCGCCGATACCCAGCATTGCACTTGAAACGGGAACCACTGCTTTAATCTGCAGCTGGGTATATCCATAAATTTTAAGTATTTCTGGCGACTAGTCAAGTTACAAAATAGTGATTATCTTCATTGCTTTTACCTAGTTGAAAACATTGTGTCTGATTTCTGTTAAAAATGATGATTTTAAAATAATTTAATATGTAGGCATCTAAAGCTTTGTACTAAATAGGTTACGAACAAAGTGTACGAACAACATATTGCGCTTCTACCATAAATATCATGAAGAACAATTTGCAAGTTTCAATGAAAAAATCATTATATGTTATTTATTAAGAGTATTATACTTTTTGTTTCTAGATTTTGGAAGATGACTATGTCTGCGAGGCATGCAGAGATCTGATGATCTGATATGATCTGAGCAATGGCTGCCGTTAACTTGCAAAGAGAAGTTTCGGGCAGAGAAGAAGATGGACCAAGTACAGTGGGGCATACAAATGTTTGCCTTTTATGTGGCTGTTCATGTTTTTATGTGTTTAGTTGGACGACGAACTGTTGGATGTTGCGCTCATACAATGACTGTAGTTTGGTATCTAGGATGGGCCAGACATCAACCAAATATTTTAGCACCCGCAGGTTTTCTTGATGGCATTTTGATTAGGGATGATGAGGAATAAATATAAAAGAATATATTTTGTATTTTTTTAAATCTAACTATATAAAATAGGTAGGACCTATAACCTACCACTAGCATATAATTAATCAAATATATTTATAACTGACTAAGATTATTAAATAAATATACCTTTGAACATTTATTTACGTAGGTACCTTATTTATTTATTGTATGTTTTGCGTTCAGAAATGCTCATGCATACTGCACTATCAAGGAGAGATAGTGCAGATAATTATGTGGGACGCCAACCCACTAAAACTTCACGGTGTCCTCCTCTCCGCTTTAGGCGGGAACACGGGCACGCGTTATCACTCATCCGTCACCGGACCCTCCTCTGGGGAATACCCCCCGTCACCGGCGCACCAGAACACATGGCACGCTGTGACCACCCCAGGAATCAACACAGCCCTGGGCTCCAGACAACCCCGCATCTGGGCACCAAAGGGGACCAACCCCTTGCGACGAGTCAGATAAATGGCCCCGTCGCCTACCATTTTTCACCCGCAAAGGATAGGGAGAGCGGCCAACAACATACCAACACTCCTCTTGCCTTGCGGTCCCACCGCGCCCGCCATCAAACGGTGGCGACCCCGTTAAGGCCGCAGAAGGTAGAGAGAGCGTCGCGCCCAATACCGGCACTCCTCTCCCGCTGCGGCCTCAGTTGCGATGTAGCCCAAGCGGCGCCGCAACCTTGGTCGCTACGTCGTCGGATTTTCGGCAAAAGCCCTGACGAGAAGCCTTTTTTCGGGTTCCTCTGAGCTTCATCGTGGGGGTCAAGCCACGGTTACTGAGCCCCCCCCCCCTCGTCAATGCGGGAACCCACCGGGGAGGATTTACGTAGGTACCTACGTCGCATTTGGGACGCAGACCTACGCACGTCGCGGTCAGCTAGGCATAAACTTATTACGTTGTCAGTAGTTTATTTTACTCTACTTAAACATCTATCAATGATATTAAAAGTGTTAGGTAGGTATTTCTATATTTATGTTTCGGATAGGGTCTGTTGTTGACAAAACATAACCTCTTGAACTTTGAACTTGAATACCTTTAATTCCTGACCTCCTATAGAAGTATAACTTAAGACAAAACTGTTCAGGAATACAAACTCTATATTTTTACATTATTTTCATCGGTAGACGCAAAAAGAATGTCAACAAAAATTTGTTCGGGAGCTTGCCAATGTTCTTTTGCGACAAACCAACAACAAATCGCGTGCATTTGAAATTCAATTTGTGAAATAAATTGTAAAAGGTTTTTTTTACAATTTATTTCACAAATTGAATTTCAGATGAACCGTCAATGAATTTCCTTTTATTCTTTTTCACTCAAATAATCTTTTTACGGTTATCTTTTTTAAATGTATTTTTTTTCTACTTCATTGCGAAAAGAGGTTCGTTTATGAAGAGGTGGAAAAACGTAGCTGAATAATGGCGAAATCGTTTAAAAAAACAGTATTAATATCCTGGTACCTGCTGTTTTAATGGGATGTATTCTCCTAATACAAAAAATTATATTAATTTAAAAAAAATCACAGAATTACTGAAAATTAACAAATTTCTGCCGACAACCGAATTTTAAGTTGTATGGTGAAAATTGCCCAGTTTAATACACGATTTTTCCCCTATGGGCGAATTTCACCAATGAAACAAACGCGATCATATAAATCGGGCGTGAAATTAGGATTGACAGGTGAAGCAAATTGGTAGGCTACACATGTTAGCCTTCAGAAACCTTTTCAAAATTAACATAACACACAAAACATTACGCCAGGTTTCCCCGAAGGATCGCCTCAGAGGTGAACTACAGTATTTTATCTCACGAAGCGACGCGTGCTTTACTTGTGGTTACCACGTGTACAAACACGCTGTGAATGTGTGTGTAAGTGCTAGGTACCGTCCCAGACAATGGCAAAGTCGTACGCATACACACACCCAGTGTATGCGTGTGTGCGTTATGTGCCAACGCTACTCGTTTTCACGCACACATTCACTGAGTGTTTGTACACTTGGTTAACACTAGTAAAGAGCGAGCCGCTTCGTGAGACAAAAATACTATACATAGGTACATAGGTTTAGTACACCCACATTTCGCCAGTTATGTAAGTTCCATGTAAAAGGGTGCGAGCTTATTGCCATCAACCAGGCACAAATCCCAACCCAATAACACTGCCCGACCTGGGAATCGAACCCAGGACCTCGTGCTCAGCAGTAGCGCTTGCGACCAACGAGGCAGTCAAAAGAAACAGTAAGTTTGAACTATTATAGTAGGGATAGAAGCTTATACTGCCTTACTGCAATATTTACCAACATTTTACTTTATGTAAGGAAACAGTAGATATAATGAGCAACTGTCTCTGCTCTTTACAAGTACAATCGGATACACAAATAAGGGCATTGTTACGAATAAAAAACTGCTCCACTTTCCTTAACAATAACAAATAAGATAAATTTCTCGAGACACTGTATTGTGGTTGTGCTTTCAATTTATTACGTTGTCTTCTATCTCTATCGGGGAAAAATAAAAAAGTTTTTGAACTCAATTATTCACATAAAAAAAATTTTGTTATATTCTTGTTTTACCATGCTAAAACCGCTTACTTATGAAGGGTTGCAAAACAAAAATTCTTTTGTTGGAAGGAATATTTTGGTACAGCGATCGCGTTTTTTGTGGCTTACCTACTCGACGCCTTTTTGTGTCTATTCTATAATTATATAACCAAATAGAATCCATGTTGCCATAAAAAGCAAAAACTACCCAACCCGCAAAATCTTTTAGTTATATTACATACTGCGCAAATCGATCTGAGGCAAAGTCATTCCGTAATAATTTCCTACTCATTTCAACAGCAAGGAAAACGGCTCAATCATTATTTTGCTAGACAAGCTTCAGGCGTTTTAAAAATACATTTCAGACTGAAAAATATTATCCTAAAATTCTCTTTGTTATAATAATAAATCATTTCCACATTCTGTTTACTCTCCGAATCTGTATGGAACAGTTACTGCAGCATCCAGTGTCAATTTAATGGCCATCTAAAATTTATACTTCCATGGATGAAGAGTAGGTACCGTGCCAAGATATTAATGCCGCTATAATATCGTACGTATACTAAAGTTTACGATCAATCCATCAGTGTATCAAAACATCAACAAACAAGATTATTATCGACGCTAGTTGGGATTTAAACCATATTCAGTAAAAGACACGTTTTATTTCACATAGGTGCACGGTTCCAATTGGTTGTTTCCTATGGAAAAGAGCCGGCAAGAAATTCCACGGTTAACTCTTTTAAAAATATTTGACTTTTATGAATAGTCAATGGTCTATAAAAGACCTATTGACTATTTGTTAAGCATATGGTACTTGTGGACAGGCCTGCACTGTCCTCCCATACCTATATATTTTTAAAAGAGTAACCGTGGAGTTTCTTGCCGGCTCTTTTCCATAGGAAACAACCAATTGGAATTTTATTTCTACAATCTACAAGGCCGGACGTTCTCACATTAACAACATATAAAAGAATCAAGGCAAAAAAAAACAATTTAAACAATTTAAAAATTATTGCCATTTCAACTGAATAAATAATTAGAGCCTTTTTAATTTTGTGAACTTGCAGTTTCTACGTTAAAAATAAGATATAATAAATAGATACACAGCATAATTATGAAACAAAAAGTTGTGGTCATATTTAAGAGACCATCAAACTAAACAACTTTCTCGAAGGGACCAGAATCGTAATCGTGAAAAAATTCTGAACTGTCCCATACAAAACTTTAATACCTACTCGACCCAAATATATGGGCTGATTATTTTTTCACAATTGCGTTGTTCGTTCCATGGAGAAAGTTCAGTTTAATAGTTTGTACCACACCCCTAAATATTACCACACCTTTCTGTTAAATGATGTATTTCTCATATCTTATTTGTATCTATGATATCAAAATCTGAAACATCATCAAAATATTTCATTTCACATAATCCTACGTGCCCATACTTACGAAACGTCAGAAGCTAGGTGCACGGTTCCAATTGGTCGTTTCTTATGGAAAAGAGCCGGCAAGAAACACAATGGTAACTCTTTTCAAAATAATTTGGCTTTGACAATGTTCTCAAATGACAGTGTTAATAGGTAGGGGAGGATATACGCCATATTATACATTGCGTATGTACATACATTAAAAACAATGCAGAATTTACACACTAACCCACACTCACCCCCGCTAGTCATTACACTTAACAGAGCATTGTGTATGAGTGCCACAGTCAAAGTAGTGACATTACCCTTGACATAATGGCGATAATATGGTGAATTGTGAATATCACTTTTGGCAAGCGAACGAGATATTATGGCCGTTAACTAACATCATACATTTAAACGATGCGATCAAAGCATAATAACATCTCATATAATTCGTGAAATGGCTGTTATGGACAGACGAAAATGCTTCAATTGGTGTCAAAATAGTTTGAGATTCAGTGTTTTCATTTTTGTTATTACAGTTAATGTAACAGTCATTGATTTGCTTTATTAATTATTAAATAGTATAACACCCTGTTTTACCCAGAGGTTTACAGGTGTGGATGTCTACCTATTGTAAACCCACATATAGCCAGTTATCTGAACTCTTTCATATACTATAAAAACGTTTATAGACTTGTGAAACTATCCATCAGTAAACAAATTTCAATAAGTTTTATCTTTTGTATGTAAAGAAAAAATTAATGTCCGTTACACATATTTAATGTTAGTGTTAACCTATCTGTCAGTCTAAACGTTTCCGTTTATGTCTTGAAAGTATTCCCATCAGTTTCCGTTGATAGATAAAATAATGCTCACACATTTCATCGCTTGCATAAAAACTGCGTAAAATCATTCTTCTCAAATAATATAAGTTACTAACTAAGTAGTGGGTAGTTCTGCCTGTCTCTAATTTGTCACAACTTGTAACTCATACTTAACTATAGCTTTGAAGCAAGCACAGTCGTTACTTTTTTCTTTTCAGCATAGTCATCAGGTCAAATAAAGTGGTTTTGTCGCTTTAATGAACAGGTTTGAGCGCTTGCTTCTGCAGTTAAACAGCTTAAATTCATTGACAAAACGCAAGGTGTATTTTAAATGAACGTCGATGCGCCGTGATCTAATTGTCATTTTTGACGGTAGTTATCTGTCATCATTGTGTTCACCCAAATGCATTAAGATGCGCAAAGGGTGTACAATATGTTTTAAAAAAAATCTTCACAGAAAAGCGGGTCCTATTGTTGTTTAAAATAAAAGTACAAATTGTGATAGAAGACTTGTAGCATCACTGCATCACTAAAGAATTGCAGAGTTAAATTTCAGCATGAGAATCCACTTTTGCTACACCTCTTTTACATAATGTACAGACATAGAACGTGGCAGACACGTGTCGGCATGGCACAAACGCTGAAACTAAAGTTGCATAAATTTGTTATCCATTACGTGCCAGTCGTGTCGTGTCGGTTTACATACGAAAGATTTGAAAAGATCTTAGATGAAACAGTCTGTGTAAGTCACGTCTGCCAGTACAAGGAAAAGGCTTAAGTAACCGCAGTTTTATACCTTGATTTGCCAAAGGACGAATTAGTGCCCCATTTGGCACAAATGAGGGTAAAATAACCTGAAGTTCTCTAACACGTTAAGCAGAGCAACAATTAGTACCAAAGGACTACTTAGAACTAATTTTAGTTAACCCAAAATTGTGTAGGCCTAACATTAGTGCTGAGTTGTCATTATGGTGACGTCAACTTTGACCGTTCATTCTTTTTTCATAGTTTAGGCTGGCTCGTACTTACTTGAAGTCGCTAACCCCTGATAAATGAAACGACGCTAATCTTTAAGATGTTCTTCAAAAGTTTATCTGTGGATACAATAAATGTAGGAGTGACACTTAGGGAGGCATATGTCCAGCAGTGGACTAATATAGGCTGATGATGATGATGATGACACTTAAAATGGCGACGGTACTATAACGACGATGCAAAAGTTTTTTCTCGTGTATGAAATCTGACAGATTCGAATATCTTGATACAAGTGCGAAAATCTTGAAGGAATGCAAAGTGAAAGCACGCGTGTTATACACGCATATCACATTGTGAACCTAAAAGTCGTGCAATAAGAGCCACTTTTCAAACAAGTGTTTTGTTTTATGCCCTGTTGATGGCAATAGGCTCGCCCCCTATTACATGGGACTTAAAAACATAACTGGCGAAATGTGGGTTTACTATAGGTACACCTCTGCCAACCCTTCGGGGAAACCAGGCGTGATGTTATGTTATGTTTATGTTTTGCAAATATGTGCAGACAATATAGCAAAACTCAACTCAACTTCACTGTCTCTCAACTCAACTTAATAAAATTGACAGAAACTCATTGATGCTAGAATTTTGCTCTCAGTAGTTGTGTTGTATTTAGCGAATGTTCGTGCAAGCGTGCCCTAATGTCTTCTTTATGAAGCCTCCTTAGTTCATTACGAATTACGCGGATCTTAACTCATCTTATGAAGGGAACAAAGCCGTCTTTTAGCAATTATAATTACGCGAGGGATTTACTCAAAAGACGTATGTATCTTACATCACTCCTTGCCTGTACTAATATTATTTTCTCATTTTCAGGGACCTGCGATGTCTAAGGAACACGATACATACCAACCTCATGTCTACGTATATACTGTCTGCTTGCAGTTGGGTGTTAAACTTAGCTTTACAAGTAAGTACTGGTGTATTATCTAATAGACATTATCTGTAGATAGTGTATGTAAATATTGGCTTGGCGAAGGAATGAGATGATAGCGATTATGTTGAACTTTTGATTTATACGACGGAAATTTAATTTGTACAGTCTAGCTGTGTGTTCTGAAGGCCGATTTCCGTATTTGAAAACGTTCAAAATCTAGTCGTAATCTAATCTCTGTGGCATTCAATGTCAGAAACTTGCCAAAAATGTATATATATGTGAAGATTGAGACTGAGATCAGACTGTGAACGTTATTTTACTAACGGGAATTATCCCTCTGATTGAGACAGTTTTATTTAAAACTACGTGTTCGTACCCGGCGTTGTTCGGGGTGAATTTCATACAAAAATAGCATCCAAATTGCCAGTTCTTCCCGGTGGATTTTCCTGCTGCATGGGTGCAGCCGCTTTGAATTGATGCGCGGACAAACATTTTTGTCAACTGATTTGAATATAAATAGATGGCCTTTGTTTTTTATTTTGTTCAGCAATGAGGTTTGCTATCAAACACGCGAAGCCACTCAAGGAGGAATCGGGGTGTCTCAAAGTTTTTGTCTTTTCTCTAAATTCAATACCGACTAACGAAATACTGCTCGTCCAGTCGCATTCGCCCGCGGCCTTTTCTGGCAGCGAATCGCTGCTGGAAGAGCAGCGATAAAATCGCAATAAAGCGATACAGTCGTGACGTTGCCGATGGTCGTATACCTTTCTCCACTTAACCACGATTCTGCATCGCTACTATCGCGATACAGGATCGATAAAGTCTCGATTCATCATCGAACAAGCCGCGATTCGGAAATCTTAAAAAGACGTGCAGTATCGACCGACCGTAGTTAACAAGATAATCATAATTACTGTCATTTCTGTGTGATGTTGATAAACTAAATAAAAGCATTATTTTTCTAATAATAGTAATTCATTCAGCTTAGGTACATAGTATACCTAACTACGAATCTTTTTCATCACAAAGCTTTCTGTCAACACACATTAGCAACATTGACACAAAGTAATTTATCAAAAATGCTTAAACGACAAGGTGTCATTTGCAAGTTTTCTTATTAAAACATTTTATAAATTCAGAAGCCAATGGACTTGAATTAAGAATGCAGGGTTTTTTTTTTGTGAATACAAAACTATTTTAATAAAATACGAAGATTCCGTTATAGATTTTTCCAACATTGCACTCATTCCATTTTCGTATTTCATCATGTTATTTATTATGTGTTAAGCACATAATAAAACATCTTAACCATTATTAAAAATGCGAAAAAAAGTCTGTTTGTTTGTTACGCTTTGACGCCAAAACGGCTGAACGGGTTTGAATGAAATTTGTCACTCTGATAGAACATGACCTGGGCAAGGACATAGGCTACTTTTCATCCTAAACTGCAGACGGAGTCGCGGGTAACAGCTAGTAGTTTACACATTTGAGGATAGTTGCTCAATATAATAACTTTTGAATGAAAGACTTTTGACCTCCAATACGATATTTTACGTGTTCAAAAGCTCCAAAAATATGTTTTTACGGAAAATGTTACCTATACCTATTAGGTCACATTTTACGTGCAACCATAATCACTCTCGTTTTGGTTTTGTTTTGTTCACGTATTATTTAGAATTTTCTCAATACTTGACGGCAGTGGTTTGGTGCGCATTCAACTCATTGTTAACTTCAGTGACAATAAACTTCACTACAGAAGATGAATTGCCTTGTTATTTTTAATAAAAAACTATTACTAAACGTTTTTTTTTAATCTTATTTTTTCTCAATACCTTGCAAAATTTTAGAAGATATTATCGATTATATTATCAATTATTATCGACATAAAGATTTTCACTATTCACTATGAAATTTAACACGAAAACCGCAAAACAATGAATAATAGTTAACTATATTTATTAAATTATTTCAGTTCCTTGTTTTATGCAATATTTACCGCTCGGCAAGCTGTTTATTCGCCAACTTCTATTGTATTATAAAACAACTATACTTACTAAAATTTAAGCAGTTGTCAAAAACAAAACAGAGATGTTAAAGTTAAACTTCAATGAATAAGTTATAACTAGTAGTTAGTAACTTAAAGGCACTTTAAACGCAACCGCTTCAATCTATTCTTGAAGGGCTCCAACTCACAATACCTTGATTACACATACATTTTATCTCATAAAAAGTAAAAATTCAGGCATATTGAATATATTTTTCACGATGCGGTTCTGCGCCAGCCGCATCTTCTAGAGTGTACTTCAGCTGCCATTTAAAACCCTACTGGTTTACATTCAGAAACCGTCCTACCGCATGCGGGCACGGGGTTTTGAAAGTTTGGTCCCTCGACTCCCGATCTATCAAGTTGCTTGAAATTCCTACAAAGCAGATGCGGTTATCGCTCCACCGTATTCACATCAACTCTCAACAACCAAATGAATTTTTATGGTATGCACAAGCACGGGCTGTATTTCAACGGTAAAACTTCCACACATTTTCAAGTACTTTCCAAGTTTCGCAATACAAAGTTAATTATTCTGTCAACAACTACGTAAATATGCAAATTTACTTATTTGAGAATAGTGGTAAACCATACTGCTTGGCACGAGTAGGTACGTACCTAATTTGTATGCATCAACAATTTACAAAAGAACTATAAACAAAAGTTAGTTCCAAGAAGTTGGTTGCCAACATAACGAACATTGTATAGAATGTTCTAGTAGGGACGCGAAGGAAGTATTTCAAAATTAATTGATATCCCTTTGGCGGCTAATGAACCAGTCATGAATAAAAATACGTGACGCGGATAAAAGAGATTTGAAAGTCAGGGCTTTGATTATGGAGCTACAAATTAAAACGTCGCCGTCGTTAATTTAGAATTTACTGCCATGAAGGATTTCATTCACGTCTCAAGCAAGTCTTTGAACTTACTTTTATTATCTAGCGTTCAGTTGCGATTCATAAAATGCACGCAAGTTATTTCGTTCAGTTTATCTAGATCTAAAAACTTTATTGTAAAGAAAATATGCGATGAAAATGTGTTTAGAATAACAAAGAAATCATGCCAGATTTTTATTTACGATAATAAATATCTGATCAAATATTTATAGATTTAGAGAAGAAAATTCCACTTTTCGGTGTACCTGTCAGCAAACATGCCATAAAAACTGCTGATGTATAAAATAAAAACCTAGGTTCTTTATTCATTTCATGTCAAAACAATCCGACTCGAATGTGGTACGCTCCAAAAGCTATCCATTTTCCCTTAAATATGTTTTCTAGAACTAAATCTATCAATCACACAAATCTTTTTCTGAAATACTTTATTACCCGAACGATCCTATATCACTGGCTTGCTTCGCAAATATCTTCATGTTTGACGTCATGAGTGAAGTTCTAATAAATGATGTAACCTATGGATACGAGAATGTTCTAAGTAGGGTTACGGATATTGACGGCGGTTGTTCTACCAAGGTACTTATATTACCAACTGGCATTCGTTCCCCAAATAAAGTCATAGAAAGTTTTCTCCAATATGTAGGAAAAAGGTTGGAATGTCGAGTCGTTTATTGTCTTCCGAAAATGGAGAGGATTTCGTCTTTGTTCTAATATTTTGTTCGAGAACGGCGACTACTCGAATTGGGTTGACCACCTAATTAATTAAACTCCCTAATTAAATCCTAACTCTAGTAAATGCTCAGGAAACAAAAGTTCCTCTGTAATAAGGCATCATACGTGGACAAGGGTCGTGACGATGCTTTTAATTAATCTAGAAGAGTGCCCTCCGCGTTGACAACTGGCTTTTCATCTCTCACAGCGTAATTGAATCCGTAACAGCCTACACATCAAAGATAAAAAATGTGTAAGCCTCTGTTTGTTTCCTGAAGGCCTTTGTGTAGAATGGAGCTTGGAAATATTTCAATATCCTTTGATGGATAGAATCATCTAACAGAACGAACCTCTTCTTTAAGGTTATATGTAGGAACCTACTAAAGTTGTAGAAAGTAGTTCAAGTTTGAAAATATATGGCCTTTTTTTAAGTTCCAATCTTGTGCACACAGTAAAGTGGCGACCCTTTTCTTGATATTTTAGCCACTTCTCGCATACTCTAAGGAAAACACTTATGTCGTCCCGCCAAATCTTACGTGGTTCGACAAATATTTCCGAAGACAAAATATTCGCGTCATCTTAAACATCAAAGTGGTTGAAGTCTATGACTGAAGGTACTCTACATTGTGTATGAGCAGATAAAAATACTATAAGGACATAACTGACAACATTTTCGCACATTTTTAATGGAACAACCAACTATTCTTAAGTGCAGTAACAATTTACCATCACCATATAATGCTATTACTGCTCGTTGGTTTAGTGGTCGCAAGAGCTACTGCTGAGCATGAGGTCCTGGGTTCGATTCCCAGGTCGAGCAAAGTGTTATTGGGTTTTTCTATCTAGAATTTCTCAGTAGCAGCCCGGAGTCTGGATACAAATCCAGACTCCGGGCTGCTACTGAGAAATTCAGCCCGGTTAATGGCAATAGGCTCGCCCCCTATCACATGGTACTTAACCATAACTGCCTTAATGTGGGTGTACTATTGGTACTCCTCGTATCTTGCGGGGTGGTATCACGAATACACCGAAGGACCTTTTTTATTTTAGAAAATGTTTATAGTGCGCTGAGCACGTTAGTTGGTCGAGTTAAGAACAGTAAGTCTCGCGAAAACCGATACACGGAAGTATGGCGCTACTGTGCTCATGTGTAGACGAATGAACGTGAGAATGCAGATCACTTAATGAAATCAAACCCGTATTATTTCACATAATACACATAAAAGCTTAATTACACGAAGTGGGGTGAAAATAAACTATCATAAAAATCCCTAAGATTTAATGCAGTAGGTACAACCCACCATCTAAAGAATGGTACGTAACATTTTATATTATAAATTAAGGCTTTTTGTTTCAGTCTGTGATCACATTGTTCTTCTAAACTTGGCAACGGATTTAGATGTGGTTTTCACCTTGATTTAGCGAATTTATTCCAAAAGGTTTAATTTAATGTGTATTCAACTTATATTTACTTCATAAAGAAATATCGATGTATATTTAACACCATATTTCGCAAACAAATGTGTTTTTTACTTCCCTGTAAATACTACGACTCGCAGCTTATATCTCGGAAAATCGGATCGCCATATGAAATAAACCACAACTTTTTGTTACCGGGAAGCTGCAGTTAACTGCCAGTAATTAATAGGACACTTTCAGCGAATAATGGCCAGTTTAAATCTTACATAAATGTGCTTGGATACTGCTTGATTACATCTATAAGGTTCATGATTTCAAACACTTGTTTTCGAAAGTTTTGAGTAATGTTAACTAGAGCTATGACTTTTGTTTTCCCTTTCGTCTCTGTCAGCAGGCTGTATCTCATGAACCGTAATTCAATTCAATTCCTTTATTTCAATCAACAATTGGATCATAATTAATAGTATGAAGTACAAAATAAAATATTTAAAAAAATAAAAATAAAACAAAACACACAATTTCATTAATATACAACCTGTTTTAAAACTCTAGGGTTATATTCTGTAGATGAAAATAATGCTAAAACTCCTAGAATAGTTGGTCCAAAAATGCACAGTTTCGGACATATCATCAATCATAACATGTGTGTAGGTATCTAAGATTCATTGAAAAATACGAGTAATTCTTTTTTTTTCAAAATCAAAATCTAATATTTTATTTCACATAAACCTACATGGGCACTTATGAAACTTCAGAATCTAGGTGCACGGTCCCAATTGGTCGTTTCATAAGGAGAATAGCAAGAAACTCCATGGTTACTCTTTTAAAAATATTTGTCTTTTACAATGTTTTTAAATTACAGCGTTAATAGGTATGGGAGGACAGTGTAGGCCCGTCAACAAGTACCATATATTTAACAAATAGACAATGGTCTATAAATTTACAGTGTACAAGGCCTACAACGTTCACACATTTACAAAATATAAAATAATCTAATAAAGTAAAGTAAAAAAACTAATTTAAACCAAAAGCCATGAATGGAGAGTTGAAATTAAAATTGTAGGTATATAATGTCTGTAAAGGTGATAATGTAATTCAAACAAATCATTCATATTATATTTAAAGGTAAGAAATGCGATGTTGACATATTTCACGTAAGGGTGTTTGTTTTACATTAATAATCGTGACTTTGTCAAATTATTTTTTATGAAAATTAAAACAAAAAGGATGATTGAAACATAATTCATATGCTAGTTGATTCTTTGATATGGTCTCAATCATGCCCTGGAGTTATGGGATATAAAAAAAAACAGGTTGTATAGTAATAGGTAGACAGTTGAAAATTTCACAGTATGTGTCTTTCTATTGCCTCTACAAAAACATATATTTAAAATGAAATAAAGTAAACGTATTAAAAAAAATAAGAAATGTAAAATATTGTACGGTGGCACGGAACCCTTCGTGTGCGAGTGCGACTCGTCGGTATTTTTACATTACTTTATTACTTTACTACTGTCTTATTTAAACTAGAAAACATATAATCTGGTTCTAATTGTAAACTTCAACCCGCGTCCTAAGGATCTGACAGTCGACCATACGATCATAACAGTGTTATTATGTCCATAAATCTTATGTTATTTATTATTTTACTATGTTTGACATTTCATTTTGTGTCCATTTATACAATTTATAACATATCGTGGAAATAGGCTACGTGGCGTAATTCGTATCTCTTGATCATAAAGACCCTTCCATATATTCAATCAGAATTTTATATGGGCTTCATAAAACTAAACATACGTATATATTTATCCTTTACCAACTCGTGAAAGCTAATGTAAATATTTTAATATATCGACATTTTACTAGACAATGGTGAACACGGCTGACACACTTGTAAATGCGTTTTAACATAAAACATATTATCATCATGTTAATTGAAAATTTAATTCACTTGAGTAGTAGTCAGGATTATTTTAATTTTATTATAAAATTGTATAATTTATACAGATACGACATATTAGTATTGAGTACAAAGGTTCGATTACACTTGGGGAGACCTACAATGTGGAGACAACAATACGACACTAAATGAAAATACTGCCAATACTAGTGCATATGAAGGAGTATTTTAAAACTATCAAATAAATCTAAGATTTTTGTTTCAAACAACTACAGTCCGTCTTCGAGGGAATGCGTTCCTGACACCTGTCAGTTTCATACAAACGTTCACGTGTTTTGCGAATTTAATCTTTGTTAGTTACTAGAATTGTCGCACTGACATTCTCTCGATGGCTGCACGTGAAGCGTGACCACCATAGAAACGGTTTTTGTCAACGGAAGAATAGACTACATGACAGATGAATAAAAAAATCTGTCATTTTGTCTATTGTATCTGCAACTTTGTCTATTCTTCCATCGACAAAACACGGTATTGCTACGCGTGCTGATGGTTATGCAGCAAAGACAAAAAGTAATGACTGTGCCTGCTTCAAAGTTATAAAAAAGTATATGTAACAATTTGTGACAAATTAGACAAGCAGAACTACCCACTACTTAGTTCGTAACTTATATTATTTGAGAAGAATGATTATACGCAGTTTCTTTGCAAGCGATGAAATGTGTGAGTATTATTTTATCTATCAACGGAAACTGACGGAAATAAATTCTAGAAATAAACGAAAAAGTTCAGAATGACAGAGAGGTTACCACTAACACTAAATATGTGTAACAGGCAGTCATATTTTTTACATACAAAAGATAAAAACATGTTGATATTAGTTTACTGATAGATAGTATTACAAGTCTAAATACGTATATATAGTATAAGAAAGAATTCAGGTAACTGGCTATATGTGGGTTTACAATAGGTAGATATCTACACCTCTAAGCCGCTGGGGAAAACAGGGTGTTCTAATATTAAATAATTAATAAAGAAAATCAATAACTGTTGCATTAACTTTAATAACAAAAAGGGAAACAATGAATCTCAAACTATTTTGGCACTAATGGAAGCATTTTCGTCTATCCATAACAGCCATTACAATGATAATTAATAAATGATATGAGATGTTTTTATGTTTTTATCGCATCGTTCAAATGTACGATGTTAGTTAACGGCCATAATATCTCGTTCGCTTGCCAAAAGTCATATTCTTGAGTCGACAAAACCCGATGGAGTGACATCCATCAGTAGGGTTTTGTCAATCAAATGGCTATGGTGATTAAAACATTGGATATATTTGATTAAATTTTTGTACACATTCTAGGAACGTCTTCTACATATAGATTAAAGAAAACAAAGTCGGGTTAGTTACACCACTTAAAACTCAAGTAAGGCTAGACCAATTTCTATGACCTTTGATTAGTTAGATTTGTCTCCGGGCCGAAAAGCAGAATAATTATAAAAACATGAGAAAAAATCACGAAAAAAAAAGAAAGCTATTTAGATATACAAAGTTTAAATTATTGTTGTATCGTCGTCTCCACCGTGTTTACTCAACAATACCTAGGTAATCATTTTGTTTTTAGGGAGTCCCAATGGCTGCCTTGTTTCCACCACAGGTAGAGCCTAGACTCATCTAGGCTCAGCTGGCACAGGAGCGCGGGAATTGGCTCAAGCAAAGAGAGACGTATGCCCAGCGGTGGGTTAACTCGGGCTGTGGATGATGATGATGATGATGAAGAGTCAGATCAATCTTAACTCGATGCGTTTTGTTTCAGAACTGGTCTGACGAGGCCCAACAAGATCAAACGTCGTGTATGATTCTGGTCATATGCATGCACTACTTTTACCTCACTAATTTCTTCTGGATGCTTGTAGAAGGTAAGAAAAAGTAAAATATTGATCGCCGGTCGCTAAGCAATCAGCCGAGCAATTCTGTAAAAATCTCACCGTGAAAACTTCGGTGAAGTAAGCTGTCATTCCAGCTGCATGTCGATTCTGTAAAAATCTTGCCGTGATCCCATCTTGGTCAATCACGCTCACTTCACCTAAGTTTTCACAGTGAGATGGTTACAGAATAGCACTACATATGCTTTGGATTGACAATATTGACAGCTCGCTTCATCTTAGTTTTCACACTGAAAATTTTACAGAATAAACCCGGCCGGCAGGTCTAATAAATGTTCTGGTTTAATTGAAAGGTCAAATAATTGATTCAATGTATTTGCATAAAACTCCAGTTTTTACGATATGCCGTTTGGATTCAAAGAATATGTATTGACATACAAAGAATTTGAATGAAATATGAATAACATTTAAAGGGACTTAGAATAATCCGGCGCTCCAGACTACTGAAGTAGGTTCGCGAGTGGTTGCGCGTGCACGTTTTGGTAGGTATTTAAACGTAGTAATTATTTTAATCATTTTATCAAGACAAACTAAGCGAATTGTGCTAAACAATCTTACTTGTGTATTATTAATATAACAAATAGGAAAAAACACATTTGTTTTGTAGCTATGAGATTGATTAAACATTACGACTTTTCGTAATGCTCTTTTCGTTACCCTTTGAGATTTTTTTCTATTCAACAAGGTTAATCTTACCGTGTGTTATTGAAAGCGATTGCGTGTCCGCCAAGTCCTTAAATAAGTTTTACTGAATTTTATAGTAAAATTTCAGTAAATATGTTCCTTGCCTTAAACACTACAATTAAAGGCAGCATCTGAATCAGAATACAGTGACAATACATAATTAAACATTATGTAAGAGTATATAAACAACTTCGTTATGCTTAGTACGTAGCTCATCAGTGTATTTTTTTTACTAACGACTAAATCCTTGCAGGCCTGTACCTGTACATGCTGGTGGTGGAAACATTCACTGCTGAGAACATTAAGCTGAAGGTGTACACCACCATTGGATGGGGTGAGTTTTAGTAACTTTATGTTATGTTCTGTCATGTGTATATTTATAAAATACTGCTTATTTAATATTTATGGCGTTGTCTCGCTCTAAATGGAGTCTAACCCCACTCAGACTGCGCTAACCCCATAAATGTAACATCTTAATAAAGTGAGCACAATATTTTCAATATCACGTCGTCAGCCGCGGTTGCTGGCCGAACCGCGCGCGCGAAGTAACTTACTGTGCGAGGCGCCGCTCACGAGTGCACTCCGCACTCTCAACCTCATTGCTGTTGACTTGGACATATTCTGTTGCACATTGGGTGAATTTACAAGAACAGCTACCTTTAGAATTAGCTATGGTTAAAACAGTGGAACTATTTAAATTTTCAGTGTACTACAATATTGTATTGGGTCTAGCCTGTAAGGATATTTGTATGTTTAGAGTGAATAAATAAATAAATATTTTTAATTATAAGTTTTTTTCCGTAAATTCCCATTAGTACAAATACCCATTTTGGACGGTAGTACAACTTTTAAACTGGCTGTTATTTTATAACAGTTGCATCGTTATAAGTTTTAGTTTCTGCAGCTTCTCCGTGCAGCAACTCCAACACAGAGTATTTATCCAGTGAAGTTTATTTATCAAACCCACACACTTCAATGCTTTTCAGTAGTAACTACATTACAATTTCTTTTTGTTACACTTGCTTTAAAACTTTTATGAACCTTAAATATTAAGAAGTAGGTACTTAGTAATGTATGATCATCCGCATGTATAATCATTGAGCACTGGCTTGATTTTCAGACTAATAATAATGAAAGTCACAATTTCAAAGGTAGGTATATAATATTATATAAGGTGGCTGGCATCGACGCGCAAACTGAAACCATGAATTTCAGAACACATGATTCTATACCCCTAGCGTAGAAATTTTTGGTCGGTTATCAAAAACTATATCAGCTGTTTCATACAAAAGTGAAATACCTACGCGGTCAAAATATGAAAAAAATCAACTATAACCTTTTCTATGTGCCGGGATCCAACGCAAACCTCTGACACTTCGCCGTTTTGCCAAAGCTCTGTAGGTAGTATAACAAAATATCGAAGCGTAATGAATTGAAATGATCAAATTTCAAAAAAGATGTAAAAGTATGTATAGTATCGGACTCGTAATATTTTGTTATTTTGGTCTGTTGTCGTTGTCATATATATAGACGGTTAGTCATTAGATAAATGATTGGTCTCGCTGAGCTCGACTATATACCGACTAATGCGGCAACTCATTATTGTATTGTGTGTAAGACATCGCCATTCGACATTTGTCAGTTGACATTGAGAACTAGTGTGCGTGAAGAATTGTGTTACCATTGCTCAACTGTTGCCAGAGTTAATGGGAAAAACATTTTATGCTGTGGTCTATTAGTTAAGTTATAAATACCTATAAGAGTATTTCAGAAAATACTTAAAAAATAACAATAAATTAAAAGCACATGTATAAATATATTTGTGTATAGGTTAGGCGTATGTATATTCTTTAGAAAAAAGGAAGGTTTGCATCAATGATTACGCTTCATTTTTAAAATACTTTTTTTTTACATACGACGTATATTTTTTATGTTTTTGATCAGGTTCCTTGGGGAAAGTTGTACAGTTTCATGGGCACAATCACTCCTTGAAATAGTGGCAGCTAATATTTTTACACATTATTTAATAACTTATAGAACTAGGTGTATGCAATAACTAGGTTAGAAAAATGAAATAGGATATATAATAAAATATAATTCACATTCAAAAAATCTAAACCACGGGGAACTTGACTCTTGTATACGCGGCATCACTCAATGACATAAAATAACATGAACCCTAAAGGTTCATATTATGTCATGTTGAAATTTCGAAATTATACTAAACATACTGATGGTGTGTGATCCCCAGTGTCGTTCTTATTTCTTGTAGTATTATTGTAACACAGTTTCACTACGCGAACTGGCATTTTACTTCGGATTATGCCCAAAATTTAATAAAACATTCGGCACGTGCACGTGACAGACAGCTTGCAGTGAGACAGGCTCGGGTACGCCAACTTCGGCATGGTATTTGTTGCCGCAATTAACAAGTACGCCGGCGGTATCTAGTCAAAAGGGTCAAGGGTTAGTCTTCGAGCAATGTCCACTGCCACTTAAGTTTGGCAATTCTTCGGACTATATCGGTTACTTTGGTTCTCCTGCGGATCTCTTCGTTTCTGATTCGATCACGTAGGGTAACTCCAAGCATAGCCCTCTCCATTGTCCTTTGAGTGAAGTAGCTTTCTGATAAGGCCCATTGTGAGCGACCACGTTTTAGGGCCATAGGTCATCACTGGCAACACGCACTGTTCAAAGACTTTCGTCTTGAGACACTGCGGTATGTGGGACGAGAAGATATTCCGTAGCTTTCCGAACGCTGGCCAGCCGAGTCGGATTCGACGATTGACCTCTTTCTCGAAGTTGGACCTACCTAACTGGACAATTTCTCCTAGGTAAAAATATTCGTCTACGACTTCGAGTGCAGCGACTCCGTTCTTCGTGAGAGTGGGTGTTACGTGAGCATTTGATTTTGCGCATGTACTCCATGGTCTCAGCCATGAATACTATGTCGTCAGCAAACCGAACGGAGTGATGTACTGGCGAGTACATCACTCCGTTCCAGTTCCAGTTCCAGTCCAGAACCTTGAAGACATCCTCCAGTACAGCGGTGAACAGTTTCGGAGAGATAACGTCTCACTGTCTCAGCCCGCGCTGTAGAAGGATAGTTTTCGAGGTCTGGTCCTGGAGTCGGACTGTCATAGTGGCGTTTTCGTACAAAAACGTCAGCACCTTGATGTACCGATAGTAAATCTGGCACTGTTGAACAGACTGCAGAACAGCCCAAGTCTCGATCGAATCGAAAGCTTTCTCGTTGTCCACAAACGCTTCAAGAGGGGCAGGTTATATTCCTCGGTCTTCTGAATAACCTGTCGCAGCGTATGTATGTGGTCTACGTAATCCGGCTTGTTCGTGAGGCTGGAAGTCGTCAAACCTGCGCGCAAGACGGGTCGTGATGACTCTTGAAAACAGCTTGTAGACATGGCTCAGAAGTGAGATGGGCCGATAATTCTTAAGACCCTTCTTAAAGAAAAGTATTCCCACACCGCTTTTCCATGCGTGTGGCTTTTGCCCTCGAGTATGACGGAATTAAACAGCTTCTGGAGGGCCTTAAGGACAGGTTTTCCGCCGGCCTTTAGGAGTTCGGCCGTAATTCCGTCATCAACCGGCGCCTTATTGTTTTTAAGCTGCTTCAGAGCCATCTTGATCTCGCTGACATCCGGAACGTCTTCGGTATAGTGTCGGGTCAATCTAGTTCTTGTCGTTTACCAGATTCGTAACGGGGTTACTTGTTGACGTGTATAACTGTCCATAGAACCTCTCTCAACAGCTCTGGTTTACCGGATGCGGTTCTGCCATCATCGGTCTTCAGTTTCGCAAGTTGCCTCTGCCAAATAGACAGATCTCTAGTAAAGACCTTGGAGCCTTTTTTCCGCCCTATCGTGTCCTTAATACGGTCTGTATTGAAGCGGCGGAGGCCGCTTTTCAAAGACTTAGAGATTCTATTGAGCTGTCGGTTCATCAGTGCATCGTCTGAAGACGGCAGGATCATCTCGCGCCTCTCCTCCATGAGCTGCAAAGTAGAAACAGGAGCCTCTTGTTTCTATTTGTACGATGTGTCTTAAAGATCTTAGACTCGACCGTATGGACAGTTTCCATGAACCCATAGAAAATATCGTCCACCTAGAGGTTTTGGTCTTGGATCGGTGCTTGGCGGAACGTAGACTTCATCAGTCGAGACCTTTTCAGCTTGATGTTTAAGTTCAATTTGCCTCTTACCATACGGTGATCACTTCCAGTTTTAACCGCATTGATCACAAAGAGTCTTCCCGCTCTCTTCGGACTTCAGACAACCCTAATATACAGACTATACCTGTATAGTAGGGTTGTCTGAACAAACAACATCGTAATCTGCCCAATTCTTGCTCGAGTTCGGTGATCTTCTCGTCGGTCCGCAGTGTACGCATGTTGTATGTTGCCAGGCCCAGTTTTCGGTGATTATCGTAGCCGAATCTCTTCCGGGGATTCTTCGCACCTCTTGCCCCACCGTGGCCTTGACTGCTACCGTAGCCAAGGGCCGTCGGGCACCAGGGATCATTTTATCTTGGTGCTTGTCATTTTGGGGGGGTTTGCCATAATCGTATTTTCTCTCTAACACTTCTTGTATTATATTTATTTTCAACAGTTACTTTATACTCATCACATAAATATTGTTCTAGGCTTATCAAATACTCAACTTTCCTATCTATTGGTAGGATTTTACAAATGGTTTCTCATTTTTCATATTCTTTGTTACATTTTTTCTAAACGTTTTTGCCAACTAGAAACTGTAATACTCGTATTTGTAATTGCGTTATGTCTTTTTTAAGTACGTTTTAAACGTTCGCCCATTCACAAAAACTCCATAACTGATTAGTGAGTCAGTAAGTGCATAATATACAATCTATAGCGTCTGTTTATTCACCACATTGTTTAACTGATAAAACTTCCCAATTCACATCTCAACTTGCTACAGATGTCTGTTGCATGCTTTTCCAATTAAAATTGGAATCAAAACGAAGGCCTTAATATTACCACACATACGCAATTGCAATGCCTTGAATGGCCAAAGGAAAGCAATGACATATAATAGGTAATAGCCACAGAACATATAAAAAAGGTTTTATCTGTTATAAATGGTAATAGCAAACTTAATAAAAATCTTAAATGTATTCACCTACTTACAGACAAGGCACAGCCTCAACCGCTGGGACTTTTCATTTAAATTTTCATTGAAAATTCATCTCCTGAAGGGGATAAATAGGGTATGAAAGTTTGTATGGAAATTCATATTTTTCCCGATCGGAAAGCCCCTCCGGCACACGGCTTGTTCAAAATAAGTTCTAACATTTATTCTTGTTTGCAGGTGCGCCGGCGATTTTCCTTATAGTATGGGTAATATCGCGCTGCTTCGTCAACGTCGTGCCATCCAACGGGACGGATGGGGTGAGCAGCACTGTAATTATATTCATTCATATTTATTAAACAATACACTTAGCCTTATTTATTATATCACTAGGATTGTGGTTGCTGTTGTTGAACTGTGTTGGTCAGCTTTTAAGTATGCATTCTGTTAGTCAATGGTAGTCTCAGATTTTTTAAAAACATTTTAAAGTTAAAAAAATAGAGTGTTCTTTATCTATCTTATTTTCGAAAATATAGCTTTCTATCTCAGAGATGATTACACTTTTGTATAATTTTATTACAATTTGAATGCGTTGTTAAATTCTAAATCTTTACAAAGTATTTGCCTCTTCCTTCTTCCTAATTAATCCTAGTTATACGCAACCGTTGCATTAAAACGATGCTATCAACCGATATTGAAAAACTTTCATCTCAGCAAGAGATCCCAGGTAAATTATCTACGCGGTTACGCCATCAACTCCGCGAGGAAACTAAAAATTCGATATCAAGATGGTTTATTTTATCACTAGCTAGTCTATTGTTAGCACAGTAATGGTGTAAATGCAATATATATAAAGTTTTGCACTATTTTGCATAAGAATTTCTCTAATATCCGATTGCGTTATTTGCATTGCTCATTTTCATACGTGTCGTGGTGATGCGGGGCGTTTTATGGGTTTCTTTGAGGTTTAATTTTAATAAATAATATTATAATTTTTTCCGTAAATTTCTTCACACCACCGGGTAAAACGAAAAAAACACGTTTTCCTGAATATTACGCACAATATTTGAATTTTACCAAAAGTTTGCCGGAGTATTTTTTTCTGGTTCTCAGCCCTACTCGAGTAAAAAAAGTCCTCTGTTAAAGTCCAGACATAATCTTGGTCAGATAATATGAAGACCATGCAGATTGGTGTCTGAGATGAACTTGTGAGGTAAGAACCACACAGATTTCAGTGGACATCAACAATCAGTGCATTCATTTGTCAGAAATCGTGTATCTCAACTGAGACCTTAAGCTATATTAACCCCTACAAAGGAATGTCATGTCCGTGTAGGCAAATAGCAATTAGTAGGTGCCCAATATAAATACCAATGTGTAAAATGTAAATAATAATATTGATGATCAATATCACTTTTTGTTTGCAGCTGGCCATAGCGGGGGAAACCAAGATGTGCATTTGGATGCACGAGCACCAAGTTGACTGGATACATAAAGCTCCAGCACTTGCAGGGCTCGCCCTAAATCTGTTCTTCCTTATTAGGATTATGTGGGTGAGTAGGTTACAAAATCATTATTATTAATAACTTTAGAGTCACTTTGCCTGTACAATACAACTATTTTCTTAATATCCCTCGGCAAAAATCGACTTCCAAGTCGATTGAGAGCGTCCGGTCTGCACCAAGTACAAAGGGTAACTAAGAGAAATCCGACGACTGACGAAACACGAAGTTTACCGAGGGACATTAAGAAAAAAGTTGTACAGTAGGATATTTTGGCGGTACCAAAATCAGAACGAACACATCCATCTTGATTTTAAAATACCCCCTCCCGGTCAACGTCATTCGAGCTCCAAAAGATCCTTAAACAATCCTTTCCCAGTTATTTTACCTCTGACAGCTGCAACCCAACAGCAACCTTTTTACAACTACAATAAGGATCACTGTGATTTTGACAGACTTGTTAGTTGTAGTCACGAGTAGAATTGTCACGAGTAAGATTAGTGTGATAGTGATGCAGTAGTGAGTGAGTGCAGTCAAGTTTTCAGATACATCTGATATCTATTATTTATGATTGTTTAAGTCAACTATTCCAAAAATTAAGGGACAGTGTTCGAATTTAATACTTTTCTTCTTCTCAAAAAACTACTCTAGTTTTACCCCTTTCAAACAAGTTAAATTTAAAACCTCCGACACTAACAAAAACCTCTAAAAACGGCTGAACTGAAAAACGGCTGAACTGATTTCTCCATTTTTTTTTGTCTTCTCAGAGCACGTTCTCGTTCAAGTCACTTTTCAAATAAAACAAAAAATCTAAATCCGTTCAGCTGTTTTGGAGCTACGATGCCGCACACACCACTTTTAACACCGTCAAGAGTTCAAAGGTCCGCCAAGATTATTTGTAGTCTAGGTAAATAAATTTGAAGGAAGTACACGACTTAAACCTTTCTTTAGAAATAAGAATAGCGCATTATGCACCAATTGGAAAGTAATTGAAATAAATAGACAGCAACATCTATCTTTACTTCTTTTGCTCCCTCCAAATTGATAGCATGTTCGAAAAAACAAAAGCCGTTTTTGTTGAAACATTAAACTGTCTAACGCAGACAGACCCAGGTTGAAATGAAAATTGATTTCTGAAAGAGTACAACTGTGCTGGAACCTAGTTTCTGTACTACATTTTTCTAGTGATTTTACTGTCAAAACAGAAAGGTTTAAATAACTACCAGCATACAATAAATAATACATTTAAGCTTCGCCATTCGCCATGTGTTTCAACTAACTCTATCCAATTTTACCAGGTATTAATCACAAAACTCCGGTCAGCGAACACGTTGGAAACGGAGCAGTATCGGAAAGCAACTAAAGCGCTTCTAGTCCTGATCCCACTGCTGGGCATCACAAACCTACTGGTGCTTTGTGGGCCCAGTGATGACTCCTGGTTTGCACATGCCTTCGACTACACAAGGGCGCTTATGTTGTCGACACAGGTATGGGTATAAGCGACAAATTTAAGGAGGAAGGTGATAAATTAACATCACCAACAGAACTTGTTAACTTATTCTGAATTTGTTTGTGATTCATTTGGTAGGTGCTCAAACAACTTTAAAACCAACTCAATTGAATACTGCCTAAGTTAAAATACGAAAGTGTTTAAATTTAAAAGAAGAAGTGACTTACAGTAATCTAAGCGGAAAACTGTTCCTTACTTCAATAAATTCTGAAGCTTCTTCTCCACTATCAATTTATAGATTCTGACGATCACAAAATCGGTTACTAGTGTCCAAGACTTGTAGTTCATCTCAGTTATAAAACCCATTCTTCATCCACATGACACGACCAGCCGTCGTCGTTAAATATTATATCCAGTCTGGTAGTACCACTCAGCTCCCTCAAAACCGTTGGCGTTGTAAATTGTCTTTAGAAACCGCAAGATCACTTCAGACTGCTTATATTCTAAGTTAACTATGTTTCTATTTGGTTTCGAATTGTTTCCTTTTGACTTCGAAACATGGAGCGTCCTCAAGAACAATTAAACGTAAGCCTCAAGTTGTGGCAAGTTCAGTGGCGTAATAAAGTTGTGGGCATGTCCGTATTAGGCGCTTTCGAACCGCGATGGATAAACTCTGAACTCAAGTGTAGCGGCTGTACGATGTGTAGGGTTCTTGCCACGAAGTCAATTGTTTTTAGCTTCTAAGGAACCTGACCCACCACTGACGATTAACGAGAAGGGAACAACAAGCGATTACTAGCTGGTATGCGTATGTACCAAGCGTGAGCTTCTCAGAGAGTTTTCTGCCAAACGAGTGTCGTACTATGTTTCTCTTTTACTTACATGGAACCCACAATCCTTTGTACGTTTCTTGAGCGAGAAAATCTTTGGCAGCCAGTCGTTTCCTCGTCGGCGTTGGGCCAACGCCTGAGGCGCCTGAGTTAATGTTAATAAGAATAGCAAAAATAGAAATGTTTAATTGTTTGTTAAATAAAAATATCCGACTCCTGACCCAATGTTAGCGATATTACCTTTCTCATTATTCTTGATTCATAGTTGAACTTTGTGGAATAACTGACCAGCTAGCTTCATGCTGGAAAGCAGTCGTGGCCCAGTGGTAACGGCCGCGACTTACGAGTTGCAGGTCGTAGATTCGAACCCAGACAGGCGCTTTACTTTATGTAAATTATTTCATCACCACTGCTCTCAAAACGGTGAAGGAAAACATCGTAAGAAAACCGGCATGTCTTAGAACCAAAACTTCGACGACATGTGATATCTACCAACCCGCACTGGGCCCGTGTGGTGGATTACGGCCCACTCCCTCTCACAGAGGGGAGGCCTGTATCCCAGCAGTGGAAACAAAACAGGCTGATTATGCATTATGCAGCTTCATGCTCACGTTTGTGCCCGTCTTTACCATGTAATGCTTTTCACATGCACGCGACAACCTGCTGTGCGCAGTTCTAATTAACAATGCATTTACAACAGTACCTATGATGACATTTCTGGCTTATGCCAGTTGCGCCCCTACAAATAAAAATGCACACCCGAGAATCCCCATAAGCCAGGGTCCCTGGCTTAGGGGTGTTTCGGTATTTTAACGGGTATTTCAAAATTAAACATTAGGTTTGGCCCCCAACTTTTTCTCCCAAGTCTAGACAGGTCAATTCAGTTATCTCTGTACACTTAGATGCGTACATGAGGAGGACAAGATCTGCAGCTCCGCCTCCGCCTCCACTAAGATGGCCTCCAGTACAGCCCTAGTTTAAACGATCAAAATACGTCGTTAATATCCTCCCAATTAGCACAATGCTAATGAATATAGTAACCCCATTCCTTTCCTCAGTGATTTTGAGTTTAGATAGTTTAGACTTATTTTATTGAGATTAAACAATATTTTCTTTGTGCTGCTTTCGTCAGTGATTTTGCATTTAGATTTTGATAGCGTTTACAAATATTTAATTGAGATAAAACCATGTTTTCTTTGCAGTTTAATCAAAATAAACTAAACAAGAAAACATTTCTGTATAAACCAAAAACATTATACAGTTTCAATCATTGTTAGTTTACCCATTGATTGAATGTTACAAAATATAATTTTGTTCCAAATTCAAAGTATTTGAATTACGGTATTCATTGCAAAATTTCTTTTCAAAAACATTATAAGAACTGCGAAACAGCGAAACGGGTGGTTGGGTTAGTTATTTTTAGTAATTTTTCGTGTTTGCCCATACGAGGGAGAAAAATATTTTATTTTTCAGGGTTTCACGGTGGCTTTGTTCTACTGCTTCATGAACACCGAAGTGCGGCACGCGATCAGATACCACGTGGAAAGGTGGAAGACGGGGAGGACCATCGGAGGGGGCAGGCGGAGGGGGGCCTCCTACTCCAAAGACTGGTCCCCACGATCACGGACAGAGAGCATACGGTAAGAACTTACAACAATATGTCTGATGCATGTGGATAGTAATAAACACACACTAAGAACTTAGTGCACGCAATAAATTAAACCCTAATTAAAATACTAATTTAAAAACTGGGATAAATTAAACTCTCATCAAACATTATTGGCCACTATTCCATTAATTTCACCACGAAACACAATGGGACAACAGCTTTTGAATCAAATTAGCGTAACTTTTCTAAAACGGTCCTTTGAATTTCACGCTTGGATTCACGGATCGGTTGAATAAGCAAGTGATGCGTAGTAATTATTGGTACTTGGAACGATCAAGGAGTACCCAGGTATCTATACTGGCCAGTTCCGTAAGCACAAGACAATGTTCGGAACTCAAAGGTAGTTATGACGCAAAAACAAAAAGTATAAATCCTCTTTAGTGGTCCTTTTTTTATTTTCATAATGTAACAAATATGTGTGAAATATTAATTTTATTTTCTAAATAACAAATAAATCGAGAAGCTTAACATCTGTTGCCAATATCGTATTTTTACCAATACCGTGGTAAAATGTAATACATATTGCGTTTCGGGATTCACAATTCACTTACACTGTGATTGTAACCAAACCACGAAAAAGGTATAAAAAAATATTACATTTCAAGTTGAAGGTGACTACACAAACCTATGATACTGTAAAACCATTATCTATTAAGGTAGGTGTTTCGATAAATTCACGATATTTTTCCGAATACCACAAATAATTTAGACTTCGAAACAGTAAACGAAGAAATAAAAAACGAGGTATCATTAGGTCCGATTATGAGGGTCTGACTTGCAGAATACGTTGTAGCTTCATTTCTAAACCGAACGAAAGTCACGATTCAATGGACTACAAGTGCCACTTTAAAGAATTTATGAAGGAATAAATTGCAGAGAAAATTCTAGAGCTGTGCTCGCTCTTAGCATCGCTCGGATAACAAATAATATAAAATAGGTAAATGCTGTGAAAGCATTTCTGAGACCTTTTAGACAAAGTCGTTTTTATAGTAGACATAATATTATTAAGAAAATAACCATACACAACGTTAAAGAAGTTACTGCTCAAAATGGAATAATCGATATTATTGTCTGTACTCGCAGCTCTTGTGGTTATTTCCTTGAATTACAATTAGCTGGAACAAGTTAACTATGAATATTTTAAAATAAAAAAAACGAGTATCCTTCTCCAATGGTGGTTTGTACCAATAGCTCTATGAAATTCACAAAGTTGTATTTACGAAGCGCCTTACAGCACGCTTTTCTCGCATAAAATTATATGCATCAAATAACAGTTTTCCAAATCCATATTTGATCAGATATTTTTATTTCCCAATAGACTCACAGTATGAAGCGGCCCACGGATTCCAATCTGGATAGACATTCAACGAATTTGCTTACTGGAATGGACTTTAATGCATTTAAGAAGATGTTCTAAGATATAATGTGGATTTGGATGAATTTTTATTGTTTTATTTTTGTAACGTATATTTTATTAAATTTACAATAAAACAATGATTAATCAGCTTTATTTATCCTTCTTATTAATTTGAATACCTACCCCTTCATATTCTAGTTTTACTTCTGATTTTGTTGACTATTTAATTTTGGCGCATGATTATTCACTACATACATCATTGACTTAATAAAAAAATTACATTGCATAATTTGTAACCTGGTCGCTATTATACATGCTTGCTTCGATATCGTAAGCGACCCACCTGTGAGATTTTCCTCGCAAGTATGTTGAAAAAAGTCGTTTGATACGCGTATTTGCTGTTTCACTTTCGGCTGCAAATCCCGCCTCGACTGCAATGACAATCTTTGCCCACTCGTATCAAAACATACTTTTCACTTTCCTCTAAACTAATTTTAGAATGCGCTAATACTTTTATTACCCAAGAAACCTTTCGAATTTACATTGATATCGTTTCTAAAGGGGTACACTTCAAAAGGGCTTCCCTAAAAGGGTCAATTTCCATACCTATTGACAACAAAGTGAGAACGAACGGAAGGAAATTGGAATAAATCTTGGTATACCTTTGCCAAATAACTTCAAGTAGGTACCTACTATTGATGAATCCATTGGAGAACTTAATAAGAGCATTCATTGTATGTTCTTTCGGATTGTTGGGACAAAAACTAAAACCAGCAGACAAAATAAAGTAGATACAATAAAGTTTTTTTTACAATAAAGCATTTTCGCCAATTTCCAGACAATCGCTTTCAACAAATAATGGCTCGACTTTCAGAAAACAATACACAACAAATTTGAATTTCAAAGTGGCGTTAGCTGACAAACACAGTCAAACTTGAGCAATATTGTACATACATTGCAATTCCAACCTCGTTTTGAAGTTTCAAAGCCGCTGAAAGTTTTATGACAAAGCAAACAGTCTACTTATGAATAAAACGCCAGTAGATTGAATCAGAAGTAAAACCATGTATCATGCATTTATTGAAGGCAGACAAATAAATTAGAATTCTAAGTTAAATCGTTAATTGTCTACCGTTGGGTCACTTACATCAATATTGCGAAGACTTTTTTAAATATTTTAAACCTATGGTGATTCTAATGAGCCTGTGGTAATTGTAATTGTACAATGTATCTGTCACTTTTTCGATGCTTTGAAAAGAAAAGCGAAAAAAGTGACATATACAATGCATGAAAAGCTTTGTTCATTCCTGAAGCCCTGACTTTGCGCTTGACCACAATGGAAGGGGTAACTTTTAGAGCATTTAAACAATGGAGATGTTTATTAGGTATGTAGATCTAGTTTACCCTTAAAGTAGTGTCTGAAAGTCTTTCACGACAAAAACTATTACGCCAAGCCCAACCTGAGCATATTGAAAAGAGATTTTTTGTATCCTCGCTTTAGCTGTTTCTCCCTTGTTTTCTTGGTCTAAAGAACAACAGCAGATATCATTTCCTCTTTTTGTAAAATTGTTATTTCTTTGCTCTTTTGTCTTATAAAATCCATGGAATGTGAACTTTTGTTAGAGTTACTTGAATATTAGCGTATATGCACAGAGAGTGTTTGAATACGGATGTTAACAAGAGGCCCGTGGGGCAGGTTGTACAGCCACCCATCTAAACGAGAGTCGGCAGCTTCGGAGACTACTACTACTACACTGCTGGTGCCGAGAACATCTCTGTTGCCTCCTCTTGATGGCAGGCACCTTCATGCTGTAAGTATTTCCTACTTTTCAACTTGACACTGGACTACAACCATTAAAAAAATATTCTGTCAAAATTATTAGGTTAGAGATGCTATGTACAGCGCTACTAGGTTCTTTTGACGCGTGGCTAAAATCGGAACTAACGGCACCATCTTGTTGTGTTAATACAATATCTGTGACAATTTCACAAATGTTGAAAAACAACGCCCCTCTGTCAATGACATTCAGGTGCCAAAAGATCCTTGTACACTGTTTATTCACAGTTATGTCACCTCTGACAGCAGCAAACCCAATAGCAGACCTACTGAAACGGCTATAAAATTACTGCGATTTTGACAGTGATGCAAACTCTGATGGACAATAACTGTGAACTGTCTGTAACACTCCACTACTTGCTGCCTGACACTACGGCGAAACCATAAAGTTTTGTTTTTACAATTCTATTTGTCCCAGTCAAACAAATAGCTGTCAACATGTTACAAAAGAGTCGCATACTTTGCCTTTATTGGGACGTTAAAACCAGATATTGATAGGTTTTTCTATCACAAGTATACCAATATTTGAGACAGATACATTATTGGGTTCGGCCGGTAAAAAAGAATTACATCTATCTATCTGAGGGGAAGCGTCGGGTTGCCGCTTTGTGAATTTAAAATTTAAAATTTTCCATATTTTTTTTTTAAATTTGCAGGTCATCAGTGTCAGGTTGTCCATAAGTTCATACCTATTGATTGATATTTTATTCATTAAGATTATATGAACCGGGGTTGTATTGATGATGATTGAATGATTATAATTATGTAAATACATACTTGTTACGGTCGTAAATGATATTTTGTTGAACATACACACTGAGAAGAAAATTTTAATTTCGCGGGCAACCTGACGCTTCCCCCTTATGAGGGAGCATTCTGAAAGTTGGCTACGTAGCTAATAGCCGTCAATATTTATATTTGTAAATATTACAAAATTAAATTATGAAATATCGCTCTGTAATGCACTAAAAGATTGATCATAAATTCTCATAATTATTGTCGTAATACCGAAAATTTAGCTTTAGGTGTAAAACTGTTTCAGCACCTAATTCAGTATTAATATTGAAATTCGTAATCAATATTTTTGTGCACTATAGAGCAATATTTCATAATTGTATGTTTTGTTTAGTAATATTGACAGACTAATGACTTGATGACAGCTAGTTACGTTGCCAACTTTCAGTATGCACCCTCTTAATAGGCCTACACCACTATCTGGAAAACGTGATATGTAGTTGAATTTAGGGGTAGATTCTCAAAAACTGGCTAGTCCACAATTTTTCTCTTACAAATACAAAAATAGCAAATAGTATGTAACTGCGCAGGATTACATCACGAGCGGCAGCGCGAGCGGTGACCAGTCCCCGGTGTGAGGCGGGGGGCGGGGGAGGCTGCTGCGCCTGCGCACCCTGCCCGAGGAGGACGCGCCCCCCAACGCCGGCCCGTCCGCCCCCGCCGCCCCCGCCTCTTCGTCGCCGCTCTGCCCCACCGACAACCAACAGTGGCTCGCCTCTGCTTCTACCTCTATCTCAATACTACCCAACACTAACTACCACAATGGGTACCAGAAAGCAGACCCCCTCAATCCTAACGACAAGTCATCAGTTAATGGGCCCTTCCCACTCACCAACAGACTAGATACTGTATCCAATACCACGACTCCAAACTCGTCGAACACAAGCCAGAACACTAAATATTTTGAATATTAAACTGCCCGCATTTAACGTTCCTGTAACTACTGTAAAATTATTATTATAGGAAATATTTATTATGCGATGCATGAACGGACTTAGTCATAAAATAACGTATGAAATACATTTATTAGCATAGTGGTTACTATTTAAAATAAATAAAAATAGAATATAAATTCACAGATAATTCCTCAAGTTAATGTTATGACTATTTCCAAATTAATGTAATCAGTAAAATGTAATTTATAAAGCTGAGTTTTCTTAAGCAATTTTGTAATTTTAAATTTAATATATATGTGTGCCATTTTTTTACAATTCAGAAATAATAACTTTTTGTACGTATCTCACGTAATGTAAACCAGTCTATAAAGTGTTGCCAAAGCTAATACGGCTTATATAGAATTATAGATAAAATAAAATAGTTAATATAGTATTTAAGTATCTAGTTGTAAGTAAGAAATTGGGAAACAATGCGCTATTTGTATCATAAATTTTATAGCATATCGTAAATTTTACATACAAAGACGTTATTTTCTGTGTAATTATTACTATCCATAATGTGACATCTATGTGAAACTTATGAGTGTAACATTACTACCAATTTATTATTACATTAGATATATTAAGATTCATAATTAATCAAATCTAGTTAAGTATATTGTGAACTAGGTATAAATCTCTGTATGAGTATTCGATGAACAACTTAATAAATGTATGATACCTAATACTTTACGATGTACATCGTAGTACATGTAAATTCAAAAATAATTTAATGTTTGTACATTTATCTGTAATAAAATTTATGATCGTCGGTGTCTGTTATTAATGTTGACCATACATACCAAGATACACAAAAAAAAAAAAAATGGTGCACCTTTAGATAATTAGGTATCTAAAATTATTTGAGTATTTTTCGCTATTTCTTAAGGGCTATATAAGGTGTATCTATTCATGCACGAAATATTTGAACAGGTGCGTCTATAGGTCGAACATAAGCTATAGAAAAGATTTTTTTTTTATCTAAGCATCTAATTTTATAAATTTAATAATTTAATATTACTTAACACACATAAAAATACTGGCTCCTTGATATTTTGTAACATCCATTACGCTAGTTTCTACGAAAATACTACATAGAAACTACTTTCATTGAAGCGGGCAAGGTCATGGCGGCGCCCTTAGATGTCGCGTGGCTTTTATGAATTATCAAAAGAGGCGCCGGCGGCGGCGCCGCGCACGATTCCTCGCCCCGCGCCCGCCGCGCCGGCCGCTCCGCCGCCGTGCTCAGTCTCGCGCGAACTGCATGTTGCACTGCACGCGGCTTAACCAACGTGGAACGCATCGCGCTTCGCGCAACAAACGCAACAATGCCGAAATATTCCAACTAGGAGTACCAGAACATGGTGGACTGCTACAATGAGGGTGGACTTATTTTGCTCACAGCACAAGCCCCCTTCCTAGAGATCCTAGAAGCTCGACAGCGGCAACGGGACTAAGGGGTCTACATGCCCCCAGCTGCAGACGGAGGCAGGTCTGATCTTACGCCGTTGAACTTCCATGTGTGGGGTAGGGATAGACCTGATTTATGGTAATGACGGCCAGACCATTTCTAGTGCGGAACAAAAAAACGTGAATTGTGAACGCTTGTTTACGCAGTGATGGCTAGAGATAGAGACATTGTTAAAAGTGCAACGACACATTATTTAACGTGCAACTGCAGGGTGAATATGTACAGCAATTTTGGTGTAAATAATGTAAATAAAAAGTACGTCGTTATGAGGTATGTACATTTTAAATTGTTCGCGCTATGCACTTCTTACAGTTTACATCTGTACAAATAGGTAGGTACACAACCTATCAATCAGCTGACAGATGCGACTCGACGCACAGTTCGTAACCAACAGAAGTCATTACCTTATGCGAATTAGCGTTGCGTCAGCTGTTTATTTTTCTATTATTATTATCTAAAAGATGTGTTACACTGTAGAATATGAATGTTTTAATCGAATCTAGGATCCTTTTCGTAAAATAAATAAGAAAATGATTGAAACGTTTCGATGCTTGTAAAAGTCGTGACCCCACAGAGGTCAGCTGCTTATTCAGATGTAAGTACCTAGTTTACAGAAGGTGCTGTTTTTGTAAAACTTCGAGGAGGAAATTCAATATTGTACCTACTTATAGATTTAGGTCGTTTTGTATTTTAAATTCACATTTATTTTTATTGTAAGCGATAACTCTGTTATCAAATAAGACGAGATCGAGTTACGAAGTGCATTCCTCGTAGAGATAGGCAGAGGTGTATTGTCGAATGTTCATTACAGTTCACCAGTGATATGTTAAACTGAGAGAGACGGCACGCGCCCCGCGGCTACAGACGGTCCGGTATCGCGCCCGCGCCTCTCCCCGCCGCGTCTTTGATTCATAGAGCTGGCAGCAAAGGTTTTATGTAAAACATCTCAAGCAGTTTTAAATGATGATAATTACGTAAAATAAAAAAAACATTTAGATAAAAAATTCTTTTTCGTTTCTATAGCTTCTAAACGACCTATAGATACACCTTATATACACGGGCAATTATCGTAGCGATTCGTCTCTACGATAATCGATTTTGAAATCGAACGACGGATTGTACGTGTGTGGCAGTCCAATCCAATTTTGTAGTCGAACTATTATAGATCGGAGATCGCTACAGGCAACCCCGAAAGCATTGTTTGCGATCTCAACATCGTTCAATCTACCGCAAGTGTATGGCGTGATCGAATGTGATTATCGTCAATCGATCTTTTTTTATTATTCTGGAAGATATCTTATGCAAGAGCTAGTAGTTATGCCAATCTTAAGGATGAAAACGTAATTCCTCGAGAAAAATTATATCTTTTCAGATGCCATCTCTTACATCCATTCTCCCGTAGTCTTCGTTTTCCTTATTGATATACGTCTTTTTTTATAAAATAAATTGAGCGCCAAATCGTTTATTAAACAAAGTAGCTGTGACTCCATCGCGCAGACACTGAGAATCGTTCGATCACAACGTTTGTGTGCGAGCGGACAAAAATCGCAAGATGGATCGACGATTTTATTGACGATCGATCGAAACGACCAATCGTACCTCGTATGAGCCATTTTTTAGTTTCGGATTTGGCCATCAACTTGGGAAATACCCATGTAAGTGTGTTTCTCTTTGATTGTAGTAATAATAATCCCAGCCTGATATTATGCAACTGCAGAGCAAAGGCCTCTTCTCATTGATTATCACCTCTCTTGCTCAAGGCGGATTGTCGATTTCAGACTTTAATAGGTTCTCCTTCACCGATGTCAGTAATGCCCAGGATAAACCTAGAAAGTTTATTCAAAGAACTCAAATCAGTGGACATGTCTTTTGTTTGTCTTTCTCCAATAGAAATAAAGAAACGAAGTTTTATTTTTACATATTTCGCAGTTCCACGTGTAAGATTAAAGGATCAAACTAAGCACCTGCGTCAGTGTATTGTAAGCTTCCACGCTTTTCTAGCCAACAGGAATCGGTTTGTATACAATTTTATACCACAGACATACGCCACGCCTGTAGTCCCGGAAAGTTTAGGCATAGGGGGCGAACCTATTGCCATCAACCGGGCACCAATCGATACTCCGGGCTGCTGCTAAAAAAATCCGGATGGAAAGACTTAATAACACTCTGCCCGAATAAGGAATTCGCGCGATCGAAAAACTCGCAAAGAGTCACGAGCTCAGCGGTTTCAAGGTCAGAGACTTGAATTAAAGGAGCGTAAGGTTACGTAGAAATCGCAAGACATATACTATAATGCGTAATGATTTTTTCCAAGATGAAACTCGGAGAGCGAGCTCAAGAAGTATTTAAGTATCTGTATTAGAAATTACTGTCAAAGTAATAGAACCTTTTGTATGGATAAATTTGATTGAATTTCAGTCACGCGGTTGGCAACGAATGTTTGCCAACGGTATGGAGAAGAATGAATCCATGAAAGAGCGATCGTGCAATCTCTTTTATAGGACAGCGATTATGAAAAACCGAATGTACTTGTTTGACCAGTTTAGCGAGAAGCAGCGAGGCACATAATTGAAACCTTGCCAGCGAAACAGTCTTTAGTGGAGCCACTTTATACTTAGCGCATACTAAATTAATGGATATAATATTACTGTTAGGGTTTGTCAAATGGGCACGACACAATAGCGGCGATTAGTTCCCTCTTTGAAGAGTGGTTGGAGAGGCGCCACGGCGTCCTCGCCTTCCGCCTGACACAGGTCCTCACCGGACATGGTTGTTTCGTGAGGTTCCTGTTTCGCATAAGGCGGGAGGAAACGCCCGGGTATCACCACTGCGTGGATCGCCCGGAGGATACGGTGGAACATACGGTGGAGGTCTGCCCAGCTTGAGTGGAACACCGCCGTGTCCTCGCGGAGGCGATCGGCGGCGGCGATCTCTCGCGTCCGGCCCTGGTCTAGGCCATGGTATGGAGCGAGAAGGAATGGAAAACCGTCACCTCCTTCTCCGAAGCAGTAATGCTCGCGGAGGAGGTGGCGGAACGCGTGATTGAGAAAATAAATTTGCCCGCAAATTAGATCCTATAAGCAGCAAGTCGTTAACTTTTATGTCAACCTGTACATCAACTACCGGTTGAGTTGATGTAAAGGTAAAGGTTAAAATACTAATTTAAAATCTAGGATAAATTAAACTTTCATCAAACATTATTGGCCACTATTCCATTAATTTCACACCTTTACTTTTAACCTTTACATCAACTCGATTTTAACTTAACTGTTAATAGCGCGTTGATGAAATCTCAGGCCAAGATAGACCCCTTTGTGTGCCTTGTTAAAGTTTAAGGAAATTGGAATGTATAAAAATAAACAAGTGACGTGCCGCTGACAGGTTTAGCGTTCGTGTCTAAAATTACGCGTGTTTTTGTCATCGACTTGTAAGGCCGAACAAAAGCGCGGTGCGGTATGAAGTAGCATTCATTTATTGCGGAAAAAGAATATGGTATATCAGATATATAACCCTCATCCATATATTCGGTAATTAAGTCGCTATAATCTTGACGTAAAGCGGGAAGCGAATGAAATGTGCGCTCTAACGCAGACAATCTACGCTGAGCGTGAATGAAGGAGTTACCTATAGAATAAGGTTTCAAGGGTGAACCAAAGCAATGACACTATGTAACGCCCATCTGGATTTTCTGAAACGGTCGATTTATAAAATTCTTCACAGACTTTATTTTCCGGACTTATTTCCTTAACAATAGGCACCTCCTAAAATTCCCAGAATTTTAAAATTGAATTGTTTTAAACATATTTTAACGGGCCGAAGGACCAGGCTACATTGTCACAGTTGACAGAAGGTACCTCGCCCTCGACAATATAGCCGAGCGTGGTTTCTAGAGCATGAGGTATGGAACGTGCGGTGTCGCAAAATCAGATGATATAGCGAGAGGTGACGGAATGATTTTGCCTCCCAGCAGTGTGACTGCGAATATTTGAGTACCTAGAATAGTTTCTAGGTACGTTCCACCTTTCGTCAGCGAGCGGTAAGTCTTTAAAATGATACATTAAGGATGCTGGAACTACGCGCGTAGGTAACGAGTCAGTGATATGATCAATCACTAACATTGCTAATTTATATTGAGTGTCACTCAGGCGCGATTGAATTGTAAGCAATACGTAAAAAGGTGCGGAAAACGATTCTACTGATTTTAAAGTTGAATTAAGTAGCGGCTGAAATTTTAGTTTGAATTTTTTACAACAAGCGGGAGTAATAAGATTATTTTGAGAACCACTGTCTACTAAATATCTTATTATAAAGCGGTTTCCATTTATAGGAACGTGTACTTGCGCGGTAGGTAAATTTTTGACCGATTTAATTGGCTACAAGGTAAAACTTTACTTTTATTACATCTTGAGTGTAGCACAATAGAATGTTCCGACCTAGTACACTCACTCACTAAAGTGCACCGAGATGTCACAACCGGTGGTGTGGCAATATTTGTGTGCAGGCACACACACCAACCCGAGCCCACCACTGAAGATGAAGCAGCTGACGTTGGAGGATTATTATCTATTCCTACACTAAACTGCGGAGTATATGGAGTTCTTTCAAAATGTAACATGGAATGGTGTGTTTTGTTACAATGTCTACAGGTATTTGTAGAACCACAACGAAAAGTAGTGTGTTTACAGCTAAAACACAGATAACAAAAAACACACACACCTTTAGTTTTCTTTAATAAAATTCTATAACAGCAAGCTTTTTGAATTTCACACACTCGTATAAATGAGTATGATGCGGTTTGCCACATAAAATACAAGCGGTTTTATTATTATGCGGTTCGTTACAGAAAATATAAATTATTGTTTAATTGTTGTTTACATTATTTTCCGTAACTAAAAAACGATGAGAGCGATTTAGAAGCGTGATTATGTTGTTGCGATGTTCTTGAACGAACAGCTGTTGTCCGTTCAAGTATTTGCGCACTAGCTTCCATAAAGTGGCTTGAGTAGTGGGGAGAGTGGGGAGGCGAACGTCCCGCTTTGCACAGCATAACTCAGTCCGCTGCACGTGCTGTTTACAATGGTGACGCCGACACAGCCATACTGACGTGCGGACGTCCTCGTACGCGTAGTCTCATCAAGCATTGTCTACAAAGACATAACGTTATTTTATTAATGTTCGTTCATCCTGACTAGCAATCTGATCCGGGTCATCCCTACTGACTGTGCAACTAACTCTAGACCACTCAATATTGAGGCTTCAAGACTTATACTAGTAATTTGGTCTGGTTCAGCCCTGTAGAGTTTACTACTAATTCTGGACCGCTCGTTATTGAGCCTTCAAATACAAATACAAATACAAAAAATACAAATACAAAATATATTTATTTCAAAACCATTGTATACTTTTAGTTGGTGCAGACGCCTCCTTTTAAGCATATAATGCCTGTGTTAGAAGACGCCGCTCTTTCTTATGTAGCCTAAGGGGTGACAAAATTATAATAATAATAAGTGTGACAGTGGTGTGATGTGATGTGATATGAGTGATGTAAAGCAATGTGATGCGAATGTTAAGATGTGATGTGAAAGTGACTGACATCGAGAGTGGCGTGGCTGTGTGTGGTATGTGTGTGTGTGGGGAGGTGTGGGTGTCTGTGTATATATGTTCATGTGTGAAGGAGTGACTCAGTATATATGTATGTAAATGGTTTTATCCAGTCTGTTAGTTTTTTTTTACATTCATGTAGTTGGTTGGGATAAATTAATATTTGTTTGTTTACCCTGTTATACAGCTGAGCAGATCGATGTTGATATTGTATGGCCGCGAATTTCGTATTAGTCTGAGGTATTTTTGCTATCAAGTCTTTTCGCCTTTTCGACATTACTTTTGGATCATATGAAAGAGTTTTATGCTTTTTTAGGACAGTGGATATGATATACAATTTCCTAACTGAAAGTAGACCACTTATTTCGTAAAGCTTTTCAGTAGAGTATCTCCTTTTCTTAAAATACATTGTTTTTATTAAGGACCGCTGTCCTCTTTCAAGATTGATAAATTTTGTTTTTGCCGCGCCTCCCCATATAGGTATGCAGTAAACTATGACAGATTGCGCAAGTGATAAATAAACTTCATTTAGGAGATTTCTAGGTGATCCGCGGTTTCCATTTGTATTTTTTGGAAGTATATGCCTTAGAGATTTGAAAATCCAACCCAGTTTCCTAACCCTCGCAGTAACGTGTTCAAGATGGGAATACCAGGATAATTTTTGATCAACTATGACGCCTAAGTATTTTGTCTGCGAAACTTTTTCAATTATAGGGCACTTGCAATTTTCATCTGAGGTTGTATTGCATGCGTGTACTTTAATGTTAGAGGCTACTTCTTGAGAATGTTTAGAGATTGAGAAACATATATAGTTAGTTTTTGTTGTGTTTAGTGTCAGTAAATTATCTCTGAGCCAATTGGCAATTTGGATCATCCCCAATTCAGCTTTAAGTTTAACATCTGACCAGTTTTTTCCGGAAAAAACCACAGCAGTATCATCAGCATACGAAAAAATATTTGCGTTTTTTACATTCAGGTTACAGAGGTCATTTATATACGTAAGAAATAAAGTAGGGCCTAACACACTCCCCTGTGGCACGCCATACAGTACGTCAGCATCCTCACTAGTATGTGGTCCTATCTTAACTCTCTGTTTCCTGTTAGTTAAATAATTCCCGAAAAATTTTAGGGGAGTTCCTCTTATTCCAATTCCCTCCAGCTTTGCTACAAGGGCTGGAACAGAAACGGTGTCAAAAGCCTTTTTAAGATCCAGGAATATCGTTAAGCACTTCTTTCCTGCGTCAAGATGTTCAGTTACTAACGAGGTAAGCGCGTCAATTGCATCCTCAGTAGATACTCCGCGCCTAAATCCAAATTGAGAAGATGATATAATTTTAAATCTGTTCAAATAGTTAACTAGTCTCGTATTTGTTATTTTTTCTATAATTTTAGATATAGCTGGTAAGACTGAAATAGGTCTGTAATTATTGACATCGTCTCTGCTCCCCCCCTTGTGAACCGGAGTAATAATGGATTTCTTCAATAGGATTGGAAAAATACCAGAATTAAAACAAACGTTAGTCAGATGGGTAATGATGGGGACAACTTCTCTATGACAATACTTTAAAAATGTAGTTGAAATATTATCCCATCCGGGGGCACTGTTGGATTTCAATCCCATCAGGGTATTTTCTACTTCCTTGAGGTCAGTGTCTAAAAGCACAAAGGAATTATCTCGCACACTAGAATTGTGGGGTTGTATTGAGGGGGTATTACTATTTTGGATTTTTTGTGCTAATTCCTTACCAATATTTACAAAGTAGTCATTAACAAAGTTAACAGATGCATTTGGAAACGGTTTAGTATTTAGTAGTTCAGTGCTTTGGTTATTGTATTTATTTGTGTAGGTAATTGATTTTATATTTTTCCATAGTAGTTTAGTGTTTTTAATGGATTTTGAAATAAGTTCCCGTTCATATTTTCTTTTTAATTTTTTTATAAGATTATTACAAAAGTTTCGGTATCGACAGTATGTTATTTTTAAGACTGTATTATAGGGGTCGGCCCATAAGGATTTCTGCAATTTGTTTCTATTTTTAATACAACGCAAAAGTCCCTGAGTGATCCACGGCTTTATAATACGTTTACTGTTTGCGATATTTGTTGTTATAGTATTTCTGATGATACAGTCAGTTAGTTTTTGAATGAGTAAATCGGTTAGAAGATCGGGGTCGTTACAAAACATTAATTCAGCAATATTATTTTCCTGTAGAAATTTTCGAGCTTGTTCATAGTTTAATTTAGTAGTCGTTTTTTTTGGAGCATCTTTATTTTTTATTTTAGAAAGTTTTAGAAGAGTAGTGTAGTGGTCGGTTATTGTAGTGTGCAATATAGCAATTGAGGCAGAAGTCTTTTTTTTATTTAGCCGTATCATAAAATGGTCCAGGCAGTTCCGTACTCTGGTAGGTAGTGTATGACCAGGCCTTCAAGACTTTAGCAATCTGGTCCGGTTTACCCCTTCAGAGTTATAATCTTCTGGCCCGGTCCAGCGACCCTGCAGAATTATAACCGCCTGGGCCGGTCTAACGACCCTTCAGAATTATAACCTCCTGGTCCGGTCTAACGACCCTACAGAGTTATAATCTCCTGGTCCGGTTATAACAAACCCTTCGGGATTGTTACTCAAAATCAAAATCAAAAGTCATTTATTCAAATTAGGCTGAGAATCAGCACTTTTCGAACGTCAAAATTACATAATACAGTCCTCCAAAACGCCCGCCCTTCACCACTTCCTAGTGCTTTAGCTGGGAAGAAGAAGTGGCGCAACAAACTCTCCAGCAGCACAGCTGTCTGTTTAGTTAGAAAAACCATTGAACTATACAATTATAAGGTAATCAAAGAAGAAAAACCGAAACACAAAAAATCATATTAAATTATCTGCCACATGTAAGCTAGCCACGCCAATATACCCAAAACAGAAACCAATAGAAATCAATGAAAAAAACAACAATATAACTTAATACACAAATAAAATCCTCCAGGCATAAGGGCGTGACACCTTACATATGCATTATTGGATTATTTTTTAAGTACACACAAATGATAAACAAGGACCATCGAAGTAAAATAAATTAACAGAATAATTACTTTAACAATAACAAAACCATAGGCAGCAAGACGACCAGTCACCACAAGCAGCACCCGTTCACTAGCATAACGTAAAGCTACCGAAAGCAGTGACATCAACGGGAGCATGACGAACTCGCTGCCGGTTGCTCAGGCAAGAATAATTTATGATCAACTGTCGAGGTCGCTAGCTAACCACATATTGCAATACAACTCGTTAAAAAAACATTGTAATGAGTAGATCATGTCAATAATAAATGAATATAACTAAAAATAATTGACTGATCTAGTCACATAAAATTAAAATAAATAAACGAACTCGTATACCCTGTCAGTAGGTAAGCTGATTCTGGAGAAAGAACACAAACATTGTCTTGAGTTAATTACAGCGACCAACAGTTCTTTTCGTTTATGTAGTCGTTAATTGAATAATATGCCTTTGAACAAAGGTTGGATTTTACTAGAGCTTTAAACGCATTAAAAGACAAATCTAGCAAAGAAGAGGGTTGCTTGTTATAAAAGGTTATACCAAGCCCAACAAATGAGTTATGAACCTTATGAAGTCGGTGAAAGGGAGCACGTTTTTTTTTCTAGTGTAAATTAGGCAAAATATACACTTATACACTAAAAACAGTTCTTCGCCAACATCTTATACATTAGGCAAAATATACACTTATACACTAAAAACAGTGATTTTCACATAATATTGTGAAAATCACTGTTTGCGAAGATGAATTGTGATGCTACCTTGAGAATACTGATATCTTGAAAAAAATCTTAAGCGAAGCTCTGGCTCCTAGCTGATAAATTGCTCGGACAGTTCGTTATTATTATTTATTATTATTATATTCTTTATTTACGGACAACATTGATCCAGCGTGTTAGTGACAATAATATAACTTAATACTAGTGTTAGTAGTTACATTACAAGATAAAAAGACAGAAACAACTAGTATTGTGAAAAGAACATCCCCACATTAAAGTTTAGTGATTGTCCTTCTCACAAAACTTTTAATAATCGGAGAGTCGATACTCTCCGCCATAGTTTTTAGAATACTGTTGCTACTCGCCCGCAACCTTGACAACAGCGATGCGGTTTTCTTGCGAATGACGGCGTGGAATCCGTCAGTTCGGTTTAGCGCAAACATATTAAACGCGCTGCACCACCTTGGCAGTCCCAACAGCATCCTAAACATATTATTATCCAGCGCTCTTTTGGTATAGTTGACCCAAAGATTCCCCGTGTAAAAGCTCTGGCAATATGCCTTAAAAAGCGTAATTTTCACTAGCTTGCTACACCGATGGAATCTTCGGGCCAACATGTTACCGCGGACCGCCAATACCCTACGCTCCCTTTCAATATCAACATTGTCCTTAAGGTCGTCAGTGAGAAAATGCCCTAAATATTTAAATTTTGTCACTCTTTTGACGCTCAAGCCGTTTAGGGTAATATCAGGTATATTATCTGGGCATTCACCGCCGGCCTTAAAGACAATGTATTCGCACTTTTTTACATTATAAACAAGTCCGTGTGAGGCAGCATACGCCTGACAGGCCCTCAGCATTTCATTCACGGCACCTGCCTTCGGCGCCAACAACGCCATGTCATCAGCGTAGCTGATACTATTTGTTTTCACCGTGGACGCTACATCCGACCCGCATATTGCTGAGGTCCACAATTAGGCCATCGACATATGTGCTAAATAGCCTAGGAGATGTCAGACCACCCTGCCTCACACCGCATTCTAACCTATATGATTTGGAAAGTGCATTGGACCACTTCACAACATTTTCTTGGTTCCCATATCAATATTGCAGGATCCTGAGGATTCCCGTCGGTACACCCCTATCCCCAAGCTCTCTCCAGAGTACATCATAATTTACCATATCGAAGGCTCTGGAGAGATCCAGAAAACAGGCATATACCGGCGTTTTACGATCGGTGTAATACTGGACCGTATGTTTGAGACTTACTACGGCGCTTTCCGTTGACAGTCCTGGTTGAAACCCGAACTGTGAGTCATGCACGGATAGATATTCTTTCAAGTAAGATATATTTTGAATATCAGCAGCTTTGCCCCACAGCAGAATACCGTAGGACATAACGCTGTGGAAATAACTAAGACTTACCGAGCTGTACTGTGTATTGTCTTACTTTCCTGATGGCATAGACGGCTGAACTGAGCCTCCCCGCTAGGTTTGATATATGTGGGCCCCACTGAAGTTTCGCATCCACTGTTATGCCCAGAAAAACTGCCGAGTCTACTGTTTCAAGCAGCTCTTTATCTAAGACGATGTTGGGTCCTAGATTTCTAACATTCGGTAAGATGAACTTTACACATTTAGTTTTCTTAGCACTGAGAACTAGCTTATTTGACGTAAACCAAACCGTAACAATTGAGATTGCACTGTTTACGTCGTCAAAATCTTGTCTATTCCTGTCTACTTTAAAAATAAGAGAGGTATCATCTGCAAACAGTACAACGTCACAGATATCATTTAAATAGAATGGTAAGTCATTGAAATACACTAAGAACAAGAATGGACCCAGTATTGAGCCTTGAGGTACACCTAACTGAACTGGTAGCTCTGTAGATTTCATAACATCGACATCTACACATTGGAATATATTATGTTAATACGAATTTATTAAAGTGACGACGTAGTTTACACAAAAGCGTGTCATGATGCACGCAATCAAAGGCTTCAGAGAGATTACAGAAAATTCCAATAGCATTTTGCGATTTCTCCCATGCATTAAACATGTGTTTCAGCAGAGCAACACCCACATCTTTAGTTAAACGTCCTTTTGTAAAACCATACTGTTCATTATGAAGGAGGTTATTTCAATTAAAATGTCTTAGCAACTGCTTAAGTATTAACTTTTCAAATATTTTGCAAAATACTGGTAAGATAGAAATAGGCCTGAAATTACCAATGTTATTTTTATTACCAGATTTAAATAATGGTATGACTTTACTACTCTTCATGAGGTCAGGAAAAGTTCCTATTTCAACACATTTATTAAAAGTAACATCTAGATAGGGGGCTATTATATTACTTAAAAGTTTAATTAAGATGCCCCAGTAATCACCAGTGTTTTTAGATTTAAGTGTGTTAAAAACGTTAATTACATCACTAGGCGTTACATGTTCGAAGCTAAATATGCGAGTGCATTTTGGCACACTACTATTCAAAAGATTCTCAGCTTTAGACGGGGACGAATTTAAGGAGCAAGTCGTAGTTATAGGCATATTGGCAAAAAACTCATTAAATGCCTCAGCTACGTCAGCTGCCTTATTAACTAATTTGTTATCGACCATAATTTCAAGTTGATTTTCTTGTCTGCTTGGTCATGGACGACCCTTCAAGATCACTCCAGTTCTTTTCTGTCTCTCTTTTTGGTCTCTTTTTTCTCTTTTTTTATATATTTTTTTCCAGACTAATATGGTCCCTGTAGATTATATAATCAAATGTATTAAAGTTCTTGTCTCAACGTTCCACATAGGCTATGTTCATTGGTAGTTTCACTACCACCAAAGTCATTTACTTTAGAGCCAAACTATTTTAATATTAAGAATACTCGACTTGGACACTCCATCGAATGCGTAACAAGCTTGTGCGATGCCGACCGAGTCTCATGTCATAGAGCCAGTAAAATTTAACTTCAATGTGCATAAGCGTTCGGTGTTGTGTCAGAGTGTCATCCCATCGAATGTGTCGTAGCAGACACATAATTCATGTTCATGACACTCTAAACTAACAAACGACATCTATGAAAACTAAATAACCCTAATTTAAGTATTGAAGCGCCGTCACGGCCACAGGGGGGTTCCCCTGTCACATTCAATGAATTATTAATCGCCACTGTAGAACGGTATCATTTTTCCCACTGTGACGCAGCAACTCTCCCAATATTCTCGGATGCTATCTTACGAAACCCAGACTCAGAATATGAAGCCAGACTTAAAAACCGCGCCTGAGTGCCAGACACAAGTTCTGTTGGTGTGTGCCCCAGACCTTGCACCATCCGTCGCTAACTGCACTTCGAGAAGCTCGCCGCGCCAGGTCCCACCACACTCACTTTCGATTATAACAAGTAAGCACCCCAATGTCCTCATGATTCTCTCTACCTGAACAGCTGGCCTGCCAGAACCGTTAGCAACAAGGTGCAACAGTACACGATGGTCACCATAAAATTGCTCTGTCTGCTACAACACAACACCCACCCCAATCCGAAATGATTCGCGAAGTCGCATCTCATAGACAGACAGCCTCCTTTAGTGCTTCTACTGCACCAGCTGCATCCAACTAGGAAGTGCACTCGAGAAGGACTCATTTAGTGAAAGAGTTGGCAATGACAAGAATACTCTCTGCAATCGATTCCTCCACGCGATGTCAATATGTACAGTTTGCCATTGAGCGGAAACCCTAAGCATCGGATGGAGTCCCCGTACCCGTTGAGCCCCGAACAATCCCTTGAGGCCCAGCGCACAATGCAGGACTTACTTTCGCACCCACATTGCCATCTCAGGGAACCAGAATTGCTCACAAACCCCAGCAAGGGCTTCACCCGCACCAAGGAATCCAACCTCTGTGTGACTAATGGAAGCCAAAAGACACACTTACCACGCTCAAATCTCCTGAACTATACTAACCCACGAACGTCGCAAGTGTGAGCCACAGCCTGACTGCTACGCCCACCGATGAGATCATGGATCTAGAGTCCCGGCGGCCCCACCAATGAAATCCAAGGCAAATGCAATTTAACAAATTGCACAATTTTTGCTGCCCCTCCAGACCATGGAACGGGACCATGCACCAACTCCGTAATTCGATTTCGAGGACAGAAAACCTGCATGCTCTATGCCACTCCACAGCACATGGATTCTATCGAAATCATAGACCCGCAAAAGGGCCGTGAGCACCTGGAGCGAGGCCGATCACTGAACTAGATGCCTTGAGGGAGCTACGATCTGTAAACACAGTATACGCCCGTCGACTGAAACCTTCAACAGCTTCAATAACGGCCAGGGTGTCCAACTTGCATAAACAATACCGGGATTCTGTATCAGTTGTTCGTCGGCTAAAGTCAGACAAGACATTAGAAACGATAAACTTTCTTAGGATCAATATTACTCTGTACGCTCAGAGCTTGCGTCGGTGTGAAGTTCCATCAGTGCGTTACTGTCAAATAATTTTAGTCAGAACCGGTTCTGATGTTAGTATTTCGATCACTTTCTTGTAAATATCTTATGTCTGTCCATTTAATAGGCCCTTTTAATTTGATTCAAGATTCTAAACGTAAAACATGTGAAATATGGGGCAACGCGCCAAAAACTAACCTAAAGGACCTACAGATCGCTCAAATTAAAATTATCAAACTATTTTTTCACTATGATTACCTTAAACCTACAGTTAAAATTTACAGGGAAACGAAACTCATAAATATTAACCAACTTCATGCATATTGTACCAGCATACTTATAAGAAAAATTCTAAGTAAGTCCATTCACACAAAAATACATCAGGTAGACAATCGCAACAGTCGTAGGAACGATCACATTTTACTACCGCGAGTGCGGACAGTCAATGTCGAGAGAACAATTATTTTTGCGGGAGTGCAACAATACGATAAGCTACCTAAAGGAGTAAAGAATGCAAACTAAAACATTTGGTATTTAAAAAAAAACACTTTCTAAATGTCGATCATTTAGTAAGTTTCTTTTTACTACTCCAATAAACTGACTGACCCTACTGCTGCGTTGCTTTATTGTGGCGCCGGGATTGCGCATTCCTTATCTACGTCTATCTGTATTTATTTTGCGGGTGGATCGAAAAGTTTTAAGTTTTGCGTTAGTTAATAATGTTATTTGCGTACGAAAAGAAATGTTATTACTGCTTATGATTTAATATAAATTACAATAGCTGCTTAGTTTGTGTGTCCAAGTTATATTTTAAGTTTAAAAACGTTCTCAAGTAAGTGAAATCTTTGTAATTTCTTATTGAGAAATAAATTTCTTTAACCATAAACACCAGTCGTAACGCAACGCATAGGCATACCACCAGCATCAGCGATATTACACTTGCACTTTGTAAATAGGCGTGGATTGTCGGACGAAGAAGATAGAGACACTAGTTATAGCACAATCACATTATTTCACTCACAATTTCTTTAAAAAAATGACCGTGAAACGACCTGAAGGCAGAGGTCCAACATATTAAATGAAAGTATGAAATATAGCAGTAATCAACTTTTTATTCCAACAGCTTGTTAATTAGTTAAATGAATCGCTATAATAGCTCTAGGCGCTACGGCAGGTGCACCGGGCCGAGCCTGCCACGCTGCGCACTAGCTTACATAAAGTGGCTTGAGTGGTGGGGAGAGTGGGGAGGCGAACTTCCCGCTTTGCACAGCGTAACTCGGCCCAATGCACGTGCTGTTTACAATGGTGACGCCGACATATATATAAAGTCCATCATGTCAAAGTGTTTTTAAACATCCGAAAATAATTTAGATCAGATCGATTCATTTCGAGGACCATGTAGACTGGTGTCTGAAATGGTATGTTGAGGAAAGAGCCACACAGATTTGAGTGGCCCTGTCCAGTCAGTGCACGCATTTGTCTATCAACGTGCAGCTCGACTCAGAACTAAGGAGCTCAACGATCCGACGAACAATACAAAAGAAAGGACGTTTGGGTAGGCCGCATAAATTACTCAAACTGCCAGACCATCACTAAAACTAAATGAAAAAAAAACTTTATTGTCATGAACGCTAGTTTTAAATGATTGATTAAAAAGTGGCCATTGTTCTGGATTTCCAGAAAAACCTATCAATTCTAATGGCTGTAGACGACATGAACTATTTGATTCAACAGCGGGTGTTTGAACGTTAACGTTTTTATAATCCAGTAAACCGTTTCGAATGTATTGGACTTTAGAAAATAACGCTTCGAAAGCGCTCCAATTACCTAATATTCAAAGACTCGGCTAGAAATTATTGTTTAGTCTCTATATTTGAAGGAACTATTTTCTTCGCGGTTTTAAACTCATGAATTTTCTCGAAAATAGCCTCCTTTTTTGCTATGACAATTTTCAATTTAGTTGCGCAGCCATTTTGAATAATGGCATCCAAGTAAGTAATTTTCTTATATAAACTTATTGGAATAATGCCAATCGCGTATTATTGAACACGTAATCCCATTAGTTCAAGTTGCGAACGTTTAACTGGATATATGTCAATTGTTATTTGCTAATTACGAGTAAGCGAGCGGTAACACTGCACGATTCTGGCACGTGTTTTTAAGTTTAGAAATAAACGACGAAATTGACTTGAACAAAGACAGCTATAAACGCAATTATGTAGGTATTACTTGGGTTGAGGAATAGGGAATGTAATAGGATATAATGCTGGTTCTATCCGGTTCAAACAGGACCAAAAATAATGGTGATGCGTTTATGGGGAAACTTTACAAATGGAAGAGATGCGAGTGATAATATGGATGAACGCGTCCCGATGTTTTCTATAAGAGAGAGTCTCAAGAGTAAGGGCACTTACCTATTGAACAGCCACATTTCTTGATCCATGAGAGATTTCTTGAAAACAGCGGGATTTGTTATTTAGCGGGTTACATATGTTGTATTTAGCTGATTTCTACCACACGGCACTCATGTTATTATGAATGGATTCATTAGACCATTCTACAATAATATATGCGTTGGTTTTGTTTGAATAGTGAATTAATGAATCCAAAAAAGGCAAGTCGCGTGAACCATTAAAGGGCAAGTGACCGTCCCCTAGATTCACTCTCTGACCGAATGATATCGGCACGCACAGTTATGTTATCCACTCGCATCAAATGGTTCAACCGTTCTGCTTAGCGCCGAGAGAAGAAAATCCAACAGTGTGTTTTTTTGACGCGCTGGGATGCACTATGTTAGATTCTCAACGCTGGGCTGAACACCCAGACTTGAAAATCCAGTGCGCAAAAAAATCCATTTATCCATTTCAGGAGACTTCAGTGACTGGGCACGCCACAATAGCGGCGGTAAGTCCCCTCTTTGAGGAGTGGTTGGAGAGGCGCCCCGGCATCCTCACCTTCCGCCTGACACAGGTCCTCACGGTTGTTTCGGGAGGTTTCTGTTTCGCATAAGGCGGGAGGAAACGCCCGGGTGTCACCATTGTGTGGATCGCCCGAAGGACACGGTGGAGCATATGGTGGAGGTCTGCCCAGCTTGGGTGGAGCACCGCAGTGTCCTCGCGGAGGCGATCAGCGACGGCGATCTCTCGCGTCCGGCCCTGGTCCAGGCCATGGTACGGAGCGAGAGGGAATGGAAAGCCGTCACCTCCTTCTGCGAAGCAGTAATGCTCGTGAAGGAGGAGGCGGAACGCGTCAGGAAGAGAGCCTTGCACCCTCACGCCCCCACTACCCGCCGCAGGAGACGCCCTGGGCGTCGGGAGTCGCCTGCAGATTCCCGGCCACCGTAGGCGCAGGCTTGCGGACAGCGAGCAACGGGTAGCTCGCCGTCCGGTAAGGACCAGGCCCGGGTCTACGACGCGTCGTGTTCCACGAGCGCCTCAAAGAGATGTCAGCACAAAGTGACGGGGTCCGATAGGGCCGACGCGTCAGGGTCGCTCTAAAGAGTCATTCTAAAGAGAATACGGTGGCCCTGGCACAGGCAACTCAAGTAACACGGGTGGGTTTTAGTCAGTAAAAGTCTGACACGAAGAGCGGGAGAAGTCATTTGATGATTTCCCACCCAAAAATAACACACTGATATTAATTCAAGACTCCCATCTCGGCCCAGTTTTGTTTTTGCTATTTGTAAATGGCTGTGTTGTTCGCCGATGACTTAAAGATTTATAGGAAAATCACAGGGTCTGTAGATACTACGCTCGTTCAAAGCGACTTAACAAATATTGAAAACCGGTGCATAGCTAACAATATGACCTTAAATGAGCGTAAATGTTGTTTTTTATTTTATTTTCTTTTTCTTTTTATTCGTATCAAAAAAAAACTCATACTTTTCTACTACTTACACACTGTACAACACCACATTGTCTAAGGTATGTAAAATCCGGGATGTAGGAATTCTGGTCAACGATGAACTAAGCTTTAAGCCACACATCAACGAAATTGTTAAGAAGTCGTCACAGATGCTGGGTTTTGTAAAACGGATGTAAAACGGGTCTTTCAACTAACAAAGACCAGCATAGTCTTGTTCAATACCCTGATGCGAAGTCGGGTGGAAAACGCTAGTGTTGCCTGGAATCCGTTCTATGCATTTCATTCGCAAAGCGTTGAGAGAATACAAACAGCGTTCACTTAACATCTATCCTTTATGTCCAGGAAAATTATCCATCGCTGTCCGTATGAGCAACGCTTACACTTTTTCAATATAAAGACACTGCAAGACCGTTGCCGTACGTACGCGTGATCTAATTTTCCAAAGTTGCAAACGATTTAATAAAATGTTGCGATCTTGTTGAGCGTATCCAATATGCGGTCCCTTCAAAACCTCCCAGCCATCCCATCACAAGGTTGTTTCACATCATTTTCCGCAAATCCAAACGTGGTCCTAACGCTCCCTTGCTCCGAATGTGCAGAAATTACAACAGTTTCTGTAAATCGTCAGAAGCCGACTTAAACGGTGTATCCCTTAATAAATTAAGAAGACCAGTCACCAGTCAGGAGTGCATAAAAAAAAACCATGTTTTGTTTTGTAAATCCATGTTCATTGAATCATAGAAATCTCTCTCACTGATACCCTTTCACATTCCACCCCTCGTGGTAACATTTTATGCCATTTTAAATATAGCAAAATGCAAATATCCAGTTATATGTATAGAATTTTGTTTTCTTACTGTATTTATGTGTTCATAAGTTTTTTTTTTTTAAATAGTTAATTACGATGTTGCTTTGTGGTGAATGCTGTGTATACCTATAATAGACATGAATACCAGTCCTTTTGTAATGTCTTTGTTTTTTTTTGTATGTACTACTGTTGAAGTACCAAAAAAATTTAATAAATAATAAATATAATCCCACCACGAAATTTTTACGTCCTCGCGGACGTGGGCTAAGAATTTCCAGGTGGAAATAAACAGGTGTAATCAACGCATAATCATCCAGTTACAAAAAATAGAACGAATTCGTTAGGTATACTAACCTATTAGGTGGTTATGAATACCTCGCACGTTATACGCCGTGTTGATAACTGCCTAACTAATAGGAACATTAAGCTTATTTGTAGGTTGTAGTGAACAATGCTTTGCAGTACAGAACAACTTTAAGTCCCAAGTCTTTTATTTGCTTTAAATGCGTGTAATAAAACTCCTTGGGTAGATAACAATAGTATTTAATTCCTCCAATCGATTAATCTTCTATAATAATTAGTTCCAATTAACTTGCTATTATTTTAAAACATACAATAAAACTCACATGAATTGATGACCACGCGTAATCCGTCCGCATTCGATGCTGGCCCAGAGCAAATAGGCCGAGTGCAGCCCCGTGTTCTCAACGGTCATCTCAGAACTGTCATTCGTTCCATACAAGTGTTGCCAGTATAGCAGACAATTTAACTATTTATTATATTATTTCAAAACCTAACATGCGGTAATGCTAACCTGCCTAGCTTTTTCCCAACTATGTTGTGGTTAGCTTCTTATTTTTTTTTTGTTCCCGGGGTGGAAAATCTGGGTCAGGGGAAAAAAGGAGGGGTCTGTCAGACTCTTACTGACTAAAAACCACCCCGGTGTTCCATCTCACACCTACGCCGGGGTCGTGGGAACACATAATTCTTCCACAACCCCGGCTGTTGCCGGCCCGCTTGTGCGGGCCCCGTCTCGGGCGGGGGGAGTGAGGTGTACTCCCCCCGCAACGTCTTTGAGCGGCGCACGCGGAACACTACGCGCGCCGCCTTCTCGGGTCCTGATGTTGGGGAGCGATGGTTGTCCCCGAATCCGTCGCCCCTGGACCCATTTAGGGGGCCGGAAGAGGGCGTTGTCCGCCCTCCTCCGACGCCCGGTGCGTCTGCTGCGGGCCGGGTCGAGAGTCGAAATCTCTCTCTCCCTTTCCGCAGCCTCCTTCTGCGAGATGACCGTTTCGCAAAAGGAGGCCACCGCGTCCCAGGACTCTGCTCCGCCGACCATCGCGTTCATGACGGCCGGCACCGACAGGTCGTTGCCTACTTCGGTGATGAGGGCACGGCGCGGCTCCTCCAAAGCGGCACACTCTGCCAGCGTGTGCCACGCCGTGTCCTTCCGGCAGTCGACGCAGTGGTGACACCGGGCGTCCGGCCCAGCCAGTGCTCGAGCCAGCGGTCGAGCACTGGCTGGATCGCCCCGATGGTGCTGAGGCCGGCGGTAGGGCGTGACAGCCTCCCCGCCATTCCGCCACCAGGACCTCGCGGAGCTGCAACCGACGCTGCTCGACATGTTGCTGCATCGGTCGCTCGCCCCGCTCCCGCGCTGCCTCGCGCCACCAGTACAGTGACGCGAGCACCTTCGCCTCCAGGTCCCAGGGCGGTGATCCAGCCAGTGCCCGCTTCGAAGGAGATCGTGCGATACCCCCGAATGACTCTGACGGCCATCGCCCGCTGCGGCTTGCGCAGGACAGCTATGCTGCCGGCCGTCAGGTCAGACGCCCAGATCGGCGCTCCGTAGAGCGCCATGGATCGCACGATCTCCATATAGAGCCGCCTACAGGCGGCGCTCGGGCCCCCCAGATTGGGAAGCAGCGTTGCCAGCGCCCCGGTCGCGCCCAACAACTTGGGCGCCAGCCGCTGGGTAGCACGAAACCCCTTGGTATGACTGGTTGTCAGACTTATGGCGCTTCTGACCATACGAAACGACTGTCAAAGATCTACGAATAACAGCCGGGACAAACCGATGATCCGTTTTTTTAAGTAAAGAGGAGTCTCAATACGAGTATGTCATGGATCAATTGCCCGCGGCAAGCGTGGCTTAACCTTTAATAGAGCTTTTTTTTTTAAGTGGTCAGTATATTAGTTAGTTAGAAAGGTAGTGGAGCCGACTGCCCTGGGAACGCCTGACGTAATTAATCTTATTATCGCAACTTGTGTAGGAGTGTGTTGGTATCCATCCTCTTGACGGAATCCGAATGGGATTGATTAGTAATTTGCTGTTGCCAATTTAGTACTAATTGGATTTTATACAATAACTACAGCAATAGTGTGTGCCTCCCGGCTGCGCCAAAAAGGTGCATGCATGGTGCATTGAACAGCTACTATGTTCTCTAGACACTGCGAAAGACCTCGTTGCAGAGTACGATGTTAACTGAGTATCGCGGCTGCTGTACAATGCGGCCTGTAGTGCAACATTAATCATATCACCGTGAAAACTTAGCTGCAGTGAGCGTGGAGTGAGCTGTCAGTACCACTGATGCTAGGGATTGACCAAGACGGGATGACACTGACAGCTCACTCCACGTAAGTCTTCACGGTATGATCTGTTTTAAATTAATGTGACGATAAATAGTATTGAATGTATTGTAAAATTAACGAATAATTTAAACTAGCATTTAAAGCATGTCATTGGACATAAATATCATACCCTAGTATTACTCGTACTTAAAATTCATTTACTGTAATGTTTTGCATGTCAAATGTCTGACTACGTATTTATAAAAAACTCTAAGACCAACACTGCACCAGTACCTATTGCAAATAAATGATCATCATATATGTGTGGATAATTAAATAAAATAAATTTTACTGAACATTGTAAGCCTCCGGGTACAAAGACCTAAAAAAAAAACAGTTCAATCCACTTAAAGTTAGGAAACCATTTCTAGAGTAAAAATAAATAGAAAAAATAATTCCTCATAGTAGAATAGAATAGAATATAATACATTTGTTTGATTGAAAACATAACATGGTACATTTAGGTCATATAAATAGAATTATGATCTTACATGTTTCGCCATGGATTGGCATACAAATATTTAAAATAATAAAAACGATACATTAATTTCTTAAAATTATTATTCTAACATCTCTAATAAGGCGTGTAAAATCTTACAATAATAAAATCTTAAAGTAGTATATCAAACGAAAACTTAGTAACCATATTTTCCTGATACTTTTGTTATCAATTACTTCTTCACAATACAAAAACAATTACCAATTAGCCATTTATGTAGTTTGTATTTAAATTGTTTAAAAGGGATTTCCCTTATTTCTTTTGGAATATTATTGTATATTTTAATTGCTGTGAAGCTGTTTTTATGGCATAATGTGCTTTGATGTGAAAGAATTCTTAACCGTGTTAGGTGTCGACTGGTATAATTGGAATTTAAGTCACATGGTACAAAAAAAGAGTGCTCTTTCACAAATACACCAGCTTGCATTATAAGAAGACCTGTTAGTGTTAAAAGCTTTTTATAATAGAAGTCTGCAGGATGATAATGGACCGACATAGACATAGAGATAATGTCGCAAAGTGACGCGACAGATGTCTAGTGAAAAGCAATTTGCGGCACGACGGAGATTACTAGAGGTCTGTATAGATTTATTAGAATTACGCAGCAAATACGTAGAGACCGAGTAGGTCAAGGAGACCGTTTATTTTCCTTGAAACAAGATCGTCTTACAGGACTACCGGACTGAAACCAATCACTTATGAAACATACTAGTCATGTCTCGTGTTTGTTTTGTTGTTGTAAAGTAAATGCTCGTTTTTAATCTCTGAAAGTCTGGAAAGACAATAAAAAGTTTGGAAAAAAAGTTAGGTACTTCGAGTAGCATGACCGGGTTTTGTCGAAGGACGAATAGACAAAATGACAGCTTTCTTTTATTCATCTGTCATTTTGTATATTTATTATATTAAAAAATTTCGTGTATTACTGCGTAGTAGTAGTATTACAAAACAGTAATGCAAACCGTGATCTAACCATTACTTTGAGGCCTCAAAATATAACCTAAAGTTACCATTTAAAAATAAATGATAACAACATAATCATGCAATACTCTCGGTTTGTCGAAAAATATCGATTCATCGATATATTTTGGCGACATTTTGTATTTCGACGTATAGATATATCGATTTCAAATAACGAGTATTGAAAACGTAATCTAAGACGGCATTTTTCATAAATGTTTTTTTTTTTTTAAATGGCATCTCGCAGGTCTACCTATGAGGTTGTCGTCTGCTTAGACGGACTTGCCTGTGGTTGCCCTGATAAATTAAGGCCTCCAGCCAGGACTTAAACTTAAATACTAACTAAAACTAAGCGACAACGCTAAGGGCACCCCCTGTGGGGTACGGACCTCGGCTTAGGGCGTCGCTGGAAGAGGGCAGCAAGGGACTAGCTGGATCAGGATTGATATTAATTTGGGACGAATTTAAAGCTACAGACTCAGCGGCGCGGGCTGGCTCGAGCAAGGGTCGGGAGGGGCGTGGATTTGGGCGTCGCGGCGGGCCTCGGCGGCGAGGACGGTAGGACGGCGATCGGTGTAGTGTGCTGGTGGCCTTACTACTCTCCTGGAGGAGGGTAGTGGCGTCGTCGGGGGCGATTAAAGTATGCCTTGGTCGGCGAATACTGCTAATGCGGGAGGGAGTGTAGCGGGCGGCCGCTGAGATCAAGGGGTTGGAGTGTTTTATGCCACAGTCAAAGAAGCGCTTCGATAAGCGTTTCATGAACTGGTTTATGGCAGGCATTTTAAGATCGATGTGGAGATTTATATTACGGACATAGAAGGGGGCACCCGTGACCTTTCTGAGGAAACGGTTCTGGAGGGTCTGCATCTTATGGAGATGACGTGGGTGAGCGTGCGCAAATACAACGCAGGCATAGGTCATCATGATGGGACGGATGACTGCGGTGTAGATGCGCAGCTTGCATTTAAGTGACAGTTTACTACGGGCTGTCAGTACAAAGTGGAGCCTGCTAAGAGCGAAGGAGGTGCGCGCGCGAACCGCCTTAATATGAGCCTTAAAGGTAAGGTTTTGATCGAGGATCACGCCTAGGTATTTGGCTTGCTTCTCCCAAGGGATTGGCTTGCCGTACATAGTGATCGGGCTGGGAAGTGGGGGAGGGAGTCGACGACGTCTCGAGAAGAGAACCGCCTGACTCTTATCGGGGTTGACCTCGATTCTCCATTTCCGGAACCAAGCGCCTAAGACATTTGCGGAGGTTTGGAGAGTACGAGCTATAGCATTGGGACAATGACCGGTATAGTAAACGGCAGTGTCGTCGGCGAAGAGAGCCAACTGAGCCTTTTTACTCTGTGGGATATCGCTGGTGAACAGCGTGAAAACTAGAGGAGATATGACGGAACCCTGAGGGACACCGGCGCAAATAGGGTGAGGGGACGAGAGTGCACCCTCGATGCGATAGCGGAAGGTGCGATTCGACAAAAAGTTCCTAGTTGGTAAAGCTTGTATAACAAGCCGTTGTGCCAGACTTTGTCGAAGGCTTTCGCTATGTCGAAGAATAGCACACCCGCCGTCGCGTTCGCTGCATACCGGCGCACAAGTGCTCTACGATACGGTGGACCTGGTGGATACTCGAGTGTTGGGGACGGAAACCAAACTGCTCGTTGGGAATGAGGCTCTTTGCTTCGGCGTAGTCTTTGAGACGCTTATAAATAAGCCTCTCGTAAATTTTGCCGAGAACGTTGAGTAAGCTAATGGGACGGTAGCTGGAGGGCTCAGACTTTGGCTTGCCTGGCTTTGGGATACCGATGACGGTTGCTTCTTTCCACGCTTGTGGGAAGATGTTGTTGCTCAAGGCGCCATTGAAGATGGCGGTCATGAGCATTATTAGAGGGGCAGGTAGGAGTTTGTATACCTTGTTGGTAATACCGTCCGAACCGGGGGCTTTACGAGCTTGGAGCCCTTTTATGATGTGGTGCACTTCGTCTGGAGTGACGGGAGGCAGAGGATCATCAGGGTCTTCAACGGGTGGAAGGGAGGCTCTCCGTTCGACTTCAGCGTCGACCTTGTTCAGGTGAGCTTGGTCTACTGGTTGAGAGCTGGGAGAACACTGGGACTCTAGGCTGTCAGCAAGGCATTCGGCCTTGTCGGTGCTGTCGAACGCGACGCTCTTGTCGGGGCGGATGAGGGGAGGCATAGAGACCTCCTCGGAGGAGCGCAATATCCTCTGAAGGTGCCAGAAGGCTTGTTGAGTGGGCTCGACTTCACTGAGCATCTTGTTCCAACCCTCTGAGCGAACCTCCCCTATGCGTTTCTTTACAGCACGCTGTAAATGGCGCATGTGGTCTTTGTTCGCGTCACAAGGGAAGGAGTCGTAGGCACGAATAGCCGCATTCTTCTCGGTTATCAAGTCACGTACGTCAGAAGGTAGTTTCCAGCGATGGTCTTCCATCACCGGAACTTCCCGTGAACAATCCGTCAAAACGGATTGAACGTGCTCAGTAAACGAGTCGATTGCGGCCGTCGTGTCGGCGACTGACACTATGTGATCGGGGATGGTGTCCAATTGAGGCGACGTGGTGGATTTCAGTCTTTCACTTACTTTCCTCCAGTCGGTTATCATCTGGGTCTGAGGGGGGCGGTTGGGATCGCTTGGGCCAGAGAAGGGGGCAAGATGCATAACTACTGGGCGGTGGTCAGAGTTAAGCTCGTGCAACGTCTCTATCGATTGCAAACGGAGGTTCACATTCTTGAGCAGCGCTACATCGAGTATATCAGGAAGATGACACCACAACTAATTAATTGACATTTGAAACACTGTTGAAGCTGCTGAAGATAGTAAGAATTTATTTGCATTATATAAACTCAATCTCCTTTTTATTATATAGATGCATTGCACAGATGTGAGTACTTTGTACTATAGAGCTACTATTTACCGGGTAATGTCATAGATTGACTTGAATGTGCCTTGGCGGCTGATAGTATGTCATGCTCACTCAAATGTCTCGTTGACGGTGGCGCGTGTGTCGGATCATTTAGCTCCCTTCGAAATGGTTGAGCTGAATGGTGCTGATCCATGCGTCATGTTCGTGAACGGGCGCCGTCAGTTGGGACTGGTCATCTCTTAGCTGCCACGGCTTATTTTAATAATTAATTAGCTGGATTGTTTTTAATTATGTTTTGATGCACTCTGGACGCTTTTAACGTGTACGGTTTTTTGTACATCGTTCTCACTTATAGTGTCAACATTAATCGATGTAACTAAGATATATGTAAAAACATTATTATTTAAAAGAGTGTCCATGGAGTTTCTTGCCCGTTCTTCTCCATAGGTACCTACTACGCTTTGGAATGGGCAACTAGCTTCATATTTCTGACTGACCGACTCCTTGACAATTCAAAAGTGCCTGTAAATGGTTTAATTGAAATAAATGATTTGAGTTTGAGTTTGAGTTTGATGGTTGGGATTTCCGGGGAAATGAGTCGGACTCATTGGAGCGATGACGTCAAAGTTAAGGGATTCGCCTAACTTGGAAATTATCCGACCTCTGGTAGAAGTCGTGCTACTATTCCACGCCGGGTGTTTGGCATTAAGATCCCCCGCCAATATGACGGAGTCACTCATACCGAAGAGGGCGGTGAAGTCCTTTTGGAGAGAGATGGGATCCTCCGGACCATTGTCTGGTGGAATATAAGCAGAGATGATGGTGATCGGTTGATGACCAGTCATGCCGAGCCGACAGATAGAGGTCTCCAGATGGGAGAAGAGAGAAGGTGGGTCGATAGGGATGCAATACAAAGATTTCCTAAAGTATATTAGTGTGCCACCCTTGTGGCATCGAGACCTGTCATTGCAAACTAGTTTATAGTTGGCAATATTCGGGTTTCGGAATGATTTTATTTCTGTAAGTAGGTTTATACAAACACTTTTACACGTCAAACATTTTTTTTAAATTAGGTGAGGTGGGCGTTTCCTATCTGACTACTCTGAGAAGTAAGGCCGAAACAAACTCAGAGGTCATAGTCTCTTGTAAAGTCAAGACCATGTGGATTCATGTCTGAAATGGTCTTTTGAGGAAAGAACCACACAGATTGAGTGTACCTGTCCAGTCAGTGCACGCATTTGTCAGTAATCGTGTAGCTAGCTAACTTACGTTTACTAATTGATTTGAATTTATTAAGGCTTAGATCTTGAACGTGGCTTGGAAGTTTATCATAAAAGCGTATACATTCACATCTGAACGAGCTACCTATTTTCTTGAGCCTTGTTGTAGGTACAGTCGAGTTCTTTAATATCTGAGCAAGCTCATGAATCAAAAATATATAGGCAATGATAAGTTTCACAAAACTCTAAACAGCTTTGTCTTACAATAAATTGTAAACAATCAGTGATATCATAAATATGTGACTACATTAGATCAATAATATTTCAATCAAATAAAATCAATAAAATTACAAAGTTAGGTTCACAAATATCTATGCATATATATTATAAGTATATTGACAATTTGAAATATCTCAGAGTTTTAAACAAATAGGTAGGTATAGTCATCTTGGACCTTTTTTTTGGGTGGGAAATAATCAAATGAATTCCCGGCGGGCTGGTCGGCGCATCGTCTTCGGTGACCCCAAGATTTGAATTTGAACGTTGTCAGATTGGTACAGTCCTATTACGAACGGCAACATTGCATTATTACTCGTACCTACTTCTGCACCGGCAAGCAAAAAAAAATTTCAAGGTAAAGAGTATTTAGTTGATAATTCAATGCTGTATAGATATTTACGAATCCTAGGTTGCACCAAATCTGTTGAAATCTAAAGTATTTAGATATTTATGTTCTGAAGAGTAGTCAGATTTTTTGACTGCACTACCGTAACATAGCTATGAACAGTTTATATAATAACATTTTATTGATGTCCAAGTTTGTATAAATATTTATGATCATTTTAACGCTTACAATATTTTGAAACATTGTCACTGCCAATTAGTGTACAGCAAATTTGTGTTTGTTTTTAGTATTTATATTATGGATATCACTGTATTTTTAAACAATTTTATGTTTTTTAAGCACAGTCATTACATTAATTTCCTTAAATGCTCTACGAGAGAGTGTCTCGGACTTAATTTATAAATTGATCTAACAGCTCTTTTCTGCAAAACAAAGATAGTCTGAATATCAGCGGCATTTCCCCACAACAGAATACCGTACGACATTTCACTAAGAAAATAGCTAAAGTACACTAACGGGCTGTGTCAATGTCAGTTAAATTACGAATTGTTCTTGTTATTGTTCTAAAAGCGTATGCTGCGGATCATAGCTTTTTGACCATTTGTCAATGTGTGGGCCCCACTGAAGCTTAGCATCCAAAATTAAGCCCAAGAATACTGTGCTGTCTTCCCATTTCAATTCTTCGCCCTTTATCAACGCATTCGTTTTCACCTGCCTAACGTTAGGTAGCGTAAACATAATGCATTTGGTATTATTTTCATTAAGAAATAAATTATCAACATTGAACCATTCAACTATTATTGAGATCGTGTTATTTACATCGTCCGTAACCAGCTGCCGTTTAAGTTTAAGCAAAAGTGAAGTCTCATCCGCAAACAACACTGATACAACATATCATGGTTATCCTTTATGTGGTAAGCCAAGTCATTAATATAAATAAGAAACAAGACAGGACCAATAATTGAGCCCTGTGCATCTCCCATTGTTAAGACAGATCCAGGAGATTTTTCTCCATTAACATCAACGCTCTGAATCCTATTACTCAAGTATGAAGCAAGAAGATCCAGAGCGGAGTTTCGGATCCCATAGCGGCGGAGTTTCTTGAATAACGTTTCATGAAGAACGCAATCGAATGCCTTGGAAAAATCACAAAAGACGCCCTAGGTATCGCATTTATCCTCCCAAGCATTATAAATACGTCCTAAAAGTTCAACAGCCGGCATCAGTAGTTGATTGTTGATGTAATCATTTATGTCTGTTAAAAAATTATTGCAGTTGGTCTAAAATTATTTTCTTAATTTTTTTACTAAATGTGTAAAAAAATAAGTACTGAAATAGGTCTACAATTTGTGGGGTCTGATGTATTATCTGACAAAGGATTTGGCTATATTTCATAAGGTCAGGAAACCGCTCAGTCGATACAATTATTATAGATAAGAGCTAGAGTAGGTGCTACAATGTCAATAATAGACTAAGCAACTTCTACAGAACTACCCCACAGATCTACAGTATTTTTACATTTAATGTGTGAAAGGTTTTAATTATATACCTACAGGTATTATGATCAAAATGAAATTCCGAATCTAACGATTTACATTTTTCTTTAGCAAAGACTCTGTTCGCGCCGATACCATTCGGTCTGAGAGTGAATATGGAGTGCTGTCGCTTGCTTTTGTCATGGTTCATTGCTCACGTGACATGCCATCTTCATTCTTCATTTTCACTCATCATACGTCAGTAAAACAAACCTCCGCTGACGCGCGCTCGTGACCCGCTGCTACAAATACATATTATTGTAGAATGTTGTAGTGAATCCTTTTTCATCACATGACTGCCGTGTATTAGAAATCCGCTAAATACAACATTTGTAACCCGCAAAATTACATATCGAAGACGCCCAATATTTTGTGATGAACGTGCTTCTTCCGCTGGCTGCCTTCAAGAAATCTTGGCCCAAGCATCGACAGGAGTGGCCATTGACAGGATAAGCGATTTACTTTTAAGTTCTCTCTCTTGTCGATAATATCTGGACGCATTCATCCATATTCTCACCCGCATCTATAATAATTGTAAATTTTCCCCATAGACGCATCACCAGATTCAGCAACAGAAGGTGAAGTGAGGTGAGGTGATGAGTTAAGGGGTTTAGTAGTTGAAACGGGAATATCTGAAAAGGAATTTTCAAAGGCCGTGGCGACTTGTGAGTCTGATTTTATTATATTGTCATTAATACACAGACTGTAGTCAGTACTTCGGTTACCAGACCTTCCCGTTTCACTATTAATAATTTTTCAATTCGTTTTAATTACGTTACTTCTGCTTTTAATCTTCGAACCCAAATAACGCGACTTTGCCATAAAACAAAGTTTTTTAAATAGTTTTGAAAAATTTCTAACATATAAGTTAAATTCAGCAGTTTTAACATAAGTCCTTTCAATGTACAGCTCATACAGCCGTGTTCTACTTTTATGAATTCCAATGGTAGCCCAATCATTGAAATATGCGTTACTATTAACCGAGATAGTCTTGGGAATAAAGATAGAATTATATTGTTTACAGTAAATAATAAAGAAATCATAGTATAGATGATTAGGATTAGCATGAATAGGAGAATACAAAACTGATAATTTATTAATTAGTTTAAAATTAAAAGCCTCTAAGCAGCTTGTAGTTTTGGGTTTAACAGTGATAAGCTTTTTAGCCATTTTGTTGTTTTGTTTTTGAATAGTAATCCTTTGTCCGCAATGATCAGAATATATTAAATTAATCATTTCTACGTGGCTTTTTTGTGGTACACCTATATATATATAAACCCGTTTTTAAATTATTAGGTGTAAAAATGCCGTCAGAAAATTGAAGTACAGATATGTAAAAAAAAAACAGCACCCGTCACACAGTGTTGAGTCGCCTTTATATTTGCAGACTTACACACTTGGGAGCAAATAAATCGAGCCACTACCTTTTTTCACGTAAAATGGTAAATATTTTTGGGAATATGGAACGTATCAATTCGAACTATATATCGCCTAAAAGTTAAGTTAATAACCTTAACAATGAGGGTAAATTATTGAATAATAACCTTATTGAATGATAAATTATTGGCTCTGCAAGAAAAATGGTAATTTTGATAGAAAATTTAGTAGGGCTAAAACAGTCTATAAAAACAAAAAAAAACAAAATTATTGCAAAAAAATATTCATAATAACTGGTATTACCCCCCCGTGCCCTGATGCATTCTTGTAGCCTATTAGTCATCGATCTGATCAGAGTTACGATGACATATTGTGGTATGTTCTCCCACTCTTCAAGCACAGCGACTTTAAGCTCAGGAATGGATGAAACAGCGGGAACCCTGGCTCGGACTCTCCGTTTTAGCTCGTCCCATAGGTGTTCGATCGGGTTCAAATCGGGACTTCGTGCTGGCCATACCATTTGTTGAATCGATCGCAGACAAGTATTCCGTAACGATCTGCGCGGTATGAGGTCTCGCATTGTCATGCATAAACAAGAAATTTTCGCCGACAAAACCAGCATACGGCATTACGTGGTCTTCAAGAATGTCAGTTATGTATCGGTCAGCTGTTAATCCACGTCTACCACTGCCATCGTTGGCGGGGTCGACGAAGACAAGTTCCGTTTTTCCGTCTAGAGAAATTCCTCCCCACACCATACAAGAACCACCACCAAAACTCACAGTTTCTCGAATGCAACATTGGGCAAATCTTTCACCAGGACGTCTATACACTCGGTTTCTCCCGTCATTGCTAAAAAGACAGATTCTTGACTCGTCAGAAAACAAAACTGACCTCCAGTCTTCTAACGTCCAATTAATGTGTTCTCGAGCAAACTCCAAGCGAGATCGGCGATGAGCTACAGTCAATTTTGGACCAGTTGCTGGTTTGTGTGATGTTAAATTTCGTTCCTTTAGTCTTCGTCTCACTGTCCACCTACTGATTGCGACACCTCGAACGTCACGTAACGCTTGCTGTAGCTGAACAGCATTAAGTCCACGGTCGCGCAACGAATTGGTTGCAATAAAGCGGTCGTCACGTTCTGTTGTTGCCCGTGGTCGGCCAGTTCCAGGTCGCCGAACAAAAGCACCAGTCTCCAGATACCTGCGGTATACCCGCTGTACCTTTGAACGACTCAAATGAAGTCTGCGTGCCACTTCACGTTGTCCGTGTCCAACCTCAAGTAAAGCTACAACTTGGGCAGCTTCCGTCGGTGTAGTATCCATTTTATCAGGTTATTTTGATTACACAGACACAGATAAAGACAACAATAACAAGTAATATGGGTATGATTAACAAAAACCTCAAATTTAATCTTTTCTTAACAGAGTACAATAAAAATGTCATAAGCAAATTAAATGCGATAATTTTATTCTACCCTTTAAACTTTAATTAAAATGAAATTTTGACAACTAACTACCCTCATTGTAAAGGTTATTAAATACCCTTTTAGGCGATATATGTTTCGAATCGATGCGTTCCATAATACCAAAAATAATAACCATAATGCGTGAAAAAGGAAGTGGCTCGATTTATTTGCTCCCAAGTGTAGTTATGAGTTGAGACTCTTCTTCATTTTTAGATGTCGGTAAAACGCTAATATTCTAACAAAGTTACCCGGTAAATCGTTTTTTTACGAAAGCTATATCACAAATTTTAAAAATATCGATAAAAAGTATGGACTCTTTTTGCCACTTCCGACATCCCAACAATACTCTCTTGGTCCCTTCCCTTCCAACCATTTCATTCTGAGGTTTGTTCACTCCGTTTGACATTCTAATCCAGTTAACTAATACTCCATAGTAACGGCTATCATTCAAGATGCGGGATCAACTAGCTTAGAGTTCGCTAATGAGTTTAGAGCACTTGATCCGCTCAAATACGGAAGTTGAGGGTCGGTGTCTCGATCAAACGAGCGTCATAAGTTAATATTACCGTGTTATATAGTTTTAATTGATATTGAAAACGTATTGAGTAGTAAATGTTGCTTCGTAAGCTGGATTGTTCGTTATGAGTTTTCAATTAAATAGAGTAAGATATATTTAAAATTTAGGTTTACACTCTTTCATCCACACAAGTAGTGTGGTAGCTGTCACTGTCACTAATTTCAACTGTACAATGAAAATTACTATGCCGCCTGAATCCTTACAGATCACTTAACAAGCGGGCCGCATCGCGACGTAAAACAGTAGCCGCAAAAATAAGACTGCCCGGGGTCATCCGCGTAACACGTCAGGTCCACTAGAGTCCACGACCGAGCGCTGTGGAACACCGCACGTCATCATGCGGCGCGGCCTGCCCCAATGTGCGCGAACCTTTACTGTAATAAAAAGATAACATTATGATAATAAGCACCCAGAAGAGAAAAGACGTTGTTAATAATGAGGAAGCACAACCTGAGATTTTCTGAAGGCTTAATAGAGGACAACTTGCACCCTTCGAAGCATCAATAAAAGCATAGCATCTTTCTTTTTTTGTCACAAACATACAAAACTTTGTGTTACTATAATTTTACTCGCCTAACTGTCTAGTTTAATGGCGAGAAGCGCTTGTTAACTTTTTTTTTATATACTAGTAAAAACAATAAGCTTAAAACTATGTATTAACTTACAATGGCTGTATGGCAAATAATGGCAATACTCCCTAATACTGGTGTATGAGGTATGAATTCGCTTGGTGTGTTTTTTTTTTATAACGTTCGCCACACGCAATTCAATTCTCGATAAAGGCTGAATCCGCGTTATCGAGAAAAAAAAACTTTAATTTTGACTTTAACATCCCATAACCTATTGATTGATATTTTAATAACTTGTGATTTAATAACTTGGTATTATATGAATTTAGACGGTTGTATTGATGATTTTATTTATGTAAATACGTAGTTGTTACGGGCGCGAATCATATTTTCTTCAACATACAACCTCACACTGACCTGCAAATTGCAAAAAACGGAAGAAAACTAGAATTTCGCTGTCAACCGGGCACTTCCGCCTTAATATCAACTTCAAGGAATCTAAACGAAATAGACGACTATTGCCGTATAATAAAAAAGAAGCTATTGCCTCGTTAACTAATAAAAGTTGTCAAATTATCTGAAAACCTTCCAAAACAACATTTTGAATGCAACCTGTGTACCTAGTAGGTACACAGGCTTAAATTAAATTACTGAAACTCCGCATAAGTGATGAATATAAATAAGTTCACTAGACTTGTATTTCAAGCTATATGGGGTATATCCATTCTACCCATTGATGTACCCTACACATTTGTACTGGGTATGGTATGGTACAACGCGTTAAAGGTGCGACGGGACTTCGCACTCGCAGCTTATGTAGTGAAGCTACTGCGTGGCAGGGTGCATAACCTTGCGTGCCTGACCGGTACGTGTGGAGGCGGCGGCGTCCGCCCCTACTTGCCGTGCCTGCAACCAGAACCAACTTACTGGCGAGGACTCCTCTTACTAGAGCCATGAGTGTGGTGAACGAGGTTCACGAGAGGGTTGATGTATTGTGGTGCAACTTCAGTGAGTTCGCAAAAGCTGCATTTTATATAATATGTTATTTAGATGTAGGTTAAGATTTAGGATATAGTGTGTTATTTTATAGGATGGTTTAGGATTTAGCATGTAAGGCCAGTCAATCGCATTGGATCGCAGATCTGTAATGATAGTTGTGGGTAAGATTTGCGTAAATAAATAAATCAATAATTTAAAAAAATTGAAATCGAATGACGATAAAAAGATTTTCTAACTCATAATTCAAGTAACCAAACTAGCAGCGGCCGTTGACCCCGTACTTAGCTTTGTATTTTTTTTTTGTTTTAGCCTCATTTAATAAATACTCTTCAGTTTCGCAAGCAAAATTTTGACTCTGCATAATTAATTAAAGTGGCGTTTTTAGTTGCTTATTTGAATTTAGAAAATTCAAATAAGCAACTAAAAACGCCACACTAACATTTCTGTACCGATCATAGAACATATCATTCATATAAGAAGGTTACAGGTCAAACGAATTTTAATGATACAATTAATTGTACACAAGCTACGGAAATTGAAATAACACTTCTGCGATCTTTCAATGGTCCTTTAAAATACAGAAGGAGATGGGACTCCCATTGACGTCAGAATTACTGAAGTAGATATATGACAACAATCATGGACATGACACGACCGTACACGGTCGGTACGGTACGGTAAATATTATTTGTCTGATTGTTAGCTTTATTTTACAAGGAAAAAAAATGCGTTTATTTGCGGTAAAACATGACGCAAAGAAAAATCAAAAAAGTACCAGGTTAGGGCAAAATATGTAAAAAAAACTATTAAAAAAACGTAGTTTTAAATATTATTAAATTCACAAAGAATACGGATTACGGTTGGTTACTCTTTGTCACCGATTTACTAAACCAGGCCAATTTTTCTCTTCTCTTTCTGCTTTTAAACAGCAGAGAAACCTAAATGTTCTAACAAAATTGCAACATTTTTTATCTTACCGGGTCTAAATTATAAAAACCTTTTATTCTGTTCATACTTTTCATTCACTTTAAGGGTCACTTAATATAAAATAAAACCAAGAATACCTAGTAGGTTTGACAAAAATCTAATTAATTTATAAATTAAAAATTTCGTTAACCAATTGAATCCTTCATAAAACTGACCAACAAAATAAATAGCAGTAATAGTAAAACTTAAGCTTAAAGTTTAATATAAAGTCCCTTTCATCTTTACATTACTCAAAAAGATTAACGGAATATTACTTGAATTAAAATACGTCCGTAGGTAATGGATCCATTAGGAGTGGCAAACGGATTTTTTTCAAAACTATCCAGAAAATGTAGATACTTGGTCACATTACCAAAAAGTACCTAATCTCGGCTACACGCTAGTTATAACAAATAAACAAAAACTTGATTAAATTATTCATGACGATTTAGGTTTGAAGGTTTCTGTTTTTACTATCCCACTGCTGGTCAAAGGACCTCCCTAACACTTCCAGGTTTATTTGCAAATAATATACAAAACTAAAATAAAATTCTTAGGTATGTTTTCTATCAAGTATTTTCGAACAAAGTTGAACTAACGTACATTCTTATACAGCGAAATTATACACAGAGCAATATTTCTCCGTTGAATGGGCACAATGCAGCGATACTGCACAATACAGTGTTCCCCACTGCAAGCCCATAATGAAACCATTACTCGTAGAAACAAAGTCTACTCTCTCAGTATAGTGCTATTGATCTTGATAGTAGGATAAGGTTGCGTTCAGGGCTTGAAATACCGGTAAAAATAACTGATAAAAGGCTGAAACAAACTCAAAGTTATCTCTCTCTCTTATAAGTCCAGAAATCATCACATCTTGATCAGATCATGTTAAGACCAGGTAGATTGGTGTCTGAAATGGCATTTTGAGGAAAGAACCACACAGATCGAGTGTACCTGTCCGGTCAGTGCACGCATTTGTCAGTAATCATGCAGCTCAACTCAAAACTAAGGGAGCTCAACGATTCGACGAACATCACCAAAGAAAGGACAATTGGGTAGGCCGCATAAACTACTATAACTGCCAGACCATCATGAAAAGTAACTGTAAAAAATACAATGTCCCACATAGTCCTCACATTCAAAAATTAAAATAATTTAGTACTACAAACAGTAAATACTCATGGCATTGTTTATGTCAAAAGGTAGTTAGCAAAATAATATTAAACATCAACATTATCTGTGTAAATTTATTGGAGCAGCTCAATCCCAAGTCTTATTGTCCTCAATATAGTCATTTACATCACACCTCACAAGTTATATTTTTTTTTTTTAAGTTATTTTTCTTCCATTATCGTCCCCTTCAACTGAAGCACCTGCCATCTTATCTCTTCACCACCCTTGGTTGACTGGTAGAGAATGCCTAAGGCATTAAGTCCGCCTTTGTACCTCTTTGGGTTCGAAAAGTTTAAATAAATAAATAAATAGTCTTTGACAGTAGCAGTAAGCTGTTTGGCATAGTTACCGCTTTATAAAAGATTTGAATTTATTCAGGCTTAGTTGAATGTGGCTAGGAAGTTAACGTATACATTGACATTTAAAAGAGCCACCTATTTTCTTATGCCTGGTAGTGCGAACAACAAAGGAGACTGAAACACGGAGACTGATTACATACAATCTTGGGCTTAGGTGTAAAAAGATGAAAGAGGTGTCAATTAAAGGAAAAAACAAAAATACCATAATAAATGTAAAAATGACGGCAATTTATCGGATTATCACTCTTTTTCTCAAATAGAGGCGGTTTGTTTTGATGCTTATATGGAAAAAATAGAGTCCTCATCTCCAAAAACCCTAAGTCGTTCTGGTCTTATATTAAAAGTAAAAGAAGCGGTAACTCATTACCTAACGTAATGCATTATATGGACTTGTCCGCGGACACCGGCGAGGGTATCACTGAGCTATTCTCATCTTACTTTCATTCGACTTTCCAAGAACCAGACTCAGACGCCGATGATCCAGATATTAATGTAGGCACTCATTCTTCTAACTCAGTAAACCTGAGTACCGTTAGCGTGTGTCCTGACGTGGTACTAAAGCTACTCAAAGGTCTGGACCTAACCAAATCTGGTGGGCCAGATTTAATACCCCCCATCTTCATAATTAATTGTGCAAAGAACCTTGTGGAGCCAGTCTGCTTGTTGTTTGAACGGTCGTTGAGAGAGGGTGTAGTCCCGAAGTTGTGGAAATCGGCATTCATCACACCTATTTTTAAAAAGGGGGATAAATCAAAGATACAAAATTACCGCCCCATATCTAAACTATGTCTATTCTCTAAAGTTCTGGAGCGAGTGGTGCACACGGGAGTTTATTCAGCCTTGCAGCGCTGCTTTGGTGACGAACCACATGGTTTCCTCAGAAAACGATCGACTGCTTCCAATTTGGTATTGTCCAATGAATTAATAACCACTGGGATGGATAAACGATGCCAAGTCGATGTTTTCTACACGGACTACAGCAAGTGTTTCTTAAACTACTCAGCAAAATACTTCTTCGCACTAACCAAAATAACCTGCGCAGACGACCTCTGCTACAGGCACCATGTGCATCGACTAATTACAGGCGTAACGCCTTCTCCATTCGTAGTGTTAAAGCCTTCAATAGGTTACCATCGCACCTGGATATCGATCTCTTTTGCACCAGCGCGCCCAGTATTAGAAAGATCCTGAACAGGGAATATTTTGGGGATAGTCATGAATAACTACTTAATAGTACTCGTATCCAATGAAAATGGAATGTTACGAGTATGTGGTGGTCGTATATTATTTTACTTATTTGATGTTGCACGATTCGAGTAACTTTTTTTAATGTATCTCTTTGTCTGTTTTTTTATGTTTCTTTTATATCATAAAACATTTTTTTTTTGTTGTCTTTGTTTGCAAATCGCTGTTTACATACATTCAGTCAACACAAAGTATTTGTAATTAGATGTACACATGTCATATCATCATCATCATAATTAGCCTACAACGTTCCCACTGCTGGGACACAGGCCTCCTCTTTATGAGAGGGAGTGAGCCGTAATCCACCACGCGGGCTCAGTGCGGGTTGTTAGATGTCACATGTCTTCGAATTTTTGGTTCTAGGGCATGCCGGTTTCCTCACGATGTTTCCCTTCACCGTTTTGAGAGCAGTGGTGATGAAATTATTTACACAAAGTAAAGCGCCTGCCTGGGTTCGAACTCACGACTTACAACTCGTAAGTCGGGGCCGTTACCACTGGGCGTTACATGTGGAAGCTTCTAATTAGCAATTTTTTTTACTTACGAATGTTTTCAATATGTGTTATTAGTCTGTAAGCTTTCTGTAAAATTGAATAAATTAATAAAAATAAATTAATTAATAGCTGTATATTATCAACCTTTTACTGATAGTTCTGTCTTTTGCTGAAATTCTGTCATTCTGAGAACAGAGATATCAGAGATTAAGTAAAAGTGAGGCTATGTTACAATCTTTAACTAACAGCTGATTCCTGAAGCGCAAAATATGTTCTTTTGCACTAATCTTTTGCTATTATATTTAGTAGAAAAAGTTTGAAAAATCATATGAATGAACGTCTATGACTTCAAGTCAGGCAGAATACAGGTAACAGGTTATCTGCATATGCCTTCCAGGATTGTAGCTGGTAAGATGAGTTTATATTTATTTACAAACTGAGGAGCAAGCCATTGCCGAAAGACTGCCATAATTGTTTCATCGTGTAAGGGTTGTCAGCCCAGTGTATTACAGTGAATAGTAGTTATCTCACAATTCACACAGCGATCCATAGCTTAGTTTCAACAACATCCAATCCACGAGTCGGCAGTAAAATCCAAAATAACAATTCTAAGTCAAACGTGTGAGTGATCTTCGGTGTCCAGTGTGAAAGCAAGGGTCGTACAAGGTAGGTGAGGTCGGACCGTAAAATACAAAGCAGAAGTCGTGAAAAATGAAGAATAATCGGGAAAGCATTCAAAACGGGGATATCACGGTATTTTTAAATAGTTTAGCATTTTTTATGTGCATACAAAAGATTTTCATAAATATACTGAGAAGGTACAGTCATCTTATTTATCTCTGAGTGAGAGTCTTGGGACTTAATTTATAAATTGAACGAATTGCCCTTAAAAAGTACAGTTGATAGACTGTAACGTTGTAACGTTCCGTTTTATTAATTCCATAAAATAATGATTTTATACAGTAGATTATGATTCTTATAAGCGTTATTATCATTTGTGCGCGCCACATGAGAACTCGTTAGTGTTGCGATCTCGTGTTCCCTCACCAGGCAGGAGCCCAGCGGTGTCGCACCGGTCGCACACGCCGGTGGCAAGGCAAACCGTCCTATGCTGGCATGACGGGCACAAGCTCGCGTCGCTGCTCCTCAGCGGCCAGCGCGACTTCATGTGTGGGTCCGTCCCTCAGCCACGGTTGTCGCCGTTGCAACGGTTTTATTTTATTTTATTTTCTTAATCGACGCAATATAGTCATGCGTACTACTTAAACTCAATGCAACCCCCATATTGGGTAAGTGTTGAACGATGTCGCTTTTTGTATTTTTTGGACCTACTGTCTAGGTCATCTTAGGGCGTGTGCCTATGTGCCTATTTCCTCTAATTGTTTTAAATTATTATGCCTTCTGCTTTAATGTTCAGTTTGCAACCTATTTGCCCTTTGCGCTTTGCATTTTGTTAGTTAATGTACTTTTTTATTCTCTCAAGATATGCAAGTCATGTCGTGCTTCTCACTTCAACTCAATCCTGGATTATCAGCTTCCAGACGCTGAGATACGGGCCACCACCTTCCCCCCCGACCCGACCCAGACCTGGGCATAAACGTGCTCCGCGCCGGGTACTTGTTCTACCCGCGTGGCCGCTTCGAGCTCGCCTGAACCTTTCCACCTCAGTCTGGCGATACCATCCGCCGACCATCACCTTCTGGCGTCTGCAGCGTGGCACACCCGCTACGGTCATCGTCACACTAGGCTGGGCCAGGAGAGTACTGTGCGACTCACAAGGGAAGCTAAGGAAATCTTGTATCCATAAACTTACCTATACCTTTTTCCAAGTTTTTCTTTAAAAAAGTGGTTTTTTATGTTGACAATGTTCGTGGTCGAATTTACTATTGAACTCCACCAAGAAAATCCTTTCCATTACAAGGAATTAGAAAAATAAACAGTACCCAAATAAACGGTACCCAGTTACCCGAAAGTGCAAGAACTGCTAAGTGCTGCGAAAGTACAGAACCTGTACTTTTGGTACTGGTTCCAAGCCCTAGTTGCGTTACACGTACCAGCGCCTAAGTTATCAAAATATAGCGATATTTATTCATATAATTCAAATACCCCAAAAAATTACAGCAGTTCTCCCTTTAGGGGTAACGACTTACGCAACCTTAACCTACCTATGTCATTGACTTATTCAATATTTCCTTGATTTATACTTGTATTTCTTGTTTCAGGCGAATTCAACATACTCATTTAATAAAATCTTCATTATTCATCACAGAGTACTATTATGTATTTTGTCTACTTCTGTATACTCAAATCAGATTTTTTATTTAAATTACCTTTGAGTGGGGGTTTTCGATGTAGGGGCAGTGTGACCCAAAAATAGAATAGAATAGGTATTGTTAATAGTTGTTGTAGGTAGTTGACAAATGAAATCGGTCAAAGGAGATGGATAACACTCCGATACAAGTTTGGCTCAGCATGGACATAAATAAAACAATATATGATATGAAGGATTATTTGTATTTAATAGTCCTGTTAATATTTTATTACTCCAGAACTCAGTGGTGACGAGATGTAAGACATTTAAGGTTAAAACTTTTTTGTTTTTTGACGAGACATTTTGACGTTTAACGTGATAGTCTAGAGATTAAGGTCTCTTCAATTCTTGGCAAGTACCAGTGTGACTTTTTCCAATTCATATGTACTTTCTAAGTTTACTGACATCGGTGAATGAAAAACATTGCAATGATACCTGGACTTATAGTTAATATAAGTCTGAAATCGCCAACCTGTCTTGAGCAAGCCTTGTCTTGAAGCTTGTCTTGGCTTCTCTGTACGAGGAATCTGTACTCTTTGCGGATGACAGTACAGCTGTAATTAAGTGTACAAATCATAATAATTACGAGAAGGACATAAATACTTGTTTGCATGACATAATTAACTAGTTAAGTAATAATAATTTAGTAATAAACCTAAGTAAGACGAAAATAATGCAATTTCATCAACGCAGCGAAAACCCAAATGTTAGAATTGCTTACCAAGGCTGTAATATTGAGGAAGAGAGTCAGGCGAAGTTTTTAGGTATAGTGATAGACAGCAAACTCACTTGGAAACCTCATGTTGAAGTTCTTTGCAAAAAATTAAGCAAATCCGCCTATGCTCTCCATCAACTTTCTAAAAAGCTCAACCGTCAGGCTCTTTTATCAGCGTACCATGGACTGGTTGCCTCGGTTTTGCGGTATGGCATTATTTTTTGGGGGCAGTCTACTTATAAGGAACTGGTATTTAGAATGCAAAAGCGATGTATAAGGTCAATGTGCGGTCTTAAAACAACAGATAGCTGTCTTTCCTATTTTCAATCTTTAAAAATTTTAACTTTTCCTTCTTTATACATTTTGGAAACAGCTCTATTTGTAAAAAAACAATCCACAATTATTTGAAAAACTGTCAGCTATTCGGATAAATCCGATACGGACTCAATATGTGCAAAACTATGCCAAGTGAAATGCAAAACCGCACTTAGAAAAATTTTTTTGGTATTGCCCCACACATTTATAACAAAGTACCTAATGTTATAAAAAATATGACTGTAATGAAATTTAAAAGGGCACTAAACCAAATATTAATTGAGAAAATTTTATTTTAATACTTTTTTTTTTTTCCTAAAGGAACAGGCTAAGATCTGAGACCATGCTGCCTAGTCATCAGTTATCATTTTTCTTGAATCCAATTAAATTCTTCAGTTTGATATTCATCCAAGTAAGTAATTCCTTAGGTCATTATTATATTTCCATAGGTAATCAAATCCAGATAAATTCATCAGTTTCTTATCTTCCATGTAAAGTTAATCCGTTTAAAGTCTTCAGTTTATTTCAATAATATCCATGTTTAAGATTTGTTATTCCACAAAATCTTTAATCAAGTCCAAGTACTTGTCATTCCATATTTATTTTGTAAGAGCCGGGTGTCAAGTCTTTTTTTTTTTCTATTGCCAAGTGACAGGAAGCAACATTTAACGATATTAATATTTAAATTTATACGGGTAGTTATCAGTAGAACTATTTGAACATAGATTTATTTTAGAATTCATATTATATTTATGAAAGTCAATGAAAAGATATTTAAATAATATACATTTTATATACACATGACAGTTAATTATCTTTAGACACCATGAGTTAAATTTGCCCAACTGTACTATTAATAAAATTAAACAAAGATAAATACGTCGAGCTATTTACAAGAAGAGCCTGGATGGAGTGCGGAACCAACTCAGGGCTACCATAAATTTCAATTAACTCATCCATCAGCACAAGGCGCTGGATGCCAAAAGATGAGCACTCAAAAAATATGTGAGCAAGAAATTGCTCTGCTTGAGAGTTACAACGATCACAGAGAGGACTGTGTACAATTTTCAGACGAGACAAATGATAATTTGGTCGACAGTGACCAAAACGAAGCCTAAGTATGGTGGAGTAAAACTTCCTGTTCATGTAAGTATTGATTTTACAGAACCAAGGCATGGTTCCTATGGGAACATTGTAAACTGCATACCACATGCCTTTATTTCAACAGAGGAATTATGTCTGTACAAGGAACAAATATGTTGAGGAAACTACTTGAATCTGGGACATCATCAGAATTTGTTATATGTAGTTCTAGCTAAAAAGTCAATCCTTTCATGAACAAAACTTTAATGTTTTGAAAAGACAAATTTAACCAATTTTCTTTTATTAATGATATGAAATAGTTTGTATTAGCATTCAATCTATTATTTTTTAGATTTTTAAGAACACTCATGCTGTCACTAACTATTACCCATTGACAACATCCATCATTTGAATGCCTAATGTGCTTTAAGGCAGCAAGTATAGCCACAGCCTCAGCTGTGAATATACTTGTGTTTGAGTTTATTTTATAACCAGAATTTAATAGCTCATCAAAAATTGCGAATGACACTGCTGACTCAGTTTTAGACCCATCAGTATACACAAATCTATGATCTGCAAATTTATGAAATTTGATACACACATCTTCTTTAGTGGATAAATTTTGATCAATGATGATGTCAATTGCAGGAAATTTGCTGTCAAAATTCTCCTGATAACATGGAAGAGTAGAAAACTTATGAATTTGCAGAGTTTCAAGAAAATTTACATATCGAGGAAAGCCTTGAAGTATATATGTTAAGTTACAAATGGATAATGTACATGATTGTTTCAAATTGGAAAGCAAGTAATTTTTATTTTTACTATAAAGTTTTAATAGGAACCTTTCCTTCAAGTAAGAGAATCTTATTCTTAATGGAGGGAGTTTACATTCAACTTGCATCGCATTGATTGGAGTACTTTTAAATGCCCCGGTAATGAGTCTCAAACTTTTATTTTGTATTTTATCTACTAACCTTCTATCTATCTAGAAAACCATATTCAAAACTACGGATCAAAGATTTATATAATAACAACAATATTTTTGGGTCAGCTCCCCAGGAGGTTCTACACAATGTCTACACAATGCCTTATTAAGGCACTGTGTCATATTTTTGTAATTTTTTCCAGACAAATACACAACTAAATCATCAGCAAATTGAAGATTTTTGACATTGGAACCTAAAATCAAATTTAAACGACGTATGTATAAAATTAATATTAATGGAGACAATATTCCTCCTTGACAAACTCCTACCGAAGCAAATCTTGACCCATGTAATTTATCATTATATCTAACATAAGCATTCCTTTCAGTTAAAAATTCATGGACGCAGTGGACAATTTTGTTTGGAATTCCAATAAAAAGTAATTCAGAACAAAGAATATCAATATTTACACTGTTAAAGGCTCCAGCAACATAAAAAAATACTGACATTAAGCAATCCTTGTTATTTAAACTATTTTGAATATCAAGCTGTAACTGACAAATACTTTCACGAGCTGATGTTCCCCTACCCGAAACCGGTACGAAAACCAAATTGATTAGCAGGTAGAATATTGTTTTTTTTCTATGTAAAATTCCAACCTTTGTTTTATTAATTGTTCAAAAATTTTACCAACACAGGATGTCAGAGCAATAGGGCGATAAGAATCTGGATTAGACCGAGGCTTATCTGGCTTCAAAATGAGTACCAAGCAATCAGACTTCCATGGATGAGGTATATCATTGTTCAACCACAAATTATTCAATACTTTGAGAAAGGTGTGCAAACCCTTATCACTAAGCTTTTTTATCACAATGTATGGAATACCATCCAGTCCAAAAGCACTATATTTTCTAGAATTAGCAGCTGACTTCAATTCTTGTATAGAAAAAGGTTTCACTAAAAATATATTTTCAGAGTTTGACTTACCAGCAATGGGGAAATTTGACTTATTATTTACATAATCTGGATTTAAAAAAAACACATCCGTAATGCTTGTTATACGATCTGGTATAACATATACGGTGTTATGTTTTTACTTTTGATATTAAATGGACAAACTATTTAATAGTTGATATTATAATAATGAATACATAGGATTATAACAAAAACGCTACAACACATTTTAATAATAATTCAATTCATGTTTAGCACAATAAAGATCAAATATGACAAAAACGTACTTATCTTCAGAGGGGGTTTAGTAGTGATTATAATTTTGTATTAAATTATGATTCGATTAAAAGTCGATACCGATTTTTTTGTTTTGCTAAGGTGGCAACATTGAGTTACGCTGGCCGGCTGTCAAGTCAAGACACAGTCAAGTGTCAAATCTCAAAAATCTACAGAATCTACTTTCATTGTTTGCGGTTGCCTTACTGAGTTTAATTCTTGCGGATTTGTTATTTAATCCATCAAATAAGCATATTTAATGGATTCCGACAATTATTTTAACTCTAAATTTAATATCCAATGATAGTAAAGCAATTACGTTAGTCAAGGTTAAAAACTATTATATCTTAAAAACCCTAACATTTTTGTAAACCAATTCCTTGTCCAGTTAATTGTTTAAAGTGCACATTATCCTATCCATATACTTTAAAATGTGTGCACTCGAGGCCGAAGTGTCTATGGACGGTGGGCATTCCCCTTTATTACTAGTGTTTTCATTACTATTATTGATAAAAACTTTCATAATTACAGGAAGGTGGTAGCTGCCAAGAGGATCACAATGAACAGACCAATCACATGAAAGAGCCAATGATGGGGAAACTATGGACAAATCTAAGGCATTAGGACGCCATGTTAAAGAGCCAACTGTTGTCACTTCACCATTATTCATTAACACCAAATTATTATCATCAACAATCTCTAAAATATCCCTACCTTTTGGATTTGTAGAATTACATCCCCATGATGTGTGATGGGCATTGAAATCACCAGCAAATATCATTGGTTCAGGCACAGATTTTTATTAAAGATTCAAATTTATGTTTGGCAAAAGATGGAATGCAATTTGTTGGACAGTAGAAACTTACAATACTTTTACGTATTGTTTACATTATTTCGTAAACAAATATTTTGTAGAGAATTATCAGAATAAGTGATTATTTTTCTGTAATTTATATTATTGCAAATTAAAATAGCTACACCATTGTGTTTATTTCCAAAATCATGTCTTTCTATTTTGTATCCTCTAATGTTAAAATGTTTGATGGGTGTTAACCAGGTTTCTGATATAATTGCAACATGTATGTTACGCTCATAAAGAAATTGAGTTAAGAATAATTTGTTACTTAAAATACTTTGTGCATTCTACTGCATTATATTAAGATCCATTATTAGATGTGTGAGTACTGATACGGAAAGTTTGTTGCAGAATTTCTCTTATGGAGGTTGAATTAATGGGATTATCTTTTTGATTTAATATAATTTTAGTTATATCATTTGTTAAAGTATTCATAAAAAAATCTGATTTAGTCAAATTAATAATCTGTGTTTCAATGTTCTTCTGTGTCAGTTTTGGAAAAGAATGTTCATTAAATAAATCGGAATACTTAGCGGTTTTGGACTTGACTTTATTTTTTTCTATTTCCATTTTTTTCTGTGGGCAAGTGTTTGAGATGGAAACATGGTTACCACCACAATTGACGCATTTAGCGTTTTTAGGATCTTCTTTACAAATTTTAAAGCTATGCTTGTCTGTACATATGGAGCATACAACTTCATTCTTGCAATAATTTGCAATATGTCCAAACTTCATGCATTGCAAACACTGTTTGACAGGAGGAACATAACAGCCTACCACGTGTCTCCAGGAGTCAAGGTACACGTATTGCGGTAACTCAGTAGAGGCGAAAGTAACTGCAACAGTTTGAGTGGGCCATACGTGACCGCACCACTCTCACTTTGTACACGGCGCGTGGCGTCCCGTTCAGCTCGACCATCAGGGAGCTCCGCTTTTTTTCTCTTCTTACTAGTGCTCCCCATTGTTTTATACACTATTTACAAATATACAACCACTATCTTATAATTGACTGCCTCGTTGGTCTAGTGGTCGCAATCGCTACTGCTGAGCATGAGGTCCTGGGTTCGATTCCCAGGTCGGGCAACGTGTTATTGGGTTTTTCTATCTGGAATTTCTCAGTAGCAGCCCGAAGTCTGGATTTGTGCCAGGTAGATGGCAATAGGCTCGCCCCCTATTACATGGGACTTAAACATAACTGGCGAAATGTGGGTGTACTATATGTACACCTCTGCCCAACCCTTCGGGGAAACAAGGCGTGATGTTATGTTATGTTTATCTTATAATTACAACTTATTTTGAGGTTTGAGAACGATATAAAATTAATAAATCTTAAATTATTTTAGATTTGGCGCCTTGTGCGTTTTCAGTTTCCCGCGCAGCCTGACATTCCTATTTTAATACATACTGACACTTTTGTTATGTTCCTTTTCTGACACTTTTATTCTGATTGATACTTTGACATTCTTCGTTATTTTTTGTAAAAACTATTACTGTAAAAATGTTACTATTGTTATTAGTCTGTATTTTTTTTAATTTTAATGATTTGACTTTACTTTAAGAAAACATCAATGTACGAATTACCCATGTTAGCAAAAATAAATGATTTGATTTGATTTGGAGTCCTGCAGTGGGTGGGACAATAATAGCCTGGTATTATTATCATTTGTAATTTACTTTTAATCATTTTTAACTACGTGTGTACAATAATCTATAGGACAAATAATCTATATCACAAAGACCGGTCCTGTGTTTCTCGCATACAGCAAATTCTCGTGAGGGGCCTACCTATGTCTAGCATAGGACTTCTTTGGCTGAATGATGATGATGACTGATGATGACTGAATGATGATGATGATTATTTAAAAAAAAAAACGCTCTCGTTTGTTATAACGTAATATAAGAATAAGCGTGATGATCAATGCTCGTGCCTACTCTGTATGAGAAGAGGCCTTTGCCCTAGGCTGCAGTGGGTCAAGCATAGGCTGGTATTACCATTTAATTAAACATTATCTTGGAGCAATGACATTTTCTTATTGTTGTGGACTATCGTCGTTGACAACTGGAGTTTGCGCTCTGTAAGCTCGTTGCCAACATGAGTGGCAAATAGAAAAAGTTCATAATGTATAATTTCATAACATAATAATTGTATAAAAATATTGAAGCAGTCGTGGTAAGTACATAACAAAATCAGCCTAGCCAGTAACCAGCGAGAATGGCACACAATCATGATCAGACACAGTGGCAGTGAAATAAATTTAAACCTACATAAGTATAAACAAATACACTCTACACCCTAAACCCTTCTAAGATGTGTTGAAGATGTTACTGAAAATGTCAAAATATTGAATTTCATGCGAATCCAACAAATGGCTCCTTAAGCTAAGCGTTGCTTTATCACAGTTAGTGCAGCGTTAGTTATAAATAGGGTAATAATCTGTTGTTCAAAACCGATAATCACGGTAAATCGAAATAAGAAGACGTAAAGTCCGTGAGCGAAGGGTTCGGTCGGGAAAGCAGTAACAACAGATATCCAGAAACCAAGCCAAAGGTCGTCGTAACACCACAAGAAACCACATGAATACATTCAAGATGCGAGCCACAAAAACCTATACACCTATCTAACATTATATTGGCTACACACGTCTTGACTTTATATTAGATACACATCACATGTCTTGACTTTGCCAAGACAGTCGACATAAAACCCGTAACACACGTAACTAGCTATAATATGTATACAAACATATATAAACTCACTGCTTCTCCCATAGGGGTAGGCAGAAACTACAAAACGCGGGGGCGTTTTGTAGGTACACGTTTGGTAGTACGGGTACTGCGACCCTTACGTACTCCTTTTGCTTTGTCCGCTTTCCTACATCTAGTCATAAAGGCGCGTCGTAATAATAGAACTGGTTTATTGTGTTGTAAAATACACTTGGGAGCAAATAAATCGAGCCACTACCTTTTTTCACGTAAAATGGTAAATATTTTTGGGAATATGGAACGTATCAATTCGAACTATATATCGCCTAAAAGTTAAGTTAATAACCTTAACAATGAGGGTAAATTATTGAATAATAACCTTATTGAATGATAAATTATTGGCTCTGCAAGAAAAATGGTAATTTTGATAGAAAATTTAGTAGGGCTAAAACAGTCCATAAAAACAATAAAAAACAAAATTATTGCAAAAAAAATATTCTTAATAACTGGTATTACCCCCCCGTGCCCTGATGCATTCTTGTAGCCTATTAGTCATCGATCAGATCAGAGTTACGATGACATATTGTGGTATGTTCTCCCACTCTTCAAGCACAGCGACTTTAAGCTCGGGAATGGATGAAACAGCGGGAACCCTGGCTCGGACTCTCCGTTTTAGCTCGTCCCATAGGTGTTCGATCGGGTTCAAATCGGGACTTCGTGCTGGCCATACCATTTGTTGAATCCCGATCGCAGACAAGTATTCCGTAACGATCTGCGCGGTATGAGGTCTCGCATTGTCATGCATAAACAAGAAATTTTCTCCGACAAAACCAGCATACGGCATTACGTGGTCTTCAAGAATGTCAGTTATGTATCGGTCAGCTGTTAATCCACGTCTACCACTGCCATCGTTGGCGGGGTCGACGAAGACAAGTTCCGTTTTTCCGTCTAGAGAAAGTCCTCCCCACACCATACAAGAACCACCAAAACTCACAGTTTCTCGAATGCAACATTGGGCAAATCTTTCACCAGGACGTCTATACACTCGGTTTCTCCCGTCATTGCTAAAAAGACAGATTCTTGACTCGTCAGAAAACAAAACTGACCTCCAGTCTTCTAACGTCCAATTAATGTGTTCTCGAGCAAACTCCAAGCGAGATCGGCGATGAGCTACAGTCAATTTTGGGCCAGTTGCTGGTTTGTGTGATGTTACATTTCGTTCCTTTAGTCTTCGTCTCACTGTCCACCTACTGATTGCGACACCTCGAACGTCACGTAACGCTTGCTGTAGCTGAACAGCATTAAGTCCACGGTCGCGCAACGAATTGGTTGCAATAAAGCGGTCGTCACGTTCTGTTGTTGCCCGTGGTCGGCCAGTTCCAGGTCGCCGAACAAAAGCACCAGTCTCCAGATACCTGCGGTATACCCGCTGTACCTTTGAACGACTCAAATGAAGTCTGCGTGCCACTTCACGTTGTCCGTGTCCAACCTCAAGTAAAGCTACAACTTGGGCAGCTTCCGTCGGTGTAGTATCCATTTTATCAGGTTATTTTGATTACACAGACACAGATAAAGACAACAATAACAAGTAATATGGGTATGATTAACAAAAACCTCAAATTTAATCTTTTCTTAACAGAGTACAATAAAAATGTCATAAGCAAATTAAATGCGATAATTTTATTCTACCCTTTAAACTTTAATTAAAATGAAATTTTGACAACTAACTACCCTCATTGTAAAGGTTATTAAATACCCTTTTAGGCGATATATGTTTCGAATCGATGCGTTCCATAATACCAAAAATAATAACCATAATGCGTGAAAAAGGAAGTGGCTCGATTTATTTGCTCCCAAGTGTATATAGTTATTATACAGGTATAGCTGTGCGTGTGTTCATTTTATCAAAAAGTATAGCGTTAGTGCCACAAAAATAAGTCAAAATATATTTTAAATTACCTTACTATATAATTATACAATCATGTGTTCTGTACTGAATATCTGTTTGTAAAGATACTAACTTGCTAATTAATTATGTTATATTATATTGAATTTATCAATAGCAGCCCGGAGTCTGGATTTGTGCATGGTTGCTGGCAATATATTACATGGGGCTATAACATAACTGGCGTGGTATACCTCTGCCTAACCCTTCCGGGATTACAGGCGTGATGTAAGTATTGGATGGATGTGTAGATAGGATGTGTATATTGGACCAATCACTCTTTCGAAATATCGTTATTTTGTAATCGTATTTTTATTACTTGTATACCAATCTTACAGGAAGAAGATAGTGTTTCCATTACTTTGAAGAACCAATGAATCTACTGATTTTTAATTAAAGAGAAATATAAAATGTGTATTTTTTACTATTAGTCCTGTTTTCTAAATTACAAGTAAATACATGTCGTTACGAACAACAAATATTTACTAAATACCATTGTATTTCAAAGAATTGTAACATAAGCAAAAAATAAAGAATGTTCTAACATATATTAGATAAGGAAAACCTTAGATAAATAATTGGTCTCGCTACGCTCGACTAGATACCGCCGGCGTACTTGTCAAATGCGGCAACAAATACAACGCCGAAGTCATAATTTCGATATTTCAACATAAAATAAAATGAACCCTAAACGCCATTCAGTGTTGCCGCATAAGAGTCAAGTTTCCCGTGGTTTAGATTTTTATAATGTGAATTCATTGTTCTTGTATTTTATCATATATCCTATTTCATTTATCTAACCTAGTTATTGTATTGAAATGAAATGAAATGAAATTTATTCGCAAGAATTGTAGTACATTAAAGATGGTCAGATTTTTTTACAATTTCTAAACAATTCGCTAAAACTAGCATGCAAAATGTATGTTACATTAATTATTAAATGAATCTAATAAAAATTCGTACATTCATGAAAATGATTAAAAACTAGATTTAATGTCAATTACCTATTTGTCCAGTTATCATATAATATATGTCAGTGTGAATCTTTAAAGTTCAAATACTCATTCACAGAATAAAATGATTTTTCTATAAGCCATTTGAATAACGCTGTTTTAAAACGATTGATTGGCAATTCCCTATAAGATTTTGGTAGTTTATTAAATATCCTTATAACCATTGGAAAGCAACTTCTGTGATATAGATGGCTTTTCATTGGTGGTATAATTAATCGATCAGGATATCTTGTCTTAAACGTAAAAGTGTCTCCCAGACGTTGAAATAAGTCGGAGTGCATTTTAACAAATTTACAGCATTCAAATATGTACATACCAGGAACAGTTAATATTTTTAAATCTTTAAATAGAGGTTTACATGAGGTCAATGGTGACACATCGCAAAGAGCACGGATACACTGTTTTTGGGCTATAGATACCCTACTCACATGATCAGAATTCCCCCATAACACAATGCCGTATCGAATGATAGAAGCTACGTAACCATGATACGCTAAGAGAGCTGTCTTGCGGTTGGCTATTTTACAAAGTCTCCACAGGGCAAAAACGATTTATCTTATTTGTGACTTTTAGGCATTTCTAAACCTTCAATATTCTTAACCTAGACCTTAACCTAAATTGTTTAATAATTATCTTTGTAATTTATACACTTATGGTGTTAAAGTGTTAGCTGACACTATTTCAAGTTGGGAAAAGTTGTTCAGTCCTATGAAACTGAACAACTTTTCCCAAGGAACATGGGTCAAAAATGAAAAATCTTCGCTTGAAAAAAAAAACAGTTAAAATTAGGCCTCATCATTGATACACATACCGTCAATTTTTCTAAAGAAAAAACCTACGCCTTACATAGACACAAATATATTTAAACATTCGCTTTTAATTTATTGTTAAATTTTTTTGTATTTTTTTAGCTATATTTATAACTTAAATAATAGACACAGCATAAAATATTTTTCCCCATTAACTGGGGTAACAGTTGAGCAGCTGGTAAATAAATTTCATGATTATCTACAGAACGCGGGACCCATTTAGATCTCAATTATTTTGTCAGCGAAGTCTTTAACCACGAATTATATTTTTAAAATTGAACTTGGCTCCCATTTTCACATTTGTGTTTTGACGGGTGTTATGCGAAAAGTTCCGAATCTCGATGGCAACGCACCATCACATTATTTCTAAAGAGCAAAGTGTCTCACTTGAATAGTTCTTTCAGTTCCAGTTCAGTTCCATTCAATTCAGTTCCAGTTTTCTGAAAGTTGTTTACCCACCGCATCATGTTTATTTTATTCCATCACACAAATTGATTATATAACATTAATTTGGTGTGAAATAAATTAATAAATTGTCCAAAAACCTGTAATATACTTAAGCAACTTCAGACTCAACATAGATAAATGAAGTGTCAAGTGCCCACCACAATCAGTCACAGTGTTGAATAATGTATCACTGCACCCCCTCGAAAGGGCACGGGTTGAAGGCTCGCTGGTATTAATCACATCTCATGTGGCAATTAACGGGCCATTCGTTATTTACCCGGTTTAGGCCTGACAGATTAATTAACAAAGCCCTACGAAACTATAGTTCAAGTTAATACAATAGTTTCAATGGAGTGAATATAATTATTGACAACTAGCACTTCGCCCGCGGCTGTGCCCACGTGTACGGCAGACTTTCTCATACAACATTCTGTCCCCTCATCGTATCCTATGACACTCAGGGATAATGTAGCTTTCCATTAGTGAAAGAATTTTCGGAATCCGATCTGGAGTTCCGAACATTACATCATACAAATCCGCATATTTTACATAATAACATAATCGGCCTATTATGTTCCCACTGCTGGGACACAGGCCTCCACTCTGTTAGAGGGAGTGGGTCGTAATCCACCACGCGAGTCCAGTGCGGGTTGGTAGATGTCACATGTCCTCGAATTTTTGGTTCTATGATCCGGTTTCCTCACGATGTTTTCCTCCACCGTTTTGAAAGCAGTGGTGATGAAATAATTTACACAAAGTAAAGCGCCTGGCTGGGTTCGAACCTACGACCTACAACTCGTAAGTCGCGGCCGTTACCACTGGGCCACCATTGCTCATATTTTACCTCTTTATAATATTAGATTTAAGTAAATAAATAATAAATTTTATTAGAAACAATTTAGGTATAATTTGACAAAAGACACGAAAATATTTGCAAAAGTAAAAAAAAATACTGTGCCGCGGCTATTAACGCCCAACACTAAATACGTGAGAGACGTTCCAGACTTTCACATCTTTGAGAAGTGTTATAAAAAAATGAACATTATTTGTAAACAAAAAAACACAAAAGTGTTTAGATGTAATGTTAGTTTGTTTAATGTAGTAATTTATATTGAGCTGGCTATTTTAATTCGTCCAAATTTTTAACAGATGGCAGCATCATTGATTCACTGATTGCCAGATACTGTAGTTTTACAACGCCATCTAGGAGTCGACATACTTTTAAAACGTTTCGTACAATACTTTATAAATAAAGTTATAAAGTTCCGGGTTCAGAAAAATATGTTAATAGATAATATGTTAGTAACTTGCATTATGAGTGTAAATAAATAACTCAGTATTAAACAAGTAAGTTTTGATTTTTACTAATCTTACTTCAGCCATAATTCCGCCGTTTATCGCTTTCTAATTATTGTTAATTTCATAATGGTTACTTATGCTTCTATATAAGATGTTTTTTCAAGTCCATTTTTTTTCGAATTGAGACCCTATGATAAAGGGTAGATTTTCGAACCAAAATCAAGCACTAACTATCTGTGGTATAAATTACGATGTAAAAGGGAATAAAAAGTACAAAAAAAATCATTGGTCTAGATAACAACTCTTAAGTTACTGTCAAACTATTGAAAAAGAAGTTTTTGATCACCTTAAATTGTCTGCAACAATATACGGCGACTGTTCCGATGGTCGTAATGCAAAAGGGTGGTGTTTCTTAAGCACTGTTTGCAGAACGACCAGCTGTCTTACTCACAAAGTGTGTTAAGTAGTCGGAAATCGAGTACTTTCTTTTAACACTGCGCTCTGTGCTCTCTTAAAACGCAACATGCAACATAGTTGTCTTGTCCCCCCACCCCATCCCCACGAAGTAATGAAGTAACCGAGAACTGATTGAGCGAAAGCGAAATAAATCATTAAATCAAGTGAACCTGCACCCTAATTTAATTCGTACGCACCTTAATTCGTTTTGAAACAGATTGCTAATCCATTGCTTCTTAAGTTCGATAAAAATTCTGCTCAACAATATATAGAACGCAATGAATGTTCTTGAACCGTCAAAATCAAACAGATTAGTCGTAATCGTTTACGAAAATGTGTTACGCAATTAGGGTGCAGTTTTCTGACACGAACCACGATAGAGTCAACCTGTTTTTCAAAGTTAGAAGGTTGTCCAAGTTATTTGATACTGTCAGACTGTATATGTATATCCGTGGGCCTAGTGTGAGTTTATTTTAACCGTCTCGATTTTATGCATAAAATAAATGAAACTCACAGTAGGCTCTCTGGCCCTCTGAGCTTAGTAGTGGCTGCTGGGTAAGGACAAACATGACCAGTGATCCCAAATGTCTTTGAATTCAAAATTCCCGGGTTATAGGGGATGAATTTAAGAATTATGACTGCCTCGTTGGTCTAGTCGTCGCAAGAGCTACTGCTGAGCATGAGGTCCTGAGTTCGATTCCCAGGTCAGGGATAGTGTTATTGGATTTCTCTATCTAGAATTTCTCAGTAGCAGCCTGGAGTCCAGATTTGTGCCCGGTTGATGGCAATAGGCTCGTCCCCTATTACATGGGACTTAAGCATAACTGGTGAAATGTGGGAACCTCTGCCTTACTCTTCTGGGATTACCGGCGTGATGTTATGGATGGATGGATATTGGCAACATAAGTAAATTTTAACCAAACCACAATAAGCAGTCGACGACAACGACCAATCTTGCTGTCTGTCTAATCTTGTCTCCTCCACGTGGTATATTCTCCTACAATTCTTATCTTACACGAGATAAACAAAACAAAGTAGCCACATAAACAAATAAATTAAGACTATAAGATTAATGGAAGAGCTTACGAAAAAATAAATATTTCAAAACGAAAATATAACAAAACAAATGATCCAATAAAACTGAACTGACTCCAATTATTTTCAACAACCTACCTAAAAATCGAAAACATGAAAGTTAAAATAGAAATCAATTTCGACATCTGAAGTAAGATTAAAAGATTAACTTTATTGCCGCCTGAAGTCATTAAATAGGGACTATGTTTACTTTGCCTTAATACCATCGTTTTATGGTGTTTCAAGTACGTAAGTACAGAGTCGTAGATAGGCTCTCGAGTACGATTAACGATGTAAATGGATTTATTTTAATTGGGGTTCTACGTGTAAAAAACGTTTCTCAAAAACATTTATTAACATATAAATTGAATGATATCCCTAAATTGAACCTAGTAAATGAAGAATTTAAAAAACACAATACCCAAATTGTGTTTTTTAAATGTTTATATATATATTATTATTAAATGGCCTACCATTTTAAGTACCTACTGAGATAATACAAAAAAACGTGTACTCACTAGATTTAAAAAAGGGGCAGTTTTCATTCGAAACGCTTGAAGATCATGAAATTATGCACGAGAATTAACGCATCGGACTCGGAATAGTCGTGTTTATAATTAGTTTAAAAAGTGCTACGAAAACTTCTCTCGTACTACTTTAATCAAAATCAAAATATTTTATTTCACATAAACCTACATGGGCACTTATAAAACGTCAGATTCTAGGTGCACGGTTCCAATTGGTCGTTTCTTATGGAGAAGAGCCGGCAAGTAACTCCATGGTTACTCTTTTAAAAATGTTTGTCTTTTACGATGTTTTTTAATTACAGTGTTAATAGGTATGGGAGGACAGTGTAGGCCTGTCAACAAGTACCATATGTTAAACAAATAGACAATGGTCTATAAATTTACAATCCACAAGGCCTACGACGGTCTCACATTTACAAAATATTAAATAATCTAATAAAGTAAAATCAAAAACTCATTAAAAATTGTAGGTATATAATGTCAAATAATGAAAATATTATGTCAGAGTTATGTAAAAGTCAATATATAATAATAAAAAATTAAAATTAAAACACCATTATTTGGTAGCACTTATTAGAAATTTACATTGTGATGCCGTTTATGAGGTACCAGGGAAGCCACATGTGCAGAGGGAATTATTGCCAAACTTTCTTGTCTTTGACGTAGTCTTTAATCTTATAGTACGCTTTTTTGATATGGACACGTTTGATGTGGGTTTTGAACTTTCCATCGCTAAGTTCTGTAACCGACTTTGGCAACTTGTTATAAAAGCGGATACTGTTTATCAGAAATGATTTGCTTGTTTTAGTTAATCTAAATTTGGGTCTAACAATTTCATTTTTACTAAGTTTGTTTAAATTATGGAAATCGCTTCTTATTTTAGAAAGCCCTAAGTTTTTGCGAACATACAAAATACTTTCTAAGATATAAAGAGAAGGCAGAGTTAGTAAAAATAATAAAGTAGAACAAAAAACAATTTAAATTAATGCTTGCAACATTTTTCTTTATTATCTTTGACTGACACTTTGATCAATGTTTCACTATGAGATTTTACGAGTCGAGTCGAGTTTCTTAGTAACTAATACAGTACCTAAGCGTTCAAAAGTGCATAGGTACGTTAAGAGTGGTATTGCTGTGAACTCGCGGTACGACTGTATGTGTTTAAACGACACACACCACAAAGATCAAAACTGTGATCTTTGTGGTTTGTGCGTACCGCGAGTACTTTACGTCAGAGTATGCGTACGACACACACCACAGTGTGTGTCGTATGCACACACTGACGTAAAGTCGCGCACTCGTATCGCAAAAATATATTTCCGTTTCTTTTATTAGACACGCATCATGCTCGTGACCCAAAATAAGTGTTTTTAATAAGTGGCTATGTAGGGCAGTTTGTTTACATTAAGTATTTCATATTTTATTTGGCTTTAGTGAATATAGATTATATATTGAGGACTTGAGGATAGCTTAATTATTCATTTAATTTTAGAAAAGACGATTGAAATTTACCTCATTTTTTTAAATTAAATAATCACGGATATAGCGCAATATACAGGAAAAACTATTTCGAAACTTAATGTTATTGTTTTTTACGTTATTCTTTGCTGGACTTGGGTGATGTAACCTTTAAAGTGTGTAGTAAACGGCGAACAGGTTTTAATGAATGTTATGTTCCTCACGTTCCTCACTGTTGAATAATTCAGCAAAATGTCCGGTTGATGTGAAACCACTTGTTTCATATTCATTCGCCATGTGAAGTCTTGTTTAAATAAGCTTTCCACTTCATAAACAAGCGCTCCAACTAGCAAGGATTCCCTCTTCCTCGCTTCTCTAAACCCACAGACTCACAGTATTTCTCTAGAACAAAGAATGTAATACTATTAGACATCTCTAAGCAAATTACTATAAACTATAATAATTAAGAAAAAATATTATAAATAACATTATGTTTATAACACTTTACTCATCATTCACTAATTTAAACCAATAATAATTTATATGTAGTAAAATATGAAATATTTAAATGATAACACTCACACTAAGTCCATTTGGGTTGTCACATCATTTACGTCCACTTTTCCGCAGCGCAATAATATTGCCAACGCTTCTATTTATATTTCACTGCATTTAGAAAATTATAACCACAATACCGCCAATTAACAGATTCAAACATTCAGCACTAACCAACAACGTTCAATTAGGTGAATATTCGAATTACGTCTAATAATAACGAATTGCATCTACTTCACAGAAATCGAAATAATTTACTCAGTTTTCTGTAGTCTACCTACAAACTTTTATTAAATATGTAAACAAGATAAACGAGACAAGTCGAACCACTTCAAGTTATTTTATTCAAACATACAAAAATGGTCATTTTAGGTATTATTATTATCATTTCAAAAACTAAAAGTAGATGTTATTTGAAAATATCATCAAGTTTAATCCGCAGGCGCAGGTGAGATTCGAACTAGGGCTTGCACGCCTTAAGTTAAGTTAGTTGAAATTATGAACTACCAACTATTAATTACAGACAAAGTGACTGTTGTGCGTGTCATAGTATAGAAACAAATTATTGAAAAAGGTCGTAAGTGAGACCGAAGCGTCAATCTATTGCTTTGTGAGATTGCCTATGGACTTATGAGCGCTACTGTACTTAAAATGAAAAACACTAAGAACGAATTTTTTGAGTTATGTTCTAACACAAGGACAGATGTGCTGTAAAACGGACATTAATATAGTTAATTACCTTTACTTGCCAAAAAACAAGAGCTTATTATATCCGACTAGCTTCTGATAGTGACTTCGTCCATTTGAGAAATTTTTTGTTCCCCCGCCCCACCCCGTCGCGAAGCATCGCGTCACCTGCTCGCGCTATCACTTCGCTTTCACTTAGCGTACTTTCTGCCCCTTTTTCTTTATGCTCGGCTCTTATGAGCCATAGCGTGATGTTAAATAGCCTATAGCCTTCCTCAAGAATTGGGCAATCAAAATTAAAAAAAAAAACAAATCCGACTGGTAGTTCCAGATAAAACTAAAAAACAAATTTTAACTTTTTATAATATTAGTAAACGTGCATGTTAAATGTGCTTGTCGGCGTCACCGTTAGCGGTAGGTACAGCGGGCCGAGTTACGCTGTGCAAAGCGGACGTTCGCCTCCCCACTCTCCCCACTTCTCGAGCAACTTAATGTAAGCTAGTGCGCAGCGAAGAGGGGGAGCATTCTTGTGGCAGGCTCGGCCCGGTGCGCCTGCCGTAGCGCCTAGAGCTATTATCGCGATCTATTTAATTAATTAACAAGCTGTCGGAATAAAAGAGTTGGTTACTGCTATATGTCATACTTTCATTTAATATTTCGGACCTCTGCCTTCAGGTTATTTCATGGTGATTATTTTATAAGACATTGTGAGTGAAATAAAGTGATTGTGCTGTAACTAGTATCTCTATTTTCTTCGCCCGACAATCCACGCCTACTTACAAAGTGCAAGTGTAATATCGCTGATGAGGGCCTATCCCGATATCAGAATTGGGATTCGAAGGGCAAAAACCTGAAGAAAATAATGACGACAGTGAAGTGTGGGCTAACGTCTAATCTATTCAAAATATGGAGTTTTTGCTATCACGACTTCCGGCAACCACTTAACCGCAAACGTCAAATTTCACCGCAACTGCGCGACTGATACGGTTTGATCCTGATAATGACAATCGCTTCAATTGCACATGCCATCGTTAAAGCACAACAGTCCAAAAATCAAGTGATTGAAGCAAGTGGCAGTACGAACCTTTGACCGAAGTGAAGAATTCGAATCGAGCACCAGCACCGAAGAGTCGTGATACGAACCGTCTCACCTGCTACGTGTATGGACAACCACATCATCCGGTGAGCTCGTTCCTTTTCTTTTTAATAGAAAATCTGCTAGTTCGTTTGTAGCTTTTAGCTTTGTCAAAAAATCCAGGGTACTATGCGCTGTGATTTAGTTTACCTTACAGGTATACCTGTGTAAAGAAAACGTTAAATATGAATCGCAGAATAACTGAGCCGTGGTGAAATTCAACACATCAGTGTCCTTTTTGTTTCATGTTGTGCCTGTTAACTCAATTATAGAACCAGTTATTATAGGTAGTGATTTATTAGATAGTAGATCCATGTACGTACCGATATTGCAAAATTACATTCTATTTGGGGTAAGAAAGTTAACGTTACTAAAGAGTTTCATTATCATATACCACAACATCAAAACTGACCTACATGGTGAAGACAAACTCGCATTAGTTCAGTGCGAAAGGATAATTGATTCTTTATTGGTGGTATGGTGTTTATGGTTAAAGAAATTTATTTCTCGAAAATAAATTACAAAGATTTCACTTACTTGAGAACGTTTTAAAACTTAAAATATAACTTGGACACACAAACTAAGCAGCTATTGTTTTAATTTATATTAAATCATCTAAGTTGTAATACCATTTCTTTTCGTACGTAAATAACATTATTAACTAACACAACTAAAAACTTTTCGATCCACCCGCAAAAGAAATAATTTCCGTAGATAAGGAATGCGATCCCGTTGCCACAATAAAGCAATACAGTAGTAGGGCAAGTCTGTTTAATGGATGTGTTTGATCATTTAGAAAGTGATTTTTTTAAATTTAATCTTGAAAATACCAAACGTTTAGTTCGCATTCTTTACTTCTATAGGTAGCTTATTACATTGTTGCCCTCCCGCAAAAATAATTGTTCTCTCGCCATTGACTGTCCGCACTCGCGGTAGTAAAATGTGATCCTTCCTACTATTGCTGCGATTGTGTACCTGATGTATTTTTGTGTGAATGAACTTACTTAGAATTTTTAAGTATTCTGGTGCAATATGCAGGAAGTTGTTTAATATTCATGAGTTTCGTTTCCCTGTAAATTTTAACTGTAGGTGTAAGGTAATCATAGTGAAATAATAGTTTAATAATTTTATTTTGAGCGATGTGTAGGTCCTTTAGATTAGTTTTTGGCGGTTTGCCCCATATTTCACGTGTTTTACGTTAAGAATCTTGAATCAAATTAAATGGGCCTATCAAATGGACAGACAAGATATTTACAAGAAAGTGATCGAAAAACTAACATCAGAACGGGTTCTGACTAAAATGATTTGACTGGAACGCACTGATTGAACTTCACACTTGTGTGCTGGGCCTCAAAGGATTGTTCGGGGCTCACTCCGTCCTATGCTTAGGGTTTCTGCACAATGTTATACTGTACATTTAGACATCGCGGAGAAGTTGTGTGGAGAAATCGATGGTAGGTATTCTTGTCATTGTTGACTCTTTCACTAAATGAGTCCTTCTCGAGTGCACTTCTTAGTTGGATGCAGCAGGTGCAGATGAAGCACTAAAGGAGGCTCTGTCTTTTCGGTGCGACTTCGCGGATCATTTCGGATCGGGGTGGGTATTGTATTGGCGCAGACAGAGCAATTTTATGGTGAACATGGTGTAGAGTTGCACCTTGTTGCTAACGGTTCTGGCAGGGCATGTGTTCGGGTAGAGAGAGTCATGAGGACATTGAGGTGCTTACTTGTTATAATCGAAAGTGAATCTGGTGGGACCTGGCGCGGCGAGCTTCTCGAAGTGCAGCTAGCGACGGATGGTCCAAGGTCTAGGGTAACACAAACAGAACTTGTGTTTGGGACTCGGGCGCGGTTTTAAGTGTGGCTTCATATTCTGAGTCTGGGTTTCGGTGAGATTTGGGTGAAATTCGTAAGTTAGCATTGGAGAATATTGGGAGAGTTGCTGCGTCACAGTAGGAAAAATGAGACCGTTCTACAGTGGTGATTCCTACTTCATTGTATGTGACCCCCCTCTGGGTTCATTTGGGCTTCGCAGGGAGTAAAGACTTCCCTTTGTTGTGTGTCTAATAGAGAATGCAAATATGGTCGTAAGCATTTTCGTGCAATGCCCGGGGGAAGTGAGGGCTTGGTGCATTTAGCTACCACTTTGACGGGTAGCTTGAAGGAGGCCGAGGTGGCGGCAGTACGCGATTGACGAATGGAGTGGGCGTCATCGGGTGGTTTTAGTGATGCTTTGTCTATTTGTAGTTCACGTACGTTATCCGCCAGCTCTGAAAACCTATCGGCCTCTGAGAGTGAAGAAACGTAATTAAACGTAAAATTGGTACTAATCTGTGAGATAAAGTAAGGGTCCGACTCATGCGGGTTGACATCCTATGGTGTGTGTTATTGGGTAGTCTAAAGAACTGGCTTATGCAGGCCGATATTCTGGGTCATATTATAAAGTGATCGTCTAGTCTGAGAGGCTATGAGATCAATGGATATATGTGTGGTACTAGTGAGTGATCGGAGAGACGCTGATTGGCTGCCTGGTCCATGTTATCTGGAGAGATAACTAGCTCAAGGGAGGCCTATTTAAGTTGTCCGGCTCAGCTCCTAAAGGTTGATTTTGTGGGTTATAAAACGTTGTAATGTTTGTCACCGATGGACGAGCGTACAGGAAAATCTACCAGTTTTATTCTTTTTACAGAAAAATGGGCCCGCGGTGACTTTAAGGGGATGGAGACGCACAAGGACGTGTGAATGTCAGTCTGGCCGTGACGGCGCTTCAATACTTAAATTAGTGTTATTTAGTTTTCATAGATGTCGTTTGTTAGTTTAGAGTGTTATGTGTGTGTGAACATGAATTATGTGTCTGCTACGACACATTCAATGACATGACACTCAGTGACATTTTGCTGGCTGTATGACATGAGAGTCGGTCGGCATCGCACAGGCGTGCTACGCATTCGGTGGAGTGTCTAAGTCAAGTCTATTCTTAAGATTAAAATAGTTTGTTTCTGTTATAGGCTCTAAAGTAAATGACTTTGGTGGTAGTGAAACTACCAATGAACATAGCATGTGTGGATTGTTGAGACAAGTACTTTAATACATTTGATTATATAATCTACAGGGACCATTTTAGTCCGGACTAAAAAAAGAGACAAAAAAAAGAGACAAACAAAAGAGACAAAAAAAAGAGACAAAAAAGAGACAAAAAAAAGACAAAAAAAAGAGACTAAAAAGAGACTAAAAAGGAGACAAAAGAGAGACAAAAAAGAGACAAAAGAGGTACAAAAGAGAGACAAAAGGAGAAAAAAAAAAAGAGCAAAAAAAAAGAGAGAAAAAAAACTGTATAAACTGGAGTGATCTTGTAGGGTCATTCATGACCGGACCAAGCAGTGACAATCCTGAAGGGTTTGTTATAACCGGACCAGGAGATTATAACTCTGAAGGGTCATTTGACCGGACCAGGCGGTTATAATTCTGAAGGGTCGCTGGACCGGGCCAGAAGATTATAACTCTGAAGGGGTAAACCGGACCAGATTGCTAAAGTTCTGAAGGCTCAATAACGAGCGGTCCCGAATTAGTAGTAAACTCTGCAGGGCTGAACCGGACCAGATTACTAGTATAAGTCCTGAAGGCTCAATATTGAGCGGTCCAGAGTTGGTTGCACAGTCAGTAGGGATGACCTGGATCTTTTTTGCTAGTCAGGATGAACGAACATCAATAATAACGTTATGTCTTTTTAGACAATGCTTGATGAGTCTACGCGTACGAGGACGTCCGCACGTCAGTATGGCCGTGTCGGCGTCACCGTTAGCGGTAGGTACAGCGGGCCGAGTTACGCTGTGCAAAGCGGACGTTCGCCTCCCCACTCTCCCCACTTCTCGAGCAACTTAATGTAAGCTAGTGCGCAGCGAAGAGGGGGAGCATTCTTGTGGCAGGCTCGGCCCGGTGCGCCTGCCGTAGCGCCTAGAGCTATTATCGCGATCTATTTAATTAATTAACAAGCTGTCGGAATAAAAGAGTTGGTTACTGCTATATGTCATACTTTCATTTAATATTTCGGACCTCTGCCTTCAGGTTATTTCATGGTGATTATTTTATAAGACATTGTGAGTGAAATAAAGTGATTGTGCTGTAACTAGTATCTCTATTTTCTTCGCCCGACAATCCACGCCTACTTACAAAGTGCAAGTGTAATATCGCTGATGAGGGCCTATCCCGATATGCTCTTTGCTCAGTTATTTGTTTTCGACACTGCTGATGGGATTTTTGCTGAAAAAGCTCTTACACTGAACATTAACGTCGAACTCAAATTACTCACTCTGGACATAATATGTACGTGTATTGATAGACGAGTGGGGTAAAAGGGTTTGTCTACAACGAGTGTGAAATATAGAGCGATTCACGATGGAGAGATGTGCAAACATATCGATAATTCTCGATTGTTTTCACTCGTAATCGAAGAATCCACGTCCGATTGTCGGATTTGATTGAGAATAGGCCTAAAGCTTTATTATTATTATTTGCGATGCTGGCCACTAGCAAAAGTACACACTCAATGATTGAACTGAAACAGTCGCGCCACACCGAAACATTTAGAAAAATCTCGATTTGGTCTGAGACTGAGACCATTGTAACGGGAGGCGTATACCTAATCCGTCATCGGCCGACTTGCGCTCGTACGTCGTTAATGGAACTCGGCCGATCGAGCCAAACTTATGTAAAAGAAAGTGTCTGCGTACGTAGATACGCAGTTTTCTGAGTTAGGTAAGTCCGAATGAGGATACGGAGCCCTAATAGGATCACAGGTGAGATGGACGGATTAATTGAAATTTGTGGCGGCGAAACGTAAATAGATGCTTTTTGAAATATGGAGGTCGCTTATGGGAGCAAAATAAGAACATGAAAAAAAAAACCGCGATTTTTTATTATAATGTTATTATTAACCCTTTTATAGTTATTTAAGAAAATATACGAAAATTCCTTAAAGCTTTAATGGTGAAAAAGAAACAGATAATAGTTCTTTACTTATATAATACAGCAAAACGTATAAGAATTATATAGTCTTCAAAAAACTTGGTAATACTCTCAATCTTGTGCCTACAAACTAACATTTGTAGTTGGAATTTATGGGAGAACATGTTTTTCAACTAGAATGGTTTAAGTATGTTGTTCTTGGGATAAATTCCATCCCAACTACGGAAACATTTATTGTACTTGGTCCGACACACACTTGGCCGGTTTCTTTACCATTGTTATACTTTATATTGTCCTTGCTATTTCTTCTCTACCTTGTTATTGGAAGATGTGGGTTGAAGTACTGAACGCTCTCTTACGTTCTTTGCATGAGGCCGGGGTCTAAAGATACTGTAATATAATTTAAAGGCTTTTGTCAGATAAGTTATCCAATAAACAATACCTTATATTGTAATGTAAATTAAATTGTTGACCTTTTGCCATGTACATTGCCATGGTTTAAATTGTCCATGTTTATCAGACTTGCTAGTAACTCAACTACAGCTGAATGTAGGAATCGTCTTAGTTTTAAACATCACAAACAGTTTTCTTTCATAACCATTCTATGAAACAGAGATTTTAAACCTGCATTTTCTTTTCATTCAATACAAAGCTATGAAATGAATACTGTACAATACAACACAGAACCATTCATTCAAGTCCTTTAAATAGCGTTCAACTATAATAGCAATACCGAGCTCCTTTAAACACTTAAGTACAATGAGTGCAATCAAAGGTAATTGCATCTAAAGGTCGTTGTTGAGCGGAATCGAAAACTGGAAAGGTTTCAAAAGGACGGAAAGTGCGGGCGGCTATGCAAAGCGCAGGAAATGGCTGCAGTCTAAGCCACCACAAAAAAAATATCAGATTTTTTTTCTCTTTACAGATCGTGCAAGCCGTGACGTTATGTTCTCTAGCTGACACTTGTGTGTTTTTCTTGCTACACAGATTGTCCTTTTGAGTTTTTGCCGCAACCGTGAATAGTTTTTTTTCACATGTAAACCTTACATCGTCTCTATATTTTTATAAACTCAAACTCAAACTCAAATCATTTATTTCAATTAAACCATTTACAGGCACTTTTGAATTGTCAAGGAGTCGGTCAGTCAGAAATATGAAGCTAGTTGCCCATTCCAAAGCGTAGTAGGTACCTATGGAGAAGAACGGGCAAGAAACTCCATGGACACTCTTTTAAATAATAATGTTTTTACATATATCTTAGTTACATCGATTAATGTTGTTCACTATAAGTGAGAACGATGTACAAAAAACCGTACACGTTAAAAGCGTCCAGAGTGCATCAAAACATAATTAAAAACAATCCAGCTAATAATTTATTAAAATAAGCCCTGGCAGCTAAGAGATGACCAGTCCCAACTGACGGCGCCCGTTCACGAACATGACGCATGGATCAGCACCATTCAGCTCAACCATTTTGAAGGGAGCTAAATGATCCGACACACGCGCCACCGTCAGCGAGACATTTGAGTGAGCATGACATACTATCAGCCGCCAAGGCACATTCAAGTCAATCTATGACATTACCCGGTAAATGGTAGCTCTATAGTACAAAGTACTCACATCTGTGCAATGCATCTATATAATAAAAAGGAGATTGAGTTTATATAATGCAAATAAATTCTTACTATCTTCAGCAGCTTCAACAGTGATTCGAATGTCAATTAATTAGTTGTGGTGTGGAGCAGGACCGGCATTAAGCCAGGCATTTTTATCAGTTATGTAGTCCTCCAACCTATAATATGCCTGCCTGAATAGTGTGCGTTTGACAAAGGATTTGAATTTTGTCTCATTCAGTTGAAGTATGTGGGGAGGTATTTTATTATAACATTTTAGACAGTACCCCATGAAAGATGAGTCTACTTTAGCCAGTCTGAAACCTGGTTGAACTAATAGGTCCCGATTTCTAGTACTATAATTATGTCTTTCACCTCTTTTACTGTAAAGATGTAAATTTTTTCTTACGTACATGATGTTTTCATAGATGTATTGACAAGGTACAGTCATGATGTTAATATCCTTAAACAATTCCCTTAGAGAATCGCGCCTGCGGAGATTATATATGGCTCTGATGGCTCTTTTCTGCAGAATAAAAATAGACTCGATGTCTGCAGCCCGTCCCCAAAGCAAAATACCGTAAGACATGATACTATGAAAGTAACTAAAATAGACCAGCCTCGCGGTATCTACATCAGTAAATTGACGGATTTTTCTGACAGCGTAAGCTGCTGAACTTAGCCGTCCTGCTAGAGATGTTAAATGAGGACCCCATTGTAGCCTTGAGTCGAGCGTGATCCCCAAGAAAACCGTTTTATCGACGAATTCTAGCTTCTCTTGATTCAATACTATCTCACAATCACTACTCTTGACGTTTGGTAATGAAAATCTTATACACTTAGTTTTATTTCCATTTAGTACTAAATTATTAGCCGTGAACCAATTTTGGACCAGCAGTAGGGCGTTATTTACGTCGTCAAAATTTGAAGCACGTCTATCTACCTTAAAAATTAAGGAAGTATCGTCAGCAAATAACACCATTTGTGGTTGATTTATTAATAAATGGAGTAGGTCATTAATATATACTAAAAAGAGGAAAGGACCCAATATCGAGCCTTGTGGAACACCCATTTTTACCTTTAAACCAAGTGAATTGACACCATTTATTTGAACTTGCTGTTGTCTATCATTTAAATAAGATTTTATTAAACTAAGCGCAAGTTTTCCAAGTCCGTAATGCTCAAGTTTCAAAAGCAGGGTTTCGTGATCGACGCAATCAAATGCCTTGGAGAGGTCACAAAAGATTCCTATGGCGTCTTGAGCATCTTCCCACGCGTTAAAAATATGTTTTAATAAGGTAACACCAGCGTCGGTCGTACAACGCCCTTTGGTGAAACCATACTGTTGCTCGTGAAGGATTTTATTAGTATTAAAATGATTGAGCATCTGACTAAGCATTATCTTTTCAAAAACCTTGCTGAAAACCGGCAACACGGACACAGGTCTATAATTATTAGTGTCTTTACTGTCCCCGGATTTGAAAAGTGGTATTACCTTACTGTATTTCATTAGATCCGGGAAGACTCCTTGATCCACACACAAATTAAATATTAAGGCTAAGTAAGGTGCTATAGTTTCAATTATGGAGGTACAGACTTTAATAGACATTCCCCAAAGATCTTCGGTCAATTTGATCTTGATTTGCTTAAAAGATTTTATTACTGTTAAGGGGTTAATATGCTTAAAGTTAAATTCAATCGGGCAGGCAGAAATATTCGCCCTCATTAAATCAAAAGCACGCGAGGGCGAAGAATTTAAGATTTCAGTGGTTTTTAGTGGGACACTGGTAAAGAAATTCACAAATTCCTGAGCAACTTTTTTGTTATCGCAAATGAGACCACGTGACGTCTCCAGTGTGTAATCAGAATTTTGCTTTTTGATCCTGTTCGTTTCATTATTGATAATTTTCCAAACCGTCTTTATTTTATTGTCTGCTGATTTTACCTTGTTGCTAATGTATAAGGCTTTAGCTGCCTTACAAGTGTTCTTAAAAATTTTTGAGTAAGAAGCAACATACTTATTAAAAGTTTCCGTGTTAATATAAGGCTTAAGGCCATACAGCTCGAAAAGTTTTTCCCTACTTTTCCTAAGTCCTTTAGTTGCCCAGTCACTAAATAAAAACTTAGGGCTGATACTTTTAGACTTCTTCTTAATAATATACATACATAAACACACGCCTTCTGCCCATGGGCGTACGCAGAGACTGCAGAACGTTATCTGCTACAATCCTTACATACATAGACTATAATGTTGAACTGTTGGGGCACAGGCCTCCTCTCGGTGAGAGGGAATGGGGTGCGGGTTGGTAGATATAATAATATGTCTTCAATTTTTTATTCTAGGACATGCCGGTTTCCTCATGATGTTTTCCTTCACCGTTTTTGAGAGCAGTGGTGATGAAATAATTTACACAAAGTAAAGCGCCTGACTGGGTTCGAACCTACGACCTACAACTCGTAAGTCGCGGTCGTCACCACTGGGCCACCACTGCTCATTCATACTTTGTATCCAACATCTAGTAATAAATCAATATCAATTAATATATTTCATGCATTTTATTGAACGTTTGTGAAGCTATCTGAATTTCCAATCACAACTACTAATTGAAAGAGCATATTAGAGGACAATTTTCTTCGTTTTTGAGATGACAATGTTGTATTCATATTTTTATTGACCAATTTATTGAATGACTACTTTGACATTGAATTTTGATGAATATTATCACGGTTTATGCAACATCTCTTCCTACCAATTTGTACGCCACGATATGAGGCTGAACATGTTAGAACTTTTCTGTAAATCATTATTATCTTGCATGCAATGTATCGGATGTACACCATGTTTCAACTAATAAAATCTTAACTTACTTCCTGACTTAATGAAATAACGGAGTAATGGATAGCTTCATAATCTACAAAATAAATTTTAGGGTCCCGTACGTCCTAATGGAAAACGGAACCCTTATAGGATCAGTCGTGGGTCTGTCTGTCCGTCTGCCCAGCCAATTTGCTCCGAATCTGCTGGACTGATTTTGATTGTATGGAATACTTTTGGAGAGAAAAATAGAAAATTTCAAACAATAGTTTTGCAAGATGCACCGTGTGACATTACATAAAAGTTACAATTTTAGTGTTAATTGACTTCTCCAATGCTTTTAATACCGTCAGTCACGAAGTCCTTTTATCTATCCTTTCCTATCTTATGGTCTCTCTAGAGGCTTTGGAATGTGTTTCTTCTTATCTTCAGGGGCGTCAGCAGTCTGTTCATGCTTGAGACTCTTCGTCGAGTTGGTGTGATCTTGCAGCTGGCATCCCTCAAGGCGGTATATTATCTTCTCTTTTGTTCTCCATTTTTATTATTCTAATTACCACTGAACTTCGGATTGTGTATCATCTTTATGCTGACGATTTGCAGCTTTACTAGCAGGCAAGTGTGGACAACATATCCGATACGATTGAGGAGCTAAACCGGGATTTAAGTGTGGTTAAAGACTGGTCTGATCGATTTGGGGTGGCGGTTACCCTACCAAGTGTCAGGCTATCATTGTTGGGAGCCTCTACAGTATGAGGAATGTGAAAGGCGTTACTGTACCACCTGTAATGTTTGATAACTCAATCATCCCGTTTAGCTCCGATGTTAAGTATATTGGTAGGCATGTCGACACATGTCTTGTCTGGCGAAAGCAGGTCACGACTATAAGTAAAAAAGTCACCGGAACGTTGCGGTCACTCCATCATTTGAAAAACCTCCTCCCATCACACATAAAGGCTATGCGTGTACAGCCCCAAATCTTTCCCATAATAGACTATGGTGATGTGTGTTACTATGACCTGAATGCAGATCTCAATATACTTGACCGGCTACTAAATAACTGCATTCGATTTGTCTTCAATCTACGTAAGTATGATCATGTGTCTGCTCACCGATTGCTTTTAAAATAGTTACCCATAGCGATAGCGATCAGCGTAGAGAGTTGAGGGCTCTGCCTATGTTGTATTTTATACTCGACAAATCTACCTCTACTTCTTACCTGACAATACGTATATGCTCTGTCCATAGTAAAAATCTTCGTTCCACCAACAATCGTCTTCTACGATGTCCTTCTCACCGCTCTGGTTTTATTCACTCTTCTTTCTTTGTCCAGGCGGTCTTTCTTTGGAATGTGCTCCCTCTGAACATCAGGATGGCAACCAGTCGGTTATCTTTTAAAGTGAAGGCTCGTGAACATATTCGTGAGACGTTTATAAAATATTGTGCGTACAAACATGCAGGTGGAATGTATGAGAGACCATGTTTTCAACTGCAATGACAAGTATGTTCTTGGGATCTAGAGATACGGTAGTACCCCCGCAAAGACGAGCCAAAAATAAAAAGCACGCACTACCTACCTTTTCTCGAAGCGTTTCGTCGTACCCAAAATTTCTCAGGATAAAATGTAGTTAGCAGACTTGTAAAACGTGTGTAAAACAAACCAAGTTTCATGTGTGCTACTTTTACACTGACTGACTCTGAAATTGGAACGTACCAATTTTTACTTACAAATAATCATATTTTCAAAATAGACAATAGTTGGGCCAGTCTCTGATACATAAAAACTTTTTTTCGTAATACTTTCTGAGTGGCCTGTATACCAGGCTGTAGTTTGGATGACAAAACTATGATTTGGTGTCTTGGAGTTAATCTGATGATGTAACCCAGGTAGATAGTGAAACTAATAAAGAAAAGAAAGAAAGAAGAAAGAAATAAAATACGTTTATTTAGCACAGACTAAAAGGCACACAAAACAAGTAAAAATTATGAGAAAAACAATCAAAATAAAGATAAAAATAAAAATAAAGTGTACAGTGCGATATATGAAGCTAGCAGGGTAGTGTGCCTCACGGCTGCGCCAAAAAGGCCCAGTTCAGCAAAAAAATGCCAGACAACTAGTGCCTGACGCTAGTTTTCAACTGGACCTGAATTGTGAGGTAACGGATGTAAATCAGTTTTATACAGCAACGTGACGTGTGTATGCATACATATAAAAATAAAATTGTTTCAAATAATAATAATAGTGATGATTAAGTACATAAATAGAGTAAAATGCAAAACAAAAAAAAACATACTGATAAATAAATGAGACGAAAATAGAGAAATAATTCGAAAACGAGCCGGAATAAACCAAAACCTGCTTTAAACGATGCCAGACTTCCACGCTCCAACGCATTGTATAATTAATTAATTAATCCGTGCACTACATTGATACAACGCACAATAGGCTGCAAACAGCCGAGCGCGGCGGACTATTTACGGACACTTTGCTACTTTTTAGTAAACCCCGCGAGTTTGGAGTAATATGATTTTGATGACTTCAATACTTTGCACTTGGTGTCGGGGGTCTAATAATGGAGCCAGGAGGTGGATAGTGAAACTCTCGCATGAGCCCAACTCATGATTCGGTTTCACGAGTACAATAGAATGGGCTTAGTAACGAGAGCCCGATGGAGCCAAGAGGTGATAATGGACAGTGACTCCTTAGTAAACCGCTCAAGTCATAACTTGACTTTAGACTTCTCAAATAAATGAAGAATATAGAGACGCACTGTAAATGATAAAATAACAAAATTCACTTGATGATAAAAACAAAAAGCGTGGAGCGCTTTTATGTTGCGTATACTTTTAATCAATTTGTTGCTCGAAATAAATGATTATATATATTTAATTTTAAAAAACGCTCCTACTTTTTTATTTATAAATTGGATCAGAAGAACTAATACATCTGAGGATTATATGCGATGTGACCAATATTTTGTAACAATCCCCATACGGCATGGCATATACATATCATACATTAAATCGCTTCTCGCATTTATCTGTGTGACCGCGGTGTTCTTCGAAACTACATAACGAATTTTGAAGCGGTTTTCACCATCAATTTAGATGTATAATACCCACATATCATCATCATTTAATATCGAATATTAAACACACTTAACACATTCAATTTAGGTTTTTCAATCCTAATAACGAAGCTCAATATCTTCAGTTTTCGTGGAAACTAAATGAGTTATCCAAATACTAATAATCAACTCGGAGGCGGCGGTGATGCTCGCCACACACCACGTCAGTTGTTTCCGCGGGGAGAAAAGCTAGCGGCGGAATGTCGCTTAGCTACGCTGAATGTACAGGGAGATATAAAAGATAAGTTGGATGAGGTGTGTGAGATGGTCAAGGATAAAAGGATAGTTGTGCTATGTGTGAATGAGACGAAAAGAAAGGGAGTGGACATATCCAAACACGGATCTCTGACCGCTATCTGGTCCGGTGTTCAAGAGACACATAGAGCCTGTCAGGGTGTGGGGGTTGTCCTCTCCGAGCGGATGATGAAATGTGTGAAAGATTATGTTTGTGTGAGTCCCAGGATTCTATGGGTAAGAACAAAGGTGGGTCTAAACCAGATCAGGTTTAGACCCACCTTTGTTCTTATTTTATGCGTTTATGCACCCGATATGGGAAGCCCACCTTCGGAGAGGGACGCATTTTGGGGCAGTATAAGGGATTTAGTCAATGAATTTAGGTCAAACGAGAAGATTGTTATGCTTGGAGACTTTAATGGTTGGGTTGGTGTGAAGAAGAATGGGTACGAAAAAGTATTAGGTGCATTTGGTGATGATAGAGTGAATGAGAACGGGATGAATTTACTAGAGATATGTGTAGAGAAGAATTTGTCAGTTATGAACACTATGTTTAATCATAGAAAGGTTCACAGGTACACGTGGGAAAGGCAAGACAGTAGAAGCATGATCGACTTTGTGATTTTGGATGAAAGATTGAAGAGTAAAGTCACAGATACTAGAGCATATCGGGGTGTTAATATAGGGACTGATCATTATCTGGTTATGTGTCGGGTGGATGGTCTGTTCAGGCATTGGCGTCACCGAGTTCGAGTTCCTGCGACTGCTCTAGACAGAATAAAAGTAGAAGCACTGCAAGATTTGAAAGTAAAGGAGGAATATAAGAGGGAATTAAAAGTGAAGACGGATAAGATATTTGATGATACGAATGATTACAGTCTAGAAGAAGTATGGGAGATAGCAAAAGATAGTATGGTGCAAGTAGCGACAAAAGTATGTGGTCTGGCGCAGAGGAAGTGTGGTAGTAGAACGAATGATTCTTGGGTAGATGGTGAAGTAAAAGAGGTTGTGAGGAAGAAGAAAGAGGCCTGGCTTAATGTGTTAGCCTGTAAGGCCCAAAATAGGATGAATCAGGCAACAAATGTGACCGATGGTTTGGAAAGAGTGAAGAAGAAATACTCCGAAATGAAAACGAAAGTGAAAGAGATGGTAAAAATGAAAAAGGATGAAAAGGAAGAAAAGTATAACAGGAAGTTCTCTGATAACTTCAGAGCCAATGTTAAGTTGTTCTGGAAACAGGTAAGATCGGCTCGCGGAGTGATAGGAACATCGAGTATGAATGTTATAAGAGCAGAAGATGGATGTATACTGAGCGAAGAAAGTAAGGTCTTGGAACGCTGGATTTTGTTTCTACGCTTCTACTATTGGATGTCCAACTGGACGGAGAACTCTTGTCGTACAACTGCATAGATCGGCGATTTATAACTTCAGCCTTTCAAAGTAACGGTTTGAGCTACAAATACCGATTCCCTTTGTCTTTATATTATTGTAACGTAAAGATTACCGCTGAAGCTTCATTGTGTATTGCGATCACGTTGAATTTCAATACTTACTGTATTTCAATGATGCAAACGTAATGCGGTCTTTAGACTGGACATAATTATTCAGATTTTTAATTAAATGCTTACTCGTGTGTATCCACGGCTTAATTAATTTTGCTCGGTTCGTGTTTCGCTCCGTTGATGTTTGCCATGTTTATTTTTAATTTACTTGTGTCTTTCATTAAGGCGCACCGATGAACCTTCGACTTTATTAAAAAAAAACATTGGCTGAACAACAAAAAGCTATTAATAATCTGAAACAATTGGGAAATGTTTATTTTCTGTTTGAAAGGCAAATAAGTTGATTGTGAACATTGAAAAGCGGTTTAACGAGTTGAAATTCATAAAAGCTTATCATTGATACGCTTTGTGATCTTCTAAATTATTATTAAAGTTCTTACAGTATTTTGTCTCACGAAACGAAGCGCGCTTTACTTGTGGATAGACCTAGTGCATAACATAACATCACGCCTTGTTTCCCCGAAGGGTTAGGCAGAGGTGTACCTATAGTGTACTCACATTTCGCCAGTTATATTAAAGTCCCATGTAATAGGGGGCGAGCATATTGCCATCTACCGTGCACAAATCCAGACTTCGGTCTGCTACTGAGAAATTCCAGACAGAAAAATCCAATAACACGTTGCCCGACCTGGGAATCGAACCCAGGACCTCATGCTCAGCAGTAGCGATTGCGACCCCTAGACCAACGAGGCAGTCGCTAGTGCACAAACACGCTGTGAATGTGTGGAAGCGCAGGAGCTCTCAGTACCGTCCGAGACAATGACGAAATCGGAAGTGTGTGAGTGTGCGTGTGGGTGTTATGCTGCCCTACTCGGCTTTATGCTCACATTCAGAGTGTGACTGTACATTTTTTTACCAGACCACAGTTAAAGCGCCCGTCGCTTCGTAAGATATAAATACTGTGACTGCATATGTATTTTCTATTGATTTTTACTTACTTATGTTAAACTGCTGCTGATGACGGTGGGCAGCCCCGCCCTGGAGTCAGGGGTGCTAAGAATCCCCGGGCAAGATCGATCCCCCGTTCAACGACCACGGCAAATAATAAACCGGATACCGATAAATTTAACGTCATTACCTACAACATTCGTACTTTAAAATCTGAAGATCGTCTGCTTGAGCTCGAAAATGCACTGAATGAGATCAACTGGGATATTGTTGGCTTATCAGAAGTAGGAAGAAGTGGTGAAGACACAATAGAGAGAGAAAACACAATATTATATTATAATGGACAGACTGGAGGACTATATGGAGTAGGATTTTTAGTTGCAAAGAAATGGAAAAACAACATTTTGTAATTTATGTCTTACTCGGACAGGATTGCTGTCTTAAAATTTAAAGTTTCATGCACACAAACATTATCCATCGTCCAAGTGTACGCTCCTACTTCAAGTCACCTAGACGACGAAGTAGAAGAATTCTACGAGCTACTAAACAAAGCCTGTGACGAACATCGAAGCACTTGGAACATTGTTTTAGGTGACTTTAACGCCAAAATTGGACAAAGGCAAGATCTAGACAACACCAATATTTTGGGTCCACACGGCCTCGGAGCCCGTAATGAACGTGGAACACGCCTTCTCCAATTTACATTTGGTCAGAACTTATATATAAGCAACAGCTTCTTCTACAAAAAACCTCACAGACGATGGACTTGGGTATCTCCTAATAATCAAACTAGAAATGAAATAGATTACATTCTTACCTCAAATAAACAAATAATTTAAAAAATTCAAATCATAAATCAAGTTAAGTTTAGTTCTGATCACAGACCTGTACGCGCAATAATTAAACTAGACGCCAAAATTAATCGGCAAAAATACATGAAAAATCAAATAAGAAAATTTAATAATCAATCACTCATACTAGGAACTAAACAGTTTAAACTTGAGCTAAGAAATAGTTTTGATATGCTTGATTCAGAGACTGAAGATAAAGATGTCCAGCAACAATACGATGAAATAATAGAATGTTTAACTAAAGCCAGCAAGAAAGTAACACAAACAAATAACAAAAGCAAAAAACTATCAGACGAAACTGTAAAATTAATAGATCAGAGACAGAATTTATATGCAAGCAGAAATGTAAAATATAGACTTAAAGATAAAGAGGCTAAACGTAGTATTAGAAAAGATATTAGAAATTACAACAATAGACTGGTTCAGGATGCACTAGAAAATAACTGCTCCCTGAAAATAGCAAAACAAGGTATTTGTAATCACAAATCATGGATCACATATTTAAAAGATGGCAAGGTTAAGAAACAAATGAATAGATCAAAAATATTAGACATATGTACAAAATTTTATAAATCCCTCTACACCGACGACACTCAACCACCCTCAACACCCGATTATCTCTGCCCTGACAGTATTCCACCTATAACCGGATATGAGGTTCATGTAGCCTTCACTAAAATGAAAAACAATAGATCATGTGGCGAAGATGGTATTACCACAGAATCACTGAAAATAGGCGAACCTATTCTCCTTCCATACATCACCCGGCTCTTTAACAGCATTCTACACTCTGGTAACTTTCCTAAAGATTTTTGTCACTCTAATATTATTCTGCTCCACAAAAAGGTTGATAAATCAGATATTAATAATTACAGGCCCATTAGTTTAATATCACATATCTACAAAACATTTATCAAAATAATAGAAAATCGAAAATCTGGCGAATTAGATAAAAATCAACCTCCTGAGCAAGCAGGTTTCCGGCCTGGCCTTTCTACGACAGAACATTTGCATGCAGTCAACCAACTCATAGAAAAACATCAAGAATATAAAATTCCGTTATACCTCGCCTTTGTTGATTACTCCAAAGCTTTCGACAGCATTTCACATAAATCCATTTTTGACGCCTTAAGCAACCAAAACATTGAAACCACCTATATAAATCTATTACGCAACATTTACAAAAATAGTACAGCCGCAATAAAACTTGAAAGCACGGGTCCCAAATTTAAAATATAGAAAGGAGTCAAACGGGGCGATCCGCTATCTCCTAAACTGTTCACCAGTACTCTCGAAGAAATCTTCAGGAAGTTGGCAGCTGAATGGAGGGAAAGAGGCATTGTCCTTGGGGAAGCGAGACTGACAAATCTACGTTTCGCCGAAGACATTGTTCTCTTTTCATCCTCAGCCACTGAACTTGAACGGATGCTGTAATGTGCAACGAAGCACCGGGAAGCATAAAAGTTGACGGGGAGACAATACAACATGTCCAGGAATACCTTTACCTAGGCCAAGTAGTCTCTTTTCAGGCGAGACAAGATAAAGAAATCACAATACGAACGGAAAACGCCTGGAAGAGCTATTGGTCTATGAAGAAACTATTTAAGGGTGAGTTGCCTATGACACTAAAACGCAAGCTTATGGACATGTGTATTCTTCCGATCTTAACCTATGGTGCACAGACTTGGTCTTTGACTAACATCCAGAAGTCCAAACTCAAGGTCTGCCAACGAGCAATGGAGCGCATTATACTATGCGTTAAATTAACGGACCGTGTTCGAAACACAATACTGCGCTCCAAAACAAACATAGCTGACGTGGCTCAAAAGGCTGCCCAACTTAAATGGGACTGGGCAGGACATGTTTGCCGAATGCCGACCAAAATGTGGGCCCAAATAACACAGAACTGGTGCCCTGGGACAGTGAGGCGGGGCCGCGGCAGACCACGTAGGAGGTGGCGGGACGAGCTGGACAGGTTCCGTAAGAACTGGAAAGAGGACGCGCGGGCTCGCGAAAGATGGAAGGAGTGGAGGGAGGCCTTTGCCCAGGAGTGGGACAGTATAGGCTAGTAAAAAAAAAAAAGTTAAACATTATTTTAACAAACATTTAATATTAAATAAATCATTTAAAAAAAACATATAACCTAGACCTTGATAGTTCGAAAGTATAAACGCTTTTTAGAAGATGTAACCGTGACTTGCCATCCGGCAGACTACCGGCAATCAGAGTGAGTTTTGTATGTCAGCCAGCTGATCTATTGTATAAAAATCTCATAGTGAAAACTTAGGTGAAGTGAGCTGTCAATAGTTTCCATACTTTGCCACAGCTGATTCATTCTGTAAAAATCAAAAGTCATTTATCCAAACTAGACTGAGAATCAACACTTTTTGAACGCCAAAATTACTTAATAGAAGAAGGTTGTCAATAGTGTCAATCCCTAGCATCAGGTGGAATTACGGCTCCCTTCAAGCTGACTTCACCTAAGTTTTCACGTTGAGATCTTTACAGAACAGGTCGGCAGATAGTGAGACATTGTATCTAACGCCTTGCAAAAGAAAACTATTGTGGATTTTGACTTGAATATCTATCGATGATTTACAGCAGCAAGGGTGGATTTCACAAATTAAACTGAACGCGATCAGAACATAAACTACGTTTAATAGCTGTCAGTGTCATTATTTTCTGTGGTATATTGACACTGACAGCTCTTGAAAGCGTTTTAGATACCCCGAACTCGTATATTTATTTACCAAAACACTTAGGTATCATCCAACGCAGATTATGATACAGTTAGAAAAGTTTGCAGAAAATAGGTGACGATGGTTTTTTTAAGGGATTTCTGGCTTGAGACATTCGTCCCCTGCCCCCGTTCACCATACTCCCAGAAAGAAACATTTGCATGTGGAATATGGGTATTTAACAAATAACTATGTCATTTATAAAACTCCAAATAAGAACACTCATATTTCCGAGATTACGGTACCATATATCTCAAAATTACAAGATCCTGTGAGCCTGACAAACGCCTTGTTATAAATTGAGCTAAAACAAAAGTAAAGCGGGTAAGAAATTGCAATCGTCCCGGTATCTGCGTCGCCGGTGGAATTGCTGTCAACTTGAGGACACATTAAGGACAAAGAAAAATAAGCACAAATTCAGTATTCTTGATGCAAACTTCCCTAGGATGAAACAGAAGCGATTTTCGGTCATATATTATAATGCTTACAACTTTAAACATGGTTCACAATTTATTTATGGGGATCAAATGTTATCCGAGATACCTACAGGTTTAATTACCACCTAGTTCGGAAGCAGATCGTCCCAAACATTGTAAATTACAAACCTTCAATTTTGTAATACTCTAGCTAGGTGTTGCTTTTTAGGTAAATAAAAAAATAGAAAAATGTATTTTACGTCATGGGTGTAGATAATAAATACATTCCTTTTACATTGATTTTAACTCAGATTTTTCAGTTTTGTATCTTAATATGTGGTAACACATCCGTAAAGTTCACTCATACTCCAATGGATGTCTTATCTGGTGGGCAACTGCCCAACGTTTGATGTCGGGAAGTTGTATATATGCTGTCTGCGCGGTAAACTCTGCTTGCGCGATGCAGGCTTTGCCTGACGTCAGTGTGATGCGTTTGTTCGCATGTGGCCCAGTGGTAACGACCGCGACTTACGAGTTGTAGGTCGTAGGTTCAAAGCCAGACGGGCTTCTTACTTTGTGTAAATTACTTCATCACCACTGCTCTCAAAACAGTGAAGGAAAACATCGTGAGGAAACCGGCATGTCTTAGAACCAAACATTCGAAGACATGTGACATCTACCAACCCGCACTGGGCCCGCGTGGTAGATTACGGCCCACTCCCTCTCACAGTGAGGAGGCGTTTGTCCCAGCAGTGGGAACGTAATTGGCTGATTATGCTATGTGGGATTCTTGATGCTTTGCCCTCGAAGCATCCTAACGGTTGCATGGATTTGTGACCTATCGACTCATCTGGGTCGGAAAATGGCAGATTTTTAACTAGTATCATGTGTCCTACCAAAATAAACTACTTGAGGGGAGATAAAAAGTAAAAAGGTAAGGTCAAAAGTTTAAAAAATTTAAGCAGTCGGATGCAGCTGTTGGCTTCAAATCTGAGATTGTACAAAAATCACTGCAACCAATACCAACTGCATTAGACTGCTTGAAAAGTGATTTTGTTCTGAAGATGCAGTCGGGCTTTTTGACCTTATTTTTTTATATCATAGCTTTAAGGTTACTTGTTGCTGTCAGAGGAAAAATAACTGAAAATATATTCTGACTGTTCACGTTCCCCAATCAATGGTTTCAACCGTTCAAGAGTTTGTGACTTCTTTAGAAGTCAGACTCACAAAGCACTTTCTCTATGAGTTGATTCGATGGAGGTAATTGTTATTATTAAACAACTAGTTTAAAAATTGAATGACAAAGGTCGACCGACACCTAAACCAGAAACACCTAATACTTCCATTCTGAATTTCGATACCTACTGTTCATTGTTTACAAGACGTGAATTACAAGACATTAATATTTGAAGGGCCACGGGTGGCTTCTTTTGAGCGATCGAAAATATTCCGAAACAGACTAGTCTATTAATATAAATATTACTGGTAATTGCGTAAAACCACAGAGCCTGAACTAAAAACTGATCACCTTTGTGCCCAGAGCACAAAGTCTACCGAGCTATTATTGTACCAAAACAGACAATACCCTGCAGTTCTGAATCACACAAATAGACAGGAAATATTGGAAATTTTTACGTAGGTACCTTTTACGTAGGTACCCACACCATGTCCGATGCACTAACAAAGCATATCCTAAGTTTTTAAGCTTCATCTGGACAAAGCAAAACAATCGTATTCGATACTTTTTCCTATAGTCAGAATAAAATTGATTGATATTAAAATATGTGGGTTAACCCTATTTTGTGATGACTACCAAAAACACAAAAACTTTATAGACAGTATTTTTATTAGGTCAAAGGCAAGTGAAACAGAAACTACATTAGCATGATACCAGCCTACATTGACATTGTTTACGTTTCTCGAACGTGAGTGAATCCAACCAAAGTTAATTGAAAACCGCATATATTTTGTAAATAACCTGTGCCACGTCGCCGAAAGTCTCCCTGTTCATAACGAAAACATCAGCCGCAGTTAAACACAGGGGGCGATGCGATAGACAGAGAATCAGGAGTACGGCCTTCGCTTGTTTTGCCTCCATTAGTTCCCAACCACAGCCGTAAACAGAGGCGGACATTTGCAGCCCTGCTGATATCAGCATCTCCCCTCCGAAGCAGTACAAAAACAAAGGCATAATACCCGTCACTCCTGTCAGTATCGTGTTTCTCACATCCCACACATTCATCGTCTGCAGAGTCGTCACCAGAACTATCGTCATACTGAGGAAGTGAGCCCCGAATATGACTTTGTACAACTCTCGTATCTTGCCGTGGTAATGCATCAAAAACTGGTGGTGCTTCAAGCAAAATATTAGTAATTCATCGATGGATTCGTTTTCTGTTTCTTCAGAATTGTTCCGCGATTGTTCGTTCTTGATCAAGATTGTATGTATCTCGTTGAAAGCTTCTGTGATGGCGTAGAAGTGCCCCAGTTCATGGCAGACGAGGGTAACGAAGAGTACAATGTAGCCGGTCTGATTAATGGCGGAGAACGCGGTCGCGACACACGTCAGCACAAATGTTATTTCGAAAAATGGTGTTTCGTATTTCGGACTTAACCCTGAAAAGGACGGAATGTTATTGCTTTGATTTACTGTGACACTGGTCATGGCTACAATGAATCATGTATCAAAAAAAAAATTGGAAAATATGTTTTTGATACGATTAAAATCATTAAAAGAACACAAACTTGCTATGATTTATATACGTTAAAGGTCGTTACGACCGCAAAAAATAAGTCTTTAAGAACATTTTATAAGTGCGTTTTTTTCCGGCATATCTAATAAAGTTTCCTTACCATACGTTTCACCAGGCGTAGTAGGCAAATACCTATCGTTCCCAAAAACAGTGAAGAGGAAAGGCATCAACAAGTAGATAACATGAGTAACAGCCTGATTGGCGACCACCAGCCAGGAGAAGTAGCGCGCTCGATTTAAGGCACTAAGCATTTTCTTCTTTGATGCTGTTCCATCTGGTATTGAATCCAATCCATGGCGGCTCAACTCAAACACTGTCCTTAAACGAGCCCTGTGAAAATAAAAGAAATAATTTAATAAGCAACACAATTTATCTAGATAAATATATCCTTCTGTAGGTAGGTACCTCGCAGTCCACATGAAAAAGAATTTAGTCAGAGGCACAGAAGACGCGCTGATACAATTTATAGTTTTGAAGGTCTCGAAGGCCAAAATTACTTAATAGAAGAAGGTTGTCAATAGTGTCAATCCCTAGCATCAGGTGGAATTACGGCTCCCTTCAAGCTGACTTCACCTAAGTTTTCACGTTGAGATCTTTACAGAACAGGTCGGCAGATAGTGAGACATTGTATCTAACGCCTTGCAAAAGAAAACTATTGTGGATTTTGACTTGAATATCTATCGATGATTTACAGCAGCAAGGGTGGATTTCACAAATTAAACTGAACGCGATCAGAACATAAACTACGTTTAATAGCTGTCAGTGTCATTATTTTCTGTGGTATATTGACACTGACAGCTCTTGAAAGCGTTTTAGATACCCCGAACTCGTATATTTATTTACCAAAACACTTAGGTATCATCCAACGCAGATTATGATACAGTTAGAAAAGTTTGCAGAAAATAGGTGACGATGGTTTTTTTAAGGGATTTCTGGCTTGAGACATTCGTCCCCTGCCCCCGTTCACCATACTCCCAGAAAGAAACATTTGCATGTGGAATATGGGTATTTAACAAATAACTATGTCATTTATAAAACTCCAAATAAGAACACTCATATTTCCGAGATTACGGTACCATATATCTCAAAATTACAAGATCCTGTGAGCCTGACAAACGCCTTGTTATAAATTGAGCTAAAACAAAAGTAAAGCGGGTAAGAAATTGCAATCGTCCCGGTATCTGCGTCGCCGGTGGAATTGCTGTCAACTTGAGGACACATTAAGGACAAAGAAAAATAAGCACAAATTCAGTATTCTTGATGCAAACTTCCCTAGGATGAAACAGAAGCGATTTTCGGTCATATATTATAATGCTTACAACTTTAAACATGGTTCACAATTTATTTATGGGGATCAAATGTTATCCGAGATACCTACAGGTTTAATTACCACCTAGTTCGGAAGCAGATCGTCCCAAACATTGTAAATTACAAACCTTCAATTTTGTAATACTCTAGCTAGGTGTTGCTTTTTAGGTAAATAAAAAAATAGAAAAATGTATTTTACGTCATGGGTGTAGATAATAAATACATTCCTTTTACATTGATTTTAACTCAGATTTTTCAGTTTTGTATCTTAATATGTGGTAACACATCCGTAAAGTTCACTCATACTCCAATGGATGTCTTATCTGGTGGGCAACTGCCCAACGTTTGATGTCGGGAAGTTGTATATATGCTGTCTGCGCGGTAAACTCTGCTTGCGCGATGCAGGCTTTGCCTGACGTCAGTGTGATGCGTTTGTTCGCATGTGGCCCAGTGGTAACGACCGCGACTTACGAGTTGTAGGTCGTAGGTTCAAAGCCAGACGGGCTTCTTACTTTGTGTAAATTACTTCATCACCACTGCTCTCAAAACAGTGAAGGAAAACATCGTGAGGAAACCGGCATGTCTTAGAACCAAACATTCGAAGACATGTGACATCTACCAACCCGCACTGGGCCCGCGTGGTAGATTACGGCCCACTCCCTCTCACAGTGAGGAGGCGTTTGTCCCAGCAGTGGGAACGTAATTGGCTGATTATGCTATGTGGGATTCTTGATGCTTTGCCCTCGAAGCATCCTAACGGTTGCATGGATTTGTGACCTATCGACTCATCTGGGTCGGAAAATGGCAGATTTTTAACTAGTATCATGTGTCCTACCAAAATAAACTACTTGAGGGGAGATAAAAAGTAAAAAGGTAAGGTCAAAAGTTTAAAAAATTTAAGCAGTCGGATGCAGCTGTTGGCTTCAAATCTGAGATTGTACAAAAATCACTGCAACCAATACCAACTGCATTAGACTGCTTGAAAAGTGATTTTGTTCTGAAGATGCAGTCGGGCTTTTTGACCTTATTTTTTTATATCATAGCTTTAAGGTTACTTGTTGCTGTCAGAGGAAAAATAACTGAAAATATATTCTGACTGTTCACGTTCCCCAATCAATGGTTTCAACCGTTCAAGAGTTTGTGACTTCTTTAGAAGTCAGACTCACAAAGCACTTTCTCTATGAGTTGATTCGATGGAGGTAATTGTTATTATTAAACAACTAGTTTAAAAATTGAATGACAAAGGTCGACCGACACCTAAACCAGAAACACCTAATACTTCCATTCTGAATTTCGATACCTACTGTTCATTGTTTACAAGACGTGAATTACAAGACATTAATATTTGAAGGGCCACGGGTGGCTTCTTTTGAGCGATCGAAAATATTCCGAAACAGACTAGTCTATTAATATAAATATTACTGGTAATTGCGTAAAACCACAGAGCCTGAACTAAAAACTGATCACCTTTGTGCCCAGAGCACAAAGTCTACCGAGCTATTATTGTACCAAAACAGACAATACCCTGCAGTTCTGAATCACACAAATAGACAGGAAATATTGGAAATTTTTACGTAGGTACCTTTTACGTAGGTACCCACACCATGTCCGATGCACTAACAAAGCATATCCTAAGTTTTTAAGCTTCATCTGGACAAAGCAAAACAATCGTATTCGATACTTTTTCCTATAGTCAGAATAAAATTGATTGATATTAAAATATGTGGGTTAACCCTATTTTGTGATGACTACCAAAAACACAAAAACTTTATAGACAGTATTTTTATTAGGTCAAAGGCAAGTGAAACAGAAACTACATTAGCATGATACCAGCCTACATTGACATTGTTTACGTTTCTCGAACGTGAGTGAATCCAACCAAAGTTAATTGAAAACCGCATATATTTTGTAAATAACCTGTGCCACGTCGCCGAAAGTCTCCCTGTTCATAACGAAAACATCAGCCGCAGTTAAACACAGGGGGCGATGCGATAGACAGAGAATCAGGAGTACGGCCTTCGCTTGTTTTGCCTCCATTAGTTCCCAACCACAGCCGTAAACAGAGGCGGACATTTGCAGCCCTGCTGATATCAGCATCTCCCCTCCGAAGCAGTACAAAAACAAAGGCATAATACCCGTCACTCCTGTCAGTATCGTGTTTCTCACATCCCACACATTCATCGTCTGCAGAGTCGTCACCAGAACTATCGTCATACTGAGGAAGTGAGCCCCGAATATGACTTTGTACAACTCTCGTATCTTGCCGTGGTAATGCATCAAAAACTGGTGGTGCTTCAAGCAAAATATTAGTAATTCATCGATGGATTCGTTTTCTGTTTCTTCAGAATTGTTCCGCGATTGTTCGTTCTTGATCAAGATTGTATGTATCTCGTTGAAAGCTTCTGTGATGGCGTAGAAGTGCCCCAGTTCATGGCAGACGAGGGTAACGAAGAGTACAATGTAGCCGGTCTGATTAATGGCGGAGAACGCGGTCGCGACACACGTCAGCACAAATGTTATTTCGAAAAATGGTGTTTCGTATTTCGGACTTAACCCTGAAAAGGACGGAATGTTATTGCTTTGATTTACTGTGACACTGGTCATGGCTACAATGAATCATGTATCAAAAAAAAAATTGGAAAATATGTTTTTGATACGATTAAAATCATTAAAAGAACACAAACTTGCTATGATTTATATACGTTAAAGGTCGTTACGACCGCAAAAAATAAGTCTTTAAGAACATTTTATAAGTGCGTTTTTTTCCGGCATATCTAATAAAGTTTCCTTACCATACGTTTCACCAGGCGTAGTAGGCAAATACCTATCGTTCCCAAAAACAGTGAAGAGGAAAGGCATCAACAAGTAGATAACATGAGTAACAGCCTGATTGGCGACCACCAGCCAGGAGAAGTAGCGCGCTCGATTTAAGGCACTAAGCATTTTCTTCTTTGATGCTGTTCCATCTGGTATTGAATCCAATCCATGGCGGCTCAACTCAAACACTGTCCTTAAACGAGCCCTGTGAAAATAAAAGAAATAATTTAATAAGCAACACAATTTATCTAGATAAATATATCCTTCTGTAGGTAGGTACCTCGCAGTCCACATGAAAAAGAATTTAGTCAGAGGCACAGAAGACGCGCTGATACAATTTATAGTTTTGAAGGTCTCGATCTTATCAGGGAAGACCTGGACCAGGTAAATGAACTGACTCAACTGTCCCACATATATAAAAGATCCAGCGTACAACAATGTAGCGATAACCGAAAAAACTGTTACACCTGAAATACAAAATTAAAATGTAACATTAAAAAAAATGCATAATGGCACTCCCGGGAACATGTGCATCAACCACAAAAAAATAAACTATTTTATACGAAAAGGTTACACTACAATATATTTTGTTTTCAATTGCTGTTTTATTCAAAATATAAATCACAAAAGAAAAAAAGAGTGAAATCTAATGGCATCGTCTGAATATTTTCAACAAAAAAGATGCCAACTATATTATAGAAAACAAAACGGAAGATGAAGGCTTTACACCGACCAACTCATTATTTAGAGCATTAAATTAAATAGCCTAACTGTGCAGCGTATGAACTTTTTCAGTTTACTTGGTTCAACAGTTCATTTCCGATCGTTAATGGAAAGACATCAGAATTAAAACCAAAACCTTACTACGTTTATTTTCGCCAAAAACGTTACGAATCCCAACGATTTTTTGGATAGAGCTGATCATCGCTTTCGCAGCCTCAATGGGGTCCTCTACGTAAGAAAACCTCTCCATATATCCCCGTATTTTATCTTGCAGAACCTTCATTGTTACAACAGTCGAAACCGTACTGTGAAAAAACTAAACTTTATAGTGTTATAGTGTTACTTTATACCTCCAATTAAAACCCAATTACGAGAATACCATTTGGCTCATTTTATTAAACATAATTTTCAAAATTGCTCTCGTTATTATTTTAATATCGATAGTAACATCCTGTTAAACGGTATTTAATAGATTGTTAAAATAATATCAATAAATTCTTGTTGTAATAACGGGTGCCTAATTGACAACAAGACTATCTTATCATGTACCGAGGGTTAAATTCCAAGAGACTCAAACTCAAACTCAAACTCAAATCATTTATTTCAATTAAACCGTTTACAGGCACTTTTGAATTGTCAAGGAGTCGGTCAGTCAGAAATATGAAGCTAGTTGCCCATTCCAAAGCGTAGTAGGTACCTATGGAGAAGAACGGGCAAGAAACTCCATGGACACTCTTTTAAATAATAATGTTTTTACATATATCTTAGTTACATCGATTAATGTTGACACTATAAGTGAGAACGATGTACAAAAAACCGTACACGTTAAAAGCGTCCAGAGTGCATCAAAACATAATTAAAAACAATCCAGCTAATTAATTATTAAAATAAGCCGTGGCAGCTAAGAGATGACCAGTCCCAACTGACGGCGCCCGTTCACGAACATGACGCATGGATCAGCACCATTCAGCTCAACCATTTTGAAGGGAGCTAAATGATCCGACACACGCGCCACCGTCAGCGAGACATTTGAGTGAGCATGACATACTATCAGCCGCCAAGGCACATTCAAGTCAATCTATGACATTACCCGGTAAATGGTAGCTCTATAGTACAAAGTACTCACATCTGTGCAATGCATCTATATAATAAAACGGAGATTGAGTTTATATAATGCAAATAAATTCTAACTATCTTCAGCAGCTTCAACAGTGATTCGAATGTCAATTAATTAGTTGTGGTGTGGAGCAGGACCGGCATTAAGCCAGGCATTTTTATCAGTTATGTAATCCTCCAACCTATAATATGCCTGCCTGAATAGTGTGCGTTTGACAAAGGATTTGAATTTTGTCTCATTCAGTTGAAGTATGTGGGGAGGTATTTTATTATAACATTTTAGACTATTAATGCTACGGCAATATGGCAAGACTAACGGCCGAAACTAATAACATATGCATACAAATAGATAGAAAAACCTATGCATCTCTGGTTTTAATGTTCCAATAAAGCCAAAGTATGCGTCCATATATTGTGTTGACAGCTATTTGCTTGACAGGGACAGATAATTGTACTGTCGATCATCAGTAGCGGTCTGTCTTAGGTTATTTGGTTTGGCCGTTAGTTGACCGCCCCGTTGGTCTAGTGGTCGCAAGCGCTACTGCTGAAGATGAGGGGTTCGATTTCCCGGGTCGGGCAAAGTATTATTGAGTTTTCGGTAACAGCCCGAAGTCTGCATTTATGCCCGGTTGGTGGCAATAGGCCTTCCCTTGCTATTACATTGGACTTAAACATAACTGAGTGTCACGTGCCTAACCCTTCGCGGATTACAGGCGTGATGTTTTGTTATATTGATGTTATGTAAAACTAATGCAAAAAACCGGAGAAGTACGAGATGAACTCGTGTGGAGATTCACCGTACGATGAATATATATACACACATCAAAAAAAGTCTAAGCAACACATTCAAATTTAAAATTTACAATGTGTTTTCGCATTAAATCCTTAGTATTACTTATTTACCTATATTATTTTAAATGCTTTTTTTAAAATTAAACAACAAAAATTACGAGTAATCTTAATTAACAAAAATTATGAGTAAGTACTGAAAGTACGTAGTACAAAGTAAGGTGCCTAATCAACTAAACTTAAACTAAATTGGTTGTACAAAAATTGCATAAATTAATACAAAGTGTGGCCTCCTCTGTTATTGAGAACTTGCTGGCACCGATTATTCATAGAATCGATGAGACTGTTAATGTTAGCCTGCAGCAATTCCTCCCAATTAAATTTTAGTAAGTACATCAGTTGTTGGGTGGTTGTCACTCCATCCAAGTCCTTTAAAACACGTCTCTGGAGCATGTCCCATGCATGCTCGATGGGGTTGAGGTCTGGCGATTGTGCAGGCCAAGGCAATACCAGGATGTTTTCCCTTGCCAAGTACTCCCGTGTGTAATAAGCTGTATGCGAACGCGCATTGTCATGCATCAACGTGAAATCGGAGCCAAGCGTTTGTGCGAATGGACGGACATAAGGCCTTAGAACATCCTCAACGTATTTTACAGCGTTCATGTTACCATTTACAAAAACGAGCTCAGTTCGTCTGTTCTTCATAATACCCGCCCCTACCATAACTGTTGAGCCGTTGTATGGATGCACTTCCTGAACGCACCTCAGTCTTTCAGTATTTCCAGGACGACGGTACACTCTTACCCTTCTAGTATCAGGCTTGAACCCAAATCGAGACTCATCGCAAAATAAAATTTTATCCCATTGTTCCCGGGTCCATGTAATGTGTTCCCTACACCATTCATTTCGACGAGCGCGATTCCCGTGACGTATCGGTGGGCACCTAATTAGCCGTCGTGCTCGTAGGCCATACTCATGCAGTCGATTTCGCACAGTTTGGCAGCTAACAACAACACCACTTGAATTTTGTAGCCTTGAAGCTGTCTCTCGAGCGGTTAACATTGGCTGGCGTCTTGCAGTCAGTTGTATGTATTGATCTTGCCGTGTGATTGTACACCTTCCTCGAACTGGGTGTTGCTCAGCAGAATCTCCCGTGTTAGTGTAACGCTGATGAAGATGGCAAATAACGCTTCTGTTGACACCAAAATACCGAGATACCTTTTTTTTGTTGGGTGGGAAATCATCAAATGACTACTCCAGCTCTGGGTGGAGCGGGAGGGCGTGTGAGACTTTTACTGACTAAAACCCACCCGTATTCCTTCAGTTGCCTGTGCCAGGGTCACGGTTACTCTTTCGAATTACCCCGTCATTTTGTGCTGACATCTCTTTGAGGCGCGCGTGGAACACGACGCGCCGTCGACTCGGGCCTCGTCCCTACCGGACGGCGAGCTACCCGTTGCTCGCCGTCCGCAAGCCCGCGCCTACGCTAGCCGGGAATCTGCAGGCGACTCCCGACGCCCAGGGCATAAATCTACAATCTGGCAGGCCTACAACGTTCTCACATTCACAAAATATAATAGAACCTAAAAAAATTAATAATAATAATAATTAAAACCAATTTAAACTAAATAACATGATCCATTTATGAATTGTAGGTATATAATGTCAAATAATGAGAACATTATGTCGAAGAGGTGTACATATTTATAAAATTAATATTTAATAATACAATATTTCAACCCTGGGAAAAAAAGGGAATAGTTTTGTATGAAAAATCTTATTAAATTGGGTAATTAACTTCATCCTTGGCCCGAATATTTATTCTTATGTATAAATTTGTAAAAAGGGTGGTGAAATTTGTAGGGGAAAGTACGAAATTCACATGAACGATGTCGCGGCCGCAGTGCTGAATGACTGACATATAAGAAAATAAGGGTTCCTTCTATGATGTAGGCGAGCTCTAAGAAAGAGTTTTTGGAAATTCGACTTTTACAAGATTATAAAGCTATTGCCCTCTTTTCATCCATTCGGATTTCGTTTGTATGAAAATTCTGTCTTAAACTTGAAACTAAGCCCGAATGCATTCTTAAATTAATAATTAATTTGTCATGATTAGGTTTTCAACACTACCCTTCAAAGGGAGTTTAGACGGTGTTTAAAGGACAATACCAGAAACTCTATAGAACTTTGCCCCACTCAAATCAAAAAGTCATTCACACGCCTGCAATATGCAGCATCTTAAAGCTTATTAATTACTGTTAACTAAACAATTGTCCTAATGCCTGTAGAACTTGCGGTTTCTGTTAAAATCTTATAACAGTACTGGCATTGATTACAGGTTAGGTGTAGTTTATAAATGTTAAAAGGCGATTTAAATAACATACACGTGACGCATTATCATATAAGGTATTATAATCGTAATATGAGTTTTTGTTTTACAGGTATTTAAAACGTTTTTTTGTTGTGTATCAAGCGCAATAAGTAACACAATATGAAATTGAGGAGTTGAATGCCTTTTATCATTGATTTGTAATCGGCAAGTTCTATTAAAAAATAATGTATTATGAATTATTTACAATTATTTTCATTAATTGACATTTCCTGTTATTTGTACGGAAAAATCTTAACGCGCTGTCCGGTTACATCAAATAACGGTCTAAAACTTTTGACAGAAAATAAAGAGTTTCACGTTTTTGGGTTTGAAGTATTTGGGGGAAGATTTCACTGCGTGTCTGAATTATGCCAAAGGAAGTAAAAATATCGTAATAATTAATTTTCCAAAACTACCGGTCAAAAGAGGTGGAGTGGTACGCTTCTATCAACGACTATAAAATAGTTGGTCCGTGATCGCTATCATTCCTTAACTCAAGACAATACTTAATTTTCCAAAATAATAGCATAATAGCATAGCATAATCAGCCTATCATGTTCCCACTGCTGGGACACAGGCCTCCTCTCTGTGAGAGGGAGTGGGCCGTAATCCACCACGCGGGCCCAGTGCGGGTTGGTAGATGTCACATGTCTTCGAATTTTTGGTTCTAAGACATGCCGGTTTCCTCACGATGTTTTCCTTCACCGTTTTAAGAGCAGTGGTGATGAAATAATTTACACAAAGTAAAGCGCCTGTCTGGGTTCGAACCTACGACCAACAACTCGTAAGTCGCAGCCGTTACCACTGGGCTACCACTGCTCAGACAATACTTATGTTCATATAATTTGTGCACGACGCCCTAAGGTCACCTCGTTCGTAGGCGCAAATAGTGTGCCGAGCGCTAAAATGATCAGACTATTGTAAGATAATTCTCATATTAAGATTCACATGTTTCTTTTCGCATTAGTTTAAAGTGATAATAGGTGTCATAGTTATTACGTAGAATAGGGAATTAGAGCGTTTTATTGTGTAACTTACCCATAAATTGTAAATCATACTTTATTGGTAGGAAGTAAGTTATTAAAACTTTATATTGTTGTTATCTGATTAATTATACTAATTAGGTTAATGAACATAAAATATATGATTTTTGGCATAATAAAGCATCATAACGTTGAGCGTTTCATTGTCTTACCTCTGCGACGCCCACAATGCGAATAAAAAGGGGGGCTGCTTTTTTTTGTTGTGACGTGCATCTTGCAGGTCAACCTATGAGGTTGTCGTCTGCTTAATCGGACTTGCCTGTGGTTGCCCTAATAAATTAAGGCCTCCAGCCAGGACTTAAAAACTTAATAACCACGCGACTACACGCTAAGGGCATCCCCTGTGGGGTACGGACCTCGGCTTAGGGCGTCGCTGGAAAAGGGCCGCAAGGGACTAGCTGGGGCGAATTTAAAGCTACAGGCTGAGCGGCGCGGGCTGGCTCGAGCAAGGGTCGGGGAGGGCGTGAGTTTGGGCTTTGGGCTTGTGTAGAGTACTGGTGGCCTTACTGCTCTCCTGGAGGAGGGTAGTGGCGTCGTCGGGGGCGATTAGGGTATGCCTTGGTCGGCGAATACTGCTTATGCGGGAGGGAGTATAGCGGGCGGCCGCTGAAATCAGAGGATTTGGGTGTTTTATGCCACAGTCGAAGAAACGCTTAGATAAGCGTCTCATAAACTGGTTTATGGTTGGCATTTTATGGTCAACGTGGTGATCTATATTGCAGACATAGTAGGGAGCACCCGTGACCTTTCTGAGGAAACGGTTCTGGAGGGTCTGTACCTTATGGAGATGACGTGGGTGAGCGTGCGCAAATACAACGCAGGCATAGGTCATGATGGGACGGATGACTGCGGTATAGTGGTGCGCAGCTTGCATTTAACTGCGACAGTTTACTGCGGGCTGTCAGTATGAAATGGAGCCTACCAAGAGCGAAGGAGGAGCGCGCGCGAACCGCCTTAATGTGGTGCTTAAAGGCGAGGTTTTGGTCTAGAATCACGCTTAGCTTGCTTCTCCCAAGGGACCGGCGATCGGGCTGGGAAGGGGGAGGGGAAATCGACGAGGTCTCAATAAGAGAACTGCCTGACTCTTATCGTGGTTTACCTCCATTCTCCATTTCCGGAACCCGGAATTCGAAGGGTAGCTTTCGAAGCAATCAGTGTCAGTTACGGATTCATCAGCTAGGATTTTACACTTCAAACTTCAAACTTGTGAAGAACCTGAAACCGACGGGAACACTGACAGAAGTACTGACAGGGCACGATGGGTTCTCAGAATACCTGAACAGGTTCAAGTGTAAGGAGAGCCCATCGTGCATATGTGACCCTGACAAACTGAATACGGTTCTTCACATACTGACAGACTGCCCCGTCTACTGCCTGGGGGGCATGAGATCGAGCAGGAACTAGGCACCGAAATAACGGCAGGAATGTTAAGTGCCTTAGTAACATGTAAGGAAACTAGATCCAAGTTTGTTGGGTTTTGTATAAAACTAGCCAACAAAGTTATAAGGAGGAACAAGTAAACGAAAATATGCTTAGTATTCTTATTTGTTTATAATATATAACAGTAGCATAACAAAGATCGTTGAAAATGTCCGAACTGAGATAGTTAGAAACCCAATAAATAAACACAGAATATTGAGTTATACCTGATATGTGATGAGTATATGTTATATAGATATAAGGGTAAAATATAGACTGTGTATTTAGTACACTTAACTACTTGATGGAAATGAATATTTGTAAAAAGTATGATGCAAACAAAGGCACGGACTCATGTCTGTGGTTCAAATGTAAGGCACTCCTACCAAAAAAAAAACATTGAATGACTGACAACGATTGTTTCGAAGGGAAGCCTTCGAAGGAACCAGTGTCAGTTACGGATTCATCAGCTAGGATTACACTTCAAACTTTACTTGATATCACGGTGACGAGGATCAAAACTCATTTTGTGTTGATACGTTTCTTGCTCAAACATAGTTGTCTAAGTGTGGGTTTACTATAAAACTCTGCCTACTCCTTCGGGGATATAGGGGTGATGCTATTATATGTTACGTGTTCTTAAAAGTATGTTTTCCTCATATTAAACACTAAAAGGAATCGTTTTAAATGAAAAATATTGTTATGTGGAGTGTGACAAAAAATCATAAATAATAAGTACGATAAACCACTTGTAAGGATACTACCGTTTTACTTGTCGTCTAAGATACTTAGAATTTCATAATATCTTCATAATTTTTTTTCGTAATTATAATAACTTCGTTTTTTTGCAGAATTAACTCGGGTATAATTTTTGTATTTAGTAATAACTAATAGAAGCGATATTCGCCTAAAATCCGGCACTTGCAAATTGAAAACCCTAAGTATATTGCCCGTTAGGGCATCAAAAGTGTCACACAGACCGACAGACAGACAGAGTTACCATAGCTTAAAGCCTATACTATTCTCACTGCTGGGACACAGGCTTCCTCTCGGTGAGAGTTTGTAGGTACAGCGTTTGTTTATTGTTTATATTTCTAAGGAGTTATATAACCATCTTAAAGTTGTGATTTTACCACGAACCACGGCCAAAATGTATTTAGATATTAGAAAATAAATCTTAATAAACAACAAGTTACTGTTATGAATTTAGTTGTATCTACAACTCCGGATAATAATTTAAACGAGTTAGTAAGACAACAGAAGTTACCCCTTTAAATAACCAATTATTATTAGAGAATAATAATAAAGTATCTTCTGGCAATATAACTCATACTACTAAAAAACCAAAGGAAGTGATAGATAGATAAATGATAGATAAAAAATTTATTCGGTGCACACAAAAGACGCAGCACAACACACAAGAACATAAAATAATGTTAAAAAGTAACAATAATAAATATAAACAACGTGCCAATATACAGAAAAAAATAAAAAGTGAACAAACCCAAAGAAATAAAGTTCAAATTTGAGGAGAACAGTGCGGTGTGCGTCCCAAGGCTGCACCAAATGGGAGGCCAGCTCAGCATGTGTCAGGCAAATATACCTGACGCTGATATTCTGCTGGATCCCTGCAGTGACATATGGACGTCGAGCAGACCAGATTCATTGGTTATAACAAATTGTTTTGTGCAGAGAGATTATGTAAGTACCCGCAACTTAAACTATTGGTATAAATAATATTGGTAAAAATAATTGGTAAAAATAAGTGCAACATACTTTAAAATTATTTTATCAAAATATCCAAGGTTACGCTTCCAAATTAGTGGAAATAGAATTGTTTCTAGAAAGTACTAAGCTTGATGTCATTTGTTTAACAAAACATTGGTTAAAAGATCATCAAGTAATGTCAATTAATTATGCAAATTATTGTGATGTTAGCCATTTCAGCCGAAAACGTATGATACATGGCGGGTCATTAATATTAGTTAAAAATTCGATTAAATCGAAAGAACGAAAAGACATCATCGGACTGTCTGTTGAGCACGCCATTGAATTGTCCTGTGTTGAGCTTGATCAGCATGTCATAGTATGCGTATACAGAACTCCAATTTACCAGAATCTACCTGTGTTTGATTCTGTAATGGAAGATGTGTTAAAGAAACTTAGTGCTAGTAGCTAATAATAATCTGCGGAGACTTTAATATTAATTTATTAGAAAATAACTCTAGTACAGTCAGATAATTAAGTCTTTTTATGTCATTTGATCTGTCAAATGTTTTTATTGAACCAACCCGAGTGACAGCTTCTTCTGCTACTTGTATAGATAATATTTTTTGTAATTGTGATTTCTTACACAAACAAATAGTAAATGAGTTGTCATCTGATCACAGTGGACAAACAATAATATTTTGCTCATATATGCCTTTACAAAAAACTCAAATAATGTTTAGGCAAATTACATGTAAAGATTTAGAGAAATTAAATGATTCTTTGGCCAGTCAATTATGTAAACAAAGTTTTAATAATATAGGTGACCCAAATGAGTTCTACGCCGAGTTCTTTTCACTATTAAACACGCAATTTAATAAAACTTTTCCACTAAAGACTAAAAGTATTAATACAAAGTTTTTATTTAGTGTTTGGGCCACTCCTGGCATTCGTAAAAGTAGAAAAAATCTATTTGAACTTTATGGCCTAAAGCAACATGTGACTCATACAAGCTTTCATCATTATGTTGCAAGATATTCAAAATGATTTAAAAGTGTGTGCAATATAGCTAAAGCTCTATACATTAGTAATAATATAAAATCAGCTGATGATAACATAAAAACATACATACATACATACATAAACTTCCCATGGGGGTAGGCAGAAACCACAGAACGCCACCTGCTACGTTCCTTACATTCTCCTTTTGCCTCGTTTACGTTCATACATCTGGTCATACACGAGCGCCGGTTGAGAGTACTTCGCACATGACCTTTCTGAAGAACATCACCAATAAGGTCACTATATGTCTTCCTAGGGCGTCCCCTCCCGGCGTTTCCACTCACATCTGTCTCGTAAATACCTTTTGTTAGTCTCCTTTCATTCATCCGCTCAACATGACCAAACCGTCTAAGCATACTCTTTTCAATTTTTGTCACTACATCTTCTTTTAAACCACACCGTTGCCTTATCACATCATTCCTCAGCCTATCATTCAAAGTCACACTACACATGCTCCGCAAGGAACGCATTTCCACAGCATTTATTCTGCTTTCATGCTTATTTTGCCACACCCAACATCCACTTCCATACATAAGCGTAGGCACCAACACACTATTGTGAACAGCCAGTCGTGCCTTCTTGGACATCAACTGGTTGGTCACAATTGCATGTGTAGCTCCATTCACTTTATTTCCCGCATTCACTCTCTTTTCGACATCTCCATCAAACTTTCCATCCCTTGTAAACAGACTCCCCAAATATACGAACTCACTTACTTGCTCAACACTCTTACCATTTATTTTCACATCACACACCGATACATCCTCTTCTCTTTCAAACACCATGACTTTCGTCTTATTTACATTTATATTCATTACTTTCCTCTTATATGCTTCATCCATCACAGTCACCATGTCTTGCAACTGTTCTGCTGACGATGCAAGTAGCACTTGATCGTCTGCATAGAGCAGGCATTTAACAGGCAACTCATTCATCGTCAATCCACATTCACCCTCTTTCAAATCCTTCAGACAGTTATCCATGTACAGGTTGAAAGGCCACGGTGACGCTACACAACCCTGTCTAAAACCCCTCGAGATGGAGAACCAGTTCGTGTATGCCCCATTTATCCTAACACAAGCACTGGAATCCTTGTATAAGGATTTCAGTGCACGTACCAAGCGCCAGTCCACCCCGTACAAGGATAGTGTCGACCACAGTTCTTCCCTCCACACACTGTCATAGGCCTTCTCCAAGTCCACGAAAACACAGTGGACTTTCTTATGCTTTGCCAGATGTTTTTCGGCTATGCATCTTAAGGAGAAGATTTGGTCCATACAGCCCATTCCCTCTCTAAATCCTGCCTGCGCATCCCAAATTTTCTCATCTGTCACTCTTATCACTCTGTTTATCAAAACCTTCGCATACAGTTTGCCGACAACACTCAAAAGACTAATGCTGCGGTAGTTCCCTTATATAGTGGTACGATTACAGCCTTACACCAATCATCCGGTACACGGCCATATCTCCAACACATATTAAAGATTAGGTACAGCAGGCTTGCCACCACCCCGTCACCGCCTTTAAGCATTTCAGCAGACACTCTGTCGTACCCTGGAGATTTGCCGACTTTCATCCCTTTCGGCGCTCTTACAATCTCATCTATTTCTATATCATTCTCTTCATCTACTTCTGAGCTTGGGTCTTCAAAACTGGCGTCTGCCCAGTTACCCACTCCTTGCACACTATCCTGACAACTAAACAAACTTTCAAAGTATCCCTTCCAGCGTTCCAAGACCTTACTTTCTTCGCTCAGTATACATCCATCTTCTGCTCTTATAACATTCATAATCGATGTTCCTGTCACTCCGCGAGCCGATCTTACCTGTTTCCAGAACAACTTAACATTGGCTCTGAAGTTATCAGAGAACTTCCTGTTATACTTTTCTTCCTTTTCATCCTTTTTCATTTTTACCAACTCTTTCACTTTCGTTTTCATTTCGGAGTATTTCTTCTTCACTCTTTCCAAATCACCGGTCACATTTGTTGCCTGATTCATCCTATTTTGGGCCTTACAGGCTAACACATTAAGCCAGGCCTCTTTCTTCTTCCTCACAACCTCTTTTACTTCACCATCTACCCAAGAATCATTCGTTCTACTACCACACTTCCTCTGCGCCAGACCACATACTTTTGTGGCTACTTGCACCATACTATCTTTTGCTATCTCCCATACTTCTTCTAGACTGTAATCATTCGTATCATCAAATATCTTATCCGTCTTCACTTTTAATTCCCTCTTATATTCCTCCTTTACTTTCAAATCTTGCAGTGCTTCTACTTTTATTCTGTCTAGAGCAGTCACAGGAACTCGAACTCGGTGACGCCAATGCCTGAACAGACCAACCCGACACATAACCAGATAATGATCAGTCCCTACATTAACACCCCGATATGCAAGGCGATCATGCTTCCACGTGTACCTGTGAACCTTTCTATGATTAAACATAGTGTTCATAACTGACAAATTCTTCTCTACACATATCTCTAGTAAATTCATCCCATTCTCATTCACTCTATCATCCCCAAATGCACCTGATACTTTTTCGTACTCATTCCTCTTCACACCAACCCAACCATTAAAGTCTCCAAGCATAACAATCTTTTCGTTTGACCTACATTCATTGACTAAATCCCTTATACTGCCCCAAAATTCGTCCCTCTCCGAAGGTGGGCTTCCCATATCGGGTGCATAAACGCATAAAATAAAGATCGGGTTTAGACCCACCTTTGTTCTTACCCATAGAATCCTGGGACTCACACAAACATAATCTTTCACACATTTCATCATCCGCTCGGAGAGGATAATCCCCACACCCTGACAGGCTCTATGTGACTCTTGAACACCGGACCAGATAGCGGTCAGAGAACCGTGTTTGGAAATGTCCACTCCCTTTCTTTTCGTCTCATTCACACATAGCACATCTCTCCTTTAATCCTTGACCATCTCACACACCTCATCCAACTTATCTTTTATACCTCCCTGTACATTCAGCGTAGCTAAGCGACATTCCGCCGCTCGCTTTTCGCCCCGCGGAAACAACTGATGTGGTGTGTGGCGAGCATCACCGCCGCCCCCGAGTTGATTATTAGTATTTGAATAACTCATTTAGTTCCCACGAAAAGCAGAGGAAAAAATCTGTCAACACCCTACAGAGCCCCGCATTTAGAGGTAAGGCTTGTTAGTGCCTGGGGGCGCCCGATCCCAGACAACAGGCACGCTTGCAACTAGGCTCCCCCCTAGCCACGCAGCTCTCGGCACGGCAACCTTAGCTTGGGTGTGTGTTGTTCTTATCACACAGAAGAAAAACAATAAAATCCTCCAGCAATTCCCTTAGTCGCCCTTTTACGACACCCACGGGGTGAGATGGGTTGGTCCTATTCTACTACCCGGAAACCACACGGGGGACATCTCTCAGTCAGTGAGTAATAAAATAAAATCAGCTGATGATAAAATAAAAACTACCTGGCAAATAATAAATAATGAAACAGGTAGGAAAAAACAGCGTAATATTGAATTTAATTTAGAGACTGCACGTGGCCCCATCAACTCAAATGTAGATATAGCTCAGGAATTTGAATTTTTTTTTATTAATATTCCACTTAAAACTACTGAAGCTTTAAATTCCTCACCCGCGGTTTCTGCTGCCTTACTTAAAAATAATGTAAAACCATGCCCTTTGGAGTTTAGGTTTCAGCATAAAACCCCCAAGCTGTTATAAAAGCTTTTAAAGATCTTAAAATTAAATCAACAAAAGATCTCTGGGGAATGTCTGTAAAAGTCTGTAGATCTCTCATCGAAACCCTTGCGCCCTATTTAGCTTTCATATTTAACACCAGTGTAGACCAAGGAGTCTTTCCGGATCTTATGAAACATAGTAAAGTGATCCCATTGTTCAGATCCGGTGATAGTAAAGAGCTCAATAATTATAGGCCCGTATCAATTCTGCCGGTTCTCAGTAAGGTGTTTGAAAAGTTGATGCTCAATCAAATGTTACGTCACTTTAATAAAAACTCCATCTTGCATGAACATCAGTACGGTTTCACTAAAGGGCGTTGTACCACTGACGCCGGTGTCACCCTAATAAAGAACATTTTTAGCGCCTGGGAGGAATTACAAGATGCCTTTGGAATCTTTTACGATCTCTCTAAGGCGTTCGATTGCGTAAACCATGAGACACTTCTGCTGAAACTGGAGCACTATGGGATTAGGAATTTAGCTCTGGATTTGCTGAGATCATACTTGAAAGACAGAAAGGTTAATGTACAAATAAACGGCACAAACTCATTAGGGTCTGAAATATCAATGGGCGTTCCTCAAGGTTCGATATTGGGTCCATTCCTCTTTTTAGTTTACATTAATGATTTACCCCAGTTACTTCAAAATCAACCGAAGATGATGTTATTTGCAGATGACACTTCATTGATCTTTAAAATAGACCGAAAGTCACAAAATCTTGACGACGTGAATAACTCTATTCTTCAGGTCCAAGATTGGTTTACGGTAAATAATTTGGTACTAAATAAGAAAAAAACCAAACGCATTCGATTTAAATTACCTAATGTTAGAAGTAGCGAATGTGACATCATATTGAACGGAGAAAAACTGGAATGTAGTAATCAGACGGTTTTCCTAGGAATCACGCTAAACGAGTTACAATGGGGACCTCATATAACATCTTTCGCGTGGCGACTAAGCACGGCCGCGTATGCTGTTAGAATGATAAGACAGTTAACAGACGTAGAAACCTCGCGTTTGGTTTATTTTAGCTACTTCCATAGCATTATGTTATAAGGCATTTTACTGTGGGGTCGGGCTGCTGACATTGAATCCATTTTTATTTTGCAAAAGAGAGCTGTCAGAGCCATTTACAATTTACGTCGCCGCGAATCTCTTAGGGAACTATTTAAGAAGATTAATATAATGACTGTACCTTGCCAGTTCATTTATGTAAATATTATGTATGTTAGGAAAAATCTGCATCCATTTAATAAAATAAGTGATAGACATAATTTTAACACTAGAAATAAAATAAAATAAATCAACCATTTTTCAGACTATCTAAACATACATCTTTTATGGGGTACTGTGTTAAATGTTACAACAAAATACCTTGTGAAATATTGCAAATTAATGAAAGAAATTTTAAAACTCATGTTAAAAAACACTTTGTAAACAAGCATATTACAAATTAGAGGATTATATCCTGGATAAGAATGCTTGGAAACATGCTGGTCCTACTCCATAGGACAATCTAGAGGCTAGACAAAATCATACTATTTGCTTATTGTATTGTATAATTTGTTATTTTTATTTTACTCACACACTGACTTACTCCTAGTTAATATTTTAGGAAAATCATATATTTTTACAATTGTTTGTAAATATGTGAGCACAATGTACCTATCACGTGATTAATTTATATGCCTTTGCTTTATTTTTAATTCTTTTTACCAATTGTGGTATAGTATTTTTATTCTTGTTGCATCGTCTTCACATATAGAAATATAATTAATGTATACAAAATATTCTAAAACATTTTAAAAGAGTAACGGTGGAGTTTCTTGCCACTTCTTCTCCATACGAAACTACTTTTTGGAAGTGGCGCCTAGAATCAGTTCTATTTTTAATGTAAACTTTGACGTTCAAAAGTGCCTTTTTATGAGCCTATTTGAAATAAATGCTTTGACTTTGACTTTGAACTGCGACGGCCGGCTAAACATCGAAACAAAATGAAATTGTTTATTCTGAAACTTTTCGTGTCAACCAAGATTGTCAATCCTGAAAAAGTAGGTATGACCTAATGGGGAAGGTCGGGCAAAGCTAATTGTAGATGGCGTGACCATAGCTAGGTCCCTACGGCCTACAATAAATTTGACATTTCGTGCACTTATGTCATTTTATGTTCATTCATGAGTTTGATAAAATTTCACTATTTCGTTATCTAAGGTGATTTCAGTATTTCAAATCAAGTACTTGACATGGAAAGTGTCAGAATTTTAAACCTGGAATATTTCCTCGTAATCATTTTTTTCAAAATGTTTTCGACATAAACTCGAACCCAAAAATCTCTACGAATAGCTTTAAACCACAATCTTCTAATTTTAGGGGCTTTCGGGATATTGTACACTCCAATTTCGGAGTATCTAGGAACACAACAAAGCATCAATTTTCGCTAAAATAAAACAAAACCACATCACGCCTTGTATTATTAGCTTGTGTTGGGAACTAGCTACGACAGCGCCATTTTGACAGTTGCCTTCCCCATTGTCTAATTTTCATGGTAGAGTAGTAACACATCCAGATACAAGATACATTGAACTTTCGGCATTAAGAAAATCAGCCTGTTTTATCAACAAACCCTGCTATTACCGAACTATACTTCTACCTGACCCCATGAATGTGGAGCAAGCACTTCGCTAAATTGAGTGATTAATTTAGACACCGCGCCCACAAGCGCCGGCAGTCGTAACAAATGTACTGCAGAATCAATCACACGTTGTACATGATCCATTTAGGAAATGAATGCTAAATTGAACCCTTGCTTCGGGTAAGCTTGTGCTTCATGGTAAAGGTGTAGGTAGGTACTTATCTATTTACTAAGTTTTTTGCTTCTGTGCTGATGATACATCTAAAAATGAAAGGTCATCTAAGAATGATGATATATAAAAAGGGAATATCAGGTTTCCAATTATCAAGAAACATTACAATTACTACGAACACATCAATTATTTATCATCATCGATGTTGGAACGTCATTTCCAGTAATTTCACGAAGTTTTTTAAACAAATTATAATAACACGTTATGTAAATCTAGGTACGTGCAAGCATAATTCTTCTTCTTAATGTCAAAATCAAAAGCAATTTAGGTATTCAAATTAGGCTGAGATTTTGCACTTTTTTAACGTCAAAATAACATAAAACAGTCCCATAACGCCAACCCTTCATCAGTTCCTACTGCTTTAGCTGGGAAGAAGTGGCGCAATAAACTCCCCAGCAACACAGCGCAGCTGTCTGTTAAGTTAGAAGAACTTGGTTCTATACAGTAGTGTCTATGCAAAGTAATTAATATTACAAAATTAAGAATCAAAACATGAAATTTAATTATTTGCCATAATATGTCAAGCTAGCACATGCCAATATACCAACAAAAACATTTAAAACTAGTTATACTGAAGCAGAATTATAAACGAAATCAGCATAGAAGGCGTGCACGTTTACGCGTGCTAAATAATAAATGATTTCATTTCTGTAAGTTGGTTTGTATAAACACTTTTACACGTCAGTCATATTTTTTTTAAACTAGACGTGGTCGGCGTTTTCTATCTGACTACTCTGAGAAGAAACGCCGAAACCAACTCAGGGGTCACAGTATCTTTTAAAGTCCAGATATAATCTTGGTCAGATCATATTAAGTCCACGTCGTGCCAGATCGGTGTCTGAAATGGTCTTTTGACGAACATCTTTTCAGTGCACGCAATTGTCAGTAATCTTGCAGCTCAACTCAGAACCGGATTTGCCTGTGGGTGCCCTAATAAATTAAGGCCTCCAGCCAGGGCTTTAAAAACTTAAAAACTAAGCGACACGCAATGGCATCCCCTGTGGGGTACGGACCTCGGCTTAGGGCGTCGCTGGAAGATGGCAGAAAGGGACGAGCTGGATAAGGATTTGTGAGATTAATTATGCCTTGGACGGCGAATACTGCGGGAGGGAGTATAGAGGGCAGCCGCTGCAATCAGGGGATTGGGGTATTTAATGCCACAGCCGAAGAAACGCTTGTATACGCGTTTCATGAACTGATTTATGGTTGGCATTTAAGGTCGACGTGGAAATCTATATTGCGGACATAGTAGGGGGCATACGTGACCTTTCCGTGGAAACGGTTCTGGAGGGTCTGCATCTTATTGAAATGACGTGGGTTAGCCTGCGCAAATACAACGCAGGCATAGGTCACGATGGAACGGATGACTGCGGCTATCTATAATGCGCAGTTTGCATTTTAGTGACAGTTTGCTACGGGCTAAGAGCGAAGGAGACGAGCGCGCGAACCGATTTAATGTGCTGCTTAAAGAAGAGGTGCGGAGAGGCGCCTACAAATCTTTCGTAACCCATCGTCTGGCTGAGATTGAGGACACCACTAAGAAGAATGAGTGGAGGTGGCGCCCCTCCAAAGACAATGTGGCCGTTCATTCTTGAAATTTCCAGAGTTACAATAGCCCAAAGAAGAGCCGTGGTAAAATATGACACAGAAGAAGAAAGAGAGAAATATCACTCGTGACAAGAAGACAACCGCCACCAAAATCACCTGCCAAAGACGGAGAGGTTCGAGTTGTGGACGTCACCATCAGCGGCAGCCACGGCTCGCGGCTTCCCACCGGGAAAATCATCGTGCTACCGACAGAGTCGCAGCGTAGCGACGGCGCGGCGCCGGCGGGCGGGAGAATGTGCACGACGCCCTAAGGTCGCCAAATGAACAGGCTATTGTAAAACAATTTCATATTAAGATTCACATGTTTCGTGTACACAATTTTCGTTTCGCATTAGTATATAGTGATAATAGGACTCAATAGTTATTACGTAGAATAAGGAATTAGAGCGTTTTATTGTGTACCCCATAAATTGTAAATCATACTTTATTGGTAGGAAGTAACACACTCACACGCACCCCTACACTCTCCAGCACACAGCGTTTACCTGTTCTTTTTTTATTTTTCTTTTTTGTTTCTTTGCTCATTTTAATCCATATTCTGCACCTAAATAGTCACTTATTCTTAGACAATCACACACTCTACTTAGTATAAATAATTAGAACTTAAACTCATAGATTTTACTACATTGACACTAAATTATTAAATTTATTCTTGTTAATTATATTACATATTTTATGACCATCGGCGATAGTGATAACGAGGGTGGGCGCTGATACCTATAATTACAAGATATTAAGTTATCTTAGCTTAGGTATTGGCTGCAACTCTAACATACAACTTTACTCACCTCAGGCCTATTTTCGATTGTAAACCATATATTTGACTTTAGGGTGCAAATAAACTATTTTATTTTGATCAAGATTTTATCTGGACTTTAAAAGATTCTTCTCAGAGTAGTCAGCTAGAAAACGCCGACCACGTTTGTTTTGAAATACGACTGACGTGTAAAAGTGTTTATACAAACCAACTTACAGAAAATTATTATTTAGCACACGTAAACGTGCACGCCTTCTATGCTGATTTGGTTTATAATTCTGCTTCAGTGTAACTAGTTTTAAATGTTTTTGTTGGTATATTGGCATGTGCTAGCTATTAAAGAAATAGAAATAGAGGCATAAATATCATAATATAAGTTTAATTATGTACAGGACGTTTTACAAGGAAAAATATAAATCAAGAAGTGACACCATTGTTACTATTATTTTTAAGAATGTCAAACAGTTATTCCATTATTCTATGGAGGTTCCATAGCTTCACCTTCAAAGAGTTTTGACTTATACACAAAGTCTAACATCTTCTCTTGAAGCTAGGGAACAACAGTCATTTAAACATGCACGCCAATATGACGACAACGCATAGCCAGTCTCGGCTTATACAGAGCCTTCGTAAAATGTCAGCAATTTGGTTTTCTGTACCAATTTTTGCAATCATCATAGTCCCATCAGCTATGGCTTCTCGTATAAAGAAATGACGTAGCTTGATGTGCTTGGTTCTGTTATCGGTACGCATATGGCGGATTAAGTGCAAGCTTGATGGCAGACTCGTTATCAACATGGAGTACAGGAGTCATCGTTGATTCCTCTATGTTTTCAATCAATCGTTTAAGCCATATTATTTCTCTTACAGCTTCTCTAGCAGCTACAATTTCGGATTATGTGCTAGAGATCGCGATTGATGTCTGTAGTTTACTTTTCCATGATATTTGACCTCCGTAAACACAGACAAGTCCTGAAGTCGACCTTCCAGTGTCAGGATCACCACCATGATCCGCAACGCTGTAACAGACCAGTTCTTTCTACGTGCCTTTTTTGTACGTAATGCAGTAATCACGAGTACCATTCAAATACCGAAATATTCTTTTCACTTTTGTGATATCTCTATTTGTAGGAGCTTCTAAGTGTCTGGATGCAACACTAAGAGCTTAAGTTATATCAGGTCTTGTGCCCACCATCAGATATGCAAGGACTCCAACCGCTTCTCTATAAGGAAACGAATTGTCTCCTCCAGCATCTTCTCTCAATTCAGAGTTTTTAACTATTGGTGTAGCTGCAGCCTTACTATTCTGCATACAAAATTTTTCGATTACCTTCTTGGTGTAGGCACCTTGATGTATTTTGATACAATCTTCCTTTTTTTTAATTTCAGGTCCTAGGAAGTAATAGGACCTTTTGTTATTTTGGACCTTTATTTTAAATCGCTTCTTTAAATTCTCCAGAAAAACATCGATTACTGCCTGGGAAGTGCCAGCAATCATGCCATCGTCTTCGTCATCGTCTTCATCGCCTTCTCCCTTTTTCATAGAGAATATACAAGGATCGTCTCCAGATTTGAACCCTTGTTCGAGAAGAAAGCCTTTGATGCAATTGTTCCAACACAACGGTGCTTGTTTGAGTCCGTATAAGCTTCGTTTCAATTTGCATACTTTGCTAGTTCCATCGTTATATCTTAAGGCTGTTTGACGTAAATTTCTTCATTTAAACTTCCATAAAGAAATGCGGTAGATAAATCAAATTTCGCAAGCATCATACTATCTCGAGCTGCAATACTTAGTAGCGTCCTGATTGAGCTCATTTTTGCGACGGGACTAAATGTTTTCTCATAGTCAACGCCTTTCTTTTGAGAATAACCAACAGCTACTAGTCAGGCTTTATACTTCTCGATATTTCCATTCGAGTTTCGTTCAATCTTGTAAATCCATTTAGTTGATGTAGCTTTGCGTCCTTTAGGTAATGGCATTAAGTCCCATGTTGCGTTATCTTTCAGGGATCTTATTTCAACATCCATGGCATTTCGCCACTTATTTTTATCAACAGACTTCATCACATCTTTGAACGTCTTTGGTTCTTCTTCATGATCATAGACCTTTTCAACACAATTAAGAACAAAATCATCAAATCTATCAGTCGGTTTGATTGTTGAACGATCTCTTAAAGTCATTCTATGTTGAACTTGTTCTCGACGTCAACGTAAGAGAAGATATTCAAACTCAAGAAGACGTTCATTTTGATCAATCAAAATGAACGTCTTCTTGAGTTTGAATATCTTCTCTTAATATGTCATCTCTAGACTCATTTTGTAAATCTGTATCACGACGCGGTAAAATACTTTCAGTTGATGAAGTGTCATCAACATCACAGTCAGACTCAGCAGTATCAAAATTAACAGAGTCATTAATTGGATCAATCGGTACATGATTTGATTCAACAGATTCAGTGTCCAATTTGTGAATCTTCTTCTGCTATGATAGGCTGTGTCTCTGGTGCAATAGAGGGTTATGGACCATTGGTCTATCAAAACTGTTTTTGTCTACCCTAGGTGCTTCCACTGGTGATCTATAGGTTTTTCAATGAGAGGGCGTTCATCAAAAATCACGTCTCTCGATGTGATAAGCCTATAATTTTCTTTAGACCATATTCGATAGCCATCATCACGTTCACATCCGATTAGTATGCCTTTTTCAGCTTTCTTACAAAGTTTCTTTCGCCTTAGTTTCAGTATGTGTGCATAACACGTCGATCCAATTATACTCAAGTATTTGATGCTTGGTTTTTTTCCATAAAATAATTCGAAAGGTGAATTTCCTTCAACTGTTGTCGGTCCCGTTCGATTAAGTATGGAGACAGAAGTATTAATTCCGCCCATAGTCCTTGTGGTATTTCACCATGAGCATGCATAATTGCCCTAGCAGTTTCTACTATAGTCGCTTTATCTCGTCCCGAGCATCCATTTTGTTATGGCGTACGAGTATAAGGCATAGTGAACCATTATCGCTCAGGAACTCTTGTACAACATGGCCAGCGGTTCTTATCTCAGCTATAAACTGTTTAAGTTTGCTATGAACTTCGCTTTTGTATTTTATAAAGTAGACATGCCGATACCGAGAGTAATCATCTTTGAAAACAACAAAGTATCGATATTTGGAAATTGAGTACATAAAAGGTCCACACACATCAGAATGAATAAGCTCTCCAGGCTTCGTCGCTCGTTCTCGTGGTCCGAACTTCAACCTGTGTGCTTTGCCGTTGATACAACCTTCACATAATTCTGTATTATAGTCCAATTTTATGTTAAATTCTTTTTCTACAATTTTTTTATATGTTTTTTGTTTTGATGTCCTAAACGTTCATGATACAATTGTAAAGATTGTGAATTTGTGACTAGATTTACTTCATGCAGAATCAGAATCAGAATCAGAATGTTTTATTTGTAAACATAGGTCAAATTACAACAGAGTGTGAGATGTTACAGATAGGTAGATCTTCTATGTTTTGCACAAAGGCGTACAAATATATTGAATTATGTATAAATAACATTGTCAAATTTTTACTATTTACCATACATTTAACTTATAAGATTAGGCCCGGGACCCTTGCCCTTGGCGGACGTGTTTTCAACATATGGCGCGATTTGCTTCCCTGTGCATCTGTGTCGAAATTAAATTATTTTAAAACCGTGCAAAAGTGGTATACGTGCGTTCCTGATTCCCAGCCTGCGGTTGAGGAGACTACCTCGAGCTAGCTAACCTGGTGAGATCGTTCCTTATATTTGAGGCATTTGCCTTCGAAGCTGTATATGTAAACTCTTAGGTACGCGCTGCCCCTGAACAGTTCTCTAACTGAAATCGCGCTACTTCTATGCTTTCACCATAACTCTTGTTATTTTAGAAATTATGTATTATAGCTCTACAAACCCTATGTCAATGAATCGGAAATTAAAACTAAAGCATTGTTTTAAAATGTTTTAAAAAGTATTTTGTAGCAAAACGCTTACAAAAATGTCCTTCAGGTAGAGTTACCCGAGGGTGACACCAAAAAAAAGGTTTGTCACAAATGGTCGGTCCCAGTGCTAAGTGTTAAGTGCTGCAAAAACATTTAGTGATCGAATGAGTTTTTTTTTGTTCCGTCTTGGTAGAATGTGAATGTCGCGCCGCGACGAAGCCGCGCTGTACACTCAGCCTGCGCGTGCAGACCGCTCGCAATGTGTTGTGTTGGGTTCGATTCCCAACATGCTGTCCGGATTGAAGAGTAGACTTCTTCAGCTTTTATTTGAGTGAGACAGGTAGCCATAATTTATGGAAATCATAACTTGCAAGCAATGATAAAGTAATAGGAGAATAATGATAAGAAGATAAAAAGTATATAATGAATTCCGGAAATTATCGAAGAGCGGATAAGTAATCTTTAATAGGTAGCACAGCATTTAGTTGACATATGACAGGCTTGCGTTGAATTGCAGACAAAATTGCCAAAATGATTTAATAAAACTGCAATCTCTTTTTCTACTGTCTGCTACCATCACTGGCTCAGCGTAAACAATGCCACAATACAAAAATGAATACCTTGTAACACAAGTAATAATATGTTATTTACCACCAACACCTAAGATATTGGAGTATGGATGTTTGTTACTCTTTCGCGCAAGAGCTGCTGAGCGGATTTGGATGAAATTTGGCACATGGATGGTTTATGAACTGGATTAACACATAGAGTACTTTTTGTCCCGATGCTCCGACGGGATCGGGATTTGTGCGGGTGAAACCGCGGGGAGCAGCTGGTAAGGTATCATTTTTAAAAACTATGAAATCTTACGCATATTAGTAAGTTACTAAAAACGGTGCGTTACATGTGCGTTTTTTTTACTATTTTTTCAACAGTTTCGTTAGCCATAGCGATGATGTGTTATGATAATGAATGACTACGCGCGAATTAAGGAACAGCTGATGCGAAGACAACAGGGAAGCACGTCGCCGAGTTATCAGCTGTTATAGTGATGTGAAGGAACTGCGTAAACGTGTGCAGTGCTACGCGAAGTTTCTTCAACAAGGTGTTGATGATTCCTGCTGGAACTGTCCTCGCTGAAGACCGCAACTGAAGAGCCTCGAGTTCATTTTTTTTTTTTTTTTGCTTTTTTGAGACCGTTTCGTTTGAAATTAACACGACGAGATCCTTGAAGGACCAATGTTAGCGCGGGGAGCATCTAAAGAGTGGACTCCTGTATTTTAGGCAAGGGTTTAATGCCTTGCTTATAACAATAATAAAACTGTTCCTGACAAACAGCTAATAATGAAACTAAAGTAAGAGGAGTATCGTCCGCCGCGATGAAGACAGAGGAAGTGAGTGTCGTTACCGCGCCGCGCCTCAGCCTGCCGATGACGTGCTAAACACTCTGCCTGCGCGTGCAGACCATGCACAATGTGTTGAGTTGGGTTCGATTCCCAACAGTGCCCATTCTACTTTTGGATACTTCGAATAACAGCTGATCAATACTTGAACGAGAGCTCAAGACATACAAAATTTCGACAAGAGCGCTTCAATTATTGGATGGACACGGTGGAAGATCAAGAACGAGATATACAAAAACCGGAAACGGTTACTAGCGAGACCACAGACGAAGACATTGAAAAGTTTGAAAACAGCAACATTTAGCACAGCAGAGCAGTGACATAGTAAACAGCCGAGAAACCAGTTGAACTCCGCTAGAAGATTCACCGATGAAGCTCGACCTTAATCAACCCGGCTGCGACGTCGTTAAAAGATGCCCTCCCACAGACAAATATCACCCGCCTCTCCGCTATTCCAATGCTAATTTTAGGGTGCACTACTCGATTGGCTATTTTCCTTCCTGTCCTAAGGGCACGTACACCCTACCATTAAAGCGCCCCCCGGTCTATTCCTTGATATGCAATGGTATTTGTAGCACCATGAAGCATGAGGCTAAAGGGGCTATTGCAAATCTTGGGGTTCGTTCGATTAATCGAGTCTGGTCAAACCACGCTGGGGTCGGTGCATTTCATTCATTCATTCATTCATTTACCATTCATTTAACTTATAAAATATCATTAAGTGGTAGAATTACGTAAACTTTCACATCAGTAAGAAAGTCAATATTAAAAAGGCATAAAAATTTAAAAATACGATCAATTAAAATAAATGTCAAATAGATTAATTTAAGTGTCATATTAATGTTAATGTCAAACAAGATTCAAGATCCTCAAAATAGGTGAGGTGTTGTACAATTTTCAGAGGCAGTAATTATATAATCGTCGTCTAGGTAGTCCTTTAGTGAGTAATTTAGCGTTCCAGATTTAGCGTTTTTATTTTTTCAGGTAGTTTGTTAAATATTTTTTTGGCCATACAGAAGGTACTTTTATTCATAAGTGCCGTTTTGCCATGAGTCACTTCGAGTTCTGACTTATTTTTATCGCGTAATTTTCTGTAGTAACTTTTAGTAGCTATTTTGTACAATGAGTTGTTAGATTTGACAAACACATTTGTTTCGTAAATGTACAATGATGGCAAGGTAAGAATTTTTAGACGTATAGAGAACGGTTGACAACTGGCTGTGCTGTTAAGGCCACACATCGCTCTGACACATCTTTTTTTGGCTCTAAATACGAGTTCTCTATCCACTGAATTGCCCCAGTGTATCACGCCATATCTGAGAGTTGATGCAACATAGCTGTGATAGGCTGTTAGTACGGATTCTAGGCTCACGGTTTTTGATTATTTGTAGAGAACATACGCAAATCTATTAAGTTTTTTACATATTTCGTCTGTTTGTGGTCTCCAAGTTAAATTATTGTCTATATTTATACCGAGAAATTTAGTAGTGGTTGTTGGTTCTATTTTTGTCCCTAAATAGCTAATGTCAGTTTTATGTGGGATCCTTTGATAAAAATGCATGATTATGATATAAGTTTATTTTTAGATTATTGTTGTCAAACCATGATATAATTCTATTTAATGTCATATTTATTTCATTTTCATAAGTGCAAGGATTATCACACTTAATCACAACGGTGCTATCATCGGCGAATAGTACCATTGGGTGGTTTATTTGCCCCGGAAGGTCATTAATGTAGAGCAAAAAAAGGGGGGGTCCTAGGACGCTACCCTGAGGGACGGCGTATTTAATAACCTCTATTTCCGAGCGATATTTTTTCTGGTAGCTGGTGTTTGAGCATATATGTGTGATTTCTACAAATTGCTTTCTGCCCGTTAAGTAAGATTGAATGAGATCAAGTACATTTCCCCGTATACCATATTTTTCTAGTTTATGTATTAGTATAGGATAATCCACGTAATCAAAAGCCTTGGTGCCTTGCATTGGTGTGACAATGTTAACATTAAGTAAATAAAGCCCACCAAGCTTTCTTCTTTACCGTTTACCTTTAATGTACATGATTCTGTGCGGGATTCAAATGTACTATTCTGTAGTTTGTCTTGAGCAGTAAGAACTGAAAATAAGTTTATGTTTAATGCTGGAATTTACCATACATCTTTTATTAGAAGCGGTTCGACTCGTCCATTCACATGAGCATCAAGGCGTACAGTTCTTTTGCCAATATCGTTAATTGTCTGTCCAGATGCTGTAGTGACAGTGTGATTATTTTGAAAATATTCAAAGCTTTCAAATAAGTCAGACCTGTTCGTGACATGACTAGTTGCGCCATTGTCTACGTACTAAATATTTTTATCTGCTTCTTTTGTATCTTCAACAGACAGAACTGTTAAATTCATGTTGTTCACACTACTGGTCGAATTCTTTGGTGGTCTCCCGTCGGAAATCCGTTTATGACATATCTTGACAATATGACCGACCTGTCCGCAATATTTGCACTTTAATTCCATTTTCTTAAAGTTGTTCTTACTCTTCTTAGATTTTAATACAAGAGCTTTCACATTAGTACTACACTCTGCTTTATTTATTAGCGCTATTTCATAAGCACATAGCTGTATTGTCAGATTCTCAATGTTTCTATGCTGTTTTGCCATCAAAAGCCAACTTGACTTAAATGCAAAAAACTGTTCCGGAAGTGTATCAAGTATCTTGCAAATTACTAGTATTACTGGTAAAGCATTTCCTTCTAATTCAGTATTCAGGTCGTAGAACAAAGATTTTACTGCTGATATATGTGTGGTCATATCATGCACAGGATCTTTTTGGTAGCTGAAGAACTTCATGCATAAGTCGTAGCTCTTATCTTCTGTAGCTCCGTCGTATAGCCTGGCAAGTTCATCCCACATATCCTTTGCTGTGCTAAATCCTCATCACCTTGTGCAACATATCCTCAGTCATATGTACTAATTGTGCAGTGTTATCTAACGTTTCAAAATTTTCTGACTCTTTCTTATATTTGTCCATTATTTCGGGTGTGGCCAATGCTTCAGGATGATTAGGCATTTTAATTGTACCCTTTATAACATCCGTTGTACCTGGATAACTTTTATGTAATCGAGTAATCATGAATTTCCATGTTTGCCAATTCTGTCCATCCAATTTGTGTATTTCGATCTTTGCCCCAGCTACAGACTGCATGATGACGTTCGTAAATTTTACTATTCGTTGGTTCAGTTCGACTTTATGTAAAATTCAAGTTTTTTTACTTTTATTTTGCTATCCACCCATTTAGAATTTAGCCTCGGGCAACTCAGCGCTCTGCTACCATATTAAAGAAATAGAAATAGAGGCATAAATATCATAATATAAGTTTAATTATGTACAGGACGTTTTACAAGGAAAATTTAAATCAAGAAGTGACACCATTGTTACTATTCTTTTTAAGAATGTCAAATGGTTATTCCATTATTCTATGGAGGTTCCATTGCTTCGCCTTCAAAGAGTTTTGACATATACACAAACTCTAACACTAGCTTGACATATTATGGCAAATAGTTTAATTTCATGTTTTGTTTCTTAGTTTTGTAATATTAATTACTTTGCATAGACACTACTGTATAGAATCAAGTTCTTCTAACTTAACAGACAGCTTTCATCAGTGTTGCTGGGGAGTTTATTGCGCCACTTCTTCCCAGCTAAAGCACTAGGAACTGGTGAAGGGTTGGCTTTGATGGACTGTTTTATGTAATTTGGACGTTCAAAAAGTGCAAAATCTCAGCCTAATTTGAATACCTAATTTACCTACATCTTGACATGAAGAAGAAGAAGTATGCTAGCACTTACCTAGCTATACAAAACTTGTTAGCATAATTTGTTTCAAAATGGATGATGATAAAATAATTGATATGTTCGTAGTAATTGTAATGCTTCTTGACAATTGGAACCCTCATATTCCCTTTTCTCATCAGCACAGAACCAAAATCTCAGTAAATAGGTAAGTGTACCTACCTACACCTTTACCATGAAGCACAAGCTTCCCCGAAGCATGGTTCAATTTAGCACACCAGATGAGATATCCCAGGGGCTCAAGGTGCCTATGAATAGAGAAGTCACCAGCACCGTGATGTCGACTTTCGATCCACTTGGATTAGCAATACCAGTTTCCGTCCAAGGCAAGAAGCTGCTTCAGAACATATGGCTAGGCGGCGTCGGTTGGGATGATGAAATAGAAGATATAGAGTACGAAGTATGGAAAACCTGCCTTGAAGAGACCTACCTAAAAGATGAAGCTGCTCCATGATTTTCATATTCCGAGATGCCTGGCGCCACATCCTCCGGAGGAGGAGCTCACACATTCACAGATGCGAGCGAGATGGCATTAGCAGCGACAGTATATTGGAGGACGCAAGATGGGACTTACCACGTCAGCCTAGTGGCGGCAAAAGTAAGTGGCATTCCATTGAAGCCCGTGTTGATCCCGAGACTCGGGCTACAAGCGGCCCTCCTAGGAAACAGACTGGCACATTCAGTGGAAGAAGAAATGGATCTGGTGGCAAAATTAGACATTCTGGACTGACTCCAGAATCGTACTCTCTTAGATCAAGACGGAACCAAAACCCTTCAAGACTTTCGTGGCTCATCGCTTGGTGGAGATAGAAGACCTCACCAAACCGCAAGATTGGAGATGGGTACCTACGGCTCAGAACTCTGCAGATGATGTGACGCGCAACGTACCAGAACACTTCGATTGCAATCACCGATGGTACACCGGACCAGACTTCCTAGGAAGTGAAAAAATTCACTGGCCCGCAGCAAGAACCTTTAAAAAAGAAACCACCGGCGAGGAAAAGACAATAGATCTCGTAAAGGTAGCTAGCATCACTCACCCATTACCAGATCCTAAGAGGCTATCATCGTGGAAGAGACGACCTGGTATTGGAGTCGAAAAGCTGGCCAATTATATTTATTGCTTTTTATGTGCTTTTGATGTGTCTATTTGAGGAGTTCGTTGGCCTAGTGGCGTTTTCTGACCTTTTTACGATCGTACGGGTTAAGCAACATCTGGCACTGTCATTATTTAGATGGGTGACTGATTATAATGTGTTCAAATTGAATTCTCAAACTTCTCCGTGCTTTGGAAGGGAAGTTATGCCGTCAGTCTCGGCTGCTATCCCTGGAAGCAGTCGTTAGGCCAAGTTAGAGGCCCGCGCTCGAGGCGAGCCTGAAAACTCTAACACCAGATATATTTTCAATATAATGCTACTACTTCTAAAAATACACTCGGTAACAGTTATTACACACACAGTTAGCTGTTTAATCAAAGTTAGGAAACTATAAAATCTCACCCCTACTTATAGGTATAAAAACACGACTATTACAATATTGAGGTATTTTATAACAAAATTTTACATTCATTGAAAAAAGATCTAAAAACAAAAGTTACACATAGAAATAAGCCTACTACCTATTAAAATTATTCTTCATCACTCTCCTCAGGCTCGCTAGATTTTCCAATAATTTGACTTCAAATTCTTTGAGTTTTTCACTAAAAAGCCTTTTTGGGCTTCTTCTTATTAGCTCGTGCAGTTCTTTTCTAGTCATTGTTATGACTGAAGGCTGAGATACTGGGGAAAAAATTAAAAAGAAATAAGCAAAATTTTCATGGCGGCTCTACATTTACCTTTTTTTTTTTTTTTTTGGGGAAAACTCGGGTAAACTTTGGAAGTCGTATGAGAAAATAGATATTGTAATTTATCATATGACATTGCTTTTAACTTTGATGCAGTACAAATGAGTGTAATGTATTTAAAATATCAATTTAAGTTAAAACTTATGAAAAAGTGCACTAATTTTTAGATGTATTTTTAGGAAGGCAAAAATACAGTAAAGTAACAATATTTAACAAGTAAAAAAGGTGCAATATAAAGTACATACCTTGCTCAGACACTTCCATAATAACAATTTCAACTAAAATCACTTAAAGTATAAGAAAGTGCAACGCGACTGTGTTGAAGTACGGTAACGCAGTGAACAAAGTCCGATCGTATCGAGCGAGTGCTACGTACTAAATGATGTTATTTTTTTTTTTTTTTTGTGTATGGCATCTCGTAGTTGACCTTGAGAGGTCGTGACTACTTAACCGGACTATCCTGTGGCTGCCTTAAGCGGACTCAAAGCCTCCAGCCAGGGGCGTAAAACTACTTACATTACTAAGCGAACGCTCGCTAAGGGCACCCCCTGTGGGGTACGGACCTCGGCTTAGGGCGTCGCTGACGGGAGGACAGCAAGATGGGACAGGCTGGATCTGGATTATATTATTATTATTCGGGGAATTTAAAGCTACAGGCTCAGCTACGGGTCGGGGGGGACAATTACGTCGGGATCTTCGCGAGGAACCTCGGCGGCGAGGTCGGAATGTCGGTCTGTGTAAGAATGTTGTTATTGTTACACCCAACTCATATAGCCGATTGCAGTGGGGATGGTGCCAAATGACGTCACATTTATCTACCTGTTTTGAGACCAAGTGCCACCGCTATGCTTAAATGTTTGCATGTATTCGCCGACCAAGGCATATCTTAATCGCCCCCGATGACGCCACTACCCTCCTCCAGGAGAGTAGTAAGTAAAACCCGATCGCCGTCCTACCGACCTCGCCGCCGAGGCCCGCCGCGACGCCCAAATCCACGCCCCTCCCGACCCTTGCTCGAGCCAGCCCGCGTCGCTGAGCCTGTAGCTTTAAATTCGTCCCAAAATAACACCAACCCTGATCCAGCTAGTCATTTGCTGCCCTCTTCCAGCGACGCCCTAAGCCGAGGTTCGTAACCCACAGGGGGTGCCATTAGTGTGTAGTCGCTTAGTTTTTAGTTAGCATTTAAGTTTAAGTCCTGGCTGGAGGCCTTAATTTATTAGGGCAACCACAGGCAAGTCCGCTTAAGCAGACGACAACCCAATAGGTTGACCTGCGAAACAAACAAACAAATTAATGGCCAGCTTTTCGGCTCCAATACCAGTCTGTGCGACGGTTGGCGAGCCACAGGAAGAATACTGCAGTTCATAAGATTAACGTCAGCAAAGGAGATCCCACCTGGAAAATTACAAAAGGAAAGAATACGTAGATTGCCGAGAAGCGACATCAGTCTTCAAGAATAGAAAGGAACTACATAACTTTAGACACCAACCTACGAGAGCGAGCTGAAACTCTACTGTTAAAAAGAAGTCAAGAAAGAAGCTTTAAAAAAGACATCAAGTGTCTACAGCAAGGGAAGCAAGTAGTAGGCAGCAGCAAATTTAAAACGTCCACCTCCCGTCCGCTACAGCAAAATTTATCACAACTGAGAGAAAAGAGACGAGAAAGCAGTTAAACCCCGCCAAAAGATTCACCGGTAAAGCCCCTTTGATCAACCCAGCTGCGACGCCGTTAAAAGATGCGAATAGATAAATACGGAGGAGTACACCAGGATATTTCTATAGCACAATGAAACATGAGGCTTTAGGGGCTAGTGCAAATCTTGGGGATCATTCGATTAATCGAGTCTAATGTAATATAATTTATTCATGAAAAGCATTGTAGTACATGATGATAATTTTCCAGAATTGTTTATAGTGTACACAAAGACTACAATAAAATGGTGGATGAGGTGCTGTATTCCTAGCTAGGTAAAAAAATAACCTGTGTTAAGGAGTACAGTACCGGTCCAAAACAAAAATAACAATATAGGATGTGCTTACTACAAACATTCTGGTGTATAACCATAAGATTATTTTTTCCTAACATGGCTTAAAACCGAAACAGTAAAATAACAAGTTAATGAAAATATAATAATAGGGTAAGAGTATGTCAACCAAAAATAAATCATGTAGCTAGTGGGTAGGTGAATATTTGTTGTTACCAAGCTAGTTGAGTTGAGTAGATATGCTGTGCGAATAAGTAGTATTCTCGCTACAGGCTATGTGTCATAATCTGTAGCGTATTAAATTATATGATCGTAACGAATGTTACTGAGATTTCGATGTGCGTCTTTCTTCCTTCATTGTGTATTATAATATATATTTTGTAGTAATTTATCTGAAAATAGTAATTAACCAAGTGAATCAATTGAAATCAGTAATGTCGTCGTTGTTTTTACTTTGTAATAATGAGCAAACAGCCTGTTTACACTTGTAATAGGACAAACCATATATCGGACAGTGCGTATATATCTTATTATACGTAGGACACTCAGAAAGTTTTGCGAAAATAGAAATATATGTTTCATGCGTCTGAACCAGTTTTCGAAACACTTTTTCCATTCCGCCGTAAACACCTCGTTTCCAGTCCGCTCGAACACTGACAGCGCATCTTCCAGCGACGAAAATTGGATGAGCAGCCCTTTGAGCAGTTTTTTTTTTTTCGGGAATAAAAAGAAGTCACACGTTGCTAGGGCAGGGATGTTAGGAGGGTGACCCCGGAGTTGGGGCGCGGTGTACGAAGGCGCGTTGTCGTGGTGGAGCAGTAGCCCGCAGAGCCCTGTGGTTCGTCGCTTGTTGCTCACAACAGAGAAAACTTCTGCAACGGATTCGGTAGTATACCATTCAGCGTTGATGCATCTTTGGTTCCGTAAAGGAATTGACACCAAGTAGCCGGTTAAATTGAAAAAGCTCGCGATCTAAATCTTCCCCGCTTCTAGATCGCTTCACTTTGGTAGGCGCTGATTCGGTTTGAAACACCTAAACCATCGACTGGCGCTTCGTTTTTGGATCGTATTGTTCGGTGAGGTTGTGCAGCACCCAGCGTGAAACTATCCTCCTCACGCGAAGATGCACTTGTAGAATTTCGTGAAGGCTTCCCGATCCAACCTGCAGTATGTGCTGAATCTGCTCGTAACTCAACTATTGTCTTGGATTTAAAATTTTCACTGCTGGCACGTTTTCTTCCGTAACAGCCGTCAAAGGTCAAAAGGCGACCACTTCTTTCTTCATCCCTAAGTTAGTCGACCGCGCTTGAATTCGTTATACCAACGATACACGGTTGCCTTAGAAGGCGTTCATCCATTAATACCATTTGAAGTCTATCGTACGATTCGACCGGTTTCAGGAGACACTTGAAATCGTAACAAATCATAGCGCAAAAATGTTCCCTGTGCAGATCCATTTTTTTATGAGACACAATAATTTAAATTAGCTCGCAAACAATGTGGAGGGATTTTTTTAAATTGGAACGTAGATATTTTTACTTACAAACAATCATGTTTTTAAAATAGACTATAAGTGGCCAGTCTCTCAAACATAAAACTTTTTTTTCGAAAAACTTTCTGTGTGGCCTGGTAGAGCCGGGCCTTGGTAGTAAAAAATTTTTTCGCGTTCGTGGGAGTGTGTATATTCTGTATTTTCGAAGTTTTGTTATTTTTTTGTATGGTGTTTTCCTGTGTGTGTGTGGTGTTTTGCTGTATTTATTGTAAATTAAATTGTTGTCATTTGTTGAGAATTAGTTACTATTGTAATTCATTGGTAGGGAACATAAAATGTCGAAAATTTGCAACTTTTTAAATTGGCTCTGTGGGCGACATCTAGGGGCATCAAAACAGCACCGCCCCAGCATGAGATACAGTATGAGATAATAGAGGAGGATAAGGCAAAATAAACAGTACGAATAAACGGTTCTAAATATGTAAACTAGTTTTCTAACTCTACCCGTTAGCAGGTTAATATGCGCCTTAAAGATTAAATTATTTACCTACGTATTTTATAAGGTAAACGTTGACTAAAGATGAACAATTACATGATGTGTTTGTGAGGCATTGGTGTGTTTTTAAGATTATGGCAATATGTGGTTGGGATTCCGAGCTAGTTGAGTAAGTTAGTTTGTCTTGCTGGAATTTAGGGTAAGGGTGTGAACAGTGAGCCAGTCTAAGGCTGTGTTAAGGCCGTGTTGTGCTATTAGTTCCAGTTCAGACCAAGTTTTTGCGGTATCATCCGCAAATGCAACAATCCTGCCCTTAGAGTATTGAGGTTGCACAGATCATTTATAAAGATAAGGAAGAGGGTGGGACCTAATATGCTACCTTGGGTAACGCCGTAGTAGATACCTTCACTATTGTAGTTACCAATCCTGACAGTTTGTGTGCGATCACTTGGGTAACATCGAAAAAGATCTAGAGTTGCCCCCCTGACGCCCACACCTTCAAGCTTGAGTAGAAGAGTGGCGATGGGAACCGTATCAAACGCCTTCGCGAGATCTAAGAAGATTATAAGAGCTTATTTTGGTTAAGGGTATAACAATATTAGTAGTCGTATCTTCAACTGCATCACAAATTGAGACTCAAACTGCTGTGGGGATGATAAGTCATAACGTTCAAAGTATTTAATTAGTCTTCTGTTTATGAGACGTTCGAGTACCTTGGACAAGGCACTCAGAACCGCAATGGGACGATAATTGTTAGGTAAGTTCCCATCTCCACCCTTGTATATCGGATATACATTTTTCATAGAAGTGGGAAACACAGACTTTTCGTAACATAAATTAGAAATATGGCACAGTATGGGCGCCAGAGTTTCAGCATACCTCTTCAGGAACAGAGGTGAGATGGTATCCGAACCAATGGCAGCGTTTAATCGTAGCGAACCTATAATAGATATAAATTCCATCGGGTTCTCTTGATTCTAGGACGAATGATGTGAGTGGAATTTATCTTTGCTGAGTCTGTGGAAGTGATGCCGGCTGTAGTGTCATTGCTGATGTAGTCTGAAAGTTTCTTGCCAATGCTTACAAAAAAGTAATTTACTACATTGCAACATTCTACTGGTGTTGATGCGCATGTCAAAAGTTGTGTGGTTGATTTTGTACTATTGGTGGTATTCGTAATTTTCTTTATAGTTTCCAATGCAGCTTTTGGATTGTGACTTGATTTAATAAGTTCTTGCGTATCAAATAATCTTTTGCTTTTTTCATCAGGCCTGAACAGAAATTCATGTATCGTTTGTACGTCATCTTAATTACTTCATTATCTTACTTTACGGTAATTTAAGCTTTCTATGTAAAGCATCCCTGTTACTAATACACCGTAACAATCCTGGGGTGATAAACGGTTTGCGCAATCTCTTCCTTGCTGGCACTTTTTCAACTGACGTATTGTTTGAAATAGCTGAAGTCAAGAGGCCTATTAAGTTATCAGTGACTGTGTTAACGTCTTGTATGTAAAGAACTTTTGTTGGGACGTGATTTAGGTTCTATAGTGAGATGAAATTAAAGGTTTTTTTCAGTATCACGAAATGATTTAATAATACAGTTACTACGACTAAACATAGTTTATATACAATTTTATTTTATTTTTAAAAATTAGGTTCATTATGGTTTTGCAGCAACTCTCGAGTCTGGTCAAACCATGCTGCGGTCGGTGCATTTCTTTCATTCATTCATTCACTTATACTTATTTATACTTATCTGTCTGATGGATTTTGATGCTGTTTTCACCCACCAACCATCATTAAGAGAATTTAATCATTATTATTTTTGACGAACTACTTGTTTATTCATACGAGTATCATGTAAACTGTAGGTAAATGTATAAGCAACAAAAAGGTTTAAAGGACAATTCAAACTTCTTTAACAATGACATAATAAAAATCTGATGGTCTTAAAAATACTGTTGAGTTCCAAGGTACCGGTGAAAGGAAATCCGTCGTCATTTATGACTTCCACAAAAATAATAAAAAACCAACTTTTATAAAAAGTTCTGCTCCACAACGTGTCTAGTTTCTATAGAAAAGGCTTTAATTTCCGTTCGGGAACGAGCGTTACGTAATGGAATGAGTCGGGAGAGGTAATTACTCCTGCAACCGTTACCTGCGCTAACTGAAGTGAACTAGGTACGTCTACCGTATTAATGTGGCGAGCATTCTCGTTGTGGTCTTCTGAATTATTGTGGATAATAGAATTGTTCAGGATTTCTGTCTGTAATCTTTGATGTCTTTGGGTCAACCAAAGGCACTGGATTCTGGTACCTAACTTTATGTATTCTGTGCACTATTAAGTAAGGAATTTCCGTAAATTAGGGACTCCAAAAAATTTGACACAATTTCGATCCAAAATTGAAAAAGCTGAGACATTACGATCTCGCCAAAATAAAACGAGCACGCTCGTAACGGCTTCATCAAGCTTACTCATTGATCCCCAGAAAAACAACTTGAAGCTTTTTACACGGCGTCCAGCCGTTCGCCGAAGGATCTAAATTCGAACCACGGGCTAAGGCTTAGTGGCTTAGGCGTAGGCGAGGAATATTTTTTTTCAAATTTTATTCAAATTCAAGATCCTTTTTTTATAGTTTATATAAATTAATTTATAATATACAGGGTGTCCCGTAAGTCGACGTCAAGCCGGAATCGAGTGATAGGTCATAATAGATAAACAGAAAAATGTGAAAAATTAAATAATTAATTTTGAATATTTGATTGGGAAAAACTACATTTCCTTCTGGACTGGACTGGTTGGCTCTAAATGTTAACCAACAGTTTTCAGAAGCATTATTAAGGATTACATAAAAAAAGAAAATTTTAAATAGGTAAAATTTAAAGCAACAGGAGTGAAATGTCCGTCACAGGAATAGATTTTCTCGATTTTTTATAAATGCCCGTAGTTTTTGAAATACATTGAAAAGATTTTATTTTGAAATTTTGGGAATTCTGAAAACAAAAAAATGCGGTAAGTAGTTTTGACAGTCCTCTCTTGATGTTAACCTAACACTACCTAATGAATTAACTAAACCGAAACAGATGGAAATCTGAAGGTGCAAGGTTACGGCTATATGGTGAATGCATTAACACTTCACAGCCAAGCTCTCTCAATTTTTGCTAAGTAGCTAAAGATGTGTGTGGTCTGGCGTTATCATGATGAAAGAGCACACCCTTTGTGTTGATCAATTCCGGGCGTTTTTTTTGTCAACTTCTTGCATGTGTCTCATCAGCTATTGGCAGTAGAGATCTGAATCGATGGTTTTGCCCGGCGTTAAAAGCTCTTAATGAACGATACCCTTACAATTGCACCATACACATAATCTTATTGGGAGTTAATCCAGGTTTCGCTATAGTCTGTGGAGCTTGACTACCCTTTGACCATGATCTTTTTCGCACGCTCTTGACGTAATTGATCTTCTTTTCAGCTTTCATCACCAGCGATCAATCTATTCGAAAATGGTTTGGTTTCATAACGTTTCAATAGAGAATCGCAAATGAGTACACGATTAATAAGGTTAAGGTAAGGTAGGTGGGTTGACGAGGCGGAGGGGGCTCAGTAGCCGTGGTTTGGAGCCCCACGGTGAAGATACAAGGAACCGGAGGAGGGGCCGCTCGTCAGGGCTTTTGCCGATAATCCGACGACGTAGCGGCCAAGGTTGCGGTGCCGTTGGGTGACATCGCAACTGAGGTGAGGCCGCAGGGGAAGAGGAGTGTCGGTATTTCGTGGGCCGCTCTTCCTATACTCTGCGGCCGAAAAATGGTAATAAAAACCTGTACTACCTATATTACAGGTTTTATCAGTAATCGTAGTTTTAGTGTTCTTTTCTCTTTTATATATAATTTAATAATAGTTTTGTGTATTTTCTTCGGTAGTGGTAAGTTTTTTAAATTTTAGATTTTAGCGAGAAATGAATGAACCGCCTGACCCGGGGGCCTATTTGCCCCCGGCAGGCAATTTTGTTACTATATCCAACGAGACATGGATACCGATGGGTCATCCTCAGCTTGACATTTAAAAAGAAGCCGTGTTCATGTTTGCAAACACTGCAATATGCGTCGCCGCACCCGCAATAACCACGGTTCCGAGTCTTCGGGTTGTGGTTTGCACGGACTCTACAATAACTACTACATTGGAGCCTAACTGCTCCGAAATAATTGTTCCCAATGCTATCCCCAATAACAAAATGCCTGATATTCCTGCTCCGCCCTTAGTTCCCAATCAGATTGGCAGAAAAAGTTACGAAAAAACTGACAACTCGCCATTCGTAATTCACGTTCAAACAAAAAATATTTAATTATGGAACCACATTGCACCCTATCACATTTGGCAAGTTCTTAAAGCGCAACGCTTTCAAAAATATAATAAACGGTAGCGTCAAAAAAATCGGGCGCAATAAAATATCTTTTCACCACACTACCTATTATTTGCAATTTTTACCCATCGATTTCCGTGGGTAAAAGCCTTTTTTGTTATCTAGAGTGTAAAAGTGTTTTAAAATTCGAAGGCTTCCGATTCAACATTTACTCGAAGTTTTAAATAAAACCAAAGAGTTAGGAACAAAAAAGTTTTTAAGACAAAAGTTAGAAACGTTCAAAACCTGTCAACCGAAAATACCTGGTTATTCAGAACCGAAAATATCCGCTTTTTAATTTATTTTTATTGCTAACACTATAAAATTATGTAATTTTTAATGTTAATTTGAATAGTTCTAATCGTAATATACAGTCAAAGGTAATAAAAGTAATGGTTAACTATACTTAGTGTATCGAAATAAATAAATAAAGTGTATGAAGCATTTGTTTTGAACGTACCTTCTCACTAAGAAATGACAAAAAAGACAAGGCTGTATGGCTCACTTCCTTTGCCTGCATGAGCGAATTATAAAACAACAGGCACTTGAAAGAAGCCTTTGAAAGAATCCCGTTGTGGCCTGCCTGTGTCCCACGCTAACATTCAAAACCTTTTACAACGACAAGTTTTTACAAATTTCTCAAAATGCGATGAAAATTTGACTCCGTCAGAATTAGTTGAAAAGACGGTTTTCTTTTACTGGTTTTCTTTCTTTTTTGCAAGTTCCTCGTAGTGTGGTGAAAATTGTTGTGTTTCACTTATGGGTAAAAGTTTATAGCGTTTCGTGATTTGAAACCTTCGCGACGCTCAGGATTCTTCTTTTAAACCACTCGCTTCGCTCGTTCTTTAATTCTAGAACCCTTCGCTAGCTCAGGTTTCAATCCAAGCACTCACGGCAAAAAACACTTTTACCCACATGTAAAACAAATAACTATTATCCTTTTCGAATTTCCTGGACGCAAATTCCTTTATTACAAACAATAGTCTCGAAACACATAATTATAAAGCTTTTATACCCACTTTTAATGTTACTAGAATGGGTTTAGTGCGTGATGTTCCTGCGGAATGGTCTCCGGAGGAAGTTATTGATAATATAACTGTACCTATTGGTTGCGGTCCAATTTTAAAACTCAGACGCCTCAATTTTAAAACGAATTTTGATGGTACAACCACTTGGAAACCTTCCCAATCCATAGTTGTTACATTTGATGGACAGGTTTTACCAAAAAGATGTTTTATGTGCTACCATGCATTACCTGTAAATTTATATATTTTCCCTACCGTTCAGTGCTTCAATTGCTGTCGTTTTGGTCACACTGAAATTCAGTGCAGGTCCAAACCTCGCTGTTTTAAATGTGGTCAAGGCCACACTGGAGACAGTTGTGAAAGAGAACCAGAAAGTGCATCTTGCTGCCTTTGCTCTGGTTTTCACTATGCTACTAATAAGTCTTGCCCAGAATTTTTAAGGCAAAAATCTATCAATACATACCTACATGGCACAAAGTTCAGTATCTTATGCTGAAGCTACAAAATTATATCCCCCAGTAACTAAATCCAATGCTGATACACTTTTAGCTTCTCCCTCCAAACATTTTGCGGAAATTTCATCATTCTTTTCACCGAATAGAATGCCTACTACGAGTAGCTATAAAAAGTCTGTCTTTCTCAAACCACGCTCCCCCGCTAAATCTGTATAAGGATATAATAATGAGGCTCACAATACTATTATTAAAGATTTTCCCATTCCCCAGCCATCAAACGGCTGTGCTTTTTCTAATAATCATATTAATGACTAAAGGCAAGTTTTTCTATAAATGATTTTCTTTCTGCATTACACAATCTTCTCTTTTAGTTCAACATTTCACTGTCCAACGTTGCCACTTCTTTCAATGTATCTCAATCCATTCATAATGGACAACACATCCAAAATAATCCAATGGAATTGCCGCAGTCTGGTGAACAAAAAGAGTGACATTATTTATATTTTAAACAAATATGAGCCTTTTGCCTTTGCCTTAGCAGAGACTTGTCTCAAATCCAGTCATATTTTTAAAATTAATGGTGATGTAACCGTTAGAGAGGATAGATCTGCGCGACAATTACTCACTCTCGTATTTTCTCGTCGCGTCTATACCGTCACTTTACTCGTATTCTGACAGCACTGCCATACAAAATACTTGACTTGTTCTGTCAAACTTGATGTTTTCTCGTTAAACCCTAACATGACCACCTTATTTATCTCGCATTTTGACAATTCAACATGAGGAAATCGTGATTTTCTCTAATTTAGTCGTCCTCGATTTTGACGACTAGAAGAGTAAACAAAATTATGATACAAAAAAAATTAATATCCAAAATAACATGGCAAATTCATAATTATACTTATTTTCGTTCTAGTTCTATTAGACAACATGAAAAAACTTAATTGAAATACTGAATTGACATAATTAATTTGATTGAATTGAATGAAAATACTTAGTTTTAAACAGCCTACTATACACATTGGAATGAAGTTCCTTTCGGCGGCCGTGAGAGAAAGTTTGGCGCAGGGAAGCACTATTACGTAGATGAGCATCAAGTGCAGGAATAATCAGTCTAGTTTGTCAATTATGGTGATTATCGAAATCTAGGGAGTTATGGCTATATACCTGCGTACGCAACATAATTACGAAAATCGCCAGTAAGTCCGCAAAGTTGGTGAGTAAAAGCATGTGTTATAAGGTGATTGTTACAATATCAACCTTCGCTTTGTCGAATAGTGACCTTAGGCCGATTTATCAATTGTGGACTGTGGTGGTCTAGTGAGTATGATAAGTGCCACTACTTGTATATTTTAATTTTAGCATGCCAAAGAAAAACAGTAAAAAATGTCGGTTTTATGGAACTAAAATTTAAAGAGGTGGACGTTAAATCAATACAGAACATACTTATTCCATGCGTAAAATCGACCGATGTTGCAGTGATAAAAATGATTTGTCTTTAATAACTTGCTACATCGGTTTCTCGTCGCGAGATACAGAAGTGTCAAAGTGCCTTTTTCGAGTTTACTCGAGCTTGGCGGTCATGTTAGGTGTAAGGATGACGTCAAAATCGTAGGCAAATTTCGAGAAATCGAGATATCGAGCGTTCTCGCGCTTGTCATGTTAGCCCTGCTGATGGGAAAGAAGATTTTTTTTTGTTTCTTGTCGTAGTTTTTGCTCATCAATTTCGCCGAATACTCACCCTACGATTGTATGGCGCAATATTCGCAGATTTAGGTCTATTTATAACAATCCTTCTCCTATTCCTGTTTCTTTAGCTAGTGATTTTTTAGATAAATTAGCTCCTCCTTTTGTACCTGAGAGTATTAACCATAACCTGTCTGTCGTAGCCATTAAGCAAGACACGACACTAGATCTACCATTCACTCTCACTGAATTAAAGGGACTTAAATGAGGACGTCCTCAGTTATTATTTAGAGCTTATTAATTCTATTATGAAAACAGGGAACATCTCTGTTCAATGGAAACGTCAAATGGTATTGCCATTCCTTAAACCAAGTAAAATTCCATCTGACGCTTCTTCATACCATCCCATAGTTTTGTCTTCAATTCTGATGAAATTAGCGGAACACTTAATTAAAAATCGCCTTGAATGGTACGTTAAAAGTAAGGGTGTTTTGCCAGAATCACAATATGGCTTTAGAAAAGGTAAAAGTACAACTGACTGTTTAAGTATTTTCACAACTGATATTCGGTTATCCTTCTCTAATAACCAATCAACCGTTGCAGTTTTCCTTGATATTAATGCAGCATACGATAATGTTGTTTTATCAGTTTTACAAAATAAACTACAAGCCTTAAAAGTCCCATTGAATTTGTCGAATTTCATTATTAATATCCTGACTGAACGCTCTGTTAACATGTTAATAGGAGATCAAGAAGTATCTCGTCTTGTATGGAGAGGTCTCTCACAGGGTTCTGTGCTTAGTCCCATTCTTTACAATATTTACACATTTGATTTAGACACGTCCTTAGCTAATCATGTTAAGGTTCTTCAATATGCCGATGATTTGTTATTATATTCTTCAAGCCAATCCATTGAACAAGCAAGCTGTGCTATTGCTAATTCTGCGTTATAAACTTTGGAGTCGTGGTTACATCTTAACGGTTTGGATTTATCCACGTCTAAAAGCGCAGCTGTTTTATTCACCCGGAGGAGAAATATTCCCTTAGTAAATCTCTTTTATAAGGAAATTCCTATTCCAGTTAAAGACAAATTCACAATCTAGGTATAATACTTGACCGTAAATTAAGTAGTGTTGTTCATTGTGAATATATTGTTAACAAATGTGAAAATCACCTAAACATGCTTAGGTACCTCTCTGGTGTATGGTGGGGTGCACATCACTTTTCTTTGAAACTCGTTTACAACGCAATCATCAGAAGCACTCTGGATTATGAATTGTTCGTTCTCGAACCTGGAAGTGCTATGGCTTTTAAAGAATTGGATCGCATCCAGTCCAAGGCACTACGCATTATTTCGGGTGCCATGAAGTCTAGCCCCATTAATGCACTCCAAGTTGAATGCGGGGAAGCTCCTTTACATCTTAGAAGGCAATTTCTATCTGACAAATATTTGTGCCGAATTCTTCAGATTTCAACTCATCCTCTTATTCCTAAACTGGACTCTTTAGTGTTGCAGCTTGAATCTTCAAATTACTGGTGCCATAAACATGCTCCTTGTTTAGTTGTAAGCTATAATAAAATCCTATCACTTGCTTCTCCTATTCATCGTTCCAATAAACTTCCGCTATTTAGCAGTAGCTATGAGAGTTTACAATTCAGTCCCATCATAAAATATAACCGTGTAAGTAAATCAGATCCCAATTGCCATTTAAGTTTTAACCGTTTTCTGGCTGAACACCTAGAGTACCACCAAATATTTACGGATGCTGAGAAGCGTTCTCCGACGGGTTGTGTTGGGATTGGTACTGACCATTCTCAATACAACATCGTACAAAAAATAAAACTGCCTCCTGAGACTTCTGTTTTTACGGGGCAATGTTTTGGCATTTTAAAAGCCATAGAATATATTCGTCCCAGTTCGAATTGTGTGTTAGTTGTTGGAGGACGTGTTGTTGGTCAAACATTCTAACTTTGTCTCGGGACTCTGATTGCTTTAATTTGTTGTTTTAATTTATCGGTGCCTCTCGTACTATCTTGTGTGTGTCATATGCGGTCTGCGCCATTTTGGTTTTTGTAGCGCGCTATCCCTCTCACCTGGTGCTCGATAGAAGTATTTTATAAATATTGGAAAATTAGAAAAAGTATCGCCGCGTCGTAGGACGCGAACCTGCGGTCGTGTGGTGCGGATGGTGGCGGGTGAGGGCGGCGGCCTGGGCCACTGAGCCAGCTGTACGTGACGTCCGCAGAGTGAATTTTTAAAGTGGTATCTACTACTGTTGCGTTTGCAGTAGCTACGAGTATAATCTAAAACAACCTCATTTATTAACCTTGATTATCTACGTCAACATGTTACGTTCACCTGACAGCAAAGTAAGCAAATCTAATCCAGATTTCTGCACAAGTAATGAACCTGGTGCCAATGTTACCCTAAGAAAACGGAAGCAACCTGACTACGACTGTGAGCTAACTAAGGCTATTACCAAACTGTCTGCAAAGCTGAATCATAACTTATGGGATCTCCGTACTGATATAAAAAACCAGTTTGTAAATATTAATACAGGTATTAATAACCTCAGAGATGAGTTTAATACCTTATCCCTTACTTCTTCCCAAATTCAAACTGATGTTAAGGAACTGCGTGCAGAACACTAAGTTATCAGAAAAGATATTTCGGATTTGAATATGAAGCATGTAGAAATATCACAGACTATAACGGAGCTGAAGTCGTCAGTTAACTTTAATTCTGATAACTGTTGACTGTGAGACGCGTCTGAATAAATTAGAATAAAAAATTAACAGTTCTGCAGCCTTAACTATCGGTACGTTGGAGAGTAAAATTGATTCATTGGAGCAACAGGCACAGCAATGCAATATTGAAATTGGAAATATGCCAGAAAGACGCGGTGAGAACCTAATCACTATCCTATAGTCTATTGGTTCCGTACTCAACATGTCTTTAACATCGAAGGACATTATATATCCATTCATAGCGTTCCGCACGCACATTCGCAAAATAACCTGCCTAAAAATGTCATAGTCAAATTTACATCTAAACTAATGCGTGACAATGTTTTAAGTGCATTCCGGTTGCACTCTGGTACACCTTGTCGCATATACATGAACGAGCACTTGACTCTGCCCAATAAGGATTTGTTTCGTAAATGTCGTGCAGCTGCCAAATCTCACAAGTTTAAGTTCGTTTGGACCTTTGCCATACGTACGGAAGATGACATACGTAATAAGATTAAACCGACCTCCCAGCCTTTACCAAAGGTCACCCAAACGGTCTCCCCATAATTCATTGATGCTGCATGCTCGGCCTTTTATTGCTTGTAAAGTTTTTCTTCATATGTTTATAAGTACTTTTCCAGGTTTGGTCTCATTATTTTACCGTGCACACTAAAAATGCTGTTTAAATTTAATTGTTCTCATAGTAATAAGTAGTTTAAGGTGTCAATTTTTTCTCAATTTAACGTTCTGTCTAGTCTCATCAGTAATCTTTGTAGTTTTGATCGAGCATACTTTTTGGAAACAGTCAATCTTAATTCTTACTCATATATGGAATAAACCCTCCACTATACCACTCAAAATTAATGCTACTTTTTTGCCAGCTGTTGCGATGTTTGATAATAATTTGTCAATTTATTGTCAAAATTGTCGAGGGATCAGGACCAAACAGAACACATTATTCATGAGTATATTGTCGCATGCTTAAGACATAATCATTTTAACAGAAACCTGGTTGACTCCAGATATCTCCGATAACGAGTTTATTGATTCTCGTTACATAGTTTTCAGACACGATCGTGATCGAACTGTTTCCAATAAAAAAGATGGCGGTGGCGTGCTGATAGCGGTCTCCAAAGAACTAAAGCCAACTAGTCTCACTATGTCACCCCCATTAATTCTACCAGAACATAAAATAATAAAAATTCCCTCTTATAATTCTAAATACCTACTTGCATGTGCTACTTACATACCCCTAGCGCCACGGATGATATGTATGTGGACTTTATCAATTCTCTGTCGAATTTGGTAGACGATCCCTGCATAGAAAACAATATTTTTACAGGTGATTTTAACCTACCTACGCTGAACTGGATTAGTACAAATTCGTATATGACCTATGCTTCTGATGGGAAATATTCAAATACAGGTCGACATCTGTTAAATTTCACTTACTAACTCTAATGGGCGGATTTTAGATCTTTTCTTCTGCAATACACATGCTGTTGCTCATAACCCTAGCATCTCACTCTTGCCAATAGATACTCACCATCCTTCCTTTTACGTACAAATACCTTTTACAAAACCAACGCAAATACCTAAACATAAAAATCTTTAACTAAATTATTACAAATCGAATTATTCTGATATCAAGACTGACATTGAAACTGTAGATTGGAACAATTTACTTGACGATCTGCCTCCCGATCAGGCAGTTGCAATATTTTATGAAAAGATCTATAAATTAATTAAATTGCATACCCCCCACTCACAGGCGTACAAGTCTGAAATACCCATGTTGGTTCACTAAATCTCTTTTGCACATATACCTAATATTCAAAAATAAAACTCGCGCATTGGATATGTGGAAAAAATACGCAAACACTAAAGACTACGAATTATTTTCTATTTATAGAACAAAATTCAACAAGAAGGCGGACGAATGTCTAAAAAATATATGAACGGTGTGGAGGATAGTGTGGTCAAAAATGTTAAGGCATTTTGGTCATATATTTCTAGTTGTAACTCTACTATTAGTATTCCAGCTAAAGTTCACTATCTCCAGCAGTCCTCAGATGAGTATACGAGCCATCTTTATTTGATCATACTTCATGGGTGCCACCACGCGCCAATCCTGATAGTGATATAAATATTTGTAATCTGCACTTTTCATCGCAAAAAATACGAAAGGAACTACAATCACTGGATCCTTCGAAATGACCTGGGCCAGATGGTATCCCTTCAATCTTTTTAAAAAGCACAAGTGACACACTGTGTTCCCCTCTTTTCGTAATATTTAATAAATGCCTTTCCTGTGGGGTTTTCCCCGATGTATGGAAAGAAGCGAATATTGTTCCAGTTCATAAATGAGGCTCTAAGAGTGATGTATCTACATATCGCCCAATCTCTTTGTTGTCAGGGCTATCAAAACTTTTTGAAAGACTAGTACACAATGAGATTTACCCTCCTCTTCATAGCATCTTAATAAAAGAGCAACACGGGTTCGTTAAGGGTAGGTCCTGTGTAAGTTACCTCCTAGTTTTTACAAAGCATCTATTTGAAGGCATTGACACTAGACAGCAAATTGATGTGGTTTATACTGACTTCCAAAAGGCCTTCGATAAGGTCGATCATAGACTACTTCTTGACAAAATTGCATTCAATGGTATTAGAGGAAATTTATTGCGCTGGTTTGTATCATACGTCACCAATAGGACCCAGAAAGTTGTCGTCAATGGTTTTGAGTCTCTCATGGTCAAAGTTTCTTCAGGAGTTGCTCAAGGCTCAATTTTGGGGCACCCCTTGTTGATTTTATTCATCAACGATGTAAAAGACTGCTTTAAACATTCTAAGTTCCTCCTATATGCAGACGATTTGAAGATTTACAAAAATATCAGTCATCTATCCGACTGTTTAGGATTTCAGGATGACCTTGATCGTTTTCTGAACTACTGTCCTGTTAACAAACTACACTTAAGTATATCTAAATGCCACAGCATTATGTTTACAAAGAAGAAAAATGTGACGAAATTAAACTATTCTTTCAGAAACACTCCACTGAACAAAGTTAATTTTTGATCGTGAAGAGAGTAGTTAGTGATCTAGTCGTTCATTTAGACTCAATGCTCATATCGACAACATAGTCAATAAAGCATATAAAATCTTTGGTTTTGTAATGAGAGCATCAAGAGAATTCCACCGTCCCTCTACCTACTTATACCTATTAAGTCAATAATACGACCGCAATATAATACGCAGTTCCTATTTGGAACCCTTACTATAAAAAGTATATTGACATTAATGAATTGGTCCAACGCAAGATGCTTTAAAAAGAAAATATCTTATCATTTATTACTTCAAAAATATGATCTTATTACTCTAAAATCCAGACGCACCCTACTTGAGATGATGACCCTATTTAATGTATGTCGTAATAAATTCGACTGTACTGATCTTGTGAACAGTTTGTGCTACCTGATCCCTCGTACTATACATGTGCGGGAAGTTTGCTCGCGAAAAGAAAATGCTATGGAGCTAAGGTGTGGGTGTGTGTGTGTTAGTGTGTGCGTGTGTGGTGTGTAGATGTTAATGTATGTGGTGGTAGTATATAATTCACTGCAGTTTGTGTGGATTCCGGCCCATGCTGGAATCCATGGCAATGAAGTGGCTGATACACTCGCCGTTGATGCGGTGCAATGCGGGGACTTAGTTCCTTATACAAACTTGTACTTTGACCTCGAGTCTTTACCAAAGACTTTTCTTCGGGAAACCTGGAAGGAAGCTTGGGATATCGGAAGCAAATCGAAAGGTCGTTATTTTTCATTTATTCAACCAGACGTTCCGGAAAAACCGTGGTTTGGCAGGGCAAAGTTTGGCAAGATGGAGACATCCATTCTAATACGGTTGAGACTGGGTCATGTCTGCTCTCCAGCCCATCTTGCCAAACTTCATATCATGGACGACCCCATTTGCCTGTGTGGCACAGACGTAGGTGACTTGGATCATTGATTGATCTTGGATGATCGTTCATCCTTTCTCAGTAACCTCTAGTCCCTTCGTACTCCTTTTTCTACCTCAATACTTTCTTTACTTTGCACAAATAGCTTTCCTGTATACAAATGTATACAGGAAAGCTATTTGTGCAAAGTATCTTTCATTACTTTAAATAATATTAAGTTATAATTTTAGTTCATTATTCATTATAGTATCACTGTTTTAAATACTGATCCTATAGATTTTATCCCTAAATCCCGTGATAACTTATTATAGTTAATATATTTTCGTTTCCCTAGCTTTGTTTCCTTCGTAATAAAATAAACGTGACATTGGCTGAATGCACAAACCGTGCGAAGCCAAGTGGAAAAAAAAATGCTGTTTTTGGTTAGATCCTATGTTTTTTCTGTTGGCGTCGCACGGTTTGTGCATTCAGCCAATGTCACATTTAGTTTCTTACGAAGGAACAAAGCTACGGAAACGATTATATTTTCAGCTCAAATTACCCGCTTTGGTAAAAATTTTGTATCGTTTGGCAGGAGGAGGCCTCCTGCCAGACGATACTAAATTTTTACCTCCTCGGTTGGGGGAGTAGGGGGTACTCCCTCCCCTCTAGTACCACTCTAGAATTTCTAAGTTATTATCAATTTAAAACAACACGAAGCACAAGGAACACATTCACGCAATCGGGAGAAACGGAATAAACGCAAACAAATGGCCCTGACAGCTTTTTTTTTTAGGTTTCGTTTCATAGATTTTGCACGACATTTTACACCACAGCTAATACAATAGTACAGTTTCGATACGCTGGTTATCTAATTTGAGGTTAGATTTTTTTTTATTAATTTCTCGAAAACTATGCATTACCTTGTAATAAGAGTGGTAACGTTATAATCAGGGAACCCACCCCTACCATCTTTAACCCCTTTTTATCCCCAAACTCCTGCCAAACGATACTAGATCCAACCCCCCGTTTTCATTCGGTAGAAGACATAAAGTAGTACGTACATGGAAACTTCAATATGAGGCAAAACTGAAGGGAAGATTCAGGGGCGCCGACTCCTTGGGTGCTCAGGGGCTCTAAAAACCGGCGCCCTTGCCAAGATTTGTATAGAATGAGCTGAGCTTTATGTGAACTTGGTAGGACCGAATTAGATCAAGATTTCTCCATTAATATTTTGATTGCGTTGTAATAGTATGATTGATTTCAATCACGTAGCTCAACTGATTAATTAGGAGAGCCGACAGAACATTGGTTGGAATTTGATCGCATTGTCCAGACCGCTGATTGATCTAAGTATTGTTAGCGTTGGCTGTGTTCAACTATCCGTATGTAGAAGGTACCTACATGTGTTGGGTACAATTTAGTTTAATCCAGCCCCCTTCGTCGAATAGGTCAGACAATACGAATTATATGTATTATGCTCATGAATATAATTGAATTTCAGACTAATATTGATTTCTATCAAACAATATGGTTTAAGAACTTTATTTTCTCATAAGAATTAACAATTATTCACTTACTGAGAAACAAGATTTACAATTTATGTTTAAATAACAATAACAAGCGTACAGATAAAAGAAGAAAAAGTAACTTTTTTGCGGGTAGACACATAGCAAAATAAACATCACCAACCGAGCAAACACGGATACAAAAGTAAAAGTTACAACGTACTAGATGTGGCATACAAGGCAGCGTACTGACCAATATAATTATTTACTCATAATGTGAGATTTTAGTTGTTTTTTAAATGCGGACAAACTTTTCTGTTCCTTTATTGCCATCGGTATTTTATTGTATATGTTAACACCCTCATATTCAATGTTTCTTATCCCGTAATTAACTGTTCTGGGTGGGCGCGTTACTAAGTAGTTGGAGTTTCGAAGTGTTATTTTTTTAACTTGATGTTTCTGTAAAATTAAGCGATGTATGAATATCCTTATGAATTATTTTACGTATTAGAATACACGTATAATACATGTATGTTTGGCAAATTGTCATTATTTTGGTATCTTCGTATAACTTTTGAGTAGGCGTTCGAAATTTATAATTGAATAAAATTTTGATTAATCTATTTTGTGCTGTCTGAAGTATTCCTAGAGTGGTTTTAGCTGCGGTACCCCAGATTTCAATTAGGTAGTCAATGGTGCCGATTCTCTTGTACACCGAACTAAACTATCACTAAAATTCCTTACTTTTTACTATGAAAATCTTGAAGCTATTCTGCGAAAAAAAATCTCTAAATTTAAAATAATTTTGACACAACTATATTCGAATTTAACAATCGCGAGTCCACGTGTTTTTTTATTTTCTTGATTTCGCAACGTCTTTGTTAGAGCCGGAGGCAGCCTGGGGCAGCCTCGACGTGTTTTCTATGGAAGTTTTGACTTTTTGTGTGAAAAATATAAAATAAAAATATCTACATGTAGAGATTTGGTGGTTTCGTGGCTACAAAGGGGGTCGAAATTTTCATTATTTTTGTGATAGGACACACCGTTTTCGAGATATGAGCAAAACAAAAAAAATAAAGTTAAAGTACCGTTTTTGCACGTCTGAAGTCGAGGTGTTGGTGAGAATTTTAGTTCACGCCACCTAATTTTATTCCACACCTTTTTATTCGCGATAAAAAATAGTCATATTCATGTTCAGATTTAGTTAGACAATATTTTTTTTTGGTGAAAAACGTAAAATTCAGAATAGCTAAATAGCCATTTTCAATAAACTAATAACTCAGTGCAATCTTAGTGCTGTCAAACTAAAATATAGTTAAGTTGTGTCACTATAGTCAATTTCAGAATGGAAAATCGTCATTTGACAGAATTAAACCAAATTTTAGTGATTTTTAGTCTAGTTGTGTGGTTTAACTAAGGAATTATATATTATGTATCGAACTTTCCGAGGAAGACACTTCTTTAAACTGTGAAGAGCTCCTGTAAGTGATATTAGTTTATATAAGTTTACAATAACTCCTCATATCCTGAACGTAGACATGCATCATCTTAACGGAATTTTGGTGAAAGTGGTGCCAATATTGCCAATTTATTCGCTTTTGTCTTCTCCTCTATATAACATTGAAGATTCCCAAGCAGCAAATCATTGTCTTGCAATATACCCCCCCCCCCCCCCCCATTATATATTGTTTATTGCATAGTATATTGCAAGTCTGGGACTAAAAGAACTAAGAAGGTTGTATTGATGATTTCAACTACTAGCTACGGTCGCGAATCATGTTTTGATTAATATACAACCTGTCTGTGTCCGAGGGCTACCCTGGCTCTTGCCCCTTGTTTCCCAAATAATGTTTATTCGTTAGGTACCTACGCTGTTGGCGTACCTATTCTCAATAAATAAATTCTGATGTATACATAAGGATTTATTTATTTATACTCGTGTCTTAATACAATGAGTTCAATCTATAGATTGAACTTATTGTATTAAGACACGAGTACATGAGCTATATTTGTATAGCAGAAACTCATGCCAGTGTTAGGCTTAGGTACTATATCTAAGTGCCTGTGGCGGCATCTAAACCGCCACATGCGAACTACGCATCACACTGACGTCACAAAAATTCAGCAGAGATTACCGCGATCTAGCTTAGGTATATCCAACGTCCTGACATCAATCGTCGGGCCCGAAAGCTGCTCCGCACGCAACAGAATCAGGCGTTGCGGACCATAGTGGACGCGGGTCGCTTCGTGAGGAATGATGTCATCCAGCAGGACCTCGAGATTTATTATATTACGAAATTGAGTAATCTAATAATAATATAATACATCGTGTCTTAATACTCATTGCATTAAGACACGAATCTAAATAAATAAATCCTTATGTAAACTTACATTAGAATTTATTTATTTAGAATAGGTATGCCAACAGCGTAGGTATCTAATGAATAAACATTATTTGGGAAACAAGTTAAGCCTGGATGAGTTTTAACGGCGCCTCGCGAAGGGAATGTACCTACTCTGTAGGCGCGTCGAGTCTATGTAACTAGGGGTCTTACCTGGCGATGACAGACCGCCGAGATGTCGTGACGAAAGAGACTTAGTTCTTAGCGTCGCGGCGCTCCTACAGAAATAAAATAGCAATCACTCACATTAGTGCGCGTAGCTATCGCGCGCTCAAACATTTTATTGGCCATTGTCGCCAACCAAATGAGGGTTCCGTTTTTACGGGCCACCGTATGGCCTCCGCAGCCGGGGGGCAAAGCCCCGTTACCGCTCTCCACTACTCGACTTCCAATAGGTCATCGGGCAGTTGCCCACCAGACACCACACCCGTCTGGCCGGGACAACGCAGCCACATGAGTCTCGACAGTGTAACTGCAAGAAACTTCAGCGATACTATTCACACGTAACCACTGCTAGCCCACATTTTATCGCTGCCATGTGGTGTGGTTGTGGTACTTAGGAGCGGCGTAGACCTGGCAAAGCGCAGTTATTCTTTCCGGTACATATCAATTACGTTGAAATAAAGTAGAAAATTTTACTTTTACGTTATCTTGGTCTAGTCGAAGTTTAGTGTAGCTAAAATCTTGGAAAAAATTAAATGAAAACTTATTTTATTCACTTTTCATAATTTATTGTATTAACATGGACATGAACATGGACATGAACATAGACATTTTCTGGTTAACAAAACCTATTTTCTATCTTTGTATCTAAAATCAATACATTTTATATTTATTTAATTAGGATTCATATAATATGAAGTCTTTGTCTTGCCAGTAAGCGCTTCTAATTAACTATCCTATAAATTAGAAACTCCTATGCATTTTATAAAGTATTCAGTTTTAATCGCATTAATAACCAAAACTAAACAAATGAAACGAAAAGCATTAGGACTCCTGCAGCCTATTTTTTTTTACACACTTAAAAAGCCCTTTAATTTGACAATTCAACAATAGCAGTAGATTATGACTCCCTTTTCTTCAAAATAAAAGGTATTGTGATAGTGAGTTGAGTCATTTCGGTGCTGATTCTTTCTTAATTATAATTCATTTTTCATTCAAACAATGCCAAAACAACTATGTACAAACCAATTATATAATAACAAGCTACTTTTTAATGTTTTTGTGTCAAATGCCTTGGTACTAACTAAGTACTTTGGTAATACTAAATACTATACAATTCTTTTCTTCTGACGCGGACCCAATTGTGGTTTCTTGAATGGGAAAGAACCCCGTGATTGGTGTGATGGGTCCAAAGGTTTTTGTTTTTGTATCTCGGAGTTGAGTAGCTGATCCAGGGACTAGAAACGGAAGGAAAATAATATTTATATTGTTACAATAAATATTAGCCATTAAATAATCAAACTATCTGCCTAGCCTTTTCGCAGCTATGTTGGAGTTTCTAGACTAATATCAATATTTTACACGGAGCAACTGCCTACCTGACCTCCACAACCAAGTTACTAGGTAACACAACACCCCTTGACAAGACTGGTTGTCAGACTTGCGCTTCTGACTACCTGTAACAACTGTCAAAGATATACAAATGACAGCTGGGACTAACGGCTTAAAGTGCTTTCTCTGCACTTGCTGGTCTCAATATTTCTCAGTCTTCGATCGACCGGGGCGGCTGTCATAATTTAGCCACGAGCTCCTCTAAATAATGATCAAGTCTAACTAGTACTTAGCTTCCTATATAATAAAAACACTACTACATTACTCTTATTAGATAAATGCTTACATTATTACTATCAATAAGCCCTCTATCTTTCAAAGCTTTCTCGACATCCTCAAATTCTTTTTGCACATCTTTATTTTTACTTTTTTCTACAGCTTGTCGTACTCTTATGACCTGAAAAAATATTTATCTCATTTTAGATTTTCTACTTTAGATTTATATAAAAATAAGTAAAAAGTAACATACAGTTTCTTCAAAGAATGTGTGTTTATCCTTTTGCAAAGGGCTTTCAATGTCCAGGACTGTCCTCAATATAGGCAATGTATCTTCCACTCTGCCCATATCTGCTAATGCCATGGCCTGTTGAACATAAAACATCCTAAAATATCTATAGAAGAATGTAAATAAAATACTACTGCATGATGCACTAATACTGATGTGAACCTACCTTTATATTCCTAATAGTGACATAATGCTGTTTTTGCGACGATATTGATTCCATGGCTATATGTGGAGCACCTTGTTTCAAAGCCAAAGCTATAAATGAACAAACAATTTTAAAACATTTTATTAATATGTTACATAACTTAAAAGTATGTGTGTCTAGAATGTACTAACCAGCAAAAAATGTACATGCTCTTCTGACTGGCACACTCCCAGCGCTGGCCATATCAGACCATAGTTTTGATGCATACTCTAAACTCTTTGGTGTGTTCTGAAATGGAAAACGTCATGCTGTCATTTATGGTTGCATTCCTAGTAGTTGCACCAAGTTGTTACATTACTGCATAAATAATTTTCTCATATTAACTAATACATACAATTACATATACGTAATTTGTGTTTTCTCTATAAATTATACTCAAATGTTTACATACTTAGCAGACAATAATGATTACTGCAGTATGTATGGTCAGATGATTATTTAAATAAATTGATCAGAAAACATACCTGTGGATGGCAATTTGCACTTACAAATTGAGTGCTTTGATTTGATTATTTAATTGTTACTTTAAATGACCAAGACTTATTTTATTTCTACAATAATAATTGTGGTTTTTCTATTAAAATTTAAAATAATATTATATAAACTGAAAAAAAATTTGAATGTTGGAGAAAGTTGAAACCTTTTATATAAATATGCGATTGCATAAGAATTTTACCTGAACAGGGTTTGGTTTACACCTTCATCAGATACTTTTTGAACAGACAATGCTTAGGATTGACTGCCAGCTATAAATAAACTCTCCTACTGTAGAAACCAGCAAATATCTTGTGGCATGGACTACAATAGAGCTGTTGTACAGAGAATCACACTTCCAATAGAGATTTTCTTTAAAAAAAATTATAGGTACTCACTTGTTTATAGCATGCTGCCAGTATCATTACCACAGAATATTTCGGGAACTTGCTCATGTTAATTTGTTTCTGTTGTAACCTGTCAAATATTTTGCACATCTCGTCATACATCTCATGATTATACAATAGGTCAAGGAGAATGTGGTATGACACATGCTGGTCAAAGAAACCATCGTTCTTTGGATCATAGAAGCACTGGAATAAATTTTTATAATGGTTAAAAAGGAAAAAAAAATTGCAATGATTTGCGAATCTTAATTACATAAGATTCACAAATTTAACATAAATTGAAATACTTTGTTCCAAAAATCTGTATATTTTACCTCTAGTGCCTCTTTTGGTGCATCCAAGAAATGGAACATTCTCATTACTACTGGTCCAAAGACATAGGACCCAAATCTTAGCTCTGTGTTCTGAGAATTGAACCTGTAAAACAATTTGAGAGCAGTTACTTCAAGTTTTTTTTTTTACACAAAGCTTCTAGTTAAGTTTTGTTGTTATTATGCCAATAGGTATTCCAGTGCCATGGAATGAGTTAACAAAGTTTTCAAGTTACACGGGGTGGCACTTTGGTCACCTGGGTCTGTCAAGGGGGTCATTCTACCCGCCATTTTAAACAACACACACCAAACTCTTACCCGTTTTGTGAAGAAAAATCAAATTCCGATACAACTAGGGCTGCCATCACATAATTATGGACCCTGGACAAGAACTTCAAACTCCCTGAACATTTGTGTGTAGTAAAGATTTTTCCCGAGACACCCAAAATTTTTTTTCACAATGAAATTAAAACATTACACAAGTATAATATTTATTTTTATTTTGTTTTTATTGCCTTTGTTCAGAGTAATTGTTGTGGCAGAAACTTTTCGTATTAATTCTGAGTCTCTGTGTACCCTTTGGCAAAGGCCTCCTCCAACCTGTTCCAATTCTCCCTGTTCCTTGCCTGTCTAGTCCATGTCTTTCCAGCCATCCTCACCAAGTCATCCTGCCACCTTTTTAAGGGTTTTCCTTTCTTTCTCTTCCATCCCATCTCCATTTTAATCTTCTCAGTTTGAGTCCTACATCTTGTGTTTTTGTTGCGTTCCTGATTACACAATGAATGGTTTCATCTAAAAAAAAAATCCCCATCATACTCCGTTCCATGCTACACTGGCATGTTTGAAGTTTTCTCTGTTGGGTTTTGGTTAATGCCCATGTTTGGCATCCGACAGTTAGTATGGGGAGGATGCTGGTGTTGAAAAGCTTTTCTTTATCAGAGATGTTCATTTTCTTCTTTCATAATTTATTTGTAGGACCAGTATTTCTTCCACGCATTTCCTATTTGTGTTTCTATCTCTTTGCTGGATAAGTTATTTGTTGTGATTATTTGTCCTAAATATGTAAAGTCTTCTACATAATTTCTCCTGACACAAAAAGTAACTAAGACTCTATTTAAAAAAAAACCAGGGAAAGACAGACTATTTTGACACATTTATGTTTTTTTTTTCTTTTTGTCTTTTAGGAGTATGAGGAACAGGGTGTATAGTTTACTCATACTCTTGGAAAAGGGAGGATCCTCCGACCAGATGGATGTCGTATCTGGTGGGCAACTGCCCGATGATCGTTGTCGGGAAGTTGTATATATATGCTAGCTGCGCGGTAAACTATGATTGCGCGATGCAGGATTAGCGTGATGCGTTGTTCGCATGTGGCGGTGTAGATGCCGCCACATCACTCCCCTCCGGAGACCGGAGGTCGATAGTGGACTAAGTCTTGTATCTTGCGATGCTTGCCAATGCCAGTTGGGTTCCAGTGGGTTGGAACCGGGTGCCGCATAGTTCGCGGTGAGTCGGAACTGTCTGCGAAGATGCCCTAGTGAGTCGGGGTGGCTAACTGCTGGTGTCGGCCAGGAGAGGGTTTAAGCGCTCTGCTTGTGGACCGGCCGAATTGTGCAGTGTGCTGTGACAAGGTTGCTGATGAGGCTGAAGGTGATGACCAGGTATGCGCTTGCGCTGCATGCTGATGGTCAGGACAACCGTTCAAGCCGTGGTTGCTGGCTGGCTGTGTGACTTGCGGGAGTGATGATGATGACGTCACGCTGAAGTAGTTGCACGAAGGCACGAAGGCGCTGACGTTCATACTCGGGGTCACCAGTTTAGGGATATGCAGATCACGTCGGAACTGTCACCAGTGAAGAGATATGAGGAACAGGGTGTATAGTTCGCTCATACTCTTGGAAAAGGGAGGATCCTCCGACCAGATGGATGTCGTATCTGGTGGGCAACTGCCCGATGATCGTTGTCGGGAAGTTGTATATATGCTAGCTGCGCGGTAAACTATGATTGCGCGATGCAGGATTAGTGCGATACGTTGTTCGCATGTGGCGGTGTAGATGCCGCCACAGTCTTTTACATTTTTATTCAGGTATTAGTTTCATACAAATCGGGTATGAGTTTGGTAGCAAAAGTTGTTTGGAGTGACAAGTAGAATCACACCCCTGATGGACACAGCTGAATAAATCGCAACCCTGTTTATGTGAATATACCATTACCTACTTTTTTTTTTTCTTTGATTGGTATTTAAAAACTGTTTAACCTTGTTCTGGGAACCAGAAAAATTCAATTGATACGAAATAGGTAAGTACTTAGTTATTTGTTTATATAAATTAAAATAATGGATGAGATAAAACAAATCAATAATATTGTAGTGTGTAAAAACAATTTCTGACCATACCTTTTATTTTATTTTTTCCCCTAAAAAGATACATTCAAATTACTAGAAACTGTTGTGCATCGCATAATATTTATTTAATGTTTCTTACTTTTGGATCATACTCAAAATGAGTTTCAAGTCAGTAGGCTCTGCTAAGTGTACCATATTTTTCAAGTCTTCTGTAAATATCATATTTTCTTGGGATGTCGCAAATTCATTCATCTTAGTTCTGAACTTATCGGTATAACTGGTGAATTGCTCTTTAGCTCTTTTTCTCGTTTGTAAGAAGCCATCGATTCCTAACGCGGCAGGCGAGTAGAGGTTTTTGACTGGAAAGATAAAAGCTTCAGTAACACCAAAATGAATGTTTGTATATTAATTTTCTTTGTCGCTTGGAACACACATGCCAGAAAATTATTTGGACTGAAAATAAAGATCAGGAAGACGAATCTTATTTTTTTAATAAAATCACAAACCTTGAGTAACGTAAACGGTTCTATAGGGTGCTGATAAACGCAGATTTGAATAAAAACTAGTTCTCACAAGGGAATTCGCTATAATAGACATTTTATTACAAAAATTTAAAACCCGACTTTTTTTAGGTTATCCATAGGTTAAGCAAGCAAGAGAGAGAAAGAAAGTAGAGTGAGGGATCGCCGACTTTTGTTTATGGTTGTTTTGACAGTTGACACTGACAGCGAGGAGGGTCCATTCACCAAAAATGAAAATTAATAAATGTACAATACTGGGGGCAATGTCACGAGCTCATAGCAGCCAGGGCGAGCATGGCCTTCTGTGACATGTCATGAGTCACGCTATTTATCACATTTTGGGCGATAAAATCATTATGTCTTCAATGCTAGCACGGTGGCGTGAGATAATTCTCTCGACATGTGACATAACTTCTTGACGTTTAATTGGGACTCTTTATGTCTTATTTGCAAATACGGGCGCCGCCATTTTGTCACAAAGGTCACACTTTGACAGATCGTTATGAAAAATTTTTCACATTCGGTCAGAGGTGGTGATAAAAATTTTATGTTAATTACTGCAAAAAATGGCAGTAAATTATTTTAATTATGTTCTTGCCAGAAGGCAAGGCCTAAGAAAGTCTTGCGGAGAAACATTTTTTGGGCGATCTAAAATCGATAGGAACGTATGCAGGTAGTTAAGTATGACAACTAACTATTTATCAAGGGAAGACGATTTTTTTTTCACCATTGACCCATGTTCCTTTGGGTTTAATAGGTTTGGTTAAGTTATTATGCCCGCGTGGTGTATTACAGCCCACTACCTCTCGAAAACAGTTTGTTAGATAGATGAATTTATTTCTGCAAGTAGGTTTGTCCAACACTTTTACACGTCAAATTTTTTTTTTTTATCTAGATGAGGTCGGTGTTTCCTATCTGATTACTCTGAGAAGAAAGGCCGAAACAAACTCCGAGGTCACAGTCTCTTTTAAAGTCCAGACATAATCTTGGTCAGATCATGTGAAGACCATGTGGATTGATATTTGAACAGGTATTTTGAGGAAAGAACCACACAGATTGAGTGGACCTGTCCAGTCAGTGCGCGCATTTGTCAGTAATCGTGCAGCTCAACTAAAAACCTAGGGAGACCAACGATATGACGAACAATACCAAAGAAAGGACATTGGGTAGGCCACATAATTATTTAAACCGCCAGACCAAGATAAAGTTTAAAACTAACTGAGATAATAAAAAAGACACGAAAGTAAAAAAAAAACAATGACCCACATAGTCTGAACATTCGCAATAACAACAATAACATAATGCTTAATACGAAAAGATTCATGTCATTGTTTGTTTTACAGATCAAATGAGGACCATGTAGGTAGGTGTCTGAAATTGTATTTTGAGGAAAGAACCATGCAGATTTTAGAGGACCTTTCCAGTTGTGCACGCATTTGTAATTAATCGTGTAGCTCAGAACTTAAGGAGCTCAACGATTCGACGAACAATACCACAGAAAGGACATTTGGGTAAGCCGCATAAGTACTCAAACAACCAGATAAAAAAAAATACTAAGATAGACAAAATATAACCCACTAAGTCCTCACACAATTATTAAAATAATAATAATATTATACTACTTTCAAAGTAAGGAGCTTCACGGACGCTTTTTCCGGGCCCTACATGGACCCGATGTAGATCTTCTAGCGTCCGTAGCCTGGCTGCGTTTCGGTGACCTCTTTGTCTGTGCAATTATGGACGAAGTTATGATGACGAACAATTACCGGAGATTTATTGTGAAAGACGGCACGGTTGACATCTATAGGGCATGTCACCGTCCGGGGGAATCAATAAGACACATTATCTCCGATTGTTCTCGTCTAGCTAACGAAGAGTACTTGCATAGACACAACCTTGTAGCCAGGATTATCCATCAGCAACTTGCTCTGAAATACAGCCTAGTGGAATCGGAAGTGCCGTACTACAGGTACGTGCCCGACCCAGTTCTCGAAAATGGAAATATCACATTGTACTGGGATCAATCCATCATCACTGACGGGACTATTGTTGCCAATAAGCCTAATATAGTGGTGGTGGATCGAGTAGAGCGGCGCACAATGATTGTTGACATAACGGTCCCGCATGACGGTAACCTCGTGAAAGCCGAGAAAGATAAAGAAATCAAGTATCTTGATTTGGCTCGCGAGGTTGTCGACATGTGGGATGTGGACTCAGCAATCATTGTGCCGATAGTCGTGACAGCCAATGGCTTAATAGCCAAGAGCCTCGACAAACACCTGAGGAGGCTCTCGTTGGGCAGCTGGATCAAGGGCTTGATTCAGAAAGCGGTACTTCTGGACACGGCTCGCATTGTCAGGAGGTTCCTCTCTCTGGAGCCCTGACCGCCGGTAGCTTGGACCCTGTTCCCGATACCGGTGGGATACTATTTTTTATATTTTTAATTTTTTTTCAGATTGTTTAAAAAGTATTTAAAAATGCAATTGATAAGTTTGTTAAATTTAATAAAGGAGATAATATTATACTACAAAAAGTAAATATTCATGTCATTGTGTTTAGTATAATTGTGAAATGTCAACGTTTTTATAAAATTAAACAAAAAAAAAAAACATACGTATGCAAAAATTAGAGCAGGTCAGTCCCAAGCCTTTTTGTCCTCAATATAATCTTTAACGGTATAAAAAGCTTACTGGCACAACTTATGTTTAATCTTGAATTTATTAAGGCTTAGATCTTGAATATGGCTAGGAAGTTTTATTATATAAGCGTATACATTGACATATGAACGAGCCACCTCTTTTCTTGAGCGTTGTTTTATGTACAATAAATTTGTGTTTATTCCTAGTATTTATTTTTATAAGATTTTCAAAAATATACTGAGAAGGCACAGTCATTACATTAATTTCCTTAAATTTCTCTCTGAGAGTGTCTCGGACTTAATTGATCTAACAGCTCTTTTCTGCAAAACAAAATTAGTCTGAATGTCGGCGGCATTTCCCCACAACAAAATACCGTACGACATTACAATATGAAAATAGCTAAAGTATACTAAACGGGCCGTGTCTATGTGTTAAGAAGAGTAGAATAAAACCTGTGTATTAATACCTCTTTATCTTTTTTATAAACCTTTACTTTGTCATATTTAAATCCATAGCAACCGTTCTTTACTTGTAATATATTTTTCTTGTCAGTAGTTATATTCTTTGCACTGCAACCTACGTCCCTTATTTTAACTGTTAAATTAGTTTTAACATGGTAGCAGAGCGTGGTTTCCAGTGATTTAAAAAGGAAAAGTGTCAGAGTCTGTATCTTACCTATTTTTCTAAGCATTCCGGCAAGGAAATTTCAAAATGCAATCTCCAAGTTGTAAAATTGATATTGGCCACCTGGAAGGCACGAGAAAACTGGACTACGTGGAAATTTAAGGCTACGCTACTTCTTAGAGGTATGCCCGGTGATTTGGATGCGGTTACCGGTACACAAGTGAAACCCGTGAAACCTATTACCATCGAACTCCAAGAAATTTCTCAATACCAAACGACTCTTGATAAATACAACCAAATAGACAGTTCCGCGTTACTATTACTTACTGCGAATATGTCAGACGAAACTCTTCAAAAAAATCATGCGATTCAACTCGTCTAAAGATGTTTGGGATGAACTGCATCGTTTATTCGACGGCACATCTGAAGAAAAAAGTTACGCTCTTTGTATGGAGTTTTTCGGCTATCGTAAAGATCCGTCACATGACATTACGACTCATGTGTCCAAAATCAAAACCCTTTGGTCTGATTTAAAAGCTGAATTAATGAAGATAGAGAAGTACGACTTACCAGATATCCTCATAATCTGCAAGATTCTAGATACTCTAGGTACAGTCTTAAGTCAAAAAAGAAATGTGGATACTGTGGAAAAGTCGGTCATAAGGTCAGACAATGTCATAAATGGAAAGCTGACGGGAAACCATCCAAGCCAGAAAATTAACAGCCAAGAAATCTGAACTTAATGCTCTTGCCAGTTACCACCGACGTGAATTCAATGCTTACAAACTACGATACTACAAGTTGGTTCGTCGACAATGGAGCAACCAGTCATGTCACTTGTCGAAACGACTATTTTTCTAGTTTTCAGCCTTTTAATGATACTCGGACAGTGACAACAGCTAATGGAGCTACTGTCAAAGCTGTTGGCAAAGGTACTGTTGATTTAAAGACTGTTATCAATGGCAGAGAATCCGGATTAACACTCTGTGATGTATGGTACGTACCTGATATAAAGCGAAATCTATTTTCTGTATTGGCTGCTCAAGACAGACTTAACAATAGTGTTTTTATGTCTGAAAGGGATCAGTGTTTGCTGAAAGTTGCCGAACAGATAATACCGACTGGCAAAAGAGTCGAGAATGGAGGCTTGTATAAGCTTAATGTAGAGACTATTACATAGCCAACACCATCTTTAAACGTCTTTTCTACAGATAATTTGTTACAACTTTACCACGAACGATTAGTCCACCAGAACAAGAAACACGTTAAAGAAGTTATTGAAAAGGAACTCGGTATTAAAGTTCGTCTAGATTCTGAGTTATGTACTGGATGTATTTATGGAAAAACACACCGACAAGCATTTGGAACGAGAGAACGAGCTAAAGTACCTGGGGAAATTATACACGCTGATGTATGCGGTCCATTTCCACTTTCCTTCAATAAATTTCGCTACTTCGTTCTATTCAAAGACGATTACAGCAAATACCGACACGTTTATTTCATGCGACAGAAATCGGAAGTTCACCTAAAGCTTCGATACATGTTACAAGAATGTAAAGTGGCTGGATACACTGTTAAAGAATTTCGAGGGCGTCCGCCCTCCTCCGACGCCCGGTGCGTCTGCTGCGGGCGGGGTCGAGAGTCGAGATCTCTCTCTCCCTTTCCGCAGCCTCCTTCTGCGAGATGACTGTTTCACAGAAGGAAACCACCGCGTCCCAGGACTCGGCGCTGCCGACCATCGAACTCACTACGGTCGGCAGCGACAAGTCACTGCCTACTTCTGAGATGAGAGCACGGCGCGGCTCCTCCCAAGCGGCACACTCTGCCAGCGTATGCCACGCCGTGTCCTCCCGGCAGTCGACGCAGTGGTGACACCGAGCGTCCGGCTCCCTGTTTATGCGACACAGGTACTTCCCGAAGCAGCCATGCCCCGAGAGCATCTGCGCCGCCCGAATCGACAGGGAGCCGTGCCTTCTCCCGAGCCAGCGGTCGAGCACTGGCCGGATCGCCTCGATGGTGCTGAGGCCGGCGGTAGGGCGTGAAAGCCTCACCCGCCATTCCGCCACCAGGACCTCGCGGAGCTGCAACCGATGCTGCTCGATATGTTGCTGCATCGGTCCCTCGCCCCGCTCCCGCGCTGCCTCGCGCCACCGGTACAGTGACGCGAGCACCCTCGCTTCCAGGTCCCAGGGCGGTGATCCGGCCAGTGCACAACCCGCCTCGAAGGAGATCGTGCGATACCCCCGAATGACTCTGACGGCCATCGCCCGCTGCGGCTTGCGCAGGACAGCTATGCTGCCGGTTGTCAGGTCAGACGCCCAGATCGGCGCGGCGCTCCGTAGAGCGCCATGGATCGCACGATCCCCATATAGAGCCGCCTACAGGCGGCGCTCGGGCCCCCCAGATTGGGAAGCAGCGTTGCCAGCGCCCCGGCCGCGCCCAACAACTTGGGCGCCAGCCGCCGGAAGTGGGGTCCGAAGTCCCACCGGCTGTCGAGCTCCAATCCCAGATATTTCATGGTGGGCTCGACAGCGATCCGGACCCCCCCGACCACAATGTGTGATCCGGCCGGCGGCGCCCGCCGGGGGCCATGAAACACCATGGCCTCCGACTTGTTGAGGGCCACCTCCAGACCGAGGCGCCGTATGCGGCTCACCGTGAGTGAGACCGCCGCCGTCGCGGGCAACGCTGCCTCCCTGTGCGAACTCCCCCGGGCCGTGACCAGCGTGTCGTCCGCGTAACACGAGCCCTGATGAGCCTAGCTCAACTATGCCTCTCACATCGCCGGATCAAGTTGTGAGTCAGGAAGTAGAAACTAGCCAATATGACCATACTGAACCATCTCGACGTTCACTAGAAGATGCCCTAGATGATGATATTAATGATGAGACACCAGAAAACTTAGATGATATAGCTGAGATAACTGATAGGATGACTCTACGAGATAGAAGTCAGCGACCGCCTACTCGATTTGGAGATTATGTCATGATGTCAGCTGATGTTCTTATTGAGATCAATGAACCTAATACCTACAAAGAAGCAATAACTAGTCCGCATAAAGATCAGTGGGTCAAAGCAATGGGTAGTGAGGTGAAATCTTTAAAGGAAAACAAAACCTGGATACTGGTTGATCTTCCAAGAGATAGAAAGCCTGTAACTTGTAAATGGATTTATAAAATTAAAACCAATGCAGATGGCTCACTAGACAAATTCAAGGCAAGGCTAGTTGCTGGAGGATAAACGCAGAAAAAGGGCATCGACTATGATGAGACTTTCAGTCCAGTTGCTAAGATGACAACGATAAGATCGGTCCTAAGCGTTGCTGCAAATGAAGGTTTAAAACTCACACAGTTCGATGTATCAACTGCATTCCTGTATGGTTCATTGAATGAAGAAATTTACATGAAACAACCTGATGGGTATTCCGATGGATCGAATAAGGTGTGTAGACTCAAGAGAAGTCTATATCGTCTAAAGCAATCACCTCGGTGTTGGAATAAATGTATGGTGGATTATTTAAAAACAAATAGTTTTAAACAATGTGATACAGACCCCTGCCTATTTATCAGAAAACGTGGTAAAAACAAAATCATTCTTGCTCTCTACGTAGATGACGGCCTTATAGCTGCAACAAATCAAGATGATTCTGAAGAGTTCATTAGAGAGTTTAAAAAAAGGTACAATGTCACTATAAAAGATGCAACATATTTTCTTGGATTAGAAATAAAGGAGCAGAATGGAAATATACGAGTGTCACAGAAACACTACGCTCAGAAATTGATAGACCGCTTTGGTATGAGTGACTGCAAACCCGTTACCACGCCTATTCAAAAAGATGGACTGCCAGAACAGAATAAAGAGTTGGTAGAACCTACGTCGTTTCTGTATAGAGAAGCTGTGGGTGCACTTGCATACCTGACTATTGGAACCAGATCTGACTTAGCATACGCTGTAAGCGTTGTTTCCCGAACTTTAGAAGACCCTTCTAAAGAGGACATGCAAAAGGTAAAACGTATCCTAAGATATATAAAAGGAACTCTGGATTGGTTCTGGAGGAGCAATATCTTGGACAAGTCGACGACAAACATGTGTAGCAATATCAAGTACCGAAGCCGAATTGGTTGCTGCAAGTGAAGCGGCCCGAGAGATTGTCTGGATCAAAAGACTCTTTGGTGAAATATCTAACTTGAAGGAGATACCGAAGTTGAAAGTCGATAATGATGCCGCCATAAAGATCTCACATAACCCAGAGCTTCACAGAAGAACCAAGCATATTGCAATTAGACATTTTTATGTCAGAGAACTCGTTGCTGATGGTGAAATATGTGTGGAATATGTTCCCAGCGAATTTCAACTAGCTGATTTACTGACCAAAGCATTACATAAGCCACGGATTGTATTAATCACAATGCAGATGCGTTTGATAGCGTTAGGGTTGCCAAAAAGAGGAGGATGTTAAGAAGAGTAGAATAAAACCTGTGTATTAATACCTCTTTATCGTTTTTTATAAACCTTTACTTTGTCATATTTAAATCCATAGCAACCGTTCTTTACTTGTAATATATTTTTCTTGTCACTGCAACCTACGTTCCTTATTTTAACTGTTAAATTAGTTTTAACACTATGTCAGTTAAATAACGATTTTTTCTAACAGCGTATGGTGCGGAGCTTAGCTTTTTTGACAATTTATTAATATGTGGGCCCCACTGAAGCTTAGCATCCAAAGTTAAGCCCAAGAATACCATGCTGTCTTCAGTCATTTGGTCTTCTTTTCATTAAGAAGTAAATTATTAACTTTGAACCAGTGAACTATTTTTGAGATCGCGTTATTTACATCGTCAGTAAGTTTAAACAAAAGTGAAGTATCATCCGCAAACAACACTATGTCATGATTATCCTTTATGAGGTAAGGCAAGTCATTAATAATAAGAAACAAGAAAGGTCCAAGAATTGAGCCCTGTGGAACTCTCATTGTTAGGATAGATCCGGGAGATCTTTCTCCATTAACGTCTACGCTCTGAATCCTATTACTTATGAATGAAGTAAGAAGATCCAGAGCGGTGTTTCTGATCACGTAGTGGCGGAGTTTCCTGATTAACGTTTTATGAAGAACGCAATCGAAGTTGATAAAGTTACTTATTGTGTGTATTAATATACACACAATGATAAACTTTAACCACTATATATATACACTGCACACACTATTTATATTTATTTTTCTCTCAGTTTACGGGTTGGGCCACATTTTGTGGTAGAGAAACTGTCGAAGAGACCAACGAGAATGTAAGTGAAAGAAAACTATACCTAGCCTACTGTGTGCTTAGTGCGAGTTTTTTTTACGCATCGAGTGCGTTAACGTTTACGCAGATTACTATGGCGCTGGGTAAGCGCCACCTAGCGTCATACGCGAGAACAAAATTTTGTGAGTGTCAGTTTTAAAATTAACGCCGTCACCAGTGACGAGCGAGTCCCACTCGAAAGTGAGGATCGTTTGGAGCGTAACCGTTTACGTTTGCATGTTATCGTGAGTGTAAGTTACAATTTTGACAGTTTTGACAGCTCGAATACGAAACGCAGTCGCTTGCGAGCGCGTTAAGTTGTCACTTTAGATTTTGTCGTGAGAGCGTTGTGAGAGTGGTGAATTATCAAAGTGATATAATTTAAATTCATATTGTGATTAAAAATAACAATGGCATCTCGTGTGTATTTCGCTTGGAGGATGTTTGAGACCGCAAGAGCACAAGATGAGCGTAATCTAACGTCCATTGGTCGTACAAGAGCACGTATCTCGAGCAATCCGCTCAGAGACCTTCCGTAGGTTGAATTTAAGAGAAGATATCGGCTTCCTGAGGCAGCTGGCTGGTTCAAAGTCTTCTCAACGGGTATCCTTGGAAGATAAGGTAATCATACACCTAGTAATTTTGAAACACACTTTTTTCCATCTGCCCCCTGCCACTATGTAAGGACTTGCATTTTATATAACATTTGTTATTTTAGGTACTCACAGCCATTTCTTATGCAACTGGGTCTTACCAGCGCCCGGTGGGAGTTGCTAAAAACGTATCACAAAAAATGTGCAGTGTCTACATTGAATAAGTTACCAAGGCCCTGACCCATAAGAACATAGTAGGAAAATATATCCGGTTTCCTAATTCATCAATTGCCAGACAAGCAATCAGTCAAAGGTATGGTCTACATGATTTATATACTGTAAATATACAATATCAATATCATTGTTGCTTGAAATGCACCTGTGTTTCAGGTTTTGTGCAATTTATGGAATACCTGGAGTAATTGGGTGTATTGATTGTAGCCATTTTAGAATATTTGGTCCTCCAAAAGATGAAGAACAGCTGTATTATTGTACAAGTACAAGCACTATCATTCAATAAATGTTCAAATATGATTTATTCTTACCTACCTAGGTATAAGATTTTTTGTATCTGTATTTTTATTTTACAGTTATGTGATGACCAATATAGAATTATAAATGTAAATTCCAAATTTGGAGGTGCAAATCACAATTCTTTTATATGGGAAAGCATGACATCAACCATTATAAAAAAAAATGCAGTCATTGCACCAAAATGGGGAAATAGTGTAGTGTAGCTTTTAGGTAAGCTCTTCCCTATCAAAAACTGTTTGGACAACATTGCATTAAGCTAAGGCAAAATTAACTAATACGTTGATCATCATTTTAGGAGACTCTGGTTATCCACAACAACCATGGCTGATGACTCCGATTTTAGATGCTGCTCCAAACACCTTGCAAGCCAATTACAACCATAAGCATGTGGCAGCCAGAGTTGTCATAGAAAATACATTTGGAGGTTTGAAGAATCGATGGCGATGTCTTAACAAAGATAGAGTGCTTCACTACAAGGGACTTAAATGTGCTAGAATTATTCAAGCCTGCTGCGTTTTACATAACATTGGCATTGATCTTAATGTTGTAGAAGAAGAGGACATCACTGGTAATAATTTGATTAATCAATCAATGGCACAAATGAGTATTGAATACTAAATTATATTACTTGATAGGTTTGGAACATGAAGAACAAGAAAACGAAGAGCCCATTCACACAGAAATATATATATAATAGGTGTATCAATAGAATATAATAGATGAAATAGAATATAAAAGATAGAAATACTTGTAAAAAGTGTAATGTTTTATTCTATTTTACTAATAATTATAATGAGGGAATGAATGAGTGGAGTGATCTCTGTTAGTTATTTACATTATTTCAACTGTACTATTACAGTCTCAAGAATTATATAATTTCATAGCACATGTGAGTAGGTACCATGTTCCTACTATGAATCTTGCTGATGGTAGTGACACATGTCGCATCCCTCAAATCCCCTGAAATGCTTGGCATTTTTTACTCTTGTTAAATTTCTATAATCATAGATTAGATTTTAGATTTCTAGATATGTTAAGGCATTGTAATAAGTAACTGTTTGTTTTAGAATAAAATTATGAAACTTATATACTTAACAATATTATTACATGTGTACTTTCTGATATTTAATTTTTAACTCACACACTGATCCATTGTTGTTAATTATATCATTACATCAATAGTATGTCTGCTAGTATTACTTTGTTGTACCTATTATATGTAGTGTTATTTTGGGTGCATCATCCTCCAACAAAATATTGTAAAACTTATATTTGAAAAGAGCAACTATGGAGTTTCTTGTCCGTTCTTTTGGAGCTCATAGTAAACTGAAGCTAACCTACTTGAATATTTATTAGAGGAACTGTATTAAAAGACCAAAAACTTAGGTTGCAATAGTTTTATTAATATAATTGATTATAGAAATTATGGTTCAAGCTGTATGCTTAGTGCGAGTGACATACTAAAATTCGAGTAACGTCTCGATCGCGTAAATCGAGTTAACTTCAAACGCGTCGACCACCGTTGTCTTGCGAGTGTGAGTCTCATTACAGTCAACGATTCGCTTCGCGTTAATTCACCGTGAGAAGTGACGATTGGTGAACGAACGAACGAACGAGCATTAGTAACCGGCCAAAATAAATTGACATTTGTATTTTGTGTTCTTAATAGAAGCGACTGCCTATTCAAATAGTCGGGTTATAAGTCAAGTTATAAGACGTTTTGTAAACAAGTTTGTTTTTGTTGTAATAAGGATAAAGTTTTTAATATTATTGTTGAAAATGAAGTCTAGCTCGTCCCAATTTGAAATGATGGTGACCTATATGGAGCAGTAAGTGTAATTTAATTTGGTGTGTTGGTGTGAAGTTTGTAAACCTATGTTGTTATTTTTTAGGAATGGAGATCTAAACAAATTATCTACCTTTAATGCCCGAGGTAGGATAACGAGAATACGGAATTGGAAGGAATTGATTGCATTGTTAAACAGTGTGAACTCGAGGTTCAACTCGTAGACGAGCGAGGCCAGCACAGACCGAGCAGGCAGCACAGCACTTTATCCAAGCTTATTCATTTTGGTGAAATTTCAAAGAACAGCAAGCAGCACAGAGACAACGTCAGATTGAGAAGAGAGCATAGTAGAATAAGGGAAATGGAGGCACAGGCTCAGAGGAACTGGCAAGCAATAGGCGGTAGAGTTGTGAATGTTTTGGAACAACTAGCTGATTGATAAATATTGCAAAGATTAATAACTAAAATTAATCTTTACAATATTTCTCAGGTACGTTATGTTACTTTTAGAATAGAGGGCTTTGTCCAGCCGTCGGACAGTGGGCTGGTAATATTATTAGTTTATATAAAATAGATTTATTATTCACTCAGTGACCTAGAATCGCGCTTATCTCGCGATAGCAAAAACTTAAGTGTTTCCTATGTTTGTTTCTTATTCTATGGAGTTCAAAAATGTTTAGATTTTGTTCAAGAGGGCAATTCATTGTTTAAGAACGCACTATGAAGAACTCTTAATTTTTTTATGGAATTTTGTCCCTTGAGTGATATACGATGTTATTCCACATGATGCATGCAATTATCATTCTACAAATTGGAGTGTTTTACTTGTTGACTGTTTATGTTACTTTAAAAGCTGAAACTATGATGAAGACCGAACTCCTCTGTGATGATCGTTATTTTGGACTTATACTGGACTTCACCACCTAATGTTTTCCTTTGTACAAATTAAATGCTACATAATGCTTAGAACCAAATGACTAATTATATTATTAAGCTTAGTTAAAGCAGGTGTGTAGAGATTTTATTTGTTTTGGTTGTGTGTGTGTGTGTTGTGTCAACTTGTTATAGTATACCTGTCTAATAATTTGAAGTGATGTAAAAATAAAATTAAAAAACCAGCTTGAACCATAATTTCTATAATCAACCATATTAATAAAACTATTGCAACCTAAGTTTTTGGTCTTTTAATACAGTTCCTCTAATTAATATTCAAGTAGGTTAGCTTCAGTTTACTATGCTCTTTTCAAATATAAGTTTTCCAATATTTTGTTTATGTACATTAATCAATTGATTATGTGTGAGGATGATGCACCCAAAATAACACTACATATAATAGGTACAACAAAGTAATACCAGCAGACATACTATTGATGTAATGATATAATTAACAACAATGGATCAGTGTGTGAGTTAAAAATTTAATATCAGAAAGTACACTTGTAATAATATTGTTAAATAAATAAGTTTCATAATTTTATTCTAAAACAAACAGTTACTTATTACAATGCCTTAACATATCTAGAAATCTAAAATCTAATCTATGATTATAGAAATTAAACAAGAGTTATAAATGCCAAGCATTTCAGGGGATTTGAGGGATGCAACATGTGTCACTACCATCAGCAAGATTCATAGTAGGAACATGGTACCTACTCACATGTGCTATGAAATTATATAATTCTTTAAGAGACTGAAATAGTACAGCTGAAATAATGTAAATAACTAACAGAGATCACTCATTCATTCCCTCATTATAAATATTAGTAAAATAGAATAAAACATTACACTTTTTACAAGTATTTCTATCTTTTATATTCTATTTCATCTATTATATTCTATTGATACACCTATTATATATATATTTCTGTGTGAATGGGCTCTTCGTTTTCTTGTTCTTCATGTTCCAAACCTATCAAGTAATATAATTTAGTATTCAATACTCATTTGTGCCATTGATTGATTATTCAAATTATTACCAGTGATGTCCTCTTCTTCTACAACATTAAGATCAATGCCGATGTTATGTAAAACGCAGCAGACTTGAATAATTCTAGCACATTTAAGTCCCTTGTAGTGAAGCACTCTATCTTTGTTAAGACATCGCCATCGATTCTTCAAACGTCCAAATGTATTTTCTATGACAACTCTGGCTGCCACATGCTTATGGTTGTAATTGGCTTGCAAGGTGTTTGGCGCAGCGTCTAAAATCGGAGTCATCAGCCATGGTTGTTGTGGATAACCAGAGTCTCCTAAAATGATGATCAATGTATTAGTTAATTTTGCCTTAGCTTAATGCAATGTTGTTCAAACAGTTTTTGATAGGTAAGAGCTTACCTAAAAGCTACACTCCCCATTTTGGTGCAATGACTGCATTTTATTTTAAAATGGTTGATATCACTGCTTTTCCATATAAAAGAATTGTGATTTGCACCTCCAAATTTGGAATTTACATTTATAATTCTATATTGGTCATCACTTATCTGTAAAATAAAAATACAGTTAAGAAAAAATCTTATAGGTAGGTAAGAATAAATCATATCTAATTACCTACATAATATTTACCATTTGAACATTTATTGAATGATAGTGCTTGTACTTGTACAATAATACAGATGTTCTTCATCTTTTGGTGGACCAAATATTCTAAAATGGCTACAATCAATACACCCAATTACTCCAGGTATTCCATAAATTGCACAAAACCTAAAACACAGGTGCATTTGAAGCAACAATGATATTGATATTGTATATTTACAGTATATAAATCATGTAGACCATACCTTTGACTGTTTGCTTGTCTGGCAATTGATGAATTAGGAAATCGGATATATTTTCCTACTATGTTCTTATGGGTCAGAGCCTTGGTAACTTATTCAATGTAGACACTGCACATTTTTTGTGATACGATTTTAGCAACTCCCACCGGGCGCTGGTAAGACCCACTTGCATAAGAAATGGCTGTGAGTACCTAAAATAACAAATGTTATATAAAATGCATGTCCTTACATAGTGGCAGGGGGCAGATGGAAATACCTTATCTTCCAAGGATACCCGTTGAGAAGACTTTGAACCAGCCAGCTGCCTCAGGAAGCCGATATCTTCTCTTAAATTCACCCTCCGGAAGGTCTCTAAGCGGATTGCTCGAGATACGTGCTCTTGCACGACCAATGGACGTTAGATTACGCTCATCTTGTGCTCTTGCGGTCTCAAACATCCTCCAAGCGAAATACACACGAGATGCCATTGTTATTTTTTATCACAATATGAAATTAAATTATATCACTTTGTTATTTCACCACTCTCACAACGCTCTCACGACAAAATCTAAAGTGACAACTTTACGCGCTCGCAAGCGACTGCGTTTCGTATTCTAGCTGTCAAAACTGTCAAAATTGTAACTTACACTCACGATAACATGCAAACGTAAACGTTTACGCTCCAAACGATCCTCATTTTCGAGTGGGCCTCGCTCGTCTCTGGTGACGGCGTTAATTTTAAAACTGACACTCACAAAATTTTGTTCTCGCGTATGACGCTAGGTGGCGCTTACCCAGCGCCATGGTAATCTGCGTAAACGTTAACGCACTCGATGCGTAAAAAAAACTCGCACTAAGCACACTGGTTTTTTATTTTATTTTTTACATCACTTCAAATTATTAGACAGGTATACTATAACAAGTTGACTTGGTTGTGTGTTGTACACACACAACCAAAACAAATAAAATCTCTACACACCTGCTTTAACTAAGCTTAATAATATAATTAGTCATTTGGTTCTAAGCATTACGTAGCATTTAATTTGTACAAAGGAAAACATTAGGTGGTGAAGTCCAGTATAAGTCCAAAATAACGATCATCACAGAGGAGTTCGGACTTCATCATAGTTTCAGCTTTTAAAGTAACATAAACAGTCAACAAGTAAAACACTCCAATTTGTAGAATGATAATTGCATGCATCATGTGGAATAACATCGTATATCACTCAAGGGACAAAATTCCATAAAAAAAATTAAGAGTTCTTCATAGTGCGTTCTTAAACAATGAATTGCCCTTTTGAACAAAATCTAAACATTTTTGAACCCCATAGAATAAGAAACAAACATAGGAAACACTTAAGTTTTTGCTATCGCGAGATAAGCGCGATTCTATGTCACTGAGTGAATAATAAATCTATTTTATATAAACTAATAATATTACCAGCCGACTGTCCGACGGCTGGACAAAGCCCTCTATTCTAAAAGTAACATAACGTAGGTACCTGAGAAATATTGTAAAGATTAATTTTAGTTATTAATCTTTGCAATATTTATCAATCAGCTAGTTGTTCCAAAACATTCACAACTCTACCGCCTATTGCTTGCCAGTTCCTCTGAGCCTGTGCCTCCATTTCCCTTATTCTACTTTGCTCTCTTCTTAATCTGACGTTGTCTCTGTGCTGCTTGCTGTTCTTTGAAATTTCACCAAAATGAATAAGCTTGGACAAAGTGCTGTGTTGCCTGCTCGGTCTGTGCTGGCCTCGCTCGTCTACGAGTTGAACCTCGAGTTCACACTGTTTAACAATGCAATCAATTCCTTCCAATTCCGTATTCTCGTTATCCTACCTCGGGCATTAAAGGCAGATAATTTGTTTAGATCTCCATTCCTAAAAAATAACAACATAGTTTTACAAACTTCACAAGTTGGATTACTATTTCACTACACACCAAATTAAATTACACTTACTGCTCCATATAGGTCACCATCATTTCAAATTGGGACGGGCTAGACTTCATTTTCAACAATAATATTAAAAACTTTATCCCTAATACAATAAAAACAAACTTGTTTACAAAACGTCTTCTAACTTGACTTATAACCCGACTATTTGAATAGGCAGTCGCTTCTATTAAGAACACAAAATACAAATGTCAATTTATTTTGGCCGGTTACTAATGTTCGTTCGTTCGTTCGTTCACCAATCGTCACTTCTCACGGTGAATTAACGCAAAGCGAATCGTTGACTGTAATGAGACTCACACTCGCAAGATAACGGTGGTCGACGCGTTTGAAGTTAACTCGATTTACGCGATCGAGACGTTACTCGAATTTTAGTATGTCACTCGCACTAAGCATACAGTACAAAAAATATGACGTAACAATACAAATGGAGGTGTTTACGTGAAAATGTAAATTTTTGTTTTACCATTTTATTGTTTGATTGTTACCGTAAATTCAATTAAAATTGGCGTAATCATAGTGATAGACTTTCAAGTTGAAAATGAAGTGAAATACTTTGTGAGGTTATAATAATTTAGTGTGACACGAAATGTAACGATGAATTGATTTGATGAATCATCTTGGAATTAGACTTTTTAAACAATTCAAGAAATTGTGAAAGTTAACAATAAATTGTGTAACGCAAGAAACCACTTGGCAATTAATACTGAAAGGTTTCCTGTGTTACACAACTTTCCATCTTGCCTTACAAGTTTTGGTATTCATAACATGAATTTCTGTATTTTTAGAACATTTAAAATTTTACCTAAATGCTTGATATATTTAAGAACAGAAAGTAAGCATTAGAGTAATTAAAATGTAATTTACATTCTCGGAATCTGTAATAATTTTGTGATAACCGCATGATTGATTATAAATGTTTAATCAGCAAGTTTTCATTTCATGCTATGAATACTGTTTCAATAAACCAACTATTCTTAATATCTACATGTTTGCTAAAACAAGCATGTTCATATTAAGAATCAAAAGTAAATACAGGCTTGTGTATACAAAAAACTTGTAAAAATTGTATTGGTGTAATAATTCCGTATTTCACTAATTAGCACAATTTTTTCTAGCTAGCACATAGACATTTTGGTTTCAAGTCCATAACAAGTAAATAGTCATGGACGGAAGTGTTAAGTGACACTTGATCACAGGAACTGTGACTGGACAAATATAATATGATGGACAATATAAAATGAGATGAGAGGTCAGCAATTAACATGAAAAGTATTGACCACTGAGTAATGTTGGACCTGATGATAGTGGCAGGGTGGAAATGTAATCAAAGATATAGTTAACAATACTTATGTCTAGATGCGCAAGCAGTCAACTTCATGAGGGTTTTGAAATGTCCTATTTACACTCTTTATCATTACAATGCTCAGGGTCTTTGAACAACTTTCATGAAAGTGACAGAAGGCGCATGCTTTTAATACACACATGTATTTTTTATATATCCCACCTACTTCAAACCCTTTTTATTGAATGTTGGCTTCAGTAGGTCTAATATAATTTGTTGAGATTAATAAGGACATTGTATCTTTACAGATAAGTGGTGCTGTTCTTACAGAATTTATAAAGTGCTAATTAAATTATTAGGAGTTGAAATGGCTGACAGTTACAGTAGACATTCTCGAAGCAAATCAACAAGATATCAACAAAAAGACAAAGACACTATGATGAAATCCAAATCTAGGAGATCTAATTATTCTGATCATAAATATCACCATGAGGAGTCAAAAACACCTCCATTACCAACCAGAAGTACCTCCACATTAGAAGAATTGTTACAAAAAAGGGAATCTCTTAAACTGGAACTAAAAAACATTGTAAAACATTCTGACACTTCAGCAAGTAAAGAAAGCAAAAAACGTAAGCATTCCAAAGAAGACTATGCTTATGAAATAATTAGTAATAAAAAAAGTTACAAGGAGACTGTGACTAAACCCAAAATAAATTCTAAAAGAAAATCTATTCATGAATCTTCACCAGAACTAGATCATACACAAGCAGATTCAGAAGATGAGGAAAGTATTATTGAGCTAAGAAGGCAACAACGTAAACAACTTCTAGAAAAGTTCAAGGTTTCTCATGATAAAAGCACTGGAAGCAATGAATCAAACAATAAGAATGTTTGTTCTGAAGCTAAAAGCAACAAAAATGTTAAAGACAACCAGGTTGATCAAAATATTCCAAAACAAATGACAGACATGTTTTCAGAAAAAGATGAGTTCGATTCTAACAACAGTACATCAAATAATGTAACTCATAACAACAACGAAGCTAATTTAAATTTAACTGATAATTGGGATGATCCAGATGGATACTACAATATACGTATTGGAGATGTTATCCACAATAGATACACCATTAAAAGTATTTTAGGACAAGGAGTGTTTGCTAATGTTGTTCGAGCTCAAGATAACACAGAGGGAAATGATTATGTGGCCATTAAAATAATTAGAAACAATGAATTAATGTATAAAACAAGTCTAAAGGAGATAGCCATTTTAAAAGAAATAAGGGCAGCTGACCCTGACAACAAATATCATTGTGTTCAGTTCTTTGGCCAGTTTATGCACAAAGGACATCTTTGTCTTTTACTAGAATCTCTGCACATGGATTTAAGAGGCGTCATTAAGAAGTATGGCAAAAATCATGGTATCAACATAAAAGCATTAATAAGTTACAGCAGACAGTTACTTCTGGCATTAAGACTTCTCAAGAAACTTGGAATTATTCATGCTGATATCAAACCTGATAATATTTTGGTGAATGAAAAGAAAAATGTCTTAAAGTTGTGTGATTTTGGGTCAGCAGCAAAAAGTGATGACAATGAGCCAACACCCTATCTAGTTTCAAGGTTTTACAGAGCACCCGAAATCATTCTTGGTGTACCATACAAACATGGTGTTGATGTATGGTCAGCAGCATGTACCATTTTTGAAATGGCTACTGGGAAAATTATGTTTACGGGAAGTTCCAATAATAAGATGTTAAAATGTTTTATGGATTTAAAAGGAAAATTTTCTAGCAAGCTTGTAAGACGCGGTAAATTCAAAGATCAGCATTTTAATTACATAAACAACTTCCTTCTTCATAAAAAAGATGAATTTACTGGCAGAGAAAAAGTTGTTGAAATGAGTAATATCATTATTAGTCGAGATTTACTTTATGAACTCAAAAAATCATATAAGAATGTATTTGTGAATGAAGAAAGAAAAGTTGCACAACTCAAAGACTTGCTTGATAAGATGACAATGCTAGATTCTAGTCAAAGAGTTTCAGTGACTGACTGCTTGAAGCATCCTTTCATTTTAGAGGAATTAGAGAAAGATGCATGTAAAATAAATAAATAAAGCTGTTTATTTTGTTACATTAAGAAAGTTTAATAAAAACAAATTTTCAATAAAAGTATTTCTTTTATTAACTTCTAAGAGACGAAAACAACAAAAATAATATATGCCATCAACCAAAATATCACTTAAAGTTTTCATAAATGGACTATCACAATTTTTAAAAGGAAAATTTGACTTGGTCATCAATGGTAATAAAACTGCTGTAGTGAATTGACATGACCACTTCAGACCTCTTATTCCGAGAGTATTTTATAATAATCACTAAACCAAAATGAGTACATGGATCAGATAATTGTAATTTGATTTTAAACAAATAGGCTTATTATATACAGCTTTTTATGAAGTGCTTCTGTATGAAAATGATCTGTATTTACTGTCCAGTTAAACTATGACATAGTGTTTCTAAATTTAATAAAATTTATTTAGAGGTGGGAAACGTAAATAATGTTGGTAACGAAATTGGAGTTGGCAAATAGTACTTGCTTATTTAAGTAGTCAAAATTTTAGATGATTGTTACAAATTAACATAAAATTGTAAATATCAATTGGATCACCACTAAAGATATACTTATAAATTACAATAGAGCCTTCTTTAAACTATAAAAAACATTTCATACTTCCATTTTTCGCCATGTTGCTAGGTAATCACTCAACTCCATTAAAAAAATATATAACAAAAGTAAGTAGATATAATGCATCACAGTACAATAACAAACAAACCAATAATGTATATGTTACCGGCAAAGTCGGCAGTAGTTGGTATAACGAGTTGAGTCTAACCTAACTGCCTTGACACTTCGTGAATAAACAGCATTCGCTTTTTTAGATCACTACCTCTTTCGAAGCATGCATTCTGTATTTTTTTGTAATTTTTACTAGATGATATACGAGGGCTGCACTAAAAGTATCGGCAATGGAATATTTCGACTGTTCCTGTCATATTAAAATATTTTTAATTGAAAACTCCTTGGTTTTAAAAATCGAATATCATTTATTTATTTAAAAAAAGATTCTCGGTCTTATCACAAGGTTTTGTCAAACTTGTTTAGTCGTTGAGAAAATGGAATTGACTCGAGAAAATTCAAGAGCGATGATTTATTATGACTTTCTGGTTTAACACAAAAGCAGTGTTGACCGGATGATTTCTGCATTTGGTGATGAAGCCCCATCCAAAACCACAATTTATCGCTGGTGTGCTGAATTTCAGCGTGGACGTGTCAAGCTCAGTGATGATCCCCGTCAAGGTCGTCCAAAAACTGCAGTCACCCAAGAAAACTTTGATGCTGTGCGTAAGCTGATTGAGCAAGATCGACATGTGACATACCGCGAAATTCAGGCAACTTTGGACATTGGCATGAGTCAAAACAAATAATCTTGCATGAACAATTAGGTGTAAAAAAGTTGTTTTCCCTATGGATACCGCATTCGCTGTGTGAAGAGCAAAAAGCGGCTCGCGTTACTTGGTGCATCAGAACTCTCGAAAGATTCTACTCAGGATCCTCAAATGCTGTATACAACATCGTATCAGGTGACGAATCCTGGATATACGCGTACGAACCCGAAACAAAAAACCAGTCACGAGTTTGGGTGTTCGAAAATGAGTTAAAACCAACAAAAATTGTTCGTTCACGGAGTGTTGCAAAAAAAATGGTGGCCACGTTTGTCTCCAAAACCGAATGGTATGCTAGCATTTGTTTGCCACAGGTCGCTTCTGAACTTTGTAAAGAGAACTGCAACCGCCGCATCATCCTCCATCACGACAATGCGAGTTCTCACACCGCACACAGAACAAAAGAGTTTTTAGAGCAAGAAAACAGAATTATTAGACCATCCGCCGTACAGCCCCGACCTAAGCCCTAATGATTTCTATACTTTCCCTAAAATAAAGAATAAATTGCGTGGACAGAGATTTTCATCACCTGAAGAAGCTGTGGACGCCTACAAAACGGCCATTTTGGAGACCCCAACTTCCGAATGGAATGGTTGCTTCAATGATTGGTTCCATCGTATGGAAAAATGTGTCAAATTTCGCGGAGAATACTTCGAAAAGCAATAAATACATTTTTAAATAGTAATGTTGTGTCACTTCCTTGATTCCCGAAATTTTCAGTGCCGCCCTCGTATGCGAAAAAATTCTTTACTATAATAATAATAACTAATAAAACTGGGTGTGCTAATTACCGAGCCAAAATTTACGCGATGCCAATCTGGTGCCGAGCAGATAAGTGTGCAAAGACCCATAACATTAATTACTCCATAACCAATCGGTTCCCAAGGATGGTCTAATAGAATGGTCTAGAATATGTGACTCGGCTTTACGATGTATATTAAAACACCCGTTTTTAATTTTAATAAACCATAATTATTTTGAATTAAAATAACTGATTCATTGGCAATGTATCCCAAACATCCTATAAGTGTTGTACAATACAACTTACAGACTTTGCCGGTACAATAACAACTTATCCCACACTTTTAGAACAAATTATCTCTAATAATAAAGATCTGTAGCACATTTTACAGAATAAAAGAGATTTTTTTACAACAGTTCCCTAATACTTGAAGTATGAATACTGTAGCAATGAGTAAAGGTCTAATTTAAGTTATCCTTACAGTTCATTTAAAACTAAGTACAGCCAAACACTGAAATGAATAAATGAATACTAGGTTTCAATAATGATTGCTTTAAACAAATAAGTTATTTATTTTTCAACACACTTGCTCATAAAGTGGCTCTATGGTCACCGCAATTAGGCACAGAATGACACCCATAATCAAACTGTGACTTTTTCATTGCTATAACTCACTAGTGAGTTATAGTTTTTTTTTTATTGGTGGAGTGGCGTTGTTCTTAAATCATTTTCTTCGTAACTAGTACTTGTAGACATTTAAATGAATAAATAACTATAAATTCAAGAGTGAAAGATGTTTCGCTATTGCGGGAAAAATTAATGAGTTTTCCTATGCGCGCGCATTGCGATCGGCCAAAGACTAAAGGGATGAGGTTTTTTTTTTATTTTCCGCGCATAGGGTTTGCGCCTATTCTGCCACGTACAAAATGGGGAATTAAAAGTTTTCTTCTATTTCAGAGAAAACAAAAGTTATATTTGAGTGAAAGTTTTATTTATTAAACTCGTACGAGTTAAAATTATCTATTTAAATAAGAAGTTGCATCAAATGAGCAAGAAATAGGAACATTAATTTATTTGTTCTATTGAACACGTTATTTTTTTGAATAAAATTAGTTTTTATTGATATTTTATTCACAAGAGTGTTGAAAAACGTCGTATGATACACGTGTGTATTGATAATTACCGTCCTCGGCGGTAATCACCAATGTTACACACTAGTACCATAATGCACTATTATACCAGATATGTTCGGTGAGTTAAACTATAATAATAAACGATATGGTCAATTTAAAGTCAAATTGGTTTTCCCTACATACCCAACGTGAACCAATCAGTCGATTAAATTCTTCTCATGTATATTTCATTCCTATGTAGTCATAGGCATACCCAATAATGTACAATCACAAGTGCTACAGAATTATTCAGTGGTAAATAATATTTGACTTTAAGGGTTTCTGAATAAACCTTTGCCAAGCTGCCGCATACAACTAGTTCTTTTCTTGCAATATCTAAAAACTGAACAAGGCAACTAAATATAAAATCACAAGACAAGTCACTACTGTCACAGTAACTTTTATAATAAATCTACATTTTAACCACTATCATTTATAATCTAATGTCAAAATCTTATGGATGGAGCCATTACATAACGAATTAGGTAGTATAGTTAGCAAAATGGGTTGAATCGCAGTCTCAATGAATTCGATTTGATCACTGGCTTTACTTATCACAAAAGAAATTATACGCAGACCACATAATTGTGTTGGTAAACATTAAAGAATTACATAGGAGATTCATGATAGTAGAAAATAATATCACCTAACTATGTATGTATTAAAACTTTCTTTAGTTTCTATCTTTACGCGACTCTAATTATATAGTTAATGTTTTTCTTTGGATGTGTGGAATGGGATAACACAACGACGAGCTTTTTATAGTGTCGTGATTGTTGTTATGTTGAGGGCATGTTTTGGCTCTGAAAGCCCGAGTTTGCAGCGCCGATCTCTATAGACTGTCCGGACGCTATCGAGTCGGGGCTCTGCAGCGACGCGCTGTAAACTGGGTTCATGGGAGTAGTCCCACCGGCCTCGAACAAAGTGCTGTCGTAAACACTGTTGCTCTGCTGAAAAATACAAACATTTGAGATTCAACTAGAAAATGGTACGATTTTTTTAGGAAGATATGGAAAAAGATTTTTAGTTTCACAATCAGTCATTTGGCTCCTACCGAAGGGTTTTTTTTGTGATTATCATGTTTTATTCATTCTGATTTTGTGGAATACAGTAATTAAGAGTGAAAAATATTATCTTTCACTGTTAATTACTTATTTCAAGTGATGACGACTCGAGCGAGATGCAAATAAGGAATATTAATATTACCTGATAAATGTAATCAGAATCTGTTTTGAGTGAGCTGAAGCTCTGTTGGTGCGGCAAGGAAACCTGATCTTCGTCCATAGGCTCGTCCATTTGAGCCTTGTACGAGAACATGATGGTTGGTTGAGATACACTGAAACCACAAATTTGATAAAATGTCAAATGTATTGTAAAATTTTAAATGTAATTGTGTGTTGATGTGTTGTGTGAATTTTTACTTCCGTGCAAACGTAGGTTATGCGACGAATAATATTTTTTTGAGCTGTTAAACTATTGTTTTATCATGATACCTACTATTTTATTTGTTTTTTTTTATCAAGTCTCTTCTTTGAACATTTGAGAATACACTTTGCTGGCTGTTTTAGGTGTCCTACGTTTGGGCAGCGCCTTAAGTTTCTAACATGTACGGTCAATTACGTTTATTTGGACTCAATAAAAATATTGCGATTAGGCAATATTTAGTATTATGGTATTAACCATCGATCACTCCGCGGCCAAAGGACCGCCGCGCTCAGGCGGCTTCTTTGACACGAAACTGTAGGGAACTCTGGTGAACCCTGTCGAGCGATCAGTGTTGCCTTTGGTATGATTATTTTTAATTTTTTAAATTAATTGTTTTCATTGGGGAAAATAATTATCTCGTATCCATTAAATGATTACGTATTTGTGTACGCACTACGATACCAAATAATACCCTTCAGGATCGGACAGGGTTTTCGTTACATGCTGTATAATCAGCGACAAAAAATGTCTTCTTCACCAAACGAGCACCCACTTGAACATTTGGGTGCGCTTTTTATCTAGTAGCAATCGAACGCTCCGACGGTAAACGCGCCTCATTCATCGTGCTCGTTTAAAATCTATCAAAATCACACATCTAGGACGCTTAAAAAAGGATGGTGTTTTATATTTTCGATAATTATTAATATTATCATTATATTAAAGTGATAAATGATAATGATAATGATAAATGATTTTTATTTCTGTAAGTGGGTTTGTAAAAACCACTTTTACACGTCAAACATTTTTTTTTAAACTAGATGAGGTCGGCGTTTCCTATCTGACTACTCTGAGAAGAAAAGCCGAAACAAACTCAGAGGTCACAGTCTCTTTTAAAGTCCAGACATAATCTTGGTCAGATCATGTTAAGACCATGCGGATTGATGTCTGAAATGGTCTTTTGAGGAAAGAACCACACAGATTGAGTGGACCTGTCCAGTCAGTGCACGCATTTGTCAGTAATCGTACAGCTCAACTCAAAACATAAGGAGCTCAACGATTCGACGAACAATACCAAAGAAAGGACATTGGATAGGCCGCATAATTACTCAAACCGCCAGACCAAGTTACGATTAAAATTAACTGAGATAATAAAATATAAAAAAACAAAAGTAAAAAATAAAATGACCCACATAGTCTTAACATTTACAATAATAACAATAAAATAATACCTAGGTAAGTATTCATGTCATTGTTTATTTTACAGATCATATGAGGACCATGTAGGTAGGTGTCTGAAATGGTCTTTTGAGGAAAGAACCATACAGATTTGAGTGGGCCTGTCCAGTCAGTGCACGCATTTGTCATTAATCGTGCAGCTCAACTCAAAACGTAAGGAGCTCAACGATTCGACGAACAATACCAAAGAAAGGACATTTGGGTAGGCCGCTTTAAGTACTCAAACTGCCAGATATAAAAAAAATAATTAAATAACTGAGATAGACAAAATATATAGAAATAATACCCACTAAGTCCTCACACGAAATTAAAATAATAATAATATTATAGAAAGTAAATATTCATGTCAAATCATGAAATTTCAAAGTGTATATAAAATAAAACAAAAGTTACGTACCAAACAAACAAAAAAAAAAAAAACACTCAGTATGCAAAAATTGGAGCAGGTCAGTCCCAAGCCTTTTTGTCCTCAATATAGTCTTTGACTGTATAAAAAGCTTTCTGGCACAACTTACGTTTAATAAATGATTTGAATTTATTAAGGCTTAGATCTTGAACATAGCTTGGAAGTTTATTATAAAAGCGTATACATTGACATCTGAACGAGCCACCTATTTTCTTGAGTCTTGTTGTAGGTACAACAAATTTGTGTTTGTTCCTAGTATTTTTATTATGGATATCACTGTATTTTTTAAACAATTTTATGTTTTTGTGGGCATATAAAAGATTTTCATAAATATACTGAGAAGGCACAGTCATTACATTAATTTCCTTAAATTTCTCTCTGAGAGAGTGTCTCGGACTTAATTTATAAATTGATCTAACAGCTCTTTTCTGCAAAACAAATATAGTCTGCATGTCGGCGGCATTTCCCCACAAAAGAATACCGTACGACATCACACTATGAAAATAACTAAAGTATACTACTATATTAGGTGTAAAAACGTTCAAATGACATACATGACAATTACAAAATTAAATGATTTAGGCGGATCACACACTACAACGCGCCACGCGAAGGGGCGCTGGAAACGGAGCGAAATATCTGAAATTCATTGTTTTTAATTGAATTTGTATACATCAAATAAAACCTGCTCGGGGGCGCGTTTTCTGCGCCTCGTGGCGTGGCGTGTTGTAGAGTGTGATCCGCCTAAATCATTTAATTTTGTAATTGTCATGTATGTCATTTGAACGTTTTTACACCTAATTTACCACTAATTTCTAGGTTTTTACCTAGTTTGGAATTCAGAAGTTCGTTCGAATATAGTTTTAGCCGTCTACTCACTTACATTATTTGTATCTTAGTTTTTAGGAATATAACTGTATTAGGCATCGATTACTAATAAAGAACTAGATTCACAATCCTATGCAAAAGTTCTCTTAAAACTGTCGTCAACTGTTTACGTAAATTTATTTAAAATAATTACACAAATTCAATCTTAATGAGGATGATGACAATTTTTTTTTATGTCAAAGAAATGTCCGCCTTAGACTATGAAAGGAGGTACTTTAGTCCAAAACCGCACGTCAGTAGTAACACTTGAACGGCAATCACCCTTACAGCTGCGAAATAAAGTCGCTGAAGAGGCTCACACTCTCCATCTTACAAAGTAATTCTTCTAGATGACTTGTGCTAGTGGCAAATAGCGTGGTGTCATCAGCGTATCGCCGATTTGAAATGTTGTAGCCACCGATTGACACACGTCCAGTCCTCCAGAGTGATGCGCATGATGAGTTCGGTGTAAATATTGAAAAGGAGCGGTGATATTATGCAACCTTGACGGATCTGGATCTGCACTAGGATGAAAATTGTTCGACAAGATTTCAAAGCGTTATCTTCTTTAATTCTTTAAACCTTCAGATGCAACTGCTTATGTATGTAATATTCCGATTTTGGCATTAAAGTCACCTAAACTCATTTGCAATTCTATGTTTGGGATTTTTGTAACACTAGTCTCAAGTACGGTGTAGAAGTTTTCTAGAGCTTCTTCACTTGAGGAGCTGGTAGGTGCCCTCCTCCTGACCCTCATCCAAGTATATCCTGGATGAAGTTGAGATTCACCAGTGTTGCTTTCAGTTTATACTGATAATTCGGTCGCTGACTGGTTCGCATCTCACATAATTTCTTAGATCTTTGGGTAAAAGAAATGCGACTCCATTTCGACTGGTGCTGTCATTGCCTGAGTGGTAAATTATGTGTTTGTCGGTGAGTGAATGGCCGCGGTTCCTCCAGCTTGTTTCACTGAACCCACAGATGTTCAGGGCAATCTAGAAATTTTTCTTTCCAGGATGTCGAGTTTTCCCGGGTGAAGCAAGATTCGCACATTTCATGTGCCTATATAGCGTCTGGGTTTGGCGTAGCTTGACGGAGATTACAGTAGTAGTTTCCATGGTAAGCCTGGTCCATCCGTCGCGTGGTCTGGTCCTCCTCCATGGCCGGTAGTTAATTTCTCACCGCGTGTCCCAGACACGGCGCGGCGCCGGTTGCTAAGTAGATTGCATGGCGCTCGTGCTCTGTTACTGACTGCTTTGGGAGAGTAGTTGCAGTGGTTTCCGCACTAATCTTTTCAGGAGTATAATCCAAGGCTTTTGCCCTTCTACTATCCGCTACTGCGCCTACGAGGATTTGGTAAGTTTGTGACACTCGTGGGATTACCGTGGACGTAGGCAGATCGGACAGGCTGATGGTGCTCTTTTGAAGCAGTGTCACACAGGCGTAGCATATGGCATTTCTGAGCATTTCGAGAGAGTGCTGGCTATCCCGTATAGATAGCCAGGTGAGGCCAACACCAACTTCGACTGTACAGTGTCAGGTAAATTATAACCCCCAACAGTATTTAACTAATTTATGTCGTAGTCATCCCCGAAAAGGGGGCACATTGTTGAGTTTAGGCAAAATAGTTTTTTAAGTCTTTCACGACTTGAGAAACCCTCTCTCGTGGGGGGAGGATGGGGGTTTCCTCAGAGCGAAACATTTGCTCCCCGGGCAATGCTGCGTCTACACCTAATTAGCTAGGCTAATTGCGCGACAGGATTGCACCAGGTTGATTAACAAAAATAGTGCGTTTTTGTACACTTTCGAGCGGGAATTTACAAAGCATTATTCCTTTTACTTTATGATGAATTAAAACTCACCTGAAAAATTCGCTTAGGAATGTGTGATAGACGAGGGGAGTGTAAAGTGAGAAGTAGAGCCAAGTAGTGACGTCAACGACACACAGGCCGGACTGCATGTTGCCCCAGGCCAGGAGCCCTGCACCGACAGCCTGCGTCATGTCCAACAGTGCCAGTAGCAACACGTATAGGTAAAACGATAATTTACCTGCAACAAAACAGGTTTGAATTGTTTACTTTTAGGTGGTACTAGTCCTGGCTGGTGATACATTAAGGTCGTTTCCCACAGCGTATGATATCACAAGTCGCGCCGTACCGAGCCAATTTGTACTTGCGAGCACGCGGTACAGTTCCCACAACGCGTAGGCGCGGGCCGTTGCGGCGCGAATTGAGATATCACACGCTGTGGGAAGCCAGCTTTAGCATTAAACATATCTAGAAATACGAGGAAAAAACAAATATTTTTCCCAGATGTATGAACGTAAACGAGGCAAAAGTAGTATGTAAGGATCGTAGCAGGTGGCTTTCTTTGGTTTCTGCCTACCCCCATGGAAAGATTTGTATGTATGTATGTATACAATTTTATTTATGGAGAACATTTACTAAATTGAAGTGCATTATTTTAACTGGTTTTTATCAGATAATACTACCTTATTGAATTTATAAAAGGTATTCTACCTACCTGCCCAAGAGTCTGACAAATAGGGATATTGTTTTACCCAATACCCAGTAGCCAAAGAACATTCCCTGGCTTAGTTTTTCTATAAATGAATACAATCATTATATCTAAAGCTCTTTTTCTCTTACACTGCAAGACACGTTATTAGCGTTCGAAGCCATACACAAATCACGCGCGGAGTTAAACAGTGCATAAATTTAATAATGGCAGGTTTAACTACTATGTGAATGTGCTCATGACCAATTTTCATAGTAACAATTTTTTTTTATGAAAACTATCTAGTGTTCTTGTGTTCGACAGTTCTAGATAAGTAAGGATTAAATGTGTAACATAGTATCAGAATCATTGAGCGTGGGATCAAGTTGCTTGGTCAGACAACCAATAACAAAGGTTGAATTGATCAGTTTTAACTAGTAACACTGACATGCTCCCATTACTCCCCGAAAAAGCTAAAGCTAAAAAAAGCCCGATGGGAATTCCCGTCGGCAAAAATGACGAACTTCTAAAGTAACGTACACACTTTTACTAACCCATACAATTTTTCAAATATTATGTCTTTACCATGAAGTTGCCGTTTTACAATACTAGCCATTTCAAACGTAATTTGATTTAAATATGGAATTTTATTTTCAAATTTAGTCATTTGTTTAAGATTGATTAGTGTTTTGTTTTTTTTCATAAATATGGACACGATAATAATACGAGTAATTATGGAATACGAGTTCCGTCGCGGTAGCATTGCCGCACAAATGGCTCGCCACATTAAATACGTGTACGGAGTGAACACTACAAACGAACGCACGACACTTTATTGGTTAATCGTTCCCGCTGCTCACACGACAACGCTCGACCTCATACAGTACAACAGACGGTCTCTAAGCTACAAGAGCTAGGGTTGGAAGTTTTGCGTCATACACCGTACTCACCAAATCTTGCGCCGACAGACTTTTTCCAAAATTTTTACAAGTTCTTGGCAAGGCAAAAAATTAAACACTCGAGAGTAAGTACAAAATGCCTTTAAAGAGTTTGTTGGCTCCCATACCCTGACTTCTTCATGGAAGTCATTGAAGAATTACCACCGCGCTGGCAGAGATGCATCTATAGCGTGGGTGCATATTTTGATTGATACAAATAAAAAATAATTTATAAGTATAAAAATTAATTTAAATTTCTGTATACTAAACGGCAATTTCATTGGTAAAGACCTATTATTTTGCATTCTTATAAACCTTATCCTGACAATGACTAATACAGCAAAAAAAAGAATTTGCCAAATAGGTGCAACCGATTTAAAGTGACGCGCGGACAAACATTTGGCAATTGATTTTTATTTATATAGATTGCAGATTCAGGTGAGGACGAGTCATCAATCATTTGCATGGAAATAAAAAAAAATAACAGGTCATTTTAGGAATTTGGACCAAATAATTTGGTCACAATGTTATACAATGTCGTATTACCACAACATCATGCTTTGTTTCCCTGAAGAATTGGGCAGAGGTGTACCTATAGTACACCCACATTTCGCCTGTTATGTTTAGGTCCCATGTAATAGGGGGTGAGCCTATTGCCATCACCCGGGCACACACGCACGGCACATACGCGGGCAGGGGTCATTTTACCATTATTCTAAACCCAGCAGATTTCAGTAGAAATTAAACATACAAATTATTTATTATCATACAAAATCAATGTGCATCTTTTTTCTAATTTATGAACAACTATTAAATAATGTTGTGTTTATTTTGAATTGGTTACTAAGACATTTCAGATGCATATAACAAACAAACAATACTATCTGGTCTCATAATTCTCATCATTAACCATAAATTATTAACTGCATGTTCAACAGTTTCATAATTTACTGTAAACCAGTAAATAATGATAACAGAAAGAGGAAATAATTCTCATTATTGCACTGCTATCAAAAAGCTATATGTGTATTTACAAGCAATTTGTTAAAGGAATAAAATAATTAAGTACATCTTATAAAGTAATTATGATTTGCAGGACTGTTATTCTCTTTTTTTTTATGATTTATTCCTACATTGTTGTCATATTACAATAAAAAATCTCATTGTAATTAGTCTTATGATTGTTTGTTTGTTTTATTCAATGATTATTCATAATTTAAATAAATGATTATTTTGCCTGTGACGACATACCAACAGGATAAATAAAATACTTACTTGGTAATGCAAGATATTCCCTCAATGGAATCCAGGGCAATAGTAATATTAAGAAATAAATGAGAGCAAAGACTAAAGATGATGTAAACCAAAACAGCATTCCTCCATGTCCAAAAAGATCATAATCTCTAGTGTCAACATGAAACATGTCATCTGGCATGACTATCTCAAGGGTGCCTTGCGTGACGGTGAAAGCAAGGGATAAGAGTGATGTTGCCAGTAGCACATATCTAATACTGCTGCGACTGTCCAAATGGCCTGAAATATAAGTACAAAAATAAAAACAAATTATGAAGCCATCTCTTATTGGGTTATTTGGAATTAACTCGTTTCACAACAGGTACCTTTGAATCATAATAAACAGCAAAAGTCTGCCTGCTTGACAATGGACTCACGGTGATGAAAATTAGAACAAGATTAGTCATTTAAGCAAAAACTATGAAGGTCGTCAAACTTACCAAAAGCCAAGCCAAAAATTACAACACTCATCTCTGTGGCTAGCAGGAAAAATCTGACCATGACCCATAACACCTTGTCCACCAGTCCACCAAGTGGCATTGCCGCATTCACTGTCATGGACACAGCACATCGCACCAGGCTTATGATCACATTGCCCCATACCAATGTGTAGAACGTCAAGAATATAGGACTGCTTGTAGCGCGTAATTTCAACTGCGCCTTGTTAAATCTTACTACTAAGAATAGAACAAACAATGCGTTTGGTATCAAAATAATTAAATCCCAAATGCGGACCCTGCGAAAGAACAACAAAGTGAGCACAAAAACATACGCAAAAAATACCAAGGACGCAGAACATTTACGTACCTTGAATTATTTATCTCGTAGTATAAAACATATTTACAAAAGGTGTCCTCCGTAACGGGAGGGAAATCTGAGCCATTGGTACCGAACATCTTCATATTCATCTACTGTTCTGCCATTTAGTTTGTTACGAAAGCGTCTTGAGCCCGTGGCAGCATTACTCCAATAATCAAGTTATTGGAATAGGCCACCGTTACGTCAACTTAGTCCTATCATTATAAACATACACGCTTTGATTCTGCAGTAGTAGTTCTCTAGCTTTCCAATCCAATTTGCAATGACGACACTAATAAAATAATCACACCACGAGATAAATATAGGTATTGTGTAAAATAATTTATTATTTTATTCTTTTTCATTCATTCGTTTCGCTTCTTCGCCGTAATAGCTTGACACTGACAATATTGACTCTTTCTTTTTCACTCAACTGACACTAGGGCCGCATTCCGAGTTAGAACATTATCGCTGACAGCGCTCACATCGATAATTTGCGTTCCGATTTAGATTTTACGATTACGACAGCTGAGAGCTATCAACATTTCGCTCACAGTGATATTTTTCTAAGGCATGGTCGGCGTAATCGCAAGATGGCGCATAACTTGACGTCATCTATGACGATTCACGGGACATCGTTATCGCGCTCACGCTAACTCGGAACGTGTAAGCGCGCTCAAATCGATTACAGCCCAATTCGGAATGCGGCCAATGGTGACAGACAGAACTGTCATCCGAAGTCGAGAGCTGTGCACAGATAAGAAATTACTAGCAAGAGCTCTGGCTCTCAGAACACAGAATACCTACTCATCAATGGGCCGGCCGCAATTGATCCGATCCAGCACGTCCCTTGCTGCCCTTCCCTAAGCAACGACTTAAGAGTATTCTAAGGACACCTCGGCCTCAAGCGACGTTCGTCTCTTTAAGCTGACGGGCGTGGCGTACTGCAATTGACTTGCCTGCGCACGGTTTTGCGACGCAAGATTTTTTGAGGTACATGATTTTATAATCTATTTAGGTTTACAATAAACACTTACACGTCAACCATATTTTAAAAACTAGGTCAGGTGTTTTCTATGGGGAAGGCAACTGTCAAAATGGCGCTGTCGTAGCTAGTTCCCAACACAAGCTAAAAATACAAGGCGTGATGTGGTTTTATTTTATTTTAGCGAAAGTTGACTCGTTGTTGTGTTCCTAGATACTCCGAAATTGGAGTCCGAATTTCTCGTAAGCCCCTAAAATTAGAAGATTGTGCTCTAAAGCTATTCGTACAGATTTTTTTGAGTTCGAATTTATGTCGTGAACATTATGAAGAATGAGATTACGAGGAAATATTCAAGGTTTAAAATTCTGACACTTTCCATGTCAAGTACTTGATTTAAAATACGGAAATCACCGAAAAAATAGTGAAATAAAATCAAACTCATGAATGAACATAAAATGAAATGAATGAACGAAATGTCAAAAAATTTGTAGGCCGTAGGGACCTAGCTATGGTCACGCCATCTACAATTAGCTTTGCCCGACCTTCCCCATTTGACTTCACTCTGACTGAGAAGAAAGTTCGACCATAATATAAGACCATTTAGATCGGTGTATGAGGAATGGATGAGAGATGAATGAGGAGAGGATCGGTGGATAATGGTGTTATGAGGAAGGAGTACACGCATTTTTCAGTACTTACCTAATCGTGGAGTTATAATTTCTTTAAAAAAAGCTTTAAAAAAAAACGGGCAAAGCTAATTGTAGATGGCGCGACCATAGCTAGGTCCCCACGGCCTTCAATAAATTTGACATTTCGTTCATTCATTCCATTTTGTGTTCATTCATGAGTTTGATTTTATTTCACCATTCGTTATTTTCGGTGATTTCAGTTTTTTTATAGCAAGTACTTGACAGAATTTAAATAAATCTTGTTATTTCCTCGTAATCACTTTTTCAAAATATTCCGGACATAAACTCAAACTCAAAAAAAATCTACGAATAGCGCGATCCGAGCGGTGTTTCGGATCCCGTAGTGATCCGAAACACCGCTCTGGATCTTCTTACTTCATACTTGAGTAAAAGGATTCAGAGCGTTGACGTTAATGGAGAAAGATCTCCCGGATCTATCTTAACAATGGGAGTTCCACAGGGCTCAATTCTTGGTCCTTTCTTGTTTATATTACTGACTACTTATTTATATTAATGACTTGCCTTACCTCATAAAGGATAATCATTATATAGTGTTGTTTGCGGATGATACTTCACTTTTGTTTAAACTTAAACGTCAGCAGCTGGTTACTGGTGCCGATTCTCTTGTACACCGAACTAAACTAACTAAACTATCACTAAAATTCCTTACTTTTTACTATGAAAATCTTGAAGCTATTCTGCGAAAAAAAATCTCTAAATTTAAAAATAATTTTGACACAACTATAATCGAATTTGACAATCGCGAGTCAACGTGTTTTTTTTTTCTTTTGATTTCGCAACGTCTTTGTTAGAGCCGGAGGCAGCCTGGGGCAGCCTCGACGTGTTTTCTATGGAAGTTTTGACTTTTTGTGTGAAAAATATAAAATAAAAATATCTACATGTAGAGATTTGGTGGTTTCAGGGTTACAAAGGGGGTCGAAATTTTCATTATTTTTGTGATAGGACACACCGTTTTCGAGATATGAGCAAAAAAAGAAAAATAAAGTTAAAGTACCGTTTTTGCACGTCTGAAGTCGAGGTGTTGGTGTGAATTTTAGTTCACGCCACCTAATTTTATTCCACACCTTTTTAATCGCGATTAAAAATAGTCAGATTCATGTTCAGCACCCTAATTGCGTAATACACAATCAATCGGAATCTGAATCGTTTTGAAACAGATTGCTAATCCATTGCTTCTTGAGTTCGATAAAAATGCTGCTCAACAATCTATAGAACGCAATGAATGTTCTTGAACCGTCAAAATCAAACAGATTAGTCGTAATCGTTTACGAAAATGTGTTACGCAATTAGGGTGCAGATTTAGTTGGACAATCAAATTTTTAGGTGAAAAACGTAAAATTCAGAATAGCAAAATTGCCATTTTCACTAAACTAGTATCTCAGTGCAATCTTAGTGCTGTCAAACTAAAATATAGTTAATTTGTGTCACTTTAGTCAATTTCAGAATAGAAAATCGTCATTTGACAGAATTAAACCAAATTTTAGTGATTTTTAGTCTAGTTTAGAGGCGTTTGTGACAAGAGAATCGGCACCACTGACGATGTAAATAACGCGGTCTCAAAAATAGTTCACTGGTTCAATGTCAATAATTTACTTCTTAATGAAAAGAAGACTAAATGCATTAAGTTTACGCTACCTCACGTTAGGCAGGTGAAAACGAATGTGTTGATAAAGGGCGAAGAATTGAAACTTGAAGACAGCACAGTATTCTTGGGCTTAACTTTGGATGCTAAGCTTCAGTGGCGGCAATATGTGGGATATTGATAAATTGTCAAAAAAGCTAAGCTCCGCAGCATACGCTGTTAGAAAAATTGCAATTTAACTGATTTAGAGACAGTCCGTTTAGTATACTTTAGTTCTTTTCATAGTGTGATGTCGTACGGTATTCTTTTGTGGGGAAATGCCGCCGACATTCAGACTATGTTTGTAGTTTTGTATAATTTAAGGAAATTAATGTAATGACTGTGCCTTCTCAGTATATTTATGAAAATCTTTTATATTCCCATAAAAACATAAAATTGTTTAAAAAATACAGTGATATCCATAATATAAATACTAGGAACAAACACAAATTTGTTGTACCTACAACAAGGCTCAAGAAAATAGGTGGCTCGTTCAGATGTCAATGTATAAGCTTTTATAATATTCAAGAACTAAGCCTTAATAAATTCAAAACATTTATTAAACGTAAGTTGTGCCAGAAAGCTTTTTATACAGTCAAAGACTATATTGAGGACAAAAAGGCTTGGGGCTGACCTGCTCCAATTTTTGCATACTGTTTTTTTTTGTTTTGTACCTAACTTTTGTTTAATTTTATAAACACTTTGACATTTCATGATTATTAAATACACAATGAGATGAATATTTACTTTGTATAATATTGTTTTATTATTTTAATTTCGTGTGAGGACTAAGTGGGTAATATTTTTATATATATATTTTGTCTATCTCAGTTATTTCTTGAATTTTTTATATCTGGCAGTTTGAGTACTTAAAGCGGCCTACCCAAATGTCCTTTCTTTGGTATTGTTCGTCGAATCGTTGAGCTCATTACGTTTTGAGTTGAGCTGCACGATTACTGACTGACTGGACAGGCCCACTCAAATCTGTATGGTTCTTTCCTCAAAAGACCATTTCAGACACCTACTTACATGGTCCTCATATGATCTGTAAAGTAAACAATGACATGAATACTTACCTAGGTATTTCATTTTTTATTTTGTATTTTTATTTTATTTTATTATCTCAGTTAGTTTTAATCGTAATCTTGGTCTGGCGGTTTAAGTAATTATGCGGCCTACCCATTGTCCTTTCTTTGGTATTGTTCGTCGAATCGTTGAGCTCCTTATGTTTTGAGTTGAGCTGTACGATTACTGACAAATGCGTGCACTGACTGGACAGGCCCACTCAATCTGTGTGGTTCTTTCCTTAAAAGACCATTTCAGACATCCATCCACATGGTCTTAACATGATCTGACCAAGATTATGTCTGGACTTTAAAAGAGACTGTGACCTCACAGATAGGAAATGCCGACCTCATCTAGTTTAAAAAAAAAATTTGACGTGTAAAAGTGTTTGTACAAACCCACTTACAGAAATAAAAATCATTTATCATGTAGCCATAAACCACAAACTTCTACTTTTACGGGCTTTCGGGAAATGGTGCTTTCCAATTTCGGAGTATCTACGAACACAACAACGCGTCAATTTTCGCTAAAATAAAATAAAACCACATCACGCCTTGTATTATATTAGCTTGTGTTGGGAACTAGATGACAGCGCAATTTTGATAGTTGCCTTCCCCATTGGGGACCCCCATACAAGAAACTTGTTAAAAAATTGTTTATATTGTACGGTGGTACGGAATCCTTCGTGTGCGAGTCCGACTAGTACTTTGCCGATTTTTTCCTCAGTTTGAGTAATTTAGGCGGCCTACCCAAATGTTCTTTTTTTGTTGTTGTCCTTCGAAACGTTGAGTTCTTAGTTGAGCTCCACGATTAGGTAAGTTTACAATACTATTAGATATTCCGGCAATCCGTGTACAATAACAAAGATGTTTATTTTTATTTTAATAGTGGGTTTTGATTCACTGTGTACACCTCCTGGTCCACATTGGATCACCCCCTGGTTTACAATGGATCAAACAAAATATGAACAAGAAAGTAATAAAATTCAATGCAAAAATTCAACTAGATGTTTACTTTTAAGCATTGTAAAGATAAGCAACCACTAATGACATAACAAAAACATCATTATCTTAGAAACTTAGAAATTTTTCAGACTTTATCAATATGCATTGACATTAACTATAATCTTCTAAGCATTGCAAGACTTTACTATAGTTTTTACATGCCTCTGAAGTTTTTTTTTTAAATCAGAACAATTCTAACTTTAAATGTTTCAATACTAGCCCTTGGTCTCTGGAAAATACTTTAGTTCACCGAGTAGTTTTGCGTCAACCTTGTGAGCTGGTTTTACTTTTTTTTTACTTTGATATATTTGGAGAGTTGAAAAAAGAATGTTAAGGTCAGCAGCAACTTTTCTAAATTATTTCCATCTTTTAGGGCCTGTAATGCTCCACGCAATTGCTCATGTGTATGAGCACCTATTTTTTATTCTTCTACTCTATTTCTCGGCATTTCTTTAAAGGTAAACTTCCTTTACTGATATTCATCAGATTCACAAGAATATATTTAAAACGATAGTTATTTAAAATATCAGTCCAATCAGTCTTACTAAGCAGAGTAGCATATATCATGTTTCCTTTTCCGAGAGTAGTTGTGATTATGAGATACACATCAGAAAAAAGAAATGAATACATTAGCATTCTATATGCTATGTGAAAGGGATCATTTTTCATGGAGGAGCAGTGATCAATACTATAAGCCCGATGAGCACTTTTCTAATATCATGTGAACGTCCACATCTACATCACAATAACACCGGGAAGGATAATGTAAGTACATGAAGACACTTTTGAATTTACATCTACGATGATGTTTTAACTTGCACATTATTACATTTACCATGTCCATATAATGTTATATGGACACGGACGTGAACATCCATCGTAGTATTGTTACCTTGTAAATTATAAAAGCCCACATTAGTTTTGCAAGTTGCAATCAGCCTAATTAAATTTACTGATTGCTTATATTTTATTACGTTATAATAAAGGGAAACTAATTTCTAATAAAGGTACTTATTGTTTTTTTTTCTAAAATATGTTTAATGGAAAATTTTGTGAATATGAGATTATGGCCGTTTTTGTTAGTGGTTTTAAGTTGAATCTGGTGGAGAGCTCGATTAACTGTTGGCAACACTGCCGGCCAGCTGTCCTGCCTGCAGTGTTCACACCTTAGGGTGTTTTTTTTTACCCAAAATTTAGGGTATTTTTTCGCGTTTAGTGTAGAAAATTATTTTGGGTATTTTTCAGTCAAATTGGTGATTGATTGAATACGTGTTTCCGAACGTACCTAACTTGTTGTGACCATGTAGCTCTTTAACCTTAGACAAGAATAAATTTTTGATAGTCAAAAGTTTTCGAATGATACATTTCATTGGAAACCTTTTTTCTGTCAAAAATTAATTGCATCGATTTCAAGAAAAAAATGACTGCAGATGACATAGAACCCCAGACCAGTATGGATGCATTCCCAGAATGTTTGGAAACGGTGTAATAGTTTAGCTATATTAATAAATTGCATTTATGCGTAAATTGATTCATTTTTATTTAAAAGAAAAATTAGGGTAAAAATGTATCAAATTTAGAGTAATTTCACCGAGCGTTAGGGTAAAAAAAAATATCGGAGGTGACAACACTGCCTGCCTGTCTGTCACGACTGTCACCACAACCACACTTTCATTGCGTGTCAAAAAAATGAAAATGCTGAAAAATATTTATCTTTCTACAAATATTAAAACACTAATCTTCCAGTTTTTTAAGTAAATTTAACTGAGTCGGTGATCGAAGAATTGTAAAACAAACAATAAAATATTAATAAGTCTGTTGTGGAGTTAAAACCGACTACAACGTTTATGTTAAAAGTTCTAGGTGTTTATGTAATACACCTTGTGATAACAGAATATAATTTAAACAAGACAATGTCGAATACATACAGATTTATGTGGAGCCAAATTTGTCGAGTTTCCAGGAGTTTTAGAACAATGCAAAATATGTCGGATCATGTTTCTAACATTCCTAGGATGACAAAACCATATTTACTGGGATTTTCCCTGTTTACTTGGCTCGGGTTCGATAAAAAATTGAGTGCAGAAGACGAACTTATTCACACCATAAAGCATTGCATATTATTTATCCAAAAGAATGAATTTACTAAGGCGGAACAGCTACTTCATGTAGCATTGAGACAAGCTCAGCAAATTCATCATCAACATGGTATTACTTACATTTATGACGTAATGGCTAATTTAGCACTTCAGAGGGAACAGTTAGACAAAGCAAAGCAACTCTTTATTGCAGTAACACAAAGGATTATGGCAGATGGTGGTGATGAAGATGATCCTAGAGTGGTACATCTCAGTGTTAAATTAGCAAGAGTCAGCCACCTTCAAAAGGACTACACTACTGCACAGATAGGATTTGACTGGTGTTTAGAGAAATTACAGAAATTATTTGAAAGAGATCCTTCGGATAATACAAAACAACTCTTAGCCATGGCTGAAGACTGGTATGGAAGGCTGTTTCTAGATGTTGATAAATGTGAAGATGGCCTCAAGCTCATGAAGAGTTCCTTAGACAGGATGAAAGAATTGCCAGATATAGAAAAAGAACATTTAGTAGTTCAATTGAATGATATAGGCACTGTGTGTGATCGGCTTGGTCTGATAGAAGAGAGTATAAGCTATTTCAATGAAGCTATTGAAATGGCAAATTCTCTGGAGATGGAAGACTTAGGAACCATGTATGTGAATCTGGGGAGGGCCTATCTGAAAAGAAATTTACTTGATGCAGCAAGAAAGTCATGTGGTCATGCTTGGAAACTAGGAGTAATGTCAAAAAATCAAGAAGTCAAACAAGAAGCTGAAACATGTATCAATCAAATAAAAAACCTTATATAGACAATCTTTTATTTAAGAAAAATAGTGTTGGCATGTTTTACTTATGATAATAATGTATGAAGAAGATAAAGTGAACTAAAGTAATAAATCTCAATAATGTCCACACCCTGTGGCAAAAAATAGTGGCACATTTTTTTTTTTAAATCTAGATGTCATACATTGCAAACATGAAATTGTTACAATACTATACCTAATACTATTCTATCTAGACAGCACTTTCTTTTGTGACACTGAAAGGTTCCGACACAACTTCTGTTTTGGTGTCAAAAACAAGCACATCTTTAACAGGGCGGTCATTGGCTGCAGTTACAGTTTTTTCAATCTTACGAACAACATCCTGTGAACAAATATCATTGTCATTAATAAACAAACAGGCTTAACTTAAAAAGGATTTTCCCTAGAATTTATGTTCAAAGAGTGATCAACATAGCAGTGTCCATTCTTTGTTTGGTTCTGATTTCAAAGTCAATGCTGATTGAAACAGCGTATTACCAAGAATGTTAAATAAAAGGAACTGACATTATGTAATCTTGTAAATTATTGTTTTTATACAAAAGGGTGATAAAAATAAATAAATATTATTTCTCAGTTCATCTCCAAAAGTCAACATCAAAAAATTTTAGTCATGTTTATCTGCCGAAAATTGAAAATATGTAAATTTTGTATGATGTTTGCATGAATTATTCTCAATTGTTATTATATTTGTGCCATCTGTGTATATCCAGCTGCACAGGAGTAATTAATATCATAATATTTATTGATGTGAGTTTATGTAGGTATGTATGTGTGTATGCTAAGAAATGTCGTTTATTAATTCGTTGGTATGTATTCTTACCATGCCTTCCAAGATTTTTCCAAAGACCACATGTCTGCCGTCGAGCCAGGGAGTCTTGGTGGTGGTGATGAAGAACTGGGAGCCGTTGGTGTCTTTGCCAGCATTGGCCATTGACAGCCAGCCAGCGCCATAGTGGCGGAGCTTGAAGTTTTCGTCTTCGAAACGTTCCCCATAGATGCTGCGTCCTGTTGTTAAAATTTAGTTCAATCAGTTATTTAGTAAAAAAATCGTTATCAAGCAAGGCATAAAACATATGTTTTGTACATGTATATTATGCATCATGTATCTTTTAGTACATGTATCTTTGTGAATAAGATAAATTTTGGGTCAGATAAAGATATGGGTACACCATAAATGTACCTACTCTGCTACACTGCTACTACAGCAAATAACTTGAGAATGACAAATGATTTTCTACAGTGGTATCATTTGTCATAGAAACGTATATGTAAAGCATGTAAAATAGCGGTGGGTAATCTTTATTCCGGCAAGTGAATTGATTCACTTATTCCGACTCCGGGTCCGGTACCGGTTCACCTTATTTATTCCTTTGGCACCGGCACTCACTCGCTCATTTTGGTTCCCCGGTTTCGCAGAACATTTTATTCATTTGGTTCACTGGATCATTTGGCACATTTTGAATTGAACAGTTGGTTAGTTAGAGCGATACGACGTGTTCCGAGTACTTCCGAGTGACTTGAGCGAGTGAACGAGAGTGAACAGTGAACGCGCGCTCCGGAATCATTTGGTACCGCGGTGCCGGTAAGGATTGTGAGGAATAAATAAGGTTTACGTATCCGCGTTCGGTACCGGCTCCTTTGGATCAGTACCTCCGGAGTTACCCACCGCTAATGTAAAAGCTCCCACAAACAGGCGCAACGCCACAGCGCGACACAAAGGCACCGCGTGTCGCGCGACGAGTGGTGCCTTTGTGTCGCACTGTGGCGTCGCGCCTGTTTGCGGGAGCCTTAACTTTCTTGAGTGTAAATTTGCTAGCTACCATAAACTGTAGTAACTGCCAATTAGAAAGGTGAACATGAAACTAATTGGAAGTTTATCAATTTAATTTATATTGACATTGGCTACATAACGCATAACTTGCAGAATGGCCAGCACTTGTTCAGTCCGTTACTTTGTAAAAACAATAGGTTAATGTCTTTTTGTTTTTACAAAGTTTGTAACGGACTTCTTGCTTTCGAACAAAGCAATATAAATTCTGTGAATTGGCCATTGTGTAAAGCACGGAATAGAAAAAAAGAAGTGGATGTGCCCCCGCAGTTATCAATAAAATTATGCGGAAAATATGTAAAATAATAACAACCTTCGTAAGTTGTTATAAGTTAGTCTTAATTTTGTAAGAACACCAAAAAGATTAAGATTATTTATTTAAAGCTTATTTGTTGCACTTCTTGTTTATTGTATTCCGTGGTGTTACCCTACAGTGTAACTTACCGCCAGTGCCATCGCCTTTAGTAAAGTCTCCTCCTTGGATCATGAAGTTCTCAATGACTCTGTGGAACTTGCTGCCCTTGTATCCTTCACCCTCAGGTTTCTGTGCCAACTGGAAGAAGTTTTCGGCAGTCTTGGGGACAGTCTTTCCAAATAATCCAATGACAATGGTGCCAATGTCTTCTTCACCCAGTTTCATCACAAAGCTGACCTATATGATAACGATTAAACATTATTTTAGGTATTTAAATAAAACAATGCCTCTCATGTTTCGAGCATCTTTGGTAGTATCTATTGTGTTTGTCAAAGTATAAAAACCCATCTTGTCTATTTGTTAAGTAACCAGAGTAAGAAATATACACGACTAGTTTTTACCCGACTACGGCAAAGGCAAAGGAGGGACACGTAATCTGTACGGCCTTCGGAAAACCGCATCAAAATTCGTTATGTAGTTTAGTAGAACAACGCGGTCACACAGACAGACACGGCTCAGTCGCAAAATTACCACTTCGCAAAATGTTTACCACACGCAAACTGGCCATTTCTCAGAATGTCTCTTTCGCAGTGTCCCTTATTTTTAATGTAGCATTCAATCCTTCGTATAAGTACAAAATCAGTCAAGTATGAGTCGGATTCGCGCACAGAGTGTTACATTATAATCTTTTATTAGATACACATTTTTTTTATGTGGACTTTCCGAAAGGGACATTTTGCTTCCGGTAGACATTTTGCGAAGTGGTTATTTTGCGACTGAGCCTTTTGTTGCAAAAAGTCTTGTTTGTATCTTTTTAGTTGACGTTTTGGTCGTAGTTGGGTTTTGGTTTTTTCCTGTGGCTTCGCCCTCATGGGGAAAATAAAAAATCGCACGAGAACCTAATTCTGATCTAAAAGTATCCTGTCGTAGCCCAGTTAAACCGAATTTCATCAAAATCTGTTCAGTTAATAAGGCGTAAACAGGTACCTAACTAACAGACAGACACAGTAGCTTATTTACTTTCGTAAATATAGAGGTTGTAGTGACCTTCCAATTTAAGCCCATGATAGACAGGAAATTTGAACACGCTCATCATAATAATGTTATGGTGAGGTTTATTAGACTGTAGTTATTTGTTTGCTTGAGAAGTATAGAATATGTGATTTCAATACTTTTTCAAGTGTCCATAACATAGCATAATCAGCCTATAACATTCCCACTGCTGGGACACGGGCCTCCTCTCAGTGAGTAACATAACGTAACATCTGTATAATTATTTGTTCTTTGTAAAGAAGCAACAAGAAGAAATTGTGCATTATCATGAAAAAAAATTCAGTTTATAAAATAAGGAAATCCTGAGTAACTTAATACACAATACATATCATAAATGTTTAAGAGACAAAGGGATATAAACTGGGGCAAGGTGGCAATGCTCAATGTTATTTTTATCTGCCATATCCTTTTGTTGATAAAGTTGTTGGTCAGAGTTGAGTTTTTCTCATAACTCAAATGATTTAATTACTGTAGGTAATAATATAAATAAACAGTTTCTATTAATTACAGAAAACAATTAATTACGAACATCATCAGATCAATTTATTGTTCTAATTGCTTCAGCCAATCACAGCTCAACACATCATAAACAATGCCTACTACTAAAATACCTACTTATGTACTTTCTTCAGTTGTTTTTTTATAAATGAACTGGTAGGGTAGAATTTATAATAGATAATAATAACATTAATTATCGTATTTGTATTGTGAGATGAAGTAGTCATGGAGACTATTGCTCACATGAATAAATTGTATAACAATTCTGAGCAGGATACAAGAACTATAAAAATAAATTGAAAACGTGGATAGAATAGCGAAGAGCAAATTTAGCATTGGCCAGCAAAAACTTGTAGCGTCATCACAAAAGGTCACCGACCGATCATCGGCAACCACGAACTTTACGAAAACTGTTAGCACACCGACACGGGTACTTCAATTGAACGACAATAGCTAGACAAGTAGACAACAAATCAACAATACTAACCTTGTGAGTTACTTTGGGTCCTTTGGGAGCATCTTCTGATTGGGCAGCGGCGATTATCAGAAGAAGACCAAGAGCTGCTGCGAAAGCGCTCATGATTAAAATAAGTTTTATCTTTTTTCTTAATATTTTTACGAATTGTCCCTAACTGGTAGGATGACGAGTTTATTTTAATTTAAATTTATTTGGACGGAGCAAAACCTCGTGCTTCTTCGCCGGCAAACGAACACGCAACAAAAACGAAACGATTCCGTCCTGTGGTCGTCACTTGCTAGCTTGTTACCGACAATGTCAAATCAAACGACAAACCACGTCATGTTGAAACTTGAATTTCCACAGATTATACAGCTATTTTATTATTCCATTTGTAATCTCGAGCCATCTACTTGAATCGATTCAGATGTCGGAAACGAGTAAATTTTTAATGTAGTTTCTAAAAATATGTTCCGTCTTTCATTTTCAATTAAGCCATTTAAACTGTCTAAGATTTCCATAATTATACTGTATCTTAGTTTCTATAATAATTGCACAGGTAAGTTATACGATTAAGTTAGTGAAGACGGAGAGTTCATTATTGAGTAGGTAAATCATAATCCGACTCTCCACGCTGGAACACGTCTGAAACGATAGGCAACGTTAGCTTCAAAATATAGATAGGGGTACATACTAAAATAGAATGTGAGATCTACACTATCTTACAGTTTCTTGATGTTTTCAAGATCATTCTTAATTGATTCAGTCTTACTGTCTGTACTGTTTATCTTAAAATACCACTGTTTTGTGGGCTTTTGAAAATGCAGCAACCCATGGTCGCCAGAGCATTCACAGTCTTTTGGTGTCAGCTTTGATACTTTGCATATATTACTGTAAAGATCTTCACTCATATAAGACCCTCCTTGAACGTTTTCACCGTAACATTTTCTTATAAATCTGAAAAAAAGCTTTTAGTTACATCAATATAAATAATATTTTCCCGTCTATCTAACTGTGCCCTTTCACACTTAATTTACCAACAGCTTTTGACATCAACAACCCAACAGCAACCTCATTACACGGAAAAACAAGAGCAATGAGAATTTGTCAGTTAGGCAAAATCTACATCACTACATTAATACAACAAAGTCCCCCAGCGGCGGCGTCTGTCTGTTGGAACGCGTCGTTATATTTGATAGCCCAATTCTTGGGGAAAGTTAGGTATAGGCTAAATTACATCACGCTACGACCCATAGAATCCGAACAAAAAAAGTCAGAAAGAATGGTAAGCGAAAATGAAGTATAAATCGCGGGCGGGCGACGCGCAGCGCGAGCGGTGCGGTGTGTCCGTGTGTCTGTCGGTTGCCGAAATTTCACGTGTACGAAGTCGCGGGTAGAAGCTAGTAAAAATAAAGGTAAAATAACTGCGGAAGGAAGGACTAGTACCTATACTTGAGTGTTAAAAAAACATAAATATTTCTTTTATAACTTACCGCACTTCATCTTGATTTGGAGATTGGCGAACTGAATCTTTTATTATATCCAACTCGTCTGAAACTAAAGTTAAAATACTTACAATAAAAGCAATGAAAATGGATAGCTAAATCAATAATAACGGTGATGCAAAGTAATAGAATAACGTAAATGAGGGTTGCAAGGATGACTAACCTAAACTAGGCTATGCTGCGTTGCGCTATGCTTAGCTAAGCTAACTTTCCAGTTATGCTCTTTGAGATGTGAAAAGTGTGGTTTGCAACTGGGTTGGTGCACGTTATTATTAGCGTTTGTGCAGTCAACGAAATACCGAGCGGGTGGGCAGTTCAACACGCAGTAAAGTGAGAATCAGCATGATATTTCGCGTAGGTAATCTCTTTTTTGGTTTTAGACACATGAAGTGCAGTAATATTATATCCTAGTAGTCGTTATAATCTGTAAGCCGACTGAATAAGCTAACCAGCACCCTAATTGCGTAATACACTATTAAATCATAATGTTTATCATTTTGAAGGATATTGCTAATCCGTTGCTTCGTATGTTCGAAACATTTGTCTGCTCAACAACGTAAATAACTCAACGAATGTTGTTGAAGTGTCAAAATTAATTAAAGTCATTCCTACTGTTAGTGTGTTTCGCAATAACCCCGCTGATCACAGCACAGCGCAGCGCAGTAGCTAATATTGATAAGTCCCCGTAATATTCTTACCTGTGTTGATTACGTCAATATTATAATTACAAACAGTTTTCCTTTCATTACTCTTGTTTCTTAAGCTACTATCATTTAATTCCGACTCCATCTGTATTAAAAAGAAAGAATATAATGGGAACATTTTACCCGGCATTAAAATCTTTTGAATTAGCAAAAATATCAGTCCTAATCAGCAGCCTAATTGCGTCACATATTTTCGTAAACGATTACGACTAATCTGTTTGATTTTGTCACTTCAACAACATTCATTGCGGTATCTACAGTGTTGAGCAGAACTTTTTATCGAACTCATGAAGCAATGTATTAGCAATCTGTTTCAAAACGATTCAGATTCCGATTTATTGTGTATTACGCAATTAGGGTACAGTTCCTACTGCTGGGATCAGTATTTAAAAACAATACACTACTAAAGTACAAACCTTAGCTGATTTCATTACTTTTCTATTAGATCGCCATTTATCTATTGCTTTCTGTTGCCGCTCCTTCAGATAGGTGTACTTTGAATACCATTTGACGTGCGAGATAATTTCTGCTTCACGGATATCTGAGGATTTTTAACATATCATATTCATTTCTTATGTTTGCCCGGCAAATTGCGAAATTAAAAAAAAAACATCAAGATCATTTCTGCTTCACGGTTAACTGAGGATTTTTAACTTATCATATTTATTCATTTCTTACGTTTGACCGGCAAATTGCGAAATAAAAAAAAACATAAAAGCAAAAGAAAATATTCGAGCCTTGGTGACCAGTGGGCCACTTTTGTAAAATAGTGTCGATTGATGTTATTAGTACCTACTACAAATGAACCTACGTCAGAAGAAATTGTAGGTGAAGCATCACCTTGTAATTTTCGAAGAAGTTCATCCAGAAACAAATGAAATGCTGGAAAAGTTTCCACGGAGTTTTCCACTCCATCAAAAGAAGTATTAATTGGAGATCCAAAATGTTTTTGCCAGTGGTTTACAAAAATATTGTGGTGATATTCATTCCATCCGCCATATCGGTTTGCGCTATTCATCATGAATTCTTGAAACTGTTGAACTTCCTAAAAATCAAGTACTTGGTTCGAATAATTTATCAAGATGAGGAAAAGTAGGAACAGTATTTGATTAGATTTAATACTTACTAAACACTTGAATGGAGATGTCATAATCGTTTTTACGGGACTTGGCACAATCTCGTTGAATTTTGCTGTTTGAATTCTCGGCTGTCTTTTCAACTTACTAATTAAAACTGGATTTTCATTAATCTGGAAAGATTATGAGTCATATGAACGATAAAGAACGCACATAATTTATTACTAGGACCATGGTTTTGGTACACACGGCTTCCTATTAACCTATACATTTCCAGTTTTAGCTGACCTCGCATTGTATTGGTTCATCGTACAATGAGTAGTCAGCTTATACCGGAAATTTGCTTGTTGTGTAGCTGTGCGTACGTTACTCACAGTTTGATGCAATTGTTGCTCAGCGGATTGAAGACTGGTTAATTCTGTTTGTAAATATAACTTGAATGCTTTGATACGATTTTCCAACTCAAGCGTACTTTTTTTCACATTATCTATGTCTGTAATAGAAAAAGAAAAAATGAAACATTTACATGCGCATGAAAAGTTATGAGCCAACAAAGATTCGTTTTTCTTGCCAATTTTAACGCAACTGTGGGCGTAAATAAGTAATAAAAGTGTAAAATCTCCAACGGTACCGACAAAGATCAATTAATTATTCAAGAGTTCAATAAACTATAATTGTAATTGATCAAAAGACTTTTCGTATTTGTTACGCGCTCGTTTTAATAGGAATAAAATTAAAGTATTGGTGTTTATATGCGTGTAACCTAGACGTTGTGCGTGTAAAAACACGTCTAACTGCTCTGCTCATCACTGAAGTCTGAAACTATATCTTTGATTTTTTTTTTGGGAATGGCATCTCGCAGGTCAACTTATGAGGTTGTCGTCTGCTTAAACGGACTTGCCTGTGGTTGCCTTAATAAATTAAGGCCTCCAGCCAGGACTTACTTAAATACTAACTAAAAACTAAGCGACTACAGGGCAACCCCTGTGGGGTACGAACTTCAGCTTAGGGCGTCGCTGGAAGAGGGCAGTAAGGGACTAGCTGGATCAGGATTTTAGTGATTTAGGGACGAATTTAAAGCTACAGGCTCAGCGGCTGCTGGCTCGAGCAAGGGTCGGGAGGGGCGTGGATTTGGGCGTCGCGCCGGCCTCGGCGGCAAGGACGGTAGGACGGCTATCGGGTTTTGCGTGTACGGGGGCGAATAGGGTATGCCTTGGTCGGCGAATACTGCTTATGCGGGAGGGAGTATAGCGGGCGGCCGCTGAAATTTATGCCACAGTCAAAGAAACGCTTCGATAAGCGTTTCATGAACTGTTTTATGGTAGGCATTTTAAGGTCGACGTGGAGATTTATATTACGGAGATAGAAGGGGGCACCCGTGACCTTTCTGAGGAAACGGTTCTTGAGGGTCTGCATCTTATGGAGATGACGTGGGTGAGCGTGCGCAAATACAACGCAGACATAGGTCATGATGGGACGGATAACTACGGTACAGATGCGCAGCTTGCATTTAAGTGACAGTTTACTACAAACTGTCAGTACAAAGTGGAGCCTGCTAAGAGCGAAGGAGGCGCGCGCGCGAACCGCCTTAATATGAGCCTTAAAGGTAAGGTTTTGATCGAGGATCACGCCTAGGTATTTGGCTTGCTTCTCCCAAGGGATTGGCTTACCGTACATAGTGATCGGGCTGGGAAGTGGGGGAGGGAATCGACGACGTCTCGAGAAGAGAACCGCCTGACTCTTATCGGGGTTGAACTCGATGCTCCATTTCCGGAACCAAGCGCCTAAGACGTTTGCGGAGGTTTGGAGAGTACGAGATATAGCGTTGGGACACTGACCGGTATAGTAAACGGCAGTGTCTTCGGCGAAGAGAGCCAATTGAGCCTTTTTACTCTGTGGGATATCGCTGGTGAACAGCGTGAAGACTAGAGGAGATATGACGGAACCCTGAGGGACACCGGCGCGAATAGGGTGAGGGGACGAGAGTGCACCCTCGATGCGATAGCGGAAGGTGCGATTCGATAAAAAGTCTCGTAAGATGAGCACGAGACGATCTGGCACTCCTAGTTGGTAAAGCTTGTATAACAAGCCGTTGTGCCAGACTTTGTCAAATGCTTTCGCTATGTCGAAGAATAACACACCCGTCGTCGCGTTACGCTGCATACCGGCGCACAAGTGCTCTACGATACGGTGGACCTGGTGGATACTCGAGTGTTGGGGACGGAAACCAAACTGCTCGTTGGGAATGAGGCTCTTTGCTTCGGCGTAGTCTTTGAGACGCTTATAAATAAGCCTCTCGTAGATTTTGCCGAGAACGTTGAGTAAGCCAATGGGAAGGTAGCTGGAGGGCTCAGACTTTGGCTTGCCTGGCTTTGGGATACCGATGACTGTTGCTTCTTTCCACGCTTGTGGGAAGATGTTGTTGCTCAAGGCGCCATTGAAGATGGCGGTCATGAGCATTATTAGAGGGGCAGGTAGGAGTTTGTATACCTTGTTGGTAATACCATCCGAACCGGGGGCTTTACGAGCTTGGAGCCCTTTTATGATGTCGTGCACTTCGTCTGGAGTGACGGGAGGCAGAGGATCATCAGGGTCTTCGACATCAGGACCCGAGAAGGCGGCGCGCGTAGTGTTCCTCGCGCGCCGCTAACAGACGTTGCGGAGGGAGTACACCTCACTCCCCCCGCCCGAGACGGGGCCCGCGCGAGCGGGCCGGCACCAGCCGGGGATGCGGAAGAATTATGTGTTCCCGCGACCCAGGCGCATGTGTGAAATGGAACACCGGGGTGGTTTTTAGTCAGTAAGAGTCTGACAGACCCCTCCGCCTGCCCCAGGGCGGAGGACATCCATGAGGATTTTCCACCAAAAAAAGGGTGCAAGATGCGTGACTACTGGGCGGTGGTCAGAGTTAAGCTCGTGGAACGTCTGTATCGATTGCAAACGGAGGTTCACATTCTTGAGCAGCGCTACATCGAGTATCAGGAAGATGGTTGGGATTTCCGGAGAAATGAGTCGGACTCATTGGAGCTATGACGTTAAAGTTGAGAGATTCCCCTAACTTGAAAATGATCCGACCTCTGGTAGAAGTCGTGCTACTATTCCACGCCGGTCCGTCCGCGGCGAGAGTCCAGCGTCGAGTGATAAAGTGATAACTGATATGTACTATATCTGTGCACAGACTGCAGAGTACTTTATACTATAATTATAATGAAATCTCTGTGTCTGTAAGACAAGATGCCAGGTGAGATAACGTCCTTTTTGGCCACGCCCACCCGTGAATTTGAGCCACAGAGTACTTTATACTATAATGAAAGTTTTAGCCCACGACTAGTTTGAAATGATTGTTCAATTTGCCATACACGGACTTACAAGGCAAAATAATTTGTTACAACGAAACCGTATTTTTTTAACGGACACCCGTTAAAAAAATCAATTTTGGACATTTGATTGGCAACACTCTAGTTTGTGTAACATCAACCCAGCTCCCGAAAACAGGTCGTTTTTTGGCGTTTTTTTTTTCCTGTGCTAACTGTCGGTGACTTCGTGCTCCGAAACTTCATTATCATCCCAATGGCAAAGTTCTATTGTTGTTGATTTTGCCATGTTTTCTTAGAGGTTAGGGCTGTCACAAAAATATTCTGTTTTGTTTAGCTACACAGTTCCTTCTGATTTGATTAAATTTAGATGTGTAAGTTTTTCAATCCTTATTTGTTATACCTTTATAATGTTTTTTTTTTTAATTAGAATATAAGAGATCGTTCGAATATGCCTTGATGTGGCACGCGATGATGTTATAATCTATATTAGAGGTTATAGAAATATCGAATACTTATAGCAAATATTTGGTTAGGATTTAAGGCAACAGACATAGTACTTTTTGATCCCCGTAAAATATTACGTAAGCTACCAGATTATGAAGAGATACAACAACACCGCACCGCGCTCTACAACGATACCGCACTCTTTAGACTATTTGAAAGCAAATTGGGCAGCGAACCCAGCACCAAAAGTTATGTCAATCTCACAATTGCACTAAGCATTTTTTTTATTTGCTGTTAAGTTCAAAGATTTTACGTTCTTAAACATATTTTATACTTGTTATTATGGATGTATAATATTGATTACCACACTATGATGTAAGACACTGTAAATGATATCTTTATTATGTTTGTTTTTAGATTTTCATTTTTACTTTTTCGACAACCCTGACAGCTATTTCTATTTAATTAGTAGAAAAAATCGAAACAAGGCGGGTGAATTTGCCACATTGTGAAAATTTCCATTGCCAGTGCAAATTAATATACAATTTTAGTATATTTTAACTGTGACCAAGCATGTGGCAATGATGACTATGATTTTATTTATATGATAATTCGATTAATTTCAGCCACATTTTGTCCAAAGAGTAAAGGATTTTGTCATGGCAATCTTACCTTAAGTGACGGTTCACTTTGCCATGTATGTTATTTGGGATAAATATAATTATTAATGAGAAAACAATTGAAATTCGATTTTATTTCAATGATGCATAAAATTTTCTATTTAGCTGATTGATTGCTTCGTCTACCCTTGAAGAGTTTTTTTTAAGAAACATCTTTTCAAACTATTTTAGCCAGCATAAAGTGGCAAAGTTGCCAGGTTTGACGTTAAAAAAAAATCCTTATATACTTTGTAATCTTACACATTAACAGAACGTTAAACATCCTAGGTTGACAACGCTTTTGAATACCACATTTACATTTTGGGGAATTCTACAGGGTTTTCCAATAAGGTGTAATTTTGATATTCAAAGAAAAATGCCATTTTTTTATATGATCGGTTGTTTTTCATTAAAAAGAGGAAGGTATGCCGTTAATAGTGGAAAATAACATCAGGAAAATGTCCACCACGACCACGCTTACAGGACCATATCCTTTTCATGAAATTTTCCATAACCAAATCGCAAAGTGGCTGCCCTATGTCCTCGATAGCCTCATGAATTCCATCTTTGAAGTCTTGAATCGATGCTGGGCTGTTGGCGTAGTAGTACCTTCTCTTTCACTTGGCCCCAAAGTAAGAAGTCGCAATGTGTTAAATCATAAGATCTGGGTGACCAATTGTGATCACCTCTTCGAGAGATAACACGGTCCGGAAACGTTTCCCGTAAAAGTGATTTTTTATGGCCGGAATTGGATGGTATTGATCTGGACAACGTTTACTTTCAACAAGATGGCGATACGTGCCACACAAGCAACGCCATTGATCTTCTACATATTTCTTTGAATATCAAAATGACACCTCGTATTGGAAAACCCGATTAGTCTATTTTCTGTAACAAACAACAAGTGCGTATGCTTAGATGTTTTTTTTAATACTCACCAAGTGTTTTCAGCATTTCTTTGGAAGACGTACTAGTCTTTATATCTTGAAATAATAATTTTATTTCTCTGTATGAATTTTTAGTTTTTCCCAAAAAAGCTTTGAATTCTGAAAATGATATGTAACTTGTTGCGCCAAACCCTCCATCTGTTTGTGACGCTTTTGGCACACATTTGTTAATACTCTGAAGAAGAAGACTTTCTTCAATTTGCAGTCGTTTCATTTTTGCAGACAGACTTGTTTTTTGTGTAATATCAGACGAACTACCAGTGTTTGTTGACGTTAAATCCATATTTATATAATAATTAAGATTTGTTTTTAGTTTGGAATATATTTTTTGGTAATATTGATCAAACTTTCAATATTTGAATTTACCCCCGCTTGACAACCACATTTGTATCGTTGCCAGACTACAAACACGAAATATTTATAAAATCGACTAAATGCTTAGACTAAAGTTGGTAAAGTTTAAGCTCATCACTTGATTTACAAAAAAGTAAAAATTGACATTTCATCATTCTTGTCTGTCTGATTCATATATTATATAGTGTATTATCTATGGTCTGATTGAAGGCGAATTGTTAGAGAGAATTTGTGGGATGGAAAGTGAAATTTCAACAGAATATTCATAAAATAGTGAAATTTCAACAAAATGTTCAGTCGTTCGAGATTGTTTTTCACCAGGTCTCTTCCATTACGGGTCAGTATTTTAGATAAATATTTATTTACATAATATTACCCAAATAAGATATTGACGTACCTAACCTTACATTTGATGAATTGTTTTCAGAATGTTATTAACGTGGAATATCAAAACAATGCCCGATTTGTGTACAGCATAACAGCCACAAGAAGTCGTTCTACTACTCCGCTCAATACTATTGTTATGTTCGTCCCCCAACAAGAGGTATTTAATCATAAGTTTTATTGGGTAATAGATTGTTACAGAGGCGATCAATTCAAATAATATCAGGTGAAGTTCTCAGGATAATGTGATAACTAACATGTACATTTTAATATAAAACTTTTGTGAGAGGAGCAACAATATTTTAATTATTATAGACAAGAAAATCTCATATACCTAATCTATGTATATAATAGGCAATTTTGAATAATTTCAGGCATGGATTGTGGAGCGTATGGGAAAATTTCACAGGATTTTAGAGCCTGGTCTGAATCTGCTGTGGCCCATAGTGGATAAGATAAAGTATGTGCAGAGCTTGAAGGAGATAGCTATAGATGTTCCCAAACAGAGTGCCATCACGTCTGACAATGTCACGCTGAGCATTGATGGAGTGCTTTATCTTAGAATTATTGATCCTTATTTAGGTAAGATTGATCGTTTTAAATATTGATCTATGTGGTCCATATTTTGTTAGTATTTAACAGTCACAAGTGTGAGATCTAAAATTGTACATATTGGCACTAAAAAGATGTTTTATGAATTTTTAATTTACTCTTGATTTAAGGGTTATTAGAAATTATTTATTTAGGGCTGATATTTTGCCCTGCACTAGGATATTAACTTGATATGGGTAAAATTAGTATGTACTAAAATTCATTTAAATCTAAAAAATTACTAGATATTAAAGTTTACTCTTTAAAATAAATAGCTCTGATAACAGAGCTATTTATTTTAAAGAGTAAACTTTAAGCTTCAACACATATTCTGTTTTATTGGACTCCACAAATAAATTGAAGAAGTGTTTTCTGAAACGGCTGCAGCACAACTAAAATAAGAAATGGATTTCATATTATGGAATTTTAATAAATAAGAACTTTTCTAGTTTAGTTCAAGTTTTATTTGTTATTTCAGCATCATATGGTGTTGAAGATCCTGAGTTTGCTATCACGCAGCTTGCTCAAACAACTATGCGTTCTGAACTTGGTCAAATTTCTCTTGACAAAGTGTTCAGGGAGAGAGAATCTCTGAATACAGGCATTGTGGATGCCATCAACAAGGCCAGTGAAGCTTGGGGCATTGCATGTCTGCGATATGAAATTCGTAAGTGTGTTTTAACAATTAAGATGGACTGTAACACAATAGGTGGATTAATTAGCAACAAAAGCTAATAATTTGATAACTAATGCCAATTAATTTTATCCGGAACGTGTAGTCTACAACTTATTTAGGTAATACCTGGATTTTATTGATAGTCTGTAGGTACTTAAAATAATACAGGATAGAAACTCTAAAATTACCTCTTCTCTTGTTCCCCTTGAACAATTCACATCTAAAGAAATTCAAGAATATACTTCTTTGGTGTTTGATAAACATAACATGATAAGTCCAAAATTTGTAATTGTCTGTTTTTGCATCACCCCATACATAATTATTTTTTTACTTTTGTTTGGTCTATTCTTTGTCAGTCTTTGAGATTTTGGCAGGTTTCTTTTTCATTCGTCACACAGGTTTTTCTTCGACGTTTCGCTTGTCGTGTTATGGGCATGTGATGCTGAGGAATGAGGAAAATGTCGTCGGAAAAGGTTTGAGTAAGAATGTGGATGGCTATACAAGTAGGGGATTAGCAAAGAAACTATGGATGGACAGTGTGAAAGATAACATGGTTAGAGAGTGTCTACCGAGATGATGACTAATAGAGAATAATGGAAGAAAAAGGCATGTGCCGCCGAACGGATATTCGGGCGCATATTTACTTAAAGTTGAGATGTTGGCTAATATGGAATGCGCTTCTTACCTAATATTTTAAAGAATCCTGTTTTTTTAAGTCGCTTCCATACTATGCACCCGATTAGTTATGCATTTTATTGTTCCTGGCATCTGGGGTTTTTGTTTTTTTTCCAAAAAAATTATTTTAAGATGCCGCCGAATATGCACCCGAATATCCTATCTTTAATGCGGATGGACTAAAACAGACTGTCAGAGCCATTAGTAATTACTGAGTAAAATTAATTGTTTATTGTTGTTGACCTTTGGACCTGCTTCGGAGACTATCATGAGCGCCCTATTGCAGGTACAAAATTGGTTTACTGCAAAAAATTTAGTATTAAATGGGAAAAAAAACTAAATGCATATGGTTTGCTTTGCCGAATGTAAAAGTACTGATTGTGACATAGTATTGATTATAGAGAAACTAGAATTCGTAGGATAAAACTGTTTTCTGGGGGATCGCGCTCGAATCAAGGCTGCAATGGGGTCCTCATTTAACATCACTTGCAGGACGGCTAAGTTCAGCAGCATATGCTGTAAGAAAAATCCGACAATTTACTAATGTAAACCTCGAGACTAGTCTATTTCAGTTACTTTCATAGTATCATGTTTTATGGTATTTTACTATGGGGTCGAGCTGCATACATCGAGTCTATTTTTATTCTGCAAAAAAGAGCCATCAGAGCAATACATGGCCTCAGCAGGCTCGATTCTTTAAGGGAACTGTTTAAAGGTATTAACATCATGACAGTACCTTGTCAATATATGTATAGATGAACGTAAGAATTTTTAAATCTTTACAGTAAAAGAGGTGAAAGACACAACTATACGACAAGAAATCGGGACCAATTAGTTCAACCAGGTTTCAGACTGGCTATAGTAGATTCATCCTTCATGGGGTACTGTTTAAAATGTTACAATAAAATATCTCCCCACGTACTCCAACTGAATGAAACGAATGAATTTTAGTTTTGTATAATTGCAAAGCACATGTGTGAGCACTATGTACCTACTATAAAGCTACCATTTACTGGGTACGTCTTCCATTGACCTGAATGTGTTCTGGCGGCTGAGAGTATGTCACGCTAACTCAAATGTCTCGCTGGTGGTGGCGTGTGTGTTGGATAATTAAGTTCCCTTCAAAATGGTTGAGCTGAATGGTTCTGATCCATACGTCTTGTTCGTGAACGGGCGCCGTCAGTGGGGACTGGTCATCTCGTGGCTGCCAAGGCTTATTTTAATTTCCGAATTGTTTTTATTTGACTTTGTTTTGTTTGTTTTTCATTAAGGACGCCTTTAACGTGCATGTCTTTCTACATCGTTCTCACGTATATAATTTCAACATGACTGATGTAACCAATTTTATGTAACAATATTATTTGAAAGAGTGTCCATGAAGTTTCTTGCCCTTTCTTCTCCATAGGTACCTACTGCGCTTTGAAATGGGCAACTAGCTTCATGTTTCTGACTGACCGACCCGTTGACAATTCAAGTGCCTGTAATTGGTTTGATTGAAATAAATGATTTGAGTTTGTGCTTTACCATAAAGTCGAAAGCCAAAACAGAACAGTCAAATCTAGACAAACGGTAGTGTTACAAACCAAGTTCGGCGAAGACACACCTGTGTGTTATCTTACACAAATAATTTTAAGCTACTTTGGACCACCCCTTCGGCAAAATCTATAATACAAATAAGATATACCTACAAAGTTGCAACTTTGCGTGCTTGCCAAAATTGCCCCAATCACTTATACAAAAATACATAAATGCAAAACTGACTGCCTGGTGCTGGTGCCTTGGTCTAGTGGTCGCAATTACTACTGCTGAGCATGAGGTCCTGGGTTCGATTCCCAGGTCGGGCAACGTGTTATTGTGTTTTTCTATCTGGAATTTCTCAGTAGCAGCCCGGATTCTGGATTTGTACCCGGTATGGCAATAGGCTCGCCCACTACATGGGACTTAAGCATAACTGGCGAAATGTGGGTGTACTATAGGTACACCTCTGCCCAAACCATCGGGGAAACAAGGCGTGATGTTATGTTATAAATGCATAATACAAATTATTTTATCTCTGAACGGCTTCTTACATTTATGTGCTTGGTGGGGATTGGTGTTTTACATATAATACCACAATCCGTGAATGTGATTGTAGCATAAACAACAAGCATCTGTTCCCTCACCATACTACACAATTAATATTTGCAGGGGATATTAAACTACCGACGCGTGTGCACGAGGCTATGCAGATGCAAGTGGAAGCTGAACGGCGGAAAAGAGCAGCCATCTTGGAGTCCGAGGGAGTGCGAGCCGCCGATATTAACGTCGCCGAGGGCAAGCGTCAATCTAGAATATTGGCGTCAGGTACAGTCACGACCATTAACATGTATACACTAACGGCCTAACCCAATAAAGTATCTATCTCCAGTTTTGGCGTACTGGAGATAGAAAGACCTATCAACCTCTGGTTTTAACGTCCCAATAAAGCCAAAGTATACGACCCTATAATGTGTTGACAGGTATTTGTTTGACAGGGTCAGATTTAATTGTACTGTCTGTCATCAGTCGCTACTGATGTCTAACGGCCGAAGCCATTAATGTATTTGTGGCGGCATCTACACCGCCACATGCGAACAAACGCATGACTGTGACATCAGACAAATCCTGCATCGCGCAAGCAGAGTTTACCGCGCAGATAGCGTATATACAACTTTCCGACATCAAACGTCGGGCAGTTGCCCACCAGATACGACATCCATCTGGTCGGAGGATCCTCCCTTTTCCAAGAGTATGAGTGAACTTTACACCCTGTTCCTCATATCTCTAAATATCTTTCTCCAATTTTGTCGTATTGGAGATAGAAAAATCAATCTCGGGTTTTAACGTCCCAAAAAAGCCAAAGTGTGCGACCCTATAACGTGTTGACAGGGACAGAATTGTACTGTATACAATAGCAATCTGTCTAAGGTATTGTCGTTAGGTTATTTGAGTTCTAAATCAAAAGCGATTTTCTTGTGCATAACGACTGCAACATTGAGGGTATGGACCTATTTCTTAATAGTACCAAAATAGTCATAATAGGATTCCAAAATACTAGTTCGCTACAATATACAATTGAATTCAATACACTAAGAGAAAATCACTCCCCATACATGGTCATAATAAGAAATGTCCTTACCTTTTTTCTTTGTTTCCCTTACCTTTGTCAATTTGTATATTTACTAAGCTACAAAAATTGGCACCATGCTTGCTCATAGTTCTTCAGCTTCATAGAGTGTCCAGGAGTTACAATTTATAGTTAGACTACCTGAAAAATGCCTCAAAATTATTATTGAAAAACTTTCAGAGGCTGAGAAACAAGAGCAGATAAACAAGGCGTCTGGTGAAGCGCAGGCGATGCTCGCTGTAGCTGAGGCGCGCGCAAAGGGACTCAAGGTCGTTGGCAGTGCGCTCGCTCTACGGGTCAGTTGGATTTACCGTTATTACAATTTAGTCCTTGAGTGACACGATTGGGAGAGTTGTGACTACATTAATTGCAGTGAAATCTGATAATCCATACGTGGGTATGGTCCAGTACAAAAAATGTTCAAAATGACGGGGAGTGAAGTGAGTATTAAACAGTTTCAGCACGTTTTGGTAATAAATACAATCTCTTTTCACAGGATAGCAAGCATGCCGCGTCGCTGACGCTGGCTGAGCAGTACGTATCGGCGTTCAACAAGCTGGCGAGGACGAACAACACTCTCATCTTACCGGCGAACGCAGGAGATGTCTCCAATTTAGTCGCTCAGGTACCTTATGCATTGGATAATAAACTATTTGTTTTCAACTCATGAAGATTGTGAATTCTGCGCGATAATTGCGTAACAATCTTAAAAAAGCAGTCTCTTTCCTTTTGACGGATCAACAACACGCATTGCATTAATTACGTTGCAGAACACACAAATGACAAACATGAAGGATTATTAAATTTCCTTCAAAACCTGTCGGATTGTGATTGAAAGTGCGTTACGCAATTAAAGTACAGGTTGACATAATGCTTTAAATCCCTCACACACGTTATTATTGTGAATGTTAAGACTATGAGGTTCATTATTTTATACTCTTGTGTATTTTTATTATTTCAGTTAGTTTTAATCTTAAGTTTGGTCTGGTGGTTTGAGTAATTATGCGGCCTACCCAATGTTCTTTCTTTGGTATTGTTCGTCGAATCGTTGAGCTCCTTATGTTTTGATTTGAGCTGCACGATTACTGACAAATGCGTGCACTGACTGGACAGGCTCACTCAAACTGTGTGGATCTTTCCTCAAAAGACCATTTCAGAGATTAATCCACATGATCTGACCAAGATTTAGTCTGGACTCTGGAGTCGAAAAGCGTGCGCTATATTTTTACTTAGGAACTACCACTTAAATGGAATGTCTGAGCGTCGACGAAAACTCGTGTGGCCGCCGTGCGTTCCGGTGTTTTCGATAAAATTCAATGTTATTCCTGTTATTGGCATAATATATCACGTTGTATGTATGTTTGTGCGATATTAACATGACTTCTCCTTTCAGGCTATGTCAATATATTCTACAGTGACAGCACACAACACAAACGCCAAAAATATGCCCCATATCGACGATTATGAGGAACCTCTAGTCAAAGTTAACTCATTAACAGAAACAGGTTCCACCTTGGCGGGCACAGCCATAGCCAACTTTGATGACTCCTTGGCAGAATATTTCTCAGATGATGAAGAAAGAGAAAAGGCACTTAGGTCTCACAAAGAGAAGAAAAACTACCACACGCAACAATTAAATAAGTTAGAAAAAATTGAAAAGGACACATAGAACTGTTACTTAGTACCTGTCTTAAAACGTTAAGATTGTCTCTGCATTTCAAATGTAGATATGAAACTTTGTTGTGTAACTTGGTGCATTAGGGACTAGTTCTGAATGAAAACTAGACAGTTGCAATAAAATGCATTTATTTTCATATATTGTACAATACAGTCAGTTAATTCCAAGTGTATTCAAATCTTCATGTACAGGTATGCAATATTTTAAAAGTAAATCATATCTGAATAATTGTCATCTTATGTTATTTACTGTGAAATAACTGGAGAAAATAAAACTTTAAAATATGATATAAAAATATTTATTTTATAACTATAACAATAGCCGAAATCTAAATAACATAAAAATAAGTCTCATAAGCTTCCATTGGGTTAAATTCCAAGTTGCTACCTAATCATTAGGTGAAATGAATATTTATTTAATAAAATCTTAATTTATTGATAATATGATATATATGAACAATTTATCAGGTATATCATAATTTCATAAATATTAAGTTACTTGTTGGAATGTCGTCTGAACTGTCCATAGCTTACTATTAAATCCATGAATATAAATTCTTCTATAATATTTTAATTTAGTTGGCTGTGCTACTTAGCCTGTAAAAGGATTGTTTTGCTGTAGCCAAACTTTTATTTTCTTTCAGTTCAAAGTAGAGGCAACTATAAAAATATCTGAAATTACATTAATCATCACCTTTTTCTATTATGATACCTTATTGGGATAAAACAACTATGTACTCCCAATTTTTAGCAATCCTTAAAACTTAACAATTTTTCATATAAAAGGAACCAATAGCCATATTCTATCCATATCATATAAAAAAACACATTTAATTAACATTTGTCTGTCCATGTTGTATCAGTTGTATGTTAATGCATGGATGTAAATAAAATTACTTGTTTCGAAAATAAATTTAGATGGCTGTTATTTACATATTGGATTATAAAATTATCAATACCTATATGAAATATCAAGTGGATTTAGAGAAACAAGTATACCTGCACAACTACAATGGGATGTAAGTTGTTTTAAGATATTTTCACAATTTTTTCTCTCTGATTGAAGTAGCTGACTGTGCCTTCCTCCGGTTGGGTAAGATTTGTAGGTGCTGGCATTTTGTGCAGACTGAGATACGAAGCTGAGAGATCCGTACCGTCGAATTGTCGCAAATGAATCTAAAACAACCACCACATTACCATTAATATTCAGCACAAAAAAACCTTTTGCTTTACGTTCCATTCACATGTTCTACTTACAACAAATTGACAAAAAATTATGAAGTGTTTGAAATTAAAAATACAAAAGTGTATTTACTTTAACTTCAACCAGTTGTACAAATGTTGGAAAATAAATAGCTGGTAATTTAGATACATTGTAAAAGAAACCAACGCGGCAACATCGCCAAAATACTCACTAATAAATGCAGGTTGACTTCATCACTTCTGCTCAAGTAAGGGAAGTTGCCGCCGCTTTTCAAATGCGCTAGTTTTGCTTGAGGATATGACTTATACAAGTCCTCGCGAACTCGAGAACTTAAGGCACATTCGTCCCACACATCCATTACTGTGATGGGCAAGTTAACCAGTGCTTGTGGTTTAATGTAACAAGGTGTGCAGTTCAAAGTCAGTCTTGATGCTAACTCTGACTGGTTTAAAGATTCCAGCTAAAAATAATACGTTTTTAAAGTTATAAATCAGGACAAGTAACATTCGAACAACTATTTCGGTTCCAAGACAGTCTTAATGCATAAAGCCCCATATTCACTAGGGGAAATTTATGTCCCGTGAGACGTGTCGCTTGTCGAAGTCGGGTGTCCCGACCAACGACATCGCCAGACATCTTGTCTCAAGACCTTTTTCATCATTATCGATGTCGCCAGAAATGCCGTGCGACTAGCTTCTGTGCCCATCGAAGCTCAACTTCGCCCGACATCTCTAGAACGACATGTTGTGAAACAAATGTCTCATAATGAATTAGAAGCCAACTCAGACTGGTTAAGAGATTTCAGTTAAAAACAATTAAGTTTTCAAAAAATAGGAATCTAAGATATTGGTGTTGCTTACATATTATAAAGACAGGAATTGCGTTACATGACAATATCATGTTACAAGATTTAATGTTGACATATTTGTTGTATATAGTTACATTATTGCTCAGTAGAGCATGAAGAAATTATTATTACCAAAGCTGCAAACATATTATTTTTTCTTACTTACTCGTTCAACCATGAAGTCAATAGATTCAGCCATCCTTTTGTCAACTTTATCCGTTGTGAAATTGCCCATGAGCATCCTTTTCAATACTAATGAAGGCAGAAGCCAGAAGAGGGCTGAGGAGTCATGGTATTCAAAGACTGACGTGTCTGTGAATGTGTTACAAAGAACAAGAGATGCAACACGGGGACAGTTACTTGTTAATTCTGCAAACTTTTGTGCTATAAACCCACCTACAAAATAATTTGTGTTAAAATCAGAGGTTGATTATAGTTGACTATGAAATAAGTAGGTAATTAAAACAATTAAAATAATGATTGGATTGATAAATTACTTATCTACTGTTTGTCATTTTGCTTCACTGCCTAGACAGACAACAAACTTGTAATTATTGTAATGTCCTTAGCATTAGTGTTGATTGGAAATTATTTCCGTCATTATGGAAATTACTGCAATCACAAATACTTCTAGGTACTTATTGTGTACTTTCTATTGATAAACTATGTTTAAAAACAAAACAAAAAAATAACTTCTTAACTGTAGAATAATATGGTAAAATCCAAACCTAATGAAGCTCCAAAAACATGAACTTTGTCAAGTTCAAGGTAGTCAATGAGCCTTTTGAAGCCATCGCACCATTCCTTCATGTTCCAGTATGGCGGTGGTTCAGCAGCAATGACTCTGACCCCTCTTGTGGCAAGGCCCAAGACTTGCTGAAAAAATACGTCGGCCGTGCCGGACACTGGCGGCAGACATATCAAGGGGCAGCTTACAGATTTTGGCCCACTATCGAAAATTCTCCAAGCCTGAGAAAGTTGTAAACAAAGAGATTTCAGTTAAATTATCAATACCTATAAAGAAATTTAAGAAGGTAAGAAGCCAAAGTATTTAAAAAGTGGGTCAGGCGACTTATCTTCAATTAACAAATTTTCAATAGATATCGTTTTTTGATAAAGTTTGTTTACCTTGGATCCGTCTGAGTCGACCACTATTTTTCTCAGAGGAATGCTGCTTCTAAAACTCAGATACTCATTAGACTGTGACAATTCACTGACGCAACTCATTATTATTTTCTATAGCTTTGCATAAAAATAAAGGTTAAATCATAAAGTAGATAATTGAAACTTATTAAAGTGTTGGAAAACAATGGTTCAATCGTCGCTGACTGAAACTGGAAATTCAAATGACGTTAATGACGTTTCATCACATTGCAGTGTAGTGTACTCCATTCCACGCAGCAACAGTGATTTTTGTTTGATATAATTGACTTACCGTCTATTAGGTATTATGGTATAAAATCGACTATTTTATTGTGGATTTTTATTACTTCCTTCTGACGGGGCTGGCCGCTAGCGCTCTTCTTCTGGGTAAATTCAAGAGTCGAACTGAAGCGGCTACACGGCTTTACTATTTCCATTTATATTTGATTAGGTATATCTGTTGAAACAAGCACGAGCTAAAGGCGTTCAAAGGTCTTCCAATTACGCTCTTGAATAAATAGATCTCGTTTTCTTGCCCTTTGAGTTATCGTTCAGCGACAACTAGGTCACATGATTGGCCCAAATTACCCAAGCAAGGCCCAAATGAGCTATGCTTGTTGTGCAATAGTACAGGCAACGTGTTTAGTACTGACCCCAGGGTCTGACTAAAACTACGGTTTCCTTTATGAACGGTGGCCGCCTCATAACGGCCGCAGTCGCGGCTATCATCAAAATTATTTCTTTGGGCAACGATGTTGGACCATAAGGTGTCTAAAACGCTGTCTAGGAAAGCATACCTACTTTCTTAAGTAACTTTTTAGTGACGTCATTAGTAAGTTGTTAAGTTGCAGAAGCTATGTGGCGGCCACCGCTCTTCTAGGAAACCGTAGCTTTAGGATCATTATGGTAATAATGTTAAGTTGCCATGTTTCCACCATACAATTTTTGTTTTGTTTCCATTCACTATCGAACTTCTCAACACAATGTCTTTGGTGCTCAAGTAAGACGTCTTTGAACGTGATGAGGATTGTTTGCTTACCTACTAAAGAAATGATGCTGCGAGAGAACGGTGATTTCGCAGTAGTAACTAGTCTTGAAACAAACTAAAAGGCAATCCAACTGCGTAGACTACGGGGACACGGGTCGGTTAGTTTTGTTTATCTTTCAGTGTACCAGATTTGGATAGTCATCGTGACGGCTTTTTATCATCTCATTACTTTTTCTACATACCGCCAGTCATGCACATAGGTACCTATATCTAATTAGTTTACCATACGGTTTAACTTTAGTGATAAGTAAACTGTTGTTAGATCTTTAGGTAATTGAAATTTCAAAGGCTTTCGCGTTTGAAATTTCAATTACTAGGGGTTAATAAAAAATGGAATTTTTCTTCCAAACACATTCTATTTATTATTTAATACGTAATTAACATTCTCATCGTGAATTTTCCTACGATAATTTTCCAAACCGCTTACTCTATCTTACATCTAACTAATGAATAACTTTTGGACGATTTTAGCAGGATTTCGACAATATTATGTTCTGACAGTGACAAAAGATTAGGTAGGATCTATAACGCATTATGGCTGGACATGGTCCACTCGTGGTCGCGACTAGTGTTCAGGGCTGCCATGTTCCATACAGCACAGTGGACGTAGCGCGTGGCCACTAGCAGCCATGCAGTGGCGGCCACTAGCTTAACGTAAAATGCCTGATATGAGGCTGTCCCTGACCACTTGTGGTTGTTGCGTACTCGCAACCGTGTGCAGAAACACTAAATATTAGGAAATAGCGTCGTATTCGGAGATATCATATTACATAATAGCTTTATTATGAATTTAGAAGCCAAAGTCGCAGGTAGTACTCTTAAAATAAAAATCATTCTAGTAGTACATTACAAATCTATATAAATTTAACTTAGTGCACACTAACCATTAAAATTCATTTTTTCTTAATATACATTACAAATAATTTCGTTCATGAATCACTAAACATTCTTATTAATGTACTGTATATTCTTTAGTATTATCATATTATGATTTGAGCATACTCCAGTATCATCGAAAATTGTGAGCTATAGCATCTCTATACACACCGAATTTGTAAGTATCTAAACGTGAATGAAGCATGGAAACTATTATGGTTCGTACACACAAGAGCATTTACACGTTATGTTTGGACCTGTATATATGTACTTTACAAGTAAAGCTCAATTTAAAAAAGCATTTCATGTACAACGTAACGAGCCTGCGGACGCCCCACGCAGCGTTCGACGAAAAGCACATGTTGTATGAGCATTTGCTTAAACAATCCTTTCTCCGACGTACGTTTTGTTCGCACCCTTGGCTTTGCTCAATAAAAGGTACACAGTTTAGGTTGGTATATAAAATACACGTTTTAACAAAATATCGAGTGTTGTCCAGTGTTATGTGCATCAAGTGAATGCTATAGTGTGTATGCTCACCAATATTATTTATGAACACAAATTTTTTAACTACTACATAGCTACATGACTTGCCAGTTCTATAATACTCCTTAAAGACCACACAAATTGTAACCACTATGAGATAAATAATAATATGACTGTGTTTCAGAAATTAAAATGCCAGATATTATTGTTATTACCTTTTAATGATTCTAATAATCAATTATTAATAAAACTAACATAAAGACAAACGAATATTCAGGCAATAATGTTTTACAATCACAGAAGTATTGTTACACATAATATAACCAAAACTAATATATTTGTCTATTTCAGAAAGATTCTAACATTTACACAATGACCACTTAAGCCATAGAGATATAATATTATAATAGAAACAAGTATGACTTATTCACTGTTATTATAATAAAATTAATATTAACTATCCAGTTCAGGCAAGCGGTACGGACAACTGAAAATAATAAACTTAATTAACTATTCAAATGCATTAAATAGTCAGATTAAATTATTCAATTGTTTACAATTTATAATTAATAAACGACTTTCAAAAATAGTTTAATATTCTACTGTTTAGATACACGATATTTTATCATAATCATTATTCAAGTTATAATAGATCCAGAGGAATCTTTACATGTTTTCCGTTATACAGATTATTTTACTATTCATTATAATTTATGTCCTCTAATATTTTTTTCTGAGTATAAATCTCAATTTCTTAGTAAATGATTCCTCTGCATTGGGGTATTCTAATAATTACGATAATCCGAATTTCCTCCTAAATTCAGCGGCTTTTTAAAGTCGCCAAATCGGTCAAAGTGCTAAGCTAATCATGATGGCGTCTTTATTAGTATTGCCCATGTCAAAATCTCGGAGAGTTTAGAGGAAACTGTTTTTTAGGATTTTCGTCTACGATTCGGGATTTCTCCAATGTACATTTTTTTAATCGCTTCCTCTTTTAATCGTTCATCCGACCTTATTTCGTTTTAAAGTATTTGCAAAAACCATTTTACAGAAATAAATGTCATTTATCCTTGAATTGTTGGTTAGCACACGGTAAAAATAATCCATTGATTTTAAATCGAGTATGATGTAAACCATTCAAGTAAAAACTTATAATTGAAAAGCGTCGCTTTGGAAATTATTATTCTAATTGCTGTGTTTACAATGCAAGGGTTTTAAAAATTGAAAATATTTGCACGGTAAAATACGTTTACTTTTAAAATACGCGCTTTTTAAGCAAAACATAGAAAATAAAACAAAGTTGAGAGATGTTGAGAGATACTAACAGTAAATATGTAAATCTAAAATTGCCAGAATTAACTTCAAGTAGTTGATAAATTAATTGGAATTCATTTAAATTCAATGTGTATGTTAACACTGCAAAAGCATGTAATATCGGTTGTATAACCCGACTGTATAACTACGGAAGTGGGCTGTAGCACGCATGGGCAGTCAGTCGTTAAATGAAGTAACAACTCACGACTAAGCAAATAAATAGCCTTGGCGATACGTAATTGCAAGGAAACTGAAATTCGCCAATTTAGCATATTATTTTCAAAGTATGCATGTTAGGAAAAAAAAAAACGACGCGATTCAATACTGATTGGTTTTCAGTCAATTTAATGAGAGGAAGTTACTTATTTTTTTTTATAGTTACGGAGAAGGCGATGATGGTTGAACTGAAGCTCCGAAACTGTATCAAACACGTAAGAATAGAGCAGGTTCTACGAGTTCTACATAGTTATGAGTGGTAATAGGGTGTTGCAGGCCGGTTGTAGGTTGTATCCTTGGGTTGGTGGTGTTACCGGGGTGTTCTGTCCGAGGCGGGCGTGCGGGGCTGGCGGGGTGCGGGGCTGGCGGAGTGCGGGGCTGGCGGGGTGCGGGGCTGGCGGAGTGCGGGGCTGGCGGGGTGCGGGGCTGGCGGAGTGCGGGGCTGACCGGGTGCGGGGGGCGCGGCCTCACGACTCGCCGTTGCCGCTGTCGTCGCCGTCTCCTTCGCCGCCGTCCACTTCCTCGTCGGAGTCCGTATCGAGGTCGTCGTAATCGTCGTCGTAGAAGTCTGTCATATCCAACTGTAAAAAAATATCAATGTCCTTTTGAAGTTGAACTGATATAGAACTTATTTGTGACGTTTGAGACTTGTTTCCTAACGAACTACTCGTTACTCTTGATAACGAAATGACATTCTTATTATCTGTTTAATCATTTAGAGATTTACCACTAAGTTCTTCTAAACCTAGACATCAGTAATGCAGCACCTGCTAATATGATAGATCATAATCACCTTTCATCAAATCATATAGATGACTACAAATGGTGTCATAGTATATATAGTACTTACTGAACTTTAATCATAAATATTCATAATTAGAACAGACACAGAATTGCTTGTGTATTCCCCAAAGAGGGAACTAGGTGCCCTGTTGGAGACTTATTATCTGGCACATTTCCAAACCTCAAACATCTATTGGGAACTTACACCCCATTACAAAACCAGCAGTTTTTGGTTACCCATTGACCTTGCGACCAAAAAAATCGGTCATTTTATAATTTATACAGTGTACTAAGGAACGGCTGATAATGTAATCCTTAGTCATGGAATACTATTTTTAGTCATCACTAATTAGTTTCAATGGATCGTATGATTGTTAACCTTTATAATAAATAATGTATTATGATTTAATAGGTCATTAATAAATTTAGAATGTGAACAAACCTGTGGCTCCTGCGTCGTCGACTTGACTTGTGTTTTAATGCAATAATCTTCTAAAGTAAGGGGTACTACTATGCCTTCCTTCTCCGCGTCTGTGCGCGCCACTTGGGCTTGTTTTCTGTAAAACAAAGCACACAACTAAGAACATGTTTCTATAGTAACACAAGATAATTTTGCTACAAACGATAACAGCTGAAGTACCTACTCGTGACCGCATTTTACATTATCTGTAATAGGGTTGATGACTAATATTAAAAATGTTCAAAAAAAATAATGTAATTTCAAAGACGGCATAGTAAAAATGAGATAATCAAAAAAATCTGTTTAAAACATGTAAATATGAAGAAGCTACACGCTTTTAAATTTATTGGAGGGGATTATTCCCGTCCTTGTCGCGTGGTACGGGCAATGTATGGCGCTAGTATGTAGTTACACAGTCGTGACGTCACTTCTACGATAGTGCTGTCCTTGTATGTAACACTTATTTAAAACTTTTATATAACTTGGCAATTTTTCAAGCTTTTACACTTTTTGTAATACTGTTTGCACTATTTGGAAACAAATATTTATTTGAGTTATAAAAATTAAATTAAATATTATAACAGGTTTGCTTGTACTAGTCATCATCAATGTCATTTTTGTAATTTTTTTCTCATATACAGCAAAACTCTGCAATCAACAATCTAAATCATGGAACACAGTGAATTAGACAATAAGGTGACAGATTGAAACTGATCTAATGATGAGAATTTTCCCAAGCAAGTCAATCGATTCAAACCAAAATATGGCAAAATGTTTGTAATTTTACACGTCACCTTCAACGCTCAAAATTGGACCGACTTAGTTACAGATTCAGCGAAACGAGGACGCGACCGAATAAACTCATTGTGTTAAATGACTTTCACCGAACGACGGCACTGTGTTTTGTCACATGGTAACAATCGAATCGGATGAGTGAGGCTTGAAATTTTCGGCAGCTTGGATGGTGGGACGAGGTGGACAAACCCAACAAGTAATGAATGGTCCAGATTAACCCTGGATCGAAACAACGAAAGATATGGAGGGAGGTCTTTGCCGCGGGGCATCACTGCTGACTGGTATTACGCAAGCTGGAATGAGGCCAGTAAGGACTTAACTCTCTTTTTAGAGCGCGGATGCAGAAGAATAAAGAACCCAACGCAAGTTTTTAATAGACACAAGTAGCATTTAACTTTCATTTGATATCACAAAGAACTGTTGCTGAGTCGTTTTAGTAACCGAAAATATGATCAGTGTAGATACCATCCTATATACTTACAATTACTAGAAATATTATTTGTTTTTTTTACGCAACTTGCAACACAGTTTAGAGGTTACGAAATACGGGTTTATTCATAGTGTCATTCGACACTTGTAGATCCAATAGTACTTAATATTTATTAATGAGGGCAGTGTATTTATTTTACTTCAAAAAATGATTGCAGAGGCAGAGCCTGATGTCATGTCTTAAATAAGCCAAAATACATGAATGCATGTGCATCGTTTTTCAATCAAAACATGCCATGCAAGCCATATTGCATAAGTGGTACAAATCATTTTTGACCAGTGTCTAAAACTTCGGTTTCGGTTTCAAGAGGTGGCATTAAGAGCCCATAGTTGCATGAAAGTTGGTAAAAGCTGCGATGAGCTTAAAAGTGGTCGAAGACTAGCATACGGTAACATCAAATATATTAAAATTCACATTGTTTATTGTTTAAGGGCTGCGACTTACCTGATTATATTTTCGTATTCCTTATCTTTGCCTTTGGAGTCGCGCCAGCGGCGATACATGACGCTGGCGTCAACGTTCGCCGGGCTGAACGTGTTGGGCTCGTTGAGCAGCGAGATCACCGACAGCAGGACGGTGCGCACGGACTGCGTCGGGTTCCAGCGCTCGCACGGCAGCTCGCCCGACTGCGGGTCGTCCACCGGCGGGTGTAGGATCGAAATGCAGAGGTCACCGTTCTGGAACATTGTGAAGGGGAATGCTTAGTAATGTTTTGTGGAATGAATCTTTTCTTAAGCTAAGATTTCAAACTAAAGCCCTCTTACTGTCTCCTATTTTGCTGTGCCCGATTGACTATAACCCCAAACCACCCAAACGTAAGCCAGCAGTTGTTTTATGTGGGGTCTGAGATCTGAAATTTACTAATGGCTTTTGTAGACAGGAATTTAATTCAGATTTGTTACAGTTATAATGGCAATCATATCATTTGGTTATACATAATAGATTTTTATTTTATTTTTGTGAATGTGAACGTTGTAGGCCTTGTAGACTGTAGATTTGTAGACCATTTTCTAGCTCTAGTACCTGGTGGTATTTAACAAAATAGAAAATGGTACAACAAGTACCAACTTGTTGAAAGGTCTTCACTGTCCTCTTATACCTATTAACACTGTAATTTGAAAACATAGTAAAAGCCAATTATTTTTAAAAGAGTCGGCTGTTCTCCTTAGGAAACGACCAATTGGAACCGTGCACCTAGAATCTGACGTTTCATAAGTGCCCATGTAGGTTTATGTGAAATAAAATATTTTGATTTTGACTGTGGAGTTTCTTGTCGGCTCTTCTCTATAGGAAACGTTTATGTGAAATAAAATATTTTGATTTGATTTGAAACCAAATCTATAGTTTTTATTCCTATTTATGGATGAGTTGTCGGAAAATGCAAGACAAAATTAATAATATTAACTCGACCTCATCAGTGGACCAGCACCCTCATTCATTGCATAACACACAATTAACCACAATCTGAATCAATTTGAAGGATATTGCTAATCCATTGCTTCATATGTTCAAAAAATTTGTCTGCTCAACAACGTAAATAACGCAATGAATGTTTTTGAACTGTCAAAATGTTAGCGATTACTACTGATGGTGTGTTACGCAATTAGCCGGTAGGTTAAGGTACTAAGCACAGTAAAATTGTTAACTGGTTTTCGTTAAAGTTGGTTGCTTTCTCTAACTCTCTCTTATTAATTTACTCTGTGGTGACAGGAAATCGTCTACAAAATAAAACTATAGCGCCGTAATTTAATAACCCTGTATTCAAAGAGAACAGGTAAACCACAACTGTACACAATACATCCCACAAAACACCTCATGGTCAACTCGAGTTTCTTTAAAAGACTGCTTGAGACTATTCCTATAATTAAACATTATACAATCATCGTTACACCTCTGGTTGTCATTTCTGGCGCCGTTTTAATTTGTGTTCACTCATTTGTCCTAGGATTTCCACTACTGTTGCGATCAGAATGTGAGTAGTCTATGCCAAATAATGATACCAAACATAATTTTATGCGTAGGAGCTACGAGCGCTAGATCGTAGACGTTTAGTCTATGCTATCTGTCTATCAGCGAATTGAAGTTTACACAATAAACTGCGAAGGCCGGAGTTATTAAATCTTGATACGATTTAATGCTTCACGGTTAGGAAGACAGATTTCGGTTTCGTTGCGTTGCGTACAAGTGTTACATAAAGTCCATTGTTGCCTCGCCTCCCCGACGTGCGGATTACCAGCAACCTTCGTAACGATTCTTGTGTTCAGTTCACACGGAGAAACTGGGATATTGTAACGTACTCGGGCTTCTACAAAAAATTGTGCATGCCACGATCGATTTCTTTCTAGTGAGCGTAACCGACTAGTCGGAGTCTAAACGTCTTCTTTTTATTTCTGATTTGGCACGCCATTTTGAAATTGCAGATTTAGGAGATATTTTGACTTTTGGGTTGTAATGAAAGGCGAACTAGTGAGAGAATAAAGCACCACTACCTGGGTCTACTTAACAGATAGAGAGAAAGGACATCATTCAGATTTTGAACATTTTGAAGATTTTTTTTTTTGTGCCAGCCATTTTTATTTTTATTTGTGAGTTTACAATTAACAGTCGCAGCTATTTAAAATACAAAAAAAGTACACTTCAAATTACGAGCTACATGACCATTTCAATTTTGAACTAGGACGACTCTAGGCGAGGCTGTTGTCTCCATACGAGAGAACCGCCTCGCCTAGAGTCGTAGTGAGTCGCTGCACAGTGTTTTTATTAGAACATGCTAGCTAGACAAAATTTTATATTGGGTATTTTGCTTCGTACGGCTTTCTTAGGATGTTGTAATGCGGTTTCAGCACAAAACACCAAAATAAAAGAAGACTAGGTCACGTGCACCAACAAAACAAAAAATGGCAATAGACAATTCGTATAATGAGACAGGTAAAAAATAACAATAAAAACTATTAACACCAGTCATAAAACAATCAATTATTAATTACACAATGGCTTATGGGATATCATTACTACTCATTTTTTGATGCAGATCATAAAACTAACTTAGTATTAAAAAAACCAATACGTATTCTATATTAAAGTTGTACTACACAGCTTATAAATGTATTAGTACAATAGTATTTAAAACTCTTGTTTATTCTACATCACATAATTCTTCTGAAGAAGAATCTTCTAAATTATAATCTGGCAAGCTAAATAACCTCTAACCTAAGAAGGAAGTTTACTATTGTACTTTTCACTAGCTTCAGTGAAATCCACTGATGACGCCCAGCAATCGAAGCCTTTCTTGATGATGATGTTGCCAAGTGGTGGACGGATACTTGGAACGTAAAATAACCAGCCAACCATTTTGAGTTCTTAGACACCAGAGCAGGCTAAAATGACAAAGATTTAAAAGCTAATAGATATGACTACAGTGTGAGTGTTCATAATATTGACATATTGAAATGAAGGAAACTATAAGCTTGAAAAAATAAAAATAAGTGCCTCTACCTGCTCTAAATATGGTACGTAGCCCAATGCAAGGCCTTTCTTACAGTTTATACGAAATGTATTTTTACTTTTAGAAAGCTGATGCGACAGAGAATAATTTAGAATGAATAAATTCCAGGAAATTCAATAGTGACTTTTATCCAGCTAGCATCTTAACAACGAACTTCAGTGGGCTATGTCGAATAGACACAAATCATGTCATCATAAGCCAACAACAGTCCACCGCTGGACTTAGGCTTCTCGCCTACTCTCATCCAGCTGCTACTTGCTACCCTGCGAAGATCGTCGCTCCACCTAGCCGTAGAGCGTCCTGCTTTATGTTTGCCGATTCGCAGTCCACTCAAGAACGTCTACCCCAACGGTCATCGCCGGACAGCTAGTTTTCAATAAAATTAATATTTTTAGTATTTTCAACATCAAACAGCACCCGCAGTAGCAACAGGCTAACTGTAGACTTCGTTGTAATATTAAAAAAAATTTCAAGATCGTCGAAGTCGCAAGTATCGTCTGCAAAATTATTAATTAATTTCCGCCTACATCCTCATATCGTGTATGGTATGTAACATACAGCCTTGGCCAAAAGTATTAAGCACCCTACAAATGATTGCAATACACACATTTGGGATGAAAAATAAAACTATTTTTGTTGTTTATGTTCATATATTGATTAAAATAAAAAGTATTATTAATATTGTGTGGGTTCCCTATTCGCTTTAATCACCATAATATATCCATATATCAGTCCTTTGGAGCATAATATACATACGTACAAGCTTTGTGCACTCATCAGTACTTATGGCATCCCACTCATTTGTTTAGGCATTTCTAAACGCTGTTTTTGATGTAATGCTATGCTTCCGTATGTTGCGCTTCATACCCCAAATATGCTCGATGGCGTACAGATCTGTACATCAAGACAACGTTATTATCTTTAAACCAACCCATCGTGGTCACCGATTTATGACTTGGAGCATTATCTTGCTGGAATTTGACGCCGTCTAAGTTGGTGCTACAAAAAATGCGCATTAACGAAAGCAGCCGGACAGTTTCTGGAGCATTACTGTACTTTTCACTTTTCATGCGGACTTCACAAACGAACATTTCGCCGATCCCATCTGCAGCCATGCAGCCCCAGATCATACCACACAATCTGGATGATATTCCTCGCCCACACAACGCCTCACAAACGTCACACTCGGCGGCGGCGCACAGTGGTCTGAAAAACGAGCTCCATACTCCCAGCCAAACTCTCTTAATTTTTGCTGAGTGGCTAAAGATGTGTGAGGTCTAGCGTTATCATGATGAAAAACCACACCCCTTCTATTGATTAATTCCGGCCGCTTCCTCTCAACTTCTTGCTTTAATCATCAGTTGTTGGCAGTAGAGTTCAGAATCGATGGTCCTGCCTGGTGGTAACAGCTCATAATGAATAATGCCCTTCCAATCCCACCACACACAGCATCACCTTGTTGCGAGTTAACCCGGGTTTCGCCAGTCTGTGAGGCCTGACCGGCCCACGACCTTTTTCGCACGTTCTTGTCGTACGTGATCCACTTTTCGTCACCAGTTATCAGCTTCTTCAAAAATGGTTCGGTTTCATTATGTCGTAATAAAGAATCACAAATGAGTACACGGTTCATTAGGTTTCTTTCAGTGAGCTCGTGAGGTACCCAAATATCGAGCTTTTTTGTGTACCCAGTTTTTTTTTAATGCGCCAAAACTTTACTATTTTGTGGTAAATTTAGCAAGATCGGCATATATAAGTAGTTACGACGTAGCTACGTCGTAACTACGTATATATGCCGATCTTGCTCAACTTCTTAAAAAATGGCATCCATTTTATCCGTAATAGGGCGGACCAGAGCGACGTGCATCTTTGACATCAAAATTTCCGGATAGAAAACGCTTAAACCAAATTTGTGCTACTCTCACAGACACTGCATTAGGTCCATAAACATCGCATATTTTTGTTGCGGCTTGCGTTCCATTTTTACCTTTTTTGTAGTAAAATTTTAAAATGTATCGAATTTCTTCATTATATTCACTCATCTTGATAATACGAAAAACAAATAAAAATCACACATTTTCCTAATTTGAATTTGGAATTATGTTCTTCAAAATTTTAACTTTCAATGATACCAAAACCGGCCAGATACAAATAGTATAGCCAAAGAGATTTTATTACAAGTTCATATAGACTATAATGCGAAACTTTTCTCCCAACCTAACAATATAACAGAGAATACTTCTGCAAAATTGAGGTTTTCGTAACCATAGATAAATAATGTACTTCCATATGATCTGAATAAAATAATGTTTTCGCAATGAATAATTTAATGACAATGAATCTAAACAACGATCTCTTAAACATGGAATAAATATTTCAATCTAATTTGGTTTTTTGAGCATTGCTCGATCACTATACCACTATTGCAATACAGTTTCATCTAATCTCTCATACATGAAGACTATGCATTTTAACTTTCTATTGAATCGTTTCTCCGATTAAAATAAAACATGGACAAAGGCAAAATGATAAGGGTATTAATAATTAATCATGAAAATCGAAGCAGCTGTTGTCGCAGAATAGTTGAACAAGCAGTAGCTACGTATACTTTGTACTGGTTCTGTAGCTAGATATGTTATGTAGAAACCAGAGTTACACATGGTTATGGAATCAACCGTTTGTACCTGGAAGTTACTTGGTTACTGGTGTGTATAATTATATCGTTAATCACACTAGTTTCCTGTTCTTATGAATTCGTTTTAATTATATCACTGCAAGTTCTAAGGAGGGAAAAATTCAACGTCGCACTTGCTGGTTGATGGTCTATTAATTACAACGTAAACGGTGACTTGCTTCATAAACTAAATATTTGTAGGAAGCAAGTCACCGTTCTATTGTTAAAATGTATGTGTCTTTAACAATAAAACGGTGCAGATAAAAACAGCTTGGAGCGGATATCTTTTGCAATGGTGTTGACGTTTTCATCTCAGCGGGCGACTTCGTCCGCGTAGGTTTCGGATTTTGTCATACATAGAAGGTTTCAAGCCCTAAGATACCCCTTTTGGGATAGAATTTTAATAATCCTGATAGGCACACGTTTTTCATGTGTTTTTATCAAGAGCCCAAACACCAATTTCCACTGATTTTACAACAAAAAAACGGTTTCTTCTATAAACATTCATACCCCATTTTAGGGTAGAATTTTAGCAAATCCTGAAACGTTTTTCATCGTTTTTAACTTAAAACCCAAACATTAATTATCATTGATTTTACTTAGAAGAATACGGGATTCTTATACCAACTAGTAGGTAAATTTTTGCAAATTCTGATACACGTACTTCCTCGTTTTTAACCAAAAGCCAAAATAATCATTTCATTCTTTTTCCACCCCTTATTTCCTGTTATTGTCCAAATTTCTTGCATCCGTGTTTTTTAGGCTGTGCTTTGTTGAAACAGAATTTTACTCTTTCTCTAGCTTTATCGCCAGGGTAGCCCCCGAAATTCAAATCTTACGTTTTCTGCTATTTGCAGGTCAGTGTCAAGTTATAAGTTGAACAAAATATCATTCGCGACCGTAAAAAGTTTGTATTTACATACTTGATCGTATTAAACGTATTTTTCTTTAAAAAAATCATTCAATGGGATTACCTACTGAATATGAAATAAAAGGGTTCTATTGATGATTTTTATGATAAGACTGATGAGGAAATAGCGACTTGTTTTGTGTTGCCAGCCAGCATTTTTATTGCATGATTTGCCAGTAAATTTGTTCCTGACCTACATTAGAACTTATTCCAACGCGATAAGTTATTACAAAACAATAAACGACAGGTACGATAAATTATATGTGAAACAAAACCGGCCGAATGTGTGTCACACCACGCACAATGAAGGGTTCTGTGGTTGGGATGAATTCATCCCAAGAACAAATTTAACATAGTAGTTAAAAAAACATGTTCTCCCATACATCGACATAAGTCACGGTCAATTTAGGACAATGCCAGATCCTGCCCCTGCTATTTACAGGAAATTTTAATTAATGAAAATAATTGTAATGATTTAAGGGCCTTTTCATAATACATTATTTTTCAGTAAAACTTGCCGATTACAAATCAATGATAAAAGGAATTCAACCCCTGAATTTCCTATTGCGTTACTTACTACGCATGATATGTTACAAGAAAAAAAGTTTTAAATACCTGTAAAACAAAAACTCATATTATGATTATAATAATTATGATAATGCGTAACGAATAAATATTGAACAGCTTTTTAACAGTTATCAACTGCACCTAACCTTTAATCGACGCCATTATTGTTTTCAGATTTTAACAGAAACCAAAAGTTCTAAAGGCATTAGGACAAATGTTTAGTTAGCAGTAATAATATTGCAGGCTTGTAAATGACTTTTATTGAGAGTGGGGCAAAGTTCTACAGAATTTCTGGCATTGTCCTTTATGCTTGTAATCACAAAAAAATATTTTTATGTGATAAAACTAAAATCAACGATTTTTTTACTTTTTCCTTTAATTGTGCTGTAAACAACACAAGTAAAAAAAAAAGTAAAGGAAAAAGTCTTGACAAATATCTTGATTTTAGAACAACGGGAAGTACCCTATAGGTTTTGATTTATTTGCGAGTATTAAAATATGTCGCTTAAATATCCGCATTTTTTTTATTGCGTTGACTTAGAAGTTTGATTTTTATAGAGCTCCAAGGGACCGTAGACCTACGTATTTGGTACCTCTTAACTTCAACTTGATACCTTCCTAAGAAAAAGGGTCTTGACAGACTGACAGACACATATACATACGGACAACGAAGTGATCCTATACGGATTCCGCATTTTCCTTCTGAAGTACAGAATCCTAAAAATTGAACAAACCATTGGTATGAACGATAAGGTCATTATTACCCTTCACCTGATAGATAATACATCCGCTATAATTATACTCATCAATTCGCACAGTTCTCATTGACAAGGTCCTTATACTCCGTATGTATTACACACGATATCTAGCTTCATGTCTTTCTAAGGAGATAGCGGAAGGAGGTAAAAGAGACGGAACTGGCAAGAGGATTACCTCCGCAATTTGCCCTTGACGATCTCGGTAAAGGAGCACTTTGACGATCTACCCTATTTACATTGTATTCAACGATTCGTGAAGGGTTGTTTTATTCGATTTATCGAATAAACTGAATTGAACGATCACCACCCAACTCTATAATCAATCATTATAACAGATAATATGTATTTAAGTGGTGGCTCGAATCGTTCAACTCGAACCAGTGGCCTACTCTAGTATTCGCATGATCCAGATACATTTGTCTATCGCGATAACTACTTTACAGTTTAATTAAATTAACGAAAGTGTATCTTTTTAAAGCACATCTGCAAAACATCTTGAATCATAATTTACGTAAATGATTATTGTGAAGTTGTTGATAAGTTAAAAGTCGTCAAGGGTCAGATGGTCGGTGTCTGTGATACATAAATTCAAGTTGCAATGATAATGCAATATGTTCAGCCTTGTCATTTGACCTCAATGGTGACCGTATAGGTAGGTATTCGGTTACATTAAGATAAGAGGCATTGAAGAAAACTTCAAAATCGATTACAATGATCGTGCAAGCTAGTTATACGATTAGGGTCAGGCTGGAAGGTTCTAAGTTATTGATGTGTCGATATTGTGACGAATGTTGCGTCAAGTGATTTGGCTTCATTGTTTTCTCGATTTTATTATTCTACAATTTTTGAGGCTTCTCAAAATTGTTGTTAACAAGCAAAGCACAGTGGTACAGTGAAAGTGTTTCATTCTAACGGTCCCCTCTGACGTACTATGAACGGTCTGCGGTGCCTGAGCTTTTGCGCACAAGGATTTGAATGCTAACAGCGTAGTATTTTATTTATGAGTTCGTATCGAATGATCTGGAATCAAGCAATATGAAATTCATGTTCTTCATAGCATTATCAGTAAACAAGACATTATGTTTAGGTAGATGGAAATTAACAATGTATAGGACCAAATATTTGAATTGAGTACCTAGTAGTTGCTATTTTTGTAAATTGGTGTAACAAAAGAAGATCTAAACGACTTCTTAGAACAAGTACTCCTACATTTTTTTATTACAGAAGTCATGATGATAGAGCATAAAGGCGCATTACGGTGATGGCGTGGAGCGTCGCCCTCGGCTAAAAATATGCCACCGGTTCACTGCGCGCTTCCTCACAAAGAAAATGCGTGTGTTCTGACCTCCAAATCGGGAAACACTTGAAAAATATACACAATGATTATTTACCACATCACTCGCTGGCATCCAGATAAAGTACGATATTACATTATTCTGAACCATGTCGAGGTACATGGTCAAGAATAAGTTAACAGAGTGGAACACCAATCACGAGTTCGCATGTCGAAGGAATATTGAGAAATGAATGAAAATTTTGAGGTTTAAATAATTTTTTGGCTTGTGAAGCGCATCCGGATGTCAATGTTTGGATTCAATCAAATCAGATTTTTTAGCTAAGGAAAACTTACTGGGTAGGTCTACATTTTCCCTGATACTGTGTCACTGTTTGGCGGAAGAAGGAAAATCTTAAGATTTATTTAATTAAGAAAGGAGCTTTGAAATTCACGACCGGAAACCTTACAAGAAAATAAACTTGCGTGCAAAAAAATCGACCCACGCCACCCCGTGCTCTTCAATTTGAAACAGTTCGGTTTGAACAAGAACAACAACTAATAATAACCTTATAAATTGTTTACGTAATAAGACTTTCCTGAAAGTATTTTTATTACGTTAGTGAAAGAATTATCATAACTGATTCATTAGTTTTTGAGAAAAATAAACACGGGGGTCGAATAAAAAACCTCCGTTAAAATTAAAAACTGTACCTTACTTACCATTAAGAGTTTTCAGATATCTTCTCTCAAATGTAGATCATGGGCTAATTTTTTGCACGCAAGTGTATAATGTTATTATATGTAGGTAAATAGGAAAGTACTGCGTCAGTTCCTCTCTAGTCAACGTCTAAAAAGTTTCTAATGAAAATCACGGAACAGAAATAATTTTCAGCATTGACTAACTTAGCAGAATATTATACTTATGAAGAGAAGTGGCTAGTCTGGGCCGACAGTAGTCGCGAGGCGAAGACCTTGGTGACTCGGCCGCGGGTGGGTTGAAGGCCCGGTGACGCACGTGACTGGCCACGGAAGCGCCCCCGCCTTACTACAAGCTCACCTCCTGTTTTATCTTACTCTTAATGTTCTTCAAAAACAGCCGTATTGCAACGAGAATAAACAATGCGAAGAGTGTTCCTATTCGATTATAGTGAAACTGGATTAGCAGGAACTGGAACAGAATTTGCAACGGGTTCTCTAAAAGTTGTACACTGGAACGTGTACAACTTTTAAGGAACCCGTTGGTTTTAGATGGAGAAATAGATCTCAAACTATTGATATTGTCAACTGCGACTGCGCAACATACAGGTAGTACGGGTCTTGCCTTCTGCCTTCTTGAGTGAATAGCCTTTGATAATTTCACACTTTGTTGCAAGAATATCGACAGTTGTTCCCTCGGCAAGTATCGACATATTCATTATCGGGCATTCAGTAAGGCGCGTGTGCAGGGAACCACGTGGTCAGTATTAAAAGAGTCTGATTGAGATGTTGGCACTTGCCTCCACTTTTGGGAGTTGATTGCGTCTCAGGGGGCGTTATTTAAAGAACCGCGTGTGAACACTGTGAATGTAGCACAAGTTCAAATCAGCCACCGCGACTCAGGTCGACGGGATCGGGAATAAGGTTAATTACCCCAAGGCCGGGGAGTGCCAACATCGGCCGGGATGATCCTCACGAGAAAGACTTTTCTACGGGGAAATAAAAACAAATTAATTCTCCTTGACATTGTGCCAAATAGACTTGTTTATAAAATCTTTTTTATAGCATTAGCTATGATGTATTCTGTGGCATTAGTTTATCACGCCCAGCGATGCTCGTGTTGAACAATAGTTAGTAAACGTCGTCATCAGAAGCTGATAAGACGCCATTTCTACTTGTTTGAAGAGATGCTACAAGAATAATACGAATTCACAACTTATTGTAACACATGCTTTGATTAGAGGTAAATCTCTATTAAAACATCCTGTTAACGACATACTTTGAGCCGAAGTATTTGTCTTCCTAAATGGAAAAACCTTAAATCACTGTGGCATGAGTGTCATGACAAATATTAGTAGAAGATACGACACGATATTTATCAGGAGGACGCGACGAGCACTTCTATCCAACTAAACGAACTTTTCTATTGGAACCTATCCTGTGAAAGGAAATTACTTGTTTGTGTATGAAATTGATCGTGAACACGAAGTTCATGTGTACCAAACACATGAATTTCGTGAGCAAGCATAAAATATGTACAGCATGAACGAAGCTGCCTACAAAAGCTAGTTGACTACAAAGTGAATCATTCACACACAGGCGTTTAAATTAAATATGGTTGGTTACCATCGCCGGTGGCTTCACTTCATGCAAAAGGTCGTTCAACTTGTACTACATCCTGTTCAATGTAGATCTTTTCGAGGGCTATGTTTTATTTACACAATATTGTGAAAAACACACAATATTGCAAGAGCCTTACTAAAGATTTTAAAATTATTAGTTAGTTCAGTCTACGTCGGAACTATAAATATTTCCACAATTTAGCGTAGCTCATTTAAGACATGTCTGTCGTGTGTGTTTAGCGTACGAAAACGAATCGTGAAAGTAGATAAAGGAACTGTACCCTAATTGCGTAATGTACAATCAATCGGAATCTGAATCGTTTTGAAACAGATTGGTAATCCATTGCTTCATAAGTTCGATAAAAAATTCTGCTCATCAATGTAAACAACGCAATGAATGTTGTTGAACTGTCAAAATACAACAGATGAGTCGTAATCGTTTACGAACATGTGTTACGCAATTAGGGTGCTGGTTTACTAAAACTTTACGGACATAAACAATGTATTATTCTGTGCTACATTTAATTACACTGCATACATTTAAATATAAATCAAGTATTACAGAGAATCAAATGCGTGCAACACTTGATCTAATTTAGAATCGTTTGTTAGAATCTTAAAAATAAGGAAGGCAGGGCGTTGGATGCGTCACACTCAGCGTCACAGTATGATTCAGCCAATCGGACTGATGACCCCGCTGCTTCACTACTATACCAGCTACATTATTTTGTACCGACGACTCACAGTTGACTCTTCTAAAAGCTAACGGTACCGTGCAGACGACGCGAAAACTGTACGACCGGCTGTGAGTTGAGTTTTACGAAATGAAATGCACAACTTTATCCAATGCTAATAAAAAATATAAAAAAAATTAAAATAAGATATCAGTAAACAATTGTCTCCGCAGGAAGGTGACATCGCTTAAACATATGATGGATAAATTCAGGATTGGCAGACAGGAGCAACAAGTCTATGTTACACCGGTAACACGAACACGAAAGCCACAGGATCGTGTCGAAAACAGATTGCATGCTGTGGCTCACTTACAAATATTCATTTACCGCTATACAACTAATATTGTCAACGTACGAGTCAGTCTACGAAACTGATCATTCAAATGCTGATTCATGAAGAAGTTACAAGACGTGAGCGGGGAGTGAGAATTATGAGAAGTTGTGGCCAATCCAAGCTGTGTAAGTATGGGAGCCTACAACCTTAAGGGGGAGATTTCTTGAAAACGGTCAAAAAGGTGGTTTCTTAAAGCAGTATATCTCTTAAACCCTAAATAAATTTCAACAAAAAAATAAAAAACTCGAGCCTTTTATATTACAGTGATGGCACTCAACACATAATTAAACATACATTAATAAAGAATGAATCAAATAAAAAAATCTTCAAACACTTATTAGTCTATAAAAGCAGTTTATCCCTTCATTAACAATTATAATTTAAAATATACCATAAAATGACAAATACAAGACTGCATTCAGTGATGGATTATTTATTATAAATATCTAATTTTATTCGCATTTATACCTTTAAATTACCAGCGTTGTGTCATCGCGCTTCTCTTTGTTTTCTATACAGTGAACCGCGCTTCAGCCCTTGTCAGCCTCAATAAGTAAGCCTTATTGTGGAGAGAAAATTATAATAAATCTGCTGTTATCATAATTTTTACTATCTTTTTTATAAATGTATCCAATAACTATTTTATATTCATAAATTTAATAATTACTTTAATAATGAATGTAACTACAATTTTTTTATTATTTTTTGTCGTAAAGTAAATTTAAACGATGTATATTGCATAAAATCCAGAACCTACTGATTAGGAGAAGACAGTGGCTCTTGTAATACAGGTTTTTTTTACCTAGCGCAGGAGTCAGAGCTTAAATTTGTTGGTACACATTTTTTATGCCAATTAAACAATTTAATTAGAAATTACAAAAACCAAGCAAAGTAAGAGAAACTAAGCCTGAGGGTGTACCTTAACTGCTGGTTAGGAAAACGATAGATAAAACTAAAACAATAACTTAAATACTAAAATCTAATTCGTATAAAGTAGGTCAAAGTGTGATACAGTGTGAAACGTTTCGCAGTACCGGGGTCACAGACACCAAGTGTGTGTCGCAAGTCGCAACTAGATAACTATGAGAGCTAAGATACTTGTTGAATTGCCTACATGGCCTGTACAGTGTAGATGCAGTCACACCATCGCGATATTATAATATTAATTCTTCACAAATGTATAATATATTTTGAACCTGGCTGGTTTTTTCTTCAATTTATTGTAAATATTGCTAACAACATGATTCATGATATCGTCGACCATGGTGTGGCTTAATTAGGGCATTTATACCGCGGAAACTGGCAATTCCGGATTCTCAGAAAGAGGTCGCTGGAAGCCTGTCCCCCCACAGCGACTCCTTTTCATTGAAGGTTCTTTCTTTGTAAACGTTTAGCTGGTAGTGCCAACTAGCAGCAGCTAGGGGCGTTTTAGGTAAGTACTCCTTACAGCAATTTGTACTACTAGTTTCGTGAGCCAAGTTTACTTGAAAGAGAAGTGGATTTGGAGATCCGAATATTGGTATCATATACAGCTTATTTGCAGCTGGTGTCACAATATGCATTAAACTTTTGGTTGACCTTCCTGGAATCCAGGTCTTTTGAGCAATGACATTTTCGAGGGTTTAATTTAATGAGAATGTGACTCTGTGTGTAAATGTTTAGTATGAAGCACTTTGGAAGAATACCCCATCAACAGCAAATCTTAACCTTTAACAAACACTCTTCCTGTTTGTCTTGCTAGTTAAATGAGAAAATAGTTGCACGTTTGGCCCTTTAGTCTCTGGTTTGGATTGAGTGGATCTAGCAAGATCTATTACAAGCAATATTCATACAATATCTTACCAATATTCTATGAAAATCTGCTGTAGCGTTTAGCAAAGTCCTGCTTATACGTTCTAAATAGAAATACAACAGGATTCCTGGGAATCCAAGTAATAAATATTGGATCAAGAATAAAGTCTTCCGGAATTTCTACAAAATACATTGTAACTAAGACTATGACCGTAATCAATCAGTGTATCATTGGCTACAATTGCATCTCTGAGCTCACTGCATACACTCATGATACTGCTACATATGATGTAAGTACCTAGTAAGGAAACTTCAAAAACGAAATAAACTATTTTTTTTTTAATTTCTACGTTGAAAGTGTGGCTCATCGTTATACTTGGAAAAGGAATATACGTTTGGCTAGGCATAATATAATAAGACATGTTGTATTTGGTATGTAAAGTTGATGTCAGCTCCAATAATGTGGGACACTCAGAAAGTTTTGCGAAAATAAATATAAATGTTCTATAGGTGGATATTTCTTTTTACATCTTTTCAAAGTAATCTCCACTAGCTTTACAAAGTTTCATGCGTCTGAACCACTTTTCGAAACAATTTTTACAGTACGTCGTAGACACCTCGTTTACAACCTGCTCGAACGCTGACAGCGCATCTTCCGGCGGCGAAAATTGTATCCCTTTAAGCAGATTTTTATATTTTAGTCAGGGCTGTAAGGAGGGGTGACCCAGGATTGACCGGCGTGCTGTCCAGGAAGTCCCTCGTTTTGACCGCGGTGTGCGAAGGCGCGTTGTCGTAGTGGAGCAGTAGCCCGCGGAGCCCTGTGTTTGGTCGCTTGTTGCTCACAACAGAGAAAACTTCTGCAACGGATTTGGTAATATACCATTCAGCGATGATGCATCTTTGGTTCCGTAAAGGAGTTGACACCAAGTAGCCGGTTAAATTGAAAAAGCTCGCGATCTAAATCTTCCCCGCTTCTAGATCGCTTTACTTTGGTAGGCGTTGATTCGGTTTGAAACACCCAAACCATCGACTGGCGCTTCGTTTCTGGATCGTATTGATCGGTGAGGTTGTGCAGCACCCAGCGTGAAACTATCGTCCTCACGCGAAGATGCACTTGTAGAATTTCGTGAAGGGTTCCCGATCCAACCTGCAGTATGTGCGGAATCTCTAGATACGTAACTCATCTATTGTCTTGGATTAAAATTTTCACTGCTAGCACATTTTCTTCCATAACAGCCGTCAAAAGGCGACCACTTCTTTCTTCATTCCCCAAAGTTAGTCGACCACGCTTGAATTCGTTATACCAACGATACACGGTTGCCTTAGAAGGTTATCCATGAATGCCATTTGAAGTCTATCGTACTATTCGTCCGGTTTCAGGCGACACTTGAAATCGAAAAAAATCATAGCGCGAAAATTTTCCCGGCGCAGATCCATTTCTTTATGAGACACGATAATTTAAATTAGCTCGCAACAATGTGGAGGGAAATTAACCAGGAAGCAACTACTATTTTTTATCAATTTCACAAACGAAAATGAAGCTTCGAGTAACAACTTACTGGATAAGTGAACGACAGAGCAAATCATATGTTACATTCGTTCAATACTACGTAAATGTTACTTCTCAAACTTCATTGGCAGTTGTCAATTGCCATAAGTGGTGTTTTTGTGTCTGGTTTGGAAAGCGTGTGATTTTAATTTGTTACATTAGTAACCAACATTTTTAAATTAGCATGGATAAAGTAAAAGAAATAGAATTGCAAACTTTTCTTTATAAGAGGGGGACATTTTGGTATCCAGTAGCAAGCAACCTCAGCTTCAGTAGTAGACTTGATTTTGTTGAAACTGCTGTTGCGATTTCAGGGTGTAGAAGAGATTAAACGTAACCTCTTGTTCAGAAGTTCAGTAGATTTAACAGATTTTTAGTAAAGTCACATTTGATTTAGGGATTATCTTATGTTTTATAAAGTTAAGCACTTGGTTTACGGCATACATATATATGGACAAAATCCAGCAAAAAATCCGTTTCATCTAGGTCCGTAAAAATAATCAACACGGACTTTAAATACATGAATCCTAGGTACTCGTTGCGTCGTATAATGTTCTAATTCATTCAATTGATGATCAATCAAGTCAAATAAATCAATGATTATTACTAAATTTTAAAATTATCGTTGGTGTTATCTGCTATGTTACCCGTTGTCATTTTTGACAATGGAAAACTTTTAACTATAAAGTAAACACGCTATTGGGCAGATGTCGTGGCAAGTAAGTTAGGGCTCAGATAATCTTACGATTAGTGCTACAAGAACGTCATGAAATTCGCACATGAAGTTACGGGTGACTTTCAAGCGGCGGATAGTCTACTCGACACTTGATGATGATGAAAGATAGATTTGCCACACTAAGGGCCTCCCCTTAGTGCAAATCTATGAGGACGTAGTTTTAAATTTATTGGCATCTATTACATGTTTCAACGGTACCATTTCTACTCGGTTTACGTCACAAATATAATTATATCGACTTAATTAATGAACTGTACAACTTAGATGGGCTATTCGATGCGATTTCATTGGTTTCGCATATATTGTTTTCGTGATATATTATTTGATGGTGGAGTAAGCCATCTCCAATCAGCACCCTGAATAATAATAATAATAATCAAAAAGTAATAATCAAAGCAGCAATTTTAAACACCTGTAGAATAGTTAGGAAGTTCATGCAAATTGAGGAAAATGAAATTAGTCCTCATAACATTAATCCAACGTAAATAACACAGAAATCACCACACACGCTACATTGACTTGGCTTGGGCCCGTTAATGTAGCTTAAACTAGCCAAAGAGCTAAGAAACAAAATTTGTTTACCGAAATAATAATCACAATCTGAATCATTTTGAAGGAAAACGCTAATCCATTGCTTCATAAGTTCGAAAAAATTTTCTGCTCAACAACGTAAATAACGCAATGAATGTTGTTGAACTGTCGAAATGAATGCGATTACTACTGATGGTGTGTTACGCAAGGCGTTCTAGTCATTGGGTCAATAATCTGGGACTTCAGGTGTGGTCTCAGATTTTAGAAGTAAAATTGATTTTGGCACCTAGCTAAAAACTGTTTTAGATAAGTCTTAAATGTGTCATGAATAAGGAAAAAAGGTAGGTTAATACCGTTAATACGTTTTTCTCTAGTCTTGCTTCAACAGCTGCCATTGTTCAATGTTTTCCCGTAACTAGGTATCTGAGTTCATTAAAACTATTGTGACTTCGCCTTCCAGAATATATAGCTTATAATATATAGGACTTATAATTAACATCTTTCATCAAGATTATTAGTACTACCAAAGTTGCTTAAATGTAAACCTTAGTATGATTTTCAATGAAGTCAGAAGGCCAATTCCCGTTTGTTATTAAAAACGTTCAAAATCTAGTCGCAGTCTCACCTCAGCGACAACCAAATGTCAAAAATGTATGAAAGTTAGAGGTATTTTTGACAGATTGAGACAGATTAGAATGCGAACATTCAAAAAAATACGAGAATTGCCGCTCTGGTGTCATGTGCGCCGTGTAATTTTTAAAACATTAAGTATATAAGTCCATCTTCGATCAATTACTGTAAGTTGGAGTTGGAGCTTACATTTAAAATCAAGCCATTTATTGGTTTGTAAGTTGGTTGGGAAACTGAGTTAACTAGCTATCGACATTATGATATCGATTGCGTTATTGCGTATGACGTCTAGCCCAGGGAGCGTTTGTTTTTCATAAAAAACCTGTTCTGCTGCAGACATTCGATTAAAGTGGGAGAAATATATTCGAGACAATCCACGAGACATAAATCTAACCGTTTAAAAAAAAACAATGGTCTTTTCACAACTACCTATCATCCGAATGTGTTTAACAATTTATGTATCTACAGAAATCGTCAAAAATTGTGGGGAGATCCCGTCAGACTGCAGTTTTATCACGAGCTTGAGCTTGACTTTCCGGCTCGATAGCCAAAAACAGTACTTAATACAATCAGGCAATAAGCAAGTTTTTAAACGTATTATTTATTACCAACGTTTCTAAAACCTAAAGGCAGAGACTGACATGCTTTGTTTTTGTAACGCGTTACAAAAGTCAAAATCAAAGTTTGTAACATGAAATGGAGCGCGCTTGAAGCTCGAAGCGAGCGTTCGCCACGTCTTATATATCGCTGTTTTGTAACCAAGCTTGCCTCGAATGATACGTAACAAACAAACTTTGCAATTTGCAGTTGGCATGCAATATTCGCTTAATTTAACCTATCGAATAGTGTTTTCCTTTATTTGTGTTTGTTTGTTTGGCATCTCGCAGGTCAACCTATGCGGTTGTCGTCTGCTTAAGCGGACTTGCCTGTGGATTCCCTAATAAATTAAGGCCTCCAGCCAGGACTTAAACTTTTATACTAACTAAAACTAAGCGACAACGCTAAGGGCACCCCCTGTGGGGTACGAACCTCGGCTTAGGGCGTCGCTGGAAGAGGGCAGCAAATGACTAGCTGGATCAGGATTGGTATTATTTACGGACGAATTTAAAGCTACAGGCTCAGCGGCGCGGGCTGGCTCGAGCAAGGGTCGGGAGGGGCGTCGATTTGGGCGTCGCGGCGGGCCTCGGCGGCGAGGGCGGTAGGACGGCGATCGGGTTTTGGGCTTATGTAGCGTGCTAGTGGCATTACTACTCTCCTGGAGGAGGGTAGTGGCGTCGTCGGGGTCGATTAAAGTATGCCTTGGTCGGCGAATACTGCTAATGCGAGAGGGAGTGTAGCGGGCGGCCGCTGTAATCAGGGGGTTAGAATGTTTGATGCCGCAGTCGAAGAGACGCTTTGATAAGCGTTTCATGAACTGTTTTATGGTTGGCATTTTGAGGTCGACGTGAAGATCGATATTACGGACATAGAAGGGGGCACCCGTGACCCTTCTGAGGAAACGGTTTTGAAGGGTCTGCATCTTATGGAGATGACTTGTGTTTTCCTTTAGCATTTCTCCTAATTTAAAAGTTATTTTGTTTTTAATACGACACCATTGGAATGAAGAAAATATTTATGAGTTTGTATTCGTAAAAGCGAGACATAATAAGTGGGCGTTAACGAGAAAAGGAAGGATATGCCAAGAGACAAAATGAGTATGTTCAACGTCTTGCTGATCAGCTGTTTGGTTTATGGGTTGTTCGTAACATCGACTAGACTAGATATAGATTGTACTTGTCGATAAAAAATAATAATCAATAGGTAATGCCATAAACTCATTGCATATATTGTATTAGATTATCATGATCATCAAATATTAGGTAGGTATTTCTGATACACGCTTTTGATTGTTTCTAGATGTACTGAAGATCTTCTGCTGAGCATGAGAATATCTACACTTTGCCCGACGGGTTCGATGCGCAGGTCGGGTAAAGTGTTATTGGGTTTTTCTATCTAGAATTTCTCCGCCGGAGCCGGGATTTGTGCCCGGTGGATGGCAATAGGCCCGCCCCCTATAACATGGGACTTAAACATAACTGGCGAAATGTGGGTGTACTATAGGTACACCTCTGCCTAACCCTTCTGGGATTACAGGCGTGATGTTTTGTGTTTGTTTTGTTATATGTTATCTAGATGTAACTGTGTATAATTTAATAATGATATTGCAAAACCCAGAACATGGCATGATTAACATATCAGGCAAATCTGGCGTGCAACTATTCGAATATACAACTAGGATTATATTGGTTTCTTTATTTAGATCTATTAATACTAATATTTATAATATTTATTAACTTACCTCATACACATTAGGATGCCATACTTTTGTTAAAAATCTAATGGTAGGTGGTGAGTATGGATAGTCTGGTGGGAACTTCATATGTGCCTGAAACAAAAAAGAAATAAATTAGTGACCCTAATTATTTAAACATTTCTGTATCTATGGTGGATTTTGTTGTAGCAGCATCATCCTATTCTTCTTAAGAAAAAAGATCTTCCTATTGAAGTGGCAATGCCATTAAAAAGTTAGGGGACCTATTGTCTGTAGTAGAAGCTTATGAGCTGATATAAGTTAAGGGGCCGACGAACAACGCACGTTATAGAAATTTGAGGCCGGATTCGGAATATTGCTATCTCTGTTTGACAAAAGAAGGGAGTGAGGGACGTGGTGCGCAGCCGTGTGTGTGTGACTGTGTGAGTAGATATATAGCTATTATGAGCTGTACTGTACTAAGTGTACCTTCCATTCATTCGTAACGACTCTGAAGATATTTCTATCTATTAGTAATTAGGTATGTTCATGATTTGCGTTTTTTGGAAATTTCTTTATAATGCCGGTATCTCAACATAATTATAAGAATATTTCGACATCTAGGGCTTGTAGAGAAAAGAAAGAAAAGTACCTATATGCTGTTGGTGTTCTTGAATAAATTATATATTGTACTACTTATGGTACTTATACATCGTCATCGCGCGTGGTCTTAGGCACCATCCTAATAGAACGCGATTGTGCGATCATCGCGAGAGTAAGCGATGCGACCATCGCGTGTACGCGCGATGGCAAATAACTGGTGTCCATAATGATCATCGCGCGAATTGACGACGCGACGAAATAAAATGGCGGCCAGCCGGCCGGGCCGGCACGGCGAGAGGGGCGCGGGCGCGGTGTCCCGCGGCGCCGACGCGATTCGCGCGAATTTCAATTAGGACACCTATTCGAATTCAGTTTGTTTGATCGCGCGTTCGTACGAGCTAAGTCCACACGAATAGATTTACAAACATTTTGATAGCGCGACAGCGTCGAGCGATTGTCAGTAAGGACACCTATTCGAGTTCAGTATGTTTAATCGCGCGTTCATACTAGTAAAACTCGCGCGAATCTGCGATGATAGCGCATGCGCGTTCTATTAGGACGATGCCTTAGGGGGAACCGGCCGACGCTGTACGTCGAGTAAATAATTATAGGGATATATATAATTTATTCCTTTAGTCTCCTCTTTAAAAAAACTAAGGCTTCTTCTGTCTTATTTATGTACTTATTACTTTTAATAAACCAAAATTTGTTCCTAAATGTATAAATAATGAATACAAGTGAAATAATAAAAGTATCAAATAAAAAATATTCCACAAATTTATATCTATTTACGTGATACGAGTACATCAATAACACCGTCCTGAGCTAAGAACAATAAAAATAAAGGATTTTGAATAAATATTTATTTTGTTTTGTTCTTCATAAATATTGCTAACACCATTGTTATTGTTGATTCATCTATATAAAAAAAAAACGAAACGTAATAAAGACGGACAAACGTTACAGTATCAATGAAGAGATCCAGTGCCCTTGAGATATTTTTTTTCGCGCACTGAATCTTCAACGCAATGCTTAGCGCCGAGAGATGAAATTCCAACAGTGTGCAGCACTCTGTTGTAATTCTCAATGGTTCAACACCGAGAGTTGAAAATGCAGTACGTGATTAAATCCCGCCTCGAGATATTTACGTCCGTGCGAACTTGGTCTAAAGAAACGCAACAAACAAAGCTCCATACGTAGGTAGATAGGTAGGTATATACTAATTTATACTAAATATACTTAGGTTCCTAGTAGTGTGAAACTCAAACCAAGAAACTTTACAGTAATATAGCTTATACATCAGAATAACACATAAGACTATAATTTATAAAGTGTGTGTGATTTGTCTATACTAATATTATAAAGAGGAAAGATTTGATTGTTTGATTGTATTGAATAGGCTACGAAACTACTGGACCAATTTGAAAAATTGTTTTACCAGTAGAAGCCGAAATTATGTCTGATGAACATAGGCTACTTAGTTTTTTTTCGAAATCCACGCGGTCGAAATCGCGGGCGTAGTGCTAGTACATAATATAATGATAAGTACAAAGTAAGTCGGAAAAAACCCAGCCCTCTGAGAGCTATCTTGTCGTGCGCTGTCTAAGCCGTATGGTGTTGGTGTAGACGTAGTACACGATGATAATGTATCGTGGGATTGTTTGTCATAAACAATTCTAAATAAAAGTCCGCGACGGCATACATCTACATTTTATGTGGAAGTTATTATAGCCAAAATTGTGAGCCATAAATGAATTGCTTTTATGTTTTTACAAATCACATTTTAGAGTATTTAGTTAATTCTCATCAAAATGAATAGTTTTATCGCTGTTGGTGTTTGATGTAGATAAACTTTGTCTTTTACACTTATTAATTTGGAAGGATTGTTCAAAAGTTACGACTATTTAGAATTATACAAAGAAAATTTCAGTTGATGTATCAATGGTTAGGTTACTCGATACCAAATATAAGGCCAATCTAATCAAAAATATTACAATACAATTATGCAAATAAATACGCACGCCCAGGACAATAAAGTAATCGTCTAACACTGACAACAAACACGGAAAACCCCGGCGCGCGGCGGGAAAACGTTGCGGTAAATCGGTTATGTGTGCGCTTGTGCGAGCGATACACATCTACTCCCCTGAGCAGTACGACCACGCACACATTGACATTTGCTTGACGCGATAGCACTACTAGCTATTGAAAAATTGTGATAAATTTTGATGTGTTCCGTAATACTAAAAATAATGAATTAAAACTTTTTCTTTTTTTTTCGTTTTTAGCAACAAGATAATGTATGCTATGTTTCTAGTACAACAACATTACAGATATTGTTGTTTATACAGTAAAAACGATAAGAAAACAGGTTGTTTACGCTGTAAAAAAGTGCGAAATTCAATTAGCTTTAACTTCATTTTAGATAAGTATTTTGCAAAAAAAAACGATGTAGGAACCTAGATAAATACTGTCTTAATCCGAATATAAGCATAATGTGGTGGAAATATGCTTAAATTGCAAATGGTTTAGGTATTACGTTTGTCTGGACAATTCTGACGTCGCCCCGCTCTTAAGTATTATAAACCACTGATAATTTTCATGTACCATGAAATGGCAAGGAAGATATGTTTTCCTGCTATTTCAAAGGACATAAACATATACTTTTTAGTGACAAGCATGATGGATGACTTACAAAATGAAAACGATTGATCAGGATGTCAATTCTGTAAAAATCTCACCGTGAAGACTTTTTTTATGGTTATGGCATGGCTACGAGGCCTTTATGCCAAACCGTGAAGACTTGCATGGGCTGCTTTCCGAATTGGGATGTTTTCGATTTGAGCGCGCTTACACCCGTTCCGAGTTAGCGTGAGCGCGATAACGATGTCCCGTGAATCGTCTTAAGTGATGTCATGACATGCGCCATCTTGCGATAACGCCGACCATGCCCTATAGAAATAACACTGTGAGCGAATTTTCAGCTGTCATAATCGTGATATCTAAATCGGAACGCTAATTATCGATGTAAGCGCTCTCAGCGATTACGGTCTAACTCGGAATGCGGACATGGAGTGAGCTGTCACTGCTGTCAGTGTCATCCCTTTGACAATCCCCAGCATCAGCGGCACTGACAGCTCACTCCACGCTCACTTCACTGACTTCACCTAAGTTTTGACTGTGAGACGGTTACAGAATATCACTACTGATGTTAGTGTGATGTGCAAGCCTGTTATTTTATGACTTTCACTTGAATGCCTGAGTTTTTGGGTTATAGTGGCATGAGTCAGTCTAACAAATAATTTGCATTCACTTTAATATTGTTCCCTATTTTTGGAAAATTTTATTTAAATTCAGAAAGGTAACTGAATTAAGTTTCATCTTTATATGGAGTAAAGTGGTAAAAAGAATTAAAGGATTGACTAATAGAAAAGTAACTTTGTTACCCAGCGATGGTGTTGCTAGTGAAAGATCACATCCTGCAAACAACTCTTTAGTCAAAGGAAATACCCAAGTTAAAATGATCCAGGGTTGTATATTCAAATTTCTCCAAATTAAGCTCACGGTTTCATGGTTCCCACTATACTCTATTTAACATACCTAGTTCCGATTAAACAGTAGGGTCTAAAACTGCACTTTATAAAAACAGTGTTTTCGTAATGGCTCCTAGGATATATAATAAATTACCTTATTAGACAAGACATATTACTCTATTGAAGAATTTTTAAATGATAAATTATGATAAATTTACTATAAATTCAATTCCCTTAACATGCATGTAAAATTTTATTAAATTGACAGTTCTTTATTTAATTGTTATTTATTTAACTATTATTTTTGTTTTAAAACTAGTACTCATTTGGACTTTTGCTTTTTATTAACTTTTTAATTTACAATATTATAGCTACTATTTGTACACCAATTTTACTGGTAGAACATAGTGCTTGACTACAATAATATGTATATTTAAGACCTTTTATGTTGCATGTTTACAAATAAAAATTGATTGATTGATTGGCACCCTGAAAACCTAACTCAAAAATTGACCCTGTAATTTGATTGCCTTGGTGGTTGCAAATGTATATAATCATGGTGAATTGGAGAATGTTTATTTACATAAAAGTTATTAAAAGGCTGGCTGGTTCTTAAAATAACATGATAATTACATTAGTATGCTTTTAAGTTAGGATTACAACAAGTTGGGCAGGTGGACACATGATCTTGTTAAGTAATGTTTTTTGTTTAATATTTCAATTAAATGAGGACGGAGCTGTTTTATGTTCTTGTGATGACATCCAAGATAATTTCTTCAGATAATTCCTTTATGCAGTTAAACTCACAAATAGATAAACAGATATTACAAAATATTACATTGCAAGTTTCTCTGCAATTATTTTATTTTTGTGATAATTTTAAGAAACAAAAATGAATTACTTGCTTTTATAATAGGCAGTTACTTAATAATGAATAATGAAAGAATCAGTTGCCAAGTACTACATTTAGTAAATAATAGTGCTGGTATTGGGTGGGCCATGTGCAGAATGCATAGGGAAAGAAGGGCCGGAATCGCCATGCACTAGGTGACAGAAGACGGGTGTTGTAGCCAAGGGGGCCTTGCAAATGCTTCTGTGATAACTTTTTAAGGGTGATTGGCCGGAAACAACACACAGAGAAGAATGGAAAGCCATGTGATGTGAGGGACCTTTGCCAAGCAGTGGGATAAAAAAATACCTTATGAGCCTGAATGAGCCTTTCAATCATTTGTTTATTACCAAACATTAACCAACTTGGTCTTATTGTATTTTTTTCAAACAATTGTTGCATAAATGTGAATAATCTTTAATTGCTTGTATGCCACAATCATAGATCCATACTATATTTAATACTAGCTTCAGCCCCGGCTTCCACCGCATGGATGTCGGACAGGAACGTGCTACTGGTACAAAAAGTAGCCTATGCCCTTCGCCAGGATGCAATTTTTTTTTGACGTGAAAAGTTAAGATGCAGACAGAGTTTCTTTCGAATTTATATGTATAAGTAACAATATCTGTCTGTTACATTTTCATTCCTTAATGGCTAGACCAAGACCAGGTTTAAGATGTAGGTACTTTTTATCTTAGTTGCATGTTCTCATGGGATAATTGCCAACCTCCAAGCGGGTGAAGCCGTGGACAAAAGCTAGGAAATTTTATATTGTGTTTGATTGTAGATCTGCATTTCAGTATACAAAGGGTTATCATATTCATTCATATTGTTTAATTATCTGATAAATGGTAACATTGATAAATAAATGTTATAAGGAGTGAAAACCAGGATTATGTTGGTGTTATCAAGGAGTTGTTATCAATGCTTAATTGCTACTATTGACCTAATACACACAAATTTTTAAACTGATTGTGAAATGCCTGATTACACCCATCAAAGAAACAAAGAAGACCTCCATTTAAGTTGTGAAAAACAAGTTTTAAACCAAAGTTGTTTAAAATAAATCTATGTGTGCAGATACCCAGTCATAAAAGATTATCAAATTATATTATTTTTAAGTGCAAATCTTAATTACTGTTGCAAATATGAAAAGTATTTAGTTTTAATTATTTTAGGGGTCAAGGGTCTAATTAAAGGAAATTAACACATGAAAGTACATTAATTGGGTACTAGAAGTGCTGTAATGATTACATTAAGGAGAAGAGCACTTGAAAATTGGATTTCCACTAAGTTAATCAAATAATCACGTATTCTGCCTGCCCAACCAGGGAAGGGAGATTGACAATTCAAGATAATTCTAACACTGAACAACTTACCTTTCATTGTACATTTGTTAGATAGTAAGTAATTAAAATAACCATAAAAACAAAGCAGAATAATGTAACCAACAAGTATTTGGGCGGATAATAGAATGGAATTTTTCCATGAAATTCTCAGACCAAGTTGTGAAATGGCGAAACCACATATACCCCCACAAATTCAATTTATTTTGCCTATATTAACTTTCTATTGAATGATTGTAAAAATTTACTAAATTGTACTGTAGACATGTTCTTTTTTTGTATGTAATGCTGATTGTTGCTGTCAGGACATTGCTAATGCAGATACATTATTGCTTACCTTGAAATATCCACCTTGGTATAACGTGTCTGGAGGACCGAAAATTGCAACTTCCCACTCAAATAAATTGTCCTCTCCTAAAAGTTTCACTCGGAACCCTTCCACGGGTTCCTCTTGCAGACTCTTATACTCTAAGGCCAAAGCCCTCAGTGCAGAACTCGTCGGAACCGCGTTAGACATTGTCAAGAACTAATTTTTCTAAAATCACTATCTAAAAGAGATTCTATTAACATAACACTGCGGAACTCTCCTTGCGGTCCACGTATTCACGAGGCATTTCAACTTGAGTCACAATAACAACGAACGAGGAATTTTGGTAAACATAACGCCAGCATAGCTTACGGTATACGATTCACACACTTCAAACGCCAATACTGTAATTATTTCCACAGTAATATACGTTGAAAAATGGACGAAAGAATAGTCCAAACTACACGGTGATTACTACAACAATGAGAAAGCAACGACCAACGTCCAAACAATCGCGATCCCAAGGAAAACGGCTGCGTGGTACAGCTGCTGCCTGAGTTGCCCGAGCGAATATTGTAGAACAGCTGTTATTTTATTTCCGTGCTTGATTGCGCAGTGGTGTGACGCACGCGGCCATTTATCGACTTTGCGACTAGTGTTGCCCCCTGCCGGACTTCTTCCACTTAACCCTCCAACTCCTCCCTCCGCTTGAAAGCAACAGTCACGATGATTGGTCAGTGTTTAGTAAGATGGCAGCACAGCACTAGTTTGCGATGCCAACGCGCTCTACTCTAAGTTCTTTTCAATATTAAACTGTATTTTTTACGGTTGATTCTAGATGGCAGCACATACACGTAAGTTTGACGATGCGGACGATGCGGTGTTAGGGCTTCGCTAAAACAAAACCGAAAAGGACTGGTACTAGTGTATAGTGTACGTCCATTTTTTGTTATGTACGGGCTGATACGTATGAATATTTTTGAAGAAAGATGAAATGATGACGATTTTTAGAAAACTACATTATTTCTGATTTCAGAGATAAATAAAAAAAGAGATGAATAAGAAGGGATAAATAAAGAGTATCCAGACAAAAAAAGAGTACTAGGTACTTACTTGTTATTTTTTTTAACCACATTTAAAAAAAAAACTTTTTGTTTGTTGTTGATGCGGACGATGCGGTGTAAGGGCTTCGCTAAAACAAAACCGAAAAGGACTGGTACTAGTGTACGTCCATTTTTTGTTATGTACGGGCTGATACGTATGAATATTTTTGAAGAAAGATGAAATGATGATGATTTTTAGAAAACTACATTATTTCTGATTTCAGAGATGGTAAATAAAGAGTATACAGACAAAAAAGAGTACTACTTACTTGTTATTTTTTTTAACCACATTTAAAAAAAACTTTTTGTTTGTTGTTGATGCGGACGATGCGGTGTAAGGGCTTCGCTAAAACAAAATCGAAAAGGACTGGTACTAGTGTACGTCCATTTTTTGTTATGTACGGGCTGATACGTATAAATATTTTGAAGAAAGATGAAATGATGATGATTTTTAGAAAACTACATTATTTCTGATTTCAGAGATGGTAAATAAAGAGTATACAGACAAAAAAGAGTACTACTTGTTATTTTTTTTAAACAAATTAAAAAAAAAACTTTTTGTTTGTTGTTGGTACGATGGTATATCACTATAGACATTCCAATTCCGAGTTCAAATTGATGAGGAACTCAATTATCAATTGATTGAAATTGATGATATATACAACCTTGTTTCTCTCTCCCCGTCACTATCATAACCGAAAACAGGCCGTCTTTTACCCGTACGAGACCCTGGGCAATTAAGGATAATTGAAAATGCAAGAGATAGCGTAGAGAACTCGAAAATTTTAGAACGCCGCCGCCACCGCCGCGTCGGTTCGGATGATTTAGGTAGTCTTTTGACAGCCTCTAGCTACGACTCTGGCTGGAACTAGGGGGCACTGACGGTCGCGGGGCCTTGGGCTTTTACCTAGAGAAAAGGCGGCCCTGAACGAAAATAATCTCTCTCAGTGTATACTGAAGTGGCAGGAATTCATTCAATTCAAAGTCAGAGTCAATATAAATAAGTGGAGTATTTTACAGTACCTAGGTACTCTATTGATCTTGAAGATTATAAATTACGTCTACGCGAAATATAGTACCTACAACAATACTCTAAATTGAAGTATTATTTGAGTACTTACATTTGGCAAACTAGTGCCCGTTTTCGCCATCGTTCCCTCAAACACTTCCTAACTAAGGGTCTCTTAACCAAAGAGACTCCTTAAATCCGCCTCTTACCTAATTTTGTTTTCACCATGTTAAGGGATACCTACGTAAGGGCCACTTACCTAAGTGACAGTTTTTTTTCAAATCCGAGAGTCCGGAAATCGTACTTTTACGATGAAATTACCAATTTTGCATTCCATTGATAAATCATGAAGATTAGTGTAAAATAATACGAAAAAATACAAAGACACATGAAAATATAAATGACTCAACTTAACTCTTGTTTGGTTATTCCTGTAGAACAGGAAACCTGTAATCCTGTACAAATATAATTGGATTAATTGTTTATTAGTAAGGCATGATGAGACTGATGAGACACAACGCCTAGTTTCATCGAATCCAAAATACCTACACGAAAATAGAATCAGTCGGAAAGTTAAACTAACTGTTATTAATCAAATGCCATAAAGTAACGGTGTAGAGCAAAGATTAAGTAAGCACTTACTCGTATTTGTGAGCCAGTTGCATTCGCCATACAGACAAGACAATTGGTCCGTGGGCGCGTGATTCAAAGACAAGTCACCCACCCACTGCCATGTATAGGCAAAGACAACGGGGCCTTGCTTGCACAACCCACGTCTGGTATAATGTCTTTAACTGATCGGGTTTGGGCATCGATAATTCGGTAATGGTTGTTTTGGCAAAATACTTATTGAATAAGTACCGTAAAACATTCAAACATTATTATTTCAATGTTAAATGCCCTTTTAAAGTTTCGTTTCACCCCTGCATCCCTATTCACCCCGTTTTACCCGGTACTTTGAAATTGAAAATTAATCTAGGTAATATCCTAAAGTTAGGTAATTATCGCCCTTGCTTCTGTATTGATGAGGAGGAAAATGATTATCTTTTTGGTTCACCCACATTTCGCCAGTTATTTTTAAGTCCCAAGTAACAGGGGTTGGCTGAATGCACACACCGTGCGAAGTCAAAAGGAAAAGAAAAAAAAAAGTAACAGGGGGCGAACCTAGTGCCAGGGCACAAATCCAGACTCCGCGTTGCTACTGAGAATTTCCTCATGGAACCCAATAACACTTTTCGCGACCTGGAAATCAAAAGACGTCATGTTTAGTGAATCCCTTGCGACCACTAGTCCTGCGGCTGTATTTTTTTTTTACTTTTCTTTAAGTAATAAGTCTTACAATAATATTAACATGTAGGTCCATTTATAAAAAAGGGGAAAGAGCTCATAGGGCATCAAAGTTCAAGTTCTTAAAAAAAAAAGTTTCAACTTGATCAAGAGGAAGTCGCTCATCAGCTTGTAAAAAACAGGTTTAAAGTGACACAAATGTTTAACCGTAGCGCCTGCGTAGCAAGTGGTAGAGAAAAATGAAGGCGGAAAATGTATCAGTTAATTGCTTTCCTTCAGAATACTATCTTATCATCGTTCACACGGAAATAGGTGGTTAGCTATAGGTACCATACCTGCCAGGCTACCTACATCTTCCAAAAAAATGGTGTTCTGCAATGCCATCGTTTAAATTATTCGTAGGTAGTTAGTTCTATACAATTGTTCTATAATATGTTCCTTCTATAACTTTACTAGCACTTCGCCCGCGACTTCGTCCGAGTGGATTAATTATTAATTAATCCAGATACTCAGTGAAATCCTCCCTCGAACACTTAATAACCCCGTTTTGCTGAACCATTTCACCCAAAAACTTGTAACTCTTTACTTTCTGTCAAAGTTTTAACACCCTCTAAAATCCCTTTGAGGGGTACTTAGTTTTGAAAATCTAATAATAAGAAACTTTGTTATTCATATAAGAATGTATTCGGCTAAGTTTTAAGTTTATTACCGAGATACATCTCGATAATAAACTTAAAACTTAACCTGCCCTTTTCACCTTACAGATCGAATCACCAAAAAACCCTACATATTGCTCCTCTACAGCGTCAAAGAAAGCCGTGTGCAAAATTTCACTTTCCCAGTCCCAGTAGTTTCAGCTATGCACACAAAGCACACAAAATTTCATACAAATCGGTCCAGCCGTATCGGAGGAGTTTGGTAACAAACATTACGACACGAGAATTTTATATATTAGTACATGTACGAGTATATAAGTGTTTGTTTATTTGATTGCTATCGTACCTACCTATGACCTAGCATTAATCAGCTTCATTAATTACAATACAACCTAACGACCGTACAGAATACAGACGTAGGTATTAATTTGCGTAAGAAATAATATATAATGCGTAATACATGATTCACATCAGCTCGACCCATTTACACTCTTCCTCAGAATATCTCTGACTGGACATTCGAGGTCTTCGTGAAGTTTGTAGGTATTAAAAGTATGTTTCAATCGAACCAAAATAAAACTTCGCTCATAATTTATTACGGGTAAACAAATCCTTCATAATGAGTTTACGTTTTCATTGAATTTTAGTTTTCATAGAAATATAAGTATATATAGATAGGCAGATATTCTATATATCTATCTACCTAGTATCTATATGTACCTACTCGATGTCGGCAAAAATCCAGGTCATTCGAATGCAGTAGGCACCGATCGAAGCAGTCTGCATTGATGGCGGGCCAGCTCAGCTGTATCTGGAAGTTGCACTGCACCAAAATATTATGCAAATATCTGTGTCACATAACCAAATCGTGCCTACCCTGAGATCAGTTCACTTGAATCGGTTTATTTAGTTGAATAGCGTGGGTTGTGCTGTTATTTATGTGATAAAAAAAAATTGGCAGGTACCTAGGTTCAAAGTTAGTTTATTATTTCATGGATGGGCTTGGCTTTACTTTTTCAAATATTCGTATCTTTTCAAAATACTTGGTCTCAACACTTTAAGCGGCGCGTCGAGTTAGTCAAAAATGCCTGCCCTTCAAAATGCGAAGGTTCGGTGCAGCACAAACAAGTTTTTTTTTTTTTAATGTTTTGAAAAAACGTCAAGCGATGAGAGTATTTTCAGGGGGCCTACTCCCTAAGCACGAAGACCATAAGTATTTTCGACTGAAGTTACGGGAGTTTCCTACTCCGTATGACTTACGGACTAAAGATTAGTTTGGGGACCAAACTTAAATTTTATGACAACACAATTTGACATTTGTCCTTACTCCCGATGTGTTTTTGCCCGTCTCGGTAATAGGGTTCACTTCTAAGGATCAAACTACGTTCGCATGGGCTCGAACCTTCGTTGACGGACTTAGAGAGTAATAGTCTGCTGCAATCCCGCCTCGACTGCAATGACTTTGTGACAACAATGTGTATTGTCAAAAGTGGAGAAGAACAGTTATCCGTCAACCAAATTGGAAATAATGATCATTCTAAATTCAAGTCAGAAAAAGTATAGCTTAAAATGATCTTGACCAAAATCTTGAAAACCACAGGAGGAGATGGAAGAACCTAAGTTATTTAGGTACTCACAGCTGAAAATAACACTGAACAATAGGTGCGTAAGTAATAATAATTTGTTAAATATTCCTAAGCACTTACATCTAATAAAACATGACCCTGTGTTCCAAATTGCGGTGATTTTTATGAATAAACAGAAATGTACTGGTAAAACTAGGTCATTTTCACCCGAGTTACCCACTTCGCGCTCGCTTTTCATAGGATTACCGTCGATACACGTCTGAAGCCATGTAAGTCTAGTGTATTCAGAGATTCCACAATCATGTGTGTCTTTGTAGCTACGGAACTACATACCGGTAAGTAATGTTCGATGAAAAAGGTGTTTTAGTGACGTTGTGTTGACGACTAAAAAACCTTCAAGTTTTTTTAATCTTTGTAGTGTCTTTGTTGTGGTCGATAGCTACGTAAAAAACCATACCTACTTATCTATTTTATTTATGGACTTTATGTGAGATAGCTCTACAAAACAGTGAGATCTTAGTGATTTAAATATTAATTGATCGGTTATGTACACAAACAGCGCAGTGTTGGTGACTAAGTTTCGTGATTAAGTAAGCAGTGAGTTTAGCAGCTTTTACACCATTTTTGGTATGACTCCAACAGTGAGATGTAAGCGCTTACGTGTCGCAAAGGTCTGGTGGGCGCGATGTGCTGCGTCAAGGTGTGAGGGGCGCCGGCGCAGACACACAATCCGCGAGTCAGTTGCGAGGAGCGCGCGCGCACTCTGCGACACACGAAACGAACGACTCTCGCGACCAATATTTACTTTTTATATGGCAATTGTTTGACGATATTTATATATTGTGATTAGTTTATATTTAAAAATATTTAAACGTGGTAATTTAAGAATCTCCTATATCAAATAGATATAAAGTTTTTTATGATAAAGTAATTTATTTTGTGGGACCAAAATGACGATAAAAAATAAAAAGACTAAGCAATCAAAAGCGACCGAAGTTACATCTTCTGGAAGTGCATCGACTAGTGTTCAGAAGACAAGCTCATCCACGTCGGTGCAGAGCAGTAGTAACACACTGCAGAAGGTCAGCTCGTCTGGTAAGAAGGTTCGCTATATCGAGGTAAAGGTCGAGGAAGATGACCCGCTTATGATAACCGACATTTCCGACCATTCTTCGATAGCCGGCTCCACCATATCGGAGCATTACAACAGCCACCCGCACTACATCATCACGGAGGCTCCTTCTATCAGCGACTTGTCTCAAACAAGAGCACTGGAACATAACGTAAGTGACATGGCACAGTCTACTTCGGGCGATTATGTCTCCAGTTCGATGCTACAGGAGTCTTCCTCGACCCATCAACAAAACTCTAAAACCGAAACATTCCAGACTTCATCGACTTCTGTTCAGCAGGCCGGTTCTAGTCACAACCAATCCTTTGACAGAACTGCAGATTCATCTGCTCCCAATAAAACTCTCAATACAGGTTTCATTGATAACTCTTCGGCTAATGTCTCTAACTCCAACACATATTCGAAACGATCTCAAAACGCAAACGCTGCCAATTCTTTTCTTCAATCGGAGCGACAAAGTTTAGTGAATCAATCATCGACATCTACGTCCAAGGATCAGCAAGACTTGAAACAAAGTGCCAAAGTAACGTATCGCAACTCTCCTGATCCAACGCAGAGAACCCAGGCTGTTCGATCTGATTCTAAGAATTTTTACGGAGGTGAAGGCAGCTTGGATAAACGAAGTAACACTAAAGAATATAGTAGCACTTCACAAACAAATGAGACCAAAAGTAGCAATGTCACAAAGTCTTCATCGTCCTCGTACGTTGTTGAAATTGTTGACGGTAAAGAGCGTATAGTAGATAGTTCCAAGAGGGAGTGGGGTGATGCCCAAGAACATGCATCAAAGGAAGCATATGCAAGCGTTAGTGGAACTGGTATGGAGCCGCAATCTGCTCACAATATCCAAAATTATGATATGAAATCAAATTACGACACAGGCAAAGATGGAAAGAAACCTACGAGTGAAATGATTGTTAAAGAAGACTCTAAATTCATCAAGGATGGAAATCAAATGACTTCACATTCCAGTATAACGTCAGAGAAAGATAACGTTGCCAAACATCAACAGTACATAACAAACCGCGATCATTTAACAGCCGATCAACAGTACATAACAAACCGTGATCAAATGACAACTGATCAACAGTACATTATGAATCGTGATGATTTGTCCTCTAATCAACAGCAAAGTACTCGTCAACATTTAACATCGGATCAACAGCAAAACACAACTCGTCAACATTTGACACCTGATCAACAGCAAAACACAACTCGTCAACATTTGACATCTGATCAACAGCATACAAGTCGTGATCATACAACAACAGATCAACAGCATACAAGTCGTGATCATACAACAACAGATCAACAGTACACAACTCGTGAACATACAACGTCTAACCAACAAACATCATCAGTAAAAGATGATCAATACCAGTCAAAATACGTTACTAACAACACCAATAAAAACCGTAAAGATATTGTTGAAAATATCACAACCAATCAAGAAAAAGATAATAACCGACGACGCAATATGAATCAAACTGATTCATCTAATTTTTATGGTTACGATGCCACCATTCAAAATGAACTGAGGAAAGTAGGCAACATATTGCAGGTGCCTAATACAGAAAATATTAACTTTTCTACAAAAATAATGAAAAGTAACACAAGCAGTGCTCAGCAAGCCTCAACTTCTTCTTACGTAGTTGAAATTGTTAATGGCAAAGAACGAATCGTAGACACTTCTCACAGAGAATGGGGAGATAATAAGGAACATTCTACTCACGAGAAAAGTCATAATGTCAGTGGTACAGGTATGAAACCTGAACACGAATATTCGCGACATGTACTGGATAAGGAATCTCATTATGACACTGGTAAAGACGGAGTCCCAAAAAGTTCACTTGAAGTATCAGAGGAATCAGCATTGTACAAGAATGGGAAAGAAATTGCATCTACTAGCAACCGATACGGAGGTGATTTTACGAAGAAGAAAGCAATAACTGAATACGTCACTGATAGAGACGATGTGAATAACAAACGCATTCATGGTACGACTGATCAAAATGTTAATACTACAACCCACAATACAACGTCTTCTGATACTCAGTCTCATATAAAAGATATAAGGGATGTGAAAGAAACTACAGATTTTGTGACCACGGAAAAAGAAAGCTTAACTAAAGAGTCAACATCCTCCACCACTTCTCAAACTAAAGATAATTTGACCACATATGAAAGGAGTACCGGGACATGGAATGGAAAGTTTGTTTATGAAAAAGATGATGACAGACCCAAAAGGCCCAAGGAGATGTCACCGTTTGGCAGACCTGAACAGCCAAGACACCACTTAAAGAGACAAGATACAGAAGAAAACATAATACTGTCATCAAGAGACATTAAAGATTTTACATCCATTAGTGACTTGCGAAAGATCATTGAGACTTCAAAATTTAACAAAGATGTGCGAGTAAGCAACAAAAACATTGTGATCAACAGGAACATTGACGACCGTATCCTGAAGGAGATAATAGAGACTGTTAAGAAGTATCCATTTAAGAGGATTGAAAAAGTAACATTCGGAACTAAAATTAATGAAGATGTGAAAGATCTTTATGAAGGGCTTGACACAGAAGAAACTACTGTGTTGACTACCACTACAGGTGAAACTACTAAGAAGGCTTTTGAAGTGGAAAAGAAAAGGAGTCAAATTGAAGTCACTCGTTACATCACTGAAAATGGAATTACGAGAAAAATAACAACTTATGAAGATGCTAAAGAAGACGATAAGATCAAAACGGACGTCTACGTCGACAAGAGCGCGTTAGACTTCAAAAACCTGGTAAGAAACAATTTTTATTATTTTATTTAGGTAGTTTCTGTTACTATTTTGTGAGCAGCTTCTTTAATATTTCGACAATAAGCAGGATTTACACCATTTCCGTTACAATTTTGTTTAAAAAAACACATTCACAATGATGTACGAACTGATAGTCTAATATTACACTTTTATCAGTACGGAGAAAAGCTTTGATTATCAAGAAGTGCTGGAGATAAAACTTTACATCCATTTCAGCGCGATGTCCAAACGACCGACGACGTTATTCGAGAATACGACGTGGTGGACCGTGCTATCACGGACACCACGAGAAAGGATACCACCGTCAGCACCGTCTACGATGAGAAGATCATCGACGATAGGAGAACAATGCGAGACGATAGGACCACGGTCGAGGAAACCGTCATCATCGACGAGACCCGGCCAAGAAGCGGCCCCAAGAAACCGGAGAAGACTGTCCATAAGGAACAGTGTATCTGTGAAATCTGCACTTGTGGGTGAGTAATTTCCCCGTACTACAATATTTCTAATTACACCTTTTGACATGATACTATCATAAAATTATGTACTATTACGTGCATCATAAACAACTAGGTCAAATGTTGACTGTCGCTAAACTACCAGGGTATCCTTTAGTAAACATACAGTGATGCTAGCTATAGCACTGCAGTTAGATTGATGAATGCCCACAGCTAATACTCGTAGCATTCTATGCGAGAATCTTAGAATTGAATCGTGGCTTCGTATAATGTATTATTGTTATTTTCCGTACATGTTTGGTGTGAAAATGTTTTATGACCTTTCCAGTTTATATTGTTATGAATATATTTTTTAGCATAAACGAGTAGCTATTATCTCAAGTTTAGACACTAAACTTCTTTTTAACTTGACAGAAAATGACAAAACAGTTCGATAGATAAAATAGGTGTCACAGAGCGAATGGCTTCATTATGATTATGACAGTAAGATACTAAAGATTCAGGGTTTTGAATTAATGTTAACGTTTTAAGTAGGTACAAACAAGCGATCTTATATTTTGAGTTGTACCTACTTAGTATAAATCGGCAACAATATTATCGTGTTTGCGATCTTGGAACTGCATTAATTCGGCACCGTAACGATAATCCTCCGCCACGATGTTATTGCATACACCCAAGATAATGTCGTCAGGTACACTGATATTGAGATAAATTTTGTAGGTTTACGCTGATAATGTCTATCTGATAATATAGGCCATTATTATGTTATAAAGAAAGACGCAACGAGCATTGTTTTCATGTAGGATATAGGTAATGCCTCTTCTTTCATGCATCATATGTTCAAAGAAATTTCAACGATTTCGGCGTAAAAGAAACATTAGTAGCAAAATTACTCTTGTCAATTATTTGAGTAAACTGTGCCTGAGTTGTTGAGTTGCCTGTTTGTGAATCAAGTATTTCGGTCCTGAAAAATATATGTCATAGTTTTAGGGAAGTTACCGTTTCGAAACACGAAAATGTTTAATTTGCTCATTAAAACAAAACTTTTATCGTTTCTTTTCCTAGTTACAGCAATAAATAATATGAAAATTGCATGTAAGTACCATGATATAATGGTATTTTAGAGGGAATTTAAACGAATGTGTTTGAAGATTAGTTGGAATGTCAGAAAAAAAATAGACAACGTGACGTTACATTACGTAGTTTGTTGCTAGACATGACGTAACTATGTATTTTGGTAATAATTTATTTGTAATGACGTGGTTGACGCCGCTGTATTTATCACCTTTGTATGAGCGTGTGAGTAAGCTCCACGGTGACCGTGAAAAATCATCTGTGTAGCATAGCACCTTTGTTTTTTGCTACATTGAAATTCAATGAATATGGACGTAGTGTGTTACAATGATTCCATTTTATCAACGGTTATTTCGCATTTGATATTACTAAAATATTTTTGAAATATTAGTAGGCAGTGATTGCATTTATATTTTTAACCGGATTGGGGACAAAACCGCACGTTTTATCAATATAGTTAAGCAGGCAACTTATGTATCGACATTTGTGTGACTATGTTCTAATAATGTAGATTGCTATTATAACCTACAAAATTGGAGACGTACTCGTGGAACTCGTTATGGTCTCCAATTGTGCTGCACGATGATCTGTGACTGTGACATGACGATCTGCCAAATGAGGTTACTTACGCAATCCTTCTAACAGCTAAGTACCTTTGACAGTACCTTTAACTGAATGTCTCGGGCGAGTCATCGTCATAGTAATGCCTTGTTCGTGTAACATATTGCCAGCTTGATGTTGAATACGGTTGTGTTATTGATCGTTACCATGAAAACATGTTAATGTTCAATGTAGAGCTATTGCGAAATTAATGGTTGTTAATGTTTCAATTGTTTTTGCCTGATCTACAATAGTTTGCTCAGTTTTAGTTTTAGAGTGCTCGTTTAGAAGGCTTAGTCGGTACAATTCAGGTTCGAACAGAAGCATTATTCTGAATTCAAAATGTTATTAAAACGTCTGGCCAAGAAAATACATAAAAAGTGGAAATGGACTTGCTTGATGCTTTATAGAAGTTAAAATACCGTTTCCGTTGCCTTTAATTTATGCATCTACCTACTAAATTATTTTGCGTGGGTACAAAGTAAATGAATAGTAAATACCCATTAAGTCCATAGTCTAGTACGTTGTCCTGTCTGACATGCGTTTGACCCCAACTGTTCCAGATTCTTATAGCTTGACGAATTTAGTCTGCCTACATATTATGTCAGCATAAACAAACGTCCTACAGTGATTGTGTCTATGAAATGCTTTGATTTTCATCGTACTCACATCTGGCAGAGTGCCTAGTCGAAGTAAATATTTTTGTTATCGCGTGTGTATCCCCAATGTCACGGCTATGTGGCCATGTGACTACGCCCGACGAACTCTATTGAAACAAATCATTTCTCAACTTAGAGAGAAGTAATATTGGTAATAACATGAGTCATGCCTCGACTCCATTGGTTTATCAACAGCCTTTTACGAGTATTGCTTGCCTCATGCAAGTGTGGGCTGTATTCCGAATAATGCAATTAGTATTGCCCTCGATCTGAAACTGGTTTGTTTATTTCATACTTACATATTTTGTGATCTTATCTTAGAAATCCTGACTGACTCCTCCTGTCATTAGGAAGTCATTTACATTCTTTTCAACAATAATTTAGTGCCTCATTATGAGACCATTACTCTTCCATTCCATTACCGTGTGTAGAGATTCTATTTGTATTTGTGATTGTAGCAGGTTTTCGTTTAAAAAAAAAAGGCGTGAGTTAATGTATAAATGTATTATTTTTATAATCACTTAGACGTAATTTTGTAGATATTTGATTCGGCTGTGAAGCTGCAATGATAATAATTACTGCCAATTACTTTTAATTGAACGCTCCAAATAGCACTTTCGCTCTGAAAATTCGTGTCAATCGAAATACATATACAGGTCACCACGAAATAAATATAATATAGACCAAATAGGATTAAATATTTACTAACAGTTGTGTATAAAAAGTAGATAACGTATCAAGTCGTTATCTACCGCTTCTTATTTAACAGTCGGTTGATTAATATAATTACATAATTTAGCATTGAAAACAATAAAGCTTGTGTAATGCACGTAAATTCTACTGTTAACAAACATTTATAATCTTTTACTAGAAATCCTAGATATCATTGTAAATGATAACACCGTAGCAGGTTATTAAAAAAAAACTAAAATGTCTGGTGATATATTAGCCCATGACGTCAGCTTGGAAATAGATGATGATTCCAGTAGACAAAAAGTCCACAGTAGCAGCGATACACGTAGGTGGCACGTAGGAACAGAGATGACACAGGTAGACAAACATACGGCTGTTCTTATGAGTGGTTTTATGAATGTCTGTGGAGCAAGTGCGTTCGTAGGTCGCGAGTCTACTCGAGCGCATCGTACTTCCTCGGTAACGATAATAGGTGCTGGAGTTAACATTCCATTGGAGTTAACGTTACATCTGATTAAACAATGATAATACAATAGTTGGAACGGCATAGACTTTTTTGTAGGTTGAACCGTTTAGAGAATTTAGGTACCTACGACGCTTGCGACATTGAAAATGCTTCTGTCTTTCAGAATGTTAGAAATAAGTCGAGTATATCTGGTATAACAGAACAGCAGGCCATAGGCTAGACATATATTGCAAGAAAGGTGGTGTTCGTAGGGCTTATTGAAGACACTTAAAATGGGTATATCATTCAGAGTTGAGAATCGAGGTTAGAGCTTAAAGTAAATTTTGTAATAAACCAACGCCTCAAGATTAAAATTAGTAGTTTAGTACACCTAGTCCGAATTTAATCGTTGGCGGATCAGTACCGACTACCGACCTATTAACGGGTTTCAGCAATAAATTGTTAGTTTTGAAATAGTTGGACAAAATGTATCTCGTTGGCTGCCCACTATGGCATTACATCACGCTACATCGTGTGTTTTGTTCGCAGTGAGCGAGCACGAAGGACACTTTAAAAATTAAAGCCAAACATAAAGCACCTGACGATTATGTATTTCATACAGTGTCATAGGAATGTCGACCCAAAGCACGTGCAATTAAGATATATTTTCTGTTTAAAGGAACATTTCAACTTAGTAAATAATTCCAATTAGCTGTTGCAAAATGTTTTCCTAATCAAGGTTGAGGAACAGAGTTGTGGTACCGCACCGCGCCAGGCGCCTCTATCTAGCTTCATCTATGAATCTACGTTCTATGTATCTTTATAATATAAGACACATGATTCGTCTAATTAACTTCTATTCATTTCAATCAGACGTCGTGTAAATTAAAGTCGATTGAATCTGGTAGTCGTAAAATTAATTGGCGTCTTTATGAATCTAGTTCCATGTTCAATCATACTCGCATGACGGATGATATTTCTCTTAACTTTTATAATGTTTATATAAATTTCGTTTGATATAAAAATCGTCGTTTTGATATAAAAATCTTTGAAAAGGTTCATTTTCCATTTGTCAATAGATTCTACTATAAGTTCCAATTGATTTTAAAGTTTTAAGAAATCTTCGCAAGCCACAACCGCCGCCGCAGCCGCTTCAACCAGAACGTTGTCCTCTCTAGCTTCTGCTCTTCAAGTCGCCTCACAGTCCTCACACAATGAAAACGCGGAAGCTTTCTCTTCTCATTATTAATTTATCGACATCTTGGAATCTTAAAACATTTTCTCATCCGTCTTTTGCTCCGCATCTGCTCTGAGTCATTATTATAATTTAGTTTGTCTGAAACTCGCGTTTTGACGAGTAATAAGGTAAAATTTTCGAGATTAATTTATAAACCTACATGAGGCAAATAATCGGCAATGTTTTGTGCTCATAAATCCAGTTTTTATTGACAAGTCTATAACGGGAGGCTTGAATGAAATCAGAACAAGTTTTGCGATAACACTCTTGAGAAAGCGGTTAGTTTCTCCTTTCCTAAATAAACTATTGACATTTTACGATTGTCAACTATCCAATATATTGCAAAATATGTAGATAGGCATTTCCATTTAACTGCGATAGGCAAGTCTGTACCTACTTAGACTAAAAAAAATCTGACAACTGTTTTACTGCGCATTCTTCTGTACATAAACTTCGCTTACACTCGCAGTTTGATTGTTCCTTTGCAACGATGATACTATTATGATAAACTGTTAATCTTTTAATTTTACAAATAAAATTATGCAGCCCGATAAGATTGTACCAGAATGCTTGTAAATTTTTATCATCATTGCAACTGCTATTTAATCTGTGATATTATGATAAGTCATGTTATTCACACATGTGTTTCAATTTTTGACTAGTTCTTGGAGTTGTAAGTAGCCTCGCGCCGTTTGCGCGATTCTACTTACTTTCTTGTCTTGCGGCCTTCCTTTTTCGACGGTAAACTAGCAAAGAACGCTACGTTAATTTGCCAGGTTCGGATTTATTCTTTAACACACAATCCCCTCAGCTTAGCAATGAATTTACTTGGATGGATTGTTAATGGATAGTGACGGTAAACTGCGACTTAAAAACGCATTAGCGGTTGCCTGCGATAGTTTTCAGTTTACCTTAAACAAATAATCAATGGATTCTTCGTGGAAAAGGTCTCTTTCAATTTGTAACTTAGTTTTTTTTTCGTGTCAATTGCAGCATAAGCAACGTTAAAATTAAACATACATGCTTTGTAAATTAAGTGTCATGTAGGTAAATGAGATGAAAATGAAAATTTTATAATTGCTGACGTAATAGTGCATGGCAGAAATTCATAATAACTAATGAATATTTCAATGATTAAGCACTAAAGTATTACGTAGGCCTCTATTATTAGTTGCGCCAGGCATGGCCTTCTGCTGACCTTTGTGTCTCAGATACAAGTGCATTATTTACTTGCAGCAATCCGTATTGCTGTTACTTTATTAAAGGTTCTTTCATTAATTATTATGTAAGTATGAGATTTTCTACATGTAATTCTTTAAATTATTTATGCCAGATACTGTTTGGGGGAAAAAAGTAAATTCCCAATTAAAAACTATAGTTCTTTTGTTTTCTAAACCCTCTATCCTCCAGCCTCTCTGTATTTAAGTTAGTCTAGCCGAAAGTTTAATGTGCCTGAATATGTCAATACTAACTAGGTAAATGGGTTAGCAACTTTGAAAAATACAAGGCAGGTGCAGTCGCATCGCACGGGACACAGAGGCTCCGCGTGAGTCGCTCGCGATTCGCGTCGCGTGTCCCGACTCTTTGAAGGAATAATCAGCCACGTGACTATATTGGATTTGAATGAATATCTTAGTCATATTAGTCTTAAATATTCCAACAAGACATGAACTAAGTCTTCACAGACTTTAGACGTATATAGGTAGGTACTCAATACAGGGTGGAAGGGACATCGACGCACAACCGGGTAACCATGGACTCAGTACATGATTCTGAACCCCCCTGTATATATCCGACAAAAAATTTCAACGCAGGGGGGTTCAGAATCATGTACTGAGTCCATGGTTTACCCGGTTGTGCGTCGATGTCCCTTCCATCATGTTTACATAGTATAAAAAGTCGCTTTTCGTTTCTGCTTTGTGACTAACTAACTGCTTTGTAACTGTGAGAAATTACAATGGGGACCACATATAACATCTCTTGCGGGGCGGCTAAGCTCTGCCGCTTATGCTGTTAGAAAGATAAGACAGTTAACAGATGTAGAAACCGCGCGTTTGGTCTATTTTAGCTACTTCCACAGCATTATGTCTTATGGCATTTTACTGTGGGGTCGGGCTGCTGACATTGAATCCATTTTTATTTTGCAAAAGAGAGCTGTCAGAGCCATATACAATCTTCCTCGTCGCGAATCTCTCAGGGAACTATTTAAAGGGATTAATATTATGACAGTACCTTGCCAATTCATTTATGAAAATATTATGTATGTAAGAAAAAATCTACATCTTTTTAATAAAATAAGTGATAGACATAATTTGAATACCAGAAATAAAGATAAAATAGATCAACCATTTTTCAGATTAGCTAAAGTACATACATCATTTATGGGGTACTGTGTTAAATGTTATAACAAAATACCTTGTGATATATTGCAATTAAATGAAAGAAAATTTAAAATTCGTATAAAAAGTACACTTTGCAGACAAGCTTATTACAAATTAGAGGACTATATACAAGATAAGAATGCTTGGAAACATGATGGTCCAGCTCCGTAGGACAATCCCGTCTAGACAAAATCACACTGGTTGCTAATTGAATTTTTTATTTTTATTTTATTTTTACTTACTCACACACTGACCTATTCCTAGTTAATATTTTAGGAAAGTCATATATTTTTACAGTGTTTGTAAATATGTGAGCACAATGTACCTATCGCGTCATTCATTTATCTGCCTGTGCTATATTTTTAGTTCTTCTTACCACTTGTGGTATAGTATTTTTATTCTTGGTGCATCGTTTTCACATATAAAAATATAATTAATGTATACAAATATTGTAAAATATTTTAAAAGAGTAACGGTGGAGTTTCTTGCCACTTCTTCTCCATACGAAACTACTTTTTGGAAGTGGCGCCTAGAATCAGTTATATTTTTATTGTAATTTTTGACGTTCAAAAGTGCCATTTTATGGGCCTATTTGAAATAAATGCTTTGACTTTGACTTTGACTTTGACTGCTTAGTTCTTCTAAACAACACTATGGATTTTGGAGCAATTTTCACCATAATTAAGAGAATTTATTCCAGAAGGTCTAAATATAGCATCGAAATCTCGATGTTTTGACATTTCGCCACCTTTTTATCAGTACATTACTTGGGTCCGTGGTATGTGGAATAAGATCTAGGTATCTTCGTTCACAAAGACACAAAACAAAGAGTCGATCATTCGTCCCGGATCGGTTTGCGTCACGGCACCTGTCCTTGTCGGAGTGCACGACTGATGTCAGTTCAAGCTGAGATAAGCCCTGACAATACAACGTGTTTTCGCATTCCATGTTAATATAATTTATCTAAATAAAACAGATAGTGGTATAGTTGGGTCTTGTAAGTTAAATATTACGTGCATATTCTTAAATTGGAGAAATTATTCTGTATAAAGACGTAATTTACTTGAATGTCTCTCAGGTCTTAAAAAAAGGCCATATATGTAAAATATTGAAAAGTAGAGCAAGTCACAGGCTAAGTTCCGTGTTACATAAAAAGTAGATAATAAATAATATTAAAAGAGGCGGAAATAAGAAAATATTTATGGATTGTGAGAAGATGGTATGAATATGAAGGAAGTGAACACTGAAGACGGCTGATAGAGTAATTTCGACAAACTTATCTATGCAACGACCGTTTTTTGATCTAACATTTTGAATACGAGTACATACTATGATCGGTTTTTGTTTAACTTTTTGATTTTCGTGTACAACCAGCGCCACCAGTAATTGCACAGATAAGTTGGTCGTACTATACGTAACATGAGTTGAGAATTTAAATTCGGAACAGTGCAGGCGGATGACGATGATTCAAAAGTGCATTGGCTAAAGATGTCGTGCTAGTCTTCAGTTAATTACGTAGAAACACTCAGCAGTCATTTCCTAGAACCAGCTCAGCATACCAATTCTAGCGTTAGCTATTTTTAGTAGTGTTTACAATGAGAGAAAAATGTCGTCACTCGCTGTTAGTCGTGTATAGTTGACTACGTGTCTATTTAAATAAATACATTAATTTCAATGAAGAGTGATTCTTTGAAATTATTATCAGTTGAAACATTCCGCAACTTTTAGCCTTATTGAGAATAGATCATTCGCTTAGTCATTACTATAACATAACCTTCATACAACAAATAACGCACGTTCCGTATTTTATTGATTATTAGCTAGCTAACTTTTCAATAATGAAAATAGCGGCGGTAAGACACACAATGATGGTAGCGTGTTAAATAGGTCGATCAATTTTGTGTTATATTGCCGCATACATAGGTAGGTTGTATCAGTCGTGTGGCTGTGATTGAAACAACTTCCATTCTGTGAATTATCGTGACGAGATATATAATTTGAATATCTACGTCAGTTATTGAATATATTTCCCACATCTCCATGCTACTCATTAGAATTCGAATTTAGCTTTAAATTGAACCTAAGACAGTGCTTTCTATAATAACCTAGTGACACAGCGGAATATGTAAAAAAGAGTGGAATCTTCATTAAACCATAGCTAAAAACTACTATGCTTCTTATAAACGTTTACCGATTACGTGAAGATGAAAACAGAATTGTATTAATGAGGATAGAAAATTCTACTTAACATAACTCAATAGCTTTTCATTTAATTGATCAACGTAACAATCCTCATACGGAAACATAAAATGGCCTTCTCCGGGGACTTTCACTACAGATCATATCAATTTAAATTTGACTTCTAATGAGAACTGCCGATGTTTATTAAAGACAGCAAGTTCTAGCTTTAATTAAATCAATTAGTTGACATTCATAAAAAGGTCTTAATTAGCAGTGTCAGCGATTTACTGCTCGGCTGGCGTCATCATGGTTGGACTGTGAAAACGGACAAAGAAGTCGATTCTAGAGTTCGTTCGTAGATCTTAGATTCGGCGAGCGCAGGCGCAGGGTACTCGATTGTGTGTGACACGTGACTCGTGGGGCTTACGTGTGCGACCACCGTGACTGAAAGAGTTTTGTTATGGCTTGCAACACGCTGTAATTCGCTACTGTGGACCAGAAAGGGCTTTTTGTGGCGCTGCTGGTTCATCGTACTGTGCTCGTTCATTTGTACTGCCGCTTTGTTTGTAATGACTATAAGCCACGCCCGAAGTGAATCTCATTAGGTGGTCTAGTCCATGTTAGCTTAAAGCACTACCACGGGTTATGGGTAATGGACTGTTTTATTAATGTCATGGTCTAATATAACAAATAACATCACGAGGTTGAATCATTGATAATTAACGGTTTTTTTTGGTAGGTTTCTGGAATTTATGTTACCTTTTTCCGCAACATAAAAATAACTACTTCGTTTTGCTCAGCTATAATGCAGAACATGCATATCATTTTGCATTTAAATATATACGGATACAGGAAAATCGAACGATTAGACGTCCTGTGATCTCTGTTTCCGCTGACTTTATAGAATGCTGTGCGTTAGTTACTTTGTGTTTCATGTGCTGTCCTCTTATTTGTCACGTTATTGATCACGTTGTCCGATCGTCTGATGTCATTTGTGGTTGAGCACACGAGGGCATCAGTATTAGGTCGCGTGCTTCCACTCATTTGTACGGGAATAGTATTTACATTGGAGCTTACTGTTGCCTCTGAAGAATAGGTATGATTAATGCTTGTTTTGGTATTGCTAGCGGGTAAATGAAGTCGTTTAATTAAAGTAGGCATTGTAGATGTTTTTTTTTAATTGTTTGTTTCGTTTATGTTTTAAAAACACCTTGTTTACATAACATAACATAACATCACGCCTTTTTTCCCCGAAGGGTTGGGCAGAGGTGTACCTATAGTACACCCACATTTCGCCAGTTATGTTTTAGTCCCATGTAATAGGGGGCGAGGTTATTGCCATCTACCGGGCACAAATCCAGACTTCGGGCTGCTACTGAGAAATTCCAGATAGAAACACCCAATAACACGTTGCCCGACCTGGGAATCGAACCCAGGACCTCATGCTCAGCAGTAGCGATTGCGACCACTAGACCAACGAGGCCTTGTTTCTCGATCTAAATTGATAATTTGGGCCGAGATACCTGGTGCAGCATCGTCATCACGCAAAAGAAAATATGTAAAGCAGTACTTATTCACATTGTATGAATGATTAATAGCACCATTACGAACATTAATAACACAGTCATAATTAGCGGTACAAAGCTTATTACATCTATCATCGAACGTGACTTGATTGACGCCCGTGCGATAAGTGGACTCGTCCTCAGCATTCAGGACACGTCTAGACCACACGATGGGTTGACAAGCAGGATAGCCATATCAGGTATCTACATTCTACAATGTAAGTTGAAAAACGGCAAAGGAAACCACTGCTCAAAGATAATTACGTGGTCTTTTTTAGCTAAGTTTTCAGAATGTCTGGGATGAAGCAATTTTGTTTTAGTTTTTTGTGAGGTCGAAGGAATGTAAGAAGTTTGCTGGAACCTGTTTCTTTTGTGTCTGCCTGTATAGCTATGGAACTTAAATGAGACGAATGGGTTATTTTGCCTAACAAAATTGGTATGATATCATAAACGCTCAAGGCGTTTCACATAGGTACCTATACATATACATTAAAGTAACATACTTATTTCTGTAACGATCTTTAAAAATAATTTCATGTTAACATGGTACTTACACAGTTGATTTTCCTTTTATTCCACTACATTGTGTTCGTATAAATTGTTTGTATAATAAATCAATGATTTTGTTTTGAATTTAGATGTGAATTCATACGTATGCGACTGCTTTATGTCGAAAAACATTACCATCACGAATGCACAAACTCGTTCCTAGCTGTCTGTACGTGTTTGTATTGTATGCAAATACCAGGTGGGAGCACATACCGCGGGCAACCAGGCCACGGCACACATGACTACATGAGTGACATCCATGAAATCTGGGGTGCTGATCTATAAGGCTGCTTGTCGGAGGACATTGCAAAAAAACAAAACACGACTACACGTTAAGGGGACAACGGACCTAAACGCAAGTTGAACAGTAGCAGTAAACAAAATTTATGTTCTTCAGGCTAGTTAGATATTGTGTTGAAAACGTAATACAACTTTGATACGATACAAAAAAAAAAACGAAGACACCTCCAAAAAAAAACATACTAATATACATATAACATCACGCCTGTAATCCCAGAAGGGTTAGACAGAGGTGTACCTACAGTACACTCACATTTCGCCGGTTATGTTTAAGTCCCATGTAATAGGGGGCGTGCCTATTGCCATCAACCGGTCACAAATCCAGACTCCGGTCTGCTACTGAGAAATTCTAGATAGAAAAACCCAATATCATTTTGCCCGACCTGGGAATAGGACCCGTCCTGGGTTCGATTCCCAGGTCGAACACTCATGCTCAGCAGTAGCTCTTGCGACTGTAGACCAACGAGGCAGTAATATACATATATCATTTATATTTTTGTCAGATTATTCTACAAGCAACTTATTAACGTAAAAGTGTTTTATTTCTTTAGTCCAATCAATAGATTTTTTGTAAAGCTATGAATTACCAGCGTTGTGTCATCGCGTTTCTCTTTCTTTTCTATGCGGTGACCACGCTTTAGCTCTTGTCAGCCTCCTATAGCTAATAGATACAATGACAATGATACAGACGAGACGAAAATGCGACAAAAAAAAATTTACTGCTTGTCTATTGACGTTCTCGGTCTGCATACGAAAATTCAATCAAATATATCCAATAGTTTAGTCACTATAGCTAGTCAATGATTGGCAAATGCCACTGTCGTCGGTTCAACACTACTATTTAGTTTGTTTGAAAAAAAATGTTTTTTTTTTAACTTTGCCCCACACTAGGAATTACCCCTGTATCGTGGGTGCGTTCACAAACATGAAAACTCACATACACAAGACACCCAGACCCGGAACAACTGTTTGTAGGTCATACAAATATTTTTTCCTTGCGGGAATCGAACTCGCGACACGCAGTGCAGCAGCCGATCGCTCAACCACTGCGCCAACCGTGCCGTGTAGTTATTAATCTCGATCTTTGTATTTATTTGATAGTAGTCAAAATACTACTGCATTAGTATTGCCAGTGTTCGCATTTTCTACTGTCGTATTCTGGTATCCACATTGTACAGCAGTCGTGACTAGGTAGTAGGTACTTACTTGTATGTAGTTATATTTTTGTAACCTAGCTGTTACTGACGTCTTATCATATGATATAATTCTGCAATTGTTTTTAATTTTTGCAATGATATCATGTTCCGATGTGGTAAGAATTCACGGCTTAAGATAAAGCCAGTAATGATGTAGTTTGCACCACAAACAAATGTACCTATCGCCTTCACAAAACGGCGATAAACCTCAATATCAAATTGCATGATGATGTCCACCTGTCGGCTGGTGAGATGGTGATTGAGTGATGGAGGCGACAGAGTCGCATCAAGCTAACGAGAATAACAAGAAAAGTGCTCCGACGTACATTAGGCGCCCACTCGTCACTAGATCGTCAATTGAAAAATATTCCTCGTCGGTAAATTGACCTTAGACCGTCCTACATCTCGTCTTGGAATAGGAAGCACTGTCTTCTAATACTATATCAACGTTTGCGCCTGTAGTCTGTAACCAAATATGGCAAGCTGTGCTAATGATATGGTATTCGGAAACAATTTTGGTTGGTGTTGCAGGATGTAGGATCCTGCAACACCAACCAAAATTGTTTCCGAATTATTTATTGTCTGCATTATGTTGTGTAAACCTGACAAATCGAAAGGAATTAGTTTAGCGTCTGGTTGCTGTAGAGTAGTATCATTTGTTAGGTTGGGCTGCTTTGTGTTGCTTTCTTCTCGTGATATATAGCATTCTCATGTATTATATTACAGCGTGAGAGTATGTATAAAGCTGGGTATTGTTTACAAAATCGGCACGCCAATTAGAAAGATACGTGACGTGTAAAGTGGTGCAGGCTGCGACCTCAGGCGGCTGTCGGCCGTATTCGCGGCGATGATCTCACCGGCTCGGGCCCACGTCCTCGCCTCGCTCAAACTCGTTTGTTGTTTACTCGTGTCGATGTAAGAACTTAAGTTTTTCGAACACAGGACGTTCAGTATCAAGTGAGACGAGGTTTACGTCATGCAAACACTATATTTTGACATTTTATTGCCACAAAATGCCTTACATCCTTATTTAACTTACAAATCTTGTCGTCAGACGAGCGCGGCTCTATGGCTAGCCGGAATTCTATTTTCTGCTACAGTATTTCTCGATTTGGTTGTTTTTTTTTGCCTTTGCTTTAGAGATTTGAATTTTAACTCGGCTATTCCTGCACGAAGTTGTTTTTATGATTAAATCGTTGAGCGCTATTCAGATAAGATGATGAAGTGTACCTACCTAATTTTTTTTTGTGGTGCATAGGAAGTTGGCGAGGTAGCCAACCATCAATGGCAGATTTCAAGTACAAAATCATTAAGTACAGGAAACTAGTCAGTTTTCGATGTCATTAATAAACTACTGTAACTAACTATAACCGCTATTTAGGTTTATCGAGGACAAAGCTCGGTTTGACTTTGTGAATGTGATTGATTATATTACAAAAAGAGATTATGGTTGGAGCACAGTCAGTGTTGCGTAATTTTGAGAATTACATTGCGTGCTAGCCTGTTTTGTGTACAGACGGGTAGGCCATATGGTCGACGACCTTGCCTAGCTCTGGCGGCGGTGAGTGGCGCGCTGTTCGTGCACCTACACACAAAATAATTTCCGATTCTTCACACCCGTTTTGTAAAATATCACTTCATATTTTAAAACCCTATACGCGTAGGTATAACATGTAGCAGCAAGATTTGCTATCTTATCTATGCAAGTTTTTAAAATATCAACGACCTTTGTTCTAAAAAGTCATATTATAAACAGTGCTGTCGTTTTTCGTCTTCTCTTGTTTATTTACAATTTACAAAGTATTACTACTTTACTTTACCTTTACTAGTATATTACATAGTTACTTTGTCATTTGGAAAATGGCGGTATATACAGGTTAGGTTCTTCAGAATTATTATCATATTTTAATATCAGGTTATTCAGTTACACATTATTTCAATTCAGTTTTTTAACTGAAGTTCGGGTATACTTATATCCTCAGTTTAAGACAGGCGACCATTTACGTATACCTGCGTTGTAAATTACTTACGAGTTTGGCATCAAGCCGCTTTTGGGTAGCTTCTAAAGGCAACTTTCCAACTCCTGCGCATTGAGGTCGACTTTTTTGTCAACCACCATTACCTTATGGTAAGAACTACTCACTTGATTTTCTACCAAAACTGTTTATACAATACTGGTGAAACAAAAACGTTTTTGTTTAATATCTTCTTTTTACACGAACGTACGTCATGTGGAAATCATTTACAGAATCAAAACTTGCAAAGATATTCGGAATCGCTACAGACCAGTTTGCGGGTTTATACTAATTAATTCGGACATCACAAGAGTTAGTGTCCATAAACGGACTCATCTCTTTTCCTGTTTGACAAGTTTCATCTCAACTGTAGTCAACATTTATCTCCCATTGGCTTTCTTATTTGTTATTTAGATCCGTGGCCATTCTGAGTCCAGTTAGTTGCACTGAACATTGAACTTTCCCTAAAGACCTGCCACTATGACCGATCCTGGGGGAGATAGTGACATAATTTGTTTGGCAGGTGGTGCTACTAATTGCATTTATGTTTCATAAAAAAACATTTGAGCCTTTCTGACCATACACTAGATAATAATCAATACAATATTTAGGGGGAAATATTGTGTATTTTTTTAACCAAAGCCAACATAACAAAACGTCAAAATCTTGCTATATTTAGTAATGTTGCACAATAATCTGTTCTTTAATTCCTTCCAAATGTTGCAACAGCTAATTGTAGTCTTGGAGTATTTCAAAACAATCTTGTTAGTCAGAGCTCAGAACTTAGCGCGAGCTTCCATACCGCCAAGTGGTATTGAGCACTTTTGAAATGGCGTTGAGTAACCGTCTCGATATAGCAAGACTCCATCAACCCCGTCATCTGATGCTTTCACAGTGACTCAGGATTTAAACATGTGCATTTGCAGTTTGAATAGCAAATTAACGGTGACGAATGACGAGTGGATATTTAGTTTAAAGCTACTTGCATTCGTGAGAGTTGTCTGACTGGAACTGTGAATCCAGCAACAGCCAGAATATATTCCCTATCTTTACCTTCCAGACATTTTGTTTGTTTGCCAGTTCATCTTCAGAGTTAGGTATTGTCTCACGTTCCATTAAAGATTCTTCTCACTTAATAGATTTAAGATTACATAAATGACTGAACTTCGTGACTTCGGATTCCAACTAACTTAACAATCGGGCTCAAACGTGCGTTGATTTTTCAACCAGATATTTTGAGCTATTCGCGAAAATGTAACCTAACAACGAAGTCCTTTCGTTGTTTGAATAACAATATGATGATATTAATGCTGTTGCTTAAATATTAAATAGGTAGGTACAAGCTACTTATTACGTGCTTCGCCTGAGAGCTTTCACTTTAGCTCTGTTTTACGTAATATCAAATGCCAGCAGGCTTTCGGGGCAGCTAGCTGATCCTGATTTGTTAGCTATTAGGTATCTGGTAGTTGCCTACAAAAGTAAAGAAGGAAACTGAAAAATCGGTTAAGCTAGAAACGGTATCCGGTTCTAGCTTAACCGATTTTTCAGTTTATTTATCCTAAGAATAATTTTTGCTTCGTACCTACCTCATTCTCCTTATGGCTTTGCATAATTAGTATGTGATCATTTGCATTGAAGTTGGTGCATAAAAATATAAAAACTGTAAAAAGTATTTACTTGATATGAGCTGTTCACATAACGTATCCATTTATAGCTTCGACAACATGTTTACTCAAGGATGGGTGAAGTCATAAATATTTTTATGCACTTGTGTCAGGGCCTGTTTCTTCGTATCCCTCATTGCCACTGATTCACGAACTTCATTCGCTGTGGTTCGCGTAGGCATTATGCATGACCTCAATGTTAATGGAAAAATTAAGTTATTTTTTACTACAATTTATCATCCTTAAAAATTACCTTAACCTTAAAATCAATTTGTTGAACAAAGTATGGATGCTGTTTTATGAAGGTGAATATGACGTGATCAAACATCCACATACTTCCTGATTGCTTTACTTGAAACAATCTTTGGTTTGTTTGAATGAAGAACAGCCTTCTCTGAATAGAAAACTATTTCACCGACTTATAAACATTTTGGTATTAAAATTCAGTTGAATATTAACAAAATTCATGACAATGAGAATCCCTAGGGTCTTACCTACTAGCGAATCTCCTAGCCATCAATTTCGAGGCGGAGATATAAGATGTAAAACTTGCATATTCCTACATTGTTTAACAGATTGCAGTTAAACTAAAATAATACCAGCCTATTTCCACTCTTATTTCAGCCATACCAGCCTATTTTCACCAGGCCTCTTCTCATACAGAGAAGGCACGAGCATTGATTACCACACTCAAAATGGGTTGGCAATTTCACACATAGCCCGGGTTTCCTCACGATGTTTTTATTGCAATTAACCTCTCACGTACGGCCTCTCCCGGAAGGTTCCAGTAATTTGCTAATACTATTGAACAATAATCAGTGTGACGAATAAATAGCTGCACTGGGTTTGGCTGCAAGTACAGTACTTACTACTGTAAGTACGCGATAATCCAATTAGGGAAAGTGTGAAAACAAAGCTGATAAGGGTTGTCGAGTCGACACGCTCAGCTGGCGGTCGCAAATTATCAATGTGTAAAACAAAAAACTAATTGTTATCAGTTGCAGTGCTTTGTATTCAGTAGTCGCTTTCTATAGTTTCGTGATACGAACATGTATTGTGATCTTTGAAGTCTTGGAATTGAGTGATTTGCTACCATGGCTTTGAGGTATAAAGCTTGATTGATTTGATTAGCGAGTTATTCACAGACAATCGTAATTTTTTGGATACATAATGGATATTCGGTGGTATTGTGTCAACAATACCACCGAATATCATATAATATGACACCAATTTTTGTTAATGAAAAATTCATGCTACAAAAAACGAAAATGGTGTTTACTTACTGTCAATCTCAATATAGGTATATATATTACTGAGATACGGTCGCGCCACTTTTGCAAGGACAATCCCATGTTGCCGGCAATTTTCTCCCACACCTTGAAGCAAATAAAACTAAATTTAGTTTGTGATATCGTTAGATAAGACAAAACAAAATAATCGTGAAGTTTCTACTAGATTAGAATAAATCAGGCCATAGTGTTTTGAAATAGTAGTTACACATTTGTTTCGCTAACACCGCATGGATACAGAAAGAGCTAAGAATTGTGTGCATATTTTCACGAACGTAAAATATTAAACAAGTACGGTTAGTCGAGTTAAAATTAGATGTTATGAGAATGACATCGACATTGTGTCATAGTAACGAGTGTGGTCACAGGGAACTGACCTTTGCAGGACAGCATATTGATCGGGGTAGACGCGTCAGGGATTAGGACATGTTTGCTCCCCATCGCTAGGCGACTATAAACTGGAGCAAACCTATTAAATTGTAAAGAGTGGTCATTCATACGAACCCTTAATTTTATAGGATGGTAGATATCCAATTGAAACTTGATTTAATAAGCAAAGGTTTAAACTTTGAGGCACGCAGTTTCTGCTTGTGGCCGAACGCCGCATTTTTTTCATGGTTTCTGTATGTAAAAGAATTGTTGTTCGCGCCTATTTATGAAAATATATTTTATAGGTACTTTTTGACCGTCCGTAATAACAGTTTGTACGAGCATCGTTATCGGCGCCAAATGTAAAGTAAGAAAGAAAAGAAAAAAATATGAGTCCCTAGTTAGTTATCACTGACGCGGTCGACTGGTAAAATTCAGTAGATTTCAGTAGGGACAGTAGGTACCCGTTACTTTACTTCTGCCATGGTAGGTACCTTCATACCTTCTTCACAGTGATATTATCCAGTCTACTTTCCACTCTCCAATCCAAAGCACTGTGCGATCCATCGTACAAACCATTCACAAAAGAACCCAATTCAGTTTTATTCTTGTATATTGCCAAATAAAATAACGTCTTTAAATAAACAAAGGGTCGTGCAGTATCATGACTTATCTTACCTCTGAGGAGGCTGCAGCTCTCCTTGCAAGTAGAAAGAGGGTCGCACAGTTCGAGTCGTTTCATTGGCTCTGACTCATGGTTATATCTGGAATGCCTCTTGCAAATTGCAGCCGCCCACTCCTCGCATGCAGTCTGTAGGCCTGTTTCAAATTAATTTATCATTACTTTTGATTTAAACTCCTTTAAAGAAGCTGCTTCGAAGATACGAAGATCGCTTTAATTGACTAAGTCGTTGATGACGTCAACGCTTAATTTAGAGATTGCGATGAAAGAACAGTGAAATGAATGGGCGTGATTGGAATGTTGAAACTAAATATTAAAATAAGTACATAGGTTCGATTGAGTTTTAGACGGATTTAAAAACGTTCCTCGAGTGGACACTATGAACATAATGAAAAATAAACGAAAGGCATTTTAGGATTTGTACGAGACGAGAGCAGAAATAAAGCTGCTGACCATGACTGAAATAAAATGCCTAAAAAAATAAAAGTAAACAAAGTGTTACGTGATTTTACTTTTGCATCACCTATATGACATCCTGTAGTGTATCTTAAACAAGTGGTACATAACTTATATGCCAATTTCTATACCTAGCTCTTTAAACGTGTTTGTCTGGGTGACCGCGTTCTTCTTAACAACTCGAGGGATTTTGATGCGCTTTTCACAATTATTTTGAGCATTTATTCCGGAAGATTTAGGTGCATAATAAATTTATATTATACTTACCTACATACATGGTGCAAAAAGACTTATCACATAGCCGTCAACTACGCATTCTATACATCAAACTAACTAATATTGCACAAAAATAATTGCTGTTTGCGGTAGTGCGCACTACACGCAAAACATTGTGCTAATGTGTGCATCCAACAGTACAAGGGCCGCCGGCCGTGTGCTTATGGGTGCATCCAATAGTACAAGGGCCGTGTGCTTATGGGTGCATCCAACGGTATAGGGGTCGTGGGGGTATTGAAAGTTGTGTTAGGTTCCCAGGTCCAGTAAAAAAAAATGTTACAATTACGGGGAGTACAATTAATGCCGCTGGGCTGTGTCTTATAGCACCCGTTATACCTACCTAATAAAGAAATCTCAATACTTGTCAAGTCGTAAAAACCGTGCCAAGCAGGGGCGAGTTGCAAGGCTTTTTACAAGCTTTTTTTAAGACTGAACGCGGCTGTCTGTGTTGCTTGTGCCCAATAAGGTTCATGAAAGGTTCAGTCGCCGTTGCTGTGGAAACAGTAACGCGGTCACTAGGCGCTTTCGATTGTATCACACAGTTCATGAAAAAATAATGTGTCGCAACTGTGATGAACGTTGTTAAATACAAAATTATGTACCTAACCTTTAAAAGCATGGCTAATTACCTGTCTTAAAAAAAAACAATTCAGCGACTATTTATGTTGGTTCAAAAAAAATAGGTCAGTCATCTGTTCGTCTACAAAATCGATGTCATAAATAATCTATAATCAGTATGTAGGTAAGTGGGTACCTGTATAAGCCATTCTTCATAGCGTCTCTTTCTAGTTTTAATGTACAGACATCGACTAATTGTTGGGTACGGTACCTACCTACTTGTTGATATGAGAAACCGTCTCAGTTTCATGAGCCGGTGCGGCAGTGCGCGTTGCGAGCCCGTACTCGCTGGATTCATTCCCTACACAAATAGTTCCTTGTCCAAATTTTACAATTCATGCTAAATAATGACCCAAGTTTATAAATTAAAGTTAAGAAAGTCCGTATGTCCTGAGTAAAAGTGTCTTTTGGCCGCAATAAACGTTTTGATTGAACAGCGAAAAGTTTTCACAGAAGCCCAATTAATTCTAATTACCGTAGACTTGACTTAACACAGTCTTGCGTTTTTTTTTTTTATGTTAACCCGTATTCTCTGTATCAAGCTTTCTTAGTCGTTTTATAGACAGTTTTAACTTTATTTGGTGCGTTTTTAATCCTGTCCTCTTCTAAAGTAATTATTACAAGAATAGGATATGTTTCGGATAAAGTTTTCATGGATAATAGCGACACGGTATCAGTTACAAAGAGAACAACTGTGAAGTGCATGAAGCACCATTGTCTTGTGTCTCTATAACGGGAGGCAGGGGAAGTGAGCGCGATGGACGCGTGTGATGGCCAATTCACTGACGCTGCCACCATTGCCGCTGCCCAGAAGATTCCCACTGTCTCTGCATCCTTATCGTGTCAAAAGGTGTGATTTTGACTAGTTACTTTATTTGAGAAACTATAACAATGTTTTTATTTTGAATATGTGATGGATGCCTATATAAAGCTATTAGCGAAGTTAGTTTTTATTTGTTCTTTTTTTATCACGTTCACGTAGGGGTCCTAAGTGACATACTGTGCATATACTGACATTCCGTGTGGTTGTTTGCAGGCGTCATCGCTGCCCACACAACGATGTCCCGGAGCCATTGTTCGATGTGGAGCACACGACGAGTGTGGTCTCCGCGTACCAGCGCGACTACGACGAGAAACACGTGAGCCGCACCACCGCTGTCCATCACGAGGATCACCTTCGTCTTGAAGGCGACTTCCAAGAGCCAGAGCGTCCTAAGTGGCAACCTGCCGAGCGACCCAAACAAAGAAAGCCCGAAGATAATCTTAAACCGGAGGGAGATTTTGAGAGAAGGCAGCCTGAGGAATGGCGTCCTGGCGAAAGAGCTCCCGTAAGAAAACCTCAAGATAATTTAAGACCTGAAGGCGATTTCGACAGACATAAACCCGAAGAATGGCAACCCGGCGATCGTGAACCCGTCCGTAGGCCCCAAGATAATTTAAGACCAGAAGGACAATTCACTACTCCCGAAAAGGAGCCATGGAGACCTGCTGAGAAGGCAATACCAAAAAAGCCAGAGGATAACTTAAAACCTGAAGGTGACTTCGAGAGACGCAAACCCGACGACTGGCGGCCTGGTGAAAGGGCTCCAGTGAAACGTCCACAGGATAATTTGAGACCAGAGGGTGACTTCGAAAAACGTAGACCTGAGGAGTGGCGTCCAGGAGACAGAGCTCCTGTTAAACGTCCGGATGATAACTTAAGACCCGAGGGAGATTTTACAACACCGGAAAAAGAGCGTTGGACACCAGCGGAACGTCCCAAACAAAAAAAACCAGAAGACAATCTAAAACCAGAAGGCGATTTTGAACAGCCGAAACCAGATGAGTGGCGTCCAGCAGAGCGCGTCACCCAGAAGAGACCCAAAGATAACCTTAGACCTGAAGGTGACTTTGAGCAACCCAAGCAAGACGAATGGCGTCCAGCTGAAAGACAAACAGCAACAAAACCGAAAGACAACTTAAGACCAGAAGGTGATTTCGAACAGCCAAAACACGACGTATGGCGCCCAGCAGAACGTGTCACTCAGAAGAAACCCGAAGATAACCTTAAACCAGAAGGTGAATTTGAGCAACCAAAACAAGATAAGTGGCGTCCAGCAGAGCGCGTCACACAGAAGAAACCCCAAGATAATCTTAAACCAGAAGGGGAATTCGAACAACCGAAACATGATGAGTGGCGTCCAGCAGAGCGTGTTACTCAGAAGAAGCCCCAAGATAATCTTAAACCAGAGGGGCAATTTGAGCAACCGAAACACGATGAGTGGCGCCCAGCAGAGCGCGTTACCCAGAAAAAACCTAAGGATAATCTCAAGCCAGAAGGAGAATTTGAGCAGCCCAAACACGATGATTGGCGCCCTGCTGAAAAACAATCACCTACAAAACCCAAAGATAACTTAAAACCAGAAGGTGACTTTGAACAACCAAAACACGATGAATGGCGTCCCGCTGAACGCGTCACCCAAAAGAAGCCACAAGACAATCTCAAACCGGAAGGTGATTTCCAACAGCCAAAGCAAGATGAATGGCGCCCGGCAGAGCGCGTTACTCAGACGAGACCTAAAGATAATCTTAAACCCGAAGGAGACTTTACTACACCTAAAAAGGATGAATGGAAACCCGCAGAAAAGGCTGTTGTGAAGAAGCCCGAGGATAACTTGCGGCCTGAAGGTGATTTTACAACGAGACGGACTATAACTGATGATTACAAAGTGGTGATAGGGGAAAGAGCTGAGATCATTCGCCGAACAGATAATATAATCACAGAAGGGGAGTTCACAGGTAATTATCGTTTTCATTTTAGCTGTGGTATCTATTTTTATCATTTTCATTAACCATTTCTGTAATTAAAAGTAGATAATAACATACCAACGTAATAGATTTGGCTACCCCACAAATATCTATTAGCTTAAATAAGATTGCAGTAGCTCCTCGTCGCATTCTGTACTTCTCTCACCTATGGTTACACCCTGTAAGACAACCCCAATAAATGGTCTTGGTACTAGACCATCCTAGAGTCTAGGATGATAATAATGTCATTGATACAACTGTGGCATCAATTTAAAACTAAACAATTGATATTTTACATTTTAGATACTACAACTTCACGTACGGCGTATACTCTGAAACCAGTGGAAAGACCAACACCAGTACGTCGCAATACTTGGACTAAGTTAGAAGGAGACATGACTACAGAAACGACATCTCAGTCAGAATTTGTTGATTACACTGACATTGTAGAGAGGACAACAATGGTCGCGAAGAGAACTGATAATTTAATACGAGAAGGTGAAATTGACTTCGAAACTTCCAATCAGAAAGACTACCCAGAAAAAGTAACGCCTGTTGAACGACCCAAGAGACGGCGCACGTGGACAAAGGAAGATTTTGAAAAGTTTTATTCTACGGAAGAACTCGAGAAAATTACTACTTCGCAGGAGGAATACAAAACATACGAAGAAATCGATGTCAGACAACAGAGAATAATAAGAAAGGATAATCTACATATGGAAGGTATATTTGACAGTCATACAGTGTCTCATGACGCTTACGGGCCAAAACATTCAGAAAGACCTATACAAAAGAAACCAATTGACAACCTGAAACCTGAGGGAGACTTTGAGCAGACAAAACATGATGAATGGCGTCCCGCAGAGCGCGTCACCCAAAAGAGGCCACAAGACAATCTTAAACCGGAAGGTGATTTCCAACAGCCAAAACAAGATGAATGGCGCCCGGCAGAGCGTGTCACCCAGAAGAGGCCTAAAGATAACCTCAAACCTGAGGGAGAATTTGAGCAACCGAAACACGATGAATGGCGCCCTGCTGAAAGACAAACACCAACGAAACCGAAAGACAACTTGAAACCAGAAGGTGATTTTGAACAGCCTAAACACGATGAATGGCGTCCTGCAGAGCGTGTCACTCAGACGAGACCCAAAGATAATCTTAAGCCCGAAGGAGAATTTGAGCAACCAAAGCACGACAAATGGCGTCCAGCTGAAAGACAAACACCGACCAAACCAAAAGATAACCTAAAGCCAGAAGGCGACTTCGAACAGCCCAAACATGACGACTGGCGTCCCGCAGAACGCGTCACACAAACGAGGCCGAAAGACAATCTGAAACCAGAGGGTGATTTTGAACAGCCAAAACATGACGAATGGCGTCCCGCAGAGCGCGTCACTCAGACGAGACCCAAAGATAATCTTAAGCCTGAAGGTGAATTTGAGCAACCGAAGCACGACAAATGGCGACCGGCTGAAAGACAAACTCCGACCAAACCAAAAGACAACCTTAAACCAGAAGGTGACTTTGAGCAGCCAAAACATGACGAATGGCGTCCCGCAGAACGCGTCACTCAAACGAGGCCTAAAGACAATCTGAAACCAGAGGGTGAATTTGAACAGCCGAAACATGACGAATGGCGTCCCGCAGAGCGAGTCACTCAGACGAGGCCCAAAGATAATCTTAAGCCTGAAGGAGAATTTGAGCAACCGAAGCACGACAAATGGCGACCGGCTGAAAGACAAACACCGACCAAACCAAAAGATAACCTAAAGCCAGAAGGTGACTTTGAGCAGCCAAAACATGACGACTGGCGTCCCGCAGAACGCGTCACTCAGACGAGGCCTAAAGACAATCTGAAACCAGAGGGTGATTTTGAACAGCCAAAACATGACGAATGGCGTCCCGCAGAGCGCGTCACTCAGACGAGACCCAAAGATAATCTTAAGCCTGAAGGTGAATTTGAGCAACCGAAGCACGATAAATGGCGACCGGCTGAAAGACAAACTCCGACCAAACCAAAAGACAACCTTAAACCAGAAGGTGACTTTGAGCAGCCAAAACATGACGAATGGAGTCCCGCAGAACGCGTCACTCAAACGAGGCCTAAAGACAATCTGAAACCAGAGGGTGAATTTGAACAGCCAAAACATGACGAATGGCGTCCCGCAGAGCGCGTCACTCAGACAAGACCCAAAGATAATCTTAAGCCTGAAGGAGAATTTGAGCAGCCAAAGCACGACAAATGGCGTCCGGCTGAAAGGCAAACACCGACAAAACCAAAAGACAACCTTAAACCAGAAGGTGACTTTGAACAGCCAAAACATGACGAATGGCGTCCCGCAGAGCGCGTCACCCAAAAGAGGCCACAAGACAATCTTAAACCGGAAGGTGATTTCCAACAGCCAAAACAAGATAAATGGCGCCCGGCAGAGCGCGTTACTCAGACGAGACCTAAAGATAATCTTAAACCCGAAGGAGAATTTGAGCAGCCGAAGCACGACAAATGGCGTCCGGCTGAAAGACAAACACCGACGAAACCGAAAGACAACTTGAAACCAGAAGGTGACTTTGAACAGCCAAAACACGACGAATGGCGACCCGCGGAACGAGTTACTCAGAAAAAACCCATGGATAATCTTAAACCAGAAGGCGAATTTGAGCAACCGAAGCACGACGAATGGCGTCCGGCTGAAAGACAAACACCGACCAAACCTAAAGATAATCTTAAACCCGAAGGCGATTTTGAGCAGCCCAAGCATGATGAATGGCGTCCCGCAGAACGCGTTACTCAGACGAGACCTAAAGATAATCTTAAACCCGAAGGAGAATTTGAGCAGCCGAAGCACGACAAATGGCGTCCGGCTGAAAGACAAACACCGACCAAACCAAAAGATAATCTTAAACCTGAAGGTGATTTTGAACAGCCAAAACACGATGAGTGGCGTCCGGCTGAGCGCGTTACTCAAAAGAAACCAAAGGATAACTTGAAACCAGAAGGTGATTTCGAACAGCCAAAACACGACGAATGGCGTCCCGCAGAGCGCGTTACTCAGACAAGACCTAAAGATAATCTCAAGCCTGAAGGCGAATTTGAGCAACCGAAGCACGACAAATGGCGTCCAGCTGAAAGACAAACACCGACCAAACCAAAAGATAATCTCAAACCAGAAGGTGATTTTGAACAGCCCAAACATGATGAATGGCGTCCGGCCGAGCGTGTTACTCAAAAGAAACCTAAGGATAATCTGAAACCAGAGGGAGAATTTGAACAACCGAAGCATGACGAATGGCGTCCTGCTGAAAGACAAACGCCTACAAAACCTAAGGATAACTTAAAACCAGAAGGCGACTTTGAGCAGCCAAAACATGACAAGTGGCGTCCAGCAGAGCGTGTAACTCAAAAAAAACCGAAGGATAACCTTAAGCCAGAAGGTGATTTTGAGCAGCCAAAACATGATGAGTGGCGTCCGGCTGAAAGACAAACACCGACCAAACCAAAAGATAATCTTAAACCAGAGGGTGATTTTGAACCGCCCAAACACGATGAATGGCGTCCGGCCGAGCGAGTTACTCAAAAGAAACCTAAGGATAATCTGAAACCGGAAGGAGAATTTGAACAACCGAAGCACGACGAATGGCGTCCTGCTGAAAGACAAACGCCTACAAAACCTAAAGATAACTTAAAACCAGAAGGCGACTTTGAGCAGCCAAAACATGACAAGTGGCGTCCAGCAGAGCGGGTTACCCAAAAGAAACCCAAGGATAACTTAAAACCTGAAGGTGAATTTGAACAGCCTAGGCATGAAGAATGGCGTCCAGCTGAAAGACCAATTCAAAAGAAACCTCAAGACAACCTTAAGCCCGAAGGGGACTTTGAACAACCTAAACATGATAAATGGCATCCAGCTGAGAGGCAAACACCTACAAAACCAAAAGATAACTTGCGGCCTGAGGGTGAATTTGAGACTCCCAAACATGATGAATGGCGCCCTGCTGAACGAGTTACACAAAAGAAACCTAAAGATAATCTAAAGCCGGAAGGTGACTTTGAAAAGCCAAAACATGATGAATGGCGGCCAGCTGAACGCGTCACCCAGAAAAAACCCACAGATAACCTTAAGCCAGAGGGAGAATTTGAACAACCGAAGCACGACGAATGGCGTCCTGCTGAAAGACAAACGCCTACAAAACCTAAGGATAACTTAAAACCGGAAGGCGACTTCGAGCAGCCAAAACATGACAAGTGGCGTCCAGCAGAACGGGTTACCCAAAAGAAACCCGAGGATAACTTAAAACCTGAAGGTGAATTTGAACAGCCTAAGCATGAAGAATGGCGTCCAGCTGAAAGACCAATTCAAAAGAAACCTCAAGACAACCTTAAGCCCGAAGGGGACTTTGAACAACCTAAACATGATAAATGGCATCCAGCTGAGAGGCAAACACCTACAAAACCAAAAGATAACTTGCGGCCTGAGGGTGAATTTGAGACTCCCAAACCTGATGAATGGCGCCCCGCTGAACGAGTTACACAAAAGAAACCTAAAGATAACCTAAGGCCTGAAGGAGATATGGATGTTGTAAGGAGAACTGATTATACTGCAACACGAGGAGATCGCGTAGATGTCGTTAAGCATGAAGATCATCTTAGAATGGAAGGAACCATAGACATTCATCGTTCAAGAGATGACTATAAGCGTATTGAGAAAACAGAAAAAGTTGTTATACAGAGGCATGAAGATAACTTAAGAACTGAAGGTGAGTTTATAGACCTTACAGTCCGAAACGACTACAGTGCTACTAAAGGTGAAAGAGCGCCTGTTGTGAGACCACAAGATAATTTGAAACCTGATGGCAAATTTTATAGACCCGAGGTTCTTCCTTCTCAGCCAGCCGAGAAACGCAAACCATTTAAACAGGTTGATAATATTACTATTGAAAGGGACATAGATCTACGACAGAGACAAAAGATTGAACGACTTGATATCATAAGAAGGGAAGATAATCTAAAGATTGAGGGCGAATTTATAGACATGAAACAAAAAACAGACTATTCGAAAGTCACTGGTGAACGGGCGTCTATTGTAAAACATGAAGATAATCTAAAAATGGAGGGAGCAATGGAAAATATCCGATCATCTGACACATATCGTGTTGTTAAAGGACAAAGAGTCAAATTAACCCGCAGAGAAGATAATTTAAAAATTGAGGGAGTATTCGAAGATCATACTCGTAGAGATGATTATAAGGTAACTAAAGGTGAAAGATCGGCTATAGTATATCACCGGGACAATTTGAAACCGGAAGGAGACTTTGAAAAAAGGCCAAAGGAGGAGCATGAACCAGGTGAAAAACGAACACCAATTAAACAACCAGATAATTTGAGACCTGAAGGTGATTTTGACAGACCTTCTAGACCAAAATGGGAAACTTCAGAACGGCCGGACTTGATTAAACACCAGGATAACCTACGTCCTGAAGGTGAATTTTCCAGCCGTCCTAAAACACAGTGGCAACGAGGAGAGACACCAGAACAAGTTCGTCCTAAAGATAACTTAAAGCCTGAAGGTGATTTTGATAGACCCTCAAGGCCGAAGTGGGAAACATCGGAGAGACCCGAACAAGTAAGACCTAAGGACAACTTACGTCCTGAAGGCGAATTTACGGACAGGCCTAAGACTCAATGGCAACCTGGAGAAACACCAAGTCAAATTCGTCCTAAGGACAATTTAAAACCTGAAGGTGACATGGACTCACGCACTCCCAAAAAATGGGCTCCAGGCGAAACACCTGCACAAGTTCGACCTAGAGATAACTTGAAACCAGAGGGTGATTTTGATCGACCTTCAAGAGCAAAATGGACTTCTGCCGACAGACCTGAACAAGTAAGGCCGAAGGACAACCTACGTCCTGAAGGTGAATTTACTGACAGGCCCAAGTCTCAGTGGCAACCAGGTGAAACACCAAATCAAGTTCGGCCTAGAGACAATTTACATCCGGAAGGTGATATGGTATCACGGACGCCATCTAAATGGGCCCCAGGAGAAACACCATCTCAGGTTCGTCCGAAAGATAATTTAAAAACAGAAGGCGATGTTAACTACCCGTCAAGACCAAAATGGGAAACTGGAGATAGACGAAGCCCTGTTAAACCAAGGGATAATTTGCATCTTGAAGGGAATATGGATTCACGTACTCCCACGAAATGGGCACCAGGAGAAACGCCTGAGCAGGTTCGTCCAAAAGATAACTTAAAACCTGGAGGTGACTTTGAAAGACCAGTTCCTCAGAAATGGACTCCTGCAGAAAAATCAGGTCCAATAAGACCAAAAGACAACCTTTATACTAACGGGGATATAACAAAACATGATATTAGCAATACACAAACAAGTGAGACATCAAGGAGGACAGTAGAATCGAAGTCTGTCACTGGACATGATGATCGTGATACTAAATCTCGAACAATTACACATCACGACGCCCAGGTTCATCGCAATAATCAGTCACATACATCTCACTCGGAGACGCACGTGAAGCATTCCCACACCACTACGGACCATACTACTTCAAAACATAATATTCAATTAGGAACACATGGCAAACATATTACTTCACAGGATGTTATTGATCACAATGGGTCACAGAAAAATATTGAGAGAGTTGCATCACAAGACAGTGTCACTGATAGAAACAAGACGGTGGGTGTTACAGATCGTTCTGTGTCTCGAAGTAGCACAGACCGGACAATAGTAAACAAAAGTGACACCAAAAATATGAAGACCATCTCTACAACCACTACGAAAACGATTAAACAAATATCAGAAAAGAAGCTTCGAGGAGGTAAGTGGGTGACTGTAACACGAAACGTTGAAGTGGATGTAAGTGACGATAAGGGAAAAATTACTCCTCAGCAGTCTACTCCCAAGAGAGAGTTAGACGATCGTACCACACGACAAATCGGAGGAGACACAACACAAAAAACATTGTCATCCGATCATGTAACATCTTCAGCGAATCAATCTATTCATACAACACAGGGAGCAAAAGGAACTACTTTTGTTGATCAACAACAATCTCGTTCGAACCAACAATATATTGACAGTACTCAAAGAATACATTCATCTCAACAATCCATTACGTCTTCGACCTCGAGTCAAAATTTAAATTCCAATCAGCACCATAAACAAAGAATTACAGGTGGTTCAAACATATCCCGGGATCAGATTGGTCAAAATGTTACAAAATCTACCCAACAATCAACTACTGACGGTCATGTAATCAGGGGTGGTGATTCTACTCAAAGAATTGTGTCGTCCGATTACTCTGGCACACAACCAAATCAAGGCCAAGTAACGGAAAGCCACATTCAAAGAAATGTCAGCTCATCAACCCAAGTACATCAAGGAAGCCACTCGGAGCAACATATTTCAAGATCAACTCAACACTCGACGAACAGAAACCAGTTAAGTGACAGTGTAACAAAGACCAGCATGGAATTCCAAAGAGCGATGCACGGCGGCGGCATTAATGATCCACCGGCCACCGCTACCGATAGCTCCTCACGTAGTGGTCATCATAAACGCACATCAGATTTGGTTTCTGATTCGTCGTCATCAAATTCAATTTTACATCGTAAAGGTGTTCAATCGAATACAGAAGCTCAACATTCGATTAGCTCTACAGCGGCTGCCCAGAGAAAGAGCATCGGTAATCTCTCTGAACGAGGTGATTACATTAGTAATTCTTCGCACAGCACGGACAGAAAAAGCATAAGTTCCATGCATAGATCTACAAAAGACAACATGGGTGTTATTTCTCAGCACGAAAGTTCGGATTCTCGCCGTAATCAAACAAGAAGAGATGGCCAGTCTACGCTAGCGGGTGAACGTCAGCCAGCACGAATTGCTAGAGATAATCTAAGAGTCGGTGGTGACTTTTATGGGCAATCAGAGGCTCGTTATGGAAGTTTTTCGCGCTCAGAACATGCACAGAAAACTGACCGTTCCGAACGAGTCGAGCGTGTAGAGCGGGTCACACGGCACGGAAATGCTTCGCAATTTGTCCTGGGTGACGGAAACACTAGCTACAAGCGAGAATTTACTTCTCATGTCCACGGAACTTGTCCAGCTACATTGATCGATTCTGGACGCACTCCTTTCAAACACACTCGCGATTCTCGTGAACATAAGTTTTACGCGACAAAAATAACACAGCAACAATAAACATTTTTGCTGTCTCTTGAGCTGAGAAAAGGCTAAAAAATATTTCATTCCTTGTAACCTATATGGAGCTTATAATTTAACCCTGTTAATGTAATTTACCTATTATTAAACGCATGCTAACTGCTAGTCTAAATATACGATTAACATGCCTTACGTATGTATAATATGCATAATATAATTCTTACTTTGTTCATTTAACAAGTTATATTTTGTTTTGTCGAACATTGCCATGCAATAAAGTTTTGTATCAATAAAGAGTTGTTTATTTACCTTCCCTACTTAATCCTAGATGATTATTATTTGAAAAAACATAAATCGATAGTCACACTTGTCACACGGCGGAAATTAAGTAATCTGCTAAAAGTTGCTCATTATTTTGGGTTCTTCCGTTTATCCTACCACCAGGGTAGTGGAAGAATTTCACCTTTCGAAAGAGCGGTTTAAAGCTATCTAAGAACCATGCCCTGTTTATTACCCGGATGCAGCGTTTTTGGGAGGTTGAAATCTCTGTCAGTATCGGTTGAGTAACTCCACATGATTAGGCCATAGCTTAGAACAGATGACACATAATGGTAAACTGCAAAAGCAGCTTCTACAGACACATATTGTCTCAGCTTTTTTAAAGCAAACACGAACCTATCAAGTGTCTGGCCTATATGCTCCACATGGCTTTTCCAGTTCAGGTTTTTGTCAACATTTATTCCTTAATTTTTTTATTGATCCTCTTGTTTTACCTTTTCACCATTATACAGAATATCAAAAATTATTATAGGAGGTTTGCTATTATAGGAGTTAAATTCAACAAATTTTGTCATGCTAACATTTATATTTAAGTTATTGTTTTGTATCCAACTTAATATATCTTTTAGGGTTTTTTCCGTAGGTTATTTGTTGTCTCTTTTTTCCTGTCATTTTATGGTAACTGTAGTATCATCTGCAAAAAGTATAAATTTCTGCAAAGTGGCGTTTGGAAGATCATTTATAATAATAAAATAATAAAAAATATAAATATTTTATTGTCAGGCATTAAGGCCCATAAGGTGTTAGTATTACATTTTACTTTAAAACTATATTAGTAACATGCAAAAAAATAAAATATAATCAAATAAAATCAAAATCACAGGAAGGTTTAACAAGCCTTGTTGCCAACATGTAGCTTGGTAAACCTCCCCATTGTAGGCCCATTTGGCCTCTCTGCAAACACCTTCAGAATGCTGTTGCTGCTTCCCCTCACTCGGGATATTACTGAGGCAACATTCTTCCGCATTATCGCAAAATAATCGTCGGTGTGCGCATCAGCGAACATACCTGACGCACTACAGTAAGGTGGGAGCCTCAAAACAGCGCCCCGAAGGCATTGTTGTATTGAATGCGCAGCGCATTGTCTGCTTTTAGGGTATGGTTATCCCATAGGCTGCTAGTGTAAAATGTTTGGCAGTAGGCCTTAAACAGAGTTAGTTTCACGGGAACTGAACAACCATGAAACCTTCTGCATATCATATTTCCCCTCACAGCCAATGCCCTACGCTCCGTTTCCATATCCAAGTCGTCTTTTAATTCTTCAGTAACAATGTGGCCCAAATAGTGGTCAACTCTCTGCAAAAGTGAACCATTTAGATTTACAGGACGGACAAATGTTGGATTTTTAATCCTACCTCGAAACACCAACAGCTCGCTTTTTGTAGTATTATATTTAAGACCGTGCTGTTTGGCATATCCTTCACAAATGGAGAGTAACTTTCTAATTCCACTAATAGTAGGGCTCAGCAGCACCATGTCCTCTGCATAACTTAAGTTATTTAAAATCTACACACATCAACAGAATCTAGGGATACCTGTTTAGTTTCTATTAAATGTTTATATACAGATTGAAACCTCATTTATTATATTCTCTAAATTAAAAATGGAAATAAAACAACAAAAGAAACAACAAATTACGGCGGCAAAATTTTTAGTAATTCGTTACGCTAAGAAAAGTTAAAATTGTTTTATTAATATTAATGTATGAAAAGGGATTAGATTGATTTTCTTTTTTAATTTAACGTGTCGTGTGAGCTTTAAGAGTCATGTCACGTCGTTATTTGAGTCGAGATGAAATGTTACGAGCCGTGGGCATGTAAGAAAATGGTGCTATTCAACGCATCGTTGCTGAGGCCCTATATACACCAGCCAAAACGTGATATCAAGGTTGTGGTCACGTTATCGCAGTTCTGGGGATGTGACTGAACGGCACACTGGTAGATATCGTGTTACTACGCAGAGACAGGATCGATATCTCCAAATGACCGCCAGAAGACAACCCAATATCACAGCGATGCAACTAGTACAAAGGCTCCAGGAGGACCATCAGCTGCTGGTAAGCGACCAAACCGTGCGAAGGAGGTTGCATGAAGTTGGTCTTCATGCTCGAAGACCGCTCCGTGTTCCAGCATTGCGACGCGGCAATCGCGGTCGGCGGCTTTCGTGGGCTCGGGAGCATTTACCATGGAGTGACGAACAATGGTCTTTGGTGCTGTTCACCGATGAGTCCCGGTTTGGGTTTCATCCGGATTCACGAAGAACACACGTTTGAAGATTTCCGGGGAGAGTTAGCCGTCTACGGCACCCTCAGGAGGTCCACTCATACCAAGGCGGGACAATCATGGTGTGGGCAGGAATTCGTTTTGGCGGACGAACCCAGCTCGTTTGGATCCAAGACAACATGACTGCACAAAAATACCATGAGGAGGTAGTAGAACCTGTTATTGTCCCACACAGAATCCAAATGGGCCAGGAATTTCTACTCATGCACCATAATGCTCCTTCCCATTCGGCGCGTCTCGTGTCGGCCGCTCTCCGAGACCACAATATTCAAGTTTTGGATTGGCCTGCACAGGCCGGACTTAAATCCTATCGAGCATGCGTGGGACATGTTACAACGAAAAGCTTTGAGAGATTTTCCGCCAAATTTGACGACGGAACAACAACTTTACGAACACTTGCATGCAAAGAACCTCATATGACAATGGGACCTCATAACGCAGCAAGACATTGACAATTTAATTTTAAGTATGAACAATCGATGTCGATGTGTAATTAATGTAAAAGGTGGCAACACTGATTATTAATAATTCGATTTTATAAGAGTTTTTCAATTTTAATTAAAATTAATAGTTTTATAAGAAGTTTATCATACTAATTTTCTACGGCGATTTAAAAAAAACATATTTTTATTTAAAACAAAAGAATCACGAAATAGTTTATTTTTATTTTTAAAGACCTTAAAATAACCTATCATTCTTCCATTTACTATATCAGAAAAATCTTCATAGATTAATAGATATTTGATTAAATATAAAATATCCCTAGATTATGTTGATGTGTGTATATGGCATCCGACATGAGTGCTGCCACAGATATTATAATACTACGTACAGATAAGTCTGGCTATTGAGCTGGCAACTTTTCGTCATCAAAATGTTCAACAGATGGCAGCATCAGCGATTCACTAATTGCCAGAGACTGTAGTTTTACAACGCCATCTAGGAGTCGACCTACTTTTAAAACGTTTCGTGCTTCACTTCTTTTTAAATAAAGTTTATTACTTCCGGTTTCAGAAAAACATGTAAATAAATTTCTTTTATATTTCTATGTAACGAAAAAGATTTAAAATAAGTTATTTGATTTAAATTTGTGACTTTAATGGTTATTTTGAAGACAGTACAAATTGAGTAAAACGACATCTATTGCAAAGAGCTCTAAAGAAAATGATTAACAGATGGCTACTTTTATCATTATATGGGTTCGAATTGAAGGTAAAAGCTTAGTTTATGTTTTTTTTTGAAAAACGAGTGTGAATAGATAAATCAGCATTTAACAAGGAAGTCTTGATTTTTTCTAATCTTTCTTTAGCCGAAATTCTGCAGTTTATCGATATCTAATGATTGTTAATTTCACAATGGTTACCTATGCTGCCATCTATGTTTTTTTTCTAACACTAATTATAAAATGTTCTAGTTGAGACCCCATGGTGCTGCTGAGCTCAACAAGCATTTTGTTTACATAAATATTAAAAAGCCTCGGGGAAGTTAGACCTCCCTGCCTTACGCCACACTCGAGTTTATACGGGTCAGACAACACATTAGACCATTTCACGAAGTCTTGTCATACCAAAAAGATAACGTAGACACTAATGCAGTGGGAACGCCCCCCTCCAGAACCTTCTCCCATAAGACATTATAAGAAACCAGGTCGAAGGCCAGGTAGAAAGGTCCAGGATACACAGGTGTTTTCCTGTCAGTATAATATTTGACAGTGTGCTTCAACGCAAGTATAGCACTTTCAGTAGATAGCCCAGCACGAAAACCAAACTGTGTCATGTAACTGGATGTACCTACCGAGGTGTGAGTCGAGGACACTGTCAAATACTTTGGCTATCACAGTTGCCAGTGAAATAGGCCTGTAGTTACCTTTGTCTGCTGTCCCCTGTCCGATTCTTCACAATAGGTACAACAATTATATCGAGTAACTCCTGAGGTAGGTAGGAATGTCCCAAACACAAATTGAATAACATAGTCAACACTCGAGACAGATGTATACCAGCATTTTGAAGGTGCTCGATGCTAAGCCCATCATGACCAGGTGATTTACCCCTATTCATGCATTTAATAACAGATTTCAGTTCTTTACATGGAAACCAAAGAGGTGATCCTGATCGACATGTCTGAGCATCGCACACCCTCGGCGCAGACTTAAGAGGTAAACTGACTTTAAAGTGGTCTTTAAAACAATTGGCTATCTCAGCGTTATCGTTTTTACCATCCACGCTAACTGGTAGACTATTATTTAGCCCCTTAGTACCTTTCCAAAATGATGAAAAACGTTTTTCTGAATGGAGTGAAGCCAAAATATCCATATTTATTCTTTCTTGGTTCTTAATGCACCATTTCAATTTTGATTTAAATATTTTATGACATGCCATATCCTCAAAAATAGGACCACTACTGGGTTGACCATACCACATCCATAATTTGAATTTAATTCTTGCCTGTCTGTTCACATGTTTGTTCCACCCTTTCATACCCTTTTTTTCCTATAATGCCTTTTGGGGTTCTGCTTATACTAGCAGCTTCACTCAGTATTGATACAATTTGACTATACATTTTATCCGGTTAAAATGTATGGTAGGTATTATCACAAAATTTACCAGCACAAAGTTCAAAGTAAGAAAAGTAAAGGACCGAGAATGCTTCCCTGAGGCACGCCACACTTAATTATCACCGGTATTGATTTGAATTTCTCTTCGGAATATATTCTGTCACGTTTCTTTACAACTTTGGATATTTGGGTACACTGCTGCCTGTTTACTAGATAACTAGATATCCATTCACATGCTTTTCCTCTAATACCGTAGAAGTCTAATTTGTTTAGTAGCATTCAATGGTTAACAAAATCAAAGGCCTTACTCATATCTAAAAATAGGGACACCGCAGGATTGGCATTGTTAATACTTTCTGTTACAAGTTTAATAAAGTTAAAGATTGCAAAAGCAGTTGAACTACCTTTACGGAAACCAAACTGCTCTTTGCATAGTATGTCATGTATACAGAGAAAATTATTTAACCTAATAAGCATAGCCTTCTCAAAAAAAAAAAAAAAAATGGTATTACCCAATATTTTTTTTTTTTTTGAGAAGGCTATGCTTATAATTATCGGCCTATCGTGATAGACCGATAATTATAAGGGTCTTACTTGTTTCCACTTTTAAATAGTGGTTTCACAACAGACAGCTTATTAAGGGTCAGGAAATACACCTTCCAAAAAAAATTAGTTTATAACATTATAATAATAATATAGTAGTAATATTATAGTCATTATAATTTTCATTCTTTTGTATTGGTCCGTCAAAAAATTTAACAAATTATCCAGTTAATAAAGAAATACACCTGTTTTCGCTTTTCTCTGATTGGGTATTCTATATATGTTTACAACCATCAGGCTAACACCTATTATCTCTACGCCACAGCATTCAAAATAATATCTGTTGCTATACCGGAAGGAATAGTTAATGTTTTTGTGTTAAATACCTTAGTAGTTAAAATACAAGTAACCCCTCTACATTTATCTCGACTAAAAACTGCAGCCAATTTAAAGTTATTAAGTTTAATATTAGCTTCCGTACCTCGCTTCACAAGTTTCACTAAAACTTAGGATATCCACCTCCTTGTTTTTTTCTACCCAGAATGTCAAAGTTACTTCTAGCATGTCTAGTTTGCTGCAGATGCCGGCTATATTTTTGATGTAAGATTCGAAATTTACTGTTTCGGCAATCCTGTTTTGATTTATCATAATTAACAGAAGCATGAATAAAGGACTATTAATAGAGGACTTGGGAACGAAAAAACACGTATAGTTTTTTCTACTGTTATGAACTCAGTTTTATTAAGTCCTTTTCATATTGAATAAAATCAATCTCCATATTTAGTTTGTAGGTAATAAAATCTAATTTTGATAACCTCTTATGATAACTTACATCCAACTCAGTTACTTCTTAAATTACAATTCCTAAATTTTTTTGTAAACAATTTTAGTTCATAATTATGGTGCATTACACATTAGGGTGCCTATTTTCAGACACATTCAAAATCAATATCATACAATTACTTTAAACTACACAGAGTTCTACAAAGTTTAGTTACCAACATACAGGGATTTGTATCATGTTTAGCAGATTAATTTAAGTACTGCACATAGACATTTGTTTTTTTAAGACAGCAGTTCTCCGATAATAGATTAGCTATCTTATTTTCAGCTATTTCTAAGTTCTTCGCCAAAACAGAAACTTTATTTTCTAACTACAATAATGAAATTAGTGTGGGTAATTTCCGACATTTTGCAAAATTTATAAAGGACATGGATAATCTGGCCAGCACGGACAAAGATTTAATAATATTAACAAAAAAACAACGTCTAACATTATCATTTCATCAAATCAACCCACACTAATTTCATTATTGTATCCTGGATAAATTTGGTTCTTTTAAAACAACTTTATTTGTGAGGGTTGCAGTGAAAAAAATCAAAATCGATTATAACGGCGACACATCGCGACGGTCGAGTAAACTTACTTTGAGATCACCAATTTCAATTTTTTATACTTAGCCGATTTGTTCTACCGGTATTAACACCTAGTTGAAAGTCGGCAAGTGTCGCGAGTTCGAGCCCAAGCAGCAAAAGTTACTTTTATGAATTAAATAATTTTCAAAATGTCATCCAATTTGAATAAGACAGTAAGCAGTCACCGCAAGACGTCAGCACAACAAGTCACTTGTAATATTTGCAAGAAATATGTCAACATAAAAAACACTGCTCTTTGTTCAATCAGTAAAAAGAGATACGATTTCGATTGTGTGGGTTACCCAGAATCAACATACCGCTTGAAAGACATGAGCTAGAATGAAATGGAAATACAAAAAAATGCTTCAAAAACAAAACGTGTTCAAATGTAGATGTCACTGCTATGGATGTAAATGCATATAACACTGCGGAAAAAACAACATTCTTCAACTAAACCTTCTTCGCCTCAACAAAAGATGATTTCCATGCAAAATGTTGAAGTAAAAATACTTCTCAAATATGGGCTGAACTCTTTCGAATCTTTGCCGTTGGATGAAGATATCGATGTTTAGTCTCATACATTGAAAAGAGATCCAAAACTATGTAGAAGAATAATAAGAAAATAAAGTTTTAATTTGGCGAAGAACTTAGAAATAGCTGAAAATGAGATAGCTAATCTATTATCGGAGAACTGCTGTCTTAAAAAAACAAATGTCTATGTGCAGCACTTAAATTAATCAGTTTAAAGATATTTGTAAATCCACGCCCAAAAGCGCATCACAAAAGAAAAGGAGCAAAGGTCCCATCCAAACTAAACTAGACTTTTCAGAGCAACTTATTGGTCCAAACGCAAAACGCTCACAAACTGGTGGCGACGTGCAGGGAGTACATTGTCAGGATGCAGACCAGAAAATTAACAACGACATGACTGAAAAGATATCGGTGAACTCTCCAAATGAACAACGACATGAAAACTTAAAGCATGCATCCCAATTAAAACACAACACCAAAAGGAATATCAACATAATTGGAGACGAAAAAGTAAGAGGTCTATCGGCACAACTAATACAAACAAAGGCAGGTAAATGGAATGACAATTACAACATCGAGGGTAAAGTTCAACCATATGCTTCATCATGCGAGATCCTACAAAATCCAGTTATTTTATCACGTAACCTGTCTGATAATGATATTGTTATTCTCTCGGTTGGTAAACATGATACAAATCCCTATATGTTGGTAACTATTCTTTGTAGAACTCTGTGTAGTTTAAGTAATTGTATGATATTGATTTTGAATGTTTCAGAAAATAGGCACACTAATGTGTAATGCACCTTAATTATGAACTAAAATTGTTCACAAAAAATTTAGGAATTGTAATTTAAGAAGTAATTGAGTTGGATGTAAGTTATCATAAGAGGTTATCAAAATTAGATTTTATTACCTACAAACTAAATATGGAGATTGATTTTATTCAATATGAAAAGGACTTAATAAAACTGAGTTCATAACAGTAGAAAAAACTATACGTGTTTTTTTCGTTCCCAAGTCTTCTAATAATTAGTCTTTTATTCATACTTCTATTAATTATGATAAATCAAAACAGGATTGCCGAAATGGTAAATTACGAATCTTACTCCAAAATATAGCCGGCATCTGCAGCAAACTAGACATGCTAGAAGTAACTTTAGACGTTGAAAAAAATTATAGACCAAAGGCTTAATAATATTTTTTTTTAAAAACAACGTCTAACATGTGAATTTCAAAATTCAAATGTTAGACGTAGACATATTTTCATATTTATTAGACATATTTTGAAAAATATCAATTTAAAAGAGAATAATTTTATTTGTTTTATTTGATTTCCATCCGTGAGTTACTAATGTTAAAATTATTTTTAAAAAGATGGTAATTAGTACATGTTCATTGTCGAAACTACGTGTATTTGCTTGTATTTTAGACAACAGAGGAGAAAATCTCTGAACAACAGAGAATCAACAGAGGAGTCTTCTGAAAACGGAACTAAAAGTAAAAAAGACACATTTTATTTATGTCTTTAATTTAAAATCAATAGATTTATTGGTCCAATTACCCAATATACACATAACATCACGCCTGTAATCCCTGAAGGGTTAGGCAGACGTATCTATCTATATCAAATCCAGACTGCCCCATTACATAATGGAGCATTAACGCTAATGATTTCATTAATTTAATGATGTTGCACAAAACAACTTAAGCACAAGTTAATGTTTCATTACGTAAAGTCGTCTTTAAACATTGTTGGTAGTAGTATTGAGTGAAAAGAATGAATATGATTGAGGGTTCGAAAAAAACATGTTTGACAATTTTGTCATTTTGATATTACATAAGTTTGATATATTGTGAGATTGTTGTACACAAAGTACCTACTCGGAGTTTTTTTTTCGAGTTGTTTTTACTGTGATTTATACTTAATTAAATTTGTGTTACAAAACACGAAACAAGAGACGAGTTAAGGTACAGAAGTTTCTACATTTGGTCCAGAATGTAAAATATTATGCATGTGATGTCGAATCATGTGATGGCTGTGGCTGCGATGAATTCAACGTTGATCATGCTCAGTGTTGTAAAAATAAAGAAAGAACGAAAAGAAGGAAAGAAAAATAGATTTATTTGTCACAGAAACACGTGCATACAAAATAAATCGACTACAAAACTAAAAAAAAAACAAAGCTGATTTATTATTACAAACACAGAACATAAATACTCGGCAGCTACACGCCGTGACTGTGACAAGAAGGCTGCCACTCAGCATGATGCTGTGCTATAGTGGACCCACAGCACAGCGCTGATTTTCAGTGGTCACCCAAAAATTACGTACGGAAACCAAGTCAGGTTTAGGGACTCAACATATTAAATGAAAATAAGTACATAATAAATTAAAACAAATAAAACAGTAAGTAGGTTCTCAAAAATTAAAAAAGCTAGAAATCAAATAACATAACAAAAACAACACCATGAAAATAATTAAATGCAGGGTACCCACCCAAAAAACATAATACCTGGACACTAATGTGTTTTGTTTCGATTCGCAAAAGGGTCGCTAATAACACGTCGTCATAATAAAATTAGAGATGTATTCTGTGACTTGTCTACATGGGAAGCGTAGTCAAAGAACCCATCATCTTCGAAGGGGACTGCGGACTACGTGGAGACCTTTCTTGCCGGGGCGTTTGGGACGCTAAGACGGACACATTCGTAGACGCTGACGCTCCTTCATATATTTCACGCTCTGTCGCCTCTGTACTAAATCTCGCCGAAGAGAAAAAATAAGGAAATATTCAATCGCTTGTGAAATACGACATGCAACATTCACCCCCTTTGTTGCATCCGTTGATGGAGTCTATTCGTGCCACTAGCATGTGCACTTGCGGCACAAGACAGCGGTTTTGACGTTGGAATAGCCCTATTGACGAGGCGGTGGGGCTCAGTTACCGTGGCTTAGGCACCACGGTGAAGCCAAGAGGAACCCGAGGAGGGGCCGCTCGTCAGGGCTTTTGCCGATAAGCCGACGAAGTAGCGGCCAAGGTTGCGGTGCTGTTGGGTGACATCGCAACTGAGGTGAGGTCGCAGAGGAATAGGAGTGCCGGTATTGCGGTGCGCCGCTCTCCCTACCTGTGCGGCCTTAACGGGGACGCGCCGTTTGATGGCGGACGCGGTGGGGCCGCAGGGGAAGAGGAGTGTCGTTGGCTGCTCTCCCTATCATCTGCGGCCGAAAAAGGGTAGGCGACGGGGCCATTCATCAGACTCGCCGTAACGGGCATGGGGTTGGTCGTAGGCGGAGGGCGGACAACGTCCTCTTCCAGCCCCTCTAAATGGGTCCAGGGACGGCGGACTCGGGGACGTTTACCGTCCCCCAAACATCAGGGCAGGTGGCGGCGCGTAGTGTTCCACACGCGCCCCTCTTAGGCGTTGCGGGGGGAGTCCAACACCTTACTCCCCCCCCCAACACGAGGAGGCCCGCCGAGGCGGGCCGACACCAGTCGGGGTTGCGGAAGAATCGTATGTTCCCGCGACCCCGACGTAGGTGTGAGATGGAACACCGGGGTGGTTTTGAGTCAGTGAGTCTGACAAAAAAAAAAAACCCTACCTAGACAAGACTGATGTGGATGCTGCCGACGAACTGAGAAGACATCGATTGCAGTAAATCGCGTTGGACAAATGAGCTTGTTTTATAAGTTAATAAATCAATAGTTTGACAGTACTGCAGTTATAGCATAACATAACATCACGCCTTGTTTCCCCGAAGGATTGGGCAGAGGTGTACCTGCCCAACCCTATTGTATTTTATTAAATAAATAAATAGAAAATATTATATGAAAATAGTTATTAATTGATACATCAGCCTGAAAATTGTGGAGGGGTTCCACATCATCTAACTCAATACACATACTGCGCAGCACTGCTGTAGAAACAAATACTTGATGAAGCGTTGTGGTTTTCCTCAAAGTTATGCCTTTCTCCAAGCATGGGAATTACTGCTTCCATTTATACTCCAAAGCACTCCAAATCACTCCACAATATTCCGAGTGGCAATTTCACTTTTGATGTAGACTTCTTCTGCGTGTGTTCGTTGTTGCAATACAGGGGTCAGTAGGTAGCTTTTAATATAGCAGCCGCTGTCTGCTAACGATAAGTAATTTCAGTATGCATCACTTTCAAAATCAGCACACAAATGGGAGTTGTTAGAAATTGTACAATCATGCACTGCCGGCCAGCGTGCGATGATGTTCCTGATTTTTTGTTTCGCATCACACACCACCTGGACATTAATTAAAAAGTATTTTATTTAAAAAAGTAGTTATTTCTTTCCGCATCGGAAAATTTCTGCAAGGAAGCCGCCTCTGCTTCTGCCGGGAGTACTAGATACACTGCCGTGGGAGTAATAGTACTCCCACGGCACGTGGAAATCAACATGCAACATTGTTTAAAGACGACATTAGGTAATGGAACATTAACCTACGCTAATCTTTAGCGTAGGTTGCAGACAGCCTGCGACCTACGCTAATCTTTAGCGTAGGTTGCAGACAGCCTGCGACAGTTGACGGTTTGGGTGTTTCAAAACGAATCAAAGCTTACCAAGTGCAGCGATCTAGAAGCGGGGGGAAGATTTTGATTTAGATCTCGAGCTTTTTCAATTTGACTGGCATCAACGCTGAATGGTTTATTCCCAAATGCTTGGCAAAAGTGTTGTCGACATACGAAAGATAGTTGACAACTATGTGCGTGGCCGAATTGAGGCTCTCGCTTGTGTAAAACGTTTGTTTCTCTTGGTCTTAAATGAATTATAAAATGAAAAGTTTTGTTTCATTTTAATCTTTAAAAACCACAATGAGTTTCTCTGTCCAATCGTACTGTTGGAATATTGCTAATAAAATTACCTACATAAAAAAGTTGGCCTCATGCGAAGACTTGTATGGATGTTATAACAGTTGGAATCTTGCGAACAGTGACTCAAAACGGTGAAGGACAACATCGTAGGGAATCCGGCATGTCCTAGAAACAAATAATTGAAGACATACACACACTACCAGCCCGCAGTGGGGCCTCGATCACGGCCTACTCTCTAACACAGAGAGACCTGTGTCCCAGCAGTGGAAACATTATAGGCTTTTTATGATTATGATGGTTGATAAGCCGCTAAGCCGCTATTAATTTAGTTTACTTTAGTTATTTTCAGTGTGATGTCGTAAGGTATTCTTTTGTGGGGTAATGCCGCCGACATTCAGACTATATTTGTTTTGCAGAAAAGAGCTGTTAGATCAATTTATAAATTAAGTCCGAGACACTCTCTCAGAGAGAAATTTAAGGAAGTTTATGTAATGACTGTGCCTTCTCAGTATATTTGTGAAAATCTTTTATATGCTCACAAAAACATAAAATTGTTTAAAAATACAGTGATATCCATAGTACACAAATCCATAGTATACAATACACAAAATTATTGTACCTACAACAAGGCTCAAGACCTACAGTTCTCGTTCAGATGTCAATGTATACGCTTTTATAATAAACTTCCAAGCCACGTTCAAGATCTAAGCCTTAATAAATTCAAATCATTTATTAAACGTAAGTTGTGCCAGAAAGCTTTTTATACAGTCTACATTGAGGACAAAAGGCTTGGAACTGACCTGCTCCAATTTTTGCATACTGAGTATGTTTTTTTTTTTGTTTGGTACCTATTTTTGTTTTATATACTTTGACATTTCATGATTATTATAAACACTTGACACAATGACATGAATATTTATTTTGTATATTATTATTATTATTTTAATTTCGTGTGAGGACTTATTGGGTAATGTTTTTATATATTTTGTCTATCTCAGTTATTTCTTTAATTTTTTTTATCTGGCAGTTTGAGTACTTAAAGCGGCCTACCCAATTGTCCTTTCTTTGGTATTGTTCGTCGAATCCTTGAGCTCCTTATGTATTAAGTTGAGCTGTACGATTACTGACAAATGCGTGCACTGACTGGACAGGTGATGACACACACTGAGGGGCACGCTCAATCTGTGTGGTTTTTTCCTCAAAAGACCATTTCAGACATCAATCCACATGGTCTAACATGATCTGACCAAGATTATGTCTGGACTTTAAAAGAGACTGACCTCTGAGTTTGTTTCGGCCTTTCTTCTCAGAGTAGTCAGATAGGAAACGCCGACCTCATCTATTTTAAAAAAAAAATTGACGTGTAAAAGTGTTTGTACAAACCCACTTACAGAAATAAAAATCATTTATCAATAGTTTTCCAAGTGCAAATCTGTTTTAACAATTTATGGATCTTTTTAGTCCTAAACAATTCAAGAACTATTTTGACCTTACTTTTGAGTTTTACTTATGTGCAACGTAAGTTGAACTACATCATGAATTCCGTAATATTTTGATTTCGTTTAGATTTTCTTTTGTTTGTCTTTTTCTGGAAATGTATAGCTTGATGTGTAGCAGTGTGTACCTATACCTACTAAGGCTATGATTACGAAATATTGTAGCAGTGTTTTGTCTTCTTTATGCAGACGTTAAGGGACACAATAAAAAACATGGCATTATGTTTTGGTTATTTATTTATAAATGTTTACATAACAATACCTACAAATTATACATGGTTATTTAAAATTAGTTATATAATTTAAGAAGTTTTCATAAAGAAGTTAGTTCGCTAAAAATGAAGGTATAATCTTAATTGAGTGTAAACGGATAGACTGACTTACATCTATATGTTACCTAACAAGTACACTGTACATGTACAATACTACAATTTTGCAAGACTGAACAAAAACTAATTTTAAACTACCTCATATTTGAATACTTATAAATAAAAATGTAATACAAACAATGTAAATTAAAGTTAAATAGAAACTAATGTATTTGAATGCAAACGTTGTTTAAAATACTTAAAAATTATTTAATCGTTATCATAGTATACCTTTTCTAACCATCAGAAGAAGTAGGTTCTTGATCATTATGAGATTGTTTCACTCGTCGTATTCTTTTGTATCTGTTTAAATCACCGTCATAGTTTCGAGGGAGTGGGCCAAACGCGTCATTCTCTTGGTAATGCGGGGCATTGTAGAAATTTTCACCAACAGATTTCTTTTCATTTTCAAGCAATAAGGTAGACCGCTCTGGTTCGTCTTTTGCGGTGTCCCTGGACTTGTCTTCAGCAGTGCGTCTGTTCCTCGCGTCACTGCCGTACATAAGATTATCATCGACGCCTTCCACTCCAGATATAACGCGATCAGTATCTGATCCGAGACTCATTGACTCTTCACCTTCCAGGTTTTCATGCGGTGCTGCTTTTGAGTTATCAACATTTGAGTTCTTATCTTGTACTGATTGATCAGCGTTGGCAGTTTCCTCTTCTAAGACTTTGTTACTATTTGCGAAGTTAGAAGTACGATCATAAAAGCCTTCATCATCGAACTCATTACCCTCATCGTTATCTTCATCCTCATTTTCTGCTTTGTACGGAAAGTATCCAACTTTGGCATCAGGGAAAAGACCAGCTGATCTTTTTTTCATTACTTGGTCAGAATTTTTTCGCTTCACTCTAACTAATGGACCCGAGTAAGGCACCGAATCGTCATAAGCATTTGAATTTGGAAAAGATTCTTCTAATGATTTCATGGAATCGGATAATTCAGATTGCTTTTCCAAATCTGTCTCTCGTTTGTACTCTTTACCATCTTCATGAAATTGTTGATCATCGTTCAATAATTTTGATGAACTTTCGTCATGAGAACAGAAGTATCCTTGGTCATTAGCATAATCCTGTCCATTTTTAAGATTCAAATCGTTGTCTATCATTTTAGAGTCGTCAACGGACATATCATCCATATCGTCTAAATTAGTTTCTCTTTTTATTTCAGTTTTTGAAGAAACTTGAGGATTTTCAACAAGTTTGCCTTGATTTTTGGGATCCAGATTCAAAGCCAACGTGTTCAAACTATCAGCAGTTTTCTGAATACTTTCATCGTTGGGGTTTGTCAGTTCTATTTTGTTTATAGAGCCCATACTTAGTTCTACTTTTTTTTGATTGGATAGTTCATTACCTTCAGTTGCCATTTCTGGTTGCTTACTGATACTGATATCTGTAGCCTCCGTGTTTGGTGAAGGTGCAGCTTCGGTATTTAATTCAACAACCGGACTGCCACCTTGAATTTTACTCAGATCCGATTGACCGTTTTCAATCAAATTAATATCTTCTACGGCGCCTGCTTTCTTAGTTATTTCTCGTTTATTGATAAACCCATTGTCACTCGCATCGGCGTCGTCGATAATTTTTTTTAAAAGCTGTCTTCTGTCATCGGTGAGCGAGTTTAACAGCTGATTTAATTCATCTCCAGAAAGTTTTTTAATGTGCCTTTTGATTGCAGATTCTTCATCTTCACTGTCTGTTTTGTCATTGCTCTCCTTAGTACCTTGGCCATTCGATACAGTTGCAGTTTCAGCTGGGGTAGCTTCTTTTATATTACGTCTATCTCTAAAGTTGAAACGTGCACCACCATCATGACTTTTCTCCTCATTTATTATGTCTCTATTTTCAGCTTGCGCTGTGTTATAATACTGCTTAAAATATCGAGATTGTTCATTAGTATCAGAAGGTTCATTATTATTATTTCTATTTACTTTGCTTACTTGGTCATCATTTTTTTCAAACAACATATCACCATCTTCGTTTGACTGGCCTTCAAATTCAACAGTTCTCTTATTTATTTGATTTTCACCTTGGTCCTGCATCATATGATTGGATTTGTAAACATCACGATTGCTCAAGTGTTCTGTTACCTCTTGTTGATCGTCGTTGGATTCAGTATTTGGCTGTCGAAGCCTTGGCGTAGGAAAAGGTTGAACCTGTTCGTTTAAATTCGTAGCAACGGGATTATCTTCTCGTGTATCTCGATTCCTACTGGTTTTAAAATCTGAAAGCTGTCAAAATTATTAGTCAAATTGAACATTGTCAACTTTCACGACGAAAGGTTTCACACTAAGATGATTTTCAAAATTACATACATTTTCTGTTTTAGTCCGAGTGAGTCGGCCATTAGCAGAGTTGCGCTGCAAATATCTTCTTTCAGTTAGGTCCAGCATATGCCTACTTTGCGGTACGTCTTCTTCATGAACAGCAGGCTCCTATTTAAATGAAATACTAGAGTATTGCGAAAATAAAACACCTGTATTACCCGTATGGTTAGGTAGAAGGAAGTGTCTAGTACGGCCACATTCCGCCGGGTATAGTAAAGTTCTATGTAGGAGCTAGCATATTGCCATAAGCCTTACAATAGCGTTAATAAAGAGCCAGTAAATTAATATTGACACAGGGGAAGTGATATAAAATGGAACCAGGCTATGGTTACTTAGATTGAACGAATTGTCTGCTGCTGCAGCATGGTCCTCGCCGCAGTAGGTGTACAAGATTGTATGGTTCTAATCAGGCTTACACTCCATCGAGTTAGAACGCAGTAAAAATTAACGGTTCCTTAAGATTTATGAATGCTGGGCGAAGAAAAGCCGTTTAAAATAAAGGGATTGGGTGGCAGCCTAACACGAGGTTATTGAACTTACTTGTTCCGCCAGGCGCGTATCTTCATCGTTAGTCAAGATCTCTTCTGCCACAGGTTCATTCTCTTCATCTTCTTCTGCCTCCTCAAGATCACTGTAACAACAAAAATATTAGTCATTATGAAAATATTGTTTATCGACTGCTGACTCTAAGCGGGCCACCATTTTACCGCTCTTCGCCACCCCCCATTAGCGGTAATATTATGGCCCGACTGGCTACAATCAAGTGATGTCAGCGTCATTATAATGTTCGATTCGATGAGTCCTTTATACTTACTCGATAAAGTTGAAGCTGTCAACATGATTAAAAATTAAACAAAATCAGGCAGTCCATTGCCTCGTATTTGAACTTTTGTCGATGTTAAAATTAAAATTTTCTTACGTTTTTTGTAGTTCGCAGGTCAGCGTCAGGTTTAACAGAATATAATTCGCAACCGTAACAAGTATTATTTTTTTACAACCCCCTCTAAGTTCTTAAAATCCTATTCATTGATATTTTATGAAATTGTCATTCAATTGGATTAGTTGAACTTAGGGTTGTATTGGATGATTTTAATGATCATAATTCTGTAAATACATACTTGTTACGGTCGCGCATCGCGTATTGGATAAGTGATCATATATGAGTTTGATTAGCGGAATGAGCTCACGTTCTTATAACAACGTCGTTACGAAAAATTTTGTTTAAGGTCTACATAAAAAAGGAATATTAGAATATTACCTATCATTGTTATACTCTGCTGCCTGTTGCGGTCTGCTGATAATCTGTACTAGTAGACTCCCAAATAAGATCAATGCAAACCAAGAATGCATGTTTGCAAATTCACGTCTAAATCACATAGAAAATGTGTGTGACATGACACAATCCCGCAAAATTTGAATACTGAATTTAACGATTGACGTTGGTTTTTTTCCAGCCTGTAATGTAATTAAACTGAGGAAAAAGAGGTTTAAGCCCAGATCACTAAACCTTAGTCTCACAGGCGACACGGCCCCCACGCATTCGCTGTTTAGGCATGTTCCCGACATTCCTCCGCACCACCGCGCTTAGTACCATCCTAATTAAGTGTTAAGTGACCCGTGCGCATGAATTGCGTCTGCACGTATTCTACTTCCGGAGTTTTGACGAATTGTTAGTCTCACGGACTAATGTTTAGTGATTACGTGAAGTGAGTCAAGGAAAGCTTTGAATATTTTTATGTGTTATCAGTATTAATGATATCATGCAAATTGAAAATGTCGTGGCTAGTACGTCTCAAGCACAGCCAAAAAAAACGAAAAAGTTGTTGCGAACATACCATTCCATTTCCAGGATTTCCATTTTTATGTGTCTTATAGTTTTTATGAAACCTTAATACTACATCATACACTACCTACTTTTTTAAAAATAAATATATATAATTTCGAGATATTAGTTAGTATTATCTTTTCATTTTGTTAGTCAAAATTACTACTGTTTAGTGAATCTGTAACCCGAAAATATGTTTAGTGAGCAAGGGTTAATTAAAGTTAAATGTGTCTATGCGGCCCTGGCGCGTACAGTCTGCGAAGTAGAATAACCTGCAATTTTATTCACAGTTATTTTACCTCTGACAGCAGCAACCCAATAGCAACCTTATTGTAACGTCTTTAGAGATCACTGTGAATTTGACAGACTTGTCAATGGCAGCAACCAGAGGGGCAATTTGCGTATTTTAAAGATCGTTCGTGTTGTAAGCTTACACCCATATTTTAAGACGTAGCATCGAAAGCTACTCCACTCACAACTCCGTCGAAGAGACCTCAAGGCCTGGCTCGGAAGACCCTCTAAATCGGTATTCATAGTAGTCAGATTAAGAAAATTATGAAATCCCTCCCTAATGAGTTTGTTACGTCAATAATGCAATATACAATAACTCTTCAAAAGACACTAGAATAAGGGTGTTTTTTGACTATCTCAAGGATGCGGATGTACCTTATTTTTGACAGTTGGTTCCTCAACTCAAACTCACCTCGACTAAGAAAACTGTTTGAGATGAGGAGTAAAATTCCAACTATGAATATCAAACCACCTAAGTGAGGTTGAGTCAAGTCGAAAAAATCATGAGGTTTCGACTTAGAATATGAGTTTCAATCTGACAAAGATACCTCAATTTCTATACATTTTTGGTAATGATTGTCGCTGAGATGAGATTGCGATGTAATGTTTCGCTGATGGTGGCGCGTGTGTTGGATCATTTAGCTCCCTTCAAAATGGTTGAGTTGAATGGTGCTAATCCATGCGTCATGTTCGTGAACGGGCGCCGTCAGTTGAGACTGGTCATCTCTTAGCTGCCACGGCGTATTTTAATTAAATTTTATTTTTGAATTGTTTTCATATTTATATAACGGACGTTTTTAACGTTCTGCATCGTTCTCACATGCATAATTTCAACATGAACGATGTAACCAATCTATTGAAAATTTAAAAGAGTGTCCGTGGAGTTTCTTGCCCGTTCTTCTCTATAGGTTTCTACTACGCTTTGGAATGGGCAACTAGCTTCATTTTTCTGACCGACCGACCTTGACAATTCGAAAGTGCCTGTAATTGGTTTATTTGAAATAAATGCTTTGAGTTTGAGTTTGCGACTACAATTTGTACGTTTTTAATTACGTGACTTGGATTTCGTATTGCAACGGCAATAACCACTTTACCACTGTTGAGAGATGCAAAACTCAGAGGTAAAAATAACTGTGAACAACGCCTCAACTGAGTCCAGCGTTACAAGGTTATTTTTGAGAGTGGCCAGAATCGGAGCTTGGAAGGTTGTTCATCAACCAGCGCTGGAAACTGAATGCTGGACTGGATAGAAGTGTTTATGTTGTTATAATATAGATTCAGTTTCAGTTGATTCCAGCGCTAGATTGAAATACTGGATGTAAATCAGCCTTTATTAAGCAGTAATGAAACTAAAACGTCATACGTATTAAACTCAGAACAATAAAGGTGGAAAAACTGTCAGGTCGTCCGGACATCAGCAGATCATCAAGTCAGTGTCAGACAGACAATTAGATGATCAGTCTTGGAAAAACAAGGGATTCAGTTGTTATCTGACTATTGAAAAATTCAGCCCTTAAGCTTCGGTTTCTTTTAAGAGCTGTGGCTGCCACATGCGTCCGTAATGTCCTAATAAAAAGAATTTTTTGACGCCTTATTGTCTTATTGGTAAAAATAACAAATTTTCATGACGTCTGTTATGAATATGACGGAAACGCTCGTCTAGGAAACTGTAGCTTCAGTCAAATAAATAAACAAATACGGTGAGGTAGCCATGAAAAATAAACAAATCCTTACAACAACTTTATTTTTTAAATGAGACCGTTTCATCTCTATCACACTTATGTACATTTGGTTTAAATAAAACAAACCTTTGAAACATTTAACCGCAAAATCTTCATTAAGTTTGTGCATATTTGAGAAAAAAACATATGTCCTATAATTAAATGTCGTATGAATTCATAGATTTAAGAATTGTAGAAATACTCGATCACACGAATTGGTGTCTCGTTGCTTCCGAGGGCATCGAAAGCTTTCTCATAACTGCACATACAAATATCCTATTACTATTTATAACTTAACTCCAAAATGCAAAAGGTAAAAAAATCCAACAGGTTTTAAAACTATGAGTACTTTTGAAATGCGTCGTGTGCGCAGGCGCCAGGCCCCGCCCTGCGCGTGCTGCACACGACACATCATCACGCACAGTCGCAACAGATCATTCACAATTTTGACTTTGTACTTTTCGAATTGAATCTAAACAATATGAGCATAATAATATTCAAATAACAGTGTCATGACGTGGTCGAAACATTCCAACACATACAATATATTGCACCTGACTCAGACTCAAAATCAAACCCGACCGATATTCGTTAATCTTCTGCATTTGGCAGACACTAGCTTACATAACATGTACATAATGATCTAAATTTAGAAAACACTATTTAAACTTTAATAAGAAAAAAGAAACTTACTTTAACATCAGATTAGGCTTCACAATGAATTATGTTGTGCTTTTTTACTATATCACAATTATCGTACATTAACTATTTATACAGTACAAGTATATCATCTGTCATACAGTACATACCCCTATGGCGGAATTTTAAATAAAACTTTAAAACCATAACAACACGAACAGTCGTAATTCTGCGTACACTGTACACAACACAAATATATAAAATACATATGTTGCAATAGATATGACTTTCCTAAACGAGCAGATATCAAATAGCCGCGGGAACCCCACACGTCCCCACTTCGGATCTTTCTATATTATAACAAATCATTGTATTCAAATTGCCTCATAATTGTAATGGAATGAAATCTGTACATTTATAATCAGTTGAGTTGTATGAAATCTGTTAAAACTTCCTGAACATTATTTGATGACTAGACTCTTAAAACATAACATAATGAGCATTTACAAAACAGAAAAACACAAATGTCTACTAGTATGTCAGTGCACTCGTAATATCAACCGCACGGTCATATTAAAAATAATTTCTATGTCATACATTTATTACAAAAACTATATAATTATAAATTCACATAACATTACAAGAGAGAAAACATACACATGATTAATGTTACGAGTGCAATGTGTATTTAACAACGAAATATATCAAAACTTAATAACTATTTAAAGTTTAACTTCAGATAGTTACTGTTCTAGAACAGAAAACAAGGATATGATCTAGCATCGAGTATCTGTCGGAAACAATCTAAGTATCGTAAACGAAATGTAACGAGCAGTCACAGGAAGTCGCTGGCTAGTTCAACTTCGGGCTATTTACATTACCTCGGTTTTAATGTTGTCTTTATGACCGCCAGCGATATGTCATAGTAGAAACAAGTTTATACGTAAAGACTAGAGCCCTCCCAAATATCGAATGATGAAGAAGAATCAAATTGTTCCTTCACTACGGTTTATGGTCTACAATGTCTCTATCTTTCTCTTTCTAAATAAGTCATCAAGAAAGTGACGAAGATCAAAAGCGCAAATACCGTTGTAAAGCAGCAATGTTTCCCCTTCAGGTAGGTATTGTGAGCGCGCTACCTTTTACCTATACACAAATAGATCAGTTTACTTTAAAAAATAAAAATCTTTTTTACATAATCGATGTAAAAAATTCGAGCCACGTAACCATACATACCATACGCACATACATAGATATGTTTGCGACAAAAGCTTATTAAAAACCTCTTATACAACATCCCTCTTATACAGCATACCTCTTATTTACAATGGCCTAGAGTGTTACAACTATATCCAGAAAGGAATTGGGACATTGAGACACAATGTACGCATGCTGCATAACGTAGAAAAGCTCGTGCATACCCAATGTATACACTTGTTAGTGGAACAAGAAATGTCAACCATCAGCTCAACTGCAGAGTATGCTTAAAATTCAGTCAATGCTTGAGCAGTCGCTGAATGATAATATTATGTCTAAGAGAACTATACTGTGCTTTGAAGTAGAGGTTTAAAAACCAGTAAGTTAGCAATTCTTTAAACGATTGTGTCGTTTAAATTCGTAGTTATACTAGCATGCAACATTAGCGATTTAAATGCAATTTCATCGAAGTGAACACTTTTAGTCTCTATGTACAAAGAAATCACTGTCAAGAATTTGACATGAACAGTTATAATAAAAAACTCGATTAGATGCGAATCAATCTTGCTAATGATATTCGAGTTATGGAGAATGTTCACAATACTAATTAGAATAATCACGTCGGGGCGCACAGGAATCGTCAAATCGATCGCGATCGTCACTAACTACATACCTATCCCTTCGAAATTGAAATATGAGTAAAAACGCTTAACCACAATGAACACTTGGATCCTTGGCGGAATGTGCACAAGCTTGCGTGTACCCGGTTGTACTACAAGCGGTCGAGCCGGAACTCGTGCTCCACGGCCGAGTCGGGCACCAGCGACGTGGGGTCCTCCAGCAGGTTCAGGTCGTCCAGGTCCAGCCCCGCGCGCAGCTGCGCCTCCTCGCCGCCGAACATGCCTGCGTCCAGCTCGCCCGAGTAATCTGACAAACAATAATAATCTACATATATAAATAAAAATTAAATGCTGTTCATTGGTAAGCGCATCACTTAAATAACGACTGGACCGATTTGTTTTTTTTTACCGACTTCTTAAAAAAGGAGGACACTAAACGAATACCTGAAAACCTTCTGGTTAAATATATTGAAGATATTTTATTTTTATGTGGTCATCGAGATTTTCGTCAATTATGGACCGATTTCGAAAATTTGTGGTCCCATTTATATTTTATCATTATTATTAACTTTGCTTTCGAGTTAGGTTCATTAATACACATAACATAACATCCAAAAAGAGTCGATCAGTCTGAAATATAAAGCTAGTTACCCATTCCAAAACGTAGTAAGTACCTATGAAAAAGAACGGGCAAGAAACTACATGGACACTCTTTTAAATTATATTGTTACAAAAATATTAGTTACATCATCAATGTGGAGTTCATAATTACATGTGAGAACGATGTTAAATACGTCCAGTATAACTATTTTCTTAATGTCCTTCGGCAATAATCGCATTTCCGAATACAAACAAATGCTAATTTCCATGTCCATCAATTATTAGATTTATCGTGTATAATAATTTGAAACGAGAACCAAGTACTGTTTTAAACTAAGTGTTGTTTTGTTTTGATTTCCGTGTGAATTATATATAGGTACTAGCTGACCCCACAAAAGTTGTTTTGCTTCTTTTTTTTGTTGAAAATAGCTGTTGGCCGATTCTCAGACCTACCCGATATGCACACAAAATTTCATACAAATCGGTCAAGCCGTTTCGGAGGAGTGTGGTAACAAACATTGCGACACGAGCACGAGAATTTTATATATTAGATAGAGCTATTTTCCTTTTTAACCGACTTCAAAAAAGGAGGTCTGTATTTATATTAACATTTACTCTTTTTCAATATTATACAGTATACCACGGAAATTAATAAAAATATAAACAAAATAAAATACTTCTTCAACCGACTTCCAAAAAAGAGGTTCTGTATTTATCATAACATTTACTTAGAATCAAATCAAATCATTTATTTTTGCAAACATGGGTAATTCGTACATTGATGTTTTCTTTAAGTAAAGTCCTCCATATTCTACCGGGTCAAGGGCATGCAAATATCATTCAATTTCAAAATAAAAACAAAGATTCTATAGATGTCGAATAAATATGAATGTCAAATCATTAAAATTCAAAAAAAAAATACAGACTAATAACAATAGTAAATTTTTTACAGTAATGTCAATAAATACGGTTATTAATCTTTTCAATTCAGTCAGAAAGTTTCTTCATTTGATGTAGGTCTGTCAGCATGTTTACTAGCGATAGATGATCACTTTCTTCACTCCACAAACAGGTATTTATAATCACATTTTCCATGTGTGAATCAAACGTTGGTTAATTTTTTTTTATATTCGTCCTCACATTTTATTGAATGATCACATACTTTTTCCGTTCTTCCGGGCCAATCATAATGATTTTTTTCCAATAAAATTTATTTTATTGTTGTCACATTGGGTCATGAGACTTCATAGAGGAAGGTCGTGTCGACTCGACTGTCCTCCAACAAAACAAAAACAAATATTAAATAAAAAATTCGGCGCGGTCGCTGCAATTTCAACACGTGTTCTTGCATCGGTCATCCAAAGTGTTTCTTACTGTTTTTGTTGTCGATGTGCTTTGTGTCGCGAAATAAAATTCTATGTACTGAGCAACTGATCTAAAACGCACGAGCCGGTGCAACATGCGAGGCACTGCCTGCCTGCCAAAGGATTCTAAGCACTGAATCTGGTGAGATCAATCCATTACTTATTTATTCTAGCAAAGGGAATGTTATCAATTTACAATTCATACAGAAAGTGTCTCCCATAACACTTATTGCCTTGACTAGCCACTAACCTATTACACTACATGCCGGACACCCGAATCTCTTTTTATATTATATTTGTCGCACCTTTTAGTGCGATCTACGGCGGGCGAAGGTTTTTTAAGTTCAAAACATTTTGTGACCGAACCACAATAGTGTTTTTTTCTTTGTGAGAGAGCTATAAAATAAAAGAAGTGTTACCAAAAGTTTCTATCCTGTAGCAACAAGCTTACACGATCTGTGCCAGGTAGTCGGCCACGCGACAAAAAAAAAGGATCAGTCTCAGTGTCCCAAAACCATTGTTAATTTCAAAATTTCATTGTTAAGTTCAAAAGTGCTACAGCCCAGAGTTTTTTGTGAGTGCCCTTACTATTTTTGGATATTACAAACAACATGGACACGGTGGAAGATCATGAACGCTGCTAATGAGATATACAAAAAACCAGAAACGGCTAGTAGCGAGACCACAGACGAAGACATTGAAAAGTAAAAACAGCAACAGCCGAGAAAAGATTCACTGAAGAAGCTCGACCTTTTATCAACTCGGCTGCGACGTCAAGATGCCCTCCCTTAGATAAATACCACCCGTCTCGCCACTAGTCCAATGCTAATTAAAATTCTGATGATTTCTCCTCACATTACTTCCCATCTTGACCAACATTTTTAATTTCTCCTTGTTTTCTTGTACTGTTCCTGGGGCCTGAAAACAATCCCATTTCATCCCCTTACCCAAAATTCCCGGTCTCACCGACTGATTTCCGACCTATTTATATCCTTCCATATCTCTCCAAAGTGATTGAGCACATTGTTCATCAGCCACTTTCTGCCTTTCTTTCTTCGAATGACCTTCTTAGTCCTTTTCAATCTGATTTACTACCTGGTCATAGCACTGTTACGACTATATTGAAGGTTACTGATGACATCCGCTGGGCTATGGACCAGGAAACGCTCACCTTACTTGTACTTCTGGACTTTAGCAGTGCCTTTAACTCTGTCGATTTTGACATCCTTGTAGGTATCCTTAAATCTTTCAATTTCTCTTCTTCTACTATTGGTTGGTTCGATTCCTACCTTAAACGCCGCTCTCAGCGAGTTCGTCTCGAAGAGTCTTCTTCTGAATGGTGCTCTCTTACCGCTGGTGTACCTCAGGGTGGCGTTCTCTCTCCTCTTCTCTTTTCTATTTTCATTTACTCTGTCACCAGGGACATCTTTTCCCACTTCCATCTCTATGCCGACAATCTGCAGCATTACGATCATTTCTTGATGCAAGATGCGGAAGCCGCCGTGTCTGCTATTAACAGAGACCTGGATTTGATTAGCTAGTGGTCGCGGTCTTTTGGATTGCAGATAAACCCTAAGAAATGTCAGGCCATAATTATCGGCGGCAGGTATATGCGAAATAGGCTCGATTTTGCATCGCTGTCTCCACTCTGTCTGAATGGAGTTCAGATTGAATACGCAAAAACGGTAAAAAAAACTGAGGGTGACCATGGTCTCACGTATCGTAGACTGCTCATGTTGCTCAAGTTAGTCGCAAGGTGCACTACACGTTCCATTCGTTGAAATGCCTCCAGAGCTTCTTGCCCTTGAACACTAAAATCTCCCTTGCTCAAACTCTCATATAGCCCATCATAGACTACGCTGATGCCTGTTTTTGGATGCCACCGATGAGCTTTTAAATAAGCTTGAGCGTTTGCAAAATATCTGCATTCGTTTTGTTTTTAACCTTAAAAAGTATGACCACGTTTCTAACTTTCGCAAGATACTCAAGTGGCTCCCTATCGCAGAACCTCTCGGATATTGTGTCTGCTATTTAACATACTCCACAACCCTTTAACGCTATCCTATCTGCGGGAACGCTTCTCCTACGCCCGTCCTTTCGATGCGCCTTGCAGGTCGCACCTTAGAAATCTCCTAAAATCCCCTCCCCACTCAACCGACTTCTACTCCTATTCTTTCTCTGTGCACGCGGTTCGGATGTGGAATTCACTTCCGCCTGACATTAGGAACTGTCAAACTGTCGCTATGTTTAAGAGGAGAGTGAAAAAACACTGTATTTCCACTGTGTCATAGTTGCATTTGTATAATATATATATATATATTTATTTATTTTATCACTTTATATTTATATATATTTAGTGGTATTTATTTTAGAAGTATGTATGAAGTATGAAAGCATATTTTGTCATTGTATGTTTACTTTTAAATTTGTGAATTGTTTCGTTTTATGTATTTTGTTTTCTCTTTTGCTCTTACACACTTCTGTCATGTCTACATCTATCATATACTCTCCTATTGCAGGTTGGAAGAGATTTCTTTAGAAACAAGCCTTACCTTTGTACGTACTTTTTTGTTCTCTTTATTCTTCTTGTCTGTTTATAAGTGTGTACATAAATGGTTAAATAAATAATTTTAGGGTGCATTACTCGATTAGCTCTCACACTGCTATCCTATCCTAAGGGCACGTCCTCCCTACCTACCTACATTAAAGCGCCCCCCGGTCTATTCCTTGTAGCACCATGAAGCATGAGGCTTGGTGTTCATTCGATTAATCGAGTCTGGTCAAACCATGCTGGGGTCGGTGCATTTCATTCATAAAATTTCTTTGTTTGTTGTCACATTCACTGCAATATTTTATTAGCTACGTGTCCTTTAATTTGAGTTTTTTTTTATAAATAGGTCATCAACTATCACTAAAAGAGGAAAGGCCCCAACACAATTTTTTACTTTTAAACCAAGTGAATTGACATCATTTATTTGAACTTGTCGTTGTCTATCATTATCATAAACTGAGCGGAAGTTTTTCAAGTCCGTAATGCTCAAGTTTCAAGAGTAAGGTTTCGTGATCAACTCAATCAAATGCCTTGGAGAGGTCACACAAGATTCCTATGGCGTCTTGGGCCTCTTACCACGCGTTAAAAATGTGTTTTAGTAAAGGTTACACTGTCATCGTACAACGTCCTTTGGTGTGTGTACCTGTGAGCACGATGTCAGGTATGCTGGCGGGCGTGGCGGGCGTGGGCGGCGCGGAGGGCGAGGCCAGCGGCTGCAGCGCGGCGAACCCGCCGCCGCCGGTGACCGGGTCGCGCGCGTTCCGTCGCCCGCAGTTCATCCCGCTCACTCCGCTCCCGCTCCCGCAACTCGTCTGCGTCGACTGTACAAAATACACATCAGCGTGTCAGCGTCACTCCATCTCATCTCAGCGACAATCACTTGATTTGACATTGGTTATTTTGATAGATTGAGACTGAGATCAGATTGCGAACTCTGGATATGTTTGGTTCTATAATGTAATCAATAATTAAGGGACGAGTCAACAATTCATTAAAAAGTGAAAATAGACTACTGACCTGGGGATATGATAATGATGTATTATTCGTCGTTTGCGGTGAGTGCGGTGACCCGTGGTTGAGATACGTTGTGTTGTAACTCGACACCGGGTTGTCCAGCTGTCGACACAAGTAAACACATCACTATTCTATCCTAAAGAAAACGCAACGACTGGCAAGCGAGAGAAAACAACGAGAAAACGCAGCAAATTCTGAAAATAAAAACACATGACGTCACTAACACTACCGCAATATCAGAGTCATGGTAACATTAGGTACAATGTCTAATGAGGTTGGAAAAACGAAAGCGATACAGCGACTGAACAACATTTGAAAATAAAACATTGACTGTGTTACAAATAAGGACTGTCAAAATAATTACTAGTTAAAATTATGTACATACTTACTAATGCAATCACAAGCATAATGGTTATAATTTATGAATTTAAGCATAATAAAAACTTCTTAGCCACTTATTTGGTTGTTTCAAAGCTCATTTTCATAGGCACAGCATTATGCTTATGCATGTATCTGGCTCGACTAAAGAGTGCGATAATCATGCTCATGACAATACATAATGATTTGTAACTTCTGAATCAACAATAATATTGTTACATTACTGTAACCGCAACCAAGTTTAACTAAGACTATCAAATGAAAATCCCAGTAACAGACTAGATTATTTCTTACAATGTTCTACTGTTTACTTGCAAAATGTTAAGTTGCAGAGCATGCCTAAGTTGATACATCGTTACTCTTTGGAGAAAAATAATGCAAATTAAAGTTAAATGTCTTAATAGTACTATACTGTTAAGCCTTTGGGTTGTTTCAAGATACTTTTAACTATATAAACAATTTATGACATAGAATAGTACTATTTAAGACCTTGGCTACAGGAAATGAACACTTTTTCATGATTCATAAGTTCATAACTTTACTACGAAAACATGATACGTTTAACAAGCCAAACTAAACTTAAAAATCACAACAATTAGAGCTGTTTTGCAAAAAAATACTTAATTGTTCATTTCCCCTAGAAAGGACGTCGCGATAATAAAATGAAACGTGAAAGAGCTCCAGCGCTTATTGTAAAGGCTAACTCGAAAGGTACGTGCTCTAATAATAATAATATCTGTGGAAATTTGTGTTACGACACGTAATAATAACTCAATATTGATTCTGTGAGAGGTGGACGATTTCAACGCTTTTCACATAATTCGAAATTTATTTATAGGTTTTCCAAGGTGTTATTAATACTGAAGCTATGGACAAAAAGACCGCGTGATCTCAGTATTTTGTGATAAAAACCCTTTTCATTGAAAGTTTGCCTTTCATTTAGCTTAACACAAAACTGTTATTACACTTAGTCTGTAATCTGCGGTGCAATCGCGCACCCATCACATAGTAACGTCACTATAAATGCGTGAGGGGGGAGTGTCGTACATTTTCCGCCACTTGGACGTGCGCGGTCCAGCCTGACTCCACGAGGCTCTGCACCAGCTGCGCCCAATCCTTGGCCAACATCCACCAATATTACACATATTACACACTAGCACACTTATGTTTACACAGTTAAAGTCTGTCAAATAAATAAACATATGCAAGAGACCTAAAATACATTTTCAGTTTCCGATATATACTCATATTCATTTTGAAATTAATTGAATGTTTACGTCAGTAAAGTTGATATTTAATTAAATTTTTTTTGTCATGTTTGATTAAATTGTATTATTCTTAAAGGAGATATAACATAGGGTCCAGTTAATTTTGATGGTTGGCAAAAAACATAACATTTGCCTCGCGACGTAATAGAAACCAGTCTTAATGATGCGTCACGGAACTCATTCGACATTCTCATTATTTATACATAAGGAAATATGTAAGTATATAAATATCTTATACCTGGAAATAAGTTTAGTCAACATTTGTAGACAATTTTGCATTTGTATCATAAATGATTACTCAATTTTAGGTTTTTTCCTTGGAATCTAAATAATCCAGTTTTAATGTTTACTTCTATTCTATTTTTATGAATAAACATAAATACTTTGCTAACATCTGACAAAATAACTTGAATATAACTGCACATAGAAGTCTCACAACGTGGTAGTTACTAGTAGTTTTGTATACATATATAGGTTATAGATATAATTACATTAGCATTTGACAGACATTAACTTTACCGATGCTTTGTTATTACAGCGACAGGTCAAGTACATGGGACTAGTTTCTCTGAGTAAGAAATATTTTATTTTACTCTTGTAAACCAGTCTCACGTACCTGCATATATAGTTCAGTATGTAAATTTTGTAGAAGGTATATTCTCTATGTGCTGGCTTTAACTTGATGTCTGATGATGTGCAGCTTTGTAATAATGTGCGTTTTAAATACTTTATTCCTTTTCAATATGTGCCAAAATAGTATATCTAGTCTCAATTCACCTTTTTGTAATGTCTTTCAACTACTTTTAAGTACATTTTTGATGATAAGAGATATATACCGAGAGATTATTCTTTTATTACTTACAATTCCTTGCTGTCCCATTGAAGCATAAGTATAAATAAAGTTAAATTATTGTTTTATTAAAAGTTACGTTGAATACGTAACAAGGACGATTCACGACCAGTTTTACTGTCGAGTAACGTTATCCTAACTAGTATTTAAAATGCGAAAGTAAGTTTGTTTGTTTGTTACGCTTTCACGCCAAAACTGCTGAACGGATTTGGATGAAATTTGGCACACAGATAGACCATAACCTGGGTAGGTCATAGGTGACTTCTCATCTTGGATCGCAGACGATGTCACGGGCAACAGTTAGTTTAGAATATTTTGTATTAATTACATATTTCACATTAAGAAATTTGCAAATGACGCAATTCTACTGCCTGTATAATGTTCCGAGTTAATAAACTGTTTTGAATACAATGTTATTAATCGAGGTTATTGTAAAATGTTTTTTTCCTACAAAACACAAGTTACAAAGGTGTCAGTGATATAATAAAGAATTTACTTTTTTAATTTCATGGCTTGTCTTTTCAATTTTATAATTGATCATTGTTTTGTTACTATTTTTGGCATTCAACTTTGTATTTTACTGGCTTTCTTTTTAAAACAGTTTTGAATTGATGAAATAAAACAAAAACTTGTTGAACCAAAATTGCGTTTAAAAAATATTTCCATATTAAATATCAAAATCACTTTGACATTTTATTATGTAGTGACTGGAGTTTTGGTGGTTTTGGTGACAGTTTATTTTGTTGTATTTTTTTGACTAGTTGAAAGTACGAATATCTTATTAATTCATAATATTGAGAGTAGGTGAATATAGTGAATAGGGAATCGTTTGTTTTTATTCACATCTACATTTCCTTTGTACTTATATAAGAGCAACTACGGTCAAGGTCGACAGATTATCGTACGGCGAAGCATGTCACGCATATAATGGATAAAGGAATTAATAGCAGCCAGCGCTAAATCATTGACTTATTCATTATTTAACTGTTCAAGTACGTCCCTGAACATTTATATGCAATACATCATGTATGGACGGAAACTAGTTTGATTTACGTTCAACATGTATTGTGTAAAAATAAACATTTTATTTTATTTTTTTAACCTACCATTGTGATTTGCTCGAAGGGTTGTAAAAGCGCTTGATGTAGGTTGTTGTAGTCTGTTTGAGGGGATTCCACCGGACTCCCTGGACTGTGCACCATCTGAAATGTTTGCACATCAACATCAGTAACAAAAATCGGTTTTTAGAACTCTAGCTGTCAAATCTTTTGAAAACATATACAACAGCAAAAGTAAAAATTGACAGGATATTTAATTTAACGACTTTGAATAGTTGAACTGGCAGTCAATGAGTAACGTGGGCGTAAAGAACTTAAACTAGTTTAAAACCATTCGTAGGTTCATTCACCCCTGGAACTCAAAACTGAGAGTGACAAGTTTCCTTTATCAAGATTAAAGAAAAAAAAAAAAATTTAAAATTATTCATGAGGCTTCTTAATATATACATACAAGTTGTTGTTTCTTACCGTAGGTGAAGGTATGTTAATGTTTGACGTTGAGGAATATTGCGAGGGCGGACTACAGTGCGTCTGGTAGCCGGAGGGTATCCACCCGTGGTCCAGAGGTGACATGTTCTGCAACCAGTCGAAAAAAGAACGTTACACGTCAAGTCATCATAATTTCCAGGCTAACATTTACGCGCGACAAGGTCTTAGCATCGCAATAACTCGCGCCGAAAAGAGACACAACTAGGTGTAGGTGAACTTATGTCATGTCTCATTTCGGCGCGAGATATTACGAGGGCAAAATTTTATCGCGCGCTCAATTTAACCCGTCATGTCGAGTCTTGATATAAAACAGTGTGACCAGTGTTAAGGATAAGTAGTTAAAGCAACTATACAATCCTCCTTTAAATTGTACTTAGGTATACAGGGTGGATTTTGAGATGGGGCAATAAGGGCCTTAACCGGCTTAGCTTCGGGAACGTTCTTAGGAGACGGTGCTTGACTTTTGGAGTGATTGCTAACTGGTTTTTCTTTTTGTGTTTTGTGGCTCTTAGTACTCAAACCTCGGTTGATCTTGAAGAATCTTTTGAATTATTATACGAAACTGCATCTATTGGCATCATAAAAATTAAACGTGAGAATTGACGTAACTGACTGCAGCTACCATTTTTTCGAAATCAGTGAATGCAGTTAGAATTACTCCAAAAGTTAAGAACAATCTACTTAGAACATTTTCCTGTTTCTACGAAGGTGAAGTGGTGCACTTACTGCCTAATCCCAAATATCCACCCTGTATAACTGTAGGGCACTGGCAGATTGGCATCAACTTAAATATTTACTCTTCGATTTCTAGTTTCGAAATAATGTAAAACTAATACAAACGTATGCTGCTATTTATTTGCTTACTTTATTTCTTATAAATAGGGTTTAAATTCCATGAAACTTTCAACTCTACAAAATTCTAGACTAACTTTATCTCGCTTCAATCTTTGAATGGCTGCGATTTCGTAATAATAAGAATCTGTATTCTAAATTATTATCGTGTCAAGAAATTATCCATTTTTTTTTTTATTGATACCAGCCACTGCCACTATGTCGTTTGCAATGAAGTTAAAAATAAAACAGCATCACACTGCTTTTAGCCAGAAGCCAATTTGTACATGCAGTTATATCCGAATTAATTGTAGAAGCTAATGTAAAATTAATTGTGAAGTGAACCATTATGTAGATTTGTCTAAATTATCTTTCAACAGCATGTGGTCCAGTCTTTAAATAAGATACATTTTATACAAAATATAAATCAAGCGGTACCCTGTTCTTGTAAATTTAAAGAAAGAACCACATTTTTCTAAATAATTTTATAAAACTATTAAAAAAACTGCTGTAAAAATAAACAAGTAATCATGCAAATATTGATAGTTTGTTTTAAATTTTGTACTAGCAAGCTTACGTAAAATATGTAGCTTGTGTGATATATTATAATATAGTTTTTACGGTGATTAATAAATCCAATGTTTTTGTAGGAAGTTAGTCATAAGTTATTAACTGTTAAAACATTTTCTAAAGATTTAAGGATTATGATGACATGCACTTACATAGATATTTGGTTGAAGTAAATAATATAAGTTGTGATCGTCACTCATTTATCGTGTTTTGTTAAAATTAATGTCAATGGGACTTTAGACGGGATTTTACACGGGGTACCTGGTAGCCTCGACTATAACTTTTACCTCTGTATTAGACCTCATGCCAGCTAGAGTACCAATGACCTGAGTGACGACTTTTATTTTTATACATATTTTGTTTATGTTTAACTAAAACCGCTCCCTCCCGACCCTTGCTCGAGCCAGCCCGCGCCGCTGAGCCTGTAGCTTTAAATTCGTCCCTAAATCACTAAAATCCTGATCCAGCTAGTCCCTTGCTGCCCTCTTCCAGCGACGCCCTAAGCCGAAGTTCGTACCCCACAGGGGGTGCCCTTAGCGTGTAGTCGCTTAGTTTTTAAGTTAGTACATAAGTTTATGTCCTGGCTGGAGGCCTTAATTTATTAGGGCAACCACAGGCAAGTCCGTCTAAGCAGACGACAACCTCATAGGTTGACCTGCGAGATGCCATTCCCAAAAAAAATAAAAAAAATAAACCGCTATTCACTTTTTATAACGCGAATCGCACGGGTGTCTTCATTTCATTAAAACAAGTTTTAAGAATCATTTAAATAAATAAGATGATAAAAATCTTAAACCATCCAATAAATAAAGTTACTAATGAAAAATATGTACGTATAGATGCATCGGAAATGTATTTCGATCAGAGGATACGAAGTTAATTGGTGTCGTTTAGTGCGGAGGTGCCGAAATAAGCAATATATTGCTTCGAAAATGTAGTTAGTGTACAAGCATGGTTAGCTGAAAACCAGTGTATAACGTCGATTCATGCACGAAGAACCAATGTGATGAATGAAAAAGACGAAATATAGAATTAATGTCAAAGACATACATATAACGTAGGATATTAGCGAGACCCAGCTCTGTTATACAGCCCACATCCGAAATGCGTGGTCACATTTATGAGTGATTTTCTAAAATTATTGATAGACAGTAAAACGCCCACATAAAAAATAACTGTATTGAGTTTTTTGTGTTGTATTGCTGCAACAGCTATGTCGATCATTTTAAGATGGAAACAAAAGTGTTGCATCACTTATTCAACCACCTTCGCGGTATAGTGAGAGATTCTCAATTGATATCCTAGTTTTCTTAAGATTTCCTTTGGCATTTATTTATTTAAACTATTTTGTTTTTAGTACGGAACCACTCGAATTAAAAAATCAGAAATGATAAGTTTATAGAAGATTATAGGATTATAAGATATTTACAATAGCGAGACATAATTCTGTGGGCGCTCACGAAAAAAAGGAAAGATCTCACTCACTTGGCCTGAGTAAGCGAGACAGAAAGAGTGTTTGGAGTTAAACGTCCTGACCAGCTGTTTGATTTAAGGGTTGCTCGTAGTATAGCTTAGACTAGATATAGATGATTTGTCGATAGACAATTTTCCGTAAAAAAAAACCTTGATTTGAGTCCTTTCATAATATTGTATTGTTATATTGAATACTTATTCAATTCTCCTCATGATTCACAAATATGACCACACATTACTGATACACACTGTAGATAATAAAAAAATATTGTCACCAACAACAGACAGCGTTTCAAAGCATTTAAGCGACCGCCTGTAAATAATGAGCGGGAGTAAAATTTAAGAGGAGGTTAAAAAAGAAAACGAACCTTATTATGATGAAGATAATTATTTGTGTTTGGTACAGATAAGTGATTCTGAAATAAACAAAAAATGATTTGTGTAGAAAGCAAATAAACACAAACATAACAAAAACAACAAAAATGTTAAAGTTCCTATCGGAGGTGAGCGCTCACAGGAGGCACAGGTTGACGTTCTCAAAGCCAGTGTTAGAGCTACTGTACACTGTACGTCTACCAACTATTTTATTACGAATCATGATTCAGTCACTATACGTTCATTACTTATCCAGTAGCCATCTACATTACGCATCGCTACTACCATTCGGGAAAGGGAACTACTCGCCATTTTTGACATACAATACTGTTTGGTTAGACCGACGCATAAATTCCTGCATAGTAATGTCCAATCAATCGATACTACAATAGCTTTTTTAATAGAGGACAGATTTTCGTGACGTAGAAGTAAATTGTGAGTCTTAACTTTACGCGATCTATAGCTATTACGAAATAAAATAATTTTATTTCGTAATAGCAGTAATTATTTTTGAACATGCAACTCTGCATCTGAAATTATACTGCCACTATATAATCTATAAATGCTAGTAACACTATAATGGATTGGCAACTAGTTTCTAATGCATAAACAAGCGTCCTCACGACCCGTTTGAAACAAAACCCGATCGAGACGTTCGTCAACAATCGGAATGGTTCGGGCGGTGTGTGGTGGTGTGACCGACCTGTGCGTCGTAGAGCGGCGCGTGGTCCCGCGGCGGCACCGTGGCGCCCACGGGCGAGCCGGACGCCGGCGACAGGCCGCCCGTGGCCGGCGACACGCTGCCGCCGCCCGGCGACGCCGCGCCCGCAGACACCGGCGACTGCAACCGCACACGCTGTGTCAGCGCCCATGGCGAGCGCAGGGCTGGGCTCTCATTACATTCATACTCCTCCAGACCCGACCCGTGGCGGCCTTCCCAACGGAGACTAGCCATCGACGCGGGAGATATTGCAGTGTACAGTTGCATTCTCTCTTCTTTCTTTCTCATGCCGTGTCATCGAAAACCCTACCATCTTATACACGAAGCCCATGACAGTCGCCCTACCCCCTTTATGCACCACAGCCGCCAAAAGAAACTATAACCAAATATATAGGACTGACACAACATGCCACATAAATGTCACTCTCATATATTTAATCAATAGTTTACATTTCATGGCAATTGGAGATTAATTACTTATGAGACCGACAGTAATGAGACCCGGAGCATAATCGCACGTGTTGCGCAAACGCAGATTAGTGTCACTTTTACTTAAACCCATTACTATTATTTATCACGCGAGTGTGCAGTGCGAAACACGTGAGATTCGGCCGAGGTTCTTATCAGTGCACTCGACGGACCGCGACGGTTCGACGATCAGTTGGATTTTATTAGAACACAAATAGACGGTACAACCCTTGCGGACGTCACACAGCGAGATGTGGTGAATGAGCGGTGGCGGGCTTGTCTTACTTGCGGATGAGGGGTATAGACACGTACGTATCGCGGCTGGTAGTCGTCGTGCTGCGACGAGTGCGGCGGGTGCATGGCGTGCGGCGCGTGCTGCGCGTGCGGCGCGTAGTGCGGCGGCGGGAAGTGCACGGACGTGAGGTCGGGCAGCGAGCCGCCCGGCACGGCCAGCTCGCAGCCCAGCCCGCCGCCCAGCCCGCCGCCCAGCCCGCCGCCCAGCCCGCCACCCAGCCCGCCGCCCAGCCCGCCACCGCCCTCCCCGCCCGCGTACACGCTGTCGAAACAGTCATATGTGCTAAACAAAAAACGTATTACTACTTTACAACAATCACAAATTCAACAATTATTTCAATTTTATATAACAGGCACTTTTGAATTTTCAAGAGAGAGAACTCTCTTTAAATCATCATACTTGTAACAACATCATATATTTGGACCCTAACAAAGTTAAACCACCTATCAATTTAAGGGACGTTGGTAAGAAAATATAGATCACCTATAAAAAGCGGTGACTACGGTGAATAAAAGTCGAGACTCTCCTATTGTAAAAAGAGTATGTTAACAATGAGAGTATGTTAATGTTATAGCATTCTGTGTTCCAGCAATTATATAAAAATTAATACGTATTCGTCACCAACAATTAAGGCGAAATCTAGTCTATGAGCTCTTCGTCAATAATATTTCGTTAATTCAAAAACCTCAAGTTTATTGTGTTTAGGTAGACTTGATTAGTCATATTCATTGTTATTAGCTCAGTATTAATGTTAGGCACTAAAACGAAGTTGTGCACAAATATCCCCATTTGAGATGAATCACACACATTTATAAAAGGTGATTACTATTATGGATACATAACACATCGTAACTTGTATGGAAAAGCCATTCAAGTTGTGATCTTAGGGAGGATAAAATTGCACGTTTTTCCTACTGTCTTCAACAACATATTGTGTGGTGGATACGTACTTATTATTGTTAGGTATCCTGGGTATTTCACATGACGATCTCGGCCGATTTGCGGGGTTCATTGGAGCTAACACATCTAAATGGATGTCACCTGAAATAAATATTAGATATATAATATACAGTTATTGTTCAGAATATATTAATTTAGGTACCTAATGGAAAAGATTTGTTTGGGCAGTCAATTACAGGTATTGTTACATGCAAATGTATATTTGCAAATTTTCATTCACATTATGTATTGACTGAAATGTCATGATTTGTGATTAGTGTGTGTTATGTATGATTTGATTGTTATCATTGAAGTATCAGCAGTCCGCCATAGCAGAGAACGGGGAACAGGGGGTTTCAAGGAAGCATGACCAAAACCAAGCTCCCAAGTGTAATGTGTCGTTTCTATGTGGTTATTATAATTATGTGTGTTAGTCTTTGAGGTATTTCTGTTATGAGTCCTTGTTGCCTGAATTAAATGATTTATTATTATTATAAGATGTCGGGTCGTGGCTCACCTCTCCGGTGGTGGTTCTGATGCGGGTGTAGATGCGGGTGCGCGTGCGAGTGCATGCTGCGGTGCGGAGACAGCGGCTGCGCCACCGCCTGCTGCTCCACGCCACACGACTGGTGGAGTGCCGAGTCCGAGTTTGTACGCCGCCAGTTACTGTCCGGCGGCGGACTGTCAACAACACACACTTAATTTTATCTTAACAGGCTCGTAATCTCCGAAGGGTTAGGCAGAGGTTCCTTTTCGAAATGTGAACACACATTTCGACAGTTTTTTCGTGTGGTCCTTAGGAATAACTTATTTTCATTTACTCTCCCTTGTAAAACGTTTCCATGATTAACTGTTATAAAACGCAGTTAAAACTTGAAGATAGTTACAGAAAGATGATATTAGGTACAAAAGTTCTCCCAAATTAAATAAAAAACGCTAGTTGCGTCAATACTCAAACAGGTGGGGCTCGTTGTCGCGTCCTCTCGCATGCCAGTCACAGTCTTATCATTTGAACGACTAACACTTCAAATTCGCCGCCTATTTCCAAAATCGACATACGTTTTCCAGTTACGGAAGTTACTGTTGATTTTCCCAGCGGCAGCGTTAGTGTGGATTGTCCTTAGGAACAACTGCGGGCTAGGGCAGTATTCTATCCGAAGACTTAACTACACGATAAACATAGTTACTTTAATTAGTTACGTAACATAATTAGAAATTATACTAGTATAATTTCTAATCATACCGATATTCCCAAGACAACATTCCCATCTCTAACCATAGCTAATCTTATCTACATAACATTCACATACTATTATTATGTATTTGCAAACCTGCGTAACAAGTTTCCCTACACAATTGGATATTACGCATTTTAATTTTATTGTAATTTCCAGAAGTGACGTAATATTAAAACATCGCAGACTTCAAGTTCTCAAGAGGTGAGCAGGAAAACAGTTAAGTTATTAAGGTAGGTACAGGTACAAGCTACCTACTTGGTTAGTAGACCATTCATTGGTAATCTCACGGCATTTTTTATTATCACGATTTCGATAATTTATGTATCATTATGTTAGTACCACAATGCAGGTCCTTTAAAAAACGTGAATGCAGTCGTAAAACACGCAGACGGCAAATTAAATTAATACAAGTTCTATAATTTATAATTTAAGCGTGCCGTAGAAAGGACCTGATTTGTTTCATTGCTAGTTTTCGAGGTAACATTGTTGTTCTATAAAACATGCACTGCGCTAAGTGATCTGAAAACTGATTTATGTACGTCAAACAATTAGATTAATTTTGTTTTTTACCTAGAAATAAAAGTTACATCCTCATGAAATACATGGTGTGGTTTCCTGTACCTGTTTGTTGACACGTTGCGCGGTTTAAAACAATTATAATTAAATATGAATGAGGTTTCTTAGAACGACATACAATGAAACTTGAATTAACATGACATGTAAATGACTCATAAAATAGTTTAACTCATGAACTTAGTAATTATTATCAACACGTTCCTATAGTGTAGGAATTAGAATAAATGGTTCGTCCGCAGATTTCCTGCGACTTGAATATTTAAGATAATAATTCAGCATGACTACACTTACGTCACTTTAAGCGTTAGTGACTGATTTAATTATCGTAACCTCGAGGGCTTTAAAGTGCAGCTATATTGATTGAATTATTTTTGAAATAAAGTGTGGTTTATATTGTTCTTCCATTGTCTACCTCACAACAAAAGAACAAACCTAACAGAGCATGAAATAACAAATTAAAGCAAGTTCGATAGGGCGGGTGATGTATTTTGTTTCTTTAAGTCTCAGGAACACTGAGTAACGTAACAGAAAATGTCTGGAAGATCGACTTTCGGCAATATTTGCACATTTGAGTGAAAAGTCCCTAATTAGTGAACTGGCTGTAAGTTTGATGATCAGAACGCTTCATTTGAATTTTCCTGACAGTATGGATGTTAACAAGTTTACCTCAAGTAGACAGTGCTGCCATAGGGGCTGGTATCGTGCCTGCGGTCGGCGGGGCGGCGCATAGGACCGACTGAAGAGGAGGCGCGGCCGCGCTGCCCCGCCGCTCCCGGAGAGCGCGACGGCGACGTGCCGCCGCTTCGGCCCCCGGCCATAGCATACTGGTTCGCTAGCGGTAATTCTTCCGGCTAGGACAAACAAACAACAACACCTTAACAACAAATAAACATTTTTCATATAAGAATGTGGGACTTTACTAAGGAGTCTAAAACAACAGCATTATTTCCGTTTAAGTCCTTGGCACCGGTTCTGCTGGGCTTCCCATAAATTTTAAATCGCCGCGTGCCATGATAGCGGTTAGGTTAGTTTGGCGGGAAATACCAAAACAAATGATGCTGTTTTTTTCTCATATTTTTTCCTACATACATCAATATTTTTTAAAATATGTACATCTAATTGTACTTATGTAAATGTGTCTTAACAAATTGTACTAAATGCAGGTGTTCTGTCATAGTATGCAAAAATATGTATGCAAATGATATAATAAAATTAAATAAAAAAATATATATATATACAATCAACAACACAATTTTTTATGTGTACCTACATATTTTTGCACATTGCACTGTAGGGGTCAAAGAATAACACTAAAATATTTATTAATAATATTCTTTCATTTTTACAGGGTGACATAGCATGTCAAATTAGTACATTTAATACACTACTTCTATATGTGCAGGGAATATTTAAATGTATAAAAATACACTAAGAATATTCTAAAATAAATTAAAATATTTAAAAGGATGCAACATGCCATTTCACTAGGGATTTTTAGTTTTCATTACAATTTCACAAATAAAACAATATAGAAACTAAAGTTTTCTATAAAACCATATTTTTAAGGCACAGAATAATGGAAAAGCAAATAAAAAAATATTAGTTTTTTATAATACTTGGCTAAAACAAGAACAGCACACTATTATAAACTATATGAAATTTTTTGTTAAACCTGTTTAAAATGTGTGAGTGAACAGATGACGTAATTAGCTGTGGTATACAAAAAAAAAATTAGAACACATGTTATAATGTAAATATGAGTTCTACACAGTTTTCTGTTAACAATAATGACTACATGCTATGTTTATTATTACAGGCATTTATTTGCAGGCACGATTCTATTTAGCAATATTCAAGTATGTTCTTTACAAGGTGACAGAGTAATATGCACCCTTATGGTCAATGTTTTATTTTAATTTTAAATTACTGTCTAGCTCATATATTCATCAGCTCTTAATATTTTTCAATATGCCATAACCACAAAAACAATATGGGAAATAAAGAATATACATAAAAACATTTCAGCCAGCTACAACTGCACCACTACTGAACAAATAAAGGTATAGCAAATTCTACCATAAATCACTTAGTCCATCAAGATCTTGCAGGTAATTAACTACCCGAGTAAGTCTTAAAACATTTAGAAACTAATTCTTTGGTTAGAAAATGTAAATAGAATGGCAATGAAATTCCCCATGGTTTTTACTACCTGCAAGATCATAAACTGGTAGATTTACACTATTAGGGACTTTAATGATCAGATTCCAAAACAAAGGAACCTTAATTGTTTCCAGCTCATTGGCAGTAGCTTGTGGTGCAGCCACATTTGGCAGGGAGCCACTGCGGAACGTGCCCAAGCCTTGCTGTGTAGGCCGGAGTGTTGACTCAACATTATCACTAGGCTCAGGAGGCGGTTTGACTCTGGCTACTTTACTTGAATTAACCTGTAATCATGATGCCTAAACATCTCTTGACTGTATTCTCACTATTGACATTATAGATGTGAAAAAAAAATATGATTTATTGCTTTTCCTCAAATTGAATTCGTATTATAACTACACAGAACCCTGTTATTATGAAAACCATTGTTAGTATGTCTAGATTGGCAGTATGTCTGAATTTAAATGTGTGATACTATTATTTTCACTGACAAGGAACTATTGTTATCAGTTATTATTGAGGAATAAGAGTTTAGTTTTCCTTCGTTTCATTAGGAGTTGTAACACTTATATTATTTTAACTAGCTATTGTCTAAGATACCACATAGACTTGCAATTAATATTGACAATGACAATTGTAACTATACACACAGAACTGAAAGGTATTTTGCTATTGAGTTAAATGAAAAAATATGTTCACTTTGTTATTAGGGCGCAATAAGTGTAATGGATTATTGTTTACGTCGGCGGGCACATTTGACGGCCAGGAAGCGACTGCCTGAGTAAATAGGCGACATACCCTTTGGGTTGCGTCGGAAACTTCGCGCATAATCTGTTCAAAAGCAGCTGTTTCCTCTGCTTGTTTTTGATGATGGAGGGCAATTTTTTCACTAAATTTTCTTGGATTCGCCATGTTGGCCAGTAAACATTTATTTTTCTCGTTTTTACATCACAATTTTTAGCGTTCAAAGATCCAAAACGCGCTTGACTGTCAGCCACAGATTTGTGTTGCCATTTTGAAAAACATAGTCATGTACAATATGTTCACAGCACAATGACGTGCATGTGCTTTCTATAGTCGATTTAAGTCAAATCGAATTAATCAAAACATTATAATGGGACCTTATACGATCAATATGAGGGGCAATTCCAGTAGTTTTATGAACGTTAGCATTCTAATCTCAGTCTCAATCTGTCAAAAATATCAACATTTATAATAACACAAAACCACAGACATAATATAGAGTAGCAGACCAAACATTCGCAAAAAATTGAAATATCTGATTAATCAAGTCAATCTGTTGTCAATTTGACTGAGGAAAATCAAAGTATAAGGATATTTTGCGACCACCGTTCGATAAATCTGGCATGAATCGAACCAAAATCACATTTTAATTAATTTAAGTAATTGACTGGTCCGAGGAGTCACAAAATCGAAGTCCAGGCTGACTGGCCTCTTAAAATTCAATAAGTTGAGTTCCACGAAAGAAGTCGTCCGTGGCAATAAGTTGAAATAATTATTATATTGTTAGCAACATTCCAACAACAACTCTCCTACCTAACACACCTTTCTACACCTGTAATATGATGTTGAAATAATAAAGATATATGACTCCGTCACATTCCAGTAGCGCCGCATCTGCGGGGCTTCTTTCTTGGAATGGACTTTAAAAAAAGTCCTTGGCGGGCCTGTAAAAGATTAAAGAAAGAAAAAGATTTATTTCGCAGTGATCAAACACAAACACCAAAAAGAACAAGTTATTATTGATTAGCTATCCTGAAAAAGCGCAGCCAATTAAAACAAAACATTTGGTAGGCCCGTTATGAAAAAAACATAAAGGACATGGATTTATGTGGCCCTGCACGGACAGAGACTTATTTATTACAAAAAAAAAGTATAATCTGAATTTCCATCATGGATTTAATTTCTCCGCATAACTCGGTGGGAAATTTTCAATTTTAAGAGCAGGGCGATGCACGAATTGTCTAGACAAACGTAATACCTAAACCATTTGCAATTTAAGCACATTTCTATCATAGTATGCTTATAGTCGGATTTACACAGTGTATCTAGGTTCCTACATCTTTTTTTTTTCCAAAATACTTTCCTAAAATTAAGTTTAAGCTAATTGTATTTCGCACTTTTTTACAGCGTAAATAAACAACAATATCTGGAATGTTGTTGTATTAGAAACATAGCTCATATTATCAAGTTACGAACAATCGAAAAATAAAAGAAAAAAGATTATGTTTTCATTCATAATTTTTGGTATTACGGAACACATCAAAATTTATCATACATTTTCAATAGCTAGTAGTGTGTCGCGTGGTCGTACTGCTCACGGTAGTAGGTGTGTATCGCTCGGATAAGCACACACATTACCGCAACGTTGCGCCCGCCCGCCCCGGGGGTGTTCCGCGTTTATTGTCAGTGTTTGACGATTACTTTATTATCCTGTGCGTGCGTATTTATTTACTTTCTAAATTGCATTGTATCCTATGAACTTGGATTTAGATCTGCCATGTTATTTGGTATCTAGTAACCTAACCATTCTTACGAACTTTAGCTTTGCTTGCGGACTTATTATAAGTCCGTAAGACTTATTATTTACGATATTTTATATACGATTTGGTTTGGTTGCCGACATGGACTCCGAACGTTGGGATGTATTTAATAGTCAGTATTAGCCAATGATATATTATAAGTCACCTACCTACTGCGTTCCTAGTTACTAAGTGTTTTGCAATAAGTCGCCCCCAAGCAATAAGTCGGTTATCGTTAAACTCAAGTTTTATGGGAAAAATTTATTTTTGTTTATATTGAATAAGTATCTTTTCAAGGAATCGAACGAAGTATTGCGTTCATTGATACACTACTGAAAGCATTATTTTTTTGTGTAATTCAATTACGATGTCAAAATTAATTTATGTTTGGGAAATACTTTGAAATTTAAGAAAATAAAAATGACAAAAATAAAATAAGTAAATTGTTTCAGTAATATACACATAATGCAGTAAGTTTGTTAAAAATGTTGATACGTAACATTACAATACGGACTTTTCTAACGTCATTTCTTAATAATTTCCGCCCGCGGCTTCGCCCATGTGGAGTGTTGATGAAATGTAGTCTATGTTCTTCCCCAGGCTTCAAACACAGTTCAGCGGATTAGCCGTGAAACGTCACAGCCCGATTTGGGCACCATCTGCGGTATCCGTCGTTCTTATAGTGGTAACTTTTGAACCATCCGTCCAAATGAATAAGTGTGAAAGACAAAGTTTATCTACATCAAACGCCAAACGCGTTAAAGGTATTCATTTTGATGAGAATTATAAAATGACTAACTGGCGAAATGTGGTTGTACTATAGCTACACCTCTGATTAACCCATTGGGGAAACAAGGCGTGATGTTATGTTATGTTTATGTTAACAAAATAATCTAAAATGTGTATTGTAAAAACAAAAAAGCAATTCATTTATGGCTCACTATTTTGGCTATAATAGCTTCCACATATAAGGAAGGTAGTTCCACATATAAGCGGCTTTTATTTAGAAACGTTTATGACAAACAATCCCACGATACATTATCTTCATGTACTAGGTCTACACGAACACGATACGGCTTAGGCAGCACACGACAAGATAGCTCTCTGAGGGCTGGATTTTTTTCGACTTACTTTAGACTTATCATTATGTTATCGACAAATCACACTAAATCTTTATAAATTATAGTCTATATGTTATTCTGATGTGTAGGCTATATTACTGTTAAATTTTATCAAAATCCGTTCAGTCGTTCTTGCTTGCAAGAATAACAAACATCCATCCATCCATCCTCACAAACTTTCATGTTTGAAGTAGGATAGTAGGATTTCAAAGACGATACGGGTTTTTTATTTTATTTAATGTTGTTATTTTAGACTAACACTTCGCCCGCGACTTCGTCCGCGTGGATTTCGAAACAAAAAGAAAAGAAGCCTATGTTCATCAGATATAATTTCGGCTTCTAATAGTAAAACAATTTTTCAAATCGGTCCAGTAGTTTCGGAGCCTATTCAATACAAAGAAACACTCAAATCATTCCTCTTTATAATATTAGTGTAGATTGAAACAGTATTAGTGTCGTTATAAAACGTTGTCGTCGAAAACGATACCAGGGGACACATATTTATTTATTTATCAATAATTTACTTTTAAAAAGCTTGTAAGTTCGGTTTCAGCTTACTCAAAATAAGTCGACAATAACCACTTTCTAACATTTACTAAGAACTGCACGATTCATTTAAATTCAATACTATGCGCAAAACAATTTTTTAAATTCCCTACAATAAAAGTGTTATTTATAATATCTTTGTAAACCACACTACGAAAAATGAAAAATTAATTACTAAGATGTATCCCAACCCGAATGACGATAGATAGCGTAGCATCTTATTGAAGCGATAGCGGATAAAATAAATGGACAATCGATTTGTGATTACAACAGTATCACAATAGTTATGCTTGCTCGCTTTAAAATAAGTCAAAATCATAAATAACTGGTGGACGTTTTTTTGGAAGTTTGTTTACTCATAACATGACTTAGAGAGTGAGGGTATAGAGAGTGCACCTGAGTCTGCGCACACACTTGTGCGGTTTACTATATTGTGGCCGAAATCGGTAAGGATAACGTAACGGACGTAACCAGGTTTGATGCAATACCCCTGATATGATGGTAATATCTAAGATGGCGAATTGTATTGATGCCTCAATAATCAGTTTGTCTAAATTAAGTAGATAGTACCTATGTAATAATGGCTAACTAGTTTAAATGATATTCATATTCATTAAATTGTCTGTAGCACATTCATAACCATTCTGTATCGAGCTCAGTACTAAAACATTTCATATTGTGTCGCATTTACTTTGCTTGCAAGGATTGTAATGTTATTTTTATTGTGTAATCAAACTTCTTGCCTCTAGAATACGATTTCATCAAGATTATCATCTTATGCACGGTATTACATATAAAAAGCCAAATCATATAAATCAGAGTGTTTAGTGTGGATCTTTGACACTCTTACTACCATAGTTGTATTATTCGTTCAGTCGATAATATATGGTCACCTTTATCACGTTTAGTTTATTTTTATTTTTAAAGATGAATCAATAATAACAATGATATTTATGAAGTAAGAACATAACAACATAAATGTTTATACAAAATCCTTGTTTTTTATTTTTATTATTCTTAGCTCAAATGCTATTATTTATATGTACGCTTATCGCGTAAATAGGTATAAATTTTTGGAGTATTTGTCTTTTATTTTGCATAACACTTTATTAAATGACATGTAAAATATTACTTAGAGAGCAGTGGTGGCCCAGTGGTAACGACCGCGACTTACGAGTTGTGGGTTGTAGGTTCGAACCCAGACTAGCGCATTACTTTGTGTAAATTATTTCGTCACCACTGCTCTCAAAACGGTGAAGGAAAACATCGTAAGGAAACCGGCATGTCTTAGAACCAAAAGTTCGAAGACATGTGACATCTACCAACCCGCACTGGGCCCGCGTGGTGGATTACGGTCTACTCCCTCTCACAGAGAGGAGGGCTGTGTCCCAGCAGTGGAAACATTATTGGCTGGAATGGATTATAATTATCATAGTATGTTTTTTTTAGTTTAGTGTAAGGAATATGTAAAAACTAATGTCTTCTGTCTTCTTTATGTACATAAATAAGACAGAAGAAGCCTTAGTTTTTTAAAGTGGAGACCAAAGGAATAAATAATCTCATACAGGCTTGACATGAATAAAGACAATAATAATAAATATTCCTATAATTTATATTTACACGTCGTCGGCCGGTTCTCCTCAAAGACCGCGCGCGATGCCGATGTATAGGTACCATAAGTAATTTATTCAAGAACACCTACAGCAAATAGGTACGTTCAATATTGGTTTACAAAAGTATTTAGGAAAGGGATGTATGACTTATCTGCTAGACTTTCTCTACAAGGCCTAGATCTCGAAATATTCTTACATGTTGAGATACAGGCATTGTAAAGATATTTCTAAAAAACGCATTGCTAGTCCGTAGATTTACAAACGATTCCCCAAAGTAGTCAGCAAAAATAAAGCAAATAAAGCATGAACATACCTAATTACTAATATATAGGAATATCTTCCGAGTCGTTATGAATGAATGGAGGTACAGTAAGTACAGCACAGCTAATAATAGCTATCCTACCTATCTACTCACATAGACACACACTCACTCTCGCTCCCCTTCTTTTGTCAAACAGACATAGCAATATTCCGGACGAATTTTGTACTCGACTCGAAGTTTTATTACGTGCTTGGTACGTCGGCCCCTTAAGGCTTCACCTATGCTGCCATCAATGACTTTTTTTCAATACAAATTTTAATTTGTTCGAGAAGAGACCTTTTTTTTTGTTCCTGGTTGGAAAATCCTCATGGATGTCCTTCGCCCTGGGGCGGGCGGAGGGGTCTGTCAGACTCTTACTGACTAAAAACCACCCCGGTGTTCCATCTTACACCTACGTCGGGGTCGCGGGAACATATGATTCTTCCGCAACCCCGACTGGTGCTGGCCTGCCTCGGCGGGCCTCCTCGTGGGAGGGGGAGTGAGGTGTTAGACTCCCCCCGCAACGTCTAAGAGGGGCGCGCGTGGAACACTACGCGCCGCCACCTCGGGTCCTGATGTATGGGGGGCGGTGGACGTCCCCGAGTCCGCCGTCCCATTTAGAGGGGCTGGAATAGGGCGTTGTCTGCCCTTCGCCTACGACCAACCCCTTGCACCTTGCGACGGGTCTGATGAATGGCCCCGTCGTCTACCATTTTTCGGACGCAGAGGATAGGGAGAGCGGCCAACGACATACCGACACTCCTCTTCCCCTGCGGCCCCACCGCGTCCGCCATCATACGGTGGCGACCCCGTTAAGGCCGCGGAAGGTAGGGAGAATGTCTCACCGCAATACCGGCACTCCTCTCCCACCGCGGCCCCAACACAGATGCGATGTCGCCCATCAACACCACAATCTTGGCCGCTACGTCGTCGGCTTGTCAGCAAAAGCCCTGACGAGCGGCCCCTCCTCGGGTTCCTCTTAGCTTCACCGTGGGGGTCCAAAACACGGCTGCTGAGCCCCCCCCCCCCCCCCCCCCCCCGCTTCGTCAATGCGGGAACCCACCGGGGGGGATCGAGTTGAGACCCTGAGTTGAGTTGGTAATGTCATAGTCTATACTCTATGGATCAATTACAGCGCATTTTTTGACACCGTTCAAATACTGGTGAAAATTAAGATTTTCATGACGTCCGCTATGATTGTGATGGAAATGGTCTTCAAAGTAACCGTATTATATGTAAGTATTAGTATGTACTATATTTATTTATTTTTCAGCAAGAAAATAAATAAATAAAGTACATTTTAATTCCATGCGTGAAACCGAGCAAGATTTGGCACTTTTGATTTGACATTACGCCTGCTGTTTGAAGTTGACATTGACACTAAAGTCTTGAGTAACCGACTTTGTGAAGTCTATTTGTATTTTACTTAGTTTAGGAAATCTAACAAGATCAAACAGAAATGAGTGCGCGCGAATACATTAGCTAACGACATTATCCATTTAAGCGTTCCTTAGTACATTAGTTGTGCGGAAGATTCATTGAGTGGAAGACCATGGAAGAAAAATATATTTTAACTCTAGACATAGGCACTAGCACTATTCGCTCTTTTATTTATAATTCCAGAGCCGAAACTGTTGGAAAAGCGGTAGATCAGGTATAAAAATTTAAAGAAAATGTCTTAAATATTATTGCTTTCTATAAAATTTCGTAGCAAATGGTACGTAATTTCGTATGTTTGTTATAATTTTTTTTTTGAGCCAGGGTTGTTCATAAATTTAAACTGAAATGAAACACTGATATTAATTAAATATACTTATTTTATTTCATCATTTAGGTAGTACTACATTATCCGCACCCTGGTTTTGTTGAAATTGATCCAGATGAACTATGGAGCTCTGTAGTCAGTGTGGTACAAAAGTCATTGCGAGGTGAGTGTCAACTAAATGAAGTTATAATTAAGATAATGCTTGTATATTTCTAATTCAAGTATTTTATAATCTTTTGAACAATAACAAAAAGTGAAACATTTAATAGCTGTGGCAAATAATGATACGACACTTGTACTGAATAAACTGGTGTCTTAAAACTATGGTAAGATAATTTATCAATTAGTTAATAGTATTATGAACAACAAAAGTGGCAAAACTTGTTGAATATGATCTGTTGTTTACTATTTATAAAATAATTAAATACATGTCGCTATGATCTATGATTCCTCATTATTTTTATTTTATTTTAAAGAAATTAACAAAATAATGTATAGACCAGGAAAAGCAGATCTGATCAGAGTCATCAAAATATTATGATTTTTGGTTAGAGGATCATCTTAGTTTGCCCATCAAGTTCATCTCTAAAAGCCAACATACCAAATCAAATTAGATACCAATTAGGCAGGCATTAAGTCTGTTGCTGCCAAATCTGTCCAATTCAACTTCAGTACAAAAAAATCACTCAGAACTGTGGTACTTACATAACATAGATAAGATAAGAGGATTGATAATTTTATTACATGAAGCCATCTTGTCACTACAAATTAATTACTAATTATAAGACTTATTAGTTTTTTTTTCAGTAAGATTATTATTTGTTTACAATGATAACTCAATGGACAATTAAATAAATCTCACAGCATTTCACAAATGAATATTAATGACCTAGTTGACAAATTAAATTATTTATAAGTTTACTTAAATACATAACTAAAAGATTCCATAAAGGCCTTTAAGGCATATATGTGATTCCTTTTAGGCCTGTAAGGCCTTTCTAGCTTTATACTGTTAGTTTCAAGATTTTATTTGTCAATTATTTTATCCTAAGCTCTTTTTCATAGATGCCAATCTTATAGCAGGACAAATGACAGCCATGGGCATATCCACACAAAGAGGCACATTCATCAACTGGTCCCGCAAAACTGGCAAACCATTCCACAAGTTTATTACATGGAAGGATCTTAGGGCTGATAAACTAGTCAAACAATGGAATGCTTCATTCACATGGAAGGTACATTTTAGGCAAATATCCACCAGAGTAAAAAAAAATAATTAAAGTAGTTTTAAACTTTATTGACTTAATAAAGTTTTTTTTTTTTTTTTTTTTTTCAGTTAGTCAAAGCAAGTGCCTACATTCTGTATCTTATTCTAAGGAGCAAACGATTTAAAGCAGGAAGTGTATTTAAATTTATGAACACTCAGGTGAGTTAAATGAGTAAATTAAAATATTAATCTTTTGCATGCTTACTTCCTTATTCAATAATAGCAATCTCGTCATAGTGAATATTTGGGAAATGTAATGATTTCCTAAAACATTTCATTGTATTGAGTTCAATCAGCAGCATTTGCTGGTTGATATCAGGTTGTATGTTGATCAAAATATGATTTGCGACCTTAACAGATATGTGAGAATTAAAATCATAAAAATCATCATAACGATTCCAATGGCGCGAATATGAACATTATTGAAAGTACGTAAACCGCGCGAAAAATGCCGCGCTTAAATTGATAATTCATTGTTTGGACGCTTAATACCGAAGGTTACCAGATATTGCACTGTACAAAAGGATTATAGGAAGTGATGATTCCTCCAGGAAGTACTTATAACTTAATGTAAAAAAATATGTACCTAATGTATGTATTTCTCTTATATTTAGGTTCAAACTTATACCTTATCTATTGATAAAAATGAAATGCTGTTCGTTGGTAGGTACGCGCATCGCTTGAGAACGGATGGACTACAGAACAGGAAATAGTTTGTGATTTGTATATTTTGTATTAGAACGAGTGTCGCCGCTTGTCTCCCACTCTTCAACTTCACTACAAACAAGAGACCAATACCTATGCGAATTACGCACACAAATAAACCACACGCACTTAGATCGCGATTTGCTATAAATTGGTTGTCATACTAACGCAAACACTTCCGATCACCGTCCAGTAGTCATGAAACTGGTCCCCCGCATAGGTCTGCCCGATTCCACCCAACCCCTTCCCAACAAAGTGGTAACGGACTGGAGGAGAGTAAGCGATCGCTTAAAATCCACCACGTCCCCCCACTTGGACCCAATCCCCGATCATTTTGACTCTATCGCTGACACGACGGCCGCGATCGACTCATTCACAGCTCACGTACAATCAGTCCTGAACGATTGTTCAAGGGAAATTCCAGCGACGGATGACCGTCGCTGGAAGTTGCCGGACGATGTACGCGAACTGTTGAATGAGAAGAACGCGGCTGTCCGTGCCTACAGCAACTTCCCCTGCGACGCGAACAAAGCCCATATGCGTTGCTTACAGCGTACTGTAAGAACACGCATAGAGGAGCTGCGTACCGCCGGCTGGGACAAGATGTTGAGCGAACTAGAGCCCACCCACCTAGCCTTCTGGCAACTCCAGAGGAAGCTCAGATCCGGAGAAATAGTCTCCATGCCCCCCCTGATCCGTCCCGACAAGACCATCGCCTTCGATGATGTCGACAAGGCTGAGCTTCTAGCCGACAGTCTAGAAGTCCAATGCTCGCCTAGCTCTCAACCAGTAGACCAAGCTCACCTCTCTGAGGTCGACGCTGAAGTCGAACATAGAGCCTCCCTCCCTCCCGTCGAAGACCCAGAGTATCCACTGCCCCCAGTCACGCCCGACGAAGTGCACGACCTCATCAAAGGTCTTAAGGCTCGTAAAGCCCCCGGCTCAGATGGAATCACCAATAGGGTATTCCAACTTTTCCCTGCCCACCTGATAATGCTACTGACCACCATCTTCAATGGTGCTCTGAGCAACAACATCTTCCCACAGGCATTCAAAGAAGCCACCGTCATCGGTATCCCGAAGCTCGGCAAGCCAAAGTCAGAGCCTAGTAGTTACCGCCCCATCAGTCTGCTCAATGTCCTCGGCAAAATCTATGAGAGGCTTATTTATAAGCGCCTCAGAGACTACGCCGAGACAAAGGGCCTCATCCCCAACGAACAGTTTGGTTTTAGAACCCAACACTCGTGCGTTCAGCAGGTCCACCGTATAGTCGAACACATCAACTTCGGTTTCTAACGAGGTTTGATGACCGGTGCTGTCTTCTTCGACATAGCGAAAGCGTTCGACAAAGTCTGGCACAACGGCTTATTATATAAGCTGTACCAACTCGGCGTGCCAGATCGTCTCGTGCTCATCTTACGGGACTTTTTGTCGAACCGCACCTTCCGTTATCGCATCGAAGGAGCGCTATCTTCCCCCCACCCTATTCGCGCAGGAGTCCCTCAGGGCTCTGTGATCTCTCCTTTAGCTTTCACGCTATTCACCAGCGATATGCCCAAGTGCAGCAAGGCGCAGTTGGCCCTGTTCGCAGACGACACGGCCATCTACTACACCGGCCGTGATGAAAATTCGATAGCTCGCATTCTCCAAACCCAAGTGAACAAGCTTGGTGCTTGGTTTAGAAAATGGCGAATCGAAGTCAATCCCGACAAAAGTCAAGCGGTTCTTTTCTCAAAACCGCGTCGCAACCCCTGCCCCCCTCGACCGATCACCATGTTCGGCAAGCCGATCCCTTGGGAGAAGCGAGCCAAATACCTGGGTGTCGTACTAGACGAACACCTCTCTTTTTCAGAGCACATTAAGGCGGCTCGTTCGCGCGCCGCCTTCGCTCTAGGTAGACTTCACTTTGTCCTCATTGCACGTAGCAAATTGTCATTATAGTGCAAAATGCGTATCTACACAGCGTGCATCCGCCCGATCATGACCTATGCCAGTGCAGTCTTCGCACACGCCAAGCCCGTTCGCTTCAATAGAATGCAGACCCTCCAGAACAAGTTCCTCCGTAGGATAACAGGCTCCCCCTGGTACGTTCGCAACGAAATCCTCCACGTAGACCTCAGGATTCCCACTATCCGTCAGTTCATGAAACGCATTTCAAAGCGTTTCTTCGAGACCGCCGCGAATAACCGCAACCCTCTGCAGGCTTAGCATGGCGTTTTCTGTTTCTACTCTACTGTAGAATAGAAATCGCTTTCTACGCTCCTCGAAATCTCTTTTTCGCGAGCACGAGGACACACTTAGACTCAGGTTGCTTTATAGACAGTGATTTTCCATAGCAACGGGTTAGTTGCTAGTGATGTGTATAACTACCCATTTTTACCGTACAATTGCGTTTCGTTTCTGTGTAGACAGTAGAAAACTTTCTACTGTCTACACAGAAACGCCATTTTTGTCTACTCTTCCGTCGACAATACGCTTCTCTAGGGCGCTCGTGCTAAGCCTGCTGGTTGTGAAAGCCGCTAGTTATATTCCCTCCTCCATTAGTCATGTCCGCCGTCCCAAGCATGTCCTCACCGATCCCGATGACCACATAACTCTCATTCAGGAGAGCAGTAGGGCCACCAGTACAGTGCACAAACACAGACCGACATTCCGACCTCGCCGCCGAGGTTCCTCGCGAAGATCCCGACGTAATTGTCCCCCCCGACCCTTGCTCGACGAAGTGCCAGCCCGCGCCGTAGCTGAGCCTGTAGCTTTAAATTCCCCAAATAATAATAATCAACAAAACTTGATCCAGCCTGTCCCATCTTGCTGTCCTCCCGTCAGCGACGCCCTAAGCCGAGGTCCGTACCCCACAGGGGGTGCCCTTAGCGAGCGTTCGCTTAATAATATAAGTAGTTTTACGCCCCTGGCTGGAGGCTTTGAGTCCGCTTAAGGCAGCCACAGGATAGTCCGGTTAAGTAGTCACGACCTCTCAAGGTCAACTACGAGATGCCATTAAAAAAAAAAAAAAAAAAAACGCAAACACTGCGCTCGACGCGACGTACTTACACTCACGACCGCACAAAAGCAATTTATTTCTCATACATCTTACGGCTACCAAAAGATCGATTATCTATATCGATAAAAATATTGTAATTATTTTTATCGATATAGATGATCGATCTTTTGGTAGCTTATATAGTTTTTGGTAGTTTATATAAATAACAGTGTAAAGTTAGGTGGAACATCCGATAAAGCTGCGAAATTCAAACTTTCTTTAGTTTTTTGCTAATTGCAGCTGTTTTACGTCATTAATGCTTGGAAAGACATGGTATCAAATTACGTAACACATTTTCGTAAACGATTACGACAAATTTGTTGCCTTTTGTCAGTTCAACAACATTCATTGCGTTATTTACATTGTTGAGTAGATTTTTTATCGAACTTATGAAGCAATGGATAGCAATCTGTTTAAAAACGATTCAGATTCAGATTGATCATGTATTACGCAATCAGGGTAATGGACTACAGCGAGTAAGTAAGTAAATAAATGACACAAGTAAAATGTACAAGAATATTTTAATATTGAACAATAATTTAAACTCAATTTCCATGTTGATGGTATTATTGTCCCTGAAATAATACGAATTTATTAAGTAACATGCGCTTGCTATCATTTAAATTGGATTTTTTCGAAATAAAGTTCATTCTTAAATTTATATATTTTCCGATAATAGCTAGCTAGGTCTGTAACAGGGCTCGCTGTAGGAATTAATCCTACCTGATGATTACTAATGTTGCCAAATAAGTCAGTTCCGACGAAACTGCGTAAAATCTTTGTTGCCAACATATGTTTGTTAATATTCCGGAGATTGTCGGTATAAATCTTGATAACTGATTCCGACGTTTTACATATTGTTCTTTCGAAGAGTACAAGAGACCTCCATTATCTTTTGCTACTATAAACTTGAGGTCCGAATTTACTTCATTTGACAACAGTGCTCCAACACAAATGTCACAATCAATTTTTTAATCCATTCAATTCTACTAGTTGCACAGTTTTCTTGTATCAGGATCTGCTGGAAACCTAAACATAAAAATGTAAATGTTTGTTTTCATTATACCTGTGTCTAAATTAATAACCCACAATAAACAATAATTGGTGGTTATAAACAAAGTTATATTATTTATAATATTACTGATAATAAACATATTTATCTAACACACATACTTAATATAGACATTGTATTCAACTTGGTACAATTCTATCAATACACATGGATTTCGCAGAATTTCAGCTCCGGCTCGGCATACGCGACTTTCGCAGTGAACGCAATACATTGCGCGATCACTAATCTAGTACAAGATGGTACCCATGCATTGCAAGCAATTTATAATTTTGCATCTGTTTGCGATTGTATCGTTTTTGTCTACAAACTACATAATACTATTGTAATAATTACAAATATCACTTGTATTTTAAGGATTTAGGATTTACCTGTGAAAAGAAATCCCTTCCCGGGATACACTATACCTGGTTTCTTTTCCGACACGTTATAAAAGCGAAAGACGGCTTTTTTCCGCAGAGCTTCGCACGTTGTCACAATTTGAGCGCGACTGTTGGCCGGTGAACCAAACTTCGGTTGACTTATGAGCGTTTGCTCATAAGTGCGGCGCGCCTGCCTCGCCCCCAGGCCCTTCTAACCTCTTCTTACCTGTTCTGTGTGCTGGACTACAGAACAGGTAAATTTATCTGTTCTTTGGGCTGGACCGATTAGGCTATTTTTTTTTTTTCAAAATGTTCGTAATAGTTCGAAATAGGTGTTTATGGAGAGATAAATTGAAAAGATTCAAATTCGGGAAAAACTGAAATTGATTTCTATGGGATTTTTATATGAACTCGTGAATTTTGGACACGATCAGCTAGTGTTTATAAATGTAACCAAGTCGGGTTAGTAACACCAATTATAACTATAGAACGGCTGGACTGATTTGTATGATTTTTGGTTTGTTGGATTTGTCCCCGTCTCGAATATCAGAATAACTATAAAAATGTGGGAAAAATTGTGAACAAAAATAATGAAGATAACATTCTGAGGCGGTACGAACTTCTGCACTGTTATTATAACTTATTAAATTATAAAACTTTGTTGACACAGCCGCGTTGTTCTTATAACTAAACTACGCAACAGATTTTGATGCGGTTTTCACACCATTTATAGAATTTATCCCAGAACCAATCAGCCTAGCCTTTGTAGTTTAATATAAATAAATAGGCTGCCTCGTTGGTCTAGTGGTCGCAAGAGCTACTGCTGAGCACGAGGTCCTGGGTGGATTCCCAGGTCGGGTAAAGTGTTATTCGGTTTTTCTACATAGAATTTCTCAGTAGCAGCCCGGAGTCTGGATTTGTGCCCGGTTGATGGCAATAGGCTCGCTCCCTATTACATGGGACTTAAGCATAACTGGCGAAATGTGGGTGTACTAAAAGGTACCTTCTGGGATTACAGGCGTGATGTTATGTATGTGTTATATAAGCATGAATCAATATTAAACTTACCTATAATAAAGAAATATTGATGTTTTTACAAGTCGATGTTGTGTAGCTATATCTTTTGTTGGAGATCTGAAATAAATAAGTCGTATATTCTGCGAAGCAGGGGCGGGTCGCTAGTATTAAATAAAAATACTTAGGTAGGTACATAGGTACTTACATTGTGTGCCGTACCTAACAGCGCTAGCGCAAAGTTTAAGATGGGTGATTGCTTTAGGCAGTGTTCTGAGGGTGTTCAAATTGTTATAAATCCTCTGTCAAGTTCAATTGCATGCATTTCTCCTTGTGTGTCATAAATGTAAATAAAGCCTTTTAAGGTAAACATGTGCAATATGATTCTATAAGGGGCGACAAACTTATAAAAACACTTTGTTGCCCGGCTCGGCCGTGTCGAATCGAGCCAAATCATGTCTGGTGTAGTATGCCTCGCCATGTTGGACACGCGTTGTAATGACTATCTTGTGGCTAATGCGATACACGGACTTGTTCCAACTCACACTTTATCTACCAGACATAACAATTGCCTTGATCACATTCTGCTTAAGTCTACACTACTGCCACATCTTTAGTCATTGAAACATATATTACAGATCATACGCCAGTTATGCTTTCTTTGGAACACGTACGCCCAAAAAATAAACCACTAAAATAGACTACCTGGCGATCAAAAGTGAGCTGGAGACTATTAATTTTACCGAAATACTTCAATCACAAGATGCAAATGAAAGCACTAATAAGTTCATATCACTCTTAATGTCTGTAATAGATAAGCACACACAGTTAACTAAAGTCCCTAGAAGAAAAAGAAGCATAAAGCTCCTACGATGTATTGCACATAGAAATGGACTACACAAAAAGTTGTATAAGACCCCTACTAATGTAATCCTGAAACTAACCTATACGCGGTATCGTAATTATTGTAATCGCCTTCTACGAAAGCTAAAAAGCGAGTATGACAAAAATCTAATTAATTTGCAGGTAGTAATCCTAAAGCCCTATGGAATGTTATCAAAGACATAACACATACTAGAAAAATTTAAACTTCGCCTTCTGAATTGCTAAATATTCAAAACAATCCCAATTTAGCCATTAATCATCTATGCTCATTTTTTACAAATATTGGTCGGAACTTAGCAAACAAAATAATATCTACGAATCAAAATACGCAGTCACATCCATCTCAGAATAAATCAGCTTGCCCTGTTAATTAATTTGTTCCCATGGAGACAGACGACACTGAGGTTGAATCAGTAATACTGCAGTTGCGTAGAAACTGTGCAACGGGGTGGGATAAAATATCTTCCAATCTGCTAAAACAGTGTAGGAACACTTTGATAGCCCCCATTACACACATATTTACACAAGTCTATAAACACAGGTGTTTTCCCTCAATCTTTTAACAATGCTCTGATTCAACCAGTACATAAGGGAGGGGAAAGAGACTGTGTCAATAACTTTAGGCCAATATCAGTGTTGTCCGCACTATCCAAAATGCTTGAAAAAATCCTGAATTCCAGACTGAACGGTTTTTTAGACAGATGCAACATTATTGCAGATAATCAGTATGTTTTCCGAAGTGGGATATCCACTGAGGATGCCGTACTGGATCTGACACAATTCATTGCAAGACAACTGAATAGTAAAAATAAATGTCTTGGCATCTTCTTAGACATGGCGAAAGCCTTTGACACGGTCTGTGTCCCCATCATACTGTCTAAACTTGAGGCCGTGGGTATCAGGGGAAAACCTTTTCATATGTTTAAGGACTATTTGACTGATAGGACTCAACAAGTGCGAATTGGTTCCTATCTCAGTAATGAGCAAGTTGTCAATTTTGGAGTGCCACAGGGCAGTGTTTTAGGCCCAACACTATTTAAAATCGATATAAATGACCTCTGTAAAATGTCCACACCAAATGCAAAAAATTATACGTACGCAGATGATACTGCTATCGTGATACATGGTTCTTTTTGGGCTCTCGTAAAGCAAACTGCTGAAGATTGCCTTAGGAGAATAATGGGTTGGTTCAACTCCAACCTACTGACACTTAATGTAGATAAAACATATGTGGCCTTCAAAATAAGGAAACGTAACAAGCAACCTGAGTAAAAATATAACCCCTGTCAGTGTTGTCAGACATTTAATTTTTTCAGAAACATGATCTTTTTGTTTAAAACTCTCAGAGAATCTGCATCACAACAGCTTCTTATCAAAATCTACATCTCATTGTGTCAACCTGTCATAAACGACTGTATCCCAGTGTGGGGCGGTGCCTCAAAGACGATGTTTCTAGTCCTCGAGCGAGCCCAAAGAGCTGTTCTGAAGGTTATCAATAGGAAGCCTTTTAGATACCCAACAAGGCAATTGTACTCAGAATATCAGGTCCTAACTATGCGACAGCTTTTTATACTCGCATCCACTCTAAGAAGGCATCGAACATTACTCCCGACTGTTAATACTGATAGACGCAGACATCCACCACCTTGCCCAAGTGTCCCACACAGCACAAAATTTGGAAGGCGACAACATTATGTCTTAAGTTTTATATTTTATAACAGACTAAACGAAAAAACGAATATAGTAAAGCTTAGCAGTCATGAAGCCAAAAATAAGTTAAAAATGTACCTACTTCAATTGGATTACGAAGATACTGAAAATCTAATGACCCTTCATGAATAAACCTACCTACCACACAAACACATACATTTCCTCACTTACTTCACCACTACAACATTTCACACACATTCCTCTATTTCACCACTCATTTATTTATTTAAATTACAATTATAACACCTTTACAGACGTATCCAAGGCGATGTTATAAGTCACAATGTCTTAGGGCGAATTTCACCCAATGAAACCGAATGCGATCATCGATCATAACAAAAACTATACGGTACGTGTAAGATCTGTGCCGATCGCGCTCTTTTCTACTGGCGAAATCAGCCCTAAGTAGATACACAAATTTACAAAGAATAAAATAATATGACCGCGATCATAATTATAAAGTGCTAAGTTAACAATTATAACAAATTTAATTACTATGTTTAAAGCATCAGACCTCCCTCAATTATGATTTGTGCCATTTTAATGAATTTCGGCAGGCTGTGTCCGAATATGTCCTCCGACACCGTAACCACATTAATAATACGTGCGGCTCGTGACATAGGGGTAAACTTGAGTAAGTTAGTCCTAACCGCTGGCACGACTAAGACAGCGGGGCCGCGGCGGCGCGCACCTACGCACCCGTCCGGCATATTTACTCATATTTACACACATACCCACATCCATACCTCATATCTTCAAACTCACTAGCAAAGCCTTGCACTCTTTAATGGTACTTACTTAGATGAAAAATATATAGTAGTGACGTGCAAATGTTATAATATATTATGAGAATGTCAATAGCTGAACACTATCCCCTGAGATACAAGTTCCCGCCTAGTTCAGAGGCTAGGGTCAATTCGTTGTGCACCTTATTGTGATCACCACAAAATTTGTTTAAATACTTGTCATGTACCTATTTTATACTTATAACTTTTATGGTGAATAATAAACTATTGTTATTATTTTATTATTCTCTCACAATCACAAACACAGTACAAAGTCAAAGTAACACTTAATCAGAGACTGGTGTCTGTAGTAGGTAAAACCTGTAATAAAGATCACCAGGCTTACCCTCCATCGGACACTCAGTGACCTATGACTGTTTTAAATGGACACACGTTAAACATAATAAAGAACTATTACAAATTAATAATAACAAGAGTGAAGCAAAATGGAATAGAAAATAAAAAACTAATGTAAAACAATTTTGATGGCAAATTGGAGTGAGTATGTGTGAGTGTGTGTCGGTGAGAGTGAGAGTGAGTGTGTGTTTGTGTGTGTGTGTGTTTGATGTGATTGGTTCATGTGTATGACTTGAATATCGTTCTATACTCGTTAACGTTACCTTAAGGGTTTTAATTAACGTTCTGTCGCATTGTAATCAATACCTTGAAGCCACAAACAGACTTTTTCTTGCACTCTGCCCTAGAAAGAGGATATATTAACAGCTGCTTGTTCATATTATTATATAAATATGGACCCAGGAAACCGTAAAAATTATGAGCCAGACTGAAATTATATCTGTTTGTCCTGCAGACATCGGTGGTTCTTCTCTTACCGGTGATTGTTTTGGGGTCGTAAAAAAGTTCAGAATGCTTCATAATAACTGTTAAGAGAATAAAAATTTGTCTAACGGTCAGTATAAGGTCAGTACCCTACCGTGTGATTTTAGACAGCAGATTGTGTCTGACACACCCCTCCGCCCGCCCCAGGGCGGAGGATATCCATGAGAATATTCACTATTTAATAACGAACTGCATCAATATTTTGTTTTAATCATTTTTTTTGTTATATTATTAAATATTACCTATCGATCCGCCAGATTTCTTTACAATAATTCCGGAATAAATTCTCAAAATGGTGGTGAACACCGGCATCAAAATCCGTTGCGGAGTTTAAAAGAACTAAGCCAGCGATCACAACGACAGACAAAAATAGCAACTTCGTTTTATACTATGTATCAATACTTAGAGGCCGTATTGTCTATAAATATTCAATTGCAGTGTAAATTAAAGAAAGCAATATCAACAATGTAACGTCATGCGGCACTCTTTCGGCAAGAATGTGTCTAATTTTAGAACTGTACTAATAGCTGTATAGCTAGGACAACTGTGATAATTAATGAAGTAGGCGTAGAATAAGACAAGACTTTTTGTCTTATTTCTTTTCAGTAGGTGGTGTCAAGTTTATTTTTGACGTTACAGGACTAGGGCCTAGATAATAATATATTACATCTTTCCTCTTAAATATTGCTAAATATTTTTTACAGGAAGTGTAACGTCGCGCGTCGGTCGGTTTTATTTCCTCTAGAATTAATTTGGCATCCTCAGTGGACGAAGTAGATTTGTTTTTTGTTTCTATCAGAAACCTAGCCATTGCGAGTGGCGATTACAAATGTTTGCCAAAAGGCCAAATATAGGTTACTATGCCGTAAACGTTAGAAATCACGTGTTATAAGCTCGAAATAAATACGGGATATGTGGCAAAACAACTGTTTGACCCAATGCGGCAAAAGAACATGCAATCTATGCTATTCACGCGTATGTTTAGCTATTTTTAACATAGATGATTGTTTTCAGACATGCTTGAGATTATACTGGGCGTTCCAAAACGTGCCTGCATTTAAGACTGCCATACAAGATGACGATGCACTCTTTGGAACCTTGGATACGTGGCTTTTATATAAATTGACAGGTAATAATATCCTCCTACACAGATTTTGTAAATAGAAAAACAAAGGCTATTTTTAAAGTGCGTGCGGCGATAATTTCCGTGATTTCCGACTAATCTGTTTCCCATTTTCTTTTGACTGTCGTATAACTGCCCAAGTACAAAAAATGGTAGCTTCAAACAAAAATATTCAGTAACATCATGCTGTTATCACTTGTTCTCAGTGATACTTATTGCAATGTCCTTCGAGACGACTTGCGACAATGTTGCGAACTTACTTTCGAATCGAAAATCGTTTCGAATTTAGATACTATCCACTGTTTGCATAGCCCTGCACTCGTCGTGAGATACTTTGCCAATGGACTTGCACATGCAATTCATAATGTCTTAATTACATTGCCGCATAGCGTAAAACTATTGATTATTCCGCACAGACGGTAAAGTTCACATGACGGACGTGTCATCAGCATCGGCCACTGGTTTCTATGACCCGTTCACTATGCAGTGGGCAGGATGGGCCATGACTTTATTGAAGATACCGCTAGCAGCGTTGCCCGAAGTTGTCGATACGGCTGGAGATCACTTCACCAGTACGGTGCCTTCGATATGGGGACATCCGATACGTATCGTTAGTTGTGTGAGTATTTTTGTCGTTGTAAGTTCTTAGTAATATGTTTTGTTTTTCAGTGAAAATGTGAACGTATTGACGTAACAGTTTAGGCTGGTATTCTGATGCCTTTGAAGTATCAAGCTAACTAAACAGGGTACTTAATGATATTTGATTTTAGCGATTCAGTATTAGTAACTAATATTAGTGCGTTTGATCCCTACAAGTGCTTGATCAAGAGTTAAACACAAAATATTTTCTCGTTTCATATTAGCTCCGTGTAGCTTTATTTATAACGGCGAATAAATAACAACAAAGTCCAGTCAGTTTTACTTATCTGCATTCTCAATGTATAGTGGAATATTCATTGAAAACTATCAATTTATTAAGCTATATGTAGCGTTCATGGTCAATGGCCTTAACATGTCTTTGTTTGAACGTCAACTGTAAATACCCATCCGCTAAAGTTAATTTTAAATTTAATGTTTGCTTGACTTGTAATAAAACAATAGAAAAATACAAAACATGGCATACCAAGGTAAAAGTCTTGTTCGTTTCCGTTCTTAAGGCCGTGCCCGCGCTAGTGGGCGCTTTTTCCATACAAACGTTGTGTCGTAATTAACCTAATGTTTGACATCATGATGAATAACATTTTTATTCAAAGTTAACACTTAGACACAATAGGGATGATGACATTATTTTTTATTTTTATCTCAATAAATTGTTTGTTTCCAAATAGTGCAAACAAAATTACAAAAATTGAAAAGGTAAAAAAATTGCCAAGTAATAAACGTTTTGAGATAGGTGTTAGACAAGGACAGCACTATCGTAGAAGTGACGACACGACTATGTAACTTCATACTAGTCAAAGTCAAAGTATTTATTTCAAATAGGTCCATAGAAAGGCACTTTTGAACGTCAAAAATTACATTAAAAATATAACTTATTCTAGGCGCCCCTTCCAAAAGGTAGTTTCGTATGGAGAAGAAGGGGCAAGAAACTCCACCGTTACTCTTTTAAAAAATGTTTTACAATATTTATATAATAATACTATCGTGCCATAATACTAGCGCCGTACATTGTCCGTACCGTGCGACAAGGACGGGAACAATCCCCTCCAAAAACTTTAAAAGCGTGTATCTTCTTCATATTTACACCAATTTAACAGATTTTTTTTATTTATCTCATTTTTATTATGCCTACTTTGAAATGACATTATTTTTATGAACATTTCTAATATCAGTCATCATCCCTATTAATATGCAAAGTGAGCCCCAAACCGGACAGCTACCTAGTCTTTATCTGGGCGCCGTATATTGGCACTATACTCCCTTTGGAATAAGATTAGAAAAAAATAACCTATTTTACAGTCCGTTCAACCGATTTTGACTTCTATTACGTTGGCAGCATGGCAAATGGCAGCTGCAGTTAACAGTTGGTATTGAAACCGCGTTTTTGCTTTTAATTCCTACCTTATGCCTACGGAATAGAAGTCAAAATCGATTGAACGGACTGTAAAAAAGGTTTATTTAAATTTCTAACATTATTTCAAACTAGCTTCTGCCCGCGGCTTCGCCCGCCTGGACGTCGGAAATTATCCCACGGCACCACGGCTACCGGGACAAGAAGTAGCCTTTGCCCTTACTCAGGATGCCATCTTTCTCCTTGCCAAATTGTATCAAAATCCGTTCAGTGGTTTAGGCGTGAAACGGTAACATACAGACGTATAGAAGCTTGGATGGATTATAAGAATATTATGGGGGCCCTTGCACATTTTCATTGTCGCTACTCATGAGGGATAGCCCTCACTTAACTAACATGTACGTTAAACCCCCAGATGGCGGACCAAACAGCCTCAATGTGGGGTTCATGTTGCTTCGACATTGGCGACGTGAAACTAACGATGGGTACAGGAACATTCTTCAACATAAACACGGGAAGGGAACCCCATGCCAGTGTCTCGGGCCTCTACCCCATCGTCGGATGGAGGCTCGGTGAAGAACTGGTGTTCTCAGCCGAAGGCGCTAATAATGACACTGCTTCGATTATCCAATGGGCGCAGAATTTAGGTGATTATTTTTACTTTCGTCCGTTAGATTTTAATGGTTTCTTGAGTGTAGTTAAATGAGGATGTTATATGTGTGATAAACAATTTTTTTTGTCTATGTAGGTTTTGCAGAAACACTTTTACACGTCAATCATTTTTATTTAAAAACTACTTAGATGAGATCGGCATTTCCTATCTGACTACTCTGAGAAGAAAGGCCGAAACAAACTCAGAGGTCACAATCTCTTTTAAAGTCCAGACATAATCTTGGTCAGATCATGTGGTCCAATATTCTAATAGTTAAGATAAATGGGAGGATTATGATGCTAAATGAAAATAGAATTTTAAATGATTCGGAAATCCCGATTTTGTTGCCCATCCGAGCCTAATAAGCGACTAAAATTAATTAATTTTTTTACATGTTTTTCCGCAACCGTTGTTCAAGTGAAGCATGAAACATGCATTGTGCATGTTACACATTGTGTTTTGCAATGAAGTTCTTGTAATGTACTGACTACATGCATATATGCATTGCGTACGTAAAAAGTCGGTCTCATAAATGCATAACATTTTCGATATAAGTGAATCCAAAGAGTAAGTAATGTAAATATTCTTTGTTTTCATCTTGGTCATGATTGGAGCGTTACCGAATCTAAGTAGTCTTTACCGAAATAATGTAACAGCATCATGGCGTTACTAGCAAAGTGAATCTAGAAAAATATGATCCCAAACCAGCCTTAATTTTTTCTTCGCGGGACAGATTTCTTTAAAAAGAATCCTCTCAAATACGTAACTTATGAAACAATCTCTCGTCAAAAAATTACATGCAATAACTGTTATAGTTATGCAATTCTTCTTCTTCGTGTCAATGGCGCGACACTTGTTTAAATACTGTTGGCCCAAAACTTTGCCATTTCCACGGCGTTATCGGTGGCAGCACACAGGTCACATTGGCTGCATGTTTCTGGGCACAGAGGGCAGGATAAGAGGTGGAGCATAGTTTGTGACTTAGCTCCACATCCACACCCTGCTGCCGTTCCGTCGGAGTAGCCCCACATTACGAGGTTCGACTTAAACCTTATGGAGTTATGTTATGTTATGCAATGAAAGTATGGTTTGCTTCTAGATTAGTTTTATTCAAGAACACATAAACGGAGCACAACTAACTTTCGTGATGTCCGTAGAGTAGTAGTGAGCTAAAATAAAATTTAGAAACTAATTTTACCATAGACTAACTAGCAAATACTTTAAAAATAACAATGCAAATCTTCACCTGTTTCTAGGGCTGTTCGACAACCCTGAGGACACGGCCGCCATCGCGACTTCAGTACCAGACACCGACGGAGTTTATTTCATACCGGCGTTTAGCGGACTAGGGGTAAATATTAACATACTAATACCAGCCTATTATTGTCCCACTGCAAGGCAAAGGCCTTTCTCATACAGAGAAGGCACGAGCATTGCACCATCACGCTTGCTCCAGACGGTCACCGATGTCAGTAATGTCCGAGATAAACTCAGAATGCTTGCTCTAAGCGGATTGGCGATTTCAGACTAGTTACTTAACGATGTTTTTCTTAATCAATGCCAGTGGTGTCCAAGATAAGTATAAATAGTAGGTATTTTGTAATTGTATGTTTATTTTTAAATTAGTGAATTGTTTCGTTTTTATGTATTCTGTTTTCTCTTTTACTTACACACGTTGTTTACATCTATCAAATACTCTTCTATTGCAGGTATGCTGGAAGACATTTCTTTAGAAAAAAGCATTACCTTTGTACGTACTTTTCTGTTCTCTTTATTCTTCTTGTCTGTTTAAATGTGTGTACATAAATGGTTAAACTTAGAAAGTACTTATGCATTTAAAAAGTTACATTGCTACTTGCCTGGATTAGAACCCACAAAAAAACCATTCTGTTTGGTAAGGTGTAAGGTTGAGCCCCAACAGAATGGTTTTTGAGAGGTTGGGCTACTCTTTAATAGATTTTATGTCAGAAAATAATATGTTGCAATTAAATACTGTTAAAAATTGTTTACTATAAAACCTTAGACTTAATTTTTTCTAACTTTTACGGAGGAAGTGTTAATGAAATGCAAGTGCAATGATCCAATGTCCAAAGTGGATGTATATCACCCAACCATAATGATCACTGTCAGCAATATTTCACCAGCTCCGTTAATAGACAAAATAATCTGAAAACCAAATTTCAAACATGCTAACTATGCGTGCTAATTATTTTCAATCCGCTTTAGGAATGTGGAATGACTTTCACTGAGAGAGACTTGTTTATGGAGTTAAAGAAACTTGACGTTTGCAAGGGTCCAAGACCTGATGGCCTGCCTCCGTTATTTATCAAGAAATGTGCAGCTAACCTGTCTCTTCCGCTTATCTTGATTTTTAACAAGTCAATTAAATCTACGTTCCCCTCGCAATGGATAGTTGCTAACGTTGTGCCCATTTTTAAGAAGGTAGAAGTCGACGGTTTTCGGAACTATCGTCCCATATCGCTTCTTTCCGTCTTTGCGAAGCTGTTTGAAGCGCTTGTTTGTTCCATATTGACTTCGCACATAAGAGCGCAGTTGGCTACGGTTTCTGTGCTCGCAAATCCACTACCACAAATTTGGTACATTACGTTAATGACATTAGCAAATCTCTGGACTATACAGCATACAGGTTGACTCCATCTATACAGATTTTAGCAGTGCCTTTGACAAGGTTAAACATAAGGTACTTATCACAAAGCTCAAACAGTTTGGCATATCCGGCCAACTTCTCAGGTGACTCATACCTATTTGAGCGGAAACAGAAAGTGGTTGTGAGGGGTTATGAGTCACCGTTTTATCTTTCTACCTCCGGGGTACCACAAGGATCTCACCTGGGACCGATTCTCTTTTTGATTTTCGTCAATGGCATTGTTCTTTCAATACGGCACTGCAAATGTTCCATGCTTGCAGACGATCTGAAACTTTACAGGGAAATTAAAACAGACTGCGACATTCTTCTTCTTCAAGAAGACTTGGATGCGGTGCAGGAATGGTGTCAACTTAATATGATGACTGATGCAAGTAAATGCATGACTTTTACACATGATCACATGACTTTTACACATGATCACATGACTTTTACGTGAAACAGAAAAATACGATCATCATTTTATGCGTTGGATGGAGTTCCTCTGCAAAAAGTGGATACCATCCGCGATTTGGGTGCCCAACTCGACAGCAAGCTGACTTTTATCAATCACATTGACGCGATTGTCGCCAAAGCGTCCAAAATTTCGGGTTTTGTAAAGAGAATTTGCTCGGAGTTTCGGTCCACATCGACAATAAAAGTGCTTTACTACACCCTTGTCAAAAGCATACTGGACTACGCCTCTCCAGCTTGGAATTTCATATATCGTGTCCATATTAACAGGATATAACGTATACAGAAGGCCTTCACCAGGTTCTTACGCTTTAGATGGCATAATGACGCTAATTATTCCCAAAGGCATTAAGCCTTCAATATGCCACTTCAATATGTTACCACTTGAACAACGTAGAGGCACTTCTGATCAGCTCTTGTTTTACAAAATCATCCATAACCTGGCGGGGATGTACCTGAGATATTTTCAGAAATTAATATAACTGTACCTAGGCGTACCATAAAGATCTCTACACAAAAAAAAACCTTTGCACCGTCCTCATCAAGAACCAACCATAGTTTCAATGCCCCTTGAAGCGATTAATGCTAATTAATAGATATCTGCAACAATGTTGATATATTTTCAGACTCATTTTCTCAATTTCGCAGAAAACTTCTAAGTATTAGCGACGAATCATAACCTACTTTTTATGTTTTACTATTTTTATTTTTTTGGTCTTTTGCCACCTATGCTTGTCATTTTAACAACTTTGGAATGTTCTCTTATTGCACTCGTTATCGCGTTCTACCGTTATGTTTTTTTTTCTTAATGTTTTAATTTTAACCGTGATTCTAATAATAATTTTGATTTATTTTTTAAATTCTAATTTCGACTGTTTTTGTGTTTTACTTAATGTTTTGATGTTTGTTTCCAATTATTTTTTCTATCCTCACCACAAGTAAAAAGCTTGTTAAAACGTATATTTAAGCACAAGCTGCTTAAATATACGTTTTAACAAGCTATGTGTATGTAAGTGCTGTGTACGACTGTAAGTGACTAATTCACCATGGCTCAATGCTAATGTTATTTTTTATGATGTTAATACAATTTCAAAATGTATCGAATTTCTTCGTCAGATTCACTTATTTTGGCGGACAAAAACAATTGAAACATTTACTTTTTATTTATCTTTTTTTATATGTCAGCTATGAAATGATATCAAAACCAGTCAGAATCTAATATAAGTATAAAATTCTCGTGTCGCAATGCTTTTTACCAAACTCCTCTGAAACGGCTGTACCGATTTGTATGAAATTTTATGTGCATATCGGGTAGGTCTGAGAATCGACCAACATCTATTTGACAAAAAAAAGCTATTAGATACCTATATAAAACAAATGCCACAAATGTTTGTGCGCGCGTCACTTCAAAGCGGCTGCAACTATTTGAACAATACTTTTTTTGTTGTATTTGTAATTGTCAGGACTAAGGTTCCTTTGAAAGTTTTTTTTTGAAAAATCGTACGGAAAAATGAAACATTTCAGTTCAAACATCTTTACAGAAAAAAAGTGAGTGAAGGCTGAATGTTCTAGGTAGGGAGATCTTAGAACATTTTGACAGATTCATTTTAATTTCTTCACAAAACAGGGTAGAAAGAACGACGATGCGACGTTGTGGTTGTGGGTCGGGGGAATAAGAAATTTTACGCGGAAAAAGTCGCGGCCAGAAGCTAGTAGAACTATAAAATACGAAAAAACTTTTCCCCTACCTATTATTATTAGATTATTCGAGTTTAATCAATGATCCAAAGTCCTTATAGATTCTTATTCTGACAGATATAAGTAAGTAGATACTAGTTTTGTTAAAATAAAAACGAAATAAGTTTGTTGTGTTCTTAAAAATTTATAATATGATTTTTTAAACAATTATTGAAACACGTACATACTTAATCCTCAAAACGCATATATTGATCAGTTTACAACCGCAAAACAAGTTTCTTGATTTAAATAGGTAAACATGTTTGCCATCGATTTCAAGTTCAAACTTCCTCTTAATGGTAATGGTTATCCTTATTCTTTTGTGACTGACCTTGTACCGAATTTAAAGTGACCCAAGGTCGACGTACTTATAAGTGCATACGTCAATTGGTTGATTTTCTGAAACAAAAGATTAACATTTAATTTTATTTATGGAAATTGAATTTATTCGGTCAGTACAGTACCTTCATCTTTTAAAGACACTTCAACACGTGACAAGTATTTCGTAACTGACAATTGATTTATTAAAAGTGTCGATCGATCAGGTTAAGCTACGCTTGCTGCTGTTGGTCCCTGGATGAGACCATATTAACATACCTAGACCCCTCCGTGCCTCGGAAAGCATGTTAAGCCGTTGGTCCCGACTGTCATTCGTGGATCTTTGTCAGTAGTTACGGGTTGTCAGAAGCCCGAAAGTCTGACAAACAGTCATACCAAGGAGTGCCGTATTAACCAGGAGTTGTGGAGATCAGAGCAGTCGCTCCATGTAAAATACTGCTATTCAGCTGCATCTGGTTAGGCTGAAAGCACCAACATAGTTAGCGCTAGGCAGAGGATGAATGACTTAAAAAAAGTGCATTTAGCATTAATAGAATAGCTTTGTATTTGACACAAACGACGCGCGATCTTGTCGCCTTCTGGGATTTCTTCCAGACAACTTTGATGTGCAGTATGTCGATTCTGTAAAAATCTCACCGTGAAGACTTGTGTGGAGTGAGCTGTCAGTGTCCTGGCCGCATTTCGAATTGCGCTGTTATTGATTTGAGCGCGCTTACTCCCGTTCCGTGTCAGCGTGAGCGCGATAACGATGTGCCGTGAATCGTCATAGATGACGTCATGACATGCGCCATCTTGCGATAAAGCCGTGATTAATAATATCACTGTGAACGAATGGTTGACAGCACTCAGCTGTCATAATTGAGATATCAAAATTGGAAAGCAAATTATCGATGTGAGCGCTGTCAGCGATTATGGTCTAACTCGGAATGCACCCTAAGTGTCATCCCGTCTTGGTCACTCCCTAGCACTAATGGCACTGACAGCTCACAATGAGATGGTTACAGAATAGCACTACTGATCAGAGGGGCAATTCCCGTATTTTTCACAACGTTCGCATTCTAATCTGTCTCAGTCTGTCAAAAATACAATCAATTTACATATAATTATTTTAGACAAGTTTTTTTAAATGGATTGTCGCTGAGATGAAATTGCGACTTGAATTTGAACGTTTATATGCACGAGAATTGGTCTTCTGATATAATACCTAGTTGCACTGCTTCTCACGCTCTCATGAATAAGAAAAATTCACACAATATTTTATTAAAAGTATAAATTATGTTAGGTATTTTATACCAAAATTATAGAACAAAACATGTACTCGTAACATGCGTTTTTATTTTGTTGTTGCTACTGGACTAAATCACTTTTTTTTTACTTTATTGTAATTCGTATCTGTTTATCATAGATGCCTACTAATTCGTATTTTTTATAACATAGATGCCTACCCCTCCCTATGAGAATAAGATGTGAGTAAATGTACTCACGCCTTCTTCTCATGGGTGTAGGCAGAAACAAAGAACGCCACCTGCTATGACCCTTTCATACTCCGTTTGCCTCATTTACGTTCATACATTTGGTCATACACACACGCCGGTTGCGAGTACTACGCACCATTGTACGCACCTGACCTGTTATAAGTACTTAATGTTAGTAACAACTACCTTAGCTGCAATAAAAAAATAATTGCTTGCAGCTGATGTCGATGGAACTACCTACGGTAAAATAATTCTTATGATTTTCCTGACATTACGAGTTGTAGAACATAATTATCCTGTAAATTGCTATGGATATGGTGGCTAAGTACCTCGGACCGAGCAATTGAGATAGGTAGTATGATAATATGTAAATAATGATTCTTATTAAATAAAATGCTAAAGGGGAGGCCACATGGTCCCACTGAATTATTCAACAGATACTTTCGAAATGTTTAATTGTAAATATTCAAAACGTTATAGGCAGAGGTTATTGCATAAAGGCAGGCGACTCGCATGCTCGTTTGAGCATACAACTATGACAGAAAAACTGGACTCCAGTTCTAGAATTCGTGTAAAGAAACATTTTTACTCACTTGCACGTCATCACTTGGTAAAAGAATTTTGAACCCTAATTAGTGTAGTATATACTAAATATATGGTTTTAACGTATGTAATCATATGAGTGACTGCATAGCTAACCTCCACATTCCAGTTACTGGTTAACACAATACGCCTTGCTAAGACTGGTTAACACAATACGCCTTGCTAAGACTGGTTACCACAATACGCCTTGCTAAGACTGGTTAACACAATACGCCTTGCTAAGACTGGTTATCAGATTTTCTGGCTTCTGACCACCTGCAATGACTCAAAGGTCTACACATGACAGCCGGGACCAACGCGATATGCAACCTGTTTTTTTTTAAATCCCGTAACTCTAGGGTTATATTCTGTAGGTAAAAATAATACTAGAACTCCTAGAATAGGTGGTCCAAAAATGCATAGTCTCGCAGATATCATCAATCATAATTAAATTAGGTCAAAAATTGTCACCTGTGTGACGAATCTTTACTTTTGCGAGGTTGCCAATTTTGTTTGCTTACCGTACAAAATAGACCCTCGTATGTGTCTTGGTATCTAAGTATAATTAATAAATACGAGTAATTCCGTTTTATTCAAACCAATCATTCATATTTAAAGCTAAGAAAATGCGACGTTGTCATATTTCACGTAGGGGTGTTTTACATAAATAGTCGTGACTTTGCCGAATTATTTTGTATGAAAAATGAAAAAAAAAAAAAAAAAACGGATGATTGAAACATAATTCATATGCCAGTTGATTCTTTGTTAAGGTCTCAATCATACCCTAGAGTTATGGGATATAAAAAACAGGTTGTATAATGGATGGTTTCCCATCCACGGAACGACCTCGGCAAGCGTTGATTAACCTGCGCACGGTCGATCTCCGGCTGTTATTATTTAGCCATGAGCCCCTCGTTTTCCAATGTCTTGCCCTCGGATGTAAAGTTATTAAGGGTAAGGCGAAGATCATCTCTCAGCCACTTTTTCACTAGATGGCAGCACAGTTGCAAATTAGCACATTTTAAATTTTTACGCCTATCTTATAAATCATTGAGATACAACTTTGTTAAAAGCGGGAACTAACGTATTAACTAATTTTTTTTAGATATTCTCTTTGCTTGTTAACTCGTCTCTTACAAAGATTTGTTCCAAGAAACATTTAGCAGTCTTCACTTCTATACACACACATGAACGGTAAATGGTTTTACTTTTAATATCACTAGATGGCGTTTGTTTACAAATACTTGGTTGGGAATTAAAATATTCAGATGGCGTTAATTTAAAAAAAAAGGTCTAATGAACTAAATAAATCCAATTAGGACTTTACTATCGTAAACTGTAATTGGTTTCATTCTGTATATTTTACTGACAAACTAAATTTGGTTCCGACCTAAGTTGTCCTAGAAAAGCGGTGACCGCCACACGCAGCCGTAATAGCCAAATACAGAGCATTTTTGGACACCTTAGTGTCATATACTGATGAAAATGTCAGAATTCGTGACTTCCACTATGAATGTAACGGATACGGTCTTCTAGGAAACCGTAGCTTTAAACTAAATAAATAATCGACAATTCACTTATGCAACGTCAGAAGCTAGGTGCACGGTTCCAATTGGTCGTTTCCTATGGCGAAGAGCCGGTAAGAAACTCCACTGTTACTCTTTTAAAAGTAATTGGGTTTAACAATATTTTAAAATTAGTGTTAATAATTATGGGAGGCCCATGTAGGCCGGTCAACAAGTACCAGGTTATTAACAAAATAGAAAATGGTTTAGAACTCTAAAAGCCTATAACGTTCTCACATGCACAAAATATAAAAAATCTATAGAATATATAATTAAAATAATCTACTAAACCTATTTGCATACATAAATATAAAAACCAAAAAATATATACTTAGGTATAAGATGGAAAATAAGCAAGAAATACATTCCGCGCATCATTACAGAAAAACGATACAAACAGTTTTAGGAGGGTTTGTCAAAAAACTAGTGTCAGCAATTTTTTAAATAGCTTTTCAGTTTTTGTAATATAAATATATTATTACTTAACATTGCCAAAATAATGACATAATTTTCACAGAATGATGGCTTCTCGTAAAACTTTTAATTTCCAATTATTATTCTGAATTATGTAGGTAGATAAGAACTGGACTGCCTCGTTGGTCTAGTGGTCGCAATCGCTACTGCTGAGCATGAGGTCCTGGGTTCGATCCCCAGGTCGGGCAACGTGTTTTTGCGATTTTCTATCTGGAATTTCTCAGTAGCAGCCCGAAGTCTGGATTTGTGCCCGGTAGATGGCAATAGGCTCGCCCCCTATTACATGGGACTTAAACATAACTGGCGAAATGTGGGTTTATTATGATACACCTCTGCCCAACCCTTCGGGGAAACAAGGCGTGATGTTATGTTATAAGAAAATAATTATCGTCACACGTCGACACACGTAAGTATCTTACACAATAACACAAAAGTAGGTTGCTAACCTAACATAGTTTCAAGAATTACTTAGGCATACAATTTTGAACTTCAATAAATAATTTCATACAACTGTTAGGCTCTTACATACAGTGAAAAATATCTACTAACAAAAATCTTATGAACTAACAAATAACACAATTTAACTATACATCGTACATACAAAGATACATAAATTTTAAAATGAATACAATAAAAATATCTTCTCTGACGACCACCAACCCGCACGGGGCCCGCGTGGTTGATTACGGTCCACTCCCTCTCACAGAGAGAAGGCCTGTGTCCCAGCAGTGGGAACATTATAGGCTGGATTTGGATTATTGCTTAGTAACAATTTTTATGTTTAGTGAAAGGAATAAGTAAAAACTAAGGCTTGTGTACATAATTAAGACAGAAGAAGCTTTAGTTTTTTTTAAAGAGAGACCAAGGGAATAAATAATCTTATACAGGATTTAAAATGAATAAAGGCAATAAAAATAAATATTTATATTTACACGTCGTCGCGTCGGCCAGTTCCCCACAAAGACCGCGCGCGATGACGATGTATAGGTACCATTTATGTAATTTATTCAAGAACACCGACAGCATATAGGTACGTTCAACTTTGGTTTACAAAATTATTTAGGAAAGGTATGTATGACTTATGCGCTAGATTTTCTCTACAAGGCCTAGATCTCGAAATATTCTTATAATATGTTGAAATACCGGCATTGAAAAGAAATTTCCAAAAAACGCAATACTAGTCTGTAGATTTACAAACGATTACCCAAAGTAGTCAACAAAAATAAAGCAAATTATGAACATACCTAATTACTTATAGATACAAAATCTTCCGAGTCGTTATGAATGAATGTTAGGTACATTATACAGTACAGCGAATAATAGACACACACACGAAAGCGCACCGCGTCCCTCGCACGGCATCTGTTGTGAAACAGAGATAGCAATATTCCAAACGAATTTTGTACTCGACTCGAAGTGCTTGGTACGTCCGCGTCGTCCCCTTAGATAAAGTATCATTTTGTGATTATTACATTGCTTATCCAGTCACTTAGCGACCGACATGCTTAGGTAGTGGTTAAGAAGCAATTTTACTGCAAAAATAGTAGTCGCTGTGATATATCATATATGACGACAAAAATAAAGTAGTGTAGTCAAGAAATATTTTACGATTTGTAGTTTTTCATGGATACTTGTATTTATAGTTATAACTTTCTATGCTAATGCTAAGTAGTTCAATGAAAAAAAAATCGGTTTTTAAAAACAGTGTAATTTACGGTTAGTTTTTGTTACCTATGTATAGTTATAATATTGTAAAACAAAATGGTAAAAAAAATATCGCTGGCTCTACGAAAGGATGCTTTGACAATATGTATTATTATTTACCTACATTATATTATATTTTATTTATTTATTTATACGTAGTGGTACCTAACTATGTAGGAACTGCATCAGGTGAGCACACGTCACGCGTCTGTGGTAAGTGTTAACGCCTGTGACCTTCAGCTGGCCCATCGTAATACGAAGTTTCAATAGTATAAGGGACCAGCTTATACTAGTATTGTTTGACGGACGTGCGGACACGCAGTAAGGAAATAAGTACCTACCTACACACGGCTACACATCCAGCTATACATTTCCAGTATAAGCTGACGTCTCATTGTACGGAAATCCTATACAATGCCAGATCTGCGTATACTGGAAATGTATAGCTTAGCTTTAGTGCCTTCGTAATATTTAAAGAAAGCATCAACGCTTATGGATTTTATTCAACCCGAGACCATAGATTACTTAGTAACCGTGTAAGAAAATATACAATTATCAGTAGCCTCAGTAGGTACTTACCTACCTAATGCAGAAATATTTTATTTCAATGACCTTGAAATTCGTTCTGTGTTTTTAAGGAAAGTAATGTGATAGAGGAAATTTATTATGAAAAATAAAATCGTTTGTTTGTTAATTCACCTGTACCTACCTTTTTCTATTTAAATCTAGTTTCACAAGAATTCAATATAATTCAATCCATCGATTAGGTACGCAACGATGAAGCGTAGCTTGGTAAGTACCTAAATAGTTTGTATAACTACCGCCTGATTTATAATTACATAATAATCTAGCTAGTAATATTTATTCCACCCGAGACCATATATTACCTAGTTAGTCGACATTCACAAGGACGTAATAAAATTTTACAGTTTTAGACGTATTAAAATTGTTTAAAATGTACAGTATGACTAAAGATTTTTTTCTCACTTCATAAGGATAAAATATAATCTCCGCGGGCCGGCGCGCAAGCATACGATGCGCAACTTGTCAATTTATTGAATCACGCATACATAAAATTCGCAACAGCGCGCAGCGCCAGAATTCGGAGGTTCAAGGTTGTAGGAACCGCAGCTAAGCGCCTTCCCGTCGCTTCAATACAACATACAACGCCATCTAACGATAAACTAATACCGAAGCGATAACTAGTACCCGTATCTTCTTGATACTCAGCAACTGTTTCTCGATGGTTCGTAGTATGTCTGGTAGAGGGCGTGATTCTGCTCACTCACACAAATAAACATTTTTCTATTTTTGTCAGCTCTGTAAGTTTTTGTCAATACGCGGGAATAATTTATCATAGAGAATTCATATTCTTGATTCAATTCAGCAAAATTCGTTTATATATCGAGATTTGTTACCCGAAATTATGTATGGGGAAGTGCCACTACGCAATCACCTTAAATAAAACTACTTTTATATTGTTTACAGCCTCCATACAACGACTGTTCAGTGGCATCAGGGTTTGTGGGCATGAAGCCGTCAACGACCAAGGCGCATCTAGTACGGGCCGTGTTGGAATCTCTCGCTTTTAGAACGGCGCAACTTAATAGCTGTGTTCTCAACGAGACTAACTACGCGTTTCATACTATCAGGTATTTAGAATGATAAATGATTTTATTTCTGTAAGTAGGTTTATACAAACACTTTTACATGCTAAGGATGTTTTAAAAACTACATGAGATCGGCGTTTTCTATCTAACTACTTTGAGAAGAAATCCCGAAACAAAGTCAGAGGTCACAGTCTCTTTAAAGTCCTGATTAGATCATGAGGAGATCGTTTAGATTGGTGTCTGAAAAGGTCTTCAGAAGAAAGAACCACATAGATTTGAGTAGACCTGTCCAGTCAGTGCACGCATTTTTAAGTAATCGTGCAGCTCAACTCAGAACTTAAGGAGCTAAACGATTCGAACAATACCGAAGAAATTACATTTGGGTAGGCCGCATACAGTACTCAAACTAACAGATCATCATTAAACTAGCTGGTAGATAAGAAAAAAAAAACATTGTTCACATTGTCCTCACATTCACAATAATCAAATAATATACTTAATACTTTAGTATAAAGTAAATAATCATGTCATTGTGTATATAAAATTCATCAATGTCAATGTCTTTAAAAATAGTAAAAAAAAACAACACTTTGCAGCAGCTCAATCCCAAACCTTTATGTCCTCATCATATAGTCTATAACAGTATTAAAGGCTTTCTGGCGTAGTTTCCGCTTTATAAATAACTAGCGTCTGCCCGCGGCTTAGCACGCGTGGTTATCGGTAATTATCCGACAGAAATGTGCTATCAGAGTAGCAAAAAGTAGCCTATGTCCTTCCCCAAGATGCCATCTATCTCTTTGCCAAATTTTTATCTAAATCCGTTCCGTGTTTTAGGCGTGAATAGGTAACATACAGACAGCATAACTTTCGAATTTATAATATTAGTATGGATTTGAATTTATTAGGACTTAGTTCTTGAATCTAATAAAAATATGAAGAAAAATCACATCTAATTTGGTCCACCTTTTCCATCCACCCGGCTGGTCTCATGTCACTTATGGGCAGCGTAATAAGTTTTTCTCTTGCGTTCTCCCATGTTAGCCTTCACCTCTTTCAGTTCAAACCGTCCGTCGTACAATCAATCAATCTTTTCTTTGGTCTACCTTTCCTTCTCCATACATCCATCAAAATTTATTATACATCTTAGACTTATACGTTTCATCCCATTGTCCACTAAATCCACCCTTTGTGGTTGTGAAAGGCATCATGTTCATTGAAGGTCTAATGGGTAAACAATTTTTTGCCTTTACCTACACATACGTCAAGTACGTATGTGTAGGTAAAAGCGTTTCGTTCTGCGAAAAGCGTTTTTAAAACTTCGTCTTCTAAGTCTTCTTGTCGCTTAGTCCGCATATTTGAAGACTAGGTCTTCAGCCAGAAATTACCCAGAATAGAACCGGAGTTACGGACATAGCTTGCAGACTAAGCAAGCTGAAATGGTATTGGGTTGGCCATGTTTGTCGAAGGACCGATAGCGGGTGGAGCGGACGAGTCCTGGAGTGGAGACCGCGTATTCGCAAGCGTAGTGTGAGACTCCCCCCCCCCCCCCCTCAAGATGGATCAACGACCTTTAAGAAAAGGTGGCTGGGACAGACGGAATGCGGAAGGCGGAGGACAGAGTGTTGTGGCGAGGCCTATGTCCAGCAGTGAACTGCGATAGGATGAGTTGATTGACAGATACTCACTCGGTTAATTTAAGACCAATTCGCTAATCCACCTACCTAGAATTTATGAAACAACCGAATTTCTAGCAAACATTTAATTGATTTAACAAACTTTCATACAAATCCATTTAACTATTTCGACGCGATTGAGCAACGCTTCCAAAAATTCATAACATTCGTTCTAACGTGTAACTTTCAGACTAGATGGCGGTGTATCGAACAACGACTTCATCGCTCAGTTGGTGGCGGATCTCACAGGATTGCGCGTTGAACGACCTGTCCACGTTGAGATGTCGTCACAAGGATGCGCGCATTTAGTTGGATATAAAATAGGTAAGTTACTTTATTTCATGTTTTATTTACTGTGTTGCAAAAGCAAGGGAGTTCAGCTGGAAGTTCTAATGGTCGCCGCTAGATGGCGTACGTTACTACTTTACTATGCCGGTTGTACTCTTCTAATAGTAAATTCAGCAAACTGAGACACAACAAAAGTGCAAAATTCTTTGAGGCGTGCATTTGGTGTTTGTAGAAAATATTGAATTGTTTTTTATTCCGTTTCAGGTATATGGAAATCAAAAGAAGAACTAAAGAAACTCGGAAAAATTGAACGCGTATTCAGTCCTCGACCTCAAATAAAGAAAGCATACGAAGTAACATTCGCACGATGGCAGGACGCCGTCAAACGAATGTGCGGCTGGTACAACGGAGAGACGACGCCACAGACTACGATATCAGAATTGAGCACTAGCACAGTCACGCCAGAGAGTAGCTTCAAGGTCGCCGGTGGTCGTGAGAAGAACGGCAGTATATCGAAATAGCGGTGGCTTTTCTGTTTGCTCGCGATGTTCGCCGCGTGCTTGCCTCTCTGCAGGTGATACAGGTGTTGGAATGACTTCTTAAAGGTTCACTTGGTGTACTTGTAGGTTCCAGGTGCCGTGTTAAAGGTTTGACATGACTGACTAACCTACCTTACTTCGGCTAAATACCTTAGGAAGTCCATTTTTTTATATACTAGTAAAATGCCCGTTTGACAAACGGCACGTCCGCATAGACTTGATAAATGTAAAACCACATTGCAAATAAACTTTAATTAGGTATCATTATCAATGATATTATGGGAGCGCATACTACTCAATAGTTACGAGAAGTATCATTTAGTGCCTGTAATGACTAGATTAAAGGTGATTCTGTTAAGCTATATCAAAGATTTATTATGTGTTAAGATAATTAAATGTTATTTAATAGTATGTATGAAATACGCTAAATGATGCGCTTAGTCGTTGTGCGGGATCAGTCTAACGTAGAAAAATTTGCAATATTTGTGCTGGGCAAAGGTTGTTGACTGATGTCAAATGCATGCATGTACTAAATGGATGAGAGCATAGTATATGTTTGATTTCCCATTTTAACGTCACATTGATCTATCTCCTCATTTAAATATTTAGATGACCTCTTTAAGTCATATAAATATTTATATAGAGATGACAATTTGAAATATAATCCATGAAAAAGTGAGGAAAATTTTATAATTAATCATTAGAAAGCGCTCAGCTCATGGCGGCTAAATAAGCATTCCGTGTGATAATTGGCAATAGGGTTCATGACAATGTTTTTATTATAAACTCAAGAAAATATTTATTTCCAAATAGTGCAAGCAGTATTACTTTTAAAAAGTGTAAAAGCTTAAAAAATTGCCAAGTTAAAAACGTTTTATGGTAACTGTTATACAAGGAAAGCACTATCATAGAAGTGGCGTCACGACTGTGTAACTTCATACTAGCTCCATACATTGTCCGTAGCGCGCGACAGGGACGGGAATAATCCCCTCCAAAACTTTTAAAGCGTGTAGCTTCTTCATATTTACATCGATTTTACAGTTTTTTTCGATTATCTCATTTCTACAGTGTCATCTTTGACATGACATAGTTGTTTCGAACAGTTTTTTTGTCATCATCCCTATTGCAAAGCATTGCTAAAATAATATCAACAGTAATATAAGACAATTCGTTGTGAACCTTAACATACAATTCAAGATCACGCGTCATGTGACTCAGTAATAAGGTCCTAGAGAAATCGCTGACAACGGAACCATAAAATATTTTCTTTTTAACGACCTTTTGATTCCTTTTACAAAAGCTATAAAGAAAGAAATTATTGGGCATCCTGAATAAAGCCAATCTAAAAACGTTAAATTTTGATTATAAGTGAGATTATTATTGAATAGTGTTGCATGTTTTATGTGATTGAAGTAGTTAAAGGCTCAATGTAAGATGTGTTAGGTTATGCCGGTTTAATATTTGTGATATATATCAGCTTATGTAAATAACAGCTGTTTAGTAATAAGACAACTGTAGAGAAGTATGGAAGGCAAATACATGTTTCGCAACCCCAAATAAATTCGGATCAGGGGCAGGAACACGATGATCAAGTGGAGATAATAAAATCACTCATCAGCCTAATATTACAGGATCATTTTGAACCAAGAACGTTTCCGTGGCAAATTCCGTCTGCTGAGTTGTAAACGACAGACTAAAGACAAAATGTGCTCTTTTTATTTAAGTTTCTAATAGAAAATGGTTCAAACTTGTTCTTTTTATTCTGTACTTCCTTTAAAAAAAAACGCCCTGTTTATTTTGTTAGACAGATTATCGAATTCGGCATAACTCGCTATCAATGAAATTTACTCACGAGATTTTATTATTCTTGATTCTAAATAGCTAATCAGTTTTAAGGTGTTCGTTGCGCTCGACTAGATACCGCCGGCGTACTTGTAAAATGCGGCAACAAATACCACGCTCAAATAGGCGTACTCGAGCCAGTCACACTGCAAGCTGTTTAATGAAGCAGAATCACACTGTTGTGTGATTTATTTCAATGTGTTTTATGAGGGTTATATGCAAATAATCGTAATTTTTCTGTGAACAAGCCGAAGGTTGCAAAATAAACAAAACTATTAAAAGTACAATTCTGTCGGTAGTTTCTATTGAAAAGGCAAGTCGTTCGGATCTTCATAGGTTTTAAAGCAAATCAATAAAATGTGTTGCTTTCGCTTTTTGATATTATGTTCAGTAAAGTATAGGTTATAATTTTGACTAACCTTTGAACTTTCTCACAATTATTTGAAAGAAAAGGGAAGGTTGTGCCACAAGATTTTTAATAACCACTTTTATTTACGATCCATTTATGACAAATTTTAATATTGAACTTAAAGATCATTCACTTTCTTCGTAACCAACCAAATTAACCTCTTCACATTTATCAAAACCAATAAATAACAACACTACTTCAAAATAACTCACAAAAAAACGTCCCCGAAATACGGACTTCCTTTACTAAATATAGTTTGAACGCTTCAAACCAAAAGTTGATCCCTTATGAAACTTTTTTTTTTTTTTTTTGTATGGTACCTCGTAGTTGACCTTGAGAGGTCGTGACTACTTACCCGGACTATCCTGTGGCTACCTTAAGCGGACTCAAAGCCTCCAGCCAGGGGCGTAAAACTAATTACATTACTAAGCGAACGCTCGCTAAGGGCACCCCCTGTGGGGTACGGACCTCGGCTTAGGGCGTCGCTGACGGGAGGACAGCAAGATGGGACAGGCTGGATCAGATTTGGTTAATTATTATTATCATGGGAATTTAAAGCTACGGGCTCAGCTACGGCGCGGGCTGGCACTTCGTCGAGCAAGGGTCGGGGGGGACAGTTACGTCGGGATCTTCGCGAGGAACCTCGGCTGCGAGGTCGGAATGTCGGTCTGTGTTTGTGCACTGTACTGGTGGCCCTACTGCCCTCCTGAATGAGAGTTATGTGGTCATCGGGATCGGTGAGGACATGCTTGGGACGGCGGACATGACTAATGAAGGAGGGAATATAGCTAGCGGCCTTGACAACCAGAGGGTTGCGGTGATTCGCGGCGGTCTCGAAGAAACGCTTTGAAATGCGTTTCATGAACTGGTGGATAGTGGGAATCTTGAGAACAACGTGAAGAATCTCGTTGCGAACGTACCAGGGGGAGCCTGTAATCCTACGGAGGAACTTGTTCTGGAGGGTCTGCATTCTATTGAAGCGATGGGGCTTGGCGTGTGCAAAGACTGCACTGGCATATGTCATGATCGGGCGGAAGAAAACTTAAAGCTGATCCGTATGAAGAAATAGTGACATACACTTCTGCCACAGATGTTGTATAACAAAACAAAACACAGTCTTTGTTATTCCAGAAACGAAGATGCGCGTACAGCTGTTGTAGCGAATATTTTATTCAATTTTGGGCACAATCCGAAGTAAAATGACAGTTTGCGTAGTGAAACTGTGTAACAATAATACTACAAAAAATAAAAAGGACATTGGGATCACATACCACGAGTAAGTATCATATTATTTCGAAATTATAAACATAACCTGAATCCCAAACGCCATTCAGTGTTGCCGCGTATACAAGAGTCAAGTTCCCCGTGGTTGAGATTTTTATAATGTGAATTTATTGTTTTTGTAATTTAATATATATACTATTTCATTTATCTAACCTAGTTATTGTATACGTAACCTTGTTCTATAAATTATTTAATGTTTATCTTTGTAATCTTTACACATAAGGTATAAAAATGTTAGCTGACACTATTTCAAGGGGTGATTCTACCCATGAAACTGAACAACTTTCCCCATGGAACCTAAAATAAAAATAAACCGTCGGTTGTAAAAAAAAAGTATTTAAAATGAGCCTTATCATCGATATACATAGATTCCTTTTTAGAAGAAACCTACGCCTAACCTGTACACAAATATATTAATACATTCGCTTTTATTTTAATGTTCATTTTTAAGTGTTTTCTGAGCTATATTTATAATTTGAACTAATAGACCACAGCATAAAATATTTTTCCCATTAACTCGGGTAACAGTTGGGCACTGGTAAAAAAATTCTTCACGCACACTAGTTGTCAATGTCAACTGACAAATGTCAAGTGGTGATGTCTTACACACACTACAATAATGTTTTGCCGCATTCACGGAGCTATTGTTTGTATGGTAGAGTGCGGTATCTAGTCTATCGCAGCGAGACCAATCATTTATCTAAGGTTTGGTAGTTTATTCTAGCAAATTATCCGAAAGTATGCCGAATAAGTATTGTCTTACAGAGCAAAATATCTTCAAAGTTGTAGCTTTATGCTAATGTTTGTTCGAATATTAAGGATAAGGGATTGTATGCAATGAGTTTATTTGTCGAGTGTTTGATAATACTGGCTCATTTTATAGTTTTCATAATATTTATCAGGGTAACTGATGAGAAAAGAAAAGCGAAGGAAAGACAATATTAAATATTTGTTTGTGAGTAGAGAAGATATATCTATATTGAAAATGTTACCTCAGTTGTTGTCATGGCTGCAAATATAATTGTGTTACTTTATTAGAATTGAGGCTTTTTGTATGAAATCATCATTTTTATAATATGTTGGGGAAAAAGTTTCTTCGCATTTTTTAAGAAAATTCAAAACATTTAAAAAAAAAGTATGTATAAAAAAGTATGTAGGTACCATTTTGTTCGATAACTTGTTGCCATCTTGTAGGTAGGGACATGATCTCATTGCTATAGAAAGCTTGGGACTTCTGAATCAAAATACCGCGACGATGACGTGATGTTAACCTGACACTGCCTAAAGAATTCTGAAGAGACCGAAAAAGGTGGAAATCTGAAGGTGCAAGGTCAGGACTATACGGCGGATGCATTAACACCTCCCAACCAAACTCTCTTAATTTTTGCTGAGTGGCTAAAGATGTGTGAGTTCTAGCGTTATCATGATGAAAAACCACACCCCTTCTGTTGATTTATTCCGGCCGCTTTCTCTCATATTCTTGCTTTAATCTCATCAGTTGTTCGCAGCAGAGTTCAGAATCGATGGTCCTGCCTGGTGGTAACAGCTCATAATGAATAATGCCCTTCCAATCCCAACACACACACAGCATCACCTTGTTGCGTGTTAACCCGGGTTTCGCCACAGTCTGTGAAGCCTGACCGGCCTTTGACCACGACCTTTTTCACACGCTGTTGTCGTACGTCATCCACTTTTCGTCACCAGTTATCAGCTTCTTCAAAAATGGTTCGGTTTCATTACGTCGTAATAAAGAATAACAAATGAGTACCTACACGGTTCATTAGGTTTCTTTCAGTGAGCTCGTGAGGTACCCAAATATCGAGCTTTTTTTTGTACCCAGTTTTTTTCAAATGCGCCAAAACTGTTTTGTGGTCAATTCCCAGTTCTTCAGCTACGTCGTAACTACTGATATGCCGATCTTGCTCCACTTTTTAAAAAATGGCATCCAGTTTATCCGTAATAGGGCGACCAGAGCGACGTGCATCTTTGACAGCAAAATTTCCGGATTGAAAACGCTTAAACCAAATTTGTGCTACTCTAGGTCATTGCACTAGGTCCATAAACATCGCAATTTTTTTTCGGGGACTTCGGTGCATTTTTACCTTTTTTGTAATAAAATTTAAAATGTATCGAATTTCTTTATTAGATTCACTCATCTCACATCACAGTACGAAAAACAAATAAAAATCACACATTTTCCTAATTTGAATTTGGAATTATGTTCTTTAAAATTTAAACTTTCAATGATACCAAAACCCACCACATACAAACAGTATAGCCAAAGAGATTTTGTTACAAGTTCATACATACTCTAATGCGAAAAGACTTTTCCCCCAACCTTATATTTTTATTACACTTCCATGTAATTTTATTGAAGTTACGGCTTTTAATGTTTTTAAAGTGTTTGAAATCAGATTTTAATCGTGGATTATACGTAGATTAAGCGAATCTTATAAAAATAATTTTGTATGTTGTTTGGAGTATCTAGTGAGCGAAGTGCATTCGTAAAAGACAGTTCATTTTTTTTTTTTTTTATATATATTTTTTTTTCATACAAACATCGAAACCCAACAGTATGGGCAGCTATAAATCGGTAGATTAAAAAGTAATGATGTTTTATTTGTTATGCCATTGTAAAACATACTTCAAAAGTACATTCCATAAAATGCTGAATTTATACTTGTATTTTATTAAAATTATTCTTACCAACTTTATCTATTGCAACACCAAGTTAATCGGGTAAAAGCAGGCTGGTGGAGTAAAATCAAACAAACTTGACTGCACAACACGCGTTTATATTTTATAACTTGTAAGCCCATGTAGCACGGACGTAAAAATACCGCGCCGGGATTTGATCGCGCACTGGATTTACAACTCTCGGTGTTGTTACGAGCGTTGGGAATCTTAACAGAGTACATCCCAGTGCGTCGAAAACACACTAGTTGGATTTTCAACTCTCGGCACTAAGCAGGGCGTGGATTTTCATTCAGTGTGAGAAAAAATCTGCTGCGATATTTTTATGACCGTGCGAACGTAGGCGAACTGGTGATCCGCCCCGGCTTCGCAAGAAGTCCTCAAGAGGTTCTCATGAATAATGATCAAGTAGTTTATAAACTGCTAATTCACAGACAAACGACGACTGACTTTTTTAACATAAAGGAGTAAGTAAATATGATACTAAAACTAACATCAAACCAACGTCATAATAACATTGATGAATCGAAAAAAACATCTAGAGAAAGGAGAAAACACATAGTTTTACATTCAGTGCTCGTAGCTACCTACTTCTATCAACCTACGTGTCACACTAATTGCAAGTGAATGTATCATCATCATCAGCATTGCAGTCCACTACTCTCAGATCTTCGTTACTATCATTCGGCTGCTACCAGCCACCTTATGAAGATCGTCGCTCGACCTTACCTGAGGTCGTCCTACCTCACTACACCTGTACTTACACAATGCTGGCGGCGGAAAAATAATGCTATCAATGGAGCTGCGTCGTTAACGGCCGAACCCAGTAACGTATCTGATATATCTCCAATTTTGGCGTACTGGAGATAGAAAAACCTATCATTCTCTGGTTTTAACTTATGCGACCCTATAACGTGTTGACCGCTATTTACATCAGCAGCGGTCTGTCATAGGTTATTGGGTTGGCCAAAGCCAGTAAGTGCTGCTATGTTTCTACAAACAGTTGACTATAAAAAAGAACATTTATTTCAGGCCCATACATAAATCGAAACTTATATATTTTGATTATAAAACAAACTATTGTGCACGAAGTGACGAGAAGTGAATATGACAAGTTGGATTTCTATAACATTTTGCGTTTTAGTTTCAGCAAATTGAGAAGAAAATCTAGGACGCAGTTCGATTGCAAAACATGATGAATGTGGCAATTTTTTTTTTAATATTTCGCTCTTACATTTTAAAATGATGATGTCTGCCTTTCCACATTTCAGTTGCAAACACAATAACAGACATGATTGTACCAACAAATAGTATCACGAATGCTACAAAGTGGTCCCGTAACCTTATTGCAACGAAAGTTCGAGGTTCGCTATAGCGTTGGGTTCTCGAATTATTGATATCTAGCATAAGCCGAGTCCACCTGTAGTACATAGTTGGTAGACCAGCTTCATTTAGCCGTTCTGCAACAACTTGGAGATCCTTGTAGAACGGGAAACCTAAGGGAACCAAAAATAGAATTAACGCAATTAATGTTGGGTCAGGTGCTTACTAAAGTCATCGACGATTAGCGTGGGACTTCTCTACACCCACCGAAGATAAAGATATTTGATTTGATAATTTTACCTGATCGGATAATGTAGGACAAGTAATAAGTGTAGAAACATTCGTCCACTATATCGATGAGAGGCGTCCCGTGACGGTTTGAGAACTGTTGGTTAATTTCCATTTCGGCATCCGATTTCCTGTCCACGGTTGCTGTACTTGCGTTTTGCAGGATTACTCCTGAGACAATAAATTAATATTATCCATTAACATTTATTTATTTATGCAGCACATGGGATATTTGTGTGGGACCCAGATTAATCTTCTTTCTATATACATTCCTTTGTTTCTTTACCTTTGTTTTATTAATATACCCAAAACGAAACCTACTGCTTCTCGTGCTGCGCCGATACCTTCTTGCTTTAATAACGCTCACGTAGTACCTACGGTTTCAATTTCTGTCACTGGCGATACGATGATGATTGTACTATTTTGGTGAATGGTCGAGCTGCCTACCGTACCTAAATGGAGACTTACCCAGACGATCGCCAGGTATTACACGAGCTCGATCGAAGAATTTTGCTTGTAGGTTGTCTTCTGGTACCTGCAGCTGTCTCATGAATTCTCTCATCGAAGGGGAAGTATACAAAGTATGACCAGAAGAATAAAGTTGCTCTAGAGTCTTTATTTGACGATAACGTTGCACAGTTGCGTACACTCTGCTCAGGTGACCCTGGAATATAAGATAGCCAATGTGATGGCGCACCTTCCCTTGTATAATATCCTCCCGACCACATATCGGTCACGGCGGCCAATCTCAGCCAGGGCTCAACAATGCGTCATGACTTTTCTTCGTAGCCACAAAGAGTGGCGGTTTAATAACATAAAACCCACGACACGAATTTTGCTATGTGACCATTCTGTGTTTGCCAGAACGCGACATGGCTGTTATGATACCGTACCGTATGGCCGTTGCGGTCACTTTAAAAGAGCCACTTCGCGTTGTGACTGTTTTAAAGAAGCCAAAACCAGAATGCGGAGTGGACTATTTTATCGCTTAATGAGCGTTTTCGGTTTTTGAGCCTAACATAATTATGAAAATAATAATGAACCGAAACTGACCTGATATACGGCAAGAAAAAATATGGAACCCAATAAGCATGCGGCCCTTATGATTGGGAATGTTTTTCTTTTCATCGGTGAATATCCAAACAAGGTCGTCAACACAGAGCTGTGAAGGTACCACCAGAATGTCATTGTACCTAGACCAGTCATTGTTTTGTTGATGATAGCCGTGGCCCACATGATGCCACCTATTGCCACAACTACCGCACCTGTCAGGACCCATAACCACGGTGAGAACAAATTAAACATACTTAGCCAAAGCGGTATAATATCAGGCTTTCTCACTAAAGCACACAATGCATCAGTTTTGACATAATTCATGTAATAAATATGTTCATCTGAATAAAGAGTCATAAATCGCGAATTGAAGGATATATCCAACTCTTTACGAATGATACAACCCAAAGCACCGCTTGCATTCCCGGGTACCGCATAACCGTAATTGTCACAATCTTCATTTTCAGGAAAAGATAAATTAAATTTTAAGTGCGAGAGGATGTCGTGCATTACCATTCCGTCTAAACCGCAATACCCATTCGTTAAGTTCAAATTAAAATTCACATAGTAGTGTAAATTCTTACAGTTTCTGATAGACGTTGGATATCTGAAGAATATGCTCGCCTGCATAGGGTAATCATCAGCTAGCTTTTCTCCACTTTTCTTTATTGTTCTATATAAGTCTTTGGAATGAGAAGCATTAATCAATTTAATAGATCTGTCGTATACATTCCGAATGGATGGCCTTTTGCCGTTGTAAATAACCATCTTTTGTTTACATGCATTTGGGAATACTACACCAACACGCATGATTTGAAATCTATGCCACAAAGTACTCATGATATTTTCCAACACTGCAAATTCACTTGGATTCATTGTGTTATTCTTACATTTGAATTGTCTGTCACCGGTGACGATAATGTATAATAAAGACCAATTGGATTTAACAAAAAAGTGCCATATAGCAGAGTCAACCATCTTCGGTGTTAAATATCTTGTCATTATCATAACGTTAGGATTTTCACTTGTCCTTATAAAATTCCTTGTAACATTAAGTCTTATGTCTATATCTGACCCATACACATTCAGTAACAGGACTGGTTGATCAGAAAGACTGTTCTGCAGGATGCATGTCTTTAATTCTGGTTGAGCGTGAACATCCATGTCGAAAAATATTGTCTGTGAATAATTTTCAACTGGTAACAGTAGGGGGCAATTTTTTACAACTGGTGCGAGCTTGTATTTTGACTCAGTGCTTGAAATTGCTAGAAATTTCGTGGTGATTATAAATGCAAGGAGCTTCATTTTTGATGTTACAAAGTCACGTCGTTACAAACTTCTGGTGTCCATTGTGCGTCAAACAATTCACAGTAGGTACCTACATCAATGCTTCCTCGATATAGTTTACAAGTACTAATGAAGTTCTCCTTTATAGGCGTGATTTGATCGTTGTCAATACATACAACAATCAATCACCATAAAGCGTTTGCTGTGTCAATCTGTTAACGTGACGACGTGACGGACGGTACAAACACGAACCCAAACATTTATTTATTGATGAAGATGTTCAGGATTTGAAAAAAGATAACATGCTATTTGTCAGCAAATATCATTAACTCACACATTTTCGTAATGATTGTTTGTAAAATAAAAAGCTCAATACTGATATTTGATTTGTTTTTTTATTACCTTATAAATGAGAGATCCGAAGAGTTATTAAATAAAAAATTAGGATCACCTTTTGTTTCTACATGGCTGGGATCAAGGGGTAATGCCATGACATGACACTACCATGACACTACCTTTAGCAATATTTAAAAGCAACCTGCAACCTTATCAATTGCTCCATTGCGACATAGAGTTTTATGTTCTCTTGGAAGTTGCTGAATCAGCATCGTCTTTCAAGCCGCGTGTTGAAGGCACTAGCAACCCGCCCCTGCTTCGCACGGTTATTTCTTACGATTTGACGAAACATCGAGAAAGTCTTGATGTTTGTCTTGTCGTACGAAATAACATGCAAGTTTAATATAGAAGCGAAAACCGCATTAAAAGAACAACGCGGTCATACAGGGAGACACGAAAAACGACTCTAATTTAAAATTACGTACAAACTAGCTTTTATCCGCGGTTTCGCCTACATGGAGGACGGAAATTATCCCACTGGAACGTACTACCGGAATGAAAAGTATCCTTTGTGTTAATCCAGGTTATAAACTATCTGTATGCGAAATTTCATCCAAATCCGTTCAGCAGTTATTGCGTGAAATACCAAAAAACATCCATCCATTCATCCTCACAAACTTTCGCGTTTTTAATATTTATATAATGTAACTACTACTTTGTCAAGGAAGTACCGGGAAAAGATCAATAGTAAGCAAAATGTTAGTCATTCATCCAAATTAATTTTATCGCCTTCAAAATATGCTCCTTCAAAAACGATACACTTACGCCAGCTAATAATCCATTCATCAAAACATTTTTTTAAACGCTTTTCCGGAATTGAGTTCAGTTCTTGCCGCGAATTCTCTTTTAGGTCTTCTACCGAATGAAAACGGGTGCCACGAAGGGGTAATTTGAGTTTAAGAAAAAGAATGCAGTCGGCTGGAGACATATCTGGTGAATAAGGTGCTTGTTCGATTGTATTTGTTGAGTTTTTTGTAAAAAATTCGTTTACAATGATGGCATTGTGCGAAGGCGCATTATCGTGATGCAAAATCCAAAAAAAACGTTTCCACAAATCAGACCTTTTTGTCGAATTCGCTCTCTGAAGCGCAGCAAAACGCTCAAATTATTTGAGCGCTTTACTTAAATTCTTAATTTACCGTTTGACCTTCCGGCAAGTTTGCGATTTGAAGTGCACAACACCGCGGATGTCAAAGAAGACAGTCAACATGACTTTGACTTTTGATCGACTTTGGCGTGGTTTTTTCGGTTTCGGTTCAGTTGGAAGGAGCCACTCCGAAGCTTGTTGACTAGTTTGCATGTCAAATTCGTAAACCCACGTCTCGTCACCAGTAGGCAACAATGCGTTTCATAAATGTTCGGTCGGAATTGACTCGTTCTAGCATGTCCTCAGCGACTCTTACGCGATTGAGTTTTTGAAGATTCAGGTCTTTTGGGACTAGCCGAGCGGCAACAAGTTTTTATGAGATTATTTAAAATGCTAACCAATTTTCGGAGCCCACTAGAATAACTCCCACTAGTGCCACATGCCTAGATAACGTTTATACAGATGTTATACCAACCCACAACGAAATTATTTATTTAATAGACTCAGATCATTGCGGACAGTTGGTCTCTATTTCAAATATTAACAAAAAACTTACTAAAAAAGATATCACTGTTAATCCAAAAACTACTTATCGTTTGGAAAACTAAACTAAACTTCTATGTAATTTACCACTTTTATCAAATAATGATAACTCTAATCAACAATATAATGCCATTTTCAAAATGTATTGTATACAATTTGATAACATTTTCATTCCAAAGACATTTTCGATTAATAGTAATGCTTCCTTCAGTAACTGGGCTACCATAGGTATACATAAAAGTAGAAAACGACTTTATGAGATGATGAACGGACTTGTATAAACACTGCTGAATTTAATTTATATGTTAGGAATTATTCAAAATTAATTAAAAAAGTTTGTTGTATGGCCAATTCACGTTAATTGAGTTCAAAAATTAAAAATAGTAGTAATGTAATTAAAACGACATGGAATATCACGAAACGGGAAGGTCATGCAACCGAAGTAGTGACTACAGCCTTGATATTGATGGCAACATAATTAAATCAGATTCTCAAGTCGCCGCGGCCTTTGAAAACTTCTTTGCAGAGATTCCCGTATCGACTACTAAATCTCTAAACTCATCGCCCACTACTGCAGTCTTTACTTAAAGAAAACGTTCCAGTTTGTGATTCTGAATTTAATTTCCAATAGACACACACTAAATGTTAAAAATGTTGACCGCAGATGTATGGGGTAATTCTGTGGTCGTAGTTAGGTCAATTACAAATATTGTAGCACTTACTTTAGCTGTTATTTTTAATAATGAGGGTTTTCTGAAATGATCTCCGATAGATGGCAGGACTGTAGCGGCAGGTCCAATGGACTGTCAAAATACATACGCGAATTGTAATTTTCTATATATTTTTTGGTTTATTTATTCCTAAAATCATTCCTTTCGGAATATCGTTGTTTAATATGCCACAGTGTTGTGCAGTGCCTATGTGTGCAAATAAAACAGGAGGACATAAGTTCCCTACGAGAAATAAAACCCGATTAAAACAGTGGCTTGTAGCCATTCGCAGAGATAAATTTACTCCAACGAAAAATAATCCATAATAAAATCAATAACACTTCCAAATACAATAGAATTTCAATAATTTATGTTCAGTACCTACGACTCTGTGATATTTGACAGCTGTTTGGACCTGACGCCTACGAAGCGCCGCCTAGTGGCAGAAAAAGTTTCGAAAACCCTCATTGTCCGCGACCGTGGTGAGTTTCCTAATCTTATGAAAAACAGTTAAAAATACCATTGTTTAAATCGGGTACTACATCAGACCCTAATAATTATAGACCTATTTCAGTGCTACCTACCTTTAGTAATTTTTTTAAATACTTATTTTAGATCAAATGCAAAGATTCTTTAATAAACACAAATTACTGCATAACAAACAGTTCGGTTTTACAAGGGGTCGAGGAGTGATGATGTGAGAGTTGAACTTTTAGGACACGTTTATAATGCATGGGAGAACAAGTCTGATGCTTTGGGCATCTTTTGCGATTTGTCCAAGGATTGTGTTCTCCATTTGATTGTGTTCTTCATGAAACATTAATCAGGAAACTGCACCACTACGGAATCCGGAACGCCTCTCTGGATCTTCTTACTTCTTACTTAAGTCATAGGATTCAGAGAGTTGATGTTAACGGAAAAATATCACCTGGTTCTGTAGTAAGAATGGGGGTCCCCCAGGGCTCAATTCTTGGCCCATTTTTGTTTCTTATTAATTACTTGCCTTACCTCATAAAGGATAATCATGATATAGTGTTGTTTGCAGATGACACTTCACTTTTATTTAAACTAAAACAGCTGGTTACTGACAACGTAAATAGCGCCCTCGCTAAGTGCATAAAAAAAACTAAATGCATTAAGTTTACGATACCTCATGTTAGATAAGTATAAACTAGTGTTCTTATAAAGGGTGAAGAGTTGAAACCCGAAAACACCACAGTGTTCTTAGGCATAACTTTGAGCTTCAATGGGGCTCCCATATAGATAAATTGTCAAAAAAACTAAGCTCTGCAGCATACGCCGTTAGAAAATGTCGTAATTTAACTGATTTAGAGACAGCGCGTTTAGTATACGGTATTCTTTTGTGGGGAAATGCCGCCGATATTCAAACAATTTTTGTTTAAAAAAAAGGGCAATTCGTTCAATTTATAAATTAAGTCCCAGACACTCCCTCAGAGACAAATTTAAAGAGATTAATATAAAAACTGTGCCCTCTCAGTATATTTATGAAAATCTTTTGTATGCACATAAAAATATTAATCTCTTTAAAAAATACAGATACAGAATTAATCAAATAGTCTACCTACTTTAAAGAAATGAAACACAATACATTTTAGTTTATATGTACACTTGTACGTATGTACCTCTTCGTGAAATAAAATAAATTAGTAAAAAACAAAACAGTCTTTTTGGCGATATAATAAAAGACATTGCTTTGTAATTTAAGTACCAAGACGGTGTAGTAGAAAAAGAAATTGCCATCACTAATGGTAATGTGGATGCTGAGTATTTTTCATTTGCTGGTACAATTATGTCCGCCATCGTGTTCGCAGCTGAAATGTGGATAGGCAGACGTAAATCTTGTAACTGTACAAGCGAAGACCTTAATCAAGATTAAATTTAATTTCCTGATACCTACTCAATCTACTCATACAAGTTTTTATTATGATCTTTCTCATTCGCACTGCGTGTACTACGTCCTTGATTTTCATATAAAACGCCACACATTGTATAATAAAAAATGCACTGTGGGATATAGCCAAGTGGCGTGTACTGTAAATTGTATGCAGTCGAACTTGACTGATGCAACCACATCGGCAACTGTCAAGCCGCTATGTGCCAGAGGTGCACAGCTTGGGTGGACTTAAAGGCTACAGTACTACACACATACATAGGCGTCAAGGTCAGGGACAAACCCTGACCATGCAATTTTATGTGGTACAATTTCTGAATAACGTTATGAATGAAAAGATCAATTTTTTTATTCATATTAATTCAAGTGTAGTTGAACTAATACTTGTAGTTAAAAAGTCCGTAGTATGTTATTTCAAATATGTTAGTGTTGGACGTTTTAACATAATAAGACTACAATGCCAACGACACGAGAACGATACGAATTTAGCGGACAACCAACATTATATTATTATAGAATCATTTACGTGTAAAGGCCCAGACATGTGTGCCGATGCATGCCATGCATGATGAGGCCCAATGCGGCTGCAATATGCACTAGCTGAATGATATTTCATTGTAACCAATGGTATGAGTGCGCTGTGCCGCCCGTTGATACCGTGTCGAAAAGGTTATTATTGTTGGTTGTAGAGCCGTCTCGACCTGAACAGGAAACATCTGTTTATTTTATCATTAATATTTTTTGTTGTATTTTCCCGTGCAATGTATTGACTGTCTGGGTTGTATTCCTTAAATATTTTTTTTTTAAAATAAATGTGTGCTTTGCAATAAAGTCTTTATTATTTTACAACATCTACCAACTTCCCGCGTCTCCTTTGGTCTGGCTTTCTCTGTATGGCAATACCTATGCATAGTAGTTGCCCACCCCATTTCTGACTTAGGTTAATGCAAACTCACAAGTTTTAAACTCTCAAGGCAAAATAATCTCCTTCGCAGACGTAATTGTTCTACGTTTTGCAGCCTATGCCTGGGATAAGGCATTCAGTGCTACTCATTTTGGTTTTGTTATCGTTGGAAAATAGCTGCATAGTAAAATTTTGTGTAAAAGACCTGGCCATTGAGAAGGTTCTCAAATACGCTTGGTGTTTACTTTATGCAGATGACCTTATCTTTTATAACCTACTATCAAATCCCCTACTTACATAGAATAGAACAGAATAGGTCTTTATTTGCTTAGAATGTAGGTACATAAAAATAAGTTGATACATTAATAATAGGATCCTTGTACATTCTGCCTGTAATGTAGCATGCAAATATAACATGAAGTATAGGATAATAAAATATTTCAAAAAACTATCATTTAAGAAATCGTGCACAGAATAGTAACATTTATCTACAAGTAGTTCTGTCAATTTTTTTATTAATTTTTGCAATGGTAAGCTTTTAATTTTGTCAGGTATTTCATTAAAAATTACCGGAGCCATAGTAATCACATTTCTTTTCAATAAGCTGGTTTTAAATACGCCCGTGCTTAGTAGATTCTGGTATTGTGATCTCATAGGTGTACTTCGTTTTCTATTTTCTATTAAAGTTGCAAAAAGAGATAGATTTGTTATTACAAATATTGCCAATTCAAGGATATAAAGGCATGGGAAGGTTTATAATTTATGAGACTTAAATAAAGGTACGCAAATGTATGTTACTTTAAGATTAAATATAGTTCTCAGGCAGCGCTTTTGAGCTTTTAAAATGCTTTCTCGTTCACAACAGTGACCCCAAAATATAATACCAAATCTTAAGATGGATATTACTAGTAAATTTACTTTTTTTGACAGGTTATGCAACATAAACGCGGCTGAGCTTAAACGTTTACAAATATCTTCTGCTTGCGGCTTCCAAGTTAACTGGCTGTCAATTATAATTCCTAAGAATTTTGTATTGTTTACTTTATACTGATTATTATATTATTAAAAACACTAATAAGCATAACCCCGGAGCCCGGAGTCTGGATTTGTGCCCGGTTGATGGCAATAGGCTCGCCCCATATTACATGGGACTTAAACATAACTGGCGAAATGTGGGTGTACAGGTACACCTCTGCCAAACCCTTCGGGAAACAAGGCGTGATGTTATGTTTACTAATAAGGATAAAAATAAATAAACGACATAATAATAAATCTCGACTTAGCACACGAGGTTGTTGACATGTGGAATGTGAGCTAGGCTGTCATTGTGGCGATTGTCCTCGATCAACATCAACATCATCTCTCGAGGCTTTCGTTAGGCAGTTGGATCAAGGACCTCATTCAGAAGGCAGTACTCTTCGATATCGCATCGTGAAGAGGTTCCTGTCTCTGGAGCCCTAACCACCGGTAGCTTGGACCCTGCATCTGATACCGGCGGACCACAGTTTTTTTAGATTTTTAAATGATTATTTTATATACATGGACGACATTAAGCTGTATGCAAAAACAGAAAAAGGTATGAAGAAATTAGTAGAAGTTACATCAGAGTTCAGTGAGGATATTAATATGAAATTTGGTTTAGATAAATGTAAAACACTTCCCATTGTAAGCGGCAAAGGGCGACCCGGCGACTATGTAGTGACTACCACGGACACTAAAACAGCAATGGAACCGACTGAGCTATATAAATATCTAGGGTACGCGCCGTAAAAATAAAAAATACACTAACTACTGAGTACAAGAGGAAACTTAACGCTGTTTGCAAAACCCAACTCTCTGGTAAACATCTCATAAACACCTTTTGCATTCCCGTATTAACGTTATCATTCGGAGTTATGAAATTAAACAAAACAGACACTATTGCTAAATTTAGTGTCATGTCAGGCGTTTACCTATATTATGCCGTGAACCCAGTAAAAAACAAAGCATGTTCCATAATTTAAAAAAAATAACTCTTCGGATCTCTCATAAATAAGATCACAACATTTATAAGTCTTTAGCATTTATTTTAACCGCTCAAGTCCCGCTGGTCCCATTTGGGTTCAACCTAATTACGAAAACATGTTAGTTAATTATATTTGCTGACAAATAAAATGTTATCTTTTTCAAGTGCTTTACATCTTCATCAATAAAGAAATGTTAGAGTTCATATTTGTACCGCCACGTCGTCACGTTAACAGATTGACACAGCAAACGCTTTATGGTGATTGATTGTTGTATGTATTGATAATGATTAAATCACACCTATAATGGAGAATTTCTTAGTACTTGATAGTGTTAATTACATCGAGGAGGCATTGATGTACCTACTGTAAATTGTTTGACGTACAATGGATACCAGAAGTTTGACTATGTAACATCAAAAAACCATAACGAAGTTTCTCGCAATTTCAAGCTCTGAGTCAAAATAAAGCTCGCACCAGTTGTAACAAATTGCTCCCTACTGTTGCCAGTTGAAAATTATTCACAAACAGTATTTTTCGACATGGATGTTCCAACCAGAATTAATGACATGCATCCTACAGATATAGACATAAGACTTAATGTTACAAGGGATTTTATTAAAACAAGTGATAATTCTATGATATCAGCCTATTATGTTCCCAATGCTGGGACACAGGCGTCCTCTCTGTAAGAGAGAGTGGGCCGTAATCCTCCACACGGGCCCATTGCGGGTTGGTAGATGTCACATGTCTTCGAATTTTTGGTTCATAGACATATGATAATGATAATAATAGTAATAATCCTAACGATATGGCGGTTTTTTATTCGATCCAATTGGTCTTTATTATACACCAGCTGTGCCCGCGACTTCGTTCGCGTGCATGTCGGAAAACAATAACGGGTCGCTTAGAGAAGGTGAATGTACCACTCCTGCATTGGAAAGACATAGTCTTCCAATCTTGCTTGGTGAAAAGCGTTACCTGGAGTTTTCTACCACAGTCCTTTCGAATGTAGTCACTGTGTCTTCAGGGCTTTAAAATGTCAATGCGACGAAGTGTCCCATTGATTTTTGAGAATAAATAAATATTAAGGCAAGGCTGCACCTGCCGTATTGAATAATTAATCGAGTGCCCGCCTGAAGGAGTCTTCTGAAGCGTTATCATGCTGAAGGATCGCGCTTTTTTCAATTCAATTCAAATATTTCATTTCAAATAAAAAATCTTATGTTTGTAGTCGTATAACATAGCTTAATGTTAGTATTACAATAAATTAATAACAATGAACAACCATACTCCATTTACTATAGCATTAGACAGAAGTTAAAAAAGGGTCTTTTATGGGCGCACTTAGAAATCCAGCAGGGGTGAAGATCGTTCCTTAAGAGAGGCCATGGTAGAGCGGACTGATTTTAACTTAAGCCTAGTCTCCCAATGGGGTGATGACAATCTGGTCTCTTTTAACGCCCCCAATACACAGGCTTGTCTTTTCACCGCAAAAAGGAGTCGTTTCGACCAAGCTCCTACTTTTCGGGATACATCTGTTCCAGTAACTGATCGGCTGGAGCTCCTAGGCATGGAGTTGACGTCCAGTCTCAACTTTGGCGACACCATTGAGGGCAAAGCCCAAACTGGGGCTAAAAACTGGGCATCCTAAATAAAGTGAAGCGATACTTTACGCCTGGACAGCTTTTAACTCTTTATAAAGCGCAAGTCCGATCCTGCATGGAGTATTGCAGCCACCTTTGGGATGGCTCAGCTAAATACCAACTTGTCGCGCTCGACTCAGTGGAACGCAGAGCTAAGAGGCTCATTGGTGACGTAAAACTGGTGGAAGCGAAGCTTCACAGCTTGGCTCATCGCCGCAAGGTTGCCGGTCTTCTATAGATTGTACTTCGGTGAGTGTGCGCAAGAACTCCACGACCTGATCCCACGTGCCCCCTTCTTTCATCGGACATCTAGACGTACTGCTAATTACCATCCATTCCTAGTTGCCATTCTACCAATTCGCACTAAGCGCTTCCAAACATCCTTCATAATGCGCACGGCAAAAGAGTGGAACTTACTTCCTGCGTCTGTGTTCCCGAATGAATTCAACCCGAATCTCTTCAAAGTTGGGTGAACAGGCTTCTTCTAGGTAAGCTCACTCCATCGTAGAATTTCTCTCTGTCACCTCTGACCTAGACTAGAGTCAAGAGCAAACCCAACTCAAAAAAATATTAAAAAAAAGTACAACAAACATAATTACAGTCAAGATCAATTTGGAGTTGAATATAATAAAATTAAATAACGGCTGTCACACTTAATTGTACTTACTTAACCTATCTACCTGCCGAAATTACAAGGATTTCATTTAATATTATTTGGTATTTACACAAAATATTGCCTTGTCAATGTCTAAATCTAAAAGAAGCAGGGGCGGACAGTACCGGGAACGTTTTGACTTTTATGACTTTTGTTACCACCAATGTCAATTAATTATTTTCATTTGTGATGACTGATGGTAGCAGTGACTAAATTTATGTGGTATTTTGTGTATTTGGTTTGATGAAAATATAATATGGACATGTCATTGTGTTAAAGTTGTTTTTTAATAAACTTATTGTTACTAAAAATTGTCTCATTTCATGTACCCATTCAAGCATCGTGACGAGTAGATAGATACTCGTAGAATATGCTTTATTGTATGCCATACTTTGTTACTTACATATAAAGCACGTACATTATTTATTAAAATTGTTTGAACTTAACTAGAAAATAAAAGGTTTCGTACTATTGCTTCTGTGAGCTTCTTTTTTCTAATGTTATAATACATGGAGGATAATGAACTTTCACTAGTTTCGTTTCATTCGGGTAAATGAGTCTGAACTCTTACCCACCTTCGTAAGAGGGGTGAGTCCCACTGGTCAGAACTCTGAAAACACTTTCACTTTAAGAGCGCTGTTGAAAAATGTCAACGACAAAAAAACTACATAAGACATTATTAACATAATATTATTGTGATTCCTATTGTATGAAGAGATATGAGGAACAGGGTGTTAAGTTCACTCATACTCTTTTGAAAAAGGAGGATCCTCCGACCAGATGGATGTTGTAGCTGGTGGGCAACTGCCCGAAGTTTTTTTTTTTTTGGGTATGGCATCATATGCATATGGCATGTCGTCTGCTTAAACGGACTTGCCTGTGGTTGCCCTAATAAATTAAGGCCTCCAGCCAGGACTTAAACTTAAATACTAACTAAAAACTAAGCGACTACACGCTAAGGGCACCCCCTGTGGGGTACGAACCTCGGCTTAGGGCGTCGCTGGAAGGGGGCAGCAAGGGACTAGCTAGATCAGGATTTGAGTGATTTAGGGACGAATTTAAAGCTACAGGCTCAGCGGCGCGGGCTGGCTCGAGCAAGGGTCGTGAGGGGCGTGGATTTGGGCGTCGCGGCGGGCCTCGGCGGCGAGGACGGTATGACGGCGATCGGGTTTTGCGCTTGTGTAAAGTGCTGGTGGCCTTACTGCTCTCCTGGAGGAGGGTAGTGGCGTCATCGGGGTCGATTAAAGTATGCCTTGGTCGGCGAATACTGCTAATGCGGGAGGGAGTATAGCGGGAACACGCTGAGATCAAGGCGTTTGGGTGTTTGATGCCACAGTCGAAGAAACGCTTAGATAAGCGTTTCATGAACTGTTTTATGGTTGGCATTTTAAGATCTACGTGGAGATCTATATTACGGACATAGAAGGAGGCACCCGTGACCTTTCTAAGGAAGCGGTTTTGGAGGGTCTGCATCTTATGGAGATGACGTGGGTGAGCGTGCGCAAATACAACGCAGGCATAGGTCATGATGGGACGGATGACTGCGGTATAGATGCGCAGCTTGCATTTAAGTGAATGTTACTACGGGCTGTCAGTACAAAGTGGAGCCTGCTAAGAGCAAAGGAGGCGCGCGCGCGAACCGCCTTAATATGAGCCTTAAAGATAAGGTTTTGATCGAGGATCACAACTAGGTATTTTGCTTGATTCTCCCAAGGGATCGGCTTACCGTACATAGTGATCGGGCTGAGAAGAGGGGGAGGGAATCGACGACGTCTCGAGAAGAGAACCGCCTGACTCTTATCGGGGTTGACCTCGATTCTCCATTTCCGGAACCAAGCGCCTAAGACGTTTGCGGAAGTTTGGAGAGTACGAGCTATAGCATTGGGACAGTGACCGGTATAGTAAACGGCAGTGTCGTCGGCGAAGAGAGCGAACTGAGCCTTTTTACTTTTTGGGATATCGCTGGTGAACAGCGTGAAGACGAGAGGAGATAGTACGGAACCCTGAGGGACACCGGCGCGGATAGGATGAGGGGACGAGAGTGCTCCCTCGTGCGATTCGACAAAAAGTCTCGTAAGATGAGCACGAGACGATCTGGCACTCCTAGTTGGTAAAGCTTGTATACTCGTATCAAGTCGTTGTGCCAGACTTTGTCGAAGGCTTTCGCTATGTCGAAGAATAGCACATCCGTCGTCGCGTTACGCTGCAGACCAGCGCATAAGTGCCCTACGATACGGTGGACCTGTTGGGTGCCCGAGTGTTGGCTTCGGAAACCAAACTGCTCGTTGGGTATGAGGCTCTTTGCTTCGGCATAGTCTTTGAGACGCTTATAAATAAGCCTCTCGTAGATTTTGCCGAGAACATTGAGTAAGCTAATAGGGAGGTAGCTGGAGGGCTCAGACTTAGGCTTGCCCGGCTTTGGGATACCGATGACGGTGGCTTCTTTCCATGCTTGTGGGAAGATGTTGTTGCTCAAGGCGCCATTGAAGATGGCGGTCATAAGCATTATTGGCGGGGCAGGAAGGAGTTTGTATACCTTATTGGCAATACCTTCCGAACCGGGGCCCTTACGAGCGTGGAGCCCTTTAATGATGTCGTGCACTTCGTCTGGAGTGACGGAGGGATCATCAGGGTCTTCGACGGGAGGGAGGGGGGCTCTCCGTTCGACTTCAGCGTCGACCTTGTTCAGGTGAGCTTGGTCTACTGGTTGGGAGCTGGGAGAACATTGGGACTCTAGGCTGTCAGCAAGACATTCAGCCTTATCGGGACTGTCGAAAACGACACTATTGTCGGGGCGGATGAGAGGAGGCATAGAGACCTCTTCTGAGGAACGCAATTTCCTCTGTAATTGCCAGAAGGCTTGATGAGTGGGCTCGAGTTCACTGAGCAACTTGTTCCAGCCCTCAGAGCGAACCTCCCCTATGCGTTTCTTTACAGCACGCTATAAATGGCGCATGTGGGCTTTGTTCGCGTCACAAGGGAAGGAGTCGTAGGCACGAATAGCCGCATTCTTCTCGGTTATCAAGTCACGTACGTCAGTAGGTAGTTTCCAGCGACGGTCTTCCATCACCGGAACTTCCCGTGAACAATCCGTCAAAACGGATTGAACGTGCTCAGTAAAAGAGTTGATTGCGGCCGTCGTGTCGGCGACTGACACTATGTGATCGGGGATGGTGTCTAAGTGAGGCGACGTGGTGGATTTCAGTCTTTCGCTTACTTTCCTCCAGTCGGTTATCATTTGGGTCTGAGGGGGGCGGTTGGGGTCGATTGGGCCCGAGTAGGGTGCAAGATGCATGACTACTGGGCGGTGGTCAGAGTTAAGCTCGTGGAACGTCTCTATCGATTGCAAACGAAGGTTCACATTCTTGAGTAGCGCTACATCGAGTATATCAGGAAGATGGTTGGGATTTCCGGGGAAATGAGTCGGACTCATTGGAGCGATGACGTCGAAGTTGAGGGATTCGCCTAACTTGAAAATGATCCGACCTCTGGTAGAAGTCGTGCTACTGTTCCACGCCGGGTGTTTGGCATTAAGATCCCCCGCCAAGATGACGGAGTCACTCATACCGAAGAGGGCAGTGAAGTCCTTTTGGAGAGAGATGGGATCCTCCGGACCGTTGTCTGGTGGAATGTAAGCAGAGATGATGGTGATCGGTTGATGGCTAGTCATGCCGAGCCGACAGATAGAGCTCTCCAGATGAGAGAAGAGAGGAGGTGGGTCTATGGGGATGCAGTACAAAATTTTCCTAAAGTTGATCAGGGTGCCACCCTTGTGGCATCGAGACCTGTCATTGCGAACTAGTTTATAGTTGGCAATGTTCGGGTTGCGGTGATAAGGCTTTAAGAAGGTTTCCTGTATGAGAAGGATGTCGAGCTGGTGGTCGCGGAGGAAAGCGGCGATCTCATCGCGTTAACCTGAAACGCCATTAGCGTTGAATAACCCTAATTTAAGGGACCGGGGTTTTGTACAGTTTAAACTCGTATTAGCCATTGAGGATTTTAGAATTTAAGAGATTTCAGGACTAACGCGATCTCCGGATACGCGTCAAGAATTTCCAAAAGGCGACGAGGGTTGCCATTTGCAGCGACTATTTCGTCCGCCATTTATCCGCGGCGGAGCTGTAGAGGGCCGCGTATGTGCAAATAATAATTTGGGCGCTATCCCTGCCCGGGGCTCTTTGCGGTGCAACTGGTGAAGCCACTGCAACTGAGGCCCCGGGAGCTACCGAAGGTGCTGGGACGGCGGTAGCCATCAAAGCTGGAATTTCGGCGGGTTGGACGGGTTTGGAGGGCACCGAAGCTGCGGGAGCTTTGTGGTGGTTTGAGTTAGCCCAGGGAGAGGGCCTCTCACGGCTCCCTGACGTTTCGGGCGACGCAGGTGCTCTCGGGGCATGGTTGCTTCGGGAAGTACCTGTGTCGCATAAACAGGGAGCCGGACGCCCGGTGACACCACTGCGTCGACTGCCGGGTGGACACGGCGCGGCACACGCTGGCAGAGTGTGCCGCGCCGTGTCCTGAGGGTTTCTGTTGATAACAAGGGCCGATTATTTGATCTCTGTGAATGCCTGCCCAAACATTCACGGAAAAGCGGTATAGATGAGCTGATTCCGATACATGGGGATGTGTCTGGCTCCAGTGACGCATGGTTTATCGGTTCCATAAGCCGTTTCGAGTAAACGTGCTTTCATCTGTCCAAAACACATCTGAAAGGAAACGTTGGTCTTGAAACATTTTTCCAGTACCCAGTGGCAGTAAAACTCTCTAATCGGCTTATCACGGGGCAGCAGCGAATGCAATTTTGCATATTTATAAGTACGTAGTTTGCTCCTTTTTAGAACTCGATGTATTGTTTTATGAGTCACTCTAAACAAACGCCCAGCTTGTCTAAGGCTGCAGGTTGGGTTCCGATTGAAATGATCTAAGACTCGTTGTTCTAAAGAGGAGGGGACGTGACGCGGAGCAACTCCTTCATGAGTGTTGGGCACTATGTGCCCTTTTGTTGGGCACTTTTCCCTCATTCTTTGGACAGAATTTTCCGGACGCTAGAAGGGCAGACGCGAGTTGCACCGTATCGCTCACGATAAGTACATACAGTTAACGCAGAATTTTGGCGGCATTCGCCATACATTAAAACTATGTATGTATACTCAGAAGCACTATAAAAATGTGGTTGTCCTGGCATTTTGTTCAAAAAACACACTTCTACCCACGAAAGTCAAGCAGTGTCAAATTCACCGTAAAAAATAATTAAAATAAACTTAAAACAATTTTCACACACAAAGTCAAGTAGCAACTACTTACACAATACAGTAGTGTACATTTCACTTTAAAACAAAATATTAATTTGAATGTTTTTTAGGAAGACTTTGGTTCAGTAGAAGGTGGAAGAAATACTCGTTGTCGATGAATGAATGTGAACAATATATTATGAAAATAATGCGAATTTTATACTATTTTACAAACTAAAATCTACCAATAAAAACTTGTACATTAAACTAAATAAAACGTTTGCAAAAACTTAGCAAATAGGATTGCGTTATTTCGCCCAATCACATCACAGCACACTGTTCAAATCAAACACAAATTTGTTGTTCCCACTACTAGGCTCAAGAAAATAGGTGGCTCGTTTAAATGTCAATGTATACGTTTTTATAATAAACTTCCTAGCCACATTCAAGAACTAAGCCTTAATAAATTTAAAACTTTTATAAAGCGGAAATTATGCCAGAAAGCCTATTATACTGTCAAAGACTATATATTGAGGACAAGAAGGCTTGGGATTGAGCTGCTCCAATAAGTTTACACAGACATAATTGATGTGTAATTTGCTATTTTTTCTTTTTTTTTTCTTTTAATCTTTTTTTTTTCTATATACGTACCTTATTATCTAAACAATGACATGTATATATTTACTGTATAAAGTATAATATTGTTTTAATTTTTGTGAATGTGAGGACTATGTAGGTTATTGCATTTTTTTTTTCTTCTTTTAATGATGATGGTCTGGCTGTTTGAGTACTTTACGCGGCCTCCCCAAATGTCCTTTCTTTTGTATTGTTCGTCGGATCGTTGAGCTCCTTAGTTCTGAGTTGAGCTGCACGATGATTGACAAATGCGTGCACTGACTGGACAGGTCCACTCAAATCCGTGTGGTTCTTTCCTCAAAAGACCATTTCAGACACCAGTCTACATAGTCCTCATATGATACGACCAAGATTATTTTCATATTTTATTTACACTTTGACATTGATGCACTTTATATATGCAATGACATTTACTTTGTAAAGGATTATACTATTTTAATTATTGTGAATGTGAAGACATTGTGGATTTGTTGTATTTTTTAATGCATTTTTTTTTTAATTATTAGTTTTAATCATGGTCTGGCAGTTTGAGTAATTTATGCGGCCTACCCAAATGTGCTTTCTTTGGTAATGTTCGTCGAATCGTTTAGCTCCTTTAGTTCTGTGTTGAGCTGCATGACAACTGACAAATGCGTGCACTGACTGGACAGGTCCACTCATTCTGTGTGGTTCTTTCCTCGAAAGACCATTTCAGATATCAATCCACATGGTCTTCACATGACCTGACCAAGATTATGTCTGGACTTTAAAAGAGACTGTGACCTCTGAGTTTGTTTCGGCGTTTCTTCTCAGAGTAGTCAGATAGGAAATGCCGATCTCACCTAGTTTTTAAAATATGATTGACGTGTAAAAGTGTTTGTACAAACCTATTTACAGAAATAAAATCATTTATCATTTTATCATTTATCATTTACTGTTGTCGTAATGAATCCGCGAGGTAGCGCCTGTGTGCTCGCGGCTGCGACTTGGCGGGCTCTCCGAAGTGATAAATATAGGTGCCTCGTAGTTCGCGATTCCTTTGCAGAGCGGCCGCCGTCGAATGAAGATTCGTGTTGGAAACTGTGGATTGCAGACGTGCCTCGTATGACGAAGACTGGAGTGTCGGCGTGTGGCCTCTGCAGCTCCATCTCTCTATTTCTTTAACGGATGTCAAAACGTTGTGTCAGTTCTTTTCAGAACTGTTGGCTTCTGTGTTTCTTTAACTGATGGTCAAAACGTGGTAAGGTGCTGTGATGAGTGGTGGCTACAGTTTAATACTAGAATACTGAAGTACCGAAAAGCACACGCACTATCTCGGAAGATTCGCGGTAAACTAACAATGAAGCTAAAGATCCAAAATAGTAAAAAAAAAAAATCATAAATAGGGCAAACGGCACAATTATCGTTTATCGATAATTATTTACCATTGGATAATTAAATATAAGTAAGTAAATACTTACCTACTACCTAAACAAGGCATTAGAATACAAGTAAGTACCTATTTTTGATTTTTCATACACAAATTATTGATTGGATACTCCACGAAACTAACGTTTTCCATTTGAGTTCCAGCAAACGGGAGTCAAAATAGCTCAATCGGATTTAGTTTAAAAAAAAAATTATTTTATTGATTTACTTTCACAAAATTCCAATATTGTTATTGGATCTCACAATTTATAACTTAAGACTTAGAGTTAACACGACGAATGCTTAGTAGACACTGCCCGCTCTCGGAGCTATATCGCGGCGCCCCCGTAAGGGGGCGTTGCGTGCGATGCCGGGGCTTCGCCCCCCGACCGCAGATGCCGTACGGCGACCCGTAAATACGGGCCTCTCATTGGGGTCGCTTCTTGGCGGGTGGTACTGGGCGCACGCGAGATACGTGCGCCTATGTGTGTGGATTCTTGTTTGTTTCTGTAGGATCGCCGCGACGCTTATAGCAAAGCGTCGCTTTCTTCACGACATCTCGGCGGTCTGTCGCCGCCAGGTGAGACCCCTAGTTACCTAGGGGAGGCCCGGCGACAACGACCAGCGACGAAGATGCCGACTCAACGCGCCTACAGAGTAGGTGAGTGGTCCCCGCCCGTCCAGCTCACAGAGCTAGCCGTTCACTGTCCGGGCTAAGGAACCGTCATGTGTGTGTGAACGGTATTGTGTCTGTGTGACACCGTTCAATGTTTGCGTGACTCGCAGCCCGCGCCGCGTGCACACGCGTGAGTTTGGGTGCCTGTATAGACATGTTTGTCTGTCTGCATCTACGTAACGTGCCTATATTAACCTAGAACACGTTACGTAATGGGTGTGTGTGTTGTGAGTGTGGAGTCTTTTTGTCACAGATAAGTCGCGTGTAACTTGGCTGCGGCTTATCTGGAGGTCAATCCGGGTTTGTTTTGCAACGTCGTCCGTATCCCGAAGGAGGTGGCGGAGGGGGGGGGGGGGGCAGCCTTGTGCCAGAAGGCCGCAGGCGTCCCATTTTGGGTCGCCCTGGGTGACCTAGCCGTGGTACAGCGTTAGTAGTGCGGCCAGGTCATCCAGGATGACCAACTCGACATCCTGTCCCTGCCTGATGGCCTTAATCAGGTCCATCAGCAATCCAATGGCACAGGCTGTGAAATCCGTCTTCTTTTTTGTGGCTGTTTTTGCGTCGGTAGCGCCGCCACTGGTTTCTTTTTGGAACTTTTGCTTCTGTGGTTCCTTGGTCATCCGCGGCGCAGTGGCGGCGCTAGCGGTCGGTTGCTGTTTCTTCACAACCTGTGCCCCGCTTGGGACAGGGGTGGCTATGAGGTTTTCTTGGGTCGCCTGGGGAGGGTCGGGTTTCTTTCCCTTGCCTTTTCCCCCGCGTCTCTTATTTTTCCTCCGCCCAGAGGAGGTAGCTTGTCTGTCTGAGGGCCCGTTGGCCGCCGCCATAAGCGTCGTGCCTTGGGCCTCTTGTGGCCTCTCAATGGACACTTTGGGCCGGCGTGATATGGCCGTTATGGCGGCGGTGCCCGCCCGCTTGTTCCGGATCTCCTTTTGGAACACCGGACACTTGATGTTGCACGCCGGGTGCGGGCCACCGCAGTTCACGCAGGTGCCGGCTCTTCCCGCGGGCGCGGGCAGTCTCTCGCCGCGTGCTCCCCTCCACAACGCACGCAGGCGAGCGGGCGGTGACACTGATGCGAGCTGTGTCTGAACAGTTGGCATCGGTGGCACTGGGCGGGTCCTCGTTTTCCGCGCCAGGCCTCTATCTTGACACCACGCATCAACATGAATGTCGTGGTGTCGTAAATGGCCCGGACGTCCGGAGTCTTTTTTAGAATCGCGTGGAATACGCAACCGGGTCGTCTTTGTGCGGCCTTAATATGGCGCACGTACTCGGGCTGGTATCCCAGCGTTTGGAGCTCCTCCTCTATCTCCTTCGGGTCCGTATCCGCCGGTAGTCCCCGTATGGCGATCTTGAGGCTCTTCTCTGCCGGCAGCGAGTAGGCGAACCAGCTGACGCCGCTGTCCTTCTCCAGGCCTGTCAGGTATCGCTGGACCAGCCTATACTCCTCCTCGCTGTCTGGGGTGAAGCGAACTCCACCTCCGTATGGACGAGCGTTAGGAGGCCGGCCCAGTTTGTCCCTGATGGCCCGGAAATGGGCGGCCCAGTTTGGCAGTCTCTCAACTACCAGCGGCGGGTATCTGGGCTTCTTTTGCCCCGGCTTTTGTTGCCACGTTGTTGTCGCGGCGCCGGGGGGTGCATCGGGGGTGTTGGCAGCGGTAGCGGGGGCGCGGGGTGGCCTAACCCCCGCGGTCGGAGACGGTGGCGGCGATGGTGACGCAGGTGGCGGGGGTGAGCGGCGTGCCGCGTCGGCAAAAGTAGGCGACGCTGGCGGGTCCGGACTCCGCGGCTCGCTTTCGCGCGGTGGCCGCGGCGAGTCGTAGCAGAGCCGCTTCCCCTCTGCCGCTGCGGTCTCGCTCGAGCTCCTGCGTCGACGTTGTCGTTGGCCTCTGGGTTCGAGCCGGGACTCGAAACAGGCACGCGCACAGCCATTGCCGGTCGAGCCCGCGGATGCCAGCGACATGTTCGATCCGATGGACGAACACGGCGACATAGCCGCGGGCGCGCGCGGGGTGACATAATTCTAGTTACAGTATTCTTAGTTCTTCTTCAGGCCTTATTTCTAACTTATGAATAATTGTCCATCTTCCTTCAATAATACGAGTGGGTTGCATTTCCACTAATATCACATGATCGTTTGACTCTAATCTTCTAAAATTGTGTCCGTTGACAATGAAGATTCTGCAACAATGAGTTCTTCTTCATGATATATTCTGCCATTACTTAATTTGTATTTATTGTGTGGTTCACAAGCTAGTATATTATATGGACCTACATATCTAGCATTTGTTTTATGTCTCTCTGCTTTACTATTTTTTAAATATACCTTATCTCCAACTTTAAAATCTTTTGCCGGTCGTATTCTTTTATTAATTCGATCGTTACGTGCTTGTTTTTCTTTATGTAATAAATCATGAACATTTTGGTTTAATTGACTTACGAATTGTTTTTGTTGTGTTGTATAGTTTTGAATTACTACTTTAAGGTTATCGAAATTTTGCAGTTTTGGTTTTCTTCCAAAGTGTACTTCAAAAGGAGTCATATTTATAGCACTATGTCTAGTGTTATTGTAAGCATGTGTTATAAAATAGATCTTTTGATTTTTATTAAACTCTGTGTCTCTTTGTAACCTGTATAGTTCTTGAATCGTACTATGTAACCTCTCTACATCCGAGTTTGACTTGTGATGTTGTGGAGAAGTGGTGTGATTAATAATATTGTATGTTTTAAATAACTCATTTATTATTTCACTGCAAAATGATTGTTCACCATCATGCACTATTTTCTTAGGTGCTCCTATTAATGAGAATATCTCAGATAATGTATCGCAAACTTTGCTTTTTTCTGTTGGTTTTATTATGGCATACTTAGAAAACTTATCTATCATTGTTAAGTACCATTGTTTTTCTAAAGACATAAAATCTATGTGCCAGACTTCCATTGGTTCGTAGGGCGTTTCAGTTTCAAAAGCTAATGTTACGTTTGGATGTCTATTATATTTTTCTTTTTGACAAGGACTACACTGTAGAATATATTTCTTTATTTGTTTCCTCATATTTTCCCAATAATATTTTTCTTTTAACTGTTTATATAAACTTTAAATTCCAGGGTGTCGATTATCTTTTAAATGGTATTCTTTGATAAGTCTTAATTGTTCTTCTTTTTCATATATTTCTACAAGACTTTTTGTGAACCTAATTGGTTTAAATTTTGAATGATCAAAATATTTACGATAAGTTTCAGATACTCTATAATATAAATCATCATTAGGGATTATGAAAGCATATTTTCCTAAGGGTAAATATTCCAACATAAATTCTTTAATAATATCTTCTTCATTATTCGGTGGGACATAAAAATACCAAATTCCGTTTTCTCGACTTGCCTTCTTGTATGGTGCATATTCGAATATTACACGTCTTAATCTTTTAGGCGGATATGCATTTATTATAGGGATTCTTTCATCACTATCTTCTTGATTAGAATGTAAAGTATCTTGCTGATTACTATTCAAATCATTGTTAGATTGTTTTAAGTTTTCTAATGATTCGTCTTTTGAAGAATTACTTATACTGGAATTTGTTAATGCCAAATCTTCTTCCAAATTTACGTCTAATGAGTCACCATCAGTGTGATGAATCTCTACGCGACTTAGTGCGTCGGCGACATAATTATCTTTTCCTTTTACATGGTCTATAGTAAAATCATAGTCTTGTAATTTTAATTTCCATCTAGTTAATCGCTGATTAGGTTCTTTTAATTTAGCTAACCATATTAATGCTTTGTGGTCTGTACGCAACGTGAATTTTCTTCCATAAATATAAGGTCTAAATTGTGTTACAGCCCAAAGTATTCCTAATAGTTCTTTTTCAGTTGTATTATATTTTTGTTCGGCTTTACTTAGAGTTCTAGATGCATAGGCTATCGGATGACTTTCTTGACTTAATACGGCTCCTAAAGCTATGTCAGATGCATCGGTCGTAATTACAAAGCTTTGTTAAAATCTGGGAAAGCTAAGATAGGTGCGTTGGTTAATAAATGTTTACAAGTCTGTATTGCTTCAATATAATTTTTCTGATGTATATCTATAGTAGCATCCTTTTTTGTAGATTCTGTAAGAGGTTTGACTATTTTACTTAGATTTGGTACAAATTTCCTATAGTATCCTATTAAACCTAAAAATGCTCTGATATCTTTAACAGATTTTGGAATAGGGAATTTTTGTATAGCTTCATTTTTTTTTTGATTTGGTTTTAAACCATCTTTATTTAAAACATGGCCTAGGAATTCAATTTCTTCTTTCAAAAAAACGCATTTTTTTATTAACTTTAAGGTTGGCTGATCTTAATGCTTCAAAAACCAGCTGAAGCCTATTGATATGCTCCTGTTTTGTTTTTGAATAAATTATTATATCATCTAAATAAACAAGAAATAGATTTCTAGTGATTTCCTTGTTCAGTACATTATTCATCATTCTTTGGAAGGTTGCTGGTGCATTTTTTAAACCGAATGGCATTCTTAAAAAATCATAATGACCGATGGGTGTACTAAATGCGGTTTTCTCAATAGAAGCTTCATCCATTTTAATTTGATGATAACCTGAGGTTAAATCAAGAGTAGTAAAATATTTATTACCTTGTAATTTTGAAAATAGTTCATCTATGTTAGGTAAAGGAAATTTATCTGATCTAGTCTTTTCATTTAATTTTCTATAGTCTATTACCATTCTCCATTTTTGTATTCCAGATTGATCTACCTTTTTCGATATGATGTGTAGAGGTGAGGCCCATGGTGATTCTGAGGGGCGAATTATATTTTCACTTAATAACGTATTAATTTGTTTTTTTATTTCCTCTTTTTGAATTTGCGGTAACCTAAATGGTCTTTGATAAATGGGCTCATCATGAATTAAATTGGTATGATGTTTAGTTTTTGTCGTTGCACTGTTTGTGACGCTTTCTGTAAATAAATCTTGATATGTATCACAAAGTTCTTTGATATTTAAATTATTATCATCCGTCATATGAAAAATAAGTAATTCTCGTTCCGGCATACATAATTTTCTTTCTTTTAAATCTATTTTCGCATTAATTTGTTCAATCATTTCAGTACCCATTAAAACGTCATACTTATCACTAAATTGGTGAATATAAAATTTCATCGTTCCGTTATCTTTTCCGAAATATCTACACCAGTATGGAGTTTCTATTACACCATTGTGAAGTTCTAACTGTGAATCTCTCTAACTTTTTACATTCAGGAAAGTATAACTTTTGTGCCATTGGTGTTATAAATGAACTTTGACTTCCTGTATCTATTAATATTCTTAGTTTAGGGTTTTCTGTTTCAAAATACGGTTAATATGATTTTACATGATTACATTCTTTAATGTTTTGTTTATATCTAATCCCTCGTGAAAATCCTGACTTTCTTCGGGAACGTAGGAACAATTTTTTCAGGAATATAATAATATTCTTCTACATAGTAATTTTCTTCAGGATTGGTAGGTTGAGAATTATAATTATTGTCATTGTATATTGGTTCTTCCGGAGTGATGGTATAACTCCTTTGCTACAAAACCTTTTCCTAATTTTTTTTTTTTTTTTTAATCTTTATTTATTTGATAGGGTTTTATCACTTAGTGATAATGTCACCCCCGTAACAAAAAATATTCAACAACTTAAAACTATACAATGGGTAATAAACAGATAATGTGTGACAGGTGATATGTCCTACTTGAATAGTGTTGTCCCTATTCGTTTTGGTAAATAATCATCAAAAGTCGACTCAACATCCTAGCCTCCTCCGACAATGGGGACGCTAGAATGCTGTTTGGTTTGGTTTTAATTGGGCAGCTGTCCTCATTGTTACGTCTTCGGACTTTTGTATAGGACGCTGTTGTGGTTGTGATTGTTGTGGAAAACTATTTCTGTATTGTTGAAATTGTGGATGTGGAGGTCTTTGAAATACGTTGTTTTGATTTGGATTCCAGGTGTGTTTAGTTTGATAAAAAGGTCTGTTTATAAACTGAGTGTTCATTCTGTGTTGTTGCGAATGCGATTGTAGAGGATGAAATTGAGTGATAATGTGTTGTGTCGGTTTAAATTGCAGTACGCTCCATTGTTGTTGAGGTTGTATTTGGTTTATAATACGAGGAGCAGGTAAATAATTGGAAAACTTTTGTTTTATGTGTTCGAATCTCCCTTCTGCGTCTAATTGTAATATCCTTGTAACAGTTTCATTAAAATTACAATTACTAACATATACTTGGTCATGGTATGGTAAACTATTTCTTAAAGTATTTTGTGCAGTGCTAATATATGGCTCCATGATCTCATCTATAAGATCTTGTCGGGCTATTCCGTGCTTTTCAGTTAACTTACATTTAATAAAAAATAATTTTTGTTTAAATTCAAATATTAAATCTTTATATGTAGTTTTCTTCTTCACATTAGATAATTCTACTAGTAAAGTATTAAGTTCCCTATTATTTGCACACTCTACCTTCAGGGTGGCTTCTATGTTATCCCAATTAAAAGCATGGTTAATCATAGAGACGATTGCTGCGGCCCTGCCTTCTAATTTAGTTAATAATAACATAATATTTTGAGGTGTGTTTCCTCCTACAGCTTGTAGCCATTGCTTTGCATTATTTAAATAATTATAAATAGTAAATGGGTCACCATTATATGTGGGGACAAAATTAATTAACTTATTTGGATCAATTGTGAACTGCACTGGTGATATCAGTGGCTGTGACAATGGAACTTGTGATGAACTAGATACACTTAGTGGTACGTAGCCTTGTTTACCCTCCATATTATTTTTTGGAAGTGGGTCGGTGTCACTACTTACTCTAGTCTTAGATTTATATACAAATTTCGGAGATCTAATAAGAGGAATTTTGGATAGGATAATGCTACTCGGTGCTTACAGAACGCAGCTGATGACAACACGGAGAACCAGCATTTCTTCACTTTATCTTGACTTATTTATTTGGTAGGATACCCAGTTTTAAAGACTTAAAAGTCACGCGAAGTGTTTTAGCGAACTTGGAGGTTTTTGCCTCAAACGTTCTTGAACTTTATAACACAATGACTTTTTATCTGGGCCTCACGTTGGGCGCCAGTCAAAATAGCTCAATCGGATTTGGTTTTAAAAAAAAGATTTTATTTTATTGATTTACTTTCACAAAATTCCAATATTGTTATTAGATCTCACAATTTATAACTTAAGACTTAGAGTTAACACGACACACTGCCCGCTCCTCCGATGACCAGGTCTTTTATACCACCATGATTGCTAATGGCTCTTTGTCTTTATTCACAAGAACTTTCTCGTTCCTGGTGGTCCAAGTAATTAGTATTGGAGATTGATGTTCCCTTTTTCTGGTTTCCATAACATCTCCTATGTCTTCCTTGAAAAGGTTCATTATATTTTTAATACGTTCATTGTTCAGGTCTTGTTGACTCGGGTATTGACTTTTTAGGTTGCTTCCTATACGTAACATGTTAGTACAATAAATTATCTCTAAATGTACTTGAAAATATTTAATAAGAACACCCTTATCTCTAAATGTACTTGAAAATATAAAAAAAAAACCCTTAATAAAAAGCTGTTTACCTTTAAATACATGTGGACATAGTGTTTTTATCATTATCACAACAGCCCGATAATCCTTAAAACACCATGCACAAAGCATTTAAAGCGAAACAGCTTAATCTATGTTTATCGATCATTGCCAATAAAATAAACTAACGGTCGATAACAGGTGTCCTACCCTAAGAAGAAAGCGCGCGCGCACGTGCCCGTGTTCTTTAATAAATGCCGCCGCAGCCTCGTGCCGCCTGTCTGGCAAAGCCGACAAAGGAAGGCGCAAAATGTATTTTTGCGGCTTCCTTTGCGGGTCGTATGTCGGCAGGGTATTCCCCCTGCGGATGTACTAGTACACCCACAGGGAATGTACGTCCCAGTGATAGGTTTTATTTATTTATTATTAATAGGCTTTTCAACAATGAGTAGGTACACTGTCACTTTAAAATTTGTACATTACAAACTTATGTCTAAGCGCCTCATAACCAGGAAATTTCATGTACCAATGTACCAAAATAACCAACGATAACATACAATTTTATAACCAGCCTACAATGATACCTATCTGACCTCAACAAGCCCAGTTCCTGGGTAAATCGATAAACCTAGGTAAGACTGGTTGTCAGACTTTCAGGCTCCTGACCACCCATAATGTCTGTCAAAGATCCACGAATGACAGCTGGGACAAACGGCATAACGTGCTTTCCAAGGCACGGAGGGGTCTTGGTATGTAAAGGACCATCCACGGATCAAAAGCGGCAAGCGTAGTTTAACCTGATCGATCGATCCGTGCGGCTGTTATTGCTTAGCCACTAGCCCCCTTAACTAAAATGTATTCAAGCTCGTGCACACTGGCGCGACGCGACAACGCGACTCAAATAAATAAATAAATGTTTCACACATGTTACGTTTATTTATTTATTACACACAAAAAAGTACAAAAGCGGACTCCATTAAATTCCAGCCAGTCGTTGAAGTGTACCTATTTTACATTTTAGGCAATCAAGTAGAATAGGTAACAGAGTTTGCACTTCGTGGCAACGTCGCTTTTCAATGTTCAAGGATTCAAATTCATTGAATCATTGACCTAGTGATCCAATCCTACATAGTGTTAAAAACTGCTCTAAGTTAAAAATCCAATTTTTGACCTAATTACTGGACCGATTTCGTTATTTTTTTGTGTATCGTCAGCAAAGGCGATAGCAAATATGTGGTTTCATTTATTGCATAAATGTGGTCTCCATACTGTATATTATTAGCAATAGGTAACATTTCATAATTTACTTATTGTGTATCTATTACTCATGTTATATTTAATTATATAATCTTCCAGATTAATATACACATGTATATATTCAAGAATGTATTTATTGCAATTATAGTCTACCATTCAAGTATTATATTATTAGTTTTAATTTATTATAATAAAGATGGTGTGTTTATTTATATTTCTTATTTCTTCGGGTTACTTATTATATTTTGTGTCGACATGACTAAGTACTTGAGGAGTGCATTTTTATCGAGATGTAGGTATGTATTAATATATTTTTATGTCTTAAAGTAATCTCAGTTTGTATTTTTGTATTGATTACATAGTTTTATAAATCGAGTTAATACGTTCGAGTTTCCGTCGAACTCCGGAACCAATCGCAGGGACTTGTGGACTTGATCCACTGAGTCAGCGATACCCGGTATCAATTAATTAACTCCTACTATTCTCCTTTTCTGTCTCTAAATTTCTATTAGCGTCTAAAGTATTAATTCTACGATTACTACCTACTAAAAAGGGAAGCCACTCCAGAGCGATCCTAAAGTACTTGCAATGATTTTGTACCTCTACAGTATCGATGTCTGGATTCTTCTCTGGACTGCAGCTCTTTTAGGTTCAGCATGACGAATCTGTAAAAATCCTACCGTGAAGACTTTCTTGCGTCGTCTGCGTCAATCCCTAGCATCAGTGGCACTGACAGATCACTCCACGCTCACTTTACCTAAGTTTTCACGGTGAGATATCTACAGAATAGCATTACAGGATACTCATACGGTGCCCGAACTGGCCATCGTTGTCACATATAAAAATATAATGAATGCATACAAAATATTGTAAGACATTTTAAAAGAGTAACGGTGGAGTTTCTTGCCCATTTTTCTAAATTCGAAACTACCTTTTGGAGGGTGCGACTAGAATCAATTTATTTTATGCTTTGACTTCGGTCCGCGAGTATCCTACAGACTGCGCCAATTACGAAGGCTAAGTCGCAGGAACGAAAAGATACAACATTTTTTTAACTTAATTTGTTTTATAAGAATTACAATATTAATTAATAGCCTAAAATAGTCGACGGTTGACCAATACTCTGCCAAAAGTGACGAGGGCCGCGGTTTCTAGTTTTGAGCTGCTGACGTTGTGCTGCATCGGCGCCTCGTGTCCGCGGCTGATGCAATGTGCGGTAATTAGGTGAACGCTTTTCAGCGATTTAGGGGCTGTGCGAATGTGTAACATGCGTCTGTTACGTAAAAAATGCGCTTTAATACTAAAACCACTATGGTAAACTGTTTGTCATCGTTTTACAATACAGTGCACAACAAAAGGTATTCATGGTCATTATGTTATTGAGAATATTTACTTCTCCCATTAGCGACGCAGGTACAATACGCGTCAATGATGCCTATTTTTGGACAATTTTAGTTAACACAATTTCATTATTGGTATAAAAACATAATGCACGCTCTACAATCATAAACATAAGTCAGCATCGGAAGACGGCTAACGTATACAAGTTCTTGGGAATATTTCCCTTATTCACGCGGAGAAGTTACCAAGAGGCATCCAACACCATGGCTTCAAAATTGATCTTCCTTCTCTCGCTTGCGCTCCTAAGTTGCGGCCACGCAGCTCCAGCAACTACAGAGGAGCAAGCTAAAACAACGACAGTGGCTGGTGAAGAAGATGTTCCTGTTTTAGAAATATTACAAGTAGTCGAGGATGTACCAGTACTGGTAGAGCTCGTGGACGTAACTACTACTTCAGAACCTGAAACCATAGAGCCTCCCCACAAGGTAGCGAAGAGGTCGGCCCAGCGAGGAGACAACCCAAGTAACGACTTGCTGGCTAACTACGACGGATTCGTCTTCGACAACGCGGACCTCGGGGTTGGTGGCCGCAGGATAAAGTTCCTCCCCACATGGGCAGGTTAATCTTTAACCAAAAGATTTTGACAAAGTCAAAATAAAAAAATCAACAAATTCAAAGTTGTCTGTCTGTCAATTGGGTTGTTGTAACGAGTGGGCCTCGTTACAACAACCCAACTGAAACATGTGATGATTTATATTTGTTTTATATGATGATAATTTTTATGAATTTTTAAACGTGTTTTTGTAATAGAATTTTTTATTTATTCTTTTTCATTGTACCCATCGGATAAAGGCTTCTTATTATTCAGTAAATAAACTTACAACGATCACCACCTCCTACTATGTGTAGATATCAGCGTCAAGCTACTACTTTGTAAACATATTCAAAAGGGTAGGTTCTTAGCAGGTATTGAACCTACAGTTACTTTGGGCTTACCTAATTAGATCAGCCACTAGTCACAACATCATAAATGTCGTAGCTGTTTCTGCTGTACATAAAGTTGAGTTGAACTGAAACCAATTAAGTCTATTCTAGGCTCACCCAGCTACTACTAGCCACCTTAATAAGATAATTGCTCCACCTAGACTAATGGCGTCCAGTCCTACGCTTGATGGAAGCTAGAGAGCGAAACAACATGTTGTAGCAAACGTATTTATTCAAAATCAAAATCAAAATATTTTATTTCACATAAACCTACATGGGCACTTATGAAACGTCAGTTTCTAGGTGCACGGTTCCAATTGGTCGTTTCCTATGGAGAAGAGCCGGCAAGAAGCTCCATGGTTACTCTTTTAAAAATATTTGTCTTTTACAATGTTTTTTAATTACAGTGTTAATAGGTATGGGAGGACAGTGTAGGCCTGTCAACAAGTACCATATGTTAAACGAATAGACAATGGTCTATAAATTTACAATCCACAAGGCCTACGACGTTCTCACATTTACAAAATATAAAATAATCTAATAAAGTAAAATCAAAAACTAATATATATTTTTTTTTTTTCCTGATGCAATCTGTCCACCATTGACATTCAACATCTTTTGTGTTGTTAGAGTAGTCATTCTTGGTATGCGCCCACTGGCTCATCCACATTAAGCTATATATATGTATATAGTTTGTCGGCCTTCATATCAAGTCTTGTGGGGCCAATCTTTTAAGCCTCCTGAATGTCTTGCTTTTCATTAGGTTTGATGCCAGTTTATTGGGATGGGTTGTAATTCTATTTTTGTAGGCACTGACCCTTAGTGCGATTTCTTCTTTAACCTTTGGCATTTTTAAGTCCCGATGTAAGTTATCGTTAGTGATATACCATGGTGCATTAACTATTATCCTCAGCATTTTTGATTGAAACCGTTGGAGTATGTCTATGTTTGAATTAGCAGCCGTTCCCCACAGCTGTATTCCATATGTCCAAATAGGCATAATGATGCATTTGTAGATTCGAAGTTTATTTTCCAGCGAAAGCCTGGACTTTTTTGATAGTGGCCAATAGTGTTTCCTTAGTTGTAGGCTCAATGCTTTACGCTTCGTGAATATATGTTTTCTCCACGTTAGTCTACGGTCTAGGTACATTCCGAGGTATTTAGCTTCTTCTGCTTGTGGAATTTCAACATCATTTAGTCGTACTGGAGGGCATGAATCTCTTCTTGTCGTGAACGTCACGTGTACGGATTTGGTTTCATTTGCCTTTATTCGCCATACTTTCAGCCATTTTGAAATTTCATCTAAGCTCGTTTGTAGAATCTTAGACGCCTCGACCGCATCTTCATGCACAGCTAATGTAGCAGTGTCATCGGCAAATGTGCCCAAGACTACCCCTTCAGACACAGGGAGATCAGCTGTGTAAAGAAGATAAAGAATAGGACCCATTACACTGCCTTGAGGAACTCCTGCCCGAATTTCGGACAGTCCGGTTACTTCCGTACCCTGTTTTACAAAGAAGTATCTCCCCTCCAGGTAGGATTTAATGAATATGAAGTAGTTTATTGGAAGTACCTTTTTAATTTTATATAAAAGTCCCTCATGCCATACTCGATCGAAAGCCTGTGATATGTCCAGGAAGGCGGCTGAACAGTACTTCTTATCTTCATATGTTGCATGAATTTTTTCTACCAGCCGATGTATTTGTTCTATGGTCCCGTAACTTTGTCGAAACCCGAATTGGTGGTCAGGCAGCAATGAGTTTTGATCTATCAATGGTCTTAGTCTGTTGATGAAAAATGTCTCCAGTAGTTTTGAAGGAATGGGCAACAAGCTAATAGGTCGGTAGGACTTCACGTCTTGAGGGCACTTTCCAGGTTTAGCTATCATGATTATTTCGGCAACTTTCCATTGGGCAGGAATGTACCCCTTCGAAATTATTGCATTGAATAAAGCTGTAAGGAAAGTAATTCCTGCCTCAGGTAGTTCTTTTAGTATTTTATTTAGCTGTAATTAGGTCATATCCGGGTGCTTTGTTTTGGTTAAGTTTATTGATAGCAGTCCGAACTTCATTTTTCGAAACTTTTCCAATAGGCAAGTCCAGTTGGTATGTTTGCTCTAAGTATGATGTTATTTCACTATGCATTTCTTGCGATCCTTGAACAGGGTTAGGAGTGAAAACTTTGCTTAGGTGCTCGGCAAAGGTTTGTGCCTTTTCGAAGTCACTTTTGGCCCAGGTGTTGTCGCTTTTTCGTATTGGTGCATGGCTTGCTACCGGCCTATTAAGCTTTTTTGTTGCTCGCCAGAGTGAATAATCCGAATTTGCCGTTGCATCTAGGTTTTTGGTGTATGTCTCCATGTCCTGATTTTGGTTTTCACTTATTGCTGATTTAAGACGAGTTGTGACATAGTTTAGGTGTTTCTTGTCAGTGGGATATCTCGTCTTTTGCCAGCGTTTTCTTGCGTTTCGCTTCTCCTCTAGCAGGTCTCTGACTGTTTCAGACCACAGTATATCTGGAGGGTTAGTTTTCGGTTTAGGTGTGGCGCTCCATGCAGATTGCTGTATGCAATAATTAAGATGCTCAACTGCCTGAGAAATATCATGTTCGGTCTGTAGGGAGTCTATTATTTATAGAAGATTCAAGTAGCTGTCTAAATAGTGGCCATATAGTTTTTCGACTGTGGAGTTTACAAGGCTTTGGTTTCTCTAGGATTTTCCGGCTCAATTTGATAAAAAACTAATTAAATATTGTAGGTATGTAATGTCAAATAATGAAAATATTATGTCAGAGTTTTGTAAAAGTCAATATTTAACAAAAAATAAAAAATAAACACCATTATTTGGGAGCAGTTATTAGAAATTTACATAGTCATGCCGTTTATGAGGTACCAGGGAAGCCACATGTGCAGAGGGAATTATTGCCAAACTTTCTTGTGTTCGACGTAGTCTTTAATCCTAAAGTACGCTTTTTTGATAAGGACACGTTTGATGTGGGTTTTGAACTTTCCATCGCTAAGTTCTGTAACCGACTTTGGCAACTTGTTATAAAAGCGGATACTGTTTATCAGACATTATTTGCTAGTTTTAGTTAATCTAAATTTGGGTATAACGATTTCATTTTTACTACGTGTATTTATAATATGGAAATTGCTTCTTATTTTAAAAAGTACTATGTTTTTGCGAACATACAAAATACTTTCTAAGATATAAAGAGAAGGCAGAGTTAGTATATCAATTTCTTTGAATTTGTTTCTAAGAGATTCGCGAGGACCCATTTCATAGATCGCGCGGATTGCCCTCTTTTGTAAAATGAAAATTGAATCTACGTCAGCTGCTGATCCCCACAGCAGAATACTGTGGAAATAAGCAAAGCATACTAACCTAGCTGTGGCTATATCGGTCAACTGCCTTATTTTTTTTACTGCATATGCAGCTGAACTTAATTTACCTGAAAGAGCTCTAATGTGAGCGCCCCATTGCAATTTTGAATCTAAAGTAATTCCTAGAAATACAGTTTCCGTAATAGCATCTACTTTCTTGCCATCAAGTTTTAAATTTAAACCCACTTGGGGTACATTTGGTAATGAGAACTTAAGACATTTAGTTTTGTTCGCATTGAGTAAAAGATTATTAGCTGCAAACCATTTCGAAAGAACAGCCAGACTATCATTCACATGTAAGACATCCGTATCTTTTCTATCTATTTTAAAAATAAGAGAAGTGTCATCAGCGAATAAAATTAAATCAGATAAGTTACCCATCATGTTAGGAAGGTCATTAATATAAAATAGAAATAAGAAAGGGCCGAGAATTGAACCTTGAGGCACGCCCATCTTAACTAAGGACCCCGAGGACGTCGAACCGTTAACGTTCACTTTCTGTTGCCTGTTTGATAGATAGGAAAGAACAAAATTAGCGGCTTGTCCACGAATTCCGTAGTGGTGTAATTTACAGATCAGTGTATTGTGGTCAACGCAGTCAAACGCTTTTGAGAGGTCACAGAAAATGCCAATTGCAACCTGGGACTTCTCCCAGGATTCCAAAATGTGACTGATGAGTTTTACTCCCGCATCAGTCGTCGACCTACCTTTCGTGGTACCAAACTGGCGACTATGTAAAATTCCATTTGAATTAAAATGTGACAACATCTGGTCTAGCATGATTTTTTCACAGATTTTACTCAATGCTGGTTGCACAGATATAGGTCTATAATTAGAGGGATCACTCTTACTACCCGATTTGAAAATTGGTACTACTTTACTATGTTTCATTAAATCAGGAAACGTACCGCTGTCTAAACATTGATTAAATATGCCTGTTAGGACAGGAGCAATTGTGTCAATAATATCTCCAAGAACCTTAACGGAAATCCCCCATAAGTCTTCAGTGTTTTTATGTTAAGACTTTTGAACGCTTTTTTAATTGTGACAATAGAAATAGGCTCGAATTTAAAACTAGGTATGTCCTTACTGAAGTTTTCTTTGAGTAAAGATTCAGTTGATACAGATGATGAGGGACGAGATTTCGTAACCTCAATTGGGATGTTGGTGAAGAAATTTTGTAGTGACTCAGCAACCTTCAACTTATCTGAAATGGTTTCATTATCAATTTTTAACGACAAGTCATTCTGATCTCGCTGTTTTGTGTTTCCAGTTTCTTTGTTAATTACCTGCCACACAGCTTTTATTTTATTACGGGAAATACCAATTTTGTTACTTATTAATTTAGACTTAGCTTGAGCACAGACTCTTTTGAATATTTTAGAATAATTTCTTACATAATCACGAACAGTTTGATCAGACGTCAATGACTTCTCGTGATACAATCTATATAAAATATCTCTGCTTTTTCTAATGCCAGCAGTGGCCCATTCACTAAATTTTGGTTTAGTATTGATAGTAACTTTTTTTACAGGACATGCTTTATTGAATTCTTGGCATACTGTAGAAAATAGTCTACCATAGTTTAAATTGGGGTCTTGTGAATCAAAACTAGCTGTTGAAGGTTTACTATTAAGATTATTATTAAACATTTTCAACTTATTTTTAGTAAGAGGTCTTATTTCAATGGTTTTATTTGAGTTTAACTTTTTATCTAAGTCAAATGATACAAGTTGACCAGTATAGTCTGACCTGACGCCACTAATTAAGGTGGAGTCTTTTATTATACAGTTAGTAAATACATTGCCTATGCATGAAGCCGAGGTTGCTGTTATTCTAATCGCTTTTCATTCATTAAATATACATTTTAAATTGAATGATTTAAACAATGAGATTAACTTACATTTTTCGGGTCGAATGAATTAGCAGATCAACATTTAGATCACTACAAACAAAAAATAATTTATTATCTTTAAAAAGTTTACTTAGTATTCCTTCCATAATGATAAAAAATGATGACAAGTTTGAGGCTGGTGGTCTATAAACACATAAGAAAGTATGGCCTTCAACCTCCGCACATGCTACCTACCATAAGCGATCAACAGAGCATTAAGAGCAGAGGATTGGTGGTTTCTAGAGTTTGAGTTAAACTGGGTGAAGCCGCAGGGACAACATGCTGTGACATGAGAGGTGGCGGAGTGGGCGCACAACTACAGGTGAGATTGTTTGTCAGTGACTCATACCTCTCTGCATTGTACTTCACCAGGTCAAACAACTCACAGGCTTCCTGCAAGCGCTCACTTAACATTTGTTGACTGGACTCATACTTACAAGATATTTCCTTAAGTGTATTTTCCCTGGTCAGTAATTCCTTTTGAAGGTTTTGTATGACAACATCATACATTTGCCTGCTAGTTTCCAACTTATTACTACATACATTAAGTTGGTTTTGTAAGCTGATACGTTCTTTCCTAAGATTAATATTAAACTTATAAACACTTTGTGTCTTCAAGAGTTTCTTGTACTTTTTAATATTTTTACTAATTTTATTGTATTTCTTAATTTTATTATGACTGGTAAGAATTGGACAACTAGTTAAGGTATCGTCCCCTGTTCCTAGTTAATATTTTAGGAAAATCATATATTTTGACAATTGTTTGTAAATATGTGAGCACAATGTACCTATCACGTGATTAGTTTATATGCCTCTGCTTTATTTTATTTTTTTTGTACCAATAGTGGTATAGTATTTTTATTCTTGGTGCATCGTCTTCACATATATAAATATAATTATTGTATACAAAATATTGTAAAACATTTTAAAAGAGTAACGGTGGAGTTTCTTGCCACTTCTTCTCCATACGAAACTACTTTTTGGAAGTGGCGCCTAGAATCAGTTCTATTTTTAATGTACCTAAATTTTGACGTTCAAAAGTGCCTTTTTATGGGCCTATTTGAAATAAATGCTTTGACTTTGACTTTGTTAGGTCTATGGCAACGATGGGCTTCTCATACTCCAGTCCGGATACACTAGCAACCAGCTCATTGAAAAGGTCATTGGTGTTGCCAACCTGTTTGCTGGCTTTCAGAGAGTTGATGGTGGAGATAGTGTTATGTGCCTTGCATAATTCTGCTTCAAGACCTGATATGCGTTTTAGTGCCTGGTCATATTATTTTAAAACCAAATTCCGTAACATTGTACAAACCTAATAAAAGACATTACAGTAAAACTTAGAAAGAGAAACGGCTAGTTGATTGAATTCTTAATTCATTTTTAGATTTGTCTCGTTTTTTTTTAAATTTTGCGCAATCCTTCTTTATTTTCGTTTTATTTCTGGTTTATAGGGTCTTTCACAATTTCCAACACACTGTGGGCTGGTATTTCAAGAACATCAGCCTCTTCTTTTAACTAAATCTGATGGTAAGGACTATAATCCATGTAGTCGTTACCCATGCGTGTTTCTATTCCACTTTTCATTATTTCTAGGTGCAAGTGCAGTCCATCAAAACTTCGTCCACTAGAAATCGCCAAGAGAATCGATACTAAGAATGTGCCATTCCCGACTTGTTCGTCACGATGGCTTAAAAATTGAGCAAAATCATGTTATTTCCCATGGTATTCTATTGATACAGCAACGTTTTAATGCATAAACCTATAAGGAGTGCAAACCTCGAGTCATAATACAAAAGGCAATTGTTTGTCAACTTATATTGCGGAAAATTGTGAAATCATCTGATCTCCTGATTTGGATGGAAAGACTCATAAATTGGAACACAAAATTAGAAAATCAATAAAATTTTTAGATTGTTCAGTTAGCGACGACCGGTTTCGAAAATGTAATAATTTTTTTTAATCAAAAACGATATCAACGATTTTCGTATTAATTTGTACTTACACGTTAAAATATTGACATAGCAAACAAACGTTTTGGAGTGATTAAAGTCGGCAGGCATATTGATATTATTTAAGTTCATTCCTATATTAAAGGAAGAGCTTCCTAGGCATTGATGTGAAGTGAACAAATTGACGACCAAGGGTCACAAAGATTTCTATTTTGTAACATAAAAAATGAAGTTCGTTGCGTTTCTAACCATAACAAAGTATCTCGCAATTTCAAGCTCTGAGCTGAAGAACAAGTTTGCACAAGTTGAAACAATTTGTCCGCTACTGTTACCAGTTGAAAATTATTCACAGACAGTATTTTTCGATATGGATGTTCACGCTCACCCAGAATTAAAAACATGTATCCTGCAAAACAGCATTTCTAAACAATCAGTGCTGTTACTAAATACAGATGATGAAATTGGAGTGAATTACACAACAGATTTAATTATGACCAGTAATAATCCTAACATCATTGTAATGACAAAATATTTAACACTGGAGATAGTTGATTATCCTCAATGGCGGTTTTATGTAAGATCCAATTGGTCTCTTTTATACATCATCGTTACTGGTGACAGGAAATTCAAATGTAAGAATGACACAATGAATCCAAATGAATTTGCAGTGTTGGAAAATATCATGAACACTATGTGGATCAGATTTCAAATCATGCGTGTTGGCGTAGTATTCCCATATGCATGTAAACAAAAGATGGTCATTTATAACGGCAAAAAGCCATCATTTCAGATTTTATATGACAGATCTATTAAATTAATTAATGCTACTAATAACAATGACTTATTAGTAGCCGTAAAGAAAAGTGGTGAAAAGCTATTTCAGGACTATCCTATGGTGGCGGGAATATTCTATAGATATCCTACATCCATCAAAGATTGTGACCATTTACATTATTATGTGCATCGTAATTTAAACTTGACTCTGGGAGTTTGCGGTTTAGACGGAATGGTAATGCACGACATCCTCTCGCATTTAAAATTCAATGTGTCTTTTTGGCAAGATGGAAAATGTAACCATTACGGTTTTGGGGCTCTTCAAAATGTAAGCGGTTCGTTGGGCTGTATCAACCGCAACGAGTTGGATATATCCTTTAATTCAAGATTTATGGCTCTTTATTCAGATGTACCAGTTTATTACCTTCATTACGTTACAACTGACACCTTGTGTGCTTTAGTAAAGAGGCCTGATGTCAAACCGCTTTGGCACGGTGTGTTTAATTTGTTCTCTCTACCACTATGGGCCCTGATAGGTGCGATATTAGTAGCGATCGGTGGCATCATGTGGGCCACGGCGATCATTAACAAAACAATAACGGGTCCAGGGACGATGCCATTCTGTTGGTACCTTCACACTTCTGTGTTGGCGACTATGCTTGGATATGCACCGATGAAAACAAGAACTTTGCTAATGATAAGAAGCGCATGCTTATTGGGTTCAATTATTTTTCTGGCTTATTATCAGGTAAATAAATTATTATTCAACATTCTTGCTCGATAAATATTCAGTTTTCATATTTTTATATATGGCTGTTTGGCAGCTTAAAGTGCAGCAATGCATCTCCTTCAAAATGCGAAGGCACGACGCATGAAAAAGGAATAGCGCCATTATAAAAAACCAATGAGTTTTCAATACTTCAGAATGTCTCATTTATTTTTCTGTTTATAGGGTCACATAAGCAGAGTATACACAACCGTGGAACGCTTTCAAACCATAAAAACTCTGAAGGACCTTTATTCTTCTGAAACTACTTTATATATTTCTCCAGCAATGAGAAATTTCATGAAACCCTTACAGAACCCAGAAGACAAAGTACAAGAGAATTTTTTTGATCGAGCTTTTTTGACAATTGGTGATCGTGTTGGTAGGTACTTTTGTAAACAAATAAAAAAAAGGTATTGGTACTGTTGCTAATAATCTTGTATCTTGTGTTGTAATCTATTGCTCCCCAGGAGTAGTTCTATCACAACCACACATAACAACCATATACAGGAAATCGGATGCTGAGATGTCCATTCTTGAGCAGTTCTCAGACGATTACGGAGATCCTCTTATCAATATAGTGGACGAATGTTTCTACACTTATTACTTGTCCTACATTGCTCGATCAGGTAACATTAAAAAAATCAATTCTCAAAATCTAAATGTTGGTGGGAAATACATATTTAATGTTAGAAATCCATTTAGGTCCGATTTGACCAAAGTAGAATAAGTTTTATTACTAGGATAAAGCCATTATTTACTCTCATATAACCATGTTTTCATTTAACCAGCGACTTAGGCTTATTCCTGAGATAAAATCAAAATGGCGTCAACTTTTTATGACAGCTTAGCCGGCTGAGCGACCATTGAGTGTGCACATCTGCACATTGAATGGCAATAGGGATGATGACAATTATTTTTATGTCAAAAAAAAAAACATTTCCAAATAGTGCAAACAATAGGTATGATTAAAAGTGTAAAAGCTTAAAAAACTGCAAGTTATAAACGTTTTAAGATAAGTGTAAGACAAGAACAGCACTATCGTAGAAGTCCAAAAACTTTAAAAGCGTGTAGCTTCTTCATATTTACATCGATTTAACAGATTCATTCGATTATCAAAATTTTTATTATGCCTTCCTTCGAAGTTACATTATTTTTTTTAACATTTTTAATATTAGTCAACATCGCTATTCCGAGAAAAAGAATAGAAATACATGCGTTTGAGAAGAGTGTTATCGGACAGTGAAAGCGAAGATTGCGCTTTTATTTTAAGACGTCCAAGGTGGATTAACGAAAGAAGTGAGCATTTTTACCACTATGACGTAAGATGTAACGAGTTTTTTTACACCGTTACATGTATTGATGATTGTAGTCGATTTCGGAACGATTTCTTATTTTTTTTTTTTTATCTGTGATACATTTCGTATGACATTTTTGGACGTCAAAATTGGACAGGTCACTTTTGCGATCTTTGTTGGTCAATGTGACATGTCTCTTGATTTTTCCTGAATGGAATCGTAACTAATCTAGTTTATTGTGGCGCTTTAATGCCCTAATCCTAAACCAAAGGACCCGTGGAATGGTCCCGGTGGATATTTCGATCCGATTTTTGGTAAGTTGCTCTTTTCGAGAGAAAATTTCCTTCGACGATGGCGGTTCGTTTGTGACCATCTTACGGTTTTTCGCAGGTTTCCTCGTCGCCTCCCTACGTCTCTTATACCAAATATCTTCACGGTACACCGAGGGAGACGCGAGTTTATATACCTGGAATAAGCGGTAAGTGTTTCGTTGGTCGATGCGTCCCCGCGTGTCCGAGTTCGGAGTGAAATCATATCTCAGAGTTCCTTTTTGTCCACAGCCTACAATTGTGGGTGCTTATTCCACCTTTACTTCAATAAATTTCTACTGGCCTTCCACGGGGGCTGATTACCTGAGAGGTACCACCTTCCGGCTCTCGGGGTCAAGCTTCAAGTTACATATTTTTTATCTTTTTTTCCTATAGAACATAACAGCCTTCAGCTGCGAATTTAAAGTTACAAAGATGCAATGATGATATAGCAAGTAAACTTTATATTAATATAATTGTATACATTAGGCTAAAGGTACAATAAACTGGGAACGTTCAAGGTAGTGAGACTTTTAATCACCATTGACATCCACAGGCCCCCATCCTAAGATTAATGGCCCAATCTCTCCAACTTTATTTATCTGGCTATCTATTAATAGTGTGTCGCTCCACGGCGCCCTAAATTTAATTTCTTACCTTATCATACTTTTTTTTAGGAGATCACACACTCAGAAACACACACACCTATTCTTTTAATTTTTAATATTACATTTGGCTTCCCAATTAGGGACCGTATTATCCATTAAATTTATATTATTACAAAGATTTCGTTTATTTAAAACAGCAGCACACAATTTGTTTTAAAAAAATTGACATAAATTGTAATTTATATCTGAGAGGTGTATAAAATATGGCTTATCACAACAACAAGACAACTCAAAGCAAACTCAACGAAATTTTAATTCATTTCAATTCTCAATTCTTTATTGCGTACCATAATGTATATAGCTGGTAGGAAAATAATTATAATAGTCACAATTATGGATCCTGTCGGGCACTGCATAGAAATCAAAGCAGCATGAAATTTAAACACGCTGCGCCGCGTCTTTACAGACAGTTCGTTTGAAAATCACCAACACAACATGTTAAAAGTGACCACTAAATTAAAAAGGTCCTGCTACGCTATACTGTACTGAGGAAATGGCAAGCCTACTTAATTTGTCAGCATTCACATTCATTCTTTCATCACTTCCCACTCAACGTGCCACAGATAACAAAAAAACACTTATCCTATGCCCGGTTTCTGAAGTTACCAGATAAAATCTCATTAGCTATTGATTCAATAGAGGTATGCAACCATAAACATCGTTTATCAACAAACCATTCAATTACTATGAAACCGATAACGATTTTCATATAATAATAACAAAACTCTCATAAGTAGGCCTGCCGCTACATGGGTTGATCATAAGAGATCGTGTTTAAAATTGATTTTATTATTTGAATTCGTCTTTATTACTAGTTTTATTTGTAGCAATATTTTTTTCGATGTTTAGTAAGTGGCTTTACACTATTTTAGTTTAAAAAAAAATGTTAGGTCGCTATTTATGGGTGGATGTATGAACGACATCATTGTCGACTTTTTTATTTATGTTTCGTAGTGTAACTTTTTGACTATACCAATTGGTGAAACGTACCTACTATGAGTTATTCTGAGAGTAAATTCAGGGGATAAGTTTATCCCTGGTATAGTTATTTTTGGATAACGACGTTATTGGTGAAATTGGATCTTTAGAGGATTAAATAAATAACCCACGCACGTAGAGATACGCACGTACGCACGTAGAGATACGCACGTACGCACGTTCGCACGGATACACTTACATATGGAAACGACTGCACTGACTTTGTCATGAGCTATGTTATATAAATTCTATTTTTTTGTTATCGTAGGTTTCCCGTTCCTGAAGGATCTCCGAATTATTACAGAACGTCTAAATGAAGCTGGTTTACCGAATATATACTACAAATGGACTCAAAAAATGCTTGGAATCCCAAATAAGATCCATGAAAACGATAGCCAACCGCGGGCTTTCACGAAAATAAGGTTAGGAGACCAACGGGTAGCTTTTGGCATACTATTGGCTGGTACAATTGTGTCTGTCATCGTTTTTGCAGCTGAAATGTGGATAGGCAGACGTCAACATTTGAAACTGTATAATTGAAGATTGTATAGTTTAAAATAAATTAATATTTGCCGCTGCACCTTTTTGCTACAGGTTAGCCGGTTGTCGGTGAATTTTCATTCACACTGCGTTTACCTACGTCCATTTGTAAGAGCACTGTATAATGCGTTGCGTTAAGTTGTTTTGTATGTGTGCAATTTTTGAAATATAGTAATAAAGGTGTGTTATATGTTTGTTTACTACCCATCAGCCTACTTCTTTCTCCGATGGTTTAATCCCAAAACTTATTGTATTGAAACTCCGTACCATAGGAGGGGGGGGGGGGAGGAAGGGACAACGCCCCCCCCCCTACTCCTACATATTTAAGTAAAGGCTAAGAAGGACGTTCAACATAAAAAGGGAATATAAACAGTTACACATAACAGTATTAATACATATACACAGAGCTACAGAGTGGGAAAAAAAATAACCCTCGACAGTTTCCACGTATCATAAAACAAGTTATATAATTATTGTAACCCGGTTCCTGTAACAACATCCTCGTGTCAATACTCACAAGGTTCAGACTTGATTGGACTCATTGGAAATCCATTGGGTTATTTGGACACAATCTGGTCATTCCAGAATGGTCACTCTCCCAAAACGTGTTCCTAATTGTAACACCTTAAAGGAAAAAAAATATTCCAAACATTTTGACAGCTACAACCTATCGTACCTTCGAGTTCCTCTTCCACAGACTCAATAGAATTCTCATCTATCTGTGCTTGCACTGACCCACGAAAGGCGACGCTACTAGCTGCTTTAATTGTGTATTTTTGCAACGATGTGTCGTTGCAAAAATACGTAATTAATGTCCCTCTTCCCACAATAAGGAAACTAAAGTGGAAGAGCACTAAATCGATATCGCTGTGTCCATATTTTGTAATGGAGTGGGTAGTAACTCCCATAATAGCCCTTGACTAATGTTTGGTTACGCTGAAATTGCATTGTTGCTTCGGTAAGCACACTAGTTGCTTATCTAGTTACGAGCGGCCGGTGACTCTTAAAATAAGCCGTTATCGAAACACTTTTTCCAGTCCGCCGGAGACACCTCGTTTACAGCCTGCTCGAACGCTGACAAGTGCATTTTCCGGCGACGAAAATTGTATCCTTTTGAGTATTTTATTTTATTTTCGGGAATAAAAAGAAGTCACACGATGCTAGGTCAGGGCTTTAAGGAGGGTGACCCAGGAGTTTGACCGGCGTGCTGTCCAGGAATTACCTCGTTTTGAGCGCGGTGTGCGAAGGCGCGTTGTCGTGGTGTAGCAGTAGCCCGCGGGCGCCCTGTGTTTGTTCGCTTGTTGCTCACAACAGAGAAAACTTCTGCCAAGCATTTGGTAGTATCCCATTCAGCGTTGATGCTTCTTCGGTTCCGTAAAGGAATTGACACCAAGTAGCCAGTCGAATTGAAAAAATCTTCCCCCCGCTTCTAGATCGCTTCACTTTGGTAGGGCCTTCATCCATGAATGAAAAATGAAAAAAAAACACCTCGGTTGTTAACAAAAAAAACGTATTAAAAATGAGGCCTAATCAGTCATATTATTATTTATTTATTTATTGATCATTAACAAAGTTTGTAATAGACTTAACTTAAGAACAATGCCCCGCAAAACCGTTTTCACGGTTTGTCTGCGGGAACGGAACAAAAGGTTTATTAGTGCGGACACTCAATTCCCACTTAAAAAAATTAAAAACAATCAAAATCAAAATCAAAAGTCATTTATTCAAATTAGGCTGAGAATCAGCACTTTTCGAACGTCAAAATTACATAAGACAGTCCCCCAAAAAGCCCGCCCTTCACCACTTCCTAGTGCTTTAGCTGGGAAGAAGAAGTGGCGCAACAAACTCCCCAGCAGCACAGCTGTCTGTTCAGTTAGAAGAACTTGATTCTAAACAATTGCAAGTAATTACCGAAAATCCAATGACAAAAAAAAAGAAAAAAATTGCATGTAAATAACACAAATACATAAATAAAGCCTTCAGGCCTAAAGTGCATGGCAGCTTACATATGCAATACTGAAATTATTATACAACAAATAAAATAAATAAATGATAAACTAGGACCATCAAAGTAAAATAAATCAACAGAACAATTACTGTAACAATGATAAAACCAAAGACAGCAAGACGACCAGTCACCACAAGCAGCACCCGTTCACGAGCATAACGCAAAGGTCAGCCATTACCCCCCTCGCCATATTTGAGGGAAGGAGGAAACCCGACCCCCGACGCTACCGCAAGCAGTGACATCTAAGGGAGCATGACGAACCTGCTGTTGGTTGCTCAGGCAAGAATAATATTATCAATTGTCGAGGTCGCTAGCTAACCATATATTGCAATACAGCTCATTAAAAACATTGTAATGAGTAGATCATGTCAATAATAAATGAAGACAACAAAATAATTGACTTACACCGTCAAATAAAAAATTAAAAAATTATATGAACTCATATACCCTGTCAGTTAGTAAGCTGATTCTGGAGAAAGAACACGAACATTGTCTTGAGTTAATCACAGCGACCAACAGTTCTTATCGTTTAAGTAGTCGTTAATGGAATAATATGCCTTTGAACAAAGGTTGGATTTTACTTGGGCCTTAAACGCATTAAAAGGTAAATCTAGTAAAGAAGAGGGCAACTTGTTATAAAAGGTTATACCAAGCCCAACAAATGAGTTATGGACCTTATGAAGCCGGTGAAAGGGAGCACGTAGTTTGTTCTTATTTCTGGTGTTAACATTGTGAAAATCACTGTTTTTAGTGTATAAGTGTATATTTTGCCTAATATATAAGATGTTGGCGAAGATGAATTGAGATGCCACTGTGAGAATACCAATATCTTTAAAAAAATCTCTAAGAGAAACTCTGGCTCCTAGCTGATAAATTGCTCGGACAGCTCGTTTTTGAAGGACGAATATATTTTGAATATCAGCGGCTTTGCCCCACAGCAGAATACCGTAGGACATAACGCTGTGGAAATAACTAAAATAGACTAAGCGAGCTGTATCAACGTCAGTGTATTGTCTTACTTTGCTGACGGCGTAGGCGGCTGAACTGAGCCTCCCCGCTAAGCTTGAGATATGTGGGCCCCACTGAAGTTTGGCATCTACCGTTATGCCCAGAAAAACCGTCGAGTCTACAGTTTCAAGCAGCTCTTTATCTAAGACGATGTTGGGTCCTAGATTTCTAACATTCGGTAAGGCGAACTTCACACATTTCAAAATCAAAATCAAAATCAAAAGTCATTTATTCAAATTAGGCTGAGAATCAGCACTTTTCGAACGTCAAAATTACATAAGACAGTCCCCCAAAAAGCCCACCCTTCACCACTTCCTAGTGCTTTAGCTGGGAAGAAGAAGTGGCGCAACAAACTCCCCAGCAGCACAGCTGTCTGTTCAGTTAGAAGAACTTGATTCTAAACAATTGCAAGTAATTACCGAAACGCCAATGACAAAAAAAAAGAAAAAAAATTGCATGTAAATAACACAAATACATAAATAAAGCCTTCAGGCCTAAAGTGCATGGCAGCTTACATATGCAATACTGAAATTATTATACAACAAATAAAATAAATAAATGATAAACTAGGACCATCAAAGTAAAATAAATCAACAGAACAATTACTGTAACAATGATAAAACCAAAGACAGCAAGACGACCAGTCACCACAAGCAGCACCCGTTCACGAGCATAACGCAAAGGTCAGCCATTACCCCCCTCGCCATATTTGAGGGAAGGAGGAAACCCGACCCCCGACGCTACCGCAAGCAGTGACATCTAAGGGAGCATGACGAACCTGCTGTTGGTTGCTCAGGCAAGAATAATATTATCAATTGTTGAGGTCGCTAGCTAACCATATATTGCAATACAGCTCATTAAAAACATTGTTATGAGTAGATCATGTCAATAATAAATGAAGACAACAAAATAATTGACTTACACCGTCAAATAAAAAATTAAAAAATTATATGAACTCATATACCCTGTCAGTTAGTAAGCTGATTCTGGAGAAAGAACACGAACATTGTCTTGAGTTAATCACAGCGACCAACAGTTCTTATCGTTTAAGTAGTCGTTAATGGAATAATATGCCTTTGAACAAAGGTTGGATTTTACTTGGGCCTTAAACGCATTAAAAGGTAAATCTAGTAAAGAAGAGGGCAACTTGTTATAAAAGGTTATACCAAGCCCAACAAATGAGTTATGGACCTTATGAAGCCGGTGAAAGGGAGCACGTAGTTTGTTCTTATTTCTGGTGTTAACATTGTGAAAATCACTGTTTTTAGTGTATAAGTGTATATTTTGCCTAATATATAAGATGCTGGCGAAGATGAATTGAGATGCCACTGTGAGAATACCAATATCTTTAAAAAAATCTCTAAGAGAAACTCTGGCTCCTAGCTGATAAATTGCTCGGACAGCTCGTTTTTGAAGGACGAATATATTTTGAATATCAGCGGCTTTGCCCCACAGCAGAATACCGTAGGACATAACGCTGTGGAAATAACTAAAATAGACTAAGCGAGCTGTATCAACGTCAGTGTATTCGTTTTCTTGGCATTGAGAACTAGATTATTTGACGTAAACCAATCCGTAACCATTGAGAGTGCACGGTTTACGTCGTCAAAATCTTGTCTATTCCTGTCTACTTTAAAAATAAGAGAGGTATCATCTGCAAACAGTACAATGTCACAGATATCGTTTAAATAGAATGGTAAGTCATTGATATACACTAAAAACAAGAATGGACCAAGTATTGAGCCTTGAGGTACACCTAACTGAACTGGTAGCTCGGAAGATTTCACACCATCGACATCTACACATTGGAACCTATTATGTAAATAAGAATTTATTACGTTGAGAGCTTCGTTTTGGACACCGTAATGACGTAGTTTACGCAAAAGCGTGTCATGGCGCACGCAATCAAAGGCTTTAGAGAGATCACAGAAAACTCCAATAGCATTTTGCGATTTCTCCCATGCATTAAATATGTGTTTCAGCAGAGCAACACCCGCATCTGTAGTCGAACGTCCTTTTGAAAAGCCATATTGTTCATTATGAAGTAGGCTATTTAGGTTAAAATGTCTTAGCAACTGATTAAGTATTAACTTTTCAAATATTTTGCTAAATGCTGGTAAGATAGAAATAGGCCTAAAATTGCTAATGATATTTTTATTACCAGATTTAAATAATGGTATGACTTTACTACTCTTCATGAGGTCAGGAAAAGTTCCTAGATCAACACATTTATTAAAAGTAATAGCTAGATAGGGGGCTACAATGTCTATTATATTACTTAAAAGTTTAATGGAGATGCCCCAGTAATCACCAGTGTTTTTAGACTTAAGAGTGTTAAAGACGTTAATTACATCACTAGGCGTTACATGTTCGAAGCTAAATAAGCGAGTACATTTTTGCACACTACTATTCAAAAGGTTCTCAGCTTTAGACGGGGACGAATTTAAGGAGCAAGTCGTAGTTATAGGTATGTTGGCAAAAAACTCATTAAATGCCTCAGCTACGTCAGCTGCCTTACTAACTAATTTGTTATCGACCATAATCTCAAGTTGATTTTCTTGTTTAACCGACTTACCCGTTTCATTGTTAATAATTTTCCAAGTGGTTTTTACTTTATTATTGGAACTTTTAATTGAATCACTTAAAAATTTTGATTTCGCAATAGCACAAATCTTTTTAAATAATTTTGAATATTTTTTTACATACTCTAGGAAAGGAGTATCAAACCTGTATTTTTTCAAACCATATAATTCGTATAGTCTCGCTCTACTTTTATAAATACCTGGAGTAGCCCATTGGTTGAAGCCAACGGAAGTGCCATTAATGTTAATGGTTTTGGTCTTGAAAATAGACTGGTATTCATTTTGCACAACATCAAAAAGGGCTCCGTAAATTTCGTTAGGATTCTCGTGTTCTACTAACGATGGTGTAATTCTATGAGCTATATTATCTTTAAACTTTTCACAACGACTAGCTGTATAAGGCCTGCATTCAAGTTTATACGGTTTTTTATGTAATGTCATGGGGAAGCTAGCTAATAAACCACAGTGGTCGGACGTTAAGTCACTTAACACTAATTTATTTTTGGCATCACAATTACTAAATATATTATCAAGACAAGTTGACGAAGATGCCGTGATCCTAGTTGGTTCAAAAAACAAGTTAATCAAATTATAAGACCTAAACAGATTGAGAAGTCTAATACTTAATGGAGTAACATCTAAAATATTAATATTAAAATCTCCACATAAAATTATACTCTTATTACTTGATTTTAACCTATTCAGAGAATCCTCCATTACCGATTCAAAACTAATAAAATCACCAGAAGGGGGTCGATAAACGCAGATTACAACGAATTGCTCTAGTTCAACACAAGACAACTCAATAGTGCGCTCGATAGAAAGATTAACTAAATCTAAACGTTGTTTACATTTCAACTTGTTTGAAACAAGAACTAAAGAACCACCGCGAATAGCACTTTTTCTCACAAACGCACTTTGTACGGTAAAATTATCATCATCGATAAACACTACTTCATGTTCCTTCAACCAGTGTTCAGTCAAACATAACACGTGAACATCATAGTTCTCCATAAATAAACTTAACTCTAACTCTTTGCCGGACAGACCCTGCATATTTTGATGTACAACATTCAACATATGCGGCTCACCCGTTGTCGCACCTAATAGTTTAAACTACAAGGCGTATCAAAAGTAGTATTAGTACCACTACTAACTGAAATCGACGGTACACTACATGTACCCTTGTCACTTTGTATATTGTATGCTAAAAGATTAGCAATTTGTCTCCTACATCTAGGTGGCAAATACATTGTATAATTTGTCAGTTTGTAATCAGTAATAAATTGATTACAATCAAAATATAAAATAGTGTCACTATAACGGCAAGTCCTATTATAAATGAACATATTTAAATTATAAATGTGCCTATTTTGCTCATCAGACAAATATTGTGAATAAGGCAAGGCACAGAAAATAAATTTACAATTATTAGTTTCATTGAGATGTAACATCAAATGGACACATTCAATTATGTCCTTTTTTCTTACATTTAAGCTATCCCCATGTAATAATATAACAGTTGAACTAGGGTTTATTTTTGTCAGTCTAATATTGCTAATTAATTGGCTAATACTGGCACCGGGTAAACAATTATTAATAACATAATGTTCCGAACACTGATTAAATATACTACCAAAACCTTGACCAAATTTGTCAGAAAATATGTATGTAGTGTTAATCAAATTATCCATACAATTCTTGTCATTATTAATACCGCTATCTACTGGCTGAGTCACTGTGGGTGTGGGTGTAATACGTTGAGGCTGGGGTGCCTGGGAGCAGGCACAGCTAAAAGAGAGGTTATTTGTCAGAGACTCATACCTCTCTGCATTTGACTTGACCAGGTCTGCCAACTCATTGGCCTCCTGCATGCGTTTACTCAGGTCTTGTTGAGAAGCCTCATATTTAATTCACTATTCTAATTCACTATTACACTTCTTTAATTCTTGCATTAAATTAAGATTTTTATGCCTAAGTTTTGTGTTTATTTTGTTAACTTTATGACATTTCAAAGATTTCTGATATTTTCTAATCAGCCTATTAATTTTAATATATTTTTTAATCTTATTATGACTAGTAAACAATTTGGTTTTAGTGATAGTGTCATCAGTTAAATCAATTGTAACAATTGGCTCAACACATGTGGGTCCGGACTCGTTACCAACCAACTCATCATAGAGACTGCAGGTGATCGCAGACTCTTCACTGGCTTTGAGAGATTCGAAATGGGTTATTGTGTTGTGGGCCCTGCTTAATTCTCGTTCAAGTTCAGATATGCGTCTCAAAGCCAGTTCGTGGGTGTCACTACATTCCTGGAAATTTGACACACGTTGACAAAGGTGGTGATGCTGGTCAAGTATGTCCATATGATGTTTATGTAGTTCAGCCAACTGGTTCTTAAGCTCAGTGTTCTTGTTATTGATTAACTGTATTTCCACCTCGCTGTCATCCCTTTCCTGTAGCAGCTGATTGCACTGGTTTTTGCTAGATTCCAATTCTTTCAATGTAGCCCTCAGTTTTTCCTCTAAGGATGCAGCTCTACGGGTTAACATATTGACAGGCCAACCCTAGAGGCACCCTGGAATGAGAGAAGAAAAAGCTAAGTATGTGAAAGAAATAAGAGAGAGGGATGAGATGTGAATAGTAAGTACTAGGATGAAGGGACTACCTGAAGTTCAAAAAAAAAATTGAAAAACAAAAAAAAAAAAAAAACAAACAAAGGAATTAATGTAAAGAAAAGTGTGAAATCTCAATTGTGGGATAAAATTTAATTAATCACAGACGTCTTAATTGAGATAGTAGGTAATATTCAACAATAAAAGGGAAAAACAACAAAATTAAGTTTGCAAAATGGTTGAGGGTACTACTATTGTAAAGTTATTGTAAATCCAGTATCTAACATTAATTTAATTAAATGATTCTAATTTTAAAAAAAAAGGTAAACAGTGGGATGTCTACAAATAAATAACAGTGATTTCTATATTATCACTAACGTATTTTATGTGATTTATTGTCAAAAGACAAGAACATAAAGACAACAGCAATAATGAGAATAAAAGGGTTACGACGAAAAACACTAGTAAAAACGTTTTAAAGGGAAAAAGTGCAATAGGGACTAATAATATTTACTATAATTAGGCTTAAAATAAAGGAAATACTCCCCGGGTTTGGTGATGATTTCAAATCCGTCCGTTGAGATGACAGCTGGAACTAGTTATTTGATTTATCATATTATTAGTATAGTTATTTAATAATATGTTAACTTATAAGTTAACATATTGTGTTTTTTTTTTTTTTTTTTTTTTACTCATATCTAATGACTTATTATCTAACAAAACTACTTAATAAGTTGTTATCTCTCAACAGTATACCACTTTCCCAAGATCATCGCTTACAGACTCCTGTAAAAGAACTGCTTAAGTAATTTGGCAAATTTACTTTTTATTTCCTGACTCCTTATATCAGCAGGCAATTGGTTGAGAAGGTATGGTACTCTTTTATCAAGCGTTCGGTCGCCAAAATAATTTGTTATTCTAGGTACATCAAATTTACCTGCTGATACCATCCTAGTTGCGTGGTTATGGGTATAACCACGCAACTAGGATGGTATGGTAAACTAGCAAGTTACGCTCCCAGCTGCCATGACTATTAACAAGAAGTAGGTATTTATGTTTTAAGCTAATCGGAAGTATTTTACAAATTTTAAATAACTTATTATAATCATCTTTACATTTATTTTTAGTTTTCTTACTCACTAATAGCTTTAAAAATCTAATTTGTTGCGCTTCTAATTTTTCTAAGTTAGTTTTGAATGTGAGACCATAGCAGTCGAGGGCGTAACTTAATATTGGGTCAACTAATTGCAGATAAAGGCACTTTAGGGTACTGCTTGGCACTTTATAGCTTAGATGGTAAAATTTACCAAGCAATATTCTAAGTTTATTACATAAGTACTCAATGTGGTTTGACCATGAAAAGTTCTCGTCAACTTTTACTCCGAGATATGTTACACATTTTTCGCGTACAATTGGTTTACAATTACAGTTAACGTAGTTATTATGAATGCAAGTAAACTCATGTGTGTACATTGGAGGTGGTGCGCCAGATGGTAGTAAATATGGCGAGCGTATTACAACTAGCTTAGTTTTATCCGCGTTTAGGATTATCCCGTTGTCGTGTGACCATTCAACAACTTGGTCTACGTCATGCTGCACTAGTCGACAAGTTTCAGCGAGGTCGGTGCCGGCGCGCAGCACACACAGGTCATCCGCGTACATGTACGCTGAGCAGCTGTGTAAAACGCCGCACAAGCTATTGACGTGCATAAGGTAGCATACAGGCCCGCATCCCGCTCCCTGGGGCACCCCGCACATCACCTCCCTCGCGTCACTGTACGACTCGTCCACCTTTACGCGGTAATATCTCTTCGTGAGATAGTCCCTAAACCAGTTGTTAAGTGGTTCCCCCACCCCGCACTCCTACATTGCATTTAATAAAGTATTTTTTTCTAATGTATCAAATGCCCTTTTAAAATCAAAATATATAGCGAATGTATATACTATCATTTTTAATAAATTCGCTTTTAATGTAATATTCATATTTAAGTGTTTTCTGAGTTACATTTATAACTTAACTCCACAGCATAAAATATTTTTCCCATTAACTCGGGTAACAGTTAAGCAGCTGGTAACACAATTCTTCACGCACACTAGCTGCCGCATTCACAGAGATATTGTTTTTAGAGAGTGCTAGTCGAGCGCAGCGAGACCAATCAATTATCTAAGCAGCCAGTGAAATGAATTGCCTAGAACTTGCCAGGTTTTTTAAAAGTTCGTAATAGGCACGCAGGCTTTCTTATTATTATAGCACATAAGTTTTGACATACTTCATGTAATAAATGTGTTCATCCGAACACAATGTCATAAATCTTGAATGTAAGGATACATCCAAGTCCTTCCGCATGACACAACCCAACGTGCCGCTGACATTCCCAGGAACTCCAAAACCGTAATAGTTACATTTCTCATCCCTAATAAGTTAAAAAAAAAATGCGAGGGAATGTCGTGCATTACCATTCCGTCTAAGCCGCAATACCCATTCGTTAAGTTCAAGTAAAAATTCACGTTATAGTGTAAATTCTCACAATCTTTGATAGCTGTTGGGTATCTGAATAACATGCTTCCTTGAATTGGATAGTCACTCACGAGCTTTTTCCCACTTTTCTCTATGGCTGCAGTTAAGGCATTGAAATTTTTAGCATAGATTAATTGAATTGATCTATCGAATAAAATCGAGTAGATGGTCTTTTGCCGTAATAAATAACCATATTTTGTTTACATGCCTATGGGAATACTACACCAACACGCATGATTTGAAATCTATGCCACAAAGTAGTCATGAAATTTTCCAAAACTGCAAATTCATTTGGATTCATTGGGTCTTTCTTACATTTGAATTGTCTGTCACCGGTGACGATAATGTATAATAAAGATCAATTGGATCTAATAAAACACCGCCATATAGAGGATATTTGAAATCTGTGCCACAAAGTGTTCATGATATTATTATGCAACAACAAAAAAACATTTAAATTCATCGTGTCATTCATTTGAATTTACTGTCACCAGTAACGATAATCTATAGTAGAGATTTAATTGAATTATTTGATCTACCAAAAAATCCATTGAGGTGAATCAAACATCTTCGGTGTTAAATATGTTTTAGTTGTAATGGCGTTAGGTTTATTACTTGACCTAAGAAAATGTCTTGTGATATTCTCTCTAATGTCTACATCTGTATTTAGTAACAGAACTGATTGTTTTGAAATACTGTTTGGCAGGTTACATGCTTTTAATTCTTGATGACCATACACATTCATATGTGATATTAGAGCAATAAACGGGCTTCGACCTGACGAATCCTGTAGGCTGATATTTAAATAGCTTGGCTTGTTGCGGCTACCGTCTCTTTACATATTTGCATAAGCAAAAAGAATAATAGCGTAAAGAATTGTTTACTAATGCAGATGATTTATATCCTCGTAACCGACGAGACCCACAGAAGCTCGTACTGGATATCCTTCCAAGACTAGCCAAATATAATAAAAGTGGTTTAACTATGTGTGTACGTATATGCCAAGTCACTAAAAAAGAAAACCATTTGCAATTAAAGTATTTTTCCACCATATTATGCTTATATTAGGATTTTGGCAGTGTTTATCTAGGTTCCCAAATCTTTTTTTTTTCAAAATACTTACCTAAAATGAATGAAGTTTTAATCGAATTGTATTTCGCACTTTTTTACAGCGGGAATGAAATGTTTTCTTATCGTTTTCAGTACTTTAAACAACAATATCTGTAATGTTGTTGTATTTGAAACATAGCTCATATTATCAAGTTATGAGTTGTCGAAAAATAGAAAAAAAGATTAAGTTTTAATTCATAATTTTGGTAATAAGGAACACATCAAAATTTAGCATAAATTTTCAATAGCTGTTAGTGCTATCGCGTCAAGCAAATGTCAATGTGTGCGTGGTCGTGTGTATCGCTCGGACAGGCACACACACTACGGCAACGTCGCGCCCATCGGGGTGTTCCGTGTTTGTTGTTAGTATTGGACGAACACTTTACTGTCTGTGTGTGAGTATTTATTTGATTTCTAAATTGTATTGTTATATTTCTGACACTATTGATCTATGCTATGAACTTGGATTAAGATTTGCCTTGTGATTTGGTATCGAGTTACCTTACCATTCTCACGAACTTTAGTTTCGCTTACGGACTTGGATATATTATTTACAATTTGGTTTGGTTGCCGACATGGAGTCCGAACGTTTGGGATGTATCTAACAGTTACTATTACCTAATGATATATTATATGTTACCTACCTACTGCCTTCTTAGTTACTTAGTGTTTTGCATAGACACCCCAAGCAATAAGTCGGTAATCACAAAACTTAAATATTACAGGATCATTATCATAATAATCATAATCATATTTTATTTGTGTAACATAGGTAGTGAATACAGTTCTTAAATTAAAGTTCATAGGTCGCTGTTATGCCAAGAGGCGTACAAATATGGTTGCATGCTATCAACTTAAACTAAAAACAATAAAGAAAAATTTCTACAGTCAATGCAATAAAATTAATAATCATAAATAACTAAGTCTACATTACTTTATCGTTCAGTAATTTCTTGTAAATGCGCGGTGCCATGCCTAAAACACTCTTTCTCACCAAGGCAGTCTTACAGCGCTGTTTACTTAAAAAAATTGCGTATTGGCTACGAATGGCGACATCCCGTAACGTTGACACTTTTTCGAATAACCTCATGTTTGTTTTGACGAAAACACTAATTTCAAAAATGTATAATGAGGGTAAGGTAAGTATTTTCAGCGATTTAAAGAATGGTACACAGCTATCATCAATTTTCAGACCACACATTGATCTTATGCATCTTTTTTGTGCCTTAAAAATAATATCTTTATCGGTAGAGTTGCCCCAAAAAATAATGCCATATCGCAAAATTGAGGCTACTAACCCGTGATATGCAACTAGTACGCTACCCTGTGGGACACCAAACTATATTAATCTATAATGAGATTAAAAAAAAACTCTTTTTAAGTTTTTCTTTTCACATATTCTTGCAATCTCTATATATTGCATTCTGTTGGAGAGGCAGGATTGGAGTAGTTTTAAAATGTTACCCCTGATACCTAGCCACACAGTTTGTCTAATAAGACGTCGTGCTTTACATAATGGAAGGCTTTGGTCATATCTGTGTAAATAGCTTTTGGTCAACTCCTAACAAAATGTTACTCAAAAAATCAAAAATAGCCATGTTGATCGTGGTATTCTTTCTAAAGCCGTTTTGTTCCTTGCATAATAAGTTAAATTTATTGAGATAGCAATACAGGGACTTATAAATAATTTATTCGAAAATATTGGAAAATACAAAAATTTTAGCTATTAGCCTATAGTTCTTCATATCGTTTTTTTTTATCTTTTTTAAGAAGTGGTTTAGTAACAACTTTTTTCAAGTTTCCGGATAAAATCTGTCAGCAATGCTTAGGTTCACAATGTGCGCTAATACGGGTGCTATAAGTTCATTTACCAATTTTATGACCTTTGTTGACATACCGTCGAATCCTACAGTACTTGTATTTTTAAGTGATCTTATAGCTAAAACTATGTCGGTAGTTAGAACGGGCTGCATAAACATGATTGTCCTGTCAAATTGTTGAGTTTATTTTCGAATTCCTTATCAGTTTTATATTATTCTCAATTTCATGTATGAAATAATTATTAAATGCATTTGCTATGTCAGTAGGTTTTGAAAAGGTCAGGTCACATTTATTAATCGTCATTATTTGTTCTCTAGGAGAGTTATTTTTAGGTTTATTGACTAATTGCCATCTAGCTTTCGACTTGTTCTGAGAGTTTCTTATAAAGTAATCATTTTGAGCTTTTTGTGTTACTCTGATAATTTTCTTATATTGTAAAGAGTACTTTATAAAATTAGTTTTATTTTTTAATACAGAATTAAGTCTGTATGTCTCGGGGCGAGCTTGATCGCTCCAACGCGAATGTATGCGTACATCCGCGGTGGGGTGACCTAGTTCGCCAGGCACTTCTTCTCCTGCAACCGAGCGGGTGGGCAGGTTGCGGATAGCCCAACTCCGGCTGTGGGAACGACTAAAATGGTCGATACCACGGCCGGAGCATCTTGCAAGAGATCCCGGACAAGAGAAGTTCCCGAAAGCCAAATCCCAGGCTCAGGGTAACCTAGGCACCCTCTTTCCCATGAACCCAACTCATAACCAAGCCATCCCTCCTTTATCCACCCATCCTGTCTCTTTCCCAAATCCTTAGGCCAAATCCCAGACCTAAGGTGACCCCCAAAAAACCCAAACCCTCTTACCAAATGTCTTTCTTCCCGTCCCTAAGTCCCGTCGGTCCCAGAGGAGGGGTAACCTCGATTTCAAAAAAGCCCACCCCCCAAATGATGAAAATGCAGAATGTAAAAAATACTACCCAGGTGGGTTCCGGCCAAGCCGGGGAATCCCACACCGCCACGGCGGTCAGCCCCCAACGTATTCTGGGGGGGGCAACGGACTGCACCACGTCACCGCGCTCTTCAGCGCCCACAACTCAGGCAGCGACTAACGCGCCCAACAAACCGACACCGGCCGCGACCAACGCGCCTAAACACACAGACCCGGCCGCGACTAACGCGCCAGTACCCACAACTCAGCGTATGCCTCCCACGAGCTTCTGGCAACAGAGCATTGTGCGGAACAGCATCACCAACCCCGATTATGACACAAACAGACACAGACAGAGGGCGACGGGGAAGGATGACGGGCCTGGTAGCTCTACCACCCTCCCGGACGATGAAGTACGACTGCTGAAGAAGCGCGGAAAAATTATGACCCGGGAGGAGAAAGTAGGCGACCGAAAGCAGGACTGCGAAGGCTCTAGCCGGCGCGAAATGCGATTGGACGCCGAAAAAGCAGTACGCGACCAGCCACGAGTACGCGAAGGGGAAACGCGGCGCGCAAAGTGGCCGGACGCGGAACCACGCGACCAGCCGCAAGTACGCGAAGGGGCAACCCAGCGCGAAAAGCGGCCGGACGCGGAACCAAGCGGGCAGGGACAAGTACGCGAAGGGAAACCCGGCGCGAAAAGCCCCCGAACGCAATAGAGTCTGCCAGGGCCGCTAGTCGACCCCAGAACCCAGACTATACACGGACACTCTACAGAACTCGACCCAGACAGCACAGGGGTAAGCGCCTTAGAGCCTCACACGCACAGGCGCAGCCGGCGGACAACACCTTGCCAGGCACCTCAAAGCCGCAGCCTGGACCAAGCGGTACGGGGCCGGCGAAGAGGGAGCGCCCTGACGACACAGCCTCACCGAGCGCACTTCAGGGCGACGCCAAACGTGTGAGGGTCCATTCCGCTCAGGGGGAGCAGAGAACTTACGCGCGAGCCACGAAGGACATACCTGCGCGGCTGGCCGTGGCGATCTGCTTCCCTACCCCATCCAGGGACCTGACAAGAGAAGAGGCAGAGCTCATAAAGTCAGGCCTGGAAGACCTTCTAATGGACACAGGCTCGACGACACCACTCCCTGCCTTCCGCGGTTACCCACGGGTAGCGGAAGGCACCGTGCAGATGTGGTGCGAAGACGACTACGCCCTAACTTGGTTGTCGCAGAATGCGCCCAAGATACGACTCCCTAACACCGACCTCACACTAACAGTACTGAGACAGTCTGACGTGCCCACCCGTGTCCGAGCCTCGCTTTTCGTCCCTCGTTACGGAGGTGACGTGGCCCGGCTCCAAAGTGTTCTGATCCGTCAGAACACTTGGTATGACATTGCTCGGTGGTCGCTGTACAGGGCAACTACCGTCGGTGGCAACAACAGCGGGACTTTTCTGATCCTGGGGGTGCCACTGGAGGAAGTCGAAAAGGTATTGGCCCGGGAGCGACGGATATCGTACCTTCTGGGGTCGATATACGTACGCTTCTGGCCCACTACCCAGCCCGCTGACTCAAAGACCGACAGTACGGAACCGAAAACGACAACACCGACACCGACACAGACGACCGACTCAGACATCGCCCATCTCGAAGAAGTCATGGCCCGTGCGGCTATGGCCGATGTCGAGAACACCGCTTCGCCCGAATCACCTGGCTGGAACGAGCAGCTCCTAGCCTCGTCGCCGGGTGACCTACACAGCGACCAGGCCAGAGTGGAGGTAGCGGAGATACTGTCCAATGGATCGATCTCCGAGTGACCCCACCCCACTGCCTTCACCGCCCCTAAGCATTTTACAGACCAACCTCCAGCATAGCCAAACTGCCACGGCTAGCTTACGCAGGGCACTGGAGGTAAAACCCCGAACCATCGCACTGATCCAAGAACCGTGGATCAGGAACAACAGAATATGCGGCCTCAGCAACATCGGAGGTAAGCTAATTCTCAGCACACAAAACTCAGACAAACCAAGAACCTGCGCCTACATACCCAAAGGAATTCCTACCACATCACTTACTCAGTTCTGTTCCAGAGACCTGACAGCTGTCAGGCTCCAGACCGCAGGCGACGTTCCCGACGTTGTACTGGCCTCGGTATACATGCCGGGTGAGGATGCAAACTGCCCGCCAAAAGAGATGACCGACCTGGTACAATACTGCGAGCGAGCCAAACTAGACCTGATCATCTGCACTGACTCAAACGCTCACCACCCACTCTGGGGCAGCGACGCACCGAACTCCAGAGGAGAGGTACTATCCACCTATTTATTCTCTACTAACCTTAACATTGTTAACCGTGGCTCTGAACCCACTTGGGTCACAGCCCGTGGACAAACAATCATATATCTAACCCTTGCAACAGAAAATGCGACAAACCTTATCACAAACTGGCATGTATCCGACGAGCCTTCTTGCTCAGACCACAGAAGGATTCGTTTTACACTAGCTGCCAATACAAGCAACCCAGTGCCAAGGCGAAACCCGCGGCGCACTAATATACCCGGGTATAAACGCCTCCTAGCCTCCCTGCTAGACAGGCACTTATCAAAAGTAACCATAAGAGACCCGGCACAATTGGAATACACCGTGAATAAACTATCAGAATACCTAACCGAAGCATACCATGCATGCTGCAAACTAAGAGCGCCAAAAACCAACAGCGAGAGGAACCCATGGTGGAACGCTGAACTTAGTAAACTCAGAGATGCATTACGGAAGCAATTTAACAGAGCCAAACACACCAGACTCCCGGACGACTGGGATTTATACAAAGAGACCCAATATACATACAAAAAGCAAATCAGAACTGCCAGGAGAACAGCATGGCAGAAATTCTGTGAATCCAACGAAAACAACAACGAAGCCGCAAGGGTAAGGAAAATCCTATCAACTGATCAGGACCGTACCCTCGGCACGCTGAAAAAACCCGATAACTCATACACACTAACTGACCATGAAACCAGTAAACTCCTCTTAGAGACTCACTTCCCAGACTGCGAACTCCTAGGGGACAAGGTATGGGAAGCTGAACCAGACTGGGCCCCAACAGACCAAGACTGGTCTAGAGCACACAGTATAGTAACAGAAGAACGGATAAAGTGGGCCATCAACACTTTCCAGCCCTTTAAATCTGCAGGGCTGGATGGCATCTTCCCAGCCCTTCTACAATGGGGGGCTGATTTACTAGCACCATGCCTGGTGAAGACCTATCGGGCCTGCATTGCACTCAGACACATACCCCTAGCTTGGCGCGAAGTGAAAGTCATTTTCATACCCAAACCAGGCAAATCCGACTACACGCAACCCAAGGCCTACAGGCCCATAAGCCTCACATCTTTCTTACTGAAAACCCTCGAGAGACTCTGTGATAGATACATTCGTGACGGACCTCTTCAGGCAAAACCACTTCACAAACAACAGCATGCGTACTCCACAGGCAGGTCAACGGAATCTGCGTTACATAGCGTAGTATCCAAAATTGAATGCGCCGTGGATCACAAATGCTCAGCACTAGCCGTCTTCATTGATATCGAGGGCGCCTATGACAAAACCACTTTTGGTAGCATCAACATGGCCCTCGACAGACACAGCATCGACCCGACCCTGAGCGGGTGGATCACCAATTTGCTCAAACTGAGAGCTGTACAGGTAAAAGTGAACGACACCACAAGGGCCATTGTGGCGAAGGGCTGCCCGCAGGGGGGCGTCCTCTCGCCGCTTCTGTGGAACCTGGTTGTAGACAGCCTCATCAGAACACTAAATGACAAAGGCTACTTTACTGTAGGCTATGCCGATGATATAACCATAATAATAAATGGCACCCACGAAAATACCTTATGCAACCTTATGCGCCAAGCCTTGAAAATAGTAGAGGACTGGTGCAACAGACACCAGCTATCCGTCAACCCCACAAAAACCGAACTGATTCTCTTTACAAAAAAGAGGAAACAAATGACACTACAACTACCACGCTTCTTTGGTACTACCCTAAGCCTGTCAACGGAAACCAAATACCTAGGCATTTATTTGGACAAACAGCTTAATTGGGCGAAACACACCAAATATATCACTACAAAAGCCAGCATATCTCTGTGGCAGTGCAAGCGAATGCTTGGCAGAAATTGGGGGATTAGCCCCAAAGTCACCTACTGGCTATACACTACTGTTATTCGACCAATTATCACGTACGGCTCGTTGGTCTGGTGGCCTAGGACAGACCTGAGCACAGCCCAAAGAGACCTCGAAAAACTGCAGCGGTTTGCCTGCGTAGCAATCACTAGCTGCATGAGCATGCCCTACAGGCGATGCTTGGGCTACCACCCCTACACCTCATCGTGAGGGAGGAAGCGACCCTAGCTGCCTTCAGGCTCCACATATCGGGAACCCTAAGCAAAGACTCTAGGGTCAAGCACATACGCATAAAGGAAGATGCGGTCAACCGACAACCAATGATGGCATCACCCTGCGACAAAATCCCGAAACGACATTACTTTCAAAAGCACTACAATATCACACTCTCAGAAGAACAGTGTGACTACTCAGGCACGAATGAACTGAGAGTATACACCGACGGCTCAAAGATCGGATCCGGTACAGGAGCCGGAGTTTTCTCAAATGACCTCAACATAACCATATCAAGTCCGCTGGGAATGTTCAACACCGTCTATCAAGCGGAGTGTGTGGGCATCATACAAGCGGTGTATGCCATAGAAGCCAGAAGAGTTACGGACACCCACACACGTATACTCTCCGACAGCGCCTCAGTCCTCAAATCATTAGGGAAAGAAAATATTACCTCGAGTCTAACACTAGAATGTCACAATGCCCTAGAACGAGTTACGGTATCTAACCGCAACAAGGTGACACTTCAATGGATAAAAGGACACAGCGGATCACTAGGCAACGACGCAGCTGACGAATTAGCCAGGAGAGCATCCAGCACATCGGCTTGCGGGCCTGAACCCGTCATACCCATCCCCTTCAACCAGATACGCAGGTGGCTGCGGGAATCCACCCACACACTAGCCGAGAGGTGGTGGACCTCGACACCAGGCTGCAGGCAGTCCAAGGAAGCTTTGCCATCCTTAAATGGCAGGCTAACCAGACGGTTATTAAGCCTAGACAGAAATGGCCTGCGCCTGGTGACGGGGACCATCACAGGACACTGCTCGCTAAACAAATACCTTCACACAATAGGCATCACGGATAGTCCACTGTGCAGAGCTTGCATGGAGTCGGACGAAACCGTTGCGCATGTGCTCTTTGAGTGCACAGGCGTTACCCAGATAAGAACAGAAACCCTCGGGACACCCGGATCTTTCACAGATGTTCTCGACAGACCAGAAGCTTTGATCGGCTTCTGGAGGGAGGTGGGCTGGTTGGAATATTAACCACCGACGGCCGCCATGGCCCACGCAAAATGGTCCACATGAAGGACTAAGTGCGGAAACCAAACCCTCTAACATAGAACATAGAACATAGAAGTCTGTATGTCCACAGTAATTTTCTCTGTTTTTAGTACAGCTTTTAATGCCGCGCGATACCCATTTTAGGTTTTCATTAGTATGATTATTTTTTCAGGGAAGCAAAGTTTATAGAATAGGGAGAAAGAACATTTCATAAAACATTTTGTAAGCTATATTTGCATCAGAAAGGATGACATCTTAAATTTCAGCTTTGCTTCCTCTTCGTATGTTATGCGCGAAATTATCGATTCATGTGTTACTAGTAAGCCTGGTAGGTTTATTTATTTCTAATGTCAGGTTGTAACTTTCTGTTCGAAATACGTTTCGCGCACTACGTCCATTTTACGGAATGAAGATGAAGCTCACTTTTGGTTGAATGGCTACGTCAATAAACAAAACTGCCGAATTTGTAGTGAAGATAATCCTCAAGTGTATGTTGAGATGATATAAACTGACTTTTTGGGTGCTTTCAGTAGAAAATTCTCAAGTTCCAAGGTGGTCCTATTCCTTTTTAACGTATCAATATTTAAATCGCCGCCAATTTTTTTTCTATTTAACAAACATAACTTACTCATAACAATGCCAAGCCTATCATAAAATGTCAAATAATTGTATTTAGGAATTCTATAAACACAAATTGATGTTGTCAATTCGATTCCACAAATTTCAATAACGCCTGACACAGAATGCTTAGCAATATCTGGCATTTCTTTATATTGATGCCCAGTTCTAACAAGAATACATGCCCCTCCGCAATTTGTTTTGCGACAAAAAAAAGCGGCGGGACGGAAACCAGGAAGGCACAATAAACTTTCATGACCAGATGCAATAAAATGTTCAGTTACACAGAGGACGTCTATAACAGTTCCTTGATTTTCAAGGTTTTTTAATTGAATAGTCAATAAGTCTGATTTGTTCAGCAAACCGGCAATATTTTTAGTATTATAGAAAAAAACAGCGAGTTTCGTCCGTCTGTACTAGTCGCAGATGCTGTCATAGACTTATTCGAGTTGTGGTATTGATGCATTTTGTCATTTATGTCAAGTCCACTTATGTCACACTTAGTATTGACATTTTGAATATAAATTATCAAACTATAAATATAATTAAAAATAGATTTCTATCTATTGAACATAGTATCATAATATCTGAAATTCTTGTTACTATTGTGGCGGCATCTAGATGCCGCCACACTATCTAGAAAATAAGCATGTCCATGAGTAGCTGTGGCTAGATATAACATGTTATTGAAAGTTTCTACTCTGGAATTATATAATTAATTACTAGTGAAGAATTTGTACGTAGGTGTGCATATAATTATGTTTGTATTTGTGATTTCTTGTAAAACTTGTCTTATTAATAAAAAACTGTCATAATATCAGTATAGTGCAGTAGTCCAGCATGGTGAAGTTTACCAGTTTTTCTTTGATACCTTTTAGGAGAGCTTGGACATTTCTATGAGGTGTGATGTAGTGGCAAACTCCACATTTATCCATACTTTTTCTACAATGTCAAGCAATTTATTCTTGTTATCGGTGCTTAAGATACAAATTTTGCTACGTTTTAAATTACTGTTGTCTGAATTATTAAGAATTTGTGTACCAGTACTGTTTTTTTCGGCTTTGCTGTCTTGATGTATCGTAGTATTGCCAATCTGTACATCTGTTTGTGTTTGTTTGCATACGTTTTCCGTTCTTAGTTGTTTATTACTACAGGATGTCAATATTTGGTGTTTTAATTTTGCTGGCGTATGAACCGTGAGGTTACTGGTTTGGGTCTCCTTATTCAAAGTTTGTATTCGGCATGTAGATCTATTTTCAAAATATATTTTTATTGGGGTTGAAGTTAGGCTACTCACTTGTAGTTTCGGGTTTGAAGCCTTTCGTTTAGAACCTGGAGTAGCACACTTGGCTTCTCCTGCACCAACCTTCTTATTTAATTCTATAACACGATTACATTTAACTAGATCTGACTTAAGACTTTTATTCTCACAGAGCAAGTTAGGGTTAAGGAAAAATGTATTTCTGTTTTATTGAATATATATAATTTCAACGAGTTGAAGTATTGAGTTCATTGATACATCAAATGAAAGCATTTTCTTTGTGTAATTCAATTACTATGTCAACATTAATTTAGGTTTGGGAAATACTTAGCAATTTAAGAAAATATTTACATTTACATATAAAAAAGTCATATGTAAATTGTTTCAGTATTTTAGATTGACACAGTATCAGTCAAATCAAATCAAATCAAAATATTTTATTTCACATAGACCTACATGGGCACTTATGAAACGTCAGATTCTAGGTGCACGGTTCCAATTGGTCGTTTCCCATGGAGAAGAGCCGGCAAGAAACTCCATGGTTACTCTTTTAAAATATGTCTTTTACAATGTTTTCCAATTACAGTGTACCTGTTAAGGTATGGGAGGACAGTGTAGGCCTGTCAACAAGTACCATATGTTAAACAAATAGACAATTGTCTATAAATGACAATGCCAGATCCTGCCCCAGCTATTTACAGGAAATATCAATAAGTATAAATAGTTGTTACGATTATAGGACCTTTTCATAATGCATTGTTTTTCAGTAGAACTTGCCGATTACAAATCAATTATAAAAGGAATTCAACCCCTGAATTTCCTATTGCGTTACCTATCCCGCATGATACACAACAAAAAAACGTTTTAAATACCTATAAAACAAAAACTCATATTACGATTATATTAATTATGATAATGTGTAACGTAAATGTGGTTAAAATCGCTTTTTAACCATTATAAACTGCATCTAACCTATAATCAATGTCATTATTGTTTTAAGATTTTAACAGAAACCGCAAGTTCTACAGACATTAGGACAAATCTTTAGTTAGCAGTAATAAATAAGCTGTAAGATGCTGCATATTGCAGGCTTGTAAATGTCTTTTTGATTTGAGTGGGGCAAAGTTCTATCGAGTTTCTGGCATTGTCATTTACAATCCACAGGGCCTACGACGTTCTCACATTTACAAAATATAAAATAATCTAATAAAGTAAAATCAAAAACTAATTAAAAATTGTAGGTATATAATGTCAAATAATGAAAGAATTATGTCAGAGATATGTAAAAGTCCATATCTAATAATAAAAAATAAAAATTAAACACCATTATTTGGGAGCAGTTATTAGAAATTTACATAGCGACAAAACGTTGTTGTCGTCGAAAACGAGACCAGTCGAGTTGTCGAGAGTGGACGAATGTTTCTACACTTATTACTTGTCCTGCAACAAGTAATAAGTGTAGAAACAATCGTCCACTATATCTATGAGAGGCGTCCCGTCATTGTCTGACTTTCGGTCCACGGTGGCAGCGAATTGGTTTTTCAATACTATTCCTGAAATAATATAATTGTGTAGGTAAGTATATTTTAATATTTAATAATAATATTTATTTGAACTAAAAAACATAAACTACAATAAAAATCGCAGCCATTAACGCCCATACAAGAATGTTTATGCGTCAGTGCTCCAGCGTTGAGAAATTATTATTAAGTTAAAAGAAAGTAACAGAGAAATATATAAAAAAAAAAATTTAAAAAAAAGAGAAATAAAAATAAAACAATAAAAGAAAATAATATAAACACAAAAACGTATGGTAATCAAAAATAGGCAAGAGTGTGTGCGATGTGTTGTGCGTGTGTGGGTGTGGTGTGTTGTGCGTGCGGAGTGTTGTACGTGAGTGTGCGTATGATGTGTCGTGATGTGCGTGGTGTTGTGTTGTGAGTGCGTGTTTAGGTATATGTTACGGTTTAGCTAAGTTTTCAAGCTCCTTCAAGGTCTTCAACTAATCTTCTTTCTTTTAATGGAAGTTAAGCTGTTATGAATATTTGTTGTGCCCCGCACAAGCGCATTCACAAGAAGCTTGCAACAGTTACAGCAAAGCCTAGTTAACCAACTTACCAAGATGATTGCGATCGCCAGCGATCAAATGAGTTCGATCGAATAAATCCTTTTCTATTTTGTCTTCTGGGTTTTGAATTCGTCTCAAGATATCTCTTATTGAAGCAGACGTGTATAAAGTAGCTCCAGAATTAAAAGTTTTTATTTGTTGAAATCATTCCACTGTTGTGTACACTCTGTTATGTGACCCTGAAATTATATTTAATAGATATTTTATGATAAGTGCCTAAATACTAGAAAAATAACTTACTTGATATATTATATAGCTATAAAAACGGAACCTATTAAGAATACGCTCCTTATCATTAACAACATTCTTGTTTTAAACGGTGAATATCCAACAATGGTCGACATCACCGAGTTATGAAGGTACCACCAGAATGTCAATGTCCCTGGACCCGTCATTGTTTTGCTGATGATAGCCGTGGCCCACATGATGCCACCTATTGCTACTAATACCGCACCTATTAGGGCCCATAGTGACGGAGAAATTGAATTAAACACACCTTGCCAAAGCGGTTTAATATCAGGCTTTCTTATTAAAGCACATAACGTATCAGTTTTGGCATAATTCATGTAATAAAAATGTGTTCATCCAAATACAAAGTCATAAATCTTGAATTGAAGGATACATCCAACTCCTTCCGCATGACACAACCCAACGTGCCGCTGACATTCCCAGGAACTCCAAAACGTAATAGTAACATTTCTCATCTTAAGTAAAAGTTACATTAAAATTTAAATGCGAGAGGATTTCGTACATTACCATTCCGTCTAAACCGCAATACCCATTCGTTAAGTTCAAGTTAATATTCACGTTATAGTGTAAATTCTCACAATCTTTGATAGCTATTGGGTATCTGTAGAACATGCTTCCTTGAATTGGATAGTCACTCGCGAGATTTTTCCCACTTTTCTCTATGGCTGCAGATAAGGCATTGAAATTTGTAGCATTTATTAATTGAATTGATCTGTCGTAAAAATCCGAGTAGATGGTCTTTTGCCGTAATAAATAACCATCTTTTGTTTACGTATAATTTGAAATCTGTGCCACAAAGTGTTCATGATATTATCCACCAAAATAAAATCATTTGAATTCATCGTGTCATTCTTACATTTGAATTTGTTGTCGCCGGTAATAATAATGTATAGTAGAGACCAATTAGATCTTATAAAAAAATGCCATTGAGGAAAATCGAACATCTTCGGTGTTAAATATTTTGTCATTATAATAACGTTGGGATTACTACTTGTCCTAAGAAAATATCTTATGATATTCTCTCTAATGCCTACATTTGTATTTAGTAACAGAACTTACTATGTAGAAATACTGTAAATAATTTCATTTTTGATGTTACAAAATTAAACGATATGCTCCTAGAATTCGTCCAATTTTTCACTTCACTTCAATGCCTTCTTGATTTAGCTTCACTGACATTCGCTACGAAGATTCCCTTTTTTTTTTTTAGACTCGACGCTCGACTCTCGCCGCGGACGGACGTGTCTGTGCGCTCTCCCGCTCCTGGCCCAGTGTTTTGTTTCCTGTTCTACTCGTTGCGACCACGTGACGTCATCGTAGTCGCCCCGACTACTCCGATAAAAATAAAATCAAGAAATTGATTTTATATTTAATCAATTAAAAAAGTGCCTTTTTCAAGGCAAATCTCGTTTCATCAACAGACGTTTGTGAGTAGCTTCACTAGGCCCCTTCTGGGTAAAACCACAGTTTCGTGGTCCTCGGTTGAAACCTTACGGTGTCAACGAAGCCGAGTGGGGTGTTGACCCAATTCACACCCGCCGAACCCCTTCAGGGCGAGGCAGTTAGTTGGACGAGTCCCAGATAACCGGCCTTGGGGGATCTCCTAGTCGGCTCTGGTGACAGTTTTGCTTTCCAGCTACTCACCTAGTGTCTTTAGGGTGTGTCTACACCCTTCGCGCTAGACTGGTCAGGGCCCCGTTCGCACAATAAGACTGGCGACGGGTTACAAGCTTAGGGCTCACCAATAGGTACACACCTCCCTGTCTACACCCGACAGGGAGGGAACTCATCCCCGGGCCAATCCACCCGGGGAGTTAGGTATAGGGTTTAGGCTACGTAGGGAAATTTTCTCTTTCCACCATTCCTTCCCTAATATAGTTCCCGCTCCGATCATGGAGGACGCCGTCCTCTTGGCGTTCCTCAAAGAGGTCCTACTTAAGGACCCCGATTTTCTTGAGCGATATGGCTCAAAACTCCGCCAACGCTCCACCCCCACTCCGTCCCAGGGCGCACTCGGTGAGTTTAGTGACGCTTTAGAGAGCCCGCTATCGCCACCTGTATGCGAACAAGGCATTCCGCCCTTTGTTCCGGCAAACAATGTTCCGGCTAATATCTCTGCCCCCATTGTTTCACCCTCTATTGTACCGGCAGATAATACTCCGGCCGCTAATCCGGCCCCTATTGTCTCGCCCGCCTTTGTTCCGGCCGCCATTGTCACGGCCGCCATTGTTCCGGCCGCCATTGTCTCAGAGACAACGCAGCTGCGCGCCGCAGCAATAAACACGACTCGCCCGGAGAGCATGGACACGTCAGTCCCACTCTCCGAGGATGAAGCCCGCACCTCCTCCTCCAGCGACGACGACTTCCAAGTAGTCGTTAAAGGAGGCAAGAGGAAGGCTAAATCCTCCGCCCCCGCTGGCCCGGTCACCAAGGCCCAGAAAAAACAGGACGACTTATCGTCCAGCTCCACTTCCGCCCCTAGTCCGCGGGCCAGTCGCCCCGCCAGCCCTATGGCTTGCCCACCCGCTCCTACAGCGAGGAAGCAAAAGCCTCCTCCCCCCATTTACGTCCAAGACAAGTCCAAATGGACTGAAATTTCCAGGATGTGTGTTGATTGCAAGATCAACTACACCAACGCCCGATCCACCCTCCAGGGGATCAAAGTTACCGTCCCCACGTCTACGGACTTTAGGGATCTCTCCCGCGCCTTGCGTGAAAGGAACTATTCCTTTCACACGTACTCCCTTCCGGAGGAAACCCCCACTCGCGTCGTCATTAGGCGCGTTCCCCAAGAAATCCCCACTGAGGAGATTAAGGACGACCTTATTGCACAAGGCGTCCCAGTATCCGCCGTCCATCGCTTGCACAAAGCGAGGCAGGGCCTTGTATTACGACATGGTCCTTGTCATCTGCGACCCCACGGAAGGTTACCACCCGATATTCAAGGTGAAGTCGGTGTGCTCGCTCTCGGGCATCTCTATCGAGAAGCCCTACCGAGCCAACTTGATAGGCCAGTGTCATCGCTGCCAACTGTACGGTCACTCGCAGACCAACTGCTATGCGACCCCTAGATGCGTCAAGTGTCTAGGTGAGCATCGCACCGCCGACTGCTCTCGCCCTAAATATAGGGAGCTATGTGCAGAGCCGCCGAGCTGCGTCCTCTGCGGCCAATCCGGTCACCCGGTTAATTACCGGGGCTGTCCGAAAGCGCCAAAGTCATCCTCTCCGAAACTCGCGAAACGCGCGAGTGACCGCCAGCACAGGGAAAGTCCCTGGGGGAAGCTTCCCTCCGCGCAAATGCCGGAGCGGCTTAGTCCTCAAAGGCCCTCTCCCTGGGCAAACCTTACGCACCTTAAAGCTCCCGCAGCTTCAGTGCCCTCCAAACCCGCTCAACCCGCTGAAGTTCCAGCGCTGATGGCTACCGCCATCTCAGCGCCTGCGGCAACCACCGCGGCCCCTACGGCCGGTTGCACCGCAAAGAGCCCCGGGCCGCGACAGCGCCCAAATCATAATCAGCACATCCGCGGTCCTCTATTCCTCCGCCGCGGAAAAAATGGCCGACGAAATCGTTGCTGCAAACGGCAACCCTCGTCGTCTCTTAGAAATCCTTAACGCGTATCCCGAGATCGCGTTAGTCCTGACAACCTTAAAATTCTAATTTCCAATGGATAACACAAGGTTAAATTCCACCAAACCCCGATCCCTCAAACTAGGATTTTTCAACGCTAATGGCGTTTCCGGTCAACGCGATGAGATCGCCGCTTTCTCCGCGACCACCAGCTCGACATCCTCCTCATACAGGAAACCTTCTTAAAGCCTCATCACCGCAACCCGAACATTGCCAACTACAAACTAGTTCGCAATGACAGGTCTCGATGCCACAAGGGTGGCACACTCGTATACTTTAGGAAATCTCTGTATTGTATCCCTATAGACCCACCTCCTCTCTTCTTCCATCTGGAGACCTCTATCTGCCGGCTCGGCATGACCGGCCACCAACCGATCACCATCATCTCCGCGTATATCCCACCCGACAATGGTCCGGAGGATCCCATCTTGCTCCAAAAGGACTTCACTGCCCTCTTCGGTATGAGTGACTCCGTCATCCTGGCGGGGGATCTTAATGCCAAGCACCCGGCGTGGAATAGTAGCACAACCTCAACCAGAGGTAGGTTAGTTTTCAAGTTAGGCGAATCCCTTAACTTTGACGTCATCGCTCCAATGAGCCCGACTCACTTCCCAGGTAATCCTAATCACCTTCCCGATGTTCTCGATGTAGCGCTGCTCAAGAATGTGAACCTCCGTTTGCAATCGATAGAGACGTTCCACGAGCTTAACTCTGACCACCGCCCTGTAGTCATGCATCTTGCACCCTACTCGGGCCCGATCGACCCAAACCGCTCCCCTCAGACCCAGACGATAACCGACTGGAGGAAAGTAAGCGAAAGACTGAAATCCACCACGTCGCCTCACTTAGACACCATCCCCGATCACTTAGTGTCAGTCGCCGACACGACGGCCGCAATCGACTCTTTTACAGAGCACGTACAATCCGTATTGACGGATTGTTCACGGGAAGTTCCGGTGATGGAAGACCATCGCTGGAAACTACCTACTGACGTACGTGACCTGATAACCGAGAAGAACGCGGCCATCCGTGCCTACGACTCCTTCCCTTGTGACGCGAACAAAGCCCACATGCGCCATTTACAGCGTGCTGTAAAGAAACGCATAGGGGAGGTTCGCTCTGAGGGCTGGAACAAGATGCTCAGTGAACTCGAGCCCACTCATCAAGCCTTCTGGCAATTACAGAGGAAATTGCGTTCCTCAGAAGAGGTATCTATGCCTCCTCTCATCCGCCCCGACAATAGTGTCGCTTTCGTCAGTCCCGACAAGGCTGAATGTCTTGCTGACAGCCTAGAGTCTCAATGTTCTCCCAGCTCCCAACCAGTAGACCAAGCTCACCTGAACAAGGTCGACGCTGAAGTCGAACGAAGAGCCTCCCTCCCTCCCGTCGAAGACCCTGATGATACTCTGCCTCCCGTCACTCCAGACGAAGTGCACGACATCATTAAAGGGCTCCACGCTCGTAAGGCCCCCGGTTCGGATGGTATTACCAATAAGGTATACAAACTCCTCCCTGCCCCGCTAATAATATTTATGACCGCCATCTTCAATGGCGCCTTGAGCAACAACATTTTCCCACAAGCATGGAAAGAAGCCACCGTCATCGGTATCCCAAAGCCAGGCAAGCTAAAGTCTGAGCCCTCCAGCTACCGCCCTATTAGTTTACTCAATGTTCTCGGCAAAATCTACGAGAGGCTTATTTATAAGCGTCTCAAAGACTACGCCGAAGCAAAGAGCCTCATACCAAACGAGCAGTTTGGTTTCCGTAGCCAACACTCGGGCACCCAACAGGTCCACCGTATAGTAGAGCACTTATGCGCTGGTCTGCAGCGTAACGCGACGAAAGCCTTCGACAAAGTCTGGCACAACGGCTTGATATACAAGCTCTACCAACTAGGAGTGCCAGATCGTCTCGTGCTCATCTTACGAGACTGTTTGTCGAACCGGACCTTTCGCTATCGCGTCGAGGGAGCACTCTCGTCCCCTCATCCTATTCGCGCCGGTGTCCCTCAGGGTTCCGTACTATCTCCTCTCGCCTTCACGCTGTTCACTAGCGATATCCCAAAAAGTTAAAAGGCTCAGTTGGCTCTCTTCGCCGACGACACTGCCGTTTACTATACCGGTCACTGTCCCAACGCTATAGCTCGTACTCTCCAAACCTCCGCAAACGTCTTAGGCGCTTGGTTCCAGAAATGGAGAATCGAGGTCAACCCCGATAAGAGTCAGGCGGTTCTCTTCTCGAGACGTCGTCGACTCCCTCCCCCACTTCCCAGCCCGATCACTATGTACGGCAAGCCAATTCCTTGGGAGAAGCAAGCCAAATACCTAGGCGTGATCCTCGATGAGAACCTTACCTTTAAGGCTCATATTAAGGCGATTCGCGCGCGCGCCTCCTTCGCTCTTAGCAGGCTCCAATTCGTACTGACAGCCCGTAGTAAACTGTCCCTCAAATGCAAGCTCCGCATCTATACCGCAGTCATCCGTCCCATCATGACCTATGCCTGCGTTGTATTTGCGCACGCTCACCCACGTCATCTCCATAAGATGCAGACCCTCCAAAACCGTTTCCTCAGAAGGGTCACGGGTGCCCCCTTCTATGACCGTAATATAGATCTTCACGTCGACCTCAAAATGTCAACCATAAAACAGTTCATGAAACGCTTATCAAAGCGTTTCTTCGACTGCGGCATCAAACATTCTAACCCCCTGAATACAGCGGCCGCCCGCTACACTCCCTCTCGCATTAGCAGTATCCGCCGACCAAGGCATACTTTAATCGACCCCGACGACGCCACTACCCTCCTCCAGGAGAGTAGTAAGGCCACTAGCACGCTACATAAGCGCAAAACCCGATCGCCGTCCTACCGCCCTCGCCGCCGAGGCCCGCCGCGACGCCCAAATCGACGCCCCTCCCGACCCTTGCTCGAGCCAGCCCGCGCCGCTGAGCCTGTAGCTTTAAATTCGTCCGTAAATAATACCAATCCTGATCCAGCTAGTCATTTGCTGCCCTCTTCCAGCGACGCCCTAAGCCGAGGTTCGTACCCCACACGGGGTGCCTTTAGCGTTGTCGCTTAGTTTTAGTTAGTATATAAGTTTAAGTCCTGGCTGGAGGCCTTAATTTATTAGGGAATCCACAGGCAAGTCCGCTTAAGCAGACGACAACCGCATAGGTTGACCTGCGAGATGCCAAACAAACAAACAAAAAGCTAGGAAGATTCCTCTTTATTATATTATATACTAGTACTTCCTTGATTATTTTCAATACAGCCATCGAAATTAATCACTCTTATACGTTTGCTACTTCAATCTGTTAACTTGTGACAGTATCTACATTAGGAAGTTGAATATTTCATTATTGATAAAGTGAAAAAAAGATAACGGTTTACGTTTCTGCAAATAATAGTATGCTAACATTTACATAATTGTTCCTCGAAAAATAAACCGCATTACTTGAAATAATCAGGTTGATTCCCGCGGTCTCAATGCGGTTTTTTTCTTCTTCAAAAAAACTGATACAGACTTTCTCTTCGTCGTTGCTTAGCTTAGATGTTTCCTTACCTCTTCTATTTTCATATTTTCAATACTGACCTGATATTTCAATCACCACGCACCAACAACAAAACTAATATTTATAAATCCAGGGGATTCGTATTTGTTGACTGTTTGGTAAGAATTTAAAATAAGGATTATGGTTTTTCCGTTTACTTTTTGTATTCACCCAATTCCAGATGAACTTCCAAGCCAGATGGATACAGAATGAAAAGAAATTAAAATCTTATATAAAACCCACAATATGCAGCGATTAGCATTTGAAAATACTGTTGGAGCTACTAAAGATTTAAAAAAAGTATCTTTGCATTGTTTATATTCAATAGCATCGACATGCGACGAGTGTGTGCTGTGGATTATCGGCACATCTCACTTCTGAGCCATGTCTACAAGCTGTTTTCAAGAGTCGTGCGCACCGTCTTGCGCGCAGGTTCGAAGACTACTTCCAGACTCCCGAAGGAGCCGGATTCCGTAATAGCTTAAGCACCGTAGACCACATGTATCCTGCGGCAGGTTATACAGAAGACCGAGGAGTATACAATGCCTCTCTGCTTAGCGTTTGTGGTCTACGAGAAGAAGGCGTCCCACAAGGTCATCGGTCCATAATATCACGCCTGCAATCCCAGAAGGGTTAGGCTGAGGTGTACCTATAGCACACCCATATTTCGCCAGTTATGTTTAAGTCCCGTGTAATAGGGGGCGAGCCTATTGACATCAACCAGACACTAATCCAGACTCCGGGCTGCTACAAAAAATTCTATATAGAAAAACCCAAAACACTTTGCCCGACCTGGGAATCGAACCTAGGACCTCATGCTCAGCAGTAGCTCTTACGACCACTATACCAACGAGACAGGCAATCGAGGAATCGATGCAGTCAAATCTTATTCCACTGCCCGAACACTTACCTATCTTAATATAAAATGTGTCGTTTTGCATCCTCGTCAAATTCAAGGAGGTTTCTATCCTAATGATTCTCGACACGAATCAATAATAAAATAACTAGTTTTGTTTTTTCTAATTTTCGGAAATCGACTTGTGAGGAACGCGCATGTTAAAACGCGGCCCGTGTTATACCGCACTGTAACTGCCCTTTTATGCGATATAGCCTTCCGCATACGCAGCGGGGCGATTCTGTTCTTTGAAAGTGGTTTATTCTGAAAAACTATCAAACTTAAACAACTAAAAAAACTAGTATGTATTAATTATTGAGCAAGTATCTTAATTTTATATGATTATTTATGTCTTTCATAACAGCCTCCTGAAATTTGACGAGGATGCAAAAAGACACGTTGTATACTAACGTGATAAAACCAAAGAGATTCTTTTTTTTTTGTTTGAACGCGCTAACCTGGCGAACTACCAGTCAGATTTAAAAAACTCTTTTATTTAACATCATGCTACGACCCCTATAAGCCGAGCAAAGGAATAAAAACAGAAAGAACTCTAAGCCAAAACGAACTTCCTAATAAATTATGACTTTGCGGTGCCGAAATGTGGACGCTCACGGTACGGCTGGTCAATAAAGTCAAAGTCGCTCGGCGAGCTATGGAACGAGCTATCCTTGGAGTCTCTCTGAGGGATAGGAACCGGAATAAACTGATTCGGTAGAGAACCAAAGTTGTTGACATAGCTCACAGAATAAGCAAGCTGAAGTTTCAATGGACCATATGACCGTAGAACCAATGACCGTTGGGGTAGATGTGTTCTTGAGTGGAAACCAGGAATCGGCAAACGTAATGTAGGACGTCTTCAGGCTAGGTGGAGTGAAGATCTTCGCTGGGTGGCTGGTAGCAGCTAGAGAGGTCTATGTCTAGCAGTGGACTGCCTGTAGGCTGGGTGGCTGGAGCTATTGGAGAGGCCTATGTCTAGCAGTGGACTGCCTGTAGGCTGATGATGCGATACGATGGGGTGGGTTGGGGGAATATCACGCGGGCGAAGTCGCGGCTACAATAAACCACCGGTTTCCTGATTTATGAAAAATCTCACACATTATCCCGTGTCCTTCACCACACACACCTCAACTTTAAAAACTTCATGAAAATCAATTTTGAAAACGCAAAAAAAAATTCAATAAATGTTCACCTAGATATAAAAAATAGTCGCATTATGATTCCGAAATAATAGCTATAAGTTAGTGAGGATTGTGGCGTGAACGTCTCCATACAATCCTCACCTCAGTCCATGCAAACGGCTGGGACTATCGACTTGGTTACAATTCCAAAAAGTAGTAAAAAAAATTGTTGTAACGCTATACCAAATCTCGAAAATAGTCATTATAGGATTCCAGAGATATAATGGTATCTTGGTGAGTAGTGTCAAAAAAAAAGATGGTAGTTGTCAAAAAATTGTCAAGACAAAGTCGTATCCAACCATGATAATTTAAAATATATAATGAATTTTAAAAATAAGTATCTTAAACTGTTTTCGTGCAGTCGCGAACACAAAAATTGTAAAACTGTTTTATTTAATATTGTTGTATATTTATTTAAAACGGTACTAAAATATTGTACATGTCAAACAAGGCTAACGTAAACTTTAAAAGTATTCACTTAAAGTTCAAATTTACAGTTAAATATGACTGGATAGGTTAAACTTGGTTTTGATTTGATTGTTGTAGTCAGTTTGCTATTTTTCAATTTAAAAAGCAGTGTTACTATAACAGCAAACCAAATTAATCAATCAAACTTAAGTTTAAAAACTTGTTTATTTTGCTAAATTCATTTCTTGATTAATAAGCGGTATGCGTTAGTTTAAAAATGATATTTGTTTAATTTTTGTTTATGCAAACTTAGTTGATTGAACTACTCTTTATTGGTCAAACATAAATATGACACCCCACTACCTCGAGTGCTAAAAATAGTAAAACGAATTAACGAATCATAGTCCGTCAAAACTTTCCGTAAACAGTGTGATTGTGCGAAGTGAGTGTCCGTCAAAAACAAAAAACTGAGTCATAAACGGTCATTCACACCTAGACTTACTGGACTCCTTCTTAGCAAGCATTTCCTATGTTTGCAACAGCGTTCAGCCGGTGTTGCGGCAAAGCGTCCGGATACAAAGCTACTGAACTCGGAACTTCGAATGTCGGGTTCGAACCCAGCGATCCGTCGAACTTTTTTAATTTTTTTGTGTTAACTATTTTTTTTTGCTTTTTTGTTAAAAATATGATACTTCTTTAACCGAAGTGCAATCAAGCCGCAAGATAATCATCAGTAACATATTGTTTGCATCATCATTAATCATATTGTTTGCACTATTTGGAAACAAACATCTTTTTTGGACATAAAAAAAAAATTCATCATCCCCGTTACCATTCAATGTTCACATGTGCACAGGCAATGGTCGCACAGCCGGCTCAGCTGACATATAAGTTGACGCCATTTTGATTTTATCTGAGGAATAAGCCTGATATTCCTTCAAAATTGGTGTGTGTTGGTATAACTTAGTTGTTCACAGGATAAGTTGTTGGTAAACCAACAACCAATCCACAATCTTACCTTGTTTTCATTTAAATTTAAACAAGGTTATCTGATAGTAAATAAGGGCATTATCCTTGGAATAAAACTTATTCTACTTTGGTCAAATCGGACCAAAATGGATTTCTAACATTAAATATGTATTTCCCACCAACATTTATTAAGATTTGATTTTTTTTATGTTACCTGATCGAGCAATGCAGGACAAGTAATAAGTGTAGAATAATTCGTCCACTATATTGATAAGAGGATCTCCGTGATCGCCGGACTGCTCAAGAATGGACATCTCGGTATCCAATTTCCTGTAGATGGTTGTTATGTGAGGTTGTGTTAGAATTACTCCTGGGGGGCATTAGATTGAATTATATTTTTCAGTAATATCGAGCTTTGGTGTAGAAAGACGATACAAGATTATTAGCAACAGCATCCCAAGGGTTCTGGAGGACTCAATTAACAGCCCAATCATTGAAACTAGGATATGAGTTCAGGTCGTCAAATTATTTAAATAAATTAGCTTTCTTGTTACTGCTACTACATCATTATCATCGTTAACAGCCTTGTTCTAATCACTGCTGAGTAAAGACCACCTCGCTTTTGTCCCATGCTTCCCTAGTATGTCCTACCAGCAATCACCATGTGTAGCCAAGTGTCCTGTCCGTCTCCATTTCATTACTTCTAGTACATAATAGTTCAGTTTAGTTCGCAGCTCCTTAGCGTACTTCGTCGTTCGTTTAGTTCGTCTCCTGTCTCGAACCAGAGAAAGGCAGATCATCATTTACTCGCTTATTTTTTCGCTCTGCATACGTTTTTTTGTTTGTTAGTTTTGTAGTTATTTTGCTGTTATTTTTCACTTTATATTGTACTCGTAGTATATTAATGATTAAATAACATTTTTCATTTATTGATTTATTAACTCGTAGTTCAATATGCCACTATCCATAGGTCGACTGACTGAACAACTGAACGGCCAATGAGAAGTGCATGTGCATTATGTGCAGTGAGGAACTAAGTGAGCGGTAGTAGAAACGTGACTTCTAGCCACGTCAATACTACGTCGCCCAAACTAGTCACTGACTAGCTCGGGCGGCGCTGCGTTCTCGCTCATTCTCGCTTTTACAGGTCGGACTTATCGAACGAACTAAGAAGCGAGGGATCGGAGATCAAGTTCGCGTAGTTCGGCTGTGGGAGCGCTCTTACGACCTAGTTCGTTCGTGAACTACACAAGACCACTACATACCGTTTTTTTTATTTGTTTCCAAAAGTACCTACCAACACGATCACCAATTGTCAAACAAGCTAGATCAAAAAAATCTCTTGTACTTTGTCTTCTGGGTTCTGTAAGGGTTTCATGAAATTTCTCATTGCTGGAGAAATATATAAAGTAGTTTCAGAAGAATAAAGGTCCTTCAGAGTTTTTATGGTTTGAAAGCGTTCCACGGTTGTGTATACTCTGCTTATGTGACCCTATAATATACAGAAAAAGAAATGAGATATTGTGAAGTGTTGATAACTCATTGGATCTTTGATTTGTAAAAGGGTGCTATTTTTTTTCATGCGTCGTGCCTTCGCATTTTGAAGGAGATGCATTGCTGCCATACAGCCCTATTTACAAATATGAAAACTAAATATTTATCGAGCAAGTATGTTGATTTATAATTGGTTTTACCTGATAAAAAGCCAGAAAAAAAAATTTAACCGAATAAGCATGCGCTCCTTATCATTAGCAAAGTTCTTGTTTTCATCGGTGAATATACAAGCATAGTCGCCAACACAGAGGTGTGAAGGTACCAACAGAATGGCATCGTCCGTGGACCCGTTATTGTTTTGTTAATGATTGCCGTGGCCCACATGATGCCACCGATCGCTGCTAATATCACACCTATCAGCGCCCATAGCAGCACAGAGAACAAATTAAACACATCGTGCCAAAGCGGTTTGACATCAGGCCTCTTTACTAAAGCACACAAGGTGTCAGTTGTAACGTAATGCAGGTAAAAAACTGGTTCATCTGAATAAAGAGCCATAAATCTTGAATTAAAGGATATATCCAACTCGTTGCGGTTGATACAGCCCAACGAACCGCTTACATTTCGAAGAGCCCCAAAACCGTAATGGTTACATTTTTCATCTTGCCAAAAAGACACATTGAATTTTAAATGCGAGAGGATGTCGTGCATTACCATTCCGTCAAAACCGCAAACTCCCAGAGTCAAGTTTAAATTACAATGCACATAATACATAATGTAAATTGTCACAATCTTTGATAGATGTAGGATATCTATAGAATATTCCCGCCACCATAGGATGGTCCTGAAATAGCTTTTCACCACTTTTCTTTACAGCTACAAACAAGTCATTGTTATTAGTAGCATTAATTAATTTAATAGATTTGTCATATAAAATCTGAAATGATAGCTTTTTGCCGTTATACTCGTAAATAACTATCTTTTGTTTACATGCATAAAGGACTACTACGCCAACACGCATTATTTGAAATCTGATCCACGAAGTTTTTATGATATTTTCCAACACTGAAAATTCATTTGGATTCATTGTGTCATTCTTACATTTGAATTTTCTGTCACCAGTAACGATGATGTATAATAGAGACCAATTGGATCTAACATAAAACCGCCATTGAGGATAGTCAACCATCTCCGGTGTTAAATATTTTGTCATTGTAATGATGTTAGGATTATAACTAGTTATAATTAAATCTGTTATGTCATGCACTCCAATTTCGACATCTGTATTTAGTTACAGCACTGATTGTTTAGAAATGCTTCATTTTTTATGTTACAAAATAGAAATCTTTGTGACCCTTGTTCGTCAAATTGTTCACTTCACATCGACGCCTAGGAAGCTCTTCCTTTAATAAAGGCATGAACTTAAATAATATCAATACGCCTATCGACTGACAAATTACGTAAATCGTTGATTTCGTATTTGATGAAAAAAATTTATTACATTAACAAAAGATTTTCGAAACCGGTCTTCGATAACTGACCAATCTAAAATTTTATTGATATTATAATTTTGTGTTCCAATTAATGAGTGTTTCCATCCAAATCAGGAGATTAGGATGATTTCACAATTTTTCCGCAATAGAATTTGACAAACATTTGCCTTTTGTATTATGACTCGAGGTTTGCACTCCATATAGGTTTACACATTAACACGTTGCTGTATCAATAGAATACCATGGTATATAACATAGTGTTGCTCAATTTTGTAAGCCATTGTCACGAACAAGTCGGGAATGGCACACCTCTTAATATTGTTCTTAGTATCGATTCTATTGGCGACTTCTAGTGGACGAAGTTTTGATGGACTGCACTTGCACCCAGAAATACTGAAGACTGGAATAGAAATACGTATGGGCAACGACTACATGGATTATAGTCCTTACCATTCATTTTTGTTAAAAGAAGAGGCTGATGTTCTTGTAATACCAGCCAACAGTGTGTTGGAAATTATGAAAGACCTTAAAAACCAGAAATGAAACGAAAATAAAGACGGATTGAAAAAAAAAAAAAAAATTGACAAATCTAAAAATGAATTAAGAATTCAATCAGCTATCTGTTTCTAGTTCTAAGTTTTACTGTAATGTCTTTTGTTAGGTTTGCACAATGTAACGGAATTTGGTTTTAAGATAATAAATACTTTTGTTATAACATGTTGTTTCACTTTCCGGCATTCGTCAAGCGTAGGATTGGACACCCTTAGTGTAGGTGGAGCAATGATTCTATTAAGGTGGTTAGTAGTAGCTGGGTGAGTCTAGCATCGAGTTTATGTGCGAATGATTGGAGGAGATCCAGAAGTACGTCCATAGGCTGATGATAAAAGAACTCTGTCAAAAACAAATCTGCCATGCCTTTTCCTAACTATGTGAGGGTCGGCTTCTAACCTAACCTGATGCATCTAAAAACCTCGATGTAAAATACTTGTGTATACTACATGGAGCTACTGCCTATTTGAACTCCCTTAATCCACGTAACAGGTAACACAATACCCCTTGGTAAGACTAGCTGTCAGACTTTTTGGCTTCTGACCCATGACGACAGTCAAAGATCTAGGAATGGCAGCCAGGACCCGATAAAAGCAAAGCACCGAGAAGCAAGATTCGACCCCTATTACATGGGCCTTTAACAAAATTAGCATAATGTGGGTGTAGTTCCTATAGGTAGGTAGGTGGTACATCTCTGCCTTACCCTCGGGGGATAACAGACGTGATGTAATGTTGGGTACATAATGATTTTATATCTTCTGCAATTTAATCCCTTTTTTTGCGCATAGATCGAAATCTTACCTAGAAATATCTCTCAAACCTTTGATGGATCTATGCAATTATCACATAGACATTGTAAATGATCAAGATCCTGTCATCATCGATAAAAGCAAAGCACTCTATATGTAGTGTTATTGCCTACATACATACATACATAATCAGCCTATTATGTTCCCACTGCTGGGACACAGGCCTCCTCTCTGTGAGAGGGAGTGGGCCGTAATCCACCACGCGGGCCCAGTGCGGGTTGGTTGGTTATTGCCTGAGTTTCATTAATTCATATTCTTTTAAAAAGTGTTTTCTGTTTAACTTTATGTACAGCAGAAACAGCTATGACACTTACGATGTTTATATTAGTGGCTGATCTTATTAGATAAGCCCAAAGTAACTGTAGGTTCACTACCTGCTAAGAACCTACCCTTCTGACTATGTTTGCGAAGTATTAGCTTAACACTGATATCTACACACAGTAAGAAACGGTGGTGATCATTGTTAGCTTATTTTTTTTAACAATAAGAAGCCTTTATCCGATGGGTACAATGAAAAATAATAAACAAAAATCTAATACAAAAACACATTTAATTCATAAAAAATAATCATCATATAAAACAAATAGAAATCATCACACGTTTTAAATGAGCTGTTGTAACGAGTGGGCAATATACAACTTTGAGGTTATAGTATTTTGTCTTTGTCAAAATAATAAAATCTTTTGGTTAAAGATTAACCTGCCCATGTGGGGAGGAACTTTATCCTGCGACCACCGACCCCGAGGTCCGCGTTGTCGAAGACAAATCCGTCGTAGTTAGCCAGCAGGTCGTTACTTGGGTTGTCTGCTCGCAGGGCCGACCTCTTCGCTACCTTGTGGGCAGGCTCTATGGTTTCAGGTTTTGAAGTAGTAGTTACGTCTACGAGCTCTACCAAAACTGGTACATCCTCGACTACTTGTAATATTTCTAAAACAGGAACATCTTCTTCACCAGCCACTGTCGTTGTTTTAGCTTGCTCCTCCGTGGTTGCAGGAGCTGCGTATGCGCAACTCAGGAGCCCAAGCGAGAGAAGGAAGATCAATTTTGAAGCCATGGTGTTGGATGCCTCTTGGTAACTTCTCCGCGTTAATAAGGGAAATATTCCCAAGAACTTGTATACGTTAGCCGTCTTCCGATGCTGACTTATGTTTATGATTGTAGAGCGTGCATTATGTTTTTATACCAATAATGAAATTGTGTTAACTAAAATTATCCAGAAATGGGCATCATTGACGCGTATTGTACCTGCGTCGCTAATGGGAGAAGTAAATATTCTCAATAACATAATGACCATGAATACCTTTTGTTGTGCACTACATTGTAAAACGATGACAAACACTTAGTTTACTTTAGTGATTTTTGTAAAAAAAATCAATAAAGCGCATTTTGTAACGTGACTATCCTTCCATTTATTGATGAGTAAGGCCGAATGACTGTGGTTGGATCTTATTGCATAATACCTAATCTTCTCTTTAATTCTGATAAAATTAACTGAGTCATCTTGAGATTTTGCTTCTTTGAACTGGAATTGATTCATGCTTCCATGCTTCCGTAAACTTGATTCTGGAATTTTCCATGTTCGAAGAATGAACCATCATGTTATTCCAGTTACCTGTTCTGTATGTTATTGAACAAAAAACTGTTTATTCAAATAATAATATAACATAACATCACGCCTTGTTTCCCCGAAGGGTTGGGCAGAGGTGTACCTATAGTACACCCACATTTCGCCAGTTATGTTTAAGTCCCATGTAATAGGGGGCGAGCCTATTGGCATCCACCGGGCACAAATCCAGACTTCGGGCTGCTACTGAGAAATTCCAGATAGAAAAACCCAATAACACGTTGCTCGACCCAGTCGAACCCAGGACCTCATGCTCAGCAGTAGCGATTGCGACCACTAGACCAACGAGGCAAATAATATTGTATGTGTTTTACCTTTTCAGAGTGTTTGATACCTAAACAATACACAATTTCGTCTATTCTTCCCACATACGTCAATAGCATTCCAATAGAGTCCAATAGGAGACTCATATTCAGCCATTGCTTTATTCGGGACAAGGGATGGTAATGACTTTCTACCACATGACCTCCTGGGTATCCTCCTGGGTACACGGTTTGTTTGACATTTTGACAGATTGATCGTTCTAACCTTGAAAAACTGTCACCGGTAAGGTCCGAAGCTCAGAATATGTTCTAGTTCAGACTAGCTCCGACAATGTCATTTACCTACTGAAAAATGTAGCAAATATTTTTCTAATTTAAAATTTTAAAATATTAATGAATAAAATATTATATTGGCAAAACATGTTTTGTTCTAAAGTGTCCTTTTACTATCTTTTTATACCGTGTTTTTATGCAAGTAAATATTGTATTTTTATTATTTTTATTTGTTAACATATCTCGGGAACATGATGTCCCGGTTCTTTAAAAGACGTACTGGGGACCGGAGCGAACTCTCAGAGGCCCCTTAGACAATTTAAATGCAATGGGGCACCAACCGACGATTATCCCTGTATGCAGAAAGGAAGTGCACCCAATGGCAACCCTCGGTTGGTACAGGACTATTGCATAACATGGAAAAAAATCATTTGAGCTATGGGTTGGGGTGGCTATAGTGGATTGGTTACCTTGAACTGTGGAATAACTGTGCCCCCTAGCCCTAACTAGGCAGGGGGTGACGTGCAAACTCAAAAACAGGCCATGAATATTATCGGGTCAGCTAGTTGTAAACAGATTTAAAGGATGGACAGTGAAAGGTTCCTAACAGCATGTTTCGTGGAGATTACCATGGATAGAGCCTAGGGGAAGGATGAACGTTGATAAGCAGGGTGACATGGGTCGGTACGCGGTAGACACAAATCCACAAACATTATGCAAATAAAGATATTCAAAACTTCATCCATGTTATTCTTTTGTAGAAAAAAAAAGTTATACGTGAGACTAAATTCAAAAATTAAAAATAAAAATTGTTAAAGAATTTGGAAATTACTAGGTAGAAACAGTTCTATAAAACTTTTGTAATTAAGTCATTTAATAATGAGTAATCCAGCGTTTTTTTGCAACTGTGATACTCAAAATACAGGCAAACACCGAACTAGTTTGGGGATGGTGACAAACTCTTTTGTGTTTCTATATTTTGTAAACTAACTAACTATATTTTCTCTCTAATATGTACTGTACACATGGGTATTATATTCTTTTAGAATTTACGGGATTTGCAAAGGCATGTACCTCAACCGCTTGTCTTGTAGCTACGGGAAAACGTTCTTAGGAGACTCTTCTTCAACTCAGCCTAACGCAGTCCACTGTTGGACATAGGCCTCTCCTATGCTGCGACACAACACTCTGTCCTCGGCATCTAATATGTCCCAGCCACCTTTTTGAGGTCGTCGGTCCATAAGGGTGCACGACGTCCCACACTACGCTTGCCGATACGTGGTCCCCACTCCAGGACTCGTCTGCCTCCACCGGCCATCAGTCCTTCGACAAACATGGCCAGCCCACTGCCACTTTCGGATAACTGCGTTTCTGATTTAATCCCAATGAAACTCCCGTTCCATAACGCGCTGAGCAAATTTTCAGTGTCCACGTTTCGGCACCGTATGCTATAACGGGCAGGATTGAAGAACGTAATCTTCAAACATTGCGGGATTGGCTACGAGAAGACTTGACAGAGTTTTCCAAACGCTGCCCAACCCAACTTGATCCTTCTGACGCCTTTTTTCTCAAAGTTGTGTCTACCGAGCTGGATGACTTGCTTTAAGTAGACATACTCCTTCACAACTTCGAGAAACGGCTCTTTGATGTGGATTAGACTGGGCAAGACGTGTGAATTGTACATAACTTTCGTCTAGTCCAAATTCATGCCGATACCACCCCGCTGAGGGGCTCCATTTAGGCTATGCAGCTTCTGGTCTAACTGTTACAGTGCATGCCATAATGACGATGTCATCGGCAAAGGAAGAGGAAGGTGCGATATGCAATCGCCATTTACGTTGATACCTACCTACCTTGTCTAGTCCAGACTACCGTTTTAAACACGTCCGCCAACGCATTTTGAGTAATGGTTAATTGCATTCACAGATTTTGTAAAAAATGGGATATAGTCGCTTAGTTTATAAGTTTTATGCCCTAGCTGGAGGCCTTGATTAATAAAGGCACCCCCAGGATAACCCGATGAAGCAGCCGACAACCTCCTAGGGTTGATCTGCGAGATGCCATTCGTACAAAAAAAATTGGGTACACTTTTGATCTGGTCACTGTGTTTGTGTCTAAAACATGTGGGACAGCTGCTAATTGTCTGCAATGTAATTTGCCAATAGATAAAATGTTAATTATTGTGTTCAGCAGTACAGTCAAGTTTGATTATCCATTGTTCAATTCTAGACATTGACCAACATTGTGTAATAAAAGTTATGTTTATAACTTATTTTGAATACCAATTTGAATGTTGGTAATAGACATATGTTAAGTTGTTTTGTTGCTCTTTATTTTTATCAGTTATCAGCGGTGTTTGGCGTCTCGTTAGCATGTTGCCCATATCCAAGGCTCATAATGAAAGGATCACTAACGTGTGTTTTGAGTTCTGCTGTTGTGTGATCGTGCGTCAGTACTGTTCTAAAAATAATAACGCACATTATCTAAGTTTGCAATTTCAATAAAACATAATAGTTTCTGTCAGCAACATATTCACATATAAGGTGCTTCGAGATCAGCAAAGACACAGTACAGTTACCAGTAAAAGTAAGAGCAAGATAGGATCTTTCGGAAATGCATTCAATATTATTTATCGTCGCGTCGTTGGCGCTGCTGGCGCTCTGCGTGTGCGCACCCGCCGAGCAGGATGCGATCCAGCACATCCCGCAAAAAGCCGAGCAAACACCATCAGTTACAGGAAGAGACGCTGCGGTATCTGGTGCTTCGGCAAAGGCTGCTGGTGCGTCTGAGCACGTGGCGCGTACTCGCCGAGACGTGGCCGGGCAGGAGAGCGACCTGCTCCCCGCTATCAACGATGTGGATGTCTCCCCCTTCGGAGAAACTTCGCAGCTGGAGGGCCGCGGCCGCATCAGGGTGCTGCCTGCCTACCTCGGCTGAACGACCTACAACAACATCGATACACGCTACCACTACAACGGATTTAATATTATCGTATAAGTTAATTAAGGTTGCATCTATGTATTATTTAAAACATTAAACAAGTTTTTTGGTTATAAATGTACATAATTATGTTTTGTACATTTTAATTAAATATCTAGCAATAAAGAATAGTTAATAATGACTGGCGGATTTTCATTGTAATCTGGTTCACGTTCAGTGAGTACCTAGGTGCTGACATCACTTTACAGAAATATGATAATCGATAAAGGGGTTGCTAAGTTAATTAATGAAATTAACATGCATCCAATAATTAGTGGCCATGACTATAAAATGCATAACTTCCTCTCAAACAAATTCAATCTTCTTTGTTTTCACAATGTTAATCATTGTAGTTACGTTAGCCGTGGGCGTCGTTAACTTGGTGTTATCTTTAAGTGATGTGCAAAAAGATAATGAACTAGGTATAACAAATATAACAATATTGGAAGACAATATTAAAACTCCGGGGACTATCGTAAAAGAAACAGAAACCAAAAGGAATGCTATCGACGTAAATGACGGAAACAAGGAATTTCTCGAAGCAGCGGAAAGCAATAACTTAATATATCGACCCCTCTTCGTGTACAGAAGGATCCAACATAGTAAAAGAAAAATCACCATGTTCAATTCATTTGCAGGATAAGTGAATATTTCTTAGGTAATAATTTTGTTAATCCACATCGTTATATTTAGCAAAGTAATAAAACTCTCCCCAATTTAAAATTAACAACACTAACGAGTCAATAAAACAATAACGATATAGTCGTGAACTGCTGGGAGAGTTAAATTGCGGTTTAGTTTAATCCTAGCAGTTAGTGAATCCAGGACAATGATTTTATTTCGAATATTGGCTGTGGTTGTACTACTTATTGTAAGTAAATTCACTTTTCCCCTTTATATTTAAAACATACTTCTCTGTCAAGAAAGTACCGGGAAAAGATAAATGAGACATAAAATGTTAATTATTCAGCCAAATTTATTTTATCGCCTTCAAAGTATGTTCCTTCAGAAACGAAAAATTACACCTACGGATAATGCAGTGATCAAAACATTTTAAACGAATTTGCTCTCTTTAACGCTGCATAACGCTCAAATGATATTCTTTATTTACCGTTTGACGTTCCGACAAGAATTCCGAGTGCAGAACAGCGCTATAGTCAAAGAAAACAGTCAACATGACTTTGACTTTTGATCGACTTTGGCGTGGTTTTTTCGGTTTCGGTTCAGTTGTAAGGTGCCACTCCGAAGCTCGTTGACTAGTTACATGTCAAACTCGTAAATCCACGTCTCGGCACAAGTAACAGTACGTTTCATAATCGGATCGGGATGAATGTTGGGTCGGAATTGACTCGTTCTAGCATGTCCTCAGCGACTCTTATGCGATTGAGTTTTTGGAGAAAATTCATGTCTTTTGGGGACTAGCCGAGGGAGGGGCAACATGTTTCATACCCAAGTGTTTATTAAAAAGGGTACAGATCTACTCGTGAGACACAGAAAGTTCAGTCACAATTTCCTTCACTTTTGCGTTGTTAACTTCAGTTGAAGACGTCGATGGCCTACTAGAGCGAGGCAAATCTTCCATAATATCCAGACCGCTTTTGAACGATTTGTTTCACTCACAAGTACGTGTTTTTATAAAGTCGATTCACCGGCTTTTGTAACATTATCAGTGACTCCGAACACAACATTCCATTGGCGATGCAAAAATTAAGACAAACTCTTTGTTCGGTGTTCCATTATGAAATTCTCAATATACACTAGAAATGCTCCAAGTAAAAACAGACTGTATTTAATCTAAAGAACAGATGCAACTCAAACTCCGTGCTAAAATGGAAAACAGTTGTGCCAATACAATAAACGAACAAAATTGGGACCACAAACAAACCATCCATTCCCGATACTTCTTTGACAGAATGTATATAATATAGCTAAATAAATTTAACGTTTTAGATTCCTGACTCGTACGGGGGAATATCGCCAGTGCACGATTTTAAGGAAAAAATGTTAAGAACTACTAATAATAATATTAACGAAAGATTTTTACTGACGTCTCCACATAATGTTTTGAAACACTTAGACAGTACGATTTTAAAAGCAACTAAAAATGTTACTCAGAACCCGGAAATGGACGATATTCTGTACCAGATTTCTAAGGATATGGTTTCGGCTATTTTGTCTAAGTTAGAATTACAAGATAAAATAACTAGAATTACTACGGAGGCACTGGAAGCTCCTGGTAAAAATAAAGGTATTACAGCTATAGAGACAAGGCGCATTTTGGATTATATTTCTAGAACATTGTCTGGTCATATACTCAGTATTACTAGAGCTTCAACAGAGCCAGAACTTCATCGCTTGGTATATGGATTAGCTCAAATTGCAGCCGAAGTGTCCATCGTATCAGCATTAAAAGATACCACATATGCCACAGCGCTATCTAAGAAGCAATCTGTTGATTTATCTCTAAGAAGGAAAAGAGCGATTGCACCTGGAAAGGAAAACGCTCTAGTGACCCCGTCTCCTGTTTCCTCAGCGACTGTATTGAATAAAACCGTCTATTCTGCCCTTAGTGCTAAAAATAAAACATCAGCAAAAGATTTTCCTTCACCGTTCTCAGTGATATCTAGAACTGAAAAAAAAGTTCTCCATGTCCTAAATAGTAAGCAAAACGTTCCAACTGAAGTAAAAGGGTTTTTGAATCAAACAGCCTTAGATATCGAAAATAGAGAGAGAGAAAATAATAACACAGATCCAGTTCTAATGGAAAAGATAATAAATGGAACTCATTATATGAGAGAAAGACAAACCCTGGATACTCAAGAATTAAGTGCACCAGGGCTTATAGATGACTGGGTCGATACCAAGGAAACCGTTTATAAGCCTATCAATCCTGAAATTGTTGCTGATATGGAGATAGATCAGCCTGAATTTGAAGATGAAGCTGATAATGAAAAGAAATCGAAACAAAAATTGGAAAGAATGGAAGTGAAAGCCAAAAAAGCAATTCTATACGCTGGTGATGTGGCGTATTTGACAGCTGCAAGTGTTGTTGCTCTAAGACGAGCTTTAACTGCATCCATCGAGGTTCAAATGTCTGTAAGGTACGCGAAAAATGGTATGTCAAATCACCAGGAATTAATGATGAACTTGGCGAAGACTGCTGCCCAACAAGCAGGAAAACAAGCAAAGAGTGCTACATCTAAATCTTTAGCTTGCGAGCGAGTAATCAAATTGGCACTGAAGTATACAGCCCAGTCACGTGGAGCTCATCTGAACCATGTCACGAATAGAATTGTGATGGATACTTTGTCATTGGCGACGCTAGCGAAATCTATGGCATTCGTTGCTTCAGATATAGCTATCAATTCTTTGTATCAGGCCACTGATGTCAAACCTCCAACATAACAATTTGAAGACAAAGTCATTACAAGGAAAAGTATTAAAATTAAAATATTATTCCAACCTCATCAAAACTATTTTTTTATTTGAACGTTCATGTTAAAATTCATCTCGAAAAGGTAAAAAAATAAAATAAGATAACGTTATCAGCATTTTATCATTTATTTTAAAAAATTCAATGTAGTAAATCCCATATTAAAAATATGATTGCGTTAAGGTTAAGATTTGAAGAGTATTTTTTTCTGCATTTGAGAAGTCAGCTAATAATGAGTTTTCCAGTAGGACGTGTAGTGAACGGGAACACTGAAACAATTTTAATTATTATTTATGACTAAATCAAAATAGAGTTTTTTAATGCTTTGAAATCACTCTCGTGGCCGTTGAGACTTCGCTTCGATTGCTGAAAAAAATGTAATGCCGTGGTTTGCTGGTTAATCCGACCGGCTGATGCAGTTATGTTATGACTGTCAAAAATACTCGAATTGTTTGTTAGCATTTTTAGTAACTTATCAACATTTTATTCTTGGCATTTAATCTACATCATCACGGTCAGCCTAAGGTCAATGATAAATTTTTGTATTGGCAGTCCACTTAGGCCTCTTCAATCATAGGTCATAGACTCGATTGTTGGTTAATCTCATCTTGCTTCGGAGGTATTCACTCCATGTAGCTTGAGCCTACTCCACCTCAATCGAACTAAACTTAAGCGTGGGATTTTTTCGAGCACTGTATTTTCAACTTTTGGTGTTGAGCCGAGCGTTGAGAAACTAACAGAGTGCATCCCAGCGTGGCTAAAAACACACTGTTGGATTGGATTTGAAAATCTAGTATGCGATTAAATCGCGCCGCGATATTCTTACGACTGCGCGAATGTAAGCAGATAAAGCTGCTACACAATACTTGTCATAATTATAATTTGGCACTTATACGTTGAGTTTTCGGAACAGCGACAACAAGTTCTTAATAAAGGTGTTCCTCATATTAAGTGTAAACGAACATTAGTTCATACCTCTCCGGGTAGTAGACTACTACCGGTTTTTCGTAATGGTACCAACTATGCCACCAGTTGCTAGCATCCGTCTTCAAATCTGAGTCGTCAGGCTTCGGTGGTTTCGATAAGCCTTCAACTTTTGCAGGCATCGGTTCCAAGGGAACCAGTCCTGAAGTCGGTGCGACTTCAACCACTTTTGGATCTTCCACTGGTAGACAACAGCAGACTCCCAACAGAGTGACGAATCCAGCGAGTTTCACGATCTGTGAATATAATAGACTTATTGCTTGGTAGGATATATAATAGGATACGTTTTCGATATTACTTTATAACAACTGGCTCATATGTATTGATGTAGTAGGGGGAGGTGTAAGTCCTGTTAAATTGTGGTTATATTTCTCCAATGCTTGTATATTTCATTTCTTACACGGTTACACGTGATCCTAGGTACTTAAGCTGGGCGGCTACTGAGAATATCCTGAATCAAAAACTAAGCACAGAAAAATATTCAAACTACGAGATTTACTTAGTTTTGCGCAATTGTACATCATTTATTAAACACAGCAGGTACGCAGTTGACCCTTGAGGTAAATCGCGATACAATAATACATTCTAATTGCGTTTGCCCTTAGAATACTGACACTTCGGTGTCAAGCCGTATCGGGCGAGAAATACTGGTAAAGAGAAGATTTAACGAGTTGAATTCTTGACAATGACTGATACTTTTTCTTAGTAATAATAGCAAACAAGAAATAATCACACATTGTCAATTTGGTTATGGTCTCATGTTTTTTGGGCCCTTACATGGCAAGTGGTATGATAATTTGATGCTAATAGAACATAAGATCCTGTTTAATTTGCTGGATACGTTGGATGATTTTGTATTCTTATCTAAACCCCCTTTTATGGAAAGACAAGCGAGGTGATAATTTGAGGTGTGGTCGCGAATCGACCTATTGCGCATGAGATACTTACGACTTGAGAAAATGTCTTGTAACATACAGAACATAACATCACTCCTATAATCCCAGAAGGGTTAGGCAGAGGTGTACCATAGTGCACCCACATTTCGCCAGTTATGTTTAAGTCCCATGTAGTAGGGGACGAGCCCATTTCCATCAACCGGGCACTAATCCAGACTCCGGGCTGCTTCTGAGAAATTCTAGGAATCTAACCCATGGTCAGCAAACAATAAACAATACTCATAAAATATATCTATCCAATAAGAGCGACATCGAAGCAGACCCAAGAGAAGATGGCCATGGCGGGACGAGCTGGACGCCTACAGACAAGATCGGTCCACACTAGCTCAAGACAGAGAGGAGTGGAAATTAGAAAGGGAGGCCTTTGCCCTGCAGTGGTACAACATAGGCTAAAAACCAAATAAATAAGAATTATAATGTCAATTATTTTCTATCAACTGTATATTTCAATCTGCCTTCCAAACTAACCGGATGCAGCAGAAATACCAGTATTTTATATACAATGGAGCGACTGCTTATCTGACCTACAAAACCCAGTTACTGGGTAACATGATCCGACTTGGTAAGGGCTGGTTGTCAGACTTTCGAGCTGCTAACTACCTGTAACGGCTGTCAAAGATCTACGTATGCATGACAGACGGGACCAACTTCTTCTATCAACTGTTTATGTACATGAATATTGATGGAGGGTGAATCTGTGCTCACCCCTTAAATATACTGTAAAACAACTATTGCGTAGAACAAATAAAATATAACTTACCATTTTGAATATTTTCCGAAAGTATACTTGGAGTTCGGTTGACGAATTCAGGATTATGCTGGTCCCTAGAAGTGGAGTCACTTTATATATCCTTATTTTTTGTGAGAGACAAGGACACAATAACTTTAATCATCTTATTTTATTACTGCTGATCACCTTTGTATGTCACCGATCGGCCCGATAGCAACTATCTTCGGAGCCGTAAATTAAATCTCTTTGACACTGTTGCTGTTATCAAAATTATTTTTTTTTCTTTAAAATAAAATTGCATTTTTGTAAGTGTTGAATTGTGGTAATTCTGCAAGGATTATCTTGCCTGAGTATTCAGATCATTTACCTACTAAAGACGTGGTAATAACCATTTAACTTTTAGTGGAACGGGTTGATTTTGTAGTAGGTACCTACCTAATCATTATGAGTACCACCTGGTTTACAAACATCTGTTTTGCCAAAGTAACTTTGTCCTCATTACGACTTCCATCATGTATTGTGTATATATTTATATATTTACAACTCAGTATCTTCTCGTACTAAGATCTCCTTTACACATAAATAAACCGAAATCTTTACTGCTTTTACAAGCAGAGATACATATAAATATATATCCCTAGCTGACGCCGCAAACGATGTTTTGCTTCGTTTTTTTTAAATAGGTGCCGATTCTCAGACGTACCCGATATGCACATAAAATTTCATACAAATCGGTCGAGTCGTTTCGGAAGAGTTTGGTAACAAACATTGCGACATGACACAAGAATTTAACGGCGAATTTATTTTATTGCGATTTTGGTTGTTTATCTGTTTGTCTGAATGGATGTTCAAGCGTCCAGCAAAAATTACCAAATAGATTTTGTTGCAATTTTTCATAGATATTCCTTTTATGACAGGTCAGTCTGTAGGCTATATTTTATCACGCTATTTGCTATGGGGGATGAGCAATATTACCATTACATATTTTTTTCCATTTAAAAAGAGTAATGGAGTTTCTTGCCCATTCTTTTCCAAACGAAACTACCTTTTGGAAGGGGTGCCTAGAATCAATTCTATTTTAATGTAAATGTTGACGTTCAAAAGTGATTTATAAGTGCCTTTTTGAAACAAAAGCTTTGACTTTTGACTTTGCAATTTATTCGTATTCTTCTTTAGTTTACCGCAAAATTAAAAAATTAGAATTATCGTAGATACACACACAAAAAAGTCTAAGCAACACATACAAATTTCAATTTTACAATGTGTTTTCGCATTAAATCCTTAGTATTTCTTATTTATATTATTTTTTAACGCTTTTTTAAATTAAACAACAATTGTTTTTTTTTATTTTTTATAATCTTAATTAACAATAATTACGAGTAAGTACTGTAAGTACGTATTACAAAGTAAGGTGCCTATTCAACCAAACTTAAACTAAAATTAAATGGTTGTACAAAAATTGCATAAATGAATACAAAGTGTGGCCTCTTCTGTTATTGAGAACTTGCTTGCACCGATTATTCATAGAATCGATGAGACTGGTAATGTTATCCTGCGGCAATTGCTCCCAATGAAATTTTAGTAAGTCCATCAGTTGTTGGGTGGTTGTCACTCCATCCAAGTCCTTTAAAACACGTCTCTGGAGCATGTCCCATGCATGCTCGATGGGGTTGAGGTCTGGAGATTGTGCAGGCCAAGGCAATACCAGGATGTTTTCCCTTGCCAAGAACTCCCGTGTGTACAAAGCTGTATGCGAACGCGCATTGTCATACATCAACGTGAAATCGAAGCCAAGCGTTTGTGCGAATGGACGGACATAAGGCCTTAGAACATCCTCAACGTAATTTACAGCGTTCATGTTACCATTTACAAAAACGAGCTCAGTTCGTCTGTTCTTCATAATACCCGCCCATACCATAACTGTTGAGCCGTTGTATGGATGCACTTCCTGAATGCACCTCAGTCTTTCAGTATTTCCAGAACGACGGTACACTCTTACCCTTCTAGTATCAGGCTTGAACCCAAATCGAGACTCATCGCAAAATAAAATTTTATCCCATTGTTCCCGGGTCCATGTAATGTGTTCCCTAAACCATTCATTTCGACGAGCGCGATTCCCGTAACGTATCGGTGGGCACCTAATTGGCCGTCGTGCTCCTAGGCCATACTCATGCAGTCGATTTCGCACAGTTTGGCAGCTAACAACAACACCACTTGAATTTTGTAGCCTTAAACCCATCTCTCGGGCGGTTAACATTGGTTGGCGTCTTGCAGTCAGTTGCATGTATCGATCTTGCCGTGCGGTTGTACACCTTCCTCGACCTGGGTGTTGCTCAGCAGGATCTCCCGTGTTAGTGTAACGCTGATGAAGATGGCAAATAACGCTTCTGTTGACACCAAAAATACCTGAGATTGACTTTTTCCCGCTTGCAACATCCCTACAGCTCTTAGCATTTCATCTGCGTTCAAATGACGTCGCTCCATGACGTAAAAAATGTCTCAAAATCCAAATTTGTTCAAAACTTTTTTCAAATTATTGTTAAATTCACAAAATTTATACAGAATACTAAATTTTAATATGCAAAGAAAAAGCTATAAAATTCGAACAAATGCATTCGCTTTTGTTTTTTTTACAACCAGCCAGTATGTCCTCTAGATTAAAAAACATTTACATAGGTATTACCTACTTGGTAAGAAATTATATAATAATTGATTAATAATTTGAAATAGTATGTGCTTAGACTTTTTTGATGTGTGTAGTTACAGATTTAACCCTTTAAGAAAAGTCCTTCAATTTACTAATGTAGATACCGTGAGGCTAGTCTGTTTCAGTTACTTTCATGTCTTACGGTTTTTTGCCACGGGGACGGGCTGCAGATGTCGAGTCTATTTTTATTCTGCAAAACATCATCAGAGCAATATATGGCCTCCGCAGGCGCCATTCTCTAAGGGAACTATTTAATGAATATTAAGAGCAGGGCGACGTCTGAATTGTCCATACAAACGTAATACCGAAACCATTTGCAATTTAAGCATATTTCCACCACAATACGTTTATATTCGGATTAAGACAATATTTATCTAGGTTCCTACATCTTTTTTTTGCAAAATAATTATCTAAAATGAAGTAAGCTAATTGGATTTCGCACTTTTTTACAGCGTAAATGACATGTTTTCTTATCGTTTTTTCTGTACTATAAACAACAATATCTGTAACGTTGTATTAGATTTGTATTAGAAACATAGTTTATATTGTCTTGTTGCAAAAAGTCGAAAAAGAAAAGAAAAAGGATTAAGTTTTAATTTATTATTTATGATATTACGGAACACATCAAAATTTATCACAATTTTTCAATAGCTAGTAGTGCTATCGCGTCAAGCCAATGTAAATGTGTACGTGGTCGTACTGCTCAAGGTAGTAGATGTGTATCGCTCGCACAAGCACACACATTACCGATTTACCGCAACGTTTTGCCCGCCGCGCACCGGGGTTTTCCGTGTTTGTTGTCAGTGTTAGACGATTACTTTATTGTCCTGGGCGTGCGTATTTATTTGCATAATTGTATTGTAATATTTTTTACACTATTGACTTATAAATGCTGTGAACTTGGATTTAGATTGGCCTTATATTTGGTATCGAGTAACCTAACCATTGATACATCAACTGAAATTTTCTTTGTGTAAATCAATTACGAAGTCAACATTAATGTATGTGTGAGAAATACTTTGCAATTTAAGAAAATAAATATTACAAAAATAAAACAAGTAAATTGTTTTAGTTCACATGCAGTAAATTTGATAAAAATGTTGTTACGTAACATTACAAAACGGACTTTTCTAACGTTATTTCTTACTAGCTTCCGCCCGCGGCTTCGCCCATGTGGAGTGTTGTTGAAAAGTAGCCTATAAGTACATAGACTGCTTCCCCAGGCAACACAGTTCAGCGGATTAGCCGTGAAACATCACAGCCCCGCTCTGCGCGCGGTATCCTCCGTTCGGATAGTGGTAACTTTTGAACAACCCGTCCAAATTAATAAGTGTAAAAGACAAAGTTTATCTACATCAAACACCAGAAGCGATAAAGGTATTAATTTTGATGAGAATTAACTAAATACTCTAAAATGTGCATTGTAAAATCATCAAAGCAATTCATTTATGGCTCACTATTTTGGCTATAATAGCTTCCACATAAAATGTAGATGTATGCTGTCGCGGACTTTTATTTAGAATTGTTTATGGAAAACAAGCCCACGACACATTATCATCGTGTACTACGTCTACACCAACACCATACGGCTTAGACAGCGCACGACAAGATAGCTCTCAGAGGCATGGATTTTTTCAGACTTACTTTATACTTATCATTATATTATGTACTAGCACTTCGCCCGCGACTTCGTCCGCATGGATTTCGATTTTTTTTTAAAGTAGCTAGCTATGTTCATCAGACTTAATTTCGGCTTCTAATGGTAAAACAATTTTTGAAATTGGTCCCGTAGTTTCGTAGCCTATTCAATACAAACAAACAATCAAATCTTTATAAATTATAGTCTATGTGTTATTCTGATGTATAAGCTATATTACTGTAAAGTTTCTTGGTTTGAGTTTCACACTACTAGGTACCTATTTGTTGCGTTTCTTTAGACCATGTTCGGACGGACGTAAATATCTCACTTCTTGGATTTTCATCTCTCGGCGTTAAGCAGTGCGTTGAAGATCCAGTGCGCAAAAAAATATCTCAAGGACACTGGACCTCTTTATTGGTACTGTAACGTTTGTCCGACTTTATTACGTTTCGTATTTTTTTTTATAGATGAATCAACAATAACAATGGTAACAGCAATATTTATGAAGAACATAACAAAATAAATATTTATTCAAAATCCTTTATTTTTATTGTTCTTAGCTCAGGACGGTGTTATTGATGTACTCGTATCACGTAAATAGGAATAAATTTGTGGAATATGTTTTATTTGATACTTTTGTTATTTCACTTGTATTCATTATTTATACATTTAGTAACAATTTTTGGTTTAGTAAATATATATGAGACAGAAGATGCCTTAGTTTTTTTAAAGAGGAGACCAAGGGAATAAATTATATATATCCCTATAATTTGTATTTACTCGACGTACAACGTCGGCCGGTTCCCCCTAAGGCATCATCCTAATAGAACGCGAATGCGCGATCATCGCAGGTTCGCGCGAATTTTACTAGTACGAACGCGCGATCAAACATATTGAACTCGAATAGGTGTCCTAACTGTCAATCACACGACGCTGTCGCGCGATCAAAATTTTTGTAAATCTATTCGTGCGAACTTAGCTCATACGAACGCGCAATCAAACATACTGAATTCGAATAGGTGTCCTAATTGAAATTCGCGCGAATCACGTCGGTGGAGTGGGACACCGCGCCCGCGCACCTCGCGCCTTGCCGGCCATTTTATTTCGTCGCATCGCTTACTCGCGCGATGGCCGCGCAATCGCGTTCTATTAGGACGGTGCCTAAGACCACGCGCGATGACGATGTATAAGTACCATAAGTAGTACCTTATATAATTTATTCAAGAACACCAACAGCATATAGGTTCTTTTCTTGATTTTCTCTACAAGGCCTAGATGTCGAAATATTCTTATAATTATGTTGAGATACCGGCATTATAAAGAAATTTCTAAAAAACGCATTACTAGTCTGTAGATTTACAAACGATTCCCCAAAGTCGTCAACAAAAACAACGCAAATCATGAACATACCTAATTACTAATAGATAGAAATATCTTCAGAGTCGTTACGAATGAATGGAAGGTACAGTTAGTACAGTACAGCTTTTTTTTTTTTTTTTTGTGTATGGCATCTCGTAGTTGACCTTGAGAGGTCGTGACTACTTAACCGGACTATCCTGTGGCTGCCTTAAGCGGACTCAAAGCCTCCAGCCAGGGGCGTAAAACTACTTATATTATTAAGCGAACGCTCGCTAAGGGCACCCCCTGTGGGGTACGGACCTCGGCTTAGGGCGTCGCTGACGGGAGGACAGCAAGATGGGACAGGCTGGATCAAGTTTAGTTGATTATTATTAATCGGGGAATTTAAAGCTACAGGCTCAGCTACGGCGCGGGCTGGCACTTCGTCGAGCAAGGGTCGGGGGGGAGGCACACACAGTACAGCTCATAATAGCTATCTATGTACTCGCACAGTCCACACACATGGCTGCGCACCGTGTCCCTCACTCCCTTCTTTTGTCAAACAGAGATAGCAACATTCCGAATCCGGCCTCGAATTTCTATAACGTGCGTTGTTCGTCGGCCCCTTATCATCATGACGGGTACCGTTGTCACGGCTGTCAATATATCTATGAAAACATCATGTATGATACAAATCAAGGACTAGAAATAGGGACCAATTAGTTCAACCAGGTTTCAGACCGGCTTATGTAGAATTATCCTTCATGGAGTACTGTTTAAAATGTTACTTTAAAATACCTCTCCACTTACTCCAACTGAATGAAATGAAGTTTAAATCTTGTATAAAACGCACACTATGCAGCCAAGCATATTATAAGTTGAAGGATTTAATCGCAAAAAAAAAATGCTTGGCTCATAGCTGGTCCTGCTCCACAAGGGGTTCCGCATAAACTCATTGATTAGATTGTAAAAACTATCTTTGCAGTGTATAATTCAATACCTTAGTAATGTGTAATTGCATAGCACAAGTGTGAGCACTATGTATCTACCTACTATAAAACTACCATTTACTGGTACGTCTTTTATTGAATTCAATGTGCTCTGGCGGCTGACAGTTTATCATGCTCACTCAAATAGACATTCAAATGTCTCGCTTTTGGGGGTTTATGTGTTCGATCATTAAGTTCCTTGCAAAATGTTTGAGCTGAATGGTGCAGCATTTGGCTACTTAATTCTTTTATTTGTAATGGTCTGGACAAGGTTTGTATGAAATAAAATGTTCTCACAATAGTACGGAAAAGTGAAAAAAATAATAGTTTAAACATCTCTACCGAAAAAAGGTGAGTGATGAAAGTAGGTTCTAGATTGGGAGACCTTAAAACATATAGATGAATCTTTTCATCCTGGGTCCCAGACGAAATCGCGGGCAATAGCTAGTTTGAAATAAATGCTTTGAGTTGGAGTAAATGATAATCATCGCGCTATACGTATGGAGCTAAACAGTCAATCGCGATAATTGTGTGTGTGTGTGTACAGAATGATTTTTGAGATGGGGCAGGTTACAGGTACCTTAACCGTTGTCGCTACAAGAAAACTATTATAAAAACATTTTGATATGCATTCACAGATTTTGTTGGTCTAGTAGTCGCAAGTGCTTCTGCTGAGCATGAGGTCCTGGGTTCGATTCTCAGGTCGGGAAAGTGTTATTGGTTTTTCCATCAGGAATTTCTCAGTAGCTGCCGGAGAATGGATTTGTGCCCGGTTGATGACAACAGGCTCGCCCACATTACATATTACATGAAACTTAAACATAACTGGCGAAATGAAGGTGTGCTATAGTTTTACCTCTGCCTTACCTTTCAGGGATTACAGGCGTGCAGTTATGTAACCTATATTATGAGAGTTCCCGGATTATCCAATTCTAGTCAAGTTCGCAGAAAATAATAACTTACTTAACTTACTTAATCAGCCTATAATTTTCCCACTACTGGGACACAGGCCTCCTCTCTGTGAGAGGGAGTGGGCCGTAATCCACCACGCGTCCCCAGTGCGGGTTGGTAGATGACACATGTCTTCGAATTTTTGGTTCTTAGACATGCCGGTTTCCTAACGATGTTTTCCTTCACCGTTTTGAGAGCAGTGGTGATGTAATAATTACACAAAATAAAGAGCCTGTCTGGGCTCGAACCTACGACCTACGACCTCGTAAGTCGTGGCCGTTACCACTGGGCCACCACTGCTCCTAGAAGATAATGTTTAACTTCAATTATAGTCAATCGATCATCAAATATTGCTTCATCGAGTTCTTCCTTTTGTTAGGTAGCTTTTTCAGTTAGCACTAAAGGCAAAGTAATGAGCTGAGCTAATAGACAAACACTGATAAATATATAATTCCACATTGTACTTGTACATAGTTTAAAGTACCTGCAGCAACAATAGTATTAGTATGCTGCTGTATGTATACGATCTTTTAGTGTTAGACATAAGCAAACAAATTATTAAAATATTATAAAATATTTACTGCCTCGTTGGTCAATCTGAAATTTCTCACTAGCAGCCCGGAGTCTGGATTTGAGCCCAGTTGATGGCAATAGGCTCGCCCCCTATTACATGGGACTTAAACATAACTGGCGAAATGTGGGTGTACAGGTACACCTATGCCCAACCCTTCGGTGAGGCAGGGCGTGGTGTTGTGTTTATAAAATATTTATTTTGACTTCGTGCCTACATCAGATGACACATGGAAGAAAGAACAAAAAAAAGATCAAAAACATTTAAAATAAAGAAGAACAAAACAAACCTATAAAAAGAGGTTTTGTAACTTCTTGTTGGCTCTAACAGATATTTATTATTCAACAAATTCGATGTAGCGTTTTTGACCATTTCTCTTATTGATTCTGGGAGAATGTCACGACTCTTAACTTACTTAATTCACTTTTTGAGTACTTCATATTAAAATCACAGTGTTCACACTGAAAAATATGGTTATCTACGAACAACAATTACAAACTGAAAACCAAATCTGGAAGTGGTAGGTAAGCGTTTCTGAAATTGCGTTATCACTTTTTCTACAGCATCAAACTGTTTTTCGAAATGCCAACCTGGGGTAGGTATTTTGGCATTTATGTGCTGGTGTGCATTCCTAAGTGTGAAAGAACATTTAAAAGCAAAAACATTGAAAAATAAAACTTGTTTTATTACGCATCTGTGATGATTGAAAAATGGACTACTTAAGTCACAGAAACCGTTACCTAAGTGCTTAGGTCACACAGTGCTATAAATAATATTCTATTCTAGGTAGGTACTGAATAATTTTCAATATTGGCGTTATGTAATTTCCTTTATTCTAGATTTTACTTAAATGGATCTTTTATATTAACATTGTATGAAAGCTTTAAATATGGTTTCCCGGCATCAGTCATTAACACAATCAGCGTAGGTTTACACCTGGCCTGATTGTGTTACATGGGACATTAATATTAATGGCCCCGCTGCTGGGACTCAGAAGTCAGGCCTTCGCTTTGTGAGGTGGAGCGACAATCAAAGATAAACGATTATTACGGCTGGGATGGCGATGTATTATCTAACAATAACTTACATAAAATCAGCGAAACTACTTAAAATTTTGTCGGCAGTCGTTTTCGTCTTAACAATCGATTACCTACATGAATTTTGAAAACCAATAATAGACCGACAGGAAAGTAATTGCGTTAGCGATCAAGTGTGTATATGACACAGTAGGTACTTACAGACCGTTAACAGTTGTTTTACCTCTGAGTTTGTACTTTATCGTCGTTGGAATAAGATTGCTATTGGGTTGCTGCCATTGATAAGATTGACAAATTTACAATGATCCATAATAATCGTTATATTGAGATTGCTATTGGGTTGCTGCCTGAGGTAAAATAACTGTGAACGGACTGTACACTACTACAAGAATATTATGGCGCTTGAATGACGTTGACAGGGGGCGCTGTTGGTTAAAATTTGTGCAAGTTTTGTGAATTGCTAAGAAACGAATTGTTCGCACGGACTGTTTTCATGCGACCATACGGAAGCGCTGCGTCTCTAGTGCGCAGAGTGCGGGCCAGCTCCAACGTCGTTCTGAGGATGATAGCCGATAGGTTGGACTGTCCCTATGTGCGACACTGCTGTGACAGACAAGTTACATATAGCGTGACACTTTAAGAGACCATTGTAATTTTGTATTTTTTATATTAGTTTCTGTTTTCTAGGGTCTGTGGTACCTGAAATAAATGTATTTTTATTTTTATTTTAAGTACTTCAAATGTCAAAAAACAAGATGGCGGCGTTTGTTCCGTTCCGTTTTTGGTCACGCGCCGAAATAACCCTGTTTCGCTTTATGTTACCTCTAGATGTTTTTTATGACAGGCTAGTATTTGATTTCTAAAAAGATAAGTTCTAGGTATTACTATATTCCAATCATCATAACTTAAATTAAACCCGGTCGTATGCGTGCCAGATGTTTTTGAAATGACCTGAATTTGTCTTACAAACGTTTACCTTAATAAAATAAAAGATGTTTCGTGCGATATCGATACTTTAAATATATTATAATATCCTAAATTCGATAAATCGCAGTTCGAAATGCATTTAGATTGCTTTTAATTACTTAATGTTTGTTTTTCTCTCTTTTATTTGCTATTCCGATACGTTCTTATTTAAGACTAGCTTCTGCCCGCGACTTCGTTCGCGTAGAAGTCGTAAGACGTGGTGTCCTATTTACGTGGGGTATATAATGGACTAAAATTAAATTATATACCCCACATAAAACAGCCATTTTTTTTATAAAACTTAACTTTTACGTTTGTAGTTTTGGTCATAGCAGCCAATTAATATAGAGAGAGTCAAGACTGGTGACACGGGAGCAAGTGACGTACAGTTGCCCATGTGAGAACCAGCTCGTTCTGTGGTTGACACCCGTAGCCTTCAGTAGGTAGTAATTTCCCAATGCTTGCGAAGTTTTTAGTAAATCAATGTACAATCGCCTATTACTACGTAATGGCACAACACTGACTGATGCATTCTTACAGATTATTCCTGCCGATCTATGAAACTGGCGCGATCTATGAAATGGGTCCTCGCGAGTCTCTTAGAAACAAATTCAAAGAAAATGATAAACTAACTCTGCCTTCTCTTTATATCTTAGAAAGTATTTGTATGTTCGCAAAAGCTTAGGAATTTTTAAAATAAGAAGCGATTTCCTTAGTATAAATACAGGTAGTAAAAATTTAATCTGTTATACCCAAATTTAGATTAACAAAAACAAGCAAGTCATTTCTGATAAACAGTATCCGCTTTTATAACAAGTTGCCAAAGTCGGTTACAGAACTTAGCGATGGAAAAATCAAAACCCACATCAAACGTGTCCTTATTAAAAAAGTAAGTTATAGGATTAAAGACTACGTCGCGTCGATGACAAGGAAGTTTGGCAATAATTCCTTCTGCACATGTGGCTTCCGTGGTACCTCATAAACGGCATCACTATGTAAATTACTAATAACTGCTCCCAAAAAACGGTGTTTAATTTTAATTTTTACTATTAGAAATTAACTTTTTACATAACTCTGACATAATATAACCATTATTTGACATTATATCCCTACAATTTTAATTTCAAATCTTCATTATTGGTTTATGTGGACAGCATGTTAATTCACAGTTGAAATGGCAATCATGTCATTTGGTTTAAATTAGTATTTAACTTTAATATAATAGATTCTTTTATTTTGTAAATTTGTGAACGTTGTAGGCCTTGTAGATTGTAAATTTATTGACCATAGTCTATTTGTTAAACATATGGTACTTGTTGACAGGCCTACACTGTCATCCAATAGCTATTAACACTTGTAATAATAATTTTTGAATAGGTCCCTAATTGGGAAGCCAAATGTAATATTAAAAATTAAAGAATAGGTGTGTGTGTGTTTCTGAGTGTGTGATCTCCTAAAAAAAGTATGATAATGTAAGAAATTAAATTTCGGGCGCCGTGGAGCGACACACTATTAATAGATAGCCAGATAAAATTGGAGAGATTGAACCATTAATCTTAGGATGGGGGCCTGTGGATGTCAATGGTGATTAAAAGTGTCACTACCTTGAACGTTCCCAGTTTATTGTTTACCTTTAGCCTAATGAACACAATTATATTAATATAAATTTTTGTTGCTATATCATCATTGCATCTTTGTAACTTTAAATTCGCAGCTGAAGGCTGTTTTGTAATAAAGGAAAAAAAAAAATGAAACTTGAAGGTGACCCCGAGAGCCGGAAGGTGGTACCTCTCAGGTAATCAGCCCCCGTGGAAGGCCAGTAGAAATTTCCCGGTTGAATTGAAGTAAAGGTGGAATAAGCACCCACAATTGTAGGCTGTGGACAAAAAGGAACTCTGAGATGTGTTTTCACTCCGAACTCGGACACGCGGGGACGCATCGACCAACGAAAAACTTACCGCTTATTCCAGGTATTTAAACTCGCGTCTCCCTCGGTGTGCCGTGAAGATATCTGGTATCAAAAGACGTAGGGAGGCGACGAGGAAACCTGCGAAAAACCGTAAGATGGTCACAAACGAACCGCCATCGTCGAAGGAAATTTTCTCTCGAAAAGAGTCCAACTTACCAAAAATCCGATAGAAATATCCACCGGGACCATTCCACGGGTCCTTTGGTTTAGGATTAGGGCATTAAAGCGCCACTATAAACCAGATTAGTTACGATTCCATTCAGGGAAAATCAGGAGACCTGTCACCTTCACCAACAAAGATCGCAAAAGTGCGTTGTCAAATTTTGACGTCGAAAATGTCATACGAATGTATCACAGATAAAAATAGAATTTAGAAATCGTTCCGAAATCGACTAGAATTATCAATACATGTAACGGTGTAAAAAAAAACTCGTTACACACTGTTATTTGAAAACATTGTAAAAGTCAAATATTTTTGAAAGAGGAACCAAGGAGTTATTGCCGGCTCATCTCCATAGGAAACGACCAATTGGAACCGTGCACCTAGATTCTGACGTTTCATAAGTGCCCATATAGGTATAATGTGAAATAAAATATTTTGATTTTGATTTTGAACAGTTATCACAAAAAAATTGTATGACAGTAGATTGTGAACGCATGGGATTTCTCATTAACATTCACATAACATAATTGTTATTATAACCCAAGATGGTAGAAGTGTCCTGATTTGAATGTTTTTATGTGTTCGTTCTACGAACTTTTTTAATAATTAAAAGTATTTATCTAAATGTAAAAAAGGAAGCATAAAAAATACCAATTGTTGGGAAACTTTTAAGCTATTTGCTTTGTTGAAAGTTAACTAAAATAGCTGTTCTTATACAGGCTGGCAGGGACATCGACGCACAAACTGTTCCTATTCAGCACATGATTCTAAGTGGGGAGGTATTTTTATGTAACATTTTAAACAGTACCTGTACCCTGGTGTCTGAAACCTGGTGGAACTAACAATTCTACTAACTAACTATTTCTAGTCTTTTAGTTGTGTCTTTTACCTCTTTTACTGAAAAGATTTTAATTTTTCCGTACGTACATGATGTTTTCATAATATATTGACAAGGTACCGTCACGATGATAATTTATAACGTAACATAACGACTAGAGGTAAGTCCCCTGGTCATGACGGGCTCAGTATCGAACATTTACAGTACGCCGCCGCCGGTCCTCACTTACTTTTGGCTTATGTATTGGTCATTCATACTTGCCTTCCGACCTAATGAGGACGATCGTGCTAATGAGCGCGCAATCGGAGGTATTAGACCACTATTAGCCATATGTGTACGTTACGCAATTTAACATTGATTATTGTATAACGTTAAAAAAAGGTCAGTGTATGTTTTTGCGGCGGAGACCAAGTACCATCTTGTTGTGCCTCCCATACGGCTAAGCTGTGTTCCTCTTGAGCGAGTGGAACAATTTAAATACCTGGGTCACTTGGTCACTACTGACCTTACTGACGGAAGGCTTTGTCCGTACGCGCGAATATGATAGCCCGCAAGGTTGCACGGTGTACTCGTACTGGTGACGTGATGGTGACGCTCTTCAGAGCATACTGTGGTGCTATTCTATAACCATCTCACCGTGAAAACTCAGGTGAAGTGAGCGTAGAGTGAGCTGTCAGTGCCACTGATGCTAGGGATTAACCAAGACGGGATGACACTGACAGCTCACTCCACGTCTTCACGGTGAGATTTATACAGAATCGACATGCTGTACCTCCTTCTACACATGCAGCTTGTGGGAGAAATATTCGCAAGCATCGTATGGAGCCCTTCGTGTCCAATTCAATAACGCGTTTAGAAAACTGATGGGGTTACCATTGCGTTGCAGTGCGTCAGGGATGTTTGCGGCGGTGCGTGTATATTGTTTTTACACCATTATGCGCAAGCGCGCAGCTTCGCTGGTGGCTCGAGTTATTGCCAGCCCCAACAGGGTTCTAAAAATTATTGCTGACAGGATGGACTTTCCATATATGGTTCACTGCTGTCAGTTACATGTGTCACCGTGTCGTGTTGTTTACTAACACTTAGTTTTTATGGACAATGCTACTAACCCTACGAGTATTTGAAAACACCCTAAAGTATTTGAATTTTAATGGATTAGATGTAAGTTTTCCTAAAATAAACAACACCAAAAAATATCATTAAATAGTTCTCTTAGAGAATCGCGCCTGCGGACGCCATATATTGCTCTGATGGCTTTCTGCAGAATAAAAATAGACTCGACATCTGCAAATTGCCCGTAGCAAATTACCATAAGACATGGTACTATGAAAGTAACTGAAACAGACAAGCGCGATATCTAAATTAGTAAATTGACGGACTTTGCTTAAAAGGTTAAATCTGTAATTATCTGTAATTATCTACAATATTCAAACTTTTTCATTTTGCGGAAATCGATAGAAGAATACGAATAAATTGCAAAGTCAAAAGACAAAGCTTTGTTTTCAAATAAGCACATAAAAGGCACTATTGAACGTGAACATTTACATTAAAACAGAATTGATTCTAGTCGCCCCTTCCAAAAGGTAGTTTCGTATGGAGAAGAATGGGCAATAAACTCCGTTACTTTTATTAAATGTAAAAAAAAATGGTAATAATGCTCATCCCCCATAGTAAATAGCGTAATAATTTTGAGCCTGAAGACAGACTGACCTGTCATATGGTGAATATCTATGCAAAATTTAAAACAAAATCTATCTGGTATATTTTGCTGGATTCTTGAACATACATTCAGACAAACAGATAAACAGCCAAAATCACGATAACATAAATTTGGCGTAAGAATTGTTCCTAGACAATGTTTTGACTTCGCTACTACTTACTACTACGACTGTTTTGACTTACTACTACGAGGACATTATCTTACCACCTCTACCTTCTTCTACCTCCAATGCTGTATATACTTTTTAATTATCAGCCCAGAGCCCGTGACCTCGCCTGCATGTTAACACTTATTTTTCCAGGATGGGATGTATTATGATATATATGTATCTGTGCTTGTAAAATCAGTGAAGATTTCGGTTTGTTTATGTGTAAGAGAAACTTTAGTACGAGACGATACTGAGGTGTTATCACACACAATACATGATGGAAATCGTAATGAGGACAAAGTTTTTTTGTCAAAACAGATGTTTGTAAACCAGGTGGTACTCATAATGATTAGGTAGGTACCTACTACAAAATCAATCCTGTCCACAAAAGTTAAATGGTTATTACCACGTCTTTAGTAGGTAAATGATCCGAATGCTCAGGCAGGCTAATCCTTGCAGAATTACCATAATACAACACTTACAAAACTGCAATTTTATTTAAAGCCTTTTAATGAAAAATAGTTGGAATTTTGATAACAGCAACAGTGTCAAAGAGATTTAATTTACGACTCCGCTTAGTTGCTACACTATCGTGTCGATGACATATAAAGGTGACCAGCTGTATTAAAATAAGATGATAAAAGTTATTTTGTCCTTGTCACTCACAAAAAAAATAGGATATATAATGCGATTCCAATACAGGGACCAGCATAATCCTAAATTCGTCTAACCGAACTCCAAGTTTACTTTCGGAAAATATTCAAAATGGTAAGCTATGGTTTGTCTGTTTTTAGTTTTTCCTATTAAATTCCTATAAATAAGCAATAGTTGTTTACAGTCTATTTTAGGGGTGAGCACAGATTCACCCTGAATCAATATTCATGTACATAAACAGTTGACACAAGCCTTAAGCCGTTGGTCCCGTCTGTTATGCATACGTAGATCTTTAACAGTCAAAACGGTCTTCGGTCAAAAACCCCACTAACACTTTGCCCGATCTGGGAATCAAACCCAGTATCTCATGCTCAGCAGTAACTCTTGCGACTATTAGACCAACGAGGCAGTCAGACATAATAATGATTATTTATTTGATTTTAGCCTTTGTTGTCCCACTGCAGGGCAAAGGTCTCCCTTTCTAATTTCCACTCCTCTGTGTCTTGAGATAGTCTGGACCGATCCTGTCTGTAGGCGTCTAGCTCGCCCCGCCATCTTTCTGGGTCTGCTTCGATGTCGCCATTACTGAATAGATATATTTCTTGACTATTGTTCATATACATTTTCTCATGTGGACCTACCACGCTATCACTATCTCACTCTCAATAGGTCGATTCGCACTCACTACACCTCAAATTATCACCTCGCTTGTCTTGCCATAAAAGGGGTAAAGATAACAATAAAAAATCATGAAAAGTATCCAGCAAAGGAAACAGGATCTTATGTTCTATTAGCATCAAATTATCATACCACTTGCCATGTAAGGGCCCCAAAAACATGAGACCAAAACCAAATTGACAATGTGTGATTATTTCTTGTTTGCTATTATAACTAAGAAAAAGTATCAGCCATTGTCATAGAATTTAACTCGATAAATCTTCTCTTAACCAGTATTTCTCGCCCGATACGGCTTTAAACCGAAGTGTCAGTTTTATCGTTCTAATGCATTATCGTATCGCGGTTTACCTCATGGGTCAACTGCGTACCTGCTGTGTATAATAGAGATCTAAAGAATCGAAATGTTGTACAATTGCGCAAAACTAAGTACGTCTTGAAGTTTGAATATTTTTCTGTGCTTAGTTTTTGATTCAGGATGTTCTCAGTAGCCGCCCACCTTAAGTACCTACTAGGTTCATTTGTAACCGTGTAAGAAATGAAATATACCAGCATTGGAGAAATATAACCACAATTTGACAGCAATTACACCTCCCCCTACTACATCAATACATATGAGCCAGTTGTTATAAAGTAATATCGAAAACGTATCCTATTATATATCCTGCCAAGCAATAACTCTATTATATTCACAGATCGTGAAACTCGCTGGATTCGTCACTCTGTTGGGAGTCTGCTGTTGTCTACCAGTGGAAGATCCAAAAGTGGTTGAAGTCGCACCGACTTCAGGACTGGTTCCCTTGGAACCGAAGCCTGCAAAAGTCGAAGGCTTATCGAAACCACCGAAGCCTGACGAATCAGATTTGGAGACGGATGCTAGCAACTGGTGGCATAGTTGGTACCATTACGAAAAACCGGTAGTAGTCTACTACCCGGAGAGGTAAGAACTAATGCTCGTTTGCACTTAATATGAGAAACACCATAAGTAAGAAGTTGTTGACGGAGTTACGAAAACTCAACGGTTAAGTGCCAAATTATAATTATGACAAATATTGTGAAGCAGCTTTATCAGCCCACGTTCGCGCGGTCGTATAAATATCGCGGCGGGATTTTATCGCACACTGAATTTTCAACGCTCTGCTTAGCGCCGAGAGTTGAAAATACAACAGTGGTTTTGCTGGGATGCTCTATGTTAGATTCTCAACGCTCGGCTCAACACCGAGAGTTGAAAAACCAGTGCGCGAAAAAATCCCGCTAAGATATTTTTACATCCGTGCGAACGTGGGCTAATGCTTAAGTATAGTTCGATTTAGTTGGAGTAGGCTCAAGCTAGGTGGAGTAGCTTCGTAGCAAGATGAGATTAGCCAACAATCGAGTCAAATGACCTACGATTGAAGAGGCCTATGTGGTCTGCCAATTAAATCATTTATCATTGACCTTAGGCTGATCATGATGATGTAGATTTAACGCTAAGAATAAATGTTGAGAAGTTTCTAAAAATGCTAAGAAACAATTCGAGTATTTTTGTCAGTTACATAGCCTGTCGGATTAACCAGCAAATCACGGCATTGGTTGGCAACACATTTTTTTCAGCAATCGAAACGAAATCTCAACGGCCACGTTATTGATTTCAAAACCTTCATTCAAGAGCAATAAAAAATCCTTATTAGATTTTTTAATAACTTGAATAATATTTTGTTTCAGTGTTCCCGTTCACTACACGTCCTACTGGAAAACTCATTATTAGCTGACTTCACAAATGCAGCAAAGAATACTCTTCAAATCTTAACCTTAAAGTAATAATATTTTTAATGTAAATTACGGGATTTGCAGGAAGTATTACTACGTTGAATATTATAAAATAAATGAGAAAATTCTGATAATGTCATCTTATTTTTTTAATCTTGTCGAGATGAATTTTAACATGAACGTTAAAAAAATTGTTTTGTGGATGTTTTTATTTAATACTTTTCCTTGAAATGACTTTGTCTTCAAATAATATTATGTCGGAGGTTTCACATTAATGGCCTGATACAAAGAATTGATAGCTAAATCTGAAGCAACGAATGCCATAGATTTTGCTAGCGTCGCCAATGACAAAGTATCCATCACATTTCTAATCGCGACATGGTTCAGATGAGCTCCACGCCATATCACCAGCGTATAGAATTGCTTTTTTGGCTTTCACTTCCATTCTATCCAATTTCGGTTCCGATTTCTTTTCATTATCTGCTTCGCCTTCAAATTTAGGCTGATCTATCTCCATATCAACAGCAATATCAGGATTGATAGGCTTATAAACGTTTTCCTTGGTATCCAACCCAGTCATATAAAAGTCCTGTTGCACTTAATGCTTGAGTGTCCAGGGTTTGTGTTTCTCTCATATAATGTGTTACATTTATTATTTATTTATTTATAGGTCTATCTACAATCGTTACATTGTTCAACCGAATTAACACAAGCCAACATTTAAGCCAATATTAGGCGATAGACACATCATGCAAAAACAATTACATAAAGAAAAATATCAGTCTACAGAAATGACGCATAGATAATACACAATTTTAACACGAACCCAACAGCAACCTTATTGCAACGGCAATAAAGATTACTGTGATGCAAACTCAGAGGTAAAATAACCGTGAATGGACTGTAAGTACCTACTGTGTCACATACGCATTTGATCTCTAATAAAATTACTGTCGGTCTGTTCTTGTTTTTCAAAATGCATGTAATCGATTGTTAAGACGAAAACGACTGCCGACAAAATGTTATGCAGTTTCGCTGATTTTATGTAAGTTATTGTTAGATAATACATCGCCATCCCAGCCGTAATAATCGTTTATCTTTGCTTGTCGCTCCACCTCACAAAGCGTGATACATCGCCATCCCAGTCGTTCCAGGGTATGCCAACGACTGCCACTCTGGGTAAATTAATCGGTTATCTTTGCTTGTCCCTCCACCTCACAAAAGGAAGGCTTGACTACTGAGTCCCAGCAGTGGGGCCATTAGTATTAATGTCTCCTAAAACACAATCTTAACTTAAGTATTCCATTTTTCCATCGTGCGAAAATCAATCATCTAACTTCACAGATGCACAATAAACAAGAAAATATGTTGATATGCTCTAAGCATTTAAATGTTCTTTCACACTTAGGAATTCACACAACACACAAATGTTAAAAGACCTACGCCAGTAGTGCTATTCTGGAACCATCTCACCGTGAAAAGTTAGGTGAAGTGAGAGTGGAGTGAGCTGTCAGTGCCACTGAAGCTAGGGATTGACCAAGGCGGGAATTCGAAAAACAGTTTGATGCTGTAGAAAAAGCGATAACGCAATTTCAGTAACGCTTACCTACCACTTCTAGATTTGGTTTTCAGTTGTTGGTAGATAAACATATGTTTTCTGTGTTATCACTGCAAATTTTAATATGAATTAGTCAAAAAGTCAATTCAGTGAAGATGAGAGTGGTGCATACAACATCATAATTCATCGGCTTATATCACACGAGCTATAAAATAGTATACGATACTCGTGACTTGACAAACTTGAGTAAAGGTGACATAAGAAGTCCATTATTGCCCGCCGTAAAATTAGCTATATGACGTGCAATAATAGACTTACTTAATGTATTATAAACACGTATCATAAAAATCAAAAGCACACTCACAAATAGACACACCCTCTCACACTCACTCATTCACCATATCACATAACGCAAAGGGAGGTGCAGACCATGAATACAATCTTAGACTATTATTTTCCCTTTGTTTCTTTAAATGCTAGTCATTTAAGAACTCTAATCTAATGTTACTCGAGGGGTTTGGCGCTGTTAGCCGAAATACAGGTTCTTCCACATTATTGTTGCTGCAGGTACATACTTTAAACTATGTACAAGTACAATTTTGAGTAATATATTTATCACTGTTGGTCTATTAGCTCAGCTCATTACTTTGCCTTTCGTGCTAACTGAAAAGATACCGACTAAATGGAAGAACTCGATATTGCAAAGTTTGATGATCGATTAACTATAATGGAAAGAAAACATTATCTTCTGCGAACTTGACTAAAATGGGGTTATCCGGGAAATCTCATAATATAGGACACATAGCTTCACGCCTGTAATCTCTGAAAGGTAAGGCAGAGGTGAACCTACATCTGCATTTCGCCATTTGTTTTTAAGTCTCATGTTATGTGGGCGAGCCTATTATCACCAACCGGGCACAAATTCAGACTCCGGGCAGCTACTGAGAAAAAGCCAATAACACTTAGCCCGACTTGAGAATCGAACCCAGGACCTCTTGCTCAGCAGAAGCGATTGCGGCTACTAGACCAACGAGGCAGTCAACCTCTTATTTTAATATGGTTGTAGATTATCCTTTGCTATACAGGCATATAAAAGGACTTTACCTTTATACTTGATTTATCAATAATCCCGCAATATTGTTATATTGTGAGATTACTGATAAACCAAGTATCTTAATTAAGGCCAGGTAGACCCTTCCCGTTTCAGTTTTCGATACCATGTTTTGAACCACAATGCAATTACCTTTTTTGGCTTTAAACAATCACTATTTGTTTATTTATTACTGAATCAAAGTGATGTGAAATTGGGAATAGGTACCTGGCCTTTAGTTAAAAAAACACCACAATGTAGGGTTCCATAGTTGGGATGAATCAATCCGAATAACAAACTTAACAACGTAGTAGAAAAACATGTTCTTCCATATATCGATGTACTTCACGGTCAATTTTTTTAAGTGATAAAACTACAAATTAACGATATTCGGCCTTTCTCCTTAATCTTATGCTGTGAGAACTTGCTTCTCGTCTTTCATAATTCTACGTCAACGGGTAGTACCCGGGGTTTTAATTTATTTTCGACTTGATTTTTGAGAGGTCCATGGAACCTTATACCTACGTATTTGAAATTTATTTCAACTTGATACCTCCACGCGTTCCGGAGAAAAGGGGTCTTGACAGACTGGCAGACAGACAGACGGACAACGAAGTAATCCTATAAGGGTTCCGTTTTTTCCTTTCGAGGTACAGAACCCTAAAAAACAATAGCATTCTGCGTTTTAACATCGTCTTGATCCTGCTACGCCGTAGCATGTCATATGTTTAGCGCCCTTAAAGATTACAATAAATTATATGTCCTTTCCAATCATACATTACATTATATTTATATTTATTACCCTTAATTAGACGCCAAGATATAGGCTTGAAATATCACCAGCCAAGCAAGCTGAAACATTGAATCTCTCTCCGATTCAAGCTAATATGTATTTTTTCTGGTAACCACTTCTCATGGATCTATTCCATAAATGATAACATCAGTGTGGGTAATTAACAAACAAAATAGAAAAGTGACCACAAAGAGCTCACTAAAGCTACGTAGCATGATAGTGAATCATGCTACGTAGCTTTAGTGAGCTCTTTGTCTCCCTCCGATCCAGGATAATATAATTTAAATAGTTCAAATCAAATCAAATCAAAATAATTTATTTGCATAAAATGTGGTAGGTACAAAAGCTCATTCCGCCATGTATGATGATAGCATGCAAATATTTAATAGAGTAGGTGTGTAACATATGTACAAATTAATCACAATTTATGGTATAAATTAATTATTAGGTTTTAGGATTAAGAACCCTATAAAAGAAAATAACAATCCTATTTAAATTTAAATGCTACATACACATTTAGTACATAACTATTTAGGTAAGAAGTTAACAAAATTAACAAAGTAACAAATCAAAATTACTACAATGCATTTCTGAAGTGGTAGGGACAAGACTTTTTGTTGAGAAATTCGCCGACTGAATAAAAACTATGGGATATTAACCATTTTTTTTAAACCAAGCAGAATTTTTTATAAGGTAGTTCTGTTATCCAGATAGGTAATGTGTTATATATAAGTAGCGCCATATACACGCAACTGCGCCTCAACAGTTATATCCTAGGTACAGGGATTTTCAACAAATAATGTGTGACTTTTCGTTTGTTGGTATTATTTTTAGCTTCAAACAGTTTAGAATTAATTTTAACAAATTTTGCAATTTCTTAAATGTAAATGCAAGGAACAGTTAGAAGCTTGTGTGATTTAAACACTGGTCTGCATGATTCAGAACAGTCCATGTTCCATGTTAAAAAAAAATGTGCTATTAGTATTCTAGATATTTCCGTGGAATTCCCCCAAACAATGATACCATATCAAATAACGGAACAGATACTCGTATAGCCGTGATATAACATAATCGCAGTTTTTTTAGATGTCTCATCTTTAACTTTTTTCAATGCATAATTTTTTTTTATTTTTTTTCATACATATTTCGTCAATATGTTCATTCCAGGTAAAGTGTTCATCAAGTGTTATCCCCAGAAATTTTGCTTTGTGTACTTGTTCGACTAATTGGTTTCTATGAGATATTTTAAGTTGGAGGCATTTACTCTTGTGCGTTTTGAAATGTAAAATTTTCGTTTTTTCAACATTAACTTTTAAAGCGTTGTTATCTAATCATGTGATGATGTTATTTAATGTTCTATTTATATCGGACTCGTAAGTTTCAAAGTTCTTACAATCTAGAATTACCGTCGTGTCATCAGCAAAAAGGACACAATCTTGTTCACGGTGGCCCTAGAATGCTTCCCTGTGGTACACCAAAGTAATTATGTCGAGGTTGGGAATCGAAATTGCTGATACTGTTACATTTTTCTTCGAATTTAGTGATCCTCGTAATTTGAGTTCTGTTCGATAGATATGATTTGAACCATTCTAAAGCTGGACCTCTTATACCGATTTTATTGAATTTATTGAGGAGAATTGAATGATGAACAAAATCGAAAGCTTTGCTTAGGTCTAAGAATAGAGCTGATGTTGTAACATTAGCGTTAATGTTATTTAAAACTGATTTAACTAAGTTAAACGCTGCTAGTGAAGTTGATCTGTTCTTCCTAAACCCGTATTGCTCTTCAGCACGAACATTATACTTATCAAAGAAAGAGAGAAGTCTTTTGTGCATAACTCTTTCAAAGACCTTTGATAGAATTGGTATCAGCGCAATAGGTCTGTAATTATTTTTATCAGATTTAGAGCCTTTTTTATGTAGTGGTTTTATTACAGATATCTTGAGTTTATGTGAGTATAGAGCAATACTTTTTAGAAGGTCTGTAGTAATATCATCATACTTAGTGCTTTTTAATGTTTTTTTTTAATTGTAAAAAATTCTGTAGGATTAGTAGGGTTTAGAAATATGCTGTTGTCGTTGCTTTTTTAAATTACTTCGGCTGTTAGAGTTGTTTTGTAAGGTTGTATTGGATTCAACAATATCAATAAAGAAGTTGTTGAATACATTTACGATTTCATAGCCTGATGTAGCTGTAATGCCATTTTCAACTATACTATTATTAAATTCACGAGAAGTTACGTTACCTGTGCTCCGTTTGACAATATCCCATGATGCTTTGCCCTTATTTTTTGAGTATGCAATATGTTTGAGATTACATAGAGATTGCAAATTATTTATACATTTTCTCAACAAATTGGAATATGCCTTAAATTTGGTGACAGAACTTCTTATTTTTCATCTAAATTTCGTTTTTACTTTAAACTAAACATCTTTTAAACTGCTGCCCCAACTACCTCCTCTCTTCTAAATTGTTTTCTCTTCCTAATAATCATGATTATGACTCGCAGCGCCCGTGCTCGTCTAGAAGAGTCTAAACTCAATCAGGCTTTGAGCGAATTAAAGGCGTCAAAGGAGTACTGTGACCAACTAAATAAGGAAATAGATGACAATGAGAAGGTGCTCTTTGACGCCCATGAAATGAATAGGAAGTTGAAAAATGAAATGGCTCATATATATATATTCAATACACTGATGCCATAGAAGCCCGGGATAGGCTCCAAGTTGTTGTGGATGGGTTCAGCCAGTGTAGCATAGAGTATGAACAAGCTCTTAGTCACAGACATTTACTTAAAAAGCAGCTACACGAGGCTCAAAGTCAGATTTCACAACTTGAGACTACAAATATTAACATCACTGCCTCGCTGAACCAAAGTCTGTTCAATGAATTGGTGCCTATTGCCCCGTCAATGGTTTCGGCCATGAACCCCTCTTACACTATTGATTTGACAGGTGATGATGAATCTAGATCATGTAATTCAGTGAGAGTAGTCACCAGTAAAAACAAACTTAAGAAATACATCAAAATCAATAAATATATTCTGAAAACACAAAAAATGGTAAAAAGACAAAGGTTTTTATCAAAAATGTTAAACTCAATAGAGAAAGGTTAAACTTATTGAAACAATTAGATATGTATTCTTTTAATTTGGACCAAAGTACTAGGAAATACAACATTGACACACAGGACTTGCAATCTCAACTTGACCATTTGCAAGAGAAACTTAGTGCAATGACTACTAAATATAATACCTCTGAAGATCTTATGAGGGAATATTTGTTGGCAATGAATGAGCTGGTTAACTCACAATCAAACACCAGCTGTGAGCATTGTCAAATACCATCTTATGTTCCTACACCGGACCATTCATTGTCAACATACAATACCACCTTAGTGCAGCCTTGTGTTGATTTGACTATTCCTGCTACTATTAATAGTTCCAGTAAACAATGTAAACAAATAGTACAAAATGATATAATATTATTTTGCGATGAGATTGGAAAGGACTTAGGCCACTTATTGACAGATGAATATCCAGGACACTCTGTAATAAACTACTGTATGCCTGGTTGTTCCTTATTTGAAATTATGAAAGAAATGATTAAATGTAAATGTAACTTTAACCAGGATACTACATTACTAATTTTTATGGGTAATAGGGGAAACATGAACAAAGGAGAATTGCTACAATATTATAGAACATTGTCTAATCTTAGTTTAAGAAAAATAGTGTTGTTTACATTCCCCTATAGTAACAGTTTGCCACAGGAGGAAAATAACATAAGATTTGAAATAAATATGAAATTACATAATTTGACATTTAATAATAATCTATTTCAATTAATTGATACTAACAATTATGTTGGTAATAACTTGTATTTGACAAAAGATAGGTATAATATTATTATGTACTATCTTTCAAACTATCATAAAAGACAGATAGCTGTGTCGCTATCATATTTTTTTTCTATTACAGCCAAGAATTTGGCTAAACAACTTGCTTCTTTTGAGCAATGCAATGACATGATAGACTATTCTGCCAATAATTTGGAACCAATTATTGACATTGACTTTCATTTAAATTAGAAATAAGGACAATAGAGGCAACCTCTTGCAAAAATGTAAGGAAAGCAAATGGTAAACCAAATGTGTGTGTAAATAAATTTAATAATATCAACCTGGTGCATCAAAATATTCAAGGGTTTTTAAACAAAGATTTAGAAGTAGATTTATTCCTGAATTGTAACAATATAGATATTCTTTGTGTGACAGAACATTGGCTTAAAGGCCACCAGTTTATATTCAATTTTAGTAATCACCAGGTTGGTAGTTCGTTCAGCAGAGTAAATGCTATACATGGTGGCTCATTAATATTAGTAAATAACCAGATCAAATTTAAAGACCGTAAGGATATTGTGTGCCTCTCTGTTGAGCGAACAATTGAGATAGCCTGTATCGAATTGGAGCAGTTCATTATATTAAGTGTGTACAGACCGCCTTCAGGATTGTATGATTGTTTTGAAAAGGTTATGGATGAAGTGTTGAACAAAATCTGTAATTCTAATAAGTCTATTATCACTTGTGGTGATTTTAATGTTAATTTGTTAGAAAATTCTGGGTTAAGTACTAGAATTATAAGTTTGTTTCAGTCATACAATCTTGCTAACCAATTTTTGGAGCCTACTAGAATAACTCCCACTAGTGCCACATGCCTAGATAATGTTTATACAGATGTTATACCAACCCACAAGGAAATTATTAATTTAATAGACTCAGATCATTGTGGACAGTTGGTCACTATTTCAAATATTAACAAAAAAACTAAAAAAAAAGATATCACTGTTAATCCAAAAACTAATAATCGTTTGGAAACATTTAAAACTAAACTTCTAAGTAATTTACCACTTTTTTCAACTAATGATGACTCTAATCACCAATATAATGCTTTTTTCAAAATGTATTGTACACAATTTGATAATACTTTCATTCCGAAGACATTTTCGGTTAACAGTAATGCTTCCTTCAGTGACTGGGCTACCATTGGTATACATAAAAGTAGAAAACGACTTTATGAGTTGTATGATGAACGGACTTGTATAAACACTTCTGAATTTAATTTATATGTTAGGAATTATTCAAAATTATTTAAAAAAGTTTGTTGTATGGCCAAGTCACGTTACTTCAGTTCAAAAATTAAAAATAGTAGTAATGTAATTAAAACGACATGGAATATCATTAATAGCGAAACGGGAAGGTCAGTATAAGATAATTTACTTATGTGTTCAATGAATTTGTTGACATTGTCTCTGCTCTGATCGTTTAAGGACATGAAGTAAAACCTGATATGGGTTTTTTATTATATTCGAATTGAACAACCTGTGCTGTTATGATCAAATAAACAAACATTTTACCAAAGTTTTACCTATTACATTTGGAATGTTACTGATGGTGTTATCGATACATGTATTCAACCTAGTAGCCTCTTGAATGTTGCACCGCATTCCATAATTTGAAATTAGTTCTTTGAATTTTGTACAATTTAGGTCTTTACGTAGAAGGTTTATATTGAAGTCTCCTGCTATTATTATTTTACTTTTTTATGTTGTAGTTTTAGTAGGGTTTTATTTAAGTATAAAAAAAATATTTTTATGTTAGATGAGGGTGTTCTGCATACACATAATAAGATTACATGTATAGATTTTATTTCAAGCCCACAAATTTCAAAGTGTTTCTCAATGCGGAATTCTTTAATTTCCTTTAGTTCAGAAGTTCGGAGGTGATTTTTGCAAAGTATACACTTTCCCCCTCGTCGCTAATTAGGCCGCGAATTAATGGCACCAAGATGAAAATTATTGAGTTTCAGATAGTTTTCTTCCCATTCCCATTTTCACTTAAGCATATTACATCTATATTTATACGAGATTCACGCATATCGTTAATAGTCACATCTATATCATTAAGTTTGCGTATGGCCCCAGCAATATTTTGGTGTAGAACTGAAAAACTACTTCTACTGTGTTTTTTTTATTGGGTACGAAAAAAATATTCTTTAATTACCGCTATGTTCTCCGTTGACACGTTTTAAGACATCGTTGGCGGTATATTAACTTTACAAAAATAATAAAGAATAGTGCCCTTTTTGGGTCGATTTATGAGTTCAACCGATATCGCACTTATATTGACAACTGGACACGACACAATTTTTGAAGCTTTTAGTACATGCTCTGAATCAATTGATTTCCCTTTTAAGACTTTGTTACTGTTAAACTAAAGATATTTGTTGTAGTATTGTACAACGTTAATTTCGTGTATTAGTTGTTTTATGATGCTATCGTAGCTGTTTTCTTCAATGAAAGTGCAGTTTTTATAGTTTTGTGCAATCAGTTTCATGTGACAATTGAGTTTACGCTCATTCAGAAATTTAACTTTTACAATAAAGATTTTACAATTTTTCAGAATTTTAACCGTTGCAGATATTTCAGTCATAACTTTTATAGGATTCGAGTCTTTTCTACCGGTCATTATAATCACGCTGTCAATTTTTGTAAAATGTTCAGTTAATTTATTACAACTCAACAAGACTTCTTCTGTACTCACCCCTTTTTTTTTTTTTTTTTTGGTGGGAAATCATCAAATGACTTCTCCCGATCTGGGTGGAGCGGGAGGGCGTGTCAGACTTTTACTGACTAAAACCCACCGTGTTCCTTCAGTTGCCTGTGCCAGGGCCACGGTTTTCTCTGTGGAATAACCCGCGACCCTGAGGCGTCGGCCCTATCGGACCCCGTCATTTTGTGCTGATATCTCTTTGAGGCGCGCGTGGAACACAACGCGCCGTCGACCCGGGCCTGGTCCTTACCGGACGGCGAGCTACCCATTGCTCGCCGTCCGCAAGCCCGCGCCTACGGTGGCCGGGAATCTGCTTGCGATTCCCGACGCCCACGGCGTCTCCTGCGGCGGTTAGTGGGGGCGTGAGGGCGCAAGGCTCTCTCCCTCACCCGCTCCGCCTCCTCCTTTGCGAGCATTACTGCTTCGCAGAAGGAGGTGACGGCTTGCCATTCCCTCTCGCTCCGTACCATGGCCTGGACCAGGGCCGGACGCGAGAGATCGCCGCCGCCAATCGCCTCCGCGAGGACACTGCGGTGCTCCGCCCAAGCTGGGCATACCTCCACCGTATGCTCCACCGTGTCCTCCGGGCGATCCACACAATGGTGACACCCGGGCGTTTCCTCCCGCCTTATGCGAAACAGGAACCTCCCGAAACAACCGTGTCCGGTGAGGACCTGCGTCAGGCGGAAGGTGAGGACGCCGTGGCGCCTCTCCAACCACTCCTCAAAGAGGGGACTTACCGCTGCTATTGTGGCGTGCCCATCTGTACTCGCACCTGGTTTCCTAATCCCAGCTATGGCGTATTTATTTATAATAAATTTATTTTCTTCTTTCTGCTTTAGTAGCCCTTGAACTATACCTTTCCCTTGGTCGTCCGATAGAACAAGTATCTTTCCATATCCAGGTTTGCTACATACTTTGGCTTGTTCTTTGTATTTTAGTTCTTCGTGTGAGATCGTCTTTAATGTATTCTTCTCGGTAATTGTAAGCGAATCCGTTTCTCTTGAATCCATATCTTTAGTATCGAATCCTTTAGCTTCATTTTTGTTTTCTTTCTTAAGTATGTCAGTAACAGTTCTGTTAGAAGATGGTTCAGATGTATGGAAGTCGATATCTAGGTCCAGTTTTCTAGCGGATGGTTTGCTTTTATTAGGTAAATATTTTTTGAAGATTCTTGAATTGCACAAATAGGTAGTTTTGGCATTGGTTCTTGTGATGTACATTTGCCTGAAGTGCTCAGTTTTAAGCTTTTCGTCAGCTAATTTTTGTTTTAATGAAGCATTTTCTAAACCTAGTGTCTCAATTTCAGTATGCACGCTCATGATCTGCTCCTTAAGATTTTCAACTGTGTTTTTTAAGCGTACTGTTTCATCAGTTTTTAGGTGTGTAGATAGGTCCATCATACTTTTGGCACTTAAGCTTGATGCTAAACTGTCAATGGATTCATTGGAAAAACGAGAGAGAGAGCGTGGCATGCGGGTTTTTCTTATAGTAACGTTAGTGAAGGTTTCCATGTTATCAGAAAACAAATATAAAGTATGCAGAAAGTATCTTAGAAAGCAGTACTGTTTTCATATTTTTGGCAGATTAGTTTCGTGGAACAGAGTGTTCTATTTTAGGACGCCAAAATTCAAAATCTCAAAATCAACAGTTACAAAGACTAGATTTTCGAAAAATTTATGGTTTTCACTAACTTTCACATTTAAACTTCGATTATTTTATAACACTACGCACTTTATTCACAGTTATTATCCTAGTTACGAGTTTGGAAAATTTTAAAAGAGAAATTAGAAGTTATTGGTACGAAACGTTATCACAATGTTCGAGTAGTTCAATTTTAATGTTAGTATGCACAGTTTATTTCACAAACGTTTTGTTGCAACTACTGTTCGCATACACACACGTTACATGTTTTATTTGCCACTTTTATACGATATTACTATTTTTTATTGAATTTTTATTACGGAGCTATTGTTTACACTGCTAGTGGCGCCATCTTCCCTCAATCAATGTCATACGTGGGTATATGCGTTAGTTATACAGTAATATCGAAAATATCCATTTTCTATTTACAATTCATGACGTCCTGGGTTCAAATCAAATCAAATAAAAACATTTTATTTCACATAAACCTACATAGGTACGAAACAAGCTAGGTGCACGGTTCTAAATGGTCGTTTTTAATTAAGAAAAGCCGGCAAGAAACTCAACGGTTGCCTACAATTAAAAATAATTGGCTTTTACAATGTTTTCAAATCACTGTGTTAATGGGTATGAAAGCACAGAAAGGATGTTCGATTCTCTGGTCAAGAAACTGCTATTGGGTTTTTCGTCTGGAATTTCTCAGTAGAAGCCCGGAGTCTGGATTTGTGGAAATAGGCTCGCCCCCTGTTACATGGTACTTAAACTACTAGGTACTCCTCTTCCTGAACCTCTGGGGAAATGAGGCCTGGTGTTGTTATCTCTTTGATACTGGTCAATAAGCTGGAGCAGCGATTTACAACAATAGTCGGTACGCTACGACGCTACGCTGAATTGCTACAAGCTACGCGAACCTCACATAACCCATATATCCCGGAATTACCAATTTTCGGCTACCACTTTTGTTAACATTGGGAAAAGTAGATTCTTACAATTTATTCGTTGCGAAAGAGTAAGAATTATATAAAATTTCTTTGCCTCGGAATAGCTTTCTTTTTGTGTCCTTGACATGGCTAGCGGTATTTCTAGTTCAACATTATGATCATGGTGTACCGAAATTATTCGGATTTCTCTTGAGCTTAAAGCGCCATCTATGCGAGAAAACGCGTGACACAGATACTAAAGCAGCGAGGTTCAGTATTCATTCAGCGCTAAGAAACCAAAACACTACAAAATGTTGAAGTTACCTCGAAGTTCCTTAAGATGTCGCTACGCTACCAGCGATCTTGACAATGGCTTGGCTCTTGACACTAGCGACATCTAGTTTCAACAGAAATGGTTGAAACTAGATGTCGCTAGTGTCAGATAGATCACTTTTGCTGTATTTGATTTGTGTTTAATACACAGGTCACCAACAAAGGTAACAAACAATACAGTTCGAGTTATAACATTAGCATTTTTTATAATTAATGTGGTCTATTTCGTTATTCATGATATCCCTAAGTAGGTTTATTATGTGTGTTTGTTATGTGTAAAAAATTCAAAAATTGACATACATTTTAAACAGTTGCTTTTAGCAGGTACCACAAAATCTGCTTAAAATGTATGACTAATTTTATGTAGGATATTAATATGTGTAAAGTAGCATAGAGAACGTTCTACGTGTTTGCAAATATTTATTTAATGTATCTACTGTGTACATAGTTAAATGTGCGTATCAGCATATTGTCATGATGATATTCACATTTTCCGTTTACAGAACAAGTAGAAATTACCAACGAATGTCACCATGATTAATGTGCCTGCTATGAACTAGTCAAGGTGTGATTTTGTGCCAATATTGGTGCAAACACAAACCCTTAATATTGGCACTAGAATCTTCACTGTACCTACCTAGGTATTTTTAGATGATAATGTAATGTTGTCTTCTTTAAACATCATAAAACAAATAATATGACTACATGTAGGTACCGCAGTGTTATCGATTACACTGTATATCGAGATTGCTTAGTAATATTGTAAAATAATCTATTTTTCTATCTAATCGTATCGCAAGTGAATGTGGTAAATACCTACATAATTTAAGGTGCCATTACATATCTCGAGTACCTTATTTTTGGAACTAGGGCATAGTCTTAAAGTCTGCAGATAATAAAATAGGTATACCTACTGTTAGTTTTTACACCGTTTTGAGTCTGCAGTTCTCTTTGTTCTAGCCAAAACATCTACGACGTGATTCAGAGGCCCTGGCACAAACTCGCGAGATAAACATAACGACGTTTAATCATCAAATTATTATTTCTAGGCAGAATTTAACACCGTCTATTTGCCCAAAACTGCAGTTGAATAAACTCTGTTGGCTAGACTACCAACAGAAATACATAGGTACCTACGTTTTTTTAACAAAAACATAAATCAGTGACATGATTTGACAAAATCTAAATAAAAAATCAGTACCCACCTATTTATATATTAAATAACTTTAACAAAAACAAAAAATTGGCCGTATAAAAAAAATATGAAAAAAAATATTGTTCTACTTCCCTTTTTCCGCTTAACTCAATCCTAAGGTAATATAGACCGATCCCTCAAAAAATATAAAATTAAAATGAGCAGGTACTTTAGGTAGGATCACCTCCCGACCCTTGCTCGAGCCAGCCCGCGCCGCTGAGCCTGTAGCTTTTAATTCGTCCCAAAATCCAATAAATCCTGATCCAGCTAGTCCCTTGCTGCCCTCTTCCAGCGACGCCCTAAACCGAGGTCCGTACCACACAGGGGGTGCCCTTAGCGTAGTCGCTTAGTTTTAGTTCGTATTTAAGTTTAAGTCCTGGCTGGAGGCCTTAATTTATTAGGGCACCACAGGCAAGTCCGCTTAAGCAAACAACAACCTTAAAGGTTGACCTGCGAGATGCTAACTTCTGCCTAACCCTTCGTCGAAAACAGGCGTATTGATGTTATGTTACAGGTTTTTTTTTTTTGTGTAGGTCTCAAACAACTTAGTGGTTTATAATAAATTTTAATAAATTATCTCCTCGTAATGGCCTCCTAAAGCAGGTCGTAGTACAACCGAGGCGGGCTGGTCAAAGTCCAAGTTTGCCCAACCGATACGACAATGTTGCACCTTTTTACTCGAGCAGCTACGTCACACAGCCGTGACTTCTTCCACACAATACGTCTTTAGTACGTGCTTATCGGCTTAATGTGTGGGCAATTAAAGAGGTGTGTTGCAACGCCTCAAATTGATAATATTGCCGCGATGCGTGGCCTTTGTTTTCAGCGATTATTCGACTCGCTCGGATAATATATGCTATTTTTGGTTTTACCGTGTGTCGTTCGCAATGGATTTTGCTTTGCTGCAGTCATTCAGTACAACTATAAATTTTTTAGTTGTTTCGTACTTAGGTTGGCTTGTGTAAGTAATGGGTGTGTCAGTCCCACCGTCTACGCAATTACCTGTGGCATTTTGCCGGCGCCCTTGTACGTATTATGTACTTTTTCTGCCTTTGGGGGGGAGGTCATGAAACTTCTATACGACTAATAGACGCCGGTCAATGCCCTTCTTAGAAACTTCGTCCGTCTGTCGATGGCTACCGAAAATGTATTTTTAACAATATGATTATGATAAGGTGTGAGCTCTTTCTGGAGTCACAGGTTCATTGTAGTACGCCGATGAGTACGATTTTAAGGATTGATAAATTCCGAGGGAAAAGATGGCGCGTCACTCACAATGGGCAGTTATAAATCATGGGCAAAATCAAACTGCATATGAAATGGCAATTAAACGAATTCAATTATGGTGAATCTATATATTAGTCATTTTTATATTCCCGAATCCCACCTGAGCTGAATAAACGATAAGTCATAGTATATTATAACCTTTAAAGATAATTTATACATTACGGATATTAACGGACATAAAACAGGTTAACAGACGAAATTCAGCCAACACTGTATGCGGAAATACTTCCATTAAGTATTATTTGAACTATTGATTCTGCTTACGCTGTTCTTTGTCGCATTTTTTCATACGTGGAGCTCTTAACAGATTTACATAAAGGCATCCTTATCGAGAACGACGAAGCCCTGTTTGCCGTGATTTGTCACACATGTTCGGTAAACTCGGCGTTTTGTCAGTCAAAGTTGTTTGCACTACGATATAATAACAAACATGTAATACATTAGAGCTAAGAAATCAACGATACGTTTCAAGGACTCATTAAGCAGGGAGAACGGGGCGTAGCTACCGCCGTATGTGCCGCATCAATTATACGGGGCCCCCGGGCCACGAGGGCCCCCGACGTGAACGCCTGTCAGACCTGTCACTATTGTCCATAGAGGCAGAAACTTTAGAAAAACTAAAGTCATCATCACCTAAAAATGATTTATAATAAATATGTTTGCCGAAAAAAGGGCAAGGAGAGTGTATATTTAATTTGAATTGTTTGTATAAAAAAATTTAATGAGTGACAGAATTATGATGAATAAATAATTCTTTTCATTTTATGCAAACATTTTTTTTTTCTTTTTTGTGAAACCTTTACCCTTCATAAGGGCCCCTAAACAAATTTTTATACGGGGCCCCGCTAAGGCACTCTACGCCACTGTCGTACATTGTACTTAAGTTACATCTTAGTACTTAGGTACTTATGACTTTGTAGAATGAGGGACACTTATTGTATTTACGCCTTAATACCTAGGTACCAAGGTGCATATTACAGATAGTTCCTGTTGCAGGTTCCTCAGAACATTCTTGAGACGAAAGCAGGGTCAATGCTCCACCACTAAATTGCATAAATTCTGGTACATTCTATCACTTTACATGTTTCGTTTCCAATTCGTTAGGTAATTCATTGGATGACCATTGAAACTGCTGCAATTAATTCTCGAATAATTTATCAATTTTGGCCAATTTAAAAGTGTTGCTCGCTCAAAATGTACGAACTAATGAATTAAAAATGCACTGTTATCTGTGAATTTAAAACTAGTTTGTCCATCACTAGTTTATTTAATCATTAATGGTGATCCTGCTTGTAGTAAGGTATGTTCATTATTTTGGATTTTAGTTTATAATTGCAAAAAGTTTCCATTGGTACAATTTATTGTGAAAAAAGAGAATGTATGGTAATTGTGTTTTGTATGAAGCAAAAACTTATGATATCATCTTTAATGTTAAGTGCTGACTTACTTCATTCAATTCAACGTGTAATGACGTCTTTTGTTGTATTATCATTATGCCAAAGTGAATGGCGTATTAAGTGAAGAGCTGGACTCTGAAACTCTTCGAGGTTTTCAATTTTCATTCATAAATATAAATATGTATAGAAACCCATTTTAGACGTTTTAGTTTTACAGTATTTGTAATGCTTTAGGAAATATGCAATACCAATATCACAAAGAAAATCGAACCCTTCAAATCGTCCTCATCAGGGCCGCATTATCCATAAAGTTAAAGGTAGTGTTGGCAACTGCCTAGGGGACCTGCATCAGCTAGGGAACCCGCGCACCGAGAAAAGTAAATTGAGTAATTTAAGATTTGTATTCACAATGACAATATATACGCGTATGTTAGTGGTGGTGGTGGTGGTATGGTGGTGGTATGTAAGGGTACATTTTGTACTCTACAAAACTGTTTGCTTTTTAAAAGAGCAAACCACCCAAAGTTGTATTGTATTTAATAAATAAACACGAAAAAATACGCATACTTTCCTTATGTTTGTTTTATTGTTTAGGGTGATAGCAAAGAGAGGTTATCACTGAATGCTGGGAAAAAACATTACTGGATGCAACTGTTCCAGGTTAATGGCGCATATTATTCACATAGAAGTTGATAAGTTAGTAATTATTGTTTTAATCAATTATTAATTATTGTTTTAATCATTGTAATAAACATTTTATATTTATTTATCAAACACATAGTTATACACCAAGTATTTATCACCATTCTGAAGATTTCACAGGCTATAGCCATAATTCTTGACCAATGTGAGTCCATCCTTGGAATTCTTCAGTAGTTTGTATCAGTATTGATTTCGTAATGTAGTAAAAAAATAGCTTAATTATATATATTCGCATTGTGGTAAAAACAATATATTTTAGGAAGTAAAAAGAGTAAAGGGGACCAGAGGTATTGATCATCATCATCATTGGCAGCCTTGTTCCACCGACTGCTGAGGATATAGGCCTCCTCTCTTTTGTGCCATGTTTCCTGTGCGTGTCTCATGTTCTGTAGGTCGTCTAACCACCTGGCTATTGGTCTAACAATGCTCCATCTTCCCTTGAAATCAAACGTGTTTATCAAGTAGGTATTTCTGTTTGATGAAATCCGGTCTAGCATTAATAAAAGCTGCAAAACTAGGCATGGGATTTAGCATTCAAAAGATAGCTAGCGTTTACTAGCACACGTATGTGCCTTCGAAAGTTGTTCAGTAGGTTTTAAAACCAGTTACACTCGAAGTCCACGGGCGAACGTAGACCCAACATGGAACTTACATTTTTGAAAAATATTCTCGATCATTCTTCGTATATTATTATGGATATTTACAATTTAATGATGTTGGATGACATCGGAATCAAAACGACATGTTGCAAAATGCTGTTTGTAGCGTGACGTATGGCATGGTGCCAATGCCGAAGTAGCGGTGTTATTGACACAGCTTTTACTTTATTTGATGGTACAAAGGTTAGGGAAATCTCGTAGACAAAATCTAACTAGATTGTCGGAAACATTGGCAGTGGTAGATTGAATAGTAATAAGGCTATAATACAATAACCAAACATTCACAGAAACTCAGTAGAAGATCTAGCTGAAAATCTAGCTGAATTATCAGAAAATAGGGAAGTGATAGACGAAAATGGAAAAGTAATTACTACTTTGTAAATTCAGTTCACTAAAAAATCTCATTCAAATCAAGTCGTTTGCAAACACATGAAAACAGTTTACAAGACACAAGGTACGTAGTAGACTCTTCAATTCGTTGACAAAAACTTGCACACAATTTGTAATGTGTTCATCGTCTAAGTACATAATGGTTGGATTGTTGATGGCAGTGTACACAACCGACAGCCATGCCGCTCCAAATGCGACGCAAACCGAAATTGTACTTTGACCGACCTTGTTTGAACTCGTGAGAGCTGTGAGCTTGTGCGCCGTGTATGTTTTAATGCAAACCGCATTTTTGCAGCGACTTTTGATATTTTTTATCGTAAGTCCGGTTTTGTCAGGGATTGATAAGCTGCACTAAGCTGCTTATAGTCTATGTGCTACCTATTAATAGAGCGGTAAACATGATAAGAGAAATAGGCTCTACTAATAACTACCTCATTAACGAAAAAAAATTCTATTTGATGTTAGCTATGATGATTAGAAATATACTCGTAGTTATAAAGAGATTTCCAGTTTTCTCATGATGAGTCCTGTCATGAAGTTGTTTTATAAAATGAAGCTGCTAATTCTCAGAGGATAACAAATTAGAACTGTACGTACTGCAAGTAGCTCTACACTTTCGAAACGTTCTGAATATAGTCTTACAGTTTATTGTGCTTCACATAATGTTACACAAATACATTTGATTAGGTAAGTACCTACCTGTTGTGTACTGTTTAATATAAATAATGCTCTATCTGCATATGTGAAATCAGTAAAACGCCTGTTATGGGCTGTTTCGATTGTTTCCGGACTTGAAGTACGGCCATTTTGTTCATCAACTAGTCTTTACTCATTAAAAACACTTCCTCTCTCCTTAAACATCAGTACATGTACTCCTTTTTCGTGTTTTTTATTGTATATATGCATATATGTGTAGATAAATATATTTTTTATGTATGTATTTAATGAATATGTAAATGGGACACCACTGACAACCTGCAGTATTGTCTTTCCTTCATCCAAAGGTTGTCTGTAAAGTTTTTAGCGATAAGGCGGCCCATTATGTCACCCAATGTAAAATTTCTCAATATCTGTAATTTCGTGTACATAATTTTAAAGAGTATTATTTCTAACTATCTGTCTATTTACGTTACCTCCCGTCATAAAAACACCAATTTTGCTGCAGAAAATATGTAGTTACCATATTACATTAAATACATTCAGTAAGAATAAAACAAGTTCAGAGATTTCTATAAATTATTTATATATATGCTGGTTTTAATGTCCATGTACCCTGTACTTGCAATTATAATGTCTGCGCACGAGTTGACAAGTTTTACTTGTTTCCTCGCTAATTACATAGGTATTCTTGTCCTTTATAAGTACTGAGATAGATTATTGCGAACAAATTATTTCTTTCGTTTCAATGCAAAGATTGAAGATTGTTTCTTGGTGTCGTAGTTACAGAAATGCTTGAAAATAATCAAAACCAGCTTTCTAATCGGTATATCGCACATTGTTTTTATATTCAGAATGACACGGTGATTTTTCCGCGGAAAGTCCAATTGATGACGCTTGTTTACAAAGCAACTGTACATTATTATACACGCAGCATATTTTGATACCCGAAGAGACAAAACAAAATCAATGAATACAAGCGGGTTTATAAAGTTCACGTATCTACCTACATTTATGCGTGCGTGCAGGTGCTTGCGCATGCACATTATTACATTTTACAAGTTATACGCAGGTGAACGACTGCTATTGACGTAGGACCCATGAAGCAGCAGGTTTAAATAAACTCTTTATAAATAAATGTTACAAAATGGAGCTATTTTTGGAGGTTTATTTTCATTTTGGGTATTTTTAAAAATTGGTATGCACTTTTTATCACCATCCGAATCCAATTAGTAGGTATTTCATTTTCAGTCATTCAATGCGTATTCCGTGATAAGGAAAACGATTAACTACTCTGTAACTATAGTATTTAGCTCTGACAATAATGATTGATGGCGTGGCAATATTACTATGTTATGTTTGTATTTAAGGGTTCTGTGGAAGAGTTAGAAATTTTTCTTAAAAAAACTTGATTGATGACGGTGACGTGAGGATATGAAAGAACTTATACACCACACCATTTTAGTTTTAATTTACGCATTGACTGTGGGGAGTCGAATAATCCTAGCGTTGCCGCGTTGTAGGTAATAAAGAAAAGGAGTCTAGACGTACGCTTTACAAGGATACTAGACTGATAACAGAATTAAGGCTCGAATACACTGGCGCGACGCAACGTGTTGCGCGACAAGCGGTGCCTTTGTGTCGCACTATCGCGTGAGTCGCGTCGCGACTGTTTGACTTTAGTCGACGTTCGCACGGACGTAAAAATATCGAGGCGGATTCAATCGCGCACTGGATTGTCAAATCTCGTTGTTGAACTGAGCATTGAGAATCCAACAGAGCGCATCAGAGTGGGCACATATTGTTGGATTTTCAACTCTCGGTGCTAAGCAGTGAGTTGAAGATCCAGGGCGCGAATAATTCCGCCGCGATATTTTTACTTTCGTACGAACGTCGATCAAAAGCACTCGAAGTGGAATATTTCATAACAACAACAATCTATAATACCTACATATATACCGTTCGCTCTAAGGTTAAAACTAACAAATGTCGAGAAAACTAAAGAAATTTTGAGGTGCAAAAAGGGCGACTCAGCGATGCGGTAGGCGGATGGGGGGAGGAAACGCTCATTCCACGGACCGGCAAACTTCAGTTAAATTCTTTGTCTCTCTGTTGTTATTTTGGGAGTGCAGAATTGTGTCGATGACAGATTATCAGAATATTGTAAACAGGCATAACATCATCATTTGCCTCGTCATCTGCCTAGTATTTTCCCAACTCTTTTAGAGGTCAGCTTCCAATCTAACCGGGTCCAGCTGAATACCAGTATTTTACGTGGAGCGACTGCCTGGGCATCACATGTACCTACCAAATGATGATTGTATGTTGACCTTATTACATCTTTTTGGGCTAATACAAATACCACATAGGGGCAAAGTCCATACTGTGTGTTTGTCGACAAACAGATATCATGTATGTGCAATTGACATTTGTCTTTTGTATAATTAAATTGTATGAATAAACAACATTCCTTAAAATACTATTTTAAAATATTCTACATAGTCAAAATTTCGGTGGCATTTATCGTTGTATATTCTGCTGTATCATCTACATACTGTACCTTTGATACACATTTTGCGGTCAGACCTTTTTTTGTAGACATCATCAGTGCATTGCAAAGCACATAAGGTTTAAGGTTGTGAACTTTCTAGCTTTATCTACGCTTTCACCTCTACACCCTTTGTGACGAAGCTTTTGTGTTCTTCTAAGTAACTTATAATAAAGTTCGTAAACAATCTTTGTGTATTCGGAAAAAAGTCGAAGAACAATAAGTGTTCTTCACGTTATAGTCGTACTAGGCTCTTCTACAAATGGTCCTTCCGACTTGACAAAACACCTAGATTTCTTTACTATGTGTAAGTTTACCCTTCCAAAATCATTTCTCTACTAAACGATGATGGTGACAAAGAGATTAATGGAATTTCTATATAGTTAGAGGTAACATATTTACCGGTTTTCGGTATAGTTTCGCTATATTTACTATTATAAACCCGAGCGACAACATTAAATATCAAGAAAAATTTAAAATATTCTTAAAATAGTCCTAATTAATTAAGCTTGAATCACATGCCATAATTGTTTGAAATTGAAAAAAAAAATATTTCGGAACTAAAATAAAACATAAAAAACACCTTAGTGATTGGAGCTTCCTTGTAAGCAAAAAAATGCCTGTATTACCTTGCTGTGAAAGAGCGGAGTCTCCTAGACTCCGCTCTTTCATAGCAAGGTAATCGTACAAAATAAAAATTAGAGAAAAAATGTGTGTTTATGTGTGATGTAATTTAAACAAATAAGTAATAATAATTACAATATCCGGGTGTATGTGTAAATGGTAATGTGGGAGGGTTTATGTTTGTTGTTTGAGTGAATTAGTAAGTTATGTGATGTAATAGTCCCTCAGTACTGCCGTACTTACGAAAAGTGCAATAACTAGGTTAAACCTGATTTCGAGAAAAACGCGGGTAAAGATTTTATTTTTGTTTTGTTTGTATCTTCTTCACTATACATAGCATCGAGTTGAAACTTTCACTACATGATATTTAACAATGTAGAGAATGTTATGTGGTACTTAATGTTTGTTCCCGCATTCATTCTCGCCAAAAAAAAACAATAAATACTATAATATTAAGTATTATTACTATGTAGAAAGAATGTTTACTAGTCATAACCGCAATAAGTAACCTATTTATTGCACGAATGGTTAGGAAATCAACATGATGCAGTTTTGAGTAGCAGCATTAATTTTTTTATGAACTGTTTCCTAAAGAAAGGTGCATTAAGATTCTTATTTATTGCGGTTTTCATTAGTAAGAGATAAGTTTTAAACGACAAAGTTGTAACTTGTTAGAAAAACGGAGATGTTAAATTTTTCCTCCTCTCACCGATCGACCTTTAGTATGAAACTGTCTTTGGTAAAGCCAAGTCTACTCATCATATCTGCGTTCAGATGTGTTTTTAAAAGAATCTGTAATCGGTTTTAATTTTATGAAAAAAAAAAAACAACATAAAAAAGTACAATAATAATAGGAATCACTTCGCTTTCTCACGTATTAATTCTGGTAAATTACCCATCATTTAAAATTCAACGGTTACTATAGTTGAATAACACACATAAAAAATATATTAATTTGTTAAAACATTTTAATAGTTAAGTAGTTAAAGTACACAATCGTTAACCTTAAAAATAAACTTACAAAAAGATAACCTATTTTTTATTTTAAGGCACAATTTGAGATCAAAGTTTTCATCAGTCTGATATAACAAATAAAACTGATTAAATATTATCAAAGGTACTAAGTCTGCTATTATTCTGCTTTCGTTTTTTTTGTTATTACTCTCGATGTAATCTTGTTTGCAAAATTAGGAAAGCATTTGTTTTTAATTATTTTTACTTGTAGAAAATCTAGTTCATTCCAATCAGACACGTGGGTAACTCTGTGCATTATTGTAAATTCCCCTCTTTCATCTCTGACTGCCATGATGTCTTTTAGATAGACTCTGGGTTCCATGTTTCGGATTCTATGCTGAGACGACACATCCTCATAACTGTAAAAATCGGATACTGTCATCACTTTTACTATGCTTCTTTTTGAATTGGTCATTTTTACGGCATCTACAAAGTCACCAAAATCATATATTTTTTTTCTTTTTTAATGCCATTTCAACCTGATGATGAAAGTTATCAGCCGACATGAACGTATGGCCTGGTTCAAAATATTTTACAGTAATTTATTCGGCAGCAATCAGCTGACTATTTACTATGTTCACCAGAAAACACATAAACGCCCAGTTTTTGTTTTGGGCCGCGCAGTTGTCGGCCCATAAAACGATATGTTTCATGTCGCGTTCATGAATAAAAAACGATCTGAATGCAGAAATAATATCTTCTTGGCTACTACCAGAGACAGTTTCGTACCAAAGCACTGCATAAGGAACATTTGTACCATTACTACCTCCAAGTGGAACAAAACTTTCATTAAATGTAATGTTACGAGGACAAAATATCGCAGTTTTAAATTGATCCATTCGTGGCAATATTATTACTTTCTGTAGATCTACAGAAAAGTATATGCAGTCTTTGTCAGTAAGACCTTGCTCTTTGTCTCGTTGATATTCCTCTCTGGATTCAGTGTATCGTGACTTATGTTTATTGTTTTGAAAACATAGGTCACATTTTTCCTGAGAACATCCAGTATGTGATTCAAAGAGAGCACATTGCTCAAATTCTTCATGCCCAAGATGAGCAAGGGATATATTCATTTCTTTTACAACCTTTCTATATATTTCAAAAGAGATCGACATATTGGGATATTTATCAATGAAGCATTGATGAATCATATTTACGTTGATGTCACTCGGCAGATAAAGCTTATTAGGGGCATGTTCGCGACGGTAATGTGAAATTGTTGGTCTAAAACTTTGTATATGGTCCTTGATTACGTCCCTGTCTATGACATTTTTGCGTTTGTATGATCCTCGTTCGTCTTTTTGACCAAGTGTCGTTAGAAAAAAAAGTTTTGCAAACATCATTGTTTTCATGTTTGACTTGAAAATGATAGTTATACGAAACAGCTCTTCTATTCTTATTTCGACCTTCCTTAGTGGTTCTTGTTTTTATTTCCTTCGGTTCAACCATTCCTTTAATGAATAAACCTCTAGACTCCCAATTTAAACTTATGTACCGAACATGTATTTCTCTTCTTATTTCTTCAGAAATCTTAGTTGTGCATTTTTTACAACATTTACCATTACACGGTGCGTTTTCTTTTTTATGTCTTTGTCGATCCGCAAGGGAAACATCAAATTTACGTCTTGTCCTTGGCAAGCCAGCTTTAGTCAGTCCTTTTTCATTCTCAGGTATTACGTACTCCTCTATTTCACTATTTTCACGTTCAATCTCCCCGTATTCAGTCTCCTCACGTTCAGTCTCCTCATTTTCAGTATATTAATGTCCAGTCTCCTCACATTCAGTCTCTTCACGTTCAGTCTGATCATGTTCAGGCTCTCCACGTTCTGCCTTTTCACGTTCAGTCTCATCTTGTTCAGTCTCTTCAAGTTCTGCTTCTTCGCGTTCAGTCTCATCATGTTCAGTCTATTCACGTTCTACCTCTTTGCGTTCAGTCTCATCATTTTGAGTCTCTTCACGTTCTAGCTCTTCGCGTTCAGTCTTTTTACCTCTAGTCTTTTTACGTTCAAGTAAATTTCTTTTAATACAAATAGGTGAATCAGAATCAGAATCTGAAACTACAAAATCAGGGCAGTAGTGTTTATCAATGACACTATCGTCGAAATCTTCAAAATAATTTACAGATAAATATATTCATGTTGTCAAATTCTTCTTCGGAGGATGGTAGGGTTACATAGCACTTGAGAGAATGTCTGGTAACGGTTGTTCCAAAATATTATTCATAAAATAATGTTAGGTCATAATTTTGAACACTAACAGAAGAGTTACTGTATTCATTTTTATAATCTTTTACTCCCCTCGTACCCCCTCACCCCCTGGTGCTAGTTATAAACGCAATAAATGATGAATTTATTGCAATTTATTTCGCTTAGGTATACTGTATTCGTTTAATCTTCCTAAAAATAAGTGCAATATATCTACTTGCTACATAAATTTTAGTATTCCTCCCATAATTAGTAATAAAAGTCCCGAAAGATAACTGCAATAACTCAAGCTTATTGTACTTATAACTAGTAAATGAGAATCGAAATATGGTAAATGTAAATGCAGTAACTCTACTTATTGCAGAAATAGTTAGTACATTATCAATAGCGTAAATAAGGTTCCGTATCATATCTGCAATAACTGAAACTTATTGCACTTATAACTAGTAAATGAATATTACAAATGACGAACTATGCTAATTATAAATGTAGTAACTATACTTATTGCAGACATAGTTAGTAAAATTGCTAAATAGCGTAAGGAAATAATTCCTATCTATAGCTATTTCGGTCTTGATATGTAAATCATAAAGCCACGACCTAGATATTGCAGTTAGGCTTAGTATTAAAACCGGCTTTGTCATAGATACGTAAAAAGTGTCTAAAAAGAATATATAGATCTCGTTCTGCAAATTCCGAATATGTACTTAACTCAATTCGGCGCAAAACCCGAGTTATTGCACTTTTCGTAAGGACGGCAGAGTATCTTCATAAGAAAATGGTTTAATCCAATGTATTAGGTTTTTATTACATGTTAGTGCTAGTTTAGTGTATATATAAATCTCCTTGTTAACCCTATTATATAGTTGAGCAGATTGTATGTTGTATTGTATAGCAGCGAATTTCGTTTTAGTTTGAGGGATTTGCGCAAGCATGTCTTTTCGTCTTTTAGACATAATGTTTGTATCGTAAGGAAGCGTCTTATGTTTTTTTTAGGACCGTATTTATAATGTATAGTTTTCTAACAGAAAGCAGACCACTAATCTGGTATAGAGTGTCAGTAGGGTATATTTTCTTTTTAAAATACATAATTTATATTAGTGCTTTTTGTCCTCGTTCAACGTCCATAAATCTCGATTTAGCCGCACCGCCCCATATTTAGTTTACTGTATCCCCAGATACAGTACCTAAACTAAAACTAATTGCACAAGTGCCACATAAACTTCGTTAAGGAGATTTCTATGAGAACCAACTTTTTTATTTATTTTTGTAGGGAGGACAAGTCGTAGTGTTTTAAAAATCCAGCCCAGCTACCTAACTCTTCCCGTTACGTGCTCGAGGTGGACGTACCATGATAATTTTTGGTCAATCATGACACCTAAATATTTTGTCAAAATAATATTATCATTCTAGCTGTAGTGTTATTCTGTAACCATCTTACCATGAAAACTTAGGTGAAGTGAGCGTGGATCGAGCTGTCATTGCCACTGATTCTAGGCGTTGACCAAGACGGCATGACACTGACAGCTCACTCCACGGAAGTCTTCACGGTGAGATTATTACCGAATCGATATGCTGTATGCCAAGCATGCACTACGTCGGGAGGTGTGGCACAGCAGTAACCGTGAAAACTTAGGTGAAGTGATCGTGGATCGAGCTGTCAGTGCCACTCGTTCTAGGCGTTGACCAAGACGGGATGACACTGACAGCTCACTCCACGGAAGTCTTCACGGTGAGATTATTACAGAATCGATATGCTGTATGCCAAACATGCACTACGTCGGGAGGTGTGGCACAGCAGTAACCGTGAAACCATAGGTGAAGTGAGCGTGGATCGAGCTGTTAGTGCCACTCGTTCTAGTCGTTGACCAAGACGGGATGACACTGACAGCTAACTCCACGGAAGTCTTCACGGTGAGATTATTACAGAATCGATATGCTGTATGCCAAGCATGCACTACGTCGGGAGGTGTGGCACAGCAGTAACCGTGAAACCATAGGTGAAGTGAGCGTGGATCGAGCTGTTAGTGCCACTCGTTCTAGGCGTTGACCAAGACGGGATGACACTGACAGCTAACTCCACGGAAGTCTTCACGGTGAGATTATTACAGAATCGATATGCTGTATGCCAAACATGCACTACGTCGGAAGGTGTGGCACAGCAGTAACCGTGAAAACTTAGGTGAAGTGAGCGTGGATCGAGCTGTCAGTGCCACTCGTTCTAGGCGTAGACCAAGACGGGATGACACTGACAGCTCACTCCACGGAAGTCTTCACGGTGAGATTATTACAGAATCGATATGCTGTATGCCAAACATGCACTACGTCGGAAGGTGTGGCACAGCAGTAACCGTGAAAACTTAGGTGAAGTGAGCGTGGATCGAGCTGTCAGTGCCACTCGTTCTAGGCGTAGACCAAGACGGGATGACACTGACAGCTCACTCCACGGAAGTCTTCACGGTGAGATTATTACAGAATCGATATGCTGTATGCCAAACATGCACTACGTCGGGAGGTGTGGCACAGCAGTAACCGTGAAAACTTAGGTGAAGTGAGCGTGGATCGAGCTGTCAGTGCCACTCGTTCTAGGCGTAGACCAAGACGGGATGACACTGACAGCTCACTCCACGGAAGTCTTCACGGTGAGATTATTACAGAATCGATATGCTGTATGCCAAACATGCACTACGTCGGAAGGTGTGGCACAGCAGTAACCGTGAAAACTTAGGTGAAGTGAGCGTGGATCGAGCTGTCAGTACCACTCGTTCTAGGCGTAGACCAAGACGGGATGACACTGACAGCTCACTCCACGGAAGTCTTCACGGTGAGATTATTACAGAATCGATATGCTGTATGCCAAACATGCACTACGTCGGGAGGTGTGGCACAGCAGTTGCGCAATGGATTCATTTGCAAAATAAAGGTGGCAGAAACATCTTGCTTAGTCAGACTCTAGTTAATTACATGCTTTATTGTTAATACATCAAACGGGTCAGTAAATTGTATTCGTCATGAATAATAAATTAATAGCATACTGCATAAAGGCTATAAGAAACACGACTCCAAAGATTTCAAATATTTGATTTTCAATCGACAAAATGTCTAACTTCGATACGAACCTTCATCTCATCCAATATTTAACCCCTAAAATAAATAACCCCTAAATTTAACTAACTTAGCATGTGTTGAGTAAATAGGTAAATGGTTTCCGTGACAAAATGAAGAAATCACCTAATTATTTAATATAAATAGTGTACGTAAAGAGAGTGCTAGATTATTCTAAATCAACAATATAAAATGCTGGCAGACCACTATTTTGCACGCGAAGTTCCTACGTAATAATTATAGTTTTGCAAATGTGCACCGTATAACACAAAGTGCACCGTATGACTTTAGTCATGGATATTAATTGTTAACCAAATTGACTACAAACTTAAAACTGTCCGTAAAATCAAACACAAATGTCATTTTTTGACAGTTGTATGAAATGTAACACGGAATATTGTTATAGGATGGCTTAACAATAATAAATTATTAATTTCCCTAGCTGTAATACTGCTATATATCAAACATACATTTCCACTACAAGCTGACCTCGCACTGTATGGAAATCATATACAATGCGAGATCAGCCTATACCTACTGGAAATGTATACCTTGATATATAGTCGTGTGTACATAATTAGCTTTATATTCAATTGTTGGATTATTCCAGAACTGTGAACTCACCTGAATCGTTCACAATTATCGCTTGATCCATATCCGGAAAGCTTAGTTATATTTTTTAAGAATATCATTTTTCTCATGATAATTTTGGTATTTCAAAGACCTTGTGATAAGGATTTTCATTATCACGTATAAATATTTTCGAGTTATTTCTCTATCGAAGTTTTAGCTTTTTCGATTATTTTCGATCAGTTACGATGTCTGAGGAAAGGTCTACCAGAAGCGTCTTTATGTGTTATTTTTTTTGTATTATCTGTGGGATCCATCCATACCTAATGTCTGCGAATATTCTTTTTAAATTGATCAATAATATTTATTATGTACATATTTACATAATTTAATTATCACGTTACATTTCGCGAAACGTCTCGCGCGCATGTTTGATGACTTCCAGCCTCCCGAACAAGCTGGATTCCGTTAAGGCTTTAGCACCATAGACCACATACATACGCTGCGGCAGGTTATACAAAAGACCGAAGAGACTAACCTATTCTGGAGTGGCGACCGCATACAGGAAGACGTAGCGTTGGAAGGCCTTCCACAAGGTGGATAGATCACCTTGTGAAGGCCGCAGGAATCCGCTGGATGCGGGATGCACAGAACCGGTCGAAGTGGCGGTGCTTGGGGAAGACCTATGTTCAGCAGTGGATATCTTTCGGGTAGAATGTTGATGATGTTGATGAATGTATTATAATTATAGGCTGAGGAATGATACGATAAGGCAACCTTGCGGTTTATAAAAGTATGATTAGATGGTTTGGTCATGTTCAAAGGATGCGTGAAAGGCGACCAACAAAAGGTATTTGCAAGGCCGATGTGAGGGAAACGACGGAAGGAGAGGCCCTAGAAGGACATATAGTGACCTTATTGGTGTTGTTCTTCAGCATGGTCAGGTGCGTAGTACTCGCAACTGGCGTGCGTGAATGACCAGATGTATGAACGTAAACAAAGCAAAAGGAGCAAGTAAGGACCGTAGCAGGTGACGTTCTGTAGTTTCTGCCTATCCCCATGGGAAAAAGGCGTGAGTTTATTTGTATGTATGAAGGAAATTGAAGGTCACTGTTTAGATAGCCCCACTGTCTTGTCTGTCTTGTTGACTGGCTGGACCTATTTTTGTAGAAGTTGTACCGAATTGAAAGACCCCCTGTATGTTTCGAAATCCAAAATCGTAGGAAAAAAATGGTAATACATAAAATGAATGGAGGATAAACTGGAGCAGTAATCAAAGGGAACAATTTATAGTAGGTAGATTTTTGTCCATCTGCCTATAGGTTTGTAGCTACTGGAATCTAAGCTAGTAGCTACGATATGGTTCTAGGTAAAAACACAAAAAGTATTCAGAACATTAACATAACCTAACATTACGACTTGTTTCCGCAAAGAGTTAGGCAGAGCATATACCTGTAGCACACACCCATTTTGCCAGTTATCTTTAAGTCCCATGTAATAGGAGGCGAGCCTATATGAGAAATGAAGAATCACATACTGCGCAAGTGCGTATGAGCTTAGATTCTGTGTGAAGCAGGTACCTACGATATTAGATTATATAACATCCTTTATCAAGATTGTTATCATCATATTATTTTCCCACTTATAGCTGTGTTTAATTTACGTAGGTAATGTAGGAAATTTACTTGAATAGAAACTTAAGTTAAGAGTTAACAAGGAACGTGTATGTTAATAATAAAATACCTCTTTTGTTTTAAGTTTAAAGGACAATGCCAAGATTAGGCTCGAAACATGGGTAGCGTCCGACAGACTTTCTATAATAATGATAATTGATAATAAAAAACAGTAAGAATTATACAATATAAATAAAATCTGTAGAAGCCCACCGTTGAAAACTCATTTTAAATAGTTATTCAATATATCAACACATTTCATAGTCTACCATTTCAATTAGAAATGTTGCCAATACCAAAATATTTATATCGATACGAAACTGCTCTTGCAAATCTATTGCTAAAATATCAATATAGGACTATGTAAGTGAATTAATTACTTACTTATGTCACTAAACATATTATTATATCAATAAATTGCATTTAGTTACATTTTTTAATATATATTTTACAATAAAGTAATAATTAAAAAAGATTCAATTCGATTATCGATACGGTTTCGCATAGTTTATTCCTATAATGCTGGCAACACCAGATGTCAAACTTTAACTTGAATCTGTCACTCTCAAAAAGTTGTATTTACTTCTCCCGCGTGATAACACCAGCGACGAAGTGTTTCCGTGTTTTTTTGAGTTTTGTATTGTTTATTGCTGTGTTTCAGGACTCCGATTTTCTACTTAATACGTAGTCGTATTTGGCTTTTAAAACGGTACCCAACCTGTATTATTCATTGCTAAAATCAGAAGTATTAAGTGGTCAACTTTACAGATCTTTAACTTTGTTTGGTGTTCTTCTAATAGAAAACTAATTATACCATGTAATTCTATAATTATTTTCCTTTTTTTGGCATATAGTTCATCTTTGTCGGTTGCAACTTTGGCATTCTCCTTTATAGCCGCCTACCCATGCTACATTAAATATGTAGGTTCAGCCAGGCAAATTAACTGTTTAGCAAAGTGACAACCTACGTAAATTTTCCATTTTATAGCCTTTTCATAAACTGTCAAAGAATGACAGTTGTGAGTTGAACGCACGGACAATTAAGTTGACTGTCAATTTTCATAACAGTTGATTTCCCTGACTGTACATACATGTTTGTTAAAACTATTGTTTCGAACTGCAGTGTAAATGAATACAGTAAAGTGCTATGTAGCATACTTTGCATGTAACAACTCAGCAATGTAAATTACAATAATTGTGTGATGTAAAGGTCGCTGACCTGTGAATCTAGTTTTTCCATGTGAAACCTTTCTACCTACTCGACAGAAGCAATTTCTGTCGAGTAAGAATCAATATCAAAAGATGTAAACTTGTGAAATCTTATGTACTCTAATACGTAATACGTTCCTACATAGATAAAAGAACAGAGCCTCTATTACATATTCTTTGAAGAGGTACTTTTCACGGTTATCTAACTGTGTTTAGAAAATTGTAGATAGTCACAGGGCAGATTATAATACCTAATAGTCTCTACATAGTCATCATCATCTACCTACCCTTTTCCCAATTATCCGGTTGCAGCTGAGTACCAGTATTTTACATGAAGTGACATATACGACCTAATAATCTCTAGTTTTGAAGAAAACTTTAATCTGTTTCAAAAGTATCTGATGAATGTGTAAACAATACCTGCATGTCGATTCTGTAAAAATGTTACCGTGAAGACTTGGCTTGGTGCTGTCAATGTCATCTCGTCTTGGTCAATCCCTAGTATCAGTGGCACTGACAGCTCACTCCACGCTCACTTCTCCTAAGTTTTCACGGTGAGATGGTTACAGAAGAGCACTAAAGTTCAGGTGATTCGCTATTGCACCTACAACTGTTTGTCTCTACATCACCCAAAGGTTGACTGTTAGAAAATGCCTATGGCATTAAGCCTATATATAATGCCAATACCATGTGGAATACAGATGTGCGAAATTTACGTTGGGTTCAATGGGCGATCTTATCGCTAAAGACAACATTTGAATGGATGAAAAGAGGAAGGCAAGACAATACCTACTGCAGGTAATCTGTGGTGTGGGAACCATTTACATAATACAATAAATACATTGTATACATAAAGCTTAAGTATACTTCAAGATTGACCGATTCTTCAGGTAATAAACCGGCAAATCTATCATGTTTACACAAGCTATGTAAATAGGTACTTCACACATATACCTGTACGATTGACGTCAGAGAGGCTCTAATTAACTATTATTTTCATTTATCCGTCTCATGCACACTAGCGCGAAGCTACAGCGCACAAAGACACCGCCTGTCGCGCGATGAGCGGGACCTTTGTGCCGCTCGTTAGCATGGCGCCTGTTTGCGGCAGCCTGTATGAATCTTTTTATTTTTCTGCTTATCCATGTATTTGTATAGTTGCAGTTTTTTAGAAATACTTTGATCTATAAATATAACCTCACGCCGTGTTTACCCGACCTGTGTGAAGAGTTGGGCAGAAATGTACCTATAGTACACCCACATTATGCCAGTCATGTTAAGCTCCAAGTGCGGAGGCTTATTGCCATCACAAATCCAGTCTCCGGACTGTTACTATTTCTCATAGAAAAACACCTGGGAATTGAACCCATGACCTCTTGCTCAGCAGCAGCGCTTGCGGCCACTAAACCAACGTGGCAAATACCTTGATCGATTTTGACAATGAAAAGTTATCATTGACACTGGAGTTGGACTGCGGACGCGGAATGCGGAAACAGAATAACTACTTACTGAAGCAATAATTCGAATTGGATTAAGTAGGTAATTGTTTTTAAACTGCTGGTTATTTTAAAACAAGCAGCCATCTTGCTGACCAACTAATAGTTTGACCAAGGCATGCAGTTTCATTGTCATTGTCTCTGCGGTTTTTTCCTCAAATTATCATTTCAGACCCCCATCTACATAGTCCTTACATGATCTGAAAAAGATTATGTCTGGACTTTAAAAAGACTGCTGTGACCTCTGAGTTTGTTTCAGCGTTTCTTCTCAGAGTAGTCGGAAAGGAAAAGCCCACCTCATCTTATTTTTAAAATATGATTAACGTGTGCTTACAGAAATAAAAATATACATTGTTTTTTTTATTCTAATAAGAATCGGGATCGAATGATATAAAAAAAAGTTTTTTGTGATAATTTCCCCATTTTCTTGCTGATTGGACTATTTTTTCAAAATCTGTGAAAGCCGTTCCTAAGAGCGTTTTCCCGTAGCTACTTACAACGATTAAGGAAGGTACCTACCCTTACTGTCCCATCTCGAAAATCCACCCTGATGAACAATGCGGCAATCTTTGGAAGACTTAATAGTCTATAGGAAGTCTATGACGATCACTCCATAATTGACCGAGTGGACGTCGAAATAGTTCTCGTGGTGGTTCAGGTATTTTTGAAATAGTTTGTGCTAATAGGTTGGAACGACTCCTACTAGAGCAGAAGCCAAAATGGCAATAGGAGTGGTAACTTTTAATTGAATCGAGTCAAACGAACTTCACATTGATGGTGTCAGCAAATTATATACAAATCCCAGACCTGCCTGATGGAGTTAGCTCTAGCTTGACATCTAGAATCTTGACTTACGAGTTGTAGGTTGAGTTCGAACACAGGCGGTCGCTTTACTTTGTGTAATTTATTTCAACGCTAATGTTCTCAAAACAGTCATGGAAAACATGGTGAAGAAACGTTGACATCACTGGGCCTGTGAAGAGAATTACGGCCCCTCACACAGAGGAGGCCTGTGTCCCAGCGGTGGGTACGTTATATGCTCACTATGTAAACATTCTATTGATCGATATAGAACAATTCACATGTATCGGTATTGTTACATGAATAATTAATTGGACACACACGACTCTACTGATATTACCTACTTACATATTAATTATTACCAGGAGCCAGGCCTTATGTACCTACTTACCTGTTTACGTCAAAATACAAGAGGAGGTTTTAATAGTTAGGAGTTAAAATACATACCTACTTAATGAAATATCTACTCACTTGGTAAATATCTAGTGTGAATGCAATGTAGTACATACAAGTTACGAATAATCTCAATTACTTGTCTTAACTGTCAGATCATAATTATGTACTTACCTGTTTTACGTCAAAACACAGGAGGAGGTTTCAATACCTAGGAGTTAAAATACATACCTACTTAATCAAATAGCTACTCACTTGACTTGGTAAGTAACTAGTGTGAATGTACTGTAGTACATACTGTTGTGAATAAACTGTCAGATCATCATTATAAGGTCGATTGTTTATCTGATTTCATTTGTCGTGCTATCTTGTTGTTTATATTAAAGGGTATATGTAATGTATAAACAGCTTGAATTGGCAGCACAACACTATGCATTTATCTGCATGGAAAACTAATTCGAACCATTTAGAACCTATAATCAAAGCAATCATATAGATTTAATTAACATAATTAGATGTCTCTATCTAAGCGCTCACTTTAAATCCTTCTAATTCTTATAATTTTTATTTCTTTCCCTTAAGTACCTAATATAATGTTTTATATCTTTGTAGATACTTAATTGATAGGCTGATGCATAAGATTCTGTATCTAAATACTTGAAACTTTTTATTTATTTTATAATTTACAAAAACAATATTTAATCTAGACTTGTTTTGAAAGCAGTATATCTTTAGTCGTACCTACCTAAATAGGATTTCAATTGGCACAGACTACAGAGTATTTTTAGTAACATTTTCCAGTCGTAAAATTGTTCTAATGCCCAGGGCATAGACTTTTAAATAAAACATCAATGCGTTGTTGTATTGATAAATCTTTCTTGTTCCTGACCTATATACTAATAAAGCTTAAAGAGATTATTTTAAACATAAACGTGTACGGAAAAATAACACTTGTTGACATATAGGTAACAATTGATTATGCAGGCACATGCATACATAAGTAGGTAATTTCCACATATCATTAGAAAAAGGAATGAACGTTACCTATTTATTTTAAACAATGGCTATAGCTGTTGACTCTTGAAATTAAACAATTTGAATTGAATGTAAAGGAATTTACTATGTTTGTAGCAGGTTATAGAAATCTTCTTTCTCATGTCTATGGTAGATACCAGGGACTCAATCTGTAACCGTTAAAAGAGGTTTTAACACTGTTTATTAAAACTGTTTTAAAAGAAAAACACTTATAAATGTAACAGATACAATTATGTTACAGTATCAAAGTATAACCTTTTATATGTGTTAATAACTGGTAATATTTGTAACAGAAATAAGCTGTTTTAGGTATAATTGCACGTTAAGTACCGCAACAACGCGCGGCGGACAGACAGACTAGTATAATATAAAGTAGTATATTTATTATAATAAAGTATATTTTATTTATTTTTATCCTTAATAAACTGTTATAAATGTCTAAATAAAAAGATATTAAAACAAAAAAATAAAAAACATTTAAAAATAAAAATAAATAGCGGTATCAGGAGCTAGGGTCCAAGCTATAGGTGGGATCCAACCGCCTTACAAAAGCCTCGAGAGATGTTGATCGAGGCTTTCGGCCATCAGGCCATTGGCCGAAACGACAATCGGCACAATGACAACCGAGTTCACTTTCCAGATGTCAAAAACCTCGTGTGCTAAGTCAAGATATTTAATTTGTTTCTCTTACTCAGCTTTCACGAGGTTCTCGTAGTGTGGAATGGTGACATCGATTATCATTTTGCGGCGCGCTAATCGATATATCACTACTATTTTAGGCTTATTAGCGATATTCGTCCTGTCAGTAATGATAGACCGATCCCAGTACAACGTGACATTGTCATTTTCGAGAACTGGGTCGGGCACATAATTGTTATACGGTACCTCAGAATCCACAAGTGTTTATTTCAAAGCAAGTTGCTGTTGAATAATCATGGCAACTTGGTTATGCTTCTAGTTTACCTGTTAGGTACTGGCTACTTCTTAAGACTGTTAACACTTTTAAGTCGGTTACAAATATATTACTGTTACATTTTTGTTTAACACATTGAAAAACACATTTTAAGAGTGTTACATGTTGGATTCTGTTATCAATTCAAATTGTAACAATTCAATTTTTTTAACTTTTATGAAGGTGTTTTTAAATCCCTGATCTAACATATTAAGTAAATTTTAATTAATTGTTTGTGGGTGTTTTCGAGATTAATGGCATACTAATTAGGAAGCAACAGGCGTCTAGCAGTATGGATGGTAAATACTAGACACTGTATAAATATAATGATGGTGGGTTATTTTTATGGCATCTACACGATAGCCCGGCAAAAACATCCTTTTTTTTTGTTTTTGGTGTCGGGTTGGAAAATCCTCATGGATGTCCCCCGTTCCGGGGAGGGCGGGGGGTCTGTCGGACTCTTACCGACTAAAAACCAACCCGGTGTTCCATCACTCACCTACGCCGGGGTCGCGGAAACACATAATTCTTCCGTAACCCCGGCTGGTGCCGGCCGGCCCGCTTGCGGCCCCGTCTCGGGCAGGGGGAGTAAGGTATACTCCCCCCGCAACGTCTGTGGTCGGCGCGCGAGGAACACTACGCGCGCAGCCTTCTCGGCGCAGAAACTTCCTAAGTTAACCTGAGGGATGCCAAAGAATACAATTTAGGCTGACAGGGAAACTATGGTAGGTACCTTGGTGATGTGAAAATTCACGAAACAAAAGTCATAATTCATCATTACTCTCTATTGTCTATATTTCAACGGGTAGGAACCTACCTCAGGAACATACAGTTCATACGTAAATGGCCATTGCAGACATGGGCCTGCATGGAATGTTTGGGCTTTAAAAGAGACCATCTAGTTTTAAACTACCAAAAACTTTACGTGAAAAGTAGGTACACTAAAAGATCTACATATAGGAACAAACATAATTTATTTTCATCAATTTAGGTAATCATTTCCTGAGATAGTTTTCTTCTTGGCCACCACTTTGAGCCAAAAATACTTATCAGCTTGATTATTTTACGAATCAATGTAGGTCAGCGAGACTGTTGTTGTTACATAATTACGAGTATCTTATTGAAGTGCTCGGCAATCGTGTATTGTAATTGGGAATTTTAATGTAGTTCCAAATTATAAATATCCCGAGCTCGCGTGCCGACTGAAAACGATTACACGCGTTTGAATTTCCCGTGAAATCCTGTGTGGCCATGTGTTTTAGGTAAGTATTGTTGAGTTGGCATTAGACATACCTACATACTTACTGGGAACTAAAAACTAATACAATTTTAGATATGCAACGGCAATGCCCGTTTTAACTAACATTAGGATATACCAAAACGAACGGCCTATTTTCGGCATTTGCCCAATTTCAGGGCAGCACCATGATTGCGTAACACAAAAATCCATTGCTTCATAAAAAATTGTCAGTTCAACAACGTACCTCTAAAACGCAATGAATGTTGTTGAACTGTCAAAATTAAATCGATTGCTACTGATAGTGTGATAAGCAATTATACCGCTGGCCATTAAAAAGGTTTTAGGTTGATGTCAACTCGATATTGGTAAAAGGTGTAGGTATCTAATTAAGTATGCTGTTCTGATCTTTGTTACGACGTAATTCAATACTTATAGTTTTCTATGCATGAGGTAGTCTGCTCGCATGCTTATAAAGCTTATGTGTCCTGGCTTAATATGGGAAAGTATTTGAAAACGGACTAAGATATGACTGTACATAGAGTACGGACGTACGGTCTACCTACACAAATTGTAAACGGTTGCCGAATGCCGAGCCAAATAAAATAGTAAAGCAAGCCAAGCAATTTTACAGGTGAAAAACATAATAGTTCTGCCGTCACGCGTCGACCGAATGCGTTCTTGTCAGTTTCATACAAACGAATACGTGTTATGCGAATTCGATCTTTATTAGTTAGGCACTAGAATTTACGCATTGACAGGTTTCGAGAACGCAATCTCTCGACGTCTGGTCTGTGGTAACTAGTTTCTTACTTAGTTTAATTAGGTAGGTACCTAGATACTTTCACTCATAGTACAACTACAGATTAAAATTATTTAGTTTAGCCGTCTAAGCATTGGTGCCGATTCTCTTGTCACAAATGCCTCTAAACTAGACTAAAAATCACTAAAATTTGGTTTAATCCTGTCAAATGACGATTTTCCATTCTGACATTGACTAAAGTGACACAACTTAACTATATTTTAGTTTGGCAGCACTAAGATGGCACTGAGTTATTAGTTTAGTGAAAATGGCAATTTTGCATTTCTGAATTTTACGCTTTTCACCTAAAAATTTGATTGTCAAACTAAATCTGAACATGAATCTGACTATTTTTAATAGCGATTAAAAAGGTGTGGAATAAAATTAGTTGGCGTGAAGTAAAATTCACACTCACACCTCTACTTCAGACGTGCAAAAACGGTACTTTAACTTTTATAGGTATTTCTTTTTTTGCTCATATCTCGAAAACGGTGTGTCCTATCACAAAAATAATGAAAATTTCGACCCTCTTTGAAAACCGGAAACCTCCAAAACTCTACATGTAGATATTTTTATTTCATATTTTCCATACAAAAAGTAAAAACTTCCATAAAATAACACGTCGAGGCTGCCCCAGTTGACGAAAGACGTTGCGAAACCAAAAGAAAAAAAAAACGTGGAACCGCGATTGTCAAATTCGATTGTATTTGTGTCAAAATTATTTTTAAATTTAAAGATTTGTTGTCGCAGAATAGCTTCAAGATTCTCATAGCAAAAAGTAAGGAATTTTAGTGATAGTTTAGTTCGGTGTACAAGAGAATCGGCACCAATTACCATCTTTGCCCATGATTCGTGCGACGTGGTCTTGGGTTTTGGAGCGTGTAATTAAGTAATTTTTAAAACTACCCAGTAATTTAGTTGTTATGTATCAGCGGAAAGGTACTTAATATTACATAATTACGTTAAATAAATATTGTAGGTACTGTACAGCGCGATGATTAGACACAAATAACACCCGATAAGTATACTATTTTCTAACAAGTAATATTGATTGATAAAATCAATTTTTACTTTGACAGAACTTTAGGTTCTTATCTAAAATGCAAAATTACTACATTAATGGTTTCTTAGGCACGTAGCAGTCGTCATGACGAGCAAACCAAAGGTCGCACTTTTGTATGATGTTGTGTAGATACCTACGACTACGACGTAGGCTAGGTACCTATTTAGATAATACCTAATGAATTTGAAGTGTGTAGGTATTGTAGGTGTAGCTACACGTCGTAAAACCAACGCTGGGGCTCTGTCTCGCATATGGTCGTAGCATTAGGCATCGTCCTAATAGAACGCGAATGCGCGATCATCGCAGGTTCGCGCGAATTTTAATCGTACGAACGCGCTATCAAACATATTGAACTCGAATAGGTGTCCTAACTAACAATCGCACGACGCTGTCGCGCGATCAAAATGTTTGTTAAATTTATTCGCGCGAATTTAGTTCGTACGAACGCGCGAATTCAAATAGGTGTCTTAATTGAAATTCGCGCGAATCGCGTTGGTGCAGCGGGGCACCGTGCCCGCGCCCCTTTCGCCTTGCCGGCCCGGCCGGCCGGCCGCCATTTTATTTCGTAAACTTGACGACGACACAGCGCTGAGCGCACGCCGTTGCTCGCGTCGTTTTTGCCATCGCGCGTACACGCGATGGTCGCATCGCTTATTCGCGCGATGATCGCGCATTCGCGTTCTACGAGTATTAGGACGATGCCTTATGCTGAGCGATGGCCGTTTTGCGTGGATGTGACGCATATTTTCCCCCAACTTGTTCTTTTTGGTGCTTGTGTTCGATTACTGCGTCATGCTTTTAAATAAACGATATTTTCTTTCTTTCTTTCTTCTTCTTCCTAAAAACAAACCTTGTAGGTACCTAGGTAGGTCGGTACCTACCTAGTAGCGTTTCTGATATTAGACTTTTATGCCGTGATTGAAGTAAAAAAATCTACGCTAAGTCTAGAATCATGTGCTGAATCTATGGTTTTCAGTATGAGTGTCGTCCCGACCACCTTGTATCTATTGTTTTCTAAATCTAAATGCCATGGTTTTCATAGAAATATTGTAAGATGTCTTTTAAGAGGGAATTCCAACTCGCACACCTAGTGCAGTGAAAGCCTACCTTGGTGCTACCTACCTTCATTACAGCTCTTATCAGCAAGTGTATAGCGGGAGTTCGGCTGTAGGTAATACGGGCAAATAATGTTGGTAACACAGTTAGCAACTATCGATGAGTGGTTTCGTTATAATTCGATCGTGTTATAACGCCACCGCCAAGGCTGAGTATAGCACTGCTTTGTTTTGACTCGCGGTCATATCTCGCAACGAAGCGCTATCGATCGTACGCTCACCGTGTTTTCCCGCGAAAATCAATTTTACCTTTTACAAAAAAAGATCAATAAAAATGTACTCCATCGCTGAAGTTACTTTAGCTTTCGTTGTCCTCTATCTCTTTTCTTTCCTGTTCGATGTGGTGGCAGGATTAGTTGTATGAACAGAAAATGAATTTGTAATTTACTTTCCAAAATGTGATACTTTTTTTTAAATTTTAAGTTAGGTGTTTTAAAATAGTGTGTAAGGTATTTAGTCAAAACATCAATGCAATTTAGGTGTAACAAGTTAGGTATAATTTATTTATGTACGCTAATAATAAACATCAAATACTTTGAAGAATCAAACAAACTCTACAGGACTAATTAAATTGCTGCAATTAGGTAAGTGTTTTTTGCTCTACTCACATAAGACCAACTATTTATTATTTTCATAGTTACTAATTAAATATTTTGTATAACTAATCTAAACACAGGAACATTCTTAATCCTGCCAAGGCAGCGGGTAAAAGCAAATCGGGCGATTTGCCCTACAATTTACAGCGCCATCTGTTACTATATATTGTATACTAGTTGCGGACTTGAACATGACCTCGAGTGCTCATAATTTAGAAAGTTTCTCCAAATATTTATAAATACCCATGAATACTGATAAAACAACTAAAATGATTTGTTCGCGGTGGCGGTTGTCAGTTTTGGCTGCTTTCCGAATTAGGATGTAATCGATTTGAGCGGGCTTACGTCCGTACCGAATTAGCGTGAGCGCGCTAACGATGTCATGTGAATCGTCATAGATGACGTCATGACATGCGCCATCTTGCGATAACGCCGACCATGCCCTATAGAAATATCACTGTGAGCGAAATGTTGACAGCTCTCAGCTGTCATAATCGTGATATCTAAATCGGTACGCAAATTATCGATGTGAGCGCTGTCAGCGATTATGGTCTAACTCGGAATACGGCCTTTTAATTTATCTGTTTCGGGTACAGTGGTTGCATTCCAAATTGCTCTGTAATCGATTTGAGCGGGCTTACTACCGTTCCGAGTTAGCGTGAGCGCGATAAAGATGTTCCGTGAAGATGCTCGCTGGCTCGTCAGCTATGTTCACAACTGTCATTTTTGACAGCGCTCACGGTGATAATAATTTAGGGCATGGTCGGCGTTATCGCAACATAGCGCATGTCATGACGTCATCTATGACGATTCATGGGACATCGTTATCGCGCTCACCACGCTAACTCGGAACGGGTGTTAGCGCGCTCAAATCAATTACAGCCCAATTCGGAATGCTTTGAGTTTAACACAATCAAACTAATCAAAGTCACAAAGTGTCAAAATAAAACGTATGGAAGTGAATGTGATGGTAAATAAAAATATTTCACAATGATATTTACCAAAATATGTCGTGGATTAAGTTACCAACATAGAACTGTAGTTCCACGTGGTCTTTCTACGGCGTCTGATAAAAATTGGCAAAGTGTAGTGGGCCTAGAAGTGCACGCACAGTTGAACACAGAATCGAAACTATTTTCTGGTGCTCAGAACACTTTTGGTGGGGTAGTGAATAATTGTGTATCGTTATTTGATGCTGCTACTCCTGGTACATTACCAGTCCTCAACAGAAAATGCGTGGAATTAGGTATAATGACCGCTTTAGCCTTGTCTTGCAAAGTCAATGAAGTATCGACATTTGATAGAAAGCACTACTTTTACGCAGACTTACCGACTGGATATCAAATAACACAGCAAAGAAACCCACTAGCTAGCGATGGCGTTATTAATTTTCAGGTATATAACTTGTAAAGCTAGATAACCTCAAAATATGAACAGAACCTAAATTTAACCATGTTTACATAACATTACAACTTGCTTTTAACTGTTTCACGTTCATTTATTGTTGTTTTCTCTTAATTCCAGGTGTTCACACCAGGAGTACACAAGAAACCGTATAGGAAAAGTTCAAAGATCAAACAAATCCAGCTAGAACAAGACAGTGGCAAATCATTGCATGATGCAGAACTTAAGCGGAGTCTTATTGACCTCAACCGAGCCGGAGCCCCACTTATGGAATTGGTGTTTGAGCCTGATTTAGAGGTAAATACTGTTTCTTATCAACCTGTTAATGCTCTCGACTGCCTCGTTTTGGACCTGAAATAAGTTTAGGATATTTAAATAATTAAACAATTAGGTGGCAGTATACTAAGTAACACCAATCCATCTTTTGCATGATAGCAACAATAAGTATTATGATTTTTTGTACAATGTAAATTTATTTTTGGATTGCTTACAAGTCGTCTGTTTTTTTATTTCCTAAATTAGTTTTTGGTAATAATAGTTACTAACCAATCATACTAAGCGCCAAACCCAATAACCTAAGACAGATAGCTACTGACTATTGACAGTACACTTCTATCAGTCCCTGTCAAACAAACAGCTGTCATTTGGTGTTATTGGGACATTCAAACCAGAAATTATTAGGGTTTTCTATCTCCAGTATGCCAAAATTTGAGATAGATACATTATTGGGTTCGGCTGTAAGGACATACTATAACTGCACATTATTTCAGTAAGTTCTATAGAAAGAAAAATAAGCTAATGAAAATGTGATAAATCAAAATGTTTAAATAGTACTTATTAGGAAATTGTCAATGAATAAAATTCATCAATCAAAATTGCCAATATTATGAATTAAGTAACACATTTTGTAGTCAAGATTAAGAAAATGTCATTAATTTTAAACATGAGTTAGTAGCTCACGGACTTACAATGCGTTGATACAAATTGGATTATTAAGTGAACCTAAAGAATACATTAGTTTGTTATGTTGTGACACATTTGAAACACTGTCCTTGTTACATTTTAACTACTTCTATTCTGATTTATAGAATGAAAATCAACTCATTGTTAAAATAAAATATTTTCTTTTGTGGATTCTTCAAATTAATATTTTTTTGTGCAGAAGTTTAACTATGAACATTGACAAGAGACGTCATATTAATTTTTGTAGTGTATTTTTGTAGACATGGCGCATATTTTCCCACAACTTGTTCTTTTTGGTGTTTGTGTTTGATCACTTTGTCATGTTTACCACAAATAAACGATTTTCTTTCTTTGTATTACAACATCAGACTTGTAGCAATTTATGCATTATAAACCAAATAAGTTGGTCAAAGAATAAAACACTTTACAGCAAATAAATTGTGTTGAATATGCCTCTATTTTGTTATCCTATGACGTATTTTTCTCACCTATTGCTTGAATTTTATATATTTTATTTCCTTATAAAATTCCAGGATGGCGAAGAAGCGGCTGCGCTAGTGAAGGAATTGGTGTTGATCGTGCAGAGACTGGGTGCGTGCACGGGGCGCATGGAAGAGGGCGCGCTCCGAGTTGACGCCAACGTGTCGCTAAGGCGGCCTGGGGACCCGCTCTCTACTCGCACAGAGGTACAGTTTTACGTCATGCTCAAACCAGCAGTTTTTATAGTGCTTTTCGAAACGCCAAGATTTCTTAAAGGCAACTCCCTCATAAAGTGATTAATGTAAGAAATATTTGAATTATATTCTAATAGATATTAGCACAGGTATGATATGGTTTAAAGAACTTTTGTTATATGTTTCACCTCATGTACCCTTGATCAAGCAACTAAATGATTTGATTTGATTTGCAATACTAGTTTCGTCATCATCCTTTTGAGTATCGCGAACTGTAAATCGACTAGGCGTAACGCACCATCAAACGGAATGCGATACTCTCAGAGCCAAAGCTGATCGTAAACGCTAAGGGGTATTGTTTCACAAAGTTCCGTTCACTAACAGTTTTTTAATTGCAATCTGGCAACAAATTGCCCACAGTCTGGTCCTTGACCACACACAATGAATGGTGAGACAGGTTATTAGAATTGGTCTTTGTGAAGATTATTCGCGGCGAGAAACATCGTAAATGTCAATGATCAACAATATCTATAATGACGTTAGCACCTGCGCGTTATGACGTGATATCATTAAGTAAATAAACATGTAGTTTTCCTAGAAGAGGTAATCGTGTTCCTATAATTGTGGTTTTTCCAAATGTCGTGTCGGGTGAATTCTTCTAATTTGAACCTTCTGTAAGTGCCATAAAAACCAATACACACGACAATCATAAAAATATGGGAAAACCGTTTACGTTGCAAGCATGTCGGTTGTATAGATTAATGGTATAACAACACAAGCTACGAAGCGTGCTTCATTTAAATCGAATAGGTATCTCTCTAGCAGTCTAGCTTAATGTTTTTTTTTACAAGTACTTGGTACATTGACGGCGGTTATGATGTTAAGTACAATCATGTTTATCTCTGTTCTTACATACAAAGTGGGTTACAAGTCGCGTTTCTTTATCAAAATCGATAATGTTCTCATTTCGAACTTTTAATATTAAACCAAAAACAGGTTATTTCTAAATTACAGAGTAATTTTGTCGCCGATACTTTAATTTGAGTTTAATAGACATAAAAACCACATTAACCACGCAAGGACTATTTCAAAGGGCGGAACCAAAAACCAATTGAGGTTTTGATTCCGCAAATAATGCAGATAAAAGATAAACCCAAAAATGTAATCAAGCTAATGGTGTGGTTGTGACAGCTGAATGTTTACGATTAACTTTTACATTTACTGCCACCTCGTCATCGTTAGTTAATGAGAGCGATGCGCGGTATCAATCAATGCAAATGTCGATTCATGAATAAAGCAGTGTTTTCGAAATATCACCCCATTCTCCTTTCTCTTATGCTTTGCTCTTAGTGTCTGATTCAGTTGCATTGCTACCACAGACCACTAGCTCAGTTTCACGAATGTTCCGTTTTTTTCCTTCAGATCAAGAACATTGGGTCAGTGCGTGGCGTAGCAGGAGCGATCCGGCACGAGATCGACCGACAGCAGACGATATTGAACAGCGGGGGACGCATCATCAACGAGACCCGCGCCTGGGACGCGACCGCCAGAGTCACCATACCTATGAGGGACAAGGAGGTCGTACAGGATTATAGGTAAGACATTGAAAATACCTGTGACTTAACATTTCTAGTTAAGTATCTCTGTGTATCATTGTGATATTCAACAGTTTGATTAGATTGGTAGGTGACGTAAATGCTTCAAACAATATTAAAATCCGACACGTTAACTGGTTTGACGTACAGTGATTTCGATAATTTAATTTGTACTTTTAATGTAAATAAAAAAACCTAAATTTATTTTTTATTACTAAATAGTTTTTTCAAGTTGTTGAACGTAAACGGCACTAATGGTAATTTTCTTTGTCCAGGTACATGCCAGAACCGAATTTGCCTCCGCTACGCGTGAACATAAAGACCAACACAGATCACAAAAACGTTTTAAGCGTACCTCTTCTACAAGACAAAATACCAGAGCTTCCAGAACAATCGAGGAAAAGACTTATTGAACAGTTCCAACTACGTCCAGAGACAGCAATTCAATTGGTCAATGAGCCCACCCTATTGGAATATTTCGAACATTTAACATCGGATAAAGCCAGAAACTCAACTAAAATCGCCAATTTTCTAGTAAATGATTTATTAACTGTACTAAATAAGAGAAAGTTAGACGCAGATGACTGTCCCATTACTGTTAAGCAACTAAAAGAACTGACTGACGTGCTTTTGAGTAAAGACATTAATTTAGAAATTTGTAGAAACGTACTAGATGAACTGATTGCGTTATCTGATAGTGATGTATCACCACTAAGAGTGATAGAAGAAAAAGGTTGGAAATTGACAAGCAATGAAGCAGAACTAACAAAATTATGTAAGGACGTCTTAGAGAATAATCCTAAGTTGGTGAATCAGTATAAAAGTGGTAAAACCAAAGTATTTAAAGCACTTTTAGGAATATTATCTAAGAACAACAATAAAATTGATATGTCTGTAGCATCTAAGATTATGGAAGGGTTATTGAAAAAGTGATAATAAATTAAAAATCAATACATTTTTTATTTTATGGAATGTCATTAAAGTTACCTTGGTATTTGTATTGAAATCTAGCAGTAACACTGAACACTACCGCATTTTAGTGATGAGTGCCTCTCCAATTGAACGCTATTTAGCTCGATTCTAAGCAACTTTCATCGATTATTTCGAAGACGTATTGAAGATCGTCGATCCACCTACCCCGAGGGCGTCCCACTTTATGTTAGCCGATTCGCGGTCTCCACTCAAGAACACGTCTAACCCAACGGTCATCGGTTCTACGGCTTATAAGGCTGGTCCATTGCAACTTCAGCTTGATAATTCTGTGAGCCATGTCCACAACTTTGGTTCTCTGCCGGATCACCTCATTCCGGATTCTATCCCTCAGAGAGACTCCAAGCATAGTTCGTTCCATAGCTCCTTAGCGACCTTGAGTTTATGGACCAGCCGTATAGAGTGTCCACGTTCCGGCTCCGTAAGTCATAATTTAGAACGGTTAAATTCTTGTAATTAAAAGTTCGCTCCACCACATCAATCCCCCAATCTCGTGGTCTGTAGTGACTATCTTTCAGTGCATAAGTCCAGGAGGTCACAGCTTGACGTTATATACACTGACTATAGCAAATGTTTTGATCGAATAGATCATGGGCTTTTCATGCGCAAATTGCTAGGGATTGGTGTGAAGGGTAGCTTGTACAGATGGTTTGTATCATATGTTGAAAATAGATGCCAGACTGTAGTCCTCAACGGTTATGCCTATTGAGCGATGTACATTCCGTCGGGGGTTCCCCAAGGATCCTTATTGGGACCTCTTTTATTCAATATTTCTCCTGTTTCCTCTATTCTAAAATTTTATTATACGCGGATGACATGAAAATTCAAAGTCAAGTGTCAACCATTGAGGATGCACATCTTTTACAGGAGGATTTCGACCGTTTCCATGATTATTGCGATAGAAATAGGTTGGATTTAAATATCTCAAAATGTAATGTGCGTCAAATTAAATTGCCAGAGTCAACGTCATCAAGGATCTCGGGGTAACTTTTGACTCAAAAACATAATGAAGTATATTCTCACATTCATAAACTTATTTATCGGTGAGCAGCATGGGTTTGTTAAACGACGTTCGACGAACACCAATCTCATTTTGTTCGCAGATTTTTTTATTCAAAAGCATGGATGAACAAGTTCAAGTTGACGCTGTGTACACGGATTTTCGTAAGGCTTTTGACAAGGTGGACCACGAACTGCTTTTAGAAAAAAATGCTTTTCAACGGAATCCGTGGCAATTTATTGAGATGGTTCATGGCATAAATACACAATCGATCGCAACAGATAGTCATTAATGGTTTCCAATCAAGTTCAATCATTGTCACTTCCGGGGTGCCCCAGGAATCAATTATCGACTCTTTATTTTGTTCATTAATGACATCAAGAAATGCTTAATTAATGAATACCCGTTTCCTAATGCAGGCCGATGACACCAAAATTTACAAGTCGTGCAAAAGCACACATGATTGCTTGCTTTTGCAGGAGGACCTTGATAGACTTTCTAGTATTGTTCATACAACAAAGTTCAGCTTAGTTTACCTAAATGCAATGCGTTGACTTTCACAAAAAACTAAAAAAAAATCAAATTTGATTACAGTCTTCATGATATCTGCTTGCAAAGAGTTGCCCATATTCGAGATCTCGCTGTTACAATGGATTCAAAATTGCACTTCAATCTTCATATTGATAACATCGTTAATAAGGCGTACCTATCGTATGTTTGGTTTCGTGCTGCGTTCATCAAACGACTTTAAAAGACTCACACACTTTAATTCTATACAAAGCTTTAGTCCGTTCTCAATTAGAATTTGCAGTACCGATTTGGAGTCCCATTTTTATTGTTTATTTAAAAAGAATGGAAATGGTAAAAAAAGTATCCAAGTGTTATGCACTACAGCTGCACTAAGTCTAAATTACCATACACTCACTTATTGAAGCGTTATAAACTTCAGAGCTTGGAGTCAAGACGCAACCTACTGATGGCCATGATGCTTCATGGTCTGTGTAATAACAGGTTTGATTGTCTAGATATTACAAATAGCTTATGCTACGTTGTACCTAGAACTGACATGCGCCGAGAGGCGCGTGTGCCCTGGCTGTTCCACACCGCAAGGTGCAGAACTCACGCTGGTGCACGGGCGCCTCTCCGACGTATTGTAGATACGTATAACACACACTCCATCGATGAGGATATTTTCGCGCTAACACACTTTAAATTCAAAAGGATGGCTATTATGGAATCTTTAAAATAGCCATCTTATACCAAATTTATTATTCCAAAAAAAAATACAACGCACGAGTTTATCTATATAAAAACCATTATTTCGCGGACATTGGTGTGGGTTACACGTTTACCTAGTTTTTAACTTACTCTGTCACATTTTCATTGTAATGTGTAATTGTTGTATGTCCCAATAAAGTAAAATAAAATAAAAGCTTTTGTTTGATGCGCACATTGACAATATAGTCAATAAGGCTTCTAAAGCTTTGGGTTTTACTTTTAGGGTCTCCTCTGAGTTAAAGAATATCAAAACCTTGAAAATTCTATACTGTGTCTACAGTGTGTACATATTATGTCCGTAGCCATCTCGAATATGCTTCTCAAGTTTGGAATCCCAATTAAAATGTTTATATTTTAATCGCCTTGAAAGTATTAAAAGGTGATTTTTAAGATACATTCAATATCGTTCAAATACTTATCTTCTTAACTATACTAGTCGGTGTAAGAAATTTCATAACCTTGATTTACACGAGCGGAGAAAAATTGTAGATTTTGTTTTACTATTTAGTATAATGAACGGGTCGACTGACCTCAGCGCCAAACAAATGTCAAAAAATTGTCAAAAATGTAGGTTAATTTTTTGACAGATTTGGAACGAGAATAGAGTGCGAACGGTCTTAAAAATACGAGAATTGCTCCTCAGATAGCTCATGTAGTGATCAGACTCAGAGTACACACACCTACCTACATCTACACACCTGATGGGTGTGTCATCAACATCTCACCATAGACGCTACCCCCTTTCTATTCTGTAATAAAATACCTATGTTTTAGAAGTTTTTTACATCTTTTTTTGTTCTCTACGTTTTTGTCTTTTTTTCAAGTTATAAAATTAGTAAATTGTATTTAGTCTAAGCCGTCTCATGCTGATCGATGTAACTGGAGAAACCTAGATCCCTGTCATACAGGATGTCCTAGTTCACGGGTCGAGACCTCACTGATTTAACCTCCACGTTACACGTTACTGAAAATTTGGAAATAAATTAAGTATTATTACTATAGTTGAAGTACCTACTTTAAATCATTTATTTAAATGAGGATTCTTACTACTATTTAAAACTGATTTTACTAAAAGAACCCAGAGCGAAGCGTGCTCGAAAATTTGAGCACCTCCGGTAGGTTAGATTTTCTTTTGACCATTCGTTTTAAGAATGGTCAAACTGGCATCCACTAAATATTTTTCAGGAAAGCTGCAATTTTGGGTGAAATTTTCTCGTCCACAAAAGTGCCGCCCGTGGCGGGCTGCATCTTGCCGTGCTATGCCACCGACCGGACCTCAGGACTCAGCTTCAGACTTTGATGGAGTTGTTTACTCGTTACTGTCATTGTTGAACATGTTAGTTAATTTTGGGTGCAATTTTGGGTGAAATTTTCTCGTCCACAAAAGTGCCGCCCGTGGCGGGCTGCATCTTGCCGTGCTATGCCACCGACCGGAGCTCAGGACTCAGCTTCAGACTTTGATGGAGTTGTTTACTCGTTACTGTCATTGTTGAACATGTTAGTTAATTTTGGGTGCAATTTTGGGTGAAATTTTCTCGTCCACAAAAGTGCCGCCCGTGGCGGGCTGCATCTTGCCGTGCTATGCCACCGACCGGAGCTCAGGACTCAGCTTCAGACTTTGATGGAGTTGTTTACTCGTTACTGTCATTGTTGAACATGTTAGTTAATTGGTACGTAAAATATTTCACTGTATGACTTTGAAACGTCAACATCCACAATTTATTTACACACCTACAGCACTTGGTATTCAGCTCAGCTGAAGGTTGTTTGTTGACGCGCGCCCCGAATACGACACAAAACAGTAAAAACAGGGTTGCGACGTTCAGATTGTGAAGACTTTGATTTTTTTGTACCAAATTTTCGACACAATCTCTGTTTCCAAGAACACACATTGTAAAGAACACAGCCTAACTATGTCCTTTCAAATTTGTGTAACAGTTAAAATTTAAGGTATTTCTTCGTATATTGGATCATTTAATCACTAAAATGTTTAAAACCTAATAAATAAAAATGTAATAAAGCATATTTTCTTAATTTTACCTATTTTCACGGTAGTATCGATTATATAGTTCACTGGACAGTAAAACCTTGTTATCAATAATGTTATTTAGTAGCTGATCATGCATGGTATATTTTGATAGGTATGTAACGGTACCCATAGCTTGTGAAACGCTAATTCCTCTCGGCCTTAAACTTGAACAATCTTATATGCGGCGTAGAACATAGTTCGACGATGTATAAAATGTTAAGAGTCTCTTGGCAAGTAATGAAAGAACTGTCTGTTAGATTGCTAAAGAATAAATGACCAAGGTCGGCTTCATAGACCAGGAACCCTCGCTCATCATTCAAAACAAAACATATTATTTTACGCATACGCACTTACCAACCGTAAGTGCGTATGTCTGACAACCCTAATAATATTGTTGAAAGCATAAATCTATCCAATAATTAGACAGAAAACACGCAGAGTTGCGAAACATCGGCCCCGCCTCCAGTGTCTCCATCCTGTCATTGGGTCGACCAACCGTCTCATTGAGTTCAGAGCAATCAACGACTTCGATCAATCACAATGTGGACGTTATGCATTACTTTTTCTACTTTTGTGACAATTGTTCTGGCGAACCCAGAAGTGCCTGGTATTCAAAGAGAAATGAGTGAAGGAGTACAGAGCATGGGGTATAAGATCATCTACGGTGACGAAGATTTGACTATTATCAATCAAGTGGTCTCTGAAGCAGAGAAAGCTAACGTGTTGAAGCACAGAGTTAACTTAAACGAAGCCATAAAGCCACTGCCACCCACAGATGTCAAGTGCTTGATGTCTGTCGATCGATATTGTTCGAAGCAGATGGGAGCTTTGAAAAGTGAGTAAAATGCACTTGATTTATATTCATATTATTAGACCCGTGCTGTGAATCCGTGATTAACTTATATTCCGAAGACGTTTGCAGTAGGTATACATAATTATAGTGTTGTGTATCCAGATAAGTACCTACATCGCTGAAGATGCCAAACTTATTAAATGGGAAGCAAACTAATATCGGTTCTTAATTAGAGATAGAGTGTGATAATTTGTTCTAATTTGATCCACAGGTGTTTTGATCCAAGCAATTAAAGAGGACTGCGAGAAATGTTCAGTGAAGCAGAAAGACGAGGCGGGTAGAGTGATCGCATCAATGATGGCTCACGACCCAGTCGCGTGGAAGCTTTTCCTCACCAGGTACGACGGACTCGATAGGATTGAGAGAATACTTGGGTAGAGGATCAATACATAGTTTTTTTAAGTTTTATGAACTAGATTAGCAAGCTGGCAAGCAATATGCAAGCCATAGTAAGTGAACTCATGTACCTAGTTAACAAAAATGTTGTTCTTGGAATTGTTTGTAATGTGTATTTTTAAGGTATTTGACTGTGACTCTTTTCTTAGGTTATTGGATACCATGATTATCTAACGTTCGACCTATTCTCGATACACTGTTGTCAATAGATATTCTTATTATAACTAACAAATTACTGCAACTTTGACGATGATTACATGGCCTCTGGGTTTGTTAGATTAAAATGATCAAATCTGATATTTTTATAGATCTGCACTTCAAATAATGCCAAGAGAAAAGCCTAAACAACTACAAGAGGTTAAATTGAGAGAGATAGGTGAGCCAGAAGAATTAATACGATCATCCAAAAATAGATACCTAATGCCTGGTGCCCGAGTTAGAGTTAAAAGATACGTTTCTGAAAAGATACCATAGTCTAATGATAATGTACGTATTTCATACTCAATTGATTTGTACGGTGTAGGTAATGTTTGCCATGTGAATAAACAATTTGAAGAAAACCGATTTTTATTGTGATCACGTATTGACTAACGGCAGCTGAGATCCATAACTCATCGAGGTTGCCGCAGTTATATAGCAACCAGACCTCTCCATGTGCGGAGTATACAGACGTTGAACCGATAACCTTAGTTCTGAAACATATCTATGACAGTTGTTTTGGAAGCCCGAAAGTCTGACACATATTAGAATATCGATATTGCCCAGAAGGATGCCAGTACCTATTGGCATCCTTCTTGAATTCGTTTATGAAATTCAGTTGAACTGGACCGCCATTTTTTTTATATATACAGTTTAGGGAACAAAATCAAAATCAAAAGTCATTTATTCAAATTAGGCTGAGAATCAACACTTTTCGAACGTCAAAATTACATAAGACAGTCCCTCAAAACGCCCGCCCGTCACCACTTCCTAGTGCTTTAGCTGGGAAGAAGAAGTGGCGCCACAAACTCCCCAGCAGCACAGCTGTCTGATCTGTTAGAATAACTGGATTCTAAACAATTGTAAGCAATTACCAAAACATTAAATTAATTGCCATACGCTGACGTATAGCCACGCCAATACAAAAAAAGAAAAAAAAATGAATGTAAATAAAACTTAAAACATAAATAAAAGCCTCCAGGCCTAAAGGGCATGGCAGCTTACATATGCAATACTGGATTTATTATACAAACAAATAAAATAAATAAATGATAAACTAGGACCATCAAAGTTAAATAAATTAACAGAACAATTACTGTAACAATAATAAAACCATAAAACCATAGACAGCAAGACGACCAGTCACCACAAGCAGCACCCGTTCACGAGCATAACGCAAAGGTCAGCCATTACCCCCCTCGCCATATTTGAGGGAAGGAGGAAACCCGACCCCCGACGCTACCGCAAGCAGTGACATCTAAGGGAGCATGACGAACTTGCTGCCGGCTGCTCAGGCAAGAATAATATTATCAATTGTCGAGGTCGCTAGCTAACCACATATTGCAATACAGCTCATTAAAAAACATTGTAATGAGTAGATCATGTTAATAATAAATGAAGATAACAAAATAATTGACTTAAACAGTCAAATAAAATAAAAAAAAACAAATATATGAACTCATATAACCTGTCAGTAGGTAAGCTGATTCTGGAGAAAGAACACGAACATTGTCTTGAGTTAATCACAGCGACCAACAGTTCTTATCGTTTAAGTAGTCGTTAATGGAATAATATGCTTTTGAACAAAGGTTGGATTTTACTTGAGCCTTAAACGCATTAAAAGGTAAATCTAGTAAAGAAGAGGGCAACTTGTTATAAAAGGTTATACCAAGCCCAACAAATGAGTTATGGACCTTATGAAGCCGGTGAAAGGGAGCACGTATTTTTATGTTTTCTTATTTCTAGTGTTAACATTGTGAAAATCACTGTTTTTAGTGTATAAGTGTATATTTTGCCTAATATATAAGATGTTGGCGAAGATGAATTGAGATGCCACCGTGAGAATACTAATTTCTTAAAATAAAAAAAATATAACTAGGAGAAACTCTGGCTCCTAGCTGATAAATTGCTCGGACAGCTCGTTTTTGCAAGGACGAATATATTTTGAATATCAGCGGCTTTGCCCCACAGCAGAATACCGTAGGACATAACGCTGTGGAAATAACTACAATAGATTAACCGAGCTGTATCAACGTCAGTGTATTGTCTTACTTTCCTGACGGCGTAGGCGGCTGAACTGAGCCTCCCTGCTAGGCTTGATATGTGTGGGCCCCACTGAAGTTTGGCATCTACTGTTATGCCCAGAAAAACCGCCGAGTCTACAGTTTCAAGCAGCTCTTTATCTTAGACGATGTTGGGTCCTAGGTTTCTAACATTCGGTAAGGCGAACTTCACACATTTCGTTTTCTTGGCATTGAGAACTAGGTAATTTGACGTAAACCAATCAGTAACCATTGAGAGTGCACTGTTTACGTCGTCAAAATCTTGTCTATTCCTGTCTACTTTGAAAATAAGAGAGGTATCATCTGCAAACAGTACAACGTCACGAATGGTAAGTCATTGATATATACTAAGAACAAGAATGGACCCAGTATTGAGCCTTGAGGTACACCTAACTGAACTGGTAGCTCGGAGGATTTGACACCATCGACATCAACACATTGGAACCTATTATGTAAATAAGTATTTATTACATAGAGAGCTTCGTTTTGGACACCGTAATGACGTAGTTTACGCAAAAGCGTGTCATGGCGCACGCAATCAAAGGCTTTAGAGAGATCACAGAAAACTCCAATAGCATTTTGCGATTTCTCCCATGCATTAAATATGTGTTTCAGCAGAACAACACCCGCATCTGTAGTCGAACGTCCTTTTGTAAAGCCATATTGTTCATTATGAAGTAGGCTATTTAAGTTAAAATGTCTTAGCAACTGATTAAGTATTAACTTTTCGAATATTTTGCTAAATGTTGGTAAGATAGAAATAGCCCTAAAATTGCTAATGATATTTTATTACCAGATTTAAATAATGGTATGACTTTACTACTCTTCATGAGGTCAGGAAAAGTTCCTAGATCACCAGATTTATTAAAAGTAATAGCTAGATAGGGGGCTACGATGTCTATTATATTTCTTAAAAGTTTAATGGAAATGCCCCAGTAATCACCAGTGTTTTTAGACTTAAGAGTGTTAAAGACGTTAATTACATCACTAGGCGTTACATGTTCGAAGCTAAATAAGCGAGTACATTTTGGCACACTACTATTCAAAAGGTTCTCAGCTTTAGACGGGGACGAATTTAAGGAACAAGTCGTAGTTATAGGTATGTTGACAAAAAACTCATTAAATGCCTCAGCTACGTCAGCTGCTTTACTAACTAATTTGTTATCGACCATGATCTCAAGTTGATTTTCTTGTTTAACCGACTTACGCGTTTCATTGTCAATAATTTTCCAAGTGGTTTTTACTTTATTATTGGAATTTTTAATTGAATCGCCTAAGAATTTTGGTTTAGCAATAGCACAAATCTTTTTAAATAATTTTGTTTTTTTTTTGACATACTCTAGGAAAGGAGTATCAAAACTGTATTTTTTCAAACCATATAACTCGTATAGTCTCGCTCTACTTTTATAAATTCCTGGAGTAACCCATTGGTTGAAGCCAACGGAAGTGCCATTAATGTTAATGGTTTTGGTCTTGAAAATAGACTGGTATTCTTTTTGCACAACATCAAAAAGGGCTCCGTACATTTCATTAGGATTCTCGTGTTCTACTAACGATGGTGTAATTCTATGAGCTATATTATTTTTAAACTTGTTACAACGACTAGTTGTATAAGGCCTGCATTCAAGTTTATACGGTTTTTTATGTAATGTCATGGGGAAGCTAGCTAATAAACCACAGTGGTCGGACGTTAAGTCACTTAACACTAATTAATTTTTTGGATCACAATTACTAAACATATTATCAAGACAAGTTGACGAAGATGCCGTGATCCTAGTTGGTTCAAAAAAAAAGTTAATCAAATTATAAGACCTAAACAGATTGAGAAGTCTAATACTTAATGGAGTAACATCTAAAATATTAATATTAAAATCTCCACATAAAATTGTACTCTTATTACTTGATGTTAATCTATTGAGAGAATCCTCCATTACCGATTCAAAACTAATAAAATCACCAGATGGGGGTCGATAAACGCAGATTACAACGAATTGCTCTAGTTCAACACAAGACAACTCAATAATGCGCTCGATAGAAAGATTAACTAAATCTAAACGTTGTTTACATTTCAACTTGTTTGAAACAAGCACTAAAGAACCACCGCGGTTAGCACTTTTTCTCATAAATGCACTATGTACGGTAAAATTATCATCATCGATAAACACTACTTCATGTTCCTTCAACCAGTGTTCGGTCAAACATAACACTTGAACATCATAGTTATCCATAAATAAACTTAACTCTAACTCTTTGCCGGACAGACCCTGCATGTTTTGATGTACGACATTCAACATATGCGGCTAACCCGTTGTCGCACCTAATAGTTTAAACTACAAGGCGTATCAAAAGTAGTATTAGTACCACTAATAAATGTAATTGACGGTACACTACATATACCCTTGTCACTTTGTATATTGTATGCTAAAAGATTAGCAATTTGTCTCCTACATCTAGGTGGCAAATACATTGATAACTTGTCAGTTTGTAATCAGTAATAAATTGATTACAATCAAAATATAAAATAGTGTCACTATAACGGCAAGTCCTATTATAAATTAACATATTTAAATTATAAATGTGCCTATTTTGCTCATCAGACAAATATTGAGAATAAGGCAAGGCACAGAAAATAAAGCTATCCCCATGTAATAATAAAACAGTTGAACTAGGGTTTATTTTTGTCAGTCTGATATTACTAATTAATTGGCTAACACTGGCACCGGGTAAACAATTATTAATAACATAATGTTCCGAACACTGATTAAATATACTACCAAAACCTTGACCAAATTTGTCAGAAAATATGTATGTAGTGTTAATCAAATTATTCATATATTCGTGTCATTATTAATACCGCTACCTACTGGCTGAGTCACTGTGGGTGTGGGTGTAATAAGTTGAGGCTGGGGTGCCTGGGAGCAGGCACAGCTAAAAGAGAGGTTATTTATCAGAGACTCATACCTCTCTGCATTTGACTTGACCAGGTCTGCCAACTCGTTGGCCTCCTGCATGCGTTTACTTTGGTCTTGTTGAGAAGCCTCATAGTTACTAAAGATATCCCTTAGAGCATATTCCCTAACAAACAACTCATTCTCAAGTTGCTGAGTATCCGTGTCATACATAATATTACATAAGTCTAATTCACTATTACACTTCTTTAATTCTTGCATTAAATTAAGATTTTTATGCCTAAGTTTTGTGTTTATTTTGTTAACTTTATGACATTTCAAAGATTTCTGATATTTTCTAATCAGCCTATTAATTTTAATATATTTTTTAATCTTATTATGACTGTGTGAACAATTTGGTTTTAGTGATAGTGTCATCCGGTAAGTCAATTGTAACAACTGGCTTAACATATGTGGGTCCAGACTTGTTACCAACCAACTCATCATAGAGACTGCAGGTGATCGCAGACTCTTCACTGGCTTTGAGAGATTCAAAATGGGTAATTGTTTTGTGGGCCCTGCTTAATTCTCGTTCAAGTTCAGAAATGCGTCTCAAAGCCAGTTCGTGGGTGTCACTACATTCCTGGAAATTTGACACACTTTGACGGAGGTCAAGTATGTCCATATGATGTTTATGTAGTTCAGCCAACTGGTTCTTAAGCTCAGTGTTCTTGTTATTGATTAACTGTATTTCCACCTCACTGTCATCTCTTTCCTGTAGCAGCTGATTGCACTGGTTTTTGCTAGATTCAAATTCTTTCAATGTAGCCCTCAGTTTTTCCTCTAAGGATGCAACTCTACGGGGAACGCCGATCTAGTTAAGAAAAGGCTGGGGGATGATGTTATATGGGAAAGACCACTGTAAGACAAAGGTTGCTCAAAGTTTTTAATATTAACGGCTTCCTTAAAATATTGTATTTCATCTAATCCGTTGTGGTAATTCGTGTTGTTATATATCTCGTTTACCTATTCTTTAGAATCATTCTTAGTATCTTCATCAGACTTTATGTCATTGGTTTCTTTATTGTCTTCAGTTGGCTTACTTGATAGATATTTCATTTTATAGCTTCCATCGGAATTATATCTGAAAAATGACAAGAGTTTTGCATTTTTTATATAGTCATCATTATACCTAGAGCTACGGTTTCCTATAAGAGTGGTGGCCGCCACGTAACGGCCGCAGTGTCGGCTGTCATGGAAATGTTGGCACCGTGGCTTGACTTTACGGTGGGACTCTAAGGAAACACACCAACTTACTTTCTTATACAATGTTTCTGTGACGTCATTCATGAGAGCAGTGGTGGCTCAGTGGTAAAGGCTGCGACTTACGAGTTGTAGGTCGTAGGTTGCCAAACAGGCGCTTTACTTTGTGTAAATTATTTTCATCACCACTGCTCTCAAAGCGGTGAAGGAAAACATCGTGAGGAAACCTGCATGTCTAGAAACAAAAATTCGAAGGCATGTGACATCTACCCCCGCACTGGGCCTGCGTGGTGCATTACGGCCCACTCCCTCACATAGAGAGGAGGCCTTTGTCCCAGCAGTGGGAACATTTTAGGCTGTTTATGAGGTCATTCAACGCCTCGACGGTAAATTGCGGACGCTATGTGGCGACCACCGCTTAGGAAACCGTAGCTAGGGTACCTACAATCTGCATAACAAACTATATTATAGAAATAGTCAGAGCGTAATGCATAGGTAAATAGGTACTCTTGATGTGACGTCGTTCAAAAAGTCGCCAAAGGATTGGTAGCGGAGCTAGACGAGTAGCATGACTACCATAGAAACGAGTTTTGCAATAAATGACAGATGAACAAAGTAATCTATCATTTTGTCTATTTTATCTGTCATTTTGTCTATTCTTCAACGACAAAACCCGGTCATGCTACGCGTGCTGAATGTGCCAGACGTTCTTAAATATCCAAATTATTGCCTACCACCTATTTTGTACAGGGTCAAATTAAATTAGTTAGTGAAACTCCGCAGATGTGATGGGTAATATCTAAACATGAAATGATAAAACAAAAACAAAACGATTTTATGTTTTTTTTCTGGATAATGGCCATAGATACTGTAGTTAATTAAGTATTTGAAATACTAGTATCAAAAATCTTTTTTTTGCCTAAGCTTCACAGACGCTAAGGGTACTTATCGATTTATTAAAACAAAAAAAAACTAAGTGTCAGCTCCGACGTGTGACTGGAGTTTTTGGGCAAACGATTGCGAAAAATTATACTGCATGCAAAGGAAGTAAATGCATGGGTTGCATTCATTTAAAATGACTTGATAAAATATACTTAGTTAATAATCGTACTAAATTTTTGTGAACGCTGTCTTATATTTTCAGTTTTACATCAGTATCGGCTTTATACCCTCTTAAATCATGCAAACGACACCCATGACGAAAATTCAAAAAAAGCGCAGCCTCCATGTTACATTTTCATTTTTACATTTACTGTCGGCGTTAACACCCTTTAAAACTATGACAACGACACGACACCCATGACGTAAAACTTGAAAATTTTCGCAGCCGCCATCTTGGATTCACATTTTGACCTCACCATCGGCTATAGCACCCTCGAAAACTATGAAAACGACACCCATGGCGAATACACACACAAACACTTTTGTTTTATCCTGTTTTGATATCGATACATACCACGTCTGTGGAGTTACGCTGGCAAATTTAATTGGACTTCGTAGTATTATCACGATGGTGATGGATGAACTACTAATAATTGTGTTTAAATACAATTATCCATAAATTGTATATGTCTTACTTCGCCTCTAGTTTGACCCAGTCATCAGGTCTATGATCGATGAGGTAGTGCATCACTCGGTCAGAACCGTCGCGTTGTCTGTCGGTGCACTTGTTGCATTCATTCTCTATTGCATCGGGAATATTCTCTGTAATAGTATTTACAAACAATTAAAAGAAAAATAACTCTAAAAGTGCTCTTCTTCTGTGCCCTCGCCTCTTCCCGCTACGCGGGGTCGGCTTGTTTAATCTTTCAGTAAAAATGTGCGCTCTAAAAAGTACGAAACAAGAAAATATTTCATACAGAACTCAAGACCTAAGCACAAAAAGGGTCAGGGCATGGGGTCTCAACTCGTACGAATTAGAATTAGTCTTGAAAATAAAAATCGTAGGCAGAAATGGCAGCATAGGTAAACATTATGAAATTAACATTAGAAAGCGATAGACGGCAGAATTGTGGCTGAAGTAAGATTAGGAAAAATGTAAACTTCTACTTTGCTCAATGGCGATTTATCTATTTACACTCTTAATGTACGTATTTTTTACAAAAAAAAAACATAATTAAAGCCTATAACTTCAATTGGAACCCTTTCATTGATCAAAATTAGCCATCTGCTTATCATTTTGTTTAGAGCTCTTTGCAATAGATGACGTTTTACTCAATTAATCCTATCATAACAGTAACCACTATTGTTACTAATTGAAATCAAACAACTTTTTTAAATCTATTACTTTTCATAGAAATAAATGGAAATCTTTAACATGTTTTTCTTAACTCGGAATATAATGAATTATATAAAAAGGATTGCATGAAACGGTTTCAAAGTAGGTCGACTCCTAGATGGCGTTGTAAAACTACAGTCTCTGGCAATTAGTGAGTCGCTGTTGCCAACTGTAAAAAATTTGGACGAAGTAAAATAGCCAGCTTAATAGCCTTAGATCCATAGAAAGAAATGAAAAATGAATGTAAATCAATGAGTGAATGTAGTATAATATTTCTTTGTATGAGATTGGGTAACTGTACGGGGAGTACTGAATTATATTGTCTGTGGTCAGGGTAAAGCCTTGGTCGCATGTTGTTATTATTTTGTAGGTGTTTCTGTACGCACATGGTATACAGGCATGCGACCACGGCTCCTCTAGAGGGTGCCATATTCAATTTAAGTTGACTTCATATAGCCTGTAACCAGCGGACCATCAAGACGCTTCCAACAATTTGTCAAATTATGATAAGGAGTTCAGAAGTTATGAGGGAATAGATGAACATACATACAGTAGCGCTCATAAGTCCATAAGCAATAGATTGACGCTTCGGTTTCACTTACGACCTTCTTGTACTAAGTTGTTTCTATACTATAGTATAGAAACAACTTAGAACAAAATGAGTGTGTGTGCGTGTCTATAGACACGCACACACACTCATTTTGTCTGTTATTGATAGTCTCGTAGTTCATAATTGCAACTATCTTAATATATGGCATGCTAGCTTAATCGTTACCGTGTTTGGGTAGGAGCGATTATGGCAAGCCCTAAGTACGAATCTCACCTACGCCTGCGTCTTAAGCTTGATGTTATTTTCAAATAATATCTATTTATAGTTTTTGATTACCTAAACTAGGCAATTTTTGTTTGTTTTAATAAAATTACTTGAAGTGGTTCGATAATCATTCGATACTTGTCTTGTTCATCTTGTTTACTTAGAAAATACAAGTTTGTAGGCAGACCACAGAAAACTGAGTAAAATATTTCGATTTCAATGAGGTAGATGCAATTCGTTACGACTATTCACCTAATTGAACGTTGTTGGTTAGTGACGAATGTTTAAATCTGTTTATTAGCGGTATTGTAGTTATAATTTTCAAAAGTTGCAGTGAAATATAAATATTGAAGCGTTGGCAATATTATTGCGTTGCGTAAAAGTGGACGTAAATGATGTAATAACACAAATGGACTAAGTGTGAGTGTTACTATTTAAATATTTCATATTTTACTACATATGAATTATTATTTGTTTAAATTAGTGAATGATGAGTAAATTGTTATAAACATGACGTTATTTATAATATTTCTTCTTATTTATTATAGTTTATAGTATTTTGCTTAGATATGTCTAATAGCCGTACATTCTTTGTTCTAGAGAAATACTGTGAGTATGTGGGTTAAGAGATGTGAGGAAGTGGGAATACTTGCTAGTCGGAGCACTTGTTTATGAAGTGGTAAGCTTATTTAAACAAAACTTCACATGGTGAATGAATATGAAACAAATGGTTTCATACCAACCCGACATTTTGCTGAATTATTCTACACGTCATTAACTGTTCGCCGTGCACTCGACGCTAAAAAGGTTGCATCACCGCAGCCCAGCAAACAATAACGTAATAAACAAGAACGTTTAAGTTCCGGAATGTTTTATCCTGTATATTTAATTATAAAAAAATAGGTTTAGTTTCAATTATCTATTCTTAAGCTATCTTTTAATTCACATTCTAATTTCACATGTTAAAATAAAGGTTTTTTAATCCATATGTAAAATATTATAACCAATAAATATGTTTTTATTTTTGTTTTCACTTGTTAGGCTTTTTTTGTTTAACCCTTTATTGCAATAACAAAAATAATAATAAAAAACAGCAATTTTTTATATATATTGCAAACCAAAATAATAAATTTGCTATAAAACTGCGCTGCATCTTATGAGATCAGCACCTATACCGACTGCTTCTAAGTCCAACGCTTGGAGCATACTGCTACCAGCTCTTATTAGAGTAACTCGAACTTTAGCAACGCCATAAACCGGTCAGCAGCCTAATGGGGAAGGTCAGGCAAAGCTAATTATAGATGGCGTGACCATAGCTAGGTCCGTACGGCCTACAATAAATTTGACATTTCGTTCATTCATTTAATTTTATGTTCATTCATGAGTTTGATTTTATTTCACTAGTTCGTTATTTTCTATGATTTCAGTATTTTAAATCATGTACTTGACATGGAAAGTGTCAGAATTTTAAACCTTGCATATTTCCTCGTAATCACTTTCTTCAAAATGTTTCCGAAATAAACTCTTAACTCAAAAAAATCTCTACGAATAGCTTTAAACCACAATTTTCTAAGTTTAGGGGCTTTCGGGAAATTGTAAACTCCCAATTTCGGAGTGTCTAGGAACACAACGCTTCAATCTTCGCTAAAATAAAATAAAATCAGATCACGCCTTGTATTTTTGGCTTGTGTTGGGAACTAGCTACGACAGCGCCATTTTGACAGTTGCCTTCCCCATTGCGGAACTCATTTTCGTAAACGATTACGACTAATCTGTTTGGTTTTGACAGTTCAACAACATTCATTGCGTTATTTACATTGTTGAGCAGATTTTTTTATCGTACTTATGAAGCAATGGATTAGCAATCTGTTTCAAAACGATTCAGATTCCGATTGATTGTGTATTACGCAATTAGGGTACAGGTCACGAGCATGATGCGTGTCTAACGAAAGTGACGGAATAGTACATTATGGTACTAGTGTGTAACATTGGTGATTACCGCCGAGGCGCCATTGAGACCCGAGCCTTAGGCGAGGATCTTAAGAGCGCCGAGGACGGTAATTATCAATACACACGTGTATCATACGACGTTTTTCAACACTCTTGTGAATAAAATATCAATAAAAACTCATTTTATTCAAAAAAAGATCGTGTTCAATAGAACAAATAAATTAATGTTCCTATTGCTTGCTCATTTCATGCAAGTTCTTATTTAAATAGATAATTTTAACTCGTACGTGTTTAATAAATAAAACTTTCACTCAAATATAACTTTTGTTTTCTCTGTAACAGAACAAAACTTTTAATTCCCCATTTTGTACGTGGCAGAATAGGCGCAAACCCTACGCGCGGAAAATAAAAAAAAACCTCATCCCTTTAGTCTGTGGCCGATCGCAATGCGCGCGCATAGGAAAACTGATTAATTTTTCCCGCCATTGCGAAACATTTTTCACAACTCGTTTTCACTATTGAATGTATAGTTATTTATAAATTAAAATGTCTACAAGTACTAGTTACGAAGAAAATGATTTAAGAACTACGCCACTCCACCAATAAATATAAAAAAAATCTAGAACTCACTAGTGAGTTATAGCAATGAAAAAGTCACAGTTTGATTATGGGTGTCATTCTGTGCCTAATTGCGGTGACCATAGAGCCACTTTATGAGCAAGTGTGTTGAAAATATATTTTTGTTTACGTAAGTGTGTCCGTGCAAAATTGCGATCTTTGTGGTGTGTGTTATTTAAACACATACAGTCGTACCACGAGTTCACAGCAATATGCTTCTTAACGTGCCTATGCACTTTTGAACGCTTACTGTAGATACCCACATATATGTATAGAAAGAAATTACACAATAAAAGCTTTCTACCTAGTGTTTTTTTTTTAAATAAGTAGTTGACAAAGATTTTTTTATTTTTTGTTGAGGTATCCCACATAAACTGTATGCATTTGTTTTTACATTGTAATGGAAGCTACCTACCAATTAGATTCAAAACGTTTTATTGAAGCTAACTCAAAAACCACTTAACGGACCCTCTTGAACTTATTCTTTTTTGTGTTCGTTCTCTGCGTCATGTTTACCTGTATTGTCAAATTAACTCATTTTCTTTCTTTCTTCTAAAATGAGACCAAAAAGAGATCTTTTAATTAAAAAGAATAATCGAAATCGGTCGCCGGCATAAAGAATTAGAACCCTACACAAAAAAAGACACCCTTTTTTTTCGAGTGTTAAAAAAGGTACTAAAAACATTGATAAAAACGTTAGTAGGTAAGTATATCAGTCATGATTAACATCAATTTGATGGAAATCTGTTTGAAAACTGCACGGTAATAACATAGTTTGGAAACAGAATATTGATGCACCTTGTGCAGAAAACCAAAGCAGTTTATCTTTAAAGGTATAGTTTCAGATTTGTCATTAATTTTTATTCTTCTAACAAACCGTGTCCTCGATGGGTTTTCGCATCGGCAAAATTTCCGAACTTGTTTATACACACGAGTGGCATGCGTCAATGGAAAAGTCACCTGCAGCCGTCAGCAGTCGCCGACGCGTCGAAGGCGGCCGTCGACGAGTGTGGTGTGACGTCGGCTGCAGTTGCTTCTGCAGTTAACGCGTGCCGCTCGTGTGTATGAACTTTTAAGGGCATCCATTTCAAAAATCCTACTTTAGTGCTCACCTTCGTTATAAAAGGAACTCTAGCCATACTTCTTGACCTGGTGGATTAGGCTGTGCGTTTGTCTGTTAGAGAGTGAATGATTAATATTTTTATAAAGTAGATTGACAAGGCGCAAAGTGCCTAAGCGTCTTGACAATTCAAGAGTAGCTCTATGCCTTAGAGCTATCTATCTTATCTCGTTCTATAGTACCTACTGGTACTGATAGAACTACATACTTCGGATAGACAACACAATGCTCTTAACTTTCAGCGCTTCTTTACCTGTAAGTGTTTAAGGAACTTACTTTTTAACTCCTTTCCATCCGCCGTGCAGGGTCCATGGTCCATCAGACAGTTTACATAGCCGGTCAGCAGACGTTCATTATTCAGGATCTCGTCTAGATCAATGCCATCGTACTTGGTTGTGTACTTCGCTGTCTCAGTCGCGTTGCTTTGAATCGTCAAGTATATTACCAGCATCATGGCAAATGTTGAATACATCATCATTCCTGAAATAATTAATAGTTTATTTTAAGTGTCTTGATTCTATTCATCATCGTCTTTTTCAATATTTTTATACAAAACATGACGCCTGTAATTTCATAAGGGTTTAAGCAGAGCACCTTTAGTGCACCCACATTTCCCCAGTTATGTTTAAGTCCGGGCACAAATCCAGACTCCAGTCTTTCACAAATCACAATAACGCTTAGCGACCTGGGGAGAACCTGCACCTGGGGTATTTTAAGTACGGAGATATTGAGATAAGGACCTATGCGGCAAAATAACGATAAAGAATAAAAAAAAACATTTATTTTAGGCATTTAACCATACATATTTTTACGTGTAATTTATGGCAACTGGGTATCTTCCAAGATAAATTCTTAAGTGCCTGCTTTTAAGTCTTTGCAACGCAACTTTTCTCGAAGTTGTTTATTTTTTATTACACGACTGATGTTAAGGTATCTTGTCTCACATATTTCCAGTAGGCACTGTATACATATTTCTACAGAATCGTGAGCTTTATATTAAACATATAACTGGTAAAACGCTATGTGGTATATTTGATATTCAAAAATACATCAACTACAGTTCAATATTCGTACTTACAAACAATAGCTGAAGAAGAGACACCGTCGTATGCTGGATGGTTAATACTGTGTCATATCAAGAAGTCATTCTTTTATACTCTAAGGAAAATAGCTTAACGAGGGTAAATCAGGCGTTGTTATCTCAAATTAGTGGACATACTTAGCGTAATAATCCAAACAACATGATGTTAGTTATTGATGCTGGACCTACTTAATAGTTTCAAGAATTGGTTTTATGGTTTACTTTGTATCTAGACATTTTGATAGTTAAATATTAGGGAGTGCCCACGCTAGTGGCACCCCGGCGCCCGCGCTTGACCCCGGTTGACGAGGGCTCCAGCTAAATAAAAAATATTATTAGTGTTATATTTTCCAGGTTAAAAGTTATTTTACTCATCTTGAATATTTTATGCAGAGGCTTTCGACTTACTGGCACGTCGAGTCAATAGACATTCGAAGGACTATCATTGAAATGGCTTTTCGGCGAAACGGACGCTCGATCTAATGGCTATTCGAAATTGTGGTACATCGGTGCTATGGAATTTCGGAACATAAATTGCACTTTTGAACGTAAACATTAAAAAAAAACAAATATAATTGATTCTAGTTGTCTCTTCCAAAAGGTACACATACAATTGCTGAGTAAAAGGATTCGCAAGCTTACCTAGATCTTTAATACATTGAGACATGTAGTGAGCCCTATAATCCTAAAGCAAATCCATAATGCGCTTTGTCAGTTACTAATTACACATTGTATATCGTCTTGGGGCGGTGTGCTCCGAAAACTACGATAAAGGTCCTCGAAGTTTCACAAAGAACCATAGTGAAATTCTCTACCTTTAAGCTTTTCCGTTACTTAACCACACTTCTTTATGAATACTGTGAGGGGCTGAGTGTACGCCAACTGTTTGTCAAACAGCATACTATCTTGGAGTTCAATCCAACCCTGCTAAGAAGACGGAAGGGCCGAAACCTCTTACATACAGGTAAACTGTATGTAAGAGGTTATATTACTCAAAGACGGCTTTTATTCGTAGATTTTACCAATTTTTGGGCCCGTATTAATATTACAAAATAAATAAGATACTTGAAATGTACTCCATGAATAAATTGACGATGAAGAATTCGGTATCTCTGTGGCTTCGGAAGTTAACAGACGATGAGACTGAAAATTTACTGACCGTCTTGAAATAGTGATTCAACTGATTGACGGTTTTGTCAATCTATCTATGGAGACATCCATTTAAGAATCTACTAGCTATTTAATTACCTACTTTTACTTTTAAAGTAATTCAATGAATTAGTTAAGTTCACATTTTATATAAACTGTTCACTTTTGTCCGTAAGATCAAACTTGCATACCCAGCCCGAGGGCTTTTGCGTGCTGAAACACAGGCTATAAACCTAGTTCGGCAGCAGATGCTAATAATGAGACACAATTGTAACTGATTTACTTTTAAGCATAAGTAATAGTAGCTAAGACAAATTATGTAATATGTTTTTCTTTTGGTCTAATAAAGATGTTATTATTATATATGTAAACAAATATTGTTTCTTAGCTCTTTAGCTAGTTTAAGCTACATTAACGGGCAATGTAGCGTGTGTGGTTATTTTTGTGTTATTACGTAGGATTAATGTTATGAGGACTAATTTAATTTTCCTCAATTTGCATGAACTTCCTAACTATTCTGCAAGTGTTTAAAATTGCGGCTTTTAGTTGTGTTATGTAAATTGAGTCTTTCAGGTCTATTAGTTTAAGGCTGTGTTGTAGGTGATTGGGTATAACACCTGTCGTGGAGACAACAATGGGTACCGCGTAGACTTTTTCTTGCCTCCAAATTCTAATCACTTTTTCTTTCAGTTCAGCATATTAACTATTTTTCTGACATATTGTTTTTTGTAAATAATGTGTATTAGGGACTGCAATATCTATGAGGTATGTGACTTTATTAACTTTATCTAAAAGGGTATTATCTGGTCTATTATAATGAACGGTCCTGTCGGTTAGTATGGCGCGATCGTTGTAGATTTTGTGTGTGTGTTTTCTAGAACTGTTTGTGGTACGCACGTATAATAAGGAGTGTTTGTATCTTCTATGAGTTTATATATTTGAGTGCTAACTTTTAATGGATGACGTTTGCTACCTGATTGTGTCTGTGTGTATAGTCTGTTTGTGTGAGTGTTGTGCATGCCTCTGTTATGTGTTGTATGGTATCTGGTTGGCTGTGACATTTGCGGCATTTGTCGTTTGTTATTGTGGCATCTTATAAGATGAATTTCCTGTAGTTTTTAGTATTTACGATTTGATCCTGTATTGCAATTATAAAACCTTCGGTTTCCGGAAATAAGTTACCAATTTTAAGCCATTTATTTGATGCTATTGTGTCTATATGAGATTGTTCTAGATCATGGGGTTGCCGTCCATGCAACACTTTCTTTTTCCAGTCTTCTAACTTTTGCTTATGTGGGTTTTCAATGCTAGTATGTTGTGTATCTATCTGTATTATTATTATTTTTTGGAGAAGAAAGGGCAAGAAACTCCACCGTTACTCTTTTAAAATGTTTTACAATATTTTGTTCTTCTACGTTAATTATTTTATTATATCTGAAGATGATGCTGCTAGAATAAAATTACTATAGCACAATAGGTAAAAAGAATTGAAAATAAAGTAATGACTGGTAAATCAATAATGTGGTAGATACATGGTGCTACATATTTACAAATATTGTAAAAGCAGTTGTTTTCTCAAAAAAAATTAACAAGTAATAATTTTGTGTGTCACATTCGCAACTTCTAACATTATTTTATTTAAATCGAATGCGTTTGGTTTTTTTCTCATTTAGACCAAATTACTTACCGTAAACCAATCTTGGATCTGAAGAATAGAATTATTCAAGTCGTCAAGGTTTTGTGACCGTCGGCCTATTTTATAGATCAATGAAGTGTCTGCAAATAATAACATCTTAGCTTGATTTTAAAGTAATTGGCTTAAATCATTAATGTAAACTAAAAAGAAGAATGGACCCAATATCGAACCTTGTGGAACGCCCATTGTCATTTGAGACCCTAAAGAGTTTTTACCCTTTATTTGTACTTTAACCTTTATATTTTTCAGGTATGATCTTAGAAAATCAAGAGGTGTATTCCTAATCCTATAGTGCTCTAGTTTCAGCAGAAGTGACTCATAGTTTACACAATAGAACGCCTTGGTGAGGTTGCAAAATATTCCAATGGCATCTTGTGCTTCTTCACTAGCGTTAAAAATGTTCTTTATTAGGGTGACACTGGCGTCAGTGGTACAACGCCCTTTGGTGAAACCGTACTGATGTTCATGAAAGATGGAATTTTTATTAAAGTGACGTGTGAAGTTAAGTGAGATCCAACGTTCTACAAACAGTGCCATAGCAAATTCATTATTTGGGATCCAGTCGTTAGATTTGAGTGAAATTTAATCAGTTGGAAGACAGTAGATTATTTCACGGTCGCCAGTTTGAATTAAATTTTTTGAAGTCATCTGATTTGGGAAGGAAAGTTTTAAGACGAACAAAAATACAGGGTGGCAGAGACGTCGACGCGTAAATGGCCATGTATTCAGCACATAATTCTAGACATACAATTCATAAAATTTAGTCGATATTAAAAAAAAAAAACTGCTGGTTCATAGAAAAGTGCAATCAATTACTACGCGTTCCAAATGTTTGGAACAGCAAATTTTTTGAACGAAGTTCGAAGTATGAGTATTTTTTTTTGCAATCACGTAACGATAAAAGCGTTATGCAACTATAAATAATAGAAAGAGACAGAGAAAGAGAGAGATATAGTTTTAATTGTTTTCGAGGGCGCTGACACCATAGTGAGATCAAAATGAGTATCAAAAATGGTGCCAAAGGAGAATGGCGATGTAATTATGGGTATGTAATTATCAAATCAATTGATATTCCATCCCATCCCATCCAATGGGGTTCCGTATATTATGGAAACTAGTGAATGGTTAAAGAACGACATAAGACTAACAAAAAAGCAAATGTTAAGTAGGTTAGAGAAGTTAGGAGAGAAAAGATATGAAAGGTAGAAGATTATAACATAAACAATCTAATAGTTGTTTGAGCATGAAGTTATTGTTTATTATTTAGTAGCAGAACAGCTTATTTGTACATTTTCACTTAAACTCACACATATATCCCTTGGGGAAGGTAGTTACGATTCTTACATACCTACTCTTTTTGCTGACATCAGGACATCAGGGTGTCTTTTCCTTGGGCACGCCACAATAGCGGCGGTAAGTCCCATCTTTGAGGAGTGGTTGGAGAGGCGCCACGGAGTCCTCACCGTCCGCCTGACACAGGTCCTCACCGGACACGGTTGTTTCGGGAGGTTCCTGTTTCGCATAAGGCGGGAGGAAACGCCCGGGTGTTACCATTGTGTGGATCACCCGGAGGACACGGTGGAGCATACGGTAGAGGTATGCCCAGCTTGGGCGGCGCACCGCAGTGTCCTCGTGGAGGCGATTGGCGGCGCCGATCTCTCGCGTCCGGCCCTGGTCCAGGCCATGGTACGGAGCGAGAGGGAACGGAAAGCCGTCACCTCCTTCTGCGAAGCAGTAATGCTCGCGAAGGAGTAGGCGCAGCGCGTGAGGGAGAGAGCCTTGCGCCCTCACGCCCCCACTAGCCGCCGCAGGAGACGCCCTGGGCGTTGAGAGTCGCCTGCAGATTCCCGGCCACCGTAGGCGCGGGCTTGCGGACGGCGAGCAACGGGTAGCTCGCCGTCCGGTAAGGACCAGGCCCGGGTCGACGGCGCGTCGTGATTCACGCGCGACTCAAAGAGATGCCAGCACAAAGTGACGGGGTCCGATAGGGCCGACGCCTCAGGGTTGCGGGTCATTCTAAAGAGAAAACCGTGGCCCTGGCACAGGCAACTGAAGGAACACGGGTGGGTTTTAGTCAGCAAAAGTCTGACACGCCCTCCCGCTCCACCCCGAGCGGGAGAAGTCAATTGATGATTTCCCACCCAAAAAAAAAAAGGGTATCTTTTCATGGCCAATAAAAATAATGCTGAATCTGAATTAAAATCTCTATCTATAGGTTCCTTCTACATCTGTTTAGCCAGATAAACCTAGTGTTTATGAAGTACTAAGGTTCCCTTGCATGATGGAGTGGAAGAGTTGCATCACTGGTATTTTCGGCGAAAACTAGGTTTACTGCTGATTTTCGTCTTTGTTTAAACTCCTAAACCTAAACACATATAAGTTGCCGTCTAATTGATGATTCATAAAACTGATTATAGAACTCTATGTTCTCTAATTACGGTGGTCGGATTATACCAAGCTAAAAAAGCAGGTATCAGATAAAGCCGCCCTTCATATAAACTAGGTGTTTGTTAAATAAAAATAATAAAAAATCTCTTTTATTTACTTTAAACTATACTTATTCAAGACATACAATCATTGTACATAATTATTTTCCTTTTATTTTCTTAATAAATCCTAGATAATCTTTTATTTAAATATAATTTGTTTATCTAATTAAAAGAAACAAGCTGGTGCAGAGACAAAGCACTCGTTTCTAACATCATCGTGTTCCCACGGGACAATTAAAATAACATTCTAATACAGCATTTGGTCCTCAGCCTCAGCTTCTTATCTACTGCGATGTACGTGTAATAGGACTTGCCACCTATATGCGTAGATTGAATTCAGGCACATAGTATCGAAGGGTGGTAGCCAACAAATATCCCTTCTAGGGGAGTCTCATCTCGCAAACTTCTATTGCATACATTCCGTAGGCGTGTGCAAGTGCTCCCCTACACATGTATATTATCACTTGCAAACCGTTATCCAGAAGTAAATGCCGTAGTCTAGGTGGGTGTGCAGAATATTCAGTACAATGGTAAGTCAAGTCGTCAAGAATCCACAAAATCGCAAAAATGGCTTATAAATCCCACATTAGCCGTTGAACACAAACAATGGAATGAAAAATGACAAATATGTTGTTTGACATGACAATTTGACACTGACGTTCCATTTTCCGTTTCATGTTTTCAATACCGATATAACACAAAATAATTTTTATATTTTTTTGTACGGTATGTTTACATTCTAGTTACTCTTCATGTTTCGATTTAAATACTTTTAGTTTATTTAAAAGAAGGAAAAGGTGTAAAAAGGTAAATCATTAGTGTAGATTGGAATTTATTAATGGAATTCGCGAAAAACGTTCCGTTCGGAAACTGCACGCTATCTTATTTATAAATAAATTAAAATCATTAATAACTTTTAATTCCCATTACGTAGTAACTCAGTATTTTTTTCTAGAGAACTCCTAACTTGTAATTATAATTAATATAAACTTGCCCGTGAACGGTGCTCCGTTAATTTTTAAATTTCGCGGGTCCAACCTCGCCATCCTTATTTATGAGAGCTTAAACTCAAGTATACTAGATGGCGTCTCTTTCTCTCTTTCTCTTTCTATTATATACGAGTGAGTGTGCGTGCGAGTACCGCGTAAGAACTCCGTTCCTGACGAGAGCTCCCCGAACCCGTTTAAAAAATTAAATAATGGAAAATTTCAATGCAGGTGGGTTCAGAATCATGAACTGAATCCATTGTTATAGGTTCCGCGTTGATATCCTTGCCACCTATAAAAATCACTACAGTTTCATTATACATTTTGTTTTATTTGTGTTTATTTCTGGGCCGAGCTTGTATGGGACCGTTCTCCATCATCTTTGTAAAACAAGTCAAAATAAATAAAACTGTAGATCAAGTTTTAAAGTACCTTCAGTTTGCTTTGAAGTTTTAACCCGACTGCGTCATGAGGCCAATTTTCAGCCAGTCTATATAAATGTGGAAGTAGATGGCTGAAGTAGTGATAAAAAGATAGTTTCGTCTTCGTTTCTTTTTGCCTCTTGGCCTTTAGAGATAGCATTCTTGGAAGAATTATTAATACCACTTGCATAAGACCAGATTTTCTCTGTCAACATAGCTCTGACGTTCGACAGATTATGATGAGTCATTTGGTGACGTTAGAGTTGGCACTACCTACGGCCACCAACCCAAACTCACAGATTGGTTACTACGACCTAAGAAGCACGTGCACCCGAATAGTGCACGTGCATCTTAGGCTGTAGTAACTACTACTACGACTAGGCTATGGCAGGTTAAATCTGTAGAAGAAGTTTAGATACTTACAGAAAACTCTAAACACATGTCTGTCCTGCGCGAGACTCTTCGTATCTACTTACGTAGGTATAACATACAAACATTTCTTTTAAAACCTAAAAAAATAAAGTAGTCTTCGTGATAGATTAAACTACCTTACCTTACCTTACCTACCTACCTTGGAATTGATTGGAATTGATTGTCTAAGTACCTAGTTTTGGTGATGAATCTACACCAATATTATGAAGAGGAAAGATTTGATTGTTTGTTTGTATTGTATAGGCTTCGAAAATACAGGACCGATTTGAAAAATTGTTTTACCATTAGAAGCCGAAATTATGGCTGATGAACATATGCAACTTTTTTTTTTTTTGAAAACCATTCGCACAAAGTCGCGGGCGAAGTGCTAGTTTATTATACACTGGAAGAATCGTTAAGTTATCAATGCATAATGTTTCCACTGCTGGCACAAGCTTCATTTCTGTGAGAGGGAGTGGACCGTAAACATACCACGCGGGTCCAGTGCGGGTCGAAGGATCTCAAATGTCTTCGAATTTTGGATCTAGGACATGCCGTGAGATAACCTTCACGATGTTTTCCTTCACCTGTTTTGATATTTAGCAGTGGTGATAAAATAGTCTACATATAGTAAAGCGCCTGTCTTGGTCCGAACCACTGGGCCATGCTGCTTTAGAATGATGACACTATAATTACCCCTCATTAAAAAAATATGTTTCCACTTGAGAACCTCCCTTTTTTCGTTGGTGACCATGACCATGAAGCCACTTTTGCAAGGCATCAACTAAATTTATCACAATTCCCCTTTTTTCTTCCACATTTTCCGGTTCCGTGCGTAGGTACCTCATCTAGATGTATCAAGAGACTTTGACGATATCATCAACTCAACATGTGTTGATGACATAGCCATGGGTCATAATATGACAGCCATGAGTATTTATGACTTGGTTGTTCTTCGAAACAAAAGAACCTAAACTTAAATATTTCTGTTCATCAGAGTAATAAAGAATCCATAAAAGTGCTTCCTTATCTAGAACCTCGGTTTAGCTCGGATAATGCAAATCAAGTATTAAACTGCGATTTTCCTGATCTTGATGGTTATAGTACAAGGGCACTGTGTCGCAGAGGCCTAGCCTAGACATGCGACGCAATAACTTACCTACATTATTATGACGTGCATCATTAAAATGAGTAAGATTTGAAAAACACACTTAGGTACTTATGTTGAGTATTATAAATGTTTGGTAGAAAGGTGTTATACAAGGTGGACATGAAAATACTACAATAAATTAAACTTCGTATGTTTTACGACGTCCCCAGTCTGCCAACAAAAAATATTTATAGTTAATAGTCAAATGTCTCTTTACAGTTAATAGTTTAGTCACTATTATCTAGTCAAAGATTGGCTGAACCCATGGTCGGTCTATCACTACTATTTAGTTTGTTTGAAAAAAAAATACAGTTTATTATTTCAATGTTACAATTTATTCGATAGCTTCAAAACACTCCTATACATTCGTTTCATCAGTGTTTTAATTTATGGTTGTAATGTCGTCTTCACATTGTTAAATGTTTAATTATCGTCCTAGCGCGACCCCTAGTGGTATGGAATCGAATTCAGGCGTAAAGGTCGTATCATATAAACACAAAAGGAAGGGATCTATTACAATATTATTTGAAAGCAAACTCTTAGTTCGTTTAGTTTTACATTTAAATTGTTTATTCCATCGTACATTAATTGGAATCCATCATAAACACGAAGTTTATTACAGTTTTTTATTAATACTCATAGAAATCACGAGTACGCTGTTAAGTTTTCCCTCCATTTGGTCATGTGACTCACAGTAGACAGTGTTTTATAATTTAAAGATAGATTTAATAGTAAACTTTATTAAATAGGAGTTACATCTTGACTCCATCTTGTAATATGCTATGCTTTGTCATAGAGCATATATCAAACCATAGATAATCTAAGCTATTATAGAACACCTCCCCCTTAGGGGTAATAATAATAAACTTGTGAACAATATAAACAAATTAACAATAAATCTTATGCATGTGAATTCAGTCTCACCATCATTGGTCATTACAAATCTAAAATCTGTCTAGGCTTAACAATTCTGCCAGATCTAGTCTGATGCAAACTTGAACAATTATTAGGAATATCATCACAACTATTTTTACTTGTTTTATCAGGTGAAACACTTTGTGAACATCTCGGTAAACTTAGATGATAATCATTTTCGCTTACACCTACAAACCTATCTGTGGGACCAAAACTTACATTAGTTTGAGACTTTTTCATGTGATAAGTATTTCGTCTTACTGGTTTAGAATTACCACTTACTATGTAAGATCTAGGTTCTTTGGCTTTATTTAACACTATTCCCTTTTTCCAAATATTATCCTTATCAGTTTTGTATACAATTTGTTCCCCTATCTCAAAACTTTGTTCCTTTCTTCTAGCTTTCCTGTCATGAAAGTTTTTATTTACAGACTTTCTCATATTCAACAAAATATCAACATTTTTCTCTATCTTCGGTTCTAAAGCTATACTGCTAGTAGGTACGTTTGTTCTTAGGCGTCGACTATGTAAAATTTGTGATGGTGAAACCTGTAAGCCAGCTAAAGGCGTATTATTATAATGTAAAAGGGAATCTCTATAATCAATATTTTCATTATTAGATTTCTTTAACAAAGTCTTAGCAATATGAACAGACTTCTCCGCTAACCCATTACTCCTGTGGTAATGTGGACTACTAGTTACAATTTGTATATCTTTAGACCTATAATACTGTTTACACTCATATGACAAGAAGGGATTATTATCAGCAACTACAGTCTCGGGGTAACCAAACCTAGTAAATACTTCTTGCATTGCATTAGTTATTGATTTAGAACTCTTATCTAACAAAGGAATTAATTCAATCCAATGTGAGAGGTAATCAACTATCACTAAATATGATTTACTAGCAAATTCTAATATATCTGTCCCTACCTTACTAAATCTCAGCTTAGGTATCTTATGACATAACATAGGCTCATGATAATTCTTAGGTCTAAATTTCTCACATGTTCTACATTTAATAATTAAATTTTTAATATTCTCAGCCATACCTGTCCAATAAAATAGCTGTCTGGCTCTATTGATACTTTTATTTACCCCAGGGTGTCCTTGGTGAATTAAATTTAGCACATATGATCTCAATGATTCTGGTACAATTATTTTAGAACCCACAAACACTAATCCTGCCTCAACATAAATATCATCCTTAAGTTTGTAATATGGTTTACATTCTGAGGAAACCTTAGATTTATCAGGCCATCCACTAAAGTAATACTTAGTTATCTCTGTCAAAACTCTGTCTTTGCTACTAGCTACTCGAAATTGAATTTTCCTTTCTGAACTCATAGGTAAATGTACTGAAACTGAATGTACCATTTCCAACATCTCAACATCTTTTTCAATTAATTCTCTACTATTCCTTGATAGCATATCAGCAAAATGTATGAATTTCCCAGGCACATATACAAGATTTAAGCTGTATCTTAATAACTTTAACCTTAAACGTCTTAATCTAGGTGACCCAATCTTACTTATCTGTTTTGACATAATTGATAACAAAGGCTTATGGTCAGTTTGGACACTTATGGAGTTACAACCATATACATACTTATGAAATTTTTGTGTTCCATAATAAATGGCTAAAAGCTCCTTCTCAGTTTGGCTATAATTAATTTCAGCACTATTCATAGTTCTGGAAACACAGGCAACTAATCTTAAAATATTTTTATCATCTTTTTGAAACATACAGCACCCAATACCATTTTTAGAAGCATCACACTGCAAAATTATGTCTTTGTCAGTACAAAATGGGCTCAAAGCTGGTGCCTGAGAAATTTTGTTCTTTAAATGACTTAACATTTTCTCATGATGTGGCAACCACTGAAATTCTACATCTTTTTTTAAAAGTTTACATAAGGGTGACATTAATTCTGCCATCTCAGGTACATATCTCCTTACATAATTAAAGGATCCAATTAACCTTTGTAATTCTTCCTTAGAACTAGGTGACTTTAACTGTAATAAAGATTCTACTCTATCACCATCTACTCTCATGCCTTCCTTACTGAATATTTGACCAATATACTTAACTTCTCTTTGCTTGTACTGTATTTTATCTTTGTTAAAAACTGCTCCTATCTCTTTGGCTCTTTTTAGCAATTCATCAACAGATTTATCATGTTCAAACTCGTTTTCCCCCATAACTACAATATCATCGAACCAACATAACACATTAGGTATAGAACCAAAGTAAAATTCCATCTGATCTTGGAAAACTTCAGGTGCATTGGTTACACCATAGGGAAGAACCAAATATCTATACACTCCAAACGGTGTAGCGAAACAACATTTCCATGAAGCCTCCTCAGTAAGCGGGCAATGATGGAATCCTTCTGATAGATCAAAAACCGAAAATACTTCCATGCCTCTTAACTTTGAAGCCACTTCATCAACAGTAGACATATGTTTTGGTTTTCTTATAACATATCTATTTAAATCTGTAGGGTCTAAACACAATCTTAACTTCTTATTTTGTTTTTCAATAATCACAATTCTATTAATACAAGCTTCAGAATCAATTTCCTCAACTTTCTTTATAGCACCTCGCTTAACTAACCTGTCTAACTCACATTTCAAGGGTTCAGACAAAGCTAAGGGAACCTTAACTGGTGGATTACAAATAGGTTCATGTGGAATTGTAGGAATTTTACATTTATTTGGAAATCTACCATATCCATTAAATACTTCAAAATGTTTGGATACAAACTTAGACTTATTGTCATTATCATAACTTACTACTGACACCTTTTGTACCCTTTTTAATAGATTCAATTTAATACAACCAGGTAACCCTAATAACATATTTTGGCTTTCAACAAGCATAAAATTTTCACAACATTCAATATTTTTATACTTACACCTTAAATTAACCATACCTAATGGTTTTATTTTGGTACCTTGGAATCCTTCTAATTCAGTTTGAACCGGAGTTACCTGCAATTTAGTATTAAGACTTTTAAAAACTTTCCATGGCATAACACTAACATCTGCACCAGTATCAAGACGACACTTCACATTGGCATTTTCAATTATTATATTCTCGGTCCACTGACCATTATTGACCATACCGCAGAATAATGACGACTCTGGCGAAGAATCTTCATAATGTTCCTGAATATTATGCACTCTTCTGACTCTGCATGACACTGCAAAATGATTTAAATTTCCACATTTACCACACTTTTTCCCATAAGCTGGACATTGTCTAGGTCCATGTGTTGTTTGACAACGATTGCAATTAAACTTCTTCTCTTCTTTGTAACTTGCATTTTTGTGATTACTCTTGGTTTTTACTCTGTCAATTTCATAACTATGAGCTGGATTCATTATCTTCACCTGTTCTTTACTTTGTTCTGCAGTTCTGCATAAATCTGCAGCTTTGTTTAGAGTCAAACTTTCTTGTCTGAGTAAATGTTCTTGCAAGTTTTTGTCAGATATACCGTGAATTATTTTGTCCCTTAGCAGTTGATCCTCAATGGTCTCCATTGTGCTATTGTAATTGCAAGTACTGATTAATCTAAAAGATTAATCAGTACTTGCAATTTAATTATCTAATCAGTTAAAAAATTATCAAACTTTTCGTCCTGCTGCTGTTTCCTCTCATTAAACTTAAAGCGTTCAAAAACTTCGTTCACTCTAGGTCGAACATACTTGCTAATCGCGTTTATTAAATTTTCATATTTCACTATTTTCTCACTAGACACCGGAAGGGTTGCAAGAATTCTGGCGGACTCCAAACCCATCATGTTCCTCAACAGAGCAACTTTTATATGGTCTGCGGCTTCATCTTGACCAATTCCAATTAAATAATCGTGAAAACATTGTTTCCACAATGGCCACTCATCGCCGGCATTACTCGACCGCATGTCAAAATTTGGCAAAACTTTCATACAATTCTCCATAATTACTATAATACTTCTTGAACAGTTACTAAAACTAATTGCGACAATACTTTTCTTTTCTTTTACGGCTGCGCCATGTTTTATAATTTAAAGATAGATTTAATAGTAAACTTTATTAAATAGGAGTTACATCTTGACTCCATCTTGTAATATGCTATGCTTTGTCATAGAGCATATATCAAACCATAGATAATCTAAGCTATTATAGAACAGACAGTTGTCAATCTCTTGACATTATTCTAAAACACCATGTCTCTTTCAATAACAGTGTTGCAAATAATCGTAATTTAATCATAATGCTTAATATTGTTACAACAAGAATGAAAAGTAAATTTAAAAATAAAAATAATAACGGGTTTAGACGGTACCTCAGACTGCCCCATAAAACATTCAACCCATTAGTTGACCGGTCGGTTTTGACGGCCAGTTTACTCAAGGTTAAGTACCATCTGGACTGCCTGTCTACTTGTTTGGGCAGTCCAGGTGGTTATTTCCTAGTTTGGCGTATCCACCCTCGCTCTTTGCGTTCAGTCATACAATAAGGTAATTTTTCACTACGAGAGCTGCCTGCTTTGGACGCCCCTGCCTCTATGCCCGGGTACACGTGGCTAGACAAGCTAGTGTGGCTTACACGAAGCTATTACATTTAAATCCAGCAATAGCATTGCGGTGATTTAGTCCGTAAAGTAATATGTTCCGATTTGTCCGGTCACACGAGGCTAGTAGGTACACAAGCCCGGATAATAACAGCTACTAGCTCAAAAATAGGACCCCATCCTTTTTAACTATAACACTAGTTTTTTATCTTTCTCACTAGAAAACTAGCCCAAATATGAGGATAGTTCTGTACACACGAGGCGGGAGTGACTAGCTTGCGAGCGTACTAGCATTGTGTTTCTATCCTAGCTTCAAAAACTAGCCTCGTTAAAGAGCAATCAAAGATCAACATTTTAGACGTAGAAGGTAACAATGAATTATAAACCATAATATCCAAAGGCTCATTTAGCGTAAAATTGTAGGTCTTATAATAGATTCAAGGCTTGTAATAACAGGCTTTTCTGTATGTCAAACTGTTGGCAATGAGTATTGCAGTCTGCACTGAGGATGTGAGGAGTTAAGCGGATGATATTACATGCAGTTGATTCAATGAAATAGGTGAGAGTGAATTAATTTAGGATAAAAATGTTGTTCGGTTAATTTGAGGTGGTGGTAGAATTTGATCGAAGTTTGATGTCATATTTAAGCACATCTGGATTGAGTTGTTAGTCGAACGCAATGCTAATGAAAAAAGGGAGGTTTATAATAATAAGGGCGAATTTCACCAAACTTTTATACCGAGAATAAGTAAATAATAATAAATATTAACAACCCTTTTTTTTTTTTTTTTTTTTTTTTTGTGTGGGTAATCATCAAATGACTTCTCCCGCTCTGGGTGGAGCGGGAGGGCGTGTCAGACTTTTACTGACTAAAACCCACCCGTGTTCCTTCAGTTGCCTGTGCCAGGGCCACGGTTTTCTCTGTGGAATAACCCGCGACCCTGAGGCGTCGGCCCTATCGGACCCCGTCATTTTGTGCTGACATCTCTTTGAGGCGCGCGTGGAACACAACGCGCCGTCGACCCGGGCCTGGTCCTTACCGGACGGCGAGCTACCCATGGCTCGCCGTCCGCAAGCCCGCGCCTACGGTGGCCGGGAATCTGCTTGCGATTCCCGACGCCCAGGGCGTCTCCTGCGGCGACTAGGGGCGTGAGGGCGCAAGGCTCTCTCCCTCATGCGCTCCGCCTCCTCCTTTGCGAGCATTACTGCTTCGCAGAAGGAGGTGACGGCTTTCCATTCCCTCTCGCTCCGTACCATGGCCTGGACCAGGGCCGGACGCGAGAGATCGCCGCCGCCAATCGCCTCGGCGAGGACACTGCGGTGCTCCGCCCAAGCTGGGCATACCTCCACCGTATGCTCCACCGTGTCCTCCGGGCGATCCACACAATGGTGACACCCGGGCGTTTCCTCCCGCCTTATGCGAAACAGGAACCTCCCGAAACAACCGTGTCCGGTGAGGACCTGTGTCAGGCGGAAGGTGAGGACGCCGTGGCGCCTCTCCAACCACTCCTCAAAGAGGGGACTTACCGCCGCTATTGTGGCGTGCCCAAATATTAATAACCCTGAGAATACATTTTGAATTTTTAATCAAGTGTTAGTAAACAAGACGATACGATGACACGTGTAACTTACAGCAGTGAATTACATATGGACAGTCCACTCTGTCAGCAAACATTTTCAGAACCCTGCTGGCCATGACTCGAGTCAGTATTGCTGCGCCCTTGCGCAATATTGTGTAAAAACAATCAAAATGCGCCGCCGCAAACTCCTGACGCCATGGCAACCCCATCAGTTTTCTAAACACGTCATTAAATTGGACACAAAGGGCTCCATACGACGTCTGTTATTAAAAAGGCCAATTTTATTGCAGACTATTTTTTTTTTTTTATCAGTGAATGCGGATGAAAATGTTTCAAACAGTTAAGAACAGTCTCTTATGACTGTTGTAGCGACGATGGTTGAGGAAAGTACCTGCCCTATCACAAAAATCCCTCCTGCATATGTCGTGATTGACTGCTTAGCTGCATTTAAATGGTTATATCTTTAAATATCTGCAATATTCTCATCTTTTGACTACTATAGAAGAATACGAATAAATTGCAATATTGCTAATCCCTCTTAGCAAATAGTGTACTACTATAGAGCCTACGTACAAACTGACCTCATTTCTGAGGAATGACTACGCAAAATCGGAACAAAATCTATCCGGTAGTTATTTGTGATGCTGAGACATACATTCAGACAAAAAGAAAAAAATCCAACAAAAAAAAAACGGCTGTAGAATCGTTTCCAGACTTTGCAAAAATACTTAAAAAAATGGAGTTTAAACATCGCTACGATGTTACTACGAGTATATGTAAACATAATTTAAGTGCAATGGGAACGTTTTTAATATTTCTCTTAACATTATACATAGTGGTGGAAAAAAACAGCTCAATCATGAATCACTCATTTGTATTCTTAAGAAGAAACGTGAAACATGCGTTATTCACAACAGTAGGTAGCAGGTAAAAAATATAATGACCATTAGTATGCTCTAGATCGCGTGGGGATTTACAAAAGTAAATATTCTTTTATAAACTTTACTTTTTCTAATGTAACATCTAGAATAAACTTCCGGAGTTAAGTACCTGTATTTATAGCCATAAATATGCCAATTTGTCTTTACAATTAAGTAGGTTTTTACAAACACAAAACTAGATGGGATCGGCGTTTTTATCTGACTAATATGAGAAGAAATGCCGAAACAAACTCGTCAAAGTCTCTTTTAAAGTCCAGACATAATCTTGGTCAGATCGTGTGAAGACCATGTAGATTGGTGTCTGAAATGGTTTTTTGAGGAAAGAACCACACAGATTGAGCAGTGGCGTGCCGGGTCAAAATTTGGGCAAGCCGACAGATTTTTACGAAAAAAAGCAGCCAACTGAGATTGGATTGGCTGATTATCTTATAATATAATGTTGTTCATGGTTTTTTTTGTAGTACTAACACCATTATATCGTTTATTTATTTTTATCCTTATTTAGCTAAATTTTTAAATATTTTTATAAAACAACTTATTTTTTTTTTGTTGAAAATATAAAAAATTGTTTTCCACCGGTAGCTTGGACCCTCCAAGCTACCGGTGGTTAGGGCTCCAGAGACGGGAACCTCCTCACAATGCGAGCCGTATCGAGGAGTACTGCCTTCTGAATCAGGCCCTTGATCCAACCGCTTAACGAAAGCCTCGAGAGATGTTGGTCTTAATCACCAGTTAAGATACAGTTTTTTTATTTTTTTACGCAACATGATTCAGCAAATTATGTAGGTATACTTTCCATAAATTATCAACATTCCTAACACTCGGTGAACGGTAAATAGCAAGAACCATATTTTGATTTTTAAGTGTTACTAATAGACTTTTACTGTCAAAACTTTTACAGTCCAAAACAACTATCTACGTGTTGTATAAATATCGTATACATCCGTTATAGGAAGATTGTGAACACGACGCAACCAGCACTCCGTTTACACTATTAAATCCCAGTCCACACTGGACCTACCCAAAAAAGTAGGCGGCATACCAGCCAGGATTCAGTTAATATTTTTTTTTTATTATTATTTATTAATTTTATTTATTAATTTCAGACAACAATGTGGTCCATTTTGTTAGTAAACTCCTTAAAAACTTAAGTGTTAGAAAATAAGATAACAAAAAACACAGTCGCAATTTTTGAGTCCGAAGCAGGTTGCGCAGAGAACGATCACTTCACGGTGGCAAACCCTGATTGACCATCATCCCCACAAAATGCCTCAGAATGGGGGATTCTCCGCCACTGTTTTCAGGATGATAATGTTACTGACCCGTGTTCGAAACATCAGTGATGCAACTTTTTTGCGCATGACTGCGTGAAATCCGTCAGTTCGGTTCTGCGAGAACATCTCTGATGCACTACAGAACCGGGGCAGTCTCAACAGCATCCTAAAAACATTAATATATTGGACGCGCAAGGCATCTAGCGATCTTTTGGCATAGCAGACCCATAGACCCCCCGCATACAAACTTTGACAATACGCCTTGAATAGGGTGATTTTGACTTGGTCGGTACAACGGGAGAATCTACGGGCCAACATATTACCTCGGACCGCTAGTACCCTACGTTCCCTCTCGATGTCTACATTATCCTTAAGGTCATCGGTAAGTATGTGCCCCAAGTACTTAAATTGGTTCACTTTAGTTATGCTCATGCCATTTAGGGTGAAATTAGGTGTATGATCTGGGCACTTACCGGCGGCCCTAAAGACCATGTACTGACACTTCTTGACATTGTAGACAAGTCAATGCGCTTCAGCGTATCTTTCACACACCTTCAGCATATCTCTGATAGAACCCTCAGTCGGGCCCAGCAGTACCTTGTCGTCCGCGTAGCTGATGTTGTTAATATTAACACCACCAACTCGGCAGCCGACACGCATACCGCTGAGCTCCTCTAGGAGATCATTGACATATAGGTTGAAGAGTCCGGGAGACGTCAACCCCCCTGCCTCACACCACACTCCAACCCATATGGCTCAGAGAAAGCTCCAGACCACTTGACACTATTTGTCTGATTCGCATACCAATACCGCAGGATTTTCAGAACTTCCTCCGGTACATTCCTGTCCCCCAGCTTTCTCCAAAGCGCATCATATGACACCAGGTCGACGGCTCTGGAAAGATCCAGGAAACAGGCGTTCACCGTCGTTTTGCGTTCTGTGTAATACTGGACAGTATTCTTTAGACTCAGCATGGCACTTTCGGTCGACAGTTCAGGTTGAAACACAAACTGTGCGTCGTGCAAACTTAAATATTTTTTCAAGTATGAGTTAAGCATACTGTCCAGTATTTTAGCCAAGGTGGTCGCCAGAGAAATCGGACGGTAGTTTCCTCTGTCCGAGATGACCCCTGTCCTGTTTTTAACAATAGGTACAACTATAGTTCGCATTAATTCGGCTGGCAAGAACGAATGACTAATGCACATTGCATAGAACCAGGAAAGAATCCTCGGCAGGTGCACACCCGCAAATTTGAAATGTTCAATGCTGAGTCCGTCGTGGCCGGGGGACTTACCTCTGCTCATGTTTCTAATGGTGATAATGGTTCTAATTTGAATGGTAATGGTTCTAATGTTTTGCGTAATGACTTTTAAAGTTTTACCAGCAGATGAGATTAGAGATGAGCATTCATCAACGCTGCAGGTAGATGCATTAGCCACCGATAAAATATCAACGTCTGTAGATATATCACTATTTATGTTACTGAATTTAAGACTAAGCCACCGGTAAATCTAAATTATCGACTTAATACTCAAGTGTTGTTGTGAATTGTAATTTAATGGGGAAAACCGGTTTTTTTGGCTTCTACAAACGTACCGCTGCTGCTGATTGAGTGGACTTGTCCAGTCAGTGCACGCATTTGTCAGTAATCATGCGGCTCAATTCAGAATTTAAGGAGCTCAACGATCCGATGAACAATACCAAAGAAAAAACATTTGTGTAATACATTAGCATAATTAAAGCTGACGTACTAAATCAAAAGAAAAGGTCAGTGCCTCCTATGCTAATGCTTTTAATTTTAATGTTATTCCTTTTTATTAAACCTGGTTGGAAAGAAAAAGGGAAACAGGTAACCACAAGAGATCGTTTAACACTTTTAAACTCCACCTACTTTTCATAGACCCCATACGCCATACCGCCATACATGGTTCTTCCAGGAGGGTCGAGTGAACCCACGAGGAGGGTCATCGGCATTAGGTTTGAAACCGTATTTTAAAACACTATAAAACGAAGTAAAATAGCGTTTTGTGGGGGTCTTCTTACTATATCTAGTATATCTGGGGGTATTTAAATATACTAGGGGTGGGGTAGTAAAATAATAGAAAATAGTTTTTGTCGCCATTCTAAAGAAATGTAATTGTTGCAATTTGTTTCAGTAAATTTTAAAAGTAATTTTCATCACAAAATTTAAATCCGGCCATGTCATTTGCATAACAAAATTTAAATTTTATGCGATTGCTTATCAAAAATTCTAAATCTGCATCCGTTTCAATCAAACTTTTTCGGACTCGAACCAGAAATCGGCCACGTGTTTGGCGCCATCACTATCGTCTATCTATCAGTTCCAGTAATGTGCAAACGGCAGGACACGCAGGACACGAAATTAAGTGTCCCATCGTTTGTGGAACAGCCCAGAATTTGCACACCAAGGCGGATTTGTCTACGAATCTTCACATGAACAGGGTTTCCTTGTTTCGGCCAACCTGGGTCCGGAGTCTGTTAAAAGACTTACAGCCAAGGCAACTCGTGTCGTGTGGGAGATCCTCACCAGGTGGATCGCATGCCAGTGAGTGAGAATACACACTTTAAAAAGCTGTTCCGGCTTTGTAGCCTTTGTGGGAAGAAAATCTTGTCATGCAAACTGTGTCGTGTGTCGGAGACCATGTTGGCTCTTTTACTGGAGCTTGCCGCCGCTCTGCCAACTTCTGGTGGCGCTATTCCTGCTAGTGGATACAGTGGGCAAAATTTGATAGGTACACCACAGACTATCATTTCCATACTTTAGGGTTACGGATCGTTATTGGTAATCCTCCCATCCATAGGTAGCAAGGCAACGGTAACGTCGCTCACGAAACGTTTTTATAGGAACACTTTTGGGTTACGAATCGTAGACAATTCTACCATCTGTAAGCAAAACGAATCGTTTTTCGAATATAGGAACCGGGCATTATTTAGTAATTTTGGTGTCGAGTCTGTGTTCTGTGCGGTTTTGTGTTATTTCGCACTCCTTATTATTTTGTGTTTATCCGTACTCTACAGTACACTTATTTTCAAGTGAAAGACACTTCAATTTAAAAATACCACAGATAAAAAATATACCACATAACCCCCAAAAATCATTTTGCGTAACTTTTTTATCCTCTTGACGTATAAAAATGATATTGACCGTACTAAGTTACATATAAATATGCAAATGATACGACATAATATATGTATGTGTAATAACGTTTTAAAAGATATTTATAGAGGATCCCTTATTTTCGCATAATGTTTGTTTTATTTTTACGTATTTATTTTCATATTTCATGCAAAAGTTTTCCTAGCTGCGGGAGCGAGCGAAACGAGCTCGGATCTTGGGGCACCGCGACTCAGACCAGTTAGGTTATTTTTTTAATCACCCAGAGATGGGAGCCCTGCCAAGCGGGGCTTCGTCGACTACGACTTGTTATTATTGCTTGCTTACCCTCTATTAGGGCGATTTTTTTCCGATATCATTCAATACATTTTAAATCCTTAATAATTAAATAAATAAATAAAACTACACACCTCGGGCAGCGGGGCGGAAAGTTGGTGGGCGACTATAACAGTGCCTACAAATTTTATAAGAGCAGTATAGTACAAAAATGTCTATTGGTGTCTTAAATTTTAGAATTTAATTATTATGCGTATTTGTTATGCCTTAAAAATTATGTTTTATTATCATTATGCGTAAATAAATGTATGCTGAAGAATGTTATGCTTGAGCATTGTTATGATTAGTGTAATTTTGCTTAAAAAAATATGCGTAAGCTTTTATGAGTTATTAATGTTATACGTAAATATAATAAGGATAAATAATTGTAGGCCTTGTTATATTATATGTCTTATAACTTTATGCAAATGGATAGGGAACCTATTTCTAGTAGTATTTATACGAAAAAAATCATAATTTGTCAAAAACTATGCGGCATAAATGTAAATAAAAAAAAATGATTTAAGAAGTACAAATGAAGCCCTCTACCATGTGATACCTTATACTTTCGTGCAACTACTTCAGACCTATTTACCTCACTTTAAAATTAAACACCCATTTAGGCTCGTATTTACATTAATTTTAAATTTGACAGTCGAACGTACTGACAAACTAAGTCACCACGTGTTATTTTTAACATTTTGATACGATTCTATTTTTCTTGTGTTTTGTACTCTCCAAATAAATATTTTTAGTGAATTTTTGTAACCATGGAAATGGTTTTCGACCCCTGAAATTTGGGATTTCTGATAACCATTATTTTTTTAATCAAAATTGTTTTTATTACAAAACCAAAGGCTTAGGAATCTTGTTAAAATATGCAACAGATTTTATTGTTATCGTTTATAATGGTGTATTCGCAACGAAAAACCTACATTTATAATGAGTTCTCCGCCAGGGCTCCTGGCATCCGACTGAATGAGCCCTCCAGGCATTGAATGTGTTAAATGAGTTCGAAGATAAGGGTAAAAAACTTTTGAATCTTTCAAGGAATTAGGGAATTCGTCAAAAAGTTTCTCGAAACTGTGAATACAAGAGGCTGGATGCTCTGAGGGATGAATGCAGGAGTTAATTAAGTTTTCAATGAAAAAACATTCTTTTAACGCCAGTGTACTTTGCTCATTTGGGTACTATGAGTTTAGGTACTTTAGGAGAGGTACCTATGTCAATTAAAGAATAACATATTTCAAATATAATAGACAATTATTAGGGGATCGTTTAACGTTACCACATTTTTAAAATTGAACCATTTTTAAAATTCGTAATAGCGTTTAACTCACATTTTTTTGCCATAATTCTATAATTACAAGAAAAGGTTACATTTCCGAACCATGTAGGGCACAGAGGCTACAGTACCTTCACTGCTCACTGAATATTGATTATGCTGAAACACGTTTCTTGACACTTGGTTGTTAATTCAACAGTCGTGGTTAATACTCGGTAGTTATATTAGCGCTCGTGCCTTAACACCTAAACATATGACGTCAAGTTAGGATAATCGTTTCTTGTTTCCCCTGATCCGGGGATCAACTGGAAAAGCAGCGATTTTATGTCGATTATGCAACCGATGTAGTCGAAAATAAAGCTGGCCGTTATCCTAAACCCTATAAAATAATAAGAATTAACATACACTTGGGAGCAAATAAATCGAGCCACTTCCTTTTTCACGCATTATGGTTATTATTTTTGGTATTATGGAACGCATCGATTCGAAACATATATCGCCTAAAAGGGTATTTAATAACCTTTACAATGAGGGTAGTTAGTTGTCAAAATTTCATTTTAATTAAAGTTTAAAGGGTAGAATAAAATTATCGCATTTAATTTGCTTATGACATTTTTATTGTACTCTGTTAAGAAAAGATTAAAATTGTGGTTTTTGTTAATCATACCCATATTACTTGTTATTGTTGTCTTTATCTGTGTCTGTGTAATCAAAATAACCTGATAAAATGGATACTACACCGACGGAAGCTGCCCAAGTTGTAGCTTTACTTGAGGTTGGACACGGACAACGTGAAGTGGCACGCAGACTTCATTTGAGTCGTTCAAAGGTACAGCGGGTATACCGCAGGTATCTGGAGACTGGTGCTTTTGTTCGGCGACCTGGAACTGGCCGACCACGGGCAACAACAAAACGTGACGACCGCTTTATTGCAACCAATTCGTTGCGCGACCGTGGACTTAATGCTGTTCAGCTACAGCAAGCGTTACGTGACGTTCGAGGTGTCGCAATCAGTAGGTGGACAGTGAGACGAAGACTAAAGGAACGAAATTTAACATCACACAAACCAGCAACTGGCCCAAAATTGACTGTAGCTCATCGCCGATCTCGCTTGGAGTTTGCTCGAGAACACATTAATTGGACGTTAGAAGACTGGAGGTCAGTTTTGTTTTCTGACGAGTCAAGAATCTGTCTTTTTAGCAATGACGGGAGAAACCGAGTGTATAGACGTCCTGGTGAAAGATTTGCCCAATGTTGCATTCGAGAAACTGTGAGTTTTGGTGGTGGTTCTTGTATGGTGTGGGGAGGAATTTCTCTAGACGGAAAAACGGAACTTGTCTTCGTCGACCCCGCCAACGATGGCAGTGGTAGACGTGGATTAACAGCTGACCGAAACATAATGACATTCTTGAAGACCACGTAATGCCGTATGCTGGTTTTGTCGGAGAAAATTTCTTGTTTATGCATGACAATGCGAGACCTCATACCGCGCAGATCGTTACGGAATACTTGTCTGCGATCGGGATTCAACAAATGGTATGGCCAGCACGAAGTCCCGATTTGAACCCGATCGAACACCTATGGGACGAGCTAAAACGGAGAGTCCGAGCCAGGGTTCCCGCTATTTCATCCATTCCCGAGCTTAAAGTCGCTGTGCTTGAAGAGTGGGAGAACATCCCACAATATGTCATCGTAACTCTGATCAGATCGATGACTAATAGGCTACAAGAATGCATCAGGGCACGGGGGGGTAATACCAGTTATTAAGAATATTTTTTTTGCAATAATTTTGTTTTTTATTGTTTTTATGGACTGTTTTAGCCCTACTAAATTTTCTATCAAAATTACCATTTTTCTTGCAGAGCCAATAATTTATCATTCAATAAGGTTATTATTCAATAATTTACCCTCATTGTTAAGGTTATTAACTTAACTTTTAGGCGATATATAGTTCGAATTGATACGTTCCATATTCCCAAAAATATTTACCATTTTAAGTGAAAAAAGGTAGTGGCTCGATTTATTTGCTCCCAAGTGTATTATAAAATTAATTTTGGATATTTTCAAGTTTTTCTTTATTTTGTTTTATTTTGCCGTGGGTTTGGAAAACATCAATCTTACTAAGATCGACGTTTTTGTTTACATTTAAAATGCAGTACAATGAAGTATTACATGAGATATACTTCGTTATGTTTAATGTTAAAAGCATTAAAATTTTAAAACAGGGGATGCGTATAGGTACTGTACTTAGGATTTCGATTTGCCATAGATAGTTCCGCGCCGCCGTACAATGTATCAAAATAATGGTTAAGGTTCAACGACCCGCTAACTTGGCATAGCGTATCTCTTTTACGATCAAATGTAATGAGAGGACGTCAACGATTTTTATTAGAATGGTTTGTCAAGCAGGCCGAATTTGTGGAACGAAATATCGCCGCCAATAAACACCAGCCGATCTATTCTGTAAAATCCTCACCGTGAAATCTTAAGTTAAGGTTGCACTTGTTGATATTTTATCATGCAAACTTCGAGAGGGTATTACGATACATACACATCTACCAGAAGAGCTTATGAAAAGCGTGGTGGTTCCTGTGATAAAAAATAAAACCGATGAAATAGTGGACAAAACCAACTATAGGCCCATCTCCTTGGCCGCTTTAATTGGAATCTGCTTGAGCGCCGGCTTGGTGATTATTTAAAGTTGAGTGATGCTCAGTTTGGTTTTAGGAAGGCGCTATCAACTGAGACCGCTATCCTGCCACCTAAGCAAACGGTCAGGTATTACACAGATAGGGAAACGCCAGTATATCCCAGATAAGCCTGAAACTATTATTATCTGAAATCTTAAAAAAAAAATGTTTTGATTTTATAGACCCCATAGAATATTTAAAAAAAAAGCTGATAAGATGATTTTTTAAAAAAAAAAAGGCTTTCAGGGAAACAGCCATGCTATATGTAAGACAGTAGTATCCTACTGTCCTATATAAGGGGAAATAAAAGATCAGATGACGAAATAGAATGTAATTGTAAAATAAAACAAGAAATAGGTACAAAAGCTTAATTAAAAAAGTATATTTTTAATAAGTAACTATAGATTAGGAAAATTATTTTTGAATGATATGTTTCAAAACACTTGACACACACTCCAACATCACATTTTTTGCAGCGTGACAAACATTTCTTATAACATTGACGGCAGCGTGTTAGCTTGGATTGAGGAATAACCAGGTGATTGATTTGTTATTTTCGACTATCAGCATGTTCATGTTGGGAGGATTGGCTTAGCCCTCTTTTTTGCATTTTTAGGATTCTGTAGCCAAGGGGCAGAAAACGGATTGATTAAGAAAACAAACGACTGTATTGATTGCATTCATAGATAATATTGCAGTAGAACAATCAACTACCTAACTGTTAGAAATATATTTAATCCAAAAGCGTTTCTTTCAACTAGAAAATAACACGAGAAAGAGCTTTACGTGTATATGCTATATTACAAGTAAAACATAAATAATATCATCTATAACTATAAGGAAATCGATGAAGAAGAAACTTTTATAATATACATCGGTGAAAAATTACAATGACCCGCGCATATACTCGTATGGTAATCTCACAGAATGTTTTCTGAGCAAGAATTTGTAGGTGAAAAATGTTGTTTCAATTTGAACAAATAAATTTTACTCAAATTGTACTTAATCAATCCTCGTTACCACATTATGTTGACAAAGCGACTGTGTGTGTGACTGTGAAGTGGACTTATCCAGTCAGTGCACGCATTCGTCCGTAATCATGAGGCTTCATTCAGAATTTACGGAGCTCAACGATTCGATGAACATTACCAAAGAAAAAACATTTGGGTAATACATTAGCATAATTAAAGCTGACGTACTAAATCAAAAGAAAAGGTCGGTGCCTCCCATGCTAATGCTTTTTATTTTAATGATACTCCTTTTTATTAAACCTGGCTGGAAAGAAAAAGGTAAACAGGTAACCACAAGAGCTCGTTTAACACTTTTGACTCCACCTACTTTTCATAGACCTCATACGCCATGCCGCCATACATATTGCCAGTAGTCGCTCCAGGAGGGTCACCAGCATAACGTTTGCGCTAAAGTGAAACCTCGAGGAGGGTCATCGGCATTAGGTTTGAAACCGTATTATAAACACTATAAGACGAAATAAAATAGTGTTTTATGGGGGTCTTGTTGCTATATCTAGTATATCTAGGGGTATTTACATATACTAGGGGTGGGGAAGTAAAATAATAGAAAATACGAAAACGAATAAAAAGTATAATCGCTCTCTGTGTTTCCTAGACACCAACCTCTTCCGAAATTTTGATGCAATGTATTTTTTTTCATGAAATGAAAAAAATTAATAAAAAAAAACGTGATTTAAGCTAACAACTTCAGTAATTATTTTCTTTCAAATTTACTTTAAAATACATGATATAAGCTGTTACATTTAATCATGTATGTTCTTAAAATGATATTTACTCGTATTTTGTAACACCTGATTAACGTTCAGTCTCCTATTATAACCTTGATCTTTGCTAATGATTTCAATAAGCCGCCAAAGAGCAAGTCAGACTTGCGCACTCAGAGTTGGTAAGAAAAATATTTTTAAATTAGCATAACAAAATTAAAATTTTATGCCATTGCTTATCAAACATTCTAAATCTGCATCCGATTCAATCAAACTTTTCGTGTGTCGTCAATCTAAATGGACTCGGACCAGAAATCGGATACGTGTTTGGTGCCATCACTAGCGTCTATCTATCAGTTCCAGTAATGTGCAAACGACAGAACACGCAGGATTAAGTGTCCCATCGTTTGTGGAACAGCCAGATTTTGCACACCAAGGCGGAGTTGTCTATGAAAGAGTGTCCATGGAGTTTCTTGCCCGTTCTTCTCCATAGGTACCTACTGCGCTTTGGAATGGGCAACTAGATTCATATTTCTGACTGACCGAGTCCTTGACAATTCAAAATTGCCTGTAAATGGTTTAATTGAAATAAATGATTTGAGTTTGAGTTTGTGTTCTTGAGTTCTGTCTTCACTTGAACAGGGTTTCCTTGTTTCGGCCAACCTGGGTCCGGAGTCTGTTTAAAGACTTACAGCAAAGGCAACTCGTGTCGTGTGGGAGATCCTCAGCAGGTGGAACAAGGTATGGGTGTAGAAGCACTGTATCGCTTTAATTTTTCTTTAGATCGCATGACAGTGAGTGAGACTACTCACTTTAAAAAGCTGTTCCGGCTTTGTAGCCTTTGTGGGAAGAGAATCTTGTCATGCAAACTGTGTCGTGTGTCGGAGACCATTTTGGTTCTTTTACTGGAGCTTGCCGCCGCTCTGCCAACTTCTGGTGGTGCTATTCCTGCTAGTGGATACAGTGGGCAAAATTTTGTAGAAACACCACAGACCATCATTTCCATACGTTAGGGTTATGGATCGTTATTGGTAATCCTCCCATCCGTAGGTAGCAAGGCAACGGTAACGTCGTTTACGAAACGTTTTTTATAGGAACACTTTTGGGTTACGAATCATAGACAATTCTACCATCTGAAAGCAAAACGAATAATTTTTCGAAAAGGAACCGGGCATTATTTAGTAATTTTGGCGTCGACTCTCTGTGCGGTTTTGTGTTATTTCGCACTCTTTATTATTTTGTGTTTATCCGTACTCTACAGTGCATTTATTTTCAAGTGAAAGACATTTCAATTTAAAAATATACCACATAACCCCCAAAAATCATTTTGCGTAACTATTACATTACGTTTTGTGTAACTAGTATGTATAAAAATGATATTGAATGCCGTACTAAGTTCCATTTAATATTAAAATGACACGATATAATATATGTATGTATAATAACGTTATAAAAGATATTTCTAGGGGATCCCTTATTTTCGCATAATGTTTGTTTTATTTTTGCTTATTTATTTTCATATTTCATGCAAAAGTTTTCCTAGCTGCAGGAGCGAGCGAAGCGAGCTCGGATCTTGGGGCACCCTGACTCAGACCAGTTAGGTTATTTTTTAACCACCCAGAGATGGGAGCCCTGCCAAGCGGGGCTTCGTCGACTACGACTTGTTATTATTGCTTGCTTCCCCTCTATTAGGGCGATTGTTTCAGAAATCATTCAATAAATTTTGAACCCTTAAACATTAAATAAATAAATAAACTACACACCTCCGGCAAATTCAAATCAAAATCGTTTATTTTCGGCGGCGGGTGCCTAAAAATGTTATTAGAGCAGTATAGTACAAAAATGTCTATTGGTGTCTTACATTTTAGGATTTAATTATTATGCGTTTTTGTTATGCCTTTAAAATTATGTTTTAATATCATTATGCGTAAATAAATGTATGCTTAAGAATGTTACGCTTGAACATGATTAGTGTAATTTTGCTAAAAAAATTATGCGTAAGCTTTTATGCGTTTAATGTTATACGTAAATATAATAAGGATAAATTATTGTAGGCTTTGTTATACTATATGTCTCATAACTTTATGCAAATGGATAGGGAACCTATTTCTAGTAGTATTTATACGAAAAAAAATCATAAATTGTCAAAAACTATGCGACATAAAAGTAAATAAAAATAAATAAAAAAAGTACAAATGAAGCCCTCTACCATGTGCAACTACTTCAGACCTATTTATCTCACTTTAAAATTAAACACCCATTTAGGCACGTAATTACATTAATTTTAAATTTGACAGTCGAACGTACTGACAAACTAAGTCACTACGTGTTATTTTTAACATTTTGATACGATTCTATTTTTCTTGTGTTTTGTACTCTCCAAATAAATATTTTTAGTGAATATTTGTAACCATGGAAATGGTTTTCCACCCCTGAAATTTCGGATTCCTGATTACCATTTTTAAACAAAATTGTTTTTACTACAAAACCAAAGGCGTAGAAATCTTGTTAAAATATACAAAAGATTTTATTGTAATAGTTTATTCGTTGTGTATTCGCAACGAAAAACCTACATTTATAATGAGTTCTCCGCCAGGGCTCCTGGCATCCGACTGAATGAGCATTGAACGTGTTAAATGAGTTCAAAGATAAGGGTAAAAAACTTTTGAATCTTGCAAGGAATTGGGGAATTTGTCAAAAAGTTGGTCGAAACTGTGAATGCAACAGGCTGGATGCTCTGAGGGATGAATGCAGGAGTTAATTAAGTTTTGAATGAAAAAACATTATTTTAACGCCAGTGTACTTTGCCCATTTGGATACTATGAGTTTAGGTACTTTAGGAGAGGTACCTATTTCAATTAAAGACTAATACCTTTCAGTTATAATACACAATTATTAGGGAATCTTTGACGTTACCACATTAAAAAAAAATTACCTTTTTCTAATTCGTAATAGCGTTTAACTCACATTTTTTTGCCATAAATCTATAATTACAAGAAAAGGTTAGGTACATATCCGAACCATGTAGGTCACATAGGCTACAGTACCTACACTGCTCACTCAAGATTGATTACGCTGAAATACGTCTCTTGACACTTGGTTGTAAATTCAACAGTCGTGGTTAATACTCGTTAGTTAAATTAGCGCTCGTGTCTTAACACCTAAACACATGACGTCAAGTTAGGATAATCGTTTCTTGTTTCCCCTGATCCGGGGATCAACTCGAAGAGCAGCGATTTTATGTCGATTATGCAACCGATGTAGTCATTATGGCTGGCCGTTATCCTAAACCCTATAAAATAATAAGAATTAACATATTATAAAATTAATTTTGGATATTTTCAAGTTTTTCTTTATTTTGTTTTACTTTGCCGTGGGTTTGGAAATCATCAATCTTACTAAGATCGATGTTTTTGTTTACATTTAAAATGCAGTACAATGAAGTATTACATGAGATATACTTCGTTATGTTTAATGTTAAAAGCATTAAAACTTGAAAACAGGGGATGCGTATAGGTACTGTACTTAGGTTCGATAGAAAGATCTAAGTAATGAAAAAGTTATAGAATTTAGATTAGGCATAGATAGTTCTGCGCCGCCGTACAATGTATCAAAATAATGGTTAAGGTTCAACGACCTGCTAACTTGGCATAGCGTATATCTTTTACGATCAAATGTAATGAGAGGACGTCAACGATTTTTTTTTTGAATGGTATGTCAAGCAGGCCGAATGTTTTACTTTGTGGAACGAAATATCGCCGCCAATAAACACCAGCCATCCTATTCTGTAAAATCCTCACCGTGAAATCTTAAGTTAAGGTTGCACTAGTTGATATTTTATCATGCAAACTTCGAGAGGGTATTACGATGCATACATATCTACCCGAAGAGCTTATGGAAAGCGTGGTGCTGCCTGTGATAAAAATAAAACCGGCGACATAGTGGACAAAACCAACTATTCTCCTTGGCCGCTATAATTGGAAAGGTATTTGATGGTCTGCTTGAGCGCCGGCTTGGTGATTATTTAAAGTTGAGTGATGCTCAGTTTGGTTTTAAGAAGGAGCTATCAACTGAGACCGCTATCCTGCCGCTTAAGCAAACGGTCAGGTATTCCACAGATAAGGAAACGCCAGTATATCCCAGATAAGCCTGAAACTATTATTTTCTGACAACTTTGAAAAATATAATATTGTTTGGTTTTATATTACATGTTTTTTTTGTAATAAAAATGCTGAAAAAAATATTGACTGTAAGGCTTTCAGGGTAACAGCCGTCCTATATGTAAGACAGTAGGATAATAAGGGGAAATAAAAATCTGATAACGAAATAGCATGTAATCGTAAAAAAACAAGAAATAGGTACAAAAGCTTAAAAAAAAATTGCTAACCATAAATTAGGAACATTATTTATGAATGATATGCTTAAAAAACTTGATCACATTTTTTGCAGCGTGTAAAACATTTCGTATGACATTGACGGCAGCGTGTTTGCTTGGATTGAGGAATAACCAGGTGATTGATTTGTTATTTTCGACTATCAGCATGTTCATGTTGGGAGGGTCGGCTTAGCCCTCTTTTTGGATTTTTAGGATTCTGTAGCCAAAGGGCAAAAAACGGATTGATTAAGAAAACAAACGACGGTATTGATTGCAGTCACAGATAATATTGCAGTAGAACAATCAACTACCTAATTGTTAGAAATTTATTTTATCCAAAAGCGTTTCTTTCGACTAGAAAATAACACGAGAAAGAGCTTTACGTGTATGGAATATAATAATAATATTATAATATTACAAGTAAAGCATAAATAATATCGTCTATAACTATAAGGAAATCGATGAAGGAAAAACTTTTTATAATAAAGATCGGTTGGAAATCATTAACGATGTAACCTTTACCGCTCAAATGACAATGACCCGCGCACATACTCGTATGGTAATCTCACAGAATGTTTTCTGAGCAAGAAATTGTAGGTGAAAAATGTTGTTTCAATTTGAACAAATAAATTTTACTCAAATTGTACTTAATCAATCCTCGTTACCACATTATGTTGACAAAGTGACACATGACAGTTTTACGTACCAAGAGTCTCAGACCATTTAGAGGTATAAGCTCGACAATTAAGCCATGCCTCCGTATGTGAAGAAGCCTTGGCCTTGCAGTGAGACAATAATAGGCTGATGTTATATATATAAATCGTAGCGAAGTTAAAATGGGTGTCGAGGTGAGGACGAGCTGCTTCTCACCAGGACAACGCGGGAGCAAGTGACTTACGCTTGCTCCCGCGTCACCAGTCCTGACTCTCTTCATATTTTGGCTGCTGAGACGTAAACTAAAAATGTAGTATACAGGTAAGTTTTATAAAAATATGGCTGTTATTTTAGTAAAGTGTGAGCTTCTTACGACTTCCACGTGAAAGAGTTCGCGGGCATCAGCTAGTTATGTATTTATGAAGATTAAAATTAAATAATTTTGAATTATCGACTGCCATGGTGTCACGGTTGTCTTTGTGTGCTTCTTTGTATGATACTTAGAATTGACGTACTCAGGATCAACACACGCATGGTTTTGCAAACGAGTATTTGTTCACACTTATTATGCATTAGAAACTGGTTCTACACGTTGCTTAGCGCAATGGCTAGGAACAAATACGTCTCTAAAAAACGTGTGTTTATCTTGCTGTACAGTAAATCCATAGATATATCGAAAATTCGTGAATTCACGATGTACAGTAAGCGGTCAAAAGTGCATAGGCACGTTAAGAGTCGTATTGCTGTGAACTCGCGGTACGACTGTATGAGTTTAAACGACACACACCACAAAAAGATCGCAGTTTTGCTCGGCACACGCTGACTTGAAGCCGTGCACTCGCATCGCACTGCACGAAACAAAAATATATTTCCATCGCTTTCGTTAGACACGCATTATGCTCGTGACCTGGCCGGTTTATGGGATTGCTAAAATTCGAGTTAATCTAATATGAGCTGGTAGCAATTGACCTAGGTTCTGATCTCATAAGATGCAGCGCAGTTTTATTGCCAATTTTTTATTTTGGTTTGTAATACTAACAATATTTAAAAAAAAACTGCTTATTTATTATTTTTCTTATGGCAATAAAGGGTTTAGAAAAAAAACGCGTTGCAAGTGAAAACAAAAATAAAAACATAACAACACTAACATTAGTTATAATATTTTACATAGGCATGGATAACAAACCGATACGATTATTTATAATAACTTCTTAAAATAAGTTATTTTAATAAGTGGTTATGTAGGGCACTTTGTTTACATTAAGTATTTCACATTTTATTTGGCTTTAGTGAATATATATAACAAATTGAGCTTAAGTATTAATTTTCTTTAAGAGAAGATGAAACTAAACCTAATTTTTTATAATTAAATATACAGAATAAATTCCGGAACTTCAACGTTCTTGTTATTGTCTGCTGGGCCTCGGTGATGCAACCTTTTTAGCGTGGAGTACACGTCGAACAGTTTTTAATGACGTGTTGAATAATTCAGCAAAATGTCCGGTTGGTATGAAACCATTTGTTTCATATTCATTCACCATGTTAAGTCTTGTTTAAATAAGCTTTCCACTTCATAAACAATCCCTCCGACTAGCAAGGATTTCCTCTTCCTCACATAACTTAACCCACAGACTCACAGTATTTCTCTTTAACAAATAATGCAATACTATAAGACATCTCTAAGCAAAATACTAAAAACTATAATAATTAAGAACAAATATTTTAAAAAACATTAAGTTTATAACACTTTACTCATTCATTATTCACTCATTTAATTTAAACAAATAATAATTTACATTTAGTAAAATATAAAATATTTAAATGATTACACTCACACTTAGTCCATTTGTGTTATCACATCATTTACGTCCACTTTTACGTAGCGCAATATTATTGCCAACGCTTCAATATTTATATTTCATTGCACTTTGAAAATTATAACCACAATACTGCTAATTAACAGATTTAAACATTCCTCACTAACCAACAACGTTCAATTAGGTGAATAGTCGTATCGAATGATTATCGAACCACTTCAAGTAATTTTATTAAAACAAAAATTGATAATTTTAGGTATTAGTAGTAACATACCGAAAACTATAAATATATATAATTTGCAAATAACATCAAGCTTAATCCGCAGGCGCAGGTGAGATACGAACTCAGGGCTCGCCAAGCAAGGTAACGACTAAGCTAGCACGCCATATGTTAAGTTAGTTGAAATTATGAACTAGTATCAATTACAGACAAAGTGTTTGTGCGTGTCTATAGAATAGAAACAACTTATAGAAGAAGGTCGTAAGTAAAACCGAAGCGTCAATCTATTGCTTTTTAAGATTGCCTATGGACTTATGACCGCTACTGTATCTATTGAACAGAGTCAACAATAATATTTTTATTGAAATAAGTACGAACTTTATTTCTCTTCCCTTTCTTTTTATCAGATTACTGGGAAGGATGATGGAAAGGTGTTATGGTGAATTATTCTGATGCTAGCTTACATATTTAAATAATATGAAGATGGAAAGGACTACAGAACCCCCCCGCCTCCCTACCGCCTTGCCCGCTACTAGTCTACTAGTTGTATATAAATATATTTTAGTCGCCTCCTATGTAATAAAAAATGTAATTATGTATAAACTAATTTTGAACATTATTGTTGGACCAAGGAAAAAATCCCATGCTTCATATGTTCATCGCCGGTGTGTCGAAACCATATATATTCCACGAATAATGGTCAAAGTTAAATGATCAAAACTGGTTTTACTGTCCAAACAAAACGGTATATGTTCAGTATAAAAAGTAGTGGAGGACTGACCGGGGTATTACTAAACCCTTTGCAGAGCTCTTGGACAGTACTCCACAAGCTTTATAAAATATAAGGTAGGTCAGTTTTACCAAACATTTTTAGTATAAAATCACTGTGTTATCAAAAAAGTGAGCAGTGAGTGTTTGCATTTACATAAAAAAGCGATAATTAAAAAATAAAAATTTCGAAAATTTTGCATATACTTTGTTTAATAAATAAAAAAATAACAGCTATAATAATAAAAATAAAATAACTAATTTGAATAAAATCAACAATAAATAACAGTCAAATAAAATCATCATTGGCAAATTTTTGTCAAATTATTTATTCACCTACAATTTCTTGCTCGTCCATTTAAATATTTTCGAAAACATTCTGTGAGATTGCCATACGAGTATATGCGCGGGTCATTGTCATTTGAGTGGTCAAGGTTGTGCATTAATAATGATTTCCAACCGATCTTTAATATAAAAAGTTTCTTCTTCATCAATTTCCTTATAGTTACAGATGATATTATTTATGTTTTACTTGTAATATAGCATATACACGTAAAGCTCTTTTTCGTGTTATTTTCGAGTCGAAAGAAAAACTTTTGGATATAGATACTCGTATTTCTAACAATTAGGTAGTTGATTGTTTCACTGCAATTTTATCTGGGGTTCCTTTGTTTTCTTAATACCAGGGTTGCTTGGAAAATAAGCTTTGGAATGGGCTGGGACTAGCTTCATATTTTTGACTGATCGACTCCTTGACAATTCGAAAGTGCCTGTAAATGGTTTAATTGAAATAAATGCTTTTAGTTTGAGTTTGAGTAAAAATCACGAGCAGCCTAGCATAGGGAAAGTGTTTTTTTTATTCGATATTAATTGCGCCTTTTATTTTCAGAATGAACAGCTTCATAGTTTTGTGCTTATTCGGGCTTGTGGTGATGGCTGTGGCCAGGCCAGATGGCCAGTACACAGACAAATATGACACCGTGAACCTGAACGAGATCCTCAGCAACCGCCGCCTGCTGATTCCGTACCTTAAGTGCATGCTCGACCAGGGCAAGTGTACACCCGAGGGCAAGGAGCTCAAATGTAAGTGCAATAAAAATCTGCAGCACTTTCTGTACCCTCGATCAAGCAAACTCTTACTTTCATGCGTGTGTGTGTGTGTTTTAGTGCGTGATTTGTTCGTTCATATTCTGCAGTTTCATTTAGACTAATTAATTCGAATTTAACGTGTTGTTATGCTTTTATTTTTGTTTTAATAATATTGGGTATTTAATTTTTAAAATATGTGATTTTATAAAGCCAGTTGCAGAACTTGTTCAATGACACATCTAAAAGGGAAAATGAAAATAGCATATGCTTTATTGTGTACCCAGCCTAATGCAAATTCCGAAGGACATAAGAATTCAAATCTTTGAATATTTTAAATATTATCTTAACTATTTTCTAGCTCACATCAGGGAAGCGTTAGAGGAGAACTGTGCCAAGTGCACCAAGACCCAGCGTGACGGAACTCGTCAGGTCATCGGTCATCTTATCAATAACGAAGTGGACTACTGGAACCAGCTGAAGGCCAAGTACGACCCCCAGACCAAGTACTCCCGCAAGTACGAACAGGAACTTAGAACACTTAAGCAATAAGTGATTTGTTAATAGTGACGAATTGTATGACGTTGTTTAGTAAAAAAAAAACGATTTAGTTGGAGCACTCCTAATATCAAGACTTTTGAATAACATTAAAAAAACTTTTTGTAGTTTTATTTTTTAAAATTAATTATTGGTTGTTAATCGAGAGTTGGTATTTTTATTTCTGAACTCAAACCGGTCCGTGGCACAGACATCTGAAGGAACACGGATGGGTTTTAGTCGGTCAAAGTCTGTTACGCCCTCCCGCTCCGCTCAGAATAAAAAAAAAGATGTAAGTAAATTGTACATACCATCTGTAGTTGCTGTTTTTTTTTTATGGACATACCTGTACCTTTTCAAAATAGCGTGGTAATGCATTACGCTAAATGGAAAAGTTGGATCTTAAATCTCTGCTACTGGAGTATCTTGCCCATTTTCTAATTATTCCTGAGCACATGTTTGCTTTTTCTCCCACATTTTTCAGTCAAGACACAATATTTAGCTGTAACATAACATCACGCCTGTGTTCCCCGAAAGGCTAGGCAGAGTTGTACTTATAATGAACATTATGACTTCATCAAGATAGAAAATATAGCTATCTGCACAAAGGTTTCCATCTTTCAACTTTTGTCTACTACATGAAATATAAGTAGGTATTTGTGTCAGAAGAATGGCGTGGTTAGACAATCACGCCATTTGTAATGATCATGTAAATGTGAGATTTAGCGTACAGATAACTTCATTGTCACTAAATAAACTTTGACACTAACGTCATTCCCAATTCAAGGAATTAAGCACGTGTCTTAGGTAAATAATATTATTTCAACATTCAACTCTACTTCTATGGAATCGTAAAAAGTTTACTCAACGTCACTCGTTGATTAAACATGTTTACATCTCTAACCTAGTACAATATTGATTCAGAATCGTGAAATAGACTGGTATGATTTGCTCAAGGTTTTTGCCTCATAGCCAGGTTGTTTTTTTAGAATTGTTTCTGTTTTGGGCTACTGCGAATTTATTCAGTAATATCTTTGACTTCTAATTCCAACTTTCAGTTTAAATATAACGGGTGAAAAAGACACTTACAAGCGACTCTCGGCTGCGTTAGGTGTCTTTGTAATATAATATGTTTTAAAACCTATGAAATTGCCGTTTAGTATACAGAAAGTTAAAGTAATTTTAATATAATTTTATTTTATTTCTATCAATCAAAATATGCACCCATGCTATCGATGCATCTCTGCCAGCGCAATGGTAATTTTATAATGCCCTTCTTGAAGAAGTCTGGTGTACGGGAGCCAACAAACTCTTAGAAGGCATATGGTACTGCCTCTCGGGTATTGAATTTTTTCCTTGCAAAGAAGTTGTCTGTGTTTTGAAAAAAATAGAAGTCTGTCTGTCGATGCAAAGTACGGTGGATGACGCAAAACTTCCGACCCTAGCTCTTGTAGCTTAGAGACCGTCTGATGTGCCGTATGAGGGCGAGCGTTGTCGTGTAGGAGCAGCGGAGACGAGCGATTAACCAATTACGAGTCTTACGTTCGTTTGTAGTGTTCACTCCTTACACGTAAATAATGTAGCGAGCCGTTTTTGCGGCATTGCTACCGCGACGTAATTACTTGTACTTCTATCGTGTCCTTATTGATAAAAAAGATACAAATGTAGTGAAAACAAAACACAAGCAATATACAAATGACTGAAATTCATTTGTATTTTGAATTTATTTCCAGCCATACATAAATTATGTTTCAATTGGCCGGTATCGTATAACGACAACTTAATTTTCTTTTAGTAAATCAAACTAAAAATTAAGATTGCTTTGCCAGCAATAATTTTTGTGTGATGTTACTTAGTTTGATGTACAGAACGCGTTTGACGGCAGATACTTTAAAACACCTTCTACAGAATTATAAGGCTTATATTTTGAATTGACAATAGAATCAAATAAGTAGCACTTATAAATGTGTTTTTCAATTTGTTAGCCCAAAACACTTACAAAAGTGTAACAGTAATTAATATAACCGCGTTACCGACATAAAAGTGTTAACAAGTATAAAATGTAAAGTTGGCGTTCTCAAAATAGCCGCAATCCCGACTAGATTGAAGCTATTTAAGTCTGTCCGCCGCTCGTTGTTGTGGTATCGTGCAATTATACCTAAAACTGATTACGAAAACAACGATGTCCTTTTAAAAAAACTTTACCTCAACGGCACTAGGGGAAATGTTTTAGAGCTCATAACCTCTTACCTTAGTCGCCGAAAGAAATACACAGAAATATATAGAATATATTCTAAGACCAAACACGAGATTAAGTATCCATCAGGCAGAGAAGTCAAATGTGTTCCACAGGGTAGTTTTCTGGTCCCACCATTATTTCTGCAATATATTAATCATTTACCACAGTATACGCATCATGCTATGATGTTATTTGCGGATGTTATTGCGGTCATAATAAAATGTAGTGACGTAATAGATGAAGGTGAGATTAAAGTAACATTAAAAATATTATAAACTGCTTGACATTAAATTACTTAGTTATTAATCTTAAAAAGTATATAATAAAAAAGCTCTTTTACCAACGGACATCCCCGCCTAAGTATTGGTTAGTTCCAATGGACAAAGAGTGGACTCAACAAATGTTGCAAAATTCCTAGATATCTTAGTTGACAGCAATCTCACTTGGAAACCTCATGCCGATGACTTTTGTAAGAAACTGTCAGCTTATGTGCTGTATGACCTGTCGCATTAGGTAAGCAATAATACACTCCGGACAGCTTATCATGGACTTGTTGCGCCTATATTAAGGTTATATTAAGGTTAATAATATTTTGGGGCAATTGTAGTGACCGGGAGGAGATTTTTATAGCTCAAAAACGCTGCATAAGATTTAGGTCGAATCTGAAAACTACAGACAGCTGTGAGCCTATGTTTAAGTCATCAAAAATACTGATTTCCCGTCGTTGCGTATTTTGGAAGTTGCAATTTTTGTTCAAATGAATTTCAATTTATTTCCGTCACTAGCCGATATAGGATTCGTTCAGGTCCCATGAGAACACAATATACAAATTTATAACATACAGGCAATAACAAAACAGCACTACTTAGGAAAAATATTATATCAATAGGGCCTATAATACTTGGGACCCTCAGAAACTTTTATGAAAATAAAAAAAATATTTTCTATACGTAAATACTTTTTTATCAAACCGTTGCAAAGTACTCTCCACTAGCCTCTATACAAAGTTTCATGCGTCTGAACCAATTTTTGAAACACTTTTTCCAGTCCGCCGTAGACACCTCGTTCACAGCCTGCTCGAACGCTGACAATTGGCGTAAACACATGCAACAACAAGCGAAAAATATCCGGCGACGAAAATTGTATCCCTTTTGAGAAGATATTTTATTTTGGGAATAAAAAGAGTCACACGGTGCTACGTCAGGGCTGTAAGGAGGGTGACCCAGGAGTTTGACTGGCGTGCTGTCCAGGAAGTCCCTCGGTTTGAGCGCGGTGTGCGAAAGCGCGTTGTCGTGATCCACCACGTAACGCCCGTCAAAGGGCGACGACGTTTTTTGACACCAAGTTAGTCGACCGCGCTTTAATTCGTTGTACCAACGATGCACGGTTGCCATAGAAGGGCTATGAATATCTATGAATGCCATTTGAAGTCTATCGTACTATTTATTCGTCCTGTTTCAGGCGAAATCGTAAAAAGACATACCGCAAAAATGTTCCCGGCGCAGACCCATTTTTTAATGAGACACGATAATTTAAATTAGCCCTCAAACAATGTGGAGAGAAATTTTGAAATTGCAACGTATTTATTTTTACTAACAAATAATCATATTTAACTGGGCAGTCTCTCATATATAAAAACTTTTTTCCCAATTATTTCTGAGTGGTCTGCTATCCATAATATACAAATATTTTAATCTAAGCTGACAGTATTATTATAAGAAAAATCGTATTATTGTATAAAATACTTAAGAAAATGGACCATCTTTTAATTTTCATGACTTTGCATACCGAAAGGTAGAATGTAGCGAAAACTTTTATTGATGTACTATCTTATACTTGCAACAACTTAGATTGTTGGCAAATAAATGAATGGGCAAGGCAACTGTAAAATTGGCGTTGTCGTAGCAAGTTCCCAAAACAAACCATTTTTGTATGGCGTAAAGTGGTTTTATTTTAATTTTGAGAAAATGACGCATTGTTGTGTTCCTAAATGCTCCGAAATTGGAGTCCACCATTTTCCGAAAGACCCTAAAATAAGAAGATTGTAGCTTAAAGCTATTCGTAGAGAAACAATTACAATTAAACAGAGTTCGAGGTTCTGTCGGATTTTTTTTGTAGTAAATGATTACGAGGAAATAAGCAAATATACAGGTAAATAACATTATTTTCTTTTTACTCATACTTAGTAGGTACATAGGTGTTCAATTTTTACATAACCATACAAATTTTCTTTGGCAGGATTAGTACATCAACATAAGTATTTAAAGAAAACTGCTGTTCCTTCTGCCTTCCCGTGGACTGAAAGCCTTTATCGTTAGAGGCTAAAGCTAGAAAAGACCGATACCAAGCAAGAGAAATTCGTAAGTGTCTCTTTGATAACTTGCCATCTACTTCGAATAGTGTGATGATGTTATGCTTCTTGATGCCGAGATTGATACTCAAGACATTTGACATGTGTACATGACAAGTACCAAGTGAAATTAGTTCAGTGGCTGAAACACTTTTCAGAACCACAAATAGTGATGATGCTGTTACGTCTTTTGATGCCGAGATTGATACTCAAGACATTACACAAGAATCAGAAGTACCAAGCGAAGTTTGTACAGTGAATGAAACATTTTTCAAAACCACAAACACACAAGGCACACAAACACCAAACATATTAAGAACATTCAGCACGGAATTGCTGCAGAGTGATGATGCTTCTGTAAATTATAATACAGGCCTTGAAAGTTATGAAAAACTAACATTAGTTTTAAGTACACTTTTGCCAATGGCTCATTCATTAAAATACAGATGGAGTCAACTGGTAAGCCTGTCAATAGAAGATCAATTTATTATGCTTCTGATGAAATTGCGACGTAATAAACCAAATTTTGAGTTGAGCCGCATGTTTGGTGTCAGCAAAACAGAAGTCTCTAATATTATCGTAACCTGGATAAACTTTGTCAGTGATGTATGGTCTTTCATAGATATTTAGCCTAACCGTCGTCTGGTGAATTTCTACATGCCAGAATGTTTTTAAGCAAAAATATCCATCAACATGTGTTATCATTGATGCTACAGAGATACCAACTCAAAAACCCAGTCAACCTGATGCTCAGAAATCTACATTCAGTACTTACAAACATAAGAATACATAAAAAATTCGTGTTGGCTGTTCTCCAGGAGGTTTACTAACATATTGTTCCGGAGCATTTGGGGGATCTACTAGTGATCGTTAAATTGTTAAAAGAAGTGCAATAAATGAACTCTGTGAACAAGGTGATAATATTATGGCTGACCGCGGCTTTAATGTCCAAGACTTATTTGCTAGCAAAGGTGTTAGTATTAACATACCTAATTTTTTAAGGGGTAAATCACAAATCCCAGGTGTTTGTTTGAAAATGGACCAAAAATTAGCCAGCAAACGAGTTCATATAGAACGGCTGATAGGATTAACAAAGACCTACAACATATTAACTAGTGAACTCAATAAGTTTTATGTTCCTCTAGCATCAAAAATATTTTTTGTATGTTATCTTCCTCACGGAAGATGCTTAGCAATTTCCGTGAGGGTATTGTAAATAAAAAGAATATAATTTGAATGTATTGTTTTATTATTTTACATTTTTTCATAATTATAATACATAAACTTTCTTAAAAATACATTCTTAAATTAATTTTCATAAAAATTGTCTAGTTTCACCAACATCTCAGCTATGAAAGTATTATTTCTTGTAACTTTGATGACCTTCATATCTTTGTATGTGTAATACAATCAGATGGCAAATGCTCCTTCCTGTACAAAGTAATTGCCCTTGGATCTGATAATAGTAAGGTGTACAAATTTTTAGGTTAAGGTATTGGTCAAGATATGGTACAATAACATGGCTAATTTCTTGATATCTGCTTGCAAATGGGCATTTAACTTCCACCACTGTGTCGGCTCCAACCAATCCATCAGGAGATGCTGCCAAATATGGTTTTTCTTAGTTCAGGAAGAAAAGTCCAGATGATTCAACATTTAAGCCACTTGTCATGTAGTACTTTTCTATTGCAATTTTTTCATTTTGAATACCGCGATTGGCTCGAGAATAAAATTCTTTCCTGCTCAATATTTGCTCTGCGTATTTTGCCATTGTTGTCGGTCTGAGACTACAAATTGTATGGAAATTACTGGCTGTGAGCCTATTTTTCCGTTGGTAATACCATTTTTGACTCAAGTTTTGTGACCTGGTTGATTGTTCAATTTCACTTATATCTTCAGTGGATACATTATAAAGTTTCAACTGTTTTAAAATCACAGTCTTTGCATCCACTTCTGTGTAGTAATGATCAATCTCTAAAGCGTAAGGATTTGCTGGCTCATACATTTTTTTTTAATGGCATGGATGAGTTTTTAAAACTGAGTACCAAACTCCTTACTCTACTGTTGTAGTTTTCTTTGTTTAGAGTTTGCACAGGATAAGGTTTGAATAGGAGTTTGAAGCTGTTTCGTCTATTTGGTATTTTTTCAGCACGCACTGGAGTCCCTGTATAGCTTCTTTTAGGTACATGAAACTGTTGTAATCTCTGTGTACATACTTCAAAGCAAAGCATTATCTTCTCTCGTACCATATGCTCTACCCCTAATAGTAACACAGCCACATGTTTACACACAGAAGAAGTGCCACTGCCTGCTGGGCACTCAGCTTTACATTTACCTAGTATTGGAGATCTTTCATTGTTTTTCTGCGGTATCCTTTAAGTAAGTCCAATCTCCAACCAAAAAAGATCTCGCTGTCAGAAGGTGACTGGATTCATACAATTCCACTGCTTTCTCAAAAAAAAATTGAGTGCTAGAAAGAAAGAAGCATATCTTATTATTATTTTAGTACCTACTAACCCATCATATCATAGCAACCACTACCATCTGAATTTGTAAGAATACCAATATTAGCGTTATCTTTGAGATGAAAAATAGAGGATGATATTTAGGAAATAAATCAATTCAATAATTTTATTTGCCATCACACTAGAATCGAGAAGATTTTGGACATCTTTATTAACAGATTCGTACATTGTTTACTATTGTTAGTAATTTAAAAACCAAACAGGATTAAGTACTTACCAATCTAGGTAATGTCTTATTTTCGTTTTATTTATTGGTGGAAGCAGTGTGCTACTATTTATGTCTCGAAAACTTTCATTTGGCGGTATTTGCATATCTGGACCAGAATTATCTAAACACTCCACATGACCAAAGTTGAAATGTTGGTCGTAAAGTTGCAGCCTGTAAAATTATAGCATTAGTATTACATTGTATGAAGATACATTCAGATACATTCAATTACAAAAATGGTGCTAATTTAAAATTTTCAGGTTACACTTTGATACTGTAACTTTATTGTATCTGTTAAATTAATAAATGTGTTTCTTTTTAAACAGTTTAAATAATCAGTGTTTAAAACACTTATTACGGTTACAGTGGACTGGACTGGACAGGTACTTAAATCCCTGCTTGATGGCTATGTGATGGGTTTTTTTTACACCCTGTATGAGGGGTCTACTTTACGTTACAAACTGCCTAGCAAATGTGTAACCGACGCGTAGCTGACTCTTAGATAACGCGTAGCAGATGCGACGAAGTCACATGGCAGATTCTTAGCTAGCAGACGTTTTGCAGACTCTTAGCTGAGGCGTAGCAGATGCGTCGAAGTCGCGTAGCAGTGTCTTAGCTTACGCGTAGCAGACACAGGAGAAACGTAGCTTACGCGATGACGATCTCTTCAAGTTCTAAATGTCATAAATAAACACGTTTTTTGAAAAAAATGGGTATAAACATCTTGTATAAAATTGAACTACAGAATGAGTCAAAGTTAATCACGAGATAGGTACATTGTGCTCACATATTTACAAACATTGTAAAAATATATGATATTCCTAAAATATTAACTAGGAATAAGTCAGTGTGTGAGTAAAGTAAAAATGACAAATTATACAGTACAATAAACCACTAGTATGATTTTGTCTAGCCTCTAGATTGTCCTATGGAGCAGGACCAGCATGTTTCCAAGCATTCTTATCTAGGATATAATCCTCTAACACAAATGAACACACTAGTGATTATCTTAATTATTATTTACTTCCAACTACAAAATAAGCGTAGGACGAACACTAGTCAAGATGAATGAGTCGACTTTAATATCAATAATAAGTCCTGCAATATTGTTTTAATTACGACTCGAATTATTTATTTATGTTACCTGTGTAATTTATAAGGCAAATAAAACCATTATGTGGTTTTACTCAGTATTCTCATGTAGTTTGTGCAGTCGTGTAAGTTCCAGTACTTGTTAATTACGTAATTATACAGGGTGTCCAGTAAATACATACTGCGTGGGATGATAGCAAACCCAATAGTGCATAGAACAATGTGGAGACGACAATACGAAAATAAATGAAATCACAAGCAGTAATACTCGTGCATAGTGAAGTATTTAGACTATCTAATAAATCCATACATCGAAATAAATGAAATAAAAAATCCTAACAAACTAAGTCGATTATTATGATGGACCCACTATCTGCTTTGCCGATCAGGCAACTAGCTAGTAACTAAACTATTGAGTATATTTGATTGAACTTTTGTATGCAGACTGTGACCGTCATTACATTTATGAAGTTTCAATTATCGCCGTATTATCGATTCCACATTGTATATGTTTCGCAAAAAGTTATGATAAAGTGCACTTACTATTTGTGAACACGTCTTGTTCCTTTCCTTAGAAAGTAATTTCCATAAAAAAAGACAAGATATAACAGAAATATTCAAAGTTTCCCAATTGCCAAATACATATTTCTGGAGTAGTCAACTCGCCCACAAATAAATTAACTTCGTGAGAGTCGTCTACAGAAAAAATAATTTTATATAAAAGTGTCGCTTCGCCCGTTTTGGGCGAGTAACATCGTGCGAGGAGGACATCCACGAGGTTTTTCCACCCCAAAACAAAAAACAAAAACGAAGGTTAAGAGTATGGCGGAATAAGCCTCGTATTTTGTTACTTGGCTCCAGCGATAGATGGCGTCTATATTATATTTAAGCAGAATGACTATCTTTTAATTGTTTGCAAGTGTAGTTTTTACTGATCAATTATTTTACAAATGAAACAATCTAAAGAATACTTTGTGACCATGGTGAATACCTATTAGGTATATTACCTGTACATATACATACTTTGATGCAATCTTACTGAAGCTTTGGCCTACTCTAAGACAAGCTACTTGAAATGCGAATGACAACACTGCTGGGACACAGGCCTCTTCTCGGTGGACTATGATAAAGTCAGGGAAATCAGTCAAGGGATCAAACGCGTGATATAGCCATTGCATACAACTGTCAAAGAATGACAGGTGTGATTTGAATTTGCGGATAATTAAAGTTGGTAGCAATTTGTTTAATATAATATAACACATAACATAACATCACGCCTGTATATCCAGAAGGGTTAGTCAGAGGTATACAAATAGTACACATACATTTCGCCAGTTATACTTAAGTCCCATGTGATAGAGGGCGAGCCTTTTGCCATCGACCGGGCACAAATCCAGACCCCGGGCTGCTACTGAGAAATTCTAGATAAAAAACACAATACCACTTTGCCCGACCATTATAATTGTATTTTCTTTCTTGCTTAACAATTAATTTCCTTGACAGTACCTACTAATTTATTTTTTACTGTCAAAAGTAAGTCGTCGTTTATCCGTTTAACTTTTACCACTGGAATTAGCAGCCCTAACATAGCACACACAACTTTATCAACTAAAATCCAGCAAAAGACATGCGAGTTTAAATTCGACCTAGTTGTAAATAGCTTTTGTGTTTACGAAATAAAAAACATAATGAGTATATAGGAGATGCAGTGCTCAAATGTATCGTAAAGAGTATTTTTTGCATTCGTGAAGTTAACTCGGAGAATTTAAGCCATCTTGAAGCGGGTATGGATGGAGTTTAAATTACCAGAAACGTAGTTTTCTTTTTAACATTACAAACTTAATATTTTTCAATATTTCTCACTTCACTTACCAATATTAATTTAAAAAAAAAATAGAAGTAGTAAATAAAGTTCCTATCCTGATAGTATTGACTATTTATTGCTACCTAATTTCACAAACATTAGCACTTTGTTAGAATTAGAAATAGCTTTAATGAAACGTCCATATCGTAGTCATTACCTTAAGTTTACTTTAAACTTAATTTAGTAAATTAAATGAATGCGTACCCTCAAATTTATTGTTATGTGTTTTTAATTTAAACAAACAAATATCGTTTTAAAATCGTAACCGTGTAAACAATTGTTGATTAGACAGATGACGAAAAAAATAAAATAAAATAAATTAATTTCGGAAGTCGGTGTCACAATCAGCCTATATTGTTCGAACTGCACACACAGGCCTCCTCTCTGTGAGAGGAAGCAGTGCAGTGGTGGCCCAGTGGTAACAGCAGCGACTTACGAGTTGTAGGTCGTAAATAGGTTCGAACCCAGAAAGACGCTTTACTTTGTAAAAAAAAAAAATAACATCGCCACTGCTCTCAAAACGGTGATGGAAAGCATCGTGAGAAAACCGGCATGTCCTAAAACCAAAAAGTGTGTGAGTGGTGGATTAGGTACGGCCCACTTCTTCTAATCGAGAGGAGGCCTGTGCCCCAGCAGTGGGAGCGGTATAGGCTGATTAAGGATACCCTCGAATTTTAACAAGCATGCTTGCTAGTTCTATATATAGGTAGCTGGCTAGTTAGTCAAAACTGCCGTGTTATTCTGATCCAGCCTGTCTCTTGCTGCCTCCCCCAACGACGAATGTGTACTTCTTGTACCTAGTAGTTGTGTAGTAGTCGCTTAGTCCTTAAGTTTTTATGGCCTGGCTGGAGGCCTTCATTTATTTAGGCCATCACAGGCAAGCCCTCCTTCTAGGTTGACCTGCGAAAAATATAAATAAACTACCTTGTTGAATAGCGATGTAAGGAAAACTGAAAGCATTTACTTCAATTAAACTATTTACAGGCACTTTTGAATTATCAAGGAGTCGGTCAGTCAGAAATATGAAGATAGTAGCCCCTTACAAAGCGTATTGTGTACCCATGGAGAAGAAACTCCATAGATACTCTTTTAAATTACATTGTTTAAAAAATATTAGTAACATTAATGTTCTCCAAGCGTGCTAATTAAAGGTTTCCCGCAGACAGGCGCGACGCGACTCTGGTGGAACAATTTTTATGAATACTTCAGGGAAATTGTTCTATCGGAGTCGCGTAGCGCGGTTGCGTCGCGCTTGTCTGTGGGAGCCTTAATGTTCGACAAACTTCATCCGGTTCAGGTATCCATTGACGTCAGACGAGAATATAAAAAATAATCTTAAAAGTAATTTTGCATTATTATTATCTGCGGCAGGAGCTGCAGAGATAAGTAACCCTGGGATCACCGATGCACATAAGATGAGAGGAATGACGTCAGAAAACAGGTTACACATACAACCAGTTTTAATGCAAGTTTCGAAATAGAAGGGGAAATCCATAAATGTCAAGCAAAATGAAATGTTTTTCGACCAGATGTGGTGGTAAAACATATTTCTTTTTACATTTTGTTTTACTCGCCCTGTCATGTCCTAATGGAACCTAATTCAACCGATACCATTTTTTTGTCTCGTTGCTAAGTAATAACAGCCCACGGGTTCATCGATCAGGTTAAGCTACACTTGCCGCGAATGGTTCGTGGATGGGTGACCATCTTTCCATATCATAATCCTCCGTTGGTCCCAGCTGTCCTTCGTGGATCTTTGGCAGTCGTTACGGGTCGTCAGAAGCCCGAAAGTCTGACAACCAGTCTGACCAAGAGGTATCGTGTTACCTTGTCACTGGGCTGTAGAGGTCAAGAAGACACTCTATGTCAAATACTGGTATTCAGCTGCATCCATTCCTAGATAAGAATGCTTGGAAACATGCTGGTCCTGCTCCATAGGACAATCTAGAGGCTAGACAAAATCATACTAGTTGCTTATTGTATTACATTATTTGTTATTTTACTTAACTCACACACTGACTTATTCCTAGTTAATTTTTAGGAAAATCATATATTTTTACAATGTTTGTAAATATGTGAGCCTTTACTTTATTTTTAATAATTTTTACCAATTGTGGTATAGTATTTTCCATCTTGCTGCATCGTCTTCACATATAAAAATATAATTAATGTATACAAAATATTGTTAAACATTGTAACGGTGGAGTTTTTTGCCCCTTCTTCTACATACGAAACTACCTTTTGGAAGTGGCGCCTAGAATCAGTTCTATTTTTAATGTAAATGTTGACGTTCAAAAGTGCCTTGTTATGGGCCTATTTGAAATATATGCTTTGAATTTGACTTTGACTTGACATCTGGTTAGACTGGAAGCCGACCTCAACATAATAATTGGGAGAATGATGATGATGATGACAAAGAAATTAACTAAAGCACGCTTGCCTATGCACGTGTTTCTGTGACAAATAAATCTATTTTTCTTTCTTTCGTTCTTTCAATAATTAGTAATGTCCCAAATCACAGACAGCCTCGTTGGCTTAGTGGTCGCAAGCGTGGGTGCTGAGCGTGGCTCCTGGGTTCGATCACCAGGTTAGGAAAAAGTGTTATTGGAAATTTCCAAACAAACTTCTTAACAAGTGCTCGGAGTCTAGTTTTGTGCTCGGTTCGTGGTAAAAGTTTCCTTTTTATTTATTTAATGACTAGATCAGATTAACTAGATCTGCTCGCGACTTCGCCCGCTTGCTGGATATCGGATATTTTCTCACGAAAAACTCAAACTCAAAGCATTTATTTCAATTAAACCATTTACAGGCAGTTTTAAATTGTCAAAGAGTAGGTTAATTAGTCAGAAAATTGAAGCTGAGAAGAACGGGCCAGAAGCTCCAAGGACACATTATTCTTGTTGCTTCTGAATGTGAGAACAATATGAAATAATAAAATGAATAGATAATTCAAAACGTAGGATTAAAATAAAAATAAGACGTTGCAGTTAAAAGATGACCAGTCTTAACCGACGGCACCCGTTCACGAACATGACGCGTGATAAGCACCATCCAGCTCAACCATTTTGTAGGGAACCGAATGATCCAACACACGCGCCACAATCTGTGAGACATTTTAGTAATATCAACTGCCACGCTCATTAAAGTCAACATACATCATAATAACATAACTAAACAGATCCATGGTACTCACATTAACAAAATAATAAAAAATGCTTCTAAATTATACAAACTATAGTATGAAACGTCCTACTGGGACATAAAGTGGCATATGTCCTTCCCTGGGATGCATTTATCTCCTTGCCGAATTGTTCAGTATCTTAGGTGTGAAAAGGTAACATACAGACAGAGTTAATTTCGAATTTGTGGATTGGTCTATCTTCAATCGTTACACTGGTCAACCAATTAAGGCAAGCCAATAGTTAAGCACAATATTAAAAGCGACAGACGCAACATGCAAAAACAATTTGAATTTACAGGAATAAAAATTGACAAATAATTTTTATTTTTTAACACTGTCAATGCTTACACTAATTTTAAACACCTAAGCTTATTCCTTCGGGGATATAGACGCAATTTTTTATTATTGTAAATTAAATGAAAAGTGTCAATCAGTGGACTTTCGATCCTTCGCCGCCATCTGACTTGCGAGTAAGAAACCGTGGGCAAAAACAATTGACGTCAAACTCTAAGAAACGATCAGTTGACAAATGATTAAGATTCATAAGCATAAGTCTTACATTATTGATCAAGTAAGTAGAACGATCGAAAGATTATCATAAAACAGGAACACGTCGATCAAAACTAGGTACAATGTACAGATATTATGAAGATATTATTAATTAAGTAAACTTCATTTTTAAAACAAAAACATTAAACGAAATCAAACATTTTCTTACGAAGTAGAACCTTAGAAAACACATTTATTTTTCTGATGTACTACTGTTATAGGTACCTAGAAGTATAGTTATATATTCTATCAAAGCAAAGACATTTTTTTTGCTAGATCAGCCGGAACTAGGTCATTAACCGGAATTTTCACAAAACCAAACCGATATTTGCAACAGTTTTCAAAACTTTGGCCGGCAACAAATTTACCTTAAAAAAAGCTACGATATCCAGTTAGCCAGGTCTATCTTTTAAGCTTAGCTGTGGTAAGTAGGTAATTAATAAAAACTCTCTACTTTTTGTCTTTTAATTTGTTATGAAATGATGTTTACAATTACATCAAAGAAAACCTTTTTACAATATATTTGGATAAGTAGTTAACATAAACATCTAGAATAATCACAAAAAAAAAAAAAACAAGTATAATTGCAAGAAGGATCATAGTCACAAATTTCATATATTTCTTTGTTACTACTGTGATAGGTACTTTTGCGGAGTAGTAGTCGAAGCAAATATATATTTTTTCTAGGTTTTCAGACAACCTGAACAAAAAAAAATTTAGATTGACTAAAACAAGCAAATCATTTATGATAAACAGTATCCGCTTTTATAACAAGTTGCCAAAGTCGGTTACAGAACTTAGCGATGGAAAGTTCAAAACCCACATCAAACGTGTCCTTATCAAAAAAGCGTACTATAAGATTAAAGACTACGTCGAAGACAAGAAAGTTTGGCAATAATTCCCTCTGCACATGTGGCTTCCCTGGTACCTCATAAACGGCATCACTATGTAAATTTCTAATAACTGCTCCCAAATAATGGTGTTTAATTTTTTATTATATATTGACTTTTACATAACTCTGACATAATATTTTCGTTATTTGACATTATATACCTACAATTTTTAATTAGTTTTTGATTTTACTTTATTAGATTATTTTATATTTTGTAAATGTGAGAACGTCGTAGGCCTTGTGGATTGTAAATTTATAGACCATTGTCTATTTGTTTAACATATGGTACTTGTTGACAGGCCTACACGGACAGTGTAGGCCTGTCAACAAGTACCGTACCTATTAACACTTAACTAAAAAACATTGTAAAAGCCAAATATTTTTAAAAGAGTAACTATGGAGTTTCTTGCCGGCTCTTCTCCATATGAAATGACCAATTGGAACCGTGCACCTAGAATCTGACGTTTCATAAGTGCCCAAGTAGGTTTATGTGAAATAAAATATTTTGATTTTGCAAAACCAAAAATCACGAACAGAATTGTCATTCCAAAAATAGATGTACCTAAAATAGGTGTGTTCCTATTACGACTCTACTGGATATTATTTCCTTTATTTTGAACTTTGGAGTGAAAAACATGCAAAAACTGTTTAATTTTATAGCCTTAACATGACAAAAGCTTTGAGATATACCTACGAAATACAAAAGCCACTGAAACATTAAAAAATAAATAAACTTACAGACCGCAGATCCTAACTATAATATTTCCATCAACGTATAAAAACTCAAAACGTAATTTGATCAATTTCATTGTCGGTCACCTCCGGTGAAAACAAAAATATAACTATATAGTAAGTCATACGCACACCAAGTAGGTACATCCAAGCTTGTTGCCTCACAACATTAATGGTAGGTATATAAGTACAGGTAAAACTGCTGGCTGTTGTAGATCGCACAGCATCTGATCAGTAAGTAAACCTCTCTCAAAGAAACAGATATTAAGTTTGTTTCATAATTATTAATATTATTAACTTTGTTTATATTTAAATTAAATTTTTATTTAAGCAAACAGGAATATAAAATGATTTTACTCGTTTAAATATTAATGTGACATAGGGTTGGTTTGTGCTAACTGTGGGATTAAAGTATTGTTTATTTTGTTACTTGTATTTTTACCTCTCTCAAACAAACATGGTATTGTATTTTTAAAAATAATTATTGAGGAATGTAAAGTAAAATGTTTTTTTATAAGAGGAATATTAAAAAGATTTGACTGAACTGACTGAACGTTTTAACTTTTGATAATTGTACTGTAGCACTGAGTTGGTTTGTGTTAACTGTGGGGTTAAAGTTTTGTTTAAACTATTTTATATTAGTTTTGGTAAACCTTCTTGGATGATTAAATAGTAACAGTGAAAGTATTTCAATTGTTTATGATTCTAAAAACATTTTTTTATTTTCAGATCCAAAATGAAGTCTTGCATCGTTCTGTGCGTCCTGTCCGTGGCCGTGATGGCTCTCGCGCGTCCCGAGGAGGCTCACTACACTGACCGTTACGACAACGTAGACCTGGACGGGATCATCAACAACCACCGCCTGTTGGAGGGCTACATCAAGTGCATCCTCGACCAGGGCAAGTGCACGCCGGACGGTAAGGAGCTGAAGGGTAAGTGGTGGAGATTGAGGAGCTTTTACGATTGTTTATGGTTGGATTTTCCGGTGACATTATTTAATAATAACATAGTATAACGTATCCGTCACGGGCATTAATTGTATTTACTGTGAAAAACTATAGTGAACAAATTATCAAAGCTATTTCATAACGATGTTTTGTATTTACTAATTTGTCATTTGACTCTATTGAGTCATCTACTTATGTATAAAATTCTCGTATTTGCGACACGGTGTTTGTTACCAAACTCCTCCGAAACGGCTGGACCGATTTGTATAAAATTTTGTGTGCATATCGGGTAGGTCTAAGAATCGGACAACATCTATTTTTCAAAAAAAAACAAAAAAGAAGCAAGACGTTTGCGGGGTCAGCTAGTCTACTGATATATAAAATTCTCGTGTTTGCGACACGGTCTTTTTCACCAAACTCCTCCGAGACGGCTGGACCGATTCTTATGAAATTTTGTTTGTACATTCTGTCGGTCTGAGAATCGGCCAACATCTATTTTTCAAAATAATTTAGAAAACAGAAGCAAACAAAGTTTGTGGGGTCAGCTAGTTTACTTAAAACAATGGTAATGTGGAATTACCTGTATCTTGAGAGAAGTTCATTTGCAGTTTATCAAATCAATATAACATCTCACCATTTCTTCCTTATCACAGAGCACATCAGGGAAGCCCTCGAGAACGAATGCGGCAAATGCACTGAAACCCAGAGGAACGGAACCCGGCGCGTCATCGGCCACCTGATCAACCACGAGGCAGATTACTGGAACGAACTGACTGCAAAGTACGACCCTAAGAAGAAGTTCACCGCCAAGTACGAGAAGGAACTCAAAGAGATCAAGGCATAAGTGATTGACTAATTGTTTGGTACTGCATTAGAATTGAAATTTATTTAATGTGATTTTAGTTTACAAATAAAAAGGTTTCACTTAATTTGAAACAATATTTATTTAAGGTTTGCAGTTTCACTTCCTGTTCGCTATTGTAAGAATTTGCAGAAAAGTTGTCGTTGATCTTGATTTACAATCCTTTACTTCACGCTATCCAAAGTTTGGATCTACAATCAAGCATAACAGCACGAAAATATGCCTACAATTATGTTTATTCTATAAATATCCCACCTGGCATAATTATAAAAACCACTAGGGCGTGTTTTTTTATGGGCGAGATGACCTGGAAATTTATTTAATTTTACATAAACCTGCATGGGCAATTATGAAACGTCAGAAGCTAGGTGCAAGGCTTCAATTGGTCGTTTCCCATGTAGATGAGCAGGCAAAAAACTCCAAGGTTACTCTTATAAAAATTTGAGGACAGTTTAGGCCAGTCAACCAGTACCAGGTACATAATTTAATAGAAAATTGTCTTGAAAGCCTACCACGTTCGCACATTCACAACATTTAAAAGATTTTATATGCAAGATTTAAAAAAAAAGGCATGATTGTCCATTACAACTGTAACAAATCTGTGTAACAAGTCTACAAAAGCTACTAATGACGAGTTGAAGTTAAAACTGTAGGAACATAATGCAAAAGTATTAAAAAAATTACATTTAATTGGAAGCAGATAATAATAGACATTTACATAATAATGCCGTTAATGAGATCAAAGTTAAGTGATCCTGGAAGCGCTGATGCAGATAATCTTAACTGCATCAGCGCTTACATCATTGCTTCTATCAGGTCTGACGTCATTGCTTCTATCAGGGATTAATGACGTCAGTGAACTGACTACACGTACACTCTTAATGCAAGTCCTGAAATAGAAGGGGAAATCCAGCCATCAATTGAGTTTGAGTCAAGTGGATGATGGTGAAGTCTAATATTAATTAAATTTTAGGTTACTTTAGGTTATTGAACGGCTGTGAACCGGAACGTCTGTTGTCAAAACTGGGAGACTCTTGGAAAAAAATTGAATGACCTGTTTTAACATATGGGTCATGTGCCTTCTCATGACGTAAGAACCCTACACCAATTTGGAATTCAGGAAGGTCTTGATGTTACATAACAATGCAGCACGTGATGTATTGTGGCTGCAGAGCAGTGGTGAGCCAGTAGAGCACTAGGTGGCCAGTGATATTGGCCCCGGTCTTTACTTTGTGTGAATAATTCCATGAACACTGCTCTCAAAACGATGAAGGAAAACATCGTTGCCCCTGAGGTTATCTGTTGAGTGAAGGTCAGAAATAACACACCGAGCTAGGCCTGTACAGCTTTGATGAGTATTGTTCCTTATCAAAATCTAAAATGTTGTTCATTGGTGAGTCAACGACCGAAAATGAGCAACTTATTAAAACAATAATATTTTGTTCATAGTCATCAAACCTACGAATCAAAATGTGATAATAACAAGTCTTTTAAATAATAATTATTGCCGACAAGAAAAAATAAAACACCAGAAAATTGTATAGTCATTTGGACTAGTAGTGAAATTCTGCTAATTGAAACGTTAACAATGAAGTTAACGCTAGCAGACTTGCTGGTAGAGCCAGCATTTCAATTTTTGCAGAGAAAATCGCATTTCTTTTAAGTAACAATTAACGAAAAATTCTTCGATCAATAATCTATTTTTGATCGAAGGAAAAATTGCATTTTTTTTCCGACTGAATTTTGTTTTCGTTTTCGGTTTTCGGCACCGCTGAAATATCAATTAACGGTAGTTTTTGCTTAACGCCGACAAAAAATAAGTACTGGCAAAAAATACTTTTCATTAATTTATTCAGAGAATTTCGATAGTTACAACAATTAATAGCAACGATAATTAGTAGCATGCAGAAAAAAATCTTTTCGCATTTCAGATTAGATCAGATCAAATTGTTTGATTATATTATTTACTAATTAGTCTTAGTTGCTAGTCGTATGATTTAAGTTTTAACGGTTACAACTAATTCATAAAAGGTTGATACTGCAATTCTTATAACACTGAAAACGATAAAAAAAACACTTTATATCGTTTTCAGTTACCGAAAATATATTTCTATTCTACTTGCTGGAAGTGGTAGGCAAAAACAATTGACGTCAAATTCTAAGAACCGATCAGTTGACAAATGAATAATTATGATAGTAAAACATAAGTCTTACTTATTCGATCAAGTACAAACACGGAGATAAATACTACGATGTTCCGATATTATGTAGGTATGTCTGTATTAATTGGGTACCCTTCATTTAAATAAGAAAAGAAAAGATCTGTAAATGCAAATTTCCGTACAAATTTAATTTTGAACTTTGGCGTGTAAAAGATGTGACAATCACTTCTGGGATAGGTAATAAATAAATACTTATCTTACTGATGCCGTATTTATTCTTGTTAGGTACTCAATATTCTACTGAGGTGACTGTGGTCATGCGCTTGGTACATAAAAAAACATCGTTTCATTGGGAAAGCTGTTTGTTATGATGAGTGCAATCATGTGTTTAAGTGTCGGTCAATAATTACCAGTCACCTTATGTATAAAAATATATGTATACTGTAAAACCATGCAACTTTGCCCAGTAGAGTAAATTTGTCTTTATTTAGAAGTATTTTTTTCAGTTGTAGAAAATTCATAATTTTTCTGCCAGCACTGAGCGACGTAATGTCACTGGTGTTACTTAAGATCCCTGTCAGAACTTGTAGAAGTAAATTTCACTGGCAAAAACCGGTACAAAAACTTTACGAAAAAGTGGTTGTTGCAGTAACGCCCGATAATTATTGTTGTAATATGTTTGAAATGAATAATATTACATGCAAAACCTCTCATACATCGTAAGATATTAAGTTGATGTATATGCATGTTTTTGGTGCATTTTTGACGACAATTTCCACCATTTAATTTCCCGTAGGCTTATCAGCTTGTCACCTGTAACTTTTAAATTAATTATAATTTTATTATGCTGTGCTCATGACACGAATATTTTTGATTAGAAATATTAATGTACTAAATGTTTTTGTGGTGGCTGCTATTTGGTGATAGATGATATGCCATCTATCAACTACAAGGCATATAATCGATGAGTACCGATGTGGCACTCTTTGTTTCAGTACACTGTTGGTACATGACCAGTATAATACCGCATTTTGTAACTTATAATTTATTGATTTTAAATAGTTTTTTTTCTTCTTATTAAGATTATTGACAAATCAAATGCTTTTTCAACAAGCAGAAAGAAAAATTTAAAGAAACTGGGATCCAGAAATTATAAAAACGAATAATTGAATAGTATTAAATAGTAGTAAGTATTATAAAAGACACAAAAAATATTTCCCATTGAAAAGTTTTCATTAGATTTTAAAATGTAGCATTTTTTCAATGGTGACAGCCCATAGATGGACATAGATAATTATTTTGAGAAAAATATTCTAGGTGGCGTTTTATCCTTGCCCATTCAATCTTGAAGGACAAGGAATATGTTTATTCATCTCATAATGTGAATCAATACTTACTACATAGGCCTGTATTTATACTCTGGCATTTTTAAAAATGACACGGTTTATAATATCTAAAATATTGAAAGTTGGCAAAGTTGCCAGGTTTAATGGTATTTGTATAAATTTATTAGAAGCGTTTTACCTGAAATAAAACGCATATTAAAATACTTACCTCACTGGAAGCTTTATATTGAGAGAGCATATCCGTTTCCGTCGATTTCTTACCAGTTTTAGTACTTGTTTAACCAACGCAGTGGCGCCACCTGGTGGTTGCTTGCCATTTTAGTTTCATAAAATATAACAAGCTACTTTTTGTTCATTGGCTCAATATAACCAGACAGAAGTAAAGATAAAGCTTCCAGTGAGGTAAGTATTTTAATATGCGTTTTATTTCAGGTAAAACGCTTCTATTAAATTACTTGACCGTCACTGGAAGCTTTATATTGAGACCTGTTTGTTATCGCCTGGTGTCGCCACTGTTATGATAACGCCAATGTGATATGAAATCTTAGATTTAAACACAATTTATGTCATCAGAAAGTACATTTATTACACAGTCTTGTGAAAAGGTACAATTTATCTGTTGGTGATATAATTACAAAAAAATACAATAACAAATTACAGCTATTATTCAGAGTTAATTAATCGGATTAAACAATTGTGTAACATTTAGATTTGAATCAACACTTCTGAAGACTTCTCTTCTGTAGAAGTTCTGGAATGTATTAGCCGATTTCCAATTTCCTCGAGATAGGATTTCGTCAAGGGGATGATTTTCTAGCCAACTTTTAGAGGCTACTGCAGATCGTGTACTTCCTGGAGGTGCTGTGATGCCAGCTTCCTTGAATAGGGATTTTACCCAGCCTGCGATGACGGTGCGTGAAGCGGGCTTCGGCACACCTCTAACTGTAATAAACAAATTAAATGATTTTGCAGCATTACGTCTTTCATTTAATAACCTTGTAGTTCTTTCTATCCAGAATATAGGATTTAGGTTGCAATTGTTAGGATTTACAAGAAGTTTCCAGCCAGACTGCCTGTGATTACTGCAATCTGTTTTCGAACCAAATTGAGGCCATAATATAACACTTTCATCTGATCTGATATAATGATCAGGATCAACTCTAAGCAGTGTTAAGTCATGTATACGTCTACCTGAGCAAAGCAATAATATTGTTGCAGTTTGGCGTGATATTTGAAAGGGATTGTCTATGTCTACAGTGTAATTGCTTAGAAAGGTAATTAATTTACTAACATCCCAAATTGGTGGCTTATGAGCTTTAGGATTTTCCAGTGCAATTGATTTTAAAATATGTTTTACAAGAACATGTGAACTTAATTGACTTGATCTTTCAACATTACACAAAGTGGAAACGACAGATTTATGTAAAAGAATTGTATTATATGATAATTTATGAATTAGATGCAAATCAGATAAAAATTGGGTTAATTGTGTACCTGTAGGGTTATTAGTGTCAATGTTTTTAGATAAAGACCAGGAAGTCCAACGTTTCCAAGCCACCTCGTATGTTTTCAAGGTAGTCTTACGCCAGGAATTCTTTAGCAATAACTGTTGTTCAGCGGTCCATGTTTCTATCGCTTCGGACCACCCCCACATTTCCAGACTTCGAGGATGATTTTGTCCACTTGTGGTGGTGGTAGTCCCGTCGATGTGTCGACCAGGTGCGTCTGTAAGTTTTTCAGAGTTAGAGGTGGTGCTAGCGCTCGGATTTTGAGGTCTGCACGCCAAAATACCTTCTCCCATCGAGGTACTACTATTAAAAATATTCCCGTTGATTGATTGAGGTGTGTTAGGACTTTTGGGATTAAGAACGGAGGTGGGAACACCCATGCGAGTGGATAGTTCCATGGGACACTGAATGCGTCGTGAAATAGTGCTTGTCGGTCTCTCAGATCTCGGGATACGTAATTGTAAACTACGTGAGCTGTGGCTGAGGCGAACAAATCTATTATTGGGGTTCCCCACTTTGCAAACACTATTTTCATACAGACTGGCATTAGGTGCCATTCCGGAGGTTGGCGAAAGCGTGAAAAGTGATCGGCATGATTGTTGTACTTGCCTGGGAGATGGTGTATGCTAAAGTGTATTTGAAATTGGTCTAGTAAATTGAGAATTTGATAGGTTAGTTCTATTAGGGGTAATGATTTCGTACCTCCTTCGTTCCTTAAATAACTGACAGCAGTACTGTTGTCGCATTGTATCAGGATCGAGCTGTTGCAGAGCAGATGAGCATTGTCTCGAAGGGCGCGAAATATGGCTAACATTTCTTTTTGATTGCAGTGCAATGTCTGTTCCTCTTGAGACCAACTGCCCGATACCGCCAGATTGTTCAGTTCAGCTCTCCAACCCTGGTTTGATGCATCTGTTGTCAGGAAGTTTACCGGCGGAGGGTAATGAACAGGTGTTGACGACTGACAATTCAGAGTCCACCATTCCAGTTCCTTTCGAACACTTTGTGGTAGTGGGTAGGATTTCGATAAAAGGTCTGGTAGCGAGTTCATGAACATTAATAATTGCCGGTGATTGAGCCGGCCTCGAGGAACAACATAACTGGCAAAGTTCAGGAGTCCTATTATTCTCTGCAATTCCTTTAGAGTTATTATTCCTCGCTCGAGAATATGACTCACTTTTTTGATTAATGAATAAGTTTTTTCTTTTGGCAGGGATTTTGTATTGTCCCAGGGACTCCACAATATTCCTAAATATGTAATAGTCTTTTGAGGACAAAGAACAGATTTCTCGTAATTTACTTGCCAACCAAGATTTTGTAATGTGTTTAATGTGAGCTCGACATGATCTCGAAGAACGTGTACATTTTGATGTACTATTAAGTAGTCGTCCAGATATACGATTCTTCGGATGTTCCAGCGTTCTCGTAATATTTGAGCAACCCAATTCGTTAGTATTGAAAAGGTTTTGGGTGCAGTGCTCAAGCCGAACGGAAGACAGGTCATCTCTAACAGTTCTTGATTGTATACAAGGCGAAGGAAGCGCCTGTGTGATTTCGACATTCTTAAGTGGAAATATGCTTGTGATAGGTCCACTTTGCACATCCAGTCTTGTGGTTGCAGAAAGTCCGGGATGCGATACATATTTATAAGGTGGAATGGTTGGGCCTGTACAAATTCGTTTAACGCTTTCAGGTTGAATATGGGACGGGCAGATCCGTCGGGTTTTGGTATCAAAAATAGCGGGGAAATGAAACTTGGTGAGAGTTGAACAACTTTTAGAATGCCCTGAGATTTCATTTTGCTTATTATTGCAGACATTTCTTTCGAGACAGGTGTTTGAAAAGGACCATTGATTATATTTGGGTACTACAGAGGAGGTTTCTGGGTAAATGGTATGTGATAGCCCTGAATTAATTTTAGAACAATTTCTGGTGCCCCCATCTCCTTCCATTTCGAGTGGTAGTGCGCTAACTGACCTGCTCGAAAACGATTCGAGTCATTGCTTGTATCGCTTATGGGTCGCTCGAGAGCTTTTTGGAGGGTATGAACGTCCTCGACCTCGGTTACTTGCACGATCGGGCCGCGAGCCTCGGTTGTGAGATGAACCTCTGCTGTTAGTATATTGATCGGATTGAAAGGATGGCAGACTCTGACCTTTGTTTGTGTAATTGGTGCGAAAATGTCCACCCCGCGAGGGTGAGTTGTCATAGGCATGCGTGTGCATCGGTATGCCTGGTTCATGGCAAAAATATTGAGCTTCACGCGATGGAACTACAGGTTTATGTACGCCTTGCCCCCGCGAGGGGCGGCGGTTAGATTGATTAGATCTAGTATGTGAATCAGTTTTTGGAGGCCAAAAAGCTTTGCGTACACCTCCGGCCTTTTCTAATGCTGTCGTGAAAGACTCGGGACTAAATAAATAGGAAGATGATGGGGGAATTCTATTCAAAGATGCTTAAATAATGGATCTCGAATTTGACTAGTAATTGTCTCTCGACGCATTTCTATACTTTCGGCTCGATGGCCACAAACTAATTGTAACAAGTCTGAAGAGATTCTCTGCAAATCACCTTTTTGAAATAATTCTTCAACCTTCCCGCTTAAATTATCAAAGTTGACTTCTGTATTTTTAGCCCACAAAAGGAGATAACGAATAGCTTCTTGCAATGATTCTTTTTGTTTTAGGATGCAAAAAGTAATTGCTGCGTATGATTTATCAGCATGTGTCAAGTGACGTAAGGTATCATACATTTTTATCTCTTCGTTTGTGTCTAAGTCTACGAAACCTGGGGTGTGATTGTAGAGCTTTTGAGTATCAGAATACCTTACTTCAGACCAAGATGTGCTACCTAAGCGCTGGAGATCTAGTAGCATTTTAAAAAAAAAACTATCAGGAGTTTTCGGAACTGATGGTTCCTTAAGCTTTGTCTCGATATCAAAAGTGAAGTCTAAATTTGAGTTTTGACCTTCAACATCAGGGCACTGTTCGTCAGTATTATGTTGCCCATATAGTTCCCCACTGACCCCAGAACAAACTGATACCCCATCATGGCAAGCAGTATGCTTGCATTATTTGCAAAAACATGTTGGCGTAGCTCACTGACTTCCTTTATAAGTTTGTCCAATGTCGAGTTAGACAGTTGGGCGCGCTTATTCTTCTTGCGGCGTGCGCGGCGCGACCGCTTGCCACGTTTTGGAGAAGACGAGCTTGAAGAGCTGCTGCTAGTCGTGCTGCTGCTAGTGCAACTAAAGTCCCTTTTCCGAGTCTTTCCACTCGGGCCGGCCACAGCTTGTGGCTCGGCAGCCGAAACATTAACGTGGTCATCCATTATCGTAATAAAAGTTACGTTAGATAGGCCGTATCAAATATTAAGCCTTCTTGACTCACTAAAAAATGTTTTTAAAACACAAATTTAGAAATGACTGTGATCCGAACGGAAATAACCGTTCAATGTAATGTTCACTTACTTTTACAAAGTAGGGTACTTACCGATTTTTCTTCAAAATTAACTCACCTTTAAACAGCACTATTTAAAAAAAGGGCTAAACGAAATGTTAAATTTACTCTAATAATTTCCAAGATAGTGATCCGAACAGAAAAACTGTTAAAAGTATGATCACGTATTGAAAAACTATGGTGTATTTTTTGGCATCGGTCGTGAACCGATGCGCCAATATGCTGATGAACAAAAAGTAGCTTGTTACATTTTATGAAACTAAAATGGCAAGCAACCACCAGGTGGCGCCACTGCGTTGGTTAAACAAGTACTAAAACTGGTAAGAAATCGACGGAAACGGATACGCTCTCTCAATATAAAGCTTCCAGTGACGGTCAAGTAATTTAATAATGGTATTTTAGGTTTCAGAAAAGTTGCCGTTGATCTTTATTTATTTACCTTTTGTTCCAGCTATCCATAATTTGGAACTCTAAACGAGCATAAACAAAACGCAAATGTGCCTAGAATAATTATTATCTATGAATATGCCAACAGCCACAAATAGAAAAAAACCAACTGGGCGTGTTTTTTTAATGGACGAGATGCCTTCTTCGGCTCAGCTCCCCATTGACGTCATACGTTAATAGCAAACCGTCTCGTCTTATTCGAATTCAATTTTTTAATTTTATATTAACGTCAGAAGTTAGGTGAAATTTGTCAACAGATCGAATTATCTGTGAGTCTAAAAGGCCTGCAACATTCTCACATTCACAAAATTGAAAATAATCTTTTACAACCTTTTACACTCACATAAAATATCAATAAATAAACAAAAATTAAAAACAACTAGTTTCAGGTGTAAACGAAAACAGTAATACATGTAAAATAAATGTATTACATCTTGGTGTAAACGGGGATAGGCTTACAGTCGTTTCGGCGAATCGTCCGCCTGTTAAAGATTGTATCGATGAAATTCTAAAAAGTGAATTGTTCTTTCGACGAACCGTTCATCGGAGAAGTAGGTGGGCTGTAATCTACCACGCGGGCCCAGTGCGGGTTGGTAGAAGTCACATGTCTTCGAATATTTGGTTCTAGAACCTGCTGGTTTCCTCACGATTTTTTCCTTCATCGTTTTAATAGCAGTGGTGATTAAATAACTAGGTATACAAAGTAAAGCGTCTGCCTGACTCGTAAGTTGGGGCGGTTACCACTGGGCCACCAGTGGTATCAGTCAGTGTCAGTTGAGTGAAGGTCAGAATTTATTGGCCTAGAAAAGTAACAACAACACACCGAGCGAGGCATGTAGAGCTTTGATGAGTATTGTTCCATTTCAAAATCTAAAATGTAGTTCTTTGGTGAGTCAACGAATGAAAATAAGCAACTTTTTTGAAACAATTATAAGTTCTTACTAATCAAATCTATGCGTCGAAATGTAATCTTCTCGAGAATTTTAAATATTAATAATAGGCGATAAGAAAAAAGGAAACACCAGTAAATATTATATTTACTGGGAAACATAATTAAGGTGCATTTTTTTAACAGTAGCTACGATAACGCCTATGAAAGCTAGACAATACGCAACTATCACCTCCTAAATCTCAAAAACATTCCTAGATCATTCAAGGGTCTTACTATATAACGAAAGGCCTTTAGCTATATGAACTTTGGTAGGAAGCGCGAGTACTGAGCTTAGGTTCGATCCACAGGTCAGGAAAAAGTGCTATTAGATATTTCCATACACACATAACATCACGCCTTTTAATCCCGGAAGGGTTAGGCAGAAGTGTACCTATAGTACACCCACATTTCGCCAGTTATGTATAAGTCCCACGTAATAGGGGGCGAGCCTTTTGCCATCAACCGGGCACAAATCCAGACTCCGGGCTGCTACTGAGAAATTCTAGATACAAAAACCCAATTACATTTTGCCCGACCTGGGAATCGAACCCAGTACCTTATGCTCAGCATTAGCTCTTGCAACCCCTAGACCAACGAGGCGAATTTCTTAGTAAGTAAGCTCTGAGCTCGGAGTCTTTTTTGTGCCCGGCTGTTGGAAATAGTTCAGATCTTTTAAATGAGACCAAAATGGGATTGGTTTAATTAGAAATCCCTACTCCAATTGGATACACCTACGCAACGCCTGGGACTATTCCAATTGTATTCACGTACGCAACGCGCGGAACTATTCCAATTGTAAACATGTAAACAACTTGCGGGGCTATTCCAATTGTATACACGTACGCAACGCGCGGGGCCATTCCAATTGCATACATGTAAGCAACCCGAGGGGCTATTCCAATTGTATACACCTACACAATGCGTGGTGCTATTCCAATTGTATACACCTACGCAACGCTCGGGGCTATTCCAATTGTAAACACGTACGCAACGCGCGAGGCTATTCCAATTTTATACACCCACGCAACGCGCGGGGCTATTCCAATTGTATACACGTAAGCAACTTGCGGGGCTATTCCAATTGTATACACCTACGCAACGCGTGGGGCTATTCCAATTGTATACACCTACACAATGCGTGGTGCTATTCCAATTGTATACACCTACGCAACGCGCGGGGCTATTCCAATTGTATACACGGAAGCAACGTGCGGGGCTATTCCAATTGTATACACGCACGCAACGCGAGGGGCTATTCCAATTGTATACACCTACGCAACGCTCGGGGCTATTCCAATTGTAAACACGTACGCAACGCGCGAGGCTATTCCAATTTTATACACCCACGCAACGCGCGGGGCTATTCCAATTGTATACACGTAAGCAACTTGCGGGGCTATTCCAATTGTATACACGTACGCAACGCGCGGGGCTAGTCCAATTGTATCCACGTAAGCAACGCGAGGGGCTATTCTAATTGAATACACGTATGCAACGTGCCGGGCTATTCCAATTGTATACACGTACACAACGCGTGAGGCTATTTGTTATGCAAATGCCTAACCTCTACCCAATTATGTCGGGGCCCGCTTCTAGTCTTACCGGTTGCAGCTGAATATCAGTATTTTACATGAAGCGAAGTCTATCTAACACACAACCCATTTACTCGGTAATCATTTGCCAAGACTGGTTGTCAGACTTTCGGGGCTTCTAAATACCCGTAACCATTGGCAAAGATGCAATTTTTGGTTAATGTTACCTACAAGTACCGCCGTCAGACTTGCTGGTAGTGAATCCAACATAAGTTTTTTTTCAATGTTCTCCAGAAATATCCATTTTCATTAATTTTTGTTCAAGGCCGAAAATTTATAAGTGCTGGTCCTACTTGCTGATAAGAAACGGAAGACATAAACAATTGATGTAAATTTCTTAGAACCGATGAGTACAGAAATAAATATGACAGTTAAACATGAGTGTTCCATTATTGATCAATTATGTAGAACGATCGAAAGATTACCATGAAACAGGTACGCGGAGGTGAAAACTTCCATGTGTAGATATTATGTAGGTATTCGTGTATGAATTAGGTACCCCTCCATTAAAATAACAAAGAAAAGGTCTTGCAATGCAAATTTCCTTACATACGCCATTAAACTTTTTCTCAAGAACAGGGCCCTTTGAAAACAGATACTTAAGTATTTTTTCTTGAATGCTGTAGTAATGTGTTACTTTAAACTAGACTAATAGTCCATTAACAGGAACATACAAAAACAAAAAAAAGTTATCAAACAAAGCCAATTAAGGCAAACACAAAAATTTTTCCTTGCAATATATTGTCAAATAACAACAATGTCGACTTTAATGGATATAATTTTATTTTACTTTGATTTTTGGCGTGTAAAAGATGTGTTTTTGTATAGCCATCACATGACGAAAGCTTTGAGATATACGAAATCGAAATAAACGAAGCCACCAAAGAATTACATTAAAAACTTTCCAACATTCTGCAGAACACAACTTTTACTAAAAAAACATAACAAAAAACAAAACCTCTGGTGAAAAAACTCAGCACATGAATTTATCATCTATTTCTTTAATTAATAATATAATAAACATGTAATTTTTTTTTGTTTGTAAGTTTGTATGTAGAGTACTCTCTGGAGCTAAAGGTCGGATTTGAGAAGTTATTTTTGCATTTGATAGACAAATTTTTAGGAATGCTTAGGCTATTTAGCATCACGCTATAACCTTTAGGAGCCGAGCAAAAATAATAAAAGTCAGAAAGAACGATAAGGCAGAACGATGTGATAGCGAGGGTAGGTGATGCGAAGCGACGGGGTGGTTCGGTGGAAAAAGAAATATCACGCGGACGAAGTCGCGGGTAGCAGCTAGTAAGAAATAAAGTTGGTATATAAGTAGATGCAGGTATAGCCTCTGGCAGTTGTAGATCGCACAGCATCTGATCAGCGTGTTCACCTGTCTCAAACAAACAAGGTATTATTATATTTTTATTAATATTAAAATAGTATTTAATTTTTCAATGAGCAAAGGGGAATATTAAAACGATTTTACTGAATCAAATAATTACAGTTTTAACTTTGTTCATTTTACTCTAGTTTATGGTTGCTTTGAGTTAACAATGGGGTTAAAGTATTGTTAATACTACTTAGTTTTGGTAAACCTTGATGGGTGATTAAATTGTAACAGTGAAAACAGGTAATTGGTTTAATTAAAGAGGATTTAAAGTCATTGTGTTAACTTTATAAATGTTTTGGTTTCCAGCACCAAAATGAAATCATGCATCATTCTGTGCGTCCTGTCCGTGGCCGTGATGACTCTCGCGCGTCCCGAGGAGGCTCACTACACGGACCGTTACGACAACGTAGACCTGGACGGGATCCTCAGCAACCACCGGCTGTCAGAGGGCTACATGAAGTGCATCCTCGACCAGGGCAAGTGCACGCCGGACGGCAAGGAGTTGAAGGGTAAGTGGTGAAGGTTGAGGAGCTTTTACGAATTTGTGGTTGGATTTTCCTCTGAGCTTTTTCCACAATAACAGATTTAGAAATGTTGGCTTATTTACAAGCTCATCATGTAAACAAATTAAAGTTAAGATTTATTTAGTTTATTATAAAAACCTACAACGTAATTCAATCAATCTATCTGTCACAGCAATGTACTTATTGTGCCGGTAATATGTACTATATTGAACGAATTTGCATATGGAATTTTAACACTTTTTTTTATTTGACTCTTGACTCGTAACTCATTTACCAAATTAGATCAATTATGTTTACAAGAGAAGTTAATTTTCATTTACTTTTAAGTTTATCGAATTAATGTAAATATCTCTCATCATTTCTTTCTAATCGCAGCGCACATCAGGGAAGCCCTTGAGAACGAATGCGGCAAATGCACTGAAACCCAGAAGAACGGAACCCGGCGCGTCATCGGCCACCTGATCAACCACGAGGCAGATTACTGGAACGAGCTGATTGCGAAGTACGATCCTGAGAGGAAGTTCACCTCCAAGTACGAGAAGGAACTCAAAGAGATCAAGGCATAAGTGATCGACCAGTTGTTTGGTACTGCATTGAAATTGTAAAATTGTTATTATGTGATTTTAGTTTACGAATAAAAAAGGTTTCAATTTGGTTCTTCTCAATTTGAAACAATTTTAATTCAGTTTTACAGTTTTACTTCTTGTTGGCTATTTTAGGAAATGATGTTGTACTAAACAAAGCACATAATCAGGTATCAGTAAAGTTACCGTTGATCTATATTTATGTATTGATCCTTTTGTTCAAGCTATACAAAATGTGAAACTACAAACGAGCATAGCAACACGAGAATGTTCCTAGAATAAATAAAATAAAATGTAAAATTAAAATTCATTTTATTCACACTCTTTTGTCCTTATTTTGTTAGTGCCAATCATATTATCTTAAAACTCTGTTAGACATGGCGAGATCAGTTAATGCATGCAAGCATATATTGTTAGGTAACATAAGTTCGAAATGAATAATTGAAAAGAAATTAAAATAAAATTGGAATACTTGAAAAATTGAAAGTACATTAAATCCAAAAAAAATATCAGGCAACATTCAGCCTGATGAGCCTTCCCAAAGCTGTCGATACTATGTTTGCAATCATCTTTAGGATACCTTCGCCACTCCCTTGCTTTCGGCGAATTAGTGAGGCTGATGTAGCGTAAAACTCATCCACCATCGCCAAACATACCCGAGGCACTGCGAAATCGAGGTATTCGCACCAGTATCCTAAAGGCGTTGTCATACTGTACTCTGAGAGTATTGTAGGTTAATTTTACCTGTTCTGTACACTTCGAAAACCTATGTATAAACATGATAGCGCGTCGTAGATGCTCACGTCAGTGCAAAAAGAAAGAAGTGTCAAGTACAATTGGCACCACAGATAACACGCGAGGTTTCGTTATGTATACACAGAGTAAATACGTAAGAAAATATGAAAGTAATTAAAAAATATGAATGAATTAATATATATTATTGCTATCAAAACATGCTTTATTAATAGCTAAATCCATATATGTGTATAGTTTAGAGAATTTCATAAAAACTTTCTTTTTTCCAAGTATCGATAAGTTCAAAGACGTAATCAGTCACTATTATCGAAAACCAAACGTCACATAGTAATGTGTCCCCTAGTTAGTTGTTAAAAAAGATGGTGAAACGAAATTTTATTTAGGGGCTAGTTTAGGGGAGCTTTTATGCTAAATGTCCCATACTTAGGAGGTATTATAGGGGATGTTTTCTTCTTTTTGATTGTGGCAAGCGGCCTTAGCCATTGTTGCCAGTGTCGAGTGTTGATAGGGGATGTCGGTGAAAACGGGCATCAGTCAAATAAAAGTGCAATTTTGACGCTAAAGCACACAGTCGCTTACGATGTTGATAGGAAAACGTCCATAAACTCTTGCCTTCTGGACCTATTGAAGGCCTTAGCCTGTGGAGGTCGGGGCTCCCACCGAACTCATTTATATATTTTCTTTCTGGTATAACCACCAGAAAACCTTTTTAATGTGGGGAAACGCATATTCTAAAGAAAATTCAGATCGATTGCATCAATAATATCAATTACGCGGACGACATGGTGTCGCTGAGTCCATCTGTAGGAGAGCAAAGGCAGCTGCTAAATACCTGTGAGGCCTACGCTGGGGGCACGGCATAGTAAACAACTAAACGACATAAAAAATAAGCATATGCTCATCGGAGGTAAAATAAACAACCTGAACACAAAGCACTAGTGTATCTCAACGGAGTATATTTGTGTCGGTTCTCTCAGTTTAGATATCTAGGTCATGTTGAGACCGAAACCCTACATGATGACGCAGATATTTAGAGAGAGCGGAGAGCATTGTCGGTGCGCGCTATCATGTTTATACATAGGTTTTCGAAGTGTACAGAACAGGTAAAATTAACCTACAATACTCTCAGAGTACAGTATGACAACGCCTTTAGGATACTGGTGCGAATACCTCGATTTCGCAGTGCCTCGGGTATGTTTGGCGATGGTGGATGAGTTTTACGCTACATCAGCCTCACTAATTCGCCGAAAGCAAGGGAGTGGCGAAGGTATCCTAAAGATGATTGCAAACATAGTATCGACAGCTTTGGGAAGGCTCATCAGGCTGAATGTTGCCTGATATTTTTTTTGGATTTAATGTACTTTCAATTTTTCAAGTATTCCAATTTTATTTTAATTTCTTTTCAATTATTCATTTCGAACTTATGTTACCTAACAATATATGCTTGCATGCATTAACTGATCTCGCCATGTCTAACAGAGTTTTAAGATAATATGATTGGCACTAACAAAATAAGGACAAAAGAGTGTGAATAAAATGAATTTTAATTTTACATTTTATTTTATTTATTCTAGGAACATTCTCGTGTTGCTATGCTCGTTTGTAGTTTCACATTATGTATAGCTTGAACAAAAGGATCAATACATAAATATAGATCAACGGTAACTTTACTGATACCTGATTATGTGCTTTGTTTAGTACAACATCATTTCCTAAAATAGCCAACAAGAAGTAAAACTGTAAAACTGAATTAAAATTGTTTCAAATTGAGAAGAACCAAATTGAAACCTTTTTTATTCGTAAACTAAAATCACATAATAACAATTTTACAATTTCAATGCAGTACCAAACAACTGGTCGATCACTTATGCCTTGATCTCTTTGAGTTCCTTCTCGTACTTGGAGGTGAACTTCCTCTCAGGATCGTACTTCGCAATCAGCTCGTTCCAGTAATCTGCCTCGTGGTTGATCAGGTGGCCGATGACGCGCCGGGTTCCGTTCTTCTGGGTTTCAGTGCATTTGCCGCATTCGTTCTCAAGGGCTTCCCTGATGTGCGCTGCGATTAGAAAGAAATGATGAGAGATATTTACATTAATTCGATAAACTTAAAAGTAAATGAAAATTAACTTCTCTTGTAAACATAATTGATCTAATTTGGTAAATGAGTTACGAGTCAAGAGTCAAATAAAAAAAAGTGTTAAAATTCCATATGCAAATTCGTTCAATATAGTACATATTACCGGCACAATAAGTACATTGCTGTGACAGATAGATTGATTGAATTACGTTGTAGGTTTTTATAATAAACTAAATAAATCTTAACTTTAATTTGTTTACATGATGAGCTTGTAAATAAGCCAACATTTCTAAATCTGTTATTGTGGAAAAAGCTCAGAGGAAAATCCAACAAGAAATTCGTAAAAGCTCCTCAACCAGAGGCTTTTTTTTTTTTTGGGAATGGCATCTCGCAGGTCAACCTATGAGGTTGTCGTCTGCTTAGACGGACTTGCCTGTGGTTGCCCTAATAAATTCAGGCCTCCAGCCAGGACTTAAACTTATGTACTAACTTAAAAACTAAGCGACAACGCTAAGGGCACCCCCTGTGGGGTACGAACCTCGGCTTAGGGCGTCGCTGGAAGAGGGCAGCAAGGTTCTAGCTGGATCAGGATTTGAGTGATTTAGGGACGAATTTAAAGCTACAGGCTCAGCGGCGCGGGCTGGCTCGAGCAAGGGTCGGGAGGGGCGTGGATTTGGGCGACGCGGCGGGTCCTACCTTCCTCGGCGGCGAGGAAGGTAGGACGGCGATCGGGTTTTGGGCTTATGTAGTGTGCTGGTGGCCTTACTACTCTCCTTGAGGAGGGTAGTGGCGTCGTCGGGGGCGATTAAAGTATGCCTTGGTCGGCGAATACTGCTAATGCGGGAGGGAGTGTAGCGGGCGGCCGCTGAGATCAAGGGGTTGGAGCGTTTAATGCCACAGTCAAAGAAGCGCTTCGATAAGCGTTTCATGAACTGGTTTATGATAGGCATTTTAAGATCGATGTGGAGATTTATATTACGGACATAGAAGGGGGTACCCGTGACCTTTCTGAGGAAACGGTTCTGGAGGGTCTGCATCTTATGGAGATGACGTGGGTGAGCGTGCGCAAATACAACGCAGGCATAGGTCATGATGGGACGGATGACTGCGGTGTAGATGCGCAGCTTGCATTTAAGTGACAGTTTACTACGGGCTGTCAGTACAAAGTGGAGCCTGCTAAGAGCGAAGGAGGCCCGCGCGCGAACCGCCTTAATATGAGCCTTAGAGGTACGGTTTTCATCGAGGATCACGCCTAGGTATTTGGCTTGCTTCTCCCAGGGGATCGTATTTCCGTACATAGTGATCGGGCTGGGAAGTGGGGGAGGGAGTCGACGACGTCTCGAGAAGAGAACCGCCTGGCTCTTATCGGGGTTTACCTCGATTCTCCATTTCCGGACCCAAGCGCCTAAGACGTTTGCGGAGGTTTGGAAAGTACGAGCTATAGCATTGGGACAATGACCGGTATAGTAAACGGCAGTGTCGTCGGCGAAGAGAGCCAACTGAGCCTTTTTACTCTGTGGGATAACGCTGGTGAACAGCGTGAAGACGAGAGGAGATAGTACGGAACCCTGAGGGACACCGGCGCGAGGAGGGGACGAGAGTGCACCCTCGATGCGATAGCGGAAGGTGCGATTCGACAAAACTGCCAGAGGCTATACCTGCATCTACTTATATACCAACTTTATTTCTTACTAGCTTCTGCCCGCGACTTCGTCCGCGTGATATTTCTTTTTCCACCGAGCCACCCCGTCGCATCGCATCACCTACCCTCGCTATCACATCGTTCTGCCTTAGCGTTCTTTCTGACTTTTATTATTTTTGCTCGGCTCCTAAAGGTTATAGCGTGATGCTGAAAAGCCTAAGCATTCCTAAAAATTTGGCTATCAAATGCAAAAATAACTTTTCAAAGCCGACCTTTAGCTCAAGAGAGTACCCTACATACAAACTTACAAACAAAAAAAAGTTACCTCTTTATTATATTATTAATTAAAGAAATAGATGATAAATTGATGTGCTGAGTTTTTTCACCAGAGGTTTTGTTTTTTGTTATGTTTTTTTTTGTTAAAGTTGTGTTCTGCAGTGTGTAGGAAAGTTTTTAATGTAATTCTTTGGTGGCTTCGTTTATTTCGATTTCGTATATCTATACAAAACACATCTTTTACACGCCAAAGTTCAAAATAAAATAAAATAATATTATACCCATTAAAGTCGTTATGAACCAAAGCTTCGAAGATAGGTCTGACTCACTGGACATTGTTGTTATTTGACAATTTATTGCAACGCAAAAAAATTGTTTGCCTTGAATGGCTTTGTTTGTTTTGTTTTTTTTTTTGTTTTTGCACGTTCCTGTTAATGGACTATTAGTTAGTCTAGTTTAAAGTAACACATATTACAGCATACAAGTATGTGTGTTCATAGGGCCCTGTTCTTGAGAAAAAGTTTAATGGCGTATGGGTAATGGGTACCTAATTCATACACGAATACCTACATAATATCTACACATTGCAGTTTTCACCTCCGCGTACCTGTTTCATGGTAATCTTTCGATCGTTCTACTTTCTTGATCAATAATGGAACACTTATGTTTAACTATCATATTTATTTGTCAACTCATCGGTTCTAAGAAATTTACATCCTTTGTTTATGCCTTCCGTTTCTTATCAGCAAGTAGGTCCGACCGAATAATAGATTTTCGGGCGAAAATGTTATAAAATGCATTTTTGGTCGTCGATAGGTTTTTCCTTGGTGAAAGTAAAATAAATGCAGTGTCAATATTTTAGTCATTTTAATCATTTGAAACTATGATCTTTTCTCAAATACTAATTTGTTAATAATATTATCAAACAGTCTGTCGTGTATGCGAAAAGCAGTTTTTCTGCATTTTCACATGTATTATGCTTTTGATTGTTTTATCCATCGTTTTTGACTGAATAATTTAATTAAAAGTATTTATTTGCAGCACTTATTATTTTTCGGCCGTGAACAAAAATTAATGGAAATGGATATTTGTGGAGAACATTGGAAAATAAATTTTGTTGGATTCACTATCAGCAAGTCTGACGGAGGATAGAATTACATGTAGGTTACATTAAACAAAAGTTGCTTACATGTATACAATTGGAATAGCCCCGCACGTTGCTTACGTGTATAAAATTGGAATAGCCCCGCGGGTTGAGTAGGTGTATACAATTAGAATAGGGAATTCTAATATCACGTGTCCCATTTTGGTCCTCACACCTCAAGGTTCACTACCTTAACCTTTTGAGATTTTTTATTATTTTAACATCACGAATTTAGGCCACCAGTCCTACAGCCGGTAAGAAACATCTAAACAACTAACGTCAACATCTTAGAATCATGGTCAGCTAAGTAAGCAATATTGATGAGTACGAGTATGCAATCGTAATAATGCTTAAAGTTACTTATCTGAAAATACAAACAACTAAATTTATTGAGTACGTCATAGGTAACAAGGCGATACTTTCAAATGACTTCTCCCGCTGTGGGTGGAGCGGGAGGGCGTGTCAGACTTTTAGTGACTAAAACTCAACCGTGTTCCTTCAGTTGCCTGTGCCAGGGTCACGGTTTCTCTTTCGAATTTCCCGCGACCCTGAGCCATCAGCCCTATCGGACCCCGTCATTGAACCGTCGAAGCCCGCAAGTAAAGAGGAGGGAAATTTTAAAATTGGAACGTATCTATTTTTACTTATTTAAATAGACTATATCTGGCCCGTCTCTAATACATAAAAACTTTTTATCGAAATACTTTCTGAGTGGCCTGGTTAAATTGTTTTTAATTCTTTTAAATGTGTCTTTTTTATGTTAAAAAATTGACATAAAATTATTCAGAAAAATAAAGGTTTGTCTTTCTATATTGGTAAAAATAAGGTACAATATTTTAAAAAAAAGTATGATTTAACCGTTAAGCGTATATTAAACATGCAAGACTGCTAAAACCGCAAACAATTACAATTTATTAAACCGCTTCGTTTGAATCATGATTTTTATGACCTTGTTATGTTTATGACATACATAGATACCTCGTTTTATTTACTTTATAAATTTCTTAGACGTAATTTTGTAAAATTATAATATGAATAAACTAAATAAACAACCAAATTGGTAAATAAATAAATACTTCGTTTTGACTCTGCCCTTACTTTTCATTGGTGTTGCTTTTGTGTCACGATAACACAAAATGAATGTACATTGATTTTGAAAACGACCCATATAATGTGAGTTTGTTTCTATTACCATTCCGTCATTTTGCTGACTAACAGTCAGCGTAACACTATATGTAAAACACTTACCACAAGCACTATTATTAACTTTCTATAAATAAAGTTTTACCTGAAAAGTTACAATTTTTCTAAGAAAATTAACGAGAGAAAAAAAAACTGTCGTTGGCGGCAAAAAGTTTTAGACGCTACCAATGACACTTCACAAGTGACAGATCGATCTCGCTGTAGGCATGGACCACCGCGAGCTCTGCCAGAGCGAAAGATGTCAGGTAACAAAAGAGATGGAGGTATGTACTTTTTCACATAACAGCGAAATCTTAGATTGTTTCTTCAACCAATGCTATGTGTTTTGTAGGAAACATAATATTATAAATTGAAAAATAAAAATAAAACTGTATAATACGAAAAAAAACAAAACCAAAGTTATTTTTCAATTTGTTGTGTTTTTGGATGACGGTTGTTTTCTTTTCAAACTCAAACCCAAACTCAAAGCATTTATTTCAATTAAACCATTTACAGGCACTTTTGAATTGTCAAGGAGTCGGTCAGTCAGAAATATGAAGCTAGTTGCTCATTCCAAAGCGTAGTAGGTACCTATGGAGAAGAACGGGCAAGAAACTCCATGGAGACTCTTCTAAATAATATTGTTGTTACAAATATATTAGTTGCATCGATTAATGTTGACACTATAAGTGAGAACGATGTACAAACACCGTACACGTTAAAAGCGTCCAGAGTGCAGCAAAACATAATTAAAAACAATCCAAAAAATAAATTATCAAAATAAGCCGTGGCAGCTAAGAGCCCGTTCACGAACATGACGCATGGATCAGCTCAACCATTTTGAAGGGAGCTAAATAATCCAACACACCGTCAGTGAGACATTTGAGTGAGCATGACATACTATCAGCCGCCAGGTCACATTCAAGTCAATCTATGACATTACCCAGTAAATGGTAGCTCTATAGTACAAAGTACTATACACCTGTGCAATGCATCTATATAACTAAAAGGAGATTGAGTTTAATGCAAATATTCTTACAATCTTCAGCAGCTCCAACAGTATTTCAAATGTCAATTAATTAATTATGGTGTGGAGCAGGACCAGCATTAAGCCAGGAATTTTTATCAGTGATGTAATCCCCTAACTTATAATATACAAAGGATTTGAATTTCGTCTCATTCAGTTGAAGTATGTGGGGAGGTATTTTATTGTAACATTTTAAACAGTACCTCATGAAAGATACGTCTACTTTAGCCAGTCTGAAACCTGGTTGAACTACCTATTAGTTCAACCAGGTTTCTGACTGACTCCCGATTTCTAGTACTATAATTATGTCTTTCACCTCTTTTACTGTAAAGATGTAAAAAAAATCTTACGTACATGATGTTTTCATAGATGTATTAACAAGGTACCGTCATGATGTTAATTTCCATAAATAATTCCCCTAAAGAATCGCGCCTGCGGAGATTATATATGGCTCTGATGGCTCTTTTTTGCAGAATAAAAATGACACTATGAAAGTAACTAAAATAGACCAGCCTCGCGGTATCTACATCAGTAAATTGACGGATTTTTTTGACAGCGTAAGCTGCTGAACTTAGTCGTCCTGAAAGAGATGTTAAATGAGGACCCTATTGCAGCCTTGAGTCAAGCGTGACCCCAACAAAATCATTTTATCGACGAATTCTAGTTTCTCTTGATTCAATACTGTCTCACAATCACTACTCTTGACGTTTGGGCAAAGAAAATCTTATGCACTTAGTTTTATTTCCATTTAGTAATAAATTATTAGCAGTGAACCAATTTTGGACCAACTGTAGGGCGTTATTTACGTCGTCAAAATTTGAAGCACGTCTATCTACCTTAAACATTAAGGAAGTATCGTCAGCAAATAACACCATTTGTGGTTGATTTATTAATAAATGTAGCAGGTCGTTAATATATACTAAAAAGAGGAAAGGACCCAATATCGAGCCTTGTGGAACACCCATTTTTAGTTTTAAACCAAGTGAATTGACACCATTTATTTGAACTTGCTGTTGTTAAGTTGTGCTATCATTTAAATAAGATTTAAATAAACTGAGCGCAAGTTTTACAAGTCCGTAATGCTCAAGTTTCAAAAACAGGGTTTCCTGATCGACGCAATCAAATGCCTTGGAGAGGTCACAAAAGATTCCTATGGCGTCTTGAGCCTCTTCCCACGCGTTAAAAATATGTTTTAATACACCGGCGTTGGTCGTACAACGCCCTTTGGTGAAACCATACTGTTGCTCGTGAAGGATTTTATTAGCGTTGAAATGATTAAGCATTACCTTTTCAAAAACCTTGCTGAAAACCGGCAACACGGACACAGATCTATAAATACTAGTGTCTTAACTGACTGATGTAAAAAATGGTATTACCATATTGTATTTTATTAGATCCGGGAAGACTCCTTGATCCACACAGAAATTAAATATTAAGGCTAAGTAAGGTGCTATAGTCTCAATTATGGAGGTACAGACTTTAATAGACATTCCCCAAAGATCTTCGTTCTATTTGATCTTGATTTGCTTAAATGATTTTATTACTGTTAAGGGCTTATAGCTTATATGCTTAAAGTTAAATTCGATCGGGCAGGCTGAAACATTCGCCCTTATTAAATCAAAAGCAAGCGACGGCGAAGAATTTAAGATTTCAGTGGTTATTATTGGCACACTGGTAAATAAATTCACAAATTCCTGAGCAACTTTTTGTTTTCGCAAATGAGACCACATGGCGTCTCCATTGTGTAATCAGAATTCTGCTTTTTGATCCCGTTTTTCGTTTCAAACCGTCTTTACATTATTGTCTGCTGATTTTACCTTGTTGCAAATGTATAAGGCAAATAATAATTTTTTTTTGAGTAAGAAGCAACATAATTATTAAAAGTTTCCGTGTTAATATAAGGCTTTAGGCCATACAGCTCGAAAGTCTATCCCTACTTTTCCTAAGTCTTTTAGTTGCCCAGTCACTAAATAAAACCTTAGGGATGATACTTTTAGTGTTCTTCTCAAAAATATTGTTAAACTCGGTTTGAACTACCGAAAAGAATTCTTTATACAAAATATTAACATTATTCATTGTAAGGTCCTGATTACTTAACTTAAAAATAAAAGTGCTATTAAATTTATTTAAATTAATACTATGTTATTGGTCTGGATTGTATGTGCACTTTTTGTATCGCTATGTTGGACTCAAAAGTTACAGTTGGACCGCTGTGATCTGAAGGGAGCTAATTAACGATAGCTTTATCTAAATAGTCGCAGCAACAAAATACAATATTAATACATGACACAGTAGTTGTAGTTGTTCGGGTTGGTTCTAAAAACACATTTGACAAATTGAATGATTTAAACAAATTCAATAATCTGCTGGTAATTTAATTATTTTCTAAAATATTAATGTTAAAGTCTCCACAGATAATAACTGATTTACCAGTTGCAAGTTTAGCCAAAACATCTTCCATTACTGACTCAAATATAGAGTAGTTTTGATAATTTGAGGGCCTGAAAACGCACACTATAACATGCCTATCTAGCTCAACACAAGATAGTTCAACGCTATGTTCGACCGATAGTTCAACTATGTCTTTACGAGCTTTTGATTTTATACAACTTTTAATTAGGATTAGTGAACCACCACGCAGCAATGATTTACGGTTAAAACAACTGGCCACATTTTAATTATCGTATCTAGTCTTCACGCTGTTCACCAGCGATATCCTACAGAGTAAAAAGGCTCAGTTGGCTCTCTTCGCCGACGACACTGCCGTTTACTATACCGGTCATTGTGCCAATGCTATAGCTCGTACTCTCCAAACCTCCGCAAACGTCTTAGGCGCTTGGTTCCGGAAATGGAGAATCGGGGTCAACCCCGATAAGAGAGCGGTTCTCTTCTCGAGACGTCGTCGACTCCCTCCCCCACTTCCCACCCCGATCACTATGTACGGTAAGCCGATCCCCTGGGAGAAGCAAGCCAAATACCTAGGCGTGATCCTCGATGAAAACCTTACCTTTAAGGCTCATATTAAGGCGGTTCGCGCGCGCGCCTCCTTCGCTCTTAGCAGGCTCCACTTTGTACTGACAGCCCGTAGTAAACTGTCACTTAAATGCAAGCTGCGCATCTACACCGCAGTCATCCGTCCCATCATGATGCCTGCGTTGTATTTGCGCACGCTCACCCACGTCATCTCCATAAGATGCAGACCCTCCAGAACCGTTTCCTTAAAAATGTCACGGGTGCCTATGTCCGTAATATAAATCTCCACATCGACCTTTAAATGCCTATCATAAACCAGTTCATGAAACGCTTATCGAAGCGTTTCTTTGACTGTGGCATCAAACACTCCAACCCCTTGATCTCAGCAGCCGCCCGCTACACTCCCTCCCGCATTAGCAGTATTCGCCGACCAAGGCATACTTTAATCGCCCCCGACGACGCCACTACCCTCCTCCAGGAGAGTAGTAAGGCCGCACACTACATAAGCCCAAAACCCGATCGCCGTCCTACCGTCCTCGCCGCCGAGGCCCGCCGCGACGCCCAAACACACGCCCCTCCCGACCCTTGCTCGAGCCAGCCCGCGCCGCTGAGCCTGTAGCTTTAAATTCGTCCCTAAATCAAAGAAATCCTGATCCAGCTAGTCCCTTGCTGCTCTCTTCTAGCGACGCCCTAAGCCGAGGTCCGTACCCCACAGGTGCCCTTAGCGTTGTCGCTTAGTTTTAGTTAGTATTTAAGTTTAAGTCCTGGCTGGAGGCCTTAATTTATTAGGGCAACCACAGGCAAGTCCGCTTAAGCAGACGACAACCTCATAGGTTGACCTGCGAGATGCCATACACAAAAAAAAAAAAAAAATCGTAATTAATTAACATTTCAGAATCTTTTAACCAATGCTCAGTTATGTCAATAATTTAAAACATTGTTTTTTCTAAAAACAATTCAATTTTCAATTGTTTGGAGTTAAATAACCTTAAATATTTTGATGAAATAATTTCAAGGATTTCTGCTTAGCCTCTTTTCTACAGTTAACTATTGTAGTGCTAGAAAATACCTTTTTGTTTTGAAGTGGAACTATACTATTAGTGGTACCTTCTGTTGTCTTATAAACTAGTATAAATTATCTGAGCTAACCACCTCAACATTATTACTATTACTAATTGTGGTGACTTAAGGTGACTTCGACATACTACTTATGTCTGGGTTAATAATAAAAGCTAATAGCCTAGCTATTTGACGTCTAAAACTAATCGGCAGATACACAGTATCCCTAGTCGACCTTAGCTTATCAACAAAAATGTTGGTGTCAAAAAATAGAAACTTGTCACTATGGTGACTAACTAAGAAATGCATGTAATTATTTAACATGTGAATGTAGTTGTTTTGCCTATTTCACAAGTGCTCAAAGTATGGCAAAGCACACAAAATTATTTTCTTACAATTTTACTTTAATAGTTTAGTGACACTATCAGTGTTGTCATATTTTGTTACATTATAAGTATAAACTTTATGTACTGTAATATTGCCATTTGGATCATATTCATTCCTAGTTATTGAAGACATTATTTGTGTGTAGGAAGTCTGTGGCATACAGAAGTTTTGAGAAGAATGACTCAGGTTGTTGCTAAGTAATTTTCCTAACCCTTTTCCAAAACTATCAGAAAACATAATGGAGCAGTAACAAACTTTATTTGTTACAGGGGAGAGAGCTAGCTTCCGTCTGCACTACTTGCACTGGATCTTATTCAATATCTGGTGTATCTATATTAGGAATGGAGACCTGAGCAAGTCCTGACTGGGACAGGTTCTCCGTTGCCTCAGGTTGGAGCTTGCCAAGTTCGGATTTCCTTTGCAGTGAATATTGAGGGCCGTTGAGAGTCAGCAGGTCCACTTTGACTGCTTTAGAATTGCACATGTCCCCTAACTCATTTGCAGCAAGGATGTGCTCCTGAATTTGTTTTTCAGACCTTACATACTTAGTATACAGTGAATGAATTGACCCTTCCAGTACCTGAATTTCAGACTGCAAGCGTTGAGTATCAATCTCAAAAATGTTTTTACTGTCTTCTAATTTAATTTGATAGTTATTTAATTTACTTTTAATAAAACCAAGTTCTTTTCTTAGTTTAATATTTTTGGAACTGCGTTTTTGTTGATTTCTAAATGTATTGAATTTATTTATGCTTTTATTTATTTTTGCATATTATTTCATTTTATTTTGACTTACTTTATAAATACTATTATTATGTTTTAAATTCGAATCTTCAGTAAGGTCTATTGTTATTAAGGACTGAGGGTTGCAATTACTATGAAATAATTCCTTGCATAAGTTATTTGTTTCCTTAGCTTCAGTACATTCCTTTTGTTTCTGGAATTTATTAATTTGCACATTTACATTAACTAATTGTTCATTAACTATTATTAAATGTTCATTAACAACATCCAGGTATTGCCGATGTAGGTCTACTAGATCCTGTTTTAAGCTAGTATTTTTGTAAACAACCTTCTCGACTTCTTTCTCACTATCCTCTATTTCCTGTAACAGCTGTTCACATTTACTGTTTGAAACCTTTATGATTTTGTAGGGTCGTTTTCAATTTAAGCTCCAACTCCTGAGTTGCAGCCTTACGGGTCATCACAGGCATGGTTTCAGTTCAGGAATAAGTACTGAAAGTAGAATGAAATAAACGGTGAGACCTAATTAGACAGTCAAACAGAAAGGGAAAGCTGGAAATGAAAGAAAAAATTGGAGAAGTTAATGTTGCTTAAAAGGTAAATGAGGTAGTCTGCTAAATCTTATTGAAATGCAACTGATTTGCTCAGATCAAGTACAAATTTAAATTTATTCTATTGACTTATAATTTTACTTTTGCATATGTGGGTAGAATGCCTATGTTACAAGAATTCAAGTTGATCAAAGATTACAATTAAAAATAATGATTGTCAACGTTATTGTTGTTATGTCCAATGTAAGACTTCCAGAAATACAGTATTTTGATAATTGACAGTAAAGTTTCGTTAAGATTAATTTTACAAAGTGACTTAGACCTAGTAGCAAATCAACCAAAAAATGTGCTACTAAGACTCAATAGAATGTTTACAGAGTCGTAAGTGAAGATTGTGAGCTGATAATAAATGTAAACTATACTCCCCGTTTAAATCCGCAGATTGGACATCAGCTGTTCGTTATAGGTTGCCGGTAACGGTGGGCCATCAACACTTTGATTGACTTTGTAATTTTGCAGGAAAACAATAATCCTAAGGATTTATGTAGTTATATAACATCTAGATATATAATTACACCTTAATTACACTTAACTCACTTATTCCTAACGTTCACTGACTTATTCCTAGTTAATATTTTAGGAAAATTCATATATTTTTACAATGTTTGTAAATATGTGAGCATAATGTACCTATCACGTGATTAAAATTTATCTGTCTTTGCTTTATTTTTAATTCTTTTCACCAATTGTGGTATAGTATTTTTATTCTTGGTGCATCGTCTTCACATATATAAATATAATTAATGTATGCATAATATTGTATAACATTTTAAAAGAGTAACGGTGGAGTTTCTTGCCACTTCTTCTCCATACGAAACTACTTTTTGGAAGTGGCGCCTAGAATCAGTTCTATTTTTAATGTAAATTTTGACGTTAAAAGTGCCTTTTTATGGGCCTATTTGAAATAAATGCTTTGACTTTGACTTAAAAACTAAACAAAAACTTAATTTTAAGTGTGATTTCTCGAACCCAGTTATCTATTAAGTCAAAGAGTGAGTGGCCTGGGGCATGTTCAATACCTATGGCTCTGCCCATAGTAAAAAATTTCATACCACCAACAACGTCATCTATGAAGTCCTTCTCTGCTCTGGGTTCATTCAATCTTTTTCTTTGTCCAGGCGGTATTTTGAAATACGCTCCCTCTGTACATCAGAAGGCATATGAACATCTTCGTAAGATGTTGGCAGAATAATCGCAGCGTCCTTGATTTGTCGAATTTACTTAGTTCTTCGTTAAATAAGATTTTTATACGCCTTATCAAATTATTAACAAGTTTGTGTTTGGTCACATTGTGTACCGAACCGGCATGAAAATACAAGTGCTGTGACATTCTTACTCACTCATTGGTAATTTGAGTTTGTAGTTGATTACTTTTAAGTAGTGTCGTGGACGACGTGCCTCAGTCTAAGTGCGTACAGGCTTTTTGCTTCACAACCTTAATGGTATATAAGTAAGTACAGATAAAGTCACTGACAGTTGTAGATCGCGCAGCATCTCATCAGTGAATAAACCTCCCTCTAACCGGTATTATATATTTTTGATTTAAATTTAGTTACTTGAGGAGGAGTGTTAATTTATTTTACGAGACTTTCCGAATTTATTTTTACCTTTTGTCCAAATAGATACACGATTATTTAATGGCGGCCCGTAAACATTAGTAACTATTTTGTGGTTTCCAGCACCAAAATGAAGTCCTGCGTCGTTCTGTGCATCCTGTCCGTGGCCGTGATGGCTCTAGCGCGTCCCGAGGAGGCTCTCTACACCGATCGTTACGACAACGTAGACCTGGACGAGATACTTGGCAACCGCCGCCTAATGGTGCCCTACATCAAGTGCATCCTCGACCAGGGCAAGTGTGCGCCCGACGCTAAGGAGCTCAAGGGTAAGCGTCACTTTATTCAATAAAGTAGAAGACGGAATCATCCACTTCGAAGCTCTATTTTGATTGGTGTGAACAGTGTTATAACACTGTAGTACAGTTTTGTTTAGTACGAGCATAAGTACGATTAAGATAGTGAAATAAACGAATTAAGCAACTAATGTCTTTTACACACACGAGAATTACGTTGTTGTTAAGCAACAACGCAGTTCTATCTTGCAATTCATTACGATATTTGTAATCACTTTGAAAGAATAGAAAATTAATACTTGTTATAATAATAATTTTAATTTGCAAGAGTGTCCATGGAGTTTCTTGAATCAGATGTCTTACCGCTTGATTTTGTTACAGAACATATCAAGGAAGCCCTCGAGAACGAATGCGGCAAATGCACTGAAACCCAAAGGAAGGGAACCCGTCGCGTCATCGGCCACATGATCAACCACGAGGCAGATTACTGGAACGAACTGACTGTCAAGTACGACCCTGAGAGGAAGTTCACCGCCAAGTACGAGAAGGAACTCAAAGAGATCAAAGAATAAGTCATCGACCAATTATTTGGTACCCAGGCGGCAGTCAAAATTGTTATGTGATTTTAGTATGTAAATAAAAAGTTTAAAATTACTTCCTGTTTTTTGCGTTGTTTACTTATGTGATGTGTGAGATGATTGTCGTTATTAACTACGAGTAAGAATAAAATAAAATATTAATAGCAAGTCAAAATATATTTTCTCATTTCATATATATCATCAAATACATAAGAATATCTTCAACAAAAAAAAAACTCAGTTACATGGATTGAGTAAATTTTCTATTTCTTTACTTACGTAAAGAAATAGAAAATTTACTCAATCATCTTTTGGCAAAAAAATTGTAAAACATAATAAATCCTAATGCGGTTCTCGCGAACATTATTATGTATTTAGGCATGTTTCTGATGAGTATTGCATATTATGTAACCTTGCTGAAGTTTACATAATATCCGATAGATTGTAAGTAGCTTTTTTGTACCTACACTTTTCTTCAATAACTGCGCCTCATCAATGGATGACTTTACACAACGCACAGCTACCGAATATTTCTGTTCTGTTCTGTGCTCGTGATTATAATTTTCCTGTTTTTTTTTCTAAACCGTGATGGTTTATTCCAAATTAAAAAGTTTTTTTTTGCGAAATATGTTAGCTCTTGACCTCGATCTCGCCTGGTGGAAAACGATGGATGACTTCTATGATGGAACGAGCGTGCTAAAAAGATGCCTACATGCTTACTTTGAAGGCTGACGGGTTTTACGTGAAAAGGAATCTTTGTTAAGTAATGATCTATTTCACGTATTACCCATGAAATATTGTAAGTAGTGTAAATCCTATGTCATAAATCCGTTCAGCCGTTTTAGCGGCAAACAAACGAAACAAATCATACAGAATAATTTTCGCTTGACAATACTAGTTCAAATTAGGATTATTATTTCTTTGTAACAAATCATGTATCTACGTTGTACTTATTGATTCCTGGTTTAAAACTTACTGTTATCGCAGTATTTCCTTATAGTAGCCACAAAGCAGCACTTGATTAGGTAACATCAAGACTGCTGAATTTCAAATTGTTGTAGGGTGGAACTAATTTCCGCTACATATGTCATGCGAACACATCACGTCCCGGGCACATGACCCTTGCCTTAAAATAGGTATTTTTTGACGTCAGACGTTTCTATTCACTGCCGTTCTAAACCTAAAGTATCCTAAAATATAATTAATGCAGGAATCGACGCGCAAACTAACCATTTATTATGCACGTCATTCTAAATGTATGGAGATGGATGGCATTTTTTTTACAAATAACCTATAACAAAAAAAAAAGTACGGTTATGTACTGAATGGGATGACCAGGGTAACAGGTCGCGCGCAGTGGGAGCAGTGGTGGCCCAGTGGTAACGGCCGCGACTTACGAGTTGTAGGTCGTAGGTTCGAATCCAGACAGGCGCATTACTTTGTGTTAATTATTTCATCACCACTGCTCTCAAAACGGCGAAAGAAAACATCTCCCGCCTACACTAGACTACTAAGGCGGAAGACATCGTAGAGTACGTGCGCCAGAAGACGAGGTACACGCCGAGGGTGCAGTTACTGGAGTCGCACCGCAACTCAACTTCAAGGCGTTCGTGGTGCGCGTACCGAATTTATATCTGCCCGTCGTCATGGAAGAAGACTTTTGGCCTCAGGACGTGGTGTTCCGTCGCTTCCGCGGACAAGTACCACAGGACAGCACAAGGACAAGATAGGGAAGTGCTTCTAACATAGTTTTAAGCTACTTATATTAATACAATTTAGTTTTATACTATAAATATGTTAGTTGGTAAGGTATATGTCTATGGGCCATTGTAGCCTGAAATAAATGGTATTATTATTATAACCGGCTTAGAACCAAAATATTCGAAGACATGTGACATCTACCAACCCGCACTGGGCCCTCGTGGTGGATTACGGCCCACTCCCTCTCACAAAGAGGAGGCCTTTGTTCCAGCAATGGGAACATATTAGGCTGATTATGCTAGGTCGCGCGACGATGTCCTTATCGCCCTATATAAGACCATCATCTACTTGACGCAAATTGAATTAATGTCTGGATTTCCCCTTCTATTTCCGTACTTGCATTAAAACTGGTTGTATGTGTAGTCAGTTTGATGACGTCATTGCTGCCTTATTATCTGCATCAGCACTTCCAGAATTACATTAGTTACCAGTTTTGTTTTGAGTGTGAGTGTGAGCTGAGAAAGGCATCCAGTCCATTAAAAAACACGCTCTGGTGGTTTTTATATGAATAAGACTTCCTCGTTGATCTAGTGTTCGCAAGCGCTACTGCTGAGCATGAGGTCCCGGATTCCCAAGTTAGGTAAAATTGTAATAGGGTTTTTCCATCCCGAGGTCTGGATTTGTGCCCGGTTGATGGCAACAGGCCCGCCCCCAATTGCATGGGATATAAAAACATAACTGGAGAATTGTGTGTGGTATATGTGGTGGCTGTATGTATATCTCTGCCTTACCCTTCGGTAATACAGGCGTGATGTTATATTATGGAATAATTAAACTAAGCACAATTTCGTGATGTTTTGCTCGTTTATAGTTTAATATTATGGATAGCTGAATGAGCATGCAGTTGAGAGTATTTCATGCTCACTTAAATGTCTCACTGATGGTGGCGAGTTTCTTGGATCATTTAATTACCTACAAAATGGTTGAGCTCGATGGTGCTGATCCACGCGTCATGTTCGCGAACGGGCGCCTTCGTTCTTATCTGCCACGGCTTATTTTATAATAATCTTGTATTTTGAACTGTTTATTAAGTTTAATTATTTTACATTGTTCTCACAAGTAGAAGCAACAAGAATAATGTAAACAGGATTTTGTAAAATATTGATCTAAAAGACTGTCCTTGGAGTTTCTTGCCCGTTGTTCTACATAGAGATCTACCTTTTGGAATGGGCAACTAGCTTAAACTTTCAAAAGTGCCTGTAAATGGTTTAATTGAAATAAATGCTTTGAGTTTGAGTTTGAAAAGGATCACCACAGAGAAACCTGTACAATGGCATCTCGCAGGTCAACCTATGAGGTTGTCGTTTGCTTAAACGGACTTGCACACAGAAACGTCGTTGTCTAAACCTATTAAATACTCTCCTATCGCAGGTATGCTGTAAGAGATTTCTTTAGGAATAAGCATCACCTTTGTACGTATTTTTCTGTTACTTTTTTCTTGTCTGTTTAAAAGTGTGTACATAAATGGTTAAATAAATAAATAAAGATCAACGACAACTGCTCTGAAATCCACATGATCTTTGCCTAATACAATCACATTTCTTAAAATAGCGAATAAGAAAAAAACTGCAAAGCTTCAATAAATTATGTTTCAAATTAAGTAAAAACGAATTGAAACCTTTTTTATTTTAAAACTTGTATAATTACATTATCACAATTTTCAATTCCAATTGCGTACCAAACAATTGGTCAATCACTTATGCCTTGATCTCTTTGAGGTCCTTCTCGTACTTGGCGGTGAACTTCCTCTCAGGGTCGTACTTGGCCGTCAGTTCGTTCCAGTAATCTGCCTCGTGGTTGATCAGGTGGCCGATGACGCGCCGGGTTCCGTTCCTCTGGGTTTCAGTGCATTTGCCGCATTCGTTCTCGAGGGCTTCCCTGATGTGCTCTGAAATAAGAAGAAATGTTGAGTTATGTTGGTCATGCAATTTAACTTCTCTCGGATATGGTTAATTCCACATCATAATTTTATATGCAGGTAAATGAGTCAGGACTTCAGGAGTCAATTAGTGATTACAAAATATCGTAATAAACTTCTCATTTCTTTTTATCTAATGAAGTTTTACGTAAACAATTGGTACAATGCTTGTGATAGATTGATTTAATAAATAACGATGTACTTTATAACATAAATTATTTCTTGGCTTTAATTTGTTCACATGTTGAGCTTGCAAATAAGCAAACTATTCATAATCTGTTATTGTTGGACCAACACATAGGAATATCCGACCATACATTCGTAATAGCTGTTCATTCTTCAACACTTACCCTTGAGCTCTTTGCCGTCGGGCGTGCACTTGCCCTTGTCGAGGATGCATTTGATGTAGCCCTCCAATAGGCGTCGGTTGCTGAGGATCCCGTCCAGGTCTACGTTGTCATAACGGTCGGTGTAGTGAGCCTCCTCGGGACGCGCGAGAGCCATCACGGCTACGGAAAGGACGCACAGGACGATGCAGGACGTCATTTTAATGCTGGAAACCAAAATAATTAAAAATGTAAGATACTGACTGTGAATCCGCTTGAATTTATAAATTTATAACTACTTTCAAAAGGTTTTCCAAAATTACAAGTAACAAAATAAACAATACTTTAATCCCACAGTTAGCACAAACCAACCCTATGTCACATTCAAATGAGTAAAAATAAAAACGTTAATTATTTAAACGAGTAAAATGATTTTATATTCCTATTTGCTTTAATAAAAATTAAATTTTAATATAAATAAAATTAATAATAATTAATAATTATGAAACAAACTTAGTACCTGTTTCTTTGAGAGAGGTTTAGTCACTGATCAGATGCTGTGCGATCTACTACTACCAGCGGTTTTACCGTTCTTATATATAGTTACCATGAATGTTGTGAGGCAAAAAGGTTGTACGCACTTAGTGCGCGTGTGAGTAACTTTATTACTTAAAATAAAACTATGTGCCGAGTGTTTTATTTTGAGGTGACTGACTTGGAAATTTACTAATTTTAGTATATACTCTTTATACGCTGATGTGATGGTGATGACGATGATGGTTTTTATAGTCGGGATCTGAGCCCTGTAGATTTTTTACTAATTCAATCCTTGGCGGTTTTTTTCGTGTAACTCAAAGCTTTCGTCTTGTAACGGTTACACTTACAAATCTATCACTTTTCATTTTGTACCTTAAAATTAAAATTATGTGGGTCCATTTAAGCATTGCACATACTTAGTAGATAATACGATACTATAAGAGTACATATACTTTAAGTTAATACACACACAACAACAATTGGGATGATGACTACTATTAAAATGTTCTTAAAAATAATGTAATTTCAAAGAAGGCACAGTGAATAAAAATTAGATAATCGAACAAATCTGTTAAATCGATGTAAAAATGAAGAAAATACACGCTTTAAAAGTTTTTGGAGGGGATTATTCCTGTCCTTGTCGCGCGGTACGGACAATGTACGGCGCTAGTATGAAGTTACATAGTCGTGACGTCACTTCTACGATAGTGCTGCCTAGTCTAACACTTATTTTAAAACGATTATAACTTGGCAGTTTTTTAAGCCTTTACACTTTTTGAAATACTATTTGCACTATTCGGAAATAAACATTTTCTTTTAGATAAAAATAAAAAAATTGGTATGCTTCCCCTTAAGCATACCCTATCCATTAAATTTTATTAACTTTGCTTGTGTAGTTTTCAGTTACCTTATTTTACGTATTTTTTCCACTAACGTCCATACCCAATAACCTAAGACAGATCGCTACTGATGATAGACATACCGTCCCCACGTCTACGGACTTTTGGGATCTCTCCCGCGCCCTGCGTGAAAGGAACTATTCCTTTCACACGTACTCCCTTCCGGAGGAAACCCCCACTCGCGTCGTCATTAGGCGCGTACCCCAGGAAATCTCCACCGAGGAGATTAAGAGCGACCTTATCGAACAAGGCGTTCCCGTATCCGCTGTCCATCGCTTGCATAAAGCGAGACAGGGCCTTGTGTACGACATGGTCCTAGTCATCTGTGACCCCACGGAAGGTCACCACCCGATCTTCAAGGTGAAGTCGGTGTGTTCGCTCTCAGGCATCTCAATAAAGAAGCCTTACAGAGCTCAATTAATTGGACATTGTCATCGCTGCCAATTATATGGTCACTCGCAGTCCAACTGCTATGCCACCCCTAGATGCGTCAAGTGTCTATGAGCGATGGCACCGCCGACTGTACCCGCCCAAAAGATAGGGAACAATGTTTAGAGCCTCCCAGCTATGTACTCTGCGGCCAAGCGGGACACCCGGCAAATTACCGGGGCTGTCCTAAGGCCCCGAAGTCCTCCTCTGCCAAACTCGCGAAACGCGCGAGCGACCGCCAGCACAGGGAAAGCCCCTGGGGAAAGCCTCCTTCTTCGCTGATGCCGGAGCGGCTCAGTCCGCAGAGGCTGGCTAGGATCGTAACATGCTCTTTGTTAATAACCAAAGAGCATGTTACGATCCTCATTTTACTCCATTACTGTATTACTGAATACAGTAATGGCTATAATTTACACAAATGTTGAAGGAGTGGAAAGAAAAGAAAGCAGTGTTGTTGAAATCAGGAAAATTTTGGACAGATTTGCATCGCCTGAGAAGGGAATAACAAGTAATTTTTGCCCTCTAAGTGTGAAAACCATTAAAAAAATTGCAATAAGACGGAAATAATTCACTAGAATTTTGTCCTAAAGGGAAAGATGTTTTTAATTAAATCTATAGCAAAAAAAAAAGTGGATTGAACCATTTGAGGATCTAAAAGTTTTCGACTGGATTGATCTTACGGGATCTGATTTGCAAGAATGGAGCGACGTGGAAAAATGTTTGGTCTTTATGAAAGATCACGGCATTGAAATATACGAAGAAAATGTTTAAACTTTTTCAAAATAACCTATAATTTGAAAAAGTTTACTCAAAACCTAAAAGATGACAACTTAAATTCCTTGTGGCTCCAATATTTTAAACAGTGCATTTCCGAGCAACAATACGCAGGATTACGGAAGGTGGTTGAATATGTATTTCCTATTCTCGGACAGAATGCTGAACACAAACGAATGTCGAAAGAGTATTTTCTCTTATAAAGAAAGACACAGTGGTCGGAAGAGAGAAATCTGCTACTTTTAACAACAGTAGCTGCAATAATCAAAACTATGTATACATATATATCATAGACATGAGGTGTGATTTTTTAAGTTACTAATGCACCTATTACTAAAGCTACGGATTATTTACCTAGCTAGGTAATGTTCATTTTACGATCTTATCATTCATTCCTCCTATTTAATTTCTTACATACACATACACACAGACATAAACTCACGCCTTCTTCCCATGGGGGTTGGCGGAAACCACGGAACGCCACCTGTTACGATCCTAACATACTCCTTTGAATTGGAAGTATTTCTTCGAGCATGTCGATTCTGTAAAAATCTCACCGTGAAGACTTGCGTGGAGTGAACTGTCAGTGTCATCCTGTCGTAGTCAATCACCTCTAACTGTGGCACTGACAGCTCACTCACGGTGAGATGGTTACAGAATTGCAGTACAGGACATGATAGTGTGACCCATTTGCAACAATTAAGCCATTCCATTAAGTTTTGCCCAGGCTATATAGGTCCTGGATGGAATTATTAACTGGCTTATGCCCTCTCAGTACTTTCTAACCTCCCCGCAAACAATCACAAGTTAGGTCACCCAGGTCGTCATGTCCAGATCACAAGTCGCAGAGCGGCTTTTTAGTTTTTAACATGATTCACAGTCTGGCTGTTATGATTAGGATCGTATGCAACTAAACTAGACAACGGTGTCTTCAGTAGAAGTCATAAGGAAAATAAAATTACATGCGGCTGAGCAAATAAGAAGTAATACCACTTCAAAAGTTACCAAGACAGAAGATAGAAGAAGAATAAGGGCTTGTACCTATACGTCACAGAGGTGCCCATTTAAAACGAAACTCTCTCAGCACCAGGACCGACCTGACGCCAAACTCCGATTCCATGGTTTTCTTAAGCAACCCAAACATTCTACTTTTAATAAATTTCAACTATTGCCAATTCTATCTTTTTATCATTATCGACCATGGATCCCTCTAAATGTTTTGTTTTATGACTAGGAGTCAGTCATAAAACGCTCGCTGGTCAAGATTCACAGAAAAGTGATATTTTGTGACGATTTCGGCGAAATTCTCCAAAATTCATAAAAATTATGTTTCCTTGAATCCCATGAGTTTTCGCCTGGGCTTTATCGGGTGCTTCAATGTTGCAAATGGCACAGTTACACTATCACGTCCTGAAAGGGATACGTCAGATAACAAGTCAGCCTGTATAATTTTAATTTAAAGAGAAGATACTTTCGTACGACGTTATTAAATAGAAAATACATAATTGAGTTTAATTGACCCTGTTTTTCATTGCGTGTTGCTATTAACTACTGCTCTTATACTGCGTCCTGCTTCTAATTCTGAAATGTCCTGGTATTTCCAACTTCTGATCCTGGTAAGTAGTCAACATTTGGGGATGCCTAACCTCTAAGACCAAGCTCGGTGTGTTGTTGTGACTTTTCTAGGTCAGTTAATTTCGAGTCAATGTTAAGATATGAGACCTTCACTCAACGAATGAACTCAGGGCCTTCCTTTGCATCTACTGTGAAACTGGTTTCTGCTCTTAACGTCATAAGAAGGGCACGTGACCCATACCTTAAAATAGGCAATTTGTAGTTTTTACGATGTCCTTACCGACAGACGTCTGGATTTCCTCTTATATTTCCGTACTTGCATTAAAACTGGTTGTATGTGTAGACAATTCTCAATTCTTTATTGCGAACCATAATGTATATAGTATGAAAATAATTATATTAGTCACAAATATGGACCCTATCGGGCACAACATAGATCAAGTTGGAGAGAGGTGGGAGAACACTGGGTGTTTATTATAAGTTAATTAGTCATTAGTTAATTAGTAAAGTCAGTTTACTGCCGGCATTGCTAATCATTTTATCTGCATCGGCGCTTCCAGAATTACTTTATTTACCAGTTTTGTTATGAGTGTATGACTTCAATCGGTATCTGAGGCGTGAATGGCATCCCGTCCATTAATAAACACGCTCTGGTGGTTTTATATGAATAAGACTTCCTCGTTGATCCAGTGTTCGCAAGCGCTACTACTGAGAATGAGGTCCCGGATTCGATTCCCAAGTTAGCTAAAGTGTTTTTAGGTTTTTTCATCCCAAGGTCTGGATTTGTGCCCGGTTGATCGCAACAGGCCCACCCCCTATTGCATGGGACTTAAAACATAACTGGAGAATTGTGTATGGTATCTATATATGGTGGCTATAGGTATATCACTACCTAACCCTTCGGGAATACAGGCGTGATGTTATATTATGTTACGCTATAATGTTAAAATTATACAAGGCACATTTCGTGTGGTTTAGTTTGTTTGTAGTTCCAAATTATAGAAAGCTGGAACAAAAGGATCTGTACATAAACAAAGTCTCAATCATCAATGAATTCTCATCAATGAATTTTTTTCTGAAATCATGTGCTTTGCTTAATACAATCACATTTTTTAAAACAGCATATAAAAAGTAAAACTTCAAAGCTTCAACAAACTTTGTTTCAAATATAGCAAAAACTAATTGAAACCTTTTTTATTTTTAAACCTATTTCACAATTTTTAATTCCAGTACCAAACAATTGGTCAATCACTTATGCCTTGATCTCTTTGAGTTCCTTCTCGTACTTGGCGGTGAACTTCCTCTCAGGGTCGTACTTGGCAGTCAGTTCGTTCCAGTAATCTGCCTCGTGGTTGATCAGGTGGCCGATGACGCGCCGGGTTCCGTTCCTCTGGACTTCAGTGCATTTGCCGCATTCATTCTCGAGTGCTTCCTTGATGTGCTCTGAAATAAGAAAAAAATTTGAGTTATGTTGGTCATGCAATTTAACTTCTCTCGGATATGGTTAATTCCACATTATAATATTTATAATGTGGAATTAACCATTTCCGTAGGAGTCAATTAGTGATTACAAAATATGTAATAAGCTTCTCATAATTATGTTTTTTACTGAAGTTTAACAGAATCAGCAGGTACATCGCTTGTGAAAGATTAATTTATTAAATAACGTTGTATTTTATAACATAAATTATATCTTGGCTTTACTTGGTTTACATGATGAGCTTGTTAATAAGCCAACATTTCTTAATCTGTTATTGTGGAACAAACTTCTGAGGAAAATCCAACCACACATTCGTATAAGCTCCTCAATCTTCACCACTTACCCTTCAGCTCTTTACCGTCCGCTGTGCACTTGCCCTGATCGAGGATGCACTTGATGTAGCCCTCCAACAGGCGGTGGTTTTTGAGGATCTCTTCCAGGTCTACGTCGTCGTAACGGTCCGTGTAGTGAGCCTCCTCGGGACGCGCGAGAGCCATCACGGCTACGGAAAGGACGCACAGGACGATGCAGGACTTCATTTTGGTGCTGGAAACCACATACTGACTTTAAATCTGCTTTAATTTATAAATATTTAACTACTTTCATAAAGTATTTAATCACACAGGAAGTTTTTCAAAATTTCGTGTAATAATATAAACAATGCTTGATTCCCACAGTTAACACAGACCAACTCTATGACATAATCAAATTAACAAAAGTTAAAACGTTATTTGTTCGAGTCAAATCATTTTATATTCGTCTTTGCTTAATAAAAATTAAATTTAATACACCACAATAATTATAAACAAAATTAATACCTGTTTCTTTGAGAGGTTTACTCACTGATTAGATGCTGTGCGATCTACAACTGCCAGCGGCTTTACCGTACTTATATACCATGAATGTTGTGCGGCAAAAAGCGTGTACGCACTTAGTGTGCGTGTGAGTAACTTTATTACCTACAATAAAATTATGTTCTGAGTGTTTTCATCTGAGGTGACTGACGTGGAAATTTACTAAATTAAGTTATGACATTTTATACGTTGATGTTATGGTCTTTATAGTCGGGATCACTGTAGCAAAGTTTTTAATTAAAATCTTGGCGGGTTCTTTCGTATGTCCCAAAGCTTTTTTCGTGTAACGGCTATACTTACAAATCAATCAGTTTTCACTGATTGCTAGTGCTGTGGTGTGTGTTTGTGTGTGCCTGCGTGTGTGTGCATTTAAGGGTGCGTGTGTACTGTGTAGGTGCTATATCTGCTATATATGATGTATTAAGGCTTCGGTGTCGTCGTATGATAATTTTAAAAGAACTGATGTTAGTGTTTTCTTGCAGGTCGTAGTTGAGCAGTCCCTTAGGTCACAGTTTTTGCCAACTTTATTGAAAAATTGGTACAGCGCCTCGCTAGTTCGGATTTAGTATTTAGTATCGGTACTCTGAAGACACTCTTGTTTATTATGTCAATAGAGTCAGGCCGTTTTTTATTGTTGGCTGTAATTCAAGAGTTGCTTGAAGTACGATTATTTGTCGTACCCTGAAGACTTCAAACTTCTGGTAGACAAGTTCTGTAGAGAATCTGAAAGGTTTTTTCAGTGCACCCTGTTGTTTATAGTTATTCCGAGATATTGAATCGTGTCGGTGCGTTCAAGGACTATGCACGTGCAGGGGTGTTGTTGCAGGTGTGAGGAAATATCGTGTTCCTGTGGACAACTGTATATTTTTAAGAGCCACAGTTTGGGAGGCACTGGAGCAGCTTGTTTTGGAGAAAGCAGTATATTTACTTTTACTAGCGTTTAGTGTCAGAAGGTAAGTGTCTAGACATTGGGCTATATGAGAAAGGCCTTGTTCCGCCAATCGATACACTTGGTCCCATGACATGTCGTAGAAAACGATGGCTAGGAGATTAAGGGAGATTTACTACGTGATTAATGTTCAGCGTAAACAACGTCGGGCCAAGGGTTAGCGATTAATTACACACAGTTAAGTAGTTATAGGTAAGCTTAAAATATCTAACTGGCTAACTGGATATTGTAGCAATTATTAACAAATGGAGGAGGTTTTCAATTGGTCCGCATGTTTTTTTAATGTTTCTTCCGGCAATTGTATATCAATTTCGAATATTCTTTTTTAATGGATAGGTTTAAGAGAACCTTCGTACAAGAGAAACTTACTTCAGTTTACCATCAAATATACATTCTCTGAAAACATAAATGAGGGTCTGAAAACAGAAATAGGTATGCATTGGCAATCAGTGAAATGGCAAGCGAAAAATCAATGAAACCGAAACCTCGCCAAAGTCGACTAAAAGTGAAAGTCATGTTGACTGTTTTCTTTGACTTTCGCGGTGTTGTGCACTCGGAGTTCTAGCCGGAAGTTTAAATGGTGAGTAAAGAATATTATTTGAAGGTTATGCTAAATTTTGGATTTTTCATCACGATAGGTAATGCGCCTTCGCACAAGGCCAACATCATGTACGATTTTTTGACCAAAAACTCAACAAATACCATCGAGCAAGCACCTTATTCACCAACTATGTCTCCAGCCGACTTCTTTATTTTTCCTAGACTCAAATTACTACTTCGTGACAACCTTTTTTTTCGGTAGAATACATTCAATTCTTTTCATTCGGTAGAATACATAAAGGAGAATTCGCGGTGAGAACTGAACTCAATTCTGGAAAAAGCGTTAAAAAATGTTTTGATGATTGGATTATTCGTTGGCGTAAGTGTATCGTTTCTGAAGGAGATTACTTTGAAGGCAATAAAATAAATTGTTGATTTATTTATTTATTTATTTACGCACAAGGCAACTACAACAGGTGATAATCACAATATATCACTAGGTTTACGTTATAGGTTTTTTTTTCTCTTTCTGCGTGTTTATTTTTTGATGAATAACTACAATTTTGTGTATTATTATTCTTTTCCCGTACATCCCGACAGAGTAGTACAATAATACGATTATGTGCCGAGTGTTTTCACCTCAGGTGACTGACTGGATAGGTAATTGTTCAAATGAAGTTTGACTTTTTATACGTTGATGGCAAACTTTTTGAAAACTTTTGGAAACCTCAATATTAAATGAACAATGATTAAAATATTTAAGCCTTAAAAATAAGTACAAAGTGAAGCCCTGGTGCAAAAATATCTGTGTTAAAGGAGCCAGTGACTTCTCTAAATCTGGATTTTACGCAATATACATCGTTTAAATTTACTTTACGACAAATATTTATTTAAATTAAAATAGCAAAATAGTACCTACATAGTAACGTTCATTTTTAAAATATATTAAAGGACAGTTCCTGCCTTCGCGTTTGGAAACATGTGCAGGATTACAGTTTTTACACTAAGATTTAAAAATAAAGATCTTATTTATCATCGGGTTAGTTCAAGAATCAACTAACTGCCCAAATTATGATTTTGAGCTAGGGGGTTTTGAAGGTTTGTATGCAAAAATTTAGTGTACTATCCTCCACCACCTTTTTTCCTTTAAATACTAAATAGCCAAGTAACTGCGAGCGCTCGCTCGGCTCGCGCAAAGTTGGTCACGGTTCTAACCTAACCTAAACCAATTGGTCAGTGTGTCCTAGCTCAGTCAATGCGTCCAAATCGGCATTACGCCGATAAGCCATTCTACATTACGTCTAAACGCCGGTAGCAATTTTGTAAAACACCACGTAACACAACAACAGGTAACCCAATGGCAATTAAGATGAACGTTGTTTAGTTGTTTTACATAATGGAGCTGTTTTGTAAAACAGCGGATTCGACAATCCATTTTCGACATTCCATTTAAACATATTGCATAAAGATATGCGACATTCAGTACTGACGAAGATATTAAGCAACGTTCAATAAATAATCCATGTAAAAAGAAATCACTAGATACTACAAAAAAAAGGATTACAACTTTTTTGCACAATTTCAGTAAGTCGGTTTTTTAGGAAGGCTCGCGTTAGTAGGATCCGTGATGTCTAGTTGCAGCTGGTGAATTCGCTTCTGCATTTTTTGTCTGGTTCCGTAGCGATGAGCGCGAATGACGGGACCTGCGGTAGGAGTAGCTTCCACGTTTTTTTCTCAATTTCAAGATCTAGAACCAAGAAATACACAGACATGCTATGGCATGTCTGTGTATTTCTTGTTCTGCTATACAAAATTTTCGTTTGACCTTTCTCATATTATGATATATGAAAAAGGTCGCTCATTGTTTCTTTCATTATCTTTAGAATGATCTAAACGAATGAAAGCAATTACGAGTGAGTGAACTGGTTAAAGATAACGAACTTTAACCAGTTCACTCTGTCTACACATGTGTTTTTTTTTTTCTTTATGATGACTGCCAAAATCTTTGAAATTCAAGAATTCATTACATTTTAGCTCTTTCGTTATAAAAAGCTTTGGCATTGTTTTGCTTTTTGTTGATAGTGAAGACCAAGCTCTTTGGAAAACGTTAAGCCATTCAGGCATGGAGTAGACTTTCGAATGTTTCAGAGCTGAGTCAATGCTATTGTTCATTAAATCGATAGCCTTATACGAATGGCCTGATACCAAAAATGTATGCGCGCTATATTTAAATTGGTACACTTTCTGTATATATTGAGACAAATAAATATAAGGTATAGATCCAAATACCGCGCTGCCTTTTTTCTATTTGTTTCCGACAAAGTAGTAATCTTCTTTAGGTGGTGCACTTTCGTAAATCGTAAACTTGCGGCAATAATTTCAAAGACTAGCATGGTTTGTTGGAATTTGTAAAAAAATTTGCTTAATGATAAATTTATATTCCTGGCGCACTCTTTCTTCTCTCTTGTACTTAGTCATGCGGAAAAGAGTCCATTATGAGAATAATGAACTCGCAGATTCTGTTTTCATGACAAACAATTCAAGTCCCTGCGTCATTGTGTGTCAAATGTGATATAATGAAACAGAATCGATACCATCTTATGACGCTGTAGGGTGAATCTAACGATTAAAATCTTTGCCGCCACCATCATGTTAATGACAGCCTTCTAGGAAACCGTAGCTTTACACCCTATTTAGTTGGTCTCTCTACGGTGGAGCCGGATTGCCGTTCCATCGGACTATGAGAGTGAGGGAAGAGAGAGTGCACCTGTGTCTGCGCACACACATGCAAAAAACATTTTCAATAAACAATATTGTTTGGTGTTAAAAGTCACGTCGTAGTACAAATTGAATGAACTTATAGAGGTGACTTCACCAAAACTGCTAAGACAACAACAATGTTTCAAGAGTGTAATAAACTTATTTTAAGATCGTCGTGGTACGAAAAGGTAGAGTAAGATTAGAATACTCGTAATACTGTTTTAAGAGATGGTGGTAACCTTGATTGTGATAAGCTGAGCCAGATACCCAAACGAACTCTTAAAACAATTGAGCAACAGTGTCAATTGAAGCATCATAATCTGTGGTGGAGTGGCCAGCAATTTCGTCCTGGATTCGATAAAAAGGTAAAATAATAATAAACATCAAAATTTAAAAACATAATCATAAAAAGGGTAACCATTGAAAACGTTAAATCTGTAACTATCTGTAATAATAAACTATAAATAATATTTCTATAATGTAATATTCCTCATCCCCCAAAGCAAATAGCGTGATAATTTTTAGTCTACAGACAACAAACAACTTAATAAAAAAAACTTAAAAGAGTAACGATACATCTACTGAAACAATTTTTTTTTTTAATAAAGTTTTAAAAAATGCTATGAAATACTAAAATGACCCAGAGCACCTGGAGTGTGAACTTGACCACGTCCAGGAGAAACTTACTTCAATAACTAAAGACTTAACCTTTATTTATAAGTTTTTCTAGCTTGTGCTCGCGACTTCGAGTCGAAAAGGATTCTTTTTTTTTAAAGTTTAGGACAACCTCCACAGGCTTTTATTCCGTTTTTTGATAATGGGTATCGTAACCTGCTCTATGATAATTTACACAAATGTTGAAGGAGTGGAAAGAAAAGAAAGCAGTGTTTTTGAAATCAGGTAAATTTTGGACAGAGTTGCATGATCTGAGGAGAGAAGGAGATAAACAAGTAATGTTTGCCCTCTAAGAGTGAAAACATTTAAAAAAAAATCATAGCATAGCAAACACTAGAATTGTGTGCTAAAGTGAAAGATTGTATTTAATGAAATCAATACATAAAAAAAATGTGGATTGGACCATTTGAGGATCTAAAAGTTTTCGACTGGATTGATCACACAGGATCTGATTTGCAAGAATGGAGCGAGTGGCGTGGCAAAATGTTTGGTCTCTATAAAAGATCACGGCATTGAAATAAACGAAGAAAATATTAAAACTTTTTCAAAAAACCTGTAGTTTGAAAAAGTTTACTCAAAACCTAAATGTCACCCAAATGATGACAACTTAAACTCCTTAGGGCTCCAATATTTTAAACAGTGCATTTCCGAGCAACAATACGCAGGATTACAGAAGGTAGTTGAATATGTATTTTGTATTCTCGGACAGAATGCTAAACACAAACGAATGTCGAAAGAGGATTTTCTCTTATAAAGACAGTGGGCGGAAGAGAAGAAATCGTCTACTTTTAACAACAGTAGCTGCAATAATCTAAACCATATATATATATCATAGACATGTGGTGTGTGTTTTTGATTTGATTATTTATTGTTATGTCGTTTATTGTTTTAATAAAAAATATCTTTGCAAATGTTAGTCTATTGATGTGTTAGAAAGTCCTGCACTAGTAAAATTATTAGCTATAAATATTTTTAACGACATTTTCATTATTTTTTATACATTATCTTGTTATTTGAATTTATTGGTAATTGATTAGTTTGATAAAGTAATTTAGTTGATTTATGTATTCTTGTTGTTTATTAATTTGATTAAAGCTACTCTCAATATGAGTCCGCCACTATGGGCAGCCGTTGTGCAACACCTACATTAAAATATCATATAAATATGGTGGAACACAGAACGAAGTAGCAAGTGTAAACAATGAAAGTTGTTTGTTTGTAACATTACGTGTTTTATTCCTGACCAAGATTATTAATTCAACCACAAATGTTGAGGAACATCGGTAAAGTTGTTAAATATAATAAGATTCAATAGGAATGTATTATGTAACCTAGCTAGATAATGTTCATTTTGCAATCTAATCATTCATTCCTTTATTTAATTTCTTACATACACAAATATACATACATAAACTGAACACCTTCTTCCCATGGGGGTAGGCGGAAACCACAGAACTATTTAGGATATTTAGAATCGAAGCAGGTGGCTGCTACGATCCTAACATACTCCTTTGAATTTGAAGAATTTCTTCCGGGACATGATAGTGTGACCCGTTTGCAACAATTAAGCCATTCCATGATTTTTTGCCCAGTCTATATAGGTCCTGTGAAAAAAATTATGGAATTATTAACTGGCTTATGCCATCTCATTACTTTCTAACTTCCCAGCAAACAATCACAAGTAAGGCACCCAGGTCGTCATGGGATCAGGTCACAAGTCGCACAGCGGCTTTTCAGTTTTTAACATGATTCACTGTCTGCTGGCTGTTATGAATGGGTTCGTAAGCAAAGCCATGCAAACTAGACACCGGTGTCTTCAGTAGAAGTACTACTGCAAATAAAATTACATGCAGCTAAACACATAAGAACTAATACTACTTCAAAAGTTACTAAGACAGAAGTTAGAAGAAGAATAAGGGCTTGTATACGACAAAAAGGTGCCCATTTAAAACGAAACTCTCTCAGCAACAGGACCCCCCACCTGAAACCAAACTCCGACCATGATTTTCGTTAGGCAACCCAAACATATAACGTTTAATAAATTTTAACTATTGCCAATTCTAACTTTTTATCATTATCGACCATGGACCCCTATCTATAAATGTTTTGTTTTATGACTGGAAGTCAGTCATAAAACACTCGCTGGTCACGGTTCACGGAAAAGTGATATTTTGTGACGATTTCGGCGAACTTTTCCAAAATTCATAAAAATATTTTTCCTTGAATCCCATGAGTTTTCGCCTGGGCTTTATAGGATGCTTAAATGTTGCAAATGGCACAGTTACACGATCACGTCCTGAAAGGGATATATCAAATAACAAGTCAGCCTGTATAATTTTAATTTTAATTAAAGATACTTTCATAAGAAATTATAAAATAGTAAATACATAATTGAGTTTCATTGACCCTGTTTTCATTGAGTGTTGCTATTAAATACTGTTCTTATACTGCGTCCTGCTTTTATTCCGAAATGTCCTGGTATTTCCAAATTCAGATCCTGTCAACTAGTCAACATTTGGGGATGCCTAATCTCTAAGACCAAGTTCGGTGTGTTGTTGTTACTTTTCTAGGTCAGTTCATTGCGAGTCAAGGTTAAGAAACTGAGACCTTCACTCAACGAATGAACGCAGGGCCTTCCGTTGCATCTACTGTGGAACTGGTTTCTGCTATTAAAGTCATAAGAAGGGCATATGACCCATACATACCATAAAACAGGCAATTTGTATTTTTTTCCAGGGAAGATCCATTTTTGACGTCACACGTTTCGGCTTACACCTAAAGTAACCTAAAATATAATTAATGCAGGGCAGCGACTTATCATGAATTCTGCACATATATGGAACACCATTTTTTTTACAAAAAAAAAAGAAGTAATTGACAGGGGGGTTCAAAATCATGTACTGAATTCTCTGGTGGTTTTTATATGAATAAGACCTCATCGTTGATCCAGTGTTCGCAAGCGCTACTTCTGAGAACGAGTCCCAAGTTAGTTAAAGTATTATTGGGTTTTTTCATCCCAAGGTCTGGATTTGTGCCCGGTTGATGGCTACAGGCCCACCCCCTATTGCATGGGACTTAAAACATAACTGGAGAATTGTGTGTGGTATATATATACTACGGAATACAGACGTGATGTTATGTTATGTTTTAATTATACGTGGCACATTTTCGTGTGGTTTTGTTTGTTTGTAGTTCCAAATTATAGAAAGCTTGAACAAAAGGATCTGTACATAAACAAAGATCAATGAATTGTTTTCTGAAATGATGTGCTTTGCTTAATACAATCACATTTTTTTAAACAGCGTATAAAAAGTAAAACTTCAAAGCTTCAACAAACATTGTTTCAAATATAGCAATAGCTAATTGTAACCTTTTTTATTTTTAAACTTATTTCACACTTTCAATTCCAGTACCAAACAATTGGTCAATCACTTATGCCTTGATCTCTTTGAGTTCCTTCTCGTACTTGGCGGTGAACTTCCTCTCAGGGTCGTACTTCGCAGTCAGTTCGTTCCAGTAATTTGCCTCGTGGTTGATCAGGTGGCCGATGACGCGCCGGGTTCCGTTCCTCTGGACTTCAGTGCATTTGCCGCATTCATTCTCGAGTGCTTCCCTGATGTGCTCTGAAATAAGAACAAATTTTGAGTTATGTTGGTCATGCAATTTAACTTCTCTCGGAAATGGTTAATTCCACATTAATTTTTTTTAAATGTCGAATTAACCATTTCCGTAGGAGTCAATAAGTGACTACAAAGTATCTTAATAAGCTTCTTATAAATTTTTTGGACTGAAGTTTTACAGAATCAGTAGGTACAACGCTTGTGAAGGATTGAATTATTAAATAACGTTGTATTTTATAACATAAATTATATCTTGGCTTTACTTGGTTTACATGATGAGCTTGTTAATAAGCCAACATTTCTTAATCTGTTATTGTGGAACAAACTTCTGAGGAAAATCCAACCACACATTTGTATAAGCTCCTCAATCTTCACCACTTACCCTTCAGCTCTTTACCGTCCGCCGTGCACTTGCCCTGGTCGAGGATGCACTTGATGTAGCCCTCCAACAGGCGGTGGTTTTTGAGGATCTCGTCCAGGTCTACGTCGTCGTAACGGTCCGTGTAGTGAGCCTCCTCGGGACGCGCGAGAGCCATCACGGCTACGGAAAGGACGCACAGGACGATGCAGGACTTCATATACATCGTTTAAATTTACTTTACGACAAATATTTATTTAAATTAAAATAGCAAAATAGTACCTACATAGTAACGTTCATTTTTAAAATATATTAAAGGACAGTTCCTGCCTTCGCGTTTGGAAACATGTGCAGGATTACAGTTTTTACACTAAGATTTAAAAATAAAGATCTTATTTATCATCGGGTTAGTTCAAGAATCAACTAACTGCCCAAATTATGATTTTGAGCTAGGGGGTTTTGAAGGTTTGTATGCAAAAATTTAGTGTACTATCCTCCACCACCTTTTTTCCTTTAAATACTAAATAGCCAAGTAACTGCGAGCGCTCGCTCGGCTCGCGCAAAGTTGGTCACGGTTCTAACCTAACCTAAACCAATTGGTCAGTGTGTCCTAGCTCAGTTAATGCGTCCAAATCGGCATTACGCCGATAAGCCATTCTACATTACGTCTAAACGCCGGTAGCAATTTTGTAAAACACCACGTAACACAACAACAGGTAACCCAATGGCAATTAAGATGAACGTTGTTTAGTTGTTTTACATAATGGAGCTGTTTTGTAAAACAGCGGATTCGACAATCCATTTTCGACATTCCATTTAAACATATTGCATAAAGATATGCGACATTCAGTACTGACGAAGATATTAAGCAACGTTCAATAAATAATCCATGTAAAAAGAAATCACTAGATACTACAAAAAAAAGGATTACAACTTTTTTGCACAATTTCAGTAAGTCGGTTTTTTAGGAAGGCTCGCGTTAGTAGGATCCTTGATGTCTAGTTGCAGCTGGTGAATTCGCTTCTGCATTTTTTGTCTGGTTCCGTAGCGATGAGCGCGAATGACGGGACCTGCGGTAGGAGTAGCTTCCACGTTTTTTTCTCAATTTCAAGATCTAGAACCAAGAAATACACAGACATGCTATGGCATGTCTGTGTATTTCTTGTTCTGCTATACAAAATTTTCGTTTGACCTTTCTCATATTATGGTATATGAAAAAGGTCGCTCATTGTTTCTTTCATTATCTTTAGAATGATCTAAACGAATGAAAGCAATTACGAGTGAGTGAACTGGTTAAAGATAACGAACTTTAACCAGTTCACTCTGTCTACACATGTGTTTTTTTTTTTCTTTATGATGACTGCCAAAATCTTTGAAATTCAAGAATTCATTACATTTTAGCTCTTTCGTTATAAAAAGCTTTGGCATTGTTTTGCTTTTTGTTGATAGTGAAGACCAAGCTCTTTGGAAAACGTTAAGCCATTCAGGCATGGAGTAGACTTTCGAATGTTTCAGAGCTGAGTCAATGCTATTGTTCATTAAATCGATAGCCTTATACGAATGGCCTGATACCAAAAATGTATGCGCGCTATATTTAAATTGGTACACTTTCTGTATATATTGAGACAAATAAATATAAGGTATAGATCCAAATACCGCGCTGCCTTTTTTCTATTTGTTTCCGACAAAGTAGTAATCTTCTTTAGGCGGTGCACTTTCGTAAATCGTTAACTTGCGGCAAAAATTTCAAAGACTAGCTTGGTTTGTTGGATTTTGTAATATAGCTTGCAGGTCAAATGTTGCCTAATGATATTTTTTTTTTTCCTGGCGCACTTTTTTTTTCTCTCTAGTACTTAGTCACGCGAAAAGGGTCCATTCTGAGAATAATGAGCTCGCAGATTCTGTTTCCATGACAAACAATTCAAGTCCCTGCGTCATTGTGTGTGAAATGTGATATAATGAAACAGAATCGATACCATCTTTTGACGCTGTAGGGTGAACCTAACGATTTAAATCTTTGCCGCCACCATCATGTTCATGACAGCCTTCTAGGAAACCGTAGCTTTACACCCTCCATAGTTGGTCTCTCTATGGTGGAGCCGGATTGTTGTCCCATCGGACTATGAGAGTGAGGGAAGAGCGTGTGCGCAGACACAGGTGCACTCTACCTGTGTCTGCGCACACGCTTGTACACTATATGTGTCTGATGACACCACAAGTTTTGTTAGTACAAATTTGCTAAGCAATAATAAATCGGTAGTGAGTAGAGTCTGAAGAACAACATTGCCTGTTGTTTAAAAGTCACGTCGTGGTACAAATTGAATGAACATATAGAGATGACTTTACCAAAACTGCTAAGACAACAACAATGTTTCAAAAATGTTATAAACCTATTGAAGCAACATTATCTGTGGTGGAGTGGCCCGCAATTTCTTCCTGGATTCGATAAAAAGTAAAATAATAATAAACATCAAAATTTAAAAACATAATCATAAAAAGGGTAACCATTGAAAACGTTAAATCTGTAACTATCTGTAATAAATAATATTTCTATAATGTAATATTCCTCATCCCCCAAAGCAAATAGCGTGATAATTTTTAGTCTACAGACTGTTCAGACTTTTAAGCGAATATTCCTGCATTTTAACAAAATCTATTCGGTAGATTTTGCGTGATGTTGGAACATACCATTCAGACAAACGGACACAAATTCTAAAAATAACAATTTCGGCATAAGAATCGTACAAATCGCAAAAATTACGTTCACAATAAAAATGTTTTGACTTTGCTACGATTGGTAATGATTGGGATAAAGATTTTGATTAATTAATCAAAGCAGCGAAATATTGACAGCTACTTGCGACGTTGCCAAGTTTCAGAATGCACTCTTGAAAGAGGCAGGGATGGTGATGGCGATAATGAAGTCATAGGTAAGTTCATGAACTACAATTAATATTCATTATTGGGTAAACCACGCGCCAGAAGTTGACGTAACGCCGTTTTTATGATCATTGAATAATAATGACATACCATGAAACACACGTACAAAATTATGTAAGTAATGTCATTTTTGTTAGAATTGTTATTGGGGTTTTCTATCTGGAATTTCTCAGTAGCAGCCTCGAGTCTGGATTTGTGTCTGGTTGCCAATAGGCTCGCCCCCTATTACATGGGACCAGGTGAAATTTTCCAAAATTCATAAAAAATATGTTTCCTTGAATCCCATGATTTTTCGCCTGGGCTTTATAGGGTGCTTCAATGTTGCAAATGGCACAGTTACACGATCACATCCTGAAAGGGATACGTCAAATAAAAAGTCAGCCTGTATAATTTTAATTAAAGATACTTTCATAAGAAATTTTAAAATAGTAAATACATAATTGAGTTTCATTGACCCTGTTTTCATTGAGTGTTGCTATTAAATACTGTTCTTATACTGCGTCCTGCTTTTATTCCGAAATGTCCTGGTATTTCCAAATTCAGATCCTGGTAAGTAGTCAACATTTGGGGATGCCTAACCTCTAAGACCAAGTTCGGTGTGTTGTTGTTACTTTTCTAGGTCAGTTCATTGCGAGTCAAGGTTAAGAAACTGAGACCTTCACTCAACGAATGAACGCAGGGCCTTCCGTTGCATCTACTGTGGAACTGGTTTCTGCTATTAAAGTCATAAGAAGGGCATATGACCCATACCTTAAAACAGGAAATTTGTATTTTTTTCCCGGGAAGATCCATTTTTGACGTCAGACGTTTCGGCTTACACCTAAAGTAACCTAAAATATAATTAATGCAGGGCAGCGACTTATCATGAATTCTGCACATAATTCTAGATATATGGAACACCATTTTTTTTACAAAAAAAGTAATTGACAGGGGGGTTCAAAATCATGTACTGAATTCATGATAACAGGTTTTGCGTCGATACCCTTGTCACCCTGTATAAGACCATCATCTAGTTGACGCAAACCCAATTGACTTACCCTTCTATTTCCGTACTTGCATTAAAACTGATTGTTTGTGAAGACAATTCTCAACTCTTTATTGCGAACCATAATGTCTATAGTTAGTATGAAAATAATTATATTAGTCACAATTATACTCTATCGGGTACAACATAGATCAAGTAGGAGATAGGAGGAAGAACACTGGGTGTTTAATGTGAAACAGTTTATTATTAGTTAGTTAGTCATTAGTTAATTAGTCAGTTATCTGACGTTATTGCTACCATTTTATCTACATCGGCGCTTCCAAAATTACTTTAGTTACCAGTTTTGTTATGAGTGTATGACGTCAATCGGGATGTGAGCCGAGAAAGCCGCGTCCATTAATAAACACGCTCTGGTGGTTTTTATATGAATAAGACCTCATTGTTGATCCAGCGTTCGCAAGCGCTACTTCTGAGAACGAGTCCCAAGTTAGCTAAAGTGTTATGGGGTTTTTTCATCCCAAAGTCTGGATTTGTACCTGGTTGATGGCCACAGGCCCACCCCCTATTGCATGGGACTTAAAACATAACTGGAGAATTGTGTGTGGTATATATATACTACGGAATACAGGCGTGATGTTATGTTATGTTATAATTATACATGGCCCATTTTCATGTGGTTTTGTTTCTTTGTAGTTCCAATTTTAGAAATCTTGAACAAAAGGATCTGTACATAAACAAAGATCAATGAATTGTTTTCTGAAATGATGTGCTTTGCTTAATACAATCACATTTTTTTAAACAGCGTATAAAAAGTAAAACTTCAAAGCTTCAACAAACATTGTTTCAAATATAGCAATAGCTAATTGTAACCTTTTTTATTTTTAAACTTATTTCACAATTTTCAATTCCAGTACCTAACAATTGGTCAATCACTTATGCCTTGATCTCTTTGAGTTCCTTCTCGTACTTGGCGGTGAACTTCCTCTCAGGGTCGTACTTGGCAGTCAGTTCGTTCCAGTAATTTGCCTCGTGGTTGATCAGGTGGCCGATGACGCGCCGGGTTCCGTTCCTCTGGACTTCAGTGCATTTGCCGCATTCATTCTCGAGTGCTTCCCTGATGTGCTCTGAAATAAGAACAAATTTTGAGTTATGTTGGTCATGCAATTTAACTTCTCTCGGAAATGATTAATTCCACTTTTTTTTTTATGTCGAATTAACCATTTCCGTAGGAGTCAATAAGTGACTACAAAGTATCTTAATAAGCTTCTTATAAATTTTTTGGACTGAAGTTTTACAGAATCAGTAGGTACAACGCTTGTGAAAGATTGAATTATTAAATAACGTTGTATTTTATAACATAAATTATATCTTGGCTTTACTTGGTTTACATGATGAGCTTGTTAATAAGCCAACATTTCTTAATCTGTTATTGTGGAACAAACTTCTGAGGAAAATCCAACCACACATTTGTATAAGCTCCTCAATCTTCACCACTTACCCTTCAGCTCTTTACCGTCCGCCGTGCACTTGCCCTGGTCGAGGATGCACTTGATGTAGCCCTCCAACAGGCGGTGGTTTTTGAGGATCTCGTCCAGGTCTACGTCGTCGTAACGGTCCGTGTAGTGAGCCTCCTCGGGACGCGCGATAGCCATCACGGCTACGGAAAGGACGCACAGGACGATGCAGGACTTCATTTTGGTGCTGGAAACCACATACTGACTTTAAATCTACTTTAATTTATAAATATTTAACTACTTTCATAAAGTATTTAATCACCCAGGAAGTTTTTCAAAATTTCGTGTAATAATATAAACAATGCTTGATTCCCACAGTTAACACAGACCAACCCTATGACATAATCACATTAACAAAAGTTAAAACGTTATTTGTTCGAGTCAAATCATTTTATATTCGTCTTTGCTTAATAAAAATTAAATTTAATACACCACAATAATTATAAACAAAATTAATACCTGTTTCTTTGAGAGGTTTACTCACTGATTAGATGCTGTGCGATCTACAACTGCCTGCGGCTTTACCGTACTTATATACCATGAATGTTGTGCGGCAAAAAGCGTGTACGCACTTAGTGTGCGTGTGAGTAACTTTATTACCTACAATAAAATTATGTTCTGAGTGTTTTCATCTGACGTACTTAATTAAGTTATGACTTTTAATACGTTAATGTTATGTTGTTTTTAATTAAAATCTTGGCGGGTTCTTTCGAAGATCTCAAAGCTATCGTCGTGTAACGGCTATACTTACAAATCAATCAGTTTGCACCGTTTTGTGAAGATGTGGTATAAAACAAGTTAGAAAATTAAATTTACATAATAATAAAGCTTATTCATCAAAAATAAACAATTCAATAACAGTCTGCATGTGAGTAACTTTATTACATAACATAACATCACGCCTTGGTTCCCCGAAGGGTTGGGCAGAGGTGTACCTATAGTACACCTACATTTCGCCAGTTATGTTTAAGTCCCATGTAATAGGAGGCGAGCCTATTGCCATCAACCGGGCACAAATCCAGACTCCGGGCTGCTACTGAGAAATTCCGGATAGAAAAACCCAATAACACTTTGCCCGACCTGGGAATCGAACCCAGGACCTCATGCTCAGCAGTAGCGATTGCGACCACTAGACCAACGAGGCAGTTACCATAACTTTATTACCTACAATAAAATTATGTTCTGAGTGTTTTCATCTGAGGTGACTGACGTGGAAATTTAATAAATTAAGTGTTGACTTTTTATACGTTGATGTTATGGTCTTTATAGTTGGGATCACGTTCAAGGAGTATGCACGTGCAGGGGTGTTGTTGCAGGTGTGAGGAAATATCGTGTTCCTGTGGACAACTGTGTATTTTTTAGAGCCACAGTTTGGGAGGCACTGGAGCAGCTTGTTATGGAGAAAGCAGTATATTTACTTTTACTAGCGTTTAGTGTCAGAAGGTTAGTGTCTAGACATTGGGCTATATGAGTAAGGCCTTATTCCGCCAATCGATACACTTGGTCCCATGACATGTCGTAGAAAATGTTTGCTGTGTCGTCAGCGTAGGACATCACAGTAGCGTTTCTAAGAGGGAGATTTACTAAGTCATTAATGTTCAGCGTAAACAACGTCGGGCCAAGGGTTAGCGATTAATTATACTCAGTTAAGTAGTTATAGGTAAGCTTAAAATATCTACCTGGCTAACTGGATATTGTAGCTATTATTAACCGACTTCCAAATGGAGGAGGTTATCAGTTGGTCTGCATGTTTTTTTTAATGTTTCTTCCGGCAAATGTATATCAATTTCAAATATTATTTTTAATGGATAGGTTTAAGAGAACCCACGTACTAGAGAAACTTACTTCAGTTTAACATCAAATATACATTCTCTGAAAACATAAATGAGGGTCTGAAAACAGAAGTAGGTATGGATTGGCAATCAGTGAAATGGCAAGCGCAAAATCAATGAAACCGAAACATCACCAAAGTCGACCAAAAGTGAAAGTCATGTTGACTGTTTTCTTTGACTTTTGCGGTGTTGTGCACTCGGAATTCTTGCCGGAAGTTCAAATGGTGAGTAAAGAATATTATTTGAACGTTATGCTAAATTTTGGATTTTTCATCACGATAGGTAATGCGCCTTCGCACAAGGCCATCATTATGTACGATTTTTTGACCAATAACTCAACAAATACCATCGAGCAAGCACCTTATTCACCAACTATGTCTCCAGCCGACTTCTTTATTTTTCCTAGACTCAAATTACCACTTCGTGGCAACCAGGTGGTTTTCATTCGGCAGAATACATAAAGGAGAATTCGCGGTGAGAACTGAACTCAATTCTGGAAAAAGCGTTAAAAAATGTTTTGATGATTGGATTATTCGTTGGCGTAAGTGTATCGTTTCTGAAGGAGCATACTTAGAAGGCAATAAAATAAATTGTTGAATTATTTATTTATTTATTCACAAGGCAACTACAACAGGTGATAATCACAATATATCACTAGGTTCACGTTACAGGTATTTTTATCTGTTTCTGTGTGTTTATTTTTTTATGAATAACTAAACTTTGTGTATTATTATTCTTTTCCCGTACATTCTCGACAGTGTTGTACAATAATACGATTATGTGCCGAGTGTTTTCACCTGAGGTGACTGACTGGATAGGTAATTGTTCAAATGAAGTTTGACTTTTTATACGTTGATGTTTTTAGGTTTTATTCCAAGGCAAACTTTTTGAAAACTTTTGGAAACCTCAATATTAAATGAACAATGATTAAAATATTTATTGCCTTAAAAATAAGTACAAAATGAAGCCCTAGTGCAAAAATACCTGTGTTAAAGGAGCCAGTGACTTCTCTCAATCTGGATTTTACGCAATATACATCGTTTAAATTTACTTTACGACAAATAATTTTTAAAAATTAAAATAGCAAAATAGTACCTACCTAGTTACATTCATTATTAAAATATATTAAAGGATAGTTCCTGCCTTCGAGTTTAGAAACATTTGCAGAATTACAGTTTTTACACTATGATATAAAAATAAAGATCTTATTTATCATCGGGTTAGTTCAAGAATCAACTTACTGCCCAAATTATGATTTTGAGCTAGGGGGTTTTGAAGGTTTGTATGCAAAAAATTAGTGTACTATCTTCCACCACCTTTTTTCCTTTAAATACTAAATAGCCAAGTTACTGCGAGCGCTCGCTCGGCTCGAGCAAAGTTGGTCACGGTTCTAACCTAACCTAAACCAATTGGTCAGTGTGTCCTAGCTCAGTTAATGCGTCCAAATCGGCATTACAAGCCACAACAAACGCTCATTGTGACTACAGATAAGCCATTCTACATTACGTCTAAACGTCGCTCGGTAGCAATTTTGTCAAACACCACGTAACACAACAACAAGTAACCCAATGGCAATTAAGATGAACGTTGTTTAGTTGTTTTACATAATGGAGCTGTTTTGTAAAACAGCGGATTCGACAATCCATTTTCGACATTCCATTTAAATATATTGCTTATAGATATGCGACATTCAGTACTGACGAAGATATTAAGCAACGTTCAATAAATAATCCATGTAAAAAGAAATCACTAGATACTACAAAAAAAAAGGATTACAACTTTTATGCACAATTTCAGTAAGTCGGTTTTTTAGGAAGGCTCGCGTTAGTAGGATACTTGATGTCTAGTTGCAGCTGGTGAATTCGCTTCTGCCTTTTTTGTCTGGTTCCGTAGCGATGAGCGCGTATTACGGGACCAGCAGTAGGACTAGCTTCCACGTTTATTTCCTGAATTTCAAGATCTAGAACCAAGAAATACACAGACATGTCATAGTTATATAAAATTTTAATTTGACCTTTCTCATATTATGAAATATGAAAAAGGTCACTCGTTTGTTTCATTTTCTTTAGAATGATCTAAAAAGAATGAAAGAAACTACGAGTGAGTGAACTAGTTAAAGATGACGAACTTTAACCAGTTCACTCTGTCTACACATGTATTTTTTTTTTTTTATTATGATGACTGCCAAAAGCTTTGAAATGCTTTGAAAGGCTTTGGCATTGTTTTTCTTTTTGTTGTGAGTGAAGACCAAACTCTTTGGAAAACGTAAAGCCATTCAGGCATGTAGTAGACTTTCAAGTGTGACTCTATGCTACTGTGCATTCAATCGATCATCAAAAATATATGCGCGCTATAGTTAAATTGGTACACTTTCTGTATATACTGAGACAAATCAATATAAGATCTAAATACCGCGCTGCCTTTTTTCAATTTGCTTCCGACCACGCAAAGCAGTAATCTTCTTTAGGTGGTGCACTTTCGTAAATCGTAAACTTGCGGCAATAATTTCAAAGACTAGCATGGTTTGTTGGAATTTGTAAAATAATGTTGCTTAATGATAAATTTATATTCCTGGCGCACTCTTTCTTCTCTCTAGTACTTAGTCATGCGGAAAAGAGTCCATTCTGAGAATAATGAGCTCGCAGATTCTGTTTCCATGACAAACAATTCAAGTCCCTGCGTCATTGTGTGTGAAATGTGATATAATGAAACAGAATCGATACCATCTTTTGATGCTGTAGGGTGAACCTAACGATTTAAATCTTTGCCGCCACCATCATGTTCATGACAGCCTTCTAGGAAACCGTAGCTTTACACCCTCCATAGTTGGTCTCTCTACGGTGGAGCCGGATTGTTGTCCCATCGGACTATGAGAGTGAGGGAAGAGCGTGTGCGCAGACACAGGTGCACTCTACCTGTGTCTGCGCACACGCTTGTACACTATATGTGTCTGATGACACCACAAGTTTTGTTAGTGCAAATTTGCTAAGCAATAATAAATCGGTAGTGAGTAGAGTCTGAAGAACAACATTGCCTGTTGTTTAAAAGTCACGTCGTGGTACAAATTGAATGAACATATAGAGATGACTTTACCAAAACTGCTAAGACAACAACAATGTTTCAAAAATGTTATAAACCTATTGAAGCAACATTATCTGTGGTGGAGTGGCCCGCAATTTCTTCCTGGATTCGATAAAAAGTAAAATAATAATAAACATCAAAATTTAAAAACATAATCATAAAAAGGGTAACCATTGAAAACGTTAAATCTGTAACTATCTGTAATAAATAATATTTCTATAATGTAATATTCCTCATCCCCCAAAGCAAATAGCGTGATAATTTTTAGTCTACAGACTGTTCAGACTTTTAAGCGAATATTCCTGCATTTTAACAAAATCTATTCGGTAGATTTTGCGTGATGTTGGAACATACCATTCAGACAAACGGACACAAATTCTAAAAATAACAATTTCGGCATAAGAATCGTACAAATCGCAAAAATTACGTTCACAATAAAAATGTTTTGACTTTGCTACGATTGGTAATGATTGGGATAAAGATTTTGATTAATTAATCAAAGCAGCGAAATATTGACAGCTACTTGCGACGTTGCCAAGTTTCAGAATTCACTCTTGAAAGAGGCAGGGATGGTGATGGCGATAATGAAGTCATAGGTAAGTTCATGAACTACAATTAATATTCATTATTGGGTAAACCACGCGCCAGAAATTGACGTAACGCCGTTTTTATGATCATTGAATAATAATGACATACCATGAAACACACGTACAAAATTATGTAAGTAATGTCATTTTTGTTAGAATTGTTATTGGGGTTTTCTATCTGGAATTTCTCAGTAGCAGCCTCGAGTCTGGATTTGTGTCTGGTTGGCAATAGGCTCGCCCCCTATTACATGGGACCAGGCGAAATTTTCCAAAATTCATAAAAAATATTTTTCCTTGAATCCCATGATTTTTCGCCTGGGCTTTTTAGGGTGCTTCAATGTTGCAAATGGCACAGTTACACGATCACGTCCTGAAAGGGATACGTCAAATAAAAAGTCAGCCTGTATAATTTTAATTTTAATTAAAGATACTTTCATAAGAAATTATAAAATAGTAAATACATACATAATTGAGTTTCATTGACCCTGTTTTCATTGAGTGTTGGTATTAAATACTGTTCTTATACTGCGTCCTGCTTTTATTCCGAAATGTCCTGGTATTTCCAAATTCAGATCCTGGTAAGTAGTCAACATTTGGGGATGCCTAACCTCTAAGACCAAGTTCGGTGTGTTGTTGTTACTTTTCTAGGTCAGTTCATTGCGAGTCAAGGTTAAGAAACTGAGACCTTCACTCAACGAATGAACGCAGGGCCTTCCGTTGCATCTACTGTGGAACTGGTTTCTGCTATTAAAGTCATAAGAAGGGCATATGACCCATACCTTAAAACAGGAAATTTGTATTTTTTTCCCGGGAAGATCCATTTTTGACGTCAGACGTTTCGGCTTACACCTAAAGTAACCTAAAATATAATTAATGCAGGGCAGCGACTTATCATGAATTCTGCACATAATTCTAGATATATGGAACACCATTTTTTTTACAAAAAAAGTAATTGACAGGGGGGTTCAAAATCATGTACTGAATAAGACCATCATCTAGTTGACGCAAACCCAATTGACTTACCCTTCTATTTCCGTACTTGCATTAAAACTGATTGTTTGTGAAGACAATTCTCGCATTATATTGAGATCATTATGATAGTGAAAACATAAATCGTAAATTATTTTCCAGCTCCACCCCTAATAGTTACGCCATATTGTATATTGGACTGGCATATTGCGAAAAAAACCATTCGATGTCTTTTGGAGTGCGGTCTCTTAGTTTCTTTATGATGTGTATAAGTTTCCGTACCCGGCCCGAATCTGTTCGTTATTTAGATCAACTAGTAGACCTAAATAACGAACAGATTGTGTCCGGTTAATACAATCGCATGAGCAAATACTCCTGTTTCCAGGCTGAGATTAATCAGGTGGGTTAGAGGTGTTATAATAAATAATTTTGTATTTTCTTTATGACATTTACAATGATTTTGTCGGATCTGGGGAACTATCGTCTTTAAACTGATCAATGAAGTTTGTAATTGCTGTTTCGTCAGTGGGATTTAGAAAGAAGGAGAAAGGTCAGGTATTTGGTCATGAGAACTTGCTAGTGAGGGATTTCTGGGTTTCAGATAGTCTTGTCAGTATGGTAGCAGCGAGGTTTTTGACTACGGATGTGAAGTAAGAGTTGCATTTATTGATGGATCCGACAGAGACCTTTGACCGCTAGGGTCGTAGCTCCTCGTCGTCCATAGCTTTTTTGAGTTTTTGTTATTCTCCTGGATTTGTCAACCGTCATATTCAATTTTTAGTTTATGTAAGAAATTTTTGCAGAAGTTTTTATAACGGTGGTAGATTAGTTTTTTTGTCTCGTTTTCGGGGTCAGATCTTAATGTCAGATGTAGCTTGACTCGGTGACATATACATCTCATGAGTCCGGGTGTGATCCAAGGCTGAATGTTAAGTTTGCTTCGCGGAATTTTAATTTTGAGTGTGTAACACACACTATTAACTAGGCAAGGACTCCGGTGAAAGAGATCAATATCAAATAGGTATGGTAATTGAAAAAAGCTGAAGTAGGACTAAGCGTAGAAGTTTTAGTCACGGCGACATGATGTTGTGCGAATGTATGCAGGCAGATGCATTTGAATGAGATTTTGGAAGTGCGCGTGTAATGGGTAAGTATTTTAATGTGTACCTAGGTAGTTTTGTGTGGGTGTGTGTTAAGTGTGTGTTGTGTGACAGCAAATACGTTTAGTAAAAATATGTGGGTGTGTTCGACGAATAATTGAGGAGTAACTTGAGATAAATGGTGAGTTTTTTGTGCTTGGGTTGAAATATAGATTAAATTAATAAAATAACAAAATAAAGAAATGTGATACAAAAACTATTGCAACTAGTAAGAGTAAAAAAGTACCATTTGTTGTCCGAGTGATTTTTGTAACATAGTTGTGTTAATGGAGAAGACTGTGGGGGCTCCTAAGTCGGAGTGCCGAGTCGGCGCTCCAGGTCTTCGGTGTTGCGTATATGGACGGCGGGGTTTCCGTATGAGGATGGCTCCATTCTCATGCCAACAAAATTTGTATCCTTCTCGTTTGGAAGAACGCTTGGTTGCGCGGAATAACTGCCTGTTTTCGTATGTTAGGTGCTCGTTAAAGTATACGATTCTGCAGGGCCCCGCTATTTCCAAGTCGGACGATGCCATCGTTCTTCTGGTTTTGGCAGCTTTTAGGGTACCTATAAGTAATATTAGATCTTGTTTAAAAAAAGTGTTCACAGAGGATTGGAACCGAATGGTTTGTAGGCCAATTCTCACAACTAACAGTTGAGATAGCTGAGAGAGTGCGCACACACATTTGTCTATTGTTAAAACGTGTGGTTTTACAGTAGGTAAATCAGGGAAATTAATTAATTAAGTTGAGCTCCTTAAGTTCTGTGTTGAGCTGCATGAGTACTGACAAATGCGTGCACTGACTGGACAGGTCCACTCATTCTGTGAGGTTCTTTCCTCAAAAGTCCATTTCAGATACCAATCTACATGGTCTTCACCTGACCAAGATTATGTCTGGACTTTAAAAGACACGGTGACGTCTGAGTTTGTTTCTGCGTTTCTTCTCAGAGTAGTCAGATTGGAAACGCCGATCTCATCCAGTTTTTAAAATATGATTGACGTGTAAAAGTGTTGGTACAAACCTACTTAGAGATATAAAATCATTTATCTATCCACTTAAATTGTCCGTACATTAAATCACAACTGTATTTCTTTAATCGTTGTATTAAATGGCTATAACACGGAAAATTTACGTAAGGTGTCAATTTGCTTAACAATTAATTTTCGTTGTTTTTTGCCACGTGTAGAATTTTCGTTGTTATTCATTAAAATAATTTCGAATACGAGATTGTTTTTTAGAGCGCTATTCTGTCTTACAGATCTTGCCTCTGCGCAAGCCTTGAATCTATTATTAAGATTGGTAGGTAAAAACCGCTTGGTCTATTTTTGATGTACTTTACTGGGAATACACTTGGTATTCCCGTGTTTAGATCAGCACCAAGTTTGTGGAACTCTTTTGTTGTTTATGTTTCTATTATTACTCACCCTTGTTGTTGTACTTTTAACCGATTTTTTTATTGAATGATAATGATTCCGTACGTTCAGTATAACTTTAGATATTACTTTGATTAAGTTTTACGACTTTGATTAGGAAGCGTTATTCAATAAATGGTTGTTTTAATGGGATGTTCTAAAGGTTCAGCCGCAGTGAGCAATTATTTCAAGTTGTAGGCACCGTATTATTCAATGTATTAAAGTTTTTACTTAAGTTTAATTGCAAAATAAGAAAAAAAAACAATACGTACTTGAATATAAATAAAAACTCCATAGTTATCTTAACTTGATATAAAAAATGGGGTTCTGTGAGAGGGAGTAAACATAATCGTCCACGCGGCCTAGGCTGGGGTGGCGGATGTCACATGTTTCCTAATTTTGATTCTAGGACATGCACGGTTTCATTACGGTGTTTTCTGTCATTTTTGAAAACAGTCGTGATGAAATTAAATACACCAAGTAAAGTGACTGCATGGTTTCAAACTCCCGAACCGAAGTCGGGGGCATCACTGCTCTCATAATGCACATGTATCTGCACTTGTATTGTCAATAATCCAAATGCCTGATGTAGACATGGTAGGGGATGAGTAGAAAAGGTGCAGCACCTACCTAATGATGTACCTATAGGTGTGTTAGACTTAACTAAAGTGGATCCTTGCTAGACAGACAGGGTTAATTTTCTGGCAGATTTTATAGGTGGCAAACACGATGTAGGTGAGGTGAGGTTTTAGTAAGTAGACGATAACGAAAATGCCTCACAATGTGCTTTGTCGCCAGATTAACCACAGGGACATTTTTTATTACGACGTCTGAAAAGCCGATATCACCAAACAAATCACATAGTAGTCATAGATTTTAATTCATTTACAAACTAGTACTTCGCACTGGGTACGAACATTGCCCCCAATTTAAAATTCACATAGTTCATATTTGTCCCAAGTTTCAATCTTCAACTAAATCTTCCCCTTTCACCCCCTTAGAGGTTAAGTTTTCAAAAACACTCTTATCTTAGAAAAAAGAAGCCTTGTGCAAAATTTCATGTTCCCATTCCCATTAATTTTGGCAGTGTGCTGTATGTCTGTCAGTAAGTCAGTTATTTTCTTCTCTTATACATACAGGCAGATTTTTTCTTCGAGCCAGTGTGAGAAAACGCGGAAAGGAACAATGAGCTAAAGTAAAAATTAAAAACACCTTAATTGAAAAAAAAAGGTTGTATCGAACTGAGCGCGGCAAGCGTAGCTTAACCTTATGTTGACGCATGCGCCTGTTATCGCCACGAGCTATTACATTGCCACGAGCTATTATATAGCCACGAGCTATTATATAGCCACGAGCTATTACATTGCCACGAGCTATTATATAGCTACGAGCTATTATATAGCCACGAGCTATTACATTGCCACGAGCTATTATATTGCCACGAGCTATTACATTGCCACGAGCTATTACATTACCACGAGCTATTACATTGCCACGAGCTATTATATAGCCACGAACTATTATATAGCCACGAGCTTTTACATTGCCACGAGCTATTATATTGCCACGAGCTATTGCATTGCCACAAGCTATTATATAGCCACGAGCTATTACATTGCCACGAGCTATTATATTGCCACGAGCTATTGCATTGCCACGAGCCTCCAGAAGTCAAGGTAAGCCGTGTAAAGGGAATTGACCAGTTTATAAGGGTGCTCTGGCTTTGAAGTGGACATTAAGTATGATAAAAATATATAAATATATTTCATTCCTCATAGAAACGAAATAAAGTGGCAGGAAGTTACAAAAGTATACGATATCTTTCATGTGTAATTTTGTGATCTTGTCGCTGAGAAACGTCTAATACCAGTATTTATTTTCCAAAATTATAATGAAAATAGTAAATTTTTTGCATTTATTTTCTAATAATATTAATTATTACCGTTTATTAATGATAACAACGTACATGTTTGTGCAACAGTAACAAGTAAAGGGAATATTAGTGGATAAAAGTAAATACGTATATAGCAATATTTCTAGCAATGGTTTTAATTCAAATCAAAGGTAATTCAAATATTAAATAAAACTGGGCAAGTGGCGTTATAATATTCCCTTGCCCATACGTGCTTTGTATTTTGCCTCTTAATGAACAACTGCCTGCCAAGGATAAACCTTCTTGGGCACGCCACAATAGCGGCGGTAAGTCCCCTCTTTGAGGAGTGGTTGGAGAGGCGCCACGGCGTCCTCACCTTCCGCCTGACACAGGTCCTCACCGGACACGGTTGTTTCGGGAGGTTCCTGTTTCGCATAAGGCGGGAGGAAACGCCCGGGTGTCACCATTGTGTGGATCGCCCGGAGGACACGGTGGAGCATACGGTAGAGGTATGCCCAGCTTGGGCGGAGCACCGCAGTGTCCTCGCGGAGGCGATTGGCGGCGGCGATCTCTCGCGTCCGGCCCTGGTCCAGGCCATGGTACGGAGCGAGAGGGAATGGAAAGCCGTCACCTCCTTCTGCGAAGCAGTAATGCTCGCAAAGGAGGAGGCGGAGCGCGTGAGGGAGAGAGCCTTGCGCCCTCACGCCCCTAGTCGCCGCAGGAGACGCCCTGGGCGTCGGGAATCGCAAGCAGATTCCCGGCCACCGTAGGCGCGGGCTTGCGGACGGCGAGCCATGGGTAGCTCGCCGTCCGGTAAGGACCAGGCCCGGGTCGACGGCGCTTGTGTTCCACGCGCGCCTCAAAGAGATGTCAGCACAAAATGACGGGGTCCGATAGGGCCGACGCCTCAGGGTCGCGGGTAAGGGCAACTGAAGGAACACGGGTGGGTTTTAGTCAGCAAAAGTCTGACACGCCCTCCCGCTCCACCCAGAGCGGGAGAAGTCATTTGATGATTTCCCACCAAAAAAACAAAAAAGGATAAACCTTCTAGGGTGTTACTTGCTATGTTCGTGCTTATTTCCATAGTCTAAAAACCATAATTCCTAAATGTTTTCCACAATGCGATCGTGCTTGTTTCAAACTGGTATTTTCACAACCAAATACATTAAGTTCACTGTATGTCGGTCTTGTGTATAGAGACGGATGAATATACATACATCACCAAAATCCCAAGAAACGAGTTAAATTTAGTTAATGACGTACCATAGGTGCCTTATAATATTTTCTATACATATAATAAAATCGTCGTAAAGTCAAAACTGTCCATAGTTTTTTTTGGAGTTCTGGAACTGATTCAAATGCCGTTTTTTTTTCTCTGTCTGGTTCTTGTTTCAGCATCATGCAAAAACCATCGGATGGATTTTGTAAAATTTTTGCATACATTTTTCCTACTTCCTGTTGCCCGCGACTTCGTCTGCGATCAAGGATGAAATATAGCCTATGTTCTTACTCAGGTCTTAGTCTATTTATGTGCCCATACTGTCGCATTTATAATATTACTTAGGATTTAATAAGTGTGATCAGCCTGTAGGCTATAAACTATCACGCTATTTTCTACGGAGGATTGCAAAATTGCAATTTGTTAGTATTCTTCTATAGTTTACCGCAAATTGTAAAAAGACGAGCAAAACGGTTAGAATATTGCAGATAGTTACAGATTTATCCTTTTAAATGATTATCATCTCGCTATACCCTTATGGAGCTGAGCAGTTAATAAACATATACAGGGTAAATTTTTGAGATGGGACCTTAATCGTAGTAACTTAATTAAGATAAATAACAATGGTTATGTGGTTAATGAGAAATTTCGTGTGTTTACAAATCTCCTGTCTTATTATTTTTGTGACAGCTGTTTGTCAGGAATAATCTGTAAAAAGCATCAGTCAGTGTATCAGTGTTGTACCATTAGGTAGTATATATAGGAACTAAAATCGAAAAACTTCGTAAGCAATGGGAAATTACTACTGAAAGCTGCGGGTATTGAACTCAGGACGAGCTGCTTCTCTCACGGACAACTGTACGTCGCTTGCTCCCCAGCTTACCAGTAAAACTATAAACGTAGTATACAGGAAAGTTTTATAAAGACATTTCTGTTATTATAGTAATTTGTTTTGTCTCACGATTTCCACGCGAACGGAGTCGAGGCGGAAACTAGTGATAAATAAACGAAATTATAACAAACACGTTTCTATCAGCACATAGTACTCATAACCTAATCATAGCTAGTATATAAAATGCAATGATCGAGCAAAATTTCAAACGTTTAGTGATCGTCAACAGGTGATCTTGTTAATTCCACGAATTCTCTATAAAAGTAAGTTGAAATAATTCTGATTTTAATTAAAGAAATAAACATAAACGTGTTTAAGATTGCAAACTTTTTGATTTTCAGACTTTTTTCAAGTGTTGCTTTAGATTTTTATTGGTAGTACGTCATTATAATTTGCTCTAAACAATTACAGTAAATAGTTATACAGAACGCAGAATACTCAGTTGTGGCAATGTTAGGTGTTATGTGAAGATTTCTAAGTACCTATATTAAAGTTGCTTTTTGTGTTTATCTATGTGATCGTTTAGATCTTTTTAACTGTACAATGGATGTTGATGCGGGTTGATCATAATTTAGAGCATATTTCCTGGAAAGTTTATGTGTATCTACAGGTATCTTGATTTTTTGACTGGTCGCCACTGCACCCGTGCAAAGCAGGAACGGAGCGTTGCCTTTGTGTCGTGCTGCTGCGTCGCGATAAAATAATGATGTTAGAAGCACAGAGTAGTCCTTTAGGCAATACGCTATGCTATAGTGATTTTATAATAGTAAAATAAATTAAAATTTGTTCTAATGGCTTTAAACGTTTTTCTTTTCCTGGGGAAATCCTCATGGTTACCCTCGGTCTGGGGAGAACAGAGGGTAAACCGCACTTTTCCTTTTAATACCATTTGGCCGCCCGGGAGATACGTGTACCTACATTCGCTGCACTGCTTCCCACTTTAAACCTAACAAATACCATAGCATTAACTCGATGATTCTTCGAGTAGGCACTTACCTATTCACTATAGCCTGCGCCTAGGATCGGCGCCTATTTAAATGTTAATGTTGACAGTTAAAAGTGCTTTTAGTGCCTATTTGAAATAAATGCTTCGACTATGTTCTTGACTTTATAAAAAATTACCTTCTTATTACAGGCAATTCATCATGAAAGCCGTTATCTGCCTGTGTGCTCTCGTGGTAGTTGCCATCGCTCGACCTGACGACAAGCGCACAAGCAGATACAATAATGTGAACGTTAAGGAGTTCTTAGGAAACCAGAGGTTGCTGCATTCTTACATCAAGTGCGGATTGGGGCTGGGCAAGTGCACGAATGAGGCCAAGGAATTCATAAGTAAGTATTTGCGTCACTATTCAACTTAAAATTGACAATGTGTGTGTGTTCAGAAGAAGACTGATTTAAAATTTTTGAAAAACCATGTTATTTTAATTGAAATTCACTAAAGCGTAAATGACATGTCTCTGTTAATACTTGCCGTTTTGCAGATTACTGGAACGACGAACTGGAAAGCGAATGCGCTACCTGCACGGAGAAGCAGAAACAAGATATTCGTCTCGTCGTCGGACATCTGGTGAAGAACGAACCTGACTACTGGAGGCAACTCTCCGCCAAATTCGACCCCCTTGGAAAATACGCCGCCAAATACGAAGACGAACTCAAAGCCATCTCTTAAATTAAAACTAAAGACTGTGTTGAAGCAGTAATGTCTCTTTGTGATTGTTTGGGTTGTGCCAATAAACTATTTAAAAAGGCTACTCTGTTCTTTTTTATGTTCCTTGCTACTTGTACAGCTGGTTCATACAGGTATTTTATAATTTGAAGCTAGTTTAAGCATCACCTTCACAAGTTAGCCTTCAGCTAATAGACTTCCTTGCTGCGGCATTTTAATAATATTACGAGTATCATGTATTTGTTTACTTATATTATAATATTTATTTGGAAACTTTTTATGAGACTGACCTCTGACTTCAGTATTTGAGGTCAGATCAAGGAAATGAAGTTTACTATGTCTAGGACTTTTATTGCTTCCACAAAAATCTTTAAATATGTAACGAACATTGTAAGAACAATGGACGAATTTTAAAGCTAAGTGCGAAAGCAAGTAAATTGTCTTGCATAACCCATCTGTTTGCTGAAATGCTTCACCAGCTCGAACATATTATCAAGAATAAATAGTAATAACTAGATACTAGAGACAGTGATCTCTTGGAATTAGGTGCTTCAGAGCCATATCTCACCGGGACGCCATGGTGGCGCAGCCAGATCACGTCGCCGCGTCGCCAACAAAATGTATGGTTGGCTGCGTAACCAAGCGGGTGCCAGGTAAGTCACACACTATATAGCAGATAGCTTTATACATTTAGTAGGCAGCGCAACCAGGCGACGTAGCCGGCGTCTCGGCGAGGTATGGCTCTAAAACAGGTAGATAAACAGACGTTACATTTGGTTTCCATGCTAGATTCAACCTTGAGTTCTATAACGGTAGTGGTTTTAGAGGCGAGACCGTAAACAAGATAACAATTTAAAAAAAAAAACGAGAAATCGATGAATAAATCTAACAACTTCTTATGGTTGTTTTTTGTTTTAGATCCAGTCTGGACTGGTTTATGAAAAATCTAGCAAATAGTTGGAAGCCTTCAACTTCAAATACCTTTTTAATTATTACATGTTAACTTTTGTGCGCGGCTTAGCCTGCGTGGCGATCAGGGATTATACCACGGGAACGTACGCACGGGACAATAAGTCTTTTGTAACCTTTTTTCAGAATTTTTCATATGAAATTCTTAGGTCCAACAAATTTCTAAAGTTTGACGATTGATATGAAATTGATGATTATTATTCAGATAATGTATCGTTCCTACAGTAGCGAAATGGAATCTGATCAACATATGACGAAAAACAGAGCTGCAATTTACAAAAAAAAAACAAGGAAAATTTGTATTTAGCGGGCTGTAGCTGAGCATCCACCCTAAGAATCTAGAATCCTGAGGGGCGTTTCCCGTATTTTTAAGAAACTTCGCATTCTAATCTCAGTCTCAATCTGTCAAAATTACAAACCGTTTTACACACATTTTTGACATTGATTGTCGCTGAGATGAGATTGCGACTTGATTTTGAACGTTTTTTAACGAGAAGTGGCCTTCTGAGTTCAGCAGGGCGTCAAGCTCGCCCAAGACCTTTATCCCCGAGGAGAATAGTCTAGTTTTTTATATATTTATTTAAATGAATATACATTAATTTTACTTATTATTCCACTCTAACATCTATTTATTGTATTGCTTAATTTAGTTATTTTGTTCTTTTTTTTTTTTTTTTGGGAATGGCATCTCGCAGGTCAACCTATGAGGTTGTCGTCTGCTTAAACGGACTTGCCTGTGGTTGCCCTAATAAATTAAGGCCTCCAGCCAGGACTTAAACTTATGTACTAACTTAAAAACTAAGCGACAACGCTAAGGGCACCCCCTGTGGGGTACGGACCTCGGCTTAGGGCGTCGCTGGAAGAGGGCAGCAAGGGACTAGCTGGATCAGGATTTCTTTGATTTAGGGACGAATTTAAAGCACAGAACAGTTAAAACTTACCTTTGAAGTGAAATCTCTGCTCGAGCTGGTACCTACTTTAATAAATCAAACACGTTTTTTTTGTGACAAAAGTTTTCGTTAATTCCAAATTAAAATCACACTAAGCATGAGTGGGTCATATTGGGATCTAGGCTCGAGACTTGGACTTTAATTTAATGACTTTTTTGTTAGGTTAGCATGACATATAATTTCACATTAGCGAGCAGGTAGTGTGAAAAGATATGGCTTTAATACACACGAGGCATCGCACACGTTAAAAAAGTCTAAGCAACACATTCAAATTTAAATTTTACAATTTGTTTTCGCATTAAATCCTTAGTATTTCTTATTTATATCATTTTAATGCTCTTTTGAAATTAAACAACAATTGTTTTTTTTTTAAATAATTCTAATTAACAATAATTACGAGTAAGTACTGTAAGTACGTAGTACAAAGTATGGTGCCCAATCAACTAAACATAAACTAAAATTAAATGGTTGTACAAAAATTGCATAAATTAATACAAAGTGTGGCCTCCTCTGTTATTGAGAACTTGCTGGCACCGATTATTCATAGAATCGATGAGACTGTTAATGTTACCCTGCGGCAATTGCTCCCAATGAAATTTTAATAAGTCCATCAGTTGTTGGGTGGTTGTCACTCCATCCAAGTCCTTTAAAACACGTCTCTGGAGCATGTCCCATGCATGCTCGATGGGGTTGAGGTCTGGCGATTGTGCAGGCCAAGGGAATACCAGGATGTTTTACCTTGCCAAGTACTCACTCCCGTGTGTACAAAATTGTATGCGAACTGGCATTGTCATGCATCAACGTGAAATCGGAGCCAAGCGTTTATGCGAATGGACGGACATAAGGCCTTAGAACATCCTCAACGTAATTTACAGCGTTCATGTTACCATTTACAAAAACGAGCTCAGTTCGTCTGTTCTTCATAATACCCGCCCATACCATAACTGTTGAGCCGTTGTATGGATGCACTTCCTGAACGCACCTCAGTCTTTCAGTATTTCCAGGACGACGGTACACTCTTACCCTTCTAGTATCTGGCTTGAATCCATATCGAGACTCATCGCAAAATAAAATTGTATCCCATTGTTCACGGGTCCATGTAATGTGTTCCCTACACCATTCATTTCGCCGAGCGCGATTCCCGTGACGTATCGGTGGGCACTTAATTGTCCGTCGTGCTCGTAGGCCATACTCATGCAGTCGATTTCGCACAGTTTGGCAGCTAACAACAACACCACTTGAATTTTGTAGCCTTAAACCCTTCTCTCGGGCGGTTAACATTGGCTGGCGTCTTGCAAACAGTTGTATGTATCGATCTTGCCGTGTGGTTGTACACCTTCTTCGACCTGGGTGTTGCTCAGCAGGATCTCCCGTGTTAGTGTAATGCTGATGAAGATGGCAAATAACGCTTCTGTTGACACCAAAATACCGAGATGCCTGAGATTGACTTCTTCCCGCTTGCAACATCCCTACAGCTCTTTGCATTTCATCTGCGTTCGAATGACGTCGCTCCATGACGTAAAAAAGGTCTCAAAATCCAAATTTGTTCAAAACTTTTTTCAAATTATTGTTTAATTCATAACAATGATACAGAATACAAAATTTTAATAAGCAAAGAAAACGCTTTAAAGTTCGAACAAATGTATTCGCTTTTGAATTTGTGAAAAAAAGAAAACAAATGATACTCGAATTTTTTTTTACAACCAGCCAGTATGTCCTCTAGATCAAAAAAGTTTACATAGGTATTACCTTCTTGGTAAGAAATTAATGAATGAAGAAATGATTCATAATTTGAAATAGTATGATTGTGTTGCTTAGACTTTATTGATGTGTGTATAAAATAAGCTTTATGCTGGTATACCTACGAGGAAAAGAAAAGTATTTTTTTGAAAGTAAAGTTAAAAGTTAAAGTTAAATTTACTTACCTTTGCTTTGAAAGATTGAGGAAGCAAGATTTATTGGTTTGAGACGTTTTTCGGCATTTATTTATATTCACTTTATTTTCACGATTTTCACTCATGCATATTTTTTTTCTCCTCAGTGTTAAGCAAAAGTATGTGGCCAGTATCATTTTGCGCTTGGCTCTAAGAACGTTTTGTCTTTTGGCATTATAGTTATCTACTGAATAGCACTAAATGAAAATTTAAAAAACTGAGCACGTTTACAGTGGATTTTCATTTACTTTCTTTGCCCACTCAGCACGTTAGTAAAGTATTTTCCTACACTTTTTCGACCCGCACATTTCTACAGTAACAGTAATGACGTACCTATATACTGCCTCATTTTTACTACATTGTCGTTTTAGTCAAAGAGATTTAGTAAGAAAATAAACAGATTTCTGTTGACTTTTAATTTTGTTCATTAAATTAACAGATTGTTTCGTCATTTGAGTCTTCTGCATCACAAGATAAATCAATCACACTGATTGTCAACTTGGCGACCTCTGCAACCCGCATGAGTCAACCAAAATTACAAAACAAACAACGATGTAGGTAGCTTAAGTCACGTTGTTGGGGTAAGTTAGACGCCACGTGACAGTTATTATCTATTCTAAATGTTGATTTATACATGTCATTAAGTTTCGTGTCTGTCCGTGTGACCGCGGTTTTCTTTTAAACTACGCCACGGTTTTTGATGTAGTTTTGTCCATTATTCTTTGCATAAGTTATACTGAAAGGTTTATGCTTAATAAACTTACATTTAATAAAGAATTGTCAAAGTTTTGTCAAGTTGCAACTTGTTTATTTATAACTCAAGGTCGATCAATAAAGTTCTTTGGTAGAGACTGAGATCGAGTTTGTCTGCAAGTCCAGTGTCTTGGAAACAGAAAAAATACCACTGATTAACGCCGTCCAACCTTCTGAACGATGTTTACTTGCTAGCTATTTTCACTGGGCAAGTAGACGTTTTAACTATTCAAGTTGGTAAAACTCGTAGTGCAAAGTCGACACTCTGTGAATGTTTTCTCAGTGCGAGTCAGTTCTTTACAAAGATCTTGCTGGAGCGATAATAATTATATAATGTCAAAGTGATCGCTAGTGGTACAAAAAATAACAAAATACAGACGCTTTTTGTCTAACAACTAGCAACACATTTGCAAAAATTACGCATTAAGGGAGAGATAGAAGGCCGGTTCAATTTGACAACCTAGAGAGCAGGATTATAATGACGGATGATGAGTTTATTTGAGGATTTTAAGGAGAAAAAATCATATATAAAGTCTTCATCAGCCTACAGCAGTCCACTGCTGGACATAGGCCTCTCCAACTGCACGCCATTCAGCTCGATTCTCGGCAACTCTCATCCAGCTAGTACCAGTAGAGATCATCAACCGATTTGCGGTCACCACTCAAGAACTCGTCGACTCTAAAGTCTAGCCCAACGGTAATCAGTTGCAGATCATATTACATTTTCAACATACTATGGCCTAAATAACATCTTCGTTTCTCTAAGTTGTCGTTGTTGTAGGACGCAATTGCAGCAAGAAGTTGGTTGCTAGAAACTGAAATCGATTCATTGGTATTTTATGTGGCAGGTACCATGGATTACAATTTAATTAATATAGGAACTACTACAGTCAGGCGAGAGAATGCATCGTGACACCTGTCAGTTTCATTCTTGAAACTAATACGTGTTTTGCGAATTTGATCTTTATTAGTTACTGGAATTGTCGCACTAACAGGTCTCAGGAACGCATTCTCTCGACGGCCGGACTGTACGCTGCTTGAGTTCTAGTTTCACAACGTTTTGAGCAGCTTAGTTTTTTCGTGTTGTCAATGGTTCGTTGCGATGCCAGTTATCTCTCATAAGAATAATTATCGTGTGTTGTGGGAGCAAAAAATTTACGATTGAAGCCTGTTCCATTGTATTTTTTTTACATTTTCGTATCGGTCTTTGACGTACACTCGGATCCTCTGACGCAATATGTTTATTCTGGGACAGCCGTTTTTATTGCATCCATCCGATCATTATCATATTTTGGTATTACCTGATACTAACTTTATTTATAGAGTTTTGAGGTCATTATTAATCATCTCAACGCCGTTGTTGTGGTAAAGACTGTAATGGTCGAGTCTAAAATTAGAAACAAATTACCTCAAAACCGTTTGTGTATTTTGTTCAATAACAAGTTAAATGTAGACGTTGTTTATGGCCACAGTATCAAAAACCTAGAAGGAAATATTATGCATTAAAATAAAAGTTTTGCTCTTCTGTCGAGGTCTAAATCTTCAAGGGTATTTATTATTTGGTTGCAACATAATGCGCTGACAACATTTTACAGTATTTCATGAATTTCGACGTTACGTGGAAGCAGCACATTTTCACAATATTTTGTAGGTCAATATTTAAAAACTAGAGCATTTCCTAGCTGAGTGATCCCCGAGAAGAAATGCCGAAACAAACTCAGAGTGCATGGTCTCTTTTAAAGTCCACACATAAAATCAATTGGATTCTATTAAAGTCCAACAATGCAGGGCCATAAATATCTGGAAGGGCCTTATGAAGAAAGAGCCATTGCAGCTTTGAGTTGACCTGTTCCAACCGACGGCATGCATGCATCAGCCACCATACCTTGTAGCTCAATCCTATTTTAGGGAGCTCAACGACACACCACGCTACCAGATCTGCAGGACATTTGCGTAGGCTTTATAAAAAATACTCAAACCGCCAGACAGTTACACGGTCATGTATTCAATCTAGCCTGCGTGGTATTTTCATCACAATAATGTCGATTTCACGAATGTTTTGTTTAGCAGCTGAGCTACAGAAATTGTTATAGTTTTGCAAATATAACACTAAACACTAGCAGTTAGTAATGGTATATTTATGATAAACACACAATTATATTCTAGAAGAAATTAAAAGTACGTTGGCTCGTTCAGTTAATTCATTTCTCTACTCAATAAAATCAACTTCATTCCTAACTATCAACTACATAGTTTCCTCCTCCTTGTTTTCCATCTAATCTTCTGCGGCAAGGAAAGCTTCATATGTTTCTGCGTACTGATTACCAGGGTCATATTTAGCGATGATCTGCTTCCAGTAGTCCTGTTCCTTGGCTTTGATGTGCTTTACCACCTTCCTGGATCCCTTTTTCTGTTTATCCGTACAGTTCGAGCACGCAGTCTGCATAGCGTCCTTGATATGTGCTGGAATAAAATTGCAAGTATGTGGTCGGTTTATGTTTGATTTTGAGAAGTGACCATTTTTTTTCCATTTACAGCCTTTGCTATAACGACCTGCTGCGTGCATCCCACTTAAAACGTGATCCTGGCTTATGATGTAAGTTAACTTTTTGGTCTAGACTAAAGTCAAGAGTAAAAAAAAGTACAAAGCAAAAAGTCAAAATAGCTCTACTATTTTGAGTTTTTGCTTTCTTGTTTTTTAATTTACTCTTGACTTTAGTCTAGGTCAGAGGTGACAGAGACAAAGTCTACGATGGAGTTAGCTTACCCAGAAGAAGCCTGTTCACTCTAACTTTGAAGAGATTCAGGTTGAACGCATTCGGGAACACAGACGCAGGTAGTGAGTTCCACTCTTTTTTTTTTTTTGTTTGTTTGGCATCTCGCAGGTCAACCTATGCGGTTGTCGTCTGCTTAAGCGGACTTGCCTGTGGATTCCCTAATAAATTAAGGCCTCCAGCCAGGACTTAAACTTATATACTAACTAAAACTAAGCGACAACGCTAAGGGCACCCCCTGTGGGGTACGAACCTCGGCTTAGGGCGTCGCTGGAAGAGGGCAGCAAATGACTAGCTGGATCAGGATTGGTATTAATTAGGGACGAATTTAAAGCTACAGGCTCAGCGGCGCGGGCTGGCTCGAGCAAGGGTCGGGAGGGGGAGTTCCACTCTTTTGCCGTGCGCATTATGAAGGATGGAAGCGCTTAGTGCGAATTGGTGGAATGGCAACTAGGTATGGATGGTAATTAGCAGTACGTCTGGATGTCCGATGGTAGAAGGGGGCAGGTGGGATGAGGTCATGGAGTTCTTGCGCACACTCACCGAAGTACAATCTATAGAAGACCGAAGATCGTAGTTAGCCCAAGTTAGTTACAACTTTCAAGGCACAGACAAAGCAATGACAAAATGTAGTTTAAGGGCAGAGCAGGACTGGTCGTTTTAATTGTGTTTTTTTTTTAATAATCATAAGCATAGTATGTGATTGTACACTGCGGTTTGAAAGCAGCAGTTGTGTCTTCGTAACCAACAACACGCAATTCGTTTCTAGTAAAAATAAAAGATTCAAAGAAATCTAATTCGATATGCACAATTATAACACCGACGTCATCTTGCTGCCCACGTCAGTCGCCCCGTTTATAGTGTACAATCACTTGATTATGATCGTGGAATAAGTTCACGGAAATTTACAAATAAACAATAACATTGCATGGTCATATTGTGGGTAGTTTTCCACACCTTCCAAGCTGTCAATATTGAAGATTTAATTGTGGTCACGGAAGGTTTGTTTTATTTTTGCTCCTCGAACGTTTTAGAAACGTTGTAATAAGTCATCATCAGACTCTACGTAATCAGTTTTCTTTAGTTATTGTTTTAGAGTAGGCAAACATACGTTAAGTTAAACATTACATTATTCATTATTGCCTTTATTTATCAACGTTGCTTAAAGGTAAGAGACATTTGTAGCAGACGTTAATCATTGCTTAACTTTAAGCGATGTTTTTAAATAAGGAGGTAAATTACCATACTTTAGATTTGAACACTTAAACTGAATTTCACTCTCTATATATTTGCTAACACCTTCACTCTTTGCAACAGACAGGTCCCAGTTTTGGTCTAGTATTACACAGCAAATATCATTGTATGTAAAGCCATTCAGGTTTGCCCGTTTTTCACCGTATGAAAGAACTCGATTGAAAAAAAAAACGACTTCCAACAAAAAACAGTTCTAATATCTGTGTCTTTGATTTTGGGTTTTCGTAGTTATTTTTCACATTGTTGTGTTTTTTTGGGCAGTGGTTTTTTTTTGTAATAAAGTTTTTTTTAATTATTTAGTTGTGGAACGTTCCACAACCGTAAATCTTCACTTGCTAAGTAAATAACAGTGACAGGAAGTTATTATAACAACATCAACATACACTAAGTGTGTGGCAAAGTGGTAAAAAACGTATTGAAGCTAACTCAAAAACAACTAATTATACCTGTAACAAATTTTATGGGATTTTTAACAAACAAAAAAAATACAACCTAATTGAAAACCTCCTCGATTTTCAGAAGTCCTTTAAAAAGATAATTCCATACCTTTAAGTTCCCTTCCTTCAGGAGTACATCTTCCCTGATCGAGGGTACACTTGATGTATGGGATCAGAAGCTTCTTGTTGTCGATGATTTCGTCAATATTGATGTGGTCGTACCTATCTGTGTAAGTTTCAGCGGCTGCGAAGGCCGTAAGAGTTACCACGATTGATAACACGAGAAAATTCATCATGAAAGATGTTAAATTATTCTATGAAACTTTAAAACTTCTCGAATAGTTGGACCACTGTCCACGTTTCTTGGTAACACGTTAAATAATGATGAAAATTACTAATACTTTCGTAGTTTTATAACTATTTTGCGATTCACGATAGTCACCTTTTACCCTTCTAATAAATTACACAATTTTTCAAACAGTTTTTACATAGTTTACTCATTTACGATTTTCCTTTTATTTAATAGAGTGCTTATGTAAATATGATTATGAAAACACCCATTGAATATTTTTAATACGTCAAACTTTTTTTTAAAGTAGCTAGGTAATTCATTGTTGTTAGAAACAGATTGCGAAATTTGTGGATGAGGAGGCACTGATTTTTGGGATATATAATTTATTATGTATCTAACCCTGATGAAAGTAGGTTATTACAACTATTTAAGTTGTAATAACTTTGAACCCAAAAAACAATTATTCATCGGATAATTAATAAAATCTCAACTGTGAGCCTAAGTGTGACCGAGTGTGCCCCTCTGGGTCACTCTCTCCTGTCTCCTCACAGACAATGGCCCATCTTCCAACGTGCGCGCATGTGCTGTCACCTGTGCAGTTGATGATCTGACGACTGGGTGAGTGAGTGGAGCTTTGGCTGCTGAATTTAGAGCCAAAGAATTTTGAACTTTTTTGCATCGATACGCTAAGAAAAAGTAAGAAATAACTGTATTTTATTTCCGATCTTTGCAGAATATTATGCATTGTAGAGTATTGAAAGACACTGATGATGATTAGATGAACATCGTTTTCATTTGTAGGACTGATTGCAACGATTACAAGCGGAAAATGGCTGCCCATTGTCGTGATAATTATGTAAAACACTTAACTTTTAACCCTGTTGTAATTAGTTCCTATTATTGCTTATTTCAGATTCGAGATAGACATGGCGGATAAAAAGTATAGTTACTCATGATGACTCAAGTCGTGAAGGCTGCGTTTCAGTAAATTATGTTGCATCGGTAAGTTGTCTGTATGAATATCAGTAGAGTATTTTTCCACACTTATGCATAATTCACATCACAAAAAGCATTCCGATCATGAAAACTCAGAGCATTTCTTTCAATTAAACCAATTACTGCACGAGAGCAGTGGTGGCCCAGGTGTAGTGGACCCGACATACGAGTTGTAGGTCGTGAGTTCGAACCCAAGCAGGACTTTACTTTGTGCATTTAATTTAATCACCAGTGCTCTCAAAATGGTGAAGAAAAACATCGTGTGGAAACCGACATGTCCAAGAAGCAAACACTTTAAGACATGTGACATCCGTCAAATCGTACTGGGCCCACGTGGTGGATTATGGCCCACTCCCCCTCACCGAGCGGAGGCCTGTGTCCCAGCAGTGGGATCATTATAGGCTAACTATGCTAAGGGCACTTTGTAATTGTCAAGGAGTCGGTCACTCAGTCTACTTCAAAGCGTGGTAGGTTTTTTATGTAGAATGACGGGCAAGAAACTCCATGGGCAATGTTTTAAATCCAAATATTGTTGCAAAGTATTGGTTATATCATCCATTTATGATATAAAGACATGCACGTTAACACGTTCGTTGCATTACGAGATCTATCAGATCTCTTGCAGGACTTTTGTATTGTGCGTTGAACATAATCGTGTTGTTTCACTCCTTGCGGGAGGATCTAACGTGTAAAGTTCTTTAGGTATGAGTAGGACAAATATACATATTTGCTTCCTAATTAAAGCTGAATTCAAGGACATTAAAAAAGAAATTAGAGATGGATTAGGTCCCTAACGCACAGTACTGTAATTATTTTCATTCCTTGCGTTAGGAGATATGTCGGTACTCGTGGAATCGTACGCCTCGTAGACGCAAGAGAGGGAAGGTGGGCGGCGCGGGCGCTGCGTGACTCGTTTTAGTGTTGTCCTAGCATCGACGTGGGAGGTCGCGCGCACGTTTGCGAAATAACACTCGCGTATATACCTACGTGTTGATTATCATTTTTGTTATACAACGAGTGTATACTTTTAAAAGAAAAAAGTGTAAAAAAACTATTTATTTTGGTGAGATTTCTAACAAAAAATCAACGCCGGATTATACTGCTGCATCGTCCAGTAAAATATTTTTTTCGGAAAATGTTCAAATTTGCCCCCCACTGGCTAATAATGACAGTGATTCTGATTATGAAATATTTGACGGACCTAAAAAGAAAATGATGAACCTTTCTACGTTGGAGCACACGCAGCTAAGTAATGAAAATAATATATATATCAGCCCATGTACTGGAAAACGATTTAGTGTGCTTCAGAATACGATATCCAGTCCAAAAAGTAGTAACAATAATACCACATTATTGATGACGAATACTACACCGACTATACCTACTGATCCTATGACACCTACTCGTAGATTTTGTGGTACTGTTTCTCGTAACCATAGTGGTTTATCTACTCCTAACTCGTGCACTCAAATGCTAACAGAAACATCCAACACAAATGCTAAAGCTTCTCCTGCCTCATTGAATGCTTTATGTACATCAAGCAGGTGCTCGTCTTTGAATAATATTTCATGTTCGAACTTATTACCTTTAGAATTTAATGAAAGCAGTATGCAAAAATTGATTAAAACAACTATAAAGGAAAGAAGAACCACAGGTAATACAAACAATAGTCCATTTTCTTTTGAGTATATGTCGGCGTCACCGTTAGCGGTAGGTACAGCGGGCCGAGTTACGCTGTGCAAAGCGGACGTTCGCCTCCCCACTCTCCCTAGTTCTCGAGCAACTTAATGTAAGCTAGTGCGCAGCGAAGAGGGGGAGCATTCTTGTGGCAGGCTCGGCCCGGTGCGCCTGCCGTAGCGCCTAGAGCTATTATCGCGATTTATTTTATGAATTAACAAGCTGTCGGAATAAAAGAGTTGGTTACTGCTATATGTCATACTTTCATTTAATATTTCGGACCTCTGTCTTAAGGTTATTTCATGGTGATTATTTTATAAGACATTGTGAGTGAAATAAGGTGATTGTGCTGTAACTAGTATCTCTATTTTCTTCGCCCGACAATCCACGCCTACTTACAAAGTGCAAGTGTAATATCGCTGATGAGGGCCTATCCCGATATCAGAATTGGGATTCGAAGGGCAAAAACCTGAAGAAAATAATGACGACAGTGAAGTGTGGGCTAACGTCTAATCTATTCAAAATATGGAGTTTTTGCTATCACGACTTCCGGCAACCACTTAACCGCAAACGTCAAATTTCACCGCAACTGCGCGACTGATACGGTTTGATCCTGATAATGACAATCGCTTCAATGGCACATGCCATCGTTAAAGCACAACAGTCCAAAAATCAAGTGATTGAAGCAAGTGGCAGTACGAACCTTTGACCGAAGTGAAGAATTCGAATCGAGCACCAGCACCGAAGAGTCGTGATACGAACCGTCTCACCTGCTGCGTGTATGGACAACCACATCATCCGGTGAGCTCGTTCCTTTTCTTTTTAATAGATAATCTGGTAGTTCGTTTGTAGCTTTTAGCTTTGTCAGGGAATCCAGGGTACTATGCGCTGTGATTTGGTTTACCTTACAGGTATACCTGTGTAAAGAAAACGTTAAATATGAATCGCAGAATAACTGAGCCGTGGTGAAATTCAACACGTCAGTGTCCTTTTTGTTTCATGTTGTGCCTGTTAACTCAATTGCGGAGCCAGTTGTTATGGGTAGGGATCTGTTGGATAGTAGATCCATGTACGTACCGATATTGCAAAATTACATTCTATTTGGGGTAAGAAAGTTAACGTTACTAAAGAGTTTCATTATCATATACCACAACATCAAAACTGACCTACATGGTGAAGATAAACTCACATTAGTTTAGTGCGAAAGGATAATTGATTCTTTATTGGTGGTATGGTGTTTATGGTTAAAGAAATTTATTTCTCGAAAATAAATTACAAAGATTTCACTTACTTGAGAACGTTTTAAAACTTAAAATATAACTTGGACACACAAACTAAGCAGCTATTGTTTTAATTTATATTAAACCATCTAAGTTGTAATACCATTTCTTTTCGTACGCAAATAACATTATTAACTAACACAACTTAAAACTTTTCGATCCACCCGCAAAAGAAATAATTTCCGTAGATAAGGAATGCGATCCCGGTGCCACAATAAAGCAATACTTCGCGTTTGATCATTTAGAAAGTGATTTTTTAAAATTTAATCTTGAAAATACCAAACTATAGGTAGCTTATTATATTGTTGCCCTCCCGCAAAAATAATTGTTCTCTCGCCATTGACTGTCCGCACTCGCGGTAGTAAAATGTGATCCTTCCTACTATTGCTGCGATTGTGTACCTGATGTATTTTTGTTGGAATGAACTTACTTAGAATTTTTAAGTATTCTGGTGCAATATGCAGGAAGTTGTTTAATATTCATGAGTTTCGTTTCCCTGTAAATTTTAACTGTAGGTGTAAGGTAATCATAGTGAAATAATAGTTTAATAATTTTATTTTGAGCGATGTGTAGGTCCTTTAGATTAGTTTTTGGCGGTTTGCCCCATATTTCACGTGTTTTACGTTAAGAATCTTGAATCAAATTAAAAGGGCCTATCAAATGGACAGACAAGATATTTACAAGAAAGTGATCGAAATACTAACATCAGAACGGGTTCTGACTAAAATGATTTGACTGGAACGCACTGATTGAACTTCACACTTGTGTGCTGGGCCTCAAGGGATTGTTCGGGGCTCACTCCATCCTATGCTTAGGGTTTCTGCACAATGTTATACTGTACATTTAGACATCGCGGAGAAGTTGTGTGGAGAAATTGATGGTAGGGAGTATTCTTGTCATTGTTGACTCTTTCACTAAATGAGTCCTTCTCGAGTGCACTTCTTAGTTGGATGCAGCAGGTGCAGATGAAGCACTAAAGGAGGCTCTGTCTTTTCGGTGCGACTTCACGGATCATTTCGGATCGGGGTGGGTATTGTATTGGCGCAGACAGAGCAATTTTATGGTGAACATGGTGTAGAGTTGCACCTTCTTGCTAACGGTTCTGGCAGGGCATGTGTTCGGGTAGAGAGAGTCATGAGGACATTGAGGTGCTTACTTGTTATAATCGAAAGTGAATCTGGTGGGACCTGGCGCGGCGAGCTTCTCGAAGTGCAGCTAGCGACGGATGGTCCAAGGTCTAGGGTAACACAAACAGAACTTGTGTTTGGGACTCGGGCGCGGTTTTTAAGTGTGGCTTCATATTCTGAGTCTGGGTTTCGGTGAGATTTGGGTGAAATTCGTAAGTTAGCATTGGAGAATATTGGGAGAGTTGCTGCGTCACAGTAGGAAAAATGAGACCGTTCTACAGTGGTGATTCCTACTTCATTGTATGTGACCCCCCTCTGGGTTCATTTGGGCTTCGCAGGGAGTAAAGACTTCCCTTTGTTGTGTGTCTAATAGAGAATGCAAATATGGTCGTAAGCATTTTCGTGCAATGCCCGGGGGAAGTGAGGGCTTGGTGCATTTAGCTACCACTTTGACGGGTAGCTTGAAGGAGGCCGAGGTGGCGGCAGTCCGCGATTGACGAATGGAGTGGGCGTCATCGGGTGGTTTTAGTGATGCTTTGTCTATTTGTAGTTCACGTACGTTATCCGCCAGCTCTGAAAACCTCTCGGCCTCTGAGAGTGAAGCAACGTAATTAAACGTAAAATTGGTACTAATCTGTGAGATAAAGTAAGGGTCCGACTCATGCGGGTTGACATCCTATGGTGTGTGTTATTGGGTAGTCTAAAGAACTGGCTTATGCAGGCCGATATTCTGGGTCATATTATAAAGTGATCGTCTAGTCTGAGAGACTATGAGATCAATGGAGATATGTGTGGTACTAGTGAGTGATCGGAGAGACGCTGATTGGCTGCCTGGTCCATGTTATCTGGAGAGATAACTAGCTCAAGGGAGGCCTATTTAAGTTGTCCGGCTCAGCTCCTAAAGGTTGATTTTGTGGGTTACAAAACGTTGTAATGTATGTCACCGATGGACGAGCGTACAGGAAAATCTACCAGTTTTATTCTTTTTACAGAAAAATGGGCCCGCGGTGACTTTAAGGGGATGGAGACGCACAAGGACGTGTGAATGTCAGTCTGGCCGTGACGGCGCTTCAATACTTAAATTAGTGTTATTTAGTTTTCATAGATGTCGTTTGTTAGTTTAGAGTGTTATGTGTGTGTGAACATGAATTATGTATCTGCTACGACACATTCAATGACATGACACTCAGTGACATTTTGCTGGCTGTATGACAGGAGACTCGGTCGGCATCGCACAGGCGTGCTACGCATTCGGTGGAGTGTCTAAGTCAAGTCTATTCTTAAGATTAAAATAGTTTGTTTCTGTTATAGGCTCTAAAGTAAATGACTTTGGTGGTAGTGAAACTACCAATGAACATAGCATGTGTGGATTGTTGAGACAAGTACTTTAATACATTTGATTATATAATCTACAGGGACCATTTTAGTCCGGACTAAAAAAGAGACAAAAAAAGAGACAAAAAAAGAGACAAAAAAAGAGACAAAAAAAGAGACAAAAAAAAGAGACAAAAAAAGAGACAAAAAAAAGAGACAAAAAAAAGACAAAAAAAGAGACTAAAAAGAGACTAAAAAGGAGACAAAAGAGAGACAAAAAAGAGACAAAAGAGGTACAAAAGAGAGACTAAAAGAGAAAAAAAAGAGCAAAAAAAAAGAGAGAAAAAATAAACTGTATAAACTGGAGTGATCTTGTAGGGTCATTCATGACCGGACCAAGCAGTGACAATCCTGAAGGGTTTGTTATAACCGGACCAGGAGATTATAACTCTGTAGGGTCGTAAGACCGGACCAGGAGGTTATAATTCTGAAGGGTCATTTGACCGGACCAGGTGGTTATAATTCTGAAGGGTGGCTGGACCGGGCCAGATGATTATAACTCTGAAGGGGTAAACCGGACCAGATTGCTAAAGTTCTGAAGGCTCAATAACGAGCGGTCCCGAATTAGTAGTAAACTCTGCAGGGCTGAACCGGACCAGATTACTAGTATAAGTCCTGAAGGCTCAATATTGAGCGGTCCAGAGTTGGTTGCACAGTCAGTAGGGATGACCTGGATCTTTTTTGCTCATCGAGATTGCTAGTCAGGATGAACGAACATCAATAATTACGTTATGTCTTTTTAGACAATGCTTGATGAGTCTACGCGTACGAGGACGTCCGCACGTCAGTATGGCCGTGTCGGCGTCACCGTTAGCGGTAGGTACAGCGGGCCGAGTTGCGCTGTGCAAAGCGGACGTTCGCCTCCCCACTCTCCCTAGTTCTCGAGCAACTTAATGTAAGCTAGTGCGCAGCGAAGAGGGGGAGCATTCTTGTGGCAGGCTCGGCCCGGTGCGCCTGCCGTAGCGCCTAGAGCTATTATCGCGATTTATTTAATGAATTAACAAGCTGTCGGAATAAAAGAGTTGGTTACTGCTATATGTCATACTTTCATTTAATATTTCGGACCTCTGTCTTAAGGTTATTTCATGGTGATTATTTTATAAGACATTGTGAGTGAAATAAGGTGATTGTGCTGTAACTAGTATCTCTATTTTCTTCGCCCGACAATCCACGCCTACTTACAAAGTGCAAGTGTAATATCGCTGATGAGGGCCTATCCCGATATATACTTTTGAGGATGATGCGCTCACTTATGACGAAAAAGCAGAAAGAAAAACGTCTAAATGCAACTTGAACAATAATTCACAAAAACATTTAGAAGAGAGAAACATTGAAAAGCAACAAGAAAATAATATAATAGGGCAAGAAAAAGACCAGAATAAGCAAAATAGAAGTCTAGAAATACAGAATGAAAAAGTGGAAGAACTAGAACAGGACGTAGAAAACGAAAAAATACAAGAAGACGCTCCGGAGACGCAGACTGATGAAGCAACCAATACTGAAATAGAAGAAATCGTTTCAAATGGAAGTGATGATGATACAGGTGAAAATCTCTCATCCGATATAATATGTGAAGATGAAGATAATATGTCTGAAAATATATCAGAAAGTGAGGGTGGAGAGCTTGAAGGTGATAAAGATTGGATTGACATTCCCGACAATGACGTATTGAGCTTCGATGAGAGCATACTTGATAGAGTGACAAATGTACCTATTCGTAATAAATTGCCCGTCGATATTTATAGTTTGTTTCTAACTGACGATATCATTGATAAAATAGTAGAAGAAACTAATAAATACGCAGATAAATATTTATTAGAAAAAGAAATTACAGCAAAATCACGCTCTAAAGCTTGGAAACCTACAGATGCAAATGAAATGCGTCAGTTTTTCAGTATCATGTTGTAGTCCATTTTTTTGAGGAAACACATCTTAATTTGTTCTAAACATAACCGTTTAGGTTCAAGGGTATGCGGATAAATCCGATGGCGAGCGTGGTGGTGTCAGAAGATTGCCGTGGTCAACATACCTAACAGTTCTTCGAAAACAAACTGTTCTTACTCATAAAGGTAGCTAAAATCTCTCCAGAAACTTAGGTAATGGTTCCAGACAACGCGTAAGCTTAGCATCGTCAACTAACTGCAGCACGCTTTGCATGAAACTGAGTATATTATGCACTTTAATCATTCGAGTTTACTGAACAAAAATCTTCTTGGATACAATTCAAATAACATAAATTAAAGAGGGGAGACTTTATTTCCAACTAACATCTGCCTGCCTTTTTTTCGACATTACGTGGTTTTTATTTTTTTGTGTTTGAAACGCGTTATGTACCTACTTCTTCTGTTGATTGCCTGAAAATTTTTGGTTGTTTTTGAGATTGTCTTAGCTTAGTAGCATTTCTGGTGGGCTTTGCTACTTATCTCTAATGCTAGAGTGTTTTAATTATGTAAGCATTATACTACACAGGGGGGACATCACTCTCTGGTAAGTTTCTGGTAGCCTAAATTTCGGTTATTAAAACAAAAACGTTATTATAGTAAACTTACAAGAGACCTGTGACATCCAGCTTTTATTTAATACCTCCGTATTTTTTTTTAAGCAACAACAGCCTAAGAACAAAAATATACATAAGACACTCGAATAACGAAACTAATAAAATTAGATTCCATTGCTGTTTATTTTTACAATGCATTTTATTACAGAATTACCCGAAGGTGTGCGTAAGATGTACTGATCATGTTTTAAAACGTCGCGACAAAAAACAGACGTTGTGTGGGTTGTTACGAAAAATTACGACGCACATTAAACAGCACTGACGCTTCTAAAAAAAACTAAATTGTTACCATTTGCGCGCAATGCAAGCAATCAATGTGCTTACCATGTTTTAATGAAAAATACTTTGCTTAATTAATAAAACTTTTTCAGTCGACAACTGAGATATTTTTTTATTCCCATCACTACTTACTACACATATTGAACTATCTTCGGTTGCGGTACGAGATACAATCGATATCATTTTTTTTTTTGGTATTTGTAGTTTATTCAAATGTCATAACTGCGTGCGAACCTAGCAAAATATAAAGCAATAGGCTATCTTTCACCCACAAAAACTTCAAAATATATTTGATTGTTTTTTTGGAAGATATAAATTATTTTCAAAACTGTATCTTTAGGAGACTGATTAGGTCTCAAAAGCACCAAAAGGTAGGTTAGTTTCGAGATCTTTTAGGTCTCCAAAGCACCAGCTGAAAGTTCTTTGAAAGTGATGGCGCAGGGAACGTGTTAAAAGCGTCCAGAGAAAAAATAAAAAATAATTTCAACGACCAATTTAATGGTATCCCACTTGAGATAGTTCGTCGACTTTCGCTTTTTTCTTTTTCACAAATTATGGCGTCTGGTTGTGTTGCCATAGTGAATTTTGATTACTTTCAATTCTATATTGACACTCGCATGTTTACGTAAAATCGATGGACGTATGAATCAACAAAATCGGCCCACGCATTTGGTCATGGAACATGACGCATGGATCGCTAGGACCATTCAGCTCAACCATTTTGAAGGGAACTAAATCCAGTGAGACATTTGAGTGAGCATTCATCAACTGCACAATCAAGTGAATGATAAAAAAAGCTTTTATTTATCCAAGCAACATAATATATAATAATGGTTGAGGGCCAAAAGATATTTGAAAGAATAGGCATAAGGTTGAAACCATAAGTGTACGTGTTGTTAGGCACATTTACCGGCTAATTATGCAAATGACGGCATTCGAAATGTTTTCCTGTGCGAGTTTTGTGTACTACGCGTTTGCTCTAAGTTTTTTCGGTCCGTGAAATGCGCGTTCCCACCCCAAACCGCCTACATCATCGCTCAGTCGCCCTCTCAGTACCGTAAGCAACGTCATCGTAAGCGCGTGTTATTATTACTTATTCCATACCTTAATATTCTTCAGTTTTCTCGATATTTGTAAGTTTTGCTGAAGATCAGCGGCAAACTAGAGTGAACGGAATATACCTACTTTCTTTGCGTATAGTTACCAGTGTCAATGAGTTGGCCAGTATATCGTACCTAACCTACAGACAATAAATATGCGAAAGATTGCTTACATACATTCATTCATGAACTCACGCCTTCTTCCCATGGGGGTAGGCAGGAACTCCACTTGCTACAATCCTAACTAACATACACGCACGCCGCCGTAACCGAGTACTACAAACCTGATCTTTCTGAAGAACATAACCAATAAGGTCACTATAATTATGTCCTTCTTGGGCGTCCCCTCTCGGCGTTTCCACTCTCATTTGCCTTGTAAATACCTGCCTGCCAGCTTTGTTGTACTGTTTATTAAAACATATTTTGACATATTAAGGATCGTTTCTGTGAATTCTCATTAATACCAAAACAAAGTACACCATAATTTAATGATTCCATGGTGTTTGTATGATGTTCATTAAACTTCATAGTTACAAGGAACTGGTCGTGATTTAAGTAATGGTCGTACATCTCAGATAATTTGACTCATATAAGGACGCTATAAAAGTTATTGTTTTAAGATTTTGATTTGCATGATAGCCTAGGCCTTATCCTATGAGCCCTCACTACAAGATAATAATACAAAAATCGACCGGTTGCTTCGATTATTATTTATTTGTTTATTCAACCATTTATGTACACCCATAATTATATAAAGAGAAAAGAAGATAAGAACAGAAAAAATGGGTACAAAGTTGCTGCTCATTTCTTAAGAAATGTCTTACAACATACCTGCGACAGGAAAATAGATAGAAAGACGAAGACAGCGCACGCGCTGATTATTATTATTATTATCTCCTATATTTAATTAAAAAACATTAATAAAAAACATAAATTTCATTTTTAAATAAGAATAAAGGGTCCAAGCTAGGGGTGGTTAGGGCCCCAGAGACTGGAACCTCCTTACGATGCGAGCCGTATCGAGGAGTACAGTACTGCCTTCTGAATCAGGCCCTTGATCCAACCGTATAACGAAAGCGTCGAGAGGTGTTGATCGAGGCTTTTGGTCATCAGGCCATTGGCCGATACGACAATCGGCACAATGATAGCCGAGTTCACATTCCACATGCCAGCAACCTCGTGTGCGAAGAATGTGAAGTCGAGATATTTAATTTGTTTCTCTTTCTCAGCTTACACGAGGTTGTCGTCATGTGCAATGGTAACATCGAAAATCATTGTGCGTCGCGCTAATCGATCTATCACTACTATGTCAGGCTTATTAGCGATGACAGTCCTGTCAGCAACAATGGACCGATCCCAGTACAACGTGACAAGGTAATTTTCGAGAACTAGGTCGGGCACATACTTTTAATACGGTACTTCAGAATCAACAAGTTTATTTTTCAAAGCAAGTTGCTGGTGAATAATCCTGGCTACTTGGTTATGCCTGTGCAAGTACTCGCCGTTAGCAAGACGTTCTTCATAATATGTCTCCGGTAATTAATCGTCAAGATAACTTGAGCCATAATGTGACAGACGAAACTTATTTATTAGTCATGTTATTATTATATTATTAGTATATATGATTATTATTATTAGTTAAAACCATAGATGGTTAGGATTTTCTATCTCCAGTACGCCAAAATTGGAGATAGATACGTTACTGGGTGCGGCCGTGAGAGAAACTGATACAAATCAGTATTAAAAAGAGTAATCTGTTTCTTTTTTGAATTCCTAATGAAAAAATGGTGGTATAAAAAATACTCCTAACCATGGTTCTTCATAACTGATATTATACAAGCCAATTTATAGATAGATATTTGATTCTATTTCTCAGCTTTCACGAGGTTCTCGCCAAGTGGAATGGTAACATCAAAACTCATTGTGCGGCGCGCTAACCGATCGTTCACTACTATTTCACGCTTATTAGCGATAATAGTCTGATAGACCGATCGCAGTACAACGTGACATGGTCATTTTCGAAGAACATGGTCGGGCACATACTTGTAATACGGTACTTCAGAATCCACAAGTTTATATTTCAAAGCAAATTGCTGGTGAATAATCCTGGCTATATAGCTAGCTATACTATGCCTCGGGTAGTTGTTCGTCAAGATAACTTCGTCCATAATTGCACAGAAGGTCATCAAAACGTAGCCAGAATATGGACGCTAAGAAATCTACATCAGGCTCATGAAGAGCCCCATAGAAGCGCCCGTGAAGCTCCTTGCTTTGCCATACGGTCATCGGTAGTAAGTCCTTTAGGTTTGCGACATTTCTCTTAAGCCATGGAGAGCGGGGTGAGTCCTTTGTCCACTGCGATCACATCACGGTGCATACTAACTTCGGTATTTAGATAATATTCCCTGAGAATGCGCTCGCGCTTGTGGAGGTTCTTCGCATTTAAAAAGCCTCGACCCCCGCACTTCCGCGGGATATACAGTCTCATCACCGACGATCGTAGGTGATGCATCCGGTTTGCGGTCAGCAGTGTGGGACCCTCCTATCCCGGGCGTCGAGTTCGTTCTGAGTCCGTTTGAGTATGCCGAAAGAGTACGTCAATACCGGCATGACCCAACCGTTGAAGGCGCGCACATTGTTTCCGCCCGAAACAAGATTAATTAATACCTTCTTCAGGCGGCCAAAGAAGCGCTCCTTCAACGATTGCTTCATGTCAGTAAAGTTGATGCCTAACGCTTCTGACATACCCAAATACTTATAGCTTTCGGATGAGGAGAGGGATCTAAGGTGTATAAATCCGAAAGTTGAATTCCCTCGGATTCCATAATCTTACTCGCTTTACATGCATGACTGCACATTTGTCCACACCAAATTCCATCCTGATGGCGCTACTGATAGTTTCAGTTACCTTCATGCATCCATCCGTCGCTTTTTGTTCGGGGCAAAGATTTTCAAGTCATCCATGTACAGAAGATGAGTTATGACCTGACCACCTCTCTTCAATCGATAGCCTAGACATGAATCCTCCAGCAGTGTACTTAGAGGATTCAGAGCTAAGCAGAACCAAAGTGGACTCAAACTGTCGCCCTGAAATATTCCTCGTTTCGTTCCGATCAGTTTACATCCCGGATAGTGAAGGACCGTCCTCCATTGCCCCATACACGGCTCAAGGAAGGTGCGTAGAGTTGCATCTATCTTGTACAACTGCAGCACCACTCATGAGCCGTGTATGTGGCACCGAGTCATAGGCCTTTTGATAATCTATCCAGCATGTCGACAGATCCTTGCGGCAGTGACGAACGTGTTGGCTAATGGCCATGTCGATGAGGATTAGCTCCTTAGTACCTCGGGACCCGTTCCTACATCCATTTTAAGAGGCAGACATACTGAAGTCACTGTCAATGTGCATATTAATTGACAGATGCTAGGCAAGTGTGTGAACTAATTAGCTATTTCAGCCAAAAGTTGTGCAGTCCGGTGATTTCAAATTCGGTAACGGACGGACTGTTCTGGCAACGTCTAATGACTTAATTAAGATTGCTTACATTTCGGGCATAGTTTCACATACTCGCTCGACATCCCGCATCCAGCCAAACTCAGTGTGACAGACAGGCACCGACCAGATGCTGCGCCAGAATGCACGTGTGGCCTCATCATCCGGGCGGCACGTCTGTCACATTTTGTTCAAGTCGCTCCCAAGCTCTATACACCCACCTCTCATCGCTCTGGAACATGCGATTCTGCGTGTATCGATCAACTCGCCGCTTATACCGCCGAATCCGGCTCGACCATGCACAAACTTTGTGCTGCAGGGAGTCGATGCGCTCTGTAACACGGGACATGTATTTTCGAGGGCATATTTCAGTCCCCGAAAATGCCCGCCTTACAAAGCACGTCACTCGTGATCTTGTATTGCCCTCCCTGAAGCAGTATAGTGTGCCGATGAGTACCCTGTCACCATCGGTCCTGCACTGCCAGGCGGGTACTGTTGGTTTTGGTCGAGTAGCTCCGTCACAGTTTGAAAACTTGACATTAGCTAAACGACATGCCGCAACAGCCGCGCGATGCAGGATCGAGTGATCAACGAGATCCTCGCTGCTCTCGAACACATTCTTAAGTTGCGAGTCCAGGGCACACACCAGCGCCCTATTTTTTTGTGCATAGGTAAGCGTGGTCATCGCAGTCGGTTCGGTTGGACTGGATTTATACTCGCGAAACACAAGATCCAGTGCGTTCCTCAATCGGGCGTTGCACTGGCTACTTACTGTGGTAACCCTATCATCTTCTTCTTTAACATCATGATTGGATCGCGGGAGGATTGTATCAATGGTTGATGCTTGTACCGCGGTTTGTGCTGGAGTCGAGACGATACTCAGAAAATATAGAAACTGTGTCAAAAATGAATATAATATAATTGTAAATTATTTAAACAAATTTCATGACGTGTTGACGATGGTGTTGCCAGCTTATTATTGTTATTATAGTGTATTTTTTAATATCTGTAAAAATTTAAGGAATATTTAAATATACTTTTAAATATACTACCTACTGTATAAATTTATAACAAAAGTTTTTATGTATTTTAAAGGTATAGAGTTGTAATAAAACCTCTTTGGCTGTACTGTTTGTATCTGGCTGGTTTTGATACCATTAGATAAATTAAATGATGACATTTTAAAACAGAAAAATAAAAAAGTAAAATCGAGTTCCCGCAATTGTTCAATTGTTTTTGGGGGTTGTTGTAGTTCGGGGTTGACTGACTACAATACACTAATTTTGACCAATTAGAAAAAGTCTGGGTATAGAAAAATTATCGATATTTGGGTACCACACGAGCTCACTAAAAGAAACCTAACGAATCGTCATTTGTTATTCTCTATTGAAACGTAATGAAATGGACAATTTTTTAAAACATTGATCACTGGTGATGAAAAATGGATCACTTATGACAAGAACGTGTGAAAAAGGCCATGGTCAAAGGGCCACACAGGCAGTCAAGCTTCATATAATATTGCGAAACCCGGATGAACTCGCAATAATGTGATGCTGTGTATGGCGAGATGGAAGGGCTTAGTTCAAAATGAGCTTTTACCTCCGGGCAAAACCATCGGTTCCGATCTCTACTGACGACAGCTGAAGCAAGAAATTGAGAAAAACGGACGGAATTGATCAACAGAAAGGGTGTGGTCTTTTCTCATGATAACGCCAGACCACACACATCTTAGCCACTCAATAAAAACTTAGAGAGGTTGAAAGAAAAAGAAAAAAAAAATTGACCCACGTTAAACCACACAATATTCACACAAAGCTAAAAACACAAGAAAATAGTATTGTGTGCCCCACGGCTGCGCCAAATAGGAACGACTCAGCATAAATGCCAGACAACTAAATGCCTGGCGCTGGTTTCAACTAAACCCAATGCTATGGCTTGGTTGGGAGTGTTAATGCATCCACTCTATAGTCCTTACCTTGCACTCTTAGATTACCACTTATTTCAGTCCCTTCAGAATTCTTTAGGTAGTGTTAGGTAAACATAAAGAGAGGACTGTCAAAACTACTTGTCGCAGTTTTTTGATCAGAAGTACCAACATTTCTATGGCAATGGGATTATGTAACAACCTTTAAAATTTCAACAAGTAATCTAACAAAATGGTACATACATAATCAGTGTGACTAACTCACTCCACGCTTACTTCACCTAAGTTTTAACGGTGAGATGGTTACAGAAAATTGCACTACTGATATGTCAAATTTCAAAATATAGTCGAGCAGAATGGTTTTATTGCCACGCATTATTTGAGAAAAGTACAAGCGTTAGCTGCAACCAGGCATTGATGGACTCACGTACGTATGGCTCGGCTTCTCCTCGGCTCACCTTTTCACGTTCGGCCAATGCCGTTGTTCTGTGGTCGGCCGCTGCAGTTATGTACAATTCCCCGACCATACTAATTTTAGGCGCCTGAAAAAATTGTGTTTGCAATAAGCAAGAGCGCGTTGATGTCGTTTATTCTACGAACAATTCAAGAAAACTATAATTTTATAACATTGAAATTCTCTTAAGTTTACAACAAATTAATAGTTACAATGTATTTCCTATTATATATTATCTGTTCTGCGTCCAAGAAGGTTCGCAACTGCCTCTTGAATATTTATGATATTTACATCAAATTCAGTCCAAAAGTTACGGGGCAGTAGTGAAATCGCGGAACATAAGAATATAAAACATAAGAATGAACATAGAAATGAAACCAATTATCATTTAGGTAAGATTCTACAATTTATACTTACAAATCAGTTAACCTTTAAACAAAAAGATGGCATTGCAACATTGATTATTTAGTTAAGGAGCTAGACGGTTTTGATTTTTTTCTCTTTCTGTCGCATTTTCAACCGACTTCCAAAAAGGAGGAGGTTATATGTTCGGCTGTATGTGTGTTACTTTTGACAACTGTGACTTTAACAATAGGGCGATGACAAAGATGAGTAAACTAGTAAGTTATAAACGTTTCAAAATAAGTGTTCGACAAGGACAGCAATATCGTAGAAGTGACGACACAGCTATGTAACTTAATGCTAGCGCCGTACATTGTCCGTACCGCGCGACAAGGACGGGAATAATCCCCTCCAAAAACTTTTAAAGCGTGTATCTTCTTCATATTTAACTTCGATTTAACGGATTTTTTAAATTATCTCATTTTACTATGCCTTCCTCGAAATAACATTATTTTTACGAACTTTTTTAATATTAGTCATCATCCACGAGACAGGCTCGACCTAGTGTGGAGTCCATAAGCAAAATGCTTCCTTTGCGTCTTATGTATTACTGTTTATTTTTATTTTGAATGTAACCGAGCTGCATATTAATGTAGACTATAAGGAAATTGTATAGGAACTGTTTTTTGGAAAATAAAAATTATTATTATTATTATTATCCCTGTTGTTGACCGATTTTGAAAGTAGGTACTTTTTTTGTTTTACTGGGTATGCTCTCGAGTTGGTCCCATATAGATTTTATTAACCTTGTTGGGGTAGTTTTTGAGTTACCTCCAATAGTCCGTATTTTTCCCTGAAGATGTTGTAATAAATTTATGTCACTATAATTTACATAGCAGATAGTATATAATAATTCTATTCGTATTTTCTTGGGGCAGGTACCACAACTAAAAAATGAGAAATAAAAACTGTTCTACAATAAAACAACCAAATTAAAAAAAAAAACACTACAAAGTGGAAAATAACTTTCATTTCAGAAGTCGGTATCATGAAACGAAAATACAAAGCCAAATACACCGACATCATAAATTAAAGTTTTTTTATTCACTTTACAGTGTTTTTTTTTTTGTGAAAATTTTAAATTATACTGTCGTTCTAAGCATCACCCAAAATGAGCTTAGAGCTTAGCACAAAGAGAAAATTTTTGCTCTACAAAATTCGTTCCAGATTTTCAGTCATCAAAGAAGAAAAAAAGGAAGGTTAACAATTACCACAAATTAATTAGCAACAGTATTCCAACACTTCGACTAGAACAAGGATAATTAAACACAAAAAATGAATTTCTTTGGTTTATTATAATATTAATATCAACGATGAGAGTTAAACTTTATAAATACAATATAACATAAGGAACCTTAATTACACAACAGCATAATTGTTATAAATACATCACAATTGTTCAAGTATAGTAAAAAAGCAAATTTATGTAAAAAGAATGAGTAAATGTAAAAAAAATACTGAGTAGGAAAACTGATTGGTTAGAGCTGCTTTAGACAGACTGAGTTCAAAAGTTCATAGAACGCCTGAGCAAGGTCTATCTTTACTTGCTCTTGCAGATTTTTAGAAGGCATTATTCGGGAATTTCAATCCCGCTGGCCTTCGCGCGCTCTTCGTACTTCTTCCTCCAGGTGCCAGTGGGGTCATACTTGGCGCACAGCTCGCGCCAGATGTCCAGCTCGTTCTTGATCAGGTGCTCGATGACCCTTTGTGCTCCCTTTTCTTGCGCTTCCGTGCATTTCTGGCAGCCAGTCTCGATGGCGTCCGTAAGATGTTCTGCAAAGAGAAATGAGTTATTTTTTTATATTGGGTATAGACCACAGAATTATTTAATTGGATTGGCTGGTTTGAAAGTTCCAGGGCAAGATATTGGAAAGTTCTACATTATGACAATCAAGTAATGTTGAAATGCACAGTAGAGTTAGTGGTTCGAGAATATTAAAGGTTGTTTATGAGAATTAAATTCTGTCACTGATGTCAGCTTTTTTTCGTTTCTCGTGTACAAACAATGGTTAATAGTCATCGGAAGTGGATCCTTCAGTAGACGTGACCTGCATTCGAAATTATAACATTACAGTTCCAAAAGAAATCCACTTCCATTTGATTTCCTTCTGTCATCTTTATTTCATTTCTTATTTCGAAGCTAAAGAGGCAAAAGAAAGTAAATGATTACTTGCATTTCAGCGGAAAAAAATACAGCTTTTCTAGTATATTGTGAATTTAGACCTTATGATTGCCACAGTGCAGCCTATTTCGCGTGGCTGAAGTTTGGGCCAAACATATTACGAGAATATGTAAGTTTTTTTGGAAGAGAAGGTAATGTTTGGTGGCTTAATTTAGGTATTTGCGCTCGATTCTAATAGGTTTATTATGCAATCATAACAAACTATTGGTAAAATTTCAGCCAAAAAAAAAATCGCTCATACAAATTTGCTTGCTTGCGTTCTCACCTCTAGGTGCAGGTTGTGCAATAATTTTACTCTATTGAGATAAATTTGCCTCCGAAGGGAGGAAGTTAATTGCTTTTACTTCTGGGAACATGTGTGTGTGCTTATGTTTTATATGTATAATGCCCAACTGTCTGCAGTTAGTTACCCATCATCATAATCATCTCAGCCGAAATACATCCACAGTTGGACATACTTACACCACACAGTTACGACGAAGACGACAACATTATTATTATTTCAATTTGTTTTCTTAATCTACCAGCTAATTCATCGAATGGGGTCGTCATGAAATCCTACTGGAAATACTGTGATCCAAGTTGTAACAGTACGAAGATCAATCTCGGTATTCTTTAAAAAAAAGAAATGATGTTTTATATGCTCGTTTGTTTTGTATGCTCGAAGAAAGACTGAAATGATGTCTATTTAGTATTTATCGTCACAATGGCCCACATATTTCTGTATAACTGAGGTTAATAGTACATATTCTACTTAAAGACGACCTTAATGCGCGATCTTGTACTCGTAATTATTTGAAAGTGTGTCTTTTGTTCAGGTGTGGACAACATTCAACATTGGCCAACACTATCCTTCTTATGATTTTCTAGATGCATCGGATTGATAATAACTGAGTCTTTATACTTAAATTATATTTTTAGAATTTTATTATTATGCAACTATATGGTTAAGAGTGCAGAAGAAAACACACTACCTCACATTCAACTAGTCAACACGACTTTTAGTTTTACCGTAGCAAAAACATACAAGACCTATTTACCTTTGAGCTCCTTGCCTTCGGGACTGCACTTTCCTTTATCCATGATGCAGTTGACGTAGCCGGTGAGGAGTCGTTTGTTGGAGAGTACCTCATCCAGGTCGATGGTGTCGTACTTATCAGTATACTTTTCTTCGGCCATGACCGCGGCCACCATCATACACAGCAGCAGTACGAACTTCATGATACACTGGAACATTGTAGAAAAGATGAGTTGTGAGAGAAGAATGGAAGAGATATGCGGAGTTAGAGCATAAAAAATATTCCATTATAGAATGCTAATAAAAGGAGCTCCAAATACAGCCAGATTCGAAAAGAGTGCCAGGTTTGATGCTAGGAACTGATATATCAGGGATACAAAAGATGTCGATTCATGTGTCATCATGATACTGATTTAAATAAGTAGGTTAGTATAAAGGTTATGCAAGCTAACTTTAAATCACTTACTATAACTTGAAGAGGATTTGTAATGAAAGAAGGTGTTAAGCACACTCAAGATTATTTGGCAAGAAAAGCTTAGCCAATTGTTACCAGCTTGCAAAAATACACTTAAATTCCACAAAAAAATATACGATAAATTCATCAAGGCTATGAATTAGCACCACATAATTATAATAAGATGTGCCAAACCGTTTTCTACCATATCATGCTAGGAATTTAGATGTATACAACCCAGATTTTATGTTTGTGTGGTATGCAAAACTACTTATTTTATGAATATTTTTATGTACACAAATATGTAATTTGAAGACCTACCGTTTGTTTCTCAAGTGAGTATGTAAGTAATCGCAAGTAGTCGAGTGACTTATGATGTCCGTCGTAATGATATGCCTCTATATATACTGCCGACGGTGTGCTTAAAACGTCTAATTTACCCCTGGTTGGTTCATTATTTTATCTGTCTTCGATGCATAACCCGCGTACTTGTGATACAATACAGGACGTTCTATTTTCTTTGTTTATGTTTTCATATCACGTCATTGGACCGAATTATACATGCCTACATATATTTGCGTACATTTTTGGAGTTTGAAATTTCTAATGTAACGACCAGCCAAAAAATAAAAGCTTCACTTTTATTTTTCGGTCGTCATACGTAGATTCTGAGAATGTTCTTTTGCAATATGTAGGCTATTTTATGACATAACTACAAATAAATAAAGTCCTATAGCTTAAGGTACATAAGCTGATGAAATAAACAGTAGAATAATTTCACATGCTTTCAGTAAAAGTTAAATAAAATTTTGGTTTTTACTTTCTTACAGAGCTACATTTTACTAAGTAATAAACAAATTCTGAATTTTGAATGATGCATATGACGTACTCAGTAAATGATGGTTTTAAGTATTGCGAAATGAAGTCATAAGTTATTAAAAAAAAAAAAAACATAATAATTATTAATTTTTTTCTAAAATATTTTGTTATTTTTGCCTTTGTATGCATATGCATGCCTAGCATAATTACAATATAAAGTAAAAATAGAAGATTTAAATAAATTAAAATTCGGCTTAATTAACCTTAAAATTTGTCTTTCAACTTACTTGAAACAAATAAACAATGTGGTTGATTGATAGTCTTATCACTCCGAGGAGAGAAGTTCAGCACAATTCATCAATCGGCAATAATTAATAAAAATACCTGCTATGATTTCTTGAATATAATGAAAAGCTGGATAATTATGGCAAATTAAATTAAAGCAAAGAAAGATAATTTGAGTCTTCTTGTGTAATTCTCATATCTAATAATGAAACTTTGCAATACAAACGACACATTGAAAGTTACGTCTATCTCAATCACAAAAAGTCGTTTGCATAACGTTTGCTACGAGAAATTTTAATAGAATGAGAGAATTCTGGTTTAAAATTTTTGAATCGATTGTTGACTGAACCCATGCGCACCCTTCTTACAGCTAATGTACCTAGTTTACGTACTTCTATCAGTTAAATCTCTGAACCATCAAACTATTTAAATAAAGACTCATATTTAATTAGTTTATGCATAATAAAAGAAAAAAAGGATTAAGATTCAGGACAGGACTATTATTTTTAAACTAGGTAGTTGGTGTTGTTTTAAGATTCAATACAAAATAATGTCAAAGAAACAATTTTTTATTACTTTTTGGGTATGCTAATTTTGGTTCAATAATGGGTTCAATACACAGATTTGAAAAATTATAAGGGTGTCCCATATATGCTTTCTTTGAAGACATCCCCGGAAACATTCCAACAGACATACTTGATTAAACCCATGGTATAATTAACAACAAGGAAGATGATTTATGTTAAGGCCTAAGAAGGACACTCTTCATTATTATTCGTTCCTGAGGCAATGCTTTTAGAATTTCAATTGCACATTTATTTACTATTTTATGAATGTATCTGTTCTCATTTTCTGTTATGAGCTAACTACTAATAAGCTATGGACGCAATTAATGATAGCATTTTTATGTGTGTCACGTTCTTCGTAGTTAGTTCTTTTGTTTTATATGTTTGATTATTATAATTCTGAGATTGTGTTTAGTGTGTGAACTTCCTGTGCGAGCCCCAGTAAATACTTTTTCGTTCTTTAATTCCTTCAATATCGAAGCAGCTTATACATTTTGAGAGCATACTGTATATGAAAATTATGTTAAGGGGAAACGCTGGCGGGGTCTTCCGTTTCCACTAACGTTATGTACCCTTGAAACTACGAGCATTGTTTATTATAGTTTTATATTTCTCATCACAATCTGGTCCTTAAAAATAATAAAAAAAGGTTGAAACTTTTTTGTGTTTAAAACTTAATCAGCTCAGTTTTGAACCTAGAGTATCTACCCACCGCTTAATAGTAACCTTTTTTTTTGGAAACTCCTAATTGTAGCATAATCAGTCGTCAGATTTGCCACCATGTTTTTCTAGATTTTTCCTCCATATTTTACTTTCCTAGTTTATAATAAGACCTAAAATTAATAATAATGTATATTTAAAGGAAACGTCTACACCTTTACCGGTAATGGTTAAAAAAACAGAACATCACGGCTGTATTTCCGAAGGGTTAGGCAGACGTGCGCCTATAGTACATCCGCATTTTTTTGGAAGTGGTTTTCTTTGTAATTTTTATTTTTATTTTTCACTTATTTGGTTGTGGTACCTTCCCCACACAAATTCGTATACCTTCACTTGCTTAGCAAATAATAATGTTCTAAGAAGTTATCACAACATCACAACATAGACTTAGTGGAAAAAACCGTATTATTGAAGCACATAGACCACTCATCAGAACTTGATCAAATTTATATGGGACTACTCAATAAGTAAACAAAAACAAAACAATACAAACCAAACAAACAAAAGAAGAATTTTTCAAATCGGTTTATTTATGACGGAGTACTGAGGTAACAAACATATAAAAAAATACAACGGAATTGAGAAGAATATCCTGCTTTCTTTGAAGACGGTTTAAAACCCAGTAACACTTTGCCTGACCCGGGAATTGAACCCATGACCTCATGCTTAGCATTAGCACTATAGAGCACTTCACCAACGAGGTCGAGTCAAACAGAATGACTATTACTTAGGTACTGTTCTAAATGATTAATTATGTTAATAATTTTAATAGAATTCTGTGAGTTGCATCTCCATAATGTTGTCACCTAGAAAATATGAGTAAGTTATGTGCTACAATATACCTTGCCTAGAATTAATCTCACGAATAAATTACAATACTCAGCTGTGTTGCGGTTTATTTCTTATTTTGTGGAATTTATAAAGTATGCAATCTAGAACTAGTACCTAGAATTCATAAGTTATAGGCAGTGTTCTAAACGAGATCAGTTCTTGTTTTAATAACCACAGTATGTAAAATTATGTTACTGGTACCAAGCAGGACCTCAGGCAAGGTTAAACGACGATCTTCGCAGGGTGGCAGCTAGATGACAGTTGCCGAAAATCGAGATTAATGGCGGGCGATTGGTTAGGCCTATGCCCAACAGTGGACTGCTGTAGTCTGATGATGATGTTACTGAGAGCAGTTATTACCATGACCATTTTCTTTTAGGGCACTTGGGTCTTAAAAGCAATTCAGTTTTGTACTATTAATGTTAAATACCTTCTGGCTTCAAACATAGTTTCCATTTCGGCTTCATTCAAAAATGACCTGACATATTATGGACAACTCTGACACCGAAGCAGTTTATAACGCCATTGTTTATAAAATGACCACCTACATGTTAGTATTAAACTAACAACAGCCACGCGTAAGATTCAAGCGTCATCTTGCAGTCTAACAGGAAAAACCTATCGTTAGATTTTACGAAGGTAACTAACTGTTTACTGATCAACAACAATAATATTATGAATCAACCGGTGCAAGGTCATTGCTATTATTAGCTAAGTTATATTTAGATTTGAGATATGAATCTCGATCGTAGCCTTGGTTTACGAGTAAATTAATATTTATTATGATCCTTGTAATTCCTAACAGGACCACAAAATAAACTGGTGGTTTTTACTTTACAATTAACAGCAGATACTTCTCATCTGCTGTTAATTGTAAAGTAAAAACCACCAGTTTATTTTACGTTGGTGTCATGAAAGGCATCTGATAACCCCAACGCATATTTTCCCCGCACATATAATTTTTGGTGTTCGTATTTATTCTTTGAGTAATGATTTACAGCGCATAAACGACGTATTTTCTTCATTCGAAGAAGAATCTCTGTTCACTACCTAATAACACCAATGTTTACGACAACTTCACCAAGCGTGGATCTTACGGCAAACCATTCTCCATTTATCCAGTATTTTCAGATTATATACATCCATAGATCAGTCTGATTACATACATCCATACTGCTTTTCAGTCGTCCTTGGCATAATGCTGTTGACTTAATAAAAAGTTGGCTCCAAAAGTCCAAGTATTTTTTTTTGTATCAGCCATCATTAGCACTTAATTGCTTCATATTATAGCTTTAATAGAATAACTCATTCTTAGTTTTGTCATCCCAGCACCACTGACTCTGAAAACACAGACTACCTACCTAGTACTCAAATACAACATTCGCCTTAACTATGTTCCACTTGGGGTATACAATAATCTGCCCGACAGTTGAATGTAGCAAACGCAACGAGCATGGACCGATGGCGACCTTCGTGCAACACGTTGAGCAAGCCCGAATGTATACCACCTCGTCGGCTCTCATTAAGTGAATCATTACTATCAGGGAAGATACTCTACCTATATTGATTACATTATCAGCCTATAATGTTTCCATTACTGGGACACACCTCTTTTCGAGGGCTATAAACTACCACGCGGGCCTATTGTGGATAGGCACATGTCACATGCATTCGAATTAAATTTTTGTTTCTAAAACATGCGTTAACTCACAATGTCCTTTACCGTTTGAGAGCGGGGTGTTGAAATTACATACACAAAGTAAAGCGCCTGCCTGGGTTCGGTTCAACTAACAACTTTTAAGTCGGGGCCGTTACTATTGGGCAACCACTGCTCTCCTGTATGCATTATTTTGCATAATGTCTTGAGTTTATAGACTTATTACATCTCTGCAAGACGTTGAAAAAACTGAAGGTCTAGTTTTCTAAGTAAGTGGTTGTACTTTATTGATTTAAAACAAGACTGGGTCCTAATTCTGTATGATAGTTATTTTTCAAACCTATGTTACGGCAAGGTATCGAAATGTCATATTCTGTATGCTCCGAGATGAATTGTCTTTGGCACATTATTTAACGCGTGCGTTTTCAAGTTTTTTCCCGTTTGTTGTTTTGTAAGCAAATAATCCATTTTCAACATCAATAATTCCTAAAGTATCTTTTTTTTTATTATTTTATCATTATAAATGACATTAAGGCTACTTTTATTAAACGAAAAAAACAATGAAAATATTTTGACAGCAGTGTTAATTTTTTTTGAATTATTGTTTTTACGTCGTACGTACGTCTGTTTTGAAAATCTGTCCGAGTGTGTTAACATCTACATGTTCTATTTGTAATCGGGTTTTTTGTAAGTTTTGAAATAGCAATATAACCAACAATAACTGATTAGACCATTTAACGTGATTGACGGAAATAATCGTTAGTATTATCATTTCCGATAATAGTTTTAAGGACATAAAGCTACTATGTCTACGAAAAACAATTGTTTCAAACCATTTTCAATTTAAATATTGCTGAATTTTACTCTAACACAATCTAACTTTTTTCGTAACTACAACGATTCCAGTGACAGTTCAAACCACGGCAACTTCGCGTTAATTTCACGCGGTTTCGTTCATTGTGTCTAAAAGAATACGTAATTAGCAGATGTCGTGTCTAGATAAGGAATTGACGTGGTTTCGAAGCAAGGAATCATTAAGTGGTCATAGGGAATTTGTGCACCTGACTACCAAATGTAAAGGATGAAATTTGTGTTTTGCTGTAAGTTTGTGTTTATTTTTAAGAGCCATCTTAAAATAAATGCGTTGACAGACATACTGATATTCAGAACCTTGTCAATTATGAAATGAACCCATTGTTGTCCTCAACTTAGCCTCAAACGTTTTGGAATCTGATTTGAAATAATTGTGTGGAATATTTCAGAGGTTTAGAGGCCAAAGTCTATCAACTCCATGTATGTAATTATCAACAGATTGCGTTCCAACTCACCTAATTACACGCACTACGGATGCGTTCCTAATTAGTAATCTTTTTATTCATCAAAACGAATGACTTAAACACTATATTTAGATCCAATTACGTCAATATACAAAAAACATTGCATTATGCAGGAGGCCGGGTAAATATTAAAAATTAACTATTACTATTTTTTTGGGTTATCATGAATTTCAAGTTTTCCGATCTCATGTGGACTTTACTGCAACAAATGCAGGAAAATATTGAATCAAATCTGTTCGCAAAACTACCAATCAGCTGTTGTACTTGTTACGAAATGCAAGTGTCAACAAGGCTATTTATTTTGGTGGCCATTTTAAAATCCACTTATTCTTTAAGGAAAATAAATGTTAAAATATTGGCCTTATATAAATATGGACAGTGGTAGATACAATATAGTAGCCTTTGCTACTATATTTTATCCGTCATGGTATTTCGTAAACTGCTATAATTAAATAGGCCATTAACTTATAAAATTGAATAAATGTTTTTCAAATTCTCATGTGCAGCATCGCGTAACGTATGTTTGTTGAGACTTAACTTTTTGCTTATTTTACTTTGTTATTTTATTATTCTTTCATTACTTCAAGAATACTGTTGTAGTGTGTGTTTTTTTAAAGTAAAGATAGGCTAGGGAAAATAAATTTGTGAAATTATTAATGCGATAGCAGATTTTTTTGGAAATTACTGGCTTATTAATATTCTCCTTGCAGCTCTTTCTACCAAAGTTTTCTTCTATTGAAATATTTATGTAATTAACAGCTGCGCAAAGGGTCGCATTAAATAAGTGTTCATAACACAAGCAAACGTGTATGGACGGTGACAGGTAGCAGTTAAATTCATGGTAACAGTAGCGGCAAGCTTGGAGTGAGCATTGTGAGCAAGTAGCAAAGTTTTATCCCCAATCTTTTTCGTTGAAGCTTATGTAGTTGCAAAACAATTCTAAATAACAAACTTTCATCAGCTAAGTAATTGTTTATGTTTGTGTCGAAGGAGTTTAGAAAGTTATTCTCTAAAGAGACCTCAATAGACGATAAATTTGTAAAGATGTTATTTAAAATAGTTATTTGTTTTACATATGGGTGAAAAAAAGGTAAAGTGTTTTTTGCCTTGATTACTTGGATTGAAACCTGAACTAGCGAAGGGTTCTAGAATTAAACCACGAGCGAAGCCAGTGGTTTAAAAGAATAACCTTGAGCGTCGCGAAGGTTTCAAATCACGAAACGCTAAAAACTTTTACCCATAAGTGAAACACAAAAATGTTCACCACACTACGAGGAACTTGCAAAAAAGAAAGAAAATCAGTAAAATACGTATAGAATCTGTTTATTAAAATAAATTAAAAAGCGTATATTTTCGGTTCTGAATAACCAGGTATTTTCGGTTGACAGGTTTTGAACGTTCCTAACTTTTGTCTTAAAAATGTTTTTGTCTTAAAAATAAAACCAGAGTTAGTCTTTGGTTTTATTTCAAACTTCGAGTAAATGTTGAATCGGAAGTCTTCGAATTTTAAGGCTTTCACCCTCGGAAATCGATGGGAACAAAATGCAAATAATAGGTAGTGTGGTGAAAAAGTTTTTTTATTTTTATTATCTAAGTACCTCTTGTGAAAAATTTCGTTCAGACCCAGCGGTTTAGGATGCACGTTTTCTTAACAGATTATGAAATAAAGTTTTTTTTATTCAGTTGATGTGATCTTGGGAGCAAATCTCAAGATTTTTCCTTCGCCTTGGGATCGAGAGCTGTTTAATTTTGTTGAGTTACAGCATAATTGTTGGTTTGTGTAGAGATTGTAGACAGAGAGGTAGGGTATAAACGAATCAAAGTGAAAAATAAAGAGATCAATAGCTAATAATATATTTTTGTTGTTGACTTTTAAACAATGTTTACGCCGTACATCGAAATATAAATGTACGTAACACAGTAATAAACAATGTAATTGGAGCAATTATGATTTTAACGAATCATGTCTTTCAATTAAAATTTCAACACGACGATATTAGACAACAACAAACAATTACAGTTCAAAATACAATAACTGAGGAACTAAACCATTTAGTTTTTTTACACAAAATGTGATTTACAGCTGATAAACATAATTTTCCGTAGCCACGGTACGGAAACTTCTTATAACTAATATGGTTAATTGTATGGTTGCAATCATCGCTTAAACTCAATTCTATGTGATTGTAAAGTAAACAAGAACAATACATAACATAAATAATCAGCCTATTATATTCCCACTGCTGGGACACAGGCCTCTTCTCTGTGAGAGGGAGTGGGCCGGAATCCACCACGCGGGCCCAGTGCGAGTTGGTTGATGTCACATGTCTACGAATTTTTGGTTCTAAGACATGCCGGTTTTCTCAAGATGTTTTCCTTCACCGTTTTGAGAGCAGTGGTGATGAAATAATTTACACAAAGGAAAGCGCCTGTCTGGGTTCGAACCTACGACCTAAAACTCGTAGGTCGCGGCCGTTACCTCTGGGCCACCACTAACAAGAACTATAAAAAGAAGAGACTGTACGAAATTTTCCACAAATTATTACCTTATCAATTATAAGGACCAGGTGTAAAACTTCAAGCTTTCATCAGTAAAGGACTAAAGAAATATTTATGTAATTTTAGCCCCCGAAGGAAAAAGAGGGTTGTTATATGTTTATTTGCGTGTCTGTCTGCAGATCTTAGCTCTCAAACGGCTGTAACGATTTGTTTTGTTTGAAATGTGACTTTTTTGAGAATGTTCTTAGCTAAAAAAATTAAGAATTCATGTTCAGCCGTTTTTTAAGACTTTTGTTTGTGTAGGGGGTTTTTTAATTTATTAGAGTTCATTATTTAATAAAAAAAAAGTTTAAATAAATGTCTCAAGTGTTAGGTATCATTTGAAGGAGCTTTCTCTTAAAAATATTGTCCTATTTTTGATTTTTGCTCTAGTGATCTTGAAGATAATGCAAAAAAAAATGCAAAAATGTATTGCTTTAGATACCTTCTAGGTTTTTAAAGCTAAACATTTTTAATTAATGAAGGTAACTACATATAATTTTATTACAGGAAAAATATAGCCGTTTTCGACACTATTATTCTCGACGAATAAATTTTAAAATACCAAAATACATAGGTGCCCGAACTCACGAAGGCCTTTTGACCAATAATAAATAATTATAAATTCTTTATTTCACCAACAGCCATCCCATTACTATACCAAGACACATAAGGCTTATATCTAGGTCACAATGAATTTAAAACTCTGACTCCTAAACTAGGTGTATGTGCCTGTGTCTTAGGAGTCAGAAAATATCAATGCAGTATTTATCTTTGTCAAATAAAAAACGTTAGTTAGCTATTCAGCTAACCAAAGTTATTCAGCTGTAAATTGAGCTGCTCTTTATGAATCCATACAGAGCAGATCAATTTTTCCTTGACACTATGTTATTTGGACGTACCTAGCGCACGTTTATAAATCACGTGCAATTTAGTAATTACGGCAGGCCAATGTTCTATATATAGACTGCTCATTATATTTGGTGCGGAACTTAAATTTTGCGAGCCCGACTCGCTCTTCGCCGGTTTTTACCTTTTAGGCCAAACCCAAAAAAAAACGAATTTACATAATACGATTAATTGTAAAAAAATAATGCAAAACGAATTAAGTTACTGCAATTTGAGTCGTAAAAAATTAATTGTAAAAAAATAATGCAAAACGAATTAAGTTACTGCAATTTGAGTCGTAAAAAATTTAAATGCAGAAGTTCTTTAAATGAAGTTAAATTCCAACGACTATGACAACATGCACAATTATCGAAATAAACAACCAATTATGTGACGTGTGTACTCATCCGCTGACAAATATCAATTTGTACGGTTTTACCGCGATATAATTACGGAAATTACCGCTGTACCTGGGATGTCCTAGAGGCTTTGACCTGCGTCAAACTATGAGCTGAAAATTAGTTTGACATGTAAGTACCTAAGCCGCTAATTAACTTGGACATGAATACATCATGCATATACGATGTCAAACCGGCCGGCGCGGTGCAATGGTGCGACGCGATTCTGGTACAACAATTTCCATTAAGTTTTCATAGAAATTCTTCTACTAGAGTCGTGTTGTGCTGTCGCACGCGCCTGTCAGTTGTAGATTGAAGGCATTTTTTTATTTTTATCAAAAAAAAAATTGGTAGTTAGGTACAGTAGAACTCATAAGTCCATAAGCAATCTCATAAAGCAATAGATTGACGCTTCGGTTTCACTTACGACCTTCTTCTATAAGTTGTTTTAATACTATAAACACGCACACACATTCACTTTTTCTGTAATTGATAGTAGTTCATAATTTCAAGTAATTTAACATATGGCATGCTAGCTTAGTCGGTACCGAGCTTGGATAGGAGCGATTATGGCAAGCCCTGAAATCGAATCTCACCTGCGCCTGCGGATCATGCTTGATTGTTATTTTCAAATATCTCTGCATAGTTTTTAATATGTTATTAATATTACCTAAAATGATCAATTTTTGTTTGTTTTGTTAGAATAGGTCAATGTATAAAATACTTTTTAGTTAGCAACATTGTTACCATATATTATAATGATGAAAAGTATTGAGTTGTCATTGTTCAATTGTTAATGGAGCCTTAGAATGGTCGTGATAATAAAATTCTTTTAGTCTGTAAAACCTGTTGTTTTGCTTCAACTTTATTAGGTTATGGGTCCAGACACATAATCCTGTATCTCTGAGCAAAACAAAGGTCCGGATACTGCTTTCGTCGAAAATACTGTTGGCATGTGGTAGAAGGCAAAAGTGTAAAGCCGGAGGCGGCGGCTGTTAAGGAAACATGAAAAAAAAAAAAGACCCAAGAGCCCAAAGATGGCTTGTGACAAGAATGTCAGAAAACGCGATGATGCATATTATTACTTGTACTACGTCCGCGGAGATGTGGAGGAAACTGGCTAGTGTCTATGAACAAAAGTCTGAAACTAGCATACATATCGTACAACAACGTTTCTTCCAATATAAGTACGAGGAAGGCGCAGGAATGTCTGTATTTTTGTCTAAAATTGAAGAATTGAAAAACCAGCTAAAGTAGATGGGAGAAGATATTTCAGAAAGATTCGTCATCACAAAGGTTTTGATGTCGCTTCCAGAATGTTACAAACATTTTGTGTCCGCGTGGGAGTCAGCGCCGGACGATAAACAAACATACGATAATCTCGTCGCTAGACTATTGATAGAACAGGAACGATTAAAAGAAAGAGGGGAGGTGCCCCGGCAATCATCAGCTTTTGTTGCTAACAAAATAGATAAGAGTAACGTAAAATGTTTCAAGTGCAACAAAATGGGACATTATCAAAGTGAGTGTCGCAGTAATATAAACAACCGTAATGCCAGTTCGACAGGTTCAGCTAGTGACAACAAATCTGGTAAATAAATAAATAAATAAATAAAAAGTGTTTTTACTGCAACAAATTGGGACATGTTAAAGACAGGTTTAGAAAAAATAAGGAAAGAAACAGTAACGCGTTCGTGATAGCAAGTTCAAGTGGACATTTTCAACAATCACAGTGGTTAGTGGATACCGGCGCAAGCCAACATATGTGCTGTGATCGAAATTTATTCACCACATATTCTTCGCTGTCAAATAAATCAGTGATTGTCGGTAATGGGAACGCAATTAGTGCACATGGTTGTGGACAGCTGGCGGTACAGGTTTATAATAGCCGCGAATGGATAAACACGACCATAGCCAATGTCGGACTTAAAAACAAATATATTCTCTGTGAATTGTGCGACAGATAGAGGATATGTCATGGTGACAAACGAAAATATGTGTAAGTTTTACAAACAAAACAAACATTCTGCGGTGGCCAACCGTAACGGAGAAATGTACTATTTGGACGTACGTTATAAATGCGAGGTAGCAAACGTAAAATCTGTGTTAAAAGAGTGGCATGAAAAACTTGATCATGTGAAGAAAGTGTTGGAGAAAAATAACATTGAATTAAAGCAAACTCATGTGCCTCAGTGTGAAAGATGCTTGGAAGGAAAGATACACCGGTTGCCTTTTAAGAAAAGTGAAACTGTAAGCACCAGAACGTCTGAAATAATACATGGCGATACCTGCGGACCCATGGAGGAAGAATCGATTGGTGGGTCGAGATATTTTGTGATTCTCAAAGATGATCACTCAAACTTTAGAACTGTGTATTTCGTTATAGCCAAACATGAAATCAAACACTGTCTAGAGGAGTTTCTAAATAAAGCAGAAAATATAACTGGAAACAAAGTCAAGACATTTAGAACTGACAATGGACTGGAATTCGTGAACAAAGAGGTGACAGAAATGTGTTCTAAACGAGGGATAATTCATCAAACAACTGTAACCTATACACCTGAACAGAATGGCAAAGCCGAAAGGGAAAATAGAACACTTGTTGAAGCAGCAAGGACAATGTTAAATGCCAAAAACCTGCCAAAGAAACTATGGGCTGAAGCAGTAAACGCTGCTGCTTTTGTTTTAAACAGGACAGGAAAAGGCAAAGAAGGAAAATCACCCTATGAAATGTGGTTAATAAAAGCTTTGACATTCATCAACTACAGGCTTTTGGTTCTCCAGTATATGTCCACATCCCAAAGGAAAAAAGAAGAAAGTGGGACAGAAAAGGTGAGATAGAGTTGATGGTAGGATATGGTGAAAATGTTGAAGGCTACAGAATATTTTTTCCAGAGAATAATAGTGTTGAAGTAAAGAGGGATGTTGTTTTTATGAAGACAAGTGAGCAAGAGGAAGAAAAGGAGCAGTTTGTTATGCTTGAGAATGAAACTGAAGTTCCACAGGAAGGAAGTGAGAAGTCTAGTGTGGAATTTAAAGAGCAGCCCGGAGATAGTGAAGGTGAAGAACAGACCAGAGACTGTGAAGAAAGTAATTTATCCGCTGAGAGTGTAAGAGTGAGTAGTGATGAAAAAGATGGTGATTTATCACCACGCCAAAAGAGCACACGTGTGACAGACCTCATTCTACACCTCTCATCACGTCTGTACAGAGGATGAACCTAAAACTTACAATGAGGCAATGCAAAGGAAAGATGCAAGTAAGTTGCAAGAAGCTGTAGAAAGAGAACTAGAAACTCTAAAACAAAATAATACCTGGGATTTCCGTAAAGAAGGTGCATCTGGAAAGACTGTAAGTAGTAAATGGGTATTTAAAATTAAAAATGCTGAAAACAACATTCAATATAAAGCTAGATCAGTGGCCAGGGGCTTTGAACAGGATGATATGTTTGATTTGTGTGAGATCTATGCGCCAGTAGCTAAGTTATCCACTTTTAGGTTATTTGTGTCAGTAGCTAAAAAGTTAAATTTGTTAAGAAGAGTAGAATCAAACCTGTTTATTCATACCTCTTTACTTTTTATAAACCTTTACTTTGTCATATTTAAATCCATGGCAACCGTTCTTTACTTGTAATATATTTTTCTTGTCACTGCAAACTACGTTCCTTATTTTAACTGTTAAATTGTGGTTACCAGTGATTTAAAGAGTCAGAGTCTGTATCTTACCTATTTTACTAAGAGAAAATTTCAAAATGCAATCTCCAAGTTGTAAAATTGATATTGGCCACCTGGAAGGCACGTAAAACTGGACTACGTGGAAATTTAAGGCAACGCTACTTCTTAGAGGTATGCCCGCTGGATTGGATGCGATTACCGGTACACTAGTGAAACCCGTGAAACCTATTACCATCGAATCCCAAGAAATTTCTCAATACCAAACCACTCTTTATAAATACAACCAAACCATGTCAGACGAAACTCTTCAAAAAATCATGCGATTCAACTCGTCTAAAGATGTTTGGGATGAATTGCATCGTTTATTCGACGGCACATCTGAAGACAAAAGTTACGCACTTTGTATGGAGTTTTTCGGCTATCGTAAAGATCCGTCTCATAACATTACGACTCATGTCTCCAAAATCAAAACCCTTTGGTCAGATTTAAAAGCTGAATTAATGAAGATAGAGAAATACGACTTACCAGATATCCTCATAATCTGCAAGATTCTAGATACTCTACCTGAAACATACTTCTCCTTTGAATCTAGTTGAATGTTAATGTCAAAGACAGACAAAACCGTAGAAAATCTGACGACGCAACTCTGTACCTATGAGCGCTCTATCGTTGAGAAACGAAGGCCCTGCAGAAGCTCTAAATGTACAATACAGTAATAAGTCAAAAAATAAATGTGGATACTGTGGAAAAGTCGGTCATAAGGTCAGGCAATGTCATAAATGGAAAGCTAACGGGAAACCATCCTAGCCAGAAAATAAACAGCCAAGAAATCTGAACTTAATGCTCTTGCCAGTTACCACCGACGTGAATTCAATGCTTAAAAATTACAATACTCGTACTACTAGTTGGTTCGTCTACAATGGAGCAACCAGTTATGTCACTTGTCGAAACGACTATTTTTCTAGTTTTCAGGCTTTTAATGAGACTCGGACAGTGACAACAGCTAATGGAGCTACCGTCAAAGCTGTTGACAAATGTACTGTTGATTTAAAGACTGTTATCAATGGCAGAGAATCCGGATTAACACTCTGTGATGTATGGTACGTACCTGATATAAAGCGAAATCTGTTTTCTGTATTGGCTGCTCAAGACAGACTAAACAGTAATGTTTTTATGTCTGAAAGTTGTCGAACAGATAATACTGACTGGCAAAAGAGTCAAGAATGGAGGCTTGTATAAACTTAATGTAGAGACTATTACAAAGCCAACACCATCTTTAAACGTCTTGTCTACAGATAATTTGTTACAATTTTACCACGAACGATTAGTCCACCACAACAAGAAACACGTTAAAGAAGTTATTGAAAAGGAACTCGTTATTAAAGTTCGTCTAGATTCTGAGTTATGTACTGGATGCATTTATGGAAAAACACACCGACAAGCATTTGGAACGAGAGAACGAGCTAAAGTACCTGGGGAAATTATACACGCTGATGGATGCGGTCCATTTCCCCCTTTCCTTCAATAAATTTCGCTACTTCGTTCTATTCAAAGACGATTACAGCAAATACCGACACGTTTATTTCATGCGAAAGAAATCGGAAGTTCACCTAAAGCTTCGATATATGTTACAAGAATGTAAAGTGGCTGGATACACTGTTAAAGAATTTCTTAGCGACAATGGAGGTGAATTTAATAATGAGAACGTCAGGTGTAGCCTACAAGGGCACGCCACAATAGCGGCGGTAAGTCCCCTCTTTGAGGAGTGGTTGGAGAGGCGCCACGGCGTCCTCACCTTCCGCCTGACACAGGTCCTCACCGGACACGGTTGTTTCGGGAGTTTCCTGTTTCGCATAAGGCGGGAGGAAACGCCCGGGTGTCACCATTGTGTGGATCGCCCGGAGGACACGGTGGACCATACGGTGGAGGTATGCCCAGCTTGGGCGGAGCACCGCAGTGTCCTCAGGGAGGCGATTGGCGGCGGCGATCTCTCGCGTCCGGCCCTGGTCCAGGCCATGGTACGGAGCGAGAGGGAATGGAAAGCCGTCACCTCCTTCTGCGAAGCAGTAATGCTCGCGAAGGAGGAGGCGGAGCGGGTGAGGGAGAGAGCATTGCGCCCTCACGCCCCCACTAGCTGCCGCAGGAGACGCCCTGGGCGTCGGGAGTCGCCTGCAGATTCCCGGCCACCGTAGGCGCGGGCTTGCGGATGGCGAGCAATGGGTAGCTCGCCGTCCGGTAAGGACCAGGCCCGGGTCGACGGCGCGTTGTGCTCCACGCGTGCCTCAAAGAGATGTCAGCACAAAGTGACGGGGGCCGATAGGGCCGACGCCTCAGGGTCGCGGGTTATTCCACAGAGAAAACCGTGGCCCTGGCACAGGCAACTGAAGGAACACGGGTGGGTTTTAGTCAGTAAAAGTCTGACACGCCCTCCCGCTCCACCCAGAGCGGGAGAAGTCATTTGATGATTTCCCACCCAAAAAAAAAGAAAAAAGGTGTAGCCTACAAGAAGCTGGAATAAGACAAAGGATCACGATGCCATACACGCTTCAACAAATTGGCCTCAGTGAACGTGAAAACAGAACCTTAGTCGAAGCAGTTCGTACATTGATGCATGCTCATGAAGAATCACTTCTTGCTACGTGGGCAGAATTGATTAACACTGCTGCTTGAACAGAACTGGTCAAACTTTAGAAAACGTTAAATCGCCATTTGAGTTGTGGTATAAGAAGAAGCCAACAATCAGTCACCTAAAAATAATTGGATGTGAATGTTACGCTCATGTTCCTCAACAAAAGAGGACAAAGCTTTCCAAAAAGGCTGAAAAATGTATTCATATCGGATATGACGGTGACGAGGGCTATCGCTTATTGAATAAAATGGTAAACTCATAAGATCAAGAGACGTTACTTTTAATGAGTCAGTACTGACGCCTATTGGCCCAGCCGGAGATTCAGAAGAACAACCCTCAGTAAAAATCTATTTTCCACTTTCGGCACCACCGATGTGTAATGCAAGGGAGGATGATCGCACAGAAAGCAGCTCAGATCGCACGTCAAGTAGCCCTGATGAGCCTAGCTCAACTATGCCTCTCACATCGCCGGATCAAGTTGTGAGTCAGGAAATAGAAACTAGCCAAAATGACCATACTGAACCATCTCATGAGGCAGTGGGGAAGATCATTTATAAAAAAAAAAAAAAAAAATTTATAAATGATCTTCCCCACTGCCTTCAATTTTCAGAGTGTTTTTTGTATGCCGATGACTTAAAGATTGCAAGGAAAATCCAATCATCAAATGATATTGCGCTTTTGCAGGATGATCTGAACAGAGTAAATGAATAGTGCAAGAATAATAAAATGAAATTGAACTTCAATAAATGCTACCACCTGTCATTTTCTAGAAAGCTTCACCCCATTCATTCGAGCTACTTTATAGACGAACATAAAATTCATGAAGTAGAAACTATAAGGGATCTAGGAGTTCTATTTGACAAAAAAGTTACTTTTATCCCCCACATCGAAAACACTATTAAAAAAGCTTCCAAAATGTTGGGTTTTGTGCTTCGCAATGCCAGGGGTTTTAAACAGATCAACACTAAAATATTGCTGTATAACAGCCTTGTACAAAGCATACTAGAGTACTGTAGCGTTGTATGGAGACCACATTACGCCGCTCATAAACTTCTCTTAGAAAGGGTCCAGAAACGATTTCTATGGCACCTTGCTTTTTCCAAAGGAAAAAGCAAGCAGCTGCCCTCCTATGTGTCTCGTCTGCAAACTTTCAAGATGCTCTCTTTATCGAATCGAAGAGAAGTTATTGATGCCCTGTTTCTGTTCAAACTCCTCAGGAAGCAAATAGACTGTCCGCAGTTACTAAGTCTCATTAAGTTTCGAGCCCCAAACCGCTGTCCTCGTAAACCCATTACTCCGCTCCACCCGCCTTTGCGTAAAACTGTCCTAGGTGCTAACTCACCTATTCCGAGAATGTGCAATATATTAAACAGTTGTAGTGACCTAATCGATTTACACCATGATAGCATAGGGAAATTTTGTAAATTAATTATTAAATACTACTCGCATAAACAAGGCAAAACCTGAATTGGAATTAAGTTAAGCTACATAATTATTAAACATTATTTACTGGTTTTTAATTTTAATTTCTTATCTAATGTAATTTATTTATAATTCATCACTCTATTTCACAATTTAATTCGATTGTTATTTAAATTAATTTAATTTATGTATGTGGTTTTATGATTTGGTCTCTTTAATTCTAAAATAAATTGCTATATTTGCAGTACTAATAATGTAAAATATAATTATAGTGCATGTGGTGTGAGCCTGTAAATAATTGCTACACTTAAAAATTTATATAGTGTACTTTTAAATGGAATGTAATGTGGAAGCAATTGTAGGCTAACCTATTATAAATAAATAAATAAATAAATCTCGACGTTCACTAGAAGCATCACTACCAGGATCACCTCCTTATGAAGATGCCCTAGATGATGATATTGATGATGAGACACCAGAAAACTTAGATGACTCTACGAGATAGAAATCAGATACGACCGCCTACTCGATTTGGAGATTATGTCATGATGTCAGCTGATGTTCTTAATGAGATCAATGAACCCAATACCTACAAAGAAGCAGTATCTAGTCCGCATAAAGGTCAGTGGGTCAAAGCAATGGATAGTGAGGTGAAATCTTTAAAGGAAAACAAAACCTGGATACTGGTTGATCTTCCCAGAGATAGAAAGCCTATAACTTGTAAATGGATATATAAAATCAAAACCAATGCAGATGGCTCACTAGACAAATTCAAGGCAAGGCTAGTTGCTAGAGGATATACGCAGAAAAAGGGCATCGACTATGATGAGACTTTCAGTCCAGTTGCGAAGATGACAACGATAAGATCGGTCCTAAGCGTTGCTGCAAATGAAGGTTTAAAACTCACACAGTTCGATGTATCAACTGCATTCCTGTATGGTTCATTGAATGAAGAAATTTACATGAATCAACCTGATGGGTATTCCGATGGATCGAATAAGGTGTGTAGACTCAAGAGAAGTCTATATGGTCTAAAGCAATTACCGCGATGTTGGAATAAATGTATGGTGGATTATTTAAAAACAAACAGTTTTTGACAATGTGATACAGGCCCCTGCCTATTTATCAGAAAACGTGGTAAAAACAAAATCATTCTTGCTCTCTACGTAGATGACGGCCTTCTAGCTGCAACAAATCAAGATGATTCTAAAGAGTTCATTAGAGAGTTAAAAAAAAGGTACAATGTCACTATAAAAGATGCAACATATTTTCTGGGATTAGAAATAAAGGAGCAGATTGGGAATATACGATTGTCACAGAAACACTACGCTCAGAAAGTGTTAGATCGCTAGATCGCTTTGGTATGAGTGACTGCAAACCCGTTACCACTCCTATACAAAAAGATGGACTGCCAGATCAGAAAAAAGAGTTGGTAGAACCTACGTCGTTTCCGTATAGAGAAGCTGTGGGTGCACTTGCATACCTGACAGTTGGAACCAGACCTGACTTAGCATACGCTGTAAGCGTTGTTTCCCGAACTTTAGACAACCCTTCTAAAGAGGACATTCAAAAGGTAAAACCTATCCTAAGATATTTAAAAGGAACTCTGGATATTGGAATCGTTTTTAAGAAGAGTTGCATAACTGGAATTCTGGAATGCTACAGCGATTCTGATCATGGTGGAGACCGGAATACTGGACGATCAACATCAGGCGTATTATGCTTATATTCTGGAGGAGTAATATCTTGGACAAGTCGACGACAAACATGTGTAGCAATATCAAGTACCGAAGCCGAATTGGTTGCTGCAAGTGAAGCGGCCCGAGAGATTGTCTGGATCAAAAGACTCTTTGGTGAAATTTCTAACTTGAAGGAGATACCGAAGTTAAAAGTTGATAATGATGCCGCCATAAAGATCTCACATAACCCAGAGTTTCACAGAAGAACCAAGTATATTGCAATAAGACATTTTTATGTCCGAGAACTTGTTGCTGATGGCGAAATATGTGTGGAATATGTTCCCAGCGAATTCCATATAGCTGATTTACTGACCAAAGCATTACATAAGCCACGGATTGTATCAATCACAGTGCAGATGGGTTTGATAGCGTAAGGGTTCCAAAAAAGAGGTGGATATTAAGAAGAGTAGAATTAAAAACCTGTTTATTTATACCTCTTTATTTTTTATAAACCTTTACTTTGTCATATTTAAATCCAAAGCAACCGTTCTTTACTTAAGATATTTTATTGTCACTGCACGCTACGTTCCTTATTTTAACAGTTAAAATTAGTTTTAACAAAATTTACCTATTTATCAGATGGATGTGACGGGGGCATTTTTATATGGGAATACTGATGAAGAGGTATATTAAGAATTGCCGGAAGGTGCCTTTAGTGGGAATAACAATATTGTTAAGTTAAATAAGTCTTTATATGGGTTAATAAAGTCACCAAAATACTGGAATGATAAATTTAACTCTGTTATAAAAAACAAGGTTTTGAAAGGTCTCAAAGTGATTGTTGTTGTTTGTATACTAAGCGTAACAGTGGTTCTAAAACATATGTTTTACTGTATGTTGATGATTTATTAATATTCGGAAACAACAAAACAGAAATATGTGACCTTAAGTCAATGTTGAATAATGAATTTAAAATGAAAGACTTGGGCTTAGTTTCAAATTACTTAGGTATAAGGGTGAAACAGGATTTAGAAACTGGAATTACTGAGTTGAGTCAAAAAGAATTACTAAGTCAAAAAAATTTAGAAAATGTTTTACAAAAAATTTTAATGCAGAATTGTAAAGACATGTGTACCCCTATGGATCTGAATTTTAATGCTAAAACATTAGAAGAAAATCATGATTTTGTAGTTGATAGGGACATTGAAAAGAAATGTAGGAAGATGCAGCATTAGGAACAAGACCAGACTTATGTGTTGCTTTATCAATTTTAAGCAGACATCAGAATTAAGCAAATGATGTTTTGTTAACAGTTTTAAAAAGAGTACTTAGATATGTTAAACACACTATTCATTATAAGTTAGTATTTAAATGTAATAGTAACGTGTTAGTGGGATATTGTGATTCAAATTGGGGAGGAGATCTGATGGATAGAAAGTCCACCACAGGCTATTGTTTTATGTTTGCCAATTGTTTAATTTCCTGGTGCTCAAAGAAACAAGCTAGTGTTAGTCTGTCTTCGACATAATCGGAGTACATAGTGATTAGTATGGCCTCTAGTGATGCCTGTTAGCTTATAAATTTACTGAAAGATTTTAATATTGAAAATGTTTGTCATGTTAAGATTAATTGTGACAACCAAAGTGCCATATGGTTGCTAACACTGATAATATTAAGCGCCTGAAACATGTTGATATAAGATTCCATTTAATTAAAGATTTGATAAAAAAAGGAACATTTATTTTGAAATACTTAAAAACAGCCAACATAAATACTTAAAAAGAGCCTTAGAATGGTCGTGGTAATAAAATTCTTTTAGTCTGTAAAACCTGTTGTTTGGCTTCAACTTTATCATGTTTAAATAAAATTACTTGAAGTGATTCGATAATCATTCGATACTTGTCTCGTTCATCTTGTTTACTAAGATAGTAAAAGTTTGTAGGTAGACCACAGAAAATTGAGAAAATTGTTTCGATTTCTGTGAGGTAGATGCAATTCGTTACGACTATTCGATTATTTGAACGTTGTTGGTTAGTGACGAATGTTTAAATCTGTTAATTAGCGGTACTGTGGTTATAATTTTCAAAATGCAGTGTAATATAAATAATGAAGCGTTGACAATATTATTGCGCTTCGTAAAAGTGGACGTAAAACATGTGTTTATACAAATGGACTAAGTGTGAGTGTTATCATTTAAATATTTCATGGTTTACTAAATATACATTATTATTTGTTTTAATAGGCGAATGATGCGAAAAGTGTTATGTGAAGTATTTTTTAGTTTTTATTATTAATAGCATTTAGTATTTTGCTAAGAGATGTCTAATAGTACATACTTTGTTCTACAGAAATACTGTGTGTATGTGGGTTCAGAGATGTGTTGAAGAGGGAAGCCTTGCTAGTCGGAGCGCTTATTTGTGAAAGGCTTATTTAAGAGGTGAATAAAAATGAAATAAATGGTTTCATACCAACCGGACATTTTGCTGAATTATTCAATACGTGATTATAAACCGTTCGAAGTGCACTCAACGCTAAAAAGGTTGCACCACCGAAGCCAAGCAAACAAGTACGTTTTAGTTTCTCAATAGTTTATCCTGTGTTTTGCCGTGATTATTTAAAAAAATAGTTTCTTTTCATAAAAATAATAATAAAAGAGAAATGATAAATGGTTTATTTCTGTAAGTGGGTTTGTACAAACACTTCAAATACACGTTTTATTTTGAAAAACTTAATGTAAACAAACTGACTTAAATAACCACTTATTAATAAAAAAAAAAACAAATTCATGATCGATTCTTAATGATTATGGTGAAATAAATCTAAATAATCAAAGTTTTTGAACATTTCACATGTAAAACAAATTGCTTCTAAGTTCCTTAACATAGTAGTGCACATCTTATTTGGCTGAAGAAGATATTATAAATATTCGTAGCGGTTTTTATCATTATGTCAAATATTAAAACAGAAAAAATTGTTTTTATTTTTGTTATGACTTGTAAGGCATTTTTTTTATTCGAAACCCTTTAACGCACCAACAACAAAAATAAAAAAGCAGTTTTTTTGCAAACCAAAATAAAAAAAAATGCAAGAAATTGTGCTGCATCTTACGAGATCAGAACCTGAGCCGGCTGCTCAGTGCAACACTTGGCGCCTACTGCTCCCTGCTAATATAAAATTAACTCGAATTTTAGCAATGTTATAAACTGGCCCGGTCACGCGCATGATATGTGTAACAAAAGCGACGGAAATATATTTTTGTCACATACAGTCGTACCGCGAGTTCACAGCAATACGTCTCTTAACCTGCCTATCCACTTTTGAACGCTTTCTGTACCTACACTATTGTGAATGCATTAAACAGGCAACTTTTTAATTTTAATTGTCATGAGACCTAGCCATATTTACAAGTTCATGTCGTTGTTTCATTTTGAGTGTTCCGTACGTCCGAATGAAAACCGGTCTGTCTGTCTGTTCGTCTGTCACAGCCAATCTGCTTCGAATCTCCTAGACTGCTAAAGTTGAAATTTGGTACACATATGAACCTTTGTGACCCAAATACGGACGTATTACGTAAATAAACGAATTTTTAATAAGTTATGTTACACTTTTGTTCTGAGGGTCACAAACATTTTTTTGGATAATTTTAAAATAAACCGTTTTGAAGTTATTTAAGAAATTATATGAAATTTGCCCATTTGCCACTTTTATCTACGAAACTACTAAACCAATTTTTTTTTAAATATCGAAATTAGTTCCTTACTTCCAGATTACAGGAAAACCTATAAGAAGTCTGTGGTCTTAAAATAACATGCTTAATCTTTCGATATTGTGCGCAAAAACAAACAGTTGCGGTTTGAATGTATGAGAGAACTTGTTTTTCAACTATAATGTCAAGTTTGTTCTTGACGAGCCGAGACTTTGCCAAGACGACCCAAAAACAAAAGCGGTCACACTACTTATCTTTTCATAAAGGCTCCCGCAAACAGCAGCGACACGACAGCGCGACACAAAGGCACCGCTCATTGCGCGACACGCGTGCCTTTGTGTCGAGCTGTCGCGTCGCGCCAGTGTATCGAGCCTTAAAGGGTTTCGTGGTACTTTTGACGAAACGCTTTAAGAAAAGGTAGGTGCGCCAGGTTGAATAATGCTAGGGGGCTCAAATTCTCAAAACAAAATATATTTAGCAGAATTACTTGGCATTTTCATTGGGGCGGGTCAGATGATGGTGCCAGGAGGTAGATAGTGGAAATATTGAGAGACTACTAGTGCACCGCTCAAGTCATCACTTCGTTGACTTTAGACTCATCAATTTATATACTGGACTTAAAAGTAAACAACAATAATACATAGTTTAAAAAAAACACACTTTTATCACGCACTTAAAATTATAAAATAATTTTATGGACGTATTAGTTCTTCTTTTATATCCAATGATGAAAACAAAATAGCTAGAGATGTGAAGAAGATATACATACGAGTACCTAGAATACAATTAACAATTTATAAAACAGTACAAGTGCGAGTTGAACTCGCGTGGAGATGGTTCCGTCCGATGATGCTACCCACCAAAAACACATCATGTAAAGTAGGTTTCCAAGACTTACTTAACACTTTGATTAGACTCTACAAACCTTACTTATTTTTATTTTTGTTGTTTGTGTGCAAATACTAGAATGCATACCAAATTTCAGCTTTCTTGGACTTCGGGAAGTACCCTAGCGGTTTTATTTTGTGAACAGACCTGCACTCCACTTCATGGGTTAGAGGGTGAAAGGTACAGTTTTTTTTTTGTTTTAGTGTGCAAATCCTAGCCTGCATACAAAATTTCAGGTGTCTAGGACTTCGAAAAGTGCCCTAGAGATTTCAAAGATAGAGTGAGTCAGTCAGTGACGAAATCGACGTATTTTGGGTATTCATATAATCCATAGTTTAGAAGAATGTTTTTGTTTTGTGTTTTTTAGTCTGCTAAGAATTTTAGCTTTCTAGCAGTATCCAAGTTGAATCTATAAAGGTATGAAAATACGAAGAAACACTTTGAGAAAAGGCAGATACCAGTACCCTTGCCTTTTGTTTTTGGTTCGTCTTGGCGAGGGGGTGTTACCGTGCTCCCAGATTCCCAGAACAAACTTGACATTGTAGTTGGAAAACATAATCCCATACATGCCACTTGCAAATGTAAGTTTATACGCACACTATTGAAAGATTTACCATGTTATTTTAGGACCATAGGCTTCTTATAGGTTTCCCGTAATCTGTTCTTTAGGTAATGAACTAATTTTTAAACGTTATCAAAATGTTGGTCGAATTTTTTTAAAAATAATTGTCAATAATTGTCTTATCATATTAAAATTCAATTATTTACGTTACACGTCACAGTCACAACCAATTTTGAGCAGTCACAACCAAATTTGCTGTGACAGACGGACATACACACAAGTGATCTTATAAGGGTTCCCTGTTTTTATTAAAATGTACCGGAACTTAAAAAAAAGACTTTTAATTGATTAATAAATCATATTGTTGCTTTTCATGCGTAAAGTCACTTATTCCTCATTCTAAGAATTCTCACTGTTGGCAACATGGATATTAAAAACTATATAATATTCCTTATAATCGCCATGTTAATCATTTCTGCTAACCTTAACGCCTTCTCGATGCAAGATTTCATAATAAAAACCTGTAGCAGTATTCTTGTCTGATAAATTTTTCCATGGTCGGTGTGCACCTACAGTGGAAGTGTGCTCATTAGGTAATTAATACGCAAACCTGAGCGGAATCATGTCATTGTTTGTTTGTTATAGCTTGCAAAATGAATACAGACGAACTGATTACGGCATCATCTTTGTTTTACGGAAAAGACGTTAGTGTCATAACTGAGGTTTAATAAGTCAATACCAGTCTATTGTTTAGGCAGTATTCATTAGTATTTGATCGTACACCGAAGTTGACAATTTACCCAATGAAACTGGACGCGATCATCACATCTAAACCACGTTCAAGAGCTGTCAGAACTAAATTTCCAACTAGGAAATGCCGATGCCATCTAGTTTTAAAATATTGACGGGTAAAATTTCATAAAAGATTTACTTACGGACAAGCATTTCATTTCATTTCAACACACTGATCTGCAAATTGCAGATTTAAACTGTTATTGTTAACATAACATAACACATACAATTTATTTTACATCTCAGGCTCTAAAACTTACCTCGGTCACTACGCCGCTGTGCCAAGACTTAGAAGGCAATATAACATGTTGGCTAAAACTTCGAATTAAGACATCTGCAAGTCTCTGTCTAAATTTAAAACTTGTTAAACAGATTTATTTTTAATTTAAGTATCAGTTAGGGTTATATTTTATTTTCTTTTCTTGTTCTTTAAAAATGTATTAACTTTAACCAGATCTACAATTTTTGCTTTGTGAACTTTTTTAGCTTAATTGTTAACTTGATTGGGCCCACAGCATGCACTTTCTCCTGTAAGTGAAGGAGTACATCTACTTAATACATTAGGTATGAAAGTAAAAGATTTTTTTTTTTTTTTTGTATAAATATATTAAAGATCAAACAAAGTTGCTTTCTATTTACGTGTAATGTATTTATTTTGTGTTATTTTTCCGTTTGTGTACCTAAGTGCTGTATGGCGTTCCAATAGGAGTATAAATAAATAAATATTCTGCTTGTGCCACAAACAGTACAGTTTTTTATGCAGTGTTTCCACCACAGATATATAGTTAATGTCAGATTGTGGCGTTTCATTTTCCATAGTGTGTAACTTTCTTAACGACGTTCACTTATTTTTGTTTTGCAAATTTGTAGTGATTTAAAGAACTCAGAAAGCGATAGTTTGACATAAGCATTGTGATTACATTTGCCCAACACCGAGCAGTTTGTCGTGCAAACAATAGCATATTTACGGGCATTGAACACGCGACTGTTAAAGACTGCTCACATTTGGCCGCACTATTGAGTATTTAATTTAAGCATAAATCATGGATTCTTCATGTTTTTTTCTGTGGAAGTAATTTTGTCCGACCACAGTGTTTTAAGTAACGGGAAACAGTTGATTGATTTACTAATTGTGATCGCCTTTTTTGATTCACTTACATTATTTTGGGCTTCAAACGATGATCGCTTTTTAATACACGAGCCTGTTTTTAACTTTCTGTCCTTTTTTCATGTGTCGCAGTTACAAGGCTAGAGTACATCTCAAGACGACGATATATTGTAGTACGTTAGCATATTATTTTTAGGAAATCAAAATGGGAACTATAAATATGCATGCATTAACTTATTCTAGTCCAGAGACTTGGTCGAATAATTGAGCAAATAGGGCATTAATTTTTAGGGATATGAGGAACAGGGTGTAAAGTTCACTCATACTCTCAGAAAAGGGAGGATCCTCCGACCAGATAATGTCGTATCTGGTGGGCAACTGCCCGATGATTGTTGTCGGGAAGTTGTATATATGCTATCTGCGCGGTAAACTCTGCTTGCGCGATGCAGGATTGATGCGTTTGTTCGCATGTGGCGGTGTAGATTCCGCCACACATTCAACTGAATACTCGCAGATGGAACAAATTTTGGTCAGATCAGATGGATCTGGTGACGGAACTGACCATGTGTGCTAGCCCTCGCATTATTGCAACACAACATAACGCAAAAATAAACTGCAATGATGTTTGTCCGTGCTTCATTTATTATAGCTGTTAGATTCCAGTTGAATACCAGCACTGAACATGTAAGTACTTCTACCGGTAATCAATGTAGAACAGGGTGTGAATAATGTATTTTGTAGGTAAAGGGCATTGAGCAGTTATCTTAATGGGTATAGTCTGTTTGGTGATAATTTCTACTTTTTTTTTTTTTTTTAGGAATGGCATCTCGCAGGTCAACCTATGAGGTTGTCGTCTGCTTAGACGGACTTGCCTGTGGTTGCCCTAATAAATTAAGGCCTCCAGCCAGGACTTAAACTTATGTACTAACTTAAAAACTAAGCGACAACGCTAAGGGCGCCCCCTGTGGGGTACGAACGTCGGCTTAGGGCGTCGCTGGAAGAGGGCAGCAAGGGACTAGCTGGATCAGGATTTGAGTGATTTAGGGACGAATTTAAAGCTACAGGCTCAGCGGCGCGGGCTGGCTCGAGCAAGGGTCGGGAGGGGTGATAATTTCTACCAAAGGCAGCGGCTTTTTACACAGCGATAGCAAATGGGATGGCAGACCATAAAATTTATCTAACCAAGATTATGTCAGGATTTTAAAAGAGACTGTAACCATTGAGTTTGGTTCGGCCTTTCTTGAGAGTGGTCAGATAAGAAACGCCGACCTCATGTAGTAAAAAAATATGATTAACGTGTCAAAGTGTTTGTACAAACCTAAATATAGAAATAAAATCATTTGTCGTATAAATGGCGTCAAATGAGCATGTTGCCAATATAATAATGCCGCTTCTTTTGGTGCAAAATATGATCAATCGGATTAGCTTTTTCCAGTATCGTAATTGTCCCAATCATCATATCATGATCATCATAATCAGCCTATAATGTTCCCACTGCTGGGCCATAATCCACCACGCAGGCCCAGAGCGGGCTTCGAGCTTTTGGTTCTACGACATGCTAGTTTCCTCACTATATTTTCTTCCACCGTGATGAATTTAAATACACAAAGTAAAGTGCCTTCCAGAGTTCGAACTCACGATCTACAACTCATAAGTCGAGACCGATACCACTGGGCCGCCACTGTTATTATTAGTGTATTGTCTCAATAGAGCATACAATAAACTTTATTTCTTGCAATAAAGGTACACAGAACTGTCGTGTCAACCATTATCTTTTAGGCAAGAACATGAAGTTGCCGTGGTGACTCACAATTCTTTTTTTCAAGTGTGAACCAGCTCTAATGCAGCCTGTGCTTGCACATCAATCATGACGCTTGTGCAACCGTCATTTGCTATTGTTAAATGCCTCTAGGATCAATTAGTATTCAGTTCCTGGTTTGCATAACCTTAGCTTATGTTAATATGATATGTTTAGTTTATGTGATAGAATTCACGACTGGTTATGTAATGGTGGTCATTGATGTTTCTCTTTTCTTAATTATTGTTAATTTGTTGACAAAAATAAACAATTGGATGATATGTAATGTTTATTTATCTTATGGTTTCATTAATGTAGAAGAAATATATCCTATCCTTATCAGCCCATAACGTTCCCACTGTTGGGACAGAACTCCTCTCGGTGAGAGGGAGTGGGCCCACGCGGGCCCTATGCGGGTTGCTACGAGATGTCAATTGTCTTAGATTTTTTGGTTCTAGGACAGGCGGGTTTCCTCACGACGCGCGACGTTTTCCTTCACCGTTTTGAGAACAGTGGTGATAAAATTATTTATACAAAGTAAAGTGCCTGTCTGGGTTCGAACTTACGACGAAAAACTCGTAAGTCGCGGCCGTTGCCACTGAGCCACCACCGCTATGATATGTAGATATGTATCGCCGACCCCAAATACATTAGGGGCAAGAGAATTATGATGGTCAACTCCTCAACCGAACTTGGCCGATCGAATAAAACATAAAAAAAAGTGAGGGCCTACAGTGAAGGCCTTCATTTATTAGGGCAACCACTGGAAAAGTCCGGTTAAGCAGACGTCAACATACTAGGTTGACCTGCGAGAAGCCATTTACAATAAAAAAAAGGTAGTTATTGCACGTCATCGGACGATGTCGGATGTACTCTTTCACTTTGTTTTATGTATGCTTGGTCCGATCGGCCGAGATCGGCCGATGACGTAAGTATGTACATACGAATATAGTTCGGCTGATGACGGCGGCGTTTGCCATTCCTCAGTAAAACTATACGTAGAATTTAATTGATTATTTTCTTATCAAAGTTATCATCTAGACATTAGATGATCACTTTAATTTACAAGTTTTAAGGATAACTTGAAAAATAACAGCAACACTCCAACACGCCAACAACTTTGTCTCACACGAATTGTTGATCATCATAATAAATAATGAGTCACTGATTATTAATTACTTTATAAAATCAGCCTATTATTGTCCCCCTGCAGGGAAAAGGCCTGTGCATACGGAGATTCCAACGTCAATGAAAGGCGAGGCCTTAACCACTTTTATTTGTGTATTTTATGTAAAACATTGGTCAGGCAGGAGCCATAGTCTTTCAATAGTTCTAGATAACCAGTCCACTTAAGCTACCGAAATCCAGAGTCCGATTTCTTTGTTTCCATATGAGAGCAGTTTATATACGTTTACATAGTTACGCCGTTAAATGAGATACCAGGGAAGGAACCGGTGCACTTTTGTTAAAGTATCTAACTGTTCACGGATAAGTCCAAGTCACATAAAAACATATGTAACAAACGGGTTATGAAGGTGAACTTCGTCAACCTTACAGATGAATCATTCGACGGAAAATTAACGAGGAGTTCCTCATTCTGCGATACTCGATCATCATCCACAGCCTGACTTCACCCACTGCTGAGCATAGGCCTCTCTTTTCTTGTGCCCATCTCCAAGCTCCCGTGCCAGCCTCATCCAGGCGATACTATGTCCCATCTATTTTTAGCGTATAATTAAATAAATAAATAAATAAATCTCGACGTTCACTAGAAGCATCACTACCAGGATCACCTCCTTATGAAGATGCCCTAGATGATGATATTGATGATGAGACACCAGAAAACTTAGATGACTCTACGAGATAGAAATCAGATACGACCGCCTACTCGATTTGGAGATTATGTCATGATGTCAGCTGATGTTCTTAATGAGATCAATGAACCCAATACCTACAAAGAAGCAGTATCTAGTCCGCATAAAGGTCAGTGGGTCAAAGCAATGGATAGTGAGGTGAAATCTTTAAAGGAAAACAAAACTTGGATACTGGTTGATCTTCTCAGAGATAGAAAGCCTATAACTTGTAAATGGATATATAAAATCAAAACCAATGCAGATGGCTCACTAGACAAATTCAAGGCAAGGCTAGTTGCTAGAGGATATACGCAGAAAAAGGGCATCGACTATGATGAGACTTTCAGTCCAGTTGCGAAGATGACAACGATAAGATCGGTCCTAAGCGTTGCTGCAAATGAAGGTTTAAAACTCACACAGTTCGATGTATCAACTGCATTCCTGTATGGTTCATTGAATGAAGAAATTTACATGAATCAACCTGATGGGTATTCCGATGGATCGAATAAGGTGTGTAGACTCAAGAGAATTCTATATGGTCTAAAGCAATTACCGCGGTGTTGGAATAAATGTATGGTGGATTATTTAAAAACAAACAGTTTTTGACAATGTGATACAGGCCCCTGCCTATTTATCAGAAAACGTGGTAAAAACAAAATCATTCTTGCTCTCTACGTAGATGACGGCCTTCTAGCTGCAACAAATCAAGATGATTCTAAAGAGTTCATTAGAGAGCTAAAAAAAAGGTACAATGTCACTATAAAAGATGCAACATATTTTCTGGGATTAGAAATAAAGGAGCAGATTGGGAATATACGATTGTCACAGAAACACTACGCTCAGAAAGTGTTAGATCGCTAGATCGCTTTGGTATGAGTGACTGCAAACCCGTTACCACTCCTATACAAAAAGATGGACTGCTAGATCAGAAAAAAGAGTTGGTAGAGCCTACGTCGTTTCCGTATAGAGAAGCTGTGGGTGCACTTGCATACCTGACAGTTGGAACCAGACCTGACTTAGCATACGCTGTAAGCGTTGTTTCCCGAACTTTAGACAACCCTTCTAAAGAGGACATTCAAAAGGTAAAACCTATCCTAAGATATTTAAAAGGAACTCTGGATATTGGAATCGTTTTTAAGAAGAGTTGCAGAACTGGAATTCTGGAATGCTACAGCGATTCTGATCATGGTGGAGACCGGAATACTGGACGATCAACATCAGGCATATTATGCTTATATTCTGGAGGAGTAATATCTTGGACAAGTCTACGACAAACATGTGTAGCAATATCAAGTACCGAAGCCGAATTGGTTGCTGCAAGTGAAGCGGCCCGAGAGATTGTCTGGATCAGAAGACTCTTTGGTGAAATTTCTAACTTGAAGGAGATACCGAAGTTAAAAGTCGATAATGATGCCGCCATAAAGATCTCACATAACCCAGAGTTTCACAGAAGAACCAAGTATATTGCAATAAGACATTTTTATGTCCGAGAACTTGTTGCTGATGGCGAAATATGTGTGGAATATGTTCCCAGCGAATTCCATCTAGCTGATTTACTGACCAAAGCATTACATAAGCCACGGATTGTATCAATCACAGTGCAGATGGGTTTGATAGCGTAAGGGTTCCCAAAAAGAGGTGGATATTAAGAAGACTAGAATTAAAAACCTGTTTATTTATACCTCTTTATTTTTTATAAACCTTTACTTTGTCATATTTAAATCCAAAGCAACCGTTCTTTACTTAAGATATTTTTTGTCACTGCACGCTACGTTCCTTATTTTAACTGTTAAATTAGTTTTAACAAAATTTACCTATTTATCAGATGGATGTGACGGGGGCATTTTTATATGGGAATACTGATGAAGAGGTATATTAAGAATTGCCGGAAGGTGCCTTTAGTGGGAATAACAATATTGTTAAGTTAAATAAGTCTTTATATGGGTTAAAAAAGTCACCAAAATACTGGAATGATAAATTTAACTCTGTTATAAAAAACAAGGTTTTGAAAGGTCTCAAAGTGATTGTTGTTGTTTGTATACTAAGCGTAACAGTGGTTCTAAAACATATGTTTTACTGTATGTTGATGATTTATTAATATTCGGAAACAACAAAACAGAAATATGTGACCTTAAGTCAATGTTGAATAATGAATTTAAAATGAAAGACTTGGGCTTAGTTTCAAATTACTTAGGTATAAGGGTGAAACAGGATTTAGAAACTGGAATTACTGAGTTGAGTCAAAAAGAATTACTAAGTCAAAAAAATTTAGAAAATGTTTTACAAAAATTTTTAATGCAGAATTGTAAAGACATGTGTACCCCTATGGATCTGAATTTTAATGCTAAAACATTAGAAGAAAATCATGATTTTGTAGTTGATAGGGACATTGAAAAGAAATGTAGGAAGATGCAGCATTAGGAACAAGACCAGACTTATGTGTTGCTTTATCAATTTTAAGCAGACATCAGAATTAAGCAAATGATGTTTTGTTAACAGTTTTAAAAAGAGTACTTAGATATGTTAAACACACTATTCATTATAAGTTAGTATTTAAATGTAATAGTAACGTGTTAGTGGGATATTGTGATTCAAATTGGGGAGGAGATCTGATGGATAGAAAGTCCACCACAGGCTATTGTTTTATGTTTGCCAATTGTTTAATTTCCTGGTGCTCAAAGAAACAAGCTAGTGTTAGTCTGTCTTCGACGTAATCCGAGTACATAGTAATTAGTATGGCCTCTAGTGAAGCTTGTTAGCTTATAAATTTACTGAAAGATTTTAATATTGAAAATGTTTGTCATGTTAAGATTAATTGTGACAACCAAAGTGCCATAATGGTTGCTAACACTGATAATATTAAGCGCCTGAAACATGTTGATATAAGATTCCATTTCATTAAAGATTTGATAAAAAAAGGAACATTTATTTTGAAATACTTAAAAACAGCCAACATAAATACTTAAAAAGAGCCTTAGAATGGTCGTGGTAATAAAATTCTTTTAGTCTGTAAAACCTGTTGTTTGGCTTCAACTTTATCATGTTTAAATAAAATTACTTGAAGTGATTCGATAATCATTCGATACTTGTCTCGTTCATCTTGTTTACTAAGATAGTAAAAGTTTGTAGGTAGACCACAGAAAATTGAGAAAATTGTTTCGATTTCTGTGAGGTAGATGCAATTCGTTACGACTATTCGATTATTTGAACGTTGTTGGTTAGTGACGAATGTTTAAATCTGTTAATTAGCGGTACTGTGGTTATAATTTTCAAAATGCAGTGTAATATAAATAATGAAGCGTTGGCAATATTATTGCGCTTCGTAAAAGTGGACGTAAAATATGTGATTATACAAATGGACTAAGTGTGAGTGTTATCATTTAAATATTTCATGGTTTACTAAATATACATTATTATTTGTTTGAATAGGCGAATGATGAGAAAAGTGTTATGTGAAGTATTTTTTAGTTTTTATTATTATTATAGCATTTAGTATTTTGCTAAGAGATGTCTAATAGTACATACTTTGTTCTACAGAAATACTGTGTGTATGTGGGTTCAGAGATGTGTTGAAGAGGGAAGCCTTGCTAGTCGGAGCGCTTATTAGTGGAAGGCTTATTTAAGAGGTGAATAAATATGAAATAAATGGTTTCATACCAACCGGACATTTTGCTGAATTATTCAATACGTGATTATAAACCGTTCGAAGTGCACTCAACGCTAAAAAGGTTGCACCACCGAAGCCAAGCAAACAAGTACGTTTTAGTTTCGCAATAGTTTATCCTGTGTTTTGCCGTGATTATTTAAAAAAATAGAGTTTCTTTTCATAAAAATAATAATAAAAGAGAAATGATAAATGGTTTATTTCTGTAAGTGGGTTTGTACAAACACTTCAAATACACGTTTTATTTTGAAAAACTTAATGTAAACAAACTGACTTAAATAACCACTTATTAATAAATAAAAAAAACAAATTCATGATCGATTCTTAATGATTATGGTGAAATAAATCTAATAATCAAAGTTTTTGAACATTTCACATGGAAAACAAATTGCTTCTAAGTTCCTTAACATAGTAGTGCACATCTTATTTGGCTGAAGAAGATATTATAAATATTCGTAGCGGTTTTTATCATTATGTCAAATATTAAAACAGAAAAAATTGTTTTTATTTTTGTTATGACTTGTAAGGCATTTTTTTTTATTCGAAACCCTTTATCGCACCAACAACAAAAATAAAAAAGCAGTTTTTTTGCAAACCAAAATAAAAAAAATGCAAGAAATTGTGCTGCATCTTACGAGATCAGAACCTGAGCCGGCTGCTCAGTGCAACACTTGGCGCCTACTGCTCCCTGCTAATATAAAATTAACTCGAATTTTAGCAATGTTATAAACTGGCCCGGTCACGCGCATGATATGTGTAACAAAAGCGACGGAAATATATTTTTGTCACATACAGTCGTACCGCGAGTTCACAGCAATACGTCTCTTAACCTGCCTATCCACTTTTGAACGCTTTCTGTACCTACACTATTGTGAATGCATTAAACAGGCAACTTTTTAATTTTAATTGTCATGAGACCTAGCCATATTTACAAGTTCATGTCGTTGTTTCATTTTGAGTGTTCCGTACGTCCGAATGAAAACCGGTCTGTCTGTCTGTTCGTCTGTCACAGCCAATCTGCTTCGAATCTCCTAGACTGCTAAAGTTGAAATTTGGTACACATATGAACCTTTGTGACCCAAATACGGTCGTATTACGTAAATAAACGAATTTTTAATAAGTTATGTTACACTTTTGTTGTGAGGGTCACAAACATTTTTTTGGATAATTTTAAAATAAACCGTTTTGAAGTTATTTAAGAAATTATATGAAATTTGCCCATTTGCCACTTTTATCTACGAAACTACTAAACCAATTTTTTTTTAAATATCGAAATTAGTTCCTTACTTCACGATTACAGGAAAACCTATAAGAAGTCTGTGGTCTTAAAATAACATGCTTAATCTTTCGATATTGTGCGCAAAAACAAACAGTTGCGTTTTGAATGTATGAGAGAACTTGTTTTTCAACTATAATGTCAAGTTTGTTCTTGACGAGCCGAGACTTTGCCAAGACGACCCAAAAACAAAAGCGGTCACACTACTTATCTTTTCATAAAGGCTCCCGCAAACAGCAGCGACACGACAGCGCGACACAAAGGCACCGCTCATTGCGCGACACGCGTGCCTTTGTGTCGAGCTGTCGCGTCGCGCCAGTGTATCGAGCCTTAAAGGGTTTCGTGGTACTTTTGACGAAACGCTTTAAGAAAAGGTAGGTGCGCCAGGTTGAATAATGCTAGGGGGCTCAAATTCTCAAAACAAAATATAGTTAGCAGAATTACTTGGCATTTTCATTGGGGCGGGTCAGATGATGGTGCCAGGAGGTAGATAGTGGAAATATTGAGAGACTACTAGTGCACCGCTCAAGTCATCACTTCGTTGACTTTAGACTCATCAATTTATATACTGGACTTAAAAGTAAACAACAATAATACATAGTTTAAAAAAAACACACTTTTATCACGCACTTAAAATTATAAAATAATTTTATGGACGTATTAGTTCTTCTTTTATATCCAATGATGAAAACAAAATAGCTAGAGATGTGAAGAAGATATACATACGAGTACCTAGAATACAATTAACAATTTATAAAACAGTACAAGTGCGAGTTGAACTCGCGTGGAGATGGTTCCGTCCGATGATGCTACCCACCAAAAACACATCATGTAAAGTAGGTTTCCAAGACTTACTTAACACTTTGATTAGACTCTACAAACCTTACTTATTTTTATTTTTGTTGTTTGTGTGCAAATACTAGAATGCATACCAAATTTCAGCTTTCTTGGACTTCGGGAAGTACCCTAGCGGTTTTATTTTGTGAACAGACCTGCACTCCACTTCATGGGTTAGAGGGTGAAAGGTACAGTTTTTTTTTTGTTTTAGTGTGCAAATCCTAGCCTGCATACAAAATTTCAGGTGTCTAGGACTTCGAAAAGTGCCCTAGAGATTTCAAAGATAGAGTGAGTCAGTCAGTGACGAAATCGACGTATTTTGGGTATTCATATAATCCATAGTTTAGAAGAATGTTTTTGTTTTGTGTTTTTTAGTCTGCTAAGAATTTTAGCTTTCTAGCAGTATCCAAGTTGAATCTATAAAGGTATGAAAATACGAAGAAACACTTTGAGAAAAGGCAGATACCAGTACCCTTGCCTTTTGTTTTTGGTTCGTCTTGGCGAGGGGGTGTTACCGTGCTCCCAGATTCCCAGAACAAACTTGACATTGTAGTTGGAAAACATAATCCCATACATGCCACTTGCAAATGTAAGTTTATACGCACACTATTGAAAGATTTACCATGTTATTTTAGGACCATAGGCTTCTTATAGGTTTCCCGTAATCTGTTCTTTAGGTAATGAACTAATTTTTAAACGTTATCAAAATGTTGGTCGAAAATTTTTAAAAATAATTGTCAATAATTGTCTTATCATATTAAAAATTCAATTATTTACGTTACACGTCACAGTCACAACCAATTCAAAGTCCGTCTGTCACAGCAAATTTGCTCCGAATCTCTAGCAGATTCGGAGCAAATTTGCTGTGACAGACGGACATACACACAAGTGATCTTATAAGCGTTCCCTGTTTTTATTAAAATGTACCGGAACTTAAAAAAAAAGGTTTTAATTTGATGATTGATTAATAAATCATATTGTTGCTTTTCATGCGTAAAGTCACTTATTCCTCATTCTAAGAATTCTCACTGTTGGCAACATGGATATTAAAAACTATATAATATTCCTTATAATCGCCATGTTAATCATTTCTGCTAACCTTAACGCCTTCTCGATGCAAGATTTCATAATAAAAACCTGTAGCAGTATTCTTGTCTGATAAATTTTTCCATGGTCGGTGTGCACCTACAGTGGAAGTGTGCTCATTAGGTAATTAATACGCAAACCTGAGCGGAATCATGTCATTGTTTGTTTGTTATAGCTTGCAAAATGAATACAGACGAACTGATTACGGCATCATCTTTGTTTTACGGAAAAGACGTTAGTGTCATAACTTAGGTTTGAGTAATAACAAGTCAATACCAGTCTATTGTTTGCAGTATTCATTAGTATTTGATCGTACACCGAAGTTGACTAATTTCCAGTTTCACCAATGAAACTGGACGCGATCATCACATCTAAACCACGTTCAAGAGCTGTCAGAACTAAATTTCCAACTAGGAAATGCCGATGCCATCTAGTTTGAAAATATTGACGGGTAAAATTGACATAAAAGATTTACTTACAGACAAGCATTTTATTTCATTTTAACACACTGATCTGCAAATTGCAAGACTTAAACTGTTATTGTTAACATAACATAACACATACAATTTATTTAACATCTCAGGCTCTAAAACTTACCTCGGTCACTACGTCGCTGTGCCAAGACTTTGTAGGCAATATAACATGTTGGCTAAAACTTCGAATTAAGACATCTGCAAGACGTCTAAATTTAAAACTTGTTTAACAGATTTATTTTTAATTTAAGTATCACTTAGGGTTATATTTTCTTTTATTTTCTTGTTCTTTAAAAATGTATTAACTTTTGTTTTTTTAGCTTAATTGTTAACTTGATTGTGCCCACAGCATGCACTTTCTCCTGTAAGTGAAGGGGTACATCTACTTAATACATTAGGTATGAAAGTAAACGAATTTTTTTTTTTTTTTTTTGTATAAATATATTAAAGATCAAACAAAGTTGCTTTCTATTTACGTGTAATGTATTATGTATATCTTTTGTTCATAAAGTTTTTTTTCCGTTTGTGTACCTAAGTGCTGTATGGCGTTCCAATAGGAGTATAAATAAATAAATATTCTGCTTGTGCCACAAACAGTACAGTTTTTTATGCAGTATTTCCACCACAGAAATATAGTTAATGTCAGATTGTGGGTTTTCATTTTCCATAGTGTGTAACTTTCTTAACGACGTTCACGTACTTATTTTTGTTTTGCAAATTTATAGTGATTAAAGAACTCAGAAAGCGATAGTTTGTCATAAGCATTGTGATTACATTTGCCTAACACCGAGCAGTTTGTCGTGCAAACAATAGCATATTTACGGGCATTGAACACGCGACTGTTAAAGACTGCTCACATTTGGCCGCACTATTGAGTATTTAATAATATAAAGCATAAATCATGGATTCTTCATGTTTTTTTCTGTGGAAGTAATTTTGACCGACCACAGTGTTTTAAGTAACGGGAAACAGTTGATTGATTTACTAATTGTGATCGCCTTTTTTGATTCACTTACATTATTTTGGGCTTCAAACGATGATCGCTTTTTAATACACGAGCCTGTTTTTAACTTTCTGTCCTTTTTTCATGTGTCGCAGTTACAAGGCTAGAGTAAATCTCAAGACGACGATATATTGTAGTACGTTAGCATATTATTTTTAGGAAATCAAAATGGGAACTATAAATATGCATGCATTAACTTATTCTAGTCCAGAGACTTGGTCGAATATTGAGCAAATCTTGTTTAAATCTCATTTCTGCTAACCTTAACGCCTTCTCGATGCAAGATTTCATAATAAAAACCTGTAGCAGTATTCTTGTCTGATAAATTTTTCCATGGTCGGTGTGTACCTACAGTGGAAGTGGCATTCATTCAACTGAATACTCGCAGATGGAACAAATTTTGGTCAGATCAGATGGATCTGGTGACGGAACTGACCATGTGTGCTAGCCCTAGCATTGTTGCATCACAACATAACGCAAAAATAAACTGCAATGATGTTTGTCCGTGCTTCATTTATTATAACTGTTTGATTCCAGTTGAAACCAGCACTGAACATCTAAGTACTTCTACCGGGAATCAATGTAGAACAGGGTGTGAATAATGTATTTTGTAGGTAAAGGGCATTGAGCAGTTATCTTAATGGGTATAGTCTGTTTGGTGATAATTTCTACTTTTTTTTTTTGGGAATGGCATCTCGCAGGTCAACCTATGAGGTTGTCGTCTGCTTAGACGGACTTGCCTGTGGTTGCCCTAATAAATTAAGGCCTCCAGCCAGGACTTAAACTTATGTACTAACTTAAAAACTAAGCGACAACGCTAAGGGCGCCCCCTGTGGGGTACGAACCTCGGCTTAGGGCGTCGCTGGAAGAGGGCAGCAAGGGACTAGCTGGATCAGGATTTGAGTGATTTAGGGGAGATTTAAAGCTACAGGCTCAGCGGCGCGGGCTGGCTCGAGCAAGGGTCGGGAGGGGTGATAATTTCTACCAGAAGCAGCGGCTTTTTATACAGCGATGGCAAATGGGATGGCAGACCATAAAATTTATCTAACCAAGATTATGTCAGGATTTTAAAAGGGACTGTAACCTTTGAGTTCGGCCTTTCTTGATAAGAAACGCCGACCTCATGTAGTTAAAAAATATGATTAACGTGTAAAAGTGTTTGTACAAACCTACATATAGAAATAAAATAATTTTTCGTTTAAATGGCGTCAAATGAGCATGTTGCCAATATAATAATGCCGCTTCTTTTGGTGCAAAATATCATCAATCGGAATAGCTTTTTCCAGTATCGTAATTGTCCCAATCATCATATCATGATCATCATAATCAGCCTATAACGTTCCCACTGCTGGGCCATAGACCACCACGCGGGCCCAGAGCGGGCTTCGAGCTTTTGGTTCTACGACATGCTAGTTTCCTCACTATATTTTCTTCCACCGTGATGAATTTAAATACACAAAGTAAAGTGCCTTCCAGAGTTCGAACTCACGATCTACAACTCATAAGTCGAGACCGATACCACTGGGCCGCCACTGTTATTATTAGTGTATTGTCTCAATAGAGCATACAATAAACTTTATTTCTTGCAATAAAGGTACACAGAACTGTCGTGTCAACCATTATCTTTTAGGCAAGAACATGAAGTTGCCGTGGTGACTCACAATTCTTTTTTTCAAGTGTGAACCAGCTCTAATGCAGCCTGTGCTTGCACATCAATCATGACGCTTGTGCAACCGTCATTTGCTATTGTTAAATGCCTCTAGGATCAATTAGTATTCAGTTCCTGGTTTGCATAACCTTAGCTTATGTTAATATGATATGTTTAGTTTATGTGATAGAATTCACGACTGGTTATGTAATGGTGGTCATTGAAGTTTCTCTTTTCTTAATTATTGTTAATTTGTTGACAAAAATAAACAATTGGATGATATGTAATGTTTATTTATCTTATGGTTTCATTAATGTAGACGAAATATATCCTATCCTTATCAGCCCATAACGTTCCCACTGTTGGGACAGAACTCCTCTCGGTGAGAGGGAGTGGGCCCACGCGGGCCTTATGCGGGTTGCTACGAGATGTCAATTGTCTTAGATTTTTTGGTTCTAGGACAGGCGGGTTTCCTCACGACGCGCGACGTTTTCCTTCACCGTTTTGAGAACAGTGGTGATAAAATTATTTATACAAAGTAAAGTGCCTGTCTGGGTTCGAACTTACGACGAAAAACTCGTAAGTCGCGGCCGTTGCCACTGAGCCACCACCGCTATGATATGTAGATATGTATCGCCGACCCCAAATACATTAGGGGCAAGAGAATTATGATGGTCAACTCCTCAACCGAACTTGGCCGATCGAATAAAACATAAAAAAAAGTGAAGGCCTACAGTGAAGGCCTTCATTTATTAGGGCAACCACTGGAAAAGTCCGGTTAAGCAGACGTCAACATACTAGGTTGACCTGCGAGAAGCCATTTACAATAAAAAAAATGTAGTTATTGGACGTCATCGGACGATGTCGGATGTGCTTTTTTTTTTTTTTTTTATAAATGGCATCTCGCAGGTCAACCTATGAGGTTGTCGTCTGCTTAGACGGACTTGCCTGTGGATTCCCTAATAAATTAAGGCCTCCAGCCAGGACTTAAACTTAAATACTAACTAAAAACTAAGCGACTACACGCTAAGGGCACCCCCTGTGGGGTACGAACCTCGGCTTAGGGCGTCGCTGGAAGAGGGCAGCAAATGACTAGCTGGATCAGGTATGATATTATTTAGGGACGAATTTAAAGCTACAGGCTCAGCGGCGCGGGCTGGCTCGAGCAAGGGTCGGGAGGGGCGTAGATTTGGGCGTCGCGGCGGGCCTCGGCGGCGAGGACGGTAGGACGGCGATCGGGTTTTGGGCTTATGAAGCGTGCTGGTTGCCTTACTACTCTCCTGCAGGAGGGTAGTGGCGTCGTCGGGGGCGATTAAGGTATGCCTTGGTCGGCGAATACTACTAATACGGGAAGGAGTGTAGCGGGCGGCCGCTGAGATCAAGGGGTTGGGGTGTTTTATGCCACAGTCAAAGAAACGCTTCGATAAGCGTTTCATGAACTGGTTTATGGTAGGCATTTTAAGATCGATGTGGAGATTTATATTACGGACATAGAAGGGGGCACCCGTGACCTTTCTGAGTAAACGGTTCTGGAGGGTCTGCATCTTATGGAGATGACGTGGGTGAGCGTGCGCGAATACAACGCAGGCATAGGTCATGATGGGACGGATGACTGCGGTGTAGATGCGCAGCTTGCATTTAAGTGACAGTTTGCAACGGGCTGTCAGAATAAAGTGGAGTCTACCAAGAGCGAAAGCGGCGCGCGCGCGAACAGCCTTAATGTGCTCTTTGAACGTTAAGTTTTGATCAAGGATCACGCCTAGGTATTTGGCTTGCTTCTCCCAAGGGATTGGCTTGCCGTACATAGTGATCGGACTGGGAAGGGGGGGTGGGGCTCGACGACGTCTCGAGAAGAGAACCGCCTGACTCTTATCGGGGTTGACCTCGATTCTCCATTTCCGGAACCAAGCGCCTAAGACGTTTGCGGAGGTTTGGAGAGTACGAGCTATAGCATTGGGACAATGACCGGTATAGTAAACGGCAGTGTCGTCGGCGAAGAGAGCCAACTGAGCCTTTTTACTCTGTGGGATATCGCTGGTGAACAGCGTGAAAACTAGAGGAGATATGACGGAACCCTGAGGGACACCGGCGCGAATAGAGTGAGGGGACGAGAGTGCACCCTCGATGCGATAGCGGAAGGTGCGATTTGACAAAAAGTCTCGTAAGATGAGTACGAGACGATCTGGCACTCCTAGTTGGTAAAGCTTGTATAACAAGCCGTTGTGCCAGACTTTGTCGAAGGCTTTCGCTATGTCGAAGAATAGCACACCCGTCGTCGCGTTACGCTGCATACCGGCGCACAAGTGCTCTACGATACGGTGGACCTGGTGGATACTCGAGTGTTGTGGGCGGAAACCAAACTGCTCGTTGGGAATGAGGCTCTTTGCTTCGGCGTAGTCTTTGAGACGCTTATAAATAAGCCTCTCGTAGATTTTGCCGAGAACGTTGAGTAAGCTAATGGGACGGTAGCTGGAGGGCTCAGACTTTGGCTTGCCTGGCTTTGGGATACCGATGACTGTTGCTTCTTTCCACGCTTGTGGGAAGATGTTGTTGCTCATGGCGCCATTGAAGATGGCGGTCATAAGCATTATTAGCGGGGCAGGAAGGAGTTTGTATACCTTATTGGTAATACCATCCGAACCGGGGGCCTTACGAGCGTGGAGCCCTTTAATGATGTCGTGCACTTCGTCTGGAGTGACGGGAGGCAGAGGATCATCAGGGTCTTCGACGGGAGGGAGGGAGGCTCTTCGTTCGACTTCAGCGTCGACCTTGTTCAGGTGAGCTTGGTCTACTGGTTGGGAGCTGGGAGAACATTGGGACTCTAGGCTGTCGGCAAGACATTCAGCCTTATCGGGACTGTCGAAAGCGACACTATTGTCGGGGCGGATGAGAGGAGGCATAGAGACCTCTTCTGAGGAACGCAATTTCCTCTGTAATTGCCAGAAGGCTTGATGAGTGGGCTCGAGTTCGCTGAGCATCTTGTTCCAGCCCTCAGAGCGAACCTCCCCTATGCGTTTCTTTACAGCACGCTGTAAATGGCGCATGTGGGCTTTGTTCGCGTCACAAGGGAAGGAGTCGTAGGCACGGATGGCCGCGTTCTTCTCGGTTATCAGGTCACGTACGTCAGCAGGTAGTTTCCAGCGATGGTCTTCCATCACCGGAACTTCCCGTGAACAATCCGTCAATACGGATTGTACGTGCTCTGTAAACGAGTCGATTGCGGCCGTCGTGTCAGCGACTGACACTAAGTGATCGGGGATGGTGTCTAAGTGAGGCGACGTGGTGGATTTCAGTCTTTCGCTTACTTTCCTCCAGTCGGTTATCGTCTGGGTCTGAGGGGGGCGGTTGGGGTCGATCGGGCCCGAGTAGGGTGCAAGATGCATGACTACAGGGCGGTGGTCAGAATTTAGCTCGTGGAACGTCTCAATCGATTGCAAACGGAGGTTCACATTCTTGAGCAGCGCTACATCGAGAACATCGGGAAGGTGTCGGATGTGCTCTTTCACTTTGTTTTATGTATGCTTGGTCCGATCGGCCGAGGTCGGCCGATGACGTAAGTATGTACATACGAATATAGTTTTTTTTTTTTTGGGAATGGCATCTCGCAGGTCAACCTATGAGGTTGTCGTCTGCTTAGACGGACGATGTCGGATGTACTCTTTCACTTTGTTTTATGTATGCTTGGTCCGATCGGCCGAGATCGGCCGATGACGTAAGTATGTACATACGAATATAGTTCGGCTGATGACGGCGGCGTTCGCCATTCCTCAGTAAAACTATACGTAGAATTTAATTGATTATTTTCTTATCAAAGTTATCATCTAGTCATTAGATGATCACTTTAATTTACAAGTTTTAAGGATAACTTGAAAAATAACAGCAACACTCCAACACGCCAACAACTTTGTCTCACACGAATTGTTGATCATCATAATAAATAATGAGTCACTGATTATTAATTACTTTATAAAATCAGCCTATTATTGTCCCCCTGCAGGGAAAAGGCCTGTGCATACGGAGATTCCAACGTCAATGAAAGGCGAGGCCTTAACCACTTTTATTTGTGTATTTTATGTAAAACATTGGTCAGGCAGGAGCCATAGTCTTTCCATAGTTCTAGATAACCAGTCCACTTAAGCTACCGAAATCCAGAGTCCGATTTCTTTGTTTCCATATAAGAGCAGTTTATAGACGTTTACATGGTTACGCCGTTAAATGAGATACCAGGGAAGGAACCTGTGCAGTTTTGTTAAAGTATCCAACTGTTCACGGCTATGTCCAAGTCACATAAAAACATATGTAACAAACGGGTTATGAAGGTGAACTTCGTCAACCTTACAGATGAATCGTTCGACGGCAAATTAACGAGGAGTTCCTCATTCTGCGATACTCGATCATCATCCACAGCCTGACTTCACCCACTGCTGAGCATAGGCCTCTCTTTTCTTGTGCCAATCTCCAAGCTCCCGTGCCAGCCTCATCCAGGCGATACTAGGTCCCATCTATTTTTTGCGTATAATTAACGTTTGGAGGGGGCATTTCTGTGGCCGTTGTCATGGCGTCCTGATTTTGAGTATTCCCAGTACGGAGAGAGTGAGAAATTTGAGCCGAGAAAGTTCCTTCAAACGGAGTTAGAACATATGTTTTTCATGGAAATACAGCAAATTCTAATAATTGAAAATGATTGATGATTATTAAACAAACCATCTTCTGTATGCACAAAACAGATTGGTTTGAAAAATCTTATTTGTGCTGACAATACTCTTTACTTTTATACACAGAGACCCGTGTCAAGGACCTGGCTATGCGTTTGGCAAGTTTTAACAATGTTTAGAGACTGATAATTGTTTACATCATTAGTTAAATTTGTTCCCAGTATACAGTTAGCATTTACATGTACTGGGAAAAATATTTTTGTTCAGTTCATGGCCGGGTGCGCGAATCTGAGAGTTTAAAAACACCAAGGTATAGGCAGTAGAGATGGTTGTGGAGGTCAGATAGACATCAGCTCCATTTAAAATACTGGTATTCAATTCAGCTGCATTCGGTAAGACTGGAAGCTGACTCAAATATAGTCAGAAAAACTCTAGACAGAAGAAGATGATGATGATAAGGATTTTTTGGATAGGTGATGAAAACTGATTTAGTACCAATTTTTTTATTAGAAACAGGTGTTGAGTATCAAGCTCCAGGTGTGCTGCTGGTGGTCTTGACTAAATGAAACTACAGTATATTTTGGTATATCATCATATACCAAAATATACTGTATTTCTTGACGTAGCTGATTACAATTATAATAAGACAACCGATGTGTGCGCACGCTCAAGGTGTCGGCGAGCGAGTGAAAGGCGGGAGGAACCCCCCGATCGCGGTGTGTTGTGTGGCCCGATGTGACGTCAGGCACAACAGGCAGGTAAAAATTAATACAGGTATGATACACACATACATACATAACATCACGCCTGTAATCCCAGAAGGGTTCGGCAGATATGTGTACCCATAGCACACCGACGTGTCGCCAAATATGCTCAAGTCCCATGCAATAGGGGGCGAGCCTATCGCCATCAACCGGGCACAAATCCAGTCTCTTTTACGGGCTGCTATTGTGAAATTCAATATAGAAAAACCCACTAACACTTTGCCCGACCCGGAAATCGAACCCAGGACCTCAAGACTCAGCAGTAGCTCTAGCGACCACTAGCTTCCTCTAAATATAATTATTTGAATAATCTGTTTTATCATCGATCTAGTTTGCGGTGTGATGATTATGAGCATGTTTTTAAGTGCTACCTTTTCACCTGATACAAATTACTTTTCTTCTTCCTTCTTACCAAGGGGTAATTTTACCCAGTAACTCCATCTAAAATACTGGTTTTCAGCACTAGACTGGACCTCAACGTAGTTGATAAAAGGCTACGCAAATTGATTGAATCCTACTTATAATACTATAAACGCGAAAGTTTGTGAGTATTGATGGATGTTTGTTACTCTTTCACGCAAAAACTACTGAACGGATTTGGATGAAATTTGACACACAGATAGTTTATAGCCTGGATTAACACATAGAGTACTTTTTATCTCGATATTCTTACGGGATCAAGATTTATGCGGGTGAAACCGCGGGGAGCAGCTAGTGATTTTTATTTACGACACGACACATGTCTATCACGACAAGAAAACAGGAAGTACTTAGTACTTCTTGTTTTCTTTTCTGATACTTTTGGATCACTCGAAAATTGTCAGAAAAGTATCATATTCTTACCCATGTTTTATTCTACTACAGATTTAATATTCCAAGATTTCCTTGATGGTTATTTTTTTGCCAAATTTACATACTTGTACATACGGGTTAAATGTACATATTAAAAATGCTAATCGAGATATAAGAACAAGCACAGCAACAAATTGCCGCCCTTGTATCAAATATTATCCTGTCTTGTTTAAACTGCCGTCACATCATCTCAGTGTTAAGCGCTAACGACAGTTTAAAACGTAGTTTGTGAATGTATGTTACTTCGTTTTTATTGTCGTCGTTTCGTCGTAATCGAAATTGTAGTTGCAGTTAGTTTATTTTACATTTTTATTATTTCAGAAAAGTTGCAACCAATAAGCCATTATTTAGCAGAAATCATAAAACATTTCAAGTGCATGTTGTCGTAATCCTAATTAAAAAAAATGTTTTTCCATTACTGAAATATTAATGGGACAAATGAGGCTATCTAGACTCTGGCCCTTATGATTCACTTTAAATACTTGAAATCGTTATTTAGGTACGACAGATTTATAACAAAGTTACCCTTTTTATTTTTGGGAGGGAAATCATCAAATGACTTCTCCCGCTCTGGGTGGAGCGGTAGGGCGTGTCAGAATTTTACTGACTAAAACCCACCCGTGTTCCTTCAGTTGCCTATGCCAAGGCCACGGTTATCTCATACGAACTACCCGCGACCCTGAGGCGTATAATAAAGATACCCGAGATTAGATCCCCGAGTCGGGCAAAAAGTTATTGGATTTTATTTTCGGAAATTGCGCAGTATCAGAGTCTGGATTTGTGCCCGGTTGGTGGCAATGAGCTCGCCCCCTATAACATGGGGCTTAAATATACCTGAGGAAATTTGCGTTTTCCTTATGTACACCTTTGCTTAATGGAATACAGGTGTGATTTTATTTTGTTACGTCATTTAAAAGTTTATTCGTGCACGAATTAAATTTTAAATGACGTCACAGCTAAAGATGCTGTCGATACGAACGGCGAGGCGCAGCCAAGGCAAAAGGTGCGTTCGTTGACGGAACAATACGCTACCACAAGTTATTTATTAATTAAAAATAGAAGAGGATGTTTTGGTAAAACACATGAAACTTACCTAATTCTATTTATATGCAGGTAGTTCTGATAACATCGAAAACATCATATAACCTAATCCTTTTAGTTTTGGTCGTATTATTAGGAACATGATTCAAAGGTTTTTCAAGCACATGTTGTTATTGTAGTGCATCGGAAAGTGTGTGTAAAGAATTAAATTTAATGTAGCGAAAATAGCATAACGACTGAATTCCCGGAAGTGTCAGGCAGAGGTGTAGCTATTGTACCTTTTTAGTGTTCCGTACGTCCTAATGAAAAACGGAACCCTTATAGGATCACTCGTGTGTCTGTCTGTCCGTCTGTCACATCCAATTTGCTCTGGACTGATTGAGTTGAAATTTGGTACACATGTGAATTACTGTGACCCAAACACGACGAAACACGGTCGTGTAACGTAAATAAACGAAATGGAAAATGGAGGGTCACTTTTAGCTTGCATCGCCGCATCTAGCTTTCATAATAAATAGAAGTAGGTATACCGATTATCTGTCCCCCTCCCGACCCTTGCTCGAGCCAGCCCGCGCCGCTGAGCCTGTACCTTTAAATTCGTCCTTTGGGACGAATTTAAAGCTACAGGCTCAGCGGATTATTTTGATAATATCAATCAGCTAGTCATTTGCTGCCCTCTTCCAGAGACGCCCTAAGCCGAGGTTCGTACCCCACAGGGGGTGCCCTTAGCGTTGTCGCTTAGTTTTAGTTAGTAATGCTAACAGTTTAAGTCCTGGCTGGAGGCCTTAATTTATTAGGGCAACCACAGGCAAGTCCGTCTAAGCAGACGACAACCTCATAGGTTGACCTGCGAGATGCCAAACAAACAAACAAACGATTATCTGTAACTGTCCGTAAGAAATACAGACTCGCACTTGATGTGATCTACACAGCCACATGCGAACAACGCTTCACACGGATAACAAAGAAAAATAGGCAAATTTCAAATTGGCAACTAATCGGCCGACTAGACTCTCTAGTAACACTCGCATAAACCTTTTTGCGCATAATCTGGGTAAGAAATGTAATTGTGACGTTATAGATTTTGCTATTTCAGACCACACCTGACAAATACTCAACGTTCCAGCCAATAGAATATGTGTTATGAAGCATTGGTATATCAAACGACGTGACTATAATCTGGTTAATGTAAATAAGTTAAGGGAATGTTTGCAAAGTGTTTCTTTTTCGTAACTATATCAGGTTGATGATTCGAACACAGCCTATATTATTTTTTGGAGACATTTACTCCCATATTTCTATATTTTCCGTTTCAGCCTATTAAAATTAGATTACACAAAATACCACGATGGGTCTCCCGTGGTATCAGAATATGTAGCAAGAATAAAAGCGATCTCCTGTGGCGTTACAGAAAATGAACAAGACAAAAAAGCCTTTTAAAATACACAGCAATTTATAATATAATAATATTAACTTAACGCACCGCGCTCAGAATAACTACAAGATCAAATCATCATCCAACAAGTTTAAAACTACGTGTGAAATAATTAACCGAACTTAATTGAATATGCCAAATAATAATTTAATTCATAGCAGATAGGAGATAAACTAGTGACGCATCTGGTGTTATGGCGACTGCACTTAACGACTTATTTGTGGATAAAATAAAACATATCACGAATTGCGATATACAACGGTGACTTCAAATATAGGAACGAATAGTAACTCGAAGTTTATGGCAACAAGCAATGAAAATGACATTAATACTATTAGTAAAACTTTGAAAAATTCGAGAAGTGTTGGTAATGGTCAATCTCTACCAAAATAATTAAACATGTTTCAAACAGCATTATTGGACATTTGAACCATATTCTCAATCTGTGCTTATAACATGGTACTTACATATTGTAATTAAACCATTGTTTAACAATAATAAAAAAACAAGCAATGCATGGAGTCTTAAATACCAACTGCGCAAGTAAATAATAAATAAATAAAAAATCTTTATTGTTATAAAAACAGGTTACAGAAAAATGTAAGACCCTGGCTCCAGAGCTAGGTTAACTACCATTTAGGTTACAATTAAGTTTTATGCAGCGAAAGGTGATGAAATTAAATTAAATTTAAGCACCAAAAGTAGTATTAGAATAAAAGCAAGCCGACAAAATTAGATTAAAATCAGGATTGACAAAAAATTAAATAAAACATTTATAAACAAAAATAATGTTAAACATTATTTTTGTTTTTAAATGTTTCAATCAAGGTATCAATAAAATAAAATTAAAACAAATTACTATAACAATAAAACAAATTACAATAAAGCCAATATTATTAAAAAGAAAACAAAATATAATTAAAAATAGGGGGAGCTGGTATGTGTGTGTGCGCGTTTGTGTGTCGGTGTGTGTGTGTGTCTGGGGGTGTATGTGTGTATGAATGTGTAAACACCAATTATTTGAGTTCTTATAAACTTACGGTGATTGCAACAATTTTCAGTTGCGTTGTAGTCGTGTGTCAGTAGCCAGATCTTTAGCTTCTATTTTGCTTCACGAGAATTGAGTTCAGTTCTCGCCGCAAATTCTCCTTTATGTCGGTTTCGGTTCAGTTGGAAGACGCCACTCCGAAGCTAGTTGACTGGTTTGAATGGCAAACTCGTAAACCCACGTCTCGCCACCAGTAACAAAGCGTTTCATGAATGTTGGGTCGGAATTGACTCGTTCAGCATGTCCTCAGCTTATCTTATGCGATTGAGTTTTTGGAGATAATTCAGGTCTTTTGGAACTAGCCGATCGGCAACAAGTTTCATACCCAAGTGATTGTATAAAATGTTACGGATCGACTCCTGAGACATAGGAAGTTCAGCGGATATCTCTCTCAATCTTGAATGAGGATTTTCAGTCAGTATTTCCTTCACTTTTGCGATTTTAAGTTCAGTTGAAGACGTTGATGGCCTACCAGAGCGAGGCAAATCTTCCATCACCTCTCGACCGCTTTTGAACGCTTTGTACCACTCATAGGTTTTCAATTATACCAGAAGGCGTACAAATATTCATGGATGTCATTGATACTAAAATTATAACATAATTACATTTTCCAAACGCAAATATTTCATACACAGAAAAAATATATAACATAAGTTTACTACGTCAGTAATGTAATAATTAAAACAACACAAAATGTCACATGCAATGTTAAATGGACTTAAACTAATCCCATAGGGAATATCAATATATAAATAGGAACAATGAGTACCAACTAGGTCAAGAAAAGTAATTACATTTTGTCTGCCAAAAATTCCGAAATGTACAGAATTTCGCAATAAAAAAAAAGCTATAGTGTTGCATACGCTTTATGCAACACTATAGTTTTAATCCTCAAGCCTACTCTAGCCTGTCTTAAATAAGTTTATGTTCAATTATTTAATAGAACTAGGCATGTGGTTGAATATGATTGGTGCCATGCAAAAAACACTTTTGGCATCAATGCTGTGTATACTAAAATATCTGCTCTATCTGACGACAGAACAATAACTTATGCGTAAGAAGGTCCCATCTTTTTACGTACACGTCAATTTTCTGTGGTCGAGTTTGTTTGTGATAAAATGATATTTTAGTAAATATGTCTGGATTTGTCTTAACAAATACAGCAATCTCAAAACTATATAAGAGTAAGCAAGGAAATTTAGCAATACCTGTTGACTCGTAGAAAACATTGGTATTCGTTTTATTTTAAGATTATTATTATCTTCCCATTTCCATAGTGAGGTTATTGACTGAGTCACAAAGTCGTCGTGGTTGTGATCATCAGTACTCTTAAAGGTCATAGTGCTGTCATCAGCAAACAGTGACATAGATTGACTTGTTACTTTTGGCAAATCATTTATGTATAGCAAAACAGCGGGGGCCCTAAGACGCTGCCCTTTTTTTTTGGGTGGGAAATCATCAAATGACTTCTCCCGCTCTGGGTGGAGCGGGAGGGCGTGTCAGACTTTTCCTGAGTAAAACCCACCCGTGATCCTGCGCCTGAGGTGTCGGCCCTATCGGACCCCTTCATTTTGTGCTGACATCTCTTTGAGTCGCGCGTGGAACACGACGCGCCGTCGACCCGGGCCTTGTCCTTACCGGACGGCGAGCTACCCATTGCATGCCGTTCGCAAGCCCGCGCCTACGGCGGCCGGGAATCTGCGGCGACTAGGGGCGTGAGGGCGCAAGGCTCTCTCCCTCACGCGCTCCGCCTCCTCCTTCGCGAGCATTACTGCTTCGCAGAAGGAGGTGACGGCTTTCCATAACCTCTCGCTCCGTACCATGGCCTGGACCAGGGCCAGACGTCCCCACGGCTCCCTGTTCAGAGTCTCCAGCGACTCCTCGCGGGCCAGTGCCCTAGCCCGCACGATCTCCACTCGGAGAAGGTCTTCGCCGCTCTGTATCCCTCGTACAGCTCCGCCTGACTGGCTTCCGTATCCGGAGGGCGGATACGTATTCTGTGGTGCCTGATGTACAGGCGTCGCGCAGCCATGCACGCCTCGCACTTAGCCGTCAGCTCCGGCGACCACCAGCACACAGGCGCCAGTCCGGGTTTGACCTGGGGCATTGCCACGTCACATTTTTCAGACATGGCCTCCCAGAACCACTCCGCCTCGTCATTGATGTCAGCAGGCCTGTCCGGTGGTGACACCTAGGCCTGCACGATTGAGGCTTCCAGGAGGAGCTCCCGGTTCAGCTGCTTCAGCGCCCACAGCGGACCACTCGGGGCCTGTCGGACCGGGAGCTCGAGGTCTGGGCGGAGACGTCGAACCGGATGTACCGGTGGTCGGAATAGGTATCCACCCCCTCTCCATGACGTGCCAGTCATTGACGTGCGGCAACAGAGCGGGGCTGGCAAAAGAAATGTCCGCCACTGATTCACCCCACATCCGAACATACTTTGGGACAGAACCCCAGTTTAGGACGACCAGGCCTGTCTCCAGAGCCCAGTCCTCCACCATCCTGCCCCGCGTGTCCGTGTACCGGGAACCCCAAGCCACGTTCCTGGCATTGAAGTCTGGCGGAACCCGACGACTACGACTCTCAACTCCGCCAGGTAGTTGTGTGACTCGGCGAGAGTTCGGCTCGGAGATAAGTATACCCTACCACGACTATCTCCCCGAACCGTGCTGCTACGCAACCCCATCCCCTATTGACGGCCTCGAGGGACAGGGTCCCGGCGGCGACCGACGAAATTAGGGCCGCTCAGGTCCTCCACCCAGTCATCCCTGGGCAGGACAAAGTACGGCTCAGCGACCACGGCGCGTTAATCGACCACTGCGCCATGCTCTGGAGCAACAAATCCCGAGCAGAGGCCCAGTGGTTGACATTCGCCTGGAGGGTAATGGGGCCATTACTGGCACTCCATATCCCTCCATAGCCCCTTCCCGAGCCCCCTGTGTAGGCCCTGCCACGACGGTTGCGGCGGCGACGACGGTGGAGGCGGCAGCGGCGGCGGCAGAGGCGGCGGATGCTGCCTTGACGGCGGTGGCACTGGGCTTGCCCCTGCCCCTGGCTCTGGCGGGTAGTGCGCAGGCCTTACTCCCAACCCGGTGATCGGTCAGCTGCCGCACATTTAAAGCAGTGCGGAGCGGCATTGCACGAGCCGGCCTTTTGACCGGGCTCACCACAGCGGAAGCAATGACGCTACACCTCCGAGGTGCATTGCACTCCCACTTGGTTGCCCACCTGGCAGCGGAAGTACCTCATAGATATGGGTTTAGCTCTGATGTTTGGGTTACTAATGGTGTCCCACGAGGCAGTATTCTTGGCCCGAGTCTCTTCTTGATTTACATAAATGACCTGTGCCAGCTGCCACTTATAAACGGTAAGATCTTTACCTACGCTGACGATACGGCTTTAATACTTCATGAGGGGACTTGGGACGAAGTCCGACGAATTGCCGAACTGGGACTGCATAAAGTAAGCCAGCTAAGAGCTAACTACCTCACTTTGAACCTTTCCAAATCAACATTTATTCAATTCTCCTTTTCTAAAATTAAACCACTCAATATAGATATTAGATTACATGTCTGAGACCGGTGGACCGTCATTGCTTCCGCTGTGGTCAGCCCGGTCAAAAGGCCGCCGGCCCGTGCAATGCCGCTCCGCACTGCTTTATATGTGCGGCAGTTGACCGATCACCGGGTTGGGAGTAAAGCCTGCGCAACACCCGCCAGAGCCAGGGACAGGGGCAAGCCCACTGCCACCGCCGTCAAGGCAGCATCCGCCGCCACTGCCGCCGCCGCTGTCGCCTCCACCGTCGTCGCCGCCGCAACCGTCGTAGCAGGGCCTTCACAGGGGGCTCGGGAAGGGGCTATGGAGGGATATGGAGTGCCAGTAATGGCCCCATTACCCTCCAGGCGAACATCAACTACTGGGCCTCTGCTCGGGATTTGTTGCTCCAGAGCATGGCGCAGTGGTCGATTAACGCGCCGTGGTTGCTGAGCCGTACTTTGTCCCGCCCAGGGATGACTGGGTGGAGGACCTGAGCGGCCCTAATTTCGTCGGTCGAGGCCGTCAATAGGGGATGGGGTTGCGTGCGTGGTAGGGTATACTTATCTCCGAGCCGAACTCTCGCCGAGTTACACAACTACCTGGCGGAGTTGAGAGTCGTAGTCGTCGGGTTCCGTTCCCTCCCCGTTTCATCCTCGGGACTTCAATGCCAGGAACGTGGCTTGGGGTTCCCGGTACACGGACACGCGGGGCAGGATGGTGGAGGACTGGGCTCTGGAGACAGGCCTGGTCGTCCTAAACTGGGGTTCTGTCCCAAAGTGTGTTCGGATGTGGGGTGAAACAGTGGCGGACATTTCTTTTGCCAGCCCCGCTCTGTTGCCGCACGTCAATGACTGGCGCATCATGGAGGGGGTGTAGACCTATTCCGACCACCGGTACATCCGGTTCGACGTCTCCGCCCAAACCTCGAGCTCCCGGTCCGACAGGCCCCGAGTGGTCCACGGTGGGCGCTGAAGCAGCTGAACCGGGAGCTCCTCCTGGAAGCCTCAATCGTGCAGGCCTAGGTGTCACCACCGGACAGGCCTGCTTACATCAATGACGAGGCGGAGTGGTTCTGGGAGGCCATGTCCGAAATATGTGACGTGGCAATGCCCCAGGTCAAACTCGGACTTGCCTGGCGCCAGGTGTGCTGGTGGTCGCCGGAGCTGACAGCTAAGCGCGAGGCGTGCGTGGCTGCGCGACACCTGTACACCAGGCACCGCAGGATACGTATCCGCCCTCCGGATACCGAAGCCATTCTGGCAGAGCTGTACGAGGGGTACAGAGCGGCGAAGACCATCTCCGAGTGGAGATCCTGCCGGTGTGATCCGCCAGTGCCCTACACTGGCCCGCGAGGAGTCGCTGGAGACTCTGAACAGGGAGCCGTGGGGACGTCCGGCCCTGGTCCAGGCCATGGTACGGAGCGAGAGGTAATGGAAAGCCGTCACCTCCTTCTGCGAAGCAGTAATGCTCGCGAAGGAGGAGGCGGAGCACGTGAGGGAGAGAGCCTTGCGCCCTGGCGACGGCATGCAATAGGTAGAGCGCCGTCCGGTAAGGACCAGGCCCGGGTCGACGGCGCGTCGTGTTCCACGCGCGCCTCAAAGTTATGTCAGCACAATATGAAGGGGTCCGATAGGGCCGACGCCTCAGGCGCACGATCACGGTTGGGTTCTATTCAGGAAAAGTCTGACACGCCCTCCCGCTCCACCCAGAGCGGGAGAAGTCATTTGATGATTTCCCACCCAAAAAAAAAGGGCAGCGTCTTGGGGCCCCCGCTGTTAATGCTATACATAAATGATTTGCCAAAAGTAAAAAGTCAATCTATGTCACTGTTTGCTGATGACAGCACTGTGACCATTAAGAATACTGATGATCAAAACCACGACCGACGTTGTGACTCAGTCAATAACCTCACTATGGAAATGGGAAGATCATAACAATCTTAAAATAAAACGAATACCAACGTTTTCTACCAGTCAACAGTTATTGCTACATTTCCTTGCTTACTCGTATATAGTTTTGAGATTGCTGTATTTGTTAAGACAAATCCAGACCTTTTTACTAAAATATCATTTTATCACAAACAAACTCGACCACAGAACATTGACTTGTACGTAAAAAGATGGGACCTTCTTACGCATAAGTTATTGTTTTAGCAGATATTTTAGTAAACACAGCATTGATGCCAAAAGTGTTTTTTGTATGGCACCAATCATATTCAACCACATGCCTAGTTTTATTAAATAATTGAACATAAACTTATTTAAGACAGGCTAGAGTAGGCTTGAGGATTGAAACTATAGTGTTGCATACGCTTTATGCAACAATATAGTTTTAATCCTTGTTATTTTTTTTTATTGCGAATTTCTGTACATTTCGGAATTTTTAGCAGACAAAATATAATTACTTTTCTTGACCTAGTTGGTACTCATTGTTCCTATTTATATATTTATATTCCCTATGGGATTAAGTTCAAGTCCACTTGACATTGCATGTGACATTTTGTGTTATTTTAATTATTACATTACTGACGTAGTAAACTTATGTTATATATCTTTTCTGTTTATGAAAATCAATTAATAATATTTGCGTTTGATAAATGTAATTATGTTATAATTTTAGTATCAATGACATCCATGAACATTTGGTCGAGACGTGATGGAAGATTTGCCTCGCTCTGGTAGGCCATCAACGTCTTCAACTGAACTTAAAATCGCAGAAGTGAAGGAAATAGTGACTGAAAATCCTCATTCAAAATTGAGAGAGATATCCGCTGAACTTCCTGTGTCTCACGAGTCGATCCGTAACATTTTAAACAATCACTTGGGTATGAAACTTGTTGCCGATCGGCTAGTTCCAAAAGACCTGAATTTTCTCCAAAAACTCAATCGCATAAGATAAGCTGAGGACATGCTGAACGAGTCAATTTCGACCCAACATTCATGAAACGCTTTGTTACTGGTGACGAGACGTGGGTTTACGAGTTTGCCATTCAAACCAGTCAACTAGCTTCGGAGTGGCGTCTTCCAACTGAACCGAAACCGACATTAAGGAGAATTTGCGGCGAGAACTGAACTCAATTCCGGAAAAAGCGTTTAAAAATGTTTCGATGATTTTATTATTCGTTGGCATAAGTGTATCGTTTCTGAAGGAGCATACTTTGAAGGCGATAAAATAAATTTGGATTAATAACTAACTTTTTGTGTATTATTGATATTTTCCCGGTACTTTCTTGGCAGAGTAGAACAAAGTCTGCCAACTGAATTTGAGCTCTCTAGCATTAGCATAGCATTATCCAGGCCGAAGCTTTGAGGTTGTAAAAGTACGACGAAACCCTTCGAGAAAAGGTAGGTTGTGCCCCTGTTTTATGTTTTCACAGGCTTCTTAAAATAACATGGTAAATCTTTCAATATTGTGCGTACAAACATACAGTTGCAGTTGAAATGTATGAGAGAACACGTTTTAGAACTACATTTGTTACACGAAGGTTGCGCTGACGTTCATGTTCGTGGTCACCAGTATAGAGTTATGAGGAACAGGGAAAAAGATGTTGTGTCTGGTGGGCAACTGCCCGACGATTGGTGTCGGGACATACAACGTCCCGATATCTTGTTACGCGATGAACTCTGCTTGCGCGACGAAGGATTTCACGTGACATCAGTGTGATGCATGTGGTTGTTTAGATGCCGTCACACAGATGCGAGTGTGTATTTTACGGACAGTTACGGATAATCGGTAAACCTACTTCCATTTATTATGAAAGCTAGATGCTAGGTAACATGTTTATAAAGAACCAAGACGAAACTCTTTTTATCACGATTTGACTAGCTTCATTTGTAACTAACATTGTAATAAAATCTTAGAAATCAATTTTAACCTACTTCTTACCGTCGTATGGAACTGAAACTTCATATACGTATTTAGTTCAGATGACAAAACTATGATTTGGTATCTTGGTGTAGGTCTGATGACGAAGTCAGGAGGTGGACAGTGGAACTCTTCAGTAGCTACTAGTGAACCGCACGAGTTTGGGCTCACATGATTCGTTTTGACGAGTCCAATAGAATGGGCTTGGTAACGAGTTTCTGATGCTGGAGCCAAGAGGTGATAGTGGAACTCTTTAGTGGCTCCGGGTAAACCGCTCAAATCATAACTTCGTTAACTTTAGACTTATCAACTAAATAAATAATATACCAGACTAAAAATTACAAATAAAAAAAAAACAAAAACGTAGTTTAAAAAAACACGATTTTATCAAGCTGCAGGAATACCTAAGCTTTCGGCCCATAATTTTATATTGCTCGTTTAAGCGAGTGACCAAGAAGGATGCAGTTGATCAATCCTAATCATAACTTCTTATCTAATATAATAAATGGGAAAGTAAGTTTGTTTGTTTGCATGTTAAGCTTTCACGCTAAAACGGCTGAACGGATTTGGATGAAATTTGCACACAGATGCATGACCTGGGTATTGACAAAGGCTCCTTTTTATCCTGGATCGCAGACGAAGTCGCGGGCAACCGCTAGTTTACAATATTTTATGTTGCGATATAGTCAACCTCGTAATTTATTCACAATTTTTTACTACAATGCCCTATAAATTTAAATTTCGCTATGGTTGAAACTATTTAACGGTCACATTTTTCTTGAAACCAAAATTAACTTTATTGTAACGTTTGATGATGTGCAAGTGAAATGGCACTTGCACGTCATAAAACGTCACGTAAGGTTTAATGCAGCCGTAGGGTGGTAAATCAATTACTAGGTCGACTACACCTACTTTGTTACATATCTGCCATCTTTTTATTACCAGCGCGGCAAAACAAATTTTAAAAGCTGCAACATCATGCCTTTTGGCCTCATACAGGACTTTCTGTTTTTTTATTTTCATTTCATTTCATACTTTTTTTTTTTGTTTTTTGTGATTGTGTTTAGTTTGTGAACTTCCTGTACGAGTCCCAATAAATACATTTTATTTATTTCTTTTTCTGGTTTATTATGAAAGGTTCTCAAACACCAGAAAAACAATCACTAATCAATAAGTCATCTGAATCATTGATCAATGCGTTTAATTCTTCTAATTAAAACTACCTCGTAATGCAACACCATTGTTTATGATATCCCTGTGGCTGTAATATGAATAATGTCGTCACAATGCCTGATCATGAGTCAAGAGGTGAATGCAGTATAAATTGTGCTATGGGCATGATGCAGGCGTCACTGCCCAGCCAAGGGTCGAACTGAGCTCACGGAAGATTGGTGAGTCTAACTACCCTTCAGTTATCTCTTTTTCCTTTAATATTTTTGTTTACTTTCTTTCGGATTGTAGTGTTGTTTGTTTAGGATATAATTACGTCATAGATTGAAGATTGTTCAATAAGTATTTTTGATGTTTGTTTTTTGTTGGTTCTCCTTTTGATTACCTATTGTTTACTTTCATGTGGTTGTTAATACAGCATTCTCTTTCAAATCATTCTTTGTCAAGTTACTGTGTTGGGACTTACTGAATCATTGGATTGTTTGAGACAAAGGTGCCGAGAATGATGTTTCAAATATGTTTAGAGACAAATGTGTTTGTAAGTTCAAGGCATATAATTATAATCTCGTTGTCTCTACTTAGTTTTTATCCGGCACAGTCCTTTTCTCGAGTTGTCTCTCAGTAAGAGATATCAATTCTTTTTAGTTTTGTTTTTTTACAAGGAAATCGGCGCCAATGTTGACATTTTGAAGTTGCGCAACTGTAAACCCAGGAGTTTAGTTGGTCCTATTAACTCCGGTACCTACCTAGATAGCAGGATAGATAAAACATGAGCTGTCAGGTCTTATAAACTACATATTATTTTAAGAATAAAACCATTTCCGATATCGTAAATAATTCGAAACTGTCAAAATAACGTTTCCGATAACAAACATCTGTCTATTTGTAGAGACATGCTGACATTAGCCCTTTTTTGCTGGCGCATCTAAACTAGATTCTTCAAGAACTAGTATCATAACATAGCATCACGAATGTAATTCCTGAAGCGTTAGGCAAAGTAGTACCTATTGCACACCCAAACTTCGCCAGTTATGTTTAAGTCCCATGTAACTGGTGGACTCCGGACTGCTACTGAAAAAAATACTCAGAGAAAAACCCAACAACACTATTCATTTCAATAGTTATAAAATTATAATCGTTTTCCTATCAATACGTTTTAACCTATTAATGTCAGATGCCACTTGTTTGCGCTTTAATGAAGATCCTTGCAAAGTAATGCATCGTAGAGATTACTTATTATAAGTGACACCTAAGACATAAGCCAGAAGTCAGAGGTTCAATGTAATAAATAGCGTTTATAATAGGTTAGATAAATTGCCCATCAAGCGTAGAGACATTGTAAATTATAAGTTTTAGCTTTTCCGCTATGTAAGTTTCTGATTATTTCTATTTTATTTCTGTAAGTGAAACATTTATAAGTAAAACATAACAACATATATATAACTAAATTAAATTACTAAATAACTAACTACCTGTACAAATTAATATAAAACACTCAGGCGTCGAAGTACTCGTCCGCGTCGCTGTCATCTGGAAACGTACCCAGAAGACTGGCAGCATTGCCACGCTGAATGGCAATGCTAATTCTTTGGCCAAAGAACAATTTCTATTTTAACTTTTGGGTTTTTTAACCATTGTCTACCTAAACAGTAGGTAGGTACCTAACATCTGTTATCTAGTCTACCGTAATACACTGTATCTTTTGAGACTTGGTTCATACAGCATTCATAAAAACGAAGGCAACATAATTCCTTAAACTATCTCCCCAATAAACTGTACGCTGGCCCATAGTTAAAAACTTTGTTCGATCACCAATCTTTTTTTCAATGTCCCTCTCACCGCTCTGGTTTTATTCGCTTTTCCTTAGCCCAGGCGGTCTTCATTTGGAACGCGCACCCTATGAACAGCAGGAAGGCAAACAGTCGGTTCTCTTTTAAAGTGTGGGTACTGCGCAGGCACACATTCGCAAAAAGTTGTCTGAATCATCCTAGCATTGATTTGTTGGATTTGTTTTTCTACGTAGGTATTTACATAATTTTATTTTTCATGACAAAGTATATTTTGTTTCTATGGGTCTGTATGTCTTTATTCTTGTTCAATTTTGTACCTGTCATGTTTTGTCTTTGCATCAACCTAAGGTAGACTGGTCGAAAATCCCTAATGCAATAAGTCCGACTTTGTGCAGTTATTTATTACTCAAGCATGAAGTGTCATATTTAAATAATGTGTCAATTAACGACATCTACAATTAAGTAGTAACTTGCCGTCGTTTAAATAATTTGCAAATCATTCGTTTTCCTGTTAAACTCGTTAGCATCTTGTATATTCTTTGTTCATTGTCGACTTCTTTGCTAATGGACTTAGCAAGGAAGCTCGTGCGATTGTCTCATTTATTTCAAACAGGCACATAAAAAGGCACTTTAGAACGTTAACATTTACTTTACAAATAGCATTGAATCTAGGCGATTTTAGATGTAGAAACATAACTCATCCGATTTGTGCTCTTGTCTTATCGGTCGACTCATCCGTAGTTACAACTAATTTTTAGTTATCCGCATCCACGTAATACATAGATATACCTATGCTTTGCTTACTTAAAAAAAAAAAAGGAATTGCAACTTTTTGAATATACCTATTTCATAATAATAGTATGTTTTTGATAATACGAGTACTATGGTAGTAACATTATAAAATATCTACCAATACTTAAGAAGAAAATGGCTTTTAAATATTGCGTAGCGTAAGGTATATAAGCTAGTGACTGTGGTACATGCTGATGCAGTAACAGTAGAGCCTACCCTAATGCCTACGATGTGGCAGTAGTACCTACCTACTGTGTACTCGTAGTTATATGCATTATGTAATGTATGCATGAGTAGTGTAGGCTTGTTTAACATCATGTGTTGGAGCCACTTATACTAAATAATGTCTTTATGGATCTTTGTTATGTAGTACATGCGAGATAAGTTTGACACCTTGATCTCATACTTTGACATACTTCCTAACCATGTACGTCGTATATCCAACATAAGCAGTGGTCCACGTCTTTCTTTGTATGTAGATCTCCTTGTGGTTTCGATTGGAGTAACTTTTCTATTATATATATGCACTTCTAGATTTTCTACAAATTGTTAATCTTTTTCTACACTGGCAAAATATACTTTAGTGGCGCCTCTAACTGTCTACCAAATGGACCGATAATGCCGTTTTAATATTTAATCTACTCGTCGGCTAAATCGTACTGGCAACTGTTTTTAGCCATGTTAATTAAATTCGAGGAAACTGATTTGTCTGTGTAAGATAGCCAAGATACTGAACTAGCTTTGATATGAATAATCAGATTCACTTCCGAGTCCAACTAAAATTTGGTACGATACAACCAACTCTCGTCTATTATCCTTTTCACTCTGTGAAGGACGACACCTGTTACATTTTTCTATTTCTACGGACTAAACTTTACAGCACGCGTAGGTTTTGTCGACAGATAGAATAGACAAAATGATAGACCTATTTTATTATTTTATAATTTTGTCTATTATTTTGTCGATAAAACCATGTTTTTATGATGGTCAAGGTATGCGTGCTGAGCATTGTATTTTAGTAACATATGGAAGTCCTGTATAATTATGAAGTAGCAGTCAAAAATTCTAATAACGAAATATGAATAAAAACCCACACGTACAGACGAAGGATCGTAACAATCGTTCCATTATCAGCATCACAATGAGACAATAGGTAATAGTAGTAATTAATAACAACGCCGGCTGCCCGTGAACCTCGCCAAACAATTACTGTCGCTCCCAACCATTGTCAGATTGTTTCATAATAAACAGTGGAAAAATTATTGATTCTAGATACAGTGTACGCATGAATTTATGTATTAACTACTTGCACTAGGTAATTGCGTCTGCAGCATTAATTGCTTTTTGATCCGAAACTGTAGGTACCTACACTCAGTTTAATTTGCTGTAGCAACAGCCAGCTTTGTATTTTGTGCATAATATTTTTAGTTGCGTCAATGTTGTGCGTAGAAACATCGCACGTAATAATTATGTGTTGGTAACAAATAAGTAACTTTTTGTCACGGGAAACCTTCAAAAGACGCCCGGGCTGTGGGGATAAGCCCGGGGAGTGTGGGATTTTTACCTCACTAAAACCACGCCGGTAATCACCATCTGGAACACAACACACACGGAAGGGGTTCCGTTACCTCTCAAAAGACCGAACCGAAATCCCCTGTGTGCACATCTCTGGGGAGACTGTAAAAAAAATTGTATGATACACCTTGCAACCAGGGTTCCTATTGACGTCTTTTATATAGGGTTTACTAAAGTAAATCATTGTCTTTTCCAGAACAAACACAAACAAAATGAAACAAATTTTCGCAGTTGCTTTATTATGCATGCTGGCGGTGTCATGGGGAAAGCCCACCTCCACCTACACAGACAAGTGGGACAACATCAATGTTGACGAGATCCTGGAGTCGCAGCGCCTTCTGAAAGCATACGTGGACTGCCTTCTCGACCGAGGACGATGCACTCCTGACGGAAAGGCCCTCAAGGAAACGCTCCCTGACGCCTTAGAACATGAGTGCAGCAAATGTACTGAGAAGCAAAAGTCTGGCTCAGACAAAGTGATCAGGCACCTGGTGAACAAGCGTCCAGAATTGTGGAAGGAGTTGTCGATCAAGTACGACCCCGAAAATATCTACCAGGTAAAGTACAAGACCCAGATTGAGTCCGTGAAGCAGTAAGGCACCGAGAAGTGCTGACGACTACTGACGAAGGTGTCGCTTAGTTAGTGAAGAACGGGTGGTGGCAATGTAAATTATGATCTGAAACGCAGTTACCAAAGCTTCGATTGGAGTTTATTGAAATAAATATGTTTTTTACCTTAATGTTTTGTAATTATTTTTTGCTGCTGTACCCTGATATGTCAATGTTTAAGAATAATGTTTCAGTTACTCTGATTGCAATCTCACTTTTCTTACGAGTAATTTAATTTTACCGATAAACCCACTAAGTCTGGAAGTGCGACTCTGACTTAAACATAACAAGAAAAAAATAAGAAACGCCTGCACAAATCATAGCTAAAAGTTACGTTTAGTCTTCTTTTGCTAGAAACTCATCGAATGATTCCTTGAATTTCCTGTCCTTGTCGTATTTTTCGCTGAGCTGCTCCCACGTCTCAGGGTGTCTGGCTATCACTGCCTTGATCACCGCCTTTATTAACTGCTGTTGTTTAGGGCTGCATTTTCCGCATGTGGTTTCTAGAGCTTCTGGAATTACTTCTGCAAAGTAAAAGTGGCGTTGTCAAATTCCATAAACAAGCCATGACACTTTCTCTATTAATAATTGTATTTAATTCAAAATTACTTGCAGTTTCAGGATAAATTAACTAACTGACCTATCTCAATGAATAACACTTCTAAGGAAAAAAAAACAATGCTAGCTGACAATCACAAGACAATATTGCTACCTACTAATAGAAAATTAGCTTTGAAGGGTGAACTTTAAGTCTTTTAAATTCAATTTCAAGCAATTAATCTTTGGTTTTAAAACATTTTGAAGAAATTTTGTTTCCACTGCAGTGCTTAGACAGACGCCTTTCTGTAACAAAAAACAAACAAAAAAACCACCAACCCGCACGGTTGGTGCTTGTTTTGTTTTTGTTGTTAAGAAAAACAATTGTGAACTTACTCTTAAAATCCTTAGCGTCAGGCGTGCAGGGTCCCTGATCGAGGAAACAATTGGAGTAGTTGAGGAGTATCCTATCGTTCTCTAAAAGGGGCTGCACATCGAAGCTGTCATACTTGGGGTCGTAGAAGTCTGCTGCCACTACAGCCATTAAAGTAGCGAAGAGTACACAGTCAGCCTTCATGGTGAACTGAATAGTGAAAAAAGAAATAGGTAATACAAGTAAGAGGGAATAATGGGGTCGCGGTTAATTAAAGCCGTGAGCTGCACTTACCGAACTCAGCCAATATATATATAGAAAGGTTATTCCAACTAAAGAAATCTTTGAGCTGTTGTGAAACCGGGGCAATGGGTATGTGTATGATACAAGTATCTCAAATTTCCAGCAACACAATATGTTAACATGAATTATGTTGTTGTGAAAAAAATACAATACACACACATTATTGCTTCAAAAGCTGCTCTAGATGGATGATATAGTTTATACAATAAAAAAAATCTACGATGAAATGGCGGCAGGTCTCGGGAACAATCTGCGACTCCCGCATTCCTCTTAAACTTTAGGAGAAGATAAATAAAACAATGGTTAGATCTGCTGTCTTGTATGGATCAGAATGTTGGACCACAAAAGGGATGAATGAAAGCCAATGTGGTTAACATGCAGCTGCCATGAGTATGATAAGAGGGATGTGTGAAAAAAAACAATTTTGTTGCAGGAATGTGTTAAGCTTGTTTTAAGGACGTCATAGTAAAACTGACCTCATTCTAGCTGGGAAAAGGCTGAACCATTGATGGTACAGAGCCGACAATAGCTATTGTGCTGAAAGATTTCCTTGAAAAATTGAGTTACATTACATCTCTGAAAAAGTTTAGACAGCCAAAGTACTTTAATTGCGAAATAGTTTGAATAGCGCCCCGGTTGGAATTTTGTTGAAAAAACATTCCGGAGTCTGCATTGGGAGAAATATAACAACGTAGGAGTTTTTGGCAGTGTTTGGTTGTGATACCTACGTAACTGCGGTGTTTATTGTATTGTGTGGGCCAAACAGTCTAATATTTAAACTTGTTATTTATCGAACACATTTGATGATATATAAAATTATTGTAGCGGTGTACGAACTCCTTCGTCCTAACAGACCTCTGTGATAGACTGTCAATCACGTGGCACTGACAGGAGCTAACAAAGAGGCCCCCGACTTGGGCACGTTAAGTTGTACAATGTGTGGCAAAAATATAAAAGTTTAACTATTAGTGGAAGCCTTTTCAATGACCTGACCCAACCTGATCACAATAGTACATTACTGCAGCGGCCGAATCGCCTCAGCCTACATACGTCCATCATCGCCAAGTAATGCGCGGAAATTCAAACTAGGTAAGTTAATAATAAATTTCTGACTCAATGACGAACAACGATAGATAATTTGTTTATTTTTCTTTTGCAACAGCTCTATGTTTTAAGCCGGTTCGAGTTTTTTTTTATAGTAACCTCCTTGGTTGCCACGAGTTGATGTATAAAGTTTTTTTTTTTAAATTACACGATAGATGTGAGTTTTCATACAGCCGAACCCAATATCGTATCTATCACCAATTTTGGCGTACTGGTGATAAGAACCTATCAACTTCTGGTTTTAACGTCCCAATAAAGTCAACGTATGCTCCTTATCAAGTTTGACAGCGACAAACAGTATTAAACTGCATAACATTAATAGCGATCTGTCTTTCAACTAAAAAAAAGGTTGTTGGGTTAGGCCGTTAATAACATTGTCGGCCGCCAAACACGACAGATATGGATTTTCATACTAACATTGCCGGCCGCTGCTTTGAATATATTTGACATGACAGCATTTTCGATTTATCTGAAAGAAGGTTGTCAAAATAATGCCCGAATTTCCAAGCATGTTTGAGAAAAGTTTATTTCACATATTATTTATTTATTCACAGTTCATATATTTACAAAATTTTTAGGCATATGAAGGCATTAATCAAAGTTCTTATTTAGAGATTTTCAATAAAACGCAAATCTCTGACTAGTAGATATAAATCCGTAGTTATCTATGGCGTACTTTCCCGTACTAGTGCAGAAATGACTACGCGTACGTACGTTCTATGTACGAGTATAAAGCACAAGTGTTCAATACACTGCATTGTGAACCTAAAAGCTGTGCAATAATAGACTCTTTAGAGCAAGTGTGTTCAAAAATAGTTAATAATACATGCCTGAAACAACCTCAATACGTGTATGATATCATGTTTAACACACGACATGTTCTTCACATGTCTTTTACCTATGTACATACAAGACTTGTCAAAACCCGGTAGCAAAACTTGTATTCATGGATGTAAACGCGGGGTTAACTTTAGGTACCTAAACGTAAGTACGGTACGTAAGTGGTAAGTGATGTAGTACTTCCATTGTTAATAATACACACTTATGTGACATGACCGCGGGCATTTTCTACGATACCCAAAACCAATTAATACATTATTAAGAGCAGTGGTGGCCCAGTGGTAATAAGCCCCGACTTACGAGTTGTAGGTCGTGAGTTCGAAACCAGGCAGGCGCTTTACTTTGTGTAAAAAGGAAAACAACGTGAGGAAACAGTCATGTCCTAGAACCGAAAAATCGAAGACATGTGACATCTACCAATCCGCACTGGGCCCGCGTGGTGGATTACGGCTCACGGCAAGTCTTCACGGCGAGAAAATTACAGAATCGACATGCTGTTTCCTCAGTCAAGGCACAGTTGTTTCTTCAACTCAAACTCACCTCAGTTTGTGTTGAGGAAACAATTGTCAAAGGTACGTCGGCATGTACCTTGAGGCTTCCATGAGGTAGTCAACACGGAAGTTTTAACCAAAACATGAGTATTTTTTCCGATTTTCATTATGTATGTGTTTTGAATAGTTTATTGGATATTGACGTATTTGTGACGTATCACCTCGACTCACACTCTTTCGAGGGACCTCATCTGACGACTATAAATACCGATTTTGAGGGTCTTCCGAGGAACGCCTTGAGGTCTCCTAGACGGAGTTGTGAGTTCAGTACCTTTCGAGGTTACGACTTAGAACATAGGTGTAAGACAATTTTGCGACTCTCTCTCTGCATGCGTAGCATGACCATTTCTATCTCTGCTCTACGAACAGAAGACAAATCACTTTATTTATTCATTTAAACTTTTCGAACCCAAAGAGGTACAAAGGCGGACTTAATGCCTTAGGCATTCTCTACCAGTCAACCAAGGGTGGTGAAGAGATTAGATGGCAGGTGCTTTAATTGAAGGGAACAATGATGGAAGAAAAATAACTTTTTATAAATTGTTATGTGTGATGTAAAATAGATATTGTGTAACTTATAATACACATACATACAAAATTATATACTTACAATACATATATATATGTATAAATTTAATGGTGAATGGTGGTGGTGAATTTTGACATCGCGGCATAGAATCTTTCTACAATCTATAATTTTTCTTCCGTTTCTATAGCAGCCACGCGATGCATGCTGTTTTCTGATCATATACTTACAACTAGCGACATAACATCAATATTATTTTTGAGGGTTCCGTAGTCCCTAAAAGGAACCCTTATAGTTTCGCCATGTCCGTCCTTCCGTCTGTCTGTCCGTAGCTCAGAGACATTTAGTACTAGAAGGCTGTAATTTGGGGTATCTCCCCTAAACCTAAAGTGGGGATGAATTATTTTAATGTCGTCTATCCCTTAGTGTGGGGTGTCGTTGGAAAAGTCGTTCAAAAATATTGCGGGTAAGAACTGACTATTTTTCGACTCAGGGATCTGTTTGCGAAGTATTCCGCTAAAGCTTTAAAAATTGCCGGTTAGAGTCAGGTGTACTGAGTCTGCCCGATAAATGATTGTTTTCGGTTACAAATTCACGGCAGTGTTCACAGACGAAGTTATAAGGAAAATTATCACAGCTAAGTAGGCTTTACAAGTTAGCGAGTAATAGTCGACCAACGTACATTTGCAGTTGGAACGTATTGGAGAACATGATTTTTAGTTACAATATTAAGTTTGTTCTTGGGATAAATTCATTCAACTACGGAACCCTTCATTTTCGTGGTTCGACACGCACTTGGGCGGGTTTTGTTTTTTGTATGTTACTTTAGTATTTATTTAGCACACACACCGCCCATAAACCTTCCTCAAGATATTTTCTTAACGATGTGATGGTGAAATCCGTTTTGCAGTTTAGCAGAACATACAGACAGAAACGAAAAGCGACTTTTTTAAATAGTATATTATTGTATAGATTAACATTGAATCAGGTAGGTTCAGTATATATTGGTTTGATGAACCAGCTGTCCTGAAAGTTCCTCCTGGATGCATGATCATGTCAACTAATAATAGTCCATGAAATTAGAATTCCGGCCGGTGCACTCTCTCTTTCCTCACTCTCATAATCCGATAGTCCTAGTAGATCCGGCTCCAACGTAAAACAACCAACTATATATGGTGTCATGAAAATGATGGTAGCGGCAAAGATTTAAATCGTTAGATTCACCCTACCGCGTCAAACGATGGTATCGATTCTTTTTCGTTTTAAAACCTCAGAGATACAATGACGCTGTGATTTGAATTGTTTGTCATGAAAACAGAATCTGTGAAATCATTATTCCTAGTATGGACACTTTTCCGCGTGACTAAGTACTACGGTGAGGACAAATCTAGCGATTTAAATCTTTGGCCAGCGTGGTTTGACTTTACGGTGTCAAAAACGCTCTCTAGGAAAACACACCACCTCACTTTCATATACAACGTTTTAATGACGTCAATAGCCGATAATTTGTAGATACTGTGTAGCGTGCACCGCTCTTACCTATAGGAAACGGTAGCTTTACGGACATCGACAGTTTGCACGTCGATGTCTGTTACTATGTATAAGTAATCGATGTATAATCGATTTCTGCCACAGCTAATGCATTACATCCAGTTATCGTGGCTAGGAGTTCTATGTACTGAAATTTCATATGCTCTCATGTATTACTAGAAATTTGAAATTCCCTTATCCAGGTTAAAATACCAAATATCTAATTTTTTCATTAAAATAATATCCATACTTTTTAAATATTTATATATTATATATTAAGTTTGTTTGCTTGTTACCCTTTCACGCCAAAACCACTCGACCGATCATCATGAAGTATTGCATATACGTCGTCAGGGGTACAGAAAAGGACATACGGTACCTATCTTATAGAAAAAAAGTACTGTTCTGAGGGATAGAATGATAACTTTCGACGGTCACAATTATTTAGGAAGCTAGATGGCGCTACGTGTCCTTTAAATCATTATTGAATTAGAAATTTTAGTAGTGGGTTATGACTTCATTTTTTAAATAAAAGTTATACTTTTTTTCTGTTTATAAGCTGGATCCTTTTTTATCCCGGTAGTATGTTTTCTTGGGATTATTTCCGACCTCCACGCAGGTGAAGCCGCGGGCAAAAGCTAGTATATTATAAATTCGAAAGTAACTAAGTTATTACTTTTTCCCGCTTAAAGCACTGAATGGCTTTCGATCTAAATTGGCAAGGAGATAGATGCCATTCGAAAAAAGGTATGTCCTTTTTTCGAATGGCATCTATCTCCTTTTTGTCTTTTTGTCCCGGTACCACGTCCCCGTGGAATAATTTTATACATCCACGCGGGTGAAACCGCCGGCAGAAGCTAGTCTTACTTGCCCGTCGGCAAAAATAACGACTTTCCATACAAACTTTTATCTCCTATTTAAATCCTGGGGTAAATAAAGTTTCTAAAATCCTTCCTTAGCGTTAACCTCCGTTGTATAGGAATCTCTTGCCTAGCGGATCAGGTTGAGGGTTTTAGTGAGTGAATTAATAAATGAATTTAAGAATTTTATTTAGTAGAAGATCTAACTTCTGTTTATCTTTTTTGTTTTCTGTTTATTACATGATCAACATTATTTCAGAACTTCTAAAACCAACGAGCGGAAAGCAGCGGTGGCCCAGTCGTATCGGGCCCGACGTTTTGTTTATTTAATTTCATCTCCACTGCTCTCAGGTGAAGGAAAATATCGTGACTAAACTGGTATGTCTTAGAACAAAAAATTCGAAGACCTACGACATCCAACAACGCGCACTGGGCCCGTATGGACCGGAGGCCTGAGTCCCAGCAGTTGGAACATTATAGGCTGCTTATGCTTATGCTAAAAACGAGTCAAACATTGCCTAAACACGGTTTTTCCTCATTTTCAATAATAAGCTATCCATGAAGTTTTAATAACGTTTATGTAATAAATAACCTGTATCGCTGCTCTCTCTCTCTGCGCTAATTCACTTTCCAAATAATTATGGAAAATTCCGGGATATCCTGTTGTGATAATAGCAACGGATAAACGACTATTTAAAGCAAACTTGACGGTGTTTTGATCAAATAAATCTATCAATTTATAATCACCACTCTGTGGTGTTTGGTTGTAAAAGGAATGAAGGCACTAAAGCTAGGTATACAACCACGAAACCGCTTAATTACTTTTACAACTGAATTATTGAATTGTTACATTCATTACATACAGTCAATGAATTTGCTTTTGTCCGCTGCTTCAATTGTCGGAAATTATTCCACGGAAACGTACTACAGACATAAAAATTGCCATATGTCTTAGCCAAGGTAAGGTCTATAGCTATATGCCAAACTTTATCGAAATCGGTTTTGCCGTTAGGCGTGAAACGGTATTAGACACATAGACAGATTAATTTTCGCATTTATAATATTAAGTATGGAATAAAAATGTGAATCTCTATAAATACTTAAATTTTAAATACCTGCTAACTACGTCAAGCCAGGTCAAGATGGAACACAACTGCATAGGAAGTGACATACGTAGTTGTATTTAAAGCCTTGTTTGTCATTGTCCATAAGTGCGCACTGGGCAAACACAAGTGATTATTACAATCTACAGACGTGAGCACGTTGGTAATAGGTGCATTATTATGGTTATAGGTGAAACAGCGACAGTGAGGTGCATATTGATGACCCTTGATTTCAATGATGATTAAAATACAATACTGATTCTTCTCAACATTCCCACTTCTACAATTCCACTTACATTCTATTTAAGCCCATGCAAATCACTTTGCTTTCTATGCTACCTACGTGTAACTCGTTCGAATTTATGTTTAAATAAAGGAAATATTGAAACGTATGCTTCAAAAGAGTATATACTATACATACCATTTATTTCGTCTAAGATCTCCATGTCAAGGTTTAAAAAACTTTGACGTCAAAAGATGACGTGAAAATGTAACAAAATGACACAAGTCAACTTACAGCTTTAATCATTTTTGGCGAGATTTTTATTAATTGTTATATTTGAATAATCGTTTGATTATGTCTTTAGAGTGTAATAAATCAACTTCAGGGGGAAAGGGGAACCGTGGGATGTTCATAGAAAGAGATCCAAAGATTGTTGCTGCTGGTATACCAAGTGCTCAGGCTACAGACACTGTGGGCGCTGCATTGCAACATTACCTGCTCAAAGATGAAGCAGATGCTTTATTGGGTGATGCCATCTTCCCAATGCCTAAGCCGCGCCCGCTTCCACCGCTCCGTCATCCAATACCGCGAGATATGCGGAATGCAGGCCCCATCGGGCAGGTTGCCAAACTAATCAATCCACCAAATAAAACTAAATTCGAAAGTCTTGTTACTGATTTTAAGGATACGGTGTTCGCATCTTATTGGACGAAGAATCTTGGAAAAGTAAAGGATCCCGTGCCAATGTTACCGGAAGGCTTCGATAAAGGAACCACATTTGGCAAACCGACGCCGCATCATGACCGACTCTATGATATAGCAATGCCTAAAGTTCCATTACCTGACAAAACACCTCAGTCGAAACGCGCTGGCGTTCAGGTAAATCGCAACTATTGTGCACCGCCTTATCGTTCAGATGTAACTTACGGGTATCGCACGACCGCGGACAAGCGGGGCACTCGCGGTCGATGTGCTGTCACTGATGAAAGGAATTTACTTGGAAAAGCAGATAGGGGGATAGTAAGTTCAATATACTCCAACTTTGCAGATACCCACCAGCCCAGGATTGGAGAGGTGTTAGCTCCGAATGACAATATTTACGAAGTGCCCAAAGATCATACTTACGGAATACTGAAACCTCCCGATAGTGTGAAGGATTGTTTGTCATTCTGCGAAAATAATAAGGGAGTGGAGTTTTTCAGAACATGCTTGAAACATCTTAACACTGTACGGAAGGGTTTGACTAAACGTGTTCTACCAAATTTTTTCAACACTTTTTACTCGAACCTTAAGTATTTTGATAAAGATGGGTCAGGTTGGCTCCCAAAGGATACAGTTTATGATATATGTGGTACAAAGCTGATACGATTCGATCCAGCACTGATAGAACCTCTTTTATCAATGTGGGGGGCATTTAACGGATCTCAAATTGAATATAAAATCTTTGTACGTGTTATTAATTACAGAGTGCCTTCTCCTGAAATACCTAAAATACCCGATCTACCAGAAGACTGCCTTGATTTTCGTACTACTTATACAGAAATGGTAAAACCAGGACAAGTACAGGATAGTCGTCGAATGGCTGGTCTACCCTCGGGAAGATATTTTGATCTGGATTTTCCAATATCTCCTGAAAGAATGTGTAAGGCAGACAGAATTTGCCTCCCACAGGAATCCGATGCTAAGTCTTGTTTATGTCCTAGCGTTTTCACGCTTCTTTTTGTTTCACACCGCGATATGTACCAGAAACGGGACCCAAACGTTATAAGATCAGTTTTCGAGGCAGCCGGAGAAAAGTTTACAGATGAATCATTTAACGCTATTTGGGATGAAGCTAAAAAACTTCATTCCGAGGGGTGGGTCTGTTATGAAACATTTCGTCGGACGCTTGATAAACGTACTTCTGAATCTTCGGAAGGGAAAGTTAAAACCGAAGAATAATTTTATTATTTATAAACGTTTCTTTATTTTTTACAACTTGTAATAATAAAAATAAAGTATTTGTAATTTTCATTGGAAATTTATAAAGAAGTTTGTAAGTCAAAATGAATATGTATTTGTTTTTATTCTTTAAGAAAATCGTTCCACGCCTGTTGGTATTTGCCTTCAGGGTCGTATTTAGCCACTAGTTGTTTCCAGATATCAGGGTGATTTTTCTTCACTTCTTGAGCCAGCGCCTTGCCCATTTGTTTTTGTCTGTCCGTACATTTCGCACATCGAGTTTCCAGGGCCTCCGGCAATTTTTCTGTAAAAGGCAAAACAGAATGAGTTAACGCCGATTTTGCTTACGTGAATAATGCTGAATGCAAACTAAACTGTTGGAATATTTTTATGATACGTATACAGGATTCCAACCTTGACGTCAAGTACCGACGGAATTCCGGTGTCCCTTCAACCCCAGTCGATTTTAAACTTGATTTTTTATTATTTTAAGGTTTACTATTGCTACTGTATAATATTGACTATTGCTAAAATATTGATAATATTTTACCATCAGAGACAAAATCACGAACTAGCAACATTACTAACATCATTACAAAAACCGAGCCATAAACATAAAAAAACCAAACTTGAAGCCCACCATTTTTTGCGTCAGTGCCAAGAGGTGTCAAGTGGGACCGAGCGATAGTGATAGTGTATTTATTGTGTTTTTTGTGTGTTATTCTTCGACAAGTGGATTTATATTCATTTATAAGTGCACAATACAACTTTTTAAATAATCGTTTGCATGAAACAATATCATAAAACATGTTTTTTGAGCCAATGTTATTTAAGTAAACAGAATTCGTTGTCATGAATTTTGTTGTACGAATTTAACGATTTTGCAATGAATTAGTACCTTTGTGATGTTAGTAATGACGCAAAACCTACTGATAATACATAATTTTATGTATTCTAGCCGTTATACAACAATTTTATTCGATATTTCGATAAATACTTTGTCAATGACGTCATTGTTTACGTTTTGAATTCTTACGATTTTTTATTATAATTAATTAGTATCTTTGTAAGGTAAAACTACTGCTAATTCATCATTTACTTTGTTCTTGTTCACTTTCAAATAAGATTCTGACTGAAAAAGTAAATTAATTGGCCAATAATGGATAAACCAGTTAGAATCGTAGTTGAAACCCAGTTCTATGTTTTCAATAGGATGTTTATAATACAAACGTACTATTATGAGTGTTGTTGATATTATCTTGAGTGGCTACATTCTTCACGAACCCGAAACTGTTTACATAATGTAAATAGCGGCAATATAATGGCAGCTACAGCGCTTTTTGTGAGCGGGGTCAGCGCAGGGTCAAATAACATCGCGAAAAGCGCATGCGTCAAGGATTTACGGGGGTTTCGCGAATTTCGCACTAAAGGATTGAGAGGTTAAATCAACATTTAATTTTTTTCATTACTTATTAAATTAGAGAAATTATTTTGAAAAAAAAAAACAATACGAATTTGGTTAATGTTATTGGGCTTACTAAATATCGCTTTAAAAAGCCTAAAAATCATATAAAGGCTGTAAAAAACTGAGAGTCACTTGTACTAACTCCCCGTCATTGTAATCTGTTGTTTTTTGTACTGGGCCATACCTGGAAACCTGGGGTTACAGAAATATTGACAAAATTCCGACTTTTATTAACGTTTTTTAACGAAAATTCGTTTTTTATGTTAAAACTCAACTTTAAAGACCCTCGAGACCCCTGTACCCCTGTAGGTCGTGGGGGTGCACAATGTTACAATGAAAACAGGAAATTTTCACACCAAAAACAAAAGGCGATTCTCAGTAATTATTACTTATTTGGATGTACTGAATGCTACTGAATGCGTAGTTGACGGCTATGTGAAGAGTCTTTTTACACCCTATATAGCCACGGTTTTAAGAAAACATTTTTTAAATCTTAGATTACAGTAGACAGCTACTTATGAGCGAAGTATGCAGTATGATTCAGACGCAGAAGAGAGATACGCACACAGACATACAGAGCTTATTTTTATGCAAGCATTTAAAAGGTAGGCAATTTCTTGAAAATACACTCTGTAAAACTAGCCTATTCGTACAAATATCTTAAAATTGGCACAACGGTTTACGAAAAACATAATTAAGGCATATGCCTAATTACAATCCATTCACAGTTACTTTACCTCTGACAGCAGCAAACCAATAGCAACCTTTCTGTTACGGTTATACAGTTATTAGTAAATTTGACAAACTTGTCAATGGCAGCAATCTAAAGAAAACCATATTGCAACATCAATAAAGATCACTGTGGTTTTGATAGTGATGCAAACTCAGGAGTAAAATAATTATGAACGGACTGTAGTCTGCCCGTAGGCCTGCCACCATAGATGAACAAACACTATAATGTGCTACCTACCACCCAAAGAGTATAATAATAACATGGCTGCCACCAAAAAAAAAAAAAAGAACTCAAACCACACAGGCTCAAAGTTCAAGTAGTTCATTGATCGATTTTTAAAGTTAACCTTCCTTACATGGCTTATAGAAAGTATTCTAGTAAACAACAATCATGGAATGTGTTAGAAGAACCCAAGGCGGCAAAGGTATGTTCATTGAGAGAGGTCCAAAGATAACAGCTGCAGGGAAGCCCTCAAAATAGGCCAAGCAGATACTCGCCAAACTATCAAACATTACTTGTTACAACAAGAAGTAGAGGCGCTCATTCGTGATAACCTGTTCCGAATAAAAATTTGATGGAAAAACCACCAAAACGGAAAGACATACGAAAAGCTGCTAGAATGTGCACTGAAGCTGCTAGTATTATAAATCTACCATCAAACACATTTCAATGTCTCCTACAAAAATTTAATCTATAAACTAGAAAGGTACGCAATCAAGTGCATATGTAATATTACCTGGAGGCGGTTACAATATAACCAAAAAGAAAGGGCTTTGTCGCACATGCGATTATGGCGCCCTAGTTGGTAAAAAAAAATCATACTTATCTATTTAACATAACCTTAGCATAGCTTGTTTGTAAAGTAATCTAGCTGCATCAGAAAGTGGCACAGCTAGAACACTATTACAGTAACCTTTCTCTCTAATCCTACAATCTAAGATATTTCTAATTGCCTCCTTGCGGACACACTCGGTTAATATGTGATAAACATTATTAACGGAATTAGTACAAAAAACACAGTTTGTGGTAGTTGATTTTGCCATTAGATATATAGTATCACATCTGTTCAACTGCTGATTATCTATCCTCGGTGAGTTCAATGGACGCGGTTGGATCGTTTTGTAGGAGATTCCTTTTTCTAGTGATATTTTATTAAAGTGCTCCTTCCAAAGCGAACAACAATCCTGTTTGTAAGTTAGCTTGCTTGCTGCTGCAAAATAATTTTCAGTACCGTGTAGGCTATCGGTGTTCCTCGAAATGTCGAGGTACACCGATCCAAGTGCTGGAGCGAACTTCTTGAGTCTTTGAGAATGACAATATTGTTCTGATGAATTGATTCTACATACGACAGAGCTTCTGCGATCGCAATCAGTTCCCCTCCCATTATATAAGTACACACTGGCATGAATTCGAAACTTCATTGAATTTCCTTCAAGCTCTTAGAAGGCGGCCCTCACACCGTCACTGTACTTAAATCCGTCTGTAAATAGTTTTAAGTAAGTCGAGTGTTCGACAGCAATGTAATAAATAAATAACTTTCTTAAGCTACCAGGATTGTAATGCCTTTTTGGTTCAAACCAAAACTATGGAAAAAAACGGTGTTAAGTGATAGCTTATAGTGATGTAATCATTAATGTAATAATCCCAAGTGATAATTTTTGCGATAAAAGTAACAGAGGGCTTAAGCAAAATTACATTCGTAACATTCGATTAGCGATGTCGCTAGTGGAAAAGCCAAAAAATGTATGGAGTTGACATAAAAGCTATCAAGATGTCACTTGATCGTAGGGCATTGCGACAAAAACATCGAACAAAGAGTTTGTCTTAAATTTTGCATCGCCTATGAAATTTCGTGTTCGGAGTCACTGAAAATATTACAAAAGGCTTACGGTGAATCGACTTTATCAAAAACACGTACTTATGAGTGGTACAAACAAAGCGTTCAAAAGCTGTCGAGATGTGATGGAATATTTGCGTCGGTCTGGTAGGCCATCAACGTCTTCAACTGAAGTTAACATTGCAAAAGTGAAGGAAATAGTGACTGAAAATCTTCATTCAACTTTGAGAGAGAAAGCCGGTTAACTTTCTGTGTATCACTAGTCAATCCGTACCACTTCAAATAATCAGTTGGGTAAGAAACATGTTGCCGCTCGGCTAGTCCCAAAAGAGCTGAATTTTCTCCAAAAACTCAATCGAATAATGAAAAAGTAAACATGTTAGAACGAGTCAAACCCGACCCAACTATCAGGAAACGCATTGCTACTGGTGACGAGACGTGGATTTACGAGTTTAACATAAAACTAGTCAACAAGCTTCGGAGTGGCGTGGCGCCTTACAAATGAACCGAAACCGAAAAAACCACGCAAGGTCGATCAAAAGTCAGTCATGTTGACTTTTGATCGACCTTGCTGGACGGAATTCTTGCCGGAAGGTCAAAAGAAAATATAGAATATTATTTGAGAGTTACGCGGCGTTTAAAAGGCCAGATTAGTGAAAATAAAATTCTTGGATTTTGCATCATGATAATGCACCATCGCACAAGGCCATCATTGTAAACGAATTTTTCAACAAAAACTCAACAAATACCATCCAGCAAGCACCATAATCACCAGATCTTTGTGGTACGGTTTACACCCGTTTTCGTTCGGTAGAAGACATAAACGAGCACGCGGCGAGAACTGAACTCAATTCCGGAAAAAGCGTTTATAAATGTATTGATGATTGGATTATTCGTTGGCATGTATCGTTTCTGAAGGAGCATACTTTGAAGGCGAAAAAATGAATTTGGATAATTAGCTAACATTTTGTGGATTATTGATATTTTCCCGGTACTTTCTTTACAGAGTATGTATGTATTCCAAGCACTCCCCAGAAGTAATTAGACGAGCTTTACAGTCGGTCGCCGAGCTCATAACCGACGAAAACTTTAATAAAATATGAGACGAGGCAAAGAAATATTATTCTCAGGGATGGGTTTCACATGCAACATTTAGAAAAGCTTTGTTTCAGGATCGTGATTCATGATTAAACAATTAATTGGATGAAATAACTATTAAATGTTATTATTTTATATCCCCTGTTAAAAAGAAACAGGTTCCTAATACTTGCCTATACGACTCATAAGCAATTTTAATCTTTTTTACGTGATTATTATTTTAAAACTTATAATAAATTGTTGATTTTACTTAACACTCAGACCTCGTTGGTCTAGTGGTCGCAATCGCTACTGCTGAGCATGAGGTTCTGGGTTCGATTCCTAGGTCGGGCAACGTGTTATTGGGTTTTTCTATCTGGAATTTCTCAGTAGCAGCCCGAAGTCTGGATTTGTGCCCGGTAGATGGCAATAGGCTCGCCCCCAATTACATGGGACTTAAACATAACTGGCGAAATGTGGGTGTACTATAGGTACACCTCTGCCCAACCCTTCGGGGAAACAAGGCGTGATGTTATGTTATGTTTACTCAGACTCTAAGAAAGTTAAACGGACTTGTTTAACTTTCTTAGAGTCTGATTTTGGATTTTGGATTTTGTTGGTGATGGGTTCCATGTTTAAGCCACGATGGAGGGTTCTTTTCTTATTTATCAGGGCTCATTGTACAGCCCCACAGTTGGATGCTATATACCCATATTGGCATAGCATAAGAATTTGCTTAGATAATAAAATTTTGTTATGTATCGATAGGCAGGAACCCCGTCCAATCAACCAATACTTGTTTTTTAAACTCATATCTAAATCCTGTCTTTACTTTTTGACGTGCGCTTTCCAGCGCAGTTCCAGTTACAAGTTTACACTTAGTTTGTAGAATACAATAATATTTACAATAATGAATTTGTATTAGATTACACTTAGAACTTGCTTTCTTACCTTTAACTTGTTTTACTTCTGGAGTGCAGGGTCCCTTGCCCAGCAAGCACTTGGCATATGAGTTCAGTAATCTCTCATTGGTCAGAACACTTGAGATGTCGAAGTCATCGTTGACAGACTCGTACTTATCTTGTGCGAGCACTCCGAGAGCGAAGCAAAGTGTGAGCAGAACTACTTTCATGATTACTAGCTTAACAAGACAAACAGGTGAACCTCGAGCACAGTCTAACAGCTGAGTGGTTTAATCGTCGATGTGTCTTATATTTATACCAACTAATAAATGCTTTATTTCTTAGAACAGACCGGAGTATGACAAATATGTCGCCACTAATTATGCATATTACCACGATAATTGTCAGTTCAATAAAGATTTTTTGCCGCATATTTAATGATCAAACGCAAGCATTTAATAGAAATCTTTTAAGACGCTCATGACTCAAGCAGAGTACATCCCTACGAGGCTGAGTGTCAGGACCGCGGGTGTAGAATATGAATGGTAAGCAAGTGAAACTATGAAAATTTTTATTATCTTACTCTAATCCTTACACTAACAAAAATTTAAAATATAAATTTTAATAAATAGTAAATGCATTCTCCATGTTTTAGCGATGTACACATTAAACAGTTCCATTAGTATGATCCATCCGTGACAGAGACAGTCATAATTTGCCAGATACACAACATTATGTACTTTTTTAAGTTGTCTATTGCACCACTAACGCTAACACTATTTAAAACATCGTTTTGTTTCTGTCAATTGCTTGAATATGTTATAGACAGAACGATGATTTAAATTCGTTTAGCGTAAATGTGTTTAGTGATTTTTTCTGCAAGCCGGGCTTTAATTTGAATTAATATTATATTTAATAACATAACGGTGTCACCGTACTGGTCTGTTCTGACCTGATAGATAGTGATAATGAGTCACTGATGAGAAACGTTCATTAACATTTAACAGCTCAGAAATTAAGCGTCTTTACTGTTTTAGATTATATCAGTGAGCGGGGACTTAAAACCACCTTCATAGATGTTACAGAATTATAAATGTTACATTTTGAATTGATAAGAGAATCAAATCACACTTATAAATGTGTTAGCCCAAACAATTACAAGAGTGTAACACTAATATTTTTGTAACAGATATAATAGTGTTAACAGTGTTAATAAGTGTAACAGGTAACGCGGCGTTGCGTTGCAATTCCGACTGGATTGCGGCTGTTTTGGCAACGCCACGTCTGTCTGTCAGCCTCGCGTTGTTGTGGTACCTTGGTTAAAACTGCTTCTTTATGCTACACATATTAACATTCATTATTAGGAATAAAAGATTACATTTTGATTCTGTAACAATATTGTGTCTGTTATATGTAATGTGTTTCTTTTAAAACAGTTTTAGAAAACTGTGTTAAAACACTTATTACGGTTAACGTTAACGTCCCTGTCACTGAGGATCCGGAAACAGGTCGGTTGCTAATTTCCAGTGACTAAGAAGGTGTAGAGGGCATCTCTGTTGGAGCGGTCAGGGTTGTACTTGTCGAGTAGCTCCAGGAAGCGAGGCTCGCTCTTAGATCTGATGCCGAGGAGCAGCTGGCGGACGATCGTTTTCTGTTTAGGGTTGCAGCGACCACACGCGGTGGACAACGTCTCTGGCAGTATACCTGGAACAATAGTGATGGGAAGATTTTAATTTATGTTGGTGATACGAAACGATATTGTCCAACTATGGGGTAGAGTCATTGGTGTGAGTTGTAGATTATTGTATGCTTAATTTTGTATTTATAGTAGTTGCTTAGAATTTCTTTGTTGACACAGTATTATGGTATAAATGGAGCCATTTGAATTCAACATGCGTTTTGTGGGACTACCTACGACTTAATTATTTGATTCCGGCCTAAAAAAGGCCCCCAAATATGTTAGATGCCAACCAAAACCCAACGCTCAGGTTGTTATAGAATCCGCTCATACTTGACAACCTGAGCGATTTACTTTAGGCATTTTAGATGTTTAAAAACGACGATAAATATGTTAATGTTATTCAATTGTTTTCCAGTTAATGAGATGTAAACAAATACTTTGAGGTATTTAATGAAGCGAGTCTGTAATGTTTTATTTAATCATGTCGTTAGTTACCTACTTCCGTGCATAGTATCTATTATGGACTTAAAGTTTTCCTACAAACTGTTAAGACACTGGCGCTGTATGTTGTCTTTATAACATAATTGCTAATTCTATACAAGTTTGTGGTAGCGGAAAAACAGTTAATCCTGAATAAGTTCTGAGAACTCTGTTGTATTCAAAACATGTTTTTGAAAAGTTTTCTCGATACAAAATAACGGTAAACTAACCTCTTGAAATGATCTTCCAACAAAATATCTGTATTAATTATCAACATCCGTTAATAACCTTAGAAACTGTAACGCATAATATTTAAACACATAAGTTGGTTGTTTGTTATTTTCGATTACTCAACTTATTTTTGAGTTATTAGATAACTGCGATGAAGTGCACGGATTAATTTATTACGACAAATGTATTGGAATGCGGAAGTCTGTCTCGTTTCGAAGGATTTTTGTATGTTCATAAATGTCGTCTCATTTATTTATCAGTCTTTTTTGTTTTGTTTCGCAATTTTATTAAATACCACACTGTTAAGTACATATTCGTTATTATGTTTTATCCGACACAATTTTAGTATATTTAAGTATGCAAACACTCGTCACGTTGCAGTTACTACACTGAAACTGATTTACATCTGTTACCTCACACTTCAGGTCCAGTTGAAAACCAGCGTCAGGCACTAGTTATCTAGCATTTTTGCTGAAATGGGCCTTTTTGAAGCAGCTGTGAGGCACACTTCCCTGCCAATTTATTATATCGCACTATTACACTTTATATTTAATTATACTTTAACAAAAAAAAACAGCTTGTTTTTATTTTGTGTGCCTTTTAGTCTGTGCTAAATAGATGTATTTATTTTCTTTCTTTCCTCTATTTTCTCTTTTTTCTTTCTTTTCTTTCTTTCTTTCTTCATCCCTTGCTATAAATTAAAAGCTTGTGTCATCGCGCTTCTCGTTCTTTTCTATGCAGTCCGACAGTGACCGCGCTTTATCTCTTGTCGACGTCTCAAAAGCAACGTCATCATTATTTTACAATCTCGAAGCTACGTTCTACTAGTTCAGCCTAGGCTAAACTGATTTTACAACTTGATCAAGTTTTTTGCAAAGTCATCACAAAATGAGTTTTATAGTTGTGTAAATAGTGGACACATCCACGAGATACTAATTATGTAAAGAATAGCTCTCCTTATCAGCCTTGTTTGTGTAAAAAGATACAATTTGTAACGGTATGAAAAACTGAGAGTGCTATATGAAAAATTGATTTTCCATCTTTTATCTCCATTTCGTTTAATCACATGGCTGTTCATAGCATGATTATACAGCAAACAGAACTGAGGAAAAGATTATAGAAATGATGAATCTCTCCGGAACTACAATTTATTTATTTGAACAGCCCTTCATAACCACAAATGGGCAGCTCATTCAAATAATGAACCAGAGCTGCAATTAATGGTATTTGATTCACGATAAAAGATAAAAAACACAACTTACGTTTGAAGTTCTTTCCATCCCTCGTGCAGGGTCCCTTGTCCATTACGCACTTGTAGTAGGCCAGTAGGATCCTATCGTTCTGAATAATGGCATCTGCGTTGAAGTTCTCGTAGCGATTGGGACCTTGCGAGTAGCATGACACCACCACCGTCACAACGCACAGACATAGCAGCCAATTCCTCATTGTTGTAGAGTATCTGGTAAAAGAAAAGTTTAGATCAAATAAGTACAGTTGCGAAAGTTAATTTGTATTTTTTAAGCCGTTATCGTTGCCACGAATGACGATACCATTGATCTAATTGGAGCCACTTTGGGCGGCGAGCAAGACGGGTCGATAAATGGCAATTATTTAAAAAAAAGCATGATTTCTGAGCAGACAAAAGAAGAATGATGTTTTTGTCACTGGATAAGTTAAGAAAGTTAAAGTGGACGTCCAATAATCGGCATTGACACTGTTACTAGCTCAGTTTATAAGACAAAAAAATCGGGGCAAACGTCTTGCGGCTAATATACGAATAAAATACGAAAGATTTTTTTTTTCAGGACTTAAAAATAATGTTTTCGTTCGCACGCGTAAAGCATGTATTTAGAATTAAGATCAAAGAGAGAAAAATACCATCGTACAATGTCAAGGTCAACAGACGTGGACGGTGAATTCCACTTTCTCGTGTATACCGGTAGTAATAGAAATATCTACAAGAGTTACTTTGTATGCAAGACATTTACTACTTACCTACTTAGATATTATTTGGAAAGGAAATCATAAGAAAGCTATCTGTAAAGTGATTGGACGTAAAAATGTAATGTAGATTTAATATTACTACTATAATATTTAATATATAGTATAGTAATATAATTAGTGATTGTTTACCAACGCTCAGAATAAATAAAACGGATACCTATCAGCTTCCTACGTAAGTTGTGGTTACTGTGTCTTAATCACAAACATCAATCTATACCTAAGGGGAATTACGTCGATATTTTTATCACGATCAGATTTTGAACAAAAACAAATGGAAAAAAACTCGATAGACAACAAAAATACAACAAGCAATGTTCCGGCATGGTGCTAAAGAAAAAATACAGTTGAACTAACACGTTACTAAAACAAACTACGAACGTTCGCTCACTTTCACAACACTTTCTAGGAAGCTTTAAATAGAAAAATACTCACCGAAGAAAGTTGTTTAAGTGCTGCTCTTGCGGTGTCCACTGTCGCAATGGTAATTTGTGACTGTGAGCTTGTGGGCCCCTGGTATGGTCCCGAGCCCCCATGGCGGGGCGCGAACACTTCTTAAACCTGTCGACGCGGGGTCGATGTAACGGGACGCATACTGATCGCGACGAAGAAAGCAGTGCGCCGCGCCACCAATAATGAAATACTTATTGCATGGTGGCTACGATCTTTTGTTCTTAATGATTCTAAAGGTAGAATGTTCACAACAAGAATAATAACTTTTTTTTATAAACTGACAGTCTCGTATTTTGTATTTTAGCAATGAGGCTCTTTTAACTTTGTCATGTTTCAAATCTCATAATTAATTTTATTGCCATCGTATTAATGCTCGTTTTGTCAAACATTTCTTTTAAATCAACCTGCAACCCAAAAAGTTAGTCATCATCGTCATCATCAGCATTAAGCGGTTCACTGATGGACATACGCCTCTCCGTTTGCACGCCATTCAGCTCAATTCTCAGCAACTTATCCAGCTGCTACCAGCCACCATGTGAAGATCGTCGCTCCACCTATCCTGAGGGCTCCTCTACCTTAAGTTTGCCGATTCGCGGTCTCCACTCTAGAGCACATCTTCCTCAACGGTCATCGGTTCAACAGAATTATCTGTCTGTGTCCATATTAATGGACGGCCCATTACCACTTCCACTTCAAGTAGTTCACCATAAATCTGTAGGTTTTACAACAAAAAGTAAAGGATAGTAAAATTTCAGTTTCGCGTCTTGGACTATACATAACTTTGTTGTCTAAGCTACAGGTATTGGTGCACGAATTGACTTTGCAATTATTGTTTATAAATAAACAATGTTAGTTTTTTAGCTTTAATATAAGTCGGATTGTCGGCTGTAAGTCAGGCAGTCCATCTGATATCGTCACTTTTGCATGATACTTTTAGCTTAGAACCAGTGTAAACAATTGTTGATGAACCAAGAAAATGTACTAATAAGTATATACTTTATTAGCCTCGTCATAAAACTTAGTCTCAACGTAACTGTTATCCTTTGAAACCCGTTATTATAGCTGAGTGTACAAGATTAACAAAAAGTAAAGTCCGAGTCGAGTATGCAGAGATGAAAGCATCGATTTCGTGAGAACTGGTTCGGGACGCAATGTCAATAACATTACGTTAGGGGTTAACGCAACGGTTATGTGATATAATATAATCATAAATAACGCAGCATTCGTGCATTGCATACCTACCGTTATGCTAAGAAGGTACATTTATCGTCTTAGCATAATCAGCCTATAACGTTCCCACTGCTGGGACACAGGCCTCCTCTCTATGAGAGGTAGTGAGCCGTAATCCACCACGCGGGCTCAGTGCGGGTTGGTAGATGTCACATGTCTTCGAATTTTTGGTTCTAGGACATGCCGGTTTCCTCACGATGTTTTCCTTCACCGTTTTGAGAGCAGTGGTGATTAAATTATTTACACAAAGTTAAGCGCCTGCTTGGGTTCGAACTCACGACCTTATTATATCCATATTTCGCCAGTTAAGTTTAAGTACCATGTAAGAGAGGCGAGCCTATTGCCATCAACCGGGCACAAATCCAGGAAATGGAAAAACCCAATCACACTTTGTCTGATTCTTTCGGAATGTTGTGATGTTATTCTTTTATCGTCTTAATTCCTTATCCATCAGACGATTTCGGAAAAAAGAGTTAAGGGTTATATGGTATTATAAAATATGTTCCGTTCTATCAAATTGTACCTTCAAGTAATATCTAGTGTCTACTGTGGTATTTTGTTACACCAAAATCACATATTATTATCTATTTATCTATTTAACACCTGAAGAGCTGTTGTGCACAGCAATTCTTTCTATGATTCAATAAGTACTAAAGTCTTTATGAAAATTGTATGACACTCATTTAATTACATTTGTTTTTCTGATAATTGTTGTACTGCTGAAAAGCAAACCTTTAGATACCTCTGTCTATTTTCCACATCCATTTATCTCATTTCATGTGATCTCTTATTATTTTCCTTTTATTGAATGTTGTGACATTTTGTATAGAACTAAGAGGTCGTCTATTTTATTGTAAAGTTATCGTAAAACTTGTGTAAGCCATCTTTATTGTTCCTGGCCGATAACCAATTAAGAAGTATTTGGATTTAAAACTAAAAAAAAGGCACTTCTAGAAGGTCTGCCAGGGCATAAATAAAAGGCAACCGTTACTTTACACCAGGTTCTTTTGATTCCGTCTTTTGACTCCTTCTTTTTGACTCCATCTTTTGATACCGGTTCTTTCTTTTCTGTTCCTTTGCTTGATACTCACCAGTCAATGTATTTCTAAAGCTCCTTAATATAAACGTTTTGAAACTCGTTGAATTAATTTAATATTAACATCTTGTGTGCGTGAAATTGTTTGACTCATTCAATCACCTTCGACCCTCCCACTTGCTTCTTCGAGACGAGAGGAGTTCCGACACGTATTGGAGAAATCTGAAAACGTGGCATAAGACGCCGCAGCCTGAAGATTGAACACCACACGGTTTGCCTCACTGTCTAACAACAACCGACGTGGGCTCCCTCACAACGGGCTGCGGGCTGGTGGAGCGGCTGCTGCAAGCTTCCACTCGATAGACTGCGGGCCGGAGGAGCGACCGACGCGTGCTGCTTCAACCTCGAGCTGCTTCGCGACCGTGAGCTTCCTCGTGTCAGACTGCGGCCAAAGGAGAAGCGACCCACCCGAGCTTCTACTAATTATTAATATCTTTTTCTACATACTTTTGTATTTTATATTTAAAAAATTACATTAACTTGTAACCACGTTTGGCCAGTCGGCTAAACGTTACGTTACACTACTTTGTAACTCTTTCTCCTGCCAGCACATTTGAATGTGTCAGACTAAGTAGGTCTAGGTTTGTTTACCGGCCAAAAACGGTAAATTTGCTACTAGGTCACAAGTGTCTATAGTAAGTGTTGCCAATACCGCGGCATTTATAACAGTAGGTACTGGATTCTGCTTGCAACTAAGTCCGCGTGAAATTTCTGGCTCCCCCGAACCACTCTGTCGCATCGCATCGCATCGTATTACTTCGTTTCACTTTGCGTTCATACCGGTTTTATTTCTCTTTGCTCGGTTCCTAGCGTGTTGTTAAACATCTTCTTTAAGAATTGGGATATCAAATGAAAAAGAATTTATTCAAATCTTACAGGTAATTTCAGAGATTAGAGCGTTCAGACACACAAACAAACTCTTCAGCTTTACTTTTAGTATTATATTACTTAGAGGTGTCTCAAACTCAAACTCAAAGCTTTCATTTCAGTTAAAGCATTTACAGGCAGTTTTGAACTGTCAAGGAGTCGGTCAGTTAGGCATATGAAGCTAGTTGCCCATTCCAAAGCGTTGTAGGTACATAGTATGGATAAGAAAGGGCAAGAAACTCCATCCAAGAAACTCCAAACTATCTGTAATGTAAAATGTAAACTAGTGATAACTGCAGCTTCACTTGCATGTAGAAGCTCAATTTATAGGATGAAAAGAAAGTGTGATATTGATAAAATACTGTCTAAGGGAAAATTATTTTAGTTTTTTTTCTTTCAGAGATGGGTGACTGAAAATTGGTAGTAATTAGCTTCTGCCCGCGACTTCTTTACACAATTTACTATAATAACAGCCCCATTGTTATAAACACGGATATGTTATAAAACTTCCCTGTATTACTAAGTTTGTAGATTTGGTATCAGTTGCCAAAATATACAGACAGATAGGAATGGTGACGCGGGAGTAAGCAAGCGACGCACAGTTGTCCCCATGTGAGCAGAAGTTCTTCCTGAGGACACCCGCCACCCGCCAACACTCGCATCCTTCGGTAGCAATTTCCCATTGATGCAAAGCTTTTCGTTTTTAGTGACTTAATAGACGCCTGCGTTCCTGCATATACAACTTATTATTGCAACAACACTGACACCCTGACTGATGCGTTCTCACAGATTATTCCTGAAAAACGTCTATCAATGAAACAATACAACAGTAGATTGTAAACGCACTGGATTTCTCATTAACAGTCAACCAACCATTGATAATAAATTGTATTATAACATTAAAATTTATAACCATATATGACAGAGGACTTAACCTTATGTTTTTTTTTCTCTATACATTGTACGAACTATAATAGTAAAACATACAATAGTGCCTATATCAAAATGTAAAAATAGGAACACAAAAAAAATACAATAATTGAAATTATGACCACAGGTTTTCAAAGCAGTCGTCGAACTGCTAAACTTTGTGGAAAGTAGATTGAAATAGCCGTTCTTTTATTGATAATTATGTAAAAGGTTAAAGCTGTAACTATCTGCAATATATCCTAACCTTTTGGCTCGTCTTGAGTCTGTAGACTCAAGTAATAATTAAGTTAAGCAATCGAAGAATACGAACATAATGCAATATTGCTCATCCCACATCTTAAGTAGCGTTATAATTTATACCCAGACCAGACTTAAAGGAAATATCTATGCAAAATTTGAACAGAATCTATACGGTGGCAACGATATTTGTGGCAGGATACCTTTCCTCCGCCCACTCATAATCTACCTTCAAACGAGCATCTCCCTGCAGGGTGCAACCTGCGCAACCTTCCGTGGTCCACTTGGAAGTCCCTGAACTGTCTCAGAATCCAAGTGGGAAGTTGTAAGCCGAACCTCGTAAAGTGCGGCTACTCCGACAGAATGTCTGCAGGGTGTGGATGTGGAGCTAAGTCACAAACTATGCTCCACCTCCTATCCTGCCTTCTGTGCCCAGAAACATGCAGCCAAAGTGACCTGTGTGCTGCCACCGATAACGCCGTGGTAGTGGTAATGTTTTGGGCCAACGCTATTTAAACAAGTGTCGTGCCATTGACACGAATATCCGCCAGTTTATGAAACGCATTTCAAAGCGTTTCTTCGAGACCGCCGCGAATCACCGCAACCCTCTGGTTGTCAAGGCGGCTAGCTATATTCCCTCCTCCATTAGTCATGTCCGCCGTCCCAAGCATATCCTCACCGATCCCGATGACCACATAACTCTCATTCAGGAGAGCACGGCCACCAGTACAGTGCAAAAACACAGACCGACATTCCGACCTCGCCGCCGAGGTTCCTCGCGAAGATCCCGACGTAACTGTCCCCCCCGACCCTTGCTCGACGAAGTGCCAGCCCGCGCCGTAGCTGAGCCTGTAGCTTTAAATTCCCCAGATAATAATAATATGATCCAGATCCAGCCTGTCCCATCTTGCTGTCCTGCCGTCAGCGACGCCCTAAGCCGAGGTCCGTACCCCACAGGGGGTGCCCTTAGCGAGCGTTCGCTTAGTAATGTAAGTAGTTTTACGCCCCTGGCTGGAGGCTTTGAGTCCGCTTAAGGCAGCCACAGGATAGTCCGGTTAAGTAGTCACGACCTCTCAAGGTCAACTACGAGATGCCATACACAAAAAAAAAAAAAAAAATGACACGAAGAAGAAGCATTTGGGTGATGCTGGAACATACAGTCAGACAAACAGAGACACAGACTAAAAATCTATGTTATACGCATTAGAAATGTTTTATATGTAAATAGATTTACAATATTGTCCCAAGCTATTTGGGGTAATTATCCTAGCGAATCTGTGAATCGAATGCGTGGAAAGATTCGCTACCGGAAATGTTCATCGGGTTGTTGGACATAAATTTTATATTTATAATACTTACCTGCTTAGAATTATTGCTCACGCTGGCTATTTATAAACTGAATAACGCGAAGTTTTTTCTTAATTACTTACAGATAGGTAACCGTTTATGATTGAAATGGCGATAACGTGAGGACTATTGTGATGGACAGTTGATAGCATTTTAATGGTTCATTTGTGTATAATAATGTTTTTTTTTATAAAATAATCACTATCTTTTTACATACTAGGAATCCGAATCGACTATATTTTTACAGACTTCAAAAATTTTCGCCATTTTCACAAATTTTGGACCGATTTTGAAAATATTATTTCTTCTTGGTAGAGGTAGCTCGCGCGACGATCACATTTTTTTAATTTTTTATTTTGCTCTGGTAGTCTTTGAGTAAGCTACAAGAATACGTATTTAATCTACTTTGTGATGTTGATGATTTTATCAAACTTGTGTCACTGTTGCTTACAAAGCAATTAGTGGTAAACGATAAAAATAAAAACAACTGAGTTCCAAGAAAATCACGTTCTCAAACAAGAAAATCAAGTTTTTTCGGTAAAGATAGGCCGTTCCAAAGGTCCACCGACATAATTTTGTAAGGAATAACGCCATCTCTGAATGAATAGTGTCATGGGGCAGCTTTTCATGGTGTCTCTTGGTCAGCGTATTCAACGCCACGCAGTGAGCACTGTTTTGCAAGTTTTTTTTTTTTTTTGGGGATTGATAATTGGGTTGGCGGTTTTTAATGGACATACAGTTTGCTTTGGCTCATGATAATTATGTTCTCGCGGTCTCTCTTTGCAAAATAACTTTTGATTGAAGTAATATCAAACTATGTGGACGATAGCAATACGCACTAACCAGAACATAAGTGTTGATGTAGTTTATAACAAAAAGCAAAACGGACCGGACAAATAGAAAGAGATTTAAAATGTAAAGAAAATTATTGTTCAGTAGGTAACGTATGTGGACTAAAAACTAAAAAGAAAGGGAAAACGAGAAAGAACAGCGTTAGAACAGATTACTAACACTTCTATAGTCACATGTTTCTCATTCCACTGCGTCACATGTTCATTGGTAAAGTCAACAGTATCATGAAATGGTGACTGCCCCGTTGATCTTGTGGTCGCAAGCATGACCGGTAATAGTGGGGTCTTGAGTGAAATATAATAAAAACGACAGTATCCGACAATAACAATTTGTTTGCAGAATTAATTGGGCGTTTAGTGCAAAGGGTACATGTGTTTGCGGAGAGGTAGGTGTTTCTCTGACTTTCTCTTATTATAAAAGTCTATTTGGTTTTCCTTTGACCGTTATGCCTCACATACAAACTAATTTGAGTTTTTCGAAATCATCTATTAACTTAATTATCTATGAATATACATATATTTAAGTCCAATTAATAAGTAACGTAGAATACAGGTTGTTTATCAGTTTAGATATTGAAGATGTTGTATCAAAACGAATAGATTTTTTTCTACATTAGTTCTTGCATATGTAGTCCGTTCTGCCGATCGAATTAGGGGAAGTAATTCGATCATAATGCTGGAACACAGGCCTCCGCTATGCGAATTTTACGATTCTAGATATCAAACCTATTAAAAATCAAACTTTAACTCTACAATTAGTTTAGGCTGTGTAAAATCAAACCAACATCTTTTTCCAAACCATGAGTTCGCTTAGTTCCTTATTTGAAGATCACATTTAATTATTCTCCTGTAACACAGTTCAGGTGTTGTGTCAAAGGAGCATACGTAGGTATCGTAATTATAATTTGTCGCCCCAAAAGCTTCATAAACAAACATATTATTATTATAGGAGAGTAGGAGAAATGTTTGAGTTTGAAAACGTTGTTAAAATTAATGCGCCTTCTTGTACCGAATAGCAAGGCCTCTGTACAAATCATGCAGCAAGTTAAATAAAAGGCGAGTGGACCGAAAAGCTAATTTAATTACCAACAATAAGCAGCCGCCGTAGCAGACTGGGCTGCTTTACCCACTTTACCCCGATAAATAAAATTAATTATACACTAAACCAACAGAATTTTTATTGATGTGGAATTTAAAAATACATTTATTTTCAATTTAAATGCTAATGATATTTGGAAATAGAGTGATTAGATATAGCTTTATTCCTTTTTAGAGGCAACTTTCTTCAAAAGCTCGTTGTAAAAAGGCTCATATTTGTCATGCATCAGCTTCAACACAGAGTCGTATTTTATCTTCTGTGTAGGAGAGCACTCTGCGCATTGATTTATTACTATCTTTCTTGACAATTCTGAAACAATTTGAAACAAATAAGTACTTATTAGCATTAAAATCTGTTCAAACTAAATTGGTATATTAGGGATCGTGGAAACAGATAAAACTGTCTGTCAACTTTTAACAGTAAATGATCCTGCGGTTGATAGTAGGTAATATTAATATTATTGACTCACCTGCCACGTGATTGTAGGCACCGCATTCCCTTTTCTCCAGCATACAGTCAAAAACCATCTTCCTCAATTCATCATTGGCTAGCAAAGTATCGTAGTCGAAAGCTTCAAGCATTTGCAGCTCTGTTGGTGATAATGCAGCTGCAGCCGCAAAGGCTAGCAGCGCTGACAACACTACAAGTACTTTCATCTTCAGACCTACAATTTGGAAATAAATTATCAAATTAAGGTATAGGGTAAGGTATCTTGTGTACCTAATTGAACACGAGATGTGCTGTCGCTTATAAAAGTAAAACTAGCAGTTTGCGAGCTCGGATCGCGTGGTCGCTTATAAATATTTAAAATAAAATAAAAATGTCGTCGACTAACGAAGTTGTGCATCCAAATCCGGGCAAGCAACAATGTGACTCTTTCAATTCATATGCTAATAGGTGCCTACTTTTAAGTTTATCTTAGATATTACTGACATCGGTGAAGGAAAACATCGTGACGTAACCAGATTTGTCTCTAAGTATATAATTATTATTTTACTTATATAATAATATAAGTGTTTACCATACACACGTGCTTAAACCTTTTGATTTGCTTTGTTTAATTGCTTCGTACCGATAATGCTGAAGAGCTTGTTTGTGTTTGTTTGCACGCACTAATCTCTGGAACTGCTAGTCGGATTTGAAACATTCTTTATGCATTTCATAGCCCAATTCATGAGGAAGGTTATATGCCATTTTATAAATCTTAGGAGCCAAGCAAAAATAAAATAAAAGTCAAAAAGAACACTAAGCGGTATGAAGCAGATAATAAAACAAGAAAGAACAATGTCCACTTCCAATACATTTCAAAACCTTATAATGAAAGTTTATGTATAGTTATAAGGTATAGTAGAAACACTACCTGTATGTTTAGAAAATAATGTCATATGGCCATTTTTACATTTGAAACGCTACGAAGTCCAGAAAATATTAATGTTACATTTTAGGTTAGGATTTGCCGTTATAAAGAAATAAATGTTCTAGAACTAATTATTTAACACTCGAAGTTTAGTCTGAAATAGTAATTCTTACTTAATAATACATATCTATGTTCTAACACGTCTTTTTTACTTTGTAAATTCCTTACAACCAGCTGCCCTTATGTCACTGCTTAGACTCTCGATGATTGTCACTATAAATTGAGTGTCCAGCATTAAATTTCAAACGTCAAAAAATCCGTTTCAATCGTCCTAACTCAATTACATATTGCATGAATCATTAATTTAATTATTCATTTATTTTTAATTAATCTGTATTATACATTGACTAAAACAGAAATACTTACTGGATAAATAAAACGTAAAATAATGTATGAAACTCAGAAACAGAGTTGAATAAAGTCAATGTAAAATGGAACGTTGTAAAAAAGGATTATTTACCCTTGACGTAGAATAAGCATAAAGAAAAATTTAAATTTAAAAAATCCTGCGTTTCTTTTAACATTGCGATTAGCGTTATTAATATACAATTTAATTAGCTGTATTTTAAGATTTATATCATTTCTATACATAGTCAGGTGAAAAATGGGAATCCTTCTTTCAAGAGGTCGAAGTCGCGGGCAGAAGTTAGTCATTAATATGTCTGAAATTGTCATTCGCCTTGAGCAAACGTGGTTATCAATCCTTGAGCCTTCAGTGGATTCAATCAATATTGTACATTTATTGTACGGTTTACAGGTATCTTTGAATAATGTTCTGCCGGGTGTTATTGACGAAGATTATTATATTTTTTACTTGTTCAAAAATATACAACAATATAATTAGTATGAGACTTCCCCTTCCCCTGTAGTAGGCGAGACTTAACAAATGTAAGTGATATTTAGTAAAACTAAGAAGTAGTCCCGAACTTTACACTAAAGTTGAGGACTACTGCACTACTATTAATACAACAGATAATAATGCTACGCAAATGGCCTAAAGTTTTACCACCTTAGTTTTTTTTTCAGAATTTTCCACCGTTCAGGTAGTTATAAAGTAACAGAGGGGAGATTTTGCCATTTGTCTTAGGAAAATAAATTCCACAAGTGGTTATACATTCTGTCGAAAAAGTATCGCGAATGGATGATTTGTTTATGTATGAGTTTGAGTTGCCTCTGTTATATAATCTAAAATATCGAACAAAGAGTTTATCTTAAATTTATAGCCAATTAAATTTGGTATTCCCAGTAACTGAAAACGTTACAAAAGGCTTACGGTGAATCGACTTTATCAAAAACACGTACTTATGAGTGGTACAAAGCGTTCAAAAGCGGTCGAGAAGTGATGGAATATTAATCCACGGTCTGGTAGGCCATCAACGTCTTCAACTGAAGTTAACATCGCAAAAGTGAAGGAAATAGTGACTGAAAATCCTCAAACAAGTTTGAGAGAGATAGCCGTTGAACGTTCTGTGTATCACGAGTCGATCAGTACCAGTTTAAATAATCACTTGGGTATGAAACATTTTGGCACTCGGCTAGTCCCAAAAGACCAGAATTTTCTCAAAAAACTCAATCGCATAATAGTCACTGAGGACATGCTAGAAAGAGTCAATTCGACCCAACATTCATGAAACGCATTATTACTGGTGACGAGACGTGGGTTTACGAGTTTTACATGCAAACTAGTCAACAAGCTTCGGAGTAGCGCCTTCCAACTGAACCGAAACCGAAAAAACCACGCCAAGGTCGATCAAAAGTCAAAGTCATGTTGACTGTTTTCTTTGACTATCGCGGTGTTGTGCTCTTGGAACTCTTTCCGGAAGGTAAATAAATAAAATTATTTAAGCGTTATGCGGCGTTGAAGAGAACAAATTCGACAAAAAAGACCAGATTTGTGGAAAAAAATCTTGGATTTTGCATCACGATAATGCACCTTCGCACAAGGCCATCATTGTGAACGTGTTTTTTTTTACCAAAAACTCAACAAATACCATCGAGCAAGCACCTTATTCACCAGATAAGTCTCCAGCCGACTTCTTTCTTTTTCCTAAACTCAAATTACCACTACGTTGCACCCGTTTTCATTCGGTATAAGACATAAAGGAGAATTCGTGACGAGAACTGAACTCAATTCTGGAAAGAGCGATAAAACAATGTTTTGATGATTGGATTATTCGTTTGCGTAATCTCACACAATAGCATGTTTTTTTATTTATAATACCATTGTTTTAAGGATAATATGCTTTTGTTATACCTATACACGAGGATAATCTTGAAAACGATTCTTGGAAATCAGCCAGATATGAAATGACCTTTGAAAGGCAGATGAGTCAGAAAGGACGCAGAAAACATGAAACTTGAGTTAGTGACACAATTTAGGAAACGCCAATTCTATCAGTGGATTGCAATCGAATTACTTGAACTTAACTACAACGAACTAACACTGACACTGCCATTAAACCTTATAATAATAGGCACCGCTCAGTTAGAAAAATAATTATAACGTATTAACTATACCTTTGAAACAATGATGAATACTGATGTAAAACACAACAGTTCCTTGATTATGTCCATTATTTTATAGTTGCGCGTGAGAATGAAATATAACATCCTTTCATAAGATGCGGAAAATTCCCAGAGACAAGAAACGATATCAATCAAACCTATTAGGAAAACAATTATGAAGTCAGATTAGATTAGATTAGATTTTGCCCGCGGCTTCGCCCGCTTTTTATTATCTTTTCTCAGTGGACCACATTCACCACGTCCATCACACGCAAGGCACAACCGTTCTTTTAATTTCTTTCCTATGATTAGCTAATATTTAAGTGAAAAGTAAATAAAATAGCAAAACAGATATTCAGCCAGACACTCATTGTTTTTTTTTATAGGTACATTTATACGAGAGGCCTTAGACGGAAGCGCGTCACGCACGAATATTAAATAAAATAAAACATAGTTACACGTTTCAGACAGCCACTGAAAAAAATGCGCATCGACATTGTTTGTTATTATACAACCGTTGATAAATGCTTAAATAAACGCAATCCCAAGGTGATCGCAATGCGTTTTGAAGAAGCGATTGTGAATCGAGTCGTGTAAAGACTATGCGACATTGTTATTAATCCAAATGAAGAGTTTAGCGGATATTCGCGCATCGCGCTCACTTCACCTATCTTAAGTGGTTGTTATAGCTTTGAGAACAGGTGTAAAGTGTAACAGAAGGGATAAATCAAAGAAGTTTTTCACACCATCGTCGTTTTACTAAATAAAAGTCTATTTACAATATTTCACCCAAACACCACAAATTAGTCTATGTACAATGTTTCACTTGCTTAATGAGTTAATGTAAGCATGAACTCACAAAACAATGTCTTTTCAGTAATATCGCGTATAAGACCCCGACTCAGTTGTTTGTTTGTTTGGCATCTCACACGTCAACCTATGAGGTTGTCGTCTGCTTAAGCGGACTTGCCTGTGGTTGCCCTAATAAATTAAGGCCTCCAGCCAGGACTTAAACTTAAATACTAACTAAAACTAAGCGACAACGCTTAGGGCACCCCCTGTGGGGTACGAACCTCGGCTTAGGGCGTTGCTGGAAGAGGGTAGCAAATGACTAGCTGGATCAGGATTGATATTATTTTGGGACGAATTTAAAGCGACAGGCTCAGCTGCGCGGGCTGGCTCGAGCAAGGGTCGGGAGGGGCGTGGATTTGGACGTCGCGGCGGGCCTCGGCGGTGAGGACGGTAGGACGTCGATCGGGTTTTGGGCTTATGTAGCGTGCTGGTGGCCTTACCGGTCTTACCGGCCTTACCACTACCCTCCTTGAGGAGGGTAGTGGCGTCGTCGGGGGCGATTAAGATATGCCTTGGTCGGCGAATACTACTAATGCGGGAGGGAGTATAGCGAGCGGCCGCTGAAATCAGGGGGTTTGAATGTTTGGTGACACAGTCGAAGAAACGCTTAGATAAGCGTTTCATGAACTGGTTTATGGTTGGCATTTTTAGGTCGACGTGAAGATCTATGTTTCGGACATAGTAAGGGGCACCCGTAACCCTTCTGAGGATACGGATCTGGAGGGTCTGCATCTTATGGAGATGTCGTGGGTGAGCGTGCGCAAATACAACGCAGGCATAGGTCATGATGGGACGGATGACTGCGGTATAAATGCGGAGCTTGCATTTAAGGGACAGTTTACTACGGGCTGTCAGTACAAAGTGGAGCCTGCTAAGAGCGTAGGAGGCGCGCGCGCGAACCGCCTTAATATGAGCCCTAAAGGTAAGGTTTTCATCGAGGATCACGCCTAGGTACTTGGCTTGCTTTTCCCAAGGGATCGGCTTGCCGTACATAGTGATCGGGCTGGGAAGGGGGAGGGGGAATCGACGACGTCTCGAGAAGAGAACCGCCTGACTCTTATCGGGGTTGACCTCGATTCTCCATTTCCGGAACCAAGCGCCTAAAACGTTTGCAGAGGTTTGGAGAGTACGAGCTATAGCAATGGGACATAGTAGACCGGTATAGTAAACGGCAGTGTCGTCAGCGAAGAGAGCCAACTGAGCCTTTTAACGTTTTGGGATATCGCTGGTGAACAGCGTGAAGACGAGAGGAGATAGTACGGAACCCTGAGAGACACCGGCGCGAATAGGATGAGGGGACGAGAGTGCTCCCTCGATGCGATAGCGAAAGGTGCGATTCGACAAAAAGTCTCGTAAGATGAGCACGAGACGATCTGGCACTCCTAGTTGTTAAAGCTTGTATATCAAGCGTTGTGCCAGACTTTGTCGAAGGCTTTCGCTATGTTGAAGAATAGCACACCCGTCGTCGCGTTACGCTGCAGACCAGCGCATAAATGTTCCACGATACGGTGGACCTGTTGGGTGCCCGAGTGTTGGCTTCGGAAACCAAACTGCTCGTTGGGTATGAGGCTCTTTGCTTCGGCGTAGTCTTTGAGACGCTTATAAATAAGCCTCTCGTAGATTTTGCCGAGAACATTGAGTAACCTAATAGGGCGGTAGCTGGAGGGCTCAGTCTTTGGCTTGCCTGGCTTTGGGATACCGATGACGGTGGCTTCTTTCCATGCTTGTGGGAAGATGTTGTTGCTCAAGGCGCCATTGAAGATGGCGGTCATCAGCATTATTAGCGGGGCAGGAAGGAGTTTGTATACCTTATTGGTAATACCATCCGAACCGGGGGCCTTACGAGCGTGGAGCCCTTTAATGATGTCGTGCACTTCGTCTGGAGTGACGGGAGGCAGAGGATCATAAGGGTCGTCGACGGGAGGGAGGGAGGCTCTCCGTTCGACTTCAGCGTCGACCTTGTTCAGGTGAGCTTGGTCTACTGGTTGAGAGCTGGGAGAACATTGGGACTCTAGGCTGTCAGCAAGACATTCAGCCTTTTCGGGACTGTCGAAAGCGACACTATTGTCGGGGCGGATGAGAGAAGGCATAGAGACCTCTTCTGAGGAACGCAATTTCCTCTGTAATTGCCAGAAGGCTTGATGAGTGGGCTCGAGTTCACTGAGCATCTTGTTCCAGCCCTCAGAGTGAACCTCCCCTATGCGTTTCTTTACAGCACTCTGTAAGTGGCGCATGTGGGCTTTGTTCGCGTCACAAGGGAAGGAGTCGTAGGCACGAATGGCCGCGTTCTTCTCGGTTATCAGGTCACGTACGTCAGTAGGTAGTTTCCAGCGATGGTCTTCCATCACCGGAACTTCCCGTGAACAATCCGTCAATACGGATTGTACGTGCTCTGTAAACGAGTCGATTGCGACCGTCGTGTCGGCGACTGACACAAAGTGATCGGGAATGGTGTTCAAGTGAGACGACGTGGTGGATTTCAGTCTTTCGCTTACTTTCCTCCATTCGGTTATCATCTGGGTCTGAGGGGGGTGGTTGGGGTCCGTAGGGCCCGAGTAGGGTGCAAGATGCATGACTACTGGGCGGTGGTCAGAGTTAAGCTCGTGGAACGTCTCTATCGATTGCAAACAGAGGTTCACATTCTTGAGCAGCGCTACATCGAGTATATCGGGAAGATGGTTGGGATTTCCGGGGAAATGAGTCGGACTCATTGGAGCGATGACGTCGAAGTTGAGGGATTCGCCTAACTTGAAAATGATCCGACCTCTGGTAGAAGTCGTGCTACTGTTCCACGCCGGGTGTTTGGCATTAAGGTCCCCCACCAAGATGACGGAGTCACTCATACCGAAGAGGGCAGTGAAGTCCTTTTGGAGCGAGATGGGATCCTCCGGACCATTGTCGGGTGGGAAATAAGCGGAGATGATGGTGATCGGTTGGTGGCCGGTCATGCCGAGCCGACAGATAGAGCTCTCCAGATGAGAGAGGAGAGGAGGTGGGTCAATAGGGATGCAGTATAAGGATTTTCTATAGTAGATTAGGGTGCCACCCTTGTGGCATCGAGACCTGGAAACGCCATTTGCTTTGAAAAAGCCTAGTTTGAGGGATCGGGGTTCGGTGGAATTTAACCTTGTGTTATCCATTGAGAATTAGAATTTTAAGGATTTCAGAACTAACGCGATCTCGGGATACGTTTGCAGCAACGATTTCGTCGGCCATTTTGTCCGCGGCGGAGGAATAGAGGGCCGCGTATGTACTGATTATGATTTGGGCGCTGTCGCGGCCCGGGGTTCTTTGCGGTGCAACCGGTGGAGCCGTAGGGGCCGCGGTGGTTGCCGCAGGCGCTGGGATGGTGGTAGCCATCAGCGCTGGAACTTCAGCGGGTTGAGCGGGTTTGGAGGGCACCGAAGCTGCGGGAGCTTTAAGGTGCGTAAGGTTTTCCCAGGGAGAGGGCCTTTGAGGGCTTAGCCGTTCCGGAATTTGCGCGGAGGGAAGCTTCCCCCAGGGGCTTTCCCTGTGCTGGCGGTCACTCGCGCGTTTCGCGAGTTTCGGAGAGGAGGATTTTGGCGCTTTCGGACAGCCCCGGTAATTTGCCGGGTGACCGGATTGGCCGCAGAGGACGCAGCTCGGCGGCTCTGCACATAGCTCCCTATCTTTAGGGCGAGAGCAGTCGGCGGTGCCATGCTCACCTAGACACTTGACGCATCTAGGGGTCGCATAGCAGTTGGACTGCGAGTGTCCGTACAATTGGCAGCGATGACACTGGCCAATCAAGTTGGCTCGATAGGGTATCTCAATAGAAATGCCCGAGAGCGAACATACCGTTTTCACTTTAAAAATCGGGTGGTGACCTTCAGTGGGGTCACAGATGACTAGGACCATGTCGTAGACAAGGCCCTGCCTCGCTTTATGCAAGCGATGGACGGCGGACACTGGAATTCCTTGAGCGATGAGGTCGCTCTTAATCTCCTCGGTGGAGATTTCTTGAGGTACGCGCCTTATTACGACGCGAGTAGGGGTTTCCTCCGGAAGGGAGTATGTGTAAAAGGAGTAGTTCCTTTCACGCAGGGCGCGGGAGAGATTCCTAAAGTCCGCAGAAGTGGGGACCGTAACTTTGATCCCTAAAATGTTACACATGTCACATTTTAGATATTTCAGTCCATTTGGACTTTTCCTAGACGTATATCGGGGGAGGGGGCTTCTGCTTCCTCGCGCTAGGAGCGGGAGGGCAATTCATTGGGCTGGAGGGGCGACTGGCCCTCGGAGGAGGGGTAGGAGGTGACGAGAGGGCTTCCTGCTTTTGGGCCTTAGTGGCCGGGCCAGAGGGGGAGGAGGATTTCCCCTTCCTCTTCTTACCTCCCTTTCCGACGACTTGGAAGTCGTCTTCGTTGGAGGAGGAGAGGGCTTCACCCTCGGAGAGAGGGACTGACGTGTTCATGCTCTCCGGGTGAGTCGAGTTGTTTGCTGCGGTGCGCAGCTGGGTCGGGTTTATTGTCTCCGAGACAATGGCGGGCGCGACAATGAGTGCCGGATTAGCGGCCGACGTAATTACTGTCGGGACAGTAGCAGGCGAGACAATAGGGGCCGGATTAGCGGCCGGAGTATTATTTACCGGAACAAGGGTGGGTGACACAATGGGGGCCGAGATAGTTGCCGGAACATTGTATTGCGGAACAAAGGGCGGAATGCCTTGTTCGCTTGCAGGTGGCGATAACGGGCTCTCCAGTGCGTCACTAAATTCCACAAGTGAGCCCTGAGACGGAGTGGGGGTGGAGCGTTGGCGTATTTTGGCGCCATATTTCGCCAAGAACTCAGGGTCCTTAAAAAGGACCTTTCTGAAGAACGCCAAAATAAAGGCGTCCTCCATGGTCGGAGGAGGAGCTAATTTAGGGAGGGAATGGTGGATTTTTTTTTCCCACGTAGCCTAAACCCTATACCTATCTCCCCGGGTGGATGGGCCCGGGGATGTGTGACCCTCTCTGTCGGGTGTAGACAGAGAGGTGAGTACCTATTGGTGAGCCCTAAGCTTGTAACCCGTCGCCAGTCTTAATGTGTGAACGGGGCCCTGACTGGGTGTAGACACACCCTAAAGACACTGGTGAGTAGCTGAAAAGCAAAACTGTCACCAGAGCCGACTAGGAGATCCCCCAAGGCCGGTTATCTGGGACCCGTCCAATTGACTGCCTCTCCCTGAAGGGGTTCGGCGGGTGTGATTGGGACAACACCCCACTCGGCTTCGTTGGCACAGTAAGTTTTCGACCAAGGACCACGAAACTATGGTTTTACCCAGAAGGGGCCTAGTGAAGCTAAAGAAATAAGATTTGCCTTGAAAAAGGCACTTTTCAATTGATTAAAATCAAAATCAATTTCTTGATAGTGATTTTATATCGGTGTAGTCGGGGCGCCTACGATGACGTCACGTGGTCGCAACGAGTAGAAACAGGAAACACAACACTGGGCCGGGAGCGGGAGAGCGCACAGACACGTCCGTCCGCGGCGAGAGTCGAGCGTCGAGTGATTTTTGGTTTAAAAAAAAAACTCCCGGACTCAGGGGTGCCCACCGCTATTTATAGAGTCGTTGGCAGGGGATTTTTTTACCCCCGACCCTTGCTCGACGAAGTGCCAGCCCGCGCCGTAGCTGAGCCTGTAGCTTTAAATTCCCCGAATAATAATAATCAACAAAACTTGATCCAGCCTGTCCCATCTTGCTGTCCTCCCGTCAGCGACGCCCTAAGCCGAGGTCCGTACCCCACAGGGGGTGCCCTTAGCGAGCGTTCGCTTAATAATATAAGTAGTTTTACGCCCCTGGCTGGAGGCTTTGAGTCCGCTTAAGGCAGCCACAGGATAGTCCGGTTAAGTAGTCACGACCTCTCAAGGTCAACTACGAGATGACATACACAAAAAAAAAAAAAAGGGATTTTTTTTTTGGGATGGCTTGGCTTTGGTTTGGCGAATAGGCTTTGACTTAGCCTTGGGTTTTGGTACGCTGTGGTTAACTGAAATGGCTGGGCACGCGGTGGCTGATTGGCAGTGGCGGGGCAAGACCTAAATTTTATGTGGGCAAGATATATTTTGCGAGGCCTCCTGGTGGATGACGCAAGAGGACGGATTTTGTTAAGACAAAATATTTTTTGATACTCAAATTTTTATTCATAAAAATGCAAACTTCTTCTTTGTAATTATTTTACATTATTTAGTATACCTCAACTAACAGGAAAGTAAACAATTAAAGAAACAGAAATTGTCTGCTTTTAGCCTTACTGAACTCCCTAATAACTGCGTCGTAATCCGGATTAGATGCTATATTTGCCTCGATAGATAAAACTGCCAACGCTGAAAGTCTTTCCTGAACCATAATAATAATTACTACAGGTACGTGCCCGACCCAGTTCTCGAAAATGGAAATATCACATTGTACTGGGATCGATCCATCATCACTGACAGGACTATTGTTGCCAATAAGCCTGATATAGTGGTGGTGGATCGAGTAGAGCGGCGCACAATGATTGTTGACATAACGGTCCCGCATGACGGTAACCTCGTGAAAGCCGAGAAAGATAAAGAAATAAAGTATCTTGATTTGGCTCGCGAGGTTGTCGACATGTGGGATGTGGACTCAGCAATCATTGTGCCGATAGTCGTGACAGCCAATGGCTTAATAGCTAAGAGCCTCGACAAACACCTGAGGAGGCTCTCGTTGGGCAGCTGGATCAAGGGCTTGATTCAGAAAGCGGTACTTCTGGACACGGCTCGCATTGTTAGGAGGTTCCTCTCCCTGGAGCCCTGACCGCCGGTAGCTTGGACCCTGTTCCCGATACCGGTGGGATACTATTTTTTATATTTTTAAATGTATTTTTTTCAGAGTTTTGAAAGTATGTATATTTAAAAATGTAATTTATAAGGTTTTAAATGTAATATAGGAGATAATAATAATAGCCTTTATTAACAATCATATAAGTTACACTTCATCTTATTTCTACTACCTACTAGGTAAATGTTAGATTATAATGTATCTTTTTAATCGACACCGGTTCCTTGACTGTCTTGCTTTCCAGCATAGGCCTCTCATAGGGTTCCTGAACCATTGTACTTCTTAAATAATTTAGTTTTAATTTTGAAAACCTCCTTTCAGCTGAGGCTGTACTTACTGGTACTGTTAACAAAATTCGAAAGACAATATAAATATTAGGGTAAATTTCTATTAAAATATTTTCAGTTATGTATTGAAGCAACTGTTTCACATCTCTCATGAAGTCGGGTAAATTTGGGACCATTGTTTGTAATTCTTCATATAATTCGTAAGGTTGGAAGTAACCGCTCGCAGGACTGTGTGTAAATCTTTTTTTAATTTATATATACTGTTTTGAAACATTTTTCAACTTTCTTATATCGTAGAGAAATCCAAAATTCTCAAAATGTTGATTCAAAGATTTAAATCTTGAGTCTTTATTGCTCACTATGGAATCAACCACGGTTGTACAAAATCTAGTTCGTACCTGCTTTTGGAAGACTGTATAGGTTCATCGCTTCTTTCATAATCGAACTTTCTTTTCTTTTTTGCGACTCTATTGTTTTTAAAGTCTTTTGTGCAGTTCATAGCTGCTTTTGTCAATAAATTGATGAGCATCAGACAAGCATTGTTTAAACCCAGTTTGTCGATATTCTTTATTCCAGTACGCAAGTGTTCTAGAGCAAGGCTTAAATGGACTTGTACAGGTTGCCATAATTTGCTTAAAATATTAACACGCGATAATATCTCATACCATGTATGTAACGATATGATGAATTCTAAACTGAACATTTCGTTCAAAACTGAATAACAATCACTGAGAGATTCAGAGTCTTCCGTGTTCTTTTTTAATGGCATTCAACAACATCATCAAATTGCAATCATATGGCCTTTACTGCCTCAATTCTGCTTCACACCTTGTGTCTGATATAGGCTTTATGGTAAGCTTTATTTTTTCTTTTATTACCTCCCAGCGTTTATTGGATCTTGAAAATAGCAAAAAAAAAAACTGATAAAACCAAAAAATGTTTTCGCTGCCGCGGAAGAATTAGCTGCATCTACCAACGGCACATTCCAACCATGACACCCGCACGGTGTTAAAAAATGCCTTAGGATTAATATTTAATATTCGAGTTTTAACTCCACTGTTTATGCCTATTATATTTGCACCATTGTCGTATCCTTGCCCACGACAATTTTGAATATCTAGTCCATTTTTTTCTAATTCCTCCAGTATTGCATTAGTTAGATATTCTCCAGCAAAGAATATAACTACTCTCTACCGAGAGAAGAACGGAAACTCTATGGTAAAAAAATGCAAACATAGCGTTACACACGTAAACACTAGCGCCGTTGCGGCTTATCCGGAAATTAAACAAGCGATTTTATTGCGGGTAATCTATTGAAGATTGAAGCATGAAGAGAAATTCATAAATACATGGAGACTAATTCGAAACTCCATATAATTATGAATCCTCTTCATGCTGTGTAATCAACCATGGTATTATTGCTTATAAAAACAAATAAAACAATGAATTAAGTTAGTATAATCATTTATTTCTTAGGATTCTCATTTTTCTTTCTACAGCCTTCTTTTTCTCCTCTTCATCCATTTCTCCATTTTTCAGCACAGTAAATGCTGGATTTTAAATGATTTTTATTTAATTCTAAATGTTTCGGACAATAACGTAAAGAAGAAAAGTCAACAATGTCTAGTACAGTAAGAATATTATGTAGAATTTTTTTTTCCAACCTTCATCCGTTAAGTACTGTTGAACTAAAAAGGGGCCATTGTTTCCACACATTGTATCATGGCTTTGTTAGCGTAGTTCAATGCGTTTTTTGCGTCATATTCTATAAAGTTAGTAAATATGTGTAAGGTTTTAGCTGTGTCAGACAAAAATGTTCTCCGGCAATCTGGACAATCATTATGACGGAGTTTCTTGTATATGAAACCGCACACGTATCCACAAGCTTGACTTTCCGGCATCGTTTGTTCGACTGCTTCAGCCAATAATGCCTTAATGTCATTTAAAATGAAATTTTAGTGGTCCTTTCCTTTTTCTTCCTCTGGAATATTCGTTAAAAAACTGGACAAGTAGTCGCACAATACTGCAGTATCATCCTCACAGTTTTTTCTTTGCCCCGAGTGGCGCAAATTCGACAATATCGCCGTTTTAACTGCCGCCACAAATTGTTGGATTGTGGGATTATAATTAGCACCGCAATATAAACCTGATGCTGATGCCGAAACAGTTTTCCAAGTGATCTTGATTTAGACGACGCGTCGAAAGGCTTTTGATTTGAATTGCCTGCAAGTTTTTCCATAGCCTTTCTATTGCATTCAAAGTGTAAACCCAACCGTCATAGGCTGGAGGTTTGGACTTAATGCCTAGATATTTCATTTCCGAAATAGATTTTCGCATTTTTTGAAAGATTGTTATGTGCGGACTACGTAAAGTCATGTTTGTTGGAGTACTTTTTTCCACCACGTAGAGATCAGGGGTGTCCGCGTTTACGGCATCGAAAAGCTCGTCGAAATTGTTCGTAAATGTTGCAGTTGCCAGGGCTTCAGGTGGAAGTTCATCTGAAAAATGTGACATTTTTAAAAAGGCATTAAACTATTTTTGCCAATAAGTTATTAAAATTACCTATAAAAATTACAAAACAACTAAATTATTAAAATTAAGTTTTAAACAATGTAGCAATTTTCATTGAATTTACTACTTAAGACGTTATTTCACCGTATTCTGTAAGGTATTATCAAACTGACACACACGTTATGTGTGCGCAAGTTTCCTTAGCGACATTGGTATTACAGCTTAAAGAGGATGCCGCTTCATGATGGCTGTGAGAGAGAATAGACCTTATATGATAATACTGTCTTGTTTCTAAGGTAGGTAGTAGGGTAGGTAACCAATACTCACTTGATGTAATTTTAGCAAATATGCCAGCCGTGACAGAGTGGCTAAATACTTGTGTTGCAAGCTTTTAAACTCTATGTGACTCCATTTTGCTATTCCTGAAACAAAACAAATAGTTCATAATTTACTGTAATTACTAATAGGTAGATCTGTTTTATTTTATTATAATGTTAGCTGCTTTGATACGGGGTGCTAAGACAAGAAACCTCCCAGTGTGCCCGAGGGCTGGAGTCCCCTTATGGATAGGTCCGGGGGAAGGCCAGTCTCCGGGACGGTGCATATACTTGCTACTTAATATCTCTATTGGTAGAGAGTTGGAGATTTAAATGTTTTTCTTATTAAATTCATTAATTAGAAATTCACTAATATGTAGGCGGACTGTCCCTAAATTATGCATTCTTCAAAACCACTGAAAAACAGCAGCCAGCTTGCGTAACATACTTTAATAGCAATCCCTTTCTTATGAAAATTCAATAATAGCCATTTCATTGTTGTCGCTGTCGATCAAACAATTTTTTCAAACTTATGCAAAGGATTTTGGTGTAAGTGTGTTACGCAATTATCGGCCTAAAGATCAGTTTACGCGAGATACTTTTACAATTGTCTTCGAATTTTTGGTTCTCAAACATGCCGGTTTCCTCAGGATGTTTTCCTTCACGGTTTTGAGAGCAGTGGTGATGCAATAGTTTACATAAAGTAAAGCGCCTGTCTGGGTTCGAACATACGACCTGCAACTCGTAAGTTGCGGCCGTTACCACTGGGCACCATTATAACTAAGAATTCTTTTGAATGTTGTGTCTGACCGATTAGTTTATTTTTTTAATATGCTAACCTTTGACAGGTTCATCATTGCCCTGCATGTTAGTTGTGCACTCAACATCATGTTTCATCAAAAGATTTCGTGTACACTTTAGAAGATGTGGAGGATCCAAAACTGCAACAGTTTTCCGTCGGGTTGTTGCACCTAACGTTTTCAAAACTTTTACATTTACTGTTAAATATATCACATACAGTGGCGACTAGATTGCTATTGTATAGCATTAAAACATTCTGTTATTATCTGAAAGGAATAAAACAATAGTCATTATTAATTTAATGTGTTTTTTTTTTCCTAATTGACCTTGATAAATATTTTACCACTTTTAAAATCACAGTCATTCTATCGGCGTTTATTGCATGTGAAAAATAAAAAGCGATTGATAGCTTCCATTTCTTTCTTATGCCAGCTAACATAAAAACAAGGGCTTTACTGGCGTATTGTTTACTTCTCCCATGATTGCCATGGTCTTGGTCCTGATTTGTATCATAATACAAAATGTTTTCTAATATACATTTCGTCAAACGAAAGTATACAAATATTGGATCCGTCATCACTTTGCTTATCAATATAATTTTTTAGTAGAAGAAAATCTTTGGCATGGTAAAGCAAACATTCTTCTTAAAAGTCATGACTTTTTATAAATCAGTAAAGACATGATTTTCTGATTAAGTGTATCTTCTGCCTTTTGGTTTTTTTGTGCAATTTCTCAACTTGCCTTAATCCTTAAAAAGAATAATCCTTAATAGTGTTGCTACAAAAGCAACACTATTAAGGATTATTCTAATATTTAAATCACACAGCTTTTGCACATTTTCATCTGCTGAAATCTATTCAATCAAATTAGTCTTCTTTTTTTAAACATGTTTTGGAGTCTTATTATTTCCCTTAACTTTCCTCTGCTAACATTGTATAACTTTTTTTCTCTAGTAGTCAGTTCATTTACTCTTGATACATTAATAGCACTCAGGATACCACTGCGTGTTCTAGATGGTGACTTGGCATGAGATGCTGTGTCCATTTTTGATGCAAAGACGGGGGTTATCACTTTTCTAAGTGTGAAATCAGAAATACCAATACTATTTGTTATGAGTTTTACTTAAAGTAATTACTAATAAGATTTATCTTTATGTTATTTATTGTGATAGCAGCCATAGTAAAGCATATTCTGGACATAAAAAATAGTGGTATACAGCCTCATTTGAGTGTTGGGCTGGTGAGGAGTAAAACCACTGGCTGCTTCTTTCTTCTGTATTTGGAGTGTTTTCTCCAGGAGAGCTCGCCGCCGACTGTGTCGAACGAGTTTTTTTTTTGGTAAATGAAATCTCGCAGGTCAACCGCCTTCCGCTTGTCGTCTGCTTAACCGGGCTTGCCTGTGGTTGCCCTAATAATTTAAGGCCTCCAGCCAGGGCTTGAAAAAACTTAAAAACTAAGCGACTACACGTTAAGGGCACACTCTGTGGGGTACGGACCTCGGCTTAGGGCGTCGCTGGAAATGGGCAGCAAGGGACGGGCTGGATCAGGATTTGTGAGATTTTGGGACGAATTTAAAGCTACAGAATCAGAGAATACGTAATAATAATAATAATCTTCTAGTTTTCACTTAAGTACTGTTTTTATGCACTATCACATTTCATTCGTCCCGCACAAAATTGCTGACTACGTAATTATTATATAGTCGCAAAGATACAGCCCTGTGATAGACCAACACAAATGGTACATTCTTATAAATAGGGTCCCTATGGTACCCGTTGGGTCTGAATGCTTAAAAAAACTATTACAATAGTTTCTTAAAGCATACATACAAACCTGGCTACTTAAAGTAAAATTTAATCCAGACCTGCACCCTAATTGCGTAACACATTTTCGTAAACGATTACGATTAATCCGTTTGATTTTGACAGTTCAACAACATTCATTGCGTTTTGTGCATTGTTGAGCAGATTTTTATCGAACTTATGAAGCAATGAATTAGCAATCTGTTTCAAAACGATTCAGATTCCGATTGGTTTTGTATTACGCAATTAGGGTACTGGCCGCAACACAAGACTTTGTACTGCAACTACGTAATTATGGCTTGATAGGGTTACAAAAAATTACTTCAAATAACCATATTATTTAATAATTACCTGCTCATTGCATGTTGGTTCTACTGATTTTGAAGGTTTTACAAAAGTTATTGTGTCAAAACCACATTACTTGTTGAAGGCTCAACGGCAATATTTTCTATTTGTGCAAACCAGGTATCCTTGACACAAGCTATTCTGCTGGCAGTCCAAAACTCTGCAGAAAAAACTAGTTTTAATACATGATGTTATCTGTTATCAACTAACATCTTATGCAGCCTGCCAACAGCATTTCAAAATTTTCAGCTTTTTAGACAAAATTGGTCACTACAAAATCAACAAACACCTAAAGTAGCGCAACGCATACCTGCTTAAATATGTTTTCTCTTTTGTTTAAAGGTACCTCTACTTCAGCTGAATCAGGAACCGCAAATTTGCAAAAATTTTGTCGCTCCCACATAAATCTTTATTTTTTGTATGTAGTGAGAGAAAAAGATGCATGTGCCCAATCTTCATTAGGCCAGCAATATGTGGCTCATGCAAGGGCCCTGAAAAAATAACAATGAACACAGTGAAAGACACGTAACCAGTAGAAAAAGAGTTGGTAACATAAACAGATTGGACAATAAGTGTACGAGTTGTGGTATTTCACTCCGTGCACCGGTTTGTTGTGAAGGTTTGTACGTTCAGTTACTATAGAGAAACATGTTCCAATAAGATGCACTAAATAGTTAAGTAGTAGACAGTACTAGAGTGGAAAGCGATTATTTCTCTTAGTTTTTGATAGCTAGTTCACTATATTTAAATTCGTTAGTCATGTTATTTTACTATGCAAAATTATGACGCGCATCGTTGGCCTAAAGTAGCTTGCAGAGTAAGCGGAAAAATATACGTTGATGAGACCGTACAAACAGTTTGTAATCAGAATAGATCGTTACTAGAAAATACTAATTTAGATTTCGGTTGACCAGTCTCTTATAATTCATTAAGCGCTACAAGGGGTTGGGTTTAAAATCAAGTCGCCTGAATTTGAGAAGTCTGACACTGTTTAAGGGCTTGAGAAATCAAGTATCCCCCTGCAATTTTAGCTGCCGGAGCTGCGTCGAAATCACAAACTAAAGGTTGAATCGCAACTTTGTTGTTGATATTAGTGTTTCTTTAACGGGTTAACAGAAACACTAATTTAAAAATTCACTCTTGGTCTACTTAGTAATATTGTTTTTCCCTGGATTCGGGAACCGATGATAGGACACCAACTTATCTTCAGCACGTGTTATATCGCACTTGGCACATTTTCGATAGTAATTTTACACAAGGCAGGCAAAATCTGTTTAAAAGTAACACCAAGGAATTTAAAATATTACTACAATCCAAACCAAAGAATATAACTACTCTCTACCGAGAGAAGAACGGTAACTCTATGGTAAAAAATGCAAACATAGCGTTACACACGTATACACTAGCGCCGTTGCGGCTTATCCGGAAATTATACAAGCGATTTTATTGCGGGAAATCTATTGAAGATTGAAGCATGAAGAGAAATTCATAAATACATGAAGACTAATTCGAAACTCCATGTAATTATGAATCCTCTTCATGCTGTGGAATCAACCAAACGAATAAACAAATGTGGTATTATTGCTTATGAAAACAAATAAAACAATTAATTAAGTTAGTAAAATCATTTATTTCTCAGGATTCTCATTTTTCTTTCTACAGCCTTCTTTTTACGGTTTAAAAATCATTTATTTCTCGAAGATTTACATAATCACTTAATGAGAAACAAAGTTTTAGTAATAGTTTGTAGGTATTATTAAGATAGTCCAGAGCACTCGTCGTGCAGTTAGCCAGTAATACAAAAAATCGTTTTAATTTTGGTGTGTGGGTACATCGAAATAAAATACTCAGATACAGAGCGCGCGCGTCTATGTAAGTGCACATCGAGTGCGCTATTCTTATCAGTACTGTTATTAAGCACCGTACACACTATACAACACTAGACAATATGTAATAATGTAATATTTATTTATTTATGTTGGAGCCGTCGAGGATGTGTTTCTTTAACATTTTTTTAAAATATAGATTTGTTTTAGCTTCTTTAATGTCTTTTGGTAGTGAATTATATAGCTGTACTCCTTCATATTTAATATTTTTCTTTCCGTGTTTTGTTCTAGGTCTGTGTAATAGTAATAGGTCATTTGCACGACGTGATGATCGCGTTTGCACTTCATTATTCCTTTTGTATGTAATTTCTTTGTGTATTTCTTTTGAAAGGATTTTTCTTATTAATAAACAGGTATTATATTGATAAGTTTTGGTGATGTTAAAGAGCTTAGTGTCATTATAGATTTTATTTGTGGATGTTAAGTAGGGATATTGAAAGAGGGCTTTAATAATTTTATTTTGGGCGATTTGAAGTTTGTGTATGTTTGTTTTTGTTGTCGATCCCCATACCTCAATTAGATACTCAATGTGTGGCTTTACTAATGAATTGTACACAGTATACCGAATTTTAGGTGGTAGACATCTAGCTATTCCACGTAACGCACCCGTAAGACTTGACAACTTGGAACAAATCTTTTTAATGTGTGGCTGCCACGTTAAGTGACTGTCAAGTGTAAGACCCAAATATTTCTCTGTGTTTACTTTATTAAGGACATCTCCATTTATCGATAGAGGCTTGTGATTGTAAATTTTTTTGTTCTTAGCCGAGAAGATTATGTAGTTTGTTTTGGATGTATTAACTGTCAATAGGTTGTCCAAGAACCACCTTTCCAAAATAACTAGGTCATCCTGCGCGTCTTGTGTGATTGCTTCAATGGAGTTACCGAAGTAAAACAGACAAGTGTCATCGGCATAGAGTGTTATATGTCCTTTTAATCCTAATTCGTGTACATTATTGATAAAGATAAGGAACAGAAGAGGACCCAATATCGATCCTTGAGGCACACCACATTCTATCAACTTGGAGCTACTGATGTTGTTTTCAATTTTAACGACTTGCAGTCGATTTTCTAAGTAAGACTCGAACATTCTGAAAAAGCTTCCTGTTATTTTTATAGACGCTAATTTTTGCAAGAGTACATTATGACTTACGGTATCGAAAGCCTTTTTTAAATCTATAAAGACTCCTAGAGCAATTTGCTTTTGATCAATTTTAGTCTTAAGTTTCGTGACCAAATCAGTCGCAGCAGCTAGTGCATTGGACTTAGGTCTAAATCCATATTGCCGATCAAAAAGAAAACCGAAAGAATCTAGATATTCCATAAGTCTACAATGAATTAATTTCTCCAGTATTTTTGACATCACTGGCAATACCGAAATGGGTCTGTAATTACCCGGGTCTGATTTCGAGCCTGATTTAAAAATGGGATTTACTTTCGCGATTTTAAGTGTTTCCGGAAAGTTGCCTTCGAGTAAACATTTATTCATGCATTGCACTAAGTTTGGCAGTATCAGTATCTTTATATGTTTAATGGCTTTGACAGTGATACCATCCACGCCAGCGCTGGTGTTTGATTTTAGATTATCAATAATTTTTGCGATTTCTTCTACGTTTGTTGGTGACATTTGTGAGAGACCTGGGGCGTTGGTGTGTAGTGAAGTAGTGTTAATGTTAGTATTGTGGTGTTTTAGAGCTATTTTGTTTGCCAGGAGAATACCTATACTGGCAAAGTAGGTGTTGAAGTGTTCACAGATTTCTTTGTCTTCTGTGATGAGGCCTGAGGGGGTTTGTAATTTAGGAGGAATGCAGATATCTTTAATTTTATTTTTAGACAGATTATTTATAAGTTTCCACATCTTCAACGGCTTACCTTTGCATTCCTCAAATGATTTAATGAAGTATTTATTTTTAACAGTCTGCATATGCGAGAATACTCTGTTTCTCTCACTTTTAAACTTCTCTTCAAACTCCAAGTTGTTCGGGTTAGTTTTGTGTTGTTTCCACAATATGTTCCTTGCGTTTATTTTATCAATAATATCCTTCGTGATCCATTCTGTTTTAGGTGGGTTCAGAATCTTAATTTTCGTAGTTTGATTCTTGCTGATTGCCAATTTTATTGCTTCTTCTAGTTTTCTAAAATCTTCTCCTACCGTGGCATAGTCAATATCTTCTATAGTTTTATACAGTTTTGAGAATGAAAGTGTTCTTATTTGTAGTTTTTTATTTGGTTCTGGTTTGTACTGTTTGACCTCTAAGAAAATCTGTTTGTGGTCGGACATGCTTGATTCAATTATTACTAAATGAAAATCATGGCCCCATAGGTTTGTAGAAACATGGTCCAAGATAGTACGTGTAGTAGATGTTTCACGAGTGCAGTGCCTTGTATCAATTTTGTTTAATACTGTATAGCCATTTTCCGAGAGTGTATCTTTATATTCGTTGGTGTTTCGATCAGAGCCAAGTAGATTAAAATTAAAATCTCCAAATAGTATTGTCCTATTCTTATTTTGTAGTTCATTTGTTAAGGTTTCGAGGAATTTACTTGCGTTAGTTCTTTCCGGTTTATAAATTCCACATATGTCCAAGGAAAATTTTTGGAGGTGAACCCACAGGAAGTGGTTATCTTCTTGTAATTTCTGGCTTATAAACTCGTGTTTCATGTTGCTTTTAATAAAAATTGATACACCACCTCCCCTGCTGTTAGTTCTAAAATTGTAATAATGAGTGTAATTTGGCAGTTGTAATCTCTGTGCCTCTGCGTCTGATTTAATCCATGTTTCAACCAGTATCACCACATGAACATCTTGTATTGATGATAGTATACACCTCAGCTCGTCAATCTTCCCGGGTTTGACTAAACTTCGTATGTTTGAATAAAAACACTTCAGGGAATTTCTTGTTGTACAAAGGCGGTATTTGTAGGTGATATCGTATGTTATGTTTCTATTTCTACTTATTGGTTTGTCGATCATTAGTTTTTTGACGACTTTTTTATAATTTTTGGAGTTCGATTTATGTACTTTATTGTAAGATCTGTTTCACCATTATCTGTGCGTAGATGCAGCTCTTGCTTAAGATTTTGAATGTATCTACGTTGGTAAGGAGTTTGATCTGAGAATATTTTGTATGGCTCAAGACTCAGTGTTGCTTTTTTTCGTAGAATTGTTGTTGCCATATCTGAAGTTGGAAGAAACACCTTGATGTGTCGGACTGCTTCGGGTTTATATTTACCAAGGCGACGTATCATATTTGGTTCGGGACATTCAGGATGTATTAACTTTAGAATATGAGTTACTTCGCGAGTGTCAGAGTTAATTCTGTCTTCTTTTTGTAGTTCTTTAGCTTCCGGAATTCCCACTATGATTATGTTTTTGCTTCTTGATTGTCTTTCCTGAAGTTCCGCAACCGCATCCTCACAGGTAATAATGTTTTCTGGATTTTGTGGTGTAGTAGTTGCTTTGATATTTTCAAGTTCGGTTGCAAGAGCGGAGACCTTGGTGTTTGTAGCAGCATTGGAAATTTTCAGTTCAGCTATCTCAGATTTAATCTTAGTTTGTTCTGTAGACAGATTTTTAATCTCGTTCCTAATTGATGATACGTCATCAGAAATGCTTTTCATTATCTGTTTTTGGCTTTCAACAAATCCGTTCAAAGTTGACATTACCTCTTTACGAAAATTGTCAAGTTCTTGCTTAAAATCATCTTGTTCAGGGTTTTTCCGTTTACGAAACGTCACCTGCAGCGGAATTGTATTATCTTCCGCATTAAGGGTCGATAAATCTGGCTGCGAACTTCCGCGCGTATTTGGTCCGGACGGAGATCGTAGGACACTCATTTTAAGTTATAAGTGTGTAAGCTCCTTTATAATACCACTTGATCAGTTACGTTTGTCAGCTTACCGACGGCGGCGCTGCCGCAGGGCGGTCGTAGGAAGTGAGATGAATTATAAGAACCTGTCTCGCTTGCACTTGTGGTTTGCGGGGGACAGGGCCGCGCTCCGCTTGCGCCGACGTTGTCGTGAAGTAGTATTGTTATGACTTAAAACACAAGGATTTGATCAAGAAAGAAAGATATTTGCACAGATAGACATAGGATTCAGAGTTCGATGACTTATGATTTTATTTGTTTTAGGTAAATTTAATAACACGTCCGCACTACGCGCTCTCTGGACGAAAGTTCTCCTCTTCATGCATTTCTCTATTTTTCAGCACAGTAAATCGTTTAACACAAATATAAAAAGTACTAGATTTTAAATGATTTGTATGTAATTCTAAATGTTTTGGACAATCACTTAAAAAAGAAAAGTCAACAATATCTAGTCCAGTAAGAATTTTATGTTGAAGATTTTTTTCCAACCTTCATCCTTTAAGTACTGTTGAATTAAAGTGGCCATTGTTTCACTCGACGCTCGACTCTCGCCGCGGACGGACGTGTTTGTGCGCTCTCCCGCTCCAGTGTTGTGTTTCGTGTTATTATTCGTCGCTGCCACGTGACGTCATCGTAGTCGCCCCGACTACTCCGATTTAAAATCAAATCAAGAAATTGATTTGATTTTAACCAATCAAAAAGTGCCTTTTTCAAGGCAATCTCTTTTCTTTATCAGTCATTCGTGAGTAGCTTCACTAGGCCCCTTCTGGGTAAAACCACAGTTTCGTGGTCCTCGGTTGAAACCTTACGGTGTCAACGAAGCCGAGTGGGGTGTTGACCCAATTCACACCCGCCGAACCCCTTCAGGGCGAGGCAGTTAGTTGGACGGGTCCCAGATAACCGGCCTTGGGGGATCTCCTAGTCGGCTCTGGTGACAGTTTTGCTTTCCAGCTACTCACCTAGTGTCTTTAGGGTGTGTCTACACCCTTCGCGCTAGACTGGTCAGGGCCCCGTTCGCACAATAAGACTGGCGACGGGTTACAAGCTTAGGGCTCACCAATAGGTACACACCTCCCTGTCTACACCCGACAGGGAGGGAACTCATCCCCGGGCCAATCCACCCGGGGAGTGAGGTATAGGGTTTAGGCTACGTAGGGAAATTTTTCTCTTTCCACCATTCCTTCCCTAATATAGTTCCCGCTCCGATCATGGAGGACGCCGTCCTCTTGGCGTTCCTCAAAGAGGTCCTACTTAAGGACCCCGATTTTCTTGAGCGATATGGCTCAAAACTCCGCCAACGCTCCACCCCCACTCCGTCCCAGGGCGCACTCGGTGAGTTTAGTGACGCTTTAGAGAGCCCGCTATCGCCACCTGCATGCGAACAAGGCATTCCGCCCTTTGTTCCGCACAACAATGTTCCGGCTAATATCTCTGCCCCCATTGTTTCACCCTCTATTGTACCGGCAGATAATACTCCGGCCGCTAATCCGGCCCCTATTGTCTCGCCCGCCTTTGTTCCGGCCACCATTGTCACGGCCGCCATTGTTCCGGCCGCCATTGTCTCAGAGACAACGCAGCTGCGCGCCGCAGCAATAAACACGACTCGCCCGGAGAGCATGGACACGTCAGTCCCACTTTCCGAGGATGAAGCCCGCACCTCCTCCTCCGGCGACGACGACTTCCAAGTAGTCGTTAAAGGAGGCAAGAGGAAGGCTAAATCCTCCGCCCCCGCTGGCCCGGTCACCAAGGCCCAGAAAAAACAGGACGACTTATCGTCCAGCTCCACTTCCGCCCCTAGTCCGCGGGCCAGTCGCCCCGCCAGCCCTATGGCTTGCCCACCCGCTCCTACCGCGAGGAAGCAGAAGCCCCCTCCCCCGATATACGTCCAGGAAAAGTCCAAATGGACTGAAATCTCTAAAATGTGTGTTGATCGCAAGATCAACTATACTAACGCCCGATCCACCCTCCAGGGGATCAAAGTTACGGTCCCCACGTCTGCGGACTTTAGGGACCTCTCCCGCGCCCTACGTGAAAGGAACTACTCCTTTCACACTTACTCCCTTCCGGAGGAAACCCCTACACGCGTCGTTATTAGGCGCGTTCCACAGGAAATCTCCACCGAGGAGATTAAGAGCGACCTTGTCTCACAAGGCATACCAGTTTCCGCCGTCCATCGCTTACATAAAGCGAGATTGGGCCTAGTCTACGACATGGTCCTGGTCATCTGTGACCCCACAGACGGTCACCACCCGATTTTTAAAGTTAAGTCGGTGTGTTCGCTCTCAGGCATCTCAATGGAGAAGCCTTACAGAGCTCAATTAATTGGACAGTGTCGTCGCTGCCAATTATATGGTCACTCGCAGTCCAACTGCTATGCCACCCCTAGATGCGTCAAGTGTCTAGGAGAGCATGGCACCGCCGACTGTACCCGCCCTAAAGATAGGGAACTATGTTTAGAGCCTCCCAGCTGTGTACTCTGCGGCCAATCGGGACACCCGGCAAATTACCGGGGCTGTCCTAAGGCCCCGAAGTCCTCCTCTCCTAAACTCGCGAAACGCGCGAGCGACCGCCAGCACAGGGAAAGCCCCTGGGAAAAGCCTCCTTCCGCGCTGATGCCGGAGCGGCTCAGTCCGCAGAGGCCGTCTCCCTTTTTTTTTTTTTTTTTGTTCCTGGGGTGGAAAATCCTCATGGATGTCCTCCGCCCTGGGGCGGGCGGAGGGGTCTGTCAGACTCTTACTGACTAAAAACCACCCCGGTGTTCCATCTCACACCTACGCCGGGGTCGCGGGAACACATAATTCGTCCGCATCCCCGGCTGGTGCCGGCCCGCTTGCGCGGGCCCCGTCTCGGGCGGGGGGAGTGAGGTGTACTTCCCCCGCTACGTCTGTGAGCGGCGCGCACGGAACACTATGCGCGCCGCCTACTCGGGTCCTGATGTTGGGGGGCGACGGATGTCCCCGAATCCGTCGCCCCTGAACCCATTTAGGGGGGCTGGAAGAGGGCGTTGTCCGCCCTCCGCCTGCGCCCGGTGCGCCTGCTGCGGATCGGGAGAGTGGACGAGATCTCTCTCTCCCTTTCCGCAGCCTCCTTCTGCGAGATGACTGTTTCGCAGAAGGAAACCACCGCGTCCCAGGACTCGGCGCTGCCGACCATCGAACTCACTACGGTCGGCAGCGACAGGTCACTGCCTACTTCTGAGATGAGGGCACGGCGCGGCTCCTCCCAAGCGGCACACTCTGCCAGCGTATGCCACGCCGTGTCCTCCCGACAGTCGACGCAGTGGTGACACCGAGCGTCCGGCTCCCTGTTTATGCGACACAGGTACTTCCCGAAGCAACCATGCCCCGAGAGCACCTGCGTCGCCCGAAACGACAGGGAGCCGTGCCTCCTCCCGAGCCAGAGGTCGAGCACTGGCCGGACCGCCTCGATGGTGACGAGGCCGGCGGTAGGGCGTGAAAGCCTGTCCCGCCATTCCGCCACCAGGACCTCGCGAAGCTGCGACCGACGCTGCTCCATATGGCGCTGCATCGGCCGCTCGCCCCGCGCCCTCGCTTCCTCGCGCCACCGATAAAGTGACGCGAGCACCTTCGCGTCTAGGTCCCATGGCGGGGATCCGGCCAGTGCACAAGCCGCCTCGTAGGAGATCGTGCGATACCCCCTTATGACTCTGACGGCCATTGCTCTCTGCGGCTTTCGCAGCACAGAGATGCTGGCGGCCGTCAGGTCAGCCGCCCAGATCGGGGCCCCGTAAAGGGCCATCGATCGCACGATCCCCACGTAGAGCCGCCTACAAGCGGCGCTCGGGACCCCCAAATTGGGAAGCAGCGTTGCCAGCGCCCCGGCCGCACCCAACAACTTGGGCGCCAGCCGCCGGAAGTGGGGTCCGAAGTCCCACCGGCTGTCGAGCACCAATCCCAGATATTTCATGGTGGGCTCGACAGCGATCCGGACCCCCCCGACCACAATGTGTGATCCGGCCGGCGGCGCCCGCCGGGGGCCATGAAACACCATGGCCTCCGACTTGTTGAGGGCCACCTCCAGGCCGAGGCGCCGTATGCGGCTCACCGTGAGTGAGACCGCCGCCGTCGCAGAGGCCGTCTCCCTGGGCTAACCTAAATCACCTGAAGGCTCCCGCAGCTTCGGTGCCCTCTATCCCCGCGCAACCAGCGCAACCCGCTCAACTTCCAGCGCTGATGGCTTCCGCCATCCCAGCGCCTTTGGTAGCCCCCGCGGCCCCTACGGCCTCTCCAGCGAAACCTCAGGGAACCCAGGGCCGAAACAGCGCCCAAATTATACTTAGTACATACGCGGCTCTCTTCACCACCGCCGCGGACAAAATGGCGGAAGAAATCGTTGCTGCAAACGGCAACGCACTCCGCCTTATGGAAATCCTCAGCGCGTATCCCGAGATCGCGCAAGTTCTACACTCACTCAAATATTAATTCTCAATGGATAATACGAGAGTAAACAGTAACAAACCCCGATCCCTTAAATTAGGCTTCTTCAACGCAAATGGCGTTTCAGGTCAACGCGATGAGATCGCCGCTTTCCTCCGCGACCATCAGCTCGACATCCTCCTCATACAGGAAACCTTTCTAAAACCGCATCACCGAAACCCGAATATTGCCAACTATAAACTAGTTCGCAATGACAGGTCTCGATGCCACAAGGGTGGCACACTAATATACTTTAGGAAATCTTTGTATTGCATCCCTATCGACCCACCTTCTCTCTTCTCCCAACTGGAGACCTCTATCTGTCGGCTCGGCATGACTGGTCATCAACCGATCACCATCATCTCTGCTTATATTCCACCAGACAATGGTCCGGAGGATCCCATCTCTCTCCAAAAGGACTTCACCGCCCTCTTCGGTATGAGTGACTCCGTCATAATGGCGGGGGATCTTAATGCCAAGCACCCGGCGTGGAATAGTAGCACAACTTCAACCAGAGGTAGGTTAGTTTTCAAGTTAGGCGAATCCCTTAACTTTGACGTCATCGCTCCAATGAGCCCGACTCACTTCCCAGGTAATCCTAATCACCTTCCCGATGTTCTCGATGTAGCGCTGCTCAAGAATGTGAACCTCCGTTTGCAATCGATTGAGACGTTCCACGAGCTAAACTCTGACCACCGCCCTGTAGTCATGCATGTTGCACCCTACTCGGGCCCGATCGACCCCAACCGCCCCCCTCAGACCCAGATGATAACCGACTGGAGGAAAGTAAGCGAAAGACTGAAATCCACCACGTCGCCTCACTTAGACACCATCCCCGATCACTTAGTGTCAGTCGCCGACACGACGGCCGCAATCGACTCGTTTACAGAGCACGTACAATCCGTATTGACGGATTGTTCACGGGAAGTTCCGATGATGGAAGACCATCGCTGGAAACTACCTGCTGACGTACGTGACCTGATAACCGAGAAGAACGCGGCCATCCGTGCCTACGACTCCTTCCCTTGTGACGCGAACAAAGCCCACATGCGCCATTTACAGCGTGCTGTAAAGAAACGCATAGGGGAGGTTCGCTCTGAGGGCTGGAACAAGATGCTCAGCGAACTCGAGCCCACTCATCAAGCCTTCTGGCAATTACAGAGGAAATTGCGTTCCTCAGAAGAGGTCTCTATGCCTCCTCTCATCCGCCCCGACAATATTGTCGCTTTCGACAGTCCCGATAAGGCTGAATGTCTTGCCGACAGCCTGGAGTCCCAATGTTCTCCCAGCTCCCAACCAGTAGAACAAGCTCACCTGAACAAGGTCGACGCTGAAGTCGAACGAAGAGCCTCCCTCCCTCCCGTCGAAGACTCTGATGATCCTCTGCCTCCCGTCACTCCAGACGAAGTGCACGACATCATTAAAGGGCTCCACGCTCGTAAGGCCCCCGGTTCGGATGGTATTACCAATAAGGTATACAAACTCCTTCCTGCCCCGCTAATAATGCTTATGACCGTCATCTTCAATGGCGCCTTGAGCAACAACATTTTCCCACAAACATGGAAAGAAGCCACCGTCATCGGTATCCCAAAGCCAGGCAAGCCAAAGTCTGAGCCCTCCAGCTACCGCCCTATTAGTTTACTCAATGTTCTCGGCAAAATCTACGAGAGGCTTATTTATAAGCGTCTCAAAGACTACGCCGAAGCAAAGAGCCTCATACCAAACGAGCAGTTTGGTTTCCGTAGCCAACACTCGGGCACCCAACAGGTCCACCGTATAGTAGAGCACTTATGCGCTGGTCTGCAGCGTAACGCGACGACGGGTGTGCTATTCTTCGACATAGCGAAAGCCTTCGAAAAAGTCTGGCACAACGCTTGATATACAAGCTTTAACAACTAGGAGTGCCAGATCTCTCGTGCTCATCTTACGAGACTTTTTGTCGAATCGCACCTTTCGCTATCGCATCGAGGGAGCACTCTCGTCCCCTCATCCTATTCGCGCCGGTGTCCCTCAGGGTTCCGTACTATCTCCTCTCGCCTTCACGCTGTTCACTAGCGATATCTCAAAAAGTAAAAAGGCTCAGTTGGCTCTCTTCGCCGACGACACTGCCGTTTACTATACCGGTCACTGTCCCAACGCTACAGCTCGTACTCTCCAAACCTCCGCAAACGTCTTAGGCGCTTGGTTCCGGAAATGGAGAATCGAGGTCAACCCCGATAAGAGTCAGGCGGTTCTCTTCTCGAGACGTCGTCGACTCCCTCCCCCACTTCCCAGCCCGATCACTATGTACGGCAAGCCAATCCCTTGGGAGAAGCAAGCCAAATACCTAGGCGTGATCCTCGATGAGAATCTTACCTTTAAGGCTCATATTAAGGCGGTTCGCGCGCGCGCCTCCTTCGCTCTTAGCAGGCTCCAATTCGTACTGACAGCCCGTAGTAAACTGTCCCTCAAATGCAAGCTCCGCATCTACACCGCAGTCATCCGTCCCATCATGACCTATGCCTGCGTTGTATTTGCGCACGCTCACCCACGTCAACGCCATAAGATGCAGACCCTCCAAAACCGTTTCCTCAGAAGGGTCACGGGTGCCCCCTTCTATGTCCGTAATATAGATCTTCACGTCGACCTCAAAATGCCAACAATAAAACAGTTCATGAAACGCCTATCAAAGCGTTTCTTCGACTGCGGCATCAAACATTCTAACCCCCTGATTACAGCGGCCGCCCGCTACAGTCCCTCTCGCATTAGCAGTATTCGCCGACCAAGGCATACTTTAATCGACCCCGACGACGCCACTACCCTCCTCCAGGAGAGTACTAAGGCCACTAGCACGCTACATAAGCCCAAAACCCGATCGCCGTCCTACCGCCCTCGCCGCCGAGGCCCGCCGCGACGCCCAAATCGACGCCCCTCCCGACCCTTGCTCGAGCCAGCCCGCGCCGCTGAGCCTGTAGCTTTAAATTCGTCCGTAAATAATACCAATTCTGATCCAGCTAGTCATTTGCTGCCCTCTTCCAGCGACGCCCTAAGCCGAGGTTCGTACCCCACAGGGGGTGCCCTTAGCGTTGTCGCTTAGTTTAAGTTAGTATATAAGTTTAAGTCCTGGCTGGAGGCCTTAATTTATTAGGGAATCCACAGGCAAGTCCGCTTAAGCAGACGACAACCGCATAGGTTGACCTGCGAGATGCCAAACAAACAAACAAACAAAGTGGCCATTGTTTCCACACATTGTATCATGGCTTTGTTAGCGTAGTTCAAAGCGTGTTTTGCGTCATATTCTTTAAAGTTAGTGAATATGTGTATGGTTTCAGCTGTGTCAGACAGAAATGTTCTCCGGCAATCTGGACAATCATTATGACGGAGTTTCTTGTATATGAAACCACACACGTATCCACAAGCTTGACTTTCCGGCATCGCCTGTTCGACTGCTTCGACAGATTCACCCAATAATGCCTCAATGTCATTTAAAATGAAATCATTGTGGTTTATTCCTTTTTCTTCCTCTGGAATATTAATTAAAAAACTGGACAAGTTGTCGCACAATACTGCAGTATCATCCTCACAGTTTTTTCTTTGCCCCGAGTGGCGCAAATTCGACAATATTGCCGTTTTAACTGCCGCCACAAATTGTTGGATTGTGGGATTATAATTAGCACCGCAATTATACCTAATGCAGCCGAAACAGTTTTCCAAGGGATCTTGATTTAGACGACGCGTCGAAAGGCTTTTAATTTTAAGTGACTGCAGGTTTTTCCATAGCCTTTCTATTGCATTCAATGTGTGAATCCAACCGTCTTGGGATGGAGGTTTGGACTTACTGCCTAGATATTTCATTTCCGAAATAAATTTTCGCATTTTTTGAAATAGGGCGATGTGCGGACTACGTAAAGTCATGTTAGTGGAGAACTTTTTTCCTCCACGTAGATCAGGGCTGTCCGCATTTACGGCATCGAAAAGCTCGTCGAAATTGTTTGTAAATGTTGCAGTTGCCAGGGCTTCAGGTGGAAGTTCATCTGAAAAATGTGATAATTTTAAAAAGGGAACTGGTATTAAACTATTTTTGCCTATAAGGTATTAAAATTACCTATAAAAAATATCAAAAAATTTAATTATTAAAGTTATGTTTAATAAAATGTAGCAATTTTCATTGAAATTACTACCTCGTTGGTCTAGTGATCGCAAACGCTACTGCTGAACATCAGGTCCTGTGTTCGATTCCCAGGTCGGGCAAAGTGTTATTGGGTTTTCCTATCTGGAACTTTTCAGTAGCAGCCCGGAGTCTGGATTTGTGCCCGGTTGATGGCAATAGGCTCGCCCCCTATTACATGGGACTTAAACATAATTGGCGAAATGTGGGTGTACAGGTACACCTCTGCCCAACCCTTCAGGGAAACAAGGCGTGATGTTATGTTATTTATTACTACCTATTATTATTTCACCGTATTCTGTAAATTACTACCAAATTGACACACACTTTATGTGTGCGCAAGTTTCTTTAGCGACATTGGTATTACAGCTTAAAGAGACTGCCGCTTCATGATGGCTGTGAGAGAGAATAGACCTTATATGATACTACTGTCTTGTTTCTAAGGTAGGTAGTAGGGTAGGTAACCAATACACTCACTTGATGCAATTTTAGCCAATATGCCAGCCGTGACAGAGTGGCTAAATACTTGTGCTGCAAGCTTCACTCGCATTTGTTGCTTAACATTAGGCTTCAAATGATGCTCCGATAGAACAGGAGCAAAAACAAAATTTTAATTATTTTTGTCTAAGTTGTAAAATAAGTCTATGTGACTCCATTTTGCTATTCCTGAAACAAAAGTAAATAGTTCTTAATTTACTGTAATTACTAAAAAGTAGATCTGTTTTATTTTATTATAATGTTAGCTGCTTTGATACGGGGTGCTTGGACAGGAAACCTCCCAGTGGTGTGCCCGTGGGCTGGAGTTCCCTTATGGATACGTCCGGGGAAGGGCAGTCTCCGGGACGGTGCGTGTACTTGCTACTTCATATCTCTATTGGTGGAGATTTGGAGATTTAAATGTTTTTTTTTTTAAACTTAAAAAGAAATACTTTTACAATTATAAGTAAACATAATCAGCCTAATAAATTCCCACTGCTGGGACACAGGCCTCTTCTCTGTGAGAGGCAGTGGGCCGTAATCCACCACGCGGGCCCAGTGCGGGTTGGTAGATGTCACACATCACATGTCTTCGAATTTTTGGTTCTAAAACATGCCCGTTTCCTCACGATGTTTTCCTTCACCGTATTGAGAGCAGTGGTGATGAAATAGTTTACACAAAGTAAAGCGCCTGACTGGTTTCGAACCTTTTTTTTTTTTTTTGGGTGGGAAATCATCAAATGACTTCTCCCGCTCTGGGTGGAGCGGGAGGGCGTGTCAGACTTTTACTGACTAAAACCCACCCGTGTTCCTTCAGTTGCCTGTGCCAGGGCCACGGTTTCTCTTTAGAATTACCCGCGACCCTGAGGCGTCGGCCCTATCGGACCCCGTCACTTTGTGCTGACATCTCTTTGAGGCGCGCGTGGAACACGACGCGCCGTCGACCCGGGCCAGTCCCTGTCAGACGGCGAGCTACCTGGAATCTGCAGGCGACTCCCGACGCCCAGGGCGTCTCCTGCGGCGGCTAGTGGGGGCATGAGGGCGCAAGGCTCTCTCCCTCACGCGCTCCGCCTCCTCCTTTGCGAGCATTACTGCTTCGCAGAAGGAGGTGACGGCTTTCCATTCCCTCTCGCTCCGTACCATGGCCAGGGCCGGACGCGAGAGATCGCCGCCGCCGATCGCATCCGCGAGGACACTGCGGTGCTCCGCCCAAGCTGGGCAGACCTCCACCGTATGCTCCACAGTGTCCTCCGGGCGATCAACACAATGGTGACACCCGGGCGTTTCCTCCCGCCTTATGCGAAACAGGAACCTCCCGAAACAACCGTGTCCGGTGAGGACCTGTGTCAGGCGGAAGGTGAGAACGCCGTGGCGCCTTTCCAACCACTCCTCAAAGAGGGAACTTACTGCCGCTATTGTGGCGTGCCCAGTCTGGTTTCGAACCTACGACCTACAACTCGTAAGTTGCGGCCGTTACCACTGGGCCACCACTGAGCACCATTATAACTAAGAATTCTTTTGAATGTTGTGTCTGATCGATAAGTTTATTTTTTTATATTATTATATGCTAACCTTTGACAGGCTCATCATTGCCCTGTATATTAGTTGTGCACTCAACATCATGTTTCATCAAAAGATTTCGTGTACACTTTAGAAGATGTGGAGGATCCAAAACTGCAACAATTTCCCGTCCACAATGTACAAAATAAGGATCTCTGGTTGTTGCACCTAAAGTTTTCAAAACTTTTACATTAACTGTTGATAAATCACATACAGTGGCGACTAGATTTACATTGGCATTAAAACATTCTGTTATTATCTGAAAGGAATAAAACAGTAGTCGTTATTAATTTAATATGTCTTTTTTTATACTTAAAGTCGACCTTTGTAAACATTTTACCTCTTTTAATATCACAGTCATTCTATCGGCGTTTATTGCATATGAAAAATAAAACGCGATTGGTTGCTTCCATTTCTTTCTTATGCCAGCTAACCTAAAAACAAGAGCTTTACTGGCGTATTGTTTACTTCTCCCATGATTGCCATGGTCTTGGAAGCCATGTATTATATTATATGTATTTGGAGTGTGTCCTGAATGGTATCATAATACAAATGTTTTCTAATTGACATTTCGTCAAACGAAAGCATACAAATATTGGATACGTCAACACCTTGCTTATCAATCAATTTTTTAATAGAAGAAAATATATGTTTGTTGATGCCAGGTTTAAGCGGTACTCTGTTAAGTAATTTATTCAAACTGCTTTGGCATGGTAAAGCAAACATTCTTCTTAAAAGTCTGTAGCAGGCAGGTGACTTTTTATAAATCACTAAAGACATGATTTTCTGCTTAAGCGTGTATCTTCTGCCTTTTGGTTTTTTTGGGCAATTTCTCAACTGGCTTTGTAGTAACACTATAAAGGAATTGCTTATATTTAAATCACACAGCTTTTGCACATTTTCATCTGCTGAAATCTGTTCAATCAAATTAGTTTTCTTTTTTTTTAACATGTTTCGGAGTCTTATTATTTCCCTTAATTTTCCTCTGCAAACATTGTATAACTTTTTTTCTCTAGTAGTCAGTTCATTTACTCTGGATACATTAATAGCACTCAGGATACCACTGCGTTTTCTAGATGGTGACTTGACATGAGATGCTGTGTCCATTTTTGATGCAAAGTCTGGGGTTATCACTTTTCTAAGAGTGTTCTGAAATCAGAAATACCAATATTATTTATTATGAGTTTTAATTACTTATGAGATTTATCATATTATTTGTTGTGATAGCAGCCATAGTAAAGCACATTCTGGAGATGAAAAATAGTGGTATACAGCCTCATTTGAGTGTTGGGTTGCTAAGGAATAAAACCACTGGTTGCTTCTTTCTTCTGTATTTGGAGTGTTTTCTCCAGGAGAGCTCGCTGCCGACTGTGTCAACGAGTTTTTTTTTTGTAAATGAAATCTCGCAGGTCAACCTAGGAGGTTGTCCTCTGCTTAACCGGGCTTGCCTGTGGTTGCCCTAATAAATTAAGGCCTCCAGCTAGGGCTTGAAAAAACTTTAAAACTAAGCGACAATACGCTAAGGGCACCCCATCTGTGGGATACGGACCTCGGCTTAGGGCGTAGCTGGAAGACGACAGCAAGGGACGGGCTGGATCAGGATTTGTGAGATTTTGGTACGAATTTAAAGCTACAGGATCAACGAATACGTAATTATAATCTTCTCGTAATCACTTAAGTACTGTTTTATGCACTATCACTTCGTCCCGCACAAAATTGCTGACAACGTAACTATTATATGGTTACAAAGATACAGCCCTGTGATAGACCAACACAGATGGTACATGCTTATAAATAGGGTTCCTATGGTACCCGTTGGGTCTGAATGCTTAAAAAACGATTACAATAGTTTCTCAAAGCATACACACAAACCTGGCTACTTAAACTAAAATTTTATCCGAACCTGGCCACAACACAAGACTCTCTACTGCAACTGCTTATGTCTTGATAGGCTTATAAAAACTTCAAATAACCATAATAATTACCAGCTCATTGCATGTTAGTTCTAATGATTTTGAAGGTTTTACAAAAGTTTCTTGTGTCAAAACCACATCACTTGTTGAAGGCTCAACTGCAATATTTTCTATTTGTGCAAATGGTATCCTTGACACAAGCTGTTCTGCTGACTGTCCAAAACTCTGCAAAAAAAAACTAGTTACTATGTACAATGTTATCTGTCATCAAGGAACATCTTATAAATGCAGCCTGCCGTTGCATTTGCAAATACTGTTGGATTTCAAACTTAATTAGCTTTCTAGACAAAAAAGGTCACTATAAATAAACAAACACAAAAGGTAGCGCAACGCATACCTGCTTAAATATGTTTTCTCTTTTGTTTAAAAGTTCCTCTACTTCAGCTGAATCAGGAACCGCAAATTTGCTCAATTTTTGTCGCTTATTGTCATAAAATTGAGATAAATCAAAATATCTCCCACATAAAACTTTATTTTTGGTATGTAGTGAGAGTAAAGATGCATGTGTCCAATCTTCATTAGGCCAGCAATATGTGGCCCAAGCAAGAGCCCTGAAAAAAATAACAATGCACACAGTGAAAGACACGTAACCAGTAGAAAAAAGATTTGACAATCAGTGTACTGGTTGTGGTAGTTAACTCCGTACACCGTTTTGTCGTGAAGGTTTGTAAGTTCAGTTAGTATAGAGAAACACGTTCCACTAAGATGCACTAAATAGTTAAGTTTATTTAAGTGACAGGACTACAGTGGAAAGCGATTATTTCTCTCAGTTGTTGATAGCTACACAGTTATAAGTTCACTATATTTAAATTCGTTAGTCATGTTATTTTCTTATCCTAAATTATGACGCATGCGCGTCATAATTTAGGTTAAACCTAAAGTCGACCTAAAGTAGGTTGCAGAGTAAGCAGAAAAATATACGTCGATGACACAGCACATATTAGCAATCCCCTAAAGAAGCTAAGATGAGTAGAGAGAGAGAAACAAACGCCTTTACAGAGTAAAACATTAAAATTAAAGACAATCGTATACAATTAATTAATTAAAAGCTTCCCACATTAAACTTTATTTTTGGTATGAAATGAAAGTAAAGATGCATGTGTGTTTAGTTGCCATCATTTGTATTTCTGTTTCAATGCTGCTAAGATTCGTCTTATTTTCTTCCATGAAGTGGTCTATGATCTTGCATTGAAGCTTGATATTTTCATAGTTTTTCTTCAAAACGTCATTTTGTAGCATAATTGATGTTTGGTTTTTTGCGAGGTCACGCAAATAGTTTTCGTTATCTTGTATATCATCAATATCTTTGTGGTATTTGCCAGCAAACTTCTGGTCTAGGACGCCAAATCAGCTGTTTGCTACCATGCCTACTCCGTCGATCAAGCTGCGCTTCTTGCGCATCGATAAATGTTTGCGGGGAGTCAGCACGATTGTGTTGTAGAAGTTGATTAGTTACATCTCGTGGAAAAGTTGATCCGTCGTCGCTTGGCAATAAGTTTGATGGATCTCCTGGCAAAGGTCATTTACACCGTTTATGTATTTTTCAATGTGTTGAACGCCCTGCCAGTAGTTTGTTTAGTTGTAGTACGTAAGCAAAGTGGATTCATCGTGAATGAGTTCAATTTTGCCTATGGTGTCATAATAAATCGGTCGCTCGGGTTCCAGGTTGGTCATTTGAGTGCCTGACCTTAATTGCGAACCAAATGATCCATTCACAAGTATCAACATTGTGAAAAGAAACATTTAAATATTTGTAAGACATTTTCTTCCAGAATGTTTTGTTGTGGTAGTTTTCCGTTTTTGTTGCAGGCAGTGTGGAGAGCTAATAGTTTTACTGTCGTTTAATGACACCAGTTTGGGTTTTCAGTGTTGTCACTCGAACGTATCCGTCCGCTCCAGGGTGAAGTTCTAGCACCCGTCCCCATTGGTGGCAGTTCTCCCATGAGTTGGTTCAACCCCGACGGGTTGTAGTGATGGCAGCGCACACAGCGCCGTAGTTCATCTTTTACCGCTCTGTTATCGCCAACGATCCAGTACCGTGGCCATATGTATGCTAAAGTTAGTCTGGCTAAGGTTGGGCCTTTTTCTTGTAAGCCGTTTAGGCTGTATCCTGTTTTAGTTTTCTGAGATGCATTAAAGACAACTCGGAGTTTGGTGGTAGTAGAATCTTCGCAAAGTACTCCGTGATGTGGTAAGAAACATTCAGTAGTTGATGATGTCATAGGTTTTGCTGGTTCCATATGGCCTTACTCCAGGAAAGAATTCCTTAGGGAATATTCTTTGTATAACATTTCAAGTCGGCCATTTCTTTGAAACCTTATTTCTAGTTGCATCAATTGTGATACTGCCATCGTTTTCGATGTTCCGATTTTATTTTCATAATCCGGACATAAAGGCATTTTCACAACCTATCTTCCATCTGAACCACGGCGAGTAGTAAGTTTCACATTGATCCTCTTGAGATCGGTCAATGTTTGTTTTGGTGACGTCTTCACACTCCCAAAAAATAGTTATTTCGGTCAAGCCTAGTAGAGTGACGTGACAGTTAAAAGTCTAGTTTTCCACCTAAAATCCATCCCAGCTGTGTCTTTTGCGCAACGGGTGACTTTGGTGAGCCTTTTAGTATTCCATCTTGTATTATTTCAGCGTATACATCAGCTCCAAACAGTATGTCAACAGACAACTTTTAACTTTTGCAAATGCGACCACTCTGGTCGTTCAACTGTGTTGTTGGGTAGTTTATTGATCAGTTTTTTCATAATCAATGCTTCAGTGTTGAAAGTATATTCGGAGTGGGTTGATTTGCACGTTAGTTTAAGGCGAACTCCAAATATTTTCGCAGTTAGTTTTTTTCTTTGCAGCCGTAGGAGTTGTGCTGCATTTTCAGTTATTAAGTTAACTTACTGAGTCCTGATCTACGAGCACACGAAGAGTTACGAAAGTCTCATCTATCGATTTGACCTTGGACGTTTGTCAGTAAAACTTCCATCTCGCTGGCTGAAAGATGATTTGAACTTGGCGTTTCAGTTTCCCTCGAAATTCGTTGACCTGAGCGTTGGTTTTCATTGCTCGTCGAAGGTGTGTTTGTTGGAATTGCTGTAATATAATTGCGTATGATGCTTCATATTACATTCCTTACAAGTTTTCGTTGAGTTGCAAGTTTGGTTTTCGTGACTAATCAAACAGTTTTTGCATTGCATGTTGCTTTGTATCCATGTCAATACACTGCTGATATCGCATTAAAATATGATTGTTTTTGCAAAGAGGGCACTGCCCTTATGATGTGTGGTAAGTTTTTGGAATCCACTTCTTATGATCGAAGTTTTTTCGAGGTTCATGTTTTTAGTTCCAGCTGACTTTTCTGAACACTGTATGTCCTTCTTTGTAGTCTTCATGGTTGCAAACGCCATAAACTGTTTACGTAACCAGTTTATGGCACATCTCTGTTATCGTGCAAGTTCTTTATGTATTCGTTGTAGCTGCCACAGTCTAGTTTTTGTGACATCAGATGAACAATCATAGGATCCCAACTGGTTATTTCAAAACCAATGTTTGTTACGCCGTTTAGATACTCCGTTGTTACGTCATGCAGCTTCTTCAAGTTGTAAGCGTTTGGTTTCTGTATGACAGGCAACTGCAGCATAGTGTATGAACACGACGATGACAATTGTATGATGATAATTGTAGTCGATGGATGTTGTAACGTTGATTCAGTATATCCCAACACGACATGTAGTTATCGGCGGTGATGCTCAAGTGATGCACCAGTCGTTCTGTTTCTCCTTTCAGCCTGGTCTTCAGATGCTGCATTTTTTTAGCTTTATTCAATGTCGGGTTTTTGTAAATAGTTTCCAAGAACAGGTCTTTGAAAGATATCCATGTGCTGTAGTGTCCTGAAAATTCCTTGATCTCGATTCTCAATGCGGAATGTTGGTGATGAGCAGTAGACCACATCTTGCTTTTCAGTCATTTCCTCGTTTCGTAATATTTGGCTTCCATTATGTTGAACTTGTTATTAGTACATATGTTTCGAACCTTTCAGTAAAGCTTCCAGTTCCCAATGAGTATTGTGTCAATAGCTTCCCACTTCAAAATCAAGATTGACAAGTGATCGTCAAGTTCCCATTTTTCCGCGGAGGTTTCAAAAACATTTTTTGCCATGGCCCGATTGATGGCCTTGAAGTTGCATTCCTGTTTAGTCAGCAAAGTATTTGTCTTCTCATCAGGTTCTCCTTTCGCCAAGGTCTGAGGTCAAATTTGACATTTTCTTCAGTAGTTTGCAGCATTATTAAAATGTCTGCTGTAGTTGTGTCGTACATAGATTTTGTCTTACCGTACGTACAAAATAGTTTATACTCTTTTCGACAACTTCTTGCAAAAGCAATCTACGAGTATGTCTTGCATTGAAATCCATCCACTGAGCTTCTAACGAGGATAGCCGATGGGATTTGATATCCTTGTTATAGTTTGTGCATAATGTTTTTATGTTTTCAAAACATGTTGCTTGTAGCGATAGCTTGTTCATCTTGATTATAGATGATAGCCTCTTTATAGTTCACAAAATACCTCTTCGAAAGCTCTTCCAGTATCTGAAGGTACTTCTAGCAATTGTAGTTTGTTCCAGTAGTTGAAGGCACTTCCAGTAGTCGAAAGCTCAAACTTCCACAGTGCCGGATCCGAACACACAAATGCTTGTTTGACTGCATCACTGGTATCACTGCTAACTGGCGGAGAAACTACTTGTTCTTCGTGAATTCTACTGCTTAACAGGAGAGTTTCAGAATTTTCAGAGTCTGATAGGCTAGAGTTTGATTCTACCTGTATTTCTGACTTTAGTTCGGTAATCAGTGCGTCTGGAGTGCTTTCCAAAGTTGACGGAGTCTCGGAATCGGAAATGTCTATATCTTTTGTGGAAGTCGAAGCAATTGATTCACATGATTCTAAAGGAGTTTTTTTGAGAAACTTCATCATACTTGAACTTTTAAGTTCAAGTATGATGAAGTTTCTCAAAAAAACTCTCATCTCTCAATTGCTCGTTCAGCTTTTCTTTTTCGTTTTACTGAACCAGATTCCCATTTTCTCCCGATATCTCTATCTCTACTGGGGCCTGGGCCTGACATGATAAGTAGGCTTGAATTATTATAATCTATAATAACTATTTAAAAAAATATTAGGTAGTTTTCGTAAGTACACATAACAAATTGAAGACATGAGACAAGTTCGAAAAACTACAAAATTTATCAATATCGGCCTTGATTTTAATAATTATGTGGGTAGGACGTGTTGTTCTTTAAAAACACACTTTTCGCACTCAACAGTTCAAATAAATATAATGCAGTTCTTTTTTTATTTCTAATATTCCAAACAATGAACACACAACACTTATTCTCACATCGAAATCTGTTGGAAATACATTAAAATATTAGGAACATGCGTCGTCGCATGATTGCATGACTGCATGTGTTTAGAAGCGCGAACATAGACGGAGCAAACAGAATAGGAAATCCCCAGCGGGCGAAGCGAGGATTCCCCGCGTCATTCGCCGCCCGCAACGCCAGCAAATGTTGCCAGACTAGATCTTTAAAAAACGAATGTGGTAGGTTAGTACGTATTGCAAGATACTTGCTAGCCGGTTTATATTTATTTATTGCTAGATGAGAAATTATATCTTTATTTGGGTTCGCGGGCCTTCGAGGCGCGAGGCCCCTTGGACCGCGAAGCCGTAGGCGGTGGCCCACGTCGCCCACGCCTTACGCCGCCTCTGCTGATTGGCTGACTCATTGGTCTGCTCAGTGGGTGGCCGCTTGGCTGGTGTTACAAGTGATATGTAAGTTGCGCGTCTGTTTTACCGTTTTACTGTACATTATCACATATATTATTTCACTTACTATGCATTTATTTTACTAGAAACGCGTCATGTATGCGCATTAAGAACATTAAGACAATGTTATACCAACGCCCAATAAGTAGGTTTAAACATTACACTGTAGAGATACGTATATTACACGTCGTTGCCAATAATAAAAGCCTTAGTGGACAATCTAGAATATGGTATCGATGAATACGACTATACATGGGAAGAATGGAAGCACCTACTGAAGCGCGTTTTCCCAGAAATCACAATATGTTGGAGGAAATGATGAGTCAAAGGAAATTACCTACCGAAACCAAAACAAAATATTATCAAGATAAATCGCGATGTGTTTTCGATCAAGACAACGCGACTATATCTTGTATCATTCGTGGACTGCCGACATCGCTCCAAGCAAATGCTAGAGCGTATCAATGCGAGCTCCCGGAGTAATAATACGAAGCAGTTTTATCCGCTTTCGAGGACTATCAACCGCTGTTCATTGCCACACGTGCGCCACTTAAGGACGGCGCACCGAGCATCCGACAGTTTGAAAAAAGGAATGCGTCGGTCAACGCATTCCTTTTTTCAAACTGTCGGATGCCCAGATGTTTATCCCTGTCCGAACTGTAATAAATCAGGTCACATTTTGTGCAATCGTTCACACCCAGACACGCGGACATGCTTTAAATTTGGCAAGCAAGGTCATATTGCTACGCGCTGTACCAAAACAATGAAAATCATGACCAATGAAAAGTTAAAAGTAAACAAACTTTTAAAGAATTTCAACAAGATTTGTGAAAAAGTGTCCATAGAGTTTCTTGCCCTTTCTTCTCCATAGGTTTAGAGATATGAGGAACAGGGTGTAAAGTTCACTCATACTCTTGGAAAAGGAAGGATCCTCCGACCAGATGGATGTGGTATCTGGCGGGCAACTACCCGATGATTGTTGTCGGGAAGTTGTATATATGCTAGCTGCGCGGTAAACTGTGATAGCGTGATGCAGGATTTGTGGTTCGCATGTGGCGGTGTAGATGCCGCCACATAGGTACCTACTACGCTTTGGAAAGGGCAACTAGCTGCATATTTCTGACTGACCGACTCCTTGACAATTCAAAAGTTCCTGTAAATGGTTTAATTGAAAAAAAAAAATGAGTTTGGGTTTGAGTTTGATACTGGCAGTCAAGTGAACGTACTCTCCATACACATCGCTTAATTAAACATCAAAGTGACCCCTACTAACATCATGCTCAAGTGATTTTCTGGCGATCACTTTAACAGTCGCGGAAAAGTGTCCTTCCATTAAGAAGTCGAGGGTGCGTCCGTTCACTGCATAGCTTAATTGACCGACGCAAACATGGGGGTTCATCATCATCATGAATCTCATCATTGGTCAACCGATCATAAACAGTGAGGGCATGTCGCTAGTTGTCAACAATGTCACGGCTGCCCTTAGGCAAAACACAGATTTCACAAAGAAGATAGACATCATAGAGGAACGCACCCGATTCAAATTAAACACTACGTGCAAAGAATATCTACAGCCAGGAACTTCTATCATCAAGGTAAATGTACTGTAACAAAAAGGGCGATGATGTTGTTACAACTAAACAACAATTTGAGCAACAAGGCATCGCTTATTAGATTCCTGCCATTCTCCTACACGGTACTACAGGGTTTATCAAGGTCGTCAACACCGGCCGCCAGAATGTCACCTGGGACGAAGGACATGTGCTGACCAAAGCAGACAACTGCGACGCCTCAACGCCGGCTAATGTTCAGGTTAGTAAACAAGCCAATTCTGCCTTTCAACCAACGATTGCAGCCAAAGCCTATGCTCATCCTAGCAAGCCTATATCATCGGTGCTACATACTAATCTAGACAAAATTAGCACTATTGGGGGAGTAAAGGTAAATTAAATCAATACGGGGCCGATAAATAAGGAAGAGCGTGAAAATTTACTAAGTTTATTGTCTGATTACAATTATCGTTTTGCGAGTACCACCAAAGAACTAGAATGTGCAAAATCATTAGAAATTAAAATAAAATCACCGAATTAACAGCCAGTATATCGTCGACCCTACCGTCTATCATATAATATTTATAAATATAGTGAAAAGGAGATATATGAAAGATATACTATGGTCTAAAGTTTTTGAATTGTAGACATTATCCGAGAAACAGAGTCATGTTTCGCCTGTCCAATAATCCTCGTAAAGAAAAAGAACGGCTAGTATAGGCTCTGCGACGATTACCGAGCACTTAACGTCATTACTGTAAAGGACAGGTACCCGTTGCCCAACATAGAAAATCAAGTTTCAAAGTTTGCCGGCAAGAAGTTTTTCACGTTTTTATTACGCCAAAGGGGCACTTTGAACATACCCGCGTTCCCTTTGGTCTTGCCAACGCACCATCAGTTTTTATGCCGCTAATAAACAAAATAGTAGACTCCTTGGGAGTTACAGCTAATAGTTTAGCCAGTAATAATATTGACAGTGACATGAGTGACAATTCAAAAACCGGAACCACGAAGTTTCCGAACGAGTGCGAAGTGCTGACAAAGTTTGCCGGCAAGAAGTTTTTCACGTTTTTATTACGCCAAAGGGGCACTTTGAACATACCCGCGTTCCCTTTGGTCTTGCCAACGCACCATCAGTTTTTATGCCGCTAATAAACAAAATAGTAGACTCCTTGGGAGTTACAGCTAATAGTTTAGCCAGTAATAATATTGACAGTGACATGAGTGACAATTCAAAAACCGGAACCACGAAGTTTCCGAACGAGTGCGAAGTGCTGACAAATTTGGATCATTTATTATTGCCTTCAACAAACGTACCTGTAGGCTTAGAAATTCTAAGATAGGTTCTCCGGAAATTCAGGTCTGAAAATTTAAAACTAAACATGAGTAAATATTCGTTTTTACAAGGCAAAAAACTTATCTAGGACACGAAATATTATCTAACTGTATTCAACCGGGTGAATCCAAGTTGACAGCAGTATCGAAGGTTCCCACCCCTAGTTACGTTCATGAGATACGTCAATGTCTTGGTTTGTGTAGTTATTTTCGGAAAAGTGTTAAGAACTTCGCAGTAATAGCTCGCCCATTTTCAGATCTAACTAAGAAAAGATCGAGAGAGGCCGATTGAGATTCACACGGATGCCTGTAAATTAGGGATTGCAGGTATATTATTACAACAGCAAATAAATAAAACATTGCGGCCCGTCAAGTACTTTAGCAGGGTTACTAGCAAGAAAGAGAGTATGTACCACAGCTACGAGCTGAAAACTCTCGCAGTTGTTGAATCGTACCACGATTTAGGGTGTACGTAGTGGTGAAACACATTAAATTTCTAGTAGTGTTGATACTTACGCTTTGCTGGACGACGGTTTCACAGGCACCTTTATAGATTCTAAGCTGGCGGCTCAAATTGGTTGCAAGGGCCAAGAGAAACGTATTCATTTAGTCTGTGAAGGTGGTCTAGGAATGGATGTAAATGTATTTCAATATAAAAGGTCGTCATTCAAACGAAATTTGGCGTATTATCGAAAAAGCGGTTTGGGCGCTGCGCGACAGTCTGCGCATCTTGAAAGCGTGCGTAAGTATCCATACCTGGCAGGTACTGCTAATGAATTTTGCTACGAAGACGTTAAGCCCATGCTGAATATAGGCGTCGACAATTGGCACTTATCTCTCGCTAAAGCTATGCGCAAAGGAACCAAGACACAACCTATGGCTATTTTAACTGCTTTAGGCTGGGTTTTGCATGGTTTTGGTTGCAACAAAACTAAAGTGGTCGAGGTTGTCTACCATGTCTCGGTTAGCAAACCTGATTTAGCGAAGGATCGGTTTGTTCTGGACGGTCTTCATCGAAATGAGTCGGCATGGTGACAAGTTGAACGAGATCTATGCAATTAAAAAATCTTGTACTTTTTTGGTTTTATTCTAGTTCAATTTGAGCACATTCACATTGAAATCACCAAGCAATATTACAGTGATCACAGTTTCCCAACGTAGCTAAAGTGTTCTTGATGACACCAAGGAAGTGATCTGTATCAGGCCACGGTAGCCGGTACGCTTTGCCAAATGCATTTTTTTTTCCGCTTAGCGACATTGTCAGCCACATCTGTTCGACGGAATCGAAACTGAGATCTGGCGTGCCAGAACAGATGCGCGCGCTCAGACCCCACCGCAGATTAAACCCAACGCCCCCAGCACGTCCCGTGGAAAAAGCTGAGAGCCGCGGAGTGCGACGAAGACGATATCCGAGCACGACCGGCGCGCGTCCTTCTCCCCCGGTCGGAGCCAAGTTGCGTTTATAGCCAATATGGCAAAACCATATTATCTATCAATTGCACATATCAAATCATCATGGCCTGTACCCAGAGATCCTGCGTTATGGAAGCCAACCTTAAGATATTTTCCACTTTTAGGCATCATGACTATACTGTAAACTACTACAGTTATCATTTGATTGGATAACATTTTGAAGCGCGTTCATTCAAAAACGTGACAGATTCTATAGTCCAAATTAATATTAATGAGAAGATGTTAAAACGCCTATTTCGTATATTCCAACGCACTACCGGTGATAGCATGATCGGCAGTTGTCGCATTTAGCCGCATCCGCCGCCACAAGAAATTTACCGCAGCCACCACACTTTACCATAGTGAAAATAATAGATCTCGTTTGCGCCAACTATCCACAAAGCAGTTCACTAAGGAATCAATAGATGGCGCTGTTTTCAGTAAATGCGTTTATGGCAGTTATCACAGTGCAAGGCAAGTTGTGACAGCGTATGTCGAAATACAGCATCAACATATGGATGCACACACAGGGAAAGTTGGTCACACAGTATTTTCAGCAATTATGTAATAATTGTTTTTAATTGTACGGTTTTTTGGGAATGGCATCTCGCAGATCGACCTATGAGGTTGTCGTCTGCTTAAGCGGGCTTGCCTGTGGTTGCCCTAATAAATTAAGGCCTCCAGCCAAGTTATAGTTATAGGTGGCGTCCTCGGGGGCGATTAGGGTATGCTTTGGTCGGCGAATACTGCTTATGCGGGAGGGAGTATAGCGGGCGGTCGCTGAAATCAGGGCATTTGGGTGTTTTATGCCACAGTCAAAGAAACGTCTAACTCTCGTGCAGGCACCGTCTCACTTTCAACTGTTTTCCGCCATTCGTGGTGATTGATAGTTAAAATTAGTGACAGATACCTCACTGCTGTGCATGTGATAGTTTTTACATATCTATTTTTTTATATTTTATATGAGGTATTTGATGATTACCAACGAGACATACATTACAATCTTTTACAAATAAATATTGTATGATAATTTATCCTGTTATGCACACTCAATTACAGGTAACCACAGCTTACACATTAGCGAGTAGGTACATATGCTCTGAATACATTTAAAAAAGAAAAAAATGCCATCAATACAATAAAAAACTCTAAATAAATAGTATTATGTCTGAATTAATTAATTAACTAACATTATTAAAATAAAAAAATAAAAAACCAAATAATTGTTTATAATTGAATCAATAAATTAATTAAATTCAAACGATAAAAATTAAAAGTGATAAATTAAAAAAACTATTGGTATGATAAGTCAATTAATGTCCTCTAAGTGTTAAGACTGTCATGGTTGATATCAATTTCAGCTTTGCGACATATATAGCATTATATAATATGGTAGCCCTCGTAAGGGGAGCGTTATCACTTATGTTGGTTTTGTACAAAGTTTGTCTGAACAGATTGTAGGTATGTGACCGTGGTAACCTGTTAGGAACATTAATACGTATTTTGGATAGTAGGTCAGTATTTAGTTTGGATGTCACTAATTTGTGAAGAAAACAAAGAATTTGTACTTTTCTACGATTAGTGAGGCTTTGGAGTTTATAGTGATGGACACGGTTTTCATAAGATTTTAACTGTTTCGCGGTTTTGTTTTGCATGGATAAATGATATAAAAACCTTCTTTGGATTCGCTCAATACGTTGTTTATGAACGTTATAACGGGGTGACCATACCTGGGAACAGTATTCCAGATTACTGCGAACCTACGTCTCATAAAGAATAATTTTGGTCTTAGAATTGTTGAATGGTTTTGAAGTCCTTAATACGAAACCTAGCATTTTGTTTGCATGTCAATTTGCTATCCATCAAGATCCCCAGATCCCGAATAGTGTCAACTTCTATGAGTGTCTTGCCTGAAATAGAGTATTGTGTATTTAAAATATTTTTATTGCGACAAAATTTTATATGAAAACATTTTTGTAAATTTAGGCTCATCCAATTTTTTTTGCACCATTCAACTAATCTATCCAAGTCAGCTTGCACCAAATCATAATCTACCATAGATTTTATAGGCAGGGCCAACTTGAGATCATCTGCAAATAAATAAGATTCGGCAATATCTATTAAATAGATACGCTCTACGAATGGTCGTAGCGATTTTATCTTTCATTAAAATAGATGGACATACCAATGTCACTCCAGTATCTATCTTTTTGCAGGTCACGGACGGTACGAATGTGTTTGGGTTAGACAAACAAAAACAACCTTGACCGTTGATGATATAAAAAAGCGGTCAAGTGCGAACTGAACTCGCACAAGACGGGTTTCGTACCACCGTACAATATTTAACACACTTTATTTTTTTGGTTTTCTTATGTTTATTAAATACAGTTATATTAGTTAGACGTCTGTATGTTAACTTATACGACTCTGTCAATATATTACTACCCACCTTAAGATCGAGCAAAAAACGAAGAAAAATAATAATTATTAAATTTATTTTATTTTGATTATTGATACTATAGCGGCCATTTACACACAGTTTACGCACTCTGTGAAAATATCAAGTTCTGGTTAGTTAGTAAGGTAAGTAAGGTTACTAATATTTTTTTTACAATTAAAAATAATTGTTGAATAAAACAAGTTTTTGTGACAAAAAATAAACAAACTAACTATTCTGGTATGTATGATCATTGCACGTATCAAAAACACGGTACGAACTTGCGTGCGTCAGTCATCATAAAACAAATAATGTGTCAAATCCGGTTATTAATGGGGCCCCTTTTAAGTCATAATATGGTAGATACAATCGGGTTTTAGTTCTTCTTTGCCGGCCTGCAATGTGCCGTTGTAGTCTCGCATTTTGATTACAAACCTCATTGAGTGTAGATTAGTATTGAGCACGTTCCAGTGTTGTGAAAAAAAATGATTTTGTTATTAGTTTCTGTAGTTATATTTTTAGCGTTGTTAATATCGTGGATAAGTTTGGTTAGGGAAAGTCATCGGTTTAACGTGCAGGGGCCGACGCCTTTGCCTATAGTGGGAAATGCTCATTTGTTTGTTGTTAAGTCTTCAGGTATGATTTAGTAACTTTTTTTTTTGTTTTTTTTAAATGTTTTATTTATTTCTTTCTGAACGTTTTTTTTTTTTCAAAATAATGAGGCATCATGTTGTCAAATGTGTGCAGGGTAATACAGAGATAGGGTTTTCTTTGGATAATCGAAACTTTAAGAGTAAAGTTTCCGAAACAATAAATTCCAAGAAATGCTGAAATCAACTCCCCAAATTCACCAGATTAGACAGGTCCTGCCTTTTTGCTAAATAGTTATCTAAATGTACGTGATCTAATAAATTTTGTGACTCTCAATGTGGAATACCTAATAAAGTATCCGAAAGTTTGGTGAAAAACACTATGAAAAGCGATCGTATTTTAAACAGCAAAAAGTTGGAGATTTGGCAGTCATTATTTTTTATACAAAATTGCCAGGCCAATATTATTATGGAAAATATCTACTAATTTTCGTTTGTAATAAAAAAAACATCTTAATTTAAAGTTTTATACTTCTGAATTGGCCACCATAAAGAAACCAAGTTTAGATGACCAAAATGCTGTATAATTTCCGTGATGAGATGCTAGTTACCTAACCTACTACTTAAATATTAATTTATATTTATGTACAGCTGTAAATTGCCCCTCATAACACTCAATTCTTTAACTATGATAATCAATACTGGTATAAATTGGATTGACGATTTTGTAAAGCATTTGGTGCATCTCGAGTGCTCATAAAAAATCTGAACGTAAAAAAATATTTTTTGTTTTGATGTATATCCGTTGTCCCCGTGAAAGAGGACAAAGGGAATTTATTAAAATAATTAAAATTACTTCCCGTTGTCCCCGTTAAAGGGGACAAAGGGAATTTATTAAAATAATTAAAATTATTTCCCGTTGTCCCCGTACGCTGTCCCCGTTAAAGCGGACAAAGGGAATTTATTAAAATAATTAAAATTACTTCCCGTTGTCCCCGTACGCTGTCCTCGTTAAAGGGGACAAAGGGAATTTATTAAAATAATTAAAATTACTTCCCGTTGTCCCCGTAAGCTGTCCCCGTTAAAGGGGACAAAGGGAATTTATTAAAATAATTAAAATTACTTCCCGTTGTCCCCGTAAGCTGTCCCCGTTAAAGGGGACAAAGGTAATACAATATTATTAAAAGTACTTCCCATTCCCCGTTTCCCGTTTCGTCAAATCAAAGTAAAACAACCGCGAACTGTCCGAATTCGAGGTTTTTATAATTTGAACTTTTTTAAATCACGTTGTAAATTATTTAATGGTTTTATTTCAAGCGATATTAAAATTATCTGTAATATAAAGTTAGTTTCATGCATGTACAATAATGAATTAGAAAATTACTGGGATTGTCGTCATCGACCCCTATTATTAGACCGCGTGTGTACATTATGACCACAATAGTAGCACAATATGTTCTTAGTAAACTTGTATGTAACGCATGGAAGGCATACGGTGAGGCAGGCATTGACTCTTTAGTTCCAGAAATTACTAAAATTTTGCATTGTTTTGAAAATAAAATTAAACGTATTATTAAAAGTTTCGTGTGTTATTAAATTGATAATTATTTTTGTCACAGAGTTCTTAAACTTGGTTCAAAGGCTTTCGGTGAAGTATGGGCTTGCATTCCGGGTACATTTTTTCTCCGATCCATGCGTGATGATCTGCCATTCAAAATATGCTGAGGTGAGTTGCAAAACTTAATTATGGTATTGTTTTAGTGCTTTTTGTTTTTATGTAGGTAACTATATAAGTATAGTCGAAGTATACCTCAAACTTCGTGAGAAGGTTACACCTAATGTAATAAATACAATTTTTAAAGTCAGTCATCTCGTAAATAACCGATAAAAAAATTGTCATTGTTTAACGCGCAATGTATTGCAAGCAGCGCAACGCGATCACAACGCTCCGCGGTAAATGTTTGCTCAATGAAACAAATCTGTGGCGCCCGCAGTCCCGCCGGACTTTCGTGAACGTACCTACAAAATATCGCATAACGAAAACATTGATAGGTACCACTTAAAAATCATGTTTATAGTATTTTTAAAGATAATAGGTACATAACATAACAACATAACATCACGCCTTGTTTCCTTGAAGGGTTGGGCAGAGTTGTACGTATTAGTACACCCACATTTCGCCAGTTATGTTTAATAAAAAATAAAAAATGATAATAGGTATTTATTAAGTAACCTCTATGAATAAAAAGAAACGAACTATAATTTAATTCTTATAAAAATAGCGATGCCGATGAAAATTGATATCAAAAAATTGCTTGCTACTTACGTAACGATTTAGTAATGTTTAATTTTGAACTCACCTTAAGCTCGCTCATTCCTAATAAGATAGGGTTCGAAGTGTCTTCCACCAACTCGCTCGAGCGCGGCGTTTTTTTGCGCGAGTTTCAACATGGACTCAGTGCACATGAGCATAATTATTCCCGTATTCGCGGGCACTAACGATTTGTTCAGGAACGGAAAACATTTCATTCAAAAGTCACTCACACACACACACACAAACTTACTTCTGATTCAAATTGATGATTTTTAAACTACGATTACAAAATCACGATAAACAGCACACCCGTTTGCGATCAACGAAATCTAGGAACTGGCAAAATCCGTTTAAATCGGCGAAGAAATGTACTTTGCTGAGGTTTCTTTGAATTTTCCGCCCAGTGTAGGCAACACTACCTACACCGAACACAGATCAACAAAATCAAAGACTTTACATTCACATTTAGTTGTACTTACGTACTATTACAAGAAACAATAAAAAAACTAAAGTTAATGTTGTTCATAAAAATGGATAGAAAAATTACGTTTACCTAAGTAATTTTTCTATAAATTTTCATGAACAACATTAACTTCTACACATCTTTTTTCTGCTTTTTTCCTCAAATGTGCAAGAGTAGCACTTTGGACACTCTAACAAGTGGGTGTCGGAGAGACCTATTATCCCCCATTTTCCCATATTGTTTTTTTTGAGTGAGTGTTTTCAATATAATGTATGCCCCTTCAGGTCGCGTCCGAGAGTTCAAAGTCTGATTTGGTTGTGGGTGCTGTTCTTCCCACAGCATACTGTACGCCTTACTAAGGTGTTGTAATCTAATGCTTAGAGTATAATGGTCATTGTAATCTGGAAAGTAATGTTTCCGAATTGTTTCAGCCGCTTGTGACGAGCACGGAGCACATAACAAAAGGTAGACCATACAGATTCCTGACGTGCTGGCTCGGCCAAGGTCTGCTCACTGCCACAGGTAAGAACCAGTTCACTTCTAGCTAAAGTACACTCGGTTCCAAAAATAACGAGTCAGTCACATAAGTTGGAATATCTACAAAACTCAATTTAATAAAAAACAGAATAAAGACTATTTAATTGTGCTTCTTATTATATACTTTTTATCCTCCCCTAATGAGCGCCATAGCGCCCTGTCTTCAGCTTGACGCATCCAGCATCTGCCTGCAATCTTTCGCAGCTCGTCATCCCACCTGGCCGGAGGGCGTCCTACACTACGTTTGCCGAGTCGCGGTCTCCACTCAAGAACTCGTTTATCCCAGCGGTTGTCGGTTCTTCGCGAGATATGGCCGGCTATACTGGCTGATGAATGAAACTTATTTACAAAAAAACAAAAATTGAAAAATATAAATTTTTGAAAACCTGCCAGTCACGTTAGATGAATGTATCAGAATCCTGACTTTCTTGGAACTTGCTCAACGTGAAACAGCAAGAAACATTGGTGTATCTTTGTCGACTGTTCAGCGGGTAGTCCAGCGGTACTGAGAGACCGGATCGCACCTTCGGAGACCAGGAAATGGCACGCCAAGATGCACAATGGCCAGGGATGACAGATACCTGGTGGCTACAATGCTCCGAAATCGTTTTCAAACTGAAGTTTGTCTATGAAACCTCTTTATTCGCTTTGGTGGTGGCAATTTAAGCGCACAAACAGTAAGGAGACGTCTTTCTGAGGCAAATTTGAAACCATTTAGGCCCGCAAATAGCCCTAAACTGGAACGGCAACATCGAATTGCAAGACAGAGATACGTGCGCGAGCATCAGCTCGGGACACTGGACGATTGGTCTAAGGTCTAGGGTTCACGGACGAATCGAAATTCATGCTTTACAAGCATGATGGTAGGATGGAACGCTTCCATCCAGACTGTGTGGAAGAAAAAGTGGCACACGGTGGAGGCTCAGTACTTGTTTGGGTTGGAATTTCTGCCGAGGCCCGCACCGAGCTCCTGCTAATTCAAAAAACTCAACTCAAACTCAAAGCATTTATTTCAAATAAACCAATTACAGGCACTTTTGAATTGTCAAGGGGTCGGTCAGTCAGAAATATGAAGCTAGTTGCCCATTTCAAAGCGAAAGTAGGTACCTATGGAGAAGAACGGGCAAGAAACTCCATGGACACTCTTTTAAATAATATGGATACAGAAAAAAAATATTACATCAGTCTTGTTGAAATTATACATTTGAGAACGATGTAGAAAGACCCGTAATAAAAACATAAAAATCGGAAATAAAAAAGAAAATAAGCCTTGACAGACGTGCCCAGTATAGGGTAGCTTTATAGTAGGTACCACATAGTGCCCACACGTGTGCTCTGCAATTATACAATACTAAAAGATTGAATTTATAAAGTGCAAAGATCGTTTTTACAATCATCAGCAGCTCCAGCAATATTTCCGAATGCTAATCAATTGTTTAGGCCTCCTTGTGGAGCAGAACCAGCGTTGAGCCAAGCATTTTTGTCAGAGATGTAATCCTCCAACTTATATTATGCTTGGCTGCATAGTGTGCATTTGATACAAGTTTTGAACTTCGTTTCATTCAGTTGGAGTATGTGGGGAGGTATTTTATTATAACATTTTAAACAGTACCCCATGAAAGATGAATCTACTTTAGCCAGCCTGAAACCCGGTTGAACCAATTGGTCCCTATTTCTAGTCCCATAGTTGTGTCTTTCACCTCTTTTACTGAAAAGATTGACAAGGTACGGTCATGATGTTAATATCTTTAAACAGTTCCCTTAAAGAATCGCGCCTGCGGAGGCCATATATTTGGCTCTAAGGGCTCTTTTTTGCAGAATAAAAATAGACTCGATGTCTGCAGCGCGTCCCCATAATAAGATACCGTAAGACATGATACTATGAAAGTAACTGAAATAGACTAGCCTCACGGTATCTACATTAGTAAACTGACGGATTTTTCTTACAGCATATGCTGCTGAACTTAGCCGTCCTGCAAGAGATGTTAAATGGGGACCCCATTGCAGCCTTGTGTCGAGCGTGATCCCCAAGAAAACCGTTTTATCAACGAATTCTAGTTTCTCTTGATTCAATACTATGTCACAATCAGTACTTTTAATATTCGGCAAAGCAAACCTTATGCGTTTTGTTTTTTTCCCATTTAATACTAAATTATTAGCAGTAAACCAATTTTGTACCTGCAGCAGCGCGTTATTTACGTCGTCAAGATTTGATGAACGTCTACCCTAAAAATGGCACCCGAATGCAGAGAGGTACGTGGAGGGGATACTGAATGAGCATGTGGGACCTTTCATGGCGAGGATGGACCGGGATGGCATATTAATGCATGATAATGCGCGTCCATACCGCCGGAATTGTAAATTAATACCTTGGAGAGGTCGGTATCGTACTGATGCAGTGGCCAGCGTGAAACCCTTATTTAAACCCCATGGAGCATGCATGGGACGAGCTTGAGCGTTGCGTAAAACGTTGAAACCAAATAACCAACCACGCTACCCGAGCTCAGACAAGCACTGGTGGAGGAATGGGAAGCCATTCCTCAGAACCGGCTCCGAAATTTGGTGTTCAGCATGCCGAATCGCCTGGGGAAGAACAAGAAGAGCTCGAGGAGGCAATACGAAGTATTAAAATTATGCATGTAATGAAAAAAAGTAATCTTACAAAAAAAATAAGTTTAAGATAAAAATGTTTTACTTTAGTTTTTTTTATTTTGAGAATAAGAATGAAGGTACACATAAGTTTCAATTTATTCATTGTTTGTATCATTAAATGCCCAATCGAAAAGTATTCGTTTCATTATGATAGCATACGTAGTTCGTGAGATATTCGGACTTTTGTGGCTGACACGTTATTTTTGGGACCGAGTGTAGATAATTGATTAGTAAATTGCGTACCTATATAGTCAATAACGTTCAATTCACGTCCCTGTATGTAATATTTAGAGAATAAATATTACAAACTGGGAGTATAAGTAAAGAAACAGCAATATTCGAGACCTGGGAGTTCAACTCGATCAAGCGCTAATATTCCAACCTCTATTTTCCAAACTTTTACACTCTTCTTCTCCATAGGAATTTTTGGAATGTTTATCGGTTGATCAGAGTGATGTACTTGCTTTTTGAGGAGATTTTTTCGAGAGAAACCAAAAATGCTTCCGATGCTGTTTTCTTTATTATAGTCTATGTCATAATATGGATAAAAATTGTACACTTCATAGTATTCGTATTAACTAGTATAACAATCGTTTTAAAAGGATCGACACCTGCTGTAATGTTGCTCTCTTGTTCCAGATAGTAAATAATATTATCCAGCTCATAAGAGCCTTCAGGAAGCGTAATAACATTCTCCCCATATATGATTTATTATAAATCATTCAATTCTATTCCTATTATGGATAGGAGCAACCACCTATTTACTTATGGAGATATCCTCCCAACAAAACTCATGTCGCTTGTCAAATAAACTCAGTGTACTACTAGCTAGCTGAATGAATGAAATGCACCGACCCCAGCGTGGTTTGACCAGACTCGATTAATCGAATGAACCCCCAGATTCGTACTAGCCCCTGAAGCCTCATGCTTCATGGTGCTACAAGGACCATTGCATATCAAGGAATAGACCGGGGGGCGTTTTAAGGGTAGGGTAGACGTGCCCTTGGGATAGGAAGGAGTGGAGCCAATCGAGTAGTGCACCCTAAAGTTAGCATTGAAATGGTGGAGAGACGGGTGGTATTTATCTATGGGAATCTTTTATTGACGTCGCAGCCGGGTTGATTCAGGTCGAGCTTCTTCGGTGAATCTTTTCTCGGCTTTTTTCTATGTCCTTGCTCTGCTGTGATAAATGTTGCTGTTTGTATTTTTCAATGTCTTCCTCTGAGGTCTCGCTACTATCCGCTTCCGATTTTTGTAAATCTCATTATCATCGTTCATGGTCTTCCACCGTGTCCATGCTCTGTCTGCCACCGTGTTATTTGTAATATCCAAAAATAGAAAGGGCACTCACAAAAAACTCTGAGTTGCAGCACTATTGAACTTAACAATAGTTTTGGGACACTGAGTCGGACCTTTTTTTTTTTTCGGCTGGCCGACTACCTGGCTCGGATCTTGTAAGCTTGTTGCTACAGAATGCGAACTTTTAGAAGCACTTATTTCATTTTATAACTCTCTTATACACACTCACAAAGAAAATAAACACTGTTTTGGTTAGGGCACTAAATGTTTTGAACTTAAAAAAGACTCGCCCGCCGTAGATCGCAATAAGAGGTAAGACAAATATAGTTTTAAAAGAGATTCGGGTGCTCGGCGTGTAGTGTAATAGGTAAGTGGCTAGTCAAGGCCATAAGTTAACACTTTTTATACGAATTCTAAATTGAAAACAGTCCCTTTGCTAGAATAAATAAAAATAAGTAATGGGTTGATCTCACCAGATTCAGTGCTTAGAATCCTTTCCTCGCATGTTGAACTGGCTTGTGCGGCTCAGATTAGGAGCGCAGTACAAAGAGTTTTATTTCGCGACACAAATCACACCTAGACAAACACTGAGAAACACTTTGAATGACCGATGCAATAGAACACGTGTTAAAGATGCAGCGAACGAGCCGTATTTTTAATTTTAATTTTTGTTTTCAATGACCCAATCTCAGTTTACTACTAGCTAGCTGTCGTATTAATTGTCCCTACGTTCGCATCAGGGGCAACGAGTGCCCACGACAAACAAAAAGCCATTTTTTGGGATTTTGTCGAGTTTTGACTATAATACGCATACGAGGCAAAACTTTTAACAACTTATTTTACAATGGTTCATTGAGAATGACTTTGACAGTGTAAAGGATCCGAAGGGTGTGAAAAGACGGGCAATTTTGCTGAGTGCACTCTCCGACAGCACTTTCAAACTCACGGCCGATTTTGCGTTGCCGATGAGACTAACGCAGGTGCCATACGAAGACCTTCTCTCACTTCTTCACAGTTATTTCACGCCAAAGAAATGTGGATTTTGCTTAACGGTATCATTTCTATGCGGTCAGTCAAGGTCAGGAAGAAACATTCCCGCAGTAGGCTGCGGGGCTTTGTGGGCTTCAACACACATTGCGAGTTTCTGAATGTTGAAGAAGCACTACGTAACCGGTTTGTTATGGGTATGCCGTCGGGACCGGAGTAGGACAAACTTTTCGCATGTAACCTTCAAGAGTTAACACTGGTAAAAGCAGTCGAGTTGGCAAAGAGCGTGCGCAGTGCACGCAAGGGACCACCAGCATGAGCGCAAGCGCCACCGTCAAGCGAGCCGTTGTTCAAGATCGCGAGCAATACAACCGAATCCAGTACTAACAAAGAAAAGTGTGTGCGGGTATAAAAATCATAAAATGTCGCAGTGTCGAATTGCAAGCTATACCTACTTGTAAAAAGTGTAATGTAAAAGGCCATCTACGCTGAATGTGTACAAGGATGAATTTCGTCGGTAATGGCGGGTCGTGCGAGAGTGACGATGACAGTAGAATAAAAAAAAACAGTTCATATAGCGGTGTATCCGGATCGGCAGTCATCGCGATTTCTGAGAAAATGTACAAAAAACATTTTTAATTGATGCCACTATTGTCAACGACAGATCAACTATTTACTTATACAGGTCGTGCTATTCACTGTTTAGGTACAATGCAATTGCCTCTTACTTTTAGAGCCAAGGTATTAACTTCAAACTGCCAGTTTCGTGATTTTTTCTCGGATGGTCGAATTATTGGATACGACATATTTTTTGGTAGCGTATTTTTTCTGATTTGACTTCAAGGAAAAAGAGCTAATCAATACGACAAGTATTAATGTGATTTTTTTTATATTTTTTTAATTTTTTTTTATTTTCAAAAAAAAAAATCTCGCCTATTGCAATGCTTCACTTATGTTTTTTTTCCTTTTCGTATTTTTTCCTTTTTTTTCTGCATGTTCAGATGTTACAGTATTGGGCGTATCCATAATTTGTATGGTCCTTGTGATCCGTGAACTAGGTACTTGTGCGTTTCGTAGTGCAATTGTTTATTTTGGTTCATGATTTTTTAAATGTTTTTGTACGGTAGCTTTTTATTGTGTTTATCGATTTGTAAATATCTTCAGAAGGTATAATGTCAATTTACATTTAAAATAAATACAACAGATTTTAAACTATGATGCAATGTTTGTATGGATGTTTTGCGCTTCTTTTCAAGTGTTTGTTTTGGTTAGTCGATACTGTTAAAATAAATACTTCTAACAGCTGAGACTCTGTCTGTGATATGTATGTGGACCATTTGTTATTGTAAGATAACAACCCAAGCTACTTAACCTTTAGTGTTCTGGGAATCGAACAATGAACAGACCCTTTTTATTGCCGGCGCTCTCGAGTCGTCCAGATGACGTGATGTTTTTGTAGCTTGTAAAAATGTATGGGGAGGTTTGTACTTTTAATGGATTATTGTGAAATAAAGTATATTTAAGTAAATTTAACAAAAAGCTTTTGAAAAAATGGTTTAATTTTTTAATTATATAGAACTTTACACAAGAAATTGGGAAAAAAATCAACAAATTATAATTACTAATAGATTTCAAGACAAAACTGGGCTGATCTATACATAATCTGTTAGTTAATTTCATAACAATTCTAAGGAGGTAATTTATAAACAGCTCCTATTGATAACTTACGAGTTATTGTCATTTTAATCACACGCGACATTATCGCGCTGTACCACCCAGAAGTACCAACACATATGCGTCGAAACGCGCTACAAATGAGCGGCCGTTAATTCCCGGTCTATGTCACGGCCAAAAAATGGCTTCATTGTGTTGCGTATTTTTCATTTAAATGTTACGCAAATTGTTTACTTTATTATTCAAATTAAATGCTTAATAACAATATTACGATACGTAACAACACACGTAACAACGACTAACATTAGTATATTTATTATTTGTATCGCGTGCAAAACAATCGCCTTCCCGCCGCCGGCACGGCGCACGAAATGGCGAACACCGGTTGCTTTTAAAACTATTTCTGTTCAAAATCTTTATCAAACACACAACCTATGTATTAAAAACTATTTATTACTTACCCATTCATGACGAAACCACCGAAATCCAACACAACACTCTAAATCACAAAAATCCGTATGGATAGGCGTAATGGATCCGTTAATAAAATACACGTATTTAAAGTGCGCGTAAAACGCGATGGTGGACCCTCAATCTCAGGCAGGCGTCATATAATAACATAGTGTTTTTATGTTAGTGAAAGTTTTAACTTGTTTCAGTACGTATACGAATTTGTGAATTCTAGTGCTAACGTTATCTACGTGTTCTTTTTAGTTGATTCCTTAATCAATAATTAATATGCCTAAAAAAATGTACTTATGTATCTCCTACTTTGTTTATGTTAAGTTTGTTGTTGTTTTTCACACTAAGCGATTGATTGAATGGAATAAAAGCGGATTTTTGTAAACTAATTTTCAAATGGTTTACTTATATCGAGCCACTGCAGCAATGTAAATTTATATAAAGGCGTACCAACTAAACACATACTTAGCAGACTGTCATAATTCTAGACCAAGTATGTGTATCTCTATTATAGGAAACGCCACTGAAGTTAATTAGCGTACTTGTACATTTGTACAAGAGAAAATACATTTTTATAAACATCTAATGGTACAATGTTAATTTTTAATTACTTTTTTTTTTTTGCAATCGGTCGCCGGACCATAAGCGAATTCGTTCCATGTTCAAATGGCGTTGTGGTGAAGCAGCCAGTGCTGCGCCTCCCACTTATAAAAGGTGGTTCCTCTTCAGACTTTTTACCACCGCTGTCGGGTTTAACAGTTTAGTAACTAGTGGGTTTGGATGTAAGGTAAGGCGTGCCTTGTGTTGGCTTTTGTACCGCTCGATTTCAGAGTTAACTGACGGCATTTGTAGATATTCGTGGATTTCGTCGTTCGTAGGAAACCAAGGTGCATTTGCTATTGATCTTAGGATACCATTTTGGACTCTTTGCAGGCAGAGTATGTTGGTTTGGCTGGCAACGCCCCACAATTGAATTCCGCAGGTCCATATTGGCTTAAGGACCGAGTTGTAGATGAGAGAGTTTCTTCCCATGAGCCAATACAGGTTGCGGAACTTATGGTTTAATTACTTATAGCATAAAATGATGGGTAATAACAATAAACATTTTACTAAAGATATCATTCTCAAATATACCTAATTGACCACCGAAAACATTAAGGTCACAATTTCACAACTGTGAAACCAGCCATTGCATCTTCTGAAGAGATAAGGAGGTTTTCTTTTATCAGATGTCATTGTAATAGATAAATCGTCAGCAAATAATTTGAAGTTATGCTTGGTTATTTTTATGATGTCATTTAAACATACATAAAAAAATGTTGGGCCTAGGACGTTTCTTTGTAAAACACCATAATTATTATGTTAATATTCTAATGTGTAGGGTGTCATGTATTTACATTTGGTAATTATATTGATCATGGCACGTTGTTGTCTATAACTCAAATAGGAACTTGTCTAGAAATATGGCGTTTGAAATAATTAAAAACGTCGTTGAAGAAATACGAAACGCTAGGCAAGTGATTTCATCCTGTTACTTAATCGTGCAATTGTTTTAGGTCAAAGATGGAAGACTCACCGCAAATTCCTGACCCCTGCCTTCCACTTCAATATTGTTCAGAATTTCCTGCCAGTATTCTGCAAGAACCAGCGGATACTGACGGAAAAATTACGAAAAGTGGCCGACGGCCGCCCGATTGACATGATCCCTATTATCGCTTTAGCTGGCTTAGATAACGTGACAGGTAACAACTATTCACGGCATTTTTATGAATTTTGAATTCCGTTTGATTAAAATAGAAAAGTGCATGTAAAACTATTATGTAAATACATCGATCACTAATAAATTATTAGTGATCGATGTGTAAATAGCATTAAAAAACTGTAATGCATAATTCGAGCCAATTGGGATGATGACAATTTTTTTATTTTTGTCTCAAAATACTGTCTGTTTCCAAATAGCGTAAACAATATTAAAAAAATTAAAAGCTTAAAAAATTGCTAAGTTATAAACGTTTTAAGATAATTGTTAGACAAGGACCGCACTATCTTAGAAGTGACGTCACGACTATGTAACTTCATACTAGCGCCGAACATTGACAGTACCGCGCGACAAGGACGGCAATAATCCCCTGCAAAAACTTTTAAAGCGTTTCTTCTTCAAATCTACACCGATTTAACTGAATTTTTCGATTATGTCATTTTTACTAAGCCTTCTTTAAAATTACACTATTTGTATGAACATTTTTAATATTAGTCATCATCCCAATTCTATAAATAACATTCATTTTCAACCATCAGACTTCGCAACCCTTGTTTATTTTCCCAGAATCGATCATGGGTGTATGTGTGAATGCCCAGGAACACACCGAGTCTGAATATGTGAAATCCATCGAAGAGTAAGTGTACCTATTTTTTATTACTTTAGCACAAACAAAAAAGATATAATACATCAATTGCAACATTTACATAAATGAGAGTATCGACTCATAGCTATCGCTTAAAACAATAAGAATTATTGCAATATCTTGTTTCAATAAACGTTTCAATAATTTTTTATAACAGATTGTCCGCAATTGTGTCGATGAGGATTCAAATACCATTCTTCGGAGTAGACGCCATCTTTAATTTGTTGCCTTACAAGACGAAACAAGACAAGGCTTTGAAGATTGTACACGATCAGACTAACAAAGTGATCGCTGCAAGACGAGAAGAATTAAAAAAGGCTAATATAACTGCTCTTAATGACAACATTGACATTGGTAAGTATTAAGAAGCAGATTAAGACTCAAAAAGTGCAAAATAAACACCTTGAAGTTAAGTCCCTAAAAAATTTATTGAAGACACACACACACGCACATTTCGAGGCGAGCCTATTGCCATCAACCGGGCACAAATCCAGACTCCGGGCTGCAAATGAGAGATGCTAGAAAGAAGAACTCAATAACACATTGGCCGGCTTGGGAATTGAACCTAGGACCTCATGCTCAGCAGTAGCTCTTGTGACCACTAGACAAACGAGTAGATTGAAGACTGTCTTTTACATTCAAATCAATTGTACAAGGTAGAATATTTTATCTCCTGGAGTTATGTTGTAGAGGTTACAGAGTGAAACTGCTCTGTAACCTCTGCTTCTTTACCGTTGAGACCTTACAAAATGTTGGACCACACTTTCATAGACTAGATCACTTTTATAGTATATATAACATATCTATCTAAAATATAAAATCCTCGTGTCCCTATGTTTGTTACCAGACATCCAAAAAAAACACACAGTGAAAAATAACTTTAATTTCGGAAGTCGGTGTCTTTGGTTATTTATTTTCGTTTTTGACTACCGACTTCTGAATTAAAAGTTATTTTTCGCTTTGTAGTGTTTTTCTGGAAGTCGTTTTTTTTTGTAAAAAGTTTTTGTTTATCAATTTTTAGTTGTGGTACCTACTCTACACAATTTCGTATAGCACTGCTTGCTTTGTAGAAAAGTTTTCACACATATTTATATTATGAATAATATACACTAAGTGGAAAAATACGTAGTATTGAAGCTAACTGAGAAACGACTTAAGCAAAGTTAGTAAAATTATATGAAACAGTAAGGGCTGACGCCACAAGTTTGGAATAGCGCGACGCGGGGCTCGCTCGAGCGCTCAGGCAGTTAGCCTCCCGTCTCGGACTAAAAAGGTCGTTGTAACATTAAATATATATGTAAGTCCAATAGTTGATTCGTGTACTCTTGTATTAATTACCACCAACACATGTAGGGGCGTAGAAAGCTAACTCACACTGGTGATCGCTGTGAACAGAATTTGTTGTGGTGGCACGTAGTTAATAAAGACGAACAGTACAAATATAGTGTATTTTTAAAATGACTCACGCTGCAAGTTCGGGCCAAGTTAAGAGTGGAAACAGCGATGTCTCAGAGGTAGCGGCGGTATCACTAACATCGAAGATACCTACCTTCTGGAGCGATCAACCTCTAAGGATGTAGTTCGTGTAATTTGAGGCAGTCGTCGCAAATTAGAAGTTGTCGGACGAGAACAAATTTAACCTACTGGTTACGAAGCTCATCAAGGACAATGTGGAGCAGGTGTTACTGGCCCCGCCGGAAACCAAAAGGTACGAAATATTGAAGAACCGACTCATGAAGAATCCGAAATCAAGTAATTCCAGAGATTACTTTCGGAAATGGAGCTGGGTGATCAAAAACCATCGAAGCTACTCAGGAAAATTAAAGATCTGGCTAGGAAGAAATTGCCAGACGAGACACTTCGAATGATGTGGGCTGGACACTTACCGGTATCAGTTGGAGCAGTATTGACCGTTAGTGAAATACAAGAATTAGACAAGTTGTCAGAATTAGCAGATAAAATTATGGAAACGACACGATCCATAGACATCGCGGAAGTGGCATCACAGACGCCGCGGGAGCAAGATTTAACCGCAGTACTGGAAGGTTTGCTACTGGAGGTACGACAGCTACGAGGAAGAAAGGCATGGCGTGGTCTTCGACAAGATCGTTTCAGGCCACGGTCAAACTCAGGCCGTAGGCAGGGACCGGGTCCAAGGCGGCGCTCCGTTATGATCCTGATTGGTTGTGTTCTTATAACTTTAGATACGGATCAGCAGAACAGCTATTTAGAGCCGTGTGCGTGGAAGAAAACACAAGGGACGTCGGGAAACTAGCAGCAGTGCAGTCAATGGCGGCACTGTTTCTTGTGTATAGTGGACGAGACCAGCGGATTCAGGTACCTAGTAGAAACGGATACTAATGTTTCAGAAATCCCAATTAATAGTAGACTACGAACGTATACGAAATATAGTGAGTACAGGCTGTATGCAGCTAATGGTACCACAACTGAGACGTATGGTACAAAGACTTTAACCTTAAGTTTAGAATTAAGGCGGGCATATACGTGGACCTTTGTTGTTGCAAATGTAAGGCAACCAAATTGGGAGCAGATTTTTTAAGTCATCATGGTATTTTGGTTGATGTTAAAGCCCGTAGATTAATAGATAAGGAGATAAATTTGAAGGTCATAGTCTCAGTAGTTTTTTGTAAGGAACCATTGAAAATAGAGGCAATTTAAAGGTATACCAAGCCCAAAACAGTAGAGGAATTGAGACGTTTCTTAGGAATGGTTAGTTTTTATAGGAACACTCATACAATGGTCAACGAAAGCTGACAACGCATTCTTAGAGTGCAAGTCATGCTTGCAGAATGCGGTCACGTTATTGCATCTGTTGCCGAATATAACGCTTGCACTTATGACTGGCACATCGAATACTTGTGTAGGAGCAGTTTTGCCACTCTTGCCACTTCACTAACATTTTTACATCTACACTACTAAAAACGCGGTGTGGATCGAAACATACAGGAGCAAAGGCGAATGGGAACAACTCAAGATAATATTGAATAAAATAATGAGAACCAAAGTCACACGTTAATGTGAGACAGTTAGAGATTATCGCACATAATTAAATAATAGATGCATGGGCATTTCACAACACCAAAAAGAACATGATGACGTTGAAAACAAAAGTATATTTGTAAGTACCAGATTGTTATTACGAGGTATGGTTATTTAAGCATTACTGCATTGTGTAGAGTCAAGTTTGTCGGCGTTGTCATAATGAGTACTGCAGACACAATGCGGTGTCAAATGAAGTATAGCAGAGTACGTAATTATGGCAACTAACATTAAAATAAGAAGATTGATGTGTTAAGTATAGATTGAACTTGAAGTAAACTAGTGTTTTCATAAAAGACAAGTAATGTAAGTCACTTGTATAACTAATCAAATGTATAAGAATGTGTAACTATGAATGGGAGACGTTTATTTTTTTTAAGTATTGTTTTCTGTTATTATTATAAAAGTTTTTTTCACCACATGTATTTTTATGATTCAAGTTATTTAAAGCGGGGGGGAATAGTGTAAGGGCTGACGCCACAAGTTTGTAATAGCGCGACGCGGGGCTCGCTCGATCGCTCAGGCAGTTAGCCTCCCGCCTCGGACTAAATAGGTCGTTGTAATTATTTTTATATTTTTTTGGTACATAATGGTTTTGTAGTACAAGATGGACTTACAAACTATGCATTATTGATTAAATGGATCAGATACAACTAATTGTTGGGTAAATCACTAACGTAGCAAGATCACTGAGTGATCTGTATTAAGGAGAGACAGTTTAGACTCCCAATTTGGATATCATAATAATCATGTTTTATACATATATAAATAATACAAATTAAAAAAAAAAGTGTAGTGTGGTTAGTCGAGGGAATGCGTGTGAGGCTGTGTGGGTGTGTATGTGGGTGTGTATGTGAATGAGTGAGAGTGTGTGTGAGCATTTGGAACTTTGAATAATAGGAAATAGGGTTACTTTCATGTAGGTGTTAATAAGCACTTTACATTTTATTATCCAAGCAAGGGCCAAGATAGTTGAAAAATCTCTTAGTGTATTTAAACTGAGTTTGTGGAACAGTTCAAATCATATCTTTCCCACGTTTGACAATAGTAGTAAGATGGGTTTTTAAGTGTTGGAGAAGAATGGTTTGCAGAATGAAATGTTGCCTTACGTTGAGAACACTACAGTTTTTGTAAAGTTCTGAAGTTGGAAACAGAATAGTTCAAAATGTTGCAATTTTCAGTATAACTCTTTGGAAAACTTCCAAAGGTAGGAAACTTCCAAAAAGGGCAGTTTTTGTGGCACCACCCCAGCAGCTAATACAATAAGTAATAATAGATTGACATAAAGCGTAATATACATTGCGACTAAGAGACTGCTTAGCGACGTGTCAAAGAGTAAAAAAAAAAAAAAATAGTTTTCTGACCCTGCCTGTTACCAAGTTTATATGTGTTATATAATTCAGATATCGATCTAAAGTTATATCTAGGCTCTTAATATTATCAATTGTGTCAATGGTTGAACATTTGCATGTATGTAAATGTGGCCTTTAAAGTGATGGGAATCTGGTTGTGAGGTCGGTGAGATAGAGAACGTCATCAATTTCGTCTTGGATGTGTTAAGTGTTAGAGTGTGGGATCGAAGCCAGTCAACGGCAGCATTAAAACCATTCTGTGCAATTATCTTAAGTTCTGACCATGAATAAGCGATAAAACTAAAAGCTGTTTCATCAGCAAAAGACAATTTTTTTGCATTTGTGATGTTGAGATTGCAGAGGTCATTCAAAAATATGAGAAACAGCGTAGGACCAAGTATACTGCCCTGCGGTACACCATTACAAATCGGGAGCTCATTGCTGTTAAAAACATTAAGTAAATAAGAGTCCAATAGTTGATTAACAAGGAAGGAACCTAACTTACAAGACCACCCCTGAAACATACCCTAACCATATAAAAAAAAAACGATTTATAATTGCCGGATATATATCGCGTAACACAGACACCAAAAACAAAAATTCGTACAGACTAATTGAAAACGTCCTTTTGGATGTCGGTTTCAAACAATTTTTTACTCTTTTGAGCGAAAGTGTAGGATGACAAAGAGTTACAATATTTTAAACTTTTCATTTATTTTATAATCAGCTGCTTCGTTACGAGATAATAATATTTGTATTTTAAAGGGGCACTTAGTTTCTGGGGTGATGTCATTTTCAGAGACATAAAAAAAAAACTGTAAGGAGTTAGTAAATTATTCGTTGAATTGGAACTCTTGAACAACTATCACTTTTCTAAAGTTTTATTTTATATCCGAGATTTATTTGAAAAGTAGTTACTTCATAAATATTTGTTGTCACAAGGTATTAAGAACAAGCATGCGTTTTTGGACCTGTTGCTCTTGGCTGAAATCGACGGCAAAAAGATTGAAGACCAAAGTGTGAGGGAGGAGGTCGATACATTCATGTTTGAGGTGAGTTACTTTCAAACATATAAGTTTCACTACCTACTTCAATTGTAAGATTAGCTTAGGGCGAATTTCACTACTAAAACTGAACGAATTCAGCACCTCTTAAACGCGTTCAAGAGCTGTCAGTGTCAACATTGTTATGAAATATTGACGTTGACAGCTCCTGAACTACGTTTAAAAGTGCCCCTCAAAAGTCATAATATGGTAGATAAAATTGCATTGGGGTATTAGTTCTTCTTTCTTTCATGATAATGAGTTAGGCTAGTTGTGTTCACGGCTTTGCAAAATTTGATTATTTTGAGTTTAGTGATACGTCAGGTTTTTGTGAGAAAAATTGTCTTATGATACCATTACCAACGAATCATAACTATTATTACCATAACTATATTATCCCATGCGATCCGTTGTAGATTTATTTTCTTGCAATGTGTGATGATACGTTCATTATGGTCAGTAAATTTCCAGTGGAGACATATTTAGTACGTACTTATTTCATCTATAACAGATGAGGATATAGATCTTTACATGTGACTGATTTATATGAACGATTCAACTCAAAGACCACTACCAATATACGTAACATATGAATTATCAAAATAAAATGACGATTATAATCAAAACCAGACATGAAATTGATGGGACGTCTATTATGAAGGCACCTACACCACGACAGAACTTTCGAGGCTTTCAAGGACTTCATTTTCCTAGTCATACGAGTATTACAGTCACGAAAATTTAAACTCTTAATGCCATGTCAATTTGCCGTGTGAAGGCCATTTCATACAAATGTCAAAGCATGACTGTTGTGATTTCAATATTGAACAATTTAAGTTGGTCAATTTCTTTAACTCATTTCCCAGAATTTACAAATGAAACTTGTTTCTATAGGGTCATGACACAACCACTTCAGGCATCGTCTACACGCTCCACTGTCTATCAAAGCGCAGAGATGTCCAAGAGAAAATCTACGAAGAACTTAAAACTATCTTCGGGAGCGAAATTAGTAGGGACCCAACTTATCAGTAAGTTTAATTCATGCTCTTCTCTCATAGTTTAACCTAGTTTAAATAAAAAGAGCAAACGTACAGGATGGGCTCAGATTTGGTAAAAGTAGACTGGTTTGTTCTTAAATTTTAACTGGATGATAATGAAGATTTATGGAATGGAAGAAAGTACAGTCTCTAAGCTAACCGTTAAGTATTTTCATACTTCATCATCATCAGTTTCCTGCCATTATCACAATTTATTTGGGATTTGGAGCAACATAATCTTTTTCCTCCATACTTCTCATTCATTTCCGGAATTCAGTTCAGTTCCGAATGGTCTACCGAATGAAAACGGAGAAAATTCAGGTATTTTGGTACTAGAAGAGCGGCAACACGTTTCAAATCCAAGTGATTATTTAAAATGGTACATATCAACTCGTGAGACACAGAAAGTTCAGTGGTTATCTCTTTCAAACTTTAATGAGGATTTTCAGTCGCTATTTCCTTCACTTTTGCGATGGTAACATAAGTTGAAGAAGTGAGGGAAGACAAATCCTTCCAGAGCGAGGGAAATCCTCGCTCTTTTAGGATTTGTCTTCCATCACATCTCGACCGCTTTGGAACTCTTTGTACCACTCATAAGTACGTGTTTTTGAAAAAGTCGATTCACCGTAAGCCAAAATGTTGCACACAGTTTCAGTGACTCCGAACAAGATTTCCATCTCCCAACTATTTTTTACAATTTTTCTGTCCATTATGAAATTCGCAATACACACTAGATATGATCTAACTAAACACAGCACTGTATTTAATTTTAATAACAGATGCAACTCAAACACCGTGCCAAAATGTAAAACAGTTGTGCCAATGCAATAACAAAAAAAAAAAAAAAATGGTACCATAAACAAATCATCCATTCCCGATAATTCTTTTTTTGTTATTGTATGTGTAATATTTCAAATATTTTACATTAATATGTCACTTGAGATAATAAAAAAAATAAATAACAAAAAAAACTAAAATTCTTGTGCGTATGGTCCTTGCCGAAACTATGAACGGACCCTAAGGGACATTTCCAGCCAATTTATTTATTATTATTATTTAGTCTACACAAGTTCTTAAATATACAAGTAGATGAGATTCTTACTAACAGAAGACTTAGACAGATTAAGCAGCGGGCCCCAAACTAGGCACAGCCATGACCCAAACACTACATCAAGTTAATAATCCAACGTTTCTGCTAGCGCAAGATTGTTTTATTCAAATGTTCATTACAAAATTTAAAAATCATTAAAATAACAATTAATTGATTACCTACAAAATGTAGGTAATAAAAAATAATAATATAATACATGGAAAACAGTTAAGTTGAGTAAGTGTGTGGTGTTAGTGTGAGTGAGGGCATGTAATCTATCAGAGTGTGTGCATGAGCTGCAAAGTAAACTTTCTGTTTCCTCATAAGTCCGACCCAGCAACCAATCTTTTAGTTTAGTTTTGGCCTCAGAGTAGTTGTTAGGAACAGGGAATGTTTTGCTTATAGCATTAAACACCCGTATGGGTAAATACGACGAAAACCGGGTCGCAGAGAGGATTTTAGATTTTGGATGTGGGATTCTTTCAGCTATTTTCCTACCCCTGTTATTGCAGCTGGAGCGTGTTTTGTTAACTTTTATGAGGCTCAAAAGTGACCGTAGGATGAACGTGTAAAACCATGGATTCCGTATAAAGTTCGTCCGTAATGAAAAGTCGCGGCCTTCCCAGAAGTACCTTGAGGACAGCCCGCTGGGCCCGTTCCAGCTCCAGCATGCATGTCTTGGCGGCGCTGCCCCAGACACTTACACAGTATTGTAGGACAGATTGGCATAGAGATTTGTAAACCTGTAGACATACGTTCTTAGGAGCACTGACTCGTAAGAGTTTCCCAATATAAATGAACTTGCGAGTCTTTTTTGCGAGTGTTCGAATTTGTGCTTTGAAGGAAAGATTCTGATCGATTAAGACACCTAAATATTTTGTAGTTTCTACTCTGACAATGGCGTTGCAATTGCAAACGGTAGCGGAGACGGCAGCAGCTGTTAAAAAGTTGCATTTGCTGTTGTGTATTTTAAGTGTCAATGTTTGGTCTACTAGATCGTGAAAGGTTAAGAAAATAGCTTTTTTAAGTTCAGTGTTAAGAGATTTTGCTGTAGCCATGTTGTATGTATTATGCTCATCCCTTTTTCAGCTGCATCCAGGGTCTCTTATTAGCAGTATCATCGGCATAGTAGATCACATCCGACTGTGCAATATTAAGCCTCAGAATGTCATCCATGTATATGATGAAGAGGGTAGGTCCCAAAATACTACCCTGAGGAACCCCGAAGACGACCGGAAGACTACCGCTGACGCTATCTTTAATTCTGATGAGCTCATGTCGATCAGTCAAGTAACTGCTGAACCAATCCAAGGACAATTTTATATGGACAAAATATTACATATTAGTATGTGCATATTTTTCGATGTAAAACCAATGTTGCAATAAAAACATAAACAAGATTCAAGAGGAAAGAAAGTCGAAAGGAAAAAAGACATGAAAAAATATTCATTTCACAGCATAGCGTGATGTTTTTACTAAACCGCTGCTTAAACGGTCCGAAGTAGGCAAGAATTGAATTGTCTCGAGCCTTACAGACTCTGAATTTGTTCCTAATTTAAATACTTAGTACCTTTTAATGATCATTTTTTAATGAGTGACAGTACGTTTTGAATACTGTGTACAAAAAAAGTTAATGGATGACGTGCTTGAAAGTAAAACTAGCCAAAATTCTGTTACTTTTATTTTAATTCTTAATTTTTTGTTGTATAGTGAGCTCAAGCAAATGAAGTATTTGGAGCTGGTACTCAAGGAGTCGATGAGGCTCTTCCCACCAGTTCCAATAATAGCAAGAAGAGTTATGAAGGACTGTGGTAAGTATCTACACACTCCATTGACCTTACTTCTTAATCGTCATTATAATCTGCATTGCTATATGCAGATTATCAATCAATTAAACTAAATAAAACTTTATTTCAGCCTAAAGGTTCATATTTTGTTAGTATTTTGATGTTAGTAACAATAGTGCTTAGGTTACTAGGTAAGTTTTACAGCTATGTATATTTCATGTCAATAAAGATTTTTTCTAAACTAAAACTAAACTAGGTTAGTATTGTTAGTTTTTACAGAATTAATTATTTAGTAACTCCTAGTACTGTGGCCACCCAGTGCTCCTGAAAGGGACAGTCCGCTCTGGACGCGATAATTTTCAGAATGCTGTTTATTGATAGAAATTTATTAAACTGGATAAAATGCCCAAAAATCTGACAAATATTACAAAGTGTTTTCAGTTACCCTTATAATTTTTTTACAGTTAAATTACCAATTAACGATTCACAAAATAAAACAAGTGATTACATATTTTTTTACTTATTAGATAAAATAATTAAAAATAGTCGTTATAATGATGCAACGCAACTGTTAAAGAGACCGAGGTCAAGCAACCAGCAGCCTAATTGCGTAACACATTTTCGTAACAGATTACGACTAATCTGTTTTATTTTGACAGTTCAACAACATTCATTGCGTTATTTACATTGTTAAGAAGATTTTTTTATCGAACCAATGAAGCAATGGATTAGCAATCTGTTTCAAAACGATTCAGATTCCGATTGATCGTGTATTACGCAATTAGGGTACAGCTTGGATAAAACAACATTTTTATATCACATTTATTATACGCTAAAGTGTAGTGCTTCAGAAATAACATAAGTAACTGCTTTAAACATAAAACCAGACTTTCCCTTCGAAGTGGCCCTCTTTGAACAGTCGGTAACGGTGGTGTCGCTGGTGCGCTAACTACTTGAAGATTAGGGGCTGCTGCATTGTTTTCCGCATCTAATTCCTGCGTGTCTTGTGATGAGTCATGCACTGCTAGTCTCATTGGTCGCATCCAACACACATGACAAACATGTTTCTTGAGAGCTGAAAACAAAATACAGTTAGACTAAACATATATAAGCTTATATTTATATAATTTTTTATCAACAGGGGATCTTTTTGCATACGTCTTTACATATTTTCAATTATTACATTATTGTAAAATGAGCAGTACTATGTTATAACATGCCAACTTTGGGCAAGTACGTGGGACACTCAGAAAGTTTTGCGAAAATAAAAACAAATTTTTGATTTTATAATATGTTTTGTGAACCCCCAGATGGCCAGCTTTGATAACGCCATGACATTTTATGAACACCTTGACTTAGAGTTGGCTAGGAATGAACAATTTCCAATTTGAACCATAATGGATATTGTTTATCTAATTTGTTTATTTGTTTATTTTATTTTGTAAAAGAGAATCATTTAAAACAGCCCAATTGGTATTTTTGTTAGAATTGCCCATTATTTGATTCACTTTATTGTGATACCAATCATCTTTGTGTTTCTCTAATACTTTTATGAAATTTAACTGTATTGAGTTATTATCCACTGACTTATATAAGGCATTAGGCACAATATTAAGTTTTCCTGGCCTTTGAAGGGTATCAAATGAAAGCTGCAGAATTTTCATCGCCCATCTTGCACATCTTCCATGAGGATCTTTCATTTTATGAAGGCACAATAATGCTTATGGTCCGTAATGACTGTGAAATGGACTCCATCCATGTACGTCGAAATTTTTCTACTGCATAAACCACAATCAGAAGTTCCTTCTCTGAAGCTGAATAGCTCATAGTCATTAAGTTTTCTACTAATATATGCAACATGTTTTTCATAGTCTTTTGTTTTCTGACATAAAACCGCTACTATTCCTTCATTAGATGCACCAAACTTCTACTGGGCGACACGAAACTACTAAGTTACGTCTTTAAATAAAAAAGGCTTCTTCAGCAGTTTGTGTCCAAAATTTCGTTTTCATTTACCGGTGAATGGCAAAGGTACTCCAATTATCAAAGATTTAACCACACCTAATCAGAAGACATTACACTGTGCCAACTACCATATTTTTTAGGCGCCATGTTATATATGATGGCAGTAGTTAGACAGTGAAATTGCTCTTTTGGATTGTAACACAAATTTATTTGAAACTTGGCTTAAATTAAGTTTTAATGTCATGCTATGGTATGGTATATCACCATACCATAGCATGACATTAAAACTTAATTTAATTATTCTACCTTCATCTTCAAGAAAGAAGGGCGCCAGGAGGGATTTAGACAGGTAGCGGTAGATGCATGTAACCCTTTCAGTTCTCAGTACAGTCGGCTGGCGTGAGTCTTCGTCACAGAAGTGGTGAATCATAAACATAAAAGATTAGCACTAATTTATTTGTAAAATCGTACATGCGGTTTGGCATGTGCACTTTTAGAAATTTCCAATGTTTCCTCCAACAAACAAAGGGCGTGACGGTAGGCCTTTTATCGTTTAAGACATGCAATAACCAAAATGGATTCTCCGTTTATATTGCCGGTTACAATATTAATAATTTAATCTAATTAAAATTGAGGTACATGGGCCCTATTACGTAATCTTATTTCCAGGCAGTTTACGGCGTAAAAAGAACTGCCTTGCAATTTCGTATTATGAACTCGTTAAACAAGCCAGTCAGCGGTCACGTGTCATCCTGGCCGACTTCTGAACGAATATTGCCTGGCAATACCGTATTATGAACGTTCGTTTGACATTTCTTTCCGTGTTAGAACTGTCAAAATTAACCTCACATCCATTCAGCTTACGCTGCTTGAGAAGAGCTTTTATTGAATTGTTTTGTTTTTTTTTGGAAATTATTGTAGTGTAAAATAAGAAAATATTATCACGTGTGACGAAAATGAACTGTTTGAGTTCATGAAAAGTGATTGTTCTCGGCAAACTTCTGAATCTAGGAACAAAAAGAGACGACTTTTTGACCAATTTAATGCGTTCGACTTGAATGATGTGCAGTATCTTTGACAGGAGTAGATTGGTACTGAGTCTTTGTGAGGAGCTGAGGCCTCACACATCATGAGACGTGTTATCGCACTCAAGGCTAAGAATTAGAAAATACACTTTCCAATATATAAATAAAAGGATAATAAACGTATTATTGAAACCCTTAGAACGGCCTTTTCTTTTCCTGTTCACCTTTAACCCATAACGGGCCTACAAAATCCACGGATTTATCTGTGAAGGCTAGAGTATCGAGAGAGAGAGAGTTGTTTTTATTAGGTATGAACTTTATGTAAAGTTTTGTAACTAAACACTATTCTCATTCCTGGTTTTGGCAGCATTATCATAGTATGCTACTGGCTCCTACCAACGCCTCAACCAATATTTTCAATGTCCCAGCCAACATTTTCAGTAATTATGTTTTGTACAGTAATTACCGAAGCAAATCACTGAGATTCCTTCACTCTTCTTGGTGAAAAACTCCAACAATGTTTCCAGATGAACATAAGTTACGTACGTGCCGACGAGGGTGAGAACGCGCATCCACTATTACAATAATACTTACATTGTATTAATATCATATTAAAACTGAATTTTAATTAAAATATTCAATGACACTTACGCCATATTTTTTGTGCAGACTCCGTAAATCTTACAAATGAAAGGATGGAACGAACAATACTATAGTGTTCTTTCATGGTGGTATTGTTATTATATAATGTATAAGAAACACTACTTCCATTGAAATTGTCGAATTCCCCGCTAAACTTCAAGTGGCATACGTTCGAAAGCCTCGAGTTACAATTTACTATCAGAAAATATAATATAAATTAAATATATAGCACAATATAAATTGCATTCATATTTTCACCTACTTTCATAGTAGATAGAGTAACTAGGTTAATATGTTGTATTTTATTATTTTTATCATAAAATACGTGATTTAAACAAAACCGTAACTTACCAATAAATATTTAATTGTGTTTCTGAACGTTACGTCAGAGAATTACAAGCCAGCTATAGACAAACTACCCAGCATGAAATCGCGCAGAACTAGGAATGTCATAATACGAAATTTAACCAGCCCGTGAAATGAATTACCTGGAACTTGAAAGATTATTTAAAAGTACGTAATATGCCCGCAGGTCATCTCACATAGAATGACGTCATTACAATGTTCTATAGGTAAATACTCTTTTTTTTTATTTTTCAAAGTACTCTCCACTAGCCTCTATACAAAGTTTCATGCGTCTCATCCAGTTTTTGAAACATTTTTCCAGTCCGCCATAGACACCTCGTTTACAGCCTGCTCGAACGCTGACAGCGCATCTTCCGGCGACGAAAATTGTATCCCTTTTGAGCAGATTTTTTATTTTCAGAAGAAGTCACACGGTGCTAGGTCAGGGCTGTAAGGAGGGTGACCCAGAAGTTTGACCGGCGTGCTGTCCAGAAAGTCCCTCGTTTTGAGTGCGGTGTGTGAAGGTGCGTTGTCGTGGTGGAGCAATACTCGTAGCCCGCGGAGTGTGGACGCTTGTTGCTAACAACAGAGAAAACTTCTGCCAAGCATTTGGTAGTATACCATTCAGCGTTGATGCTTCTTTGGTTCCGTAAAGGAATTGACACGAAGTGGCCAGACAAATTGAATAACCTCGCGCTCAAAATCTTCTCCCCGCTTCTGGATCGCTCCACTTTGGTAGGCGTTGATGCATTTTGAAACACCCAAACCGTTGACAGGTGTGCGTTTCTAGATCGTATTGATAAATCCAAGTCTCATCACCTGTAATGATGTCGTAAACACTCCGAGATGAGCCTGCTTCAAATTTGTTTATCAAATCACGGCACCATTCCACCCGGGCCTGCTTCTGAGCATCGGTGAGATTGTCGGGCACCCAGCTTGAAACTATCCTCTTCACGCGAAGATGCACATGTAGAATTTCCCCGTCTCCCGTTTCGAAAGTCTTCCCGATCCAACCTGCTGCATGTTCTGAATCTCTTGATACGTAACTCGCCTATTGTCTTGGATAAATAATTTCACTGCTAGCACGTTTTCTTCCGTGACAGCCGTCAAAGGCCGACCACTTCTTTCTTCATTCCCCAAAGTAAGTCGACCGCGCTTGAATTCGTTATACCAACGATGCACGGTTGCCTTAGAAGGGCCTTCATCCATGAATGCCATTTGAAGTCTATCGTACGATTCGTCCGGTTTCAGGCGACACTTGAAATCGTAAAAAACTTAGCGCGAAAATGTACCCGGCGCAGATCCTTTTTTTAATGAGACATGGTAATTTAAATTAGCTCGCAAAATCGAAATTTTGTGGAATTTTGAAATTGGAACGTACCTATTTTTACTTACAAATAACCTTATTTTTAAACTGGCCAGTATCTCATACATAAAAAAAAAAATTGCATTACTTTCTGAGTAGCGTATTATATGTTTAACATGAAAAATACATAACACATAACTTAACATCACGCCTTGTTTCCCCGAAGGGTTAGGCAGAGGTGTACCTATACAACACCCACATTTCGCCAGTTATGTTTTAAGTCCCATGTAATTAGGGGCGAAATTACAAAAAGAAAAACTCAATAACACGTTGCCCGACCTGGGAATCAAACCCAGGACCTCATGCTCAACAGTAGCGATTGCGACCATTAGACCAACGAGGCAGTCGAAAAACACTGTCATACATATTCAGAAAACAATTAATTTTATAATAATAGTGCAACTAGGTATATTTACAATAAAAAAACAAATGCTTACCACATAATTTGTATTATGTGATAATAGGACAGCCACAAATGGACACTCCATACTGACATTTTGGTGTTAACTTTGTACTTCAAAGTTGGTTGGTCACAGTTCTAATCTATTCTTAGTTAGTAGTTAATGCTACCAACTGTGGAAAAAGGCCAGAAAGATAAAAAGAGACAAAACCCATAGTTTATCTAAAACTCAATGTGCAATTTCAACGACCGCGTATTGCAGGTAGACTAAAATAATATTCTTCATTCCAGAGTTGGGAGGACTAAAGCTAGTGAAAGGCACATCAGTAATGATTAACATCTACCAGATCCAACGCCAGCCAGATTTATATGACGATCCCTTGGAGTTCCGTCCGGAAAGGTTCGAGGCGCCGCTAAAGAATCCCTTCAGTTGGCTGGCATTCAGTGCTGGGCCTAGGAACTGTATTGGTAAATTTGTCCGACCGAGCCCCAGCGCTGGTTTTTGGATCTTAGTGACCCAAATTCCAGCGCGTTCTCACGTAGTTCACGCGCAGAGAATATAATATAGTGCATACCAGATCAAAAAAACGCAATATAGGATTTTCAAATTTCTGCGCTAAGCAGAGGGTTGCAAATCCAGTGTGCCATAAAATGCTTCGCGATATTTATACGTCCGTGCGAACGTGGGCATAGCCTAGCCTTTTGCAAACTATGTTTCAGTCGGCTTCCAGTCTAACCGGATGCAGCTGAATACCAGCTTGGCTTGGCTTGTTTGCCATCCAGTATCATAAAAAACCTCATGATATATATCTAGGTGTATATTGAGAGTGACTGTTCACTGATCTCCGAAATCGGTATACCAACTAGGAGTTCTGAAGTTATATGGGTCATTCATTATCCGTCATATTTGATTTACAATAGATTGGAGTACACTTAATACAACAATATTGACCTATTATAACTTAAAAGTTACTTCATACATTAGTTTTTGGACAGGGCGATCGATCCATTAAATTCGACTTTTCCAAATTAGTAGAGCGCTTTTAGCACTAGCGCAATTTATTTTCTATAATCAACATTTTTGATAAAAATCACATGATACAATTTTTCATATTATCACATGTGCAAAACTTTTTAGAACGACATGAAAATGCTTCAACTTATTATTTCTTCGGTTATTCCTCAGGTCAAAAGTTTGCGGTGATGGAACTGAAAATCACAATATCGGAGATTGTCAAGAACTTCTTCATATTGCCAGCAGCTCAAGAGCCAGAACTAAGTGTAGACCTCACTTTGAGATCCAAGAATGGAGTCAATGTAAAATTGTTGCCAAGAAAATAATGATATACATCTGTATGACACTGGAAATAACGGATGACATTGTGAAATAGTTTTGGACTAGATGTAATTTTGTACTCATGCACAAGTCAGAAATATGTTTTGGGAAGAGATTAAATGTTATATGTTTAAAGATATTTTCATTTCAAGCCTCATCACACCTGAAAATTATCATATTATGCATATTTCCTGTAACGAAACAACTTTTTAGCTTTCATTCTATAAAGCGTTCAGCAAAACAAGTTTGGGAATAACACTCAAACCATTGAGAAACAAAAAAACAGGTATTCTTTATAATAATATACTGGTTTCTCCAATAGAGGACGTGCCCACCCCGGGAGGAATAATTGATCTGTGATTCATGCGGATTGTAACATTTAAGGGTGTTAGTTACTTCGGGAGACCATCTACGAAACTGCAAAATGCTCGGTTGTTCAATTTACTTGTAGGGAATGTTTACTGCATACTTAAATTGAGGAGGCAGCTGTTTTGTTAGTGAAAACGTGATGAGTTTGCTTGCAGTAATATTGGAGATGTGGCCTTATTAATAGCTGGAGAAAATACATCTATAGTTGGGCTTCACAATAAGCAAATATTACAAGACTGTTAAAGGCAAAGACTTACGGGCCTGCTTAGAAACGTAACCTCCGCCTCCCCCAAATGGTAGAGGTCCCCAAAGTCTAACGGTTGAGACAGCTCACGTCAAGATTGCTCTCAGAGGGCAGGATTTTTCCGACTTACTTGATACTAATCGTTATTAGGGTTCCGTACCTCGAAAGGAAAAAACGCAACCCTTATTGGATCACTTTGTTGTCCGTACGTCCGTCTATCTGTCTGTTAAGACCATTTTTCTCAGGAACGCATAGAGGTATCAAGCTGAAATTTATATCAAATATTCAGGTCTACTATCCCGTGAAGCTGTGAAAAAATCAAACTTCTAAGCAAACGTTATCAAAAGATACAGCCGTTTATGCTTGAAATTTTCGCAAATTTTCGACACTCACGAACACTACGTAATGTAAAAAAGTAAAATGATTTATAACTATAGACTTTCATCAAAAACTGCCGATTCTGAGGTGACATCTGTCATGCTCAATTTTTATAATTAAATAATCACGGATAAAGCGCAATTTAAGATTCTCGCCACAGTGTGTTTCTGGGTAACACTTGTGTTTGAATTTTGGATGTTTTTCTGTGTAATTGTGTTTATTGTGACTTGTTATTGTTTTTGTTTGTGTGGGGGTTTGTTGTTACCTGCTATCATGTTTGTTGCGTTTGTTTTTAACTATTTTGGTCACCATTAACCTTATTCAATATGAATATGGATAAAAATAAACCACCTACCCTCCTGATGAAATCCGTACTACCCCCATATCCGGGTTTTTTCCGTCTGATCCAAACTCCACCCCTAACCCATTAAGTCAGTTTGCAGATGTGGTCTGTAATCTGGAGTCCCAAATCCTTCTATTTCAGACTAACATTCGTAAACGTCTCGGTACGAAAGAGGATTCCCAATCTCCCTACTAAACAACTGAGAACGACTATAGGCCGCGATAAGTAATTAGTAACAGATAAAGGACCTTTAATTGTTCATGTTTCCCGAAAGGAATCTCAATCTAATTCTGGAACTACCGTACACCCAGTTTCATTCGGGCGCTTTTTGGCAAATCAGAATATATCTAATATTGCTGCAGTCAAGCGAGTGAATGAATGAATGAAATGCACCGACCCCAGCGTGGTTTGACCAGACTCGATTAATCGAATGAACCCCAAGATTTGCACTAGCCCCTGAAGCCTCATGCTTCATGGTGCTACAAAGACCATTGCATATCAAGGAATAGACCAGGGGCCACTGTAATGGTAGGGAAGACGTGCCCTTAGGATAGGAAGGATTAAGAGCCTACGGAGTATGCACCCTGATGTTGCTGCAGTCAAGCGAGTAGGTAGAAATCGCGTATCTGTCTAATTTGCATCCCCTCAGGATGCTAACGCGTTTTTGTCAAATATTGGTTTGAGGACAAATTTATATGAGGCTGTAATCCCGTCGTTTAATATAACTTGTATGGGCGTTAGTGGCATCCCTACTGAATTCTCAGAAGAGGAAGTACTGACATATTTAAAAGTTCTAGTGGGCTGTGGTCCAATTATAAAAGTTAGGCGATTCAACAGAAAGGTTAATAGAGACGGTTTAATTGAATTCAGACCCACAGAAACTTGTGTCATCACTTTTGATGACCAAGTTTTACCAAAACGGATTTTCTGTTTTTATACATCTCTGACTGTAGAACAGTATATTTACCCCACCATTCGATGCCGCAAGTGCTGCCGATTTGGTAATGTAGAATCTCTTTGTGGTTCCAAACCCCGTGTGCAGCAAGTGTGGCAATGATCACCCCGGTGATGGTTGTAGCATTGCTGAGAGTTAAGCCTTCTGTGTGTTGTGCTCCAGAAGTCACTTTGCAAATAGCAGAGCCTGTCCGGAGTACAGCAGGTAGAAGTCAATAAAAAAATAATGGCTCAGAAAGTAATTTCCTATTCAGAAGCAAGTTCAAATATCTACTCGTAGTTATGCAAACATAGCTAAATCACAGACTCAGTCATACCGTAAAACTGAGTTTCTTAAGCCAAAGACAGAATAGATATCATGGGAGGGAGAAAGGCGAGCGTCCCCTTTCTCCCTCCCATGATATCTATTAGCTAACAAATGCCTCCTCGTGGTGCTTTGTGCACACATGCAGGGCAATAGTGTAAGTATAACAGCTGTGGTAGTCAGGCCCTCCATTTCTCACGAAGCCTTATAGTAATTGGCCTATCTTAAAACCTAATAAAATTAATACTCACGATTTACCGGAAACTAATCCTAGTATTTCGAACAGTGAACATTGTTTTAACTGGCCCATTCCTTATTGTAAACAGAAAAAGACGCAGTGCTTCGCTAGCTAAATGACATCTTTGTTTTTTCATATGCCTTCGATATAAAATTTCTCCCCTCGATGCCGTGAGCGATCTATTTAAGGACGCTTTCGTTATGACATTCCGAATGTTTGTGTTAAATGAAACTAATAAGTTTTCAAGATTTACCAAAACGATCTTTATGATTTTGCATATTTGGAATGTCATTTAGTTTTACTTTTCATCAGCTTACAGCTCCTCATTTGGCGTTATTAGTGAGGCCTATCCGTTCAGCAAAATTTCATGTTAGACGAGTATGGGTAATGCTAAGTTTAGTTAAGTTTTGAAGAACTTCAAACTCTTTTCGCTCAGGTAGAAGCGGTTTTAAATAGTAGACCTCTCTGCCCCTTATCCCTCTCCTGACGATTTCTCTTGCCTTACTCCTGAATATTTCTTCTTTGGTCGGGCTCTTACCGCGCTGCCTGAACCAGATTTGGAAGATTGCCACTCAACTAACTCAACCAACTTGCAGCGCTATGCCAGGCTGCAGCAATTAAAGGTACTTACCAAAATTGTTGGCGGTGCTGGCAATGCAAGTATATCGCCGAGATGCAACTTTTCCTTAAATGGAAGACCAACATTGACGCAGTCAAAATTGGAGATGCTCCTACAAGAGGATGGCGTTACCCTATATAGGAGGGTTGAACGCATTACAAGGCTCTTCCTACGACAATAAGTGATATTAAGAGTAGCCGAAATTAATACTGTTAGTGCCCTTTGGTTTGCATCTGCCCCCTAGCAACCGAGTAGGAGTTACTGAAGGGTTGAAACCTCTAAGTTTCACCGGGCGAGGATATATGCTCCTACGTTAATTCTGTGGACATGCAGTGTGTGTCGTGTCGTGTTTGCTATTTTAAAGAGCCAGGCGCCGTACGGATGTTTATTTTGGTTAGACTGTACATTTTTTGTCCTCCACATATTTATGTTGTGAAACATAGTGTTTTTCAAATGAATTAACCATACCTCGATACGGGAGTTTCATTGAAGGACACTGAAGCCCCACCACCCTTTAATAGTGTTTTTTTTGAGTCGGTTGATTTATTTTGGTTAAAATATTTTTACTTTTATCTTATTATAATCCAAACAGTTGTTTCTCCTATTGGGTAAAAGCTGTGTGTAGTCCATCATGTGATTTAAGCAGTCAAGTTCACAAAACTAAGTTTATTATCTCCCACAAGAATTTTAATTTTAAACGTCGACACAAAAAAGTATGTTTAAAAGGATGTTCGTAAGCTCGCGCCTACGGTGGCCGGTAATCTGCAGGCGATGCACGATACCCAGGGCGTCTCCTGCGGCGAATAGTGGGGGCATGAGGGCGCAAGGCTCTCTCCCTCACGCGCTCCGCCTCCTCCTTCGTAAGCATTACTGCTTCGCAGAAGGAGGTGACAGCTTTCCATTCTCTCTCGCTCCGTACCATGGCCTGGACCAGGGACGGACGCGAGAGATCGCCGCCGCCGATCGCCTCCGCGAGGGAACTGCGGTGCTCCCGCCTAAGCTGGGCAGACCTCCACTGTATGCTCCACCGTGTCCTCCGGGCGATCCACACAATGGTGACACCCGGGCATGCAGGCAATAGTAAATGAAACCACTGTGTACTGATATGACTTCATAGCTCATTTATGTTTTTTTTTTTATCTCGCCGGTCAACCTAACCTATGTGGTTGTCGTCTGCTTAAGCGGACTTGCCTGCGGTTGCCCTAATAAATTACGGCCTCCAGCCAGGACTTAAACTTAAATACTAACTAAAAACTTAGCGACTACACACTAAGGGGACTAGCTGGATCAGGATTTGAGTGATTTTGGGACGAATTTAAAGCTACAGGTTCAGCGGCGCGGGCTGGCTCGAGCAAGGGTCGGGAGAGGCGTGGATTTGGGCGTCGCGGCGGGCCTTGGCGGCGAGGACGGTAGAACGGCGATCGGGTTTTGCGCTTGTGTAAAGTACTGGTGGTACTAACTGCTCTCCTGGAGGAGGGTAGTGGCGTCGTCGGGGGCGATTAGGGTATGCCTTGGTCGGCGACTACTGCTTATGCGCGAGGGAGTATAGCGGGCGGCCGCTGAAATCAAGGGATTAGGGTGTTTTATGCCACAGTCGAAGAAACACTTAAATAAGCGTTTCATAAACTGGTTTATGGTTGGCATTTTAAGGTCGACGTGGAGATCTATATTGCGGACATAGTGGGGGGCACCCGTGACCTTTTTGAGGAAACGGTTCTGGAGGGTCTTCTTATGGAGATGACGTCGGTGAGCATACACAAATACAATGCAGGCATAGGTCACGATGGGACGGATGACTGCAGTATAGATACGCAGCTTGCATTTAAGTGACAGTTTACTACGGGCTGTCAGTAAGAAATGGAGTCTACCAAGAGCAAACAAGGCGCGCGCGCAAACCGCCTTAATGTGCTGCAAGGGATCAGCTTGCCGTACATAATGATTGGGCTGGGAAGGGGGAGGGAGAATCGACGACGTCTCGAGAAGTGAACCGCCTGACTCTTATCGGGGTTGACCTCAATTCTCCATTTCCGGAACCAAGCGCCTAAGACGTTTGCGGAGGTTTGGAGGTTACGAGTTTTAGCATTAGGACAGTGACCGGTATAATAAACGGCAGTGTGGTCGGCGAAGAGAGTCATCTGAGCCTTTTTACTCTTTGGGATATCGCTGGTGAACAGTGTGGAGACTATAGGAGATATAACGGAACCCTGAGGGACACCGGCGCAAATAGGGTGAGGGGACGAGAGTGCACCCTCGATTCGATAGCGGAAGGTGCGATTCGACAAAAAGTCTCGTAAGATGAGCACGAGACGATCTGGCACTCCTAGTTGGTAAAGCTTGTATATCAAGCCGTTGTGCCAGACTTTGTCGAAACTTTCGCTATGTCGAAGAATAGCGAACTTGCTGGACACGAGCTGCATAAAACAATAAAAACTAATGAGTTTCTGAATAGCCTCAGTCTTAATCAACTGGTCACCTCTCCTACTCACTTCACAGCCTCCAGTTCAACTCTCACAGATCTCCTGTGTACCGACCTGAGAGCAAGACACACGTCAGTGGAATCTTTTGGTTCACTTAATGGTCATTCTATCTATCTATTCTATCTAATGGTCAAAATGCATGGCTTGGTGGTTCCTTTTAACTACTACGCAACATAAAAATCCAGTGACTTAATTTCTTACCATAAGCTCATCGGAGTGTCTGTGCAACGTCCGCGAATCGGCCAAGCCGTGTATTTTGACCAATATTGCAAGGTATCTAGAGTTAACCTTGTAGAGTTAGAGGCTTGGCTTGATCTGATAACTTTTAACAGTGTAAGTTTACGTTTTGGAAGTCTTGGCAACCTTATTTCCATGAAATGTTTTTGGTGGGTAACATCATCGTACGGAACTCTCCCTCCCTCTATAGTTTTGTTGCATTAAATACCAGTAGCCTAACAGAGTATTTCTATGGATATTTTTATGCGAATCGATTACTCGAAAAAACTAACTAAAATATTTGACTTAAGGGTGGGATACGACAGAAAAAGAAGATCCTTACAGACTGAATTAGTTTTTTTTTTTGCAAAATATCGGTTTTTTGCATTAAAAAGATAATACTAAAAATACGTATTTATTTCATGCATATTTCCTTGTTGACCGTTAATTTCAAAGATTCTGAATATAATTTCTGACTTCACGCGAGAGAAGCCACTGGCAAGAGTTGTGTGACCTCATAATTTGACTTCATAGATTTTTAATTGATATCTTTTTATTATAATATTTAATTTTGGATGCCCAATTATTCTTTCTCCCTCTCTTTTTTACACACAACTCAAAGGTGTATAGATTCGGGAAAATCGAGCGTATCGTTATTTTACTTAAATCGGTGTTCAGTGTCACAAGTTTAGAAAATATCCATCACGAATAACTTGAATAGAAAGTAGCGACTGTTGGTTGAAATTAGTGTTCATTGTGTGGTGATATTTTAATAATTTTTCTCATCGGACCCAAAGTGCAAACTTTTTATCGTTAAAACCGAGACGTATCTACATATTAACGGCCCTTAGTTGACCTTACTCCAAATCTAATCATTCTGACAAAAAAGTTGCCTGAATTATTTTTCTACCAAGCTAACGATGACCTCATATAAGCTTCGATACATCAAATTTGACTATCGTCTCCTGTTAATATAGCCACAATAATCATTTTCTGATCGCTTGAACGATTTGCTATAAATATTCATAATATATGTTAACATCCAATCCCGGTTCGGATGGTATTACCAATAAGGTATACAAACTCCTTCCTGCCCCGCTAATAATGCTTATGACCGCCATCTTCAATGGCGCCATGAGCAACAACATCTTCCCACAAGCGTGGAAAGAAGCAACAGTCATCGGTATCCCAAAGCCAGGCAAGCCAAAGTCTGAGCCCTCCAGCTACCGTCCCATTAGCTTACTCAACGTTCTCGGCAAAATCTACGAGAGGCTTATTTATAAGCGTCTCAAAGACTACGCCGAAGCAAAGAGCCTCATTCCCAATGAGCAGTTTGGTTTCCGTCCACAACACTCGAGTATCCACCAGGTCCACCGTATCGTAGAGCACTTGTGCGCCGGTATGCAGCATAACGCGACGACGGGTGTGCTATTCTTCGACATAGCGAAATCCTTCGACAAAGTCTGGCACAACGGCTTGTTATACAAGCTTTACCAACTAGGAGTGCCAGATCGTCTCGTACTCATCTTACGAGACTTTTTGTCGAATCGCACCTTCCGCTATCGCATCGAGGGTGCACTCTCGTCCCCTCACCCTATTCGCGCCGGTGTCCCTCAGGGTTCCGTCATATCTCCTTTAGTTTTCACGCTGTTCACCAGCGATATCCCACAGAGTAAAAAGGCTCAGTTGGCTCTCTTCGCCGACGACACTGCCGTTTACTATACCGGTCATTGTCCCAATGCTATAGCTCGTACTCTCCAAACCTCCGCAAACGTCTTAGGCGCTTGGTTCCGGAAATGGAGAATCGAGGTCAACCCCGATAAGAGTCAGGCGGTTCTCTTCTCGAGACGTCGTCGAGTCCCACCCCCCCTTCCCAGCCCGATCACTATGTACGGCAAGCCAATCCCTTGGGAGAAGCAAGCCAAATACCTAGGCGTGATCCTTGATCAAAACTTAACGTTCAAAGAGCACATTAAGGCTGTTCGCGCGCGCGCCGCTTTCGCTCTTGGTAGACTCCACTTTATTCTGACAGCCCGTTGCAAACTGTCACTTAAATGCAAGCTGCGCATCTACACCGCAGTCATCCGTCCCATCATGACCTATGCCTGCGTTGTATTCGCGCACGCTCACCCACGTCATCTCCATAAGATGCAGACCCTCCAGAACCGTTTCCTCAGAAAGGTCACGGGTGCCCCCTTCTATGTCCGTAATATAAATCTCCACATCGATCTTAAAATGCCTACCATAAACCAGTTCATGAAACGCTTATCGAAGCGTTTCTTTGACTGTGGCATAAAACACCCCAACCCCTTGATCTCAGCGGCCGCCCGCTACACTCCTTCCCGTATTAGTAGTATTCGCCGACCAAGGCATACCTTAATCGCCCCCGACGACGCCACTACCCTCCTCCAGGAGAGTAGTAAGGCAACCAGCACGCTTCATAAGCCCAAAACCCGATCGCCGTCCTACCGTCCTCGCCGCCGAGGCCCGCCGCGACGCCCAAATCTACGCCCCTCCCGACCCTTGCTCGAGCCAGCCCGCGCCGCTGAGCCTGTAGCTTTAAATTCGTCCCTAAATAATATCATTCCTGATCCAGCTAGTCATTTGCTGCCCTCTTCCAGCGACGCCCTAAGCCGAGGTTCGTACCCCACAGGGGGTGCCCTTAGCGTGTAGTCGCTTAGTTTTTAGTTAGTATTTAAGTTTAAGTCCTGGCTGGAGGCCTTAATTTATTAGGGAATCCACAGGCAAGTCCGTCTAAGCAGACGACAACCTCATAGGTTGACCTGCGAGATGCCATTTATAAAAATAAAAAAATAAAAAAATAACATCCAATGATAATATCTCCCTGATTTCTATTTAATGTCCATTTGCATCTGTATCTTAATGATGCCAACATAACATTGTCAACGAGTTCAATGTCAGTACCTATCGTGATATCGAGTAATAAGATCTGCGAAATTACATTATAATTATGTTAGACTAGACAATTCCAATTTTAATGTTTTTGGAAATTAAAATAATTATTTGTATCCGTAGGTAGTGTATGGTATAAAATGTAGCGAATGGTTCTACAGGCAACGAGTCCACTTGAGAACTTCAGCACAACGAGTCCACTTGAGAACTTCAGCACAATACAGAAGAATCTTGGTAAGGTAAAAATTTTTGATCACTTATATAAAGAAAAGAAAGAAAAAAAAAACATTATTTGAGATCATCATTTGTTACCTCTTGCTATAGCTGGACAAAGGCTTTTCTCCCATTTGATAACAAAGTAAGGTTGAATTTTTAGGTATACTTTTTTGTTTAATTCATCAAATTTATTCATCCACACAATCATCATCTAAACATTCGAAGACATCTACCAACCCGCACTGGGCCCGCGTAATGGATTAGGGATCCCTCGCTTTCACCGAGAGAAGGTCTGTGTCCCACCATTGGGTACATTATAGGCAGATTATGTTATGTTATGTATTCATCCACAGACCGACTTTGTCCTCTGCTGGGCGTAGGCCTCTCACTACTTGTGCCAATCCCAACGCTCTCATTCTCTTCAATGCATACTATGGCACAATCACAACTTTTGACATTCGGTAAAGCAAAACTTATGAACTTAGTTTTTTCCCATTTATTACTATATTATTAGCAATGAACAATTTCTGGACCTGCAGTAGTGCGTCATTTACGTCGTGAAGAATTTTTGCAAGTCTGTTCATTACCTTAAAAGTAAGCATCGTCAGCAATAAACATCATTTGTTGTTGATTTTTAATGAATGGGGAAAATTATTAATTAATATATAGGTACACACGGCTACACATCAAGCTACACATTTCCAATTTAAGCTGACCTCTCATTGTACAGAAATCCTATACAATACAAGATCAGCTTAAACTGGAAATATGTACCAACAACTAAATTAAAAACTTTTAGGGTTCTGTAGTAAAACCAGGAACCCTGAGTTTCTCTTAGTCCATCTGTCTGTATAATTGTCTGTCTGACGGCGGTTTAACTCAGATACTCTTGGTTCATCATGAAAAACTGCCTTTACTGTCTTCAAGTCAAACATAAATGTAGCTCTAACCAGCATGTGAACCGTAAAAAATGTTACAAAGTATGATGTAATCTGATTTTATAATCTATTTGACTCAGGACTCTTAGTGTTTCCACCTGGACTTATCTAATTCTACTTTCTCGGCGCTCTTTTCTGGAAAGAAGGTGTTTATTGTGTATAGTTTATCATCAATATATTATAGTTTATCGTAAACAAATAATATGCCTCCCCCATACCTTATGTTAATTTCTCACAAACAATGGATGTAACAAGATTCTTAACAATTGTATGCATTTGATTTCCTTTTTTTTTAAATAAAAAAACATTGGCACAATAGTGAGAGATATATATCCTTATATAAATTATACTTCTTTTAAAGAAACCTCGTCTGAGTATGCTTTACGATTCCGTAATTTAAATAGTAATAGCTTAATAAACTGATTAATGTGAGATAGCAGATGAAATAGACATAAAAAAGACAGAAGATAAAAGTGTATCACTGAGTCAGTTTTCCTCACATATCTGTTGTTATATATGATTAGTTCGTATTGCGAAATGAGACAGTTGCGTCAACTCGTTAGTTCCCAGTATTTGTTAGGTAAAATATTCAGATTGATTATGAACCTAGAAGTTCAGTAGATAATTTCTTAAGCCATGCTAATATAATAAGCTGAAGAGTTTGTTTGTTAGCGGATTTGAAAAATTCTTATAAAATGTGTGCCTTACAGCAGGTAAAACTATCTATCTTCTATATTTCTTTATATTCACGTTTGTTTGTTAAACAGAAACATTTTATTGAGTGTACCAAACTATAGAATTGAGGAAACTGGCAAACACTAGAAACAGTTTAATAGCAAAACTGACCAATCAGCAAAACTCAACGCAACTTTCGAAAATAAACTGACACTTTTCAAACAGTCTGGTGCAGTTGGTGGCATTTATTTTGGTTTAGCCATCCATTTAATCCTTATTAATATTATATATGCTAATGTAAATTTGTCTGTTTCTTACGCTTTCCCGCAAAATGGTTGGAAGGATTTGGATGAAATTTGGGACACAGATAGACCACGACCAGCACCCTAATTGCGTAACACACAATAAATCGGAATCTGAATCGTCTTGAAACAGATTACTAATCCATTGCTTTATAAGTTCGATAAAACTCTGCTCAACAATGTAAATAACGCAATGAATGTTGTTGAACTGTCAAAATCAAACAGATTAGTCGTAATCGTTTGCGAAAATATGTTACGCAATTAGGGTGCAGTTCAATAATAGTCATCCAGAATTCAGATCATACATCACAAACACTTTTTATGAATTCCTGTACATACTCGTACATATTGAATTTCTTTAATTGAAGTCCAAAGATGCCTCATGAGCAAGTAACAAAAAAAAAATACACGGCTTCTGCCAATAAAGGCTACAATTCACCATTTTTTTCCACGTTCATTATACAAGTAGTCAGTTTCAGTAAAACATAATACAAATACAACGACACATTTGTTATAATCCTTTTACTAATTTTGCTTCCAAGAGGGAACACTGAGACAAACAAAATACGAAATAATTGGTAATCAGTAAATAAACAATTAATTAAGAACAAAACCGGTAAAACACCGCACGACGGTTCTCGAATGTATTTTAAATGAATGATGACATATTTTCAAAGAGTACTCTTACTCTAATATGATGAACGCCTCCTCTTTTTGTGAACCTCAAATTAGTATTTTAGGGGCCCAAAAACTACTAACTAGCCAAGTAACTTCGACCAACATGTAGAGACCGCCGGCCGATGGCGTGGCAAAGCTCGCTGCGCTCGCTCGGCTCACGCGTTCGGTCTCAGTTCTAACCTCAGCTAACCCATTTGGTTAGGGTACCCTATTTTAGTTACTGGCCAGCTGAAAAAAGTTAAAAAGAGGCTCATTTATTTAAAAAAGTGTGCTCCATTAGAAGTCCAAAAGGTTTTGACAGATTCATTAATTTAGTAAATCGTACATCATTAGAAAGTCAATAAGTGTTTAGAGAATCGGTTTCATATTCCCATTTTAATAATAATATGTACTACTTCAGAGTCAACTAGATATGAACGCCTTGCTGATAGCTGTGTTTGCCCTGGTTGCACCCAGTGCACTGGCTTACGATGAAATATACGACAAGTTGGACGTGGACAAAATCCTGGGCGATGATGCGCAGTTTACCGCGTACATCAACTGCATGCTGGATAAAGGAGACTGTTCTGTGGAACATTCTGCCGATTTTAGAAGTAAGTACACATGTGGCAAAATAGTATTGATGCATATTTGTTGAACAAAAAATACTTACAATATATATTTGGCATTCATTCGGCGTCAGTCATGTCCGGGTCCAAGATGCACAATTTAAATATTCACATAATTATTATATTCGGTTTCGCCGCCTAGCTGTGCCGAAACATGGCGTGCCAAATATGTGTTTAGCACCCCAAAAAACAACAGGCACCATGCTGATTACAATGATCATCACTGGTGAATTCTTTACGTATATTAGACCTCATCATCGCATGTTCATATTTCCAAAGATAGCCATGATTTAAAATTCACAATAGGTTGTCATAAAACAATTGGTCGAACTGCAACGCATTAGAACTTACAGTTGACCGCGCATCGGTTGTAACATAGCCTGTTGTGGTACTGAGTTTAAATAGAAAAAGAGGTCAGCTGATACTGGTTTAGTTACCAATGACGTGCAGCTTACTTAAATCGACACTCTCTACGATATCGCACGAATCATGTTGTGCCATGAGTAAAGTCTTAGTTTGGCTGTATATGGCTTTATATAGGTACATAGTATTTCAGAAGAAGTTTGCGGTTTGGTATATTTAGTAAGTAAAATGTAATTTCTAAGGAGTAGGTAGATTTTTCATTGTTTTATGAGATAACGATAATGAAAAAAATTACGAAGAGGACTTATGTACAATGCAAACTATTAGGTTATTTTTAAATAATTAAAGATTTAAAACAACTGTTGTGCTTCAGACGGCAATAAACAGATTACACGGAAGATCAATCGTTTCAATTTTTTTTTTTTTTTTTTTTTTTTTAACGAAATGTGTGAAAATTGTTTTGTAACCACCAAATACTTGACTATCAGTTATCCTGAAGAAAACAAGCAAAAGCTGTGTTCCTTATTGAATTTTAATCTCTAATTATTGTTTTTTTTTCGTGTTACTTTCAGAGCTACTCCCAGAAGTCATAGCAACATCATGCGCTAAATGCACAGCTATTCAGAAGCAGAACGTCAGAAAGACTGTAAAGGCCCTCAGTGAGAAGAAACCCGATGACTTCGTCCAATTCAGGAATAAGTTCGACCCTAAAGGAGAATATGAAAAGACCTTCACCGCTTTCGTCAGTGGAACAGATTAAATAGATTGTTATTATGATGAACCGAATAAATATTTCTCTCAGAGATTCTGGAATCATATTTTTAATGGAACTGAGAATTTAAATTATGTGGAGCATTACAATAGTTAATACATAAGTTGCAAGTTAAAAACGTTTTTTGTCTTTTCTGTACAATCCATAACCAATCAACCAAATCAGCCTATCGCAGTCCACTGCTGGACTTAAACCTTTCTCAGGCTGCTCTATAACACCTTGTCCTCTGTTTTCCGCTTCCAGTATTTCTTAGCCACTTTTTTAGACGCCAACACTAAGCTTGCCGATACGCGGTCTTCACTCCAGAACTCGTCTGCTAGACAGACCATCTGTCTTTCAAAAAGCATGGCCAGCCCTTTGCCACTCCAGTTTCCTTATTTTGCAGGCCTATGTCGGTGATACCGGTTCTTTTTCGGATAACTTAATTTTTGATTTTATTGGCTTGTCACTTCGATGGGCTTTTGGTAAGAAATTAAGTCACTGGACTTTAATGTTGTGCAATAGTTGAAAGGAACGGCCAAGCCATACATATTGACCAAGATATAAGGTTAGTAGAGGTAGGCTTTGTAGAGTTAGGGGCTTAGCTGTTCGGGAGGAGGCACGGCTCCCTGTCGTTGCGGGTGACGCAGGTACTTTCGAGGCATGGGTGCTTCGGAAAGTATCTGTGTCGCATAAATAGGGAGCCGGACGTCCGGTGTCACCACTGCATCGACTGCCGGAAGGACACGGCGTGGCATACGCTGGCAAAGTGTGCCACTTGGGAGGAGCCGCGCCGTGCTCTCATCTCAGAAGTAGGCAGTGACCTGTCGCTGCCGACCGTAGTGAATTCTATGGTCGGCGGCGTCGAGTCCTGCCTGCTGTCGGTGGTTTCCTTCTGCGAAACAGTAAGCTCGCAGAAGGAGGCTGCGGAAAGGAAGAGAGAGATCTCGTCCATTCTCCCGATCCGCAGCAGGCGCACTGGGTCAAGGTAATACTTGTTATGTCTCATTTTTATAAAGTATAGTAATTTAAGGCACTGATTTAAAGTTTAATGTAGTATTGGTAAATTAAAATATGCATGTTTTCATCAAATGAGACGTTACAAATATTTAATTAAATAAATAATTGAGCAGTGGACTTACTGAACGGGCAGTTACGTGTTGGAAGTTAACAAATCGGAATTATTCGGTGCTGCTGCTACCGGACGCTTAATAATATCTAACTGCCCATTTAAAAAAAATGCTGCCCATTCATCTATGTACTAGGTACTTGAGTAGTTGTTGAACTGACATTGTAGGATGAAAGAAACGACTAGTTTTCTTTGTATTACTGTTCATGTTTCATGGACGAATTTCACCAACGAAACTATACACGTTCAGCAAAAAGCAGTTAAAAACACCTATAAAATAGCACACACAATAAGCGGATCCGCGAAAACGGCCGCTAGCCCATAATGACGTAGCGATTTATCCCGAGGAGATTGAGGATTGCGATGTATTCCATGGTAACCACGACAATCGCGGTGATCAGTTATGATACCTGCCAGCAAGCACGTCTTTCTTCAAGGACGTCTGGTAGCTAATTAAGGCAAAAAAAGAAGAGGGTTCTTTGTTTCTCATCAGTATTTAATCCAGTCGATCTATAAAGGCAAGCCAGATATGAGAAACAACTTCGTTACTGCCCAACACAGCTCGTAACAAGTTGCCCTGCGGGGTTATGTTTATTAAAAGTCTTTGGCATCCCACTGTAGGGAAAATGTCTCTACTCTCTTTCTTCATCTATATTTTCAAATCTTCTCGTTAAAATTGGCATCTACGATTTTATTACAATGTTAGTTACAAGTAAAGCTGTGAAGCTGAAAAGCATGTTAAAAAGACTTTCGTATTTACTGTTTATGTACACATAATCTAGCTTTCATAACAAATGAAAGTAGGTATATTTTACAAGTCTGCTAACTACATTATTTTTGTCTTGAGAATTTGAGTCCTCTAATATTATCCAACTTACAATTGCTTTAAGAAAATGAAAGTAGTGCGCCTGCTTTTTGTTTTTGACTCATCTTGGCGGGGGTTCTACCGTGTCCCCAGATTCCAAGAACAAACTTGAAATTGTAGTAGAAAACATGGTCTTTTATACATTCCAAACTATTGAAAGATTTACCATGCTATTTTAAGACCACAGATTTCTTATAGGTTTTTCTGTGATCTGTAAGTAATGACGATACGTTTCTTTACGTTATACGACCGTGTTCATATGTGTACACCTCTGCCCCACCCTTCGGGGAAACAAGGCGTGATGTTATGTTATGCAGTAGATTCGTTTTTTTTTTGTCACCGAGGTATTTTTGATTTTGTACAGTACACTACATAACAAAAAAAAACAACCGACTTCAAATAATCACCTTATTTGAAGTCGGTTGTTTTTTTTTTTGTTATGTAGAGTACCATAATGTGTTAAATAAATAAACTTGGTAGACCATGCGGACTATTAGGTACGTGATTAATAAGGTGACTGCACATTTCACTGAAAAGTTCCACTATAACCTCTTGGCTCCATCATCAGACCGTCAACACCAAGTGTAATCTATTAAGACTCATCAAAACAAATCGTATGACCCAAAAGTCAAAGTTATTATTAGTTACCACTGAAGATTACCACTCATTATCAGACCCTCGTTACCAAGCCCAATACATTGGAATGTCAAAACGAATTTGAGCGGTTCACTATTAGCCACTGAATAGTTCCACTGTCCACCTCCTGCCTTCATCATCAGACCCTCCCAATCTATTGAACTCGTCAAAGCGAATCATTTGAGCTCAAACTCGAGGGGTTTCCCCTAATATATAAAACATTTAAAAGTACGACGAAACGCTTTAAGAAAATGTAGGTAGTCTGCGTCTGCTGTGTGGGGGGTTCTACCGTGTTCTCAGATCCCAAGAACAAACTTAACATTGTGATTGAAAAACATGTTTTCATATATTCCACACTATTGAAAGATTCACCAAATTATTATTATTATTTATTTTGGGAATGGAATCTCGCAGGTCAACCTATGAGGTTGTCGTCTGCTTAAACGGACTTGCACCAAATTATTATAAGATCACAGACTTTTTATAGGTTTTTCTGTAATCTGTAGGTAATGAAGTTTCGTTTCTTTACTTTACACGACCGTGCTCATAAGTATACCAAATTTAAACTTAATTAGTCCTATAGTTTTTTTTTTAAGTCGGTTGTTTTTTTTTTTGTTAAACATATTCAGTTTTGTATAGTGTACTAAAAAGTGTTAAATAAATAATCTTGGCCAACCATGCGGGCTATTAGGCATTTGATGAATAAGGCACATTTCCTTTAAAGTTATTACAAAAACTGATTCGTCAGTGCATGACTGATTTCAAATATTTCTTCAGTACTCAACGGTCCATGACGGCCAATGATTCCATTGCGCATCGTTAAGTTTTTTGCTTGGTAATAATGCGTCAATTTAACCGAATCCAAATGCAATAAGAGTTCAAACCGAATTGGTATTTTTTTTATTTTGAACGCACAGTATTTGAATCTAGTGCGCAACCCCATAAAAATTATTTCTACCATGGCTACTTCGGACCGATGTTTCTCGAATTTTCATCCGACCCAAAGCGCAAACTTTCTGATCGTTAAAACCGAGACGTAACTTCATTTGAACGGCACTTAGTTGACCTTACTCCAAATCTAATCATACTGAAAACAAAGTTGCCTGAATGATTTTTAAACCAAGCTTACGATGACCTCATATAAGCTTCTATACATCAACCTTGATTACCGTCCTGAGTTAATATAGCCACGATAATCATTTTCTGATGGCTTGAACGATTTGCTATCAATAGTCGTAGTAAATGATATCATCCATTGATAATTTCTCCCTGATTTATATTTAATATTCTTTTGCATACATATCATAATGCCAGTACCTATCTTGATATTGAGTAAATAGATCTGCGATCTACATTAAATTTATCTTAGACTAGACATATCCATAACATAACATAACATTACGCCTTAACTTCCCCGAAGGGTTGGACATAGGTGTACCTATAGTACACCCACATTTCGCCAGTTATGTTTAAGTCCCATGTAATAGGGGGCGAGCCTATTGCCATCTACCGGGCACAAATCCAGACTTCGGGCTGCTACTGAGAAATTCCAGACAGAAAAACCCAATAACACGTTGCCCGACCTGGGAATCGAACCCAGGACCTCATGCTCAGCAGTAGCGATTGCGACCACTAGACCAACCGTACTGTATGATATAAAATGTAGCGCATGGCTCTACAGGCATCTAGTCCACTGGAGAACTTCAGCACAATACAGAAAAATCTTGGTATGGAAAATTATTGATCACAAATATAAAACTTACATTATTTGAGATCATCATTTGTTACCTCTTGCTACAGCTGGACAAGGGTCTTTCCCCTATTTGATAATAAAATAAGGTTGAATTTGTGTACTTTTTTTTTTGTTCCGTACTTAATTCATTCACTAAATCATCATCAAAAAATTCGAAGACATGTGATGTAACATCAACCAACTGCACCGCACTGGGCCCTCGTAATGGATTAAGGACCACTCGCTCTCACCAGGAGGAGGCCTGTGTCCCAGCAGTGGGAACATTAAAGGCTAAATAAGTTATGTTATTTATTAGTCCACCGCCCCCAACGCTCTCATTCTCTTTATTAATTACTATATTGCAATCACAATTTTTGACATTCGGTAAAGCAAATCTTAAGCACTTAGTTTATTCCAATTTAATACTAAATTATTAGCAATCAACAATTTCTGGACCAGCAGTAGTGCGTCATTTACGTTGTCAAAATTTTTTGCAAGCCTGTTCACTATCTCAAAAAGTAAGCATCGTCAACAAAAACATCATTTGTGTGGGGAAAATCATTAATAATAAGATAGGTACACACGGCTACACATCAAGCTATACTGTTCCAATATAAGCTGATCTCTCATTGTACGGAAATCCTTTACAAAGCGAGATCTGGAAATGGATGAAAAATAGCCGTGTGTATCAACATTTTTATTAAAACTTTTAAGGTTCCGTAGTAGAACCAGGAACCCTTAGTTTATCTAAGTCCATCTGTCTGTTTATTTGTCTGTCTAACCGCGGTTTAACTAGGAAGCTCTTAATTCTAAAATGGTGATCATACCTGAAAGATAGAAAGGTTAAAGTTCAAGTAAACGGCATAAACTCATTAGGGTATGAAATGGAAATGGGCGTTCCTCAAGGTTCGATATTGGGTCCATTCCTCTTCTTAGTTTACATTAATGATTTACCTCAAGTACTTCAAAATCAACCGAAGATGGTGTTATTTGCAGATGACACATAATTAATCTTTAAAATAGACCGACGGTCACAAAATCTGGACGACGTGAATAACTCGATTCTTCAAGTCCAAGATTGGTTTACGGTAAATTATTTGGTACAAAATGAAAAAAAAAAACCAAAGGCATTAGATTTAAATTACCTAATGTTAGAAGTAGCGAATGTCACATCATATTGAATGGAGAAAAAGTGGAATTTATTAATCAGACGGTTTTCCTAGGAATCACGCTGGACGAGAAATTACAATGGGGACCACATATAACATCTCTTGCGGGGCGGCTAAGCTCTGCCGCTTATGCTGTTAGAAAGATAAGACAGTTAACAGATGTAGAAACCGCGCGTTTGGTCTATTTTAGCTACTTCCACAGCATTATGTCGTATGGCATTTTACTGTGGGGTCGGGCTGCTGACATTGAATCCATTTTAATTTTGCAAAAGAGAGCTGTCAGAGCCATATACAATCTTCCTCGTCGCGAATGTCTCAGGAAACGATTTAAAGGGATTAAATATTATGACAGCACCTTGCCAATTCATTTATGAAAATATTATGTATGTAAGAAAGAATCGACATCTTTTTAATAAAATAAGTGATAGACATAATTTGAATACTAGAAATAAAGATAAAATAGATCAACCATTCTTCAGATTAGCTAAAGTACATACATCATTTATGGGGTACTGTGTTAAATGTTATAACAAAATACCGTGTGATATATTGCAATTAAATGAAAGAAAATTTAAAATTCGAATAAAAAGTACACTTTGCAGACAAGCTTATTACAAATTAGAGGACTATATACAAGATTAGAATGCTTGGACACATGATGGTCCAACTCCATAGGACAATCCCGTCTAGACAAAATCACACTGGTTGCTAATTTAATTTTTTATTTTAATTTTTTTTACTTACTCACACACTGACTTATTCCTAGTTAATATTTTACGAAAATCATATATTTTTACAATGTTTGTAAATATGTGAGCACAATGTGCCTATCGCGTGATTCATTTATCTGCCTTTGCTTTATTTTTAATTCTTCTTACCAATTGTGGTATAGTATTTTTATTTTTGGTGCATCGTCTTCGCATATAAAAATATAATTAATGTATACAAATATTGTAAAATATTTTAAAAGAGTAACGGTGGAGTTTCTTGCCACTTCTTCTCCATACGAAACTACTTTTTGGAAGTGGCGCCTAGAATCAGTTATATTTTTTATGTAATTTTTGACGTTCAAAAGTGCCATTTTATGGGCCTATTTGAAATAAATGCTTTGACTTTGACTTTGACTTTGGTGTAAATTGGCTAGGTCGAGTTTTAAAATACAATAATGAAAATCTGTCTTACCTGTCTTAAAGTCAAACATAAATATAGCTCTAACCAGCATGTGATCACTTCCTGCATTTTAACGTAAGAGAACCGAGACATTTGTGACAAAGTATTGTGTGATCTGATTATATAATCTATTTGACTCAGGACTCTTAGTGTTACGAGCTGGACTTATCTACTTTCCCGGCGCTCTTTTCTGGAAATAAGGTGTTTTTTTTTGCATAGTTTATAAGATAAAAAATTTAAAAAGGGGCTCAATTAATTTAAAAAGTGTGCTTCTTTAGTAGCCCAAAAGGTTAATTCATTTAGTAGCGAATGTCACATCATATTGAATGGAGAAAAAGTGGAATTTATTAATCAGACGGTTTTCCTAGGAATCACGCTGGACGAGAAATTACAATGGGGACCACATATAACATCTCTTGCGGGGCGGCTAAGCTCTGCCGCTTATGCTGTTAGAAAGATAAGACAGTTAACAGATGTAGAAACCGCGCGTTTGGTCTATTTTAGCTACTTCCACAGCATTATGTCGTATGGCATTTTACTGTGGGGTCGGGCTGCTGACATTGAATCCATTTTAATTTTGCAAAAGAGAGCTGTCAGAGCCATATACAATCTTCCTCGTCGCGAATGTCTCAGGAAACGATTTAAAGGGATTAAATATTATGACAGCACCTTGCCAATTCATTTATGAAAATATTATGTATGTAAGAAAGAATCGACATCTTTTTAATAAAATAAGTGATAGACATAATTTGAATACTAGAAATAAAGATAAAATAGATCAACCATTCTTCAGATTAGCTAAAGTACATACATCATTTATGGGGTACTGTGTTAAATGTTATAACAAAATACCGTGTGATATATTGCAATTAAATGAAAGAAAATTTAAAATTCGAATAAAAAGTACACTTTGCAGACAAGCTTATTACAAATTAGAGGACTATATACAAGATAAGAATGCTTGGACACATGATGGTCCAACTCCATAGGACAATCCCGTCTAGACAAAATCACACTGGTTGCTAATTTAATTTTTTATTTTAATTTTTTTTACTTACTCACACACTGACTTATTCCTAGTTAATATTTTACGAAAATCATATATTTTTACAATGTTTGTAAATATGTGAGCACAATGTGCCTATCGCGTGATTCATTTATCTGCCTTTGCTTTATTTTTAATTCTTCTTACCAATTGTGGTATAGTATTTTTATTTTTGGTGCATCGTCTTCGCATATAAAAATATAATTAATGTATACAAATATTGTAAAATATTTTAAAAGAGTAACGGTGGAGTTTCTTGCCACTTCTTCTCCATACGAAACTACTTTTTGGAAGTGGCGCCTAGAATCAGTTATATTTTTTATGTAATTTTTGACGTTCAAAAGTGCCATTTTATGGGCCTATTTGAAATAAATGCTTTGACTTTGACTTTGACTTTGGTGTAAATTGGCTAGGTCGAGTTTTAAAATACAATAATGAAAATCTGTCTTACCTGTCTTAAAGTCAAACATAAATATAGCTCTAACCAGCATGTGATCACTTCCTGCATTTTAACGTAAGAGAACCGAGACATTTGTGACAAAGTATTGTGTGATCTGATTATATAATCTATTTGACTCAGGACTCTTAGTGTTACGAGCTGGACTTATCTACTTTCCCGGCGCTCTTTTCTGGAAATAAGGTGTTTTTTTTTGCATAGTTTATAAGATAAAAAATTTAAAAAGGGGCTCAATTAATTTAAAAAGTGTGCTTCTTTAGTAGCCCAAAAGGTTAATTCATTTAATAAATCGTACTTAATTAGTCATAAGTTTTAAGAGGATCAGTCTCATTTTTCCATTTTAATAATAATAAGTACAACTTCAGAGTCAACTAAACATGAACGCCTTGCTGATAGCTGTGTTTGCCCTGGTTGCTCCCAGTGCACTGGCCTACGATGAAATGTACGACAAGACGGACGTGGACAAAATCCTGGCCGATGATGCGCAGTTCACCGCGTTCGTCAACTGCATGTTGGATAAAGGAGACTGTTCTGTGAAAAGTTCTGCCGATTTTAGAAGTAAGTAACAAGTGGCAAAATAGTATTGATGCAAAGTTGTTGAAAATAAAATTTCTTGATATTTATGTTTGGCATTCATTCGGCTAGTGCCGATCGGCAAACTTCGTCCAGCATTTGAGTGACTAAGCGTTGCTTAGTCATGTTCTGGTCCATTAGGCACAATTCTAGCTAAGCCGAGCGGCTTTTTCCCGAACATATATACCTATCTACATAATAATTATATTCGGTGTTGCCGCCAAACTGTGCCGAATCATGCCGAGCCAAATATGTGCTTGGCACCCCAAAAAACAATAGCCACCATGCTCATCACAATGGTCATCACTGGTGACATCTTAACGTATATTAGACCTCATCATAGCATGTTCATATTTCCTAAGATATATATACAAGTATTTCAGAAGCAGTTTGCGGTTTGTTATTTTTTGTAAGTAACATGTAAGTACCAAGGAGCAGTTAGATTCTACATTGTTTTACGAGATAAACATAATGAAAAAATGACACAAAGGACTTAATGACACTAGTATAGGACAGCCATTGAGAAGCAGAACGTCAGAAAGACTGTAATGGCCCTCAGTGTGAAGAAACCCGATGACTTCATCCAATTCAGGACTAAGTACGATCCTAAAGGAGAATACGAAAAGAACTTCTCCGCTTTCGTCAGTGGAACAGATTAAATAGATTGTTTATTTATTTATGTATTAGGGACAAAAAACAGTTACATGCTACAAAATACAGAGAACTACTTAAACTAAGTTTTAACAAACACGTAACCCACACCATTGTCCACGATTTAGCAAAAGGTTAAAAGAGGTGCTGAAGACCAGTGATATAAAAAAATTAAATTAAATAAAACAAGAATATAGTAGTCGCTGTCACAATATTGCTGAGTTAACTTAAACTACTCGCTAGACAAAATATCCAAAGCCATTTTCCTGAATAATGGTTTAGATAGACAAAATATATCTAATTCTATAAAATGTGTGTTGTAATAATCAACAAGGCGACGAAGCGGCGCACGTTCCCCAGCGTTCCTGTATGGAACAGTTGAGGCACGCTCACCCCCCTTCGGATAACTCTTCTGGGTACGTTGTAACACAATTTGTTTGTAAGGTCTATACAGTCAAATTTGTTATTGCATATGCCGTGCAGTGTCATGACATCAAGTAACAGCCGCCTAGATCCCAAATCCAGAACACCATACCGTTTCAATAGCTGCACGTAAGGAACCTTTGATCGGAAACACTTATAGTTCATAGACCGTAAGAACTTCTTCTGTACCCTTTCAATTCTAGTGCCGTATTTGTCGTAGAAAGGGTTCCAGATAGGGATGGCGTATTCTAACTGGGATCGTACCAAAGTCTTGTTAATTGTTCATCTTAATTGTTATTAAGATGAACCGAGTTAATATTTCTCCCAGAGAATCTGGGGTCATTTTGTTAATGGAACCGACAATTTAAATTATGTGGAGCATTACAATAGTTAATACATAAGTTGCATGTTTTAAACGTTTTTTGTCTTTTCTGACAATCCATAACCAAACAATCTACTCAGCTTATCGTCAGTCCACTGCTGGACATAAGCCTTTTCCAGGCTGCGCCAAAACAACCTGTCCTCTGTTTTTCGCATCCAGTCTTTCTCAGACACATTTTTAGGGGCGTCATCCCATCTAACTAGGCGGCGTCAAACACTACGCTTGCCGATACGCGGTCTTTACTCCAGAATTCTTCTGCTAAACAGGCCATCGGTCTTTCGATAAGCATGGCCAGCCCTTTTCCACTTCAGTTTACTTATATTGCAAGCCTATGTCGCTAACACCGGTTCTTTTTCGGATAATTTCATTTTAGATTTTATCCTTCAAAGAAACTCAAAGCGTAGCCCGCTCCATAGCGCGCTGAGCGTTCTGGGAATTTGTGGACCAGTCCGACTGTCAGTGTCCACGTTTCGGCATCGGATATCATAAGGACAGGACGCACTGGTTGAAGACCTTAGTCTTCAAACATTGCGGGATAGGAATACTGGAATAGTATCAGATCAAGTGCCGTCTTATGACGTATTAAAGCCATCACAGTTATAGTGAAAATTCAAGTCGTAACCTAATCTTAGCGACAATCCGTGTCAAAAACTTGTCAAAAATTTATGTTAATTGGTAGTATTTTTGACAGATTTAGGCTGAGATTAGAATGCGAACGTTCATAAAAATACGGGATTTGCGTCTCAGATGTAAAAGAACCTGATTATTTCTCCATTGGCTAATAACATTGATATGCAAGACATCTGGCAACTCTGCCAATGTCTCTCTGCAATATGCCGTCTGACAATATGCTTTAAAAAGCGTCACTTTCACTTCACACGTACAATGAGCATACCTACGGATAAGCATGTTACATTGAACCGCCAATGCTCTTCGTTCCCTTTTACATCCAGATCATCTTTGATGGCCGCGGTTACAATATGGCCGAGATATTTAAATTGACTGCTTATTTACACAAAGACAAAGGCTCTCTCGAGCTAAAAATGAAACAGATTAGGTACATCAATGTTTCCTTGACCGAAAAATGCATTCTCACATAATCTCACTTCAAATTCTGCACTCTGCTTTAATGCCGGTTACTATAATAAGTTGGCAAAGAACTGACGCATATTGGATGCGGCATTTATGAGATATTCGACGATAGAAGATTTTGGTGGTATTACAAAAATCGGATGGCGCATACCAAACTGTTCTTGACTGTAATTAGGCGATATACGACAGTTTGTACAAAGGAAAGGGTGTACAGTACCTTACTTGATGCGATGGAGGCCTGGATCGACGATACGATGGCTATTTTCGCGAATCTCTCCTGTTTCTTCGAGTTTGAACATAAGAGTTACTGCGCGCAAGCGGCACTTTTTCGATACACCCACGAACGCCATATTTTTCTTTAGTTCCAGTGTAGCGAAGAGATTGCACAAGATGGCGCCACTTTTTGTAGCTGTCTTGCTCACACGCGAACGAAAGGCTATGTGCAGGAGAGGGATAGAAATAGGAATTAGCAAAACCATCCTTATCCATTAATATCTTGCCAATAAAAAAATAGAAAGGAAATGACAATATTATAATTCCAATCGAATCAGCGCAACCATTCTCCCGGGTTTGAAGGGATACCTTCAAAGTTTTATCGATTAAATACAAGGTTGAATTAAAGTTAACTAAATTGTATGAAATCGAACTATAGCTAGGGGGCTCTGTCGGACTCTTACCGACTAAAAACCAACCCGTTGTTCCATCACTCACCTATGCGTCGCAGGTCGCGGGAACACATAACTCTTCCGCAACCCCGGCTGGTGCCGGCCCGCTTGCGCGGGCCCCGTCTCGGGCGGGGGGAGTGAGGTGCACTCCCCCTGCAACATCTGTGAGCGGCGCGCGCGGAACACTACGCGCGCCGGTTTCAAGGGTCCTGATGTTGGGGGACCCCCTGGACCCATTTAGGGGGGCTGGAAGAGGGCGTTGTCCGCCCTCCTCTGACGACCGGTGCGTCTGTGCATCTTGATAGTTTGCAAGGACCATTCCTTGCAAACTTACCTCAGTTACCCATGTAACTGAGCAGATGCCAGTTTTGAAGACCCAAGCTCAGAAGTAGATGAAGAGAATGAGATAGAAATAGATGAGTTTGTAAGAGCGCTGAAAGAGATGAAAGTCGGATTAAAATTATTCATGATGGAAATTTTCTAAATCTGTGACACTGAACACCGATAGAAAATCAACTTTACGCTCGATTTTCTCAAATCTATACCTACTTTGTAGGGCAGTATAGATCTACTCCCGGGTGTCACCATTGTGTGGATCGCTCGGAGGACACGGTGGAGCATACGGTGGAGGTCTGCTCAGCTTGGGCGGAGCACCGCAGTGTCCTCGCGGAGGCGATCGGTGGCGGCGATCTCTCGCGTCCGGCCCTGGTCCAGGCCATGGTACGGAGCGAGAGGGAATGGAAAGCCGTCACCTCCTTCTGCGAAGCAGTAATGCTCGCGAAGGAGGAGGAGGCGGAGCGCGATAGGGAGAGAGCCTTGCGCCCTCACGCCCCTAGTCGCCGCAGGAGACGCCCTGGGCGTTGGGAGTCGCTGGCAGATTCCCGGCCACCGTAGGCGCGGGTTTGCGGACGGCGAGCAATGGGTAGCTCGCCGTCCGGTAGGGACCAGGCCCGGGTCGACGGCGCGTCGTGTTCCACGCGCGCCTCAAAGAGATGTCAGCACAAAATGACGGGGTCCGTTAGGGCCGATGCCTCAGGGTCGCGGGTAATTCGATAGAGATAAACGTGGCCCTGGCACAGGCAACTGAAGGAACACGGGTGGGTTTTAGTCAGTAAAAGTTAAGTTCTTATGAGAAATAAATTTCTTTAAACCGAAAAGTCTGACACGCCCTCCCGCTCCACCCAGAGCGGGAGAAGTCATTTGATGATTTCCCACTCAAAAAAAAAAAACTATAGATCTACTACCGTCCCTAGCCTAGCTGCGTTTCGGTGACCTCTTTCGGAAACTGAATGTTTTGTCTATGCAATTATGGATGAAGTTATGATGACTAACAAATACACATAAAAAACAATTAATTTTTACCATCTCATTCACTTTCTTTTCCATTTCGGAGTATTTTTTCTTCACTCTTTCCAAAACACCGGTCACATTTGTTGCCTGATTCATCCTATTTGGGCCTTACAGGCTAATACATTAAGCCAGGCCTCTTTCTTCGACCTCACAACCTCTTTAACTTCATCATCTACCCAAGAATCATTCGTTTTACTAACACACTTCCTCTGTGCCAGACCATATACTTTTGTAGCGACTTACACTATACTATTTTTAGCTATATCCCATACTTCTTCTAGACTGTAATCATTCGTATTATCATATATTTTATCCGTCTTCACTTTTACTTCCCTCTTGTATTCTTCTTTTACTTCCAATTCTTGCAGTGTTTCTACTCATATTCTGTCTAGAGCAGTCACAGGAACTCGAACTCGGTGACGCCAATGCCTGAACAGACCATCCACCCGACACATAATCAGATAATGATCAGTTCCTACCTTAACACCCCGATAAGCTCTAGCAATTGTGACTTTACTCTTTAATCTTTCATCCACAATCACAAAGTCGATCATTCTTCTGCAGTCATGCCTTTCCCACGAATACTTGTGAACCTTTCTATGATTAAACATGCTCGTAGTGTTCATAACAGACAAATTCTTCTCTACACATTTCTCCAGTAAATTCATCCCGTTCTGATTCACTCTATCATGTCCAAATGCATACTTTTTCGTACCCATTGCTCTTCATACCAACCCAACCATTAAAGTCTCCAAGCATAACATTCTTCTCGTTCGACCTGCATTCATTCAAAAAATCACTTATGCTACCGCAAAATTCGTCCCTCTCATGAAGTTGAGCTTCCCATATCGGGTGCATAAACGCACAAAATAAAGATAGGGTTTAGGCCCACCTTCGCTCTTACCTATAGAATCCTGGGACGGACAAAAAAAAAATCTTGCACACATATCATCATCCGCTCGGAGAGGACAACCCCCACACCCTGGCAGGCCCTATGTGTCTCTTGAACACCGGACCAGATAGCGGTCAGAGAACCATGTTTAGATATTACCACCCCCTTTCTTTTCGTCTCATTCACACATCTATCATTTTATCCTTTACTCACGCACCTCATCCAACTTATCTTTTATACGTCCCTGCACATTCAGCGTAGCTAAGTGACATTCCGCCGCTCGCTTTTTGCCCCGTGGAAACAACTGACGTGTTGTGTGGCGAGCATCGCCGCCGCCTCCGAGTTGATTCCCACGAGCAGAGGAAAAAAGCTGTCAACATCCTACAGAGCCCCGCATGTAGAGGTAAGGATTGTTAGTGCCTGGGGGCACCCGATCCCAGACAACAGGCACTAACAAGCCTTACCTCTACAGGCGGGTGTCTCTAGGATGTTGACAGATTTCCCCCATAGCCATGCAGCTCTCGGCACGGCAAGCTTAGCTTGGGTGTCCCGTGGGTATCGCCTTTTACGACACCCACGGGATGCGATGGGTTGGTCCTATTCTACTACCCGGAGACCACACGGGGTCCTAAATACGTCATCTAAGGTGGTTTTATAAAATAAAATAAAATGGTTTTTTAACATAAAATAATAATTGTATTATTTTTACATTTCCTAGACATTGGTCCTTACTAAGTTTGTAATTTGATACCGCTCTTATGGCTTGTAAAACTTGAGCAAATTCGGTTTATTGAATACCTTAACCAAATTCCTAGACATATAAACCGTAACCATGCGACAAACGGCGCTAATACTTACGGGTAGTTTATTAATCAATTATGTTGCTCTAGCCGAAAAGATTATGTGTTAACTATTGTTAACTATCACCCCATATTCAACACAAATTTCAAGGAAACGCTACTTTCGATTAAAATGATTCATGATGGAAATTTTCTAAATCTGTGACACTGAACACCGATAGAAAATCAACTTTACGCTCGATTTTCTCAAATCTATACCTACTTTGTAGGGCACCCACCACCTCCCATGGCCCCACCGACATCAAGTCATATGGGCCGAATCTCAAGGAGACGGCTGCGGACATAGCACGTCTGGGTGGACGCGCTATCACCGCAGTCGCTTCTTGACTCCTTTACAAGTTATCTCGTCCTGCCCCTCTGTCGCCTTTCTCCCCATTCTGGGGCGGCGGACTAGCGCCCCACATTCGGGCAACGGCACAACACGCCTTCGTCGCCGGACCTGCGGCTAGCCAGCAATGGCTAGCCATATATACATAAATATAATACGTGTGGTGTTTTTTTTTTCTTTTATTTTTTTTTTTTTTTTTCCTGTTTTCCAACCATCTTTTAGCTCTTGTAGAGTTAGTTCGTTTTAATTTTTTTTTTTGATTTTTTTTTTTTTTTTTGTTTAATACAATTCGTAAATACAGCATAGTTTGTTTTTTTTTTTTTTTTTTTGTAGCTTTCCTAATTTAGTTTTTAACAGATTAAACCTAACCTAACCTAAGATTAACCTAGCCTACGCCTTCCTCGTCTTCGTCCTCGACGTCTTCTTCATGTCCGCTGCCTGCCTCTCTTTCCAGCCCGCTCCTGATCTTGTGCCAGCTGTGCGCGAAGTCTCTCAGCCGCCGGAAGTTGGCCTCAGACGCAACGAGGTCAGCGTAGTATACTGGTCCCTCCTCCGTGCGAGTGACCCCATCCATCAACCTGCTTCGCTGATCATTGTACATGGGGCATCGCCACAAAATGTGATCCAAACATTCATCTTCTTCCCCGCAGTAGCACACGCTTACCTCACTCAGCTTCATGTCGTACAGTCTCTTTCTAAAACATCCATGCCCAGTCAGGATCTGCGAGACTTGATAGTCCGGTTCGACCCAAGTCGCCTTGAGCCTAACCGCCACGTCCGGGAAGTAGCGGTACAGCTCCCTACCCTTGTCCTCCGTTTCCCATCTCCGCTGCCAGTTGGCTACGGCCTCGTCCGCGATGTCCCTTCGCCCAGTCCTGAACAAATCACGCGGCAAATGCCGGATATCGTCTACCATGCCCGCACGGGCCACCTCGAGGTCGGCAGGGAGCACTCCCGCCAGGACCGGCAACGCCGCAGTACTGACCGACCGGTAGGCTTTGGTCAGAAGGACCAGCGCAGGCCTCTGCGTCCTCAACAACGTGGCCCTAACCATGTAGGTGTTCACGCGCCTCCACTATCTACTACCGTCCGTAGCCTAGCTGCGTTTCGGTGACCTCTTTCGGAAACTTAATGTTTTGTCTATGCAATTATGGATGAAGTTATGATGACGAACAAATACACATTAAAAAAAGTCTAAGCAACACATACAAATTTAAACTTTACAATGTGTTTTCGCATTAAATACTTAGTATTTCTTATTTATATTATTTTAAAATGATTTTTTGAAATTAAACAACTACTGTTTTTTTTTAAATCTCAAATAACAATAATTAAGAGTAAGTACTGTAAATACGTAGTACAAAGTAATCAACTAAACTTAAACTAAAATTAAATGGTCAAAAATTGCGTAAATTAATATAAAGTGTGGTCTACTTTGTTATTGAGAACTTGCTGGCACCGATTATTCATAGAATCGATGAGACTGTTAATTTTATCCGGCGGCAATTGCTCCCAATGAAATTTTGTAAGTCCATGAGTTGTTGGGTGGTTGTCACTCCATCTAAGCCTTTTAAAACACGTCTCTGGAGCATGTCCCATGCATGCTCGATGGGGTTGAGGTCTGGCGATTGTGCAGGCCAAGGCAATATCAGGATGTTTTCCCTTGCCAAGTACTCCTATATGTACAAAGCTGTATGCGAAGGCGCATTGTCATGCATCAACGTGAAATCGGAGCAAAGCGTTTGTGCGAATGGACGGACATAAGGCCTTAGAACATCCTCAACGTAATTTACAGCGTTCATGTTACCATTTATAAAAACGAGCTCAGTTCGTCTGTTCTTCATAATACCCGCCCATACTATAACTGTTGAGCCGTTGCATGGATGCACTTCCTGAACGCACCTCAGTGTTTCAGTACTTCCAGGACGACGGTACACTCTTACCCTTCTAGTATCAGGATTGAACCCAAATCGAGACTCATCGCAAAATAAAATTTTATCCCATTGTTCCCGGGTTCATGTAATGTGTCCCTGCCCCATTCATTTCGACGAGCGCGAATCCCGTGACGTATCGGTGGGCACCTAATTGGCCGTCGTGCTTGTAGGCCATACTCATGCAGTCGATTTCGCACAGTTTGGCAGCTAACAACAACACCACTTGAATTTTGTTGCCTTAAACCTATCTCTCGGGCGGGGCGGTTAACATTGGCTGGCGTCTTGCAGTCAGTTGTATGTATCGATCTTGCCGTGTGGTTGTACACCTTCCTCGACCTGGGTGTTGCTCAGCAGGATCTCCCGTGTTAGTGTAACGCTGATGAAGATGGCAAATAACGCTTCTGTTGACACCAAAATACCGAGATACCTGAGATTGACTTCTTCCTGCTTGCAACATCCCTACAGCTCTTTACATTTCATCTGCTTTCAAATGACGTCGCTCCATAACGTAAAAAATGTCTGAAAATCCAAATTATTCGTTCAAAACTTTTTTCAAATGACTGTTTAATTCATATTGATATTCAAATTCATATGGTAAAATTATTGTTTAATACTAAATTTTAATAAGCAAAGAAAACGCTATAAAAATTCAAACAAATGCATTCGCTTTTGAATTTGTAAAAAAAATACAAAAGATCCCAGTGTCCCACAACGTGACAAGGTCGTTTTCGAGAACTGGGTCGGGCACATACTTGTAATACGGTACCTCAGAATCCACAAGTTTATATTTCAAAGCAAGTTTCTGGTGAACAATCCTGGCTACTTGTTTATGCACAGGCATAAACAAGTAGCCAGGATTGTTCACCAGTAGCTGTGCCAGTAGTCGCCGTTAGCCAGACGAGAAAAACCAGAGATAATGTCTGATGGACTCACCTGGATGGCAGTGGCGTGCCTAGGGCGAGGGCTCAAAATTAGGGTAAGTCGACAGATTTTTTTTGAAATAAAAAGCTGCCGACTGAGGGATTGGCTGATTATCTAAAATAATGGTGTCATGGTTGTTAGTAGTATTTTGGCTTACGTTTGTTGTTGTGAATTATAATTTTATTATAGGACAAGCCGAGGCTTCTGTGAAAGTACCGCCGCTGCAGTGGACGGTGGCATGCCCGACACACGTCAACCGTCCCGTCCTTCATAATATGTCTCTGGTAGTTGTTCGTCAAGATAACTTCGTCCATAATTGCACAGACGAAACCTTCAGATTCCCCGAAAAGGTAATCAAAACGTAACCAGGATACGGACGCTAGGAAATCTACACCAGGATCATGACGAGCCCGATAGAAGCGCCCGTGAAGCTCCTTGCTTTGCCATACCGCCTTGCGGTCATCGGTAGTAAGTACTACAGGTTTGTGCCATTTCTCTTTAGCCATGGAGAGCCGGGTAAGCCCCTTGTCCACTGCGACCACATCACAGTGCATATCCACTTCGGCTTTAAAAAAATATTTCCTGAGAATGCACACCTCGCGGTTGCGGAGGGTCTTCGCATTTAAAAAGCCTCGACCCCCGCACTTTCGCCTGATGTACATTTTGATGTACTCTTTCGGCATACTCAAATGGACCCAAACCGAACTCGACGCCCTGGATAGGCGGGTCCGTAAACTTCTGACCGCAAATTGGATGCATCACCCACGATCATCGGTGATGAGACTGTCTGACTGACGGGGTCCATTTGAGTATGCCGAAAGAGTACAGCAAAATGACCCAACCGTTGAAGGCGCGCACCTTGTTTCCGCTCTATCGAAGACAAATTAATACCTTCTTCAGGCGGCCAAAGAAGCGCTCCTTAAACGATTGGCCAACCGATAGCCTAGACCTGAATCCTCCAGCAGTGTGCTTAGAGGATTCAGAGCTATGCAGAACCAAAGTGGACTCAAACTGTCGCCCTATTATAGTGGAGATTTATTGTGAAAGACGGCACGGTTGACATCTGTCGGGCATACCACCGTCCGGGGGAATCAATCAAACACATTATCTCGGGATTTTTTCTTCTAACGAAGATTTTTGCATTGCATAGACTCAAACTATTAGCCAAGATAACCCATCTGCAATTGTTCTGAAATAGAGCCTTATGGAATCAGAACTGGTAGAATCAATTCTACCAGTTCTCAGTAAGGTGTTTGAAAATTTGATGCTCAATCAAATGGTACGTCACTTTAATAAAAACTCCATCTTTCATGAACAACAGTACGGTTTCACCAAAGGGCGTTGTACCACTGACGCTGGTGTTTCTCTAATAAAGAACATTTTTAACGCCTGGGAGAAAGCAAAAGATGCCATTGGAATTTTTTGCGACCTCTCTAAAGCATTTGATTGCGTAAACCATGAGACCCGTTCTTCTGAAACTGGAGCACTATGGGGTTAGGAATACAGCTCTTGATCTACTTAGATCATACCTGAAAGATAGAAAGGTTAAAGTTCAAGTAAACGGCATAAACACATTAGGGTATGAAATGGAAATGGGCGTTCCTCAAGGTTCGATATTGGGTCCATTCCTCTTCTTAGTTTACATTAATGATTTACTTCAAGTACTTCAAAATCAACCGAAGATGGTGTTATTTGCAGATGACACATAATTAATCTTTAAAATAGACCGACGGTCACAAAATCTGGACGACGTGAATAACTCGATTCTTCAAGTCCAAGATTGGTTTACGGTAAATAATTTGGTACTAAATGAAAAAAAAACCAAATGCATTAGATTTAAATTACCTAATGTTAGAAGTAGCGAATGTGACATCATATTGAATGGAGAAAAAGTGGAATTTATTAATCAGACGGTTTTCCTAGGAATCACGCTGGACGAGAAATTACAATTGGGACCACATATAACATCTCTTGCGGGGCGGCTAAGCTCTGCCGCTTATGCTGTTAGAAAGTTAAGACAGTTAACAGATGTAGAAACCGCGCGTTTGGTCTAATTTAGCTACTTCCACAGCATTATGTCTTATGGCATTTTACTATGGGGTCGGGCTGCTGACATTGAATCCATTTTAATTTTGCAAAAGAGAGCTGTCAGAGCCATATACAATCTTCCTCGTCGCGAATCTCTCAGGGAACTATTTAAAGGGATTAATATTATGACAGTACCTTGCCAATTTATTTATGAAAATATTATGTATGTAAGAAAAAATCTACATCTTTTTAATAAAATAAGTGATAGACATAATTTGAATACTAGAAATAAAGATAAAATAGATCAACCATTTTTCAGATTAGCTAAAGTACATACATCATTTATGGGGTACTGTGTTAAATGTTATAACAAAATACCTTGTGATTTATTGCAATTAAATGAAAGAAAATTTAAAATTCGTATAAAAAGTACACTTTGCAGACAAGCTTATTACAAATTAGAGGACTATTTACAAGATAAGAATGCTTGGAAACATGATGGTCCAGCTCCATAGGACAATCCCGTCTAGACAAAAACACACTGGCTGCTAATTAAATTTTTTTTTACTTACTCACACACTGACTTATTCCTAGTTAATATTTTAGGAAAGTCATATATTTTTACAGTGTTTGTAAATATGTGAGCACAATGTACCTAACGCGTCATTCATTTATCTGCCTTTGCTATATTTTTAGTTCTTCTTACCACTTGTGGTATAGTATTTTTATTCTTGGTGCATCGTCTTCACATATCAAAATATAATTAATGTATACAAATATTGTAAAATATTTTAAAAGAGTAACGGTGGAGTTTCTTGCCACTTCTTCTCTAACGAAACTACTTTTTGGAAGTGGCGCCTAGAATCAGTTATATTTTTATTGTAATTTTTGACGTTCAAAAGTGCCATTTTATGGGCCTATTTGAAATAAATGCTTTGACTTTGACTTTGAAGTGTATTACGGTCCAGGACGGACACATACTCGTACTGTTATATCACATTCCACTGGGATCGATCCTTCATCACTGACAAGACTATTGTTACCAATAAGCCTGATATAGTAGTGGAGTATCGATTAGAGAGGCGCCGCGCGCCTCTCTAATCGATACTCCACTACTATATACTACCACATCTAAAACAGTGTCAAAACAGAGTTATGGAATATTGACACTGACAGCTCTTAAATGTTGAATTTAATTGGTGAAATCGGTCATATATATCATGATGGTCCAGCTCCATAGGACAATCCCGTCTAGACAAAAACACACTGGCTGCTAATTAAATTTTTTTTTACTTACTCACACACTGACTTATTCCTAGTTAATATTTTAGGAAAGTCATATATTTTTACAGTGTTTGTAAATATGTGAGCACAATGTACCTAACGCGTCATTCATTTATCTGCCTTTGCTATATTTTTAGTTCTTCTTACCACTTGTGGTATAGTATTTTTATTATTGGTGCATCGTCTTCACATATCAAAATATAATTAATGTATACAAATATTGTAAAATATTTTAAAAGAGTAACGGTGGAGTTTCTTGCCACTTCTTCTCTAACGAAACTACTTTTTGGAAGTGGCGCCTAGAATCAGTTATATTTTTATTGTAATTTTTGACGTTCAAAAGTGCCATTTTATGGGCCTATTTGAAATAAATGCTTTGACTTTGACTTTGAAGTGTATTACGGTCCAGGACGGACACATACTCGTACTGTTATATCACATTCCACTGGGATCGATCCTTCATCACTGACAAGACTATTGTTACCAATAAGCCTGATATGAGAGAGGCGCGCGGCGCCTCTCTAATCGATACTCCACTACTATATACTACCACATCTAAAACAGTGTCAAAACAGAGTTATGGAATATTGACACTGACAGCTCTTAAATGTTGAATTTTATTGGTGAAATCGGCACTTATTTACCAACCACCGAACAACTAAATTAAATTAAACTACTGTCCGTTAAGTTTTTGAACTGATCATAATATCCCTAATGTTATTTATCAGTTTTTACATACTCATATTTTTATATGTTTACTTACTTATCTCGAGACCATTGAGTTCGGATCAAACACAACAACCCGCAGAGGCCCCGTATACAACTTTAAATGAAATGGCCCCAACCGACGCGGCGACGCCTATCACTGTATGCACTATGTAAGTGCACCCAAGGATAACCCCCGGTTATAGTGCAGAAGTATTCCAGCAGATGGAAACAAAAGAAATTGGGCTATCGGTTTGGGTAGCTGTGGATACCAGGATAATCGCGGTGATCGATTATGATCCCTGCCAGCGAGCACGTCTTTCTTCAAGGACGTCTGGTAGCCAATTACAGCAAAAAAGAAGGGGAATCTATGTTTATAATCAGTATTTAACCAGTCGATCAATGAAGGCAAGCCAGAGATGAGAAACAACTTCTCCCGGGAGATCGGGTCCGTAGGGTCTCTACTGCCCAACAGCTCGTCACAAGTTGCCCTGCGGGGTTATGTTTATTAAAAGGCTGTGGTATCCCACTGTAGGCAAAATTTCTCTCTACTCTCATTCTTATTTTCCATATTCAAAATTTCTAAGTATCAGTTATTATTGAAAGACGGAGATGGCGGGTAAGCTTGTTGCACATACCGCCATCTCCGTGTGGTCCTACTGCGATGTCGCTTGTCAATAACATGGATCCATTGGATCATGAGTTTGGCGCATTGGTGGACAGATCGAATAAATTAATATTAAATAATAAATTTACTAGCCACTGAATAGTTCCACTGACCACCCCCTGGCTCCATCATCAGACCGTCAACACCAACTGCAACCTATTGGACTCATCAAAACAAATCGTATGACCCAAAATTCAAAGTTATTATTAGTTACCACTAAACAGTTCCACTCATTATCAGACCCTCATTGCCAAGCCCAATATATTGGAATCGTCAAAACGAATCACATGAGCCCAAATTTGAGCGGTTCACTAGAGGTTCACTATTAGCCACTGAATAGTTCCACTGTCCACCTCCTGCCTTCATCATCAGACCCTCCCCAAACTATTGAACTCGTCAAAGCGAATCATATGAGCCCAAACTCGAAGGGTTTCCTAGTAGCCACTGATGAGTTCCACCATCCAACTCCTAGCTTCATCACACCAAATCATACTACATATACATACAACATTTCATTTCGATACGACAATTAGAAGTAGATTAAAAAGGACTTCTATGACTTTATTTCAATTTTAGAAACAAGTGAAGCTAATAAAAGCGTGTTAGAAAGACTTTTGTCTTTATTGTCAATGTACATGCCAATCTAGCTTTCATAACAAATGAAAGGATTTATATTTTACAAGTCTGCTAACTACATTATTTTTATATTAAGAATTTGAGCCCTCCAGCATTATCAAACATGAAACTATAAGGGTATAAAAGTACGACGAAACGCTTTAAGAAAATAGTGGCATTTAACACTCCAACCCCTTGATCTCAGCGGCCGCCCGCTACACTCCCTCCCGCATTAGCAGTATTCGCCGATCAAGGCATACTTTAATCGCCCCCGATGACGCCACTACCCTCCTCCAGGAGAGTAGTAAGGCCACCAGCACACTACATAAGCCCAAAACCCGATCGCCGTCCTACCGTCCTCGCCGCCGAGGCCCGCCGCGACGCCCATATCCACGCCCCTCCCGACCCTTGCTCGAGCCAGCCCGCGCCGCTGAGCCTATAGCTTTAAATTCGTCCCTAAATCACTCAAATCCTGATCCAGCTAGTCCCTTGCTGCCCTCTTCCAGCGACGCCCTAAGCCGAGGTTCGTACCCCACAGGGGGTGCCCTTAGCGTTGTCGCTTAGTTTTTAAGTTAGTACATAAGTTTAAGTCCTGGCTGGAGGCCTTAATTTATTAGGGCAACCACAGGCAAGTCCGTCTAAGCAGACGACAACCTCATAGGTTGACCTGCGAGATGCCAACCCAAAAAAAAAAAAAAAATTGAAAATATACGCAGTCTTTTTGTTTTTTCCCTTCTTGGCGGGGGTTCTACCGTGTCCCCAGATCCCAAGAAAAAACTTGACATTTTAGTTGAAAAACACGTTTTCATATATTCCACACTATTGAAAGATTTACCAAGGTATTTTAAGATAGACAGACTTCTTATAGGTTTTTCTGTAATCTGTAAGTAATGAAGTTTCGTTTCTTTACTTTACACGACCGTGTTCATACTCGTATGTGTACCAAATTTGAACTTAATTGTAGTAATGTACTATGAAGTGTTAAATAAATAAACTTGGTCTACCATGCAGACTGTTATACATGTGATGAATAAGGTGACTGCACATTTCCTATATAGTTATTACAAAAAGTGATTCGTCAGTGCATGACTGATTTCAAATATTTGTTCAGTACTCAACGGTCCATGAAGGCCAGTGATTCTATTGCGCATCGTTAAGTTTTTTTACTTGGTAATTAACCGTCAATTTAAACGAATCCAAATTCAGTCAGAGTTCAAACCGAATTGGGAATGTTTTAATTTTGAACGCACAGAATTCGAATCTAGTGCGCAAGCCCCTAAAATTGTAACTACCATGGCTACTTCGGACCGACGCGCGACGTTTCTCGAATTCTTATCGGACCCAAATTATATAGCCACGATAATCATTTTCTGATCGCTTGAACGATTTGCTATCAATAGTCATAGTATAGATATCATCCATTGATAATATCTCCCTGATTTATATTACATATACTTTTGCATACGTATCATAATAATATCCACAAAACAATGTCAACGAGGCCAATGTCAGTACATAGCGTGATATCGAGTAATTAGATCTGCGAAATTACATAAAAATTAAGTGAGACTAGACAAATCCATTTTTAATATTTTTGGAAATTACAATAATTGTTTGTATCCGTACTGTATGGTATAAAATGTAGCGCTTGGTTCTACAGGCATCGAGTCCAGTGGAGAACTTCAGCACAATACAGAAGAATCTTGGTAAGGAAAAAAGTTTTGATCACTAAAATAATATATTATTTAAGATCATCATTTTTTACCTCCTGGTGCCTCTTGCTACAGTAGTACAAGGGTCCTTACCCAATTTGTTAACAAAATAAGGTTGAATTTGTATACTTTCTTTTTTCATCAAATTTATTCATCCACAAAATCATCAACTAAAAATTCTAAGACTTGTGATGTGACATCTACCAACCCGCACTGGGCCCTCGTAATGGTTTGCTTATCTTTAACAAAAATGGTGCCGAAACCAAATAAATATAATAAAGTGATTAGTATTTATTTTAAAAAGTGTGCTTCATTAGAAGCCCAAAAAGTTTTTAAAGGTTCATTCATCTAATAAATCATACATAATTAGTCAATAAGTTTTAAGAGGATCAGTTTCATATTTCCATTTTAATAATAATATGTACTACCTACTTCAGAGTCAACTAAATATGAACGCCTTACTGATAGCTGTGTTTGCCCTGGTTGCACCCAGTGCACTGGCCTACGATGAAATGTACGACAAGACGGACGTGGACAAAATCCTGGCCGATGATGCGCAGTTCACCGCGTTCGTCAACTGCATGTTGGATAAAGGAGACTGCTCTGTGAAACATTCTGCCGATTTTAGAAGTAAGTACACACGTGGCGAAATAGTATTGATGCCTATTTGTTGAACAAAAAATTTCTCGCTATTTATGTTTGGCATTATTTCGTCTCATGCCGATCGGCAAACTTCGTCCAGCATCTGAGTGACTAAGCATTGCTTAATCATGTTCAGGTCCATTATGCACAATGCTAGCTAAGCCGAGCCATATACAATCTTCCTCGTCGCGAATCTCTCAGGGAACTATTTAAAGGGATTAATATTATGACAGTACCTTGCCAATTCATTTATGAAAATATTATGTATGTAAGAATAAATCTACATCTTTTTAATAAAATAAGTGATAAACATAATTTGAATACTAGAAATAAAGATAAAATAGATCAACCATTTTTCAGATTAACTAAAGTACATACATCATTTATGGGGTACTGTGTTAAATGTTATAACAAAATACCTTGTGATATATTGCAATTAAATGAAAGAAAATTTAAAATTCGTATAAAAAGTACACTTTGCAGACAAGCTTATTACAAATTAGAGGACTATTTACAAGATAAGAATGCTTGGAAACATGATGGTCCAGCTCCATAGGACAATCCCGTCTAGACAAAAACACACTGGCTGCTAATTAAATTTTTTTTTACTTACTCACACACTGACTTATTCCTAGTTAATATTTTAGGAAAGTCATATATTTTTACAGTGTTTGTAAATATGTGAGCACAATGTACCTAACGCGTCATTCATTTATCTGCCTTTGCTATATTTTTAGTTCTTCTTACCACTTGTGGTATAGTATTTTTATTCTTGGTGCATCGTCTTCACATATCAAAATATAATTAATGTATACAAATATTGTAAAATATTTTAAAAGAGTAACGGTGGAGTTTCTTGCCACTTCTTCTCTAACGAAACTACTTTTTGGAAGTGGCGCCTAGAATCAGTTATATTTTTATTGTAATTTTTGACGTTCAAAAGTGCCATTTTATGGGCCTATTTGAAATAAATGCTTTGACTTTGACTTTGAAGTGTATTACGGTCCAGGACGGACACATACTCGTACTGTTATATCACATTCCACTGGGATCGATCCTTCATCACTGACAAGACTATTGTTACCAATAAGCCTGATATAGTAGTGGAGTATCGATTAGAGAGGCGCCGCGCGCCTCTCTAATCGATACTCCACTACTATATACTACCACATCTAAAACAGTGTCAAAACAGAGTTATGGAATATTGACACTGACAGCTCTTAAATGTTGAATTTAATTGGTGAAATCGGTCATATATATCATGATGGTCCAGCTCCATAGGACAATCCCGTCTAGACAAAAACACACTGGCTGCTAATTAAATTTTTTTTTACTTACTCACACACTGACTTATTCCTAGTTAATATTTTAGGAAAGTCATATATTTTTACAGTGTTTGTAAATATGTGAGCACAATGTACCTAACGCGTCATTCATTTATCTGCCTTTGCTATATTTTTAGTTCTTCTTACCACTTGTGGTATAGTATTTTTATTATTGGTGCATCGTCTTCACATATCAAAATATAATTAATGTATACAAATATTGTAAAATATTTTAAAAGAGTAACGGTGGAGTTTCTTGCCACTTCTTCTCTAACGAAACTACTTTTTGGAAGTGGCGCCTAGAATCAGTTATATTTTTATTGTAATTTTTGACGTTCAAAAGTGCCATTTTATGGGCCTATTTGAAATAAATGCTTTGACTTTGACTTTGAAGTGTATTACGGTCCAGGACGGACACATACTCGTACTGTTATATCACATTCCACTGGGATCGATCCTTCATCACTGACAAGACTATTGTTACCAATAAGCCTGATATGAGAGAGGCGCGCGGCGCCTCTCTAATCGATACTCCACTACTATATACTACCACATCTAAAACAGTGTCAAAACAGAGTTATGGAATATTGACACTGACAGCTCTTAAATGTTGAATTTTATTGGTGAAATCGGCACTTATTTACCAACCACCGAACAACTAAATTAAATTAAACTACTGTCCGTTAAGTTTTTGAACTGATCATAATATCCCTAATGTTATTTATCAGTTTTTACATACTCATATTTTTATATGTTTACTTACTTATCTCGAGACCATTGAGTTCGGATCAAACACAACAACCCGCAGAGGCCCCGTATACAACTTTAAATGAAATGGCCCCAACCGACGCGGCGACGCCTATCACTGTATGCACTATGTAAGTGCACCCAAGGATAACCCCCGGTTATAGTGCAGAAGTATTCCAGCAGATGGAAACAAAAGAAATTGGGCTATCGGTTTGGGTAGCTGTGGATACCAGGATAATCGCGGTGATCGATTATGATCCCTGCCAGCGAGCACGTCTTTCTTCAAGGACGTCTGGTAGCCAATTACAGCAAAAAAGAAGGGGAATCTATGTTTATAATCAGTATTTAACCAGTCGATCAATGAAGGCAAGCCAGAGATGAGAAACAACTTCTCCCGGGAGATCGGGTCCGTAGGGTCTCTACTGCCCAACAGCTCGTCACAAGTTGCCCTGCGGGGTTATGTTTATTAAAAGGCTGTGGTATCCCACTGTAGGCAAAATTTCTCTCTACTCTCATTCTTATTTTCCATATTCAAAATTTCTAAGTATCAGTTATTATTGAAAGACGGAGATGGCGGGTAAGCTTGTTGCACATACCGCCATCTCCGTGTGGTCCTACTGCGATGTCGCTTGTCAATAACATGGATCCATTGGATCATGAGTTTGGCGCATTGGTGGACAGATCGAATAAATTAATATTAAATAATAAATTTACTAGCCACTGAATAGTTCCACTGACCACCCCCTGGCTCCATCATCAGACCGTCAACACCAACTGCAACCTATTGGACTCATCAAAACAAATCGTATGACCCAAAATTCAAAGTTATTATTAGTTACCACTAAACAGTTCCACTCATTATCAGACCCTCATTGCCAAGCCCAATATATTGGAATCGTCAAAACGAATCACATGAGCCCAAATTTGAGCGGTTCACTAGAGGTTCACTATTAGCCACTGAATAGTTCCACTGTCCACCTCCTGCCTTCATCATCAGACCCTCCCCAAACTATTGAACTCGTCAAAGCGAATCATATGAGCCCAAACTCGAAGGGTTTCCTAGTAGCCACTGATGAGTTCCACCATCCAACTCCTAGCTTCATCACACCAAATCATACTACATATACATACAACATTTCATTTCGATACGACAATTAGAAGTAGATTAAAAAGGACTTCTATGACTTTATTTCAATTTTAGAAACAAGTGAAGCTAATAAAAGCGTGTTAGAAAGACTTTTGTCTTTATTGTCAATGTACATGCCAATCTAGCTTTCATAACAAATGAAAGGATTTATATTTTACAAGTCTGCTAACTACATTATTTTTATATTAAGAATTTGAGCCCTCCAGCATTATCAAACATGAAACTATAAGGGTATAAAAGTACGACGAAACGCTTTAAGAAAATAGTGGCATTTAACACTCCAACCCCTTGATCTCAGCGGCCGCCCGCTACACTCCCTCCCGCATTAGCAGTATTCGCCGATCAAGGCATACTTTAATCGCCCCCGATGACGCCACTACCCTCCTCCAGGAGAGTAGTAAGGCCACCAGCACACTACATAAGCCCAAAACCCGATCGCCGTCCTACCGTCCTCGCCGCCGAGGCCCGCCGCGACGCCCATATCCACGCCCCTCCCGACCCTTGCTCGAGCCAGCCCGCGCCGCTGAGCCTATAGCTTTAAATTCGTCCCTAAATCACTCAAATCCTGATCCAGCTAGTCCCTTGCTGCCCTCTTCCAGCGACGCCCTAAGCCGAGGTTCGTACCCCACAGGGGGTGCCCTTAGCGTTGTCGCTTAGTTTTTAAGTTAGTACATAAGTTTAAGTCCTGGCTGGAGGCCTTAATTTATTAGGGCAACCACAGGCAAGTCCGTCTAAGCAGACGACAACCTCATAGGTTGACCTGCGAGATGCCAACCCAAAAAAAAAAAAAAAATTGAAAATATACGCAGTCTTTTTGTTTTTTCCCTTCTTGGCGGGGGTTCTACCGTGTCCCCAGATCCCAAGAAAAAACTTGACATTTTAGTTGAAAAACACGTTTTCATATATTCCACACTATTGAAAGATTTACCAAGGTATTTTAAGATAGACAGACTTCTTATAGGTTTTTCTGTAATCTGTAAGTAATGAAGTTTCGTTTCTTTACTTTACACGACCGTGTTCATACTCGTATGTGTACCAAATTTGAACTTAATTGTAGTAATGTACTATGAAGTGTTAAATAAATAAACTTGGTCTACCATGCAGACTGTTATACATGTGATGAATAAGGTGACTGCACATTTCCTATATAGTTATTACAAAAAGTGATTCGTCAGTGCATGACTGATTTCAAATATTTGTTCAGTACTCAACGGTCCATGAAGGCCAGTGATTCTATTGCGCATCGTTAAGTTTTTTTACTTGGTAATTAACCGTCAATTTAAACGAATCCAAATTCAGTCAGAGTTCAAACCGAATTGGGAATGTTTTAATTTTGAACGCACAGAATTCGAATCTAGTGCGCAAGCCCCTAAAATTGTAACTACCATGGCTACTTCGGACCGACGCGCGACGTTTCTCGAATTCTTATCGGACCCAAATTATATAGCCACGATAATCATTTTCTGATCGCTTGAACGATTTGCTATCAATAGTCATAGTATAGATATCATCCATTGATAATATCTCCCTGATTTATATTACATATACTTTTGCATACGTATCATAATAATATCCACAAAACAATGTCAACGAGGCCAATGTCAGTACATAGCGTGATATCGAGTAATTAGATCTGCGAAATTACATAAAAATTAAGTGAGACTAGACAAATCCATTTTTAATATTTTTGGAAATTACAATAATTGTTTGTATCCGTACTGTATGGTATAAAATGTAGCGCTTGGTTCTACAGGCATCGAGTCCAGTGGAGAACTTCAGCACAATACAGAAGAATCTTGGTAAGGAAAAAAGTTTTGATCACTAAAATAATATATTATTTAAGATCATCATTTTTTACCTCCTGGTGCCTCTTGCTACAGTAGTACAAGGGTCCTTACCCAATTTGTTAACAAAATAAGGTTGAATTTGTATACTTTCTTTTTTCATCAAATTTATTCATCCACAAAATCATCAACTAAAAATTCTAAGACTTGTGATGTGACATCTACCAACCCGCACTGGGCCCTCGTAATGGTTTGCTTATCTTTAACAAAAATGGTGCCGAAACCAAATAAATATAATAAAGTGATTAGTATTTATTTTAAAAAGTGTGCTTCATTAGAAGCCCAAAAAGTTTTTAAAGGTTCATTCATCTAATAAATCATACATAATTAGTCAATAAGTTTTAAGAGGATCAGTTTCATATTTCCATTTTAATAATAATATGTACTACCTACTTCAGAGTCAACTAAATATGAACGCCTTACTGATAGCTGTGTTTGCCCTGGTTGCACCCAGTGCACTGGCCTACGATGAAATGTACGACAAGACGGACGTGGACAAAATCCTGGCCGATGATGCGCAGTTCACCGCGTTCGTCAACTGCATGTTGGATAAAGGAGACTGCTCTGTGAAACATTCTGCCGATTTTAGAAGTAAGTACACACGTGGCGAAATAGTATTGATGCCTATTTGTTGAACAAAAAATTTCTCGCTATTTATGTTTGGCATTATTTCGTCTCATGCCGATCGGCAAACTTCGTCCAGCATCTGAGTGACTAAGCATTGCTTAATCATGTTCAGGTCCATTATGCACAATGCTAGCTAAGCCGAGCCATATACAATCTTCCTCGTCGCGAATCTCTCAGGGAACTATTTAAAGGGATTAATATTATGACAGTACCTTGCCAATTCATTTATGAAAATATTATGTATGTAAGAATAAATCTACATCTTTTTAATAAAATAAGTGATAAACATAATTTGAATACTAGAAATAAAGATAAAATAGATCAACCATTTTTCAGATTAACTAAAGTACATACATCATTTATGGGGTACTGTGTTAAATGTTATAACAAAATACCTTGTGATATATTGCAATTAAATTAAAGAAAATTTAAAATTCGTATAAAAAGTACACTTTGCAGACAAGCTTATTACAAATTAGAGGACTATATACAAGATAAGAATGCTTGGAAACATGATGGTCCAGCTCCATAGGACAATCCCGTCTAGACAAAATCACACTGGTTGCTAATTTAATTTTTTATTTTTATTTATTTTACTTACTCACACACTGACTTATTCCTAGTTAATATTTTAGGAAAGTCATATATTTTTACAGTGTTTGTAAATATGTGAGCACAATGTACCTATCGCGTCATTCATTTATCTGCCTTTGCTATATTTTTAGTTCTTCTTACCACTTGTGGTATAGTATTTTGATTCTTGGTGCATCGTCTTCGCATATAAAAATATAATTAATGTATACAAAATATTGTAAAATATTTTAAAAGAGTAACGGTGGGGTTTCTTGCCACTTCTTCTCCATATGAAACTACTTTTTGGAAGTGGCGCCTAGAATCAGTTATATTTTTATTGTAATTTTTGACGTTCAAAAGTGCCATTTTATGGGCCTATTTGAAATAAATGCTTTGACTTTGACTTTGGAGCGGCTTTTTCCCGAACATATATACCTATCACTATAATTATTGTATTCGGTTTTGCCGCTCGGCTGTGAAGAATCATGCCGAGCCAAACATGTGTGTAGCACTCCAAAAAACAATAGGCACCATGCTCATCACCATGGTTATCACTTGTGACATTTTACGTTTATTAGACCTCATAATCGCATGTTCATATTTCAAAAGATAGCCGTGATTTATAATTCTCAATAGGTTGTCAATAAACAATTGGTCGACTTGCACCGCATTAGAACGTAGTACAGAGTTTCAATAGAAAAAGAGTAGTTTAGTTACCAATGACGTGCAACTTACTTAAATCGATGATCTATACGAAATCGCACGCATCATGTTGTGCCATGAGTAAAGTACCTTAGTTTGCTCAGTGTTTTGGCTATACAGGTATATAGTATTTCAGAAGAAGTTTGCGGTTTGGTATTTTGTGTTAGTAACATGTAATTACCAAGGAGTAGTTAGATTTTACATTGTTTTATGAGATAAAGATAATGAAAAAATACATAAATGACTTATAAACACTGCAAACTATTGTTTTTTTATAATAATTAAAACAAGTAAGATCAATAAAATATATAAAAACACAATTGTGTTTCAGACAGCAATAAACAGATTACACGGTAGATCAATCGTTTAATATTTTTTCCATATGGTTTTTGAATGCAATGTGTAAAAATGTTTTTGTAGCCACCAAACACTTGACTTTCAGTTTTCCTGAAGAAAACAACTACTAAATACTGTTTTTTTTTCTTCATGTTATTTTCAGAGCTACTCCCAGAAATCATAGCAACATCATGCGCAAAATGCACAGCCCTTGAGAGGCAGAACGTCAGAAAGACTGTAATGGCCCTCAGTGAAAAGAAACCCGATGACTTCATCCAATTTAGGACTAAGTTCGATCCTAAAGGAGAATATGAAAAGAACTTCACCGCTTTCGTCACTGGAACAGATTAAATAGATTGTTATTAAGATGAACCGAGTTAATCTTTCTCCCAGAGAATCTGGGGATTTTGTTAATGGAACCGAGAATTTAAATTATGCGGAGCATTACAATAGTTAATACATAAGTTGCAAGTTTTAAACGTTTTTTTGCATTTTCTGTACAATCCATAACAAAACAATCAACTCAGCCTGTCGCAGTCCACTGCTGGACATAGGCCTACCCCAGGCTGCGCCAAAACACCCTGTCCTCTGATTTTCGCATCCAATCGTTCTCAGCCACCTTTTTAGGGTCGTCGGCTTATCTAACTAGGCGGCGTCCGACGCTACGCTTGCCGATACGCGGTCTTCACTCCAGAACTCGTGTGCTAAACAAGCCATCGGTCTTTCGATAAGCATGACCAGCCCTTTGCCACTCCAGTTAGCTTATTTTGCAAGCCTATGTCGGTAACACCGGCTCCTTTTCGAATAACTTCATTTTTGATTTTATCCTTTAAAGAAACTCAAAGCGTAGCCCGCTCCATAGCGCGCTGAGCGTTCTGGAAATATGTGGACCAGTCCGACTGTCAATGTCCACGTTTCGGCATCGGATATCATACGGATAGGGCGCACTGGTTGAAGACCTTAGTCTTCAAACATTGCGGGTTGGCAACGAGATAATTTGACGAGTCCATAATACAACAGATAGTATATACTGGAATAGTATCAGATCAAGTGCCGTCTTATGACGTATTAAAGCCATCACAGAGAGTTATGGAGCTATAGTTACAGCACAAGTAGTCCTTTTTGCTAGTAATTAATAATGGCTATAAAAATTCATAACGGATACATCTACAAAACTTCCGTCAGTAGTTTTGCCAAATTCGATGGCTTGTTTACATCTATGGTATCAACAGAAAACCTGTTACACAATTTTGACACATAATCTCTAATAAATGTTATAACATACTGATTGTTCAACGTTAAAATTCAAGTCGTAACCTAATCTCAGCGACAATAAATGTCTAAAACTTGTCAAAACTTGCCTTAATAGCCAAGAGCCTCAACCAACACCTGAGGAGACTCGTTGAGCAGCTAAATCAATGAAAAAAAATGTTATTGATTCTGAAAGCGGTACTTCTGGACACGGATCGCATTGTTAGGAGATTCCTCTTTCTGGAGAACTTGCTGTCGCTGAGATCGTAGCTTGGACCATATTCCCGATACCGGTAAGCAACTATTTTGTATTCTAATGTTTAAGAATATAATTTACATGTATAAAATGAAATAAAGGAGATAATATTTCAATGTACCCGTATTTTTCTTAAAAACAAAAAAACTGTTCGTTGGTAAGCGCATAACTTGAAAACGGCGTCATCGATTGCGCTTTTAAAATGTTAGTAATAAAACGAATAAAGTTTATATGGAATGAAAAACTGGTAAAGTTTCCCGAAGAATTTTGAAATTTCGGAACTAATCGTAGTTTTTTGTATGAACAATGAATTGTTAAAAATTGGATAGGACAAACGTCTGTCGGGTCAGTTGGTGAACGGCCAAGCCATACATTTTGACCAAAACGTTAGGTTGGTAGAGTTAGGCCTTGCAGAGTTAGGGACTTAGCTGTACATCAGACCTGATAACTTTTTAACAATGAAAGTGTTATGTAAATCATGGCGACCTACTTTACATGAAATCTTTTTGGTAGGATTTTATTTATTTTTGTAGGGTGCTCTATTTTATTTTAGTTTAGCGGTGATGTTGTACTGATATTAAACAATTCTAAAACCATAACCATTACTACAAGCATAGTCGGGTAAAAAAGAGTTCACTTACACGCCAGCAGTAACTTTCATCATAACCAACGAAAAAATATGTAGTTAAAAAAACACGCTTTAAAACGCACAAACAATTTAAAGTAATTAAATTGTTTTGTATTAGTTCTTCTGATCCAATGATTAAATCATAAGGCTTGGAGATTTTTTGTTTTATTAATTGGTTATAAAAGAAGAACTAATAAAATTTAATTTAATTATTTTATAATTTTTAATGCGTGTGAACAATTTTATCCGGAACGCATTTATACCACAATTAATACAACGTAGTTGATAAGACATTGTCACAAAATGTGTTGTATGGATAAAACACAGTAAAACTATAGCGTAAACGCAGAGGAATTCGAGAAGGAAACAAACGTACACATAGAAAAACACCGACAACAGCAAAGATGTTTGAAATCTTGTCATCGTCAATTCACTGTCAGTTTAAGAGAGCGCGACTTTTGACACAACTGCAGAAGACGTAACCTAACAGGGTTGCCATTACATGGCGATTAAGTTATCGAACACATATCAGGAAAATCGATTTCTTGAATTACGTCTATAAATTCTTTAAAAATACTATATGTATCTATAATAAACACAGTGAACGTTTTATTAAGGTAACACAATAATAATAAAAGACAATTGTAAGGTGGTGAATAAAAAGTAAAGAGTAACTCGCTTTAATTATAGAGAATAATCGATTACAGTGGCAGAACAGGTGGCACCTGGCACTTTTTTTATTTAAAAAATAAAACCTGTCATTCAAGAACATTAATATTAAAAAGATTACTTATTAAATTTATTTTCTTTTCGAAAAGTTCTCGAAAAGAAATAAATATTGTTTAATAAGTTGGATTTTATATTTAAATTATTGTAAGTAAAATCTTTGTGTCCGTTTGAATTTAGTTTTAAAAGTTGTGTAGGCCGAAACCAATTATTGTCCTTTCAAATTTGAGGCACTGATTTAAAGCGGCAGATGTTTATTGTAATATTGGTAAATTACAAAAAGCATGTTTATTAACAAGTTCGGCAGTAAAAACCGAGTAGTAAACTATATAAAAGTGAGACATAACAAAACACCAACGAAACTCTACGCGCTCAGCACATCTTAAACAGTGTCTAAACAGAGTTATGGAATATTGACACTGACAGCTCTTAAACGTTAAATTTAATTGGTGAAATCGGTACTTATTTACCAACCACCGAAAAACTAAATTACATTAAACTACTGTCCGTTAAGTTTTTGAACTGATCATAATATCCCTAATGTTATGTATCAGTTTTTACATACTCATATTTTTATATGTTTACTTATCTCGAGACCATCGAAGAAAAAAATTGGCTTAATAGCCAAGAGCCTCAACCAACACCTGAGGAGACTCGTTGAGCAGCTAAATCAATGAAAAAAAAATGTTATTGATTCTGAAAGCGGTACTTCTGGACACGGATCGCATTGTTAGGAGATTCCTCTTTCTGGAGAACTTGCTGTCGCTGAGATCGTAGCTTGGACCATATTATATTATAACTATTTTGTATTCTAATGTTTAAGAATATAATTTACATGTATAAAATGAAATAAAGGAGATAATATTTCAATGTACCCGTATTTTTCTTAAACACAAAAAAACTGTTCGTTGGTAAGCGCATGATTTGAAAACGGCGTCATCGATTGCGCTTTTTTAAATGTTCGTAGTAAAACGAATAAAGTTTATATGGAATGAAAAACTGGTAAAGTTTCCCGAAGAATTTTGAAATTTCGGAACTAATCGTAGTTTTTTGTATGAACAATGAATTGTTAAAAATTGGATAGGACAAACGTCTGTCGGGTCAGTTGGTGAACGGCCAAGCCATACATTTTGACCAAAACATAAGGTTTAGTAGAGTTAGGCCTTGCAGAGTTAGGGACTTAGCTGTACATCAGACCTGATAACTTTTTAACAATGAAAGTGTTATGTAAATCATGGCGACCTACTTTACATGAAATCTTTTTGGTAGGATTTTATTTATTTTTGTAGGGTGCTCTATTTCATTTTAGTTTAGCGGTGATGTTGTACTGATATTAAACAATTCGAAAACCATAACCATTACTACTAGCATAGTCGGGTAAAAAAGAGTTCACTTACACGCCAGCATAACTTTCATCATAGCCAACGAAAAAATATGTATTTAAAAAAACACGCTTTAAAACGCACAAATAATTTAAAGTAATTAAATTGTTTTGTATTAGTTCTTCTGATCCAATGATTAAATCAAAAGGCTTGGAGATTTTTTGTTTTATTAATTGGTTATAAAAGAAGAACTAATACAATTTAATTATTTTATAATTTTTAATGCGTGTGAACTAAGTGTTTTTTTTTAAGTACGTATTTTTATTTGTAACTTTTTAGTCTAGTATAGTCTTTATTTAGTTGATAAGTCTTAAAGTCAACGAAGTGATGACTTAAGTGGTATACTAGGAGCCACTGAAGAGTTCCACTATAACCTCTTGGTTCCATCATCAGACTATCGTTACCAAGCCCAATCTATTGGACTCGACAAAACGTGTGCGGACTCATAGTAACACCAGTATGACTAACATGATTTTTTTTCCTGTTTGTCACACTGCTATTTTTTTCTACACCATTTAGCACGTATTATCAGTAATAAACCATTTTTTTTGTGCAATTGGATACATCGAGTTTATAAGGGGTCTATATACAGGGGGTTTATATCGGGTCGATCAAAGAACAATGTCAGATGTCCATAGCAACTTTGGCTCAATATTAAATTGTCACGGACAGTGAAAATTCTTACGTTTTTTGTGCAGTTTAATGTAAAAAGCTTTTCTGTGATTTCCACTTTTACACTGAACTTCTATAAAAGAAGTTTTTCAGACATTTTAAATTGGAGATTCTTTAAAATATACTGCATGTATCTATATTATACACGGTGAACGTTTTATTAAGGTAAAACAATAATAATAAAAGACAACTGTAAGGTGGTGAATAAAAAGTAAAGAGTAAATCACTTTAATTATAGAGAATAATGGATTACAGTGTCAGAACAGGTGGCACCTGACACTTTTTTTATTTAAAAAAGCAAACCTGTCATTCAAGAACATTAATATTAAAAAGATTACTAATTAAAATGATTTTATTTTCGAAAAGTTCTCGAAAAGAAATAAATATTGTTTAATAAGTGGGATTTTATATTTAAATTATTGTAAGTAAAATCTTTGTGTCCGTTTGAATTTAGTTTTTAAGTTGTGTAGGCCGAAACCAATCATTGTCCTTTGAAATTTGAGGCTCTGACTTAAAGCGGCAGATGTTTATTTTACTATTGGTAAATTACAAAAAGCATGTTTATTAACAAGTTCGGCAGTAAAAACCGAGTAGTAAACTATATAAAAGTGAGACATAACAAAACACAAACGAAACTCTACGCGTTCAGCACATCTAAAACAGTGACAAAACAGAGTTATGGAATATTGACACTGACAGCTCTTAAACGTTAAATTTAATTGGTAAAATCGGCACTTATTTACCAACCACCGAAAAACTAAATGAAATTAAACTACTGTCCGTTAAGTTTTTGAACTGATCATAATATCCCCAATGTAATTTATCAGTTTTTACATACTCAAATGTCGGCGTCACCGTTAGCGGTAGGTACAGCGGGCCGAGTTACGCTGTGCAAAGCGGACGTTCGCCTCCCCACTCTCCCCACTTCTGGAGCAACTCAATGTAAGCTAGTGCGCAGCGAAGAGGGGGAGCATTCTTGTGGCAGGCTCGGCCCGGTGCGCCTGCCGTAGCGCCTAGAGCTATAATCGCGATCTATTTAATTAATTAACAAGCTGTCGGAATAAAAGAGTTGGTTACTGCTAAAATGTCATACTTTCATTTAATATTTCGGACCTCTGCCTTCAGGTTATTTCATGGTGATTATTTTATAAGACATTGTGAGTGAAATAAAGTGATTGTGCTGTAACTAGTATCTCTATTTTCTTCGCCCGACAATCCACGCCTACTTACAAAGTGCAAGTGTAATATCGCTGATGAGGGCCTATCCCGATATCAGAATTGGGATTCGAAGGGCAAAAACCAGAAGAAAATAATGACGACAGTGAAGTGTGGGCTAACGTCTAATCTATTCAAAATGTGGAGTTTTTGCTATCACGACTTCCGGCAACCACTTAACCGCAAACGTCAAATTTCACCGCAACTGCGCGACTGATACGGTTTGATCCTGATAATGACAATCGCTTCAATGGCACATGCCATCGTTAAAGCACAACAGTCCAAAAATCAAGTGATTGAAGCAAGTGGCAGTACGAACCTTTGACCGAAGTGAAGAATTCGAATCGAGCACCAGCACCGAAGAGTCGTGATACGAACCGTCTCACCTGCTACGTGTATGGACAACCACATCATCCGGTGAGCTCGTTCCTTTTCTTTTTAATAGATAATCTGGTAGTTCGTTTGTAGCTTTTAGCTTTGTCAAAAAATCCAGGGTACTATGCGCTGTGATTTAGTTTACCTTACAGGTATACCTGTGTAAAGAAAACGTTAAATATGAATCGCAGAATAACTGAGCCGTGGTGAAATTCAACACGTCAGTGTCCTTTTTGTTTCATGTTGTGCCTGTTAACTCAATTACAGAACCAGTTATTATAGGTAGGGATCTATTAGATAGTAGATCCATGTACGTAACGATATTGCAAAATTACATTCTATTTGGGGTAAGAAAGTTAACGTTACTAAAGAGTTTCATTATCATATACCACAACATCAAAACTGACCTACATGGTGAAGATAAACTCGCATTAGTTCAGTGCGAAAGGATAATTGATTCTTTATTGGTGGTATGGTGTTTATGGTTAAAGAAATTTATTTCTCGAAAATAAATTACAAAGATTTCACTTACTTGAGAACGTTTTAAAACTTAAAATATAACTTGGACACACAAACTAAGCAGCTATTATTTTAATTTATATTAAATCATCTAAGTTGTAATACCATTTCTTTTCGTACGCAAATAACATTATTAACTAACACAACTTAAAACTTTTCGATCCACCCGCAAAAGAAATAATTTCCGTAGATAAGGAATGCGATCCCGGTGCCACAATAAAGCAATACAGTAGTAGGGCAAGTCTGTTTAATGGATGTGTTTGATCATTTAGAAAGTGATTTTTTTTTAAAATGTAATCTTGAAAATACCAAACGTTTAGTTCGCATTCTTTACTTCTATAGGTAGCTTATTATATTGTTGCCCTCCCGCAAAAATAATTGTTCTCTCGCCATTGACTGTCCGCACTCGCGGTAGTAAAATGTGATCCTTCCTACTATTGCTGCGATTGTGTACCTGATGTATTTTTGTGTGAATGAACTTACTTAGAATTTTTAAGTATTCTGGTGGAATATGCAGGAAGTTGTTTAATATTCATGAGTTTCGTTTCCCTGTAAATTTTAACTGTAGGTGTAAGGTAATCATAGTGAAATAATAGTTTAATAATTTTATTTTGAGCGATGTGTAGGTCTTTTAGATTAGTTTTTGGCGGTTTGCCCCATATTTCACGTGTTTTACGTTAAGAATCTTGAATCAAATTAAAAGGGCCTATCAAATGGACAGACAAGATATTTACAAGAAAGTGATCGAAATACTTACATCAGAACGGGTTCTGACTAAAATGATTTGACTGGAACGCACTGATTGAACTTCACACTTGTGTGTTGGGCCTCAAGGGATTGTTCGGGGCTCGCTCCATCCTATGCTTAGGGTTTCTGCACAATGTTATACTGTACATTTAGACATCGCGGAGAAGTTGTGTGGAGAAATCGATGGTAGGGAGTATTCTTGTCATTGTTGACTCTTTCACTAAATGAGTCCTTCTCGAGTGCACTTCTTAGTTGGATGCAGCAGGTGCAGATGAAGCACTAAAGGAGGCTCTGTCTTTTCGGTGCGACTTCGCGGATCATTTCGGATCGGGGTGGGTATTGTATTGGCGCAGACAGAGCAATTTTATGGTGAACATGGTGTAGAGTTGCACCTTGTTGCTAACGGTTCTGGCAGGGCATGTGTTCGGGTAGAGAGAGTCATGAGGACATTGAGGTGCTTACTTGTTATAATCGCAAGTGAATCTGGTGGGACCTGGCGCGGCGAGCTTCTCGAAGTGCAGCTAGCGACGGATGGTCCAAGGTCTAGGGTAACACAAACAGAACTTGTGTTTGGGACTCGGGCGCGGTTTTTAAGTGTGGCTTCATATTCTGAGTCTGGGTTTCGGTGAGATTTGGGTGAAATTCGTAAGTTAGCATTGGAGAATATTGGGAGAGTTGCTGCGTCACAGTAGGAAAAATGAGACCGTTCTACAGTGGTGATTCCTACTTCATTGTATGTGACCCCCCTCTGGGTTCATTTGGGCTTCGCAGGGAGTAAAGACTTCCCTTTGTTGTGTGTCTAATAGAGAATGCAAATATGGTCGTAAGCATTTTCGTGCAATGCCCGGGGGAAGTGAGGGCTTGGTGCATTTAGCTACCACTTTGACGGGTAGCTTGAAGGAGGCCGAGGTGGCGGCAGTCCGCGATTGACGAATGGAGTGGGCGTCATCGGGTGGTTTTAGTGATGCTTTGTCTATTTGTAGTTCACGTACGTTATCTGCCAGCTCTGAAAACCTCTCGGCCTCTGATAGTGAAGAAACGTAATTAAACGTAAAATTGGTACTAATCTGTGAGATAAAGTAAGGGTCCGACTCATGCGGGTTGACATCCTATGGTGTGTGTTATTGGGTAGTCTAAAGAACTGGCTTATGCAGGCCGATATTCTGGGTCATATTATAAAGTGATCGTCTAGTCTGAGAGGCTATGAGATCAATGGAGATATGTGTGGTACTAGTGAGTGATCGGAGAGACGCTGATTGGCTGCCTGGTCCATGTTATCTGGAGAGATAACTAGCTCAAGGGAGGCCTATTTAAGTAGTCCGGCTCAGCTCCTAAAGGTTGATTTTGTGGGTTATAAAACGTTGTAATGTTTGTCACCGATGGACGAGCGTACAGGAAAATCTACCAGTTTTATTATTTTTACAGAAAAATGGGCCCGCGGTGACTTTAAGGGGATGGAGACGCACAAGGACGTGTGAATGTCAGTCTGGCCGTGACGGCGCTTCAATACTTAAATTAGTGTTATTTAGTTTTCATAGATGTCGTTTGTTAGTTTAGAGTGTTATGTGTGTGTGAACATGAATTATGTGTCTGCTACGACACATTCAATGACATGACACTCAGTGACATTTTGCTGGCTGTATGACATGAGACTCGGTCGGCATCGCACAGGCGTGCTACGCATTCGGTGGAGTGTCTAAGTCAAGTCTATTCTTAAGATTAAAATAGTTTGTTTCTGTTATAGGCTCTAAAGTAAATGACTTTGGTGGTAGTGAAACTACCAATGAACATAGCATGTGTGGATTGTTGAGACAAGTACTTTAATACATTTGATTATATAATCTACAGGGACCATTTTAGTCCGGACTAAAAAAGAGACAAAAAAAAAGAGACAAAAAAAAAGAGACAAAAAAAAGAGAAAAAAAAAGAGACAAAAAAGAGACAAAAAAAGACAAAAAAAGAGACTAAAAAGAGACTAAAAAGGAGACAAAAGAGAGACAAAAAAGAGACAAAAGAGGTACAAAAGAGAGACAAAAAGAGAAAAAAAAAAAGAGCAAAAAAAAAAAGAGAGAAAAAAAAAACTGTATAAACTGGAGTGATCTTGTAGGGTCATTCATGACCGGACCAAGCAGTGACAATCCTGAAGGGTTTGTTATAACCGGACCAGGAGATTATAACTCTGTAGGGTCGTAAGACCGGACCAGGAGGTTATAATTCTGAAGGGTCATTTGACCGGACCAGGCGGTTATAATTCTGAAGGGTCGCTGGACCGGGCCAGAAGATTATAACTCTGAAGGGGTAAACCGGACCAGATTGCTAAAGTTCTGAAGGCTCAATAACGAGCGGTCCCGAATTAGTAGTAAACTCTGCAGGGCTGAACCGGACCAGATTACTAGTATAAGTCCTGAAGGCTCAATATTGAGCGGTCCAGAGTTGGTTGCACAGTCAGTAGGGATGACCTGGATCTTTTTTGCTCATCGAGATTGCTAGTCAGGATGAACGAACATCAATAATAACGTTATGTCTTTTTAGACAATGCTTGATGAGTCTACGCGTACGAGGACGTCCGCACGTCAGTATGGCCGTGTCGGCGTCACCGTTAGCGGTAGGTACAGCGGGCCGAGTTACGCTGTGCAAAGCGGACGTTCGCCTCCCCACTCTCCCCACTTCTGGAGCAACTCAATGTAAGCTAGTGCGCAGCGAAGAGGGGGAGCATTCTTGTGGCAGGCTCGGCCCGGTGCGCCTGCCGTAGCGCCTAGAGCTATAATCGCGATCTATTTAATTAATTAACAAGCTGTCGGAATAAAAGAGTTGGTTACTGCTAAAATGTCATACTTTCATTTAATATTTCGGACCTCTGCCTTCAGGTTATTTCATGGTGATTATTTTATAAGACATTGTGAGTGAAATAAAGTGATTGTGCTGTAACTAGTATCTCTATTTTCTTCGCCCGACAATCCACGCCTACTTACAAAGTGCAAGTGTAATATCGCTGATGAGGGCCTATCCCGATACATATTTTTATATATTATGTTTACTTATCTCGAGACCATTGAGTTCGGATCAAACACAACAACCAGCAGAGGCCCCTTATACAACTTTAAATGAAATGGCCCCAACCGACGCGGCGACGCCTATCACTGTATGCACTATGTAAGTGCACCCAAGGATAACCCCCGGTTATAGTGCAGAAATATTCCAGCACATGGAAACAAAAGATATTGGGCTATCGGTTTGGGTAGCTGTGGTTACCAGGACAATCGCGGTGATCGGTTATGATCCCTGCCAGCAAGCACGTATTTCTTCAAGGACGTCTGGTAGCCAATTAAAGCAAAAAAGAAGGGGAATCTATGTTTATAATCAGTATTTAATCCAGTCGATCAATGAAGGCAAGCCAGAGATGAGAAGCAACTTCTCCCGGGAGATCGGGTCCGTAGGGTCTCTACTGCCCAACAGCTCGTCACAAGTTGCCCTGCGGGGTTATGTTTATTAAAAGGCTGTGGTATCCCACTGTAGGCAAAATTTCTCTCTACACTCATTCTTCTTCTCCATATTCAAAATTTCTAAGTATCAGTTATTATTGAAAGACGGAGATGGCGGGTAAGCTTGTTGCTCATACCGCCATATCCGTGTGGTCCTACTGCGATGTCGCTTGTCAATAACATGGACCCATTGGATCGTGAGTTTGGCGCATTGGTGGACAGATCGAATAAGTAAATATTAAATAAATAATTTACTAGCCACTGAATAGTTCCACTGACCACCCCCTGGCTCCATCATCAGACCGTCAACACCAACTACAACCTATTGGACTCATCAAAACAAATCGTATGACCCAAAATTCAAAGTTATTATTAGTTACCACTGAACAGTTCCACTCATTATCAGACCCTCGTTCCCAAGCCCAATATATTGGAATCGTCAAAACGAATCACATGAGCCCAAATTTGAGCAGTTCACTAGAGGTTCACTATTAGCCACTGAATAGTTCCAATGTCCACCTCCTGCCTTCATCATCAGACCCTCCCCAAACTATTGAACTCGTCAAAGCGAATCATATGAGCCCAAACTCGAGGGGTTTCCTAGTAGCCACTGATGAGTTCCACCATCCAACTCCTAGCTTCATCACACCAAATCATACTACATACAACATTTCATTTCGATACGACCATTAGAAGTAGATTAAAAAGGACTTCTATGATTTTATTACAATTTTAGTAACAAGTGAAGCTAATAAAAGCGTGTTAGAAAGACTTTCGTCTTTATTGTCAATGTATGTGCCAATCTAGCTTTCATAATAAATGAAAGCATTTATATTTTACAAGTCTGCTAACTACATTCAAACTGAAACTCAAATCATTTATTTCAATTAAACCATTTACAGGCACTTTTGAATTGTCAAGGAGTCGGTCAGTCAGAAATATGAAGCTAGTTGCCCATTCCAAAGCGTAGTAGGTACCTATGGAGAATAACGGGCAAGAAACTCCATGGACAGTTTTTTTAATAAATATGTTTTTACATATATCTTAGTTACATCGATTAATGTTGACACTATAAGTGAGAACGATGTACAAAAAACCGTACACGTTAAAAGCGTCCAGAGTGCATCAAAACATAATTAAAAACAATCAAGCTAATTAATTATTAAAATAAGCCGTGGCAGCTAAGAGATGACCAGTCCCAACTGACGGCGCCCGTTCACGAACATGACGCATGGATCAGCACCATTCAGCTCAACCATTTTGAAGGGAGCTAAATGATCCGACACACGCGCCACCGTCAGCGAGACATTTGAGTGAGCATGACATACTATCAGCCGCCAAGGCACATTCAAGTCAATCTATGACATTACCCGGTAAATGGTAGCTCTATAGTACAAAGTACTCACATCTGTGATCTATATATTAAAAAGGAGATTGAGTTTATATAATGCAAATAAATTCTTACTATCTTCAGCAGCTTCAACAGTGTTTCAAATGTCAATTAATTAGTTGTGGTGTGGAGCAGGACCGGCATTAAGCCAGACATTTTTATCAGTTATGTAATCCTCCAACCTATAATATGCCTGCCTGAATAGTGTGCGTTTGACAAAGGATTTGAATTTTGTCTCATTCAGTTGAAGTATGTGGGGAGGTATTTTATTATAACATTTTAGACAGTACCCCATAAAAGATGAGTCTACTTTAGCCAGTCTGAAACCTGGTTGAACTAATAGGTCCCGATTTCTAGTACTATAATTATGTCTTTCACCTCTTTTACTGTAAAGATGTAAATTTTTTCTTACGTACATGATGTTTTCATAGATGTATTGACAAGGTACAGTCATGATGTTAATATCCTTAAACAATTCACTTAGAGAATCGCGCCTGCGGAGATTATATATGGCTCTGATGGCTCTTTTCTGCAGAATAAAAATAGACTCGATGTCTGCAGCCCGTCCCCAAAGTAAAATACCGTAAGACATGATACTATGAAAGTAACTAAAATAGACCAGCCTCGCGGTATCTACATCAGTAAATTGACAGATTTTTCTGAAAGCGTAAGCTGCTGAACTTAGCCGTCCTGCTAGAGATGTTAAATGAGGACCCCATTGTAGCCTTGAGTCGAGCGTGATCCCCAAGAAAACCGTTTTATCGACGAATTCTAGCTTCTCTTGATTCAATACTATCTCACAATCACTACTCTTGACGTTTGGTAAAGAAAATCTTATACACTTAGTTTTATTTCCATTTAGTACTAAATTATTAGCCGTGAACCAATTTTAGACCAGCAGTAGGGCGTTATTTACGTCGTCAAAATTTGAAGCACGTCTATCTACCTTAAAAATTAAGGAAGTATCGTCAGCAAATAACACCATTTGTGGTTGATTTATTAATAAATGGAGTAGGTCATTAATATATACTAAAAAGAGGAAAGGACCCAATATCGAGCCTTGTGGAACGCCCATTTTTACCTTTAAACCAAGTGAATTGACACCATTTATTGGAACTTGCTGTTGTCTATCATTTAAATAAGATTTTATTAAACTGTGCGCAAGTTTTCCAAGTCCGTAATGCTCAAGTTTCAAAAGCAGGGTTTCGTGATCGACGCATTATTTATATATTGAGAATTTGAGCCCTCCAGCATTTTCCAACATGAAGCTTTGAGGGTATAAAAGTACGACGAAACGCTTTAAGAAAATATACGCAGTCTGCGCCTGCTTTTTGTTTTTGGCACGTCTTGGCGGGGGTTCTACCGTGTCCCCAGATCCCAAGAAAAAACTTGACGTTTTAGTTGAAAAACACGTTTTCATATACTCCACACTATTTAAAAGATTTACCAAGTTATTTTAAGATCACAGACTTCATAAAGGTTTTTCTATTCTGTAAGTAATGAAGTAGATTCGGTATTTTTTGTCACTGACTTATTTTTGATTTTGTGATGTACTTTTGAAGTCGGTCGTTTTTTATTTTATTTTTTGTTTTGTAGTAATGTACTTTAAAGTGTTAAATAAATAAACTTGTTCTACCATGCGGACTATTATACATGTGATGAATAAGGTGACTGCACATTTCCTATATAGTTATTACAAAAAGTGATTCGTCAGTGCATGACTGATTTCAAATATTTGTTCAGTACTCAACGGTCCATGAAGGCCAGTGATTCTATTGCGCATCGTTAAGTTTTCTTACTTGATAATTATCCGTCAATTTAAACGAACCAAGTCAGAGTTCAAACCGAATTGGGAATGTTTTAATTTTGAACGCACAGAATTCGAATCTAGTGCGCAACCCCCATAAAAATTGTACCTACCATGGCTACTTCGGACCGACGCGAGACGTTTCTCGAATTCTCATCGGACCCAAATTATATAGCCACGATAACCATTTTCTGATCGCTTGAACGATTTGCTATCAATAGTCATAGTATATGATATCATCCATTGATAATATCTCCCTGATTTATATTACATATACTTTTGCATACGTATCATAATAATATCCACATAACAATGTCAACGAGGCCAATGTCAGTACATAGCGTGATATCGAGTAATTAGATCTGCGAAATTACATAAAATTTATGTGAGACTAGACAAATCCATTTTTAATATTTTTGGAAATTACAATAATTGTTTGTATCCGTACTGTATGGTATAAAATGTAGCGCTTGGTTCTACAGGCATCGAGTCCAGTGGAGAACTTCAGCACAATACAGAAGAATCTTGGTAAGGAAAAAAAGTTTTGATCACTAAAATAATATATTATTTAAGATCATCATTTTTTACCTCCTGGTGCCTCTTGCTACAGTAGTACAAGTGTCCTTACCCAATTTGTTAACAAAATAAGGTTGAATTTGTATACTTTCTTTTTTCATCAAATTTATTCATCCACAAAATCATCAACTAAAAATTCGAAGACATATGATGTGACATCTACCAACCCGCACTGGGCCCTCGTAATGGTTTGCTTATCTTTAACAAAAATGGTGCCAAAACCAAATAAATATAATAAAGTGATTAGTATTTATTTTAAAAGTGTGCTTCATTAGAAGCCCAAAAAGTTTTTAAAGGTTCATTCATCTAATAAATCATACATAATTAGTCAATAAGTTTTAAGAGGATCAGTTTCATATTTCCATTTTAATAATAATATGTACTACCTACTTCAGAGTCAACTAAATATGAACGCCTTACTGATAGCTGTGTTTGCCCTGGTTGCACCCAGTGCACTGGCCTACGATGAAATGTACGACAAGACGGACGTGGACAAAATCCTGGCCGATGATGCGCAGTTCACCGCGTTCGTCAACTGCATGTTGGATAAAGGAGACTGTTCTGTGAAACATTCTGCCGATTTTAGAAGTAAGTACACACGTGGCGAAATAGTATTGATGCCTATTTGTTGAACAAAAAATTTCTCGCTATTTATGTTTGGCATTATTTCGTCTCATGCCGATCGGCAAACTTCGTCCAGCATCTGAGTGACTAAGCATTGCTTAATCATGTTCAGGTCCATTATGCACAATGCTAGCTAAGCCGAGCCATATACAATCTTCCTCGTCGCGAATCTCTCAGGGAACTATTTAAAGGGATTAATATTATGACAGTTCCTTGCCAATTCATTTATGAAAATATTATGTATGTAAGAAAAAATCTACATCTTTTTAATAAAATAAGTGATAGACATAATTTGAATACTAGAAATAAAGATAAAATAGATCAACCATTTTTCAGATTAGCTAAAGTATATACATCATTTATGGGGTACTGTGTTAAATGTTATAACAAAATACCTTGTGATATATTGCAATTAAATGAAAGAAAATTTAAAATTCGTATAAAAAGTACACTTTGCAGACAAGCTTATTACAAATTAGAGGACTATATACAAGATAAGAATGCTTGGAAACATGATGGTCAAGCTCCATAGGACAATCCCGTCTAGACAAAATCACACTGGTTGCTAATTTAATTTTTTTATTTTATTTATTTTACTTACTCACACACTGACTTATTCCTAGTTAATATTTTAGGAAAGTCATATATTTTTACAGTGTTTGTAAATATGTGAGCACAATGTACCTATCGCGTCATTCATTTATCTGCCTTTGCTATATTTTTAGTTCTTCTTACCACTTGTGGTATAGTATTTTGATTCTTGGTGCATCGTCTTCACATATAAAAATATAATTAATGTATACAAATATTGTAAAATATTTTAAAAGAGTAACGGTGGAGTTTCTTGCCACTTCTTCTCCATACGAAACTACTTTTTGGAAGTGGCGCCTAGAATCAGTTATATTTTTATTGTAATTTTTGACGTTCAAAAGTGCCATTTTATGGGCCTATTTGAAATAAATGCTTTGACTTTGACTTTGGAGCGGCTTTTTCCCGAACATATATACCTATCACCATAATTATTGTATTCGGTTTTGCCGCCCGGCTGTGAAGAATCATGCCGAGCCAAACATGTGTGTAGCACTCCAAAAAACAATAGGCACCATGCTCATCACCATGGTTATCACTTGTGACATCTTTACGTTTATTAGACCTCATAATCGCATGTTCATATTTCCAAAGATAGCTATGATTTATAATTCCCAATAGGTTGCAATAAACAATTGGTCGACTTGCACCGCATTAGAACGTAGTACAGAGTTTCAATAGAAAAAGAGGTTAGCTTATACTGGTTCAGTTACCAATGACGTGCAGCTTACTTAAATCGATGATCTATGCGAAATCGTATGCATATGTTGTGCCATGAGTAAAGTACCTTAGTTTTGCCAGTGTTTTGGCTATACAGGTATATAGTATTTCAGAAGAAGTTTGCGGTTTGGTATTTTGTGTTAGTAACATGTAATTACCAAGGAGTAGTTAGATTTTACATTGTTTTATGAGATAAAGATAATGAAAAAACTACATAAAAGACTTATAAACTATGCAAACTATTAGTTGTTTTATAATAATTAAAACAAGTTAGATCAATAAAAAAATTAAAACACAATTGTGTTTCAGACAGCAATAAACAGATTACACGGTAGATCAATCGTTTCATTTTTTTTTCCAAATGGTTTTTGAATGCAATGTGTAAAAATGTTTTTGTAGCCACCAAACACTTGACTTTCAGTTTTCCTGAAGTTAACAACTACTAAATACTGTTTTTTTTCTTCGTGTTATTTTCAGAGCTGCTCCCAGAAATCATAGCAACATCATGCGCAAAATGCACAGCCCTTGAGAGGCAGAACGTTAGAAAGACTGTAATGGCCCTCAGTGAAAAGAAACCCGATGACTTCATCCAATTTAGGACTAAGTTCGATCCTAAAGGAGAATATGAAAAGAACTTCACCGCTTTCGTCACTGGAACAGATTAAATAGATTGTTATTAAGATGAACCGAGTTAATATTTCTCCCAGAGAATCTGGGGATTTTGTAAATGGAACCGAGAATTTAAATTATGCGGAGCATTACAATAGTTAATACATAAGTTGCAAGTTTTGAACGTTTTTTTGCATTTTCTGTACAATCCATAACAAAACAATCAACTCAGCCTGTCGCATTCCACTGCTGGACATAGGCCTACCCCAGGCTGCGCCAAAACACCCTGTCCTCTGATTTTCGCATCCAATCTTTCTCAGCCACCTTTTTAGGGTCGTCGGCTTATTTAACTAGTCGGCGTAAGAAACTAAGCTTGCCGATACGCGGTCTTCACTCCAGAACTCGTCTGCTAAACAAGCCATCGGTCTTTCGATAAGCATGGCCAGCCCTTTGCCACTCCAGTTTTCTTATTTTGCAAGCCTATGTCGGTAACACCGGCTCCTTTTCGGATAACTTCATTTTTTATTTTATCCTTTAAAGAAACTCAAAGCGTAGCCCGCTCCATAGCGCTCAAGTGCCGTCTGTAAGTCGATACTGGAATAGTATCTGATCAAGTGCCGTCTTATGATGTATTAAAGCCATCACAGTTTTAGTGCAATAGAGAGTTATGGAGCTATAGTTACAGCACAAGTAGTCCTTTTTGCTAGTAATTAATAATGCCTATAAAAATTCATAACGGATACATCTACAAAACTTCCGTCAGTAGTTTTGCCAAATTCGATGGCTTGTTTACATCTATGGAATCAACAGAAAACCTGTTACACAATTTTGACACATAATCTCTAATATATGCTATAACATACTGATTGTTCAACGTTAAAATTCAAGTCGTAACCTAATCTCAGCGACAATAAATGTCTAAAACTTGTCAAAACTTGGCTTAATAGCCAAGAGCCTCAACCAACACCTGAGGAGACTCGTTGAGCAGCTAAATCAATGAAAAAAAATGTTATTGATTCTGAAAGCGGTACTTCTGGACACGGATCGCATTGTTAGGAGATTCCTCTTTCTGGAGAACTTCTGTCGCTGAGATCGTAGCTTGGACCATATTCCCGATACCGGTAAGCAACTATTTTGTATTCTAATGTTTAAGAATATAACTTACATGTATAAAATGAAATAAAGGAGATAATATTTCAATGTACCCGTATTTTTCTTAAACACAAAAAAACTGTTCGTTGGTAAGCGCATGATTTGAAAACGGCGTCATCGATTGCGCTTTTTTAAATGTTCGTAGTAAAAAGAATAAAGTTTATATGGAATGAAAAACTGGTAAAGTTTCCCGAAGAATTTTGAAATTTCGGAACTAATCGTAGTTTTTTGTATGAACAATGAATTGTAAAAAATTGGATAGGACAAACGTCTGTCGGGTCAGTTGGTGAACGGCCAAGCCATACATTTTGACCAAAACGTTAGGTTGGTAGAGTTAGGCCTTGCAGAGTTAGGGACTTAGCTGTACATCAGACCTGATAACTTTTTAACAATGAAAGTGTTATGTAAATCATGGCGACCTACTTTACATGAAATCTTTTTGGTAGGATTTTATTTATTTTTGTAGGGTGCTCTATTTCATTTTAGTTTAGCGGTGATGTTGTACTGATATTAAACAATTCGAAAACCATAACCATTACTACTAGCATAGTCAGGTAAAAAAGAGTTCACTTACACGCCAGCATAACTTTCATCATAGCCAACGAAAAAATATGTATTTAAAAAAACACGCTTTAAAACGCACAAATAATTTAAAGTAATTAAATTGTTTTGTATTAGTTCTTCTGATCCAATGATTAAATCATAAGGCTTGGAGATTTTTTGTTTTATTAATTGGTTATAAAAGAAGAACTAATACAATTTAATTTAATTATTTTATAATTTTTAATGCGTGTGAACTAAGTATTTTTTTTTTAAGTACGTATTTTTATTTGTAACTTTTTAGTCTAGTATAGTCTTTATTTAGTTGATAAGTCTTAAAGTCAACGAAGTGATGACTTAAGTGGTATACTAGGAGCCACTGAAGAGTTCCACTATAACCTCTTGGTTCCATCATCAGACTATCGTTACCAAGCCCAATCTATTGGACTCGACAAAACGTGTGCGGACTCATAGTAACACCAGTATGACTAACATGATTTTTTTTCCTGTTTGTCACACTGCTATTTTATTCTACACCATTTAGCACGTATTATCAGTAATAAAACATTTTTTTTGTGCAATTGGATACATCGAGTTTATAAGGGGTCTATACACAGGGGGTTTATATCGGGTCGATCAAAGAACAATGTCAGAAGTCCATAGCAACTTTGGCTCAATATTAAATTGTCACGGACAGTGAAAATTCTTACGTTTTTTTGTGCAGTTTAATGTAAAAAGCTTTTCTGTGATTTCCACTTTTACACTGAACTTCTATAAAAGAAGTTTTTCAGACATTTTAAATTGGAGGTTATGTATTTTTACAGAGAGTAAATTAAATGCAATTTTATCCGGAACGCATTTATACCACAATGAATACAACGTAGTTGATAAGACATTGTCACAAAATGTGTTGTATGGATAAAACACAGTAAGACTATAGTGCAAACGCAGAGGAATTCGAGAAGGAAACAAACGTACACATAGAAAAACACCGACAACAGCAAAGATGTTTGACATCTTGTCATCGTCAACTCACTGTCAGTTTAAGAGAGCGCGACTTTTGGACACAACTGCAGAAGACGTTACCTCACAGGGTTGCCATTACATGGCGATTAAGTTATCGAACACAGATCAGGAAAATCGATTTCTTGAATTTCGTCTATAAATTCTTTAAAATATACTGCATGTATCTATAATATACACGGTGAACGTTTTATTAAGGTAAAACAATAATAATAAAAGACAATTGTAAGGTGGTGAATAAAAAGTAAAGAGTAAATCACTTTAATTATAGAGAATAATCGATTACAGTGTCAGAACAGGTGGCACCTGACACTTTTTTATTTAAAAAAGCAAACCTGTCATTCAAGAACATTAATATTAAAAAGATTACTTATTAAAATGATTTTATTTTTGAAAAGTTCTCGAAAAGAAATAAATATTGTTTAATAAGTGGGATTTTATATTTAAATTATTGTAAGTAAAATCTTTGTGTCCGTTTGAATTTAGTTTTTAAGTTGTGTAGGCCGAAACCAATCATTGTCCTTTGAAATTTGAGGCTCTGACTTAAAGCGGCAGATGTTTATTTTACTATTGGTAAATTACAAAAAGCATGTTTATTAACAAGTTCGGCAGTAAAAACCGAGTAGTAAACTATATAAAAGTGAGACATAACAAAACACAAACGAAACTCTACGCGTTCAGCACATCTAAAACAGTGTCAAAACAGAGTTATGGAATATTGACACTGACAGCTCTTAAACGTTAAATTTAATTGGTAAAATCGGCACTTATTTACCAACCATCGAAAAACTAAATGAAATTAAACTACTGTCCGTTAAGTTTTTGAACTGATTATAATATCCCTAATGTAATTTATCAGTTTTTACATACTCATATTTTTATATATTATGTTTACTTATCTCGAGACCATTGAGTTCGGATTGATCAGGATCAGGATTGATAAGGGGCCTCTGCTGGTTGTTGTGTTTGAACACAACAACCAGCAGAGGCCCCTTATACAACTTTAAATGAATTGGCCCCAACCGACGCTTATCACTGTATGCACTATGTAAGTGCACCTAAGGATAACCCCCGGTTATAGTGCAGAAATATTCCAGCACATGGAAACAAAAGATATTGGGCTATCGGTTTGGGTAGCTGTGGTTACCAGGACAATCGCGGTGATCGGTTATGATCCCTGCCAGCAAGCACGTATTTCTTCAAGGACGTCTGGTAGCCAATTAAAGCAAAAAAGAAGGGGAATCTATGTTTATAATCAGTATTGAATCCAGTCGATCAATGAAGGCAAGCCAGAGATGAGAAGCAACTTCTCCCGGGAGATCGGGTCCGTAGGGTCTCTACTGCCCAACAGCTCGTCACAAGTTGCCCTGCGGGGTTATGTTTATTAAAAGGCTGTGGTATCCCACTGTAGGCAAAATTTCTCTCTACTCTCATTCTTCTTCTCCATATTCAAAATTTCTAAGTATCAGTTATTATTGAAAGACGGAGATGGCGGCTTGTTGCTCATACCGCCATCTCCGTGTGGTCCTACTGCGGTGTCGCTTGTCAATAACATGGACCCATTGGATTGCGAGTTTGGCGCATTGGTGGAAAGATCGAATAAATTAATATTAAATAATAAAGGACATGGCCAAAAATTGTATGGACTTGTACCCCAGAATGTACAGATACAAAATATATGTCATTTAATAGTACTGATCTTCCACAAACAAAATTAAAAAGAGGCATATTGCTGAGCAGTTGTGGACAAAAGTTATGAACGTTTGAAAATGTTGATTTTTGCACTATGGCTAAGGTATTTCATGTAAATTAATGTGTATATATCTGTGCCAGGCGTTTAATATAAATAGTATTTTAGTTTAAAAAAAATATTCGCATTTTTTTATAATCTGATAAAATCTATAGTTTGTAACTATTGTTTATAGCACTTTAAGTAAAATATCTACAGTAGCATATTCTGTATATGGCAAATAATAAAACAAAGAACATTATTTTAATCATTTAATGTTATCAAAACATTATTTCAGTTCCAAAATGTCGCGTCTTCTTGCACGTATAACTGATCTCCAACAGCCATAACAAACATTGGTATGACCAAGTTGTCTTTCCCTTGAATTGGTTACAAGGCGTCTTGTTGTATTGTCATAACAGGCACCACAGACACAGCTATGAGGTGACAACTGTGAAGGTAAAATAGGAACCTATTAGTCTTAGATTTGACCACGACGTTAGAATATGGAGTAAATAATACCTGTCGTAAATATTTTAGTAGGAGGTACTTATTGAAACTAGAACATACCTCAAAAGTTAACCACTCCTATAGAAGAACTCATCACATCAGGGGGTAATGATGTTATTACATGCCGCCTGCGCGCGTTCTCTTATTGGGAAAACTACAGTCAACACACGCTTGTAAACGGTCCATTTTCGTTGTTTGTAATTATATAGTTTACAGTCATTATTAGTTAGAGCACTCGTGTGGCGCTACGACACTTTAAAATATAAACGTATAAGCGAAAACAATGAAACAAAAACACGATTCGAACGAGAAACGAGAAAACCGGCGCAAACGTCAAAGAAGGAATATGGTATTGACAATTGACATGTGTCAGCGGTGTTGCCAGTAATAACGTCATATTATCCTATCCGTAACTGCACTAACATCTATACATTCAGTCATAGATGGTTCGATTTATAGACAAGAACACATATAAAGAATACGTTTTATTACATTATGGTTACGAATAATTTACGTGTATATTTAAGGCCTGCTAAGCGTTTATTTATTATTTTAAAAACCTTCATATAATACTTTTTCCCTGTTCTGAACTTATCTAATATTATATGACAACATTAAAAGGTATATAAAACGCAAATCAAACAGAAAAACTTTTAATTACGATTATTTCTCCACTTCTGCTATGATGCATAAAAAGTTTTTCAAAATTCTTTATTTATTTGATTTTAATTATCTGCATTAAATGTACGTTTGTACTCCGTGGGGCACATTTTGTCCATCTCCTTTACTAGCCACTGGACAGTTCCACTGACCACCCCCTGGCTCCATCATCAGACCGTCAACACCAACTGCAACCTATTGGACTCATCAAAACAAATCGTATGACCCAAAATTCAAAGTTATTATTAGTTACCACTGAACAGTTCCACTCATTATCAGACCCTCGTTCCCAAGCTCAATATATTGGAATCGTCAAAACGAATCACATGAGCCCAAATTTGAGCGTTTCACAAGAGGTTCACTATTAGCCACTGAATAGTTCCACTGTCCACCTCCTGCCTTCATCATCAGACCCTCCCCAATCTATTGAACTCGTCAAAGCGAATCATATGAGCCCAAACTCGAGGGGTTTCCTAGTAGCCACTGATGAGTTTCACCATCGAACTCCTAGCTTCATCACACCAAATCATACTACATATACATACAACATTTCATTTCGATACGACAATTAGAAGTAGATTAAAAAGGAATTCTATGATTTTATTTCAATTTTAGTAACAAGTGAAGCTAATAAAAGCGTGTTAGAAAGACTTTCGTCTTTATTGTCAATGTATGTGCCAATCTAGCTTTCATAATAAATGAAAGCATTTATATTTTACAAGTCTGCTAACTACATTCAAACTCAAACTCAAATCATTTATTTCAATTAATTCATTTACAGGCACTTTTGAATTGTCAAGGAGTCGGTCAGTCAGAAATATGAAGCTAGTTGCCCATTCCAAAGCGTAGTAGGTACCTATGGAGAATAACGGGCAAGAAACTCCATGGACACTCTTTTAAATAATGATGTTTTTACATATATCTTAGTTACATCGATTAATGTTGACACTATAAGTGAGAACGATGTACAAAAAACCGTACACGTTAAAAGCGTCCAGAGTGCATCAAAACATAATTAAAAACAATCCAGCTAATTAATTATTAAAATAAGCCGTGGCAGCTAAGAGATGACCAGTCCCAACTGACGGCGCCCGTTCACGAACATGACGCATGGATCAGCACCATTCAGCTCAACCATTTTGAAGGGAGCTAAATGATCCGACACACGCGCCACCGTCAGCGAGACATTTGAGTGAGCATGACATACTATCAGCCGCCAAGGCACATTCAAGTCAATCTATGACATTACCCGGTAAACGGTAGCTCTATAGTACAAAGTACTCACATCTGTGATCTATATATTAAAAAGGAGATTGAGTTTATATAATGCAAATAAATTCTTACTATCATCAGCAGCTTCAACAGTGTTTCAAATGTCAATTAATTAGTTGTGGTGTGGAGCAGGACCGGCATTAAGCCAGGCATTTTTATCAGTTATGTAATCCTCCTACCTATAATATGCCTGCCTGAATAGTGTGCGTTTGACAAAGGATTTGAATTGTGTCTCATTCAGTTGAAGTATTTGGGGAGGTATTTTATTATAACATTTTAGACAGTACCCCATAAAAGATGAGTCTACTTTAGCCAGTCTGAAACCTGGTTGAACTAATAGGTCCCGATTTCTAGTACTATAATTATGTCTTTCACCTCTTTTACTGTAAAGATGTAAATTTTTTCTTACGTACATGATGTTTTCATAGATGTATTGACAAGGTACAGTCATGATGTTAATATCCTTAAACAATTCCCTTAGAGAATCGCGCCTGCGGAGATTATACATATATGGCTCTGATGGCTCTTTTCTGCAGAATAAAAATAGACTCGATGTCTGCAGCCCGTCCCCAAAGTAAAATACCGTAAGACATGATACTATGAAAGTAACTAAAATAGACCAGCCTCGCGGTATCTACATCAGTAAATTGACAGATTTTTCTGACAGCGTAAGCTGCTGAACTTAGCCGTCCTGCTAGAGATGTTAAATGAGGACCCCATTGTAGCCTTGAGTCGAGTGTGATCCCCAAGAAAACCGTTTTATCGACAAATTCTAGCTTCTCTTGATTCAATACTATCTCACAATCACTACTCTTGACGTTTGGTAAAGAAAATCTTAAACACTTAGTTTTATTTCCATTTAGTACTAAATTATTAGCCGTGAACCAATTTTAGACCAGCAGTAGGGCGTTATTTACGTCGTCAAAATTTGAAGCACGTCTATCTACCTTAAAAATTAAGGAAGTATCGTCAGCAAATAACACCATTTGTGGTTGATTTATTAATAAATGGAGTAGGTAATTAATATATACTAAAAAGAGGAAAGGACCCAATATCGAGCCTTGTGGAACGCCCATTTTTACCTTTAAACCAAGTGAATTGACACCATTTATTGGAACTTGCTGTTGTCTATCATTTAAATAAGATTTTACTAAACTGAGCGCAAGTTTTCCAAGTCCGTAATGCTCAAGTTTCAAAAGCAGGGTTTCGTGATCGACGCATTATTTATATATTGAGAATTTGAGCCCTCCAGCATTTTCCAACATGAAGCTTTGAGGGTATAAAAGTACGACGAAACGCTTTAAGAAAATATACGCAGTCTGCGCCTGCTTTTTGTTTTGGGACCGTGTCCCCAGATCCCAAGAAAAAACTTGACGTTTTAGTTGAAAAACACGTTTTCATATACTCCACACTATTTAAAGATTTACCAAGTTATTTTAAGATCACAGACTTCTTATAGGTTTTTCTATTCTGTAAGTAATGAAGTTTCGTTTCTTTACTTTACACGACCGTGTTAATATGTGTACCAAAGGATAATGCCAGAAACTCTATACAACTTTGCCCAACTCAAATCAAAAAATCATTTACAGGCCTGCAATATGCAGTATCTTACAGCTTATTTATTACTGTTAACTAAACATTTGTCCTAATGCCTGTAGAACTTGCGGTTTCTGTTAAAATCTTAAAACAATAATGAAATTGATTATAGGTTAGGTGCAGTTAATAATTGTTGTAAAGCGATTTAAACAACATATACATTACGCATTATCATAATTATTGTAATCGTAATATGAGTTTTTATTTTACAGGTATTTAAAACATTTTTTTGTTGTGTATCATGAGCAATAAGTGACGCAATAGGAAATTCAGGGATTGAATTCCTTTTATCATTGGTTTGTAATCGGCAAGTTCTACTGAAAAACAAAGTATTGTGAAATGGTCCTTTAATCATTACAATTATTTTCATTAATTGGCATTTCCTGTAAATAGCTGGGGCAGGATCTGGCGTTGTCATTTGAACTTAATCAGTCCTGTAGATTCGGTATTTTTTGTCACTGACTTATTTTTGATTTTGTGATGTACTTTCGAAGTCGGTCGTTTTTCATTTTATTTTTTGTTTTGTAGTAATGTACTATAAAGTGTTAAATAAATAAACTTGGTCTACCATGCGGACTATTATACATGTGATGAATAAGGTGACTGCACATTTCCTATATAGTTATTACAAAAAGTGATTCGTCAGTGCATGACTGATTTCAAATATTTGTTCAGTACTCAACGGTCCATGAAGGCCAATGCTTCCATTGCGCATCGTTAAGTTTTTTTACTTAGTAATTATCCGTCAATTTAAACGAATCAAGTCAGAGTTCAAACCGAATTGGGAATGTTTTAATTTTGAACGCATAGAATTCGAATCTAGTGCGCAACCCCCATAAAAATTGTACCTACCATGACTACTTCGGACCGACGCGAGACGTTTCTCGAATTCTCATCGGACCCAAATGATATAGCCACGATAATCATTTTCTGATCGCTTGAACGATATGCTAGTCATAGTATATGATATCATCCATTGATAATATCTCCCTGATTTACATTACATATACTTTTGCATACGTATCATAATAATATCCACAAAACAATGTCAACGAGGCCAATGTCAGTACATAGCGTGATATCGAGTAATTAGATCTGCGAATTTACATAAAAATTATGTGAGACTAGACAAATCCATTTTTAATATTTTTGGAAATTACAATAATTGTTTGTATCCATACTGTATGGTATAAAATGTAGCGCTTGGTTCTACAGGCATCGAGTCCAGTGGAGAACTTCAGCACAATACAGAAGAATCTTGGTAAGGAAAAAAAGTTTTGATCACTAAAATAATATATTATTTAAGATCATCATTTTTTACCTCTTGGTGCCTCTTGCTACAGTAGTACAAGGGTCCTTACCCAATTTGTTAACAAAATAAGGTTGAATTTGTATACTTTCTTTTTTCATCAAATTTATTCATCCACAAAATCATCAACTAAAAATTCGAAGACTTGTGATGTGACATCTACCAACCCGCACTGGGCCCTCGTAATGGTTTGCTTATCTTTAACAAAAATGGTGCCAAAACCAAATAAATATAATAAAGTGATATTAGAAGCCCAAAAAGTTTTTAAAGGTTCATTCATTTAATAAATCGTACATTATTAGTCAATAAGTTTTAAGAGGATCAGTTTCATTTTTCCATTTTAATAATAATATGTACTACCTACTTCAGAGTCAACTAAATATGAACGCCTTACTGATAGCTGTGTTTGCCCTGGTTGCACCCAGTGCACTGGCCTACGATGAAATGTACGACATGACGGACGTGGACAAAATTCTGGCCGATGATGCGCAGTTCACCGCGTTCGTCAACTGCATGTTGGATAAAGGAGACTGTTCTGTGAAACATTCTGCCGATTTTAGAAGTAAGTACACACGTGGCGAAATAGTATTGATGCCTATTTGTTGAACAATAAATTTCTTGCTATTTATGTTTGGCATTATTTCGTCTCATGCCGATCGGCAAACTTCGCCCAGCATGTGAGTGACTAAGCCTTGCTTAATCATGTTCAGGTCCATTATGCACAATGCTAGCTAAGCCGAGCGGCTTTTTCTCGAACATATATACCTATCACCAAAATTATTGTATTCGGTTTTGCCGCCCGGCTGTGAAGAATCATGCCGAGCCTAACATGTGTGTAGCACTCTAAAAAACAATAGGCACCATGCTCATCACCATGGTTATCACTTGTGACATTTTACGTTTATTAGACCTCATAATCGCATGTTCATATTTCAAAAGATAGCCGTGATTTATAATTCTCAATAGGTTGTCAATAAACAATTGGTCGACTTGCACCGCATTAGAACGTAGTACAGAGTTTCAATAGAAAAAGAGTAGTTTAGTTACCAATGACGTGCAACTTACTTAAATCGATGATCTATACGAAATCGCACGCATCATGTTGTGCCATGAGTAAAGTACCTTAGTTTGCTCAGTGTTTTGGCTATACAGATATATAGTATTTCAGAAGAAGTTTGCGGTTTGGTATTTTGTGTTAGTAACATGTAATTACCAAGGAGTAGTTAGATTTTACATTGTTTTATGAGATAAAGATAATGAAAAAATACATAAAAGACTTATAAACACTGCAAACTATTGTTTTTTTATAATAATTAAAACAAGTAAGATCAATAAAATATATAAAAACACAATTGTGTTTCAGACAGCAATAAACAGATTACACGGTAGATCAATCGTTTAATATTTTTTATATGTGTAAAATGTTTTTGTAGCCACCAAACACTTGACTTTCAGTTTTCCTGAAGAAAACAACTACTAAATACTGTTTTTTTTTCTTCGTATTATTTTCAGAGCTACTCCCAGAAATCATAGCAACATCATGCGCAAAATGCACAGCCCTTGAGAGGCAGAACGTCAGAAAGACTGTAATGGCCCTCAGTGAAAAGAAACCCGATGACTTCATCCAATTTAGGACTAAGTTCGATCCTAAAGGAGAATATGAAAAGAACTTCACCGCTTTCGTCACTGGAACAGATTAAATAGATTGTTATTAAGATGAACCGAGTTAATCTTTCTCCCAGAGAATCTGGGGATTTTGTTAATGGAACCGAGAATTTAAATTATGCGGAGCATTACAATAGTTAATACATAAGTTGCAAGTTTTAAACGTTTTTTTGCATTTTCTGTACAATCCATAACAAAACAATCAACTCAGCCTGTCGCAGTCCACTGCTGGACATAGGCCTACCCCAGGCTGCGCCAAAACACCCTGTCCTCTGATTTTCGCATCCAATCGTTCTCAGCCACCTTTTTAGGGTCGTCGGCTTATCTAACTAGGCGGCGTCCGACGCTACGCTTGCCGATACGCGGTCTTCACTCCAGAACTCGTGTGCTAAACAAGCCATCGGTCTTTCGATAAGCATGACCAGCCCTTTGCCACTCCAGTTAGCTTATTTTGCAAGCCTATGTCGGTAACACCGGCTCCTTTTTGGATAACTTCATTTTTGATTTTATCCTTTAAAGAAACTCAAAGCGTAGCCCGCTCCATAGCGCGCTGAGCGTTCTGGAAATATGTGGACCAGTCCGACTGTCAATGTCCACGTTTCGGCATCGGATATCATACGGATAGGGCGCACTGGTTGAAGACCTTAGTCTTCAAACATTGCGGGTTGGCAACGAGATAACTTGACGAGTCCATAATACAACAGATAGTATATACTGGAATAGTATCAGATCAAGTGCCGTCTTATGACGTATTAAAGCCATCACAGTTTTAGTGCAATAGAGAGTTATGGAGCTATAGTTACAGCACAAGTAGTCCTTTTTGCTAGTAATTAATAATGCCTATAAAAATTCATAACGGATACATCTACAAAACTTCCGTCAGTAGTTTTGCCAAATTCGATGGCTTGTTTACATCTATGGTATCAACAGAAAACCTGTTACACAATTTTGACACATAATCTCTAATAAATGCTATAACATACTGATTGTTCAACGTTAAAATTCAAGTCGTAACCTAATCTCAGCGACAATAAATGTCTAAAACTTGTCAAAACTTGGCTTAATAGCCAAGAGCCTCAACCAACACCTGAGGAGACTCGTTGAGCAGCTAAATCAATGAAAAAAAATGTTATTGATTCTGAAAGCGGTACTTCTGGACACGGATCGCATTGTTAGGAGATTCCTCTTTCTGGAGAACTTGCTGTCGCTGAGATCGTAGCTTGGACCATATTCCCGATACCGGTAAGCAACTATTTTGTATTCTAATGTTTAAGAATATAATTTACATGTTTATAATGAAATAAAGGAGATAATATTTCAATGTACCCGTATTTTTCTTAAACACAAAAAAACTGTTCGTTGGTAAGCGCATGATTTGAAAACGGCGTCATCGATTGCGCTTTTTTAAATGTTCGTAGTAAAACGAATAAAGTTTATATGGAATGAAAAACTGGTAAAGTTTCCCGAAGAATTTTGAAATTTCGGAACTAATCGTAGTTTTTTGTATGAACAATGAATTGTTAAAAATTGGATAGGACAAACGTCTGTCGGGTCAGTTGGTGAACGGCCAAGCCATACATTTTGACCAAAACGTTAGGTTGGTAGAGTTAGGCCTTGCAGAGTTAGGGACATTGAATCATGGCGACCTACTTTACATGAAATCTTTTTGGTAGGATTTTATTTATTTTTGTAGGGTGCTCTATTTCATTTTAGTTTAGCGGTGATGTTGTACTGATATTAAACAATTCTAAAACCATACAACACATTGTCACAAAATGTGTTGTATGGATAAAACACAGTAAAACTATAGCGTAAACGCAGAGGAATTCGAGAAGGAAACAAACGTACACATAGAAAAACACCGACAACAGCAAAGATGTTTGACATCTTGTCATCGTCAATTCACTGTCAGTATAAGAGCGCGCGACTTTTGACACAACTGCAGAAGACGTAACCTAACAGGGTTGCCATTACATGGCGATTAAGTTATCGAACACAGATCAGGAAAATCGATTTCTTGAATTACGTCTATAAATTCTTTATGTTATTCTTTTCTGAATGAAAAACTGGTAAAGTTTCCCGAAGAATTTTGAAATTTCGGAACTAATCGTAGTTTTTTGTATGAACAATGAATTGTTAAAAATTGGATAGGACAAACGTCTGTCGGGTCAGTTGGTGAACGGCCAAGCCATACATTTTGACCAAAACATAAGGTTTAGTAGAGTTAGGCCTTGCAGAGTTAGGGACTTAGCTGTACATCAGACCTGATAACTTTTTAACAATGAAAGTGTTATGTAAATCATGGCGACCTACTTTACATGAAATCTTTTTGGTAGGATTTTATTTATTTTTGTAGGGTGCTCTATTTCATTTTAGTTTAGCGGTGATGTTGTACTGATATTAAACAATTCGAAAACCATAACCATTACTACTAGCATAGTCGGGTAAAAAAGAGTTCACTTACACGCCAGCATAACTTTCATCATAGCCAACGAAAAAATATGTATTTAAAAAAACACGCTTTAAAACGCACAAATAATTTAAAGTAATTAAATTGTTTTGTATTAGTTCTTCTGATCCAATGATTAAATCAAAAGGCTTGGAGATTTTTTGTTTTATTAATTGGTTATAAAAGAAGAACTAATACAATTTAATTTAATTATTTTAAAATTTTTAATGCGTGTGAACTAAGTGTTTTTTTTTAAGTACGTATTTTTATTTGTAACTTTTTAGTCTAGTATAGTCTTTATTTAGTTGATAAGTCTTAAAGTCAACGAAGTGATGACTTAAGTGGTATACTAGGAGCCACTGAAGAGTTCCACTATAACCTCTTGGTTCCATCATCAGACTATCGTTACCAAGCCCAATCTATTGGACTCGACAAAACGTGTGCGGACTCATAGTAACACCAGTATGACTAACATGATTTTTTTTCCTGTTTGTCACACTGCTATTTTTTTCTACACCATTTAGCACGTATTATCAGTAATAAAACATTTTTTTTGTGCAATTGGATACATCGAGTTTATAAGGGGTCTATATACAGGGGGTTTATATCGGGTCGATCAAAGAACAATGTCAGATGTCCATAGCAACTTTGGCTCAATATTAAATTGTCACGGACAGTGAAAATTCTTACGTTTTTTGTGCAGTTTAATGTGAAAAGCTTTTCTGTGATTTCCACTTTTACACTGAACTTCTATAAAAGAAGTTTTTCAGACATTTTAAATTGGAGGTTATGTATTTTTACAGAGAGTAAATTAAATGCAATTTTATCCGGAACGCATTTATACCACAATGAATAAAACGTAGTTGATAAGACATTGTCACAAAATGTGTTGTATGGATAAAACACAGTAAGACTATAGTGCAAACGCAGAGGAATTCGAGAAGGAAACAAACGTACACATAGAAAAACACCGACAACAGCATAGATGTTTGACATCTTGTCATCGTCAACTCACTGTCAGTTTAAGAGAGCGCGACTTTTGGACACAACTGCAGAAGACGTTACCTAACAGGGTTGCCATTACATGGCGATTAAGTTATCGAACACAGATCAGGAAAATCGATTTCTTGAATTTCGTCTATAAATTCTTTAAAATATACTGCATGTATCTATATTATACACGGTGAACGTTTTATTAAGGTAAAACAATAATAATAAAAGACAACTGTAAGGTGGTGAATAAAAAGTAAAGAGTAAATCACTTTAATTATAGAGAATAATGGATTACAGTGTCAGAACAGGTGGCACCTGACACTTTTTTTATTTAAAAAAGCAAACCTGTCATTCAAGAACATTAATATTAAAAAGATTACTAATTAAAATGATTTTATTTTCGAAAAGTTCTCGAAAAGAAATAAATATTGTTTAATAAGTGGGATTTTATATTTAAATTATTGTAAGTAAAATCTTTGTGTCCGTTTGAATTTAGTTTTTAAGTTGTGTAGGCCGAAACCAATCATTGTCCTTTGAAATTTGAGGCTCTGACTTAAAGCGGCAGATGTTTATTTTACTATTGGTAAATTACAAAAAGCATGTTTATTAACAAGTTCGGCAGTAAAAACCGAGTAGTAAACTAAATAAAAGTGAGACATAACAAAACACAAACGAAACTCTACGCGTTCAGCACATCTAAAACAGTGACAAAACAGAGTTATGGAATATTGACACTGACAGCTCTTAAACGTTAAATTTAATTGGTAAAATCGGCACTTATTTACCAACCACCGAAAAACTAAATGAAATTAAACTACTGTCCGTTAAGTTTTTGAACTGATCATAATGTCCCCAATGTAATTTATCAGTTTTTACATTCTCATATTTTTATATATTATGTTTACTTATCTCGAGACCATTGAGTTCGGATCAAACACAACAACCAGCAGAGGCCCCTTATACAACTTTAAATGAAATGGCCCCAACCGACGCGGCGACGCCTATCACTGTATGCACTATGTAAGTGCACCTAAGGATAACCCCCGGTTATAGTGCAGAAATATTCCAGCACATGGAAACAAAAGATATTGGGCTATCGGTTTGGGTAGCTGTGGTTACCAGGACAATCGCGGTGATCGGTTATGATCCCTGCCAGCAAGCACGTATTTCTTCAAGGACGTCTGGTAGCCAATTAAAGCAAAAAAGAAGGGGAATTTATGTTTATAATCGGTATTTAATCCAGTCGATCAATGAAGGCAAGCCAGAGATGAGAAGCAACTTCTCCCGGGAGATCGGGTCCGTAGGGTCTCTACTGCCCAACAGCTCGTCACAAGTTGCCCTGCGGGGTTATGTTTATTAAAAGGCTGTGGTATCCCACTGTAGGCAAAATTTCTCTCTACACTCATTCTTCTTCTCCATATTCAAAATTTCTAAGTATCAGTTATTATTGAAAGACGGAGATGGCGGGTAAGCTTGTTGCTCATACCGCCATATCCGTGTGGTCCTACTGCGATGTCGCTTGTCAATAACATGGACCCATTGGATCGTGAGTTTGGCGCATTGGTGGACAGATCGAATAAATAAATATTAAATAAATAATTTACTAGCCACTGAATAGTTCCACTGACCACCCCCTGGCTCCATCATCAGACCGTCAACACCAACTACAACCTATTGGACTCATCAAAACAAATCGTATGACCCAAAATTCAAAGTTATTATTAGTTACCACTGAACAGTTCCACTCATTATCAGACCCTCGTTCCCAAGCCCAATATATTGGAATCGTCAAAACGAATCACATGAGCCCAAATTTGAGCAGTTCACTAGAGGTTCACTATTAGCCACTGAATAGTTCCAATGTCCACCTCCTGCCTTCATCATCAGACCCTCCCCAAACTATTGAACTCGTCAAAGCGAATCATATGAGCCCAAACTCGAGGGGTTTCCTAGTAGCCACTGATGAGTTCCACCATCCAACTCCTAGCTTCATCACACCAAATCATACTACATATACATACAACATTTCATTTCGATACGACAATTAGAAGTAGATTAAAAAGGACTTCTATGATTTTATTACAATTTTAGTAACAAGTGAAGCTAATAAAAGCGTGTTAGAAAGACTTTCGTCTTTATTGTCAATTAATGTGCCAATCTAGCTTTCATAATAAATGAAAGCATTTATATTTTACAAGTCTGCTAACTACATTCAAACTGAAACTCAAATCATTTATTTCAATTAAACCATTTACAGGCACTTTTGAATTGTCAAGGAGTCGGTCAGTCAGAAATATGAAGCTAGTTGCCCATTCCAAAGCGTAGTAGGTACCTATGGAGAATAACGGGCAACAAACTCCATGGACAGTTTTTTTAATAAATATGTTTTTACATATATCTTAGTTACATCGATTAATGTTGACACTATAAGTGAGAACGATGTACAAAAAACCGTACACGTTAAAAGCGTCCAGAGTGCATCAAAACATAATTAAAAACAATCCAGCTAATTAATTATTAAAATAAGCCGTGGCAGCTAAGAGATGACCAGTCCCAACTGACGGCGCCCGTTCACGAACATGACGCATGGATCAGCACCATTCAGCTCAACCATTTTGAAGGGAGCTAAATGATCCGACACACGCGCCACCGTCAGCGAGACATTTGAGTGAGCATGACATACTATCAGCCGCCAAGGCACATTCAAGTCAATCTATGACATTACCCGGTAAATGGTAGCTCTATAGTACAAAGTACTCACATCTGTGATCTATATATTAAAAAGGAGATTGAGTTTATATAATGCAAATAAATTCTTACTATCTTCAGCAGCTTCAACAGTGTTTCAAATGTCAATTAATTATTTGTGGTGTGGAGCAGGACCGGCATTAAGCCAGACATTTTTATCAGTTATGTAATCCTCAACCTATAATATGCCTGCCTGAATAGTGTGCGTTTGACAAAGGATTTGAATTTTGTCTCATTCAGTTGAAGTATGTGGGGAGGTATTTTATTATAACATTTTAGACAGTACCCCATAAAAGATGAGTCTACTTTAGCCAGTCTGAAACCTGGTTGAACTAATAGGTCCCGATTTCTAGTACTATAATTATGTCTTTCACCTCTTTTACTGTAAAGATGTAAATTTTTTCTTACGTACATGATGTTTTCATAGATGTATTGACAAGGTACAGTCATGATGTTAATATCCTTAAACAATTCACTTAGAGAATCGCGCCTGCGGAGATTATATATGGCTCTGATGGCTCTTTTCTGCAGAATAAAAATAGACTCGATGTCTGCAGCCCGTTCCCAAAGTAAAATACCGTAAGACATGATACTATGAAAGTAACTAAAATAGACCAGCCTCGCGGTATCTACATCAGTAAATTGACAGATTTTTCTGAAAGCGTAAGCTGCTGAACTTAGCCGTCCTGCTAGAGATGTTAAATGAGGACCCCATTGTAGCCTTGAGTCGAGCGTGATCCCCAAGAAAACCGTTTATCGACGAATTCTAGCTTCTCTTGATTCAATACTAACTTCTCTTGATTCTATGCGAAACTGTTGGCGGATCAGACTGCAGTAATATCCAAATTAGCAACTGATATTGGGGAAATTAAGACTCAAAACACCAAGATACAAATGTCAAATGCGGAAATTTGCAAAACAAATGAAGAGATTGTGAAATCAATGTCGTTTATTAATTTACAATTTGATGAATTGAAAAGAGAAGTCGAAGATCTAAGAAAAGAGCGCCTGGAACAAAAGTTGCATATAGAGAATCTGGAGAAAAAAATACTGGATCTGCAATATAAGTCGAGGTCATCCGGAATTGAAATCCGAAACATACCGCAATCAAACACAGAATCTGGTGACAGTCTTATCAAAACAGTCTGCAGTATAGGCGTAGCTGTTGGTGTGCAGATAGCGGAGTCTGAACTACGGGATATTTATCGTTTACCCGGGAAATCCCCCACTACTCCCGCCTCTTCACGAACAATAATTGCGGAGTTTTCTTCTGTCCTGAAAAAGCAAACACTTATATCTGCTGTCCGTTTATACAACAAAGACAAAGGAAAGGGAGACAAAATTAATACTGCACTGATCGGTATCCCAGGAACGTCCCAACCAGTCTACGTCGCGGAGCAGCTGCCGGCTAATATTAAGAAACTTTATTACATATCACGCGAGTTTGCTAAAAACAACCACTACAAATTCTGCTGGATTTCCAACGGCAATATATTCTTGCGCAAGAAAGAGGGTGACAAGCAAATTCTTATTCACTCGGAGAAATGTCTGCAGGATATCATAAACTCAAGCATGTGACTCGTGAATTTTTTAAGGAATTATGTCAAATCTGATTTTAAATATTATTTTGATTCCCTGCGCTTTTTACACACACACTTTTACAGTGAACTGTACACACAACTCGATTCAATGCAGAACACAATTCACTACGACAAATACAGTCCTCCACCACTCACACATCAGTATACTCACTATTATACTTTTATGGCACTCAATAATCACCTGTCCCAAAACACATTACATAAATATACAACTCACAAATACCCCAGTACTACTCGTTTATCTGCGACGCACACATACCCATCAATGCCTTTTTTGTGTATATTCTTAATTACAAATGGCTAACATCATTGAATTAAATGAAGAACTGGAGTCGATACAATTGGCTAAATCATTTATCTGTTCTCCGGAGCAATGCAGTTTATACCTCCCTAATCATAACAAGGCAATACAAATACTACATTTAAATATAAGAAGTGTAAATAAACACTTTGATGAGCTAACAGTACTCTTATCCACACTAAAAATCAAATGTCACATTATAGTTTTAACAGAGTGCTGGCTAAGTAAAGTAAGTAAAATTCCTATTTTAAATGGTTATACATCACACTACACTAAAAACACTAGCAATCAAAATGATGGTATAATCATATACACTGATGACGCTCTAAACTGCAACATAACTGAGCCAGTATTTATGGATGCCAGCTGTCTGATCTGTTATGTAAAAAATTTACGTCTCATTGTGTCGATCTGTCATAAACTACTGTATCCCAGTGTGGGGCGGTGCCTCTAAGACGATGTTTCTAGCCCTCGAGCGAGCCCAAAGAGCTGTTCTGAAGGTTATCAATAGGAAGCCTTTTAGATACCCAACAAGGCAATTGTACTCAGAATGTCAGGTCCTTACTATACGACAGCTTTTTATACTCACATCCACTCTGAGAAGGCATCGAACAGTAATCCCGCCTGTTAATACTGATAGACGCAGACATCCACCACCTTGCCCAAGTGTCCCACACAGCACACAATTTGTAAGGCGACAACATTATGTCTTAAGTTTTATATTATATAACAGACTGAACGAAAAAACTAATATAGTAAAGCTTAGCAGTCATGAAGCCAAAAATAAATTAAAAATGTACCTACTTCAATTGGATTACGAAGATACTGAAAATCTAATAACCCTTCATGAATAATCCTACCTACCACACAAACACATACATTTCCTCACTTACTTCACCACTACAACATTCACACACATTCCTCTATTTCACCATTACACACATACCCACATCCACACCTCACATCTCCAAACTCACCAGCAATGCCTTGCACTCTTCAATGGTACTTACTTAGATGAACAATATATAGTAGTGACACACAAATCTTATAATATTTATATGAGAATGTCAATAGCTGAACACTATCCCCTGAGATACAGGTTCCCGCCTAGTTCAGGGGCTAGGGTCAATTCCTTGTGCTCCTTATTGTGATCACCACAAAAAATTGTTTAAATACTAGTCATGTACCTATTGTATACTTATAACTTTTATGGTGAGAAAATAAACTATTAAACTATTAAACTATTATTAATACTATCTCACAATCACTACTCTTGACGTTTGGTAAAGAAAATCTTATACACTTAGTTTTATTTCCATTTAGTACTAAATTATTAGCCGTGAACCAATTTTAGACCAGCAGTAGGGCGTTATTTACGTCGTCAAAATTTGAAGCACGTCTATCTACCTTAAAAATTAAGGAAGTATCGTCAGCAAATAACACCATTTGTGGTTGATTTATTAATAAATGGAGTAGGTCATTAATATATACTAAAAAGAGGAAAGGACCCAATATCGAGCCTTGTGGAACGCCCATTTTTACCTTTAAACCAAGTGAATTGACACCATTTATTGGAACTTGCTGTTGTCTATCATTTAAATAAGATTTTATTAAACTGTGCGCAAGTTTTCCAAGTCCGTAATGCTCAAGTTTCAAAAGCAGGGTTTCGTGATCGACGCATTATTTATATATTGAGAATTTGAGCCCTCCAGCATTTTCCAACATGAAGCTTTGAGGGTATAAAAGTACGACGAAACGCTTTAAGAAAATATACGCAGTCTGCGCCTGCTTTTTGTTTTTGGCACGTCTTGGCGGGGGTTCTACCGTGTCCCCAGATCCCAAGAAAAAACTTGACGTTTTAGTTGAAAAACACGTTTTCATATACTCCACACTATTTAAAAGATTTACCAAGTTATTTTAAGATCACAGACTTCATAAAGGTTTTTCTATTCTGTAAGTAATGAAGTAGATTCGGTATTTTTTGTCACTGACTTATTTTTGATTTTGTGATGTACTTTTGAAGTCGGTCGTTTTTTATTTTATTTTTTGTTTTGTAGTAATGTACTTTAAAGTGTTAAATAAATAAACTTGTTCTACCATGCGGACTATTATACATGTGATGAATAAGGTGACTGCACATTTCCTATATAGTTATTACAAAAAGTGATTCGTCAGTGCATGACTGATTTCAAATATTTGTTCAGTACTCAACGGTCCATGAAGGCCAATGATTCCATTGCGCATCGTTAAGTTTTCTTACTTGATAATTATCCGTCAATTTAAACGAACCAAGTCAGAGTTCAAACCGAATTGGGAATGTTTTAATTTTGAACGCACAGAATTCGAATCTAGTGCGCAACCCCCATAAAAATTGTACCTACCATGGCTACTTCGGACCGACGCGAGACGTTTCTCGAATTCTCATCGGACCCAAATTATATAGCCACGATAACCATTTTCTGATCGCTTGAACGATTTCCTATCAATAGTCATAATAAATGATATCATCCATTGATAATATCTCCCTGATTTATATTACATATACTTTTGCATACGTATCATAATAATATCCACATAACAATGTCAACGAGGCCAATGTCAGTACATAGCGTGATATCGAGTAATTAGATCTGCGAAATGACATAAAATTTATGTGAGACTAGACAAATCCATTTTTAATATTTTTGGAAATTACAATAATTGTTTGTATCCGTACTGTATGGTATAAAATGTAGCGCTTGGTTCTACAGGCATCGAGTCCAGTGGAGAACTTCAGCACAATACAGAAGAATCTTGGTAAGGAAAAAAAGTTTTGATCACTAAAATAATATATTATTTAAGATCATCATTTTTTACCTCCTGGTGCCTCTTGCTACAGTAGTACAAGGGTCCTTACCCAATTTGTTAACAAAATAAGGTTGAATTTGTATACTTTCTTTTTTCATCAAATTTATTCATCCACAAAATCATCAACTAAAAATTCGAAGACATATGATGTGACATCTACCAACCCGCACTGGGCCCTCGTAATGGTTTGCTTATCTTTAACAAAAATGGTGCCAAAACCAAATAAATATAATAAAGTGGTTAGTATTTATTTTAAAAAGTGTGCTTCATTAGAAGCCCAAAAAGTTTTTAAAGGTTCATTCATCTAATAAATCATACATAATTAGTCAATAAATTTTAAGAGGATCAGTTTCATATTTCCATTTTAATAATAATATGTACTACCTACTTCAGAGTCAACTAAATATGAACGCCTTACTGATAGCTGTGTTTGCCCTGGTTGCACCCAGTGCACTGGCCTACGATGAAATGTACGACAAGACGGACGTGGACAAAATCCTGGCCGATGATGCGCAGTTCACCGCGTTCGTCAACTGCATGTTGGATAAAGGAGACTGTTCTGTGAAACATTCTGCCGATTTTAGAAGTAAGTACACACGTGGCGAAATAGTATTGATGCCTATTTGTTGAACAAAAAATTTCTCGCTATTTATGTTTGGCATTATTTCGTCTCATGCCGATCGGCAAACTTCGTCCAGCATCTGAGTGACTAAGCATTGCTTAATCATGTTCAGGTCCATTATGCACAATGCTAGCTAAGCCGAGCCATATACAATCTTCCTCGTCGCGAATCTCTCAGGGAACTATTTAAAGGGATTAATATTATGACAGTACCTTGCCAATTCATTTATGAAAATATTATGTATGTAAGAAAAAATCTACATCTTTTTAATAAAATAAGTGATAGACATAATTTGAATACTAGAAATAAAGATAAAATAGATCAACCATTTTTCAGATTAACTAAAGTACATACATCATTTATGGGGTACTGTGTTAAATGTTATAACAAAATACCTTGTGATATATTGCAATTAAATTAAAGAAAATTTAAAATTCGTATAAAAAGTACACTTTGCAGACAAGCTTATTACAAATTAGAGGACTATATACAAGATAAGAATACTTGGAAACATGATGGTCCAGCTCCATAGGACAATCCCGTCTAGACAAAATCACACTGGTTGCTAATTTAATTTTTTATTTTTATTTATTTTACTTACTCACACACTGACTTATTCCTAGTTAATATTTTAGGAAAGTCATATATTTTTACAGTGTTTGTAAATATGTGAGCACAATGTACCTATCGCGTCATTCATTTATCTGCCTTTGCTATATTTTTAGTTCTTCTTACCACTTGTGGTATAGTATTTTGATTCTTGGTGCATCGTCTTCGCATATAAAAATATAATTAATGTATACAAAATATTGTAAAATATTTTAAAAGAGTAACGGTGGGGTTTCTTGCCACTTCTTCTCCATATGAAACTACTTTTTGGAAGTGGCGCCTAGAATCAGTTATATTTTTATTGTAATTTTTGACGTTCAAAAGTGCCATTTTATGGGCCTATTTGAAATAAATGCTTTGACTTTGACTTTGGAGCGGCTTTTTCCCGAACATATATACCTATCACTATAATTATTGTATTCGGTTTTGCCGCTCGGCTGTGAAGAATCATGCCGAGCCAAACATGTGTGTAGCACTCCAAAAAACAATAGGCACCATGCTCATCACCATGGTTATCACTTGTGACATCTTTACGTTTATTAGACCTCATAATCGCATGTTCATATTTCCAAAGATAGCCATGATTTATAATTCCCAATAGGTTGTCAATAAACAATTGGTCGACTTGCACCGCATTAGAACGTACTACAGAGTTTCAATAGAAAAAGAGGTTAGCTTATACTGGTTCAGTTACCAATGACGTGCAGCTTACTTAAATCGATGATCTATGCGAAATCGCACGCATAATGTTGTGCCATGAGTAAAGTACCTTAGTTTTGCCAGTGTTTTGGCTATACAGGTATATAGTATTTCAGAAGAAGTTTGCGGTTTGGTATTTTGTGTTAGTAACATGTAATTACCAAGGAGTAGTTAGATTTTACATTGTTTTATGAGATAAAGATAATGAAAAAACTACATAAAAGACTTATAAACTATGCAAACTATTAGTTTTTTTATAATAATTAAAACAAGTTAGATCAATAAAAAAAATTAAAACACAATTGTGTTTCAGACAGCAATAAACAGATTACACGGTAGATCAATCGTTTCTTTTTTTTTTCCAAATGGTTTTTGAATGCAATGTGTAAAAATGTTTTTGTAGCCACCAAACACTTGACTTTCAGTTTTCCTGAAGAAAACAACTACTAAATACTGTTTTTTTTTCTTCATGTTATTTTCAGAGCTACTCCCAGAAATCATAGCAACATCATGCGCAAAATGCACAGCCCTTGAGAGGCAGAACGTCAGAAAGACTGTAATGGCCCTCAGTGAAAAGAAACCCGATGACTTCATCCAATTTAGGACTAAGTTCGATCCTAAAGGAGAATATGAAAAGAACTTCATCGCTTTCGTCAGTGGAACAGATTAAATAGATTGATATTAAGATGAACCGACTTGATATTTCTCCCAGAGAATCTGGGGATTTTGTTGATGGAACCGATAATTTAAATTATGCGGAGCATTACAATAGTTAATACATAAGTTGCAAGTTTTAAACGTTTTTTTGTATTTTCTGTACAATCCATAACAAAACAATCAACTTAGCCTGTCGCAGTCCACTGCTGGACGTAGGCCTACCCCAGGCTGCGCCAAAACACCCTGTCCTCTGATTTTCGCATCCAATCTTTCTCAGCCACCTTTTTAAGGTCGTCGGCTTATCTAACTAGGCGGCGTCCGACACTACGCTTGCCGATACGCGGTCTTCACTCCAGAACTCGTCTGCTAAACAAGCCATCGGTCTTTCGATAAGCATGGCCAGCCCTTTGCCACTCCAGTTTGCTTATTTTGCAAGCCTATGTCGGTAACACCGGTTCCTTTTCGGATAACTTCATTTTTGATTTTATCCTCTAAAATAAACTCAAAGCGTAGCCCGCTCCATAGCGCGCTGAGCGTTCTGGAAATATGTGGACCAGTCCGACTGTCAGTGTCCACGTTTCGACATCGGATATCATACGGATAGGGCGAACTGGTTGAAGACCTTAGTCTTCCATCATTGCGGGATAGGCAACGAGATAAATTGACGAGTCCATAATACAACAGATAGTATATACTGGAATAGTATCAGATCAAGTGCCGTCTTATGACGTATTAAAGCCATCACAGTTTTAGTGCAATAGAGAGCTATGGAGCTAAAATTACAGCACAAGTAGTCCTTTTTGCTAGTAATTAATAATGGCTATAAAAATTCATAACGGATACATCCACAAAACTTCCGTCAGTAGTTTTGCCAAATTCGATGGCTTGTTTACATCTATGGAATCAACAGAAAACCAGTTACACAATTTTGACACATTATCTATAATAAATGCTATAACATACTGATTGTTCAACGTTAACATTCAAGTCGTAACCGTATGTAAATTGATAGTATTTTTGACAGATTGAGTCTGAGATTAAAATGCGAACGTTCATAAAAATACGGGAATTTTCCCTAAGATTTATAAATAAACTGAGTATCACTCCATTGGCTACTAACATTGACACGCGAGACCTCGATCTCTGCTTAAATGCCTGTTACTTTAATGTGTTGGTAAAGAACAGACGCATATATTTACAATTGCTAGCGAGGTACGGCGCATATGTATCAGTTAAATTATTTTGCGTTTGAAGTCAGTAGAGTTAATAATATCACGATATCAATCTAGATTATGGTTTATTACACAAGACTATGAATCAAAACACTGGGCACTTTGTTCAAGTAGGTATATAAATTAGTTTCTTTAATTTTGCTTATTGATAAAAAATGGAGATAACTGATTATACCATTAGGTTAAGAACTGTATACTTCATAAATCAGTATTCAATATTCAATCTTTTTTTACTAACTAAATTGAAGAAAGAGAAAGCCAAAGGTACTCAAACTTAACCCAACAGTTACGAAAACCAAATACCTCACAGGCAGAAAACAGGAAAGGGTCCTATAGAGCCAGTGACGTGAAACGCATGGCATGATGCGGAACGATTGCGTTGTGTTGAAGATTATGTGACGGGCTTACACAATCCATGAAGTTACATCACAGTGCAACGGCGTAGGCAACTGGCAACTGGCGCAACTAGCCACGCCGCCGCATCGCCGCTTCGGCGGCCCTGCCTGACACAAAAACCCACATGCAACTAGCACAATTACAAAGTTGTTAATAGCACTTTCATAATTGAAAAGTGTTTTTGTATAAGGTATGACACATTTTTTTTTGTATATTTTTTGCCCGCGGTTTCTTCCGCGTGGTGGTCGGAAATTATCCCATGGGAAAGTACTACCGGAATCAAATGCATCTTACGTCCTAACCTAGGTAATGGTCAAGCCAAGTTTCATCTGAATCTGTTCAGCCGTCATAGGTGTGAAAAGGTTACAAACAGACAAACAGAGCTACATAAACATTTATGATATAAAAGTATGAATTTAACTTAAAGGATAAAAGCATAACGATATCAGTGAGAAACAAAACATATTATCATCAAATATTTAATTAAAAATCAGTCAACATCGTGGTATTTAAATAAACAACAAAACAATTTATCGTCCGATTACAATCTTAAAGCCTACGTATAAATAAAATCACAAGGATGAAGATCCCGGGACGTAGAAAAATTTGAGAACTGCGGGTCGAATCCTGCAGGAGATGAGATTGTTTTAAGTATTGCAGCATCTTAGAGAGCTGTTTACAGTCCGTCCAACTGCAATTCTGGCATATTATTTGTAAAGTTTAGGACCCTATATTAGTATCTTAATCTAAATTAGCTCATGTTGAGGCCCGGTCTAGTTTATTAGCTGCTTCCTTGGATGAATTTGTCGAAGTTGGCCCGGTTCTTGCCGCTGGGGTCGTTCTTCTTCACCAGGTCGTCCCACTCCTTGGGGTGCTTCTGTTGGATCGCCTTAATCACCTTCCTGATGTTACCCTTCTGCTTTTCAGTACACTTGGCGCATACTGTCTCTATTGCTTCGGGGAGAGTCTCTGGAAAGTTAATTTCATGATTAAGGTTTTAAACAGATTTTTCAAATTCGGGAGACTTTTTCATAATTATTTGCGTAAGGCATAATTATAATGCACTTTTAAGTTTATCTTGTTAACAGTGCAGCATATTTTTGTCTTTGTGTCCAACACAAAAATATAATATTAATAAAAAATGCGACTTTTTATAAGGAAAATACACCAAGGATATGAAAAAATCTGCATCTGTAAAGGTCCATGATGGTACTATGACACTACCGCAGGATATTTTCCTTCTTGAAAACCTTGACCTCGACCCGGTTTGTGCAAACAGTTTGAGTGGCCAGTATTGGGTTTATCCGGAGTTACGTAAATATGTATTTTATGCCACGCCGCATTCATGTCAACACCTTCGCTTGTTAATACAAAAATATATCGATAGTCTAGTATTGCTTATCATTTAATTATTATGGTATAGTAGCCTGTTTATAATAACTACTGTTCGTGTTTTGGGTTTAAGCCCATGACGTAGTTTGTTTACCTTTGCGAAATAGAGACACACGAATGGATTAATTATAATCATATCTCTAGTGACAGAAAGTTCCTGTACGAAAAATACATGATTTTATGCTTAAATTATAATGTTCACTTACTTTTGAAATCTGATCCTTCTGGTGTACACCGTCCTTTGTCCAAGAAGCAGTTGATGTATGCCTTGAGGAGTCTGTCGTTGGAGATCAAGGTCTCCGCGTCAAAGTTATCATATTTAGCGTTGTACTTGTCAGCGGCGAATGCCCCCATGACCAAACACGCCAATACAATCAGGACCCTCATTGTGATAGTTTAATTCTGGAAATAATCACCGAATTTTATTCTTCTCTTCAATTAATGAACTTCGTACGCTCACAATGGAACAAAGAATGTGCTTGTCCCGAATGGTACCCAAGCGATACAATCTATTTAGCGAGTCGTTTCCATGGACATTGGACAATCACAGGACGTGTTTAGAATGCGAATGAGTAACATGTCACACGAATTAGATGCGTAAATCTCAAACATTAAAGATATTGATTCTCTGTTGATTATTACAAAACCAATGACTTGAATCAATGAATTGAATAAGTAAAAAGCAAGTGGCAATGAGATATCTATAGTTATCTCGTAAAGTCAAAAGGTCACACAGCTTATTCACAGTATCCATATCACAAGTCACAAAATAATTCGTCACTGATTGCAGCCTGCAGTTCATTCACCCACCTTTTACTCTTTATAATCGACCTAAAGAACTAGCGTTGGCAGAAAGCGACAGTGCTTTATATTGACGACGGTATACCCACTACCTTCATTGGCACATGGGTCAACGCTTACGTAGTCATAACAGTCAAAATTGAACCTTTTACTAAACGTATAGGGGTTTTATTTAAATGCCCGCACAGTTTTGGTAAAACCCTCCCTGTATTGTTGGTGAAATGTTAATGGGTCTGCAACTTGTCATTATAATCAAAATATATCATAGATGGTTGCGCTACCGGGAAAATTAAGCAACCTCAAAGTTTTGTTTGTCGCTTGTACAAGGAAAACGATGCCATATTTATTTTATTATTGCTTGTACATTTTGCTGTTTTTAGGTTTATTTGTTGTTATATTATCGATGAATGTTATGGATAAAGATAGGTTACATTCGGATCGTATAAGAAAATAAACCAAAAGATTTGTTCGATTATTGAGCCTGGTATATATATGAATGTCAGAGCTAAGTCTTCATCTGGCTCATGTTTTATCTCTTGGTATTAAGTGTTCAGAAAAATGTTTGTGTACATATCGAGGTGTCTAATTTTTGCATTATTTTTATCCTTAATGTTAATGTTTCCATGTGTAGCTTTCCTTAAACGAAACCACTTATTCAATATTAGAAGAGGTTCTTGATGAGTCAATGACAATAATAAACTGAACACAAAGAAATCGACATCATACTTCTGAACTGAACACAAAGAAATCGGTATATCTCAGTACATTTACATCACTTTGTTATGCCATGGTCATCAATCAATAGATGTAAATATAAACAATTGAGTCTCGAAAGTTCCTCATTTTGAATAATTGGATTTGCAAAGTTATTATAATACTGAATCTGCGAAATAAGCTCTATTTGCTAATACACCTAATTAGGGTATTTTATACCTTATAGGTATTTTATTATAGGGTATAATTAAATCTGCGAAATAAGCTCTACTTTCTAATACACAATAGGTCATTTGAAACTTCATATTTATTTTATTACAGGGCATAATTAAATTTGCGAAATAAGTCCTAATTTCTAATGCATCTAATTAGGTAATTTAACACTTTATAGGTATTTTATAGGAATGTATATTACTTCAAAATCAACCGAAGGTTGAGGGTATTTGCATCATTGATCTTTAAAATAGACAGACGGTCAAAAAATCGTGACGACGACGTGAATAACGGTCCAAGTTTGGTTTACGGTTAATAATTTGGTACTAAATGAAGAAAAAAAAAACTAAATGCACTCGATTACAATTACCTAATGTTAAAGGTTGCGAATGTGACAACACATTGAATGGAGAAAAACTAGAAAGATTACAACAAAATAGCTCGTGATAAATTGCAATTATAAAATAAATAAAAAAAACTCTAAAAGAACACTGTGTAAACAAGCATTTTACTAATAAGAGGATTATATCATAGATCACAAGGACAATCAGTAGTGCTATTCTGTAACCATCTAAGTGTAAGTGAGCGTGGAGTGAGCTGTCAGTGCCACTGATGGTAGGGATTGACCAAGGCGGGATGACACTGACTGCTCACTCCACGCAAGTCTTCACGGTGAGATTTTTATAGAATCGACATGCTGGAATCTAGTCAAAAACAAATTTATGACATTGATTTTACATTACCTAATTACTAAAACTCACACACTAAATTATTACTTGTTTAAATTTTAGGAAAATAATCTACTTTTACAATATTTGTAAATATCTGAGCACCATATCGTTATATAGATTTACCTGTCATTGCTTTTTATTCATTCTTTATACCTATTGTGGTATAGTATTTTATTACAGGTTCGTCGTCTTCACATGTAATTATTGTATGTGTACTGAGCCATACAAATTTATATTAACAATATCTCACTCTCTGGTACAGCCATTCAACATACACACGCTCTGTACAATTATGTTAATAGCTGTGGAAATAATCAAAAAATTCTGTGTAGTGTCTAAAATTAAAAACAAATGTAAATAGTTTTGTCTGCCAGCAAACCTCAACAACGTACATGTAAACAAGATATTGTAAAACATTAAAAAAAAGTGACGGTTGAGTTTCTTGCCCATTCTTCTCATTACGGAAATAATGCAGGTCAGTAACTGTCAGTAACTGTCAAGGTGTGCCGTGTGTACTTGTTTCCCGAAACCAAGACGTCATTGCTCAAGATTTCCTTGAAGAGTAGGAGAATGGTACTAAAATGATTTCGCAACTTTTGATAAAATCTCCATGTTTTGGTAGGTAGGTATTATGGATGATGTCTAATATTAGAAATGTTCGATAAAATTATGATATTTCAAAGGAAAGAACCTGTGAAATTAAATAATCTAAAATATCTGTAAAATCAATGGAAAAATGAAGAACCTACACGCTTAAAAAGTAAATGGCGCTAGTATGGAGTTATAAGGTCGTGACGTCACTTCTACGATATTACTGTCTCTATACAACAGTTATTTTAAAACGTTTAATAATTAATAGTTAATAATTTGATCTAACGACAACAGGTTAGATATGAAATTGCGACAGCTTTGAAAAAACATGTCATAAATTATGTTATTGTTTTAATTCATAAAATGATTTTTGACATTATTTTCTATGCGGTATGGTGACGTTTAATTATCATCTTACAATAGTGTAAGACACGTTAAAAATTATTGTCCATCAAATTATAGTCAAGTGCGAGTCGTATCTAATTTTTTGGTCGTTTTAATAAAACACATTTTTCTAAGATGTTTTAATCATACTCATCCATATTACTATTTTCACTGTCCATTGAATAATTTACAATGTGTCGGGTTATCGGTTGTATACTAATTATTAGTAATTATACAACATTCTTTGGCAACAACAATAAAAATAAGAAAAAAACAGGTGTTCCAAACAAAAGAGCTATACTAACATGACCAAATGTATAGAACACGATAAAAATTGTAATGATATTTCTAGAATAGCGGAGTTACCAACACAATATTTATTCTCGTGATTTTCTCTGTGTAAACAAACTGCCCCGGTGTGCGGTAAAATTTCTAATCCTTTAGATAAATGTACTTGAAAACCGTAACGTGGTAACCGTATAACTCAGTGCCCATGTTCCAAAGCAAGTTCGTCGATGACGTATCGTATCTTTGTCGGTTTGGTACTTTTAACATGTTGATAATATCTACTTGCATCTATGCCCTTTTTGTTTTGTTAAATAGTCCGATGGGACGGCAATCTGACATGACCAGGGGCGGTCGAAAAATATTCTAAATTAATTTTGATGTCCTAAAATGATTGATTCGATAAATTATAGCTGAGACAGTAGTTACGTCACTTGACAGTAAAGTAAGGCAATTGTTCCTTCATATGCATAATCAGCCTATAACGTTTCCACTGCTGGGACACAGCCCTCCTCTCTATGAGAGGTAGTGAGCCGTAATCCACCACGCAGGCTCAGTGCGGGTTGGTAGATGTCACATGTCTTCGAATTTTTGGGTCTAGGACATGCCGGTTTCCTCACGATGTTTTCCTTCACCGTTTTGAGAGCAGTGGTGATGAAATTATTTACACAAAGTAAAGCGCCTGCTTGGGTTCGAACTCATGACCTACAACTCGTAAGTCGGGACCGTTACCACTGGGCCACCACTGCTCTATGATGTTTTCCTTTACCGTTTTGAAAGAGGTGGTGGTGAATTAATTTACACATAGTAAATTATTTAATCACCCAGATATTTCCACTTCTGATTGTGATATCGGCGATATAATATTTAAAATCTTCAACGTCATTGCAATAAGTTAATTATAATTAGATAATTTGTATAATTGTCGTCATGTACCTACCCATGATTATTGTGCAGCTAAAGCAGTTAAAAGTATGTATCTGTCATAAGCTTTGAAAGGTGAATCACTAGCCTCATAAATTGCCTGATTTATAATGAGTGAATGTAACTTATGATACGTTAATTTTGTTTATTTTCCTTTGGTAAATAAAGATGTTTAACAATGAAAATAAATGTATATATAAAACGTCAGCCGCAGAAATTAGTTCGTCATACCATCATCGTCTGTTAAGTTACAATAGTATGAAACTGTTTTCAAAAGTTGTTGCCCCTCATCTACACCGATTAAAACATAGCTAAGATTCTTAGCTCCACCGCGCCGCATAGTCGAATAATCACCGACAATCGGGATTGAGACTACATTTAATTGTGCATAGTACTGCGGTCGTAAGTTTGGCAATTCTTCAGGCTATGCCGGTTACCTAGGTGCGGATCTCTTCATTTCTGATTCGATCACGTAAGGAAACTCATTCAACAATCATTGCTCCATTGCCTTTCTAGTCAGAACCTTAAAGACATTTCAGTGCAGCGGTGAACAGTTTCGGAGAGATAACGTCTCCTTGTTTCACATCTCTCTGCAGAAGGATAGGTTTCGAGGTCTGGTCCAGGAGCTGGACTGACATAGTGGCGTTTTAAACACTTCAGCACCTCGATGCACTGATAGTCGATCTGGCACCGCTGAAGAGACTGCAGTAGAACCCATGTCTCGATCAAATCGAAGGCTTTCTCGTACACCACAAACACAAAGCAGAGAGGCAGGTTATACTCTTTGGTCTTCTATATAACCTGCCGCAGAGTATGTATGTGGTCTTCGGTTTTATGCCTTTACGAAATCCGTCTTCTTTGGTCTTCTGTATAACCTGCCGCAGAGTATGTATGTGGTGTTCGGTTTTATGCCTTTACGGAATCCGTCTTCTTTGGGGGGCTGGAAGTCATCAAACCTGCTCACGAGACGGTTCGTGATGGCGCTTGAAAACAGCTTGTAGACACGGCTCAGAAGTGAGATGGGCCTATAATTCTTAAAATGGCATTGCCGACCTCCTTAAAGAAAAGTATCGCCAAACCCTTGTTCCATGCCTGCGGCGTTTTGCCCTCGAGTATGACGGAGTAAAACAACCTCTGGTGGGCCTTAAGAACGGGTTTTCCGCGGCCTTTAGGAGTTCGGCCGTAATTCCTTCATCACCCGGCGCTTTATTATTTTTAAGACAGATTACATTAAATTATTACTAAATCTAACTGCACTAGCAGTTACATCTACAAATAGTAGTTTAAGAATAAATGATAGTAGTTTATGAATAAGTTTATACTGTATGTACATTAGTAAAAGAGGAAACTGTGCCAAATATCGAAATTAAAGTAAATTTGGTTATAACGTATTTTTACCAAAAAAGTGTCTTCCATAAAAATACCTTTTTACGATATGTATATATTTTAGTTAATTAACTAAATCAATGGAGTAGTTAGTAGCAAAATGTTAACAGCACTCGTATGATTTGGTGATCAGACTTATAGTGCTGAATTTAACGTCACCAATTATTTGATTTGGTGATTTAAGTAATCTCTATCAACAGGATTGTCACAGGTATTGTGATTACTGAGAATATCAGTTTGTGCTAAGCATTTATTTTGTTGCCCTGTAACCATTTGGTTTTGAATACGTTTCACTATTTTACTCAAGTTAAACAAACATTATCTAAAATTTGACAAACAAGATCTACAACCGTACCCACACCAGAATGGCTTCACTTGACTTGCGTCTTTTAACAATGTTCGTTAGCACGATATGTTATGTTTTAATTCTTAGATATACCAGGCCACTCAGAAAGTATTGAGAAAAAAAGTTTCATTCATGAGAGACTGGCTAGTAATAGTCTATTTTAAAAGGGGAGTAAAAATTGGCACGTTCCGTTTTCAAAATTTCCCTCCACATTGTTTGTGAGGTAATTTAAATTGTTGTGTCTCATAAAAAAATGTATCTGCACCTGGAACATTTTCGCGTTTAGGCAACCGTACATCGTTGGTATAACGAATTCAAGCGCGCAAAACTAACTTTGGTTGCTGAAGAAAGAAGTGGGCGCCCTTTGACGGCTGTTACGGCAGAAAAAGTGCTAGCAGTGTAAAAAAAATATCCAAGACAATATGCGAGTTACGTATCAAGAGATTCAACACATACTGCTTATAGGTTGGATCGTGAAGCCGGCACGAAATTCTACACGTGCATCGTCGCATGAGGAAAATAGTTTCACGCTGGGAGCCGCACAATCGCACCAATGCTCAGAAGCGGGCCCGTTTGGAATGGTGCCGTGATATGATCAAGAAATTTGAAGCAGGCTCGTCTCGGCGTCTTTACTACATCATAATAGGTGATGAGTCTTGGATTTATAAATACGATCCAGAAACGAAGCGCCAGTCGACGATTTGTGTGTTTCGAAACTAACCAACGCCTACCAAAGTGAACCGATCTAGAAGCGGGTAGAAGATTTTGATCGCGAGCTTTCTCAATTTGACTAGCTACTTTGTGTCAATTCCTTTACGGAACCAAAGAAACATCAACGCCGAATGGTATACTACCAAATGCTTGTCAGAAGTTTTATCTGTTGTGAGCAACAAGCGACCAAACAGGGCTTCGCAGGTTACTGCTCCACCACGAAAACGCTCAAAGCGAGGGACTTCCTGGACAGCACGCCGGTCAAACTCCTGCGTAATCCTCCTTACAGCCCTGACCTTGCACCGTGTGACTTCTTTTTATTCCCGAAAATTTAAAATCTGCTCGAAGGATACAATTTTCGTCCCCGGAAGATACGCTGTCAGCGTTCGAGCAGGCTGTAAACGATGTGTCTACGGCGGACTGGAAAAAGTGCTACGAAAACTGATTCAGACGCTGAAGCTAGTGAAGAGTACTTTGCAAAGATTTTATAAAAAAACATTTACCTGTGGAACATTTTTTTATGCTCGCAAAACTTTCTGAGTGACCCGCGTATGAGAAATAGGAATAATTAGCGACAAAATTCGATTAAAGCGTTTGTTTTTAAATCTTAATTATTGAGCTAAATATTTAATCAAAATCAGAACCGAAGTAAAACTTAAATAATTATAAGTTACTCTTAGCAATTGTATAAAGCAATAATTTGGTGTCACTTTATATGATGTGTAAAAGTAGCAGTGCTAATGGGACAAGGCGAAATCCGTGTCCAATCCGAGCGGATTTAAGTACGGATATAGTTCAGTGTGGCTTTTAGAGGACTTTTTAAATGACATACGGACGTACGTGTGTATGTCCGTATGATTAATCGACTTTTGTCGCTGACCGTACCTACTGTAGGACCCCTACTGCTATATGCTACGACAATCTAAGTCTGTTATTAGGGATTTAAAATAATCCCTTATACGTATTAAAACAGGTACTTATATAGGTTAGAATTGAGGGTTCTGAATCACGGCTATAGAATGAGGGGTTCTGCATCACGGCTCGAGCGCAGCGAGAGCAGGTGATTCAGAACCCCAATCCTAACGTACTTACTTGTTTGTCAGCACTGTTTCATATTTTCCTTTAGACATATATATATTAAATCACGTCTCCTTCCCTTCCTTCCTTCGGGAGTAGGCAGAAACTATAGAATATCACCTGCTACGATCCTTACATACTTTTTGCTTCGATGATGTTCATACATCACGCAAGTACACGCACTTCTACTGCAAGTACTAAGCACCAGAACTCCTGAACTTTTTCAATACTAAATAAGAAATAGTTTTATCTCCAAAATATGCCAATAAAATTTAAAATATTCGTGCAGGATGTTTACAAAGGGCATTCAAACGAAACTACTGCAGTACTTACATAAGTGCTTCACCAAACGCCAAGTGGACACTGGAATTAGCTCAAGCATTCACGATAGCCTTCTCGAAGGCTTCATAGTACTTATTCTTGGGGTCAAGCTTTTTCATCAACTCCTCGTACGTCTCCGGGAAGAACCTCTTGAACGCGTTGAACGTCTTCCGGGCCAGTCGGCGTTGTGACGGCGTGCACTTCTTACACGCTGTTGATACTACTTCGGGCAGGATCTCTGAAATTATTTGAAATAACTACATGAATGGTTGAACCACATGAATGCACAGGTTAAAAATGTTGTTGTAAAAAAATACAAGGTTACACTCGAAGTTATATATACAAAAAAGGTTATTTACATAATATATTCGTGGTATTTCAAGCTAAGTTAAATGGAAATTAAAAGAGCATAAAAAGGCAATGGTAAAAATAAGCTAAAATAAACGAAAATAAAATTCTTAGAACTTAAAACATAAAGTACTATTTATGAGTAATTAATTTAAATTCCTTAACTTTAGTGTTTCTTTGAATTGCAATTGTTTGTGTAACACTATCTTTTAGTTTTGTCTTAATTTCCATTGACACACACATACATACACTCACGCCTTCTTCCCATGGGGGTAGGCAGAAACCACAGAACGCCACCTGCTTCGATCCTTACATACTCCTTATGCCTCGGTTTCGTTCATACATCTGGTCATACACGAGCACCGGTTGCGAGTACTATGCACCTGACCTTTCTTAAGAACATCACCAATAAGGTCACTATATGTCTTCCTAGGGCGTCCGCTCCCGGCGTTTCCACTCACATCTGCCTTGTAAATACCTTTTGTTAGTCTCCTTTCATTCAAATTGATAAGAGTATGATTAGATGGTTACATCTAATCACGCTCTTATCAATTTTTGTCACTACATCTTCTTTTATACCACACCGTTGCCTTATCACATCATTCCTCAGCCTATCATTCAAAGTCAGACCACACATGCTCCTCAAGGAACGTATTTCCACAGCATTTGATATTCTGCTTTCATGCTTCTTTTGCCACACCTAACATTCACTTCCATACATAAGCGTAGGCACCAGCACACCATTGCGAACAGATAGTCGTGCCTTTTTGGACATAAACTGGTTGGCCACAACTGCATGTGTAGCACCTATTCACTTTATTTCCCGCATTCACTCTCCTTTCCACATCTCCATCATTTTTTCCATCTCTTGTAAACAGACTCCCCAAATATACGAACTCACTTACTTGCTCCACACTCTTATCATTTATTTTCACATCACACACCGATACATCTTCTTCTCTTTCAAACACCATGACTTTTGTCTTACTTACATTTATATTCATTCCTTTCACCTTATATGCTTCATCCACCACAGTCACCATGTCTTGCAACTGTTCTGACATTTCCAGTGAACTTAGATGAAATCCCTAAGATAAGGTATTTTTGCATTTAAATTAATAACTTATTTTATATAAACAATTGCCAAAAATATTATGTATCTAAATAAAGATATCGATGTTAATAAAACTATGACTTAAGTTTTCAAATAATTATTCGCTGAAGTAAAAAAATAATTGCAAAAATACTTCAATTAACACAGTTAAAGGAAAATAGAGAACTATATTAAGATAAAGTTTCACAGCGAGTAAGCGATCACGATTGTATGGACCTTGTCATTTACGGTCTCATCTCCAATTTGTGATCAGAAGAATAATCGAGCATTCAATCAAGCCTAATCAAGAAAAGGTGTTTCTTTGAGAATCTCCGACATAAGTGTTGACTTCTAAAACATTAATTACTGATGAACTCTTATGGTAAACCCACTTCTTGTACAATATCTAACAATATCAAAGCAAAAACCAATATGGGTTTTCCCATATAGCTAAGTAAAAAGATATCCGAACTTAGAACGAGTTCTGTTGCGCCAACCTAGGTCCATATTAAAGTCTAGAATATTTTACATTTACGTAATATAGTTATAACAAGCTGTCCATGTTAAATGATGCAAGAGGTGTGATAACTGTGAGAGCTTGGCAGCCAAAACTGTTTTCAATCTGAATGTAGTCATCAAAGATGTCACAGTGTGTGATGAAGAGCTAAAAATAGAGAAAGGAGGCCAAAACTTTTGAAAGTTGTATTGTGCTAAAGATGAAATGCTCTAAATAGGGTGTGATATGAGATGAGATAGTTTTTGCGGGGGCCTGGTAATCTGTCACAGGTTTTCCTAGTGCAGTCACCAGTCTCTCACAAAGGATTTATTCAGATGATATAATCGTCATATTATTATATCCATGGCGCATTTGAGGAAAATAAATAAATGTTCTGATTTTCCACCACCATTTTTGTACCTATGTCAGTCATGATTTCTGTCTGATATATTTTCTTGTTTCGTACTTTTTAGAGTGTGATTTTTCAATAGTTGGATTTCAGTTTTTGAACTTCAATTTTATTTAAAATAGGGGGTTATATAACAATATATACTTATTTGAAATGTGCTATATAAGCCCGCTAATTTGATACCCAACACGGCATCATTAAAAACTTTATGTTCATGGCTTTACGACTACTAGAGGGAGCCCTACTCAATGTAATGTGACGTCATGTATAACTAGCGGACAATCAAGACATAAAAACATACATACATCAAACACATACATAAAAATATACATACATCAAAGTCATAAACCTCCTTTTTGCTTCACTTTATTCGGGTGAAAAGAAAGCGACATGTTATGTTTACTACGTAGACCTCAAAGTTTATGGTACAGAAAATACTGCAGGATGACGATATTCCAGAAAAAAAAAACTTTCCGATGTAGGATAGATATTTGAAGTTCTTGCTGTATGACACACAATATGCAAGAAAAACAGCTTACAATAAGTTAATCTTTCAATGAGAGTAGGGCTTACGAGTATATAGCACATGAAGCGCTAAGGGTAAGTATTATTATGGGCACACAAATTATTTGATACTAGCGTCAAAAATCTTGAATTCAGCATCAACTTGTGAATTATGCTATGGTCGATAGATTATAAACCAACGATGTTCACAATCATACGTTGACTTATATACAGCAAAAGTAAGGAATGGAAAGGTTTTTTCTATCAACCCATAAATGGGTTTATTGATTAAAAAAAAAACGGGCACAAGATTTGTAAATAATAAACCAATTTTTTTTTGCGATCGATAGCAAATAAGAAATTAGTTGTGATAATTCAAATATAATAGGTATGTTATGTTTTTAAATTATACACTTCGAATAAGGAACCAAATGAACTGGATATTAAAACGACTATTACAACTATAGTCTTGCTATTGATTATAAAATCAATAGCAAGACTATAGTTGTAATAGTCGTTTGTATGTAGAGGCCCAGAAATTAGTAGCCGAGTTCAAATAAAACATTATAAAAGCATGACATTACAGTATTGCCAACTAAGCAACTTGCAAAATGAAGTATGATTTAGTTAATATTACTTACGTCTAAACGCTCTTCCTATAGGTGTGCACGGTCCTTCCCAAAGAAAACAGTCCAAATACTTCTTTAGTAATCTACTATTCTGTATTAAAGTATCAATGTCGTAATAATCCAATCTTTGATCGTAAAACTTCTCTTGAGCAAGCACCGTCACAATAAATAAATATGTAAAAATTAATGAAACTCTAAAACTGCATTTGTTTAAATCAATCATCACTGCAGCAGCTTTACAGTGGAGCTACGAAAAGGTTACGAAAATGGTGTAATGTCTACAGCAAATGACATGCATATCTCAAACGCTTCTATTTAAAAGCCTCTTCTAAACTGACCTTCATCAAACATACTATTTATAAGGAAGAGAACCACAAAAAAAATAAGTGCTTTATTAAATATTCAGAACAAAGTTCGTTTAAATGGACATACGGTAATTTTTTTTTTGTAATGCTTCCGAATGTAATATGAGAATACGGATATATGAAGTGATGTTTCCGATATAACTCGTCTATAAAAACTAAACGAGTCTGTGGACACTCTGTGCAGAACACTATTAATGTTTTTGTTTGACCATGGAGAATTACTATTAATCACTGTTTATGGTGCACAGTATTTTCCATATGCGTTTGATTTCTTTGTATGGTACCTTGCACATTGAGTGTAGTGCTATAGAGAATGGGGAATGATTTCCGCAAAAACCAAACAATTGACGTATTTGTGTCCGTCATTCTTGTTTTAAATTCCAGTTTCTATGCTAAACATTTTTTATGACGTTGGAGTCATTAATTATCGATAGTTATTAAGGATGCTTACAACGCAATTATAATTTCTCAAATAAAAAAAAACTAAATCTTAAGCCTAGTCAAACGTCATCCTAATTGTAACTAATATTATAAATGTGAATGTAAGTTTGTTTGTTTGTTACACTTTCACGCCAAAACAGCTGAACGGATTTGGAGTCGCGAGCAACAGCTAGTCTTTCGATTAAGATGTGTTAGAAATGGGAAAGAAATTAATCACAATATTTAAGAAGAAGATAAGAACGATTTTTACATTTAAATAAATGTAAAACCTTTATTATCTTCTTTTTATTCTTAAATATAAAAATCAATTGCTGTTCATTCGTCTCGCTAAAGCTCAGAAATAGCTCGACCGATTGTGATGAAACTTTGATATGAAGTTGTATGCACGCCGGAGAAGGGTTTAAAGGCATTGCAACGCAAGCCGGGCATTAGCTTTCAATGAAATAGCTTTCGTCTATTTTACTTGACAGCGAATGACACTCGTCAATGACGTTTGAATAAAAATTGCTATATTGTTTAACTTTTTTTACCATATGCGATTGTATGATAACTATGTGGTCAAACGATAATTTCGCCGTGGAGATTCGATAATTTGAATTTTTTGACTTAGAAACACTGCCTCCGATAATACACTTATAAATTTAGTTTCGTTTCACCAGCACTTAGGGGACACCTATAGTCCTAAGGGATCCCTTAAATAAAGGGGCGAGATTCGGCATCTTAGCGCTAAGTGCCACTTTATTTTGTTGTTGTACGTGCATATTCGTTGCGAAATGGACGACTATATGAACAGTTTAAAAGCTTTTATTATATTAACTGCTTCATGATGCTGTTGGGACTGCCGCGCTATTGTAGTGCGTCCGGTATGTTCGCTTCTGCGCATACCGAGGATTTTTACGCCATAATGCTCAAAAAGACTAACTCCATCTTGTCAAGAGCGCGGTCTAGTTCTAATGGCATCATAGGTACGTTGGTTGATATGTTCGACGCACCTTGGTTGTCGCACGCTGTGGAGGTGTTGGTCAGAAGACCCCACAGCTAACCGTAAAATTTTCTTTTTGTCGTTGTTTCTGTTTGTTTACTAACAATGGTTTTAAGAACAATTAAGAAAAAGTTACTAATAATTGGGTGTAGTTGCCATAAATAAACAAATATTTAATTTAATTTAAAATTAAAACTGTGGATTTAGTTACGAATCAAATTTTATTCAGACTGCCACATATCTAACGCGAAAGACCGGTGTTATTCACGAAATATGACAATCTGGACTTCTTCAAAAGATTTAGGCTCCAAGAACTGTGAAAGAATAGAACACTATTTAGAATATACAGATAACAGGTATGATATTTTAAATCTATTATAAACTCATAAAGTAGGTAGAGTAACTTGTTAACTTCCACTTGTTTTTCATATTTTGTGTTTTAAACACAGGTACCTATTTATCTTACACACTGGTGATTAGGTACATACGTATTTACATTAGTATCTGGGAACGTCAAAGAATATATATTACTACCTACACTACGACACGCGGATACCAAATTTGTATGCTTTTTTATATTTGCAGAAACAAGACAGTAATAATAAGAATAAACTCTGCCCCCGTTTCCTTTTTCCTGCCATAAAAAAAATTAAGGATCCAACATTCGAAACGACAAGACAAAACAATTTTACACAAACAAATAACCTACAAATGCGCAGCGGTGTCAACTCTTGTCATTATTTCTTACATCTTTTTCATTGGCAACAGCATTCCGCATTAATCAGGAACTTAACATGAATATTGGATGATATTAAATGTATCTAAAATTCAATAATTTTATCGTATTTATTAAATTGTTTTCTTTGTATTTTGTTGTTATTTTGCTTGAATCTTCATGATTAATCAATGGATTACAAAATTCGTAATTTCATAGAAAAAGAACGATCGAAAAACTGTCACTTATGTAAGTGGCCCTTACGTAGATGGGATACCTACGTAAGGGCCACTTACTGAAGTTAACACGGTGAAAACTTTAGGTGAGGGGCTGATTTAAGGAGCCTCTTTGATTAAGTAGTAAGGAAGTGTTTGAGGGAATGATGGTGAAAACGGGCATTAGAACTGTAAATGACCATACCCTGGTCTCTGACTTTAGTGAAAACCTGACGCAGATGATGCTCATGCGTCTTCTGGTCCTTCGTAAAAATCAAGAAATCATCTAAATAAGCATATGTCAAGCCCGAAGCGTTTGTCTGGCATTTCGAAGTCTGATTCAGTCATGATAGCAGTATTCGAGATGGGTTCAGAATGATTGGATTTTATTGTACGCTTTCAAAAAGTCAATTTGTAAAAAGGTAGTGCAGCCAGAGGTGTTGAGCATAGTCTTTAATGTGTCGTATTGGAATTGATCCTAAATGGTCCAAGCATTCAGAATTTTATATTAGGGCCGAACCGAAGAAATATGTGGGCCAGTCCACATATTTCTTCAGTGTAAGGTGAAGAGGTGACGACCAAGGTGACTCGGATAAACAACAAGCAACATAGACTCGAACTCTCCTTTTGCTATTTTAAATTTATCAGGGGCGAGGCGAGCAGCATACCGGTGGTCCAGTGGGTAGTTCAAATGTGGTGTACCTACCGTGTTGTGATTAATAGTGCGGTGATTATCATGTAAACGGGTGATATTGGGAAATTCCCTTATAATGTGGGTGTATGTGGACTTACGTCCGATAGGATATCATCAGAACGACGACCAGGCGAAGCCGGGGTTGAAAGCGTAGTATGGTTATCAATGAGGCATTGGTTCTTGCAATCAACAACTAGGTTATAATATGATAAAAATCTACATCTATTATCGCCCTTTGCCAAACGTAATTCGCAGGTAGTTTTATAACGCTCTTTGACTACCTGATCTTGGGATGACGCAGACGTCACTATCAGTGTCAATGAAGCATTGCATCTTCGTTCTTTGATTAGTCAAAAATAAGTGACCTGTGCCTTTTAACGACTGGCCGCAGGGCTTAAGCGCTTCCGTTGCGATGTCACCAAACATGAATAGGTACCAGCAGGTCGAAAAATATCCTATGATTTGCATTCAACCTTCTTGTAGGGCAACGTCCCCGACCGCTGCTTCCGACGGATCTATGCTTTGACCCGGACAGTTTATTAACCTGCGAGGCAAGGGCTTGCACCTGCTGAGTGAGTTTTATGATCTGTCCACTCATGTTGTCCAAATTGCTACCTGGTGTCGCCATCTGAATTGATTTCACTGCTTAAAGGTAAAATTCCGACACGGTATACATCAAAACCCGGGGTATTACTGCTTGAGTCTATACTATCGGTCCCTTGATTTGAAGTCATGACGGTCAGAGAGGTCACCAATGAAGGAGATGGATAGCAACGGTAGGAAATTAAAAATGGTATTAAAATGTTAAACTAATAAAATATTTTTCGTCTATTATAGTTGACAGCGAATGACATAAGTCAAACGAAACGGTGCAATAACTTCTAGGTCTTAAAATAATAAATGTGAATTTAATACTTGGCAATGGGTCCAGTTTAAGATTTAAAGAAATATTCTTATAATATGAAAATCACTTCTAACAACAATAAAAATAGTTACAGACCCGCGCTACAGAACCCACACATCATCACGTTTTCAAACTGAGAAATGGATAAGTTGAATGATTTTCTTCTTCCCTTGAATTTTTCACGACGTTTTGTAAGCAGTTGTATCATCATTTGCTCTGTAGCATAATCAGCCTATAACGTTCCCACTGCTGGGACACAGGCCTCCTCTCTATGAGAGGTAGTGAGCCGTAATCCACCACGCGGGCTCAGTGCGGGTTGGTAAATGTCACATGTCTTCGAATTTTTGGTTCTAGGACATGCCGGTTTCCTCACGATGTTTTCCTTCACCGTTTTGAGAGCAGTGGTGATGAAATTATTTACACGAAGTAAAGCGCCTGCTTGGGTTCGAACTCACGACCTACAACTCGTAAGTCGGGACCGTTACCACTGGGCCACCACTGCTCCTATCCATTTGCTCTATAATAAATAATATTGAGGTCATAGAACGTATCATAAGTAAAACAATTAGGTAGTTATTAGTAATGTGTATTCAAGCAGCTCTAATACATCGCCAAAAAATCCGGAAAGTAAATCAATTTGCTCATTTTTTTTGCCGACGTTTATTGCCAAAGGTCTAACAAAATTAAATGCCAATTCATCGTTTTTAGAGGTCAAACTGTGAGTCGACAAAAAACTGACAATCGTAATGATAAATTACATCGTCACTCACAATTAAGTATTGATTAACACTAACATTTATGACTGAAATATATTTATTTCAAGGAATTGCAAGTCATTCGAGATTGCAGACATTTGAAACACTTAAATTTTTTGATCGAGTTAATTACGATTTGTTAAAGCGTGTTATGAACCTTTTATTACACAATGAAATATTTTTTCTGGGTATTAATACAACTTGGCAATTTAACAATTGATTTAAAACAGGCAAGGATAACACCCCGTTAAGTAAATTTTTAAGATCGAGTTCTTAAGAGCTTGCGACGGCTGTTTCCAAATCATTGAAGTGTTTGTTTTCTGGATCAAACTTCTTCTTGAAGATTTCGTAGTCTGAAGGCAGCTTTTCCTTAAGTCCCACCAGGAATTGGTGGAAGAGATGCTTCTGGGCGTCCGTGCATTTTGCGCAGCTCGTGTTGATCGCCTCGGGGAGGTCCTCTGAAGAGAAATAATTAATTGAGTATAAATGATAATACCTAATAATAATGTTAATGTACGACTATTGTATTAAAGAACACGACTGTTTTACCCTGTTGTTACATAATAATACCAAGGTGTTATTTTCTTACTAACGGGCAAAGGCCTCTTTTCTTACATGTTACTCGTAGGTACACGATTTAAAATGGATAAGTTCGGTTTTCCCCACAATGTTTTTCTGCTCCGAATTAAGACGAGGCAAAACATTGCAATTACCTAAACATACAGGCAATTTAAAATTAGCAGAAGGCAGCATTATTTTAAGATAGCAATAAAATGAAAAAAAAAATATAAATAAGAGAAAATAAAATATTCTGTAACTTTTTCTTCTTCACAGGTCTTCGGAGTAGAGTCGACGTCAAGCCGGATTCGGGTGATAGGTGGTGGAGTTTTTTTTCGTTTTGTTCGCTTTAATACAGGGGTGGTTTGAAAACAAAAGCATAAGCTTGTATATAAATAAAAAACTTCCCATCACTTCAAAGTGGCTATTTGGCGAAGTTTTTTTTTGTTGAGCGAAAGTCGGAAATTCGGACGCTATTTTTGAAAGAAATTCACCCTGGGGAGACGCCAAGCAGGGACAGCTCGTAAGAAATAAAATATTATTATACCCGTGTTGCAGTGTCGTGGTGAGCAGTGATGGCCCAGTGGTAACGGCCGCGACTTACGAGTTGTAGGTCGTAGGTTCGAACCCAGCCAGGCGAATTACATTGTGTAAATCACTTCATCACCACTGCTCTCAAAACGGTGAAGGAAAACATCGTGAGGAAACCGGCATGTCTTAAAACCAAAAAATTCGAAGACATGTGACATCTACCAACCCGCACTGGGCCCGCGTGGTGGACTACGGCTCACTCCCTCTCACAGAGAGGACGCCTGTGTCCCAACGGTGGGAACATAATAGGCTGATTATGTATGTATATATGTTTGTATACCCGTGTTATAAAAAATAAAATACCCATGATTATTCCCTGTCACAATATTTCCTCTTATCAGCAATGCGGTCGCTATGCAAGAAAGTAAAACTACAAAGTTCATTGAATTATCAGTAAGTACTTAATTATGCTTCGGGTGTTCACATACCGCAAAATAACATGCATTTAGGTATTACGATAAACCTTATTGTTTTAGAAGCCGATTTTCGTGATTATTTTTTCATTTGGGAGAGGAATCTGGCATTTGGCAGAGGGCTCGCACGGTCGGTGGTCCCTGATAAATTGTAATAACTTTGCTTTATTCGTATTTGAGTCAGATAATACGTTGTTTGCTCCATTTGATGTATATTGATGACGTTATAAACCCGAAATTGTATTGAATTGATAGTGACACGAAATTGTGTGGGGTAAATACAACAACTACCAAATTAAAAACGAAAAAAAAGTAGAAAAAAAACTTAGTCAAAAAAACACTACACAGTGAAAAATAACACAAGTTTTGAAAGTCGTTGGCATAAAAACTAAAATACAAAACCAAAAGACACAAGATTTGTAGGTTGTGTGTTTTTTTTAAGTTTTTTTTTACACTGATGGTTTCCTGAGCCTATTTAAAAACTACCGTTACCGTACCGTACCGTAAACGTTGTGCCCGTGGGTACACTCATGTGGGCTAAGGACTAAATTATTAACATGAATTAATCAGCAACTAGCTGCACCCCGCGGTTTCACCCGCATACGTCTCGATTACGTATGGATATCGAGATAAAAATCTGAGTGATGGTCTACCCATGTGCTAAATTTCATCCAAATCCGTTCAGCCGTTTTAGTGTGAAAGCGTAACATACAATCATACGAAAAAATCAAAACGTTTCTCTATATATATAATAATTAGTATATATATATATATATATATATATGTATATTTAAATTTATTATTACATAGTTTGTCAGTCAATGTCATTGCTTATAATATATAACACAAAGTAGCGCATTGACGGACAAACACAGCCATTGGATAAACATTGCATTTTATAATAAGTAGGTGTGTAAGATTTGGCCCCAACTTACGACATTTCTGCAAAACAGGTAAGATAAGAACCGGTTCCTACAGTTCCATTAAACTGGCACATGTTTTCGATACGTACTTTTGAAATCGGCAGCGACGGCGTTACAAGTCACTGTGTCCAGGAAACAGCCAACAAAACCCTTGAGAGAGTCAATGTTGGCCACCACGGCATCGATGTCCAGGTCATCATTCTCAGTGCTGTACTTATCCTCAGCGTGGACAGCGGCGAAAGTCAGCAGGAGTAGCACACTGATAAACTTCATATTGGCAGCTTTGACCTTCTGTAAAGATCAATAAGTATTTTATCAATTGCAGAAATTAAAATGGAAACTTACATAATGTAGGCAAGGCGAGATTTGATGTGAATAATCATGACAAATTGTGGTTATTTTGGTAAAACCACTAGTAAAACACGTTCATTCTATTTATAATTATATAAGAAATAAGAAGACAAAATATAGAAGCCTTTTTGTGCGCACCGACAATAAATCCACCTTGAATGGAGTATTTTATTTAATCGCTTTTATGTGGCTAAACACAACATTAATAAAAAAAAAAAATTAAACCTTTTGCTTTTGGAAATAAGACTACTAGGAAACTTCGATATTCGTTCCGGTTATGATTTGATTTAGAAGTTCATACTATATTTAACGGGTAAGTATAGTATGAACTTGTACCTGTGAGGAAAACAAAATCTCAGAAATTAAAAAAAAAGTATTTTATTACTGTCCCACTGCAGAGCAAATGCCTCCTCTCATACAGAGGTACGAGCATTTATCACCACGATCACCACGCTATCTCAAAACGGTTTGGCAATTTCAGACTTATAATTTAACCGCAACTCCAGTACCCTAATTGCGTAATACACAGTCAATCGGAATCTGAATAGTTTTGAAACAGATTGCTAATCCATTGCTTCATAAGTTCGACAAAAATTCTGCTCAACAATGTAAATAACGCAATGAATGTTGTTGAACTGTCAAAATCAAACAGATTAGTCGTAATCGTTTACGAAAACGTGTTACGCAATTAGGCTGCTGGTTCGTCACATGTTTTTTCTTCACCGACGTCAGTAATGTTCAAGATAAACTCGCAAAGTACAGTCTCACAAATTTAAAAAGAATACGAAAATGAAATCGCAGCGACTTACCCTATTTAAGATTAAGAGCAGTGGACGAGTAATGCTCAGTGCAATGGTTCGGCCTTTTATACGTTCCTCTTTTGCCCACATATAGTTACAGATGTAACTACAATGTTCGTTGGATCTAGAAAAAAATACTCTGTATTGTTCTCACAGCAATAAGTAAATATAATTTTAAAAAAAACATTGCTTGAGGAGGAGTGATAAGAATATTGTATGACAGACTATGTTTCTAAGGTTTTGCATATAGCATTTTTTGATTTTTGAGATTGGATGAAATCATATCTTCCCATTTGCCCACGTAAAGTTTTTCTTTAAGTTTTTGTCTTTCAAGGTGATCTTGCAATTAAATGAAAGAAAGTTTAAAACTCATGTTAAAAAAACACTTTGTAATCAAGCATATTACAAATTAGAAGATTATATCCTTTATAAGAATGCTTGGAAACATGCTGGTCCTGCTCCATAGGACAATCTAGAGGCTAGACAAAACCATACTATTTGCTTATTGTATTGTATATTTGGTTATTTTTACTTTACTCACACACTTATTCCAAGTTAATATTTTAGGAAAATCATATATTTTTACAATTGTTTGTAAATATGTGAGCACAATGTACCTATCACGTGATTAATTTATATACCTACCTTTGCTTTATTTTTAACTTTTTTGTACCAATAGTGGTTTAGTATTTTTATTCTTGGTGCATCATCTTCACATATAGAAATATAATTCATGTATACAAAATATTGTAAAACATTTTAAAAGAGTAACGGTGAAGTTTCTTGCCACTTCTTCTCCATACGAAACTACTTTTTGGAAGTGGCGCCTAGAATCAGTTCTATTTTTAATGTAAATTTTGACGTTCAAAAGTGCCTTTTTATGGGCCTATTTGAAATAAATGCTTTGGTTTTGACTTTGACTTTGATCGACCCCATTTTTTTCTCCTGCAAATCGATTCTCAGAGACGGCTCACTCAACGATCACTTCACATATGTTTTCACGGTGAGATGGTTACAGAATAGCAGTACTGAACTAACGTACTTAGAACGATGTTCCCTAAAGGTCAATCGCCTCGAGGGAATCCAGTATTTGTCAAGCTCATCCAAATTGACCATCATTGTGATGTACCTAACCCGTAAGGGTGGTAAATTAGTAATGAGAATGGTATTGTGTCAGCAAGCACGGATCAAGTAGTATAGGTAGCATCGATGCTAACCGCATTACATTCAGTTAATTTGTAAGCTGGGAAGCATATCGCTTGACATCTGACGTGGTGTTCTAGGGGAGTGTAAAAACATAAGATATTTAAATTTTTAAACCCCGATATGTCCATTGGTCCGTCTGACCACGTCAGGGGCTGCGTCTTCTCATCATCAATAAATGCAGCTATCAGTTCAGACATATTTGTTCATTAATTTTTATAACGAACAAATTATATACCTACATGTGCATCAAAATTATTTTTAAACCATCCCGGTTTATGTTTAACAAGCGTCAGTCCACCTTATACCACTATCTTATCTTTCTCATAATGCCAACTGGTCAAAGTCTATGCTATGAATTTATCGTGTTTGCAGTGTCAAAAATACACTAATCAGAACAACACAAACAAACAAACAGCAGATGTAATGACTTATTGGAACAGTGGAATATATAAAAAAACAATAGTTTGCGTTTAAATGCAAAATTTTAAGGTGACCCATCCCAATACCTGTAATTTTAATGCTACCCACGTATCATTTTATTTATTTATTTGTGTGACATACAATATATGTAAGTATGCAAAGTTTGCCATTGCACTCGAGTTGGGATCGCAGGGTAAATTATGAAGCCGAGGGTGAAATGACAAATGCGCACGCGCATAAACGACGATTTTTGACACACTTGCAACTAAAAATTAATCAACTTTCTTTTAAGTCATAATTTATATAGTTAATTCGCTAGGAACGTTTTTAACTAAAAATTAAAAAAATATAAACCATATAAATTACATTTTTAGTTAACAAACAACATTGTTATGGATTGTTTACGCCTTATTTACATTTGAATAAAAATACAAAACGGGTTATTGCCTTCTCGGGTGTTGATAACAGTTTCAAGCCGATAACGCATACTAAAGACGACGTTTCGGAGGCAATGCTGGGGAATATTCTCCCATTCTTCCACCAGGGCCTGGGTGATAGGAGCTAGTCTGCGGTGTCTGTTGTCGATCGTGTTGAGATCAGTACTTCTTGATGGGCAAGCCATCAAGTTGATAACAACCTCCTTAAATAGTCTTTCTTGTACAACCCGGGCGCAGTGTGGCCGGGTGTAATCCTGCATCAGTATCGATCCATCAAACATATTTACTAAATAAGGCCCTGCATGCTCATTAAAGATCTTTTGAGAATATCTTTCCCCAATCAGCGTGCCATTTTCTATGGTCATTAGCTCTGTGCGACCTTTTAAAGAGATGCCAGCCCATACGTGTACAGATCCTCCACCGTATTACACATTTTCTGTAAAGCAAGCTTAAATATATTGCCTGTACACTCTTCGCTTTCGATCGGAAGTAAATAGTGAGAATCGAGACTCATCAGTGAACAAAACTTTTGCCCATTCTTCTTCATTCCATTGTATGTCTTCACGGGCGTAGCACAGTCTTGATACTCAATGCCCGCTCTCGACTTTGGGGCCACTGTCTGATCTTTGGGGCTTCAGGTTTGCTAAGTAAGTCTTTTTCTCGTTGTACTGTCACTAATGTAGTCTCTTCGGGTCTGAAGAAGCTGTTGCTGGACTTCAACTGCATTGAGGTGGTGATTTCTCAACACAGTGGAGACAAAATAGCGGTCTTTTCGGGTACTGGTCCACCTGGGTCTGCCATTACAAGGTCTGCTCAGACGGTTTGCAGTTTCTTCGAACCTTCACTTCCATGCCGGTCCGTTCTTATTGTTACTTTTGGTGGGTACCATTCCTGCAGTACGACGCATACTGATGCCTAGTTCCAGAAAAGCAAAAATTCTTGCACGTTCTGGTGATAGAGGCACAATAAGTGCAGGAGACACCTTGGCTTTTGAATCAAAATTCACTATTTTATTAATCAACAAATAAATGTAAAACGAAAAATTTTAAAGTAAGACAGCAATTTGAAAAGGAGTGTTTAAAAAGTCTTTTTAAGTCATTCCTTAAAATGAGGTTATCGACTACAAAGTTTTAATTTAAAAAAAAAAAATGTTGTTGTAATCCTTTTGATTTCGAAAATATATTTTGTGTAGTTTAAAAGTTATTGCAGTATTAAAAGTGTGGTCCTAAGTTTTGATGGCCAGTGTTTATCTTATCGGTATTCAATTAATGTTTCTTGGAATAATAAATACGGTTACATCATTTGAAGAGATACCTAACTTTATCATTAACGATAACAGGATGCTTTTTTGTTATTGAATATATTATGCAAATGTACAACACATATTATAGAAACATTATTTCGTAGGATAAAATACGAACACTTCCATCTTACAAATCAACATAGGTATTTTTGATTGAGCATGCATCCTTTATGCAAACTTTGCTCGAGGTAATTGTGATCAAGCGGTGTGACGGCTCACGGCGGTACATTGCCGGATGCATGGCTTATAGTTTTGGAGTTTGCGTGATTCTACCGTATGATTTTATATTTCAATGGGATTATGGCCGGTCAATAACCTAATTCTCGAGGACTTTGCCAAAGAAGATACGGTTCGGTTAGCATGCGGTAATCACAGCAAAAAATTAATGCTTTTCGCTGCTGGCACCCTTTCTATGTGTAACTCATGTAAGCTCCGTAAGTTCTGAGTTGAGCTACACGATAACTGACAAACAAATGCTAAATTGACTGGACAGGTCCACTCAATTTTGTGTGGTAAATTCCTCAAAAGACAAAGATGAGAGGTCAACTAAATGTCATCTCATATCCGTTTTGTTAAGCAATTTATTTAAATGTAAGTAATGTGTGGAAAACTCAATGACAAAAACAGTTCTAAAGATGAACCTACCTCTGTGACTTAATGTATTAATGACTAGCTCCTGCCAGCGATTTCGACTGCGTGGACTTCAAAAAAGTACCAAATCTACGTGTTATTTCAGGTTTTAAACTATCTGTGTGCCAAATTTAAACCAAATCCGTTCAGTCGTTCTTGTGTGATTGATTTACAAACATCCTACCATTAAAACTTTCACATTTAGGTAAAATATTAGTAGTATGAAGAAAATCGTCAGTAGGTTTCTTAGTTACTACATTACATTTAACTACTCAAAACTTAAACTAGGTAGGAAGTCCAAGTAATCCTTACTTTCTAACTATTATTAATATTAAATTAAGTTTGTTTGTTTGTTATGCTTTAACGCTAAAACGGCTAGAAAGATTCGTATGAAATTTGGCACACATAGACCATTACCTATGTAAGGACATATTCTTCTTTCATTCTGGATTGCAGACGAGGTCGCGGGCAACAGCCTGGTGTTATTAAAAATAATAAAATACCGAACGACTACCTACCAAAAAAATAACAAAAATTCGTTTGACATCTATACATAAAAAGCAAAATAAAACGGTTTATTCTGATTTTGATTTATTTCGTTATGGTTGTTAAGCATTAAAATAATTCTTAAGTTTCATAAATAAAAAAAGCAGCCACAGCTGGAACATCACAATTTTGATAATCCTGTCCTCTGTGGGATATTGTTGGAATCATCACAATATTAATTTACAACGCACCAATCCATTTGTATAGAGTGATGTATGAGATCAGCGCCATCTATTGGCTTGTTCGTGAACTATAATCAATCAATTTCAATCAATCAAGTCTATATTCGTAACTCAGCAAGTATTGCTGAAAGTTAAATAATAAACTACATAATTTGGATGTCGATAAAACGTTAAAGTTTAAAGGGAACATTTTTTTTATGACTTAGGTTTTAGTCATATTAACAATGGGCATTGGTGCCGATTCTCTTGTACACCGAACTAAACTAACTAAACTATCACAAAAATTCCTTACTTTTTACTATGAGAATCTGGAAGCTATTCTGCGAAAAAAAAACTCTAAATTTAAAAACAATTTTGATACAATTATAATCGAATTTGACAATCGCGAGTCCACGCGCTTTTTTTTTGGTTTCGCAACGTCTTTGTTAGAGCCGGAGGCAGCCTGGGGCAGCCTCGACAAGTTTTCTATGGAAGTTTTTACCTATGAAAAATATAAAATAAAAATATCTACATGTACAGTTTTGGAGGTTTCAGGATTTCAAAGAGGGTCGAAATTTTCATTATTTTTGTGATAGGAAATACCGTTTTCGAGAATATTGTTGGGGTGTAATGCCCAACAGTGAAAATGTTATGTACTTGAATGATTCAGCAACATACGGTTGTAGTGTTCGAGTTCAGCGAACGCATGATGTAATTGTAATGAGATGACGTCACATTGAGCTGTCTGTTTTAGTTTTGAACATATGGTTTCGAGATGATCGTTGAAGTTGGTGAAAACTGCTGTTCCATGCCAGTAGGGTGTGACGTCGTAGTAAACCACTATCTTCTATCTCGTCGCGAATCAATTTCATGTTGATGGCTTTATCAAAATAGAGGCCATGCTCGTCGTTGCAGAGTGGACAAGTAAACGTTGACGCATGGAACGATTTCGTAACCTTGTTATTACTAGCCGCTTGATTCTTGTTGTTATGATAGCTGTATTTCTTGGATGCTTCTTGATTCTGGTTTGTTGTAGAACTTGACTTCTGATAGTTGTCTTGTTTACGCTGCGACGATTCCATTGAAGTACACTTCGCCTCTAGGTAGTTTAAGAAATCCTTTAACACCGGTAATTCTCGCGAGTTCTTCAGTAATTCAATGTAATCTGAGTATGTCTCAGCGTCCAGTTTTTGTGTCAAAATGTGCACTAATAGAGGATCCCAGGTTCTGACATCCACTTCTAAGTTCTTGATAGCGTGCAAACACTCTATTGTGACGTCATGTATTTTCTTGATTGGTGCTAATGACTGTTGTTGCATAGTAGGGAGATTGAAGAGCATGTTGAAATGTGATGTAAATATAAGATTTTTGTTGTTTTAGCGATTGTTGAGAATGTCCCAACACACTAGATAGCTGTCCGAGCTTATTTGTAAGTGTTGTATCAGTCTTTCAGCTTCTCCTTGGACCTTGCTTTTCAAGAATTGCATCTTCTGCGCATTTGACAAAGATGTATTGTTATGGATGGCTTCCGTCAAAAGGTCTTTGAATGGTATCCACTGATTAAACTTTCCGTGAAATACTGGTATCTCCAACTTTGGTGTTGTTCTTTCTCTATAAGCTCCGGACCACATCTTGGTGTTTAATGCTTTCTTCAGATCAATAAATTGTTTTTCGAATCTTGTAAAGCGCTCTTCATATACTGCGTTTTTGTCCCCGTTGAGTTCGCACTCGATTTCCCAATGAAGACTGTCAATAGCAGACCAACGCGCTGGTAACGTTTGCAACGCATCCTAGAATTCCCATTTTTCTGTCATAAATTCCACTTGAATGTTGACAGCTCTCATAAAGGCCTTGAAGTTCGCAGATTGTTTGCGTAATAGGTCGTCCCTCTTGCTAGGGTTTTGTTGTTGCCGAGGAGGCGATTGATCCCTCTTGTTGGTCTCAATCGTGTTACTGGTTTCTTCCTCCTCGCTGTCTGGTTGCTCTTGTAATTTCTTGTTTGATGTACTTGCTTCATCTTGTTCAGAGGCACTTTCAAACGGTGTTGGTTGCACCGCCGATCCCCCTGCCGACCGTTTTTGCGTCGACAGTTGCTGATTTTGTTGGAGAGTTAACTCCTTGACCTCTTTATAACACTTCAATGCTGTGTTATATAGATCGCTTGTAAAGTAAGGATGACTCGCACTTACTTCTGTAGACAGACGGTCATGGTTGAACTGGAATTCACTCCATAAGTTTTACAGCATTTGCATACGCCGTTTGAAGTAGTACAAGTTCTTCCTGTCCGACTTGCTTGATGTTTTCGTAAAGTTCGCGCTGATTCTCGTAAGTATTTGCTGATGACGTCATGTTGCCAAACTTTTCGACGAATTGACGAACCTTTGCTTTGAGAAGTAGGCTGTTGCTCCACACTCCTGGTTCTTGGTATTGTGCAACCTTTCTCTTCTACGATATGCGCCTTCTCAATTGGTTACTGGGGCGACTCGCCTGTGAGAGACCAGTCCAACCAATTCGTGACCGTAAAAGATATAAATCACACAACACTAAATTGCTCGAAGGACCAAATGTTGGGGTGTAATGCCCAATAGTGAAAATGTTATGTACTTGATAGGTATGTTATGTTATGTAAATGAGTAGACTAACGATTCCCTTGATGAATTTATAGCTACTGAATATAATTACACAATTATGTCACTTAAACACTATGTTAGAGAAATGCACACCTAAACAATATCGATGTCAATGTACAGCGTAGCTCGTACACATATATATGAGCAAAAAAAGAAAAAAAAGTTAAAGTTCCGTTTTTGCACGTCTGAAGTCGAGGTGTTGGTGTGAATTTTAGTTCACGCCAACTAATTTGATTCCACACCTTTTTAATCGTGATAAAAAATAGTCAGATTCATTTTCAGATTTGGTAAAACAATCAGATCGCAGATCTATGGGGTAATTCTGTGGACGTTGCTAAGTCAATTATAGATATTGTAGCACCTACTTTAGCTGTTATTTTTAATAATTTTATTGACCGCGGTGAGTTTCCTGATCTTATGAAAAACAGTAAAATAATACCATTGTTTAAATCGGGTAGCACATCTGACCCTACTAATTATAGACCTATTTCAGTGCTATCTACCTTTAGTAAAATTTTTGAAATACTTATTTTAGATCAAATGCAAAGATTTTTTAATAAACACAAATTACTGCATAACAAACAGTTTGGTTTTACAAAAGGTCGTTCGACTACTGATGCCGGAGTTGAACTTTTAGGACATGTTTATAATGCATGGGAGGACAGGTGCGATGCTTTGGGCATCTTTTGCGATCTGTCCAAGGCATTTGATTGTGTTCTTCATGAAACATTAATCAGGAAACTGCACCACTACGGAATACGGAACGCCTCTCTGGATCTTCTTACTTCTTACTTAAGTAATAGGATTCAAAGAGTAGATGTTAACGGAAAAAGATCACTTGGATCTGTAGTTAGAATGGGGGTCCCCCAGGGCTCAATTCTTGGCCCATTTTTGTTTCTTATTTATATTAATGACTTGCCATACCTCATAAAGGATAATCATGATATAGTGTTGTTTGCAGACGACACTTCACTTTTATTTAAACTGAAACGTCAGCAGCTGGTTACTGATAATGTAAATAGCGCCCTCGCTAAGGTAGTTAACTGGTTTAATGTTAATAACCTACTTCTTAACGAGAAAAAAACTAAATGTATTAAGTTTACGATACCTCATGTTAGACAAGTAAAAACTAGTGTTCTTTTATTTTCATATTTTATTTACACTTTGACATTGATGCACTTTATATATGCAATGACATTTACTTTCTAAAGGATTATACTATTTTAATTATTGTGAATGTGAAGACATTGTGGATATGTTGTTTTTTTTAATGCATTTTTTTTTAAATTATTAGTTTTAATCATGGTCTGGCAGTTTGAGTAATTTATGCGGCCTACCCAAATGTCCTTTCTTTGGTAATGTTCGTCGAATCGTTTAGCTCCTTTAGTTCTGTGTTGAGCTGCATGACAACTGACAAATGCGTGCACTGACTGGACAGGTCCACTCATTCTGTGTGGTTCTTTCCTCGAAAGACCATTTCAGATATCAATCCACATGGTCTTCACATGACCTGACCAAGATTATGTCTGGACTTTAAAAGAGACTGTGACCTCTGAGTTTGTTTCGGCGATTCTTCTCAGAGTAGTCAGATAGGAAATGCCGATCTCACCTAGTTTTTAAAATATGATTGACGTGTAAAAGTGTTTGTACAAACCTATTTACAGAAATAAAATCATTTATCATTTATCATTAAATCAAATTTTTAGTTGCGCGATCAGTGTTGCCTTTGGTATGGTTATTTTTAATTATTTAAATTAATTATATTCATTGGGGAAAAATAATAATCTCGTATCCATTCAATGATTACGTATTTGTGTACGCAGTACGATACCAAATAATACCCTTCAGGATCGGACAGGGTTTTTGTTACATGCTGTTTAGTTAAGTTGTGTCACTTTAGTCAATTTCAGAATGGAAAATCGTCATTTGACAGGATTAAACCAAATTTTAGTGATTTTTAGTCTAGTTTAGAGGCAATGGTGACAAGAGAATCGTCACCATTGCAGGACTTAACCTAATATTTTGATTTAAAGGAGTGTCCATGGAGTTTCTAGTCCGTTCTTCTCCATAGGAACTTACTACGCTTTTAAATGGGCAGCCAATAGCTTCATATTCTGACTGAACCCTTGACAATTCAAATGTGCCTGTAAATTAAATTAATAAAACAGCGCGTGACAATCTTATACTCGATGGTCATTAAATTCAGGCATTCTCCAAGGCGACCTACAATTCTTATTTCAACTCTTTCTTAGCGGCTCACAAAAGCCGCTAAGAAAGAGTTCAGATTTGTAACAGTTAAAATGGCAATCGTGTAATTTGGTTTACATTGTTTTTTTCTTTTTCTTTTTTAGATTCTTTTATATTTTGTAAAGTCTCGTTCAAATTGGCGCGACAACACCACAGTGCGATATAAAGGCACCGCATGTCGCGCGACGAGCGGTGCCTTTATATCGCACTGCGCAGTGTTTTGCATGAGCCTTAAATGTGAGAACATTTTAGGCCTTGTAGATTGCAGATTTATAGACTATTGTCTATTTGGTACATGTTGACAGGTCTACACTGTCCTCCCATACCTACTAAGACTGTACTTTGAAAATATTGTAAAAGACAAATATTTTTAAAAGAGTAACCATGGACTTTCTTGCCGGCTCGTCTCTATATGAAACGATAAATTGGAACCATGGACATGGAACGTCAGAATCTCGTTTCATAAGTGCCCATGTAGGTTTATGTGAAATAAAATATTTTGATTTTGATCCGCCCTTTGCATTGCACTGCGGACTGGTGCTTCTCACCTGTAGTGTGTCATATGTGCACCTGTATGCGGCCTGCCCCGCCGTCTGTAATCTGCGCGTAGCTACAGGGTTCATGATCAATTTCTGGACCCCTAGAATGAAATATCTATCTACTCTCACTATGATTGAAATAAAATACTTGAGTTTGCGTTTGAGTTAATAATTATATTTCAGATAGCTGATATATAAAACATGTGCAAACAACGTAGGTATTGGTTAACAATAAAATGTGATGCTTCAACATAAACTATACTCCTAACAAATCGAAGTATTATTATTTATTCAGACGATGACAACCCAAGGTTAGCTTGAACATAAATATATGAAAACATCAACTTTGATACTTTATGGGTACTTAAGTATAAAGTCGGTAATTTTTTATATAAATAGATGTTAAGTGAACGCTAAAGGCTCGTACTGGCTGGCGCGACACGCGACTCGAATCGCATGTGACACAAAGGCACCGCGTGTCACGCAACGAGCGATGCGTCCGCGTCCCACTCGATCCGCGTCGCGTGTCGTTTAAAGGAGCCTTAAAGCTGCACGACTGTACAATACATAGATTTTGCCTTTAACTTTTTGGTAGGTTTAATCCGAGGAAGTAAGGAACTTTGTGAAGATATCTTTATACTCTCCAGTGGGGTCCTCTTTCTTGACCAGCTGCAGCCATAGGTCGGGTGTCTTCGTCTGGAAGCCCTTGACTACGACGCGGATCAGATTGCGCTGCTTCGGCGAGCATTTACCACAACCAGTTTTAAGAGCATCGGGGATAGTTTCTGTAAATATTTTATAATATTGTAAAATGTTACTATATAACGCCAATAACGCATGAATTTCTAAGTAAATAGTTTCTAGTAGGTTGTTCCCCTTATAATATAAATGCCCCACTTGGTGGCACCAACCATCCCTGTCTGAGGCTTGTACAATACAAGCTGTCTCGTGCGATTAGCGTTGCATGTTGCACGAGCCCTTATGCTGTGGTGAACACAGACGTAATGTTATGATATATCATATACACACTTATTGAGTGTGTATATGACTACAATATTGTCTCTATTAGGAGGCCTTTGGCTCCTTTATATGTAATTTATTTAGTTTTTTTGTAATGTGCGTTTTGTTTGTGCAGTATAAACACATTTTTTCAGTCAATCCCAAATAAAGTTTTCATCTGGACAATCCATGGCAGCTTACAGAAGAAATATGACCACAGTTGTGGTAAGTAAATGTCGAAGTTGAAAATGTTTGTTACTTATCCGTCTCTAAAGGTTCATTGGAAAATCTGCGTCAGACAGCATCTGCCTGGCATTATTGCTGAAACGGACCTTTTTGGCGCAGTGAGGCAGGCACACTATACGTACTTTTTGCTGTTAAAACATTTCACATTTTAATATGTAATTTTGTGTTAAACGAACTGTTTGCAAATTAATGATTCATTCTTAATTTCTAAGTTAGAAATCAAAATCAAAAGTCATTTATTAAAATTAGGTATAGAAACAGCACTTTTAAACTTCAAAATGACATAAAACAGTCCCCCAAAACACCCCCCTCCACCACTTCCTATAGAGCTTTAGAAGGGGAAAGCTGGGAAGAAGTGGCGCAACAAACTCCCGAACAGAAAACATCAAATACTCTACTCACTCTTAAAATCGGATCCCTCTGGAGTGCAAGGTCCGGTGCTCAGGAAGCAGTGTCCGTAAGACTTCAGCAGTCGAACGTTCTCCACCAAGGACGTCACATCAAAGTCGTCATACCGGGTGTCGTATGTCGACTCGGGTTTTGCGCACACCGCCGCGATCAATAAGCATAGGACTAGAACGGTCTTCATAGTTCTCTGAAAAGAATAGGAAAGAGTTATGGGATTTATTTATGAAGCCACACCTGATGACCAATAGAGTTATAATGCATGTCAACTTGTGGCTTATAACCAGCAATTACTGTAACAAAATATTTTTGATCGTCATTTGACAAAACTTGTTATGAGTCAATAACTAATATTGTCAAGCTAAAAGCGTATTAGTTAATGACGATAATGTTCATATTAGCGTCATAAACTAATACGTTACCATGGTATACTTGTAGGTCTGATATCTCTTTACCCCGGTATTTCACAGCCTTCTGCATATTATGAAAATTAATACTAACGATCTAAACTTTAATTTGGTGTCTAAGTGGTTTTCATTTTATATGCCAGCCAAAGTGACCATCAATTCTTTCTTAATATCGCCTCAGAATATTATCTTATTTTTTTTTCTTGATATTTTCATGATGGACCATGTTTTAATGGTTATTCTTCTATTCGGAGCGGAGACAAATCCAAAAAATCAAAGATTATAGAAATCAGTCCAGCTGTTCTTGAGCTTGAATGGTGCAGCAACTAGCCCGACTTTGTTATATTTATTGAGATTACATGGGTCCCTATAACTTGGGTCCCTACGATCCGGGTCCGTATTACATGGGTCTTAAAGATAACTAGAAAATATGGTTGTAGTATAGGTGCACCAATGCCTAACATTTCGCACGATTATACTCATGATAACATTTCATATGATTGATGATGGCTGATGGGAAATGGTTTCTTGTTCGTCTCTATCACATCGACAAGCTCAAATTAGTTTTAGAATGTCTTGTGCGAAGGACACTACTTTTCTTTAAGGCCAGATATTTCCGTATTTTTATACAAGTATTACTGGCATAGCAATGGCTTAACGAAAAACTTCAAGGAAATTAAAGCTAGAAGATGATGTATGTTGTAATAAATTCTTCTTGCACTTCGATAACATGAAGACATGAAACATTTACAAAATACACAAAAAAAACTTACCTATGATAAGTAGGTCCTTGGTCCTGAGTAGTCCTAACAAAACTGTGCTATTTGTTACTTTGAGTCTCTTTATATAACAATATTTTAACTCAGGAAATACTCACAAACTGAATGTAAACAACTAGTCAGCATTGGTTACCATATCGTTGTCGCTGACGTTGTAAAATGTAAACGCAGCGACTACAATAGTACGTGTAAACTTCCATTTTTGAATATTTTGTCAGAATGCATCATTCTCGCAAAACGTGATAATTAAGTAGTCTCAGGCATATGTTCCACCGCCCGACGAGGAAGCGACTATAGCTATCGACGGTTTTCGCGCTCAAGAACATACAAAAGTTTGTAGGTTCCGTGTTAGTAAAATATTTTATACTTACTCGGGACCTACAATATATTTACGGTTATTAATAGTTGATCGCTAGTACTAGTACGTCGTAGCGACAAGAGCTATCAAAGAGAGTTCTCGCTCAGCGACGCTTGCTGGGCGGATAGAACATTATCTCAGAGACTCACGCTTGGTGCACACGGCTACATATCAAGCTATGCATATTTAACATAGTTGGATTAGGCTTAACTGTATCCGCTGGATTCTAAAAAATTTGAGGCATATATTGCGCCGCTTTTAGCTTCACAATGCAGTAAATAGAGCACAAGTGTTATTTATTTTTCATTCCCGCACTAGTGCGGAAAAGTGCACCACAGATAACTATAATATATGTATACTTATCAGAGACATGCGTTTTTTTTTTCATTTCATCATAATGCATATAGGCCTCATATGCATACATTTGTGAATATACAGGGTTATTTGATTTTACTGGCAACTCAGCGAATTCTCGGCAAGAAGTGACAGTGTGGCCTAATTCCAACAATTAGACACCCCATAAAGTCATATAATATTTATGTATTTTAGGCCTATAATTTTTATGTATTTTAGGAAAAATCCCAGAATTCGTCATTAAATATTATATGTTAATACTGAATGTAATGAAATGAAAACTTTTGTGTCCAGATATAAATCCACATAAAACTTTCAATTGATAACTAATAAAATTATCCACATACTAACATAACATCACGCCTGTAACCCCAAAAGGAAGAGGTGTACCTGTAGTACACCCACATTTCGCCTGTTATCTTTAAGTCCCATATAATAGGGGACGAGCCTATTGCCATCGACCAGGCACAAATCCAGATATCGGGCTGCTACTGAGAAATTATAGATGAACCTGGGAATTGAACCCAGGACCTCATGCTCAGCAGTAGCTCTGGCGACCACTAGACCAACGAATCCGTTTAAATGCTAATAATTTTATAAAAATAATTATTACGATTCTGTAAATTGTGCATAATTGTTACGGTCGCGAATCATATTTAAATCAACATACACCTTGACACTGTCGGGCAGCGGGCAGGACTGTCGGGTTGCATTAACCGGAATAAAATTTAAGTTTCGCGCGCTACCTTAGCTCATGAAGGATACGCGGTTCCGCGGTTTCCTATATTCAAATTACCAGCAAATAAAGCATTTATTACATACATTATGTTAATAATATAGGTAATCATAACGTTTCTGCTAATGTTTTGCTTTACCATACCTAATAAGTTTGTAGTAACTTTTGTACGTCACTGTTTATCTGTTCAATTCATTTTAAATGACAAAAAAAATGTAAACAAATACAATTCCTTGACCTTAATATCGCTTCGGGTGACATTCATTATTCAGTTTCAGTTAAATCTCAGGCTCAAAGTCATCTGCCAGACTCCAGTGAATAATTATCATAGATTTAGTACATACTAACATTTATGTATTTACTAAATCTTACATACTTATAAAAAAATCAATTGCTAGTTCGTTAGTGCCACTAAAACTCAAAAACGGCTTAACTGATTATTTGTTTTTCGCATTAATGCAGGGGTTGTTCAAAAAAATTAAAAAGAAGCATTGCAACCAAAATATTTTTTTAAAATTGTTAAATAACAAAGCATTAGTTTGTCTATGATAAAAATATCTTACGGATTGATGACATATGGCAAATTAGTATGACGTTCATTGATTCAGAAAAGTACATAAAAAAAGCCTTGATTGATAGTTGAATTTGGAACTGACAATTATGTGAATAAGTATTTGTAGAGTCTATATAGGTTTAAAATATGGGTAGATAATGCCTTTTGTTACTTGAAGTTTGAGTTGAGGAAAACGGTTGTCTATTGTTTTACCAAAGCAAACAAGCTGTTTGACAAACATCCGCATTTATGAACTATCTAACGAGCTATCAAGGTAATTTCAAACGGACACAAATATGGAAATCAGAACTTGAAAAATCACAAGAACATTTGACTAAGGACTTGTTTACATCGTAACACTTTTATAATCAAGGTTGAATTGCAACTACGAACCACTGCGCTCGATATCGTTACGGAAGACGCCCCTAATTCGTTGTGATAGTTAGTTTTTCTGAGTTTTGAAAATATTCACAATCAGAACTTGTCACAGGACAGCGCACAGAATCCACAGTTCCTCGAATATCCTTTAATTTGTTTTATAAATTTAGTTTTGTAAGTTGTCAGGTTTCGTCGTCAGATTTTTCTATTTAAGTCTTTATGCGTCAGTCTACACACGATCACACAAAAATCAACGGCTCTGAAGATCAAGTTGTATTTTGGCATTTTTGGAAATCTGCAAGTGGACCCCTGACCACGAGGCTCTATCTGAAACTTATGATCCCCTGATACAGTTAAAATACATTGCTGTGTAAAACATATGCGGGACGCGATATACCTACTGTCTGCCTTTATTTATTTGTTTAATTGGGAGTTAAGTTATATTTGTTTAATTTTAATAAGTTTGAGACGGACAGCGTTAAGCTACAGAAATACGTTTATATAAAAAAAAAACAAAAACCACTTCTTTATTTACCTATCAACTTAAAAGTGACTGGCATTATCAGCCTATAATGTTCCCACTTCATCCCCCTTCGAGATGAAGTGGGCTGTAATCTACTACGCGAGCCCAGTGTTTGTTGGTAGATGTCACAGTAATTTCTTAGAATTTTGGTTCTCGGATATGCGATGTTTTCCTTCGCAGTTTTGAGAGCATTGGTGATAAAATAATTTACACAAAGTAAAGCGCATGTTTGGGTTCGAACCTACTCGTAACTCGAGGCCGTTACGACTGGACCACCACTGCTCTCTCAAAGTGACTGGATTCTGTCCAAATTCGTAAGCCCGATGAGGTTTTGAAATAAAATCTCAAATTGGCCGGTGTGATTTGTTGATCAATTACGAATATTCATAAAATCAGTCATCTCATTTTATATTTGAAACGACGGCAAATTTATCTAAAGACTGTATCCTGAAACTTCAATACGAATTTAACCCGGTTTCACGAAATTAGCCGAATATTTCAGAAAACAGAGGTAAATTCGTTATCAGCTTTTTAAAATCGTGGTTAAATTCTGCATCAAAAGTGTCTAGAGATCAAGCAAATTTTTGCTAGTTGCAAAATATCAGATTTTTTAAGATATTTTTTGTAACTCCTATGGGCACTTTTGAGTAAGTTTTGTGATTTTAAAAAGGGTATAAATAGTTTTTGAACAGCGGTCAAAATATGAAAATCTTTTGTCAAGTCGTACTACTTTAAAATCCTGCAACGGGTTTGAAGCTTTATCAGTAAATCTGCCATACTTTTGAGTGGAATCAATAAAAATAACCGAGCCGAGAAAAAATATCAGAGACGTGGGAATGATGGAAGCTGGTTCTCGCTTTGGGCACTATGCAGAGTGTTATAAGTCGATTTTGTTCACGTTACCGCATATTTGGCATGCATCGTGGCAGCATGACATGGAGGACTGTAGCGTAATTAGTCGATTATCTAAAATTGAAGTAATATATGGGCATTAACTATCAATTGTCTATGGCGTAAAAGCTGTCACTTACCAGTTACAGCGAACCTAACACTATCCATGGCGTAGCCGAGTCATTATCGTTCCTTTTTACCGGCTTATCGCCTAAACCTTCGCATAGAACCCGTCGTGTTAGGGTGAGTACTCTATAGTGCCTTCATGGTAATTTATGTCCCATTAGCCACATCCTTACTTGTGTAACTATAACCTTTTATGTGGCTGCTGGAAATGCAAGTTCTCGGTAACCTAGATTGTTAGCGAAAACCATATTACAACTATTTTATTCTAATGTTCACCATGTGTATTCTATTTCACTGTCCATTCATTATCTATCACGGTGGCATGCTTGCTACGCTGCCTGCTTAGCTGCCTGCTAAGCTGCTTGCGCTAATTGCCTTGCCACATGTGTGAGAAACCCTACGGCTCAAGGCTACAGCACATGGCAATGCCTCGTGCTCTCTTCATGTTGTATTACTGTACACGGCTGCGATGTGTGAGCGTGCTTCGCCTTCCACCTTTCCATGCTTGCCTTAGGCTACTGCACCTTCTACCTGGCTGGGAAACGCTGCACGCATCACAGGGGCTTACAGGAATAATCCTGTAACTCACGGGACTCACTGAAAATTGCTTCAGGGTTCTTCCTACCATCTGACAGCTGCTGGAACCAACCTACGTCTGACACATCTGTATATGTCAGAACGAGTGCGCTAACCGCATTTAAGCTGCATAACTGCACCACACTTCCCGCCTTGACGGAGCCACGGCGAGGTTGTGTGAACAGCTGCCCAGCCACTCGCGCTGCTTACCTTAACGAAGCCTTAGCGGGCGTTGCGTGGTCATCAGCGCACCTAAACATCTGAAGCCCTGGGGAACGTGGCCGCTCCCACTGCCACTGCGACTGCGTGCGCCATCTACCGTGTCGCCTAACGGACAAAACCCAGGGCAGCACCTTCTATTCTCACTTACGGAACCAGTGAAAGACCCTAGAGACTAAAGAACTTCTCCCTAAGAACTTGTGATCTCTTTTAATCTAATAAATGCGTTTCTAAGCGGTAACCTCTTTCAATAAGCCTAACCTTATTGTCCCGCTAAAACCACTACAAACTACTCGTACTACGCCACACGCAACACAACACACAAACAATTGCTCGCCATTTATATCCGAAACTACTGAACTTAAAATTTTGGAACAAGTTACAGAAAGTAATGCTTCACTTACAGGCAAAACTATAAAAGTCTATGTCATAAAATAACTCTCAATTCTCAGGACAAAATGAAGTTAGCAGACTTATAAAACACAGTTAGTTTCATTTACCTAGCTTTTATAGTTCGGATTTTATTAATACTTATAATACGTCGAATATTTCACTAACTGACTGAACGAAAAATAAGTAATAAACTTTTACCTTCCAATTCACTTAAAGGGACGAGCTAGTCTACATATAAAGTAAAACCTCTAGGGTACCTATTTCCCGAAGTCCTTGAAGGTTTATACAGTTAGGCTTAGGGGATTGGCTCTACAGAGATCTGGAGGCTTTGCAGCGCGATGCCGGCGATCTCGACTGGACCCCTCTGGTTGAGAACGACGACATCGACGATAAGGAAAATTGTTTTAACGCGACTGTTCTCGACTTATATGTTCAGCATGCCCCTATCCGACGAGTCAAAGTTAGACATAACCCGGCACCATGGATAACGATACAAATTAACGAGCTTATGGCTCGCAGGGATACAGTTAAGAGCAGATATAAGCATAGACCTTCAGAGCTGAATCTCTCTTATTACAAATCATTACGTAATCACTGCGGTCATCTGTGTCCTGATGCTATGAGACGCTATTTCCACTACCAACTCAATAGCCGCAGTTCTTCCGATGTATGGAAATTTCTCAAATCAGTAGGCGTAAGACGTATTCTAAGACAAATACGTTTGGCACATCACCTACCAACCAATGTAAGGATGTGAACCTCAATGATTTCAACAAACCTTTATCTACAGATTTCCTTTTCTCTGGATCCGATTGTCTAAGTTGCGACACTAGAGAGTCTTGCTAGCTTGCCGTTACCGCAATTTTCTCATTCTATGCTTAGCGATGTTACTGAGGATGACGTTAAGAAGTCTATACTGGCAATTACTTCTTCAACAGTCGATAACTATAAGTTGTGTTCGAGAAAGATAACTCTTATCTTTTTCTCGTTACATCCTGTTCTCACTCACATCTTCAACCACTCATTCTCCTCATGTTTCTTTCCGCCAGTTTGGAAACAGGCTCACATAATGCCTAAGCCTAGCGTAACACTAACAATCCTACTTCATCAACCCACTTAAGACCTCTTTTTATTTCCCCATTTCTCTCAAAAGTTTTCTCATACTCGTCATACTCGATTATCTCCTCCTTTTCAATCGGCTGTTCGGTCAGATCACAGTAACCCACTTTAGATCTATTTCTATTCTCCCATTTCTCTCAAACGTTTTTGAGCACATAGTCCATAGACTATTATCATTTTTCTTGGCGTCATACTCGATTATATCCCCTTTACAATCCGGTTTTCGCTCAGGTCACAGTACTGTAACCGCGCTTTGGAAAGTAACTAACAACATCCGCTGGGCAATAGAGAATAAGTCCCTGACTGTGCTTGTATTGCTTGTCTTTAGTAGCACCATCAAATCAGCGGATTTCATAAAACAAGCTACTATTCTTATTCCTTCTCTGTGCATGCTGTAAGCTTTTGGAACTCACATCCGCCTAGCATTCGTGATTTAAAAACTATTTACTCTATTCAAATGTCGATTAAAAGTGCATTACCGTTCCTCTTAACTGTGAGTATTTATAATAAAATATATATCTATATATGTGTATATTTATTTATAAATATTGCATGCATATTTACACTTCACATTATTTATATTTTTCTCTCCTTGCTTTTACACACTATTGTCTACATTTCTTTTTCGATTCTCCGTTCGCAGGTCTGGTGGAAGAAATTTCTTAAGAAATAAGCAGTACCTTTGTATTCAAATTGTAATTATGTCGTATGTCTTTGTATTTTACACACAGTAATAAAATACATAAATAAAGTCAGGTTCACATTTAGAGAGACAGGTTGCTATCAAACCACATGCGGTCCATCAGTACTTGCATAAAGTTCTTAAACACAAATCAGGTAAGTACCTAATCTTCTGCAAGCTAACGCGGTGACGAGGTGTGGGAAATTTGATAGCTAAAAGCAGATTGACCTACAATGACCAGAAAAAATTATATCAAAGCGTTTGCTTTGAAATGACAAAACAGAGAATTTTGTTTAAAATTCTGTGTTTTGTAATGGATCTCAAAAGTCAAAAGTTCAAAACCATTCGGCACGTCCGTAAGACATGGGACTTGAACATACTGGTACGATGTGGGGGTTTATAATGGTACCCAACCTTTCGGAGAACACATCCGTGATGTTATGTTATGATATACCTTCTACATCTTCATTTATTTCAAACAACGGAGGACACTAGGGTGTTATGGCGCCGCCTGTGTGTCCTCCAAAGTCCTGAGTTTCTTGACGTAATTCGCAACATCCCGTCGAGTCAGCTGATGTGTTATATGTCAAAATCTAGTCGAGCAAAGTGGTTAATAACGCCAGTTGAAGCGACAAAAGCGGCCGAATTAACTGTGAAAGGAGTGTAGCATGGTTTCGGTCTCTATCTTGCACTTAGTTTGAAAATTTTGCAAAAGCGATTTTCTCCTTCTCTTTGACTCGATGGTTAGTGAGGTAGAAACACGAGAATAACAAGTGCCACATGTATTGTAAATACATGAACTTCGCGAAATCATGTACTACTGTTTAGCTTTCCATGAGTCATGATATATTTTAATGAGTCATGTTACATTTTGGAATAATAATTTAAATTTAAAAATGATGCTCAGGTAGGTTTAATTCAGTTTAATCATGGACCGGATTTCGTTATTTGTAACTTCGATCATCGCAGATCATAAAGAAATTAACCTGTGCGTGTGTAGCCGTGGAGTAACTGGGCGCTGCGGATCTGCCTCGGAAACAGGGGAGCGCCTGTCTCGTCGGCAGGTGCGACCACCTTCAGCGATGCGCTTGCCATAGCCAAGATGGCACAGACGATCACGGCGAAGAGCGCGAACTGTAAGAAAATTATCAGTTACGTTAAATTTTGTAGTATCTGCGAAATTTCGAAGTAATGGTCTTTTAATTTAAATACGACCGTGGGGTGGAGTTTTTCTATGTATGTACTAGCGACCCGCCCCTACTTCACACAGTTTTTACGTCTTGCCAATACATTGAGATTAATTTACTGTGTTAATTGAATATTATACACATAAACCTTTCAGAATAAATTCTTTAAATGTGAATATAGGTTGCGATGTTCAGAAGAACAACGCGGTCACACAGACAGAGACTAAAACAGACTTGGAATAATAGTTTCAACAGTGATTGTGGTAGGTGCTCTGTTGTATAGGTTTGCCACATTCCCAATAATACAATACGATATATTCTAAGACAAATACGTTTGAATAATTATGGAACAGTATTGAGATCATTCTGGTAAGAAGCAGAGACAAAAGAAAGTCGGAGAGCAACCAAAATGCAGACAAAAATATGAAAATTTATATTCAAATATTTACTACAAAACTTTTTCACGTTACTTTTATTTAGACTTTTATTTTAAAATATTTATAAAATTATACACCTTACTAGATTATAATATACATTTTTACTTACGTATTTCATTTCGAGTTGATTTTGTGAGTTCTCGTTGAACAATATTGGTTTGGTACACATGGTTGGCCTTTATATATCAAAACCAAAAGGTCAGCAGAACCGGTGTATTTTGTTTTTCTAAAAGAAAATCTAAAACATTATCTACTCAGCGTGTTATAAACAGGTTAATTAGGAAAACGAAAATAAAAATACAGAAAATCATTGACTTGACAACAAAATCAAGTAAGAGATGCACGATTTTCATGTTTTTATGAAAAAACGACCTAGAATGCAGGCTCCTAAGACAGTTCCAGTAACTTGCAATGGAGTGGGATTCCGCTATACTGTCACATATAATAATACTGTATAGATTGTTGATTTAGTATCGGTAGGTAAGTATATTTGTATGCAAATATTATTGTAGAGTGCGAGGAAGCGGCTATAGCTATCAACAAAAAAGTTTGTAGGTTCCGTGTTAGTAAAATATTTTATACTTACTCGGGACCTACTAAATATTTACGGATATTAATAGTTGATCGCTCGTACTAGTTTGTGGTAGCGACAAGAGCTATCAAAGAGAGTTCTCGCTCAGCGACGCTTGCTGGGCGGATAGAACATTATCTCAGAGACTCACGCTTGGTACACACGGCTACATACCAAGCTATGCATATTTAACATAGTTGGATTAGGCTTAACTGTATCCGCTGGATTCTAAAAATTTTGAGGCACATATTGCGCCGCTTTTAGCTTCACAATTCTGTCTATAGAGCACACGTGTTATTTTGCATAGCACCAGAAAAGTGCGTCACAGATAACTATATACTAATCAGAGACGTGTTTTTTTTTAATTACATCAAAATGCCGAAAGGCCTATTGTGCATAAATTTGTGAATATTTGGTTATTTGATATTACTGGTAACTCGGCGAATACCCGGCAAGAAGTGACAGTGTGGCCTAATTCCAACAATTAAGCACCCCATAAAGTGTAGGGCTTTAAGTCTTATGTATTTGAGGAAAAATCCCAGAATTCGTCATTAAATATCTTAATACTGAATGTAATGAAATGAAAACTTTTGTGTCCAGATATAAATCCACGTAAAACTTACAATAGATAACTAATAAAAACATCCACATACTAACATAACATAACATCACGCCTGTAACCCCGAAAGGCAGAGGTGTACCTGTAGTACACCCACATTTCGCCTGTTATCTTTAAGTCCCATATAATAGGGGACGAGCCTATTGCCATCGACCGGGCACAAATCCAGATTTCGGGCTGCTACTGAGAAATTATAGATGAACCTGGGAATCGAACCCAGGACCTCATGCTCAGCAGTAGCTCTGGCGACCACTAGACCAACGAATCCGTTTAAATGCTAATAATTTTATAAAAATAATTATTACGATTCTGTAAATTGTGCATATTTGTTACGGTCGCGAATCATATTTAAATCAACATACACCTTGACACTGTCGGGCAGCGGGCAGGACTGTCGAGTTGCATTAACCGGAATAAAATTTAAGTTTCGCGCGCTACCTTAGCTCATGAAGGACACGCGGTTCCGCGGTTTCCTATATTCAAATTATCAGCAAATAAAGCATTTATTAGATACATTATGTTAATAATATAGGTAATCATAACGTTTCTGCTAATGTTTTGCTTTACCATACCTAATAAGTTTGTAGTAACTTTTGTACGTCACTGTTTATCTGTTCAATTCATTTTCAATGATAAAATAAATGTAAACAAATACAATTGCTTGACCTTAATATCGCTTCGGGTGACATTCATTATTCAGTTTCAGTTAAATCTCAGGCTCAAAGTCATGTGCCAGACTCCTCCATTCCTCCATTTGAACATTCGGGTGCGCTTTTGATCTAGTAGCATTCGAACAACATATAAGTAATCTGTGATTCGAACGCTCGAACGGTAAACATGCCCCATTACTCGTTTAAAAACTGTTAAAACAACACATCTAGGACGCTAAAAAAGGACGGAGTTTCATACTTTCGGTAAGTTTTAATATTACCATTATATTATTGTTATCACTGTATTGTAAACATTGGTATTTTGTCAAGAAATCATAGTAAAACATATTTTTTAATAAATTCCTAATAAACAGCAGGAGTTATAATAAGTGATCAAACGAACTTACCTGTTGTGAAGTTCGATCATTATTATACGAAGGGCTTCGTTCGAAGATATAACATTTACATTGCAGCTTCCTCACGCCAGTCGACAACCAAACGCATATTTTAGAGCTGAATGCAAAAACTAAACGCACAAGTATATCTATTCCCGCTCTCTACGTCATCTGTCATTATTTTAGAGTAAGAGAATCTAAATTTTTCTGGGGTAGGGTTGGGAGGGTTCCTTATATCTTCGAACGAAGCCCTTCGTATAATAATGATCGAACTTCACAACAGGTAAGTTCGTTTGATCACTTATTATACTCAGGCTTCGTTCTCGATATAACATTTACATTGCAGATGTTAACAGTTTAATAGGAAAATTGAGATTTCAAAGGTGAAATTATAAACAAATATTTTTTCAATACATAGTTAAAAACTTTAATTAAGACACAAATGACATAATAAAATGGTAATAATAGATAAACAGTCTCATCTTCTTATTTTTGGACTTAATGTCCAATTTCTAAATAAGTTCTATACTTATTATGGTACATAATAATTAAAGGTAACACATACCTATCAATCAAGTATTTTGTTCAGCATTAAGCACAGCATGAGCAAATTCGGTTGAATTATTGACAATTGGCCTATTATAAAATCTATCGAAAGTCGCAGAGCTATTTGTCCAGCCTGCTGTTTGCCTTATTATATCTGAAGACACTCCCTTAGCATTAGCAGTGGATGTCGAGGCATGTCTAGTACTATGTCCTGAAAAAAACTTATAAATCTATGCCGCAAACAGACAGAGTATTTTTTATCCATCTACTGATGGTAGAGGAAGAAACTAGTTTGTGGGGCTTATTCAAGGAAAGTATTAAGTAAGTATTATTCCCCCTAATGCTTTGAGTATAGTTAATGTAATCACGTAATGTGCTAGCTGGACAAATTTCGATCTTTTCAAAGAAAGTTAAAAGAGATTCGGTTGGCTGCGACCTGGGCCAGATGTTTTGATAGAGTCGTAATATTTGATCAGATTTACTGTAATATTTGGTATTTTAATAAGAGACAAAGTTTGTGCTCTTTGGGCTGTGCTTAGAGCTAATAACATTACCAACTTTTTGGACAACTTTTCACAAATTTAAATAATTATTCGGAGTCCATGTTTTTAAAACATTTAGGACTTTACTTGGCTCCCAAGTAGTTTCCAAAGATATTTGGCCCCAGGTGGTTTGATTTTATAGAAACCTTTAAGTAGCTTCTTGATACGGTCATCACTTCCCATTTTTGACCCTATTATTACAGCAAGAGCTGCCCAGTTAAAAAATACATAATAACAGGTATAGATGGTGTAAATGGATCTATATTTTGTTTTAGACAAAACGCCCACCAGATTTTATAGGTGACATTATACTGTTTCAAGGGATTATTTGAAAGTGAACTTAACATAATGTCTATCGCTGATGGGGGAATAGCTCGTCTTAGCCATGCTTTTCTGATAATATCCCGACCATTAGTGTAAGGTGAAGATATAGACGGTGCTTCTCTCTGAAAGAGGAATGCAATAATTGTTTATTGGGTTTAAAGATTAACAGTTTGGTTTGCTGGTCCATATTTTGGTTTTTCTGTCATTAAATCCCCTAATGCTTGGAGCACTTCTGGGGATAGAGTGGGCTCAGTGTCCAGCTCAGGTGCAGGGTCAGGCTCAGGTAGAACATCAGTTACAGTGTAGGCTCTATTTGTGATATCTGGGTTTGCTTCTAATGGAATTGGAACCGCTGGTTCGACCCAGTCATCTAGTAGTTCCATGTCTTGTGGTTCATCATTTTTGCGGTCTGCAAAAAAGTAGAATTGACACCCGTTTATGTACCGTATAATACTAACCTAAGTGTAGCTTCTCGAGCTAAACCAATAGGTTAATGTAAAAACTAGTGCGTTCATCTCGTAAACGCCCCAAATTATTTGTTCGCGTCAATGCATCTCGTACATTCCCCCGTGTTACAATAAATAACGTATTTAAGCCATGTGAAACACGTTTTACTGTATAAAACAATAGTTTTTACCTGGTGAAGACAAAATGGACGCCTCTGATGAATCAGTGTGGTACCGGTGTCGTTTCATTTTCTTTTCCAATCTTCGGATTTAATAAAATTAATTTTCTATATTTATAGAATTAAAAATTAATTTTCTTTGGAAATCACAACGTACTGGTTGCCGCGCAAACGTAAAGAATGACAGATGACGTAGAGAGTGGGAATAGATATATGTACTTGTGCGTTTAGTTTTTGCTTTCAGCTCTAAATATGCGTTTGGTTGTCGACTGGCGTGAGGAAGCTGCAATGTAAATGTTATATCGAGAACGAAGCCTGAGTATAATGCATCTCAGTTGTAAAGACTCTTAGTTAACGTATTTAATCACAATATCGCATGCCCACTTAAATTGTTCGGGTTACGTGCGTTGACTCTGTTCCACTGTTGGAGACGCTATTGTTTCTTTTTTTATTTTATTATTAAAGTATGATTGATTTGTTTTTTGTATTATGTGACTTCTTTACTGCTTCTATAAATATTATAGTAATATTTTGTAGATTTCATTTTTGTTTTTTTAGCTTTCCTCGAGATCCAGTGAGGTGTGGAGAATGGATATCAGTTATAGCACGACAAAGATCCGAATAATTCTTTCCCAGACCCAAGGAAGCGTTGTATGTTCGAAGAACTTTTTGAAAGTGATGACGAGTGATTGTGAGTGTGACTACGAAAAGAATCACAATGCTATACAATACACGGAAAAACAAAACAAACTGTCGAAAAGATAAACCCATTTTATTTCAAGGAAATTCATAACATAGGTTAATTTCATGTCAGTTGTGTCCGTATTTTTTTACATCATTTTGTGTATATGAATATTACATAAACAATTTTTTTTTGATTTTACAAGAACTTTCTGTATTTAACTTTTATATTTAGAACCTATTGAATTTTGATATAAAATGTTTGTCAAACAATATCTTTATTATTTTGTCACAAATGAAAGAATAAACAAATAATTATGACTGCATAATTTTTAGTTTTATTATTAATTTAATGTGGTGCCTATCCAAGACCATATTTACATTCAGGTAAATTATAATCATTATACAACATAAAATAAGATTTGCTTTATTACCTACACCAACTTTTTGATGCATTAACGAAATTAAAAAAAAAAACAGTTCGACTCCGCTCATTTCTTGTCCTAGCGGCGATCCTCGGTCGTAAAATTTTATTGCTTTCATTTGGCACTTTGTATTTCCGACTTTGAAACATGCGTGTAAGGTTGAATTTGTTTTGATGTATGTTGAACAGCGACTATCGCTCGTAAAAATGTATAGCTTTTTGTGCATAGCTTTGTGAATACAACTTTGAGCGTAGCGTTTAAGGTTGAATTTTCATTACCGTATATTTATTTCAACTTGAATCACGTAAACATAATTTGGCGACAGTTTTAAGAGAACTTTTGCATGGGATTGTGTATCTAGTTCTTTTATTAGTGATCGATGAGTATATACTAACATTTATGTATTTACTAAATCTTACATACTTATATAAAAGTCAATTGCTAGTTCGTTAGTGACACTAAAACTCAAAAACGGCTTAACTGATTAGTTGTTTTTCGCATTAATGCAGGGGTTGTTCAAAAAAATTTAAAAGAAGCATTGCAACCTATTATTGCAAAGCATTAGTTTGTCTATGATAAAAGTATCTGACGGATTGATGGCATATGGCAAATTAGTATGACTTTAATTGATTCAGAAAAGTACATAAAAAAGCCTTGATTGATAGTTGAATTTGGAACTGACAATTATGTGAATAAGTATTTGTAGAGTCTATCTAAGTTTAAAATATGGGTAGATAATGCCTTTTGTTACTTGAAGTTTGAGTTGAGGAAAACGGTTGTCTATTGTTTTACCAAAGCAAACAAGCTGTTTGACAAACATCCGCATTTATGAACTATCTAACGAGCTATCAAAGTAATTTCAAACGGACACAAATATGGAAAACAGAACTTGAAACATCACAAGAACATTTGACTAAGAACTTGTTTACATCGTAACACTTTTCTAATCAAGGTTGAATTGCAACTACGAACCACTGCGCTCGATATCGTTACGGAAGACGCCCCTAATTCGTTGTGATAGTTAGTTTTTCTGAGTTTTGAAAATATTCAAAATTAGAACTTGTCACAGGACAGTGCACAGAATAACTTTATGTTCCTTGAATATCCTTTAATTTGTTTTATAAATTTAGTTTTGTAAGTTGTCAGGTTTCGTCGTCAGATTTTTCTATTTAAGTCTTTATGCGTCAGTCTACACACGATCACACAAAAATCAACGGCTCTGAAGATCAAGTTGTAATTTATCATTTTTGGAAATCAGCAAGTGGTCCCCTGACCACGAGGCTCTATCTGAAATTTCTGATCCCCTGATACAGTTAAAGTACATTGCTGTGTAAAACATATGCGGGACGCGATATACCTACTGTCTGCCTTTATTTATTTGTTTAATTGGGAGTTAAGTTATATTTGTTTAATTTTAATAAGTTTGAGACGGACAGCGTTTAGCTACAGAAATACGTTTATATTAAAAAAACAAAAACCACTTCTTTATATACCTACCAACTTAAAAGTGACTGGCATTATCAGCCTATAATGTTCCCACTTCATCCCCCTTCGAGATGAAGTGGGCTGTAATCTACTACGCGAGCCCAGTGTTTGTTGGTAGATGTCACAGTAATTTCTTAGAATTTTGGTTCTCGGATATGCGATGTTTTCCTTCGCAGTTTTGAGAGCATTGGTGATAAAATAATTTACACAAAGTAAAGCGCATGTTTGGGTTAGAACCTACTCGTAACTCGAGGCCGTTACGACTGGACCACCACTGCTCTCTCAAAGTGACTGGATTCTGTCCAAATTCGTAAGCCCGATGAGGTTTTGAAATAAAATCTCAAATTGGCCGGTGTGATTTGTTGATCAATTACGAATATTCATAAAATCAGTCATCTCATTTTATATTTGAAACTACGGAAAATTTATCTAAAGACTGTTTCCTGAAACCTCAATACGAATTTAACCCGGTTTCACGAAATTAACCGAATATTTCAGAAAACAGAGGTAAATTCGTTATCAGCTTTTTAAAATCGTGGTTAAATTCTAAAGCATCAAAAGTGTCTAGAGATCAAGCACGTTTTTGCTAGTTGCAAAATATCAGATTTTTTAAGATATTTTTTGTAACTCCTATGGACACTTTTGAGTAAGTTTTGTGATTTTAAAAAGGGTATAAATAGTTTTTGAACAGCGGTCAAAATATGAAAATCTTTTGTTAAGTCGTACTACTTTAAAATCCTGCAACGGGTTTGAAGCTTTATCAGTAAATCTGCCATACTTTTGAGTGGAATCAATAAAAATAACCGAGCCGAGAAAAAATATCAGAGACGTGGGAATGATGGAAGCTGGTTCTCGCTTTGGGCACTATGCAGAGTGTTATAAGTCGATTTTGTTCACGTTACCGCATATTTGGCATGCATCGTGGCAGCGTGACATGGAGGACTGTAGCGTAATTAGTCGATTATCTAAAATTGAAGTAATATATGGGCATTAACTATCAATTGTCTATGGCGTAAAAGCTGTCACTTACCAGTTACAGCGAACCTAACACTATCCATGGCGTAGCCGAGTCATTATCGTTCCTTTTTACCGGCTTATCGCCTAAACCTTCGCATAGAACCCGTCGTGTTAGGGTGAGTACTCTATAGTGCCTTCATGGTAATTTATGTCCCATTAGCCACATCCTTACTTGTGTAACTATAACCTTTTATGTGGCTGCTGGAAATGCAAGTTCTCGGTAACCTAGATTGTTAGCGAAAACCATATTACAACTATTTTATTCTAATGTTCACCATGTGTATTCTATTTCACTGTCCATTCATTATCTATCACGGTGGCATGCTTGCTACGCTGCCTGCTAAGCTGCTTGCGCTAATTGCCTTGCCACATGTGTGAGAAACCCTACGGCTCAAGGCTACAGCACATGGCAATGCCTCGTGCTCTCTTCATGTTGTATTACTGTACACGGCTGCGATGTGTGAGCGTGCTTCGCCTTCCACCTTTCCATGCTTGCCTTAGGCTACTGCACCTTCTACCTGGCTGGGAAACGCTGCACGCATCACAGGGGCTTACAGGAATAATCCTGTAACTCACGGGACTCACTGAAAATTGCTTCAGGGTTCTTCCTACCATCTGACAGCTGCTGGAACCAACCTACGTCTGACACATCTGTATATGTCAGAACGAGTGCGCTAACCGCATTTAAGCTGCATAACTGCACCACACTTCCCGCCTTGACGGAGCCACGGCGAGGTTGTGTGAACAGCTGCCCAGCCACTCGCGCTGCTTACCTTAACGAAGCCTTAGCGGGCGTTGCGTGGTCATCAGCGCACCTAAACATCTGAAGCCCTGGGGAACGTGGCCGCTCCCACTGCCACTGCGACTGCGTGCGCCATCTACCGTGTCGCCTAACGGACAAAACCCAGGGCAGCACCTTCTATTCTCACTTACGGAACCAGTGAAAGACCCTAGAGACTAAAGAACTTCTCCCTAAGAACTTGTGATCTCTTTTAATCTAATAAATGCGTTTCTAAGCGGTAACCTCTTTCAATAAGCCTAACCTTATTGTCCCGCTAAAACCACTACAAACTACTCGTACTACGCCACACGCAACACAACACACAAAAAACTGCTCGCCATTTATATCCAAAACTACTGAACTTAAAATTTTGGAACAAATAACAGAAAGTAATGCTTCACTTACAGGAAAAACTATAAAAGTCTATGTCATAAAATAACTCTCAATTCTCAGGACAAAATGAAATTAGCAGACTTATAAAACACAGTTAGTTTCATTTACCTAGCTTTTATAGTTTGGATTTTATTAATACTTATAATACGTCGAATATTTCACTAACTGACTGAACGAAAAATAAGTAATAAACTTTTACCTTCCAATTCACTTAAAGGGACGAGCTAGTCTACATATAAAGTACAACCTCTAGGGTACCTATTTCCCGAAGTCCTTGAAGGTTTATACAGTTAGGCTTAGGGGATTGGCTCTACAGAGATCTGGAGGCTTTGCAGCGCGATGCCGGCGATCTCGACTGGACCCCTCTGGTTGAGAACGACGACATCGACGATAAGGTAAATTGTTTTAACGCGACTGTTCTCGACTTATATGTTCAGCATGCCCCTATCCGACGAGTCAAAGTTAGACATAACCCGGCACCATGGATAACGATACAAAGTAACGAGCTTATGGCTCGCAGGGATACAGTTAAGAGCAGATATAAGCATAGACCTTCAGAGCTGAATCTCTCTTATTACAAATCATTACGTAATCGCTGCGGTCATCTGTGCCATGATGCTATGAGACGCTATTTCCACTACCAACTCAATAGCCGCAGTTCTTCCGATGTATGGAAATTTCTCAAATCAGTAGGCGTAAGACGTATTCCAAGACAAATACGTTTGGCACATCACCTACCAACCAATGTAAGGATGTGAACCTCAATGATTTCCACAAACATTTATCTACAGATTTCCTTTTCTCTGGATCCGATTGTCTAAGTTGCGACACTAGAGAGTCTTGCTAGCTTGCCGTTACCGCAATTTTCTCATTCTATGCTTAGCGATGTTACTGAGGATGACGTTAAGAAGTCTATACTGGCAATTACTTCTTCAACAGTCGATAACTATAAGTTGTGTTCGAGAAAGATAACTCTTATCTTTTTCTCGTTACATCCTGTTCTCACTCACATCTTCAACCACTCATTCTCCTCATGTTTCTTTCCGCCAGTTTGGAAACAGGCTCACATAATGCCTAAGCCTAGCGTAACACTAACAATCCTACTTCATCAACCCACTTAAGACCTGTTTTTATTTCCCCATTTCTCTCAAAAGTTTTCTCATACTCGTCATACTCGATTATCTCCTCCTTTTCAATCGGCTGTTCGGTCAGATCACAGTAACCCACTTTAGATCTATTTCTATTCTCCCATTTCTCTCAAACGTTTTTGAGCACATAGTCCATAGACTATTATCATTTTTCTTGGCGTCATACTCGATTATATCCCCTTTACAATCCGGTTTTCGCTCAGGTCACAGTACTGTAACCGCGCTTTGGAAAGTAACTAACAACATCCGCTGGGCAATAGAGAATAAGTCCCTGACTGTGCTTGTATTGCTTGTCTTTAGTAGCACCATCAAATCAGCGGATTTCATAAAACAAGCTACTATTCTTATTCCTTCTCTGTGCATGCTGTAAGCTTTTGGAACTCACATCCGCCTAGCATTCGTGATTTAAAAACTATTTACTCTATTCAAATGTCGATTAAAAGTGCATTACCGTTCCTCTTAACTGTGAGTTTTTATAATAAAATATATATCTATATATGTGTATATTTATTTATAAATATTGCATGCATATTTACACTTCACATTATTTATATTTTTCTCTCCTTGCTTTTACACACTATTGTCTACGATTCTCCGTTGGCAGGTCTGGTGGAAGAAATTTCTTAAGAAATAAGCAGTACCTTTGTATTCAAATTGTAATTATGTCGTATGTCTTTGTATTTTACACACAGTAATAAAATACATAAATAAAGTTAGGTTCACATTTAGAGAGACAGGTTGCTATCAAACCACATGCGGTCAATCAGTACTTGCATAAAGTTCTTAAACACAAATCAGGTAAGTACCTAATCTTCTGCAAGCTAACGCGGTGACGAGGTGTGGGAATTTTGATAGCTAATAGCAGATTGACCTACAATGACCAGAAAAAATTATATCAAAGCGTTTGCTTTGAAATGACAAAACAGAGAATTTTGTTTAAAATTCTGTGTTTTTTAATGGATCTCAAAAGTCAAAAGTTCAAAACCATTCGGCACGTCCCTAAGACATGGGACTTGAACATACTGGTACGATGTGGGGGTATACATTGGTACTCAACCTTTCGGAGAACACATCCGTGATGTTATGTTATGATAGACCTTCTACATTTTCATTTATTTCAAACAACGGAGGACACTAGGGTGTTATGGCGCGGCCTGTGAGAGGCAATTATGACCAGCAGTGGACTGCGACTGTCTGAGTAGAATGGTCATTAAAAATGGTAAAAGTAAGAATGCAGAGATAATGATAAATATCTTAATTTTCCTTTTTTTCAGCGTATTCAAGTTGCCTACCTTTTGTATAGATGTGGTAATAATTATTTTATACAACTTTCACTGTACACTGACGTGGTTTGGCACACCTCATATTATAATTAAGTATATTTGCCACAAACTTGTAGTTTATATCGGTTACCCCGATATTTTTCTTAATAAATTGCTGAAAGTTGATGTAAAATCCTGAGTTTCTTGACGTAATCCGCAACATCCCGTCGAGTCAGCTGATGTGTCATAATATGTCAAAATCTAGTCGAGCAAAGTGGTTAATAACGCCAGTTGAAGCGACAAAAGCGGCCGAATTAACTGTGAAAGGATTGTAGCATGGTTTCGGTCTCTATCTTGCACTTAGTTTGTAAATTTTGCAAAAGCGACTTTCTCCTTCTCTTTGACTCGATGGTCAGTGAGGTAGAAACACGAGAAGCACAAGTGCCACATGTATTGTAAATACATGAACTTCGCGAAATCATGTACTACTGTTTAGCTTTCCATGAGTCATGATATAATTTAATGAGTCATGTTAAATTTTGGAATAACAAATTAAATTTAAAAATGATGCTCAGGTAAGTTTAATTCAGTTTAATCATGGACCGGATTTCGTTATTTGTAACTTTGATCATCGCAGGTCATTAAGTAATTAACGTCCGCGTGCGATGCCGTGTTGGAACTCGGCGCTGCGGATCTGCCTCGGAAACAGGGGAGCGCCTGTCTCGTCGGCAGGTGCGACCACCTTCAGCGATGCGCTTGCCATAGCCAAGATGGCACAGACGATCACGGCGAAGAACGCGAACTGTAAGAAAATTATCAGTTACGTTAAATTTTGTAGTATCTGCGAAATGACGAAGTTATGGGCTTTTAATTTAAATATGTACCGTGGGGTGGAGTTTTTCTATGGATGCACTAGCGACCCGCCCCTGCTTCAAACAGTTTTTACGTCTTGCCAATACATGGAGATTAATTTACTGTGTTAATTGAATATTATACGCATAAACCTTTCAGAATAAATTCTTTAAATGTGAATATAGGTTGCGATGTTCAGAAGAACAACGCGGTCACACAGACAGAGACTAAAACAGACTTGGAATAATAGTTTCAACAGTGATTGTGGTAGGTACTCTGTTGTATAGGTTTGCCACATTCCCAATCATACAATACGATATATTCTAAGACAAATACGTTTGAATAATTATGGAACAGTATTGAGATCATTCTGGTAAGAAGCAGAGACAAAAGAAAGTCGGAGAGCAACCAAAATGCAGACAAAAAATATGAAAATTTATATTCAAACATTTACTACAAAACTTGTTCAGGTTACTTTTATTTAGACTTTTATTTTAAAATATTTATAAAAATATACACCTTACTAGATTATAATATACATTTTTACTTACGTATTTCATTTCGGGTTGATTTTGTGAGTTCTCGTTGAACAATATTGGTTTGGTTTACATGGTTGGCCTTTATATATCAAAACCAAAAGGTCAGCAGAACCGGTGTATTTTGTTTTTCTAAAAGAAAATCTAAAACATTATCTACTCAGCGTGTTATAAACAGGTTAATTAGGAAAACGAAAATAAAAATACATACAGAAAATCATTGACTTGACCACAAAATCAAGTAAGAGATACACGTTTTTTTTTGTTTTTATGAAAACAAAAAAAAACGTGTATCTCTTACTAGAATTCAGGCTCCTAAGACAGTTCCAGTAACTTGCAACGGAGTGGGATTCCGCTATACTGTCACATATAATAATACTGTATAGTTTGTTGATTTAGTATCGGTAGGTTAGTATATTTGTATTCAAATATTATTGTAGAGTGCATTTGTATTCTTATGTAACTATGCAAGCAAGTTATTATTTCAGGTTGACAGGCGCATATATTAAATCTCCATTAAAACGTTAATGACATTTTATCTTAGTTTTATTAGGCTACCAGAAATAGTATGCATGCAAAAAAAAAAAACGTTTCCTTCGATTTGAAACAAGATAATTCACGTCCTTGTGGTGCCGGAATTAAAGAATAGCACCACCCCAATTTCTTCTAAGGGACTTACTAGAGAATGGGCATCAGCGTTCTCTTACTATTTTAAAAACCATACTGCGATCGCCAACCCACCTACCATGCAGGGTCAAAATGACAAGCACAAAGAAAAAATGGGCCCTAGTCCCCAGCGGCTCGCCTACCCTTGAATGAAGCGGTCAAGGCCACGGTGAGGCAAGGGCTGCAACGAATCCCCGGAAGTGATCCGGCTACCACAATCACCGAAAACTAGACCTGGCAACATGCAACACGCGTACACTGCGTAACGACGAGAAGATCACCGAACTCGAGGAAGAATTGAACAGGTTACGATGGGTTATAGTAGGGTTGTCTGAAGTCCGAAGAGAGGGGGAGGACTCGATAATCCTCAAGTCCGGAAGTCTGCTCTATTTCCGGGAAGGCGAACAGCAGTCCCAAGGTGGAGTCGGGTTTATCGGCCATAAGTCCTTTGTGAGCAACGTCGTGAAGATCGAGAGTGTGTCGAAGAGGGTGGCGTCTCTTATACTCAGAATATCCGAAAGATATTCGCTGAAAGTCGGGCAGGTGAACGCCCCGACTTCGTCACACCCCGACGATGAGGTAGAGACCATGTATGAGGATATTTCCAGAGCCATGCATAGCTCTAAAACTCAATTCACTATTGTCATTGGGGACTTCAACGCGAAACCGGGCAAACGAGTCGATGGTGAGCTGCAAGTGGGGCAATTTGGAGTTGGGCGACGGAACCAGCGGGGTCACCAACTGGCCCGTTTTGTGGAGAAGAAAGGCTTTTTTATGACGAACTCCTTCTTACGAAAGCGTGTGCACAGAAAGTGGACCTGGCAGAACCCTGATGGTGTAACAAAAATTGAGATTGACTTCTTTATTTCGACGAAGAATCAAGTGTTCAATGATGTTTCGATCTTTTAAAATCTTTACCCTGTAGAACTTCTTTTGCTCAAAAATTCAATATGTTCCTAGGCCCTAGACTTTTCAACATTGCAAATAAACATTTGCAAATTTTTTCCGTGTCAAAAAGAGATTGCAAACAGAATGTGATTACTTGGCTTCTACCCCTAACCTATGATGACACTGAAAAGCTGTTATGCGTACCTGCATAATTTTTATGTACTCGTATAATTAAAGACAAATATATTGCTAAATGTTTACTAATACAAAGTGGATTAAATCGTTTATAGTTATTTTTATTCATTTTTAAATTACAATAATGAATGATTATAACCGTTCATGTAAGTATGAATAGTTCATAGTACCTACGCTATTGTACTTAAAATTCATCATCCTAAGTATTCCTCTGGCACATACTCATCACACACACACTCAAACACTCCAAAACTCACACCCACATATACACTCGCACACACCCCTACACTCTCCAGCACACACCGTTTATCTGTTTCTTTTATTTACTTTTTTGTTTCTTTGCTCATTTTAATCCTTATTCTGCACCTAAATAGTCCCTAATTCTTGGACAATCTCAAACTCAACTTAGTATAACTAATTAGAACTTAAACCCATAGGTATAAATGTATTCTTGTTAATTATAATAAATATTTTATTAATATCTGATACTGATAACGAGGGTGGGCGCTGATACCTATAATTACAAGATATTAAGTTATCTTAGCTTAGGTATTGGCTGCAACTCTAACATACAACTTTACTTACCTCAGGCCATTTTCGATTGTAAACCTTGTATTTGACTTGAAGGTGCAAATAAACTATTTTTATTTTTATTATTATTTTATGTCTATGTGATCAATGGGGTAAAAATTGGAAGTGATCATCGCATGGTAAGAGGCACATTGCACTTTAGCATCAAGCTGGAAAGGTCTGGGCTGATGAAGTCTAAGCTCCGCCCAGCATCGGGAGCTCCGTGGACGACTTTAACGATGGGTCCGTAGAAACTGTCTATACCCTCGGGTCTAAGATCTTCAAGAACCGTCGTACAAATAGAAACAAGAGGCTCTATGTTTCTACTTTGCAGCTCATGCAGGAGAGGTGAGAGATGATCCTGCAGTCTTCAGACGATGTACTGAAGTTCCGGCAGCTCGATAGACGGACGCTTTAATACAGACCGTATTTAGGACGCGATAGAGTGGAACAAAGGCCCCAAGGTCTTTGCTAGAGATCTGTATATTGGGCAGAGCCAGCTTGGGAAACTGAAGACCGATGATGGCAGGACCGTATTCAGTAAACCTGAGCTGTTGGGAGAGATCGAGAGGTTCAATGGACAGTTATACACGTTAACAAGGAACCCCGCTACGAATCTGGTAAACGACCCAAGAGCAAAATTTACCCGACTTATATCGAAGACATCCCGGTCGTCAGCTTGTACGAGATTAGGATGGCAGCAGAAGCAGCTCAAAAACAATTTGGCGCGAAGGCGGAAAACCTGTTCCTAAGGCCCTCCAGAAGCTGTTTAATTCCGTCATACTCGAGGGCAAAACGCCACAGGCATAGAACAAAGGTGTTCTGATACTTTTCTTTAAGATGGGCGACAATGCCCTTCTTAAGAATTATCGGCCCATCTTGCTTCTGAGCCATGTCTAAAAGCTGTTTTCAAGAGTCATCACGAACCGTCTTGCGTAAGGTTTGACGACTTCCAGCCTCCCGGACGAGCCGGATTCCGTAAAGGCATTAGCACCGTAGATCACATAAAAACGCTGGGGCAGGTTATACAGGAGATCGAGGAGTATAACCTTCCCCTTTGCTTAGCGTTTGTGGACTACGAGAAAGCCTTCGATTCTATCGAGAGTTCACCGCTGTACTGGAGGATGTCTTCAAGGTTCTGGACTGGAAAGGGGTTAGCATCAACATCAATGGCGAGTACATCATTCACCTTCGGTTTGCTGACGACATAGTAGTTATGGCCATGGAGGACCTTAGTGCAATGCTAAATAACCTCAGTAGCGCTGCCGAAAGAGTGGGTCTTAAAATGAACATGGACAAAAAAAAGGTCATGTCAATAGCCCATGTAACACCCACTCTCACGAAGATCGGAGACACTTCACTCGAAGTCATGGACGAATATGTATACATAGGACAAACTGGTCAGTTACGTAGGTCCAACTTCGAAAGAGGTCAATCGTCGAATCCGACTCGGCTCTCGGGCACCGTTCGATAAGCTACGGAATATCTTCTCGGCCGACATACCGTAGTGTCTCAAGACGAAAGTCTTTGACCAGTGCGTGTTGCCAGTGATGACCTATGGCACTGAAACGTGGTCGCTCACAATGGGCCTTATCAGAAAGCTTAAAGTCACCCAAAGGGCAATGCAGAGGGCTATGCTTGGAGTTTCCCTACGCGATCGAATCAGAAACGAAGAGATCCACAGCAGAACCGAAGTAACCGACAAAGGCCGACGAATTGCCAATCTTAAGTGGCAGTTGGCAGGACACATAACTCGCAGAACAGATGGCCGATCGGGCCAAAAGGTTCTGGAGTGGTGACCGCGTGCCAGAAAACGTAGCGTTGGATGCGGGAAGCGCAGAACCGTTCGAAGTGGCGATTACAAAAATAGAATAATACAATGAGGACCAGTGTGACTCAGTTTTAATTGTTGGTGGTATATCAAAAAAAACGCTTTCTTTAAGTCGTTAGACTTCCTATTCAGCGGTCACTAACTAATTTCGTGTTAAATAAGCTTTTCCAGACTTCCTGATTTTTTTTGGCTATTATAGACTCAGGAAAGTACATAATTTTAATGTAAAATATGTCTCACAACTCAAAATACCAGTGAGCTATGTAGCCAGCCAAAAACGTTAGTTTTGATGATCTCGATTTTTATTCATTTACTGTTTTAGCTGTGTCCGCGACTTTATTCGCTTGCATGTCGAAAAATAATTATGTATCGGTTAGAGAAGGTGTAGGTTCAACTCCTCCATTGAAAAGGAAGAGTCTTCCGATCTTGCCTGTTGGAAGCACTAGCTGGGGTTCTCTATCACGGCCGTTTCGAATGCAGTCACTGCGTCTTCAGGGTTTATAATGTCAATGCGACGAAGGGTCACTTTGATTTTTCAGAATTCACAAAAATCAAGACGACAAGCTGCACCTGCCGTATTCAATAAATCGACTGCTCGTCTGGCGGAGTGTGCTGAAGTGTTATCATGGTGAAAAAGGATCACGCTTTACGACCGCAGTTGAAAAATGCTAATCAAAAACAGTCAAAAAAACTACTAATGAAATTATTAGTATAACTTTATAGTGATTTGCTATGTATATTTGTTGGAAATCTCAAATAAATAAATACATAAATAATATCTCAAAACTTGGTTGATTGAGAAAATGTTAAAACCGCTAACATCTGCTTCGAAAGAACTCCTACGTACAGTGGCCCGGGTGAAGAGTTACCCATTATCTGTGATCCACCTCTGGTTATGGCTGCTATTTTGGATTTTGACTTCCTGATTTTCAGCACCTGCACCGGTGTCACAATAGGTAGGTGAACTGTTCGTTATTGAGGATATCCGTGACAGTTATGTTTCTTCGCAGTCCATGATCAGTTGACCACCGTAAGGTCCTTAACCAGCTACTGTGTTTCATCTTCCGTACGATTAACCATTCACGAAAAAAATAACCCTCCTCCATCCTACCTGCGGGAACGCTTCACCTACGCCCGTCCTTTTGATGCGCCTTGCAGGTCGCACCTTAGAAATCTCCTAAAATCCCCTCCCCACTCAACCGACTTCTACTCCTTTTCTTTCTCTGTGCACGCGGCTCGGTTGTGGAATTCACTTCCTCCTGATAATAGGAACTGTCAAACTGTTTCTGTATTTAAGCGGAGAGCTAAAGAGCACTATCTTTCCACTGTGTCATAGTTGCATTTGTATAATATATATATTTATTTTTATCACTTTTTATTTATATATATTTAGTGATATTTATTTTAGAAGTATGTATGCAAGCATATTTTGACATTGTATGTTTATTTTTAAATTAGCGAATTGCTTCGTTTTTAGGTATTTTGTTTTCTCTTTTACTCTTACACTAAGAATTACCTTTGTACGTACTTTTCTGTTCTCTTTATTCTTCTTGTCTGTTTACATGTGTGTACATAAATGGTTAAATAAATAAATAAATAAACCCTCTGAATAAATTGGCTGTCTGTTTGACATACGGATGGACAGACAGACAGGACATGCGGACCACACCGCCGACGACGACGACGATGCTTCGGAGGTGACCGAGGTAGAGCTGAGAGTGACGGTACATAGGCTACGTGCAATAATACCGCCCCAGGACCCGATGGCTTACCTGGAAAAGCCTTTTTTTAAGTTAAGTTGTTAAGTTTTTTTTATCAACTCATCATCACTATCATTACAGGAATTTCGTAATTCCATAATAACAGTTTTATTACTTATCATATCATATCCTGGACATCGTGGTTTTTGTGATCGAACTCAGAGAACAAGTAAAAAGATCTATGCTGTCTGCTAAGTCATTAAATACACGCAAGGAACGCGTTAAAGGGTCTTTACTCAGTAGACTGGTCCTACCACTATTATCGCATACGTAGTTTATTATATAAATTAAGACACAGAGTGGTTTATAATGTCTCTTTCAAATCCTGATCCAGTCCCTTGCTGCCCTCTTCCAGCGACGCCCTGAGCCGAGGTCCGTACCCCACAGGGGGTGCCCTTAGCGTTGTCGCTTAGTTTTTAGTTAGTATTTAAGTTTAAGTCCTGGCTGGAGGCCTTAATTTATTAGGGCACCACAGGCAAGTCCGCTTAAGCAGACGACAACCTTACAGGTTGACCTGCGAGATGCCATACAAAAAAAAAAAATTGTTTAAAATGTGGTTTATTATACAAAATTGGTGTATGATTGAGGTTTTATTATAGTTAACACATAACAGTAACCTAAAGCTATTTAAAACAATTAATACGTAATTTTTATTGCATAAATGATGACACAAAATTATTTAAAATTTGATTTAAAACAAAATCGGTGTGTGATTGTTACTTCGGTCTGAATAAATTTCTTACTGTTTACTTAAAATTGTAGAGGTAAACATTTTTAGGAGAAAATTATAAGCCATTATTTATCATTTTTTGTTTGGTCCACGGGGTTCAACTGAAAATAAAGAAAATATATTTAATAGGCAATAATTATAGAATTGCATTGTTTATGAAAGGTGGTCAAATTATTGATTGAATAATCATAACAAATAATTTGGATAGCAGTCTCAGTTGCTTATATAGTTTTCACTTTCAAATAATAGCTATACTAAGCTTAAAACCACGATTCATTGGATTTATTTTGTGAACACTATTACATTCTTATTCTCTTAAATTCTTACACTCACGGGCAACACCCTGCTTACGTATCCTAACCTATCGCACGGGGTCACATTACATAAACGTAACAATTAGTTCATAATATGTTTGTGGTAAATGGAGTCATATAACAGGTGTAAAAAGAACTGCCCGTCATTGTACCTATATTTTTTGTACTGGACCATGCCTTAACCCTTTGGTTACTGAGTCAAAACTGTAACTTTTTTCGAAAACCAGTTTTTAATATTAAAACACAACTTTAGATAGGCCCTCGACCCCGGTACGTTGCATGTAAGCACAATGTTTTGCGTGCGTTAAAGCTCCTACTAACACGAGCGACGCTACAACGCGACACAAAGACACGGTTCATCGCACGACACGCGGTGCCTTTGTGTTGCGCTGTCACGTAGCCGCAGTGTGCACGAGCCATTACATTGCGCACTGCTGAAAACAGCGATTTTGCATCCCATAAATAAAATAATTTTCACAGAAATAATTGTAATGCTTTGTTACTTAGTTTAATGTACAAAATGCGTAGTTGACGTCTATGTGATAGTTCTTTTTACAACCTGTATAGATTCATTATAATTATGAAAAAGGTACCTCTTTCTATGTTCTAATTTAAATAAATTAATTACGTAAGTTATGATGAGCTCCTAATTACAAAATGTAAACATTTAAATTATCCGATGCCGACGCCTCTGGTGGCAAAATTTGTACAACTACGAGGTTGTCAATTCTTTATTTACTGCTAATAGATGGCTCTTTTTTCATTTACAGTTTTTTTTTCACTTTGCTTATTTAAATTCTTCGTTTGTATCACACGTTTTTAAATGACATCATTACAGAGTGCAACAAACGGTGCAAAAGTGATTTGTGCATGGATGAGCACTTTTGTCTAAGTGAGCAAATAAGTACCTAACTCTTCATCTTTTTTGTATAGTTAGCTTCCAATTCACAACTGCTGAGCAAAGGTCTCCCTCAAATCCTTGCAAGCTTCCTTACAAATCATCTTAATCCTTTCTTATTACATCTTGGATAATAAATAAACATTTTAAAGGTACTTACTAGCAGGGTCGACAAAGTGTACTGAAAAATAAATAAACACCAAATTAGTTTAAAAATCAACAGTTAAAGAGGTAGGTTAGTAGGTATTATAATTTTATTGAAGGCAATTGCAAGGGCGTGCTTTCAAAGGTAAGGTCAACAAAATAGAGAATACATATAAATTAAAATAATTGAAATTACCTTGCTGGTCTCCATCAACTACGTTTACTGCAAAAAACAAAAAAAAAACAGTGTTTACACAGTATAAAATTATTACTATATGTACATCATTTGTATCGACCAGATTTTAGCCAGACAGATGTAGGTATATCTATTCCCGTAGGTAGATATGTACTAGTCATTATTCCCGTTTCGTGATTATTGACACAGAAATTTCAGTTTCGACACTAAAGCATAACATCACGCCGTTGTATTTCCAATGGCCAACCCAATGGGCAACCCATTAAGCAACCCATTGGGCGGATGTGGTCCTATTAGTACACCCATATTTTGCCATGTTTAATTCCTTGTAATATTGCCTATTGCCATCAACCGGGCACATATCCAGATCTCTTGACTGCCACTGAGAAATTCCAGACAGATGTACCCAATAACACTTTGCCTGACCTGGAAATCGAACCGTGTCTAGCGCTAACGAGCATTGGGCCAACAATGCAGTGCTTTATAAATTATACCTATTATAATTTATTTATTAGGAACTTAAAAACTTTGAACTTTGTAATACTTGTCATTTCCATACGGTCAGATAAAAGTTTTATAATTACCTTGGCGGTCGGCATCAACGAAGTCCACTGGAAGGAAATTAAAAACAAAATTATTTTTTATTCTGTCTGCAAAAGTTACACCGAAGAAATTGAAAGCGTTCAGCACATAAACTTCGTTTAAAAGCTGTCAGTGTCATTATTTTCTATGGAATATTGACAGCTCTTGAACGCGTTTTAGATGTGTTGAACGAGTTCAGTTTCTTTGGTGAAAACGGCACTTAGGCCATTAAGGGTGGATTTCACCAATGAAATTGAACGCGATCAGCACATAAACTAGGTTTATGGACTGTCAGTGTCATTATTTTCCCTGGAATATTGACACTGACAGCTCTTGAGCGCGTTTTAGTTGTGCTGAACGCGTTCAGTTTCATTGGTGAAATCGGCTCTAAATGACATTATCAATGGGGCGTTTATGGAAATCATTTGTGAAATATGTGCTTTTTATAAATTTATTTAGCTGTCTCCTCTCAATCACCTGACATCTTATCTCGTCACCACCCTTGGTTGACTAGTAGAAGAAGAAAAGAGCGGAGAAGAAAATGGCGGAGCTAGTTCGTTGGTCACGCGCCAGAAGGTTCTATATTTGGCTTATTTCTGATGTTCAAGTTTTAATTAAATGAAGTTTAAAGACTCCCTACTAAGACGTGCGACGCGACATACTGTTTACATGTGGATTTACCTATTAAAACTGACAACGTTTTGTTAGTTTTTAAAAGTTTATTTTTACAATTTATAATCTTAAAATTTATAAGTTTCGAACAGAATACTATTTCCATTCCATACCAGCATAAATCACAGATTGTTATAATTACCTTGGCGGTCGCCATCAACCACGTCAACTCCTAGAAAATGAAAAAGCAATTACATTACTTTGTCGAAACAAGCCTTTAAAAACTTGGTGCCTGCTGCGTGAACCTACTCTTCTCCCTCATATTCCAATATGTTCGTCATCATAGATAGAAATATACAAGTGGGTCCATTTTACTCTTCAATCTAATTCAAATGAAGGGTGATTCTTATTTTGTGGTTATTTTTTCTAAATCGCAATTCTTTTGAATTAAAATAATATTTTATAGAGGTAACATTTTGTGAGTTTGTATGTAGGGAGTAATTTCAAACTACTTATCCGATTTCGAAAAATCTTTCAATAATGGGAAGCAACAGTATTGCCGAGCGTCAAAGGACATACCTATTTTATGATAAGATAAGGAATTTTACGCGGTCGAAGTCGCAGGCAGACGCTAGTTATAAAATAAATTACAACGCAAAATACACAAAAACTTCTCTGAAAGATTAAGTTATTCTATTTATATTTCTAGTCACATAGTATCTTAGTTATGTATGTGTATGAATGTTTAAGGCTCACAAAATATAGGCGCAACGCGACAGCTCGACACAAAGGCACCGCTCGTCGCGCGACACGCGGTGCCTTTGTGTCGTACTGTCGCGTCGCAACTGTGTGTACGAGGCTTTAATGTTGAGTTTCATGTGCATTATACTTTTTCACAGCAAAGTAAGTAGGTACTTCCTGGATCATTTACAAGATAGGCTTGGATATGTAGTTAGTTATAGCTCAGAATGAACATAAACTTTGAATCAAAAACGATAAGACGAGGTTACAACAATCCACGTATTGTGTTTTAAATGGGCAATAAAAAATGGTACGCCTCAAAAAGCGACGATGAAGTTTTAAATACTATAGTTGGGTAGAAGGTATGTAGAATGTGAAGATGAACTCACCTTGAGGTTTCCCAATGGTCATGGCGACCAAAGCGACCAGAACCAAAACAATCTGAAATATAAGAATAGTACATGATACAAGTGAGCACAGTTTTTTGTTACAAAATCTTAGAAAAGGTCTTAACTTCACAAAGGAAAAAAAAGAATTGTCAAAAAAATATTTGTATCATTGAAAAATATAATACAACAGAGTAAAAATGTACTATGGAACTATGTTTCTAATTTCTACTATTTTACCACAACACAGTGATGCAATAAATAAATAAACGACGCACCGTTAACTTGCTCATGATTAATATTTTTCTCTTAACTCTTGACTCAGTAAGACAAAACTGCCTTTTAAATTATATTTTAGATCTTTTTATATGCGGACATAACAAATATTGATGTTGATATAGAGCTCAAGGTGATAACCCCTGACCAGTCGGTCTTGGAATCCGAAATATCTATCTATTGTTTTCCTTGTCTACATTGCTTAGACAACGTTCCGAAAAACCCTGATCAAAGCAAGTTCATTATGTTAAGGTGGGAACTGATGATTGCTAAATACTCTTCAATACCTATTGTTCGAATTTCTGACCATGACTCCATCGGCCACCCCACTGGTTTATGCAATGTGCAGGTACCCAAAAAACAGTTAGATTTACAGTCATATTAATTAGACTTCTACAAAACCTCTAATTCAGTTTCATTAATATTAGGCGTCTCCTAGTTTTGCTTTTTTCCATACATCATTGACAAATTTGAAATTGAGGATTTTTTAAAACTATAACATTGTCTCGTGTCTCATATCTATACCTAGAACTGATTGCGTATAACTAGGCACGAATGTACAATCACTGGCGGTCAATCCGGGGTCATATATATCATCGCTCCTCTTTGTGATAGCTATAAATATGTACGATTGACGATAATGGTGATGATCACATTGCCACTCTTTTCCCAGATACGCCGACGCGTCTATTAAAAGGTTCAAAATAATGTTTGACCTCACACATTATTTTAATAATAAGATTCTAACTTGCATTTCTACCTGATAGCTAAAAAAACAGCCAAATGCAAATCGAACTCACACGCTGATGGTTTCCTATCCTCACACTTTGAAGGTGTGCCTAGCCTGGCCAGAGCAGCGCCGTGACCTTGTTGCGGTAGTCGGTGCTGCGAGTGACCTCTCGCTTTCGGTCGTGGTTGCAATGGTCGGGAGCTTGGCAAAATTACAAGATGCTGCAGCGACGGGCATTAATATGATCAGATGGTGAGTGGTCAACGCTGCCTATGGTATCTGCAACCAGAGACAACACAGGTGCTTTTATGCCAGAGATAAACCTAAAATTACCACATGTGCTTGTAAAAATACCGTAATCATAATAGCCTAAAAACCAGAACACAGCATAGCTAAACTGCTATTGTTGACAGGTTAAACGTTTTACTCGGCGTTTCAAAGACTGATGATTGATGGTGGTGTGTAAAATAAACAAAAACTAAATTCGTGATGTTATGTTAAGTAATTTCACACTTAATGTTTATCAACACCTGCCAATGTCATTCAGGCGCCAAAATATCCGTAGCAGTCTACGTGTGCTATAGTTTATTATTTTTGAAGATCGAATTTTGGGTAGGTAACCTGTCCACCTCTTTTTATTAGGTACTTACTAACTTCGTGTTATAATCAAATTAAAACATTTTCTAGTTTTTTTCGACAGTTTATAGATGGCCAAACATATTTAGTTACAGTGGTTAGCTATATCTAAGCAGCGGGACTAAGGCTAAAGTTTTGGTCAATAATAATTATGCAAGGCCGTTCATCAGTTTATCTCATGCAGAATGGCGGTAATAATTATGAGTCTACATGGTTAGAATGGCGTTTAGAAGATAATTTGAAATTAGGCTGTATGTCTTCGCTTCACAGTAAGAGAAGAAAGGAGACCAGTCACGTTTCATACAAAGTTGTGCCCAAAACACAAAGGCCAGCGAAAAAAAACGTGTAACCCGGTTCCCCGGTCGGGGAAGTACTCACAATATTTTTTACTAAAGCGCCAAATCTCCACGACCATAAAACATATTCTTCAACAACAAAAACAGCTGACTGTTTTTGTTGTTGAAGAATATGTTTTATACATTTTATAAAATAAAAATAAAAATCATTTACCACAAATGTTTGTCCGCGCATCAATTCAAAGCGGCGACCTATTTGGCTATATTTTTTTGTTGTATTTGTAATTGTCAGGAGAAGGTTTGCATGACAGAAAATATTTTATAAATCGTACCGGAAAGTGAAAGTTTGCATGGAAGTGTCATTTTTGCCAATGGGAATCACCAATCACAGGTGATGAGTCGTGGATTTATCAATACGATCCAGAAATGAAGCGCCAGTCGACGGATTGGGTGTTTCAAAACGAATCAACGCCTACCAAAGTGAAGCAATCTAGAAGTGGGGGTAAGATTTGGATCGCGAGCTTTTTCAATTTGACTGGCTACTTGGTGTCAATTCCTTTACGGAACCAAAGAAACATCAACGCTGAAGGGTATTCTACCAAACGCTTGACAGAAGTTTTCTCTGTTGTGAGCAACAAGCAACCAAACACAGGGTTCCGCGGGCTACTGCTCCACCACGACAACGCGCCTTCGCACACCATGCTCAAAACGAGGGACTTCCTAGACAGCACGCCGGTCAAACTCCTGGATCACCCTCCTTACAGCCATGACCTGGCACCGTGTGACTTCTTTTTATTCCCGAAAATAAAAATACGCTCAAAGGGATACAATTTTCGTCGCCGGAATATGCGCTGTCAGTGTTCGAGCAGGCTGTTAACGAGGAGTCTAAGGCGAACTGGAAAAAGTGTTTCGAAAACTGGTTTAGACGCATGAAACTTTGTAAAGAGGCTAGTTTAAAAAAAAAACATATTTTCCTTTAGAACATTTATTTTAAATTTCGAATTTTTTTCTGAGTGTACCACGTATATCTGTAGTCGCATGAATAACATGGTTTTGGCGCAAACGTAGCGGACGTACCCCTCCCCAATTTGATTAAACTTTTTTACATTGGTTGACAGGCCTGAGCATGTCAGGTTACAGCCTTTTTTTTCGCTTGAAGTTTGGCCAACGAAAGCTGTCCACTAATTATTTTTTAAACTTTTAGGATGGCAATTATTTAGGACTGTCAAAATTCACAATTTCCAATTTGGATGTTTTGATATTTCGGCTTATAGACACAAAATAAACAATTTTTTTGGAGTGAAAAAACAAGTCCCAACACTGGGAAGCCTGCACAATGAGCGAAGGAAGCAATTGGATTTATGGGATGCCGTGAAACCCTTAGATTTAAGAACAGTTTTGACTATGAAATGAATAGACTTTACTTACAGAAAAATATAATACTGCGGCATGGAGACAGATTCTACAATAACAATAAATCAAAAGATACTAGAAGGTAAACAGATTATTTACCTTGATGAGACATACCTACATATGTCTAGACATCAGAACTATAAGTTAAAAAATCGTGGTAAGAGCCAACAAGTGGCGTCACTACTAAAATAATTATATCGTCAGAAAAAAGACATATCATTGTGCATGCAGAATCGGAGGAAGGGTTTGTGGCAGCATTATTGGTTTTCAGCACAAAATACAAATAAGCTGACTTTCAAGAATGCTACCAACTTTATGAAATGGTTTGAAGAAATGTTGATACCAAATCTCACTTAACCTAGTGTCATTGTGATGGACAATGCAAGATATCATGTGCAAAAATTTAACAAACCCGCTACTGTGTCTGATTCTACAGCTTATCTCCGAATATGGCTTCAAGAGAATAATATTCATTCTGAAGAATTTCATACCAAAGCTGAATTAACGTGTTTGGTGAAAGCATATAGTAGTCTATGGGTGAAAGATAATAAACCTGCAGCTGTTTACAAGCACACACATACAACTTTAAAAAAATACAGTCATCCCCACTATCACGAAATTTTGCTGCCACCGTGCCATTGCGACCTCAATTTTATTGAGCTTGTATGGAGTCAAGCGAAGAGAAAAGTAGCAAGCAAAAATATAGAAATACCAGGGTCTGTAATGCAAAATTTTATAAAAGAATGTTTTCTATCCATAACTGCTGATGACTGAAAGAAGAATACTGATCATGTTTTAAATGTTAAGCGTCAGAACAAATTGAGGGACCATGTTCGTGAAAACGAACTTGAACGTTTCATAATACATGTCGGGGACAGTAGCAGTAGCAGCGAAGAAAGCAATGAAGCTGATTCAATATTGTCAGGTGTAGAAATCTTGGAATCTGATTTTGACCTTGACTCATAACCCCGATGTTTTGTGTTGATTTTATTGTGTCATCACATCAGAATCTGCGTTGCATTTTATAAACTTATAGTAATAACTTTTTTTTATTCAACCTTGCCAGGAAAGTTGGAACTGTGAACTTCTGTGAGTAAAAAAATGCCATAAGCCAGGGGTAATAACCTTATTATTTGTTTTGTTTTTTATAATTATGTTTAAACTGGTTACCATTAATAACCTTATTATGGTCTTAGCAAATCTGAAATACAATAGAATTATAAATAGTATCAACTCCGTTTAAGCAGTGTATAGTCAGGGTTGTCAGCACTATATATTTTTTAAATTCCCGCCTTTTTCCTTGGACAGCTTTCGTCGGTCTGACTCTAGGCATGGTCTCAACTCGAACAAATTATAATTTGTCTTGAAAAAAGTTCATAGATGGCAGCATAGGTAACCATTATGAAATTAACAATCATTAAAAAGCGATATACGGCAGAATTTTGGCTGAATTATGGTTGGTAAAAGTCTAAACTTCCCAGTTTAGTGCAGATTTATCTATTTCCACTCATAATACACGTATTTTAAAAGAAAATAAAAAGGAACTATCTTTAATGGTAAGGCGAAGATCATCTCTCAGCAACTTTTTCACTAGATGGCAGCACAGTTGCAAATTAGCACATTTTCAATTTTTACGCCTATCTTATAAATAATTGAGAGACAACTTTGTTAAAAGCGAGAACTAACGTATTAACTTATTTTTTTAGATATTCTCTTTGCTTGTTAACTCGTCTCTTACAAAGATTTGTTCCAAGAAACACTTAGCAGTCTTCACTTTATTCTACACACACACATGAACGGTAAATAGTTTTACTTTTAATATCACTAGATTGCGTTTGTTTTCAAATACTTGGTTGAAAAATTTAAATATTCAGATGGCGTTAATTTAAAAAAAGGTCTAATAAACTAAATAATCCAATTAGGACTTTACTATCGTAAACTGTAATTGGCTTTATTGTGTATATTTTACTGAAAAACTAAATTTGGTTCCGACCTAAGGTGTCCTAGAAAAGCGGTGACCGCCACACGCAGCCGTAATAGCCAAATACAGAGCATTTTTGGACACCTTAGTGTCATATACTGATGAAAATGTCAGAATTCGTGACTTCCACTATGAATGTAACGGATACGGTCTTCTAGGCAGCCGTAGCTTTAAACTAAATAAATAATCGACAATTCAAATCAAATCAAAATATTTTATTTCACATAAACCTGCATGGACTTATGCAACGTCAGAAGCTAGGTACACGGTTCCAATTGGTCGTTTCCTATGGCGAAGAGCCGGCAAGAAACTCCACGGTTACTCTTTTAAAAGTAATTGGCTTTAACAATATTTTAAAATTAGTGTTAATAATTATGGGAGGCCCATGTATGCCGGTCAACAAGTACCAGGATAATAACAAAATAGAAAATGGTTTAGAACTCTAAAAGCCTATAACGTTCTCACATTCACAAAACATTAAAAAAATCTATAGAATAAATAAATAAAATAATCTACTAAACCTATTTGCATACATAAATATAAAAACCAAAAAATATATACTTAGGTATAAGATGGAAAATAAGCAAGAAATACATTCCGCGCATCATTACAGAAAAACCATACAAACAGTTTTAGGAGGGTTTGTCAAAAAACTAGTGTCAGCAATTTTTTTAATAGCCTCTCAGTTTTACGTAATATAAATATATTATTACTTAAAATTGCCAAAATAACGACATAATTTTCACAGAATGATGGCTTCTCATAAAATAATAGACTGGATTCCCAATAGATTGGATTCCCAATATATTTATCCATAATAGATTGGATGGAGACTATTTCAAATATTTTTAATTTCCAATTATTATTCGGAATTATGTACGACGTGTGACACCCGACACACGTAAGTATCTTACAAAATACCACAAAAGTAGGTTGCTAACCTAACATAGTTTCAAGAATTACTTAGGCATACAATTTTGAACTTCAATAAATAATTTCATACAACTGTTAGGCTCTTACATACAGTGAAAAATATCTACTAACAAAAATCTTATGAACTAACAAATAACACAATTAAACTATACATATAAAGATACATAAATTTAAAATGAATACAATAAAAATATCTTCTCTCCTACGCGCTGCTTTTTTGCCGCCGGATCAATCTTCTGCTTGTCACTGTTTACTTTTATCGTATATTATATCCTTTCCGTTCGCATCTCCTTCAGTAGAATCAAATGCTGGAAGCCGCAGTTTTCTCTACAACAAATTAATTAAATAAACTTTTTTGTTAGACTGTACTATACTGAATCCAAACCTCAGAGACCCGAGAAATAATTTGATCTATTAGTAAATGAGTAAGAGTAATATTTTTCATACCTTTTAATTCCTTGATGGTATAGACATCTAGCATTTTTCCGAACTTGTCTCAAAATAATTTCCGGCAGTACACATGCTTTAAAAAAGTAACCATCTTCGGCATCATAGCGCTGATAAATTCCTTATCCCGGTTGACTTCTATGACAGTCAATAGTTGGGTGACAGATATAAAGCAAATTAAGTAACATTTATTAATTTTGGTAATTCGTAATTGACCCTGGACCTAGAATTAAAATAATAATGACAATTAGAAACAAATAATCCGAGAAACATTTTTATTAATACATTACCAAAGAAATAATAATATTTGTTACTTACTTGATAATAATAATTATGCTTTTTGTTCGTAACTAAAACATAATTTTCCAAATGAATTTCTGCCTGCGAGTAATAACTTCCAGTCACAGTGGCCCAATTCATATTCTGGTCCTTCTCTGTGCATTGTTGCCATGTTTTATTACACATGCTACATTGTAATAATATAAATTTTAAAAAATAATACGGTGCCTAATTGGGAAGCCAAATGTAATATTAAGAATTTAAAAGAATAGGTGTGTGTGTTTCTGAGTGTGTGATCTTCTAAAAAAAAATATGATAAGGTAAGAAATTAAATTTCGGGCGCCGTGGAGCGACACACTATTAATAGATAGCCAGATAAAGTTGGAGAGATTAAACAATTAATCTTAGGATGGGGGCCTGTGGATGTCAATGGTGATTAAAAGTCTCACTACCTTGAACGTTCCCAGTTTATTGTATACCTTTAGCCTAATGAATACAATTATATTAATATAAATTTTTGTTGCTATATCATCATTGCATCTTTGTAACTTTAAATTCGCAGCTGAAAAAATATGTAACTGGAAGGTGACCCCGAGAGCCGGAAGGTGGTACCTCTCAGGTAATCAGCCCCCGTTGAAGGCCAGTAGAAATTTCCCGGTTGAATTGACGTAAAGGTAGAATAAGCACCCACAATTGTAGGCGCTTATTCCAGGTATATAAACTCGCGTCTCCCTCGGTGTACCGTAAAGATATTTGGTATCAAGAGACGTAGGGAGGCGACGAGGAAACCAAAAATCCGATAGAAATATCCACCGGGACCATTCCACGGGTCCTTTGGTTTAGGATTAGGGCATTAAAGCGCCACTATAAACCAGATTAGTTACGATTCCATTCAGGGAATATCAGGAGACCTGTCACCTTCACCAACAAAGATCGCAAAAGTCACTCGTCAAATTTTGACGTCCAAAATGTCATACGAAATGTATCACAGATAAAAAATACAATTAAGAAATCGTTCCGAAATCGACTAGAATTATCAATACATGTAACGGTGTAAAAAAACTCGTTACATTACATCCCTCCCCGAAAAAAATAAAAGAAAGCAATTTCTTTTATGCCAAAAAAACAACGATCCAGGTAAAACGAACAGATTCCCAAGAAACAGGAAATATAAACAACAACGTGTATACAAACAACACTTACAGGTGCAGGCTAGATACTAGCACAACCAACCCATAATATCAAAAGAACCACAAGAGTACAGTTAAGCACCTTCGCCACCGACTAACAAGTTAAATCCAAGAAATATTATAGAATCAGTTAAGTGCAGCAGTCGCTTAACACTGTAGAACAATACAACATAACTATACCTAATTGAGTGCGGTTGGGCACCATCGCCACCGACTAACAAGTATAAAATTCTAAAAAGACACAAAAAATACCAATACGAATTCGCATATATTACGAATTCGGTTAGGCACTATAGCCGCCGACTAGCAAGTATAAAGCTTTACAAACAAACAAAAAAATACTAATAAGAGTTCGGTTAGGCACCATAGCCGCCGACTAGCAAGTATATGTTTAATGTAACAGGATAAAAAGAATATTAATTCGAGTACAGTTAAGCGCAAAGGCCGCTGTTTAACGAGATTAATCCAAAAAATTATATATGAGTGCAGTTAGGCACCATCGCCACTGACTAGCAGGAACAAATTATAACTGTGAGAAACAGTATAGGAACCTTCACATCTCTAAAGATGCAAAGAAAAAGGATGTTGTGATCGGCTCAACTCCACCAACTTTCCGGGCACAAACAAAAAAAAATGTTGTGATCGGCTCAACTCCACCAACTTTCCGGGCACAAACAAAAAAAGAAATCACTGTGTTCTTCCTAAGTGCACCACGAAATATTCCGGGTGACAGAGTCACTATAGGAGCACAATGATAAAAAAAATAGGTAAACCTCTACAAGCGTAAACAAAACGTACAAAGGTAGTAGGCACCAATTCAGGAATTGCATGCAAAATTTTACACAGGAAAATTGCATACAAGACTGTTTAAAAAAAAAAAAAGATCTTTCGATATGGAAAATGTATGTGTGTGGGTTGAAGAAGTTTATAAAAATGTCCTAAGTTGTAATTTTGAATGTTAAATCAAGATTTAATAAATTTTATAAGAAGTTACCTAACATACATCTTCATTCAAACCATCGATAACCTATCATCCATCCCAATGTGCATCACACTATCAAAAATGGCCTTCAATCAAAATCATCAAAAACAAGATTAACAATGAGAAACCAAATTAAAATTTAATTATATCCTTAACATGATAACGACCAGTCGTTCCCTTATTAAGGTCTTTCAGAATATAAACATTATCAGAGATCTTTTCAATAATTTTACATTTAATAAACTTAGATTGATTGAACGAAACTTCTTCTCCACACGACATCACCCACATCAAAAGAAATGACTTTGCGACCTTTGTTATAATAGCGAGCATTACGCTGATAAGCTTTTAATAAATGAGATTGTACTTTAACAAAAATATTACCAAGAGAATTAAGAGAATCGGCATAGTGAACTCTATAGGAAATTTCCAGTTCATCTATGTTTTCGATAGAATCACCAAAACGATGTAAAGAAGCATCAAAAATAAGTTCTCTACCAAACATCAAAAATTAGGTGTGAAATCTGTGGCCAGATTAACACTATTATTCAAAGCTAGTTGAATATTAGGTAAATATTTAGACCAAGTTCTATGATCATCTTTGACAAAACAAGCTATGCAAGTTTCAACAGTTTTATTATATCTCTCAACAGTATTATTTTGAGGCGTGTATAAAGTATTATAAAATATTTTAATAATGTTAAAACCCTTCAAAAACTCTACAAAATGTTTAGAAGTGAATTGTGTACCATTATCACAAACAATTATTTTGGGACAACCAAATTTAAGAAATATTTCTTTTTCAAAAAGTTTATTTATTACTCTAGTTATCATAGGCATTTATCATAGGAAAAATCCAGCAGTATTTAGTGAAAACATCAACAACTGAAAGAATATATTTATGTCCAGAATAAGATTTAGGCAATATACCTATAATGTCTACTGAAAGCATCAACATAGGACGATCAACTTTTTTAGGGTTAACCATAATACCAAAAGGAGGTTGAGTGGTATGTTTATAAGCTTTACAAGTATCACAAGCAAGAATATATTTTTGAACATCATTAAACATCCCTTTCCAAAAATAGTGTTGTTTTAATTTATTTAAAGTTTTATGAATACCTAAGTGTCCAGAATTAATATCATCATGATTAGAACGAATTGTATCTAATATGTGTTCTTTAGGAATAACTATCTTCCAATTAAGATTACTATTAGGATCAAACTTACTTTTACAAAACTTATATAAGGCTTTATTTTCTACTCTAAAGTTCTTATAGACTTTTGACAATTAATAAATACTTTTTTATACCAAGGATCATAAATATCATCATCGGGTAAGACTAAATTATTTTCAGAGATTCCTATAGTAGCTATTTCAATACGAGACAAAGCGTCTGGGACTAAATGTAAAGAACCTTTTTTATGAACTATATCAAAAGTAAATTGAGAAATTCTAGCAGCCCAACGTGCTAAGCGTCCACTAGGATTGCTAAGACCTAAAAGCCACTTTAAACTAGCATGATCAGTTATTACTGTAAACTTCATTCCTTCAATATAAGGTCTAAAATGTTCTATTGAAGCTAAAATAGCAAGTAATTCACGTTCTGTAGTACTAAAATTGCGTTCACATTTATTGAGTGATCTAGAATAGAACGCAATAGGATGTTGATCTCCATTATCATCCTCTTGACTCAAAACACTACCAATGCCAACAGAACTGGCATCACAATGTAAAAAGAAAGGTTTTTCAAAATTAGGGCATTGCAAAACCGGAGCAGTAATTAACGCTTGCTTCAACTCATCAAATGCAATCTCAGCTTCATCATTCCAACAAAGTGGTTTCTTAGAATTCTTACTTCCCGCCGTTAATTTAGTCAGAGGAGAGGCAATATCAGCAAATTTACAAATGAATCTACGATAGTATGAGCATAAACCTAGAAAACTACGAAGCTGTTTAACAGATTCAGGACGTGGGAAACTTTTAATGGTATCTAATTTAGAAGGATCAGTATCCAAACCATTACTATCAATTATATAACCAAGATAGCGGAGTCTATCTTTACAAAAATTACACTTTTTCAAATTAACTGTCAAACCAGCATCTTTCAGTATACTGTAAATTTTATGTAGATACTCTATATGTAAATTAAAATCCGAATTTACGCAAATTAAATCATCTAAATAACAAAACACAGTATTATCGAATTCAGGTCCAAAAAGTTTATCTACAAGTCTCTGCAGTTCAGCAGGTGCGTTGGTTAGACCGAAGGGCATACGGACAAACTCGAAAAGTCCTTTTCCCGGAACTACAAAAGCAGTCTTTTCTCGAGAAGATTCTTCCAGGGCTATTTGCAAAAATGCTTTAGAAAGGTCAATGGTACTAATAAATTTAGCTCCCCCAAGGTTATCTAAAATTCTAGAGGTATAAGGAAGAGGGTAAGAATCTTTTACAGTTACTGAATTTAAACGTCTTGAATCCAAACACAATCTGGTACTACCATCCCTCTTTTCTACAGCTAAGACAGGTGAACACCAAGGCGATTTAGAAGGTTGGATGATTCCTTCCTTTAATAAGACTTCTACTTCATCAAAAAGTTCCTTCTGCTTTGCAGGACTTAAAGGCCAATATCGTTGTTTAAAAGGTTCGCTAGTAACATTAATTTTATGTTGAACAAGATGAGTAAGACCTAAGCCTCTCTTTTCATAAGAAATATCTTCAAAGAGTGAAACAGTATCATTTAATTTTTGTTTCTCAGCAGGAGAAAGTTCACTAACAGAGGTGACTGAACAAACTTGAACTGTATTGCATCGAGCATAAGTTATATTTTTCCATAAATCCTTAGCCAAATCGAATTTTAACCAAAAACCAAATCCTAAAATGAAATCAGGTTGGAAAGAAGGTATAATTTGAAAATTAATATTTTTAGTTAAATTATCACAAGTAACAGGTAATTCAATGGTACCAATAATTCTTTGTGAAGAACCATCGGCCGTATAAGCAGAGCTAGAAACAGAATTTATTTTATAACCTAACTGTAAGAATTGTCTATGACTATTAGAACCCAAAATACAACTATTTGAGCCACTATCTAATAAACCAGAAAAAGTATGGTTTTCTACGGAAAACTGTAAATAAGGTCTAGTATCTTTAACAAATAAAACAGGAGCTGATCTATAAATTTTGAAAAATGTCTTTAAGTAATCTAACCAATTCGCAAAATCTCTGTCACGAGTAGCATCGTCAGGTTTGTGATATTTAGCAAAATTTTCTTTCATCGAGACGCTCGCGGTTATGTCAGTAACAACAGGGGCTCGATGCGACCTAATCAGTTTTTTGACTCGCTAGAGCTTTTCTTTACGTTACAAACATCACAACTCTTAGATGGAACTCCAACCTTTTGACAATCAAAACAAATTACGCCAGGTATGGAAGTACAATGCTTATAATGGTGTCCATCTCTTTTGCACTTTAAACAGGATAAAACCGCATTAGACTTAACAGTAGGTTTTTGAGTTTTAAAAGTTTTATGACTTACAAAAACTTCAAACTATTTTGCAAGAACAAGAAATTGTTCCACAGAATCTATAGGTTTACCAAATATAAAAGGTGTGTAAATAGGTAGCATGTTATGTTTAATAGTAGTAACCAAAACCGCATCAAACAATGGCGAAGAAAGACGACTAGCCATGTCCAGTATTTCTGTAATAAAATCTGGAAGAGATTCAGAACTCTTTTGTTTCCTTGTACGAAGATCATGTTCCAAAAAATAGTCGAAGTCCGGCCTGTCAAAACGTTTAAGCAAAGCAAGCTTAAGCTCACGCCAGGATGGAATACGAAAACGAACTGTGCGGAACCATTTCAGAGCAATACCACTAAGCAAATCCGTGAATGAACCAACCAACAAAATTTCGTCAAAATTTTTGTATGAAAAGTATTCTTCAACTTCAGTAATAAATTCCCTAACACAAGATTTCCAATCGAATTTAATTCTACTCTTTTTCAAATCAGGCAACTTAATTGCAGATGGCAAGTTCTTCTTAATATGATCATTAACCAAAACATTCATAGAATTAAACGAAGGCAGAGCGTGCAAAGCAAAAGCTGAGGAAGAGTGTGCAATCCTTTCATTATGATCAAAAGGGTGTGGTACTTCTGTCAAATTAATCATGTCCGGAGCAGTTTGTGCAACATTAGGATCTGCGCAAGGCAACATTAGGATCTGCGCAAGCGCCATCAGATTCTATGTGGTCTTTAGCAATAGGCGGAAAAGACTGGTCTTCATTAGCCATCATGAATAAACTAAACGAAAATTGATGAGCAAAGTAAGATGTAAATTAAAGAAAAAGTGAAATATTTGAGGGTAAGTGTAAAATATTTTCTAAGTTTTTTTTTGTTTTGATGAAACTATCAAGTAAAAAGATGCAATAATAATTTACAGGATAAGTTTAAACTACTTAAAGTAAGGTTACTAAACCAAAGTTTACTTAAGATTAAATATGAAACAAAACTTCCAAAGTTGTAAAATACTTGAGGTTAAAAAGATATGTTCAAAGTTTGTTTTGATGAAAATTTCAAGTTTAAAAAATGGAGTAACAATTTACAAGATCAATTCAAGTTACTAAAAGTAAGATTACTTAGTTAAACTAAAGTTTGCTTTACATTAAATATGAAACAAAGTTTCACCGCACTTAATTTACACTGTTGAGACACTTAGATAAAACAAACTGTCTTACCATACAAAATGTTGGTTTTGTAAGAAAAAGAAGAAGTAATGCTGTAACCATAAACATTAAACATACACAATAGTACAAAGTACAATAATGTTAGTAGAAAATACTGTTTACTTAAAAGCAAACATCCAAAGAATTTAAGTTTTAAATTACAACATTGTACAATAATGTGTTACTACAAAATATCAAGATGCAATGAATCAATAACAAAATAAGTAAGCTAAATTCAAGTCCCTGTTCGGGCGCCAAATGTAATAATATAAATTTTAAAGAATAATACGGTCTCAAACTTCCGCGGCGACAGGTCCCTAATTGGGAAGCCAAATGTAATATTAAAAATTTAAAAGAATAGGTGTGTGTGTTTCTGAGTGTGTGATCTCCTAAAAAAAATATGATAAGGTAAGAAATTAAATTTCGGGCGCCGTGGAGCGACACACTATTAATAGATAGCCAGATAAAGTTGGAGAGATTGAACCATTAATCTTAGGATGGGGGCCTGTGGATGTCAATGGTGATTAAAAGTCTCACTACCTTGAACGTTCCCAGTTTATTGTATACCTTTAGCCTAATGAATACAATTATATTAATATAAATTTTTGTTGCTATATCATCATTGCATCTTTGTAACTTTAAATTCGCAGCTGAAGGCTGTTATGTTATAAAGGAAAAAAATATAAAAATATGTAACTGGAAGGTGACCCCGAGAGCCGGAAGGTGGTACCTCTCAGGTAATCAGCCCCCGTGGAAGGCCAGTAGAAATTTCCCGGTTGAATTGACGTAAAGGTGGAATAAGCACCCACAATTGTAGGCGCTTATTCCAGGTATATAAACTCGCGTCTCCCTCGGTGTACCGTGAAGATATTTGGTATCAAGAGACGTAGGGAGGCGACGAGGAAACCAAAAATCCGATAGAAATATCCACCGGGACCATTCCACGGGTCCTTTGGTTTAGGATTAGGGCATTAAGGCGCCACTATAAACCAGATTAGTAACGATTCCATTCAGGGAAAATCAGGAGACCTGTCACCTTCACCAACAAAGATCGCAAAAGTCACTCGTCAAATTTTGACGTCCAAAATGTCATACGAAATGTATCACAGAAAAAAAATACAATTAAGAAATCGTTCCGAAATCGACTAGAATTATCAATACATGTAACGATGTAAAAAAACTCGTTACAACATTTAGATGTTAACACACTGTTGAATCCTTTCCGATGTTCACAAACATACTCAATTTGAGATGATTCACAAGACTGGCGATATTCTTCCATTTGAAATGCCCATTGGATCACATGATTCAAGTCAACAATACGGTTCCCTGACAAACCAGATAAGTGGTCACTTGAAGTTCTTTCCACAGTTAGTTGATAAGCTTCAGTGGCTGGATCGGGTTGTGGCCAACCAATATCAATAGTCTCTGCTTGCTCTGATACAGATTCAACTGCATTACATCTATAGCGGCAGGCTGCGGCTTCGTAACGAAATTTTAGTATACCCCGCGCGGTTTTCATTTTCGTCGTATCTTGAGCTGTCGAAAGGTTAGACAGCTGATTGATTGATTGAGTAAAATCGTGAATCCGTCATCGATCTGTCAGCAGCTGTTGTGTCATTCAGGGCGCATTCCGAATTGAGCTGTAATCGATTTGAGCGTGCTTACACCCGTTCCGAGTCAGCGTGAGCGCGATAACGATGTCCCGTGAATCGTCATAGATGACGTCATGACAAACGCCATCTTGCGATAACGCCATGTTCCGATAACGCCGACCATGCCCTTTAATAATATCACTGTGAACGAATTGTTGACAGCTCTCATCTGTCATAATCGTGATAACTAAATCGGAACGCAAATAATCGATGTGAGCGCTGTCACCGATTATGGTCTAACTCGGAATGCGGCCTCAGTCAACCGGTCTGTAAAAAGGGATCCTGTACGAGTCATGTATCGTAAATGGCACGCGCGCATTTCATAGGTCAGCACTTTTCCGTCGCCTTACACAAATTAAAGTGTAACGCGACAGTACACAATCAGCGTTCATAGTCAGCTGTACTCATTCACATCATTCATATATCATTAGTTACGAGGTAGTTAAATATATCCAATAAAGCATCATCTTTGGCTATCCGTGACTTATCATTCAATCACAAGGTGTGTGCGATTCATTCAGCACCGCATGCATCTTTTTGGTCCTTCGAGCCTCAAGATTATAAGTGTTTCGCGTTCTTTGTGCGGTGTTGATTCGGTTGAGCTGGCCGACCAGAAGCAGCATCTAACCAGCTCAACAGACCGCGACCGCAGACCGCGGAGATCATTGCACCAGCAGCAGCAAGTACAAGAGATCACTAAAGATCATCAGCAGTGTCGTCAGGAACAGATTTGGTGACTCGAAGTTTTATCATTAATTTTTCCATCATGGAGGGAGTTATTAAAACTCAGTATCAAGTCATGGAGGCAATGCAGAAACTTCTGATAAACTTCAAAAAAGACGGAGGAAGCCGTAAGACTGCTGACGGCGTGCAGAAGAAAATTGACCTTCTCGACAAGTATTGGGCAGAATTTCAAAATAACCACGAGAAGATTCGCGAGCGCGAAGATCCTTCTCATCAATACTTTGTACAAGATTCCCATGAACAGACAAGACAATTTTACAGAAGCACTAGGGAACTCTTAACTAAGTATTTGACTCAAGAACAAAAACCAGCTTCACCCGTAGTAAAGCCGTCAGCCTTTACTTTCGAGCTGGCACCGTCGACCTCGCAATCACTGGAACCAAAACTCCTTCAAGAGCAAGGTGCAGGTGGAGCTGTAGGCGGTAACCAATCGCCCCGCTCAATAAAGGTGCCTGAAATAGCTGAGATCGCGAGTAACAGCAAAACAGACGAAATGCTACGCAAACAAAGGAGCAATTTCAAAGCGTTCCAAAGAACCGCATCAAACATCAACGTGGACCTCCTCAAAGAGAATTGGCAGTTTGAGGACGCCTTAAAGGTGTTAGAGTCAAGGTCGGCTTCATTGACAGCTTACCCAATGAAGCCGACGTGCAATATGAGATGTCTTACAATACGTGTGAACTCGTTTACAACGAAATGAAAGCAACCATCAACTCCAAAATGTGGTCAGTTACCCACCGAGAAAGGTCGACGCCAAAAATCTAAATTTCGGCCTTTAGTGGTAGCTACGAACAGTGGACAGCATTCAAAGATTTATTTGTTGAAACCATCCATTCTAGTCCGTCTCTTTCCAACGCACAGAGAATGCAGTTTCTCAAAAGCAAAGTGAAAGGCGAAGCCGAGAAACTCATTCAGCATCTATCAATCAGCTCGGAAAATTATGAGACTGCATGGGAGATTCTCAACCGCAGATACAACAACCGGAAACTGATTTTCACGTCACATCTCAATTCATTGCTCAGTGTTCCTACCACTCAACATTTATCAGCAGCATCAGTCAAAAAACTCCACGATACGACAAAACAATGTATCAATGCGATCAAGAACCTTGGTGTAGACACGTCATCGTGGGACCCAATAATTGTACACTTGCTTTCTCAAAAGTTGGATACGGTGACTCATAACGACTACTTAGAGTCACTGGCGGAGCCGCGTGAGCTACCCAACATAGCAGATTTTCTCGATTTTCTAGAAGGAAAATTTACATCATGGGAATCATCTCGTCGTAGGCCAGAAACAGCAAAAACAACTCAGTCGGAGCCTACACGGACATACAAAAAATTTCATTCATATAAAGCATTCAGCGCAAATCAGAACCAAAGTAATAATTATAAATCAAATTCATTGACAAAAGACAATGAAAGTTCAACAAACTGTCCACATTGCAATCAAGAGCACAAGTTGTTTTCGTGCAAGACATTTCTCGAATTACAGCCTGACGCAAAACGGAAGGCAGTTGCGAAATACAATTTATGCAAAAACTGCCTAAACGTACATACGAATAGTAAAGAATGTTCGTCAAGAAAAACATGCCGCGTCTGCAACTCAGATCATAATACATTGCTTCACGACGCTTACGGCAAAGGGGGTGGACAGAAATCAAACAGCAATTCTGTGCAGCAGACAACAGCTGGCACTTATAGCAAGAAAACAACAAGTGACAGCAGCAATCACGTGTCTCAAGAAGATGTATCAGAAACTCTGCTTACCACAGCATTGATCAAAGTGCAAGCACATGATGGGTCCCTGGTAACTTTACGAGCGCTCCTTGACCAGGGTTCACAAACATCCCTGATAACGGAAAAAGCAGCACAGAAACTACGATTACCACGTGGCCGCTGCAAAGGGGTCATATTCGGTGTCGGGGCGAAAGAAAATAATTGCAAAGGTGTCATACGAATCACGTGCAGAGCCTTTCAAGGTGATTATACATTTGACACCGATGTTTTCATTATGCGCAATTTGATTAACAATTTGTCTAACAAATCATTCACAATACCAAAATCGTGGACGTTTATAGAAAATATCACGTTGGCTGATCCAGATTTTCATGAGAGTCGTCCTGTAGACATTTTACTCGGTGCTGAGATATACTCAAACATAATCCAAGAAGGTATCATCAGGCACGAAAAATCGCAACCAGTAGCACAGCAAACACGTTTGGGCTGGATTTTATGCGGAACCGTGCAAACAACATTTCAATGTAACGTTGTGATAAATAACATCGAAGACATTCAACAATTTTGGACATAGAAGACATAGCGGAAAACTCGGGAATGTCACAGGATGATCTGGATTGTTTGCAGCACTACAAGGACACAACAACTCGCGACGAAGAAGGTCGTTACATTGTTGAGCTACCGTTCCAACCAAACTTTCAAGAAAAGCTAGGAGCTACGAAACCTATGGCTTCGGCACAATTCAGGCAACTGGAAAGAAAATTTTGCAAACAGCCACAATTAGCAGAGGCATACAGACAGTTCATACATGAATATCAAGCACTGAATCATATGGTTGAATGTACTAGTGACGTGACACCGACTTGCTAAACTTTACCTCACCATTGTGTTCAGCGCGCCGATTCCACAACTACGGCGTTAAGAGTAGTATTCAACGCATCGGCGAAAACATCCACGGGCCATACTTTGAACGACCTCATGAAGCGTGGCCCGAATTTACAGCAAGACCTCATGTCATTGATCTTGCGATGGAGGCAATATCGTTTCGCATATACAGCAGATATAGAAAAAATGTATCGACAGATACTTTGCCACACTGAACATCAAACCTATCAGAAGATACTATGGAGGAACTGTTCAAACCAACGTTTACGTGAATATCAGCTCACGACAGTCACATATGGCATGAAAGCAGCTCCATTCTTAGATGACTTTGAAACAGTTGGCAGCTGATGAGGGCCACAAGTATCCGCACAGCAGGGCAGCACAAGCGTTGCAAGAAGAGTTCTATATGGATGACCTTGTCAGTGGTAGCTTCACGTTGTCGTCGGCCAAACAACTGCAATGCGATTTTATCCAGTTACTTCAGTCGGGAGGTTTCAACTTACGTAAATGGTCGGGAAACGACGAACAGTTTTTCGAAACGTCAGCAGAGCGTCCTCAGATCAACCATCATTTGATTTCAAGCAAGCAGAATCAACAAAGACGCTCGGGCTGAAATGGAACCCTAATGAAGATACATTCGCGTTCGAGCTAAAAATGAGCAAAACAAAACAAACAGAAAAACATACTAAACGTTCATTACTATCAGATATTTCAAAGATATTTGATCCGCTTGGTTGGCTAGCTCCGATTACAACAAAATTTAAACTTTTATTCAAGCAAGTTTGGTTGTCCAACATTCAATGGGACGACCAGATTCACGTTGAAATAAGCACCGAGTGGGACAAAATTAAAGCAGACCTACAAAACATCAGCCAGTTCAAAATTCAAAGATGGTATCAGACAGGAGAGCAAGACACAATCCAACTGCACGGCTTCTGCGATGCATCATTAAAAGCATATGCGTGTGTCGTGTACTGTAAAATTGATACCAATATTACACTCGTCGCTGCAAAAACGAGACTTGTGCCAGAGAACAAAAAGCTCACTTTACCACGTCTAGAGCTGAGTGGGGCGCATTTACTTACAACACTTATGCGAAAAATACAGCAAGCCCTCAACGGACGCAAAATTAAAGTTTATGGTTGGAGTGACTCCACTTCAGTTCTCGGCTGGATTCAAGGCAACATCAATCGCTGGACACCATTCGTAGCGAACAGAGTCAAACAAATCAAAGACGTCATACCATCAGAAAATTGGCATTATATAAAATCAGCTGACAACCCAGCTGATTGTGCCAGCCGTGGCATCACAACAGAGCAATTGAAGCAACATAATCTGTGGTGGAGCGGCCCGCAATTTCTCACTGGCTTCGATGAGGCATCAGTAGCAAAGAAGTGCGTCTACGTCACTGATCAAGAGGAGCGAAAATCAAAACAAAGCAACGTCACAACTCGTCAACCTCAAAGCGATGATGTCATAGAATCCATACTACATAGAAACAGTAACTTGACACGCGCCGTGCGCTTGCTTACGTGGGTGCTACGTATCACACGACGTCACAGCGAGCGCACTGCTTACTTGAATGGAAATGAATTGGAAACCGCAAAACATATGATTATAAAATATGTACAAGTTACGCAATTTTCAGAAGAAATTAGCAAGCTGCAAAAACAGGAGCAAGTACATAACAAAAGCAAAACTTTGTGCCTCAACCCGTTTCTGGACAAGGATGGACTTTTGAGAGTGGGAGGCAGAATCAAGCATGCGAATATTGACGAAGATATGAAGCATCCACTGATCATACCACACAGCAGCCACGTTACTGACCTTATTATCGACCAAGCTCACCGCCGCACGTTTCACGCGGGGTTTCGGACAACGCTAGCAAGTACCAGACAAAACTACTGGATATTAGATGGAAACAGAGCTGTTAAGAAGCGCTTACATGCATGCATTACGTGCAAGAAGCATAAAGCTGTCATACAAAAGCAAATGATGGGAGATTTACCTGTATCTCGGAGCAATCCTTCACGTCCTTTTCAGAACACCGGCGTTGACTTCACGGGATATGTTGACGTGAAACTCAATAAAGGGCGAGGAATCAAGACAAGTAAGGGATTGTGGCAAGCGGGTTTCTAGGGTAGATATATAGGAATGAAACCAAGAGGTCGCTTAACACATTTATTAAACAAGAGATTTCAGGGTAGTGAGTTCTAAGGTCTCTGAGTACTGGTTCTGGTCACTGAAGTTAGTAGAGAAGAGAAAGTTACTGCCCTGGGCTTGGCTATGCCGCAGCACTTTTTTTCAGGGTTTCAGGTGATTGGTCAGGGTTGTTACCCTGAAAACACAAAATGGGTACCTCAAGCGCCCTGTGATTAAACTGTCAGTGCTGCTCTCTGACTCACAATCAGCACCCGAGCAGACAGGGAAAATGTCAGACAGCCAAAATATCAAGACCATTGACAACCAATCAAAACGACGACCAGTAGCGTCTAATCTGATAGCAACTCTCGTTACACTCTTTCTCTTCATGACATCCGTCTTTGGCCACGAACAGTCAGCATCTCCATATACGTTGACAACAATAGGCAAAGCACTCTATTTTGACCGAATCTCAAACATGCAGTTCATTCGCGACGAATGGAAACTTATCGTATATTACGACATGAATCCTTATTGGGACGGTTCGGAAACCTTCGATAAATACCTCAAACAAATAAACAGCGTATGTGAAAGAGACACAAACAAAGTACTATGTGACATCATCCTATTGCAGCTACGTCACTCACATGACGAACTGAAGTACTACAATGGAATGTTACTGAATCAGCATTTCGAAAAACGCACACGACGGCGACGAGGCCTCATCGACGGTGTGGGCTATGTTGCCAACAGTTTATTTGGCGTATTAGATCAACGTTTCGCCGATCAATACAAGCAAGATATCTCTCTTATAAAAGGAAATGAAAATCACTTGGCACTCTTGTGGAAAAATCAGACCTCCGTAGTAGAAGCAGAATATAATTTACTCCAGAGAACTGAAGAGTCAATCAATCGGCAACACAAGGCCATCAATCAACATTTAAACAATCTAACGAAGGCCTCCAATATGTTGAACAAAAATTTGCAAGAACAAGAAGTGATGAACGAGCTAGCACTGTCCACCATAATAGCCACTAATATGCTCACGAAGCTAAAATCCATACAAGACACACTAATCGACACAATAACCGATATTCATCATGGAATGTTTAGCGTTCATTTACTAACGCCGAAGCAATTACGAGACCAACTCAGCATAATCTCAGGACAATTATCGCGAGAGTTATCTTTACCGATAGAAAACATACAGACTGAACTATCAAAAATTTACCATCTTCTGAAGGTCAAAGCAAGGGTAACAATGCAGTACCTCATTTTTTAAATTAGAATACCTCTGGTCAACAGAGAGAGTTATGACCTGTATCAACTCATATCCATACCACAACAACATGGAAACACTACCGTCGCCGTCGTGCCGATATCAGATTACATAGCGATTAACTTACGCAAAGACACCTATCTGGCAATGACGGCGAGAGACATACAACAATGTGTCCAGTATGACGAATCTAGCCGCCTCTGCCACTCCCGAAAACCTATTTTTCAGTTTAAGTCAGAAGACAGCATGTGTATCAAAGATAAGGGCACAAGCAGATGTCTTACAAACATAGCAGCATGCCGCAATAATTGGATGGAATTGAATAAAATAAATACTTACCTTTATTATTGTTGCGGACAGTGTGCACTTCGTGTTATATGCGAGCATCAGATTACCGCAATACAAATCACTAAGGCCGGGGTCATAGCACTGGATGCAGATTGCGTAATTAAAGGAGAAGACTTTACAGTTTTTTCACACAAACTGGGGTACTCAGAGACTAACTAAAACTGCGGTTGATTTGGAATCACAGCAAATTGCACCTATTAACCACATCATCAACGTCACCTTGCCACAATTGGAAATCAACATTTCTGATCACGAAACCTCTTTGCGGCACATCAAAGAACAGATCGACCAGATGAAATCAGAAAACGCCTATAACTCAGAAATTTCAATCCATGATATCCATCAGTATTCAGCAATCTACGTGTTGTTGTCGGGCGTTGTACTAGCAGTCGCAGTTTATCTATGTCGGTGGATTTGTCGTCGTCGGCAGAGGAGCGCCAACTTACAGTCGGACTCCGGGACGCAGCCTCCGGCACCGCCGGCGCGTACACAGCACGAGGCCCTTGGCGTCGATCCGACGCCACGCACTAGAGACTCGAAACAGCCACGAGAAGAGGCGGTTGAATTAAGAAACTTTTCTAGCTTACTCAGCAGCATGAAGCGCCACAAGAAGACACCTATTTTTTAAGTCTGGTGACAGTGACTAATTCAAGTTATAGCTAAGAATAGATTTAATTCATGTTTTGTAACTTGGGTGATTTTTTAAGTTTAGCATGTAAGCACTCTGTAAACTCATTTTCATCATCCACTCGCATCTCTCTCGCCCGGGAATATGTACGAGTCATGTATCGTACATGGCACGCGCGCATTTCATAGGTCAGCACTTTTCCGTCGCCTTACACAAATTAAAGTGTAACGCGACAGTACACAATCAGCGTTCATAGTCAGCTGTACTCATTCACATCATTCATATATCATTAGTTACGAGGTAGTTAAATATATTCAAAAAAGCATCATCTTTGGCTATCCGTGACTTATCATTCAATCACAAGGTGTGTGCGACCCATTCAGCACCGCATACAGATCCAATATCCCATTATTTTCGAATTTTATCCATATTAGTATCGATTAGGGATGTTAATTATTTGCTTTATTTTTGTTGACTACTTTAGGGAATCGTTAGTAAATGTACAGACTAGTACCTAACGCAACGATGAAGCGTAGCTTGGTAAGTACCTAAATAGTTTGTAGAACTACCGCCTGATTTATAATTACCTAAAAATTTAACTAGTAATATTTATTCCACCCGAGACCATAGATTACCTAGTTAGTCGACATTCACAAGGACGTCATAAAATCTTACTGTATCAGAAAATGTATAATTATTAGTAGGTACTTTTACCTACATATAATCAGAAATATTTTAATTCAGGAAGTTTCGAAGAATGTTCAAGTATAAGTTATTACTTATGTAGGTACTTAATTTAGAAAATCCAGTCATTAAAATAATATTGTTTATAATGTACAGTAAGACTAAAGATTTTTTTCTGACTTCATAATGATAAAATATAATCTCCGCGGGCAGAGCCGGCGCGCAAGCATACGATGCGCAACTTGTCAATTTATTGAATCACGCATACTATAAAATTCGCAACAGCGCACATCGCCAGAATTCGGAGGTTCAAGGTTGTAGGAACCGCAGCTAAGCGCCTTCACGTCGCTTCAATACAACATACAACGCCATCTAACGATAAACTGATACCGAAGCGATAACTAGTACCCGTATCTTCTTGATACTCAGCAACTGTTTCTCGATGGTTCGTAGTATGTCTGGTAGAGGGCGTGATTCTGCTCACTCACACAAATAAACATTTTTCTATTTTTGTCAGCTCTGTTTATCCTACAAATACTGTTTTTTATAAGCTTTTGTCAATACGCGGGAATTATTTGTCATAGAGAATTCATATTCTTGCTTCAATTCAGCAAAAATCGTTTATATATCGAAATTTGTCACCCGAAATTATGTATGGGGAAGTGCCACTACGCAATCACCTTAATTCGAACCCTTTAAATGATAAAAGTAGCCATCTGTTAATCATTTTAATTAGAGCTTTTTGCAATAGATGGCGTTTTACTCAATTGGTCCAGCGCCATCAGTTGCCAATTTTGTTACTTATCAAACCACATTTTTTATTATTATTTTTTTACATAGAAATATAAAAGTATCAAATAACATTTTTTTCTGAACCCGGAACTATAAAACTTTATATAACAAGGCATGCATGAAACGTTTTAAAAGTAGGTCGACTCCTAAATGGCGTTGTAATACTACAGTCTCCAATTAGTGAGTCGCTTATGCTGCGATCTGTTGAAGAATTGGAAGACTAAAAATTGCCAGCTCAATTGCCAGACTTAGGGAGGTTTCATTTCCTTGTTTGGGATTGGGTCTCTGTACGTAGTATTTTATTATCTGTGCTCTAGGTGACAACCTTTTTTTACGTTGGCTTTTGGATTTTGAGCCCAATATGGCTAATCTCCTTTTATCCGGCGATAGCAGTCACTGTTATTCTAAAAGCGTGAGGCTACTTAGCGGGCGACATTAACGTACAGATTGTAACATACGTTCTTGAGGCCTTACTAATCTCGTATACCCAACACGACAAAAAATTGAAAATGCCTCAATTTATGCTACACTTTCTATTGCTGCCTAAATGTTTGTGTTTACTGTTTAGCCATTAGCCAAGGACACAATGCTTGTTCTGATCATATCTTAGACTCAGTGCAAATTTCCCCAATGAAACTAAACGTGATCACATCCGCTTTCAGGAGTTGTCAGTGTCAATGTCATCAATGTTATGGAATATTGATACTGACAGCTCTTGTGCGCAGTTAAGATTGGCTGATCGCGTTCAGTTTCATTATGATAATCAGCAATCAGATGTTTTTACTCAAAGCTCCTGATAAACAGCCTTCACGCAAATATTGAGTACCTAATAACTTTTATTACATAAAGAAGAGAAGGGCTCGTGGCTAAATAATAACATCCACATGTAGATCGAAGGTTAACGTACGCTTGCCGAGGTCAGCCCGTCGATGGGTGACCATTCATAGCATATCGTCAATCCTCCGGCCTCGGAAAACACGTTAAGCCCTTATTCCCGGTTGTCATTTGTAGATCTTTAACAGTCGTTACGGGTAGTCAGAAGCTTGAAAGTCTGAGGACCAGTCTTAGCAAGGGTTATTGTGTGAAGGTCAGATAGGCAGTCGTTTCAAATGAAATACTTCAATATTCAGCTGCATCTTGGTACATCGGAAGCCGACCCCGACACAGTTTCGAATAAGCTAGGCAGATTGAGTGCCGATTTCACCAATGTTACTAAACGCGTTCAGGACTTCTTAAACGCGTTCAAGAGCTGACAGTGTCAATATTCCATAGAAAATAATGAGACTGACAGCCCTTAAGCCTATTTTATGTGCTGATCGCGTGAAGTTTGTTGGTGAAGTCCACCCTGATTATCATTGAATAAAGGACACTCACTCCTCTTTGCCAAGCAATTTATCGCAGCAGAATGTAGCAGCATACGTGGCAGTTTTGCCGTGTCGTGAATGGCTTAGCTCTACCCAGACCAGAGATATAGTACTAGAAATCGGGACCTATTAGTTCAATCAAGTTTCAGACTGGTCAAAGTAGACTCATCTTTCATGGGGTACTGTCTAAAATGTTATAATAAAATACCTCCCCACATACTTCAACTGAATGAGACAAAATTCAAATCCTTTGTCAAACGCACACTATGCAGGCAGGCGTATTATAGGTTAGGGGATTACATAACTGATAAAAATGCCTGCCTTAATGCTGGTCCTGCTCCACACCACAACTAATTAATTGACATTTGAAACACTGTTGAAGCTGCTGAAGATTGTAAAAATATATTTTGCATTATATAAACACAATCTTCTTTTTATTATTTAGATGCATTGCACAGATGTGAGTGCTTTGTAATAAACAGCTACCATTTACCGGGTAATGTCATAGATTGACTTGAATGTTCCTTGGCGGCTGATAGTATGTCATGCTCACTCAAATGTCTCGCTGACGGTGGCGCGTGTATCGGATCATTTAGCTCCCTTCAAAATGGTTGAGCTGAATGGTGCTGATCCATGCGTCATGTTCGTGAACGGGCGCCGTCAGTTGGGACTGGTCATCTCTTAGCTACCACGGCTTATTTTAATAATTAATTTGCTGGATTGTTTTTAATTATGTTTTTCTGCACTCTGGACGCTTTTAACGTGTACGGTTTTTGTACATCGTTCTCACATAAAGTGTCAACATTAATCGATGTAACTAATATATTTGTAACAACAATATTATTTAAAAGTGTGTCCATGGAGTTTCTTGCCCGTTCTTCTCCATAGTGACCTACCTGCGCTTTGGAATGGGCAACTAGCTTATATATTTCTGACTGACCGATTCCTTGACAATTCAAAAGTGCCTGTAAATGGTTTAATTGAAATAAATGATTTGAGTTTGAGTTTGAGTTACACTGGCCATCAAAACAAAGTATATCACTTTACAAATTAAAATTTTTCCTAAACAATAGAAGTCAGAGTTTTGAAAAAAAAAACCTTTTCTACCAAATTTTATCAACTTTCTTTGGAATTCTCGAACAACATTTATAAGTATGTCTTACGCCTTATTTACATTTTAATAACTGGTATTGCCTCCTCGGGCACTGGTTACAGTTTCAAGCCCGTTTGGCATATTGAAGTTTCGGAGGCGATGTTGAGGAGTGTTCTCACATTCTTCCATCAGCCCAGCATCAGCTTGGTTTTAGGGACCTGGGAGTGATAGGAGGTTGGCTGCGGCTTCTGACCAGTCTGCCGAGCTCATACTAGGCGTGCTCGATCGGGTTGAGATTAGGACTTCTTGATGGCCAAGCCATCAAGTTGATTTCAATCTCCTGAATGTACTCTTGTACGACCCGAGTGGTTTGTGTTTTCTGAAGAGATGCCAGCCCAAACGTGTATAGAGCCTCCACCGTATTGGACTTTATCTGTGAAGCAGGCTTGAATGTATCGCTCACCAGGTCGCATGTACACCCTGCCGGAGGCTCTACGCTGGTGTCGTGCGGTCCATGGCCCTTTACGGGACACCGGTGTGGGCGCGTTCTTTGAGGCGCCGACCAGCCCGCCGGTTGAACACGTCCCAAAGGCTCATGGCCATCCGGCTGGTCCGGGGATACCGCACGGTCTCCGTCAAGGCGGCGAGTCTCCTTGTCGGACTGCCGCCATGGGATCTGGAGGCAAAACGCCGGGGTGTAACTCCGCTGCCACAGTACAGCGGACAGAGCTCCGGCGGAACTCATGGCGACATGGAGGGTGCGATCGTCGCAACTCAGTGCTGGGCACGCCGCAATAGCGGCGGTAAGTCTCCTCTTTGAGGAGTGGCTGGAGCGGTGCCACGGCGTCCTCACTATCATATGGTACTTTTTTCTCTTTCAGGTACCTAAACATACTTATTTACACAATACAGTCACACCCACCTTACAAACCACAACCCACCCACCTTGTAAAGATGCAGTCTTGTGTGGGAATTTCGTACCGCTAATAAATTTCGTCGTTTTGGGATATTTTCGTTTTAATTGGTAGTTAATGTGATAGACAATCCCGTTTTAAATTCTTAGATTTTTAGAACTTCGCACGTAAAAATTATAACCAATTTTATTTTTTAAGGTTATGTACTAGTGTACCAATATAGATTGTTACTTATAGGTACATAAACATTTTTTTGGTGATAAAGTAAATGTTATAGACTGCTTGTCACTATCTTTGTTGTGTTTAACTTACCATTAGGTAGGTAGATTAAGATGAGGATCGTACCTACTCAGTGTTGCATTAAGAGATACCTAGATATGTCCAGCATCGGACTGTTACTGAACAGTTTTATAACATAGAAGTTCTGATGGGGTTTTGAGGTAAATAAAACAATACTTTGTTTCTGTGAGTACATTTATTTTGTTGTACTTATAATTAATTTACTCTTCATATTTCTTAATCTAAGAATGGGGCAGTTGGGTCATACCCTCGTGGCGAGCTTAGTTACCAAATAATACTCATAACATGTGAGCAGCATCCCACTATTCTTAAACATACAATGCAGTTACAGCAATAACTTCTAATTGTGTCCATTCATGTTTGTTTCTGCAACTATAAATACATTCTAGCATGAAGCAGCATTTTGTTTATTTCCCCTAAACCATTTATGTTCAATCCAATATATTTTGAATTCTCTCTTAAAACGGCCATTCACAGCTTCTACTACCCACCTGTTTATAGTTAAACAGCGTGATCTGTTGGCTGCAAGAGGTAATAATAATAAATGGTTTCCTATTTAGTTACTATAAATATATTATCTCATTTATATATGCTGGTGCTCCAACAAACGGGCAATGTTGTCGGAATTCCACTCTTCATCTGATGTTGTGGTGGACAGACTCTGACCACATACAGAACATAATAAATAAGAATGATCAGCATCCTCATGATCAGGTGAAGGGGGTTGAATTTCTTTAGTTGGTGGAGCAATCCTACTTCTTCTAGCTCTTAGCCAACATGGCACACAAGCTTCATCATCAGAACGAAACGAAAATAAAAATATGAAAAAAGTAAATTATTTATTTGTTTGCGTGATTTCACAAGTAAGTATAGGCAGAGTATTTATTAGAAGTTCATAGCGTTTAGAGAAATACTATGAAAATACAAACTTATTTTTGTATGCATAAATATTCATGAGTCAGTTGTAACGGCCGCGACTTGTAGGTCGTAGGTTTGAACCCAGACAGGCGCTTGACTTTGTGTAAATTATTTCATCACCACTGCTGTTAAAACGGTGAAGGGAAACATCGTAAGGAAACCGGCATGTCTTAGAACCGAAATTTCGCAAACATGTGACATCTACCAACCCGCACTGGGCCCGCGTGGTGGATTACGACCCTCTCGCTCTCACAGAGGAGGCCTGTGTCCCAGCAGTGGGAACATAATAGGCTGAATATGATGATTATGAAATATCCATGCCAACTATGAAACACTTCACTGTGCGAGGGATGACTAACATGCTTATATTATTTCACTAATCAAAACGGACTGTCAGAAATGTCTGGATTAGGCATGTCCCATGCCACCGCATGGGGTAACGAGCACTTTAAATCCGACAAGATCTCAAAAACAAGGTGCTTTGACCAAAACTGTTTTTTTCTAAGTTCTAACTCCACTGGTAGTTGATCTTTTACTCTGCTGAGAGAAGTTATACTCCAAGGATAAACATATCCCGTGCTGTTGAAAAATTGGTATGGCAGAAGGAAACTTCTGCCATACCAATTTTTACCTTTAACTATTGAATATAATAATGTTTGTGAAAACCATTCGGTTCCAGTTTTGAAGGAGTGGAAGTATCTAGGTCTGAGAGTCAAGAACCTGACATCCTTTTACCGTCCACCTTCCTGCTACATTATCAGATCCTTTTAGCCGTCTGTCTAACAACTCATCTAGACCATCTTCCAACTCTATCATCAGATTATGTCCCAATCGATTGCGTAGTTGGTTATTCCGCAAAGATTTCTGACCGCAGAATCAGGCTAAGGTTACCAAAGAATTATATATTTAATGAAGTTAATAAATACAGAGTAGTCGTACAGTAGAGTAAGTAAAATATTAATAAGGACCAGCTTGCACCGCTAATATACCATGTCAATACTTGTTTTACGTAAGCACTAGTCAATTTTGCAAAGAACTGGTTAATCCGTTAAATATTCTTGAACCCGTCTGCTATTTTGTCAACGATGGTCTTCTCCGTCGGCTTGAATACATGCACAACTGCGTCCCCAGCATCACCCAGCGTCTTCACAACCTCACCCCAAGCATGCTTCATCGTATCTAGTACATCACGCTTCTCCCGGAACCCATCTTTGTGTTCCATAGGAAGTGTCGACGCGACTGCAATGATAAACTGGAAAGATAAATAAACAGACGCATTTTTACACCTACCTTTTAATAACAGTGAGTTCTTAGCCAAGTTCAAAATATTTAAATCATCACTCATAAGCTGGCCAAAGTATTAATAATTAACGCACACATTTAGTTTTAAAGTACCTTGATCAAATTATCTCAGTAGCAGTGATCTTAGTCGTTTAGTTTTAGTGATGTTATTTTTCATCAAATGATCAGACTAGTAATGTCAACAATTGCTTTTAAATGTTATTCTACATTTGTTTTGAAGTATGTAAGCAAAATATGAGGAACCATTTATACATATTAAAGTCATTTAATGTACCATATTTCATGCACAATATAGATATTCTATTCTAAAGAATTACAACTATTGTACTTACAAGACATAGAAAAATCGTCTGTCGTAAATCCATTGCAACGTTCGACAGTGTAACTTCAATACAGGTTATGGTTTGGCCCCAGAGTAGGTAACAATGGTTATTTAGATTAAAGTTTAGTAGGCTGTTTATTGTTATCTATCACAGAAACAATGGGTGTGCTGACTACTGAGCGCTCAACGTACTAACTCCTACTGCTCACAAAGGATCAACGGGAAGCTATGAATTCGCTGTGGCGCACGTGTTTGTTTAATCAAGCGAACAGACAAAACTGGGGACAATAGACTGTGATGGACAAGGGCCGCGCCTAAGGACTTTGATCACACAATATTATTATATATTCATTATAAATTTAGAATTTCTCGACTATTGACTTTGGGAAAAAACACTTTAGAAAATAGAATGCACAAAAATGAACTGCTGAAACTATTATCCCAATAATAATAATTAACGTCTACATGAGCTATACAAATGTGGTCTGCTATTTTAATAATAGATATTAGAGACCTTTATCGAACTCTTTTAACTGTCTGGCTGTTTTACAAGTAATGATTTAATAAGTTGATCGCAGTAACTAAGCTAGGGCAGTCGAACCGAATGGGTTCGGTTATGTTAGAACTGTGACCAACGGGAGCCGTCAGTAAGGAGACTGGTCAGCTCTTAGCTGCCACGCCTAATTTTAATTTTTTAATTGTTTACTTTGGACACTTTTAATATTCACGGCTTTCTACGTCGTTTTCATATGTATAACCATTTTTTTAAAATTAAAATAGTGTTCATGAAGTTTCTTGCCTGTTCCTCTCAATAGGTAAGTACCTACTACGCTTTGCCACTCGCTTAATCTTGCTGAGTGATCGACTCCCTGACAATTCAACACTGCTTGTAATTGGTTTACTGAAAAAAATGATTTGTGTTTGAGTTTGACTTTTAAACCTACGGCCATGTTGGTAGCAGTTACTATGCTAGGGCACATCACAAAAGACGATCTAGTAAATTAGCGTCGCGATTACATATTATTTTTGCAAATTCGAAATGGGAATTATTTGGGAATCGATTTAATTCGATCGAGAAAGTCATATAGGTACCAATCAGTTGGTACCAATATGACTTTCTCGAACATTCGAAGTCAAAACGGTACAATGAATACTTTTAAAAAAGGAATTGCAATGAGGTCTGGGTACGATTCTAATACTGAAAATATAGATTTTAGGATTTTTGTCTGTTGGCCAAATATTAATGTATATATATTCCAGCATCACGCCAATACTACCGAATAGATTCCGTTCCAATTTTGTACAGCAAATTTTAGAAAGACGAGACATAATGATAGAATATTGCAGATACACTCGGTTCCAAAAATAACGGGTCAGTCAAATAATTTCGAATATCTACAAAACTGTAAGAGTTAGATCAATGCAATAAAAACAGAATAAATACTATTTAGTTGCGCTTCTTATTACATACTTTTTATACTGACTGATGAATGAAACTGTCCATCACTTGCTGAGTCCTGACTCTTTGTATATTTTGGTTGCTGAGTCCAAAACTACAAACTACAAACGTAGTAGTATACTTACAAAGAAGATTTATAAAATGTGGCTGCTATTTTAATATATTGTGATGTCACATGACTTCCACGCAAACGAAGTCGCGGGCAGAAGCTAGTATAAGTCCAGATTTCCTCAAGATGTTTTCCTTCACCGATGTCAGTAATGTCCATGATAAACTCAGATAGTACATAGGATTTGAATAATAATGTAATAAATAATGAAATGTTCTCAGCAGGTAATAATATAGAAGTTTTGACAACCCTGCAGGTTGCAACCCAAATTGAGTAATAGGCGTACGCCGGAGGTGACACGCAGATTAAACTGAATCACATCACAATAACTCATTGAAATAATATTGTCGGGGTACGTAGTGAGGTGTCGGTGTTTTTGTGGAGAAACAAATGTCTATGTCAAACACTATTTATTGGCTCACTCTCAAGCTCGAGGCAAATCAAATCATATTATTTATTTCTTTGCAAACATGGGTAAATTTATACATAAGTGTTGTCATAAAGTTAGTTCTCCATGTTCTGCCGTCACATGGGCATGTAAACAATAAACAATTAATATGATTGTGAATAACATTGGAAATATCATTATAATCCCATTTTACGAATTGTTGTCAAATCATTTCAATCACAATAAACAGAAAATGTCATAATGTGAAATGTCACTACTACAATGGCTACAATATTAGCTATGTCAATGGATACAATACAAGCATGTTAATTTAAATAAGTAATAATAATAAAGAAAATAATTTAGATTATCGAAATGTCATTGATGACATTCAAAATCAAATAAAAAGAGCATGTCAAGAATAACTAAACTGAAAGAAGATGAGTTCCTACAAGGAAGTGAATCATAAAGTCATTTCTTCATTGTCAAAAATAACAAACATCTTTACTTAGGTCCCACAGATTTTTTCCGAAAGAAACTCCGAGATATTATAATACGATTTACCTATGAGAAACTTTCTAGACTATGTGTGACTTTATTTATATGACTGTTCTTAGTGTTAAAATGTTAATGAAATGTTGTTGAAATGTTTGAATACCAGGGGGAATAAAGTTGCCTTTACGTACCCAGCAATTTTTTTAGGTGCGCCATCTAGTAATCTAATTCTGTAAATTTAAGGCAAATAGGACCAATAGGACTCAATAGATGTCTCTACAAAACGACTTACACTTAATACTTGTCAAAGGTGTGGTCAAATTGCTATTTTAATATCTTATTTATTTTCGCTTTTTAAAACTTAAATTTTAAGACTTTAATTTAAATTTCGGGCATTTCTTATTTGGGTTACCGATTTATTTAATCGATTGCTATACAAAATTACAAATGTCAAAATTTGAAACCGAAAAAAAAGCAAAAAATGGCCGATACGTTTTTTTTAATTTGCACACCAGATTACTAGAATTTGTTTCTGTAAATTTAAGGCAAATAGGACCAATAGGACACAATAGATGTCTCTACAAAACGACTTAGACTTAATAGTTGTCAAAGGTGTGGTAAAATTGCTATTTTAATATCTTATTTATTTCCATTATTTAAAAGTTATATTTTAAGACTTAAATTTAAATTTCGGGCATAATTTTTTTGGGTTGCCGATTTAATTAATCGATTGCTATACAAAAATACAAATGGGAAAATTCGAAACCGATAAAAGAAAGCTAAAAATGGCCGATACGTTTTTTAATTTGCAAACGTGAAAATGAAATATTCAACTCAGCGTCCTTGTTTCATTAAAAACTAAATTAACCTGTACAAAATATCTAAAAGAATAAATGTGCACATTTTCCATGCTTGTAGATTGATTACATTTCATGGGGAGCAGTTTTTTATTTACAAATTACCACAGACTAAGTGGTACTACAAACTGTAAAATTAATTTTAAGCTACCAAAGATTATACCAAAGGTTTTACATGAATCAATCTACAACTACGGAAAATATACGCAAAAGCAATCAAATGAAAATAGTTTATAGTACAAGTAATAAAGGTATAATGGCACGGTTAGTTATAGAACATGAAACCCAGGTGGCGCTACTTGTGACAGGTTGGCATAAAAATCCCTTGAGACGGCACTCTATACCAGTATTATAATAATACTCTCGCTTGAGTACACCCGATTAAAACGGTGGAAAAAAAGTGCACTAAATATATTATAAAAAAAACTAGCGGCCCGGTACGTGCTTCGCTACGTATAAATTTTAATAATAATTTAAAAAAATGGAACATCAAATTCATTTATTCAAACAAAAAAATATTTTATTAATTGCTAGGTATTTTTCTGTACATGTAGAACTGAAAATAAGTGCAAAATGTGACTTTAGAAAATTATACAAATGAAAATAATGTCAACACACTGAAAATTATTTAAATGTTCGTGGATCAATCATTGGTATATTGATATGGTAGCCATCGTCACCTTTCCAATACAATGTTGGGTATTGTAATGCATCGTAACTACGACGAAGTTCCGAAACACGTTGGAATTTCTCATTTCTGCGATGAAGTTCAATATCACGGGATTGAAACTGATCACCAAGAATTACAATTGCAACCTCATCAATTGTCGGTGCATTGAATCGCCTTGCATGCTCTCCAAAAGATGTTCTATCAGCCCTTATTACGATTTTGTGATTATCAGATGGCATACGATCGAGAGCAATTTTGAACAATTGAACTAATGCGTTATGCTGATGGAAATACCTTTGTAGCTCACGAATAATTTCTCGTCTTGTATTCGAAACAATTGCACAATGTTGATCCAATTCATGATTTTCTTTACCAAATTATCAGCGTCGGTTTAAGTCAATAACGAACCAATTTGATGATAAATCTGGTCCTGAATCTGTAACATGTATGCAATTTTAGGTAGATGTTGGATCATAATTTTTAAAACTATCGAATACTTTATAATTCAGATTGATATAAACATGGGACAATCCTGTTGAAGTATTTACCTCATTAAACGTCAGCATAAAATTATCTCTAATAATTTTAGTAGCACCAAAAGAAGTCATTTGAAATGACGAAATGTATTTTTTAATATGCCTCAAAAGTGATTTGACGTTTGAAATGTCCCAAAAATAAATGAAAACAATGGTTCGGGTGGAGTTTCTAATGCTGGCAATCTCACTTTGCCATTAACACAACACATGCCGGGCGTTTCACCTGGAAAGTTAGCCGCATCATTCCAATGTATCCGCACATACTATATTCAATCTGACTGTTGTAATTAAAAGAAGCACGCATGTTCTTGATCAAGATTCAGTAATGTAGTGCTATTCTGTAATCATCTCAACGTGAAAAATTAGGTGAAGTGACCGTGGAGTGAGCTGTCAGTGCCACTGATGCTAGGGATTGACCAAGATGGGATGACACTGACAGCTCACTCCACGCAAGTCTACACGGTGACATTTTTACGGAATCGACATGCAGGTACAGGGTCAACAGATCTTGTTCGTGCATTACTTTCACGCTGCGATGCATTAGCTTGTGCGCGTTTACCTTTTGTGTAAATGCGTTTGACAGTTTAATTCAAATAAAGCCTGTAAACGATATCACAGATAATATAATACAACGTACAGATACCCAGTCCCATGCAAAGAAATGAAACCTCCCTAAGTCTGGCAATAGGGAGGATGACTGATATTAGAAATGTTCATAAATATATTGTAACTTCAAAGTAGGCATAGTAAAAATGATATAATCGAAAAAAACAGTAAAATCGGTGTAAATATGAAGAAGATACACGCTTTTAAAGTTTTTGGAGGGGATTATTCGCGTCCTTGTCGCACGGTACGGCCAATGTACGGCGCTAGTATGAAGTTACATGGTCGTGACGCTACTTCTACGATAGAGCTGTCCTATTCTTACACTTATCTTAAAACGTTTATAACTTGGCAAGTTTTTAAGCTTTTTAACTTTTTGTAATTTTGTTTGCACTATTTGGAAACAAACAATTTATTGAGATAAAAATAAAAAAAATTTCATCATCCCTATTGAGCTGGCAATTTTTTGTCTTCTGAATTCTTCAACAGATCGCAGCATATGCGACTCACTAATGGGGAAGGCAACTGTCAAAATGGCGCTGTCGTAGCTAGTTCCCAACACAAGCTAATAATACAAGGCGTGAAGTGGTTTTATTTTATTTTTGCGAAAATTGACGCGATATTGTGTTCAAAGATACTCTGAAATTGGAGTGCACCATTTCCCGAAGAACCTAAAATTAGAAGATTGTGGTTTAAAGCTATTCATAGAGATTTTTTTGAGTTCGAGTTTGAGTTGGAAACATTTTTAAAGAAAGTGATTACGAGGAAGTATTCAAGGTTTAAAATTCTGACACTTTCCATGTCAAGTACTTGATTTATAATACTGAAATCACCGAAAATAACGAAATAGTGAAATAAAATCAAACTCATGAATGAACACAAAATGGAATGAATGAACGAAATGTCAAATTTATTGAAGACCTTAGGGAACTAGCTATGGTCACGCCATCTACAATTAGCTTTGCCCGACCTTCCCCATTGCCAGAGACTGCAGTATTACAAAGCCATCTAGGAGTCGACCTACTTTTAAAACGTTTCATGCAATCCTTTTATAAAAAGTTTTATAGTTCCGGGTTCACAAAAACATGTTATTAGATTTCTTTTATATTTCTTTGTAAAAAATAATAATAAAAAAACAATGGTGCCGATTCTCTTGTACACCGAACTAAACTAACTAAACTATCACTAAAATTCCTTACTTTTTACTATGAAAATCTTGAAGCTATTCTGCGAAAAATAATCTCTAAATTTAAAAATAATTTTGACACAACTATAATCGAATTTGACAATCGCGAGTCCACGTGTTTTTTTTTTCTTTTGGTATCGCAACGTCTTTGTTAGAGCCGGAGGCAGCCTGGGGCAGCCTCGACGTGTTTTCTAAGGAAGTTTTGACTTTTTGTGTGGAAAATATATAATAAAAATATCTATATGTAGAGATTTGGTGGTTTCAGGGTTACAAAGGGGGTCGAAATTTTCATTATTTTTGTGATAGGACACACCGTTTTCGAGATATGAGCAAAAAAAGAAAAAGAAAGTTAAAGTACCGTATTTGCACGTCTGAAGTCGAGGTGTTGGTGTGAATTTTAGTCCACACCACCTAATTTTATTCCACACCTTTTTAATCGCGATTAAAAATAGTCAGATTCATGTTCAGATTTAGTTAGACAATCAAATTTTTAGTTGAAAAACGTAAAATTCAGAATAGCAAAATTGCCATTTTCACTAAATTAATAACTCAGTGCAATCTTAGTGCTGTCAAACTAAAATATAGTTTAGTTGTGTCACTATAGTCAATTTCAGAACGGAAAATCGTCATTTGACAGAATTAAACCAAATTTTAGTGATTTTTAGTCTAGTTTAGAGGCATTTGTGACAAGAGAATCGGCACCAATGACCAATGTTTGATTTAAATAAGTAACACAATTGTAAACTAATGAGGCTTGAGTAAAACGCCATCTATTGCAAAAAGCACCAAACAAAATGATTAACAGATGGCTACTTTTATCAAAAGGGTTCGAATTATAGATAAAGGCTTCCTTTTAATTTTATTTTTAAAATACGTGAATCATGAGTGAAAATAGATAAATCTGCACTAAACTGGGAAGTTTAGACTTTTACCAATCATAATTCAGTCAAAGTTCTGCCGTATATCGCTTTTTAATGATTGTTAATTTCATAATGGTTACCTATGCTGCCATCTATGAATTTTTTTCAAGACAAATTATAATTTGTTCGAGTTGAGACCCCATGACGATAAGAAACACCGACGGCTTGCAAAAAAACTGAGAAAAGTACACGCACACATTTACATAGTACATTTGAACAATTCAAGACTCACCTTTTGTATGTATGTATGCACTCAACTATATTTAAAAAAATTTAAACACAAAGCAATAATTATCTCTGACAATTTGTTTTAATCGAAGCACGTCCATTATGAAATGACTGCATGAATGACATAACAACGATTTTTAATGTCAAAAATGAATTTTTTTTCAATTTGACAGCTCAAACCCCATTTAAAAAAAAAACAATTTGACAGCAAAATCCCCATTAACAAAATTATCCGCCATTCATTGATTTCATTTTACAAAAAATGTGATTAATGAAGAACCGCTAGACCGATTTTGTGCAAATTTCATATAAGCCATCTGCTAAGTAGTCCGAACAAAGCCTAAACATTTGGTTTGCATAGGTGAGCCCGTTCTTGAGTTATAAAATTACAACGAAAAGTGGCAATGATTTTTATATTTACAGATAAGTAATAAAATTAGTTGAAAGCGTCACGCAAATTGTTAATTAAGGTGTTTATATATTTCGAGCCACGAAAAATATAGATACTGAGATGAACCAATGTTATGTTAGTAAAATATAGAATAGAATAATCATGATAATAAACTCAAACGCAAAGCATTTATTTCAAATAAACCAAATACTAGTTGCCCATTCCAAAGCGATGTAGGTACCTATGTAGAAGAATGGGTAAGAAACTCCACGGACACTCCTTTTTTAAATATATAATTAGTTGCATCAGTCATGTTAATGCATGCATGTTTTGAGATCAATGTAGAAAGACGTGCACGTTAAAAGCGTCCGTAATAGCGAAATATCCAAAACAACTTTTAAAAAAAACAATTCTGAAATTTCAATAAGCCGTTAAGACATGACCAGTCAGTCCTTACTGACGGCACCTGTTCACGAACATGACATATGGATCAAAACCATTCGCCCCAACCATTTTGAGGGGAACTCAATGATCTAGTACACACGCCACCGCCAGCGAGACATTTGAGTGAGCGTGACATAATAATAATGTTTACAAGGTGAAGACAAGCCAACTTAGGATAAAAATGTTAGTAGAATAAAAGTAAAAATGATTTGAAATAAATTAAGGAGGTTATTGTTCCTAAAGGATTCCGAAGACACGCCCATTGTAGTGTTTAACTCACCATAAATATGTGTTGCACTAGATTGGCGTTCACTGATATTTTGCCGCGCACTAACACTAACACTATTGATGTTCACATCAGTAATACTTATGGTGGGCTGAAGCTACATATCCGACGTGAAATGGGTGCGGTGCACTCGCAGCCACAGCCATATGTACAGCAGCGCTCCCGCCGTCAGCGCTAGCGCGCCGACTCCGATGTAGCTTACTGCATACTGATGGATCTGAAGAGTGGATTATTTTTCCCCTACTTACTCCTTCTGTTCTTCTTCTTCTTACTCCGACTGTCCTTTATGTCGTCGATGCGTTTGTGTAGGTATTTTAAGGCGTACTTCATCTCGCCTGAGTCTGTTACGTTTTTAAGTTTTGAAAGACGTCGTGCTGTTTAACTGATCCATCTAAGGTATAAAAGGTCCGGGCTAAATTTCTTTTTGAAGCTGTACAGGGGTTTGCAGATGAATAAGTGATAATGATAAATGATTTTATTTCTGGAAGTAGGATTGTACAAACACTTTTACACGTCAATAATATTTTAAAAACTAGACGATATCGGCGTTTCCTATCTGACTACTATGAGAAGAAAGGCCAAAACACACTCAGAGGTAACAGTCTCTTTTAAAGTCCAGACATAATCTTGAAGGTCATTTAAAGACCATGTAGATTGGTGTCTGAAATGGTCTTTTGAGGAAAGAACCACACAGAATGAGTGGACGTGTCCAGTCAGTGCACGCATTTGTCAGTAAACATGCAGCTCAACACAGAACTTAAAGAGCCCAACGATTCTACGAGCATTAACAAAGAAAAGACATTTGGGAATGTCGCATAAAGTACTCAAACTGTCAGACCATCATAAACTGACAGAAATAAAGAATACAATGACCCACACAGTTCTCACATTTACAAAAAAACAAGTAATGATTCAGTAAATATTGATGTATTTGTGTATGTAAAAAGGTACATATATAGATATCGGGATAGGCCCTCATCAGCGATATTACACTTGCACTTTGTAAGTAGGCGTGGATTGTCGGGCGAAGAAAATAGAGATACTAGTTACAGCACAATCACTTTATTTCACTCGCAATTTCTTATAAAATAATGTAAACCTGAAGGCAGAGGTCCGACATATTAAATTAAAATATGAGATATAGCAGTAACCAACTTTTTATTCCAACAGCTTGTTAATTAATTAAATATATCGCGATAATAGCTCTAGGCGCTACAGCAGGCGCACCCGGCCGAGCCTGCCACAAGAATAATCCCCCTCTTCGCTGCGCACTAGCTTACATTAAGTTGCTTGAGAAGTGGGGAGAGTGGGGAGGCGAACGTCCCGCTTTGCACAGCGTAACTCGGCCCGCTGCACCTACCACTTACGGTTACGCCGACACGGCCATTCATCAAGCATTGTCTAAAAAGACATAACATTATTAATGTTCGTTCATCCTGACTAGCAATCTCGATGAGCAAAAAATCCAGGTCATCCCTACTGACTGTGCAACCAACTCTGGACCGCTCAATATTCAGGACCTTCAGGACTTATACTAGTAATCTGGTCCGGTTCAGCCCTGCAGAGTTTACTACTAATTCTGGACCGCTCGTTATTGAGCCTTTAGAACTTTAGCAATCTGGTCCGGTTTACCCCTTCAGAGTTATAATCTTCTGGCCCGGTCTAGCGACCCTTCATAATTATAACCGCCTGGACCGGTCAAATGACCCTTCAGAATTATAACCTCCTGATCCGGTCTTACGACCCTACAGAGTTATAATCTCCTGGTCCGGTTATAACAAACCCTTCAGGATTGTTACTGCTTGGTCCGGTCATGAATGACCCTTCAAGATCACTCCAGTTTATACAGTTTTTTTTTCTCTCGCTATTTTTTGGTCTCTTTTTGTCTCCTTTTTGTCTCTTTTTTGCCTCTCTTTTGTCTCTTTTTTAGTCTCTTTTTTTTCTCTTGTTAGTCCGGACTAAAATGGTCCCAGTCTATAATTTAATAAAATGTATTAAAATACTTGTCTCAACAATCCACACATGCTATGTTCATTGGTAGTTTCACTATCACCAAAGTCATTTACTTTAGAGCCTATAACAGAAACAAACTATTTTAATCATAAGAATAGACTTGACTTAGACACTCCACCGAATGCGTGGCACGCCTGTGCGATGCCGACCGAGTCTCATGTCATACAGCCAGTAAAATGTCACTTCAAGGTGCATAAGCGTTCTGTGTTGTGTCAGAGTGTCATGTCATTGAATGTGTCGTAGCAGACACATAATTCATGTTCATAACACTCTAAACTAACAAACGACATCTATGAAAACTAAATAACATTAATTTAAGTATTGAAGCGCCGTCACGGCCAGACTGACATTCGCACGTCCTTGTGCGTCGCCAACCCCTTAAAGTCACCGCGGGCGCATACATACTGGTAGATACATTACTTTGCACGCTCGTCCATCAGTGACATACATTACAACGTTTTGTAACCCACAAAATCAACCTTCAGGAGCTGAGCCGGACAACTTAAATAGGCGTCCCTTCAGCCAGTTATCTCTCCAGATAACATGGACCAGGCAACCAATCAGCGTCTCTCCGATCACTCACTAGTACCACACATATCTCAATTGATCTCATAGCCTCTCAGACTAGACAATCACTTTATAATATGACCCAGAACATCGGCCTGCATAAGCCAGTTCTTTAGACTACCCAATAACACACCATAGGACGTCAACCCGCATGAGTCGGACCCTTACTTTATATCACAGATTAGTACCAATGTTACGTTTAATTACGTTTCTTCACTCTCCGAGGCCGAGAGGTTTCCAGAGCTGGCGGATAACGAACGTGAACTACAAATAGACAAAGTCACTCGTCAATCGCGGACTGCCGCCACCTAGGCCTCCTTCAAGCTACCAGTCAAGGTGGTATCTAAATGCACCAAGCCCTCACTTCCCCCGGGCATTGCACGAAAATGCTTACGACCATATTTGCATTCTCTATTAGACACACAACAAAGGGAAGTCTGTACTCCCTGCGAAGCCCAATCGAACCCCTCCCCCCCCGTCACACTCAATGAAGTAGGAATCACCACTGTAGAACGGTCTCATTTTTCCCACTGTGACGTAGCAACTCTCCCAATATTCTCCGATGCTATCTTACGAATTTCACCCAAATCTAACCGAAACCCAGATTCAGAATATGAAGCCACACTTAAAAACCGGGCCCGAGTCCCAAACACAAGTTCTGTTTGTGTACAAGGTCTAGACCTTGCACCATCCGTCGCTAGCTGCACTTCGAGAAGCTCGCCGCGCCAGGTCCCACCAGATTCACTTTCGATTTGACAAGTAAGCACCCCAATGTAAAAATAAAACAGTATATGATATATTTGTATTTAATAATCCTGTTAATATTTTATTACTCCAGAACTCGGATGTGACGAGATTAAAGACATTTTAGGTTAATACTATGTTATAATGTTTTGACGTATAATGCAGTAACCTTTAACATTGTCGTGATAGTCTAGAGGTTAAGGCCTCATTTCTCATGCACGAGGTTGTGGGTTCAATTCTTGGCAAAGTATCTTTTTCCAATTCATACGAACTTTCTAAGTTTAATGACGTCGGTGAATGAAAAACATTCCGACAATTATTTTTAACTACGTGTGCACAATAATCTATAGGTATCACATATACCAATCCTATGCTTCTCGCATACAGCAAATTCCCGCGAGGGGCCTACCTATGTCTAGCAGTGGATTTCATTGGCAGAATGATGATGATGATGACTACTATTTGAATACGTTTATTAAAGCGTAATATATGAATAATGGTGGTGATCAATGCTCGTGCTTTCTCTGTATGAAAAGAGGCCTTTGCCCTGCAGTGGTACAAGAATAGGCTGATATTACTATTTAATTAAACAATATCTTGGAATAATTATATTTTGTTATTGTTGTTGACTGCTGTCGTTGACGTTGTTTGGCTGCCTAGGTACTGGAGATTGTGCTCGGTAAGCTCGTGGCCCACATGGGAGGCTTATAGAAAAAGATCATATGGTATCATTTCATAACACCATACTTAATTTAATAAAAATATTTAAGCAGTCTTTTTGAATAAAAATATTTATTCAAAAAGACTGCTTAATTTGAATAAAAATATTTAAGCAGACTTACATTATAAAATCAAACATATTTCATCCTAACTTGTTCAGGAAAAATACATTTAGAAAAAACAACATGAATGTGCTATTGCTTTCAGGGTTACGTGTCAGTGTGTGAAAACGAACACGCATCAGGGCTCTTTCATAGTTTACACATACATGACGATGACCAACACCAAGGATTGGTGTTCCACTTGTACCAGACTTTGATGTCTGAGTAACCAGAAACTAGCAAGAAGGGCACACATGATCAGACGCAGTGACCTTAAATAAAAAAAAAACCTACATAAGTACAAACAAATGCGCCCTACACCCTACACACTTATAAGACGTGTTGAAGACGTTACTGAAAATGTTAAACGTCTCCAATCGCGGAGTAATCCACTGTATTATAAAAATAAAAACATATTTCATACTAACTTGTTGATGAAAAAAATACATTACATCATGAATGTGCTATTGCTTTCAGGGTTATGTGTCAGTGTGGAAAAACGAACACGCATCAGGGATGTATCACACACACTTGACCATAACCAAAACTAGGGTATGGTGTTCCACTTGTATTATATAACAACCAGGGTTAATTGGTGGTACCAATTTTAAGAAATTTCTTGAAACTTATTCCTCTCAACTGAAGCAAAGAAGCAGAGCAATAATTTTCGGAGATTTTAACGTCGACATACTAACAAAAGATAGAACTACCAAACAATAAAAAAGCTAATGAACGAAGCCAGACACAAAATAATAAATTAAATAGGAAAACAATTGTACACGAGACTCGGCCACACGGAAATCTACCATAGATCACATTAGTACCAATTTAAAAAACAACGACGTTTGCCATATGGCAGTCATCGAGTCTTCTATGTCGGACCACAAACAAATTTATGTTGAACTAAAATAATACCTGCTGCAAAAACATATTCCAAATACGAGACCATCGACTACTTCATATTGCGTGCCTCGCTTGAAAAAGTGAACCTTAATTAAACCAGTACGGAATATATAGAACTAGAAAATACCCTAAAAAACCTAATTAACGAGTGCAAAGTAACCAAAACAAAAGTACTAAACTAACACCAAAATGATTGGATAAACAAAGTCATAATTCATGGCATCAATAGAAACTGCTAGAACCTATGCAGGGCAATAAAAAAAAGTAAAAAAAAACTGTTTAAAATTATCAGGATTTATTTTAGTAAAAGTAAAATTAACCATATATAACTAATATTATAACGTAAGGAATATTCATAATAATAATTTGCATCATTGTCAGCTGGTAAATTCAAAGCATCAAAACCTATAGCTTTACCAGCATGAGCATTATTTATGACGTCAGGAGTTTGCATTAAGATTAACAAGTCATCAATACGAGCTCTCCAATTCAAATTACTAGTCTCAATACGTTTGTTGCATCTACTGCTTTACTTTATAAAGAGGTTCTCTTCATATTTTCATAAGAACCAGTCAAATCAGGCGTCCCAAACGAGCCATGATTAGCGACAATATAAGTACCTATATCAAACGAATCCTGACTGAACAAAGGATCAACACGTCCCCCATGTGTTTATTAGTTATTTCAATCCTACCCATGTCATAATACCTATTCAATTCTAAATTACTAATAACATATTCAATCTTATCAATAATCATCAAATCATACTGATTTTGTAAATACATTCCAACATTCTTATTACCCATAGCAAACAATGTAAAAAAGGCATACTAGCATAGGCAACGTCATGAAAAAATATCGAACTTCCATGCTTCTTGTTGTATAGCAGCACCAGAATAAATATAATTCATAATACGTCCAGGCACAGACATAACACTAATCAAAGGTGGACCACGGGATTTACGATAACGTCTACGAGGACGCCTACGAGGACGCCTCATCTTCCGACGATAAACATATCGTTTCTTGAGACCACGGGGGCGAGTCTACTTCCATCTTCAGTACAAAACGCTTCCGCAGTACTAACAAATAACAAACGATTATTTAAAGCATCATCCATACCATCATCTAACTCATTAGATACAAAATGAATGGGACCTTTAAAAGACATAACCATATCACTCTCACATTTGTCAGGAAAGGCATACTTCCTCCCTTCCAATGATCTCTTCAACATGCTCGGAACACAAAATTTATAAGAAAATTCCTGAAACAAAATAATTTTATGATAACCCTCCCTTAAAACCTTGCATAAAAAAATTGCCAAAACCTGGATAAAATACATATTTCATATATACTCTACCAATAATACATTCAAAGTCAAAGTCAAAGCATTTATTTCAAATAGGCCCATAAAAAGGCACTTTTGAACGTCAAAATTTAGGTACATTAAAAATAGAACTGATTCTAGGCGCCACTTCCAAAAAGTAGTTTCATATGGAGAAGAAGTGGCAAGAAACTCCACCGTTACTCTTTTAAAATGTTTTACAATATTTTGTATACATTAATTATATTTCTATATGTGAAGACGATGCACCAAGAATAAAAATACTATACCACTTGGTACAATAAAAAATAAAAATAAAGCAGAGGCATATAAATTAATCACGTGATAGGTACATTGTGCTCACATATTTACAAACAATTGTAAAAATATATGATTTTCCTAAAATATTAACTAGGAATAAGTCAGTGTGTGAGTAAAGTAAAAATAACCAAATATACAATACAATAAGCAAATAGTATGATTTTGTCTAGCCTCTAGATTGTCCTATGGAGCAGGACCAGCATGTTTCCAAGCATTCTTATCTAGGATATAATCTTCTAATTTGTAAAATGCTTGATTACAAAGTGTTTTTTTAACTTTATTTTTTATAATTGCAATATTTCACCAGGTATTTTGTTGTAACATTTAACACAGTACCCCATAAAAGATCTATGTACTTTAGATAGTCTGAAAAATGGTTGATCTATTTCATTTTTATTTCTAGTGTTAATATTATGTCTATCACTTATTTTATTAAATAGATGCAGATTTTTTCTAACATACATAATATGTTCATAAATGAACTGGCAAGGTACAGTCATTATATTAATCTTCCTAAATAGTTCCCTAAGAGATTCGCGGCGACGTAGATTGTAAATGGCTCTGACAGCTCTCTTTTGCAAAATTAAAATGGATTCAATGTCAGCAGCCCGACCCCACAGTAAAATGCCGTATGACATAATGCTGTGGAAGTAGCTAAAATAAACCAAACGCGCGGTTTCAACGTCTGTTAACTGTCTTATCTTTCTAACAGCATACGCTGCCGAGCTTAGTCGCCCCGCGAGAGATGTTATATGGGGTCCCCATTGTAACTTCTCGTCTAGCGTGATTCCTAGGAAAACCGTCTGATTACTAAATTCCAGTTTTTCTCCGTTCAATATGATGTCACATTCGCTACTTCTAACATTAGGTAATTTAAATCGAATGCATTTGGTTTTTTTTCTCATTTAGTACCAAATTATTTACCGTAAACCAATCTTGGACCTGAAGAATAGAGTTGTTCACGTCGTCAAGATTTTGTGACCTTCGATCTATTTTAAAGATCAATGAAGTGTCATCTGCAAATAACACCATCTTCGGTTGATTTTGAAGTAACTGGGGTAAATCATTAATGTAGACTAAAAAGAGGAATGGACCCAATATCGAACCTTGAGGATCGCCCATTGATATTTCAGACCCTAATGAGTTTGTGCCGTTTATTTGTACTTTAACCTTTCTGTCTTTCAAGAATGATCTAAGCAATCAAGAGCTTCATTCCTAATCCCATAGTGCTCCAGTTTCAGCAGAAGTGTCTCATGGTTTACGCAATCGAACGCCTTAGAGAGATCGCAAAAGATTCCAATGGCATCTTGTGATTCCTCCCAGGAGCTAAAAATTTTCTTTATTAGGGTGACACCGGCGTCAGTGGTACAACGTCCTTTAGTGAAACCGTACTGATGTTCATGCAAGATGGAGTTTTTATTAAAGTGACGTAACATTTGATTGAGCATCAACTTTTCAAACACCTTACTGAGAACTGGCAGAATTGACACGGGCCTATAATTATTGAGCTCTTTACTATCACCGGATTTGAACAATGGGATCACTTTACTATGTTTCATATGATCCGGAAAGACTCCTTGGTCTACACTGGTGTTAAATATGAAAGCTAAATAGGGCGCAAGGGTTTCGATGAGAGATCTACAGACTTTTACAGACATTCCCCAGAGATCTGCTGTTGATTTAACTTTAAGATCTTTAAAAGCTTTTATAACAGCTTGGGGGTTTGTATGCAGAAACCTAAACGCCAAAGGGCATGGTTTTACATTATTTTTAAGTAAGGCAGCAGAAAGCGCGGGTGCGGAATTCAAATCTTCAGTAGTTTTAAGTGGAACATTAACAAAAAAGTTTTCAAATTCCTGAGCTATATCTACATTTGAGTTGATGGGGCCACGTGCATTCACTAAATTAAATTCAATATTACGCTGTTTTTTCCTACCTGTTTCATTATTTATTATTTGCCAGGTAGTTTTTATTTTATCATCAGCTGATTTTATTTTATTACTAATATATTTAGAGCTTTAGCTATTTTGCACACATTTTTAAATAATTTTGAATATCTTGCAACATACAGATGAAAGCTTGTATGAGTCACATGTTGCTTTAGGCCATAAAGTTCAAATAGATTTTCTCTACTTTTACGAATGCCAGGAGTGGCCCAATCACTAAATAAAAACTTTGTATTAATACTTTTAGTCTTTAGTGGAAAAGTTTTATTAAATTGCGTGTTTAATAGTGAAAAGAACTCGGCGTAGAACTCATTTGGGTCACCTAAATTATTAAAACTTTGTTTACATAATTGACTGGCCAAAGAATCATTTAATTTCTCTAAATCTTTACATGTAATTTGCCTAAACATTATTTGAGTTTTTTGTAAAGGCAACTCGAGCGGCGACTCGAGCCCTAACTATACTTAGGGCTCGAGTCGCCGCATCTGCAGTGACCATGTGACGATCACTAATAGTTTAGTTTGGGTACAGGCTTATGCGATGGGTTTGCAATCTCGAAGCTATGTGAGGCAGGCGGTGAAAAACATTGGGACTGTAATATGCATGCAAGTGACGGTATGAACACTTAATTTGCTCACTACTCCGTGGTCTTAAGAAACGACACCGCATCGTTGTACGACGCGACGTCGTATCGTGTTTATGTGTGGGAGCCCTTAGGCGCTTTTTGGTGGGTTTAGATGTATTTTGTGAGGTTGCTATAGCTTCGATATTAATTACACCAAAGAGGTAAGTAAGTTTTCAGTATCCTCGTAATTTAGTTGTTGTAGTAGGGCAGTAACTTTCATTTTGCACATAGTTTTAGTGAGGTTAACTATAAGTGACATTATCAGGATTTCTTCCTCTCCTCCCACAAGACCACGCCCACACAACTCACTCTCTGAAAGCAGAGGGGGGGTGGGCGTACGACCTACTCCAACGACGGACTAGCCGTCTATTCCCCAGTTCCCTTCCACGACCATCAAAGATGATCGGGGAATGGAACCGTGCCCTTCTTCGTTTGTTGAGATTAGCCGCCAGCGCCAATTGTCCACCGGAACCGGTGGGCGATTGGATCTGACGTTGCCGAGGATGCGCAACGAGGAGGCTCTTCAACTGCACCCCAACGTGCCCTAACCCGTCTATGAATCGGTTACGGCCCACAAAAGCACTTATTTCGTTCTCCGAAGAACATCGGGGTCACCACTTGTAGTGCGTGTTATCTAAAAGGGTTTTGTCTAACGGTTGTTAAATTAAATGTTTGGTGGTTGGTTTTAATGTTTTAATGGTTTTAATGTTTTTACTCCAACTTTACACAATTAGGTTAATTCAATAGGCTAGCTACTCGAAGTACAGTCTGATACAATGTGGAAATAGACGTAGGCAAATATAACGCGTCGGGTTAGGGCGGTGGTACGTAAGCGACTGGCGAGTGCCCCACTGGCGCCTCAATACAATATTCTAATTGCTGATTCAACAATCGTACTAACTTGATTTTGGAAACTCTAGAGTTTCCAAAATAAAAATCGAGCTTTGCTTCTGGCAACTACAATAGCCAAGATTCTTATAACGACTCAAAACTCTAAGCGTAAGGTTTATAGCGTAAGGTTTCAATGAATTTCGTTTTAATTAACCTTATAATAATTTACAATATTAACTTTGTTACTGTTGGATTACTACACAATTTATACTCGTAAATGTACTACTAAGTACGTCTAATCAAGCTCCCATTGTAGGCCAAAGGTCTCTTCTCATACGGAAAAGGCACGAGCATTGATAGCAGCGCTTGTCCAAGACAGATTTCAGACTTTTATTAAATTCTAGCTTTTGCTCGCTACTTGTGCCCTTGGATGTCGAATATACCACGGAAATGTACTTCCGGAATAAAAGTATCCTGTGTCCTCCCCAGCAGAGTAAATTTTGACCGTTCAACTTTTAAAAACCTGGAATTAGGAAATCAATTCAATTCGCGTTTGCTTAACTTTTGCTTGATTTTTCAAATCAAAATGATGAAGGGCGGTCATTTCCGTCCGTAACCAACATTATTGAATAACATAACGCGGTCACCAGAAGAATGTACACGTATAATTGTCACTCTGTTATAAGAAGTCAGCAAAGTACAGTAAGAACAACACTGTGTCACTGTGTCACTTTCTACTAGTGCGCGTCTTCCAACGTTTCCTAGAAACTGGGCAGAAAAAAAGAAGACTAAATACCGGCAGACCGACATGTACTACGGCTCGACAGGATCGATTTATGGTCACGACCATGCTCCGACATCGGCACAAATCAACTTCGGGAGACCCGTAGAGACGACTTTAGCGAGCGGACCACAGTCCGTCTTACAAGGCGGCGGCTCCTTGCAGTTAATTTGCCCCACATGGACCCGCAAATAGTCCAAAACTTGAAAGGGAACATCGGGTAGCAAGATTACGTTACGCCCGCGAACACGTACAATAGGCAGACGATGAATGAGCAAGAGTAATGTTTTCTGACGAATCCGTTTATGCTGTGTGCAAATGATGGGCGGCGAAGAGTCTACCGACGGCCAGGGGAACGTTTTATTCCATCTTGTTTTGGAGAAGTGCCGTTCGGTGGTGGAGTAATTGCGGAGAGAAAATGGTATTCTAACTAGTGCTATGATATTATGTGGAAGAAATTCTTAATGAGCATGTCGGCCCATATTTAATTAATATGGATGACAATTCAATATTCATGCATGATATCGCCAGGCCACCATATAAATCAAATTGTAAATAAGCATTTTCGGGACGTTGGCATCGAACGCATGGACAGGCCCGCGAGTAGTCTGGACCAGAATCCAATTGGACCCGCACGGAACGAGCTTCTGAGGTGTGTAACTAAACGAAAACCCGCCCCAGTTACACTTCGAGACTTGAAATATGCGTTATTGAAAGAATGAACCAATATCCCGCCACATAGCTTAGGAAACTTAATAAACAGCATGCCCAATCATCTGTCAGTTGTCAGAAGAGCCCATGGAGGCAACACTTAAAGTGTGTTTTTGTGTGCAACACACTTTCCTCAGCCTTCCGCATCCAGTCTGTCTCAGCCACTTTCTTGAGTACGTGGGTCCTAGCTGAGAGGCGACCCACACTACGCTTGCTGATACGCGGTCTCCACTCCAAGACTCATCTGCTCCACCAGCCATCGGTCCTTCGACATAAAAGCCAGCCTACTTCCACTTCAGTTTGCTTACCCTTCAAGCTATGTCAGAAACTCCTGTTCTTTTCCGGATAATTTCATTTCTGATTTTATCCTTTAAAGAAATTCCGAGCATAGCCCGCTCCACAGCACGCTGAGTGACATTGAATGTGTGTACCAGCACAACTGTCAGTTTCTACGTTTCAGCAACGGTCACAGGTTGAGGACCTTAGTTTTCAAGCATTGCGGGATAAATGACGAGAAGACTTGTCAAGCTTCTCAAACGCTGCCCATCCCAATTGGATCCTTCTATCCGCTTCCTTCCTAAGTTATGTCTACCAAACTGGACGACTTGCCCTTGGTAGGCATACTCTTTCACAACTTCGAGTAGCTAGCCTTTTATGTGGATTGGACTCGACAAGACATGTGAGTTGTACATGTCTTTCGTCTTATCCTAATTCATGCCGAGGCCAACCCGCGCAGAAGCTCTATTCAGGCTTTGCAGCATTTGGTCTAACTGGTCCAGGGTCTCTGCCATTATGACGATGTCATCGGTAAAGTGCAAGTACGAGATGTGCTCGCCGTTCACTGTGATACCCTCTCCAGTCCAGTCCAGCGTCTTGAAAACATCCTTCAACGCATTGGTAAACAGTTTCAGGGATTATACTTCCCCCTGTCTCACTCCTCTAAGTGGTTTGATAGGGCTGGTTTTTTGATCCTGGATCTGGACAGTCATCGTGGCAGCGTCATACAAATATCTCAACAATTCGATGTAGCGTCAGCCAATTCGAAATCGTTGCAGTCGAAAGAAAGTCGAAGGCTTTCTCGTAGTCCACAGATGCCATACAAAGCGGTTGGTTGTACTCCTTGGTTTAACTATTGAATATACTAATGTTTGTGAAAACCATAACGATGTTCCAGCTTTAATAAACGTGATGTTGAAGTTCAAGAACCTGACATCCTTTGACCGTCCACCTGCTACACCATCAGATCCTTTTCCTCGTGTGTCTAACAACTCATCGAGACCAGTCCTACAAGTCTAAACACGGTAGGTTTACAATGAGAAAGGCCGAGTTCTTGTGGCCATCTTCCAGCTCTATCATCAGATTATGTTCACCATCTCTAAGTCAATCGAGAGTTCGAGACCAAATGAATGAGCTCAATTACGGAAAGATTTCTGACCGCAGAATCAAGCCAAGGTTACCACCCCATTGTATAACAATTAGTCATCTAGACCCATCTAGCGTATACGATACGTAACGCCGAAATCCTTAATAATTCTACGGAAACTAGTAGGATTATTCAGCCGGCCGTATTAGCCATAGAACCGATGAGCGTTGGGTAAAACGTGTTCTTGAGTGGAGACCGCAAATCGGCAAACGTACGGTAGGACGACCTCAAGCTAGGTGGACCGACAATCTTCGCAGGGTGGCGGTATCAGCTGGATGAGAATTGCCGAAAAATGACTCGAATAGCGGGATGATACAGTGGAATTATAGCGGTTTGAATGAATTATTCGATTGTTGATGCACCTTTTTATAGGAAATCGTACGTTCTCATAGTTTCTGTTGACTGTTTCAGACGTGATTTTACCCTGACTATCCGATTTCGTCGACGCCTCCAAGTCGGTTGGAAAATGTAAATGGCCTTATAAAAAATCACTCTTCAATTTCAAGCAAGTTTTCTTACGAATTCATCATGACTTCACGTTTTCATTGATTCGAAATGCCAAAGAACACACAGTCACGTGAGGAAAGCCGCGGGCCCATCTCGTTAATTAATAATTAGTTAGGAATGGGGACAATGTCAAAATTCAAAGTAATTTAATAAAGTTAATAAATACAGAGTAGTCGTACAATAGAGTCAGTAAAATATCCATAAGGACCAGCATGCACTGCTAAGATACCATGTCAATACTCGTTTTTACGTAAGCACTGGTCAATGTTGCATAGAACTGGTTAATCCGTTAAATATTCTTCAACCCGTCTGCTATTTTGTCAACCATGGTCTTTTCCGTCGGCTTGAATACATGCACTACTGCGTCCCCAGCATCACCCAGCGTTTTCACGACCTCACTCGAAGCATGCTTCATCGTATCCATTACATCACGCTTCTCCCGGAACCCATCTTTGTGTTCCATAGGAAGTGCCGACGCGACTGCAATGATGAACTGAAAAGATAAATAAACACACTCATTTTGAAACCTACAGAACCAACAACAGTGAGTTCTTAGCCAAGTTTATCATCAATCGTAAGCTGGTCAAGGTATTATAATTAACGAACACATTCAGTTTTAAAGTACCTTGAAACTAAACTACTGAGATCACTACTACTGAGATCATTTGATGATCTCAGTAGCAGTGATCTCAGTAGTTTAGTTTTAGATAATATGTTATTTTTCATCAAATGATCTGACTAGTAATGTCAACAATATTTTTTTTTAAATTTAATTCTAAGATTGTGCATGCTGAAGTGGGTAAGCAAAATATAAGGAACTATTTATACTAAAGTCATTTTATGTACCATATTTCATGCAAAAATTAGATATTCTATTCTAAAGAATTACAACTATTGTACTTACAAGACATAGAAAAATCGTCAGTCGTAAATCCATAGCAACGTTCGACAGTGTAACTTCAATACAAGTTATGGTTTGGCCCCAGAGTAGGTAACAATGGCTACTTAGATTAAAGTTGGTCGTCTATTGTTATCTATCACAGACAGTGGGTGTGCTGACTACTGAGCGCTCAACGTACTAACTCCTACCTCCAGGGTAAATATGTTCTGTGCAAATACTGGTCACAAAGGATCAACAGGAAGCTATGAATTTACTGTGGCGAACGTGTTAATTTAATCAAGCGAACAGAAAAAACCGGGGACAATAGACTGTGATGGACAAGGGCCGCGCCAGAGAACTTTGAACACACCATATTATTATATTTCCCTATGCTTAGAATTTCTTGACTATTTGCTGTGGGAAAAACACTTTCGATGGTAGGAAAATAAATAAAAATTGGTCTGTGGGTAGGTTGGTAGGTTACCTACCTTTCACCTTGTAAAGAATTAATGAAACTGTTTATTTATTTATTTTCTGCAAATAATACTATTATCGACAAACGCTTCCCTTTCATTCTTTATCTTCTGCGTTTATCTATGTATGTGTTTTTTTACTTCCAATTTCACTTTCACAATAATGTTTATCTGAATTATTAATGTACATATCTAAGAGTTGCAAACTGTCCGCTGCGCTCGTACGCTGTTTGCGTATTGTGCGTTGTATAAATGTAGTGCACGGATACATTAATTATACAATGCGTTGGAGCGTGGAAGTCTGGTATCGTTTAAAACAGGTTTTGTTTTGTTCCGGCTCGTTTCTAAGTATTTCTTTATTTCCGTCTCATTTATTTAACAGTATTTTTTGTTTTGCAATTTTACTCTATTTATGTACTTAATCATCACTATTTTTTTTTTTTTTAACAATTTCACACATCACGTTGCAGCATAAAACTGATTTACATCCGACACTCACAATTCAGGTCCAGTTGAAAACCAGCGTCAGGCACTAGTTGTCTGGCATATTTTTTTGCTGAACAGTGCGAAGTATGAAATTAGCAGGGTAGTGTGCCTCACGGCTGCACCAAAAAGGCTGGACCTTTTTGGTGCAGCCGTGAGGCACACTACCCTGCTAATTAATTTTTTATTTTTATTGTTACTCTTATAAATTTTACCTGCTTTGTGTGCCTTTTAGTCTGTGCTAAATAAACGTATGTTCTTACTTTCTTTCTTTCTTAAGTTGCGATTGTCAAATTCAATTTTAGTTGGGCCATAATTATTTTTAAATTTATAGCTTGCAGAATAGCTTTACGATTCTAATAGCAAAAATTAAGGAATTTTATTGATAGTTTAGTAAGTTTAGTTCGGTGTACAAGAGAATCGGCGTCAGTTTTTTATTTTTATCAATAGATTTTTTGTAAATAGATAATTGCTTCATTTTTTGCAATAAATTATCAGCGTTGTGTCAACGCACGGCTCTTTTTTTTTCATGTAGTCTGACAGTGACCGCGCTTAAGCTCTTGTCAGCCTCTTAATTGTTTGTTTAATCACCCATTTTAATATTTGTTATTACTCCTTTTTATAAAGTTTACAGCTCAGTTTATACTGCCGAACTTGTTAATAAACATGCATTTTGTAAAAAAACAAAACGGAAAATACAATAAACAACTACCGCTTAAAATCAGTGCCAATAATTTATTATATTCATGACGATTTCGGCCATTCACCAGTGAATTTTGCTAGATACCATGACGACTTAATGAAACTTGAAACTTCATTATCTTTACTTTGGAAGAAATTAGCGAAATTATGATAACTCTTAATTTTTTTGAAAAAAAAACAGAATCTAATTGATAAAAATGTGTTAATCGATCCTTTAAAAACTTTTTGAAATTCCGGTTATGATTGCCTTTTTTACCTAACTTAAAAAAGGAACTCTTTACAGTGAGAAGAATTTTATCAAAAAATTATAATTAATCATGGTGATGATAGATAGATAAAAGAGAAAGCTGAAATATTATGAAAATCTAATTGAAGTAAAAACAATTATGTGTACGAGTAATGCTTAAGACAACTCATATCAATTAAATCATAATCATATCATCACGTTGTATAGCAAATGAAGTAGACAATACTATTATTAGAGCCATCTCGTCGTCTTGTGTCAAACATAGTGTACTAACAAAGAAGAAAATGGGGTTACAGGTGTCGACTTCAGACTAGCTGCTTCCCACATAGACAACTGTATATCGCTTGCTGTCCCGTCACCAGTCCTGACTCTTTGTATATTTTGGTTACTGAGACCAAAACTACAAACATAATAAACTAACAAAGAAGAAAATGGGGTTGCTATTTTAGAATATTGTGATCACATGACTTCCACCCAAACGAAGATACCGGTAGAAGCTAGTACTCGTATTAACATAAGTCCAGATTTCCTCAAGATGTTTTCCTTCGCCGATGTCTTAAATCGATAAACTCAGAAAGTACATAGGAATATGAATAATAATCAAAAAAATATGATAAGTTCTCAGCAGATAATAATTTAGAAGGCAACCCTGCATTTTGCAACCCAAATTGAGTAATAGACGTACGCCGGAGGTGACACGCAGATTAAGCTCAATCACATCATAAAAAGTCATTTAAATAATATTGTCGGGGTACTGAGCAGTGGTGTCCCAGTGGTAACGGCCGTGACTTTCGAGTTGTAGGTCGTAGGTTCGAACCCAGACAGGCGCTTCACTTTATGTAAATTATTTCATCATGACTGCTCTCAAAACGGTGAAGGAAAACATCGTGAGCAAACCCGCACTGGGCCCGCGTGGTGGATTACGGCCCACAGAAACCACAGAATGCCACCTGCTACGATTTTTACATACTCCTTTTGCCTCGTTTACGTTCATATATCCGGTATACACGCACGCCGGTTGCGAGTACTGCAGACCTGACCTTTCTGCAGAACATCACCAATAAGGTCACTATAAGTCTACCTAGGGCATCCCTTCCCGGCGTTTCCACCCACATCTGCCTTGTTAATGCATTTTGTTACTCTCCTTTTATTCACACTCTCAACAGGACCAAACAATCTAAGCATACTCTTTTGATTTTTGTCACTACATCTTCTTTTAAGCAATTGCATGTGTTTATTCACTTTATTTCACGCATTCACTCTCATTTCCACATTTCTATCAATCTTTCTATCCCTTGTAAACAACTCCCCAAACATACGAACTCACTTATTTGCTCAACATTCTTATCATTTATTTTCATATCACACACCGATACATTCGCTTCAGTTTCAATAACCAAGACTTTCATCTTATTCACATTTATATTTATTCCTTTCATCTTACATGTTTCATAAATCACAGTCACCATGTCTTGCAACTGTTCTGCTTACAATTCAAGAAGAACTTGATCATCTACATAGAGTAGGCATTTGACAGGCAACTCATTCATCGTGGATCCACATTTACCCTGTTTCAAATCTGTCAGACATATCTATCCTCAAACAGGTTGAACAGCCACGGTGACACTACACAACCCAGTCTTACACCCCTCGAGATGGAGAACCAGTACGTGTATGCCCCATGTATCCTAACACAAGCACTGGAATCTTTATATAAAGATTTCAGAGCTCGTACCAGTCTAAACAGTACATGGATAATGTCGGCCACAGTTCTTCCCTCCACACACTGTCATAGGCCTTCTCCAAGTCAACGAAAGCACAGTAGACTTTCTTGTGCTTTGCCAGATGTTTTTCGGCTATGCATCTTAAGGAGAAGATTTGGTCCAAACAGCCCATTCCCTCTCTAAATCCTGCTTGCACATCCCATATTTTCTCATCTGTCACTCTTATCACTCTGTTAATCAAAATCTTCGCTTACAGTTTGCCGACAACACTCATAAGACTAATGCTGCGGTAGTTTTTATATCTCCAACATATATTAAAGATTAGGCGCAACAGGCTTGCCACCATCCCGTCACCGCCCTTTAGCATTTCAGCAGACACTCTGCCGTACTCTACAGCTTCCCGATTTTCTTCCCTTTCAACGCTCTTATAATCTCATATATTTTTATATCATTTTCTTCATCTACTTCTGAGCTTTCACACCATCCTGACAACTAAACAAACTTTCAAAGCATCCCTTCTAGCGTTCCTCCTACCTCTCATCAAATACGACGAAAACAAAACACAATCCTATGCCGACAGCAGAAACTTTTCGCCCGTGGTACACAATTTAAATTTGAATCTTCTGTAATAAGTATACGCAAAATAATCGGATGAATTTGCTCTATTCAATGTACTTAAGTATGATCGCCGTGTACAAGTAGGCATATTATTCAATTACTAATGTACGAACTCAAAACTAAATTACAAAACTGGCTGTATAATCAGAACTATTATACCCGTACAGAAGACATTATTTATAAAATAATGTAGGTATAAAATAAAAAAAATTATTCTACATGGACGGATACAGAAACACTTGCAACAGCACACGAACACTCCTTACTCGACTACACACACCCTCCCACACACACCCCCACACACACACACCCACACACATCCTCCCACTAAACACCCCCCCTTTCATACACCACACTACATCCCTCAGACCCTCACAGCTATCGCCCCCTTTACACATATACATAACACACATTAATAAATAAAGGTCTCTTTTACACGAAGTTACAGTAGAACACTGACTCCTAGGTCACAGGGTTTTCCTAGTTTAGGAGACAGGGTTTTTAAACTATTTGTGCAGCCTTTTCCCAAAATACAATGTAGGTACCTCTGAAATGTATTTGTATTGTTATTGTATGCAAAGGTATTTTGTGTCAATAAACTTTTTATTTTTATGTAATTCCTTTAATTTGTTACCTATGCTGTTGTGTTGTAAGATTGGAGTGTAGACCGACCTTAATGTTACTTCAAGATACGGCCAATAAATTTTCAATTACGAATTGAAGGACAAACTTAACGCTGGTCCTGCTCCGCAAGGACGCATCAACTAATTGATTATTTGAAAATACTGTTGGAGCTGCTGAAGATTAAAAAAAACTGTCTTTGCATTGTAAAAACTCAATCTATTAGTACTGTATAATTGCTTAAGCCATCTGTGACTACTATGTGCATACTACGAGTATAAAGCTACCTTTTACTGGTTCCGTCTTTCATTGATTTGAATTTTTGAATTGTTTTCTATTTTTTACGTACGCTTTTAGCGTTCTGCATCGTTCTCACATGCATAATTTCAACATGAACGATGTAACCAATAATTTGAAGCCATAATTTGATTTAAAAGAGTGTCTGTGGAGTTTCTTGTCCGTTCTACTCTATAGGTACCTACTACGCTTTGGAATGGACAACTACATAGGTTATGTGTTCTAACCGACTTTGACAATTTAAAAGTGCCTGTAATTTGTTTATGTGAAATAAATGCTTTGAGTTTGAGTTGCTTAGTGACGAATGGTTAAATCTGTTAATTAGCGGTGTTGTGGGAATTATTTTTAAAAAGTGGATGTAATTGATGTGAAAACAAAATATCTGACTAAGCGTGACTAAACGTAAATTATTATTTGTTTCAATTAGTGAATTAAGAGTAAAGTGTTATAAATATAAAATTATTTTCTTAATTATTATAATATATATAGTATTTTGCAACCCGAATTTTTATCTGGAAACCCGATTGTGGCGCGTTCCAAAGACCATGAAAGCACATGGCCTCGGTCTTGTGCAGGGCCACTTCGAGTCCCAACTGCCGGATTCTCTCGACGATTGCCGCAACGCCTTTTTTTAATTTGGGGGGGAAATCATCAAATGACTTCTCCCGCCGTGGGTGGAGCGGGAAGACGTCTCAGACATTTACTGACTAAAACCCACCCGTGTTCCTTCAATTGCCTGTACCAGGGGCTCGGTTACTCTTTCGAATTACCCGCGACCCTGTGGCGTCGGCCCTATCGGAACCCTCTATTTCGTGCTGACATCTCTTTGAGGCGCGCGTGGAACACGACGCGCCGTCGACCCGGGCCTGTTCCCTACCGGACGGCGAGCTACCCATTGCTCGGCGTCCGCAAGCCCACGCCTACGGTGGCCGGGAATCTGCTTGCGATTCCCGACGCCCAGGGCGTCTTCTGCGGCGACTAGGGGCATGAGGGCGCAAGGCTCTCTCCCTTACGCGCTCCTCCTCGGTGACGTGAGGTGACGGCTTTCCATTCCCTCTCGCTCCGTACGTCCGTGCGGCCCTGGACCAGGGCCGGACGCGAGAGATCGCCGCCACCGATCGCCTCCGCGAGGACACTGCGGTGCTGTGTGTCCTCCGGGCGATCCACACAATGGTGACACCCGGGCATTGCCTGCCGCCTTATTCGAAACAGGAACCTCCCGAAACAACCGGGTCCGGTGAGGACCTGTGTCAGGCAGAAGGTGAGGACGACGTGGCGCCTCTCCAACCACTCCTCAAAGAGGGGCTTACCGCCTTTTTTGTGGTGGGCCCAATTGCCGCAACCCTGAGTGTCGCTTTTTCGCGGCCGCCTGGTGCGACCTCCCCTGTACCAGGACCAGCGTATCGTCAGCATAGCACACCATACTGCCGCCACTAGGGAGGTCGGCGCCCAGCACCCAGTTGCAACCGATATCCCACAGAAGCGGCCACAGGACCGATCTGTCCGTCAAATAGGCCTCGACCACGCGACAGAGGTAGGTCGGCATCCGGTGATACCGCAGTGCCTCCCTGATGCAACTCCAGGGCAGGGTGTTGAAGCCATTGGCGATATCTAGAGACACCGCCAAGACGACCCTATACTCCGGGTCACAGCATCCCTTGTCGTGAGGGCTCGCACGCGCTAATTAATTATTCTTACATTGTTAATGAATCTCATGGTTACTCTTAATAAAGAATGCATATTTTGATCCATGTCATTTAATTCTGTTTCTACTTCAGAATTGTTAACAAAATTGATAACATTTTGATTTCCTTTAATGCCTTCATTCAGTTTAAACCAGCATAAGTCTTCAGAATGAAATCTATTACCTTTATTAAATTTTCTACAAATCTTGCATGGTAATTTAACCTCTTTGGTTTTAACTATGGAATAAGTAATTTTCTTTCTACGAGTATCATAAACTTTTTCGTTAACCAAATGTTCCAAGCTTTTCACTTCACTAAACAGATCTTTAGTCTCCTTTATTTTCTTTCTATAGAACAAACAGACAGGACTATCAATATATTGATAGTCCTGTCTGTTTTAATACTTGGTAGACCTACTGCAATCAGATCAATCAGAGTACTTTTGTTTATTGTGCTGTCCATTTCTAACAATATTTTCTCTTTTATTATTGCATAGTCTAATAATGATGCTGTTTTGTATCTAAATTCTATTGCATATCTTATAGGTGTCCAATCTTTATTTTCATAAGTATCACAAAAATCTTCTTTCTGTTGTTTCCATTCTGAAGTCAGTGTAAGTCTCATTAGCATAGAACTGTACCAATTTAAACAAGATTTTTCTAAAAACAGTCTAAAAATCTCAATTTTTTGTTCATCCTCAACTATTTCCAATTGAGCACATTCTTTTTCAAAAGTGACCATCCATTGAGTTACATTTGAGTTTTCTCCATTGAATTTCTTAATTACAAACTTTTCTTAGATTTTTTTATATTAGTCTACTTTGGTAATTGAGGATTTATATTAGCAATTCTTTCTAGAATTCTTGACAGTGATTCTTCAGAAATACCCTCATTTATTATAGGTTGAGTAATTCCAGTTGTACTTATCACTTCTTCCATGAAATAATACTTAAATTGTATCCATATACTCCTTATTTCGTGCCTTCTTTGCAATGTATTTTTTAATGCTTTTTAAGTCTCGGTTTCCATCAATTTTCCACGGTTTTTTATTGGCTGCAGTTCTTGTGGTACCGAAGACTACAAAGAGATGTATACCTTTGAAAGTTACAAAAATATATATCCTTTGTTGCTGTTGTCATTGTTTGTTACAAATATTTGTAAACACGATGTATGACAGATTTATGTTTACATAAAATGTGCCAAATTTATGTATATAGCAAGAAGGATACTGTAATGTGTACGCTCTGAAACGAATTAATGTGTCCGTCTTTGGTTACAATGATATTTATACAGGTCTGACATTCTATTTTCAAATTTTAGAATAGTACGGAAATATTTGTTTTCTCCTTCATTTCGTGCATGACGTCATTGGCGTGTCATTTGTTTATAGAAATTGACCACACTTTATGTTCGCCACATGTTTCCATTCCTGTTTAAGTATACCTACTCATAAAAGAGAAACTATCGAATCATGAAACTCATTTATTTAAACTTAAAATAGTGTAACGAGTTTTTTACACCGTTACATGTATTGATGATTGTAGTCGATTTCGGAACGATTTCTTAATTGTATTTTTTATCTGTGATACATTTCGTATGACATTTTGGACGTCAAGGTTTGACGAGTCACTTTTGCGATCTTTGTTGGTGAAGGTGACAGGTCTCCTGATTATCCCTGAATGGAATCGTAACTAATCGGGTTTATAGTGGTGCTTTAATGCCCTAATCCTAAACCAAAGGACCCGTGGAATGGTCCCGGTGGATACTTCTATCGGATTTTTGGTAAGTTGGACTCTTTTCGAGAGAAAATTTCCTTCGACGATGGCGGTTCGTTTGTGACCATCTTACGGTTTTTCGCAGGTTTCCTCGTCGCCTCCCTACGTCTTTTGATACCAAATATCTTCACGGTACACCGAGGGAGACGCGAGTTTAAATACCTGGAATAAGCGGTAAGTTTTTCGTTGGTCGATGCGTCCCCGCGTGTCCGAGTTCGGAGTGAAATCACATCTCAGAGTTCCTTTTTGTCCACAGCCTACAATTGTGGGTGCTTATTCCACCTTTACTTCAATACAACCGGGAAATTTCTACTGGCCATCCACGGGGGCTGATTACCTGAGAGGTACCATCTTCCGGCTCTCGGGGTCACCTTCCAGTTACATATTTTTTAAAAAAAAATTCCTTTATAACAAAACAGCCTTCAGCTGCGAATTTAAAGTTACAAAGATGCAATGATGATATAGCAACTAAAATTTATATTAATATAATTGCATTCATTAGGCTAAAGGTATTCAATAAACTGGGAACGTTCAAGGTAGTGAGACTTTTAATCACCATTGACATCCACAGGCCCCCATCCTAAGATTAATGGTCCAATCTCTCCAACTTTATCTGGCTATCTATTAATAGTGTGTCGCTCCACGGCGCCCGAAATTTAATTTCTTACAATATCATACTTTTTTTTTAGGAGATCACACACACACACCTATTCTTTTAATTTTTAATATTACATTTGGCTTCCCAATTAGGGACCGTATTATTCCGTAAAATTTTTATTATTACAATAGTTATCTTGCTAATAATAACATAACTTATAAATAATAGTCTTATTAAAAACATAGTAGAACTAACCTAGAGTTATGGATGGAAGAATTGTCTTGAAGTAAATATTTTTTTCTTCTCCAAAAACGTTTCTAAATGTAGGGATTAGAAAATCCCTTAACATTTCTATGTAATTATTAGCATTCAGAGTAGAAATTTCAACCAATGCCCCTGGGCCTGAAGCGGAGACCCATCCCCAAAAACTAATGATAATCGGCCACTCCGTCTGTTATGCAATAAATTTCTCTCCTCATTACTAGTGTTATCCATTCGATATAGGGAAACGCGTCCATCTGCATTAGTTGTGAATGTCTTTTCTTTTGTTAAAGTCGTAATTTAAGTATTTATTGGCAAATTGCAATCTTAAAGCTTTGTGCCGATCAGTCAATAGTGGCTTCCTGGCGGGGATCCTGTGACGTAGGCCCACGCTACGTAGCCGTCTTCGAATAGTATTAGCACTTACATTCAATTCCCCCTCTAAAGAAGACCCTATATAGAGTTTCGATTGGTTTTGACAGAATTTCTGAAATTTAATATTAGAATGTCCGCTTGTACACATATTATAGTGACGAAAGGTGAACACCATGATTTGTTTCGGAGCGTAGACATAACAGTGTCCTTCTTGCTGTATATATCAACTGAACACATATAATCGTTATATTTCACGTGTATAATTATTTGTAACGAAGTATGTATACTTCTTTCAATGGGTAGATGTTTTTGTAACATTAGGGGGGATACATCTCTTTGTAGTCGACTGTACAAGGTAAGCTTCGTTATTGAGGTAACTGCTAATACATTTGTTAGTCATCAAAACTTTTAATTGTAAACTCCAATTTTAGTTTATGCATTTTTGTAAAATGTCCTTTGCAAGGAATGTTGTTTTATAAAGTAAGGTAGCCGACGTCCGAAAGTAAACTCAACTGCGTTTCTGTAAATAAAGATTTTTTTTTGTTTTACAAAGTGTTGTCTTAAGTAGGTACCTATTGATTTACAAAATAGTACTTTACCTGTAAATAAAGAAACAATATTCAAAGCTTTTAAATTCACGAAAATCGTCTCCTTTATATCCTTCAGTTATTTTATTTAATACAATACTTTATTAACCTACAAATCACTATGCCATTTCAATCCTTCAATCCGTCAAGGAAATATCCTTCATTCATACAATCTATCATTCTACTATAATCACTCGCGCTTCAATGAGCGCGGGTAAGTTCAAATTGAGGAATTGATGGGAAATCATTTCCTTACATATTATGTACAAATCGAAAATACGTGAAAATTATAGGTAACTTCGTGATGTTTTTATATCGAGCAAATTTAAAATTTTGTGTTTCTGTTTCACAAAAAGTTTAGAAACAACATGTCAACACTTGAAGAGATATGATGAACAAGGTGTAAAGTTCACTCATACTCTTGGAAAAGGGGAGGATCGTCCGACCAGATGGATGTCGTGTCTGGTGGGCAACTGCCCGATGATTGTTGTCGGGAAGTTGTATATATGCTATCTGCGCCTTAAACTCTGCTTGCGCGATGCAGGATTGATGCGTTTGTTCGCATGTGACGGTGTAGATGCCGCCACATCACTGCCCTCCGAAGACCGGAGGTCGATAGTGGACTAAGTCTTGTATCTTGCGATGCTTGCCAATGCCAGTTGGGTTCCAGTGGGTTGGAATCGGGTGTCGCATAGTTCGCGGTGAGTCGGAACTGTCTGCGAAGATGCCCCAGTGAGTCGGGGTGGCTGACTGCTGATGTCGACCAGGAGAGGTATTAAGCGCTCTGCTTGTTGACCGGCCGAATGTGCAGTGTGCTGTGCCAAGGTTGCTGATGAGGCTGAAGGTGATGACCAGGTATGCACTTGCGCTGCATGCTGATGGTCAGGACAACCGTTCAAGCCGTTGTTGCTGGCTGGCTGTGTGACTTGCGGGAGTGATGATGATGACGTCACGCTGAAGTAGTTGCACGAAGGCTGCGCTGACGTTTATCACGTCGGGGTCACCAGTTTAGAAGTATGAGGAACAGGGTGTAAAGTTCACTCATACTCTTGGAAAAGGGAGGATCCTCCGACCAGATGGATGTCGTATCTGGTGGGCAACTGCCCGATGATTGTTATCGGGAAGTTGTATGTATGCTATCTACGCGGTAAACTCTGCTTGCGCGATGCAGGATTGATGCGTTTGTTCGCATGTGGCGGTGTAGATGCCGCCACACACTCATAATACTTGAATTTTATAACTAATCCTTATCAATTTCATGTATTTTGGTTAGTTAATCTTAATGCCATCCAAAAACTTAGGAGTTGACACTACATCGTGGGACCCAATGATCGTACACGTTCTAGGTCAAAAGTAAGATACAGAAACATACACAGACTACTTAGAGTCGCTCAGGAATTCTAAAGAACTAGGTACCGGTTCTCACAGAGTTCTTTGAATTTTCGGAAACAAAATTTACATCCCTGGTAACAGTTGAGTACAGAACAGTAGAGTGAGAGCACATTATCTTTACGGCGAAAAGATAATGTGCTCTCAAAGACTTCTCATTTAAACAGTTATCCGGCTCGAAGGAACAAAATATGTTGGGGTACGTAGCGAGGGGTCGGTGTTTTTGAGGAGAAACAAATGTTTATGTTGAACACAATTTATTTAATTTTAACACAAATAACAGTTTGAGAGCAACTCAAATTGTTATTTGTGTTAAAATTTAACAGTTCCTGGCTATGTCGAAATTATGTAAAAATTACAATAATGCGTTTGCTGCATTTATATTTTTTGTTGACTTGTGAGGAGGATCTTGTATCTGGAGTCCTGACTACATCGAGTAAGAATTTAAATACATGAGTTAAAAATGATAAAAAACGTTTAGTTTGACTGATAAAGGATTGCAACAGGTACATACAAATAAGACAGAATACATAAAATAAAATTTACCTACGTGGCGGGAGGTACAATATTGAAAAACATAAAGTACCTACAGGGCGGGGGTATTATATTAAAAAAACATACAGTACGCAACGACAATGATTACATAACATGGACAGCATCAAATCCCATCTTAAGTAACGCTTCAGCTTTGGCATTCAATGGCGTCTTACTAGTAAAGGGATTAATTGTGTAAAATAAAAAGTTTTTTGTGTTGTAGTAGCAAAGTAAAACCCGATATTTAGTTTGAAGATATATGCGTTTAAATATATTTGGCTTCTTGGGAATAACATCACCAATTTTCATTGTCTCCTTGAAATCGCTCCTTCTTGACTTACTCTGCTGGAAATTTGAGTTGAAGAAAGATTGCCTGAAAAATAAAGTCACAACAATTTAGTTCGTACGTGCTTTCCTTCAGATTGCGATAGTTAAAATTACAACATACAATAATTATATTGTGGGTTAATGCATCCTGCAGAGTATGCATGTATTTGGTTGGATAGCCTTTATATAAATACAAACATCTGTACTAATATACCTGTAAAAAAGAGACTGACTCATCATTGCTGAGCCAAAACTACAAAAGTTTCAAAAACCAAATTTTAATAAAACCCTTTCTTAGTGATTTTCTACATTATAAAGGGAATCCTTGTGCATTATTTAACTACCTACTCCCATTTAGTCAGTCAGTTTCTCCTTTCATATAATTACACATATAGAAACCCCAAATACAAATAAAACTATTATGTTTCACTCTGTAACACTAAAAACCCTTCTTAAATATTATGTAGGCCGCACAAATTGGAAATAGTTCGAATTATATTTATTATCTTAATGATTACGCCTGATATTGCCTCTTGATTCCAACGATGAAACGTGCATTGCTCAGTGTAGTAGCAGCGGTGAGATTTCATGTAAGCAAATTGATGGAAGAATTGTGTTGATGGCGTTTGTTGAAGATGTTTAGCAAATAAGAAATTATGCGGTAGCTTGACGAGCAAAGTTGCATGTTCTCGACATCTGTACCAAACTGCAAAGCTCAAGGAGATTAGTGCGGGGAAAGTTTACCAATAACGATTGAGAAATAGCTATGATGCAGCATTTATATTTACATCATAGATGAATAATTACAGAAATAATATAACATATTTTTGTTATTTATTATACTAACAACAAATAAGTCAAATGTAAGCCCTTTTCCTCTCACCTAATTTTTACAACATAACTCGTATCATGTCTTTGTAATACCTGATATATAAGTTCACATTGTGGAAAGCAATAACAATATTGAGTGTTGAGTATTTCTTTTCTTTTCTTGCCCTGTCAGTCTTTGATCTCTTTAAATTGAGCATAGATTGACAACATGCCCCGGCCTTGAAAACAGTGGCTCTCAATGATCTTCAGTCACTGCAACAGTGTCAACCACGTCTAGAGGGCAAATCTTGGCAAATGAGTTTAGGCACTCATTTGCCAAGCCCGATGAGGTCTGTGTATAGGGATATACCATCCTTTTCTGAGATCGTGAGAACGACACGTCCCAAGTGTCACTTCAAAAGTGGGAGATTACTATCTTAGATAAGTAAGGAGTTTAGTTTAAACTCGACGTCCTTATTTGCCGTCCAGTTTGTTTACACTTGCAACCTGGAGTTCCTTTGTCCATCGGCGCCAGAAGATTTGGCAAAGTTGTATGTGCCACTGTGTCGCAAAATAAAATTATTTAAAACCGTGCGAAAGTGGCACACGTGCGTTCCTGATATCCAGCCCTGTGGTCGAGGAGCACAGAGACACTGAGCTAGCCATCAGATGAGAACGTTTCTTATATTTCGGACAACATTTGAGACTCGAACAGTAACTCAGGATATGAAATACTTCGACAAGGGAATAAGTTTTTGAATGGACAAGGCGGAGCAAGATCAAGAAATAGTGAAAAAAGCATAATTTATCACAGCAGAGCAATAACATAGAAAATAGCCAAGAAAGCAGTTGAACCCGCCAACAGATATACCGGTGAAGCTCGACCTGATTGAACCCGGCTGCAACGTCGTTAAATTCAAATTCAAAATCTTTATTTTGAGCAAAGGCTCACATGACGTTAGTAACATAGTCCTTAAAAACTAAGTATTATTAATTAATAAACACGATAAGGTGACACATGTAACTGACAGCAGTGATCCACATATGGACACTCTGTCAGCAATCATTTTAAGAACCTTATTAGGGCTGGCTATGACTCGAGGCAGCATCGAAGCTGGGCGCTTGCGCATTATTGTGTAAAAACAATCTACATGCGCCGCCGAAAACATCCCCGATGCACTGCAACGCCATGGCAACCCCATCAGTTTTCTTAACGCGTTATTAAACTGGATACGAAGAGCTCCATACAACGCTTTCGAATATTTCTACCACAAGCTGCATGTGTACAAGGAGGTTCAAAATGCTCTAAACCTTTCCATCTGCAGAACATCATGCAAACCTGCGGTCTATCATATTCGCGAATACGGACAGAGCCCTCCATATTGACTTTACTGACGTACTTCAAAGTACTGACTTTTCTATTGAACGTTATACAATAATCCATTTTCTATTGCGTAACGTTCACATGTTTTGTTTATTGAATTAGTTTTTCAATACCGCCGACTGACGCGGAAATTAGCACCATGTCTTAAATTATAGACACAGACACCGTCAAGGTTTCAACCGATATGATGACTGCTATGCGATGGTCAGGGAAGGTTAACCACCACAGAGGTGGTTCACTTCGCACTCCAATTCATAAGGCTCCTACAGCATACCTGCCCACCAAACATTGCTGACCTGGTTATCATACCAATGCTCGAAGATACTTATAAGCTCCACAGGCAAGCTTTAACTTCAAGTTTTCTTTTCTTTCATAATATATCGTAGGAAGCCAGATCAAAAGCCCTAGACAGATCGAGGAAGCAAGCGAAACCAGGTATTCTATTTTTTGTGTATTACCTAACGGCTCGCGACACAGAACTGCACTGAGGTAAGTTTCCTACCATAGCAGTTACAGGTACCGCAAGGGCACGCGTAGCATGACGACTATAGAAACGGGTTTTTCGACGGAACAATAGACAAAATGCTACGCGTGTATGTCGATTCACCATTTAAAAAAACCTATATATTTTCATCAAGCATGCACAAATGCCGTTGAAAGCTTGTTGACAAATTAATCAGAATGGCAAGCTACAGCGAGCAAACGCGCGCGTTTTGTAACATGAAAGAGACACTGTCCTAGTTTTACTCGTATACCCTGTTCTGGAACGATCTCCCCTACAAAGAAACGAATAATTTCATAATAGCTATAACGGAACACAATTGGGTATAAACTTTGGTATAACAGACCGGTCTATGAGATCTTCCGTCGAGTCGAAAATGCCCGGAGAAGCTCATGTTCATGAAGGCGCTAATGAAGGGTGACCTTCCTGTCTTAATTAAGTGTAAAACTCGTCGACATGTGTGTATCCCCGCCCATCCTAATCTCTCTCCATTAATCAGTTATTAACAGATATAACTACTTACTGGTTAAAACTAAGGTTTAAACGCACAAGCACAAGGAAGCCTACACTTTGTGATATTTTTAGGAGTAAATTTAAACATCTCTCCGTTTTAAAGTCAAAATAAATTCTATAACATTTTAGGCTTTCAATTAAGTAGATCTATTTTATGACTCTAGAAGGACAGGTTTACACGTAGATTAGAAATGTGGCTAGTAATTTTGTATCGTTACTTTCCCATAAATACAAAATGACAACAATAAAACGTCAACTCAAACCACAGACGTAGTAATTTAAGGGACGACAAAAGTTACTAAACTACCTAAATTAGCTATCAGTGCTAGGGACGCGTGCGGTCGGAAAATCCGAACGTATGAATGAGGACAGATGAGGACCCATAAGCTCTAGCCTACGTGCGCCATTCGCTCGAGGTGACTGGCACATTCCAAATCCTATAACTAACATAGGCACACTTAACTTTATTGTAAACCACATGTGGTCTTCAATAATTTTAAAGCCCTGAGCAGGCAGCGGTAATTATTGACTCGTAATAGTCAACTTTATTCAAATCTGTGTTTTCGAAACCCCGTTCTTGCAGTAAGCTGAAATATGCACAGTGGGAAAGACGTGTTTTGCTCGCTACTCCTAATTGAAACTACGCGTATGACAATAGTGACCAAACTATTGTCATACAACCCACCACCAAAGATAAAATTATTGAAGACCACATCTTCAATAATTTTAAAGCCCTGAGCAGGCAGCGGTAATTATTGACTCGTAATAGTCAACTTTATTCAAATCTGTGTTTTCGAAACCCCGTTCTTGCAGTAAGCTGAAATATGCACAGTGGGAAAGACGTGTTTTGCTCGCTACTCCTAATTGAAACTACGCGTATGACAATAGTGACCAAACTATTGTCATACAACCCACCACCAAAGATACGTTACTTTTTTAACTCATTATTTATTTAGTATTTCTGTTTTATTACTGGTGTCTCTAGGTTGGTTCTAGAAACCAACAGGGAATTGTTGGAGCAATGGTTGAATGAGAGAGATATGGCGAGGGGGGTAATGGCTGACCTTTGCGTTATGCTCGTGAACGGGTGCTGCTTGTGGTGACTGGTCGTCTTGCTGTTCTTTATAGGCGGGATTTCAACGCAAAACAGAAACACAAAGTTACCGGTATATAGAGTATATTAGCTTTCACAACTTGCACATAGAACAGCTTCACATTAACACAATAAAACTAGCGTAACTTTAAACTAAACATAAAGACTACTCCGAAATTGGCGGGAACGCATAAGCGATTCGACCCACGCCCGCACGCTTTGATGTTTCACCAGGCACACTCAATTCCAACTGACGCGGCGGTGGGCGGGCGTTCCAACCGACGGTTCACAAGCGCGCGAAATCAAAAAGGCGGCCCCGCGCATGCGTACCAGGCAGCCATGAACTATACTTCTGTGGCGGTGCGCGGGGTTGACATTTCGTTTCGCGCTTTATTCTAAACTTAAAACTAATAAAATTAACAATTTAATTATAGCGAATGAGTTGCCTACATTCCACCCCCTTGTTCCTGAACATACTCGTCAGTAGGCAACACAATGACCTTTACAACGGGTCGCTTTATAATGCCCCTACAGGTTCTGACAGTCACTACTCTTATATGACCATCGCGACCTGGGTGGACTGCGCTAATCACCCCCCTAGGCCACACATTACGTGGCTGATTATCTTCTAAAATAAGAACCATGTCTCCCACCTTCACGGGCGGCACTTCATTCAGCCACTTTTGGCGCTTCTGAAGAGTGGGGACATACTCTTTCAGCCAGCGTCGCCAAAACATGTTCGCCAGAGTCTGAGCCTTTACCCAAGCCTTTCTACTGTTTAAGTCCGATGCATCAAAAATACCTAACGTAGATGCACCGGTAGCTGTACCTTTCAATAAATGATTGGGAGTAAGAGCGATGGGCCCATCGGGGTCCGTACCCACAAAAGTTAATGGCCTACTGTTTAGGGTCATCTCTACCTCAGCTATCAATGTCATTAGCAACTCCTCTTTAGGTGCTCGCGCCGACAGAGTAACTCTAAGTGCAGTCTTTACCGAGCGGACGAGCCGCTCCCAACACCCACCCATGTGAGGGGCTGCAGGAGGGTTAAATTGCCATGAAATGCCCTTGGTAACGACGAAATCATGAATTTTGTCGCTCTCCATTGCCTGAATGGCAGCTTTCAGCTCTGCGTCCGCACCTACAAAGTTCGTGCCTCTATCACTGAACATGATAGAGGGTTGTCCACGACGAGCGATCAAGCGACGGATTGCCATTATGGCTGAGTCAGCTGTTAGTGAAGACGCGAGCTCAATATGAACACCGCGAGTGACAAGGCAAGTTAAAATAACGCCCCATCTTTTTTCACGACGCCTTCCTATCGAAACTTCCATGGGACCAAAATAATCTAACCCGCAATGTACGAAAGCTCTTCTAGTATTCACAAGTCTAGCGGCCGGTAGATCTCCCATCTTGGGTAACGAAGGGCGAGCACGACGGACAAGACAAAGCTGACATTTTGATACGGCTGATTTGACTGTACGTCGCAACATAGTTATCCAATATTTTTCCCTAATACTGTTTATGACAGTTTCAGTATTGGCGTGGTGAGCGCGCTTATGATATTCAAGTGCAATAAGACGCGCGGTATAACTGAGACCATCTAAAATAATAGGATATTTCTCATCAAACATTAAATCTGGTGCTGCACTTAGGCGTCCTCTGACTCGAAGCAACCCATCATCTTCATACAAAAAAGGATCTAAATCGCGAATTTTACTATCAGCAGGTAAAGCAGTTTTTGTTTTCAGTAGTGACAACTCCTTGGGGAAAGTCTCAACTTGACATTGTTTGAGCAAAATAATCTCAGCATCACGGACATTGCTAGCTGTTAACTTCTCAACCTGCTTTTTACGACACACACCTATAAAGGAAAGAACTCGACCCGCAGATCTAACAGCCCGTGTCCAACTAGTGAACCTATCAACATTAAATAGCGATTCATACTGTTTTACTAGGTGAACCTTCTCAAGACGCTCCAAATTCGTATCGACTGCATCGTCGAACTCGTTGGCCGGCCACTGGTCTTTGTCCCGATATAAGAAAGAGGGACCTGTAAACCACAACTTACAATTTGTAGGCCAGTACAACTTCGTGGCTTCATCAGCAGGGTTTTCTGCAGACGGCACCCAACGCCACTCATTTGGGTTGGACTTCCGGTCGATTTCTGCCAACCGATGTGAAACGAACCTCTGAAAATCACGAGGATCCGAATGTACCCATTTTAAAACTGTTTTCGAATCGGACCACAAGTACTTCCGTGTAATTGTCAAGCCTTGCTCTTTAACAATGACACCAGCTAACCTACATGCCAGCACAGATGCCTGCAGTTCAAGGCGTGGCACGGATATCACCTTCACCGGGGCGACACGAGCTTTGCCAATAACAAGCGAGACGGTTGGTTTGTCAAATTCATCTCTACCAACTAAATATGCTACTGCAGCATAAGCTGATTCGCTCGCATCACCAAAAACATGTAATTCGACAGTTGAAGGATCAAGCCTATACCAACGCGGCACTCGCATGTTACTTAGCTGTTTTATATCCTGCAGCCACCTTTCCCATTCCTTGAACTCGTTTTCCTTCAGCTGATCGTCCCATCCTATACCAGACTTCCATATTTTCTGTAACAGAATTTTAGACTTTATCGTGTAAGGATAAAGTAAGCCTAGAGGGTCGAAGATACTCATTATAAATCTCAGAAACTGCCGTTTAGTAGGAATAACTCTTCCGTCAACTACGTCAGGTGTCATTTTTTTAAACGATAAGTCAAACGCTAACTCATTTGACTCCGGCATCCAAATCATACCCAAAGTTCGTTCACCTTTATATGGAGATTTATCAAAATTTACAGTACCGGGCAAGACAGCTGGTAATTCTTTTCGAAGCTCGGGTGAATTAGTCACCCACCCCCTGATAGAGAATCCACCAGCGGAATGTATCATAGAAACATCTTTGATCAGCTGACGTGCACTATTTAATGAATGAACACATGGTTTTCGTGAATTGCCTTGACGGCCTCAGGATATGAAACTTGGAACTCACTTGCATTTCTATTCAAGACATGTATGGCTGAAGCAGGCGACGACTTGGCACCGAAAATCATAGAGTCCATGACGTATGTATCAGGGTCTCGCTCTCTGTCCCGGCCTCTCCAAAGAAAGAGTTGCGCGCCCTGATCTTCTTTCCTAATTTTAATACGCAGAAACATATCAGCTATGTCTGCTGTATAAGCTATTGGGCCCGATCGAAACTTAAATAATACGCCTATTATGGAATTAAACAAGTCCGGCCCTGTTAACAAATTATCATTTAAACATGCACCCTTGTATTTGGCTGCGGCATCATAAACCAATCTCAGTTTTTTTGGTTTATTCGGGTTAATGACCCCAAAATGCGGTAGGTACCATACCGGATTAACACTCAGCGGAGTATCCAACCGCCTAGCGTATTTCTCAGAAATTAACCTATAAATTTGACGAGAATACGATTCAGCATATTCGGGGTTTTTATCCATCTTACTTTCTATGCCGCGTAAACGTCTCACAGCATAATCGTAATTATCGGGTAAGTGTACAGCGTCACGTGACCACAACAATCCAACCTCCCAGCCCCCGTCGACACGGTGACTAGTGCTATCTAGGATCTTACAGGCGCGTTCAGTCTCAACATTTTTGCGTGACACTTCTGTGATACCGATAGACTCGAGCGAAAATTGCTGTTTTACGAGTTCGTTTAATTCATCTAAATTATCAAATACTAGATTTATCGATTCACAAACAGACGTGCCACAAATACCTACAGGCCCATGAACAACCCACCCTAACTTCGTAAGTGACGCCACGGGTTGTCCGGATTTACCCTGTCGTATTTCCTGGTTAATTATTAACTGCCAATTATCTTGCCCGATTAATAGCATTGGTTTTGCGCACGACATCTCACAACAATCTAAATCTCGTAGATGCTTATTCATAACTAAAACTCTGGCGGGCACACTTTGGGTGGGTAAGTCTAAGTTATCGATAGTACGTAAAGCGATATCATGACACAAACCGTTGGGTCCGCGTATTAGTGCAGTCACCCTACATGAATTCTTATCAGTAACAACATGACCGCGTGCACTAACAATTTTCAACGGGGATAATGGTCCACTAAAATTACATACACTTGAATCAATTAACGACACAGTGGCACCATCATCAAGTAATGCATAACAATTACGTTCGACATTATTTACAATAATAGTAACAGGCACAATTTTTAATAATGTTTTTGTGTTCCGACATCGCTCACCCATACTCGTCACTGATTCGGCGTCCGGCGGCGGTGGTTGTGCGTTGGCCGCCAGCGCCGCGGCACCCATAGATGGGGCGCCGGCGGCGCCAGCGTTCGTGGCGCTCGACTTCTCGTAGTGGAGAAGTGTGTGATGCGGAGAACGACACTTTTCACAACGTTTTGCTCGACAACGATACCGAGAATGACTTTGCAGCAAACATTTAAAACATAGCTTATTTACCTTTACGAAGTCCCACTTTTCTTGTTCACTTTTATTTATAAACTTGTCGCACTCGGGTAGTCTGTGAACCGCACTACTACACAACACGCACACATTCGATGACGACGACGCACATGGCGATCTACTCGATGACGCAGATTTCTCGCTGTTATTGTGCACACGGTGAGTATGTTCCCTTTGCTGACGACGAGCAGGATCCGCACGCCCGGCGCGCGAAGTGTTCACAGCGACAGCACTAGCGCGGTTGGTAGCAGCGGTGGGCCGGTTGCAATGACTATTATTTTGCTCGGTGCTTATGTTCAGTGGCAGGTAATAAGCTGATGCCCTTGACAAGTGACTCAGGAACTCGAGTACAATATTTAAGTTCGGCGACACACGAAGATCTTCTTTACTATCGATGTTCATTCTCATAACAAACTCGCCGTACTGCGCTCTTTGTACGTGAGTTAATTTACTTAGTATTTCGTGCGTTATTTGGGGATTATTTATATAACCCTCCGCTTTTATGTTTTTAAGAATGTAGACGCAATTACGTATAACGCTCGTCATATTTCTTAACTCGGCACCACTGTCTGATACCCGTGGTAGACTTTGAATTTTATGAAGTGCATTTTCCAGTAGTAAGTTGGGGTGTCCGAACTCCTCTTCTAGGGCTTTTATGACGTCCGTTGGGTCGGACCCGGTACGCAGCAGGCCTTCTACGGCACACTTTGCCGCGCCACGGAGCGATGCTTGTAATCGTACGGTGTTCTCGAACAAGTTATACGTGGACGCGGTAGCTTCGTAGGTACGACGATACGCCAACCAGTCTACCGGGCTGCCATCAAATACGGGAAGATCATAATTTTGTTTTGGCCGTTTCGTCATGTTCGTAATTATAACGTCGGCTAGATGCATGATGTCGGAAGCTGCGATGGTGCCAGCGGTGGCGACGTCGGGTCGAGCGACAGGCACATATTTCGGATTGGACGGGGAGGACGCCGCCGCGGGCTCAAAAAGCGCGCGAACGCCGGGCGTGGCGTACGGCGCATGCGCGGAGCCGCGCGCGCTCTCTTGCGCTAGGTTTTCGGTCGGGCACGCGCCGGCCGGCGCACAGGATGCTGGCGGTATATCCGCGTGCTCACATGGGGCTTGACTTGAGCTGAGCCACTCATCCACGTTATTTTGACTACAACAAACACTGTGAGCGCGGTTTTCTGACACTTCGTCCTCGATCTCTGCGATGTCTAGCGCTAGTTTCTTTTTTATAAGCTGTTCTTTCAACTTGGCGAGTTCTTCTTCGGCCTTGTACTCGGCACGGAGGCGTAGCGCTTCGCGGCACAAGCGGCTTGATCGCGACCCGATCGACGTGGCAACGACTTCACTACGCGGGATCGTAGTGACACACGTCGTATCTGCTTCAGGCCGTCGCTCAGCTCCAGCTTGGGCTTTGCTCCGTGTAACGACGCCAGTAACTTCGCTATCCATTTTGATCCGGCTTGCGAAGGACCAATGTTCTTTATAGGCGGGATTTCAACGCAAAACAGAAACACAAAGTTACCGGTATATAGAGTATATTAGCTTTCACAACTTGCACATAGAACAGCTTCACATTAACACAATAAAACTAGCGTAACTTTAAACTAAACATAGAGACTACTCCGAAATTGGCGGGAACGCATAAGCGATTCGACCCACGCCCGCACGCTTTGATGTTTCACCAGGCACCCTCAATTCCAACTGACGCGGCGGTGGGCGGGCGTTCCAACCGACGGTTCACAAGCGCGCGAAATCAAAAAGGCGGCCCCGCGCATGCGTACCAGGCAGCCATGAACTATACTTCTGTGGCGGTGCGCGGGGTTGACATTTCGTTTCGCGCTTTATTCTAAACTTAAAACTAATAAAATTAACAATTTAATTATAGCGAATGAGTTGCCTACATCTTGCTGTCTATGGTTTTATCATTGTTACAGTAATTGTTCTGTTGATTTATTTTACTTTGATGGTCCTAGTTTATCATTTATTTATTTTATTGCATATGTAAGCTGCCATGCCCTTTAGGCCCGAAGGCTTTATTTATGTATTTGTGTTATTTACATGCATTTTTTTTAATTTTTTTGTCATTGGCGTTTCGGTAATTACTTGCAATTGTTTAGAATCAAGTTCTTCTAACCGAACAGACAGCTGTGCTGCTGGGGAGTTTGTTGCGCCAGTTCTTCTTCCCAGCTAAAGCACTAGGAAGTGGTGAAGGGCGGGCTTTTTGATTTTGATACTACAACCAAAGGCCTGAGTTGTGTTTGAACCGTGGCAATCCACGCTTCTAAAAGCACCACCATACAAAACCCTGATACTGGAGAGGAATAAGATGCTCACTGTGCCCGCCTAACAAGACCGAAGACTGTGCACTTGTGAATTGAGTGCAATCTACCAAAATTTTTGCATGGGTTGCTCTAAACCTGTGTACTCGTACGTAACTCATGCCAGTGACTTTGCTGCATTTTGAAGAGACATTTTTTTTTTTGTTATTATTCAAACTAAAAATCAAAGCATTAATTTCAAATAAACCAATTACAGGCATTTTTGAATTGTCAAGGTCGGTCGGTCAGAAAAATGAAGCTAGTTGCCGACAAACGGCCAAAAAACTCCACGGACACTTTTTAAAATCAAAATATGGTTACAAAATATTGGTTACATCATTCCTGTTTCATACTACAAAACGAACTTGTTAAAATGCACTGTCACAAGGTTTCATGAAAAATTAAAAATGTTTTATATTTTCTTGTAGCATTTACAAAGTCACGAAAATACCAAATCAAAATCAAAATATTTTATTTCACATATACCTACATGTGCACTTATGAAACGTCAGAATCTATGTGCACGGTTCCAATTGGTCGTTTCTTAAGGAGAACAGCCGGCAAGAAACTCCATGGTTCCTCTTTTAAAAATATTTGTCTTTTACAATTTTTTAAAATTACAGTGTTAATAAGTATGGGAGGACAGTCTAGGCCTGTCAACAAGTACCATATATTTAACAAATAGACTATGGTCTATAAATTTACAATCTACAAGGCCTACAACGTTCTTACATTAACAAAATATAAAATAATCTAATAAAGTAAAATAAAAAAACGAATTTAAACCAAAAGCCAATAATGGAGAGTTGAAATTAAAATTGTAAGTTTATAATGTCAAATAGTGATAATATTATATCAGAGATAGGTAAAAAGTTATTATTTAATAATACAAAATTATGCATGTGGAAACGATGCAGAACGTTATATGCGTCCGTAATAAAAAAGATAAAAACAATTCAAAATTTATTTTTATTAAAATAAGCCGTGGCAGCTCAGAGATGACTCATGGATTAACACCATTCAACATCAGAGTGAGCATGACATACTCTCAGCCTCCTGGTCACGTTCAAGTCAATGAAAGACGTACCCACTACTTGGTATATTTACATTATGTACTTTGTACTCACGCTATTATGGCCTAAGCAATTATACAGTACTAAAAGATTGAGTTAATACTTATTAAAATGCAAAGATAAATTTTAAAATCGTCAGCAGTTTCAACAGTATTTTCAAATGCTAATCAATTAGTTGATGCGTCCAGTGCCAGCGATTGGCCAAGTATTTTATCAGCTATGGAAGCCCCAAACTTATAATATGCTTGGCTGAATAGCGTGCGTTTTATACAAGATTTTAATTTGGTTTCATTCAGTTGATGTATGTGGGGAGGTATTTTATTGTAACATATAAAATAGTACCCCATGAAATATGGATCTACTTTAGCCAGCCTGTAACCTAATTGAACTAATTGGTCCCTATTTCTAGTGATGTAATGGTGTGTTTCACTTCTATAATAAATGGCTCTGAAAGCTCTTTTCTGCAGAATAAAATTGACTCGATGTCTGCAGCCCGTCCCCATAGTAAAATACCGTACGACATAACATTATGAAAGTGATTGAAATAGACTAGCCTCGCGTACTACCTACATTATTAAATTGACAGATGTTTCTCACAGCATCGGCTCTTTTGATCTTGTTGCCAATGTACAAGGCTCTAGCTACCTTGCAGGTGATTTATTTGTTTTAAAGTAAATAGCAACGTATTAGTTAGCATAAGGCTTAAGGCCATACAGCTCAAACAATATTTCCCTACTTTTCCTAATACCCTTAGTTGCACAGTCACTGAACAAAAAATTCGGGCAAATTGTTTTTGTTTTTTTCTTTCAAGTATCATTGAACGTGGTGCGCACTGCCGAAAAGAATACCTCATATAATAAACGTACATTGTTTCTAATATGGCCCGGTACACTTAATCTACTTGTACAAGTTATTACTTAATTAATCTACTTAGATTGCTGGGTGTTCTTTTTTTAGATTGTATCTGAATTTGTTGTAATGGTGCGTTGGACTTGAAAAAAACGGTTTGACCGCTGTGATCAGAAGGGAGATAATTTACAATAGCTTCATGTAAGTAGTCGTAGTTAGTAGTTTGTAGTTATGCGGGTTGACTCTGAAAACATATTTCACAAATTGAATGATTTAGAGACTTAATAATAGACTGCTATTTCAGATATTCTCTAAAATACCTATTAATATTAAAGCCACCACAGATAATATTAGCGATTTTTTGACAGTTGCAAGTTTTGCTAAAACATCTTCCATTACTGACTTAGATATGTCTGTAGTTTTGATATTTTGGGGGTCTCAAATACAACAAAGGATAGTTCAATGTTATTTTTAACTAAGATTAGTGAACCCCCACGTATCATAGATTTTCGGTTAAAACAACTGCCCAAACTATAATTTTCAAAATTAATTAGTATTTCATAATCTTTCAACAGATGTTCAGTTAAACAAATCATACCAAGGGTTTTTTTCTTCTAAAAATAGTTCTATTTCTAATTGTTTGGAAGAAAATCATTGAATATTTTGTTGAAATAGTATCAACGAATTCTGTTTAGAGCCTTTTTTGAACTTAATAATTTCAGAACAAGAAGACACCTTGTTGTTGGAAGGTATAACTGTATTGTTACTGGTATCTTCTGTTGTCTTACGATATAGTTTAAATTTAAATTAACATCCAGAATGAGCTCCAAGACTCCCATGTCATCACCAGGCAATGAGATCCTACTACTTGTGGACCCCACATTTAGACAAGAATTTGCCATAGTGGCACATGGATCATCCTTCGTACGATTGTTGTAAAAAATTATGGCATTAGTGCTACAGTTACTGAAGTTATATAGCACTAAAAATAGATAAGTTTAGTGCGTGTTAAAAGCGATTTTTAGCGAGTTATTTTTATTGTTTTCTTTTAGTCTATTATTTAAACATTATTTATTTAGTTGATATGTCCAAAGTGAACGAAGTTATGGACACTCGTTACTAAGCCCAATCTATTGGACTCGTCAAAACGTATCTATCATATGAGCCCAAACTCAAGCGGTTTACTAGCCACTGAATAGTTGCACTATCCACCTCGTGGCTCCATCAACCATCATCAACTCTAAGAAACCAAATCGAACCGAAGTAGGTTAAAATTGACTTCGAAGATGTGATTACAATGTTAGTTACAATTGAAGCTAATAAAATCGTCTAAAAAGAGGTCTTGGTTGTTTATGGAAAAAAAAGTAAGAAAACAAAAATTGTTAATTCTGTACAATCAAAACGCACATTACAAATAATTGACATAAATTACGTAAACATACAAAGTAGCTAAAGGCTTCGTATTCAGAATTTAAAAATAATGCAAAGTAATGTAAAATAATATGTACATGCTAATCTAGCTTCCAAAACAAATTGAAGTAGGTGTACCGATTATTCGTAAGATATACAGTCTCGCACCTGATGTGATCTACACAGTCACATGCAAACAAAGCATGACACTGACTTTATCGCGCAACTAGCAAATATAAACAACGTCCCGATATCAATCGTCCGGGAGCTACCCACCAGACACAAAACCAGTCAGCGGCCTAATTGCATAAAACAATTTCGTAAGCGATTACGACTAATATGTTGTATTCTGGCAGTTCATCAACATTCATTGCGTTATTTACATTGCTGAGCAGATTTTTTTTGCGAACTTATGAAGCAATGGATTAGCAATCTGTTTCAAAACGATTCAGATTCCTATTGATTGTGCATTACGCAATTAGGGTACTGGTCGGAGGATCCTCCCTTTTTTATAGAGTATGAGACTTTTCCACTCTGTTCCTCATAACTCTATACTGGTGACCTCGAACATGAACGTTAGCGCAGCCTTCGTGAAACTACATCAGCGTGACGTCATCATCACGTCCGCAAGTGTTAGAGCGGCGAGTAACACAGCCAACCAGCACCCACGGCTTCAACGAGTATCCTGACCACCAGCATGCAACGCGAGCTTATACCTGGTCATCACAATCAGCTTCTTCAGTAACCTTGGCACATCACATTGAACTTCTAAGCCGGTCCACAAACAGAGCCCTTAAACCCTCTCCTGGTCAACGCTGGAGGGTTGGAGGGTGAAAGTTAAGTTTTTTGTTTGACGAAACGCTTCGAGAAAAGGTTACCCCTCCCGACCCTTGCTCGAGCCAGCCCGCGACGCTGAGCCTGTAGCTTTAAATTCGTCCTAAAATCACTGAAATCCTGATCCTGCTAGTCACTTGCTGCCCTCTTCCAGCGACACCCTAAGCCGAGGTTCCCTTAGCGTGTAGTCGCTTAGTTTTTAGTTAGTATTTAAGTTTAGGTCCTGGCTGGAGGCCTTAATTTATTAGGGCAACCACAGGCAAGTCCGTTTCACCAGACGAGTAGTAAAATAATAGACTCATAGGTTGACCTGCGAGATGCCATTTATAAAAATAAAACATTCGAGAAAAGGTAGGTTGTGCACCATCTCAACGTAAAAACTAAGGCCAAGTGATCGTGGAGTGAGCTGTCAGTGCCACTGATGCTAGCAGGGGGGGGGGGGGGGGCAGTCTCATTTATTTGGCTTGGATGAAAATATAGTAGCTCCATCGACACGATGAAACAAAAGTTTTTGCAAAATTGTACTATGACAAGCAACTACGGCATATCAATCTTGCAGGAGGTCGACAAAACTATCTAATGTTAAGTAAGTTGATTTAAAACTATACCTACAGTAGTCGTGTCTTTTTGTTTCAGAGCAGAGAGGCAAAATCAAAAAGGTATGAAATTGATTGTTCCTGTAACCACTACTAATTTGCAGAAAACATTAAACAAAGCGGGTGTCTTATTTATATATTTTTACACAATCCACCCTGGCCATGCTACTCCGGGTTTTGGCTTGCTTTTACGTTATCAACCCTCAAAAACATCTATCATATTATTATTCATTCTTAAGCTGCTTTTCCGCCGGCGCACACACCCACAAACCGCAGCGCCAACGTCGCTCAATCGGTATGACAGACTGCTGTGACACGGCTGGTTTCTATGTAACTATGAAAATGCTTAGAAAGATGCCGCCTTCGTAGAGTTTCATAGCAACCAGTCGTGCCGCTGCGGTCTGTCTTTGATATTGAGCGACGTTGCAGCTGTGGTTTACAATTGCGTTCGCCTTATGAAGAGCATCTTTAATTCAAATATAATCTAAGAGTAGCAACTCTTCGATTGTAGTTACTCATTAAAATTAATTCCCTTTAACGTTCTTGGGAGCACCCGAATTCCACTGAAAGCAATGATGGGGTTGGACTAGGCGGCTAAAATTATATTCGGCCCATCTCTATTATTACATCGCCATCATTATTGGCTGACAAACATCACACTGCACAGCCTTAACAGCTGGATCTAGAAGCATATAATGAGCACAGAAGAGTTCCATGAATAAATTAAGTGAGCATGAGCAATGACAAAGGATTCTCTTAAACTCATCCTCTAGAAGGGGATGAAAGTTTATATAAAGTTAGTCTTAATTGATGATGGGAAATCGCCCCGGGCACAAGGCTTGTTGCTGATTATTTTGCATCTCTACTGCACATTACATACATACTACGAGGCTAGTTTGCTGCCAAAGGTTAGATTAATGACTACTAAAAAGTTGTAAATCCGATCAAATCAAGCAACTGTTTGGTAATCGACACAAACATGAATACGCGTCGCGCTGTCCCGTCGCGCTGTCACGTCGTGCTGTTACGTCGCGGCTGTTTGCTCGAGCCTATGAATCAGAAAAAGTTTACTGCACATAAGGAACTTAACTGCATACTAGAAAATAATAATATCACAACCTATTACATTATCATAATCATTATTAGGAACGTTACACACTAGTTTGTGACGTACTAAACATTATTTCGGTACTGGCTGTTCAATGCATAAACATTGTCATTTATCAACTAGTTTCCGCCTGCGGCTTCGCCCGCGGGGTTCAAAGTTATACCAAATTTAATCAAAATCGGTTAAGCCGTTTAACTGTGAAAGTGTAACAAAAAAACACATGCGCATTAAAAATAGTAATTAGTAGTAATTAATTAGTAATTAATTAATTACAAATTTATTTATTTATTTTTATTTTTATTTATTTATTTATATTTCTACAATCACTGCTATCATTACAGGAATATTCCTAATGCGGTAGCGTGGTCCTTATTATACTATCTTAAATAACATAAAACATACAATATTATTTTTGTGAATTCATTCAGAGAGCAGGAAATAAATCGATTATGTCAGCAGTGTCATTAAGTGCGTGCAAGGCGCGCGTCACTGGCGCTTTGCTGAGTAAGTTGGTTCGTGCGTGTGGCACTGCTAGTAGCCGTGGCTTCCTGCGTCGCAATGCGTAATTGTCAGGTGCATTCAGACAAATCTCCTTCAAAACACCGGGATTATAAGTCTTACCGCGTAATAGTTGGAATACATTATGTGGTTATAGCTAAGTCCCTCCTTGTCTCGAGTTTGTTGTATCCAACCATACCAATAACGAATAAAGTTGGGTACATAAACGGATAGAAGGGATACACACCGTAAAGCTTCATGTACAAAAATCTGGTGAATTTGTTTTGTAAATGTCAGTTCTTATATAAATTGTTGCATGTTTCATTTAGTAGTTTTACTTTCATTGTAGAATAAGGTAACGGAGATTCCGCTCCAAATTATGAAACAGACTATACAGCACTTACCCACTTACGGAACCCACGACGATACCCACTTACGGAAGTTGTGTATATTACTTTTGCCCTCGACTTTGTGCGCATGGCAGTCGTGAGATACACAATATACTAAAATATCAGTTACATTTTCATAAAACTCCCTCGGCCCCCATCGTGTTATCGTTTAGCGTTTTCATTTTCCATTACAGGGTTTTTATTAATTACACTATTAAAAATTAAAACAATACAATTAACCGAACAGACTTTTTCAGGTCTCAGTTCGTATAGTGGCCAAGCCACCCAACGACAAAGTGTATCGCTCACTATCAGCAAGCCAATACAGCTATGTCAATATACAGCAGCGCTGTACCAGGTAAACCGACAGTTTTGTCGGGAGCAGGGGAGCTCTTTATTGAGTCGAATCCGAAGATCGACTGACTCGCACATTTTTTTTTTTTTTTGGGAATGGCATCTCGCAGGTCAACCTATGAGAATGTCGTCTGCTTAAGTGGACTTGCCTGTGGTTGCTCTAATAAATTAAGGCCTCCAGCCAGGACTTAAACTTAAATACTAACTAAAAACACTAAGCGACTACACGCTAAGGGCACCCCCTGTGGGGTACGGACCTCGGCTTAGGGCGTCGCTGGAAGAGGGCAGCAAGGGACTAGCTGGATCAGGATTTGAGTGATTTAGGGACGAATTTAAAGCTACAGGCTCAGCGGCGCGGGCTGGCTCGAGCAAGGGTCGGGAGGGGTGTGGATTTGGGAGTCGCGGCGGGCTTCGGCGGGCCTCGGCGGCGAGAGCGGTAGGACGGCGATCGAGGGCACGCTATTTCATAAGACGATGCCCCCACCTTGCAATCCCTCCACAACAACTCTGTCCGATGACGCACGGAAGTACGTCACGTGTTTACTTGATACAAAACACTAAAATGTGTTAAATCTTATAAGACTTACATTATAAAGTAATCAAATAATACAAGCATAATTGACGTAAACAAACAATGGTAAATTTACATAGTAAACCACTATAAAATTGAAATAACATTGTCATGAATTGTTTTGAACAGAACCATCGGTTACAATGATTGAAATAAGTTAACAAGAACCAATTGGTGCGTACACAGAGCACTTAATAAATGATGTGTCGATTTATTAGACAATAGTTAATAATAAAAATCACTTGTAATTGTTAACCATCTCCGACATATATATAAATGTACTACTAAGTACTTCTAATCAAGTTCTAATTATAATAGCAATACCAGCCCATGATTGTCCCAATGCAGGACAAAGGCCTCTTCTCATACGGAAAAGGCACGAGCATTGATAGCAGCGCTTGTCAAAGACGGGTTGGCAATTTCAGACTCTGAACAATTTTGAAGGATATTGCTAGTCCATCGCTTCATAATTATGTTCGGACAAGGACACGGCCGGAATTTCATTAGAGCTGTGCCCTCACAAAAAATATTCATGTACATTGGCATACAGAACGTCATAATAAAGCTAACAGGTATGTCTTTACAATAGTTTAAGTTTTCTGATCAGAGCTGAAGCGCGAGATAGTAGAAACAGGATACAAAAAAAGAGCCTAAACATTTTTAATAGCAATGATCAACAATTCCGAGTTTTATAGACGAAACAATACAAGATCGTCAATGGATAATATCTATTGACGACATTGTCGTCGACAGTGTGTGTTCATTCACACCAAAATCAGTGAATTTCTAATACTATGAAAATGTATGAAATACTCTCAATGTCGGTGTTCCATACATTTTAAATAAGTCAAAAATCTACAAAATACGGACTAAAACTTATTCATCATATAGGTGCGCCAAATTCAAAAATGTATTACTTTGATTTGGGAAATGACGATGTAACCCTTACTGAACCTCCTATTTCGAGGTGGCGTAAGTTTTCAATTTCATCTTGTATTAGTAATAGGCCTAGACCTTTCAAACGTCGTCATAGACAGGCCGCGCTAGCGGAGAGCTTGTAGTCTAGATATTTATGGATATAGCGACTTAGCAAAAAAATATAGGCAATAAAACACTAAAATAAATAGCACTTGAATTTTTATTTACTTAGGTATATATTTAAGCAGGCAGGATATACATTTGCTTATAAAAATGATCTACTTCCACTTGTTTTAGAGACATTTTATGAAAAACATTATTGCATCCATTTATGATTCAAACCAAAAGTCACTGGATCTCTTTATATAATAAATCCTTTGACTGCTGAACAGTAAAATAAGATTAAATGAGAATATTTGTGCCCTCAGGTAATAAATGCCACTCATTAGCAAAGAAATGCATCACGCTTATTCGGTAACTGATGGGAACGTAATAATTGCGTTCTTTTAGCAACATTACCTTAACGAGGGTACGAAATGTCTAGCAGATGTAACTAGGCAGAAAATTCATTTGGTCAATCCTTCGTGCTTCAGCAGGATTATCAGCTTGTGGAGGTGGTAGTTGTGGTTCATGAGCGACCGTTGGATTAGCAAGTGGTGGGAGTGGAGATGGTTCGGGCGATCTAGGTTTATTTCTTCAACCTGTCTGTGTATATTTAGTACGAAGTGCCGATTATTTCGCATCACAGGGATGACATGCTTGCAGATTTGTGTTCCGATCCTGTAACAATGTTTGACATTTTGGTTAGTATAATAGTATTAATAATAACTGGTAATTATTGGGGCACAATCTCACTCGGCGTATAGTTTACGACTGATTGTTTGTGTGTTAGCGTCCCAATACTATTTTAAATAGAACGGTTACACTATGCACACACGCAAATAGTTGTAGCTATATACTAAGTGAGACTGCACCAATCCTTATTAATTATGAGGAATTTGCTTCATCATGGAAACAATACAATAACAATTAACAGCAGCTAGGGCAAGATAGTTGACTTAAAATATAAGCTCAACAGCACACACTTACCTGATTGTGGGTATTCCACGAGAAGAAAATATCAATTGATGGAATATTTTCATCAAGGGCGTGGTATCGCACTGAGTGACGCCTTCCCTTAACAGAGTATCTACAATCTACAACCAATATTCAGTATTGGGTAGCTCAGGACTCTGCTATGTACTTTCTTGCAAGAAACCAAAGGCTGCTGCACAACACTTACTGTGTTGTGTTATTGTTACTCTGTTGTGAGAAGATCAAGATACAGAGTGACAGGTGACAGATATACAACGTGTAAAGGAATGAATGCAAGAGCTCATACACCCCAAATAGAATATTAAATTAAAAGACTAAAATAACATCTGTAATTTAATTTAGATAAACCACACCTAGCAATTTTTACTACAGGTTTGAGCTATTTACACTACACTATTTCTTCGTCTCCTTTTAAGTAAACTTTCAAAATGTCCACCGCCTTGCTCGATGCACTTTATTGCACGCTTTCTTATGTAAAATTTTAGTTTATTTAGTACTTCAGTGTCACTTTTCACAATACCAAAGGCGAGTTCAATTTTTTGTCTGAGGTCTTCTACACTCGTTGCCTCGTTTACGTAAATGAGCGATTTTATTCGACCCCACAAATAAAAGTCTAAAGGCGTTAGATCAGCCGATCTGGGAGGCCATTGCACTGGCCCTCCACGACCAATCCAACGGGGCCCATATTCCGCATCAAGATGCTGCCGAACGTTCGATGAGAAATGCGCGGGAGCGCCGTCGTGTTGGTAAAACACGTCTCTTAAAAAGAAGAGCGGGACGTCCTCCAATAACTCGGGCAATGTTTCCCGCAAGAACTGTAGGTAGGTATCTCCAGTTAACCTCGGCAGAAAAACAGGGCCGAGTACGCGTGTACCTATGACGCCCGCCCACACGTTCACGGAGAACCTGTGCTGAAACGAATCAACACAGCATGCATGTGGATTCTCATGTCTCCACAAATGCTGGTTATGCTGGTTGTAAATGCCAACTCGCGTGAAGGTGCTCTCGTCCGTCCAGATGATGTTTCCTTGCCAGTTCTCTAACAACCATCTACTAAATTCCAGACGTGGCAAGTAGTCGTTCGGCGTCAGCTCCTGAAAACGTCGCAGGTGATACGGGAGTTCACCATCAGCGCGTAACGTTCGCCACACGTACATGTGGCTGCAGTTGAATAATGACGCTGCTTCTCTTGTGCTCTTCTCTGGGTTTTCGTCAGAATAGTTTAATATTGTTGCTTGGAAGCGAGTAGTGCTCACATTTGCCCCTCTATCTATTGCCGTGTTAGGACGAAAGGTACCGGAGTCCCTCAGACGCTGAGTTGCACTTAACATTGTCCTGGCGCTCACTCTAGTATCATATCGTTCGTTGAACTCTCGACACGCTAACTCGACATTATCGTTGCAACGAGCCAGTGTCCTCACCATCTCCGTGTACTGAATATTGGTGTACTGGAATGCCATCGCGCAACAAAAATTAACTTCGGGAACACTTGTCGCTGCCGGAGAATAACTAAACCTTTGATGTGAGGCGGGCAGTGGCGGCGCGTGCGTCTGCATGTCAAACGTCAAAGCTGTAAGTGGGCAAATTAATACATCTCGCTCTTTCACATTAATCTTTTATTTTCAAGTAGAAAGAAGAAGTACTACTCGTACAAATGTTCTAATATTTTGGCTTTTCTAAACAAACGAATGTGTAAAACGATCTACAAATTTGGTCGCGCAATTAAAAAAGCTTTATTTCTTTGAGATAAGATCTAAATTGCCTTAAATTAACTTCTTTTTTTAACAGGACAAGATTAAATGTAATAAAAAGTAAAAAGCAACGCTTATGTGTGTAAGAAAGCTATGATCGGACTACAAATTCGGTTTTGCATTTAAATAATACGTACTGCTTTGGAACAAGGTTTAAGTTTCCTTAAATTGACCTTTTTTTTACGCGTTTTACACATAGTATAATTATGAGTGAGTTGAGTATAACATATAGGTATATTTTTAAATAAACGAGACAAATACATTACATTAAAGAAACGTTTATTTTGACCAACGAAGTAGGTAAATAAACCTAAGGAGGGGGCACAATACAAAAAAAAACAGTACCAACAGGACGGGGGAAAAACGCCCTTGGATATTAACTCTGCACGACGACACAGATTAAATAACATGGACAGCATCAACTCCCATCTTAATTAATGCTGCAGCTTTAGCACTCATAGGTTTCACTTTAGCAAAGGGGTTAATTGTATAAAAGAAGAAATTCTTTGTTCCGTAGTAGCAAAGTAAAGAATAATATTTAGTGTGAAGCCACATTCGTTTAAAAAAACCAGGCTTCTCGGGAATAATATCGGGAACGTCTCTTTTAAATCGCTCCGTCTCGGCTGATTCTGCTGATGATTTGAGTTGAAGAAGGATTGCCTGAAAAAGAAACAAATTAAATTTTTTAGTTCGTATTGAATTCTTTATCTGTGATGATAGTGTTTTAAGTCCCTGGCCAAAATTACTGAAGTTACAAAAAACTTTTTTTTATTAAACGCCTATAATAAAGGTGATTCTCGTTCGTAGCCGCAGTCTGTTCCTCTTTTTAACTAATTTATAGATACATAAATACAAATAAACAAAATTGAAGCCTCTGTTCGTAATGTGAAAATAACAGCAATTATTAATGTAACTTATTGAAAAAAACAATTTTTTAATTGTTAAATGTGATGAAATTTGGTATGGTGATACTTTGAACCCTCAAGAAGGACAAATACTATGTTTTTTTTTAAACCATTTAGAAGTAGGAGCTACACGAAGCGGGGTTCCAAATCGGGGCATAATGTGAAACCGATACTGCAACAAAATTTAAAAATTCCATAAAATATTTTTTAATTTGTTTAAAAAAAAAAAAAAAAAATTTGTGTTTGTTTTGTTTGCCGCTCCATAATGCCCTTAAAATATAAATCTATTCCCACAACTCCTCCCCTAATGGCTGAAATTGCGCCCGTGACGTGCACCCGTCGCGTGACTAGGCGTGTGGACACGAACGTGAGTCTTCTTAATGTGCACATATCGAAAAAACCGAATATACACACACACGAATATTTTTACAGTCGATAATATTAAGCTTAGTTTCCCTCATTTCATTAAGTGCACAATACGAAGACACGCTTACTGTATTTGAGTACTAACATAAATCACTATTACACACAGGGGCTCAGTTATTACTGGTCACAATTCGTGATACTTGGTGACCTATTAGTGGGCGTAACTTAGCTAAACAAGTGGTGCACAGCTGTATGAGGTGCAAGCGCATGCGAACTAAACCGTTAAATATAGAAATGGATAAATTACCTATCGAACGATTGGAGCCAGGGTATCCATTCATACGTAGTGGCGTGGATTATGCTGGGCCATTGTTAACTTAACCAAAGTTTACTAAATGTTATATCTGTTCTCTAAATGTTTTACTACGCGCGCAATACATTTAGGATTGGTCACAAGTCTTACTACTAAAGTATATTTGTTGGCGTTGAAACATTTCATCTCTTGACATGGCAAACCATTGCAGATTTATTCTGACAATGTCACGACATTTTTAGAGTCAAAATCAGATATTATAAATTAATAACTCCATAGGGTTCATATTTATCCACCACAATGCACATTTCACGTAAGAGGAAAGTAAGGTATTGGCACAAATTGAAGCTGTCCTCAACTCCTGACCTATGTTACCAATGTCCTCAGATCTAAATAATCTGCTTCCCTTATGTGCTGCAAATTTCCTGATTGACCGACCGCTCACCGCATCCGCCAGTCGGGACCTCACTGCGATGGCTACGCAGCTTGCCGCGGTATGTTCACGTGGAACAGATAAGACAGAATTTCTGGCAAGGCATATCTGAGCTATAGAAGAGAACGAAGTGGCATCTCAACCAGGACACACTTATCCCCGAAATCCTAGTCCTATTCAAAGATGCCAACTTTTGGAGCGGCACCTCGGACGACTGCTGCAGATATTCACCGACAAGGATTTCATCTCACGCGTGGCAACCATCAAAACAGTGACGGACGTTATTCGGCGATAAATACCGAAAATTTTCCCGCTCCTGCATTCAGTTGACGATCTAACCAGCAGCATCTCAGCTTCATTGGAACCTGTTGCTTCCAAGGCCAGAGGCCAGTAGGTGGCGATAAATGATATCATTATATGGACGAAGGCGGCACGCGGGGAAGTAGCAAGCACAACGGCGCGACACTAGTGACGCACAGCAAGTTTTCACTGTCTTGGTGACACGCCAACGATCTCACGCAGAAACCCCAACAGAAACCCCCTTTAATTTTTCACTTTATTTTATTTTTACTATTTTGTTGTTAAAGCGGCAATAGAAATACACACTCTGTGAAAATTTCAACTTTCTACCTATTACGTCTACCTATTACGATTCAGTGAAAAGATATGACGAACAGGGTGTAAAGTTCACTCATACTCTTGGAAAAGGGAGGATCCTCCGACCAGATGGATGTCGTATCTGGTGGGCAACTGCCCAACGTTTGATGACGGGAAGTTGTATATATGCTATCTGCGCGGTAAACTGCTTGCGCGATGCAGGATTTGTCTGACGTCACTGTGATGCGTTTGATCTCATGTGGCGGTGTAGATGCCGCCACATCACTCCCCTCCGATGACCGGAAGTCGATAGTGGGCTAAGTCTTGTATCTAGCGATGCTTTTTGCCAGTGCCAGCTGAGGTGCCAGTGGGTCGGAACCGGGTGTCGCGTAGTTCGCGGTGAGTCGGAACTGTCTGCGAAGATGCCCCCAGTGAGTCGGGGTGGCGCTGCTTGTGCTGTTCGACCAGGAGAGGGTTTATGGGCTCTGCTTGTGGACCGGCCGAATGTGCAGTGTGCTGTGCCAAGGTTGCTGATGCGGCTGAGGGTGATGACCAGGTATGCGCTCGCGCTGCATGCTGATGGTCAGAATACCCGTTGAAGCCGTGGTTGCTGGCTGGCTGTATGACTCACCGCTCTATAGCTTGCGGGAGTGGTGATGATGACGTCACGCTGAAGTAGTTGCACGAAGGCTGCGCTGACGTTCATACTCGGGGTCACCAGTGAAGAGATATGAGGAACAGGATGTAAAGTTCTCTCATACTCTTGGAAAAGTGAGACTCCTCCGACTAGATGGATGTCGTATCTGGTGGGCAACTCCCCAACGTTTGATGTCGGGAAGTTGTATATACGCTATCTGCGCGGTAAACTCTGCTTGCGCGATACAGGATTTTTCTGACGTCACTGTGATGCGTTTGTTCTCATGTGGCGGTGTAGATGCCGCCACAGTGAGAACCCGCTGGTAGGCAGACGAACGGACGGACGGACGGACAGCGGAGGCTTAGTAGTAGGGATCCACTGGCACCCTTTGCGTACCGAACCCTTAAAAGTACCAATCTGGATTTGAAAATCACACTGGATTGCAATCCATATCTATCAAGTTATCAGTGGCGAGGCCTTGCTGACAAGAGCTAAAGCGCGGTCACTGTCAGTATGCATAGAAACAAAGAGAAGCGCGATGACATAACGCGGGTAATTTATTGCAAAAGATGAAGCAATTTTCTATTTACAAAAATACTATTGATTGGACGACAAAAATAAAACACTATTACATTTATGTTGCTTGTAGAGTAATCTGACAAAAATCGGAATGATTGCATGTTTATTAGTAGGGTTTTAACAGTTTTTAATTTTTTAGAGAGATCTTCGTGTTTTTTTATATCGTATCAAATTAGTTGTATTATGTTTTCAACACACTATCTAACTAGCAGATATATCCTGAAGAATATAATTTATTTTTCTGCTTTTGTTTACTGCAGTAGATCCTATACTTTTAGGCATTATTTAAAGTTCTTCCTTTTCAAACTCGTTTATAAATATGCACATATGAATCTTCAGTATTTGGTCAAAAGATTCGGGAGAGAACTGAGTGAGAACTTGAATAAGATGAGACCTATAGAAAGAAATCTAGGACCAAATATTCCAAGACCCAATTCGAGACTACTGAACTCTAGAACAGCATTTACCAAGAAAACTACTTTACTTCCGACAATGTTACTACAAACATTTAAATTTAGTTGCTAAAACATGTTTTTAATAAACGAATGAGTCTCACTCTTCTGCGGAAAATCTTAACAAAGCGATTTAGAAAATGACGACATTTGCTCAACGCCATTTATCGATTACTTACACAACTATCTATAAGATTCGCTCTTCATACAATTAACTATTTAAATCAAACTGAATCCACCAGAAAAAAAAGAGAATTAAAGATTAAAACTAATAAATAATTATCTAATAATGCAAAATTAACAACATTCACAGCCATAACACTCAGAAGTTCAACACATAATTTTTTTTTTTTCACAATACCAACACTTTTATTTGAAATTCTTTTAGCGCTACTAATCAACCACCATTGTAAATCGATTTTATAACATTATAATATCATTTTCTTAACTTTTCTAGATAAGACAGTTACATAGACGACGTGTTTTACAATATTGTCATCACATATATTCGGTAGTACCATTTGGCGTAGATGCTATGACGTATATGTGTAATGACAAGTTAAAATTGATTATATCTTTTGATAGACCGATGTGATTGCGATGAAACAAAAACTAATAATGACTCCGAGTTCTACAAAATATTTAAGTGTAAAAGTTAACCATATTGGTTTCGTGCTTTTTACGTGATACTTGATCTATTTAATCTCTCACAAACAAACAGACAAACACTTAAAATTTGCAAGCATCTGTCTTTAACGCCCCAACTTTTATTTTGTTTTAATATTTTCAATGTACAGAAACTCCTCGTCTACAGATTTATAACATGTATTTAGAAAATAGATATAGATAGACGATAGACATAGATATACATAGAAAGATAGAAGATAGGCACATAAAAGGCATTTTTGAACGTTAACATTTCCATTAAAATAGGAATGATTCAAGTTCCCTTCCAAAAGTTAGTTTCGTATGGAGAAGAATGGGCAAGAAACTTCATCGTTAGGTACTCTTTTATAATACTTTCAATATTTTTTATACATTAATATTATTATATATGTGAAGACGATGCACAAATAATAAAATAAAATTACTATACCGCAATAGGTAAAAGAATTAAAAATGAAGCGAAGACAGATAAATTAATTATGTGATACATGGTGCTCACATTTAAAAATTGCAATGTAATAAAGTTAGTTAACCGATGGCGATGTAAATATTAAAAATCTAATTACACATTACCAATGTCAGGAAGGTCACAACTTTTCGCAGCATCATCCTTGACGGTACAATGAATTCTGTACATCTATACTATTGATTGATTAAGTGTGGGCTTACGAAGCGGCATATTATTTTTATAAAAATAAAATCAGCCTTCTCTGAATTTATCAATCATGTATTATGATAATATATGTACAAGCTAACACTAAAATATATATATGATGTACAAGTGTATAATAAAAAGGGGGGAAGAGCTCATCGGCATCAAAAAATTCGTCCGCATCGCTGATAACGGAACAACTGCCCAAAAGGCTGACAGCATTGCCACGTTGGATGGCAATGCTGATTCTTTGGGCAAAAAATAGGCCAACCCTCTGGTCACGAGAAGAGTCGACCAACCGCTTAGCGATGTCTCAAAATAGCCGATGAGCACTCTGACCCCAAGGTCCTAGAAAAACTCAAACATAATAGCTCCCAATTAGGTTGTTATACTTGCGCTGTTTGAGGTTTTCTGCTCCTGCAGCAGCCGCCCCAGTCCAGGCCGACGTGCTAGGAAGTTGGGATGGCACTCAACCCATCGTCACGTGCCAAGCCATTGGGTTCTATAACAGCTGGCACCCCGGCGGTGAGTGTGTAGTAGTGCTATTCTGTAGCCATATCACCGTGAATACTTAGGTGAAGTGAGCTGTCTGTGCCACTGATGCTAGGGATTGACCAAGACGGGATAATACTGACAGCTCACTCCACGGAAGTCTTCACGGTTACATTTTTACAGAATCGACATGCTGGTGGCAGCTCACTGCAAGCTCACTTCACCTTAGTTTTCACGGTGAGATTATTAAAATAGATCGTCTATTCTAGAACTCCTTTAAAAAAAAAACAGACTTACCCTTAATTGAGCACATTCGAGTTTGTCATAATATTATTGATGGATGCTGATTATAACATCTCTCTTCCTCAGAGCGACACAATGAAACACGTTTCATAATGAGGTCTGACGCTATAAATAATTATCGAATTTTCGAGAAAACATTTACTGACAAGGTTACGTTCAATTCGTACGCGTAACAGGAAACGAGGAAATGTAAGGTTACTGACATCGAATTAACTAGTATCACATGAAAACTTAAAGTAATTATGTTATCAAACATGTCAATTAGATTGCTACAGTACAAGTAAAATTATTGTAATGTTCACGAAAATAGATATGAATGTAGTATAAATTCGAAGGCGCAGAACCTTTCGTTTAAGAAGTCTTCAAAATGGTTTTTAAGGTAAGAATTGTTTTATATATTATAAAGAATATCTAAAATATGGGTGTTATAGCAAACCTGGCGAACTACCTACCTAGGTAGCTAACTACGTACTTACCTAGGGTTTACAAACTTTGGGGGTTAATGTGGGTTCATGTGGTTTTTTTTTGCCTAGACGCGTTAAAAATATATTTTGCTTATGAACGTAAATATCCCCTCATCAATTTTGTTGAATACGTAATAGGTTACCTCCAACACGAGGAGGCAGGCCAGCACCAGTCGTAAGAGTCTGACAGACCCCACAGCCCGCTCCAGGGCGGAGGACATCCATGAGGATTTTCCACCCCGGAACAAAAAAAAAATGATTAAACTGTGACCAACGTATAACCTTAAAATTAATGATAATGAAACTGTGACCAACGTATAACCTTAAAATTAATGGCAAGATTTTTTTTTGAAGTTGGCAGATAAGTAAAAAGTTCGGCATTTCATAAATAGATACGTACTTAAAAACTCACGTAAATAACGCAATAATTGTTGTTTAACCTTTAATGGGCCGACCCGGCCTCAAGTGGTTATGAGTAGTAAAAATTGCGTTGAGAGTTTGTTAGTAAAGCAAGGTATATAGGTACGTGGTCCGTTCGTTTCATACTCGCGCAACGATCGCTTTGGGTTAGGACGCGGCCTTAATTTACCTCGATACTGAACGATTACTGTGACCATATTTGAAGACTTGCTTTCATTACTTTGTTTTGGCCATAGAGTGAATAGATAATTCGATATTCGTCTTGTGTAGAAGATTTGTGTACAAGATTCTTACAGCTTTACATGGGTACACAAAAAATTTCATATCGTTGTATACATTAAAATGGTTCCTTCTCGATGTATACATATTTTTTAACTCACGGTACAATTCGTTATAGAGGAAAATCCAAATGATTTCAGGTCAACTTCGTCAGCACCCTTCTCTTCGTTTGCTTGATCGGCTCCATTCACTCGGCTTCGTTCAGAATGAAGCGAGACGGAGATGAAGAGGAAACTACGCCAGCAACTGTTAGCAAAACTACTACCGTGGCATCCACTGAAGCAGGCAGTTCATCAACCAAGTCACCATTGGACTACAGTTCCATTTGGGATAATTGGGGATTTAACGTGCAAAGCGCTACTACCTGGGTGCAGAACAGTATACCTAACTGGTTTGGTTCCTAAACCTTAAGTTAATAGCGGGCATACATGCTAGTGTAAAATTTTTGTGAATTAAAAAAATACAAAAAAAGTATGTGTTTTTTTTTTTAAATAAAATTGGCGATTTTGTGGGTAATTTTCTCACTTTATATTTCATATTACCACACGAATAAGTATAATTTGCCAGGTGCTTCTATACAAAGATATATTCTGGTTTTCAAATAGCTATTTTTCAGTGAAACATATCAATTATAACCAAAAAAACCTAACACTTGTAACGTTACGTTTAACCGGAGGGCTAATCATCAGTCACATGAATAAAAAGAGAAGGATATAAAAACACAAAGTATTAAAAAGTGTGAGGGTGTGAGAACTCCAATTCCACTTTGATTTCGTGTAGTTCTGGACGCTCGAAGTCAGCAACGGGATCAGTCAGATGTAACAGGAACGAGGGCGAGACTTCAACGCTTTACGCCGCTCAGCGCCTGTACTACGGTGGTAAGCACTTCCTTGGAACCCCCGGGCTTCAGCATCCTCTTGCCATGCAGTAGGTTCCTCGGGATCCGGGACTGGTCACAAGGACCTTACACATTAGGCCGAATCCTTAAAGGGTTGCGCCATGCCGTTACGGCGCACAGTGTTTTCATCAAAACAACCTAGCTAGACAAAAGTCACTACTGAATTTCCTGGAATTTATTACCTGAGCCCCTGGCCACATACCTATCTGTCCCAATACTAAAAATTGCTTTGCACCAGTGTCAACTGCTGATAAAGTAATGAGGAGTATAAAAAGAAAGGGTTAATTATTAACATAATTATTGCATTTTTGCGCTTACCGAAGTAACATCATATGGCAGTGAGTTTTAAGTTTTGTGAAAGTGTTAGTGATGGATCTTCAAGTTAAAGGTATGTGCTTCTTAACTCTTATTAGACAATGGACATACTTTAACGACACTTTAGTTTATTACGCAGAGTAAAAAAAAAAATTGTTGATTTTTGACGATTTCCTGAATTCATCAGACTAGAAAGTACTTGTATCCTCATGTAACCGGGCAAATTTTTTTATTGTATTATAACCATATCTATTAGTTTTTAGATTTTAGTCATTTTAGCCCGCGCACTTTAGAACAACTTGGTCATTTTGTCTGTTTTTCAGAATACGAATTCAAAAATGGTGTTTTGTGATAAATGGCAGAAGAAATGCCTCAAGGAGAATCGTATCAGTAGACTTTATGATTTTCTGTCAATGGAAAATGACCTTGCAAGTATCACGGAAGCTTCTGCGAGGGATATCAAAATGAAAATTGTAGGATTGTCATCCAAATGAGCAGAAAAATGGGAAAACTGTGGAAAGCGCCGCGATCGCTTCTTTTCAAATAATTCTGTGTGGTTGTCTGGGGATTTTACTTTTAAAGTGTCCATCGTTCACTCAGCACCATCAGCAAGCAAAACTTTTATCCGTGGGCGTCCATTAGTGGATTTCACTGAAGCAAGTGAAACAAAGAAAAGGAGGCGCGTGGACGATCTTCTCCAAACACCGGACGTAAACCAGCTACTAGTGGCTGCTGAATTATCGGGGCGACTATCCGGGCATCGGAATTTGGCTTCCGTAATTAAAGAAGCCAGTCAGAGTCCTGAAAAGTGCCAAGCTATGAAAAAAAGTGTGGGTGTACGCGATGAACCAAGGTGTTTGACGAAAGAAGAGGTTTTGGCTTATTACCTAGACACTAAAGCTGCAAGCCACTCTTATAAACAAACAGTAAAGTGGAGCATCAAGGCGGGACACCAAGTATTCCCATAATTTTACAGTGTGAGGCAGGCAAAAATTGATTGTTACCCTCCCGAAGAATAGATTCTTATTACCGAAACGCGTGCAGAAATTAAACTACAGGCAATTTTAGCTGAGACGGCTTATCGCCTAATTTGTGCTCAGCATGAAGTTTTAAAATCTGTTATTGCTGGCTCATCCCTCTCCCTTATAAGCAAGTGGGGGTGCGATGGAAGTTCCGGTCATAGCATTTACAAACAAAAATTCACAAATAGTGAAAACACAGATGAGTTTTTGTTTGCTTTCTCATTCGTACCGCTACAATTACGTGACAATAGTGGTAACGTTGTTTGGCAGAATAATAGACCATCTTCTACTATGTATTGTCGACAGATTAAGTTTATTTTCTCCAAAGAAACTACAGATTCTACTGTCACAGAAACTGATAAGATTGTGGAGGACATAACCAATTGGTACCAACATTACGTAATGTAGATGGTAAAGAGGTATCAGTCAAAAACTAATTACTTTTTACGATGATTGACAGTAAAGTGTGTAACGCTATGACTGAAACTTTATCAGCACAAAAATGTTTCATTTGTGGAGCTACTCCAAAATTTATGAATAATGAGTCTAGGGAATTTATTGTAAACAAAGATAATCTTGGTTTTGGTATTTCTCCCCTTCACGCTTGGATACGTTCTTTTGAATGTTTGCTTCATATAAGTTATCGTCTTCAAGTAAAAAACGGCAACTTTGAGACGAAAGTGACAAAGAAAATGTAAAGCAACGTACGCTTCTTATCCGAGGTTTAAGGTTGAAATGGGTTTAATTGTAGACAAACCAAAACCAGGTTTCGGGCAATCGAATGATGGGAACACTGCTCGTCGATTTTTTGAGAATCCTGAACAGGCTTCCGATATTACAGGGTTAGATGTGACACCAATCAAGAAATTTGGAACTATTCTTAGAACTTTGGCATCGCGTTACGATACTGATGTTGTTGATTTAATTATTTTACACAGGACACAAAAAAATTATCTTAATCTCTATTCTCTATCTCTAATATTAATCACGTGGTATTACATGCCTGTTACTGTGCACGTTTGTGGCAATAAAGATTATAGAAGATTCCGGGAGCACAATACACGAAAACATTCACGTATTGCCACGAATAGGAATTTACTTAACATGCTGCTAATCACATCTGATCCTGCAATAAATGGTCTTAGAGAAGTTCCCAAAAAGCCGACTAGTAAACTTCCTTCCGAGGTTTTAGAATTAATAATACCCCCTTCTGTAGATATAAATTCAATTGTAAGTATTAGTAGTTATTGTAAAAATATTAGTGTAACAGATTATAGTATAGAAGATTCTTAAGAAGAAGAATTTAGTGATGTAGAATAAATAAGAGTTGTAAATACTGTTATACTAATGAATTGCTAAACTGTATTTGAAAACATATTGCTTTTTTATCTACCTGCTATTTAAGTAAAAAAATATTGTAAATTAGTAGTAATTATATCCTTTTATGTAATTAGTGGCTAATTTTTTAACCGTTGAGTCTTTCATGACTGTTACGTAGGCCTGTTGTTAATTTTTCATGGCCTTTTTGCTACCTGTCAGTAAATTTACGAAATATCTATCGTCATATTATGTTTTGTTGGTACATGTGACCCATCATTCTTTTTTTAATGTTTTGCGCTAAAACCCCATCAGTACATCACAAGAAAGCCGTTCGAAGCAAAATGCCCCAATACATAATTTTGTCTAGCTAGCTTGTACCAATGAAACCACTGTGCGGCGTCCTAGCGTCGAGCAGCTCGCCTACCCCAATATTGGGGCACCGATGTCCGAGGGATGACCTTGAACTGGTCACCGGTGCTCACCGGGATAATAAAGATCATTGTTGTGTTTTGAAGATCCCAAACTAGGCCCTTTTTATTTGAGCTGAAGTCCCGTATGTATACAAAACAGATGGTATCTAATTTCAAAAATACTTCAACTATATCATCATGTTTTTGATAGTCAGCCAGAAACATTAAAGCGGCGTAATGTGAAGACCTAACACTGGCGATTAAAGGTTCGTTTACATTCCAGAAAAAAAGGACAGATGAGAATTTATGAAAATGTCAATAAATGAATATATTCAAAGATTTTTTTTAAAGAGGAAATTTGTATTAGTATGATATACAGTTTTAGAAGCAAGAATAGTCAAAAGTATGCTTTCCAGCGGTATTAGTGTAAAGTTTGAGTTAAATGAGTGCCCTGTGATTTAACATCTGAAAACATAGGTCAAGGTAGGTACCGAATTATAGCAAGAATTAGGTATTGAACACAAACAGCACTTTCAATGCTAAAGATGTAAATAGACTAAAGGCTGTGGTTTGCGAAACACACTATGCTAATAGACATGACGAAGGCATGATGTGACGTCCACCAAACTACACTGAGCCTGCGTGGTTGATTACAGCCCACACATTCTTACAGAGAAGAGGCCTATGTCCGAGCAGTGCAGCAGTGGGAACATTATAGCCTGATTATGCTTGTCATGCTAAGCTACGTAGGAACATGTAACCTGAGTATTTACAACAAGCAACGCGCAATGTTTCTCTTAGGTATTGAAGTTAATATGTTTATGTTTTTAAGTGGTACCTTTTACTCTCCACAAACTTGAAACAAACAGAAATCCTTCAACCAAAAATATGCTTTGTACATATTTCAGTTTTACTTTTCTTTTGAAACTTACGTTGCTCACCAAGAGGTTTCATTGGAAAATATACAAAAGAGTTCCTTAGGTTTCTCTATAAAATGATGATGGGGAATGCCTCGGATACACGTCATTATAGGTAAGAAGAGACAGAGACAAGCTCACCATAGCATGTGTATGTTTGTCGCACCGTTGCATCTGCTAAGTCCTCAGTACCACGTATTATGGCCGTACTTAATAATCTCTTGGATTCTTATTCAAGAAACGAACGGTAAAAGTTAAAAATGGCTCTTTTAGGGGCACACTTTGCTATAAAACTACAAGACACCTTATTACAGTTAAGATTGATGTGGAGTTAAATATAATGAATTTAAATAACAGCTGTTACACTTAATTTTACTTATTTAATCTATCTACCTTCCGAAATTACAAGGCTTTCATTTAATATTATTTAGTTTTTACATAAAATATGGTCGTGTCAACGTCTAGAATCTAAAAGAAGTAGGGGCGGACAGTACCGGGAACGTTTTTCTTGTCACTATAACTCTACCAAATCTAAAACGTTACCTATTCCCTTCATAAGTTTTTGCAGCACGTGTTTTTTTTTTTTAGTCGGTCTATGATGTCATCCATCCGTCAAATTGCGTAAATTATCTGCAGTTTTCAATTTACATTCGATTGTGGATACTTGTGAATGCTAAACCTTTTCTCGTTGTTATTGCTGAATTTTCGTGGTTTAGTTGTTATTTGTAACAGTTTTTCTGTTGTTATGGTTATTAATGTCAGTTTTGTGTTGTTCGTACCTAGCGGTACGTTTTGTTGAACTATGGTTAGGGATGATCCCGGTGCAGGCCCGAGTGGCTTGCAAGCATAACATGTACGCACTGAAACGGCTATTTTACCTAATAATACCTTTATTAAAAGAAGTAGAAAAAGTGCCCATATTGACAAACAAGAGATTGTATTACAGTTCCATGAAATTAAGAGATTAAGGAACAGAATATTTAGATGAGACTTGGCTAAATGAAGGTACAGTGCTATTAATAATTATAAAGTCTTTTTTTGCATGAAGGAGGTTTACACGTCTTGGAAGGCTACGTGAAACCTTCTTTATGCAAAACAATACGGTGAAGTATTATTAGTTCAACATAAGTCGATATAATATTGTATTTACATCTTTAACTTTTATTATACATACAGGACACACTAAAAGCAAGGTAGGTGTGGCAAGACACCACTATTAAGTCTTCAAAGGAAGCACACTGGGCATGTTTATCCACTGGTTTAAAGAACCCAACCGGAAAAGGAAGACGGCTTATCATTGGCCATATTGGTAAACCTTGATTTGAATGCATTTCTTTTGAGATTATTTTACAATTGCCACATTACCAAATCATTAATAAAATGATCACTCCGTTTTCACTGAAAACTGGTTAAGTCTTAATTATTCCCCTCAAACAAATCGAGAGTGCTGCTGTTATTGTTATGTATAATGCGCCTTAACATTCGAGGAAAGTGGAAAACCTGACAACTACAGTCACACGAAAGGCAGATGTTCAGGACTGGCTGAAAACAAAAATATTGCTATACAGGAAAAAGACCTTCGGGCCACTTGATTACAAAAAGTGAAACGAATAGAACATTTGTACCAAAAGTTTGCTATATATGAGATGGCTTAAGATAACAATTTATTAGTATTGCGCCTCCCACTATATCACTGCGGGCTCAACCCAATAGAATTAGTATGGGCTCAAATAACGCGGTTGCTCCCTGAATCACTCACATACATAATTTCAGCAAAATGGCAATCTTGCATTACTCAAACAATTAAAGAAGAGGAAAGGTTTTGCCAACTTGGTGGTATAATGGATGATGTTGTAGAAATATTTATTATTAAAGTTGGTGAAACTTCTTCATCATCATCAGAGGATGATGAATAATTATATTGAAACTCGATCATCTCCATTATATCATTAAGGCGGCAAAACCTTTTCTCTTCTTTAATAGCAATATCTATAATAACTAGTTAGATTTCGGGAGCGGAGCGATGGTTGAAAATAAAAATATTAGGACTCGTTTAACTAAGAGTTTATTAGAATAAACGACCCGAGCTTACAGAGCTTGATGTAAGACTGACTATTCTATCTAACCTAATTAATACATAGAACTTACAACTAAGCTGGTGGTCACTGGCGCCTTCACATCACGACATGTCTGGCTGATAAGGGCAAAAATGCAGGCTCCGAGCTTATGGCTCTACCACAGCGATAAAGTGGGTTCGCAGAATATAACTAGCTCTAGAAAAGGTTTTCATAGCTTGCGAAAGTGTATTTTTGTTAATCCTCTGGCATTCTAAATTATTATAGTAAATATTAAGAATTTTGTTACCACAAATGTCAATTAATTATTATCATTTGTGATGAATAATGGTAGCAATTAATAAATTGTTAAGTGGTGTTTTGTGTCGTATTTATTTGGATGGTTGAAAACATATAATGGACATGCCATTGTGTTATAGTTGTTTTAATAAACTGGTTGTTACAAAAAAAAAAACATTTTATATACCTATTCAAGCATCTTGACGAGTTGATAGATATAATAAGCTTTATTGTATGCCAAACATTGTTACTTACAATTCACATACATTATTTATTAAAATTGTTTGAACTTAACTTGAAAATAGAAGGTTTCGTATCCCTTCTCCTGCGAGCCTCTTTTTCTAATGTTAAAACAAATGGAGTTTAATTTATGAATACACAACAATTACGTTTGTTGGATGGTCCGATTAAATTTATTGTCATAATGAAAACGCCTGACATTGCCTGTTGACCCCAAGAAATTCTCCAACAGTTTATTTTTATTTTTTCATTACTTTTATCCCAGAGACAAGGTCGGGCCTCCACTAACTCTAAAAGACTTACCACGTTGCATTTAAATGTCTTTTTCACTCTAACAATGATCCGTGCATTGCTTGGTGTATTAGCAGCGGTGTGATTTCTTCAAAGAAATTTGATGTATGAGTTCTGTAAATTAGTTGAGCATATTTTGGAAAATATAAAAATTATGAGTTAGATTGCAAAGCTGCATGTATTCGCCATTTTTATCAAATTGCAAAGCTCAAGGAGAAGTGTGCGGGGATCAATATATGCAAAATCAGCTTATTAAGTTCCCACTGCTGAGACACAGGCCTTCTCTCTGTGAGAGGGAGTGGGCCGTAATGCACCACGTGGGCCCAGTTCGGAATGGTAGATGTCACATGTCTTCGAATTTTTTATTTTAATATTATAATAACGATAATGACGATCGAAAAACAGTTAAGGCTCCCGCAGAAAAGCGCGTCACTGTGCTAAAATTTACTGACAGACAACGCACAGCCTAAACCGATAGGTCTGAAAGCGTACAATGTTACACTAGAGTTCCTTAGTGGTATAATAGTGAATTGAGGATGAAAACTTGTATGGAAGTTCGCAATTTTTGCCGGCAAAAATCATCGGCTTGTGTAGAATATACAGTATAAGTATAAACTCACAATATGCCCCCGGCCTTGGAAGCAATGACTATCAATGGTCTTCAGTCATTGCAACAGTGTCAACCACATCTTGAAGCCGAGGACAAATCTTGGCAAATGCGCACCTCACCACGCCTGATGAGGTCTGAATATTAGCCACATGGTATATACCATCCTTTCCTGTGTTAGGGCGAAGGACTCGTCGACTAAGGTCCGGTTTAAGCTCGTCCTTATTCACCGTCCATTTTGTCCACATCTGCGGCTCGGAGACATATTCTTTCTCCCACTCGTACTAAAAGTGTTGGCGAAATTGTTCCACCTTTGGTACTGTTGAAGATGATTTAAAGGAGCATTGCGTATGTCTTCACGAGCTGGTCATGCAGTCAGAGGTAGGCTATTAAGGAGGTGACCGTGAGTGAGCGGGGAAAGTCATGTGGATTGGGGGAAAGATGAGTCAGAGGTCGGGAATTAAGTACGGCTTCTATGTGATTTAAGAGCGAGGGCGCACCTCGCGTTTCTCTTAGCTCAGAGATCCCTATCACACGACGAAGAAGGTTTTTATCAACTCGACTTGACTCCTGCTACCCGCAGATCACAAAATGCAGAGAACATGGGGGAAAAAACTGAATGTAATATTTTGACCAGATGCGAATTCTAAAATAGCCATTTTTTTTTTTTTTCTTAACACATACGAAATCCAAACTAGCACTAGCACTAAGACCACGTTCGCACGGACGTAAAAATATCACAGCGGAATTTTTCGCTCACTGGATTTTCAACTCTCGGTGTTTAACCGAGCATTGAGAACCCAACACAGAGCATCGCTTCGCGTCAACAGCGCGTCGAAAAAAACACATTCTTGAATTTTCAACCATTCGGCGGGATTTTGACGTCCGTGCAAACATTGACTAACTGAGTAGATATCTGAAATAAATATTTTTGAAATTAATAAATACAGCTATGCACTACCTCGCGAGCAAAATGAAAAAGCATTGCCTGCGGAACAGCCTGGAGAAGTTGAATGTGACCATGATGAAGAAATAATAAAGTCGTACAATAATACACTCAGCGGCACGGAATGTGGCCCAAACATAAACACACTGATAACAGGCGATTTTGATATCGCGTGAGAATATCGAGACTTTTGTTTTTGTCAGTTTAAGCACAAAAAAAAAGTTCAGTTTTTAAATTTCTGTGACACTTAACGTTAGTTCGTTATTGGAACGCACAAAACACGGGTGGGTTAAAATTCGATATTCAAATGGTCGTGCATTAATTCTTTATTGTTTTATTTTTTTATTAATTTGTAGTAATGTATGCACCCAGAATTGAAAACACAATGCCTCTATTTTCAGCTGAAGTTGCTCAAGCTGTGTTGCTTCGGAGTCAGGGGCGAACGCAGCGAGAGATTGCTGAAACTTTAAATGTACCGCGTACCACTCTCAGGTACGCGGTCTTAACAAAGTTTTACACAAGGAGACCAGGAAGTGGCGGTATTAGGTGTACATCAGCCCGAGATGACCGATTTATCGCTCTCGCAATTTTGAGAAATCGGTTCCTTACTGCGGTCGAAATACGGCAGCGGCTACAAACTGCACGAGGGGTCAACGTAAGTGAGCGGACAATAAGAAGGAGAATGGAGGAACGGGATCTGCGTGCTCGAAGACCAGCTCGAGGTCCAGAACTGATCCGGCACCATCGCGTAGCTCGACTTCAGTTCGCTCGCGAACACACAAATTGGACTCGCGAGCAGTGGAGTAAAGTTCTGTGGACTGACGAATGCAGAGTGGCATTAAGAGCTCCAGATGGCCGCGAACGTGTCTGGAGAAAGCATGGGGAGAGGTTTCTGCCAATCACTACTAGGCAAACCGTCATTTTCCAAGGTGGATCATTAATGGTTTGGGGAGGGATCTGTTCAGACGCACGCACAGAGTTGGCAGTAGTTGCAGGTCGTCTTACGGCAGTGCGGTACATTGAAGAGATCCTCCAAGAACACGTTTTACCATTCGTGGGATTCATAGGTAGCGAAGATTTCATCTTAATGCAAGATAATGCTCGACCTCACACAGCACGTTGCGTAAATGATTACCTGTCGGAGGTGAATATTACAAAATTGGAGTGACCAGCACGAAGCCCAGACATGAATCCTATAGAACATGTCTGGGACATGCTTAAAAGACGCATACGATCCAGTCCCAACCCTCCAGAGACTATCAGTCAGTTGAAAAGTGGCCTCCTAGGAAGAAATACCCCATGTGGACATTAAAAACATAATCCACAGCATGCCTGATCGCATGCAGGCGTTCATCAGGGCCGGAGGTGGAAATACCCGCTATTAATTTTAAGTACCATAGCTTTATTTTGTAAATTTCATTCAAAAACATGTTTTTTAAACTTAGATCTTACTGTCTTTTTCGTAATTTTATAAAATTTTAATAAAGTTAAGTCACTTTTTTGTTAATTAATCATTTGCATTTAAGATTAAAGTTAAAAATTAAAGTTTTAAAACAAAAAAAAAACACGGTTTCGCGTTTCATTTTGATAATAAACCACATAACACGCTGGGGCCACATTCCGTGCCGCTGAGTGTATTTACTATGAACTTCAATCGCATGTTTTTTACCTTAAATAATTTGGGCCGCATTAATTTGTGGTTTTCTAAAAATATAACAAGTTTTCTAATTAGTCAATGTAAACACACCGACCGGTTTTCCCTAAATGGACGCTTGTATAAGTGACGAAATTATTATATTATTTTTGTATTATTGCTAGTATTTAATTTATATTCTAGACTAGCTTCCGCCCGCGACTTCGTTCGCGCGGAAGTCGTTAGACAACATAAATACTAAAATAACAGCCACGATTTTTTAAACTTCCCTGTGTACTACGTTTGTAATATTGGTCTCAACAGCCAAAATATGCAGAAAGTAGGGAGCAAGAGACATACACTTTTTCCTGTGAGAAGCAGCTCGTTCTGCGGTCAACACTCGCAGCCTTCAGTAGCAATTTCCGAATTGCTTGCGAAGTTGTTCGATTCCTGCGTTCCTGCATATACTACCTAATGACACAACACTGATACAATGACTGATATATTCTTACAGATTTTTTAACGAACAGCTATCACTTAAATAACATAACATAACATCACGCCTGTAATCCCAGAACGGATAGGCAGAGGTGTACCTAAGGTACACTCACATTTCGCCAGTTATGCTTACTAACACTAATATAATTTATTTATTTGTTCATGAATATGAGACAAGACACACATTACATACAGAGTAACTTAATAATAAGCCCAGGATTGAAAAAAATCGTTTAAAGTTATTTTGACAATATTTAGTCCACAGTTGGAGAATGAGAAATGGTAGATTGTAAAAATGGTTTGGTTGTCTTTGGACTGATTCGCCCTATCCCGATTTGAGCCCTTTTGATGGCAATAGGCTCGCCCCCTATTACATTTAAAGTAAAGTAAAGTAAAAATATTTTCTTCCAACTATTCTTTAATTTCATGACAATCACACTAAAAACTCCAGTACAAAACGAGTCTTTAATGCTCTAGAGCAATAAAAATGTATGAAATTTCATTATTGCACAGTTTTCTTTTAATCGCACCAAAAGGTGCCAATCTCAATGTATTAGCTCTATTTAGCCAGCTTCAATCGTCAATACTTTTTTTACGTACGTATTATTCGTTTCTATCTTAACCTTACGTTTAATAATTGTTCAAGTATAACTTTTATTTTCAATAATTAAACTTCTATTTTAACTGTTTGATATGAGTTTCTTTTATCTACTATTCCTATAGGTAATAGTTGAAAGAAAATCAGATTATGCACCTCGCCTTAAGTAATTATATTGCTCTCGTGCCTGTTAGATTAGAGCACTCGCTAACGCTCGGGCTCTAAATCAGGCACTCGGTGCAATAATAAATTACTTTGTGCTCGATGCAATAATCTACTATTATTTGTCACAGAAACACGTGCATACAAAATAAATAAATTACAAAACAAAAAAAAAACAAAGAAGATTTATTATTACAAACACAGAACATAAATACCCGGCAGCTGCACGCACTACATACACATTACTAGCGGATAGTCTTCCTCAACAAATCATAGTAAAGTTATATTAATTTTATTATGCTACATGATTGGAATTATCTGTGTCGTTTTGTGTTAGGCTATCTCGTAGGTGTATGTATAAGTGTATTTATGTTTTATGTATGTTTCTATATGTGTACAGTTATGTGTCTTTATTACTTACTAGCTGCTCGCCGCGGTTTCACCCGCATAAATCTTGATCCCGTGGGAGTATCGAGATAAAAAGTACCTACTCTATGTCTTAATCCTGGTTATAAACTATCTGTGTGCCAAATTTTATCCAAATCCGAAAGAGTAACAAACATCTATCCATATTCACAAACTTTCGCGTTTATAATATTTTATATATATATATGTCGTCGCAAGCAATTTCAAGACGACAACATTCTCAAATTACTTCCCGTTGATTTCATAATATTGGTCAAGCTGTAACTTAATTCTTATTGGTTGATCGTTTAGTACAGTGAACGCCGTGAGGTGGCGCTTTTATTTCCAGCCATACCTACACGTGGACAGAGTCGATCAAGAAGGCTAGATTCGCATTGCTGCGACTGACGCCATAGTGTTTAAATCATACGATCAAAACTGTCAAGTTCACCGTATAAACCTTTATTCCTATTAAATTAACGAATAAAACGTGACTGTGATTTGTACTTGAACCTACGTTTTACTGGTTTGCCCGAGTACCCACCTTTATCATGGAACCCGTACCAATAAACGATGACGATAGTCCTGATATCGATACGCTCACGCTTCCGCCGTCATCAGAAGTGGGATCAGCTCGGGCGCCTACCACAGATATTTATTGGCGCCAGCTCCTCGAGCAGCAAAACCAGATTACCATGCGCATGATTGAAGCCATGCGACGATCAACGCCGACGCACTCTTCAATCAAGTTGCCTGAGTTTAACCCGGACCTACCAGACGTCGATCCACGTTCTTGGAGCTCGACTTGGACATTTGCCTCACAGAATATCGCATGGAAGGAGGCGCGCTGATTATTGCGCTTAGCAAATCTCTGAAAGGAAGTGCATCGACGTGGCTCTTACAAATATCGCATACTGGTATGACGTGGAGCCAGTTCAAGGCCCTGTTCCTAGCACGATATGATTGTGCGGAAACCTGTGCAGCGACTATAATTAACACCAACAATAGCCAACAAAAGGAGGGTGAAAGTTTTGCTGCGTACGCGAGCCGTTTGATGACGTTACTCTTAGCTAAATGGAAGGACATGAGCTGCGAGGAGATAGCTATATCGTATGTACTTGCTCACTTATCGCAAATCGATAGTCGAATCAACCGACTAGCCTTCACAACAGAAATCAAAACGAGAACGAAGTTGATCCAAGAACTAAACGCATTTTCGTTGAAGAGCAAACATGATCGATACGTCGACAACTCCACTTTGGACGCAAAAACTAACAAAAGCAAGCAACACGCCGTTCCAATGCAATCATTGTCATAAGATTGGACACAAAGCAATTGACTGTCGTTCACGTAAAAGTAATCAGGCGCTTGCCACTCAAAGGACTTCTGCCACTACGCCTACGTCATCGGATCCTATGAATAATGTCACCTGCTTCCGCTGTGGAGAACGAGGCCACGTCGCACCGCGCTGTCCGAAGACGAGCAACACCAGCAGCAGCAGCAGCGGCACAGCCCTGGAACGAAGAGTCAACTACTGCCAAGTCCAAGGTGCACGCGGAGAGCTAACACATTCCGGTGAGTCGTACATTTTTTATTTCGATAGTGGCGCTGAGTGTTCTCTCGTAAAGCAAAGTATCGCGGATAAATTCTTAGGAGAGCGTTCCGTTGCTAACATACGATTAACAGGCGTTGGTAACGCTCATGTTTACTGTACCGAACAAATTTTATGTGACGTAGTTATTGGCGGACATAGTTTACATTTGTCATTTATTATCGTTCCAGATGAATTTATGCCGCATAACGTAATAATAGGCTCTGATATTTTAAATTATGGTTTGAGTGTTACCTTATCGAGAGGGCGTCTAGTGATAACAAAACCGGTTTCTTGTTTTGCCGCGGTGACAGACATTAATTCAAATGAAATTAAAACCGACGTTCCGCCCGCTTTTAGAGATAGTCTTGTGCGTGTGTTTATTGAGTTTTCTTTTGGGTTTATTTATGGTTTACCGTTAACTCGGGTTACTACAGGTGAAATGAAAATTCGTTTAAAAGACCCAACCCGTACTTATAACTTTTGACCCAGACCTCCCGGTTGAATTACACACTGATGCGAGTGCTATCGGTTATGGTGGTATTTTATTTCAATAAGTTGATGGCCAGTTGCGCGTTGTTGAGTACTACAGCCAAAGAACCACGGACACCGAGTCGAGTCATATGAGTTGGAAACTCTGGCGGTAGTGAAAGCTGTAAAACGTTTCCATCATTACCTTCAGGGACGTCACTTTGTAGTAATTACTGATTGTAACTCTTTTAAATCATCTCACAACAAGGTCGATCTTTCCCCGCGAGTCCATCGCTATTGGGCTTTCCTACAGGCATATGATTTTGAGATTGTCTACAGGGACGGTAAACGGATGAGCCATGTTGATTTCTTATCTCGCAATCCTTTGCCCGAACCACCCGCATTACCTAAGAATGCGTCAAAGATCGAGAGGGTAGAACAAAAACGAATTAACCTTACAAATCTGTCAGAAAATTGGCTATTGGCTGAACAGCTGCGAGATAACGAAATTCAAGCTATTGTCATAAAGCTCAAAGAAAATCAACTCCCTGCCGACATTGCCAAGACGTATGAGCTGCGATCAGGTGTATACAATCGTAAAGTACAAAGAAATAATCGCACGCGCTGTCAGCCGATAGTACCGCGTGCGTTTCGATGGTCCGTTATAAATCACGTACACGAGTCGATAATGCATCTTGGCTCGGATAAAACTTTAGAGAAGATGTATGAACATTACTGGTTTTACGGTATGGCCAAGTACGTACGTAAATTCGTAGACAATTGCATAACGTGCAAAGTTTCAAAGTCTCATTCCAGACGTGTGCAAGCAGAACTTCACCCCATACCCAAAATTACTGTCCCCTGGCATACAGTGCATGCCGATATTACCGGCAAATTAAGCGGTAAAAACGATCAAAAGGAATACGCGATAGTGTTGATAGACGCATTCACAAAATACGTGCTTCTTCATCATACTCTTCGTATTGACACAACTAGTGTTGTCAAGGCGCTCAAATCTAGTGTCGTTCTCTTTGGTACACCCTCACGCGTAATATCAGACCAAGGTCGTTGCTTTGCTAGTTAAGAATTTAAAGAATACTGCGCAACAGGTTCCAGCCGAGCAAACGGCCAGGTAGAACGCGTGATGAGTACACTAAAGAGCATGCTTACTGCAGTAGAAACATCGCATAGGTCGTGGCAAGAAGCTCTTGACGATGTACAACTGGCGTTAAATTGCACTGTAAATAGAGTAACAAAGGCGAGCCCCCTCGAACTTATGATCGGTCGCGTAGCTAGGCCATTAAATCTTTTGACAGCTGACGATACTGAAGTTGAGGTAGATATTTCTGAAACTAGAGAACACGCAGCCCACAACATCGAACGAAGTTCTAATTATGAAAAGTCTCGTTTTGACAGTAATAAGGCTAAATTAGTTAAATTTAATGTCGGTGACCTGGTTCTTATTCAAAACGAAGAGCGAAACCAAACAAAATTAGAACCGAAATATTAAGGTCCATTTCAAATAATTTATTTACTTGAAGGCGATCGTTACACTTTGAAATCGTTGACCAGTAACAGAACCTAGAAGTATGCCCACGATCGTCTTAGAAAGATGCCTCAATGTGAAGTTTCGTTTGAACTGATTGTTGACATAGAATCTAATGCAGATGAATCTAGTGAAAGCACTTAGGCTATTGTTTAAATATGACGTACACTAAAATGACTAAGTAACTACCTACCCTTTCTTAATCAAACTGTACAGTCTGGTCGTAGTTGTAACTGAGATTCTAGAGTCGTTCAGGGTGCAATGCGCGGCTAGATGTATGGTGGCTGGGTCTGAATAAGACTACTGTTTGGGTCTGAATATGACTACTGTATGGGTCTGAATAAGACTATTATTTGGGTCTGAAAAAGACTACTGTTTGGGTCTGACTAAGACTACTGTTTGGGTCTGAGTAAGACTACTGTTTGGGTCTGAGTAAGACTACTGTTTTGGGTCTCAATGAGACTACACTGCCGAGCAGCCGGGTCAAATTAGTGTTGTGTGTTTGTGTATTGTTCACTGTATACAAGTTTGTTCTCAATACGCTTACTTTTGAGGTATCTTTCGAACTTTCTTTGAAATGTTAAACATTGTAGTCAGGTTAAGCCGAGCAAGAGTTTTGCTACAAATGAGAATTTTGTTACAGATACACACGAGGACGTGTGACTCATCAGTTTGGCCGTGTCGTCGCAAGCAATTTCAAGACGACAACATTCTCAAATTACTTCCCGTTGATTTCATAATATTGGTCAAGCTGTAACTTAATTCTTATTGGTTGATCGTTTAGTACAGTGAACGCCGTGAGGTGGCGCTTTGATTTCCAGCCATACCTACACGTGGACAGAGTGGATCAAGAAGGCTAGATTCGCATTGCTGCGACTGACTCCATAGTGTTTAAATCATACGATCAAAACTGTCAAGTTCACCGTATAAACCTTTATTCCTATTAAATTAACGAATAAAACGTGACTGTGATTTGTACTTGAACCTACGTTTTACTGGTTTGCCCGAGTACCCACCTTTATCATGGAACCCGTACCAATAAACGATGACGATAGTCCTGATATCGATACGCTCACGCTTCCGCCGTCATATATATATATAGGATGTTATGTATTATTTACGTATTGAGCAGTGGTGGCCCAATGGTAACGGCCGCGACTTACCAGTTGTAGATCGTAGGTTCGAACCCAGACAGGCACTAAAGCGCCTTTGTGTAAATTTTTTCATCACCACTGCTCTCAAAACGGTGAAGAAAAACATCGTGAGCAACCGACACGTCTTAGAGCCCAAAATTCGAGGACATCTGCCAACCCGCACTGGGCCCGCGTGGTGGATTACGGCCCACTCCCTATCACTGAGAGGAGGCCTGTGTCCCAGCAGTGGGAACATAATAGGCTGATTATGTATGTATTATTTATGTGCCTTGTTTGTACCTATCAACATTCTTACTAGATGTTCATTGCTGTTGTAGTCTACTGTTTTCAAATATTTATCTATAGCCTTTTTGCATGTTTGGCTCTGAGATCTTTACTTACCTACTTTGTTGTAAAGGCTAGGACCGAGATAATTAATGTACTATAATTGGGGTATGTGATAAACTATATTCAATCGTCGCCTTTTTGCAAAGTGCGTTTTTACTTTACGTTGTGCCATGGTCTGGAGTTTAAAAGAATTATTTTCGTACCGTGAGGACTCCCAGTTCTGAGTAAAGTAGGTGTGTCAGAAAAGTGTACATTTTGCGAGAAATAACTGTATCCATGCGATGGGCTCTTTCGACGAACAACATGGAGGTTTTTGAAGTTCGTCCTTATACATTCAAGCCGTATATCTATATAGACTGACATAGTGTTTTTTTTTAAGGAGCTTGATGTTACATGCATTTTTGATAGTTTTAAAAAAAATACAAATTAACTTTCTTACACGATTACTTACATACATGACGTGTTCTTTGCAGTTTAAGTTTTGTTTTAATGTTATGCTTTTTTTTTTGGGTGGGAAATCAGTAAATGACTTCTCCCGCTCTACGTGTCAGACTTTTACTGACTAAAACCCACCTGTGTTCGTTCAGTTGCCTGTGCCAGGGCCACGGTTATCTCTATTGAATTAGCCGCGACCCTGGGGCGTCAGCCCCATCGGAATCCATAATTTTGTGCTGACATCTCTTTGAGGCGCGCGTGGAACATGACGCGCCGTCAACCCGGGCCTGGTGCCTACCGGACGGCGAGCAACCTATTGCTCGCCGCCTCAAGCGCTCCGCCTCCTCCTTAGCGAGCATAACTGCTTCGCAGAAGGAGGTGATTGCTTTCCATTCCCTCCTGCTCCGTACCATAGCATGGACCAGGGCCGGACGCGAGAGATCGCCGCCGCCGATCGCCTCCACGAGGACACTGTGGTGATCCACACAATGGTGACTCCTGGGCGTTTCCTCCCGCCTTTTGCGAAACAGGAACCTCCCGAAAAAACCGTGTACGGTGAGGACCTGAGCCAGGCGAAAGGTGGGGACGCCGTGGCGCCTCTCCAACCACTCCCCAAGAGGGGACTTACCGCCGCCATTGTGGCGAGCCCAGCACTGGGTTATGACAATTGCACACTCCATGTTGCCATGAGATCCCGCCGGAGGGTTCAAATCCGGTGATAGTAATGAACTCAACAATTATAGGCCTGTATCAATTCTACCAGTTCTCAGTAAGGTGTTTGAAAAGTTGATGCTCAATCAAATGGTACGTCACTTTAATAAAAACTCCATCTTTCATGAACAACAGTACGGTTTCACCAAAGGGCGTTGTACCACTGACGCTGGTGTTTCTCTAATAAAGAACATTTTTAACGCCTGGGAGGAAGCAAAAGATGCCATTGGAATTTTTTGCGACCTCTCTAAAGCATTTGATTGCGTAAACCATGAGACCCTTCTTTTGAAACTGGAGCACTATGGGGTTAGGAATACAGCTCTTGATCTACTTAGATCATACCTGAAAGATAGAAAGGTTAAAGTTCAAGTAAACGGCATAAACTCTTTAGGGTATGAAATGGAAATGGGCGTTCCTCAAGGTTCGATATTGGGTTCATTCCTCTTCTTAGTTTACCTTAATGATTTACCTCAAGTACTTCAAAATCAACCGAAGATGGTGTTATTTGCAGATGACACATCATTAATCTATAAAATAGACCGACGGTCACAAAATCTGGACGACGTGAATAACTCGATTCTTCAAGTCCAAGATTGGTTTACGGTAAATAATTTGGTACTAAATGAAAAAAAAACCAAATGCATTAGATTTAAATTACCTAATGTTAGAAGTAGCGAATGTGACATCATATTGAATGGAGAAAAACTGGAATTTATTAATCAGACGGTTTTCCTAGGAATCACGCTGGACGAGAAATTACAATGGGGACCACATATAACATCTCTTGCGGGGCGGCTAAGCTCTGCCGCTTATGCTGTTAGAAAGATAAGACAGTTAACAGATGTAGAAACCGCGCGTTTGGTCTATTTTAGCTACTTCCACAGCATTATGTCTTATGGCATTTTACTGTGGGGTCGGGCTGCTGACATTGAATCCATTTTTATTTTGCAAAAGAGAGCTGTCAGAGCCATATACAATCTACCTCGTCGCGAATCTCTCAGGGAACTATTTAAAGGGATTAATATTATGACAGTACCTTGCCAATTCATTTATGAAAATATTATGTATGTAAGAAAAAATCTACATCTTTTTAATAAAATAAGTGATAGACATAATTTGAATACCAGAAATAAAGATAAAATAGATCAACCATTTTTCAGATTAGCTAGGGTACATACATCATTTATGGGGTACTGTGTTAAATGTTATAACAAAATACCTTGTGATATATTGCAATTAAATGAAAGAAAATTTAAAATTCGTATAAAAAGTACACTTTGCAGACAAGCTTATTACAAATTAGAGGACTATATACAAGATAAGAATGCTTGGAAACATGATGGTCCAGCTCCATAGGACAATTCCGTCTAGACAAAATCACACTGGTTGCTAATTGAATATTTTTTTTTTTTTTTTTTACTTACACACTGACCTATTCCTAGTTAATATTTTAGGAAAGTCATATATTTTTACAGTGATTGTAAATATGTGAGCACAATTTACCTATCGCGTCATTCATTTATCTGCCTTTGCTATATTTTTAGTTCTTCTTACCACTTGTGGTATAGTATTTTTATTCTTGGTGCATCGTTTTCACATATAAAAATATAATTAATGTATACAAATATTGTATAATATTTTAAAAGAGTAACGGTGGAGTTTCTTGCCACTTCTTCTCCATACGAAACTACTTTTTGGAAGTGGCGCCTAGAATCAGTTATATTTTTATTGTAATTTTTGACGTTCAAAAGTGCCATTTTATGGGCCTATTTGAAATAAATGCTTTGATTTTGACTTTGAGGTCTGTCCGCTGTACCGTGATTTCTCGCGGCAGTGGAGTAACACCCCGGTGTTTTGCCTCCTCGCGCCACTCCCATACGTGCGCGAGGGCTTTTGCCTCCAGATCCCATGGCGGCAATCCGACAGGAGGCTTGCTGCCTCGCAGGATACCGTGCGGTATCCCCAGACCAGCCGGACGGCCATGACCCTTTGGGACGCGTTCAACCGGCGGGCTGGTCGGCGCCTCAAAGAACGCGCCCACACCGGTGCCCCGTAAAGGGCCATGGACCGCACGACTCCCGCGTAGAGCCTCCGGCAGGAGGCGTTTGGACCCCCTAGATTGGGCAGGAGCCGCTTCAAGTCAGCCCCAGCTCGCTCCAGTCTGGGAGCCAAACGTCGGATTTAATGTTATACTAACTTCGTAACTAATATAATAAAACACGAGAAAGTAAGTTTTTTTTGTTTGTTACGCTTTCAAGCCAAAACGCCTGAACGGATTTGGATGTTTGGTACAGAAATAGACCATGACCTGGGTAACTACATCCTGGATCGCTGACAAAGTCACGGGCAACTGCTACTGTCACCTAACCATAGAAACCTTTTTATTTTTATTATAACTAAAGATGACAAAAAGAGGAACTTTATATTTTTCTGTGTACGTTCCACTAACTATATAAAAAAATACCGGCCAGGTGCGGCCGGACCACGCACAATGAAGGGTTCCGTAGTTGGGATGAATTTATCCCAAGAACAAAGTTCACATTGTAGTTGAAAAGCATGTTCTCCCATAGATCAACATACGTCACGGCCAATTCTCCAACTGCAAATGTATGTTTGTACTCGCAAAAAAAAAGATTTCGTATGTGATAAAACTACAAATTAACGATTTCAGGACTTTTTTCCTACACTTGTGCTAAATTTCATGATTCTAGGTCAACGAAAAGTACCTTAAAGGTTATGTTTTTTATGCTAGTATAAAAATAATTATGTCGCATGAATCGCCGTATTCTTTTATTGCGTTGACTTTGAAACTTGATTTTTTTAGAGCTCCGTTTAGAGACCGTTGACTTACGTATTTGATATTTAGTTCAACATGATACCTCCACGCTTTCCTGAGAAAATAGGTCTTGACAGACTGACAGAGAGAAAGACGGACAGACAGACAGACATACGGACAACAGGATCACTTATCCTATTATGGTTCCGTTTTTCCCTTTTAAGGCACAAAAAAGTAACTGAATGTCGGTGTCCGTATGGACTGAGGAGCCATGTCTCATATTTAAAAGCGGGTTCTACCAATATTTAGTAGCACTTTATCCGATTTTGTAGGCCCGATCCCGGAATTTATAGTAAAACCCTTTAAAAGTTACAGGACGTTTTAAGGAGGCTCGTCAATTCAGACATCTGAACTGAGGAGCCACCTTAGAACTCGAAAACTAGCCGACCGATATTCTTGAAAATTTGGTAGGATTTAGTAGTATGTATCCTTAATCTGTACAAAAGAAATGGGTTTTGTACGGTTGAATTTGAGATAGCTACGATGCTTGGATTTTTCATAATCCACAAAGGAGAATGCCAAAGTTTCCCACAAGACCCTTTCACCTAGCGGTTTTTCGGAAAGTTATGAGTCAACAATTTTTAAGTATCATTTAGTAGTAAATTTGTTCGAATTTGTACTATAAAAATAAAATGGTAAAGCTGTAAAATTTCGTTATTACAATACATCTTATGTGGCTCCTCAGTCCTGACGGTCTATAGTAAATATATGTTCGTAGCTACTAAAGCAGTTGATTAAATTGGAAAATAAGAGAGTGGATATTTAGTAGACATTTCTACTAAATATTGGTGTAATTCAACTTCCTGCATATTCAGTATTATAAAAGATATCAATAATTTAAACATTACTCAACAATTTAGTACATAGGGTGACCATAAATAAATCAAACAATGAACATAAAAAGAGTTTTATTTACACACGAATCATTATTCGCCAAATATTGAACACAATACTTAAATTAAACACAAATAAAATAAAAAAAGAGGATTATCCCTTTTTTTTTTGTTAAATCCCTAAAAGGTGTTGATATTTGTAAAGTTGTGAGGAAACTAGAGTTTCATTATTGTATTTATAGAAATCTTATTTCATTGTTTAACTCCCCTTCTTAAAACACTACCCGCCCGTGAAATTAAAAGAAATAAACAGAAATCATTCTGACACTCTTTGGTGAAAACTGTAAAAAGTAAAAAGTAAATAATTTAAAATGACTTGTTCAAAAATGAAGGTAGCATTGCAAGCAAATTCACAATATTGTGCTTGCAATGTAACATTAGTTTTTTTCCCTTTATCAAAATATAATACTGCGATTTCGGATCGTAAAACGAGTATTTCTTTTTCATTCGGTACAGGGTCTGATAGAAGTCTAATGTATTTAGGGACTATATCGTCGGAAAATATGTCTGATTGTTCTTTAAAACTAGTAACCTGGGCATATGCTAAACTTAACAAATACATGATTGAGTCTAAGCTATATGTGTTTCCACCATTGCAGAACTTTTGCCTATGGATACAGAATTGCATAGGTTACCATTTTGATCGAATTTAATTTTTAGTTTACATTAATATTTTTTTCAACCTCTCCCCTCCTATTTTCGATGAACGATGGTTTGTCATAAAAAATAGATTCTGTGCTAAACGCAGATTTCATAATTTTGGATTTGGAATGCGACTTCGTTGTTTTTAATTTTTTCACCTTTGGTAGGGTTTTATTTGAAGACATTTTTTTTTTTTTTTTTGCGTTTTACTTTATCTTTATTAGGTGTTTCAACGTACGTATTAAGGTCACTTCTAGAAAAGTTAACTTCCGCAAACAAGAAATCAGCATACATTTTTAAGAACTCATCAATTCGATACTTTTGAAACTTCGTTTTAAAAAAGCAAATGTTTCAGAGTTTTAAATTCCAGATGAAGACGGAGCAGTATTAGAAGATTGAAAAAATGGTCGTAGTAAATTTGACCATAATGGAAGTTTTGCAAGAATTCTTCTCAGTGAGGATATAAAACGCAGATAGAAATTAATGTTTTTTTTTACATTTTAGATTTTTTCCTTAGACAGCTTTTGTGTTTTGACAAATTTATCAAATCAATTCATAAAGTCTGTATTAAGGGTGTATGGTTCATCCAATTTGTCATCTAAGTCGTTTACTGATGATGATGGTGTACTGATTTCTATGTGTTTTAGGCGGGTGTTAAGTCGGTTTTGGGCTGTTTGACAAGAATTATTTGCTGTATTAATGTCGTCGTCAAAGTTACCCAGACAAACTGTAACGACATCTGAGATAACTTCTTTTGTGGTTTCAAAATCTTCAATGTTTTAAGTATTGGATGCAGTGTACATAAAAGTACTTAACGCGTAAATCTGTATCGTTAAAACATGCTAAGTTATGTAAAATTTTGAAATACTGAACGTGCAGGAAGTTGAATTACACCAATATTTAGTAGAAATTTCTACTAAATATCTACACACTTATTTTCCAATTTATACAACTGCTTTAGTAGCTACGAACATATATTTACTATAGACCGTCAGGACTGAGGAGCCACATAAGATGTATTGTAATAACGAAATTATACAGCTTTACTATTTTATTTTTATAGTACAAATTTACTACTAAATGATACTTAAAAATTGTTGACTCATAACTTTCCGAAAAACAGCTAGGTGAAATTTGTGGATTATGAAAAATCAAAGCATCGTAGCTATCTCAAATTCAACCGTACAAAACCCATTTCTTTTGTACAGATTAAGCATAAATACTACTAAATCCTACCAAATTTTCAAGAATATCGGTCGGCTAGTTTTCGAGTTCTAAGGTGGCTCCTCAGTTCACATGTCTGAATTGAGGAGCCACCTTAAACGTCCTGTAACTTTTAAAGGGTTTTACTACAAATTCCGGGATCGGGCCTACAAAATCGGATAAAATACTGCTAAATATTGCTAGAACCCGCTTTTAAATATGAGACATGGCTCCTCAGTCCATACGGACACGAATGTTGGGAATCGAACTTCGGTTTGCACAGCAGTTGTCGAACCTTTATGCTATTTGTTTTGTTAAAAGTTGACTAAAATAGCCATTCTTAAAAACTATGTCATGATTGACTGCTTAGCTCCGTAAAGGTATAGCGAGATGATAATCATTTATTTGAACAAATCTGTGACTATATGCTTTGTTCGTGAAATCGTGTATCACCAGATGTATGAACGTAAACGAGGCAAAAGGAGTATGTAAGGATCGATACTGGAATATAAATGCAGACAAACAAACAAACAACAACAAAAAAATACTAGTTATATTTTCAGAAAAAGAAAAACAAAAAACAATGAACAGTTTTGACTTCTCTAGGATTGTATTATATGTGTATTATAGATATATTAGTCCGTATGTCTCATCCGGGCTAGCGACGATCTCAAAAAATAACACCTTGAGATCTATCTGATATCAATTTCAGTAAGCGGTATGTGTACGTACAAAGAAACGAATATATTTAACATGGCTTTAAAGCTATCAGCACAAAAAATCGAAAAATTTAGATAAAACAGACAGAAAAATGTGATCGACCGTCGAGACGACAATGCCCGGAGAAGAAAGCGCTCATGAGGAGTTACCTTTATATACTAACAAGCGTGAGCGTCCATCCTAACCTCTTTTAATTAATTGATTAAATAACAGATATTGCTACATACTGATTTAACCAAGATTTAAACCCATGCTGAAACCCACACGCACAGGCAAGCCTACAGATTATAATCTGTGGAATTTTTATTAATCAATTAAAACATCTCTCCGTTGTAAAGAAATTCTGTTACATTTTATTCACCAATCTAGATCTATTTTTAACAATCTAGAAAAACAAGTTTACACGAAGATTAGAAATGTGAAAAAAAAACATCGTTAGACACTATGCTCGTGTCCTGACCCACAAATTATACGCACGCATTAATTTAAAATAAATCTTTTATTCCGGTTATACCAACCTTGTTCTGCGTTAATTAAAACGTTTTTAATACTAGGGGAGCTTTTCTAAAAGCAATTTTTAACTTGATGAACCAGTTTGGTATTTACGGAAGGAGATTTTCTTTTTAAAAATGCGTGCGTGCAGCGGGTGCTACGTCACGACGCCATACAATTACATAATTTCAATTTTTGTTGGTACAAAAATATAAATCGAACAATGCATGCCAACTTAAAAACCTATGGTAAGTTTGTAATGTTATTGTACAAACTTGTGTAGCATGTAGAGCGAGTCTTCTTCTGGTAGCTGTAGATTTTCACCAAAAGTCTAAAGCTAATTAGCAGATTTCAAAAAGAAATTGTTATTTTCATTGCGATAGGAGACGGAATTTCAAATGTTTGAATAGATATTTTGTGGAAGGGCGTGAAGTTTTAAATAAGACAATCTTTACGAAACCCTCGGTGGGAAAACCCAACTCGCTCTTTGCCGGTTTCATATAAATACATATGCATAAATTGAAAACCGGTTAGTACTTTAATATCGTAGAGCCGTGTAATATAACGGAGAATTCCCAAACCTTTTTGGACATATATTAAAAGCGGTTCTTATATTTCGCATCAGTTAATGTTGAGGGGACAAGCAAAAACATCGAAAAATGGCAGTAACTAAAGTAAGTCTTTCATTAAATTCTTTATTTACAAAGTACACGATAATGAAATTAACTTTTAGACATATTTTAAAAACAAAATACTAGTCTTGTACATTTATAGATAATTATTTAAATAAAAATAATAAAAACTAAATTATTCCATCAACTTAACTAACGTCAAGCCTGTAATCCCGAAGGGTTATACAGAGGTGTACTAATCAATAGGTAATGCAATTTATATAAAAACAACGAGCCTTACAAGTACAACTTAATAGGTATAAAGAAATTCCATTCATTGAACCCAAATCAATCAATGTTCATGACCTAGGTATCTACTCCTGGTTTGTTCTGAAACAGAACTGTCAACTGCAACGATTTACGGCCGAACCCAATAACGTATCTCTCTTTTTCTCTATCATCTCCAACTTTAGGGTACTGGAGTTAGGAAAACCTATCAATCTCTGGTTTGAACGTCCCAATAAAGCCAAACTATGCGACCCTATAACGTGTTGACAGCTATTTCTGGGACAGATAGAACTGTACTGTCTATCATCAGTAGTGATCTGTCATATGAAAATGGGTATGACCGTTAGTGAACACAAATATTTCTAACAATCTTTATTTTTTTTCCAGTTCACATTATTTGCAGTCATCCTGGTTGTTTTAGTGTCGGCTGTTACTGCGCAGTTCGGCATTATTTATGGCGGACCTGGTTATGGTAGACCCGGCTATGGCAGCTTCAGGCCTAGCTTGGGAGGAGGCTTTTACCGCCCAGGTGGCTTCGGAGGATACCGTCCTGGATTTGGAGGCTATCGGCCCGGCTACGGAATAGGATATGGCCAAGGCTTTGGCCTCTTTCGAAGACGCTAAACTTATACCCAATGAACAGTAATTACTATACTAGAATTTAGTGATAAATACTTAATTAACTTATTCAATAAAAAAACTGATTTTAGAATTTATCTGGATCTTTCTAATTTATGAATTTCCTTAATATTTTTGTGTGAAGTGAACATTTCAACAAAACAAGTGCTCGTCTGCCGACACTACATTTTTGAGCCATAAGTACGTATATTCGTACATAACGTAGCAGGTTTTCTTAGTTCATTAGATATCACTAATTATTGTATATTGGCGGCGGATTAGTAATTTGATCGAAAGTTGCGCGTGCATTACTCATAAATTGAGACATAAGCTGAAGGAAGATGCTGCCGAAATACAAAGCTACCTTGGAGCCTCTGACCAGGGAATTATCATTTATCATAATATCATTTTTTGGTAGTTCTGGTTTAATACTATTCGTCTCTAATTGGGGTGCGGCTTTTTCATCGACATCAAGAGTAGATTGAATAGATTGTATGGAATTCATAGATTCTCTCACTGGCTCAGCTCGTAATATATCTGTAAATCGGCCAGAAGGTGGTGGTATAACCATATTGGAAGATATAGGGGGAAGACTTCCCTCCATACGCACAGGTGGAGGTTGTAATGGCACATCACCGGCTTTGGGTTTGTCTGGAGGTGTACTGACCACCTCAGGAGTTATAAAAGGTGGTGGCACATTACTAACTACAGGATGAGACACAGGAGTTACAATTACACTTAAAGGCCTAGGTGGAGAAACCGGAGAAGAAACTATTGGAGATCCGTGAGAAATTAACTGAGGTTGAATGGGAGAAACTAGGGGTACAGGCGAAGATATTAGCAACGGTATTATAGATCTAGGAGTTTGATGAGGTAGAGTTGATAAAGGAGTTATACGCAAATGTTCGGTCTCCTCGATGTGTTCAAACACTGGTGCGGCAGAACGGGGCTCGGGCACTCCTGAGAAAAGTGGCACGATGGGTGCTGCTTCACCAACTGGTACATCACTACTACCCGAGTTCCTCTTCTGTAGAGAATGCTTTCTTCCAAACACTCCAAATGGAGACCATTTCTCTTTTATAAAGGTTATCGGTTTCCTTGGTATAGGTTTAAAGTTGATTTCGAATCCTCTTTGAAAACTTATGCCTTGGAATAATGGTTTCCCGTTTGCTTTAAGCCACAGTACAGCCACGATTAGTAATACAATCTGAGGACCAGAAATATAAGTTAATATAATTTAAGGTAAAAAAACGCACTGCTTAAATTTAGTTCACAACACTACACAAAAATATACCTGAAGAAACTTCGTCATGCTGCAATGGAAGCCACAATGCAAATCAAATGAAAATCATAGAGTTGACTATAAATAATATTTTTAAGGACAATTGAACGTTCACTCATAATGATTGGTAATTAATCCGACCTTTCTTACTGAGCACGCTATGACATTACTCTTCCCAAGGCTTGCATTGTCTTTATAATTTCAATGTCGATTTTCTATAGGTTTTTAATCTTTATCATTATACTCATAACTAGCGACCCGCCCTTGTTTCGCCCGTTTTTATATGATTTAAACACGAATATTTCTTCATTAGTATGTAGTTTAATATTAATTTCGCGACTTCAACTGCAATCCAGGATGAACAGTATGTCCTCACCAAGGTCATGGCCCCAGTCTTCAGATTTGTGAAGAAATGAAAATCTATCGGTCAATAAGTTGTAAGATCTCCCTACCTAGAACCTACTGTTTAAACTCGTTTTTTTTTTACTTTTCCGTACGATCATAAAAAATCAACAAATAAACAAATAGCCAAATAGCCGCTGTGAAGTGATGCACGGACAAACATTTTTGGCAACAAGATTTTATTTATATGCTAGCTAATGCGGCATGCGTTTCAATTTGTTTAGACACCTCCGGCGCGCACACCATCATTCACTTACCAAAGTTTAATCACAATCGGTCAAGCCATTTTCGAGTTTTTGCGAGACTAACGAACAGCAATTGATTTTTATTTAGAAGAACAAAGAAGAATAAGATAGATATTTATGATGATGATGGCATCTGCACAGACACGAAAAGCGATTTTAATTTATACTATGTAAAGATGGATGTAAAAGGTTTTTCCCTATGAAATTGCCGTTTAGTATTACAGAAAGTTTCATACAAACATTTTTTTATTTCTATTAATCAAAATATGCACCCACGCTATCAATGCATTTCTGCCAGCGCAGTGGTAATTTTTCAATGCCCTTCTTGAAGAAGTCAGGTGTACGGGAGCAACCAATCTCTTCAAAGACATTTTGTACAGCCTCTCGGGTATTGAATTTTGGTCCTGTCAAGAAGTTGTCCAGATTTTGGAAAAAGTAGAACTCTGTCGGCGCAAGGTCTGGTGAGTACGGTGTATGACGCAAAACTTCCAACCCTAGCTCTTGTAGCTTGGAGACCGTCTGTTGTGCCGTATGAGGTCGAGCGTTGTCATGTAGGAGCAGCAGGGACCAGCGATTAACCAATAACGAGTCGTGCGTTCGTTTTTAGTGCTCACTTCGTGTATGTAATTAATGTTGCATTACTATATCGCGACGCAACTCGTATTCCATAATTATCGTGTCCATATTGATATAAAAGATACATGTGTAGTGAAAACTAAACAGTAATCCATAAACAAATGACTGAATTTGAAAATAGAATTCCATTTTTTTTAATAAAATTAGTTTTAATTTAGAATTTAATGCTTTTTTTTGCCCATTACATAAATTATGTTTCAAATGGCCAGTATTGTAAAGCGACAACTTCAAAGGTAAAGACCTAATAGTTAAAGATATAGAAGATGGTAAGATCCTGCCCTGACTGACTTAAGGCGATGATTATTATTTAGTCATCCTGAGAATAAGCTGCATGGCAATTAAGGGCTCATTGTATATGAATTTATCACACAAATACAATTGTGTGTTGTAGAACACAACTTGTTCGGGGCGGAAAATCAATTCAGCAGCAAAAGTTGCCATCCGTTACTAAGATCAAATCAAGCAACTGCTTTGTAATCGATACAAACTTGAATACGATATGTAATACAAGTATGAATCACAAAATAACTGATAAATATTGCATACTAGGTTATATCACAACACAGGCACTTTATTCTTTCATTTAACTGACCTACTACACATTCTTCCGGTTCGGCACAAAAAAATACATGATTCAAGAGAAATCCTTCTTTGGGAACAAACCTTAAGAAATACAAAATCAAACCTGTTTGCCGTACATCGTGAAATGATTACCTAAACCTACTTATTATTGTATGCAGGTGCAATCCCTCCACGCATTTACAGAATAACAATACAAACTAAATGACAATAATAATAAGTTTTCTTTATAAGTACTTAGTTAGTATGTGCACTGGGTGTGTAAAAGATAGAAACCACCTTATTACGTGTGCATGAAAGTGGTTATAAGTGGAAGGGATTCAGTGAGCCTGATCACCAGTGAGACAGTTGTCTGTCTGACGTCAATGGTTCGCCACCATTTTGTAATACAAGCACTTATTTTGTCTGTTTTCGTAGAGGTTGAAATAGACCCTATGGAAAGCTATTGAATAAAATATGTAAGTGCAATTTAAACTAACGGGAAAGAAGGATAACATAAACTGATTCGGATTTCTATAGTGACATTCAGGATCTCGTTCAAAAAGGTACGTTCGTTATAATAATGCATTCCTGATTCCGAGATACATTTCACCATCCCAAAGCAAAAAAGGTTATTGCACTGAATTTAAGTACGCCCAGTGTGACTCTGCTCTCTCTTGTAGCAACGGGCAGCAAGGAAATCTAAATCCTAAGTTAAACTAATCAGTTTGTTCTTAAGTACTTCATAAAAAACTACATTATTTTGTACAGAAACAAAAGTGTTTCAGCTTAGGCACAAGAGAAACATACTGGGAACTAATAAAATTTCAAACGTTTTTCTTGATCTAATTATTTTGTTACTTCCAGCGACGTAAATTAGACATAGTAAACATAACTGGCGATATGTAGGTGTTACTATATGTAAACCTCTGCCCAAGCCTTCGGGGAAACAAGGCGTGATGTTATGTATTATGTGTTTATTCCAGCGACGTTTTTACGTCGCTGAAGGGAACATAGCAATTATTTCACAGACGAATGTTGCGTGTTTATGCACTAGCAATAGTTATGTTACTTTTGCTTTAGAAAGGTAAAGGAATTTCCACCATGAGTTATGAGAAAAATAATATGATGCCTACATGACATGTGTTTATTAAATTTTTGCAAGTAACACAGTATTATTTGTGAACCTTTATTATACTGTAATCTAAGTCCCGGTTACAACTACGGAATGATGTCGGCTTCAGATAAGCACTGCCTAATAGCCCAATTTAAGAATTTCTGAGGCTGTATGAGTCGATACACTTGTTGTCTTTCTTCTGCCCAAACGTACCTACCGTTGGTTATTACTCCTCTCTTACATACATAAACTCAAGCCTTCTTCCCATGGGGGGCTGCTACGAACGCCTCCTTACACACTACTTTTGCTACGTTTACGTTCATTCATATGGTCATCCACGCACGCCGGTTGCGAGTACTACACACCTGACCTTTTAAAGCACATCACCAATTAGGTCACTATAATGTCCTCATAGGTCGTCCTCTTCCGGCGTTTCAACTCACATCTGCCTTTTAAATACCTTTTGCTAGTCGCCTTTCATTCATTCTCTCAACATGACCAAACTATCTCAGCATATTCTTTTCAATTTTAAATACTACACCTTCTTTTAAAATGCACCTTTGCCTTTTGTTCGTAAACTCAAACTTGCACACCCAGACCGAGGGCTCAAGGCACTGCGTGCTGAAACACAGGCTATAAACCTAGTTCGGCAGATGCTAATAATGAGACACAATTGTAACTAGTTTACATTGCTTATCTATAGACATCTAAGACAAATTGTGTTACATGTTTATTCTTTTTGGCAAAAAAAATTAATTCTAGTTTAAAAATTTAAATTTTCACACCACTAATACTATTTGTTATTAGTAATAATAAGGTATTTCTAGTACTAGACTTCCTTCTTTAAGCAACTTCTTTCAGTAACTAGTAAACGTTTATTTATGCCCAGTTTCTGAAGCATTTGTATCGGTAGTTTATTCATTATCGCTATTGGTTCGATTACTTGTAAAAGTTCGTTTCCGAACTCCGCATTATTAGATAAACTCCGTTTAAACTTAGGTTAACTTTACTGACCAATGTGTGCCGTTTATCGGCTCTATTACTATATTTGACGTTTCATTTCATAGCAAACTACATAAAATTTTAGGTTTTTAGATAAAACGTGTATTATTGAAATAAGTTGCCAGTGAAAGATGAATTTTAAAATTATTCAAAGAAAACAATGAGTGCTAGCGTAATTAATGCAAGTGAACTACTCGCATTCATTATGCTAGCACTCATTGTTTTCATCAGAGTCTGATTTGGAAGTTGGTACTGGAGTTTATTTTTAATACATCAGTACCCAGAAACATAAAACTTAGGAGGAATCCTTTCGAACTATTTACGGGTGAATAATTTAAATTGAGATATCGCTTTGATAAGAACACTGTGATACATCTGAGTGATGTCATCAGCCCTGCTCTAGCTCCCGTTACGAATCGCAAATATCCATTGTCTGTTTTAGAAAGAAAAAAAAAAATCATTACGATTTATTGTCATTGTAGAGACAAAGTCTTGAGACACTTCGATATGAAGCATCTGCTCTCTTTGAAAAAACCATAAAGTGTGAAAACGAACCTAAAAAAAATGTCGACAATGATGTCGTTCATACATCCGCCCATAAATAGCGACCTACTACTCATCCTCGACAAAAACATTACTATAAAGAAAACTAGTAATAAAGACGAATTAATATATTATCATCAATTTTAAACACGATCTCTTAAAACAGACCCATCTAGCGGTAACTAAAAAACTCGTTATCGGTTTCATAGTTATTGAATGGTTTGTTGCATACTGAGAAACCCAGTGACAGTTAACCGACGTTTATCGTATGCATATCTTTATTGAATCAATAGCTAATGAGAATTTATCTGGAAACTTCAGAAACCGGGCATAGTCGTGATCATTTGTCTCATTAACGTTTAATGTGGTGATTATAGTTAAGATCGAGTTTCTTGGGGCGGATGTCAAAATCAATAAACATTTATTCAAACTAGGCTGAAAATGGGAACTTTTTGAACGTCAAAATTACATTGTTGCCTGAAAATAACCACACCTTGTACCATATCCTACGAACACACATTAGTATTTTTGTGTTTGTCGATTGGTTTAAATTCTTGAGTGAGGAAAAACATTAATGAATAAATAAACGTTTCTGAAAAAAAAGTCGGGAGGCAATGCATGATTGGAACGAAGTTCCGTTCGCTGTTTAGATGTATTTAAATCTCAAGTTTCAAGTGTCAAAAGCGTTGGTTTTTGTTTTATACTAAATGGCTGTAATAAAAAACAAAGTCCATGAAGGGCATAAAACCTTTTTCGATACGTGACGAATTTTACAATTTTACTCCTATTAAATGGTTTCCTGGATTCTACAGATTAAGCGGCAGAGTCCTCCATCCATAATATTGGATACCTCCCTGATGCATTATCACGGAGGTTGTACTCGTAAAATGTCAGTTAACCTTTCCTGACAAGTTTTGGCAATCATGAAACGCACATACAACAATAATTCAATTAAAACATAAAACATTACGTATCCAACCCACCCACGATTTTTACGATTTCGCTATCTGGTTATTCGAATAAACATCGAGATTTCTTTATTTTATGATACGCATAAACCTCAATAACTAAAAACTAAAAACTCTCTAACTGTATCTATGAAAATGCCTTGCATAGTTGAGAGAACCAACGCGGTCACACAGACATACTCGTACACGAAAAGCGACTTTAATTTTTAATTATTTGTAAATATAGATAGAGAGCAGTGGTGGCCCAGTGGTAACGGCCGCGACTCACGAGTTGTAGGTCGTATGTTCGTACCCAGACAGGAGCTTTACTTTGTGTAAATTATTTCATCACCACTGCTCTCAAAACGGTGAAGGAAAACATCGTGAGGAAACCGGCATGTCTTAGAACCAAAAATTCGAAGACATGTGACATCTACCAACCCGCACTGGGCCCGCGTGGTGGATTACGGCCCACTCCCTCTAACAGAGAGGAGGCCTGTGTCCCAGCAGTGGTAACATAAAAGGCTGATTATGCTAAATATAGATAAAGAAGATTAACATTAAACATTAGTAGGTACCTACTTCCCACATATTTGGCCCGAAGTTCCATATCGCACACTTGGCGAAGGGGAGTTACCTAGATCTAGAAAAGTGCAACATTTCGACTTTTGCTAAGTAACTAATTTTATACAAATAAATATTCTGATTCTGATTCTGAACAAATTGTCGTGACGGTCAAATTGGTACACTGCCACTATTTACATGTCTCATTCGCCAAGTGTGCAAAAGCGAAAGAAAATTCTTGTGTCCCACGACACTTCTCGACTGTTTTTTTCATAGAATGTGTAGTCGTAATATTATTTTTCTACCTCCAATACCTAGGTACGAGTTACGACACCTTTAAAAATGTATGTTTTGCCTATAAACTCTTACAACCAGAGTCAACAGATTTCGGCAAAGTATTACGAAATAGACCCATCTTTATGGATGTAATGCAAATGACAAGAAAGTCCAACAATAAAAAACTTTCGAATAGGAACTAATAAACCAGTTATATCGGTATATCCCAGTGCCAACTATTTAGTGAGGTTAAAACGAGTTGGAATTAACCCAGATTGTTATTTAATACTAGCTGACCCCACAAACGTTGTTTTGATTCTTTTTTTTTTTGAAAAATAGGTGTGGGCCGATTCTCAGACCGACCCGATATGCATACTAAATTTCATACAAATCGGTCCAGCCGTTTCGGCGGAGTTTTATAACAAACATTGTGACACGAGAATTTTATATATTAGACTAGCTCACCCCGCAAACGTAGCTTGTGATAGAGTCAGGCATCATATTAAATTATTATATAAACTAATGGTGGTAAGCGCTACTGCTGAATATGAGTTTGGGTTGGAATCCGAGTTCGGGCAAAGCGTTATTGAGTTTTTCCATCTGGAATTCCTCAGTAGCAGCCCGGAGTCTGGATTTGTGCCCGTTTGATGGCAATAGGCTCTCCCCCTATTACATTTAAAGTAAAGTAAAAATGTTTTCTTCCAACTATGCTTTAATTTCATCACAATCACACTAAAAACTCAGTACAAAGCGAGTCTTTAATGCTCTAGAGCAATAAAAATGTATGAAATTTCATTATTGCACAGTTTTTTTTTATCGTACCAAAAGGTGCCAATCACAATGGATTAGCTCTATTTAGCCAGCCGATACCAATACTTTTTTTTACGTACGTATTATTCGTTTCTATCCTACTTGTTCCAAATATAAATATAAATTCGACCAACAAAACTCATAACCTTACGTTTAATAATTGCTCAAGTGTAACTTTTAATTTCAATAATTAAACTTCTATTTTAAATGTTTGATATGAGTTTGTTTTATCTACTATTCCTATAGGTAATAGTTGAAAGAAAAGCAGATTATGCACCTCGCCTTAAGTAATTTATACTGCCCTCGTGCTTGTTAGATTAGAGCCCGAGCGTCAGCGAGGGCTCTGAATCAGGCACTCGGTGCAGTAATAAATTACTTTGTGCTCAATGCAATAATCTACTATTGTTGATTCATGAAAGTGTTACAAAATTTAGGTATGACACTGGATCCCTCAATAGGATACCCTGAGTCGCAGGACCCAGTCTCTTTCGACAAATAATATGATTTATAAAATATAACAAATGCAACAGTTAATAATAAAATAATTATTATTATAAAAAATAACATGAGACAATATAACTGGCGAATGTGTGTGAACCCTCTGGGGACTACAGGCGTGATGATATGTTGCAACTTCCAAGCAGCTTCGGCAGCCAAGAACTCAAATTAATATTGTTTCGAGTTGTCTAGGCAATATTTACTATGCAAAAAAATCTACTTGACAAAAGACTACTTGACAAATATTTATTATCTTTGTTTTCTCCACTAGCTTCATATCAAGCTATAAATTTCCAGTACAAGCTGCAGCCTAATTGCGTAACACAGTTTCGTAAACGATTACGACTAATCTGTTTGTTTTTTTATTATTATTTTATTTTATTTGGGACATAAAACAGTTACACGTTACAATTTTAGTAAATAACAAGTTAGATTAAAAGAAGTAAACATGTAACCCACACCAATGTCCACGGTCTAATCTAATTTGGAGAAATAATTACCACCACACCTTTAATGGGGGCGATTTAGGTTAGGAAGTATTCATAATTATTGTACAAGCAATTGATTAGCCATTATTTTAAATTTGGTTTGGGATAGTGAAAACATATCAAGATCGAAAAAGTGTGTGTTATATATTTCTAAGAGACGGCGGCGGCGGAGGGGCGCCCTTATGCCAGCATTGGTTCTACACTTTACAGTGTGGAACAGCCGGGGCACGCGCGCCTCTCGCCGTAATACAGTTCTGGGTAAAATATAACAAAGTTTCTTGGTAATATCAGAGCAGTCAAAGTTGTTGTTACATATGCCATGCAGCATCACAGCCATAAGTAGGGTACGCCTGGACTCCAAGCCCAGGAGTTTGTATTGTTTTAGAAGTTGTGCTTATGGTAGTTTTGAACGGTAGCGTTTATATTGAATGAACCGTAAAAAAAAATTTTGGACTATTTTCAGCCTTTGCATATATTTATCATATAGAGGACACCATTTTAAAAGTTCAACAACATTCATTGCGTTATTTACAATGTTGAGCAGAATTTTATATCGAACTTATGAAGCATTGGATTAGCAATCTGTTTCAAAACTATTCAGATTCCGATTGATGGTGTATTACGCAATTAGGGTATTTGTATATGATTTCCGTACATAGAGAGGTCAGCTTATACTGGAAATGTATAGATTGATATGTAGCCATTATTATATTTATTATACATAGAGAAATCAACTTAATCCGATGAATCTGCGCCAGATAAACCAGTACCCTAATTGCGTAATACACAATCAATCGGAATCTGAATCGTTTTGAAACAGATTGCTAATCCATTGCATCATAAGTTCGATAAAAAACTCTGCTCAACAATGTAAATGACGCAATGAAAGTTGTTGTACTGTAAAAATCAAACAGATTAGTCGTAATCGTTTACGAAAATATGTTACGCAATTATGGTGCTGGCCGGAAGCGTACAATAAAAAATCACAAAAACCATACAAAAGTAGGACAATATTGTAACTGCGTTAAAATACGTATTTAAAATGTTGTCTTCAAGACAGGTTACCATTAGGTTACATTTTTATTAATATTACTTTGGATACTTTATCGAATATACAGTCAACTGTTATTTACATACATATCCATTTTTTTTCAGATAATATGAATGATATATTTATTTCTCATTGTTTTCAGAACCATGCGGGTCAGAATACTAATAGCAGCGATAGCAATAACAGTATTTTTTACATCTTGTGATGCATTTCAACATTGGTTCCAAAGAAAATTAAGCGTAGCTCATGAACAAAGGAGCATGGCTTCCACCGTTATGGACTTCTTGGACGCGGTGTACCCGAAAGATGACTACGAATCCAGAATCCTGAAGTGGGTCTTCAATATTCTGACGGACAATGAAAGTATTTTGGGTGGAATGACGGAATTGATGACGAAGTAGGCATCATAAGTGAAACGATATTAGTTAAATGACGCGTTGATTCGGAACCAACTTCGACAGTTGGTTGTATTTTGACAGGAAACCCAGGTGCTGTGGCTGAATGTTTGACTTCTGCTCTACACTTTTTCTGGACGTGGGCTAATATCCCGCACGGAACAGACGTTTGTGTTGGCTACAGACAGACAATTTTGTATATGCATCAGTGAATGTTTTGTCTGTAAACTTAAACCATGATACAAATAATCTTAACTGTCAGTTGAAATTGACTTAGCACACGAAGTTGTTGCATATTTAATGTGAGCTCGACTGTCATTGTATTGATTTTCGTGACGGGCAATGGCCTGATAGTCCTCGATCAACATCTCTCGAGGATCTAGTTAAGCGGTTTGATCAAGGGCCTTATTCAAAGGCATACGGCTCGCATCGAGAAGAGATTCCTGTCTCTGGAGCCCTTATAAACACCCTTTTGAAGAAATCAAAAAGTCCATCCAGACATGGCCCTGCTTTGTCATGGCTCCTCCAAACAAGCGCGAAACGCAACTTGAATCGTGCGCGGCCTAAAGGCACCGCTCGTCGCGCGTCACGCGTTGTGTTTGTGTCGCGTGCGATTCGCGTCTAGTGTCACACAAATCTCTACGAGCCTATAGACTGACATTGTTGTTGTTATTTACGCTATTAACTTACCAAAAATTACATTTATATCACTCATTTATTATTTTATAATATCTTATTATATCAATTAATTAATTTTGTTTCATAATAAGTAAGGATTGTAGCCGGTGACGTTCTGTATTTTGTGCTTACCCCCATGGGAAATTATTTGTAATTAAAATAATTGTTCAATCATTCCTAACAGTTTATACAAGGATTTCAACAATAATTAGAAAAAAAAAAGAGTAGATAATTTAATAAAAAGATTTTATAGTTTATATCAAATAAATAAGCTAGGTATATATACCTAGCTTATTTACTATAGTGTCTTTTCCCATGGCCTCCTCCAAACATTTATATTTTGTTCTTGGATCTTAGTTTACTTCACTTTAAAGCTGAAAACTAGTGTAAAATATTATATTTAACCTGTTTAAGTTATGCCTACAATTTTAGCACTATAATATAGTACTTTTCGACAAACTACACAATTAAAGTTATTTTTACTTTAAATTGGCAACACCACATTCACATTTTTATCTAGAATTCAATGTCTGAGTTTAGTTGACAATGCAATGGAGCAACACACAGTCAAAAAAACTCAGGCAACGATGGAAATTTTAAAACACCAATGGCGGTCCTCTCTACCCCTGTCAATCAGCTCTTAATGTGTAAATTTTACACCTATAAATAAACTTACCGTGAAAACAGAGCTAATTTTTTGTCATTTCCAACCAAATGGCAGCCAATTCAAATTTTGCCCCACCTTGTACTAACGACTATGGTACGGTAACCGCACAATTGTTGTAAGTACTCGTATGTCTTTGCTTCTTTTACGGTCTTGGAGTTAAATTTCTAACATGCTCCTCTCAATTGCTCGTTGGCAGGCTTAAAGTTCGTTAGATACGACACCGTCGGCAATTAGTGAGAAGCGCGTAGAGCAAGCGACTAATTGCATCGAAGAGTGCGCGACGGCGACGAGCGATTAGTCGCTGGTATGCGTAAGACCAGATGGATGTCGTATCTGGTGGGCCCCGACCCGACGATTGATGTCGGGAAGTTGCATATATGCTAGTTGCGCGGTAAACTCTGATACGCGATGCAGGATTTGTGTGACGTCAGTGTGATGCGTTGTTCGCATGTAGCGGTGTAGATGCCACCACACATTTCTTGAGCGAGATAATCGAAGAAAGCTAGTCGCTGCCTCGTCGGTGGTGGGACAGGTGCCAGGTGGGCCTTTGTTAGTCACAACTCTGACTGTAATAGAGTCGGTAATATTAAAGTGTCCATAGCTTTTTTTTCAGGCGAATAGGAATGAGCGATAAAAATAACATTTGACATTATACCCATAACATTTTATACCATTTATATAAATTGACATTTTATACGATTCTAATTTCAACGGTTTTTGTGGAAAGGATATTATTTCAGATTTGTTACTGTTGTAATGGAAATCGTGTGATTTGGTTTAAATAGGTTTATATTTTTATTCTCCTCGTTGGTCTAGTGGTCGCAAGAGCTACTGCTGAGCATGAGGTCTTGGGTTTCTATTCCCAGGTCGGGCAAAGAATTATTGGGTTTTTCTATGTAGAATTTATCAGTAGCAGCTCGGAGTCTGGGTTTGTGCCCGGTTGATTGCAGTAGGCTCGCCACCTATTACATGGGACTTTAGCATTAATGGCGAAATGTGGGTGTACTGTAGGTACTCCTCTGCCTAACCCTTCTGGGATTACAGGCGTGATGTTATGTTATTTTTCTTTTACATTTTTTATGGTAATTGTTGAGAGGCCTACACTGTCCACCCATACCTATGAACACTGTCATTTGAAAACATTGTAAAAGCCAATTATTTTTAAAAGAGTAACCGTGGAGTTGCTTGACGGCTCTTCCTCATGAAACGACCAACTGGAACCGTTCACCTAGCTTCTGACGTTTCATAAGTGGGGCATGTAGGTCTTACTGAAATACTCGTAAAATATTTTGATTTCATTTGGACTGTCTAGGAGTTGATCCTTTATAGTTCAAATTCATTTGCAGGCACTTTCGAACATTCAAGGACCGACTCCTTAACATTTAAAAACTGCCTGGAAAAGGTTTAATTGAAATACTTGCCATCCATTCATTAGATAGTTAAACTAAGTTATAGTTGTCCATTCCACCTATAACTTAGTTAGAAAGGACCAACTAGTGGTGGTCCCTGTGGGACCTTCTTCCACAGTAGAAGGTTCCTGTGGAAAAAAACAGGTAAGAAACTCCATGGACACTCTTTTAAATGAAAAGTTATATTTTGTGACAGATTTTTCTCAATCAATAACTTACAATGTTAGTTTATCAACAACTTATACGACGTTACTTAAGTTGTTGAATAAAACTGCCAAAAATTACTAAAATGCATATCACTTAAGTATTTCTTTTATCGTTTAACAATGCAAATATTCACAAATCCATCGTTTTAAAGAGTTACGGTACGTTCACCCGGAGACATCAATTTCTAAGCCGGATCTGATGTTTGCAGGATACGATTTCGTCCCAATATGATTTATATGTATGAGTTCGCACGTGCATTTGGTTTGAAGATCCAGCAAAGAACCGAAACGGGCAAAACTAAACATTCGATTTTGCGACTGCAATCAGACACGGCAAAATACCGAATACGAATCAGTGACAATAGCATTTTAATACATGCGTTCACACCGGCGCAGATTCGGTTTTTTACCGAATGTCGCAAAAATCCAGGTACGACAAGTGAAAAGATGGGCGCGCACGCAGTGGGGCGCGGGTGGGGAAGCACAATCGCACCGACCGACCACGACTGCAGAGCGTTTTCCTGCAAAAAACCGAATAGCTTCACACGATGACACACCACTCAGTTTTTTACAGCAAACAAAACCGAACGCCGTGTGAACAGAGTATACTGCCGTATACGGTGAAAATCCATCAGGTAAAACGTGTCTCCGTGTGAACGTAGCGTTAGTAGCTTTATTGCTTTTTACAACTTCAATAGGTATTAATTACTCCTTGAAAACATTACTGGAAGTTCATGGAATTTGTTTAAACAACAGATTTTCATTAATAATGCAAAATAATTTCTTTACTTTAGTTTTTAATTTATTATTGAAACAGATTCAGTTTTCGTATTAAATTATAACATTGAGGTAATTGGTACCTTTAAAATATTAATTCGACGCCAGGTTACAGAGCATTGGGTAATGCCGCATCATCAGCACAACTTACTGTGTCAAATGTGGAATTGTTAGTATCATTTATATATATTGTATAATTTTGCTGAACTACTAGGCCTTTTTGGCGCAGCCGTGAGGCACACTACCCTGCTAGTTTCATACTTCGCACTGTACACTTTTTTATTTTTTATCTTTATTTTGATTGTTACTCTTATTGTTTTTACCTGCTTTGTGTGCCTTTTAGTCTGTGCTAAATAAACGTTTTTTCTTTCTTTCTTTCTTTATTCTTTATCACTAAAAACCTAATTCTATTAAATAAATGTTCCCTGTTAATTTTTTCTATAGTTCTAACTAAAACATCGGAATTAATTTAACATCAATCTTCCAAATAACAATATCTTACAGAGGGCAGGAATAACAAGATTATGATGAATAGGAATTGTAATCAATTCTAATAAAATTAAAAGTAATAAAGTAATAACCTGAACAGCATGTTGACTCTGTAAAAATCTCACCGTGAAGACTGGCGTGGAGTGAGCTGTCAGTGTCATCCCACTGATGTTAGGGATTGACCAAACATTACGTACTGACAGCTACCTCCACGCTCACTTCACTGCTAACACGATATTTTTTTTATTTTTTATTATTTAATGTTAGCAAAGTCAAAACTGCAAAGGTATTCAATGTACCTAATTGAATACTTTTGCAAAAAGGTAATTGCTGCGAGGTCTGGGAACCGATTATAGTGCCGAAAATATGGTTTTAGAATGTTAGTCTATTTGTCTGAAGGTATGTTCCAGCATCACGCAAATACCTACTACTGAATAGATTATGATAAAATTTTGCATAGAATTCTGATATTCCCTATAAGTGGTCAGTCTGTAGGCTAACTAACTAACTATCGCGCTATTTGCTATGAAGGATGAGCAATATTGCAATAAGTTCGTATTGTTATCCGCAAATTATAAAAAGACGCGCTAAAAGCTTAGGATATTACAGTGAGTTACTGATTTCAATTTTAAAATGATTATCATCACGCTAAACCTTTATTGAGCTAAACAGTCAATCATGACACAATTTAAGAACGGCTATTTTAGTCAACTTTCAACAAAGCAAATAAACGTTCGACTACTGCTTTGCAAACGTTAGTTCGATTCCCAACAATAAATTGATATTTTTTGTGCTTAAAAAGAATGATAATAATACATAACAATATAACAATAAATCGAGTGAGCAAGTCACTCCCTGCCATTTTATCCGTGTATTATATGTATGAAACATTGGTCAGGCAGGGGCCATAGTCCTTCCTTAGTTCTTGGTAACCAGTAATTCTTAACCACTCAAATTCATAGTTCATTATTCATTTTTTTCCATTCCTGCAACAGTCCGACACCAACCGGGGGTTGTCCTTGGGTGCACTTGCACAGTGCACATAGGGATAATCGTCGGTTGATGCCATTCCATTTAAAAGTTTCTAAGAGGCCTCTGCGAGTTGGCTTCAGCCCCTCGTACGCCTTCTACGGACCGGGACCCCAGCGTTCCGAGATATTAAAGAATAATAATAATACCAGCTTTTATTGTCCCACTGCAGGGCAAAGGCAAGGTTGTGCAAGAATACTTATATCTACGCCAAATTATACAACTGGGGCGGCATAACTTTGAGAAGGAGGGGAAAATACGCGTACGCTTGGGCTGGGCGTTATTCGGGAAGCTGCGCGATATCTTCGAGTCATCGATCCCACAATCCCTTAAGACCAGGGTCTATAACTACTGCGTCCTTCCCGTTATGAAGTAATGGAGCCGAAACTTGGACACTCACCATAGGCCTGATCCACAAATTCAAGGTTGCTCAGCGTGCAATGGAGAGAGCAATGCTCGGGGTTTCTCTGGTGGATAGAATTCGCAACGAAGTCATTCGCCAGAGAACTAAAGTCACCGACATTGCACGTAGAATCAGCATGCTGAAGTGGAAGTGGGCCGGCCATGTCTGTAGACGGACAGACGGTCGATGGAGCATACATGTGCTTGAGTTGAGACCGCGTTTGGGCAAACGTGGCGTGGGACGCCCTGCGGCACGATGGGTCCAGGTTTCCTCACTATGTTTTCCTTAACCGATGTGAGTAATGCCCAAGATTAACTCAGAAAGTACGTATGAATCGATAAAGTCACATTGGTAAAGAAGCAATAAAAATGCAATCAAAGTATTGCATTTTGTTATACCTACTATTACATGATAGTTCGTAGGATTGTACATAAAAAAACAAAGTTTAGGAGATCTCTTCTGTCATTTTTGGTTATAATAAATATAAATAGGTGTATAAGCTAAGGTGAGTATTAATGAGAAATCCCGTGTGGTTACAATCTACTGTTATATTATGTTAGTGATCAGGAAAAACCTGTAAGAATGCATCAGTCAGTGTCCCAGTGTTGTGCCATTAGGTAGTATATGCAGGAACGCAGGCGTTCATTAATTCACTAAAAACGAAAAACTTAACAAGCAATGTGAAACTGAAACTAAAGGCTGCGGGTATCAACCTCAAGACGAGCTGCTTCTCACACGAACTACTGTATCTACGTCTCTTGTTCCCGCGTCACCAGTCCTAAATTTCTGTATATTTTGGCTGCTGAGATCAAAACTACAAACGAAGTACCTAAACGGGGAAGTTTTATAAAAATGTGGCTGCTATTTTAGTTAATTATGTTGTCTTACGACTGGATCAATCTGATTTGTCAGGAATCCAACAAATAACATAATTTAGAAAGGGTAAGGCGAATGTTATGCTATCCTCCGAATATATAGCACATTGAGCAATGAATTTTATCAGGCGCTTAACGCCTGTGCTTAAAAGATACGCAAAACGCATTAAGTATTAATTTATACCGACGGACTTCATCCGATCATGCGCAAGACAACAATACTACTGAGTAGACAGTCGAAACCGCATCCTGAGAACTGCAGCGGAGAGTTTCAGCTCTCCAATGGGGATGATGACAATTTTTTAATTTTTATCTCAAAAATAGTGCAAATAGTATTACAAAAAGTGTAAAACCTTAAAAACTGTCACGACTACGTAACTTCATACTAGCGCCGTACATTGTCCGTACCGCGCGACAAGGACAGGAATAATACCCTCCAAAAACTTTTAAATCTTCTTCATTTTTACATCGATTTAACAGATTTTTCGATTGTGTCATTTTTACTATAGCTTTGAAATTACATTATTTTTAAGAACATTTTAATAGTAGTCATCATCCCAATTGTAAAGCAGTTTGTGAGAAGGGTGATTTATACTAACACTAGATAATAAGTTGTTTTAATATTATGTTACTAACACTCTATGGATTCTTTGATCCGAAATAAAAATCATTTAATATTATTAATATTTAGTTCAGAAATATTATAAAACAAATATTGAAATAATAAAATGCCCTCGTGCACTCATGGTGTATATTTTCTTTCTTAATTAAATAATTGTGCACAAACGTACACAAGTACTAGTAATTAAAACATCTGATATTAGCTAAAAACATGACAACTCTCAACTAAGTTTAACTGTAACCGAGTAATTGCTTATTGTGGTTTTTTGTTATTTTGTAATCCTGTCCTTGATATGATCGCAGGTAGTGTTTACGCTTTTGGACGAAATTGGGATTTTCCAACATCGCGATCGTATAGAAGTGGATTGTTCCAAGCAGGTGGCCTCCTAGCATTGGTGTATGGCCCATACTGGTAACCACACTCTAACCTCCCAGCCCGTAGTCTACAGCCTCCATGCATTTCAACCACCGTATCCTTACTTTGTGGCCAATTTGCATTTTTATTATATCCACAGAGCACTCTGTCGTCCACAATTTTACAACGTTTGGCATCAAAGTCATACGGGCAGCAGCGTCTTCGCTTTTTAGTTCCATATAAAGGAGTACTGGATGAGCCTTGTGACGACATACCGTTGGGCTTCCTTTTTTTTGGCAGAAGTTTTTTATCGCGGATTGGAACACCTTTTGTGCTATCTATGTTCTCATAATTACAATTGCAGTTCTTTGCGGCAACTGCAATTATTGTTGAGGCCGCAAATATCTGTAACAGCGAACGATTACTTTAATTTAAACTTGTCGTGCGTTCTAATATCGCATAGTCAACCTTTTTTTGGCTACTGTTTAGGAGTTTGGGAAATTCTTACATCATTGTGTCCAAGAACCTAGAATAAAACTAATATTCCAATACCTATATATCTACCTAATACATAATACCGACTAACATAGCAACCAATACAGCATGCATTGGTTGTATGTATCAACTTGCGGTGCCTGTTTTTAGGTCTGCTTCGACCGTTTGCACTATACCTAGTCTTATGTCATATTAGCATCTAGGTAAATAGATAAGGCCCTCAATAATATCTTGTGGAATCATTGGTGGGAAGGAGAGCTTGGAGTTCTTGAAAATAGTTTTCATAAAGTTAGCCAAATAAAATAATTTGCTGCACTTTGCTTTTCATTGTAATTTAAGGAGCAGTTTTCGGAGTAGGTATAAGGAAATCAAAGCAACATAATTTAAAATATCCAGAAAGTACTAGAATCTCTATTTAATAAGGAAGTGATTAATAATGCAATAAAAACCAAAACGTACAAATAAATTAAATTACAAACAATTTCAAAAGTTAATGTTAAAGTAGACTTTTATAAATTAAGCAAATGGATTCGTAATTTAGTGCCAAATTCACCAATGAAACTGAACGCGATCAGTACTTTTAAACCCAGTTAGTTCAAGAACTGTCAGTCTCAATTTTCCATTACAAGTATGACACTGACATCTCTTGAACGCGTTTTAGATGTACTGAACGCGTTTAGTTTCATTGGTGAAATCGGCACTTAGAAGATGAAAACTAGTTAAACGTTCCTGCAAACAATATGGTCATCTATCTCTACACATCTTGTCACAACATCGATCGGGATCACCGTTGGCCTGTGGCCGCGCTCATCGGAGTGATATCGACTTGTTGACTGCATGTCACGATCAATTACTACTCGGTCGTCCAGCTGATTACCCCCAACAGGTGGCCTTCTCGGATTAGTATAAGGACCACGCTGGTAGCCACATTCTAACCTCCCTCCACGTATTCTGCAGGCCCCGTACACTTCAGCATCGGATTTCTTACTTTTCGGCACCCCTATATTCTTATTATATCCACACAGCACTCTGTCGTCCAAAACTTTACAAATATTTCTATCAAAGTCGTACGGGCAACAGCCCCTTTGTAGGCTCTGTAATGGATTTGAATCGGGTTGTTGTGGATTACAGCGTCGTCCATCTCTAATATTAGATGGATCTTGAATGCAATTACCGTTGCAGTTCCGTGCGGTGAACACAGTTGTAGTAGCCGCCAATATCTGTAACCGCGAATATTCGTAAATTCGCAGCTTTACTATGTTCATGGAACGAAAAAATGGGGGCCATTCGTTTCGGTGAAAATTATTCAATGTAAATGATGGTTTTTGTATGTTCGTTCACTGACCGCGTAGTATAATTTTCCTCCGATGGTTTTTTATTATTTGGGTAGCAAACGCCATCTTTAATCATATTCTGCCCTCGTAAGTCAAAAAGCGGTTTCTCAAAAAAAGCGTTTTTTTTTGTCGTTAGCTTGAAACATTTCGCTGGATTCGTTTATTTATTGGAACAAGGAGAAAATCTACTAAAGAACTTAATTATATGTAAAATATGCATATCTTATTTTAATCTAAACTAGCTAACCCGACGGGCGTTGTACTGTCATAGTTTCATTAGTCTTGAGTTCATACAAATATCCCATAGAAAAAACCATTTTCCGTTTTTACCGAATTTTCCAACTGTCCGGGCAACTTTTCCAATTTATAAGCCACATAAAAATTAATTTAGATTATAACGATTGAAGTTTTTATGGGACAGTTGGTAACGTTTTCGCGATTACGATGTTAGTCCCATGGAGAAAGTTGTTCAGTTTGATGGTGTGTACCCCTTCCTTAAATTTGACCACACCTTTCTGATACATATTGTATATTAGATTATTAATGCCCGAGTTTCTGCGACACTTGTATCGTTAGTTTATCTATTCATAATCTCTATTGGTCCGACTGACGCACTTTCACTTCAACGTCATTCAGAACACCGCAAGATAAACTCTGTTTAAACTTAGGTTAACTTAACTGACCAATGTGTGCCGTTTATCGGCTCCATTACTATTTTTGACGTTTCATTTCATAGCAAACTACAACAAAATTTAGGTTCTAATTAGATAAAACGTTTATTATTGAAATAAGTTGCCAGTGAAAGATGAATATTAAAATTATTCAAAGAAAACTTTGAATGCAAGTAGCTCATGAGAGTCTGATTTGGAAGTAGGTACTGTATTTTAATTTTAATACATGAGTACCCAGTATCATTTACGATGCGTAACGGGAGCTAGAGCAGGGCTGATTACATCACTTAGATGTATCACAGTGTTCTCATCAAAGCGATATCTCAATTTAAATTCTTCATCCGTAAAAAATTCGAAAGGATTCCTATTACGTCTTAAGTTTCTTTGTTGCTAGACGAATATTATATACGTTTTTTCGGACAATTATCTTACCTGAGAGCCCAAAGGGTTTTTATTTATTAGTATCTAATTGTCCCGGGATAATAAAGATTTTTGAGTAAAGTAAAGAAAAAACAGTATTCGTTTACTAACCTTAAATAAAATCAACGAACTGCCGTAAAGTCTTAACATCACCCTTATCTTAAATGCACGCATGTGCATTTCAATCACTGCGTAACCTAGGTACTGCTGACACAAAAACTAATTGATAAAGGCGAGATTATTAAACCTATGCGCAAAAATTTAAATAAATAAATTCAAAAAAGGATTTTAATTTCCAAAAATAATAAATTAGGCTATTATTTCATACAAATTAGGGCCACAGAGTACGGAATCGCCTCGCCCAGGCAGTATCTAAAGACAGCAGTACAAAATAATTTCGTGTGCAGCAACGTACAGGTGACAGCAAGTGAAACTACTTGAAAAAATAAGAAAAAGCGAGATTTCGTGTGAGAGACAGAGAGAGTTATATTTTTCTTCTCTCTCATATAACGAAATGTGCCAAAACGTAACGCGTCATTGAATTTTCACTCGCAATTCTCGTGCAATTATCGATATGCCGCATTATGAAGTGTCACTTCAAAAAAATCGTGACGCCGAGAGTGCATTGAGCGCACAACTTCTGTCCGATTACGTCATGTGTTGAAATCCTAAATACACAGTGTCGGAAATGACGTAAATACTTAATGAAAAACGATAATTTAAGCGTTCAAACTTGCTCAGAGCATAGAAAATGAACGAATCATGCTAAATAATAGCATAGCCGCTGCCCCGGAAAGCTTCGAGACAGATGACAGAGAAATTTGCAGAGCGCCTGCGTTAGTGCAAATCCGAGAGCGGCAGCGCGCGCAAGGCATTGTGTTACGAGTGTAAATTTGTGTCACAGGAGCCCTACGGAGCGAATACGAGTATCTTTTACTATGGATCGGTAAGTAATAAACAGTTTTTAGTGTTAACAATGTGTATTAGGTATAGAATTTGGACGTAAATTATGATTTACAAAACACAGTTAGACATTTTGCCGCCATTTCGCCGCGTGCTGCTTCGTATTTCTCCGTATTACGACTAATTATTCTACTATGTGATCAATCTGTTGCTCTTACGTACGTCTTTATGATGTCATGCATTTGTTTTATCTAAAAACGTAAGGAATTATCGTAAAATTGATTTGAAGAAAAACTAAAATTTTCAAAAAAATTACGATCAAAACGGATCGATCTGACATTTCGCGCGGCGGGCGCGCCCCGGCGTTTCGCGGATTAGCGGAATGTGTGGATTTTACATTTTTTTTACCGACTGTAAAATAAGGAGGTTATGTAATGAAAAAATTATGGGGGTATTTTTTTTTGCGTTTTTTTTATAGGTACTACAACACTACTTTTGTTCCAGGTTCATGATGTTGGGACCGCCATCACCATCATCTTCGGCAGCTCCCCCGTCTCCATTACATCAACCAGACTACTCTAGTCTGCTCCACCATTGACTGTCTACATTTCTGCAGACTAGAGTAGTCTGGTCCACCACCGAGCGGACCATCCTGCATTTGTTTCAGTTTCATGGATTGTGCAGAGGCAGCGCCCGCATCACCGCCTCAGCCTCGTCCTCCACCACCACCACCATCACCTCGTCGCCCTCGCTAGTGCCTGAGAGATGAGGATTTATCCCTCATCCTCAATTACGGTATGTACCTACTGATCATGACCCTCCCATGACTCCCATGGGGCCATCACCAAACTTCTGGTGTCCACCAGACTCAAAACAATCATTTGTTACAGGAAGCGACGCAGGCTCTGACGACGATGGCGAAGAGGATCAGGTGTTGAATTATCCGGTGGCAAGGGTGTTTTGGACCGCCACGGAAACTTTTTAAACGAGTAAAGTTCAGATGTGACAATATTTGCCGTCTACACATGTCGTATCCGTTTTATGTCATCTTTGTTCAATTTACTTGTGCATTTGTACTGAAATTGTTAATTTTGGTTGTTGATTTCTGTAATTTTTTTGTATGGCAGCATACCCTTTTATTGTGCTTATCGACTTGTAAATATCTTCAAAATGTATCATATTTAAAACAAACAGAACAGAACTAAAACTATGATGCAATGTTTGAGAGCATGTTTAAAGCACTCAAGTTTCAAGTGTTCATTCGGTTAGCCGAAACTTTTAAACAAAGCACTTCTAACAGCTGCGACTCTGTCAGCGATAAGTAGTTGAGTCATTTGTTTATTTAACATAACATTCCAAGCGATTGAGCCGAGACTATTCTCACAATCGAACAATGAACAGACCTCTTTTTTTGTATGTTTTTATGACGTCTAAATGATGTCATGTTTTTGTGAAGCTTGTATCTTTTGAAAAATTAATGAGAAAGTGTGTTTTTTAACATGAATATTGTGAAATGGTGTATATTTATGTAAATTAAACAAAAACTTTGGAACGAAACTGTTAATTTTTTTAATTATAATGATCTTTACACAAGAAACTGGGAAAAACCCCTTACACTGAATACAAACTAGAATTACTAATACATTGCAAGGCAAAACTGGGCATATCCGTACATAATCTGTTATGTAATTTAATAAAGATTCTAACAACGTAACTTTTACACACCTCCCGTACATATTTACGGAGATATCGTCGTTTTAATCATACGCGCCAATTTGCGCCAGACCACCCACGAAGTATTCGACACACGTCACTTATCTGTCAAAAATGGCGAGACACTTGAATGGATATACGTCATTTGAATCGTTGTGTGAATAAACGGTGACACGCTTGGTTTTATGAAAAGTGATGACAATGCCGCCCGCCTCCAGCAGCGGCCGCCAAGTCGTTTCCGTGATCTGTGGTAAAGGCTAATCGCTGTGGACTATCGTCATGAACAGAAGGGCCACTTTGGCAAAACTCTGTTATTAATGAATGTTATGTAAGCACTGACCGTTTTAATGTTAAGCACACAACGCGACTTGGTAGGTACGTCAAAATGCTTAAAGGGGCATTTAAACTAGCAGAGGCGAAATTCGTAGCAGATAATAATAAAAAATATTAAAAGGCCCTAAGCCCTATTAGACACTTATTTATTTTATTTGCAGCAGGCCTTACTTTTAATTTAAGGAGCCATTTTATCGTACATTTCAGTAGGTTGTTTTCAACTCCCATCCCATCCATATCTAAAAGACTGAGATCGATTGCATCAATGTTAATATTCACTAGAGAAATATTGTCATTTGCGAAATATTGACTCCAATGTTCGTTATTCCTAACAGCATTCTTAGTCCAGTGCCAGAATTGTCTTCTAATTTTAAGTTTAATTAGTTTTCTTCTGTCACTTGGGCGTGTTCGGCGACGACGGCCGCTCCTAACACTGTCTCGTCTGCGTCACACGCGGATGATTATGATGTTCTAATTCTTCTGCATTATCTTTTACCTGCTTGTCATTGCGCCAGTGTATGGTAAGCTCATTAGCTGCCAAACTTTTGTACTAAGCCGATGTTCTAAGTTTCGTTTATGGTCTAATGAGCAGTAAGTCTTTTAAATTTTATTTAACCATTTCCTTGGGCTCCACTTTTTTTGTTTCAATTTTGCACAATACCTAATTTATCATGTTCTACATTCCACGCGCTCCTGCGTGAATTCTTTAATACTCTCTGGCCCATCACGGCTTCGTGTTCGCATATGGATAATCTTTTCGTGTGTTATATGACCAATAACTGATGACTTCTGTCCACTAGCTATATTTACAAATCTTAATTAGTCTAGTGGTATCCTATTCACATTATAATTTGTTTTCTCGTAAAATATTACGCTTGGTTTGGGTAGGCAAAGACACATTTTCAGTTTTGGTGACAGGAATTTAATTACTTTATTCCTCCTACAAGAGAAGTAAAGATTTTCCCTACGTGTGAAATTTGCGACGACCTCTCAAGAAAACATTTTAATATGTTGATTAGTTAATTTTAGAATGTGTAAGCAGTGACTGTTTCTTGCCAAACATTTCACCAGTATTTCAGCTAATGATTATTTTTAATTAACACACAAGAGTCGGGTATTTATGTACTTCTTTTGTGCGTTGTCTCGCATCTATATTTCACCGAATAATATAATAATTAGCGCCATAAGATAACGTGGATCGATGAACTGGTCGTTGTGGCGGTGCTTGGGTAGGCCTATGTCTTGAATTAATTATTAACTAATTAGCCTAACTAATTAATCATTATTTATTAATTTGTCGAAAATAATAATTAAGCTTTAATTCTTTTAATTCGTCTATTCTAATCGCTTGGAGGGAAGCTAATTCACATCAAACCAAACAAGAATCTTGCGATCAATCTGGTGTAGTTAGCCTGAAAGTGTAGAATTAATCTATGGGATGCAAAAAAAAAACAGGGTTTCAAGCGGCACCTTCGACAAAAAAACATTTTTTTTCTTTCATTACAAACAATACAAAACAGAAATGCCCTGAAAAGTGAAGGGATTGATGGAGCTGGTGGAACGAGATGTACTCATTGAATTCAGATCCTTAGACAGCTGTCCCACCGCAAGCGATTAACGAGAAGCGAGAAGAGCTAGCAGCTAGCAACTTAAAACGGGTTGGCCAGCTACGAGCAGCGAGTGCGCGACGGTGACAAACGTTATATAACAAGCGAGAGACATACGCCGGCAAAGAGCAGCGAGTAGAGCTAGCAAGTAAAAACAAGTTAACGAGCAACGTAAGCTAGTGCGCTGGTATGCGTTTGTACCAAGCGTAAGTCTCTTAGCGAGTATTCTACCGTCAATAGTGCGTAGTTGGTACTCATCCGCGGTGTGAAAAGTCAGCGATCAACTATTAATTTATTTTTATATCTTATTTTGTACGTGTCTTGAGCGAGACAATCGTTGATCCGCTACAGGCTTCGTTGTCGGCGGTGGGACAGTTACCTTATTAGGTCTACACACCGAGAAATGAAAGGAGAGTAGAGAAACGGGGTTAAAAAGACGCACAAAATCATTTTATAAACCATATAAATTACACTTTAATAATAAACATTATCATCACGACATTGCGAACAAAAAAAACACTATGAAATAAAGTAGTTACAAAACGTCTGCAATTTTAGAAACCTTTTTGTTTATAAAAAGGAGAGTATACAGCGGACCCGAGTAGTCGAATGAACTGCAGCATGCATCATTTTCATTAGTAGCTCCCCGCACCTTCGCCCAAGTGGAGGTCGGTAATTATCCCACGGGAACGTACTACCGGGATAAAAAGTATCTTAGGATGTCATAACCTAGGTAAGAATAGTGCTATTCTGTAACCATCTCACCGTGAAATCGTAGGTGAAGTGAGCGTGGAGTGTGATGTCAGAGCCACTGATGCTAGGTATTGACCAAGACGGGATGACTCTGACAGCTCACTTCACGCAAGTCTTCACGGTGAGATTTTCGATACAGAATCTACATGCTGTTCAGTCGTTAAGGCGTGAAAGTTAACAAATAGACTGTGTTACTTTTGCATATTAATATGGATGTAACAAATCATTAATCATAATATCCTCGGTGAAAAATATGAGTACTGCAGTACAGAAACACGATGAACCCTTCTAAAGATACTTCTTTAGTATACCTGAAAAGCTTCCTACAGCTTTTACATCTTCCATCATATTCTGAATTTTACGTGTAGATGAAATAAATGACAGTTGTATGTAAGAAAGTCCTCTATTTTTCTTCTGAGCTTCCTCATATTGTTTAATAAATTTTTCAACATGCTCTTTTGTGAGTTTATTTGGATCAAGTAAAGTTTTGACCAGATGCACATTAGAACCTTTTCCTTGATTCAGATCAGTAATTAATTTCTCTAATTTGTTTGCTTGGGATTTGGTCATGTTAAATTTCTTCTTCAAAATCTTAGCATTCTTTTGTGCTTCTTCAACACTTCTTTTTCTGTTTCCTTCATCGTACTGTTTAATCATTTTATTTAATCGGTCCTTATCAAGTGACTTAATACCAAATTTCGATTTATGAGATAAACCTGGTAATGACAGTTTTCCTTGTTTATAATCTACAATCATCCCTTCAAGTATTTTCGCTCTAGATCTAGTTACAGAAAATCGTTTTTTTAATTCTTTTGCATCCATACCTTCAATCAGCTCAATATCTTTGATATTTAATTTGGATTTGTTAATTTTATTCCGAAATATTGTTTTGACAGAAGGTTTAGGGCTGGGTGCAATTTCTTTACGCTTCTTCTTAAATACGCCTTTGAACCATTGCTTGAAACTGAATTTACCTTTTTTTTTCACTCCAGTTTTCTGATTTCCTGAAGCATAGGAATGTGATCGGTAAAAAATACATAATTGTTTAATACAATTTTTGTCAATATAGGAGGAAATATTATTTGTTGTTTGATAGTATGAGTGAGCATGGATATGAATGCGGATGGCTGTTAGAGTAGGAGAAGACCTAAAAAACGATGGATGGACTGTGTGAAAGACGATAATTATGTCTAGAGACGGCACCCCCTCTCTGATGTCGAGATGACTAAGCATCGAAAAAAATATCATGTTGCACCAACCCCAAATAAATAAAAATAAGGGCAGGATAATGATGACGAAAGGTAATACTTAAATCACAAATCCATATCGCGTCACAACCTTTGTGGCTATAACAAAATGATGGATCTCATTATGAAAAAACCATGTGGAAGACCCACACTTTCATATTATGGAAATAAATGGGTTACTAGACATGCTTCAGCAATAACTAAATACTAAATTATTAATATTACTGAGATAATTACCTCGATCGAATAAACGTTTGAACATTTCATTGTGTTTAAATTTACATCGACATTCTTCAATGGGCTTACAGAACATAAATTGTGAGCACTTTGAGTAATATTACGATGACAGATTGGCTCTGACGGCAACTTTTTTACGTTTTGTTTGTATTGCATGTCATAACAATTCAAAATTATTTACAGATTACCACTACTGTTTTTGAAGTTTAGAATATTATTTATGTGAGCATTTCCATCAATAGTTTCAATCAAAGTGTAATAAAGAATTTACTACCCGAAATTGATAGTACTTGGGTTTTATTAAACAAAATCAACATATTGATACAATGACACAATCAATCCTGACAACTTGAGTTTCTTCTTTACAGACGTTCAACATTAACAATGAAGTTTATGTTGTTGTGTGTTAAAATAATAGTCATTAATAGGTCAATGACTATTATTTTATGATTGTATGCTGATATTATCCCAGACATATAAAGAGTAGCAGACCAAACATTCGCAAAAAATTGGGAAGCCATTACGCACACATAGGGAACGCTTTACAGGACCGTACTGAGGCCGGTTGCCGCTGATTTACTTACTGCAATTCCCCAAAAATCGATTATAAGTAAGTATAAAAAGTGTATAGTAACCTATATTTAAGGTGTTGGTATACCTGAAAACCAGTTTATGAATATCTCAGGAATTTTGAAATAAAATAATGAATTTAATGAATATTCCTATAATTTTATGTTACTTGTTTTCGAATAACTTATTTTATTAAGATGATTTCTTTGAGACCAATTCGTCTCTGCATTCGTTCATTCATAAATTGCAGTTGATGTTGCTTATCAATACGGCGTCGCGGGTTAAACAAGTTACGCGTCAATGGAGCATGGGGGATTCCCGTCCCCACCCTACAACAGTTAAGGGATACGTGTCAATTTGTTCATTGGAACCCAAAAAAGCCTGAAGTACCTGTATTAGTAGCAAAAACTTAAAAAATTTAAAAAAATACTTTTAGGCAAAACTGAATTTTTTTATACAATTATTTTTTCCACAAACAAAAAAACTTATTTCACGTAAAAAAATGACTATACAATAAAAAAAAGTACTTGATTCTTAAACTGAAAATCATCGAGTAAAATAACAGTGTTTAAGTTAAATTTTCATTATTTTTGCGATAGGACACACACGTTTTCGAGATATGAGCAAAAGAAAAAGAAATACAGTACTGTTTTTGCAAGTCTGAAGTCAAGGTGTTGGTGTTAATTTAAGTTCACGACAATTAATTTTATTCCAGACCATTTTCGCGCCGCGACCTTGATCGCGATTAAAAATAGTCAGATTCATGTTCAGATTTAGTTAGACACTCAAAATTTTTGTTTTAGGTGAAAAACGTCAAAATCAGAATAGCATAATTAGGTACCATTTTCTCTAAACTATTATCTCTGTGCCATCTTAGTGCTGCCAAACCAAAATATTGTTAACTTGTTTCATTTTAGTCAGTCTCAGAATGGGAAATCAATCTAGAATCATAAAAATGCATCTTTTTGTGATGCTTTACAATTCAGCGTAGCTTGCCACATGTCACACAAGAGGTGGTAAAAAGCGAAAGGGTCTACATCTACTTAGATTATTTGTTAGCCGTATTTCCTGGAAATGAATGCTGAAATTGTTAACATATGATAGGTAAGTATCAGTGAGAGCAATTCTTGTACGAATTCTAAATCGACAGCGTTCTTTTTGTTTAAGTAAATAGCATGCTACAGAAATATCTCAACCCTTCACTAGAATGTCTCTTGAACTAAGGACCGCCAAACCTCAAGCTCCCGACCCTGCTGACCCGCTTGGCCCAACCGCAATTAGATTAGAGCTGAAAATCAAAACTCAGTCCGATTGGCTTATTTGGCCTTTTTGGCCTTAACAAAAACAGTTAAACTAGAAATTGCAAATTGATCACAACAGATCGAGGCTTTCCTCACTTTTAGGCTCTTTAAGCAAGTTTTTCATTGCCTTCGAGCTTGTTCTCGTTGCTCGTTGGAGCCTTAAATGATTTACTTTAAATTAAAACAATAGCTAAGCTAAGTGAAGTTTTTGTACTTTCTTATTGAGAATTAAATTTCCTTAAACCTCCTTAACCCTAGAATGGATTGATCTCACCAAATTCGAAGCTCTGGATTCTTAGGCAGGCAAGCTGGCTCGCATGCGTTGAAGGTAGATGCACGGTTCCAATAAAGTTAGGCACACCGGCAGATTGTTCCCCACTCCATTGTCCGAAACTGGGCGTAGGGTTGGCGCACGTGTCGCGCGCGCCTTTTTTTTGTTTTGTCGGAACGCAGCCGAGACACCCGCTCGCTACGACGACTCATAACCGACTCCTAAGTAAATGTGTTTGTCCAAAATAAAATATATAAAAAAAGTGTGGAAATTCTCATGAATGTCGTCCACCCTGGGGTAGGTGAAGGGGTCTGTCAGACTCTTACTGACTAAAACCACACCGTTTTCTGTTGTCATCTTTAGCCGGAGTGCTTGCTTGATTTTTCTTATTATAAAACCTAAACCCCACGTATTTGAAGGACGTCGCCATAGGTAAAAATGATATATCCTACTAGACGCTTCTAATGACACCTATTTCAAATCTTTTGGATGGTGGGGACGTTTCTTCCCTTCATCCTTTTGTCTATGTATGAGTCAGTGTAAGAACAGAGAACAGGAGAGAACGATACTATTTACGACTTATCGCTTAGCAAGGAAAAGGATAAAGAATCATGTCCATCTATATAAGTAAGGATTAATGTTTTTCTGGTAATCTATATATGTCTGTGGATATTACACCTGGCCACTAGGTTAACCGTTTTTTGACAGATGGAACTAGTAAGCAACATCGTAACATCTAAACTGTCGATTCGATTATTGACACTTTAATTTGTATGTAGGAAAGATTATAGATTTTTGATGACGTATAAAAATGGTTGCGGTTTCTGTGCCTGTGTTTATCATTAATGAGTACAATAACATAAATTCGCCGTGTCGTTTACTTTTATTTTAAATTTTTCAAGTTTCATAGCATAAATTAGTGAATATTAAAGTAGGTATCCACTTGCTTGTCGTATCAATTGTGTTGTAGAGTACATACACACATGCATACGGAGTTTACTACATATTAACACACCGTTTTTAATGCGTAACATTTTAAGGAAGTTTTTAAGTATAACATACACATCTTGTTAATGGTGGCAAATCTGTGTCCTGGCATCACTGACACGATACCAACGCCGCCGTTTTTTTTTCACATTTATCGGTCGCAACGAGAGGCCTGTGTTAGTCACATATTTTCTCTATGCTGATGGCTTTTTCCATTTTAAATAAGTACGTTCGTAAATAAGTTCGCAGATTTACGGACATTCTAAAATGCCGAAGAGAAATGTATTGAGAGGACAATCGAGGGAATTGTTGGCACACCTGCGAAAACGTTGATTAATCCGTGTTGAAGTGTAAACTGTTTTTTTTAATGAATGAATGAAATGCACCAAGCCCGGCGTGGTTTGACCTGACTCGATTAATCGAATGAACACCAAGATTCGCACTAGCTCCTGAAGCCCCATATTTCATGGTGCTACAAGGACCATTGGTAGGTAGAAGGTAGGGAAAACGTGCCACGTGTGACGTCGCAGCCGAGTTGATTCAGGTCGAGCTTCACCGGTGAATCTTTTGGCGGGGCTCGGCTGCTTTCTCGGCTCTTTTCTATCTCCTTGCTCTGCTGTGATAAATGTTTCTGTTTTCACTTTTCAATGTCTTCGTGTGTGGTCTTGCTTCTAAATATACAAAACTAGAATGAGCACTCAAAAAAACTGTCGGTTGCTGTTATAAAAAAACTAGATACATAGTTGACGAAATAGCAGTAGGGCACGGCCAAATATTTCATTGATTTCCACCATACCACTACCAATTTAATGCTATCGAACTAATATGGGCACAAGTCAAAGGGTATTTTGCCAAAAATAAGACTAGTCCACCATTTACAACAAATTTAATGCTCTAATTACTAAAGGATTGACTTTGACTTTGACTAAGGAACCGTAATTTTGACAGTCGAACTGATTATTTACAATTTACGTTCAAAAACAAAAAAAAATTGTATAGAGTAGGAAAACCAAAATTCGGTATTATTCAAGTTTGATAGATATTAATAAATATGTTAATTTCTAAAAATAAATATTTAGTTGAGTACTTAAACAGTTTTTATTTAAAAAGCCACGTTACGGTTCGTTTCAGTATTTTGTTCTCGATTCCCAATGCGTCCAAATCTATAAGACTAAGGTCTAACTTATCAATGTTAATGTTCTCTAATATGATATTGTTTTCAGCTAGAAATTGACTCCAGTGTTTACTACGTTTCATAGAAGCCTTTGCCAATTTCCATACTCGTCTCCTGACTGCACATTTGATTGCTCTCTTCCCGGCACGGTAACTGCTTAAACTTTCTTTACTGGTTTGTGTCACTTTCCGTGGGTTTAGTCTTTTCAGCTCTTTATTATTACATTTCTTAATTACAGAAATAATATACTTTTTCGTCTCAGAATTTGTTGCCTGTATTTGACTATTGAAATTGTCGTGATCCAAAAGAAATACATCACGACTCAGTATTTGCCAAATCTTAGTAGTTAGCCGGTGTTCTAAGTTTTTTCTTTTATACGAAAAGCTCTTAGTGTTTTCTTGGCTGCATTGACTTACGTCAAAAGGTCTATCCTCAATTCTTCTTCTTTCATTCTCCTCACTTCTTTGTTTCTGCACAATTCTTTGTTTCTCCTCACTTCTTTGTTTTTCACCACTTTGTTTCTCTGCAATTCTTTGTTGCTCTTCCATCCTTAGTTTCTCCTCACGTTTTTCCTGAATTCTTTGTCTCAAGTTACTTGGTTTCACTTGATTTTTTATTTGTGGATTGTTAGGTTCTATTCTTTTCGGAGATTTTTTTTTTTGTTCTCGGCTCTGTGCCTTGTCGGATTGGCTATTATGTTTTTTATCAACTGCTTTAGATTTCAACTCTGTCTTTATTTTTTTCATTAAGTCAGGATTTACTACTACCTCCGCTTTTTCAATATTATAAACCCTTTTAAGAACTACCCCACTTTTGATTTGAATTGCATTCGATTCGTTTTCATTTTGATGCGAGTTTAGTGACTCAAAATCTTGGTTTTTCCGTATAGAAGGTAACGATTTTTCCCGGCGTTTTCTTAGGACCTGTCAACCAAATTTAAGGTTTCACCAATTATAAATTATTGAATTCAGTCTGTTGAACAAATAAACTGCTACACCATCCAAGTGCAGATTAATAAACATAATAATAACGTTAATTATATTCAAATATTAGTTGACTGCAATCAAGAAATGTTTTATAAAATAGGGCAGCTCAATTCCAGCAGTTGTTGTCATGAAAGGCGAATAATACATTTATTGCAAAGATGAACATGTTGAGTGAACCGCTCAGTACACACAGATGCATATATTGCAAAGATGAACATGCTGAGCGCTCAGTACACACAGAGCTTATTACTTCGAGGACGAAGGCTACTAAATATACGATTTACACCGGCCAACGCACGTCAGGCCTCATCAGAGCGAATTATACAGGAAATTTAAGCGTTTAATAAGTAGTTAAATGACATAATTATTTGCATAGAAATTACACAGCTTGGAACCTGATCGGTTCCGTGCGCATATTGCTGTAGCCAGCCGATTTTTCACGTACGCGGACGATTGCCGCGTGCGCTATACTGGATGCGCAAGCACCCAGGTTCCAACAGAATTTAGCAGTCGGGCAGATACAGTTGGCAACCACCGCGTGTGCGCGCTTCCTCTACGACGTGATACGCGCCCAGCCGGTGGAAATCGTATTTAAATCGAAGCAAGCAGTAAAATGCTCTCCTAAAACTAGTAACCCCTTTGCACCTAGGCACCTTGCATAAGGGTTTATTTTCGAAAAATTCAAAAACATGTACCTAGTTATAGAAAGAAATTAAAGCAATTCATATTTTGTTCTGATTAATGCTGGGTTTACAATTTGTTGGACCGATTCTTCCAAACAAACTTCATCAAACTAATCACGTCAAACTTTTTATTTCCTTACGTCCGTGAAACTTACCCCGAATATACTCGTTGATAAACCCAAGGAATAGGAATTTCGTTAAGTAATGAATGTGACCCTTTTAACCCCTGAAGGGTCGATTTTCGAAAAATCCTGGATTAGAGCACACCTTCGTTTTAAATCACAACAACTGGTCTTTAGCGGTTTGAGCTGTGCGAGAGTCTTACAAACCAACCCTATTCGGGTTGGTTTGTAAGACGAAGAATCACATTTTCGACACCAAAACACACGCTCGTAAACGTCAAAATCAAAGTCTTAAGGAGCAGAAAGAGTCATCGTAGCCGAAATCGGCATGGGATGTATTACAAGCCCTGCTGCCCTATGGTATTTCATTGCGAAAATTGTAAACTTCCATACAAACACCTTCTTTGTATATGGAACTCTCGTGCAAAGGAGAATGCCGTTTAATCTACAGGATGACAGTGACATTCTACCTTTTCCTTGAAAGGGTTCTTCGGTTTTCTACTAAGGCCATTTGTACGATTGTGTAAGTTTTGGGCAAGCGTTTTCTTTTTAAACTATCACAATTTTTTCAGCTTTAAGAAAAGTATCAAATAAATGTTTAGAGCGGTGTTTTCATCCAGTTTTGAACCCTATTTAGATGAACTTAAGTTGTACCTCTAATATAAACCTTTTCAAGATATAAGTAAAATTTCCCTGTCACACTGTAGTCTGCCAGTCACAACCACTACTACCCGCTACAGTGAATAACTATTTTTAAACAGATTTCGAAAATTTATAGTATTGAATATGATTATTTTTAAGTAGTGAAAAACCCCTATTTACAAACAAAACTAATCAATCCACTTTTACCATGCATTTTTCTCTTTCAGCGCGCGCGCAGCTGATTAGCTGTGTGTCGCTTGATCCCGTACAGCTGATTGCCCGCGCATGTTCCGTGCGATTGATAAATTGCATGGGAAAAGTGGGAAAATCACAGGTGATTGTGTATTTTTCTTGTTAAGTTAATACTCAATATTTTATTGGGCAATTTTATTAGAAAAAAAAGGAATTTAAAAAATAATCGGTTCTTTGGGAAAGTTGTTTGTTATGATGAGTACAATCATGTGTTTAAGAATCGGTCACTAATTACCAGTCACCCTATATAGGTAGGTAGTAGGTATCTTAAAGACCGGTTCTGTGGTTTTCGTAAACAGCAGATTCCTGCGATTCACTCTTTCACCAGGTCATCGATCCACCATGTGAGGGGCCTATGAGCAGCATTGGACTTCTTGCGCTGAACGATGATGCATTCGTTTGTTAGAACGTAACCGCTGTACAGTCGACAGGCACTCATTCATGTTTTGAAGCATGTAGAATAGTCTGTCCATATGAAGAATACACCATAATAAGACCAAATGCATGTCCAGGTCTTCAAATACCAATGAGAAACATTTCACAGTACAGTTTTGTCTCACACCATCATGAAACATTTATCGCATTGAATACCAACAGGATTTTTTATAGCAAAACTATAAATCGTGTGTATGTGTGTGTGTGTGTGTGTACAAAAACACTCAGAAATGACATGGCATATAAAGGCATTTCCTAAAACGCCTAATACAATATAATCGAATCAACCATAAACGGGGTGCTAACATCATTCATAACACATATCGAGACCCCTCCGTGATTTGGAAAGCACAATATGCCGTTGGTCCCGGCTGTCATTCATAGATCTTTGACAGTCGTTAAAGATAGTCGGAAGCCCGAAATTCTGACACGTCACGATACCTTATCGGACGATATCGGACGATACCGGACTTGGGTATCGTGACCCAATAACAGGGTCGTGGAGGTCAGATCATCAGTCGCTCCATTTAAAATACTGATATTCCGCTGCATCCAGTTAAGACTGGATGCCGACCCTTCATAGTTTAGCCTTCCATAGTTGGAAGAAAGCTTGGCCGATTGACTAAAACTATTTAAGAACAAGCGCCATTGCGCTACCCACCGAGGAGCAGTAGACTTTCACGTAGGCGTTTGGAAAACGAGTAAAGAAACAGTATTGAAAATAACTCACTGTTTTGATGGCGGTTGCACATTTGTAAGTATTAGATATTTTGGGACTTCCGGCCACGGGCATGCTATCGTTTCTTAACATTTTAACGGAAATGTTTGTGTGTGTGTATATGTATGTGCAGGCTAGCTGGCTTCTAGGCTATGAATTCATCTCTATGTTATTATTTATGTTGTCAAGTTATCCATGTTGCTTTATTTCAACAACATCTTTTGATAATTTTCAATAAATTCTATTATATGTCTGGCACACTGACAAGTTGGCTGAGAACCATAGAGTATTGTGAACACAACGTCAAAGAGTATAATAATACTATGGGAGCACAACGTACTAGTAATAGATTATAACGTAATAACGTCGTTTTCAAAGGAGAATAGGCGATTTATCCTCTTTATTCATGTATTTTGCGATAAGTGATAAATGTATAAGTAAAAGAGTTATGTTATAATAATAAAAACGTTTTTTTTATCCACCACATACTATTACAAACATCTACTAATAGGTGGCAATTTAAGACAAATGAAAAATTGACAGCATAGTAGGGTATGTGGGTGTGAGTGAGGGTATGTGGATGTGGGTCTGTGGGTGTGAGTATGTGGGTGTGAGTGTGGGTGTGTAGTGAGTGTGTGATAATCAAAACTGGTCTTCTAATAAGACAAATATAAATTGTAAAAAAAGGTAAAAATGTTGAGTTTCTCTTTATGAAATGACTTTTAAGACGAAGTCTCTTTGTGGCTTCATAATCGTGACATTGAAGCCAATTTAGTACTTTAGTTTTGGAACTTAATTTGGATAAGAAAGAGATATAAATAGCTTCATTCACTCTGGTGTAATGTTAATCTCCTAGGAAACAAATGAATCTGGGGCTGAAACTGGTTTTGAAGGAGCTTGATTTAGAGACTGGGTGTTCGTGTCTCTTGTTAAGGAATTCGACAGGATTGTATGGAAGTTGAGTATGCCTGCAAATGGTACTGTTCACTGCTGGTAATGTTTTTTTGAAAGAGAAAGTGTTACGACTAACTTTAAAGACAGCTCTCTAAGCTCTCTCCAACTTCCGCAAATATGTTTTTGGGGCTCCGCTCCATGGCGGTAATCAATATGATATTAGTCTTAGTTTTCGCCAAATGTCATAAATATTTGAAAACAAATTTAAAAAATTGCGTTCCCGCTGTAAGTGCGTTTACTTGCGGCTGAAAACTAAGATTAGTGTCAATCTGAATACTCAAATATTTGATAACACCTGTTTGACATGAAAATGACACGACAGACATGAGCAATGATTGTGCAGATTACAGGTGCAGCATGTGTGTGATGCTATTGACAGATTTGTATAAGAGCTTTATTTTTATAGAAAAGGAAATATACATTGTTTTAGACACATTGAGAGTGAGTTTGTTATTTTTAACCACTCTTCGCGTTTGAATTAACTTCTTCCCATGAGTCCGCGTGAATAAGAAGAGCTGTGTGCAACGGTGACGAAACTTTTAGGATACAAAGTTCGTTGATATACGTCAACAAATAATGTGCCAAGGGTACTGCCCTGTGGTACCCCATAGGTGATTTCAAGATCATCACTGCATATATCACCAACCCTTACTCTCTGCATGTGATTTGTGAGGTAATCAGAAATTAATTTATGTTGCGTGCCTCTCACTCCAAACCTCTCCAGCTTCCCGAGAAAAAGAGGGGCAGACTGTGGCGAAAGCTTTTGCTAAGGAAACGTGAGCGAATCTCCTTTGGATTACTTGATGGATTAGATTACTTTACAACATAACATAACATAATATCACGCCCGTTTTCCCCGATGGATTAGGCGACAGTTAAATTAGTTAATATCTATGTAATCTAACTCTGTGTTAGATTACATATATATTAACTAATTTAACTTTTAACAATGTTTATTTAAAAAAATTAACAGTACCCCAGTAGTACCCCAGATAACTAACAATAAAGTCATTTACACTGAATGCCGTGACCCGCGCCTCGTCGTGTTGCGAGTGTTAACGACGACTAGCGTTACAGCAAAATATTGAAATCACCAACATGTGTTTGGCATGAAAACAACAACTATTACCTAAAGTAAACAAAAAAACAATGAGTTCTTTCTCTGCCATCGTCTGATTGAAGGTGTGATACAATAAAATAAAGCTATAATTACGACCTTTCAAATGGAATAGACCAGAACTTAATACAGCACTGGAGACGGTGCGCCTACTAAAACCCTCATTCTCCTTTGATAAAGATGTTAACAACAATGGCCGCTCGAAATTGCCTATGGTTTAGTGTTAGTTTAGTTTTTCAATAAATAAGTATTGATTCCTCTTTTTATATACCCTCATTATTTGTCGTATGTTACGTTGTTTAAATTACATACTAATTCCGTGCATCACCAAGGAGTTTCACTCTTTAACTTTACTTTTGATTTACGTGACGTGAATACGTCTCTTTATTTGCTTACATATGGGGAAGGTCGGGTAAAGCTAATTGTAGATGGCGTGAACATAGCTAGGTCCCTACGGCCTACAATAAATTTGACATTTCGTTCGATTATTTAATTTTTTGTTAATTCATGAGTTTGATAAAATTTCACTATTTCGTTATTTTCGGTGATTTCAGTATTTCAAATCAAGTACTTGACATGGAAAGTATCAGAATTTTAAACCTTGAATATTTCCTCGTAATCCTTTTCTTCAAAATGTTTTCGACATAAACTCGAACTCAAAAAAAATCTCTACGAATAGCTTTAAAAAACAATCTTCTAATTTTAGGGGCTTTCGGGATATTGTAGACTCCAATTTCGGAGTATCTAGGAACACAACAAAGCGTCAATTTTCGCTAAAATAAAATAAAACCACATCACGCCTTATATTATTAGCTTGTGTTGGGAACTAGCTACGACAGCGCCATTTTGGCAGTTGCCTTCCCCATTGGGACGCAATTCAAAAAACTGCTGATAACAAAATCGGGGGATACCAGTGAAGGAAAATAAACATTTTCGTTCGTTGGAGGATACAGTTTGATGTTGCAGCTACATAACAATCATCTACATCCAAAATATAATAACACCATTCGATACATAAAGAATTTAAAAAATTGTACTGTGATGAACCGCGCGCGATGGACGGGAAGGCGCCGCCATTTTGTTGTCATTCCGCTGTGTTACACAATTTGCGTTTAGTGTAAATTTTGACTCGGTGAAGCTATGACGCTCGATCACGTACCTATTCACGTAAAACATGCGGCCGTGTCCATGACACAGTGTAATTAAGGTACTTGAGTAGTTTTTGAGTACCTAAGCTTCAATAATACACAATTTAATCCACTTTGTGTATAATTTGCTGTCATTTAATTTACATAGCAAATAGTATACAAGTTGCAAAGATTTTCAGTTTTTTTGTGGTTCACACACAGCTTCATCAACTGTGTACCCCAGCAAAATACACGAAAGTTCGAATTCGACACAGCTGTTTATCATCTTATTGTATTTTAACAAAAATATTTTGTCATAGAAGTATATTGACGAGCAACGAAACAGAAAAATATTTATGTAAAACATTAGTATCCGTTTACTTCGGGAGCTTCAAGATCGCTTGAAACCTCTTAGAGCTGATTTGATTGGGGGTTCTCTAGCAACCTCAACCTATTAAATTCAAATTGCTTTTTTCCATATGATATTCCAAAGAGAGAGTAGTTAATATTCTTTGTTCCAAAGATTATGCGAATGCCATTCACTGTCAAGTAAAATACATACAATGTATTATGTTACTATTTGTATATTTTAATTTCTATATTTAATTTCCTACCCGATCCCACATAGATGTCTACCGCGTCGGAGTGGAAAAACCGGCGTCGTGGTTTGTGCAGCTGGAAAGTCAGTTCGCTTTTGCAAACGTAACGGTCGTCGCCACCAAGTTTCACCCAGTTGGAAGCCTTGAACAGCATTATTATTCTGAGGTTGAGGACATCATCACAGCTCCAGCGGAACCAAACAAATACGAGAGGCAGAAAACGGAGTTGGTGAAAAGATTGTCTGTTTCTAGAGAAATTAAGGTACAGCAGGTCCTTACTCATGAAGAGCTTGGAAAAATTCGCAGTTCTTGCGACACCTGCGTTATTTGGCGTTACCAGCCGTTTGCCCAGCAGCACGCAGATGACTATCGCCTCGCAATCCAAGGTGAGCCCGGAGGAAGTAGCTGAATTGGCATATCGTAAACAAGTTGTTATGCCTGCTTACCCGAACTTAGCAACGACATCAACTCAGATGGTGCGACAGGTAGCAGCGTTGACAACAAGAGTAGCCAGATCGCGGAGTCACGAGGCAGGTGTAAGCCCTTGCTGTCCTGGTCGAGCAAGTGGTCTGGCGGAAGCAGCAGTCGGGGGCGTTCCCATTCAAGTAGGTCGAACTCAAACTATAGGAAATTGCCGAACTGCTGGTACCACTTTAAGTTTGGTGACAACAACGTAACTAACGGCATTAGGCCCTTTGTACTTGGCACGGTTTCATTAAGGTACGGCGTATAAAATGCGCCGTTGAAATAGCGTGTCAGTGTACAAGCTTCCGTAGTGATCCATACAGCACTGACGACCATGCCTACACACAGCGAATAAACTATGTTTTTTTACGGTAATAAAAACATGTGTGTGCATAGGGTCCAAAGCCCTGAGATCAGTCGTTGAAAGGCACAAACAGTTGATAATGGTGACTGGCGACTGTCGGGGGAAGGTCGTTTATATGTGACTGATCACAACAAGAAGATGCAATTCCTCATTGATTCTGGTAGTGTCGTCTGCGTCTTCCCAAGATCAGCATCAAGGAGCGCCGTAGTAAAGCTACCTAAGAATTATGTGCGGCAAATTGTGTATATCGGGATAGGCCCTCATCAGCGATATTACACTTGCACTTTGTAAGTAGGCGTGGATTGTCGGGCGAAGAAAATGGAGATACTAGTTACAGCACAATCACTTTATTTCACTCACAATGTCTTATAAAATAATCACCATGAAATAACCTGAAGGCAGAGGTCCGACATATTAAATGAAAGTATGAGATATAGCAGTAACCAACTCTTTTATTCCGACAGCTTGTTAATTAATTAAATAGATCGCGATAATAGCTCTAGGCGCTACGGCAGGCGCACCGGGCCGAGCCTGCCACAAGAATGATCCCCCTCTTCGCTGCGCACTAGCTTACATTAAGTTGCTTGAGAAGTGGGGAGAGTGGGGAGGTGAACGTCCCGCTTTGCACAGCGTAACTCGACCCGCTGTACCTACCGCTAACGGTGACGCCGACACGGCCATACTGACGTGCGGACGTCCTCGTACGCGTAGACTCATCAAGTATTGTCTAAAAAGACATAACGTTATTATTAATGTTCGTTCATCCTGACTACCAATATCGATGAGCAAAAAAATCCAGGTCATCCCTACTGACTGTGCAACCAACTCTGGACCGCTCAATATTGAGCCTTCAGGACTTATACTAGTAATCTGGTCCGGTTCAGCCCTGCAGAGTTTACTACTAATTCGGGACCGCTCGTTATTGAGCCTTCAGAACTTTAGCAATCTGGTCCGGTTTACCCCTTCAGAGTTATAATCTTCTGGCCCGGTCCAGCGACCCTTCAGAATTATAACCGCCTGGTCCGGTCAAATGACCCTTCAGAATTATAACCTCCTGGTCCGGTCTTACGACCCTACAGAGTTATAATCTCCTGGTCCGGTTATAACAAACCCTTCAGGATTGTAACGGCTTGGTCCGGTCATGAATGACCCTTCAAGATCATTCCAGTTTACAGTTTTTTTTTTCTCTTTTTTGTCTCTTTTTTTGTCTCTCTTTTTGTCTCTCTTTTGTCTCTCTTTTGTCTCTCTTTTGTCTCCTTTTTAGTCTCTTTTTTTGACTTTTTTATTTTGTCTCTTTTTTGTCTCTTTTTTTTTGTCTCTTTTTTTGCCTCTTTTTTTTGTCTCTTTTTTTTGTCTCTTTTTAGTCTCTTTTTTAGTCCGGACTAAAATGGTCCCTGTAGATTATATAATCAAATGTATTAAAGTACTTGTCTCAACAATCCACACATGCTATGTTCATTGGTAGTTTCACTACCACCAAAGTCATTTACTTTAGAGCCTATAACAGAAACAAACTATTTTAATCTTAAGAATAGACTTGACTTAGACACTCCACCGAATGCGTAGCACGCCTGTGCGATGCCGACCGAGTCTCATGTCATACGGCCAGCAAAATATCACTTCAAGGTGCATAAGCGTTCTGTGTTGTGTCAGAGTGTCATGTCATTGAATGTGTCGCAGCAGACACATAATTCATGTTCACACACACATAACACTCTAAACTAACAAACGACATCTATGAAAACTAAATAACACTTATTTAAGTATTGAAGCGCCGTCACGGCCCGACTGACATTCGCACGTCCTTGTGCGTCTCCATCCCCTTAAAGTCACTGCGGGCCCATTTTTCTGTAAAAAGAATAATACTGGTAGATACATTACTTTGTACGCTCGTCCATCAGTGACATACATTACAACGTTTTATAACCCACAAAATCAACCTTTAGGAGCTAATCCGGACAACTTAAATAGGCCTCCCTTGAGCTAGTTATCTCTCCAGATAACATGGACCAGGCAGCCAATCAGCGTCTCTCCGATCACTCACTAGTACCACACATATCTCCATTGATCTCATAGCCTCTCAGACTAGACGATCACTTTATAATATGACCCAGAACATCGGCCTGCATAAGCCAGTTCTTTAGACTACCCAATAACACACACCAAAGGACGTCAACCCGCACGAGTCGGACCCTTACTTTATCTCACAGATTAGTACCAATTTTACGTTTAATTACGTTTCTTCACTCTCAGAGGCCGAGAGGTTTTCAGAGCTGGCGGATAACGTACGTGAACTACAAATAGACAAAGCATCACTAAAACCACCGATGACGCCCACTCCACTCGTCAATCGCGGACTGCCGCCACCTCGGCCTCCTTCAAGCTACCAGTCAAGGTGGTAGCTAAATGCACCAAGACTTCACTTCCCCCGGGCATTGCACGAAAATGCTTACGACCATATTTGCATTCTCTATTAGACACACAACAAAGGGAAGTCTGTACTCCCTGCGAAGCCCAATCGAACCCAGAGGGGGGTCACATACAATGAAGTAGGAATCACCACTGTAGAACGGTCTCATTTTTCCTACTGTGACGCAGCAACTCTCCCAATACTCTCCGATGCTATCTTACGAATTTCACCCAAATCTAACCGAAACCCAGACTCAGAATATGAAGCCACACTTAAAAACCGCGCCCGAGTCCCAAACACAAGTTCTGTTTGTGTTAGACCATGTCCCTAGACCTTGCACCATCCGTCGCTAGCTGCACTTCGAGAAGCTCGCCGCGCCAGTTCCCACCAGATTCACTTTCGATTATAACAAGTAAGCACCTCAATGTCCTCATGACTCTCTCTACCCGAACACATGCCCTGCCAGAACCGTTAGAAACAAGGTGCAACTCTACACCATGTTCACCATAAAATTGCTCTGTCTGCGCCAATACAATACCCACCCCGATCCGAAATGATCCGCGAAGTCGCACCGAAAAGACAGAGCCTCCTTTAGTGCTTCATCTGCACCTGCTGCATCCAACTAAGAAGTGCACTCGAGAAGGACGCATTTAGTGAAAGAGTCAACAATGACAAGAATACTCCCAACCATCGATTTCTCCACACAACTTCTCCGCGATGTCTAAATGTACAGTATAACATTTTGCAGAAACCCTAAGCATAGGATGGAGTGAGCCCCGAGCAATCCCTTGAGGCCCAGCACACAAGTGTGAAGTTCAATCAGTGCGTTCCAGTCAAATCATTTTAGTCAGAACCCGTTCTGATGTTAGTATTTCGATCACTTTCTTGTAAATATCTTGTCTGTCCATTTGATAGGCCCTTTTAATTTGATTCAAGGTTCTTAACGTAAAACATGTGAAATATGGGGCAAACCGCCAAAAACTAATCTAAAGGACCTACATATCGCTCAAAATAAAATTATTAAACTATTATTTCACTATGATTACCTTACACCTACAGTTAAAATTTACAGGGAAACGAAACTCATGAATATTTAACAACTTCCTGCATATTCCACCAGAATACTTAAAAATTCTAAGTAAGTTCATTCACACAAAAATACATCAGGTACACAATCGCAGCAATAGTAGGAAGGATCACATTTTACTACCGCGAGTGTGGACAGTAAATGGCGAGAGAACAATTATTTTTTTTGCGGGAGTGCAACAATGTAATAAGCTACCTGTAGAAGTAAAGAATGCAAACTAAACGTTTGGTTTTTTTTTTTTTTTTTTTTTTAATCACTTTCTAAGTGATCAAACACTACTCCATTAAACAGACTTGCCCTACTACTGCATTGCTTTATTGTGGCACCGGGATCGCATTCCTTATCTACGGTAATTATTTCTTTTGCGGGTGGATCGAAAAGTTTTAAGTTTTGTGTTAGTTAATAATGTTATTTGCGTACGAAAAGAAATGGTATTACAACTTAGAAATTCAAACAATAGCTGCTTAGTTTGTGTGTCCAAGTTATATTTTAAGTTTAAAAACGTTCTCAAGTAAGTGAAATCTTTGTAATTTCTTATCGAGAAATAAATTTCTTAAACCATAAACACCATACCACCAATAAAGAATCAATTATCCTTTCGCACTTAACTAATGCGAGTTTATCTTCACCATGTAGGTCAGTTTTGATGTTGTGGTATATGATAATGAAACTCTTTAGTAACGTTAACTTTCTTACCCCAAATAGAATGTAATTTTGCAATATCCGTACGTACATGGATCTACTATCTAATAGATCCCTACCTATAATAACTGGTTTTGTAATTGAGTTAACAGGCACAACATGAAACAAAAAGGACACTGACGTGTTGAATTTCACCACGGCTCAGTTATTCTGCGATTCATATTTAACGTTTTCTTTACACAGGTATACCTGTAAGGTAAACTAAATCACACCGCATAGTACCCTGGATTTTTTGACAAAGCTAAAAGCTACAAACGAACTACCAGATTATCTATTAAAAAGAAAAGGAACGAGCTCACCGGATGATGTGGTTGTCCATACACGTAGCAGGTGAGACGGTTCGTATCACGACTCTTCGGTGCTGGTGCTCGATTCGAATTCTTCACTTCGGTCAAAGGTTCGTACTGCCACTTGCTTCAATCACTTGATTTTTGGACTGTTGTGCTTTAACGATGGCATGTGCCATTGAAGCAATTGTCATTATCAGGATTATCAGGTCGTGATAGCAAAAACTCCATATTTTGAATAGATTTAGACGTTAGCCCACACTTCACTGTCGTCATTATTTTCTTCAGGTTTTTGCCCTTCGAATCCCAATTCTGATATCGGGATAGGCCCTCATCAGCGATATTACACTTGCACTTTGTAAGTAGGCGTGGATTGTCGGGCGAAGAAAATGGAGATACTAGTTACAGCACAATCACTTTATTTCACTCACAATGTCTTATAAAATAATCACCATGAAATAACCTGAAGGCAGAGGTCCGACATATTAAATGAAAGTATGAGATATAGCAGTAACCGACTCTTTTATTCCGACAGCTTGTTAATTAATTAAATAGATCGCGATAATAGCTCTAGGCGCTACGGCAGGCGCACCGGGCAGAGCCTGCCACAAGAATGATCCCCCTCTTCGCTGCGCACTAGCTTACATTAAGTTGCTTGAGAAGTGGGGAGAGTGGGGAGGTGAACGTCCCGCTTTGCACAGCGTAACTCGACCCGCTGTACCTACCGCTAACGGTGACGCCGACATGTACTTATAATTACGGTTTTGTAAATACAACTTAAACTTTGGGTAGCGCTGCGATTTTGTCTGGTGATTTATCGTTGTTGATGGATTTTTGATCATTTTATGACCTTTTTGTTGACCAATGTAGATCTTTTTCTTATTATTAAGAATAAAAATATCTTATTCTAAAATAGAATGTGATATTATTATAAATGTATCGAAATGTACCTAATAATAGATTATTTAAATAAGCGCCGTGTTGATGTGATATTGCGACAGCATAATCCCGAGACTACCCGACCCCAACACATCAACCCCGTGCAGCTTGATCCCGCTCGACCCTAATACCTCAACCCCGTGATAATTTAACACTAGGACAACTTGACTCCGACAACTCAACCCGACAATTCGGCTCAGGTATTCGTGAAAATATGATCCCAACCACTCTTGAACTAATCAGTTCAAGAGCGTGTGAATGCGGCCGTGAGTATTAAATTTTATTGGGGTAACCAAAGTAATGTACAGTCACGAGCATAAATACTTTTTATACAAAATTAAAAAGCGTCTTTCTCGTAATTTAAAAACTGAAACTGGGAAAAATACCTATTTCACAATAGTATGGTTTCTGTAATATGTCCGTATCACCATAAAATATGAATCCGTCAATGCTTTAGGAGAAAATTGCTTTTGAATTTTGCGTATGTGTAAGCTAATATTAGCACAAGGGATAATTTCCGATTGACACGCGGGGGAAGCCGCGGGTAAATCGGATGCTAGTATGTTATATTCTCTAAATAGTATGAAACAAAGTCAGTAAAATGTTATGTAAAAATGTTTAGTTTTAATTAATTATTTATTAACACTTCACGCTCACGAATGTAAAGAGGCGGGCTTAATGCCATAGGCATTTTCTATCAGTCAACCTTTGGGTAATGCAGAGACAAGCAGTGAAAGATGCAATATATAGGGTGACTGGTAATTAGTGACCGATACATATATAGTTAGTTGTTTGTTATGATGAGTACAATCATGTGTTTAAGTATCGTTCACTAATTACCAGTCACCCTATACAGCATGTAACAAAAACCCTAGCCGATCCAATAAAGGCGTATTCCTGGTTTAACACACGTACTAGAAAAAATAGTAAAAAAATGAAACTCATAGAAACCAAAAGTTATAGATTTTTTATTTTTATGAACCATGCGATATTTAACACTTAATATGGTAAACTTTCTTAATGTTAACAACACTCCACCGGCCGACAAAATCATTTTACTTTTACCTATTTTTGTGTACCCTGCACTAGCCGCGCTGTAGGCACTCTTTTAACGAGTCATCAACCCTTTCATGTAGCCGACTGGTTGCCTACTGGCACGTTACTTGTTTGTTGCCAGTCTCACGTGGAGATAGCTTTCGATCGGATGTCCGTAGGTATCACGTGCCACTATTGTATCGCGAACAACGAAAAATGTCGAAAAACGTACGAAAATTTCGTATTCCAATCACGAATATTTTAATACGTTGCTTTTTATTTATGGGGTCATGCTAAACAAATAGTTTTAAAAGTGAATGTGATTCTCGAATCGAAGTAAGAGTTCGGATTATGGAAGCTTTCGACTCACTCAAATCGTACACAAGTGCGCTGCGAAGAGTACGTGAAAATTTTATAAAAAGGTGTCGAATGTGTATATTGTTGGAGGTAGACATGTGAAACACGATCGCCGTGGTATGCAACAAGTAAAGGTTTTAATAAACTTATACCTACAGTCGGTACCTACATTGCCGAAAGCACGAGTATTAACTCAATAATAATTGTTTCTTTATATAAAGAATCAGATCAGAAATCAGGGTCATTAAGCGCCTATGCCTAAAATACAATATCAGCTGATACCTACGCGTGGGCATAACGTAGGTTTCATTAGTAGTAAGTTCGTTTGGCGGCATCCGACATAGCATCGCCTCGCTCAGGCGGCTTCTTTGACACGAAACTGCAGGTGAACTTTGTGGAGCGATCAGTGTTGCATTTGGTATGATTATTTTTAATTATTTAAATTAATTATATTCATTGGGGAAAAATAATAATCTCGTATCCATTCAATGATTACGTATTTGTGTACGCAGTACGATAACAAAAAATACCATTGAGGATCGGACAGGGTTTTTGTTTCATGCTGTCTAAAAATAAAACATTAAGGAATATGTATTTATTTTAAATACGCATACACCTATAAACCTTTTAAATCTGCAATCAGTAGTTTATGAGTTTTATTTAAATTAATTAATATTAAAAAACACTAATAGTAGAAATCTCGATGTTTTGTTAGGTCGTAAAAACGACCAGACGACAGAATGAGCGTAGATACATTTATTATTTAATTTAGCAATAGTTATCAATGAATACAACAATAGTATGCCATTCACCGTTGCAGACCGTACGATGAAACAAGTTTGTGAAATTATGAACGTAAAAATAAATTAAACAAATCCAATCAATAAACGTGTTTTCGCATTTATGGATATACAATGTCAATACCATTATTGGTAAGGTGGTTTTGTGTATACCTCAGTTTTGTGGAGTGTTTGTTTCACAGTTTTTGCTTAGTACAGTACTGTTGAAGGTATAATGTGAACCCAGGGTGGGTTCACATTATACCTTCAAGAGTGCTGTAGTATTGGATTCTCTCATAGGATTTGACAAGTTGAATCACTATTTAAAAAAAAAAAATGAAATTCTAAAAACAATCGTTAACTACTCAATTGTATTGCAGATATACTGGGTCTTAGCTAAAATGATGTTAGCCGTCGTTTCTGCTCCCTTAGGAAATGGTATTTTTGATCCTTTAGGGTCCAGTGTTGAGGAATCCGACGGCTACTTATCAAATGAAATGGCAATTTCTATATTGCAGAAAGACGTATCCCCAGAGGTACTAATTAATAAAGGACAATATCACGGCTACATTTTCAGTCAAGACAAATGTATACAATTTAACAATAGGATACTCTGTGGCTATGATAAAAATCAAGGAACCCAATTAGATGACTACACAATGGTAGACATTGGTAATGGGTGTCGAACACGTGGTGATAGAATAGAATGCGGATATGACAATCCACGACTTTACGAAAATCTCAAACGTCCAGGCGTCGAACATGGTGGACATGACGAACATAGCGAACACGATGAACATAACGCGCTACATGAGAACACACATCACAAAGGAAATCATCACCATGAGGACAAACACCAAGGTTCCCTGGCAAAACAAGCACCTACACGGAATGCCATAACAACGAATCCAACCACCCAGTTTATTGTATTAAATAGAATCAAAACCGATTATCTAGAGAACAAATTGCTAAATACTACATTCGATAAACTTTTAATGAAAGCTGAAGGTACGATAATAGGAAGTGTAAAAACGACGGCAGATTTAATTAAGCCCATAAAATCGACAACTGGCACGGTGAAACCGTTAAATACTATAACTACTAAAGCAACTAGCCGTAAATCAACGCTAACATCTAAAATACCAAAGTTTGAATCAACCACGAGTGAAGCAACAACAGCGACATCAACAACCGAAATCACAACAACACTGGCTACAAATTCAGAATCAAACGAGATTTCTGATGGTGAAACAATTAAAAGAATAGTAAAACTTGCCCCTTTTGTAAGAAAGCAGAAGAGGAGGCGATTAACTGAGAGGTTGTCGAAATTACCTGAATTAGTAAGTAAATCTATATCAGATGGTACTGTTGTTCAACCAATGATTACTTATTGGGAGACTACAAGAAATGACGCAGGTTTACGAAAGAAAACTAGTAGTGAAGAAAAAGTAAAGACAGCTTGTGTGGAGCAGCGTGGCAGGGTAGTGTGTTATGATTTCAAAACATAGATTTGTATCCATTTGTGTTTTTTTGACTTGTCTCATATTTCATCTAACATTGTGTTTTTTTTTTGTTATACATGAACTATAGTTATTATCTTGTATCACCGGACCATTCACATGAACATGTAAGACTTTTGTTTGCACCACTAGACCAGCTAATAATGGGGGATTAACACTAGGTCGATTATCGCCGTGCGGCTGGTTGGTTAACAAATCGCGTCACAAGCCGAAATTCCTCCCATTGACACATGCAGCAGGCGACCCCTGTGGGCGGGGACGGCCTGCGACTAAGCATTTCGAAAATCGACCGTGGCCTAGCCAAATTGCCAGAAGCCCGCACTACGTAGTTCTACTAGTCGTTAGATTTCTGCGTAGAGACTCTGAGATTTTCTTGAACGTAGCTAAAGTAAAAACCACTTTCGAGTACAACTAGTATAACGCGGTAGCTTCAACTAAATATTCGGCAGAAGTGTAATCTAACATTACGGAAAAAAATACGCAATAAATACAAAAAGTAACAATGAATCGTCGTGTCCTTATCCACACAATCCTCACCTTTAAAAACTTCATGAAAATCAATTTTGAAAACCCCAAAAAAAATTCACGAAATAGTCATAACTAGCCATTAAGATTTAAAACACGCAGTGGGACAATAATAGTACTGTCCCACTGCGGGGCGAATACCTCTTCTCATACAGAGAAGGCACGAGCATTGATCGACACATTTGCTCAAGTCGGGTGGCCGATTTTAGACAGGTTTCTTCAGTTCAGGATTTTTTTCTTCCCCGATGTCATTAATGTCCAACATAAATTCTTATAGTGCATAATTTAAATTGGAAAATACACAAGGAAAATCACGTCGAAATTATACCTACAAAATGAAGTTTATAAGAAAGAAGTTAGTTACGTTTTATGGTAATTGTATGGTCAACGAACTTTACTGCGTGAATGCGGTATAACGTAACAAAAAACGTTCGCATTCAGGCCAAAATGATAATTGAATAATTAAATAATGAAAAACTTTTTTTAAACAGCCAAGTTTGTTTATGGACCACAAGATACGTAAGGTTCAGTTGCAGTTGACGTAAGTTACTATTATTAATTGTAAATAATTCTAATTAATATTTCGTAAATTGCATTCTAATTGCGCAACACAATATCAATCACAATCTGAATCATTTTGAAAGATATTGCTTATCCATTGGTTTATACATTATGTTCGAAAAATTTGTCTGATTAACAAAGTAAACAACGCAATGTATATTGTTGAACTGTCAAAGTTAGTCAGTCGTACTGTTAGTGTGTAACGCAAATACCCCGCGGGTCAATGCACCGTGAATTCCAACTATTAAAAATGCGAAAGTAATTTTGTTTGTTTGTAACGCTTTCAAGCCCAAAAGGGCTGAACGGATTTGGATGAAATTTGAAACACCATGGCCTGAGTAAGGACATAAGCTACTTTTCAACCCGGATCGCAGACGAAGTTGTAAGGAAACAGTTAGTTATTAATAAACCCTCATCATTTTTGTATTGTGAAGTGTAAATTTTTTCACGCAATTTGCGCTCCTTCTGAACAGTGAACGAAACTGAACCGTCTCGGGTCAGTGAAGCTGAATTGGTTATACTCGGCATTAAATCGCGTATACTCGGCTCCAGTCTTAGGTTTTCACTTCTATGGTGTGGTCATAAGCACACACACACACGCCTTGGAAGTGAACACTGTCAGTGAAGTCACTGACAGTGGTACAGAGATTTTAAAGGTAAATTGTAATAAAATTATTTTGTGTGCTTTTCAACATTTTGAGAGGTTATCAAAGAGAAAAAAACAATAAGATACGTATGCTTAATAAGCATATTCATTTCTTAGTAAGTCACTACAGTGACAAACTAAAAAAATTTGACACCAACATTTTTGTTGATAAGTTAAAATCGACAAAGAGTACAGTGTATCTGCCCATTAGGTTTAGACATTAAATAGCGAGGCTATTAACTAATATTATAAACTCAGACATTCGTAGTATGTCGAAGCCTAAATAATTTATTAACACCGCAAATTTTAGTAGTAATTCTAAATTAATGTACAGGTGGTCACCTTGAGAAATTGTAGCACTAATGCTAGAACTTTTTACAATAATTGTACGAAGGAGGATCCATGTGTCACCGTGGCAAATTCTTGTCCAAATGTGGGTTACACAAGTAGTAGGATCTCATTGCCTGGTGATGGCATGGGAGTCTTGGAGCTCACTCTGGATGTTAATTTCAATTTACCTAACAAATAATTAATCAAATTAAAGCGTTCTTCCTCTCTCCTACTTACTTAATTTTATCCTTTTGCTGTGCCCTTACAGGGTCCATATTTTTGTAGGTACCATAGCTTTAAGCCCTTTGTAACATCTTTTTACAATATGGAATGCAATCAATAAATGATCATGATTTTAATTTCAACTAGATAGAAAGACAACAGAAGTTACTAGTAACAATACAGTTATACCTACCAACAACAAGGTGTCTTCATGCTCTCAAATAGTTAAGTGCAAAAAAGTTTCTAAACAGATTTCCTTGACAATGTTTCATCAAAATACTCAAGGTTTTTCTTCCAATCAAGAAATAGAACTATTTTTAGAAAAAAACGTGTTTGAAATTATTTGTTTAACTGAAGATTGGTTGAAAGATTATGTAATGCTAATTCATTATGAAAATTATAATATGGGCAGTTGTTTTAGCCGAAAATCTTTGCTGCGTGGGGGTTCACTCATCTTAGTTAAAAAGTATATTAAATCTAAGACTCGTAATGATTTAATTGATCTTTCGGTTGAACATAACATTGAACTGTCCTATGTTGAGCTAGGTAAGCATGTTATAGCGTGCGTTTACAGACCCCCAAAATATCAAAACTACTCCGTATTTGAGTCAGTAATGGAAGATGTTCTAGCAAAACTTGCAACTGGTAAAAATCGACAATTATTTGTGGTGATTTCAATATCAATAATCTAAAGAATAAATCAAATAGCAGTCGATTATTAAGTCTATATATTTTTAAATTTGTTAAATGTGTTTTCAGAACCCACCCGCATAACTACAAATTCTGCTACATGCACTGATAATATTTTTTGTTGCTGCGACTACTTACATAAAGCCATTGTACCTTATCTGCCTTCTGATCACAGCGGTCAAACCTTTGCTTTCAAGTCAAACACAACATTACAAAAAAATCTGCTACAGTCTAGACAAATAACGTCCAGCAATAAATAGATAAAAAAAGTAAGTTAAGTATACCGCGCAAAATTAAAAACAATGTAAATTAATTATATGACGAATCATTTTCGGTAGTGAGCACCGAGTTCAATAGTACTTTAAAGAAAAAAAGAAAAACAATTTGCCCCAATTTTTTGTTCAGTGACTAGGCAACTAAGGATATTAGGAAAAGTAAGGAAAATTTGTTTGAACTGAATGGCTTTAAGCCCTAAAATAACTCTGAAAATTAGCAACAAGATCAAAACAGCCGATAATAAAATAAAGACGAGTTGGGAAAATATCGATAACGAAACGAACAGGAATAAACGACATAATAATGATTTCACACTACAGACTTCAAGTCGTCTCGTAAGCACTTACAAAGAAGTTGCTCAAGAATTTGTTAATTTATTTACCAGTATCCTACTTAAAACTACTGATACCTTAAACTCGGCGCCCTTGCGTTCTATTGACTTATTAAAAGCAAACGTTTCATTTTGCGATCACCGAAATTAGTTAGAATCTTGGTACCTAAACATTGATCAAACCGACAGCTGCAAAACCTTTTTTCTAAAACATAATATTTTAACCCTCCCCAGTATTTACGTTAAAGAAATATGTAAATTTGTCCGTAAACATCAAGAGTTATACACAAAATGCGAAAACATCCAATCACAGTACACACTTAGTCACGGATCTAGGCTTAACATACCGACATCCAAGCTAAAAATGCATTCTACAAGTCCCTACGTAATGTCTATAAAACATACAACAAACTACCAGACATAATAAAGAAAGAAGAAACGATTAATATATTTGTAACCAAACTTAAAAAAATACTAATAAACTAATGCCATATTCCGAATATTTAAATGTAAACATAAATAATAGAATAAATGTAAATAATTATGTTAAGGATATTACTAATATAATAAAAAGTAATATAATAATAATATTTGATAACAGTAATTAATGATAATCGCGCAATCTATATGTATGTTTAACATAAATTAGTGATAGGGTAACAATGAATAAATAATATAATAATAATTAAAAAAACATAATATTACAATTAATAATACATTTTATAATTAAATAATAAATAATATAGCCATAACAACTCTTTAAAGAAAACAATATTTTTTAATGAATGAACAGGATATAATACACGTATGGGTATCTAAAAATAATCAAAAATATTGTAGTACATTTATCAGATAAAGTACAAATAATAATGTTTAAGCGAAATTTTATTATCTTATTTTCGATCTCCTGACTTTGTTTATATTATGGTTAAAATTTGCTTGCTTGTCTAACACTGAAATCAAAACGAAACACCCCTAGCGGCGTCTTGGCTACCAACTTTACCTAAATGTTTTTGGTGGGTAACTTAATCGTACGGAACCCTCTCCACGCGACTTCAACTTGCACTTGTCCGGATTTTTGTTTAGAGCTATGACTGCAATTTAAACAAGTGTCTACAAATAAAAATACAAACAGACAAAATAGACTGCAATTTAAACAAGAGTCTACAAATAAACATACAAACAGACAGACTCACGGACATTTCAATTTCAATTTTTTTAAGCAATCTTAAAAACTAGTTTCATCTTTTCTTGTCTGGGATACCACTCTGCTCAAATTTTTGTCCTTAATGGCATGAACTGCCCAATTCCATTTTAGTTTTTTTTTATCGTGTATGTTGTTACGTCAGCTACATACCTTTGTTTTTGTTCATATAAGATTAAGGATTTACTTTGAATTTTTTCACATAATTGAGTTTAATAGGTTGGCAAGTTTGTTTACGAAACCCTAACAAAAGTTACCGAATTCCGACCATAAAACTATTTACTTTATAAAACATTCAGCAATGATAAATCATGATGAACTAAGCACAATTTTTATTGTGGTCATATGGTTTATTATGATATTGATAAATAATAATGATAGAGCATTATAATTATAAGATGACGAGCTGTTTGGTTTTTTTCAAGTCATTGAGTTAAGAACTAGAGCAAAAGCCTTAAGCTTAATTGATGCTTGTGGGGCAGAACCTGGGTGAGCCTGACACTCCACGCTCCTAGCGTGGGGACTGGCAAAAGAAAAAAGAGGCCTGCAGGCCTCTGCAGCAGTGGGAGAAGTAGGGATGTGGATAATGACGCTAGGCCTGTACTAGCCTAGCGTGGGACTTACGTACTTTCTCCAATAACGTTACTTCCTGTCTAACATTTCGAGATCATAAGTTACAGTACTAATCTGTCAACCGCCTCGTTGGTATAAGACCAACGGTCGCAAGTACTTCAGCTGAGCATGAGGTCTTGGTTTGATTCCCAGGTCGGGCAAAGCGTTATTGGGTTTGTCTATATGGAATTTCTCAGAAACAGTCTGAAATCTCGACTTGTGCCCGGTTGATGTCATTCGGCTCGCCCCCTATTACATGGGACTTAAACATAAATGGTAAAATGTGGGTGTATCTCTGCCGGTCTCTTTGGTGAGACGAGACGTATAGTTTCGTTATTTCTGTCAATTACATATGTCATGTAAAAAAATCTCAGTAAACAGTGCTACACTTGGGATACTCAGAATAAGCTGAATCTCTTGATACGTTACTCGCCTATTGGATTAAAAGTCTTGGATTAAAAGTTTCACTGCTAGCACGTTTTCTTCCGTAACAGCCGTCAAAGGGCGACCACTTCGTTCTTCATCCCCCAAAGTTTGTCGACCGCGCTTGAATTCGTTATACCAACTATACACAGATGCCTTAGAAGAACCTTCATCCATGAATGCTACTTGAAGTCTATCTTACGATACGTCCGGTTTCAGGCGACAATTAAAATCGTTAAAAATCTACGTAAATGTTCCGGGTACAGATCCATGTTTTATGAGATACGATCATTTAAATTAGCTCGCAAACAATGTGGAGAGAAATTTTGAAATTAGAACGTACCTATTTTTACTTAAAAATAATCATATTTTCAAAATAGACTATAGTCTTTCATACCTCTGAACCATGCCGGATCTGTAATACACAAGTCATCCGTGACGTCACTATTCTGCTGGGATTCCTAGACCCATGAACTTGAATTGACTTGAAATCACTTCATTTCCAGATAGGTCGGCTTAACTTCTTCGGGTCATTGGTTTTTACGATTTCCGGCTATTATTTTTATCACATAATCCATAAATTTTGTAATATAATATGTACCTACATTTATTGTTTTTCCTAGAATTATATGAGCTATTAGTGACACATCAGATGCCCTGGGCGTCGGGAATCGCCAGCAGATTCCCGACGCCCAGGGCTGTCCTGCGGCGACTAGGGGCGTGAGTTCTCTCCCTCACGCGCTCCGCCTCATCCTTCGCAAGCATTACAGCTTCGCAGAAGGAGGTGATGACTTCCCATTCGCTCTCGCTCCGAACCATGGCCTGGACCAGGGCCGGTTGCAAGAAATCGCCGCCGCCGATCGCTTCCGCGAGTTGGGCAGACCTCCACCGTATGCTCCACCGTGTCCTCCGGGCGCTCCACCTTATACGGAGTAACCTCCCGAAACTACCATATCCGGCGAGGACCTGTATCAAGGACAATGAGGACCTGCGGAAGGTGAGGAGGCCGTGCCCAGCACTAGGTTATGACAATCACACCCTCCAATGTCGCCATGCGATCCCGCCTGATCTCTGACCGCTGTGCCGCGGTTTCTCGCGGCAGCGGAGGTTCGCCCCTGCGTTTTGCCTCTCGCGCAACTCCCACACGTGCGCGAGTGCTTATGTCTCCAGATCCCATGCCGTAAATCCGGCAAGGAAGCCTCTCACAGGAGATCCCCGGTATCCCCGGATCAGCCGAATTGCCGTGACCCTGTGGGCTGGCTAGCTGGTCGGTGCCTCGTCTTCGGTGACCCTAAGATTTCCTAAAACTTAATTAATCAAATAATGGAGCCCTCTCATAGAAATTACAATTAGAATATTTGAGCGGCGTTGACGACAAGACATAGCGTTTATTTTTATATTGATATTGTACTTTTTGTTTACCAGTGTTCTACAAATAAAAATATTTGAATTTGAATTTGAACGTTGTCAGATTGGTACAGTCCTTTTACGAACGGCAACATTGCTTTTTTACTCGTACTTCTTCACTGGCACACAAAAATAAATTTAATGGTAATGGGAATTTAGTTGAAAATTCAAAGCTGTATAGGTATTTATGAATACTAGGTTGCAACAAATATATTGAAATCTAGAACATTTAGATATTTTTGACTGCACTAACGAAACATACTTATGAACAGTTTATATGACAACATTTAATCGATGCCTAAGTTTTTAAAGAACTTTATGATAATTTGTACGCTTTCAATATTTGAAACATTCTCACTGCCAATATATTAGTCAACTTGACTGTACCAAAAATGTACATAATTTTGAGCCATCTTGAGAATACACCTCGTTTCTATCGTAATAAAATTAAAGCAAATCACTGCAATCATATAATGTGAGTCTGGAATCGTCAATGGGCCTGAGCAAGCGTGGTGATGAATCCTTCCATCTCTGTATGAGAAGCGGCCTTTACCCTGCAGTGGAATAATAATACTTTGGCCAATATTTTACTTTACTTATAAAATATTTAAATCGTTGGATGTGCCATTTGACATGGTGTTCCCAAGCTTAGTATACTGGACATCCGTGTGAAAATACGTTTGCTTTGCGACGTGTTGTGGTTTATCAAGTTATCCTTCACCTTTTATAGCAGGTGATAAAGTAGCTGAGTCATCCGCTATTAATCTTATGTCTATGTTTTTATTTATTTTTTGCTGAAATCTAGACGCTTTAACGTGTACGGTTTTTGTACAACGCGTGCATCTTTCTCACTTCCTGTAAGTCAACATTAATAATGTAACTAATATATTTGTATTGTGCAATAGAAAAATTGCATAGATATATTTGTGAACCTAACTTTGCGCTAAATAATATGAACAAGGAATTGCGCACAATTTTTTGAGTCTTTGTCTGTAACAATACTATTGATATAATACAGTCACATATTTATGACGTCACAAATTCTTTACAATTTATTGTAAGGCAAAGCTGTTTAGAGTTTCATGAAACTTACCATTGCCTATATATTTTTGATTCTTGAACATGCTCAGATATTAAGGAACTCGACTGTACCGACACGTATGTACTAAAATATCCGCATTTATGTAGTTTACCTTGGTTAACACATAGATTGTAATCATGCTCAAATATATTGCTTAGGTATACAAATGTGTGTTTTCCCAGTTAGTTAATAGAGCTGCTTATAAAACTAACTGCTTTGTTAGTCAACATTTCCTGGGTTCGCTAAATGAATTTTCTATTAGAAAATTCTAATAAGCTACCTTGACTCTGAATTTGTGCCCGATTAATGGCAATAGATGAGTCTATAGCCATTAAACCCTCTGTTCGCGAAATGTGTGTAGTGTCCGTAGATACTTCACATCAGTTCTGCTTATACCGTTATGCGATGTGATGTCACTGATATATAAAAATCCGGTGTGCGATATAAAAACGTTGCGTCAACAATCGGCCGAGCGTTCTGTGCTAAGGCCGTTTGACCACCGGCACCGTCAACACGACGTCAACGAGAACAAGATGACGGCGCCAAAGCAGCGATACATACATATACTCAACGAGAGAGGACGTCAAGTTCAGTTCGGATAATCTCCGTTTCTCGTTGACGTCCCGTTGACGTGCCGTGGACAAACAGTGTAAAGCTACGATTTCCGTCACATTAATAGCGGACGTCATGAAAATCTATCATTTTCATCAGTATTGGCATTAAATGGTCAAAAAACTCTCTGTATTTGGATATTATGGCCTCATCCAGCGGTCATCGCTCCTAGGAAAATATTGCTTTAGAGCAATACCTCACGGGAACGCCATGGCGGCGCAGTCAGGCCTCGTCGCCAACAATATATATGCTAGTCTCTGGCTGCGTAACCAAACGGACGCCAGGTTATATTAAATTAATGTATACCTACAGCTATATGGGTGGGTGGCCCACCCACCCATATAGCTGTAGGTATACATTAATTTGCAGCGCGACCTGGCGGCGGCGTCATGGCGTCCCGGTGAAATTGCTCTTAGAGTCCGTTTTCGAGCAAGGATATGACATATTAGGACAGGTTCATTGAAATAACCGCTTAGGTTTATGACTCTGTCGTCAGTTACTGAATAAAAATCGTAACTGTATTTCCGTACAGACTGATGCGGTAGCTAGCAAAATAAATACTTAATTACACAAATACCTAGTATCAAATAAATATTATATAGAATTTGAAGATAATCTAAACTAGATACATAATAACCTACATGTATTAAAATCGTACCGAAGTCAAAACAGTTCATCGTTTTTTTAAGTAATATCTGCGTGTTCTAGGAACGATACTGATAATGTTTGCTGCAGACTAATTGGTAACTATCAATCACGATCTGAACTATTTTGAAGGATATTGCTAATCCAACAACGTAAATAACGCAACGATTTTGTTTGAACTGTCAAAATGAAAGCCATTCCTTCTGTAAGACATAGTTAAGTGTTACTTTTAAACCTGTAAACTTTACAGTTGCAACTTTCTTGATTTTGAAACATTTTTATACCCGGGACCCGAAAGTGGTCATGAATCACAATGAGGTATTTTGTTATGATTAATTAATTTCTGAATATTCCTTAATATAACTTCAAGTTTCCATTGGTTTGTAAAGTTAAAATAATACTAAAAGAGCGGAGCCGTGGGCACAGCTAGTTATACATACTCGTACATCCGATGTCGATCCGCGGAATCTTCAATCATTTGTCACGTACTTACCTACGTACGACGACATATCAAGCTTTATATGTCCATTATTAGCTGCCTTCTCATTGTACGAAAAGCCTATACAGTGCGAAGTCAGGTAAAACTGGAAATGTATAGCTTAATATGTCGTTGTGAGTACATACAAGTTTCGTAGTGATAAATACGTGTTTTTGTTTGTCCTTACGTATCAGGGCTAGGGTCAGCCTCATTCGAAAATCAGTTTGACTGACCGACTTTCAAAAGTAGTTTTTGAAAGTACAATCAAAAACGTAAACAAACCCTTCTCTGAAACCAATGCGAAAGGCGAGTATCCGGCTATAGAAATGCAATTTGATTCGGTTGTGTAAATTAAATTGGTATAAATCTGTCTACATTCTGATGAGCATATTTTATTAAATTTCAAATTAATGAACGTTAGCTTATCTTTTATAGAAACTGTAATTAGTGGTCCATTTAGAAATGCCACCTTTAAAAAAAATTGCTGATTCATGAGTCGCGCTCTGCGGTTATTTACCCGCGCTGATTCAGAGGACTAGCGCGCGAGTCCAGCGCGTATAAATACTTGTCTACAGCGTGCTCCACCATCATTGAAACACTGAATACGCGACAATGAAGACTGTAAGTAATTACGATCCTAAATCAAAAATAATCCCATTTTATTTTTTTACATGAAATTGGAATCCATATTTATCTAGGAAGTCCAGAGTTCCCGATGCATTATTTAATTTTGTAAATGTCAAAATAATAAATCAATATTTATGGTGTGGTTCTCTATTTCAGTTGCTGTGTACTGGTTTGCTGGTAAGCGCATGCGTGGCATACGCGTGGGCCATCCCTGTGGAGCTGGCCGCGGTACCAAATGACGCGGCGCCAGCGCAGCTGGCAGTAGTGGACGCTGAAGAGACGTTGCAGCCCGAAGAGTCCCGGTGGGGTGGCCACAGACGCAGCTGGGGGGGAGGACGCGGCTGGGGAGGCGGCTACGGGGGCGGCTATGGGGGCGGCTACGGGGGCGGCTATGGGGGTGGCTACGGGGGCGGCTATGGTGGCGGCCACGGTGGTGGCTTCGGAGGCGGCTATGGTGGCGGCCACGGTGGTGGCTTCGGAGGTGGCTACGGCGGAGGTTACGGTGGTGGATACGGTGGCGGCTATGGAGGTGGCCACGGCGGCGGCTGGGGACGCTGACATACCAGTGATTTAGTGAATATTCAATAATTGGTATTGACATCTGTGATGATTATCATTAACATTCGAGTTAAATTATAATAATTAAGCCTAACTACCAGTGGTGTTATTCTCTAGTTTTACCATTATTCCTTAAAAGAGTGAAGACAAGAGACAAATCGACTGATTTGTAACTTCAGTCAAGATGCAAATCAGTTGAAATAGTGTACATTATCATCAGTGTTACACACGTAATATAATACAATGTATAAAAAGTAAGTAATCTTCTTTTAACGGAGTGTTAATAATGTAAAGGTAGGTGTAAAGTACATATTATACTGCAATTGCAAACGCTAAATCAATATTTATTCATTTCTTACATAGAGCATAACATTAAATTTTCTTATTCATACCTGAAGAAATGCAAAGTTTCGTATGCAAATTTTTATTTTAAAGTAGCCTATATCCTTCCTCAGGATGCCATCTATCTCCTTTCCAAATTTTATCGAAATCCGTTTACTGGTTTCGCGTGAAAAGGTAACATACAGAGTGACTGACATACCTACAAAGAAGTTACTTTCAAAATTTATAATATTACAAGCGGTTGCCCGCGACTTGGTATGCGATCCAGGATGATAAGTAGCCTATGTCTTTAAAGTAAATTGTCATAATCACAGCACTTCCTTCAAAATAGGCAGACCAAAGAAAAGATGGAAGGGTAGTGTTAAAGGTATGGTATGGCTAGGTAATAGTTAATACTCTGAGGTGACAAGTAATAATGATGAAGGGTATGAATGGAGAAAAATTGCCACCGACAGCAAAAAAAAAGTTCGGAAGGATTTCATTTTAATGGCAGCCCACGGTTCCTTCATCCCTAATTCATATTTAATGAAAACAAAGTTTGGTTTAACGTTTGCCGAGGCCACCCCAACAAATTGCACAATATTTGAACAATGACCCAAACAGGTAAAACCCCGACGTAATCTACATCATTAATATCTTTATTAGTCTTAGCTAAATAACCACAAGTAAGAAAACATACGATGACTTCAATAACAAAGATCCATCAAAACTCGAAAACAACATTAGCAAACTATTAAAATAAAGTAAGTACTAACCAACTTAACGTAAAGAGTAAACAATCCAATTAATTGTTTATTTCTAATGGTTCTATAAATATAATTCGAGTTTATGACAAAGAAAACCGGCATCGTTATCATATGTGACTAACTTAGTTTTCCGCAGCAAAATTTTTATAATAGCATAAACAAGGTAAGCTTTTGTTGCCGTAAAATTTCTTGCTATAGAGCACTTATTATTAAACAAGTTTATTACTATTTTAGGAAATATTCATTCTGCAGTTTCTATAATAGGATAGGTTTATACTCGTAGATGGCGGCACGGAATTTTTCGAAAAAGTCTGGAGTCACCGATAAAGCTTGAGAAAGCAGAGCTAGTGGTGCCGATTCTCTTGTTACAAATGCCTCTAAACTGGACTAAAAATCACTAAAATTTGGTGTAATCGTGTCAAACGACGATTCCCCATTCTGAAATTAACTAAAGTGATACAACTTAACTATATTTTGGTTTGATAGCACTAACATGGCACTGAGTTATTAGTTTAGTGAAAATGGCAATTTTGCTATTATGAATTTGTAGTTTTTCACCTAAAATTTTGATTGTCTAACTAAAACTAAACATGAATCTGACTATTTTTTATCGTGATCACACCAACACCTCGACTTCAGACTTAAGACAGTACTCTATTTTTTTCTTTCTTTAGTTATATGTCGAAAACGGTGTGTGCTATCGCAAAAATAATGAAAATTTCGACGCCCTTTAGAAAACCCCTAAAACTAAACATGTGGGTAATATTGTTTTATATTTTCCATACAATAGTAAAAACTTCCATATAAAACACGTCGGGGTTGCGCGCCTCCGGCTCTAACAAAAATTCACGAGGTAGGGCAAACACGTTGCAAAGCCAAAAGAAAAAAATATACGACGTGGACTCATGACCTCAAATTCTATTTTAATTGTGTCAATTTTTTTTTTTTATTTGTGCTTTTTTGTTGCAGAATAGCTTTAAGATGCTCATAGTCAAAAGTAAGGAATTTTAGTGATAGTTTAGTTTGTTTAGTTCGGTGTACAAGAGAATCGGCACCAGTGTCTGCCAAAGGACGTCTGAATTCAGAAGGAAGTTGAAGTGCGACTTACGACATAACTATGTCAAACAATGGATGATAAGTCAATTGTATAGCTATTCATTATACATAATTATCTGACAGACTGCTGAAAATTAATTTGTTATTGGAGGATTCATTATAGTTCGAAAAAGAAACTTGACAAAACAAACCAGCTATGTTTGTTATGAGTACTCGTGAGTCATGAACTCACCATGTATGAAAGGCAACAAGTAACAGATGAGGGCCAAAAATAAACCCTTGCGGCATAATCCACTTTATCCAGAGACCCACCACGGACCTGTTAATCTTACTATTTAACCATCTGCAAAAATGGAGTATATACATGAATTGGGCGTTATTTTTCTTGTCTTTAATTTGAATCTCTAAAAGCAAAATATACGTCGCGTCCACGTATCATATGTGTCGCAGTGATGTTTTTTTTATAGTCGTTTAACCGTATAAAACACCGTTGTTTGTGTAGTGTCTTGAACTCACTATAGACAGATACCAATTTTTTACAGAAACTTTTGTGTCTCACTTATGTATCATGAACGACACCTTTAAGAACCATGATATTTACTGCACTTCAAAATAAAAATCTCAGTTTGAATCTTGGTCAGAATATCTCAACTTTGCGTGGGTTGCTAAAACCATTAAACAGGAGCTCCTCAAAAACCTGATTGCCGATTCTCGTACTAATAAACGTTGGTAATCTAGTCGCAATCTCGTATCAGCGATAGTCATGTCAAGTTTTTGAGATTGATTATCGCTGAGACAACACTATCCGTCCATCTTTTCTTTGGTCTGCCTCTTTTGAAGGGAGTGCTGTGATAATGGCAAATTAAAGATATAGTAGATTAATTTTCATCCTGGATCGCAGACGAAGTCAAGGACAACCGCTAGAGATATTATAAATTCGAAAATAACTTTCTTTGTATGTCTCTCTGTATGTTACCTTTTCACGCCTAAACCACTGAAAGGATTTCTCAAACAGATCCAAAACGCAGAAATGCTTATTAAAATTGATCATAAGGCGACAAAGAGGTGCACGCAAGCCGGCGTTTGTACGACTGGTAGTAGTGGCGAATACAGGTCGTGCGCGCACCACGCGTCCCTGGCATGTACTGGGAAAAATATAACACAACTTGTTACCGTGGTAATGTCTAAACAATCATACGAGTTATTGCTTACTTGAACTCAAAGAAAGCAGATTATATTTTTTTTAGGAAAAATCATTTGATGAGAGATTACAACTTTTTAAGCAGCGATAATGCATAGACTTCAAAAATGTACGATGTATGCTTTCACTCAATGCATTTACTGTAGTAGGGGTTCCACACAAGCACTGCATATTGTAATTGAGACCTAACTAGTGATCGATAGAGATATAAATATGTACTAGGGTGCTTACATTCTTTGGCTGATCTCATCACAAAGCCGTACATGCGATAAGCATTATTAACAATTTTATTAACATGTGTGTCTAAGTGCAGTTTGTAAAATAATTGTTATTCCCAGGTCGCTGTTGATTCTCTCCCTTGCCAGTTTTTCATTGTGTATTGCATAGTGGTATGTAAATATATTTGATACTTACGAAGTTTGTTTCTAGTGCAATAATCTGCAAGACGATTGAGGTCTTGTTGAAGCAACTAACAGTCAAGCACAGTTTTGATGAGTCTATAGACTTTAAGGTCACCTGCGTAAAGTAAAAATTTAGAATGTGGAAAGCACATGTCAAAATCATTGCCAAATATAACATATAACAAAGGGCCCGAGGCACCCCCGATGGAACAGTTATGGAATTGGAATGAAAATCATTAACTACCATTTTTTGCGTTCTATTTGTAACATAGGAAGTAAACCGACAAATATATCCCCACGAATGCCGTTAAATGCTAATTTTTCTTAAAAGTAATTTATGATCGACCTTGTCAAAGGCTTAACGGAAATCTGTATAAATAGAGTCCACCTGTACTCGTGCGTCTAAATTATTGAATAAATAATCAGTATATTCAGTCAAATTAGTAGTAGACCCACAGGTCTTTTCTTGACGAACCCATGCTGTTGCTTAATTATCAGATCATGAATAATCAGATACAGCTGATTGTGGACAAGGCTCTCTATAAGCCATGACAAGACGAATATAATGGAAAAAGGACGGTAGTTCTCAATTTAATATTTTGGACCAGATTTATGGACAGGTTTGATAATTGCTCGTTTCCAAACTTCTGGGAAAGTTTCCTGGCTCAAATGTCTATTATGAATAATATATAGTAGGAGACATGAAGCGTTAGCAGTATTTTTAAGGAGTGGCGGGATACCATCAGGTCCTGGGCCTTTAGAACAATCTACGGATTTCAAAGCATATATCTGCCGTTATAAAGACGAGGGATAAGTCCCCCCGGCCACGATGGAATTAATCACGTTTTAAACATTTTGTGTAAGACACTCATACCTACCGGATGAATGTATGAAGACCGTGGTTGTGCCAATAATCAAGAATGAAACTGGTGATGCGTTAGATAACAGCAATTATAGGCCCATTTCGTTAGCTACAACCGTGGCGAAAGTGATGGAAAGTCTGCTTGATCGTATTTTGATCAGTCACATAAAGGTGAACGACGCTCAGTTCGATTTTATACGCGGCCTGTCGACAGAAACGACAGTTCTATGCCTAAAGCACCTACAGAAAGTCTCCGGATGAGAACCGATAGGGTCCGTCACCCTATCTTATATACTGTTCAATGATTATTTATTTACCCATGTTTTTTTTTGTTTTTCTTGATTTTAATTGATGTTAATTTAAAGATGTAAATGATTTTAATGAATATAAAGATAATTGCGATTTAACTGATGAAATTGTTTTACAATTTGATTTTATGTACTACTTCAGATATTTATTTAAGTGGTTTTATGATAGAATTATTGTGGTATGTATTAGAAACTAAGTATATTATATTTTTGGTTGCTAACATATTTTTTTGATTACAAACATAAATATGAATCACTGTGTCTGACTTAAATAAATAAATAAAATGAAATAACTCTGAAAATAGCTTCATAAAATATATTTACTGCATCTTCTGCAGACTGCCCCTGTCACAATTCGCCCCAGGTAACTTTGTCCAAATCACCATTAATTTCTTTATAGAGATATGAGGACCAGGGTGTAAGTTTCAGTCATACTCTTTGAAAAGGGAGGACCCTCCGACCAGGTGGGTGTTTTATCTGGTGGACAACCACCCGACGATTGATGTCGGGACGTTGTATATATGCTAGTTGCGCGGTAAACTCTGCTTGCACGATGCAGGAATTAGCGTGACGTCAGTGTGATGCGTTGTTCGCATGTGGCGGTGTAGATGCCGCCACATGTTCGTAATTCGCCTTACAATAATTGTACGTCTGTATAGATTTAGGTACGTGTCATGGCTCGGTTACCTAAATCTTTCCGGTCCGATTGTTTATATTATTATACTGGTAGGCATTAAAAATGGTCATAAAGATGCTCATGTGTCTACAATTTGGAGAGTTGCTGCTATTTAAATATTGTATAACATGAACCTCCAGTAGCTAACCAGTCAATTTGTTTTCCCAAAGGCTTTATGTAATTAGTTGTTGTCTATGAGGACTGATAAGCCAATCACAGCAGATACAATAAGATTTACTAAAAATAGATTTACTGATCAGAGACTTATTTGGACTCTCAAAAACACTCATGGTAATTGTAAAGAAATTACAGTATATTACGTAATTTACACCTTTACATCATTAAGTAGCAGAGTTCAACTCGGTTACGAAAAGAAATAAGTTCCTGTCAAATGTTCGTAGCTTCAATAAAGTCTTATAGTCGACAAGCTTAACACGTCCACTATTGGGTTGGTAGGAGAGAAGAAGCCAATCTACGTTGATGAACACCTTATGCCATCAAAGAAAAAGCTATTCTATGATACACGGGCATTTGCAATAGGCAACAAGTACTCTTGCTGGAATTCATATGGAAGAGATTTCCTAAGAAAAGATCCCGATTATCCAAATGGGATACCGACACAAATAAGGTCCGAAAAATGTTTGCTCTCTCTAGCTAAAAGGCAATGTCTACACTGCACATCATTTTTTTCTTTATCTGTAACCTTTTTTAAACAATATTACTTATTATATGCATGCTCTCTGTTCTTTTATAATGTCAGGGCTAAAACCCCACTTTTGTTTATGAAATATTATGAAAATTGTTTTAATTCTTTACATGCTCATACAATATACAAACCAAATGTTCTTAATATTATTAATAAGATTGAAGTGCTTTTCAGATCACGTCGGGGTCACCAGTGAAGAGATATGAGGAACAGGGTGTAAAGTTCACTCATACTCTTGGAAAATGGAGGATCCTCCGACCAGATGGATGTCGTATCTGGTGGGCAAGTGCCCGATGATTGTTGTCGGGAAGTTGTATATATGCTTTTCTGCGCGGTAAACTTTGATTGCGCGATGCAGGATTTGTGTGACGTCAGTGTGATGCGTTGTTCGCATGTGGAGGTGTAGATGCCGCCACATTACTCCCCTCTGGATACCGGAGGTCGATAGTGGGCTAAGTCTTGTATCTTGCGATGCTTGCCAATGCCAGTTGGGTTCCAGCGGGTTGGAACCGGGTATCGCATAGTTCGCGGTGAGTCGGAACTGTCTGCGAAGATGCCCCAGTGAGTCGGGGTGGCTGACTGCTGATGTCGACCAGGAGAGGGATTAAGCACTCTGCTTGTGGACCGGCCGAATGTGCAGTATGCTGTGCCAAGGTTGCTGATGAGTAGTGTTGCCCAAATGCAAGACCAAGACGAGACTTGGTCCAGTCTTGGTCTTGGTCTTGCGTCAATACACCTGGTCTTGGTCATGGTCTTGGTATTGCGCTCTCAGTATTGGTCTTGGTCTTGGTCTTGCAGCAAGAGTCTCGCAAGTCTTGCAAATACCTATTAGCCCATTACCTATTATTTATTGAACACGTTAGTTTAGACCTTAGAACAACGTAACGGAGTAGGTACATGTTGAGCTATTGACCTAGGCATAGTAAATCACCAAATTAATTAAATTAACTTGACAATAATTATTTAAAAAAATACGGTTGCATTGAGAAACCTCCTCCATTTGGAAGTCGGTTAAAAATTACGCATTATAAAGTCCCTGAGCGTAATTACTAACTATAGGTACGTACCTATAATGATTTTCTGTGCGTGTTTAGTGGCTATCCTAAACTCTTAATGTATCAGACATGTCATTTTTTGATTATCTATTGTGGCTTATGACGAACGAGCTGTGAGCTAAGAGAACGAGTGTTTGTAGGGATTTTTAAGCAATTTTTATAATTTATTTATCTATCGAATTTTCAAAAACTCGTCAAATTTGCTTTTAGGTTTTTTAGATCTAATGCTCCAACTCTCACTACTCCGACTAGAGCTATTTGAATCTTCGTCACTCATGTTAAATTGTAAACTTTCACTCCGAGAGCAATGAGGATTACGAGTACCTAGCTAAATACTTTAATGGGCGAGAACAATAAATAAGACAGAGTTGAAGCGAAGCTCAATTGGAAATAAATTAAATTGAAATAAAAACTCCTATTTATAAGCACAAGCCGAAAGACCGACAGAGGAAAGTGCGGCATTCTTTGATAAACATAATAATTATTTGAAAGATTAAAAAACAGAAGTGTTAAAAGATAGGTATTGTGCCCACGTAACAACAAAGTGTGGATGCAAATAATATTGTGTATTATGTTCTTCTTTTAGTGGAACTTGCCTAGGTACGTTGCCTGCTGTTTTTATGGAGGTAACTCGCTACTAGAGTAGGTACGATACAAGTTGATAAACCGACACTGCAAATCTCGATTTTTGTAAATATGACGTCGTTTGTGACTTGAAACGTGCGAAAGTTCTAGCACGTTTCAAGAGTGTTAAATAAAATCACCCACTTCCAAATTTGTAGTGCATGTCTAATTATAAAGGTAATAGTAATAATATAACTAATAACTATATTATATTACTAACTACTTATCCTTACGACTAAATCTTCCTTGCGAGGACAACGTCAACATAATCTATTTGAGTCCGTTCTGAGCACCCGGAAACTTATTTTATTCTTTGAAACATGGGCAGCGGCGCGGCGCGGGCGGGTGCGACACAAAGTCTAGGAGCGGACTAAATTTTTACCTATTTCGAATTGCGGCGGCGCTCAAACAGTGTCAAATGCTGTGATACACTTGTTGCACAGTCTTTGATAAACCGCGGCGTCTTTGTCGGTAAATTATCAAATAAACAGGTACCAACACCGAACGACCAACGGTTAATTCGCGGAACGACAAACTTTCCCAATAAACCTTGAAACTTAATGCTTTGGCGATGAAGTTGAAAATTTAAGAAATTAAATTTAAGAAATTAAACAGATTGATAGTAGCTTGATGTGCGCCGTCTGAACCATAACTTTGGCGGGCGTAAAAACTGTTACTAGTCCTATAGGTACTCGACTCACTGTTAGTTTTAAATTTTGTTGAATAGAAGAATAATATAAACTTTGAAACATATTAAGTAGATACACATAATGTTTTAATAATTTTGTTGGCTACAATTTTAAGCACATACCAACCTAGTAACGTTAGATCTGCACATTACACTTATACAATACACAGTATGAACAATATGAACTTTGCTAGAAACATGCTAGGTACATTTTTGTCACATGGGAACATATTTGTGAGTAACACGCTACTTAGTAAATAGTCGAAATAGGTACAGCGTGTTTAAATGGTTGTTTTCCCGCGGTAGAACGATTTGCCATAAGGAGTAATTTCGAAGCAGTAAAAGTTTTTGTTTTAAATTAATAAAAATAATATTCATCAACTCGAAAAAGTGAAAAAAACAATAGTAACACTGGATGTAACTTGTAGGTACAACCCGCGCCGCACGCGTCACTACCGACAAAGAAAAGCAATGCATAAATGTTCAAACCAAAATAAGCTCTCGCACGTATTGACACGGCATAAAATAGTTTGCACGCAACAATACAAAAAATCACCGCTTAGCCGCCAAAGGAAATACCTATTTATAAATGTTCAAAGTAAAATTAGCTCTCTTGTGTACTGATAGGGCATAAACTAGCCTGCGCGCAACAATAACAAACGGAGCCGCCGCCAGTGCTTAAATTGTATCCGTGCGTCAGTTACCGTCCGTCAGGGTCTAGGTACTTACTTAGTTTTACCGCGATTCCCGCGAATTTCGTACGCGCAACACGCGTCATCACTGCAATGGATTGACATTTATGTTAGGGCTGATTATCCCGGGCCAGTGCCTTGGCCACCAAGAAGCCCGGATCTAACTCCGTTAGACTTTTACTTGTGGTCTGACGCCTCAAATAGGTAGGTACTTTTTTAGGAATTAAGTATGTGCAGAAAATCTATCCTAAGCCCGTAACAGTATGAAGGGAAAATTGTAATAACTTGTTGGATACCAGCTGATTGAAAAGCACGCGGGTCAACGGCTCCGCAGCCGTTCTGCTGTAGGTATCGGGAAGTACTATTGTTTCGTGATTCGCATGTGGAGGAGTAGATGCCGCCACAAGATTAACTACTGCAACCCAACTCTACGCATTGTGATCTACAAAATGACTATTAATTAATTATTAAGAGATACTGCTAGACCTAATCAATTACGATTATTTTATCTCAGTAGGTAATTTTTTTTTTCATATGTCTTTCATACGACGTTATTTTTACTGCACCCTCAACTTCCAATGGCTAACATTCATTCTATATCCAACGATCTTCACAATATTTCCATAGCGTTATCGTATGAATGCTCGCCTGACAGATGCTCGGAGTTCATTACACACCCCAACGTAAACTTGAAAATAATACATAATAATATATGGAGTAAAATAAGAATTTCGAGCAATTTGTCACAATGTTGTCCATCACTAAAATTAATTTCAAAGTCATTGTACTCACTGAGTGGTGGCTTAAAGTATCTGGACGTAATCCCTATATGCAGGGATATACCTGTCATGCCACTGTAAATAAAAGACCACAAAACGACGAAGTCGTAGTATTCACTAAGACATCCCTACGAAGTACAGTGCACGAACCCAGTTTTCATGGAGCTAACTGTCTTGTTTGCACCACAGATAATACCGTTATCATCTGCTTGTATCGCTCCCTCTCATATTCTAATTTAGATCTCTTTTAACCTAAACAGTTTAGCGTGCACTATGAATCACTACCACAATGTGGTTTGTATTGGTGACCTAAACATAGACATTAAACCTAGTAACCATGACCGGAATTCAGATCATAATCTTACACTTTCTGCCACTCTTGGGTTGCTCCCAGCGCACCTTCGCCCTGAACTGACTGACTGAAATAAATATGAATTTCAAGGCTGCAGAAATAAAGGTACCGATTTATATCTACAACGTGGCGAAGGATGTGTCCCTGTGTGACATCACTAATTATGTAACAAGTAAGTCGAACTTAAATGTCACGGTTGAAAGGATGAAGATGAGATTGGAAAAAGAATACAATTCTTTCAAAATTTTTGTGCCCAAAGAAAAGATACATTTATTTATGGATGCCGACTTTTGGCCAATTGGAGTTGCGTACCGGCGTTTTGTTGAATTTAGGAACAAAAGCGACTTACGGGTTGTTGCAATAAATACTAACAACTCAACATGACGACAACCAAATTAATAACATTCAATTGTAAAAATGTAGTTAGGTCAGTAGATTGTATACGACAACTCTGTCGAGAAGTCGATGTGATAGCGCTGCAGGAGACATGGCTGCTGCGGCACGACCTGTCTTTTCTGGGTACTATAGATGACAACTTTGCATACACGGGCACTACGGCAGTGGATACTTCGGTCGGTGTGCTGCGGGGGCGACCATACGGAGGAGTTGCCCTTCTCTGGTGAAAGAGTGCGTTCCCTGCGGTATCGGTGATCAGTTGCAGTAGTGTGCGTCTTGCAGCTGTGAAGGTATCGCTCAGTGATCGGTCTTTCGTCGTTTTCTCAGTGTACATGCCTACTGATTGCTGTGAGAATTTCGTAGAATTCACAGAGTGCTTAAGTGAGATTAACGCGGTGATTGAAAATAGCGGTGTCGAGTCAGCTTTCATTCTCGGGGACTTTAACGCACATCCTGGTGAACGGTTTACTAACGAGCTACTTTCGTTCTGTGCGGAACAGTTATGGTCGTGCGTTGATATGAATACACTTCCGTCGGACACCTATACTTATGTAAGCGACGCACATGGGTGCTTGCGCTGGCTCGATCACTGCGTAGTGACAGATGCCGCACTGCCCGCTGTTCTTAATGTGTCGGTATTGTATGACTCATACTGGTCGGACCACTTACCTGTTATGTTGGAATGTAAGTTTAATAACATCAAAATGCACATTATGGTGACGTTGCCGTATGCACATGTAAATAAAGTTGTCTGGGGTGAACGTGATGCGGAGCAAATAGCTAAATATCACGATTGTTGTCATTCAGAATTAAAACTAATTGAATTTCCGAGTCAATTTAGTCAGTGTGCAGACAGGATGTGTAACGATTCCTGCCACTTGCCTTTGTTGGATGAAATGTATGATAACCTTGAACATATACTTGTTAACGCTGCTGAATACAGTTATTATCATAAAAATAAAATTAAGCGTAAGGCTGTAACTGGCTGGAATAAGTATGTTCGCGACGCTCATGAGAGGGCTCGACTATATTTTAAGCTTTGGTTAATGCTTGGTAAGCCCAGTGCTGGTCCGGTTTTTGATGATATGTGCGAATCTAGGAAAAAATTCAAACGTAGGTTGAAGTGGTGTCAAGCAAATGAAAACCAAATTAAAATGGATATAATTGCTAAACACCACTTAAACAAAGATTTTAGTAAATTGTGGAAATCAACAAATAAATTAAATCAAAAGCCGAGCCTTCCCGTGGGCGTCGAAGGTGTACATGACCAGGTTAGTATTGCGGATCTGTTTCGGCGGCATTTTAGAGTACAATCGCCCCTCAACAATGACCCGCAGTTGCCAGTGCCCGATTCCGGGACCGTCTGCTCCGCGCGAAGTGTCACGTTTACTGCGAAACAGATTGCTGCCATAATTAAGAATATGGTTAGAGGAAAATAGCCCGGGCATGATGGTCTCAGTGTCGAGCACTTGCAGCATGCTGGGATCCACCTGCCACGAGTCTTATTTATGTTTTTAAATTTATGTTTAGGACATTCTTATTTGCCAGAAATATTAATGCGTACAACTGTTGTACCGATCGTCAAAAACAGAACGGGTGATTCGTCTGTGCTATCAAATTATAGACCGATTTCCTTAGCGACGATAATTGCTAAGGTGCTGGACAGTCTGCTTGTTAGCCAGCTTGATGATCATTTAAAAATAAACGATGCTCAATTCGGGTTTCGGCCCGGTTTATCTACAGAGAGTGCTATCCTGAGCCTTAAGCAGACTGTGCAGTACTATACAGCAAGGAAGACACCAGTATTTGCGTGTTACCTAGATTTGTCTAAAGCATTTGACCTTGTATCATATAATGTGCTATGGAGTAAACTGCAGCATGAGACTAATGTGCCCCGGGAAGTAATAAATTTGTTCAAATTTTGGTACGCTAATCAACGAAACCGTGTAAGATGAGCAAGCTCCTTTTCTGCCGAGTATAGACTTGAGTGTGGGGTGAGGCAGGGGGGACTGTCCTCACCTGCGTTATTTAATCTGTACATGAATAATCTGATCGATGAGCTTAGCAGAACCGGAATCGGCTGTCATATTGATGGCGTATGCATTAATAATATAAGTTATGCAGACGATATGGTTCTGTTGAGCCCATCGATCAGGGCATTAAGGAAACTGATTAACGTGTGTGAATCGTACGCTGAGACTCATGGGCTCAAATATAATGCACAAAAGAGCGAATTCATGATATTTAAAGAAGGCAGCAAATGCTATAACACAACTCCACCAGTTATACTGTGTGGCAGACCTCTAAAAAGAGTTGCGAATTTTAAATATCTGGGTCATTGGGTCACAGACGTTTTGAAGGATAATGTTGATATAGAGCGGGAGCGCAGGTCGCTGGCTGTTCGATGTGGTATGGTGGCCCATAGGTTTGCACGATGTACGGCTCAGGTTAAGGTGACGCTTTTCAAAGCCTACTGCCAATCCTTTTACACGTGCAGCCTATGGGTGGACTTTACCCAGAGGGCTTATAGTGGCCTGCGCATACAATATAATAACACATTCCGAATGTTGATGGGGCTGCCGCGTTTTTGTAGCGCGTCCGGCATGTTTGCCGACGCGGACGTTGATAGTTTTTCGGCCATCATGCGTAAGAGATGCGCATCTCTGCTTGGCCGTGTTCGTGACAGCCCCAATACCATTCTTAGAACGTTGGCTGATAGATGGGACTCTCCGATTTTGGGTCGGTGGATACGACTGCATGCAGTTAAGTAGGACTTCCCCAGGATCGGCGTGCCTCACGCAGCTAAGAATGAAGGCAACTAACACTAGTTTATAAGCTTACATTGTTACTAACAAATATGGAAGTTATTCTGAATTAAACGTTTTATTATTATTATTATTAAATCATGTTCTGTTAAAAACAAAAAATACAGCATGTGTGTTGGTAGTTCAGACACACATCGCCGAGTACCTGCCAATCATACTGTTCCTCCGGACAAAGGGTTCTATCATCAATAATAGCCCAATTACATCTTTCCGTTACAACTTGCTAGCAATTCAACAAGACTTTGAAAGTACTGATTTTGGTCCGGTGTTGAATGAGATGAACCCCAACTTGGCCTCGCAATTGTTTGTAACAATACTTCAAGAGGTTATTGCTACACATACCCAATGTATACGCATCCAAAGTAAGATACGTGTTATAAAGCCATGGATGACTCAGGGTTTGGTTAGATGTATACGAAACCGTGACAGAATGCATTACAGATTATAACAAGATCCGGAAAATACGATCCTTCAAAATAAGTTATAGAATATATCGTAATTACCTTTATTCATTATTAAAAAAACTAAAGCGAGCACATGATTAAAATTAATTGTAAAAGACTAGAAATAACCCTAAGGCTACTTGGAGGGCAATTATGGCTATTACCAACACTATTTCCCATGCGCAACCTCCCAAAGAGCTTCTTCAACTCACTGATGATCCCAAAACTTCAGCAAACCGTTTTAACAGCTTTTTCACTGATATAGGCCGTATACTAGCCTCACAAGTATCTCCTCTCTCAATATATAACCATGCTGTTAGAATCCCTACACCACCTCCACCTTACCGGTCTCTCGTCATACTGCCAGTAGATGAAGCACAAGTGGAAAGGCTGATCGGCTCTTTGCGCTCTGATTGTGCTACTGGCTACGACAATATATCAGCTAAAGTACTAAAACAATCGAGTTCCATTCTGTCATCACCCATCACGCATATCTTCAATCGTGCAATTGATTCTGGAGTCTTTCCCAACGTCCTCAAAAAAGCGGTCGTGCACCCCATTTTCAAGAGTGGAGACAGAACCAACGAAACAAACCACCGTCCAATCTCCGTGCTAAGCTCTTTATATAAGATCCTCGAAAGGATACTTAACAATTGTCTCGTTGCGAATATCTTTAAACACAAAATCATTGCAAATAATCAATACGGTTTTAGACCACGAGTCACTACGGAGGACGCTGTAGGTGATCTAAACAAAACATTAATCCACATCTTCCTTGACTTATCTAAGGCATTCGACACGGTATCTGTTCCCAACTTGATCTTCAAAAAGGAAACTCTTGGAATTCGTGTGAATCTTGCATTGGACTTTTTTAAAGACTACCTCTCTAATCGTTCTCAGTATATTAAAATCGACTCCACAAAGAGTGATGATAGATTTTTCGGCTTCGGTGTTCCGCAGGGTAGCACTCTCGGGCCCCCCCTCTTCCTGTAGTACGGCACTTCCAATTCCACAAGGCTGTATTTCAGAGCAAGTTGCTGATGGATAATCCTGGCTACAAGGTTGTGTCTATGCAAGTACTCTTCGTTAGCTAGACGAGAACACCCGGAGATAATGTGTCTTATTGATTCCCCCGGACGGTGACATGCCCGACAGATGTCAACCGTGCCGTCTTTCACAATAAATCTTCGGTAATTGTTCGTCATCATAACTTCGGCCATAATTGCACAGACAAAACCTTTTGTTTCTCCAAAGAGGTCACCGAAACGCAGCCAGGCTACGGACGCTAGAAGATCTACATCGGGTCCATGTGGGGACCGGAAAAAGCGTCCGTGAAGCTCCTTACTCTGCCATATTTCCATGCGATCATTAGTGTCAAGCACTACAGGTTTGCGCCAGTTCTCTTTAGCCAAGGAGAGCGGGGTGAGGCCCTTGTCCACCGCGACCACATAACGATGCATCCCCACGTCGGATTCTAGGAAATATTCCCTAAGACTGCATATCTCGCGATTGTATAGGGTCAATATTATTATTGTTATTATTAACGCTCCGTTAAAAGATAATTTGTTACATTTTAAACATTGTAGGTATTATGTTACGCGTAAGTCAGAATATCTCAACTTTGGGTGAGGGTGACATAATGTTTGTATTGAAGTCGCAATCTTATCGCTATAATAATAGAGGTTTTAGTGACAGATTGAGACTGAGATTACAATGCGAACGTTTTTTTATTTATTTTATTTGAGATGGGTTTACTCCTGACTCTAGTCTAGGTCAGAGGTGACAGAGACAAAGTCTACGATGGAGTGAGCTTACCCAGAAGAAGTTTGTTCACTTTAACTTTGAAGAGATTCGCGTTAAAAGTATAATTGCCCTCTTCTTCTTTTTTTAAAAAGGCAAACACTTTCAGAATGTTAAGAGTAAGTTTGACCCATAGCAAAAACATGTGTAACAAAAGCTGCTCACTCTTTAAGCATAGGATGATGAATAAAGTTTTATAATTTAGTTTTCCTTCTGTAGATAAGCACGCTCTTAACTAACACACAAGGAAGGATAAGAAATTACTTTCTTCTTTATTTTGTTACCATTTTTTTGTTTATCTATTACCAGTCCTTAATTTTCCCCATCATCGATTATGGTGATGTATGCTACTTTGACCTGAATGCAGATTTCCTAGACAAACTTGACCGTCTTCTCAATAATTGCATTCGATTCGTTTTCAACCTGCGTAAATATGAGCATGTCGCTCCGCATCGGTCGCTTCTAAAGTGGTTGCCCATACGCTGACCACCTTGTTTTCATTTCTTGAATCTACCTCTTCCCCCGGTTATCTAGCCCCCCACTTTGGCGGCGGCGATCTCTCGCGTCCGGCCCTGGTCCAGGCCATGGTACGGAGCGAGAGAGAATGGAAAGCCGTCACCTCCTTCTGCGAAGCAGTAATGCTCGCGAAGGAGGAGGCGGAGCGGGTGAGGGAGAGAGCCTTGCGCCCTCACGCCCCCACTAGCCGCCGCAGGAGACGCCCTGGGCGTCGGGAGTCGCCTGCAGATTCCCGGCCACCGTAGGCGCGGGCTTGCAGACGGCGAGCAATGGGTAGCTCGCCGCCGGTAAGGACCAGGCCCGGGTCGACGGCGCGTTGTGTTCCACGCGCGCCTCAAAGAGATGTCAGCACAAAGTGACGGGGTCCGATAGGGCCGACGCCTCAGGGTCGCGGGTTATTCTACAGAGAAAACCGTGGCCCTGGCACAGGCAACTGAAGGAACACGGGTGGGTTTTAGTCAGTAAAAGTCTGACACGCCCTCCCGCTCCACCCAGAGCGGGAGAAGTCATTTGATGATTTCCCACCCAAAAAAAAAAAAAAAAAACCCCCCACTTTCAGTACATTTGCGCCAACCACAATAGAAATCTTCGTTAATCATACAATCGTCTTCTTCAATGTCCCACCGCGCAGACTTCATTCACTCTTCCTTCTTCGTTCAGTATATCTCTCTGTGGAATGCACTCCCCCAAGAAATCAGGATGGCAACCAACCGATTAGCCTTTATAGTTAAAGTTCGTGAGCACATTCGCAAGAACCTGGCAGTATCATCATTACGGTAAAGTTTTCTAATTGTTTGTCTTATTTGTTTTTAGTATATTCATTTATTTATGTAAATTTATATGTGTTTATATTTATAGATAATTAGGTATATATATATGTATTATGTTTATAGTTTAGGTATCTTTATATTTAAATATTTATTCCCAAATGTTTTTTTTATAAATTGCACCTACTTATAGTAATAGTAACTGTCACCTATTCGGTACAGTAGGCAAGTCTAACACCAATAGTTATTCTAAAAAAATTCATGAATGTTTATTTCAGACTCTCTGTCCATAGGTCCTGTACACTTACAAAACATAGAATGAAACCTACAATAAAATACACATTATAACTAAGTCTCAAAATACACAGCACATAGATACAAATAATAAAATACCAGTGACAACACAAAAGAAACAACACATTAAATTTGACGAGGAGGAACTGTCCACTGCTCACAAGGCAATGTGCAAGCGCATCCAGTGGCACAGCAGTGGAGAGTCCCACCTGTCCACGAACACGCTTAGTAAGCTGTTGCTGCTGGACCTAACACGACTCAGCAGCGACGCACATTGCTTCCATATTAGAGCACGAAAGAATCAGTGTGCGCCTCCGCGAACATTGTCAACGCACTGCAGAATCGTGGTAGCCACACCAGCACCCTGAACGCGTTGTTGTATCGAACACGCAAGGCGCTGTATGCTCCTAGTGTGCCGTAAACCCTCAGGCTGCACATATATTGTGTTTGGCAGTAAGACTTAAAAATGTGTTACGTTCACTTCATTACTGCTACGTGCAAACCTACGGGCCAACATAATATTACACCGGCCAGCCAACGCCCTACGTGCCTTTTCCACATCTGTGTTCTTTTTTATTCTGATCTATAGGCTATAATTAAGAATTTACTTACAGAAAAACCTAACAACACATTGTTAGGTCATCTTGGATCGATAATTACAAAATACGACTATATTGACTGAACGGATTCTCATATGTGGTCGTCAACATGTTAGTCATTATTGTGTTTACGCTAACGCGCTTCACATTGTAAAAAGTACAGCCAACCACGCGTCTGTAGTAATTAACACTTTGTTGACCTTCAGCTAGTGTAGCGTAGTACGGAGTTTAAATAGAATAATAGCGGACTTTCTTCTGACGTGCGACCTCCTGGACGAGGTTGTAGCAATATTTGTAAAAAATGGACCTCATTAAAAAAAGGTTCTTGTGAAATTAAATTTCCATTAAACACACCAACAGTTTGTAGCTCTAACTCCTTACCGCCAATTATTATTTTTCACATCTTCTACAAATAGCGTTAACTATGAAGCTTTTCGTGTCGGTCTGTGTGACCTCTTGAACGTTCTTCACTATCTTTGCATAATTTAGAGAATTTATTTCGGAAGGTGAAAGAGTATAAAAAAATGTTTATTGCAATTACATGAATGCTTTACACACATAAGTTGGAGATCACCTTTTAAGCAAGGAGATGCTTGTGTCAGGTGATTCCGCTCTTCCACATAACAATACAACGAGTATGCATGCAATTAACAATAACATTTTTATTAAAAATTTTATTAAAATAAAGTACAATTTAAAATAAAAAGAAGAAACAAAAATACAAAAAGGAGCGCACTTGCGTGATGTATGCGAGTAAGTTTTTGAGTGTGTGTGTGTGGGAGGTGTGCGCGTGTGTGTGAGTGCGGAATTGTGTTTTATGTTAGTTTTTAGATTTCAGTTTAGGTATAGGTTTGCCCTGCGACAATGTCTTGGGATAGGAAGAATCCAGGCACAGATTCCTCCACTATCGATTTTGATAACGGGTACTACTCGTATTAATATCAAAACAGATTATGGAAGCGAACAAGCGAACAAGCCTCCAAGCGAAAAATCTGGAGTAGGTAAAGTTTCCTTACAGACAGTAGGTCAGGGGTTAGGTAAAGGCTTTGAGTTGGGAATCTAAGAGGTTAAAAGAGCATAACCGGCAGAGAACGCTCCGCCCTCTCAATTTCAAAAATTTAATTGTTGTCCTTGTTGTCCCACCCCAGCATGGCAAACAGTAAGTAAAACTCGTTGTGCCAATGATACGTAGACTTTCCGCAGAAGATTCCTTCCGTTTTGGAAGTCCATATTAATTTGCTAACCATTTTCATGATCAGTTCAGTATTTATGTGTCAGGACAGGCGCTGGTGAATCATGATGCCCATGTATTTGGTATATTGTCAATCTTTGTCCAAACGCAGTCAGAATTGGGCGGTTGGCCCAGCAGTGGGTCTTAATTTGGAGTTGGAGTGGTTGGTATAAAATATGACTATGTAACCTTGGATAGTAAAAATAGCACAGACAGTCAGACGCTCGATGTTTTGACATATCACCACATCAGGAGATTACACCCGTGTGAAGCATGGGTTAGGTCGCTAGTCGGCGGACATGGCGCGACGTGTCAAACGCTGGTAGAGTGTGCCGCATGAGAGGCGCCGCGTAGTGCCCTCGCCTTAGAAGTTGCAGCCGACTTGTCGCTACCGGCCGTCGCTCGTTCGATGGTCGGAAGCGACGAGGTGGGATGCGGTGATCTCTTTCTGTAAACCGTAATTTTGCAGAAGGAGGCAGCGGAAACATTGAGTTAGGTCGAGACCACTCTCCAGATCCGCAGCAGATGTGCTGGGCGTCGGCAGAGGGCGGACAACGCCCTCTTTCAGCCCCCTTAAATAGGTCAGAGAGACGGTGGACATGGGGACGTCCGCCGCCCCTACACGAGGCGGCACTCTGAGGCAGCGATCCCCGACTAGTGCCGATCCGCCATTGCAGGCTGGCACTAGCCGGGGCTTACAGGACCTGCACAAGTTCCAATGATTCCGGTGCATGTGTGGGAAGGGAACACCGGGTAGTTTTTAGTCAGAAGAGTCTGTCAGCCCCTCTGCCCGCCAGGGCGAAGGACATCCATGGGGATTTTCCACCCCGGAACAAAAGAAAAACGGTAGTCCTAACTAATATTCTAAATGCGAAAGCAAGTTTGTTTGTTCGTAAACTCCTGAACAGATTTGGATGAAATTTGGCACACAGATAGACCATGATCTTGGTAAGGACATAGGCTACTTTTCATCCTGGATCGCAGACAAAATCGTAGGCAACAGCTAGTTTGAATATAAAATGAATTTCTTGTTAAATCTTACATAATATTTAGTACTCGACAGCCACTTACATATATGGGAGCAAAAGTAGTTACTCTTCAATTTAAACGTATTTCTAGAACTCGCCGAATATATTTTGTTTAAATTTACCTAACTTGGCAACAAACATTATACAACCCACCACATTTGTTTGTTTTTAAGTAGCCAATAAGTGAGAGAAACTGGATTTTAGTTTTTTCCCAAAGACCCGTTTTTAAACATTTATGTATTGTCCTAACAATAACCGGTGTCTCGTTTTTGTAAATTGCGCTTGCTCATCATAATGTGAACAGATAAGACTAGTTTAACAACGTTATACTCTTGAACGACCAGTTTTGTGAGTGTGTTCTATGACTAAGATCAAGTTCAAAACAAGTTTTAAACGTAAACAATACATGCGTCATTAACTGATGGAGTTTGGCCATCAACGCTATTAGCATTAGATGTTTTCAGATAATCAAAAGTTAAAATGACCAGGGGTTTTTCACATATTTCCTAACTCTATGTAAATATTGTTTTCCCAATGTCCCCAAATTATTCACTATCATCAGTCTGACGCATTGACAGACAAAACAAGAAACTAAAAAAAAACAAAGATCAGGGGTGCCCGTTTAACCGGTGAATTTATATCGAATTTCACTAAGCGAGAATTTGGCGAGCTATGTATTCCCTAATTTTATTCCGCCTTTTTAAACCCAGTTCAAGAGCAGTCAGTGTCAATATTCCACAACAATTTTGACACTGACAGCTCTTGAACGCGTTTTAAATGTTCTGAAAGCGTTCAGTTTCATTGGTGAAATTCACCCTTAGTCGATTCATCAATTGTTTCATTTGGTCACACAAAGATTGGACGAACTTTTATTTCTTCGATAAACCATTTGTAATTTTTCTACCAGCCCGAATTCGTCCAAGAGCGAGCAAAGCGAACAGCGTAACTTGGGACTCCCCGACACGTAGAGATAAAGTTCAAAGGGGATATCATGCTAAAGTGATGAGCGAAGTGCGTGCAATGAGAGTGAACAAAGCCCCCAACAGGCTTCATTCGCCCGCACTTCGCTTTAGGTTTCTTTAAAACCATCAAACAGAAATAAGAGGTGCGAGAGATTTTGCTTAGAAATTGCAAATGAATTAATGTAATTATGCAGCCTATTTGATACGATGATACATTATTCGTGAATGTGGGTTTTACGGCAAATGAGCAATCTAACAAATGTAAAGGGGCCATTTGACCTAAATAAAGCAAGTGGTCAGCAGACCATGGGGGATTTTGTATGAACCCCGTCCCCGCCCTACAACAGCCATGGGATACATGTCAATTTGTTCATTGGGACCCAAAAAAGCCTTAAGTGCCTGTATTTGTTGCAAAACTATTGGGTTTATTTATAATGAACAAATTCTTTTCGGCAAAAATGAATTTGTTTAAAATAAAAATAAAACACATACAAAAACCATATTTCTCGTAAACAAATGACGATTCTATATGACGCGATGACAACGCAGCAACAGCCGGGGAAGAAGCCGAAGAAACTGAGGTACCCGCCGCTGGTAGTAGAGCGGCTACCCAACTGGGCTACCCACTTCCGGGCCATCGCTGCCAAGCTGGGCCAGTGTTTAAGGTAATTATTTTAGTAAATATACCTATTAACTCATTAGTACAGCATTAAGCATGTCAAACGACACACTACTAGCTTAAGTTAAGCCCTGATTTATACTGTGTGCCAAACAAAACCGAGCTAGTCCAAAGAGTCAAGCTTGACGTGCTCTTGACTGTACTAACAATTACATTTAGTCGTCTATGAAAATATTATCAAGCATTTGTGCTGGTACATTAAAGTCAATATATTGCCCTAACCTCATAAACCATACAAAGGATATTATGTGCGCCCAACTTCCCACAGTGCGATTGCCGGGAAGGCAAGTGCAGTACCAATAAGCAATAGCATGTCTGCCAGCCAAATCCCGGTCTATTAAAATATAACTATAATAAATACAAAAACGGACATGGCGAGACCGAATAAAAAAAAAACCTTACCTACCTTATGTAAAAACATTATTAAGATCGCCATATTCCAATCCTTTTTATTGTACAATAAGTAGATGTGTTTGTAAAAAAGAAAATATGTATATTAAAACTTTTTTTTAACGTGTGGTAATTCTCATGAATGTCCTCCACCCTGGGGTAGCTGGAGGGGTCTGTCAGACTCTTACTGACTAAAACCACACGGTGTTCTGCTGTTACCTGTATCCGTGTGCTGGAGTGCTTACTTGATTCCTCTCATTATAAAACCTAAACCTCACGTTTCTCAAGGACGTCGCCATAGTAAAAAATCATCTATCCTACTAGACGCTTCAAATTAAACTTATTTTAAATCTGTTGGACGTTTCTTCCCATCATTCTTTAGGGAATTAAATCGTTCTGCCCAGGTATAACAAATATGCGTAGCGGCGGAGTAGCGACCGCCTAAATCAAAACGGGGACGTCACGTTGAGTTGGTCAGTGCAGCGTATGTCGCTTACGTTGTGAAAAATTCATTCCATTCATTGAATTTCCGACAGATGAGAAACACTACTTAGACTGTGTGAGCAATGTTGCTAAAAAGAAAAATACTGTCGAAACCAGAGATCGATAGCACGTATTTTACTTCGTGGATAGAACGATAGAAGATATGCACACAATAGATATAGGAGGAACTTGTTTCATTTTTTGGCAAGGAATAAAAGCAACATTTCAAAATGAAATTAGCTTTTCTTGGCTGATTACGCATAATATATATTACGTATTGTTCGCAATTTCAAATAGACATCTAGTGCAGAATTCTAACAACAAACAATACCTTCCTATTAGGATCATACATACTTTTATGTTGTTAGAAACATGTCGAGCTAGAAAATCATTACGTAATAGAGACATATAATGGCTCCCACGGACAGGCACGACACGATGGCGCAACGCGGCTCGGTAGAACATTTTCCATGATTTTTCATAGAAACAGGGATGCATGTATTCAGAATCAGAATCTGAATTTTATTTGCTATGAATGTAGGTACAGGTTTAAGATATTGAAGGTACATGAATTATTAATCGATTTTTTGTATAAAAAACGCCAAAAAAGCAATAGCCAGTACATTTAAAAAAGTTATTACTAGCCAACAGGCACAAGCGCTCATAAGCGCCCTCCTTTTTGGCGCCCTTGGTATGACGTCATAGTTTAGGATGACAACAAACTGGATCTCAAGCACTTCTATAAATTACATTGACATTATTTTATTGTTGTCATAGACTTCGTCGACTACGTCACATTTGTTCTGACCAATGGCGTTGCTTTTGAAATATTGGAATTTCCCACAGTTATATTGCACTTTGCAGTTAAAAATGAGTTTCTTGTTCAAAAAGAAATCATAATCAAAACTATTGATAATGGCATACTTCTGAAGGAACATAGTATGCAAAAAGCCTTATTTGAACCACATGTATATTCCATATAGTTCCATCAGTGTCGTGACGCGCCGTTGTGTCGCGTCTACCAGTGGCAGCCCAGCGAGAGAAATTTTGTCAGATTTTAAACAGGTTTTTTTATTATTTTATTGGTAGCACTAGCTAATCTGGGTAAACCATTTTTTTTTGTTTTTATTATATATTTTTTGTATTTTAAGGGTTCCAGGATGTGTTTATTTGTTTGTTTAAGGAGCCGCGGCCGAAATTCATCGATACCTGGACCGCTGTCGTTCCTGAGATTGTCTATGATGTTACCAATTTCTGTATTGTCAGTAGGGTGCAAAAACAGTGAGTCTTTAGGTGGGTTTTTACCTTTAGAACTGAGGCATTTTTCGTTCCCAGTTGTCGCCCGCCCATCCAAGATGTTGGTTGCAAGGTTCTGCCCAACTGAGATAAAGTGCTCATTACATTTATTGATGGAGATAACGTCATTTCCTTTATATTTCAGCAATACTTGGTTGTCGCTGGTTCGTTTAGGAATACATGGCATATTTCTTTAATAGTCCGCCAGAGCTTTTTTGGTTCTTTAATATTACTTTCCAATTCCATCTTGTCATGATCAGTCTTTCGCTTACGCAGAATGTCATTACAGTAGTTTCTGTATCTTGAGTAAATAATTTTAAGGACATCATTTTTTGGATGCTGGTTGGATTGACCGTGAAGAATGTCTCGATGACGGATGCATCTAATAAGGCCTGGTGTAATCCAGGGTTTTGGAGTAAATTTCGAACGACTGATTTTCATTTTTGAGGTGTGTTTGTTTATGATGTCTGACAGGGTCCTGTTAAACAGAAGTACTGTGTCATCAACATTTGTTGTGGAGGTAACCTGAACCCAGTCAAGCTGACTTAATTCTTCAACTACCATGGAGTAGTCCGTTTTAATTTTAAATCTATTTTTGTTTTTGACTTTAGGATCGGAATAGTTAATTCCAAGCAACACTTAGTGGTGATCTGCTATCGAGGCCTTGCAGACCTGTGCGATGGTGCCTTTGAGTTTAATGAAGCCGTGGTCTAAACAAGCTTAACCCCGAGTTGGGTGAGTGACATCTGGCAATAGCCCATGTTCGGCCATCAAACATTGATATGTTGCATGGACGGCATTCGGTGAGTCATTTAGTAGGTCAATGTTCTTATCACAGACCACAATTACATATGATTGACTTAAATCAGACAATTTACTTAACATAACATTTGCATTCCGAAAACTATATTTCGCTGCTTAATTTTTGAAAATAACACTGAACTTAACCTTCATTAATCGAATACCTACTATGTTAAAAGGTAACAAAGTTTAGCGACCGCTTCCGTTGAAGATCAGCTACAAAGATGACAAATATAATTATGTGTTATGCTTAAAACGTCGTCAAATCAGAATTAAGTTTCACTGCCTCGTCGGTCCAGTGGTCGCAATCGGAAGCACTTCTGCTGAGCATGAGTAATATTTTTAATAACTTTAAATTTACTACCCTTTTCTCATAAACGCGTAGAGGTATTAAATTGAAATTGATATTAAATACTCAGATCTTATATACCTTCAGGTTTGTACGGAACCCTCGGCGAGCGAGTCCGACTCGCACTTGGCCGTTTTTTTTTTATTTAGTTTTATTGGGAAATCATCATATGACTTCTCCCGCTCTAGGTGGAGTGGGAGGTCGTGTCAGACTTTTACTGAATAAAAACCACCTGTGTTCCTCTGTTGCAGGGCCACGGTTTCTCTTTCGAATTTCCCGCGAACTAGAGGCGTCGGCCCTATAGGACCCGGTCATTTGGTGCTGACATGTCTTTGAGGCGCGCGTGAAACACGACACGCCGTCTACCCGGGCCTGGTCCTTACCGGAGGGCGAGCTACCCATTGCTCGCCGTCCGCAAGCCCGCGCTTTAGATTGCCGGGTATCTGCTTGCGATTCGCGACGCCCAGGGCGTCTCCTGAGGCGACTAGGGGCATGAGGTCGCAAGGCTCTCTCACTCACGCGCTCCGCCTCCTCCTTCGCGAGCATTACTGCTTCGCAGAAGGAGGTGACGGCTTTCCATTCCCTCTCGCTTCGTACCATAGCTTGGACCAGAGCTGGACGCGAGAGATCGCCGCCGCCGATCACCTCCGCGAGGACACTGTGGTGCTCCGCCCAAGCTGGGCAGATGGGATCCCCACAATCCCCTCAAAGAGGGGACTTACCGCCGCTATTGTGGCGTGCCCAGAGGAGTTGCACCCCGGCTTTTAGCCTCCTCGCACCACTCCCATAAGTGCGCGAGGGCTTTTGCCTCCACATTCAATGGCGGCAATCCGGCAAAGGAGGCTCGCCGCCTTGCAGGAGACCGTGCGGTATCCCCGGACCAGCCTGATAGCCATGACCCTTTGGGATGTGTTCAAACGGCAGGCTGGTCGTGTGGGCGCCTCAAAGAGCGCGCCCACACCAGAGCATGAGATCCTGTGTTCGATTCCGAGGTCGGATTTGTTTTTTGTTTTTTTCAATCCGGAATTTCTGAGTAGCAGCCTGGAGTCTGGATTTGTGCCCGGTTGATGGCAATCGGCTCGCCCTCTATCACATGGGACTTGAACTTGACTGGCGAAATTTGGGTGTACTGTAGGACCGGTACACCTCTGCTCAGTCCTTTGGGACATGATGTTTTTTGGACGCTACTTAAGGGAGAATTTTCTTAAGTTTTTTGCAATTGACAGGTCATTGTCAGGTTGTATGTCGTACTTTATTTTTTGCTTTTTGTTTTTCTTCTAACCGCACTGATAAAACATTATTACTACTTATTAAGATTTAATCTTCTCTTGAAAGTGATGATTTTTGGACGCTACTTAAGGGAGACGCGCCAGGTTGCCCGTGAAATTCAAATTTTCTTAAGTTTTTTGCAATTGACATGTCATTGTCAGGTTGTATGTCGTACTTTATTTTTTGCTTTTTGTTTTTCTTCTAACCGCACTGATAAAACATTTGTAACAACCGCACTGATAAAACATTTGTAACTTACTGTGTACTTATTAAGATTTAATCTTCTCATGTAAGTGACTGTGATTGTCTTAATGAGAATAAAGTTCTTTAAACCGATCTAAATATGATTCGCGATCATAACTTGCTTAATATAAATAAAAAAGCTCGAGGGACCCCCGCCAGGGACGAAATTGAATTACCTACATTCGGAGTTGAAGAATAGGCGTATGGAACGCCTATTCTTCAACTACAAGTGCAATTCGATGGAGATTAAGTTCGAATTTTTATTTTGACCTCACTATCGACTTTAGCATCCTCGAAAACCATGAAAACTATCTCTCTATCTCTTTATATCATATTAATAAAAGGGTACGTAGAGGGGCATAAAACCTTTTCCGTTACGTGACGATTTCTAAAAAAAAACTATCATTTTCACATGCAAGTATTTACGCAAGCTCCGTTAAATAACTTTGTTCAACCTTCGTAAAACTACTACAAACGGAGGGACATTCGCATCATAATCTCAGTCTGAGTCTATCAAAAATACGACAAATTTTAACTCAAGTTTATGACATTGATTGTCGCTAAGATGCGATTATCACTTGAGTTTCAACGTTTTTTTATAGACGAGAATTGGCTGGTTTTATATTTTTCAAACGTTATTGAATGATTGATCAGTGGTAGATCATTGGTTGATTGTAATCATAATAAATCTCAAAGGCTAACACAGAAACATCATCTACCACAGAAATAAGCATTTTCCATAGTTTTGTATAAATTCTTTTTCTAACATGACACAGTTTCTCTCGTTTTTTTTCCGTTATGTTTTAAAGGTACTTAAAATCATATACATCACTTCATCATATAATATAGGTACGTACACACTGCAGGTACCTGCTGTGCAGTGTAGATATTATTGTCTTCTCCGTTATCGGAAATTGATCTAGGGAATTTTTGTGTTTGGGGTTATAAAATGTTATAACGATTAGGTTGATGGACCTGAAACATCAACCTAATCACATTAACCACCCCCGCCGCCCGCCGGCGATTAACGAAAAGTGAGTAGAGCTAGCAACTAACCACATCGCAAACTATGCCCCATCTATTGTCGTGCTCTCTGTGTCCTAACACCTGCACTGCACCTTTGCGAGGCCAACGATAACGATTTCAAAGTGCCGAATTCTAGTCGAAGCTTATTTAAAACATACAAAATTAAATCATCGATACGACGAAGTAGAACTAAAAACGAGTTGGCAAGCAACGTGCGCGACGGCGTCGAGCGATTACTCGCTGGTATGCGTATTTACCAAGCGTGTGTCTCTCAGCGAGTTTTCTGCCCGCCAAGCGAGCGTCTTTGAGCGAGTCCTCGGTATTCGCTGGCGGTTTACGGTTTTGCGGTTTACAGTCAGCGCCCAACTACAAATAAAGCGTAGTCCAAATGCAGCGAAAAAATCGAAGATTGCTAGAGATAGATAGTTTCTCTATTCCTATATTTTCTCGACTAACCTATCCCTACTAAATACTGGCTCCGAACCAACATTCGTAACCGGGCGAAGCCGCACAATCGTAGATCTCACTCTGGCAACAGAGGGTTCGGTGGAAATTGCCACGGGGTGGCAGGTTTCTTAGGAGGCCTCCTGCTCCGATCACAGGTGGATCCGCTTCGACATCCAGGTCTCTGTCACCTCAAAACCACCACGGCGCAATCCGCGTAGCACGTCGTGCCACCTACACACGCACGTAAAGGTGAATACACAAACGCCAAATCCTACCGACCAATCAGCCTGACCTTTCTACTAAAGACGCTGGAAAGGCTGTATGATAGGGAGCTAAGGGACGACGCTCTGAAAACCATCCCGCTTCACGGTAACCAACATGCATACAGCTCGGGTAAGTCGACCGAATCCGCTCTTCACCTGGTAGTCAGACTGACTGAGACTCAACAAAGAGTTCCCCTTTACGAAAGCTATTAATGAGCGGGTTCCCAAACAATTTATCTTTGCTAAAATATACCAGATCTAGCTTCACGAGGATCGTAGGTGCGAGGGTTTGTGCCCTGCAGAGCTGCGTATCTTCACAGACGGATCCAAAACAGGTAATGGCACAGGTGCTGGAGTCTTCTCGGAGGACCTCAACATACGCATAGCCACACCATTGGGGGCCCATAACACAGTGTTCCAGGCCGAATGCATGGGTATTTCTCTGGCCATCATGGCCAGGAAAGTTAGGGACCACTCGATCCGGATACTCTCAGACAGCAGGGCTGTTTTGCAAGCGCTGAACAGCCACACAGTTGAATCTGGGCTAATATACGAGTGTCACCAGCGCCTTAATCAGGTGGGTTGCCTCAATAACATAACCATTCAATGGATCAAAGGACACAGCGGTTCGCTGGTCAACGATGCAGCCGACGAACTTGCCAGAAGGGGGTCAAGTGAGGCACCATTGGGACCTGAACCCATCTTGCCACTCCCTTTCGGGTACTTAAACTCAAACTCAAAGCATTTATTTAAAATAAACCAATTACAGGCACTTTTGAATTGTCAAGGGGTCGGTCAGTCAGAAATATGAAGCTAGTTGCCCATTCCAAAGCGAAGTAGGTACCTGTGGAGAAGAACGGGCAAGAAACTCCATGGACACTCTTTTAAATAATATGGTTACAGAAAATTTGTTACGTCAGTCTTGTTGAAATTATACATGTGAGAACGATGTAGAAAAAATACAAAAAAAAACGGAAAAAAAAACCGTGGCAGCCAAGAGATGACCAGTCCCCACTGACGGCGCCGGTTCACGAACATGACGTTTGGATCAGCACCATTCAGCTCAACCATTTTGAAGGGAACTTAATGATCCAACACACGCCACCACCAGCGAGACATTTGAGTGAGCGTGACATACTCTCAGCCGCCAGGGCACATTCAAGTCAATGACAGACTTGCCCAGCATAGGGTAGCTTTATAGTAGGCACATAGTGCTCAAACGTGTGCTTTACAATTATACAATATTAAAAGATTGAATTCTACAGTGCAAAGTGCTGACGCACTCGGGTAAGGAAACGCACCAGGGAACAACATCATAAACTATGGTCGGAACAAGGTGAGTGCAGGCAGGCTAGGGAAGCACTCCCTGCTATTGACGGCCAACTCACGAAACAGGTTCTCCGACTAAACAAATAATAGCTGCGTATAGTTACGGCAGCTTTAACTGGCCACGAGTCTTTTAATAAACACCTCTTTGTCATAGGCGTCGCAGACAGTCCGCTGTGCAGGGCCTGCATGGAGGTTGACGAGACAGCAGCTCATGTGCTTCTACACTGCCCGGTGGACGCCACATACAGGGCAAAGTACTTCGGTAACATAAGTACCCTACGCGAGGCTGTCAGTAACATCAAGGCGTTGCTGGCCTTCCTCGAGGAGCTGGGGTGGATCGATTTTCCCACCGTACGCAAAATACGTGCATTGTCGTGGAGTTGCGGACACCAGCCCGTATTGCCTTACCTAAGTGTTGACAAGACACCGGCAATGTTCACAGAGTGTGTACTACTATAGCCGTAAAAACAACAAATACTAATAAAATAAAGTAGCAAATTAAACGGGGGCCTCATACGTACGCCATACGTAACGTGTTTTTCAATTCGGAGTTATTTTTACTAAAGTATGAAAAAGTAGTGTTAGTATTGCATGCTGTTACGGAACCCTTCGTGTGCAAGTCCGACTCGCAACTTACCCGCTTTTTGTTTTTCTGTGTCTATGAAGTGTGTGCAAGAAGAAAAAAAAAGACCTGTATTCGCCACTACTACCAGTCGTACAAATGCCGGCTTGCGTGCACCTCTTTGTCGCCCTATGAGCAATTTTAAAGAATTTCTGCAATTTGGATCTGTTTGAGAAATCCTTTATGTTTGAAAATGTATATTTTTGGCAAGACATTTATTATCGCTGATACGAGATTGCGACTTGATTACCAAAGGTTTTTAGTACGAGAATCGGCATTCAGGTTTTTGAGGAGCTCCTGTTTATTGGTTTTAGCAACCTGACACACCCACGCAAATTTCAGACACTCTGACCAAGATTCAAACTAAGATTTTTTGTTTTGAAGTGCAGTTAATATCATGGATCTTAAAGATCTCGTTCATGATATACCTAAGTGAGACACAAAAGTTTCTGTAAAAAAGTGAACATACTACACAAACAATGGTGTTTTATACGGTTAGACGATTTTTAAAAAACATCACTGCAATTATACGTGGATGCGACGTTTATTTTGCTTTTAGAGAATCGCACTGTAAGACAAGAAAGAAAGACGCTGAATTCATGAAACTACTCCATTTTTGCAGATGGTAAAATAGTAAGATTAACAGGTCCGTGAGGGGAATAAAATGGGTTTTGCCGCAAGGGTTTATTTTTGGCCCTTACCTGTTACTTGTCGCCTTTCAAACATGGTGAGTTCATGACTCATGAGTACTCATAGCAGACTTAGCTGGTTTGTTTTGTCAAGTTTATTTTTCGAACTATAACTGAATCCTCCAATAACAGATTATTTTTCAGCAGTCTGTCAGATAATTGTTTATAATGAATAGCTATACAATTGACTTATCATCCATTGTTTGGCATAGTTATCTCATAAGTCGCACTTCCAGTTCGCAGCCTTCTGAATTCAGACGTCCTTCGGCAGACACTGTCACGTTAGTTAACTAGCTCTGCTTTCGCAAGCTATATCGGTGATTCCAGACTTTTTCGAAAAGTTCCGTGCCACCATCTAGAAACCTATCCCATCAAAGAAGCTGAAGAATGAATATTTCCTAAAATAGTAATAAACTTGTTTAATAATATGTGCTCTAGCAAGGAATTTTACCGCAACAACAACATCTCACCTTAAAATTCCTTGCTAGAGCACATAAAACTTGATTCGAGTCTCATAGAAATGAACTGTTTGGGGTCTTGAAGTTGAACCGACTTAATATGGGCACATTTCACAAAATTCTGTCTCAGCCGAGTGGTGATGATGCGAAGACTCTGTTCAGGTTCATGGCCCAAAGGTAATCCGTAGCAATGTGTATTATGGGGAACGATGGGACTGACATACGTATTGCGGTCATATATTTCCCTTATTAAGTAAAAAAAAACAGCTTACCTAGTTTGTGCTATATCAAAATTTTGCTGAGGAAAACTAAGTCAGGCACTTATGATAACGATGCCGGTTTTCTTTGTCATAAACTCGAATTATATTTATAAACCCATTGGAATAAACCATTTATTGGAGTGTTTACTTCTTATGTTAAGAGGTTAGTACTTAATTTATTTTAATGGTATGCTAATGTTGTTATCGATTTTTAATGGACCTTTGTTATTGAAGTCATCGTATGTTTTCTTACTTGTGGTTATTTAGCTAAGACTAATAAAGCTATAAATGATTTAGATTACGTCGGGGTTTTACCTATTTTGGTCACTGTTCCCTCGGTTGTTGCCTCGGCAAAGGTTAAACCAAACTTTGTTTTCATTAAACGTGAATTAGGGATGAAGGAACCGTGGTCTTCCATTACAATTAAATCCTTTCGCACTTATAACAATCTGTTTGGTGCCGGTGGCAAGTTTTCTCCTTCATCTTTATTACTTGTCACCTCAGATTTAAAAAAAAAAAACCTAGCCATACCATACCTTTAACACTACCCTTCCATCTTTTCTTTGGTCTGCCTCTTTTGAAGGAAGTACTGTGATTATGACAATTTACTTTAAAGACATAGGCTACTTATCATCCTGGATCGCATACGAAGTCGCGGGCAACCGTTTGTAATAATATAAATTTGAAAGTTACTTGTTTGTAGGTATGTCTGTCTCTCTGTATGTTACCTTTTCACGCGTAAATCACTAAACGGATTTCGATAAAATTGGTCAAGGAGATAGATGGCATCCTGAGGAAGGATATAGGCTACTTGAAAAAAATCTTTGTATACAAAATTTTGCATTTCTGCACTTAGGAATAAGAAAATTTTATTTTATGCTCTATGTAAGAAATGAATAAATATTATTTTATCGTTTGCGATTGCAGTATAATACGTACTTTACACCTACCTTTACATTATGACGCTCCGATTAAAGAAGATTAATTACTTTTTAAACATTGTATTATGTTACGCTTGTAGCACTGATGATAATGTACACTATATCAACTGATTTGTCACTTAACTGAAGTAATAAATCAGTTGATTTGTCTTTTGTCTTCACTCTTTTAATGAGTAGTGGTAATACTAGAGAATAACAACACTGGTCGTTAGGCTTAATCATTATAATTTAAATCGAATGTTAAAGATTATCATCACAGATGTCAATACCAATCATTGAATATTCACTAATTCAATGATATGTCAGCGTCCCCAGCCGCCGCCGTAGCCACCTCCAAAGCCGCCACCGTAACCACCGCCGTAACCGCCTCCGAAGCCACCACCGTGGCCGCCACCATAGCCTCCCCCGTAGCCGCCCCCGTAGCCTCCACCCCAGCCGCGTCCGCCCCCCCAGCTGCGTCTGTGGCCACCCCACCGGGACTCCTCGGGCTGCAGCGTCTCTTCAGCGTCCACTACTGAAAGCTGCGCCGGCGCCGCGTCATTGGGTACCGCGGCTAGCTCCACAGGGATGGCCCACGCGTATGCCACGCATGCGCTTACCAGCAAACCAGTACACAGCAACTGAAATAGAGAACCACACAATAAATATTGATTTATTGTTTTGACATTTAAAAAATAAAATAAAGCAGCGGGAACTCTGGACTTCCTAGATAAATGTAGATTCTACAAATTCATGTAAAATAAAAAAATGTTTTTATTTTAGGATCGTAATTACTTACAGTCTTCATTGTCGCGTATTCAGTGTGTCAATGTTGTTGGTGCACGCTTGTAGACAAGTATTTATACGCGTTGGACTCGCGTGCAACAACTCTGACTCAGCGAGGGTAAATAACCGCAGAGTTCGGCTCATTAATCAGCAAATTTTCGAAAAGATGGCATTTCTAACTTGACCACTACTTAAAAAAAAAAATAACCAACGTTCATCAATTTAAAATTTAATTAAATGTACTCATCACAATTTAGACAGATTTAAACAAATTTAATTTACGCCGCCGAATCAAATTGCATTTCTATAGCCGGATACTCGCCTTTTGCATGGGTTTCAGAGAAGGGTTTGTTTACGTTTTTATTGTACTTTCAAAAGTAGTGGTCGGTCAAACGTCGGAAAAAATGAGGCTGACCCTAGCCTTGATACGTAAGAACAAACAAAAATACGTACTTATCACTACGACACGTGTATGTACTAACGACAACATATTAAGCTATACATTTCCAGTTCTACCTGACTTCGCACTGTATATGCTTTTCGTACAATGAGAAGGCAGCTAATAATGGACATATAAAGCTTGCTATATCGTCGTACGTAGGTAAGTACGTGATAAATGATTGAAGATTCCGCGGATCGTCATCGGATGTACGAGTATGCATAAATAGCTGTGCCCACGGCTCCGCTCTTTTCGTATTATTTTAACTTTACAAACCAATGGAAACTTGAAGTTATATTAAGGAATAATCAGAAATTAATTAATCGTAAGAAAATACCTCATTGTGATTCATGGCCACTTTTGGGTCCCGGGTATTAAAATGTTTCAAAACCAAGTAAATTGCAACTGTAAAGTTTACAGGTTTAAAAGTAACACTTAACTATGTCTTACAGTAGGAATGGCTTTCATTGTGACAGTTCAAACATAATCGTTGCGTTATTTACGTTGTTGAGCAGACAATTTTTTCGACCATATGAAGCAATGGATTAGCAATATCCTTCAAAATAGTTCAGATCGTGATTGATATTGTGTTACGAATTAGTCTGTAGCAAACATTGTCAGTATCGTTCCTAGAACACGCAGAAGTTACTTAAAAATTAATGAATTTAAAAATTATTGCGATTTAACTTATGAATTTATTTTACAATTGATTATTTAATGTAAGCTTCAGATATTTATTTTAGTTGTATTATGATAGTATTAATGTGGTATGTATATAGGGTGACTGGCAATTAGTGACCGATACTCTAAAAAATGAAAAAAAAATCGTTTCTTTGAGAAAGTTTTTTGATAAGATGAGTAAAATCATGTGTTTAAGTTTCGGTTACTAATTACCAGTCACCTTATATATTTGATTACTTACATATTTTTTGAATAACTAACATAAATATGGATCATTGTGTCTGGCTTAAATAATAAATAAATTAAAATGAAATTAAATAACAGTTAACTTTTTCCAAGTCACCATTACTTTCTTCATAATTCGCCTTGCAATTATTGTACATCTGTAGAGATTTAGGTACGTGTCATGGCTCAGTTACCTAAATTGAAAGAAGCCAATTTACATATGGGTGGGTGGATAAGGGTCTCAGGTTAATAATGTGTCAGTGGGTGTTATAACAGAAGACTCATTATTACTGATTACTAAATCCAAAATATTTCCGGGCGAAATTTTATATTATTGTACTGGTAGGCATTAAAAATGGTCATAAAAATGCTTGTGTCTACAAGTTGCTGCAAATTAAATATTTTATGGTGGAACATGAACCTTCAGTAGCTAACCAATCAGTTTGTTTTCACAAAGGCTTTATGTAATTAGTTGTTGTCGATGAGGACTGATGAGCCAATGATAGCAGATACAATTATATTTAATTTACTGATCAGAGAATTATTTTGACTCTCAAAAACACTCATGGTAATTGTAAAGAAATTGCAGTATGTTATGTCCTTTACACATTTACATCAAACGCTCCGATAAAAGATGTTTTTTTTTTTTTTTAAACATTGCAGGTATTATGTTACGCGTGAGGCAGAATATGTTAACTTTGCGTGGGGGAGACACGTTGCTATAACCAATAAGACAGGCGCGCCTCTAAACCTGTGAGCCGATTCTCGTACTTAAAAAACGTTCGTAATCAAGTCGCAATCTTATCACTATGAAAATAAGAGGTTTTAGTGATAGATTGAGACTGAAGTTAGAATGCGGGAATTGCCCTCTGTTTTTTTTTGTAAAAAAAGTAACCCTTTCAGAATGTTAAGAGCAAGTTCTAACCTCAAAAACATGTGTAACAAAAACTGCTCACACTATAAGCGTAGGATAATGATGAAATTCAGTTTTCGTATACGCACGAGGAAGGATAGGAAATTAATTTCTTCTTTGTTTTGTTATACGAAGAACAACTTATTATCCATTATACTCTCTTCTACTGTCGAAAGAAAAGGGCAATTCCCGCATTCTAACTTCAGTCTCAATCTGTCACTAAAACCTCTTATTTTCATAGTGATAAGATTGCGACTTGATTACGAACGTTTTTTAAGTACGAGAATCGGCTTACAGGTTTAGAGGCGCGCCTGTCTTATTGGTTATAGCAACGTGTACTGTTGAAAGAAAAGGGCATATAATAGTTTTCATGATTTTACCAATAATAGCAAAAATAATAACTGTCACCTATTCGGTAAAGTAGGCGAGTCTAACACCAATAGTTATTCTAAATAACAAATAAACGTTTATTTCAGACTTTCTGTCCAGTACACTCACAAAACATAGAATGAAACATACAAAAAAATACACATTATAACTTAATCTCAAAATACACAGCAGATAAAAAGATTCAAATAATAAAATACCAGTGACAACACAGAAGAAACAACATATTCAATTTGCCGACGAGGAACTGTCCACTGCTCACAAGGCAGTGTGCAAGCGCATCCAGTGGCGCAGCAGTGGAGAGTCCCACCTGTCCGCGAACACGCTTAGTAAGCTGTTGCTGCTGGACCTAACACGACTCAGCAGCCAGGCACATTGCTTCCATATTAGATCATGAAAGAATCAGTGTGCGCCTCCGCGAACATCGTCGACGCACTGCAGAATCGTGGTAGCCACACCAGCACCCTGAACGCGTTGTTGTATTGAACACGCAAGGCGCTGTATGCTCCTAGTGTGCAGTAAACCCACAGGCTGCACATATATTGTGTTTGGCAGTAAGACTTAAAAATGTGTTACGTTCACTTCATTACTGCTACGTGCAAACCTACGGGCCAACATAATATTACACCGGACAGCCAACGCCCTACGTGCCTTTTCCACATCTGTGTTCTTTTTTATTCTGAGCTATAGGCTATAATTAAGAATTTACTTACAGAAAAACCTATCAACACATTGTTAGGTCATCTTGGATCAATAATAACATATTATGACTATAATTACTGAACGGATTCTCATAAGTGGTCGTCAACATGTTAGTCATTATTGTATTTATGCTAACGCGCTTCACATTGTAAAAAGTACAGCCAACCACACGTCTGTACTAATTAACACTTTGTTGACCTTGATATAGCCTAGCGTAGTACGGAGTTTTAATAGAATAGTAGCCGAGTTTCTTCTGAAGTGCGACCTATTGGACGAGGTTGTAGCAATATTTGTAAAAAATGGACCTCATTAAAAAAAGGTTCTTGTGAAATTAAATTGCCTTTAAACACACCAACAGTTTGTAGCTCTAGCTCCTTACCGCCATTTAATATTTTTCCACATCTGCTAAAAATAGCGTAAACTATGTAGCTTTTCGTGTCGGTCTGTGTGACCTATTGAACGTGCCTCAATATCTTTGCATAATTTAGAGAATTTATTTCGGAAGGTGAAAGAGTATTAAAAAATGTTCATTGCAATTACATGAATGATTTGCACACATAAGTTGGAGATCACCTTTTAAGCAAGGAGATACTAGTCTCATGTGACTCCGCTGTTCCACCTAAAAATACAACGAGTATGTATACAATTAACAAAAACATTTTTATTTAAAATTTAATTAAAATAAAGTACAATTTGAAACAAAAAGAAGATACAAATATACAAAAAGGAGCGCACTTGCGTGATGTATGCGAGTAAGTTTTTGAGTGTGTGTGTGTGGGGGGGTGTGCGCGTGTGTGTGAGTGCGGAATTGTGTTTTATGTTAGTTTTTAGATTTCAGTTTAGGTATAGGTTAGCCCTGCGACAATGTCTTGGGATCGGAAGAATCCAGGCACAGATTCCTCCACTATCGATTTTGCTAACGGATACTACTCGTATTGATATCAAAACAGATTATGGAAGCGATGATACCAAGCCACAATGTCGTCGTAGCTTTTTTCTTAAGCCGACTGGGACAGTACGAGCGACTAAGTACCTTGTTCTGCTACTGATACTCGGCTTTGTGGGGTCATCCGGAAAGGATTTGTGCTTTCTCAGTATAATGTGGAGTAGGTAAAGTTTCCTTACAGACAAAAGGTCAGAGGTTAGGTAAAGGCTTTGAGTTGGGAATCTATGAGGTTTAAAGAGCATAACCGGCAGGGAACGCTGCGCCCTCTCAAGTTCAAAAAATTAATTCTGACTGCTCTTGGACATAGGTTGGCACAACAATGGGCCTTAATTTGCAGTTGGAGTGATAAGTATAAAATATGACTATGTAACCTTAGATAGTAAAAATAGCACACACAGTCAGACGATCTATATTTTGACATATCACTACATCAGGAGATTACAACCGTGTAAAGTATGGGTTAGGTGTTTAGTCGGCGGACACGGCGCGCCGTGTCAAACGCTGGTAGAGTGTGCCGCAAGAGAGGAGCCGCGTCGTGCCCTCGCATTAGAAGTTGGAGCCGACTTGTTGCTACCGGCCGTCGCTTGTTCGATGGTCGGAAACGACGAGGTGGGATGCGGTGATCTTCTTCTGTAAACGATATTTTGCAGAAGGAGGCAGCGGAAATATTGAGGGAGGTCGAGACCACTCTCCAGATCCGCAGCAGACGTGCCGGGCGTCGGCAGAGGGCGGACAACGCCCTCTTTCAGCCCCCTTAAATAGGTCCAGAGGGACGGTGGACATGGGGACGTCCGCCGCCCCAACACGAGGCGACGTTCTGAGCCAGCGCTCCCCGACTAGTGCCGGTCCGCCATTGCAGGCTGGCACTAGCCGTGGATCCGCCGCCGGGACCGGAGAATCTGTACAAGTTCCCATGATTCCGGCGCATGTGTGGGAAGGGAACACCGGGTGGCTTTTAGTCAGAAGAGTCTGTCAGCCCCTCTGCCCGCCAGGGCGAAGGACATCCATGGGGATTTTCCACCCCGGAACAAAAGTAAAAAGGTAGTACTAACTAATATTCTAATGCGAAAGCAAGTTTGTTTGTTCGTATGTTACGCTTTCACGCCAAAACGCATGAACAGATTTGAATGAAATGTGGCACACATGTAGACCATGATCTTGGTAAGGACATAGGCTACTTGTCATCCTGGATCGCATACGATATCGTAGGCAACAGCTAGTTTGAATATAAAATGGATTTCTTGTTTTATCCTCCATAATATTTAGTACTCGACAGCCATAAGGGAGCAAAAGTACTTACTCTTCAATTTAAACGTATTTCTAGAACTCGTCGAATATACACGTTATACTTTTGTACGACCAGTTTTGTGAGTGTGTTCTATGACTAAGATCAAGTTCAAAACAAGTTTTAAACGTAAACAAAACATGCATCATTGACTAATGGATTTTGGCCATCAACGCTATTAGCATTAGATGTTTACAGAGAATCAAAAGCTAAAATTATGACAAGGGGTTTTTCACATATTTCCTAACTCTATGTAAATATTGTTTTCCCAATGTCCCCAAATTATTCACTATCATCAGTCTGATGCATTGACAGACAAAACAAGAAACTAAAAAAAAACATATCGGATTGTATCGGAGAATTTATATCGAATTTCACTAAGCGAGAATTTGGCGAGCTATGTATTTCCTCATTTTATTCCGCCTTTTTAAACCCAGTTCAAGAGCAGTCAGTGACAATATTCCATAACAATTTTGACACTGACAGCTCTTGAACGCGTTTTAAATGTGCTGAACGCGTTCAGTTTCTTTGGTGACCCTTAGTCGAGTAATCAATTGTTTCATTTGGTCACACAAAGATTGGACGAATTTTTATTTCTTCGATCAACCATTTGTAATTTTTCTACCGGCCCGAATTCGTCTAAGAGCGAGCAAAGCGAACTGCGCAACTTGGGACTCCCCGACACGGAGATATAAAGTTCAAATGGCATGCTACAGTGATGAGCGAAGTGCGTGCAATGGGAGTGAACAAAGCCACCGACGGGCTTCATTCGCTCCCATTGCCCGTCCTTCGCTTTAGGTTTCTTTAAAACCATCAAACAGAAATAAGAGGTGAGAGAGAGATTTTGCTTAGAAATTGCAAATGAATTAATGTAATTATGCAGCCTATTTGATACGATGATACATTATTCGTGAATGTGGGTGTTACGGCAAATGAGCAATCTAACAAATGTAAAGGGGCCATTCGACTTAAATAAAGCAAGTGGTCAGCAGACCATGGGGGATTTTGTATGAACCCCGTCCCCACCCTACAACCGCCATGGGATACGTGTCAATTTGTTCATTGGGACCCAAAAAAGTCTTAAGTGCCTGTTTTCATTTCAAAAACTATTGGGTTTATTAATAATAATGAAAAATCTTTTCGGCAAAAATGTATTTGTTTTTAATTAAAAAAAATCCACAAACAACAAACCATATTTCACGTAAACAAATGACGATTTTATATACAAATACCTATTTCTCAAACTGAAAATCATTGAGTATAATACCAGTGTTTAAGTTAATTAATATAACCTATTAACTCATTAGTACAGCAAAAAGCATGTCAAACGACACACTACTAGCTTAAGTGAAGCTCTGATTTATACTGCGTGCCATACAAAACCGAGCTAGTCCAAAGAGTCAAGCTTGACGTGCTGTTGACTGTACTAACAATTACATTTAGTCATCTATGAAAATATTATCAAGCATTCGTGCTGCGGGGCGAGCATGGGCGTACCCAAGATGTTTGTGACAAGATGAGATAAATTATGTCATGTCTTACAATTTGTCAACCATGTGACATAATCATACGGCGTAATGTGCCTTTTATTGTTGCTGACTTCATAATGTGACACAGTAAATTAAAAAAGTTTAAACGTCTAAAGCCATCTGAATATGATGCGACCAAACAAAATAATATGTATGTATGGGTGCAGTTCATAAAGTCAAACAAGTTTTTAATTTGGTGGGGATCTAATTCATTTTTGACACACGAGCGTCACGTCTTTCCAAAGAATTGGATTTACTCCCATCGCCAAAAAGTATTTTTTTTTTTAATTGAAATGTTAGACATGTAGATACATAAGTTTGAAGTACATAAATTGACTTTTCTAACAACATAGGGAAGTATTAAAATGTAGATACTTATTTTTATGTGAACGGGCAAACTACCCACCGTATTTAGAGGCTGCAAGTCCACGCGCAGTTCTTCACATAAATAAACCGTTGGAACATCGGTTGGAACTCCCAGTCTGGCAACTCGAACGGGTTTAAGGAGTCCCGAATGTTTCTCCGGAAGATTTTCCTACTTTCGGTCTTTGGCTTTCTGGCCAGAACAGAATTATAATAATTCACTTCCATTTGATGCAGTAATTAGCAGGAAAATACTATTTTTATTAATATAATTTCTATCACCACCTCAGACCGAATGTGATACATTTTTCATAACCATCTGTCAAAGTGACCTTTGTGACAAAATGGCTGCGCCCGTATTAGCAAATAGGACATAAAGAGTCCCAATTAAACGTCAAGAAGTTATGTTACATGTCGAGAGAATTATCTCACGCCACCGTGCTAGCATTTAAGACATAACGTTTTCATCGCCCAAAATGTGAAAAATTGCGTGACTCATGACATGTCACAGTAGGCCATGCTGGTACATTAAAGTCAATATGATGCCCTAACCTCATAAACCATACAAAGGATATTATGTGCGCACAACTTACCACAGTGCGATTGCCGGGAAGGCAAGTGCAGTACCAATAAGCAATAGCATGTCTGCCAGCCAAATCCCGGTCTATAAATTACAATATAACTATAATAAATACGTGAACGGACATGGCGAGACTGAATCAGAAAAAAAACCTTACCTACCTTATAAAAAAAACATTATTAAGATCTCCGTATTCCAATCCTTTTTATTGCACAATAAGTAAATGTGTTTGTAAAAAAGAAAATATGTAAAAACTATTTTTTTAACATGTGGTGATTCTCATGAATGTCTTCTACCCTGGGGTAGGTGGAGGGGTCTGTCAGACTCTTACTGACTAAAACCACACGGTGTTCTGCTGTTACCTGTAGCCGGGTGCTGAAGTGCTTACTTGATTCCTCATATAAAACCTAAACCTCACGTTTTTCAAGGACGTCGCGATAGTAAAAAATGATCTATCCTACTAGACGCTTCAAATTAAACTTAAATCTGTTGGACGCTTCTTGCCATCATCCTTTTGGGAATTAAATCGTTCTGCCCAGGTATAACGAATATGCGTGGCGGCGGAGTAGCGACCGTCTAACTCAAAACGGCGACGTCACGTTGAGTTGGTCAGTGCTGCGTATGTCGCTTAAGTTGTGAAAAATTCATTCATTCATAGTAATTTCCGACAGAGGAGAAACACTACTTAACTGTGTGAGCAATGTTGCTAAAAAGAAAATATACTGTCGAAACCATCGATCGATAGAATATATTTTACTTCGTGGATAGAACGATAGAAGATATCAAATATACATCTAGTGCAGAATTCTAACAACAAACAATACCTTCCTTTTAGGATCATACATACTTTTATGTTTATAGAAACGTGTCGAGCTAGAAAATCATTACGTAATATGTACATATAATGGCTCACACAGACAGGCACGACGCGATGGCGCAACGCGGCTCCGGTAGAACATTTTCCATGAAGTTTCAGATTCAGAATCAGAATTTTATTTGCTTTGAATGTAAGTAACAGGTATAAGATATTGTAGGTACATGAATGTTATTTTTTTTTAATAACATCGTTATAGTAGTAAAACAAAATAAAGTCCAAAAAAAAAAAAAAACATTTAAAAAAGTTAATACTAACCAACCGACGCGGCTCTTAAGCGCCCTCGATTTTGGTGACAATAAAACTCAGTTTAGGATGACAATAAACTGGATCACAAACACTTCTTTGTAACACATAATTATCAGTATTTTTATTGTTGTCATAAACTTTTACGTCACATTCGTTCTGACCAATGGCGTTGCTTTTGAAACATTGGAATTCATAGTTATATTGCACTTTGCACTTAAAAATTCATTTCTTGTTTGCATGCATGCTTCGGAAGGAACAAAGTATAAAAAGCCTTATTTGAATCACATGTATATTCCATAAAGTTCCATCAGAATCGTGACGCGCCGTTGTGTCGCGCCTATCAGTGGCAGCCAACGAGAGACATTTTGTCAGATTTTAAACAGGTTTTTTTATTATTATATTAAGGGATAACTTAAATCAGGCAATCTACATAATATAACATTTGCATTCCGAAAACTACATTCATCAGCAAGGTGTTTGAAAAGGTAATGCTGAATCAAATGTTAAATCATTTCAACACCAATAATATCTTACACGGTCAACAGTATGGTTTCACAAAGGGACGTTGTACGACTGACGCCGGTGTCACCTTATTAAAACACATATTTACAGCGTGGGAAGAGGCTCAAAACGCCATAGGAATCATTTGTGACCTCTCCAAGGCATTTGATTGCGTCGACCACGAAACCTTGCTCTTAAAATTTGAACATTACGGACTTGGAAAACTTTCGCTCAGTTTAGTAAAATATTATTTGAATGATAGACAACAGCAAGTCCAAATAAACGGTGTCAATTCACTCGGTCTAAAAGTAAAAATGGGTGTACCACAAGGCTCGATATTGGGTCCTTTCCTCTTTTTAGTTTATATTAATGATCTACCTCATTTGTTTAAAACCCAACCACATATGGTGTTATTTGCTGACGATACTTCGTTGATTTTTAAAATTAATAGGCGTGCGTTAAATCTTGACGACGTGAATGACGCCTTACTGCACATTCAAAATTGGTTCACTGCTAATAATATAGTATTAAATGGGAAAAAAACTAAGTGCGTAAGATTTTCTTTACCAAATGTCAAAAGTACTAATTGTGAGATAGTATTGAATCAAGAGAAACCAGAATTCGTCGATAAAACTGTTTTCCTGGGGATCACGCTCGATTCAAAGCTTCAATGGGGTCCTCATTTAACATCCCTTACAGGACGGCTAAGTTCAGCAGCATATGCTGTGAGAAAAATCCGTCAATTTACTGATGTAGGGACTGCGACACTAGTCTATTTTAGTTACTTTCATAGTATTATGTCGTACGGTATTTTACTATGGGGACGGGCTGTAGACATTGAGTCCATTTTCATTTTGCAGAAAAGAGCCATCAGAGCCATATATGGCCTCCGCAGGCGCGACTCTCTAAGGGAATTGTTCAAAGATATTAACATCATGACGGTACCTTGTCAATATATCTATGAAAACATCATGTACGTAAGGAAAAATCTACATCTTTTGAAATAGGGACCAATTAGTTCAACCAGGCTTCATGCTGGCTAAAGTAGACTCATCTTTCATGGGGTACTGTTTAAGATGTTACAATAAAATACCTCCCACATACATCAACTAAATGAAACCAAATTTAAATCTTGTATAAAACGCATAAGTTAGGGGATTACATTGCTGATAAAAATGCTTGGCTAATCGCTGGTCCTGCTCCTCAAGGACGCATTAACTAATTGATTAGCATTTGAAAATACTGTTGGAGCTGCTGAAGATTAAAAACAAGAATCTTTGCATTGTATAAACTCAATTTTTTTGTACTGTATAATTGCTATATGCCATATTATGTGAGTACTATGTACATGCTTTAAAGCTACCATTTACAGGGTACGTCTTTCATTGACTTGAATGTGTCCTGGCGGCTGAGAGTATGTCATGCTCACTTTAATGTTTCGCTGATGGTGGCGCGTGTGTTGGATCATTTAGCTCCCTTCAAAATGGTTGAGTTGAATGGTGCTAATCCATGCGTCATGTTCGTGAACGGGCGCCGTCAGTTGAGACTGGTCATTTCTTAGCTGCCACGGCGTATTTTAATTAAATTTTAATTTTTGAATTGTTTTCATTTTTATATAACGGACGCTTTTAACGTTCTGCATCGTTCTCACATGCATAATTTGAACATGAATGATGTAACCAATCTATTGTAAACATAATTTGATTTAAAAGAGTGTCCGTGGAGTTTCTTGCCCGTTCTTCTCCATAGATACCTACTACGCTTTGGAATGGGCAACTAGCTTCATTTTTCTGACCGACCGACCTTGACAATTCAAAAGTGCCTGTAATGGGTTTATTTGAAATAAATGCTTTGAGTTTGAGTTTGACATTTCAGTGCTTAATTTTTAAAAATAACATTGATCTTAACCTTCATTAATCGAATGCCTACTATGTTAAACCAGTTAAATCTTTCGTTCTACAAAAGGTGACAAAGTTAAGCGACCGCTTCCGTTGAAGGTCAGTTATAAAGACGACAAATATTATTATGTGTTCTATTTAAAATGTAGTAAAATCAGAATGAAGTTTCACTGCCTCGTCGGTCCAGTGGTCGCAATTGGAAGCACTACTACTGAGCATGAGGTCCCTTTGTTTTGTTATTTTGTGTGGGAAATTATCAAATGACTTCTCCCGCTCTGGGTGGAGCGGGAGGGCGTGTCAGACTTTTACTGACTAAAACCTACCCGTGTTCCTTCAGTTGCCTGTGCCAGAGCCACGGTTTCGCTTTAGAATTTCCCGCGACCCTGAGGCGTCGGCCCTATCGGACCCTGTCATTTGATGCTGACATCTCTCTGAGGCGCGCGTGGAACACGATGCGCCATCGACCCGGGCCTGGTCCTTACCGGACGGCGAGCTACCCATTGCTCGCCGTCCGCAAGCCCGCGCCTACGGTGGCCAGGGATCTGCTTGCGATTCCCGACGCCCAGGGCGTCTCCTGCGGAAGCTAGGGGCGTGAGGTCGCAAGGCTCTATCCTTCACGCGCTCTGCCTTCTTCTATACAAGCATTACTACTTCGCAGAAGGAGGTGACGGCTTTCCATTCCCTCTCACTCCGTACCACGGCCTGGCACAGGGCCGGGCGCGAGAGATCGCCGACGCCGATCGCCTCCGCGAAGACACTGCGGTGCTCCACACAAGCTGGGCAGACCTCCACCGTATGCTCCACCGTGTCCTCCGGGCGATCCACACAATGGTGACACCTGGGCGTTTCCTCCCACCTTATGCGAAACAGAAACCTCCCGAAACAACCGTGTCCGGTGAGGACCTGTGTCAGGCGGAAGGTGAGGACGCCGTGGCGCCAATCCAACCACTCCTCAAAGAGGGGACTTACCGCCGCTATTGTGGAGTGCCCAACAGAGCATGAGATCCTGTGTTCGATTCCGAGGTCGGATTTGTTTTTTGTTTTTTTCAATCCGGAATCTCTTAGTAGCAGCCGGGAGTCTGGATTTGTGCCCGGTTTAAGGTAATCGGGTCGCCCTCTATCACATGGGACTTGAACAGAACTGTCGAAATGTGGGTGTACTGTAGGACTGAGCAGACAGCGGTCTGTGTTTTTTGGACGTTACTTATGGGAAACGCGACTGGTTGCCCGCGAAATTAAAATTTTCTTAAGTTTTTTGAACTACTACAAACAGAGGGACGTTAGCATCATAATCTCAGTCTCAATCTATCTAAAATACGACAAACTTCATACATTTTCGACAAGTTTTTGAAATTGACTGTCGCTATGATGAGATTACCACTTGAGTTGTAACGTTCTTTATGTAGGAGAATTGGTTGGTTTTATACTTTTTAAACGTTTTCGAATTGATTGAAATCATAATAAATCTCAAAGGCTAACACAGAAACATCACCTACCACATAAATAAGCATTTTGCATAGTTTTGTATAAAATTCGTTTTCTAACATGACACACTTTCTCTCTTTTTGCCCGTTATGTTTTAAAGGTACTTAAAATTCTCCCCCAACACAAGGAAAAGATAATATTATTAAGCTTTTATTTGCATCACTTTATCACACATACACACTGTCTGTATACTGTGTGTGTTTAATTTTTACGGAGCGATATCAAAAAAAAAAAAATATATATAAAGTGATTTGTCTTCACTTCGTAGAGTAGTCTGGACTCTGTCAGCGGACGTTCTGTACGACAAGCGAGCGTCCCTGAGCGAGTACACTTTTTGATAGCTCTTGTCGCTGCGACAAAACAGTACCTACTCGCCGACAGTGTGGACAATTAATAATCAACAATTAATGAACATGTATCTTTTTTACTTACACGGGACCTTTTGTACTTACGTTTCTTGAGCGAGAAAATCGTTGAGTTAGTCGCATCCTCGTCGGCGGTGGACAGATACCTTATCAAATCCCGAACACGGATATGGGAAGTTAGTGTTCGTTCGTGTTATAAACATAGACAACATGTTGAATATGCAAAATATCCACTCTACGTGTAACTTTTTATGGGTTTTACTACAAATTCCAGAATAGGGCCTACAAAATCATCCAATTTACTACTAAATATTGGTTGTATCTGCGTTTAAATATGAGACATGGCTCCTCAGTCCACACGGATCCTCAACAGTTCATCGGAATTTCTAACATTGTTGTTTAACATCGTACGCCGCATATTTTTATTTTTATAAAATGTAAATCATTCGTAAAATTAAATAACGATGTAGTTTTGAAGACCACATGTTATTTTTAAGATGGATACTAACTTAAAATACCCGTCCTTTCCTTTTCAAAACATGTTGATGTGCTCTAATTGCTATATCTGGTTTTTTTACGTTGAAAAATACGTCGAAACACTACTACCACTACTTGTAGAATTTAAAAAAAATACCTGAACATAAATTTTAATATTCTTCGTTCAGACTGGTATATTTAGTTCGTGGAACAGACCCGTTCTCGAAGTAAACACACAGGACCCGTTGTATTGTTAAACAGTCTTACTACAGTACCTATAGGTTAAGGTAGATCATTAGCGTGCGTCAGTCAAGCAAGTACCTATTTATGTTTCTGTCGATTAAGATAAGATCTCTCAAGATAACTTTATACTTCCTATTATCCTGCTTGAGTATCAAGCAGGATAAAAGGACGAATAAACTCGATAATAATAATGATAATCTCGATGCACAAGCGTGCAAATAAATTACACTACATAAGATCATAAATGCGACATAGGTTTTTTTTCCAGTTTTGTTTGAGTTGTTTTAGAAAACTGTTGTGACAGAAAAGAAAACTATTTTTATTTATTTATAAGTAAATTAAAATGTTACTTTCATAGCCACTATTTCGCGCAGGAATTGTTCAGAAATTGACTCAGCATATTTTTGTTTCAGCAGAGGTACAAGTTCACTTTTTTTTCTGCAGTGTTAGATCCGTCTTACATTACCTACAACGTCATTTGATCACCGCAAACCAAAATCTTAGCACCGGTGTCTTCAGTCTTCGCAGTTTTCAGAATTGTGCTTCCGACTCCCCGTTTCCAGGTCAGAACTGTAAGAAGTATAGAAACTCTTGCATAGTTTCCGTGAATGTTACATGCAGAAATTGCAGCACACTAAAATGTCAAACATAATCGCAGTCAAAAACAGTTAGGGACTAGCGATGCTTCAGGCACCCATGCAGGGATGATTAACTATCCAAGCTGTGGTGTGCAGGGGGTCATCTAACGCCTGCATAGGTACAAACAAGATCTGCAAAATATTTGTTTACTAATAAAGTTTTTTTTTTTTTTTTATACTTTATTAAAAAGAACCAGGTTCTTAATAATTGATTACAATCTAGCCTATACGACTAATAAGCAATTTTAATCTAACTTAATTTGTTACGTGATAATTATTTTAAAACTTAGAAAAGTGCTGATTGAACATTACTCAAGTCCGTTCCACTTTCTTAGAGTCTGATAATTAATGATATAAACACTTTGTTCATGTGTTATTATGTGTGTCACTGTCACTATTATTTCTACACTTTACACTACACTAACTCAAAAGGTTTAGTTCGTTTTAGTCTTCGCACTATATTTGCTTGGTCTAACAGCTGAATTGCCTCGATGTTCACATGTCGATGGAGTCGGTGTTCATGGGCCTCAGCAAATTTTTTGATTATATTGGTGACGGGTTCCATTTTTAGGTCACGATGGAGGTCGTCATTTCTTATATACCAGGGCGCATTTACAATACTCCTGAGTACTTTATTCTGGAATGTTTGTATAATTTTGATATTGGTCGGCTTAGTACAGCCCCACAGTTGGATACCATATGTCCATATTGGCATAAGAATATGCTTATATACTAAAATTTTGTTATGTATCGATAGGCAGGAACCCCGTCCAATCAACCAATACATATTTTTAAAACGCATGTCTAGTTCCTGTCTTTTCTTTTTGACGTGCGCTTTCCAGCGCAGTTTTGCGTCAAGCGTTATGCCAAGGTATTTGGCTGTATTTGCGTATGGCACTTGTTGGCCATTTATGAAGATTGGTTGGTAATCACAATTCCTGTTGGTGAAATCAATGTGTAGTGACTTCGATTCATTCAATCTGATTCTCCATTTTTGTGCCCAGTCATGAATTTCATTTACAGCGATTTGTACCTTTTTGATTGCTTCCGTAAGGCATGACCCTGTAGCCATAATGGCAGTGTCGTCCGCGAAGGTTGCGATGGTATTATTTTCCAGCTCTGGCATATCATACGTGTACAACAGGTATAGGACTGGACCCAGCACACTACCTTGAGGCACGCCAGCTTTAATAATTCTTAGATCAGAAAAGGCATCCTCGTGCCTTACTCGAAACATTCTATCTGTAATGTATGCTTGCAAGATATCGGCAAAATCATTGGGCAATATTAGTCGTAACTTGTATATCAAACCCTTATGCCAAACTCTATCAAAAGCTTGTGCCACATCTAAAAATACGGTGGAGCAGACTTTTTTCTCTTCAAGCGTTCTCTCAATGATGTTTGTGATTCTATGTACTTGGTCTATTGTTGAGTGTTTCTCTCTGAAACCAAACTGATGGTCAGGAATTAGGTTTCTTTCGTTTATTATAGGTTTTAGGCGTTTTAAAAACAATTTTTCAAACAGTTTCGATAATATAGGCAACAGGGAAATGGGCCTGTATGATGAAACTTCGGTAGGCGGTTTACCGGGCTTTGCAATCATAATCACTTCAGCAACTTTCCATGGCTCAGGAACATGCTTTAGCACGAATGCAGCATTGATGAGCCGAGTAAGCTTAACGATGGCTTTACGTGGAAGGTGTTTTAGGATTTCTCCCGTAATAAGGTCATACCCTGGGGATTTTTTGAGGTTAGTAATTTGAATTTCCTTTGCAACTTCTTTCGGGGTCACAAGCTTAATTCTTTGGTCTTGCAGAATATTGGCAAACTGCAAGTTATCTACAGACCCGTCGTTTGGCTGAAAGGTTTCTTCGAGGTGATGTGCAAATCTTAGAGCTTTTTGCTCATTGCTTATGGCCCACTTTCCGTTATGATCTCTGATAGGGGGGATTGGTGTAATTGGCTTTTTGAGTAACTTTGTCGCTTTCCAAAGAGAGTATTGCGTTGTATGGTCGCTGCTTAACTGACGTAGGTTATTATTAAAAGCCTCGTCTTGAAAAGTTCGTATTTCTCTCTTCAGTCTTTTCGTAAGGTTATTCAATAGAGTTTTATCTTGCGGGAATCTAGTTCGCTGCCACCTTTTTCTTTGAGTCCTTTTTTCATGTAATAGGTCTATTATTTCCTTTGGGTAGGTATTTCCTTTAAATTTTTTCATAAGCTGTGGTGTGTTGTTCCATGCACATTGTTGAATATTGTTGTTAAACCTGTTAACTTCTAAAACGTTAACTAATAAAGTAACAACGCAAAACCGCACACTTAATTGTTCTAACATATTTGTTATGATTTTCCCCGTAAACGTTATGAGTAACAAGTAATATGATAATTCACATACAACGCAGTTAATAGATGCCCTCATCGACCTTATATGTGTATATAAGTGTGCCCCTTCAATTGCAACTCACATAGTATCGCAAGTGCAGCTACAATGAACAAGGTAAGTACCTTTACTTAATCCCAGATATCAGTGTTTACCTAATTACTGTTTTCTGCGAAGTGTCAATTCTGGGAAAGAATAAGTCACAGCCTCTCTTTACCGGAGGAAAGAATAGAATAGAATAAGCATAAAAAAGGGTTACAGAGTATGTTTTAGACATTAAACAATTTTGGTATGCATAAACACGAGAAATTTTCATACTACCTACAATAGGCTAGGCTTGTCCCGCAGGAATCTTATAAGATTTTTTCAAGAAATAACATTCAAAGCTTTATGCAGAATTTCACGTTACAAATACAATATTAAAGGATATTAAAACTACGTACTAACATGATTTATTATTATTACTAAATAGAGGTTCATTTGGGTTATTTATGTATTCTATAAAATATGAAATAGGACCTATAGCATGTAATGCTTATTTTTAATTAAAAACTTCAGTTTCAAAACATATCACAGTAAATGTCTTAGGAAATCATCCATAGAATAATGGATTTTAGTAATAAAATAAATCAAATTGATTTAAATATTTTTTAAAATATTTAAAAATGTAATTTATAAGTTTGTAAAATATAATAAAGGAAATAAATCAAATTAAATAAAATTAAATGTTTAATATGTATATAGGCATTACAAGGACAAACACGCCAGAGAGACGAACCTAATCAAACACCAATACGTTGAATTTCGTTTTAATAAAAACTAACAACTTAGACAACATAACACTTACAACACAACACTAACTAAGACGACGATATTTTCATATTCTATGTTTATATTTAAATTAGAGAATTGTTTTGTTTTTATGTGTTTTCTTTTCTCTTCTACTCCTACACACGTTGTCTACATCTAGTATATACTCTCCTATCGTAGATATGCTTTAAGAGATTTCTTTAGAAATAAGCATCACCTTTTTAAGTATTTTTCTGTTTCTTTTTTTCTTGTCTGTTTATGTGTGTACATACATGGTCAAATAAATTATAAATAAACATTTATTTAAAATTCCAGTTTACTCTCTTCGCTCTGGTAATCTGTGCCATCTTCGCTATGGTGAGCGCTGTACCGGTGCCAGCTGAGATGGCCGTGAAAGGACAAGAGGCCATCCCTGGAGATGATGTGCTGGAGGGGGCGGAGTCGCGGGGCTACGGCTACAACGGGCGCGGGGGCGGGGGCGGCCGCGGGGGTGGTGGCGGCCGCGGGGGCGGGGGTTACTACAGAAATCATGGACAGTATCGACACGGACGTTAAGACACACCCAAAATGGCAACATCTCGTTCGAGAAGAGGTCATCCGATAAAACAATGTCTATTTAAATTTGTAATAAATGATATTAATATTGAGTTTAACGTTTATGTAGTTTTTTTTTTGTTTAAATATTCAACGGTATATTATTTACGTTTTTAACAAAAAAAAAACAGGCCTGTTTATACCAGCTCAGTTTGAATTCAATTAGGAATGATGATTATGGGCAATGGTTGAGCTATTAGATCTTAAGTTTAAGATGTATTTTTTTTGTTTGTTATGAAACCTTCAAAGGTTTTTTATGTCAGTTATTTATTTTCTGGAAACCCTTTAACGTTGATTAAGGTTACAGTGAGGTGCTTCGAAAGCCGGTGGTGGGTGCCCTCATAGAGGTAGTTTAGGTTATTTGGCTCAGAAGAGAACAGTGGTTTACCATCGTTGTGCAAGGACTAGTAAGCTAGACTCTGCGTTAACGTCCGACGCACTCAGAACAGCACATACTCGGTATGTTTGCTGTCCTGAGTGCGCCGAGCGATTTTAATCGCTGTACGATTAACGCCACTGAAAGGTAGTCGCTGAATATAATTGAAAAAAAAAAGCCATCATTAAGGAACACTAGTTAACACTAAGGTGCATGTTAGTAGTTAACACTAAAATAAATGAAAAGTGAATTTTATTTGCCATTTTCGCTTTAATTATCTTTCAATAATTTAAGCGAAAATGGCCAATCTGACTCTAAATAATTTAACCCTAGAATACTAATATTATTTCATCACCGCCTATTAGGTACTAATGATCCCAGAGTTGACTTGGGAGGTGATTTCGCCAACAAATCGAAATGTTTTAAAACTTTACTTTTTAGTTTTTTTAAACAAACTATTTGGCAAGCATTCTTTCTACTTTCTTATACAAAACATATTTTGCCATCTGCCATATAATCTCTTCACCACGCCACCTTGGTTGACTGGTAGAGAATGCCTAAGGCATTAAGTCCGCCTTTGTACCTCTTTGGGTTCGAAAAGCATTAATAAATAAATGTTTTCAGCGAAACTCTGATTAGTCCATAATTTTATCTTAAGTTTCACACCTTCCTTCCACCTCACCTTCTGACACAGCCATAAGGAAATCTTTTATAAACAATAATAATAATTCCTCCAAAGGGAAGTGTTACAAGTCTTTAAGTCTTGTTCATAAACACAAGCTTTGTTTCAGATAAAAATATGTATGTTAAGATAATTATCTATGGACCTGTATCTCCTGAGAATAAATTGATTTATTATTATAACGCGCTGCGGCCCGCAATTTCAAAACAACCAAGAAAAATACTGCAGGCGGCTTTTCAGGCGATAATTACAACTCTAGGGTTCAGACGCAACGCAATAAGATTGCATTCGTTTCACTCAAAATACATGGATGTCATCATAGGCTTCATTTATTTGGCGGCGAAACTGAATGGAAAACGGTAGCACCTTATTTCAAGTTGAGAGGAATTTGTAGCCGCGGGAATTCCCGCCAAAATTCTCCGGGAGACGCGACCTTTTTATTTACTGGTATCTAGTATGTACGTTACACAATTAAGATAAAGTTCAATAAATAAGCTTCGAGTTCGTTACAAAAATCGCTTCCATTCCGTTCCGCGGTAATGTAAATTGAGCCTTACTTTGCGGCTCACGAACATCAGGGAAGCCAGGGCGGGCCACTAGTTAAATAAATAAGACAGTGAAACATAAAAATAACAAACAACAAGTGAAACCTGTTTGGAAAACGGTAAAGTATTACCCAAAAAATAATATTGATTGAATAACCTCTAAAATGGGAAAATTGACCTGACAACCGAAGTAGAGTTTTGTTTTTTTTGTTGGAAGTGCGTCACAATTTTCGTATAAAAGTTCCTGCCGGACCTAAAGCAGCATTGTACCGGATTCGCCAAGCAATGAAAACCGTAAGTATTTTTATTCACGAATAATACTTGAATGTTTTCAATTGATGTTCCAATAAACTGTGTATGTTTATTTTGAACTTGTTACCCTTACCAAAAAGGTGTATAATATCTAATCTGCCTTTGTTTATAAAATTATTTAGTAACTACAATGTCTTGTTTTACCATCTATAAAATAATCGCTTGAAAGTCATTGAACGAGACACAATAGAAGTTTTATTATTATTATGTCTGGGGGCGTTTAGTGTCCCGTAAAGTGTTGACAAGACACCTGCAATGTTCACAGAGTGTATACTACTATAGCCGTAATAACAACAAACACTAATAAAATAAAGTAGAAAATTAAATAGGGGCCTCATTTAATTACGTACGCCATACGAAACGTGTTTTTCAATTCGGCGTTATATTTACTAAAGTATTAAAACAAATTAGAGTTAAATATTTTACGGTGGTACGGAACCCTTCGTGTGCGATGCCGACTCACAACTTGGCCGCTTTTCGTTTTTCTGTGTATAAGAAGTGTGTGCAAGAAGTAAAAATATATTTAATTTCAGTACGAATTCTTCGCCCTGATTGGCGTGCACTAACTTGTCTTTTATAACGTCAGTGCAGGGTGCGCCCGCGGCTTACCAACAAGGCTACGGAGATGGTGGCCATGGCTAAGGGCATGGCTACGGGCACGGCTACGGTCACGGCTACGGCCATGGTAATCACGGAACTAGCCATCACGGATAAGCCAAAGACGTTAATGTTTTTAAACGTAGGATTTAACGTAATGTAAGGTTTAGTTCGTACTTCATATAAATTATTTTGTCACTACCTGTTATGCTTTAATTTACATAAACCTTTGAAGGGTTAGGCAGAGATGCACCTGTGTTACACCCAAATTTCGCCAGTTATATTTTAGTCTGATGAAATAGGACACAAGGCTATTGCCATCAACCGGGCACAAATTCAAACTCCAGGCTGCTACTGAGTGGGCATGCCATAATAGCGGCGATAAGTCCCCTCTTTGAGGAGTGGTTGGAGAAGCGCCACGGCGTCCTCACCTTCGCGCGGCGGCCACTTTGGCGCAGCCCTGGGGCACACTACCCTGCTAATTTCACATTTCGCACTGTACACTTTTTTATTTCTATTTTGATTGTTACTCTTATAAATTTTACCTGCTTTGTGTGCCTTTTAGTCTGTAATAAGCGTTTTTTCTTTCTTTCTTTTCGTTCTTCCGCCTGACACAGGTGCTCACAGGACACGGTTGTTCGGGAGGTTCCTGTTTAGCATAAGGTGGGAGGAAACACCCGGGTGTCACCATTGTGTGGATCGCCCGGAGGACACGATGGAACATACGGTGGAGGTCTGCCCAGCTTTGGCCGAGCACCACCGTGTCCTCGCTGAGGCCATCGGCGGCGGTGATCTATCGCGTCCGGCCCTGATCCAGGCCATGGTACGGAGCGAAAGGGAATGGAAAGCCATCGACTCCTTCTGCGAAGCAGTAATGCTTGCGAAGGAGGAGGCGGAGCGCGTGAGGGAGAGAGCCTTATGGCCTCATTCCCCTAGTCGCCGAAGGAGATGCTCTGGGCGTTGAGAGTCGCCTGCAGATTCCCGGCCACTGTAGGCGCGCGCTTGCCGACGGCGAGCAATGGGTAGCTCGTTGTCCGGTAAGGACCAGGCCCGGGTCGACGGGGCGTCGTATTCCACGCACGCCTAAAAGAGATGTCAGCACATAATGACGGGGTCCGATAGGGCCGATGCCTCAGGGTCGTGGGATGTTCGAAAGAGATACCGCGACCCTGGCACAGGCAACTGAAGGAACACGGGTGAGTTTTAGTCAGTAAAAGTCAGAGACGCCCTCCCATTCCACCCAGAGCGGGAGAAGTCATTTGAAGATTTACCACCCAAAAAAAAGGCTGCTACTGAGCAATGAATTATTGAAAAACCCAATAATTCTTTGCCTGATCTAGAAATCGGACCGAGGACTTCATACCCAACAGTACCGCTAGCGACCAACGATTAAATGAGCCTATAATTATCCCACTGCTTAGACACAGGTCTTGTCTCTGTGAGAGGGACCGGGCCGTAATCCACCACGCCGCAGCGCTGGCCCGGTGCGGGTTTTTGGATATCACCTGTGTTTCCTCAGGATGTTTTACTTCACCGTTTTGAGAGCAGAGGTTATGAAATAATTTACACAAAGTAGATTGAATAAAGCTTTAAAGTTCGTAGTGGAAAGTACGATATCCGCACGGCTAATGTCGCGGGCGAAGTGCTAGGGATTGTGACTTTTAATTGATGACACAAAATTAGCCGGTACGGTAGACCTTATTCATCTAGTACGAGTACCTACAAAGCTATTGTAGGTGAACAAGCAAACAAATGAAATCTGAAATACCGGATAATTCAATATTACATTATTGACCTTGTGACGTTTAATATACAGTTTTTCCCAGAAGTCGACATGAAGCCGGAGCCGGGATATCATCGTAATATTTACACAAAAAATAAAAAAAAGTTAAAATTTGTAGGAGGACAGGAGTTAAAAGACCGTCGGCACAGATAGTAAATTTTCTCGTTTCTTTTATAAATGCTGTAAGGAAACGTTTAGCCGACTGACCAAACGTGGTTACAAGTAAATATAATTTTAGAATATAAAATACAAAAGTATGTAGAAAAAGATATCAAGAATTAAAGAGCTCGGGTATGCCGCTTCTCTGGCCCGCAGTCTGCGACGAGGGAGCTCACGGTCGCGTAGCAGCTCGAGTTTGAAGCAGCATGCGTCAGCCGGTCCTCCGGGCCGAGGTCTGTCGAGTTGAAGCTCGCAGCAGCCTCACCATGCTCACGGTCGCGAAGCAGCTCGAGGTTGAAGCAGCTTCGCGTCGGCCTCTCCTCCGGCCTGCAGTATGTCGAGTGGGACCTCGCAGCAGTCTCTCCATCAGCCCGCAGCCCGTTGCGAGGTAGCTCGCGTCGGTTATTGTTTCTTCAGGCGGCGGCGTCTCACGCCACGTTTTTAGATCTCTATAGTACGTGTGGAACTCCTCTCGAAGACTCAAGTGGGAGGGTCGGAGGTGATTGAGTGAGTGAAACACTTTCACGCACACAAGATGTTCATAATAAATAAGTTCACTGAGTTTCAAAATGTTTATATTGAGGAGCTTTAGAAATACATTGACTGGTGAGTATCAAGCAAAGGCACAGAAAAGAAAGAATCAGGTTTCAAAATAGGTTATTTTGTTGAAAAGTAACGGTTGCCTTTTATAGGCCCTGGCAGAACTTCTAGAAGTGACTTTTTAGTTTTAAATCCAAATACTTCTTAATTGGTTATCGGCCAGGAACAATAAAGATTGCTTACAGTGATAACCTGGCTTAACACTAGTTTTACGTTACCTTAACAATAAAATAGACGACCTCTTAGCTCTATATACCATAGAAAAAGAAAAACTGACAGATGACAATGTTAGATACAAAATGTCACAACATTCAATTAAAAAGGAAAATAATAAGAGATCACATGAAATGAGATAAATGGATGTGGAAAATAGACAGAGGTAGCTATAGGTTTGCTTTTCAGCAGTACAACAACTATCAGATAAACAAATGTAAGTTATATGAGTGTCATACAATTTTCTTAAAGACTTTAGTAGGTATTGAATCATAGAAAGAATTGCTGTGCACAACAGCTACTCAGGTGTTAAATAGATAAATAGATAATAAGATGTGATTTTGGTGTAACAAAATACCACAATGCATGCCCGTTATTTTTAAAATAGATAGTAAAGATTTTGATCACCCGATTCCGGCTTGACGTCGACTTACGGGACACCCTGTATAAGTTATGCGTTCTGTAGTGGGGGTTGTGCGGTAGAGGGAGTGCGGGTCGATTCGCTGTAATCGCAGTCTTGTCCAAGCAGCCGTAGCGACCGCACGCCTAAAGCAGTAATACTGGAAACTGTGTTTCTACGAGCATGTACATACCCTTTTTTATGTTCCGTGGTGGAAAATCTGTCTGTCCTGGGGCTGACTAAAAATCACATGTACAGTAGCGCTCATAAGTCCATAGGTAATCTTTACGACCTTCTTCTATAAGTTGTTTCTAATTGAACGTTTTTGGTTAGTGACGAATGTTAAAAATTTGTTAATTTGCAGTATTGTGGTTATAATTTTCAAAATGCAATGAAATATAAATATTGAAGCGTTTTAAGGCGACATAAATGATGTGATAACACAAATGGAGTAAGTGTGAGTGTTATCATTTTATTTTTTTATATTTTACTAATTATAAATTATTATTTGTTTAAATCAGTGAACGATGTTTAAAGAGTTATAAACATAATGTTATTTATAATACTTTTTCTTAATCATTATAGTTTATAGTATTTTGTTTAGAGATGTCTAATAGTATTACATTCTTTGTTCTAGATAAATACTGTGAGTCTGTGGGTTAAGAGATGTGAGGAACAGGGAATCCTTGCTAGTCGGAGCGCTTGTTTATGAAGTGGAAAGCTTATTTTAACAAGACTTCACATGGTGAATGAATATGAAATTGTTTTTGTTAAATTAGTTATAAGTTCTCATAATGTAACCGTTTGCTGTTCCTTACAATAAAAAGTATAAATAAATAAATCCTCAATATGTAATCTATATTCACTAAAGCCAAATAAAATGTGAATTACTTAATGTAAACAAACTGCCCTACATAATCACTTATTAAAATCACTTATTTTGGAAACTAATGATGGAAGCTTTAATGTTTATGGTGAAATAAATCTACTAATTTTTTTTTGTACATTTCACATGTCAAAATAAATCGAATTGCTTCTTAGTTCCTTGATATAATATTGCACATCCTATTTGACTGAAGAAGTTATTATAAATAATCGTATCGGTTTGTTATCCATACTGATGTAAAATATTATTACAAATAAATATGTTTTCATTTTTGTTATCACTTGTAACGCTTCTTTTATTCTAAACCCTTTATTATATTGTTATTCTTACAAACCAAAATAAAAGATGGCAATAAAACTGCGCTGCATCTTATAAGATCAGAAACTACGCCGACTGCTTCTCAGTCCAACGCTTGGCGCCTACTGCTACCAGCTCATATTGAATTAACTCGAATTGTAGCAATGCCAAAACCGGCCAAGTCTCGAGCATAATGCGTGTCTAACGAAAGCGATGGAAACATATTTTTGTTTCGCATAGTGGGAAGCGAATGCGCGAATTTACGTCAGTGTGTGCGGTGCAAAACTGCGATCTTTGTGGTGTGTGTCGTTTAAACACATACAGTCGTACCGCGAGTTCACAGCAATACGACTCTAAAAGTGCCTATACACTTTTGAACGCTTACTGTACATATCCAACCTAACCTAAACGAAGACAGCTAGATAGCTGAGTGGAAGCCTTCTTGTCACAATCATGGCGTACAGCTGCCGACTAATTATGTTTTGTGTCCGTAAGTATAAATCAGCTTTGTTTTTTAGTTTTGTAATCGAGTTATCTTTTTCCATTGCGTGCACGTGTTTCTGTGACAAATAAATTAATTTTTCTGACTTTCAATATTTTTCTTTTTTCATTAATTAATGTAAAAAAAATATCAGTAGCGACATTGGCAAAACCATTTTTGATATGCTGTTGTTGTACCATTTTCAATAGTGTGCAGTCACAAAGGCCACAATGGGACAGTTCACAGTTATTTTACTTCTGAGAGCAACAACCTTTTTTTTAAGTAACGTGGTGGAAATCCTCATGGATGTCCTCTGCCTACTACTGACTAAAACCACCCCGTGTTCCCTCGAGCACTTGCACCTGGGGCTACGGGGACACTTAAGCATTTTTCAACGCAGCCCGCGAGAGCAGCAACCTAAAGCAACCTAACGACGAGAATGAAGATCATAATGATTTTGACAGACTTGTCAGTGGCAGCAACCCAACATCAACCTTATTCGAATGAAAATAAAGATCACTGTGACTAGGACATTGATCAAAGGTAAAATAACTGTGAAAGGGCTGTAGCTAAGTTTCTTGTACTTTTAGTTTGTCAATTTTACGACAGCGAAATTCTTCTTTTGTTCGATTCAATGGTCAGTAAGGAGAATACACGAGAAGCACAATAGCCACATGCATTGTAAAAGACATGAATCTCGTATGTATTACTGTTAAACTATCTATGGCGATGTATTTTAATTTTAAGAGGAATAACAATTTTAATAAAAAAATAGTGCCTATGTAAGTTTAATTCAGTTTATTCACGGACCGTATTTCGTTGTTTATTGCTTCGATCATCGCATTTCACTTAGAAATTAGCGTCCGTAGCCATGTCCGTAGCCTTTTCCGTATCCGTGGTGATGGTGGTGCTGTTTTTGTTGATAGCCGGGGCTGCGGATCTGCCTCGGGAGCTGGGGGGCGCCTGTCTCGTCGGCAGGTGCGACTACCTTGAGCGATGCGCTTGCCATAGCCAAGATGGCACAGACAATCACGGCGAAGAACGCGAACTGTAAATAAATCATCATAAATCATCAGTTTAGTTGATTTTTTTAGTATATGCGAAAAAACGAAGTTAAGGGTATACTACAGGTAATTTTTTTTTGTTAAATCTTTTCAAAATACTCTCCACAAGGCCTAGCCTCTATACAAAGTTTCATGCGTCTGTTCCAGTTTTCGAAACCCTTTTTCCAGTCCGCCGTAGACACCTCGTTTACAGCCTACTCGAACGCCGATCCAACCTGCAGAATTTGCTGAATCTCTTGATACGTAACTCACATATTGTTTTAGAAAAAAAAAAACACTTATATCACGTTTTCTTCCGTAACAGCCGTCAAAGGGCGACCACTTCTTTCTTCTTCCCCCAAACCAGCGATGCACGGGTGCCTTCGTCCATGAATGCCATTTGAAGTTTACCGTACGATTTGTCCACTTTCAGGCGACACTTGAAATCGTAATCATAGCGCGAAAATGGTCTCGGCGCAGATCCAGTTTTTATGAGACACAAAAATTTTAATTTGCTCGCAAACAATACGGAGGGAAATTTTGAAATTGGAACGTACCTATTTTTACTCACAAATAATCATATTTTCAAAATAGATTATACATAAAAACTCTTTATCGCAATATGTACTATTAATTTACTATGTGTTAATTAAATATTTATGTATTATACACATAACCCCTCCGGAATCAATTCTCTAAATAACGGTGAAAATCGCATCAATATCGGTTTCGAAGTTAAGAAAAACAACGCGGCCACACAGACAGACACGAGAAGTGACTTCTTATAATAGATTCAACGGTGATTGCGGTAGGTACTCTGTTGTACAGGTTTGCCACATTCCCACTATTAGAATACGATTAACGTTTAGATGAAAATGTGTGAAATTAGGGAAAAAAAAGTTGGGATAATTCTGGTGAAAATCAGTGGCAGTTAAAACCAAAGAAAGTGTGTGCGACGTGAAGATTAAAAATATGAAAAATTATATTCAAACTTTTAATTAAAAAAAAAACTGTTTTGAGTTTATTCATTTCAAATTGTTGAGGTTTCTTTTGTTTAGACTTTTATTGGATAATATTTATTAACTTATACACGTTCGTAGACAATTACATAAATTTTCACTTACGTATTTCATTGTGAGTTGGTTTTGCGAGTTCCCGTTGAACACTATTGGTTTGGTATACATGTTAGGCCTTTATATATCAAACCAAAAGGTCAATAGAACTGGTGTTTGTTTTTCTTCTAAACATGTAAATCTGAAACATTGTACTAATAATCTATTACGCGTGGTTTAAACAGGTTCTTATGAAAACAATAACAGTAATACCTACAGAAAATCATGGACGCCTTTCACATGACCAAAAAATCAAGTAATAGGGACTTGATACTTTATAACATATTACCTACCTGGATAACAGAACTACTACAATATATAAAACAATGGTTGATAGTGATATCGCATAGTTTTTATTCAGTCGGCGAATTTCTTAATAAGAAATCTTGTCAGTCCTAATGCTTCAGAAAAATATTGTAGTTATTATTTGTTATTTAGGCTACTTTGTTAATTAAGTTAACTACTTACCTTACAATTTATGTAATGTGTAAGTAGCATTTCAAGGAGAATGGGGAACTTGCATGTAATTTGGGATCCATTGATAGGGTTGCGTATATTATGGAAACTTATGAATAATTAAAGAACGACATAAGACCAACAAAAAACCAAATGTTTAGTAGGTTAGAGAAGTTGGGAGGGAAAAGATATGAAAGGTAGAAGATTATGACCTTAAATTCACACATATATCCCGTGGGGGAAGGTAGCATAGCATAGCATAATCAGCCTATTATGTTCCCACTGCTGGGACACAGGCCTCCTCTGTGTGAGAGGATGTGGGCCGTAATCCACCACGCGGGCCCAGTGCGGGTTGGTAGGTGTCACATATCTTCGAATATTTGGTTCTAAGTAATGCCAGTTTCCTCACGATGTTTTCCTTCACCGTTTTAAGAGCAGTGTTGATAAAATAATTTACACTAAGTAAATCGCCTGTCTGGTTTCAAACCTACGACCTACAACTGTAAGTCGCGGCCGTTACCGCTGGGCCACCACTGCTCTGCTGGTGCTGGAAGGTAGCACCTGCTACTATTCTTACATACCTACTCCTTTTGCTTCGTCCACGTTTATACATCAGAGTCATAAACGCGCGTTGCAGTACTACTTACTTGACTTTTTAAGGACATCAGGGTGTATTCCCCTGTCCATTAAAAATAATTCAGAATCGGAATAAAAATCTCTGTCAATGGGTAGGTATAAATAGGTTCCTTCTACATCTGCACCTAGAGTCTGACGTTTCATAAGTGCCCATGTAGGTTTATGTGAAATAAAATCTCTTTAGCCAGTTTTAGTAATTCTGTTTAGCCAGATAAACCTGATGTATATGAAGTACTAAGGTTTACTTAGCATAATTTAGTGGAAAAGTTGCATCGCTGGTATTTTTAAAACAGAAGAAAAATTAACCGTCGAAGTACTCGTCCGCATCTGTCTGTTTGTCCAGCAGAATTTAAAAGAGTTCCTTTTTGCAAAAACTCGTGCGTGATAAAATAGTTTTTTTACTAAATGCTTTAGTAAAAAAAAGAAATTTAGAAATTTTGTTACATAAATGGGTGTACGTTGCCCTGGGATGCCAAGTGTTTCTCGGCTGAATTTATCTGAAGACGGTTTGTCTTTATTAAATGACCGTACATTTGCGAGGAATTCAAACTTTATGTTTACCAACGTAAACTGCGCAATAATGGGCTCCAGGTTTGCCGATATACGATACAAATCTCTCAAGTCAGACGACTGAATGATCATGCTAACGGTTTTACTAATGTTAGAAACAGTAGTGGTGGCTAGAAAGGCTACTCTTTTTCCAAAACCGGTACATTTCTGACCTCAACGCATGATGAGCGAGAACTTTGCTCGTAGTCTTGGTTTTTCTTCTCAAGAAACATAATGTATAATTGTTGCACCTTTCTTTCCTTGGCCATTGTCTTTCAGTCTAGTTTAAGCTTGACCTCATTATACTTTTTAGTCAGGAAGTTCATTGATTTTTCAAGCTCCTGATATATTTTCTTAATCTCTTCGTTTTGTTAGTTTAGTTAGTTTCAGATCTTGATCCTGTCCCCATTCAGTTAAGAGGTCAACCGTTTCCTGATTGAATGCGCTGAAATCACTGCAAGGTGAATCTTCAACACGTGTACGCTTATTTATTCTGGTGTTTACATGTATGTCAGAGTTCACGTTGAGGTTGCTGTTGTACCGATTGTGGAAAGTGATGGTGTGTTCTTTTGACCGCAGTACGCACCCTTGACTCAAAGTTACTACAGCCGCTGATGTGATAGTTAATAATCTTCTTAAAAAGTCTCAGATTAGATAAAGAGAAAAAATACTCTTATTAAAGGTAAGGAGAACCTGCGCTTTTTTTTACGTTTTTGGTAATTATCAGGTCAGTTTCTGGTTGTACTCGTATGTTGTTCGAAATATGATTCATTCGCGAACGTAAAAAAATGAGTATTTTTTAAATTATCATTGGAGTCATTTATATAACTATCTAAGTTAGATTTCGCTCAAAAATGATTTCATGAAGTATTTAAACAAATATCATATTGAGTATAGGCTTATTTTATATAACCAATCAGTGGTTTTATGGGTTCTCATTATCGAAATGCCATTTAATAAGGAAGCGTAATATAACCTGTTCGGTAAGAGAATAATGACACCAGGTTGTTTTAAATTCATAAGTTAGAGCTTTAGCAGACATTCTACTTTCAGCATCGGCGACTAGCTTTTCGAAAGCTCGATACAGCGTTTTGAACACTACACTTTGCACATATTCGGATGCCAATCGGATGGCTATGGAAATCTGTGCTCAATTATACTGATACCGCGCTCAAACGCAGCGAGGCATTGATGAAGCGGCAAAGTCTCAGATCGCCGATGCTAACAGAAGCGCGTCTGGCAAAGCCCTTAATTCAAAACGAGAATTTAAACACTCTCATCGAGCCTTCTATAAATGTTCACGATACATTAAATGTGACGTTATTCAACTTGAAATAGTCACAATGAAAACGGTAAGTTCTGTTAGTCCTTTCAATTTAAGATATACGAATATGGCATACCATAACGGCACGCCTTCTTCACAGCATGCATCAGGAAAGTATGTCAATTTAAAGGGTTCGGTACGAACCATCAAACTGAACACCTTTCTCATTTTTAACGCAGCCATGGTACTCACTATTGTTGTTAATTAAAACATTACTTTCACTTTTTATTTTGTTATTTGTATTTTATGTTTCACAAACTGTGTCCAAATAAACTTTATTATGTCTTTTTTCCACCGGAACGATATATTAATCCCGAAAAAAAATCAACTGTCCCTTATGAAACTTCGATACCTACATGTTCCTAACCAAAACCTTCAATACTCTTTGACCACACCTTATCGATACACGCTGTACAACTTCAGCCTGTCTATTGCGTTGCGTTGCGTTTTTTTTTTGTGCGGATCAAACTTTTTTCATAAAATTAAAGGTGGAGACTGACATGCAACGTTTGTTTGTAATGTATCATTCGAGGCGAGCTTGGTTACAAGACGCGGCGAACGCTCGTTTTGAGCACCTGGCTCAAGAAATGGAGCGCCCATTTCTTGTTACAAAACGGCGATACACTAAACGCTCGCTTCGAGCACTTGACTCACCACTCAAACGCCTTGGTATCGATTCGATACGATTTTTGCGCAAGTTTTAAAAATGTCTTTTCTAATCGACTAACGCGTTTTGTGTGTGTAAATAGCTTTATAGTCATTCTCTATTAAACTAAAAGCCGTTCGCCACCGCCTCACACTAGTGACCAAAAATAAAAGACGACAAAAAAATGTGTCTTGTTTCAAGTGGTGTCATCGTAAAAAGTTTTCAAGTGGTCGTGCTATCGGTTTTGTTTACAATTCATTTGTTATCGCAATGTTGAAGTGTTATATATCAAAACAATCCTCGAGATTCGTGCTTTGAGATTAAGTAAAAATTTCATAGTGTTAAAAGTTTGTTTATGTTGATATTACGTAATGGATAAACACGATCCTTGCGCGGCCGGTGTTTGTAAACATTACGACAATCTGGTTTGATTTATAAAATTTTCTAATGGGAATTTAATTAGAATGTGGAAATAAGATACAAATTAGATATTTAACACACCAGCACCCTAATTGCGTAACACATTTTCGTAAACGATTACGACTAATCTGTTTGATTTTGACGGCTCAAGAACATTCATTGCGTTAAATATATTGTTGAGCAGAATTTTTATCGAACTTAAGAAGCAATGGATTAGCAATCTGTTTCAAAACTATTCAGATTCCGATTGATAGTATATTACGCAATTAGGGTGCAGGACAGTAAAAATACAACGAAATTACGTTAAAATATTACTTCTCACGGCGGACAGTATCGGATTCGGCATCAAATTACAAGGTAAAGGGTTGTTTATTTTGGTTTATTGTGCTACTCAAAAAATACCAAGTAAGGTCATATTATTATTATGGGCATCAAAACGAAGGTAATATAATCTAGTTTAATTATACATAGGCTTTATTACCATTAACTACAAAATAATTCGTAAAAATGTAGGTAGAAGTAATATTTTACACAATTTCAACCCGAATTTTTAAGTTTAACATTTTTTTAAAGCAATTTGTGATTAAGTTTTCACATAGATAGATTTTGTATAGTTTCAGCTATACACACGTATTTTATTTTGTTATACCTGCAATAGTTTGCTAGATATAGCTAAGTAAGTGCGCATGCGCGGAAATATTTCGTTTTGGCGGAAAACGTCATTTCTGGCGCGTAATTTGTTTACTGTCAAACAACTCAGGCGTTACAGTGGCACAAGCGAAATACGTTATGCTTGCGACGACGCGTCAACCTGCACTGACTATGATCAATGTTATAGAGTTTGGTTTCCGCACTTAATCCTTCAAGTGGACCATTGTACGTGGGCCATGGCGGCCGTCAGTGGTTATTTCAACAAGCCCACCTCCCTCCAGAAGTTGATTAAATCTCCTGGTCTGATGAGAAAATCTGTGTAAGGGTGTATCTGACAGAATCTTGATGCTCCGAAATTAATTTGCCATAACACACTTGGCATAATCTTCTTTAGACGAATATTTTTAGGGCAAAAAAATGTTTTTATATTATTTTTGTTTGGCCGAATGTTTAAATCTCCGAATTTATAATGGGATACTTTTAAGATGGCGGAATTTATGTGGCATAATTACTTTGGAAAATTCAACATTCCGCATAATTTCGTTTAACATATGTAACGTTTATTTAGAGCGACGATTATTTGGTACAATTTCACTTGGAATACTATGAAGAATGCAGAATTTCATTTGGAATAATTTTATTAGGCATAATGCCGTTACTATAATATAGCAATTTTAACGTTAAAATATAATTAAAATATTGTCTTAAAAAGTCAATATGTCGTGCTACAAAAGTTAGAGACAGAAACAAATCGGTGCAAAACCGACTCCACGTAGTCTTGTTTGTGAAAGTGTTTGTTTAGCGGTCAGGGTCCTGTGATGGTCCCCGTCAGCAGGCGCAGGCTATTCCTGTCCTGGCGTATTAAACTTCTGGTTAGCTTGCCATCTAAGGATGGCATAGCTTCCTGGACTGCCTGTAGCCCGGTGTCGAGGTCCACCAGTACTCCACTTGTGTGTGAGTGGACTCCTGTAGCCACCTGCGTATCTGATTGAAGGGGATGGGTATGATAGGTCTAGTTCCGCAGACTACGATGCTCTTCTATCCAGGTCGTCAGCTGCGTCAGTACCTAGTGATCCGATATGTCCTTTATTCCATTGCAGTGTCGTTGTATTGCGGTTAGGTTAGGATTGGAGGACTGAGGCAATGTCGGAGAGTAGGTATCCGTAGGTGGGTGTCCGTAACTCTCCTGGCTTCTATGGCATACACCGCATGTATGATGCACACATTCCACCTGGCAGACGGTGTTGAACATTCCTAGCGGACGGCACTGACTTGTTTGTAAACATACACTCGCAGTGCTCGCATCGCGCGACTCGGCTTGCTGCACTGAAAACTCGATACATTACAAACAAACGTTGCTAGTGAAATGAGCTTGACGTGATCCGTCTGTCACCTTATGCTAGGGCTTAGACAAATGATTAAATTATTTCGAATCGTTGAACTCCTTATGTTTTGAGTTGAGCTGCAAAATTACTGACAAATGCGTGCACTGACTGAACAGGTTCACTCAATCTGTGTGGTTCTTTCCTCAAAAGACCATTTCAGACATCATCCACATGGTCTTCACATGGTCTGACCAAGATTATGTCTGGACTTTAAAAGAGACTGTGACCTCTGAGTTTGTATCGGCCTTTCTTCTCACAAGTGTCAGATAGGAAACGCCGACCTCATCCAGTAAAAAAAAAATATGTTTTTACAAACCTACTTACAGAAATAAAATCATTTATCATTTATCTAATTGCTAGGGATTGACAAAATTGAAAGCTCACTTCAAGCTAATCTCTAAGTTTATACGGTGAGAATTAATCGACAGGCATCTTTGGATGCGCTCGTTCCACCGTAGACCTCACCTGTCGCTTATACCCTTGGAAATAGAGATCAATAATAGCCGGCTGCCATAAAACAAACTAATATTATTTTGTTTTTCCAGTTGGTATTGTTCACTCTGGTGGTGAGCGCCATACTTGCGCTGGCAAATGCTCAGTATGGACAATATGGACATGGTGGATATGGCGGGCGAGGTGGACAATTCAGATATGAGCCGAATTACGGACATGGCAGCGGCTACGATAACGGCGTGGGCTATGGTGGAGGCCACAGATTTCGGGGTTTTGGTGGCTACTACGGTCACGGTGGCCACTGAGCCGCAGTGGCGGACTCAGCACGTTCTCTTCCGATCGGTAACAACAAATTTGGGTTAAAAGACTATTTATGATGTATCAAGACAAAACCATTCTAATGAATCTTTATTCATCTTGGTAAGAACAAAGAAGTAACTAAGAACCTGTTGATGTTGGCTTTATTCCTATATTTGTATGGTATATGAAATAAATAATTTACAAACACTTGTTTTTCAACATTTGTTAGAAAACTGGCTCTTACTGCCCTGTTTTTAGGGTTCAGTTTCACAATTCAGTGTAATGAACACATGTGCCTTTTTTTTCTTAGCATTCCCACACCGAAGCCGGAAAGTACGCCACACATATTAATTTCAGCAAAAGCTCATGCCTTTTTATGCCAATTTTTTGTCGCCTGTAGTATTAGAAACTATAAACGCGCTGGCAGCGTCTAGAGTTGGCAGTAATTCTAAAAAAAAAGCGTGGTGCCAAAATTGCGTTATTTGCAGCCCGGAGTCTGGATTTGTGCCCGATTGATGGCAATAGGCTCGCCCCCTATTACATGGGACTTAAACATAACTGGCGAAATGTGGGTACACCTCTGCCCAACCCTTCGGGGAAACAAGGCGTGATGTTATGTTATGTAATAAACCAAACTTTACAATAGTTCAAAGGCTCCAAAACTTTTTATTAAATTACCTGATCAAATTGTATCAAGCAACAACATGAATGACTTTAAAAGTAAGCTTTTTAAATTGTTGAATGACAAGAGTGGGGCACCCCGGTGGTACCTGTATTGAAACCGGATGGAGCAGTTCGCCTATGTGGAGATTATCGTATAACCATTAACAAATATTAGAAAATTGATCATTACCCTCTCCCAAGAATAGATAATATAATGGTGAAATTACAAGGTAACAATTATTTTTGTGAACTAGACTTATGTGAAGCTTATCTTCAAGCACCATTAGACGATGACTCTCAAAAACTAGTTACAATAGTTACTGAGGAGGGGACTTTCAATTACTTGTATTTGCCATTTGGTGTGAGCACTGGACCAGGCTCATTCCAGAGGTTAATAACACAAAAACTAAATGGGTTCGACATAGTTGTTCACATAGACAATATATATATATGGAAAAACACTATCAGAAACAAATGAAAAAGAAAAAAGGGTACTACAAAGATTGAAAGAGTCAGGTTTAAAACTAAAAGAAAATAAACGTAAATTTTTCGAAGTAAAGCTACTTGTTTTTGGATTCGAAGTAAATAAAACAGGAGTTAAAATAATTAAAAGTAAAATTTAACCTTTACTGTCACTACCACGTCCAGAACATGTCAAGATGCTAAGATCATTTTTAGGGAAAGTAATTTATTACAATAGGTTTTGTACAAAACATGGCGATGACACTAAAACCACTGTATGATTGCTTGAAAAAGAATAAATTTCTCTGGACAGAGGAATGTGATAACTCATTCAAAGAAATAAAAAAGCACTAAACATACCATCATTATCACATTTTAACATAGGTTCAACCATAGTATTAACTTGTAATTCAGCAGATGGTGGTGTCGCCGCCAAATTGTCAATAAAAGATAAGAATAATGTAATAAAACCAGTAGCATTTGCAAATAAAAAGCTTAATTAAACACAAATGAAATACCCGATTTTAGAGAAAGAGGCATATGCCATAATATTTGGAGTAAACGAATTTTATGAGTATTTATTTGCAACAAAATTTATTTTACAAACAGATAATGAAGCATTAAGTAAAATCTTAGGACCAAAGTATGGAATACCAACAAATGGCAGCAAAACGGTTGCAATATTGGTCAATATTTGAGTGGTTTTGATTACGAAATTCAACATATTAAATCCAAAAACAATCCAACAGATTACCTGTCACGCGTAGTTCCCAGTGAAAAATGTGAAGATAATAAATGTTAAAATTCCGAATTAATAAATAAAACATATGAAAAGAGTACAGTTAATTACATAAATACATCAAACTTAAATGCATTGAATTGGAAAACTATGCAAAATGAAACAAAAGAGGGATAAAGTAACTTGCGACATCCTGAGATATTGTAGAGATGGCTGGCAACTACAAAATGATCAAGGTGAAGAATATTAACCATATTTCACTCGAAAGAATGAAATAAAAATTGAAAAGGATTTTTTGATAAGTCGGCTTACTACAAGATCTCATTACGTGACGCGCACAACTTTGAGAAATCAATTAATTAGTTTTGATTTCATTGAATACCCTGTATTATCATAAGTATTCTTTAAATAAATACAATAAAATCACCTTTACACAGTTTAATATATTTATTAAAAAAATCAACCAAAAGTTGTTTTTAATTTTAATAAAATATAATTCTTTAATAAAATATCGAATATTTCTTTTAATGAAGATGGTAGACGTTTGATCCAAAGATACAATGCCATTCCTACCTCATCACTTCCTTTCATTCCATCAACTTCTGACCACAAAGTAACAGAAGCCATCATTTGGCGAACGAGCTTGGTAAATGGTAGCATTATATACGTTCGGTTTCCATAAGTTGTACAGAAGTGACACGTTATTAGATGGCTTATGAAGTGAATACTTTTTGTAAGTCCAGAGTAATTCACATAATATTTTCATCTTCGTTAGCCCGAATTTTATCTTTCTCCCTGGCTTCTGGGCTTTGTTCTTTTAAAGATATGTGTTCTTCATACTTTAATTGCCCTGCAGCTAGGTCGGGTGAGCCTTGGCGCAGTTATATTTGTGACACAATAAGCATAGGTCCTTCTTTGGTTTATGAAAATCTAAATTACACGTTTATAGAAACGGGAGATTTGGATGCTGTTTTACATTTTTCTTCGTACAGTGCGTAAATTTTGGAAATAGATAAGTTGCTATACAAATAGTTTTTAGATGAGGTTTTTCTACAATAGTGTAACTCCATCATCGGAAATGACTCGATGTGTGTTTGATAAAATCTACATCTTCCTGCTTTGTTTTATTATGAGCCGCATACTTGCCACCTCTTCAAAACTAACCGAACCTCATAAATTCAGAAAATTCTTTGTTAATAGGGCCATTAGATATGCAAAGTAAATGCTAAAAACTAAAAGAATTAGCTTAAAGAATTTTTCACAAATCATAATATTTTGGATTTCTAATCTTAATACCTTCCTTCGTAAAGCAGTGTTTCTGGTGAGTATCGTTGGAGATGGTGACCCATCCGGTGAAGTCTAAGTTATTTTTATTAACTAAAACTGTAAATAATGACCGTCACTCGTTGTAACAGGAGTCGTTAAAATTATTTATGTTTGTTTTTGTCATAAATCACGGTTTTATAGAAATCATTAAGTGCACTTATTGAATTTTAACCAAATGCTGTTCTGAAGTAATATGCGTAACGTGTGTCTTAAAAAGTCATTATGTCACTTGGATGACCTTTTTATCCTAATCAAATGGACAACTCCATTTTTTTTATTTGATTAAAAACGAATATTGTACTATACCGACTTTCTAAGAACCAGTTTAATCAAAATTGTAATTATGGACTTTAACGCTAGGTCATAACGTCCAAATTTTTTGCAAATTAAAGATCTTAACGACACGAGTTCAGTGGTATTTTAAACTGTACTTAGTGATTTTTTGTAGTTAATGAGTTCTTGCACTAAGCCGATGGGGCTAAAGGGTAGTAATTCCGAAAAAATAAGGGATGATGTAATGTTAGAATTACACAAGAGTCATTTGGGCATTACACGAATGAAAGAAATATCTAGGTCATATTTTTGGTGGCCAGACATGGATAAGGAAATTGAAAATATAACTAAAAATTGTGTAGTATGTTTACAGAATCATAGGAACCCATAAAAAACTAAATTAACCGTTTGGCCTCAGTCTCCTACGGTCTGGCACAGATTACATGCTGATTTTTTGGGACCACTGTATTCATAAATGTATTTAGTAATTATTTATGCATATTCTAAATGGCCAGAAGCATGTGTTATGAATAATTTAACGGCCCAGAAAACAATACAAGTATTTAAAAGTATATTTGTGAGGTATGGGTACCCATTACATTTAGTTACAGACAATGGTCCCACATGGACTAGCGAAGAGTTCAGGCATTTTTGTAAAATGGTGGGAGTAAAACAAAGCTTCACCCCACCATACTATCCACCCACCAATGGGCTGGCTGAGCGGTTTGTGTCATCTTTCAAGTCACATGAGGTAAAAATAGTAGAGAGCGGTCATACAGAATATGCTTGTAATTTATTTCTTTTTGATTATAGAAGTACATTGCATAAAACAACAGGACAGAGCCCGGCGAAATTAATATTAAACAGAGAGTTGCGTCTTCGATTTTCACTACTATGACCAAAATCAATCAACAATAAAATATATATTGAACAAATAAAACAAACAATAAGCAGTAAAAACACTTTCAAAATTTTTAAAATTGGAGAAAAAGTTATGGTGAAAGATCAAAGAAAAAACAGAAAGAAATGGTCAAATCTTAGTGGAAATCTTAGTACCAGGAGTTACATATACTGTTGAGGTGGATGGTCTTATGTGGAAACGATATGTAAACCAATTATTAGAGTGTGGACAACAATTATAAATGAAAAAAAAAAACAGGGAAGAGTGTCAGAGCATAGGAAAATGTACCCAACCCTAGTACACATACCAACTGGGGCATCACTAGCGCCGCCATGTTTAGAGAAAGGTTGCTTTTTAAGATTTAAATTTTATAAGCACGTTGTTATAAAATAAAGTTTAACTCAAGTTTATTATTGGTATTAATTAATTAGCTTGGAGCTTAAAGGATATAACAGTATTAATCTGTCAATGAATATTTAATGACAAATTAAAATAATATTTATGTTATTTTATACTTGTCTTTGAAATGGTTCTCCCATGAGATAATGATATTCTTTAGTGACACTTTTATTGAATTTATTATTGTTGTGTGTTGTGTTGTACGAAATTGTGAATAAGTTAGTTTTTGTGCTTTCTTTATTTATTGACATATTGTTAACTATTGTTTTGCATGAAATTGTGACATCTATTCACATTATATATTTTTTATGTTTCTATTTTGTTAAATTGACATTCGATTACCTAGCCTATTTTGTATGCCTTTTGGCGGGACATAGTAAAGACCATTTTTTATTATTATTTTTATGGAACGTGTTGCTTCTAACAGCGCCAGCGGCTGTCGAGGTGTGTCCGTGTTCTGTGTTTGTGACGTTGTTCACCGAAAAGATTAATGAGCACACCCACCTGTTTTTTTTTTTGTTTCAATAAAAATATGACTAAGTTGTTTAAGAACGATGAACGTTTTCTCCGTACTACTTTAAGTTTTTTTTTAAGTGTCGCATTTTACCTATTCTATATTTTCCAACAAGTGCACTGAAAGTCAGCAGGGTATTTAAAAGAAACTTATACTTCACAAAACAGTACAAATATTAGGTTAGTTAGGTTACTTACAGATTGTGTTTTTGAAAATTAAATGAAGGCAAGTTCATTTAATTTTCCACCATAAATAAATTATGTAAGACGGTTATTAATAATCCAATCTTGATCAATTTGTGGTTTTCATTATACTAATTCCAATGAATAAGGAAACATATAACTGGTTTGGTAGGAGAACAAAACCACCACCATTTTGTTAGTTAATAATTTATTGGCAAAACTAGAATGTTGACCTCCAACTTGTGCCTATAAATGTTCACCATAGGCCAAAATAGTGTTATTCAAGTTGAAACTAACATCATGAAAACTGTGAGTAGTGCTTGTCCTTTCAAACCATTTGTAATAGAGTTTAAAGTTGTTTTGTTTGTTTATTAACCAATAAATATTACCGTGAAAATTTGGGCGAAGGGAGCTTCTGTAAAAGTGTCACCATGACGACTTGCGTGGAGTGAGCTGTCAGTGTCATCCCGTCTTGGTCAATCCCTAGCATCAGTGGCACTGACAGCTCACTCCACGCTCACTTCACCTAAGTTTTCACAGTGAGATGGTTACCAAATAACACTACATATCTTAGAAAGTGACGCTATTGACGGCTTACTTCACCTACGTTATCACGGTGAGATTTTAGCAGAATACATCGGCTGGAATGTGGGCTTCCCATAAGAACTAACTACGTTTTCAAGAAAAAATAAGCTGTTTGTCTTCTCTGGATTTCTGGTTTCTTCTGGTTTGGACCCTCTGTCACCCCCCCATAGCAACTTCAGTGTCTCTTTTGGATACGCTCGTTCCATCACAAACCTTAATCATCGCTTTCTTCCAAGGAAGGCCGAAAACAAAAGCGGGCCTCATCTATACATATTACAAATGAAAGTCGTTTTTCGTGTCTGTCTTTGTGACCGCGTTGTTCTTCTAACCTAGATTTTGATGCGGCTTCCATCATCTAGAGAGAATTGATTCCGGCGGAAGGTTTTTGTTTATAAAACATTAATATTAAATTTAGATGTAATGTAATATAGAAACCTCGATGTTTTGTCAAGTGCGTAGCAAAAAAATATTGCTTATTTCCAGTTCGTATTGTTTACACTGGTGGCGAGCGCCATCCTTGCGCTGGCGCATGCTCAGTATGGACACGGCCACCATGGCAGTGGCTACGGACATGGCGGTGGCTACGGACATGGCGGTGGCTACGGTCATGGCGGAGACTATGGCCATGGCGGTCATGGCGGAAACTATGATCATGGCGGCCATGGCAGCCACGGCGGTTACGGTGGACATGGAGGTGATCACGGCCATGGCGGTCATTTTGGCGGCAACTTCGGACACGGCGGAGACTTTGGCCACGGTGGACATGGTGGAGACTTTGGCCATGGCGGTCATGGCGGAGACTATGGCCACGGCGGCCACGGCCACTACGGATTTTAGGATATTCTACGGTTAATAAAAATATTACAGTTGAAATAAAATTAGGATGATATATCTAAGACACATTTATTGAGAATGTTTGTGAAAATAATGATGTCTTATATATAACTTAGAACCACGCTATGTGTACTGTGATGGCTTTAATAATAATAAGTACAGTTAGTCAATAAATTATTAAAAAAACACTGATTCCTATTTTTAGTGTTTCGTACGACCAATGAAAAACGGAAACCTTATGGGATCACTCGTGTGTCAGCCTGTCTGTGCGTCTGTCACAGCCAATTTGCTCCGAATCTACTGGACTGATTAAGTTGAAAGGGACTAACATGAATGTTTGTGACCCAAACAAACAAAAGAAAAAGCAGGTGCATTATCTACCTTTCTCAAAGTATTCGTCGTACTTTTATACCCTCATAGCTTCAAGTTGGTAGCATTATGCTAAAGAGCTGAAGTTCTCAAGATAAAATTTAGTTAGTAGACTTGTAAAACACACTAACTTTCATGTGTTTTGCTTTTACACTGAATGCCTCACTCACTCGCTCATCGAAACCTCTAGGGCAACGAAGTCCCAAAAGGCTGGAATTTAGTATTGCAGTGCAGATTTGCACACAAACAACAGAAACAAAATGAATTTTGAACTTTCACCCTCCAACTCTCGAAATAGGGCCGGTTAATAGACCTACCAGATAAAACCTCTATGGATACTCCCATAAGTTCTAAAAAAAATAAAATTTGGAATGCAATTTAGGACTTGTTGTTAATGTGCATGCAAACACCGTTTTTCTTAAGTAAAATCGGTATACCTATCCATTTGTTATGAAAGCTAGATTAGCATGCACATAAACAACAAAGACGAGACCCTTTTTAACACGAAAGATAGATTTTTTATTTTATTCTGCACAAACAATCCGCACATAAAAAAATACAAAAACTATACACAAAAAGTATCCAAGGGCCTTATTTAGGATATAAAAGTTTTACAATTTAGACCATTGCTTGATGTCACCAGCACCAAAGACACATTGCTGATATTAGCTTCACTTGTAACTAACATTGTATTAAAATCTTAGAAGTCAATTCAAATCAATTCAGTCAATTTGAACCTACTTCTAATTGTCGTATCGAAATGAAACTTTGTATGTATATGAAGTTCGGATGACAAAACTATGATTTGGTGTCTTGGAGTTGATCTGATGATGGAGCTAGGAGGTGAATGGTGGAAGTCTGCAGTGGCTACTAGTAAACCCCTCGAGATTGGTATCATATGATTCGCTCTTACGAGTCCAATAGATTGGGCTTGGTAACGAGGGTCTGATGATGGAGCCAAGAGGTGATAGTGGAACTCTTCAGTGGCGCCTAGTTAACCGCTCAAGTCATCATCTTCGTTGAAAAATAAGTAGTTACTGAGAGTTTGATCAGTATGAACACCCTCTTATGGGCATTCTATGACTGTCTACGTATAATTCAGACATTCCCCAAAGATCTTCGGTCGATTTGATCTTGATTATTTAGGCCAACATTAAAATGATTAAAACTGTTTTCTATGGAATAATTACTCCTCTCCACCTCGTTCCGGACACATTCCGCTAAAATATGAGTGGTATTCTCTACCTTCACCTGTAGAACTTGTGGTATGCTGGCAGCGAACGGGTGGACTTGTTGATGTTATCAGGCCCTTTCAATAAGACTCCAAAGTACGATACTATATCGGTTTAATGGCCTTTACAATAAAAAATAAAACAATGAATTAAATCGACACCCAACTATAACGACCGGTGTCGTCGATTAACTGGTCGAACAGTGGGGCGCACCGCGCACCCCGCCTCTCACGCCGTGACGTATGCGTGTGTGTTAGCTCGTTGTGTACGCATACATACAAGGCGTCAACAAGTTGCCCCCCTCGGCAAGGGACTGTGGCTTGCAGACACATCAGGTTGATCTTCAACTGGTAGCGGGCACAGTCGATTGAAGGCGCGCCGAAGAGTGCCCGATGTTATCTTCACGTCTGCTACCCTGGTCACACCGTCGGAGACTTGATACACGCTGGTTATTCGCCCGAGCAGATTCATCTGTTTGGTGGCAGTCGATCATCCTTGACTAGCAACATCTCTCCAAGTCGTAGGTTTCTTCCACCTTTGCGCCACTTCTGTCTTTTTTGCAGCTCTGTAATGTACTCTTTGTAAAATCTATCCCAGAAATGGGTTTTTAACGTTTGGGTTCTCATATATCGTGAGAAAGTGCTCAACCTTGTAATATCTTGTGCCTGAGGAGAGGATAAAATAGTTAATGTTCGTCCAAGAAGGAAGTGTGATGGTGTGAGGGCTACTGGGTCTGAAGGATCAGAAGATAAAGGAGTTAGAGGCCTTGAGTTCAAGATAGCCTCTATCTGAGTAAGTACTGTGTTCATTTCCTCGTAAGTAAGGTTTGCAAGAGCAAGTATACGTTTCAAATGATGCTTAACCGATTTCACGGCACCCTCAGCTAAACCATTAAAGTGTGGCCTACAGGCTGGTGAGAATTTAAAGTTTATTGATAAATTTGAAGCATGTGCACTTAAAAAGTTTGCATTTAATTTTAGAAATCTAGCTAGTTCATTACATGCTCCTACGAAGCTTGTACCATTGTCCGAGAAGATGTTGACAGGTTTTCCTCTACGGGCAATAAATCTGTTAAGAGCAGAAATAAAGGTTTCGGAACTCAGATCTGTCACAAGCTCTATATGCACTGCTCTAACAGCCAAGCACACAAAAATGCAAATATAGGCCTTAATAAAATTACTACCTCTACCCTTTCGGTTCAACATCATCACTGGTCCTGCATAATCTACTGCTGTGTTTATAAATGGATAATCAGCATGTAGGCGCTGCTCAGGAAGGCCCATCATTGGCTGTATGATTTTGCCTGAAAAACGACAACATGTAACACAGCTATGTACTGTTTTTCGAGAAAGATTTCTTCCATTTAATGCCCAAAATTTATGACGAATGTTTGACAGCAGTAATTGTGGACTAGCATGCATGAGTAATTTGTGATAATAGTTAAAGATAAGAACTGTGATGTGGTTAGATGCATGTAGCAATATGGGATGTTTGGTGTCGTACCTATAATGTGAATTAGAGAGCCTACCTCCGACTCTAATAAGACCATCAGAATGTAAGAATGGATTCAAGTTAGTTATTTTTTTTTTTATGGCAAGTGTTGTTTGTTTTTTAATAACCCATACTCCTGATGAAATGATTCATGTTGTGATATTCTACATAATGTAATTAAGGACCGATTAAGTTCAAGTAAAGTTAGAAATCCTATACATTTGGTTTGTGAATAACGACAATTGTGTATAAATCTCAATATGTAGGCTGTAATGCGCTGTTGCTTACTAAAATCGTAAAATCTGCTCACAAATTCGTCTGATTGTTGCTCTGAGACATTTAAATGACTTTGAACCTTGAATTCCGGCAAGTCATCTTCCATAATGGTTGTTGGTGGGCCAGGCCAGTTAGACTGCAGTTAGAATGCAGGTCCTGACCACCACAAGCTATTGGATCCCAGATGCTGAGCATCTGAGCCGCGCGACCCTATATCAGCAGGGTTCAGCTTTGTAGGTAAATAACGCCAAGTACCTGGTTCTGTAAGAGACTTCAGTTCATGAATTCTATTATAAACAAATGGTTTTAATAGATTGGACTTGGAAGTATTAATCCAAGCTAATAAAATGGTGGAGTCACACCAGTAAGTACAACTGTGAAGTCCCATTAACGAAGACTTTACCTTATCAGCTAAACGAGCAGCTGTTAGAGTTCCACTCAATTCCAACCGTGGCACTGTCATTGGTTTCAGTGGAGCTACACGGCTCTTTGCAATCACCAACTTAACTGTCACTTTGTTATTTTGGGACTCAGACCGTAGATAAATACAAGCACTGTAAGCTTGTGTTGATGCGTCGGTAAAGGCATGCAGTTCACAAATGACAGGAGAGTCACAAGTGACATGTCTTGGTATTCTTATTTTCCTAATATCACCTAATGATCTAATTAAGTTACACCAAGCTGCTTGAATCTCGCTTGAAACATTTTCATCCCATGTTATTTATAATGACCATAATTTTTGTAGAATAATTTTAGCTTGCAATATGCAAGGGTTAATAAGTCCCAGTGGATCAAATATTTGAGCCATGGTAGACAAGATTGTGCGTTTTGTAATGTGTTCCTGTTGCTTAATGTCTGCTCAGAATAACAACACATCTTCTTTACAACTCCAAAGTAATCCTAATGTTTTTGAATACTCATGGTTGTGTAGCTGCTAGCTGCAAAACATCAAAACATCCGTCCGCCGGCACAGCGAGCGCTTCACTGACGCGTAGGTTTTTTTTTATGTATGGCATCTCGTAGTTGACCTTGAGAGGTCGTGACTACTTACTCCACCTACGCGTCACCCCCCCGACCCTTGCTCGACGAAGTGCCAGCCCACGCCGTAGCTGAGCCTGTAGTAACGCTTAATTCTTTTACATAATTAATAAGTAAAAAACGCAGCTTATCACATAAGTTCTCGGTAATAAAAAATGGGCTGTACTACCGCTATCCAGTAGGATTCTTGTGTCACACCTCTCACCGTTGGCGCTCACCGCCTTCACCAGCGCTGTGGAAAGCTAAACAAAAGAGCGAGTATTTGGTTGCAAATTGGCTGATGCGTTAGCAGCAAGAGCAATACTTTCCGAGGCACTAGGCATTGGGGTTTGTGAGGGAAGGGTATCTGTACGTTCCATGTGCAATAGGGTGTTATGCCTAGTTGCACAGTACCTACACTGGGTTATTCTGCACCTTTTTTCATTATGACCCAATCTTAGGCAGTTTATGCAAACTTTGAGGTCTTTGGCCTTTTCATTGCGTTCTTCTATTGTTAACCTTTTAAAAGAGTCACAAACGTATAGAAAGTGATCGCAAGAACACAGAGGACATTTGTACCTTTTTCTCTGAACTAGAATTATTGTTATTCTTACCTTAAGGTATTTGTAAAATTCTGTGAAACTATTGCAAAACTTTTGGATTTACCATTATGATTGTTTGTTTTATTATTATGCTTGTTATTATCTTCCAACGTTTCCAGTAAGTCAGCCTTGTTGTTTATAAATGTAGTAAATTGAGCAAGTGTAGGAGCACCAGATAACGTATTTCGAAACTCTTCCCAATACCTACTAGTATTTGAATCTAATTTAATTGACATCATGTATATAATGATAGTATTCCAATGCTGAGTAGGCTCATCCAATGACTTGAGCACATCTATAAGGCAACGCAAAGCGACACTGGATTCTGTAGTGACTGGTTCGACATCCAATAAAGCCTGCAAATGTTTGTCGATGAGAAGACGACTATTATTGTAACTTTCACACAATAAGTCCCATGCTAATTGGTAATGATCCGCCTTAAAATCTATATTTTTAATGACTTCGGCTGCCTGGCCTTTTACAGAAGCGCGTAGATAATGGAACTTATTTATGCTGTCGATGCAAACACTATCGTGATTTAAAGAAATAAAAGTGTCCCTAAATTCTAGCCAGCACTGATAACTGCCGTCAAAACGTGGTAAATCTATTTTAGGTAATCTAACAAAATTATTTTTAGTCCCACCTGACACTATTGCCTCAGACCCTGCCACGGAACCTGCGGAGTTACTTCGGTTACGCTTGCCATCCGGTTCAGATAGCAAACTCCGCGCCAACGCTGCCAGCATGAAGTATTGCTGCTCTAACTGGCCTCTCGTTGCGTAGGCCTCGTCCGGCTTGTCCGATGACACCTCAATCTCCGACTGTAATTCGTCAAATTCGGCATACATGACTTCAAACTTGTCTACGCGGGTTTCTAGTTCGATTATTTGCAACTTAGAAAGATTGTCGCAGCTTTTAAGCACATTTAAATAAGCAGTAAAGTTGGTAAGCTTTGCTTGCATAGAACTGCGTTTCCAACCAGTAGAAGGCATGCCATGCATAGACAGGAGTACTGTAGCTGCTAGCTGCAAAACATCAAAACATCCGTCCGCCGGCACAGCGAACGCTTCACTGACGCGTAGGTTTTGTTTGTTTGGCATCTCGCAGGTCAACCTATTGGGTTGTCGTCTGCTTAAGCGGACTTGAACTGACGCGTAGGTTTTTTTTTTGTGTATGGCATCTCGCAGGTCAACCTATGAGGTTGTCGTCTGCTTAAACGGACTTGCCTGTGGTTGCCCTAATAAATTAAGGCCTCCAGCCAGGACTTAAACTTAAATACTAACTAAACCTAAGCGACAACGCTAAGGGCACCCCCTGTGGGGTACGGACCTCGGCTTAGGGCGTCGCTGGAAGAGGGCAGCAAGGGCCTAGCTTGATCAGGATTTCTTTGATTTAGGGACGAATTTAAAGCTACAGGCTCAGCGGCGCGGGCTGGCTCGAGCAAGGGTCGGGAGGGGCGTGTATTTGGGCGTCGCGGCGGGCCTCGGCGGCGAGGACGGTAGGACGGCGATCGGGTTTTGGGCTTATGTAGTGTGCTGGTGGCCTTACTACTTTCCTGCAGGAGGGTAGTGGCGTCGTCGGGGGCGATTAAAGTATGCCTTGGTCGGCGAATACTGCTAATGCGGGAGGGAGTGTAGCGATCAAGGGGTTGGAGTGTTTGATGCCACAGTCAAAGAAACGCTTCGATAAGCGTTTCATGAACTGGTTTATGGTAGGCATTTTAAGGTCGATGTGGAGATTTATATTACGGACATAGAAGGGGGCACCCGTGACCTTTCTGAGTAAACGGTTCTTGAGGGTCTGCATCTTATGGAGATGACGTGGGTGAGCGTGCGCAAATACAACGCAGGCATAGGTCATGATGGGATGGATGACTGCGGTGTAGATGCGCAGCTTGCATTTAAGTGACAGTTTACTACGGGCTGTCAGTACAAAGTGGAGCCTGCTAAGAGCGAAGGAGGCGCGCGCGCGAACCGCCTTAATATGAGCCGTAAAGGTAAGGTTTTCATCGAGGATCACGCCTAGGTATTTGCTTACTGACGCGTCGGTGGAGCCACGCAATATTTATATTAGTGACACAACTCGCGAGCGCTGCGTCGGTACGCCACCATACGGATTGATGATGTACTAATCATAACTATAATAATTTCGTATTACTTAGCTCCTATTGGTTAGTTTATTCATATAAGATTTGTACGTAACCACTACTTGTGTAGAATTTTAGCATTAAGTCTGTACATATTTTATCACTAGAATACATATCAAACACTATCATCTGGAGTTTCACTTGAATACCTACCAAGCGCTACAGTTGCATAAATTATGTAATTCATCTTTGCTATTTTCACCTATGAGTTGTATAATGTGTGAATTATTTAAATTCCATTTTCTTAAAGGAAGTTGTCCACTTTGAAGATGGTTAATGACGCCTCTGCAGATGTCTACCAGCTTAGACATATTATTATCTCCATAAATAAAATCATCAACATAAAATCCTTTAATGATAGCATCTGAAATGGACTTATCAGTGCATTCTTTCCCCAGCTGAACTAGACATCGTGTTGCAGATGCGGTACCATAAGTAACAGTGTTGAGTTTGTACTGTTTAAGTTGTTCGTTAGGTTCGAAACGCCATAGTATCTGTTGTAACATATGTTGGCTTTCAATTACCTTTACCATTCTATACATACTTCCACATCCGCAGTAACAACATATTTAAACTGTCGGAATCTAATTAATATACTAATGAGGTCACTAGGTACTGTAGGGCCGATCATTTAAATGTTGTTAAACGATAACCCGGATGAGGTTACTGCAGATGCATCAAAAACAACTCTTTAATTTAGTTGTTAAACTTGTTTCACGTAACACTCCATGATGTGGCATTATGTATGTGTATTCATCCTTGTCTGGAGTTGTGACCTAACGATATATATTCCTTAATGAATTCAGCATATTGCTTTTTGAATAAAGGGTCACGCTTGAATCTACTTTCTAACGATATGAACCTAGACAGGGCTTGTTCATATGAACTACCCAGCTGTTGAGGCGATTCTTTTAATGGAATTGTTACAATGAATCGACCATCATTCCCACGAGTAGTAGTTTGTATAAAATTACCTTCACATTCCTGTTCCTCTTTGGATACAGGTTTGTGACCTCCTGAAGCCACGGCTCGGCCAGACCAAGAGGGAAGACCTGCGGCAGAGGGCCCCGCCTCCAACCTTGAGGATTTCATCCGCAAGGTCGTTATGGAGGAGAGGGCCTTCACAAGAGCCTGTGAAGCAGGCATTGAGGACTGGCTCTTGGCGGAGAAACGCCTCCGACCATGGCATCCGAGCATGGGTGGACCGAAGTTGCCGGGAGGGGCAAGGACAACGCCAAAAAAGCCAAAAAAGCCGCGACGGCCGTTCTTGCCGTGCCCGCCACCACACCTCCCAATCAGTCGCAGACGACTGGAGAGGGAAAAGGAAGAGGGAAGGGAAAGGGTAAACTCGTTCCCCCAAAGACCGCAGCCGTTGTGGTAACGCTCACCGCGGAGGCTGCGGAGCGAGGGGAGACGTACGCTTCCATATTGTTGCGGGCGCGTGCCAATGCCGATCCCACTCAACTGGGGATCGGCAAAGTCTCTTGCTGGCGAACCCAAGCCGGGGCTCGAATCATCAGATCAGAGCTCATGCGGACCTCTTCGCATCGAAGCTGCAGGAGGTCATCGCGGACGCGGCCAAGGTGGCCCCACCAGTCAAGTCGACGACCATAGAGGTGACCGACCTGGATGACTCGGTCACCAAAGAGGAGGTGGTGCCGGCGGTCGCAGCAATGGGGGGCTGTGCCGTCGCAGAGGTGCACGGACGGGACATCAGGCCCGGTCGCGGTGGCATGGGCACCATTCGCCTCGAGTGCCCAGTCGCCGCTGCTAAAGCCGTCCTCGACAAGGGACGGCTTACTGTCGGCTTCAGCTCGGGTGCAGTCCGAGCACTTGTGGACCAGCCTCTTCGGTGCCACAGGTGCTTCGGTATCGGACACACTCGAGCCCTCTGTCCATCCACGGTCGATAGGACGGACAGCTGCTATCGCTGCAGCAAGGAGGGCCATAGGAGCATCTCCTGCACGGCTGCCACTCCGCACTGCGCAGTGTGTGCCGCCGGTGGCCACCCGGCAGACCACGTGATGAAGGGGAGGAACTGCAATCCTCCCCCTAAGAGGGACAAAGCGCCGATCGGTCCGGCTGCCAGCACCGTCGTTCCCGAGGCAGGAACCGCGGTGGTCGAGGAGGGGCGAGCAATGACGATCGATGGATAGGGTCGAACATCGCATTCTCCAGGCGAACACCAACCACTGCAGGGCAGCCCAGGATCTGCTGATGCAGACCATGGCTGAGTGGTTTAGTGGACTTGGCGGTGGTTGCCGAGCCTTACTCGGTCCCCGGCCATTGGCTGGGCGATCGGGACGGCTTGGTGGCGTTGGTGGCGCGGTCTTCCACAGACTCCCCTCCCCTCTCGCTTTTAGAGAGAGGACCGGGATACGTGGCCGCCGCGTGGGGTGACGTAGCCGTGGTGGGGGTCTATTTCTCCCCAAACCGCCCTCTTGCGGACTTTAAGGATTTCCTAGAAGTCCTCACCGCAGTCGTAGGGAGGGCAGCGCCGCGCCAGGTCGTTGTGTTGGGAGACCTGAACGCCAAGTCGGTGGCCTTTTTTTTTTTTTTTTGTTCCCGGGGTGGAAAATCCTCATGGATGTCTGGGGCGGGCGGAGGGGTCTGTCAGACTCTTACTGACTAAAAACCACCCCGGTGTTCCATCTCACACCTACGCCGGGGTCGTGGGAACACATAATTCTTCCGCAACCTGGTGCCAGCCCGCTTGCACGGGCCCCGTCTCGGGCGGGGGGAGTGAGGTGTACTGCCCCCGCAACGTCTGTGAGCGGCGCACGCGGAACACTACGCGCGCCACGTTCTAGGGTCCTGATGTCGGGGAACGACGGATGTCCCCGAATCCGTCGCCCCTGGACCGCCATTTAGGGGGGCCGGAAGAGGGCGTTGTCCGCCCTCCTCCGACGCCCGGTGCGTCTGCTGCGAGCCGGGTCGAGAGTCGAGATCTCTCTCTCCCTTTCCGCAGCCTCCTTCCACGAGATGACCGTCTCGCAGAAGGAAACCACCTCGTCCCAGGACTCGACGCTGCCGACCATCGAACTCACCACGGTTGGCAGCGACAGGTCACTGCCTACTTCGGTGATGAGGGCACGGCGCGGCTCCTCCCAAGCAGCACACTCTGCCAGCGTGTGCCACGCCGTGTCCTCCCGGCAGTCGACGCAGTGGTGACACCGGGCGTCCGGCTCCCTGTTTATGCGACACAGGTACTTCCCGAAGCAACCATGCCCCGAGAGCACCTGCGTCGCCCGAAAAGTCAGGGAGCCGTGCCTTCTCCCGAGCCAGCGGTCGAGCACTGGCCGGATCGCCTCGATGGTGCTGAGGCCGGCGGTAGGGCGTGACAGCCTCACCCGCCATTCCGCCACCAGGACCTCGCGGAGCTGCAACCGACGCTGCTCGACATATTGCTGCATCGGTCGCTCGCCCCGCTCCCGCGCTTCCTCGCGCCACCGGTACAGTGACGCGAGCACCTTCGCCTCCAGGTCCCAGGGCGGTGATCCGGCCAGTGCACAACCCGCCTCGAAGGAGATCGTGCGATACCCCCGAATTACTCTGACGGCCATCGCTCGCTGCGGCTTGCGCAGGACAGCTATGCTGCCGGCCGTCAGGTCAGACGCCCAGATCGGCGCTCCGTAGAGCGCCATGGATCGCACGATCCCCATATAGAGCCGCCTACAGGCGGCGCTCGGGCCCCCCAGATTGGGAAGCAGCGTTGCCAGCGCCCCGGCCGCGCCCAACAACTTGGGCGCCAGCCGCCGGAAGTGGGGTCCGAAGTCCCATCGGCTGTCGAGCACCAATCCCAGATATTTCATGGTGGGCTCGACAGCGATCCGGACCCCCCCGACCACAATGTGTGATCCAGCCGGCGGCGCCCGCCGGGGGCCATGAAACACCATGGCCTCCGACTTGCTGAGGGCCACCTCCAGGCCGAGGCGCCGTATGCGGCTCACCGTAAGTGAGACCGCCGCCGTCGCGAGCAACGCTGCCTCCCTGTGCGAACTCCCCCGGGCCGTGACCAGCGTGTCGTCCGCGTAACACGTCAGGTCAGCGCCCGGCGGGAGCTCGCCCCTCAGCACCCCGTCGTACCCGATGTTCCACAGGAGCGGTCCCACGACCGATCCCTGTGGAACACCGCACGACACCTGGCGCTGGTTTCCGCCATTACGTCCCATGTAGGTGACACACCTCCCGGCTAAGTAAGCCCCCACGATGCGGCGGAGGTAGAGAGGCACGCGGTGGTACCGCAGTGCCTCCCGTATGCAGCTACAGGGCAGGGTGTTGAAGGCGTTGGAGATGTCCAAGGACACCGCCACCACCACCCCGCCCCGGGACACTGTTTCCTCCGCCAGGACTCTCACCCTCGACACAGCGTGGATGGTAGAGCGCCCATGCCGAAAGCCGAACTGGCTCTCGTCCAGGTCCGGCCCCTCTCTGCACAAGTGGCCGACGAGGCGGGCTGCGAGTATGCATTCGAACAGCTTGCCCACCTCGTCGAGCAGCACTATGGGCCGGTACGCAGACGGCGAGTCGGCAGGGCGCCCCGCCTTCCTGAGCAGGACCAGACGTCCAATCTTCCACAGACTGGGAAACTGGCCCCGCTCAAGGCACGCTGTGTAGAGTCCTCTCAGTTGGGGCTCCAACTCCTTCAGAGCGAGGGCCAAAGCAAGGCCGTGAATTCCATCGGGCCCCGGAGCCACGTTCTTGGCCCGGAGCCGCATCACGGCCGCCCTCATCTCTGCCTGTGTCACCTCTGGGACGCTGATGGCGTTCTCCTCTGTAGACTCTGCGGCTGTGGGCAAAGCCATCGGCGGCGGAGTATGCTCCGCTCTTGCCGGGAAGAGGGCTGCGACTACCTCCTCCAGCAGCTCGGGTTGGAGACTCTCCGTAAGTGGAGGCGCCGCGGCTCGAAGTTTCCCTCGAACCGCTCGATAGGGGCGCCCCCCCGTCAAGAGTCTCCAACATCTCCTCCCTGGCTCGCGTCCTCGCCTCGCCGATGGCCAGCCACAGAGTCTCCTTTGCCGCGCGGTACACCTTATACAGTGCGGCTTCTTCGTCAGGGACCCGACGACGTCTCCTCCGGTACCAAGTCGGTGGCCTTATTTTTTTTTTTTGTTCCCGGGGTGGAAAATCCTCATGGATGTCCTCCGCCCTGGGGCGGGCGGAGGGGTCTGTCAGACTCTTACTGACTAAAAACCACCCCGGTGTTCCTTCTCACACCTACGCCGGGGTCGCGGGAACACATTATTCTTCCACAACCCCGGCTGGCAACGTCTGTGGTCGGCGCGCGAGGAACACTACGCGCGCCGCCTTCTCGGGTCCTGATGTTGGGGGGCGACGGCTGTCCCCGAATCCGTCGCCCCTGGACCCATTTAGGGGGGCTGGAAGAGGGCGTTGTCCGCCCTCCGCCTGCGCCCGGTGCGCCTGCTGCGGATCGGGAGAGTGGACGAGATCTCTCTCTCTCTTTCCGCAGCCTCCTTCTGCGAGATCACTGTTTCGCAGAAGGAAACCACCGCGACCAAGTCGGTGGTCTGGGGCAACCCGGCTGCCTCGTGCAACGTCCGAGGACGCGCCGTCGAATTTTGGGTGGCCTCATCCGATGTGTCCCTCCTCAACAGGGGGGCGGTCCACAAGTGTGTGCGGCAGCAGGGAGGGTCAGTGGTTGACGTCTCGTTTGCCATTCCCGTGCTAGCCGCGCGCGTCGTGAACTGGCGGGTGGAGATGGTGGAGACCTTGTCGGACCACCGATATGTGCGGTTCGACATCTCCCACCAAGGGAAGGGTGGCCCGCTCTGGCAAATCTCCCTTCTCACGGTGGGCTCTCACCCGCCTGGACCGAGAGGCAGCTAAGGAGGCGGCCTTTCTCCAGGACTGGCTGTCGCCCCCTGTCGAGGTCCTGGACGTGGACACCTAAGCGGTGCAGCTCAGGAGGTCCCTGACCGAGGTGTGCAACTCCAGCATGCCTCGCTCTCGCCGTCCGCCTCCCCGTCGTGCCGTCTATTGGTGGACGGAGGAACTGAGGGGGCTCCGAGCCGCCTGCGTGGCGGCCAGAAGGGCCTTCACGCGGAGCTGACGACGCAGCGCCCGAAGTCAGGCAAACGAGGACCGCCTCTACGCTTCTTACCAAGAGGCGAGGACGGTCCTTAAGTCGGCGATTGGCGCCGCCAAGGACTCGGCAAGGGCCGAGCTGCTGGCAGGGCTCGACAGGGATCCTTATGGGAGACCATACAAGGCGGCGCGGAACCAACTACGCCCCTACGGTCCCCCATTGATGAAGACTCTCGAGCCAGCGTTGCTGGACGGGGTGGTCCGGTCCCTGATTCCGCGCAGGACCGACTTCACCCCACCAACGATGGACCCTCCGCAAGGGGTAACTCTGCCGGAGGAAAGGGTCCCCCCGGTGACGGCTGAGGAATTCTACGCGGGGGTTCTCAGCCTCCGCGCGAAAAAGACGGCCCCTGGACAGGACGGCGTCCCTGCACGGGTGGTGGCCATTGCTGCCTCCCAAATGGAGGACATATTTCGAGACCTGTTCAGCGCGTTCTTTACGGCTGGGAGGTTCCCGAAACTGTGGAAGGAGGGACAGCTGTGCCTCCTCCGAAAGGAGGGACGCCCGGTGGACTCCCCCTCGGCATACCGGCCCATCGATCTGCTCGATGAGGTCGGTTAATTGTTCGAGGGGATGGTCGCCTCCCGGCTCAATGGCCTGTTGCGGGGGGTGGGGCCGATTCTGTCGGACGCCTAATTCGGTTTTCGACAAAGGCGTTCGACGATAGATGCGCTGGCCCAACTCAAGGGTCAGGTGAAGGAGGCGGTGGAGGCGGGGGGCGGAGTGTTGGCGGTGTCATTCGACATAGCCAACGCCTTCTACTCCGTGCCCCACTCGACAATATTGTAGGCACTTCGGTATCACGGAGTGCCCCAATACCTGAGGAGCCTCCTGGCTAGCTACTTGGAGGATCGAGAGATCCTCCTTGTGGACAAGACGGCCAGGGTGAGGAGTTACGGCGCAGAGTGCGGTGTTCCGCAGGGGTCAGTTCTGGGCCCCCCCTGTTGAACATAGGGTTCGACTGGCTCCTGCGGGGAGCCCTCCTCCAGGGCACGGGCATCATCTGTTACGCGGATGACACTCTCCTCACTGCCCGGGGGAAGAACTACAGGGAGGCGGCCTGTCTGGCCTCGGCTGGCGGATCCTTGGTTGCGGGGAGGATCCGCCGCTTGGGATTGAAGGTGGCGCTGCACAAGACCGAGGCCGTTTTCTTTCACGGGCCTCGGCAGCGCTGCCCTCCTGACGCCCACATAGTTGTGGAGGGCGTCAGGATAGGGGTCCAGACCCAGATGAAATATCTGGGCCTGGTGCTGGACAGCAGGTGGCGTTTTGGCCCGCATTTCAGCGGGCTGTCAACGCGCTTGCTGAAAGCCGCGGACGCTCTCTCGTGGCTCCTCCCGAACCTGGGGGGGCCCAATGCGCGGTACCGGCGATTGTATGCCGGCATCCTGCCGAGCATGGCCCTATATGGGGCCCCTATCTGGGCGGACTCCCTCCACAGGCGGGAGAATGCAATGGCAATCCGCAGACCCCAAAGGGCCATTGCACTACTGGTGGCGAGGGCCTACCGCTCGGTGGGTTTTTCGGCGGCATGCGCTCTGCCTGGCACCCCTCCTTGGGAGTTGGTGGCATGGGTGCTCGCCAGAGTGTACGAGTGGACGGCGCGGCGAAAAGCGATCGGAGAGCGCCCCGTCACGGAGGAGCGGGAGGCCGTGCGGCAAGAGGTGAGGGACGCAATCGTCCTCCATTTGACGGAGGACCTTGCAGCCGCCACCTTTGGCCTGCGAACGTTGGACGCGCTCGGTCCAGTCCTGCGAGGCTGGCTCGAGCGGTTCCACGGCTTCCTCTCATTTCGTCTGGTGCAGGTGGCTGTTTTGGATCGCACCTGCACCGGATCGGGAGGGAGGAGACTCCGGCGTGCCATGACTGCGGTGCGCCGGAGGACACAGCACAGCACACCCTAGAGTTGTGCCCAGCTTGGTCAGAGCTGCGCCGCAGTCGGACTGCGGTGGTCGGGCAGGACCTCTCGCTTCCCGGGTGGTCAGCTCCATGCTGGAGAGCGAGAAGTCCAGGGCAGAGGTCGCCTCCTTTTGCGAGGACGTAATTTCGCAAAGGAGGCGGCGGAGCGCGAGCGGGAGGACGATCCTCTCGCTGCGCCGCTCCGGAGACGAAGAAGAGGTCGGAGAAGGCGTCGTCTCCTCCCTCCTCATAGTGGTGACAGGCGGGCGACAGGCGCGGGGGCGCCTCCGCCCGCATTGCACCCGTCATCACCTTCGTCGGTCATTCCCGGTCCTCGTGCCCAGTGGGTAAAAAAAAAATAAGGTTCTTGGGAGGAGCCGCGCCGTGCCCTCATCACCGAAGTAGGCAACGATCTGTCGCTGCCAGCCGTCGTGAACGAGATGGTCGGCGGCGCAGAGTCCTGGGACGGAGTGGTCTCCTTTTGCGAAACGGTCATCTCGCAGAAGGAGGCTGCGGAAAGGGAGAGAGAGATTTCGACTCTCGACCCGGCCCGCAGCAGACGCACAGGGCGTCGGAGGAGGGCGGACAACGCCCTCTTCCGACCCCCCTAAATGGGTCCAGGGGCGACAGATACGGGGACATCCGTCGCCCCCCAACATCAGGACCCGAGAAGGCGGCGCGCGTAGTGTCCGCGCGTGCCGCTCACAGACGTTGCGGGGGGAGTACACCTCACTCCCCGCCCGAGACGGGGCCCGCGCAAGCGGGCCGCGTCTCGTCTCGCGCGTCGCGAGGATGTTATCTCGCAGAAAGACGCAACCACCTCCCATGCCCTTTCACTGCCGACCATAGTTCTAACAACGACCGGCAGCGTCAGGTCTTGCCCAATTTCTGCCGCCAGAACACGACGCTGCGCCTCCCAGGCAGGGCACTGCTCGATAGTGTGCAGGGCCGTGTAACTAATTATAACTAACCTAACCTTTTTTTTTTTCGTTCGCCGGCATCAAGCGGCGGAGCGGGTTAGGGAGGCAGATTCTCTCGCTGACCCGATTCGTCGCAGAAGGGTAGGACGGCGCAGACGGCGAAACGCCGACTTGATGCCGCCATAACAGGGGTCAGCGGACGATAGATCGGGGACTCAATCTTTCATGTTGCATGACCCCTGGAGTTGTGGGGATGTCCCAGTGCACCCGGAAATCGCCGAAGGAGAAGGAAGCCCGGAGGCGGGCAAAGAAGAGGGCGCCCAGAAGTGGGCCACGCTGGTTTGGCCGCGAATGTCATGCGTAGCAGTTCTCGCGGCTCACCCATCAAGGCGAAAGTAGGTGCACAGGCGGAGTTTTTAGTGGGTGCAAGCCCCACATAACCACGTCGTCTCCCCGGACGGCGCGGTTGCTGACGTAGACTCAATTTTCATTTTACAAAAGAGGGCAATCCGCGCGATCTATGAAATGGGTCCTCGCGAGTCTCTTAGAAACAGATTCAAAGATATTTTACTAACTCTGCTTTCTCTTTATAACTTAAGACTTTTTAAAATAAGAAGCGATTTCCATAATATAAATGCACGTAGTAAAAATGAAATTGTTATACACAAATTTAGATTAACAAAAACAAGCAAGTCATTTCTGATAAACAGTATCGATATAGAACTTAGCGATGGAAAGTTCAAAAACCACATCAAACGTGTCCGTATCAAAAAAGCATTTTATAAGATTATAGACTACGGTGAAGACAAGGAAGTTTGGCAATAATTCCATCTGCACATGTGGCTTCCCTGGTACCTCATTAAAACCATCACTATGTACATTTCTAATAACTGCTGCCAAATATCGGTGATTAATTTTTATTTTTTATTTTTAGATATTAACTTTTTACAACGCTGACATAATATGCATTATTTGAAATTATATCCCTACAATTTTAATTTCAACTCTTATTGGGTTTTGGTTCAAATTACTTATTTATTTTTACTTTATTAGATTATTTTATATTTTGTAAAAGTGAGAACGTTGTAGGCCTTGTAGATTGTAAATTTATAGACCATAGTCTATTTGTTAAACTTAAGGTACCTGTTGACAGGCCTACACTGTGCTCCCATACCTATTAACACTGTAATATGAAAACATTGTAAAAGACAAATATTTTTAAAAGAGTAACCATGGAGTTTTTTGCCGGTTCTTCTCCATAGGAAACGACCAATTGGAACCGTGCACCTAGATTCTAACGTGTCATAAGTGCCCATTTAGGTTTATGTGTATTTTTTTTTTATTTGATTTGATTTGATTTGATCAGTATAGACTGACCGCATTTACACTTAAATAATTAGCATTTAGACATTTTCCGGCTCGTTCCCCAGTTTTTTCCACTTAGGCGAGCGGTCTAGCCACAAGCCCAAGTACTTAATATTATCTTCAACTTGAAGCGGTGTTTCATGTATAACTTGAAGCGGTGTTTCATGTATAACAATAAATATAGGTTAACACATTCTTTTTTATAACTTCTCTTAAAACCGCATCCTTTACTTTTGGAAGATGAATTTTCTAAGCCTTTGTTTGAAAGCAATTTAATTATAACAGATATTAAACTAAAACAGATAATACATTTTGAACAATATCCACTTACTATTCCTACCTACTGAATGAAGAACAAAAACGTCCGCGTACTAGGATATCAAAACTACGCTGCTCAATAGATCAACTTTTTTTCTAAACCGCGTAGTATATGGCGATACGATGTTAATTGTTTCGATGAACAATTCTATCTCGATTAATCACAGTATTTTGAATACTCGATTATTCAATATACTGTGGAATATTTTACATAAACACGACAACATTGAAATCGGTCTGAGTGAAGACTGAGACTGCGGGTCGCGCCCAGGCTTAGGTATTGGGATGACTGCGAAGTCACGCCACTAATTGGGTACAAAACCGTTTTTTTTAATTTGGACTTGAGTTCCGTCCAATTATATGCAGAGATCATTCCAACCTTTTGTCCCTTGCGCACTACCTTTTGTGACTCAACAATTTTTTTATTATTAAGAAGGTATAGGTTATTTGGTGAAGGATTACGCCTAACGGCTGAAAGGGCCAATCTACGTTTTGCAACTGATTTGGATAGGTCTGCTTTCCAGTAGAGTTTGGGAATAAAGACGTTATCAGGGTACATGTTAAATTTTATTTATGGAATATGAACGTCTGCTGCTACATGTATACACTCAATAAAATTGTCGTAGTCGGCTTGAAGATTGCTTGACTTCTCAAAGTTAATTTTAAAAAAAAGTTAGCTTTCGTAACTATCCCAAACCGCTTTTTTAAAATTCCATCGATAGTTATTTTTAGGTATAACATTGAAATTGGTCGTTATATTAATCATTAAGTGATCACTTCCAAGGGTCATAACGTTCCAGTTAAATGTCAAAGCTAAATCAGAGGAAACTAACGTTATATTGGTCGCGGGCTGTTGAAGTTGGTTATAAACTAACCTAACTCGGGTGGATTTGCCATCATTTAGGGTTACAAAACCATTAGCCGAAATAGAATCACAGATTTGAGATTCTCTTAAATCGGTCGTGTAAGACCAATTGGTTTGGTGCCTGTTAAAATCGCCTACAACAGGACTTTTTCTATTTACTAAAGAAAAAACTGAGTCCCTATCTTGCTGTCTGGTACGCACAGGTGGTGCACAGTGCACAGTAATAATATGTTCGATTTCACTATAATTGAATACTTTAACACACAAGAGTTCAATACTCTGGTTTGTGGTTTGAACGTCACAGATACATGCATGAATGGACCTATGTACAAATATAGCAACGCCAACCATCATCCCTATCTTTACGGTAAATGTTATAATTTCTCAAATTGAGAACACTATCAATCTCCAATCACCTGTTACAAAATATTTATTATTGTTATTAAATATTATACTTCGGCCTTAAACTTTGTGCGTTCCATTAGAGAATAGTCAATTTTACATTTTTCTTGTTATTTTTCATGATTTACGAAAACTAAAAATCGAATGTGTGTTTTATTATTGGCCAATCTGAAATATTATCTACCACAACTAAAATCCATTCGACGCAACACTTTACCATACTTTTGCCCTTAGTTAAAATAGATGTATTTTTCAAAAAGATTATTTCCTTCAGTTTTTTTATCAATTCTCCTAACTTCACTTCTCTTTCTCTCTTTTCTTCAACTTTCTCATCAAACACATCTGGTTGTTTGGTATCCTGTAGCTGGATTTGAAAAAAAAACTTATTCAGATCGATTAGAAGCAGCATCTTAACGTTTTCCTTCTTTTTTTAACGCCGGTTGTGAGGCTTGTTTGATATTTTCCCCTTTGTGTATTTGTGCTTTTGTCGTAATGATTTCAACGGAAGGTGCAGATTCACGAAGCGGCGACGATGCCGTATCTTCTACAAGTGGAGGATTAGATAGTAACGAAGATAACGATTTAATAGACGACATCTTAGGGTATACATCAGCTGATGAACTTGGTGCTAGATAAATAGTTAGGTCCTTTCTATACGTGCAATAAAACTCCACCATAATGTCTCTTAATATTATTTATTTGAGGAATGCAGGGCAACTTTTGTGCTCAAAACAAGAAGTGTGCTTGATTTAAGAGAGCTTAGAGGTTTCAGAGTTAAGCAAAGTGGACCCAAACTGTCGCCCTGAAATATACCCCGTTTAATCCATACAGGCTCGTCATTCCCCTGGATCTGTTGACACCCCAGATAGCGAAGGACCATCATCCATTGCCCCAAACACGACTCAAGGATGGTGCGTAAAGTGGCATCTATCTTGTGCAACTCCAGCACCCTCATGAGCCATGTATGTGGCACTGAGTCGGAGGCTTTCTTATAATCTATCCAGCATGTCTACAGGTCCTTACGGGAGCAACGAACCTGTTGGCCATGTCAATGAGGAGTAGCTCCTTAGTACTTCAGGACCCGTTCCTACATCCATTTTGAGAGGCAGACATAATCGAGTAACTGTCAATGTGTATATTAATTTTCGTTCTCATGGATGTAAGAAATTTATATACCAGTCGACAAACACGTGATCGGTATATAATTCTTGGGTTCCGTGGGACTACCTGACTTATGAAGCAGGTGTGGGTAACGCCTGTTGTTAGAAACTGTGGTAGCGACCCAGACTCTTAGATGACTGGAACTAAGATCGACTAGTGTGTGATCTACTTAGCCATTTCAGCCAAAAGTTGTGCAGTCAGTCCGGACCCGGTGATTTCCAATTCGGTAACGGACGGATTGCTCTGGCAACGTCTAATGGCGTAATTTGTAAAGCTTCCATTTCTGGTATAGTTCCACACACTCGCTCGACATCCTGCATCCAGTCAACCTCAGTGTGACAGACGGGCACCGACCAGATGCTGCGCCAGAATGCACTTGTGGCGGCATCATTTGGGCGCCACACGTCTGTCACAATTTGTTCAGGTCGCTCCTAAGCTCTTTACACCCACCTCTCATCACTCTGAAACATGCGATTCTCCCGCACACACAAAGGCACTGCTCGTCGTGTGGCACCCGGATCCGTTGAGTCGGGCTGTGGCGTCGCGCCAGTGTGCACGAGACTTAAAGCTGCAGCAAGAACTCTTGACACATGCATGACTTTGCGGGAGCCTTTACAAGTGCTGTAATAGGTATCTATCGTGTACCGTTGATTGAATGCCCAATCGATTTAGTGGTGAAATGGCATGTGTTCGGAATTAACCCTGCATACAAAGAAAGAAACAAATAAAGAAAAAGTACTTATTGTGACTTGCACAGGAATCCGCAGTCAGCAGTACGTAGTACATTAGTATCACAAACTAAACTAGACACACACTTAAAAACAAATAAAAAAGTAAAAATAAAATAATTAACAAAGTACGAGGCCAAAAGGCCCTATCTCAGCATAATGCTGCGACACTTAAAAATAAGTGTCACCGCGATGGTATTCTGATAGGAATACTACAGAATACAAGCGCTTACCATGAAAATTATCCAATTCATTTAGTAGACGGGAATGCTCAATATTAGCGTCATTATTTACACTATTACTTCGAAGAAAGCGTTTATTTAATTTTTTATGAAAGCAGTACGGCCATGATACAACCAATCTTTTTGAAAGCTAAATACAACCGTCTACCGTCGCCCAGTAAAGGTCGTTTTGTTTTTGCTCATTTAATTTATTTCGAAAAGATAGTTAAAAATGTTTTTTCATAAATCTGTATGATATCGTTGCATTGCTGGTGAAACGAACTTTTGAATAGTGAAAACTGGACATCAATACAACCATGGATTGCAAAGTTATAGGTAAAAAACTTATACCAACATTATTTAACAGCTCCGAACCCGGACCTAACCCATACGGCGCCTGCGCTACTTGGAGATCCTATGACTAAACTTTAACGAAACAAAGTATTACAGCGAACTTCGTTCGCGTGCACTTGCAAGAGCCGGCTATCACTATATCGTTTGCCGCTCGGTGCTCAGCAGAAAGACAAAACTTAAACTATAATGCCGCGCAAACAGCGTTCTCCTCCTGCAGCTACAGCTAAGCAGAATGTTTTGCAAGTATCTGAGCCTGTCTTAACGCCGACAACCCCCAGTTATATTTCTGTAAGGTCTAAGCGACCACGACTGAAGGACTCACCTAACAACGACGTTGCGTACGAAGAAATTTTAGAAGTTTGTTCAATCGACCAGGATTCGGTTACACACTCCCCTATGCTAGATGTAGCAACAATGTCTGAACTTCGCAAAGAAATTGAGTCGGTGATGACCGTCTACAGACCTCACTGAAATCCTATTTTGAAAATGAATTTCTTGAGTTAAAAAAAAACCTAGCAAGAACTGGAGGATTCAGTCGAGTTTATGAGCAAGAACTATGATGGAATAAAGATCGAATTGGACCAGAACAAGAATATCATGAATCAACTGAAGAAAGAAAATGAATGAATGAATGAAATATACCGACCCCAACGTGGTTTGACCAGACTCGATTAATCGAATGAACCCCAATATTTGCACTAGCCCCTGAAGCCTCATGCTTCATAGTGCTACAAAGACCATTGCATATCAAGGAATAGACCGGGGGACACTGTAATGGTAGGGAAGACGTGCCCTTAGGATAGAAAGAATAAAGAGCCCACGGAGTATGCACCCTAACGTAAGCATGGGATTAGTGGAGAGGCGGGTGATATTTGTCTATGGAAGGGCATCTTTTAACGACGTCACAGCAGGGTTGATTCAGGTTGATCTTCATCGGTGAATCTTTAAGCGGGGTTCAGCTGGTTTCTCGGCTCTTTTCTATATAACTGCTCTGCTGTCATAAATGTTGCTGTTCTTTTCAATGTCGTCTGAGTTCTCGCTACTAACCGTTTCCGGTTTTTGTACATCTCGTTAGCGGCGTTCTTGATCTTCCACCGTGTCCATCCAATAATTGAATCCCTTGTCGAAATCTTTTAAGTCTTGAGCTATCGTTCGAGTCTCAAATGTTGTTATTCGAACTATCCAAAAGTAGAATGGGCACTGTTGGGAATCGAACCCAACACAACACATTGCGCATGGTCTGCATGCGCAGGCCGCGTGTTTAGCGCGTCGCGGCGACGACACGGTTCGACCCGAAGACCACTCGCTTCTTCTGACTTCAATGCGACGGACGATACTTGTCTTACTTGAGTTTCGTTATTAGCTGTTTATCCGGTACAGTTTTATTATTGTCATAAGCACGTCATTAAACCCTTACCTTAAATACAGTAGTCCACTCTTTAGATGATCCTCGCGCTAATATTGGTCCTTCAAGGATCTCGCCGTCTTAATTTCAAAAGTATCGGTCTCAAAAAAACTTCGAACTCGAAGATCTTCAGTTGCGTTCTTCAGCGGGGACAGCTCCAGCAGGAATCGTCAACACCTTTTTGAAGAAGCTTCGCGTAGCACTGCACACGCCCAGGGGACGAAGTCAGGGGACGAAGTCGGGCAAATGAGAACTAAAACTTGCAGATAATCGTTTATCCAGTGGATGGTTTACACATTTTGTGAGTTTGTTCCAGGTTGTTCCTTATTTATTCGTTTACTTAGTCTCATTCCATATGTTTAAGTAAGAACATTTAAGCGAGTGTTTTCATTTATCTTCAAGTCTTTTAGTGGCAATCATTCTTATTCATAGCCTTATATTTATCTAAAGTCACTTATATGCTTATAAAGCTAAAATATAACGGTTAGGATAATCCATCTGTTTCACTTCACTATGTCAGTTGATAACTCGGCGACGTGCTTCCTTGTTATCCTCGCATCAGCTGTGCCTTAATGCACACCTAGTCATTCATAATCATAACTAGTAACATTTCGTATTGATTTTTTAAACTGATTTGTTATTTCTTCTCTAATAAAATTATTTTTGCGAGTTTGCTGCTGGTGCTGCTATGAATCGCTATAATCATAAATCTTGATTTATCATATTGCAGGAACTGGTTAATAGAATGTATAACCTTAAATAGAGAAAGGTGTCTATGTTAGAAGGGTCCTGAGTTAAAAATCACCCAGCTCTCTTAGATAGGACACGTTAATTTACAAGACGGTTAGGGAGTCAAGGTGTTATTTAAAAAGTTTAAGATTGCAATTAAGTATTTAAGTAAAAGTAGAACCTACAAAATTAACAGAAAAAAATAAAAATTAAATAAAACGTTTAATTAAGATACTCATAAACTAGGCAAACTTGCAAATTATATTGACTGAAATCTAATTTAACTTATTCATAATTATCAATTTAAAAGCAGTAGGTACTTACAGTTACTACTAGTTAACAAAATTCAGAAGTAAAAGGTGTAAACTCAAGCAAAAAATTCACGGATATAATACAAATTATGCATAACGTGACAAAATAAAATAAGAATAAGCTTAATTAACAAAAATTAAAGAACGGATATGGGGTAGTGAAGAATATTGTGTTTATAATGGCTAAGTGATTTTTCGATACGGGTTTTAAGCGGGTGATTGGGCAAACATTTGTTGCTCGTCTATTTTGTGTTGGGAAATCGTGATTTAAGGGAAGAACAGTGTTTATTTAAAATAAAAAAAATACGGTTATGATAATTAACAACTGTCGGACCATTAGCACTTGGCAGTGTTGGCAAAGTTGGAAAGTTGGATAGAGGATTGAGAAAAAGTAACTCACTTTTAGTATAGCTCTTTGAGCTCTCTCTAAATTATCATATAAGTTTTAGAGGTACCGCCCCTAATGGTAATGCAATATACTAACAAAGTTTGGCATATTGCAAAGTAAACTATCTTGATAACTTATGTATCAGATATATGTCTAAGATTTTTTAATATGTAAATAAATTTTCTGGTTTTTAGGGTACCGTATCCAAATGGCAAAAAACGGAACCCTTATGGGTTCGTCATGTCTGTCTGTCTGTCAGTCCGTCCGTATGACACAGCCACTTCCCCCCGAAACTATAAGAACTATACCGCTGAAACCTGGCAAGTAGATGCATTCTACGAACCGCATCAAGATTTTCACACAAAACTAAAATAAAAAACCTATTTTAAATAACAGCGGCGCGACAGATTATCAAAGACTAACGGCGCGTAAGCTTTCAATGCCCGGAATGTTACCATTTTTATAAATATTGTTTATTTTATTTTGTTGAACACTTATCCAGTTATTATGTGTATGTCGGCGTCACCGTTAGCGGTAGGTACAGCGGGCCGAGTTACGCTGTGCAAAGCGGACGTTCGCCTCCTCACTCTCCCCACTTCTCGAGCAACTTAATGTAAGCTAGTGCGCAGCGAAGAGGATGATCATTCTTGTGGCAGGCTCGGCCCGGTATACCTGCTGTAGCGCCTAGAGCTATTATATCGATCCATTTAATTAATTAACAAGCTGTTGGAATAAATAAGTTGGTTAATGCTATATTTCATACTTTCATTTAATATCGACCTCTGCCTTCAGGTCATTTCATGGTGATTCATTTTTAAGAAATTGTGAGTGAAATAAAGTGATTGTGCTATAACTAGTTCTCTATTTTCTTCGCCCGACAATCCACGCCTACTTACAAAGTGCAAGTGTAATATCGCTGATGAGGGCCTATCCCGATATCAGAATTGGGATTCGAAGGGCAAAAACCTGAAGAAAATAATGACGACAGTGAAGTGTGGGCTAACGTCTAATCTATTCAAAATATGGAGTTTTTGCTATCACGACTTCCGGCAACCACTTAACCGCAAACGTCAAATTTCACCGTAACTGCGTGACTGATACGGTTTGATCCTGATAATGACAATCGCTTCAATGGCACATGCCATCGTTAAAGCACAACAGTCCAAAAATCAAGTGATAGAAGCAAGTGGCAGTACGAACCTTTGACCGAAGTGAAGAATTCGAATCGAGCACCAGCACCGAAGAGTCGTGATACGAACCGTCTCACCTGCTACGTGTATGGACAACCACATCATCCGGTGAGCTCGTTCCTTTTCTTTTTAATAGATAATCTGGTAGTTCGTTTGTAGCTTTTAGCTTTGTCAAAAAATCCAGGGTACTATGCGCTGTGATTTAGTTTACCTTACAGGTATACCTGTGTAAAGAAAACGTTAAATATGAATCGCAGAATAACTGAGCTGTGGTGAAATTCAACACGTCAGTGTCCTTTTTGTTTCATGTTGTGCCTGTTAACTCAATTACAGAACCAGTTATTATAGGTAGGGATCTATTAGATAGTAGATCCATGTACGTACCGATATTGCAAAATTACATTAACGTTACTAAAGAGTTTCATTATCATATACCACAACATCAAAACTGACCTACATGGTGAAGATAAACTCGCATTAGTTCAGTGCGAAAGGATAATTGATTCTTTATTGGTGGTATGGTGTTTATGGTTAAAGAAATTAATTTCTCGAAAATAAATTACAAAGATTTCACTTACTTGACAACGTTTTAAAACTTAAAATATAACTTGGACACACAAACTAAGCAGCTATTGTTTTAATTTATATTAAATCATCTAAGTTGTAATACCATTTCTTTTCGTACGCAAATAACATTAACTAAAACAACTTAAAACTTTTCGATCCACCCGCAAAAGAAATAATTTCCGTAGATAAGGAATGCGATCCCGGTGCCACAATAAAGCAATACAGTAGTAGGGCAAGTCTGTTTAATGGATGTGTTTGATCATTTAGAAAGTGATTTTTTAAAATTTAATCTTGAAAATACCAAACGTTTAGTTCGCATTCTTTACTTCTATAGGTAGCTTATTATATTGTTGCACTCCCGCAAAAATAATTGTTCTCTCGCCATTGACTGTCCGCACTCGTGGTAGTAAAATGTGATCCTTCCTACTATTGCTGCGATTGTGTACCTGATGTATTTTTGTGTGAATGAACTTACTTAGAATTTTTAAGTATTCTGGTGCAATATGCAGGAAGTTGTTTAATATTCATGAGTTTCGTTTCCCTGTAAATTTTAACTGTAGGTGTAAGGAAATCACAGTGAAATAATAGTTTAATAATTTTATTTTGAGCGATGTGTAGGTCCTTTAGATTAGTTTTTGGCGGTTTGCCCCATATTTCACGTGTTTTACGTTAAGAATCTTGAATCAAATTAAAAGGGCCTATCAAATGGACAGACAAGATATTTACAAGAAAGTGATCGAAATACTAACATCAGAACGGGTTCTGACCAAAATGATTTGACTGGAACGCACTGATTGAACTTCACACTTGTGTGCTGGGCCTCAAGGGATTGTTCGGGGCTCATTCCATCCTATGCTTAGGGTTTCTGCACGTTTCATTTAGACATCGCGGAGAAGTTGTGTGGAGAAATCGATGGTAGGGAGTATTCTTGTCATTGTTGACTCTTTCACTAAATGAGTCCTTCTCGAGTGCACTTCTTAGTTGGATGCAGTAGGTGCAGATGAAGCACTAAAGGAGGCTCTGTCTTTTCGGTGCGACTTCGCGGATCATTTCGGATCGGGGTGGGTATTGTATTGGCGCAGACAGAGCAATTTTATGGTGAACATGGTGTAAAGTTGCACCTTGTTGCTAACGGTTCTGGCAGGGCATGTATTCGGGTAGAGAGAGTCATGAGGACATTGAGGTGCTTACTTGTTATAATCGAAAGTGAATCTGGTGGGACCTGGCGCGGCGAGCTTCTCGAAGTGCAGCTAGCGACGGATGGTGCAAGGTCTAGGGTAACCCAAACAGAACTTGTGTTTGGGACTCGGGCGCGGTTTTTAAGTGTGGCTTCATATTCTGAGTCTGGGTTTCGGTTAGATTTGGGTGAAATTCGTAAGTTAGCATCGGAGAATATTGGGAGAGTTGCTGCGTCACAGTAGGAAAAATGAGACCGTTCTACAGTGGTGATTCCTACTTCATTGTATGTGACCCCCCTCTGGGTTCATTTGGGCTTTGCAGGGAGTAAAGACTTCCCTTTGTTGTGTGTCTAATAGAGAATGCAAATATGGTCGTAAGCATTTTCGTGCAATGCCCGGGGGAAGTGAGGGCTTGGTGCATTTAGCTACCACTTTGACGGGTAGCTTGAAGGAGGCCGAGGTGGCGGCAGTCCGCGATTGACGAATGGAGGGGGCGTCATCGGGTGGTTTTAGTGATGCTTTGTCTATTTGTAGTTCACGTACGTTATCCGCCAGCTCTGAAAACCTCTCGGCCTCTGAGAGTGAAGAAACGTAATTAAACGTAAAATTGGTACTAATCTGTGAGATAAAGTAAGGGTCCGACTCATGCGGGTTGACGTCCTATGGTGTGTGTTATTGGGTAGTCTAAAGAACTGGCTTATGCAGGCCGATGTTCTGGGTCATATTATAAAGTGATCGTCTAGTCTGAGAGGCTATGAGATCAATGGAGATATGTGTGGTACTAGTGAGTGATCGGAGAGACGCTGATTGGCTGCCTGGTCCATGTTATCTGGAGAGATAACTAGCTCAAGGGAGGCCTATTTAAGTTGTCCGGCTCAGCTCCTAAAGGTTGATTTTGTGGGTTATAAAACGTTGTAATGTATGTCACTGATGGACGAGCGTACAAAGTAATGTATCTACCAGTTTTATTCTTTTTACAGAAAAATGGGCCCGCGGTGACTTTAAGGGGATGGAGACGCACAAGGACGTGTGAATGTGAGTCTGGCCGTGACGGCGCTTCAATACTTAAATTAGTGTTATTTAGTTTTCATGGATGTCGTTTGTTAGTTTAGAGTGTTATGTGTGTGTGAACATGAATTATGTGTCTGCTACGACACATTCAATGACATGACACTCAGTGACATTTTGCTGGCTGTATGACATGAGACTCGGTCGACATCGCACAGGCGTGCTACGCATTCGGTGGAGTGTCTAAGTCAAGTCTATTCTTAAGATTAAAATAGTTTGTTTCTGTTATAGGCTCTAAAGTAAGTGACTTTGGTGGTAGTGAAACTACCAATGAACATAGCATGTGTGGATTGTTGAGACAAGTACTTTAATACATTTGATTATATAATCTACAGGGACCATTTTAGTCCGGACTAAAAAAGAGACAAAAAAAAAGAGACAAAAAAAGAGCCAAAAAAAACCAAAAAAGGAGACTAAAAAGAGACTAAAAAGGAAACAAAAGAGAGACAAAAAAGAGACAAAAGACAGACAAAAGAGAGACAAAAAGAGAAAAAAAAAAGAGCAAAAAAAAAAGAGAAAAAAAAAACTGTATAAACTGGAGTGATCTTGTAGGGTTATTCATGACCGGACCAAGCAGTGACAATCCTGAAGGGTTTGTTATAACCGGACCAGGAGATTATAACTCTGTAGGGTCGTAAGACCGGACCAGGAGGTTATAATTCTGAAGGGTCATTTGACCGGACCAGGCGGTTATAATTCTGAAGGGTCGCTGGACCGGGCCAGAAGATTATAACTCTGAAGGGGTAAACCGGACCAGATTGCTAAAGTTCTGAAGGCTCAATAACGAGCGGTCCCGAATTAGTAGTAAAATCTGCAGGGCTGAACCGGACCAGATTACTAGTATAAGTCCTGAAGGCTCAATATTGAGCGGTCCAGAGTTGGTTGCACAGTCAGTAGGGATGACCTGGATCTTTTTTGCTCATCGAGATTGCTAGTCAGGATGAACGAACATCAATAATAACGTTATGTCTTTTAGACAATGCTTGATGAGTCTACGCGTACGAGGACGTCCGCACGTCAGTATGGCCGTGTCGGCGTCACCGTTAGCGGTAGGTACAGCGGGCCGAGTTACGCTGTGCAAAGCGGACGTTCGCCTCCTCACTCTCCCCACTTCTCGAGCAACTTAATGTAAGCTAGTGCGCAGCGAAGAGGATGATCATTCTTGTGGCAGGCTCGGCCCGGTATACCTGCTGTAGCGCCTAGAGCTATTATATCGATCCATTTAATTAATTAACAAGCTGTTGGAATAAATAAGTTGGTTAATGCTATATTTCATACTTTCATTTAATATCGACCTCTGCCTTCAGGTCATTTCATGGTGATTCATTTTTAAGAAATTGTGAGTGAAATAAAGTGATTGTGCTATAACTAGTTCTCTATTTTCTTCGCCCGACAATCCACGCCTACTTACAAAGTGCAAGTGTAATATCGCTGATGAGGGCCTATCCCGATATGTATGTATTTTTATTTTTTATTTTCATCTTAGCGTTTGCTACACTGGTCGACGTTATTCAACGCCGGCTGTCGCTGAAAACCAGCGCTGGGGCTCTGTCTCGCATAGGGTCGTAACATAAGCTGAGCGATGGCCGTTTTGCGTGGATGTGACGCATATTTTCCCCCGATTTGTTCTCTTTGGTGTTTGTGTTCGATCAGTGCGTCATGTTTACCGTAAATAAACGTTCTTTTCTTTCTTCTTTCTTTCTTTCTTCCCATCAAACCCATACGTGTGGGGTGGGCTGTCTATGGAAAGGTCCTCAAAAATTAAATTGAGGTTTCTAATATCATTCCTTCTAAACTGAATAGTTTACGCGGGGGACACTTCCAAAGTGGTAAAATGTGTGCCCCCCCCCCCCCTGTAACTTCCAAAACAAGAAAATAATGAAACAAAAAAAAATGTGACGTACATTACCATGCAAACCTCCACCGAAAATCGGCCTGAACGAGATCCAGTAAGTAGTTTTTTTTAATATATTACGTCACAAATCGCAAACCGCAACTCACACCTCATTCAATCAACTCCCGCAGATACGGAACCCTTCATGGGCGAGTCCGACTCGCACTTGGCAGCTTTTTTGACTAGTGGTTCGACTAATGTGTTGTTGGAAGTTGAGACGGTAATTTATGGTAATGCAATACTATTTCATAGAATTTGTTTTAACTAAAGCAGGAAAAGAGCAATGGTTTATGAATTTACATGAGTGCTTTTATGTTGAAGTTAGGTTTATCCCGGGGTCTAAGGGAATATGTCACGTACTTTGTCTTATCTTGTCTTAATCGACATTGGCAGTAGGCAATTAGAAGTATATCAATTTTTACACCTTATTAAAACCTTGCTGAGCATAATTTTTAACCTTATCCCACGTGTTAGCATCGAATATCACGGCAGTATTGATGCCGCTAATAACCGCTAATTGTTCACGCGTTGATAATGGATTAAGTAATTGGGGGTTCTTCTTTTGGAACCGAGGTGTTGTGAACTGTTTACTGTCGGTCAGACCCAATACATTGTTTATTTGGTGAGCTAAGGCCCTACATAAACAATTCCAGCCCCTTTTTCATAGGTATTATTATAAAAAAAGTCAAAGCATTTATTTCAAATAGGCCCATAAAAAGGCACTTTTGAACGTCAAAATTTACATTAAAAATAGAACTGATTCTAGGCGCCACTTCCAAAAAGTAGTTTCGTATGGAGAAGAAGTGGCAAGAAACTCCACCGTTACTCTTTTAAAATGTTTTACAATATTTTGTATACATTAATTATATTTCTATATGTGAAGACGATGCACCAAGAATAAAAATACTATACCACTATTGGTACAAAAAAAAATAAAAATAAAGCAAAGGTATATAAATTAATCACGTGATAGGTACATTGTGCTCACATATTTACAAACAATTGTAAAAATATATGATTTTCCTAAAATATAGTCAATGTAGAGTTTTTGTTTTGTTCAAACTTCAAAGACAATGACACAGAAATTTTACTACGACAGGGGTACGATTAATGGGACGTCCGCGCTGCTTTCTGAAGAAATGTATCTTTTTGTGTTACAATTCAGTGTAAAAACTTTTTGTTTCGATGCAAACGAATCCTCGCTTGCCTTATGTCGCACAAAAGTGGTTAAAAAACATGTCAGCTAAGGAATTCATCCACACAATTGGTAACATATAATAGACTAGGGGCCAATGCAATAAGTATTATGGAAAATAATTCTTGTACGAATTGTTAAAGCTGGGAATCAAAACTCAGTCCCATTAGCTTATTAGCCTTTTTGGCCTTAACAAAAACAGTCAAACTGGAAGGTGCAAATTGAATACATCAGATCCAAGCGTTTCCTTTTTTTGGGTTCATTACGCAAATTGTCATGTCCTTCCTCATCGAGTGCGCCAGACCATTTGCAACACGTTAATAAAGTCACTCTGATGTGCCTAATTGAAATATGGGGCAACGCGCCAAAAACCAACCTAAAGGACCTACAGATCGCAAAAAATAAAGTTATTCAAGCATTATTTCACTATACTTACCTTACACCTACAGTTAAAACTTACAGGGAAACGAGACTCATGAATATTAAACCACTTCATGCACATTGCACCAGCATATTTATAAGAAAACTTCTAAATAAGTCCATTAACACGCAACTACACCTCACAAAAATACATTATATTGAACCCTATGTAATCGGCTATCTTATTTAATAACCATTTTAATATGATGAGCAATTGCTGAGATATCGCAGTCACGGTGAATGCAGAGAAATGGCCCAACTTCGTTTAGACAACGGTTGAGGGGCAACCCGCCCTATAACGCCCAATATGGTTAACAGAAGTAATAACAGCCGCACGGGCCGAGCGATCAGGTTAAGCCACGCCCGCCGCGGTCGGTCCGTGGATGGGTGACCATCCTCACTCACCAAAACCCAGCCGCGCCCTGGGAATGGTGATGATGGTTAACAGACTGCATTGTCACAGAAGAACCGCTCTGTCCGTCCACACTTAGTTCCAACCTGTACTTGAAACCTTTACTCATTATATTTTTGAAACTTTGCGCAACAGACACGCAAGGGTCAGTTGCAGGTACCGGATAGCATTCCGTTTAACAGTGAGCACCGCTATTTTTTTAATAACGGACTGCGCCCTTAAACAATGCAACCTTCTGCTTTCTCTCGCTCCCAGCCGTAATGCGCCTCCCGTGCACACCTGCGCTTGTCCGCCAGATGTGAACATTATTAGCATCAACAAAGCATCTACACATACAAAATAGTTAATTATGAATATCTAAATAATAATTTACGCCTCTGTTAAAATATAAACTTTGGCATGTTTGAGAAAAATATTACCTATTTTAAAATAAAATAAATTCAAGGTGGCTTTCATTTTTAACTCGAAAGGAAGCAATAATAGTAGTCAGTGAATAGTGAACTTGTTCAACGTAGTTATGGTTATTCGGCACAATGTGTGTGAAGTATTAGGTCAAGAGCGATACCGTCTGAAACTATACGTTCTGAATTCATTTATTTCTAAAGATTACAAATCTCTTTTACGGAAATAAATACTAAACATTACTAAATTAAAACATTGATGTCCATGAGTAGCAAGGGCTTATAGTGTTGACATAACGAGTTTATGAAGGTAGTTGTAACAAGTTTTTGTATTGTCTACCACCGCGCGGCGTGTTGACGCGGTTACCGTGCAGTAACTCGTTATCTTTGTTTTTATGTTTGAAATCAAAGGACTCGATCACACTATGTGCCAGAATAATAGCTTCGTTTATCCCGCCCTGCTACATTTAATATGAATACACTGTCCTATAATAACAATTGTTTAAAATTATGATGAACATGCGCGTGGCTTTGAATCAACGACCTAAAACGCAGCCGCAGCTTAGAAGTACATCTTAGGGTACGGAACGATCTCACCAGTGACGCGGAAGGGCCATGTCACTCCTCGGCATGTGTCTCAGCTGCATGGAACGCACATTTATTTATCTTTTGAACAGATTTAAAATATTTTGTATTGCGACAGAGATACACACACACACACACACACACACAAAAGAAACACGGTTTGATTTCTAAGTCCGGCAAGTAAGCCACCATCTGTTGGGCACGAACACGATGCCTCAAGCGAAAACAAAAGCACGACCATCCTGGTCGGGGTTCGAACCAAACTCCAACTGAAGAAAGAAAATGAGGAATTAAAAACCTGTGTTTCTGACTTATCTATAAGGCTTAATATTGTAGAACAACATTCTCGTCAGGATAATTTTAGAGATAAATGGAATTCCTGATAATCAAGCCGAAAACCTATTAAGCACGGTAGTTCAACTCGGGAAAACGATATCATGCAATATTGAAGCCAATGATGTTTATTCAATTACTCGTGTAAAAAAATATTGACTTGCAAAATAGCCGTCCGCGATCAATTATCGTCAAACTGAAAAATACAAGGAAACGTGACGAAGTTCTAGCATCTGTAACGAAATTCAACCGTGCTCATGTTTCCGACAAACGTAATTCAAGTCACTTGGGCTACGGTGGAACTAAACAGCCCGTCTTCGTCTCCGAACATCTGTCACCCCTGAATAAAGCCATACACGCAGAAGCTAGGAAAATGGCACGTGAGAAGAGCTATAAATGTTAGGGTCCACGATGGTCGCGTATTAGTCCGTAAGGAAGATGGAGCACGCGCTGTACAGATTAAGAGCCTACACGCTGCCTCTTTAATGTTAGAAACCCAAAAAACCCAGGAGCCGAAACTCGTGAGTAAATCTTTCAAATTCACTGTCTACTACCAGAATCTCCGAGGAATGCGAACAAAATTGAGTGATATCAATATTGCTGTTAATGTCAATCAATATGACATGATAGTGGTGACCGAGACATGGCTCAATGATAATATCAATTACGGAGAGCTGTTTAACGCTCGCTAAAATATTTACAGAAGAGATCCCAGCGCACTTACAGGTAAAGAAGGAGGTGACGTCCTTATTGCTGTGTCCAAGCCATATGACACTGCGCGGGCTTGTCAGTGGGAAACTACTGCAGAAGACCTCCACCAACGACCAAGGAAAGAAAGTAAACTTCTGTGCTATTTACTTACTACCGCCTGTGACACAGCAGCACCTAGACATGTTTCTCAATTCGGTCACGACTGTAAATGAAACTACTAGCGAAGAAATTGTAGCAGTCGGAGATTTTAATCTTGGCTTTGTCGAATGGAACCAGGACCCAATTCACTCTTATGTAACCTCAATTATTCCGTCTAACAATAGTAACAATTTAGGATACTCTCTTATAGATTTTATGTCTTTAAACAGTCTGTTTCAATATAATGTTATTAAAAACACGAATAGTAGAATATTAGACTTAGTGTTTTCAAACATACGAAATGCAATGGTCAGAAGATCTGCTTCACTTATCTGTAAAGAAGACTGTCACCACCCTCCTTTAGAAATCGAGTTTATTTTAAAGGCGTACGTGTCACTTAAACATGTAAAACAAGCTAGATTGAATTTTGAGGCAGCTGTTTATGTACTTTTCAATAAAAAATTTAAAACATAATCAGTCTTATTCATAAACGTCTCTTAAATTTTAATCAATTGCTAAGCAAATGTTTAGCCAAATTCTTATTCATAAACGTTGTTTAGCGCTAAGAGTTCGCTAACCAATTGATTAGTAGCTGTCAAATTTAAACACCATCGGTAGCTTGTTAAGAGGATGCTAAGAGGCAATATGGCGGTTTTTACTTGAGCCAGCTGATCGATTCAGTAGGATTATTGTTTGCCTCGAGGTTATTTTGTTCCTAATATCGAGCTGTGCCTTAGTAAATATGGAATTCGACAATCTTTTACGACCTTTCAGAACGACGCAGAAAAAAAATTAAATCATTTTTAAACGCCAGCGGGAAGTAGACCAAGGAAGACCTACGAAGCTCGTTAAAATCCGTTACGAGAATGATTATCTACATTACATTTTATTCATTCGAAGTACACATGATGAAAGGATTTATAGGGAAAACTCAAACAGGAGTAGGCTCAGTAGGTACCTATTCATGAGGTTTTAAGGGTAAGAGTTTGTGAGGAAGCTCATAGGAGATAGTTATTATCCAATGTGATATCCCATGTGCCCTTAATCTTATGACGCCAGTTCTAAGGCCATAAACTATAAGAATAGCCACGTAGCACACAAATAACAAGAGACATTTTGTTTAAACTATTTATTCTGATATTTAATAAAGTAAGATTTTTGTTATAAATTCCCTATTTTTGATTTCCAATATTCTTCTTACAAAGACATGGACTGTGCCATTCTTTTCTCATGCCACTCTCATTTCTCATCAATCCCACGTAGCCTCAGCCCTAATGGTCTCCTCCCTTCCCCGTCTTTGCGGTTGAATAGTATTGGTGCTAGGTGCTAATAGTGGCTTTCATAGCAGCAGTCAAACTTGTACCTGTAAACAAGTATAATAATTGTTATTAAAAGACACTGAAACCCTGTTGCAACAGCGATAGGAATTAGGAAGTAATATATAATAGACACAAGTACCTACATACATTTACAAAAGAGTATATTCAATCTAGGACATGAAAAAAACATAGCTATAATCGGCTACTGATGTTACATCAGTTTTACACTAATTTGGTTAGTTTATATTAGTAAGTGTATATAAATTCAGAGATAAATACCTTTTCCAGTTTACTCCAATTATTGTAGCTAATTATTATCAATGAAATACAATGAAGTAACGTAATAAATAATTATATTAAAATTAAAAATTTCCTATGTAATTTTTGACATACGTCTGTTAAAGTCACGACAGATACAAAAATCGTGGGTTTGACAACTTTATTCTTGAAATTCTGTTTTGTAGTCGACTATTTTGATTATAGTCTGTGCTGAATACATAATTTCACCTCTATACCGTTTCTCTACTAATCACCCGCTAACTAGCGTTTATAAATAAAGAAAAGTTAAGCATTGATTTAGAGCTAACTAATTGGTTAGCTAAGCAGTGGCTAACAAATGGTTAGCGAGAATTTTATAAATAAGGCTGTAAATTGGAAAGAGTGACTGGAGCAATGCGCAAATGTTAATCTTATGACAGAGGTGCTATATGAATCCGTTCAAACAATTATTAATGTGCATATTCATGTAAGCAAAAACTTTCATCCATGGTATTCCAAAACCTTAGTGAAAGTTCTCAATGAAAAAAAAAACTAAGACAACGTTTTAGAAAATACGGTAATCCGCGTGATGTTATTGAGTACAGAATGCTCGATGAGAGGGCACGGTCGATTATTAAGAGCTGTTACAGAAAATATGTCTACTCTGTGGAGAATAACATTCAGTCACATCCCAAAGCTTTCTGGTCTTTCGCTAAGACCAAAAGTTCAAAATCCAGCTCTATACCATCCGAAATTTCATTAAACGAATCAATAGCTACGACAGGCGATGAAATATGTAAACTTTTTGCTACTCGATTCTCATCTACGTTTTCTGCCGATAGCAGAAATACTGAAGCAGCAACAAATGCCCTATCATTTCCCCAATTTGTGCTCAACAAAATAGCTTTTACTGAGAGAACTACACAGAATTGGTTAGCAAGGGTGCTGGTTCGGACGAGTTGCCGCCGCTCTTCATAAAAAAATGTGCTCGTAATTTGGCATATCCCCTTACCTTCATTTTTAATAAATCGCTCGAAACATCTACCTTTCCCAAAGTATGGAAAAAAGCTAACGTGGTTCCGATATTAAAAAAGGTGATTGCGCGAATGCTAAAAATGACCACCCAATCTCTATCTTGTCAATATTCTCAAAAAAAATTGAATCTATGTTTTGCCCTATATTATCATCCTATGTTAAAACACAACTTTCCCCTCAACAGCATGGTTTCTGCAGCAGTAAACCACTGTTACCAATTTGGTATCTTACGAGTTCGGTTCGAAACTCCGACCCGGAAGGTCGTGTCTTTGTTTTCGCTGAGGCACCGTGCCCAACAGATGGTGGCTTACTTGCCGGACTTAGAAATCAAACCGTGTTTCTTTTGTGTGTGTGTATCAGTGTCGCAAACCAAATTACTTTAAATCGGTTCAAAAGATAAATAAATGTGCGTTCCATGAAGCTGAGACTCCTGCCGCGTCACTGGTGAGATCGTTCCGTACCCTAAGCTGTACTTCTACGCTTCGGCTGCGTTTTAGGTCGTTGATTCAAAGCCACGCGCATGTCAAACATAATTTTAAACAATTGTTACAGGATAGTGTATTTATATTAAATGTAGTAGTGCGGGATAAACGAAGCTGTTATTCTGGCACATAGCGTGATCGAGTCCTATGATTTCAAACAAAAACAAAGATAACGAGTCATCGCACGGTAACCGCGTCAACGCGCCGCACGGCGGTTGACAATACAAAAACTTGTAACAATTACCTTCATAAATTCGTAACGCTCGTATAAGGCCTTGCTACTCCTGGACATCAATGTTTTGTCAATTAAGTAATGTCAGTACTTATTTCCGTACAAGAGATTTGTAATCTTTAGAAATAAATGAATTCACACCGTATAGTACGGTATCGCTCTTAACCTAATACTTCATACACATTGTGCCGAACAATTATATAACTACGTTGAACAAGTTCAATATTCACTGACTATTATTATAGCTTCCTTTCGAGTAGAAATGGAAGCCTGCTTGAATCTATTTTATTTTAATCTAGGTAATATTTTTCTCAAACATACCAAAGTTATAATTTAAAAGAGGCGTAAATTTTTATTTAGATATTCACAACTACATATTTTGTAAGTTAGACGCTTTGTTGATGCTCGTAATGGACACATCTGGCGGACAAGCGAAAGGCGCATTACGGCTGGGATCGAGAGAAAGCAGAAGGTTGCATTGTTTAAGGGTGCAGTCCGTGTAAAAAAATTGCGGTGCTCACTGTTTAACGGAATGCTAGCCGGTACCTGCAACTGACCCTTGCGTGTCTGTTGCGCAAAGTTTCAAAAATATAATGCGTAAAGGTTTCAAGTACAGGTTCAACAGGTTGGAACTAAGTATGGACGGACTGTGCGGTTCTTCTGTGACGCCGCAGTCTGTTAACCATCATCACCATTCCCATGGCGCGGCTGGGTTTTGGTGAGTGAGGATGGTCACCCATCCACGGACCGATCGCGGCAGGCATGGCTTAACCTGATCGCTCGGCCCGTGCGGCTGTTATTACTTCTGTTAACCATATTGGGCGTAATAGGGCGGCATGCCCCTCAACCGTTGTTTAAACGAAGTTGAGCCATTTCGCCGCATTCACCGTGATTCCGATATATCTCAGCAATTGCTCATCATATTAAAATTGTTACTAAATAAGATACAAACAACAAAATAGGGTACTTGATGTATTTTTGTGAGGTGTAGTTGCGTGTGAATGGACTTTTTAGAAGTTTTCTTATAATATAAATATGCTGGTGCAATGTGCATGAAGTGGTTTAATATTCATGAGTCTCGTTTCCCTGTAAGTTTTGACTGTAGGTGTAAGGTAACCATAGTGAAATAATGGTTGAATTATTTTAGTTTGTGTGATCTGTAGGCCCTTTAGTTTGGTTTTTGGCGCGTTGCCCCATATTTCAATTAGGTAGGAGGAAGACCATAACTATATGTATAATCATTTTAGAAAGAGCTCAAAGAGCTATATATTTATATTAGAATTGTTTTTTCACAATCCTTTATCCAACTTTACAAATTCACCAACAATGCCAAGTGCTAACGGTCCGACAGTTGTTTATACTCATAACTGTAATAAAAAATATATAAAAAAATCACTGTTCTTCCCTTATATCACGATTTCCCAACACAAAATAGACGAGCAACAAATGTTTGCTCAATCACCCGCTTAAAACCGGTATCGTAAAATCACTTAGCCATCATAAACACAACATTCTTCATTACCCCATATCCATTCTTTCTCTTTTTGTTAATTAAGCTTATGGTAGAATATTCTTGTTTTATTTTCTCGCGTTATGCATAATTTGTATATATCCGTGAATTTTTTGCTTTTCTTTACACCTTTTACTTCTGAATTTTGTTAACTAGTAGTAACTGTAAGTACCTACTGCTTTCAAATTGGATAATTATGAATTAGTTAAATTAGATCTTAAGTCAACATAATTTGCAAGTTTGCCCAGTTCTACGAGTATCTTAATTAAACAATGTTTTTTTTAAAATGTTTCTGTTTGTTTTGTAGGTTCTACTTTTACTTAAATACTTAATTGCAATCTTAAACTTTAAAAATAACATCTTGACTCTCTAACCGCTCTGTGAATTAACATGTCATATCTAAGAGAGCTGACTGATTTGTAACTCGGGACCCTTCTTTCACAGACACCTTTCTCTATTTAAGATTGTACACTCTATTAACCAGTGCCTGCACTAAGATGTTGAAATAAATTAAGATTTATGGTTATAACGATTCATAGCAGCACCACCAGCAAACTCGCAAAAATGATTTTATTAGAGAAGATATAACAAAACAGTTTATAAAATCAATACGAAACGTAATGAGATAGCTTATGAGTTATGATTATGAATGACTTGGTGCGAATTTAACGGCACGGTTGGCGCAGTGGTTGAGCGATCGGCTGCTGCGCTGCGTGTCGCGGCTTCGATCCCCGCACGGAACAAATATTTGTATGACCTATAAATGGTTGTTCCGGGTCTGGGTGTCTTGTGTATGTGAGTTTCATGTTTGTGAACGCACTTACGATACAGGAGTAATTCCTAGTGTGGGGCAACGTTTAAAAAATAAAATAAGGAACAGCTGATGCGAAGATAACAAGGAAGCACGTCGCCGTGTTATCAACTGATTTAGTGAAGTGAAGGAATGGTGTAAACAGATGGATTATCCTAACCGTTATATTTTAGCTTTATAAGCATATACTCGTAAGTGACTAGACAAATATAAGGCTATGAATAAGAATGATTGCCACTAACAGTGTTATTCATAAACGTGTCTTAAATTTTAATCAATTGCTAAGCAAATGTTTAGCCAAATTCTTATTCATAAACGTTGTTTAGCGCTAAGAGTTCGCTAAACAATTGATTAGTATCTGTCAAATTTAAACACCATCGGTAGCTTGTTAAGAGGATGCTAAGAGACAATATGGCGGTTTTTATTTGAGTCAGCTGATCGATTCAATAGGATTATTGTTTGCCTCGAGGTTATTTTGTTCCTAATATCGAGCTGTGCCTTAGTAAATATGGAATTCGACAATCTTTTACGACCTTTCAGAACGACGCAGAAAAAAAAAATTATCATTTTTAAACGCAAGCGGGAAGTAGACCAAGGAAGACCTACAAAGCTCGTTAAAATCCGTTACGAGAATGATTAGCTACATTACATTTTCTTCATTCGAAGTACACATGATGAAAGGATTTATAGGGACAACTCAAACAGGAGAAGGCTCAGTAGGTACCTACTCATGAACTTCCTTACAAACTCATACTCTTCAGTATGAGTTTGTAAGGAAGCTCATAGGAGATAGTTTTTATCCAATGTGTTATCCCATGTGCCCTTAATCTTATGACGCCAGTTCTAAGGCCATAAACTATAAGAATGGCCACGTAGCACACAAATAACAAGAGACATTTTGTAGAAACTATTTATTTTGATATTTAATAAAGTAACATTTTTGTTATAAATTCCCTATTTTTGATTTCCAATATTCTTCTTACAAAGACATGGACTGTGCCATTCTTTTCTCATGCCACTCTCATTTCTCATCAATTCCACGTAGCCTCAGCCCTAATGGTCTCCTCCCTCCCCGTCTTTGCGGTTGAATAGTATTGGTGCTAGGTGCTAATAGTGGCTTTCATAGCAGCAGTCAAACTTGTACCTGTAAACAAGTATAATAATTGTTATTAAAAGACACTGAAACCCTGTTGCAACAGCGATAGGAATAAGGAAGTAATATATAATAGACACAAGTACCTACATACATTTTCAAAAGAGTATATTCAAGCTAGGACATGAAAAAACATAGCCATAATCGGCTACTGATGTTACATCAGTTTTACATTCATTTGGTCACCTTTTCCAGTTTACTCCAATTATTGGAGCTAATTATTTTCATTGCTACCATGTCAAATACAATGAAATAACGTAATAAATAATTATATTCAAATAAAAAAAATCCGATGTAATTTTTGACATACGTCTGTAAAAGTCACGACAGATACAAAAATCGTGGGTTTGACAACTTTATTCTTGAAATTCTGTTTTGTAGTCGACTATTTTGATTATAATCTGTGCTGAATACATCATTTCACCTCTATTCCGTTTCTCTACTAATCACCCGCTAACTAGCGTTTATAAATAAAGAAAAGTTAAGCATTGATTTAGGGCTGACTAATTGGTTAGCTAAGCAGTGGCTAACTAATAGTTAGCGAGATTTTTATAAATAAGGCTGTAAAAGACTTGAAGACAAATGAAAACACTCACTTAAATGTTGGTAAACATATGCAGTCTTATTCATAAACGTGTCTTAAATTTTAATCAATTGCTAAGCAAATGTTTAGCCAAATTCTTATTCATAAACGTTGTTTAGCGCTAAGAGTTCGCTAACCAATTGATTAGTAGCTGTCAAATTTAAACACCATCGGTAGCTTGTTAAGAGGATGCTAAGAGGCAATATGGCGGTTTTTATTTGAGTCAGCTGATCGATTCAGTAGGATTATTGATTGCCTCGAGGTTATTTTGTTCCTAATATCGAGCTGTGCCTTAGTAAATATGGAATTCGACAATCTTTTACGACCTTTCAGAACGACGCAGAAAAAAATTTAATCATTTTTAAACGCCAGCGGGAAGTAGACCAAGGAAGACCTACAAAGCTCGTTAACATCCGTTACGAGAATGATTATCTACATTACATTTTCTTCATTCGAAGTACACATGATGAAAGGATTTATAGGGAAAACTCAAACAGGAGTAGGCTCAGTAGGTACCTACTCGTGAGGGTTGAAGAGTATGAGTTTGTGAGGAAGCTCATAGGAGATAGTTATTATGCAATGTGTTATCCCATGTGCCCTTAATCTTATGACGCCAGTTCTAAGGCCATAAACTATAAGAATAGCCACGTAGCACAAAAATTACAACAGACATTTTGTAAAAACAATTTATTTTGATATTTAATAAAGTAAAATTTTTGTTATAAATTCCCCATTTTTTATTTCCAATTCCATTATTTTCTCATGCCACTCTCATTTCTCATCAATTCCACGTAGCCTCAGCCCTAATGGTCTCCTCCCTCCCCGTCTTTGCGGTTGAATAGGTAGTATTGGTGCTAGGTGCTAATAGTGGCTTTCATAGCAGCAGTCAAACTTGTACCTGTAAACAAGTATAATAATTGTTATTAAAAGACACTGAAACCCTGTTGCAACAGCGATAGGAAGTAATATATAACAGACACAAGTACCTACATACATTTCCAAAAGAGTACATTCAAGCTAGGGCATGAAAAAAACATAGCTATAATCGGCTACTGATGTTACATCAGTTTTACAATCATTTGGTCAGTTTATAATAGTAAGTGTATATAAATTCAGGGATAAATACCTTTTCCAGTTAACTCCAATTATTGGAGCTAATTATTTTCATTGCTACCATATCAAATACAATGAAATAACGTAATAAATACCTAATTATATTCAAATTAAAATTTTCCGATGTAATTTTTGACATACGTCTGTTAAAGTCACGGCAGATACAAAAATCGTGGGTTTGACAACTTTATTCTTGAAATTCTGTTTTGTAGTCGACTATTTTGATTATAATCTGTGCTGAATACATAATTTAACCTCTATTCCGTTTCTCTACTAATCACCCGCTAACAAGCGTTTATAAATAAAGAAAAGTTTAGCATTGATTTAGAGCTAACCAATTGGTTAGCTAAGCAGTGGCTAACTAATGGTTAGCGAGATTTTTATGAATAAGGCTGTAAGAATGAGACTAAGTAAATGAATGAATAAGGAACAAACTGGAACAAACTCACAAAATGTGTAAACCATCCACTGTATAAACGATTATCTGCAAGTTTTAGTTCTCCTTGGCCCGACTTCGTCCCCTGGGCGTGTGCAGTGCTACGCGAAGCTTCTTCAACAAGGTGTTGACGATTTTTGCTGGAGCTGCCCCCGTTGAAGAACGCAACTGAAAAGCTTCGAGTTCGAAGCTTTTTTTTGAGACCGTTACTTTTGAAATTAAGACGGCGAGATTCTTGAAGAACTAATGTTAGAGCGGGGCTCATCTAAAGAGTGGACTACTGTATTTAAGGCAAGGGTTTAATGACGTGCTTATAACAATAATAAAATTGTACCGGATATTCAGCTAATAACGAAATTAAAGTAAGAGGAGTATCGTTCGTCGCGGAGAAGTCAGAAGAAGCGAGTGGTCATCGGGCCGAACCGTGTCGTCGCCGCGACGCGCTAAACATGCGGCCTGTGCGTGCAGACCATGCGCAATGTGTTGTGTTGGGTTCGATACCCAACAGTGCCCATTCTACTTTTGGAACAACATTTGAGACTCGAACGATAGCTCAAGACTTAAAATTATTTCGACAAGGGTACAATTATTCGATGGACACGGTGGAAGATCAAAAACGCCGCTAACGAGATGTACAAAAACCGGAAACGGTCAGTAGCGAGAACTCAGACGAAGACATTGAAAAGAACAGCAACATTTATCACAGCAGAGCAGTGACATAGAAAAGAGCCGAGAAACCAGCTGAACCCCGCTTAAAGATTCACCGATGAAGCTCGACTTGAGTCAACCCTGCTGCGACGTCGTTAAAAGATGCCCTCCAATAGACAAATATCACCCGCCACTCCACTAATCCCATGCTTACGTTAGGGTGCATACTCCGTAGGCTCTTAATCCTTCCTATCCTAAGGGCACGTCTTCCCTACCATTACAGTGCCCCCCGGTCTATTCCTTGATATGCAATGGTCTTTGTAGCACCATGAAGCATGAGGCTTCAGGGGCTAGTGCAAATCTTGGAGTTCATTCGATTAATCGAGTCTGGTCAAACCACGCTGGGGTCGGTGCATTTCATTCATAAATTTCATTCATTCATGTTACCAATTTGGTATCTTAAGTTGACGAGATCTGTATGAGCATTGACTCTGGCCATAAAGTCGACGCTCTTTTTACCGACTTCAACAGCGCTTTTAATAAGGTCGACCATGAAATTCTGCTGCTGAAATTGCATGGTCTTGGCAAACACGGTCCCCTGCTGGAGTGGTTCACATCATATCTATGCAGGCGAACACAAAGAGTGGTAGTAAACTAAGTAAGTAAATTGCATCAAACATAGCCAATGTTCTTTATTTGCCAATGACCTCAAAAACTATCGTCAAATAAAAACTCAAGAAGACATTGTTCTACTCCAAACTGATCTGAACTCAATACAAAGCTGGTATGTAGTGAATGGGATGGTTCTGAATGCCAGTAAATGTTATCACGTAACATTTACGCGGAAAAAGCATCCCATACCATCAACTTACTCCCTCAATGGGACGACACTGCAAAAAGTCAAAAACATACGTGATCTAGGTGCTTAGCAGCGCACATCAATAATGTTATTAAAAAAGCAATGAAAACGATTGGGTTTATCAACAGAATTGGCAAAGAATTTAAAGGAACCTTGGCATTGGAAGTGCTCTATAACACCTTTGTGCGCAGCCTATTAGAATATGCATCTCCCGTCTGGAGTCCGTCTTATAATGTTCGTAAAGACCGTATTGAGGTAGTTAAAAAAAAAATACGAGGTGCTTGCGGTTTAAAGACCACAAATGCCATAAAGAGCCGATTATGCAGAACGTCTAAGATACTTCAAATTAGACTCATTGAAGAAACGCAGGGCTCGAAATGATATGATAACACTTTATAAAGTTGTAAACGGGATAACATCAACCAGATCACCTTAGTAAAATCAACCTTGACGTACCTCGTCATTCTCATCTCCGGTCCAAGCGCACCATTAGGGCTTTTGCCACTAAACCGTGTCGCACAACCCTTTTTTTTTTTTTTTTTGTTCCCGTGGTGGAAAATCGTCATGGATGTCCTCCACCCTGGGGCGGGCGGAGGGGTCTGTCAGATTCTTACTGACTAAAAACCACCCCGGTGTTCCATCTCACACCTACGTCGGGGTCGCGGGAACATGATTCTTCCGCGACGTGGTCACAAACCTGGACCAACAGCTGCTCCCCTAAACAGGATGTTAACTTTTTACAAAAGAGCCTGTTCGGTCGACAGAGATGTCGATATTTTCTTTGATAGTCTGCCAATATTTAAAACTAAAATTAATAACATTGATCTGTAATCAGCTGCCTACGTATACATAAACTTTTTGTAATTTAATAATCATTTTATTAGATTTAATTTCATTTGTATTTAGTTTAATTAGACTTATAATATCAGTTTTTATTTATTTTCTTCTCTTTGAAATTGTAATACTTACCTTTATTTTATTTTGTAATTTTTTACCTTATGTGCGAAAAAAAATTATGTGATTTTGTATGGTTGCCATTTTCTAGTGCAATGTGACGAAATGTTTTTTTTTTTTTATTTTTTTTTTTAAATCAAATGTTCTTGGTAATTGTATAATTTAATGTTCCTGTTAATATTTTAATGATTGTTAAGTTAATTGGACAGTGTTGTTCACCTTTAAATAGGAGTGTTGTGCATGCCTATAAGTGATATATTTACAGAGAATTAAAAACTCGTGACTACCTTTTTTTCTACTCTTGTAAATATGTCGTTGGTGTGCCTTGCTTTATTAAATAATAAATAAATAAATATCAACGTCAGGACGGACGGTCTCCATTCATAAAACACTTCGAAATAATTCTTGAAAATTGCTGCCTAAATGCTACAATTTGCTACCTATTGTGAAATCATTTCAAACTATGTATTTTTTTAAATAATAAACCACCATTTGAGGTGACCGGCCATCCAGACGTCAGGATGGCCGGTGACCCAAATGGTGGTTTATACAAATTACAGGGAATTCGAGAAATGTTCTTTGATTAATAATTGCTACCTACCTATCTATCAATTTGGATCTCGTAACTTTAAAGGATAAAAATTTTAACACATGAAGTTAATTGTGCCTTGACGATGCCTGCAAAAATAAAATGGGAAACAACACGTACTTTCAACATACGCAGCGATTGTCAAGCAGGCGCTATTTGAGAGATTCTATAACAATCTATATTTTATACCTACTTAAATTGATTAATTTATCTATAACAACGATTAAAATAATTGAGGTCAATAGGGGAACGCACGGTGGGGTAAGTGCACCGGACACCAGATTCTTTGAAACCTGATATATTCTCAAAATTGGCATCTAGCACCTCAATCTAAAATCAATTCAACTTTAACATCATTTCAGTAGAAAAGAACTTCGAAAATACTTGTACTACGTCCCACTTCGCCCAACTTATCTTACCAAGTAATGGTCCATTTTCATTGGCCATTTTCCACATACTTCATCATAATAATTACTTACAACGGTAGCCACACCTTCTTTTTTAATGTTAAGAGTCACAAGTGGAGAGTCACTATGTAAATGATTTGCAAAATCAGTTACGTGTTGCTTTACAATTACTTCAGTATTCATTGCAAAGCTTACAGCTTCTTTTGCTTTATAATTAAATAAACCACACATCAATTCGTCACTAAGTCCTTGTTGCAGCTTGTACAGAAATAAAACACTAACATTATTTCATGTTTATGTTACACTCAAAGCTTTTATTTCAAATAAAGCAAATAAATTGCAGGCACTTTTGAATTGTCAAGGGGTCGGTCAGTCAGAAATATGAAGATAGTTGCCCATTCCAAAGCGAAGTAGGTACCTATGGAGAAGAGCGGGCAAGAAACTCCATGGACACTCTTTTAAATAATATTGTTATTTATGTAGCGAAACTCACCTTGTACTGGAATAGGAGCACCGTGATTCTTATAACCAACGACGACAACAACGCAGGCTGTAGTAGTGACAGAAATGTCCGAGAGATAAAATATCCGAGAGATAAAATATTTATAGCCTAAAAGCGGGTGTCCCAATAGAAATCGTGGCGATCTATATATATTCGTCGAATATCGATTGCTATCCTATATATCGATGATAGCCAGAGCTGGAAAAACGTAAGAGCATCGACAGTCTTATATATACATGTCGGCACGTCTGTCACCTTAGTTCAAATGTGTACTTTTCACTATTCACATATAGACTGAAATTATTTCATAACTTTCAGCAAAATCCGCTGAAGACTTGTCAACTATGCGAAATCTGTGTAATAAATCTCTGCCTATCCCTTCATCGTATACAGACAAAGAGTTTATATGAATTTGAACTTGTTGTGATCGATGTGAGTGCTTTTTGATTATATTTTAGCAGTTACTATAACATAAAATCATATTTCTGGCTACAACATAAAATGGCTATGTTGTTCGATAACTTCAGCCAAACTGGCCGAGCGGCTTTTGCTAAAATTTTGTGCGGGGTTCTTTATCGATGTTGAAATTGAGTGAGTCACATCAATGGTCTTTTTTGTGACAACCTACGAAATTTCGAAATGTCTCTTGTATTCGCGTCCTGGTCTAAAATATGAACAGCCTTCACAAGTCAAAATGAATCAAATATATAGAGTTCAGTTGCTATTTTAGTCAAGTTTCTATGCTTTAGTTACTGTTCTGAGAGTACCGCAGTTGCAAAGGCCGTTATGGTACACTGCGTTCACAGTTATTTCACCTCTGACAGCAGCACCCACGACGAGTATAAAGATAACAATGATTTTGACAGACTTGTCAGCGTCAGCAACCCAACAGTTATCTTATTTGTATTAGAATAAAGATCACTATGCTTTGGATAGTGATGCAAAATCGGGGGCAAAATAACTATGAAAGGATTTTAGCTAAGTTTCCGTCTCTATCTTGCGCTTAGTTTCAAAAATTTTCATCAGCGACATTCTTCTTCTCTTTGACTCGATGGCCAGTAAGGTAACACGAGGAGCACAAATGCCACATGTATTGTAGAAGACATGAATCTCGTATGTACTAAAGAAAAAAAGAAAGAAAGTAAGGCAAAATAGTTTTATTTGTCACAGAAACTTGTGCATACAAAATAACTACTACTGCTACTGTTTAGCTATCCATGAGTCAAGATATAGAGGAATAACAAATTAAATTCATACATATTGCGCAGGTAAGTTTAATTCAGTTTAATCATGGACCGTGCTTCGTTATTTGTAACTCCGATCATAGCGTATCATTAAGTAATTAACGTCCGTAGCCCTTTCCGACGTGGTGATGGTAGCCGGGGCTGCGGATCTGCCTCGGGAGCTGGGAAGCGCCGCACGGTGGATCGAAAATCGGCTGTAGAAGACATAGGATCTCGATTTCTTAAATGTTATTTTTTTGCTGGAAATGACTTCTGCTGATCATTACTGTTCTATAAAATGTCATATGAAGTAAATGTGTGCACAAATGGAAGAGTTATAATTTTTATAAGAAAAAAATGTATGGAGCTAGTATGAAAAATCGAATTATCTCCTAAACGGCATGTTTAACCGTAATATCCTTGGAGGTGGTCATAGTTCTAATTATTTATGATTTTTTGGTTGCCGATTTGACGAAAAATTTAATGCCGTTTTTTAAAAAAAATCGTCAAAATATTTTTATTTATTTTTACATGTAAAACGATCCCTTTTAGTGTCCAAGTTAAAAAGTTCGATATGTTATTAACCCAAATATTAAGAACACACAAAACAAGAAAAATTAAATAAAAAAATTGCTGTTTTTTGACACATTTTTATTCATTTAAATAAAAAAAGATTATCAAACTCTTATTTAAGTAACATATAAAGTTATAATATATTATATACAAAATAATTTAATTTAAGGAATTAATACTAAGCATTTGTAAAATAAAGTAAAATAAATAAAAAAATGACAACATATCATTAAATATTACAAAAAAAAACCCAAACAGACTCAAATACAAATTTACAAATAAGTACATATATATTTTTTTTACAAATTTTCCTTATCACGCTCGTTGTCAGACTCCAATTCTGAGTCAGCATCCAGATTGGATATATCCAAAAACTCGAACTCAGTTTCCTGAAATTGAATTAAGTCGAGAGTTTCAGCAAAAAAGCACTGCTTTTTCTTGGCATCTAACTTAAGCCTTTGTGCACTTAGCAAAGGATCCGAAGAAACAACAAGCATATTTAAAATGTCTTGATTGGAATCCTGCCTGCTTCTTTTCCGCGAATGATGTTGTCGAAACCTCCTAAAATCTTTGTTTCGAGACTCTGAGGCTTCTTCCGAGAGAGTCCCAATCGGCACAATATTATTTTCCTCAATTATGTCAGCCCCATGGATTAATAGTTTATGAACGGTTGACGACATGTAGTACCAGTCGTATAATACGTACTTTTCTGCTGTTTTGCGGGCATAATCTCTAAATTTTATTATATCGACCTGCTCTCCAGATGTAATTGTAAATTGCTTGTAAAATTACAGCAAATCTTTTGATGAGGTCTTCATCCAAACCGGTTATAGCTGCGGTTTTATTAGGAAACTCAAAGAATTTTCTTGCAGTATTCCCGTCATTGGTGGTTCCCGAGCCTTGTTTTACTATATCAATCAACAGATTGAGCTCATCTTTGAATTTATTTTGAATTATTTTCTTCCTTGTCTGTAGCATTTCTTTGTGCTCATCACTTCTCGCTGCCCACCGTTTGAAGTCGAGCCTGTATGCAATGTGTAACAGACATGCCATACAACTTATACGGGCGTGTAGGGATGACAAGCCAAATTCATACAGGTCAGAACACACAATTTTTGATGTTACAGCATCTAAGCGGTTCATTTCTGTAGGCTTTGCTAAGCACAGGTAGCACGATGCATTTGATCTAGCTTCAGAAAGGTAAGTGTAAACTTTAGCGTCGATCAACGTCATCATTAGTTCATGAGTTACCCTATTATTATTATTGCACTCTGTGGGAATAAGGGCCTCAATTTCTTCATCCATTTGTTTTTTCAGCTCAAGGACAACTGCTTTACTCTCCTTTACAAACCGCGTCGCAATCCCTGCCCCCTTCGACCGATCACCATGTTCGGCAAGCCGATCCCTTGGGAGAAGCGAGCCAAATATCTGGGTGTAGTGCTCGATGAGCACCTCTCTTTTTCAGAGCACATTAAGGCGGCTCGTTCGCGCGCCGCCTTCGCTCTAGGTAGTCTTCACTTTGTCCTAAATGCACGTAGCAAATTGTCACTAAAGTGCAAAATGCGTATCTACACAGCGTGCATCCGCCCGATCATGACATATGCTAGTGCAGTCTTTGCACACGCCAAGCCCTATCGCTTCAACAGAATGCAGACCCTCCAGAACAAGTTCCTCCGTAGGATTACAGGCTCTCCCTGGTACGTTCGCAACGAAATCCTTCACGTTGACCTAAAGATTCCCACTCTCCGCCAGTTCATGAAACGCATTTCAAAGCTTTTCTTCGAGACTGCCGCGAATCACCGCAACCCTCTGGTTGTCAAGGCCGCTAGTCAACAAAGTCGTTTGTTTAATTTGCAAGAATTCTGTTGCGATTGCAAAGGAATATAATGTAAAAAGGCACTATGAAACTCAGCATCCTACTTTTACCAAGTTTACAGGCGAAATAAGAAAGCAAAGCGAAGTCGCCCCTTCAATGATGGGGATTTTGTAAAAGAATGCATAGAAATTGCCGCTAAGAAAATGTGTCCAGAAGCAGCAAAGAAGTTTGAGAAAATTCAACTGAATCGTATGACTATCCAAAGACGAATTATGTCTTTGTCAGGTAATATTGCGGAACAATTAAATGAAAAAACTAAGATCATTGAATTTTTTCATTAGCACTCGACGAATCCACTGATATTAGTTCGACAGCTCAACTTCTCATATTCATACGAGGTGTTACTCAAGATTTTGAAGTCTTAGAAGAGTTATTAGGAATGTGTTCATTGAAAGGTCAAACCAGAGGAGTTGATATACTCAATGTACTTTTGGATGAGTGTTCAAAAACTGATTTGGACTTTTCAAAATTATCGGGAGTTGCGACTGACGGTGCTCCTTCGATGATTGGTGTCAATTCTGGGCCATTTACTTTGCTGAAAAAGCATCTGCAAGAAAAAAACATAAACGCTGAAGATCTCATGCAGTTTCACTGCATTATATACCAAGAAGCCCTCTGTTCTAAAAAAATTGAATTTCAAAATGTCATGAAAGTGGTAGTTTCCACTGTAAATTTCATAAAATCACGAGGACTCAATCACAGGCAATTCAAACAATTCCTTGATGACATCGAAAGCGAATATGGAGATTTACTGTATTATACAGAAGTAAGGTGGCTAAGTCGTGGAATGACACTGGAACGATATCTAAATTTAATAGAAGAAATTGGAATATTGCTGGCGGAAAGGCAAAGGGATGTCCCGGAACTTAAAAATCCTGATTGGTTGTATGATTTGGCTTTTTTAATTGACATTAGAAATCTCTGTTGGACATATTCAGCAATCCTTTCACGATTTCAGTTGAAAATGCGCCTGAGTCAATGCAGTTAGAAATTATCGACATTCAAAACGACCAAGATTTACGCAACAAATTCAACGAAGGAGACTTGCTGAACTTTTACCGCTGCATTGATAAAAATACGTACAAAGAGTTGCGCATAAACGCTCTGGAATGTGCCAGCTTATTTGGTTCTACCTATATATGTAAGAGCGGGAGGCCTCGGGGGTCTTAAATGATAACGATCAAACATCTTTACAACACTTTTATCACTCACAACAAACAATTATTCACACAACTTCATTTTACAAGGAGATGCACACAGTTCTTATTACAATTTAATACTTCGCGCTCTGCGTTTTTTTTTTTTTTGGTATGGCATCTCGTAGTTGACCTTGAGAGGTCGTGACTACTTAACCGGACTATCCTGTGGCTGCCTTAAGCGGACTCAAAGCCTCCAGCCAGGGGCGTAAAACTACTTACATTACTAAGTGAACGCTCGCTAAGGGCACCCCCTGTGGGGTACGGACCTCGGCTTAGGGCGTCGCTGACGGGAGGACAGCAAGATGGGATAGGCTGGATCAGATTTTGATGATTATTATTATTCGGGGAATTTAAAGCTACAGGCTCAGCTACGGCGCGGGCTGGCACTTCGTCGAGCAAGGGTCGGGGGGGACAATTACGTCGGGATCTTCGCGAGGAACCTCGGCCGCGAGGTCGGAATGTTGGTCTGTGTTTGTGCACTGTACTGGTGGCCCTACTGCTCTCCTGAATGAGAGTTATGTGGTCATCGGGATCGGTGAGGACATGCTTGGGACGGCGGACTTGACTAATGGAGGAGGGAATATAGCTAGTGGCTTTCACAACCAGAGGGTTGCGGTGATTCGCGGCGGTCTCGAAGAAACGCTTTGAAATGCGTTTCATGAACTGACGGATAGTGGGAATCCTGAGGTCTACGTGGAGGATTTCGTTGCGAACGAACCAGGAGGAGCCTGTTATCCTACGGATGAACTTGTTCTGGAGGGTCTGCATTCTATTGAAGCGAACGGGCTTGGCGTGTGCGAAGACTGCACTGGCATAGGTCATGATCGGGCGAATGCACGCTGTGTAGATACGCAATTTGCACTTTAGTGACAATTTGCTACGTGCATTGAGGACGAAGTGGAGTCTACCTAGAGCGAAGGCGGCGCGCGAACGAGCCGCCTTAATGTGCTCTGAAAACGAGAGGTGTTCGTCGAGAACTACACCAAGATATTTGGCTCGCTTCTCCCAAGGGATCGGCTTGCCGAACATGGTGATCGGTCGAGGGGGGCAGGGGGTATGACGCGGCTTCGAGAATAGAACCGCTTGACTTTTGTCGGGATTTACTTCAATTCTCCATTTCCTAAACCAGGCGCCAAGCTTGTTGACTTGGGTTTGGAGAATGCGAGATATCGAGTCTGGATCGCGGCCGGTGTAGTAAATGGCCGTGTCGTCTGCGAACAGAGCCAACTGTGCCTTGCTGCACTTGGGCATATCGCTGGTGAATAGCGTGAATGCTAGGGGAGAGATCACAGAGCCCTGAGGGACTCCTGCGCGAATAGGGTGGGGGGAGGATAGCGCTCCTTCGATGCGATAACGGAAGGTGCGATTCGACAAAAAGTCCCGTAAGATGAGCACGAGACGATCTGGCACACCGAGTTGGTACAGCTTATATAATAAGCCGTTGTGCCAGACTTTGTCGAACGCTTTCGCTATGTCGAAGAAGACAGCACCGGTCATCAAACCTCGTTGGAAACCGAAGTTGATGTGTTCGACTATACGGTGGACCTGTTGTACGCACGAGTGTTGGGTTCTAAAACCAAACTGTTCGTTGGGGATGAGGCCCATTGTCTCGGCGTAGTCTCTGAGGCGCTTATAAATAAGCCTCTCATAGATTTTGCCGAGGACATTGAGCAGACTGATGGGGCGGTAACTACTAGGCTCTGACTTTGGCTTGCCGAGCTTCGGGATACCGATGACGGTGGCTTCTTTGAATGCCTGTGGGAAGATGTTGTTGCTCAGAGCACCTTTGAAGATGGTGGTCAGTAGCATTATCAGGTGGGCAGGGAAAAGTTGGAATACCCTATTGGTGATTCCATCTGAGCCGGTCCTTTACGAGCCTTAAGACCTTTGATGAGGTCGTGCACTTCGTCGGGCGTGACGGGGGGCAGTGGATACTCTGGGTCTTCGACGGGAGGGAGGGAGGCTCTATGTTCGATTTCAGCGTCGACCTCAGAGAGGTGAGCTTGGTCTACTGGTTGAGAGCTAGGCGAGCATTGGACTTCTAGACTGTCGGCTAGAAGCTCAGCCTTGTCGACATCATCGAAGGCGATGGTCTTGTCGGGACGGATCAGGGGGGGCATGGAGACTATTTCTCCGGATCTGAGCTTCCTCTGGAGTTGCCAGAAGGCTAGGTGGGTGGGCTCTAGTTCGCTCAACATCTTGTCCCAGCCGGCGGTACGCAGCTCCTCTATGCGTGTTCTTACAGTACGCTGTAAGTAACGCATATGGGCTTTGTTCGCGTCGCAGGGGAAGTTGCTGTAGGCACGGAAAACGCGTTCTCACGGGGGACCAGTTTCATGACTACTGGACGGTGATCGGAAGCGAGCTCTTGTACCACTTCTATAGAGTCCAACCGTAGGTTGACGTTCTGTAGGAGCGCCACGTCGAGAACATCGGCGGTGTGATTGGGATCGGGGGGAAAATGAGTGGGAGTCATCGGCGCGATGACATCGAAATTCTGAAAGGAGGAGAGGTTGAACAAGTGTCTCCCTCTGGAAGAGGTCCTGGTGCTATTCCAGGAGGGATGTTTTGCGTTGAGATCACCCGCTATGATAACGGAGTCACTCAGGCTAAAAAGTACAGAAAGATCTTCGGTAAGGAGTTGGAAGTTCTCCGAAGTATTAATGGGGGGGAGGTAGGCCGAAACTATGATGATCGGTTGATAGGCGCGCTCTGCGACTAGAGCGAGCCTATTTATACGTTTAAAAACAACTGTCAACGTCACACAGCAACGACTTCCGTTGACATTTGTTTTACAATAAAACTTACATTGAATTTAGTAAAAATAATACAACAACAATAATAACACTATTTGATTTCTAATTAATAACACTTTTTGAATACATTTAATTTGTAAACGTAGTTAGGTAACAATCATTTTATTTAAATGAACTAACAGTAACAATGTTCCAATTCACTTTTTAGAGTTGATGTTTAAATAAAAACGAACCTTTAAATTAACGATATTTGATTTAATACGATTTTATAATGTAATGCAAAATGACTTATTTATATTTTACTGTACTTATTTGTGTTTCCGTTACGTCATCAGCCGCTATGACGTTTGTTTTAGTTTGTGCTACTGTTTTTATTTGTCAGCGCTATCACGGCCATACTGACGAGCGGACCTTTGCTAGGTCCAGCGAATCTCTGAAAAAGTCGAAAAAATTAAAAAATGCAAAAACTTTAACACCAGACTCAGAGGCAGCATTGCTTAGTCTGGTGAAACTGTCAAACTCAGAGGTCGCAGATCGTGGCTTGACCATAAAGATTCAGAGGCTCGTCTTTGACTTGGATTGACTGAATTTTATTTAACCAACTACATATCTGAAATCATAGTCATGACCAAGGCCTTTTAATACAACCATTTTGCCAACTCAAAATCAAACTCAGAGGTCGCAGATCGTGGCTTGACCATAAAGATTCGGAGTATCGTCTTTGACTTGGCTTGAAAGAGTTTTTTTTTTCTCTCGTATTTTTATTTTCTAAATTTTTTGTTTTTCTTTTTTTTTTCTTCTTTTTACCAACCAATTCCATATGAATCGTTTCATTGAATGTTATCAAATTAACTTTTCCATCACAAGCAATTTAATAAACAATTTCTCACCTTTATTTTTAATTATTATATTTATTCTTGCTATCACGGTCTATTCATTCAATTAAATTAGGATTAGGTACCAATCTCACGTGTTCATGTGTGATTACAGTATTTTTATTTCGCAGGGACCAAAGGTCTCTCACTTGGTATCTATGATTGTCGAGGACTTTTAATATTTGATAGGGTCCCAGGGTCGCCGCCGGCCGACGCAGTTTGATAGTTAGACTGCAACCCATAAGTGTAATCGTGAGTACCTTTGGCCTTTTTTTTACGTCGCCCTGTTCTCGATGCCTCGCATTCAGCGCTCTCCGCCTCCGCCAAACACTGCTGGATTAAAATCGCCCGCGCCCAAACAAAAATCACCGCCGGCCTCTAATCTCCACACAGCATCATCTGAGCCGGAACTGAGTGCTCTATCGGGCGGTCAGGAGCGAATTAAAGATATCTTCGTTAATGCGAACCGCAGAACAAAACGCCGTCTTGGCGATGGTACACCCTTTGAGGATAGCGATTCGGACAACTCACTGCTCTTATCCGAAATAACTAAAATTTTCACTGACTTTGAGTCCAAACAAAACCGTAGGTTTGATTGCCTTAAATCTACAATGGACGAAATATCGGAACAGAACTCTAAGATCCAAGCATCTGTGGAGTTCGTCAGCGGAAAGTACGATGAACTATTAGAACGACTGGATGCAACTGATCGAGAAAATACTACCCTTAAAAGGCAGATTGCCTCGCTGGAATCCAAAGTTGACTACCTGGAACGCTGCTCTCGCTCTGCTCTGCTTGAGATAAATAACCTGCCTACCACTGTCTCGGAAAGTAAGGATTCATTAATGAAACACCTCTGTAAGATTGGTACTGTGATTAATGAAGAGATAAAACCATCAGAAATCAATAATATTTACAGACTGAAAGCAAAAAAGGATTCGCACACCGTTGGTACTGTTGTTGCGGAATTTAAATCTTTAACCTTAAAGGAAAATGTTTTAAAAGCCACCAGAATCTATAACAAGCAAAGCGGTAACCTTAAACTGTCAACTGCCATTATTGAGCTGCCAGGCCCGCCGATACCTATTTATATAGCAGAGTCTCTAACCTCTTTGGGCAAACATCTATACTACTTGGGCCGCAGACTCCAGAAAGAAGGTAAATGTGATAGCTGCTGGCCGAGCCATGGGAAAATCTACATAAAGAAGTCCGCAGGCTCGATTCCGTTTTGTGTAAACTGCGAAAGCGACCTACATAAGCTTCTGGGCGCCGCCTTGTGACTTAGTCTCTCTCAAATTACATTGTTTTTGCCTCTTAGTTATAATTGTCTTAGTTTTATAGTACTAATTTTTTTGCTTGTAATATCACACTCCACAAAACACTACACAAGGTCATGCGCAACCTCATTCACTTTCGATTCCCAATTTGCACCAATTGACGTCTGCTGGTTCTGCACTTTTTCACCTTTAATTATGCACGCACGTAATCCAAAAAGCTATCCGAATAATAAATATCACTTTTCTGATATTGCACATCCCACGGCTTTCAATCACTGTCGCATTAACTTGATGTTTTATCTCTTTTACAAAATTCGATAACTTAAATGACATACAGACTGACCTGGACAGTATTTCAGTAGCTGAGTCCGCAACTTGTATGATTGAGGACTGCAATAATATTGCTGATTTGCACAAAAATGCTCTCTCACTGCTCTGTCAAAATATCCGAAGCATAATTAAGAACTTCGATGGCTTGACGCTGCTTTTGGATAGAAGTAATACACCCTGGGATTTCATCGTTCTTACGGAATGCTGGCTTTTCAACTCTCCTCCCCTTCCATAACTATACCTGCGTCACTACCAATCAACATAGTTCGCGGAATGAGGGTGTGGTGGTGTTTTTCCGTTCTCACCTTCAAGTTTCCGTTTCGGAGCCCCTGGTCCGGGATGCCAACTGTTTGTTGTTAAAACTCAACAATGATACCGCTTTGATCGCAATCTATCGCCCTCCTGCTGTTCGGAATGTCGCTGCGTTCGTGGACTCTCTGGATGTGGTACTGAAATCTGTATCTTCATAGGAACATAATCTTGACCGGGGACATAAACATTAACATGTTCGATAACAGTAATGATTCACGTGCAACTGAATATTTGACAATGCTCGCCTATCACGGTATGCTACCAGCCCACACTCTTCCTACGCGACAAGGTAACACCTGCCTCGACCACCTTAAATTAAAAACCAGAAAGGCAGCTTTTTGTTTCATTGCCACCACTTCGGTCACTGATCATGACATTGTTTTATTTTTTTTGGAGAACAAAAACCCTTCCAACATTTCACTGAAAAAAGCTAGGCAGACCCGGGTAATGGATTTTGTCAAGATTGAATTGGACCTACTACGGACCGATTTTAGCCACGTTTATACCACCCCAGATGTCAATGAAGCAACTGACTTCTTTATCAACACCCTTAACCTTATCATAGTTCAAAACTCTTTTCTGAAAGTAGTGCCCAACCGTAAAAGGCTAAGTAAGCCCTGGATGATCAACACCCTTAACCTTATCATAGTTCAAAACTCTTTTCTGAAAGTAGCGCCCAACCGTAAAAGGCTAAGTAAGCCCTGGATGACACTAGGGCTCCTTAGATGGCTACGAAATCGAGACAATATGCATTTGAAACTTAAAAAAAAAAAAAAACAATTCACAAAATAATAATAAAAAACTCTGGGAGGCTATAAAATCTATCACACATACTTCAAAAGTTAAATCACAAGCCAGCGCTCTTCTGTCACTCTCCGAACCAGAGCGCTCTGTTAATGAAGTGAACTCGTATTTTGCTAACATTGGACGTACATTAGCTGAAAACGTGCCATGCGCCACCACATGCCTACTTCCACAAACCGATGATCTTCCACCGTATCCTAACAGTTTTGTCATGCTGGGAACCGACGAATCTGAATTAGGCATTTTGATCGGGAATTTGAGAAATGATTGTGCTGTGGGCTCTGATGGCATATCAGGCACGTTTCTTAAGAAATTCAAAAATATTCTCACCCCCCATCTGGCTCATTTATTTAATTTAGCTTTTACTGCCAGCATCTTTCCAAACGCGCTTAAGCTGGCTGTAGTGCATCCTGTACATAAGGGTGGGGACAGAGATCGATCAAATAACTACAGACCTATATCAGTTTTGCCTACACTTTCTAAATTAATTGAGAGGCTCATGAATAACAGATTGGTTAAGTACCTAGAGCAAAATCTTCCCCTTTCTTCTTCTCAATATGGTTTCCGTTCCGGAATCTCCACAAATAATGCCGTGCTAGACCTAACCTCTTACATCTTCTCCAACCTGGATAAAAAGCAGAAGGTAATTGGTATTTTCCTGGATCTGGCTAAGGCCTTCGATACGATATCTGTCCCCAATCTTATTGCTAAACTAGAAAGGATCGGTGTTAGAGGTACTCAACTTGCTCTCTTCGAGATTTACCTCACGGGTAGACGGCAGTGCGTCAAGATCGGTGATTGGACAAGCGAAGAGCTGCCCATATGTTACGGGGTCCCCCAGGGCAGTATTATCGGTCCGACCCTTTTTCTCATTTATATAAATGAGCTCTGCCGGCTAACGCTTCCAAATGCATCCATCTACACTTATGCCGATGACACTGCCCTACTATTCCATGGAGACTCCTGGGAGCTGGTGTTCCGGCATGCACAATCCGGACTCAACCTTGTCACCAACTGGTTGGCTCGAAATCTGCTTACTTTAAATGCTGACAAAACCAATTACCTAACCTTTTCTTTTACTGCCGCTGGGAAACCACCTTCCTCCCCTTATTCCTTGATTGCACACTCTTGTGTCTCTCCTCACCTCACGGTTTGTAAGTGACCCTACAGTTCTAAGACTTGTATATCTCGCCCTCTGCCAATCGCTAATACAATATTGCATAATTACGTGGGGTGGATCAGCAAAGACTCACATGCTGAAATTGGAACGTGCTCAAAGAGCACTCTTGAAGGTTGGATGGCGGCTACCTTACCGCTTTCCTACAATCGATCTTTACAATACATGTACTGTTCTCTCTGTTCGCAAATGATTTATCCTTAACTTTGTTTTAACTACACACTCTCAAACTCCCTACACTCCATGCAAATTTGTCTCCCAACGACGTAAACATACTGTCTGTCCTTCCAACCGCACAAATTGTCGTTCGGCCCAACGTAGTTTCCCTTTCCTGAGTAGCTACGTCTATAAAAAAGTTAACAAAATTTTAAATATTCACCATATGTGCAGATCAAAATGTAAAACAACTGTAACGAAATGGCTACTTGAATTGGATTATGAGCAGACTGAATATACACTAAATATTTTAAAATAGTTTTGCCTACCGGGAATATTCACCCACTTAAATTAATGTCAGATCGCGTTCACATTCTTAACCACACACAGACACACACTCTCAAGCTAGTAGGTACTCGCGTCCAGTGCCCTTCGTGGGTGTTGGGCGTGAGGACTTATGTTGTACTCACGGACACACAACACTTTCCAAAGACTCTCATAGCACATCTACCTTTTGTTTTATTTATAGATTTATCTTCCTCTCAGTACTTGAAGCTTTTATGATGTTATATTACGTAAGTGCAATAGAATTATATAATTTTAAGGGTGTGAGCCTGGAGATCTGTCATACAGGTCCTGAACCCAGTATAGACTCCAGCTCTCACAAAGGTTTTGACTCTGCCTGTAACCTGATACCATGTTTCTAACTTGTACCTTTTTGGGAAAAATAAATTAAAAATTATTATTATTATCTCCTTTATTATATTTTACAAACTTATAAATTACATTTTTAAATATTTTTTAAAAAATCTGAAAAAAATAATAATTAAAAAACATTTAAAAATATAAAAAATAGTATCCCACCGGTATCGGGAACAGGGTCCAAGCTACCGGCGGTCAGGGCTCCAGAGAGAGGAACCTCCTGACAATGCGAGCCGTGTCCAGAAGTACCGCTTTCTGAATCAAGCCCTTGATCCAGCTGCCCAACGAGAGCCTCCTCAGGTGTTTGTCGAGGCTCTTGGCTATTAAGCCATTGGCTGTCACGACCATCGGCACAATGATTGCTGAGTCCACATCCCACATGTCGACAACCTCACGAGCCAAACCAAGATACTTGATTTCTTTATCTTTCGCGGCTTTCACGAGGTTACAGTCATGCGGGACCGTTATGTCAACAATCATTGTGCGCCACTGTACTCGATCCACCACCACTATATCAGGCTTATTGGCAATAATAGTCCTGTCAGTGATGATGGATCGATCCCAGTACAATGTGATATTTCCATTTTCGAGAACTGGGTCGGGCACGTACCTGTAGTACGGCACTTCCGATTCCACAAGGCTGTATTTCAGAGCAAGTTGCTGATGGATAATCCTGGCTACAAGGTTGTGTCTATGCAAGTACTCTTCGTTAGCCAGACGAGAACAACCGGAGATAATGTGTCTTATTGATTCCCCCGGACGGTGACATGCCCGACAGATGTCAACCGTGCCGTCTTTCACAATAAATCTCCGGTAATTGTTCGTCATCATAACTTCGTCCATAATTGCACAGACAAAACCTTCGGTTTCTCCAAAGAGGTCACCGAAACGCAGCCAGGCTACGGACGCTAGAAGATCTACATCGGGTCCATGTAGGGCCCGGAAAAAGCGCCCGTGAAGCCCGTCCTTACTCTGCCATACTTCCATGCGATCATTAGTGTCAAGCACTACAGGTTTGCGCCAGTTCTCTTTAGCCAAGGAGAGCGGGGTGAGGCCCTTGTCCACCGCGACCACATCACGATGCATCCCCACGTCGGCTTCTAGGAAATATTCCCTGAGACTGCATATCTCGCGATTGTGTAGGGTCTTAGCGTTTAAAAAGCCTCGACCACCACACTTTCGCGGGATATACAGTCTCATTACCGATGACCGTGGGTGATGCATTCGGTTTGCAGTCAGCAGTGTACGGACCCTCCTATCCAGGGCGTCGAGTTCGGTTTGAGTCCATTTGAGTATGCCGAAAGAGTACATCAAAACTGGCATGACCCAACCGTTAACGGCGCGCACCTTGTTTCCGCCTGACAGAAGACTATTTAACACTTTCTTCAGGCAGCCAAAGAAGCGCTCCTTCAACGATTGCTTCATGTCAGTACCATTGATGCCCAACGCTTCCGACATACCCAAATACTTATAGGTTTCGGATGCGGAGAGGGCTCTGACGTTTATGGAATCCGAGAGTTGGGTTCCCACGGATTCCACAATCTCCCCTCGCTTTACATGCATGACCACACATTTGTCCATACCAAATTCCATCCTGATGGCGCTACTGAAAGTTTCAGTTACTTTCAGTAACTCCATTAGTTGCAAATTGTTGGGGGCAAAATTTTTAGATCATCCATGTACAGAAGGTGAGATATAACCTGACCACCTCTCCTCAGCCAATAGCCTAGACCTGAATCCTCCAGCAGTGTGCTTAGAGGATTCAAGGCTAAGCAGAACCAAAGCGGGCTCAAACTATCGCCCTGAAATATGCCTCGCTCGATCCTTATCGGCTCGCTATTCCTCAGGATATTCCGACATCCTGGATAGCGAAGGACCGTCCTCCATCGCCCCATACATGATATCAAGAAGGTGCGCAGAGTTGCATCTACTTTATACAACTCTAGCACCCTCATGAGCCACGTATGTGGCACCGAGTCATAGGCCTTCTTGTAATCTATCCAACATGTCGACAGATCCTTTCGGGAACGACGAACCTGTTGGCTAATGGCCATATCAATGAGGAGTAGCTCCTTAGTACCGCGGGACCCGTTCCTACATCCATTTTGAGAGGCAGACATGATGAAGTTGGTGTCTATATGTTTGTTAATTTTAGCTCTCAAAATGGATGTAAGCACTTTGTAGACCGTCGGTAAACACGTGATCGGCCTATAATTTTTGGGTTCCGCGGTGCTACCTGATTTATGGAGCAGGTGGGTAACTCCTGTTGTTAAGAACTGGGGTAGCGAACCAAACTCCAAAGCCGTCTGGTACTGAGTCGCCAAGCGAGCGTGCGATCTTGTGATCCATTTGATCCAAAAGTTCTGCAGTCCGTCTGGCCCTGGAGACTTCCAGTTAGGCAACGGACGGACTGCACGAGCTACATCTTGGGGGCAGATGGTAATAGCCCCCATTTCTGGTATTGGATTGCAGGCTCGCTCGACTTCCCGAGTCCAGTCACCTTCGGTGTGACTGACAGGCACCGACCAGATGCTGCGCCAGAAAGAACACATGGCATCATCATCTGGCAGGCACGTGTCAGCCACACCTTGGTTCGGTCGCTCCCAACCCCTATAAACCCACCTTTCATCGCTCTGGAAGGTGCGATTCTGAGTGTATCGCTCTACTCGCCGCTTATACCTACGAATACGGTTAGCCCATGCATACACTTTCTGCTTCAGGAAGTCGATGCGCTCTGTGACGCAGGACAGATAGTTAAGAATTAATACTTAATTAATAATGAATACTTCATTATTATTATTATTATTATAGATATTTCGGTCCTAGTTTGTTACCCGACCACTGAGTGTCGTTACAAAGAACAAAGTCTCCTAGAAAGGGTCTAATTTTGGCGCACTTAGAATCGAAACGTATTTTTTTTTTTGCTGTTTCGGCCATTCTGTGCTCAGCGTCTAAACGGATCTCATCTTTGTTAATATCTTCGTAAGATAGGCATATCTGTTCGATTGCAGGGGGAGAGCATCATTTACCAAGCAGGAGTTCTAAAGGGGGATATCAGGAGCTATAGATTTTGTACAATTTAATGCTAATTACAATTCACCTATTTTATTAACCCAAACTCTAGATTGCGTTAAAGAATTGCTGTAAGGTGATCTTTGAGAGTGCGCATTTGTCTTTCAGCTTGACCGTTAGCTCTAGGTGTACCGCGGGCAATAGCATGATATTCTTTAAAGCAAGATTTAAAAAAAAAACTTGGATTTCTGTGCCCATAATAGCAGATTCTCTGTCAGAAATAATTCTACATGGGGTGCCAAAAATATTAATCATTTCGCAGAAACTCTTTAATATTATATTAGTACTTTTATCTCTCGGTGGATATAGAAGTATAAATTTTGTAAATGCATCAATAGCTACCAGAACGTATGCTTTTTTGTTTGTGCCGGTAAGATTACCCATAAGGTCTACGTGTATCGTGTGGAAAGGTATGCTTATTTTATCAATGGGGTGCAGTTCCATTTGCTTTTTGCCTGAAGACTCTTTGCCAATTTTGCATTGTAAACAGTTATCGCAAAATTGACGTACCCGTTTTGTCATGTGTTTAAACCAAAACTGTTCTCGAATTTTATCCAAAGTACGATCCCACCCCGTACGTAAAAGATTTTCGTGGTATCTATTTATTAATGAACAAACATGTGATTCAGGGACTACTGTACGAGTTAGTGATTCTCCTTTTTGGTTTTGTACGGTTATCATCAAGAGATTGTGTCCGTATGGACTGAGGAGTCGTGTCTCATATTCGATGTTTTTTTTTTTTTACTAAATCATCTGTATTTTTTAGGTTACTTTTGAGTTTTTTTTGTCCCTCTCTTGCACAACTATAATCTGCATTAGATATTTTGATAAAACATTTTTTTTTTGGATTGCTGCCCAAAAAATCTACGTGGGCCCTTACGGTAAATAACATCAAACTAAACTTTTTGTATGTGTGGTCTAAGAACTCTAAGTGTTAATTCCTTTTTATGTTTTGAAGCTTTAAGGGTATTACACAACTGTAAACTTGTGCCGTGTCGAAAGTGTTTTATTGCTCTGACAACAGCAAGTCTCCAATTTGTATGAATGATATCTTGTTGTAGCGTCATTAGTAAGCATACAAAAGTTTTCAAATACTTTGCGAAGACCACTGTCATTCTGAATGACACCTAGACTTCAATTAGAAGAGTTAGGTGGAAAATGCAAGTTTAGGTTCATAGGTTAAAAGTTTGATGACATATTGTCTTGTTTTGTAATCAGGAGCTTATACAAACGTTACGTCTTTTATGAGTACAACGTAATTTTTGAAGACAACCGTGATTTTTGTGTCTACTTACAGCTTTTTGTCACTCACAACAAACAATGATTCACACAGTTCTTATTACAATTTAATACTTCGCGCTCTGCGACTAGAGCGAGGCTATTTATACGTTTAAAAACAACTGTCAACGTCACACAGCAACGACTTCCGTTGACATTTGTTTTACAATAAAATTTACATTGAATTTAGTAAAAATAATATGACAACAATAATATCACTATTTGATTTCTAATTAATAACACTTTTTGAATACTTTTAATTTGTAAACGTAGTTAGGTAACAATCATTTTATTTAAATGAACTAACAGTAACAATGTTCCAATTCACTTTTTAGAGTTGATGTTTAAATAAAAACGAACCTTTAAATTAACGATATTTGATTTAATACGATTTTGTAATGTAATGCAAAATGACTTATTTATATTTTACTGTACTTGTTTGTGTTTCCGTTACGTCATCAGCCGTTATGACGTTTGTTTTAGTTTGTGCTACTGTTTTTATTTGTCAGCGCTATCATATATGTGAACAAACCTTTTCAATACTAAATAATAATAAAACAAAAAATCGAAACCGCCTTGCAAACGAAAGTTTGGAAGCAGTGTTACGTGTTGCTACAAGTAAATCTGAGCCAAATATAAAAAAGATTGTAAGCACTATGCAGTGCCACGCTTCAAATTAATAAATTCTTTTTCAATTTTAATACATTATTATCAATTTTTATTGCCTTTAATTACCTTTACTTCTGGAGGCCGCCAGTCTTAATAAGTCTGTGCATCCCTGATTTTGACAGTGATGCCAAATCGGGGGCAAAATTACTGTGAAAGGATTTTAGCCAAGTCTCCGTCTCTATCTTATCTCTATCACTTAGTTTAAAAATTTTGAATCAGCGATATTCTTCTTCATGGTCATACCTTACATGGTCATACCTTACTGACCATCAAGTTAAAGAGAAGAAGGATATGAATCTCGTTCCTTCTTTAGTACATAGGACATGCATCTCGTATGTACTAAAGAAAGAAAGAAAGAAAAATATATTTATTTGTCAAAGAAACACTTGCATACAAAATAACTGATACTGCTACTGTTTAACTATGCATGAGTCATGATATATTTTCATTTTAAGAGGAATAACAAATTAAATTCATAAATATTGTTCAGGTAAGTTTAATTCAGTTTAATCATGTACCGTGCTTCGTTATTTCTAACTCCGATCACCGCGTTTCATTGAGTAATTAACGTCCGTAGCCCTTTCCTCCGACGTGGTGGTGGTAGCCGGGGCTGCGGATCTGCCTCGGGAGCTGGGGAGCGCTGGTTTCGTCGGCAGGTGCGACGACCTTGAGCGATGCGCTTGCCATAGCCAAGATGGCACAGACAATCACGGCGAAGAACGCGAACTGTAAGTAAATTAACAGTTTAGTTTAATTTTATAGTATCTGCAAAAAACTTCGTGTTCTATAGGTTTGCCACAATCCCACTCTTAAAATACGATTACTTTTGAGACGAATATGTTTGAATAATTATGGTAACTTTTTTGGGATAATTCTGGTAAGAATCAGTGGCAGTTAAACAAAATGAAATTGGAGAGCAAATAAAATGTGTACGACATGCAGATTAAAAGTATAAAATTTATATTCAATTATTTAGAAAAAAAAAACACTAATTTTATTTATTTATTTAAAACTGTTTCTGTTACTATTATTGAGACTTTTATTTTACAATATATATTAAATTATACACCTTTCTACATAGATAACAATAATCATTTTTACTTACGTATTTCATTGTGGGTTGATTTTGTGAGTTCTCGTTGAACAATATTGGTTTGGTTTACATGGTTGGCGTTTATATATCAAAACCAAAAGGTCAGTAGAACCGGTGTATTTTGTTTTTTCTAAAAGAAAATCTAAATCATTATTTACTCAGCGTGTTATAAACAGGTTCATTATGGAAACAATAATAAAAATAGCTACAGAAAATCATGAACTTGACCAAAAAATCAAGTAATAGGTACTCGTTTTTTTAGTTTTATGAGTAACTACCAATGCAGGTTCCTAACACAGTTCCAGAAGCTTGCAATGGATTGGGATTTCGCTATACTGTCACATACTATAAGACTATATAGTTTGTTGATAAGTATCAGTAGGCAAGTATATTTGCAAGCAAGTTATTTAAGGTTGACAGGCGCATATTAAGGCTCCAGTAAAACGTTAATGACATTATATCTTAGTTTTAATGAGCTACCAGATTTAGTACGTTTGCGTGCAAACAAATTGAAAATCTTTTCCTTCGATTTAAAACAAGATGATAAAGCAGTTTCAAAGTTAAAGTTTTTAGTTTAAGTTAAATTAACAATACCCTAATTTGGTGTGTACTAACATCTTCCTGAATGTATGTAGATTGGTTCTGTTGAAAAATTTCCAAATCAGTCGAATTAAGTAACTCCTTTTTTTAAGTCGGCTATATATTGAAATTAAACAAAACAAACATCACTTTTTGAACAACATTGGGCACTAGTACACTGCAATATTCTGAGCAACGGATGGGACTGAGAAAGGGAGAACCCCATTTACAATGAGATTGACGTTAAATGAGCGCATATGTCAAGAGTTCTTGCTGCAGCTTTACAAAAGCTGTAAGAAGTATCTATACTACCTTTGATTGAAGGCCCAATCTATTTAGTGGTGAAAAGACACGTGGTCGGAATTAACCCTGCATACAAAGAAAGAAAGTATTTATTGTGACTTGCACAGGAATGCGCAGTCAGCAGTACGCAGTGCGATACGCAGTATCACTCAACACTAAACTAAACACACTCTTAAAAACATAAAAATAAATGAAGCAAAGTCTTATACGAGGCCAAAAAGCTCTATCTCAGCATAATGCTGCGACACTTAAAAATAAGTGTCACAGCGCTGGTATTCTGATAGGAAAACTACAGAATACTAGCGCTTACCTTGGACATCATTTTCTAATTAATTTATTACACGGGAATGCTCCCTATTAGCGGTATTATTTACACGATTGGAAATGTATGGTCCTTGATATAGCCACTAACAATGAAGAAAGCCTTATTTTTATTATTAAAGCAGTACGGCCATGAAACAACCACCCTTTTTGAAATCTAAATAATTGTAATCGTCAGGATGGACGGTCACCATTCATAAAACTATACATAATACATACATAATTCTTTAAAATTGATACCTAATTGCTATTATTTGCTACCTATTGCTAGATCATGTATAAACATGTATTTTTTTTAATTAACCACCAATTGAGGTGACCGGCCATCCAGAGTTCAGGATGCCCGGTAACCTCAAATTCTTGTTATTATAAATTACAGAGAATTTGATTATTATTTGCTACCTACATACCTATCTATCAATCTGGCTCTCATAACTTTAACGGATATAAAATGTTAACAAACGATGTTAATTGGGATGATGACAATTTTTATTTTTTCTACTCAAATAAATATTTGTTTAAAATAGTGCAAACCATATAACAAAAAGTGTAAAAGCTAAAAAAATGCCAAGGTATAAACGTTTTAAAGTAAGTGCTAGACAAGGACAGCACTATCGTATTAGTGTCCATACCGTAGGACGGCAATAATCCTCTTCAAAAACATTTAAAGCGTGCTTCTTCATACGAGTACTTACATCGATTAACCAGATTTTTTCGATTATCTCTTTTTTACTATGCCTTCGTTTGTTTGTTTGTTTGGCATCTCGCAGGTCAACCTATGCGGTTGTCGTCTGCTTAAGCGGACTTGCCTGTGGATTCCCTAATAAATTAAGGCCTCCAGCCAGGACTTAAACTTATATACTAACTAAAACTAAGCGACAACGCTAAGGGCACCCCCTGTGGGGTACGAACCTCGGCTTAGGGCGTCGCTGGAAGAGGGCAGCAAATGACTAGCTGGATCAGGATTGATATTATTTACGGACGAATTTAAAGTTACAGGCTCAGCGGTGCGGGCTGGCTCGAGCAAGGGTCGGGAGGGGCGTCGATTTGGGCGTCGCGGCGGGCCTCGGCGGCGAGGGCGGTAGGACGGCGATCGGGTTTTGGGCTTATGTAGCGTGCTAGTGGCCTTACTACTCTCCTGGAGGAGGGTAGTGGCGTCGTCGGGGTCGATTAAAGTATGCCTTGGTCGGCGAATACTGCTAATGCGAGAGGGAGTGTAGCGGGCGGCCGCTGTAATCAGGGGGTTAGAATGTTTAATGCCGCAGTCGAAAAAACGCTTTGATAAGCGTTTCATGAACTGTTTTATGGTTGGCATTTTGAGGTCGACGTGAAGATCTATATTACGGACATAGAAGGGGGCACCCGTGACCCTTCTGAGGAAACGGTTTTGGAGGGTCTGCATCTTATGGAGATGACGTGGGTGAGCGTGCGCAAATACAACGCAGGCATAGGTCATGATGGGACGGATGACTGCGGTATAGATGCGGAGCTTGCATTTGAGGGACAGTTTACTACGGGCTGTCAGTACGAATTGGAGCCTGCTAAGAGCGAAGGAGGCGCGCGCGCGAACCGCCTTAATATGAGCCTTAAAGGTAAGGTTCTCATCGAGGATCACGCCTAGGTATTTGGCTTGCTTCTCCCAAGGGATTGGCTTGCCGTGCATAGTGATCGGGCTGGGAAGTGGGGGAGGGAGTCGACGACGTCTCGAGAAGAGAACCGCCTGACTCTTATCGGGGTTGACCTCGATTCTCCATTTCCGGAACCAAGCGCCTAAGACGTTTGCGGAGGTTTGGAGAGTACGAGCTATAGCGTTGGGACAGTAACCGGTATAGTAAACGGCAGTGTCGTCGGCGAAGAGAGCCAACTGAGCATTTTTACTTTTTGGGATATCGCTAGTGAACAGCGTGAAGGCGAGAGGAGATAGTACGGAACCCTGAGGGACACCGGCGCGAATAGGATGAGGGGACGAGAGTGCTCCCTCGACGCGATAGCGAAAGGTCCGGTTCGACAAAAAGTCTCGTAAGATGAGCACGAGACGATCTGGCACTCCTAGTTGGTAGAGCTTGTATATCAAGCCGTTGTGCCAGACTTTGTCGAAAGCCTTCGCTATGTCGATGAATAGCCCGTCGTCGCGTTACGCTGCAGACCAGCGCATAAGTGCTCTACGATACGGTGGACCTGTTGGGTGCCCGAGTGTTGGCTACGGAATCCAAACTGCTCGTTGGGTATGAGGCTCTTTGCTTCGGCGTAGTCTTTGAGACGCTTATAAATAAGCCTCTCGTAGATTTTGCCGAGGACATTGAGTAAGCTAATAGGGCGGTAGCTGGAGGGCTCAGACTTTGGCTTGCCTGACTTTGGGATACCGATGACGGTGGCTTCTTTCCATGCTTGTGGGAAGATGTTGTTGCTCAAGGCGCCATTGAAGATGGCGGTCATAAGCATTATTAGCGGGGCAGGAAGGAGTTTGTATACCTTATTGGTAATACCATCCGAACTGGGGGCCTTACGAGCGTGGAGCCCTTTAATGATGTCGTGCACTTCGTCTGGAGTGACGGGAGGCAGAGGATCATCAGGGTCTTCGACGGGAGGGAGGGAGGCTCTTCGTTCGACTTCAGCGTCGACCTTGTTCAGGTGAGCTTGGTCTACTGTTTGGGAGCTGGGAGAACATTAGGACTCTAGGCTGTCGGCAAGACATTCAGCCTTATCGGGACTGTCGAAAGCGACACTATTGTCGGGGCGGATGAGAGGAGGCATAGAGACCTCTTCTGAGGAACGCAATTTCCTCTGTAATTGCCAGAAGGCTTGATGAGTGGGCTCGAGTTCGCTGAGCATCTTGTTCCAGCCCTCAGAGCGAACCTCCCCTATGCGTTTCTTTACAGCACGCTGTAAATGGCGCATGTGGGCTTTGTTCGCGTCACAAGGGAAGGAGTCGTAGGCACGGATGGCCGCGTTCTTCTCGGTTATCAGGTCACGTACGTCAGTAGGTAGTTTCCAGCGATGGTCTTCCATCACCGGAACTTCCCGTGAACAATCCGTCAATACGGATTGTACGTGCTCTGTAAACGAGTCAATTGCGGCCGTCGTGTCGGCGACTGACACTAAGTGATCGGGGATGGTGTCTAAGTGAGGCGACGTGGTGGATTTCAGTCTTTCGCTTACTTTCCTCCAGTCGGTTATCGTCTGGGTCTGAGGGGGGCGGTTGGGGTCGATCGGGCCCGAGTAGGGTGCAAGATGCATGACTACAGGGCGGTGGTCAGAGTTTAGCTCGTGGAACGTCTCAATCGATTGCAAACGGAGGTTCACATTCTTGAGCAGCGCTACATCGAGAACATCGGGAAGGTGATTAGGATTACCTAGGAAGTGAGTCGGGCTCATTGGAGCGATGACGTCAAAGTTAAGGGATTCGCCTAACTTGGAAATGATCCGACCTCTGGTAGAAGTCGTGCTACTATTCCACGCCGGGTGTTTGGCATTAAGATCCCCCGCCAATATGACGGAGTCACTCATACCGAAGAGGGCGGTGAAGTCCTTTTGGAGAGAGATGGGATCCTCCGGACCATTGTCTGGTGGAATATAAGCAGAGATGATGGTGATCGGTTGATGACCAGTCATGCCGAGCCGACAGATAGAGGTTTCCAGATGGGAGAAGAGAGAAGGTGGGTCGATAGGGATGCAATACAAAGATTTCCTAAAGTATATTAGTGTGCCACCCTTGTGGCATCGAGACCTGTCATTGCGAACTAGTTTATAGTTGGCAATATTCGGGTTTCGGTGATGCGGTTTTAAAAAGGTTTCCTGTATGAGGAGGATGTCAAGCTGATGGTCGCGGAGGAAAGCGGCGATCTCATCGCGTTGACCTGAAACGCCATTTGCGTTGAAGAAGCCTAATTTAAGGGATCGGAGTTTGTTACTGTTTACTCTCGTATTATCCATTGAGAATTAATATTTGAGTGAGTGTAGAACTTGCGCGATCTCGGGATACGCGCTGAGAATTTCCATAAGGCGAAGTGCGTTGCCGTTTGCAGCAACGATTTCTTCCGCCATTTTGTCCGCGGCGGTGGTGAAGAGAGCCGCGTATGTACTTAGTATAATTTGGGCGCTGTTTCGGCCCTGGGTTCCCTGAGGTTTCGCTGGAGAGGCCGTAGGGGCCGCGGGGGCTACCAAAGGCGCGGGGATGGCGGAAGCCATCAGCGCTGGAAGTTGAGCGGGTTGCGCTGGTTGCGCGGGAATAGAGGGCACCGAAGCTGCGGGAGCCTTCAGGTGATTTAGGTTAGCCCAGGGAGACGGCCTCTCACCATCGAGGCGGTCCGGCCAGTGCTCGACCTCTGGCTCGGGAGGAGGCACGGCTCCCTGTCGTTTCGGGCGACGCAGGTGCTCTCGGGGCATGGCTGCTTCGGGAAGTACCTGTGTCGCATAAACAGGGAGCCGGACGCTCGGTGTCACCACTGCGTCGACTGCCGGGAGGACACGGCGTGGCATACGCTGGCAGAGTGTGCCGCTTGGAAGGAGCCGCGCCGTGCCCTCATCTCAGAAGTAGGCAGTGACTTGTCGCTGCCGACCGTAGTAAGTTCGATGGTCGGCAGCGCCGAGTCCTGGGACGCGGTGGTTTCCTTCTGCGAGATGACTGTTGAGGCTGCGGAAAGGGAGAGAGAGATCTCGACTCTCGACCCGGCCCGCAGCAGACGCACCGGGCGTCGGAGGAGGGCGGACAACGCCCTCTTCCGGCCCCCCTAAATGGGTCCAGGGGCGACGGATTCGGGGACATCCGTCGCTCCCCAACATCAGGACCCGAGAAGGCGGCGCGCGTAGTGTTCCTCGCGCGCCGACCACAGACGTTGCGGGGGGAGTGAGGTGTACTTCCGCCCGAGACGGGGCCTGCGCAAGCGGGCCGGCACCAGCCGGGGTTGTGGAAGAATAATGTGTTCCCGCGACCCCGGCAGTAAGAGTCAGTAAGAGTCTGACAGACCCCTCCGCCCGCCCCAGGGCGGAGGACATCCATGAGGATTTTCCACCACGGGAACAAAAAAAAAAAAAAGGGAGACGGCCTCAGCGGACTGAGCCGCTCCGGCATCAGCGCGGAAGGAGGCTTTCCCCAGGGGCTTTCCCTGTGCTGGCGGTCGCTCGCGCGTTTCGCGAGTTTGGGAGAGGAGGACTTCGGGGCCTTAGGACAGCCCCGGTAATTTGCCGGGTGTCCCGATTGGCCACAGAGTACACAGCTGGGAGGCTCTAAACATAGCTCCCTATCTTTAGGGCGGGTACAGTCGGCGGTGCCATGCTCTCCTAGACACTTGACGCATCTAGGGGTGGCATAGCAGTTGGACTGCGAGTGACCATATAATTGGCAGCGATGACACTGTCCAATTAATTGAGCTCTGTAAGGCTTCTCTATTGAGATGCCTGAGAGCGAACACACCGACTTAACTTTAAAAATCGGGTGGTGACCGTCTGTGGGGTCACAGATGACCAGGACCATGTCGTAGACTAGGCCCTGTCTCGCTTTATGTAAGCGATGAACGGCGGAAACTGGTATGCCTTGTGAGACAAGGTGGCTCTTAATCTCCTCGGTGGAGATTTCCTGTGGAACGCGCCTAATAACGACGCGTGTAGGGGTTTCCTCCGGAAGGGAGTAAGTGTGAAAGGAGTAGTTCCTTTCACGTAGGGCGCGGGAGAGATCCCTAAAGTCCGTAGACGTGCTTGCGGCTTTTGCTTCCTCGCGCTAGGAGCGGGTGGGCAAGCCATAGGGCTGGCGGGGCGACTGGCCCGCGGACTAGGGGCGGAAGTGGAGCTGGACGATAAGTCGTCCTGTTTTTTCTGGGCCTTGGTGACCGGGCCAGCGGGGGCGGAGGATTTAGCCTACCTCTTGCCTCCTTTAACGACTACTTGGAAGTCATCGTCGCTGGAGGAGGAGGTGCGGGCTTCATCCTCGGAGAGTGGGACTGACGTGTCCATGCTCTCCGGGCGAGTCGTGTTTATTGATGCGGCGCGCAGCTGCGTTGTCTCTGAGACAATGGCGGCCGGAACAATGGCGGCCGTGACAGTGGCGGCCGGAACAAAGGCGGGCGAGACAATAGGGGCCGGATTAGCGGCCGGAGTATTATCTGCCGGTACAATAGAGGGTGTAACAATGGGGGCAGAGATATTAGCCGGAACATTGTTTGCCGGAACAAAGGGCGGAATGCCTTGTTCGCATGCAGGTGGCGATAGCGGGCTCTCTAAAGCGTCACTAAACTCACCGAGTGCGCCCTGGGACGGAGTGGGGGTGGAGCGTTGGCGGAGTTTTGAGCCATATCGCTCAAGAAAATCGGGGTCCTTAAGTAGGACCTCTTTGAGGAACGCCAAGAGGACGGCGTCCTCCATGATCGGAGCTACTATGCCTTCTTTGAAATAATATTATTTATTGCACATTTTAATATTAGTCATCATCCCTATTGTGCCTTGACGATGCCTGCAAAATAAAATGGGAAACAACGCGTACTATCAACATACGTAGCGACTGTCAAGCAGGCGCTATTTGATAGTCTTAACGGGGTAAAAGTATAAATTCAGTGCTGTAATAAAATTTATATTTTATACATAATTAAATTGATTAATTTATCGATAATAACTAGTGGAGCGAGTGGTTATAACAATAAAAACAATTGGTATCTTATATTTTATCTTTTTGCGATCTCTTCCAAGCAACCTAAGAATGGACAGTGATTTTTCTGGACATAAGTAAGAAATAAATATACATTAAACTAAAATAGATGCACATAAATATAAATATTAACATATCCTAAGGAATAGATACATAAATACAAACATACGAAATACATAAGAAACGAAAATAAATGATAATTACAGTTTACGAAAGCAAGATCACAACGACAAGTAATGATCCTTCACGAGTCTTTTAAACACTAGGGTTCCGTATACCACATGTTTATTCCACCTTTTTGGTAACATAATATAATATAATGTACAAATATAAATATCTATTGGAAGTCGCCCCTAAGGGGGCGTGGCGATCGGTGCCGGGGCTTCGCCCCCCGGCCGCGGAGGCTATACGGTGGCCCGTAAAGACGGGCCCCTCATTTTAGGCTACAGTTGGCCAATGAGATGATTGGGCGCGCGAGCAACGCGCGCCCATGTGAGTGATTGCTATTTTGTTTCTGTTGGAGCGCCACGACGCTTATAGTAAATCGTTGATTTCTTCACGACATCTCGGCAGTCTGTCACCTAGGGGAGGCCAGGCGGCGATGACCTGCGACAGAGACTCGACGCGCCTACAGAGTGGGTGAGTGGTCCCCGCCCGTCCAGGTCACAGATCCAGCCGTTCACTGTCCGGGCTAAGGGGCCGTCATGAGTGTGTGGGCGGTATTGTAGTGTGTCACACCGCCCAGTGTCTATACGGATCGCGGCCCACACCGCGTCTCCGCATGTGAATTTAGATGCCTGTGTAGTGGCGACTGTCTGTGTTTGTTTACGTAACGTGCCTATATTAACTTAGCACACGTTACGCAACAGATGTATATTTTGTGTTAGGAGTCTTTTTGTCACGGATAAGCTATGTGTAACCTGAATTACAGCTTATCCGGGCGTCAGTCCGGTGCGATGGGGGCATGGTCCGCTAACAGGTCGCGGGGTAAGGGTCTCGCGTCGGGGGGGCGCGCGTGCCAGGGCGCACTGTCTTTGACATGCGTCGGCACGCGCGAACATTCCCGTCGCGAGGCGCCGCACAAACTCATCCAGGCTCTCAATACGGAGGTCCCGCTGGATGACATCGTTCCTCACGAAGCGAGGGGCGTCCACAATGGTCCGCAACGCCTGGTTCTGTTGCGTGCGGAGCAGCTTCCGGTTCGTCTCGCTCGTGAGGGCGAACCAAGTGGGAGCGGCGTACGTCAGTATCGGGCGAATGTACAACTTGTACACGCCCAATTTGACGCGCGCCGGGATGCGGGACGAGAGCACTGGTTTAAGGAGGTTGCGGGCGACCTTACCCTGCGCGGCGACCTTACGGACATGTGTCCCCATCGTGAGCCGACGGTCGATGGTGACCCCTAGGTATTTGACCCGGGGCGTCCACTCGACGACGGCTCCTTGTAGCGTCAAGGGTGGTGGGAGAGGCGCGGACCCGGTGACCATCGCCTGCGTCTTACCCACGTTCACGGACAGCCGCCACTTGGACCGCCACTCCGGTAGAAGTTCGAGGGCGCGCTGCATTTTGACCGCCGCGTACTTCGCATTAAGCTATGTAGTAATGTACGCGGCGTCGTCAGTGTACAGCGCGGGTGTTGTGTGTGGCGTGGTGGGGATGTCGTCCGTGTAACGTGAGTAACACGCCGGCGACACGCAGCTTCCCTGCGGCACACCCGCAAGTACCGGGCGGGCGCTAGACAGCGCTCCGTCGACCACCACCCTGAAAGACCTGTTGGATAGAAAGGAGGAGACCACCTTAACAACGCGACGGGGCGCGTCGGACGTGGCCAGTTTATGTATGAGGCCCTCATGCCATACACGGTCGAAGGCCTTCTCCATATCGAGGAATACTGCCACCGAGTATTCCTTCTTATTCATTGCAGCTGCAAGGTGGTGCTGTACCCTCGACAGCTGGAGCGTCGTGCTATGTTGCGCCCGAAACCCAAACTGTTCCAGCCGAGGCGCGATATGAGGTCCAACCCGGTGTCGCAGCAGGAGTGCTTCGAACACCTTGGAGACCGTCGGCAGCAGAGAAATCTGCCGATAGCTCTCCGGCTTCTGTATGTTTTTCCCCGCCTTGTGCAGCATAATGACGCGCCCTTCCTTCCACGAAGCGGGAAAGGTCCCGGTGCGCAGTATCGCCGTAAACAGGCGCGCCAGGGCCGCTATCATACGGTACGGCAGGTGGCGCAGCGCTGTATTGGTGACACCGTCCGTACCGGGTGCCTTTCTAGGCTTCGTTCTGAGGATGGCGCGTCTGACTGCGCCAGGCGAGAAGAATACATTGTCCTCCTCGGGAGCTATCGGCGTGGCGAAATAGTCTCCCAGGTGTTTCTCGACTGCTGCGACATGGTCGGTGTCGCTAGTCGGGTTCGGTTGGAACTGACGCTCCAGGTGCTATCGCTATTGAGCAACGGCCGCACCGGGACTGGGGTATTCTTAAGTTGGCTGCATAGTTTGTGTATCGACGGCCAACTGTCCGTCGTGGCGTCAATTCTTTCTTCCCAGTCCGCGGCGGTGTGTGCCGTGAGCTCGGCCTTCACCTTCTCCGCAAGACGGTTCATCTCTCTCTTCAGTGTGGGACATCTGTGTTGTGCCACTGCTTGCGAATGCGCCTCTTCGCGGCGATCATAGCGTTGATGTGGGCCGGCAGGGGCGGCAGTAGCCCTCTCCCCTGAGACTTCGTGCTTGTCGCCGATTCATAGGCGCTTTGTATGCAAGCAGTGACATCTTCCGCAGTTTGTTCTACGTCCGCGGAGGTAATGATGGGCCGAGTCGGCACGGTGGTCTCCACCTTCTCAGTGAAGGATGTCCAGTCCATTTTGCGACGTGGCGCTATGGGTTCAGTCGGGTTGGCATACCCGATAGGACGACGAGTACAGGTTGATGATCCGACTGTAACTCGTCGTCTATGACTTGCTGTGTGGTCTGGCCTCGATGGACTACGATGTCCAGTACGTCCGGCATGTACCGAACGGCATCTGGGTAGTGGGTCGGCGTTTCGGCGGACACCGTATAGCCGAAGGCTTCCGCGTCCGCGAAGAGTCGCCTCCCCTCGGTGTTCGTTGTGTAAGAATTCCACGCTGGGTGTTTTACAATTTAAATCACCGGCGAGGACGGTAGCGTGTGGCGATTTGTTGAGTAGTGCCCGCAGTTCTGTTAGATCTAGGTGAGCCGCGGGTGGCTTATAGCAGCTATATATGTTTATGTCCTCGCCGGCTACATGCAGCTGAACGCCCAGCGCGTAGAACGAATTGAGCGTCGTCGAGGGGATTTCCTGGTAGACGACTCTTCGTCTCACTAGTACCGCCAGACCACGATATCTCATGTGAGCCGACCTTTCATCCTTCCTGTAAACGAGGTATCCCGTTAACCTTATCCTATCTTCAGGTCCCAGGAGCGTCTCGCTTATGAGCGCCACGTCGATGTTGTGATCCCTAAGGAAATGACGGAGAGGGGCGACCTTATCCCATAGGCCGCGGGCATTCCAGTGTATCATCCTTAACGACAAGGACGACAGTCTCCACGTCTTGGCCCTGCCTGATGGCCTTAATGAGGTCCATCAATAGTTTAATGGCGCAGGCTGTAAATTCTTTCTTTTGAGTTGTCTTTGTATTTTTGGCGCCGGTAGGTCCGCCGCTCGTGACTTTCGGTACTTCTGTTGTCGTTGGTTCCTCATTTTGCCGCGGCGCTATGCCGGCGCCAGCAGTATGATGTGCCTTTCCTTTTGATTCAGCCTGCGCCCTGTTTGAGGCAGGGTCGGCTTTAGGCATTTCATCCTGGGTCGCCGGCGGTTTGGGCTTTTTGCCCCTTCCTTTCCCCCCCCCCTCCCCCCGTGGTCTCTTTCTCCGCCCCGAGGAGGTGGCTTGCTGCCTTTGAGTGGGCCCGTTGGCTGGCGCCATCGGTGTCTCGCCTTGTGCCTCTACTGGCTTCTCTTGTTGTGGCCTCTCTGTGGCTGGTTGTGGCCGCCGTGTTGTGGCCGTGATGGCGACAGTCCCACGCCCGCCTGTTCTGTATCTCTGTTTGGACCACGGGGCATTTTATGTTGCACGCGGGGTGCGGGCCACCGCAATTGGCGCAGGTGGCTGGCTCCTCCCGCGGGCGCGGGCAATCGCATACCGCGTGTTCACCTCCGCACCGTACACAGGCGAGCGGGCGGTGGCACTGGTGTGAGCTGTGACGAAATCGTTGGCACCGGTGACACTGGGCGGGCCCACGCTTGCCCCGCCAAGCTTCTACCTTGATACCACGCATGTATAAGAACACGGTGTTGTCGTAAACAGCCCGGACGTCAGGTGTCTTTTTTAATAGGGCGTGGAACACGCAGCCTGGTCGTCCTTGCGCCCCCTTTATATGGCGCACGTACTCCGGCTGGTATCCCATCGTCCGGAGCTCCTCCTCTATCTCCTTGGGGTCCGTATCCGCCGGTAGTCCCCTGATGGCAATCTTCAGACTTCGTTCCGCTGGCAGCGAGTACGCAAACCAGGAGACGCTGCTTTCCTTTTCAAGGCCGATCAGATAGCGTTGTACCAGCCGGTACTCCTCCTCGCTGTCCGGGGTGAATCGTACTCCACTCCCGTAAGGACGCGCGTTAGGAGGCCGCCCGAGTTGGGCAGTTTCTCCACTACCAGCGGCCGATCCCACTGAAGCCAGCGACATGCTGGACCCCGCACGCGACGAGCATGCTGAGAGCATTGCGGGCGAGTCGTACGCCGATACTCGCGGGGGCGCCGGTGAATCGGGCGCCTGTGCTGGTGTTTGTGCCGGCCGATAGTAGTGGCCGGCGCTGGTTGGCCGCTCCTGCTCAGCTGGCGCCAGCGAGAAGCGGGAGGCGGGTGAGGCGGTGCGCGAAGCTGGCTCAGCTTGGAGAGGTGCGGGCGGCGACGCAAAGCGCGGTGGCGCAGCGGTGCGGGCGGCGACGCAAAGCTCGGCGGCGCAGCGGTGCGGGCGGGGGCACGCAGGGGCGCGCGGACGGCGTGGTCTCGTGCTGGGGCAGAGCATGGGACGCGTGCGGCGCGGCGGCGCGCGCAGCGGGCGCAGCAGTCGCAGGAGCGCGGGCGGGTGCAGGCGCTCGCGCTGGCGGCGCGGGGGCGCGCGTATGCGGCGCGCGGCCCTGATTCGCGGTCGTACCCGGAGCCCGAATGGGCACCGGGCGGAATGCAGCGGGGCGGATCACCACCGCATGCTGTTGCATCGCCGGGTGAGTCTCCGGGGACCCGGCATCGCGGCCCAATGAGCCGCGCTTGCCGAGCTCCGACGTCCGACCCTTTTTCTCATTTATATAAATGAGCTCTGCCGGCTAACGCTTCCAAATGCATCCATCTACACCTATGCCGATGACACTGCCCTACTATTCCATGGAGACTCCTGGGAGCTGGTGTTCCGGCATGCACAATCCGGACTCAACCTTGTCACCAACTGGTTGGCTCGAAATCTGCTTACTTTAAATGCTGACAAAACCAATTACCTAACCTTTATTTTACTGCCGCTGGGAAACCACCTTCCTCCCCTTATTCCTTGGTTGCCCACTCTTGTCTCTCCTCACCTCACGGTTTGTAAGTGCCCCTGCCTTTCTCGCATCAATTTTGTTAAATATCTGGGTGTTCAAATTGATGATTGCCTGTCATTCTCTACTCACATAAACACCCTCTCCTCACGACTGCGCAGGTTGATCTATATTTTTAAATCCCTACGTCACACTGCGGACCCTACAGTTCTAAGACTTGTATATCTCGCCCTCTGCCAATCGCTAATACAATATTGCATAATTACGTGGGGTGGATCAGCAAAGACTCACATGCTGAAATTGGAACGTGCTCAAAGAGCACTCTTGAAGGTTGGATGGCGGCTACCTTTCCGCTTTCCTACAATCGATCTTTACAATACATGTACTGTTCTCTCTGTTCGCAAATTATTTATCCTTAACCTTATTTTAACTACACACTCTCAAACTCCCTACGCTCCATGCAAATTTGTCTCCCAACGACGTAAACATACTGTCTGTCCTTCCAACCGCACAAATTGTCGTTCGGCCCAACGTAGTTTCCCTTTCCTGAGTAGCTACGTCTATAACAAAGTTAACAAAATTTTAAATATTCACCATATGTGCAGATCAAAATGTAAAACAACTGTAACGAAATGGCAACTTGAATTGGATTATAAGCAGACTGAATATACACTAAATATTTTAAAATAGTTTTGCCTACCGGGAATATTCACCCACTTAAATTAATGTCAGATCGCGTTCACATTCTTAACCACACACAGACACACACTCTCAAGCTAGTAGGTGCTCGCGTCCTGTGCCCTTCGTGGGTGTTGGGCGTGAGGACTTATGTTGTACTCACGGACACACAACACTTTCCAAAGACTCTCATAGCACATCTACCTTTTGTTTTATTTATAGATTTATCTTCCTCTCAGTACTTGAAGCTTTTATGATGTTATATTACGTAAGTGCAATAGAATTATATAATTTTAAGGGTGTGAGCCTGGAGATTTGTCATACAGGTCCTGAACCCAGTATAGACTCCAGCTCTCACAAAGGTTTTGACTCTGCCTGTAACCTGATACCATGTAACTAACTTGTACCTTTTTGGGAGAAATAAATTAAAAATTATTATTATTATTATTATTATAGATATTTCGGTCCTAGTTTGTTACCCGACCACTGAGTGTCGTTATAAAGAACAAAGTCTCCTAGAAAGGGTCTAATTATGGCGCACTTAGAATCGAAACGTTTTTTTTTTTTTGCTGTTTCGGCCATTCTGCGCTCAGCGTCTAAACGGATCTCGTCTTTGTTAATATCTTCGTAAGATAGGCATATTTGTTCGATTGCAGGGGGAGAGCATCATTTACCAAGCAGGAGTTCTAAAGGGGGATATCAGGAGCTTTAGATTTTGTACAATTTAATGCTAATTACAATTCACCTATTTTATTAACCCAAACTCTAGATTGCGTTAGAGAATTGCTGTAAGGTGATCTTTGAGAGTGCGCATTTGTCTTTCAGCTTGACCGTTAGCTCTAGGTGTACCGCGGGCAATAGCATGATATTATTTAAAGAAAGATTTTTTTAAAAACTTGGATTTCTGTGCCCATAATAGCAGATTCTCTGTCAGAAATAATTCTACATGGGGTGCCAAAACTAATATAATATTAATCATTTCGCAGAAACTCTTTAATATTATATTAGTACTTTTATCTCTCGGTGGATATAGAAGTATAAATTTTGTAAATGCATCAATAGCTACCAGAACGTATGCTTTTTTGTTTGTGCCGGTAAGATTACCCATAAGGTCTACGTGTATCGTGTGGAAAGGTATGCTTATTTTATCAATGGGGTGCAGTTCCATTTGCTTTTTGCCTGAAGACTCTTTGCCAATTTTGCATTGTAAACAGTTATCGCAAAATTGACGTACCCGTTTTGTCATGTGTTTAAACCAAAACTGTTCTCGAATTTGATCCAAAGTACGTTCTCACCCCGTACGTAAAAGACTTTCGTGGTATCTATTTATTAATGAACAAACATGTGATTCAGGGACTACTGTACGAGTTAGTGATTCTCCTTTTTGGTTTTGTACGGTTATCATCAAGAGATTGTGTCCGTATGGACTGAGGAGTCGTGTCTCATATTCGATGTTTTTTTTATTTTTTACTAAATCATCTGTATTTTTTAAGTTACTTTTAGTTTTTTTTGTCCCTCTCTTGCAAAACTATAATCTGCATTAGATATTTTGATAAAACATTTTTTTTTTTGGATTGCTGCCCAAAAAATCTACGTGGGCCCTTACGGTAAATAACATCAAACTAAACTTTTTGTATGTGTGGTCTAAGAACACTAAGTGTTAATTCCTATTTATGTTTTGAAGCTTTAAGGGTATTACACAACTGTAAACTTGTGCCGTGTCGAAAGTGTTTTATTGCTCTGACAACAGCAAGTCTCCAATTTGTATGAATGATATCTTGTTGTAGCGTCATTAGTAAGCATACAAAAGTTTTCAAATACTTTGCGAACACCACTGTAATTCTGAATTACACCTAGACTTCAATTAGAAGAGTTAGGTGGAAAATGCAAGTTTAGTTTCATAGGTTAAAAGTTTGATGACATATTGTCTTGTTTTGTAATCAGGAGCTTATACAAACGTTACGTCTTTTATGAGTACAACGTAATTTTTGAAGACAACCGTGATTTTTGTGTCTACTTACAGCTTTTTGTCACTCACAACAAACAATGATTCACACAGTTCTTATTACAATTTAATACTTCGCGCTCTGCGACTAGAGCGAGGCTATTTATACGTTTAAAAACAACTGTCAACGTCACACAGCAACGACTTCCGTTGACATTTGTTTTACAATAAAATTTACATTGAATTTAGTAAAAATAATATAACAACAATAATATCACTATTTGATTTCTAATTAATAACACTTTTTGAATACTTTTAATTTGTAAACGTAGTTAGGTAACAATCATTTTATTTAAATGAACTAACAGTAACAATGTTCCAATGGGGAAGGCAACTGTCAAAATGGCGCTGTCGTAGCTAGTTCCCAACACAAGCCAAAAATACAAGGCGTGATCTGATTTTATTTTATTTTAGCGAAAATTTAAGCGTTGTGTTCCTAGACACTCCGAAATCGGGAGTCTACAATTTCCCGAAAGCCCCTAAACTTAGAAGATTGTGGTTTAAAGCTATTCGTTGAGATTTTTTTGAGTTAAGAGTTTATTTCGGAAACATTTTGAAGAAAGTGATTACGAGGAAATATGCAAGGTTTAAAATTCTGACACTTTCCATGTCAAGTACTTGATTTAAAATACTGAAATCATAGAAAATAACGAACTAGTGAAATAAAATCAAACTCATGAATGAACATAAAATGAAATGAATGAACGAAATGTCAAATTTATTATAGGCCGTAGGGACCTAGCTATGGTCACGCCATCTACAATTAGCTTTGCCCGACCTTCCCCATTCACTTTTTAGAGTTGATGTTTAAATAAAAACGAACCTTTAAATTAACGATATTTGATTTAATACGATTTTGTAATGTAATGCAAAATGACTTATTTATATTTTACTGTACTTGTTTGTGTTTCCGTTACGTCATCCGCCGTTATGACGTTTGTTTTAGTTTGTGCTACTGTTTTTATTTGTCAGCGCTATCATATATGTGAACAAACCTTTTCAATACTAAATAATAATAAAACAAAAAATCGAAACCGCCTTGCAAACGAAAGTTTGGAAGCAGTGTTACGTGTTGCTACAAGTAAATCTGAGCCAAATATAAAAAAGATTGTAAGCACTATGCAGTGCCACGCTTCAAATTAATAAATTCTTTTTCAATTTTAATACATTATTATCAATTCTTTATTGTCTTTAATTACCTTTACTTCTGGAGGCCGCCAGTCTTAATAAGTCTGTGCATCCCTGATTTTGACAGTGATGCAAAATCGGGGGCAAAATTACTGTGAAAGGATTTTAGCTAAGTCTCCGTCTCTATCATAACTCTATCACTTAGTTTCAAAATTTTGAATCAGCGATATTCTTCTTCATGGTCATACCTTACATGGTCATACCTTACTGACCATCGAGTTAAAGAGAAGAAGGATATGAATCTCGTTCCTTCTTTAGTACATAGGACATGCATCTCGTATGTACTAAAGAAAGAAAGAAAGAAAAATATATTCATTTGTCAAAGAAACACTTGCATACAAAATAACTGATACTGCTACTGTTTAGCTATGCATGAGTCATGATATATTTTCATTTTAAGAGGAATAACAAATTAAATTCATAAATATTGTTCAGGTAAGTTTAATTCAGTTTAATCATGTACCGTGCTTCGTTATTTCTAACTCCGATCACCGCGTATCATTGAGTAATTAACGTCCGTAGCCCTTTCCTCCGACGTGGTGGTGGTAGCCGGGGCTGCGGATCTGCCTCGGGAGCTGGGGAGCGCTGGTTTCGTCGGCAGGTGCGACGACCTTGAGCGATGCGCTTGCCATAGCCAAGATGGCACAGACAATCACGGCGAAGAACGCGAACTGTAAGTAAATTAACAGTTTAGTTTAATTTTATAGTATCTGCAAAAAACTTCGTGTTCTATAGGTTTGCCACATTCCCACTCTTAAAATACGATTACTTTTGAGACGAATATGTTTGAATAATTATGGTAACTTTTTTGGTATCATTCTGGTAAGAATCAGTGGCAGTTAAACAAAATAAAATTGGAGAGCAAATAAAATGTGTACGACATGCAGATTAAAAGTATAAAATTTATATTCAATTATTTACTAGAAAAAAAAAACACTAATTATATTTATTTATTTAAAACTGTTTCTGTTACTATTATTGAGACTTTTATTTTACAATATATATTAAATTATACACCTTTCTACATAGATAACAATAATCATTTTTACTTACGTATTTCATTGTGGGTTGATTTTGTGAGTTCTCGTTGAACAATATTGGTTTGGTTTACATGGTTGGCGTTTATATATCAAAACCAAAAGGTCAGTAGAACCGGTGTATTTTGTTTTTTCTAAAAGAAAATCTAAATCATTATTTACTCAGCGTGTTATAAACAGGTTCATTATGGAAACAATAATAAAAATAGCTACAGAAAATCATGAACTTTACCAAAAAATCAAGTAATAGGTACTCGTTTTTTTAGTTTTATGAGTAACTACCAAGAATGCAGGTTCCTAACACAGTTCCAGAAGCTTGCAATGGATTGGGATTTCGCTATACTGTCACATACTATAAGACTATATAGTTTGTTGATAAGTATCGGTAGGCAAGTATATTTGCAAGCAAGTTATTTAAGGTTGACAGGCGCATATTAAGGCTCCAGTAAAACGTTAATGACATTATATCTTAGTTTTAATGAGCTACCAGATTTAGTACGTTTGCGTGCAAACAAATTGAAAATCTTTTGCTTCGATTTGAAACAAGATAATAAAGCAGTTTCAAAGTTAAAGTTTTTAGTTTAAGTTAAATTAACAATACCCTAATTTGGTGTGTACTAAAATCTTCCTGAATGTATGTAGATTGGTTCTGTTGAAAAATTTCCAAATCAGTCGAATTAAGTAACTCCTTTTTTTAAGTCGGCTATATATTGAAATTAAACAAAACAAACATCACTTTTTGAACAACATTGGGCACTAGCACCTTGTACACTGCAATATTCTGAGCAACGGATGGGACTGAGAAAGGGAGAACCCCATTTACAATGAGATTGACGTTAAATGAGCGCATATGTCAAGAGTTCTTGCTGCAGCTTTACAAAAGCTGTAAGAAGTATCTATACTACCTTTGATTGAAGGCCCAATCTATTTAGTGGTGAAAAGACACGTGGTCGGAATTAACCCTGCATACAAAGAAAGAAAGTATTTATTGTGACTTGCACAGGAATGCGCAGTCAGCAGTACGCAGTGCGATACGCAGTATCACTCAACACTAAACTAAACACACTCTTAAAAACATAAAAATAAATGAAGCAAAGTCTTATACGAGGCCAAAAAGCTCTATCTCAGCATAATGCTGCGACACTTAAAAATAAGTGTCACAGCGCTGGTATTCTGATAGGAAAACTACAGAATACTAGCGCTTACCTTGGACATCATTTTCTAATTAATTTATTACACGGGAATGCTCCCTATTAGCGGTATTATTTACACGATTGGAAATGTATGGTCCTTGATATAGCCACTAACAATGAAGAAAGCCTTATTTTTATTATTAAAGCAGTACGGCCATGAAACAACCACCCTTTTTGAAATCTAAATAATTGTAATCGTCAGGATGGACGGTCACCATTCATAAAACTATACATAATACATACATAATTCTTTAAAATTGATACCTAATTGCTATTATTTGCTACCTATTGCTAGATCATGTATAAACATGTATTTTTTTTAATTAACCACCAATTGAGGTGACCGGCCATCCAGAGGTCAGGATGCCCGGTAACCTCAAATTCTTGTTATTACAAATTACAGAGAATTTGATTATTATTTGCTACCTACATACCTATCTATCAATCTGGCTCTCATAACTTTAACGGATATAAAATGTTAACAAACGATGTTAATTGGGATGATGACAATTTTTATTTTTCTACTCAAATAAATATTTGTTTAAAATAGTGCAAACCATATAACAAAAAGTGTAAAAGCTAAAAAAATGCCAAGGTATAAACGTTTTAAAGTAAGTGCTAGACAAGGACAGCACTATCGTATTAGTGTCCATACCGTAGGACGGCAATAATCCTCTTCAAAAACATTTAAAGCGTGCTTCTTCATACGAGTACTTACATCGATTAACCAGATTTTTTCGATTATCTCTTTTTTACTATGCCTTCTTTGAAATAATATTATTTATTGCACATTTTAATATTAGTCATCATCCCTATGGTGCCTTGACGATGCCTGCAAAAATAAAATGGGAAACAACGCGTACTATCAACATACGTAGCGACTGTCAAGCAGGCGCTATTTGATAGTCTTAACGGGGTAAAAGTATAAATTCAGTGCTGTAATAAAATTTATATTTTATACATAATTAAATTGATTAATTTATCGATAATAACTAGTGGAGCGAGTGGTTATAACAATAAAAACAATTGGTATCTTATATTTACACAGATTTAGTTAATTATCTTTTTTTTAGGTTTTCGTAAAGTAGTAGTGTTAAGTTTGTAGGAGGGAGGCAAGTAATACACCCGGAAATGGTTTACGCACAGACGCTTTATTAAAATATACAACAAATAGTAAGTTAGTGTTTTATCACGAAGAAACGCTTTGATAAGAAGAAACGCTTTGATAAGCGTTTCATGAACTGTTTTATGGTTGGCATTTTGAGGTCGACGTGAAGATCTATATTACGGACATAGAAGGGGGCACCCGTGACCCTTCTGAGGAAACGGTTTTGGAGGGTCTGCATCTTATGGAGATGACGTGGGTGAGCGTGCGCAAATACAACGCAGGCATAGGTCATGATGGGACGGATGACTGCGGTATAGATGCGGAGCTTGCATTTGAGGGACAGTTTACTACGGGCTGTCAGTACGAATTGGAGCCTGCTAAGAGCGAAGGAGGCGCGCGCGCGAACCGCCTTAATATGAGCCTTAAAGGTAAGGTTCTCATCGAGGATCACGCCTAGGTATTTGGCTTGCTTCTCCCAAGGGATTGGCTTGCCGTGCATAGTGATCGGGCTGGGAAGTGGGGGAGGGAGTCGACGACGTCTCGAGAAGAGAACCGCCTGACTCTTATCGGGGTTGACCTCGATTCTCCATTTCCGGAACCAAGCGCCTAAGACGTTTGCGGAGGTTTGGAGAGTACGAGCTATAGCGTTGGGACAGTGACCGGTATAGTAAACGGCAGTGTCGTCGGCGAAGAGAGCCAACTGAGCATTTTTACTTTTTGGGATATCGCTAGTGAACAGCGTGAAGGCGAGAGGAGATAGTACGGAACCCTGAGGGACACCGGCGCGAATAGGATGAGGGGACGAGAGTGCTCCCTCGACGCGATAGCGAAAGGTCCGGTTCGACAAAAAGTCTCGTAAGATGAGCACGAGACGATCTGGCACTCCTAGTTGGTAGAGCTTGTATATCAAGCCGTTGTGCCAGACTTTGTCGAAAGCCTTCGCTATGTCGATGAATAGCCCGTCGTCGCGTTACGCTGCAGACCAGCGCATAAGTGCTCTACGATACGGTGGACCTGTTGGGTGCCCGAGTGTTGGCTACGGAATCCAAACTGCTCGTTGGGTATGAGGCTCTTTGCTTCGGCGTAGTCTTTGAGACGCTTATAAATAAGCCTCTCGTAGATTTTGCCGAGGACATTGAGTAAGCTAATAGGGCGGTAGCTGGAGGGCTCAGACTTTGGCTTGCCTGACTTTGGGATACCGATGACGGTGGCTTCTTTCCATGCTTGTGGGAAGATGTTGTTGCTCAAGGCGCCATTGAAGATGGCGGTCATAAGCATTATTAGCGGGGCAGGAAGGAGTTTGTATACCTTATTGGTAATACCATCCGAACTGGGGGCCTTACGAGCGTGGAGCCCTTTAATGATGTCGTGCACTTCGTCTGGAGTGACGGGAGGCAGAGGATCATCAGGGTCTTCGACGGGAGGGAGGGAGGCTCTTCGTTCGACTTCAGCGTCGACCTTGTTCAGGTGAGCTTGGTCTACTGTTTGGGAGCTGGGAGAACATTAGGACTCTAGGCTGTCGGCAAGACATTCAGCCTTATCGGGACTGTCGAAAGCGACACTATTGTCGGGGCGGATGAGAGGAGGCATAGAGACCTCTTCTGAGGAACGCAATTTCCTCTGTAATTGCCAGAAGGCTTGATGAGTGGGCTCGAGTTCGCTGAGCATCTTGTTCCAGCCCTCAGAGCGAACCTCCCCTATGCGTTTCTTTACAGCACGCTGTAAATGGCGCATGTGGGCTTTGTTCGCGTCACAAGGGAAGGAGTCGTAGGCACGGATGGCCGCGTTCTTCTCGGTTATCAGGTCACGTACGTCAGTAGGTAGTTTCCAGCGATGGTCTTCCATCACCGGAACTTCCCGTGAACAATCCGTCAATACGGATTGTACGTGCTCTGTAAACGAGTCAATTGCGGCCGTCGTGTCGGCGACTGACACTAAGTGATCGGGGATGGTGTCTAAGTGAGGCGACGTGGTGGATTTCAGTCTTTCGCTTACTTTCCTCCAGTCGGTTATCGTCTGGGTCTGAGGGGGGCGGTTGGGGTCGATCGGGCCCGAGTAGGGTGCAAGATGCATGACTACAGGGCGGTGGTCAGAGTTTAGCTCGTGGAACGTCTCAATCGATTGCAAACGGAGGTTCACATTCTTGAGCAGCGCTACATCGAGAACATCGGGAAGGTGATTAGGATTACCTAGGAAGTGAGTCGGGCTCATTGGAGCGATGACGTCAAAGTTAAGGGATTCGCCTAACTTGGAAATGATCCGACCTCTGGTAGAAGTCGTGCTACTATTCCACGCCGGGTGTTTGGCATTAAGATCCCCCGCCAATATGACGGAGTCACTCATACCGAAGAGGGCGGTGAAGTCCTTTTGGAGAGAGATGGGATCCTCCGGACCATTGTCTGGTGGAATATAAGCAGAGATGATGGTGATCGGTTGATGACCAGTCATGCCGAGCCGACAGATAGAGGTTTCCAGATGGGAGAAGAGAGAAGGTGGGTCGATAGGGATGCAATACAAAGATTTCCTAAAGTATATTAGTGTGCCACCCTTGTGGCATCGAGACCTGTCATTGCGAACTAGTTTATAGTTGGCAATATTCGGGTTTCGGTGATGCGGTTTTAAAAAGGTTTCCTGTATGAGGAGGATGTCAAGCTGATGGTCGCGGAGGAAAGCGGCGATCTCATCGCGTTGACCTGAAACGCCATTTGCGTTGAAGAAGCCTAATTTAAGGGATCGGAGTTTGTTACTGTTTACTCTCGTATTATCCATTGAGAATTAATATTTGAGTGAGTGTAGAACTTGCGCGATCTCGGGATACGCGCTGAGAATTTCCATAAGGCGAAGTGCGTTGCCGTTTGCAGCAACGATTTCTTCCGCCATTTTGTCCGCGGCGGTGGTGAAGAGAGCCGCGTATGTACTTAGTATAATTTGGGCGCTGTTTCGGCCCTGGGTTCCCTGAGGTTTCGCTGGAGAGGCCGTAGGGGCCGCGGGGGCTACCAAAGGCGCGGGGATGGCGGAAGCCATCAGCGCTGGAAGTTGAGCGGGTTGCGCTGGTTGCGCGGGAATAGAGGGCACCGAAGCTGCGGGAGCCTTCAGGTGATTTAGGTTAGCCCAGGGAGACGGCCTCTCACCATCGAGGCGGTCCGGCCAGTGCTCGACCTCTGGCTCGGGAGGAGGCACGGCTCCCTGTCGTTTCGGGCGACGCAGGTGCTCTCGGGGCATGGCTGCTTCGGGAAGTACCTGTGTCGCATAAACAGGGAGCCGGACGCTCGGTGTCACCACTGCGTCGACTGCCGGGAGGACACGGCGGGCGTGGCATACGCTGGCAGAGTGTGCCGCTTGGAAGGAGCCGCGCCGTGCCCTCATCTCAGAAGTAGGCAGTGACTTGTCGCTGCCGACCGTAGTAAGTTCGATGGTCGGCAGCGCCGAGTCCTGGGACGCGGTGGTTTCCTTCTGCGAAACAGTCATCTCGCAGAAGGAGGCTGCGGAAAGGGAGAGAGAGATCTCGACTCTCGACCCGGCCCGCAGCAGACGCACCGGGCGTCGGAGGAGGGCGGACAACGCCCTCTTCCGGCCCCCCTAAATGGGTCCAGGGGCGACGGATTCGGGGACATCCGTCGCTCCCCAACATCAGGACCCGAGAAGGCGGCGCGCGTAGTGTTCCTCGCGCGCCGACCACAGACGTTGCGGGGGGAGTGAGGTGTACTTCCGCCCGAGACGGGGCCTGCGCAAGCGGGCCGGCACCAGCCGGGGTTGTGGAAGAATAATGTGTTCCCGCGACCCCGGCAGTAAGAGTCAGTAAGAGTCTGACAGACCCCTCCGCCCGCCCCAGGGCGGAGGACATCCATGAGGATTTTCCACCACGGGAACAAAAAAAAAAAAAAGGGAGACGGCCTCAGCGGACTGAGCCGCTCCGGCATCAGCGCGGAAGGAGGCTTTCCCCAGGGGCTTTCCCTGTGCTGGCGGTCGCTCGCGCGTTTCGCGAGTTTGGGAGAGGAGGACTTCGGGGCCTTAGGACAGCCCCGGTAATTTGCCGGGTGTCCCGATTGGCCACAGAGTACACAGCTGGGAGGCTCTAAACATAGCTCCCTATCTTTAGGGCGGGTACAGTCGGCGGTGCCATGCTCTCCTAGACACTTGACGCATCTAGGGGTGGCATAGCAGTTGGACTGCGAGTGACCATATAATTGGCAGCGATGACACTGTCCAATTAATTGAGCTCTGTAAGGCTTCTCTATTGAGATGCCTGAGAGCGAACACACCGACTTAACTTTAAAAATCGGGTGGTGACCGTCTGTGGGGTCACAGATGACCAGGACCATGTCGTAGACTAGGCCCTGTCTCGCTTTATGTAAGCGATGAACGGCGGAAACTGGTATGCCTTGTGAGACAAGGTGGCTCTTAATCTCCTCGGTGGAGATTTCCTGTGGAACGCGCCTAATAACGACGCGTGTAGGGGTTTCCTCCGGAAGGGAGTAAGTGTGAAAGGAGTAGTTCCTTTCACGTAGGGCGCGGGAGAGATCCCTAAAGTCCGTAGACGTGCTTGCGGCTTTTGCTTCCTCGCGCTAGGAGCGGGTGGGCAAGCCATAGGGCTGGCGGGGCGACTGGCCCGCGGACTAGGGGCGGAAGTGGAGCTGGACGATAAGTCGTCCTGTTTTTTCTGGGCCTTGGTGACCGGGCCAGCGGGGGCGGAGGATTTAGCCTACCTCTTGCCTCCTTTAACGACTACTTGGAAGTCATCGTCGCTGGAGGAGGAGGTGCGGGCTTCATCCTCGGAGAGTGGGACTGACGTGTCCATGCTCTCCGGGCGAGTCGTGTTTATTGATGCGGCGCGCAGCTGCGTTGTCTCTGAGACAATGGCGGCCGGAACAATGGCGGCCGTGACAGTGGCGGCCGGAACAAAGGCGGGCGAGACAATAGGGGCCGGATTAGCGGCCGGAGTATTATCTGCCGGTACAATAGAGGGTGTAACAATGGGGGCAGAGATATTAGCCGGAACATTGTTTGCCGGAACAAAGGGCGGAATGCCTTGTTCGCATGCAGGTGGCGATAGCGGGCTCTCTAAAGCGTCACTAAACTCACCGAGTGCGCCCTGGGACGGAGTGGGGGTGGAGCGTTGGCGGAGTTTTGAGCCATATCGCTCAAGAAAATCGGGGTCCTTAACTAGGACCTCTTTGAGGAACGCCAAGAGGACGGCGTCCTCCATGATCGGAGCTACTATGCCTTCTTTGAAATAGTATTATTTATTGCACATTTTAATATTAGTCATCATCCCTATTGTGCCTTGACGATGCCTGCAAAATAAAATGGGAAACAACGCGTACTATCAACATACGTAGCGACTGTCAAGCAGGCGCTATTTGATAGTCTTAACGGGGTAAAAGTATAAATTCAGTGCTGTAATAAAATTTATATTTTATACATAATTAAATTGATTAATTTATCGATAATAACTAGTGGAGCGAGTGGTTATAACAATAAAAACAATTGGTATCTTATATTTACACAGATTTAGTTAATTATCTTTTTTTTTAGGTTTTCGTAAAGTAATAGTGTTAAGTTTGTAGGCAAGTAATACACCCGGAAATGGTTTACGCACTGACGCTTTATTAAAATATACAACAAATAGTAAGTTAGTGTTTTATCACTTACATTATTTATTTATTTGTAGATATATTGTACACCACAAAATTATATTTAAAAAAAAAATAATAATAAAAACATACTATGGGCGGCCTTATCGCTTTTTGCGATCTCTTCCAAGCAACCTAAGAATGGACAGTGATTTTTCTGGACATAAGTAAGAAATAAATATACATTAAACTAAAATAGATGCACATAAATATAAATATTAACATATCCTATGGAATAGATACATAAATACAAACATACGAAATACATAAGAAACGAAAATAAATGATAATTACAGTTTACGAAAGCAAGATCACAACGACAAGTAATGATCCTTCACGAGTCTTTTAAACACTAGGGTTCCGTATACCACATGTTTATTCCACCTTTTTTGTAACATAATATAATATAATGTACAAATATAAATATCTATTGGAAGTCGCCCCTAAGGGGGCGTGGCGATCGGTGCCGGGGCTTCGCCCCCCGGCCGCGGAGGCTATACGGTGGCCCGTAAAGACGGGCCCCTCATTTTAGGCTACAGTTGGCCAATGAGATGATTGGGCGCGCGAGCAACGCGCGCCCATGTGAGTGATTGCTATTTTGTTTCTGTTGGAGCGCCACGACGCTTATAGTAAATCGTTGATTTCTTCACGACATCTCGGCGGTCTGTCACCTAGGGGAGGCCAGGCGGCGATGACCTGCGACAGAGATGTCGACTCGACGCGCCTACAGAGTGGGTGAGCGGTCCCCGCCCGTCCAGGTCACAGATCCAGCCGTTCACTGTCCGGGCTAAGGGGCCGTCATGAGTGTGTGGGCGGTATTGTAGTGTGTCACACCGCCCAGTGTCTATACGGATCGCGGCCCACACCGCGTCTCCGCATGTGAATTTAGATGCCTGTGTAGTGGCGACTGTCTGTGTTTGTTTACGTAACGTGCCTATATTAACTTAGCACACGTTACGCAACAGATGTATATTTTGTGTTAGGAGTCTTTTTGTCACGGATAAGCTATGTGTAACCTGAATTACAGCTTATCCGGGCGTCAGTCCGGTGCGATGGGGGCATGGTCCGCTAACAGGTCGCGGGGTAAGGGTCTCGCGTCGGGGGGGCGCGCGTGCCAGGGCGCACTGTCTTTGACATGCGTCAAGTCAGATGCGTCGGCACGCGCGAACATTCCCGTCGCGAGGCGCCGCACAAACTCATCCAGGCTCTCAATACGGAGGTCCCGCTGGATGACATCGTTCCTCACGAAGCGAGGGGCGTCCACAATGGTCCGCAACGCCTGGTTCTGTTGCGTGCGGAGCAGCTTCCGGTTCGTCTCGCTCGTGAGGGCGAACCAAGTGGGAGCGGCGTACGTCAGTATCGGGCGAATGTACAACTTGTACACGCCCAATTTGACGCGCGCCGGGATGCGGGACGAGAGCACTGGTTTAAGGAGGTTGCGGGCGACCTTACCCTGCGCGGCGACCTTACGGACATGTGTCCCCATCGTGAGCCGACGGTCGATGGTGACCCCTAGGTATTTGACCCGGGGCGTCCACTCGACGACGGCTCCTTGTAGCGTCAAGGGTGGTGGGAGAGGCGCGGACCCGGTGACCATCGCCTGCGTCTTACCCACGTTCACGGACAGCCGCCACTTGGACCGCCACTCCGGTAGAAGTTCGAGGGCGCGCTGCATTTTGACCGCCGCGTACTTCGCATTAAGCTATGTAGTAATGTACGCGGCGTCGTCAGTGTACAGCGCGGGTGTTGTGTGTGGCGTGGTGGGGATGTCGTCCGTGTAACGTGAGTAACACGCCGGCGACACGCAGCTTCCCTGCGGCACACCCGCAAGTACCGGGCGGGCGCTAGACAGCGCTCCGTCGACCACCACCCTGAAAGACCTGTTGGATAGAAAGGAGGAGACCACCTTAACAACGCGACGGGGCGCGTCGGACGTGGCCAGTTTATGTATGAGGCCCTCATGCCATACACGGTCGAAGGCCTTCTCCATATCGAGGAATACTGCCACCGAGTATTCCTTCTTATTCATTGCAGCTGCAAGGTGGTGCTGTACCCTCGACAGCTGGAGCGTCGTGCTATGTTGCGCCCGAAACCCAAACTGTTCCAGCCGAGGCGCGATATGAGGTCCAACCCGGTGTCGCAGCAGGAGTGCTTTGAACACCTTGGAGACCGTCGGCAGCAGAGAAATCTGCCGATAGCTCTCCGGCTTCTGTATGTTTTTCCCCGCCTTGTGCAGCATAATGACGCGCCCTTCCTTCCACGAAGCGGGAAAGGTCCCGGTGCGCAGTATCGCCGTAAACAGGCGCGCCAGGGCCGCTATCATACGGTACGGCAGGTGGCGCAGCGCTGTATTGGTGACACCGTCCGTACTGGGTGCCTTTCTAGGCTTCGTTCTGAGGATGGCGCGTCTGACTGCGCCAGGCGAGAAGAATACATTGTCCTCCTCGGGAGCTATCGGCGTGGCGAAATAGTCTCCCAGGTGTTTCTCGACTGCTGCGACATGGTCGGTGTCGCTAGTCGGGTTCGGTTGGAACTGACGCTCCAGGTGCTATCGCTATTGAGCAACGGCCGCACCGGGACTGGGGTATTCTTAAGTTGGCTGCATAGTTTGTGTATCGACGGCCAACTGTCCGTCGTGGCGTCAATTCTTTCTTCCCAGTCCGCGGCGGTGTGTGCCGTGAGCTCGGCCTTCACCTTCTCCGCGAGACGGTTCATCTCTCTCTTCAGTGTGGGACATCTGTGTTGTGCCACTGCTTGCGAATGCGCCTCTTCGCGGCGATCATAGCGTTGATGTGGGCCGGCAGGGGCGGCAGTAGCCCTCTCCCCTGAGACTTCGTGCTTGTCGCCGATTCATAGGCGCTTTGTATGCAAGCAGTGACATCTTCCGCAGTTTGTTCTACGTCCGCGGAGGTAATGATGGGCCGAGTCGGCACGGTGGTCTCCACCTTCTCAGTGAAGGATGTCCAGTCCATTTTGCGACGTGGCGCTATGGGTTCAGTCGGGTTGGCATACCCGATAGGACGACGAGTACAGGTTGATGATCCGACTGTAACTCGTCGTCTATGACTTGCTGTGTGGTCTGGCCTCGATGGACTACGATGTCCAGTACGTCCGGCATGTACCGAACGGCATCTGGGTAGTGGGTCGGCGTTTCGGCGGACACCGTATAGCCGAAGGCTTCCGCGTCCGCGAAGAGTCGCCTCCCCTCGGTGTTCGTTGTGTAAGAATTCCACGCTGGGTGTTTTACAATTTAAATCACCGGCGAGGACGGTAGCGTGTGGCGATTTGTTGAGTAGTGCCCGCAGTTCTGTTAGATCTAGGTGAGCCGCGGGTGGCTTATAGCAGCTATATATGTTTATGTCCTCGCCGGCTACATGCAGCTGAACGCCCAGCGCGTAGAACGAATTGAGCGTCGTCGAGGGGATTTCCTGGTAGACGACTCTTCGTCTCACTAGTACCGCCAGACCACGATATCTCATGTGAGCCGACCTTTCATCCTTCCTGTAAACGAGGTATCCCGTTAACCTTATCCTATCTTCAGGTCCCAGGAGCGTCTCGCTTATGAGCGCCACGTCGATGTTGTGATCCCTAAGGAAATGACGGAGAGGGGCGACCTTATCCCATAGGCCGCGGGCATTCCAGTGTATCATCCTTAACGACAAGGACGACAGTCTCCACGTCTTGGCCCTGCCTGATGGCCTTAATGAGGTCCATCAATAGTTTAATGGCGCAGGCTGTAAATTCTTTCTTTTGAGTTGTCTTTGTATTTTTGGCGCCGGTAGGTCCGCCGCTCGTGACTTTCGGTACTTCTGTTGTCGTTGGTTCCTCATTTTGCCGCGGCGCTATGCCGGCGCCAGCAGTATGATGTGCCTTTCCTTTTGATTCAGCCTGCGCCCTGTTTGAGGCAGGGTCGGCTTTAGGCATTTCATCCTGGGTCGCCGGCGGTTTGGGCTTTTTGCCCCTTCCTTTCCCCCCCCCTCCCCCCGTGGTCTCTTTCTCCGCCCCGAGGAGGTGGCTTGCTGCCTTTGAGTGGGCCCGTTGGCTGGCGCCATCGGTGTCTCGCCTTGTGCCTCTACTGGCTTCTCTTGTTGTGGCCTCTCTGTGGCTGGTTGTGGCCGCCGTGTTGTGGCCGTGATGGCGACAGTCCCACGCCCGCCTGTTCTGTATCTCTGTTTGGACCACGGGGCATTTTATGTTGCACGCGGGGTGCGGGCCACCGCAATTGGCGCAGGTGGCTGGCTCCTCCCGCGGGCGCGGGCAATCGCATACCGCGTGTTCACCTCCGCACCGTACACAGGCGAGCGGGCGGTGGCACTGGTGTGAGCTGTGACGAAATCGTTGGCACCGGTGACACTGGGCGGGCCCACGCTTGCCCCGCCAAGCTTCTACCTTGATACCACGCATGTATAAGAACACGGTGTTGTCGTAAACAGCCCGGACGTCAGGTGTCTTTTTTAATAGGGCGTGGAACACGCAGCCTGGTCGTCCTTGCGCCCCCTTTATATGGCGCACGTACTCCGGCTGGTATCCCATCGTCCGGAGCTCCTCCTCTATCTCCTTGGGGTCCGTATCCGCCGGTAGTCCCCTGATGGCAATCTTCAGACTTCGTTCCGCTGGCAGCGAGTACGCAAACCAGGAGACGCTGCTTTCCTTTTCAAGGCCGATCAGATAGCGTTGTACCAGCCGGTACTCCTCCTCGCTGTCCGGGGTGAATCGTACTCCACTCCCGTAAGGACGCGCGTTAGGAGGCCGCCCGAGTTGGGCAGTTTCTCCACTACCAGCGGCCGATCCCACTGAAGCCAGCGACATGCTGGACCCCGCACGCGACGAGCATGCTGAGAGCATTGCGGGCGAGTCGTACGCCGATACTCGCGGGGGCGCCGGTGAATCGGGCGCCTGTGCTGGTGTTTGTGCCGGCCGATAGTAGTGGCCGGCGCTGGTTGGCCGCTCCTGCTCAGCTGGCGCCAGCGAGAAGCGGGAGGCGGGTGAGGCGGTGCACGAAGCTGGCTCAGCTTGGAGAGGTGCGGGCGGCGACGCAAAGCGCGGTGGCGCAGCGGTGCGGGCGGCGACGCAAAGCTCGGCGGCGCAGCGGGGCGGGCGGGGGCACGCAGGGGCGCGCGGACGGCGTGGTCTCGTGCTGGGGCAGAGCATGGGACGCGTGCGGCGCGGCGGCGCGCGCAGCGGGCGCAGCAGTCGCAGGAGCGCGGGCGGGTGCAGGCGCTCGCGCTGGCGGCGCGGGGGCGCGCGTATGCGGCGCGCGGCCCTGATTCGCGGTCGTACCCGGAGCCCGAATGGGCACCGGGCGGAATGCAGCGGGGCGGATCACCACCGCATGCTGTCGGCTCGTCGACGGCATCGGCGCAACGCGCGCAGGCGCCGATGTCGTCGGTGGGCCGCTCACTACGGCAGCGCTCGTGCCCTCTCCTCCTTTTCTTTCTTGTCGGGTCGTCCCAGCGGGCGGTGAGCCGGATGAGGCGTCACCAATATTTGGCATCGACGTCGTCCTGTCCATCGCCGGGTGAGTCTCCGGGGACCCGGCATCGCGGCCCAATGAGCCGCGCTTGCCGAGCTCCGACGTCCGACCCTTTTTCTCATTTATATAAATGAGCTCTGCCGGCTAACGCTTCCAAATGCATCCATCTACACCTATGCCGATGACACTGCCCTACTATTCCATGGAGACTCCTGGGAGCTGGTGTTCCGACATGCACAATCCGGACTCAACCTTGTCACCAACTGGTTGGCTCGAAATCTGCTTACTTTAAATGCTGACAAAACCAATTACCTAACCTTTATTTTACTGCCGCTGGGAAACCACCTTCCTCCCCTTATTCCTTGGTTGCCCACTCTTGTCTCTCCTCACCTCACGGTTTGTAAGTGCCCCTGCCTTTCTCGCATCAATTTTGTTAAATATCTGGGTGTTCAAATTGATGATTGCCTGTCATTCTCTACTCACATAAACACCCTCTCCTCACGACTGCGCAGGTTGATCTATATTTTTAAATCCCTACGTCACACTGCGGACCCTACAGTTCTAAGACTTGTATATCTCGCCCTCTGCCAATCGCTAATACAATATTGCATAATTACGTGGGGTGGATCAGCAAAGACTCACATGCTGAAATTGGAACGTGCTCAAAGAGCACTCTTGAAGGTTGGATGGCGGCTACCTTTCCGCTTTCCTACAATCGATCTTTACAATACATGTACTGTTCTCTCTGTTCGCAAATTATTTATCCTTAACCTTATTTTAACTACACACTCTCAAACTCCCTACGCTCCATGCAAATTTGTCTCCCAACGACGTAAACATACTGTCTGTCCTTCCAACCGCACAAATTGTCGTTCGGCCCAACGTAGTTTCCCTTTCCTGAGTAGCTACGTCTATAACAAAGTTAACAAAATTTTAAATATTCACCATATGTGCAGATCAAAATGTAAAACAACTGTAACGAAATGGCAACTTGAATTGGATTATAAGCAGACTGAATATACACTAAATATTTTAAAATAGTTTTGCCTACCGGGAATATTCACCCACTTAAATTAATGTCAGATCGCGTTCACATTCTTAACCACACACAGACACACACTCTCAAGCTAGTAGGTGCTCGCGTCCTGTGCCCTTCGTGGGTGTTGGGCGTGAGGACTTATGTTGTACTCACGGACACACAACACTTTCCAAAGACTCTCATAGCACATCTACCTTTTGTTTTATTTATAGATTTATCTTCCTCTCAGTACTTGAAGCTTTTATGATGTTATATTACGTAAGTGCAATAGAATTATATAATTTTAAGGGTGTGAGCCTGGAGATTTGTCATACAGGTCCTGAACCCAGTATAGACTCCAGCTCTCACAAAGGTTTTGACTCTGCCTGTAACCTGATACCATGTAACTAACTTGTACCTTTTTGGGAGAAATAAATTAAAAATTATTATTATTATGCCTTTTATTTATTTTTATCCTTATTTTGCTATATTTTTAAATATTTTTATAAAACAACTTAAAAAAAACATTTAAAAATATAAAAAATAGTGGTCCGCCGGTAGCGGGAGCAGGGTCCAAGCTACTGGTGGTTAGGGCTCCAGAGACAGGAACCTCCTCACAATGCGGGCCGTATCAAGGAGTACTGCCTTCTGAATCAGGCCCTTGATCCAACCGCCTAACGAAAGCCTCGAGAGATGTTGGTCGAGGCTTTTTGCCATCAGGCCATTGGCCGATACGACAATCGGCACAATGACAGCCGAGCTCACATTCCACATGTCAACAACCTCGTGTGCTAAGTCGAGATATTTAATTTGTTTCTCTTTCTCAGCTTTCACGAGGTTCCCGTCATGTGGAATGGTAACATCGATAATCATTGTGCGGCGCGCTAATCGATCTATCACTACTATGTCAGGCTTATTAGCGATAATAGTCCTGTCAGTAATGATAGACCGATCCCAATACAACGTGACAAGGTCATTTTCGAGAACTGGGTCGGGCACATACTTGTAATACGGTACCTCAGAATCCACAAGTTTATATTTCAAAGCAAGTTGCTGGTGAATAATCCTGGCTACTTGGTTATGCCTGTGCAAGTACTCGCCGTTAGCCAGACGAGAACAACCAGAGATAATATGTCTGATGGACTCACCTGGACGGTGGCATGCCCGACACACGTCAACCGTCCCGTCCTTCATAATATGTCTCCGGTAGTTATTCGTCAAGATAACTTCGTCCATAATTGCACAGACGAAACCTTCAGTTTCCCCGAAAAGGTCACCAAAACGTAGCCAGGATACGGACGCTAGGAAATCTACATCAGGCTCATGAAGAGCCCGATAGAAGCGCCCGTGAAGCTCCTTGCTTTGCCATACCGCCTTGCGGTCATCGGAAGTAAGTACTACAGGTTTGTGCCAGTTCTCTTTAGCCATGGAGAGCGGGGTGAGCCCCTTGTCCACTGCGACCACATCACGGTGCATACCCATTTCGGTTTTTAAAAAATATTCCCTGAGACTGCACACCTCGCGATTGTGGAGGGTCTTCGCATTTAAAAAGCCTCGACCCCCGCACTTTCGCGGGATGTACAATCTCATCACCGATGATCGTGGGTGATGCATCCGATTTGCGGTCAGAAGTGTACGGACCCGCCTATCCAGGGCGTCGAGTTCGGTTTGGGTCCATTTGAGTACGCCGAAAGAGTACAGCAAAATCGGCATGACCCAACCGTTGAAGGCGCGCACCTTGTTTCCGCCCGAAAGAAGACTAATTAATACCTTCTTCAGGCGGCCAAAGAAGCGCTCCTTCAACGATTGCTTCATGTTAATAACGTTGATGCCTAACGCTTCCGACATACCCAAATACTTGTAGCTTTCGGATGAAGAGAGGGATCTGAGGTGTATGGAATCCGAAAGTTGAATACCTTCGGATTCCATAATCTCACCTCGCTTAACATGCATGATTGCACATTTGTCCACACCAAATTCCATCCTGATGGCGCTACTGAATGTTTCAGTTACCTTCAGTAGCTCCATCAGTTGCAATTTGTTGGGGGCAAAGATTTTCAAGTCATCCATGAACAGAAGGTGAGATATGACCTCACCACCTCTCTTCAACCGATAGCCTAGACCTGAATCCTCCAGCAGTGTGCTTAGAGGATTCAGAGCCAAGCAGAACCAAAGTGGACTCAAACTGTCGCCCTGAAATATTCCCCGTTTAATCCAGACAGGCTCGTCATTCCCCTGGATCTGTTGACACCCCGGATAGCGAAGGACTGTCCTCCATTGCCCCATACAGGAACTAAGGAAGGTGCGTAGAGTTGCATCTATCTTGTACAACTCCAGCACCCTCACAAGCCATGTATGTGGCACCGAGTCGTAGGCCTTCGTATAATCTATCCAGCATGTCGACAGATCCTTGCGGGAGCGACGAACCTGTTGGCTAATGGCCATGTCGATGAGGAGTAGCTCCTTAGTACCCCGGGACCCGTTCCTACATCCATTTTGAGAGGCAGACATAATAGAGTTACTGTCAATGTGTGTATTAATTTTTACTCTCAAAATGGATGTAAGAAGTTTATAGATCGTCGACAAACACGTGATCGGTCTATAATTCTTGGGTTCCGTGGGACTACCTGACTTATGGAGCAGGTGGGTAACGCCTGTTAATAGAAACTGCGGTAGCGACCCAGACTCTAAGGCTGACTGGAACTGAGATGCCAGGCTAGTGTGCGAACTAATTAGCCATTTCAACCAAAAGTTGTGCAATCCATTATTATTATTATTATTATAGATATTTCGGTCCTAGTTTGTTACCCGACCACTGAGTGTCGTTATAAAGAACAAAGTCTCCTAGAAAGGGTCTAATTTTGGCGCACTTAGAATCGAAACGTTTTTTTTTTTTTGCTGTTTCGGCCATTCTGCGCTCAGCGTCTAAACGGATCTCGTCTTTGTTAATATCTTCGTAAGATAGGCATATTTGTTCGATTGCAGGGGGAGAGCATCATTTACCAAGCAGGAGTTCTAAAGGGGGATATCAGGAGCTTTAGATTTTGTACAATTTAATGCTAATTACAATTCACCTATTTTATTAACCCAAACTCTAGATAGCGTTAGAGAATTGCTGTAAGGTGATCTTTGAGAGTGCGCATTTGTCTTTCAGCTTGACCGTTAGCTCTAGGTGTACCGCGGGCAATAGCATGATATTATTTAAAGAAAGATTTTTTTTTAAACTTGGATTTCTGTGCCCATAATAGCAGATTCTCTGTCAGAAATAATTCTACATGGGGTGCCAAAACTAATATAATATTAATCATTTCGCAGAAACTCTTTAATATTATATTAGTACTTTTATCTCTCGGTGGATATAGAAGTATAAATTTTGTAAATGCATCAATAGCTACCAGAACGTATGCTTTTTTGTTTGTGCCGGTAAGATTACCCATAAGGTCTACGTGTATCGTGTGGAAAGGTATGCTTATTTTATCAATGGGGTGCAGTTCCATTTGCTTTTTGCCTGAAGACTCTTTGCCAATTTTGCATTGTAAACAGTTATCGCAAAATTGACGTACCCGTTTTGTCATGTGTTTAAACCAAAACTGTTCTCGAATTTTATCCAAAGTACGTTCTCACCCCGTACGTAAAAGACTTTCGTGGTATCTATTTATTAATGAACAAACATGTGATTCAGGGACTACTGTACGAGTTAGTGATTCTCCTTTTTGGTTTTGTACGGTTATCATCAAGAGATTGTGTCCGTATGGACTGAGGAGTCGTGTCTCATATTCGATGTTTTTTTATTTTTTACTAAATCATCTGTATTTTTTAAGTTACTTTTAGTTTTTTTTGTCCCTCTCTTGCACAACTATAATCTGCATTAGATATTTTGATAAAACATTTTTTTTTTTGGATTGCTGCCCAAAAAATCTACGTGGGCCCTTACGGTAAATAACATCAAACTAAACTTTTTGTATGTGTGGTCTAAGAACACTAAGTGTTAATTCCTATTTATGTTTTGAAGCTTTAAGGGTATTACACAACTGTAAACTTGTGCCGTGTCGAAAGTGTTTTATTGCTCTGACAACAGCAAGTCTCCAATTTGTATGAATGATATCTTGTTGTAGCGTCATTAGTAAGCATACAAAAGTTTTCAAATACTTTGCGAACACCACTGTAATTCTGAATTACACCTAGACTTCAATTAGAAGAGTTAGGTGGAAAATGCAAGTTTAGTTTCATAGGTTAAAAGTTTGATGACATATTGTCTTGTTTTGTAATCAGGAGCTTATACAAACGTTACGTCTTTTATGAGTACAACGTAATTTTTGAAGACAACCGTGATTTTTGTGTCTACTTACAGCTTTTTGTCACTCACAACAAACAATGATTCACACAGTTCTTATTACAATTTAATACTTCGCGCTCTGCGACTAGAGCGAGGCTATTTATACGTTTAAAAACAACTGTCAACGTCACACAGCAACGACTTCCGTTGACATTTGTTTTACAATAAAATTTACATTGAATTTAGTAAAAATAATATAACAACAATAATATCACTATTTGATTTCTAATTAATAACACTTTTTGAATACTTTTAATTTGTAAACGTAGTTAGGTAACAATCATTTTATTTAAATGAACTAACAGTAACAATGTTCCAATTCACTTTTTAGAGTTGATGTTTAAATAAAAACGAACCTTTAAATTAACGATATTTGATTTAATACGATTTTATAATGTAATGCAAAATGACTTATTTATATTTTACTGTACTTGTTTGTGTTTCCGTTACGTCATCAGCCGTTATGACGTTTGTTTTAGTTTGTGCTACTGTTTTTATTTGTCAGCGCTATCATATATGTGAACAAACCTTTTCAATACTAAATAATAATAAAACAAAAAATCGAAACCGCCTTGCAAACGAAAGTTTGGAAGCAGTGTTACGTGTTGCTACAAGTAAATCTGAGCCAAATATAAAAAAGATTGTAAGCACTATGCAGTGCCACGCTTCAAATTAATAAATTCTTTTTCAATTTTAATACATTATTATCAATTCTTTATTGTCTTTAATTACCTTTACTTCTGGAGGCCGCCAGTCTTAATAAGTCTGTGCATCCCTGATTTTGACAGTGATGCAAAATCGGGGGCAAAATTACTGTGAAAGGATTTTAGCTAAGTCTCCGTCTCTATCATAACTCTATCACTTAGTTTCAAAATTTTGAATCAGCGATATTCTTCTTCATGGTCATACCTTACATGGTCATACCTTACTGACCATCGAGTTAAAGAGAAGAAGGATATGAATCTCGTTCCTTCTTTAGTACATAGGACATGCATCTCGTATGTACTAAAGAAAGAAATAAAAAAAAAAATTATTTATTTGTCAAAGAAACACTTGCATACAAAATAACTGATACTGCTACTGTTTAGCTATGCATGAGTCATGATATATTTTCATTTTAAGAGGAATAACAAATTAAATTCATAAATATTGTTCAGGTAAGTTTAATTCAGTTTAATCATGTACCGTGCTTCGTTATTTCTAACTCCGATCACCGCGTATCATTGAGTAATTAACGTCCGTAGCCCTTTCCTCCGACGTGGTGGTGGTAGCCGGGGCTGCGGATCTGCCTCGGGAGCTGGGGAGCGCTGGTTTCGTCGGCAGGTGCGACGACCTTGAGCGATGCGCTTGCCATAGCCAAGATGGCACAGACAATCACGGCGAAGAACGCGAACTGTAAGTAAATTAACAGTTTAGTTTAATTTTATAGTATCTGCAAAAAACTTCGTGTTCTATAGGTTTGCCACATTCCCACTCTTAAAATACGATTACTTTTGAGACGAATATGTTTGAATAATTATGGTAACTTTTTTGGTATCATTCTGGTAAGAATCAGTGGCAGTTAAACAAAATAAAATTGGAGAGCAAATAAAATGTGTACGACATGCAGATTAAAAGTATAAAATTTATATTCAATTATTTACTAGAAAAAAAAAACACTAATTATATTTATTTATTTAAAACTGTTTCTGTTACTATTATTGAGACTTTTATTTTACAATATATATTAAATTATACACCTTTCTACATAGATAACAATAATCATTTTTACTTACGTATTTCATTGTGGGTTGATTTTGTGAGTTCTCGTTGAACAATATTGGTTTGGTTTACATGGTTGGCGTTTATATATCAAAACCAAAAGGTCAGTAGAACCGGTGTATTTTGTTTTTTCTAAAAGAAAATCTAAATCATTATTTACTCAGCGTGTTATAAACAGGTTCATTATGGAAACAATAATAAAAATAGCTACAGAAAATCATGAACTTTACCAAAAAATCAAGTAATAGGTACTCGTTTTTTTAGTTTTATGAGAAACTACCAAGAATGCAGGTTCCTAACACAGTTCCAGAAGCTTGCAATGGATTGGGATTTCGCTATACTGTCACATACTATAAGACTATATAGTTTGTTGATAAGTATCGGTAGGCAAGTATATTTGCAAGCAAGTTATTTAAGGTTGACAGGCGCATATTAAGGCTCCAGTAAAACGTTAATGACATTATATCTTAGTTTTAATGAGCTACCAGATTTAGTACGTTTGCGTGCAAACAAATTGAAAATCTTATCCTTCGATTTGAAACAAGATAATAAAGCAGTTTCAAAGTTAAAGTTTTTAGTTTAAGTTAAATTAACAATACCCTAATTTGGTGTGTACTAAAATCTTCCTGAATGTATGTAGATTGGTTCTGTTGAAAAATTTCCAAATCAGTCGAATTAAGTAACTCCTTTTTTTGAGTCGGCTATATATTGAAATTAAACAAAAAAAAAACATCACTTTTTGAACAACATTGGGCACTAGCACCTTGTACACTGCAATATTCTGAGCAACGGATGGGACTGAGAAAGGGACAACCCCATTTACAATGAGATTGACGTTAAATGAGCGCATATGGCAAGAGTTCTTGCTGCAGCTTTACAAAAGCTGTAAGAAGTATCTATACTACCTTTGATTGAAGGCCCAATCTATTTAGTGGTGAAAAGACACGTGGTCGGAATTAACCCTGTATACAAAGAAAGAAAGTATTTATTGTGACTTGCACAGGAATGCGCAGTCAGCAGTACGCAGTGCGATACGCAGTATCACTCCACACTAATGTACGAAGATAGTCTATACACCTTGTGCAAGCGTACGATGAATGTTCTGTACACTTGTGATGATGGAAACTCGGGGATGAATAATTAAACCGCCCGTGTTGAGTGTGGTAAAATCACTGATTTATTTTTACTTAGCCAGTTTACTAAATGATCGCGCGTATGCAAACGCTGATGTAGCTTAACCTACTTAATGTGTTATGAAATGTGCGGGTTCACCGTACATACTGCCAACTCTAAAGGAAAAGACGAGCGAATATGTTGACCCTAGATGAACCTAGCTTTCTAAATACAATAAAAATGATGCCTTAGGATAAATGATACAATTTTTCGTTGACAGCTGATACAAGGTGATTTCAACAATATCTACTCTAAGTACCATGTATACCTAACACTAAATTTCGTTAATATTTCACCATAGGAGAGGTCCCTTTATCAACACTTTCGGTGGACTTGCTTATATCACTGAACTCACTGATCACTGGCACTGTCACTGTTTCACGCGCGCACTTAGTAGATCCTGGTCCTGTGAGGTCAGCTTGCGCCTCCGCCCCCGAGGCTCCTCGCCCTTCGTTACACCTACCTCTAACATCTCACGCTGTTGCGGCGCAGGTGTGGCTTGGCACTTACTTCTTATAATTAGGTATAAGCATATGCCGCCTAAGACGAGAACCAAAGCCAAAGTAACATACACGACGGAATAATGGTGGATGTCGTGGACGTTTAGTTGTGTAGAAGATTGTTCCTTTATATTGGTTATTTGGTCTCTAAGTTGATTCCACATATGGGTGTGGTTTTCCGGTACGTCGAAATCGTTGGGAAAGGTTGTGTTTATTAGAGAGTTCAATATGGAAACCTCTGGGACTTCGATATTTGATCGCATGTTCAAATAGCGTAAGTAGTTGTTGTGCGTGTGAATACTATACGAATCCGATTTCAGTGTGCATCCATAACCTAGGTCAATGATACCGCTGCCTTGTATAACTGTCGTTGTTGTGTCAGCAATACAGGAAATACGGAGTTGACATGACTCAGACAACAGGTGTAAAGCCAGGAGTTCGAATTGTGTAAGTTGACCCAATAATTGTGGCACGTGGACACGTCTTGTTTACAAGCGCTCCTCGTATTACTTACAGTCTGGATTTCGCATAGATAGCGACTGTTTTATTCCCAGATTGTAAACAGGTTTGTCAATGGAGCACAGTAGCCGATTGTTACTAATGATATGAAAGCATGCTTGTAGATCGCTATCTGATAAGAGAAGGGCGAGGTCCTTTTGTATATTGTAGGCAATATATGGTGAGCTTGGGACGGTGCGAACGTGATTCGACCCCCTTTTCTGAGGGATAGGTATGATTCTATCTAACTCGAAGATATCGTTGTTCACGAGCGGAATCTTTATCTCTATAATAAGATCCATACAGCGTTGCCGACGCCTTCATAATCTTGTTAAGCTCGGATAGGTTAGATGGCTCGATCGGGGTCATAAGACTTCCCTGCAATTGCCCGGAGATTATGTTGATCTGACGAGTCAGCTGTTCGGGAGTCAAAAGGTACGGGTCGATGCGACCGTGGCTGATGTCTGCCACGGTGTTGATAAGTGTGTGTTGGATTCGCATTAGATTTGACAATATGATACTCGCAGCTAGTGCGGATGATGTTACATAAATTCCGTTTCTGTTGTCCAGACGCACCTTATTGATTTCGTCCGTGACGTTTTGAAGACGTTGATTTATAAATTTGAACTGTTTGTTCATCATGTCCTCGCTGCGTCGCAGAATATTATATTCCGATTCCAAGACCAAGGTTTGATTCTTGAGTAAGTTTTGCAGATGATTTTCATTATTCGTAATTTTTTCAATATCCTGCTAATACTGTTCATCCGAACTAATACTCCGAACAGCGTATTTGCCAGGTACCCTACTCCGTTGATTAAACCACGTTTTTGTCTTCTTGCGTTTGGGTTTTCAAGGAGTTTTTGATAATGGTCAAGTTCCTTCACTTCGTGCTCTAGTTGTAGGATGACGCTGTCGTATTGCGAACCCATGCGATCGGCTGTTTGGTTTAGGTGCTTGACATAGTTTTTAATGTTCGATACTCCGTGATAGAACGTGGACATGTTATAAAACACGATGAGTTTCCAATCGTCCTTGATAACTTGGAGGTTGGACATCTTGTCGAAGTAAAGTCCTTGGTTTGTGGTAATTTGCGTAACGTTGTATGTCGTCACTTTCTGTTGTTGACTAGGAGTTGCAAACAAAAGCATTACTAGAATACTTATGAAAAAGGCTTGCAAAGTTTTTTTGTTTTCTTGGTCGCGAAGGCCTCCTCTTAACTTCAACTTGATTTGATGACGGAGTGGAGGACTCATCCTCACTCTGGTTATGGGTTTGGATGAGGATACCTCCTTATTTACAGGCAAGTATACAAGCTTATTGACTGGACGTTGTATGGTGTTGTTGCTTGTCCTGACAGTAACTACTCTCACATACCCGTCCTTTCCAGGATGAAGTATGTGCACTCGTCCCATTGCCCATTTACCCGGAGGTACGTTGTCTTCACGGATGAGGACGAAGTCGTTGACTTCAAGATTACGTCGTGCCTGTTGCCACTTGGTTCTGGTTTGTAGCTGCTGCAGATACTCTGATGACCACCGTTGCCAGATATTCTTTGTCATAGCTTGGACGAGTTGCCATCGCGCCTTTAGCGTTGATGATTCCGGTTCAGTTTGAGGCCGTGATAAAATCGGTGCCCCAATCAGGAAGTGTCCCGGAGTAAGGCAGTCGTCGTCTGAATTCTCCGTGAGTTGACATAATGGTCTGGAATTCAGACATGCCTCTATTTGGCAAAGTAACGTTGAGAACTCTTCGTACGTAAGGCGTTGATCGCCTATGACCCTTTTCAAATGGTATTTCAGGCTCTTCACGGCCGCCTCCCAAAGTCCACCAGCATTCGGCCAGGCAGGTGCATTAAAGTGCCACTGGATGTTCATCTCACTGATTTTGTTAAAGAAGTCCGGGTTGATGTTCTGGATAATCTCCTTATACTCCTTTTTCATGAGTCGATTAGCGCCTACAAAGTTTGTACCGTTGTCACTATACATGTGGCCTGGTGATCCACGTCGGGAGCAGAATCGACGAAACGCTGCTAGAAAGGCGGCCGTACTCAGGTCTGAAACCAGTTCCAGATGGACCGCTTTCGTCGACAGGCAGACAAAGACTGCTACGTATCCTTTCGTTGTTTTGATCCCGCGTCCTTTATTGACTTTCAGCTCTACGTGGCCCGTGAAATCGACACCAGTATGAGTAAATGGCCTTGACGGAGTGACTCTGGCTCTTGGTAAGTCTGCCATAATTTGCTGTTGAACTTCGTTGTTAAATCGGCGACACTTAACGCACAGTCTTAACTGCCGCTTTACCGTCCTGATTCCGCTGATGATGCAGTCCTTATGTAGGAAAGTGTTAGTCTGGGACCACCGTGCAAAGTCGTTATGTGTGCTTGGCTAATGACAAGTTCAGTAAGCCGATTGTGGCTTGGTAGGATGATGGGATGCTTCGCCGATTTGCTTATACTGGCGTGTTTTAAACGTCCACCAACTCTTAATAAGCCATTTTCATCTAGCCAAGGGTTTAGACTGCAAATCTTGCTTTTCGAGCTCACGTGTTGTTTACACTTAATATGTTGCAATTCTTGCTGAAATTCCTGTGATTGCACTTCTTTAATTATTAAATAGTAGGCTTTGTTTATTTCTGATGACTCCAGAAAACCATGTGTTGTAATCTGTTTGTCACGAATTCGCTTGATGAAACGTAACACCCAGCAAGTAATCCGTACAATTCGTGTCAACGAACTGTAATTTTGCAGTAATTCCGTAATGAATGCAACATTAGTTTTCACTAAGGCTGTGTTCACACTAACCGCTTTTGTTTCGATTGTTGGGGACTGGTATACGATCTTAACTGAATCTTTACTCTCGCAACCTTTTAGCCATTCAGGCCCTTCCCACCACAAAGATTGGTTTAACAATTGATGAGACGTTATGCCTCGTGTAGCACAATCAGCTGTATTTTCTTCCGAGCTGACATGACTCCAGAACTCTGCCGGGACTATGTTGGTTATCTGCTTAACTCTGTTAGCTACAAATGACTTCCATCTGGATATATCTCCGTGTAGCCAGCCCAATACTATTATGGAATCGGTCCATGCATGAAGCGTCATACCTATATTTGGTAAGGACTCAATGACCTTCTTTACAAGTTGGGATAGAAGTAGCGCGCCACACAGTTCCAGTCTAGGGAGCGATGTTTTCTTTGCGACCGGTGCCAGCTTTGTTTTTGCAGCCACAATTGTCGATGTGTACTCGCCCTTATTGTTCTTGGTGACAAGGTAAATAACGCAAGCGTAAGCTTCGTTTGATGCGTCGCAAAACGCATGTAAACGACAGGTTTTTTCTGTGTTGCCTAAGAATCTTGGTATGCGGAATTTGTCGACGCAATTGATATCTTCTTTTAATGTTAGCCAATAGTCTTGCATGTCCTTTGGTAGTTCTTTATCCCAGTTGGATTCAATGGACCACGTTTGTTGAAACAGTAGTTTCGCTCTGATTGTAAGCGGTGATAACCAACCAAGGGGATCGAATAGCTTTGATATTTCTGACAATAATTGCCGCTTTGTAATTACTGCATTACTCCTAGGGATTACATTACTTTGGAACATGAATGAATCAGATGATGGGTTCCATCTTAATCCAAGAGTCTTTCTGGATTCGAGACATTTAAATTCGTAGGGACTGTTCAATTGGTCGGTTGTTAGATTCTGCAAGAGTTCTGGATTGTTACTTGACCATTTTCGCAGATTCATACCAGCACCCTGGAGCATTTTAATAAGTTGTTGTTGTAGCTCTTTTGCTTGATCGGCGGTATTCTGTCCACTCAGCAAGTCATCCATGTAGAAGCAGTGCTGTACAGCTGCTGCTGCTAGTGGATATTTCTCGGCATCATCTGCCGCGAGTTGCTTTAGAGTCCGCAAAGCCAAAAATGGAGCTGCTTTGGTCCCGTACGTTACAGTGGTTAATTGATATTGATTCAATTGATCATCCATTGAATCTCTCCAAAAGATCGTTTGCAGAGGCTGATCTTGCTCTCTAACGATTATCTGACGGTACATTTTTTCAATATCCGCAGTGATTGCATATTGGTATTGCCTCCAATTTATGATAAGTGCTAATAGGTCTTGTTGTAAGTTGAGTCCACTGTACATTAAGTCGTTCAGACTGTTACCCGATGTAGTCTTGGATGAGGCATTAAAAACGACTCTCAACTTAGTTGTTGTGGAATCAAGTTTCCATACACCATGATGTGGTAAGTAGTACGCCTGATCAGTTATATTTTCGACTTGCCGCATGTGACCTAATTCTTGGTATTCGTTCATAAATTGTTTGTATTGACTTGCAAATGATGTATTTTTAGACATTATTGACTCTAATTGTTTAAATTGCGCTATAGCCTTAAACTTTGAAGATCCTAGTTGCTGCTCAGAGCCTGGTATCATGGGTATCCCAACTTCATACGTGCCATTATTTAAGCGTCTCGTGGTAGTTTTGTAGAAATCTTCGCAAAATTGATCATCAATAGTCACGTTTGATGATGATGAGTCGTGAATATCCTCCAACTCCCAAAACTTGGCTATTCCTTCAATGTTATTGATGGCGACATGACAGTTGAACCTTTTGACATTTCCTGATAAGATCCAACCCATTTTGGTTTGTTGCGCTATTGGGGCCTGCGCCGGGCCCTTGATAAGACCGCTTAATATAATTTCCGAATATACACTGGCATCCAGAAGAAGAACGATAGAAATCGTTCTTCTTCTGGATGCCAGTGATGATAGGTCTTGATACGTTATACTCCGGGTCTGCTAACTGAAGATGTTGCAAGTGAGACCAGGTCTGTTTGAGGAATGATGAGTTCGGTAGGCTGCTTATGACCTTTGATACAACCAACGCCTGAGTCCTCAAGGTGTGCTCCGTAGATGGACTTGCAGTCTAGTGTTACAATTCCTTTGCTTTGTTTGGAGAGTAGACCTACTCCTGAAATGGAGGCATAATACTGTCGACGTTGCAAGCCTAGCATTTGTGTCGCCTTTTCTGAAATCAATGAAATTTGGGACCCCTGATCTAGAAGCGCTCGTAATGTGACATATGTACCATTTTCAGATAACACAGTTAACGACAACGTGGTTAACAGTATTTCTTCGTTATCAGCGGCGACGTGGTTGACATTATGCTGCGCCGATGATGGCTGCACGTTTACACTCGTTGTCGCTGCGGTTTGTTGATGTGGTCCACAAGCATCATGCAGTAAAGTGTTGTGTTCACTGTCACACCTTTTACAACGTCTTGTGCTATTGCACTCACTGCCAGGATGATAATTTAGGCAATTCTTGCAATATTGATTCTTTGTTACCAAGTTTAACTTATCAACCGGGGTCATTTTCGTAAATTTCCTGCAACGAAATATAGAGTGGCGTTTATTACAGATCGGACACCCTAACCCTTGAGTAGCGACGACTTGATATTGTTTCTTGTAGTGGTTCCCATGATTGGTAGGTTTGTCCCGCTGTTGACCAGAGTCCCGTTTAAAGGCAGGCTTTGTTGTTTCTCTCTCTCTTCGGTGTAAAGGTTCTAGGGCTGTGAACTTGTTTTCGAGAAACGTCATAAATTCTGTCAAGGATGGGAGCTCCCTGGGTGATTTCCGCGCCTCTTTGTAGTCACAGTAAGTCTCCTGGTCCAGTTTCTTACTGAGAAGATGTACTAACAACGGATCCCAGGTATTTGTGTTCACACCAAGGTTGTGTATAGCATGGATGCACTCCGTGGTGGTATCATATAACTGCTTTAACTCATAAGCTGTTTGTTTAGATATAGAAGGCTGATTTAAAAAGATCTCTATTTGATTTGTAAAGAGAACTTGGGCGTTATTATATCGGTGATTTAGAATTTCCCAAGCTGTGTCGTAATTTTCAGACGAAATGTGAAGATGTTGAATAAGGCGTTCAGCCTCTCCCTTGATCTTTCCCTTCAAGTGTTGCATCTTCTGAGCCCTGGTTATTGTGTTGTTGTCGTGAATAGCTTCTGTAAACAGGTCACTGAATGTTGGCCACTGCGTGTATTTCCCGGTAAAGGTAGGAATCTCGAGCTTCGGCGTTGCCTGTTGTACATGAACCATGGACGATATTTTCTTATTTAACGAACGCTTCATATCCTTGTAGCTACGCTCGTACATGATAAATTCATTTTCGTACGATACATCTCCACCTTGAAGAATGTGGTCGATTTGCAGATGTAACGTATCGATAGTGTTCCACTTGGCTTGTATAGCCCTAAGCTCGTCTTCAAGTTCCCATTTTTCGGATATTTCGTCTACGTTAATACTCCTCATCAACCTGTTGAAAGACCTAAAATTGGTTCTCTGTTGAGCCAACAGTTCAGTGGCTTCAGGGTTTGACTGCGTACCCTTTTCATCTGAACTAAAGGCATTAAGCAAGTTTCGAGTACACTGGTAGAGGCTCTTACCCTGTTGATAAAGGTTAGATGCAAAATATTGAGGTAACTTATCCGGAAACTCAGATAGTTGCAAATGATTTTGTTCGAACTCTTCCCAGAGGTTATCCAACGATTCTATTCTCTTTTGGATGTATTCCGGAGTTTTTCTCGACAACGGATCCTTACCGAAGTTGACCTTTATCCTGTTGAGGCCTTCTAATATTTCCGATTGACGAGCGCTTGAAACGGCCATTATGATTTAATAAAAGGAACAATCTTACTTGGACACTGACGAGTTGCAGTACAAACTATGAGTTGCCAACGCCGTGTGCAGTCCTTATGTAAATTTAGCTCCACCGATGTCTTCTTGGAACGATTCACTGATGGTTCACTGAATGGACTGAATTGATCTATTTACGGAACTGTCGCAAAATACTCAACGAATATAATCAAGTGTGTGGCTGCGATTTCAACACACCTTAATCTATACACCCGATGGATGGTTACGCGTGATCCCAGATCCGGCTCGAAGGACCAAAAAAAATGTACGACGTTAGTCTATACACCTTGTGCAAGCGTACGATGAATGTTCTGTACACTTGTGATGATGGAAACTCGGGGATGAATAATTAAACCGCCCGTGTTGAGTGTGGTAAAATCACTGATTTATTTTTACTTAGCCAGTTTACTAAATGATCGCGCGTATGCAAACGCTCATGTAGCTTAACCTACTTAATGTTTTATGAAATGTGCGGGTTCACCGTACAACTAAACTAAACACACTCTTAAAAACATAAAAATAAATGAAGCAAAGTCTTATACGAGGCCAAAAAGCTCTATCTCAGCATAATGCTGCGACACTTAAAAATAAGTGTCACAGCGCTGGTATTCTGATAGGAAAACTACAGAATACTAGCGCTTACCTTGGACATCATTTTCTAATTAATTTATTACACGGGAATGCTCCCTATTAGCGGTATTATTTACACGATTGGAAATGGATGGTCCTTGATATAGCCACTAACAATGAAGAAAGCCTTATTTTTATTATTAAACCAGTACGGCCATGAAACAACCACCCTTTTTGAAATCTAAATAATTGTAATCGTCAGGATGGACGGTCACCATTCATAAAACTATACATAATACATACATAATTCTTTAAAATTGATACCTAATTGCTATTATTTGCTACCTATTGCTAGATCATGTATAAACATGTATTTTTTTTAATTAACCACCAATTGAGGTGACCGGCCATCCAGAGGTCAGGATGCCCGGTAACCTCAAATTCTTGTTATTACAAATTACAGAGAATTTGATTATTATTTGCTACCTACATACCTATCTATCAATCTGGCTCTCATAACTTTAACGGATATAAAATGTTAACAAACGATGTTAATTGGGATGATGACAATTTTTATTTTTCTACTCAAATAAATATTTGTTTAAAATAGTGCAAACCATATAACAAAAAGTGTAAAAGCTAAAAAAATGCCAAGGTATAAACGTTTTAAAGTAAGTGCTAGACAAGGACAGCACTATCGTATTAGTGTCCATACCGTAGGACGGCAATAATCCTCTTCAAAAACATTTAAAGCGTGCTTCTTCATACGAGTACTTACATCGATTAACCAGATTTTTTCGATTATCTCTTTTTTACTATGCCTTCTTTGAAATAATATTAGTGAATAATAATAGTCGAGAGGATCCGGCAGTTGGGACTCGAAGTGGCCCTGCACAAGTCCGAGGCCATGTGTTTTCATGGTCCTCGGAACGCGCCACTGTCGGGTTCCCAGATAACGGCGGGAGGGGTTCACATCGGCGTCGAGTCGACGATGAAGTACCTGGGACTCGTCCTCGACAGCCGGTGGAACTTCGTGGAGCATTTCCGACGTTTGGCTCCCAGACTGGAGCGGGCTGGGGCTGCCTTGAGGCGGCTCCTGCCCAATCTAGGGGGTCCAAACGCCTCCTGCCGGAGGCTCTACGCGGGGATCGTGCGGTCCATGGCCCTTTACGGGGCACCGGTGTGGGCGCGTTCTTTGAGGCGCCGACCGGCCCGCAGGTTGAACGCGTCCCAAAGGGTCATGGCCATCCGGCTGGCCCGGGGATACCGCACGGTCTCATGCGAGGCGGCGAGCCTCCTTGCCGGATTGCCGCCATGGGATCTGGAGGCAAAAGCCCTCGCGCACGTATGGGAGTGGCGCGAGGAGGCAAAACGCCGGGGTGTAACTCCGCTGCCGCGAGAAATCACGGTACAGCGGACAGAGCTCCGGCGGGATCTCATGGCGACATGGAGGGTGCGATTGTCGCAACCCAGGGCTGGGCACGCCACAATAGCGGCGGTGAGTCCCCTCTTTGAGGAGTGGTTGGAGAGGCGCCACGGCGTCCTCACCTTCCGCCTGACGCAGGTCCTCACCGGACACGGTTGTTTCGGGAGGTTCCTGTTTCGCATAAGGCGGGAGGAAACGCCCGGGTGTCACCATTGTGTGGATCGCCCGGAGGACACGGTGGAGCATACGGTGGAGGTATGCCCAGCTTGGGCGGAGCACCGCAGTGTCCTCGCGGAGGCGATTGGCGGCGGCGATCTCTCGCGTCCGGCCCTGGTCCAGGCCATGGTACGGAGCGAGAGGGAATGGAAAGCCGTCACCTCCTTCTGCGAAGCAGTCATGCTCGCAAAGGAGGAGGCGGAGCGCGTGAGGGAGAGAGCCTTGCGCCCTCACGCCCCTAGTCGCCGCAGGAGACGCCCTGGGCGTCGGGAATCGCAAGGAGATTCCCGGCCACCGTAGGCGAGGGCTTGCGGACGGCGAGCCATGGGTAGCTCGCCGTCCGGTAAGGACCAGGCCCGGGTCGACGGCGCGTTGTGTTCCACGCGCGCCTCAAAGAGATGTCAGCACAAAATGACGGGGTCCGATAGGGCCGACGCCTCAGGGTCACGGGTTATTCTAAAGAGAAAACCGTGGCCCTGGCACAGGCAACTGAAGGAACACGGGTGGGTTTTAGTCAGTAAAAGTCTGACACGCCCTCCCGCTCCACCCTGAGCGGGAGAAGTCATTAGATGATTTCCCACCCAAAAAAAAAAAAAAAAAAAGTGGGTAAAAGTATACATTCAGTGCTGTAATAAAATTTTTATTTTATACATAATTAAATTGATTAATTTATCGATAATAACTAGTGGAGCGAGTGGTTATAATAATAAAAACAATTGGTATCTAATATTTACACAGATTTAGTTAATTATCTTTTTTTTTTAGGTTTTCGTAAAGTAATAGTGTTAAGTTTGTAGGAGGGAGGCAAGTAATACACCCGGAAATGGTTTACGCACTGACGCTTTATTAAAATATACAACAAATAGTAAGTTAGTGTTTTATCACTTACATTATTTATTTATTTGTAGATATATTGTACACCACAAAATTATATTAAAAAAATAATAATAATAAAAACATACTATGGGCGGCCTTATCGCTTTTTGCGATCTCTTCCAAGCAACCTAAGAATGGACAGTGATTTTTCTGGACATAAGTAAGAAATAAATATACATTAAACTAAAATAGATGCACATAAATATAAATATTAACATATCCTAAGGAATAGATACATAAATACAAACATACGAAATACATAAGAAACGAAAATAAATGATAATTACAGTTTACGAAAGCAAGATCACAACGACAAGTAATGATCCTTCACGAGTCTTTTAAACACTAGGGTTCCGTATACCACATGTTTATTCCACCTTTTTGGTAACATAATATAATATAATGTACAAATATAAATATCTATTGGAAGTCGCACCTAAGGGGGCGTGGCGATCGGTGCCGGGGCTTCGCCCCCCGGCCGCGGAGGCTATACGGTGGCCCGTAAAGACGGGCCCCTCATTTTAGGCTACAGTTGGCCAATGAGATGATTGGGCGCGCGAGCAACGCGCGCCCATGTGAGTGATTGCTATTTTGTTTCTGTAGGAGCGCCACGACGCTTATAGTAAATCGTTGATTTCTTCACGACATCTCGGCGGTCTGTCACCGCCAGGAAAGACCCCTAGTTACCTAGGGGAGGCCAGGCGGCGATGACCTGCGACAGAGATGTCGACTCGACGCGCCTACAGAGTGGGTGAGTGGTCCCCGCCCGTCCAGGTCACAGATCCAGCCGTTCACTGTCCGGGCTAAGGGGCCGTCATGAGTGTGTGGGCGGTATTGTAGTGTGTCACACCGCCCAGTGTCTATACGGATCGCGGCCCACACCGCGTCTCCGCATGTGAATTTAGATGCCTGTGTAGTGGCGACTGTCTGTGTTTGTTTACGTAACGTGCCTATATTAACTTAGCACACGTTACGCAACAGATGTATATTTTGTGTGTGGAGTCTTTTTGTCACGGATAAGCTATGTGTAACCTGAATTACAGCTTATCCGGGCGTCAGTCCGGTGCGATGGGGGCATGGTCCGCTAACAGGTCGCGGGGTAAGGGTCTCGCGTCGGGGGGGCGCGCGTGCCAGGGCGCACTGTCTTTGACATGCGTCAAGTCAGATGCGTCGGCACGCGCGAACATTCCCGTCGCGAGGCGCCGCACAAACTCATCCAGGCTCTCAATACGGAGGTCCCGCTGGATGACATCGTTCCTCACGAAGCGAGGGGCGTCCACAATGGTCCGCAACGCCTGGTTCTGTTGCGTGCGGAGCAGCTTCCGGTTCGTCTCGCTCGTGAGGGCGAACCAAGCGGGAGCGGCGGACGTCAGTATTGGGCGAATGTACAACTTGTACACGCCCAATTTGACGCGCGCCGGGATGCGGGACGAGAGCACTGGTTTAAGGAGGTTACGGGCGACCTTACCCTGCGCGGCGACCTTACGGACATGTGTCCCCATCGTGAGCCGACGGTCGATGGTGACCCCTAGGTATTTGACCCGGGGCGTCCACTCGACGACGGCTCCTTGTAGCGTCAAGGGTGGTGGGAGAGGCGCGGACCCGGTGACCATCGCCTGCGTCTTACCCACGTTCACGGACAGCCGCCACTTGGACCGCCACTCCGGTAGAAGTTCGAGGGCGCGCTGCATTTTGACCGCCGCGTACTTCGCATTAAGCTATGTAGTAATGTACGCGGCGTCGTCAGTGTACAGCGCGGGTGTTGTGTGTGGCGTGGTGGGGATGTCGTCCGTGTAACGTGAGTAACACGCCGGCGACACGCAGCTTCCCTACGGCACACCCGCAAGTACCGGGAGGGCGCTAGACAGCGCTCCGTCGACCACCACCCTGAAAGACCTGTTGGATAGAAAGGAGGAGACCACCTTAACAACGCGACGGGGCACGTCGGACGTGGCCAGTTTATGTATGAGGCCCTCATGCCATACACGGTCGAAGGCCTTCTCCATATCGAGGAATACTGCCACCGAGTATTCCTTCGTATTCATTGCAGCTGCAAGGTGGTGCAGTACCCTCGACAGCTGGAGCGTCGTGCTATGTTGCGCCCGAAACCCAAACTGTTCCAGCCGAGGCGCGATATGAGGTCCAACCCGGTGTCGCAGCAGGAGTGCTTCGAACACCTTGGAGACCGTCGGCAGCAGAGAAATCTGCCGATAGCTCTCCGGCTTCTGTATGTTTTTCCCCGCCTTGTGCAGCATAAAGACGCGCCCTTCCTTCCACGAAGCGGGAAAGGTCCCGGTGCGCAGTATCGCCGTAAACAGGCGCGCCAGGGCCGCTATCATACGGTACGGCAGGTGGCGCAGCGCTGTCTTGGTGACACCGTCCGTACCGGGTGCCTTTCTAGGCTTCGTTCTGAGGATGGCGCGTCTGACTGCGCCAGGCGAGAAGAATACATTGTCCTCCTCGGGAGCTATCGGCGTGGCGAAATAGTCTCCCAGGTGTTTCTCGACTGCTGCGACATGGTCGGTGTCGCTAGTCGGGTTCGGTTGGAACTGACGCTCCAGGTGCTATCGCTATTGAGCAACGGCCGCACCGGGACTGGGGTATTCTTAAGTTGGCTGCATAGTTTGTGTATCGACGGCCAACTGTCCGTCGTGGCGTCAATTCTTTCTTCCCAGTCCGCGGCGGTGTGTGCCGTGAGCTCGGCCTTCACCTTCTCCGCGAGACGGTTCATCTCTCTCTTCAGTGTGGGACATCTGTGTTGTGCCACTGCTTGCGAATGCGCCTCTTCGCGGCGATCATAGCGTTGATGTGGGCCGGCAGGGGCGGCAGTAGCCCTCTCCCCTGAGACTTCGTGCTTGTCGCCGATTCATAGGCGCTTTGTATGCAAGCAGTGACATCTTCCGCAGTTTGTTCTACGTCCGCGGAGGTAATGATGGGCCGAGTCGGCACGGTGGTCTCCACCTTCTCAGTGAAGGATGTCCAGTCCGTTTTGCGACGTGGCGCTATGGGTTCAGTCGGGTTGGCATACCCGATAGGACGACGAGTACAGGTTGATGATCCGACTGTAACTCGTCGTCTATGACTTGCTGTGTGGTCTGGCCTCGATGGACTACGATGTCCAGTACGTCCGGCATGTACCGAACGGCATCTGGGTAGTGGGTCGGCGTTTCGGCGGACACCGTATAGCCGAAGGCTTCCGCGTCCGCGAAGAGTCGCCTCCCCTCGGTGTTCGTTGTGTAAGAATTCCACGCTGGGTGTTTTACAATTTAAATCACCGGCGAGGACGGTAGCGTGTGGCGATTTGTTGAGTAGTGCCCGCAGTTCTGTTAGATCTAGGTGAGCCGCGGGTGGCTTATAGCAGCTATATATGTTTATGTCCTCGCCGGCTACATGCAGCTGAACGCCCAGCGCGTAGAACGAATTGAGCGTCGTCGAGGGGATTTCCTGGTAGACGACTCTTCGTCTCACTAGTACCGCCAGACCACGATATCTCATGTGAGCCGACCTTTCATCCTTCCTGTAAACGAGGTATCCCGTTAACCTTATCCTATCTTCAGGTCCCAGGAGCGTCTCGCTTATGAGCGCCACGTCGATGTTGTGATCCCTAAGGAAATGACGGAGAGGGGCGACCTTATCCCATAGGCCGCGGGCATTCCAGTGTATCATCCTTAACGACAAGGACGACAGTCTCCACGTCTTGGCCCTGCCTGATGGCCTTAATGAGGTCCATCAATAGTTTAATGGCGCAGGCTGTAAATTCTTTCTTTTGAGTTGTCTTTGTATTTTTGGCGCCGGTAGGTCCGCCGCTCGTGACTTTCGGTACTTCTGTTGTCGTTGGTTCCTCATTTTGCCGCGGCGCTATGCCGGCGCCAGCAGTATGATGTGCCTTTCCTTTTGATTCAGCCTGCGCCCTGTTTGAGGCAGGGTCGGCTTTAGGCATTTCATCCTGGGTCGCCGGCGGTTTGGGCTTTTTGCCCCTTCCTTTCCCCCCCCCCTCCCCCCGTGGTCTCTTTCTCCGCCCCGAGGAGGTGGCTTGCTGCCTTTGAGTGGGCCCGTTGGCTGGCGCCATCGGTGTCTCGCCTTGTGCCTCTACTGGCTTCTCTTGTTGTGGCCTCTCTGTGGCTGGTTGTGGCCGCCGTGTTGTGGCCGTGATGGCGACAGTCCCACGCCCGCCTGTTCTGTATCTCTGTTTGGACCACGGGGCATTTTATGTTGCACGCGGGGTGCGGGCCACCGCAATTGGCGCAGGTGGCTGGCTCCTCCCGCGGGCGCGGGCAATCGCATACCGCGTGTTCACCTCCGCACCGTACACAGGCGAGCGGGCGGTGGCACTGGTGTGAGCTGTGACGAAATCGTTGGCACCGGTGACACTGGGCGGGCCCACGCTTGCCCCGCCAAGCTTCTACCTTGATACCACGCATGTATAAGAACACGGTGTTGTCGTAAACAGCCCGGACGTCAGGTGTCTTTTTTAATAGGGCGTGGAACACGCAGCCTGGTCGTCCTTGCGCCCCCTTTATATGGCGCACGTACTCCGGCTGGTATCCCATCGTCCGGAGCTCCTCCTCTATCTCCTTGGGGTCCGTATCCACCGGTAGTCCCCTGATGGCAATCTTCAGACTTCGTTCCGCTGGCAGCGAGTACGCAAACCAGGAGACGCTGCTTTCCTTTTCAAGGCCGATCAGGTAGCGTTGTACCAGCCGGTACTCCTCCTCGCTGTCCGGGGTGAATCGTACTCCACTCCCGTAAGGACGCGCGTTAGGAGGCCGCCCGAGTTGGGCAGTTTCTCCACTACCAGCGGCCGATCCCACTGAAGCCAGCGACATGCTGGACCCCGCACGCGACGAGCATGCTGAGAGCATTGCGGGCGAGTCGTACGCCGATACTCGCGGGGGCGCCGGTGAATCGGGCGCCTGTGCTGGTGTTTGTGCCGGCCGATAGTAGTGGCCGGCGCTGGTTGGCCGCTCCTGCTCAGCTGGCGCCAGCGAGAAGCGGGAGGCGGGTGAGGCGGTGCGTGAAGCTGGCTCAGCTTGGGGCGGTGCGGGCGGCGACGCAAAGCGCGGCGGCGCAGCGGTGCGGGCGGGGGCACGCAGGGGCGCGCGGATGGCGTGGTCTCGTGCTGGGGCAGAGCAGGGGACGCGTGCGGCGCGGCGGCGCGCGCAGCGGGCGCAGCAGTTGCAGGAGCGCGGGCGGGTGCAGGCGCTCGCGCTGGCGGCGTGGGGGCGCGCGTACGCGGCGCGCGGCCCTGATTCGCGGTCGGACCCGGAGCCCGAATGGGCACCGGGCGGAATGCAGCGGGGCGGATCACCACCGCATGCTGTCGGCTCGTCGACGGCATCGGCGCAACGCGCGCAGGCGCCGATGTCGTCGGTGGGCCGGTCACTACGGCAGCGCTCGTGCCCTCTCCTCCTTTTCTTTCTTGTCGGGTCGTCCCAGCGGGCGGTGAGCCGGATGACGCGTCACCAATATTTGGCATCGACGTCGTCCTGTCCATCGCCGGGTGAGTCTCCGGGGACCCGGCATCGCGGCCCAATGAGCCGCGCTTGCCGGGCTTCGACATCCCGGGGGCGTGGTGGTCCGCTACCGCACCGGTGAATATACACCGAGCAGCACGGGGGCTCCCCTTGTGTTCGCACTGGTGCTGGCTGGAACCTGTGCAAACACAAAGGAAACGAATAAAATAATGCGGTCCGCGCGGCACAAATCTGCACAACACTTAAGGACAGGCTTGTGTAGGCACCGCGGAGCCAATCCTACAAATATAAACCTTATGACCTAAATATTATATGTAATCGGCGGAGAATCTCGATACCGCGATCTAACTTTTAAACTCAAATAAAACGTGCCATCTAATGATCTCGATGATAACTAAATTTACCCAACAGACATTGTTTTGTTATTGTGTTGGCCTTTAGATGGCTGAGTACCCACTGCATACGGTGTGTAGGTAAGTGCCTTCTTAGAATCATTGTAACAATAATTACATAGGCGTGTTTAAAATTTAGATATACATATACCTAACTTTAAGATAGTTGCGTGTTATGCAAGAAAAACACAAAAGCGTGGAGGTTCCTGCATTCTAATTAATAATAGCTTTGAATACAAAGAATTAAAGAACATATCAAGCTTTTCAGTGACGGGGTTATAGAATGTTGTGCGTTAGAACTTATTGGGTAAAATATTATAATTATATGCATAATATATATCGGCCGCCCAATATGTCTAACATAAGTCTCTTCTTTAATAACCTGGATTCTCTACTAAAGACATTGTGCACTAATTCAAATAAAAAAGTGGTTTTGTTTGGGGACTTTAACATAGACATAATGAAAAGAAATAGATTTCTTTGGACTTTGAATCTTTACTTCTCAATTACAATCTTAAATTGGAAATACATCAACCAACACGACTAATTAGCAAAACCTGCCTAGATAACATAGCTCATAACTCTAAGCAGGAATGCAATAGCAAGATAATAGATCTTGCCTTATCTGACTATACAGCTCAAGTACTGAAAATCCCAGTAAAAAAAAACATGTATTATTAATGCTTGGCAAAATTAGAAAAGAAAATTTTAAAAAATTCAAAAATTATCTACATTGGTGCCGATTCTCTTGTCACAAATGCCTCTAAACTAGACTAAAAATCACTAAAATTTGGTTTAATTCTGTCAAATGACGATTTTCCATTCTGAAATTGACTATAGTGACACAACTTAACTATATTTTAGTTTGACAGCATTAAGATTGCACTGAGTTATTAATTTAGTGAAAATGGCAATTTTGCTATTCTGAATTTTACGTTTTTCAACAAAAAATTTGATTGTCTAACTAAATCTGAACATGAATCTGACTATTTTTAATCGGGATTAAAAAGGTGTGGAATAAAATTAGGTGGCGTGGACTAAAATTCACACCAACAACTCGACTTCAGACGTGCAAAAACGGTACTTTAACTTTATTTTTATTTTTTTGCTCATATCTCGAAAACGGTGTGTCCTATCACAAAAATAATGAAAATTTCGACTCCCTTGGTAACCCCGAAAGCACCAAATCTCTACATTTAGATATTTTTATTTTATATTTTCCACACAAAAAGTCAAAACTTCCATATAAAACACGTCGAGGCTGCCCCAGGCTGCCTCCGGCTCTAACAAAGACGTTGCGAAACCAAAAGAAAAAAAAAACACGTGGACTCGCGATTGTCAAATTCGATTATAGTTGTGTCAAAATTATTTTAAATTTAGAGATTATTTTTCGCAGAATAGCTTCAAGATTTTCATAGTAAAAAGTAAAGAAATTTAGTGATAGTTTATTTAGTTTAGTTCGGTGTACAAGAGAATCGGCACCATTGTCTTACTTTCTCAGACGTATTTGGTACTGAAAACGCTAATGAAGCCTATGATAATTTCATAGTTTTTTTTTCCTTATTGTACAATCTTTGCTTTCCGTCGAAATGTGTTATTGTCAAACCAGACAGAAAGATTAAGTGGATATAAAAGATATAAAAGAAGAAAAAATATAATAGCTCAAGTTCCACAATAGTTTGTGGAAATTACCACATTCCTACAAAGAAGAATCATTAAGTGTATTTAAAAAGAGGCTAACATCCTTACTAATTGATAAATGTAAAACTATTCCATACAAGATTTTTTTAATGACAAGAGTTTATATTGTTATATTATTTTTTATTTCAAATTTCATTATACACCTTGTTTTTTTTTCTTTGTTTTTGTTGTTATTGTAAGTAAAATAATCAATTTAATCAATCATTTAAGTGTTATAGAATTAAGATTGTTGTTTTTGCTGTTTAGTTTATGTAGGAAGGCCGCAGTAGCTCCTCATAACTGTATTTTTGGTTTTGTTTATTTGGTTGTTTTAGAAGATAAAATTTTATTATTTTAACTTTTGCGTGTCGTAAGGTAGAGTGTGTTGGAACTGCTTTTACAATGTTTATATCTTATTTTGTACCCACATTCATTGCAAAATAAATGATTTCTGATTTCAGAATCAACTTATTTACAATAATTTAAAATGTACATACCTAATAACTACGTAGTTTTTATTTACACTACATACACCAATTGTTGTACACATTCGCCCTGATGTTGGACGCAGAAGGCTGCACGTTAATGTGTCCTTGAACGTTTACGAGTATAATGTGTCGCTATCACTAACCATCACTGCAAACGCGTTCACAATTTGCATTTTTAATTGTTCCGAACTAGAAATGGTATTGTCGTCATTACCATAAACCAGGTATTTAGCCCTACCCTACACATGGAAGTCCAACGGCGTAAGATCAGGCCTGCCTCCGTCTGCAGCTGGGGGCATGTAGACCCCATAGTCTCGTTACCACTGTATCCCTCCTAGGATGGTCTGCAGTGATGGTCTTCTCTCAAAGCGCTCCAAGAAGAGGGCTTGTGCTGTGGGCAAAATACGTCCACCCTCATTGTAGCAGTCCACTATATTCTGTTATTCCTGGTTGGAATACCTATAGTTCGGCATTGTTGCGTTTGTTGCGCGAAGCCCGTTGCGTACCACGTTAGTTAAGCTGCGTGCAGTGCAACATGCGGTTCGTGCGGGACTAAAAATCGCAGCGGCGGCGGGCGGGGGGTGATGCAACTGAACCTAGACACGTGCGCGGCGCGGGGGCGGCTCGGGTTCGGGTACTCTTTTGATCAATCATAAAAGCCGCGCGACATCTAAGTGCACCGCCATGACGTCGCCCGCTTCAATGAAAGTAGTTTTTAAGTTGTACTTACGTAGGAACTAGCGTAATGGATGTTACAAAATAAGACAGAGCCAGTATTTATTATTTTTGTCATGATTTATTAAATTATTTAAAATAAAATAAATTGCTTCTATAGCCTCTGTTCGACCTCTTCAAATATTTTGTGAATGAATAGATACACCTTATAAATTAATAATAACATTAAGCAACCAAAGAAGTAATGGGCCCATGTTAAAGCAACCATAGCCACCTCAAAAAAACCAGAGCATTTCTGTAACAAACGTGAATTGATCAATCAGCACTTTTTGGATGTACCCAGCAGTGGTAAAGTCACAACTGCTGATTTAACTTATTTTGAGCACCGTTGATACAGTAACAGTCATTGCCAGCTTGAGCAAGTCCAGCAGGATGTAGTGCTGCGTATCTTGCGCAGTCTTATGTCCAATGCGCAGGCCTCTCACCCTATTCCTCTGGAGATGCTGATGTTGACACTTCCTCGAACACAGCTATCATTAACGATCCATAGTCACCTCTTCTTCCCCGATCTGTGGAAAATGGCAATAGTTAGACCAATAACAAAAGTATCTAACCCTATTAGCGTGTCAAACCTACGTCCGATAAGCCTACTGCCATGTCTGTCCAAGATCTTATAAAGTGTTGTCTCAGACCAGCTTAGGGCATATCTTGAACACGATAGTATTTTCCCACTGGCTCAATACGGATTTCGCAGGGGCCACAGTACAGCGACAGCACTTCTGGATGTAGTTGGTAACATTCTTGAACCCAGAGATCAGGGCATTGGAACCCTGCTTGTCCTTTTAGATTTTTCGCGTGCTTTCGATTCTATTAATACTTCTCTTCTTCTCTCCAAGCTGTCTTACTATGGGTGTGATGTAGAAACGGTTAAATGGTTTGAGAGTTACCTTAGTAATCGATCAGTTTGTCCAGGTGACATGTGACAGTAACGGAGATACCACGTCCTCTGGTCCGAAACACGTGGACAGGGACGTACCACAGGGATCGATCCTAGGCTCACTTCTCTTCATCCTTTACAGTGCTGACTTCACCAACTGTCTGATCAATACCAAGTTCCACCTTTACGCCGATGATTTGCAGTGATACCATTCCTTCCGTTCCGAAGATTGATGGTGGTGGATTGGTTCTGAAAGCTCGTAATATTGAGGTAGTATTTGACGGGCAGCTGCAATTCGAAACTCACATCTTTGAGGCTATGCGCTATGGCTATCTGAACTAGGAGCCAACTTAAACGTCCTGTAACTTTTTATAGGTTTTTTCTACAAATTCCAGGATCGGCCTACAAAATCGGATAATTTACTACAAAATATTGGTAGTATCTAAGTTTAAATATGAGACATGGCTCCTCAATCCTTACGAACACGAATTTAAAGGTTAAACTTTCCTTGCTCGCGTAGTCGCTTACTGACCGTTTACTTTCTTAGAGCAGTCTGTTCGTTATTAGCTCACACAAAATTTTACCATTATCACAATATATAGTGTGAGGTACCTCGTCGTGAAATAAATTTACGAATGCATAAGATATAGGCATTGCTACTTAAGTCGCTCATGACTTCCAAGTGTACAGCTCTAGTAGAGAAACAAACAAATATGCATAGATAGCACTTGGAGGTCTTAGTACCGCGACCCTTTCTATCAGTAATAAAGAAATCGCAGTAAGGAACCTTAGACTTGGCACGACTTTGTCTAGATTTAATTACTTTTTAGAGATAAACAAGCAGCTCCATCGAGACTTGGCTAGTTTTTTACAGAATGTTTTTGGTGGGATAGAAGTTTAGAGAAAGTGTGTTTTGAGTCTAGTAGTTTGGGATGCCTTTTTCCATATGGACAGTGGGATGCAGTATCGATCAATCCACTGACACGCAACACACCGTGTTTATCAAAAAATGGATTCAAAGAGAGAACTAGTGACTTCGAATTTAACTTATCTAAAGTTTTAAGATATCCGGCCATATCTCGCGAAGAACCGACATCCGCTGGGGTAAATGAGTTCTTGAGTGGAGACCGTGACTCGGCAAACGTAGTGTAGGACGCCCTCCGGCCAGGTGGGATGACGATCTGCGATTGACTGCAGGCAGATGCTGGATGCGTTAAGCTGAAGCCAGGGCGCTATGGCGCTCATTATGGGAGGCCTATGTCCAGCAGTAGACTAATATAGGCTGATGATGATGATGATGATGAAAGTTTTAAGTGAGTGAATTTCTTACGGAAATCATTCTCTCTGTCATGCTTCAGCAATTAGTACCAGTTAGTTACTCTACTCCGAACAGGCACGTTCACCATTATTACTCTTCTTTTAATGTTATTCATAAATCTTAGTATGTAAGCAAAAATATTCTTTGTAGTTTTTATAGTTTAAAGTATTTCTGAAATGGTGAAATATCAAACTTATTGTTTAACTTGGCTAAAGTAGATTCATCCTTCATGGGGTACTGTTTAAAATGTACAATAAAATAGCTCCCCTTAAACTCCAACTGAATGAAACGAAATTTAAAACTTGTATCAAACACACACTACGCAGCCAAGTATATTATAAACTGGGGATTAGATCGCTGACAAACGTGCTTGGCTCAACGTTGGTTCTGCTCCACAAGGGAGCATAAACTAATTAATTTGCTGCTGAAGATTGTTAAACTATTTTTTTTTTGTTATTCATGTACACACAGTAAAATACAAAGGGACACGACATTATTACAATTTGAGTAAAAAGGTACTGCTTATTTCTTAAGAAATTTCTTCCAGCAGACTTGCGAAGGAGAATTGAAAAAGAAATGTAGACAATAGTGTGTGAAAACAAGAAGAGAACAATATGAAAAATGTGAAGTCTAAAACTAAAATAACGCAAATACATAAAGCATGCAATATATATATAAATAAACATAAATATATATATATATATATATATATATATATATATCCATAATATAAATACTCACAGTTAAGAGGAAATGTGACACTTTTAATCGACATTTGAATAGATAAATAGTTATTCAATCACGAATGCTAGGCCGAAGTGAGTTCCATAATCATACAGCATGGACAGAGAAGGAATAAGTAAGTAGTTTGTTTTATGAGGATGATATTTAAGGAGGGATCTATGGTGCGATCTACATGGTGCGTCGCTAGAGCGAGCGTAAGAAAAACGCTCACGCAGGTAGGAAGGATAAGACGGCTTGTGTATGTCTGCTCTTCAATATCTTAATATTGAAGAGGAGACATACACAAGTAAATAAATGTACCTTTCGGCTGAACTCATTGACCTGAGCACGCCAAGATAGATTGGAGTCAATAACTACACCCAGATCTTTAGCGGTTTCGGTTTAGTCAATGCGTACACCATCGAGATATAAAGGCATCAGAGATGTAACTTCAGCCGCATTGCGACCGAATCTGCTACCTATGATCATGGCCTGAGATTTTGTTGGGTTAATTTGCAAACCAAAAGACCTAGCCTAAACGCTGATGCAAGCCAGGTCATGATTCATTGCAGCAATCGCAGAACCCACGTCAGTCACAAAAAAAATTCGGTAAAGCTGCAAGTCATCTGCGTAGAGATGAAAACTAGAGAAGATTACTCTGGTAACAAAGTTTATGAAAATTGAAAAAAGAAGAGGAGAAAGAACGCTACCCTGAGGGACACCCTCAGTGAGGCTACACCAATCAGAGAAGGACTCCTCTAGGCGAACACACTGAGTGCGTCCCCGAAGATAGGAACTGAACCAGGCTAAAGCGGAAGAGGAGTTATTGATAGATTTGAGGATACCTAGTAGAATGTCGAAATCCACTTAGTTGAAGGCGCTATTAAAGTCAAGCAATACAAGCACAGTAATGGACTTATTCTCCATTGCCCAGCGGATGTCGTCAGTCACTTTCAAAGCGCGGTTACAGTACTGTGACCTGGGCGAAAACCGGATTGAAAAGGGGATATTATCGAGTATGACGCCAAGAAAAATGATAATTGTCTATGAACTATGTGCTCAAAAACTTTAAAAAGAAATGGGAGAATAGAAATAGGTCTAAAGTGGATTAATGAAGTTGGGTTGTTAAATTTAGGCAAAGTTATTTTGTGAGTCTGTTTCCAAACTGACGGAAAGGAGCCAGAAGAGAGTGAGTGGTTGAAGATGTGAGTGAGAACAGGAAGTAACGAGGAAAGGATTAGAGTTATCATTCATGAACACAACTTATCATCCCCGACTGCTGAAGAAGTAATCGCAAGTATAGACTTCTTAACGTCATCCTCAGTAACATCGCTAAGCATAAAGTGAGAACATTGCAGTAACGGCAAGCTTGCAAGACTCTCTAGTGACGCAGCTTTGGCAACCGGATCAAGAGAAAAGGAAAGAATAGAGAAATGTTTATTGAGATCATTGAGGTTCACATCCTTACATTGGTTGGTAGGTGATTTGCCGATGCCTACAGATTTGAGAAATTTCCATACATCGGAAGAACTGCGGTTGGTGAGATGGTCGTGGAAATAGTTTCTCTTAGCATCTTGACACAGATGACTGCAGCGATTACGTAACGATTTGTAATAAGAGAGATTCAGCTCTGAAGGTCTGCCGGTCTTATATCTGGTCTTAGCTTTATCCCTGCAAGCCATAAGCTATTTAATTTGTAGCGTTATCAATGGTGCCAGGTAATGACTAACTTTGACTCGCCGGATAGGGGCATGCTTATCATATAAGTCGAGAACGGTCGCGTTAAAACAATTTAACTTATCGTCGATGTCATCGTTCTCAACCAGAGGGGTCCAATCGAGATCGCCGGCATCGCGCTGCAAAGCCTCCAGATCTATGCCCTTGTAGTTACGGAGATATAAAAACTGGGACTTACGCTTGGTAACACGGATACGATACGAAAGATAGATGAGGTCGTGTTAAGAAATGGTAGCCGTCAGTTGACCATGGTAAAAAACATTAATAGGATATGAGACAATCATTAGATCTAGAAAAATAAACAAAAAGAAAAGAGGGCGCGTACAATTAGGGAAATAGTGCGTTGCAGAAAGAGGCAAAACTTAAAGAATAAAAGAAAACAAGAGTGAAAGGAGTTTAAGGGAGCGAGTGTAATTTTTAATCAAACAAGTATTAAAATCACCCATTAACATAACGTTCTCATACATGGGGCAAAGATCACTGAGGGTGGAGTCGAGAGAATTGAAGTAGTCAATGTGAAGATTGGGACTGTAGAACACTGCAAGCAAAACTTTTGTGTGATGAACAGTAATTTCAAGATACAAGTTTTCAGCCGACTCAGAATACCGTGACGGAAATGAACTCACCACCCTGTAGGGTAAGTCAGCACGGATGTACTTAGCAACACCTCCATCACCTTTGCCGATCCTATCGTTGCGCATCAAGACAAACCCGGGGAGTGAGTACTGATAAGAAATAATAGCTTCAAAAAGGATTCTGAAATCAAGAGCGCATCTAGGTGAGCACTGCTAAAGGATGCCAGAAGGTCAGAATAGTGACCAGGAACACTCTGAGCATTTATGTGAGATTTATGCAGATTCTTAGGGTCATTGGAGAAAAGAGAAGAGATTTTATCATGTAAAGTAAGAGATATAGAACTGTCACAGTAGTAGAAGAAGAGCACGAGAAGAAGATGTCGTTAAGATCAGCTACATCATCCATGAATATACCTTTATAATTATAATATAATTATAGTTTAAATATCTAAAATACTAGTGTAATTCTTAAAATACCATAAATCCAAAAACGATTTCCTTAGGGAAAAACCTACCCCGCACGCTGGTAAATTGGCAGAAATTTTACAATATTAATTATCATAATTAATTTGTGTATCTTTGTTAAAAAAACAAAAGTGTAGCAGAAATAGAAGCAAAATGAAAATAAGACAAATAGAAAACATCGAACTGTATGTAGAATAGAACGTGACACAAAGACGGATAGCTAGGATCAGTGACACTGACATCTGTCTACATCCGTCACATATATAAATTGTCAAAACGTCTAACCACAAACATATCGTAACGGCAATAATAAAAAGTAAAATGATAAGCGGTGTGACAAATAAAAATTACATATTTATCTACCAGCCCAAAATGATTGTGATAATACAAAGCAACCAAGTTGAGAAGTAGTGAATTGAACGGACTGAACTACCTATCTTTATACTTTACTTCTATCTCAGGCTAAGCATTGCCATACAACGTGGTAACGCCGCCAGTATCTTGGGTACATTACCAGTCGACAGCGATGCGGATGAATTTTTTGACGCTATTTTCTTAATTGTTAATACATTGAGTTAAGTAGATAAAAATTTTGTGATTATTAATTAGGTTTATAGAAATTCCTTTGCACGGTTAAATTCAATCTTTTAGTATTGTGTAATTTCAAAGCACATGTGTGAGGATTAAGTAACTGCTATAAAGCTACCATTTACTGGGTACGTCTTTCATTGACTTGGATGTGCCCTGGCAGCTGAGAGTATGTCAGGCTCACTCAAATGTCTCGCTGTGTGGTGGCGTGTGTGTTGGATCATTAAGTTCCCTTCAAAATGGTTAAGCTGAATGGTGGAGCAGTTTAAAACATGGAAAAAATTTACAAAAACATTTATAGATTTAGATTTCAACATTGGAATACGGCGGGGATGACAAAATACCTAAGTAAGGAGTTTAAAGAAAATTATTTAACTCCTGAAAATGCCAAGTTGATTGATCCTCCAGAATTAAATGCAGAAATCAAAGCAGCTGTCTCGGATATTATTGCAAACGCGATAAAGCTATTGAAAGTAAACAAAAACAACCAACTTACACAAACTTCTGATGGATTCTACTCGTATCATCTGTGACTGTCAACTGACTCTGCGACGCGGAGAAACATCCTAATGAATGCTGTAAAGAATATAAGAGAGCAGCTACAGCATACAAAGATTGATAAGCTTATTTTATTGAGAACTTAGCCGAAACCATAAAAACTGCGAAAACCAGCAATAAATCCGGTACCGATCATAAACCACCGGCACCTAAACCTGCAAATAAGAAGTTGACACAGAACACAGATAATCCTTCAAGGAATTTTAACTGGAGGAATCCGGGTCCGACTCGTTGTTCGACGGGTCCACCAAGGATGAAGAACCCTGCGAGGACCTCGACGTCCAATCGGCCACCCAACTCATTCAAGCAGTCTCAGCATCTACAGCAGTGAAAGAACAACGGACGTCGCTAAACACTGTTAAACCGGCTGGTCGATTGTCCTTATTCTATGTAGAACGATCAATGATCACTAATGATCCACTGATCCTTTCATTATATATGAAAGGATCAGTGGATCAGTGGATCGTGGTTACCAATTCAATCAGTACCACCTGGAGTTCGGAAATATTCTGAGTCAGTAAGGGCACATTTCATTGAAGCCATCAATAATTTGTTATCTTTAAGAGCTATCCGACCAATATTTGTCAATGTCTTTTTAATACTTGGCTATGGGCCAAACGGAAAGATTCGTTTTATCTTAAAGTTAGTATTTACATAAACTTAGTGATACTAATAACTTCAAACTGGAAGACTTGAGAACAGTACTAAAACTGAAATCACGTGATTGTTACTTATGCACTATCGACTTAAATTTATTCAGTATAATCTCTCATCTAATAATATCTCATGTTCCAGTTTGAGCATTCGTTTTATGAATTTAATGTTTATGACTACTGCCCCATTTGTATTTACAAAGGTTATGAAACCAGTTATAAAATGATTTAGAGCACGTGGATGTAGTAGAAAAACTATATATTTAGATGACATTTGCCTTATTGGTCATGATAAACAAACATGTTTTTAAAACATGCGAGAAACTCAAAATCTCCTGACGAGCCTTGGTTTTATCATTAATAAGGAAAAAAGCAATTTCAATCCTTCACATACTTGCAGATATTTAGGATATATTTGCAGATACAAGAAAGTTTCTGGTCACATTACCAAAATTAACAATGAATAGAATAAATTAGAAAACAAAAAAAACTAATTTAAAACAATGTAAAATCGGAGCTTTCACTAGCTTCGTTGGTCTTATGCTGTCTGCCTGCCCAGCTGTATGAGAGAGAGTATGGCGGGCTTTGTACCAAACTATTTGAAAGATGTAAATACCTTAATTTAAAAATACAAAAAATAGTTACGAAACATGCTATCGATCATTCTGTTTGTAGAATCAAAATGGATAAATATGACCTTGAAATTTTCTCTGATACCTCAACAACGGGGTGGGGAATTTAAAAAAAAGAAAAGAAAAATAGATTTATTTGTCACAGAAACACGTGCATACAAAATAAATCGCATACAAAACAAAAAAAAAACAAAGCGTTTGGTGATCAGAGAGCTAATGGTCTGTGGGGAGACGATAAACTCAGCCAGCATATCAACTATCTAGAAATTATGATTGCTTATATTGGACTAAAAATATTTGCTAAAGATCTATCTAACTCACAGATTCTTCTTTGAATTGACAATACTACCGCTACTTCCTACGTCAACAGGATGGGATGCATCAGACGTACACAACACGACAACACAAAATTACAACACAACAAGTAATACATAATCATTTATTTATCTTTGGATATCTTACGATAAACCCCTTTTAGGATTTACTACATTCTAATTCCGAGGAAAAAATATATTGCGTGGTACAAACACATTATGCATTGATTTAATATCTCAATGTATTCGGGTATGAAATTCTGTCTTTAGTCGGGTTTCACCAAAAGAAGAAAATAGAAGCAAAGATATACCAAACTCGATGGTTTAGTGGTTGCAAGACCTACTTCTAAGCATGAGGTCCTGGGTTCGGTTCCCAGGTCGTGCAAAGTGTTACTGGGTTTCTCTTTCTTTTTAGAATTTCTCAGTAGCAGCCCGGAGTCAGGATTTGTGCCCAGTTGACGGCTTGCCCTGTATTGCGAAATGTTGGTGGGTTGGGTTTCCTCTGCCTAACCCTTCTGGGATTACATGTCAAATGGTACCTACATTACCGTTTTTATGGCTCCGTACCCAAAGGGATTCAACGGAACCCTATTACTAAGCCGCTGTCCGTCCGTCTGTCTGTCAGTGGACTGTAATTCATGAACCGTGATAGGTAGACAGTATTTTTTTTACCGAGTGTATATTTCTATTGCAAATACACTTGGGAGCAAATAAATCGAGCCACTTCCTTTTTCACGCATTATGGTTATTATTTTTGGTATTATGGAACGCATCGATTCGAAACATATATCGCCTAAAAGGGTATTTAATAACCTTTACAATGAGGGTAGTTAGTTGTCAAAATTTCATTTTAATTAAAGTTTAAAGGGTAGAATAAAATTATCGCATTTAATTTGCTTATGACATTTTTATTGTACTCTGTTAAGAAAAGATTAAATTTGAGGTTTTTGTTAATCATACCCATATTACTTGTTATTGTTGTCTTTATCTGTGTCTGTGTAATCAAAATAACCTGATAAAATGGATACTACACCGACGGAAGCTGCCCAAGTTGTAGCTTTACTTGAGGTTGGACACGGACAACGTGAAGTGGCACGCAGACTTCATTTGAGTCGTTCAAAGGTACAGGGGGTATACCGCAGGTATCTGGAGACTGGTGCTTTTGTTCGGCGACCTGGAACTGGCCGACCACGGGCAACAACAGAACGTGACGACCGCTTTATTGCAACCAATTCGTTGCGCGACCGTGGACTTAATGCTGTTCAGCTACAGCAAGCGTTACGTGACGTTCGAGGTGTCGCAATCAGTAGGTGGACAGTGAGACGAAGACTAATGGAACGAAATTTAACATCACATAAACCAGCAACTGGCCCAAAATTGACTGTAGCTCATCGCCGATCTCGCTTGGAGTTTGCTCGAGAACACATTAATTGGACGTTAGAAGACTGGAGGTCAGTTTTGTTTTCGACGAGTCAAGAATCTGTCTTTTTAGCAATGACGGGAGAAACCGAGTGTATAGACGTCCTGGTGAAAGATTTGCCCAATGTTGCATTCGAGAAACTGTGAGTTTTGGTGGTGGTTCTTGTATGGTGTGGGGAGGAATTTCTCTAGACGGAAAAACGGAACTTGTCTTCGTCGACCCCGCCAACGATGGCAGTGGTAGACGTGGATTAACAGCTGACCGATACATAACTGACATTCTTGAAGACCACGTAATGCCGTATGCTGGTTTTGTCGGAGAAAATTTCTTGTTTATGCATGACAATGCGAGACCTCATACCGCGCAGATCGTTACGGAATACTTGTCTGCGATCGGGATTCAACAAATGGTATGGCCAGCACGAAGTCCCGATTTGAACCCGATCGAACACCTATGGGACGAGCTAAAACGGAGAGTCCGAGCCAGGGTTCCCGCTGTTTCATCCATTCCCGAGCTTAAAGTCGCTGTGCTTGAAGAGTGGGAGAACATACCACAATATGTCATCGTAACTCTGATCAGATCGATGACTAATAGGCTACAAGAATGCATCAGGGCACGGGGGGGGTAATACCAGTTATTAAGAATATTTTTTTTGCAATAATTTTGTTTTTTATTGTTTTTATTGACTGTTTTAGCCCTACTAAATTTTCTATCAAAATTACCATTTTTCTTGCAGAGCCAATAATTTATCATTCAATAAGGTTATTATTCAATAATTTACCCTCATTGTTAAGGTTATTAACTTAACTTTTAGGCGATATATAGTTCGAATTGATACGTTCCATATTCCCAAAAATATTTACCATTTTACGTGAAAAAAGGTAGTGGCTCGATTTATTTGCTCCCAAGTGTATAACAACAAATAATAGAACTAAAAATAAAGTTAAAAATAAAGGGGGTTTTATCCAAGAAACGTGTTTTATTCGGCGTTATTTACCTTTCGTGAGTGACTCCGACTAGCACCTGACCGGTTTTTAAATAACAATAGTTAGGGGAACTACATACCTCCAAAGATTGAAAACATCATTTGATGGAAGAACATAAGATCTATGAATAGATCTTATCTACTGCGTTTTTATTTTTGTTTGGTATTTATATAAACCAGTTCTGTTGACCTTCACAGTGTTACTTAGGTATATACTCGTATACGACCAACGGACCGAATCCCACATCGTTCTTTTGGAGATATATTCCAAACTTAACATGAAATTGGTAAGTCAATGCATCTTTTTAACTTTAGATATTTTTTAAACTTTAGATTTGTAACGTGTTTCTACAAAATAATAGTACATTTTGATGTAAGTGTGGATTTAAATTGCACAAAATTTTAATAGCCCGAGCCGAAAACGAGTGCACCGACAAATGGACACGAGTATCAAACAATGTTTTTCAACAAACTTACGAGGAAACAAAAAAAAACAGAAACTTATTTCGTTAATAAAACTCAATTCAATCATATAGGTCTACCAGGATCTGATGGCAAAATTTAAAAAAAAAAAAAAAACATATGGCAATAAAAAAAATGTCATCTGTTAACTGAAATTTCGAGGAATTGTTTTTGGTTTGGCTTCAAATTTCCTTTATAAAGTTTACTCCAATTTCCCCAGTATTGCTAGCGTCAATTTCTTTTTCCCTTTTGCCATCAGATCCTGGTAGACCTATGACAATAATTTATTTGATGTCAACAACCTTTTTGGTAGTAACCGTGCTTTTTAACATGATATACCTAGTACTTATATCTACTACATTTAATATACCACCTTTATAATTGTTTAAGATGATAGATACGCCAAAGCATGTAAGGCTGGTATATACTTGCCCGTTAGTTGAAGTAAGCCTAAAGTATATTCTCAAAATATTTTTGCTGTTCTTCCACTCAATGTTATTTTTATAAAGGTTGCTTTATCTTTCCTTTGATGTGAATGCTATCACTTGCATTTGTGCCTCAGTTAGAATATGCGGCGCCGGCGTCGAATCTAAATAAATGTTATCTTCTTCATTACTTCAAAATAATTTAATTAGTGAAATATTTGTGAATATGTGCGGTTTTATTTGCTTCTTTTTCGCTGTCGCAGTTGAAAAAAGGAATAATTTTTTGTTAACTTATATGTAATATTATAATATGGAGAAGAAAGGGCAAGAAACTCCATGGACACTCTTTTAAATAATATTGTTGCTTCAAATATATTAGTAACATCATTAATGTTTATCCTATATGTGAGATCGATGTACAAAAACCGTACACGATAAAAGCGTCCAGAGTGCAGCAAAAAATAAATAAATAAAACCCAAAAAATAAATTATTAAAATAAGAGATGACTAGTCCCAACAGACGGCGCCCGTTCACGAACATGACGCATGGTTCGGCACCATTCAGCTCCACCAGCAATAATAATAGATAATTTAGCAATTTTGGGTGCCTGTTTTATTTTCATTCACAATGTCAACAGAATCTGGCTTGTAGAAAGACCTACGAGTGATCTTAAAAAATATTACATATAATAAGTAAATATCGCTATTTCGGCTAGTCTTATAAACCGTGCAAACAGGAGCGGGTCGTCGTTCATCATAATAGTTTTATTCATTTACACAGTTTATGCTTTAGGCATTAAGGCATGAAGGATATTTGCTAAGATAATCGCATTACTCTGACTAGTCTACTAATATATAAAATTCTCGTGTTTGCGACACGGTGTTTGTTACGAAACTCCTCCGAAACAGCTGGACCGATTCTTATGAAATTTTGTGTGAGTATTAAGTAGGTCAGAGAATCAGCCAACATCAATTTTCCAAAAAAAATAAAGAAGCAAAACGTTTGCGGGGTCAGCTAGTAGATAAATGGTAATCTGTGGCTTGCTTTCCAGGCCTAGACCGAGGAAGAAAAGTGATAGGCACGTTCAATACACTGCAATATGATCATGAAAGCGGTTTAATAAAAGCCAGTTTTCGAACAAGTGTGTTGAAAAAATATATTTCAGTCGTGAAATTAGGCCCGCTAGCACCACAAATAATAATAAAAGTTTGGTGCTGAACGAATTGAAAACATTTTAGCACTTTCAAACTGGTTCTGCTAAGGCTCCCGCAGTCTGCGGGAACCCTTTAGGGTGAACTACATTGTTGATGGACGGATGCTTATACATATATATTATTGATGCGTATATCATCATCATCATCAGCCTATATCAGTCCACTGCTGGACATAGGCCTCCCCTAATGAGCGCCATAGCGCCCTGTCTTCAGCTTGACGCATCCAGCATCTGCCTGTAGTCTTTCGCAGATCGTCATCCCACCTGACCGGAGGGCGTCCTACACTACGTTTGCCGAGTCGCGGTCTCCACTCAAGAACTCGTTTACCCCAGCGGTTGTCGGTTCTTCGCGAGATATGGCCGGCCCACTGCCACTTCAGCTTGCTAATTCTTTGAGCTATGTCGATAACTTTGGTTCTCTGTCGGATGTATTCGTTGCGAATCCTATCCTTCAGAGAGACTCCGAGCATAGCTCTTTCCATAGCTCGCTGAGCGACTTTGAACTGGTGGACCAGCCCTATCGTGAGTGTACACGTCTCAGCTCCGTAGGTCATGACGGGTAGGACGCACTGATTGAAAACTTATGTGATGCGTATATATTTTAAATTAAATACAATGGTAATGCTGCAGAACTATTGATAACAGTCAATAATACTACATACAACAATTTCCTCGACATTAGAGATTCGATGGCATACCTACCTACCAACTGTTACTCGTAGAAAGATAACCTGATAACCTCATCTTATTTTACCATTTTAATTACCTTTGCACGCTGAGGATGTATTCCAATCAGTCTATTTAAATTAAACTTGAACACAATGATTATTTCTATATCCAGTTCGCAATATTCGCACTCCTGGTATGCGCCGTGCTGGCACTTACTGGCGCGAGTCCCGTCGGTGCTGAGCTCGGCAGCGCACAACCAGCGCCAGGCGGGCCCGAAAACGGACTTCCAGCGCTGAGGGTTCCTCTCAGAACTTCACACAAGAGAAAGAGCAAAGGCAAAAGACATGGATACTATTGATAAAATTCTGAAGTAAACTTCTGTGAATTTGAGGCTTCGAAACACAATTTAATTTATTTTATCAACTAGCGAGCCGGCCCTGCTTCGCACGGTTTTGAAAACTTGACAAAACATCGAGATTATCTTACTAACGTAAAGTTACGTAAGGTTAATATAGATTGTATATTAACATAATGAACTTGCCGGAACTCTCTAAATGTTTGTGGAAACTTCATCAAACCCGTTGCATAGTTTAGCGACTTTAATTTATAACACATTATGTTGTTATGTTTAAATTAAAATCAAAATATTGACATATGTAAAGCTATAATCCTTCAAAATGATACAGATTATGGTTGATAAGGTGTTACGCAATCCGGGTGCTGATAATTAGCGATGACGCACTCTCCTAACTATTATATTATATACTAGCCGCTGCCCGCGACTTCGTCCGCGATCGAGGATAAAAGTAGTCTATGTCCTTACCCAGCTCACGATTTATCCGCGTGCCAAATTTCGTCCAAATCCGTTTAGCCGTGTTGGTGTAAAAGCGTAACAAACATACTTTCGCAATTATAATATTTGTTAGGATAGTTTAGACTTTCAGGTACAGACCAATAACTCACCCGATTATTTGTTATGACACGCTCGACAACTTATTTCTATCATCGTAAACTGGTGGATCATAATTAAGACCACGTTCGCACCGACGTAAAATATTTTTGCGGCGGAAGGTTGCTGAAAGCGATAATATCCCGCCTAGTACCCAGTACACGAAACATTTGTATCTGAAAATTTTACATCAACATTTGATCCGTCTTCCACAGGGTTGTATCTTTTGAATCGTGATAGGTAAACACTGTGTTTCCACAGAGTGGGAACTACTATGGCCGCTATAACAATAAATTATAAAAAGCATTTAATTTTGTACGTTGCATTTTTTTACATATGATGAAGGTGACTGTTTTACCTGTTGATTCATAACAACTTCACAACCTGTTCAACCAGTTGGTAAACTTTTAGAGAAGTATTAGCACTGTGTATGACTTTTGTTCGTCCCCTAGCTTAAGGACGATTGAATGTTTTTTATTGAGTTGATCCATGTCATCATCTGCCTAGTCGTTTCCCAACTATCTTGGCGTTGGGTCGGCTTCCAGTCTCACCAGATGTGGCTGGTATTTTACATGGAGCGACTATCTGACCACAACCCTGTTACTGGGTAATACGATACCACTTGGTAAGACTGGTGTCATACTTTCGAGCTTCTGACATCCCATAACGACTGCCGAAAATCCACGAATGGTAGCCGGGACCGACGGTTTAATTTGCTTTCCGAGGCACGGAAAAGTCTTATTATGTGAAGATGGTCATCCAACCACGAACCAGCCGCGGCAAGCTTTGCTTAAGCTGATCGATCGAACCGTGCGGCTGTTATTAAATAAACAAAAACCGATATTATATTTTTATTGTTGTTATTGTGACCCAAGTGATCTCAGGTAATTTGGAATAAACATAATTAATCGACACGCCGGTTATCGTGACCTTTACATACAAGTATATAAATGACTCCGGATTATGATATCCAACAGAAAATAAACATCTATCTAAATGAAAAACGTGAGTAATAGTGTTTTATATATCATAGGTACTTTTCGGTACATTGATTTAGGGGTATTATAATGGTTTACTGATTTTGCGCGTTTCGTGTCTGTGTAAAATTATAAATATGAGAGCTAGTCTAGACGTGTAGCAAAACCGGCAGAACAAGCCTGCGTTATTGAACATTTTGTTGATAGATAACAGTCTGATTAATCAGTATCCTTTTGCACAGGTGGCAACACACCTATATAATAGTAGATTATTGCATCGAGCACAAAGTAATTTATTATTGCACCGAGTGCCTGATTTAGAGCCCCAGCGTTAGCGAGGGCTCTAATCTAACAGGCACGAGGGCAATTGACCGAATTGACGAATCATTGACCGCGATGTGCAAGCTGTTTGTATGGGCAAATGGGCATTTTCTCGTAACATGGCCACTGCATTGTTCAAATTCTTACCTCTAACTCCTCATAATACTACAGCTCTTTACATAAATGTATACTTCTATTTCAGTTAGCATTCTTCACGCTGTTGGTGTACGCCATTTTGTCTATGGTCAGCCCGGGTTTAATGGCGGATGCGCCGAATGACGTACGAGCAATTGGCAGTGTGAGAACGGCTCGCGGCATTCCCGGACAACACCACCGGCACGGGTACGGCTATGGCGGCGGGAACAGACACAGAAACGGCACAACAAACACAAATGGCCGTTAACAATCACACTTTCGAACAATCAATCTTACCTTTAGATCAAGTGATAAAGGTTTTTATAGGAGATGTATAACTCTCCCATAAAATGTTGGTCCAGCATGAACATAAATAAAACATAATTATATATTATGAAGGAATATTTGTAGTCTTAGTCCTATTAATATTTTATTACTCTAGAACTAGGTGGTGGCGAGATATACTACATTTTAGGTAAACATTTCGGTAAGACATTTTGAAGTTTAAATAAGCTTGTACATCGTCGTGATGGTGTAGTGTTCAAGGCCTTACTTCTCATGCACGAGTTTGTGGGTTCATTTCTTGGCAAGTACCAGTGTGACTTTTTCCAATTCATGTGTACTTTCTGAGTTTATCTTGGACATTTTTGATAAAATGAAGGAAAACCACCGCGAGTAAACCTGAACTTATAGTTAACAAAAGTCTGAAATCGCCTAGCTGTCTTGAGCAAGCGTGCAATGCTCGTGCCTTCGCTGTGCAAGGCGCCAGCCCTGCAGTGGATGGGACAACAATGGGCTGCTATTATTATTGTTATTTACTTTTAATCATATTATCATATGTATCACATAGACCGATCCTGTGCTTCTCGCATGCAGCGAATTCCCGCGACTTCTACCAGGTCCACCTTGTGAGGAGCCTACATATGTGCAGCAGTGGACTTCTTTGGCTGAATGATTATGATGACTATTATTTTAAAGAAAACGCTTTCATTTGTTAGAACTTTATATATGAATAAGCGAGGTGATCAATGTTCGTGCCTTCTCTGTATGAGAAGGAAAGGCCTTCTCCTTGCTCTGCAGTGGGACAATAATAGGCTGATAATACTATTGAATTTAACATTATCTTGAAACCATGAAATTTATTATTGTTGTTGGCCGCGCGTTGACATGCGCGCAGTGCATCTGGTATAAATACCAATTAATGAGGAACAAACCTAGTTTGGGGCATACAGAATCCTGAGGGTCAGGTTTTCCCTGACCCTCAGGATTCTGTGTGCAAGTGCCCATAGAGTACAGTAAAAGATGCAAGTGGATGTCGATGTGGAGTGGATGGCCGAGTCTACTTAATAAAATTGTTGTCCCATAATTTGAGTGATGTGCTTAGCAACTTACTACATGTGAAATATTTACAATCACTCGACTATTTGCCTTTGGGGACCCCACAATGCTGCTACACGGTCTGTGAGGCCTTCCCAGGGCTCTGAGATGTCAATTTTTTTTTTTTGAATAAATTTAATAACTTCGATTTGTTTCTGTTACCTATGTATTTCTGTGGAGTACAATAACGTACCTATAATTATAAATAAATCAATGATCCTTCCTCTCCAACAGGTGGAAATTCAAAAAAGCAACTTATTGTGTGTATATTAATGTGAGTGTTACAGACAACCCCATCGGTAAATACAGGCGTGATGTTACAAATATGACAAAACTTTTTATACTTAACCACTAAACGAGGTGTCTACGGCTGACTGGAAAAAGTGTTTCGAAAACTGGTTCAGACGCATGAAACTTTGTATAGAGGCTTGTGGAGAGTACTTTGAAAAGATTTAATAATACAATACTTACGAGAACATTTATTTAATTTTCGCAAAACTTTCTGATTGTCCCACGTAGATACAGGATACATTTTAACCTGTAAACTGTATATATGAATTCAGCACACGTTTCTAGAAACCCTAGAATTTAAATTTTACGTCGGTAAGTAAAAAAAACTAATATTTCGTGTCAAAATGTACTGAACAGCATTTTTTTTTAAATAGCCGACGAAAAATGTATTATGTCCGTATTTGGCTAACTTACTAACCCACCAGATTGCAAAACAGGATTTCCTAATGATTTAAAACAAAACCAAACAAAGAAAATAGCGTTACGTCCAAAAGATATTTGAGTAAATTTTGGTCTCTGTTAACACAGACCAACCCACTAGACAAAAGGCCTGCATTGACCACATTATAAGTAACATTAAAGATGCGAATGGTAAAGTTCACGAATTGTTTCATTCCCATTAATAATAAACCAGTAGGACTTAAAAAAATTTGAATTGATAAAACGTAAATTCGGCTTTTAATGAATTTCATGATACGTTTTGTTTATTTTACAACCTTTGCTTTCCGATCAACAAAATAAGAATGAATTTAAACTGTAAGTCACCAAGGTGGATCACAACAGGAACCGGAAAATCAAGTTTTTTTTTCCATCTTTACTTCTGCAATTAGTCCCTGGACTATGAGCAGATTTGTTGTTGGTGCTTTGATAGTGCAGAAGAAAGAAAGAATATATAACATATGCACAAATGTAACGCGGAATCTATTGTTGTTTAATTTTATAATCGTGTAGACACGAACAGCTGATGAGTACCGTAAAGCGTCCGTGACGTCACTCAGAGTGGTTACTCCAGCGAGATTTCCCTCTTTATATTATGTGGCAGCATGTCCTAGTCGGCATTGGCAAGATCCATTACAGCTAACCTTTTCAGCCGCCTTTTATGATCCGGCTTTGTAAGCGCTTTCGCCAGAGGATTTGGATGATTCTGAAGGCGTGCTTTGTAGCGTTCTACTCAGTTTTTCGCTTCCTGATGCACTGTGTTTTGGTTAACGTATTCATGAACCTCACAGTTTCTTGTAAACCATGGTGCATTTGTGATATTTTTAAGGATGGCATTTTGAAATCTTTAGACGCACTTGCAGTTCCCCATAGTTGGATGCCATAAGTCCAAATTGGCTTTAAGATGGTGTTGTAAACCATTAGCTTATTGTCTATCGACAGAACAGAGTTTCTTCCAAGAAGCCAGTATAGGTTCCTGTGTTTAAAATTGAGCTGATTTCTCTTGGCTTGGATATGTGTCCGCCATGTAAGCCCGCGGTCAAGATGCATGCCCAGGTACTTCAGAGTTCGCGATCGCCTAGTCTCACAGGCGGACACAAACCCTGCCTCAGGCTGAAGGTAACCTGGGCTGACTTAGATGCACTTGCTTCGATTCGCCACTTCTTTAGCCATTTGTTAATATCGTCTAGATTGTTCTGAAGTATTTTATATGCCATTTCAGGGTCTTTGTGACTAGCCAAAATGGCTGTGTCATCTGCGTAGTTGCTGACGTGGTATCCGGAGTATGTGTCAGATCTGCTGTATATATGATGTACAACACCGGTCCCAATATAGAGCCCTGGGGTGCTCCAGCAGTTATTTTGAAGATAGATGAGTTAACGTCTTTTTCCTTAACTTGGAAAGTTCTGTCGGAGAGGTAAGATTCAAGCAGTTCGTAGTATGTTTGGGGTAAGGATGTTTTGATATTAACCCACGGTGCGATACCCTATCGAAGGCCTGCTGAATATCCAAAAATGCAGCCGAGAAATACTTCTTAACTTCCAAAGACTTTCTTATTTTGTCGTAGATCCTGTGGACTTGTTCAGTTGTAGAGTGTTTCTGCCGAAAGTCAAATTGATGGTCAGATATGATAGACCTATGAAGTAATTGTGCTAACATTCTGTTCAGCAATAGTTTTTCGAATAGTTTAGATATTACAGGCAGTAAAGTAATGGGTCTATATGAGGTTACCTCATGCTCTGGTTTGCCTTCTTTACGAATCATCACTTTTTGGGAGACTTTCCATAGCCATTATAGAGTACCGCTAGGAAATTCCTTCGTTTTGGTAGTTGTTTCAGGACTTCCTTAGTGATAAGATCGAAACCTGGTGCTTTTGTACTGTCTAGCTTTATTATCTGACGAAGTACTTCCTTGGGAGTTATATGTCGAATAGGTAGATCAAGATCTGCTTTCTGCTCGCTAGTTCTCGCACATCGTCTATCATCCAATTGAATTGGTGGTTTTGTACATTGTGGTCGGTTTATGCCACTAGAAACCTTCCAAAGGGAATAGTTTGTGGTTTTTGTGGCTGTCAGGGACTCTAATTTTGTTTTTAAGGTTTCATTCTCAGCTTCAACAATATGGTTTTTAATGTCTACTATCGCTTTGTTCAGAGTAGCCTTGTCTTCTCTGGCCCTGGACGTATGCCGAAATCGTCTCAAACGTCGCTTTTCCTTGATTTTAAATTTAATTTGCTCGGGGATAGTACGGTGAGAATGTGAGTTAGAGATTTCTGGAGTTGATTTCCAGCGCGTCTGTATTATGTTTGTCAGGTATTTGGCTGCGGATTTAATTTCATCTTTTGTGTTAATACTTATTTTCAAATCTAGTTTCTCTTCTATTAGTTCTCTAAAAGAGTCCCAGTCAGTTAACTTGTTGTACAATTTCAGGTTGGTTTCATAATGGAGAATAGTGGCACTTACAGCTAGTAGTACCGGAACTTGGTTTGAGGAGCCATCTAAGTAGGAGACTGCCTTGAAATACAAACAAGAGAGTCCTCCTGTTGTAAAAAAGTCTATTATGTCTGGAAGCCTATTCGGATCACTTGGCCAATGTGTTGGTTCGGCTGTGGACAAGGTACGAAGAGAGTGTTTATCTACGCACAATTCGAGCTCTCTTCCTCTTGTGGTAACCAATCTTGAACCCCAAAATGTGTGCTTAGCATTCCAGTCGCCTCCAGCTATAAATCTTTTTCCGAGCGTAGCAATGTAATGCGTGAATTGATTTTCTTTGATCTTGTGCTTTGGTGGGCAGTAAATTGACGATACGTTGAATCCTCCATTTTTGTCCTCAATGCTCAATATTTTCGCCTGGATATGTTCTGTTCGATAGCTGGCAAGCTGGTGATGTTTCTCTGAAGACTTAATGACAACAGCAGTACCTTCATGAGTAGTGCCGTCAGGATGGTCAGTTGAATAGATGATATGGTGACTGCACTTGTAACTGCTGGTAAGTGGGTTTCTGATATTAATAGTATGTCGATGTTGAGGCATTTCAGGAGCAATTCCACTTAGGATTTGTTGGGCGCAAGGCCGTTAATGTTCCACGTCCCTATACGTAAGTTAGTCATCAACAAATTTTTTCGATAAACTTTGTTATAAGTCGCTTATGGGTGCTTATTTGTTGTACTAGTATGTCAATTTTTTCTGAGTTTTTATGAGTAGTTCCTGGACTACTTGAGTTGGCTCCACGTTTGATTGACGGGTTTCATTCTTTAAAACTTCTCTGTAAGTATTTTTGTTGGCTGTTACATTCCTGATATTTTTGTCATGTAACTTGAAAATCAAGTAAACAAAAAAGAAATCTAAGGTATCGCCAAAAACATGTCCAAATCTGAAGATGATACATCAAACTATACAGAATACAGTATTATCTTCAAAAATTGCGTCAGTCGATCAAAACACCTCATAAATTCTAAAATAATGTTATCGGCTAATCAAAATCGGCTTAGTCAATTTTTACAGAAAAATGTATTTTTGTTTTTATTAAATATGTATCTTTTCAAGGAGTCGAAGTATTGCGTTCATTGATACATCAACTGAAAGCATTTTCTTTAATTTATATACTTTGCAATTTAAGAAAATAAAAATAAGACAAGTAAATTGTTTCAGCTATATACACATAATGCAGTAAGTTTGTAAAAAATGTTGATACGTAACATGTAATGTTACGTATCAACATTTTTAACATACGGACTTTTCTAACTTTATTTCTTACCCCGCCCGCGGCTTCCCCTATGTGGAGTGTTGATGAAAAGTAGCCTATGTTCTTCCCCAGGCTTCAAACACAATTCAGCGGATTAGCTGTTAAACGTCACAGCCCCGCTCTGCGCTGTCCGCCGTTCTTATATTGGTAACTTTTGAACTATCCTCCGTCCAAATGAATAACTGTAAAAGACAACGTTTATCTACATCAAACGCCAAAAGAGATAAAGGTGTTAATTTTGATGAGAATTACCTAAATAAACTGACTAACCGGCGAAATGTGGGTGTACTATAGCTACACCTCTGCCCAACCCTTCGGGGTAGATCACATAAAAGGTAGATGTAGTAGATGTAGTAGGTGCTGTCGCGGACTTTTATTTAGAATTGTTTTCAGCTATCCATCTCCGTGTTTAATTCACGTCCCATTTGGCGAAGAGGAATTCGAATACTAAGTGCGTGTAAAATTGTGATTAACAATGCCAATCGTTCGACTAGAAACATTTGACATTAATTCGAAGCAGTGGCCATCGTATATTCGCCATGTGAAACAGTACAAATTACTGAATGAGATAAAAGATAACTTGTGTGTGCCGTTGTTAATTACGGTTGTGGGTGAAACTACATACTCGTTAATGTGCGATCTGTGTGCGCCTGCGGATCCAGAGACGAAGGAATTTGACGAATTGGTACGTTTGGTGACCGATCATCTAGAACCACAGAGATCGAAGATTGCCGAGCGTCACATGTTTCGCTTACGTAGCCAGCGTGTTGAGGAATCCATGACGGACTCAAGAATCTACAAGATTTAAAACTACTCGCGTACGCGTGTACGCGAGTAGTTTTAAATCTAACTTTGGTACTATGCTAGAAGAAAACCTTCGCGACAAATTTGTTTCGGGACTATCCAAAAGCGCGATGCGATCGCGTATTTTTGCTGAGAAAAATATTAAATACAAAGAGGCGGTGGAGCTGGCTCTGGCGCTAGAGGCCGCAGAGCGGCATTCGGAGGTGAGCGCAGCGACCACCACCGCAGCCACGACCTCAGGTGTAGGCGGCGACGCGGGCGAAGGCCTACACAGGACCTATACGGGCCGAGCACGTGGAGAAGGCGCGCGCCGGCTGGGACGCAACGCCGGCGCTAGGGCTGACGGCGCGGCGTCGAGCGGTCGCACCCCTGCGGCGCCGGTGCAGGCCGCCTCGAGTCAACATTGCTGGCGGTGTGGAAAGCCTCATCGGCCGGACAGATGTCGTTACATCAATTACAACTGGATATTTGAAAGTGATGTGCAAAGAGGTGCGTGGTAGTGGACGGTCTGGTAGGCAGAACTACGTAAGTGAGGATAACTCTGGGGACGACGATTTGTTTAGCATCAAACTGGCGTCTAAAGGTAGCAAACCTTACTTTATTAACGTGAAAATTGGCAGTTACGAAATTAAATGTGAAGTCGACACGGGAAGTCGCATTTCGGCGATTAGTGAAGATTTTTACAAGCAGATGTTTCCAAATAAAACAATTCAATCGGATAATCTTTCAGTATAGTATAATGTACTCTGTGGGATAATCTAATGTTACGGTGTTATGCAGGTACGCGGATTGAGTCATTAGGTTATATATTGGTCAATGTTAAACTTCGTAATTTTTCGGCAAACAATTTGTCTTGTTATATTATAAAAAATGGTGGACGCCCACTATTGGGCAGGGATTGGGTAAAGTCCCTCAATATCAAACAAATACATTTTAATTATATTATTGCTGATCCATGTGTAAGTAAGTTAACTACAGAATTTACTGAGGTTTTTACTGATAAATTAAGAAAATGTAACGTGCCGGTTATAAAGACGAACGGCGATATACGAATATGTGGCGATTATAAAATTACCATCAATCCTAAACTTAAACGTGAACATTACCCACTCCCACGCATCGAAGAGTTGTTTGCTACTCTAAGTGGGGGAAGGGAATTTACCAAATTTGATTTAACCCATGCATATCAACAGACGATTTTGACGGATGATTCACAACTGTTTACAGCTGTTACTACACACATCGGTACATATGTTTATCGCCGTACGCCATTCGGATTATCTTGCATTCTGGAAAAAATTCAAAAATTAATGGAGGAGACATTGCGCGGTGTGTGTGGCACGGTGGTGTTTCTTCTGCTTCGAGAGCAGAACATTTGGTTAATTTAAGACAAGTACTAGTTAGATTAAGAGATATGGGTTTGACCGTTAAACTAAGCAAATGTTGTTTTCTACAAGCTAGCGTTAAATTTCTCGGGTTTATTATTGACCAAAGTGGTCTGCGCCCCGATCCCCATAAGGTGGAAGCTATTGTAAAGGCACCAGCACCTATCGATATCACACAGTTAAGAAGCTTTCTAGGATTACTTAATTATTATGGCAACTTTATTCCCAAATTAAGTATTTTATTGCATCCGTTACATGAACTCTTAAAAAAGGGTATCAGTTGGGATTGGAGTAATTAATGCTTTGAGGCTTTTAAGGAAGCGAAGCGAATCCTATCAGGTGAGAGGGTACTCGCACAGGCTCTTAGTGCTATCGGTGGACAGCAGCGCCTACGGGTTGGGCGCAGTATTGGCGCATTGTTTCCCAGACGGCAGTGAGCGACCGGTCAGCTGTGTGTCACGCAAACTCAATGACGCGGAACGCAATTACAGTCAGATTGACAAGGAGGCTCTCGCAATATTTTATGGTGTCACTCGACACCATCAATACCTGTATGGTAGAAAATTTGAATTACGTACAGATCATCAGCCTTTAAGCTACTTCTTCGGAGCGAAAGTGGGTATACCCCAAACTGCCGCCAGTCGCTTACAACGTTGGGCTGCCCGATAAGCCGCATATGATTTTACAATAAAATATATAACCTAAATGCAAAATGGACCAGCGGACGCGTTGTCACGTTTACCATTAGCACAGGAGCGCCGTCCCACCGAATCAATGAGTTACGTTATCTTAGTACAGCAATGTATGCCGGTTAATTTCCATGACGTAGGTAAAGAAACCAATAAGGATACAATATTATCGCAAATATAAAGGATTTGTAAAATTTGGATGGCCATCGGTACCTAGTTGCGAAGACGAAAAGCCATATTTTGCACGAAGGAGCGATATTACAATGGATTTCGGTTGTTTAATTTATAAATATCGCATCATTATACCAAAACTTGTGGGAATTTCCATTGTTTCCATGGCAACGCTTGCATGCAGATTTTGCGGAGTATTCATGGTCGACGCGCATTCAAAGTGGATTGAGGCACTTCCAAGATTGATTGTAAAAACTATCTTTGCACTGTATAAATTCAATCTTTTAGTATTGTATAATTGCAAAGCACACGTGTGAGCACTATGTAGTACCTACTATAAAGCTACCCTATACTGGGCACGTCTGTCATTGACTTGAATGTGCCCTGGCGGCTGAGAGTATGTCACGCTCACTCAAATGTCTCGCTGGTGGTGGCGTGTGTGTTGGATCATTAAGTTCCCTTCAAAATGGTTGAGCTGAATGGTGCTGATCCATACGTCATGTTCGTGAACGGGCGCCGTCAGTGGGGACTGGTCATCTCTTGGCTGCCACGGTATTTTTTTTTTTTTAATTTTTCTTTTCCGATTTTTATGTTTTTTATTACGGGTCTTTCTACATCGTTCTCACATGTTTAATTTCAACAAGACTGATGTAACAAATTTTCTGTAACCATATTATTTAAAATAAATTTTTTCTCCTCTATCACGACCTTTCCTTATTTCTAGTAAGAAAGGAAGGGGTAACCGAATAACAAAATGTTATCTTAACGTTATAGTTTGTTTTTCTACTAAGAGTATTCATTTAGAAATAGTTAGTGACCTTAGCACTAACGCATTTATACTTAGCTTACGTCGTTTTATTGCTAGGAGAGGTAAACCTCATACGATATATTGCGACAATGGCACAAATTTCGTTGGGGTAAATAATGTGTCCAATTCCTCGTACGTGAGGCTAGCGTTGCCCATTATCCGCTTGAGGTGAAATTTGGCAGACTTAACGCCCGCCTCCCAAATTCCACCAATAGTCGGGGAATATGGAGGATTGAAAAGGAATTTGATGCCTTCAGCATTGGTGTAGTCATAGATAGAATTTACGCTGGCCAATAGCAACCTACCTAACTCATTATTTGCCCCAACGAAATTTGTGCCATTGTCGCAATATATCGTATGAGGTTTACCTCTCCTAGCAATAAAACGACGTAAGCTAAGTATAAATGCGTTAGTGCTAAGGTCACTAACTATTTCTAAATGAATACTCTTAGTAGAAAAACAAACTATAACGTTAAGATAACATTTTGTTATTCGGTTACCCCTTCCTTTCTTACTAGAAATAAGGAAAGGTCCAGCAAAATCAACGCCACATACTTGAAACGGATGACAAGGTGTGACCCTATCTACGGGTAAATTGCCCATCAGCGGCTCCATAGTTTTTCCTCTCAGTCGTGTGCAAACAACGCACCTTCTCACAATGCTGCGAGCCAAAGTTCTGCCTCCTACAGGCCAGAATTGTTCACGAAAGGAACTATGAAGCAGTTGAGGGCCAGCATGCAGCAGACGTAGGTGTTCGCCTTCCATCAAGAGCCGAGTGAAATAGTGCTTACCATCCAGGAGGATGGGGTGCTTTTTATCAAATTTACAAGCAGCATGCTGTAGACGACCACCTACTCTGAGTACTCCATTGCCGTCGAGAAAAGGTGACAACTGTAACAGGTAAGATTTAGGCTTAAGATTTTTATTTTGTTTAAGTAAAGATATTTCTGAAAGGTAAGTTTGACTTTGAGCAAGCTTTATCAGGTAAGTAAATGAATTTTCTATTTCCTCTAGTCTTAAGTGACCTATTATTTTATTTTTATAATTTCTACAATTATTCACGAAACGTAAGACATAAGCTATAATTCTTTTTAATCTATTTATTTTAGAATAATTATTAAACTTAATTAATGGTGACTGTGCAATATTAGTCATAGTTATACAACCGCTGGTAGGCGTTTTAATTTCAGGTAAATTCGAAGAATCTATGGAATTTATATTAAGAGGCCAGTTTGTTTCAATTTGCAACAGGAAATCTGGGCCTTTCCACCATACAGTTGAGGCCTGAAGTTGACCTGGATCGACTCCTCGAGAAGCGAGATCAGCGGGATTTAAAGTAGTAGGTACATGTCTCCAGGATTCCCTAGTTGTCAACTCATGAATCTCGTTGACTCTATTGCAAACAAATGCCTTGAGCAATTTTGGCTGTGTTCGAATCCAGCCCAGAACGACGGTCGAGTCTGCCCAAAAGATCTTACGATTGATAGTACAGCTAAGAGAATGACACACCTTAGCGACTAGTCGCGCGCCCAGCAACGCTCCGCACAACTCAAGACGCGGGATCGTGGTTGGTTTCAGCGGGGCGACGCGAGTCTTTGCACATAACAAGATAACTTGTACATTATTATGATGATCTACAGATCGTAAATAAACACAAGCCCCGTAAGCCTCTTGGGATGCATCTACGAAACAATGAAGTTCTATTAACACTGGATTAGTACATAAAACATGTCTAGGTACCCTAATGTTAGCTAGTATATGGGCATTGGAAACAAATCTTTCCCAAGTTTTCTTAATATTCTGTGGAACTAACTCATCCCAACTTAGTTTTAAAACCCAAAGCCTTTGTAATAAGATTTTAAGTTTAATAGTACACGCACTTAGCATGCCTAAAGGATCAAAGATTTTACATGTATTAGACAAAATAGAACGTTTCGTGACATCATTAACAGTTTTGTCTAAATTAACTGAGAACTGTAAATGGTCATGCTCAGGAAACCACAACAATCCTAATACACTTGATTGTTTATTTAAGTCCAATGACTGTGACAAGGTACAGTCAGCTTCAAATATTTGTGGACAGTTTGTACGGAATTTATGAATGGGAAAGCAAGCAGATGCTAGTACCTTTTTAACTGAATGATAGATATGGGAAAGTTCCCTTTCCGTATCAGCACCGCTCAAAAAATCATCATAATAAAAATCATGTTGTATAATTTCAGATATGATTTTATCATCGCATTCTTTTGCTAACTGTAGCAAGCATCGCGTACTCAAGAATGGGGCAGACGCTGTCCCATATGTAACAGTATTTAACTGTAATATTTCTAGTGGCTTGTCTACATTATCACGCCAAACTATTAATTGCAGGTGACGCTGCGAAGGATCTATTCTAATCTGTCGGTACATTTTTGTTATGTCCCCAGACAAAACATATTTGTGTTGACGGAATCTGAATAAAATATTTATTAATTCATCCTGAATTACAGGACCTATGAACTGGATGTCGTTCAGAGATTTTCCTGACCTAGATTTTGCACTGCAATCAAAAACTACTCTGACCTTGGTCGTTTCGCTATTTTCGCGAAAAATAGCATGATGTGGCATAAAATACCCAAATAATGGTTTATCGACCTTACTTAAGTGTCCTAATGTATCGTATTCGTCAATAAACTCACAATATTGCCTTTTAAGTGTAGGATTTTTAATAAACTTCCGTTCGAGACTCTGAAAGCGTTTTAAGGCCATGTTATAGGAATCACCCAGTGATGTTTCTGGTGATTCACAAAATGGCATTTTAACATTAAATCTCCCATCCTCTAAACGTGTAGTATTTTCTATAAAATGCTTTTCGCAAATGTGATCATTTTCAGAGTAAGAAGCACTTGAAGAAGGAAGTTCTTCAAGTTCCCAGAACTTGGTAAGGTTTTTATTTATTTCCTTAGTAAAATGACAATGTAACTTGTTCTTTTGTTCATTATGATCTAAACTACCTATTGGCCCAGCTACTAACCAACCTAGTTTAGAACTTTGGAGTATAGGTTTATTTTCACCTAATCTTATTTTCTTTGCAGCAATGATATCAAAGAAAATATCAGCACCAAGCAGCAGATCAACTTGAGAAGAACAATGAAATTCGGGATCAGCAAGCTGAATATTCCCAGGTATGTTTAATGCTAAAGGATTTATATTACTATTAGGTAAGTTGCCTATAATTTCAGGTATAACTAAACACTTAATATTCGTGCTGTAAGAACTTATTAATGAATTTAAGGTAAGCTCACAACAATCTGTTATATTAAATTGCATGTTATTAACCCCACTAATACACACAGGTCGTGTATTAATAGAATTTAATCCTAATTTATTTTTGATGTCTTCAGATATGAAGCAGGCTTGACTACCGGCATCCAGGAGAGCCCGGGCAAGGTAAGTCTTATCATTTTTCCTATTACTTAGTTTTACTAAAGCAGTACAGAGAAGAACTTGTTTACTCATAAAGACAGAGCAAGAGGATACAGTACTAGCGATCGATGAGTCACTAGAGGTATTGTTATTCTCAGACTGTGTAACTAAGGCATTATTTGTTTCTGAGTTTTTATGTAATAGTGTATTATGTTTTTGTTTACAGATTTGACAGGTGCCGAGGCGACAGTTCTCAGCATTATGACCCCTACGTAAACAATTTAAGCAAAGGTGTAACTTTAAGGCTTCACTCAATCTACTATCCAAACTCATTTCTTGGAATTTAATGCATTCTGTTATCCGATGAACTTCATGACATACCGGACAAGCAGGATCTTTAAAAGGTTTGCGGCCAGCTGAAGTAGCGAAGGCCTTTGTTGTTTTTTGGTTATTGGATTTATTATTAGAATCAGGTTTATCGTTTTTAGTAACTTGCATCGTTTCAAGTATGTCTGCTCGGTCACGTAAATATTGAATAAATTCCGATAAAGAAGGTAAATCCGTTAACTTGTTTCTATATTCTTCCCACTTTCTTAAAGTAGTGGAATCTAATTTAATGGTAACCAAATAAATGATTAAAATATCCCAATAATTTGTTGGCAAGCCTAATAAATTAAGGGCTCTTAAGTTTTTACTAACGTGATCAATAATAAAGCGAAGTGCTTTATGAGATTCCCGTGTTAAGCTGTCTATATTAAATAACGCTTTTAAATGGTTATTAATCAGGATCTTTTTGTTATCGTAACGCTCACATAGTAGTTCCCAAGCGATCTTGTAATTCTGAGAGGTAAACTCTATTGACTTGATTACGACAACAGCAGTCCCCTCTAAAGAGGATCGTAAATAATGAAACTTATTGATATCAGTTAAGGACTCATTCGAATGAATAATAGAATCAAAGGTGTCTCTAAACTCCAACCATTTGAGGTAGTTGCCGTCAAATGATGGAAGTTTTATTGTTGGTAATTTAATGTTATTTAAATTATTACAACTGTCATGATTCGAGCAAATTGTTTTTGCACCTACGCTTCTAAAATCATCACCACTAGAATGAGAATCAATAATTTCTTGGGCTGCTGAGATAAGAGAATAAAATTGAGATTCTACGGTATCTCTTTCATCAATTTGCGCGGCACAAGCGAAGCGAATAGCTCACCCAAGCTTACAGAAAATGGCGGCGTCGTGCACTTTGTGATATCCAAAATAAATTTAAGGATCATATTGCTATTTTAAATCAAATTAGTTCTTGTGATATTACTAAACAACAAATTAAAGAATTAGGATTACGTTTAGGTAGATTACAAGATCTTTTAACAGAGTTTGATACAATTCAAACGCAAATTGAAATGCTGTCAACAAAGATAGAAGAACAAATTGATGAAAGAGATACCGTAGAATCTCAATTTTATTCTCTTATCTCAGCAGCCCAAGAAATTATTGATTCTCATTCTAGTGGTGATGATTTTAGAAGCGTAGGTGCAAAAACAATTTGCTCGAATCATGACAGTTGTAATAATTTAAATAACATTAAATTACCAACAATAAAACTTCCATCATTTGACGGCAACTACCTCAAATGGTTGGAGTTTAGAGACACCTTTGATTCTATTATTCATTCGAATGAGTCCTTAACTGATATCAATAAGTTTCATTATTTACGATCCTCTTTAGAAGGGACTGCTGTTGTCGTAATCAAGTCAATAGAGTTTACCTCTCAGAATTACAAGATCGCTTGGGAACTACTATGTGAGCGTTACGATAACAAAAAGATCCTGATTAACATAACATAACATAACATCACGCCTTGTTTCCCCGAAGGGTTGGGCAGAGGTGTACCTATAGTACACCCACATTTCGCCAGTTATGTTTAAGTCCCATGTAATAGGGGGCGAGCCTATTGCCATCTACCGGGCACAAATCCAGACTTCAGGCTGCTACTGAGAAATTCCCGATAGGAAAACCCAATAACACGTTGCCCGACCTAGGAATCGAACCCAGGACCTCATGCTCAGCAGTAGCGATTGCGACCACTAGACCAACGAGGCAGATCCTGATTAATAACCATTTAAAAGCGTTATTTAATATAGACAGCTTAACACGGGAATCTCATAAAGCACTTCGCTTTATTATTGATCACGTTAGTAAAAACTTAAGAGCCCTTAATTTATTAGGCTTGCCAACAAATTATTGGGATATTTTAATCATTTATTTGGTTACCATTAAATTAGATTCCACTACTTTAAGAAAGTGGGAAGAATATAGAAACAAGTTAACGGATTTACCTTCTTTATCGGAATTTATTCAATATTTACGTGACCGAGCAGACATACTTGAAACGATGCAAGTTACTAAAAACGATAAACCTGATTCTAATAATAAATCCAATAACCAAAAAACAACAAAGGCCTTCGCTACTTCAGCTGGCCGCAAACCTTTTAAAGATCCTGCTTGTCCGGTATGTCATGAAGTTCATCGGATAACAGAATGCATTAAATTCCAAGAAATGAGTTTGGATAGTAGATTGAGTGAAGCCTTAAAGTTACACCTTTGCTTAAATTGTTTACGTAGGGGTCATAATGCTGAGAACTGTCGCCTCGGCACCTGTCAAATCTGTAAACAAAAACATAATACACTATTACATAAAAACTCAGAAACAAATAATGCCTTAGTTACACAGTCTGAGAATAACAATACCTCTAGTGACTCATCGATCGCTAGTACTGTATCCTCTTGCTCTGTCTTTATGAGTAAACAAGTTCTTCTCTGTACTGCTTTAGTAAAACTAAGTAATAGGAAAAATGATAAGACTTACCTTGCCCGGGCTCTCCTGGATGCCGGTAGTCAAGCCTGCTTCATATCTGAAGACATCAAAAATAAATTAGGATTAAATTCTATTAATACACGACCTGTGTGTATTAGTGGGGTTAATAACATGCAATTTAATATAACAGATTGTTGTGAGCTTACCTTAAATTCATTAATAAGTTCTTACAGCACGAATATTAAGTGTTTAGTTATACCTGAAATTATAGGCAACTTACCTAATAGTAATATAAATCCTTTAGCATTAAACATACCTGGGAATATTCAGCTTGCTGATCCCGAATTTCATTGTTCTTCTCAAGTTGATCTGCTGCTTGGTGCTGATATTTTCTTTGATATCATTGCTGCAAAGAAAATAAGATTAGGTGAAAATAAACCTATACTCCAAAGTTCTAAACTAGGTTGGTTAGTAGCTGGGCCAATAGGTAGTTTAGATCATAATGAACAAAAGAACAAGTTACATTGTCATTTTACTAAGGAAATAAATAAAAACCTTACCAAGTTCTGGGAACTTGAAGAACTTCCTTCTTCAAGTGCTTCTTACTCTGAAAATGATCACATTTGCGAAAAGCATTTTATAGAAAATACTACACGTTTAGAGGATGGGAGATTTAATGTTAAAATGCCATTTTGTGAATCACCAGAAACATCACTGGGTGATTCCTATAACATGGCCTTAAAACGCTTTCAGAGTCTCGAACGGAAGTTTATTAAAAATCCTACACTTAAAAGGCAATATTGTGAGTTTATTGACGAATACGATACATTAGGACACTTAAGTAAGGTCGATAAACCATTATTTGGGTATTTTATGCCACATCATGCTATTTTTCGCGAAAATAGCGAAACGACCAAGGTCAGAGTAGTTTTTGATTGCAGTGCAAAATCTAGGTCAGGAAAATCTCTGAACGACATCCAGTTCATAGGTCCTGTAATTCAGGATGAATTAATAAATATTTTATTCAGATTCCGTCAACACAAATATGTTTTGTCTGGGGACATAACAAAAATGTACCGACAGATTAGAATAGATCCTTCGCAGCGTCACCTGCAATTAATAGTTTGGCGTGATAATGTAGACAAGCCACTAGAAATATTACAGTTAAATACTGTTACATATGGGACAGCGTCTGCCCCATTCTTGAGTACGCGATGCTTGCTACAGTTAGCAAAAGAATGCGATGATAAAATCATATCTGAAATTATACAACATGATTTTTATTATGATGATTTTTTGAGCGGTGCTGATACGGAAAGGGAACTTTCCCATATCTATCATTCAGTTAAAAAGGTACTAGCATCTGCTTGCTTTCCCATTCATAAATTCCGTACAAACTGTCCACAAATATTTGAAGCTGACTGTACCTTGTCACAGTCATTGGACTTAAATAAACAATCAAGTGTATTAGGATTGTTGTGGTTTCCTGAGCATGACCATTTACAGTTCTCAGTTAATTTAGACAAAACTGTTAATGATGTCACGAAACGTTCTATTTTGTCTAATACATGTAAAATCTTTGATCCTTTAGGCATGCTAAGTGCGTGTACTATTAAACTTAAAATCTTATTACAAAGGCTTTGGGTTTTAAAACTAAGTTGGGATGAGTTAGTTCCACAGAATATTAAGAAAACTTGGGAAAGATTTGTTTCCAATGCCCATATACTAGCTAACATTAGGGTACCTAGACATGTTTTATGTACTAATCCAGTGTTAATAGAACTTCATTGTTTCGTAGATGCATCCCAAGAGGCTTACGGGGCTTGTGTTTATTTACGATCTGTAGATCATCATAATAATGTACAAGTTATCTTGTTATGTGCAAAGACTCGCGTCGCCCCGCTGAAACCAACCACGATCCCGCGTCTTGAGTTGTGCGGAGCGTTGCTGGGCGCGCGACTAGTCGCTAAGGTGTGTCATTCTCTTAGCTGTACTATCAATCGTAAGATCTTTTGGGCAGACTCGACCGTCGTTCTGGGCTGGATTCGAACACAGCCAAAATTGCTCAAGGCATTTGTTTGCAATAGAGTCAACGAGATTCATGAGTTGACAACTAGGGAATCCTGGAGACATGTACCTACTACTTTAAATCCCGCTGATCTCGCTTCTCGAGGAGTCGATCCAGGTCAACTTCAGGCCTCAACTGTATGGTGGAAAGGCCCAGATTTCCTGTTGCAAATTGAAACAAACTGGCCTCTTAATATAAATTCCATAGATTCTTCGAATTTACCTGAAATTAAAACGCCTACCAGCGGTTGTATAACTATGACTAATATTGCACAGTCACCATTAATTAAGTTTAATAATTATTCTAAAATAAATAGATTAAAAAGAATTATAGCTTATGTCTTACGTTTCGTGAATAATTGTAGAAATTATAAAAATAAAATAATAGGTCACTTAAGACTAGAGGAAATAGAAAATTCATTTACTTACCTGATAAAGCTTGCTCAAAGTCAAACTTACCTTTCAGAAATATCTTTACTTAAACAAAATAAAAATCTTAAGCCTAAATCTTACCTGTTACAGTTGTCACCTTTTCTCGACGGCAATGGAGTACTCAGAGTAGGTGGTCGTCTACAGCATGCTGCTTGTAAATTTGATAAAAAGCACCCCATCCTCCTGGATGGTAAGCACTATTTCACTCGGCTCTTGATGGAAGGCGAACACCTACGTCTGCTGCATGCTGGCCCTCAACTGCTTCATAGTTCCTTTCGTGAACAATTCTGGCCTGTAGGAGGCAGAACTTTGGCTCGCAGCATTGTGAGAAGGTGCGTTGTTTGCACACGACTGAGAGGAAAAACTATGGAGCCGCTGATGGGCAATTTACCCGTAGATAGGGTCACACCTTGTCATCCGTTTCAAGTATGTGGCGTTGATTTTGCTGGACCTTTCCTTATTTCTAGTAAGAAAGGAAGGGGTAACCGAATAACAAAATGTTATCTTAACGTTATAGTTTGTTTTTCTACTAAGAGTATTCATTTAGAAATAGTTAGTGACCTTAGCACTAACGCATTTATACTTAGCTTACGTCGTTTTATTGCTAGGAGAGGTAAACCTCATACGATATATTGCGACAATGGCACAAATTTCGTTGGGGCAAATAATGAGTTAGGTAGGTTGCTATTGGCCAGCGTAAATTCTATCTATGACTACACCAATGCTGAAGGCATCAAATTCCTTTTCAATCCTCCATATTCCCCGACTATTGGTGGAATTTGGGAGGCGGGCGTTAAGTCTGCCAAATTTCACCTCAAGCGGATAATGGGCAACGCTAGCCTCACGTACGAGGAATTGGACACATTATTTACACAAATTGAAGCCATCCTCAATTCCCGTCCCCTTTCTCCTCTATCATCCGATCCTACCGACTGTTCCCCGTTAACTCCCGGCCACTTCCTTGTGGGGCGGCCCTTAACATCACTGCCATCTCCACCTGTCACGTTAAAGGCTCCAGACCGGTTCAAGATGATTGAACAGCTGAGGCAGCATTTTTGGCAGCGCTGGCACCAGGAGTACCTAGCTGAACTGCAGCAGCGGACAAAATGGCGCTTGAGAGACAGAGCTTTGAAGGTGGGAGATTTAGTTATCTTAAAGGAAGAGAACGTGCCACCCCTGAAGTGGAGACTCGGGCGAGTCCAGCAACTTTTTCCTGGGAAGGATGGAGTCTGCAGAGTAGCTGACTTCTACACAGCGAGAGGCACCGTCAGACGTGCTCTGAACAGAACCTGTTTCCTACCCACGACGGAAGAGCTTGAAAGCAGGAGCTTTCAAGGGGGGGAAGATGTTCACGCCGTGAACCAGTCCGCGGGGCCTGAGAGGGGCGCGCGGGAGAGGGGCGCACGCAGCGCGCAGTACGAGCCCGCGCCGGCCACACACACCGCTACGAACTCCGACGCGAGATCACTTGTACTCGTATATCATAAAATAGCAAACAACAATTAATTACCTATGCAGAAACGCAATAAAAGTTATTCTAATTTATGGAGTTTCTTGCCCGTTCTTTTCCATAGGTACCTACTTCGCTTTGGAATGGGCAACTAGCTTCATATTTTTGACTGACCGACCCCTTGACAATTCAAAAGTGCCTGTAATGGGTTTATTTGAAATAAATGCTTTGAGTTTGACTTTGAGTTTCCAATGGGTCGTACGGATGCACAGTCAACAATGAAGTACAGCTTTTATCACAGTTTTTAGTACGTTTGGATTACCTTCGCAACTCGTTACGGATAACGGACCACCATTTCAATCCACTGAATTTAAAAATTATTGCAATCAAAATTGTATTGCACATGTGACAACGGCGCCTTTTAGGCCACAGGGTAATGGCGCCGCTGAAAATGCGGTGATGATTGTTAAAAAACCCATTAAGAGAGCAGTTCTCAGTGTCGTAAATGTGTTACAAGCATTAAACACATTCTTATTTAATTACCGCAATTGTGAGCATGCAACTACGGTCGTGCCACCGGCAGTATTGCTCACCGGGCGTCGTATGCGGACACGACTGGATACGTTGCGGCCAGACGTCGCACAAGTGGCGCGCGCGGCACAGCAACGTCAGGTAGCTCATGCAGGAGGCACGCCCCAGCCCCCTATCCGTGTAGGAGAACCGGTACTCGCACGCGACTACACCTCGAATTCTAACAAATGGTCCACGGGAACAGTGTCTAAAAGTACGGGACCGGTGTCGTACCGCATTGACATGGGAAACGGTGTCGAGTGGCGCAGACATCGCGACCAAATAGTTCCAGTTGGGAACAAGTCGCGGTTATCACTTTCGCGAGCGAGCATCGGTACTCACAAGGGGTACCGTAATGGTTATGACGATGATGCTTACGAGGATGCATCAGAGGCATCCAGTGAGCTGGAGACGGTGGCAGGTAGCGCAGGCCCGGAGAGCCCGGCCTCGCCGGCGACGCCTCGCCCTCCGCCGCCGCCGCCGCCCGGGGCTTTGGCTCGAGCGATACGTGCGCACGTGCGCGCAGTTAATAAAGACAATGTGTCTCAATAGTTAAAATTGTATTTAGTTTTTGTTTTTAAACCATGTTAGTTAATAGTTTTGATTAGTATATATTATCTTAAAGGGGAAAAGTGTAAGGTATTGTGTCTACTTTTGTTATTTAGTTATATGGGTATGCGCAAATATGAATAAACCAGTCAGCTATCCATCTCCGTGTTTAATTGACGTCCCATACACGAACACGATACCGCTCGACGAGAGACGACGAGATAGCTCTCAGAGGGCTGGTTTTTTTTCGACTTACTTTATGCTTATCTTTATATTATCGACAAATCACACTAAATCTTTATTAATTATAGTCTATGTGTTATTCTGATGTATAAGCTATATTACTGTTAAGTTTCATCAAAATCCGTTCAGTAGTTTTTGCGTAAAAGAGTAACAAACATCCATCCATCCATCCTCACAAACTTTCATGTTTGAAGTAGGATATTAGGTAGGATAGTAGGATTTCAAAGACGATACGTATTTTGTATTGTGGTTATTTTAGTTTGATACAGTATCAGTATCGTTACAAAACGTTGTCGTCGAAAACGAGACCGGGGGACACATAATTATTTATTAAACAATTATATACTTTTAAAAGCTTGTTAGTTCCCATAATGGTTTCAGCATACTCAAAATAATTCGACAATAACCACGTTCTGACATTTACTAAGAACTGCACGATTCATTAAGCTATTAGGTATGTCGGTAATAGCAACTTACAAAAATTCAATACTTTACGCAAAACAGTTTTGTATTGATACGTAAAGACACTTTTCTTGTCATAATTTTTGTTTTGAATTTCCCTACAATAAAAGTGTTAAAAAAATGTGAGCCCGAAAAAGTGTAGCTTCCATATTTGTGTGTTCAGTACGTAGTTTTTTATCTTCATAATTAATTGTGCAAAGAGCCTTATGGAGCCAGTCTTATTTTATTTTAATTTTTGGTGGGAAATCACCAAATGAGTTCTCCCGCTCTGGGTGGAGCGGTAGGGCGTGTTGTATTTCTACTGACTAAAACCCACCCGTGTTCCTTCAGTTCCCTGTGCCAAGGCCACGGTATCTCTTTCGCACATCCTGCAGCCCAGAGGCATCGGCCCTATCGGACCCCGTCACTGTGTTCTGACATCTCTTTGAGGCGCGCGTGCAACACGACGCGCCGTCGACCCGGGCCTGGTCCTTACCGGACGGCGAGCTACTCATTGCTCGTCGTCCGCAAGCCCGCGCCTGAGGTGGCCGGGAATCTGCAGGCGGCTCCCGACGCCCTGGGCGTCTCCTGCGGTGACTAGGGCCGTCAGTGTGCAAGGCTCTCTCCCTCACGCGCTTCACCTCCTACTTCGCGAGCATTACTGCTTCGCAGAAAGAGGTGACGGCTTTCCATTCCCTCTCGCTCCGTACCATGGCCTGGACCAGGGCTGGACGCGAGAAGTCGCCGCTGCCGATTGCCTCCGCGAGGACACGGCGGTGCTCCAACCAAGCTGTGCAGACCGTATGTACGTATGCTCCACCGTGTCCTCCGGGCGATTCACACAATGGTGGCGTTTCCTCCCGCCTTATGCGAAACAGGAACCTCCCGAAACCATGTCCGGTGAGGACGTGTGTCAGGCAGAAGGTGAGGACGCCGTGGCGCCTCTCCAACCATTCCTCAAAGAGGGGTCTTATCGCCGCTATTGTGGCGTGCCCAGCACTGGGTTGCGACAATCACACCCTCCATGTCGTCATGAGATCCCAACGGAGCTCTGTCCGCTGTACCGTAATTTCTCGCGGCAGCGGAGTTAAACCCCGGCGTTTTGCCTCCTCGCGCCACTCCCATACGTGGGTAGGGGCTTTAGTCTCCAGATCCCATGGCGGCAATCCGGCAAGAAGGCTCGCCTCCTCGCAGGAGACCGTGCGGTATCCCCAGACCAGCCGGATGGCCATGACACTTTGGGACGCATTCAAGCGGCGGGTCGATCGGCGCCACAACGAGCGCGCACACACCGGTGCCCCATGCAGGGCCATGGACCGCACAACCCTCGCGTAGAGCTTCCGGCAGGAGGAGTCCAGACCCCCTAGATTTGGCAGGAGCCGCTTTAAGGTAGCCCCAGCCCGCTCCAGTCTGGGAGCCAAACGTCGGAAATGCTCCACAAAGTTCCACCGGCTATCGAGGACGAGTCCCAGGTACGAGTACTTCATCGTCGACTCGACGCCGATGTGAACCCCTCCCGCCATTCTTAAGTCTGTACATTATCTGATACCGACCTACTTCAGTCAGGCCTTGGCAGATTCTTTTCATACTGCAAAACCAATAAGTTTCCAAATGTTTTCACGTACTCGTAGAATACTCGTATAAAAAAATATTATTTAAAGAATATCCATGGTGTTTCTTCTCCATAGGTACCTACTACGCTTTGGAATGGGCAACTAGCTCCATACATCCGACTGACCGACTCCTTGACAATTCAAAAGTGCCTGTAAATGGTTTAATTGAAATAAATGCTTTGAATTTGAGTGATGCTGGAACTCAGATAAACAGACAAAAATACATTAGAAACGTTTCCAGACCCCGCAGGAATTACTTTTTTTATGTCACCGTACAGTTTTAACGTCGCTACTGTTTTATTGTAATTATGTATAGAATAGATAGAGTTTTGGAAAACCTGATTAAGTAAAATTGAATCATAAATAAAATATTTGACTTAATCAGGTTTTCAAAAACTAATTTATATTGATCAGCGTGTTTTGTCGATGTTGTGAAATCGTACTTACATATTTCACTGTGGCAGTTTCCAAATGCCCTAATATACTAACAATTTAAGAAAAATGGAGTGTGACCAATGACGCATGCGACGCAGGCTCGCTTTCTGCCGGTTTTTATACCGAGGATTCCGTACCTACCGTAGGAAAAATATTTATGTGTTTACGAAAAAGATTGATGTTTTCACGTGTCATTTGAGTTAAAAAGGGCATAAAGTAGCCTATATTTTTCCCTAGGATGCCATCTAACTACTTGGTAAAATTTATATAGAAATCCGTTTTGTGGTTTAGGCTTGAAAATATAACATACAGACATAGTTACTTTCGAATTAATTATTATTTAAAATTTAATTAATAAAATATACATATTACGGATTGTTATGGCACTTCAACGACTATTTCACGACATTTTTGCAGCTTTGGCAGTGATATTGTCAATGTTGCTAACGAATGTGAGTTTAGAGTCGAGGTGGATTCGTGATTCCAGGTCAAGAATCGTGTCCCTTCGTTGTAGTGTTACCCCATTTATTGAGTAAGACTTTTTAACATTGAGTCTTGTGGTTTTTTAAGTACCAATTGTGAACTGCGTCGAGGTCAGCCTGGAGTACATGGACAACGATGAATGAGTTTATCTCTTTAAAGACTTTTAAATCTTTAGCAAAAATAGAGCATTTGCTCTGTTTTTTTTTGTTGAGAAAACTATGTCGTTGACGAACATTAGAAAGAGAATTGGGCATAGTTGCGAACCAAGCGAAATTTGTGACTCAAACCCCTTTACTTTTCTGTGACTATGATTTAAACCAAAGGATAACTGACCCTCCAAGTTTCTGTAAAAGGGATTTTATAGTCCACCAACGCAATAATGAAATCAGTGTAAATTGAGATTAGGTACTCACTTCATTGATGTAGTGGTCAAAATTAGTAGCCGTATATTCACGAACACAGAAACCATGTTGTTGGGGTCTATGTGTATTTTAAACAAAATCTATACCGTACAGCTCAGCGTGTTATTTATATTTGAAATATTATTAACTTTCTATGGGGCGTTTTGTGCACTCGCTCATATTCACGATTAGTATTCGTGAAAAAAACGAATAAGGATGTTTAGGAAAAAAAACAGCCCCTACAGCTAGGTTATGGCTCCAAAGGGGTGAGGCTGCCGTATGCGCCTGTCGACTCAACAAAATTCTGACATAGGAGAGGCAATCTGACGGTTGACATAAAGAACGCCTTCAACTGCCTGCTTTCTGTTAGGGATACCTTGCTGGCAGCAAAGAAATAAAAATACCGCAAATCTACAGTTTCTTTTGGCAATGTTACAACCACTTCAAAATTACAGTATCGGGACAACCTTCAGGAATATACTGTTGGCTGTCAACAAGATGACACCCTCGAGCCATTTTTAGGTTAGCATGATCAATGGTCTTATTGATCCGGGACCGGTCGTCGTACATGGCCACTCTCTCGAAATTGTTTTCGAGTACACTTACCTTGGACAAATTCTACAGTGAGGTAAAAACAATTTTGAGAGGGAGACCAAGAGGAGGATCAAGCTGGGCTGGGCAGCGTTTGGGAAACTACGTCGAGTCTTCTCGTCATCCATACCGCAATGCTTGAAAACTAAAGTTGCGTCCTACCCGTCATGACCTACGGAGCTGAGACGTGGACACTCACGATAGGGCTGGTCCACCAGTTCAAAATTGCTCAGCGAGCTATGGAAAGAGCTATGCTCGGAGTCTCTCTGAAGGATAGGATTCGCAACGAATACATCACACCGACAGAGAACCAAAGTTATCGACATAGCTCAAAGAATTAGCAAGCTGAAGTGGCAGTGGGCCGGCCATATCTCGCGAAGAACCGACAACCGCTGGGGTAAACGAGTTCTTGAGTGGAGACCGCGGCTCGGCAAACGTGGGATGACGATCTGCGAAAGACTGCAGTCAGATGCTGGATGCGTCAAGCTGATGACAGGGCGCTATGACACTCATTAGGGGTGGCCTATGTCCAGCAGTGGACTACTATAGGCTGATGATGATGATGATGATGATGATGATTTTACCCAATTATTCTCAATTTAACGTTTGGTATCTTAATGATGACCTTGGTAGGCGATGTAGAAAGTGTTTCAAATTACCTTTTTTTTTAATGAACTTCATTCCATTGGCCTTGATCTCCTCTACCTTTTGAAATGTACACTAAGAAGACAGTAAACAATTAAAATAATTAGCTTTATTTTCCTTATCTTTACAAAAAACAAAAAACTATGATGATATTACTGCCTCAGTAAAACATTTAAGTACTGTACTTACCCCTTTTGTTTGGTGTTAAATGAAGTAAAAATAGCATCTACTATTTGGTAAATCTTCCAGTTTTATACTAAAATAGGTAGGCAGATAATTACGTACTTATTTATTTAACTTGAATGCAAACGACGTTGTCCTAATGTTTTTTTCTGGTTTAATGGTCTAGTGGTCGCAATCGCTACTGCTGAACCTGAGGTCCTGGTTTCGATTCCCAGGTCGGGCAACGTGTTATTGGGTTTTTCTATCTGGAATTTCTCAGTAGCAGCCCGAAGTCTGGATTTGTGCCCGGTAGGTGGCAATAGGCTCGCCCCTATTACATGGGACTTAAACATAACTGGCGAAATGTGGGTGTACTATAGGTACACCTCTGCCCTACCCTTCGGGGAAACAAGGCGTGATGTTATGTTATGACATTAACAAAAACATATTAACCAGGTTTTATTTAGTGCACACAAAACAGTATTTATTACTATGGCGGTAAAAGACTACTACAGCCGTTTTCAAGCTGTTCTGTCTCTGGCAATTCTGCTTGATGTTCTCCTCCTTTTTTAAATCATCGGTCCATCTTCTGTGTGTGCCAGTCAAATTGAAGTAGCTCGCGATCAAAATCTTCCCCCCGTTTCTAGATCCGTTTCGATCCGTTTTGGTAGGCGTTGATTCATTTTGAAACACACAAATCGCCGATTGGCGCTTTGTTTCTGGATCGTATTGATAAATCCAAGACTCATTACCTGTAATGTCATAAACACGCTGAGACAAGCCTGATTCAATTTTTTTATTAAATGACGACAACATTCCACTCGGTCCTGCTTCTGAGCATCGGTGAGGTTGTGTTGGCGGCACCCAGCGAGAAACTGTCCCCTTACGCGAACATCCAAGTAATTTCGTGCACGATGCACAAAGTATAATTTCATGAAGGCTTCCCGATCCAACCTGCAGTATGTTCTGAATCTCTTGATACGTAAGTCGCCTATTGTCTTGGATTTAAATTTTCACTGCTAGCACGTTTTCTTCCGTTACAGCCTTCAAAGGCGACCACTTCTTTCTGAATCCCCCAAAGTTAGTCAACCGCGCTTGAATTCATTATACTAACGATACACGGTTGCCTTAGAAGAGACTTCATCCATGAATGCTATTAGAAGTATATCGTACTATTCGTCCGGTTTCAGGCGACACTTGAAATCATAAAAAATCATAGCGCGAAAATGTTCCCTGCGCAGATTGATGTTTTAATGAGAATGGTTGCGCTGATTCGATTGTCATTTGTTGGCAAGATATTAATGGATAAGGTTGGTTTTGCAACTTCCTATTCCTATCCCTTTCCTGCATATTGCCTTTCGTCCTAAACACAAACATAATATGCGTCTTCAGGACTAAAGTCCAATACACATACTCAGTAAGTGTCTGCGGGATTATGCTGTGTGCTCCAGTGAACACCACAACTGTTTGGCCTTTCCATTTGAGTGTTCTAACTAGTAACCATTCACAACCATCTTTTCATTTCCAGCCATAACATAAACAACCGTTAGAATTTGTAATCACTTTCAAAGAAAGCAGCACGCACAACTCTCGGGACACCACTCTCCCTTCCATGGCACCATATATTGGGCTGCCGCTTGTGTGGTTTTGCTACGAGCACCACCCAACAGTATAAGCTCATAGCGATAACTCAGCAAAACTTTTATCATATGGCAAGGACCTCTCAATCCAGAGTCTAGTTTTCCCGTTGATTGCGAGTACTTTTTGACGAATACCAGATCATCAGTCTTGAAAACTCTAGGAGGGTGTCGGTGACGATTGACATGGGAATCATGTCTATCTTGATTTGCCTTAAGCAGGTCGTTGGCTCGACTCCTACTGATTTCTCGCCATGTTTCCCGATTAGGGTGCGCATTTTCGACTGCCACATCTCGGGTCAGCGCACGGATTAAAGGAGTGGTCACATCAGTGCCAATTAATAAAAACGCTGACAATTGGGTCTTTTTTTACAGACTGTTTTTGGCCGGGAAACCAGAAATACTTTAGAATTAAATTAAGGGGTTTATCAGCACCGATGTGTTCATGCTTATCGTGGAATAGTCGTAAACAAAACAATACAAAAAAGCCTTGATTCTTCAACTACTGGTGAACAAATAATAGGTCATTTTGGTACACATAACGACGTGCATCTAACTGACCGTGATTTACTTTTATTATAAGATCCTCAGTCTCATTGTCGGCTGACTGGGCCACTTGTGTCGATCGATCTGGTTTACCTGCATGACTGATGGATTCTTGCTCAAATAATCGGCATGAGACATTATCTCACCTTTACGGTATTCTATAGTGAAATCAAAATCTTGTAAATAAATCCACTAGCGTCCCACACGTGGAAGCAGATCCTTCTTACGCTCAGTGGCCTTCAAGGCATTGCAGCCCGTTACGATTTTGAATTTAAAGTCAATCAGATAATGTCAAAAATTCCGCAGTGCCTTGACGACCGCTAGCGTTTCCAACTAATAAGAGTGGTATCTGCTTTCAGCGCCCTCGGTAACCTTGCTGAAATAGGCAACCACGCGTTTATTGCTCTGGGTGCATTTCAGTGGGTAATTTTGGATTAAAAATTGCAAGTCACTCGTCAACTGTTCCACGAGATCTTGGCGGACTTGCTCTTGCTAAAACTTTTGTGAGCGTTCTGATTGCAATTAAAACATTTAATTTCGGAGTTATCAAGTTTTCGTTTCTTTGGTACACTGCTAGTGGAAGATCCGCGATTGTTAATTTTACCGCGACTAGGCTTGGTGTAAATAGGTAAAAACGAAACTATATTTTCTGTTGTAAGATCGGCATTCGCAGCCGCCGCACGAATTTGCGCATCGTTTATACCGCGTATCACTATTTGGACCATCAATTCTTCACTTAAACACTAACAATGCGTAATCGCAATAACGAACGGCGAGCGTAATCTGCATAAGTTGAAAACTTTTCAGAGTTCGCGCAGTGTCTAATCGCTAGCGGTTTGATTAAGACGTGTTTATCGCACAGTCGTGATCGATCCGATACTTTGCTATAGTATACTAACTGTAAACTGTAAACATTTAGAGAATATTGTTGGTATATGTATATTGTCCGCAATGGGTTCACACCATGCTTCGAAATTGGGAGGACATATTTCCTCAATTTTCTATTAAGTGCTTATTTCTTGGAGACTATTACGCTCACCACTCCAACTGGTCACATAAAACAGACACAAGAGGTTCTCAAATCTACGATGTTTTAAATGAAAATAATATTTATACGACGGTACATTCACTCGTATTAAGTTAATGATGAATCATTTACAACAAAGCAGCCCCGATATTTCTATGGCCTCATCCGATATTGCGCATATGTTTGATTTGCAGGTCACGAATGAGTTTTTGGGGAGTGACCATCTGGTAATAAAACTTTCTTTTGCCATGACATTGAGCTCCTCTTTTATAAAAAAAGGAATTTTAAATCAGCCAAGTGGTCGGAATACAGTAAATATTTAGAAGAATTTATTTTTGGATTTCCACTACTACGAAGACCCTCAAACATCTTATGATCAATTCATTGATAAATTAAATAAGGCTGCTGACAAATACATTCCAACTGCTAAGTTTTGTTTAGACCCTACAAATAAATTCAAACCAAAACCGTACTGGAACTCTGCGCTGTCCCGTACAGCAGCTAGAAGAAGATTGGCATTGGCTCAATTTCGAAACAATCCTAGCCCCATAAATTTAGATATATTAAATGAATGCAATTAGGAAGCTCAGAGACTTATGAGGGTAGCTTCAAATAAAAACTGGCAATAAGTTTGTGATTCACTGAGTGAAGTATCTTCCTCTGCAGAAATGTGAAGAAAAATGAGATGGTTGAAGGGTTACAAATGCCAGAGAACCCATGTAGATGAAGATAAAGCCCAAAGATTGTTGAATTGTCTCTGTCCTGACTTTTCCCTTCCGGCCCAGCCTGTTTTTACCTCGTACAACTTAAAATTACAGCTACATATCCATATTCATGAACAAGAGGTATGTATAAAGCCAAAAGACACTGCCCCAGGCCATGATGATATTTCGTTTTCAATGATCAAACACCTCCCTCCCATAGGAAAAACCGTTCTATTAAATTTATATAATTTTTCTTATCCACTGGGTTTGTTCCTACTCAGTGGAGAGATATTAGCGTTGTTCCTATTCCCAAACAAGGCCGCGACATTTTAGTGTCTTGTCTTCGACCAATTTCTTTGATTTCTTGTGGATGTAACATTCTTAATTTATTTCTGAATAAAATGGTGGTGGTGGTGGTGGTTTTATTTTGGTTGGAATGGTTCTTTGAGAGTAATCGTATGTTTTCAGAAGAGACTGTTGGGTTTAGTAAGTCTAAATCTAGCTTGGATAGTCTAACACGTCTGGTTTCCAGAGTCCAATCAGGATTTTCAAGGAATCTTAATACCGTTGCATGCTTCCTTGACATGGACAATGCCTATAATAATGTTAACTCGAAAAAGCTTTTATTAATTTTAGAAACGTTTGGAGTCGGCTCAAAAATATGTACTTATTTTTGTAACTTTTTAAGCTTAAGATTTCTTAAAATTAAATTGGATAACTTTGACGTCACAAGAAGTGCAGGTCGTGGTTTGGCTCAGGGTGACCCTTAATCTCCCTTGTTGTTCAATGTTCTTATGATATTTGTAATTCAATCAATAATGCGTATGTTTCTCAATATGCAGATTATTTTGAAAATATAAATGTTATAGATAAAAATATTGAATCGGCTTGTAATGTTCTCCAATCGGCTATAAATATACAGTCTTATTCATAAACGTGTCTTAAATTTTAATCATTTGCTAAGCAAATATTTAGCCAAATTCTTATTCATAAACGTTGTTTAGCGCTAAGAGTTCGCTAACCAATTGATTAGTAGCTGTCAAATTTAAACACCATCGGTAGCTTGTTAAGAGGATGCTAAGAGGCAATATGGCGGTTTTTATTTGAGTCAGCTGATCGATTCAATAGGATTATTGTTTGCCTCGAGGTTATTTTGTTCCTAATATCGAGCTGTGCCATAATAAATATGGAATTCGACAGTCTTTTACGACCTTTCAGAACAACGCAGAAAAAAATTGAATCATTTTTAAACGGCAGCGGGAAGTAGACCAAGGAAGACCTACAAAGCTCGTTAAAATCCGTTACGAGAATGATTATCTACATTACATTTTCTTCATTCGAAGTATACATGATGAAAGGATTTATAGGGAAAACTCAAACAGGAGCAGGCTCAGTAGGTTACTCATGAGGTTTGAAGAGTATGAGTTTGTGAGGAAGCTCATAAGAGATAATCTTATGACGCCAGTTCTAAGGCCATATACTATAAGAATAGCCACGTGGCACACAAATAACAAGAGACATTTTGTGGAAACAATTTATTTTGATATTTAATAAAGGAACATTTTTGTTATAAATTCCCTATTTTTGATTTCCAATATTCTTCTTACAAAGTTATGGACTGTGCCATTCTTTTTTCATGCCACTCTCATTTCTCATCAATTCCACGTAGCCTCAGCCCTAATGGTCTCCTCCCTCCCCGTCTTTGCGGTTGAGTAGTATTGGTGCTAGGTGCTAATAGTGGCTTTCATAGCAGCAGTCAAACTTGTACCTGTAAACAAGTATAATAATTGTTATTAAAAGGCACTATATAATAGACACACGTACCTACATACATTTCCAAAAGAGTATTTTCAAGCTAGGACATGAAAAAAAACATAGCTATAACCGGCTACTGATGTGACATCAATTTTACATTCATTTGGTCAGTTTATATTAGTAAGTGTATATAAATTCAGGGATAAATACCTTTTCCAGTTTACTCCAATTATTGGAGCTAATTATTTTCATTGCTACCATGTCAAATACAATAAAATAACGTAATAAATAATTATATTCAAAAAAAAAAATTCCGATGTAATTTTTGACATACGTCTGTTAAAGTCACGACAGATACAAAAATCGCGGGTTTGACAACTTTATTCTTGAAATTCTGTTTTGTAGTCGACTATTTTGTTTATAATCTGTGCTGAATACATAATTTCACCTCTATTCCGTTTCTCTACTAATCACCCGCTAACTAGCGTTTATAAATAAAGAAAAGTTAAGCATTGATTTACAGCTAACTAATTGGTTAGCTAAGCAGTGGCTAACTAATGGTTAGCGAGATTTTTATAAATAAGGCTGTTAGTCCCAGACGCTTTGTCTCGTATTGAAATAGCTGCTATAGGAATCTCTGAAAATAATTTAGTCTTACCCGATGATGATATTTATGATCCTTGGTATAAAAAAGTATTTATTAATTGTCAAAAGTCTCCTTGCAGATATAAGAACTTTAGAGTAGAAAATAAAGCCTTATATAAGTTTTGTAAAAGTAAGTTTGATCCTAATAGTAATCTTAATTGGAAGATAGTTATTCCTAAAGAACACATATTAGATACAATTCGTTCTAATCATGATGATATTAATTCTGGACACTTAGGTATTCATAAAACTTTAAATAAATTAAAACAACACTATTTTGGGAAAGGGATGTTTAATGATGTTCAAAAATATATTCTTGCTTGTGATACTTGTAAAGCTTATAAACATACCACTCAACCTCCTTTTGGTATTATGGTTAACCCTAAAAAAGTTGATCGTCCTATGTTGATGCTTTCAGTAGACATTATAGGTATATTGCCTAAATCTTATTCTGGACATAAATATATTCTTTCAGTTGTTGATGTTTTCACTAAATACTGCTGGATTTTTCCTATGATAAATGCTACTACTAGAGTAATAAATAAACTTGTTGAAAAAGAAATATTTCTTAAATTTGGTTGTCCCAAAATAATTGTTTGTGATAATGGTACACAATTCACTTCTAAACATTTTGTAGAGTTTTTGAAGGGTTTTAACATTATTAAAATATTTTATAATACTTTATACACGCCTCAAAATAATACTGTTGAGAGATATAACAAAACTGTTCAAACTTGCATAGCTTGTTTTGTCAAAGATGATCATAGAACTTGGTCTAAATATTTACCTAATATTCAACTAGCTTTGAATAATAGTGTTAATCTGGCCACAGATTTCACACCTAATTTTTTGATGTTTGGTAGAGAACTTAATTTTGATGCTTCTTTACATCGTTTTAGTGATTCTATCGATAACATAGATGAACTGGAAATTTCCAATAGAGTTCACTATGCCGATTCTCTTAATTCTCTTGGTAATATTTTTGTTAAAGTACAATCTCATTTATTAAAAGCTTATCAGCGTAATGCTCGCTATTATAACAAAGGTCGCAAGGTAAGGCTTTTGATGTGGGTGATGTCGTGTGGAGAAGAAGTTTCGTTCAATCTCATGCACCTACTTATTTTTCGGCAAAAATTGCTCCTAAGTTTATTAAATGTAAAATTATTGAAAAGATTTCTGATAATGTTTATATTCTGAAAGACTTTAATAAGAGAACGACTGGTCGTTATCATGTTAAGGATATAATTAAATTTTAATTTGGTTTATCATTGTTAATCTTGATTTTGATGATTTTGACTGAAGGCCGTTTTTGATAGTGTGATTCACGTTGGGATGGATGATAGGTTATCGACGGTTTGAATGAAGATGTATGTTAGGTAACTTCTTACAAATTTATTAAATCTTGATATAACATTCTAAATTACAACTCAGGACATTTTTTATAAACTTCTTCAACCCACACACATACATTTTCCATATCGAAAGATCTTATTATTATATTTTTTTTTTAAACAGTCTTGTATGCAATTTTCCTGTGTAAAATTTTGCATGCAATTCCTGAATTGGTGCCTACTACCTTTGTACGTTTTGTTTACACTTGTAGAGGTTTACCTATTTTTTTTTTATCATTGTGGTACTCCTATAGTGACTCTGTCACCCCGAATATTTCGCGGTGCACTTAGGAAGAACACAGTGATTTCTTTTTTTGTTTGTGCCCGGAAAGTTGGTGGAGTTGAGCCGATCACAACATTTTTTTTTTTGTTTGTGTCCGGAAAGTTGGTGGAGTTGAGCCGATCACAACATTTATTTTTGTTTGTGCCCGGAAAGTTGGTGGAGTTGAGCCGATCACAACATCTTTTTTTCTTTGCATCTTTAGAGATGTGAAGGTTCTTATACTGTTTCTCACAGTTATAATTTGTTCTTGCTAGTCAGTGGCGATGGTGCCTAACTAACTGCACTCATTTAGATTTTTTTTGGATTAATCTTGTTAAACAGCGGCCTTTGCGCTTAACTGTACTCGAATTAATATTATTTTTTATCCTGATAAATTATACATACTTGCTAGTCGGCGGCTATGGTGCCTAACCGAACTCATATTAGTATTTTTATTTGTTTGTTTGTAAAGCTTTATACTTGCTAGTCGGCGGCTATAGTGCCTAACCGAATTCATAGTGGTATTTTTGTTTGTTTTTAGAATTTTATGCTTGTTAGTCGGTGGCGATGGTGCCCAACCGCACTCAATTGGGTATAGTTCTGTTGTATTGTTTTACAGTGTTAAGCGACTGCTGCACTTAACTGATTCTATAATATTTCTTGGATTTAACTTGTTAGTCAGTGGCGAAGGTGCTTAACTGTACTCTTGTGGTTCTTTTGATATTATGGGTCGGTTGTGCTAGTATTTAGTCTGCACCTGTAAGTGTTGTTTGTATACACGCTGTTTATATTTCCTGTTTTTTTGGGAAACTGTTCGTTTTACCTTGATCGTTGTTTTTTTTGGCATAAAAGAAATTGCTTTCTTTTATTTTTTTCGGGGAGGGATGTAATGTAACGAGTTTTTTTACACCGTTACATGTATTGATAATTCTAGTCGATTTTGGAACGATTTCTTAATTGTATTTTTTATCTGTGATACATTCGTATGACATTTTCGACGTCAAAATTTGACAAGGCACTTTTGCGATCTTTGTTGGTGAAGGTGACAGGTCTCCTGATTTTTCCTGAATGGAATCGTAACTAATCTGGTTTATAGTGGCGCTTTAATGCCCTAATCCTAAGCCAAAGGACCCGTGGAATGGTCCCGGTGGATATTTCTATCGGATTTTCGGTAAGTTGGACTCTTTTCGAGAGAAAATTTCCTTCGACGATGGCGGTTCGTTTGTGACCATCTTACGGTTTTTCGCAGGTTTCCTCGTCGCCTCCTTACGTCTTTTGATACCAGATATCTTCACGGTACACAGAGGGAGACGCGAGTTTAAATACCTGGAATAAGCGGTAAGTTTTTCGTTGGTCGATGCGTCCCCGCGTGTCCGAGTTCAGAGTGAAATCACATCTCAGAGTTCCTTTTTGTCCACAGCCTACAATTGTGGGTGCTTATTCCACCTTTACTTCAATTCAACCGGGAAATTTCTACTGGCCTTCCACGGGGGCTGATTACCTGAGAGGTACCACCTTCCGGCTCTCGGGGTCACCTTCAAGCTTCAAGTTTCATTTATTTTTTATTTTTTTCCTTTATAACATAACAGCCTTCAGCTGCGAATTTAAAGTTACAAAGATGCAATGATGATATAGCAACTAAAATTTATAATAATATAATTGTATTAATTAGGCTAAAGGTATACAATAAACTGGGAACGTTCAAGGTAGTGAGACTTTTAATCACCATTGACATCCACAGGCCCCCATCCTAAGATTAATGGTTCAATCTCTCCAACTTTATCTGGCTATCTATTAATAGTGTGTCGCTCCACGGCGCCCTAAATTTAATTTCTTACATTATCATATTTTTTTAGGAGATCACACACTCAGAAACACACACACTTATTCTTTAATTTTTAATAATACATTTGGCTTCCCAATAAGGGACTTTTAATTTTTTTTATATTACAAATGTTATCATGATAATGATCTAAACAACTTGGCAAATCAGAGTTATGAAGTTGTAAGTTTGAGTACCTACTCAGAGTGCAGCGAGTGCAACAGAGTAAAGAGTGCGTCTCTCTCGTTCCGTCGTCGCCAGGCGTTCAGTAAAGTTCGGTTGCGTCAGATATGTGTCGCCGCAATGGCGATGGCGGGCTTGCGCATCTTAGTACAAGCACATCCGACATAGTCTGTGGATCCAAGTCCGAGCGACCGATCGGACGGAACGTGATCAAAACGAAGTACTGAAGTACTAAATGACGGAAGTACTAATAAGCTTAGAGAATAGTTCATTCTAGTACAGTGTCATGAATGAATTCCTATTAGTACTTAGTTCATGTACTACACAAGCCTACCCTACATACATTCCTTTTACCCACTGGTAATAGGCATCCATTCTTCACTTGTAAGTGTTGTTAAAACCTCTCAGGGGCTCTTGCAAGTTGGGGTTTGGCTCACTCTACGACGGCTATTGGACAATATCCCATAATCGTTAATCTTATATACTTAACTCTCTACCAAAACATTTCTACACTGCATCCCACAGACTTGCACAACACTACGTTTACCCTCTGGTAATCGTACCCAGTAGTCGCTTGGTGTGTTTAAATCCACTCGTGGACACTCCCAAGTTGGTTGCTGGGACACTTCACGACTCATACAGAAGAATATTCTGTGGACGTTTATACAAACCCTAAACACTACGTTACACTCACTACAATTACTGCACTGTCCTCTTGCACATTTATATAAAAAAAAAAAATATTTTATTCATTTGGGAGTCTGATCAGAATAGGTCTAGTATCGTGGGCTCTTTAACTATTTTTTTTTTGACTTAATAGTAATAATAAGTCAACTCTGTAAAGAGTTGTCTTTTGCACTCATTAACTCACCCTCTTTTACTCCACAATTCATTTTTATCGTCTTTATCTTTATTTTTTTTATCATATAATTTTCTTAGAACTTTTAAACAAGGCTAAATATGTGAGGTCCACTGTGTTGCAAAAACTATCCCCATTAGTTTATATACTTGAAGATCCTAACGGCAACCAAGCTAAATGGCATATTAAAGATTTTAAAATATAAAGAAATAATAACTATGTAAATAAATTCTTTCTTCATATAATACTCATGACTCATCCCTATCTTTTCCCTTCTAATAATAGAGTTATTTTCGGCTTATTAACTCTATTAATTTTCCAATTCTTTCATTGGTTCTTATACCATCAAGATATCTTTATTTTCTTCTATATATCTGTTATTATCAGATTATACTAAGAAGTGCTCTCTTCAAGTTAGTATGATTAATTTGTCACCATCTTTTACTTCTACCATGACTATAGGCTCTACAGCCATAGTTGTAAAACTGATGATGGCTCTACCCCATTCATCACCACCCGTCTATCAACTAACGGCCTCACAGCCCTAGTTGTAATGATCATTATGGTCTACTCCATTGATCACTGGAAGCTTTACCAATAGGCTCTAAACCATTGGTAACTAAGCAACCAAACCTATACATATATGTACTATCTATTACACCCTACAGAGCGGCTTGCAACTCTTTAAACAAGCCCATGCAGGAGCGGCTGGTGACTCCCTAAACAAGCCTATCTACTAAACTATCTATCTATTTCTCATATGTTGTAAAGAGCGGATTACAACTCTGAAAATAAGCCTTAAAGTAAAAAAATACTTTATTTCATCATATTAGTGGTTTTAGACGAGAGCGGATTACAACTCCGAAAATAAGCCTTAAAGTTATTGACTTATCAGGTTGCGTAGTGATCATTAAATGTGAATCCTATCCGACCTAACTTCGTAAGATGTCGGTATGTTTGTGTGAGTTATGTAAGATTTTTTTAATGCTGTAATATCTTAACCTTAGCAAAATTTTTGTTCTAGGCCAAAAATTTTCTCGGGGTCGTTGGGGAAATATAGTATATGCTATACTTACACCATTAGTCATAATTCATCCATTCATGTCCCGTATCATATCCTTTTTATTTGCTAGCATTTTACGAATCGTTCTAAAACGATTTATTTTATAATATCTTAAAAAATATCATTCATTGTTAACATTTTCCATTGTTGTGACACAAGTCAATTGTCAAACTGTCATTCAATTTTCTCTTTTAGTCTATGAAGATTACTTTTTGGTTTATATAACTTGGATTATTTTTATCAATAGGTTTAGCTGAAATATTGTACTTTCTATATAATTACCGATTATTAACTGAATTTCGACATCTAAAATAATTAATAAGGACACGCTCATACTCGATCGTGGAGGTTTTAATACGTCTTGGCTGAACACACAGGCTGGTTTTATGACTGGCAGATGAAATGTCAGAATGAAGAAAACAATTTTGAAACTTCAAAAATCGCTTATAATAAATTCTGGAAAAGGAAGATTTTTCCTATAAAAGAAAAGGCTGAAGCATCTGAAAAAGATTCGGCGTCCGGGCCTGTTTCACTAACCATCTGCCAGAAAATTCGGCGTCTGGACCTGTTTCAGTAACCATCTGCCGGAGGATTCGGCGTCCGGACTTCGTCAACAAACCAGCTGTTCATCTATCAATTCTACGTCTGCACTCTGCTATATAACCTTCTGCCTGGAGACTCGTCGAGCTTTGTCGAAGGATACTGGCACTCTAAAGTGTCCCTTCGACACCTGAAGACCCTTTTTCTCCACTTCCTCTTCTTCTTTCCTTCACGAAGCCAATCTACGAAGATCCTTCATCCTCCTCCTCCGGACTTCAATTCAAGCCTTCTAATTAACTTCAGACTCGCTTGAACCGTGTTTTAGTGTTCTTTTTATATTCTTACCTGTATTTTATATTCCATTTATTAAACTATATGTATCAAGTCTATTTGCATCCTTTCATGTAGTTAGGATCCATTATTACGTTACATCGCCTTAATGCGATGATCGCCGCGAAGAGGCGCCCCCGCAAGCAGTGGCAACAACACAGATGCCCGACGCTGAAGACGCAGCTAAACCGTCTCGCGGAGAAGGTGAAGGCCGAGCTCCAGGCGCACACTGACAACTGGCCGTCATTACACAAACTGTGCAACCAGCTGACGAACACCCCAGTCCCGGTGCGGCCGCAGCTTAACAGCGACGCGCCACCTGCCGTACCGTATGGTAGCGGCGCTGGCGCGCCTGTTCACAGCGATACTGCGCACCGGGACCTTTCCCGCCTCGTGGAAGGAAGGGCGCGTCATCATGATGCCCAAGGCGGGGAAAAACATCCAGAAGCCGGAGAGCTATCGGCCGATCACTCTGCTGCCGACGGTCTCCAAGGTGTTCGAAGCACTCCTGCTGCGACATCTCCAACCACACATCGCGCCCCGACCGGAATAGTTTGGGTTTCGGGCGGAGCACAGCACGACGCTCCAGCTGTCGAGGGTACTCCACCACCTCGCAGCCGCGATTAACAAGAAGGAATACTCGGTGGCAGTATTCCTCGACATGGAGAAAGCCTTCGACCGTGTATGGCACGACGGCCTAAGGTATAAGCTGGCCACATCAGACGCGCCCCGTCGCTTTGTAAAGGTGGTCTCTGACTTTCTCTAACATGACTTTCAGGGTGGTGGTCGACGGAGCGCTGTCTAGCGCCCGCCCGGTGCTCGTGGGTATACCGCAGGGTAGCTACGTCTCGCCGGCGTGTTACTCGCGCTACACGGACGACATCCCCATCACGCCACACACAACACTCGCGCTGTACGCAGATGACGCCGCGTATATTACTACATCGCTTAATGCGAAGTACGCGGCGGTCAAAATGCAACGCGCCCTCGAAATGCTTCCGGAGTGGTTGTCCAAGTGGCAGCTGTCCGTGAACGTGGGTAAGACGCAGGCCATGGTCACCGGGTCCGCGCCTCTCCCACCACCCTTGAAACTACAAGGAGCCGACATCGAGTGGACGCCCCGGGTCAAATACCTAGGGGTCACCATCGACCGTCGGCTCACGATAGGGACGCATGTCCACAATGTCGCCGCGCAGGGTAAGGTCGTCCGCCACCTCCTTAAACCAGTGCTCTCGTCCCGCATCCCGGCGCGCGTCAAGCTGGGCGTGTACAAGCTGTACATTCGCCCAATTTTGACGTACGCCGCTCCCGCTTGGTTCGCCCTCACGAGCGAGACGAACCGCAAGCAGCTCCGCACGCAGCAGAACCAGGCGTTGCGGACTATAGTAGATGCCCCTCGCTTCGTGAGGAACGATGTCATCCAGCGGGACCTCGGGATTGAGAGTCTGGATGAGTTTGTGCGGCGACTCGCGAAGGGAATGATCGCGCGTGCCAACGCCTCGAACCTCACACATGTCAAAGACATCGCGCCCTGGCACGCGCGCCCCCCCGACGCGAGACCCCTGCCGCGCGACCTGATAGCGGACCATGCCCCCATCGCACCGGATTGACGCCCGGGTAAGCTGTAATTCAGGTTACACGCAGCTTACCTGTGACACTTTGACTCCACACACATCTGCTGCGTAACGTGTTCTAGGTTAATATAGGCGCGTTACGTAAACAAACACAGACATCCGCCACTATACAGGCACCTAAACTCACACGCGGAGGCGTGGTGCGGACCGCGATCCGCGTAGACACTGGGCGGTGTGAAACACTACAATACCGCTCACACACTCATGACGGTCCCTTAGCTCGGACAGTGAACGGCTAGCTCTGTGATCTGGACGGGCGGGGACCACTCAACTACTCTGTAGGCGCGTCGAGTCGGCATCTCCGTCGCTGGTCGTTGTCGCCGGGCCTCCCCTAGGTAACTAGGGGTCTCACCTGGCGGCGACAGACCGCCGAGATGTCGCTTCACTATAAGCGTCGCGACGCTCCTACAGAAACAAAATAGCAATCACTCACATGGGCGCGCGTTGCCCGAGCGCCCAATCATCTTACCGGCCACTGTAGCCCACAAAATGAGGAGCCCGTTTTTACGGGCCAACGTAAAGCCTCCGCGGCTGGAGGGCATAGCCCCAGATCCGCTCGCCGCGCCCCCTTACGAGGACGTAGCGACTTCCCACGAAGTAATTAATTAACAAGCTGTTGGAATAAATAAGTTGGTTACTGCTATATTTCATACTTTCATTTAATATGTCGGAGCTCGGCCTTCAGGTCATGACAAGAAATTGTGAGTGAAATAAAGTGACTGTGCTTTAACTAGTGTCTCTATTTTCTTCGCCCGACAATCCACGCCTACTTACAAAGTGCAAGTGTAATATCGCTGATGAGGGCCTATCCCGATATCAGAATTGGGACTCGAAGGGCAAAAACCTGAAGAAAATAATGACGACAGTGAAGTGTGGGCCAACGTCTAATCTATAAAAAATATGGAGTTTTTGCTATCACCACTTCCGGCAACCGCTTAACCGCAAACGTCGATTTTCATCGCAACTGCGCGTCTGATACGGTTTGATCCTGATAATGACAATCGGTTCAATACCACATGTCATCGTTGAAGCACAACAGACCAAAAATCACATCATGGCCACCACACGCCGGCCCCAAGTGGCCACTGAGAGGCCACAAGTGGAGGTCACAGAGGCCCAAGGCACGACGCTGATGGCGGCGGTCAACGGGCCCACGCATAGAGATGCGCTGATGGGCTGATAGAGGTGCTGATGCTCGATTCGAATCGAGCATCAGCACCGAAGAGTCGTGATACGAACCGTCTCACCTGTTACGTGTATGGACAACCACAAAATCCGGTGAGCTCGTTCCTTTTCTTTTTAATAGATTATGTGCAAGTTCGTTTGTAGCTTTTAGCTTTGTCAAAAAGTTCCCGGGCACTATGCGCTGTAATTTAGTTTACCTTACAGGTATAGGTAAAGAAAACGTTAAAAATGAATCGCAGAATACTGAGCCGTGGTGAAGTTCAACACGTCAGTGTCCTTTTTGTTTCATGTTGTGCCTGTTAACTCAATTACAGAACCAGTTATTATAGGTAGAGATCTATTAGATAGTGGTATCCATGCACGTACAGATATTGAAAAAAATACATTATATTCGGGGAAAGAAGTTAACGTTACTGAAGAGATTCATTATTCTTATATAACATTAATACTGACCTACATGGTGAAGAAAAACTCGCATTAGTTTAGATATTGCGAAAGGATTATGATTTCTTTATTTATTTATTTATTAGGGACAAAAAACAGTTACATGCTACAAAATACAGAGAACTACTTAAACTAAGTTTTAACAAACACGTAACCCACACCATTGTCCACGATTTAGCAAAAGGTTAAAAGCCGTGCTGAAGACAAGTGATATAAAAAAATAAAATAAAAATAAAACAAGAATACAGTAAGTAGTCGCTGTCACAATATTGCTGAGTTAAATTAAACTACTCGCTAGACAAAATATCCAAAGCCATTTTCTTAAATAATTGTTTATGGCAGGTATACCGCGTTGCGTTACGACTGGTGTTTATGGCTAAATAAATTTATTTCTCATTAAGAACTTACAAAGATTTCACTTACTTGAGAACATTTTTAAACTTAAAATATAACTTGGACACACAAACTAAGCTGCTAATCAAACTATCATCTAAGTAGTAATAACATTTCTTTTCGTACTCAAATAACATTATTAACTAACACAAAACTAGTAGTAGGAAGTAGTCTCCCAGGTGTTTCTCGACTGCTGCCACATGGTCGGTGTCTCAGGTCGGGTTCAGGCTGAACTGACGCTCTAGGTGCTCGGCAAAGACCTCCACCCGGTCCTCCGCTACATATTTAAGAGCCCCGGTGCGGTCGCTGTTAAGCAGCGACCGCACCGGGGCTGGGCTATTCGTGAGTTGACGGCAAAGTTTATGTACAGACGGCCAGCTGTCATTTTGTGGCGTCTATACGTTCCTCCAAGTCCGCGGCGGTGTTAGCCTGTAACTCGGCCTTTACCCTTTCCGCGAGACGGATGGGCATCGTGTTTGCTGCCACTGCTTGCGGAGGCGCCTCTTGTCGGCGATCATCGCATTTATATGCGCCGGTAGGGCCGGGAACAACACTCTCCCCTCCGGCTGCGTTGTTGTCGTCGTTTCCAAGGCGCTTTGGATACAAGCAGTGACGTCATTTGCTACTTCGTCCACGTCCGCGGAGGTGGCAAAGGGACGAGTCGTCGTGGTGGTCTCTATTTTCTCTACAAACTTGGTCCAGTCCGTGAATCGGCGTGGCGTTATGGGCTGCAGTCGGGACGGCATTCCCGATAGGACGACGAGCACAGGTTGATGGTCCGACTGTAACTCGTCGTCAATCACATGTTGCGTGATCTGGCAATGTAGCCCTCGGTGAACTACGATGTCCAGTACGTCCGGCATGTATCGTGTGGCGTCCGGATAGTGGGTTGGCGTCTCTGGGCATGACACCGAGTAGCCGAAGGCTTCCGCGTCCGCGAAGAGCCGTCTCCCCTCGGTATTCGTTGTATAAGAGTTCCACGCTGGGTGCTTGCTATTTAAGTCACCGGCGAGGATGGTCGCACGTGTTGTGCTCATAAGCGCCCGCAGCTCTGACAGGTCCAGTTGGACCGCAGGCGGCTTATAGCAGGCGTAGATGTTATGGTCCTCGGCGGCTATGTGCATCTGTACACCCAGCGCGTAGAAGCTGTTGAGCGACGGCAGTGTCCCGAAATGTACGTAGTACGTAGTGATGTAATTAACGTCTTTAACACTCTTAAATCTAAAAACACTGGTGATTACTGGGTCATCTCCATTAAACTTTTAAGTAATGTAATAGACATCGTAGCCCCTAGTAGTAGTAGTATCTAGCTGTTACTTTCAATAAATGTGTTGATTTTGGAACTTTTCCTGACCTCATGAAGAGTAGTAAGTCATGCCATTATTTAAATCTGGTAATAATAATTACATTGGCAATTTTAGGCCTATTTCTATCTTACCAGCTTTTGCAAAATATTTGAAAAGTTAATACTTAATCAGATGCTAAGACATTTTAATTAAAATAGCCTACTTCATAATGAACAATATGGCTTTACAAAAGGACTTTCGACTACAGATGCGGGTGATCTGCTGAAACACATATTTTATGCATGGGAGAAATCGCAAAATGCTATTGGACTTTTCTGTGATCTCTCTAAAGCCTTTGATTGCGTGCACGATGACACGCTTTTGCGTAAACTACGTCATTACGGTGTCCAAAACGAAGCTCTCAACGCAATAAATTCTTATTTACATAATAGGTTCCAATGTGTAGATGTCGATGGTGTGAAATCTTCCGAGCTACCAGTTCAGTATGGTGTACCCCAAGGCTCAATACTAGGGCCATTCTTATTCTTAGTGTATATCAATGACTTACCATTCTATTTAAATGATATCTGTGACGTTGTACTGTTTGTAGATGATACCTCCCTTATTAAGTATACAGGAATAGACAAGATTTTGACGACGGAAACAGTGCACTCTCAATGGTTACGGATTGGTTTATGTCAAATAACCTAGTTCTCAATGCCAAGAAAACGAAATAAGTGAAGTTCGCCTTACCGAATGTTAGAAATCTAGGACCCAACATCGTCTTAGATAAAGAGCTGCTTGAAACTGTAGGCCCGGCGGTTTTTCTGGGCATAACAGTAGATGCCAAACTTCAGTGGGGCCCACATATATCAAGCTTAGCGGGGAGGCTCAGTTCAGCCGCCTACGCCGTCAGGAAAGTAAGACAACAACTAACACTGACGTTGATACAGCTCAGTTAGTCTATTTTAGTTATTTCCACAGCGTTATCTCCTACGGTATTCTGCTGTGAGGCAAAGACGCTGATGTTCAAAATATATTCGTCCTTCAAAAACGAGCTGTCCGAGCAATTTATCAGTTAGGAGCCAGAGTTTCTCTTAGAGATTTTTTTTAAGATATTGGTATTCTCACGGTGGCATCTCAATTCATCTTCGCCAGCATCTTATATATTAGACAAAATATACACGTATACTCGTACACTAAAAACAGTGATTTTCACAAAGTTAACACCAGAAATAAGAACAAACTACGTGCTCCCTTTCACCGGCTTCATAAGGTTCATAACTCATTTGTTGGGGCTTGGTATAACCTTTTATAACAAGCTACTCTCTTCTTTACTAGATTTACCTTTTAATGCGTTTAAGGATTTAACTTGAGTTAAATCCAACCTTTGTTCAAAGGCATATTATTCCATTAACGACTACTAACGATAAGAACAGTTGGTCGCTGTGATTAACTCAAGACAATGTTCGTGTTCTTCTCAGAATCAGCTTACCTATTGACAGAGTTCAAATATTAGTTTTTTATTTTATTTGACGGTATATGTCAATTATTTTGTTATCTTCATTTATTATTGATATGATCTACTCATTACAGCAGCAGCGGGAGCAGTGGTGGCCCAGTGGTAACGGTCCCGACTTACGAGTTGTAGGTCGTGAGTTCGAACCCAAGCAGGCGCTTTACTTTGTGTAAATAATTTAATCACCACTGCTCTCAAAACGGTGAAGGAAAACATCGTGAGGAAACCGGCATGTCCTAGAACCAAAAATTCGAAGACATGTGACATCTACCAACCCGCACTGAGCCCGCGTGGTGGATTACGGCTCACTGTCTCTCATAGAGAGGAGGCCTGTGTCCCAGCAGTGGGAACGTTATAGGCTGATTATGCTATTATGCTACTCATTACAATGTTTTTAATGAGCTGTATTGCAATATGTGGTTAGCTAGCGACCTCGACAATTGATAATATTATTCTTGCCTGAGCAACCGGCAGCAAGTTCGTCATGCTCCCTTAGATGCCACTGCTTTTGGTAGCGTCGGGGGTCGGGTTTCCTCCTACCCTCAAATATGGCGACTCAAATAATGGCTGATCTTTGCGTTATGCTCGTGAACGGGTGCTGCTTGTGGTGACTGGTCGTCTTAGTGTCCATGGTTTTATTATTGTTACAGTAATTGTTCTGTTAATTTATTTTACTTTGATGGTCCTAGTTTATCATGTATTTTTTTTTTTGTTTGTACATTATGCAGTATTGCATATGTAAGCTGCCATGCCTTTGAAGCCTAGATGCTTTTATTTATGTATTAAGTTTTATTAACTTTTTTTTTTTGTATTGGCGTGGCTAGCTGACGTATGGCAATTCATTTAATGTTTTGGTTATTACTTACAATCGTATAAAATCCAGTTCTTCTAACCGAACAGACAGCTGTGCTGCTGGGGATTTTGTTGCGCCACTTCGTCTTCCCAGCTAAAGCACTAGGAAGTGGTGAAGGGTGGGCGTTTTGGGGGACTGTCTTCTTGTGTAATATTGACGTTCGAAAAGTGCTGATTCTCAGCCTAATTTGAATAAATGACTTTTGATATTGATTTTTGGCAAAGGGATCTCTTGATGGACGACTGTTCGTCTCGCAAGCACTGCCAGGCAACGATAGCGGGTGCTTTGAGCCGACCTTTCATCCTTCCTATACACGAGATATCCCGGGAACCCTAACCTGTCCTGCCTGACCTGTGGGTGAAGCGGACTCCCCGTATGGACGAGCGTTAGGAGCTGCTCAACTACCAGCGGCGGGTACCTTAGCTTCTTCGGCTTCTGCACTGGCTGTTGCTGCGTTGTCGTGGTGGCACCGGGGCTGGTGCGAGCGGGCGCGGGCGCCTGGGGGGGGGTGTATATCCGGTGCGCGGCCCTGGTTCGCGGCCGGTTCCGGGGCCTTGATCGGGACCGGGCGAAACGCGGCTGGACGGATTACCACCGCATGCTGGCGGCTCGACCCAGCGGGCGGTGCACCGGACGACGCGTCGCGGATGCCGACGCGGCCCAACGAGCTGCGCTGGCCGGGCTTCGGCATCCCGGGGGCGATAAATTCTGCTTGTGCGATGGTGGTTTTCGCGTGACGTCACTGTGATGCGTAGTTCGCCTGTAGCGGTGTAGACGCCACCACAATCCCTAGACAATTTTGATGTGTGTGCATATATAATAATATCATAAATTCGAAAGTAACTCTGTCTTTGGCAAGGCATAGATGGCATCCTGAGGAATTCATTCATTCGAATTCATTATAAGATCACCGGCGCCGCTTATTTGAAATAGCAGAAGTATCAAACTGGTTTGAGGCCCTGCACAGGCATAATGTAGCAGCTATACATACATATTATTATTTTAGTCTCCTCTGCCAACATGATACCCGAGAAATCAGATACTACATAGGTTATCTAACGCAGTGATCTGGTATGAATACCAATGAATGAGGAACCAACCTAGGTTGAGGCACACAGAATCACGAGGGTCAGGGAATAGTTTTTGCTAGCTATGAATACTCGGCCATTTCGACCGATTTGATACCGTCACAATGAGCGAACTAGTTACAATAACAAAGCAGGCAGTGTGACATATTCGTGTATTCTACATGTTGCCCTGTGTGAAGAATCCCTTTGAACAGTTGAACAAATCAGGTATCTTGACTCACTATCTTGATCAGGTATGTTGTAACATACGGGACCGCAGATTTGCACGCTGGACGAAGGCAGTTAAAGTAACGTTATTTAAAGCTTATAACAGTCCTTCACGTGCAGCCTGTGGGTCGACTTCACTCAGTGGGCACACAGCGAGCTACGCGTCCTATTAAATAATGTACTGAGATTACTGCTGCTGCTGCGTGCGACAGGGATCATAGAATAATACTGATGGTTTTGATGCGTGTTCGCAGTAGCATACTGTTATAGTATGCTCAGCGTATTCGCAGATCGATGGGATTCTCCGACGTTGCGGCCGATCAGCTCCACGCTGAATTTTAATTTTAATTGTATGTTAATCTTGTGTGTACCTACTAACACTATAAGTTAAGTAAAATTGTTACTAACCCTTATGGACTTGTCACATGTCTGAAAATTAAAGTTTTCTACGCTATTTGCTTTTTAACCATTTTACACTCGGACGGGACACGGACGCCGCACGGTGTAGCAGCATCTGATTCACAAAAAATGTTCGTGATGTTTTGTCCGTGGTCCGAGGCACTGTTCGCGCCCTCCGTCTAGGATGAATTATGCCTGAAAAGCTAAGGGCCCTTTGCTACAGTACAGTACATAGAGTGGAGCAAACAGGCGGAAAGCGACTCTAGTAGAACAATTCCTAAGAAAACTTCATATATATTATTAAACAAATCTCGCGTCGCGTCACGCTTATGTGCTTTTAAACCCGTATTTAAGATGCTTTAATTAGCTTCACTTGTAAATAACAAACAATGTTCTCAAATCTTCGAAGTCAATAACCTAATTGTACTTTTTCGAAAGGTCCCGACTCTAGGGTTTCGAGATATGTCTAAGATATATTTAAAATAAAGAAATAAGAATGTACGATCTCTCTCGTTATCAGCCATATTTTAACTACTGTGGGCATACTATGGGAAATATTGATTACTGCGCAATAGGAATACCGTATGCAGTTCAAATCAAATTATAGTTTACGATCAAATTAATGACACTAGCAATTCACACACTGTAGGTACACGACAAAACTATACGAAGCGCGCGACAGTTAATAACCGTGTTCATTGCTTGACCGCCACCGAAATGGAGTAAATATGTTCTGTGTCACCGACGAAAATCTGTTATGAGTTTGGTAGAGCGTTATGTTGTAGACTCTGTCGAGTCCTTCCTGATTAGTCAAAGTGAAAAGATTGACTTAAGGTAATGTAAACAGGGTGTCCCGTAAGTCGACGTCAAGCCGGAGTCGGGACTTGACGTCGACACCCGTATATAATTACTATCCTTCGTGTGAAGTGAAGAAAAAACAACTCTAAATTGTCTTTTTAGAGTATTTTTTTTCTATTTCAGTTTCGTATAACTCTAAATCACGTTAGTACAACTGCCACTTGAAGGACTAAGTGCAGAAACCAATCCCAAAAACGTAGAATAACAGGGCCTCTACCGAACATCTTCAGGGAATGCAGGCGTGACGTTATGAGACTAAGTAAACATTTTGTCACAAAATGACTAAACCATTTGCATTATTATGGAATAGGTGAATGAATAAAACTGCAGAAATTAATTCCAAACATTATTACAATATTCACAAAACAAAACCCAGTTAATCACAAAACAAAAAAGTGAATTTCAAATATTCATCACGATTTATCCCAAAAGTACTTGTTAGCGGCCTCTGTGATAACCGTAGCCGCCACCGTAATGACCGTAGCTGCCTCCGTGATGACCGTAGCCGCCTCCGTGATGACTGTAGCCACCCCTGTGAGGATCAGGTCCTGGGTCTGGAATGGTCGTCGCGCCAGTGGGGGACGAGCCTTTAATAAACTCTTTTCTCACTTTGCCACGAAACTCTTTAAAGTAATAAGGGCCCTTTTACACACTTTTACCATTTCCCGCTATTCTCCTAAGTCTACATATACCTTAAAAAGTTATTGTATAACAAAGAAAACTACTGATCAACAAGAAACTAGTAAATAAATAGGTTCTGAAACAATCTTCTAATAAATTCAATCAAGTAGGAATACTTACGAATTTCATTGTTGCAGTTTTCAAAGCACACTGATAAATATATTACTTTCTGCACCTATATACTCGTATACTCAATATTTAAGGACGACTAAGTCGCCAGGTCAACTAAAAGGAAAAAAATATTAAGTGCTATTGAACTTACCAAAACATGAAGGTGAAACCAACTCGTAAACATGCCTAATGCGCTTAGGTTATGAATTCTCGAATGGGTTATTTTATTATAAAGTAGGTACGGCAGTGATATCAAATAAATAATACCAAAGGAAACTTGTGGTCGCTAAGATATATCCCATGCTTAGCGACCACATTGTTGACTGTAGCCATATTCGTGATGACCACTGCCTTATTTATGACCGTGGCCCCAGTCGTGAGGATCTGGTCCTGTGTCTGGAATGGTACAGGGCTGTTCTGCTCTCCCCGCTCGTCAGCCACCAGGGCAAAGATGGCGCTCACGAACACGATTTGTTTGGGCCCCGTGTATTGTTACGTCTATTAATCGTATTGTACCTAAAAAATAAGTCAAGCGAGGTACGAACAAAAACCGATTATCGGGATATCGCTCAATCTTTTTCTAAATGTGAGGGTGGATCGAGAATTTGTGGTGAGACTCGCATATTAATTGAGAGCGGTACTCGCCTTACGAAGGCCGGTGTCGAGCCTGAGTCGATGACTCGCTGCAGCCAGCTGCGATCGACGTAACTACCGAAACGGGACACACGGTCGCTCTAAACGTAAACAGTGACGTTTTCGGTTAAAAGAAATCTTTAGCCGATGTTGTTCTCGATGGTGCCTGGAAAATACCCAAAGAAGACAAAGAAATTAATTGACCCTAGAACAAAGGAGTCGTCTAAGAAACCGCTTTGTTGCAAATAGAGAAAAGGCAGTTTTGAGCTGCGATGCGAGTTTCAAGGCTTCGGACGTCAAAATCCTATCAACTAATACGTTGTTGCGTAGGACGTGCCCGTGTGTGATATACTGAGTTACATTGCGAGAAAAACTGATGTTATTGTACACCTGCAAAAAAAAACGAATATGAAAATACTAAAATCGTATGATGCCTACAAAGTATTGGTACCGAAGTATAAATAAAAAACTTATGAATGCTGATTTCTGGCCAAAAGATGAATCCGTTTCATATTAAACCCGACTTGACCGAGTGGGGTCACCTCTACTTTAAAATTGCAAACCCTCATTTAGGCTTCTTCTGCACTTTTTTTCCCTTTGTTGCAATACTCGTACCTACTCCACTTTGGACGTTGAAGTTATGTGTATAAAGAACTTGAAGAATTGTATTTTTTCGCAAATAAGATGGTGGCCCACTCCATGGTATGATCACAACCACCTGTGGACATCTGGAATACCAGAGGCATCGAAGTGGGTTGCCTACCCTTCTTTTAGAGCCTCTGCAAATTAAGTCATATTTAATAGCTGTATGTTACTTCTTCATTATTTTGGAAAACTAAAATACAAAAAGTTATGAAATTATTACAAAACTTACTATTTATAACAGGTACTAAATTAAATCACTATCTAATTAACTATACACATAAATAATTAAGTTATGGACACTTAGTGCCGATTCCACCAATTTTACTGAACGCGTTCAGCACATCTCAAACGCGTTCAAGAGCTGTCAGTGTCAATATTCCATAGAAAATAATGACACTGACAGCTATTAAACGCAGTTTATGTGCTGATCGCGTTCAATTTCCTCGGTGAAATCCAGCCTTAGACACACATACACACATACACATAACTGTCACAGACACATAGCTGTCATCCCGAAACGTGCCCAGAGACGTAGCATAACCACATTGGATGGCAATGCTAATTTCAAACGTTATAATAAATTGACCAATTAGAGCGGACTATCAATAGGGCCGCATCTGGACCCCGTTTGAGTCGTCAAAACATGTGGATGTAGCATTAATTCCTGGAAATAAAAATTTGGATATTAATTTAATACATAAGTAAAGTTATTTGTGATTGTGTTTAGTGAGTTATGTGATGTGGCTGTACTTTTCTAAGTAAGTTATAAATAAGTATTTTTTTTTATCTAAAAAAATATTTTTAAAGTAGCTGTATTAGGTACGATTCCTATGAATGACATGATTGTTGAATAATGGACTTTTGTCAATTATAAAAATATTATCGTGCTTTAAGGTTCTCACCTGTGCTAGTGTGGTCAGGGTGCATAGTTTGACAAATACAACTGCTGATTTTCAAGATAGGGGACAACACAAAGACGAGGCCTTACATATCTTTAGGCGATTTCTTCACAAAATGTTTAAGACACATAATGTTTGCATGTTTTTCACTTTTGAAGTCTTGCTAAAAAGTAAATATTGACATCATTTCGTCAACCACCGCAATTCACAACATAGTACTTGTGGAACAGTGCAATTTTTAATTACAATTTACATCACACGAATCGTGTTTGCTATATAGAAATGTATCCGTCTCTATCTTGTTCTTAGTTGTAAAATGTTGCGACAGCGATATTCTTCTTCTCTTTGACTCGATGGTCAGTAAGGTAGAAAACCGAGAAGCACAAGTGCCACATGTATTTTAGAAGACATGAATCTCGTATGTACTACTGTTTAACTATCCATGAGTCATGATATACTTTCGTTTTAAGTGGAATAACAAATGAAATTCTAAAATTATGCTCAGGTAAGTTTAATTCAGTTTAATCATGGGCCGTGCTTCATTATTTGTAACTCCGATCATCGCGTATCATTAAGTAATTAAGTCCGTAGCCATATCCGTATCCTTGGTGGTGGTGGCTGGCGCTGCGGATCTGTCTCGGGAGCTGGGGAGCGCCCGTCTCGTCGGCAGGTGCGACCACCTTGAGCGATGCGCTTGCCATAGCCAAGATGGCACAGACAATCACGGCGAAGAACGCGAACTGTAAGTAAATTATCATTTTAGTTCAATTTTAAAATATCTGCGAAAGAACGAAGTTAAGGGCTTATTATTTAAATATGTACCGTGGAGTTGAGTTCTTCTATGTATGTAGTAGCGACCGGACCCTGCTTCATACAGTTTTTACGTCTTGCCAATACATGGAGATTAATTTACTACGTGTTAGTTGAATATAAATGTTATAACACGCATAAACCTTCCCGAATAAATTCTATAAATGATTGTGAAAACCGCATCAATATAGGTTGCGAAGTTAAGAAGAACAATGCGGTCACACAGACGGACACCAAAAGTGACATAAACAATGATTGTGGTAGGTACTCTGTTTTATAGGTTTGCCACATTCCCAATCATAGAATACGATTAAGTCATAGATGAATATGTTTGAGTAATTATGGTAACTTTTTTGGGATCATTCTGGTAAAAATCAGTGGCAGCTAAAAAGAAAAGAAAGTCGGGAGAACAACCAAAATATGTACACATGCAGATTAAAAGTGTGAAAATTAAATTCAAACAATATTTAAAATGGTTTAGGTTACTTTTATGAATAATTTTATTTTATAATACTCATTAAATTATGCACCTTACTAGAAAGTTTTCTACATTTTTACTTATGTATTTCATTGTGCGTTGATTTTGTTAGTTCTCGTTGAACAATATTAGTTAGGTATAAATGGTTGGCCTTTATATATCAAAACCAAAAGGTCAGTAGAACCGGTGTATTTTTATTTCTAAATGAAAAATACCAACCGAAAATCATGGACTTGACCACAAAATCAAGTAATAGGTACTCGTTTTTTTTTTAAATGAAAAAACGACCTAGTATGCAGATTCCTAAGACAGTTCCAGTAGCTGCAATGGAGTGGGATTTCGGTAAACATATTAATATATTAAAATACTGTATAGTTTGTTGATTTAGTATCGATAGGTAAGTATATTTGTATGCAAATATTATTGAAGAGTGCATTTGTATTATTATGTAGCTATGCAAGCAAGTTATTTAAGGTTGACAGGCGCATATATTGAATCTCCATTAAAACGTTAATGATATACTATCTTAGTTTTATTAGGTTACCAGATTTAGTACACTTGCGTGCAATAAAATTGAGATTTTGTTTTCTTCGATTTAAAACAAGAAAATTCAACTATTTTAATGTTTTAGTTTAATTTTTGTTAACAATAACCTAATATGTTGTGTACGAAATTGTATGAAATCGTCTGTGAAAAAAAACCAAATCATATTCATTCGTTTTGGAGAAATTCCCGAGCTTAAAAATATACGAGTCGAATAAAGAACCTCCCTTTTGTAAGTCGGTTATAAATTGAAGTTAAATTATCAATAATCGAACAGTTATTAACACAAAATAAAAGATTTTGTTAAAAAACTGACAAAAAAAAACACGCAATTTTCCGAGCATTTGTGAGTGACAAAGACATCTGAAGAATCGAGTCGATCTTATCAAGAATACAACTTTTACCCAAGTATACGTTAAATATATTTTATATTACTTACCTTTACAATACAATGCAATTTAAAATAATCAAAATATATGTCGGATCAGGGGTGGCCGAGATGCGAAACATCGGGTCTTCTTCACGATCCGACACATTTTAGTGTGGGCACTGTAGTGGGTACTCGAACGAAAAGATAATTCGAATTAAAAATAACTTTAATACACTGGCTAACGAAATACTATACTAATATTGACGGCACAGTTGGCGCAGTGGTTGTGCGATCGGCTGCTGCGCTGCGTGTCGCGGGTTCGATTCCCGCACGGAACAAATATTTGTATGACCTACAAATAGTTGTTCCGGGTCTGGGTGTCTTGTGTATGTGAGGTTTCATGTTTGTGAACGCACCCACGATACAGGAGTAATTTCTAGTGTGGGCAACGTTTAAAAAAAAAAAAAAACACGTGCAACGGAAACAGACACGTGCGTTGGTACTGAGCGTTTGCCAAAACTGTCCAAACTCGACCGCCAGTCCCCACTGCATCCCCTCTACCGACGATGTTGTCCAAGCGGTAGGGCTCGCTTGCGTTTCCGATCACATGATCATTCGTTTCTGAATCAAATTGTTAGATGGCGCTGCTCGCTGTACTGTGGTGCCATCCATCCACGACACGGCCATCCCTGTGGACAAACTATGCTCAGAGAGTAAAATAGCTCGGCTATCCTGCCAAAACCTAATAACTAAGGTATCTTGGCTATCCTGCCAATACCTAATAACTACGGTAGCTCGGCTATCCTGCCATACAATCTTAAAACGAATAAAATTAAGATCGTAAAACTTAAAATCATTACAAATTCAACAGTCTTACTAGGGATTACAAACCAAATCATCAGGTCAAGTCGCAACGATTAACAGGTTCAAGTTTTAAAATGGGATCTCTGAAAAGTCAGTCAGTCAATCGATTGAATTTTTTGCCAGTCTGTCCATCGACTAGCCATTCTATTTAGAAAGCGCCAGTCCTTCGGCGAGTGCCAGTCCTTCGGCGAGTGCCAGTCCTTCGGCGAGTGCCAGTCCTTCGGCGAGTGCCAGTCCTTCGGCAAGTGCCAGTCCTTCGGCGAGTGCAGTTCCTTCGGCGAGTGCCAGTCCTTCGGCGAGTGCCAGTCCTTCGGCGAGTGCCAGTCCTTCGGCGAGTGCCAGTCCTTCGGCGAGTGCCAGTCCATCGGCGAGTGCCAGTCCATCGGCTTAGTAGCAACTTATCAGCATAGGCTTACCATCACAGCTGCGCAAATGCTACCCCTAGCAAAGGGTACACAGACATAATTGATGTGTAATTTGCTATTTTAACTTTTTTTTTCTTTTAATGTTTTTTTTCTATTTACGTACCTTTTTATCTAAACAATGACATGTATATATTTACTGTATAAAGTATAATATTGTTTTAATTTTTGTGAATGTTAGGACTATGTGGGTCATTGCATTTTTTTTTCTTCTTTTAATGATGATGGTCTGGCTGTTTGAGTACTTTACGCGGCCTCCCCAAATGTCCTTTCTTTTGTATTGTTCATCGGATCGTTGAGCTCCTTAGTTCTGAGTTGAGCTGCACGATGATTGACAAATGCGTGCACTGACTGGACAGGTCCACTCAAATCCGTGTGGTTCTTTCCTCAAAAGACCATTTCAGACACCAGTCTACATAGTCCTCATATGATATGACCAAGATTATTTTCATATTTTATTTACACTTTGACATTGATGCACTTTATATAGGCAATGACATTTACTTTGTAAAGGATTATACAATTTTAATTATTGTGAATGTGAAGATATTGTGGATTTGTTGTTTTTTTTATGCATTTTTTTTTAATTATTAGTTTTAATCATGGTCTGGCAGTGTGAGTAATTTATGCGGCCTACCCAAATGTCCTTTGCTTTGGTAATGTTCGTCGAATCGTTTAGCTCCTTTAGTTCTGTGTTGAGCTGCATGACAACTGACAAATGCGTGCACTGACTGGACAGGTCCACTCATTCTGTGTAGTTCTTTCCTCAAAAGACCATTTCAGATATCAATCCACATGGTCTTCACATGACCTGACCAAGATTATGTCTGGACTTTAAAAGAGACTGTGACCTCTGAGTTTGTTTCGTCGTTTCTTCTCAGAGTAGTCAGATAGGAAATGCCGATCTCATCTAGTTTTAAAAATATGATTGACGAGTAAAAGTGTTTGTACAAACCTATTTACAGAAATAAAATCATTTATCATTTCTCATTTCATTTATCATTTACAAGCTCCGGTACAATATGAAATAGTATCTCTAAGCGCAGATTGTTAATTAGAGTCTCAGATAAAACTTGTAAGGTAGTTTGCACACTACCGTGACCAATGCCCATTAAATGACAATGCCAGATCCTGCCCCAGCTATTTACAGGAAATGTCAATTAATGAAAATAAATGTAATGATTAAAGGATAATACATTGTTTTATAGTAGAACTTGCCGATTACAAATCAATGATAAAGGAATTAAACCCCAGTATTTCCCATTGCGGTACTTATTGCGCATGATACACAACAAAAAATAGTTTTAAATACCTGTAAAACAAAAACTCATATTACGATTATAATCATTATGATAATGCGTAGCCTAGATGTTGCTTAAATCGCTTTTTAACTATTATACTCGTAAACTGCACCTAACCTATTATCAATGTCATTATTGTCAGAAACCGCAAGTTCTACAGGCATTAGGACAAATGTTTAGTTAACAGTAAAAATAAGCTTTAGGATGCTGCATTTTACAGCTTTGTAAATGACTTTTTGATTTGAGTGGGGCAAAGTTCTATAGAGTTTCTGGCATTGTCCTTTACAATATTATTTACACGCTTGCCACTGAACTTTGACGCAACACCATCCTTGATGAGAGATCATTCGGCACCAGAGTCGTAATAAAATGGATATGACTCACCAGTATTTATCAGTGACGGGCTATGATTGCTTACATAGCAAACTTCAACGCGTCGTTCGCTTCTCGCCGCTGCTGCAGGCGCTGGCCCGGAACCGCCTGGTTCCCCTATCGTGATGGCGCCTCCCCCACTGCTTCGTGGAGATCTCGAAGAAAAATGTCCGGTGTAGTACACCAGGCACGTGTACATCACAGTACACGCACGTGCATCTACATCCGGCTTATCCGGATCGAATTTGGGCAAGGAGGTATGCTTGGTACCTGTCGGACCCTTGATGGCTTCTATAAGGGACATCATATTCTGATTTTGAACCGTCAGCAGCGTACGAACTAAATTCTCGTCACACCATGACGTCATCGCTGCATTCTCCATATTTTCTTCAGCTCGAGTGTATCCCAATTCTAATATCGGATCAGGGGTTGCCGAGATGCGAAACATCGGGTCTTCTTCACGATCCGACACATTTTAGTGTGGGCACTTAGTGGGTACTCGAACGAAAAGATAATTCGAATTAAAAATAACTATAATACACTGGCTAACGAAATAAACACGTGCAAAGGAAACAGACACGTGCGTTGGTACTGATTTATTTATTATTAGTTTGCCAAGACTGTCCAAACTCGACCGTATTCTGTTGACTTTCAGTATACTATAGTGTACTCTGTGCTGTTGACTGTCGCAACACTCGATTCTCTCCGCCAGTCCCCACTGCATCCCCTCTACCGACGATCGTGTCAAAGCGGTAGGGCTCGCTTGCGTTTCCGATCACATGATCATTCGTTTCTGAATCAAATTGTTAGATGGCGCTGTTCGCTGTACTGTGGTGCCATCCATCCACGACATATACATTAACATTTTTGAGGTATCGTCTCTCAAATAGGTGGCCCAATTTTGTTGCACGCAAGTTTATTACAAATTGTATGTAGTGAATCCAGCCTGCGGTCTGTTCGTCCATCTGTCTGCCAGCGGGCTGTATCTCATGATTCTCATGAACCGTAATTAAGTAAACAGTTGAAAACTATGGCTGATATCACAACAAATAAAAAAAATACAAGATTAAAATTGAAACAACTAGTAAGACTATCTTAAAAACTGTAAAACAGAAACAGTCATCAATCTTGGTAAGATTGTAGTGCATAGTACAGTTAAATAACAAATACTGAAAGGGGCTAACTGTACAGTGGTTTTGGTGGTACGGAACTCTTAAGTTTGAGAGCCCGACGTTATGTATAAGTATGAAACTAACGGTTTTCAAATTTCAAATCTAGAGTAGATTTGAAATTTGAAAACCGTTAGTTTCGTTCGTTCGCTTCTCGCCGCTGCTGCAGGCGCTGGCCCGGAACCGCCTGGTTCCCCTATCGTGATGGCGCCTCCCCCACTGCTTCGTGGAGATCTCGAAGAAAAATGTCCGGTGTAGTACACCAGGCACGTGTACATCACAGTACACGCACGTGCATCTACATCCGGCTTATCCGGATCGAATTTGGGCAAGGAGGTATGCTTGGTACCTGTCGGACCCTTGATGGCTTCTATAAGGGACATCATATTCTGATTTTGAACCGTCAGCAGCGTACGAACTAAATTCTCGTCACACCATGACGTCATCGCTGCATTCTCCATATTTTCTTCAGCTCGAGTGTATCCCAATTCTAATATCGGATCAGGGGTTGCCGAGATGCGAAACATCGGGTCTTCTTCACGATCCGACACATTTTAGTGTGGGCACTTAGTGGGTACTCGAACGAAAAGATAATTCGAATTAAAAATAACTATAATACACTGGCTAACGAAATAAACACGTGCAAAGGAAACAGACACGTGCGTTGGTACTGATTTATTTATTATTAGTTTGCCAAGACTGTCCAAACTCGACCGTATTCTGTTGACTTTCAGTATACTATAGTGTACTCTGTGCTGTTGACTGTCGCAACACTCGATTCTCTCCGCCAGTCCCCACTGCATCCCCTCTACCGACGATCGTGTCAAAGCGGTAGGGCTCGCTTGCGTTTCCGATCACATGATCATTCGTTTCTGAATCAAATTGTTAGATGGCGCTGTTCGCTGTACTGTGGTGCCATCCATCCACGACATATACATTAACATTTTTGAGGTATCGTCTCTCAAATAGGTGGCCCAATTTTGTTGCACGCAAGTTTATTACAAATTGTATGTAGTGAATCCAGCCTGCGGTCTGTTCGTCCATCTGTCTGCCAGCGGGCTGTATCTCATGATTCTCATGAACCGTAATTAAGTAAACAGTTGAAAACTATGGCTGATATCACAACAAATAAAAAAAATACAAGATTAAAATTGAAACAACTAGTAAGACTATCTTAAAAACTGTAAAACAGAAACAGTCATCAATCTTGGTAAGATTGTAGTGCATAGTACAGTTAAATAACAAATACTGAAAGGGGCTAACTGTACAGTGGTTTTGGTGGTACGGAACTCTTAAGTTTGAGAGCCCGACGTTATGTATAAGTATGAAACTAACGGTTTTCAAATTTCAAATCTACTCTTTAATAATAAATACAATAACGCTTGATGTATGAACTAAGTTATTTTAAACTGGAGGAATGTGGTTAGTGTAAGTGTAACAAAAGTTTTGATTATGAATTTTTATAAAGACGGGTGAAGTGTTCTTCTCCTATCTAGTGGTGTAGTGTTGTCTGTCTAGTGTTGTATCCTTAACACGGGCTGAATTCTAGCCTATCTAGGCTAGAATTTAACCTGTGTTAAGGGGAAACAGTGCCGGTCCCCTTATTGACGGATTATAATATAAATAATGTGTTTAAAAGTTTAAAATCTATAGTTTGAAACCTTATCAGGACATAAGTGTAGTTACTGTACATTCGTTATCTATAACAAATAAATAGGTTTCATTTCATACACTTATGTCACTATCAATTTACAGGAAAAATACAAAACAATACAAAAACGGGATAAAAGACAATAAATTTACCAAAATTATAAACATAAACACAATCAATATCAAAATTATTATAAAATCAAAATAGAATCAAAAACAATATGAAAATCAAATTTCAAATTATATTATATTATTATTTATTATTATAGTATGTGTTTGTGCGTCTGTTTAGGTGTATTGTGTTAAGTGTGTATGTGTGTGCATGTGAGTGTGAGCGTGAGTATTTGTGTGTGATGATTACGTATGGAGGAATAATTCAGTGTCATCATAATTGAGGTCCAAAAGGAGTGTCCGTACAGTTTTTTAACAATTGTAAAGTGCAAGATATAAAGAGAATCGTTTTACGAAAGAGGTACGTGGGGGTGGAATAGTGCAGATTAAGTCTTTCCGACGTTTAGAGATATCCCTGTATGGTGTTCTGGAATGTTGAAGTAAAACTATATGTAAAATATACTGTTGTCGAATATATAGGATTAATAAAGTTCGGTCGTTGGAAATAAGATAGGGCGAAAGGTGGCAACTTTAATTATGGCTCTGTGAGCGATCTCTATATGCTTCATCACTGTCTTTGCAGGGAGCTGCAAAGACAGTGATGAAGCCTATAGAGCCCCAGCAGGAAATACAGTAGGTGACAAGTGATTGGCAAAGAACGAAGTATACATTCCGGATAACTGAAGCGTGTGCTACATGTCGCAGTGTTTTAAAAATTTAAATAAGTTTCCGTACGCGGCCGGATAGGGTACTAATATGTGATTTGAAATTTAAGTGTTGGTCAATGAAGATACCAAGATATTTCATTTGATCTACTTGAGTAAGAGATGGGCACTGGCAGGCCTGCTGCGACATACCACTACACGAGTGAGCTTTTAGGGTCATAGATAGTGACCTTATTGGTGATGAACCGTTTCCTTAGAAAGGTCACGGGTGCCCCCTACAATGTCCGTAATATAGTTCTCCACGTCGACCTTAAAATGCCAACCACAAACCAGCTTCAACAGCAACCAGTTCGCTTATCGCTTATCTAAGCGGTTCATCGACTCTGGCATCAAACACGCAAATCCCCGGATTTCAGCGGCCGCCCGCTATACTCCCTCGCGCATTAGCCATATTCGCCGAGGCATACCTTTTTCCCCCACGACGACGCCACTACCCTCCTCCAGGAGAGCAGTAAGGCAACTAGCACTCTACACAAGCCCAAAACCCGCCGTCCTACCGTCCTCGCCGCCGCGGCCTCCCGCAACGCCCAAACTCACGCCCTCCCGAAGATCCTCTCCCGAAGATGCGCCTACAACGAGCCTCTCGCAATATGTTGTGTGGCCAAACCTTTTTGGAAGCAGTAATCATCACTTATGTGTGATTGTTTTATAATGCCGATTTAGATAGGCTTTATAGCATGTTTTGATTTAGATGACCTGTGAGTATTTACGGATCTGTCTTCCATATGTGGTGCACAAGTTACGGGTAAAATTCGTCAAAAGTCGAGTGTCAGTGCTCAGTGTCAAATAAACTGGAAGGCCTTCTCTGCTTCCCTAGAATCGAACGCAAATGACAAATATCTGTCAGGGTACGGATTAGGAGATGGACACGTAATACAAGAGAAAATAGTGTTAATTAATAGCGAAATTTCGCTATGCTGGAATTAATGATAATTGAGTATTGATAGGGTCACTGGCTGTCCCTTGTAACATGGGACCGCAGGTTTGCACGATGGATGAAGGCAGTTAAAGCAACGATATTTAAAGCTTATAACAGTCCTTCACCTGCAGCCTGTGGGTCGACTTCAGTCAGTGGGCATACAGCGAGCTACGCGTCCTATAAAATAATGTACTGAGAGTACTGCTGCTGCTGCCGTGCCGTGGCGTTTTAATGCGACAAGGATGTTTTCAGACCATTGACGGTTTTGACGCGTGTTCGCCGCAGCAAAAACTGTATGCTCAGTGTATTCCCAGATTGGTGGGATTCACCGATGTTGCGGAGGTGGGTGTAGCTCCATGCTGAATTTTAATTTTATGTTAATCTGTGTGTAGATACACGCAGACCTTTTTGGTTTCGGGTTGGAAAATCCTCATTGACGTCCCCCGCCCCGGGGAGGGTGGGGGGGTCTGTCGGACTCTTACCGACTAAAAACCAATCCGGTGTTCCCTCACTCGCGCCACCACACACCTACGCCGGGGTCGCGGGAACACATAATTCTTCCGCAACCCCGGCTGGAGCCGGCCCCGTCTTGGGCGGGAGTGAGGTATACTCCCCCCGCAACGTCTGTGAACGGCGCGCGTGGAACACTACGCGCGCCGCCTTCTCGGGTCCTGATGCTGGGGAGCGACGGATGTCCCCGAATCCGTCGCCCCTGGACCCATTTAGGGGGGCCGGAAGAGGGCGTTGTCCGCCCTCCTCCGACGCCCGGTGCGTCTGCTGCGGGCCGGGTCAAGAGTCGAGATCTCTCTCTGCCTTTCTGCAGCCTCCTTCTGCGAGATGACGTTTCGCAAAAGGAGACCACTGCGTCCCAGGACTCTGCGCCGCCGACCATCGCGTTCACGACGGCCGGCAGCGACAGGTCGTTGCCTACTTCGGTGATGAGGGCACGGCGCGGCTCCTCCCAAGCGGCACACTCTGCCAGCGTGTGCCACGCCGTGTCCTCCCGGCAGTCGACGCAGTGGTGACACCGGGCGTCCGGCTCCCTGTTTATGCGACACAGGTACTTCCCGAAGCAACCATGCCCCGAGAGCACCTGCGTCGCCCGAAACGTCAGGGAGCCGTGCCTTCTCCCGAGCCAGCGGTCGAGCACTGGCCGGATCGCCTCGATGGTGCTGAGGCCGGCGGTAGGGCGTGAAAGCCTCACCCGCCATTCCGCCACCAGGACCTCGCGGAGCTGCAACCGATGCTGCTCGATATGTTGCTGCATCGGTCGCTCGCCCCGCTCCCGCGCTGCCTCGCGCCACCGGTACAGTGACGCGTGCACCTTCGCCTCCAGGTCCCAGGGCGGTGATCCGGCCAGTGCACAACCCGCCTCGAAGGAGATCGTGCGATACCCCCGAATGACTCTGACGGCCATCGCCCGCTGCGGCTTGCGAAGGAAACAACAACTTGGGGACCTAACTTAACCTAACACAAGACGATAAGAAAAAATGTAAATAACCATACAGATTTTGTCTGCAAATTAAAATATTCTATGCTATTTGCTCTTTAAGTATTTTACACTCGGACGGGACACGGACGCCGCACGGTGTAGTGTCGTGAAGTTTTGTCGGTGGTCCGTGGCACTACTCGCGCCCTCCGTCTAGGATGAATTATACCTGAAAACCTTAGGTCCCTTTGCTACAGTATAATACCTAAAGAGGTACATGATTATTAATTAAGGCTCACAAACAGGCGGATCGCGAATCTAGTAGAACAATTCCTATGAAAACATCATGGAAATTATTATACAAACTTCGCGTCGCGCTGTCGCGTCGCACCTGCCTAACTTTAAACTCGTTTTTCTTATTCTTAAATTACTTCACTGGTAAATAACAAAGAATGTAATCAAATCTTCGAAGTCAATAACCTTATTGTACGTGTTCCAAAGGTCTCCGACTCTAGACTCTAGGTTTCGGGATATTTCAAATATTCAAATCAAATTATAGTTTACGATAAAATTAATCACACTAGCAATTCACACACTGCAGGTACACGACACAACTGTACGGAACGTGCGACAGTTAAGAACCGTGTTCACTGCTTGACCGTCACCGAACTGGAGTAAAAATGTTCTGTGTCACCGACTAAAATCTGTTATAAGTTTGTCAGCGCCACCTGGCGGCGCTCGACAGAGTATACAACATAACGCTCTACCGTCCCGATTAGTCAAACGATTGACTAAACGTATTTCCGACAGGTATACAGGGTGTCCCGTAAGTCAACGTCAAGCCGGAGTCGGTTCATAATAGTTAAAAGAAAAATGTTCTTTTTTTAAGTTAAAATTTGTAGCAACAGGAGTTTAAAGCCCGTCACAGGCTGTGGGATTGTCTCGTTTTTATTAAAATAATGCCCGTAATTTTTATAACACCGAACAAAGATTTATTTTTATTTTTCTGTTAACTATTATGACTTGAACTAACACCCGATTCCAGCTTGATGTCGACTTAAGGAACACCCTGTATATAATAACTATCGTTCGTGTGAAGTGAAGAAAAAACAACTCTAAATTGTCTTTTTAGAGTTGTTTTCTTTTCTATTTCACTTTCGTAAAACCTTTAAAAAACAAAATCAATAAGTACAACTGCCACTTGAAGGAATAAGTGCGTAAACCAATCCCAAAAACGTAGAATAACATGGGAAACTTCGTTGTATTAACGGTGTCAATTGTTATATTATTATATGTTATGTCAAGATTTGAAAATGTCAATAAACGCTGGCTAAAATGCATAATAACTGTCTTACTTAAATTAAATTTTAAATTATTATTGTCTAACCATTGTATGTGAAATGGCATATAGTCGGAATTGACCCTGCATTTAAAGTAAGAAAGAAAAAGTATGTTTACGTATAAGTATGTATGCACAGGAATACGCAGTCAGCAGTACACAGTCTGATACGCAGTATCACCAACTAAACTAAACACATTCTTAAAACATAAAAATTAACAAAACAAAAGTAAAATAAAAATAAACACAAAGTCTTGTACGACCAAAAGGCCCTATCTCAGCATAATGCTGCGACACTTATAAATTAGTGTCACAGCGCTGATAGGGCCCGCTGTGATGTCACAGAATTCAAGCGCTTACCATGAAAATCATTATCCAATTTATTAAAAGACGGGAATGCGCAATATTGGCGTCATTATTTATACGATTAGAAATGTATCATCCTTGATAGAGCCACTTACAATGAAGAAAGCGGTTATGAAAGCAGTACGGCCATGAAACAACCACTCTTCTCGAAATCTAAATAAGTGTCAACGTCAGCATGGACGGTTGCCATTCATAAAACACTTCGAAGTAATTCTTGTAAATTGCTACAATTTGCTACCTATTGTTTAATAATTCCTTACTATGTATTTAAAAAATTAACCACCATTTGAGGTGACCCGCCATCCAGACGTCAGGATAGCCGGTCACCTCAAATGGTGGTTTAAACACATTACAGGGAATTCGAGAAATGTTCTTTGATAAATAATTGCCACCTAAATTCTACCTACAAAGGATATAATACCTTTAAAGGATAAAAAAAATGTTAACAAACGAAGTTAATTATGCCTGAAGATGCCTGCAAAAATAAAGTGGGAAACAACCGTACTGTCAACATACGTAGCGATTGTCAAGCAGGCGCTATTTGAGTCTCAACGGGGTAAAAGTTTCAAATCTGCGCTATCACAAAATAATGCTTAATGTTTTATTTAAAGTAATATAAATAAATAAACAATTAATGTTTTATACCTGCTATACCTTCATTGGTTAAAATATATATAACAACGATTTAAATCATTGAAGTCAATAGGGGGACGCGCGGTTGGGTAAGTGCACCGGACATTAGTTTCTTTGAAACCTATAGAGAAGTTGGCCAAATTGTCATCTAGCACCTCAATCAAAATCAATGCAACTTTTAACATTCGAAAATACTCGTCCTATGTCGCACTTCCCCCAACTTATCTTACCAAGTAATGGGCCATTTTCATAGACACTTTCTACACTTCATCTTAATAATTACTGACCGTTGTACGGTAGCCACACATTTTTTTAAATGTTAAGAGTCACAAGTGGAGTGTCTCTATGTAAATGATTTGCAAAATCAGTTACGTGTACAAACAATGTCATATAATCCTGTCTCGTAATTGCTTCAAAGTCTATATTGTCGCGGAAAAAAACGTACCATTAAAGATTGTCTTGAAGAAATCAAGACAAGCATACTTCAGTTTTAATAGCAAAGCTAACAGCTTCTTTTGCTTTATAATTAAATAAAACCCACATAAGTTCGTCAAACCCACCTAGTACTGGAATAGGATCACCGTGATGCTTATAATCAACGACGACAACAACGCGGGCACGCAGCGCTGCGGTAGCTACCTACAATCATGACAGAAATGTCCGAGAGATAAAATATAGAATAGAAAGCGATTATCCCGTGAATACGTGATTGTCGCGATCAGAATATCCATAGCTATCCTATATATCGATGAAAGCCTGAGTATACATGTCGGCACGTCATTCTCATGTCACCTGTTCTTCAAAATTGTACTTATTCACATACAGACTGAAATTATTTCAAAACTTTCGGCGGAAGACTTGTCTACTATGCGAAATGTGTGTAATACATCTCCTACCCCTTCATCGTATACGGACAAAGAGTTAATATGAATTTGAACTTGTTGTGATCGATGGGAGTGATTTTTGATTATATTTTAGCAGTAACTATAACATAAAATCAACTTCCTGACATAAAAATTTCAATCACACAAAAACAGACTTTCAATCAGCATGTTAAGCGTCCTGCTCTAAAATATCAGCAGCCTTCATAGTCGAAACGAACCAAAATATAGAGTTCAGTTGATATTTTAGTCAGGATTCTATGCTTTAGTTACTGTTCTGAGAGTACCGCAGTCGCAAAGGTCAAAATTTAGCAACAGCGACATTCTTCTTCTCTTGTACTCGATGGTCAATAAGTTAAAAACACGACAAGCACAAGTGCCACATGTACTGTAGAAGACATGAATCTCGTATGTACTACTGTTTAGCTATCATGATAATTTTATTTTCAGTTTAAGAGGATTAACAAATTAAATTCAAAAATAATGCTCAGGTAAGTTTAATTCAGTTTAATCATGGACCGTGCTTCGTTATTTGTAACTCCGACCGTCGCGTATCATTAAGTAATTAACGTCCGTAGCCATATCCGTATCCTTGGTGGTGGTGGCTGGCGCTGCGGATCTGCCTCGGGAGCTGGGGAGCGCCTGTCTCGTCGGCAGGTACACCACGGACCGATGCGCTTGCCAAAGCCAAGATGGCACAGATTATCACAGCGAAGAACGCGAACTGTAAGTAAATTATCATTTTAGCTTATTTTTCTAGTATCTGCGAAAGCACGAAGTTAAGGGCTTATTATTTAAATTTGTACCGTGGGGTTTGAAAATTTGATTGTTCTTTTGTATGTACTAGCGACCCGCCCCTACTTCACACAGTTTTTACGTCTTGTCAATACATGGAGATTAATTTACTATGTGTTAGTTAAATATGAATGTATTATACGCATAAACCTTTCGAAATAAATTCTTTAAATGACGATGGAAACCGCATCAATATAGTTTGCGATGTTAAAAAGACCAACGCGGTCGTCTCACATACGTACCCAAAAAGTGACTTGTAATAATAGATTCAATAGTAATTGTGGTAGGTACTCTGTACTCGTACAATACGATACATTTTTAGACGAATGAGATGTTTGCATAATTATGGTAACTTTTTTGGGATTTTTCTGGTAAGCATCAGTGGCAGTTAAAAACAAAAGAAAGTCGGAGAGCAACCAAAATATGTACGACATACAGATTAAAAATTTTGAAAATTTATATTCACACATTTACTAGATTTATTTTTCATTTAAAATTGTTAATGTTACTTTTATTAAGACTTTTATTTTATAATATTTATTAAAATTACACACCTTCATAGATAATATTAAATAAACATTTTTACTTACGAGTTTCATTGTGGGTTGATTTTGTAAGTTCTCGTTGAACAATATTGGTTTGGTACACATGGTTGGCCTTTATATATCAAAACCAAAAGGTCAGTAGAACCGGTGTATTTTATTTTTCTAAAAGAAAACCTAGAACATTATCTACTCAGCATGTTATACAGCATGTAACAAAAACCCTGTCCGATCCAATAAAGGAGTATTCTTGGTTTACATACGTACTAGAAAAAATTGTTAAAAGAGTAACTCATAAAAACCAAAAGTTATTGATTTTTTATTTTTATGAACCTTGCGAAATTTAACATAAAAAATGGTAAATTTTCAATAAATGACAACACTCCACCGGTCAGCAAAATCTTTTCATTTTTATCTATTTTTGTTTCAAAGGACACCGCCCTGCACTAGCCGCGCTGTAGGCACTCTTTTAACGAGTCCTCGACCCTTTGATGTAGCCGACTAGTTGCCTACTGGCACGCTATTTGTTTGTTGCCAGTCTCACGTGGAGATAGCTTGCGATCAGATGTCCGTACGTATCACGTGCCGCTATCGTATCGCGAACAATGTCGTATTCCAATCAGGAATATTTGAATATGTTGATTTTTATTTATGGGGTCGTGCTAAGCAAATCGTTTTTAAAAGTGAGTGTGATTCGGAAATCGACGTAAGAGCTTGATTGTGGAAGCTTTCGACTCGCTCAAATCGTACACAAGTGCGCTGCGTATGCTGCATTTGCACGTACTCTTGTGCAAATTTAATAAAAAGGTGTCGAATGTGTATTAATGTTGTAGGTAGACAGGTGGAACACGATCGCCGAGGTATGGAACAAGTAAATGTTTTAATAAACTGATATCTACAGTCGGTAAATTGCCAAAAGCACATAACATTAATTCAATAATAATTGTTTCTTGACAACAGAAGGTCAGAAATCAGGGTCACTCTGCGTCTATGCATACAATAAAATATCAGCTGATATCTACGCATAGGCATAACGTAGGTTTCTTTAGTCCAAGTTTGTTTGACGGCATGTGACAAAGCACCGCGTCGCTCAGGCGGCTTCTTTGACACGAAACTGTAGGTGGACTTTGTCGAGCGATCAGTGTTTTGGATTTGGTATGATTATTTTAATTTTTTAAATTAATTATTTTCATTTGGGTAAAATTATAATCTCGTATCCATTAAATGATTACGTATTTGTGAACGCAGTACGATGCCAAATAATACCCTTCAGGATCGGACAGGGTTTTCGTTACATGCTGTATACAGGTTTATTAGGAAAACAATAATAAAAATACCTACAGAAAATCATGGACTTGACCACAAAATCAAGTAACAGGTAAGTACTCGTTTTTTATTGTTTGTTTGTTGTTTTTATTGATTTATGGAGAAACGACCTAGAATGCAGGTTCCTATGACAGTTCTAATAGCTGCAATGGAGTGAGATTTCGCTATACTTACTATAAGACTGTATAGTTTGTTGATTAAGTAAGTATTTTTATATGCAAATATAATTGTACAGTGCATTTGTATTATTATGTAGCTATGCAAGCAAGTTACTTCAGGTTGACAGGCGCATGTAATAAAGCTCCATTAAAACTTTAATGAAATTTTATCTCAGTTTTTAGGCAATCGATTTAGTAAAAAAAACTCTATCAATAGGTAAGTTTCTATAGAAAGAAAGAAAATGCGTTTATTGGCATTACAACACAAAACATTTACACCTTAAATATAGTACATTTTCTTACATTATAATTATTATGATACTTAAAACTATAAAAACAGAAAACCAGTAAAGGAATGCCAAAAGGGCCTCAGCTCAACATAATGTCAGATGACAACACAAGGTGACATCTGACGCTGGTTTCCAGCTGCAACCCACGAGTGCCGTACGCCAGAATACTAAAACACAGAGAAGTGTGTGTCCGTTTTAATGACATACGTGTGTGTGTGTGTGTTGAGTTTGGGTTAGGATCAATGAAATACTAAAATAAATGCCCAGTTTCTGCGTATTTCCTTCTTCTTCTTCTTGGTCGCTTACTTCATTACTGAAGGTCGTGGCCCTGAAAAGCCTTCGTAGCTTTATGAACGATATTCTTCCACTTCGTTCGGTTCTCAGCTTCTCTCAGGGCGCGCGGGCGGTCCTGACAGAGTCCCGTGAGGGCGGTTACTTGGTCTGTCCAACGATTAGGTGACCGGCCGCGAGGTCTTTTCCCATCTACCTGCCCATTACCACCAATTTTTCAAGGTTATCTGGTTCCCGACGGGCAATGTGACCAAAGTAACCGAGAATCCTTTGGTAACAGGGGATCTACTCTCTTACTCCGTCAACGACGATACGGGTCCGTCCGAAAGTAGTTCGAAACTAAGCACTAAACCCTACTCCCGATTGATTTCGGATTCATGAGTTTCAAACGGAATCATAGACAATATTTGTGAATGAATGACGCATGACGATAGAGCTGCGCTATTTTACCGGTCGATTACCGGTTTACTTACTTTGAAGTTTTCTAGCTTATTAAACAAAAAATAATATTGGTATTCTTAGAAAAATACCACATTTCTAACAATATAGTTTTTATTATGGCTTTAGTTAAAAGATTTAACTATTTTTGCCATTTTAATCCGTATCGTGGCCTTATCCTGTTAATACCTTTGCCCTTTTTCTTTCTGACGGCAACTTTCAAATGAAATGGCAGTTTTTTTCAAAATATTTATTTACATTAGGTGTGCTTTCATAATATTATTTATACGACGCGGTAAGTTTTCGCTAGTTAAGTAAAATGGTCCCAACCGCTCCAGCAGCAATTCATGCACAAATTGAGGCCCTCCTGGATTTTATGAGTGAGCATAATGAGTTGGTTCGCGGACTATTGAGGGGTACCGAAGGAAGAATCCGATCAAAACGGCTCTGGGAAAGCCTGTGCAACTCCCTTCGATAGATACGTGTAAGCTTACTCATCGCAGCTTTGGCCATTTGAGTCCTTCTCTTAATCTCTCTTTCGATTCCTCCCTGGTCAGTAAGTAGCGATCCGAAATTCGCTGACAAATTCTAGATCTGCGAGTTCTCCCGTTCTGGGTAGTTGACAGGTTCTGTCGATGGGCACGACTTTTGTCTTCGACTTATTTATGGTTAGTCCAACCAGTCCACTGTTGCATTCTACTCTGCGAACCAGATCAGCTAGCTCCTTTTCTGAAGATGCAAAGAGTGTAGTGTCGTCCGCATATCTCAGGTTGCTGATCTTTACTCCCCCGACAGAGACGCCTCCTTCCCAATCTTGTAAGGCTTTCCTCATTATGTATTCACCATATATGTTAAAGAGAATAGGAGAAAGAATACATCCCTGTCTTACCACCTTCTCTGGCTTGAAAGGGCCTGAGATGACGTCATTAACCCTTACCATGGATACCCCGTCCTGGTACAGATTAGCGATCAACGAGACGAGGTGTTGAAGTACGCCCATCTCTTGCAAAATGGTCCACAGGCAATCCCATCTGACGCAATCAAACGCCTTAGAGTAATTGATGAAGCACATAAATTCCGGCGTGTTGAACTCTCGACTTTTCTCAATTATTTGTCTCACATTCACAATAATTCTTTTGTGACAGGCGGGTTTTGTGAAAGGTCGAAGACCTTTCACAAAACCCGCCTGTTCACTGGGTATCTGCCACTGAAGGTATGATTGCAGTCGTCCATTAATTACATAAAGCATTATCTTGCTAGCATGAGATATAAGTCGACTGTCCGGTAGTTCCCGCACGTTCTTGTTGAGCCTATCTTGTGCAGAGGAATTATTAGGGATTATTTCCAGTCAGTACACCATCTGCCCGTTTTCCAGACTTAATTGCATAGGTCAAGCATTATCTTCACCCCTTGATCCCCTAGGTAATTAAGCTCTTCAGCAAAAATGTTGTCTCTACCGGCTGATTTATTTGATTTGAGCTTGTGCAGTGCACCTCGGTTTTCAGGTTCGAGGATGTCGGGTTCTATGCATTGCTTGTCTATAATCGAGGTACTTGGAGCGCGTGCTGCAGAGTCGGCATATAGGCTTTCACAGTATGATCTTCATCTTTCTGTAACTTGATCTATCTCGGTAAACAGTCTGCATTCTTCATTTTCTATGGCCCATGTTCTCGGCTTGAATTCTCGAGTGAAACTCTTAATTTTCAGGAAGAGATATCTTGTCTGAAATTATTGCGCATGATTTTCTATGTCCTGGCAAACTGAATTCAGGTAGTCATTATAGTCCCTGCGGCACAGACGTTGAACCTTTGCCGAAATTTCCCGGTAGTCTGCAAGCGCAGATTCAAAATTGCCTTTCAGTAGTTCCTTTCGCTCTCTGATGGCCTTCCATGTTTCTTCCGTTATCCATATCTTTCTCGGAGCATCGACTGCCTTGCTTTGGCTCTCTTTACGTGATGAAAGGATAAGATTTTTCACTCTGTTCCAATTGTCGTCGGTGTTGTTATGACAGTTAATGGCAAAATTTGCTGACTTGGTCTTAAAACATTCACTAAAGGTCTTTAGTTCTCCATGTTCTGGTCTCTTTTGTGTCGGTTGAGCCAATCGCTCAAATCTTTTTAGTTTAAGACACATTTCTGCTACTAGGAGTTTATGGTCGCTCCCGCAATTCGCTCCAGGATACGTTTTAGTGGAGCTTATGCACGATCTCCGTCTCTTGTTTACAGCAATGTAGTCTATTTGATTACGTGCTCGGTCTCCTAGCATTAAATCAAATCAAAGCCTCCTAAGGTGGTTTTGAAAGCAAGTTCACAATAGTTAGGGAGTTTTCCGCGCAGAATTGCAGCCATTTCTCGCCCCTGTCATTTCTGGTGTCGAGTCCAGATTTGCCGACTACGTCCTTTAGGTGGCCATCTTTCGAAGCGCCCCTACCTTGGCATTAAGGTCTCCTAGCAAAACTGTGATATCTCTTTTAGCCAGACTTTTTAGAGTATCGTCGACTTGGTTGTAAAATGCCTCAGCATCAGATTCTGTGTAGGTGGACGTTGGGGCATATACCACCACTATATTGACACGACATGGTTTTGTGTTGATTCTCAAGGTCAGGATCCGGTCACTTACCGGGTTATACCCTAGAACTGATTAGTTGAATTCGGGAGTCACAGACAAAGCCACACCATTCTTACTTTCACTTTCTGGACCTGAAAAGTATACAGTGTGGCCCTTTGGGATTGTATAGTATCCTGAACCTCTCATGTGAGTTTCGGTGATCCCCAAGTATTTTCAGGTCGTAATGTGCTTGCTGTTTGTCTAAAATCTCTTTTTTCCCTAGTTGGAGCATTCACCGAACATTCCAGGTTCCCAATCTTGCCTTCTGCACCACAGTGATATTCCATGGGTAGTCAGTACGTCCTGCTGCCAACGACTAACATCCGATTGATGAAGAGATATGGCCGGCGTGCCCAAGCGTTTTGAAGTCTGGATCATTTTTTCAGTTTTTGACAGTAGTCGTTGGCCGTACACCGTGTCCGCATAATTTAACTTTGATAAAACCAAACAAGCAAGACTCGCAATTCTTCACTAAGATAGGGACGGGCTTTGTATTATTGAGACTTAGACACGTGTTTATGAAAGCGAAGTTCCGCGTCCATAATAAGACCCAGATAACGTGCTTCGTAGACCCGTTCAGGCTCTCCCTTAACAGTCACACAGCCGGCACAGGGTTTAATTTCACCTAACTGGTTTTCGGTTCCCAAAAGCATATAATTGGTCTTTGCAGGGTTCAAGGCAAGCGTGTTGTCATTGGACCATTGCACTATGTTTTGAAGATCTTTATTAAGATCACTTAATGCTTGTTCATAGTCGTCCGGCTTAAATTATATATATACTGGTGTATCATAGGCATAGATATGGTACTTGCATTTATTTATATTTTAATTAAATCGGCACAGTATAAAATAAACAATACTTGCCCAAGAATCGAGCCCTGTGGAAACCTACTTCTTACTAGGCGATACCTAGAGACAACTGTTGAGCCGTCCAACCGACGTATTTCAACAAATTGCGTACAATCGCCAAGATAGCTACCAAACCATTTTATTGTGTCCTCATCAAATCCATAAAAAGCCATCTTTGACAACAATAGAGGATAACGCACGTGAAAAATCAAGAAAAACTAAAAGAGTGCACAACCCAGTCAGTCAGTAATATCATCTTTATGTTAAAACCATCGCAACCTACAGCATTCGATTTAATAGCAGTCAGTATTCTCGCAGTTTCCTTGTGTGTTGTAGGTCTCAACCTAAACATGGAAACTATGATTTCGCGCGGATTGAAAATATGCAAGCAGTAAATCACTAGCCGTATCTGCACCCGGCACATACAGAAAATGGTCACAAATTTTGTCGGGATCGTTAAAGTACAGAGGTAATTTTTATGCTCAGAGGGGAGCAGGGTAGACTTTAGATTTTTCCAAAGCGCTCCGGAGTAATTTTTTTGACTGTTGATGTTGTGTATAGTAAGCAAATTTTTCGTAAAATAGAGACTTAGAAACGAGTGACTTTAATTTTTAAAATACTCTGTGTATTCTTTATTTCTCAAATTCATCATAAATTTAACATTGTCAGGGTAATCCAAGGATGGTAACACTAGTTTTATATAGGTTCCTTCTACATCTGTTTAGCCTGATAAACCGGGTGTATACGAAGTACTAAGGTTCCTTCTGCATAATGTCGTGTAAGGTGGCGCTGGTATTTGAAACTCGTATACCTAAACACATCTACGTTGCCGTCTAATTGATGGTTCATAAAACTGCTAACATACATCTGCAGGGATTAGGGATCTCGATGTACTCTAATTACGGTGGTCAGATGAAACCAAGCTGAAAAAGCAGGTATCAGAAAGTTTTAGCATCATCATCCTCCTGTCCGTCCTTTCATATAAACTAGGGGTTTAAAAAAAATCTCTTTTATTCACTTTATAATATTACTTATAACTTATATATTTTGCTTATAAAATATTCAAGACGTACAATCACTGTACAAAATTATTTCCCTTTTTGTTTCTTATTCAATCGTAGTGTTTAGGCAGTTTAGGTTGGTTTTCATTTGGGGGATTAGTAATAAACAGAAACAAAGTCCATTTTATACGCTCTGCATATTGACACTAAAAATCAACTCCTTCTAAATAGTGGACTGTATAAATATGTAGTTAGCAATAGCTAGGTAGGCACACACGCATACATTGATAGGTACATACCCAACATGTTAGAATCATTTGGACATTCCGCCCACCAAAGAACATAGTTCTTTAGTCACCATTATACTTAACATCTAGCTTTGTACATAAAAACAACCTTAGAGGTCACTATTACGTAAACTACACTAAATAACTTAGAAATGGTGAGTTCTACAAACAAACAAAAAACCAAATGACTTTTTACAATAAAATAACAGATGCAATTACCTGACACAAAACATTACTTATGAACTCAAAAGTGGTGGTAAGTTATAATACCTAATACACGATAGCCAGAAAAACAAAATCATTAGATCTGAGTACATATATTATAAAAATTATAAGTATCTATCAACCAACTCCATAATTAATAGTCTTAATAAAACAAAATCGTTAAAGTAATGTCATGAAACAATTGACACAGTTTGCACAATAGGTAAATACGTCAACATCAAAAATGTTAAATAAAGAAAAGTGTAAAATTACTTAAAATAATCACCACACACAAAACAAGTACATAGTTTTTATTTAGTTATGACGCAAATCATACTAAGTGGACTCTTATATTCTCCTGTCTTACATTTAACTGTCACGACAAGGGTTATGTTGTCGTGACCCGTATGTTTTTGTACTATTTTACCAAGAAGCCACTTAGCTGGAGGAATGTTATCCTCTTTTACGATGACAAAATCACCAATTTCTGGTTCAGTACCTTTTAAATTCCATTTATACCTTTGGTTAAGGCTGACTTGATATTCTTTTGATCATCTATTCCAAAAGTCGTTTTTTTTTTTAGTAAGTCTCCATCTGTCTAAACCAAATTAGATTTAGAACAATCCTCATCAGCAATATTAATTAACGGCTCGCCTACCAAAAAATTACCTGGTGTCAAGGGTAAGGGGTCTTTGGGATTGTCACTGAGTAATGTTATAGGACGTGAATTTAAACATGCTTCGACTTGTGCTAGAACTGTCGCCATTTCCTTATAGGTAAGTGTAGTATTACTGACTAACTTAAGTAGATGTGTCTTTGTTATTACCATATTATAATATTCTCGTAAAGCCCCCGGCTCAGATGGAATCACCAATAGGGTATTCCAACTTTTCCCTGCCCACTTGATAATGCTACTGACCACCATCTTCAATGGTGCCCTGAGCAATAACATCTTCCCACAGGCATTTAAAGAAGCCATCGTCATCGGTATCCCGAAGCTCGGCAAGCCAAAGTGGGAGCCAACGAGTTACCGCCCAATCAGTTTGCTCAATGTCCTCGGCAAAATCTATGAGAGGCTTATTTATAAGCGCCTCAGAGACTACGCCGAGACAAAAGGCCTCATCCCCAACGAACAGTTTGGTTTTGCTCCTGCGTACAACAGGTCCACCATATCGTCGAACACATCAACTTCGGTTTCCAACGAGGTTTGATGACGGGTGCTGTTTTCTTCGACATACCGAAAGCGTTCGACAAAGTTGGGCACAACGGCTTATTATATAAGCTGTACCAACTCGGTGTGCCAGATCGTCTCGTGCTCATCTTACGGAACTTTTTGTCGAACCGCACCTTCCGTTATCGCATCGAAGGAGCGCTATCCTCCCCCCACTCCATTCGCGCAGGAGTCCCTCAGGGCTCTGTGATTTCTCCTCTCGCATTCACGCTATTCACCAGCGATATGCCCAAGTGCAGTAAGGCGCAGTTGGCTCTGTTCGCAGACGACACGGCCATTTACTACAACGGCCGCGATCCAGACTCGATATCTCGCATTCTCCAAACCCAAGTCAACAAGCTTGGCGCTTGGTTCAGAAAGTGGAGAATCGAAGTAAATCCCGACAAAAGTCAAGCGGTTCTATTGTCGAAGCCGCGTCATACCCCCTGCCCCCCTCGTCCGATCACCATGTTCAGCAAGCCGATCCCTTAGGAGAAGCGAGCCAAAAATCTAGGTGTAGTTCTCGACGAACACCTATCTTTTTCAGAGCAGATTAAGGCGGCTCGTTCGCGCGCCGCCGTCGCTCTAGGTAGACTCCACTTCGTCCTCAATGCACTTAGCAAATTGTCACTAAAGTGCAAATTGCGTATTTACACAGCGTGCATCCGCCCGATCATGACCTATGCCAGTGCAGTCTTTGCACACGCCAAGCCCCATCGCTTCAATAGAATGCAGTCCCTCTAGAATAAGTTCCTCCGTACGATAACAGGCTCCCCATGGTACGTTCGCAACGAAATCCTCCACGTTGACCTCAGGATTCCCACTTTCCGCCAGCCATTAGTCATGTCCGCCGTCCCAAGCATGTCCTCACCGATCCCGATGACCACATAACTGTCATCCAGGAGAGCAGTAGGGCCAGCAGTACAGTGCACAAACACAGACCAACATTCCGACCTCGCCGCCGAGGTCGGAATGTCGGTCTGTGTTCAACCCCGGCACCAGCCGGCCCCGTCTCGGGCGGGGGGAGTGAGGTGTACTCCCCCCGCAACGTCTGTGGTCGGCGCACGAGGAAGGTGGTGACACCGGGCGTCCGGCTCCCTGTTTATGTGACACAGGTACTTCCCGAAGCAACCATGCCCCGAGAGCACGTGCGTCGCCCGAAACGACAGGGAGCCGTGCCTCCTCCCGAGCCAGAGGTCGAGCACTGGCCGGGTCAGCGACGCCCTCAGCCGAGGTCCGTACCCCACAGGGGGTGCCCTTAGCGAGCGTTCGCTTAGTAATGTAAGAAGTTTTACGCCCCTGGCTGGAGGCTTTGAGTCCGCTTAAGGCAGCCACAGGATAGTCCGGTTAAGAAGTCACGACCTCTCAAGGTCAACTACGAGATGCCATACACAAAAAAAAAAGTTGGTTTCTGTTCGTATCTCACTAGACTTACTTTTTTTAGGTACAATAGCATTAATAGACGTTACAATACACGGGGCCCAAAAATAAACTATCTCATAACATAACAACAACGCCTGTAATCCCAGAAGGGTTAGGCAGAGGTGTACCTATAGTATACCCACATTTCGTCAGTTAGGCTTAAGTCCCATGTAATAGGGGGCGAGCCTATTGCCATCAATCGGGCACAAATCCAGACTCCGGGCCGCTACTAAGAATTTGTAGATAGAAAAACCCAATAACACTTTGCCCGACCGGGGAATCGAACCCAGGACCTCATGATCAGCAGTAGCTATTGGGACCACTAGACCAAAGAGGCAGTCAAACAACTATCTCCTTTAGTGTTATTAGTGATCGTCGGTCGTACCTTTAAACACATTAACCCATTCTAGAATTCGTAAGATATGGACATTAGGCATGTTTACGAGTTGGTATCACCTTCATGTTACTTCAAGGTTTTTTTCATTCATGATTTCATTGATCCTTTTATTAATTAAGTATTTTTTACCACGATGGGGATGACCTGGCGACTCAATCGCCCTTAAATATTTGGTATATAAAGGTGCAGAAAGAAATATATTTATCAGTGAGCTTTAAAAACTGCGACAATGAAATTCGTAAGAATTCTTACATTGAATTTATTAGAAGATTGTTTCAGTACCTATTTATTTATTTGTTTCTTGTTTTTCTGTAGTTTTCTTTTGTTTTGTTCTCAATTTACTTTTTAAGGTCCATGTAGACCTAAGAGTATAGCCGGAAATGGTAAAAGTGTGTAATAGGGCTAATTTTTTTTAGACCCATAAAAATTCGAAAAACTTTTTTTTTGTTTTATCGCTTTCGACCTCGCCCTCCGTATGTCTGTCACATTTTTATTATTATTGAACTCCGTGTGTGGCTAAGAGCTAGTGGCATGGCCAAAAAATTGGTGCAAGTAAACTTTTACTTAATTTTGAGGTAAATTAGGATACGTTTATTTTTGCATAGGTTTTGTAGTAATCTTACATGGAAGACTCTTCAAGCATATTTTCACATCAACATAACATAAACTCACGCCTTCTCCCCATGGGGGTCGGCAGAAACCACATAACGCTACGATCCTTGCATTCTCCTTTTGTTTCGTTTACCTTCATACATATGGCCCAACACGCGCGCCGGTTGCGAGTAGTACGCACCTGACCTTACTGAAGAACATCACCAATAAGGTCACTAGATGTCCTCCTAGGGCGTCCCCTCCCAGCGTTTCCACTCATATCTGCCTTGTAAATACCACACTCAATTACTCAATACTTTCACTTATTAATTAGTGTATTCTTTATTTGTAATTTTACTAATTTTTTGGAAAATTGTTGCATTAATCCTGTCTCCCACCGATAAAGAACTGTATTGTTTTACATCATCAGGAAATTCTCAGTTTTGCTATCTGGTGGGCCAGTGGTTCAGCGAAATGAAGGTGTTTCTTGTTCGACAGCTCTAGACCACGTCCTTCTCTTCTTCTTTCTCGCAATACATTTTGGTAAAAGAGAGCAATACTTACTCTAATTTTAGTTCAGTGCGTAACCAACAAATGACAACGGACAACCATCTATAGAATTCCGTAAAACATGTTTTACTGTTCCAGTTTGCTTATATCTTCGTGTTCGTGAGCGCCATGCTTGCCCTGGCGGCTGGCGAGCCGCTGGGGAGAGAGCAGCGCAGTCCTGTACCCATTCCAGACCCAGGACCTGATCCTCACGACTGGCGCCTTGGTCATAATTATTGGGGCTACGGTCTTCACGATGGTGACTACGATCATTACGGGGGTGTAGTATTTTTGGGATAAATCGTGATGAATATTCAATTTTTTTTTCTTATTTACTGGGTTTTGTTTTGTGAATATTAAGACAATGTTTGAAAATTAATTTCTACGTTTTTATACATTCAAGTAGGGATTTATTTGGAATAAATGCAACTGGTATAGTCATTTTGTGACAAAAAGTTAACTTAGTCACATAACATCAGAGTCTGATAATTAACTTCTTGTGTCAGCTAAAATTCAGCGTGGAGCTGCATCCACCTCCGCAAAATCTTTGAATCCCACTGATCTGCGAAAACACTGAGAAAACTGTTGGTGCAGCCGCGAACACGCGTCATCGGCATTCGTACTTTTTTCTAACAATGGCAGTAAAACCATCAATACTATCATCCGAAAATATCACTGACGAATTAGAACATTAGAGACAAAATTAAAAATAAAGTGTGTCTAGAAGACCTAAATCTAGAACACTACCAAACAAACCATTTTAAGCTACATAAATATATATTTATATTTAATTTTTTTAGACACGAAAAATATTAATCATTAATCATATCATTACAACAACACTATGCATAACAACAAAAGCGTAGGCTATAATGACAACAATAAAACATGGGAGAATCTGTAGCCGAAGTAGGTGAAAAACCTGTATCTTGTCATACAGCGCCATACCTCTCTGATCGGCCTAGAAAACATTTAGCCAACGTTTCCAATTTTGTTAAATCTTACAGAAAATTTAAAAAATTAAAATAGAGAAAATGATTACACTTAAATGAGTGAGTAAGTCGGTGAGTGAGTAGCTGAGTGCGTATGTAGGTGTGTGTGAGCATGAGTGTATGTGATAATATTGGTTACTCTGGTACGACTAAAACTGACTCTTCATGAGATAGTGTCAAAAAGTACTCTATTACCTTTTTTTTTACATTGAGTCTTGTTAAAAGAATAGATATGTGAGTTGGAATTAATTTTACTATAGATATAGGGACCCATGAATACAAAAAATCTTCTAATGTAAGACGTGTGTGGATGGTGTTTACGAATACACACTATTTGATTCCTCCGCCTACGATTAAGGTTGGAGTCATAGTTCAAAATTTTATGTTGTCTTAGAATAACAGTAATTAAGAAGAGCTGGCGGAGAGTTAGTACTTCACATTAATGGTATAAGAAAGTAGTCGAAAATAAGCGAGGCTTAAAAGTGCAAACCTTCAGGATAGTACGTTGCACAATCTCAATAGATTTCAAAACAGTTTCGGGAGCTCCTCCCCAAGAAGAAATGCAATACGTTATGATAGACAGGCATAAGGCAAAGTAGATTTGTTTTAATAACAAAGCATCCACAACATGTCTCAGCTTCTTGAACTGAATATAAGCTTTCTGACTTGGGTACTAAATAATTTTATATGGTCTTTGAAGTCGAGATTACTGTCTATCAAGACCCCTAAATATTTTATAGTGTTAACATGTTCTATTATTACGCAAGTGCAATTATTACTCATAGGGCATTGATGAGACACTATACTGTAGATACTAGCAATAGGCGACGGTTGACGTATACTGAAAGTCAGAAATTTTGTTTTGTCGGTGTCAAAAGGTGAAGTCGAAGCCAGTTGTTAACAATGTTGAATCCAGATTGCGCTGCATCAAAAGCCTCGTCCCATATATTGGTGGCAAAGAGGAGAGCTGTGTCGTCAGCATATGATATTATATCGCCTTTGGGAATGATGATAACAGTGAGATCATTAATATATATGAGAAAGAGGGTTGGGCCCAAAATGCTGCCCTGACGAATGCCAAAGGAAACCGGCAGATCAGTGCTCACATAACCTATCCGGACACTCAGTTTTCGCCCAGTGAGATAACTCTGAAAAAGTTGAAGCTGTGTTCCTCTGACCCCAAGCTTCTCAAATTTGGAAATTAATATGGGAATAGATATATTGTATCGAACGCTTTTTTTAGATCTAAGGAATATGGATAAAACATTTGTGCCCTTTATCCAAATTAGTAGCAATTAAGTTAGTTAGTTTATAAACTGCTTCGTCCGTTAATTTACCAGCTCTAAATCCAAACTGATTATCAGCAAGTAGCTAATTTTTCCAAGTAGTTTGTAAGTCTATTATTTATTAGCTTTTCTAACCATTTATATATAGAATTGAGATCGGGCGATAATTTGACATTTCATTTTTATCGCCCCCCTTAAAAATTGGACGGACTTCAAAGAGTTTTAGTTGGGGTGGGAAAATAACTGTTTGTAGGCATAGATTGAAGATGTGCGTAAGAGCCGGGACAAGGAAATCAAGCTGTTGTTTCAAGAGTTTGTTTGATATTTTATACCTGCCTACCGAGCATTCGGTTTTCTAACCCATCACCAGGCATAAACGAGTTCTTGAGTGGAGACCGCGACTCGGCAAACGTAGTGTAGGACGCCCTCCGGCCAGGTGGGATGACGAGCTGCGAAAGATTGCAGGCAGATGCTGGATACGTCAAGCTGAAGACAGGACGCTATGGCGCTCATTAGGGGAGGCCTATGTCCAGCAGTGGACTAAAATAGGCTGATGATGATGATGAACCAGGCGTGAAATCTCATCCTCACTGGTTTCCTCCATCATAAATGAGTTAAATCTATTACCGGAGGTATTTATATGCATAGTCTGAGGCAAGTCAGAATTTACATTGTTTTGCATTTTTTTGCAGTTTTCAGCCAGTCTTACCCGCGCTTATGAAATAATTATTTATTTCGTTCAATGACTTTTCAGGCGAAGAATTAATTTTCAGAAGCTCATTTGGTTGACTTGTTACTTTATTCGTTTTAAGAATGTCCCTTATTACCTTCCAGATTCTTTTTGGATATTTTTTTGTTTTTTCGACCTCTGATTTCTCACAAGCACGTTTAACTTTCTTTAAAACAACATTACAGAAATTCCTATACCGCGGTTATGTTACTTTCAGAACGTCACTTTCTGATGATGATTTAAGTTTTTTGTGAAGGCTGTCCCTATTTCTCGTACATTTCAACAACCCAGGAGTTATCCAAGGTTTGAGGACCTATTACGCCTTGATGTTGCGATATTTCAGTTTATTGCACTCTGTATGGTGGTTGTGAGGTAGGTGAAATAGCACAGTCTTGATCTTTAGACTAGGGTTGGTTAAATTTATCGTAGTTCTTGAAATAAATTTTCCTTATTTATTAAACTGTACGTTGTGTTTGTAAAAGTTCGAGGTAGTTTAAGATCAATACAAACTAGCACAAGATAATGGTTAGTTAGGGTAGTTTGAGCAATCATTGTATGTGTACATTAAGAGCTTTTCAGCAAAACATGGTCAACTTGTCTTGACCATGTCCAACACAATATGACCAACACTATGGGTTACTTCAGTATGTGCAGGTAGTCCATGAGAAACGGTCAGATTCAAATATTTATCTCCGGTTTGATCAATTTTATTATGATTAATAGGAATATTTATATCTCCTATCAACAAAATGTTATTTGTACCCTCTACTTTTAAAAGTGTTTCATGTAATAAAAAAGTCTAGGAAAGGATCTGTGTTTTTATAGGAAGGAGAGCGGTATATTGAAACAATTGCCATGTGTTTGCTTAGATGGGCCACAAGACAGTTTCCTTCTTGAAAGGTTGGTTCCTCAAACTTTACTTCAATATGATCTCTCTAATAAATAATAACACCGTATTTTGTTTAAAGTTACTGTTAGTGGAGAACGATTCAAACCCTGGTATAGTTGGTATGACATTTGTCATAAACAGCCAGCACTCTGTGAGAACTATTATGTCACATTAAACTATTATGTCATATTACAATTTATGCTATAAATGTTCTAGTTGAGTACAGTCAAACGTTTGCTACGCGCAAAGGAGATAAATTTATGACAGTTTAGTTTAGTTGACATAGACGTGCACTGTTCGCACTGCTTAAATAGGAAGCGTCTGTGAGAAGCGAAACTCATGTAGCAATTATCAATTGGGTAATCTGTCAAATCTGATTCCACAATTCATTAACCCGCTAAGGCAACTATTTGAAAATGATTAATTAAGTAACTCTCGTACCACCGCAACAGAGAGCCATGAATACCAGCGCAATTCAATTCCATAGAAAGAATTGCATGATCGAAGGATTTTTCAAAATCTGTGTAGACAGCGTCAACCTGACCCTAGCTTCAAAGGTGTTACTAATGAAAGTAGTGTAAATAAGTAAGTTAGACATTGTTCAACGGTTACATGCAAAACCATGTTGCTTCAAACTCACTATATGACGGTGATGGGAATATACTACATTGTATAAAGGACCCTCAAACATCTTTGCAAATTGTGATATAATAGAGATTGATCTATAGTTAGGTACGCCATTCAATACACACGAGTAATTATTAGTTTTTGTTTCATCGCAACCGCTTTGGCCTATCAAAAAATATAATACAATTATTCACCAAATGGTACTAAGGAATATATGTGAAAACAATATTGTTTAGAGGTACATAACTTTTTAAATAATACAGGTACAGTCGAGTTCACTAATATATTGGCAGTGAGAATGTTTCAAAATATATTTTGCGTTAAAATGATCATCATATAGTTCTATACTTAACGTTACTTAACTTAGACATCAATAAAATGTATTCATATGAACTGTTCATAGGTATGTTACAGTAGTGTAGTCAAAAATATCTGACTACTCTTCGGAACTATCTAAATACTCTAGATTTCAATATATTTGGTGCAACCTAGGATTCGTAAATATCTTTACAGCTTTGAATATTCAACTGAATGGCCTTTTCCATTATATTTATTTTTGCTTGCCGGTGCAGAAGTACGAGTAATAATGCTATGTTGCTGTTCGTAATAGGACTGTACCCAACGATCACATTGTCGTTGACTGTAGCAATCCGACAACGTTCAAATTCAAATATTTTTATTTGAAAAACACAGGTAAACAAAAAGTACAGATGACAACATTAATAAAATGAACGTTATGTCTTGCCTTCTGTTTAGCCGCACAATGACTTAACAATTAAAAATAGTGTGTTGAGTCGTCACTAGATGGCGTTGTACCATTTCGACCGATTTCTACATCGCGGTGTCAAGATTCTCCGCCGATAACCTAGGGTCTTCGAACTAATGATTTTTGGTAACCGGTGGGCCGGCCTCCGAACGCTCGTCCATACGGGGGTGGAGTTCGCTTCACCCCAGACAGCGAGGAGGAGTACAGGCTGGTCCAGAGGTACCTGACTGGCCTAGAAAAGGACAGCGGCGTGTCATGGTTCGCCTACTCGCTGCCAGCAGAGAAGTCGCTGAAGATCGCCATGCGGGGCCTACCGGCGGACACGGACCCCAAGGAGATCGAGGAGGAACTTCGGACGCTGGCTTACCAGCCGGAGTATGTGCGCCACATAAAGGGCGCGCAAGGACGACCCGGCTGTGTTTTCCATGCCATCCTGAAGAAGACCCCAGACGTCCGGGCTATCTATGACACCACCGTTTTTATGTACATGCGGGGTGTCAAGATAGAGGCTTGGCGAGGCAAGCGTGGGCCCGCCCAGTGCCACCGGTGCCAACAATTCAGGCACAACTCACACCAGTGCCACCGCCCGCTCGCTTGCGTGCGATGCGGGTACGAACACGCGGCACGTGACTGTCCGCGCCCGCGGGAGGAGCCGGCCACATGCATCAACTGCGGTGGCCCGCACCCCGCGTGCAACATAAAGTGCCAGTGCCTATTCCAGAAAGAGATCCGGAATAAGCGAGCGGGGACCACCGCCATCACGGCCAACACGCGCCGAACACAGGCGGCCACGGAGAGGCCGCAGGTGGTACAGACGGAGGCCCAGGGCACGACGCTGATGGCGGCGGCCAACGGGCCCACAGACAGAGAAGCCACCTCCTCGAGGCGGAGGAAGAAGAGTCGCGGGGGGAAAGGAAGAGGTAAGAAACCAAACCCCCCCCCCAACAACAACGACAACGACCCAGGAGAACGCTAAGGCCGCCCCTGTCACAAACAAGGCGCAGGTTGTGGAAACACAACCTACCGCTGGCGCCGGCATAGCGCCGCGGACGGCAAGGGAACCAACAAGAAAAGAGTTCCCTAAAGAAACTAGTGGCGGCGCTACCGGCGTCAAAACTGCCACAACAAAACAGGAATTCACAACTTGCGCCATCAAACTGTTGATGGACCTAATTAAGGCCATCAGGCAGGGGCAAGACATAGAGACGGTCATCCTGGATGGCCTGGCCACACTATTGACCTTGTACCATGGCTAGGCCGCTCAGGGTGATCCATTGGAACGCCCGCGGCCTGAAAAACAAGGTCGCGCCCCTCCGCCACCTCCTAAGGGAACAGGACATCGACGTGGCGCTCATAAGCGAGACGCACCTGGGACCCGAAGATAGGGTAAGGTTCCCGGGATACCTCGTTTACAGGAAGGATGAAAGGTCGGCTCACAGAACATACCGTGGTCTGGCAGTATTGGTGAGGCGAAGAGTCGTCCATCAGGAAATCCCCTCGACGACACCCAGCACATTTTACGCGTTGGGTGTGCAGCTACACGTAGCCGGCGAGGACATAAGCATCTACAGCTGTTACAAGCCGCCCGTGGCTCACCTAGACGTTACAGAGCTGCGGGCGCTTCTCCATTCATCGACGCACGCCACTATCCTCGCCGGTGATTTCAACTGCAAACACCCAGCGTGGAACTCGTCCACAATGAACACCGAGGGGAGGCGGCTCTTCGCGGACGCGGAAGCCTTCGGCTATACGGTGTCCGGCCCAGAAACGCCGACCCACTACCCAGACGCTGCACAGCACATGCCGGACGTACTGGACATCGTAGTCCACCGAGGGCTACAATGCCAGACCACACAGCAAGTCATAGACGACGAGTTACAGTCGGATCATCAACCTGTACTCGTCGTCATATCGGGTATGCCGACCCGACTGAAGCCCATAGCGCCACGTCGCAAAACAGACTGGACAACCTTCGCGGAGAAAGTAGAGACCGCCGCGCCGACTCGGCCTATCGTTACCTCCGCGGACGTAGATCAGACGGCGGACGATGTCACTGCTTGCATTCAAAGCGCCTACGAATCGGCGACAAGCACACAGCCGCAGGGGAGAGGGCTATTGCCGCCCCTGCCGGCTCGCCTGAATGCGATGATCGCCGCGAAGAGGCGCCTCCGCAAGCAGTGGCAACAACACAGATGCCCGACGCTGAAGACGCAGCTCAACCGTCTCGCGGAGAAGGTGAAGGCCGAGCTCCAGGCGCACACCGCCGCGGGCTGGGAGGACCGATTAGACGCCACGACTGACAACTGGCCGTCACTGCACAAACTGTGCAACCAGCTGACGAACACCCCAGTCCCGGTGCGACCGCTGCTTAACAGCGACGGGGCGCTTACATACGTAGCAGAGGACCGGGCGGAGGTCTTCGCTGAACACCTGGAGCGTCAGTTCCAACCGAACCCGACCAGCGACACCGCTCATGTCGCAGCAGTCGAGAAACACCTGGGAGACTACTTCGCCTCGCCGATAGCTCCCGAGGAGGACCCTATCTTCTTCTCGCCTGGGGCAGTCAGACGTGCCATCCTTAGGACGAGGCCTAGGAAGGCCCCCGGTGCTGACGATATCACGAACACAGCGCTGCGCCACCTGCCGTACCGTATGGTAGCGGCGCTGGCGCGCCTGTTCACGGCGATACTGCGCACCGGGACCTTTCCCGCCTCGTGGAAGGAAGGGCGCGTCATTATGCTGCCTAAGGCGGGGAAAAACAGCCAGAAGCCGGAGAGCTATCGGCCGATCACTCTGCTGCCGACAATCTCCAAGGTGTTCGAAGCACTCCTGCTGCGACATCTCCAACCGCACATCTCACCTCGACCGGAACAATTCGGGTTTCGGGCGGAACACAGCACGACGCTCCAGCTGTCGAGGGTACTGCACCACCTCGCAGCCGCGATCAACAAGAAGGAGTACTCGGTGGCAGTATTCCTCGACATGGAGAAGGCCTTCGACCGAGTATGGCACGACGGCTTGAGATATAAGCTGGCCACATCGGACGCGCCCCGTCGCGTTGTGAAGGTGGTCTCTGACTTTCTCTATAACAGGACTTTCAGGGTGGTGGTCGACGGAGCGCTGTCTAGCGCCCGCCTGGTGCTCGCGGGTGTGCCGCAGGGTAGCTGCGTCTCGCCGACGTGTTACTCGCGTTACACGGACGACATCCCCACCACGCCACACACAACACTCGCGCTGTATGCAGATGACGCCGCGTACATTACTACATCGCTCAATGCGAAGTACGCGGCGGTCAAAATGCAGCGCGCCCTTGAACTGCTTCCGGAGTGGTTGTCCAAGTGGCGGCTGTCCGTGAACGTGGGTAAGACGCAGGCCATGGTCACCGGGTCCGCGCCTCTCCCACCACCCCTGAAACTACAAGGAGCCGACATCGAGTGGACGCCCCGGGTCAAATACCTAGGGGTCACCATCGACCGTCGGCTCACGATGGGGACGCATGTCCACAATGTCGCCGCGCAGGGTAAGGTCGTCCGCCACCTCCTTAAACCAGTGCTCTCGTCCCGCATCCCGGCGCGCGTCAAGCTGGGCGTGTACAAGCTGTACATCCGCCCGATTTTGACGTACGCCGCTCCCGCTTGGTTCGCCCTCACGAGCGAGACGAACCGCAAGCAGCTCCGCACGCAGCAGAACCAGGCGTTGCGGACTATAGTAGATGCCCCTCGCTTCGTGAGGAACGATGTCATCCAGCGGGACCTCGGTATTGAGAGCCTGGATGAGTTTGTGCGGCGACTCGCGAAGGGAATGTTCGCGCGTGCCGACGCCTAGGACCTCACGCATGTCAAAGACATCGCGCCCTGGCACGCGCGCCTCCCCGACGCGCGACCCCTGCCCCGCGACCTGATAGCGGACCATGCCCCCATCGCACCGGATTGACGCCCGGGTAAGCTGTACTCAGGTTACACGCAGCTTACCTGTGACACTTTGACTCCACACACACAACACACATCTGTTGCGCAACGTGACCTAGGTTAATATAGGCACGTTACGTAAACAAGCACAGACATCCGCCACTATACAGGCACCTTAACTCACACGCGGAGGCGCGGTGCGGACCGCGATCCGCGTAGACACTGGGCGGTGTGACACACTACAATACCGCCCACACACTCATGACGGCCCCTTAGCCCGGACAGTAACGGCTAGCTCTGTGATCTGGACGGGCGGGGACCACTCACCTACTCTGTAGGCGCGTCGAGTCGGCATCTCCGTCGCTGGTCGCCGTCGCTGGGCCTCCCCTAGGTAACTAGGGGTCTCACCTGGCGGCGGCAGACCGCCGGGATGTCGTGAAGAAAGCGACGTTTCACTATAAGCGTCGCGGCGCTCCTACAGAAACAAAATAGCAATCATTCACATGGGCGCGCATTGCTCGCGCACCCAACCACCTTACCGGCCACTGTAGCCAACACGATGAGGGGCCCGTTTTTACGGGCCAACGTAAAGCCTCCGTGGCCGGGGGGCATAGCCCCGGAGCCGCTCGCCGCGCCCCCTTGCGGGGACGTAGCGACTTCCCACGAAGTTTTGGTAACCACTATTATTCTAAGGTGTAACCACTTCATCAATGAATAAATTGAACTTGAGGTTAAGTGTCGGTTTTTCTGGTCCGAACTCCCAAGTAGAAAGATAAATATTCTTTCATTCAAACCCCAGTTTATAATCCCCAAAGTGAGGGTTACTCATGGTCCTTCGAGTCGGACGTGGCAAGAGCTGTGGCAGTCCAGCATTCAATCATCATCCCCATACGCTCCTGCTGAGTGATCTTGGATGTTGAAAGAGGGTAATATCAACACCGTATCCAGTTTCGGGAAGTACGGAGGAAGGAGTACCAATCGGCAGCATGCAAGCTGCAGACGACTAAGGTCGTAAGGAAGTTCGTGATAGTGCGATAAAACGCGAAAACTTTGTGTGCCAAGCAAAAGTGAACTATATTGCCTAGAAGATTTAAACTTTAACTTTTATTAGTATATTAGAACTTAGGATAATTATATGTGAGCATGTTTAGACTTAGCTAGATTTTAGAGAATTGTGTTTAGACGGGGAACCTATGCCCGATATTTTATTAGATTATAAGGTGTCAAAGACTTAGAAAAATTATTTGTTTTTGGACTTGTAAAATTTACGAGTAACTTTTGAACTTAGGAAAATTTGTTTGTTTACATTGACTTGCAATTTTTTTATATTTTTTTGGACTTGAAGATTTTTTAAATAACTGTTTTATTTTGTAGTTTGTTTGTACTTACTATAATATGTCTTTGCAATCACATACTAAAGTACAGGATGACATTTACGCTCGGTTGATAAGAGCTAAAAGTAATTTTAAAAAGTCGCCAAAGGAAAGGATTACCAAGCCATATTTAGAAACCAGATTAGAAATTGTGGAAGAGTTGTGGGCACAATTTAGTTTGACGCATACACAAATCATAAAGGATTTTGAACCTATGGAATTGGTATCTTCACCCTACACTGCAAAGGAAGTTTATTTTAACACAGAAAAAACATATTTAGATTTAAAATGCGAGTTGAAAACTGTATTAAATGAGATTAAGGGTAGTGATATTTCTCCGGTAGCGGGTTCATCGTCAAATAAGGTTTCGGAAGGCAAAAGCACATACATAAAATTGCCCAGAATAACTATTCCAACATTTTCTGGGAAATATACCGAATGGCCGACTTTCCGAGATTTGTTTGTATCGGCAATACATAAAAATAGCACTATTGATAATGTTCAGAAGTTACACTACTTAAAAAGTTATTTGACTGGGGAAGCCGAGCAGCTCTTACGTCATATACCAATTTCCGAAGCAAATTATGAAAGATGCTGGACCCAATTGGAGACCAGGTATAACAATAAGAAATATTTGTCCCACTGTATTTTGAAAAGACTGCTCAGTCAAAAGAACATAGTACAAGAGTCAGCTAGTGCTTTAAAGGAGTTAATGGATACAACATCCGACTGCCTAAATGCACTGGCTAATCTAGAGATTGATATAACTTCATGGGATATTTTGATCATTCATATCATAACTTTGAAACTAGATTCAGACAGTAGAAAGGATTGGGAACTAAAGGTAACTAGCAACACCGATTCAGATAAGCTGCCTACATTTGAACAGTTCAAAGAATTTTTAACAAACCGGTATAGGGCATTTGAATTCTTAGAAACTAAGCCAAATAAAAGTTTTGTTAATGTTAATAAGGCAAAGGTTTTTCACACGGCAACCAATGCGGCCATGGTTTGTCCGCTTTGTAATAACGAGCATAAAATAAGAAATTGCAAGGAATTTGTTAGCCAGGATGTGGATACTCGGCGTAAGTTTGTGCAAGATCACAACTTATGTTTTAATTGTTTGGGGCACAACCACTCTGCCAGGTCTTGTAAGTGTACAGCTTCTTATCTAGTATGCAAGCGGAGACACCACTCCTTATTGCACCCTAAAGGTGAGCAGGAGGAGTCTAAGGGAAATTCGTCGAGCGATAGTGTATTTGCAGACGAAAGAACATACACACATGGTTGAAATAGAAACTGAAAACAAGGTAACATGTTTTTCGGAGGGCACAGCAAATAACCAAGTGCTATTAGCTACGGCTCTAGTGAGGGCTGTATCGAAAAATGGGGCTAGGTATACAATCAGAGCCTTGTTAGATCAAGGCTCACAGGCGTCTTTCGTGACAGAACATACTGTTCAGAGTTTAGGGTTACAGAAAAAACCAGCTAAAGGGTTAATAACTGGTATCGACGCAAATAACAAATTATTCCTAAATTCGGTTGTTGAGGTTAAGTGTCGGTTTTTCTGGTCCGAACTCCCAAGTAGAAAGAGAAATATTCTTATATTCAAACCCCAGTTTATAACCCTCAAAGTGAGGGTTATTCACCTTCAACGGCGCACAAATATTCTAATTGTAATTTCTAAGAGAGAGCTGAATTATTTGATTAATTAAGCTTAAGGAAATCTAAGGGTTAACGCAGGTTATCTTAGAATCGACGCATAGAGAAATCTTATAAGATTAAACGCGGTCACCGAAGACGATACCTATTGTATAATAGGTAAAAGTCGTCTTCGGTGACCGCGTTTAATCTTAGTGCATCGTCTTCACATATAAAAATATAAATAAAGTACACTAAATATTGTTAAACATTTTAAAAGAGTAACGGTGGAGTTTCTTGCCCCTTCTTCTCCATACGAAACTACCTTTTGGAAAGGGCGCCTAGAATCAATTCTATTTAAACGTAAATTTTGACGTTCAAAAGTGCCTTTTAGTTTTGAAATAAATGTTTTGACTTTGACTTTGACAAGGCGCCGACCAGCCCACCGGTTGAACGCGTCCCAAAGGGTCATGGCAATTCAGCTGGTACTGGAAAACCGCACGGTCTCCTGTGAGGAGCCCCCTTGCCGGATTATAGACTAGACTATAGACTATAGCAGCTTTCTATATGATGTAAGTGCAAAGTGTCATCTGGACAGTTTGAATAAGATTCAAAACCAGGGTTTGAAAATTATAGGAGGTTTTGGATAGTGAGCTCTGTGTATTCCCGCTGTATTTGCAGAGAAGATATTTAGGCTATAAGTTCTGTCTCAAATCTAAATCTAAAAAAATTAACGTAACTAATAATTTACTTGAGGAACTAAACACTCTTCCACAAAATAGTTATTGGAGAAATAAAAAGATTCCACTGCTGGTTTCTTTATAAAACGAAGTGAAGAAAGAAAATATAGGATCATTGTATCCCTTGCTGATCTCTGAGGAAATGGATGACTAACATTAAAGTACAAGAAGTAGTTATGTGGGACTTAGAAGTAGTGAAATTTTCTAAGCAGTCATATGAATGTAATTTATTAAAATATGAAGTTATTATAGATTTGTATTTAAAAAACAACAATTGGTTTGGTATATTTATAAAGCAGGAGACAAATCTTTGGTGTCGAATTATATACCAATCTCTCTACTTCTTAGTTTTTCAAGAATTCTAGAAAAACTAATAAATATGAGATTAAAACACTACTTGGAAATCATCAGATCTAGATCAGACCTAGCAAATGCCTTCGACACCGTCTCTGTGCCCATCCTCCTGAACAAACTCGAGACCTTAGAAATACAAGGGATACCAACCCCCTCCAACTTTTCCAAGATTTCTTGACAAACCAAAAACAGGTTATAAAAATTGATAACAGTGTAAGCTATGAGGAAAATATTACTTTCGGAGTACTTCAAGGCAGTGTAATGGATCCTACCTTGTTTTTAATATATATTAATGACCTCTGCAATTTGCTTTTACAAAATGGAGAAATTATAACATTTGCAGATGACACAGTATTATTGTTCAGCTCCAACACGTGGAAAGATGTAACCAAATCAGTAAATAAAGGTTTTGCTTTAGTAACCTCATGGCTGGACAATCATTTGTTGACTCTTAATCTTGACAAAACAAAATTTAATACATTCACAATTAACGGCAGAACTCAACCTATTCCTAACTCTGTAATTATACAAACTCACAATTGCAACAATACAAGTACCCGTCGATGTAACCCAATCACCAGAACTAATTCCATTAGATATCTCGGTGTGATAGTAGACCAAAACTTAAACTGGAAAGAACACTTCATGAAAGTAAGTAATTGCGCAAGACAGATCATTTTTTTTTTTTTACATTAAGCTACTTATAAAAATCTATTTAGCCCTATGTCAGTCTATACTGATATACGGTTTGAATGTATGGGGAGGAACTTCGAAATCCTCCATGTAATGTTTCGTAAAAAGTAAACGTATCCGACACACCTGCTTTACTCAGAATTGGGAGTCCTCACGGTATGAAAACTACATATTTATTAAACTCAAGATCATGGCACAACATAAAGTAAAACCGCACTTTGCAAAAAGGTGACGGTTAGATATGGTTTATAACATACCTAAATATAAATATAATAGTACATCTTTTGCACACAAATTTCACAATTATCTCGGTCCTAGCCTTTACAACAAAGTAAGTAAAACTCTAAAACATCTTGATAGCGAAACATGCAAAAAGGCTATAGATAAATATTTGAAAACATTAAACTACAACAGCACTGAAAATCTACTAACGAAGTTGGTATAAACAAGGCACATAAATAATAAAGCACTCATGACTGTACACATACAGATACACATACACCTATACCCATACCCAAACACAAAACAACACAGATAATTATTCCAATCATGTTACTTAATTAATATAACTGTACTATGATATGTTACCTCTGCAGTGTGTAATCAAACTACTTAAATGGACTTGTAACTGGAACCTTGTGGAATTCTGTTGTTTTATAGTTGAGGAAGACTATCCGCTCGTGATACAGTTTTATACTAGTACGAGGGGATAGGGCGAATCAATCCAAAGACAACCAAACCATTTTTACAATCTACTATTTCACATTCTCCATCTGTTAACCAGCCCAAATTTTATTGTAAAAATATCTTTAAACGATTTTGTCTATCCTGGGTTTATTATTAAGTTACTCGATATGATTGTCTCATATTCATGAAAGAATAAATTATTATTTACAGATGGGTAGAAGAGTGTAGAAGGACGTGAAGCAGCCTTATATGTACCAAGCGAGCCAATACATTGTAAAATTAATTGTTTTAAAATGGAAAAGAATGGGTCCATTATTTCTTTGGAGCTTATTACGATCTCTGAAGTATTGTCGTATTGTATTAGGAATCAACATAACATTTTGTTATTTGTACAGACAGCAAGAGTACTTTACAACATTTAGCTCTATGCGCCTCTGGTCAATGAGGTGTATGACCTCTTTGACCAGACTCATGAAGAGGCGTATCGCTACATTATTTAATTCTATTTAAGATCGATGAATTAATTTTTGAAGGCGTTGAAACTGCAATGGGTTCCATCACATATTGGGATACAGGGCAATGAAAAAAAATGGAGCAAATTAAAATTTTTAAAAACATTTTTAGCTGGCAAAATATGCAGCTAAAAATGTAAAAGAAACTAATATAATGCTAGATTATGTAGAAGTTGTACCTAAATTTAAAAAGAAGTGTTACGATAACTGGACGGAGTATATTGATAAACGTTCATTGGAAAAAGGGATCTGGTATAAAACCATGCAGGGTCAGCCTTTTCGTTTGCCGTGGCTTACAAATAGTAATTTAAGTAAAAAATAAGTTGTTACTGCTCATAGACTCAGATGAGGACACTTGCATGTAATAAGTTTTAGTTCATGATGAAAAAAATAAACTCGCCTAATTGTGTGGAGTGTGGAGTTATGGAAAACTTACATCACTATTGATGGACTGTGTTCGAATCGCGTCTCATAGAAATGAACTGTTTGGGGTCTTAAAGTTGAACCGTCTTGATATGGGCACATTCCTCAAAATTCTGTCTCAGCCAAATGGATACGAAGAGTCTGTTCAGGTTCATGGCCCAAATGTAATCCGTAGCCGTGTATATTTAGGGTACGAAGGGATTGACATACGTATTGCGGTATTAAAAGTCCCTCATAAAATAAAGAAAAAAAACGCAGAAATTAATTTTCAAACATTATATTAATATTCACAAAACAAAAAACAGTCGGTTTCAAAACAAAAAGTGAATATTGTATATTCATCGCATTTTATCCCAAAAATTTTTTGCGGTACTAGCCGTGATGATGATAATGGTGGCCGCCCCAGCCGTGGTGGTAATGATGGTGGCCGCCGCCGCCGTACCGGCCGTAGCCGTGATAATGGTGAGGATCAGGTCCTGGGCCTGCGATGGGTACAGGACTGCGCTGCACTCTCCCTGCCGGATCGCCAGCCGCCAGGCCAAGGATGGCGCTCACCAACACGAAGATATAGGCAAACTGGAAAAGAAAAACATGTTTGGAGTGGATGGATTTTGCGTTAACATTTGTTGGGTACGCACTGAACTAAAACTAGAGTAAATTTTCCTATCTTTTACCAAAATGTAGAGCGAGAAAGAGCAGGACGTGATCTAGAGCTGGCCCATCAGATCGCACATAGGGTTTCCTGGTGATGTAAAATAATACATTTTGTTATCGGTAAGAGGCAGGGTTTCTGCGATTAATTTGCGCAAAATGTGTAAAATGCATTAAAAAACTCTTATTGATAGACAATAAGATATTTTTATGCACTAACTTTTACTTACTTTTCTTACAGAAAATATGCATTGAGTCTTCGATTAATACACGCCCTAAGCAAAAATGTAACCGGTCCCCTATTTGTTTCCCAAGATGACAACGCGATATGGGTCAAAAGTGTATACTGTTTTGATCTTTGTTATCGAGTTAATAAAATTTAGTTTTCTATGCAATAGTCTCATAATTGCCGTAGGTTTCAAAAGGGTTTCAAAATGTGAAAATAAGCGAAGATTTATAGGACTAGACTGTACTTTGCACCAATTTTTTGGCAATAGCACTACGTCTGAGCCAAACTCTAAGCTAATTAAAGAACTGGAAAAGTGTGAGTGGAACTCGCGTGCAGAGTGTACCGCACGATGATTATGTTACCCACCAAAAACATTTAATGTAAAGTATGTTGTCAAGACTTAAAAGATTTAAAGTTATCAGATCTAGTGTAGCGCCAAGTTCCTGAAATTTCATTTACTTTTGTAAATTTATAATTATTGTAGCGATGATATTGTGCCGATATTGGACCTAGCATAGCCAGATAAAAAAGGTAATTCTTGCACGCCAGCAGTTATTTTCTTCATAGCCAACGAAAAAGAGCTTCTTCTTCGTTTTTATGTAAATGCTAATCAAGCTTTCCTAACAAATGGAAGTACCTATCATCTTTAAGAAATACAGACTTGCACCACGCTTTATAGAAGGAGAATGAATAAATAAAATGTTATTTTTTTTGTTGTTCGCGTATAAATCCTAGCCAGCACAACAAATTGCAGCTTTCTAGAGCCTTGAGAAATACCCCAGAGGTTTTATCTTATATACAGACCTGCACCCTTTAATACGCGGTTGGGAGGGTAAAAGTTACAGTTTTTTTTGTTTGTTTATGCGAATCTTAGCCAAAATTTCAGTATTTCAATGTTTTATTTTATATGCAGACTGGCACTTTCTTATAAGAGACTTGGGAGGTGTTTACTTTCTTATTTGTTTTGGTCTGCCAATCCTGCAAACCAAATTTCAGCTTTCTAGGGCTTTGGAAACTACCCTAGAACTTTTAATGAGTGAGTGATTCTGTCAGTGAAGAAAACGACGTATTTTAGGTATTAACGAAATGCAAAGTATAAAAGCAATAACTATTTTATAAGTATGCTAACACCATTTTATCCCGAGAATTTGAGCTCTCTAACATTGTCTGGGCTGAAGCGATGAGGGTATGGAAATACAGCGAAACACTTCAAAACAAGGTAGTGCCCCTGCTTTTTGTTTTTGGTACGTTTTGGCGGCGGCGGTACTACCGTACCTCCAAGAACAAACATTTGACATTGTAGTTGAAAAACATGTTCGCCCAAACATACACTTCAAATATCAGTTTGTACGCACAGTATTGAAAGATTTACAGTGTTATTTTATGATTATAGACTTTTTTTTAGGCTTTTCTGTAATCTGTAAGTAAAAAACTAATTTCTGTTTTCTTTTTAAATTTTAAATTTTAAGCTCATTAGTTTCGGAGATAAGGGGGGGTGGTCAATATTCATAATTTATTTTGAAATAACTTATAAACTGTTTTGTTTATTTAAAAAATAAGACTCTTACAACAAGCCCGTCATTCGATATGTCAGAAGGCACAGTTTGCAAAACTTTTTTTAATTTTCTAGTTTGCTCCCCAAATGTGACCGCCATCACGTGTTTTCGATACAAAAATTCATATTTTGATAAACTTCATTTCAACTTAATCAGCCCAGCATATTCAAATTGGATGTGACATACGGACAGATAGACGGACACGCTAGTGATTTCCGGGGAAATAACTAGCGTGTCTGTCTATCTTCGAAGGGAAAGCGAAGGGTTCCGTTTTTTCATTAGAATTTACGGAACACTAAATACATGCAATTTAGTGACACACGGAGATAGTGATAAACGATTTTCCACAAACTCTTAAAAACTTTTATGGACCCTATATATCCTTTTACCACATTGTACTATCTTTATAGGTCTACATGGACCTTAAACAAGCAAATGGAGAAAAACACAAAACAACTCCCGACAAAAATGAACAAATAAATGTGTACTGAAGCAATCTTCCAATAAATTCAATCAAGTAAATTACTTACGAATTTCATTGTTGCAGTTTTCAAAGCACACTGATTATTGTATTGCTTTCTGTGCCTTTATATACTAAATCTTTAAGGACGATGAATGAGTCACCTCAATGAAGGAAAAAATACAAAAAAGAAACACCGTCACATACAAAAACACAACGACATGAATTTACCTTCAACATATATTAAACTTACAAGGGCCAATATAATTTATTAATTTACTTTTAAGATCACTCGTGTGTCTGTCTGTCTGTCTGTCTGTCACAGCCCATTTGCTCCGAATCTACTGGACTGATTAAATTAATTTAGTTGACCCCAATGCTGTGAATTAAATACAGAAATTAGTTCTTTACTTGCAGATCACAAGAAAACCGATAGAAATCTATGGTCATCAAAAACTTGGTAAATCTTTTAAAATTGTGCGCACAAACAGTTGCAGTTGGAATGTGTGAGAGAACATGTTTTTCAACTAAAACGTCAAGTTGTTGTTGAGATCTGGATTGTTGGATCCGCTAAGACGAGTCAAAAAAAGAAGCACTACCGACCCTTTCTCGTAGTTGTTCGCCGTATTTCCGTTCCGACCGCGTTAGGATTGTATCAATGGTAGACGCTTGTACCGTGGTTTGTGCCTCTGCTATCTCTGAGCGCAGACTATCAAGTGCGGGACTGTCCATCCTGTGGGGTATCATCCAACCTGGCTCTACTTACTGAAAGAGAGACAGCATCCCTTCACGGTACGCAGTGAGGTAAGTTCCCCCTTCTGTAGACCTGTAATATGCGCGCATGACGATCTCGTTCATAGACTGAGTCCATCACATGCGCTGCAAAAAACCACCGGCAGCGGGAACCCGGCTCGGGGCCGGATGGCCCATAAGTCCCAAGCTTCTTGGTGGTCGGCGGGGAAAAATACCGGCGGCGTCGAGGCGGAGCTGAGCGAACAGTCCGGAGATGGCGCGCGTGCTTGTCTCGAAGCTGATCGAGATTTTTTTTATTTTCATACTTATCCATATCATATTCTTTGTTGATTAAGACGACGTTCCTTTTTTTTTTTTTTATAAATGGCATCTCGCAGGTCAACCTATGAGGTTGTCGTCTGCTTAGACGGACTTGCCTGTGGTTGCCCTAATAAATTAAGGCCTCCAGCCAGGACTTAAACTTATGTACTAACTTAAAAAACTAAGCGACAACGCTAAGGGCACCCCCTTCGGGGTACGAACCTCGGCTTAGGGCGTCGCTGGGAGAGGGCAGCAAGGGACTAGCTGGATCAGGATTTGAGTGATTTAGGGACGAATTTAAAGCTACAGGCTCAGCGGCGCGGGCTGGCTCGAGCAAGGGTCGGGAGGGGCGTGGATTTGGGCGTCGCGGCGGGCCTCGGCGGCGAGGACGGTAGGACGGCGATCGGGTTTTGGGCTTATGTAGTGTGCTGGTGGCCTTACTACTCTCCTGGAGGAGGGTAGTGGCGTCGTCGGGGGCGATTAAAGTATGCATTGGTCGGCGAATACTGCTAATGCGGGAGGGAGTGTAGCGGGCGGCCGCTGAGATCAAGGGGTTGGAGTGTTTTATGCCACAGTCAAAGAAGCGCTTCGATAAGCGTTTCATGAACTGGTTTATGGTAGGCATTTTAAGATCGATGTGGAGATTTATATTACGGACATAGAAGGGGGCACCCGTGACCTTTCTGAGGAAACGGTTCTGGAGGGTCTGCATCTTATGGAGATGACGTGGGTGAGCGTGCGCGAATACAACGCAGGCATAGGTCATGATGGGACGGATGACTGCGGTGTAGATGCGCAGCTTGCATTTAAGTGACAGTTTGCAACGGGCTGTCAGAATAAAGTGGAGTCTACCAAGAGCGAAAGCGGCGCGCGCGCGAACAGCCTTAATGTGCTGTTTAAACGTTAAGTTTTGATCAAGGATCACGCCTAGGTATTTGGCTTGCTTCTCCCAAGGGATTGGCTTGCCGTACATAGTGATCGGGCTGAGAAGGGGGGGTGGGACTCGACGACGTCTCGAGAAGAGAACCGCCTGACTCTTATCGGGGTTGACCTCGATTCTCCATTTCCGGAACCAAGCGCCTAAGACGTTTGCGGAGGTTTGGAGAGTACGAGCTATAGCATTGGGACAATGACCGGTGTAGTAAACGGCAGTGTCGTCGGCGAAGAGAGCCAACTGAGCCTTTTTACTCTGTGGGATATCGCTGGTGAACAGCGTGAAAACTAGAGGAGATATGACGGAACCCTGAGGGACACCGGCGCGAATAGGGTGAGGGGTCGAGAGTGCACCCTCGATGCGATAGCGGAAGGTGCGATTCGACAAAAAGTCTCGTAAGATGAGCACGAGACGATCTGGCACTCCTAGTTGGTAGAGCTTGTATAACAAGCCGTTGTGCCAGACTTTGTCGAAGGCTTTCGCTATGTCGAAGAATAGCACACCCGTCGTCGCGTTACGCTGCATACCGGCGCACAAGTGCTCTACGATACGGTGGACCTGGTAAATACTCGAGTGTTGTGGACGGAAACCAAACTGCTCGTTGGGAATGAGGCTCTTTGCTTCGGCGTAGTCTTTGAGACGCTTATAAATAAGCCTCTCGTAGATTTTGCCGAGAACGTTGAGTAAGCTAATGGGACGGTAGCTGGAGGGCTCAGACTTTGGCTTGCCTGGCTTTGGGATACCGATGACTGTTGCTTCTTTCCATGCTTGTGGGAAGATGTTGTTGCTCAAGGCGCCATTGAAGATGGCGGTCATGAGCATTATTAGAGGGGCAGGTAGGAGTTTGTATACCTTGTTGGTAATACCGTCCGAACCGGGGGCTTAACGAGCTTGGAGCCCTTTTATGATGTCGTGCACTTCATCTGGAGTGACGGGAGGCAGAGGATCATCAGGGTCTTCAACAGGTGGAAGGGAGGCTCTCCGTTCGACTTCAGCGTCGACCTTGTTCAGGTGATCTTGGTCTACTGGTTGAGAGCTGGGAGAACACTGGGACTCTAGGCTGTCAGCCAGGCATTCGGCCTTGTCGGTGCTGTACAACGCGACGCTCTTGTCGGGGCGGATGAGGGGAGGCATAGAGACCTCCTCGGAGGAGCGCAATTTCCTCTGAAGGTGCCAGAAGGCTTGGTGAGTGGGCTCGAGTTCACTGAGCATCTTGTTCCAACCCTCTGAGCGAACCTCCCCTATGCGTTTCTTTACAGCATTCTTCTCGGTTATCAAGTCACGTACGTCAGAAGGTAGTTTCCAGCGATGGTCTTCCATCACCGGAACTTCCCGTGAACAATCCGGTAAGCCTTGTGAGACAAGGTCGCTCTTAATCTCCTCGGTGGAGATTTCCTGTGGAACGCGCCTAATAACGACGCGTGTAGGGGTTTCCTCCGGAAGGGAGTAAGTGTGAAAGGAGTAGTTCCTTTCACGTAGGGCGCGGGAGAGGTCCCTAAAGTCCGCAGACGTGGGGACCGTAACTTTGATCCCCTGGAGGGTGGATCGGGCGTTAGTATAGTTGATTTTGCGATCAACACACATTTTTGAGATTTCAGTCCATTTGGACTTTTCCTGGACGTATATCGGGGGAGGGGGCTTCTGTTTCCTCGCGGTTGGAGCGGGTGGGCAAGCCATAGGGCTGGCGGGGCGACTGGCCCGCGGACTAGGGGCGGAAGTAGTGCTGGACGATGTATTCGTGACCTGTTTCTTTGAGGCCGGGCCAGCGGGGGCGGAGGATTTAGCCTTCCTCTTGCCTCCTTTGACGACGACTTGGAAGTCGTCGTCGCTGGAGGAGGAGGTGCGGGCTTCGTCCGCGGCGAGTGGGACTGACGTGTCGATACTCTCTGGGCGAGTCGAGTCAGTTTCGGTGCGCAGCTGCGTCGGGTTTATTGTCTCCGAGACAATGGCGGCCGGGACAAAGGCGGGCGCGACAAAGGGAGCCGGATTAGCGGCCGACTTAATTACTGCCGGGGCTGTAGCGGGCGAGACAATAGGGGCCGGATTAGCGGCCGGAGTATTATCTGCCGAGACAAAGGCGGGTGAAACAATGGGGGCCGAATTTTCGGCCGGAACATTGTCTGCCGGAACAAAAGGCGGAATGCCTTGTTCGCATGCAGGTGGCGATAGCGGGCTTTCAAGCGCGTCGCTGAAATCGCCGAGTGCGCCTTGAGACGCAGTAGCGTGTTGGCGTAGACCAACAATTTCCTTGCCATATTTGGCGAGGATGTCGGGGTCCTTTAGGAGGACATTCATGACGAATGCTAGCAGGATGCTAGCGTCGATTCGCGGCGGTCTCGAAGAAACGCTTTGAAATGCGTTTCATGAACTGACGGATAGTGGGAATCTTGAGGTCAACGTGAAGGATCTCGTTGCGAACGTACCAGGGGGAGCCTGTTATCCTACGGAGGAACTTGTTCTGGAGGGTCTGCATTCTATGGAAGCGAACGGGCTTGGCGTGTGCGAAGACTGCACTGGCATAGGTCATGATCGGGCGGATGCACGCTGTGTAGATACGCAATTTGCACTTAAGTGACAATTTGCTACGTGCATTGAGGACGAAGTGGAGTCTACCTAGAGCGAAGGCGGCGCGCGAACGAGCCGCCTTAATGTGCTCTGAAAACGAAAGGTGTTCGTCGAGAACTACACCAAGATATTTGGCTCGCTTCTCCCAAGGGATCGGCTTGCCGAACATGGTGATCGGTCGAGGGGGGCAGGGGGTATGACGCGGCTTCGAGAATAGAACCGCTTGACTTTTGTCGGGATTTACTTCAATTCTCCATTTCCTAAACCAGGCGCCAAGCTTGTTGACTTGGGTTTGGAGAATGCGAGATATCGAGTCTGGATCGCGGCCGGTGTAGTAGATGGCCGTGTCGTCTGCGAACAGAGCCAGCTGTGCCTTGCTGCACTTGGGCATATCGCTGGTGAATAGCGTGAATGCTAGGGGAGAGATCACAGAGCCCTGAGGGACTCCTGCGCGAATAGGGTGGGGGGAGGATAGCGCTCCTTCGATGCGATAACGGAAGGTGCGATTCGACAAAAAGTCCCGTAAGATGAGCACGAGACGATCTGGCACACCGAGTTGGTACAGCTTATATAATAAGCCGTTGTGCCAGACTTTGTCGAACGCTTTCGCTATGTCGAAGAAAACAGCACCGGTCATCAAACCTCGTTGGAAACCGAAGTTGATGTGTTCGACTATACGGTGGACCTGTTGTACGCACGAGTGTTGGGTTCTAAAACCAAACTGTTCGTTGGGGATGAGGCCCTTTGTCTCGGCGTAGTCTCTGAGGCGCTTATAAATAAGCCTCTCATAGATTTTGCCGAGGACATTGAGCAGACTGATGGGGCGGTAACTACTAGGCTCTGACTTTGGCTTGCCGAGCTTCGGGATACCGATGACGGTGGCTTCTTTGAATGCCTGTGGGAAGATGTTGTTGCTCAGAGCACCATTGAAGATGGTGGTCAGTAGCATTATCAGGTGGGCAGGGAAAAGTTGGAATACCCTATTGGTGATTCCATCTGAGCCGGGGGCTTTACGAGCCTTAAGACCTTTGATGAGGTCGTGCACTTCGTCGGGCGTGACTGGGGGCAGTGGATACTCTGGGTCTTCGACGGGAGGGAGGGAGGCTCTATGTTCGACTTCAGCGTCGACCTCAGAGAGGTGAGCTTGGTCTACTGGTTGAGAGCTAGGCGAGCATTGGACTTCTAGAGTGTCGGCTAGAAGCTCAGCCTTGTCGACATCATCGAAGGCGATGGTCTTGTCGGGACGGATGAGGACGACGTTCCTGGCGTTAGGATCTTATATATAGTGGGCAGGCATGTGATCGGTCTGTATTATGAGGGTTGCGGTGAGTATTGAGTTTTTGGCACCATATAAGTTATTCCTGTAGCAATAAATTCAGGAATGTTTTGTTTGCCTAAAATAATTTCTGTTAAATTTCATCAATACCAAGGGTTTTCCAATTGTGTAATCTCGCTGTAATGCTAGCCATGTCAGACTCCGTTAATTCAATTAATTCCATTTCTTCTAGTGAACTCCATTTACCCAATCTTTTATCCAATCAGATTGTTCCTTATGTTGCATTTGCTCTTCCCATATGCCAGATCAAAATGTTTCTAGTTGTTCCGCTGTTGGTAGTTCAATGTTGTGTTCGGCTTTCGATGTTTCGTTGTCAGTTTGTGGTTTCTGTAATTTTCTGTTAAAGTTCTTTTCGTTCGTAGCAAACAAGGATTTATCATTTTTACGTTCTTGTGCTCTCTTGTATCTTCTCAACCTGTGTACTTTAAGGGCTAACTTCTGTTTCAATGTGTCCAAGAACTTTTCCGGTTTCGTCTTGTCGTTTTCGTGTCTATTATGGGTAGCCATGTATTTAAAAATTGCTTCTACTCTCGTAACTACTTTGTTTGATCTGTTGTTGTTAATGTAATGAGTTAGTCTCCTACAGTCTGCTCTAAGTTTTTCTATATCTTTTTCAAGTCTCTGCTGCCATGCTGGCTTGGTAATATTTCCTTGTCTTCTGTTGCCTGTGTATTCTGTAATTTTAAAATTAAGTTCTTCGGAAATAACTAATGCTGTGAAATATATCAGGGTATGTACGTCTACAAGTTGAGTTTCTTCGCTAATATATTGGTTTAGAATATTTTTATTGAATAAATTAACTATGAATACTATGAATATATTTTTGGGTGGGAAATCATCAAATGACTTCTCCAGCTCTGGGTGGAACGGGAGGGCGTGTCAGACTTGTACTGACTAAAACCCACCCGTGTTCCTTCAGTTGCCTGTGCCGGAAATCTAGAACTGGATGTCGTCCATTGAGCAGTGCCTTAACGAAGAGTGCTCTATTGCATCAAAGGGCAAATTAAACATGGACCAAAAACTGAGTATCAGTTCATTATGCCGAAAAGTTTGTCACGGCACGTCGCAGATGGCCGTGCAGTACCAGTCCCTTAAGCTGAAAGCCGTCCGGGCCCACTCCACCGTCCAAACACTCGAAGACCAAATTGATCTGTCGCAGCAACTACAAGACCTTAAGCTGTCAATCGGAGCTTCCAGGAAACCAGTTACGGGAACTTTTTTTGCTGACATGGTTAAAGAAGTCACGAATAGTTTTATACAGCCAATGAATTTAAGCTGTGTGACAAACTGAAGCCGAGTGAGTAGACAAAAACACTTGTCCAAAAATTATATGCCCCGAGCAAATGAAACTTCAAGTGAGAGGACTACGTAATTATCAGCACAGAAACGAAGGACGATATTCAGAAGGTGAAAAAAACGATGCAGCTATCAAATTCAGGACTGACAGTAGACGAGTCCCCAAAATGGAAGTCCAGAGTAGTAGTTATCGGAGTACCCTCATCGATGCCAGAGATGGAAGTTTTTACTTGTTTGTTCCACCAAAACCTAGCCGAGAACCTCCAGGATTGTAGCCTCTACACCTTTTTGACCTCCATTAAGTTAAGCCATAAGTCAGGTAAGAAGGACGCTGAGACCTTTAATCATATTATTGAAGTATCTGCAGGCATACGTAAAGCCCTGATTTCCAAAGAGAGAGTGTTTGTAAATTGGTCGTCATAACCTGTGAGAGACTTTACTCTAGTCACACGCTGTTATAAGTGCCAGCAATACGGACATGCGGCGAAATCATGTCGGGAGGCTACCCATTCGTGTGGCCACTGTGGAGATCAGGGTCACTCCATAAAAGAATGCACAAAGAAGGCTGAGGAGCCAAAATGCGCTACTTGCTTGCACTTCAAAAAGCCGAGCAATCACAAGACAAGTGCTGCTGACTGTCCAGCGAAAATAATGGCTGAAAAGAGGTACATAAATTCAGTCGATTATGGAGGCGCCTAAGAGCGCCGTTGGTCACGTATTTTTATGGCCCTTGTTATTACTTTTTATAGTTATGATAAGTAATTTAATCAACGACCTAGATAATTTATCTGTATCCGAACCACGTTTGAGAAGTTCAACACTGTAAGCAATATATCTCCTCCTACATTAGTCCAATTAGCGTTTTAACCCAAAATATTCACAGTATTTTTAAGAATTTCGACAACATTTGTATTTTGTTAAAACGTCTAGACATAAACTGTGACGTTATTGTCTTAACCGAATGTTGGCTCTCCAAACAATATAACATACCAATAATTCCGGGATATGATATGTATAAAAGTAATGTAAACTACAATCAGAACGATGGGGTGATAGTTTATGCAAGAAATCATCTCAATGTGTCTGTCGAGGAACCAGATATGCAAGACTGTAACAGATTGTTAATTCAAATTGGGTCAGAATTGAAATTTGAATTGAAAATTGAATTGCCTTATATCGACCCCCCTCTTTTAGAAATTTAAACAATTTCACTGACTCTCTAAACGACACCTTGCAGAACCTGTCATCTCTCAAAAATACCATTTTAATTAGGGATATTAATATCAATATTCTTCCAGAAAATGCTGACACATCCGCTGAGGAATACCTTAACATATGCGCCTTCCATGGTTTGCTTCCCCCTCATACGCTTCCTACACATCAAAGTGGCTCCTGCTTGGACCATATAATGCTCAAGTCGAATTTCCCTGCACTTGCCCTTGTAACTAACTCAACAATAACCGATCACAGTGCTACCCTGCTTATATTAAATTGTAAATTCCCTAAAGTAGTCACTCGCACCATTTCTAGTTTAAATGTAAATAAACTTAAAGAAGACTTACGTAATATCGACTTTGACCCAGTCTACTATTCCTCAGTATTGTGTGGTGTACCTAATCAAAAACGTAATTCAAAAGAACACGGTCTTAACTCGGCTAAATAACAAAAACTAAAATATATAACCATGGATCACGACAGGACTCATTCGCTGTATGAAAAATAGAGATAAACTGCATAGGAAAGCAATCCAATAACTTAATTTTGCAACTGTCGTATAAACGGTCGCGTAACTTTTGTAATGATCTAATAAGAAAATTTAAAACCAACTACGATAAAATTGCACTAGAAAAAGCTGGTACTGATAGTAAAAAATATGGAGTTTTATTAAAAGTGTTCCGTATAGCTCGAACCAAAATCAGTCATCTTCAGGTTTATTGCAAGCACACTCATCACAGTTAACATGTGCCAACATTGCAAATATTTTTTAAGTTAATGTTGGAAAGTGTCTCGCTGAAAAAGTTCTGGGCCAATCACAATATCTAACAAGCACACCATTTACGTGTAGCACTATTCTATCATCCTTTGCGTTGCTAGACACTGACGAGACTGAAGTGAAAACGATAATTATGAGTTTAAAGGACGACTGTACAGTTGGCTGGGATAACATATCAAATAAAATTATTAAACAGTTCAGGCACATTTTGATACCGCCGCTGACGTATATTTTCCAATAATGTTTAACTGCAGGTCTTTTTCCCGAGTGTCTAAAAAAAGCAGTAGTTGTCTCTGTTTACAAATCAGGCAGTAAAGATCAAGTTACAAATTATAGACCTATTTCTTTACTGCCTTCTTTGTCTAAAATATTAGAAAAAAATATAAATAAAAGGCTTTACAAATACTTGGAGGATAAATTAATTTTATCTACACAGCAGTTTGGTTTAGGCCTAAAATGTCAACATCTGACTGACTATCTAGCACAAGAACTTTATTAAGGTAATCACACTCTTGAATCTTCTTGGACCTCGCAAAAGCTTTTAACACGGTTTCTATTCCTATTCTATTGCACTATGAAGCCATAGGTATCAGAGGCACCCTAAACTATTTAAGAGCTATCTAGAGGACCGTACCCAATGTGTAAGTATTGGTAATGTTCTCAGCGATGTTAAAAAAACACGTCTTTCGGAGTTCTCCAAGGAAGTATTTTAGGGCCTACCCTTTTTTTGATATACATAAACGATCTTTGTAATCTAAATCTAAATCACGGCCAAATTGTTTCTTATGCTGACGACACTGCCCTTCTATTTTCGGCTGAATCAGAAAAAAAAATCTACAAGCTTGCGCAACACGGATTCAATGTTGTTAATAAATGGCTGCAACATAATTCACTAATACTAAATGCAGACAAGACAAATCACATTAAGTTTTCGATGCGCAAGCAAACATCAACTATCAACTCGACATTATGTGCTCATTATTGCACAAATCCCACGGATAACCAAAGTGTTTGTCCCAACATTAAAATGTAAATAAAACAAAATACCTTGGTGTTATAATAGATGAAACACTCTCGTTCAAACAACATATATTAGCTTTAAATAATAGAATTCGCAAGTTTATATTTGTTTTTAAAATGCTACGCTATATTGCTGACACAAAAATTGTTACACAAGTTTACTTTGCTTTGTGTCAATCGATTATAACGTACTGTATTACCACATGGGGTGGAGCGGGTAAAACAGTGTTACTAACCATCGAGAGAGCGAGAGGGTGGTTCTTAAAGTGTCTACTTTCCGCCCTTTCCTTTTTCCTACTAACCTCCTATACAAATCTTGTGAAGTATTAACAGTTCGGCAACTATTTATAATGGGCATTGTACTAAAACAACACACAGCTCTACCCTACAGCACGGAATATACAAATAAAAGACGTAAATATATAGTCTGTTCACAAAATACAACAAAACACGCTTTTATATCCAAATTTTACCTGTACCTCGGTCCTCTCCTTAAAATAGACTAAACTCAAAAGCAAACATTTATTCCCTGAACTACACAAATTGTAAGAGAATTCTCAAGGAGGCTCTCCAAAGTATGTCATAAGAAGATACAAATAATGTATTAACTGTGTTAAAGTAAATTATATACTCACCTACAACAAGTATTTGTTAAATTTAGAAACTAAGATTTAAGCTACATTTAATTTTTTGTCTAGTGTCAACTTTTTGATTGTTTATAAATTTTATCTGACTATTTTAGCAATTTTCGCCTGAAAAACAGGATTATCTAGTTCAGGCACGTAACTCTTATCAATATAATTTACATTTAAGCAAAACTGTAATTATTTTTATGCCTTTTAATTTTTGAATAAATATATTATAATCTCCTTTACTCGTATTATCTTTTTGAGGCGCGCGTGGAGCTTCCCATTGCCCGTCTTCCTCAAGTCCGCGGAGGTGACATGACTGGTGATGCGTTTTATGGGGAAAATTTAAACTCTGGAGATGCGGGCGAAAATATGGATGAACGCGTCTAGCTACATTCTATCGGAAAGATAATCAAGAATTACATCACATACCAACTAAACAGCCACGTTTTCTTTATCCTTGAGCCAAGGGTAAACAATAGCCAGCGAGAGTAGTCACATTCACAGATAAATATTTAGCGGGTTTGATTGATTATTTTGCAGGCTAAATATTTTGTGTTTTAGCTGATTTTAACACACTGCACTCATGCGATAAAAATTTATTTATTAGACCATTCTACAATAATATTTGCAGGAGTCGGGACGAGCGGTCAAACGTGTTTGTTTTGTTCGACTGAACTGAATGGACCAAGGAATGGGACAAGTGAATGGGACCGTCACTATTAATGGCAAGCGAAGGTCTTCAAGACTCACTCTCCGACCGAATGATACAAATTACATTATATTTGGGGAAAGAAGTTAACGTTACTGAAGAGTTTCATTATTCTTATATAACATCAACACAGACCTACATATTGAAGATAAACTCGCATTAGTTCAGATATTGCGAAGTTATAATGAATTCTTCATTGGTTGTATACCTACGCGTTGCATTACGACAGGTGTGAAAACAGTATATTCGGCGATATAATAAAAGACATTGCTTTGTAAAGTATGTACCAAGAAAGTATCGTAGAAAAAGAAATTGACTTCGCTAATGGTAATATGAATCCTGAGGATTTTTTGGCTTTAAACAATCACTTTTGGTTTGTTTATTATTGGATCAGAGTGATTGGAAATTGGGAATACCTAGCCTTAATAACGATTTGTTTCTTTCAGATTGCATTCTTCACTTTGTTGATGTACGCTATTGTAGCAATTCTGAGAGAGTAAGTCATCTTGCCCTGAATCTGTAACATGTATGGAATTTTAGTTAGATGTTGGATCATAATTTTTTAAAACTATCGAATACTTTATGATTCAGATTAATATAAGCATGGAACAATCCTGTTGAAGTATATAAACGTCAGCATAAAATTATCTCTAATAATTTCAGTAGCACCAAAAGAAGTAAGAGCTGTTTTGTTTTTAACTTGTTTATTTATTTCACGGAGCAGTACATACGTACAATTGTACATATCTGCGTCTCCGTTGGCGGTAGGTGCGGCGGGCCGAGTTACGCTGTGCAAAGCGGGACGTTCGCCTCCTCACTCTCCCCACTTCTCACACAACATAATGTAAGCGAGTGCGCAGCGAAGAGGGGGATCATTCTTTTGGCAGGCTCGGCCCGGTGCTCCTGCTGTAGCGCCTAGAGCTATTATAGCGATCTATTTAATTAATTAACAAGCTTTTGGAATAAATAAGTTGGTTACTGCTATATTTCATACTTTCATTTAGTAATATCGCTGATGAGGGCCTATCCCGATATACATATAAACTAATATGTAAAATGTGTTTTATTATTTGTTAACACATAAACATAAACATTATGTATCGAGCTCAGTACTAAAACATTTCGTACTGTGTGGCATTTCACTTTGCTTACTGGTATTTTAATATTATTTTAATTGTATAATAAAACTTCTTGCCGCTTGATTAAGGTTGATTATCATCTTATGCATGGTACTGCACATAAAAAGCCAATTCATATAAATCAGCGTGTTTAGTGTGGATCTTTGACACTCCTACTACCATCAATTTATTTTTTGTTATTCCATCAGTCGATAATATATCGTCACCCTACACGACTTTATTATGTTTCGATTATTTATTTTGTCAATAGATAAATCAATAATAACAATGCTTATAGCAAAATTTATGACTTAGCTCAGCACGAACGAACTTTATTTTTATTATTTTTAAGTGGCGCATATCGTGTCTATAGGAATAAATTAATGGAATATTTGTCTTTTATTTGCATCACTTTTATTATTTGACTTGTATTCATTATTTATACATTAAGTAACAATTTTAAGGTATAGTAGAAAGAATAAGTGAGACCAAGGGAATATATAAACATATACAGGATTCAAATTAATAAAGACAATATCCCTATAACTTGTACTTACGCGACGTAAATACGTCGTCGGCCGGTTCCCCCTAAGAACGCGCGCGATGACGATGTATGAACCTACCATAAGAATTTATTTATTCAAGAACACCAACAGCATATAGGTACATTCAACATTGGTTTACAAAAGTATTTAGGAAAGGTATGTATGACTTATCTGCTAGATTTTCTCTACAAGGCCTAGATCTAGAGATATCGTAATGTGTTGAGACACCGGCATTCTGTGCATTTACTAACGATTCCCCAAAGACGTCAACAAAAATAAATCAAATAATGAACTTACCTTATTACTAATAGATAGAAATACCTTCCGCGTCGTTATGAATGAATGGTAGGTACAGAACAGTACAGCTAATAAAAGCTATCTATCTACTCACACAAACACACACCTGGCTGCGCACCGCGTCCCTCGCTCGCCTTCTTTTGTCAAACAATAGCAATATTCCGAACGAATTTTGTACTCGCCTCTAATTGCTTTTACGTGCTTAGTACGTCGAACCCCTAATAAGTCGCGATGCAGGATTTTGTGTGATTTCAGTGTGATGCGTAGATCGCATGTGTCGGTGTGGATACGTGGTGACCAATGATTTTGCATTATGCCTTCTTTGTATGAGAAGAATCCTATTTATATTATTTTCGTGTAGTCAAGTGTTAAGGCTCCTACATACAGGCGCGACGCCACAGCGCGACGCGTTTGCGGGAGCCTTTAAGAAGACGTCGGGCCGTGCGTGAGGGCCCACGCACTAGTTGGGTGCTTTACAAATAACATTTCTTAGACGACTGCCTTGGCAATTTCTTAGGGATAACATAACGTAACTCCACTATCCTTCTTTTAATAATCAATTATGATTTTAATAAAATGGTTTCAACAAAAATTTTGTTCAGCAATTGACATGGCTTTTTTTGTTTATGGGTAGGTTTTATTTGTAGGAAAATGATGACAGTTTGACATATTTCCGAAACGAAACCTGTCAAACCGCAATATTTACTCCTCTGTCAAAAGTTATCTGGCTAATGAAACAGGATTAACAAGGTTCAACATGTGAAACAACAAAACCAATTTTTTTGTCTAATTAGAATTTACTGTCATATAAATATATCACAATAATCAAAATATTTTATAAACTATAGAATGTTAATATGTTTTTTGGTCGGTTCACAATTTTCGCCAGTTGGCCATCTCACGAGAATTAATAATAAAACTTCGATGTCTACAGTTATCCGGTGACATGATGCACTGCATCCAAGCCATAATAGAATTTATTTCTCGTATCCGTAGCTGTCGAAGGACCGAGGGCCGGCAGACGTGTCCTTTTTTTTTGGGTGGGAAATCATCAAATCATTTCTCCGTAGTTCTCCGGAGGGCTTGTCAGACTTTTAACCCGCGCCTACAGTGGCCGGGAATCTGCGGGCGATTCCCGAAGAACAGACAAGACCTGGAATAGAGACCGCGTATCAGCAAGCGTAGTGTGGGACGCCCTCCAGCTAGATGGCCGGCAACCTTAAAAAGGTGGCTGAGACAGACTGGATGCAGAAGGCGGAGGACAGGGTGTCATGACGCAGCGAAACGGATCAATCAACTCACCCTGAGTTGATTGATTGTTGAGTGATCCGTAGCTGTACCCGTAGTGGTGGTGTTAATATCCGTGAAGGCTGCAAGCTATTTTCTGCATACACAGCCAGGAGCAGCTAGACCTGCAGGATCACCAGCCGGGGGGATGGGTACCGTTGACGTGCTGCCCAACAGCTCCATGTTGGCGCACGCTAACAAAGCGCAGAATGTGAACTGAAAGAAACAAGTCATTCTTAGGTAGGACATTCACGATCGACGTGCAAACATTGTGATGTATCTTATCTCGTTATGGTATAAATTAGAATGATTACGAGGAAGCGGCTGGCTATTGACTATTTTCTCCCTCAAGACACGGCCCCGTGTCAGTAAAAGAGATACTTAATAAGAAGGCAACGAGTTAAACAACGAGACAAAAAGAACACCTCAGAAACTTACATAAATTACGGAGCCTAAATTAATTTGTATGTAGGTATGTTGAACCCGACTCCTAGTTCCCCGAGGCTTAAGCGCAGGGATTAGGTACCTACTTCAAAAAAGTCATTCGATTTTTTTTGCGCCGTCTTCAAAATGAGAATAAAAATAGAAGTACAAATGAGCGAACTTGTTCGACACTCACATGAAAAGGGTTCTTTGTAGAATAAAAGTTGTAGAGAATTTTGTGAGCTTTAATTGGGTAAAAGAACACTTTTTCCTACGATGCACCGTTCGTGGGAACTTTGTGCACCCCCCCCCCCCCCAACCCCACTCCGGCTCGCCAACTATAAACAGATTCATACAGACATTCATACATACATCCTTTTTGCTTTGCCATAGTCTGGTAAAAAATAAAACTGAACTTAATAAAAATCCAGTAAGTACATTTTGTTTTTAAAATCTTTTTCTGTGGTCGGGTGGCATAATTTATGTTTATTTTGAAAAAAAGATAGGTACTTAATTCGTATTCGCAACAAAAAATACATAGGTATCTAACCCTGGCAATGTCGTCGAGCAGGCGCGTTTGTTTCTTTTATATATTAAATGAACAATAATGAAGATTTAGTCAAGTAGGTATTAGGACGAATGATCTTATAAAATTCTTGATAAGGAAAATATTTAAATAACACAAACACATAATTCAAAAACTTGATGAAAAAATGCTATACCTTAACTAAGGGACATTACCGAAGATAGAAAAAGGAGAATTAAGACCGAGGTGTGTACGATTTTTCGAAGTTTGCGAAGTTTCGAAAAATCCAATCAATGCGCATATCTTATATGCGCATTGATTAGATTTTTCGAAACTACAGCACATATCAACAGCAGAGATGTACCCGCGCGCCGCACAGTGGGTCGAAACTATGATTTTAGTGACTTAGGGCTCAACTTTGCTTTTTTACTTTTTTCCTCATGTGGATGGATAGAGCTCATTAACCTCAACAATAATTGTTCTGATGTATTTTTTCCTAAACTTTATACTTTGGGTAGAAAAATGTGTTTTGTTATTTTTTTGTATGGAGCGGATCAAATAACCTTAAATTCCTGCTAAGTAGCGTGTGATCCCGCATTGAAACTTTATTTTTCATATACCTTGTCTAGTCTATTATCATTTGATGCTATTAACGTGTGCATAAAGTTGCAACTCTGCCAAATAAATGGATCGAAAAAAATGAAAAAATATATAGAATAAAAAGCTACATTTTTTACTTTCGTAAGTTCTTTTAAGTTAAATTTGATATGGAATAGTAAGTAAAAGCACGTAATAATACACATAGTTACTTAACAACTAACAACAATACATTTAAAAGGTCCCTAATTAGCTTAAATTTACTAATATATGTAGTATTAGTAAATTTAAAGCTAATCACACTAATCATAATACATTTAAAAGGTCCCTAATTAGCTTAAATTTACTAATATATGTGGTATTAGTAAATTTAAAGCTAATCACACTAATCATAATACATTTAAAAGGTCCCTAATTAGCTTAAATTTACTAATATATGTAGTAGTAGTAAATTTAAGCTAATTAGGGATCTATGAATTTCAATTTCTTTGTTTTAATGACTTTAACATGTTTATGAAATGTTATTTTAAGTTAGATTTAATACTGAATAGTGAGTAAAGATAGGTACATAATAATACAAATTAGTAAAGGTAAACTAACATTACTACAACTAACACAAGCAAACTAAAAACTAACTATAAACAACATCAAACATTACTATTTCCTTTCAATTATGAGTTTGACATTTATAAACTAATAAAAAAAACAAGAAACTTACAAACTACCAAAAAATCTTATTCACTATCGCTATGACTATCTTGTAAATTATCTACATCAATAAAATCTATATCGGATTCTGTGGGAAAAATCAGCAGAAGCTCTTTGACTTTTGGAGAACCATTATATTTTGTTTCACCATTCGAGGTCTTAGACTTGTGATCTTTGGATCAGAAGACAAAAGAAGATTGTGTATAATATCCTCATTTGTCGCCGTTCTACTTACCTTTCTGGAATGACTCTCTCTATATTTCCGGAAATCTTTATTACGAGCTTCCGCTGCCTCTTCCGACAGTTTACCTATAGGTATGGCACCAAAGTGCTTAATTATATCACTCCCATGTACTAACAATTTATGTATACTGGAAGGCATATAATACCAGGGATATAAGTGAACGTACAATTGTGCAGTATCTCTACAAAATTCGGAAAACTTAGAAAGATCCACGCTCTCTCCAGATGCAACCGTCTGAAGAATCACATGAAACCTTTCTATTAAATCTTTATCTATTCCTGTTATGCGAGCTGTTGTTTCTGCATCCCTAAAAAATCTTCTGGCAGTATTGCCATCATTGGTTGTGCCTACTCCTTGCTTGACTACGTCAATAAGTAAACCGCATTCTTTCTTAAACGCTTGCTGTATAGCGCTCTTTCTGAGTGACATTTTTTCTTTGTCATCGCCCCTGCAACTCCATTTTTTGAAGTCCAAACGATAAGCTGCAAACAAAAAGAAATATCACTTAAATAAAAATCTCACAAGTAACTATATAACGTGAAAAAAATTATGAACTAATAAAATTATATTTACCGATATGAAGTAAGCACTCCATGCTTCTTATCCAGGCATGTAAAGATGACATTCCATACTGGAACACTTCTTCGTTGTTCTCTTTTTGAGCAAGTGACTCTAAATTGTTCATCTCTGACGGTTTTGCTTTGCAGATATCACAGACAGCTGAAGATGTGTCTGACAAATATGACGATATTTTGCCGTCTATCATCGTCAAGTGCAATTGATGCTTAACTTCAACTTGATTGAACTTGATTGGCTGAAGTGTTTCTATTTCTTCGGTTATGCTAGCTTTTATAGTTACCACTGTTGACTGCGTTTCTTTGGTAAATTTGAACATTATCGGACGGCAATAGAAAGTTGATGAGGGTCGATCGTTTTCCCAAACAATTGTTCCATCACATTGTTGAAGCCTTATAGGAACTAGACTGGCCATGAAGATAGTTGAGTCATCAAACTCTGCTTCAGTCTTTTGTTTATAATTACTTTGACCTGAGGCTCCATCAAAACCCCATTTGCTTATTAGCAGTAACTCAGTTGGCGAATCCAAATCTAAAGTAATCACTTCTAAAAGCCTAGATACCGTCAAGTTGAGTAAAGCTTGCAGTTTAATAGCAGCTCCTTCTTCAGTTATAATTATGTCTTCTTTCCCTGGATAACATTTTGCCTTCGCTTGTTTTATTTTATAATAAGAAGGGTATAAATCAGACCTATTTTCACTTGCTGCTTCTCTTAGGCTTATATACTGCCACTTACTTAATTTAAGTGAAACTAATAAAGACAGTGCCTTATCGGGTGAATATGTACTACTTTTCGGTTTACTTGTACTTAAACACTCTTTAACTTTTTCTAGATCTTCGGGGTGATTTAGTAAATGGTTCATAATTTTTCCTACATCCTCATTTCCGGTGTTTCTTAAACTAGCAATTGTAGTAGCTTTAAGTTCATCCGGGGATAACGAAAGCGATTGGTTAATTTGATCAACGCGTCGTCGTTTTTGCCTGGAGCCCAATTCCTCGAAAGGTTTTCGAGGTGTAAATGTAGATGTCGAAGCTTCTGTAGTAGATGGTGGTAGATTTTCGACATCTTCAGTATTACAAATCTCGAGCCTTTCCTGTTCAGTGTTCACAGCTTCAGGTATCATTCCTTCGGGCCAGTTTATTGCACGTTCCAACCAATCACCATTTTTTCTTACAAACTGTGCTAACGTGCGACTACTTCGTTCCCATCTTGCACTTATATTTGAACAAAAGCGCGTACAGAATTTTTGGAGCTCAACACTGTTCTCTTCGGTCACGTTTATTTTATGTTGTAGGAATTGAAAGAATTTTTGACTATCCGACAGTGACTTGACCTGCTCTCTTAAAATCATAAATAAATCTAAATTGTTAACTAAATTATCCATTATAACGAAAAAGGGACGATCAGAATCACGAGATGTTAGTAGTAGTACGAATAAACGAACACTAGTTAGTATATAATAAATTATGGTCATTTTATACTTCCAGAATCCAGTGACAAACAATGTTTACTAATTTTTCTACTACCCTCATTAACTAATTATCCTAATTAATATTACAGTAATGACTAAAAGTGAAAAACATTGTTATTTTATAAGGTAAAAGGTTAAGCTAATTACAGTAATTAAACACACAAATAGAAATTAATTGATTTCATATCCACATTTTTAAATAAAGGTCCCTAATTAGCTTAAATTTACTAATATATGTGGTATTAGTAAATTTAAGCTAATTAGGGACCTTTTAAATGTATTGTTGTTAGTTGCTAAGTAATTATGTGTATTATTACGTGCTTTTACTTACTATTCCATATCAAATTTAACTTAAAATAACTTACGAAAGTAAAAAATGAAGCTTTTTATTCTATGTATTTTTTCATTTTTTTCGATCCATTTATTTGGCAGAGTTGCAACTTTATGCATTTGTTTATAGCATCAAATGATAATAGACCAGACAAGGTATATGAAAAATAAAGTTTCAACGCGGGATCACACGCTACTTAGCAGGAATTTAAGTTTATTTGAGCCGCTCCATACAAAAAAATAACAAAACACATTTTTCTACCCAAAGTATAAAGTTTAGGAAATAATACATCAGAACAATTATTATTGAGGTTAATGAGCTCTACCCATCCGCATAAAAAAAAAAGTGAAAAAGCAAAGTTGAGCCCTAAGTCACTAAAATCATAGTTTCGACCCACTGTGCGCCGTGTCGCCATGTTTAAGTCCCATGTAGTAGGGGGCGAGCCTATTGCCATCAACCGCGAGCACAAATCCACACATAGGGCTGCTACTGAGAAATTCCTGATGGTTAATCCAATAACACTTTGCCTCACCTGAGAACCGAACTCAGGACCTCATGCTCCAAAACAACACCAAACTGCAAAATATCTACACCAGAGCTGGATTAACTAGGAAAATAATAATAAGAACGAAGCCGCGAGTCACAGCTAGTGCCGTAATACGAAGTTGTTTGACCTTTATGATCAAAACGAGTCAAAACGATCACCTTTTGACTCATCTTGATGATCGGCGTCATGATTACATAAAAAATAACTCAAATTTGAAGAATACCAGTTTAATGCCTTATTGATGGAAATTTTATTTAAACTTATTTTCCTTAATATGACTGATCTTTACCAGGCGCTAGAATTAACATAAACACCTAACATTTTTTTTATGTTAAAAGGTTATGAGCTTTTGCAGGTAGGTGAGATACGTAATTAAACGTGAAAATCTGGTTTGTTCCAAAATTCATTTGAACTAAAAACCCAAAACGAATAAAAAAATATAATTTGAATGAGGAATTATGTTCATAATGCAAGTAAGGACCGGTCATTGACTTCAATGTCACTTTCTTAGAAGGTGACCTTGACCAGGGCTATTACATTTAGAGGCCTAGAGAGTGGGAGAAAGCCATACCATTAACATAACTTTACGTGCCCTTCAAAAACGTTAGTATGGTGCATTTCTTTGAGCGGTGCAGTTAGAAGTTTTTAACGGAACCCGGAAGACATTCTCGCTATGTTTGTGAGTAATTTTGAACATTTTGGTATTTGACATTCAAATTAGACCCGCTGAATACAACACGTCTATTAAGTGCAAAATATATACATATAATTGGGCAATATATAAACAATGTGGTGGTAAAGTCTAGACTTTTATACTTTTTTTCAAATTTATTTATTTATGTAATTTACAAGTATAACTCAAAAATTGTTTCCTTAACAAGTCAGGACACAATACCTTTTAAAACTACGGCACTGAGCAGGAGCAAACTATTGCATTGAAAACTAAATAAATACACAAAAGTGCTAACGTAATACCTTAGACCAATGTCTAATTGTAGTACATTGGTCTAGGTGCTATTTACATCAACCTAAAACCGTTTAATTTGTGGCAATTTTATTAAATATAAAACTAGCTGTTGCCAGCGATTTCATCTGCAATATATGTAGGATAAACAGTAGCCTCTGTCATTAACCGAGTCATTGTCTACCTGTGTGCCCAATTTCATCCAAATCTGTTCAGCCGTTTTGGATCAGCAGTTTATCCGTTTCGTACCAAACATACCTTCGCATTTATAATATTACTAGCTGCTCCCCGCGCTTTCACCCGCATATATCTCGATCCCGTGGGAGTATCGGGATAAAAACACGGATAAGTACTCTATGTGTTAATCCAGGTTATAAACTGTCTGTGTGCCAAATTTCATCCAAATCCGTTCTGAAGTTTTTGCGTGAAAGAGTAACAAACATCCATCCATACTCACAAACTTTCGTGTTTATAATATCAATAGGATTAGTACTAAGCTATAAAATAAAACAAAATGAAATTTCAGTCTGTGACTGTCCTATTTCTAATTCAGTCTGACATTAAAAGTAGATTGCTGAATTTCATATTGCGGTATTGAAATTGAGTTAGTAAAGCAGATTTTATCACGTAATGAGCAGACAAAAAATAGCCCATAACGTGACGAACATATTTTAGATGTGACTAAACATTGATTTTTCTTCCTAGCAAATTATGATAATTATAGGTATATTACCGAATTATTCTTCCTAACACACTATCAATCACAATCAGAATAATTTTGTAGGATATTGCTAATCCAATTCTTCATCTGCTCAACAACGTAAATATAGCAATGAATGTCGTTGAACTCTCAAAATATAAGCCATGTTTGCAAGAGCCTTTACGCTATTACCCCGCTATAATAATGGAATTTGGGATATAAAAACGAGCTCGTGAATATTTCGAGTCACATCGGCCAAGTCATTTATAAACTCGATTAAATCTTAGAATGCATCACACGAGTATACACGCGTAGGTAATGCTTCCTCAATTGCCTACGAAGGCCCATGCACATTAGCACGTTTAGCATGGTATTGTCGACTGAAGAATAGACAAAATGACTGTCGACAAAACTCGTTTCTATGCTGGTCATGCAACGCGGGCTGTAACGATTTAATTAAACTGATTTAAGTGAACATAGTTTTTAAGGTGCCTGTGCCACCGCTTGCGATTAACGAGAAGCAAGTACAGCTACGAGTTGGCGATCAACGAGCAGCGAGTGCGCGACGCGACGACGACTAGCGATTACCCGCCTGCAGGGCTAACATGACTGACACACGCGACAATTACTCACTCTCCTCTAAATTCATACTTATACATATTTTTACTATACAACATAATAATAATGAAAGTACGTGCAGTAATAACCAATCTCTTTGCCAATTATGGTGATTACCGAAATCTAAGGAGTTATGGCTGTATAGTGTCAGTCTCTCAGCGAGTGTTTTGCCCACAAAGCGAACGTCGCTGAGCAAGTTCTCTCTTTGATCAGTGTCTGTGTAACATCACCATCTCTTCTTGGTACAGTCGACCGCACGTAAGTTGTAACACTTTGACCGTGACTCGGCCTAGAGCACTACGGAAGTTCAGTAGAATACGAGGCTAGCTTATACTGTATAGCTGTAACCGTAATAAGTGTTTTAACACCATTTTTAAAGAAACCCATTTATTAAAATAACAGATACAATAATGTTACAGAATCAAAGTGTAACCTGTCATATGTGTTACTGAGTGCTAACACGTATAGCAGAAATAAGCAGTTATAGGCATAATTGCACTGTACCGCAACCGGCGTTGCCAAAATAGCCGCAATCTAGTCGGGATTGGGGCTATTTTGGCAATACCGCGTTTACCTGTTACACTTATTAACCCTGTTAACGCTTTTATTTCTGTAACAATTTTTTTACCGTTACACCTTTGTAAGTGTTTTAGTTTAAAACACATCTGAGTGTTACTTAATTGATTCGGTTATCAATGCAAAGTGTAAAATAATGAAATCGTTTATTTATATAAAATAAGGGACACATTTACAATAAATACCATAACAATTATAAAGAGCACTGTTGCTAATTTGCCTGAACTTTACTAATTATAATTCTGTTACTTTAATGAATGTGTTTTTCAGTCCCTGATTGCCACTGACGTGCGCGCGGCTGTAAATATACCAGAATAGCTTATCCTGTAATCAATAGTTTCTATATTCTGTGCAATAAAAGGAAATTAGAAGACGGCGCTAAGGATCCTAGGTTCTCCAGCAAACTAAAAATCGTCATAACGCAGAGAGCTCGTCTGCCTCTACAAACTTAAAGCGAAACCATCCCTTAGTTTCAGATCGCATCACTATGGTGCCTGTGCATTTGGTCGGTGGAGAGCGCAGTATTGGACCCGTCCCTCTACTTGTCTCCAAGTCCCCCCCTGACCGATACCAGGGATAGCATTTCTGCAGCTGATATGTGGTCTCGGCCATTTGACAGCAGGGTGACTCGTGACACAGGGGACGCTTCACCTCAAGTTATCGGAGACAGTGAGTGCTCAGTACTTAACCTTATAAACTCATCAACTAACTTCATATTTCCGAATGAATGACTCCTTTGAAAATTCAAAAATACCTGATAATGGTTTAATTTAAATAAACGTCTGTAGTTTGAGTTTGTACCACGACGCAATACGTACAAATCTACGACAGTGTTTTTTTTTTACAAAGATCTTCAATGATTTAATGCATGTATTATTCAAGGTATCAGGTAAAACTAATACACATAATTCAATCAAAAGATAATATCAATACCTACTAAAAGGTCTGTTAAGGAAAAAACATCAACCATGGTATCTTGTTGCGCCAGTTTTTAATCATGGGGGGCCGTTCCAAATCATTTACCTACTTGGCTCTCAAAAATGTAATCTGTACAAAAACTTATCATATCATTCAATATTTACCTGCTTTTACCTGTTTGGTGTGTTTTGTGTTTTTAATATAAATATGATTTTAAGATCCAACTCTACCTATTCCTAAAAAGAATAAGAATATAGAAATAAGATTATCTATCGAGTTGTATGACATATGAACAAGTGCAGGTTAATTATTTGTTTACTAATTGTACCTCTAGTGTTTATAAGATATTTTAACATAACATAAACATAACACCGCGCTGGTCATCCCAGAAGGGTTAGGCAGAGGTGTACTTATAGCACACCCACATTTCGCCAATTATGCTTAAGTCCCGTGTAATAGGGGGCGAGCCTATAACCATCAACCGGGCACTAATACAGACTCCGGGCTGCAACTGAAAAAACCTAGATAGAAAACTAGACCAACGAGGCAGTCCAAGATATTTTAGAGAAAATGGATTTACTTAGTAATAGAACCATCATAGTCTTTCTCCGGCTCTTATTCGCATTAATTTGGGGTCGAAGTAAGATGTCATTTTCATCCATACCCCTCTATTAGTCGTCATTTCGGAAGTCAGGGAGTGACTTCTATCCATATCAATAAACATATTTCACACAGTACCTAAGTAATAGGAAAAATATTATAAATACCTACTATCAGAGCAGTCTACAACCTTTACATACGTTTTTTTTAAACTTAAGTAATGAACACTGCCTCGTTGTTCTAGTGATCGCAAGACTACTGCTGAGCATGAGGTCCTGGGTTCGATTCCCAGATCGGGCAGTGTTATTCGGTTTTTCTATCCAGAATTTCTCTGTAGCACCCCGGAGTCTGGATTTGTGCCCGGTTGATGCCAATAGGCTGGCCCCCTATTACATGGAACTTAAGCATAACTGGCGAAATGTGGGTGTGCTATAAGTACACCTCTGCCTAACCCTTCTGGGATTACAGACGTGATGTTATGTATGTATTATAAAGACCAAGGTTCTTACTAATAATTACTTACAATCTAGATAAGACTAATCAGCAATTCAACTCCTAACAAAAAAATTACGTGATAATTATTTTAAAACTTTGGGTAGCTTTGGGTACCTACTCTAAGTTTTAAAATAATTATCTCGTAAAACAACACTACTGTCATTAAATACTTAACACAAATAGGTACCTGATACTCGTATACCTAATAATACTTATAAACACTATGTTCATTTGCTTTAATAGATGTGTCACAGTCACTATTATTTGTTTTATTTTTCTACACTTTTAGGCAACACTAAACACGATCTAACTTTAGCCTAAACCAGTTTTTGTATTTCCAACTACACTTGGGAGCAAATAAATCGAGCCACTACCTTTTTTCACGTAAAATGGTAAATATTTTTGGGAATATGGAACGTATCAATTCGAACTATATATCGCCTAAAAGTTAAGTTAATAACCTTAACAATGAGGGTAAATTTTTGAATAATAACCTTATTGAATGATAAATTATTGGCTCTGCAAGAAAAATTGTAATTTTGATAGAAAATTTAGTAGGGCTAAAACAGTCCATAAAAACAATAAAAAACAAAATTATTGCAAAAAAATATTCTTAATAACTGGTATTACCCCCCCGTGCCCTGATGCATTCTTGTAGCCTATTAGTCATCGATCTGATCAGAGTTACGATGACATATTGTGGTATGTTCTCCCACTCTTCAAGCACAGCGACTTTAAGCTCGGGAATGGATGAAACAGCGGGAACCCTGGCTCGGACTCTCCGTTTTAGCTCGTCCCATAGGTGTTCGATCGGGTTCAAATCGGGACTTCGTGCTGGCCATACCATTTGTTGAATCCCGATCGCAGACAAGTATTCCGTAACGATCTGCGCGGTATGAGGTCTCGCATTGTCATGCATAAACAAGAAATTTTCTCCGACAAAACCAGCATACGGCATTACGTGGTCTTCAAGAATGTCAGTTATGTATCGGTCAGCTGTTAATCCACGTCTACCACTGCCATCGTTGGCGGGGTCGACGAAGACAAGTTCCGTTTTTCCGTCTAGAGAAATTCCTCCCCACACCATACAAGAACCACCACCAAAACTCACAGTTTCTCGAATGCAACATTGGGCAAATCTTTCACCAGGACGTCTATACACTCGGTTTCTCCCGTCATTGCTAAAAAGACAGATTCTTGACTCGTCAGAAAACAAAACTGACCTCCAGTCTTCTAACGTCCAATTAATGTGTTCTCGAGCAAACTCCAAGCGAGATCGGCGATGAGCTACAGTCAATTTTGGGCCAGTTGCTGGTTTGTGTGATGTAAACTTTCGTTCCTTTAGTCTTCGTCTCACTGTCCACCTACTGATTGCGACACTTCGAACGTCACGTAACGCTTGCTGTAGCTGAACAGCATTAAGTCCACGGTCGCGCAACGAATTGGTTGCAATAAAGCGGTCGTCACGTTCTGTTGTTGCCCGTGGTCGGCCAGTTCCAGGTCGCCGAACAAAAGCACCAGTCTCCAGATACCTGCGGTATACCCGCTGTACCTTTGAACGACTCAAATGAAGTCTGCGTGCCACTTCACGTTGTCCGTGTCCAACCTCAAGTAAAGCTACAACTTGGGCAGCTTCCGTCGGTTTAGTATCCATTTTATCAGGTTATTTTGATTACACAGACACAGATAAAGACAACAATAACAAGTAATATGGGTATGATTAACAAAAACCTCAAATTTAATCTTTTCTTAACAGAGTACAATAAAAATGTCATAAGCAAATTAAATGCGATAATTTTATTCTACCCTTTAAACTTTAATTAAAATGAAATTTTGACAACTAACTACCCTCATTGTAAAGGTTATTAAATACCCTTTTAGGCGATATATATTTCGAATCGATGCGTTCCATAATACCAAAAATAATAACCATAATGCGTGAAAAAGGAAGTGGCTCGATTTATTTGCTCCCAAGTGTATATGCTGATTTTAGTAAAGCTCTTAATACAAAAATGACAACCTAAAACCGGACTAAGTTGTCAGTTTTGTAAAAAGAACTGTATTTCGATTTCTGTTATGTTCTTATTTCAAAAACCGGCTCTTTATTTAAACGATGTCTAAAGAAAAACCTTATTTTGTAATAAGAACGTATAGGTTTTGTTCGGTGTTCGCACTATGTTTGTGTTGTCTAACAGCTGAATTGTTTCGTTCAAATTTATTCAATATGTATTTCATCTCCAGGACCAGCAACAAAAAGAAAACCACAACCAATGGAAAAGGCGAAACTCTTTTGGCCATCCGTCCGCTCTTCTCACTACAACGTAGGCGCAGGCAACGTCCAAGTTCCTTTGACATTTAGCCTATCTGGATTGTACGGGAAATATTCTCCTGGGACCATGGGTTCTTCAGGAGTAATTGGTAGTACTTATGGAACGGTGTCAGAGATCGGGGGTACCGTCGTCTCGAGCCTGGCTGGAACCGGATACGGGAAATATCGGACGTATTCTGGATTGCGGATTTATGGTGGGGAGAATGGGCCAGCGTGGAGCGGCTGGGGCAACGGCAAGTGGGGACATTATGGTAAAGGATAAACTTACGAATTGTATGAGAGGAAAGAAACTTTCATTATATATTTGATTCTACGAATTTTTTGCGTTTTATTTTTGTGAACCTTACACTATTATTATGTTGCGATAGAAAAAGTATTTTCATGAATTAAAGAATTACTTACCTTACCTTATTATTATACCTACATTATTGATTGCTTGATAAGTAGATACTTAAGTTTAATAAGTACCCAAGTTAATATCATTCATGAAGGGCAGATGATGTCAGGTATAAACAACATCATCTTCCATGCACACAGGAAAAACCCGTCCATCGATTTGAAATAAGAAAAAAGTGAGTAGCCTAAAATATTATCTACAGCTATGGTACTAAGTACCTACCCATTTCTTGTCAGCTCGCCCCAAACTAGTTAGTAAGTCGTTATCTATACAGGGTGGCCAAAAAGTCGCGGATCAAACGCAACTAGGGGTCAGATGGGGTCATCAGCTGCAAAAAATTGATCTACGGTAGGTCCTTAAGGTCAACCCCTGCAGATTTATAATTTATCTTGTGTTTTTATGAGAAAATTTACTTTTTTTTACTAATTCTTATCAAAATTCGAAAAAATCTACCTGTTTTTTTATCATTTTCACTAGATTGGTACTGATGAGTCCTTGCGTTAGACATGCTATTTATGGTGGTTTATTAGGTGTGTTGAAGCTAATATTAAGTTTAACGAAATGTGTTTTTCTCAAATCATAACTTTTTTTTTACAGTGGGGTCACTGTAAAGAGACCCTGTATTACAAGTTTTGGCGCTTTAATAGGGATTCTGGGTTTAGGTTTTAATAAGGTATTACACATGGCTATGCGTATCAGAATCAGAATATTTATTTGTAAAACATAGGTATTTACATAAAGGTGTTAGGTTAACATATTTGGGCGCTATGTTTTGCCGTGAAGGCGTACAAATATAAGGTACAATGTAACTAAAATACTTAAAAACTTAATAAAACTAGACAAAATAAATGTAAAAATATTAAAAATTATTAATTATAAAATCTGGAACAGTATAGTAACATTTTTCTATTAATTGCGAGGAGAGAGCTTTCTTAAACTTTGATAGTGGCTTATTTTTATACTATCGGGTATTTTATTATAAATTTTCGAAGACATTCCAAAAAAACTCTTTTTCATCAAAGTGGTTCTGCATTTTATGTCGCACAATTGATTTATGTATTGATAACGCATTGGAGTCTTTTTTACATAGGAAGTTTTTTGAAAGAGGTGTAAATTAGTTTTAACAAACAAGGCAGTCTCGTAGATGTACATAGCTAGCATAGTAAGTAGTTTTAAAGATTTAAAGTGGGGTGCACAAGAAGGTAATTTTTAAGCCACACATGGATCGAACACATCGTTTTTGTGCTTTTAAAACAGTCTCTCTTTCAGTAGATTGCCCCCAAAAAATAACACCAAACCTCAGAGTTGATGCAACCAATCCATGATACGCTATTAGAAGTGTCTGTGTATTAACTTTTTTTGACAGCTGAAACAGTGCGTAAGCAGATTTATTTAATTTCAGACAAATTTCTTCGATATGTGGTTTCCATGTTAGTTTACAATCAATCGTTATACCTAAAAATTTTGCTTTGTTTGTATCTTCTATTTTAGACTTTTCTTATGTAACGTGAACTGGAGGTTTTTCACACCTTTGATGAAAGTGCATTACTTTTGTTTTGTTTAAATTAATTACTAGGTTATTGCTATTAAGCCAGTTAATCATTTTTTTTAGACAATCATTAATATAATTTTCGTAATAGACAGGATTAGTACACTTTACAAAAGCTGTACTGTCATCTGCAAAAATAACCATATTTTGAGATATGACTAGTGGGAGATCGTTGATATATATTTAAAAAAAGTAGCGGCCCCAGCACGCTACCTTGAGGTACTCCGTAGGCTTGGGTCTAGTATCGTTTGGCAGGAGTTTTGGGGTAAAAAGGGTTGAAGTTGGTAGGGGTGGGTTCAATGATTATAACGCTACCACTCTTATTACAAGGTAATGCGTATTTTTCGAGAAATTAATAATAAATGTTTCTAACCTCAAATTAGATTACAGCGTAACGAAACGTTAAAATCGGCGATTGACAACCAAATCTGTACTAGTGTATTGTCTGTGGTGTAAAATGTCGTGCAAAATCGGTGAAACGGAACGTAAAAAAAAACAAAACGCTATTTGCGTCATGTGTCTGTGTCATTTGTTTACGTTCATTCCGTTTCTCAGAGTTGTGAGAAGTTAGTGCACCTCCACTTCATGGTTAAAATAGGTCGACATTGTTCCAAAACCGAATCGGGGCACCCCGACTCCACGTAGTCTTTTGGCTCCTACCCCTAGAGTGTTTATAAAAATCCGGAGGCGCGAAGGGAGGGCAACCACCGCCCGCTGTAACAAAGCATAGGCACCCATGAGCATGGGTGCCTATCCTTTTTTACGCAAGGGCGAAGGGGTTGTACTTCTCGCAGCGCCGGAGACGTTGGAAGAGCGACATTTAAGTGTTTTGAGGTTAGGTTACAATAATTAGTTTTTCTCAAGAACGGTGCGTTACCTTTTCAAGGGAGTGGTACCAGGGGGGACGGAGCACCCCCTCCATCCCCCCCACTACCTCCCCACTCCCACCTCCTGCCAAACGATACTAAATTTTAACCCTCCGTATTTTAAAGTTCTTAATTGAGATGTGTAAATGGTTAATAAATTGCTTTTTGGACAGAGTTGTGATATTTCGGTGCACTGAGATCTGTTATCCAGATATGACTCCAAAAGTTTCAAAATATTTCCTCGGATTCCGTAGCCTGTGGTATTTTGTTACACCAAAAACACATCTTATTATCTATTTATGTATTTAACACCTGAGGAGCTGTTGTGCACAGCAATTCTTTCTATGATTCAGTAGGCACTAAAGTCTTTATGAAAAATGTATGACACTCATTTAACTTACATTTGTTTATCTGATAATTGTTGTACTGCTGAAAAGCAAACCTTTAGCTACCTCTGTCTATTTTCCACATCCATTTATCTCATTTCATGTGATCTCATATTATTTTCCTTTTATTGAATGTTGTGACATTTTGTATCTAACATTTTCATCTGTCAGTTTTTCTTTTTCTATGGTATAGAGCTAAGAGGTCGTCTATTTTATATAGTGTTAAGCCAGGTTCTCACTGTAATCCATCTTTATTGTTCCTGGCCGATAACCAATTAAGAAGTATTTGGATTGAAAACTAAAAAAGTCACTTCTAGAAAGATCGGCCAGGGGCCTTATAAGGCAACCGTTACTTTTCACCAGGTTCTTTTGATTCCGTCTTTTGACTCGTTCTTTTGACTCGCCCTTCTGGCACTCTCTGTTGGCTTATTTCTTTTCGTACTTTTTCTTACTCTGTCTATGTTTTTCTAAAAGCTCCTTCAATATAAACATTTCAAAAGTTAAACTCAGTGAATTTCAATTTATCTTGTGTGCATGAAGGTGTTCGAACTCTCCCGATCACCTCCGACCCTCCCGCTTGAGTCTGCGAGTTTGAGACGTGTTGCAGATAACTAATAAACGTGGCGTGAGACGCTGCCGCCTGAAGAAACAACCAACCGACGCGAGCTCCCTCGCAACGGGCTGCGGGCTGATGGAGAGGCTGCTGCGAGCTCCCACTCGACGGACTCCGGGACGGAGGAGCGGCTGACGCGAGCTGATTCAACCGTGAGCTGCTTCGCGACTGTGAACACGGAGAGACTGCTGCGAGCTTCATTCAGTGTTGATCTAGGAACTTTTCCTGACCTCATGAAGAGTAGTAAAGTCATACCATTATTTAAATCTGGTAATAAAAATATCATTAGCAATTTTAGGCCTATTTCTATCTTACCAGCATTTAGCAAAATATTTGAAAAGTTAATACTTAATCAGTTGCTAAGACATTTTAACCTAAATAGCCTACTTCATAATGAACAATATGGCTTTTCAAAAGGACGTTCGACTACAGATGCGGGTGTTGCTCTGCTGAAACACATATTTAATGCATGGGAGAAATCGCAAAATGCTATTGGAGTTTTCTGTGATCTCTCTAAAGCCTTTGATTGCGTGCGCCATGACACGCTTTTGCGTAAACTACGTCATTACGGTGTCCAAAACGAAGCTCTCAACGTAATAAATTCTTATTTACATAATAGGTTCCAATGTGTAGATGTCGATGGTGTGAAATCTTCCGAGCTACCAGTTCAGTTAGGTGTACCTCAAGGCTCAATACTGGGTCCATTCTTGTTTTTAGTGTATATCAATGACTTACCATTCTATTTAAACGATATCTGTGACATTGTACTGTTTGCAGATGATACCTCTCTTATTTTTAAAGTAGACAGGAATAGACAAGATTTTGACGACGTAAACCGTGCACTCTCAATGGTTACGGATTGGTTTACGTCAAATAATCTAGTTCTCAATGCCAAGAAAACGAAATGTGTGAAGTTCGCCTTACCGAATGTTAGAAATCTAGGACCCAACATCGTCTTAGATAAAGAGCTGCTTGAAACTGTGGACTCGACGGTTTTTCTGGGCATAACGGTAGATGCCAAACTTCAGTGGGGCCCACATATCTCAAGCTTAGCGGGGAGGCTCAGTTCAGCCGCCTACGCCGTCAGGAAAGTATGACAATACACTGACGTTGATACAGCTCGCTTAGTCTATTTTAGTTATTTCCACAGCGTTATGTCCTACGGTATTCTGCTGTGGGGCAAAGCCGCTGATATTCAAAATATATTCGTCCTTCAAAAACGAGCTGTCCGAGCAATTTATCAGCTAGGAGCCAGAGTTTCTCTTAGAGATTTTTTTAAAGATATTGGTATTCTCACAGTGGCATCTCAATTCATCTTCGCCAACATCTTATATATTAGGCAAAATATACACTTATACACTAAAAACAGTGATTTTCACAATGTTAACACCAGAAATAAGAACAAACTACGTGCTCCCTTTCACCGGCTTCATAAGGTCCATAACTCATTTGTTGGGCTTGGTATAACCTTTTATAACAAGTTGCCCTCTTCTTTACTAGATTTACCTTTTAATGCGTTTAAGGCCCAAGTAAAATCCAACCTTTGTTCAAAGGCATATTATTCCATTAACGACTACTTAAACGATAAGAACTGTTGGTCGCTGTGATTAACTCAAGACAATGTTCGTGTTCTTTCTCCAGAATCAGCTTACTAACTGACAGGGTATATGAGTTCATATAATTTTTTATTTGACGGTATAAGTCAATTATTTTGTTGTCTTCATTTATTATTGACATGATCTACTCATTACAATGTTTTTAATGAGCTGTATTGCAATATATGGTTAGCTAGCGACCTCGACAATTGATAATATTATTCTTGCCTGAGTAACCAACAGCAGGTTCGTCATGCTCCCTTAGATGTCACTGCTTGCGGTAGCGTCGGGGGTCGGGTTTCCTCCTTCCCTCAAATATGGCGAGGGGGGTAATGGCTGACCTTTGCGTTATGCTCGTGAACGGGTGCTGCTTGTGGTGACTGGTCGTCTTGCTGTCTTTGGTTTTATCATTGTTACAGTAATTGTTCTGTTGATTTATTTTACTTTGATGGTCCTAGTTTATCATTTATTTATTTTATTTGTTGTATAATAATTTCAGTATTGCATATGTAAGCTGCCATGCACTTTAGGCCTGAAGGCTTTATTTATGTATTTGTGTTATTTACATGCAATTTTTTTTCTTTTTTTTTGTCATTGGCGTTTCGGTAATTACTTGCAATTGTTTAGAATCAAGTTCTTCTAACTGAACAGACAGCTGTGCTGCTGGGGAGTTTGTTGCGCCACTTCTTCTTCCCAGCTAAAGCACTAGGAAGTGGTGAAGGGCGGGCTTTTTGGGGGACTGTCTTATGTAATTTTGACGTTCGAAAAGTGCTGATTCTCAGCCTAATTTGAATAAATGACTTTTGATTTTGATTTTGATTTTTGATTTTCAACTCGACAGACTGCGGGCCGGAGGAGCGGCCGACGCCTCGAGCTGCTGCACGACCGTGAGCTCCCACGTGTTAGGCTGCGGGCCAGAGGATCGTCCTACGCGAGCTTCGACTAACTCTTAATTTAATATCTTTTTCTACGTGATTTTGTATTTCATATTTTAAAAAGTTATAATAACTTGTAATCACGTTTAGCCAGTCGGCTAAACGTTTCGTTACAAGCCATACATTTTTTTAGCAAAATCTAATGATTCACATAGTTAAACGCTTTCGTCTTAACGGTATATATACCACATACTGGATCTATTTTATCGACAGACGTCATAATATGAGAGAGGAGGTCGAACAATGCGATATTGATATTATTATTTTTTCTAAATCCTTTTTGTTCATTGCAAAATAATTCATGTTTTTCAAAGTAATTATAAATGGAATTGTAAATTATCTTTTCGATAACCTTGGAAAAAATAGGAATTTTCGCAATGGGTCTATAATTTTTTACATCTGATTTATCATCTCTTTTCAATAAGGCGTAATAATTACTTTCTTAAGACTATTAGGAATTACACCATTTGATATGCATAAATTAATGATGTGCGCTAGTGGTGGTGCTATAACTTCTTTGGCATATTTTATAACTTGTGTGCATATTCCATCATAGCCTACAGTGTTTGTATTTTTGAGGTTATTAATTATTTTGATAAGGTCAATGGGTAAAACTGGTTGCATGTATAATGATTGTGAAGTTAAATAGTTAAAAATATTTATACTATCCGAAGAAATGTTACTATGTATGTTATTTTCAATTACATCTACAAAAATTCGGTATTAGTTGTTGTGGTAGGCGATATTTGGACTTGTTAATTACTTGCCATGTAGCTTTTGATTTATTATGAGAAGTGTTGATGAAGTGGTTATTTTGAGCTTTCTGTGTTAGTCGTATAGTTTTTTTGTAAATCTTAGTGTAATTCTTAAAATCAAGTTTATTTTTATGGTCAGGTTTAAATCTATACGACCAAAGTAATTTTCTTTGCTTCTGACTACAGATTTTTATACCCTTTTTTTTTGGGTGGGAAATCATCAAATGATTTCTCCCGCTCTGGGTGGAGCGGGAGGGCGTGTCAGACTTTTACTGACTAAAAACCACCCGTGTTCCTTCAGTTGCCTGTGCCAGGGCCACGGTTTTCTCTGTAGAATAACCCGCGACCCTGAGGCGTCGGCCCTATCGGACCCCGTCACTTTGTGCTGACATCTCTTTGAGGCGCGCGTGGAATACAACGCGCCGTCGACCCGGGCCTGGTCCTTACCGGACGGCGAGCTACCCATTGCTCGCCGTCCGCAAGCCCGCGCCTACGGTGGCCGGGAATCTGCAGGCGACTCCCGACGCCCAGGGCGTCTCCTGCGGCAGCTAGTGGGGCGTGAGGTTGCAAGGCTCTCTCCCTCACCCGCTCCGCCTCCTCCTTCGCGAGCATTACTGCTTCGCAGAAGGAGGTGACGGCTTTCCATTCCCTCTCGCTCCGTACCATGGCCTGGACCAGGGCCGGATGCGAGAGATCGCCGCCGCCAATCGCCTCCCTGAGGACACTGCGGTGCTCCACCCAAGCTGGGCATACCTCCACCGTATGCTCCACCGTGTCCTCCGGGCGATCCAGACAATGGTGACACCCGGGCGTTTCCTCCCGCCTTATGCGAAACAGGAACCGCCCGAAACAACCGTGTCCGGTGAGGACCTGTGTCAGGCGGAAGGTGAGGACGCCGTGGCGCCTCTCCAACCACTCCTCAAAGAGGGGACTTACCGACGCTATTGTGGCGTGCCCAGCACTGGGTTTCGACAATCGCACCCTCCATGTCGCCATGAGATCCCGCCGGAGCTCTGTCCGCTGTACCGTGATTTCTCGCGGCCGCGGAGTTACACCCCGGCGTATTGCCTCCTCGCGCCACTCCCATACGTGCGCGAGGGCTTTTGCCTCCAGATCCCATGGCGGCAATCTGGCAAGGAGGCTCGCCGCCTCGCAGGAAACCGTGCGGTATCCCCGGACCAGCCGGACAGCCATGAGCCTCTGGGACGCGTTCAACCGGCGGGCTGGTCGACGCCTCAAAGAACGCGCCCACACCGGTGCCCCGTAAAGGGCCATGGACCGCACGACTCCCGCGTAGAGCCTCCGGCAGGAGGCGTTTGGACCCCCTAGATTGGGCAGGAGCCGCCTCAAGGCAGCGCCAGCCCGCTCCAGTCTGGGGGCCAAACGTCGGAAACGCTTCACGAAGTTCCACCGGCTGTCGAGGACGAGTCCCAGGTACTTCATTGTCGACTCGACGCCGATGTGAACCCCTCCCGCCGTTATCTGGGAACCCGACAGTGGCGCGTTCCGAGGGCTGTGCAAGGCCACTTCGAGTCCCAACTGCCGGATTCTCTCGACGACTGTCGCAACCCCGAGTGTCGCTTGTTCGGCCGCCTCCTTTTTTTTTGGTTTCGGTTTGGAAAATCCTCATGGATGTCCCCCGCCCCGGGGAGGGCGGAGGGGTCTGTCGGACTCTTACCGACTAAAAACCAACCCGGTGTTCCATCTCACACCTACGCCGGGATCGCGGGAACACATAATTCATCCGCATCCCCGGCTGGTGCCGGCCCCGTCTAGGGCGGGGGGAGTGAGGTGTACTCCCCCCGCAACGTGTGTGAGAGGCGCGCGCGGAACACTACGCGCGCCGCCTACTCGGGTCCTGATGTTGGGGGGTGACGGATGTCCCCGAATCCGTCGCCCCTGAACCCATTTAGGGGGGCTGGAAGAGGGCGTTGTCCGCCCTCCGCCTGCGCCCGGTGCGTCTGCTGCGGATCGGGAGAGTGGACGAGATCTCTCTCTCCCTTTCCGCAGCCTCCTTCTGCGAGATCACTGTTTCGCAGAAGGAAACCACCGCGTCCCAGGACTCGGCGCCGCCGACCATCGAACTCACTACGGTCGGCAGCGACAGGTCACTGCCTACTTTTGAGATGAGGGCACGGCGCGGCTCCTCCCAAGCGGCACACTCTGCCAGCGTATGCCACGCCGTGTCCTCCCGGCAGTCGACGCAGTGGTGACACCGAGCGTCCGGCTCCCTGTTTATGCGACACAGGTACTTCCCGAAGCAACCATGCCCCGAGAGCACCTGCGTCGCCCGAAACGATAGGGAGCCGTGCCTCCTCCCGAGCCAGAGGTCGAGCACTGGCCGGACCACCTCGATGGTGACGAGGCCGGCGGTAGGGCGTGACAGCCTGTCCCGCCATTCCGCCACCAGGACCTCGCGAAGCTGCGACCGAAACTGCTCCATATGGCGCTGCATCGGCCGCTCGCCCCGCACCCTCGCTTCCTCGCGCCACCGATATAGTGACGCGAGCACCTTCGCATCTAGGTCCCATGGCGGGGATCCGGCCAGTGCACAAGCCGCCTCGTAGGAGATCGTGCGATACCCCCTTATGACTGACGGCCATTGCTCTCTGCGGCTTTCGCAGCACAGAGATGCTGGCGGCCGTCAGGTCAGCCACCCAGATCGGGGCCCCGTACAGGGCCATCGATCGCGCGATCCCCACGTAGAGCCGCCTACAAGCGGCGCTCGGGCAGGGTGTTGAAGGCATTGGCGATGCCAAGACGACCCCACCCCGGGCAACAGCATCCCCCGTCGTGAGGGCTCGCACGCGCATGATGGCGTCCACCGTAGAGCGCCCCCTGCGGAAACCAAACTGGCTCTCCGCCAAATCCGGCCACACCCGTACCAGCCGCCCGACGAGGCGGTTTGCAATAACTCTTTCAAAAAGCTTGCCCACCTCGTCGAGCAGCACGATGGGCCGGTAAGCGGACGGAGAGTCCCCAGGGCGCCCCGGCTTCTTAATGAGGACCAGTTTCCCCGTCTTCCAACGAAGTGGGAACTGGCCCTCCTCCAAGCATGCGCTTAGGAGCCCTATAAGTCGAGGCCCGAGAGCCTCCAAGGCCAGGACCCAGGCTTTTCCAGGTAAGCCGTCGGGTCCTGGGGCGGTGTTTTTGGCACTAAGCCTACGTACCGCCACTCTCAGCTCTACTTCGGTCACCTCCGAAGCATCGTCGTCGTCGTCGGCGGTGTGGTCCGCATCCTGCACCGCAGTAGGCGTAGTCATGGGCGGGGGAGTATGCTCCCCCCGCGAAGGGAACAAAGTGCTCACCACGTCCTCCATGAGCTGGGGCCGGAGACTGTGCGTCAGTGGGGGAGCCCATGGGCGGAGTTTATCCCGCACCATTTTGTAGGGCCGTCCCCATGGGTCCCTGTTCAGAGTCTCCAGCGACTCCTCGCGGGCCAGGGCCCTGGCCTTAATCCCAACCCGGTGATCGGCCGGCTTGCCAGCTGCCGCACATATAAAGCAGTGCGGCGCGGCATTGCACGAGCCGGCCTTGTGACCGGGCTGACCACAGCGGAAGCAGTGACCGCTGCGTTCCACCTCCGAGGCGCATTGCACCCCCACGTGGTTGCCCACCTGGCAGCGGAAACACCTCAGAGGTCTGGGCTCCAGCAGCTTCACCTGCGCCGAAACCCAGCCCACCAGAAGCCTTCGGCCCTCTCCGGCAATTTTTCAATTTTTGGGGCCGCCGTTACGGGGCAGCTCACCGTAATGGATTGCATCCCCGTGAAGTCAGGACGAATGGTGCCTGCCCTTACCTGCTCGGCAGAGCACCCCCAGATTTTTACACCCTGAGATATTCATTTGGTTCTGGTATTCGTTTTTATCATTACTAATTTTGATGGAAAACATAATTCATATAGCATCAATAAATCCTCTGCAAAAAAGTCATATGAGTCATTCACATCATTTGTGCTATAAACTTGCGTGAAAGCCATACTGCTCAAATATTTTTAAACTTCTCTAAATTGTCTGGGGTTATGTCTTATTTTTGAGTTCTCCAATATTTTAGTTTACATGATTTATTAATGGGCACACTTAGTATTTGAGATGTATGATCTGACAGAATGAGGTCTATTATTTGTGCTTTACAGTCTTTTCTGAAGGTATGTGCAAAGTTATCAATACAGGAGTTGCTACATAATCTAGTAGGCTGGTATAGGGCTAAGTTAAGATTAAATTGGGTAAGAAAATGTTCAAATTCTATTGTAATTTTATTTCTTTTTAAGATGTCAATGTTGAAGTATCCAGTTAAGATTAAATTTTTCTTAGAAAGTGAACAAATTGTTCTTAATATATTTTCTAATTATTCATAAAATATGTTGTAATTGTGTTTAGGTATGCGATATATACAAATCATAATAATCTTATGATGTATTAGTTCTATGCCACAGGATTCGAAGACACCCGACACCGACTGTTTTGCTACGTCAGATAATGCTCTAAATTGAATTCCTGCTCTAACAAGAATGCACGTACCACCGCGTTTGGCACTTCTAGAAAAGAATGCTGCTGGTACAAAGTTAGGTATATACAACAAATCTTCATAACCTGACTCAATAAAATGCTCTGTTATACAAATTACATCAATATTAGTTCCAGTGTTGTGAAGCTCTTCTATTTTGACTGTTAGTGTATCTAATTTGTTCATCAGTCCCGCTATATTTTGGTAAAGAATATTTAAGTACTTATAGAAAAAACTGAGAATTATTTTGTGACTTTAGACCTGTTATTCCTTTTTGTGTATCAAATTGGGAACAATCAACTTCTGAGCTAGTTGTAGTAGTAGTAGTGGTTGTCATAGTGCTACAGTATAAGATCATGTCTATTAAATCTAATATAATAATTTGTAGTCCTTTGTTATTAAGTGTCCCGTAATTTGGGTTGTATGTTTCATAAGTGTATGGTAAATTAAGGTTAGAATCTAATACGTAAGCAAAATTACATGTTTCTACATCCATGTAGAGTAGATTATTAAAAGTCTCAACTCGCGCGTAGCTTTGATATCTTTCGAGGACGATCATTCGTAGCAAGGCCAAAGTGAACCCAACCATAAAACTCCGTGAGGACTATTTAAAACTAAACTGGAACTAATACAATTAATGACAAAGACTCTCTGCCTCTCTTTTACACTAACCATTTCATCCTTTGTCAATAAAAGGCCAGTTCGCCCGTCACTTCAGGTAGCGATATCTTTTCTAGCAAACGAAAGGCCGGGCCGGCCGGGGCGGTGGCGGGGGGATGCGCGTGATCATCTTTCTTTAGAATGTTTAGTGTTCTATAGTGACTCGCTTCCTGCCTGTGACGCACGTTTTCTTTTTCTCGGTTTTATGACGACTTGTGATCAGTTCCTTTCCTTTAACTTACGCTTTATTTTTCTATTTTTTTTTAACCTATGCTTTTGGACTTGTGATAGATTGCCTACCTGTGACCAATGCTGTGTGAATCGGACTAGATTCGGAATCTGACGGATTGGCTACAAAAGTGGACAGATGGCTGCTGCGAGGAGAGAATACACCCAACGGGAGTATGCAGAAATGCATTACCTGTATGGCTTTTGCGACGGCAATGCCCGGGCTGCTTCTAGGGAATATCGTCAACGCTACCCTAACCGTGATCGTTTTCCGGACTACAGGGTCTTGATGCGCGTACATAATTCGTACATGGAGGGAGTCTTACCTGGTCAGCATGCTCCGAAATCAGGCAGATCAGTGGTGCGATTTGAAAATGAAGATGAAGTGCTGAGAGAATTAAGATTGGATCCTGATATAAGTCAACGCCAAATATCCAGTAATCTCGGGATTCCAAGATCGACGTTGCAACATATCATTAAAAGTAACAAATATCACGCCTACCACGTGCAAAGGGTTCAAGCTTTCCCAAGCTGCCTGGTGACTATGAACCTAGAGTGATGTTTTGCAGAGAGATGCTAAGATACCACAGAGAGGATTCGCTGTTCTTCAACAAGGTATTATGGACGGATTAGTCAAGTTTTAGAAGTATGGGAGTAATCAACATCCACAACCTACATTTTTACTCCAGAGTGAACCCCCATATCATAAGAAATGATCGATTCACGTATAATTGTCCAACAGTTGGCGCTGTATGAAATGCCAGCAAGGCTGAATGGTGCTCTGTATTTAAATTTTTCACAAAATAATTTAAACCAAATTCTTAACGAAGCTGAGATTCCAGAAGCAAGAATAGCAGAAATGTGGCTGCAACACGATGGCGCGGCGGCGCCCCGCCTCACTACGCTCGAGTAGTTAGAGATCATTTGAACGCTTCCCCAATCGGTGGATTGGTCGAGGCAGGCCTATTGCGTGGCCACCCCGGTCACCCAATTTAAATCCATTAGATGTTTTCTTTGGGGCTACTTTAAAGAAATCGTTTATCAAGGAGAGAACAATAGCGAACAAGAACTACGACAAAAGCTCGAATTTGCTAGAGTACAAGTTATCAACAACAGAGGTGCATTCCGTAGGTTACGTAGGAATTTCATTAGACGGTGCAGATTATGTACTATGGTAAGAGGCAGGAATTTTGAGCATTTATTGTAAAATGTTTTTATTTAAACACAATCGTTGTTTTGTTTTTTCGTCCTAGAAAGATATTAAAGCCACTCATGGCCATGTGTAATACCTTTTCAGAATCCCTATTAAATGCGCCAAAACTTGTAATATAGGGTCACTTTTCGGTAGAGTATTTTTTTTTTCACAGTGACCCCACTGTAAAAAAAAAAGTTATGATTTGAGAAAAACAAATTTCGTAAAACTTAATATTATCTTCAACACACCTAATAAACAACCATAAATAGCATGTCTAACGCAAGGACTCATCAGTACCAATCTAGTGAAAATGATAAAAAAGACACAGGATGTAGATTTTTTCGAATTTTGATAAGATATAGTAAAAAAAGTCAATTTTCTCATAAAAACACAAGATAAATTATAAATCTGCAGGGGTTGACCTTAAGGACCTCCCGTAGATCATTTTTTTGCAGCTGATGACCCCATCTAACCCCTAGTTGCGTTTGATTCACGACTTTTTGGCCACCCTGTATTATTTCATCTGATTGCCGGGCGATATCTCGAATGGCAAATCACACCAGAAGATTGCATTCCGTAATCATGGCACGGATTATCCCTATTAAAGTAAGTAGGTAGACATTAAACATATTTCATCGACACGTGTAGCAACTAATAAACCTTCATAATCATAGCATACAATTTACATATTTCATGTGTCAACTGTGCAGACAGTTATTTAATTGAACATGTAGGTACGTAATGTTCTGCATGAGGCAGGCATTATTCTAGGAATCGTTAAGGTATGAATACGTGACATGCTCAATAGAAAAATTTGTATAGCAATCTGTCGGTGGCAGATGTCCGCATTGTAATCAATGTTCAAATTGTTGCAATGAAAACAGTTCACAGGAATATCAAAGCTGCTGACAGGTACTTGTCAACTATAATGATCAAGTTTCCTGTACAGATCCAATTTATATGCTTGGCTATGATGCAAACCTTTATTTCCGCACGATGGTGGGTGTGGTGGTACTCCTCACGTTCCTGCCAGCCTGGGTGGCGTGCTCCGGAGATGGAAACATCAAATTGCTTGAAGATGAAGTAGCTGTGGCGTTGAAAGCATGCACATACCCAGAAGACACGGTTGCATCAAAAGAACCTGTAAGTAAGGAACGTCAGCGACGTTCGGACGACACTTACGATGGATCTCCTCGAATTGATAATAACATGAAGCAGGGAAACCGATACAGCCACGAGAGAAGGAATACTAACGTCAGTGGTGACCAGATGCTAGTTATCAACGCTACGGACTATGATTACGAAGGCTCTGGAACTGGGAAAACGGGAGAGACCCTGCTGACATCAGTCCCGCGCCCCGCATCCACCAATAATAAAACAAGTCGGACTAGAAGAAGCGAACCGCTTCTGAATAAACCCGATTCGGATCAGGTAAAATAAAATGATGTCATTTAGTTTTAAAAGGGTAACAACTCAAAAAACTTGTACTGCTTGGTTTTAAAATAATCCATGAAATCGATTACAATACAACTAATTTCCTAATGACCCTCGGCAAAGTTCGTGTTTCGTCAGTCGTCGGATTTCTATAATCAGTTGCCCTCTGCACTTTGTGCATTCCGGACGCTCTCAAAGTCGCCGAGGGATAAGAAAATAGCTGTACTGTAATTCCCCAGAAGAGACGCAAATAGATGTCAACATATATGCCACCATGTAGTGATTTACCTACGTTATATGTCTAACTTAAATAGAAGCACAACAAATAGTGGTAAGTACCTAAACGACATTTTCGTACAGATCTATTCTAGTCATACTATGTATGTAGGTGCTTATCTGAATCGTCATTCAAACTCATACTTACAACATCGTCACAAAAACACAAACGTCATTATCTAATAAAAAATAAACAAAATTTTTGCAGTGCCTAAGCCAATGCGTGTTCGCGAATTTGCAAGTGGTGAGTTTACTGTCCATATTTACCTACGTACCTACTTATAATGTGTTAGTGTACCTACTGAGTCACTTTTGTCTATTAGGTAGACTCCCGAGGAATACCCCGCGAGGCTGAGGTGTGGGATAAAGTGCAGTCTTATCTGACGTCACAGCAATCTCGCTCTTCACTTCACGATCAGATACGAGCATGCTTTCAGGAGTTGCAGACAGGTATTATTTTCGTTCAGCAAATTGCATTTTGTTAAACTTGTGCCGCCAGTTATAGTCACACGCAGGAGAATAGGCCCCTAAATAAAATATAAAATTTATTTATTTCAGACTACGTAACGTCCATATTTAAACTTTTTCTACCTAACGTGTTTTAGTCAGTTCAGGAAAGCTTCTTGTCAAAGATACTGGGAAAATAACAGGCATTAGATCATTTTTGCTGTGTCACGGTAGGGCATTTGGGATGGCAATTATCTGTTACTTTTAGCTTGGTGACAATGTAGGGCGAGTACAGTCCGATTCAAACTTTATGGCGACTCACCCCTCACCCCGGCTAACACGTGAATTTGTTATTTCGCAGCGACAGGCCTCATTTTCCGAGCCGCCATAAAGTTTTATACTGCCTTCACTCTTCTCAGTAGCCTTGTAGCACCATACTACAAGCCAAGTTCCTAAGTAATTTATACGTTATTATTCTTAGCGTTAAGTAGATAATGTTTTGACGTGCAACTTATTCACAGAGGCTGAAGACAATGGATGCTCCTACTCTAACAAGTTAGAACGATGCTTGATGCTTCGTTTCTCCGACCGAAAAGTTAACGGCAAAGCAAGCACTCGGAAACCAGCTTCCACGGAACAGTCATGATGAACTAAACGGTTAGTACCTATGTTAAAACCTGCACTCTGCACTACACTTCTCGAGAAGTTGATCCGTGAGGAATATAAGTGTTTATTCAAGTATGTAACTTGCCCTTTGGGTGACTTTTAGCCTTCTAATAAGGCCCATTGTAAGCGACCACGTTTCGGTGCCATAGGCTTGAGTCGCGGTATTTGAGATGGGATGATATTGCATAGCTTCCCGAACGCGGGCAGCGGAGTCGGATTCGACGATTGACCTTTTTTTTTCGAAGTTGGACCTACCTAACTGGACAGTTTGTCCCAGGTAAACATACTCGTCCAAAACTTCGAGTGTAGCGGTTCCGATCTTCATGAAAGTGGGGTTACATGGGCAATTGACATGGCCCTTGTCGTGTCCATGTTCATTTTAAGACCCACTCTTTCTACTGAGGTCATCGAGCATTGCACAGAGGTCCTCCATAGTCAGCCATTACTACTATGTCGTCGGCAAACCGAAGGTGAGTGACGTACTCGCCATTCATATTGATGCCAACCTTTTACCAGTCCAGAACCTTAAAGACATTCTGCACTGGTGCGGTGAACAGTTCCGGAGAGATAACGAATCCCTGCCTCACACCTCGCTGCCGAAGGATAGGTTTCGACGTGCGGTGCTGGAGTTGGACCAACATAGTGGCGTTTTCGTACAGACACTTTAGCACCTCGATGATAGTCGATCTGGCAGTTTTTCCAGTCCGCCGTAGGTGTTTACAGCCTGCTCGAACGCTGACAGCGCATCTTCCGGCGACGACTGCTAGGTCAGGACTGTAAGGAAAGTGACCCTGGAGTTTGACCGTCGCACTATGTGGAGATTGAGTCGGTTTCGGGTCATAAATCCATAACTTCCATGTTTTCATCGATTTACTGCTGATTTTTTTTTTGTGTATTCTTGAATAAATGTACTTTTAAATAATACACAATTAATGGATATAATCATATGTTTATTGTCTAAAAAAAATAGTAAACTTGAAATGTTGAAAAATGTTCAAAAATGTATGACTATATTTAAATAATATGACCTTAAATGCTATAATAAACACAAATTAAACTCTTAAAATGATTTCTGCTATTATTATGTACCATTACTTTTAACTAAAAAAAAAACACTGTATTATTCAACTAACTCTAAAGCTTCATCTATAAGTTCCATAGACTTTTTACTAGATGGTTTTCTTAAACTTGTTATGTAAGGGTCCGAAGTATACAAAAGTGTATGTAGAACATCTTCATTTGTAGCTATTCTAGAGCATTTCCTAGCATGATGAAGTCTGAATCGTTTATAGTCTTTGTTCCTTGATTCCTGCGCATCTTCTAGCTGAAAAAAAAAAAAAAACCTACTAGCTGTATTACCGTCATTGCTGTTACCAGTACCTTGTTTAGGTTTATCTATATTTAAACCAAGTTCTTCTCTGAACCTTCTTTGTACATATGCCTTCTTTTGATTTTTCAAATCTTTGTTTTCGTTTGTTGTAGCAGACCATTTTTCGAAGCCTAGATTATAGGATACATGTAAAATTCGAATCCAGCAATGCAATGTCGATAACCCAAATTGATAAGCAATTTCATCAACGGGTTTATTTTGCACTTTTTCTAAATTATTCATCTCTGTTGGTCTTGCACCACAAATAGTGCACACAGCACCTGATGAAGTTTCTGACAAAACTTGAGCCACTTTCCCGTCAACCATGGTTAAAAATATTGTATGTTTAATTTCGATACCTTCTCCATTTATATTGACTAAAGTTGGTGTAAGAGCGTCCTTTTGAACTTCAATTTCATTAACTACACTTCTTGTCTTTTCAGGTGTCTCCTTTGAAAACTCTATTAAAATGGGCCTACAAAATCTTACTGATGATGGAACAGGGTTTTCCCACACAGTTTCATTTGTATTAATATTTATAAGTTTCAGAGGCACTAATGAAGCTATAAATAAATTAGTGTCAGAAATTAACTCACTTTTTTCAACTAAGACTTGCTTGTATTCACTTTGTCCGCTTGAACCATCACAGCCCCATTTAGAATAAAGCATTAAATGTGTTTTGCCAACTTTGTATACACCATCAATTTGTAAAATTCTTGCAATAGTGTGATCCAGCAGATCTTGAAGTTTCACCTTTGCTTTAATATTATTAATTTCTACGCTTGATCTTGGTGGGTAGCACTTTCCTTTAGCTTCCTGAATTGATTTGTATGATGGAAATAATAAGCAATTCTTCGCGATTAAGTAACTCCTCATGTTTTCATACTGTGCCATATTAAGGTCCAACTCGATGAAAATACTGAGAGCTTCGTTTTTAGAGTACGCTGTTAAATGTGCCGGTTCGTTTAGGAGATTTTGACGTATATCACTTTTTTTTCCATGGGCAATACTCGTAAAATTTCGACAATGAATGCTTCTTCGGTTTCCCCTTGAGATCTCAATCCCTGAAGATATGAATTCAGTATAAAATCAAGGCCACATGTTTCAAGCAACTCCTTGTTTTTTCGTCTTTGTGTTCTATCGGAACTGTCTTCGTAGGTTTTCGAAGGTCCTCGCTTAACTGTCGATGTCGAAGGTTCGGATTCACAAGTAGGTTCTTCCAGATTCACAGTAAATATGACGTCCAACCAAACGCTATTCTTGTTTAAAAATATTTGCTTATTTCTGCCAGATTTTGTGTAACGTTGACGAAAGTTTGTAATAAGATTTTTTTGCACACTTGCTACAATCTTAGCGATATTTGCCTCGGAAAAGTTGGTAAAATTATTCCGTATATAACTTGTTAAAGCAACAACATAATTCCCGTCACTTTCAATTAAAACAAGACATAAGAAGTCACGTCTGGTACAGTTGAATTCACTCATTGTTGCGAGAAGGTAGATGGTTAGGTTACTACACTTTAAGTAACGACAATGACAAACGAAAAACAGTATGTAATTATTGAGTATTCAGAATCCCTATTTTATATAAAAATATTGATTTGAAACGTGTGCAAAATTGTGGTAGAAAGAATGAATTATCATTGTGTGGTTATGCGGTTTACGATATGTATAATTGATAACTTATTATGTATGTGAACTAAAAAATGGTGGGAAACACTCGATACATTATCTTAACGTAAACCGCAATTAATAAAATGTCACAAATAAGACCTATAATAAGCAAGTAGTCAAATAGCATCACCTACGTATTTGTAGGATTTTTTACTGTTTTATGCTATAATAGATTAACATATGTTGTGCAACGAAATTGCAACTTTTCTTTTCTTATTTTATTATAATATTAAATTTCCTATCAAATAACATAATTTCCAGACCTTCGGCAATTTTCGGCAAATGTCAAAACTCTAATTGAAAGTTTCAAAAAAAAAAAAAAAAAAGGTACGCAAAAATGATATGTCACGAGATAAATATTTCTAGTAAATATATTTACACATAGCATTTTTATGCATATCAGTCAAAAGTACATAGTATAACCTTTCTGTAGTGGTATAATACTTGTATAGTTTTCATTGCTAGGTGGCTAGAAAATAATTTTGAAAAAAATACAAATTCAGATCGTTTTGTGATAGTTTAGGAATGATCGTGTTTAGATGATCTTTTTTATAAACCTGTACCGACCACATACATAATTTATGTATAATATAGTAGATTAACTTCTTAGCTACAGTTTGAGGTATAATACGAGTACCTGCGCCGATTTTTACAAAATGTATTTATGGCCAGGCCCTCTTAGGCACCTCCACATAGTGCGTCGTGCTGTACAGGAAGTTCCTCGTTTTGAGCGCAGTGTGCGAAGGCGCGTTGTCGTGGTGGAGCAGTAGCCTTCAGAGCCCAGTGTTTGGTCGCTTGTTGAGCACAACAGAGAAAACTTCTGCCATTCAGCGTTGATGCTTCTTTGGTTCCGTAAAGGAATTGACACCAAATAGCCAGTCAAATTGAAAAGCTCGCGATCAAAATCTTCCCTCCGCTTCCAGATCGCTTTAATTTGATAAGCGTTGAAACACCCAAACCGTCGACTGGCGCTTCGTTTCTGGATCGTATTGATAAATCCAAGACTCATCACCTGTAATTATGTCGTAAACTCGGCACCATTCCACCCGGGCCTGCTTCTAAGCATCGGTGAGGTTGTGCGCCACCCAGCATGAAATTATCCTCCTCACGCGAAGATGCAAGTGTAGAATTTCGTATAAGCTTCCCGATACAACCTGCATTATGTGCTGAATCTCTTGATACACGGGTAGCTCGTCAGTGGATTAAATTTTTCACTGCTAGCAGGTTTTCTTCTAAAACAGACGTCAAAGGGCGACCTGTTCTTTCTTCATCTTCAAAAATCTAACGCGCTTGAAGTCGTTAAACCAACGATACACGGTTGCTTTAGGCACGGTTGCCTTAGGCACGGTGACCCACAGGTCTGGAGCCGGGAGTCGGCAACTAGCGGACCCGTCGACGTCGACGTCGAACAGGAGGCGCTGTGGTTCCGCGGGGCGATGACGCAAATTTGCGACGCGTCCATGCCCCGGGTCCACACACAGTCCGCAAGGCGCCAGGTGTACTGGTGGTCCGCCGAGATCGCGCAGCTGCGCGTCGCATGCGTGGTGGTGAGACGCCGGTACACCCGTTACCGGAGGAGACGTCGTCGGGTACCCGATGAGGAGGCCGCGCTGTACGAGGTGTACCGCGCGGCAAAGCAGACTCTGTGGCTGGCCATCGACGAGGCGAGGACGCGATCCCGGGAGAGGATGTTGGAGACTCTGGACGGGGATCCGTGGGGGCGCCCGTATAAAGCGGTTCGAGGGCAACTTCGAGCCGCGGCGCCCCCACTTACGGAGAGTCTCCAACCCGAGCTGCTGGAGGAAGTGGTAGCAGCCCTCTTCCCGGTGAGAGCGGAGCATATTCCGCCGCCGATGGCTTTGCCCGCAGCCGCAGAGTCTGCAGAGGAGGAGGAGAACGCCATCAGCTTCCCAGAGGTGACACAGGCAGAGATGAGAGCGGCCGTGATGCGGCTCCGGGCCAAGAACGTGGCTCCGGGGCCCGACGGAATTCACGGCCTGGCTTTGGCCCTCGCTCTGAAGGAGTTGGAGCCCCAACTGAGAGGACTCTACACAGCGTGCCTTGAGCGGGGCCAGTTTCCCAGTCTGTGGAAGATTGGACGTCTGGTCCTGCTCAGGAAGGCGGGGCGCCGTGCCGACTCGCCATCTGCGTACCGGCCCATAGTGCTGCTCGACGAGGTGGGCAATAGTGGGCCCATAGTGCCGCCTCGTCGGCCACTTGTGCGGAGAGGGGCCGGACCTGGACGAGAGCTAGTTCGGCTTTCGGCATGGGCGCTCTACCATCCACGCTGTGTCGAGGGCCAAACGCCTTCAACGCCCTGCCCTGGAGCTGCATACGGGAGGCACTGCGGTACCACCGCGTGCCTCTCTACCTCCGCCGCATCGTGGGGGCTTACTAAGCCAGGAGGTGTGTCACCTACATGGACCGCGATGGCGGAAACCAGCCCCAGGTGTCGTGCGGTGTTCCACAGCGATCGGTCGTGAGACCGCTTCTGTGGAACATCGGGTACGACTGGGTGCTGAGGGGCGAGCTCCCGCCGGGCGCGGACCTGACGTGTTACGCGGACGACACGCTGGTCACGGCCCAGGGGAAATCGCACAGGGAGGCAGCGTTGCTCGCGACGGCGGCGGTCTCACTGACGGTGAGCCGCATCCGGCGCCTAGGCCTGGAGGTGGCCCTCAACAAGTCGGAGGCCATGGTGTTGCATGGCCCCCGGCGGGCGCCGCCGGTCGGATCACACATTGTGGTCGGGGGGGTCCGGATCACTGTCGAGCCCACCATGAAATATCTGGGATTGGTGCTCGACAGCCGGTGGGACTTCGGACCCCACTTCCGGCGGCTGGCGCCCAAGTTGTTGGGCGCGGCCGGAGCGCTGGCAACGCTGCTTCCCAATCTGGGGGGCCCGAGCGCCGCCTGTAGGCGGCTCTATCTGGGGGTCGTGCGATCCATGGCGCTCTACGGAGCGCCGATCTGGGCGTCTGACCTGATGGCCGGCAGCATAGCTGTCCTGCGCAAGCCGCAGCGGGCGATGGCCGTCAGAGTCATTCGGGGGTATCGCACGATCTCCTTCGAGGCGGGTTGTGCGCTGGCCGGATCACTGCCCTGGGACCTGGAGGCTAAGGTGCTCGCGTCACTGTACCGGTGGCGCGAGGCGGAGCGGGAGCGGGGCGAGCGACCGGTGCAGCCACATATTGAGCAGCGTCGGTTGCAGCTCCGCGAGGTCCTGGTGTCGGAATGGCGGGTGAGGCTGTCACGCCCTACCGCCGGCCTCAGCACCATCGAGGCGATCCGGCCAGTGCTCGACCGCTGGCTCGGGAGAAAGCACGGCTCCCTGACGTTTCGGGCGACGCAGGCGCTTCGGGAAGTACCTGTGTCGCATAAACAGGGAGCCGGACGAACGGTGACACCACTGCGTCGACTGCCAGGAGGACACGGCGCGGCACACGCTAACGCCTCGCCGTGCCCTCATTTCAGAAGTAGGCAGTGACCTGTCGCTGCCGACCGTAGTGAGTTCGATGGTCGGCAGCGTCGAGTCCTGGGACGCGGTGGTTTCCTTTTGCGAGACGGTCATCTCGCAGAAGGAGGCTGCGGAAAGGGAGAGAGAGATTTAGACTCTCGACCTGGCCCGCAGCAGACGTACCGGGCGTCGGAGGAGGGCGGACAACGCCCTCTTCCGTCCCCCCTAAATGGGTCCAGGGGCGACGGATTCCGGGACATCCGTCGCCCCCCAACATTAGGACCCGAGAAGGCGGCGCGCGTAGTGTTCCGCGCGCGCCGCTCACAGAAGTTGCGGAGGTAGTACACCTCACTCCCCCCGCCCGAGACGGGACCCGCGCAAGCGGGCCGGGAATGCGGAAGAATTATGTGTTCCCGCGACCCCGGCGTAGGTGTGCCATGGAACACCAGGGTGGTTTTTAGTCAGTAAGAGTCTGACAGACCCATGACCCAGGACATCCATGAGGGTTTTCCAACACGGAAAAAAATAAAAAAAATAAAGGCACGGTGACCTTCATCCATGAATGCCATTTGAAGTCTATCGTACGATTCATCCGGTTTCAGGTGACACTTGAAATCGTAAAAAATCGTAGCGTAAAATGTTCCCGGGGAAGATCCATTTTTTTATGAGACACGTGAATTTAAATTAGCTCGCAAACAACGCGGAGGGAAATTTTGTTTCTTTTCTTTCAATACATTCTGAGTGGCCTGGTTTGTGGATTGGTGTGTAGTGCCAGGTCCAGTTTTCGTTAATTGTGGTAGCCGGATCTCTTCCGGGGATTCTTCGCGCCCCATGCCTCACCGTGGCTTTGTCCGCTACCGTATCCAAGGGTAGGGGGTCCGCCGGGCACTAGGGGTCATTTCTTCGTGGTGCTAGTAATTTAGGGGGGGAGGTGGCCACAATCGCCACGCTTGGCAGGCGAGGTGGCGATCGCAGTATGGTGCAATGCATAGAGTAATAATAGTATACCCATTCTCTAGTAAGTCCGTTAGTCGCCAAACTTAAGTGGCAGTGGGCAGAACAAATTGCTCACAGAACAGAAGACCGATGGGGCCGAAAGGTTCTGTATTGCCGACCGCGTACCGGAATACGTAGGGTTGGCAGGCCTCCCACAAGGAGGACAGATGATCTTGTGAAGGCATGTTATATATATAAATAATTGGTATACTATTTCCAGACAACTACATTCTACGACAAACAACACTGCATAAAGGACCCCAGACGAAAACTTATATATTTTTTATTGTAGCTAGATTAGATTGATTTGCAATTCAGAATAAAATCTGACCAAAACTCCAGTGTATTTTATTTTCAAGACCTTTGATTGTTTACCTACAGACATAAAATACTGGTAGGTATCGTACTTTTTGTCCATAAATCATTAATTATCAACTACCCAGCCTGTCCCTTCCCTTACTGACCTCCCAGCGACGCCCTAAGCCGAGACCCCACTGAGGGTGCCCCTAGCTTTTAGTCGAAGTTTATTGCCCAGACTGACCTCAAATCTCCTGAGAGATGCCATGACCAAACTTGTTGTGATTTTACCTGCCTCTTATAGCGAAACAGACAATAAGTACTTCATACCATTTCAATATTCCCAACTACTTTACAAGTTTATTACATATAATATACAAGACCTACTTAATTAATGAAGTAAAAAATCACAAATAGACCACGACAGGATAGCCGGGGTATGAAAATGGCTGAGGGTAGTACAGGATAGGTTTGTCCAAACTCATGGTCTTCAATTGATGAGGTAGTATCTGTGTCGGCAGCGGAGGCAGCCGTGCTGGTGAACTCTGAAATATAAATAAATTCTTGCAATGGAGAGGCAAAGCTTATTAAATGAGAAATGACGCCAACCTTGTTGGTAACTGGCAGCTGTCTGTCTGTTGATTGATTTCAAGGACAGATATATATAGGTAATCAAAGGCACAGTTGAGTTCTGTAATATCTGAGCATGTTCATGAATCTTAAATATATAGGCAATGGTAAGTTTCACAAAACTCTAAACAGCTTTGCCTTACATTAAATTTTAACAATCTGTGACATAATAAATATGTGACTACTTATATCAATAATATTGCTACATACAAACACTCAAAAATCCCTTTGTTTATATTATTTAGCACGAAGTTGGTTTCACAACCATCTATGCAATGTCTCTATGAAAAATTTCTTGACAATTTAAAATGTCTCGAAGTTTTAAACAAATAAGTAGGTATAGTCTTCGGGGACTTATTTTTTTGGGTGGGTCATAATCAAATGGCTCTGGGTAGAGCGGGAGGGCGTGACAGACTTTTACTGACTAAAACCCACCCGTGTTCCTTCAGTTGCCTGTGCCAGGGCCACGGTATCTCTTTCGAAGAACCCGCGACCCTGGCAGGCATATGTGGCCCTATCGGACCCCGTCATTTTGTGTGGACATCTCTTTGAGGCGCGCTTGGAACACGACGCGCCGTCGACCCAGGCCTGGTACCTGTCACCAGGCCGGTTACCCGACGGCGAGCTGCCCATTGCTCGCCGTCCGCAAGCCCGCGCCTACGATGTCCGAGAATCTGCAAACTAGCGGAAACTCCCGGCGCCCAGGGCATCTCCTGCGGCAGCTAGGGGCGTGAGGGCACAAGGTTCTCTGCATCATCCTTCGCAAGCATCACTACTACGCAGAAGGAGGTGAGGGCTTCCTATTCGCTTTCGCTCCGAACCATGACCCAGGACCAGGGCCGGACGCGAAAGATCGCAGCCGCCGATAGATTCCGCGAGAACACGGCGGTGCTCCGCCCAAGCTGGGTAGACCACCGTATGCTCGGCCGTGTCCTCAGGGCGATCCACACAGTGTGAAAACAACCATGTCCGGTGAGGACCTGTGTCAGGCGAAAGATGGCTTACTTAGCCGGGAGGTGTGTCACCTACATGGGACGTGATGGCGGAAACCAGCGCCAAGTGTCGTGCGGTGTTCCACAGGTATCCGTCGTAGGACCGCTCCTGTGGAACATCGGGTACGACTGGGTGCTGAGGGGCGAGTTCCCGCCGGGCGCAGACCTGACGTCTTACGCGAACGACACGCTGGTCACGGCCCGGGGGAGCTCGCACAGGGAGGCAGCGTTGCTCGCGACGGCGGCGGTCTCACTGACGGTGAGCCGCATACGGTGCATCGGCATGGAGGCGGCCCTCAACAAGTCGGAGGCCATGGTGTTACATGGCCCCAGGCGGGCGCCGCCGGCCGGATCAAACATTGTGGTCGGGGGGGTCCGGATCGCTGTCGAGTCCACCATGAAATATCTGGGATTGGTGCTCGACAGCCGGTGGGACTTTGGACCCCACTTCCGGCGGCTGGCGCCCAAGTTGTTGGGCGCGGCTGGGGCGCTGGCAACGCTGCTTCCCAATCTGGGGGGCCCGAGCGCCGCATGTAGACGGCGTCCGTGCGATCCATGGCGCTCTACGGAGCGCCGATCTGGGCGTCTGACCTGACGGCCGGCAGCATAGCTGTCCTGCGCAAGCCGCAGCGGGCGATGGCCGTCAGAGTCATTCGGGGGTATCACTCTATCTCCTTCGAGGCGGGTTGTGCGCTGGCCGGATCCCCGCCCTGGGACCTGGAGGCGAAGGTGCTTGCGTCACTGTACCGGTGGCGCGAGGCAGCGCGGGAGCGGGACGAGCGAGCGATGTAGCAACATATCGAGCAGCGTCGGCTGCAGCTCCGCGAGGTCCTGGTGGCGGAATGACTGAATGATCCGGCCAGTGCTCGACCGCTGGCTCGGGAGAAGGCACGGCTCCCTGACGTTTTGAGCGACGCAGGTGCTCTTGGGGCATGGTTGCTTCGGGAATTACCTGTGTCGCATAAACAGGGAGCCGGACGCCCGGTGTCACCACTGCGTCGTCTGCCGGGAGGACACGGCGTGGCATACGCTGGCAGAGTGTGCCGCTTGGGAGGAGCCGCGCCGTGCCCTCATCACCGAAGTAGGCAACGACCTGTCGCTGCAGGCCGTCGTGAACGCGATGGTTGGCGGCGCAGAGTCCAGGGGCCCTATTATGAACTCTTATTTCCAGGCAGTTTACGGCGTAAACAGAACTGCCTTGCAATTTCGTATTATGAACTCGTCAAACAAGCCAGTCAGCGGTCACGTGACACCCTGGCCGACTTCTGGTTTACGCTGCTTCAGAGGAGCTTTTATTGAATTGTTTAGGGTTTATTTGGAAATTCTTGGAGTGTTTTCTATATAAAATAAGAAAATATAATCATGTGTGACGAAAATGAACTGTTTGAGTTCCTGGAAAGTGATTCTTCTCGGCAAACTTGTGAATCAAGTAATAAACGGAGACGACTTCGTGACCAATCTAATGCGTTCGACATGGATGATGTGCAGTTCACGACTTGGGACTGAATCTTTGTGAGCAGCTGAGGCCTCACATGTCATGAGACGTGTGATCGCACGCAAGGCTAAGAATAGTAAAATACACTTTCCACTAAATAAATAAAAGGATAATAAACGTATTATTGAAATCCTAACAACGGCCTTTCCTTTTGGTGTTCACTTTTAACCCATAGCGGGCTTACAAAATCCACGGATTTATCCGTGAAGACTAAGGTAGTTTGTTTTTATTAAGTATGAACTTTACGTAAAGTTTTAACTAAACATTATTCTAATTTTAGGTTTTGGTTGCATTATCATAGTATGCTACTGGCTCCTACCAACGCCCCACTGGTGATATAGGCTCTCATTCAATGTCCCAGCCAACATTTTCTATAGTAGATGCAAATCACTGAGATTTCTTCACACTTCTTGGAAGTAGTATAAAAACTCCAACAATCTTTCCAGCTGAACATAAGTTAGGTAACGCGCCGACGAGGCGAGAACGCTAATCCACTATTAAAATAAAACTTACATTGTATTAATATTATATCATGTTAAAAACATGAATATTAATTGAAATACTCAATAACACTTTCGCCATCTTTTTGTTTATACTCGTACTCCGTAAATCTTAGAATGGATCCTTCCATTAAACAAACAATACGCTAGTGGTCTTTGATAATGTTATTGTTATTAACTAATGTTTGACAAACCATACTTTCATTGAAGTTGTCGAATTCCCCGCTGACCTTCAAGTGGAATACGTTCGGAAATCATTTTAATCTAGAATAGCACAATATAAATTGCGTTCATATTTTCACCTACTATACTAGACTAACTAGTTTAGTATACGGTATTTATTATTTTTATCATAAAATACGTGATTTAAACAAAACCGTAACTTCCCTATAAATATATAATTGGGTTACTGAACGTTACGTCAGAGAATTACAAGCCAGCCATAGACAAACTACCCAGCGTGAAGTCGCTCAGAACTAGGAATGTCATAATACGGAATTTAACCAGCCCGTGAAATGAATTGCCTGGAACTTGCCTGGTTTTTTAAAAGTTCGTAATAGGCCCGCTGGGACGCAGTGGCCTCCTTTTGTGAAACGGTCATCTCGCAGAAGGAGGCTGCGGAAAGGGCGAGAGAGATTTCGACTCTCGACCCGGTCCGCATCAGACGCATCGGGCGTCGGAGGAGGGCGGACAACGCCCTCTTCCGGCCCCCCTAAATGGATCCAGGGGCGACGGATTCGGGGACATCCATCACCCCCCAACATCACGACCCGAGAAGGCGGCGCGCGTAGTGTTCCGCGCGCGCCACTCACAGACGTTGCGGAGGGAGTACACCTCACTCCCCCCGCCCGAGAAGAGGCCCGCGCAAGCGGACCGGCACCAGCCGGGGTTGCGGAAGAATTATGTGTTCCCGCGACCCCGGCGTAGGTGAGTGATGGAACACCGGGTTGGTTTTTAGTCGGTAAGAGTCCGACAGAATGGGGCGGGGGACATCCATGAGGATTTTCCCAACCGAAACCAAAAAAATAAAAAAAAGGGCGAAAGATGAGGACTACGTGGCGCTTCTCCAACCACTCCTTAAAGAGGGGACTTATTGCCGCTATTGTGGCGTGCCCAGCACTGGGTTGTGAAAATCGCACCCTCCATGTCGCCATGAGATCCCGCCGGAGCTCTGTCCGCTATTCTGCGACTTCTCACGGCAGCGGAATTACGCCCCGGCTTTTTGCCTACTCGCGCCTCTCCCACACGTGCGCGAGGGATTTTGCCTCCAGATCCCATGTCAGCAACCCGACAAGGAGGCTCCTCAGCTGCTCATACCCTGCGGTATCCCCGGACTAGCCGAACTCCCACGACCGTTTAGGACACGTTCAACCGGCGGGCTGGTCGGCACCTCGTCTTCGGTGATTCTAAGATTTCCCTATGCTTTGACCCTAAGATTTCAAATTTCAATATTTGTGCGCCGTTTACGGCAAGACATGGTGTTAATTTTATTAATATTGACATCTGTGCTTTTTGATTACCTGTGTTCTACAAATAAAAATATTTGAACTTGAATTTGACCGTTTTCAGATTGGTACAGTCCTATTACGAACGGCAACCGGCATGCAAACATGTATTTTAATGGTAAAGACCATTTATTTGAATATTTATCGGGATAGGCCCTCATCAGCGATATTACACTTGCACTTTGTAAGTAGGCGTGGATTGTCGGGCGAAGAAAATAGAGATACTAGTTACAGCACAATCACTTTATTTCACTCACAATTTCTTATAAAATAATCACCATGAAATAACCTGAAGGCAGAGGTCCGACAAATTAAATGAAAGGATGAAATATAGCAGTAACCAACTTATTTATTCCAACCGCTTGTTAATTAATTAAATAGATCGCTATAATAGCTCTAGGCGCTACAGCAGGCGCACCGGGCCGAGCCTCGCTTACATAAAGTGGCCTGAGTAGTGGGGAGAGTGGGGAGGTGAATGTGCCACTTTGCACAGCGTAACTCGGCCCGCTGCACTTGTCGTTTACATAGATCACGCCGACATATTCAAAGCTGTATAGATATTTACGAATCCTAGCTTACACTAAATATATTGTAATCTAGAGTATTTAGATATTTACGTTCCGAAGAGAAGTCAGATTTTTTGACTGCACCACCATAACATACTTAGGAACAGTTTATATGATAACGTTTTATTGATGCCTAAGGTTGTATAGAACTTTATGATCATTTAATGCTTACAATAATTTGAAACATTGGCACTGCCAATATATTAGGGAACTCGACTGTACTTACTAATCAGTATACAGGGTGGAAGGGACATCGACGCACAACCGGTCATGGACTCAGTACATGATCCTTTTTTTTTAAATTGCTCTGCCATACATTTTGACTGCGTATGTATTGCACTTTTCTATGAAAACGCTTTTTTCTTTTGATAACCGACAAAAAAATTCAACGCATGGGGGTTCAGAATCATGTACTGAGTCCATGGTAACCGGTTGTGCGTCGATGTCCAATGCGCTCTCGCCATAAAATCGTCAGGTCTAAGTCACTATGTATAACCTTGCCGGTGAAATTAGTTTCCAACTTTTTAGGCGTATGCAGGTACCTACCCACAGTTTTGCTCTTTCCTCATCATTAGGAAGACGGTGTACGCCTTAATTTTTACAGTTCAAAGCGTTACAAACAGGAATTATATTGAATAATAAAATGATTATTTAAATAGCACGTAAAAAATATATGGTGTTTGACAGAAAAACAGCAGCATCGACGATGCGGGATAAATTGGTAGTCATCATCGATCACTAATAAAAAACTAGATACACAATCCCATGCAAAAGTTCTCTTAAAACTGTCCCCAATTATGTTTACGAAATTCTAGTTGAAATAAATATACGTAATGGAAATTCAACCTTAAACTCTACGCTCAAAGTTGTATTCACAAAGCTATGTACAAAATGCAATAATTTTTTACGAGCGATACTCGCTGGTCAACATACATCAAAACAAATTCAACCTTACAAGCATGTTTCAAAGTCGGAAATACAATGTGCCAAATGAAAGCAATAAAACTTTACGACCGCGGGTCGACGCTAGGACAAGGAGTGAGTGGAGTTGAACTGTTCAATTTTTTTTTTTTGTTTGTAATGATAAATGGTTTTTTTTTTGTCAATGCATCAAAAAGTTGGTGTAGGTAATAAAGCATATCTTAGTCTATGTTGCATAAGTGTAATGATTATAATTTACCTGAAAAGTAAATATGGTTTTGTACATATACGTATGGCGCTTAGTACACCATTTATAAAAAGAAAATGTAAAGGGGTGGGATCCTGGTGTCCTGAAACACAGGCCACGAGCCTAGCTTAGGCACCAGTCTCCCACAATATATATACTTACCAGAATTATGTATCTTTCTCGAATCTGACCAATGTAAAATAATTTATGTATATTGTGGTGAGAAAAAATAAAGTTGATTGATTGATTGATGGTTTTGGATAGGGCACCATATTAAATTAATAATTAAACTAAAAATTATATTATTTTATTTTTTCTTTAATTTGTGATAAAATAATAAAGGTATTGCTTGAAAAACAAATTATATCAAAATTCAATAGTTACTTAATATAAAAAGTAGGTACAGAAAGTTCTTGTAAAATCAAAAAGAAATTGTTGACCTAATATTCAGATTTAAAAAGAAAATACAGCTACAACTGACTTACATAGGTAATTAACCTATGTTATTATTTTTCATGAAATGAAATGAGTTTATTATGTAATCGTCTTTTCGATAGATTTTTATGTTTTCCGTGTATTGTATAGCCTTGTCATTTTTTTCGTAGTCACACTCACCATCACTCGTCATCACTTTCTAAAAAAATCCTCGAACATACAACGCTTCCTTGGGTCGGCTTTAAGACTGATATCCATTCTCCACACTTCACTGGTTCTCGTGGAAAGCAAAAAAGACAAAAATAAAAATCTATGAAATAATACTATAATATTTATAGAAGCAGTAAAGAAGTCTCATAATACAAAAAACAAAACAATCATTCTTTAATAATAAAATAAAAAAAGAAATAATAGCGTCTCCAACAATGGAACAGAGTCAACGCACGTAACCCGAACAATTTAAGTGGGCGTGCGATAGTACGAGTAAATACGTTAACTAAGAGTCTTTACAATTAAGATGCTTTATAACTTGTGCTGTTTATTAGGATTTAATTTTTTAAAAATGTTTTACGATGATTTCTTGACAAAATATCAATATTTACAATAAAGTGATAACAATAATATAATGATAATATTAATACTTACCGAAAATATAAAACTCCATCCTTTTTTAGCGTTCTAGATGTGTTATTTTTACAGTTTTTATACGAGCAATGAGGCGTGTTTACCGTTCGAGCGTTCGAATTCCACTAGATTAAAAGCGCACCCGAATGTTCAAATGGGTGCGCGTTTGGTGAGGACACTTTTTGTCGCTGATTGTGTATCTAGTTCTTTATTAGTGATCGATGGTAGTCATTCATTATTCATAAGAGTTTGACCGACGACGCGCGACGATTGCAAAAATACAGGTGTACCTACACAGTGCAATTAGGTATTATGCATTTAAGTAGGATCGATTCCCGGAAGAAGTAAGCGACTTTTCTAAATACTAGATTTAAATAAATGTTTCATTTGATTACTAATTTTCACTTCACCCCAATGAACATCTTTCTCATCCATACCGTTAACGATCACCTATACCGCCATCTGTCTTGATCAATGTGAACTAACAACTTACTGCTGAATTGAGTATTCAAAGTTGAGAAATTGCCAAACTCCATTTTAAAGTTTGACAAGTCCTGAACATCAATTTAACAAATCCAGAACCGGATGTAAGGATTCTCCGATCAGTTTATTTTTTGCGAAAGTTTATTTATTTATTAAAAACTTTATGCACAAGTAAAAAAATACTGTACAAAGGCGGACTTAATGCCTGAGGCATTTTCTACCAGTCAACCTTAGGGTGATGCAGAGACAAAACATGGCAGGTGCAACAAAAGGGATAGATAACTCGAAAAAGAATACACTACTAAAACATAAATACATACATACGAGTGTAAACAGATTAAACTTTGTCAGGAGAAATAACGATAGGTAGATGAGAAAACGAATCCAGCAAATCAGCATTGAGATGATTTAACAAACTTCTCACGAATATGTTCTCGAGCCTCCACTTTGAAAGATAACCGACTGGTTGCCATCCTGATGTTCAGAGGAGCGCATTCCAAAGAAAGACCGCCTGGACAAAGAAAGAAGAGTGAATAAAACCAGAGCGGTGAGAAGGACATCGTAGAAGACGATTGTTGGTGGAACGAAGATTTTTACTATGAGCAGAGCATAAGTATTGAACATGGGGGGTCAGATAAGAAGGAGAAGTAGGTTTATCGAGTATAGAATATAACATAGACAGAGCCCTCAACTATGGGCCCTCCTCTACGCTGACGTATGGGTAACCATTTTAAAAGCAATCGGTGCTCAAACACATGATCATACTTACGTAGATTGAAGACAAATCGAATGCAGTTATTTAGAAGGCGGTCAAGTTTATTGAGGAGATCTGCATTCAGGTCATAGTAACACACATCACCATAGTCTATTATGGGAAAGATTAGGGACTGTACAAGCATAGCCTTTATGTGTGATGGGAGGAGGTTTTCAACCGATAGAGCGACCGCAACGTTCCAGTGACTTTTTTACTAACAGTCGTGACCTGCTTGCGCCAGTCAAGACATGTGTCGACATGCAGACCAAGGTCCTTAACATCGGATCTAAACGGGATGACGGAGTTATCAAACATTACAGGTGGTACAGTAACGCCTTTCACTTTCCTCATACTGTAGGGGCTCCCTACAATGATAGCCTGACACTTCGTAGGGTTTACTGCCACCCCAAATCTATCAAACCAGTTTTTAACTACACCTAAATCCCGGTTAAGCTGCTCAATCGCATCGGATATGTTGTCCACACTTGCCTGGTAGTAAAGCTGCAAATCGTCAACATAAAAATGATACGCAACCCGAAGTTCGGTGGTAATAAGATTAATAAAAATGGAGAACAAAAGAGGAGATAATATACGGCCTGAGGGACGCCAGCTGCAAGATCACACCAACTCGACGAAGACGCCCCTGAACATAAGAAGAAAACTATTCCAAAGCCTCCCGAGAGACCATAAGATAGGAAAGGTTAGATAAAAGGACTTCGTGACTGACGGTATTAAAAGCATTGGAGAAGTCAATTAAAACTAAGACAGTAACTTTAGTGTCTTCCATGCCCCGCCTGATATCGTCAGTCACTTTAAGGAGGGCTGAAACGTTACTGTGCCCGGGCCTGAAACCGGATTGAAATGGACTGATGAGGGAGTTGCGGTGAATGAATTGGGAGAATTGTTTATGAACACTGGCCTCGAGCACTTTAGATAGAAAGGGAAGGATGGAAATTGGGCAAAAGTGACTAGGAAGCACAGGAAAGGGAAAACACTGGTGTAGAGGGGAAAGTTTATGATGTGGGAGATTGCAGGGAGGAGTTGATCAAGAACCGCTACGATCATACGACGGCTGACATTATCGCAGCCCACAGCTTTGGATTTAATGGAAAGGTTAATTTTTTTTATCTCTTCCGGGTCACTGGGGTGAAGACAAAGGGGTTAATGTTGCGACGCCTCAGACCAGCAAGGTAGTCGAGGGTTTGACATTCGATTTGCCTATCTATAGTGGGAACAGTGGTGAAATGGCGATTTAGATCGTCCAAACCAATTGTGTTTGGAAGGTCAGAATGTTGCGATTTGCCGATACCCAAAGTTCCAAGGAACTTCCAAATATCGGCAGGATAAGAAGAATTAATATTATTTAGGATGTGGCGGCGTTTAGCGTTTCGTATCATCTGATTACACCTATTCCTAGCAGCCTTAAAAAAGGCCCAATTGTCATCCGAGCGATCCCTTTTAAATTTCCGAAACGCGCGGTCCCTCCGTCGCATTGCCATCCGAACTCCCCTGTTCATCCAAGGCGCAGGCGGACGCTTCAACTTGATTTTCTTTATAGGGGCATGCGCGTCAAATAGTTTGACCACAACATCGTTTTCATCAATGCTTAGCTGCTTCCAGGGATGACAAGTCAATATTAGACGCATCTTGTTGAAGCCTCTCGCTATTCACACGCGCAAAGGCACGCCTGCACTGGAACGTTGGTTTAGGTTTAGGGGATTTAAGGACATAGGATAAGAAAATAAGGTCGTGATGGGAAAAGCCAGGAGCATCGTGTTGACCATGTGAAGAAACTAGGGAAGGATTAGAGGTAAGGATCAAGTCAAGCCAAGTATCATCACAGACTATATTGTGATGAGTGGGTTGGAGAGGCAAAACATGCAGACTAGCTGGTTCAATTATATTCAGGAGTTTATGGGACCGAGGGGAGCTGAGGGCAAGGTTGGTATTAAGATCCCCCATAACAATGTGATGTGTATACTCCGAACCCAAAGATTCAAGTACCGATTCGAAAACAGTGAAGTAATCAATGGAAGGGGGGCAATAGACGACACCAAGGATGGTTTTGACTCCCTTGACACAAACCTCGAGGAAAAGAAACTCTGAGGATTCATTGGAAGAAGAAGAAGCTAGAATTTTAAATTGAAACTCATCACGAAGGTAGATGGCTGATTTGTGCACCATAAAAATTGGTAGCACTCAGGATTAACCTTTCGGCAAATAAATAACTAGCTTTTGCCCACGGCTTCGTCCGCGTGAAATTTCGGCGCCCGAGCCACTGCGTTGCACCTTATCTCCCGCCCGCGCTATTACATCATTTTCGCTTAGCGTTCTTTCTGACTTTATTTTTATTTTTACTATGGTCCTAAGGGTCGTAGCGTGATGTTAAATAGCCTAGCAAATCCGTATAGTAGTCGACTGTCAACTGTCAACACGCGTGGGCGTGCTGTTGGAAAAATAATTGACTTATGTGTGTTTATGCCTAAAAATCATCGGGAAGTGAACTTTAACCTGTGAAATCTGTGACAACCTAAGTTAAGAAAACAAAAAAAAACAATAGTGACAATCTAAGTTTTCCAAGTTTTTCAACCCACCCCCATTTAATTATTAATTTTAATTTTTTTGACGTCAATATGTCATTTGAAAGAGGAATGCCCATTTTTCACCTGACTATGTATAGAAATGAAATAAATCTTAAAAAACAGCTAATTAAATTTTATATTAATTACGTTTATCACAATGTTAAAAGAAACGCAGGATTTTTTTTAATTTTGTTTTTTGTTATACTTATTCTACTTCAAGGGTAAACATATTAGCATGTTTTGAACGCATCTCAACCACCATTTTTTACAACGTTCCATTTTACACACCGCTACTTGACTTTATTCAACTCTGTTTCTGAGTTTCATACATTATTTTACGTTTTATTTACTCAGTAAGTATTTATTTTTTATTGTCAATGTATAATACAGATTATTTAAAAATAAATGAATAATTAAATTAATGAATCATGCAATATGTAATTGAGTTAGGACGATTGAAACGTATTTTTTGACGTTTGACATTTAATGCTCGACACTCAATATAAATTGACAATCATCGAGAGTCTAAGCAGTGACATATGGGCAGCTGGTTTTAAGGAATTCACAAAGTAAAAAAAAGACGTTTTAGAACATAGATATGTATTAATAAGTAAGTATTACTATTTTAGACTAAACTTCGAGTGTTAAATAATTCGTTCTAGCACATTTATTTATTTATAACGGCAAATCCTAACCTAAAAAGTAACATTAATATTTTTGGACTTCGTAGCGTTTCAATTGTGAAAATGACCATATGACATTATTTTCTAATCTTACAGGTAGTGTTTCTACTATACCTTATAACATACATAAACTTTTATTATCAGGTTTTGAAATGTATGGGAAGTGGGCATTGTTCTTTGGGTAAGTGTTGCCATTGTAGGAAAATATTTACCACCATCAGTTACAAAAATGCTACCAATTTGACTAGAGCGGGAAATCAGGCTCAAAGTCAAACGTAAACTGATGAAAGTCAAAGGAACAAAACCACGCCTAAGAAACTTGTTTAACAAATCGTTCACCCAAGCCTTTTCAATAGACAACAATCTAATTCACTAAGCGAGATTTCATATAATCAGTCGGGTTCTTCCAACATCCCACCAATTCGCCTGTGCGAAAGATTCAGATGAAATCACTGAACCATTGCAAACCGCACATCCAAACACAGATGTAAAACAACCTCCACCATGGCAACGAGTTCCAACATCTAAGAAAAGAAAAGTATACGCGACAACTCCCCTCCACCAATTGAGTCAGAAAACCGTTTCTCAAATCTGCCGGTTGTTTAAACCGGCAGATTTGAGAAACGGTTTTCTGACATTGGCTGAATGCACAAACCGTGCGAAGCCAAAAGAAAAAAAAATTAAAAAAAACTGCCGGTTGACCTAACAGAGGACACAGACACTGAGCCTAAACCACCAAATAAGCCCCCTCCCATTGTTCTGTATGGGATTGAGGATTAGAACGAGCTCACAAAACGAATTGAGTCTGCAATTCGCCCGGAAGGATTTCGGTACAAAATTATAAACAAAAACCTGCTACGCGTAATGGTTAGCACTGCCGATGACTACAAGCAAGTCATTGATCTGATTCGACAGAAGGGATTAATCGGACACACCTTCTCTCGTAAAGGTGCGAAAAGCTACCGAATATTTATTAAAGACCTCCATCATACTACTCCACATGATGCCATCATTCAGGAGCTGGAGGATCTGGTAACAAGGTCAGAGGAGAAATCATCAATCACCGCTATGGACCCGACAAAACACCTACCTCCACATTTTTTGTCAATTTGGAACCTAGTCCAACTAACAAATTTGTTAAAAATATCCAATATATCCATCACCAACGCACCAAAATGGAAGATCCACGTAAAACTAAGACAATCGTACAATGCCAAAGATGCCAACAATATGGCCACTGCAAAAACAATTGCATGAGCGGCCTCATGCAATTGTTTTTGCAGTTATAGATGTGTCAAATGTGCGGAGGGCCACAAAACTTCAGAATGCCCCAAAAAGACAGAAATACTCCCGCCAAATGCGCTCTTTGCTCTAGCGATCATCCTGCTAATTACAAAGGTTGTCAAGTTTATAAATAATGGTGATCGTCACGTTTAGCACTAGTGAACTCACTCGGTAAATAACCGAGTCTCTGTCAAATAGCCGAACTGACTGGGACGGCTTTAAGACTACCTCAATGAAAACTATACTACTACTATACCACTGAAGAACCAAAATGATGTAGATAACGCCTGCAGATATCTCACTAACGCCATTCAAGTGGCTGCTTGGATAAAAACTCCCTCTTGGCCCAAAGGTTTCACCAACCCTTCTCATACACCAGACATAATGCAAAAAATCTTAGAAAAGTGCCGACTTAGAAGAATATGGCATGAAACCCGTCATCCTCTTGATAAACTCAATTACAACAAGGCAGCAAATAAGTTAAAGGTTATAATCCAAGAGTCTCCGGTGTCACCTACTGGGGTTGGCACGAAATCGCTCTGGAAGGCCACTAAAAACTTAGATAATCCTCAACAATAATTTCCTCCAATCAGATCACAAGCTTCCTGGGCAAGAACTGACCTGGAAAAGGCTGAAGCATTCGCAATGCATCTGAGTTCTGTATTCACTCCCAACGAGAGCACTGCTGATGAGCATGAAATTGACACAGTACTCGAGCAAGATCTGCAGATGTGTATGCCCATTATACCAACAACACATAGAAATAGCGAACGAAATCAGACAGCTGAACTCGAGAAATGCCCCGGGATTCGACCTGATCACGCCTGCCATACTTAAAAATCTTCCCAGAAAATGCACTTCTTTCCTAGCTAGTTTGTTCTGGCTGGTTCTTCTCTGAAGTTGTCATGATCCACAAATTAGGCAACCTGAACATTTCTTAACCGACTTAAACCGTACATAGACGCCAATGATGTTGTTCCATCTCACCAGTTTGGCTTTCGGAAATCCCATTCAACAATAGAACAGGTTCATCGAGTTTACCAAACAGTAAGACAGGCTTTTGAATGAAAAAGTATTGTTCAGCGGCATTTCTTGATGTAAACGATTGCTGGCAAAAGTGAAGGAAAAACTTACACACTATGTTCCTGCTCATCCAGTCGTACTTATCCGACCGCTGCTTCCAATTGAAACAGGGCGAAGCTACCTCAGGGATCTGTTATTGGCCCAGTGTTGTACAACATATTTACGTCAGAGCTACTTACATTGGATGACATAACAACAGCAACATATGCCGATGATATAGCCTATTTATCGGTTGATGACAACCCAGAAATGGCCATCAATTGACTCCAAAAACAGCTACACGAAACACATAAATGACTGTAAGTGGCGTATACGTGCCAGTGCATCCAAGTCTAACCATATCACCTTCGCGCTCGGGCACAGGAACGCATCTCCTGTTACTTGGTCCTGATACCCTACCACACACAGATTGTGTAAAATATCTTGGCTTCCACTTAGATAGGCGGCTAACATGGAAGCATCACATTAAAAATAAAAGGGACGAGATAAGCAAAAAATTCCGCAACCTGTATTGGCTCATGCGAAGAAACTCTGTGCTCTCTGTAGACAACAAACTCCTCATCTACAATTCGGTCCGTAAGCCAATATGGACCTACGGAATATGGACCTACGGCGTGGCCAGCCAAACCAACATACTCTGCCTGCAAAGAGTCCAAAATGGTATCGTAAGATCAATAGCAAATGCACCTTGGTTTGCTAGGAACGACGAAATCCACGAATATCTACAAATGCCGTCAGTAAACTCTGAAATCGAGCGGTACAAAAGACAACACAAGACACGCCTAACCTTACATCCAAACCCACTAGTTACTGAACTGTTAAACCCAACAGCGGTGGTAAAAAGGCTGAAGAGGAACCACCTTTTATAAGTGGAAGGCGCAGCACTGGCTGCTTCACCACAACGCCATTTGAACATGGACCGATTGCAAATAGAATGAATGAAAAAAAACCGTCTGGTAGTTCTAAAGATTAGCGCGTTCAAACAAACGAACTCATCAGATTTAGTATTAGAAGTATCCTATTTATATGATACTAAAAGTTGATTCTTGAGCATGGTCTCATTAATACTTTATGGGATATCAAAAGGAACATGATATACATAATATTAAAAATTGGTGGAACTCATAACTTACCTTACGGTTATAATAATTATAATATTATAATATAAGTATCCTTATAATATAATGATACTTACTGACAAATAAAACAACAAAATCAGCTTTCATAAAAAATACCATTCATTTAAAAAATATAACAAAAATGCATGTACTTACACTAGTCATGGAAACATAATTTGCAATATAAATAATAATTAATATTTTCAACATATTGAACACAATCATAATGTAGGGTTTCCAACCGCTTTAATACTTTTACAGTCTTATTTTTTATTATTGTTGGCAATTAATGTTCAATTTGGAGTTTTATGGGTTGGGTATTAATTTCCACATAATTGCTAATGATGTTTAATGTACTGCGGGAGCTAGTATTGAGAGATTCAGGGTGTTCAGTGTGAGGGGAGCCTGGCTTGTGCAAACTCTTGGCTGTGCTTGAATATGCTTTATCCACCTGCTCACATGCATCAGTGACTCACACTCTGTGACTGACAGCCTCTCCTGAGAAAAACATTTTTTTATTTTAAATACACCAGTACAAAAATTATTACAACCCATTTGCACTTAGTTTGCCGGTTGATGAAATGCACATCCCCATAACCATCTGCCACACCACCAACGCAGTGAGCAACGTCATTGCAATTGCGTGTGATTATACTTATTCAGCATCTTAATATTCTTCAGTTTTCTCAATATTTGTTAGTTTTGCTGACCGTCAGCAGTATTCTTAGTGCAAATGGGTTGGGTAGTACTGATAAATGTTTTTCACACACATTCTGGCTGATTATTAACATAACTGATCACTTTTATTTTTTCTTTGTTCAATAAATTCTTCAACAAACTGAGCAGAAGAAGGATAATTTACTTACAATCAGTGGGTACAACACATAATATGCTGCTATATCTGTCACATTTAAGCACTGTCCAGTTAAGTAAGTATTCTTTTCCAACGCCTTGTTTATATCCTGCAAAAAGAAAATGAAAATGAATATCATGCATTGTTGGATAAGACACGTCTTTGGGGAGCTCTAAGATAAAACAATAGAACTGGTGTGGTCATGCCTGCTTTTAAACAAGACTACACTAGACTGAAGACTCCAAGGGAAATAACCATAAACATGGTTGCAGAAAGGCTATTCCGCAACCATGGGAAACGATTATGCCAGCATCCAAAGCCTTTTGAGACAATTTCATTTTACAACTTTTTAATGTCATAATATAAAATGAAAATCACCTTTAAAAATCCCTGTGCAAAGGCAGGGTTGCCCGCAGCCTGGTTAGCATACATGGCAATGTGTTCCAGCCATTGGTAGCTGAGTAGCATTTGCTCCTGATTCAGTTTAACTCCTCCACTGGATGCTAACTTTAATACTATAGTTGCAAAGCCTTCTATGCTTTGTTTATTTAGGACAGTAGTAAGTACCTGAAAACAATAAATAATGGCACAATTGTGGTGTTATTATTATGGAACTGTGTCATGGCTATACTGTGCAAGTATTTTATATGTATTCTGTGAATAAATGATCACCTTATCAGTATTGTAACATACGGTCCCGACCGGTACATTGTAATATCTCCCAACTTGTTTAATTACTTCTACATTACATGCGCTCATTGTTCTATCTTTAATAGGATCGTGCAGTTTTGCAAGTTATTATAGTACTCTTTGGTACTTAACAGCTGCTGGCTGCTGCTCACAGAGTACTGCATATAGTATAATAACTAAAAAGAAACTACTGGCTGCTGCTGCTATTAAAAACTTAGATTTAGTCGCGTAGGTTATGTGCGACTCGAGTCGAGTCGAGACAATTCGAGTTTCACGAGTTTGACACTTTGACATTGACGCATCAAATTGACATCATTCATTGGCAATTGGCATCATTCAATTTCATTCAAGCATTCAGACAGACAGGGTCAAACAGGTGTAAATAAAGGTGCTGAAAATAAAATAAGTAAAGGTACAACATGTTTTGCCGTTGACGGCGTACAAATATAGGTAATGTAGTTATATTGCGTAAACTATTAGAATAACTCGTTTCTCCTACATTATGGTTTAAATTTTGACGGTGACAAATTTAATACAATCACAGCATTTAATCTCTCCAACTCTTATTGCACATATACTTTAATTTGTGTTATCGTCTAGGTATTCAATAACTCAGTAGACAGTCAATGGTGGAGCCCACTCAAGCGTCGCGTCATTTTTGACAGATAAGTGAAGTGGGTCGAATACTTCGTGGGTGGTCTGGCGCAAAATGGCGCGTCTGATTAAAACGACGATATCTCCGTAAATATGTACGGGAGGTGTGTAAAAGTTACGTTGTTAGTATCTTTATTAAATTACCTAACAGATTATGTACGGATAAGCCCAGTTTTGCCTTGCAATGTATTAGTAATTCTAGTTTGTATTCAGTGTAAGGGGTTTTTTCCCAGTTTCTTGTGTAAAGATCATTATAATTAAAAAAATAAACAGTTTCGTTCCAAAGTTTTTGTTTAATTTACATAAATATACACCATTTCACAATATTCATGTTAAAAATACACTTTCTCATTCATTTTTCAAAAGATACAAGCTTCACAAAAACATGACATCATTTAGACGTCATAAAAACATACAAAAAAAGAGGTCTGTTCATTGTTCGATTGCGAGAATAGTCTCGGCCCAATCGCTTGGAATGTTATCTTAAATAAACAAATGACTCAACTACTTATCGCTGACAGAGTCGCAACTGTTAGAAGTGCTTTGTTTAAAAGTTTCGGCTATCCGAAAGAACACTTGAAACTAGAGTGCTTTAAACATGCTCTCAAACATTGCATCATAGTTTTAGTTCTGTTCTGTTTGTTTTAAAATTAATTACTGATTATACGTTTTGAAAATATTTACAAGTCCATAAGCACAATAAAAGGGTATGCTGCCATACAAAAAAATTACAGAAATCAACAACCAAAATTAACAATTTCAGTACAAATGCACAAGGAAATTGAACAAAGATGACATAAAACGGATACGACATGTGTATACGAAAAATATTGTCACATCTGAACTCAACTCGTTTAAAAAGTTTCCATGGCGGTCCAAAACACCCTTGCCACCGTATAATGGGGAAGGCAACTGTCAAAGTGGCGCTGTATACGATTGTTCCAAATTAGGTATCTGTCAAATTGTATAGCATCTTATAAAATATGTTCACAATTAACATAGAAATTACAAAGTGTTGTGTAATTGGGTGTTAAAACGTAGGACAACAGAAATTTCCAATAAATCGTATTAAAAGAAGAAAGTGGATAGCTGCCGTAAGGATTAAAAACAGAGCCTACTAGGACTACGAGGTTATGTCGAGATAATTTTCATGAAAATGATTACCAAACATTAAGTGTGAGTACAGGTGGGTGTTATAAACGATAGTTCTTCTATTTAAGCTAGTATCTATAAACCTAAATTGTTAATATTACATAATATCTTTAAATACTTATCATTGTTCATCTTGTTTTAAGGTTTGCCCTGTGTACACAAACTTTTAAAGAAAGAAGCAGTACCAAGTCTCTTTTCATGGAACCAAAAAAGGATATCAGCCAGTGCTAGTGTGAGAGACGAAAGACATGCTAAGAGAAACATTCAAAAGAATCTTTTCCAACATCTTTCAAGCAATCAAAACCCACATCCTTCTATTTCTCAGAATCCACAATATAATGGAATACGAAAGAGAGTTAAAAATTTCTTCTCTTGTTACACCTGTTGATCGTGGTGACAATGATAACAATCAAAAAACAAAACATCAGTTTCTACTCAGACTGCCACAATGCTGTCTCTTTTTTCAGCTGACCTTTTATTAAGTCATGTTGAGTCTGCCAAGATAAGTCATGTTGAGTCTGCCAAGATAAGTCATGTTGAGTCTGCCAAGATAAGTCATGTTGAGTCTGCCAAGATTTACACTGGATTAGAAAATTATGAGAAATATAAATTTGTTTTGTCAACATTACTGCCTATGGCAGATCATTTGAAATACAGGTGTGAGTGGGGTTAGCGGAGATTCTACTGAACAGCTTTACTAAGACCTATAGATATTAAATATTTTTATATGTATAATGTTATGTAATTTCTGAGAGTGTATGACAAATAAAACTCATAAATAACTTTTAGGTGTTTTTATTATATTATAATAATCTTTATACAGATATTTATTCATAATTTCAGCCTTTATATTGTTATTGTAAAATAATCTAACTTTAAAATATGTTTTCTATGAACAACTCATCTTTTTCAACATAAATAAATTACAGAATTTTCTGCCCCTGCAGTACATTTGTCCTTGTACTTGAAAATCATATAGGCAGGTTTTTTTAAATAGTAATTCCCCATTTTGACTCTGTATATAAGGTACAGATTCAGGGCTAATAAGTCTGTTTCTGCTTACATGCCATGCCATGCTACGCCATGCCATGCCATGCCACCCTGGTCATATATCTTGATGTCAACTTGATAGTTGAGTTTTTTCATTGTCTTCTTGACAAATCCTTTTATATAAAGTGATCATTGATAAATGCGGATCTTATCAATATGAGGAATCTGTCTTCATATAATTTTTCTGATGCATCGGTTTTTTGTTGAATCTTCAAAATTACAGAAATATTTCGTATTAGTAAAATAGGAACTACCTACCATCACATAAAATAAAACCGATAAGAAATATTGACCTTTCAAAATAATCTAATACATTGTCTAATAAGCGGAGGTAAAATAGAGTTAATATTAATGTCATGGTACATCTCCAATTGTAGAAGTATGATAGAGGGTTCTGTTGAATTTGGAGAGAGTTGTGGTGTACTAAAGTTAAAGTTTTTGTCATACAGCTTTTACCTGGAAAAATATAACCAATTATTCATCTCTCTTTAACTCCAAAAGTAAAAAAGAACTATTACTTAAGTAAAGTTATGCATTAGTTAAGCTGTTGTAAATATAATCCTGAATTTTGATTCAATAATTTCATGAGACTAAATATAACCTCATGTTGGAGCGTATACAAAACAAATTCACCAGATTTTTGTACATGAAGCTGTACGGTGTGTATCCCTTCTATCCGTTAATGTATCCAACCTTATTCGTTATTGGTATGGTTGGATACAACAAACTCGAGACAAGGAGGGACTTAGCTACAACCACATATGTATTCCAACTATTACGCGGTAAGACTTATAATCCCGGTGTTTTGAAGGAGATTTGTCTGAATGCACCTGACAATTACGCATTGCGACGCAGGAAGCCACGGTTACTAGCAGTGCCACACGCACGAACCAACTTACTCAGCAAAGCGCCACTGACGCGCGCCTTGCACGCACTTAATGACACTGCTGACATAATCGATTTATTTTCCTGCTCTCTGAATGAATTCACAAAAATAATATTGTATGTTTTATGTTATTTAAGATAGTATAATAAGGACCACGCTACCGCATTAGGAATATTCCTGTAATGATAGCAGTGATTGTAGAAATATAAATAAATAAATAAATAAAAACTTATATACATACAATACATGACAGTATTCACCAACAACATAAAATTAAAAATAGATAATAAATATGCATACTAACTACTAACAAGTTATTTAATTATAAAAAATTCGTTCAAACATTGTAGGCGTATTGATTTCAAACGTCTACGTTGAACTAGGTCTAGGCAAACAGCTCCTAAAAAGTTTTTTTTCAAGAGTCCTACCTTTCCACTTAATCAACTTTTCTACTTTTAACAGACGCCCCTCTTCTCTTTAACTAGGCTTTAAGTTCAAGCAAGCTCCAAGTAGAATACATTTTCGCGTCCATGTTATCAAATTAACTACACTAACCGCCCACAATGTTCGTTTCTTTGGTTTGTTTACTCGATTCAAGAAATGTCATACTGACGCCATTGGGAACAACCGTACGCAGCGCCATCTGAGATTAGCTTTAACTTGCCATCCCCATTCAACACCTGATCCTCTTCGCTATCGTCGTCAAAGCCTGCGTCGCTTCCTGTAACAAATAATTGTTTTGAGTCTGGTGGACACCAGAAGTTTGGTGATGGCCCCATGGGAGTCATGGGAGGGTCATGATCAGTAGGTACATACCGTTATTGAGGATGAGGGATAAATCCTCATCTCTCAGGCACTAGCGAGGGCGACGAGGTGATGGTGGTGGTGGTGGAGGACGAGGCTGAGGCGGTGATGCGGGCGCTGCCTCTGCACAATCCATAAACCTGAAACAAATGCAGGATGGTCCGCTCGGTGGTGGACCAGACTACTCTAGTCTGCAGAAATGTAGTATGCCTTCTGCGCTAAGAAGCTGTTTATATGTTTTTTTAGATCAACCCACAGACTATGCCTAATGAAATGTGTCTCTAACGGCCGAACCCAATTTTGGCGTACTGGAGGTAGAAAAAGCTATCAATCTCTGGTTTTAACGTCCAATTAAACCCAAATTATGAGACCCTTTATATAACGTGTTGACAGCTATCTCATGACGTCTATCATCAGTAGCGATCTGTCCAAGGTTTTTGGGTTTATCCGTAAAAGGCTTCGGTATTTCGATAGATATTCTGAGTGCCATGCCAAGAAAACTTTTTTGTAAAATCTGTGTTGTGTGTATTAGCTCAAATCTCATTGTTGTGACGTTTCGACTTCAGTGTTTCAAAAAGGTGTAAGCTTTGTTTCACGAATGCTGTCCCTTAGATATCAAAACATAGTAGGGTTAGCAACCTGAACTTTAAAAAAATGGCAATTAACTGTCAATTGATTTTAGCTTGAAGACAGATCTTAGACCTTTTTTCTGCGCCTTGAATGCATTGAGTCTGTCTGTCTCCAAATATATGCAATGCAAAATAAATCTATAATACAACAAGGCAATAGACATGCGCAAAACAGTGCGTTTTAAAGTGATGTTATATGACATTACATTTCGTACCGAGGAATGTTGCATTACACCATGACTCCAAACATGACGCGAAATGACGCGCCGCATGCGATGGCTATTGTAATGAAATGCTCGCGTTGTAGAAGTTAAACAACATTTCATGAGATACCGCATTAAATTGTGATGTGCAATGCGCCCTCGCTTCGCCGAATTGCACACTTGCTTTTGTTATCATAATCATAAAGTAGTTTTTCCTTCATACTTAATAATTCAATAATTACACAATCATACAAAATAACACAATACTCAATATTTGTATTTGTTTCGTGTTACTGTTTTGTATTGTATTACGTATGGCGCGCGCGGCAAATCATAACGCGTAACTGTCATAGTGTCATACATTACTACAGCGCGAGTCATGTCATGATTTAAAACATCACGTAGGCCTAGGCAGTCCGCGGTGTCAATTAAACGTAAACCTTAAAGCGTCAACAAAACGGTTCTTTATATTAGTTCACTTATTTCGCAGCCAGCCGACCGGCGCATGCTCCTTCTCACTTGCTCACACAGCGAAAATTACCGAGAGAAGTTTACGAACACCGAACAGCGCGCCGCGGCCCGCGCGTCAATGCGTCATGTTTGAATGTCATGTGCCATGCTTAATTTGGTCGAGTCATGTGTAATGCTACATTACGCGGTCGGGATATATGACGCGCAATGCAACAATCGCATTACTTACACAAGTCTACAAGGCAAAGGACGATGGGAAGAAACGTCTCCACCATCCAACAGATTTGGAATACGTGTCATTTGAAGCGTCTAGTGATAGAATTTTTTTACTATTTCAAATACGTGTGGTTTAAGTTTTATAATAAGAGGAATCAAGTAAGCACTCGTAACGATCGAGCGCGGGAAACTTCGAACTTGGCGGACGCGTCCTTTTTTGAGAAAATTGTTTAAATTGAAAAAACTTGTATTATAGGATCAGTAGTCGTAGTTTTAGTGTTCTTTTCTATTTTATATATAGTTTTAATATTAGTTTTGTGTATTTTCTTCGGTAGTGGTAAGTTTTTTTATTTTAATTTAGCGGGAAATGAACGAACCGCCTGACCCGGGGGCCTTTGTGCCCCCGGCAGGCAATTTTGTTACCATATTATCTAACGAGTCAGGCATGGATACCGATGGGTCATCTTCAGCTCGTCATTTAAAAAGAAGCCGTGTGCATGTTTGCAAACACTGCAATAAGCGTCGCCGTACCCGTAAAAACCACGGTTCCGAGTCTTCGGGTTGTGGTTGCACGGAATCTTCATTAGCTTCTACATTGGAGCCTAACTGCTCCGAAACACTTGTTTCCAACGTTGTTCCCACTAAAAAAAATCCTGATATTCCTGCTCCGTCCTTAGTTTCCACTCAGATTGGCAGAAAAAGTTATGAAAAAACTGACAACTCGCCATTTGTTATTCATATTCAAAAAAAAAATATTACACCTGATGATGGAACCACATTGCACCCAATCACATTTGGCAAGTTTTTAAAGCGCAACGCTTTCAAAAATATAATAAACGGTAGCGTCAAAAAAATCGGGCGCAATAAAATATCTTTATCTTTTTCGAATTTCCTGGACGCGAATTCCTTTATTACAAACAATAGTCTCGAAACACATAATTATAAAGCTTTTATACCTACTTTTAATGTTACTAGAATGGGTTTAGTGCGTGGTGTTCCTGCGGAATGGTCTCCAGAGGAAGTTATTGATAATATAACTGTGCCTATTGGTTGTGGTCCAATTTTAAAAGTCAGACGCCTCAATTTTAAAACGAATGTTGATGGTACAACTACTTGGAAACCTTCCCAATCCATAGTTGTTACATTTGATGGACAGGTTTTACCTAAAAGAATTTTTATGTGCTACAATGCTTTACCTGTAGATTTATATATTTTCCCTACCGTTCAGTGCTTCAGTTGCTGTCGTTTTGGTCACACTAAAATTCAGTGCAGGTCCAAACCTCGCTGTTTTAAATGTGGTCAAGACCACACTGGAGACAGTTGTGAAAGAGAACCTGAAAGTGCATCTTGCTGCCATTGCTCTGGTTTTCACTATGCTACTAATAAGTCTTGCCCAGAATTTTTAAGGCAAAAATCAATTAAAACATACATGGCACAAAGTTCAGTATCTTATGCTGAAGCTACTAAATTATATCCCCCAGTAACTAAATCATATGCTGATACACTTTTATCTTCTCCCTCCAAAAATTTTGCAGATATTCCATCAATCTCTTTACCGAATAGAATGCCTACTTCGAGTAGCTATAAAAAGACTGTCTTTCTCAAACCACGCTCACCTCCTAAATCTGTACAAGGATATAATAAAGAGGCTCACAATGCCATTATTAAAGATTTTGTCATTCCCCAGCCATCAAATGGTTGTGCTCTTTCTAATAATCATATTAATGCAAATAAAGACACAAGTTTTTCCATAAACGATTTTCTTTCTGCGTTACACAATCTTCTCTCTCAGTTCAACATTTCACCGTCCAACGTTGCCACTTCTTTCAATGTATCTCAATCCATTCAAAATGGACAACACATCCAAAATAATCCAATGGAACTGCCGCAGTCTGATGAACAAAAAGAGTGACGTTATTTATATTTTAAACAAATATGAGCCTTTTGCCTTTGCCTTAGCAGAGACTTGGCTCAAATCCAATCATATTTTTAAAATTAATGGTTATTTAACCATTAGAGAGGATAGATCTGATGGGTATGGTGGGGTTGCTATACTTATCAAGAATTCTATCCCTTTCTCTATAATTTCCTTACCTCCTCATAGTGAGGAAATTTTAATTGTAGCTATTAAAGTGCACCACACTTGTCTTGTTTCTATTTACATTCCTCACCCCTCTTCTACGGTTCTTCAAGAGGTGAATAATCTCTTTGCTTCTCTTCCAAAGCCATTTTTAATATTGGGGGACTTTAATTGCCATCACCAATCTTGGGGTTGTTCAACATCTAATTGTTATGGTGATGAGTTACTAGATATAATAGACTTACATAATTTATGCATCTTGAACTCTGGAGCTGCCACACGCCGTTCAGTTCCCAATCAGAACCAAAGCGCAATTGACCTTTCTATCTGTTCTCCAAACTTAGCCTCTTCATTAAATTGGCGTACTCTAACCTCTACATATGGTAGTGACCATTTTCCAATAGTTATTTCTTATCCTCTATCCAAACCAAATGCACCATTAAGGCATACAAACTTAAAACATAAACTTCCTAATAGAAATAATAATGACTGGGACAAATTTAGAAACATTGTTGACAGAAAGTTATGCTCCTTGCCTGTTATATCTGATGGCAATGAAAATAGTTGTGCTGAAGCTTTAGCACTCATACTAATCGCAGCGGCAGATGAAGTTTTTCCTGTAAAAAATAGCAATAATAATACAATTCCCTCACCTCCGTGGTGGGACTCTGAGTGCACAGAATCGATCAAAAAACGTAAAGAGGCTGAATACAACTATAACCTTGATATGTCTGACATTAATTTTGAAATCGTTACTAATTCAATAAATGAAACCAACAAACTTTTTAAGAAGAAAAAATTTGATTCTTGGCGTAGTTTTTGCTCATCAATTTCGCCGAATACTCACCCTACGATTGTCTGGCGCAATATTCGCAGATTTAGGTCCATTTATAACAACCCTTCTCCTATTCCCGTTTCTTTAGCTAGTGAATTTTTAGATAAATTAGCTCGGTTAGCTCCTCCTTTTGTACCTGAGAGTATTAACCATAACCTGTCTGACGTAGCCATTGAGCAAGACACGACACTTCATTCATTCACACCATTCACTCTCACTGAATTAATGGGCGTTATTCACAAAACCAAGGATTCTGCACCAGGTATTGATGGCATCCCGTATTCCTTTTTTGCTAACTTAAATGAGGACGTCCTCAGTTATTATTTAGAGCTTATTAATTCTATTACGAAAACAGGGAACATCCCTGTACAATGGAAACGTCAAATGGTATTGCCATTCCTTAAGGGCGCGTTTGCAAATTGGGCAAAACTATGCTGTTTTTCGGTACATTTTGTGAGGAAACTAAAGCATACAGAATAAAAATAATAACCACCACATATAGCTTGGTTCTTCATCTTCAAAATGTAATGACGTTTTTGATGAAAATAATAGTTTTATTATACCGAAAAAACGATATTCCGGTGCCATTTTCCACAAAACGACGATACCGGCTGAAGTTTAGGTACATTTTTAGGTCTGATATCAACATATTTTAAGATTTATAAAAATACTGTAAGTAGGCAGACATATTCAATATAAAAAAACCGTGTGTATTTTTTATCAAAATGTTATAAATAGTCGCAGAAAAAATAAAAACAAATACTTATTTTTTATCATAATTTGCTAATACGAATGAATCTTAATCAATTGCAATAAGTGTTATTTTATTTTTCGTACACAAACATTTTCAAATCGATTGACGATTGAACTCAGTCCGCGCTCGGTCGCCGTCGTGAGTGGACGTCCCTGTATCGCCTGTTTGCAGCGACTCGAGCTGAGAAAGATCGCTGTACAAATACAAAATATTCGATAAACCAAATTTGATACTTGGCAAGGTAAGATTTCGAATTTTTTTTTTCAATATATGTTAGTAGTGTTTATAAATGTCTATTCGTCTCGGACTTTGTGGAGTGACCTGAAGGTGTACTTCGGTGACTGCTACTGGAACTCCTCGACGAGTAGAACTAGGTGTACCGAGTATGGGCTCGTTTTGTTAGTTATGATGAGACCTTACCTCCGAACTTGATGGAGTGACCTGAAGGTATACTTCGGTGACTGCTACTGGAACTCCTCGACGAGTAGAACTAGGTGTGCCGAGTTTGGACTCGTTTTGTTAGTTATGACGAGATCTTACCTGCAGACTTGATGGAGTGACCTGAAGGTGAATTTCGGTGACTGCTACTGGAATTCCTAGACCAATTGCACTAGGTATGCCGAGTTTGTGCTCGTTTTGTTAGTTATGATGAGACCTTTCCTCAGAACTTAATGGGATGACCTGAAGGTGTACTTCGGTGACTGCTACTGGAACTCCTCGACGAGTAGAACTAGGTGTACCGAGTATGAGCTCGTTTTGTTAGTTATGATGAGACCTTACCTCCGAACTTGATGAAGTGACCTGAAGGTGTACTTCGGTGACTGCTACAGGAACTCCTCGACGAGTAGAACTAGGTGTGCCGAGTTTGGACTCGTTTTGTTAGTTATGACGAGATCTTACCTCCAGACTTGATGGAGTGACCTGAAGGTGAATTTCGGTGACTGCTACTGGAATTCCTAGACGAATAGAACTAGGTATGCCGAGTTTGTGCTCGTTTTGTTAGTTATGATGAGACCTTTCCTCAGAACTTAATGGGGTGACCTGAAGGTGAACTTCGGTGACTGCTACTGGAACTCTTCGCCGACTAGAAGTAGGTGTGTCGAGTTTGGGCTCATTTTGTTAGTTATGATGAAACCTTACCTCCGAACTTGATGGAGAGACGTGAAGGTGAACTTTGGTGCCTGCTACTGGAACTCCTCGACGAGTAAAACTGGGTGTGCTGATTTTAGATTAATTTTGTTAGTTATGATAAGACCTTACCTCCAGACTTGATGGAGTGACCTAAAGGTGAACTTCAGTGACTGCTACTGGAATTGCTCGGCGAGTAGAACTAGGTGTGCCGAGTTTGGGCGCGTTTTGTTAGTTATGATTAGACCTTTTCTCCGAACTTAATGGGGTGACCTGAAGGTGAACTTCGGTGACTGCTACTGGAACTCCTCGACGACTAGAAGTAGGTTTGTCGAGTTTGGGCTCATTTTGTTAGTTATGATGAAACTTTACCCCCGCACTTGATGGAGTGACGTGAAGGTGAACTTTGGTGCCTGCTACTGGAACTCCTCAGCGAGTAGAACTAGGTGTGGTGAGTTTGACCTCGTTTTGTTAGTGTTGGTGAGGCCTTACCTCCGCACTTGACCTGAATGTGCACCTTGGTCCTATTAGTTATGCTTCGTTTAATTACCATGTTTATTATAAAGTGTATATTGTGTTACTATCATGACTGAGTTTTTGTTTTAGATGGCAAGATATAAGACATTAGGCAAAGGCTCTCGTAAAAGTGTTCGTGCCAATAGACGCAATTTAGAAAAAGGAAGACGGTAAGTATAAAATAGGGTGGCAGGTAATAGTTTTTTTGATAACCGACGAAAAATTTATACACTAGGGGGTCACAAATCATGTGCTGAATTCCTGCTACCCTGTATGATTATTGCAACGTCATTTTTTTTATTGGGAACCGTAGGTGTCATTAGTTTGTTTGTTTACAGAATTTTGGAAGGTATTCGCAATACTCGTAATACATTTAAGGTGTATCCAGAAGAATTTGATCAAAAGGGTTGTAATACTTCTGATGAAATCATTTTGGAGACGACTGACGTAAGTTATATATAATAAATTTTAAATTACTAGTGTATTTCACAAAAATAAAAAGTCTAACAATATTTGTTTTGTTTTAAGAACTCCAAATATGAAGAAATAGAACCGTTCCGGGTTTCAGGAAGAAGGATCATAGAAATTGATTATTTTATGAAACAACTCTATGAAATTGGAAACCATAATTCGATGTTCAATTGTAATTTGAGTTGTGTACAACTGTTTAATGAAAAAAAAGTAGGACTTATTTCAACTTTTTATATGAAGTGCCAAATGTGTGGTGCTAAATTCATTTTAAAATCTTCAAACGATTCGGAAAATAAAATGGATGTTAACGAGGAAGTCGTGGCCGGTATTATGACTATCGGTGCAGGGGTTACGCAGCTAAACATTGTTCTGTGTCATGTAAATATGCCACCAATGTCAGTGCGATTGTATCAATCTAAACACGACGTAATTTGCCGATGGTGGAAAAAAACTGCGCAGCACTATATGGTCGAAGCTGGTAAGGAAGAAAAAGATCATGCTTTATCAATTGGGAGCTTAAATGATGGAATAGCGATGATAACTGTATCAGGTGATGCATGTTGGTCCAAGCGTTCGTATGGGACTAATTATAGTGCCTCTTCTGGGGTTGGTGCAATTGTAGGAATGCACTCTAAGAAAGTTTTATATTACGGAGTGAAAAATAAGATGTGTAATATTTGTTCCCGAGCAGAAACAAAAGGAACACACCCACGGAAACACACTTGTTATAAAAATTTTCAAGGTCCTTCTACTGCAATGGAAGCAGTTATAATAACGGAGGGCTTTAAAAAATCAGTAGATATGCATGGACTTATTTACAACCATTACGTCGCAGATGGTGATTCAAGCACATATGCTAGTATACGGAATGCAAGACCATATGTTAACGTAACAGTAGGTAAAATTGAATGCAAAAACCATTTATTACGAAATTACTGTAAGGGCCTGCTTTCAATTTCTAACAATACCACTTACCACATAAGGGGCAGGAAAATCCTTAAAGAAAATTATTTACGGATACGTTGGGGCATTGATAGCAGTGTCAAATATTGGACCAGGAAGGACGTTACTTTTGAAGAAAAAGTAAGACACATTAAAAATGACATTGTGAATGGTCCGTACCATATCTTCGGTGATCACTCCAAATGTGCATCGTATTTTTGTACCGAAGATATTAAAAAACGCAGTGTGAATATGGTAGCAGAACTGACATCATACGGCATATTTCAAAAAATTGAAGATTTAGCCCAACGCCTTTCATTGCATGCTTACAGTTTTGTATACAATGAAACGAATAATGCGGTGGAAAGTTTTAATGCCCGAGTTGCTAAGTTTATAGGAGGCAAAAGAGTTAACTTTACCCAGCGGGGGTCATATCTTGCCCGTTGCGCTGCAGCCGTCGTATCCTATAACACAGGTGTCCTACAGTCGGCTGTACACAAATTTATTTTTAACACAGAAGCTAATCCCGAAATAGTGCACTTAGAAGAAATGAGGCAAAGACGAAATCAAACAAGACTTGAGAGAAAAACAAAAAAGAAAAAAAATATCAGACCTAAACAAACATTAACTAAACAAGATGCCTATTATGGTGAAAATTGCCAAAAAGTTGACATGAATGACGAGGAATACAAGGAGGCCAAAATAAAGTTTTTGAAGGCATTAGAACTATTGGAGGTCGAAAAAGATACCTTAGAAAAAGACACCATATTGCAGAGCGGGAGTCCGTTATGGTTAGAAACGCGGAGAAAGCTCCTAACAGCGTCTTGGTTCGCTGCAGTCTGCAAACGTCGCCCAACAACTGAATGTGGTCCACTGATAAAACAAATTCTTTATGGAAAAGATCTAAGCAACGTACCGTCCATAAAACATGGCAGAAGTAATGAAGAGACTGCAATTCGAGAACTCGAAAAGGCTTTGAATACCCGTATAGAACAGTGCGGGTTATTCATAGACCAAGAATTTCCCTTTCTAGGAGCAACCCCGGATGGTAAATGTGATCTTGGCATAATTGAAGTCAAATGTCCATCCTCGGCATTTGAGATGGAGCCAGAAGACGCCATCAAACTTAAAAAAGTTGATTTTTGGTTGCCTACAGCAAATGATACATTTACAATTAATAAGAAGCATAAATGGTATTACCAAATTCAAGGGCAGCTGCGCATTACTAGGCAAGACACTTGTGTGTTTGCTGTTTGGACAGGCCCTGGCAAAATAAAGTACCAGTGCATTGAAAAAGATCCACAATTTTGGAAAGAGAAAATGGAAACATATTTAAATCCGATTTTACAAGAATTGCCTCCTCCCAGAATTGATTGATCCAAGACAGGCAAGAAATATGGAGCTAAGAGCACATTATTCACATATCCAAACAAATATTTTAAAAATAAAGAATTGATGACTTTTAATTTGTTGTTTTAATAATCATCAAAGTATACCTTCAGGTCACTCCATCAAGTCCGGAGGTAAGGTGACATCATAACTAATAAAACGAGCCCATACTCGGCAAACCTAGTTATTTTCGTCAAGGAGTTCCAGTAGCAGTCACCGAAACTCACCTTCAGGTCACTCCATCAAGTCTGGAGGTAAGATCTCATCATAACTAACAAAACGAGTCCAAACTCGGCACACCTAGTTCTTCCCGTCGAGGAGTTCCAGTAGCAGTCACCGAATTACACCTTCAGGTCACTCCATCAATTCCGGAGGTAAGGTCTCATCATAACTAACAAAACGAGTCCAAACTCGGCACACCTAGTTCTACTCGTCGAGGAGTTCCAGTAGCAGTCACCGAAGTACACCTTTAGGTCACTCCATCAAGTCCGGAGGTAAAGTCTCATGATAACTAACAAAACGAACCCAAACTCGGCACACCTAGTTCTTCTCGTCGAGGAGTTCCAGTAGAAGTCACCGAAGTACATCTTGAGGACACTCCAACAAGTCGAGAGGTAAGGTCTCACCATAACTAACAAAAGATGCCCAATATCGGCACACCTAGTTCTACTCGTCGATGAGTTCTAGTAGCAGACATCGAAGTACATCTTCAGGCCACTCCATCAAGTCCGGAGGTAAGGCGTCATCATAACTAATAAAACGAGCCCAAACTCGGCACACCTAGTTCTTCTCGTCGAGGAGTTCCAGTAGCAGTCACCGAAGTACACCTTCAGGTCAATCCGTCAAGTCCTGAGGTAAGAACTCATCATAACTAACAAAACCAGCCCAAAGTTTACAGCCCCCATACCTCTACTAGTAGAGGGCTTCCAGTGCCTAGCAGTCTCTGTAGCTGAAATTTGGTATTTCTATCTTAGTATTATTTAGTGAAATCTAAAAAATATTATTGTAAGATAAAAAAAAAAAAACAAAGTATCAAAATGTTTTCACTTGACTACGATTCCCGCAGCTCACCGTGCGTACACTTGTGTGTGTGACGCGTGGCAATGTAGTAGTTCAATTCTATACCTAACAATTTTGCAAACGCGTCCTTAAACCAAATAAAATTCCATCTGACGCTTCTTCATACCGTCCCATAGTTTTGTCTACAATTCTGATGAAATTAGCGGAACACTTAATTAAAAATCGCCTTGAATGGTACGTTGAAAGTAAGGGTCTTTTGGCAGAATCACAATATGGCTTTAGAAAAGGTAAAAGTACAACTGACTGTTTAAGTATTTTCACAACTGATATTCGGTTATCCTTCTCTAATAACCAATCTACCGTTGCAGTTTTCCTTGATATTAATGCAGCTTAAGATAATGTTGTTTTATCAGTTTTACAAAATAAACTACAAGCCTTAAAAGTCCCATTGAATTTGTCGAATTTCATTATTAATATCCTGACTGAACGCTCTGTTAACATGTTAATAGGAGATCAAGAAGTATCTCGTCTGGTATGGAGAGGTCTCCCACAGGGTTCTGTGCTTAGTCCCATTCTTTACAATATTTACACATTTTATTTAGACACGTCTTTAGCTAATCATGTTAAGGTTCTTCAATATGCCGATGATTTGTTATTATATTCTTCAAGCCAATCTATTGAACAAGCAAGCTGTGCCATCAATTCTGCTTTAGATACTTTAGAGTCATGGTTGCATCTTAACGGTTTGGATTTATCCACGTCTAAAAGCGCAGCTGTTTTATTCACCCGGAAGAGAAATTTTCCCTTAATAAATCTCTTTTATAAGGAAATACCTATTCCAGTTAAAGACAATTTCAGATATCTAGGTATAATACTTGACCGTAAATTAAGTAGTGTTTCTCATTGTGAATATATTGTTAACAAATGTGAAAATCACCTAAACATGCTTAGGTGCCTCTCTGGTGTATGGTGGGGTGCACATCCCTTTTCTTTGAAACTCGTTTACAACGCAATCATCAGAAGCACTCTGGATTATGGATTGTTCGTTCTCGAAACTGGAAGTTCTATGGCTTTTAATTTTTTTTTTTAAATTGGATCGCATCCAGTCCAAGGCACTACGCATTATTTCGGGTGCCATGAAGTCTAGCCCCATTAATGCACTCCAAGTTGAATGCGGGGAAGCTCCTTTACATCTTAGAAGGCAATTTCTATCTGACAAATATTTGTTCCGGATTCTTCAGATCTCAACTCATCCTCTTATTCCTAAACTGGACTCTTTAGTGTTGCAGATTGAATCTTCAAACTACTGGTCCCATAAACGTGCTCCTTGTTTAGTTGTAAGCTATAAAAAAATCCTATCACTTGCTTCTCCTATTCATCGTTCCAATAAACTTCCGCTATTTAGCAGTAGCTATGAGAGTTTCAGTCCCATCATAAAATATAACTGTGTAAGTAAATCAGATCCCAATTGCCATTTAAGTTTTAACCGTTTTCTGGCTGAACACCTGGAGTACCACCATATATTTACGGATGCTGCGAAGCGTTCTCCGACGGGTTGTGTTGGGATTGGTACTTACCATTCTCAATACAACATCGTACAAAAAATAAAACTGCCACCTGAGACTTCTGTTTTTACCGGGGAATGTTTTGGCATTTTAAAAGCCATAGAATATATTCGTGTTTTAAAGCTTAAAAAAACTTTAATTTTTACTGATTCTCAAAGTGCTCTTCTAGCCATCAATAAATCTCCTTTCGTACTCAAATCGCAGTTGCCAATCATTTATTTAATAAGAGAATTTGCGTTCCGAACCATCTCTGAGGGTAATACACTGCAGTTTGTGTGGATTCCGGCCCATGCTGGAATCCATGGCAATGAAGTGGCTGACACACTCGCCGTTGATGCGGTGCAATGCGGGGACTTAGTTCCTTATACAAACTTTTACTTTGACCTCGAGTCTTTACCAAAGACTTTTCTTCGGAAAACCTGGAAGGAAGCTTGGGATATCGGAAGCAAATCGAAAGGTCATTATTTTTCATATATTCAACCAGACGTTCCGGAAAAACCATGGTTTGGCAGGGCAAAGTTTGGCAAGATGGAGACCTCCATTCTGATACGGTTAAGATTGGGTCATGTCTGCTCTCCAGCCCATCTTGCCAAACTTCATATCATCGACGACCCCATTTGTCTGTGAGGCACAGACGTAGGTGACTTAGATCACATTTTTTTCTCCTGTCCCTTATATGATCGTTCATCATTTCTCAGTAACCTCTTGTCCCTTCGTACTCCTTTTCCTTCCTCAATACTTTCTTTACTTTGCACAAATAGCTTTCCTGTATATAAATGTATAGTATCTTTCATTACTTTAAATAATATTAAGTTGTAATTTTAGTTAATTATTCAATATAGTATCACTGTTGTAAATACTGATCCTATAGATTTTATCCCAAAATTCCGTGATAACTTATTATAGTTATATTTTCGTTTCCCTAGCTTTTAAGTAAAATAAACGTGACATTGGCTGAATGCACAAACCGTGCGAAGCCAAAAGAAAAAAAAAAAAAAAAAAGCACTCGTAACAATAAAGTAAGATTCTGACAGACCCATGCATCTACCCCAGGGTGGAGGATATTCATGAGAATTTCCACACTTAGAAACAAAAGGTTTTATAATATTTTTTTTATTTAATTTTTCCTTTTTTATTAAGTTAAGCTCTGAAATATACTGCGTGCCATACAAAATAGAGCTAGTCCAAAGAGTCAAGCTTGACGTGCTATTGACTGTACTAATAATTACATTTAGTAGTCTATGAAAATATTTTCAAGCTTGAAATGTAATGTCACATAACTGTCAAATATAATTTGTGCTGGTGCATTAAAGTCAATACGACGCCCTAACCCCATAGACCATACAATGAAAACATTATTAAGATTGCCATATTCTAATCCTTTTTATTTCACAATAAGTAAATGTGTTAAGCTAGTAGTGTGTCGTTTCACTCGCTTTTGGCTGTACTAATGAGTTAATAGGTTTAATTAATTTAAACACTATTATACTCAATGATTCTCAGAATCAAGTATTTTTTAAATATAGAATCTTCATTTGTTTACGTGCAATAAGCTTTTTTGTTTGTGGAAAAAAATATTTTTGTTAAATAAATTTTTGCCACTTTTTATTTTTTATTATAGATAAACCCAATAGTTTTTACAACTAATACAGGTACTTAAGGCTTTTTGGGTGCCAATGAACAAATTGATACGTATCCCATGACTGTTGTAAGGTGGGGACGGGGTTCATACAAAATCCCCCATAGTCCTTTGTTTCGACGTGTGTTCATGTTGCAATGTAATGCTGGGTACACACGCAGCAACGGTTGTGTGACACAGCAACAGCCGATTTGTTGACAGCGCTGTCAAAATCTGTGTGAGCAGAGTGTGCTCGTGAGATTTTCAAATCGTCAGCGAGCCGCTGACGACTAAAGTCGCTGCGTGTGTCTCTTGCATTACATTGAGTTAAATTAAACAGGCTACGTGATCTAATTAGAAATTATGAGATCCGCAGGAGAACCAAAGTAACCGACATGGCCCAAACAATTGCCAAACCAAAGTGGCAGTGGGCAGGGCGCTTTGCTCGCAAAACAGATGGCCAATGGGGCCGAAATGTTCTGTAAGACGTAGACGTAGACGTAGCGTGCTAAGGCCTCCCTCAAGGTGGACCGATGACCTTGTGAAGGCTGCAGGAATCCGCTGGATGCGGAAAGCGGTGGTGCTTTGGGAGAGGCCTATGTCCAGCAGTGAACGTCTTTCAGCCGAAATGATGATAATGATGAGTTAGTATTGTACTGTCCTAAACACAGACTTAGTCCTAAAGCATTGCTCTTAGAATTTGTACTAAGTACAAAACTATTGTTTGTTAGTCTGTGATTATTTGTAAACTAGCAACATTAAGCAATCTGTAATCAGCCATTGAAAATAGAGTTGTTGATATGATAATAGATTGATTGTTCGATCTTCTTAGTTCTTATTATTGGAATTTTGTTGATAACATTAAGACTTAGATCTTGTACAAAAAAGAATAGTATCACCAAGGATTACTGGGATCCATTTCTCTACTCTGTAAGGACGAAAATGCTGCTGTAATCATACATGTGAAAATCTGGTGATAATTATGATCCTGAGCAATTCAGTTTAATTCGAATAATTTACTTAGTTACCGACTTTCTTTATTCGTCTTCATGTTGACTTTGTGCCACAATTATTTTCGAGTTACTAACAACAACAAAAACAGTAAAGATGTGCCCCAGCGTTTCAACAAGAGGAAGTTTGCGTTCGGCGTTTTCATTCTATTATTGGTCGTTGTTCTGTGGGTAGTATCCTCTGAGATGACAAAAGTAAGTCATAAAATCCATTTTCAAGATCTCCAACAGTTGGTATGTTTATAAGTTATAATACCTGTATTGTTTTTGTTTACAGTATTTGTACATAGAAAAACACATAGAGAGACCATTCCTTGTGACCTATGTGAGAAGTTCACTGCTGTTTATTTACCTTTTAGTACTATGTTTTACACCTCCAACAAGGGATCCTTGTCAACCTGCTGATTACACAGTAAGTTAAGTATTATAAAAACAATCAAATACCAGTTCAACAGTGTACCAAATATAAGTGAAAAAAAAACATGATATATATTATCCTCCTTTAATTATACTCCTTTGTTCTAATCAACCTGATATTCTTACCAAATCAGTTATCAAACATACTCCGTTTTAACCATTTATTGCAAAAGAGTGTGGTTTCCCATACTCAACTGTTGAGGCACAACATGCAAGAGATGAAATGAATGTACAATACAACATTAAAAACTGCATAATGATAAATATTAATAATATGTCATGTTTTTCAGCAACTACTGGAACAAGCAGGAGAAACAGATGATGAAAGTTATTTCAATGAATCCACAAACAGTTTGGTGAGTATTTTTTCAAATAACAAACAAATAAAATTTATAAAACAAACATACATCCCCTAATCTTAGTTACCCCAGGATGTATTTTTAAACCTTAGCAATATTAAACAAGTAAATGTACCTTGAACTTGTTGATATTAAATTATTATTAGACCTTGATATTCAAAGAGTCATGTTGGCTTTCTTAGTGCCTTGTAGATAATCAAGCTAGTATTAGCTTCATTATTCAGCTTCCATACTGACCTTTTTAGCGTTCAACTATGAAGCACCTTGTACCTATATACTCCTTGACTGAAATGTTCCTTCAAGGGTAAGATGTTTTATTAAAACAACCTTTTTGTATTGTTTTAGGTTCAGAATCAGGTAAACAATCAGCATAATATTCAATATTGCTTGGGACAAAAAATACAACCTGCATACACCTTGCATTTCGAAAGGCTTGGAAATATTCTATGGATAAAAACACATAATTATAACAAAAAAACCTTTTGCATTACAACTTTCTCAGCACTAAAGTGGCTTATTGTAATAAGTTTATTAAAATGCTCAAGTTTCTTAACCTTTAAAAGGCATGGTGTATACGAAGAGCAAGTTTTATTGCTAAATAATATTTTAGGGAGATTCCACCTTTGTGCCTGTTCGAGCTGGGGAGACGACGGACAGTGATGATGCTGCTCCAAGAGCTGTGCGGTTTAATAAAGTGGCTGAGGTAATTGTTAATACATATACTGTTCCCATATTTATGTTATTTATTACTTATTCTAACAATGTTGAAGGCAGGCGTAATACACAGTATTCTTCATTTTAACAGAATAATGAATCACAATAACTCATAATACCTTTAATAGTAAAAATGGTGGCTTAATTTATATGACTTCATTTAATCCTCAGAGGAACAACTATATGGAGTGTTAAGATTCAAGTATCACCAGGCAACCCAATGGGCTCAACAGATAACACTCTTATTTCAACCTCTCTGGTCTTGGTCAGCAGTCTATATCTATACATATTATAAATTAAAGTATATTATCCATAAATTTCGTGTCTGTCTGTGTTACCGTGTTGGTCTTACTCGTTTTCACCACTATTTTCACCAACGTATTCCGAAAAGTTTATGTGCATTATACCTACTTTACATAATAAAGAAATGTCGATGTTTTGTCAAGTCGTAAGAACCGAGCGAAGCAAGGAAGGGTCGCTAGTACTCTTATTTTTTATTTTATTATGATATTATGGAGAAGTAAGAGAGATAAAAACGATGATTAAAAAAAACTAACAATTATGCATTAAGAATTAAGTACAATAAGATAGGATACAGCAATGTTACAAAGGTGAAATCAACCACGTTCTCCACAGAGACACAATGAGACAATTTGGCAAATTTTTGGAGTAGCATTGTAAACAATAAAAAAGAGGAATATTAATAGTACAGTATCAACAATTCATAAAGCTGTTAATAGTGACGCTTATTGTGGAATAACAGTGTCACATTCAACTGTACTCAGGTGCGCGTGATGTCAGCGGCGATGGCGAGCGAGGCGCTGCTGGCGCGGCTGTCGTGGGCGGCGTCCGTGCGCGCCAGCGAGCACGCGCAGCGCCGCGCCGCTGCCGCCGCCACCAGGCGACATCTGCGGCTCGCGCTGCTCTTCTGTGTACCTGTGCGTTCAGCAAAATTATCTCCTCAATCATCATCATTCTCTTGCCCTTGTCTCGATTTCTTTGTGGTTGGTGCGACATGTCTTTTTCTTCCATACTTCTCTATTAGGCTGCATTCCGAATTGCGCTGTTATCGATTTGAGCGGCTTACACCGGTTCCGAATAAGCGTGAGCGCGTAAACGATGTCTCGTGAATACATCATCGCCATCGTGCGATAACGCCGACCATACCATAAGCATAAGGCCGCATTCCGAGTTAGACCATAATCGCTGACAGCGCTCACATCGATAATTTGCGTTCCGATTTAGTTATCACGATTATGACAGATGAGAGCTGTGAACAATTCGCTCACAGTGATATTTCTAAAGGGCATGGTCGGCGTTATCGCAAGATGGCGCATGTCATGACGTCATCTCTGACGATTCACATGACATCGTTATCGCGCTCACGCTAATTCGGTACGGACGTAAGCCCGTCAAATCGATTACATCCCAATTCGGAATGCAGCCTTTGTAAGCATTTTCGAAATTGCGCGTCTGGCTACAGTCGCCACCTAACCAAAGAAGAAGAAATTTGTGGTGTATACACAAAGAAATTCTGTAATCCAGCCAAGAGTATTCAAGTGAATATAGCCGACGAGCCTAGCTAGCGGGCGACTAATTTCTGTCATGCTCAAATCAGAGCAATACGAGAGGGAGTGTCAATGCGTTGAACTTCTATTTTCAAAAAAAATATCCAATCGGTCTTTCTTGTGCCAGTTTTGGGGTCATGTTATAAGTTATTACGTTGAGCGAGCACTACGAGCGTTCCGAATTGTTGGCAGCTCTCATAATCGTGATATCTAAATCAGAACGCAAATTATTGATGTGAGCGCTGTGAGCGATTACGGTCTAATTCGGATTTTACCCGTAGTCACCCTAATTCCTAGCCATATCATCTTTCACTCAGTCCTTCCATTATTTCGTTGGTCTTCCCCTACTTTCACATTCATAGTCAAAACTTTCGTCTCGACATTTGCCTCATTCCTCCACATTACATGCCTGTATATTGTAACAGCCTTGATGAACCTCGATTTATTGCCTTTTACCATTATTTAATTTATGTCATTTGTCTAGATCCTATGACACTATAATCATCTCGTAGGCCTTTTTGCTGTTTGAAGATCAAAGTTGTAATTAATCATACCTAATCAGTAATCACAATCAGGCTGTATCATATCTGCTTCTGTACCATTTACAGTAAGCGTCAATGTGGTGGTCCTGAATGGGCTACTCGCTGAACAATCTGACGGTCACATGAATTTGTAACTGCGCAGCTACTCGCTTCGTGTTCAGGTTCAGAGCTGCCATGAAGTTTGCATGGGGTGGCAGCTCAACTAAGATTAAGAAAGAAAATTATCTTCAGTTCATAAAACAATCTTCGTATTTTGTAAATTTTATGAAGTGACTTTATCACACGGCGATAAAATTCGACAAATAAAAAACAGCAAACATACATTGAAACCTTAACCTTAATTGAATGGTGTAAGATAAATAATTTTGTATCGTAAGTTTGTAATTACTGTCCCAAACTCAATGTAATTATTCAGTCAGATTGTTTCCTTCTCCAGTTTCAACATTTTTAAGGTGTACTACTTTTTGGTAATGGTGCTTGTACTTCCGTCTTTCCTTTCTTCAAAAATTAAAATACTATTAATGAAGTAAATAACTTGTTAACTTATGAATCGTTATCGATCCAGTTGTTACACAAAATTCGAAATTGATAACTTCAGTCTTGATAATTTAGAAATACTTATGGCTCATTTCACCTGCTCTTGATAATTTTTCAGTTTATTTATCTAGTAGACAACATCATACAAATTCCTATAGATAACATTTTAACACCCCTACTTTTAAATTGACCATTATTGTATTGTTTCAGTGGTTCATTTCAAACTACCTGTATCGATTAAGCCTATTGCACACGACGACGGGCTCGGCCACGATATACACTTCAACTGCGGGAGCGCTGGCGCTCACGTTCGGTGCCATATTCGCGCAGGTTCCCAACGATCGATTCACTCTGTCCAAGTGCATCGCTGTTCTACTCACTGCTGCTGGGCTGGTAAGTGTGATCTGAGTTGGTTTTTACCCGATTACGGCAAAGCAAAACGGAGGGTTATGACTTTGACCAGTATGTTTATGGGTGTTTATGTCATCTGTCCCCTCATAACTTATAAACTTCTCATCATAATTTTTCAAATTTATAAAAATTCGTCGGCTGGTTTTCGGCTATGTTCTTTAAAATAAGATGCTTTATTGGGTATCAAATGAAAAGGGGCTTAATTAGAATATATAAAAAAAATGTTTATATAAAAAGTATGTTCAAAAACTAAAACCAAAAAGGTAATCTGTTTGTCTGTCTGAGATGACTTCTTTATTTATACCTTTTTGTTTGTAATTGGATATTCGTTTTTGAACTTACTTTTTATAATTAATTGTTTGGCTTGTGTTTGACCACTATCTCACCTGCATGTCGATTCTGTATAAACCTCACCGTGAAAATTTGCGTGGAGTGAGCTGTCAGTGTCTGTGAGTGACATCCCGTCTTGGTCAATCCCTAGCATCAGTGGCACAGGCAGCTCACTCCCCGCTCACTTCACTTAAGTTTTCACGGTGAGATGGTTATAGAATAGCACAACTGGTCACGATGGTAAGCGATGATGTGGTCGACGATGAGATTTGTAGCCCTGTTAGACTGAAGCCGCATTTTTGTGACCTTGGCTTGGGGAAAGTGGCGGTGTAAAGAAAACATAACCGACTAGAACCGTTTTTTTTTTCAGGTGGTGTTGGGTGTATCAGAAAGTCATCAAACGAATTGGATAGCTGTGTTAGCCGCTCTGGGATCAGCATTATGTTACGCAGTTCATCTACTTTTATTTAGACAAGCTTTAAGAAATGGCGACGATATCAACTCATCTTTACTTGTAGGTAAGTAAGACCATTTTATATTGGCATGTTGTTGTTATTGAAGCGCATCAGGCATGTTTGCTGACGCAAGAGTCGATGACTTTTATGCCATTATGCGAAAGAAAACAGCTTCTCCGATGCGCCGGATTCTGGAAACAGTATCCTAAAGATGATCTCTGAGAGGCCAGAGTCTGCAGTGCTGGGGAGATTAATCCAGGTTCATGTGACTAGATGGTTCAATAATATTTGGACATGAGGGATTTTACTATTTGATTTTGAATTTTAAATTGACTAACATAGCTTTAAGACCTTTGTAACTAACAATTATGTACAAATAATTAGTCTGAATGAAATTAATTTAATTTAATTACTTTGAATGTGTCAGATTAGCAACAAAAATGCAAGCATTGACATCAGATAACTAGCTAGAATTCTATCCACGCCTTCGTCCGCGTGAAATTTCTTGTTTCCCCGACCGACCACCCCGTCGCATCGCCTCGCCCGTCCGCGCTATTTCTTCGTTTTAGCTTATCGTACTTTCCGACTTTTTTTTCGTTTTGTTGGACTCCCTAAGGGTCCTAGCGCGATATTGAAAGCAAAAAGAGTATTTCTCAAGATTTGGGCTATCAAATGCAAAATAAAACTTAACCGACTGGTATTTCCAAAGATTAGTGCGTTCAAATAAACGAACTCTACAGCTTTATTATTAAATACAAGCTTCTGCCCGCAATTTTGTTCGCGTGGAAGTCGTAAAACACTACAATTCAACCTGTTTTTTTTTATCCCATAACTCTAGTGTATGATTGAGACCATATCAAAGTATCAACTGATATGAATTATGTATCTAACATAATTTTTTTTTTAATTTTTCATACAAAATAATTCGACAAAGTCACGATTATTAATATAAAACACGCTGAAATATGACAACGTCGCATTTTCTTAGCTTTCAATATGAATGATGGTTTGAATAAAAATTAATTACATACTCGTATTTATCAATGAAACTCAGATACCTAGACACATCGAGGGTCTATTTTGTACGGTAAGCAAACGAAATTGGCATCCTCGCAAGAGTAAAGATTCGTCATACTGTTGACAATTTTTGACCTTATTTAATTATGATTGATGATAGCTCTGAAACTATGCATTTTTGGACCACATATTCGAGGAGTGTTAGTATTATTTTTTCCTACAGAATATTACCCTAGAGTTATGGGATATAAAAAAAACGACGGGTTGCACTCCGGGAGTGCCGGCAGAAGTGAAAACTTGAATATTAACGTTGTGCATTTTTGATATTTTGGAATGGTTAGGGAATAATTTTGCACGAATTGCTTTAATTATCAGTGTAAAAGTACTATCATTTATGTGGTAGCATACAAAATTTATTTATTGCGCTATCGTACACAAACATGTCAATTTATAATACATTAAAAAGTTTATCTCTCAGAAAATCAAAAATCATCCGTCTTACGAATTTTCGATCAGGTCACGTGTCCTGACGCGAGTTTAACATTTTTTACCCATTACAAAATTGTACAACTTTTCACTTCAAAAACAGGTTGTATACTTTAATTGCAGCGACGTTTCTAGCCCGCGCTTGTACTTCGTAATCGCTTGGCGTCATTTCTGTTATTTTTTATTTTTGCTTGTCTCTTGTGGGTCTTAGCGTGATGTTAAATAGCCTATTCCTCAAGAATTGGGCTATCAAATGAATAAAGAAGCGTTCAACAAACAAAAACTTATCAGCTTTAATAAATTAGTATAGATTCAAACTATTATATTAGATAATAATCTTGATAACCAGCCGAGATATTGGGTAAACTTTTACCAAAAATTTATTGAACCACTCTGCTCAACAAGATTTTAATGACGACTTACAATCCGATTTATTAAATTCAGGAATGAACTGTCTTAACTATGTGGATCCCTGGTTCTGAATTTTTGAATTCGAATTATTATCGGATGTTTTTTGAAAAATATGTTACCGCAGCTGTTTTATACAAGTTTGTAACAAAAATTTAATATAAAAATTAAATTTTGGGGTCGGTCAAACCGCGTCAATATAGCAAAAAAAAGTGTCAAATATCGATATAAATATATGGTATAATAGGTATTATTACTACACCTATCCAAAGGGAAGGCAACTTAGATTCGCTGAAAATATGTGGATAAATAACCTTCTCTATTGGTGAAAAGATGCAAAAGGGCAAAATTAAGTTATTATCATTTTATCTGCATTCTTAGTTTGCTATTATCATACAAAAATAAAAAAACACTATTAAACCTTGACAAAAATTGTGTTGCGACGTCTTATAAGGCTTCCCAAGTCTTAAAAGGATTATCTATAATTACTTCATGGCCGTCAGTCGAAAATCGAAAAATTTGGATTTTAACCAATTTGCACAGTCTCCCGAAACAAACGTGTCCGGTTCCGTCTGACACAGGTCTGAGGACCTGTGTCAGACGGAAGGTGAGGACGCCGTGGCACCTCTCCAACCACTCCTCAGAGAGGGCACTTATTGTCGCTATTGTGGAGTGCCCAGCACTGGGTGGCAACAATCGCACACTCCATGTCGCCATGTGATCCCGCCGGAGCTCTGTCGCCCTGCGCTGTGCCGTGATTTAACGCGGCAGCGAAGTTACACCCCGGCGCTTTGCCTCCTCGTGCCAATTGCGGATCCTCTCGACGATTGTCGCAACCCCGCTTGTCGCTTGTTCGGCCGCCGCCTGGTGCGACCTCTCCTGCACCAGGAGCAGCGTATCGTCCCTGTAGCTAAGCTGACGCCGATAGGGAGGTCGGCGCGCAGCACCCAGTCGTAACCGATATCCCACAAAAGCGGCCCCAGGACCGATCCCTGTGGAACACCGCACGACATCTCACGCCGGTTCCACTATCCCTGGTGACCGGGGTAGATGACGGCCCTGTCCATCAAATAGGCCTCGACCACGTGACAGAGGTAGGTCGGCATCCGGTGATACCGGAGTGCTTTCCTGATGCAACTCCAGGGCAGGGCAAGGACACCGCCAAGACGACCCCACCCGAGCTACATCATCCCCCGTCGTGCGGGCTCGCACACGCATGATGGTGTCCACCGCAGAGCGCCCCCTGCGGAAACCAAACTGGCTCTCCGCCAAATTCGGTTCCACCTGCACCAGCCGCCCGACGAGGCAGTCTGCAATGACTCTTTCAAAGAGCTTGCCCACCTCGTCGATCAGCACGATGGGGGTGGCAAGAGGACGGAGAGTCCGCAGGCCGCCCCGGCTTCTTAATGAGGACCAGTTTCCTCGTCTTCCAACGAAGTGGGAACTGGCCCCCCTCCAAGCATGCGCTTAGGAGCCCCCTTAGTCGACGCCCGAGTGTCCAAGGCCTGAACCTAGGCTTTTCCAGGAAAGCCGTCGGGTCTTGGGGTGGTATTTTTTGCATTCAGCCTATGTACCGCCACTCTCAGCTCTACCTCAGAGGCCTCGGAAGCATCGTCGTCGTCGACATCCTCACGGGTCCCTGTTCAAACTCTCCAGGGACTCCTCGCGGGCCAGTGCCCTGGCCCTTCGCTCGGAGGGCGGTCTTCACCGCTCTGTGTACCCCTCGTACAGCTCCGCCTGAATGGTTTCCGTATCCGGAGGGCGGATACGAAGTTTGTGGTGCTTATTGTACAGGTGTCGCGCAGCACGCACGCTTCGCGCAGAACCGTCAATTGCGGCGACCACCAGCACACCTGTGATCTGGCAGCGGATGCACCTCAGGGGTCTGGGTTCCAGCAGTTTCACCTGCGCGGAAACCCAGCCCAACAGCTGCCTTCGGCCCTCCCTGGCCACCGTTATAGGCTCACATCCCCGTGAAGTCAGGACTTATGGTGCCTGCCCTCACCTGCTCGGCAGAGCGACCCCCCAGTCCTAACGACGGCGGCCATCACCCACACACTCACATGTCAGCGCACTTGGTGGGCCTGGACACTCGGGCCTCGTTCGCATTCAGGGACGCCCTAAGCTTTTCAGCCAGAGCGTCAGCGGTCGGGCCGCTGACCTCACCGGGGACCTCCAGCATCCGGACCCCGGTCGCAGCCCTAACCCGGATGCCGTCGCTTCTGGCTATAGCGTGATCACACCTTACAGCTGCGGACTTCGAAGCACGGAGCCTAGCCGCGACGCATTGCTCCTTGCGCCGCTGCCGCCTCTTTCTCCTAATGGCCGCTCTTGCTACCTTTATCCGCCTTCCCCTTCTCCCCGTCTATTTCGCCGATTTCGCCAGCGTCGGCCTCGCGGGTTCCGCCACGGCCCCGCTTTCGGTCTGCCCCGAGGACGCTGGTTTGGCCACGCCCTTGATCGCGGCAACCACCATCTAAGCAAACCTGGCCGCTCGCTCCGAATCGGAGCCGCCAGCGGCCTTTGCTCACCGCCTGAAGACTGGGTGGGCCGCCCTGCGGCTGACCACTTCAGGGTGGTGCTCCTCCGTGGTGAGCCTCTCGGCTCGGCTGGACTGCGGCTTCCTCTGACCCCATCCCGCCGACAGATTTTTCGAGCCGACGTCATCCCGCGGTCAGGAAGAACCTTTTGTTCTTCTCAGAAACCCCCACCACTTTGTGCTCCGGGCATCTAAATGAGCCGGCCGCGCCAGATGCATCGTTATACTCCGACCCCGCATCACACCTGCCTCCTCTTTACGTGATTTTTTAAATTGTATTTTTTTCCCCACGAGTAAATAACTTTATATTAAAAAAAATGTGGTTCGCACTAAAGACTATAGAGGTCTTCTTCCTCGCGGCCCGGGTGGTTATGCCAAGACCCTTGACGCTCTTCAAATGTCAGAGACATGACCTTAACAATCTTCGGGGCTACGAGATCAACGGTGGCAGAAGGAGAAGACCTCCTCCCGCCCGCCCCGCGGCAGAGTTAGTGCACACCGAGCCCACTCTTACTCCGCCGCTGTGCGCCTTTGCTTACAACTCGGATATACACACGTTGGAGCGTTCCTCCGACAGGACATTCGCATACGGGCAATGAGACCCCTTAGGCACACAGTACCTAATGGGACTTGCCGCCCGCACCTCAGGGGGCTTACTCTTGAAACTAATTTTAATTCCAATCTAAGACCAATACGATTCCAATGTTAATTTTGCAGTCACGTGATTCGGTACTCTTGAAAACAATTTGTCGACATTGGATTGAAATTGGGATTGCCCCGAGATCGTTTTGTTACATGTGAAGTTGGCTACGCTACGGGCCGCAATAGTGTTGTTCAACTCATTACGATAAACCGGTGATAGGGCTTTAAAATCCTTTATCCTTTGAATAACAAGGCTAATAAATAAATAATTATATAAATAGTTGTTTAATTGACAAATTGTAACGTATTACATTCATTTGGCGTAAGAAAATGATTAAAATCATACAATTAACCATGACATTGTCTGCATGCGGTAGGATCGTTGCCTACACTTCAACAAAAAAAAAAAAGTCGGCGTAGGAGTTCTCCAATTTCAAAAATAAAGTTAAGTGGTTTTAGAAGTGAACTCGAAATGCAAGTTTGACTAAACATTAGAGATATTGATGATCGAGTTTGGTTTGTTTGTAATAAGAAATAATAATTGTTCGTTAATTAACTAATAGTTCTTTAAAAATGGTAAGTACAATCATACTTTCTTGATTAATGTAATGTATTACGTAATTATATTTAGTATTACTGAAATATTTTTGTTTTGTTATTCTAGTTATTTTCTTGGCCTATATTTTATAATTATAGTTGTACATAATCAAAGTTTTTCAATTTCAGTAACCTACAATGACAAATTGTCCTAGTTACGCTCAATTAGAAGGTTTGGTGGAATTCTCGGAGCAAAACCCAGGCATAGCTAAAGGTTTTCATCGGACCGCCCAAGGCAAATTAGAAACGAAGAGGAAATGGGCAAATTTGACAACTATAAATTCTCTTGGAGGAGCAAATAAAAGTGGGGACGACGCTGGACTAAGGTAATAATCATTATATACCTACAGCAATTTCATTAAAATTACACAATAGATAGATTGGTGGCGGTGTTGGGTGGACAAGAGTTTGCGACTGGAGATTCAAGAGTTACAGTAAATCCATTTCCTCAATCAGTAATTTATTTTAATATTTTCATTTTAGTTAGGTACCTGCGATATTTATTTTATACTTACAATATATTTTATTGATCTAACATAATCATTTCAATGTTTCAGATTAGACCTACTGGGTCACCAGATGTGGTAGAGGAATCATACTATACAGGTACAAGCGCATGGTTTCAAATGCATGAAATAGAAATATCCCCTATTCCTGGCACGTCACACAATGATGCAATACCGGCATCATCCACAAGTAAGTCTTTGTTCGTTTTGTTTAGGAATGTTTAAACATTTTAATAAGCCATCCATCAGTCATACAACCCAACATAAGTGTGTAACATTGAAGTGTTTTGGACCACATAATCAATTTTGGGCTACAGCTAAATATAACTTCAGCATTATTTATTGACTTGTTTTTTGTTACAACTCAGAAGTTTAAAACTAGGGTTTGGTGAAATGCCGATTTTACATTATGATTTTTTGATATTTCAGTACCTGCGCCTCCCACGCCACTTCAGAGTACCATACCACCACGACTGGAATGGTTTGCGAGTACGAAGCGCGGCGGGTTGAAGCGGAATTGACTACAGCGCAAGCATTTGCTCAATTGTTCGAACACATTGGCAGTATCGCAAGTGCTTTGATGTCTATTGCTAATGCCATTTCGGATGCAATTAGAAATGTGCCAAATCCTTAACAAATTTGCAATTTTTTTGCCACCTATTATTTAAAATGCATAAGCGACGAATGTCAAAGCTTTATTTATTGCTAATGTTTTCGGTAAGTCTTGAAATGTTTGCGTCGCAATTAAAAAACTTTTTTGTTGTTTTATAAGATTTGATATTTTATTGTTAATTATTGTCATAGTTTTATTAGTAAGTAAATAAAAGTACATTTAAGTAAACAAACTATGTATTTAGTTCTCCATTTTTCAAGAAATATGTAGATAGTAAGGGTCTATAATTATTAATCTCTTTTGTAATATTGTTATAACAATTAGGAATAATTATTAATAAACATAAACTGTAGAAATACAATGTCACAAAAAGCACGAAATACATTATCAAAGAAAAAAGGTAAAATGTTTTAAATAAAAACACAATTTTTATATTAAAAAATCTTTAAATTCGTCTTCATTCATAGAAAACGTTTTGTCCGTATACCGCTCCATCCACCGCTCATCTCGTCTTAGTTTCAATAGTTTTTAATGGGAATTACGTAAAACACTGTATATTACTGCTAATCGTGCCATATTATGCACTTATTACTCACTGAAGACCACTCAAAACGCAAAACAATTTCTCAAAGGTTACACTTTTGTTATTGGAAAAATCACGATCAACAAACAATCCCAACGCAATACACAGCTGTCAAAATAAACTCAAGAGTAGCGTCCAAAGCCCGATCCCGATTCCAGTTAGTTCCTCAAATGGACACTCAATTTCAAAACAATTTGGCGCTAGCGTCGAACTCAAGAGTACGAAACGTCAAAATTCCAATGTCGATCGATCGGAATTGAATTCAAGAGTAAGCACCCAGGGTGCACTGTCCCGGAGACTGGCCTTCTTCCGGACGTATCCATAAGGGAACTTCATCCCAAGGGCACACGGGGAGGTTTCCTGTCACACCAAGTGCAACACAATTGAAAACCCCGCCTTAAATATACTTGTGTGTTAATCACTTCCCCTGTAGTGGAGTTTGGATGTCCGAAATCCTCAATATTTATGCTATTCATGGCCTCGTCCACAACTGTCATCAAAATAGCGATTATCGCATTTACACACTTGCATTTTGTATTAATAACTGTCGCGCTACATATGTAAGATTTAATCAACTTTTTTAGTAAAGACCCGCTCTTTACTAAAAAAGTTGATTAAATCTTTATAAACCAAAATTGCCTATATTTAATTCAAATTTTCATGCAATTGAAGATATTCAATAAAAATAATGTGAGTAACTACTTCCAAACTTTTTGTGATTTTGTGAAACAGAAACACAAATATAAAATTGGCTCGATTAAAAAAACATGTGACCTCAAATTTTCTTCTGTTTTTTATTTGTACTTGATACAAATGACTAATAAAATACAAATTTGATGATTATTGTATTGATACCATGCGCCAAAATTGTGAAGGCATTTTTGAAAATCCTTTTATTTCTTTAGAACTTCAAGCATATTTTTTTCACAAATCTGTCACCGTCACTCTGTTAAGACGAGAAGACTGCGCTCGAATTTTCGGCTGCTCTGGGTTATTATTTGCGTAAATAATATTTTCGTAATTTATCTCATTGTAGAATAGAAACTGTGAATTAGAAAACATGCAAAAACCACTTCCGAAATGATTTTTTAAATCGTTAAGAATTGATAAACTTAAGAAATAACGAGGCTTAACAATAAAATAAAAATATTATATTAATTCAATAAGTTATTATTCTAAGAATTCAATGTTGATATTTGAAAACTCAAGATGAGTTACATTTTATTTGACAGATTTTTGACTGGTATAATACAACTCGGTCAATTTTCTTGTGGAGAAATTTTACAACATTGCCAGCTAGCCAATTCCACGTTCATTTGAACGTTCGTCCTGGAGATTTTAGATCTTATTGCGATTGTCATAGGATCCAAGTTGTTTTGTTGACAAACTCCGTGTAAGGGTAACCATATACCAACCATTTCGAGTGACTTTTAACCAACCCCCAAATCAAGTTGAAACTCGAAATTAAGCATATAGGTAGGTAGGTTATTGGTACAATATAATTGGAGAAAACTAAAAAAAAATCGGTTAACTAAAATAGGTAATAGGTTTATTGCGGACAAAAGTACGAAATGGTGTGCACGGGACATGCAGTTTATCATAAAGATAGTGTTCTCATGACTAGCTCCCCTGAGGTAACTCATAAACTTCAGACTTACTTTGTCACGCATTTACATAGATTCCAATTATCCTGAATCCGACTATCCTGTGCTATTTGTTCAGAACTTGGCCTCTTTTTCACAAATATTTTCGGCAGCGACTTTTTTCTACTCTCGCTTTGCGCAGGATAGGTTTTGACGATACATGCCATTTGACTTTGCACAGTATAGTGCAAAATTCACTATAATAATATTTTTATTTGGTAACACTGGTGATAATGGCCTTTGCACGATCTTGACAAAATCCACGATAAACCATTATATTTTTTTACTTGGAAAACACCGTTTTCCACGAAGACGTCGCGAGGTCCAAATCATAATCTTAATAAAAAAAAATATACCTTGGAATTTGATCTTTGCCACGTCAACATTGAGTTTATAGTTCCAAAACGTGAATATAATCTAAAATTCAGAGTTCAAGCTCAAGTTTAAGAAGAGTATAGTATAGGCAAAATGAACAGATGTTTTTACGTACTGAAGAATTGTATCCTTTATGGGAATGGACAATGATCATATTTCGTTTAAATACTGTAATTGAAAAACCATTCGAGGAATAGGGTTGCTGATCACTGGGGTCCAACGACAATTGTTAGATTATTGATATTTTTGTTCAATAGATTCCATTTTCTTAAATTTAAATAGCAGAAGGTAAGTGGTGCGATTATATTCGCTTTCATATCGTCAAAGAAGCAAGTTTATGGAGTTTGTTTTCATCATCCTGCAATACTTCGATGAAAGTGCTTTTCTTTTTTAGGGTTCCGTACCTCAAAAGGAAAAATCTAAATACTTATATGAGCACTTTGTTATCCATCTGTCTGACCATTTTTCTCAGGTATGCGTATCAAGTTGAAATTGATGTAAAATACTTAGAAATACGGTCCCTTGGAGCTGAAAAAAATCGAGCTTCCAAGACGTTGACTTAGAATCGTGGCATAAATTGCCATTCATTTCGCATATTTTGACACTCGCAAATAAATTCTAACCCATAGGGCTCATCCCGTTGACCTAGAATCATGAAATTCCTCAAGAAGCAAGGTCTCACAGCACAAATAGGTACGGGAAAATGTCCGAAAATCGTTCATTTGTAGTTATATTACATAATGTATGGTACAATATTTTCTGAACTACAACGCTAAGTTTGTTTTTCAATTCGGAACCGAAAATGTATAGGCCGTATGTTGAAGTAACATTTAGTCTTTATTTTATTGAAGTCGGTCTACTCTCCAATCTAACAACCCACCAGCATCTGTAACAGTTTCATGGAAATACAATTATAATTGAATAATATACCTACTTGTACACAGCGATCAAATGTACTTAGGTACATTGAATAGAGCGGTTTCATCTGATTATTTTGCGTATACTTGTTACAGAAGTTTGAAATTCAAATACCGCTAAAATAAGCTGGGCGAAAAGTTTCTGCTGGCGGGAAGTGATTGTGTTTTGTTTTCGTCGTGTTTGATGAGAGGGGTAGGCAACCCCTCTCATCAAACACGACGAACAACAAACGAAACGGAAGCGCGGTTGTATCTTAATTGTTTTATGTCTTGCTGCGCCCTCTTAACGCACACATATAAAATTGGATGGATAGCATACTAAATTTAATTTACAATGTCGCATGATGTCATTCTGAGGTCCACTTTGACCCGAGCCTAGGCGGAGGTTCGTGAGTTCGGGTCAAATCGCGGGCGCTTTCGAAGTGTACGGTTAAATATGAATGGGCCATTCATTCCCAGGTCTCGTGGGCTGTGCATGCGGTTGCCTGACGTGGGTAGTGGGTGGCCTTCTGGCGGCCACTGGCGTGGAGCGCGCCGAGCTGCCGCCGCCGCGTCAGTGGAGCTGGCTGCTACTGGACGCGGCGCTCGGGCCCCTTCTGCTGGACTCCCTGTGGCTCTGGTAACTATCTATAGTGACTAGCACGTGGCTCTGGGCGCCTGCTGGCGGCCACGGGCGTGGAGCTGCCGAGCTGCCGCCGCCGCGCCAGTGGAGCAATATATAACATTAATATTTCTATCTGTAATACATTATCAAAATATTTCATTTCACATAAATTTACATGGGCACTTATGAAACGTCAGAAGCTAGGTGCACGGTTCCAATTGGACAGTGTAGGTCTGTCAACTAGTGCCAGGTCTATACTTATATTATATATTATTATCCGCAAAATTTCAAGTATAAGTTTACCGGCCTTCCTCTCCTCGGTCCACAGTACTGATAAATTTACCAGGAATATTTTATCTTCTTCACTGGTCGATTTTGAAGTACCGTGTTTGACCGATGCGTTGAACGCTTGGAAAATGGCTTGTCCCAATACGGTTTTCCCCGACAACCCGTCCCAGGGACGGTGGATCGTGCCGCTCTGCGGTATTATACGGAATACCCTGATAAACACGTGACCTAATACTGTTGAGCGTGCCCGTCTGCTGGCTGTGGGAGAATGGGAGTCAGGCTTGTGGCTTCAGGCGCTCCCGTCATCCACCATAGGCACAATGATGGATGACTCATCGTTTCGGCTCGCTACATGTCTCCTTGTGTTGCTCCGCATCGGTGTCACTGCGGTGAACCTGTCGACAGTGTCGGGCACCATGGCCGGTCCTGCTACAGGAGCGCAGATCGGATAGCACGGCACGCCAGCATCAACGATATTATTCGTCGAGCCCTTATCAACGCCGGCGTACCTGCGGCTTTAGAACCAAACGGCTTGGTACGTGACGATGGTAGGCCTCTGGTGTGGGACGCAACCTGTGTCGAAACCCTTGCTCCATCTCATGTTCCTAGCACGGCGGGCTGTGCTGGCGCTGCTGCTGCGGCTGCTAGACCCTCAAGCGGCGCAAATACTGTAACCTTAGGTAACTACGTCTTTTTAAACAGTCACATTTCTCACCGACTATTCGACACTTCACGTGACCAGAGGGCTGGATTGTTCTTTGGCCAAAGAATTAGGATTGCCATTCAGCGTGGCAATGCTGCCAGTCTTCTGGGCACGTTTCCGGATGACAGCGATGCGGACGAGTACTTCGACGCCTCAGTGTTTTTATATTCATTTAGTTATATATATAAATGATGTTATATTTTTATTAACTAAAATAATAAGAAGGATGACATCTATTTAAATAAAAATCAATGCCACTTTTCGTTGTAATTTTATAACTCAGGAACATTGTTTTCTGTTATTTTTGGGACTTCTCAAACGTCAAAGCACTTTTGTCATATTCCACAATACAATTCGTCATTTCAAATGACTTCTTTTGGTGCTACTAATATTATTAGAGATAATTTTATGCCGTTATCCTGTTGAAGTATTTACCTTAAACGTAAATACTTCAACAGGATAACGGCATAAAATTATCTCTTGTCCCATGTCCCATGATTGTCCCATGTTTATATCAATCTGAATCATAAAGTATTCGATAGTTTTAAAAATTATGATCCAACATCTACCTAAAATTGCATACATGTTACAGATTCAGGGCCAGATTTATCATCAAGCTGGTTCGTTATTGCCATACACCGACGCTGATCATTAATTTTTGCAAATTTATTTTATTGGTAATGAAAATCGTGAATTGGATCAACGTTGTACAATTGTTTCGATTACAAGACGAGAAATTATTCGTGAGCTACAAAGGTTTTTCCATCAGCATAACGCATTAGTTCAATTGTTCAAAATTGCTCTCGATCGTATGCCATCTGATTAATCACAAAATCGTAATAAGGGCTGATAGAACACCTTTTGGACAGCATGCATGGCAAGTCAATGCGCCGAAAATTGATGAGGTTGCAATTGTAATTCTTGGTGATCAGTTTCAATCCCGTGATATTGTACTTCATCGCAGAAATGAGCAATTGCAACGTGTTTCGGAACTTCATCGTAGTTACGATGCATTACAATACCCAATATTGCATTGGAAAGGTGACGATGGCTACCATTTGCTAGCATTTGTTTGCCACAGGTCGCTTCTGAACTCCGTAAAGAGAACTGCAACTGCCGCATCATCCTCCATCACGACAATGCGAGTTCTCACACCGCACACAGAACAAAAGAGTTTTTAGAGCAAGAAAACATAGAATTATTAGACCATCCGCCGTACAGCCCCGACCTAAGCCCTAATGATTTCTATACTTTCCCTACAATAAAGAATAAATTGCGTGGACAGAGATTTTCATCACCTGAAGAAGCTGTGGACGCCTACAAAACGGCCATTTTCGAGACCCCAACTTCCGAATGGAATGGTTGCTTCAATGATTGGTTCCATCGTATGGAAAAATGTGTCAAATTTCGCGGAGAAGCAATAAATAAATTTTTAATAGTAATGTTGTGTCACTTCCTTGATTCCCGCGCGACAAGGATGGCAATGATCCCCTCCAAAAACTTTTAAAGCGTGTATCTTCTTCAAAAAAAAACCATTCGAAGCCGAAATTATGTCTGATGAACATAGGCAACTTTTAATTTTATTTTTTTCGAAATCCCCGAGAACGAAGTCGCGGGCGAAGTGCTAGTACTTAATAAAATAGAAAATGTTCTACAAATTTACAGTCTACAAAGCCACTGACAATGTTCTCACATTCACAAAATAAAAAGTTTAAGAATGTAAGATTCTATTAACATAAATCAAATTTAAAAACGTATTCAAACCAAATGACATGATTGCCATTACAACCACTATTATATAGTTGAAATTAGAATTGTAGGTATATAATGTCAAATAATGAAGAAGTATGTAAAAAAAAAACATCGAAATTTGAGAGCAGTTAAGACATTTACAGTACAACTGTTTTCTAAATGTCCTTCGGCAATCGTCGCATTTACGAATACAAACAAATGCTAATTTTTATGCCCATCAATTATTAGATTTATTGTGTATAATCATTTGAATTCAGAGCTAAGTACTTTATTGTTGGTTTGTGTTGATTTCTGTGTGAAATGTATAAAGCTGTCAAACTATTTTCCTTTTCAACCGACTTCAAAAAAGGTATAAAGGTATTTATAATACCATTAACTCATTTTCAATATTTTGTACAGTATACCACGGAAATTAACAAAAATATAAACAAAATAAAATACTTCAAACGACTTCCAAAAAAGAGGTTCTGTACTGTCCGAATGACATGGTGGCAATCGTAAAATGGTATGGCCATGTTCTTCCATAATGCGATCAATAGCAAACTCTAAGTATCTTTAGGTTTTTTTTTTACAATGTCGTATAAATCGATCTGCAATGAGTTTGGGTTACGAGGAATGTGATGTTGCTGCAACCAAGCTATTATTTGTGGTTTAATAATGTCTTTAGGGTTTAACTAATAAATGGTTTTAGTATGGTGCATTATCTATTACTAAAACACTATTAGCTGGTAGATTTGGTATTCACTGATTACACAGCCAATTATCAAAATTGATCGCTATTGATTTCTTTATGGTTATCGACGTCACTATAAATACATTTGTGCAACATCAGTGCAACTGGAACAAAGCCTTTTTTATTGCCAGCGTGAACGATGATTATACGTTCTCCTTTTGAAATTGTCATCTTTACACCTTTTTTATTTTATCTGTCTAAAATTTACCTTTTGAGTGCGACGTGTGAACATGTTATGATTCATACATGAAGACAATATTTTTGCCATCGGACCTCATCCTTTGAATTTCAATTAGTATTTCCCGATAGCTTTCTGTTTTTTTTTAAATCGAAAACCAATATCTTTAAAAAAAAAACTTAATGTCTCCAGACAGCCTCCAAATTGGATAGCCGCAACCAACTTCGATTTTAAAGTCCTCAAACAAAGTAATTCCTTAAAGCGTAAACGAAAATCGGCAATCAATGTTACGTATGACACAATAGTCAAAATCGTCCAAATTTAAACGAATTGTTTTGGTCTTTTTTACTCTCTATGGTGATGTGAATGGAGCCGATTTATCTTTCTTTATCAATTTCTTTTACTAAATTTTTTACAGTTCCGACTGAAACACCACAAGCTTCAGAAACACGTTTTTGAACTTTTTGAAAATAATCATTGCTTTCTTGAATCCATCAGCTTTTTGAATCGTAAAAAATACAGATATACGCTTAAAATTATCTGTCTTGTCTGCAACGTTAGCAGCTTTCCTTCCATTTTTAAATAAATTACTAATTACTTTAAGTTAAAAGAGTATTAACAACTCTATATACCTCCAAGTCTATTGAGAGCGTCCGGTCTGCACCAAGTGTAAAGCAACTGATAGAAATTCGACGACTCACGAAATACGAAGTTTACCGAGGGACATATAGAAAATAGTTGTATAGTTATGCCGTTAATGAAGTACTAGAAAAGCCACATGTGCAGAAGGAATTATTGCCAATCTTCCTTGTCTTCAAGATAGTATTTAATCTAAAAACATGATTTTTGAATAAGGACACGTTTGATCAATGATATCTTTCTTACCTTAACGGAAATCCTCCAAAAGTCTTTAGTGTTATTTTTATGTTAAGACTTTTAAATGCTTTTTTAATTGTGGCAATAGAAATGGACTTGAATTCAAAACATGGAATGTCCTTACTGAAGTTTTCTTTGGAGAAGATATTCAGCTAATATAGATGATGAGGGGAGAGATTTCGTTACCTTGATTGGGATGTTGGTAAATAAATTTACTGTGTCTCAGCAACTTTTTACTTATCTGAAATGTATTATTATTCAGTACTTATTTAAGGCTCTATTTACCCGTATGTATAGCTTATGATAACCACGCATATCCTGCGCAGGGGTAGGTCACTAACCTCGCCGCAAGCCGCGTCCAGCATGCTGGGCCTGGCGGTGCCGCTGTCGCTGTGCGTGGAGGCGTGGCGCGGCGGCGGCGGCGCGTGGCGCGCGCTGGCGGCGGCGCTGGCGGGCGCGGGCTGGGCGGCCGCCGCCAGCGTGCTGCCGAGGGATTGCGCGCTCTTCACCTGCCTCACCGACCGTCTGCGCGCCGCCGAGGGCTTCACGTGAGTACATTTTCATACTAGACACATGGGCCGTAAAAATAATAATTGCATACACAATACTCGAATCAATTATTGCATTCCACAATGTGTACGACGCCAACATAAGTGACAACACGCAGTGTTTTCTGTGTTAATGTGTAAGGGTTGAATATCGCTAAAACTAAAAGTAATATTGTGTTGGCATTTAAAAATGCAAAATATTTCTAATAGCATAAGAAAAATTAGATACACATTTTTTATCTTAATTTTTAATAATTAAAATGTGTAGTTATAGTCAATGCGTTCTGCTTACACTCTAATCGCTGATACGTGTTATCGAGCAGGGTGATAAGAAACATTCCGGACTTGGACGAGCAGTCAGAGGCGCTGATGTCGTCGGACGAGCCCACGTAGCGCTACACACATGACTCCTGCCACGAAAGGAACCACTTCAAAGTCTGAGCCGCTCTCCGATTACCTTCGAAACGTCGTCGTGGCTATTACTTTACCACTTTAAAGGTTCATGCACACACGTAAGTCACGTCAACTTCAAGTCGCAGATCATTCACGTCAACTTCAAGTCGCAGATCATTCACGTCAACTTCAAGTCGCTGATCAGTCACGTCAATTTCAGGGACATGTGGAACTAGGTTTGCCAACTTTAATATTAAATATAGTATTTTCGAAGCCACTCTACGAAAATATAGTATATGGCGGAAAAATACAGTAGGTAAGTTAAAAAAAATAATGTTTTGCTTCTTTGAGCCTTTATTATCAGGTTTTCTTTGAAACGACTCATTAATATTGTTACACTCCAAATTAAAGTCACAAAATACCATTGATTCAACTTTTTTGAGATGAATACTAAATGGGCTATTACGCTTATTTCGTCAAATACCTACTTTTTTAAATATAAGCATTTAGGCCTCTAATATAGTAGGACACTAAATTATATTGAAGGGTAGGTAACCCTATGTGAATAAGATAGGCAGTCAGTCATAACATCGCTTAAATGTTGTTTTCTATGTCCATGTTTCATTCGTAGCAATACAAGTATTGACTTACCGGTGACGCGACGTCGACTGAGACGGCCCGGTAGTGACGTGAATGTGTAGCCAACGTCCTACAACTTCTACGTAACCTATTGCTTTGACGTGACTCATCGGCGACTTGACGTTGACGTGACTGACGTGTGTACATGAACCTTTATTAGATATAAGTATAGTCTGTTCGCGCCAATAGTGACGGTGCGCCCGAACAGCGTGCAGGAATTTAACTTACAGGCCTGTAAGTTAAATCCATACTGGTTAACTGAGACGGTGCCTGAGGCAGCTGCGCGGTGCGGGAGGGGTGACAGTTATGTCAAGCAGCAGGCGTGGCATGACTACCATAGATACGAGTTTTATCGACAGAAGAATAGACAAAAAGACTTAAAGATATTAAATCTGTCATTTTGTCTATTCTAGTCGTCATTTTGTATATTCCGTCGATAAAAGTTGGTTATGCTACGCGTGTTGCACACGAGATAGTTGCAACTAGATTTTTCTGACGTCAATTGTATTGCAGTTTATGCCACAATATATTTGCTCATATTTTGATCAATATTATGGCGCTATGTAATTTTTTTTCTCATTGTAAAATAAATAAATTGTTTGGCATATTTTTCTGAATCGGAAACCTAATTTATACAGTAACTGTCGCATTATTCCTATCCACACACCAGCATCTGCTTTCAGAATTTGTCGTAGTTTATTGACCGTGAGACTACTTTTTAAACATTATTAATCAGAGGACGCATTTGTGACACCAATCTTGTGTGCATTTTACGGCCGCTCGTCAAGCAGGCGCCTGACTGAACTCTCGCCGACATGTCACCACATCCTCCTGCACTGCACACCTAAATGCAATGCTTCTGCTACACCTGTGTCGCGTAAATTAACGAGTTAAAAAAGACATTACGCAGATGTGGCCGATACTTAATACGGTAATTGAGATGTCATTGTCATTGTTAATCACGGAATAGAAAAATCAAGTGAGAGTGCCCACGCAGCTATCACGCGCGTGCCACAATTATGCGGAAAAATATGTAAATTAATAACAACTTTCGCCAGTTAGTTTTGTATGAACTACAAATAAGTTTTTCGTCAATGTTTGACACGTGGGTTGACTGACGGGCACGTCCACTTGTTTTTTTCTGTTCCGTGATGTTAGACCTTAACCGATAACCCGTTTGTCGGTTTTTTCGACACGTCACAGGGTTTCAATCCGTTCAATAACGCTACCGCCGCATACAAAGTACTGCAGCTTCTACCTCCATTTTAAACGCGGCTAAACGCACTAATTTTATAGCGATAAGTTTTTCTGTTGACTCAAATTAATATAGCCAATCGTCTTAGGGGCTATTCTCTACGCTATAGTTCAGATGCAGTTGAATTGTTTTTATTTTTACATTTAATACACGTTAAAAGTAACAGTAACGCAGGTACAGCAGGAGCATAGAAGTAATATTTATCGTATTTAATAAACCTTTCAATTTGATACACGAATATGATTAGCGGTATGTTCGGCCGCACCCACCTCGCGGCAATTGTCAAAGCGCTGCACTGTTTAAACGGATGGATTTTAAACACGAGTCTCTCGACCCGCGACTCATGACTTCATTCATTCCATATAGTATACGCTTTATTTTAAGTGCAGCACGTCTTATGAAACCCCTTGGCCCCAGGGCCCTCGAGAGCCTGTGATCTAGATCAATTGTATATTTAGATTTTCAGTGCTTGAATTAACTTATATTGTATTGTAGTATGCAAAGTGATTATGCCAATTTGTATTATAATATCTCTTGGTGATATTTACACCGTAATATTCTGGCACTGCATATTTTGTAATGCCTGAGTTTTCTGTGTAGCTAGTCGGGTGTCAACTTATATAATAAACGCACCCTGAAGTATTTGTGTGGTCACACCTTATTTTGCCTAGTCTAATTTATAAAAATAATAATATTAAAACTAGAAAACTATTAGGTGTGTTATCCTTTAACGTTTGTAAAAGATCCTTATTTATATCATAAAATTGAAATTTGTGTTAAAATGATGAAAATAAAAAGTAATCACTATATCATATTTATATAAAAAGATCTTAAAGTTTTAAAATCTATACAGAAGATGTTGTAAATTGTATATTTAAACTACTGGTTTGTTTTTTCTGAGCTTTGTGTGGTTAAATTCTTGTATATCTGAAAATTATATACTATTTGAAGTTAACTCAACTATTAAATAATTACATAAGTCTTTACCTGTACCTATTGAGTCCATATAATTCCTACTAAGTAACTAATAAGTGATATGTTTTTTATTTATTCACTAGCTGTGCCTTTGATCTCTATGTTTATTAGGGGTAAAATCAATTAAGGCATACACCCAAATATTGGTTACAAAACTGGTATAGTATTTTTATCCCACGAAGCGACGCGCGCTTTACTCGTGGTTACCAAGTGTACAAACACTGTTTGAGTATGCGCAGGAGCTCTCGGTACCGTCCGAGACAATGGCGAACTCGGAAGTGTGTGCGTGTGTGTTACGTGCTACTCGTCTTCGCGCACACATTTACAGCGTGTTTGTTCTCTTGGTTGCCACAAGTAAAGCGCGTGTCGCGTCGTGCGATAAAAATACTATATGTCTGTAGTACTTAATTGATATTGGAATGTAGCCATTATCATTTATATTTGCATTTATATGACGATCAAATTATTCATTGGAATTAATATATTTGTTGTTCGCGTAACAGCCGAAAGGCCGAAAGGCTGTTAAAACCATATACTGTCCCGTTGTGTTAGCTTGTTTAAAATTGTTTCGTCTTGTTTTCTTGTTGATTTACCTACCTTATTTTAATAGACTATTTTCCGAAGTTAACTAGTTAATTTCTTAGACATTTTTTGTAAGTTTCTACAATGATTTTGACTGTATTTTTTTTATTATTTAACTATGTAAATAGATATTACTAACTGCTGTATTTAAATATATGTATACTATCTACCTGTTGTGTATTGTGTTCTAATTATAATTGACACAGTATTATGTAAATGAATTATTTTGTGTTATGAAAGTAGTAGAATAGATTTTATATACATATAACAGTAAGTTTTATTAACCAAGACAAAAGTAAAGATCCCGCATTGTGTCGTTGAACTCGAGAAAGTGTACAATCATAACCTTCTCATGTATTCATTACGAGGCGAATTTGCTCTGTCGTGCTCCTTTGAAGCCAACACTGTCGCCGCCTATCCTTTCGAGGATAAGGCTTGGCACGGATGATATAATACTACGTACAGGTGACAAACTCAAACTCAAAGCATTTATTTCAAATAAACCAATTACAGGCACTTTTGAATCGTCAGGGGGCGGTTAGTCAGAAATATGAAGCTAGTTGTCCATTCCAAAGCGAAGTCTATGGAGAAAAACGGGCAAGAAACTCCATGGACACTCTTTTAAATAATATCGTTACAAAAATTATGTTACATAATTTTGGTTGAAATTATTTATTTATTAAAATCTCCCTTACAACTATCATTACAGGTGATACCTAATGCGATAGCGAGGTCTTAAAATTAGCCTACAATATAAATTTAAAAACTATGAAAAACTTAAAAATACTAGTACTTAATTAATTTACTAATTTACACTATAACATAAAACAAACAATAGTATTTTTGCGAATTCACTCAAATGGCTTGTAAATACATCTATTTTCCCGTGAAGATCGTTAATCACCCGAATTGCACGGGTCAATGTTGCTTTGGCGAGAAGGTTGGTCCTGGCAGCCGGTACAGCCAGCATTATACATGAGAGAACGATGTAGAAAGCCGTGCCCAATCCCATACAAAGAAATGACACCTCCCTTGTATGGGCACAGATAATATAACCGTAGTATTATGAGCTGGCTATTTTTCTTCGTCCAATTTTGTACAGATAGCAGCATTAGCGACTCACTTATTGCCATAGACTTTGTTTTACAACGCCATCTAGGAGTCTATCTACTTTTTAAACGTTTCGTGCAATCCTTTCTTCAGAAAGTTTCTTAGTTCCGGGTACAGAAAACGAAAAAAAAAGATACGTACCAAAAACATAGTAATCTTTTGACATTTATATGTAAAGTAGTAGATTTTTTAAAAAGTTGTTTTGTTTAAAGTAGTAACGATTTTCTCAATTTGTCCTGTCATCATAGTAGGTACCCACTGTTACTGACATGTGATGCCAGAACAAATTGAGTAAAGCGCCATCTATTGCAAAGATCTCCAAAGAAAATGATTAACAGATGCCTTTTTTAAATGTCATCTCGCAGTTGACCTTGAGAGGTCGTGACTTCATAACCGGACTACCCTGTGGCTGCCCTTTTTTTTTTTTTTTGTTTCGTGTTGGAAAATCCTCATGGATGTCCGCGCCGGGGAGGGAGGGGAGGGCCTGTCAGACTCTTACCGACTAAAAACCAACCCGGTGTTCCATCACTCACCTACGTCGGGGTCGCGGGAACACATAATTCTTCCGCAACCCCGGCTGGTGCCGGCCCGCTTGCGCGGGCCCTGTCTCGGGCGGCGGGAGTGAGGTGTATTACCCCGGAACGTCAGTGAGCGGCGCGCGCGGAACACTAAGCGCGCCGCCTTCTCGGGTCCTGATGTTGGGGGGCGACGGATGTTCCCGAATCCGTCGCCCCTGGACCCATTTAGGGGGGCCGGAAGAGGGCGTTGTCCGCCCTCCTCCGACGCCCGGTGCGTCTGCTGCGGTCCTGGTCGAGAGTCGAAATCTCTCTCTCCCTTTCCGCAGCCTCCTTCTGCGAGATGACCGTTTCGCAGAAGGAGACCACTGCGCCCCAGGACTCTGCGCTGCCGACCATCGCGTTCACGACGGCCGGCAGCGACAGGTCTCTGCCTACTTCAGAGATGAAGGCACGGCGCGGCTCCTCCTAAGCGGCACACTCTGCCAGCGTATGCCACGCCGTGTCCTCCCGGCAGTCGACGCAGTGGTGACACCGGGCGTCCGGCTCCCTGTTTATGCGACACGGGTACTTCCCGAAGCAACCATGCCCCGAGAGCACCTGCGTCGCCCGAAACGTCAGGGAGCCGTGCCTTCTCCCGAGCCAGCGGTCGAGCACTGGCCGGATCGCCTCGATGGTGCTGAGGCCGGCTGTAGGGCGTGACAGCCTCACCCGCCATTCCGCAACCAGGACCTCGCGGAGCTGCAACCGACGCTGCTCAATATGTTGCTGCATCGGTCGCTCGCCCCGCTCCCGCTCTGCCTCGCGCCACCGATACAGTGACGCGAGCACCTTCGCCTCCAGGTCCCAGGGCGGGGATCCGGCCAGCGCACAACCCGCCTCGAAGGAGATCGTGCGATACCCCCGAATGACTCTGACGGCCATCGCCCACTGCGGCTTGCGCAGGACAGCTATGCTGCCGGCGGTCAGGTCGGACTCCAGATCGGCGCTCCGTAGAGCGCCATGGATCGCACGATCCCCATATAGAGCCGCCCACAGGCGGCGCTCGGGCCCCCCAGATTGGGAAGCAGCCTTGCCAGCGCCCTGGCCGCGCCCAACAACTTGGGCGCCAGCCGCCGGAAGTGGGGTCCGAAGTCCCACCGGCTGTCGAGCACCAATCCCAGATATTTTATGGTGGGCTCGACAGCGATCCGGACCCCCCCAACCACAAAGTGTGATCCGGCTGGCGGCGCCCGCCGGGGGCCATGAAACACCATGGCCTCAGATTTCTTGAGGGCCACCTCCAGGCCGAGGCGCCATATGCGGCTCACCGTCAGTGAGACCGCTGCCGTCGCGAGCAACGCTGCCTCCCTATGCGAACTCCCCCGGGCCGTGACCATCTTGCGAACTCAAAGCCTCCAGGGGTGAAAAAGGCTTAGGGCGTCGCTGGAGGGAGGACAGCAAGATGGGACAAGCTGGATCAAATTTTGATGATTATTATCGTCTTAATACGACGTCAGTGCACACCACAGACTAAGTAATACCTGTACACCTGTATTCTGTAACCATCTCACCTTGAAAACTTAGGTGAAGTGAGCGTGGCGGTGCCGTCAGTGCCACTGATGCTAGGGATTGACCAAGACGACTCACTCCACGCAAGTCTTCACGGTAAGATTTTTACAAAATTGACCGTAGTGTTATTCTACCATCTCACCGTGAACACTTATGTGAAGTAGGCGTGAGCTGTCAGTGCCACTGATGCTAGGCATTGACCAAGGCGGGCTGACACTGACAGCTCACTTCACGCAAGTCTTCACGGTGATATTTTGCAGAATCGACATGCAGTTGTACACTAGCCGATCGTGTACTATCTTCACCGGCCACACGAAGCTTGTTGACAAAACAGGATAGTAAAAAGCAGAAGTGATGCCCGGGCTACACGAGGCTAGTTTTTCAAGCTAGGATAGCAAGATAGTTCTCTTCTAAACTGTCTTGGCTAGCTGACCTGGCTTGAAATATGCTAGTTCTGTTTACATGAGGCTATATTATTTTAAGCTAGTATTATTGCTGTGACCGAGGTGACCACACGTCCAAAATGAACTGCACGCGAAAAAAAAACACTATTCGACTGAAACAGTTACTTCGAAAACTGTGCCAATTCGCACTAGACGAACTAGAAGATGAATTACAGAAACGGGTGTGGACAAGGCCGTGGATTTTAAGAAGAGATGAACGTGGATCATCTGCTTTACTGTTGGAAGAATTTCGCAACGAAGATTTAGGCGAATATAAGAGTATTTTGCGAATGACGCCTGATTTGTTTGATATTCTGTTGAGTCTTGTTACGCCAAAAATACAACGAATGGATACAATTATGAGACAGGCGCTACCAGCAAAGGTAAAACTGGAGATCACACTAGATTTTCTTTCATCCGGCATTAGTTACAGGAGGCTCAGTCACTTTTATCGAGTTGCAAGATGTACCATATCAAAATGTATACCAGAAGTCTGTGTTGAAATCTACAAGGCATGGAAAAAATACATTGAGGTTTAAATTACGTTTTTTATAAAAAATCAAGCATCATCACTAGACACGTAACACGTAAGCAAAATTAAAATTTTATCCAATGAAGCCAACCGGCATAATTAAGCATTTTTGAATGCTGTGGTAATCAAATCAAATTCATCCGCAGAAGCTTGTTGTACGTCATATTCAGTTGTAACATTCGTGTTATTTTGAACTATTTGTATACTGCTATTAGGTAGTTGTCGTGTTTGAAGAGTCGTCGGGACTAGGTGTCTGGTAAGAAAATCTAGCATTACTCAAATTTAAATCTGCCATTCGACAACGAGATAATACACTATTGATTCCGTCCCGAGCAATAATAGCCTGTAGAGGTGATAATATTTTAAGTTGGCTAGCTACAAATGCTCCAAAAATATCATTCTCATCTTGTTGTGACACTGATCCACATGTGGGTGTACTATTTAAATCATTCTTGATCGACCGAATTTCATTGGCCAATGTTGCTACTTGGGTAATTTTTTTCTTTTTTGGAGCTGGTGCACTAGACATTTTGGTAGACAGTTTTGCCGATGGTGCTGTAGTTTTTGCGGATATTGCCTCGGACTCGTTGCGTTGCTTCATATCATTTGATGTAGTCGTAGATGGTTGTGTTGACAAATCAGAATTTTCAACATTGTCATTATTATTAACATTATCATTTTTTTCTTCACTGTTGTCAATAATATCACTAGTATTTTGAGTATTGGTTTGTTCTTCTGATTCTTGACTGTCCCAAAAGAAAATAACAATCATTTTACTTATTATATAAACAAGATAATCTTTATTTATTTATTATTACAGGTCCCAACTAATGATGAAGACTGGAAGAAAATAGAAAATGGATTTAAAACAGATGGAACTTTCCATTTTGCTACGGTGCCATTGATGGCAAGCATATTCAAGTTGTAGCACCTGATAACAGTGGAACTATGTATTTCAATTATAAAAAAGTGTTCAGTATTGTGCATATGGCAATAGTGGATGATGACTATTGCTTTCGATACATAGATGTCGGAGCTTGTTGAATGTCATCAGATGGAAGTGTATTTAGAAATTGCTCCATATACAATAATCTGGAAAATAACCTTTTACCACATGGCGGAGTCATTGTTGCTGATGCCGCATTTCCTTTAAAACCTTATCCAGGTGACAATTTAGAATGGTCACAGAAAGTCTTCAATGACCGACTATCTAGAGCCAGACGTGTAGTGGAGAACGCCTTTGGGATATTGGCTAGCCGATTTCGCGTATTTCAAAAACCAATAGCAGCTGATCAGTGTGGCGCTGTGACGTTGAGCAGTGCGCACGCGTTTTTGCCTCTCGTTGCGAGTGCATAAACTTTTTACGCGTATTTACTAAATATTTTTTGTGAAATGCAAGGTGACTCAAGTGGTGAAGATCTGAGTGATTCAGAAATTTTAGATAAATGCGAACAACAATTAAATGAGATTAATAAGATGGATGAGGACATTTTGGAAAAAGGGAGAAGTGTTGATGACGTAACTGTACGAATGGCAGAGAAGAGAAAGGAACGAGAAGATGACAATATTGAAGATGACTTTATTACTGTAACTAGAAATAAACCTAAACGTTTGATAAGAAGTAACTCGGTGAACAAAAGCAACAATCAAGGAAAAAATAAGGAAGATAGTGGCACATCTGAAACCATGGCTAATCATGAGGTTTGTGTAACTTCGTTGGAGAATTTACCGAAACCAATAATAGCTTTTGCTAAATTACTTCGTTGCGAGAACATTAAGGATATTCTTTTAAAATAAAATATAAAAGCTCCAATAAGGTACTTATTCAATTTCTAAGAAAGGAAGATGCTTTAAAACTAATTGAGTGTCAAAAAATCAAAGAAATGTGTTTACGTTGTCAATTAATACAAGAAATATCGGTGTCATATGGATTAGTGAAAGGAATCGACCTTGAACTAAATGAACAAGAACTTAGGAACATTTTAAAAGCGAGCGTTGATGTTTTATCGGTAAGGAGATTAAAACGTTTGATGCCAGAAGGGAACTGGATTGATTGTGAGTCTGTTAGAGTGAGCTTCAAAAGTAATGTGTTACCTCAATATATTTATGCCTATGACTGCCGATTTAAAGTTGAAGCGTATGTATTCCCAGTAACGCAATGTTCCGGTTGTTGGCAATTTGGACATCTCATAAAATGTTGCCCTACTAAAAAAGTCATATGTCCAAAATGTGGAAGAAGGCATGAAAACTGTACCATCACAGACTTCAAATGCCTAAACTGTAAGGGGAGTCACTTTGTCCTGGATAAAAAGTGTCCCGTCTTTCTGAAAGAAAGAACTATCCGTAACATCATGAGCGAAGAACATGTTACATACAGAAGAGCCTTACAACTTTTCAAGGAAAAGAAAGTAAAACAAATCACAAATGAGTTCGCGCAGGAGAAGAATAACAATGAATCTGCAACCACAATTAACAATGAAAAAAAAACCTATAGTAGTGTATTGACCAATGCCGTAATACACCAAGAACCGATGTCTAAAATTGAAGAAGAAGAAGAAAATGATGGAATTGTAAATACACAGCAATATATAAAAAGAACAATACATAAATCAAACAAGCAGAAAACGGGTCAAAAGCAAAATTATGAACCCTTGGAACAGACCATATTTGCAGAAATAAATAATTCACAGGAAGATCAATTAAGTAGCAAACAAAGTACACATCTGTTGTATAAATTTGAATGGGCAAAGATATGGAAAAAGATAAAAGAAATTTTTAAATCTAAATTCAATTTGAAAGAAAAATTATTATCAGTATTGAAAATTGTTGGTGAGGAATTAAAGAAATTTTTGGTTAATATTATGTTCGGAGAAGACATTTTAGGGTATTTAAACCGTTTAATTAATGGCTAATTTGCAAAAAGTTATTAAGGTTAACATATTCCAATGGAACTCACAAAGTTTACGACCTAAACTTGTATCCTTTTCTGAACTTTTAATACAAGAAAACATACACATCGCAATAATATGCGAATCATGGCTCAATTGTGAGATTAATATTAACATGAGCGGATATAATGTCTATAGGAACGATAGATACGATAATTATGGTGGTGTAGCTTTACTGATTCACCGGTCGATTCAATCTCATCTATCGAAGTAATATGCGTGAAGTTATTAAATTGCAAAGACTTAGAACATGTCGTGTCGGTTTATTATCCTTCATCTGTTCGAACTCAGCTATCCGATTGGAATGAGGTTTTTTCCCACTTTACAGGTAAATCAATAATAGCTGGCGACTTTAATGGCCATCATACTAACTGGTCGGTTAAATCTGACGTGAGAGGTATTCAAATATTAGACTCATCCCTAGAAAACGACTTTATCTCTCTTAATAACGGTATGGCAACACGGATTAAGTTGGTGAATGACAACTTACAGCAAACCTCCCCGGATGTGTATTTTGTCTCCTCTGACGTAGCAATAAAATTTGACTGGCAGGTGATTAATGAAAATCTCGGCAGTGATCACCTGATAATTAAAATGACGGCAAACTTATCTAGTTTAGTATATATTGGCAGAAAACGAAACTGGAAAACTGCGAACTGGAGTAAATATAGTCAATCAGTTTCAGATAAAATCAATTGTACGAATGAATTCTCTAATAGTGTAGGTGTTCAGCAAATGTATGATTTATTCGTAAATATCATAGAATACGCAGCTGATAATCATATTCCGTATTTTAAAATCAGTCTAGAGACAGAGGAAAAGTTTAAACCAAAAAATTATTGGAATCCTAAATTGTCTGAAATAGTCGCACAACGAAGATTAGCCTTGTCAAACTTTCGTAAAAATCCCACCCCTGAAAATCTAAACAAATTGGAATCCAAAACGTTAGAATCGCAAACGTTAATTAAGAAAGCTAGGAACTGTGGATGGCAAAAATTCTGTGATTCTATTGATGAAGTTACATCCGTTCCCGAGATGTGGCGGCGTATGAGATGGATGAAAGGTTTTAAACAGCAAGGATCGTGTCCTCCCAGCGAAAAACAATCTGCACTGTTACGCTCACTTACTCCAGATTATGCCCCTAATCTAGCCCCCACTTTCAAGTCAAGAAGTGATTGTTTAGAAACTGAATTTACTAGTCAAGAACTCGATAAGTGTCTCAAAAAGAAGGACTCGGCCCCGGGGCAAGATGGCATATCCTACTCAATGTTATACAATTTACCGGAATCTGGAAAACTTTTGTTGCTCAAAATATATAATAACATTTTTAAATCTGGTACCGTACCTCATCAATGGCGAGACATACAAATTATTCCTATTACCAAACCTGCAATTAACCATAATAGGGAGTCTAAGTTAAGGCCTATTTCGCTTATCTCATGTGTTTGTAAAAAATTTCACGTAATGATATGCAAACGGTTAGAATGGCACGTAGAAAAAAACAGACTTCTATCCCCAAACACTTTAGGATTTAGAAAATCACAATCCTGTTTGGATTCCCTATCTCGACTAGTCACTTACATACAAATTGGCTTCACTAAAAATGTTTCTACAGTGGCATGTTTTGTAGACATAGAAAATGCGTATAACAATGTTACAATTGAGTCAGTTATAAAAGTATTGGATGATGTACAGGTCGGGTCTAGAATTTGTGTCTATCTTTGGTCTTTTATGAATGAAAGACACTTAAAAATTAAGTCATTTAATAGTGAAGAACTTGGTGCTAGATGGACTAATAGAGGATTAGCACAAGGGGACCCTCTGTCCCCTTTATTATTTAACTTAGTTACGTACCAAATCTGTCGTAAAATTCAAAATGTCATGATATCGCAGTATGCCGACGATTTTGTTATCTATTTAAGCGACAAACATATAAAAATATCTGAACGTTATATACAGGATGCGTTAAACTGTTTAGAAACTTTACTTGGGGAGATCGGATTGACATTAGCACCAACCAAATCTAATTACTGTGTTTTCAGTAGGGGTCGAAGAAGAATATTGCCTTCCTTCAAAGTTTATGAGCAACCTTTATTATTGGTAAAATGTGTGAAATACTTGGGTGTATGGTTGGATAAAAGTTTACACTGGCGCAAACATATTAATGAAATAGTCAGTAAATGTACAATTTTTTTAAATTTATTAAAAGTCCTAGCAGGTTCCTCCTGGGGTGTTCATACTAAACACATACGTAGATTATATGTCTCGCTAGTAAGAAGTCGACTTGATTATGCTTGTTACTTGTATGATTCTAGTGCAAAAACACATGTATCAAAATTGGATAAGCTACAAAATCAAGCACTTAGGGTAGTAGGAGGTTTCATAAAAAGTACCCCGATCCATGTGATGGAAAGTGAGTTGCACATACCACCACTATTTGTAAGACGACAATATTTAGCATTTAATTATATCCTAAAATCACTTTCATGGTCTAGTAGTATGTGTTTAAGCACAATTTCAGAATTGGGCACACTGCGCCATTATAGTTACTGGTCCAACAAAAAAAAAAAACATTACTTGCTACTACCTTCAATGAAGTGGGGCAATTACAAATTAATTCCTCGGATATTCTTAAAATGTTTACTCTAGATACATGGGTATCCGCTATACCAATTAAAACGCCTATCAAAACGGATTTGGAATGTATAAAGTACTCAAAAAAATTGTATAATCCCACTATATTGATTCATGAGGTGGTGTCAGAATTAGTTTCCAAACATAGTGATTGGAATAAAATTTTCACAGACGCTTCAAAAAGTGTAAATGGGTGTGGAGCTGCATTCTTTTTCCAAAACACAGATTATGAAGCTAGTTTTAAAATCAATGCTACTGTATGTATAATGTCTCTGGAACTTATTGCAATATATGAGGCAGTGGCTTATATAGTTAGTGAAAATCTCAATAAAGTAGTTATTTTTACTGATAGCAGGAGTGCTATACAACATGTGGCTCGATGCGTCTCTGGTTGCAGAGGTGCATCGATAGCCTATGATATTCTCAATTTGATTAGTAATTTTAACAAAGACGAGACTAGGGTAATATTGCAATGGGTTCCAGCACACATAGGCTTACGGGGCAACGAGGAGGCTGACCGTCTGTCAAAGCTTGCAGTGGAGACGGGTTGTGAGAAGCCGTATATCCCAGATTATTGGGAATATTGCACAAAGTTTAAACTGTTGTGTTTTGACGGATGAAGGAATTACTTCGATGAAATATCAAAAAAGAAAGGGATCTGGTATAAAGTAATTCAAAATGAGCCTCCTCGCGTGCCCTGGTTTGAGGATACAAGTTTGGGTAGAAGTTATGTTAAGTTAGCACTAAGACTCCGATCGGGGCACTATCCGTCGTCAAAATTTGCTTTCCTAATGCGAAAGGTCGCTTCTCCTAATTGTGAAATATGTGGACAAATTGAAGATGTACAACATTTGTTGATGGAGTGTGTTAAGAGCAAGAATGAAAGGGAATCATTGATTAGAGACTTTAAATTGAACATGTTGGACGTTGGGCTCATTCAAAGTATTTTATCAAACCCTAAATCAGCGATTGCAAAGAGCTTGTGTGGCCTGGTGAAGATGCCTAATCAATGATTCCTTTTATGTTACATAGTATGTAGGTAAACCTAAATTGAAGTTAAATTGTTAAAAGGTACGATGGGGTTGGCATATCCGTATGGATAAAAACCCTTTTAATAATAAAGAATAAAAAAAAAAATAGCAGCTGATGTAAATACAGTGGATAAAGTTGTATTGGCAACATGTGCGTTGTATAATTGGTTCAGAAGTGAAAATCGAAAAACTTATATTACCAGCTCTGATATAGACCGTGAAGATATCGAAACAGGTAATGCCTATCCTGGTTCGTGGAGAACATAAACTAGAGGTTTACAAAGTTTATGTCACCAAGGAAGTAACCTTTCTTCGGTTTCAGCAATCCAGAAACGAGAAACCCTTAAGAACTACTTTAACAATGAAGGTGCTGTGCCTTGGCAATCGAGAATGATTTCATGATTACTGCAAGTCTTCTGTAAAACTTAAAACTAAACAATAAACTATTGCAAATATCTTACCGTTGTTTTTCTCTTCAAGTACATTTTTAATAAAACTGTGCATTTCCTGGAACCAATGCAGCTTCGACTTATATTCTTCTTGAGAACCTGCTACAGACCGAGCAGGTTCTCAAGAAGAATACGTAGATAATAAATGTAGGGTACGTGTTGATTTATCAACTTTTGTGAGTTCTTGAGAAGACGTTGCTCTTAAATTTTTAATTTTACTTTTTTCCTCTTTGGTAGTCATATTAATACCCATCGTCTTTAAATCGTCACACATTTTTTGTAGCGCTGAATCACGTTTAGACTTGTCTTTATAACTTGGAAGGGTGGCGATCCACAGACATTCATGGTCACGGTACAGTTGTACGAACTTTAAATTAATCTCCGTACTTAGTTTGGGCATCTTAAAATCTCAAAAATACGTCACGGAGAAAAACAAACAAAAAATGCGTGGTTACTGCTTACGAGTCAACTTTAAACTAGCTTGCTTCGCCGGCCACATGAAGCTAGTACACAAGCCAGGATACTAAAATCAGTGGTGGGGGGGCGCTACTAGCCTAAAAAATAGAACCCCATCCTATTAAAAACTGTCCTAGCTTGTCAACGACCTTACTAGTTTACTAGCTTAGAAATGAAGCTAGTTTTGTCTACACGAAGCCAGAAGTACTAGCTTGCTAGCTTACTGACACTAGCTTGCTATCCTGGCTTGAAAAACTAGCCTCGTGTAGCCCGGGCATGAGGGCGCTACTACCTTAAAATTGAACCTTTTCTCACTAGCTTACTAGCCTAAAAATGAGGATAGTTCTGCACGAGGCCAAAGTGACTACCTTGCTAGCTTACTCGCACCATGCTGCTCTTAGACCTATGATGCTGCTATCCTAGCTTCAAAAACTTGCCTCGCCCTCGACCTCGTGTAACCCGGGCATTACTGCAGCTACCGTTGGTTGTTAGGTTGGCGTGTAAGATTTTAGAGATTTTCATACGCTACGTGCCCACAAGTTCAACATATATGTTCTCGGAGCAGCTGACCAGCAGATCTGAATACCGAATGACGGTGACATCTCAACCGCGTAGCTTTAATTTAATTGGTTGAGGTTCTCCTACACGTGGGCCAATGGGTGGATCCAGGATTTATTTGAAAAATATAAAATAGAAAGCTTCGTTAAATGCTCGGTCTCGCTGCGCTCGACTAGATATCGCCGGCGTACTTGTCAAATGCGGCAACAAATACTACGCCGAAGTCGGCGTACCCGAGCCAGGCACACTGCAAGCTGTCTGTGATGTGCTCGTGCAGAAATTTAATGTTTTGTATTTGAATACAAAACCTATTTCATTTATCTAACCTAGTTCTTGTATACTTAAACCACAGATAATATAATACTGACTATAATACTAACCGAGTTCCATAAATTATTTAATGTTCATCTTTGTAATCTATACACCTTATGTGTATATGTGTGCCTTAGGTGTTTATATTACAAACACAAACGCGCCAAATGATAAGGCGTAAAAAAATTGCTGACACTATTTCAAGGGGTGATTCTACTCCAAAGAGTACTATAATTAGACGGTTCTACCCATGAAACTGAACAACTTTCCCTAAAAAACATAGGTCGAGAAAAAAAAAATTCGTTGTATGTAAATAAAAAACTAAAAAGTATTGGAAATGAGGCTTAATTTAAGTTTAATCTTTGCGAGTGAATTAAAAAAACTAGGTGACTAATATCACTAATTTTGTATACAATACACATCGAAATAAAATTAAAATTCAGAGTCTACGCCTTATATTTTTCTTTTAATTTGTATTTGAATGTAAAATTTGGGTATTTTTATTTTAGTAAAACCACAGGGCCTTAGGGGTTTTAAGGGGTCTGAAAGGATATAGCTGTACACGTTACAGCTTTAACACACACAACTATAACGAGTTGCCGCATTCTCGGAGCTATTGTTTTTAAATAGTGCGGTATTTAGCCGAACGCAGCGAGAAAGATTACGTTACGTTATAAGTTTGGTTTCTTCGAGTACTTTCAACAGTTCATACTGAGAATGTTAAAGAGAGCTAGAAAATTTTAGCACCCTACATTTGTTTTACGTCGGAGCCTCTAACTCCAAACTGCTTCTTACGGAATATCGGCCGAGAGAGCCCTGGATCGGCCCCTAGAATGCCATCCTATGATAGATCTATTATTCATTCGTTATTCCGCATGCCATTGCCAATCAGTCCGCCAACGTTACAGGGTTGCTTACATTATTGAATAAATGATTTCATCCTACTTGACGGACGGCAATGATGTGAGAAGATGAATGCAGATAGTGTTATGTTGTTCGGGTATGGGTTCGGTTTCCGCACTAAGATCTACATGTGGACCATTGCACGTGGGCCATGGCGGCCGTCGATGGTTGTTATTCCAAACAGCCCACTTCCCTCCAGAAGTCGATCAAAGCTTCTGGTCTGTTGAAAACATCTGTGTAAGATCCGAGTGTCCCGAGGGTTTCTGTCCTAATCTGGGTAACGCCTGTGCACTCAAAAGAGCACGTGCGCGACGGTCTCGTCCGACTCCATGCAAGCTCTGCACAGAGGGCTGTCCATTATGCCTATTGTGTGAAAGTGTTTATTTAGCGAGCAGTGTCCTGTGATGGTCCCCGTCACCAGGCGCAGGCCATTTCTGTCCAGGCGTAATAAACGTCTGGTTAGCCTGCCATCTAAGGATGGCAAAGCTTCCTTGGACTGCCTGCAGCCTGGTGTCGAAGTCCACCACCTCTCGGCTTGTGGGTGGGTGGACTCCTGCAGCCACCTGCGTATCTGGTTGAAGGGGATGGGTATGATGGGTTCAGGCCCGCAGGCCGACGTGCTGGATGCTCTCCTGGCTAGTTCGTCAGCTGCGTCGTTACCTAGCGATCCACTGTGTCCTTTTATCCATTGCAGTATCACTGTGTTGCGGTTGGATACCGTTACTAGTAATAGAGCCTTGTGACATGACAGAGCTGAAGCGCTGTCGGAGAGTATACGTATATGGGTGTCCGTAACTTTCCAGGTTTCTATGGCATACGCCGCTTGTATAATGGCCACACACTCCGCCTGATAGACGGTGTTGAACATTCCCAGCGGACTTGATATGTTTATGTTGAGGTCATGTGAGAAGACTCCGACTCCGGTCCTAGATCCGGTCTTCGAGCCGTCGGTGTATACTCTCATCTCATTTGGGCCTGAGTAGTCACACTGTTCTTCTGAGAGAACGATGTCGTAGTGCTTTTGAAAGTAGTGTTGCTTCGGAGTTTTGTCGCAGGGTGATGCCAACATTGGCTGTCGTTTGACCGCATCCTCCTTTATGCGTGTGTGCCTGACCCTAGAATCTTTGCTTAGGATTCCCGATATATGGAGCCTGAAGGCAGCCAGGGTCGCCTCCTCCCGCACGATGAGGTGTAGGGGTGGCAGCCCAAGCATTGCCTGTAGGGCAGCAGTGGGTGTAGTTCTCATGCAGCTAGTGATTGCTACACAAGCAAACCGCTGCAGTTTTTCGAGATCTCTTTGGGCTGTGCTCAGGTACGTCCTAGGCCACCAGACCAACGAGCCATACATGATAATTGGTCGAATGCCAGTAGGTAACCTTGGGCCATGTTGATGCTGCCAAACGTGCTCTTGTCAAAGGCGCCCTCGATATCAATGTAGACGGCTAGTGCTGAGCATTTGTGGTCCACCGCGCCTTCAATCTTGGAAACTACGCTATGTAACGCAGATTCCGTTGATCTGCCTGTGGAGTACGCATGTTGTTGTTTGTGAAGTGGTTTTGCCTGAAGAGGTTCGTCTCGAATGTATCTATCACAGAGTGTCTCGAGGTTTTTCAGTAGGAAGGATGTGAGGCTTAATGCCTATAGGCATAGGGTTGTGTGTAGTCGGAGTTGCCTGGTTTGGGTATGAAAATGACTTTCACTTCGCGCCAAGCTAGGGGTATGTGTCTGAGTGCTATACCGGCCCGAAAGGTCTCCACCAGGCATGCACCCCCTGGCTGGGAAGATGCCATTCAGCCCGGCGGACTTATAGGGCTGAAAGGTGTTGATGGCCCACTTTATCCGGTCTTCTGTTACTATATTGCGGACTCTAGACCAGTCTTGATCCGTTGGGGTCTATTCTGGTTCAGCTTCCCACACCTTGTCTTCTAGGAGTTTGCAGTCTTGGAAGTGAGTCTCGAGGAGGATCTTACTGGTTTCATGGTCAGTTAGTGTGTATGAGTTGTCGGTTATTTTCAGCGCGCCGAGGGTTCGGTTTCGATGGATTCACAGAATTTCCGCCATGCTGTTCTTCTGGCAGTTCTGATTTGCTTTTTGTATGTATGTTGGGTCTCTTTGTATGACTCCCAGTAGTCCGGGAGTCTGGTGTTTTTGGCTCTGTTGAATTGCTTACGTAATGCATCTCTGAGTTTACTAAATTCAGCGTTCCACCATGGGTTCCTCTCGCTGTTAGTTTTTGGCGCCCTTAGTTTGCAGCATGCATGGTATGCTTCGGTTATATATTCTGATAGTTTGTTCACGGTGTATTCTAGTTGTGCGGGGTCTCTTATGGTTACTAGTGATAGGTGTCTGCCTAGTAGGGAGGCTAGGAGGCGCTTATACCCGGGTACATTGGTGCGCCGCGGGTTCCGCCTAGGCACTGGTTTACTTGGGTTGGTAGTTAATGTAAAGCGAATCCTTCTGTGCTCTGAGCAAGAAGGCTCGTCGGATACGTGCCAGTTTGTGATAAAGTTTGTCGCATTTTCTGTTGTAAGGGTTAGGTCTATGATTGTTTGTCCTCGGACTGTGACCCAAGTGGGTTCAGCACCACGGTTAACAATGTTAAGGTTAGTAGAGAATGTGGTGCGTCGCTGCCCCAGAGTGGGTGGTGAGCGTTTGAGTCGGTGCAGATGATCAGGTCTAGGTTGGCGCGCTCTAAGTGTTGTACCAGGTCGGTCATCTCTTTTGGTGGGCAGTTTGCGTCCTCGCCTGGCATGTATACCGAAGCCAATACAACATCTGGAACGTCGCCTTCGGTCTGGAGCCTGACAGCTGTCAGGTCTCTGGAACAGAACTGAGTGAGTGGTGTGGTAGGAATTCCATTGGGTATGTACGCGCAGGTTCTTGGTTTATCTGAATTGTGTGTGTTGAGGATTAGCTTACCTCCGATGTTGCCGGGAACAAAAAAAAAAAAAAAAAGGTCGAAGGCTCCTGGTGGGCTAACATCAACCATTGCGCCTCTGCTCAGGATCTGTTGCTCCAGAGCATGGCGCAGTGGTCGATTGACATCGCCGTGGTTGCTGAGCTGTACTTTGTCCCGCCCAGACCGAACGTCACCCGACGAGCTGGCGGGTGACACGAACGTGTACGAGTGTTACCTGTGTCGTCGTCTGACGCGACGCACAGTTGATGCGAACGAAAAGATAGACTGAAATAAATGAACGAGAGACACATTTGAATGACTACTGAATGAATGATAAGGTTATTTACCGAAATGAAGTAGTTAATTTCCTTTAATCGTTCGCTAACTACCCATGTCTAATCGTTATCGCGCTCACGCTAACTCGGAACGGGTGTAATCACGCTCAAATCTCTTATATTATGTAGTGTATAATCTATGCTCAAATCGAATACAGCCCAATTCGGAATGCGGCCCAAATAACCTCACATTGTGCCTCACTTGTCAAAATAATGCATGAGTGATGAGAAAAAAGTTATTAATATGATATCTGCTACCCGGTTATTTGTGGGGAATCTCCCAGAAAACACTGAAGCAAATGATCTACAGTTGGCTTTTTCTGTTTTTGGTGAAATAACAAACTTGGACCTAAAATCAAAGCCCGGAGATGGTAATGAAAATAAAAAGTTTGCCTTCGTATCGCTCTCTGCCGCTAACGTGAATGTCGAATCATGTAAGTTCAAATTGCTCTATAATGCTGTTGAAATTTTTATTATTGACGCCCCATTAATAAAACTTGGCGCCTCAATAATAAAAACTCCCCAAAATTCTAACCTTTATTATTTAATATCTGCCTAACTTAACAACGTTGCATAGCCTCGCAGGTACAAATAAATTTCACAGAATATCCTTACCATGAGCTTATTATTACCAAGCTTTCCTATATTACCTTTCAAAAACCATGAGTTTCTTCTCATGACCTTCCACAGTTCTATTGAAAAATACAATAGACAGCACTTTAATTTATTTCACGATCTTTCAGGCATTAAACATTTCTCTAATGAAGATTTTAAAGGTAATAGACTGTATGTAACTAGAGCTAGAGAGAGCTTCTTGGAAAGATTGCAAAGGGAACGAGAACTGGCACGGACAAAAGAAGCTGAAAAGGTTAAATATTTTATATCCTCTTTTATCAAAATGAAATTTAAAAATTATTATAATTATGTTGTAGTTTGTAGCCCTAACCCTTCTGGGATTACAGGCGTGATGTTGTGTTATGTGTTATGATTACAGAATAACTTCCAGAACGCCCAAGAAGAAAATTTACCCAAACAAATCCCATCTATAAAATTAAGTGATAAGTTGAATCCAAGGAAAAGGCAAATTGAACAGAATCATGACTATAACCATAAAACAAGAAAACATTTTGGTGAAGATAATATCACTGATGATGGTTCTAATTTCACAAATGATCAAAAGCACAAAACAAAAGCTTATCTTAGAGGTGACAGACAGAATGCTGAAGTACCTAGTAATTATCCAGCTGATGGCGCTTCTAATAGCAGAAACTTGTTGATTGTAACTGAAGCAGATAAAAAGAAGCACGAAGCAGAAAAGAAGAGACAAGAGTCCATGAAAAAAAAAAGACAAGAATTTAAAGAAAAGAAAATGATAATCAAATCTGGTTTAACCAGTGTTGTAAGTATTTGAATATTTTGCAGATGAATTACAAAATCAAGCAACAAATAATATGTAATCAATGACGGAGGTTAACTTTTTCAAATGGCAAGAAATATAATTGACACATTGAATTGTTACAGGATAAAGTACAAAATAAAAAGGTAATATTTTCGGATTATGAGGATGATTTACCAAAAATAACAAGTCCTAACAATAAAGCAAATATGCAAAACAACCATAACAGTCTGTTTGATGATGATGCTGATGAATCTGATGATGAACTAAACTTTGAAGTCAAAAAACAATATGAAGGCAAAAAAGGCCAGAAGGTAAACAACATGCTTCAATGATTTTAATGCAGCTCCTATTACTATTATTATTTTAATTTGAAGTATATCTTAACATGTAAGATTAAAATATTAGGTTTTAGATTTGCAATCAAGATACAAATCTGATAAACGTTTCACCTTAGATGAAAGGTTCATTGATGATGATGAAGAAGAAACTAATAATGAGAAAAATTACAATAATGAAGAAGTTGAATTAGGAACTGCAGATGAAAAGGCTAAACAAATGAATATACTACAAGATGTACTTGGTGTTACTTTCAAACAACGGTACACAGAAAATGATAGCAAAAAAAGCAAGTAAGTGAAACAATATTGATGATCATCTTTCTAGCATATCTTACCATTTTGTGAGAAAGGAGTTGATAATTTTACAAACTTAAACTTAAACCTATGAGTTTAATTTGCAGACCAAAACTAGGGATGTTAAGGTTTGATCCCTTACAACCTGACCATGCTAAATTTTTGGCACCAGTTGAAACCAAACCAGAACCATCTAAGAAGTCAAAACAAAAAGCTAAAGAAAAGCAGGAAGAAGTAAAAGAACTACAACAGCCTGAAGGACCAAAAATTGAAGTTTCAAAAGAACAATTTTACAAAGTCAGTGATGCATTAAAAGAAGCCATTGCACAACCCAGTACTTTTAGTTTGAGAAGTTTGTTTGGAAACAAAGAAAATGATGATGACGGTTTGTAGTATATTTTAGAAACTACTTTGTGGCCTATGATCTAAGAAGTATTATTTTACTTAATTGTAACTTGCCTTTGTCCCAGGTCCCCAAGAACAAGAAACTGACTACATACCGCTTGAAGCACCAAAAGCAAAGAAAGTAAAAAATCCTCTAGCTCTTAAAGAAAAGAATCCATTTGTTTATGATTCATCTGATTCAGAAACTGAGGAAGCAGATAAACTAGAGGTTAAAGCAGAGCAGCAACCAGCACTGGCCACTGAAACTAAAGCTGTGTGGAAAGAAAACTTGTTCTTCTCCAAATTTGATCAGCGTCTCAAAGGTAGTTACAAAATATTGACAAAATTTACCTTTCATGTGTGTGTTTATAAATCATAATACTCTTACATAACATTTTTCATCAATTTGCTTTCAGAGGGCTTAGCTTTCTTCAGTAAAGCTCCAGTGACCGAAATACAAAAGGAAAGAAGAGAATTGAAGTCTTTGATGAAGAAAAGAATTTATAACAAGGACAGAAAGAATCAAATGTTCAAAAAGAAAATAGGAGGCAAGAAAAAATCTATGAAAAAACCTTATAAAAATAAAAGTTAATTTTGTCCCATTTTTCCCTAAAGAAAGTTTACAAAATTAAATATTAATGCTGTACAAATGTGTTTTAATTTAGTATTAGGAACCGTAGGGCGAATTTCACATAAGAAACTGAACGCAATCAGATAATAAGAGCTGTCAGTCAGTATCATTATATTCTGTGGAACATTGACAGTGACAGCTCTTGAGCACAGTATAATTAATGTGCTGATGCTGTTCAGTTTCATTGGTGAAATTTGCACTTACGTTTGCTTCTGTATGTTGGAAGGGACTGCTAGCAGTTTGTAGTTCCTACACTTGATACGGGTAATAGTGGTATACTGGGTGTTACTGTTGATTAAGTAACTTGTGAATTAAAGTCCTAATCGTCCCCCAAAAGAATTTTGCATGTCAGTAATCTAAATGTCTGTGACCAATTACATGATAGTAATCAAAATGATTATTGGAACAAAGTATAATACATATGTAGCAGGTGAATCAGTTATTTAAAAAATCATTGACTATGAACACTTTTTATTCCAACTGTTTGAATCAATTTTTTACAAACTAACGCTTCTTCCATGTAGGCTTCTTCCTGGCTCCAGGTTGACCTGGCTTCTTACGTTCACGTCTCCTAAAATCTCTTGTCAGTAAACCAGCTACTTGCATTTTCTGTAAAGTTTCTGCATCCACAAAACTGCGCAGACCCCAAGCAATGCCCCATCTTATCGCCCCTGATTGACAAACTAACGCTTCTTCCATGTAGGCTTCTTCCTGGCTCCAGGTTGACCTGGCTTCTTACGTTCACGTCTCCTAAAATCTCTTGTCAGTAAACCAGCTACTTGCATTTTCTGTAAAGTTTCTGCATCCACAAAACTGCGCAGACCCCAAGCAATGCCCCATCTTATCGCCCCTGATTGCCCAGAAGGACCTCCCCCTTCAATGTTACACTCAACATCAACACGGTCTTGCATACCAGTGAATATCAATGGAAACATGACTTGTTCTCTAGACTGAACATCCTCAAAGTAAGTCAAATCTTTACCATTGATTGTGATCTTGCCAGTCCCAGGAGCTCTAACAGTAACATCACCTCTAGCTTTCTTTCTCAAACATTCATATGTAGTAATAAAAGCTCGTCCTTCAGCATCATAACCAGGCTTGGGAATTTCTAGGGCAAATTTTTGTGAAGAAAGAGGTTTCCTATACTTCTCAATAAATTCCTTTACTTTGTAAGAATGTGGCAATGAAGCAAGCCTCTCCATAACTAGTTTGAAGTTATTATATTCTAAATCAGTTATGGTTTCCACTAATACTTGTTCTAGTTGCTCCTTTGTCAACCAAACACTAGTGTTTAAGTTTAGACTTCCATTGGGATCAGCTGTAGCTTTTTTCCTGATTATTTTATCTTGAAAACTGTACAATTGTTGAATGTTTTCAGCAGCATCATACATAAGCTTAAAGAAACTGGGCTTTCCTGTATAGAACAAGAAATGATGCGGTCTGCCTGCTTCATCAAATTCAGCTGCTTTTCGTGCCGGAAATACTTCTTCTGGTGATTTCATAAGGGGTCGTGCAGCTGGATCGTAAATGCCGCTGGGAAACAAATATTCGATAGCACGGTCTACATCCTTTTGGGTAAAAGTTTCAGGATCTTCACCCATCATATTAGCAAGATGTCGCTTACCAATATTATATTCGAACTGTTGTCTTTTCATGAATTCATCATGCTCTTGAGATCTATCCAAGTAAGCTTTCATGGCTTTACTGATCTTTTTCTTCTTGCTTAAAGTTTCCCAATCTGTTAGGTTTTTAAGGACATTTTCGGAACTTGTAGTGGTCACTTTCGTGCTATAATTGAAAACATTCCGCACAATCGGGTTTCTAAACTTGACAAAAAAAGATTTAGTGTGTGGAAGAAGTTGTTTTACTAGAGACATTTTCATACTACTATAATACATTCAATATACTATCTTTTCATCTTTCTTTTAATTTCCGTGAATGGAATATCAATATAACCTGTAATCGGAAATCACTGAGAATAACCCAAAGAATATATCGGTACTCTTTATCGGAATAACCTAAAAAAAAATTTAGACTTTTGACATGACATTTTCTGCCACAGACTGACTTTTTTTTTTTTTTTTAATGTATATGGCATGGCTACGAGGCCTTTATGCCAACACAGACTGACTTGAAGTGCGTATACTTTAGGGGTGAGGCGTATTTATCGTAACAGATAGAAATAACAGATGTTTAAAAATAACAAATAACAATTGTTCCTACCAATATAGCTTATCTGTTACTAAAAATATCGGCTGTTATTTCAATAAATAAGTCCACCCACACAGACTGTTACCACGGCTGTTATTTTCATACACACTCACACAAAGGAAGGAAAATAACAGGGTTATCAATTTTTCTCTCCCTCATCAAAGAATGACCCTTGCTAAAAGAAGAAACACCTATTTTTATTTCGAAATAAGTTTACTTCTCACTCTTACTAAAGCGGTTCAACTGCGCTTAAAAGAGAAGCACTTAGTATTTATTATCCCTAAAATATAGTTGGTGGTCTAACAAGAACGATCATTTTCAAAAATGTAACTCCTAAATTAGGCCGTGTTACTTGTTACCTGACCTGATACTGACCAGTATAAAAAATGAAATAAAATTTTATTAAATTTTCTTTATGGCAATTTGTGATGCAACCAAAACAAAATTTAAATGTGTTTTTGAGCGGGAAACTCAAAAAGGCGGTTCGTTTAAAAAAACCTCCGAAAGAACATCGGCCAAATTTGTATAGACGCTGGACCTGACTTTTATTTTGAGTGTCCAGAAACCAATTATAGTGAGATTGGATTGTTTTTATGTAGTTATCACCATACTGTTCGAAAATATAATCTAAATGGCCAAGATATTTTAATAATGGAAAAAATATATTTGAGGTTAGAATCACTAAATAAGTCGATTTAATGCTAGGCAGACGACATACAGTTTCAGTATTTTAGCGATAAGCGAAGAGTGTAATTAGCGATCTCATTTCGTACTTGTTTATTTATTTCGATTTCATTCAGATCAATCAAAACGCACTAATACCTACAGAGAAAAAAAGGGCTTTTTAAAGCTTTTTAATGCCCACCATGACTGATTTCAATTCTGACTGAACAGAGATTTAGTCGCAGATACAGTCTTTAGTCTGCATTGTCACTGGGTAAACGAATGAAAAAAGACAAGAATCCAATTCATAATGAAAACTTGTTGTTTTGATTAATTTTTATTTTTAGAATTTAATTACATGAATAACTTTTAAGAAAAACGTGAATAGTAATAATCTTTGAGTACTAGGTCATTTCATAAGCCAAAAGAATCGTCAATAGGGTGCGTTTTGAACATGCTATTCAAAAAAATTCAACGAAATTACTTAAACAAGAAAAAATGTATATCTTTTTTTTCTGGCTTCATAATGAGATATTTCTTATGTTTTATGAGTATTTGAAAAATAACGGATTTTTTTATATAAATGGCATAACGGGACGCCACAGACTCATCGTCAGGTACGATTTGGCCATCCTCCTTTTAATTAAAATAATTAGAATATATTGATACTTTTTGCGAAAAGCTAATTGAAAGACACCATTTGGATGGATGGTGATGAAGATGAGGGTTCAGGTGGACCCAATTCAAAAAGAGCGGCTAAGCGGCATCTTGATCCTGAGCAGCAACAGGAAAGTCATTTTGCTCCTTTTTTCAAACCAAATTATATAAGGCAATAACCTGAGCATGCAGTAAATACAGAATTTAAAGTATATGTTGAATCCCTGGACAAAAATGAACGATTTGGAAACAAAAGTCCGATCTATCTCAATCATATATTTACAACAGAAATAAAGGGTGTGGTGACCCTACAAAGAGTCAATGCAACGAAGATTGTTGTAGTATTTAAACTGGCCAATACTGCCAACAACTTCATGGCGAACACTGCGTTTTTGGCCAAATGTAATTTAAAGGCATTTATACCAGCGGCTCAAATCGAAAAAACAGGAGTGATAAGATTTGTTCCGACTAACATCTCAACAAAGGAACTGTACTCAAAACTTTCATCTAACTCCGAAATCATCGCTGTTCGTCGTTTCTCGAAGAAAGTGGGGACACAACGAGTTCCTCTACAGACTGTTAGCTTGACTTTTCTCTCCAATAATCTACCGGAAAATGTACAATATGATCTTTTCTCATATAGGGTTTTTGATTATATTCCGCCGCTGCAGCAATGCTACCGGTGTTTTAAGTTTAATCATTCAGCAAAAGTATGTAACGGTAAGCAACGGTGTAGTTGCTGCGCCGGAGACCACCTTTATACGGAATGCGATAAAAGTAATGAGCTTTGCTGCGCCAACTGCAGGGGACCACATGTGGCCGTTTCAAGATCTTGTCCTATCAAAATTCAAAAAATGTTAGAATAACGAAACAAAATTACCTACTCTAGTGTCGTTGACACCAAAAAATACGAAACAAATTTTTCCAACAATATCCGAAAATGTAAATAAAAACGTGTTGTAAATAACAATTCAATTAAAACTACATTTGTTAATAAAAATGTACAAAATGTAAATAAAACTATAAAAAAACTAAATGATAAAATTACTCCTAATAATAATAATGTTCCTGTAGTTCCTATTGCACAGGCTCCTCAAGTTAATTTAAGAGACCAATTATTAAATAATTCAGATCTAAACTCAGCAATTATTCGTACTATTCTTGAAATTAGTAATAAGGGTGATGAGACTAGACTTAATAGCAAAACTGTTAGCGACATGCTACTTAAAAACCTTACTTAAACTTATGGATATAAATTACACCTCATCACAGTCACAATTACGCATAACACAGTTTAATATACAAAGTGCACATAATAAAAAACCCTTACAATTTTTTTATTTAAACATGAAAATATTGACATTTGTCTCTTAAATGAGACATGATTTAAAGATAATAGTTTACTAATAAATGATTTAATATTCCTGGATACAATTTACATTTTCGTAATGCAAGCAATAACCATGGAGGCGTAGCAATATTAGTCCGCCCTTTTTTAAAATATAAACAGTTGGATATTCAGTTTTATGAAGATTTACAAAGTATAGCTATATTGTTAACTACAAGACATGGTCTTCTTTCTATTTTATGTGTGTATTCCCCACCTACAAGTGGACATATTAGAATGAATAGATTACGAAACTTAATCAATGCATTGCCTCCTCCTGTTTTCATCAGTGGTGATTTTAATGCACATCTTATAGCCTTTGGTTGCGTAGCCACAAAAGGATGTGGACAGCAACTTTATGACATAATTGATGACTCTAATTTATGCCAGATCATTAAGACCCATTACAAACATATAACATTTTCTGTGATCAACTTAAATCTTTAAAAGATGCATGTATTCCTAAGTTTGTTCGAACATCTAATTACAAAAGTAAACTTCCCAGTTCCATGGTGGAACGATAAATGCAAACAGAGTGTTATTAATTCTTATGAAGCACTAAAATACTATAAGAAAAATCCCAGTATTGAAAATTTTATTAATTACAAGAGGTTAAATGCTATTAAGAAAAGGACAATTGCTGAGGAAAAGAAAAATGGATGGAACAGTTTGTGTAATAGTTTCAATAGGACAACTCCCATTAGCAAAATTTGGAATCAAATTAAAATGTTATAACATAGTAGAAAGGTTAATAATAGGTCTTATTCAGATACATCCATTGATTCGTTTTTAGATAAATTATCAGATTAGGGGTTAGAAGTCCCCAACTTAGAAACTTATTTTAGTATTAATAATGATAATGAAAATACGAAATTTCTCTTAGCAAAGTTTTCGTTCCAGGAATTTTCTGCTTCTTTGAATTCACGAAAAAATTACAACACATGGTCTAGATCAGTCTTTCCCAACGTGGGCGATAACGCCCCCTTGTGGGCGCTGCAGGCCTAAAGGGGGGCGGTAAGAGACCCAGAAAAAAAAGGGGGCATTGTGTAGGGCTTTGGGGTCGATTTATAATTTCATCTACCTAGCTAGGAAGACTCTTAGACACCAACTGAGCTCTCGACTCTCGACTACATCTTGTGAACATCAACTAATATTAATTAAGATATAGCTCAAACTCGGTTCGATATAAAAGACCGCGGGCAATCATGTTTTAACAAGTTTTTGTTAAATAATCCGAATTGTACATTCCTATACCAATCGGCTGGTTCTATAATACTTGTTCTTGCTTGTCGAGTACGATTGGGCGTCGAATGAGATAAACGAGTTTATGCACGTTTGTCTTATTCCTGTTGGTGCGTGCTGCTTATGCAATCCTATATAAACGACGTAAATTTATTTTATTTTCATTTGCGGTTTCGCGCATAATAGATAAGCAGTACTTGATTTCAACACTTACGTATTTCTTAAAACAAAACAATGTCGGAAGTAAAAAAGAAGAGACGGCAATATCTGCAGAATATATTTAATTCGGATTTATTGAAAATCCCACAAACCCGTCGTCGCCTTTGTGTCTTCTATGTCTAAAAACATTTTCGGACGAAGCAATGAAGCCTTCAAGACTGCAATATCATTTGAATAAAATGCATCCAGTTATGACAGAAAAGAATGTAGCATATTTTCAAGACCTAGAGAAGAAGCATAATACTCAGCCAAGTGTATCAAAACGATTTTCGGCGGCTGCTAAGCAAGATGACGACGGACTTCGAGCTTCGTACAATATCTCTTTGTTAATTGCTCAAAAAGGCAAACCACACAACATCGGAGAAGAGTTAATTTTGCGAGCAATAAAGGAAGTAATAACTACTGTGCTTCATAAACCGGCCGCGGATATTATCCGAAAAATTCCTTTGAGTAATAATTCTGTGCAAAGACGAATTGATGAAATGGCTGAGGACTAGTCAATTCTCAATTCAGCTCGATGAGTCCACTTTACCAACTAATGAAGCGTTGTTGCTATCTTACGTGAGGTTTATTAAAGATGAGAAAATACGTGAAGAACTATTGTTTGCCAGAAATTTGGAGACAGATACAAAAGGCGAAACCATATTCAATACATTGGAAAAGCTTTGTGAAGAGAAAGAGATTCCTTTGAAAAATATTATATCAGTTGCTACGGATGGCGCTCCGCCTATGACAGGGCGCCATAAAGGCTTCATAGCATACTTAAAGAATAAAATTCCAGATGTCCTTGCTATACATTGCGTTATTCATAGACAACATTTGGTTGCTAGAAACTTAAGTGAACGACTATTTCAATCACTGCAATATGTCATCAAAGCAGTCAATAAAATCCGTAGCAGCTCTTTGAATGATAGATTATTTCATCAGCTTTGTGTTACTAATGACGAAGATTTCAACCGTTTGTTGCTTCATACTGAAGTTCGTTGGCTGTCAAGAGGCAATTGTCTGATTCGATTTTACAACCTGTTTGACTCTATGATAGAGTTCTTGGAAACTAAAGATACAGAACTGTGCAACAAGCTCATAACATCAAAGAATGATATAGCTTACATGACAGACCTGTATAAAATGTTCAACGACATGAACCTCCAACTGCAAGGCGATGAACTAAATTTAATTAAAACAAAAAATGTCGTTGCTGCTTTCGCAGCCAAACTGCTTCTGCACAAAAAGAATATGAGCAGACGTGAGTTTCACAATTTTCCGAATTTATCAGTATACTGCAGTAACGACGACTTGTTTGCCTACTGCCAACATTTGGAAAACCTCCACATTGACTTCACCGAACGATACCAGGACATTTTAAACTTGGAAATACCAGACTGGGTGTTGGATCCGTTTTCAAATGTCAACACAGCAATGTCACCTCAGCTGGAAGAAGAACTTATAGAATTGACAACAAACGAATAAATAAAAATCAAGTTCAAAAATGGATATCAAGAATTTTGGCTACAAAAACCGATCCCGCAATTGTACCCTGGATTGTGGTCAATTGCTCAACGATTTTTGATAGCATTCCCATCGTCATATTTGTGTGAACGTGGATTTAGTGCTGTGGCAACGCTGCTTACTAAAAAGAGAAATCGTTTGCGTGTTACCGAACGTAGCGACTTGCGGCTGTTTTTGAGTAAATTGGAACCTGATATCAACAAACTTATTGAACAGCATCAGATTCAACCTTCACATTAGTTTTTATATAAGAATTGATTATGTTTGTTTTATTTTCAATAAAAGATACTCTGTCCGAATACTATAAATTTGCGTTTCAATAATCAGTTATAAGTACTTAGCGGTCTTTAAGTATGTTTAAAAAGGGGGGCGTTAAAAAATAATTTATTCTTAAAGTGGGCAGTAGACAAAAAAAGGTTGGGAACCCCTGGTCTAGATGGATTTCCTTACATTTTAATAAAAAAGCATCTCTCAATTCAAAAACTTTTTTTACCTTAACAATCTATGGATTAATCAGATTATTATAGAGTCATGGAAAACACAAAGTGTGATACCAGTTTTAAAGGCAGATAAACCTCCAGATAGCGCAAATTCCTACCGTCCTATTTCACTGTCATCCTGTCTAGGCAAATTACTAGAAAACATGATAAAAACTCGACTTGATTGGTTTGTTGAGCACCATGGCATAATACCAAATGTACAATATGGCTTCAGACGAGGGCGAAGTTGTGCAGACAGCTTTTTATCACTTGTCTCCGATCTGAAATATGCAAAAAATGAAAAAAATAGTGTGATATGTACTTTTTTAGATGTACAAGGGGCATTTGATAGCGTACAACCAGGTATTTTAGTTAAAATTCCATCACAACTTGGCATTCCCGGACTCTTATGTAAATGGATATTTAACTTTTTAAATAACAGAACTTTATATGTTAGACATAATAATATTATTTATGGACCTAGATCTGCATCAAAAGGCACAATGCAGGGCGCAGTATTGTCCCCTCTATTGTATAATCTTTACTGTAGTGAAATTTGTAAATATGTAAATAATCCAAATGTAAATATTCTCCAATTTGCTGATGATCTTGTTTTATAATGTACAAATAGAAATATTGACCAAGCTGCATGTACTTTGAATGATTCTCTGAAGGAATTACAAATTTAAAATACATTGGACCTCAAAATCAATACTAGTAAAAGTAGAGTTGTAATTTACATTGGTAAGTAGAGTTGTAATTTACATTGGTAGGTTAGGTTAGGTTAGGTTAGGTTAGGTTAGGTTAGGTTAGGTTTTTTTTTATTTTTTTTTTTATTTTTATTATGGGCAGGAGTGGGAAATCCTCATGGACGCCCAGACTGCCTCACTTATGAGCCAGTCTGGGCAGTGCCGGACTCTTACCGGCTAAAACCACACTCCTGCCTTTGCTCAGTGTCCCTCTGACATAATCAGAGCCCTTAGTAGGCATTGTTCATAGTGTTTTCCATTTTACATAATTAATAACTAATTAACTTATTTATCTTTATTACTTTTGTATTTTGCTTTTATGTGTTTTACTTTTGAGCTTGCACTTATTCCAATAGTATTTTTATCTACAACTTTATCTACTCTATATAATTCTATGGCTATCCTAATATATATACAATATATCATATAGACATATTTTATTATTCTAGTTTTATATTTAATCTATAAATTTTTACTTCAAATTTTAAACAATGATGTCTTTGCTGACTTTTTATAATTCCTGGCAGTCTCACAGCTGTTTTTCTCAACCTATTTATGACTGGTGATTTGTCCTGCTCCTTACTGAGGCATTTCTGGCTCTTAACCTGTGCTTGTTTTTGTTTCAGGTACTGCTTGACTGGTGCAGCGCTTTGATGGCGGCGTCTCCTGGTGATAACCTTCCTATTTACATCACCGAGCTCGTTTGACCATCTCATTATCATGGGTATGTAATTTACTAAGGTTGTGTTATCAATACTAATGTTTTCTGTTTTACTACTACCTAAATGCATTTTATTGTTAATTTTTTGATGTACTATAAAATTTACATACGTTTCTGCTATTAATTGTGCCAATTTCTTATGAAATTGGCTGCAATTCGCTTTTTTTACGTTGTAAACTTCGATTCTAATAGTAAATGTCTTTTTGGTTTTTTGAGTTTTAATTTTGAAGTCCGAGCTCGTGTTTCCTTCCGCATTCATCTCATATACTGCACTGGTGTAAGGGCCGGTTATAGCCTTACTGCTATCGTTCCTATATCTGGGCGTGGCTAATTGCATTTTAGCAATACGCCACTGACTGGCGCGCCAATGCGTCCCATTTCACACGTACCGGGCACTCAATGTCGAAGGCGTTGTGGTCGGTCCTGTCCAGCTTCGCCGACAAGCAGTTGTGACACTTAGGTGCCTCCGCCGCCAGCCGTGACGGGCAATCCGTTCTCATGTGGGGGTCACCGCAGTGGATGCAGAGGTCGGCGGGCTGCGTGCACAATTTTCGGCTGTGGCCAAAGCGCAGACAGCGAGTACACTGCACCAGTGGAGACTGGTCCTGCACTCGTACCCGCTGTAGGTCAATGTGCACGCGACCCGCGATAGTAAGCCTCTGCCATACTGTAGGGGACACCTGCAGAATGACGTGGCACATGTGGGGGTTCCTCGTCCTACGACGGTACTTCACCCCCAACCTCAAATCCTCCGCAGGTACATCCCCGATCAGGTGGGTGTTCTGTCGTTGCAGGGCCTGGGTAACCTCCACATCAGAGTGGCAAGAGAGGACGTCCTTAATTATAACAAGCGGGTCCTTGTTTCTAACCTCCTCTACGACCAAACCACCTGTTTTCCTAATCCGTTCGGTCACCTTCGTAAGCTCTTCCCTCGACCTAAAGCCGACCACCACCTTCTGGTCCCTCGCCTTGCGCAGCCGTTCCACCCTAGTGCCTTCGTTTCTGGCATCGACCGCCGTCCTAAGCTTCTCAAGAACCTCTTCACCGGTGTCCTGATCATTGACGGATGATACGAGCACCGAGTGAAGGGGTCCTTGGACGTGATGCTTCGGGCCGGCGGCCATCTCTGCGAAAGTTGGGCTTTGGCCTGCGACGTAGCGAGGGGCCTGCTGGAGATGCTCCGACAGAGCCCGAGTATGTTGTTGGCACTCCTGCAATGCCTGTTTGTGCTCTTTAAGGTCTTCCACTAGACACTTCATGAGCTCCGTCGGTTCATCCGCGGTCGGCCTGAGCTCCTTTATGGTTGCCACTTTCTCTCCCTCGTCAGCTGCTCTTCCTTTTTCACCTTCTGCCTCTTTTACCAGCTGGTAAAGTCGCTCAACCGCTTTCGTTATCTCGTCCTTAATCTCTTTTTTGAGATTTCTAGAGCTCAGAAGTTGCATCTTCGCCTTTTGTAGACAAGCTTTTGCCTCCGTGGTTCGATTTATGTACCTCACGGGCTGCACTTCTCGCGGTGAGCTCTCTTCAGTACCCTGCGGCTGCTTTGTTCCATCCAACTTGTTCTGATGGGCGATCGTTGCTTTGGACTTTAGTTTAGGGGGGGTAGATAACGGGGTCTTTTTCGGAGGCGTTGGTGTTTTGAGAGGCTCTCCAGATTGCGGTCGGTCGGCCTCCCATTCCCCAATACTACGCCTTACCGACGGGCCAGCATGCGCCATTAGTGGCCTCCCGGTATCCAACCTCTCCTCAGAAACCTTCGTCTTTTTAATGGGTGTCCTGATTCCGGACATCATGATGAGATTTCAAAAAGGAACTGCGAAACGACTCAGTTATGTGGGGACACGAGAATCTATACCAGATCCCTTTAAAGGGGGGATCAGTCAGTAAAATAAAATTGTACGTATAATCAAAATGAAAATATATAAAATAAAACGAGACCTATAGCAAGGACTCAGTCAGGTCAATTAATAATAAGTCAATTTGCTTTGAGGTGACGATAATATGTCCTCACGACCGTCAATTGTCTTATTTTCGCTAGAAGAGCTAAAAATCGAAAAATATTTTCTGACAAAATCTGAGAAGTTTACCTGGCCAGTGAGGACAGGGAGGGTGGGAGGGAGGGCAATTTTTTGAAGTTTTATATGGGCTAGGCGCACGTGCGAGGTGTCAAAAGACGCGTCTCCGCGCGAGCTAGCTATCTGTGGTGTTACTGAAAATTTTCCTGAACAAAAAATTTGAAATTTGGTCAAAAAACGTGTTTTTCGACTGAAAAATGAGTAAAAACCTGGAATTACGACTACCAAACAGGACTCTAATACGCGGAACGCGCACCAGAACACAGGTAAGGCAGGTAAGTAGCTATTAAAATTAAGACAAAATAGATTTTGATGAAAATGTTGATATAAAAATTTAATTAGTTTTTCTTGAAGAAAAATATGTTAAAATTTTTACAAGTCGATGAACGAAAAAATTTTTTCGCGTCTAAGTCAATTTAAAACAGTCAGATAGTAGGACAGAGCCTAGTTAAGATCAAAAACGCTGAAAACAGCTTCAAAATGCGTCACCTGGATGCAAAGTTATAACGGTTAGGTTAGGTTAGGTTGGGGTCCCCCCCAATGGGTTCCCGCATTGACGAGGCGGGGGGGCTCAGTAGCCGTGGTTTGGACCCCACGGTGAAGCTAAGAGGAACCCGAGGAGGGGCCGCTCGTCAGGGCTTTAGTAGACAAGCCGACGACGTAGCGGCCAAGGTTGCGGTGTTGTAGGGCGACATCGCAACTGTGGTGGGGCCGCGGCGGGAGAGGAGTGCCGGTATTGCGGTGCGCCGCTCTCCCTACCTTCCGCGGCCTTAACGGGGTCGCCACCGTACGATGGCTGACGCGGTGGGGCCGCAGGGGAAGAGGAGTGACGGTATGTCGTTTGCCGCTCTCCCTATCCTCTGCGGCCGAAAAATGGTAGGCGACGGGGCCATTCATCAGACCCGTCGCAAGGGGCAAGGGGTTGGTCGTAGGCTGAGGGCGAACAACGCCCTCTTCCAGCCCCTCTAAATGGGTCCAGGGACGGCGGACTCGGGGACGTCCACCGCCCCCCATACATCAGGACCCGAGGTGGCGGCGCGTAGTGTTCCACGCGCGCCCCTCTTAGACGTTGCGGGGGGAGTCTAACACCTCACTCCCCCTCCCAACACGAGGAGGCCCGCCGAGGCAGGCCAGCACCAGCCGGGGTTGTGGAAGAATAATGTGTTCCCGCGACCCCGGCGTAGGTGTGAGATGGAACACCGGGGTGGTTTTTAGTCAGTAAGAGTCTGACAGACCCCTCCGCCCGCCCCAGGGCGGAGGACATCCATGAGGATTTTCCACCCCGGGAACAAAAAAAAAAAAAAGGTTAGGTTGGGGTGCGTGCAGAAAACCTCCTCGTGTGCCTGATAGCTGCTAATCCCTTACGGATACGTTCGAGGGGAATAGCAGTTGTCGGGCCGGTGCACCCTGGGCATGGACAATATTCTCTTTTGAAAAAAGGGTTTGGGGGTTTTTTCGGAGAGTGTATTGTATGTGGCGAATTTCTGCGGGGGGGGGGAGCAGTAGGCTCCATAATGTTCTTCCACGTGTCCCTCTGATTAGCAGAGGGCACAGTGGAGAAACAAGGGAGGTGGGTTGCTCCTGATCGATCGACAATCGTCGATTGACACTGGATGCAACCCTGCCACAATGGTGCAGGCGTACCAACGTGGCTGGCGTTTCTCCCTCAAGAGACATCTTGGGGAGAGATCTTTCGGCGGGTTCGCTGAGTCGGGTTGGCCGGACAGCGAACAGAGGCATGTTTAATGCCGCCGTCGGGGGTTTGGCTTTACTGCCTGGCCCAGAGGAAGGCTACCTCTAAGATAAAAAACCACCCAATCCTAAACTCTGAGGCGCGGTGAGAGGATGAATGGCTGGAGGGAGTCCAGTTGCGAGCGCTTCCCCTGTAGAGCACCTGCCGCACTCTGCAGTATGTAGGCTTACTGGGCATCTAGGCTCTACCCGGTGGACATTTTGTACCTATATTAACTCGTGGGAATAACTATGGAAAATAAACAAATTAATAAAAACAAACAAGAGGAACAACAACAATTAAAAAACTTGCCGATCGTGTTGATCGAGCAGATGGCAGTGGGTGCGGTGTCAGATTCTGACACTGCATCCGAGAGGATGAGTGTGGTGAGCGTGGCGAGCGTAAGCTCAAAGCGCTCACTGGCAGAAAAAGAGGTGGAGAGTGATGAAGGACATACTCCAAAATTTTGGAAGGCGGACCTCTCCTCTAGTGAGGAAAACCTATCGGCACCCTTGGGGCCAGCAGGCAGAAGAGGGCGAGGTCGCGCAAAGAACGGCACGTCAGCTTCTTCGACGTCACGCGACGCTCAGGGTCGCTTTCTGAAGCGCCCCGACACGCCGGTTCCTGTGGAGCCCGTCTCCGAGCCCGTGGTGGAGGACCAAAGCGGAGGCTCGACTACGTCCCTGTTGGGTTCCAACAGAGCTGAGGCGAGTGCTGCTAAGAGGGCCCAGCAAAAGACTGTCGCGGCTGACGAGGTCACAGAGTTGGCTCGACAGGCCCGAGAGCGGCGCTCTGCTCGCATGGCAGCCGGGGAAAGCGTGACGGGGGTGGCGCTCAGTCGCCAGGTTTTGGACGGTGTGGATGTCGTCCTGAAGGTGGCCACCAAATCTGGCAACCTGAAGGGCACATTCACGCGTGCTTTAAAGGAGGCGGCTGAGGGGATAAAGGAGGCGGTTGAGGTCCTCCTTAATCGCACGAGTACGGAGGAGACGGCGAAGTTATGGGAGGAGAATAGCCGTCTCCGATCCGAGTTGGAGGACCTCAAGCGGCAGTTCGCCGCACAGAGGGTATTACCCGCTGCCAACAGCACCTCTTCCGTCACGGCCCGGTTGTCGGCTCCATCGCCGGTCCCATCGTCGACACCTGCACTTGCGGATGCGGAGATAGAGAAGATTGCGCGCATCTGCATGATGCAGTGTGGACAGATGGTGGGTGCCCGCATGGAGGCCATCGAGGAGAGGCTCCTTCCGGCGGTGAATCTCCGCCCACCGCTCGCTGCGGACAAGCGCAAGGAGGGGCCCTCAAAGCAGGGGCCAACAACCGCGCCGGTTCAGACGAGTGAACCAAGGCCACCAAGCTGAGGGAGGTCCTCGACCCGGAGGACGTCCGGGTGTCCAGGCCCATGAAGACCGCTGAGCTGCGCGTCGATGGCCTGGACGACTCGACGACCCCGGCTGAGGTCGTGGTGGCCGTCGCCCGAGTCGGCGGATGTCCGCCAGGAGACGTGCGGACGGGCGACATACGCGCCGACGCTTCCGGACTCGGCACGATTTGGGTTCGGTGCCCGGTGGCGGCGGCGAGTAAGGTCGCTGACGGTGGGCGTCTGTTGGTGGGATGGGTTGCAGCGAGGGTGAAGCTGCTGCAGCCCAGGGCCTTGCGGTGCTACCGGTGCCTGGACAAGGGGCATGTTAGGGCGCGGTGCACCGCCGCAATTGACCGCAGCGAGCAGTGCTATCGCTGCGGCCAGCCCGGCCACAAGGCGGCCCAGTGCTCCGCGGCGCCAAACTGCAGCCTCTGTACAGCTGCAGGGAGGCCCGCTGGGCACAGAGCGGGCGGTAAGGCCTGTGGCGCGCCCACCAAAAAGAAGAAGAGAGGGTCTGCCAGGGCTGCCGGGGGCCCTCAGCCTGGCTGCCCTCCGGCCGACTCCCGGCCTGAGAATGGTGCAGAGGGGGGGATGGACTGCGCATAAATGGCGCTGTTCCGTCTCCTCCAGGGCAATATCAACCACTCTGCCAGAGCTCAGGATCTCTTGCTCCAGAGCATGGCAGAGTGGTCGATTCACGTGGCCGTGGTCGCCGAGCCGTACTGGGTCCCGCCCAGGGATAACTGGGTGGGAGATCTGGATGGTTTGGTGGCCATCATTGGCGGGGCTCTCGTCAGCCCGTCTCGGGGGCACGGCTGGGTAGCCGCCCTCGCAGATGGCGTTGGCGTCGTTGGGGCGTATTTTTCGCCCAACAAGAGTCTCGCCGACTTCGAGAGGTTCCTTGTCGAGTTGGGTGCCGTCGTGGGCCAGCTCCATCCTCGCCCGGTGCTGTTGCTCGGGGATCTCAACGCCAAGTCTGCGGCGTGGGGATCCCCGGTGACCGATGCTAAGGGTGAGGCATTGGAGGAGTGGGCAATCACGACTGGCCTGGTCGTCCTGAACCGGGGCTCGGTCTACACGTGCGTGCGGCAGCGGGGCGGGTCCATAGTGGACGTGTCGTTCGCAAGCCCTGCTGTCGCGAGCCGTGTCCGCGACTGGCGTGTCGCCGCGGAGGTGGAGACGTTGTCGGATCACCGATATATCCGATTCGACGTCTCCGCCCAGACCGCTGGCGGCCGCAGGACATCAGTCCCGCGTTCGGACGGCCCGCGCTGGGCGCGTAAGCGCATCGACAGGGAGCTTCTCGAGGAGGCAGCTATTGCTCAGGCCTGGTTCCGGGGGTCGGCAACGACCGGACCCGATGACGTCGAGCTGGAGGCGCTGTGGTTCCGCGGGGCAATGACGCAGATATGCGACGCGTCCATGCCCCGCGCCCACGCACAGGGTGCAAGGCGCCAGGTGTACTGGTGGTCCGCCGAGATCGCGCAGCTGCGCGTCGCATGCGTGGCGGTGAGACGCCGGTACACCCGCTACCGGAGGAGACGTCGTCGGGTACCCGAGGAGGAGGCCGCGCTGTACGAGGTGTACCGCGCGGCAAAGCAGACTCTGTGGCTGGCCATCGACGAGGCGAGGACGCGATTCCGGGAGAGGATGTTGGAGACTCTGGACGGGGATCCGTGGGGGCGCCCGTATAAAGCGGTTCGAGGGCAACTTCGAGCCGCGGCGCCCCCACTTACGGAGAGTCTCCAACCCGAGCTGCTGGAGGAAGTGGTAGCAGCCCTCTTCCCGGTGAGAGCGGAGCATGTTCCGCCGCCGATGGCTTTGCCCGCAGCCGCAGAGTCTGCAGAGGAGGAGGAGGAGAACGCCATCAGCGTCCCAGAGGTGACACAGGCAGAGATGAGGGCGGCCGTGATGCGGCTCCGGGCCAAGAACGTGGCTCCGGGGCCCGACGGAATTCACGGCCTGGCTTTGGCCCTCTCTCTGAAGGAGTTGGAGCCCCAACTGAGAGGACTCTACACAGCGTGCCTTGAGCGGGGCCAGTTTCCCAGTCTGTGGAAGATTGGACGTCTGGTCCTGCTCAGGAAGGCGGGGCGCCCTGCCGACTCGCCGTCTGCGTACCGGCCCATAGTGCTGCTCGACGAGGTGGGCAAGCTGTTCGAGCGCATACTCGCAGCCCGCCTCGTCGGCCACTTGTGCAGAGAGGGGCCGGACCTGGACGAGAGCCAGTTCGGCTTTCGGCATGGGCGCTCTACCATCCACGCTGTGTCGAGGGTGAGAGTCCTGGCGGAGGAAACAGTGTCCCGGGGCGGGGTGGTGGTGGCGGTGTCCTTGGACATCTCCAACGCCTTTAACACCCTGCCCTGGAGCTGCATACGGGAGGCACTACGTTATCATCGGGTGCCTCTCTACCTCCGCCGCATCGTTGGGGCTTATCTGGCGGGGAGGTGTGTCACCTACATGGGACGTGATGGCGGAAACCAGCGCCAAGTGTCGTGCGGTGTTCCACAGGGATCGGTCGTGGGACCGCTCCTGTGGAACATCGGGTACGACTGGGTGCTGAGGGGCGAGCTCCCGCCGGGCGCGGACCTGACGTGTTACGCGGACGACACGCTGGTCACGGCCCGGGGGAGTTCGCACAGGGAGGCAGCGTTGCTCGCGACGGCGGCGGTCTCACTCACGGTGAGCCGCATACGGCGCCTCGGCCTGGAGGTGGCCCTCAACAAGTCGGAGGCCATGGTGTTTCATGGCCCCCGGCGGGCGCCGCCGGCCGGATCACACATTGTGGTCGGGGGGTTCCGGATCGCTGTCGAGCCCACCATGAAATATCTGGGATTGGTGCTCGACAGCCGGTGGGACTTCGGACCCCACTTCCGGCGGCTGGCGCCCAAGTTGTTGGGCGCGGCCGGGGCGCTGGCAACGCTGCTTCCCAATCTGGGGGGCCCGAGCGCCGCCTGTAGGCGGCTCTATATGGGGATCGTGCGATCCATGGCGCTCTACGGAGCGCCGATCTGGGCGTCTGACCTGACGGCCGGCAGCATAGCTGTCCTGCGCAAGCCGCAGCGGGCGATGGCCGTCAGAGTCATTCGGGGGTATCGCACGATCTCCTTCGAGGCGGGTTGTGCACTGGCCGGATCACCGCCCTGGGACCTGGAGGCGAAGGTGCTCGCGTCACTGTACCGGTGGCGCGAGGCAGCGCGGGAGCGGGGCGAGCGACCGATGCAGCAACATATCGAGCAGCATCGGTTGCAGCTCCGCGAGGTCCTGGTGGCGGAATGGCGGGTGAGGCTGTCACGCCCTACCGCCGGCCTCAGCACCATCGAGGCGATCCGGCCAGTGCTCGACCGCTGGCTCGGGAGAAGGCACGGCTCCCTGTCGTTTCGGGCGACGCAGGTGCTCTCGGGGCATGGCTGCTTCGGGAAGTACCTGTGTCGCATAAACAGGGAGCCGGACGCTCGGTGTCACCACTGCGTCGACTGCCGGGAGGACACGGCGTGGCACACGCTGGCAGAGTGTGCCGCTTGGGAGGAGCCACGCCGTGCCCTCATAACTGAAGTAGGCAATGACCTGTCGCTGCCGGCCGTCGTGAACGCGATGGTCGGCGGCGCAGAGTCCTGGGACGCAGTGGTCTCCTTTTGCGAAACGGTCATCTCGCAGAAGGAGGCTGCGGAAAGGGAGAGAGAGATCTCGACTCTCGACCCGGCCCGCAGCAGACGCACCGGGCGTCGGAGGAGGGCGGACAACGCCCTCTTCCGGCCCCCCTAAATGGGTCCAGGGGCGACGGATTCGGGGACATCCGTCGCCCCCCAACATCAGGACCCGAGAAGGCGGCGCGCGTAGTGTTCCTCGCGCGCCGACCACAGACGTTGCGGGGGGAGTACACCTCACTCCCCCCGCCCGAGACGTGGCCCGCGCAAGCGGGCCCAGCCGGGGTTGTGGAAGAATAATGTGTTCCCGCGACCCCGGCGTAGGTGTGAGATGGAACACCGGGGTGGTTTTTAGTCAGTAAGAGTCTGACAGACCCCTCCGCCCGCCCCAGGGCGGAGGACATCCATGAGGATTTTCCACCCCGGGAACAAAAAAAAAAAAAAAAAAAAAAAAAAAAAAAAAAAAAAAAAGGTTAGGTTAGGTTAGGTTAGGTTAGGTTTCACCACTGCGTCGACTGCCGGGAGGACACGGCGCGGCACACGCTGGCAGAGTGTGCCGCTTGGGAGGAGCCGCGCCGTGCCCTCATCACCGAAGTAGGCAACGACCTGTCGCTGCCGGCCGTCGTGAACGCGATGGTCGGCGGCGCAGAGTCCTGGGACGCAGTGGTCTCCTTTTGCGAAACGGTCATCTCGCAGAAGGAGGCTGCGGAAAGGGAGAGAGAGATCTCGACTCTCGACCCGGCCCGCAGCAGACGCACCGGGCGTCGGAGGAGGGCGGACAACGCCCTCTTCCGGCCCCCCTAAATGGGTCCAGGGGCGACGGATTCGGGGACATCCGTCGCCCCCCAACATCAGGACCCGAGAAGGCGGCGCGCGTAGTGTTCCGCGTGCGCCGCTCACAGACGTTGCGGGGGGAGTACACCTCACTCCCTCCGCCCGAGACGGGGCCCGCGCAAGCGGGCCGGCACCAGCCGGGGTTGTGGAAGAATAATGTGTTCCCGCGACCCCGGCTTAGGTGTGAGATGGAACACCGGGGTGGTTTTTAGTCAGTAAGAGTCTGACAGACCCCTCCGCCCGCCCCAGGGCGGAGGACATCCATGAGGATTTTCCACCCCGGGAACAAAAAAAAAAAAAAAAAAAAGGTTAGGTTAGGTTGAGCAGAGGAGGCCGCCGCGGGACGAATTCCGCGTTGGGGGGCGGAAAGCCCGCGCAGGGGCCCAAAAAGCCCACGCAGGGGCCCAGGAAGCCCACAGGGGCTTCGCCCGCACCACCTCCGGCGACCGCGCCTCTGGCGACCCTGCCTACCGCACCTCCGGCGACCGCACCACCTCCCGCCTCACTTCCCACCCAGGATGCCGAGGGGTGGACGACGGTGGGGAAGAAAAAGAAAAAGAAGAAGAAGAAGAGCGGGAAGAACGCCGACGGAACACCGGCACCGGCCAAGACGCCTAAAAAGAAGTCGCGAGGACGGCGTAGGGCCCCACGCTCTGCGGCTGTGGTGATCACACTGCAGTCCGGAGCCGCTGAGAGGGGCGTCACCTACGCGGCGGTCCTCCGAGAGGCCAAGAGCAAGGTCGCGTTCCCCGACCTTGGGACACCGTCCGGCCTCAGATTGAGGCCGGCGGTTACGGGGGCGCGGCTGCTCGAGGTGTCGGGTGCCTCCAGCCGCGAAAGGGCGGACGTTCTGGCCGCCAAGTTGAGGGAGGTCCTCAGCCCGGAGGACGTTCGGATTTCCAGGCCGATGAAGACCGCGGAGCTGCGAGTCAACGGCCTGGATGACTCGACGACCCCGGCTGAGGTCGTGGAGGCCATCGCCCGTGTCGGTGGATGCCCGCCCGACGACGTGCGGGCGGGTGAAATCCGCGCCGACGCCTCCGGGCTCGGCTCGATTTGGTTGAGGTGCCCGGTGGCTGCGGCGAACAAGGTGGCCGACGCTGGGCGTCTGTTGGTGGGATGGGTTGCAGCGAGAGTCAAACTGCTGCAGCCCAGGGCCATGCGGTGCTACCGGTGCCTGGACGTCGGGCATGTCAGGTGCCGGTGCACCGCCGAAACGGACCGCAGCGATGAATGTTATCGCTGCGGCCAGCCCGGCCACAAGGCGGCCCAGTGCTCCGCGGCACCAAACTGCAGCCTCTGCACGGCTGCAGGGAGGCCCGCCGGGCACAGATGGGGGGCGAAAGCCTGTGGCGTGCCCGCCAACAGAAGGAGGGGAAGGAGCCAGAAGGGCTCCTCTTCGGCCGACTCCCGGCCTAAGAACGGTGCAGAGGGGGGGATGGACTGCGCATAAATGGCGCTGTTCCGTCTCCTCCAGGGCAATATCAACCACTCTGCCAGAGCTCAGGATCTCTTGCTCCAGAGCATGGCAGAGTGGTCGATTCACGTGGCCGTGGTCGCCGAGCCGTACTGGGTCCCGCCCAGGGATAACTGGGTGGGAGATCTGGATGGTTTGGTGGCCATCATTGGCGGGGCTCTCGTCAGCCCGTCTCGGGGGCACGGCTGGGTAGCCGCCCTCGCAGATGGCGTTGGCGTCGTTGGGGCGTATTTTTCGCCCAACAAGAGTCTCGCCGACTTCGAGAGGTTCCTTGTCGAGTTGGGTGCCGTCGTGGGCCAGCTCCATCCTCGCCCGGTGCTGTTGCTCGGGGATCTCAACGCCAAGTCTGCGGCGTGGGGATCCCCGGTGACCGATGCTAAGGGTGAGGCACTGGAGGAGTGGGCGATCACGACTGGCCTGGTCGTCCTGAACCGGGGCTCGGTCTACACGTGCGTGCGGCAGCGGGGCGGGTCCATAGTGGACGTGTCGTTCGCAAGCCCTGCTGTCGCGAGCCGTGTCCGCGACTGGCGTGTCGCCGCGGAGGTGGAGACGTTGTCGGATCACCGATATATCCGATTCGACGTCTCCGCCCAGACCGCTGGCGGCCGCAGGACATCAGTCCCGCGTTCGGACGGCCCGCGCTGGGCGCGTAAGCGCATCGACAGGGAGCTTCTCGAGGAGGCAGCCATTGCTCAGGCCTGGTTCCGGGGGTCGGCAACGACCGGACCCGATGACGTCGAGCTGGAGGCGCTGTGGTTCCGCGGGGCAATGACGCAGATATGCGACGCGTCCATGCCCCGCGCCCACGCACAGGGTGCAAGGCGCCAGGTGTACTGGTGGTCCGCCGAGATCGCGCAGCTGCGCGTCGCATGCGTGGCGGTGAGACGCCGGTACACCCGCTACCGGAGGAGACGTCGTCGGGTACCCGAGGAGGAGGCCGCGCTGTACGAGGTGTACCGCGCGGCAAAGCAGACTCTGTGGCTGGCCATCGACGAGGCGAGGACGCGATCCCGGGAGAGGATGTTGGAGACTCTGGACGGGGATCCGTGGGGGCGCCCGTATAAAGCGGTTCGAGGGCAACTTCGAGCCGCGGCGCCCCCACTTACGGAGAGTCTCCAACCCGAGCTGCTGGAGGAAGTTGTAGCAGCCCTCTTCCCGGTGAGAGCGGAGCATGTTCCGCCGCCGATGGCTTTGCCCGCAGCCGCAGAGTCTGAAGAGGAGGACGAGGAGAACGCCATCAGCGTCCCAGAGGTGACACAGGCAGAGATGAGGGCGGCCGTGATGCGGCTCCGGGCCAAGAACGTGGCTCCGGGGCCCGACGGAATTCACGGCCTGGCTTTGGCCCTCTCTCTGAAGGAGTTGGAGCCCCAACTGAGAGGACTCTACACAGCGTGCCTTGAGCGGGGCCAGTTTCCCAGTCTGTGGAAGATTGGACGTCTGGTCCTGCTCAGGAAGGCGGGGCGCCCTGCCGACTCGCCGTCTGCGTACCGGCCCATAGTGCTGCTCGACGAGGTGGGCAAGCTGTTCGAGCGCATACTCGCAGCCCGCCTCGTCGGCCACTTGTGCAGAGAGGGGCCGGACCTGGACGAGAGCCAGTTCGGCTTTCGGCATGGGCGCTCTACCATCCACGCTGTGTCGAGGGTGAGAGTCCTGGCGGAGGAAACAGTGTCCCGGGGCGGGGTGGTGGTGGCGGTGTCCTTGGACATCTCCAACGCCTTCAACACCCTGCCCTGGAGCTGCATACGGGAGGCACTACGTTATCATCGGGTGCCTCTCTACCTCCGCCGCATCGTTGGGGCTTATCTGGCGGGGAGGTGTGTCACCTACATGGGACGAGATGGCGGAAACCGGCGCCAAGTGTCGTGCGGTGTTCCACAGGGATCGGTCGTGGGACCGCTCCTGTGGAACATCGGGTACGACTGGGTGCTGAGGGGCGAGCTCCCGCCGGGCGCGGACCTGACGTGTTACGCGGACGACACGCTGGTCACGGCCCGGGGGAGTTCGCACAGGGAGGCAGCGTTGCTCGCGACGGCGGCGGTCTCACTCACGGTGAGCCGCATACGGCGCCTCGACCTGGAGGTGGCCCTCAACAAGTCGGAGGCCATGGTGTTTCATGGCCCCCGGCGGGCGCCGCCGGCCGGATCACACATTGTGGTCGGGGGGGTCCGGATCGCTGTCGAGCCCACCATGAAATATCTGGGATTGGTGCTCGACAGCCGGTGGGACTTCGGACCCCACTTCCGGCGGCTGGCGCCCAAGTTGTTGGGCGCGGCCGGGGCGCTGGCAACGCTGCTTCCCAATCTGGGGGGCCCGAGCGCCGCCTGTAGGCGGCTCTATATGGGGATCGTGCGATCCATGGCGCTCTACGGAGCGCCGATCTGGGCGTCTGACCTGACGGCCGGCAGCATAGCTGTCCTGCGCAAGCCGCAGCGGGCTATGGCCGTCAGAGTCATTCGGGGGTATCGCACGATCTCCTGCGAGGCGGGTTGTGCACTGGCCGGATCACCGCCCTGGGACCTGGAGGCGAAGGTGCTCGCGTCACTGTACCGGTGGCGCGAGGCAGCGCGGGAGCGGGGCGAGCGACCGATGCAGCAACATATCGAGCAGCATCGGTTGCAGCTCCGCGAGGTCCTGGTGGCGGAATGGCGGGTGAGGCTTTCACGCCCTACCGCCGGCCTCAGCACCATCGAGGCGATCCGGCCGGTGCTCGACCGCTGGCTCGGGAGAAGGCACGGCTCCCTGTCGTTTCGGGCGACGCAGGTGCTCTCGGGGCATGGTTGCTTCGGGAAGTACCTGTGTCGCATAAACAGGGAGCCGGACGCCCGGTGTCACCACTGCGTCGACTGCCGGGAGGACACGGCGTGGCACACGCTGGCAGAGTGTGCCGCTTGGGAGGAGCCGCGCCGTGCCCTCATAACTGAAGTAGGCAATGACCTGTCGCTGCCGGCCGTCGTGAACGCGATGGTCGGCGGCGCAGAGTCCTGGGACGCAGTGGTCTCCTTTTGCGAAACGGTCATCTCGCAGAAGGAGGCTGCGGAAAGGGAGAGAGAGATCTCGACTCTCGACCCGGCCCGCAGCAGACGCACCGGGCGTCGGAGGAGGGCGGACAACGCCCTCTTCCGGCCCCCCTAAATGGGTCCAGGGGCGACGGATTCGGGGACATCCGTCGCCCCCCAACATCAAGACCCGAGAAGGCGGCGCGCGTAGTGTTCCTCGCGCGCCGACCACAGACGTTGCGGGGGGAGTACACCTCACTCCCCCCGCCCGAGACGGGGCCCGCGCAAGCGGGCCGGCACCAGCCGGGGTTGTGGAAGAATAATGTGTTCCCGCGACCCCGGCGTAGGTGTGAGATGGAACACCGGGGTGGTTTTTAGTCAGTAAGAGTCTGACAGACCCCTCCGCCCGCCCCAGGGCGGAGGACATCCATGAGGATTTTCCACCCCGGGAACAAAAAAAAAAAAAAAAAAAAAAAAAAAAAAAAAAAAAAAAAAAAAAAAAAAAAAGGTTAGGTTAGGTTAGGTTAGGTTAGGTTAGGTTCCATCGACGAGGCGAGGACGCGATCCCGGGAGAGGATGTTGGAGACTCTGGACGGGGATCCGTGGGGGCGCCCGTATAAAGCGGTTCGAGGGCAACTTCGAGCCGCGGCGCCCCCACTTACGGAGAGTCTCCAACCCGAGCTGCTGGAGGAAGTGGTGGCAGCCCTATTCCCGGTGAGAGCGGAGCATGTTCCGCCGCCGATGGCTTTGCCCGCAGCCGCAGAGTCTGCAGAGGAGGAGATGGAGAACGCCATCAGCGTCCCAGAGGTGACACAGGCAGAGATGAGGGCGGCCGTGATGCGGCTCCGGGCCAAGAACGTGGCTCCGGGGCCCGATGGAATTCACGGCCTGGCTTTGGCCCTCTCTCTGAAGGAGTTGGAGCCCCAACTGAGAGGACTCTACACAGCGTGCCTTGAGCGGGGCCAGTTTCCCAGTCTGTGGAAGATTGGACGTCTGGTCCTGCTCAGGAAGGCGGGGCGCCCTGCCGACTCGCCGTCTGCGTACCGGCCCATAGTGCTGCTCGACGAGGTGGGCAAGCTGTTCGAGCGCATACTCGCAGCCCGCCTCGTCGGCCACTTGTGCAGAGAGGGGCCGGACCTGGACGAGAGCCAGTTCGGCTTTCGGCATGGGCGCTCTACCATCCACGCTGTGTCGAGGGTGAGAGTCCTGGCGGAGGAAACAGTGTCCCGGGGCGGGGTGGTGGTGGCGGTGTCCTTGGACATCTCCAACGCCTTCAACACCCTGCCCTGGAGCTGCATACGGGAGGCACTGCGTTATCATCGGGTGCCTCTCTACCTCCGCCGCATCGTTGGGGTTTATCTGGCGGGGAGGTGTGTCACCTATATGGGACGTGATGGCGGAAACCAGCATCAGGTGTCGTGCGGTGTTCCGCAGGGATCGGTCGTGGGACCGCTCCTGTGGAACATCGGGTACGACTGGGTGCTGAGGGGCGAGCTCCCGCCGGGCGCCGACCTGACGTGTTACGCGGACGACACGCTGGTCACGGCCCGGGGGAGTTCGCACAGGGAAGCAGCGTTGCTCGCGACGGCGGCGGTCTCACTCACGGTGAGCCGCATACGGCGCCTCGGCCTGGAGGTGGCCCTTAACAAGTCGGAGGCCATGGTGTTTCATGGCCCCCGGCGGGCGCCGCCGGCCGGATCACACATTGTGGTCGGGGGGGTCCGGATCGCTGTCGAGCCCACCATGAAATATCTGGGATTGGTGCTCGACAGCCGGTGGGACTTCGGACCCCACTTCCGGCGGCTGGCGCCCAAGTTGTTGGGCGCGGCCGGGGCGCTGGCAACGCTGCTTCCCAATCTGGGGGGCCCGAGCGCCGCCTGTAGGCGGCTCTATATGGGGATCGTGCGATCCATGGCGCTCTACGGAGCGCCGATCTGGGCGTCTGACCTGACGGCCGGCAGCATAGCTGTCCTGCGCAAGCCGCAGCGGGCGATGGCCGTCAGAGTCATTCGGGGGTATCGCACGATCTCCTTCGAGGCGGGTTGTGCACTGGCCGGATCACCGCCCTGGGACCTGGAGGCGAAGGTGCTCGCGTCACTGTACCGGTGGCGCGAGGCAGCGCGGGAGCGGGGCGAGCGACCGATGCAGCAACAAATCGAGCAGCATCGGTTGCAGCTCCGCGAGGTCCTGGTGGCGGAATGGCGGGTGAGGCTGTCACGCCCTACCGCCGGCCTCAGCACCATCGAGGCGATCCGGCCAGTGCTCGACCGCTGGCTCGGGAGAAGGCACGGCTCCCTGACGTTTCGGGCGACGCAGGTGCTCTCGGGGCATGGTTGCTTAGGGAAGTACCTGTGTCGCATAAACAGGGAGCCGGACGCCCGGTGTCACCACTGCGTCGACTGCCGGGAGGACACGGCGCGGCACACGCTGGCAGAGTGTGCCGCTTGGGAGGAGCCGCGCCGTGCCCTCATCACCGAAGTAGGCAACGACCTGTCGCTGCCGGCCGTCGTGAACGCGATGGTCGGCGGCGCAGAGTCCTGGGACGCAGTGGTCTCCTTTTGCGAAACGGTCATCTCGCAGAAGGAGGCTGCGGAAAGGGAGAGAGAGATCTCGACTCTCGACCCGGCCCGCAGCAGACGCACCGGGCGTCGGAGGAGGGCGGACAACGCCCTCTTCCGGCCCCCCTAAATGGGTCCAGGGGCGACGGATTCGGGGACATCCGTCGCCCCCCAACATCAGGACCCGAGAAGGCGGCGCGCGTAGTGTTCCGCGTGCGCCGCTCACAGACGTTGCGGGGGGAGTACACCTCACTCCCCCCGCCCGAGACGGGGCCCGCGCCAGCGGGCCGGCACCAGCCGGGGTTGTGGAAGAATAATGTGTTCCCGCGACCCCGGCGTAGGTGTGAGAAGGAACACCGGGGTGGTTTTTAGTCAGTAAGAGTCTGACAGACCCCTCCGCCCGCCCCAGGGCGGAGGACATCCATGAGGATTTTCCACCCCGGGAACAAAAAAAAAAAAAAAAAAGGTTAGGTTAGGTTAGGTTCCGGCCAGTGCTCGACCGCTGGCTCGGGAGAAGGCACGGCTCCCTGTCGTTTCGGGCGACGCAGGTGCTCTCGGGGCATGGTTGCTTCGGGAAGTACCTGTGTCGCATAAACAGGGAGCCGGACGCCCGGTGTCACCACTGCGTCGACTGCCGGGAGGACACGGCGTGGCACACGCTGGCAGAGTGTGCCGCTTGGGAGGAGCCGCGCCGTGCCCTCATCACCGAAGTAGGCAACGACCTGTCGCTGCCGGCCGTCGTGAACGCGATGGTCGGCGGCGCAGAGTCCTGGGACGCAGTGGTCTCCTTTTGCGAAACGGTCATCTCGCAGAAGGAGGCTGCGGAAAGGGAGAGAGAGATCTCGACTCTTGACCCGGCCCGCAGCAGACGCACCGGGCGTCGGAGGAGGGCGGACAACGCCCTCTTCCGGCCCCCCTAAATGGGTCCAGGGGCGACGGATTCGGGGACATCCGACGCCCCCCAACATCAGGACCCGAGAAGGCGGCGCGCGTAGTGTTCCTCGCGCGCCGACCACAGACGTTGCGGGGGGAGTACACCTCACTCCCCCCGCCCGAGACGGGGCCCGCACAAGCGGGCCGGCACCAGCCGGGGTTGTGGAAGAATAATGTGTTCCCGCGACCCCGGCGTAGGTGTGAGAAGGAACACCGGGGTGGTTTTTAGTCAGTAAGAGTCTGACAGACCCCTCCGCCCGCCCCAGGGCGGAGGACATCCATGAGGATTTTCCACCCCGGAAACAAAAAAAAAAAAAAAAAAAGGTTAGGTTAGGTTCGTCACTGTACCGGTGGCGCGAGGCAGCGCGGGAGCGGGGCGAGCGACCGATGCAGCAACAAATCGAGCAGCATCGGTTGCAGCTCCGCGAGGTCCTGGTGGCGGAATGGCGGGTGAGGCTGTCACGCCCTACCGCCGGCCTCAGCACCATTGAGGCGATCCGGCCAGTGCTCGACCGCTGGCTCGGGAGAAGGCACGGCTCCCTGACGTTTCGGGCGACGCAGGTGCTCTCGGGGCATGGTTGCTTCGGGAAGTACCTGTGTCGCATAAACAGGGAGCCGGACGCCCGGTGTCACCACTGCGTCGACTGCCGGGAGGACACGGCGTGGCACACGCTGGCAGAGTGTGCCGCTTGGGAGGAGCCGCGCCATGCCCTCATCACCGAAGTAGGCAACGACCTGTCGCTGCCGGCCGTCGTGAACGCGATGGTCGGCGGCGCAGAGTCCTGGGACGCAGTGGTCTCCTTTTGCGAAACGGTCATCTCGCAGAAGGAGGCTGCGGAAAGGGAGAGAGAGATCTCGACTCTCGACCCGGCCCGCAGCAGACGCACCGGGCGTCGGAGGAGGGCGGACAACGCCCTCTTCCGGCCCCCCTAAATGGGTCCAGGGGCGACGGATTCGGGGACATCCGTCGCCCCCCAACATCAGGACCCGAGAAGGCGGCGCGCGTAGTGTTCCTCGCGCGCGAACGATGGACCCTCCGCAAGGGGCGACTCCGCCGGAGGAGGAGGTCCCCCCGGTGACGGCTGAGGAGCTATACGCGGGGGTTCTCAGCCTCCGCGCGAAGAAGACGGCTCCTGGACCGGACGGCGTCCCTGCACGGGTGGTGGCCATTGCTGCCGCCCAAATGGAGGACAGAATTCGGGACCTGTTCAGCGCGTGCTTTACGGCTGGCAGGTTCCCGAAACTGTGGAAGGAGGGGCAGCTGTGCCTCCTCCGAAAGGAGGGACGCCCGGTGGACTCCCCCTCGGCATACCGGCCCATCGTTCTGCTTGATGAGGTCGGTAAATTGTTCGAGGGGATTGTCGCCTCCCGGCTCAATAGCCTGTTGCGGGGGGTGGGGCCGAATCTGTCGGACGCCCAATTCGGTTTTCGACAAGGGCGTTCGACGATTGACGCGCTGGCCCTTCTCAAGGGTCAGGTGAAGGAGGCGGTGGAGGCGGGGGGCGGAGTGTTGGCGGTGTCATTCGACATAGCCAACGCCTTCAACTCCGTGCCCCACTCGACAATATTGGAGGCACTTCGGTATCACGGAGTGCCTAAATACTTGAGGAGCCTCCTGGCCAGCTACTTGGAGGATCGCGAGATCCTCCTTGTGGACAAGACGGCCAGGGTGAGGCGATACGGCGCAGAGTGCGGTGTTCCGCAGGGGTCGGTGCTGGGGCCCCCCCTGTGGAATATAGGGTTTGACTGGCTCCTGCGGGGGGCTCTCCTCCGGGGCACGAGTGTCATCTGTTACGCGGATGACACTCTCCTCACTGCCCGGGGGAGGAACTACAGGGAGGCGGCCTGTCTGGCCTCGGCTGGCGGATCCTTGGTTGCAGGGAGGATCCGCCGCCTGGGATTGAAGGTGGCGCTGCACAAGACCGAGGCCGTTTTCTTTCACGGGCCTCGGCAGCGCTGCCCTCCCGACGCCCACATAGTTGTGGAGGGCGTCAGGATCGGGGTCCAGACCCAGATCAAATATCTGGGCCTGGTGCTGGACAGCAGGTGGCGTTTTGGCCCGCATTTAAGCGGGCTGTCAACGCGCCTGCTGAAAGCCGCGGACGCTCTGTCGTGGCTCCTCCCGAACCTGGGGGGGCCCAATGCGCAGTGCCGGCGATTGTATGCCGGCATCCTGCGGAGCATGGCCCTATATGGGGCCCCTATCTGGGCGGACTCCCTGCACAGGCGGGAGAACGCAACGGCGATCCGCAGGCCCCAAAGGGCCATTGCACAACGGGTGGCAAGGGCCTACCGCTCGGTGGGCTTTTCGGCGGCATGCGCTCTGGCTGGCACCCCTCCTTGGGAGTTGGAGGCATGGGTGCTCGCCAGAGTGTACGAGTGGACGGCGCGGCGAAAAGCGCTCGGGGAGCGCCCCGTCGCGGAGGAGCGAGAGGCCGTGCGGCAAGAGGCGAGGGACGCCATCGTCCTCCATTGGACACAGGACCTCGCAGCCGCCACCTTTGGCCGGCGAACATTGGACGCGCTCGGTCCGGTCCTGCGAGGCTGGCTCGAGCGGTCTCACGGCTTCCTCTCATTCCGTCTGGTGCAGGTGTTGTCCGGCCATGGCTGTTTTGGATCGCACCTGCACCGGATCGGGAGGGAGGAGACTCCGGCGTGCCATGACTGCGGTGCGCCGGAGGACACGGCACAGCACACCCTAGAGGTGTGCCCAGCCTGGTCGGAGCTGCGCCGCAGTCTGATCGCGGTGGTCGGGCAGGACCTCTCGCTTCCCGGCGTGGTCAGCTCCATGCTGGAGAGTGAGGAGGCCTGGGCAGAGGTCGCCTCCTTTTGCGAGGACGTTATTTCGCAAAAGGAGGCGGCGGAGCGCGAGCGGGAGGACGATCCTCTCGCTGCGCCGCTCCGCAGACGAAGAAGAGGTCGGAGAGGGCGTCGTCCCCTCCCTCCTCATGGTGGTGACAGGCGGGCGACAGGCGCGGGGGAGCCTACGCCCGCATTGCACTCGTCATCACCTTCGTCGGACATTCCCGGCCCTCCCCACACGGGGAGGGCGTGAAGCGTCTGCCTTAAAGGCGGACGGTCGTCGGAGGAGGACTGGACGTACAGGCTGCGCCAATCTCCCAGTCCCCTCCACTCAAGACGAGGCGGGAGTGCCGCTGGGTTGTTTTAGTGGGTATACCGGGTCAGACCGGGGAGTCCCACATAGCCCCCCATTCCCCCAATGGGAGGGTATGCGTAATGCATTTTTTCCCAGCGCAAAAAAAAAAAAAAAAAAAAAAAAAAAAAAAAAAAAAAAAACAAAAAAAAAAAAAAAAGGTTAGGTTAGGTTTTGGGGTGCGAGCAGAAGACCTCCCCGTGCGCTCGGCGGCTGCTGGTCCTTTGCGGATACGTCCGGGGGGAAGAGCAGTCGTTGGGCCTGGTGCACCCTGGGTCACGGACAATAATCTCTTCGCGGGGAGTAGGGTAGAGGAGTATTATTGTCCGGAGCTAACTTCTGCAGGAGGGGTTGCTCCTGACCAGTCGACGTAGTCGATTAGGCGTGGACGCGACCAGACCCGCTTGGGTGCAGGCGCATCTATCGTGGTTCGTTTGTCTCCTCATTCATTGAGGAGCAAACCTTTCGACGGGTCCGCTGAGTCGGCTCGGCCGGACAGCGGACGGAGGCATGCTTCAATGCCGCCGTCGGGGGGCTTGGCTTAACCGCCCGGCCCCAGAGGAAGGACACCTCTAAGATAAAAAACCACCCAATCCCAAGTTTCGGGAGCGCGGCGAGGGGATGAATGGCCGTAGGGGGTACGGTCGTTAGCGCTCCCACCTGCTGGTACCTGCCGCCCCCAGCAGTATGTAGGCTTACCCGGGTAATTAAGCCTCTGCCCGGTGTTGACGATTATTTGCTTTGTACTCGTGGGAATTACATGGATAATTTAACAAATACTAACAAAAATGACGAAGTAGTAGGCGAAAAAGTACCTCTGGTACTAGTTGAGCGGATGGGCGTACTGTCGGGTTCCGACAGCGCGTCCAGCCTTATGAGTGTGGCGAGCGCGGGGAGCGTAAAAACTAAATCCTTACGCAAACGCTCGAAAGTGGATGCAGACTCAGGGTCGGACTCGGCCCTGAGCGATGCAGCGATGCCGCCCCCCCCCAAGGTCGGTGCCAAAAAAGGAGGGAGAGGTAGACCAGCTACTACCGGCAAATATGCCGGTATCGGACTATCCAGGCGTGAGGCTGCGGCTGCAATGAAGGCCGCAGCACTCACCGAAAAACTCGAGGAGGACGAGCGGCAGATTGCGGCTCTGACGAAAAGGGTGACGGAAGGGAGAGTCACTCGCCAGTCGGAGTCGTCGTCTGCCGTCTCTGATATAGGAGGCGAGTCAGAAGAGCTACCTGCCTCTGACCTACATCAAAAAATGGCTGACGCGGTTGCGGTCATTAAAAGGGTGAGCAAGGTCTCGAAGGGCCTTAGCGGCTGCAGCCAGAAGGCACTAAAAGAGGCCACGGCCTCCATTCTGGGAAGTGCTCAGGTGCTTTTGACCCGCACCACAACGGAAGAGACGGCGCTGCTGCGGGCCCAGAACGCAAAGCTCGCAGCACAAATGGCGGAGCTCCGCAAGGAGCACGAGGAGATAAAGGCGGAGATGGCCAACTTCCGCCGCGAGCACCTCAGGCGGGAGGTGGGCCTTCCACCCGCATCGCCGCAACCGCAACCGCAGTCACCGTCACAGCCGTCGAAGCAGCAGCCGTCACAGGAGACGGAGTTGACTCGCCTGATCCGTCAGGAGATGGCGAGTTTCAACGCGCGTTTCTCGGTGCTTGAGGGGAGGATTCTACGTCCCCCCCTAGCTGCAGACCAACGCAGCACACCAGCGCCGACATATGCGGCCAAAGCCGCAGCGCCCCGTGCCGACCAAACGACACAAGCGGGCACACAGAAAAGGACTGTTCCAACTGCCGCCTCGCAAAAGATATCTGCGGGGCCTAAACCAAATGGGCAGTTGGAAAAGGAGGCGAAACTGGCCAAAAAGGCAGGTGCTACGGCTGCTCCGCCTGCACAAACTGCCAGGCCAGAAACGCGCGAATCCGCCACTAGACCTGAGGCGGAGTGGACGAGGGCGGGCGCCGCCAAAAAATCTAAAAAAGCGCGCCAGCGGGCCAAAAAGAAGGCCCAGAAAGAAGAAGCGGTGGCCAAGCGCCAGACCGTGAGGCTCAGTACCCCCCGCTCTACAGCAGTGGTTCTCACCCTGCAGCCAGGGGCGGAGGAGCGTGGCCTCACATATGCCGGGATCCTGGCAAAGGCGAAAGCCGAGATTTCGCTGGGTGATCTCGGTATAGCGGGCCTCCGGTGCAAAACAACTGCTACCGGCGGTCGCCTACTCGAAATACCGGGAACCACTAGTGGTCCCAAAGCAGACGCCCTCGCCGACAAACTCAGGGCGTCTCTAGGCCCGGACGATGTAAGAGTGTCCAGGCCAACCAAGTGCGCAGATCTGCGAATTTCGGGCGTGGACGACTCCGTCACAACTGAAGAGGTCGCCGCTGCCATCTCCAAGGCCGGAGGTTGCCCGCCGGATCAAGTCAAGGCGGGCACTATACGCCGGGGTGTCTTCGGTCTCGGGACAATTGTTGTCAGCTGTCCCGTAGCGGCGGCCAACAAGATCAACAACAAGCGGCTTCTGGTGGGATGGGTCTCGGCGCAGGTCACCCTCCTAGCGCCCAGGCCCTATCGGTGCTACCGCTGCTTGGAAGGAGGACATGCGGGGGCACGGTGCACCGCTGGGGTGGACCGCAGCCAATTGTGCTTCCGCTGTGGTCAGCCCGGTCACAAGGCTGGCACTTGCACTGCCACGCCGCACTGCGTCATCTGTGCGGCATCTGGCAAGCCAGCCGACCATACGACCGGGTCAAAGGCCTGCGCCAGGCCCAAGAAGAACAATGCCAGGAGACAGCCGGCTCATCCGCCGGCTAGTATCACGGATCTAACGAAGAAGGCAACCAGCTCCTCGCAGCCAGTTCACCCGCTGGTTGCGGCAGAACATCCGCCGAGGGCTGGGGAGGAGACAACGGCCATGGACACACAATAATGGCCCTACGTCGTCTCCTCCAAGCCAACATAAACCACTGCGCCAGGGCTCAGGATCTCTTGCTCCAGAGCATGGCGCAGTGGTCAATCGATGTGGCAGTTGTCGCCGAGCCGTATTTTGTGCCACCCAGGGATGACTGGGTGTGCGACACAAACCGCTCGGTGGCACTGATTATGAGGTCTGCCGCCGACACCCTTCCCTTCGAGGCCGTCACCCGAGGGCGGGGCTATGTCGCGGCAATTTGGGGTAACGTCATGATCGTGGGGGTGTACTTCGCCCCCAGCCTTTCTCTCGCCGACATGGAGGAGATAATATTGGAGTTGGGCACAGTCGTCAGTCGTAGCCGTCCTCTTCCCGTGATCGTCCTGGGGGACTTCAATGCCAAATCTACGGCTTGGGGTTCTCCGGCTACGAATGCGCGGGGAGAGTTAGTGGAGGAGTGGGCGGTCGAGCAGGGCCTGCTTCTCCTGAACCGGGGATCCGTGCAGACGTGCGTGCGGCAGTGGGGTGGGTCTATAGTGGACCTGTCGTTCGCTAGCCCCGCTCTCGCGCGCACTGTCCAGGACTGGCACGTCCTGGAGGAGGTGGAGACGCTGTCCGATCATCGATACATTCGATTCAGCGTCTCCGCCCAGACCTCGGTTGGGCCGGTCCAAGCGGCCCCGGTGGGCGTTGGAGACGGCCCGCGTTGGGCACTGAAGCGGCTGGACAGGGAGGCTCTCTTGGAGGCCTCTATCGTCAAGGCCTGGTTGGACTCTCCAAGCAGGCCAACCGACATCGACGAGGAGGCGGAGTGGTTCCGGGAGAGCATGTCGCACATCTGTGACGCTGGCATGCCCCGAGTCCAGCCGTTACCATCCAGGCGCCAAGTGTACTGGTGGTCGCAGTCGATTGCGCATTTGCGCATTGCTTGTGTGCAGGAGCGACGCCAGTATGCAAGGTGCCGAAGAAGAAGACGTCGCCGCCGCCCCTTTACAGCGGCGGCCGAACAAGAAGAGGCGGAACTATACGACCGATATAGAGAGGCGAAGAGCGCCCTCCAGCTGGCCATTGGCCGGGCAAAGGCCCAGGCCAACGAAGAGCTGCTGGAGACTCTGGACCGAGAGCCGTGGGGACGCCCCTACCTTATGGTACGGGGCAAGCTGCGCCAATGGGCTCCCCCATTGTCCCGGAGTCTCCAGCCACAGCTGCTGGAGGAGGTGGTGTGTGCGTTGTTTCCGTCGAGACCCGAGCACGCACCACCGGCTATGGTTCCGCCTCGCAATGTGCCCGACGCGGAAGACGATACTGACGACGACGTGCCCGAAGTGACCCGGGTAGAGTTGAGAGTGGCGGTGGCTCGCATCAGGAACACCGCCCCAGGGCCCGACGGCATTCCAGGCCGTGCATGGGTCCTGGCCATGAAGGCTCTCGGGCCCCGACTAGTGGACCTCTTGAGCGCATGTTTGGAGCGGGGCCAGTTTCCAAGCCGGTGGAAGACCGGAAAGCTGGTCCTGCTCAAGAAGGAGGGGCGCCCCGCAGACTCACCATCTGCGTACAGGCCAATCGTGTTGCTGGACGAGGTGTGTAAGATCTTTGAGCGAATCATCGCCAATCGCCTCGTCCGGCACATGACCAGGGTGGGTCCGGATTTGGCGGACAACCAATTTGGTTTCCGCCAGGGGCGCTCCACGACGGATGCGATCATGCGCGTGAGGGTCCTCGCGGAGGAGGCAGTCGCCCGGGGTGAGGTGGTCCTGGCGGTGTCGCTCGACATCGCCAACGCTTTCAACACCTTGCCCTGGAGTACCATCCGAGAGGCACTCCGGTACCACGGGGTGCCGCGCTACCTCCAACGCATTGTCGGGGCCTATTTGTCGGAAAGATCGGTGGTGTACCCGGGTCGAGAAGGATGGGGTCGGCGAGAGACGTCGTGCGGCGTTCCGCAGGGTTCGGTGTTGGGGCCGACCCTGTGGAACGTAGGGTACGACTGGGCTCTGCGCGGTGCGCTTCTCCACGGCGTCGGCGTCATTTGTTACGCCGACGATACGCTAGTTACAGCGCGTGGGAAGTCGTACCGGCAGGCGGTCATACGCGCGACTGCTGGTGTCGCGCACGTCGTGGGTAGGATCCGGCGGCTGGGCTTAGAGGTGGCATTGCACAAGTCTGAGGCCCTGTGTTTTCACGGGCCGAGGATGAAGCCGCCTCCGGGGTCCAGCATCATAGTAGGAGGGGTCTCCATCGCTGTCGAGTCGACGATGAAGTACCTTGGACTCGTCCTCGACAGTCGGTGGAGTTTCGGGCCGCACTTTACACGGCTCGCCCCCCGGTTGTTGGGCGCCGCTTCTGCGCTCTCGCGCTTGCTGCCCAATCTGGGGGGGCCCAACTCCTCATGTCGGATGCTCTACATGGGGGTCGTACGGTCGATGGCGCTATACGCCGCGCCAGTGTGGGCGGATGCCCTGACGGCCCGCAACAACGTCGCCGCGCTGCGAAGGCCGCAGCGCGCGATGGCCGTCAGGATCGTGAGGGGATACCGTACGATCTCCTTTGAGGCAGCGAGCATCCTAGCCGGATCCCCGCCCTGGGACCTCGACGCAAAGCTCCACGCGTCGCTCTATTGGTGGCGCGCGGAGGCGGTCCAGCGGGGCGAGCGCCTGGTGCCTCGACAGGTTGAGGCACGCAGGGCAGAGCTCCGCCAGGTCCTAGTGGCGGAGTGGCGGACGCGCTTAGCGCAACCCACGGCGGGGCACGCCGCTGTAGCGGCGGTAAGGCCCGTTCTAGAGGAGTGGCTCAATAGGAGCCACGGCGCCCTCGGCTTCCGGCTGACGCAGGTGCTTACCGGACACGGGTGCTTTGGGAAGTACCTGTGTCGCATAGGCCGGGAGCCGACGTCCCAGTGCCACCATTGTGGTGATTGCAGCGACGATACGGCGCTGCATACGTTGGCGGAGTGCCCAGCTTGGGCCGAGCAGCGCCGTGACTTGGTCGCGGCCGTAGGTGTTGCGGGAAACCTCTCGCTTCCGGCTGTTGTGTCTACCATGGTCGGGAGCGAGTCGGGGTGGAGTGCCGTCGCCACCTTTTGCGAGGCTGTGATGCTCGCAAAGGAGGCGGCGGAGAGGGAGAGAGAGGCTGCCTCCTCTCTCCCCTCCCGCAGCAGACGCACTGGGCGTCGTAGGGTGGCCGACTTCCGGCCACCGTAGGGCGCGGCCTGCGGACGGCAGACTCGGGGCGTCTTGTCGTCCGATCAGCAGCAGGCCTCGAGGCGGCGGCGTGTTGTTCCGCGCGCGCCTCATAGTGGAGTCCTGCGGCCGGGGTGACGGCCGCAGTGGGTGACGGGGCCCGCCTGACCATCTGGCGGGCCAATACCCGTCGGGGGGTAGCGACGAATGCTTCGGCGATACCCGCCCCTCCGACACACGGGTACATGAGGAACACGGGTTGGTTTTTAGTCAGTAAGAGTCTGACAGTCCCCTTCGCCCTTGCCCCAGGGCGGAGGGACTCCATGAGGATTTTCCAACCCGTCACCAAAAAAAAAAAAAAAAAAAAAAAAAAAAAAAAAAAAAAAAAAAAAAAAAAGGTTAGGTTAGGTTGGGGGACCACCCCACAGTGCTTGCGTCCACGTCGCGTCCCCTGGAAACGACCCAGTTCTGACCACCGTAACGGAGTGGCAGACTGGGCTCGGCCAAAGTGCACTGTGCTTTCGTTGCGAATTTTATTTTATTGCGTTGAGCGTACGATTCTGCGGAGGCTATGCCCAAACCCACGCGGGATGCCTGCGGGCAGTTTTTAAAACCCAAAGGCCCTTCTCAGGGCCAACCCAAACGCCCTTCTCGGGGCCGACCCAAAGGCCCTTCTCAGGGCCAACCCAAAGGCCCTTCTCAGGGCCAACCAAAAGGCCCTTCTCAGGGCCAACCAAAAGGCCCTTCTCAGGGCCAACCCAAAGGCCCTTCTCAGGGCCAACCAAAAGGCCCTTCTCAGGGCCAATCCGACGCTTCAGCGTCAGAGGCTAGCCGCGCGCCGTCTGCAGCTAGCTTCTTTGAGAACCCGTTGGACTTGGACTCGTTGTCTGACTCCGACAAAGAGTCCATGGCTGGCGTGTCGGACGGGGGCGATTTACAGTCGCGGAAGCGGGCCTTCCGGCGGAACGGGTCCGAGGGCTCTTCTGGCTCGGCGGGACGTCCAAAGGCCAAAAAGCCACCGACAGCCGCGGACACCCACGTCGTGGGTCTCGAGGACGCTCAACGTCAGCTGGAGCTAGCTCATCGGGAGCAGCACCAGCAAGACCTGGAGGAGCGGGTTGCTGCCAAGGAGCAACGGGCGCGCGCTGTCCGGGCCAAGTCTGGGTACGGAGCGTCCCGCGTTCTGTACGCGGACCACTCACTGGCTGAGCTGGAGCGGATGGCTGAGGAGGACGAGGAGGAGATAGTGGAGATCGCCTCTAAGTCCTCCAACTTGAAAGGGACCTTCCAAAAGGCCCTTAAATGCAGGGCCGCGAGCATGCGTGGCATCATCCAGGAGATGGTCCAGCGCAAGGCGACGGACGAAACGCGGCAACTGCAGACGAAAGTCGATCGCCTGCAATCGGAGGTCAGCCAGCTACATCAGAAGCTGGCTGAAGCCACGGCTCGGCCAGAGCAAGCAGGAGGAAGACCTGCGGAAAGACCTGCGGCAGAGGGCTCCGCCTCCAACCTTGAGGATATCATCCGCAAGGTCGTCATGGAGGAGAGGGCCTTCACAAGAGCCTGCTTAGCAGGCATTGAGGACCGGCTCTTGCCGGAGAAACGCCTCCGACCGCCGCTTGCGGCGGACAAGAGGCAAAGTGAGCCGGCGCCGTCCTCCCAGGGGGAAGACGCCTTTCTCCCTTCTACAACCCCGTCCAACCAGCATGGGTGGACCGAGGTTGCCGGGAGGGGCAAGGGCAAGGCCAAAAAGGCCAAAAAAGCCGCGACGGCCGTTCCTGCCGTGCCCGCCACCACACCTCCCAATCAGTCGCAGACGGGAAAGAAAGCGACTGGAAAGGGAAAAGGGAGAGGGAAGGGAACGGGGAAACTCGTTCCCCCAAAGACCGCAGCCGTTGTGGTGACGCTCACCGCGGAGGCTGCGGAGCGAGGCGAGACGTACGCGTCCATTTTGTTGCGGGCGCGTGCCAATGCCGATCCCACTCAACTGGGGATCGGCAAAGTCTCTTGCCGGCGAACCCAAGCCGGGGCTCGAATTTTCGAGTTCCCGGGGGCAGAGGGCAGAGCCCATGCGGACCTCTTCGCATCCAAGCTGCAAGAGGTCATCGCGGACGCTGCCAAGGTGGCCCGTCCAGTGAAGTCGACAACAATAGAGGTGACCGACCTGGATGACTCGGTCACCAAAGAGGAGATGGTGGCGGCGGTCGCAGCAATGGGGGGCTGTGACGTCGCAGAGGTGCACGGCCGGGACATCAGGTCCGGTCGCGGTGGCATGGGTACCATTCGCCTCGAGTGCTCAGTCGCCGCTGCCAAAGCCGTCCTCGACAAGGGACGGCTTACCGTCGGCTTCAGCTCGGGTGCAGTCCGGGCACTTGTAGACCAGCCTCTTCGGTGCTACAGGTGCTTCGGTATCGGACACACTCGAGCCCTCTGTCCGTCCACGGTCGATAGGACGGACAGCTGCTATCGCTGCAGCAAGGAGGGCCACAAAAGCAGCTCCTGCACGGCTGCCACTCCGCACTGCGCAGTGTGTGCCGCCAGTGGCCGCCCGGCAGACCACGTGATGAAGGGGAGGAACTGCAATCCTCCCCCTAAGAGGGGCAAAGCGCCGACCGGTCCGGCTGCCAGCACCGTCGTTCCCGAGGCAGGAACCGCGGTGGCCGCGGAGGGGGGAGAAATGTCGATCGATGGATAGGGCCCAACATCGCATTCTCCAGGCGAACGCCAACCACTGCAGGGCTGCCCAGGATCTGCTGATGCAGACCATGGCTGAGTGGTTGGTGGACTTGGCGGTGGTTGCCGAGCCTTACTCGGTCCCCGGCAACTGGCTGGGCGATCGGGACGGCTTGGTGGCGTTGGTGACGCGGTCTTCCACAGACTCCCCTCCCCTCTCGCTTTTAGAGAGAGGACCGGGATACGTGGCCGCCGCGTGGGGAGACGTAGGTGTGGTGGGGGTCTATTTCTCCCCAAACCGCCCTCTCTCGGACTTTGAGGATTTCCTCGAAGTCCTCACCGCAGTCGTAGGGAGGGCGGCACCGCGCCAGGTCGTCGTGTTGGGCGACCTGAACGCCAAGTCGGTGGCCTGGGGCAACCCGGCTGCCTCGTGCAACGTCCGAGGACGCGCCGTCGAATTTTGGGCGGCCTCATCCGGCGTGTCCCTCCTCAACAGGGGGGCGGTCCACACGTGTGTGCGGCGGCAGGGAGGGTCGGTGGTTGACGTCACGTTTGCCACCCCCGCGCTAGCCGCCCGTGTCGTGAATTGGCGGGTGGAGATGGTGGAGACCTTGTCGGACCACCGATACGTGCGGTTCGACATCTCCGCCCAGGGGAGGGTGGCCCGCTCGGGCAAATCTCCCTTCCCACGGTGGGCTCTCACCCGCCTCGACCGGGAGGCCGCTCAGGAGGCGGCCTTTCTCCAGGACTGGTTGTCGCCCCCTGTCGAGGTCCTGGACGTGGACACCGCAGCGGTTCAGCTCAGGAGGTCCCTGACCGAGGTGTGCAACTCCAGCATGCCTCGGTCTCGCCGTCCGCCTCCCCGTCGTGCCGTCTATTGGTGGACGGAGGAACTGGTGGGGCTCCGAGCCGCCTGCGTGTCGGCCAGAAGGGCCTTCACGCGGAGCCGACGACGCAGCGCCCGGAATCGGGAAAACGAGGACCGCCTCTACGCTTCTTACCAAGAGGCGAGGACGGTCCTCAAGTCGGCGATTGGCGCTGCCAAAGACTCGGCGAGGGCCGAGATGCTGGCAGGGCTCGACCGGGATCCATATGGGAGACCGTACAAGGCGGCGCGGAACCAACTGCGCCCCTATGGTCCCCCATTGACGGAGACTCTCGAGCCGGCGTTGCTGGATGGGGTGGTCCGGTCCCTGTTTCCGCGCAGGACTGACTTCACCCCACCAACGATGGACCCTCCGCAAGGGGCGACTCCGCCGGAGGAGGAGGTCCCTCCGGTGACGGCGGAGGAATTGTACGCGGGGATTCTCAGCCTCCGCGCGAAGAAGACGGCCCCTGGACCGGACGGCGTCCCTGCACGGGTGGTGGCCATTGCTGCCGCCCAAATGGAGGACAGAATTCGGGACCTGTTCAGCGCGTGCTTTGCGGCTGGCAGGTTCCCGAAACTGTGGAAGGAGGGGCAGCTGTGCCTCCTCCGAAAGGAGGGACGCCCGGTGGACTCCCCCTCGGCATACCGGCCCATCGTTCTGCTTGATGAGGTCGGTAAATTATTCGAGGGGATTGTCGCCTCCCGGCTCAATGGGCTGTTGCGGGGGGTGGGGCCAAATCTGTCGGACGCCCAATTCGGTTTTCGACGAGGGCGTTCGACGATAGACGCGCTGGCCCTACTCAAGGGTCAGGTGAAGGAGGCGGTGGAGGCGGGGGGCGGAGTGTTGGCGGTGTCATTCGACATAGCCAACGCCTTCAACTCCGTGCCCCACTCGACAATATTGGAGGCACTTCGGTATCACGGAGTGCCTCAATACTTGAGGAGCCTCCTGGCCAGCTACTTGGAGGATCGAGAGATCCTCCTTGTGGACAAGACGGCCAGGGTGAGGCGTTACGGCGCAGAGTGCGGTGTTCCGCAGGGGTCGGTGCTGGGGCCGCCCCTGTGGAACATAGGTTTCGACTGGCTCTTGCGGGGAGCCCTCCTCCAGGGCACGAGCGTCATTTGTTACGCGGATGACACTCTCCTCGCTGCCCGGGGGAGGAGCTACAGGGAGGCGGCCTGTCTGGCCTCGGCTGGCGGATCCTTGGTTGCAGGGAGGATCCGCCGCTTGGGACTGAAGGTGGCGCTGCACAAGACCGAGGCCGTTTTCTTTCACGGGCCTCGGCAGCGCTGCCCTCCCGACGCCCACATAGTTGTAGAGGGCGTCAGGATCGGGGTCCAGACCCAGATGAAATATCTGGGCCTGGTGCTGGACAGCAGGTGGCGATTTGGCCCGCATTTCAGCGGGCTGTCAACGCGCCTGCTGAAAGCCGCGGACGCCCTCTCGTGGCTCCTCCCGAACCTGGGGGGGCCCAACGCGCAGTGCCGGCGATTGTATGCCGGCATCCTGCGGAGCATGGCCCTATATGGGGCCCCTATCTGGGCGGACTCCCTGCACAGGCGGGAGAACGCAACGGCGATCCGCAGGCCCCAAAGGGCCATTGCACTAAGGGTGGCAAGGGCCTACCGCTCGGTGGGCTTTTCGGCGGCATGCGCTCTGGCTGGCACCCCTCCTTGGGAGTTGGAGGCATGGGTGCTCGCCAGAGTGTACGAGTGGACGGTGCGGCGAAAAGCGCTCGGGGAGCGCCCCGTCGCGGAGGAGCGGGAGGCCGTGCGGCAAGAGGCGAGGGACGCCATCGTCCTCCATTGGACGGAGGACCTCGCAGCCGCCACCTTTGGCCGGCGAACCTTGGACGCGCTCGGTCCGGTCCTGCGAGGCTGGCTCGAGCGGTCACACGGCTTCCTCTCATTCCGTCTGGTGCAGGTGTTGTCCGGCCATGGCTGTTTTGGATCGCACCTGCACCGGATCGGGAGGGAGGAGACTCCGGCGTGCCATGACTGCGGTGCGCCGGAGGACACGGCACAGCACACCCTAGAGGTGTGCCCCGCCTGGTCAGAGCTGCGCCGCAGTCTGACCGCGGTGGTCGGGCGGGACCTCTCGCTCCCCGGCGTGGTCAGCTCCATGCTGGAGAGCGAGGAGGCATGGGCGGGGGTCGCCTCCTTTTGCGAGGACGTTATTTCGCAAAAGGAGGCGGCGGAGCGCGAGCGGGAGGACGATCCTCTCGCTGCGCCGCTCCGGAGACGAAGAGGTCGGAGAGGGCGTCGTCTCCTCCCTCCTCATGGTGGTGACAGGCGGGCGACAGGCGCGGGGGCGCCTCCGCCCGCATTGCACCCGTCATCACCTTCGTAAGTCATTCCCGGCCCTCCCCCAACGGGGAGGGCGTGAAGCGTCCGCATTAAAGGCGGACGGTCGTCGGAGGAGGACTGGACGTACAGGCTGCGCCAATCTCCCAGTCCCCTCCACTCAAGACGAGGCGGGAGTGCCGCTGGGTTGTTTTAGTGGGTATACCGGGTCAGACCGGGGAGTCCCACATAGCCCCCCATTCCCCCAATGGGAGGGTATGCGTAATGCATTTTTTCCCAGCGCAAAAAAAAAAAAAAAAAAAAAAAAAAAAAAAAAAAAAAAAAAAGGTTAGGTTAGGTTAGGTTAGGTTAGGGTCAAATTACATCGCGATAAGCGCATGCGTAGGTACTTAAAGGGGGTTTCGCGAATTTCGCAATCCGCTCTGAGAGGTTAAAAACATAACACAATTATAAATTTTAACAATGAACCTATTCCACAAATTTTTAGGCATAATTTTAGATAAGAAACTCTCTTTTGAATATCATATAAAGTACATTTCTGAAAATTCTTTGGCTTGGATCTAGTATCGTTTGGCAGGAGATTTGGGGTAAAAAGGGTTGAAGATGGTAGGGGTGGGTTCCCTGATTATAACGCTACCACTCTTATTACAAGGTAATGCGTATTTTTCGAGAAATTAATAAAAAATGTTTCTAACCTCTAATTAGATAAACAGCGTTACGAAACGTTAAAATCGTCGATTGACAACCAAATCTGTGGCCGCATTCCGAGTTAGACCATAATCGCTGACAGCGCTCACATCGATATTTTGCGTACCGAATTAGATATCACGATTATGACAGCTGAGAACTGTCAACATTTCGCTCACAGTGATATTTCTAAAGGGCATGGTCGGCGTTATCGCAAGATGGCGCATGTCATGACGTCATCTATGACTATTCACATGACATCGTTATCGCGCTCACGCTAATTCGGTACGGACGTAAGCGCGCTCAAATCGATTACAGCTCAATTCGGAAAGCGGCCTGTACTAGTGTGTTGTCTGTGGTGTCAAATGTCGTGCAAAATCGTTGAAACGGAACGTAAAAAAATAAAAAAACAATAATATTTGTGTCATGTGTCAGTGTTATTTGTTTACGTTCATTCGGTTTTTCCCCGAGTTGCGTAAATGTGTTTGCTGTGCTTCGTGTTGTTTATGTTGTGGATTTCTTCGACGACTTTGGCTTACCTTCTGGACTTTGATTGTTTGCCTTCACGTTTGACCTACGCTTGTACTCTGGACAATTCTGCTTAGAAGGAAATGAGTGTACCCACACTTCATGGTTAAAATAGGTCGACACTGTTCCAAAACCGAATCGGGGCACCCCGACTCCACGTAGTCTTTTGGCTCCTACCCCTAGAGTGTTTATAAAAATCCGGAGCGCGGAGGGAGGGCAACCCCCGCCCGCTGTAACAAAGCATAGGCACCCGTGCGAGCCGCTACGGCTCGCACGGGTGCCTATCCTTTGTTACGTAAGGGCGAAGGGGTTGCACTTCCCGCAGCGCCGGAGACGTTGCAGAAGCGACATTTAAGAGTTTTGAGGTTAGGTTAGAATAATTAGTTTTTCTCAAGAACGGTGCGTTACCTTTTCATGGGAGTGGTACTAGGGGGGATTAAGCGAACGCTCGCTAAGGGCACCCCCTGTGGGGTACGGACCTCGGCTTAGGGCGTCGCTGACGGGAGGACAGCAAGATGGGACAGGCTGGATCAGATTTTGTTGATTATTATTATTCAGGGAATTTAAAGCTACAGGCTCAGCTACGGCGCGGGCTGGCACTTCATCGAGCAAGGTTCGGGAGGGACAATTACGTCGTCGGGATCTTCGCGAGGAACCTCGGCGGCGAGGTCGGAAAGTCGGTCTGTGTTTGTGCACTGTACTGGTGGCCCTACTGCTCTCCTGAATGAGAGTTATGTGGTCATCGGGATCGGTGAGGACATGCTTGGGACGGCGGACATGACTAATGGAGGAGGGAATATAGCTAGCGGCTTTCACAACCAGAGGGTTGCGGTGATTCGCGGCGGTCTCGAAGAAACGCTTTTAAATGCGTTTCATGAACTGACGGATAGTGGGAATCCTGAGGTCTACGTGGAGGATTTCGTTGCGAACGTACCAGGGGGAGCCTGTTATCCTACGGAGGAACTTGTTCTGGAGGGTCTGCATTCTATTGAAGCGAACGGGCTTGGCGTGTGCGAAGACTGCACTGGCATAGGTCATGATCGGGCGGATGCACGCTGTGTAGATACGCATTTTGCACTTTAGTGACAATTTGCTACGTGCATTGAGGACAAAGTGAAGTCTACCTAGAGCGAAGGCGGCGCGCAAACGAGCCGCCTTAATGTGCTCTGAAAAAGAGAGGTGTTCGTCTAGTACGACACCCAGGTATTTGGCTCGCTTCTCCCAAGGGATCGGCTTGCCGAACATGGTGATCGGTCAAGGGGGGCAGGGGTTGCGACGCGGTTTTGAGAAAATAACCGCTTGACTTTTGTCGGGATTGACTTCGATTCGCCATTTTCTAAACCAAGCGCCAAGCTTATTCACTTGGGTTTGGAGAATGCGAGCTATCGAATTTTCATCACGGCCGGTGTAGTAGATGGCCGTGTCGTCTGCGAACAGGGCCAACTACGCCTTGCTGCACTTGGGCATATCGCTGGTGAATAGCGTGAAAGCTAAAGGAGAGATCACAGAGCCCTGAGGGACTCCTGCGCGAATAGGGTGGGGGGAGGATAGCGCTCCTTCGATGCGATAACGGAAGGTGCGGTTCGACAAAAAGTCCCGTAAGATGAGCACGAGACGTTCTGGCACGCCGAGTTGGTACAGCTTATATAATAAGCCGTTGTGCCAGACTTTGTCAAACGCTTTCGCTATGTCGAAGAAGACAGCACCGGTCATCAAACCTCGTTGGATACCGAAGTTGATGTGTTCGACTATACGGTGGACCTGTTGTACGCACGAGTGTTGGGTTCTAAAACCAAACTGTTCGTTGGGGATGAGGCCCTTTGTCTCGGCGTAGTCTCTGAGACGCTTATAAATAAGCCTCTCATAGATCTTGCCGAGGACATTGAGCAGACTGATGGGGCGGTAACTAGTAGGCTCCGACTTTGGCTTGCCGAGCTTCGGGATACCGATGACGGTGGCTTCTTTGAATGCCTGTGGGAAGATGTTATTGCTCAGAGCACCATTGAAGATGGTGGTCAGTAGCATTATCAGGTGGGCAGGGAATAGTTGGAATACCCTATTGGTGATTCCATCTGAGCCGGGGGCTTTACGAGCCTTAAGACCATTGATGAGGTCGTGCACTTCGTCTGGCGTGACGGGGGGCAGTGGATATTCTGGGTCTTCGACGGGAGGGAGGGAGGCTCTATGTTCGATTTCAGCGTGGACCTCAGAGAGGTGAGCTTGGTCTACTGGTTGAGCGCTAGGCGAGAATTGGGCTTCTAGACTGTCGGCTAGAAGCTCAGCCTTGTCGACATCATCGAAGGCGATGGTCTTGTCGGGACGGATCAGTGGGGGCATGGAGACTATTTCTCCGGATCTGAGTTTCCTCTGGAGTTGCCAGAAGGCTAGGTGAGTGGGCTCTAGTTCGCTCAGCATCTTGTCCCAGCCGGCGGTACGCAGCTCCTCTATGCGTGTTCTTACAGTACGCTGTAAGTAACGCATATGGGCTTTGTTCGCGTCGCAGGGGAAGTTGCTGTAGGCACGGACAGCCGCGTTCTTCTCATTCAACAGTTCGCGTACATCTTCCGGCAACTTCCAGCGACGGTCCTCCATCGCTGGAATTTCCCTTGAACAATCGTTCAGGACTGATTGTACGTGAGCTGTAAATGAGTCGATCGCGGCCGTCGTGTCATCGATAGAGTCAAAATGATCGGGGATTGGGTCCAAGTGGGGGGACGTGGTGGATTTTAAGCGATCGCTTACTTTCCTCCAGTCCGTTACCACTTTGTTGGGAAGGGGTTGGGTGGAATCGGGCAGACCTATGCGGGGGACCAGTTTCATGACTACTGGACGGTGATCGGAAGCGAGCTCTTGTACCACTTCTATAGAGTCCAACCGTAGGTTGACGTTCTGTAGGAGCGCCACGTCGAGAACATCGGCGGTGTGATTGGGATCGGGGGGAAAATGAGTGGGAGTCGTCGGCGCGATGACATCGAAATTCTGAGAGGAGGAGAGGTTGAACAAGTGTCTCCCTCTGGAAGAGGTCCTGGTGCTATTCCAGGAGGGATGTTTTGCGTTGAGATCACCCGCTATGATAACGGAGTCACTCAGGCTAAATAGGACAGAAAGATCTTCAGTGAGGAGTTGGAAATTCTCCGAAGTATTAATGGGGGGGACGTAGGCCGATACTATGGTGATCGGCTGATGACCTGTCATGCCAAGCCGACAGCAAGACACTTCCAATCGTGAAAGTGTGGGAGGGTCGATGGGAATGCAGTAAAGCTCTTTTTTATAGTAGATAAGGGTACCGCCCTTATGGCAACGCGTCCTGTCATTGCGAACTGTACGATAGTTTGCAATTGACGGATTTCGGTAACTCGGTTTAAGGAACGTTTCCTGAACAAGGAGGATGTCGATGTGGTGGTCGCGGAGGAACTCGCTGATTTCAGCGCGTTGTCGCAGGATGCCATTGGCATTGAAATAACCTAACTTTAGGGATCGGGGTTTGGTTCGCGCGAGGATTACTTTATCCATGATTAGGGTTGGGTTGATTGTTAAAGGACATCAGGGCTTGCGTAATGTCCGGGTACGCATTGTAAATATTCTGAATCATATAAATGTTGCCGGCATTTCTGGCGGCAACAATTTCACTGGCCATTTTCCTTGCGCGAGGGGTAAGGAAGGCCGTGAATGTACTTGAGATGACATTAAACGCGTCGATCGGGTTCTGGCCGATAACACGGGTGGCTGCGGGTGGAGCTGAAGCGGCGGGAGCGGCTTTGTTCACGGGCATAGGAATGCCTGGGGGCGCGTTGACGCGGATGCGGGGGTCCATGAGTGGAGGGGTGGCCGCAGGAACGGGTCTGGGAGCTAGGGCTGGAAAAGCCTGCTGATGGTGGAGGTAGTTCCAGGGCGAGGGCCTCTGAGGACTGAGTCGCTCCTGGTGATGTGTGGTAGGCCACGCGTGGGCGTAGCGGGGGCTTTCCCTTTGCTGACGGGCGTCTGCACGCTTCGTCAGCTTGGGAGATGATGTTTTGGGGGCCTTGGGGCACCCACGATAATTGGCCGGGTGGCCTGAGTCGCCGCATAGCACACAGCTAGGCGGCTCTGTGCACAAGGTGCGGTCTTTTGGGCGTGAGCATTCAGCAGTGCCGTGATCGCCCAGGCACTTGACGCACCTGGGTTTCGCATGCCAGTGCATCTGCGAATGCCCGTATAACTGGCAGCGGTGACACTGCCCTATGACACCGGTCTTAAATGGTTTTTCGATCTGCAAGCCGGTGAGGTTGCAGATGGAACGGACGTTGAATATGGGGTGGTGACCCTCAGTGGGAGGACACACTACGAGGACCATATCGAAAGGCACCCTGCCTCGGGCGCGGTGCATGCGGTGGACTTCCGCAACAGGGACGTTTTGCGACAGAAGGTCGGCTTTTATGTCCTCCGCGGGTATCTCCTTCGGGATCCTACGGATCACTACTCGGATTTGACGGTCTTCGGGGAGGGCGTAGGTGTGGAAGGACACACCTCTAAGACGGAGAGTCTTCGTGAGCTCTCTGTAATCGTTTGACGTCGGGAGCCACTTTGTGAAATAATGTTGCCATATTTAAAGTAATAGTGATGCGTTCAGTTCTCGTTCAATCAGATGAATGAACAATGAGTGTGAAAAGTTAATCATTTCAAACTATAAAAAAATATTATATCTATTTTACAATGAAATTGTATAAATGTTCTCTGATAAAAATTACTAGTAGTATGTAACTAAAATCTGTTTTTTGACGGCTTATTACAAAGCGCGGCGCGTCGACTAGTGCCATTTTGTTTGTAATTCGGCTTCTTACTTCTGGTCTGATAGCACGAATGTTTTTTCTGCGCTCATGCTGTTTTGTTTTGTTTTTGTTAAGTTTTTCGTTACGTTGTGTTTGTGGTAATTGTTGAGTTTATTTATTGCTATATTGTTTCGTACGAAGGATATGGATCCTCAACCAAGCACGTCAAGCCAAAGCTTGTATCCAAGAAAGAAGAGACCACGGATTGCTTTAAGCGTTACAAACAGGTATTTGAGAAGAAAGCTGCTTTACTATTACCTATTGAGGTTCCCGAAAAAAAAGAATGTGTTTCGAAAACAGCTGACATTTTGGGAATTGGTGTGACCTTAGTTTGCAGTGTATTCAAATAATACAAAGAAAATGAACAACTTAAGTCTCCCGAGAAACATGGACTGAAACACAGACAAATTATGTAATAAGTGATATTTTATATTTTCATTACCTACCTATAATTGTTATATTTTATACATCTATAGTTTCAACTACATGATGTATTGAAAATAGGACAGTCTTACAAATTTCCTCGCAATGTTTTCCTTAGTGTTTAAAACACTCGGTATTCAGTATAGGTAGATACTATAGGAACATAGTCGTCGAAAACTCGTTGGTAAGTATAAAGCAAGACTAAACTTCGAACCCCGTACCCGATATCGGCAGTTCGGCACACTAACTATACACTAGACAATCGAGGCAATTTCAGGTTAAAATTTAGTATCGTTTGGCAGGAGGTGGGGGTGGGGAAGTGGTGGGGGGATGGAGGGGGGTGCTCCGTCCCCTCTGGTATCACTCCCATGAAAAGGTAACGCACCGTTCTTGAGAAAAACTAATTATTGTAACCTAACCTCAAAACACTTAAATGTCGCTTTTCCAACGTCTCCGGCGCTGCGGGAAGTGCAACCCCTTCGCCCTTGCGTAACAAAGGATAGGCACCCATGCTCACCTCCGCAGCTTCGGCTTACTGGTCGCCTCCGGCGACCAGCTTCAGCCGCTACGGCTCGCACGGGTGCCTATGCTTTGTTACGGCGGGCGGGGGTTGCCCTCCCTTCGCGCCTCCGGATTTTTATAAACACTCTAGGGGTAGGAGCCAAAAGACTACGTGGAGTCGGGGTGCCACGATTCGGTTTTGGAACAATGTCGACCTATTTTAACCATGAAGTGGAGGTACACTAACTTCTCACAACTCTGGGAGAAACGGAATGAACGTAAACAAATGATACTGACACATGACGCAAATAGCGTTTTTTTTTTTTTTACGTTCCGTTTCAACAATTTTGCACGACATTTTACACCACAGACAATACACTAGTACAGATTTGGTTGTCAATTGCCGATTTTAAAGTTTCGTTACGCTGTAATCTAATTTGAGGTTAGAAACATTTTTTATTAATTTCTCGAAAAATACGCATTACCTTGTAATAAGAGTGGTAGCGTTATAATCAGGGAAGCCACCCCTACCATCTTCAACACTTTTTACCCCAAAACTCCTGCCAAACGATACTAGACCCAAGCCGAGAACTCGACCATTTTGCGTTTGATTTTTCGGAGCAATGGAACACATCGAAGCGACTTTTCGTGTTATAGATGATATTGATAACAATATACTACCGGAGATTGAAGTTGCTGAGCCTAGAAATCGCAAAGTTTACTTTCGTGATATGGATCCATTCCATGATTATTCTGAAGATTGTTTTAGAAAGAGATTTCGTTTTTCCAAAAGTGTTGTGATGAATGTGATTTTATTGAGAATTCAGGACTCTTTACAATTAGAGACACAAAGAGGGCTTCCTGTAAGTCCACTGTGCCAGTTACTAACGGCATTAAGTTTTTATGCCACTGGAAGCTTTCAGATTGTATGTGGAGACATCATGCATATTTCACAATCGACAGTGTGTCATATAGTGAAGAGAGTTACTCGAGCATTGGCCTTGCTAATGCATGATTTCATTAAGTTTCCAGTAAATTTACGAAAAACAAAGAAGGACTTCGAAAACCTTGGCTGTATAGGAAGAGCATACCGTAACAGAAAAGGATATTTTTCATTAAACGTCCAAGTAGTTGGTGGCCCTAATTTAATGATATATGATAATTATAGTAGTGCGTTGGGCAGGCAGTACTCATGATAGCCGAATATTTCGAAATTCACGATTAAATCCTCATATTTATGCAATAACTATAGAATAAGATATTATGATGATGAAAGGTGAAGGCAACTGTCAAAATGGCGCTGTCGTAGCTAGTTCCCAACACAAGCTAATAATACAAGGCGTGATGTGGTTTTATTTTATTTTAGCGAAAATTGACGCTTTGTTGTGTTCCTAGATACTCCGAAATTGGAGTCTACAATATCCCGAAAGCCCCTAAAATTAGAAGATTGTGGTTTAAAGCTATTCTTAGAGATTTTTTTGAGTTCGTGTTTATGTCGAAAACATTTTGAAGAAAATGATTACGAGGAAATATTCAAGGTTTAAAATTCTGACACTTTCCATTCAAGTACTTGATTTGATCGTCTTTCAGGAAATCTGTTACCAGATGGCCCAAGTATTTAAATTTATACACTCTGTTTATTGGGTGACCTTTAAGTAACAGAGGCGGGACCGTAGATGGACATCTGGCACCAGACCTGAAGACAATATATTCTGTCTTTTTGGTGTCGTATATCAACCCATGAGACTCCGCGTACAACTCACACACAGCCAGTAAATTGCGGAGAGCATTGATTGAGGGAGCCAGCAGCACCATGTCGTCCGCGTAGCTCAGATTATTAAAACAAACACCATCCACATAACAGCCGACACGCATGCTGGTGAGTCGCTCGACCAAGGCATTCACATAGAGACCGAAGAGCAAAGGCGAGGACAGTCCCCCCTGTCGCACCCCACACTCCGGCCTGCATGGCTCCGAAAGCTCCCCTACCCATCTCACCCGAGTCTCTTGGTGTAGGTACCAGTATTTGAGGAGAGATGCGAGCTCTCGTGGCAGTGTTGTGTCTCCTAGCTTCTGCCAGAGTAAATCATAAGAGACTAGGTCAAAGGCCTTAGAAAGGTCCAGGAAAACCGCGTAGACTGGCGTCTGTCTATCCGTGTATTACTTTACAGCGTGCTTCAGACTAAGAATGGCCGTCTCCGTTGACAGCCCTGCCCGAAAACCAAACTGGGCATCATGAATCTTGACATGCCTATTTAGATGTGAGTTGAGCACGCTGTCAAGTACCTTGGCTATGACAGTGGCTAGTGAGATTGGCCTATAGTTTGACCCGTCCGATACGTCTCCAGTCTTCTTCTTCACTACTGGCACCACCAGCAGGCTTAGCATGGCGTTTTCTGTTTCTACTCTACTGTAGAATAGAAATCGCTTTCTACGCTCCTAGAAATCTCTTTTTCGCGAGCACGAGGACACACTTAGACTCAGGTTGCTTTATAGACAGTGATTGTCCATAGCAACGGGTTAGTTGCTAGTGATGTGTATAACTACCCATTTTTACCGTACAATTGCGTTTCGTTTCTGTGTAGACAGTAGAAAACTTTCTACTGTCTACACAGAAACGCCATTTTTGTCTACTCTTCCGTCGACAATACGGTTCTCTAGGGCGCTCGTGCTAAGCCTGCAGAGTCCGCATCATGTCCGAGGGTAAGTACGAATGGGACAGACACAAGTTAAATAGTAGTGCGAGTACTCGTGGCAAGTGCGCACCCGCATGCTGTAGGTGCTCGATGCTTAGCCCATCGTGTCCTGGGGATTTCCCTCTAACCATATTTTTTATATTGGCCCTGACCTCTTTCGCCAAGACCATCGTTGGTACCTCCTCATCTTTGGGAAGAGCATCGAGTTCCCCGCATGGAGGCCCAAGGGGCGACTGTGTGGTAAACTGGGTTTTGAACAACTCGGCAATATCTTTTGGGTTGGCAATTCCATCGATACTCACAGGAATACCAGGCCTAGGATTTAGCTTACTAGTACCTTTCCAGAAACTTTTAAAGTCTGAATTTACATAGTGCTTTGCCAGCGAATCCATCCTCAACTGTTCCTGGTGGTTTTGGCACCACTTGACTTTTCCTTTGAAAAATTTCCGCGATTTCACCATTGAGTCATAAACAGGACCCGATGAGGGCTTTCCGTTTTCGCACCATGTAATGAAACCCAGCCTGGCATTTCTATGAGCCTCGCTCACATACCTATTCCACCCAGCTAATGGTTTCCTTCGTTTATAACTCTTTTGTCCGAAAGTGACAACAGCGTTCGTACATAAGATATTTACTACCTCTTTATAAAAATGATCTATGACCTCTCTATGAGAGATAATAGTACAATATTTTCCACAGCAATTTTGTAACTCAGCGTGCAAATCAATGAGCCTAAGTTTGGAGTTACATAAGCTTTCGTAAGCCAGACATTGACTTGCATTCCGGTCTCCCCATTTAATTCCGTTACAAACAGGGTTCATTGGCAATGCCTTTTGCTTAATAACATCTAGATTGCAGTTGATGACTAATGGGAGATGATCAGACCAATAAACGTCGTATTTAACATAAACATTGGTAATACAATCTAAAGCTGCACTTGTAACCATGCAATGGTCCAGCCAGCGTTTGCAACCATGTGCCTCACTAATAAATGTGAACGTCTCAGATGTTAGCTGCAGCCTACTAGTGTCCACACATGTCCAGTCTTGTTCTAGGGAGAAAGTTAAAAGTTCACGATAAAAACGCTCACAGTAATGACTTCATTAAGAAATTACTGCGCAGCAAGTAATTACTTGTTTATAAATACGGGTGTAAGACTCTTACAATTTTGTATAAATCAATTGTACATAGTCACTTTGATTACAGTTGCCTTGCATATATTAGTCTCAACAGTAAGTTTGTAAATAGATTAGATATTATACAAAATAAGGGTCTTAGGATAATATCAGGAGCTATGTGTTCTACACCCATTAGAGCCATGGAAATAGAAATAAAAATAATGCCATTGACACTTCGCAGATTGCTTTTAGCCCAACGCTTTTGTTTAAAATTATTATGCTGTAAAAATCAAACAGTAATTAATAAAATTTCGCCTTACCATTTTCAATATAGTGCTCCTGTGATAACTGGTGAGAATCTTCTTTACCACCAATATCCAGAACTGTCCCAAATACTCCTACAAATAAAAAATAAATTTAATAAAATATTTTCTGATTCTTTATGGCCATGCTATTCAACACAATTTCACATTTTATTTAATATCCCAAAATTGATTAATGCCTGTGTTTGCATCAATCTTTCACCTTTCAATATAATCTAATACATTGTCTTTCAAGCGGAGGTAAAATAGAGTTAATATTTATGTCATGGTTAATCTCCAATGGTAGAAGTATGATAGAGGGTTCTGTTGGATTTGGAGCGAGTTGTGGTGTACTAAAGTTAAGGTTTTTGTCATACAGCTCTTACCTGGAAAATTATAACCAATTATTCATCTCTCTTTAACTCCAAAAGCAAAAAGAACTATTACTTAAGTAAAGTTATGCATTAGTTAAGCTGTTGTAAATATAATCCTGAATTTTGATTCAATAATTTTAACTTATATACATACAAAACATAACAGTATTCACCAACAACATAACATTTAAAAATTTATAATAAATATGCATACTAACGACTAACAAGTTATTTAATTATAAAATTATTCGTTCAAACATTGTAAGCGTATTGATTTCAAAGGTCTACGTTGAACTAGGTCTAGGCAAATAGCTCCTAAAAAGTTTTTTTCAAGAGTCCTACCTTTCCACTTAATCAGCTTTTCTACGTTTAACAGACGCCCCTCTTCTCTTTAACTCGGCTTTAAGTTCAAGCAAGCTCCAAGTAGAATACATTTTCGCGTCCATGTTATCAAATAAACTACACTAATCGCCCACAATGTTAGTTTTTTTCGTTTGTTTACACGATTCAAGAAATGTCATACTGACGCCATTGGGAACAACTGTACGCAGCGCCATCTGAGATCAGCTTTAACTTGCCATCCCCATTGAAGACAGCAAGCCGAGATTTCATTACAACAATCAATATACTCCGGTTTGGGCATAACACCACACCCGCACATTTGAGTAGATTCAAAATAATAGACGATCAGTCAGACATGCACTGCTTGCCAAAAGTTTCCAGGAACCCTAGAACACATTATTTTTAGCTGTGAAGAATACAACTTCCAACGATTAATTCTTGCAAGCGAGCTTTTTGAACTATCAGAAGAAACGTCAACAAATGCCGAATCCCGCCGCCTGGACGTGTTGCTACAAAAAAAAGATTGCTATATGCCGTTAAATAAATATTTCAAAAACACTCTTGGAAAATTTAAAAAAAAAAGTAGAAGAAGATACGCCAAAGGAAGATATAACAACATTTCATAAAATATGAACAAGATATAATTATAAAGATTTCGCATAAAGGCCTCGTAGCCATGCCATATACATTAAAAAAAACTCACAAAAAAACTATCAAATCAAAATGGACCGACCGTTACAGTGGAAAAGAGATTATTTTTGTTTTTGTTTATTGATAAACGAAGAAAGTGTTGAGAGTTTTCTGTAATTGAATTACAGCATACTGTGGAAACCTTTCGAGGCTAAAATATAAATAAATATTCAAAATGTCTGATAGTGAGAGCGACACATCTAACAAAGTTTATAACTTCCAGAATGTTAACACAGTGAGTATTGTAGTTTGCGCGTCTGATTTATGATTTATTTACATGCTAAAGTCAGAAAATCAAGAAGTTTGGGACTGGAAATTACACCCACACCTAACCCATTCGGGTATGTTTTATAGTCAAGTTGGCCACAAAAATATTTTTGTTGTTCAATAAACCGCCACCGGCAATTTTTGTTGTCCTTATACGACTGAAATACCTTTTGGGTAAATCCCAAAAGTTTTTGTATTACTTTCTGTAAAATAAAATTATAGTAGGACTAAGTTCTAATGCAAAAATCTTTATCTTACAGACTGTAAATGCGAAGGGTCCAAACACGAATTTTAGTTGTCGAAATCCAATGACATCAACAATGTATAATATGTCACGAAACTATGAGCGACAAAGGTATGCAGAGTCTGCTTACGAGCAGAGGAGTATGTACTATAGACGAGAGACTTCACCAATGTCTATACAAAGTGCTTGTGATATACGACCACGAAACTTCCAACAATATGCTGGCATGAGCTCACGGCAGTCGCTGTTCAATGGCAGAAGTGGTTCACCAATGTCTATGAGGAGTATAGGTATGTTAATTCAACTCTATGATTGTGTTAGTAGTAAGTAATGGAGATTAAGATCTGTTTAAAATTTGAAACAGAAAGTAAATAATGATGCTTTCTACATAGTCAAATTATAGTTTAAACGAAAACATTATTATAGGTATTGAGTAAAAGGCCTCATATCCTTTCTGCCATACTGCACAGTTCCAAGCGAAAAAGATATTTGGTTCATTTTATACAAATAAGTTCTCTTTAATAAAACTTTCAGATTCATCTGCAAGTGTAGTCAGTGCAGCAGATATAGCTTTTGCATTCAAGAATGTCAAGTTCAACAAAAATGATTTGAAAATGATCAGGGATGCATACCAAAAACTATTGAAACAGAGAGGTCGACGAAATATTGAAAAGAGAAGAAAAATAAGACTGTTCCAGAAAGGCAGAAGAAGATCAGGTGATGACTCCGGAGATCAAGCAAGCGACTCCTCTGTTAGCAGCGATGACTATAGGTCAATTAAGACCTACAAAGAAAATATGTCCAGTAGTAGATCAGCAAGGAGGGATTTGACTGACTTCAGTAAAACTTTTAAAGACCGTAACATGCTTAAAGATAGTTCTGATAATTTCAGTCTTACTAATTTTAAAAATAAGTTTACTGTTAGCAGTGTAAACACCACTCAAAATTTTAATAATACTGAGATTTCAAAGCAATTCAATTGTATGCCTACTCAAAAGGACAGATTTAGAAATGGATTTTTACTGCCATCTCAAAGATTCAACAAATCGGTTGCTTCATCAGCAATATTGGAAAATGCAGAAATACCACACAAAAGTACAAGAAATAATCTATTAGATAATGTTAGAAACCATTATGACCAAAATAACCACAAAAAAAACTTCTGTCCAAGTGGTAGTGAAGAAGAAGAAATATGCCCAGAAATTACTGTTAGAGAGAAAAGTACTTTAAATATTGATTCTGAACGTAAAAGGAACCTTGATAGTGAAGATGAATCTAGTCTTCCAGTCAGTAAGAGAAGCAGAATCACATCTCCAGCTAGAACTGCTCCATACAATGATAGAGCTCCACCAAAATTTAAGAATACCAATCCTATCAATAATGTTGAAGTATCAAACGGCTTTCAATTTGTTAAGCCTTCATTACCTGTAAGAAAATCTAAGCCGAGAGTACAAGAAAAGCTCATTGCCAAATCTGCACAACCTCTAACAGATTACTTGGAACCAATTCCTAATAAAATACAAGAGGATATACAAATTTTACAGCGATCTGACATGCAAGAAAAATGTAACGAGAATCTAACTCAACTTGACCAATCAGAAACAACACAAAATAGTGATGTGTCTTCACGTCCAAGCTTCATTAAAAGAAAGCTCTTCACACAAAACCTAGATGTTGCAGAGAAAGCTAATCAGAGCACTGATGCTAGAAGCAGTCCGCAGAGTAGCGTATATTTATTACAAAAGGAGAAAAATAAATCAAGAAAATTGGTTGCAAATCAGTCATGTCTAAACAGAGAAGTGGAAGATGATAATAATCTGTTAGACTTGATTCACAAAATAGTACCACCTGACCGTATGAACCTTACTAACCAAAACAAAAATGATTTACATAATAAAAATAAGAAAGATAATGAATCTAAATGGGATGTAACATCAGTAATCTCGATATGCAATGAAGATGACGAAAGTAATACATACACTGATGAAGAAATATTTGAAGCAGATACTAATACTATTAAACTTGCTGCTCAAAAGAAGGACATCAATTTAAAAGCAAATCCAAGTGATAAAGTTGTAACCAAAACACTAGTACCTCAAGATTTACGTGTAATGTTGAATAAGTTAGACAGCAACAATACCTTGCAAAAGCAAGTTGTGAACCAAAACTTTAACCTAACACATAACAGTGAGTATAATACAGATTTATCTTTATTATCCCTCAAGATAAAATATAAACTGAATTTGATTTAATTTATTTTATATTTGGTAATGGGTGTAATTTACTTCAAATAAATGAATTTTTATTATAAATTTTACATATCTCGGAACATGTCGTCCCAGACCTTACGTACGAAGAATCGAAGCCAACTCACAGTAGAGGCCCATTAGACACTATATAATAGAATAACATTATTTTTGTGTTAATAATTTTAATTTCAGATGACACAAAAAACAATGCCAAGAGTTTAGTTAAAACATTTTGGGATACAGACTTTGAGAGTGATGTAGAATGCCAGACACTATTGCCACGGAGTCATGTAACAAATATCATAAAAAAAGGTATACATACTATTAAGTTATTTATTTATCAATATTTTTCATCTTACTCTGTAAGGAACAATTTCTTTGCCAATAAATCTGAATTTATGTTTTTTTACAGCTAATGCGACATTGGACACTACAAAACAAGAATTGAAGAATCCTATTGGCTATGCAAGAAGCGAAATCTCCAAAATAAATTCGGATGTACAAAAACAATTAAATAATTCTTACACAGTTTCTACCTTCAACAGCATGCCTAAGCTGAATACCAGTACTCTCAGTGTCAGATCACATCGCACGTCAAAGAAAAAAAAATACTGTAATGAAACATGTGCTAACGAAACTAAATCTAAACTTGACACTACAAGTGATAAAAAGAATGAACATTCTGAAGAACCAGCTGAAAACAACCTACAAATGATAAACGCAAAAACAAAAACTATTCAAAGCAAAAAATCTACAGATATCCCTAAATCTAAATTAAATAAGCAAAACGAAAAAAATATCACCATTGATAGATCTACATCACAAAGTAAAAAAAGTCCCAAAGGAAAAAAGTCAATTAAAGATAAACCAGCCGTCAGTCCAAAAAACAAAAGCAAGAAGTCTGAATCAAAACCCAAGTCAGAAAAATCAAGTAGTGGCATAAATAAAAAATCTAAAACTGAATTACAAAATACTAAAACTGCAATAAATAAAGCAGAAGAGCAAAATCAGAGTACACAAGTAAAAAATTATCATAAATCCAAAATTCAAAATGATAAACAACAAAGTAAGAAACTGAAGACTCCTAAAAGTAAAACTAAATTAAAATCAGATTGTCAAAATGATAGTATGCGGTCAAAGAAAAATAATCCAATACCGAAACCAACAAATTTAAATAAAAACAATACTGTAGAAGCTATACAGAATACTAGCTTTATAAACGGACGCCCAATAAGGTTGTGTAGGACCCTCAATCAGAGTAGCTCTATAGAACTTTCTGGATCTGCACAGCTAAACAATTCTTCAATCAACAGAACCCTTCGTTCTAGAGTCATTAACTTATCATCATCCATTGAAAATATCACTATTAAAATCAAACCTAAGAATAAAAATAAAAATATTTCACAAATTAACACGCGGAAGAGTGACGTGTCGTTTTCGTTAAGGTCAAAAGAACAGACCCCTGTGCCCAAAAAAACTTCTGCACGAAATAGAGCGGATTTTTTCAATGGTAAAAGAAAAGTTTAGAATAATTTTATAGGTTATGTTTTATTTGTAGTTTTACGGCCAGCGCTCACTAAATGCTTGAACAGGCTGGAACTTTTTAATTGATTAACTTGTTTTAATATAGTTTGAACTATTTGACGTAATCGCTAGGTAGTGTCGTCTCTGTCTAGCATATAATTTTGCAACAACCCTATTCCCCTGTGACGTGTGTTCGCTTAGCTATTTTCAAACCACAAAATTTAATTGTGATTAAGTTGTATAACAAGCGTTTTTTGCTCAGTGTGCACTGACCCTTTATGTGTTAAATAATTAATTATGTTATCTACAAAACCGGCCAAGTGTGCTCGCACTTGTTTATTTTGTTATAACTCTGTATACAAGATTTTAATGTACTATGAATTTATTAAATTATGCGTATTGATTAATAATGTAAGGTTCACCAGAATATAAACCCAAGCCAAGAAAGCAAATCTATTTTACAAATGTTAATAACAGAATTAATGTTAAATAGTAATTTTCTTTACGTATCCCATTGCTTTATCTGGTGGCCAACATTTTTTTGGTCAGTTATGCTTATAAGCGTTCAACCATATTTTTGTTAAACAGATAAGTTACCCAGATAGCAATATATCGTCTTACAAGTATCCTACAGCCATATTTGTCTACTCTAACAGTGCAATTTAAGATGTGATACAACAAATCTTACAGTACATATGTCTGTAAGTGTCGTGGGCGCACTTTATAAGAACATTAAATATTACAGTAGTTGTATTATGGTCGCACTTAAGATCAAAATCACTTACTAGTGTTTATACTGGCACGCAGTAAGAGTAATTACCCTTAGAAGGTCTTATCAGTGCCATTTAAGTGTGAGTTCCCCTGTATTCCTTTCTGTAACGTCGTTGTAAGAGAAAATAATAAAAATATAGTGTAATTGTTTGTGTCATTTTGACTGTTCTGTTGTCTTCTTTTGTTATTGTTTGAGGGTGTTATATAAACGGTCTGGCGAAATCATGCTAGAGCATACGCTAAGAAATAATAATTTCAAACAGTCGTCGTTATCGAAATGGATAAGGAGGAGGACTTTAAAAGGCAATTCACTGGAATGGATTGCTATTTTTTTTTTAGTTTTGTCCGAAATAAAAGAACAAACAAACAAATATATGTGAACATAGATAATATATCACATTATAACCGCGTCGGGTAGTAGCGCGCCGCATTGGAACTTGAAAGAGCTAGAGATGGGTAGCTTTTCTAATACCTAACTAACCAACTAGCGGCTTTTCAAAAAACAGCCAAAGTCATTTCTTTTCAAAAGGGAATAAAATAAAAGTAAATAAAAAACTAAATTCATCATCAAATTATTATTTTAATCATCAAAACTTGTTGCTTTGACGAGGATCTAACTCGGGTCGCAAGGCAGTTGAGCATTGTTCCAATCCTACCTAGCTACCGGGCTAACCGGCCGCTATTCGATAGTTAACCATTTATTCAATTGCCAAGTAGCTAAAATAGCCGGCTAGCTAGCTGGCTATTCCACCACAAATAGCCGGCTAGCTAAGCTTTTGAAATTTCGGCTAGTTACCCATCTCTACAAAGAGCTGCGGCGGCGCACAGTGGTCTGAAAATCGAGCTCCATACTCATAGACGAAATGTCAGGGATAAAAAAAAAAATGGGAATGTGTGGAATAAATCTCTTTTTAAAATATTAAAGTATGGAGGGTATACGCAGGAAATTTTTCAAATTTCGAGTTTAGGGTATGTGATTTATTAAATCTTTTAGGTAATAATTTTTTATATTGTTTTACAATTAGTCGTAAAATAGCTAGACTTAGTATAGTTGCTATAGATATAATAAATGTAATAGTTGTGATATTCACAAAATAATTAATAATCACTGTTTTTTATTGTGTTAAATAATTATAGTGTATCATAGTTATTGACGTATTTTTGTTGTAATGTCTTGGTATTAGCATTCAAGATTAAAACTATTTGTATAAAAAACTTGATTTTATTGGACCTTATTTAAATCATCTATATTAAAAATAATTTAGGAATATTACTTTTCTAAGGCATATCTTAATTGTTTTATGAATATCTATTGTTTCACTAGTATTTTCCCATTCAATGCGTTCGCTAACATCATTTTATTACGTTAAAGATAAAAATCAATAGTGTGTAGTGTAACTACCCTCATTAACGCTGAGTATGCCATGCTATTGGTATCTAATTAAAACTCAACGAAAATGACGGTGATTACCAAATGAGTTCTTTAAATGTAATTTGTAAAAAAAAAACGTATGTAATCAATATAGTTTTCTATTATTGTCATTAAAAAGGTCCTTAGCAGGCTGTTAACTAACTAAAATATATGAAAAGCGATCGGCAATTTCATTTTATTACGTAAAAGATTTAATAAATCACATAACCTAAACTCGAAATTTTAAAAATTTCCTACGCGCGAAGCGGCACCGAAAGGTGCATGAATTGTATGTCATCTTGATCACTGTATGAGGTACAATAACTCATGTGAGTACCAGGCCTTCAGTTCCTTTCAGTTCGAAAATAATCAACTTTAAGTTTTTCTCCCATACAAAAAAACAGAAAACATTTTTTTTCTCACGCGTGGAGCTGCGCATACCCTCCACACTTTAATATTATATAAAAAAGAGTTATTCTAGAGACATTCCCATTTTTTTTTTAAATCCCTGACATTTAGTTTCTATGAATAGGGAGCTCGATTTTCAGACTACTGCGGCGGGCCGTACTATCGATTCAAATATTGCATTTGAACTGTTTCTTGCACTCCAGTGCTCGTGCACTTTTGGGTGGGCCGCGGTGCAACGCAACTCATTGCACAAAGCCTGCTGCGTATTTTACGGCTACTGTTTTGCGTTGCCAATAATGAGATTATGAGATGCGGCCCGCCCGTACAGTACGATAATTTATACAAAATGTAATAAAGTCATGCAGGAAAATTTTGTGCAATGCGTTGAGAAAAGGGGCGGCCCGCCAATATGTGCGACAACCTCTAGTAACTTAAGATTTATATATTATTGCATTCTTATTTCTGGTATCATATATTACTACTTACCACAAATTTTCACCTTGTAGCGCTAAATTAAATTGCCCCGTTGGTCTCGTGGTCGCAAGCGCGATTGCTGAGCGTGGGGTCCTTGATTCGATATCCAGGTCGGCCAAAGTATTTTCGGGTTTTCCATTAGGAATTTCTCAGTAGGTAGAAGCTCGAAGTTAAGAAGTTGGTTGAGTGCCTCGGAAGGCACGTAACGCCGTTGCGCCTGAGCCTGATCACTCCTAAATCGTGTCTGTTTGCCATCTCATCGAATTATGTGAGTAAGTGTGCATAGGTACACATGAGCGGCACGCGTCAAGGGCAGATACAACTGCAACCGTCGACAACGTGTTGCTCGTGTATTTGAGTGCGGTGCTCAAATACACGAGCGGCACGTTGTCGACGGCTGCAGTTGCACCTGCCGATTCAAAATTCGTATCAGAAACTGTTATTAATTATTTCTTAATAAGCGCGCTAATAAAGACCATCATGACGAGGTGTGACTTGACACCTTCGTCTCACGCTGATAAAAGCTGGATAATGTGTGAGTTGACACCATCGTCTCGCTCCGACAAAAGCAAAGAATATAACTACTCTCTACCGAGAGGACAAAAGGAACAGAGTGCACCAGTTTAAACATTTTGTTTTTCTTCTAAATGTCATCTCGCAGGTCATCCTATGAGGTTGTCCGCTGCTTAACCGGGTTTGCCTACGGTTGCCCCAATAAATTAAGGTTTCCATCCATGGCTTAAAACTAATAAACTTAAGGGCACACCCTGTGGGGTACGGATCTCGGCTTAGGACGTTGCTGGGGGAAGGCATCATGATTTAGGTACGAATTTAAAGCTACAGGCACAGCGGCGCGGGCTAACTCGAGCAAGGGTTTGGGCGGACATGGAATGGGGCGTCGCGGCGGGCCTTATCGGCGAGGACGGAAGGTCGAGTTGGTAAAGCCTGGACACGCTGAAATTTTTGCGTTTGTTTTCCCGCAGAAAAAAGATCTTGGTAACACAATAAATAATAAAAAATGGAATCATAAATGAGAGATACATTTATAGAAGTGTGAAAAACAAAGCTTAATTCGCTCTTCTATTTGTCGGTAGCGCGCGTGCTTTTCAAGTAGTAGGTACCTACCTACTACTTTACGTCTAGGGGGCATCCATATATTACGTCACATGTTGGGGGTCAACGAAGTGTGACATTGTCTGACAAGGGGGTGGGGACGACACATTTCAAAATCTATTATAATCTAACTAAGTGTTAAAACACGAACTTTAAACTATTCCTTTACGTAAACCTCAAAAACATGTACAACTAGGTACATCTGTGTAAATACAAAATACCAATTGTTTTGTCGACCACGCGCTCTACTAGTGTTACGCGCTGACCGCCTAGGCGCCATTTGATAAATTGCGCCTAGCTGTGATTTCTTTGTTTCTATTTCATTTGACCACTGACTTTCGCGGATGAAACAACGTCGTTCTTAGTTCTGCTATTTTGTGATTTTTTACTTACGAAACATAGAAACACCGACAAACAGACATGCTGATAAAAAAAAATGTACAAGAAGTTAAGAACTAATGGAAAAGTTTAAAAAGTCTTTCGGAACCGCTGTTTTCATTCAATAATTTCTAAATGTAAATCTGCAAAATACATTTCATCATACAGGGAGGGGGGAGTCACAAATGTGACAAGGACGGGGGAGGGGCAAAACAATCATGAAATTCGTGTGACGTAATTTATGGTAGACCCCCAGTGATAAAAAAAAATAATCCTGTTTTTTCTCACGCTTTCGAGTTAATGCATATTTTTTAAATTACCTATTTGAAAACCAAAATTAATAAAAAACATATGTCTCAATGATTCGATACTGCTACTGATGGTAGGTACAATCGTTCTGCCGCGGGAAAACAACCAATAAAAATTCCTTGTTTAATAATTCGTTGTGCCAGACTTGCTTGCTTTCGACGTAGAATAACGCGCCCGTCATCGTCATCAGGTGGACCAGTTGGATGCAAGAGTGTTGGGTTTGGAAACCAAACTCCTCGTTGGGGATGAGGCTCCATGCTTCGGCATACGTCTTTGAGAAATTTATAAATAAGCCTAATGGGGCGGTTACTAGTACGTATGCAGCGTCATGCGTTTGCCTGGCTTGGATACCGATAACAGTCGCCTCTTTCCACGCTTGTGGAAAGATGTTGTTGCTCAAGACGCCATTGAAGATGGCGGTCATAAACATTATGCGAGGGGCGGGAAGGAATGTACACTTGTTGGTGATACTTTCCAAACTTTCCTTTTAGCCTTTTATAGGGCTTTCTGTGAAAGAAAGAAAAATATTTTATAAGGGACACGCACAGGGAACACAAATAGTAAAAAATAAAATGAAACAGGGAAAAAAAACAATATATTTAAACTAACAGAATTAACTCATTACAACCAAAAATCAATACCTAAAACAGTAAAAAGACCTGTGAGAGGCCAAAAAGGCTCCTATCTCAGCATAATGCTGCGATATTTAAAAATTCAATAAATAACGCAGCGCTGGCATTCTGATAGGGCCGGCTGTGATGCCACGGACACACGGACATCAATAGTGCGAGGAGCCCAATAATAATGTCGTACACTTGTTTTCTTGTCAAGAGCAGTGGTGGCCCATTGGTATTGCCCCCGACTTACCGAGTTGTAGGTCGGGAGTTCGAACCCAGACAGGCACTTTACTTGTGTATTTAATTTCATCACCACTCACACTGCTCTCAAAACGGTGAAGGAAAACATCTTGAGGAAACCGGCATGTCCTAGAACCAAAAATTCGAAGACATGTCACATCTACCAACCCGCAATGGGCCGGCATGGTGGATTACGGCCCACTCCCTCTAACTTGGAGGAGGCCTGTGTCTCAGCATTGGGAACGTTACAGGCTGATTATGCTTATGCACTTGAGTGTCGGGAGGCAGAGGATTATTTGGGTTTTCAACGGGTGGGAGGAAAGCTCTACGTTCGACTTCAGCGTCAACCTTGTCCAGGTGCGCTTGGTCTACTGGCTGAGAGCTTGGAGAATATTGGGACTCTAGGCCACATATATTAGTCTCTAGGCTGTCGGCAAGACATTCGGCCTTATCGGGGCTATCAAAGGCGACGCTTTTGTCGGGGCGGATGAGAGGAGGCATGGACAATTTCCTCTGTAGTGGTGGGTGGGCTCGAGTTCACAGAGCTTCTTATTCTAGATCTCGCGTACCTTAACTATGAGTTTTTTTACAGCACGCTGTAATTGGCACATGTGGGCTTTGCTAGCGTCACAAGGGAAGCAGTCGTAGGCACGAATAATACGGGTTGAACGTGTTCTGTAAACGAGTCGATTGCGTCCATCGTGTCTGTAACGGACACTATGTGATCGGGGATGGTGTCGCAAGTGAGGCAACGTGGTGTATTTCAGTCTTTCGCTTACTATAATAAAAGTACTCTGTGTTCGCTTACTTTCCTCCAGTCTCCCCCAGTTCGTGCACAAACATGTGCAATTTATATATCTTTTGCGTACTAGGCTCATCTCAGTTGAAATTGGTAGCTAGCTATGTCTGAAATACCGGTCAGGAGCATTATAAAATTGCACCATTTTATTTTTCATAAATGGTCGCCACGAAATAAAAAGGGCAGCATTGCGCTACACATTTTGATTAGCGGTGGGTAATCTTTATTCCGGCAAGTGAATTGATTCACTTATTCCGACTCCGGGTCCGGTACCGGTTCACCTTATTTATTCCTTTGGCACCGGCACTCACTCGCTCATTTTGGTTCCCCGGTTTCGCAGAACATTTTATTCATTTGGTTCACTGGATCATTTGGCACATTTTGAATTGAACAGCAGGCTTAGCACGAGCGCCCTAGAGAAGCGTATTGTCGACGGAAGAGTAGACAAAAATGGCGTTTCTGTGTAGACAGTAGAAAGTTTTCTACTGTCTACACAGAAACGAAACGCAATTGTACGGTAAAAATGGGTAGTTATACACATCACTAGCAACTAACCCGTTGCTATGGAAAATCACTGTCTATAAAGCAACCTGAGTCTAAGTGTGTCCTCGTGCTCGCGAAAAAGAGATTTCGAGGAGCGTAGAAAGCGATTTCTATTCTACAGTAGAGTAGAAACAGAAAACGCCATGCTAAGCCTGCAGTTGGTTAGTTAGAGCGATACGACGTGTTCCGAGTACTTCCGAGTGACTTGAGCGAGTGAACGAGAGTGAACAGTGAAAGCGCGCTCCGAAATCATTTGGTACCGCGGTGCCGGTAAGGATTGTGAGGAATAAATAAGGTTTACGTATCCGCGTTCGGTACCGGCTCCTTTGGATCAGTACCTCCGGAGTTACCCACCGCTAATTTTGATCATAGGAGTGAAATGTTGCCTCCCCCGCCTCGCTATGCTACGCTATTGAGTCGTAATAACAAAACATGTTTTAATAAAGTTATTATTTTATTCGATAAGACATTCAAATCTGAAAACCAGAGGCAATTAATAATCTGCTGTTTAAGGCAATTTATGAATGCTAAAGTAAATAAATTAATTATCTATTTATCTTAACCAGCGAATAACATCTTTTTATGCCAACAAGTCGTTAGTTTCCTCGACGAGTCTAAATGTTATAATCTACTAAATAAAAATATGTTGAATTATAATGTATTAGTACACTTCTTAAAGTTAGTTATAATAGTGCAAAAAATCTAGTTTAAGTCTTGTATTTTGATTAACCTAAATCATGGTCATGTAAATATCACACTACCTGGAACCGAAAACCGAAATCATTCATTGATAATTATCAATTTGAACCAAAGAGCACGGAGATGCCTCTGCGGCCGCTCCTAGTGGCGGCCTTGTCAACACTTTCCATAGAAAACAAACGCGTCACCGTTTACTTGCTCAACAGTACGAATGTAAAATGACGGCTTTGAATGGCGGTCTATGATAGAAATGAGCTCAACGCACATTCGGCGCCATTTTTTTGTTGTTTTTACTGCCTTCTCTAGACGCTTCCGAAGCGGTGATTCCATGCTCTGTGATTTTAACCTTATGAAGACAATCACAACTTTAATTTTGTTAGTTACGTTCAGATCGGATACTAAATTCACTTGTTATCCAAAATGTATCAAAATTATGTAATTTAGAACCGAATTTTATAATTTTACTCAACTGAGACATTACCATAACAGAATTAAACAATTAACAGTAAATCTCTTCCAATAATTTAACAACCTATTAAATGCACATGCTTATAGGCACCAGTCGCCCAAAAATTATGTCGAGGATAGTTTTCCTTACAATCCACAGTCAAACTTCATACCATACAGCTTTAAAAAATTACACAATAAACAGGGTACTCCATAGGAAGAGCATGCCGAATTAGAAATAAAAATTCCGTCAAGAAACTATGCTCCCAGTGTTAAGGAATGCACTTAGATATGACACAGCCACGTGAATATGTATAATAATGAATTACAGAGCATGTACATAACGAAAAAATCAGAATTCTCTTAAAGATGCGAAGGTGTAAAACGCAAATACACACAATAATACTTACCACAAGGAAGTGTTACATACCTATTATGAATTCAGCTAATATTGCATGTTTACAACAAGTAGTTGTAATAGTGTAAGCCTTGTTAGTTACTGTAACATATTTATTATACATTTTACATCTAGTGTGTAGGTATTTGTTAACATTAGCTACATTAAGCCATTTTAGGGCCACTGTTCCGAACGTTTAACCTACATGATTCAATTACGACTCATTGGCTGTGAAATACTAAGCACTCAATGATTGTAAAGCGAGATAATTTCGATTTGATATATGTAATATACAAAGAGCACTATGATACGTGAAGATACATTGATAATCTCAATATTCGTCCTCCTCCGGCGGGTGTGGGTTGTCTCCGTCTATTTCCTCTGGAGGCGCGAATCCGTCCTGACGAACAAAACAGGTATTAATGTTGGGTTCCCTCGCTTCATACTTTACATTTAGTAGGCTCTAACCAAATTCTCTCATTGTTCAGTGGACTGCGATGGGCTGAGTTGTTCATGGTCCGGTTCTAACTAAGTACGGAAATAAAAGGACAACAATCAGTCCACCCAGCCAAGAGTTTGACAAATTTATTCAATATTTGTGCCCAGATATTAAAGCAATTAGTAACTAGGCAAGTAACAACAACAATATAGTAATTAACAGCAATAGTAACAACTTGATGCTGCATGGATTAACTATATGTAAGGGTCGGGCCAGACTGCCGTAGTTCAGGCCAATTCGCCGAAATTAGGTTTATAAAATATTGCTATAAAGTTTGACCACCCTTATGCTTGTCTGGCCCCATCCTTGGAACTTTGCAAATTACGATTAATAGCTTATATGACACATTTTATAGGTCAGCATAACAAGGAAAGATTTTAACACAAGTTCATTTAAACAGTTCTGTGTTGACTACTGTACCTCAGTTGCATATAAGATATCCAAAATCTTCTGAACAATTGGACCATTATGCTGTTCTTCCATCTCTTGACAGATCACCTCTATATCTCGGAGCTTGCCAAAATAGAAGTCCCTTTCTTTCTCAAGGCCGTCAACTGTTGCTTTCAATTCATTTATCTGCATTAAAAATAACATTCAAGGTTAAAATAAGAAGTCTAGGTAAAATCTACACTATTCCTGATAAGGTAGAAATTTACATTTAACGATTTAATAATTAAGCAATTAACAAAATGATCTGTATTTTTGATAAAACAGAAAACAGGGCAATTTTTTTTAATTAAGTAGATTTTTTGTCCCCATTCAATGAAATTATTAAAATATTGCAATACCTGATGATTTAACTCGTCAATAGCTTTCGAATCTCCCTTAGCACTTTGATTTATTCTGGATAAATTAACTGGGGGAGACCTGACTGTGCTGTTTGCTTTGCTAACTGTAAAGTTAAAAAAAACATTGAAATGCTGTAAAACGTAAAAAGTCCATCAAACAACTACATTGAACTGATAGTTATGATCTTTGCAGTTTAATTTGAATATGTATCATATCCATTTTAATTATATTTATTTATAGCTGTACAAATACCAAGCAATTAAAATAAGAATATTTCAAAGCATTAATAAGCAAAATTACGAATGTAGGTAAATATATAAATAAACTATCTTCCTGTACTGACCTAATCATAATAAACAATAAATATGATGAGGAATATATATAGAAATAATCATGAATAATAACATGTGTAAATATGAATAAAACGGATAAACTGTGCATATGATACTGTGCAGGTGCGGATGGGAGATGTTATTTTTATTAGTTTAATATACATTATCCCAGACATAATAATTGATATGCAATGGATATTATATTGGCGGAATATATTTTACTTATATAGGGCAATGGTTGCAATATTTATATTATTTAGGTACAAAATATAATAATATGGATATCACTGTTTGAATTGGGTCTTTTATCCTCTATGCAACTCATTAAAAAAGCCAACACAAATCAATATCAATAAAGTAAACAAAATAGTACTGGATTGGGGTCTAGCTGCAACTTTGGCGACAGGCGCCATCGGTTTCTTGGGCACGGCGGCCGCGGCCCGCGGGGCAGCGGCACCCCCGTGCCCCATGGGCAGACCCTCACGTTGCGCCACCGCGTCATATTCCGTGCCTCCATAGTTAGCATCAAAGAATTTCTTGAACCATTGCAAAAATTCAAAATTGTCTTGGAAACGACCCTTCACCAGTCTGTCAATGGGTACTATCTACAAAAGAAAAAAGTGAAGGTAAAATAAAAAGAAACACAATGCTACAAAAGGTGCCACTACCTGCCTACAGTCTATAACTAAACAAGACATGTACAGATGACCACGCACAGTAACACTTATGTAGAGTATACTTAGCACTGTTGTTTTGTTACAGTTGTGTTGCTAAGTGTAGTTTAATGAATGGGGTGAATTATTTGATTTGGCTGATGCATACTGCCAGAGTGATGCATGGGAGCAGGGCGGCGAGCAGCCCTGGGCGGCGGAGGCGCCACCTGTATTGCGCCACATAAAGGCACTCCTGATTCACATGCCCCTGACCCAATTGTGATGCCACCACGTGCATCAAAAGCGTCATATTCCCTTCCATCATAATTGGCATCAAAAAACTTTTTAAACCACTGTAAGAACTCAAAATTGTCTTGGAACCTTCCTTTTATCAGCTTGTCCACTGGTATTACCTATAAAGTATATTATTGGTGTGTGGTAAATTGTAACATTACAACAACATTAGGTGAAACATAATTATCACTATTAGAGAAAAAACTACTTTGAGTTATTTTATCCATTATAATAAAAGTTTCAAGACATCTGGTATTAATCTGCTTTACTGGATAAAATACATAAGTTTAAACTTTCCCATATTTTACTTAAAACATGATTTCGTCCCAGATACAGGAGATCCTTATAATTGATTTAATTATTACTAAAAGTGGCTTTAAATTGTGCAAACACACACAGTGTTCAAAGTGTCTCATGAAGCTTGGTTTAGCTCATATGAGAAAACAATTTTGGATAATACAAAACAAAATAAACAACAATTGCTTTGCATAACTAGTAGATGACTGAAAAGTGGAATGTTTTCAGCAAGTTAGCTTATTATTAAAACCTATATTTTTAAATAGCATAGTAGTGAAAAAGTACCTTATCAACTCCCATTTTTTTGAAAGCAGCTTGTAGTATTTTGAAATTTTGTATATATTCATGTTCTAGATTTGTTTTGAACTTAATTCTTTTTATGGGCACACTGTTTGGAAACAACATGTCCATGAACTGACAATACGCGGCGCCTGTGCACAGCTCCTCGATCTTGGCGAAATTTGACTGCAGGCAGTCGTTCACCCACGCCAACATATCATGTCGAGACAAATTCTCAGAAGTCACGTTCGTTGAGTACACGTTCACTGCCATCTTCACTACTCCAATACTTTCGTCTACAACGTAACATCATCAAAGATTAAAGAATTGCCATAAGACCGGCCTATACGACAGCAATCCGTTTCAGAAAAAAGAAAGCCGATCTAAAAATAGGTCGTGGTATATCCGTCACGATTTCCCGACAAACTACACACAAAGGTGTATCAAAACACTCACTTAACACCTGCTACAGTTGTCCTAAATGCTTAAGAACTTTAAATATAGAAAATAACAGTAAACGGCCGCTACAGCGGATGTGGTGATAATAATATGACAGGCTAAGAGACGACTCATCAAAAATCTGTAGCGCCGCATGATGAAAGTTTCGGCACACCCTTTTCTACAGTTATATTGTTAATTAAATGACTTACCTTCAATTAACGACGACTTGGACTTAAATTTACTTTAATTTATCACAAATGATCAAGCAAAGCAAAGGAAAACGTTAGATTTTTGCCCAAAAACGCTAGCCGTGTTCTTTCCGTGTTATCATAGACAATTTAGTATCTTATATTATATAGTGTATTATCTATGGTACCGACTTCCACAGACAAATCAAAAGCAAAACAAAAAAAAAACTTGCATCTAGTGGCAGGATGGTAATACTGATTCCACAAACTTGGTGCTGCCACAAACTGTAAACCCAAATACCAACAAACGGACCAACGAACAAATGCACACGAATTTTTTTTTTTGGATTTTTTTTTTGTGTTGTTGAATATTTATATGTAACTAGCTGCTCCCCGCGGTTTCACCCGCATAAATCTTGATCCCGTATGAGTATCGGGAGAAAAAGTACTAAATGTGTTACCTAAACTGTAAACTATCTGTGTGCCAAATTTCATCCAAATCCGTTCAGTAGTTTTTGCGTCCATCCATCAATTCTAACTAACTTTCGCAAATTAAATTTTAAATGTGTGGGTGCGAAGCACGCATGAGGCATCATCAATCACGAGGTTTAATCATGCGGCTGATTGCGGCTATTCCTCGATTTGATATTTGTCATTTGTTTATGAATGGAACGATCTTGCAAGCCAACCATAAGCCAAGCCTGACGCTTTTCTAACGTTATGTTAGAGAAACACGCGCAGTATCTTGAGTCACCAACGACACGCTGACGATTTCAAAAAAGGTGTGTGGAGAGCGGCGGCCGTAGTAACCATAGACTAATATATATAAAATGAGATAGACTGGCAACTGACGTTCTCGGTTTTAGTTAGCGACCAGCGCCGTCTGAACGCCAAGCAACTAAATGAATATATATAATTTGTATAGGTAGGTGCGTATAGGCCGTTAGAGTCTGGCAAACGAAAGTAGACACTCGAATTATTTGCAAACTTTTTATATGGCAATGATAAAATAATGTCAAACTTGTGTTGGTGATTTGTCGTGATTCTGTTATAGCATTTACTAACTCAAAAATGAATAAAATTATTAAAAGTGGAGTGCGAGAGACGTTGTTTCGCATGATGTCGAAATTTATAGAAAAACAACAGGAGAAAGACGCCGAATTCAAACAAAAACAAGATTGTTTACGTGTGGTGTTAGATTTCTTAGGTTAGTATGACGCTATTAATTTGATACTTTGTGTGAATTCGTATTTATTTTTGTCTTTTTACAAAAACGATTATCTCTATTTTGATCCAAATTCTTATTTATAATACGTTAAACACCTTCATACGCCTTATGGTTATTTATCATGCCTATAAAAATGTTGCTTTGTGATTTTAACACAAATTGTTTTCTTTTACAGTAAATCTGGAGAGTGTAGCAGGGGTTGATGAGATAGTGAAAACTATTAAAAAAATATTTATGTAGAAAACAGTGATTCCAGTGACTCTAATGAATCTTTTCACATGAAGTGGTGGTAGTGAATAAATAAAATTTGTTATAGAATATTGTTGTTTTTTTAAATAATGATTGCCACAAAAAAAATATCAAAGAGAGAATAAAAACCTTCATTGATTTATTCACCGATTTTAGTTTTATGGATTGTAAAATACACAAAGAAAAGTTAAAGGCTTTAAGTTCAAGCAAGCTCCAAGTAGAGTATACTTGGAGCTTGCTTGAACTTAAAGCCGAGTTAAAGAGAAGAGGGGCGTCTGTTAAACGTAGAAAAGCTGATTAAGTGGAAAGGTAGGACTAATGAAAAAAACTTTTTAGGAGCTGTTTGCCTAGACCTAGTTCAACGTAGACCTTTGAAATCAATACGCTTACAATGTTTGAACGAATAATTTTATAATTAAATAACTTGGAAGTCGTTAGTATGCATATTTATTATAAATTTTTAAATTTTATATTGTTGGTGAATACTGTCATGTTTTGTATGTATATAAGTTAAAATTATTGAATCAAAATTCAGGATTATATTTACAACAGCTTAACTAATGCATAACTTTACTTAAAGTTCTTTTTACTTTTGAAGTTAAAGAGAGATGAATAATTGGTTATATTTTTCCAGGTAAGAGCTGTATGACAAAAACTTTAACTTTAGTACACCAAAACTCTCTCCAAATCCAACAGAACCCTCTATCATACTTCTACCATTGGAGATGTACCATGACATAAATATTAACTCTATTTTACCTCCGCTTGAAAGTCAATGTATTAGAATATTTTGAAAGGTGAATATTTCTTATCGTTTTTATTTTATGTGATGGTAGGTAGTTCCTATTTTACTAATACGAAATATTTCTGTCATTTTGAAGATTCAACAAAAAACAGATGCATCAGAAAAATTATATGAAGACAGATTCCTCATATTGATAAGATCCGCATTTATCAATGATCACTTTTATATAAAAGGATTTGTCAAGAAGACAATGAAAAAACTCAACTATCAAGTTGACATCAAGATAGATGACCAGGGTGGCATGGCATGGCATGGCGTAGCATGGCATGTAAGCAGAAACGGACTTATTAGCCCTGAATCTGTACCTTCTACACAGAGTCAAAATGGGGAATTACTATTTAAAAAAACCTGCCTATATGATTTTCAAGTACAAGGACAAATGTACTGCAGTGGCAGAAAATTCTGTAATTTATTTATATTGAAAAAGATGAGTTGTTCATAGAAAACATTACAAAGTTACGATTATTTTACAATAACAATATAAAGGCTGAAATTATGAATAAATATCTGTATAAAGATTATTATAATATAACAAAGACACCTAAAAGTTATTTATGAGTTTTATTTTGTGATACACTCTCGAGAAATAGAACGATGTGGATTTTGATTGCTTGAAAGATGTTGGAAAAGATTCTTTTGAATGTTTCTCTTAGCATGTCTTTCGTCTCTCACACTAGCACTGGCTGATATCCTTTTCTGGTTCCAAGAAAAGAGACTTGGTACTGCTTCTTTCTTTAAAAGTTTGTGTACACAGGGCAAACCTTAAAACAAGATGAACAATGATAAGTATTTAAAGATATTATGTAATGTTAACAATTTAGGTATATAGATACTAGCTTAAATAGAAGAACTATCGTTTAAAACAACCACCTGTACTCACACTTAATGTTTGGTAATCATTTTCATGAAAAAGATCTCGACATAACCTCGTCGTCCTAAGCTCAGTTTTTAATCCTTACGGCAGCTATCCACTTTCTTCTTTTAATACGATTTATTGGAAATTAGTGTTGGCCTACGTTTTAACACCCAATTACACAACACTTTGTAATTTCTATGTTATTTGTGAACATATTTTATAAGATGCTATAGAATTTGACAGATAATTTGGAACAATCGTATACAGCGCCACTTTGACAGTTGCCTTCCCCGAGCCGGCAAGAAACTCCATGGTTACTCTTTTAAGATAGAGATATCTTTTGAGATAAGATGATGTAAAGTGTGAACTACATCAAACTCTCTACATCAAACATGCTCTGTTGACATAAAAATTACAATGCACAATAAGACGTATGTAACATTAGAAAATGACAGCAATTTGTGATTTAATGTACTTAATCTAGTAGAAACAAGACTGATTATTTTTTATTGAATGGTGTTTAACTTTTATTTTTTATTATATACCTATTGACTTTTACATAACTCTGACATCATATTTTCATTATTTGACATTATACACCTACAATTTTTAATTAGTTTTTGATTTTACTTTAATTGTTTTATATTTTGTAAATGTGAGAACGTCAGAGGCCAGTTGGATTGTAACTATAAAGACCATTGCCTATTTGTTAAACATAATAATATGGTACTTGTTGACAGGCCTACACTGTCCTCCCATACCTATTATCACTGTAATTAAAAAACATTGTAAAACACAAATTAACCATGGAGTTTCTTGCCGGCTCTTCTCCATAGGAAACGAACAATTGGAACCGTGCACCTAGAATCTGACGTTTCATAAGTGCCCATGTAGGTTTATGTGAAATAAAATATTTTGATTTTTATTTGTATATAGGTAAGTAATTACCTACTATTGTTAAAATTTATACTTTTGTGTAGCTGGACACGTTTAAAGGGATGTTAGTACCTACTCGTTAACACGACCATTTATAAACTACTTACTAATCTATAGAACTCAATTTAATTTGTAAGCAGTTTTTGATAATAAGAATATGTATATTTAGGGTTGACACACATCTGTCAGCACGAAATCGCCTTTTTTCATGCTCTATCATTTTCTATCTACATAATACCTTGTGATGACCGGGGTTCAAGGTGACTGATTATTGAAAGAAGAACATAGGTAGTTCATACAATTTATTGAACAAAGTCTCTCACCTGCAATCTAAACGCTACACACCTTAATAACTATACATACATTTTCATTTCATACATCAAAGATTGACTATGGCCGTACACGATAACTAATCATAACAACGAAATACAAAATAAAGCAAAACAAAATACAGAAATTATAAAACAAAGATTTCTTTAAAAAAAATGTAAAAAGAAACTCCTCAGGTCGGGATCACATTGGCGCCCACGGGTTAACTGAATGAAAGAAAAACAAAGTATATAACGGTTATTGTTATTCTACTTGTATTTATTCTGAACATACGTTATTATCTCACCTTTGTAAAGTTTTGTTTTAAATTTGTATTGTACTATTTATCGTGTTATTTTTAAAATCGCTACTGGTTATTGAAATTGTATTGTTGAGTCTGATCATGGACGTTAATGCACTGCACAAAGATGAGCTGGAGTTTGAATTGGCTTGTCGAGGGGTTTCGGATTGTGAGACCGTGGCGACTATGCGGAAATTCTTGCGGGAGATTTTAGTTCGAGAGCTATCGGGCGAGTCTACTATTTCCTTTAAGGTTCCTAAATCCTGCATCGATAACCCGATTAATGAAATATACATTTGTGAAAACCAATTATCGGCAATAATAACACTTATGTCTGAAGTATCGCACAGTCCTGAACATTCGTTTTTTAGACGTATACACTCTCGTTTGACACACTTATCAAACCGCGCTAAACTTATTATGCCTTCGGAGACTAGAGACGTTGAGAAACATTTAACACTGCTAAAGAACATCCAGGATACTATGTCCTCGCTAAGGAAGCTCGAGCAAGAAGAAGAGGAGGAAGAGGATGTCATTTCTGAACATGATAAAGACATTTTGCAGAACCCCGGTCATCACATTGGCCCCACGTTGGGCGCCAATGTGATGACCGGGGTTCAAGGTGACTGATTATTGAAAGAAGAACATAGGTAGTTCATACAATTTATTGAACAAAGTCTCTCACCTGCAATCTAAACGCTACACACCTTAATAACTATACATACATTTTCATTTCATACATCAAAGATTGACTATGGCCGTACACGATAACTAATCATAACAACGAAATACAAAATAAAGCAAAACAAAATACAGAAATTATAAAACAAAGATTTCTTTAAAAAAAATGTAAAAAGAAACTCCTCAGGTCGGGATCGAACTCGAGATCAACAATTCTGAACCCGGCGCTACGCCGCGCGACCAGCCGGTTCCTTATACACCGCGACGAAAATGCCGCTGCCTATTTCGCATTGAATCAATACGGAATACGCCAACACAATAGCAATCATAAATATTGTGCCAGGACGTTAAGGGCGTTTCCGCAAGCTGAGGACAAAATGAGAACAGTCAGCCTTGCAAAAACATCTCCAATTAAGCACCTACACTTTGTTAAATAGACGCAAACACTTACCCCGTTACTTTCACTACTCGCACACAAATTCACAATTTCGGCACATGAACAATACGTATGTATCGACTAACAGTAATTTCGAAATAATTGCCTTTAATTTCCAATATTCCAGTACTTAATATCAAAATTACTACGGAGCAACCGTTAGTTTTTCAAGCTCTCAATAATTGACATCCCTCCGGTCTCCCAATTTACTGCCACCCTCACTTGTCAATCGTACACATAATAAATGTTACTTTAACTTTTGTGGGAAGCCAAGTAACGCCATCTAGTATTGGGCTCGAGAACTAAATCATCGATCATCACAACCTGCCTACATAACTATCGCTATTGTGGATGACTGATTAGAAATAAAGCATTTATTTAAGTTATTTATCAATTTATTTATACTTACATGTATACTTGTAGTCAAATTTAAGCAATCTCTAATGTCATTCACTAAATAATTTATTGCAAACCAAGTTCCTATGTTAATTGAAATAAACGTTTTTTAATAGGTATTGGCTCAACGCAGAATGTGCTTATGCAGCGTTGCCTATGAGAAAATGTTTTACGTGTTTTGTTTTATTGAGACCCACCGATACATACTTATTTCGTTGGAATATCTACATATTCACCTTGTTTCAACAATTTAGACGTATTGCGTACCTAGATACACGATAAATAGGTACTTGTTTCGTTAAAATACATGGTCACCCTATTTCCATCGTCATCCGCCATTATGCCATGCTAAAGATTAATAAAACAGTAAAAATACTTACACCATTCCACCCTAAACCTGCAGACCTGTTACTTATTTTATACGACTGCGACACATCAGGGGTTTTGACGAGTTTTCTAGGTTTTTTTGTTCTGGAGGAATCGTAATAATCCTAATGTTTAATTTTCAATTTACAATTGAATGGGGTCGTCACAAAAAAAACCTAAAGCAATACAAATTGGTTTCAGTGCAGTCACTAAATCTTTATTCATTAACGGTTCCTCTACGCTTTTTCGTTTTGAAGGATTCAATAATCCCAATGTTTCGAGGTTAAATGTTTAATTTTCAATTTACTAATGAATGGGGTCGTCACAAAAAAACAATAGCAACAATAATTCGTTTCAGTGCCGTCACTAAATCTTTATTCATTAACGGTTTCTCTCAGGTCCTCAGTTATGATGATCAGGTTGGCCGATCGTCCTGATATTCCGGGAGCTAAAGTTCATTTTACTTTTCACTCGTAATGCCACCGATTACGAGTAAAAGTAAAGTAGTGGTTGTTTGTCACCAAATCCTCTATATCTCCATTAGTCATGTCCGCCGTCCCAAGCATGTCCTCACCGATCCCGATGACCACATAACTCTCATTCAGGAGAGCAGTAGGGCCACCAGTACAGTGCACAAACACAGACCGACATTCCGACCTCGCCGCCGAGGTTAATTGTAATTGTCCCCCCCGACCCTTGCTCGACGAAGTGCCAGCCCGCGCCGTAGCTGAGCCTGTAGCTTTAAATTCCCCGAATAATAATAATCAACAAAATCTGATCCAGCCTGTCCCATCTTGCTGTCCTCCCGTCAGCGACGCCCTAAGCCGAGGTCCGTACCCCACAGGGGGTGCCCTTAGCGAGCGTTCGCTTAGTAATGTAAGTAGTTTTACGCCCCTGGCTGGAGGCTTTGAGTCCGCTTAAGGCAGCCACAGGATAGTCCGGTTAAGTAGTCACGACCTCTCAAGGTCAACTACGAGATGCCATACCAAAAAAAAAAAAAAAGAGAATTCCAACAGTGCTGCACACTTTTGGATTTTCAACTCTCGGCGCTAGCAGTGCGTTGAAGATCCAGTGTGAGAAAAAAATATCTCAAGGATAATGCTCCTGTATATTGGTACTGTCCGACTTTATTACGTTTCGTTTTTTTTTTAAATAGATTATTTTTCAAAATCCTTTATAATTAGAGCTCTTAGCTCTGCACCCTAATTGCGTAACACATTTTCGTAAACGATTACGACTAATCTGTTTGATTTTGACGGTTCAAGAACATTCATTGCGTTCTATATATTGTTGAGCAGAATTTTATCGAACTTAAGAAGCAATGGATTAGCAATCTGTTTCAAAACGATTCAGATTCCGATTGATAGTGTATTACGCAATTAGGGTGCAGCACCCTAATTGCGTAACACATTTTCGTACACGATTACGATTAATCCGTTTGATTTTGATAGTTCAACAACATTCATTGCGTTTTGTACATTGTTGAGCAGAATGTTTATCGAAATTATGAAGCAATGGGTTAACAATCTGTTTCAAAACGATTCAGATTCCGATTGGTTTTGTATTACGCAATTAGGGTACAGCACCCTAATTGCGTAGCACACAATAAATCGGAATCTGAATCGTTTTGAAACAGATTGCTAATCCATTGCTTTATAAGTTCGATAAAAACTCTGCTCAACAATATAAATAACGCAATGAATGTTGTTGAACTGTCAAAATCAAACAGATTAGTCGTAATCGTTTACGAAAATGTGTTACGCAATTAGGGTGCAGGTCGGTTTTATTGATGTACTCATATCGCGTAAATAGGTATAAATTATTGGAATATTTTTAAATGACACTATTATAAAAATATTATAGACTATAAAATATTAGACCCTCATCAGGGTACATTTACACAAATATGTGTAAATCCCGTAAGATTTTCAAAGACAAGCTAAAATATTGCCAAGATAATGAACAGCAGATTAAAATGGATATTATAGCCAAAAATCAGACAGACAAGCAATTTGGTGCTTTTTGGAAGGCAACAAATAAATTGAATCCACGATCGAGTTTTCCGGTGAGCGTGGCGGGCGTGCATGAGCCAACAGAAATAGCAAACTTATTTAAGCAGCATTTTAAGGTTGAGTCACCACTTACTGGAATGACACGGGTTGTCGATGCTGAGGCTGTTTCTGGGGACATTGACGTTCGTATTACTCCTAAGGAAGTTGCATCGGTGGTAAAATCAATGAAAAGAGGTAAGTCACCAGGTCACGATGGCTTCAGTATCGAACATCTGAAATACGCCGGGGTGCACTTGCCATGTTTTTTAATATGTGTATCAGTCACTGTTATTTACCAAATAACTTCATGCTTAAAGTTGTGGTGCCTGTTTTTAAAAATAAAACTGGGAATGCTTCTGATGCCTCAAATTACAGGCCTATATCCTTGGCAACTGTTTCAGCCAAGGTGCTGGACAGTCTGCTTGACGATCAATTGTCTAAGCATCTAGTACTGCAGGACGCTCAGTTTGGCTTTAGGGCGGGGCTGTCCACTGAAAGCGCTATATTGTGTCTCAAACAGACTGTGCATTACTACAAGGATAGAAAAACACCTGTCTTTGCCTGTTTTCTAGATCTATCAAAGGCTTTTGATCTTGTCAGTTATGACGTGTTATGGAATAAGTTGCTATCTGAAACTTCTGCACCAATTGAAGTTGTATCAATGTTTAAGTATTGGTATAGCAATCAACGCAATTGTGTAAGGTGGAACGGCTCCTTTTCGAGTGTGTACCGGTTGAAATGCGGAGTGAGGCAGGGCGGATTAAGCTCGTCCGGCTTGTTCAACCTGTACATTAACCGCCTAATTGTTGAGCTCAGCAGCACTGAGGTCGGATGTCATATTGACGGAGTGTGTACCAATAATCTGAGCTACGCAGACGACATGGTGTTGCTGAGTCCATCAATTAGTGCTATGAGGAGGTTAGTGTCAATATGTGAATCATATGTGGTGACTCATGGGCTTAAATACAACGTTGGGAAGAGTGAACTGATGCTCTTTAAAGCCCGTGGTTTTTTATACCCAGCATTCCCCAATGTATCACTGTGTGGCACTCCCCTGTGTAGGGTGTCTAAATTTAAATACTTGGGACACTGGGTCACCGATGATCTTAGTGATAGTCTATACATAGAAAGGGAACGCAGGTTGCTGGCTGTCCGGTGTAACATGCTGGCCCGCAGGTTTGCACGGTGTACGAATTCAGTTAAAATCACGCTTTTAAAAGCATACTGCCAATCTTTCTACACCTGCAACCTGTGGGTCGGTTATTCGCAGCGGGCATACAGCGATCTGCGTGTCCAATATAATAATGCACTCAGGATACTGTTGGGGCTGCCATGGCGTTGCAGTGCGTCAGGGATGTTTGCTGAGGCGCGGGTGGATGGCTTTGCCGCTATAGTTAGGAAGAGATGCGCCTCCCTACTCGCTCGCGTTCGCGGCAGTACCAACACTTTCCTGGGTGTTTTTACTGATCGGTGGGAGTCCCCCATGATGCAAAGGTGGGTGCGGCTTCATGTCGTAATTTAATATAATTTAATTTAATTTTGTGTTCACTACTAACATTAGTTTTAAGTACATTGTTACTAACAAATTATGGACCAGTACCCTAATTGCGTAATGTACAATCAATTGGAATCTGAATCGTTTTGAAGCAGATTGGTAATACATTGCTTCATAAGTTCGATAAAAAATTCTGCTCAACAATGTAAACAACGCAATGAATGTTGTTGAACTGTCAAAATACAACAGATTAGTCGTAATCGTTTACGAAAATGTGTTACGCAATTAGGCTGCTGGTCTGAAATAAACGTTTAATAATAATAATAATTATTTGACTTAATAAATGCACATTACTCATACATTTAGTAACAATTTTGAGTTTAGTAAAAGTAATAAGTACATAAATGAGACAAATGAAGCTTTAGGTTTTTTTAAGGGGAGACCAAGGGTATAAATTAACTTATGCAGGCTTAAAATGAACAATGACAATATTACTATAATTTTTATTTACTCGACGTACAGCGTCGGCCGGTTCCCCCATAGACCGCGCGCGATGATGATGTATATGTACCAACAGCATATATGTACTTTTCTTGATTTTCTCTACAAGGCCTAGATGTCGAAATATTCTAATAGTTGAGATACTGGCATTGTAAAGAAATTTTCAAAAAACGCATTACTAGTCTGTAGATTTACAAACGATTCCCCAAAGTCGTCAACAAAAACAAAGCAAATCATGAACATCCCTAATTAATAATAGATAGAAATATCTTCCGAGTCGTTATGAATGAATGGTAGGCACAGTAAGTATAGTACAGCTAATAATAGCTATCTATCTACTCACACAGACACACACACACGGCTGCGCACCGCGTCCCTCGCTCCCTTCTTTTGTCAAACAGAGATAGCAATATCCCGAACGAATTTTGTACTGGCCTCGAATTTCTATTACGTGCGTTGTTCGTCGGCCCCTTAATATGCGGTGATATTTATTAGCCGTATCGATGACCTTTATTGCTGAGCCATCTTCTTCGTCGGCCTTCCTAGAGAGTAGAGTGACTTTGTCTTTTTACTTTTTTCGCATGAATATCAACGACAAATTGATGTTTGGCTAGGAAATCCGCTCCAATAATGCACCGCTGTACATCGGCCAGGACAAATTCCCAGGTCAAAGCTCGACGTATGCTGTAACGTACAACTCGACCCTAACTACATAAAAGATGAAATTATACTTGTTACATATACTTTAATCAATGGAATATAAAATACAGGTCGGAATATAAAAATAACACAATACGGTTCACGCGACACTGAAGTTAATAGGCTTGAATTTGAAGTCCGGAGGAGGAGGTGGAGAAAAAAGGGTCTTCAGGCGTCGAAGGGACACTTTAGAGTGCCAGTCTCCTTCGACAAAGCTCGACGTAAAATCTCCAGGCGGATGGTTACTCAGCAGAGTGCAGACGTAGAATTGATAGGTGTTTGTTGATAAAACCCGGACGCCGTATCCTCAGGCAGATGGTTAGTGAAACGGGTCCAGACGCAGAATCTGAGGCAGATGGTTAGTGAAATAGGTCCAGACGCGGAATCCGAGGCAGATGGTTAGTGAAATAGGTCCAGACGCGGAATCCGAGGCAGATGGTTAGTGAAATAGGTCCAGACGCGGAATCCCTCATCAGGTGCTTCAGACTTTTCTTTTATAGGAAAATATTCCTTTTCCATAATTAATTTTAGATGATTTTTGAAGTTTCAAAATTGTTTTTATTCATTCTGACATCTCATCTGCCAGTCATAAAACCAGCCTGTGTGTTCAGCCAAGACGTATTAAAACCTCCACGATCGAGTATGAGCGTGTCCTTATTAATTACTGTAGATGTCGAAATTCAGTTAGTAATCGGTAATTATATAGAAAATACAATATTTCAGCTAAACCTATTGATAAAAATAATTCAAGTTATATAAACCAAAAAGTAATCTTCATAGATTAAAAGAGAAAATTTAATGACAGTTTGACAATTGACTTGTGTCACAACAATGGAAAATGTAAACAATGAACGATTTTTTAAAGATATTATAAAAGAAATCGTTTTAGAACGATTCGTAAAATGCTAGCAAATAAAAGGATATGATACGGGACATGAATGAATGAATGATGAACAATGTTGTAAGTATAAGTATCATATACTATAATGCCAAGGTCCAAAGTCATTTTCTGAGACCCAAATGTTTTTATTGTTGTACCATTGGCAGCAAATACCTTAAAATCAGCGGGTTGACGATTCACGTTTCTGTAGGTATTATCTGAAATATCGGCGCCGCCGGTGTGAATGAGAAAATGCGTACCACTTTTCTAGTCGGTGACGCTCAAGCTATGTGTTCCTTCGACACCTAAGGTCTCCTTAAGGGCTTTAGTTTAACTACTTTTCGATGAATTTGTCGTCACCACATGTTTTGCGTTATTTCCATAAATATAGTGATAGAAACATTTAATATTTTTGTCTCCCGGTTGCGCTGTTTGACACCTGAATTTGGTTTGATTGTCAGAATACCGAGAGCGAGATCGCGACCGTGATCGCGACTGGTAATTGCCACAACTCCTACTGCTACTGTGACGTGTGTTTTCCAAACCACTTACTTTAGTGTTTAACTCGGCAATTTTTTAAAGTAAAATATCAAATTGTTGATCAATTGGTTGTCTATATAGACGTCGAGATGTCGATAGCAGTAGGATTTAGCAAACAGAATTCGGATGGCCGTGTATTTTCCATTATCTTATCGGCAATTGCTGCGACATTGTCCAATGTTACGTCGCAGGCAGTGACGAAGGCTCGGACTGTTTGAGGCAGGCGGTCTAACCACAATATTTTAGTAGTGTCCTCGGGGATTTTGTTCCTTCCGAGTTCCCGCATTGTACGAGGGTTGAGTGTGTCGTTGAACCCTCCAGTTCGACTTTCGTAAGCAACGTATGAATATGCTTGGACTCGGACTCTTCATATGCCGAAATAAACCTATCTTTTACTGTTTGAAATTTACCGTTCGCGGGTGGGTTCTCGAGAATGTCACTAATTTGACTCAATTCGTCTCGACCTAACTTAGCTATAACTAGTTGATATTTATGTAAGTCACCTGTCGTGCTTTTTGTGAACCGATTATGACCTCGATCTGGTGGAACCATAGTCGCGGACGCGCTGACCAGAAGTCGGCGATACGGGAGTTGATGGTGATCGTCCCCGTCTCTGGCGGCTGTTGCTGGTCGATGGCGTAACTCGGACCAGCTTGCTGTGCGGCGTAGACGCTTGCAGATGCGGCGCCAGGCATGGCGGCCGTGTGCGTAGGATCGCTGGTAACTTTATGGTCGGTGGCAGTGTTAGAGTTGGCCATCTCGAAAATTCGTAAAATAGTACTTAGGAACTACACTGAAGAAAGTCTAAGTCGTCCTTTTTCTATCGCCAATATAGAACTTATGTTGGGACGTGATTTAGGTTCTATATTGAGGTGAAATTAAATGTTTCTTCAGTATCATGAAATAATGTAGCTACTACGACTAAACACAGTTATACAATGACTAAAATTAGGTTAATTAAATGTGACGCGAGTAACGCGGGCAGTGGCTAGTAACCAACTGTTTTCGTCGTCGAACGTCGATTACTGTATACGATCTTAGCAGACGTGTGACGTCATAGGCACTTGAGTTAACAAGGTTGTGCATGTGTGGGTTATATACCACTACGCTAAGAATAGGAAGCAAGCAGCCTATTACACTACCCTGAGGAATTGAAGCGTTTATTGCTGTTTTTGGATCGGAACAATTCTATTTCTTTTGTTTTTTTGTTAAAATTTTCTAATTCCACGAATTGCTCTCTATGCTGTAAATATGATGTTAACCATTCATGGTATTCACGGACCCCTATGCCATGGGGTCTCAACTAGAACATTTTATAATTAGTCTTCAAAAAAAGTCAAAGATGGCAGCATAGGTAACCATTATGAAATTAACAATCATTAGAAAGCGATAAACGGCAGAATTTTGGCTAAAGTAAGATTAGTAAAAATCAAGACTTCCTTGTTAAATGCTGATTTATCTATTCACACTCATTTTTCAACAAACAAACATAAAATAAGCTTTTACCTTCAATTCGAACCCATATAATGATAAAAGTAGCCATCTGTTAATAATTTTGTTTAGAGCTCTTTGCAATAGATGGTGTTTCACTCAATTTGTCCTGTCTTCAAAATAACCTTTATAGTCACTAATTTAAATCAAATAACTTATTTTAAATCTATTTCTTAACATAGAAACATAAAATAAATCTATTAACATGTTTTTCTGAAACCGGAAGTATAAAACTTTATTTAAAAAGGATGGCACGAAACGCTTTAAAAGTAGGTCGACTCCTAGATGGCGTTGTAAAACTACTGTCTCGGGCAATTAGTAAATCGCTGATGCTGCCATCTGTTGAACATTTTGATGACGAAAAATTGCCAGCTCAATTGCCAAACTTAGGGAGGTGTCATTTCTTTGTATGGGATTGGGTATCTGTATGTAGTATTATAATATCTGTGCCTATGCCATAAAGTTTGTTTAATAGGATGTTCAATTGAACTTTATATTAAGCTTTCGTCAAATCCAGCAGTAATCCTAATGCATGTTTTTGGAGTTAATGATATTGAGGGCTTCTTGTATATATTTATAGATGGCACCTAGAATCTAACGTTTCATAAGTGCCCATGTAGGTTTAGGTGAAATAAAATATTTTGATTTTGATTGATTGTGGATCGGTTTTTTTCTGAAGCCATTTTGACAGTCGTTAAATATACAATATGTAACAAAAACCCTGTCCGATCCAAAAAAGGCGTATTCCTGGTTTAACATACGTACTAGAAAAAATAGTAAAAAAAATTTAACTCATAAAAACCAAAAGCTATTGATTTTTTTATTTTTAGTTACCATGTGAAATGTAACACTAAATATGATAAATTTTCATAAGTTGACAACACTCCACCGGCCGGCGAAATCTTTTATTTTTTGCCTATTTTATTTCAAAGGACACCGCCCGCGTCATAACGAGTCCTCGATCCTTTGATGTAGCCGCCTGGTCGCTACTTGTTTGGACACTTCGCCAGTCTCACGTGGAGATAGCTTTCGATCGGATGTCCGTACGCATCACGTGCCGCTATCGTATCGCGAACAATGTCGTATTCCAATGAGGAATATTTGAATATGTAAATTTTTATCTGTGAGTGAATGTGTGATTCGGAAATCGAAGTAACAGCTCGGATTGTGGAAGCTTTCGAGTCACTCAAATCGTACACATGTGCGCTGCGAAGAGTACGTGCAAATTTAATAAAAAGGTGTCGAATGTGTACTAATGTTCTAGATAGATAGAGGTATGTAACAAGTAAATGTTTTAATAAACTGATACCTACAGTGGGTACATTGCCAAAAGCACATCACATTAACTGTTAGCTAATAATTGTTTCTTGATAAACAGAAGGTCAGAAATCGGGGTCATTGTGCGTAAGCCTACAATAAAATATCAGCTGATACCTACGCGTAGGCAAAACGTACATTTCTTTAGTCCTACGTTTCTTTGGCGGCTTGCGACAAAGGAACGCCGCGCTCAGGCGGCTTCTTTGATACAAAACTGTAGGTGAACTCTGGTGAACCCTGTCGAGCGATCAGTGTTGCCTTTGGTATGATTATTTTTAATTTTCTAAATTAATTGTTTTCATTGGGGAAAAATAATTATCTCGTATCCATTAAATGATTACGTATTTGTGTACGCACTACGATACCAAATAATACCCTTCAGAATCGGACAGGGTTTTCGTTACACCCTGTATTGTATTTTTCACAATTAGCGTAGACACGGTTGGGCATGACTTTTTCAAGTATTTTTGATGCAGTTGGTGGGAGAGCGATGGGGCGGTATTTATTTGGGTCAGTTTTAGCATTTTTCTTGTGTGTTGTTTTTTTTTTTTTTTTAAACGTTGCCCCACACTAGGAATTACTCCTGTATCGTGGGTGCGTTCACAAACATGAAAACTCACATACACAAGACACCCAGTCCCGGAATAACTATTTGTAGGTCATACAAATATTTGTTCCGTGCGGGAATCGAACCCGCGACACGCAGCGCAGCAGCCGATCGCTCAACCACTACGCCAACCGTGCCGTATAAGGGCCTTTTTCGAGATTTTGGGAAAAACACCTTCCTCGAAAGATTGATATAACAGTTTATACAATGGAAGAGTTATTAATTATCTGCACATTGTCTCAGTAATGTAGGTGGAAGTTCGTCAACGCCATAGCTTGACTTTTTTGTCAAGTTTTTAATAACACGTTAGCTGTCCAATGTACCGAATACAGTACACGCCGCGTGGGTCCATCACGTCCGTGTACCGTAAATGGTACACTCGCCCCTGTCTCTTTCTATGCGCTCTAACTTCATGGACTTGTGTGATGTTGCTCTATTTATCAGGACTGGTCAACAGGACAATGAATAGAAAAAACGGAAAACATAATATATTTTTTTTCTTTTTAAATGTGGGTAGAGGAAAAAAAAACAACTGTTTATTAGTAAAAAAAGCTTTATTTATGCAAAGGAACTTCAGAATAACATTGAAGACAGTGCGTCTTTTTACATTTATTACAGTGCGTTGTCACTCTTTTAGCTTTAGCTCTCGCATTCTTTGGAAGACTTCCCTGATCAATAAGTTTTTTATAACACCCAACACATCGTCTTCGTACAGATATGCCCCTTACATAGCCAATGTATTCAAATAAATGTGAAATCCTATTAGATCCTACCAGTGTACTTGAGGATGATGAAGATAGGCTTTCGTATTGCCTTTGTCTTTGTAATTAGCCGTTCACAAGTCCACGATACACGCTGCTTCAGCTCGACAGTCCGTGTACCGAATACGGTACACGGAGAAAAGGTGTGATAAACTGAGTGATTTGTCGTTAATTAGGCATATCTATCCAAAACTAGTTATTTTGTATTGATTTGAGACGGAATATTACAAAAAATTATTTGGAAATTTGGGGTTAACGAAAAATTATGTATGGGGACAGCTAACGTGTTAATGCATTCACCTCGTAGGGATCTGCTGGACTCAGAATGATCGAATCCTCTGTTGTGGACATTGCAGGTGATCCTTTTGGTTTATTGCCAGATGGGCTCGTACCAGTTCTCCCAATAGAAGCAGACATTATTGATGTGAGCTAACTTTTCTGAAGTCATATAATTATTGTTTGTTTGCAGAGTTACATTCTGTTTTTCGCGTCTTATTTTTTTGGTTTTTCGTTCATTTATTAATCCAGTTATAGTACATTGTTTTAACCTTATTGCTTGATTTTATCGTTGTATGCTTTAAGTGTTGGTTTTTTTATGTCACCACAGTTTTCTTTAATATATTTACGAGTACATAATTCTTGTATAGGGTTTTTTGTTTTGGTAATTAGTATCTTCAATAGTCCTTTATTTTTGCAACAGTTTTTATACCTAGTCAAGTTTTTGGGAGCGTTATAATAAAAGAGTTGAATACGTCTGAGCAGAAGCGTATGCTCTAATGTAATAATCTCAAATCTATCCTATTGGTTACATCGTGGGACTTACAGCTACTTAAAATGCTAGATTGACAAAATGCATGGAACCGTCTAGAAGGGCCACCCTAAACTGCAATCGTGCATTTTATGCTCTCACGGTGATTACTCGTTGCGGTTCAGGTTGCATAACGCCTCCCTCCTCAAGAACGAAATTATCAGAGTTGTTAAGATTCTGATCATTTCGCCGACAATTAAACAATTTGATTTTATATTTAAAAATAAGAAAGGTTATTAATCCTAAGGGTAGAATTACATATAAAATTACCGTGCCTAAACCAATATTTTTCGTGTTAACCGCACCATCGTTATCACCGTTTTTCACTTTGCTCATTTTCACCACTTGAGCTAATTCTTTCAACTCATCTAAATTGATACCTTTCATCTTCACTGCACTGACACTGTTGGTACGTTTTTCAGGTTTCAACTCCGGTAGGGTAATAATTGGATTTATTCGATAATTCAGATGTGTAAGAGGAAATTTATAATTTTGTAGAGATATTTCCCCGACGTTAAACATACAAGTATCGTCCAGGATAATTATGTATGTTCCTTGAAGAGACTCGTGGCTCATGGCGTCATCATTGCATTTTCTACTTGCTATAACATTATTCTTTGTATATAGAATCCAACTTCCGCGGCCAATTCGTTGAACTTTCAAATCTTCAATGTCAACTGTATGCTGCTCGCATGCACTAGCATTAGAATGGAACTTCATTAAATGTTCTTCACACAGTGGCTCTAGATGGGTCAACACGTTATCATCGGTACATAAGAATTTATCATCCATTGAAGTCTGTACACAGGCTGTCACAACTGGTAAGTAATCTGAGTCTTTCACCAAAAGGTAGGGATATTTAGGAACTACTATTACAGTTTCGTTTAAATCTGTGTTATACACAGGTAAGGAATAAAGTTTAAAATAACTATAAGTACGGTTTTCAATTAATGGAATCTCCATTATGAACGTAATCTGGTTTTGTTTAATAAAAGCTTTAACAGTAATACAATCTTCAAACTTAACTAAATTATTCTCATTTACAGCATATAACAGTATTTTCTGTCTTGGCTATAGATTGTAACATGTGCAATAATTCAGTGGAATTAACAATCGCTCGATGCAGTACAGACACCTTACTAAAGGCTAAGGCCGTTTCAATCTCACTTAAAATTATATTAATTGTTCTAAAATTTGTTAAGAACATATTAAACATTCCTAGAATATAAGTAGAGTAAATAGAATGTTCTTCTTTAGTAGTCATATTTTTAACTAATCTCTCGATCCTTTCTAAACGTTCATCTAAAATTAATGTGTTGTTATGTAAGATTTCTGTACTGTTAACAAAACCATTTAACATTTTCGAGACCAAAGTTATTTTCTTATCTAATAATAATTGATTGCTTTTTAACTGAGAAATGAGGGAATCATATTGGATTGCGTCACTATGATCTAAATTACCTGTAACAATTTTAATCATAGACCCAAGTGGATCAATTAGTCCTCGCTTAAATCTTTTAGCTGGTACAAGTTGCTGAAATTTTTCTACAGTTCTATCCTTTAGATAATCCGTTTGAGTACGAATGCCTAAAAACTCATGGCTGTAAGGTTCGTTAACATCTACTAATTTAGTGAATTCATTATACTTAATTAAACTTAATTCTAGGTCATTACCTAAGCTATCTATATTTAAAAGTTTTATAATTAGCCACTTATCTATTTGTTTAAACGCCTGTCCTTGTTTCACGGGAAGGATACCAGGGTTTTTCTCAACCTTTTGAAGTTGAAGGGCCCACGTTATTTGCGATACTGCCAATATCGTGAGGCACCACCTGCGGAGGACGTTTAATATTTTTAATTGGGACTTTTGTGTCTCTAGTTCCAATTTTTACAGGGATAACATTATGTTCTACCTCACCACTAACAGTTGCCTTCCTATAACGTGGCTTGTCTTTACTTAATCTGGTGTTAACCTCTTTTACGTAAATTACGTCGCCTATTTCAAACTTTTTACTTATCTCGCCACCCTTGCTATTTCTAATCTTTTGCTTTGTTTCTATGACTTGATCCGATATGTAACTATAGAGACGTTTCGTACGCTTTGCATGATCTTTTAGTAATTGTTGGGTATAGTTTTTCTCGAAATTTGCGCCTAATATAGAATTTGAATCAGTATGACCGAAAACAACTTCAAATGGTGTCAAACCTGTCGTTGTATGTATGGTATGATTATAAGCCATTATTGAATAGGTCATAACGGAGGCTGCATCAGTACATTTTCGATCGTATTTAACTAAACGGTATATTTCTATGATAGTTGAATGGAAACGCTCCACTATGCCTGTTGAATTAGGGTTATTGGGTGTACTGATATGTAATTGTATGTTGTACATTATCATTAACTGCTTCAGTAATTCATTATTAAATTCACTGCCGGGATCGCAACTAATTTTTTTGGGGGTTCCGTAAATGGAAAAATATTTAATAAGCGCACGTATTACTTCGGGTGTAGATCTATTCGATATTTCTATTGCTTGTCCTAGTTTACTGAAGGCGTCGACTAATGTAAGATAGTATATAGATTCTATAGCAAAAATGTCTATGAAAATTTCCTGAAATGGTGCATTTTGTGATTGAGTTAACTGTAGAAAAGGCTTTATGGGTTTTCTGTCATACTTAGTTTTACAGCACGCTTCACAATTATTAATTACGGCTGAAATCGTCTCTTGCATGCTATGCCAAAAATAGTTTCTTCTTATCCTAGACATAGTCTCTTTTATACCTCTGTGACAAGTTTTTCCTTCATGATGTTGTAAGATGATTTCTTTTTGTTCGTTTTCATCTTCAACAAAAACTACACGCTCTGTACATTCCACGAATTCTACCATTCCTTTTTTGAATAACTGTATAATAATCTTACTAAATTGTTTCCTATGTTCTATGCTTTCAAAATATATAAAATATTTAATTTTATATTTAACATATTCTTTTAAAAACTGTTTAATTAATTTATCATTATTTATTGGTAGAAATACTTCAAGGATTTTTTGTTTTTCACGGGAAAGATCTGTAACTTGCATATCGTTTTTATGCCACGTAAAGACTAATATCTGATTCGGTTTCGTGTCTATTGCTTCTTGTAATATTGGAATACCAATTGATTCCATATCTTCAGCTGAATGCACTGTGAATGTTTTATATTTCGCAGGAATAAGTGGAATAGGTTCATTTGTATCACATTCAGAACTGGCTGTTACAGTAGCGGACAAATCCGAGATAGACATTGTTCTAGAGTCGCCACTATCGGTATTAGTTAAATTATCTACTTTGAGCGTAGCTTGGTTTTTTTTTGTTCTTAGTTCTTTATCATCTACGTTAACTTTCATAGATAATCCATCCTCATCTGCACCTAATACATTTATTTTAATACGAGACAGGGCCTCAGCATTTGTATTCTGCTTGCCATTTTTATATTTAATTTCAAAATCATATTCTTGAAGACGAAGTCGCCAGCGGGTGAGCTTACTGTTTGGCTCTTTAAGAGAATAGAGCCAGGCTAAGGGTCTATGGTCAGTATAAATGATGAATTTATTACCATAAAGGTATGGCCGGAAATATTTTACCGCCCAAATGATCGCTAAAAGTTCACGTTCTATAGTACTGTATCTGGTCTCTGTATCACTTAAAGTTCTACTGGCGTAAGCCACTGGCTTATCAGACTCTATGATGCCTTGCGATAGTACTGCGCCTAAGGCATTTGACGATGCGTCTGTAGTTAAGATATAAGGCTTATCTGGATCGGGATATTGAAGTAAAGGAGCATTAGTAAGAAGCTCTTTACATTTTTGGAAAGCATCTATGTATATTTGATTTATAATAATTTTGTTCCTTTTCTTTAAGCAATTAGTTAGTGGTTGTGTTACCTTGGCAAAATCTCGAATAAATCGCCTGTAATAACCTATCAAGCCCAAAAAACTTTTAATTTCTGTCACGGTTTTTGGCAGTGGGTAATTTAGAACTGCTTTAATTTTATCATCATTAGGTTTAAGGCCATCTTTAGTGATAACATGACCTAGGTATAAGACTTCTTTCCGAAGAAATTCGGATTTATCAAGTTGAATTTTAAGGTTATTTGACTTCAAACGATCAAAAACTGCTCTTAATTTCTGGATATGTTCTGCAAGCGAATTTGAGAATATTATAATGTCATCCAAATATACCAGACAATGGATTCCTTGCAACCCTCTTAAAACACTGTCCATTGCTCGTTGGAAGGTTGCGGGAGCAGTTTTGAGGCCAAACGGCATTCTTAAAAATTCGAAGTGTCCGTTTTCAGTGCTGAATGCTGTTTTTTCTCTGTCATTTTCGTTAATCTCAATTTGGTGATAACCGCTTGCTAAATCTAATGTCGTAAAGTATGTACTTTTACCTAATTTATCGAACAGATCAGTGATATTGGGAAGTGGGTATCTGTCGTCAACTGTTATTTTCTTTTTTGGGACTAAATGAACTGGGGCTGACCAAGGTGAATGAGATTCCTGAATGACATTTTCTTTAAGTAACTTCTCGATTTGATTCTTTATTTCTTGAGACTGACTAGGGGGTTGTCTGTATGGTTTAACATAAATAGGATCTTCGTTTTTTGTCCTAATACAATGTTTGACTTGGTTCGTGAAACTTAATGGAATGCCATCACAATAGAATATATCTTTATAGTCTAAACATAATGCACTTATGGCTTTACTTTCTTCAACTGACATGTGATTCAGACGAAGCTTTTGTAAGTTATCCGTTAATAACTTTTCTACTTCAATATTTTCAATGTCTTTAAAATTATTAACATCATAATCATTTATGTGATTTTCATATGGTTCTACTTCAAATGGTTTAGTAATTGCTAATTTAATTGGTTTGTCGAGAGTATTTTGAATAACGGTAGTAAAGTAACCGTCTTTGCACTTAACTAAAGCGCTGGGCATACGTACGCCTTTAGTAAATTCTCTAAAATCCACTATAGCACTGCCAGAGTGATAATTTGCAGGAATTTTAACTCTTTGTTCTGATCGAGGTTTTAAATCTAATATATGTTTATTCTTGTCGCGCGTAATCGGTATTACTGTAGTGTTCGTTTTGAGGACCTCATTTTTTAAATCTATTACCGCCTCTATACTATGTAAAATATCATTACCTAGTAAACCGTCGAAGCTAGGATCGACTTCATAGATGTGAAATTTGTGAGTTTCATTGACATTAAAAATTGGAAATGCCGGAATCAAAAGTACTCGTTCATGTTGGCTTGTACCGTGAGTACTTCTAACTTCAAATGGGTCGTAGTAAATATAATCTTAAAAGTAGTATTTGGCCTTTTCCGGGTTTATAAATGATTTAGTACTTCCCGTTTCTATCATAAATTTGGCATCTATTTCTGGTATATAAATGTATGGTAATTTAAGGCATGTATCGCAATTTAAATGTATTATTTCACTATGTTTTTCGAGGCCAATAATGGAAAATCCTCATTATTTTCCACTGAAACTTCTTCATTAATTTCTTCCGTATAATTCTCGTCATGATTTTCGGTAAGAGGGCTATATTCGTGATAATAATCATCGTTACATTGGTAATCGTAAGGAAAAATACTATCATCGTTATGGTCAAGGTCAAGCTCGTTTAATTTAAATCCTTTAATATGGACCTTGGCCGGAGGCGCAGTGCGCATTGTGACGTCAGCGTCACTAGATTGAATTTTTGGTTGCTGAATACCGAATGACTGTAAAGGTCTATTGAACGTTTGGTTCTGGTTGCCAAATGGCTGTAAGGGTCTGTTATATAATTGTTGTTGATTTCCATATTGCTGAGGGCGTATTCCAAATTGTTGGGGGCGCATCCCAAATGGTTGCGGACGTATCCCAAATTGTTGTGGGCGATAACCAAATGTTTGGCCTTGAAATCCAAATTGTTGAGGACGCATTCCAAATGGTTGACCTTGGGAGTTACCAAAATAAAATTTGGGTTGTGTATTTGGTTGAGTAAAAATAGATTTATTAGTATTAATAGGCGTATTATAATTATTTGTGCCGAATTTAAACGTTTGTGTATTATTTGGTACAGCATTTTTACTGGAGGACGTCAGCAGTATTTTATTTCGGGCATTATATTGGTCATGGAAATTGACCTCTTCTAAGACGAAAGATAAAGCCTGTTCCAGAGTGGACGGTGCTTTTAATCTCACAATACGCACCATATTTTCCGGTAGATTATAAAGGAACACGTTTAATGACGTATTATTATAAATCGTTATTTTACTTTCGCGCATGCTACTCGATAATCTATTAACTTTTGATATTAAAATACTACGCACTGATTGAATACGATTACAAAAATCCAAAAATGATTCACCATTTCTTATACGCAAAGTTTCCAATTCAATTGCTAAACATTCTCCACTTCTGGGGTCTCCAAAATGTTGTATTAATAACACCTTAAACTCTTCCCATGTAACAATATCCTCGCGCTCACTGATAAGCGCGGCTGCATTCCCCGCTAATCTACTCGTTATAGCATGCATGACATACAAGTTTTGCTCGTCACTTCCCCTGTATTTATTTATAATATATTCACTCTTACGTATAAAAAGATTTAAATGTCGCTTATCGCCGTCAAATAGCGGAATAATTTTAATCATTTCATTTGGAATCATGACAATTTTTACGTGATCTTCCATTTTTAATGCTATTAATTAGCTTAACGCACAATAATAATATAAAGAACAGAAGTGAAAAGTATAACTGAAGTTCTTTTAAACACAAAATAATTCCCTACATCTAATAGTAATTAATCAAATAAAACTTTAAACAATTTATCGGAATAAAATATTTTTTTCTAATTAATTATCAATAATTATTTCATTATTTCTTTTATAGTATAACTTTAAATAACTTTTTCTATTATTAGACTAGCCTTACAGATTTTATGCAAAACCAGATAACGTTATAACGCGAGACGTCTAATCGCAAAATAACACACAAAGGAAATAGGAAAGGAAGGTGAAAATTTGGACTCACCAGTTCGCCTTTCTCATTATATGCTCCACCATGACAATTTGTTTGGTTCGTAGAATCACCACAGCTTTCAGGGCCACCCGAACGCGTAACACGAAAAAGTTTTATTTCGGAAAAACGCGAAGGACAGCGCAGCTCTATTTCGGCGATCCTACCGGCTGCGCCAGTCAAGTTTTTGGGAGCGTTATAATAAAAGAGTTGAATACGTCTGAGCAGAAGCGTATGCTCTAATGTAATAATCTCAAATCTATCCTATTGGTTACATCGTGGGACTTACAGCTACTTAAAATGCTAGATTGACAAAATGCATGGAACCGTCTAGAAGGGCCACCCTAAACTGCAATCGTGCATTTTATGCTCTCACGGTGATTACTCGTTGCGGTTCAGGTTGCATAACTACCTTTTAAGAGCCAGTGTTTATTGTTATTTGTTTTTAATTTATATTTTATAATGGCATACATTGATTTAGGATGTTCATTAGAATTTCGTTAAAAGCTTCATAGTTTTCATTTACATTTTTATATCGTTCCAGTTTATTTCTAGCAATTTTTATTTAAATTCTAACATATTTATATTGTTAAATCGCATGTTTTTTGTGTACCAAATTGTTTTATTTGTTTGCTTCGGTAATTATAATAATAACGCAATGAATGTTGTTGAACTGTCAAAATACAACAGATTAGTCGTAATCGTTTACGAAAATGTGTTACGCAATTAGGCTGCTGGTCTGAAATAAACGTTTAATAATAATAATAATTATTTGACTTAATAAATGCACATTACTCATACATTTAGTAACAATTTTGAGTTTAGTAAAAGTAATAAGTACATAAATGAGACAAATGAAGCCTTAGGTTTTTTTAAGGGGAGACCAAGGGTATAAATTAACTTATGCAGGCTTAAAATGAACAATGACAATATTACTATATATTTTTATTTACTCGACGTACAGCGTCGGCCGGTTCCCCCATAGACCGCGCGCGATGATGATGTATATGTACCAACAGCATATATGTACTTTTCTTGATTTTCTCTACAAGGCCTAGATGTCGAAATATTCTAATAGTTGAGATACTGGCATTGTAAAGAAATTTTCAAAAAACGCATTACTAGTCTGTAGATTTACAAACGATTCCCCAAAGTCGTCAACAAAAACAAAGCAAATCATGAACATCCCTAATTAATAATAGATAGAAATATCTTCCGAGTCGTTATGAATGAATGGTAGGCACAGTAAGTATAGTACAGCTAATAATAGCTATCTATCTACTCACACAGACACACACACACGGCTGCGCACCGCGTCCCTCGCTCCCTTCTTTTGTCAAACAGAGATAGCAATATCCCGAACGAATTTTGTACTGGCCTCGAATTTCTATTACGTGCGTTGTTCGTCGGCTCCTTAATATGCGGTGATATTTATTAGCCGTATCGATGACCTTTATTGCTGAGGCATCTTCTTCGTCGGCCTTCCTAGAGAGTAGAGTGACTTTGTCTTTTTACTTTTTTCGCATGAATATCAACGACAAATTGATGTTTGGCTAGGAAATCCGCTCCAATAATGCACCGCTGTACATCGGCCAGGACAAATTCCCAGGTCAAAGCTCGACGTATGCTGTAACGTACAACTCGACCCTAACTACATAAAAGATGAAATTATACTTGTTACATATACTTTAATCAATGGAATATAAAATACAGGTCGGAATATAAAAATAACACAATACGGTTCACGCGACACTGAAGTTAATAGGCTTGAATTTGAAGTCCGGAGGAGGAGGTGGAGAAAAAAGGGTCTTCAGGCGTCGAAGGGACACTTTAGAGTGCCAGTCTCCTTCGACAAAGCTCGACGTAAAATCTCCAGGCGGATGGTTACTCAGCAGAGTGCAGACGTAGAATTGATAGGTGTTTGTTGATAAAACCCGGACGCCGTATCCTCAGGCAGATGGTTAGTGAAACGGGTCCAGACGCAGAATCTGAGGCAGATGGTTAGTGAAATAGGTCCAGACGCGGAATCCGAGGCAGATGGTTAGTGAAATAGGTCCAGACGCGGAATCCGAGGCAGATGGTTAGTGAAATAGGTCCAGACGCGGAATCCCTCATCAGGTGCTTCAGACTTTTCTTTTATAGGAAAATATTCCTTTTCCATAATTAATTTTAGATGATTTTTGAAGTTTCAAAATTGTTTTTATTCATTCTGACATCTCATCTGCCAGTCATAAAACCAGCCTGTGTGTTCAGCCAAGACGTATTAAAACCTCCACGATCGAGTATGAGCGTGTCCTTATTAATTACTGTAGATGTCGAAATTCAGTTAGTAATCGGTAATTATATAGAAAATACAATATTTCAGCTAAACCTATTGATAAAAATAATTCAAGTTATATAAACCAAAAAGTAATCTTCATAGATTAAAAGAGAAAATTTAATGACAGTTTGACAATTGACTTGTGTCACAACAATGGAAAATGTAAACAATGAACGATTTTTTAAAGATATTATAAAAGAAATCGTTTTAGAACGATTCGTAAAATGCTAGCAAATAAAAGGATATGATACGGGACATGAATGAATGAATGATGAACAATGTTGTAAGTATAAGTATCATATACTATAATGCCAAGGTCCAAAGTCATTTTCTGAGACCCAAATGTTTTTATTGTTGTACCATTGGCAGCAAATACCTTAAAATCAGCGGGTTGACGATTCACGTTTCTGTAGGTATTATCTGAAATATCGGCGCCGCCGGTGTGAATGAGAAAATGCGTACCACTTTTCTAGTCGGTGACGCTCAAGCTATGTGTTCCTTCGACACCTAAGGTCTCCTTAAGGGCTTTAGTTTAACTACTTTTCGATGAATTTGTCGTCACCACATGTTTTGCGTTATTTCCATAAATATAGTGATAGAAACATTTAATATTTTTGTCTCCCGGTTGCGCTGTTTGACACCTGAATTTGGTTTGATTGTCAGAATACCGAGAGCGAGATCGCGACCGTGATCGCGACTGGTAATTGCCACAACTCCTACTGCTACTGTGACGTGTGTTTTCCAAACCACTTACTTTAGTGTTTAACTCGGCAATTTTTTAAAGTAAAATATCAAATTGTTGATCAATTGGTTGTCTATATAGACGTCGAGATGTCGATAGCAGTAGGATTTAGCAAACAGAATTCGGATGGCCGTGTATTTTCCATTATCTTATCGGCAATTGCTGCGACATTGTCCAATGTTACGTCGCAGGCAGTGACGAAGGCTCGGACTGTTTGAGGCAGGCGGTCTAACCACAATATTTTAGTAGTGTCCTCGGGGATTTTGTTCCTTCCGAGTTCCCGCATTGTACGAGGGTTGAGTGTGTCGTTGAACCCTCCAGTTCGACTTTCGTAAGCAACGTATGAATATGCTTGGACTCGGACTCTTCATATGCCGAAATAAACCTATCTTTTACTGTTTGAAATTTACCGTTCGCGGGTGGGTTCTCGAGAATGTCACTAATTTGACTCAATTCGTCTCGACCTAACTTAGCTATAACTAGTTGATATTTATGTAAGTCACCTGTCGTGCTTTTTGTGAACCGATTATGACCTCGATCTGGTGGAACCATAGTCGCGGACGCGCTGACCAGAAGTCGGCGATACGGGAGTTGATGGTGATCGTCCCCGTCTCTGGCGGCTGTTGCTGGTCGATGGCGTAACTCGGACCAGCTTGCTGTGCGGCGTAGACGCTTGCTGTGCGGCGTAGACGCTTGCAGATGCGGCGCCAGGCATGGCGGCCGTGTGCGTAGGATCGCTGGTAACTTTATGGTCGGTGGCAGTGTTAGAGTTGGCCATCTCGAAAATTCGTAAAATAGTACTTAGGAACTACACTGAAGAAAGTCTAAGTCGTCCTTTTTCTATCGCCAATATAGAACTTATGTTGGGACGTGATTTAGGTTCTATATTGAGGTGAAATTAAATGTTTCTTCAGTATCATGAAATAATGTAGCTACTACGACTAAACACAGTTATACAATGACTAAAATTAGGTTAATTAAATGTGACGCGAGTAACGCGGGCAGTGGCTAGTAACCAACTGTTTTCGTCGTCGAACGTCGATTACTGTATACGATCTTAGCAGACGTGTGACGTCATAGGCACTTGAGTTAACAAGGTTGTGCATGTGTGGGTTATATACCACTACGCTAAGAATAGGAAGCAAGCAGCCTATTACACTACCCTGAGGAATTGAAGCGTTTATTGCTGTTTTTGGATCGGAACAATTCTATTTCTTTTGTTTTTTTGTTAAAATTTTCTAATTCCACGAATTGCTCTCTATGCTGTAAATATGATGTTAACCATTCATGGTATTCACGGACCCCTATGCCATGGGGTCTCAACTAGAACATTTTATAATTAGTCTTCAAAAAAAGTCAAAGATGGCAGCATAGGTAACCATTATGAAATTAACAATCATTAGAAAGCGATAAACGGCAGAATTTTGGCTAAAGTAAGATTAGTAAAAATCAAGACTTCCTTGTTAAATGCTGATTTATCTATTCACACTCATTTTTCAACAAACAAACATAAAATAAGCTTTTACCTTCAATTCGAACCCATATAATGATAAAAGTAGCCATCTGTTAATAATTTTGTTTAGAGCTCTTTGCAATAGATGGTGTTTCACTCAATTTGTCCTGTCTTCAAAATAACCTTTATAGTCACTAATTTAAATCAAATAACTTATTTTAAATCTATTTCTTAACATAGAAACATAAAATAAATCTATTAACATGTTTTTCTGAAACCGGAAGTATAAAACTTTATTTAAAAAGGATGGCACGAAACGCTTTAAAAGTAGGTCGACTCCTAGATGGCGTTGTAAAACTACTGTCTCGGGCAATTAGTAAATCGCTGATGCTGCCATCTGTTGAACATTTTGATGACGAAAAATTGCCAGCTCAATTGCCAAACTTAGGGAGGTGTCATTTCTTTGTATGGGATTGGGTATCTGTATGTAGTATTATAATATCTGTGCCTATGCCATAAAGTTTGTTTAATAGGATGTTCAATTGAACTTTATATTAAGCTTTCGTCAAATCCAGCAGTAATCCTAATGCATGTTTTTGGAGTTAATGATATTGAGGGCTTCTTGTATATATTTATAGATGGCACCTAGAATCTAACGTTTCATAAGTGCCCATGTAGGTTTAGGTGAAATAAAATATTTTGATTTTGATTGATTGTGGATCGGTTTTTTTCTGAAGCCATTTTGACAGTCGTTAAATATACAATATGTAACAAAAACCCTGTCCGATCCAAAAAAGGCGTATTCCTGGTTTAACATACGTACTAGAAAAAATTGTAAAAAAAATTTAACTCATAAAAACCAAAAGCTATTGATTTTTTTATTTTTAGTTACCATGTGAAATGTAACACTAAATATGATAAATTTTCATAAGTTGACAACACTCCACCGGCCGGCGAAATCTTTTATTTTTTGCCTATTTTATTTCAAAGGACACCGCCCGCGTCATAACGAGTCCTCGATCCTTTGATGTAGCCGCCTGGTCGCTACTTGTTTGGACACTTCGCCAGTCTCACGTGGAGATAGCTTTCGATCGGATGTCCGTACGCATCACGTGCCGCTATCGTATCGCGAACAATGTCGTATTCCAATGAGGAATATTTGAATATGTAAATTTTTATCTGTGAGTGAATGTGTGATTCGGAAATCGAAGTAACAGCTCGGATTGTGGAAGCTTTCGAGTCACTCAAATCGTACACATGTGCGCTGCGAAGAGTACGTGCAAATTTAATAAAAAGGTGTCGAATGTGTACTAATGTTCTAGATAGATAGAGGTATGTAACAAGTAAATGTTTTAATAAACTGATACCTACAGTGGGTACATTGCCAAAAGCACATCACATTAACTATTAGCTAATAATTGTTTCTTGATAAACAGAAGGTCAGAAATCGGGGTCATTGTGCGTAAGCCTACAATAAAATATCAGCTGATACCTACGCGTAGGCAAAACGTACATTTCTTTAGTCCTACGTTTCTTTGGCGGCTTGCGACAAAGGAACGCCGCGCTCAGGCGGCTTCTTTGATACAAAACTGTAGGTAAACTCTGGTGAACCCTGTCGAGCGATCAGTGTTGCCTTTGGTATGATTATTTTTAATTTTCTAAATTAATTGTTTTCATTGGGGAAAAATAATTATCTCGTATCCATTAAATGATTACGTATTTGTGTACGCACTACGATACCAAATAATACCCTTCAGAATCGGACAGGGTTTTCGTTACACCCTGTATTGTATTTTTCACAATTAGCGTAGACACGGTTGGGCATGACTTTTTCAAGTATTTTTGATGCAGTTGGTGGGAGAGCGATGGGGCGGTATTTATTTGGGTCAGTTTTAGCATTTTTCTTGTGTGTTGTTTTTTTTTTTTTTTTAAACGTTGCCCCACACTAGGAATTACTCCTGTATCGTGGGTGCGTTCACAAACATGAAAACTCACATACACAAGACACCCAGTCCCGGAATAACTATTTGTAGGTCATACAAATATTTGTTCCGTGCGGGAATCGAACCCGCGACACGCAGCGCAGCAGCCGATCGCTCAACCACTACGCCAACCGTGCCGTATAAGGGCCTTTTTCGAGATTTTGGGAAAAACACCTTCCTCGAAAGATTGATATAACAGTTTATACAATGGAAGAGTTATTAATTATCTGCACATTGTCTCAGTAATGTAGGTGGAAGTTCGTCAACGCCATAGCTTGACTTTTTTGTCAAGTTTTTATTAACACGTTAGCTGTCCAATGTACCGAATACAGTACACGCCGCGTGGGTCCATCACGTCCGTGTACCGTAAATGGTACACTCGCCCCTGTCTCTTTCTATGCGCTCTAACTTCATGGACTTGTGTGATGTTGCTCTATTTATCAGGACTGGTCAACAGGACAATGAATAGAAAAAACGGAAAACATAATATATTTTTTTTCTTTTTAAATGTGGGTAGAGGAAAAAAAAACAACTGTTTATTAGTAAAAAAAGCTTTATTTATGCAAAGGAACTTCAGAATAACATTGAAGACAGTGCGTCTTTTTACATTTATTACAGTGCGTTGTCACTCTTTTAGCTTTAGCTCTCGCATTCTTTGGAAGACTTCCCTGATCAATAAGTTTTTTATAACACCCAACACATCGTCTTCGTACAGATATGCCCCTTACATAGCCAATGTATTCAAATAAATGTGAAATCCTATTAGATCCTACCAGTGTACTTGAGGATGATGAAGATAGGCTTTCGTATTGCCTTTGTCTTTGTAATTAGCCGTTCACAAGTCCACGATACACGCTGCTTCAGCTCGACAGTCCGTGTACCGAATACGGTACACGGAGAAAAGGTGTGATAAACTGAGTGATTTGTCGTTAATTAGGCATATCTATCCAAAACTAGTTATTTTGTATTGATTTGAGACGGAATATTACAAAAAATTATTTGGAAATTTGGGGTTAACGAAAAATTATGTATGGGGACAGCTAACGTGTTAATGCATTCACCTCGTAGGGATCTGCTGGACTCAGAATGATCGAATCCTCTGTTGTGGACATTGCAGGTGATCCTTTTGGTTTATTGCCAGATGGGCTCGTACCAGTTCTCCCAATAGAAGCAGACATTATTGATGTGAGCTAACTTTTCTGAAGTCATATAATTATTGTTTGTTTGCAGAGTTACATTCTGTTTTTCGCGTCTTATTTTTTTGGTTTTTCGTTCATTTATTAATCCAGTTATAGTACATTGTTTTAACCTTATTGCTTGATTTTATCGTTGTATGCTTTAAGTGTTGGTTTTTTTATGTCACCACAGTTTTCTTTAATATATTTACGAGTACATAATTCTTGTATAGGGTTTTTTGTTTTGGTAATTAGTATCTTCAATAGTCCTTTATTTTTGCAACAGTTTTTATACCTTTTAGGAGCCAGTGTTTATTGTTATTTGTTTTTAATTTATATTTTATAATGGCATACATTGATTTAGGATGTTCATTAGAATTTCGTTAAAAGCTTCATAGTTTTCATTTACATTTTTATATCGTTCCAGTTTATTTCTAGCAATTTTGATTTAAATTCTAACATATTTATATTGTTAAATCGCATGTTTTTTGTGTACCAAATTGTTTTATTTGTTTGCTTCGGTAATTTTAAATGTAAAATTATACTATTGTGATCGGAAAAACCTAACTCTTCTACCGTGGTGTATATATCTCTATATTTGAACTTGGTGAATATGAGATCTAAACATGTTTTTGTGACAATCATGTCGTGCGGTGATCCGCAGGGCTCGGTCGTAGGGCCGCTGGTCTAGGTCCTGAGGAACATCGGGTATAACTGGGTGCTGAGAGGCGAATTCCAACCGGGCGTAGACCTGACATGTTACACAGACACACGCTGGTCACAGCTCGGGGGAGTTTGTACAGGGAGGCAGGGTTGCTGGCTACGACGGCTGTGGTCTCACAGGTGGTGAGCCGCATACGGCGCCTTGCCCTGAAGGTGGCCCTCAACAAGTCGAAGGCCATGATAGTTCATGGTCCCCGCCAGGTGCCACCGCCCAGATCACACATAGTGGTTGGGGGGGGGAGGAGTTTCTAATCGCTGTCTAGCCCACCACAAAGTACTTAGGATTGGTGCGCGGTGAATCTTCCCCAGCCGCGCCCACCAACTTGGGCGTGGCGCTGTCAATGCTGCTTCCCAATCTGGGGAGCCCGAGCGCCGCTTGTAGGCGTCTCTACGTGGGGATCGTGCGATCGGTGGGTCTTTACGGGGCCCCATCCTGGGTGGCTGACCTGACGGCTGGTAGCATCTCTGTTCTGTGAAAACCGCAGAGAGCAATGGCCGTCAGAGTCATAAAAGGGTACCGCACGATCTCTTACGCTTGTGGCTTGTGTACTGGCGGGATCCCCGCCCTGGGACCTAGAAACGAAAGTGCTCGCGTCTGTATCGGTGTATCGGTGGCGCGGGGCGAGCGGCTGATGCGGCGCCATATGGAGCAGCGTTGGTCGCAGCTTCGTGAAGTCCTGGTGGCAGAAGGGCGGGACAGGCTGTCCGGCTGGCTCGGGAGGAGGCACCGCTCCCTGTCGTTTCGGGTGAAGCAGGTACTTTCGGGGCATGGGTGTTTCGGAAAGTATCTGTGTCGCATAAATAGGGAGCCGGACGCCTGGTGTCACCACTGCGTCGAGACCCGGGAGGCCACAGAGTCGCATACGCTGGCAGAGTGTGCCGCTTGGTAAAGGAGCCGCGCCGTGCCCTCATCTCAGAAGTAGGCAGTGACCTGTCGTTGCCGAGCTTATTGAATTTGATATCCTATTTTCTTCGTGAATAGGCAACAATCAGCTGCAATTTTGCTGAAAACCTTACTCTAATAAAGTCTCCTCAAAGCATGAGTTCCAGCATCTGGAAGCCTGCTTGAGTCCGTATAGACTCCTTTTAAGACGCTGCTGCATGTAAAGGACAATGCCAGAAACTCTATAGAACTTTGCCCCACTCAAAACAAAAAGTCATTTACAAGCCTGCAATATGCAGCATCTTAAAGCTTATTTATTACTGTTAACTGAACATTTGTCCTAATGTCTGATGAACTTGCGGTTCCTGTTGAAATCTTAAAACAAAATTGACCTTGATTATAGGTTAGGTGCAGTTTATAATTGCCAAAAAGCGATTTAAACAACAAATACGCTACGCATTATCATAATTAATATAATCATAATATGAGTTTTGGTTTTACAGGTATTTAAAACTTTTTTTGTTGTGTATCATGTGCATTAAGTAACGCAATTTGAAACTCAGGGGTTGAATTCCTTTTATGATTGATTTGTAATCGGCAAGTTCTACTGAAAAACAATGTATTATGAAAAGGTCCTATAATCATTACAACTATTTTCACTAATAGACAAGACAACGGCAAGCTATAGGACACTGCCAGATCCTGCCCCAGCTATTTACAGGAAATGTCTATTAGTGAAAATAGTTGAAACGTCAAACTGCGTCAAATATAATTTTTCTTTGGCTGCGACACTTCATATGGCTCCAGGATGGTGGCCATTCCAGCAACTGCACCCTAATTGCGTATTACACAATCAATCGGAATCTGAATCGTTTTGAAACAGATTGCTAATCCATTGCTTCTTAAGTTCGATAAAAATTCTGCTCAACAATATATAGAACGCAATGAATGTTCTTGAACCGTCAAAATCAAACAGATTAGTCGTAATCGTTTACGAAAATTTGTTACGCAATTAGGGTGCGGGTCTATAAGTCTGTTCGTAATCGATTCCTTTCCTTTGCTTGAAACCTTTTACTACTAGCCTAGCCTTATATTTGTCGATACTGCTGTCTGGGTTTCGCGGGCTGCCGCCGGGCCCAGAGGCCGAAGCTCCCACCAATGGAACACACTCACTCAAACAGTTCGACCTCGCCCCACATCCCACCGGCGTTCGGCTAGTATGGTGACAGTTTCCCCTTACTATCAGCAAAAGACAACACTCCTATAGACTCGTACAAGAAGTTTTAATTATGTAGCTACAATATTTACACCCACACTTTTTTTAAGAGTTTGCTCGAAGACCAATTCCACGAGACAATTCGTTAAACCTTGGTCCGTATAGAGGTTTTGTAACAATCTTTGTCTTGTGATGAAGAAGTGTCTCAAACTAATATGCTTTGTTCGACGGTGAAACTCATAAGGCGGATTATATGATAATTTCACAGCAGACTCATTATCAATACATAGATAGAGTAACTTTTAAACAGTCTGTGTTAGATAGGTCTGCTAAAAGCTTCTTCAACCACACTATTTCTTGTGTGGCTTCGCTTGCTGCTACAAGTTCGGCCTCTGTCGTTGACAGAGCAACTGAAGTTTGTTTCTGACTCTTCCAGGCAATAGCAGTGCCGGCATAAAGGCACACTATGCCCGTGGTAGAATGCCCAGTCTCTGGATCTCCTCCATGATCGGCATCTGAGTAGCACATTAAGTCATGTGCTTTGAATTTACTCATTGGATAAAATGTTAGACCTTTATCGAGAGTTCCTTCAAGAAAGCGAAGAATTCGCTTTACAGCCACAATATCTTCCTTACTAGGGTTTTTTAAATGCCTTGATGCAACTGACACTGCTTAACAAATGTCGGGTCTTGTTGCGACCATCAGGTAAGCCAGTGCTCCGACACAATTTCGATATGGAAATTTCTTGTCTTCATTTTCATTAGTCTCTTCCATTTTTAGCATCTTAATTGCCGGAGATGAAACTGGTTTGCAGTTTTCCATGCCGAATCGTTTTAAGATTTTTTTAGCGTAGGCTGTTTGTCTTAACTTTATTGATCCGTCATTGTTTTGATTTATTTCCATACCAAGGAAATAAGACGCTGGCTTCGTTTTTATTTTAAATTTTCTTTTGAGTTCATTTAGAAACTCTTGACCAGCGCTGTCAGTGGAAGCTACCAAGCCGTCATCGACATAAAGTCCTACAATCACTTTTGAGTTTTCCTTGATTCTTACATACAAGCAAGGATCAGCCTCACTTCTCTGAAATTTGGCGTCTATCAGAAACTTATGTATGCACTCATTCCAGCATCGAGGTGCCTGTTTTAAACCGTAGAGGCTTCTCAAAAGTCGACATATGTTTCCCTTAGGGACATCAAGTTCATTCGGTGGTGCCATATAAATTTCTTCTTCCACTGTACCGTTGAGAAATGCAGTTGTGACGTCGAATTGTTGTAAATTCAAATTTTCGTTAGCAGCATTTCCCAATATTGCTCTGATGGTTACAAGTGATGACTAGTCTCGCCTTGTAACGTTCTATGGTTCCATCAGGGTTTTTCTTAATTTTGTATATCCGTTTGCTTGGTAAAGTTTTTCTACCTTTTGGTAATGCGGTAAGTTCCCAGGTATTATTTTTCTAAAGGGAATTCATCTCGTTTTGCATAGCTTCTTCCCATTTTTCTCTATTTTCCGATGATATTGCTTCATTATATGTTTCTGGTTCAGTATAATTGTTTTCTAACTCTGCAACAGCGTTCATAACAAAATCATCAAAGCGTAAGGGCATGCGTATTAATGAATGATCACGCAAAGCTCTGGTTTCTGTTTGCTATACAGTGATTTCATTCTGAGGTAGTTCTTCTTCTTCTGCGGAATTAATTTCATTTTCTTCAGAAATTGAATCATTATTACTTCCTGTTTGCATTTCTGCTTCAACCCAAATGTCTTCTTCTCTTTCTGAACTTTCTTGTATTTTTTATTTTTGTTTTGTTCTAGAAATTCAATCTCGACATATTCTTTTTCTTTTATTGTTTCATCTTTGTTACTTTTACTAAAATTCTCTCCTTCGCTTATGTCATAGTAGAATTTCTGCATTATGTTTACGTTTCTGGTTACAATCACTTTTTGCGTTGATGGTACCCAAATTCGGAAAGCCTTGGATATTTCAGAGTATCCAATGAAGACTCCAGGTATTGCTTTTGCATCAAACTTACTTATGTTTTGTTTCCCTTTTAATAGTGTAATGTATTCGGTTACCCACATTTATTAAAGTACCCGCCAGTGATATATATATAAGGTGACACGCTTGTACTAGGCTAGTTTTTATCTCCTAGTCGGCTCTGGTGACAGTTTTGCTTTTCAGCTACTCACCTAGTGTCTTTAGGGTGTGTCTACACCCTTCGCGCTAGACTGGTCAGGGCCCCGTTCGCACAATAAGACTGGCGACGGGTTACAAGCTTAGGGCTCACCAATAGGTACACACCTCCCTGTCTACACCCGACAGGGAGGGAACTCATCCCCGGGCCAATCCACCCGGGGAGTTAGGTATAGGGTTTAGGCTTCGTAGGGAAATTTCTCTTTCCACCATTCCTTCCCTAATATAGTTCCCGCTCCGATCATGGAGGACGCCGTCCTCTTGGCGTTCCTCAAAGAGGTCCTATTAAAGGACCCCGAGTTTTTGGCGAAATATGGCGCCAAAATAAGCCAAGTTTCCAGTCCCACTCCGTCTCAAGGCGCACTCGCTAACTTCAGCGACGCGCTTGAGAGCCCGCTATCGCCACCTGCAAGTGAACAAGGCATTCCGCCCTTTGTTCCGCACCACAATGTTCCGGTAACTATCTCGGCCCCCATTGTGTCACCCGCCTTTGTTCCGGTAGACAATACTCCGGCCGCTAATCCGGCCCCTATTGTCTCGCCCGCCTTTGTCCCAGCCGCCATTGTCACGGCCTCCATTGTTCCGGCCGCCATTGTCTCAGAGACAACGCAGCTGCGCGCCGCTGTAACAAATACGACGGAGAGCATGGACACGTCAGTCCCACTCTCCGAGGAAGAAGCCCGCACCTCCTCCTCCAGCGATGACGACTTCCAAGTCGTGGTCAAAGGAGGCAAGAGGAAGGCGGCTAAATCCTCCGCCCCCGCTGGCCCGGTCACCAAGGCCCAGAAAAAACAGGACGACTTATCGTCCAGCTCCACAACCGCCCCTAGTCCGCGGGCCAGTCGCCCCGCCAGCCCTATGGCTTGCCCACCCGCTCCTACCGCGAGGAAGCAGAAGCCCCCTCCCCCGATATACGTCCAGGAAAAGTCCAAATGGACTGAAATATCTAAAATGTGTGTTGATCGCAAGATCAACTATACTAACGCCCGATCCACCCTCCAGGGGATCAAAGTTACGGTCCCCACGTCTGCGGACTTTAGGGACCTCTCCCGCGCCCTACGTGAAAGGAACTACTCCTTTCACACTTACTCCCTTCCGGAGGAAACCCCTACTCGCGTCGTAATAAGGCGCGTTCCACAAGAAATCTCCACCGAGGAGATTAAGAGCGACCTCATCGCTCAAGGAATCCCAGTTTCCGCCGTCCATCGCTTACATAAAGCGAGACAGGGCCTAGTCTACGACATGGTCCTGGTCATCTGTGACCCCACAGACGGTCACCACCCGATTTTTAAAGTTAAGTCGGTGTGTTCGCTCTCAGGCATCTCAATAGAGAAGCCTTACAGAGCTCAATTAATTGGACAGTGTCATCGCTGCCAATTATATGGTCACTCGCAGTCCAACTGCTATGCCACCCCTAGATGCGTCAAGTGTCTAGGAGAGCATGGCACCGCCGACTGTACCCGCCCAAAAGATAGGGAACTATGTTTAGAGCCTCCCAGCTGTGTACTCTGCGGCCAATCGGGACACCCGGCAAATTACCGGGGCTGTCCTAAGGCCCCGAAGTCCTCCTCTTCCAAACTCGCGAAACGCGCGAGCGACCGCCAGTACAGGGAAAGCCCCTGGGGAAAGCCTCCTTCCGCGCTGATGCCGGAGCGGCTCAGTCCGCAGAGGCCGTCTCCCTGGGTTAACCTTAATCACCTGAAGGCTCCCGCAGCTTCGGTGCCCTCTATTCCCGCGCAACCAGCGCAACCCGCTCAACTTCCAGCGCTGATGGCTTCCGCCATCCCAGCGCCTTTGGTAGCCCCCGCGGCCCCTACGGCCTCTCCAGCGAAACCTCAGGGAACCCAGGGCCGAAACAGCGCCCAAATTATACTTAGTACATACGCGGCTCTCTTCACCACCGCCGCGGACAAAATGGCGGAAGAAATCGTTGCTGCAAACGGCAACGCACTCCGCCTTATGGAAATCCTCAGCGCGTATCCCGAGATCGCGCAAGTTCTACACTCACTCAAATATTAATTCTCAATGGATAATACGAGAGTAAACAGTAACAAACCCCGATCCCTTAAATTAGGCTTCTTCAACGCAAATGGCGTTTCAGGTCAACGCGATGAAATCGCCGCTTACCTCCGCGACCATCAGCTTGACATCCTCCTCATACAGGAAACCTTTTTAAACTAGTTCGCAATGACAGGTCTCGATGCCACAAGGGCGGCACACTAATATACTTTAGGAAATCTTTGTATTGCATCCCTATCGACCCACCTTCTCTCTTCTCCCATCTGGAGACCTCTATCTGTCGGCTCGGCATGACTGGTCATCAACCGATCACCATCATCTCTGCTTATATTCCACCAGACAATGGTCCGGAGGATCCCATCTCGCTCCAAAAGGAATTCACTGCCCTCTTCGGTATGAGTGACTCCGTCATCTTGGCGGGGGATCTTAATGCCAAGCACCCGGCGTGGAATAGTAGCACAACTTCAACCAGAGGTAGGTTAGTTTTCAAGTTAGGCGAATCCCTTAACTTTGACGTCATCGCTCCAATGAGCCCGACTCACTTCCCAGGTAATCCTAATCACCTTCCCGATGTTCTCGATGTAGCGCTGCTCAAGAATGTGAACCTCCGTTTGCAATCGATTGAGACGTTCCACGAGCTAAACTCTGACCACCGCCCTGTAGTCATGCATCTTGCACCCTACTCGGGCTCGATCGACCCCAACCGCCCCCCTCAGACCCAGACGATAACCGACTGGAGGAAAGTAAGCGAAAGACTGAAATCCACCACGTCGCCTCACTTAGACACCATCCCCGATCACTTAGTGTCAGTCGCCGACACGACGGCCGCAATCGACTCGTTTACAGAGCACGTACAATCCGTATTGACGGATTGGTCACGGGAAGTTCCGGTGATGGAAGACCATCGCTGGAAACTACCTGCTGACGTACGTGACCTGATAACCGAGAAGAACGCGGCCATCCGTGCCTACGACTCCTTCCCTTGTGACGCGAACAAAGCCCACATGCGCCATTTACAGCGTGCTGTAAAGAAACGCATAGGGGAGGTTCGCTCTGAGGGCTGGAACAAGATGCTCAGCGAACTCGAGCCCACTCATCAAGCCTTCTGGCAATTACAGAGGAAATTGCGTTCCTCAGAAGAGGTCTCCATGCCTCCTCTCATCCGCCCCGACAATAGTGTCGCTTTCGACAGTCCCGTTAAGGCTGAATGTCTTGCCGACAGCCTAGAGTCCCAATGTTCTCCCAGCTCCCAACCAGTAGACCAAGCTCACCTGAACAAGGTCGACGCTGAAGTCGAACGAAGAGCCTCCCTCCCTCCCGTCGAAGACCCTGATGATCCTCTGCCTCCCGTCACTCCAGACGAAGTGCACGACATCATTAAAGGGCTCCACGCTCGTAAGGCCCCCGGTTCGGATGGTATTACCAATAAGGTATACAAACTCCTTCCTGCCCCGCTAATAATGCTTATGACCGCCATCTTCAATGGCGCCTTGAGCAACAACATCTTCCCACAATCATGGAAAGAAGCCACCGTCATCGGTATCCCAAAGCCAGGCAAGCCAAAGTCTGAGCCCTCCAGCTACCGCCCTATTAGCTTACTCAATGTCCTCGGCAAAATCTACGAGAGGCTTATTTATAAGCGTCTCAAGGACTACGCCGAAGCAAAGAGCCTCATACCCAACGAGCAGTTTGGATTCCGTAGCCAACACTCGGGCACCCAACAGGTCCACCGTATCGTAGAGCACTTATGCGCTGGTCTGCAGCGTAACGCGACGACGGGTGTGCTATTCTTCGACATAGCGAAAGCCTTCGACAAAGTCTGGCACAATGGCTTGATATACAAGCTCTACCAACTAGGAGTGCCAGATCGTCTCGTGCTCATCTTACGAGACTTTTTGTCGAACCGGACCTTTCGCTATCGCGTCGAGGGAGGACTCTCGTCCCCTCATCCTATTCGCGCAGGTGTCCCTCAGGGTTCCGTACTATCTCCTCTCGCCTTCACGCTGTTCACTAGCGATATCCCAAAAAGTAAAAAGGCTCAGTTGGCTCTCTTCGCCGACGACACTGCCGTTTACTATACCGGTCACTGTCCCAACGCTATAGCTCGTACTCTCCAAACCTCCGCAAACGTCTTAGGCGCTTGGTTCCGGAAATGGAGAATCGAGGTCAACCCCGATAAGAGTCAGGCGGTTCTCTTCTCGAGACGTCGTCGACTCCCTCCCCCACTTCCCAGCCCGATCACTATGTACGGCAAGCCAATCCCTTGGGAGAAGCAAGCCAAATACCTAGGCGTGATCCTCGATGAGAACCTTACCTTTATGGCTCATATTAAGGCGGTTCGCGCGCGCGCCTCCTTCGCTCTTAGCAGGCTGCAATTCGTGCTGACAGCCCGTAGTAAACTGTCCCTCAAATGCAAGCTCCGCATCTATACCGCAGTCATCCGTCCCATCATGACCTATGCCTGCGTTGTATTTGCGCACGCTCACCCACGTCATCTCCATAAGATGCAGACCCTCCAAAACCGTTTCCTCAGAAGGGTCACGGGTGCCCCCTTCTATGTCCGTAATATAGATCTTCACGTCGACCTCAAAATGCCAACCATAAAACAGTTCATGAAACGCTTATCAAAGCGTTTCTTCGACTGCGGCATCAAACATTCTAACCCCCTGATTACAGCGGCCGCCCGCTACACTCCCTCTCGCATTAGCAGTATTCGCCGACCAAGGCATACTTTAATCGACCCCGACGACGCCACTACCCTCCTCCAGGAGAGTAGTAAGGCCACTAGTACGCTACATAAGCCCAAATCCCGATCGCCGTCCTACCGCCCTCGCCGCCGAGGCCCGCCGCGACGCCCAAATCGACGCCCCTCCCGACCCTTGCTCGAGCCAGCCCGCGCCGCTGAGCCTGTAGCTTTAAATTCGTCCCTAATTAATACCAATCCTGATCCAGCTAGTCAATTGCTGCCCTCTTCCAGCGACGCCCTAAGCCGAGGTTCGTACCCCACAGGGGGTGCCCTTAGCGTTGTCGCTTAGTTTTAGTTAGTATATAAGTTTAAGTCCTGGCTGGAGGCCTTAATTTATTAGGGAATCCACAGGCAAGTCCGCTTAAGCAGACGACAACCGCATAGGTTGACCTGCGAGATGCCAAACATACAAACAAACAAAACTAGGCTAGTTTGCATTATACGCTTGCTAACAGCTCACGCCTTTCATTTACCTAAGTACCAACATCTCAGTGGCGACGAGGATGGGATAATATCTTCCTACCGAATTCAGTGTATCGTGTGTAAAGTGGAACAAAAATGTCGAGTGGACAAATCGGTAGAATAAAAAACTTTGATGTGACGACGGGTAATTGGACTTTGTACGTGGAAAGATTGGAGATGTATTTTAAAGTCAATAACGTGGATAAGAACATGTGGTTGGCGATCTTGATCACCGGCGTGGGTGATCAAACTTATGAGTTGCTGAGCACGTTGTGCAGCCCAAGCAAACCGGCGGAGTTAACCTACGAACAAGCGGTTACGATGTTGAAAAATCATCTTCAACCGAAACCGGCTGTCATGGCGGAGCGTTTCCGGTTTCGTCAAAGAAGGCAGAGGGAAGACGAAAATATAATACAATACCTAACCGAGATTAAAAAACTAGCGAAAACCTGTGAGTTTGGCGGAAATTTGGAGGAGAATCTGCGGGATCAGATAGTGTGCGGAGTTAAGAGTGACGTCATCAGACAAAGATTGTTTGCAGAGGACAATCTGACGTACTCAGGGGCAGTGAAATTGGCTTGTGGGTTAGAAGCGGCGGAGCGAGATGCGGCCGCGGTTGAACAAAAAGCAAACGCGGAGGTACCAGCAACCGTACACGCGTTGAGGACAAAACGGGGGCGTGATAAGCGCGGGGGCCGCGAGCGCGCTGTGCCGGACACGGGCAACAGCGCCGATAGCTGCACGGCGTGCGGCTGGCGCGGGCATACCACCGACGACTGCCGCTATAAACATTTGGTATGCAGCAAATGCAGGCAGAGTGGGCATTTGAGACGCGTGTGCCCTCGGTCAAGGTCGAGCACAGGCAGAGGAAAGAGGCGCGGGGTGAACCATCTCGAAGCTACCGGGAACGAGCAGCCGGGGGAACTAGGAGACGATTCCAGTACGGACGAGCTAGGGGAAGAATTACACCAACTGTGTTTAAACGGATATAACCCGGTAAGCTTATCATTGCTTATTGATGACAACTTTATCAAGATGGAGATAGACACCGGCTCAGCTGTTTCTTGTATTAGCAAGAAAACATATGATAGGTATTTTAGCACTAGATCAATTGAGCCATTTAACTTAATGTTAAAGTTTTATGATGGTAGCAATATCAAGCCATTAGGTGTAATAAGACCGAAAGTTCAGTACAAAGAGAAAATTAAATATTTAGAACTATTTGTGATCAATGGAGGTACAACGTCTTTATTAGGCCGGCAATGGTTATCCGAAATGGAAATAAAAATACCTCCATTTCAACAAACAATTCATTATGGTAATATTTTAAAAACAAAATCTGATACTGCAAATGTTTTGTTAAATAGGTATAAAGAGTTATTCAGCGGCGGATTGGGACGGTACACAGGCGCTAAGGCAACACTCCAGTTGCGGGAGGGGGCGGTTCCAGTGTATTGCCGGGCGCGGCCGCTGCCTTACGCTCTGAAGGGTCAAGTCGATGCGGAGCTGGATGCGATGCTGCGCGCGGGCATCATCGAGCCCGTTGAGTGCTCGGACTGGGCGACACCTTTGGTACCGGTACGTAAAGCTGATGGGGGACTCCGTATTTGTGCTGATTACAAAGTCACTTTAAATCCTGTCTTACTGGTCAATAGGTATCCGCTACCTAGGATCGATGATCTGTTAGCGAGTATAAACGGGGCTACGTTCTTTTCGAAAATTGATTTATCCCAGGCTTATAATCAGATAGAATTGGATGATTCTAGAGATTTAACAGTAATAAATACACATCGAGGTCTCTTTAAATATAAAAGACTTGTGTTTGGGTTGTCTTCCAGCCCAGGCATCTTCCAGCGGATAATGTCGAATCTTCTTAGTGATATACCAGGCGTAGAAGTATTTCTTGATGACGTAATCATAAGTACGTCAGGGACACAAAATAAGCATTTGCAAACTTTAGAAAGAGTGTTTCAAAGGATACAAGATCATGGCATGAAGCTAAAAAGAAGGAAATGTCTATTCATGGTTAATGAAGTCAAATATTTAGGGTATGTTATATCTAAAGATGGTATTAAGGTGGATACGGATAAAGTAAATGCAATAGTAAAAATTCCTAGGCCGAAAGAAGTTACTGAGTTGCGCTGTTTCTTAGGGTTAGTAAATTTTTATGCTAAGTTTGTTAAGAATTTGAGTAGTATATTGTCACCACTTTACGAACTTTTACAAAAAAATGTAGGTTGGAATTGGAGTGCTCAGTGTGAGGAAGCGATGGTAAAAGTAAAAAAAATATTAACAGGCGCGGAGGTGTTGGCTCATTATGACCCAGATAAACCGTTAGTGTTGACGTGTGACGCCAGTGCGCGGGGTATAGGTGGGGTACTCAGACAGCCAAGCGGCAACGGCCGCGACCGGCCGGTGGTGTACGTGTCACGCGCATTGAATAACGCCGAAAAACATTATTCTCAGATAGATCGGGAAGCGTTAGCAATAGTATTTTGTTTAAGAAAATTGCATCAGTATGTTTATGGCCGACGCTTTACTTTGCAAACTGACCATAAGCCATTAGTAAGCATATTTGGTCCAAAGCACGGTGTTCCGGCCATGGCTGCGAGTAGATTACAGCGTTGGGCGATAATTTTATCTACGTATACGTATGATATAAAATACGTCAACACGAAACAAAACGGTGCGGACGGACTATCGAGATTACCGGTTCCTGGCAGTAGCGATGAGTCATTACATGTACTCCCCGAGCAAACATATTTACATTTCGCACAAAATGCATTGTTACTGGATTATAATATAATTAAGCAACAGACTATGAGAGATCCGATTTTAAGCAGAGTTATAAGTTACATTCGAGATATGTGGCCTACGGATAATGAAATACGGGAATTACAACCGTACTTTAACCGTCGTAAGGAACTGTACGAAGAGTTAGGATGCATCATGTGGGGACATAGGGTAGTGATTCCGGGAAGCTGTCGAGCTAGGGTATTACGAGAGTTACATGAACCCCATATGGGCATTGTTAAGACGAAAGCGTCAGCTAGGAGCTATGTTTGGTGGCCGGGCATCGACGAGGCAGTGGAGATGACGTGTAGGGAGTGCGTGGTGTGCGCGGGGGAGGCGGACTCGCCGCAACGACACGTAGCCACGCCGTGGCCCTGGCCCTCTAAACCATGGGCAAAGGGTACATCTAGATTTCCTAGGACCTATTTTTGGTAAAATATATTTAGTAATGGTTGATGCTAGGACTAAATGGTTAGAAATATTTCCCGTACCGAGTACTGCGGCTAGTTTTACTATTGAAAAACTGACAGAAGTTTTTCAAGATGGGGTATACCTAGACAAATAGTTTCAGATAATGGCCCCCCATTTACGAGTAAAGAATTATCAGAATTTTTCACAAACCATGGCGTAGAACATTTGTTTTCTGCTCCATACCACCCAGCATCGAATGGGGCCGCAGAAAATGCAGTGCGTACTGTTAAAAAAGCAATTAAAAAAGCGGTAAAACAAAAAGAAAATGTTAATTTATTTTTGAGTACCTTCTTATTACAATACCGAAATACGGAACACTGTTCTACGGGGGAAAGTCCAGCGAAGCTAATGTTAGGTAGGAATTTACGTACAAAATTAGACGCTTTAAGACCCAACAGGGAAGAGAAAGTAAAAAAAGTTCAGGAGCGGCAACAAAGGGTAGGTACGGAACGTTCTTTGCAGTTAGGGGAGGAAATATGGATGAGGCAGTATAGAGGTAATGAAAAATGGCTTCCTGGTAAAATAGTTAAAATAATGGGTACTACTGACTATAGGGTTGTGGATGGTTCGGGGAAAGAAATACATAGACATATTGATCAGTTAAGACAGCGATCACGTAGTTCTTTGAATTGTCCAACCAGTAGGACAAAGCGGAGTTCTCTAGTGGCGGAGAGTTTCAAAGTGCCGGAGGATATACCAGCCCCAGTCAGCATGGAGGGACCCCATGTGGAGTCGCGGAACCCTCGGAGCGTAGGGGAGTGTAGTCCGGACCGAACCGTGACGGCCGATGTGTTACCGTCCCCATCCGCGACAAGCGCAGTTCCTCTTCCTAATGTTCCCAGTCCTGATCGGTGTATGAGTGCTCCTCATTCCGAGAATCTTGTTCCGGAAGTAGCTCGATCCCGTCCCATACGGGAGTGTCGTTTGAAAAAACCACCAAAATATTTTTAATCAGTAAAGTTCTAATAGTTTAGTTAATAATTTAGTACCTATCAATAAGAGTAATTGTAACTTATTAAATGTTGTAAATCGTAAGTAAGGCTATTGATGTAGTATGGCATATGCATCACATGTTGTTGAATTGTATTAGCGCAATTTAAATTGTACTTTAAGCTAGTGTGATATTGTTGTACGAGTGTGCAATGATTCCTGTTTTCAAGATATATGTATTATTTAGGGTGGAGAGTTGTAATGTATTCGGTTACCCACATTTATTAAAGTATCCGCCAGTGATATATATATAAGGTGACACGCTTGTACTAGGCTAGTTTGCATTATACGCTTGCTAACAGCTCACGCCTTTCATTTACCTAAGTACCAACATCTCAAATAGAATGAACGCCTTTGCTCCGAATTTATTAAGGTGCGCAACACATGGTTTTCTAACAACCCATTTTTCAAATAGTGTTGCATTTCCAATGCTGTTGTTTGGACTTCTGTTTGACAGGTAGTTTGCTGTGTAGATGGCTTCGCCCCACAGATACATCGGTGCGTTAGACTCAATCATTAGGCTCCTTGCTTTTTCCAGTAAAGTTCTGTTTTTCCTTTCCGCAATTCCGTTTTGATGCGGCGTATATGGTGCAGATAATCTTCTGGTTATACCATTTTCTTTAAAGAAATTGTTGAACTCATTATTACAATATTCCGTACCATTGTCGGATTGTAGGCATTTTATTTTCTTGTCCATGAAGTTCTCTACTTCAGCTTTATATACCTTGAACATATCTAGAACAAATTTTTTTGTCTTTATGCAGAATACTCGGCTATATCTGGTGAAGTTGTCAATGAATGTGACAAAATATTTATTTCCTGCACAAGAAGCTTTTGACATCGGGCCACACAGATCACTGTGTACAATCTGAAGTGGTTCAGAAGTGCGAGGTTCCGTTCTTGGTTTCCCGATCGTAGCTTTCATTTTGGCTTTAATACAAACTTCACATTCTTCCGGCTGTTCATTTAATTTGAAATCAAGTCCAATCAAACTTTCATTCTTAAGTGCTAGTTGCATGTCTTAATGTTCAAAGTTCATATGTCCCAGCTTTGAATGCCATTCAGAAATATTATTATTTTTAACAAAATTTACTTTTTCACCTTTTGCGTTTATTACAGCCTTGGGTAAAATCGCATAGAGACCATCTTCAGTTCTCTTTGCTTTCATCACAATGCCGTATTTCGGATTTTTTATTATAGCTCCATCCTTTTTGAAGAGTACTGTGTTACCAGCATCTGTTATTTTTCCAATAGATAGAAGATTAGTACAGAGATCTGGGATGAAGAGAGTATTGTGTAAATATATTTCCTTATTTTTATTTAGTAAGAGATCAACTCTTCCTTTCCTCAGTATGTTTGTGTTGTGATGTTCAGAAGCTAATTTTAGGGTTTTATTTGTTTATTCTATTTCACTGAAATATTCTTTGCTATAGCACATATGGGATGTGCATCCACTGTCCAAAATCCTTTGTTTCTGGAATGATTCATCTTTTGCTAATAATGCAAAGCTATTAAATTCGTTTTGTTTATTTCTATTCCCATTTTAGGAAGACTTTGGTTCAGTAGAAGGTGGAAGAAATACTCGTTGTCGATGAATGAATGTGAATAATATATTATCAAAATAATGCGAATTTTATACAATTTTACAAACTAAAGTCTACCAATAAAAACTTGTACATTAAATTAAATAAAACGTTTGCAAAAACTTAGCAAATAGGATTGCGTTATTTCGCCCAATCACATCACAGCACACTGTTGTCGTAATTAATCCGCGAGGTAGCGCCTGTGTGCTCGCGGCTGCGACTTGGCGGGCTCTCCGAAGGGATAAATATAGGTGCCTCGTAATTCGCGATTCCCTCATCCGCCCCGACAAGAGCGTCACGTTCGACAGCACCGACAAGGCCGAATGCCTTGCTGACAGCCTAGAGTCCCAGTGTTCTCCCAGCTCTCAACCAGTAGACCAAGCTCACCTGAACAAGGTCGACGCTGAAGTCGAACGGAGAGCCTCCCTTCCACCCGTTGAAGACCCTGATGATCCTCTGCCTCCCGTCACTCCAGATGAAGTGCACGACATCATTAAAGGGCTCCAAGCTCGTAAAGCCCCCGGTTCGGACGGTATTACCAACAAGGTATACAAACTCCTACCTGCCCCTCTAATAATGCTCATGACCGCCATCTTCAATGGCGCCTTGAGCAACAACATCTTCCCACAAGCGTGGAAAGAAGCAACAGTCATCGGTATCCCAAAGCCAGGCAAGCCAAAGTCTGAGCCCTCCAGCTACCGTCCCATTAGCTTACTCAACGTTCTCGGCAAAATCTACGAGAGGCTTATTTATAAGCGTCTCAAAGACTACGCCGAAGCAAAGAGCCTCATTCCCAACGAGCAGTTTGGTTTCCGTCCACAACACTCGAGTATCCACCAGGTCCACCGTATCGTAGAGCACTTGTGCGCCGGTATGCAGCGTAACGCGACGACGGGTGTGCTATTCTTCGACATAGCGAAAGCATTCGACAAAGTCTGGCACAACGGCTTGTTATACAAGCTTTACCAACTAGGAGTGCCAGATCGTCTCGTACTCATCTTACGAGACTTTTTGTCGAATCGCACCTTCCGCTATCGCATCGAGGGTGCACTCTCGTCCCCTCACCCTATTCGCGCCGGTGTCCCTCAGGGTTCCGTCATATCTCCTCTGGTTTTCACGCTGTTCACCAGCGATATCCCACAGAGTAAAAAGGCTCAGTTGGCTCTCTTCGCCGACGACACTGCCGTTTACTATACCGGTCATTGTCCCAATGCTATAGCTCGTACTCTCCAAACCTCCGCAAACGTCTTAGGCGCTTGGTTCCGGAAATGGAGAATCGAGGTCAACCCCGATAAGAGTCAGGCGGTTCTCTTCTCGAGACGTCGTCGAGTCCCACCCCCCCTTCCCAGCCCGATCACTATGTACGGCAAGCCAATCCCTTGGGAGAAGCAAGCCAAATACCTAGGCGTGATCCTTGATCAAAACTTAACGTTTAAACAGCACATTAAGGCTGTTCGCGCGCGCGCCGCTTTCGCTCTTGGTAGACTCCACTTTATTCTGACAGCCCGTTGCAAACTGTCACTTAAATGTAAGCTGCGCATCTACACCGCAGTCATCCGTCCCATCATGACCTATGCCTGCGTTGTATTCGCGCACGCTCACCCGCGTCATCTCCATAAGATGCAGACCCTCCAGAACCGTTTCCTCAGAAAGGTCACGGGTGCCCCCTTCTATGTCCGTAATATAAATCTCCACATCGAGCTTAAAATGCCTACCATAAACCAGTTCATGAAACGCTTATCGAAGCGTTTCTTTGACTGTGGCATAAAACACCCCAACCCCTTGATCTCAGCGGCCGCCCGCTACACTCCTTCCCGTATTAGTAGTATTCGCCGACCAAGGCATACCTTAATCGCCCCCGACGACGCCACTACCCTCCTCCAGGAGAGTAGTAAGGCAACCAGCACGCTTCATATGCCCAAAACCCGATCGCCGTCCTACCGTCCTCGCCGCCGAGGCCCGCCGCGACGCCCAAATTTACGCCCCTCCCGACCCTTGCTCGAGCCAGCCCGCGCCGCTGAGCCTGTAGCTTTAAATTCGTCCCTAAATAATATCATTCCTGATCCAGCTAGTCATTTGCTGCCCTCTTCCAGCGACGCCCTAAGCCGAGATTCGTACCCCACAGGGGGTGCCCTTAGCGTGTAGTCGCTTAGTTTTTAGTTAGTATTTAAGTTTAAGTCCTGGCTGGAGCCCTTAATTTATTAGGGAATCCACAGGCAAGTCCGTCTAAGCAGACGACAACCTCATAGGTTGACCTGCGAGATGCAATTTATAAAAAAAAAAAAAAAAAATCGCGATTCCTTTGCAGAGCGGCCGCCGTCGAATGAAGATCCGTGTTGGAAACTGTGGATTGCAGACGTGCCTCGTATGACGAAGACTGGAGTGTCCTGGAGATCACGTCGTCGCCGTGTGGCCTCTGCAGCTCCTATTTCTTTAACGGATGTCAAAACGTTGTGTCAGTTCTTTTCAGAACTGTTGGCTTCTGTGTTTCTTTAACTGATGGTCAAAACGTGGTAAGGTGCTGTGATGAGTGGTGGCTACAGTACTCCCCTTCAAGCGAAGCGTACCGGCAGCTTGACGACGCGGCCCGAGCGAGTTGTTTTGATGATGGTGGGCTGTGACGTCACGTTGGCCGTAGGTACTCGTGCTTGAGGCTTGGTAATGGTTGGTAATGGTATGGTACTGGTATTGGTTTGCTTGGTAATGGTAATCTTGCTCGGAGGTAAGGTAATGGTATGCTCTGTGATGACATACGCAGGCTTCAGTCGATCGATTGAGATGTTAGCTTGCCGATTAGGTAGCTGTATAGAATACACTTTATCTGTTCGGCTTAAAACTCGGTAAGGGCCTTCATACGGAGGTTGAAGTGGTTTCTTAACTGCATCGGTTCTGATAAACACGTGACTGCACTTGAGTAAATCTTGATGCACAAAAACGCGTTTATTGTTACTGTGATGCTCGGTGACGGCTTGCGGTTTGTTTACATTAATGATGTCACGCAGTTTGTCGACGTAAGTATAGTCCATTGTAGGTGTGTAGGTAACGGATGTGAAAAAATCGCCTGGTAGACGTAAGTTGTAACCGTAGGTAAGTTCGGCGGCACTTACGCCGGTGTCGGTGCGTAGTGCGGCACGCAGTCCAAGTAACACCGTAGGTAGCTCGTCTATCCATGTACTTGCGTCCGAAAGTTTCGCGCGCAATGCAGTTTTGAGCGAGCGATGCCAACGTTCGACCATCCCGTTGCTTTGAGGATGATACGCTGTTGTGCGATTTTTCTTGATTTCCATTTGTTTCATTAGGTTTTGAAAAAGCTGACTCTCGAACTGGCGACCTTGGTCGCTTGTTAGTGTGGTCGGACATCCAAATCTTGAAATCCAATGCCGGTAGACGATATCGGCTATTCGATCAGCTGATATTTCGTCGGTAGGGATTGCTTCAGGCCACTTCGTTAGTCGGTCGATCATTGTAACTAAGTAACGATGTCCTTGAGCTGTTGTAGGTAGCGGTCCAACGATGTCGACGTGTAGGTGTTGAAAGCGATCACTTGGCGGGAAAGATGAGATGTTCGAGAATGTGTGACGCTGTATCTTGCTTTTCTGACAATGTATACAGGTTCGAGTCCAACGGCTGATGTCTGCGTTCATTGATGGCCAGAAGTATTTTTGAGTTGCGAGTTTGCGAGTCGTGCGGATACCAGGATGGCTGATATTATGCACGCTGTTAAAAACTTCTTGTCTATGTACTTCAGGTATATACGGGCGTATATAAGGTGTAGATGTTTCGCAGTATAACTCGACGTCCGTGTTAGGTATTACTATTTTCTTGATAGTGATGTTGTCTGCTTGTAATAATTGTTCAATGTTGCTGTCCTGTTCTTGCGAGCTGGCTATGTCCTTGTAGTTTATTGTAGTTGGGCATGAAATTGTTTCTATGCGGCTGAGTGTGTCGGCGACGATGTTTTGTTTACCGCTCACGTGTCGTATGTCTGTGGTAAATTCGCTGATAAACAAAAGTTGCCTCGTTCGTCTCGGTGTTTCGGAATTCGATTGAGTTTTTGCTATTACGAATGTGAGCGGCTTGTGATCGGTGAAAATTATAAGATGACGTCCTTCGAATGTTTTGCGGAAGTGTTTGACTGCCATGTATATTGCGAGTAGCTCTCGGTCGAAGGTAGAATATTTCTTTTGCGCGTCACTGAATTTCTTCGAATAATATCCAAGTGGTTGCCATGTTTCATTTATGAATTGTTGTAGGACGGCGCCTGCTGCGTTATCGGATGCGTCGCAGAATAATGCTAGCGTAGCATTATGTGATGGGTGAGCGAGTAAAGCTGCGTTTATGATGCTAGCTTTACATTGCTCGAACGCTTGAGTTGCTTCGTCGGTCCACGTAATCTGAGTCTTGTATCGTTTCTTTACGTTATGTAGGTATGAATTCAGAGGTGCTTGTAGAGCTGCGGCGTTTGGTATGTGATCGCGATAAAAGTTAATCATTCCGAGAAATCTTCTTAATTCTTCGACTGTAGTCGGCCGGGGGTAATCGGTAATTGCTTGTATTTTATGTTGCGGAGGTTTGATGCCTTCTTTTGTTACCGTGTAACCCAGGAACTGGACTTCTGATTTGCCTAGGTTGCATTTGACGGGGTTAATAGTTATTCCGTTGTCTTCTAATCTCTTTAGAACGATTTTGAGATGTTCTCTGTGTTGGTCTTCGTTTTCTGATGCCAATAACAAATCGTCTATGAATGGGAAAACAAAATCTAATCCTCGTAGTACTTCATGGATATAGCGTTGAAACGTTTGTCCCGCGTTTTTCAAACCGGGGCACATACGTGGGAATTCAAATAATCCCATCGGAGTGATGATGGCTGTCTTCTCAATGTCTTCTTCTCTTACGCTCAGTTGTTGGTATGCACGGTTGAGATCAATTGTTGAGAAGATAGTTTTTCCGGATAGATGATGAGTGAAGTCTTTGATGCGTGGAACGGGGTAGCGATCTGGAATGGTGATGGAGTTGAGTCGGCGATAGTCACCACAAACTCTAATATCGCCATTCTTCTTGGGAACTATGTGTAGAGGTGATGACCATGGGCTTTTGCTAGGTCTGCATAGTCCTTGTTCGATCATGCTTTCAAATTCCTTCTTCACTATTTCGAAGCGATGTGGTGGAATCGGTCTTGCTCGGCTGTGTATCGGTGGGCCTCGTGTTTCGATAAAATGTTGCACGTGGATATCGGAGTTTACTTTCATCGATGTTAATCTTGTTATGCCGGGATACTGGGCTAAGATGTCGTGGTACGATTGAGACATGTCGATGCTGCGTACTGTAGGCACGTTCGATACTCGTACCGGGGCGTTGACCTTCAAATTTGTAACACCGTCAATTAGTCTTCTGTTTTGCAAGTCGACGATTAGTTGATGATGTTTGAGGAAGTCTGCTCCAAGTATGGGTTTTGAAACGTCAGCGACGATGAATTTCCACAAATACGGGCGGCGTAGATTGAGATCGAGTGATAATGTTTTCTCGCCATACGTAGCTATAGCAGTGTTGTTCGCTGCATATAGCTGGAATGGTAATGGCGTTGGTATTTGTCCTTTTCTTCTCGGTAGCACGGATATGTTGGCACCAGTGTCGACTAAGAATGATAGATTTGAGTTTTTGTCGGTGATGTATAGGCGGTGAGATTTTTCTTGAACGCCGGTGTCCGCCACTGCCAACGTTCCGTCTAGTTTTCCGTATTTGGTTTCTTGAATGAACAAGGCGATGTACAGCGTCTAGCTTGATCTTTGAAGCGGCGGTGATAGTAACAAAATGGAGATGGCGAAACTTCTCGACTGCGTTGTCGTGATGTGCTGCGGTGATGCGATAAATGACGACTGCAGCGATAGTTGTTGTTGTTGGGATATCGTCTTGATTTTAGCTCGGCTATCTCTAGCGATAATTTTCTGATCTCGCTGATGAGGTACTGCGTATCTGCTTGCGGTGCGGATGGTGCAGGTGGTGCGGGTGCGTGCACAGCTGCGACTTCTGTTGCTGCTGTCTGCTCCATTATTTTATAAGCGAGTAGCGCGAGTTCGTCGAGTGCTGTCTTGGTGGTGAATGTTTCACTGACTGCAAGGACTGAGCGGACGTGTGGTGGAAGGTGATTGGTCCACATAAGTCGCAAAGTGGAGTCGGGAACTTTGTCTCTGGCGAGGTTTCGCATGCGGCGGAGTAGTTGCGTTGGCTTTTGGTCTCCGAGTTCCATCTCGGACAACAGTTTTTGGAACTGGCGGCTGTCGGATTCCTCGTAGGCGGATATAAGTCTTTCTTTGATGGCTTTGTTTTGGTCCGTCTCTGGTGGGTTGTATAGAAGGTCCATTATCTGCTCGATGTCTTGTCGCTCGAGCTGTGCAATGACCATTTGAGCGAGCTGGGCTTGGCCTTTCTTGAGGTCGTTAGTGGCTGCTTCGAAGCTGATGAACCAGAGCCGTGGTAGATCGCGCCAGAATGGTGGAATTCTCATGGTGAGGGATATGGCGGCAGCTTCGGTCTTCGGGGCTGGGTGTACTGTTGAGCTGGAGTGTTCGTCCGTTGAGCAGGGATTCGACATCTTGAATTGGCTGAAGGTGCTTCGACGATGCTGGCTGAGCTTCGATGATCTTGAATTTCTTCACTGTGTTCAGGCAGGGGTCACCACTTTAGGAAGACTTTGGTTCAGTAGAAGGTGGAAGAAATACTCGTTGTCGATGAATGAATGTGAATAATATATTATGAAAATAATGCGAAATTATACTATTTTACAAACTAAAGTCTACCAATAAAAACTTGTACATTAAATTAAATAAAACGTTTGCAAAAACTTAGCAAATAGGATTGCGTTATTTCGCCCAATCACATCACAGCACACTGTTGTCGTAATGAATCCGCGAGGTAGCGCCTGTGTGCTCGCGGCTGCGACTTGGCGGGCTCTCCGAAGGGATAAATATAGGTGCCTCGTAATTCGCGATTCCTTTGCAGAGCGGCCGCCGTCGAATGAAGATCCGTGTTGGAAACTGTGGATTGCAGACGTGCCTCGTATGACGAAGACTGGAGTGTCCTGGAGATCACGTCGTCGGCGTGTGGCCTCTGCAGCTCCTATTTCTTTAACGGATGTCAAAACGTTGTGTCAGTTCTTTTCAGAACTGTTGGCTTCTGTGTTTCTTTAACTGATGGTCAAAACGTGGTAAGGTGCTGTGATGAGTGGTGGCTACACCTTTATTGTTGGGTATATTCTTGTTCTTATTGTTGTAGTTTTTGCAGCAGTTCTTAGTCATATGTCCCTTTTTGTTGCATATTTTACAGTATAAATTAGTTTTTGCATAGAACGATTCTTGTTCGCTTGAGCTTGTGCTCGGCTGGAGTCCTTGAGTATTTTTCCGCGCTTGTGATTCCTCTATGATTTTTATTCTTAGTTCACCCAGTTTCGGAAGGTTATCACGGGATTCAATTGCAACTCAAAACGTTTCATATTCTGAGGAAAGACTGTACAGCATCATAATACTTAATAAATCTTTATGAACAGCGACATTCATTTCTTCCAGTTTGTCTACAACGTCCATAAAGTTGTTTAGATGTTCCCTGATGTCGTTACCTTTCTCATATTTTGTCAAGATGAGTTGCTTCAGTAATGTTGCTTTTCTCGCAGGACATTTGCTAGCGTGAGTTTCGTTTAGCTTTATCCAAATTTCATGAGCAGTTTTGCAGCTTTTTATTTGTTTTAGTTCGGACGGCGATATTATAAGAATTAACTCGCTGATAGCCAGCAAGTTTCCTTCAATATCCGGCTCACTTGCACTTTTCAAGTCTATTTGTTGCTCTGCATATTTCCATAGTTTTCCTTTTACTAGAACGGCTTTGGCCTGTATTGCCCATGTGTCATAATTTTCTTTATTTAAACTTTATATTCTGTTCGACATCTTTGCCTTTCTTTTATTATTTTATTTATTATGTAATCTCCGCTTTCGTGTTTTTTCACGTTTTACATTATTAACCACGCTCTGCTACCATGTGAAGAAATTACAATTAATATATTTTTAGAGATTTAAAATGATTTTATTTAAAAAAATAACTGACAAGATCAAACTAAAATTTAATAAAAATTACAAAAATATATTTTAACAAATTAATTGACACGAAATCCTAAGCAGTTGTTTATGAGCGCACGTCTGTCGTCCAAAGAGGAGAAATGCACCGACCCCAGCGTGGTTTGACCCAGACTCGATTAATCGAATGAACCCCAAGATTTGCACTAGCCCTTGAAGCCTCATCTTCATGGTGCTACAAAGACCATTGCATATCAAGGAATAGACCGGGGGGCGCTTTAATGGTAGGGTGTACGTGCCCTTAGGATAGGAAGGAGAGTGAGAGCCAATCGAGTAGTGCACCCTAAAATTAGCATTGGACTAGTGGAGAGACGGGTAATATTTGTCTATGGGAGGGCATCTTTTAACGACGTCGCAGCTAATCTCTGCTATGCTGTGTTGTTCCAATATCTTCGTCTGAGGTCTCACTACTATCCGTTTCAGGTTTCTTGTATATTTCGCTCGCAGCTTTTTTTATCTTATCTCGTTCTACAGCCGTGTTCATCCAGAAGTTGATTTCCTTGTCGAAGTAAGTCATGTCCTGTTTGAGGTTGTCATTCCAAGTGTAAATAGTTCGGCCGACTTATTTGGATTTGGCCTTGTACTGCATTGCAGCATGTAGCAGGTGTGATTTTCGTCGTCTGTGGAGATGTGCGAGATAACACATCCTGTGGTTCTTGATGCGTTTGGTTACGGGTTATCCTTTTAAAATTTCATCATGATAACTCTTTCATATTTTCACAGTCTTGACCTGTTGGCTTTAGTGAGTGCCGACACTTTCAGACTGTGTATCATAGAAGGTACGATCACCATTTGATACATGAGTCTGGCTACTTTCTAGCCCATATTTGAGTTTATTATAAATGGTATTGGTGACTTCGCGTCACAATTTACATTCACATTACTATATTTATTTAAAACCACAACCAAATCCCAAAGGACTTAGTATGTTCAAATAATTTCACTACAACATGCCTTCCGCATTCCTACAAAGCGCGTCACGTCACCCTCACTGTTTTTGCAGCACTTTTGAACTTAACACTTGACACTGGGACCGGCTATTTGTGCGGCTATATAACCTTTTTTTATTTTAACCGGCTACCTGAAGCACATTTCTGTAAGCTTGGTGCAACAAAATACAAGTTTGTAGAAACAATGCTTTCATTTTAATGATAAGACGAATCAGCTATTAAACAAAAATCTCTCGTTCCGCCCTTTTCAAGTTAGAACACACGTTTACAAGGTAAGTACAATTCTGACGCGGCAATGGGGAAGGTCGGGCAAAGCTAATTGTAGATGGCGTGACCATAGCTAGGTCCCTACGGCCTACCGACGGCATTCCAGGCCGTGCATGGGTCCTGGCCATGAAGGCTCTCGGGCCCCGACTAGTGGACCTCTTAAGCGCATGTTTGGAGCGGGGCCAGTTTCCAAGCCGGTGGAAGACCGGAAAGCTGGTCCTGCTCAAGAAGGAGGGGCGCCCCGCAGACTCACCATCTGCGTACAGGCCAATCGTGTTGCTGGACGAGGTTTGTAAGATCTTTGAGCGAATCATCGCCAATCGCCTCGTCCGGCACATGACCAGGGTGGGTCCGGATTTGGCGGACAACCAATTTGGTTTCCGCCAGGGGCGCTCCACGACGGATGCGATCATGCGCGTGAGGGACCTCGCGGAGGAGGCAGTCGCCCGGGGTGAGGTGGTCCTGGCGGTGTCGCTCGACATCGCCAACGCTTTCAACACCTTGCCCTGGAGTACCATCCGAGAGGCACTCCGGTACCACGGGGTGCCGCGCTACCTCCAACGCATTGTCGGGGCCTATTTGTCGGAAAGATCGGTGGTGTACCCGGGTCGAGAAGGATGGGGTCGGCGAGAGACGTCGTGCGGCGTTCCGCAGGGTTCGGTGTTGGGGCCGACCCTGTGGAACGTAGGGTACGACTGGGCTCTGCGCGGTGCGCTTCTCCACGGCGTCGGCGTCATTTGTTACGCCGACGATACGCTAGTTACAGCGCGTGGGAAGTCGTACCGGCAGGCGGTCATACGCGCGACTGCTGGTGTCGCGCACGTCGTGGGTAGGATCCGGCGGCTGGGCTTAGAGGTGGCATTGCACAAGTCTGAGGCCCTGTGTTTTCATGGGCCGAGGATGAAGCCGCCTCCGGGGTCCAGCATCATAGTAGGAGGGGTCTCCATCGCTGTCGAGTCGACGATGAAGTACCTTGGACTCGTCCTCGACAGTCGGTGGAGTTTCGGGCCGCACTTTACACGGCTCGCCCCCCGGTTGTTGGGCGCCGCTTCTGCGCTCTCGCGCTTGCTGCCCAATCTGGGGGGGCCCAACTCCTCATGTCGGATGCTCTACATGGGGGTCGTACGGTCGATGGCGCTATACGCCGCGCCAGTGTGGGCGGACGCCCTGACGGCCCGCAACAACGTCGCCGCGCTGCGAAGGCCGCAGCGCGCGATGGCCGTCAGGATCGTAAGGGGATACCGTACGATCTCCTTTGAGGCAGCGAGCATCCTAGCCGGATCCCCGCCCTGGGACCTCGACGCAAAGCTCCACGCGTCGCTCTATTGGTGGCGCGCGGAGGCGGTCCAGCGGGGCGAGCGCCTGGTGCCTCGACAGGTTGAGGCACGCAGGGCAGAGCTCCGCCAGGTCCTAGTGGCGGAGTGGCGGACGCGCTTAGCGCAACCCACGGCGGGGCACGCCGCTGTAGCGGCGGTAAGGCCAGTTCTAGAGGAGTGGCTCAATAGGAGCCACGGCGCCCTCGGCTTCCGGCTGACGCAGGTGCTTACCGGACACGGGTGCTTTGGGAAGTACCTGTGTCGCATAGGCCGGGAGCCGACGTCCCAGTGCCACCATTGTGGTGATTGCCGCGACGATACGGCGCTGCATACGTTGGCGGAGTGCCCAGCTTGGGCCGAGCAGCGCCGTGACTTGGTCGCGGCCGTAGGTGTTGCGGGAAACCTCTCGCTTCCGGCTGTTGTGTCTACCATGGTCGGGAGCGAGTCGGGGTGGAGTGCCGTCGCCACCTTTTGCGAGGCTGTGATGCTCGCAAAGGAGGCGGCGGAGAGGGAGAGAGAGGCTGCCTCCTCTCTCCCCTCCCGCAGCAGACGCACTGGGCGTCGTAGGGTGGCTGACTTCCGGCCACCGTTGGGCGCGGCCTGCGGACGGCAGACTCGGGGCGTCTTGTCGTCCGATCAGCAGCAGGCCTCGAGGCGGCGGCGTGTTGTTCCGCGCGCGCCTCATAGTGGAGTCCTGCGGCCGGGGTGACGGCCGCAGTGGGTGACGGGGCCCGCCTGACCATCTGGCGGGCCAATACCCGTCGGGGGGTAGCGACGAATGCTTCGGCGATACCCGCCCCTCCGACACACGGGTACTTGAGGAACACGGGTTGGTTTTTAGTCAGTAAGAGTCTGACAGTCCCCTTCGCCCTTCCCCCAGGGCGGAGGGACTCCATGAGGATTTTCCAACCCGTCACCAAAAAAAAAAAAAAAAAAAAAAAGGTCCCTACGGCCTACAAAAATTTTGACATTTCGTTCATTCATTTCATTTAATGTTCATTCATGAGTTTGATTTTATTTCACTATTTCGTTATTTTCGGTGATTTCAGTATTTTAAATCAAGTACTTGACATGGAAAGTGTCAGAATTTTAAACCTTGAATATTTAATTTCCTCGTAATCACTTTCTTCAAAATGTTCACGACATAAATTCGAACTCAAAAAAATCTGTACGAATAGCTTTAAAGCACAATCTTCTAATTTTAGGGGCTTACGAGAAATTCGAACTCCAATTTCGGAGTATCTAGGAACACAACAACGCGTCAATTTTCGCTAAAATAAAATAAAACCACATCACGCCTTGTATTTTTAGCTTGTGTTGGGAACTAGCTACGACAGCGCCATTTTGACAGTTGCCTTCCCCATTAGGATGTGTTCTCCTCCCCAGAACGCATCGTTGAAGGTTTACATCTACTTGGATCATTTATTAGCCGTATTTCCTGGGAATAAATGCTACAATTGTTAACATATGATAGGTTAGTGTCTAGTTCAAGGTGATAAGTTCTTTTATGAAATCTAAATCGACAGCGTTCGTTTTGTTTTGAGTTAATAACATCCTACAAAAACCTTTCACCAGAATAAGCCTTGAAATAAGAACCGCCAAACCTCAAGTTCACGACCCTGCTGACCCGCTAGGCCCAACCACAATTAGATTAAAGCTGAAAATCAAAACTCAGTTCGATTGGCTTATTTTGCCTTTTGGCCTTATCAAAAACAGTTAAGCTGGACAATGAAACTTGATCACAACAGATCCAGGCTTTCCTCACTTTTAGGCTCTTTACGCAAGTTGTTCATTGCCTTCGAGGTTGTTATCGATGCTTGTTGGAGCCTTAAATGATTTGCTATAAATTAAAACAATAGCTAAGCTAAGTGAGATCTTTGTACTTTCTTGTTGAGAATTAAATTTCCTTAACCATAGAATGGATTGATCTCACCAAATTCGAAGCTCAGGATCCTTTGGCAGGCAAGTAGTTCCTCGCATGTTATGTAGGCGTGCAGTTCCAAAGAATTGAATTTCGCGACACAGGGCACACTAGTATTTCTTAAACACTTATCACTTCGTTCAAGGCCTCCAGCCAGGACTTAAACTTAAATACTAACTAAAACTAAGCGACAACGCTAAGGGCACCCCCTGTGGGGTACGAACCTCGGCTTAGGGCGTCGCTGGAAGAGGGCAGCAAATGACTAGCTGGATCAGGATTGGTATTATTTTGGGACGAATTTAAAGCTACAGGCCCAGCGGCGCGGGCTGGCTCGAGCAAGGGTCGGGAGGGGCGTGGATTTGGGCGTCGCGGCGGGCCTCGGCGGCGAGGACGGTAGGACGGCGATCGGGTTTTGGGCTTATGTAGCGTGCTGGTTGCCTTACTACTCTCCTGGAGGAGGGTAGTGGCGTCGTCGGGGTCGATTAAAGTATGCCTTGGTCGGCGAATACTGCTAATGCGAGAGGGAGTGTAGCGGGCGGCCGCTGTAATCAGGGGGTTTGAATGTTTGATGCCACAATCGAAGAAACGCTTTGATAGGCGTTTCATGAACTGTTTTATGGTTGGCATTTTGAGGTCGACGTGAAGATCTATGTTTCGGACGTAGTAAGGGGCACCCGTAACCCTTCTGAGGAAACGGTTTGGAGGGTCTGCATCTTATGGAGGTGAAGTGGGTGAGCGTGCGCAAATACAACGCAGGCATAGGTCATGATGGGACGGATGACTGCGGTATAAATGCGGAGCTTGCATTTAAGGGACAGTTTACTACGGGCTGTCAGCACGAATTGGAGCCTGCTAAGAGCGAAGGAGGCGCGCGCGCGAACCGCCTAATATGAGCCTTAAAGGTAAGGTTTTCATCGAGGATCACGCCTAGGTATTTGGCTTGCTTCTCCCAGGGGATCGGCTTACCGTACATAGTGATCGGGCTGGGAGGATGCGCGCTGGTTTCCGTTGGCTTATATAGGGCTGGTCACTCGTAGCTCCCTCTCGTTTGAAGTTGCAGCTAACAATATTTTATTTAGACAAAGATTGTTAGAACATCATATATTTGACATAATAAAAGACAACACTCCTATAGACTCGTACAAGAAGGTACGGAATAAGGTGCCTCTGCGTCACCAGCTTCTTGGGTGGCGGTAACGGGCTATTCGATGGTTCCTTTGGCTGCTTCCATTGCTCCATCTGCACCTCGTAGCATTATGGAAATTTTGGATTTCCATGTGTCCCAATTGTCTTTCCCCTTGATTGCCTATTTGTAATTTTGAAGTAAAACTTTCCATTTCATCAAGTCTCTTTTACATTCCTGGGCCCATAACCAGTTGCGGAAAACCTGACTTGAAGAATTCACGTTACTGCCTTATCACTGAGAGTCGTTTTAGTCATTTATTTATTGGTATTTAGCACGATTTAGATTTAAAGAACACGAACACACGATTTCTTTTTACCAAGAAACAACACACGTCAGTACTTACATTTAGTTTTTGTTTTCTAGGTCACCTAACATTTTCAAACATTCATCACCTGAAGAAAAGAGATCCCTACTCTTGATGCTTTTCAACCTTTAACACCTTTCACAGTGGAAAATTGTACTTCCACCATGGTCGACCGCCCATCTTCACAGTGTCCACAGAGTACTTTTAGAAAATATGCAGTGTCTTGACTGAAGTCAACATTCCACCATTCCAGAATACCGTGAAAACCGTCGCGCATATATTCTGGAAGTACCATACAGTAAAATACCATTTATTTGTCGGGCTATGAGGACATAGTCAGTCATACAGAGTTGCATAGTCGAAATGATTTATTGGCAACATCAGACTTTGTCAACGTCAACGATACAGCGAAATCGACATGTGACAATCTGATACATTTACTGTCAAGTTTGTTTGACATTAAAAATCACCGGCGCGAACCTCGAACGAAACGAAACGAAATCGAAATCAAACAAAACTAACTGCACAAAACAACGTTGTGAAAGTGAAGTTTGGACGTATTAATTGTGGCGTCGTGATACGTCGTAGTTTGAATTAAGTAATAGTAGTTATTTGTGATTGATTGTGTGATTAACTTAAAAATAATCAAAGGGACTAGTATATAAACATGTACCAATCCGGTTGTTTCATATAAACAGTGTCTTTTAATTCTCAAAAAGACGAGATTTGTAAAGAAGTAACTGACCTTCGACTATAACATTAGGTCTAAAATATTACTATTTTTGAGAGTAGCTCAAGTTCTTAGAAAAACAGTAGGGTAATTAATTGAGTTTTTGTATTCGCTACTCCATTCAGAATATAATAATTGTATGTAAATTACGCTATCGTTGAATTTTATCAATAGGAATAATTTCGGCAGTGCGTAATCAGTTGTTTAAATATTATTTCAGCACAATGGCTCAAGATGAAGAACTCCTGTCTGGAAGTAACTCTAACATTAATACAATTAGCGAATTGCCGGCAAAACGATTTGCTATTACGATGGAGTTCCCTTTGTTTGTTGTGATGATGGGAATTTCGCTCTCTGGTAAGTCTTTTACTATTATCTTAGCTCTATTAAATAATGGAATGAATGACCAAAAATAACAAACCATGTTATTAATATAAAATGAATTATTAATATTAAAAAAAAATGAAAAATAAAATGTTTTAATATTTTTGTTATACAAATTTTACCATTTACTACAAAATAGGTTAGTGGTCCACACCTGGTCCGCATCCAGACAGATCATTCACCAAATGGTGGACTGCGCCACCATTTGGTGAACTGCTGATGACATCTGTTTTGATGGGCCAGCAAAAAGTTTACATAATCATGTGATATGAAAGAGATTGGGAAAACTTTAAATATTTTTGTTTGGTTTGCTCTTACCACTGGATCTAGTAATAAGTGTGTGTCATTGCCTTATTATTACTATTATTAAGTGACTTGTATAGTGCTTTACTCTGTGTATGTTTATTATGTACAAGTGACTATTGAAACACAAAATAACTATTGGCATTATTTTCGAGGTCAAATCAGTGTTGCTCTCAGTTTTTTGCTCAACTTGCATAATTCATGTTCTTTACAATAGTGGCTATGTGCCAAGTGAAGTAGAAGATGTTTAAAAACATTTGTTAATCACAATAATTTGTGAAAAGAGAACTCTTATTACATCAATTCAAATAACAAAAATGGCAGAAATCATTTTAGGGGACATTAATTGAGATTCAGGATGAAGACGGATTTAGAGCCATTGATATACTAACAACCCCAATGTTTAGAGTACAAATTAAAACACCCCTATGTTTAGTGCACAAATAATGTAACACCCTAAGCACAGAAAAGTTCTTCTAATTGAATTAGCCTGTACTGTCCCAATGCAAGGCAAAAGGCCTCTCTCTCCCTTTTCTACACAATTCCGTTTTTTGCTAGTTGCCGGCCAGTGCTATCTGTAGGAGTAAAGCTTGAGAAAAGTTCTTATCTTGTATATTTTTTAAAACAGCTAAATATCATAATATTTATTTGACTTAAAACTTCAATTAATTTGTATTATATACCTTACCTTATGTTACTTTTAATTGAACAAACAGGCAGAACAAACAATTGATTAACATTATGTTGTATGAACTTATTTTAACTTATATTTTTATTCATTTCAGACAACAATGTGGTCCATTTTGTTATTTAATACTCCTTAAAAACTAGTGTTAGTAATATAAGATAACAAAAACACAGGCAACATTTATAGTCCAAAGTAGGTAGTGCAGAGAATGATCACTTAAGTGGTAATCCCTGATTGACCATCATCCCCACAAAATATTAACACCACCAACCCGGCAGCCGACACGCATACCGCTGAGCTTCTCTAGGAGATCATTGATATATAGGTTGAAGAGTCCGGGAGACGTCAACCCCTGCTGCCTCACACCACATTCCAACCCATATTGCTCAGAGAAAGCTCCAGACCACTTGGCACTAATTGTCTGAATAGCATACCAATACCGCAGGATTTTCAGAACTTCCTCCGATACATTCCTGTCCCCCAGCTTTCTCCAAAGCACATCAAATGACACCAGGTCGGAGGCTCTGGAAAGATCCAGGAAACAGCTTACACCGTTTTGCGTTCTGTGTAATACTGGACAGTATTCTTTAAACTCAGCATGGCACTTTCGGTCGACAGTTCAGGTTGAAACCTAAACTGAGCGTCGTGCTAACCTAAATGTTTTTTTAAGTATGAGTTATGCATACTGTCCTGTTTTTAACAATAGGTACAACTATAGTTCGCATCTGTTCGGCTGGCAAGTACGAATGACTAACAGACACACACATTGCATAGAACCAGGAAAGAATCCTCGGCAGGTGAACACCCACAAATTTGAAATGTTCAATGCTGAGTCCGTCGTGGCCGGGGGACTTACCTCTTCTCATGTTTTGAAAGGTGGCTTTGATTTGTTTAGCCGGAAAATATATCAGTGGTTGCCCCGTCTTACGTTCGGACTTAGCATCACCCACTGCAACAGAGGGGCCCAGAGGTGACTGCACCTTAAAATCTATATTATACTATAATAACAAAATATTATAAAGAGGAAAGATTTCATTTCGTCAAATACTATTCCACTTGTTGGCCTCATACCTACGTGTTACCCATCATTTGAACTTAAGCCTGTCCTCCCGGTGAGCGTCTCGTACATGACTGTTCCATCCACACAACACTGCGTCTCCTTGGCCTGCACTCTCCCGTAATATTGGTCAGCTCCGCAGCATTCCATAAAATACCTATAATATCCTTGTACAGATTGTCTAAGATACATTCGTTACCGAGCTGCAAGACATAATATGTACCTATACACACCTAATTAGCAGAGCAGTGGTGGCCCGGTGGTAACGGCCGCGACTTACGAGTTGTACGAACCTAGATAGGATCTTTACTTTGTTTAATTAAATGATTTCATCACCACTCCTCTCAAAACGGTGAAGGAAAATGTGAGGAAACCGGCATGTCCTAGAACCAAAAATTCGAAGACATGTGACATCTACTAAACCGCAATGGGTCCACTAGTAATTATTTAAAGTCTGTCTATCAATAAAATGTAGTAATGATCCAACAATGTTTTGATATGAGTATTCTGAATTTGAGTTCAAATGATTATGTAATTATCTTCTCATTATTGAAGCTACTACTAACATTGGTGGTACTTTAAGTGTGTCATATTCAATTGTGTGCTGTGTAAACTCAAGTTTCGCAATACCTAACTATTGTTTACCACTCTGTTCAGTAGTAAGGGTATATAATTCGAAAGTAAATAGTTTTTTTTGCTATGTTATCACGGTTTAGGATCAATCATGAATTCATGACTAAGTAATTTAAAAAAAAAAAGGTTGTTATCATTTCAAAAATGTGTGTGTGGTAAAGATAATAATAGATTTCAAATCAGGTTCCCTTTTTTTCAGATAATAATGAAAATTGATTATGAAATATTGATGCAGAATTGAACTATGGTATGACCACTAAAATGTTTTCAGAAGTAGTTAAATATAATGAATTTCACTTTCTTTTTTTTTCCTCATAAAACTTATTTCTTGTAGATATTATTGTATTTAATAATTATAATATTAAAAAAGTATGAGGTAGGTACTTTCTACTCTACTATAAAGTAGGTTGTACTCTAAATCGAAATGGCGCAGTCGCTTAGTTCGACTCCGTCTATATTAATATTGCAAATAAAAGTATCGGTTTCGGCCAGTTTCGGCAGAAACTCAAACTCAACGCAAATATTTCAATTAAACGATTAACAGGCACTTATGAATTGTAAAGGAGTTGGTCAGTCAGAAATATGAGTTAGCTAGTTGCCCATTCCAAAGCGTAGTAGGTACCTCTGGAGAAGAAAGGGCAAGACAACTCCATGGACACTCTTTTCAATTATATTGTTCTTACAAATAAATGTATTAGTTACATCATTGCTGATCCTATCTGTGAGAACGATGTACAAAAACCGTACACGCTAAAAGCAAACCAAAAAATAAATTATTAAAATAAGCCGTCGCAGCTAAGAGATTACCAGTACCAACCGACTGCGCCCGTTCACGAACCTGACGCATGGATCAGAACCATTCAGCTCAACCATTTTGAAGGGAGCTAAATGATCCACACCCGCGCCACCGTCAGCGAGACATTTGAGTGTTCATGACATACTATCAGTCGCCAGATCACATTCAAGTCAATAGAAGACATTACACAGTAAATGGTAGCTCCATCGTACAAAGTACTCACACCTGTGCTTTGACCTTATATAATACAACTAGCTGACCCCGCCAACGTTGTATAGTTTTTTTTTTAAATAGAAGTTGGCCGATTCTCAGACCTACCTGATATGCACACAAAATTTCATACAAATCGGTCCAGCCGTTTCGGAGGAGTTTGGTAAAAAACATTGCGACACGAGAATTGTATATATTAGTAGAAGAAGCAGATTGATTTGATACAATGTAAATATATTCTTACAATCTTCAGCAGCTCCAACAGTATTTCAGAAATTATTCAAGTAGTTGTAGGATTTAGCCAGGCATTTTTATCAGCGATGTAATCCCTGCCTGCATAGTGTGCGTTTTATAAAAGATTTCTATTTCGACTCACTCAGTTGAAGTATGTGAGTAGGTATTTTAAACTGTACCCCATGAAAGATGAGTCTACTTTAGCCAGTCTGAAACCTGGTTGAACTAATAGGTCCCGATTTCTAGTACATAATTTAATTATGTTTTTCACCTCTTTTACTGTAAAGATGTATTTTTTTTCTTACGTATTTTATGTTTTCATAGATATATTGACAAGGTACCGTCATGATGAAACAGTTCCCTAGGAAATCGTGCCTGCGGAGATTATTATAATGCTCTGATCGCTATTTTCTGCAAAATAAAATAGACTCGATGTCTTCAGCCTGTCCCCAAAGTAAAATACCGTAAGACATGATACTATGAAAGTAACTAAAATAGACCAGTCCCGCGGTATCTACATCAGTAAATTGACGGATTTTTCTAACAGCGTAAGCTGCTTTACTTAGCCGTCCTGCAAGAGATGATAAATGAGGACACCATTGTAGCCTTGAATCGAGCGTGATCCCCAGGAAAACAGTTTTATCGGAATTCTAGTTCCTCTTGATTTAGTACTATCTCACAATCCCCCTCCCCCACAAACCTTTGACATTTGGCAAAGAAAATTTTATGGACTTGGTTTTATTTCCATTTAATACTAAATTATTAGCAGTGGACCAATTCTAGACCAGCAGTCGGGCGTTATTTACGTCGTCAAAATTTTAAGCACGTCTATCTACCTTGAACATTAAGGAAGTGTCGTCAGCAAATAACACCATTTGTGGTTGATTTATTAATAAATGGAGTAGGTCATTAATATACACTAAAAAGAGGAAAGGGCCCAATATCGAGCCTTGTGGAACACCCATTTTTACTTTTAAACCAAGTGAATTGAAACCATTTATTTGAACGTGTTGTTGTCTATCATTTAAATAAGATTTAACTAAACTGAGCGCAATTCCGTAATGCTCAAGTTTCAAAAGCAAGGTTTCGTGATCGACGCAATCAAATGCCTTGGAGAGGTCATGAAATATTCCTATGGCATCTTGGGCCTCTTCCCGTTAAAAAATGTTTTAATAAAGTAACACGGGCGTCGGTCGTACAACGCCCTTTGGTGAAACCATAACGTTGATCGTGAAGGATTTTATTAGTATTGAAATGGTTGAGCATTTGATTAAACATTATCTTTTCAAACACCTCATTGAAAACCGGCAACACGGACACGGGTCTATAATTATTAGTGACTGTTCTGTCACCGGATGTGAAAAGTGGTATTACCTTACTGTATTTCATTAGATCCGGGTAGACTCCTTGATCCACCCACAAATTAAATATTAATCGCTATAGTCTCAATTATGGAGGTACAGACTTTAATAGACATTCCCCAAAGATCTTCGGTCCATTTGATCTTGATTTGCTTAAAAGCTTTTATTGATGTTAAGTGGTTAATATGAAAACTCAAAAGAAAAAAACTGGTTTCGGCCTAGTTTCAGTTTTAGACAAAAAGTGGCCCGTCCGAAACTTGCGTTCGTAAGCTGTCGGTTTTGATAGACAGACAGCCGTGGCGTGGTAATGGAGTCCTGTTGTCACCCTATTGTATAAATAAAACAGGGTTAATATAATTAAACCCTGATTATCTTAAAACCCCCTAAAACATAAATAACTTATATTTTTAAAATATTAAGTCATTTAGGTGCTAAATACTGGGTGATACTAAAAGTAGCTTGTAGCTGCTAAGCCACTTTTAGTATCAGCGAGTATTTTATTAGCTTTCCGGAAGAATGATAGGTACAAGCTCTAAAGTCAACAAAGGATGCATTTTAGCGACTCTACGTCCGGTCACTTTTGGCGACTCATTCCCTTTTAATCCGAGAAAAAAAATCCTGTTTTAACGATGCTGAATTGTGTGGCATGGAGGTAAAAGCGTTTTCGCTGTATCGAGCTTTCGAAAAGCGATTAAATCGCTGATGAGTAAGACTCTTTCTCACATGAGAAAGAACATAACAAAATTCAGATAAACGTATCTGAATTGCACATTCAACGGCATGAATCATAAAGACTTAGAAAAATGATTGGTCTCGCTGCGCTAGACTAGATACCGCACTATAAACAAACAATAGCTCCATGAATGCGGCAAATCATCATTGTAGTGTGTGTAAGACATCGCCACTTGACATTTGCCATTTGACATTGAGAACTAGCTTGCGTGAAGAATTGTGTTACCAGTGCTCAACTGTTACCCGAGTTAATGGGAAAAATATTTGATGCTGAGGTCTATTAGTTAAGTTATAAATATAGCTCAGAAAATACTTAAAAATGAACAGTAGATTAAAAGCTAATGTATAAATATATTTGTGTATAGGTTAGGCGTAGGTTTCTTCTTTAGAAAAAGGAAGCTATACATAGCTATACATAATCGATGATTAGGCCTCATTTTATAAAAAAACTTTTACATCCGACGGATTTTTTTTTCTATCAGGTTCCTTGGGGAAAGTTGTTCAGATTCATGGGTAAAATCACACCTTGAAATAGTGTCAGTTAACATTTTTACACCTTATGTGTATACAAAGATAAACCTTAAATAATTTATAGAACAAGGTTAAGTATACAGCATGTAACAAAAACCCTGTCCGATCCTGAAGGGTATTATTTGGTATCGTATTGCGTACACAAATACGTAATCATTTAATGGATACGAGATTATGATTTTTCCCCAATGAAAAAAATAATTTAAAAATTAAAAATAATCTTATCAAAGGCAAAGCTCGCTCGACAAAGTTCACCTACAGTTTCGTGTCAAAGAAGCCGCCTGAGCGAGGCGGTGCTTTGTCGCGTGCCGCCACACAAACTTATGACTAAAGAAACCTACGTTATGCCTACGCGTAGGTATCAGCTGATATTGTATTGTAGGCATAGACACTTAATGACCTTGATTTCTGACCTGATTCTGTTTATCAAGAAACAATTATTATTTAGTTAATAGTCGTATTATGTAATGTAGGTACCGACTGTAGGTATAAGTTTATTAAAACATTTACAACTTGACTCTTGTGTACGCGGCAACACTCAATGGCGTTTTAGGGTTCACGTTATTTTATGTTGAAATTTCGAAATTATACGATACTTATAAATGGTATGTGATCCCAGGTCCTTCTTGTTTCTAGTAGTGTTATTGTTACACAATTTCACTACGCAAACTGGCATTTTACTTCGGATTTTGACCAAAATTTTATAAAACATTCGGCACGTGCACGTGACAGACAGCTTGTAGTGTCACTGGCTCGGGTACGCCTACTTGGGCGTGGTATTTGTTGCCGCATTTTACAAGTTCGCCGGCGGTATCTAGTCGAGCGCCACGAGACCTATCATTTACCTAAGTATAAAGGTTTATCGTTAGAAATAAGCGAGTGTCGTTAGAGATTTGAGATGCATGACCTAAATCATCTGCCAAGTCTTTTCTTAACTATGTTGGGGTCGGGATGCAGCTGAACACTGGAATTTTGCATAGAACTGCCCCAATCTGACCTCCACAACCTAGAAACTGGTAACACGATACCCCTTCTATGATGCAAGACCTTCCTATGATGAAACTAATGAATCCATCAAAATGTAACAAGATTTTGCTTGTGCTGTAGGTACTAGTTACATAGTTTTGTAGAAACTAGTCTTATTTTTTTACTTGCTTTTAATTAGATATTTCAAACTAGATATTTTCTCCCGTGTATTGCTCGTTTACGATTATTGATTTTGAATTTTTTGTAGGAGCGGCCCTAAGTAACATATTACTATACCGAACATGCGTGCACTCTTTGCACCACTCCGTGGAGGAATGCAAGCCATTCCTGTCTTTGGACAAGAACAACGAGACCAGTCATCTCGAGGCTGAGGTACAGCGGTATGCGACCGTTGTGGGCACCATCAGGAGTATGATAGAGGCGGTGGTGCCGGCCATATTGTCCTTCTTTTTGGGCGTTTGGTCTGACACTTATGGACGAAAGCCGCTGGTTGTGTGGCCGCTTTTTGGTAAGTACTTTTGAATTTTCTGTACCTACTGTGGTTACTGTTAAGGTGCCAAGTGATATTGAGTTATTGACATTGAGAAAAATTATCAAGGAGCTAGCCTATCTGACTTCAATAACTTTATCACTCTGTATCATTTATATTATTTTTGACCATTGACAATAACAACAATACAATGTAATAATATTTTGTGTTATGTACAAAATTAGATAAGAATTTTTCTTAAATCAGTATTTAAAAAAGTAAGTGGTGTGTTTGTGAATAAGGAAATAAGTGTGTTTGAATAATACCTATTGAATGCATAAACGCGAAATTTATCTTCTATCTATACTATATATATGAAAGGAAACCGTGACAGGGTGATCTATCAACGCATAGCTCAAACCACTGAACGCATTGGGGTGAATTTGGCACACAGATAGTCATTATGATGTAGGCATCCACTAAGAAGGGGTTTTTGGAAATTCGACCTTTCGAGGAGGTGAAAAGGTGGTATTTTGTTTGACGAAAAATCTTATTCCTTGACTTAATAACTTAGCACGAATACATTTCTAAGTAAATTATAAAGATTGTCATTTTTATTTTTCTAAACTAAAGGGGGATTGGGGGTGTTAAAGTTTGTATGGAAGAACTTTAACGCGCTGTCCGATTAACTCGAAACTCACTACTTATACTTAAGACCAGAAATAATGAATAAAGTGTATCTGGGTTTTTCGAAAATCGTCCTCTGAAGGAGCAATTCGGTTTTTAAGAGGTTCTCCCCTTAAATATTGAATTGCTTTACTGCGTGGCTTGATTAACTCAAAAATGGGTATGAATAATCTTTAGTTTAAGATATGGAAACATCCCCAAAGTTTTTTAAATTTGCTCCTGTGGGGGGGAAAAGAGGGGATATAGTTTATGTGAAAAACCTTATTCCTTTGGTTTATAAACTTGAAACTTGGAACAATATTATCCTCAGTAAATAATGAAAACTTTTAGTATTTTTAAACAGTTTTAAAAAAATCAACTCTTAACGGGTTGGAAAACGGTACATAACAAGATTTGGATTTTACTGCTTGCTTCATTTAATTCGAAAATGTGTTTAAATTATGTATGGAAATGTAGGTAGGTACTAAAAACTTTTTAAAACGAGCCCATGCGTGGTGAAATGGGAAGACACTGTGTATTTGAAGTTTTTTATTACACTGATCTATAATATTAACTTCAAAATTGTCCCGAAGACTTATTTATCCAAATCTGTACTAATATAATAAAACTAAAGAAACTGAATATTGTAATTTTATATTTCGTTTAAACGCGCTTAACTGTGGAACTACTTCCAGTCGGATTTGAAAGACTCTTTTTGCATTTGAAAGCCCAATTCTTGAGGAAGAAAAGAGGTTTTGTTTAGGAGCCGAGCAAAGGCAAAGCAGAAATAACGCTAAGCGAAAACGAAGTAATAGCGAGGAACAAACAATTTCACGCAGAAGAAGTCGCGGGCAGAAGTCTACCATAAAAGCTTAATTAATATGTAGTGACACAGTACCAGTCACACAGTCACCGAAAACCAGTTACCACATACCACCGAACCAGCTACCACATACACCGAACCAGTTATCATATACCACCGAACCAATTACCTTACCACGATTCTGAAAGTCGGCAAGAAACAATGAAGCAATCATCTTGAAAAAGACGAGTACGTATTTACAATCATAAAGAAACAAGATAGTAAACGTAGATGTGGCACGAGCATCATCACAACGCCGTGCACGCTCGTCATTTCGCTTCGAAAGAAGCGGTTTGTAAGCGGAAGCAGAGCAAGCAGAAGCAGAAGAACCAGCACCCTCCGTACCTTCACTGCTCACTTCGGGACCACGCAGATGGAAACATGACTGACGACAAACGCGTTCCAAGAATCGGCAGGCGGTCTTCTGGTTCTTCAGTCTTTCCTCGACGACGGCGCCCGGCGAAAAGGATCGCATCGGGCATCTCGTAGTTGACCTTGAGAGGTCGTGACTACTTAACCGGACTATCCTGTGGCTGCCTTAAGCGAACTCAAAGCCAGGGGCGAAAAACTTATATTACTAAGTGACTGCACCCCTGTGGGGTACGGACCTCGGCTTAGGGCGTCGCTGGGGGGAGCACAACAAGATGGGACAGGCTGTATCAGATTTTGTTGATTATTATTATCGGGGGAATTTAAAGCTACAGGCTCAGCCACGGCGCGAGCTGGCCCTTCATCGAGCAAGGGTCGGGGGGGACAGTTACGTCGGGGCTTCGCGATGAACCTCGGCGGCGAGGTTGGAATGTCGGTTTGTGTATTTTGTGCACTGGACTGTTGGCCTTACTGCTCTCCTGAATTAGAGTTATGTGGTCATCGGGGTCGGTGAGGACATGCCTGGGACGGCGGACTTGACTAATGGTGGAGGGAATATAACTTGCGGCCTTGACAATCAGAGGGTTGCGGTGATTCGCGGCGGTGTCGAAGAAACGCTTTGAGTTGCGTTTCATAAAATGACGTATAGTGGGAATATTGAGGTCGACGTAACGAAAACCCTGTCCGATCCTGAAGGGTATTATTTCGTTTCGTACTGCGTACACAAATACGTAATCATTTAATGATTATCATAATTATTTTATGGATACGAGATTATTATTTTTCCCCAATGAAAATAATTAATTTAACAAAAATAATCATACCAAATGCAACACTGATCGCTCGACAAAGTTCAATACAGTTTCGTGTCAAAGGAGCCGCCTGAGCGAGGCGGTGTTTTGTTGCATGCCGCCAAACAAACTTAGGACTAAAGAAACCTACGTTATGCCTACGCGTAGGTATCAGCTGATATTGTAGGCATAGACGCATAGTGACTCTGATTTCTGACCTTCTGTTTATCAAGAAACAATTATTATTGAGTTAATGTGATGTGTTTTTGGCAATGTACCGACTGTAGGTATCAGTTTATTAAATCATATACTTGTTGCATACCTCGGAGATCGTGTTCCACATGTCTAGCTCGAACATTAGTACACATTCGACACCTTTTTATTAAATTTGCACGTACTCTTCGCAGCACACTTGTGTACGATTTGAGTGAGTCGAAAGCTTCCACAATCCGAGCTCTTACTTCGATTTCCGAATAACACTCACTCACAAATAAAAATCAACATATTCAAATATTCCTGATTGGAATAAGACATTGTTCGAGATACGATAGCGTCACGTGATACGTACGGACATCCGATCGCTAGCTATCTCCACGTGAGACTGGCGACAAACAAGTAGCGTGCCAGTAGGCAACCAGTCGGCTACATCAAAGGGTCGAGGATTCGTTAAGAGAAGAGAGTACCTACAGCGCGGCTAGTGCAGGGCGGCGGCTTTTGAAATAAAAATAGATAAAAATCAAAAGATTTCGCCGGCCGGTGGATTGTCGTCAGCTTATGAAAATTTACCATATTTACCGTTAATTTTCGCATGGTTCATATAAAAAAAAAAAATTTAGGTTTTTATGAGTTTATTTTTTTTTAACTATTTCTTCTAGTGCGTATGTTAAACCAGCACCCTAATTGCGTAACACATTTTCGTAAACGATTACGACTAATCTGTTTGATTTTGACAGTTCAACAACATTCATTACGTTATTTAAATTGTTGAGCATATTTTTTTCGTACTTATGATGCAATGGATTAGCAATCTGTTTCAAAACGATTCAGATTACGATTGAATGTGTATTACGCAATTAGGGTACAGGGATACGCCTTTATTGGATCGGACAGGGTTTTTGTAACATGCTGTATAAGTACTTAGGTACCAAATCTTTTTATCGTGGGATGTGACATATAATTTCTGTCAAACGTTGCGTTTATCTTTTTGGTTTGTAATTCCATTTCAGCTGGTTTAGTTATTTAATGACGCGCTAAAATGCATGTTACTGATACCAGACAGAAACAGTTTAACGTCATCTTTTTATTACCCTATTTATAAGCCACTTTGACACCCCGAAGGTTAATACACCAAAATTAGCATTTACTTAATGCTAGGTAATTTTAAACCAAAGTTCAGCAACAAATCGATAGTCTGATTGCAAGCAACTATTAGTTATTGCATAATGTTATTATTTCGTTTTATAAACTGTGCAAAATTATCTACTTACCTACATTATCTAGTTTAATATTAGGTACCTACTTAGCAACACGTAGAGTACATAAACAAATATGTTGTATTTCTAGAGGTTTTTCTGTTTAAAAGATTTTATTTAGACCTAAAACGATCTTTAAAACAGAAATACGCAAGCTACCTGTATAGATAGTGCAATCCACGAAGACGCGCCCCACTATTCCTCCTAAACGTTTATAGTATATGTGTGCAAGCTTCCGTCAATGTTTGAATGTTATCAGTACTCACTAATTACCTATGAGTGCACACGCACACTACAATGAATAGACTAATCAGGAGAGAGCGTCATGTTCAAAGTGAAAGATGCTCTACTTTAATTTTATATTTTTTACCCGACTGCAAGGAAAGAGTTATGTTTATTTTTATTTTTAGGTGTGGATATTTTATGTGATTATTAGCTACTATACGATAATATTACCATTTTTATAATAGGGGGTAATAATAGACATAGATGAAATACGTGAAAAAGTTTTATTGAACTTTATTGAGAAATGAAAATCGTCATTCACTCGTTTCAGAAATATCTGGTTCAGAGTCTGATGTATCACCGTCATTTATAATAAAACTAAAATCAAGATCACAGTGTCTCATGTATTCGTCTTCTATTTTTTCCACGTGCTGACAAGTATTGAACCAGACATCTTTATTTACTCGATCAAATGATTCATTTAAAATGGGCATAATCGAAGATTAATTTTGATTGATATTGCGGCTAGCAACGTCGTTTTTTACAATACCCCAAATGTTTTCGATTGGGTTTAAATCTGGATGATAAGGAGGCAGCCGAAGCACTGTGAATCCATGTTCTTTCAATAATTCGTCAACTTTGTACCTGCGGAAGTTTTCTTTGTTTTTTAATATAAGGTCATAAAGTTCAGGTTTTTTGTAGCTTGGTTCAAAATGGATATTTTTTGCATTCAGCCAAGTCTTCATGTCTAATTTGTTGGAGTTGGATGTTGGTATTTTTTCCGAACTAGTATTGTGATAGGCTGCATTATCCAAGACTACCACGGCATCATTTGGAAGATTTTGTATTAGTTTCTCCTTTAGCCACTTTAAGTAATTTTCTGTGTTCATGTTATCGTGGTAGTCTCCGGATTTGATCTCTGCTCTGTATGTCAACAACGCATTTGGTACGAAACCCTCTGCACTTCCGCCATGTACTATAATTATGCGCACTCCTTTTGTTATATTTTGTTTTATTGCTGTTTTAGAACATTTTTCGGCCCAGGATTTTTTTTGCACGTGGTTGGTATGAATATATGATTCATCTGTGTAGACTATAGGTCTACCTGCATTACGAAAAGACTTTACCTGTTTTAAATATTTCAATCTTAACATTTGAATATCATGTTTTTCGGTTAGCACCTTCCTGTTATTTTCAGTTTTTCTCCATTTATAACCCAGTTTAAGTAACAATGTTCTTAGGGTTGTAATACATCCGTCAAATTGTATACGGTCTTTCAAAACAATATTAAGTCGTGATAATGTTGGAAATTGCCTATGTTCTCTATGATAGTTTAGGATAGTTCTTCGGACTACACCAATATCAAATTCGTCTAAATTAATTTTTCGTGGTCTTACCCTTCTCTTCTTCATAGGTGATGTAAAAATAGAAACACTTCTGCCTACTAGATTCGAATGCGACGTACTCGCTTCATTTTCAGACTCAATATCCGCTTCCGTAGTCGGCTCTGTTGTACGCTCCGCACTTGGGACTACAAGAACTATCGCATCCGTCTCCATAGTTATATTCGATTCCATAGCAGGTACTGTAGTTTGCTTCATTGTATTAGTATATTCCTTTCTTTCGCGTAGAATTCTAGTCACTGTGCTTTCAGATACTCCAACAGCCTGTGCGGTTCTCCATCGCGCATCAGTGAGTTTTTCTGCATAATTTTTACTTGCTTCTTTTTTCATAAAAACATAAACTTTAGAAATAATTTATCTTGCCTAAAATAAAAAAATACATTCAATAGTTTTACTTATTTTTAAAGATGAAATGAAATCTTCTTTTTAGTAAAATTTGCTATTTTCAAAATTAAATTACTTTCCTTTGCTTTTGTCATGTGTTTTAGTAACTACGAACTTCTAAACAATCATTTACATACCTGGCTTTTAAGTACAACACGCTGAGATTTTCTCGACATTTAAAAAAAATATAAAGTAGAGCAACTTTCGTGCCAAGTCTGGATTTTTGCAACATAGGGTGTACTACTTGTGTGCATCGAACCGCTGACGTTTCGCGACTGACTGACGCTCGGAGCTAACTCCCCGCACCCCGCGATCCCCGCAACCAAAAATTGGTGGGGCGCGTCTTCCGTGAATTGCACTATCTTAGTACTTGCTTGTTTTTTTATGTTTAGCTATGTGTGTTATTATCGGATTAAATTTGCTTGCTGACCTTGTGACCTCTCTGCTAACAACATCTATCTACAAACACAGACAAGCCAGATTTTGATTATTCATGAACATAATACCTACCATATTGTGTTCGCCTTGTAAAAACAAAATACTGCTGGCTAACATTGAAAACAATTAAATTATAATTGTGGTTTAATTAATGTCATTGTTCTGCAGATAATCTAAATACCTAATACAGCATATTGTAGTTGTGAGGTGAGTAGGTACCTACAACTAAAACCGGCGACTAAAACCGAATAACCTAAATACCCAAATAAAACCGTCTGTCTGGCCGGCCCGGCTCCTGACTTTAGAGACTGCTCCTGTCTGGTGAGAGGTGTATCAATCGAATGAGTACCTCTTTAGCAAATAAAGTTAAAACTAGTAATGGCCAGGCCAGACCGACGCTTTGCCTGCCCTTCTCATGTCACGACTACTACACACTTAGGTAGGTATATATTTTATATCATTTAAGTACCTAAGTTTTGTAATTATTTATAGTTTATTTGTGGTTTTTCGTTCACCGCCCAAAGCCAGGAGGCCGGGCTAGCCTGACGGACATAGGTAATTAAAATCATCTGCAAGACGAAAAACCGTGCTTCGTGATTGCCCGCAGTTACAGTTACTTGATAATGTAAGTTAATCCAAGGTGCCATATTATTGCAGCCTGTTATAATTTTTAGGTATAGCGATGTCTGCAGGGCTGACGGTCGTCTACAGCATGATGGACAACTTGGGTCCCTGGTGGTTCATTGTGACTGCTATTCCTTACTCCCTTACCGGGGGTTTTACCATATTTTTTACTGGTGCATTTTGTTATTTGACTGACATCACCTCGACTGAGAATAGATCTATTAGGTAATGTAAATATGACTACGCAGAAATTAAATGTGGCAAAATTATATTTATTTGTGTTTATGTTGCAGGATGACCATGCTGGAAGTGTCTGTGGGATTAGGAAGTGTAGTAGGATCTCTACTAAGCCCTCACGTCCTAAGACTTGTCGGAAATGTGTATTTATTATTAATAGCCACGACATTAAATGTAATAGCATATGTGTTCACTAACATATGTTTAAGGGAATCTTTGGCTGGGGCCATACAGGTATGTCATTTACCTACATATCTGTTTCTTGTTATTTAAGGAAGGTACCTGTAAACACCCCGCACCCCCTGGCTGGAGGCCCTAGTTTATTAAGGCATCCACAGAATAACCCGGTTAAGCAGCCGACGGCCTCAAAGGTGGACCTGCAAGATGATATTAAAAAACATTTAAGTACCTACTCGTTTAGATACAGTGATTCCCTGTGGTCCTACTGAGGCACATTTTATGGACCACACTTGCGACTGTTCCCTATACCTGTCTTTAATACAAATACAGGGGCGTAGCTACAGCTGTATCTGCCCCGACGACGCCACTACCCTCCTCCAGGAGAGTAGTAAGGCCACTAGCACGCTACATAAGCCCAAAACCCGATCGCCGTCCTACCGCCCTCGCCGCCGAGGCCCGCCGCGACGCCCAAATCGACGCCCCTCCCGACCCTTGCTTGAGCCAGCCCGCGCCGCTGAGCCTGTAGCTTTAAATTCGTCCGTAAATAATACCAATCCTGATCCAGCTAGTCATTTGCTGCCCTCTTCCAGCGACGCCCTAAGCCGAGGTTCGTACCCCACAGGGGGTGCCCTTAGCGTTGTCGCTTAGTTTAAGTTAGTATATAAGTTTAAGTCCTGGCTGGAGGCCTTAATTTATTAGGGAATCCACAGGCAAGTCCGCTTAAGCAGACGACAACCGCATAGGTTGACCTGCGAGATGCCAAACAAACAAACAAACACAGCTGTATCTGCCATATCAATTATACGGGCCTCCCGACATGAACGCTTGTCAGACCTGTCACTATTGTCCATAGAGGCAGAAACTTTAGAAAAACTAAAGTTGTCATCTTAAAATGATTTAATAAATCAGTTTGCCGAAAAAAAGTCAAGGAGAGTGTAATTTGAATTGATTGTAAAAAAATTGGAAAAAGTGATAGATAGATAATTATGATGAATAAATATTGTTTTTTTTTTTCTATTGTGGAAATCTATACGCATCATAAGGGCCCCCAAACAAATTTTTATACGGGGCCCCCGCCAAGGCACGCTACGCCACTGTACAAAACAAGCACAAGAGAAAAATTCGCAAAGCCACAGCAAATGGTTGTCCCCACTTATAACTATCGGATTTACAATATTGTATCGCACAAAATGATAAGATTAAAGTTTTAAACATAAGGGACATAACCTGATAATGTTGATTCATAATCAGGCGATGCCTCATGTGCTATCTGCAGCTGTTTTTTTTTGTTTCGTATAGATAATAGATAAGTTGATATATTACCGACAAAACTCAAAATATTCTTGTCGGTAATAATATTTGTTTCGTATCAGAAAACCCACGTAGCTCATAGAACGCTATCGTGACTCATTTAGTCACGTTGCTTTATATTATGACTAATCCTCTGGAATTTCTGTCTCTTAAATAGGGCTCTCTTATGTAATTGCAAGTAGGGCCACAAGGATTTTAATTGATGAACCATATGGCATCTTAATAGGATGAGCTTAGCGGATGACTAATAACTAACCATACGAAAGTCCCCGACAAATAATCTGACTTATTTGCCACTGTTCTTCCCAGCTCAGCCACTACGTACTGTATGCGATTGCGGGGTGTTGTATGTAATTGCTGATGAATAAGTATATAAATGAAATGAAAATAAAATTAAATGATAAGTAGGTTATATATATTTATGGTATAGCTAATCGTTAACAATTTGTTCCAGGGTGGTATCACATCAGTATTAGACTTCTTATTAGTCAAAGAGATGATGCGGGAATGTTTCAAACGACGACCTAACAATGGGCGAGCACAACTACTTCTTCTAACAGTAGCCAACAGTCTGTCGATATTCATACTCTATGGTATCTCTCCGTTGGAATATTTGTTCACAAGACAAAAACTCCACTGGGCAATGAAGGAATTCACGCAATATTCAGCCTTAAACACAACGGTGACCTTCGTCGGTTCGTTTGCAGGCATCTTAGTTCTCCAGAAAATGCTAAGAAGAAGTGACTTGGTCATTGCTAACTTAGCATTCATAACAAATATCATAGATTACGTTATCAGAACCTTTGCTACAAAATCATGGCATATGTATTTGAGTAAGTTGTTATTTATTCATACAAGTAGTTAAAGTGACGTACGAAATGTGGGTGTACTATATGTGCACCTCTGCCTAACCCTTCAAAGAATTCAGCCGTAGTGTTATTATGTTAGTTAGTACTAACGATTATTATAAAATTGAAATTAATAATGCTTCCGAATGAAGAGTATTTATTGCAAAATTATTATTGCTTATATATTTATTATACTTGCTATTAATTAGTTCATACCTACAATAACCTTAATATTTATGAAGCCCGTTCAATATTAGAAGATAGGATTGTTTCATGTGGCTGTAGGTATCACAAAACTCAACAAATGAGTATCATTACCTACATAATGTTATTCTGTCATTCGTGACATGTTTGCGACCATAAAATAGTAGTAACGGTGACACAACATAAAATTATCGGATAATACAACTTTCTTCTTTGTTGACAAGACCATAGGAATGAAAATCGATTGTATCTGTTATTATCTCTTGCATGATAATTACATTTTTGAAATTTATCATAGTGAATTTTTATAGTATTACATTTTACGTTTCAGGTGCTTCCGTAGGGTCATTGAGAGGGCTAACTGCGCCTTTAATCCGATCATTTTTGACCAAAATTCTACCTATTGTGGACATAGCCAAAGTTTTTGCATTGATGTCTGCGATTGAAGGTTTGTGCCCGTTGGTGGCACCTTTGATATACAACTCGCTCTATCAGGTTACGGTAGCCGTATTCCCAGGATCAATTTATATGCTTAGCAGTGTAGTTACTGCAATCTGCGTCATTTCCTTGACGTAAGTATATCAACGTTTATTTTTTTATTAATGTAGCGTGAATGTACCCATTGTACCCAATTTTTTTGGTCCAGCAAACTTTACGAGTGGTTAACCACTCGTAAAGTTTGCTGGACCAAAAAAGTTGTGAAACACTGATACGTAGTGGTCATTTTTTTTGTATACCGTTGTGAGAAGTGTCACCACCCATACTGCGTAACACACTATCAACAACAATATGAATCATTTTGAAGAATATTGCTAATCCATTGTTTCATTTGTTCGTAAAATTTGTCTGCTCAACAATGTAAATAACGCAATGAATGTTGTTAAACTCTCAAAATTAAAGCCATTCCTACTGCTAGTGTGTTACGCAATTACCCTGCTGAACTAATAGAGAATTGACGACGTGGTGCCAAAGGATTCCGATTCCATTATTGTTCTTCTGAATCAAGTCGCCAAGTTTAATGTTGAGAAATCTACATCTCAATGGAGCATCTTGTACAGGGCCGTCTTTAACCTATTGGAGGCCCTGGGCATATTAGGATAATGGGGCCCCTATGACTTTGCCAGAATACTATTTTGTTAGAGTAGACGAAGAAAGTAGATAAACAAGTTTAAATCTTTATTTTTATTAACAATCACATGAAACGAATAGATAAATGTAATGTAGTCCACAAAAGTAACTCTTTTAGCATTTACAGGTAAGTGCTTAAAAATCTATGTTATCTGCACAGGAACCCTTCTAGATTTCAAATGGGAAATCGTTAATAACTTCTTCAAAATCTATGCTTTTTAGCAAATCCGATTCTATGGATATCAGGAACAAACTGGGTACTGGTACTTCTTAATTCATTTTTAATTCTTTTTAATTTGGAGAAGGAGCGTTCCCCACTGCAGTTAGTTACAATCATGCATAAAAGATTCTTAACGGAACGATTGGCGCTGTGGTTGAGCGCTCGGCTGCTGAGCTGCGTGTCGCGGGTTCGATTCCCGCATGGAACAAATATTTGTATGACCTACAAATAGTTGTTCCGGGTCTGGGTGTCTTGTGTATGTGAGTTTTCATGTTTGTGAACGCACCCACGATACAGGAGTAACTCCTAGTGTGGGGCAACGTTTTAAAGAAAAAAAAATGCGATTTTTACATTTGGAAATGAGTCTTCAATTTTGTTTTCTTTCAAAAGTTGATATATTTTTAATACACAATCCTTATTTTCACTGTCAACTATTTTCAAGTATTCTGTTAAATTCAAACATTATATTTCTAACTCTTTCTCATTAACATCTTTAAAATAAAATTCAGCAAATTTTTTGCAACATTGTCTCAACTCTTCAGGATTTAGAGTTTTCAAACGAAAAAATAAATCAAATCGTTTACTGATATTCTTATACGAACATAATCGCTGTTTTAAATTAACGCTGAGGGTATCAATTATGGAAAGAAAGGTTTCTATTTTAAATTTCTCTTTTCCATTCAGTTGGGCTGACGGCGCAGAGCCATCAAAAAAACACTGGCAAGAACTCCTGGGTTTTGTTCTTTGAATCAAAGGGGAATGCCCACCGTCCATAGACAGTTCGGCCTCGAGTGCACACATTTTAAAGTATATGGATAGGATAATATGCAATTTAAACAATTAACTGGACAAGTAATTGGTTTACAAAAATGTTAGGGTTTTTAAGATAAAATAGTTTTTAATCTTGACTAACGTAATTGCTTTCTATCATTGGATATTTAAGTTAGGGTTAAAATAATTGTCGGAATCCATTATATATGCTTATTTTATGGATAAAATAACAAATCCGCAAGAATTAAACTCAGTAAGGCAACCGCAAACAATGAAAGTAGATTCTGTAGATTTTTGTGATTTGACACTTGACTGTGTCTTGACTTGACAGCCGGCCAGCGTAACTCAATGTTGCCACATTAGCAAAACAAAAAAGTCGATATCGACTTTTATTCGAATCATAATTTAATACAAAATTATAATCACTACTAAAACCCCACTGAAGATAAGCATGTTTTTGTCATATTTGATCTTTATTGTGCTAAACATGAATTGAATTATTATTAAAATGTGTGGTAGCGTTTTTGTTATAATCCTATGTATTCATTATTATAATATCAACTATTAAATAGTTTGTCCTTTTAATATCAAAAGTAAAAACATAACACCGTATATGTTATAACAGATCGTAGAACAAGCATTACGGATGTGTTTTTTTTTAAATCCATGAAAACATGATCGATTATTTCGTGAACGAAATTGATAAGTATTGGCAACACTGCTGCTTTATCCACAACCGTGAATGTCATTTATCGTTTCAGTACTTTTTATTATTGCAAAAATATTGCAAACTTGTTCGGATAAATGAATAACTTGTTAAATAAATAGAAATTACGACGTTTTTTTTACTTATACGTAAGTTATTGTGCCTTTAGGGCCGAAAACGGGCATCCCCCTTATTGTGCCTTTAGGGCCGAAAACGGGCATCCCCCTTTATCCCTGAGGTTAATAATAAATCATCAAGTGAAGTAAACATATTAGTTGCAACGTCCAGTATTATTGTTTCTTTCTGAAGATAATTAGTTATTTGTCTATTCTTTCCAATATACAGTTCAAAATTTCCGTTAGTAAAATATATTCTAGTTTTACCATTTTTCTGGACAGACTAAGGGCTTCTTCTCTAGTTTCTCGTGCCCGATCTATATCTTTTGCGATGGATATCAAACTTCTGTAACTTGTTCAACCTAAATGTTCTGTCAATATATTCCATTGACGAGTAGAGCCCGAAAAAAAATTGAACACTTTCTGAACCACTTCAAAAAACTTTGTTGCCTCCGATACACACCCAGCAGCACGTACACCTACTAAGTTTAATGAATGTCCCGCACATGGTACAAAGGTGGCGTTTTTATGTAAAATATACGGAAGTAATAATAAAAAAGTCTTTTCTCAACAAAAAAACTATCAGATCAAAAATTCCATTGTTTTATTAAAACTTGTAAATAAATAAAATATGTACCTATTATTAGCATTTATATTCCTAACTAATTTGGCATAAATTATTCTTGGACATCGATATTCAAACCAGGGCCAAACTTGTATGGGATTCCATTCCACCATCTCCTTAAATATAAAGTCAAACACATTTTGTTTCAATTTTCTATGTACTTTCTCAATTAAATTAATTGGTTAATTCAAACTTGGAGCTTCATGCTTCGCTTCGTTCGCTCAATTTAAATGGAGCGAGGCACACTGATGATTATACATTTAAACTTATCTAAGCATGCTGAAGTCGGAAAGCCTTATTTTTGGGCGAGACTAGAATAGCTTCGCGCAAGTAAAAGCTAGTAAGTTGGTATTGTAGTCAGTAATTTAGGTTCGATTTCTTCGAATTATATTGGTCATGAATATTGGTTATCGTTTGGTGATCTGACAGGAACTAGGACCTTTTTATTTTATCTGAGGGGGGCCCCTATCGATCGCGGGGCCCTGGGCACTTGCACAAAGTGCCCACTGGGAAAGAGGGGTCTGATCTTGTCTACAATTTAAGAAGTGTAATCGAGACCAGATTTCTGTCTTATCACAGAAAACCTGCAATACCTTTCCGTATCCTTTTTATTGCAACATTCGTATAAAAATAAACATCCATGAGACAAGTGTTTGCGTCGCAACTTGTAAAGAATTGTTGGATATATTTAACACACAGGAGCCATTAGTAATATCTATCACGAATTTGTACACAACTAGCTTTTGTCCGTGACTTCGCCCGCGTATTGGTCAATAAGTATACTACGGGAATGTACTTGTGCGTTTCGATGGCCGGCCACGGCGATGTAAAAAAAAACTATGCCAGGATTTTGTAAAAAAAAAAAAAAAAAGTTGATTCCCAAAACCACAAATTCGTCAAACTTATGGTTAAAAAGGCAAGAAGTAAATAACAGATTGAATTTGTAAAAAAAAAATAGAAAGAATCCTAGGTATTTTCATATTTTTATTTACACTTTGACATTGATGGATGCAATGACATTTACTTTGTAAAGGATTATACAATTTTATTATTGTGAATGTGAAGACATTGTGGATTTGTTGTTTTTTTAATGCATTTGTTTTTAAATTATTAATTTTAATCATGGTCTGGCAGTTTGAGTAATTTATGCGGCCTATCCAAATGTCCTTTCTTTGATAATGTTCGTCGAATCGTTTAGCTCCTTTAGTTCGTAGTAGTGTTGAGCTGCATGACAACTGACAAATGCGTGCACTGACTGGACAGGTCCACTCATTCTGTGTGTTTCTTTCCTCAAAAGACCATTTCAGACATCAATACACATGGTCTTCACATGACCTGACCAAGATTATGTCTGGACTTTAAAAGAGACTGTGACCTCTGAGTTTGTTTCGGCGTTTCTTCTCGGAGTAGTCAGATAGGAAACGCCGATCTCACCTAGTTTTTAAAATATGATTGACGTGTATAAGTGTTTGTACAAACCTATTTATAGGAAATAAATCATTTATCATTTAGGTTTTATATTTTAGGAGCTGTAAGACTAAAACAACATAGTACTATTAATAACATTTTAATGGCGCAGCCACAGTTCCTGAAATATAAACGTAGGATTTTTTTGTTGTATTTTTACATATTTTGACAAATTCAAATCTGCGTTTTACAAAAAAACTTCAAACGTCTGCGAAAACTTTTCAGCGAGATATCGGCGATAACTTGTTTTTCACCGTTTTAATGGCGCGGCCATGGGGTTTTAGTCTTACAGCTCCTGAAAATAAACAGAGGTTTTTTTCTATGTCTAAAATTTTTTACTAATTAAATCTGTTATTTTCGAAAATTTCAGGTCTCTGCCACGCTTAGTTTTTAAGATCTACGTGACCGCGCTGTTTTCCGCGTTTCAACAGCGCGGCCACGTTCAAACTATAATAATAATAAATAAATTGTTTATTTTTGTACACTTAAAAAGAACATTCATAAGTACAAGGATTAAAAAACAATTGTACATCAGAGTCACATTAAATGGAGAACTGCTGCCTCCTAAACTAGGCCAGAAGCCTGTGTTTTAGGAGCCAAAGTTCCTCCAGGTCTAATGGCATACAACTGGTATGTCATGCAAGTACTTCAGAAACAATAACTTAAGATAAACAAACAATGCCTTATTAAAACACAGTATTAGTTAAAATTAGGAGACAATTGTAATAAGATTCTCTGTATCGTCACACGTTAACTTCTGCAACCAATTTGTAATTTTTGTTTTAACTGCGTGTTTAGACAAGGAGTATATGGGGAGAAGTTTATTTATTTTATTATACAGTTGAGAGTTAGTTGTCGCATACTGTCGGCTGGCAAACTTTGACCGGCATTGGACTAAATCGCCCACGGGAGTGCCTTTGCGTCTTTTCAGCTTTTCAAGATCCAGATGTAGCGTAGAGTGTTTTCGCAGCACAGCGCGGAGCACAAAAAGTTGTCTTACAGTCAATACTTTGGCTTCTGAATAAAGCTCATAGGTCGAAAAGTCCCTGCACTTAAAGTGCATGACTTTCAAGATCGCCCTTTGAGCTCTCTCAACTTTAAGTAAGGAGGTTTTGTAGGTTCCGCCCCAAACCGGGATACAGTACAAAATAATTGACTGGCAAAGGCTCTGGTAAACTATCAAAGCTAGTTCGAGATCCGCAGAGTGCCAAAACTACTAAACTTGCGTTGTAACGGGGCCTCCGTTCTTAGCGGAGGCGGAGGCGGATGCGGAGGAGAAGAGGTTCGCCTCTGCGGATGCGGAGGTTAAGGGAGGCGGAGGCGGAGGTGAAATTTGAAATGGAAAAAAGCAAAATTATCATCTATTTCTACAAAAAACTGCCAAGTCTCACATGTTTTCGGCTTCATCATTCGATATAAATAAAAATGACTATCAGTTATGCAATAAATCACTTAAAACAATCACCGCTCAATTACAACTACACGGTACCGAACGATTGGACAAGTTGATTCCTGTCATTCATTCACGCCCCCACCACCGCTCGCCCGTGTTCCCGCGGCACAAGAAAAATCTTGTAGAGATGGGTAGTACACTCTTTTAAAATGAGGATCGTGCGAGGCACTGCTTTTACAAAGTGTGCTAGCACAATCTGCTACCACGAATGAGGCGAGACTGCGGTGGCCTCACTGACACACTCACAGCAAGCAGTGAGTGTGTCAGTGAGTAGCGGCGCGAGTCGCGAGTGTGATGTGTGGTGGTATAGTGACGACAACAAGACACGGCACTCATACTCCATACAGTTGGCTTGGCTGGCATTCGCTATGAGCCGGTGAGGCGGTGACTATATTATTTCAATGTTAAAATCCTTTTTAAACTTTCGTTTCGATTCACCCCTGCATCCCTATTCACCCCGTTTTACCCGGTAGCTACAACTGTGCAACACTAAAATCTTGACCATTTCACTGGCAAACACGCAGCCGAGCGGCCGCGACGCACAGCTTCGCTCCTTGCGCTTTGTATGTAATCGTAAATAAAACTCCGCATAAATTTTGCGGAGGCGGAGGTTCAAATCTTTGCGGAAGTTCCGTATTAACGGAGGCAGAGTTCCGTTACAACCCTAGTTCAAACCCATGAAACTTTTTAACCATAACTTTGACAAATGCATGGTTTTGGGGATCACTTTTACAATTTTTCACAAAACCTTTGCATAGTTTTTTTTATATGGCCGTGGCCGCGCTATCGAAACGCACATGAATGTGCTACCGGGATAAAAAGTATCCTATGTCCTATCTCAGGCCATGGTTTTCCGTGTGCCAAATTTCATCCGAATCCTGAAAAGGTTTGTAGCAAGCAGTCAGTCAGTTATGGTAGTATGGATAAATCAAAAATCCATGGTAATTTCGAGATTTTTTCTTTGTATCGAGAAAATGTATGATTCTTTACCTACCGTTTTGTTTTTGTTTCAGATTCGTTCAATATTACAGATGGAACGTAGCATCACAATATGAGCCTTTGGCTTCAGCTTAATACAGCTTAGGACTTGGGTCCCGAAGCTGTGTTAAAGGGTGTATTATTATGATATCTAGTGACATGGGTGGGTTCGACTTTAGTACCTACCTAATTGTATGAGAAGACTGAATATGTCACAGGATATTCAAAATCAATACAATACTAATAAGTAGTGCTATTCTGTAAACCGAATTGACGCTATTGACAGCTCACTTTAGGCTCACATCACGTAAGTTTTCACGGTGAGATTTTTGCAGAATAGCGCTACTGATATAACGGAATCTTTGGTATTGTAGGTATACGTACTTATAAGTAATTGAGTCGACTATATTTTATCAAAGGTCCTCACAGCCATCTGTCTTTTTGCAAGTTCTGGTAGTCTTGATAGAAAAAAGGAAAATTATATTCTAAATGGAATATGTGGCCAAAGTACTAGTTTTCTACACTCACAAATTGTCGCCTTTGACAAAGCCGAAGCAAACTCAACTAAGTATACCTACTCAAGGAAGTTAAAATGTTTTGAAATTTAACAAAACGTAGTTAAAATCTATGTAATGTGATATGTAGTTGTAAGATTTGTTACAAACAGTACGTAATAATCATAAGATTCAGATAGGTACCTTTATTTTATATAAAATAGAACATAAGGATATAATCATTTTGGTCAATATATTTTGTTTATATATACAGGGTGTCAGGTACAACATTGTTACCATGAATTCACCTGATACCAATATAATTGGTATCAGGTATGTACCCATAGTTTTATGCTTGACTTACAAATAGTGACGTCAGGTTTATAGGTTATTCATGTCCGTTTCAACCACGGAATAGTAAAAAAGAGTGGAAGTGCCCTTAAACTAGCTTAGTACGGGAACCAGTGTCGCCAAACTCACACATTTACAAATTAAAATGTATACACAGATAACCATGATATAATTGACTAGAAATCATAAATGCAACTTTGGCGAAAATATAATTTATTGTTTTTTAAAATTACGTCTTATTACAACCCCTGAATGTTGTTATTATTTTACATGTCAAAATCAATAAGGATATTTTTCCAACTCAATAAAATTCGAGCTATCCACAACGAGTTCAACTACTCAAAGCTAGAGGACGCTGTAACCAAATTTAGCACGCTAACGTCTTTGAAATAGATGTCATATTCACATACAATTGTCATCTATGTTTCTACCCAGATAGAGATGTGGACAAGATTTCGAAAATTTAATGTCGATGTTTGTACAATTTATAATCTTCAAAAAATTAAAAAAAAAGTATCTGTAGCCTTTTTTTGACATTTAAATAATTTTCTGCATCATAATGTTCTCGAACTTGATTTAGTCGGCATCCAGTTTTGTCTTCGCGTAGCTTCTATCAATTTCTTCTTGGAAAACTGAAATACTTACATATTTTATTATTATTAAATACTTATTTTGAGGCCTACGTCTAGCCGCGAATGAATGAATGATTGATTTATTCGCCAGAATATAGGTACATACATATGTCATGAAGTTATGGTTTCACTCAATTCGACTTTTAATAATATACCTATTCCATCGATACCGAACAATGGATTTGCTGTATTTGTGTCCCATCCCTAAATGAGTAGCGTCGAAATTTCTAGAATTTATGCGATGATAATATTCAAGACAGCAAGCAAGTTGATTTAGACTTTAAGGAATGGACACAAGATAGTTTTTAGTTCGCATCAACGTAATAAATATGTATTTTTCAATAAAAAATCAATTTTAATGAAATATTTCATAGTTTTATACTTACCGGTGATAGGACATACCTCTGTGAGGTACATTTTTTGTCCTGCTATCATTTTTGCACGTAAAAATTGCACAATTGGGCAAGTTCATAATATTTTTCGGTTTGTTCGAGACGTCGTAACACAGCGAGTAGCAAATGGTGACTGAGCCGGTGTTGCGAACCAGCGCATAATTGTGACACACGCGCGATAGCTGTGTGGCACTTCAACTCTATTTTAATATTTCGTGGTTTCAACCGCGCGGCCAACTTATAAAATTTTATGAAACTGCCAGGAATTAGTGGTAATTTGTTACTTACTATAAACACCTTTTCCTGAATTTGTCGCAAAAACTAAGACGCTGTGAGCAAAAATAGTTGGCCGCTCGAACCGCCACTTGCCGTAGTCATCGCCTCTGAGTACACAGAAACTAAATTATGCAGATGCGAATTATGCATCGAAAGAAAGGGCTTCATTTGTTGTATTTGTAGAAAAATAAACAAAAAGAAGGCTATATTTAGTTTCCAGGTTATGGGTAGGTAGGTATCTTACCTTAAATATCAAATTAATAAAGGCCTTATATAGGACAATTAGTTGCTAATTTCTTGCAGCGAATAAACAAGGAAAATACTAGAAAATAGTTTCAATAATTTTGTTTTTTGTCTAAAATCGACAAAAAACAAAATTATTGAAACTATTTCGACGTTGGCCGCTCGGATGGAAATATGCCAAAAATACATTGGCGTTTTATAGGACTAACTGACAGGTAACGTAAGCTAGTTAGGAAAAATGTGGCGAAAAAACGGTTAAATTCATAATTTAGGAGATATTCACAAAAATATAGTAGTAAGAAACTGTAATAGAGTAGGGTGACCATGAATTTTCAGAATGAAGTGAGACTGGAATTATCGATAGTCACATATAAATTTTCATGGCGAGTGCTTACACTTTAGGGCATCCTATAGCATACCTACTTTATAAAAGTCAATGTCACAAATCGGTTAAAATTTATTTATGCAAAATTAACACAAAGGCAAAAAAACTAGTAATTAAATTTAACAAGATAAATACAAAATCTTTATAAACTAACGTAACATTTATAAATTACCTGACAAGAATTTATGACAGAATGTAGACATATTTTCTTACAGGTACCTATTTCAACTTTAAAAGAACTGTCGTAGTAACAAAATGTGTATTTTGATATAAAAAAAATGACTGGCCTATTTTTGTGCCTGGTATAAATTCTAAAGCACCCAACTAAGAAATAATAATCGGTAGCAGTTCAGTAAGTAAAACTGGGTATGCAGCTCGGTTTAAATCAAATGTTATGATCTCGCATAGCTTAAGTTCACCTTTTAACCGTGTGTCACATTTTTGACAGATTGTGTTAATTTTTTCAGTAAGCTTGTTATTCCAAATAACTTCAAAACAATTTCAATTGTATGTAATTAGAATTTGTACAGGTTTTCATCATTGAGCAGTTGTAAAATATTTTACAATTTTTTTTCAACTAAATGACCAAAATTGCAACTGCAGTTTGCCTTTAGTCAGTTTAGCAAATTTGACATTAGTTTCACACTATTGACTTTGGCAGGTAGAGCTTGAAATGTTTTAGGCTGCGTTCAGAAATTCATGATACTAACAAAAAGTTTCACTGCCCCTCGATTGAAAATCTGTCATAGATTAAAATTGTCACAACGTTAATGGTAAGATTTGTTTCATAGTGTGTGTAGCCTTTCACCAGACAATGCCTTGGTTAGTACATCTACCACATTGTTATGAGTAGAGACATAGGTATTCAACATTAATTTTCTACTAATAATATCTTTAAAAAAAATGGTGTATTATATCAATGTGCTGGGCACGTTTGCTATTTAAAAAAAAATGATATTTGAATGGTTTGTGAATGCCATATGACCTTTTACTGCATTTAAAGCAACAGTAAAAACGTCTCTACACCTTCCCTTTTCTTTAAATTTTAAGCTCTGCATCTAAGTCTAGATTTGACAAAATTTACAGTATGCTCGTTTTCAATACTCATGGTTTCTAAAGTTGTTATCACTGTGTTATTGAGTAGTGAGTATTCCTCAGGTAATGAGGAATAAATGTGTCAATTTGTCGCCGTCTTCCATTAGTGTTTCGCAATTGGGGTGCTGGCTCGCAAAAACTGTGTCGAGCCTATCACAATGATTTTCAATTAGCTTGTCAATCTAGTTCCCTGAATTTACTTCAAAGCTCGCAGACGCTTCGTTGGCCGCTGCTCGAGACGTTATTGTCAAGTTTTCATTAAAACTAAAGCATGCTTTGTTTAGTAATGGTCCCTAGTCGCCGTCGACGCGGCGATTCCGTGCTCTGTATAATTAAAATAAATATGTACGTTAAAATGTGTGTGATGTGATCACATTATATGTTATGAGGAAAATTAAACCAGTGCCTTCTTAACGAATCTTTTTTATTATTAATGTCTTACATATAATGAGAAGTACTCCCCTTGTACACAAAATGTGTGATTATGTAAACAGGGCTGAAAGTACTGGCTACGAAAAGGTCAGACACTCAATTTCGTGCATGTACTTGCTGGATAACAAAATGGTTTTATCCAACTGAAACGTTTTTTTTATGGCATTGGATGTATGAAAGTGAGTACTTAGGTCTACTTATAATAATAATCATCACAGATTATAAATTTACCTTTCTAAGTATTAAGTTCGGTCTTTGTACAGAAAATAAAGTTTTTAAGGCGATTTGCTCGCCTAAACACTTTCAGTGTATTAAACAATGATTTTAATTTAAGTATTTTTAATGCCTTTTGTACATTTATACGAGATTCAAGAATTGTACATTTTTTATTCAACTACGTCCAATTGCAATTTAAAACTTTTTTGAAGTCATGAATCTCGAAATAATATAAACTGGAAGTTGTCTTATACAATATTAAGATATAACTATGAAATGTAATCTATTTACTTTAAAATTTAAAGTGAGCAACTTTACAAATAACATCACAGATTTGCCAGTTACAGGGTAATTTTGTTCATATATTTCGACTTGGTAGCTACCTAAACTTAGGTATGGAAGCAGTACACAAACAAAAACATTAAACAAATAGGTACTTAAAATCTATAAAAATAGTAATGAAAACAAACATAATATGTATTTAAAGAATAAAATGAAGAATCATAACATAGGTACAACAAGATGATGATTGTATTCTGTTAATATCAGCAATGGAACTTATGCAAAATGTTTCAAATAATCAAGAGGAACTTAAAATTAATCGAACACTTAAAATACTTGTCAAACAGTTTACAGTCTTATAACAATGAGGCTTGTTAAACTAAGCTGTGTGTGTGTTACTATTCCTAGCACTGGGAACAAATTCGGTTTAACCATGCGTTTGGAGTCGCAATGGAGTTGTCGCATAAGCACCACTGTCTACACACGCACCACCACGTTGCACAAAAAAAAAATCAAACATACTTTCACTGGTTCACTCGCGAACTGGCGAGGGTAATTTCAAGAAGTTCCTTAATTCTACCATTCTTCTTCAGGCTCCAGGCCTTTATCTACTGCGGCTGAAGCACTATTGAAATCCTGGCGAGCAAAAGTCATGTTGTTATATAATTGTAATTGAGACAACAACTGTTATTTTATAAAGTTTTAGAATGCTACAAGCTACATTCCTTATCAATTTTACTTTCGATCACTTACATATTCATCTCTCTTTTGTTTGCGTGAACAATAAGGCAAGAATTGAAGTAAATGGTTACTTAAACAACTAACAATAATTTGTTTTCAACAAACATCTTGTCAAAAGGTTATGTCGAATTAAAAGTGAGCCTGAAACATTACTTACTCTTATATCACTGCCGCCGTATTTGTTGCCCTTATATGAGGCAGTACCACCTCCTTGCAAGAAGTCGGGAACAGTTTGATCTGCCTGTTTTAGGATCTTCGCCAAATCAGCCACGAGTCCCATGTCCTGCACAATAACATAACGTAAGTACATTATACAGGTATTTAGTATAGAAAAACTTTAAATCTGTTAGAGAGAAACATTGCTCTTATCATAAACAACCTGAATTTCTATTATAAAGAAATGACGCATTTGATGGACTTCATTGGTGTGCTATCCTTAGGATACCATAATTCTCGTGGGTTCTGGATACGGCAGTGGCCCAACCAAAACTAAGACCATTAAACAAATTGTGACACACGTAATTAAATATTTAGTAATATTAAAATGAATTTTATTACCTCTGAAATAAAAAAACTAGTGGACTTACTTGATCGGCATCAAAGAAAGATACGGCCTTTCCTCGGTTGCCCACGCGACCGGTCCTGCCGATCCTGTGCACGTACTCATCTATACTCTTTGGAAGATCGTAGTTGACGACAATGTCGACGTTTTTTATATCTGTTTTACAAAATAATAACATGTGAGACTAGCGTTGTATGCGGATTATTGAGACGGGGCAGGCTTCTCTTTGAATTATTGCTAAGTGCATTCACAGATTTTGGAAAAATGTTAGTTAGCTAGAAAAACTAAATTACTCACAATTATTATTATGACACCAACCAATAAAGTTTCCCGTACCGTTAAAGTAAGTACTTTACTTTCTTTAAAAGAAAAATATATAGTCACGGTCATAAATCTTGGAGTTTAGTCCTTTAAAAAGTAGTTAAACATTTCTTTTAATTTTCGTAAGATTTGAATTGATAATGGACAAAATGAAAATGTTTCGAGTTGTTGATATTTACTGTTGCTTTTTGATGGGATTAAAACTTCGAAATTACCTAGTCCTCTGGCAGCTACAGCGGTGGCCACAAGGATACAATGCCGACCACTCTTGAAGTTGTCGAGGGCCTCCTCACGTTCGCGCTGCATGCGGTCACCGTGGATAGATGACGTCATCATCTGTTGCTCTGATAACATAGCCGCAATGAAGTCAGCGTTGCGCTTCGTCTCCACAAATACCAAGACGCGCTTACGATCTGAAATTGTAGAAATTACGAATCTTTTAGCTTGTATGGTCAACATTTTTATTTATTTATATTTCTACAATCACTGCTATCATTACAGGAATATTCCTAATGCGGTAGCGTGGTCCTTATTATACTATCTTAAATAACATAAAACATACAATATTATTTTTGTGAATTCATTCAGAGAGCAGGAAAATAAATCGATTATGTCAGCAGTGTCATTAAGTGCGTGCAAGGCGCGCGTAACATACCGTCATGGACTATCAACATTTTATGAATCGTTTAATGTACCATATCGTAGTGAATATACACATAACTTACCATTCTCTTCAATTAATTTCTTCAGTGTTGTTTGCTTTTCATACTTAGTAACTTGGTGGAATATTTGTTCTACGTCTGCGCTCGCGCCCCCTACTATACCGACGGCGACAAACAAGTAGTTGTTCAGGAACCTGCCCGCTAGATGTTGGATGTCTTCAGGGAACGTCGCCGAAAACATAAGTGTTTGACGTTCTTTCTGCAGAAGAGAAAACAATATTCATGTCATAGTAATTTGATAGAACAAGTCTAGTTTCGTGCCAAAAACGTTTGATACAAAAAAAGGCCACTTGCACAGAGGTGGCCCAGTGGTAACGGCCGCGACTTACGAGTTGTAGGTAGTAGGTTATATTTTAGACAGGCACTTTACTTTGTGTAAATTATTTCATCACCACTGATCTCAGAACGGTGAAGGAAAACATCGTGAGGAAACCGGCATGTCTTAGAACCAAATAGTCGAAGACATGTGACATATACCAACCAGCCCTGAGCCCGCGTGGTCTCACAGAGGGGAGGCCTGTATCCCAGCAGTGGGAACATAATAGGCTGACTATGTAAATGAATAAATGTAGAGTTTGTAAAGTCGGAGTTATGCAATTAACATCTAAACTCTTATTACGCGTTGCGCCACTAAAAAGTAATACTGGGTTAGTAAACCTGATATTCGCGATGGGCGATGCAGGCAACTAAAGCAATACACGTGCTCGGCGCCCGCGCTGCGGCTCTGGTCTCTTTTGATCATTCATAAAAGCCACATCTAAGCGCGCCGCCATGACCTCGCCCGCTTCAATGAAAGTAGTTTCTAGGTAGTATTTTCGTAGAAACTAGCGTAATGGATGTTACAAAATATGAAAGAGCCAGTATTTTTATGTGTGTTTAGTAATATTCAATTTTTAAAATTAGTTGCTTAGATAAAAAATTCTTTTTCATTTCTATAGCTTCTGTTCGACCTATAGATGCCCCTCTTCAAATATTTCGTGAATGAATGTATACAACTTATATATTTTTTTCTATAACAATGTTTCGTTTGTAGCAATACAAGTTTTGACTTGCCGGTGACGCGACGTCATACAACTTTACGTAACCTAATGTTTTGACTTTGACGTGATTGACGTGTGTGCATGAACCTTTAATCGTATTGAATGCGGTTTCCACAGATTTACTTTATTGATTGACGAAAACGTTAAGGAGAAAAGTGTTTTGTTTTTTGTAATTTTGTATTTATTTTTAAACGAGATAATGAATTTAATGCCTGCTGATATAGTAACGAATTTTTACGTACTACAACGTCCAACAATAATCTCGCAAGATACGTAGTATAATCCACGAACGCGTAAGTGGATCTTTTTTTATTAATCCTGAGCACAGCATAGTGTTAATATGGACAGTACGGAAACTACGCTTATTTGTCGAAATAATAACCTACGTTCTATTGGAGCGTTTAGGGATGTCACTCATAATGTTTGTAAAAGTGTTTTTTGGAACGAAGTTCTTTAACGTGGCTTGCGGCAGGAGCAAACTGTTAGAAAGTCTGCAATTTTTTTTGTACCACCCCAGTTGATGAAACTAGGTGCTGATGTGAAGTCAAAATGTAAATACAAGATGGCAGCTTCACATTTTTCATCAACTGTGTAGTTTTTATGGTTTTCGAGGGTGCTAAAACCGATAGTGAGGTCAAAATGTAATTCCAAGATGGCGGCAGAACCATACCTTTATTTTTGTCGCCTTCGGGTTGACTCCCTGATCCGCATCCTGGTCAGCTTGATGTTACAAAATACACAATTTTGGAGACATTGTCTCCTCTCTTTCATTTTATAGATATGAAGAAACAGTTTTTGAACGAAAAGTTGGGAAACAGTCGCTCATCCCACCCTGAAACCTGTATTGAACCCTATACCGGATAGCCGACTTCATAACCATTTCAATGACATAGGTTTTTAGAGTTTTGATATTATTATAATGATAATTTCTGGGATTTCGGAATTATGGTCAACGTGGAGAAATCGCGCGATTTTGGTTAGACAACTGTTCAGGGGCAGCGCGTACCTAAGAGTTTATATACCAGACATAGCTTCGAAGGCAAATGCCTGAAATATAAGGAACAATCTCACCAGGTTAGCTAGCTCGGGGACGTCTCCGTGCTCAACCGCAGGCTGGAAATCAGGAACGCACGTATTTCACTTTTGCACCGTTTCAAATTATTTTGATTTGTGACACACAACAAGCAAATAAAACAGCATTAAAAAAAAACGCGCACCGCTTACCAAATGTTGATCAAGAAACCACGAGAGTGGAGACGACGTCCATCTCGCCCGACGGCGACGGTTCGAATCATAGTGAACATTGTAATCAAAATGAATGATTAAATTAATTAGATACCCAAAAGCAAATTACAATAAACAACACACATGCATGACCAATAACAACTTAGGTATCCATAGACCAGTTTAATATCTTTGATAGAACTCTCGGGTTTCTCTTGTTGTGATATAATAGCATTTGATCATTTTTATTATTATTGTGAAGACGTAGAACGTAAGCGGCAACATAAGCCAAATTAAGAACCCTTCTTATTACATAGCTCAATAAACTTTCATTATATTAAATTACAAATATCTTTGTAACAAAGCCTTTCTTAGATTTGGTTTGTAAAAGCTATAGAAACGTTTGCCGATGGATAATGTGAAGAATAGATAATGTTTAGTACCTGCTATTTAAACAACACTGGCAGAATGTTTTATAACATCATCAACATACACCAAGTGGATTAAATACGTATTATTGAAGCTAACTCAGAAACTACAAAAGCATATTTATGGAAAACACAAACATCTATGGCAACAGCCCGCGAGCTTCCTTTACCAAACATAAAAGTCACATCACATAAATTGATTGGCACAGTAATCACGGCAAAATTGGGGGTACTTATATGAAAAGAAAAACCTCCTTCTTTTGAAGTCTGTAAAAAGTGTAACACTTACAAGTGGCACCATGGTAGGGTGTTCCATCATCTTCTCAACGCTAGGAATGAATCCCATGTCTAGCATGCGGTCCGCCTCGTCGAGTACCACGAACCGGATGCTGTCGAACGACACGCGGCTGCGGTCCACGAAGTCATGCAGACGACCCGGCGTCGCCACCAGGATGTGACATCCTCTCTATAAAACACAATAGCACAGATAATATTATACTACATTCACTCATTGATTTACACTCATTTTTCATTTCTTTGTATGGATCTAAGGCTATTAAGCTGGCTATTTTTCTTCGTCCAAATTTTCGACAGATGGAAGCATCAGCGACTCACTAATTGCCAGAGACCAACGCCATCTAGGAGTCAACCTACTTTCAAAACATTTCGTGCATTTCTTTTAATATTAAGTTTTATGGTTCCGGGTGTAGACAAACATTTTAACAGATTTCTTTTATAACTATGTAAAGTAATAAATAAATAAAAAAGTTGTTTGATATAAATTTGATAACGATAACGTTAGCGTGATGACAGGACAAAGGATGAGTAAAACGCCTATTGCAAAGAGCTCTAAACAAAATGATTAACAGTTGGCTACTTTTATGGGTTCGAATTGAAGTTAAAGGCTTCATTAGTATTTTTTGTTGAAAATATGTGCATTATGAGTGTAAATAGATAAATCTGCGTTTAAGCAAGGAAGTTTTGATTTTTACTAATCATGCTTCGGCAAAAATTCTGCCTTTTATCGTTATTTTCATAATGTTTACCATCCAGCCATCTATAATTTTTTTTCAAGACTAATTATAATTTGTACTGAGTTGAGACCCCATGACAATAGTAACGTCAGACAGATCCAAAGTATTTAGCCTACTAACTACAAGCTCTTGTTTGATAACACTCTAAAAGAAGGCATAGGCACCTCTGCTAGGTCCTCGCTATGGAATGCAATCTCGAGTCGAGATTAGAACTCGAAATGTGCTAAGTCTCGTGTCGAGATGTACACTTAGGGTAATCATTTTTATTTATAAGGAGCCTGCCCACTAAACCGAATCATACCAGGAATGTGTCCGACAATAATAAAACTGTTAAAAAGACCGTTCCGTCACCAACCAAGACCGTAGCGTGCCTCGGAGCGTCAACAATTGTCGTTAAGAATATTTGCCTTAAAAACCACCAATTTATGTCACTATTTCATTGACTTAACGCTAGCAGCATAACTACTGCCCACACCACACTATTCACTATTGGTTTAACTGATAAGTTACAAATAGTGCCAAATAAAACAGCAGTGCACAATTATTTCTATGATATTAAGTTCAGAAGGCTTCAATAAAACCTCTTGTGGGTTGAGCCACTACAAAAAATGTGCTTAACACACCAGCTACTTTCAATGCCAAACAATGTTACATTATTTTTAATTTTAAATAATTTTTACCTATTGTGGTATAGTATTTTTATTATTGGTGCATCGTCTTCACATAAGAAAATATAATTAATTTATACAAAATATTGTTAATCATTTTAAAAGAGTAACGGTGGAGTTTCTTGCCTCTTCTTCTCCATACGAAACTACCTTTTGGAAGGGGCGCCTAGAATCAATTCTATTTAAATGTAAATGTTGACGTTCAAAACTGCCTTTTAGTGCCTATTTGAAAATACAAGTCAGATGGCCTATACATGATAGAATGTCAAGGAGTGTGACAAGCTATCAATAACAAGCAATAGTGTAATAGTCAAAATCGTTTTACCGTTAACCATTCAACTGTAAAACTAAATACCTACATTGAAAACAAACTATTTACCTACTTTCCTGATCAAACACTGGATTGAATGTTATCAATCCGGATTTTCCTTAGATACAATGATGCAACTACATAGTCATTTCATTGTATTTTTTGAGTTTATGCATCATTTAGAAAGATTGTAGGTACTTACAGAAATGTTGTCGCCTTGATGGCGAACGGCTGTCCCTCCGTAAGCAACGGCAATCTTCAAAACAGAACCATACGAGAACTTTCGTGCTTCATTAAATATTTGCAATGTCAGTTCACGGGTTGGTGCAACTATTATAACCTGAAAACACGATTATGTATGAAAAATACATCCAATCAAAAGCACTGAAATGAACAAAATCCCTAAGGCCGTTTTCACAACTGCGATTCGCAATCAGTTGCGAATTAAGAAAACTTTTTTATTAATCGCAACTATTATGGTATGGGTATACAGACCTCCAAGTTACCAGAATCTATGTGCGTTTGATTCTGTAATGGAAGATGTGCTAAAGAAACTTAGTGTTTGTGGTAAGTCAATAATCATATGTGGTGATTTTAATATTAATCCTGACTTTTTACGTTCGAGGGGTTATTAGAAAATAACTCTTAATTCTGTCAGATTATTAAGTCTTTAGGTCATTTGAACTAACCACAGTGAGAGCTTCTTCTGCCATTTGTATAGATAATATTTTTTGTAACTGCAACTACTTACACAAACAAATTGTAAATAAGTTGCCATCTGATCACAGTGGACAAACAGTAACATTTTGCTCCTACATTACTTTACAAAAAAATAAAAAAAGGTTGGGACAATTATATGTAAAAATTTAGAGAAATTAAATAACTCTGTGGCCAGTAAATTATGTAGTCCAAGTTTTAATAATATATGTAACCCAAATGAGTTCTATGCCGAGTTCTTTTCACTATTAATGAAACTTTATTATTATTGACTAAAAGTATTTACACAAAGTTCTTATTTAGTGATTGGGCGACTCCAGGTATTCATAAAAGCAGGGAATTTTTATTTTTAACTTTATGGTATTAATGAATAATACAAGCTTTGGTCAGCTATGTTGCAAAATATTCTAAAACTTTTAAGAATGTGTGCAAAATTGCTATATAAAATAAAACTACCCGGCAAATAATAAATAATGAAACAGGTAGGAAAAACAGCATAATACTGAATTTAATTTAGAGACTGCATATGGCCCCATCAACTCAAGACGCAGAAGTAGCTCAGGAATTTGAAACTTTTTGCTAATATTCCCCTTTAAACTACTGAAGCTTTAAATTCGTCACCCACATTCTCTGCTGCTTTACTTAGAAATAATGTAAAGGCCTGCCCTTTGGAGTTTAGGTTTCAGCATACAAACGCCCAGGATGTTATAAAAGCTTTTAAAGATCTTAATATTAAACCAACAGAGATCTCTGGGGAATGTCTTGTAAGTCTGTAGATCTATCATCGAAACCATTGCGACTTTTAGCAAAGTCAAAGCATAGTATACATACGAAACTACATTTTGGAAGGGGCGCCTAGAATCAATTATATTTCAATGTAAATGTTGACATTCAAAAGTGCCTTTTAGTGCCTATTTGAAATAAATGCTTTGACTTTAATTCGCAACCAGTAGCTTAAAATGTAATTAAAACGAAAAATCGCAATGTCAAAAACTGTATTTTCACTGAATAAAATTAAAGTTATAAAACAATATAACTTTCTTTCTTACCTACAAAATTAATTTATATTTTTCGAAGAGCCTTTTCCACCCTTCTTTGCCCTCATTCAGATTTCATATGGACAAATAATTTCTATGCAGTGCCCCACGCTGATTATTCCGGATTTCAGGTCTTTTATTTCCGAATCGATTGCCGCGTCTATTTCTTCGTATTCTTTTTCTTTTTGATGCTCACTTTTCTTAATGATTTCTAAATTATCGTTTGTTTTAATTTTCACGTCAACAATAATTCCTTCCGTCCTTTTTAACCCATTGCTTATTGAAATATGTTTTTTTTTTTTTTTCTTATTTCTTCACTTCCCACTTACTTCTTTTTTTTTTTAGGTAACCAAGCAAGTCCAACACACCTTGCAACTTGTCTTTTTATTGGCATTGTTGTTATTTGCAGAGCCATAGCTCCTCTCCAGAGGCTTTGGTTAAAATCGTAGTAGCACCATCGAAATAGGATTTCTGGAAACACTTTCTTAATCGCTCGATTACAGCTAATTCAAAGTCCATAGTTATTTTTTCTGGCGACCACGAAGGCAGAGTAGTCTTAATCAAATTGAACACTGTTTCGTAGCTCCTCATTTTCTCACTACATAGACAAAATATTAATGGTTTTATGTCTGGACTACTTTCAGCAAATGCGTGTATTGTGTAAAGTTGTTGGAACCCCTTTGGACTGCTCTTAAAAGCGCCATCAGCAAAAAAGTGACGGTACTTACTTACTTCTTCTCTATTTTAAGTGGAGCAAAATATAAAAATCCTCTCATTATCATCCAAATAGTCAGCAAGAAAATATTCAGATACTTTGAAGGTATAACTATGTCGCCAGGATTTTCAAAACGTAAAATGTACCTTGGTGGCAGGCACCTATAATTTTGTTGTACAGTCCCATTTTAACACTTTGAAATTTCGGTATGGGCTCTTTCAGATGTTGGAGACCGAGTCATTTAATCGCGTAACTGTTTTATCATATTCTTGTTATATATAATCCTTATTATATAATCACAAACTGAGAAGTAGCTGTAATTTTATGAGTTAAAATTAGAGCTACTTCTCCGTTTGTTATTATCAAATTATTTTAGAACGATGATTTTCGCGATGGTGGCTTTACAGCTCGTCTTGTATGCCTTAAATTTTATTACTTCATTCCGCGTATTTAGAGTTAAATTTCCTTTACACACTTTCTCATTGCAACATTTCCTAAATGAATTACCATTTGTATATATATTTTCTACTTCTCTTTCTTAACTGGTGGCCCTGTTCATGTTGGATATTGGGGGAAACACGTTGGAAGAAGGCATACTTACAATTTTTTATTGAAATAGACTTTGAAATACTATAACGATTGCTGTTGTGAAATTACTTACGAAGTGAGTACGTCACGATGAGTGCATTATCAAGATTAGATACCAATTTATTGTCTATGAATATTATTGTAGTGGCCAGTATCCTCTTGAAAGTTCAACAAATCAACAAAATGGAGTGTCAACAAACAGACAAAGAAGGTTGCGAAAAAGGAACAAAAAACTTTTGGCGTAACGTTACCAACAAAAAATCAAAATTCTTAATTCACAACCTGTTGCGAATCGCAGTTGTGTAAACGGCCGGAGGGGATAAATAATTGAAAGTTATTTACTTGTGGTTGAGCACATCCACTTCCTCCAACGATGAGTTCACGTGAGTCTTGCAGCAGGGTGTTTATGATCGGCAGTAGGAAAGCAGCCTGTAATTAAACACAATTTATTTTCAATGTATCATAAGAACCAGACATTGCGAGTAGTACCCATGCCCTGAGGGTTCTGTCACAAAGCTGTGCCTGTGTTATAAATTATAACTACAAATTAACTATTTTAGGACTTTTCCTTTACTTGTGCTGTGAGGCCTTGCTTCGTGCCAAATATCATTACTTAGAATAATATTTTCAATAGGAAGTACCGTACCCTGTAGCTTTTTAATTATTTTCAAGTGTCAAAATTTGCAGCATAAATGGCCGTATTTATTTCCCTCGGCTTTATTTCAGAACGTATATCGTATTTGATAAAAATTTCAACTTGACACATTTCTTAGAAAAAGATTCTTCACAGGCAGACCGACTATGAAGTGCGATTAGGGTTCCGTTTTTCCTATTGAGATATGGAACCCTACAAACAAAGAAAAACATAACTTCAAGAAAACGCATGTGTACAGTATTTAACTAATAACATGGTGACAATATTCACTTAACACTGGAAGGATTATTTTACTGAAGCTATTCAATTCAATGTCTTTATTTCATCAACAATTGGATCATAATTTAAAAAAGTTAAGCTTATCAAATTTATTTACCGTTTTCCCGGATCCAGTTTGTGCGCAACCCATGAGATCCCGGCCGCCCATGATGATTGGAATGGCGTGTTTCTGAATAGGCGTCGGCTTCTTGTACCCAGCCTTCAATATGTTGTCCAGCACATACTTCCGTAGATTAGCAGTCTCGAAGCTATCAATGGCACGTGGTGGATTTTCACCGCTGACCTATTAATTAATATTAAAATTGTGAACATTTGTGAAATGAAGGTAGTTGCATCACTTAAAATCTTAATCTCACTCATCCAATATTTCAAATTCCTAACTATCCCGTGTACCATGTGTAGATAAGATTGTTTCTTTTATTCCCTAAAGACTTGTATTTTAATTAATTAATTGTGACTTAATGATTTTGACCTTTTTTGGAGGGCTAATCCTGAATGTAGAGAACGTATATCAATGGGAAATATACAGTTACACTACAATAAAATGAACGTAAAAATCATTACAATAATTATTACGCCTCATTGGGAAGAAAATAAAAGTACCTACATTTTGTCACTAATTTCATCTTCTATTCTTACCTTTTTTAAAGTTATCTAATTCATATTTTGATGGCCTTGCAACTATTACTATGTAATAACTAACAATACCAGTTGGGCCCCTCCTGTCAAGGTTACAAATTACGCTACTAGACATTCGACCCTGAAGTAAAGGTCAGTTTATTTTAATTTGTTTCTAGACATTCGACCCTGAAGTAAAGGTCAGTTTATTTTAATTTGTTTCGAGTTTTTTTACAAGGAACTTAACAGATCTCAATTTATCATTTATCGGAAGTGAATAAAGATAGAGAGAAGTAAACCACTCACTTTAACAGCAATACAGTCAAACTTGTCAAAGTTTATGCCAGAGCTAATGGTGCTGCTGAAGATCTCTTGTTCATCTTCAGTAGGAGCGGGCGGCACGTACGTGACCGGCGGCTTCTTGGGCTCTCCGTCTTCGCCTAGCTCTACCTGCGGGTCGTCTCCGCACTCGCTCCCGCCGCCGCCGCCCCGCCCGCCGCCGCGTCCTCCGCGCCCGCGCCCGCGTCCACGCTCGCCACGATCCCGCCTATCTTCTCCATCGCCTTAGGAATAAGTGTAAATTGTGGTGTAATCATTATACTCCCTCCCGACCCTTGCTCGAGCCAGCCCGCGCCGCTGAACCTGTAGCTTTAAATTCGTCCCTAAATCACTCAAATCCTGATCCAGCTAGTCCCTTGCTGCCCTTTCCCAGCGACGCCCTAAGCCGAGGTTCGTACCCCAAAGGGGGTGCCCTTAGCGTTGTCGCTTAGTTTTAGTTAGCATTAAGTTTAAGTCCTGGCTGGAGGCCTTAATTTATTAGGGCAACCATAGGCAAGTCCGTCTAAGCAGACGACAACCTCATAGGTTGACCTGCGAGATGCCATTTATAAAAAAAAAATAAAAAAACATTATACTTGCACACAAGCCGCCCGTCATCTCCTTTTCTTTGAACACTCTGCTTTGTAGGAGCCTAGGGGTTTGAGATTTTGTGCACCTGACACTATGTAATCGCGTTTTTAGGTCTAAGGCCCTGCCGATTTTGAATACGTCGAAAACAAGAGTTTCGACTTAGCTGCGTAGTGCATAGTGGTTTGAGAATCAATCTGCCGCAAGCTAAATACTATGCACAATGAAATAGACTGACGAAGAATGAAGATGATGCACTCTATCATCATGTTGCATGTTTCCTATTAGTGTAGTTTCCAATTTCTTTGTCAACGTTTTTCAAATCACAAATGGAGACATTAGTACAACTGTCGCACTAGGTATTGGAATGTTGGCGTGCTTTCAGTAAAAGTGCATAATTTTAGATTGACGACATCCGGGCGCAATGAGCGACACGCAAGTCGTATTTTGCTGCAGCTATTTATTTATTTATTTAATACTTTCGCACAAGCATGTACAGAGGCGGACTTAATGCCTTAGGCATTCTCTACCAGTCAACCTTTGGGTGATGCAGAGACAAACATTGGTAGGTGCAATTTATAAAAAAACATTTAGGAATAAATATTTAAATACAAAGATACCTAAACTATATATATAATACATATATATACCTAATTATAAATAAATATAAACACAATTAACTAAACATAAATAAATGAATATACTAAAACAAAAAAGACAAACAATTAGAAAACTATACCGTTATGATAATACTGCCAGCTTCTTGCGAATGTGCTCACGAACTTTAACTTTAAAGGCTAATCGGTTGGTTGCCATCCTGATTTCTTGGGGGAGTGCATTCCACAGAGAGATAGACTGAACGAAGAAGGAAGAGTGAATGAAGTCTGTGCGGTGAGTGGGACATTGAAGAAGACGATTGTGTGATGAACGAAGATTTCTATTGTGGTTGGCGCAAATGTACTGAAAGTGGGGGGCTAGATAACCAGGGGAAGAGGTAGAGTCAAGAAATGAAAACAAGGTGGTCAGCGCCCTTTGCTCTCTGCGCTGACGTATGGGCAACCACTTTAGAAGCGACCGATGTGCAGAGACATGGTCATATTTACGCAGATTGAAAACGAATCGAATGCAATTATTGAGGAGACGGTCAAGTTTGTCGAGGAGATCTGCATTCAGGTCATAGTAGCACACATCACCATAATCGAGGATGGGGAAAATTAAGGACTGCACAAGCATTGTCTTCGTACTCGATGGTAATAGATTTTTCAATCGGTACAGAGCCCGCAACGTTCCGGTAACCTTCTGGCTTACCCGAGCAACTTGAGTACGCCAGTTCAGGGTATTATCAAGGTGCAAGCCTAAGTCCTTCACGTCAGTGCTAAAAGGAACTATCGTACCATTGAAGAGTACTGGTGGCAATATTGTACCATCCACCTTACTAATGCTACGAGAACTGCCAATGATTATCGCCTGACACTTCGTAGGGTTTACTGCTACACCAAATCTGTCAGCCCAGGTTTTATATGTATAATGGTTATTTAGTGTAGAATGCTTACCGTTTTCATAATCCCTGCCGGGTCCGCCGCCGCGGCCGCCCCTGCCTCCCCGCCCGCGACCACCCCCTCGTCCTCCGCGCCCACGCCGCTCGCCAAACCCATTACTGCCTTTATCATCATCGAGTTCTAAAATTTAAACACATGCCTGTTAAATAATAACTCTTTGCACAATGGACAGTTTCAAGGGGTAACCTAACACCAAGCTGATTGAGTGGTTCAAGTGTCTTATTCTAAAGCATGAAAGTTAAAACCATTCAACATAGAACCTGTTTATGATGCAGATTTCGGCAAGCATTTGAATGAAGAATACTTCTTACAAGGCCAAGGTCATTTTTTAATTTCGTTTTCTCAACTCTTGAAACATAAAAAAAACCTAAGAACTTTGTACCACTTTTTAGTCAAGTGGTAGTGCAAACGGACTACCACTTGACTAAAAAGAAAAAAAAATCAATACAAAAGCTGTCAAACAGTCATTTATTTATCAGGAAACAGTTATCTGATGATTGATAACCAGCCCTTAAGAGTTGGAATGGTGTACTGCTTGAAAAGAAATGTACTAGATGATTTCCAAACAATAATTGATTCTATTGTTAATGAGTAGGTTAGGAGTAACCTACATTTTTAGCATGGGAAGGCCAATTTATTACAAATTGTTACACAAACTTTGCTAACTACCTTTGATAAATCTATTTCTACACCCACAAAACTCCATGAAAACAAACTGATTTAATTGCCGTCTACTACTGGAGCATTGGTCTGTCTGCATTGGAGGGAAGTGAGTGTGGTTTAGTGTAATAGTTATTATTCCAATTTTATGTCCACTACATTCTTAATCCAAAATAACTCCTGATTTTTCTGGTTTCATATTCCATTGAACACACATGTAAAGTGCACCTGTCTGTTAAGATTAGAATATGAACTGAAGCCAAACATGAACATAAAGTCATAAGTACCATTGTCATTAAATGAAGGGAATCCTCTTCCTCTGCTGAGACTGTGTCCTTCATCAACATTTGAATAGTTGTTGGATTGCACCCCCTGTAAAAAAATTATGCACTGCACTTAGAACCCTGGGATATGGACTGGGTGACACAGTAACTGCAAGTCATTGTACAAGGGAATGTCCACAATTTATTGGAACAGTTAGTCCTATAAGGCAAATCTGTGATATGTGGGATTTTAATCATGTTGGACCACCATTCAAGGACGAATGAGTACTAGTACCAGACAAAGATTGTTATGAAGAAATTTGAATAAAGAATCTTACCGCATCTGCTACACAGTCATCCCAGTCATCATCCATTTTTCTGCAAAAAGCAAAACAAATGAGGTAGGTGTTCAAGATAATGATAGCGATTGATAAAGGTCGGTAGTTATGTACTTACATACATAGGTAGTAAAAAAATATACCTTTGGTGGGCTGCTATAAAAAAAGTCTAGATTCAAGAAGATCATTGTTTAGTCATCATTAAATATGGGCAAATTAGAAAACTATGTATCGGTAAGTGTAAACATGTGTACCCTGATGTAGATTACACCACCTACCTACATGACTAAACCCTCACGACTAATATTTTTAATATTCAGACTAAAAATAAACGAACAAATCGATAGGTATGATATCAATACCAAACCCTTAATAATTTCAGTAACGTAATTATAAAGTAAATGTAAAAAGGACACATTTTCTTTTATTACCTACATCAAAGAATTCGTTGGAGTAGGTACTTTTTGAAATTATTGAATTTGAGCAGCACAACTCAATATATCGTCTAGAAAGTAGGAACCAATACGGAAAATACAGGAAAATACTGATTCACATTTGAAGTGCTGTTTATTGTTAAAAAACTATTAATAACTCAATAAAAAAAAATGCTACAACCGGCACCGGCTTTTGTCAACCAATCGCACGTGCATATACCATTCAAACTGAACAAGTTATTATTAGTATGAAGATCAAATAAATTAAAAATCTTACCTATAAAAAGCTTAATCTAACGTCGGTTGCGTAGTATTCTAAGAAGACTTTACAATTTTTTACAATAGGACAAAGACGAGCGCCGCCAATAAAACGTAAAACCCCAGCAATGGCGGAAGAAGATAGAGGGTTGCCAAGCCAAATGCACAGAACACAAATACCCTGACGGGGCCAAATGTTTAAATGAATGTTTTCAGTTCTAAAAAAGAAAAGCACTGTCAATGTTGACAGAACTGATAAAAACAAATACAATACTAGGTCGCAAACTTAAATGCAGTAAGCAACCCGATGATTACATTTTTTTTTGTTGTAAGTTTTATGATATTTTGAAATTAGTGTTATTTGGGTTGCATATTATAGTCAATTGCCTAACTAATTACAGTATCTTTCAAATAAACATGCAGTTCGTTAGAGTACGGTCGCCAAAATATATAAAAATTGCTAAATTCTAGGATACTCCAAATTTGCAAATGCACATATTTTTTTAAAAAGCCTTCAACTTTTGACCCTGCATTCTCTGAAGCCTGCGCGAACCCGGTTGGTTCCAATAATTCGCCAGGGAACGTTTCCTTCCCCGGGAAACAGGCCGTCAGCGGTTCATGCTTGCTCTGTCAATGTCTGACAATACTCTGTGGTCAGCTCCTTTAGGGGTATATTTAGGCCGCATTCCGAGTTAGACCATAATCGCTGACAGCGCTCACATCGATATTTAGTGTTCCGATTCAGATATCACAATGGGGAAGGCAACTGTCAAAATGGCGCTGTCGTAGCTAGTTCCCAACACAAGCTAAAAATACAAGGCGTGATGTGGTTTTATTTTATTTTAGCGAAAGTTGACTCGATGTTGTGTTCCTAGATACTCAGAAATTGGAGTTCGAATTTCTCGTAAGCCCCTAAAATTAGAAGATTGTGCTTTAAAGCTATTCGTACAGATTTTTTTGAGTTCAAATTTATGTCGTGAACATTTTGAGGAAAGTGATTACGAGGAAATATTAATTCTGACACTTTCCATGTCAATTACTTGATTTAAAATACTGAAATCACAGAAAATAACGAAATAGTGAAATCAAATCAAACTCATGAATGAACATAAAATGAAATGAATGAACGAAATGTCAAAATTTTTGTAGGCCGTAGGGACCTAGCTATGGTCACGCCATCTACAATTAGCTTTGCCCGACCTTCCCCATTATGACAGCTGACAATTCGCTCACAGTGATATTTTTAAGGGCATGGTCGGCGATATCGCAAGATTGCGCATGTCATGACATCATCTATGACGATTCACGGTACATTGTTATCGAGCTCACGCTAACTCGGAACGGGTGTAAGCGCGCTCAAATCGATTACATCCCAATTCGGAAAGCATTCTTAGTCTGTGGTGTTCAGGTGTCATGCTGTCAAGCTCACTGAAGCGAATTTTCCCGTAATGACGTGAAAATAGTACAAGTGACCGAACGAAAGGCGAAAATATTCCGAAAAAAATACTACGCCGAATGAAGAATTTTGCTAACGTTATAAATAAACATAACATATTTTCATTTATGAATTTGGTGTTTAATGGGTGCTCTGCAAATTGTGGTATTGACTAAAAAGGATAATTTCTCGTAAAAAATGATGATAGTATAACGATGCATTTATCAAAGTGGGTTTAAGTGTTATCTCAGTTGGCGTCCTCTTGTTTTTATGGTTCAAGTTCACGATGGCAACAGTCGAAGAGACAGTTAAAGTGGCGGTGGTGACCGACCGTACACCTAACATTGTACGATGTTCTAGCACGATAACTGCGGAGGAGTTGTGTGTTATTTTGTGTAAAAAGTATAAAATTCCTCCTCTCACTCGGACGCTGTTCGCGTTACGAGTCAAAGGTAGAGATTATTTTCTCAAAGATAACGCAAAAGTTCTGTCCAGCACCAGAGATTATGAACTAAGAATACGTTTCAAGGTAAAGTATTTGTCAAAATTGTTTATACAATTCATAATCATGAATTTGCTTTGCTACGAAACCACAGTTTATGTTAAATTAATGAATAATTAATGTGTAGTGATACTGTGAGGTCCTTGGTGGCTGTTTAAATATTGTGGATGCATAGCTTTTCAGTAATAAAAATATACATTTTTACTGTTTGGTTATTAAACTTTCTGGCCCTAAAGAAATATATATTATTTATTACCTAAAAGATTGATATTATTGACTTGTTATAAAAAAATAAAGTCCTTTTTATTACATTTTTGTCTTCAACAACCGAGTATTTCTAAATAACAGAATGATAAACTTAAATTTTATGAATTTAACTTCCAAAGTAAGATGTGGTCCCTTTTAAGCCTTACCAATACCAGATACAACAGCTTTTTTTTGTTATGATTGGCTGTTATCTCACTGTCAGCAACACTTCTGAATGAACTCCAACTTAACAACCTTGATGTTGGCTTTAACAAACTCCTAACATTACCAATATCATCATTGTTACACTATTATTGTTTCAAATGAATCAGTATCATATAAAATTCAAATATAAATAAGGCGTTTTCAAAAAAAAAATAGACAGTATGAAACCCAGAATTTATTAATTGCTACTTATGTTATGAATAATTTCAACTACATTGATGGATTTAAACATGAATAAGGGTAAAGAATGTACTGATTGTAGAGATTCTTTACCTTTTCCTTCAGTGGTAAGTTTGGATATAGCTTGACAGTCAGGGTAGACAATGTGGGTTCATTCGCTACTTAATAACTCAACAAAGTATTTATCCTGGACTTAATCATTTTACTAATGTTTTAATCCTTATTAGTCAAAAAGTTACATTAAATGGTTCTTAAACCATGGAATTTCCACAAAAAACCCTCAATTTAACAATTTTTTTTTGTGTTTATTGTTGTCATAATATAGCAAGGAGAAACAGAATTTTAGAGATGTGTCACTAATTGGGTATACAGAGTCAAATTAAATTAGCCAGCAAAACTCCATATATGTGATGGGTATTGAGATGTGTTAACCTAGAACCACAAATAAAAAACTTAATTCAACTAACTACAGCTGACTACAATATCATCTTAATTTGTGAAGCAGCTTTGCTTCGGTTAACTCTTTTCCTTGTTTATTACTTTCCACATGGCTATTTATGATTGTGTAGTGGTATAAGGTTGCTAATTGTTCCACCTAGCCCTTTTCTATCTTTAGAACATTTAATATCAATATCACGTTCAGTCCATACACATATTCCTCTGTTCTCTACTTGGGTGTTTTACACTAGAGCAATTTTTATTTTTTACAAAACAATCTATATTGCCATGTCAACATAAAGGGTAGTCTTGTGCCAAATTTCATGTTTCTAGTTGTATTGTTACACTGTACGCTGATATGTCAGTCAGTCAGTTTCTCCTTACAAAAATTATCAAGAAGTGTTCATAAATTAATTTAGGATATAATTTATATAAAATCTGTATTTTTAGGAGTCTATTATAAATATACACATACAGCGTTTTTTTTTTACTGGGACTGTAGGGAGAAATCCAAATTCATATGTGATGACAGGAAAACTGCCTTTGTCATGAAAATAAAAATTGGCCTTTTTAGTTGTTTTTGTCATGTGTGAGTTGAGCATAATAGTAACAATAATCAACCAATTTTTTTATGGGGTTCCACTCTGCTCCATGTAAGGAGCATTTCATTGTATGGTAAAAAAAAAATGGACAGCTAAAAGTTGGACAAGTTTTATAAAATAATTTTTCATACCTTTTTTCTACAGGTTCCAAGATTAGAACTGTTAATAACCTTGGATGAAACTACTTATGACTACTACTTCCTTCAAGCCAGGAGTGATGTTTACGAAAACAGGATCCCTGAGATTAAGTACCCTGAACACAAGAAAGAAATGCTTGGTCTTGGAATTGCTGACATGTAAGTTACACTATTGTTAAAAATATTGTATTTAAGAGGTTGTAAGGATGTAAAGTAATTTCTTAAAATATGTAGGTAGATGAAAAGAAATGCTTTTTAGGGTTCCGTACCTCGAAAAAAAAAACCTTTTTTTTCACTTTTAGAATCACTTTGTTGTCCATCCGTCTGTCGGTCTGTCTGTCAAGACCCTTTTTCTCAGGAACACGTGGAGGTATCAAGCTGGAATTTATATCAAATACTCAGGTCTACTGTCCCTTGGAGTTGTGGAAAAATCAAACTTCTTAGCCAACGCAATCAAAAGATACAGCCGTTTATGTCGCAAATTTTCGACACTCGCAAGGGAATCAAAACCTACAGGGTACTTCCCGTGAACTCATAATCTTGAAATTTGATACGAAGCAACGTCTTATAGCACAGACAAAGGAAAAATTGCGAAAACGGTACATTTTTAGTTACATCTTAACATAAGAACAGTCTTTTTTGTTATATTATTTATAAATAATAGATGGTTTAATAGCAGTTAAGTTATTAAATTTAATTCAATAATTGAAAAACAAATGGGACTGAGACCCGCTTTCACTAACACTAGGCCATTCATAAATGAATGCTTAAACAGTGCACTTTTGGATTCTCAACTTTCGGCGTTGCAGGCAGAAAATCCAACAGTGCATATTGTTTTTATAAAATAATAACTAGAGACCCAAGTTTGTTTTGTAAAGTTAAAAAAACTTGTAACTTATTATCTCTTTATTGCATTAACATACCATATTAATTACAAGTTATATATTTTTATAAAAAACAAACAAACCATTTAAAAATATAAAAAAGTGGCCCATCGGCATCAGGCACAGAGTCCAAGCTGCCGGTGGTCACGGCAATAGAGAGAGGAACCTCCACACTTTGCGTGCCGTGTCCAGGAGTACTGCTCACTGAATCAAGCACTTGACCCAGCCGCGCAATGCGAGCCTCCTGAGGTGTTGGTTGAGGGTCTCCACTATTCGGTCGGTTCGGTCGGCCATTTACTGTAACAATTATCGGTACAATGATTGCTTAGTCCACGTCACATGTCGACAACCTCGTGTGCTAAGTCAAGATACTTGTTTTTTTTATCTATCTCAGCTTTCACGAGATTCTCGTCATGATGGACAGCGATATCAATAATCATTGCACGGCGCTCTCGTCGATCTATCACCACAATATCAGGATTTGGCTACAATAGTCCTATCAGTGATTATAGATCGATTCCAGTACAATGTGGCGTGATCATTCTCGAGAATTGGATCGGGCCCATACCTGTGGTATGATACTTCCGACTCCACAAGGTTGTACTGCAAGGCAAGTTGAAGGTGGACAATCCTAGCTGACCTTCCAGATAACTTCCCCAAATGATGTTGAAAACTTCATCAAAATCCGTTGCAGAGTTTAGAACAACTATGCGGTCCCACAGACTCGAAAAGAGACTTTAATTTATAATATACTAGCTGTTCACCCTCATAAATCTTGATCCCGTGGGAGTACCGGGATAAAAAGTACTCTATGTGTTAATCCAGTTTATAAACTATCTGTTTGCCAAATTTCATACAAATCCGTTCAGTAGTTTTTGCGTGAAAGAGTAACAACATCCATCCATACTCACAAACTTTCGCGTTTATTATATAAGTAAGATGTGTGTGTGTGTGTGTGTGTGTGTGTGTGTGTGTGTGTGTGTGTGTGTGTGAGTATGTATGTAATTAAATATACTTTAATTTGTATTAACAGTTGTTTCGGTTTATTACATTTGTTGAAAGTGGTTTAGAGAAAGATATGAGTTAGATGTCAAAATCTGCATATTTATAAAATAGCAAACCATGCAAAGAATTTCATGTTTTTAGATTCAGCAGTCTGCTGTGCATTGTCTGTCAGTGAATTTGAGATTTTTGTCAAGTAGATTATGTGATAATTTCATAACATAACATCACGCCTTGATTCCCCGAAGGGTTGGGCAGAGGTGTACCTATAGTACACCCACATTTCGCCAGTTATGTTTAAGTCCCATGTAATAGGGGGCGAGCCTATTGCCATGTACCGGGCACAAATCCAGACTTCGGGCTGCTACTGAGAAATTCCAGATAGAAAAACCCAATAACATGTTGCCCGACCTAGGAATAGAACCCAGGACCACATGCTCAGCAGTAGCAAGTGCGACCACTAGACCAACCAGATTTCATAACAATTACTCATTAAGTATCTATTTAGCAAATTAACACAGAGTGCCACTCAGAGTAGTTCATGTATACACATACATTATTACTGTAGTAGATCATGAATTGTCAAGTATGATTTTATCTTGCATTGACAGAACAATGGACTATAACATCTAATTACTCTGTCTCCGTCTGTGAGACAATAGCCCTCTGGTATAACTGCACAATTAACAAGTGATCTCTTTAATTTACATATTTTAACGTCATATACTATTTACCTCAACACATGTTTTGGTCCATAACAGTGACCTGAAGACAGAAAAAAGCAGACAAGTATGGAGACTTCAAGCTTTGAATAAAATAATAATGTTTGTATCATCTTCATGAAGAAAAAAAAGATTTTTAAAAGTAACTTTATCATGTTTGTTAACCTGTAGTTGTTCATCAAGAATCAAGATTCTGTGTCGCGTGACGTAATTAATCGTCCAGACACAGAATAAAATCTTTATTTATGCCACACAAATATTTATTGCAATGCAGCAATCGAACCCGCGACCATGAACACGGAAAGCAGTTACTTCGTTGCTACGCAATACTGAGTTGCTGGCGTTATTTTCATCTTTGCCTAATAACATGTAAAATTGTTAAATTGGTCAGGGTACCTTCTAAGTTCCAAAATCTCTAGGTACTTGGAAACCTGATGCTAGCTAATCTGCATTGTAAATCTTACAAACCTCAAAGTATGTACCTACAGAGGAACCTCCCATCTACATGATTACATTATTTTTCCTGTTTCTTACACGATCACGAATACTCACTGCAGACGACCTATGTATTATTGTGGTGATTGCATACAGTTACCCTAAACATTAATTATACAAGATTGTGAAGGGGCGCTATTGTCTGTTTGGGGCACGGCGCGCGGCCTGGCTCATGCAATATGTACCAGGTCTTAAGTATTGACAATTAGATACGACGCTTTGTCGTCGCATTTCATAAACCAATTGAGAATTATAAAAAAGGGATGTGTTCAGTTACTTTTCAATTTGTTTCCTTCGTTAAATTAAATGCGGATCCCAACTTATATTCACGTCTCGAATCTCCAAAAAGCGATTTTTTGCATGGCAAATTATGATTACCTACCTATATGTTTTTAATTCAGGACACGTGCTACAGCTGAGGAAAAATTGTCGGTAAATGATGTTGTGAGGGATTACAAAAAATATATACCGAAAGTGATTGTTAGAAGACACGGTCACGTCGCGAAGAAGCATGCTCACGACCAACTCCCTAAACTTTGTTCTGTCGGCCATAACGTAAAGTAAGTAAACCCATTCGATTACAATTTGTAGCAATCTACTGTGTTGCCTTTTTTTTTTTTTTGCCCGTTGACTTTTTATGTTTCTGCTCCTACACAATGCAAACAAAAGCTGGCTTGATTGTATCACTGGTTAGATGTTTGTGTCTGTCTGCATTCAAGCGTCACCCTCCTTTTTTAGTACCTATACATAATAAACTTTAAGAATTTTAGTATATCCAGCGACGATGAAGCCAAAGTTGAAAGTCATGAAAATGTATTATTATAGGTACAGTCAATTCGTTATATGAGAGTCATGACTATTGCTCTTAACCGGACTATATTGGTGTAGTGGCCATCTTACCAATTGTCTTCAATAGGGATGATATCAATTTATACATTTTATCTAAAAAAAAATATTTGTTTCCAAATAGCGCAAACGATGTTATAAAAAGTGTAAAAGCTTAACAAATTGCTAAGTTATAAACGTTTTAAAGTACGTGTTATGACAACTACAGCACTATCGTAGAAGTGACGTCACGACTATGTAACTTCATACTAGTGCCATACATTGTCCGCACCGAGCGACAAGGACGGGAATAATCCCATCCAAAAACTTAAAGCGTGAAGCTTCTTCATATTTACATCGATTTAACAGATTTTTTAAATTATCTCATTTTTATTATGCCTTCTTTGAAATAACATTATTTTTTTGAACATTTTTAATATCAGTTATCATCCCTATTGAGCATGGGGTGAGGCTTGGATAACGCAAGACCTTTTCTAATCCTCTCCCAAACTTTAGACGACCTCTTAAGGCAACACAACAACAAAAACGGCAGCAGCTGTGGACAACTACAGACCTTCGAGATAGTAAATATTAAATAAAATTTCAGCTACATAAAGAACTTATACCTCCAACAACTGTACATAATGGCCCCGAACTATTTGGCGGAGGAGTATGACAATGTTCTGTGGCAGAACGGCAGCGATGTGACACCCGTGAATGTTGTGGTCGCGCCCTTTCATCCGCATCAGCCTGGCATAAGAATCTATAATACTGTAAAAAGAGAAGTAAGTACTTGTCATTTAATGATGCTCTTACACTTGGTCGTCCACCTGAATTGAGATGTCTATGGAGTTCGACCTTACGACCAAGTGTAAAGCCCATTTCGTCAAAAATGCCAGCTTAAGGTGTAATAATGTCGTTTGCTCAAATTCGTCGGGTAGGTAAATCCATTCGGGATGGATTTTATTCTTTAGCTTTATATCTGACTTCCAACTTAATATAATACGCGCTCAGATAGTTAATATTATTAAGTAAATCACTTACATGTTTACAAATCATAAATAACTAAGTATATAATGACGTAATTTCAGTGGACCCACGTTTGCAAAATAGAAGAATTAATTTATATCACAAGGAATGGAGAAAACTCATTAGAAATATCAAGAAGAGGAACCCCCCTGTTCTTTAAGTTTAAATCAGAAGAGCATCTGTCATCATTTATATCCGTTTGTGATGGATATTACAGGTTTGCATACTTTTATTTTTGTTTCTCGCCTGTTTATAGTAGCTAAACCGCTGTTTTGTGGTTTCGAATGAAATTTACAAAAGATTATTTTAATAATAACAATATTCATAGGTACTTAAAAAATATTCCTACAAATAATTAATATAAATGAAGAATTCCTTTGTTATGTCCGTTAAAAATGTAATGATCAAATACTTAACATTATTTATTATGTGAAACAGATTAATGGTCAAATGGACATTTAACCTGTCTAAAGACGACGAAACACCGTCGCTAAAGGAGCTACAAAGAATAAAATGTCACGGCCCCGTCGGGTAAGTACGCTAGTAAAAAGGGGTACATATTTAATGTAATTGCTACGGAGAATTTTGTTTAAAAAAAACTTAACTTTGTAGTGGCGCATTCTCGTATCGAAAGTTGGAAGAAAAACGTGCTAAGAAACACGGTTGTTATATATTGCGGCAGTGCCAGGATGACTACAATGTTTATTATTTGGACGTATGTACAAAAAACAGGTAATTACATAATTTATTTGTTAATTTTATGTCTAACTGTAGCAAAGCTGATTTTAGAATGCCCAAAGTATGAACTTACACGTAAATTGTATTGAATAATCTGTTATCTTGTGAACCGATGAACCGAAATGAGTAAGCAATAAGGGTTGGATTAAGCTAGATCCCGATCCAGACGGTGTCAAATGAAATATGCCTTCCTCATGTGCCGGTGACTAGAAGTTATTGTGCTAAGTTTCTATACTTCAGCACATCATTCACAGTAAAATTTGAATGAAAGGAAAGCCAATTTTGATATACCTACAAGCCACAAATATTGTAGTCGATGCTGTGGAATCATGTTGTAAAACTTTAGTGACACGCAAAACCACTGAATCGGCTCAAATCAAAGTAAACCACTTACGGTTTTATTCCAATAATATCACGCATCATTGCAATGTGACGGTTATCTGATTGCAATAAGGCATTAATATACCTTTTTTGCCTTATTGGACTTTTAGTATATCCCGAGTTTTTTTTCTTTTCTTCTTCTCGCCACTCGTAGAGGCTATAATTTAAAGTTGTAAGTAATAATAGTTTTTTTTTTCTTTGCAGTACAACAGAGACTTATAGAATAGAGTTTAAGGGCCATTGTTACGTGGTCAATAATGAGGAATATTATAGTATCGAGAGGCTAGTCGGATGTCATCAGAACCCAGAAGGCAGGATATTTTTAAATGAATGCATACCGCCTTCAGAATACGGTGAATATTATTAATTAATTTACTTATTGATTCATACAATCATTATTATCATGTTAGCCAATGAACGTCCACTGCTGGACATAGGTTTCTTATTACTGTTTGCTTATAAACATAAAGACGCTATTCTAGCAGTATGCGGCATTGTTCGACTTACAGTCTACTGCACAGAGTATGGTATGACAAATGTTTTTTTCAGCGAACTCACTCAACTTAGGTAAACATTTACGAATGTACTGCACTGAACGTTTACAAAAGTTACGCACAGCTTTGCCGGTGGAAACAGAGACTAACGGATCTGCAACTCAGTACGTGCACTGTTGGAGTTCTGTACAAAATCTGTTGATCGCGATAGGGATGATGACAATGATTTATTTTTAACTGAAAAAAATATATTGTTGTTTCCAAATAGTGTTAACAATGTTATAAGAAGTGTAAAAGCTTAAAAAATTGCCAAGTTATAAATGTTTTAAAATAAGTGTTAGACAAGGACAGCACTATCATAGAAGTGACGTCACGACTATGTAACTTCATACTAGCGCCATACATTGTCCGTACCGCGCGACAAGGACGGGAATAATCCCCTCCAATTTTTTTAAAGCGTGAGCTTCTTCATATTTACATCGATTCCATCATGCCATCTTTGAAATTACATAATTTTTTCGAACATTTTATAATTTGTCATCAACCCTATTTTGGTGGAGTGGCCTGTCATCCCGGAGGATTAGGCAGAGGAGTACCTCATTTCGCCGGATATGTTTAAGTCCCATATAGGCGAGCCTATTGCCATCAACCGGGCGCAAAGTTCCTGTCTACTTATAAATTCCTTATGAAAAACCCAATAACAATGCCAGACCTGTTACTTAGATAACCTACAACTACCTATTACTTAAGTGATAAATGATTTCATTTCTGTAAGTAGGTTTGTACAAACACTTTTACTCGTTAATCATATTTTAAAAACTAGATGAGATCGGCGTTTCCTATCTGACTACTCTGAGAAGAAAGGCCGAAACAAACTCAGTGGTAATCTTATGTAAGGCTTAAAATCGAGTAAGATGTTGTAAAGTGAGACGACCGGGAAGAAGACGGGGTCTTGGCAGCACAACCTTCATGCTATTAGAAAAGCAATGTGATTGTTATCTATCTTTCCTTCATTCATTCGCAATATATCTTTTTTAAATAGATCTTCTTGCGTGTTTATTGTAAAAAGTGTTTGAAAAGAAGTTATATTTTGTGTTTGGCCCAGTACTCCGCAATACTAACACCATTCGCTGACGCAGGCATTACATCCTACCGCAGTGTCTTCGCGGAGGCGATTGGCGGCGGCGATCTCTCGCGTCCGGCCCTGGTCCAGGCCATGGTACGGAGCGAGAGGGAATGGAAAGCCGTCACCTCCTTCTGCGAAGCAATAATGCTCGCGAAGGAGGAGGCGGAGCGCGTGAGGGAGAGAGCCTTGCGCCCTCACGCCCCCACTAGCCGCCGCAGGAGACGCCCTGGGCGTCGGGAGTCGCCTGCAGATTCCCGGCCACCGTAGGCGCGGGCTTGCGGACGGCGAGCAATGGGTAGCTCGCCGTCCGGCAAGGATCAGGCCCGGGTCGACGGCGCGTCGTGTTCCACGCGCGCCTCAAAGAGATGTCAGCACAAAGTCCGAGGTCCGATAGGGCCGACGCCTCAGGGTCGCGGGTAATTCTAAAGAGAAAACCGTGGTCCTGGCACAGGCAACTGAAGGAACACGGGTGGGTTTTAGTCAGTAAAAGTCTGACACGCCCTCCCGCTCCACCCAGAGCGGGAGAAGTCATTTGATGATTTCCCACCCAAAAAAAAAAGCCATTACATCCTCACACTGCATTGTCACAGTGCATGTGACAATATCATAGACATGTGACAGTCATCCATCTCGATTTAAAACTGACAGATTTGATTCTAATCTCGACTAAAATAGTTTTATATCGAGATTTATGACTGAGCATCGCCCTAATATGATGCGGGCCGTAATCAGGGGCATTTTATATTCTATAGCCTGTAGTAGATGATGACGCTGTTGGTGCAAACGTTAATCTTATCCGTCGGTGAATTGAATTATCTTTAACGGAACTGTTCACCCGCGTCCACGATCGCTGGAACATACTTTCATCGGTAGCGTTTTGTATGAAATTAATGAAATGCGATGTAGTATAAATAAAATCTTGTATTCTACATTCAAATCTTTTGTGTGAACAACAATTGTATAATTTGTCAACAGAAACGTTAGCTTGGAATTTTAATGCTGTTTACTTATAAGAGTTTTGTACCTCAAAAGAAAAAACGGAATTTCTGTTATTTTTCTACATTACGTTAGCAATCCCATGTTAAAAAACTAAAAATAACAAAAAAAAAAGTGCTATAGGGGAATATTCTTCCATGAAAATACTCCCCATTCGCATAAATTGTAAAGTTAATTAGCTTTTTTCGTTGCCTAATTTACCATAATTTATTAGTGTTTTCCTTATATGTAGGTGTTTCATTAATTATGTTTCGAAGGTGATTAATTGAAGCATCTATGATCTTCGTTGTTAACACTAAAGTATTATTGCAGACAAGTCCCAATTACTGCTGTGTGGCGAGCCTGTGAAAAGAGGCGTTCGTATTGATCAAGCAGAACTGCAGGACATTCTAAAGGACAACCGGAGTCCGCGGTGCCTGCCCAATAAGGATATACTACTGTACACAGGTATGATAATGTTCTAATTATTAACACAGTCTTATTTAATCATTCTCACACTTCTGTCATTATTAACGTCTATGTAATGAGTATTTATGTTGTGTTTATGATAATCAATTCGTGCTTTTTGACTACAATTTATTTAATTAAGAATTTGAACTAAAATGCATTTCTAAATGTTATTGTTGATTATTGTCTTATTAAATCGAATTTCCTAACCGTGTTTCATTCGATTTAACTTACTTAGTTTGAATTTTCGCGCATTTTTTTGAGAAAAGTACTATACAAGCCTTGGCCGCAAACAGGCATTGATGGGCTCACTTATGTGGGCCGAGGCGAATGTACACTAGCACTACGATTCCCTTTTAACTGATCAATACATATTATTCACGGTGTTATTAAAATAACAAAAAAATCTGAAAATATATTTGCTTTTCCATACACTTAGTGAACATAAGTAAATGTATCGAGTGGCTGATTTGTTTCGGTAGAAGTACGTATAGACCTTAGAGTATATAAACTCTAAGCTTTACACACTAGGTATGTAGAAAATTATGAAAATCTCCAAATATTGTCTGCCATATGAACCTAAAGCATATCATAACGTCTTTTCCTCCTCTAGGTTCGGAGAAGATCGGTTCAGAAAACATAACAGCGACTTACAAAGCTCTGTGGAGACTCGACGAAACTAAGAAGTTGTTGGTCGCGTTCAAGACGTTACAGAGGGAAAAAGCCAATGACCATTTAAAGGTATGTTATTATTCTAGCCTTTAGACATAATGCGACGTACGCACTGCTGGGCAAAGGCCTCCCTCTTCTCCTTTCAAACCGCCAGAAGCCAAAAGCCGCAAAAGATGAGATATCTTTTGCGATTTCTGCCCAATTCTGCCTTAGCTGCAAATATGTCCAAATATAACGTATATACAGTAGAATAAATGCCGTGGAAGTGCATTCCTTGCGAAGCATGTGTGGGTTTATTATGAATGAAATAACTATGACAGGCTGAGGAATTATGCGATAAGGTCAGGTCCCGGTTGAAAAAAAAGATGTAGTGACAACAATTGGAAAGCTGCTGTATGCTTAGATGGTTTGGTTATGTTGAGAGGATGAATGAAAGGCGATAATCAAAAGGTATTTATTTACAACGCAGAAGTGATTGGAAACGCCGCCCGGTAGGGGACGCCCTAGAAGAAGACATATATCTTATTGGTGTTGTTCAAAAGAAAGGTCAGGTGCGTAATACGTGCTACCACTGTACGTGTAAACCAGATGAATGAGTAAACGAACCAAAAGGAGTATGTAGGTAGCGTAGCAGGTGGAATTCTGGAGTTTCTGCCATGAGATCAAGTGTATGTGTATATCGAATAGAAGTAAAACATTGTTGTTGGGTAGGAATTCGTGGAGCTGGCCAGCAAGTGGGCGTGCGTGCAGTCCAGCTCGATGGTGCGTCTGTACGGCGTCACGTTGAGCTCGCCCACCGCACTCGTGCTCGAGTACTTACCCTACGGACCTTTCGATGACTATCTCAGGTAACTTATCTCATAAAGTCAAGGTTGCTAGTTTGCTTCGTCTCCGTTTTATTTATTTCATACAGAAACTTTTGTTATTGTTTCACCAAAATATCGTCAACAAAACATAATGTGGCCACTCTGTTGACTGACAAAATTTTATCGCCTTTCAGAAACCGGGCGTATAATCTGTATAATATCTAAATTAAAAGTTTCTGTGCCTCGCCAACCTCAACCCAATTCTTGTCACCGAAAACGACACTCAAACTCAAAGCATTTATTTCAAATAAACCAATTATAGTTGGTGAGTCAAAAAGATGAAGCTAGTTGCCCATTCCAAAACGTAGTAGGTTTCTATGAATAAGAATGGCAAGAAACTCCATGGACACTCTTTTTAATCAAAATGCTAAACCGGAGACCATCCACAACCTTACAGAGAGAACGAAGAACGCATAAAACCTCTACACTTGAAAAAAGTAGCCGCGGGTTTGGCGCGCGCTCTATGGGACTTGTCGGAAGCAGGCGTGGTGCACGGGTACATCCGCTGTCGCCGCCTGCTGCTGGCCGCGCACGACGGCGACCGCATGCTCGTGAAGCTGTCCGGACCCACGCTGCGGCACTACACCCACCTCGAGTGAGTCAATAAAACTTATTCGATATAAACGGGTGTTAAAGTAGTTTGACGAATCCGGAGTCACTTGTTCTTTCCGTCATTAGGATCTTTTTTTTTTGTACTAGACCATACCTGGGTTACGAGCATATTGAAGGTCAAACATCAAATTTTTTTTAAGACACAAATTTTATAGCACTGTGTGACCTAAACCCAAACTTAGGTCACGCTTTTCTGTGACTTAAGTAGTCCATTGTGTGTCCCATTCACAGATGTATAATAAACAGGAAAATACACTTTTATATATATAATCTTTATTTCGGACCAGTGTGCTTACAATCCATATAGTATTAGTAACAATCACTTACAAAAACTATGTCAGTAAAACTTATAAATTAAAACAACTAAAAAAGACGTGGTCCAAAACACGTTGGCACGTGCCTCTGCACCCAGTGCCTTATAAAGGGAATGTCCATTTTGTCACATAAAGTTTGTAGGATGCTGTTGGAGCTTCCGCGCAACCTACCCATTATTGACGCTGTTCTCTTCCTCATAATCCCATGAAAATCGTCAACACGGGCTTCCGCGAACATTTACGAAGTGCTGCAGAAGCGCGGAAGCCCCATCAACATCCTAAATCCATTATTATATTGTACGCGCAGGACGTTGTAGGCTCTCTGCGTATATTTCACCCACAAGCTGCACGTGTAGAAAGTTTGGCAGTATGCCTTGAAAAGAGCTACTTTAACATCCCTACTACAACGGGCAAACCTGCGGGCTACCATATTACATCGAACCGCCAACGCCCTCCGCTCCCTCTTTATATCAGCATCATCAGATAAGTCCTCCGTGACTGCATGCCCTAGGTACTTTAAATGACTGACTCTCTGTAATGGCTTCCCGCTTAAAATCACTGGAGTAACATCTAATGAGCTAGACTTACATAAAAAAAATCAAAAGCTCACTTTTATTAGCATTGTATGTGAGTCCATGTGACGCAGCATAGGACTCACAAACAGCCAACAACTTCCTGAGCGCACTGATTGATTGACTCAGCAAGACCATGTCGTCTGCGTAGCTGAGATTATTCACTATAGTGCCATCAATTGAGCAACCGACTTTGGTCTCGGTGAGCTCACGAATCAATTGGTCCATGTAGACATTAAACAGGGCTGGGGACGTTAACCCACCCTGTCCAACACCACACTCCAGGACATACGTGTCAGAGTGAGCTCCCGCCCACCTAACACTGTTAGCCTGAGAGCTATACCAAAACTTCAGTACGTTAATAAGCTCCTCGCGCACCTCTAGTTGCTTAAACTTTGACCATAGTTGTTTTTCTCGACCTCTCCAAGTCAAAAGCCTTGGAGACGTCGAGAAAAGCAGCTTATACAGGCGTTTTCCTATCCGTGTTGGTCTCAGTTGATGGCGTCTTCCTTTGACATTTAAATGTTCTTTCAAACTTAGATAAGATGATTAGTTCTTTCAAACTTAGATTAGATAGATGACGGCTTCATGGATCTTTAAATACCCTGTATTATTACTTTAGGTTTCAGACATTGTGGGAGAGTCGTGATAAACAGTGGATATGACATGATGACAGACGTAGCTGAGAGAAACATCCGCGTAGTAAGAGAACTGGAATAGGGATGAAGACAATTTTTTTGAATCTCAGGAAAATCTTTGTTTCTAAATTGTGCAAACAGTATTATAAAAAGTGTAAAAGCTTAAAAAATTGCCAAGTTATAAGCGTTCTAAAATAAGTGTTCGAGCTATCCTTGACAGTACTATCGTAGAAGTGACGTCACGACTGTAACTTCATACTAGCCACACGTTGTCCGTACCGCGCGACAAGGACGGGAATAATCCCCTCCAGAAAGTTTTAAAGCGTGTAGCTTCTTCGTATTTACATCGATTTAACATAACATCACGCCTTGTTTCCCCGAAAGGTTGGGCAGAGGTGTACCTATAGTACACCCACATTTCGCCAGTTATGTTTACATCGATTTATCAGATTTTTTCGATTATCTTATTAAATTATTTTTGCTATGCCTTCTTTAAAATTAAATTATTCTTTCGAACATTTTTTTAATATTAGTCATCATCCCTATTAGCCTTTGTATCGGATTATTTTTATATTGATTATTGAGCAAAAATAAACTGTACATGTTTTACTGTACATCTCATGCTGGACGTAGACCTCCCCAATACTGCACCAGATTCACCCACAAAAATCGTCACTCCACTTAGCTTGAGGGCGTCTTACTCTACGCTTACCGATTTTCCATCGATTTCAAGACTTGGCTAATCTTCTTGTTATTTGCAGCGTCCACTGGATGCCAGTGGAATTCTTCTCTGACATGAGCCTGGCGAAGCGATCGGTGATGGGCGACATCTGGGCGTTCGCGACCACGCTGTGGGAAGTGTTCTCCTACGGACAGTCGCCTACCGAAACCAACCCAGTTCTAACTGCGAGGGTGAGTTGTACTGACGAAGTGGTCGGTGATAACTGACCGGCGTTGCACTGAACGAAGCAGGTAAACAGCGCAGCCGCTCGGTGTATGCAAACAAGTCACTTGCTATAATTTAAGCCTTAACTCCGACTGATGCCGTGTACGACACGGTCATGTTTCGACTAGTCCACGTTAGTTTTCTATGCTGATACATTAGCGTTTTGAGTACAATACTAGCGACCCGCCCCTGCTTCTCATGATTTTTATGACTTGACAAAACATCGAGATTTCATTATTATATGTTACTAGCTGTTGGCCGCGCCTTCGTCTGCTATCCAGGATAAAAATAGCCTATGTTCTTGCCCAGGTAGTGGTCCCGGTCTTCTGACTTGAGAAGAAATGAAAATCAATCTGTCAATATGTTTTAAGATTTACAGTCTTATTCATAAACGTGTCTTAAATTTTAATCAATTGCTAAGCAAATGTTTAGCCAAATTCTTATTCATAAACGTTGTTTAGCGCTAAGAGTTCGCTAACCAATTGATTAGTAGCTGTCAAATTTAAACACCATCGGTAGCTTGTTAAGAGGATGCTAAGAGGCAATATGGCGGTTTTTATTTGAGTCAGCTGATCGATTCAATAGGATTATTGTTTGCCTCGAGGTTATTTTGTTCCTAATATCGAGCTGTGCCTTGGTAAATATGGAATTCGACAATCTTTTACGACCTTTCAGAACGACGCAGAAAAAAATTAAATCATTTTTAAACGCCAGCGAGAAGTAGACCAAGGAAGACCTACAAAGCTCGTTAAAATCCGAGAATGATTATCTACATTAATTTTTTTTCATTCGAAGTACACATGATGAAAGGATTTATAGGGAAAACTCAAACAGGAGTAGGTTCAGTGGGTACCTACTCATGAGGGTTGAAGAGTTTGAGTTTGTGAGGAAGTTCATAGGAGATAGTTATTATCCAATGTGTTATCCCATGTGCCCTACATCTTATGACGCCAGCTCTAAGGCCATAAACTATAAGAATAGCCACGTGGCACACAAATAACAATAGCCACGTGGCACACAAATAACAAGAGACATTTTGTAGAAACAATTTATTTTGATATTTAATAAAGTAACATTTTAGTTTTTGGAAGCTTCATGGGGCGTGTACAATGAAAAAGGCGCGAACAGGAATTACAATGGTATAATTCTGGAGTAAACCAAATGCGTTACAGTAAACAGTTAAAACGAAGTTAATTCTAGAAACAAAGTATGATTCTACTACCAGAAGGGTCACGATGTGATACTAGGAAGTTAACGTTATAAAACAATTGAAATGAACTAATTACGCGGACGAAATATAATAGCGCGGTGCGGATCAATGTAGCGTGGACGCGCTTTGAAGGCTTCAAGTTAACTGCTCGAGGGACGGTCTCGACTGCCGCAGCCGACGACCGCGGGACGGCGGCGGGGCGGCGGCGGCGCGGGGCGAGGTAAATGTCTGCACAGGTGTGGCGGCAAACTCGTACGCACACCAGCGTAGGACGTACTCCGGCGCGCGACAATCGCGCTTCGACTAAACCCAAAAGGGTAAGCAGAAACTCTGTGGACACAAAAATACAACGTTAGTGTGGTCTTATTAACATGACGCCACAAGTTATAAATTACCTATTTTATATTTCCAATATTCTTCTTACAAAGACATGGACTGTGCCATTCTTTTCTCATGCCAATCTCATTTCTCATAAATTCCACGTAGCCTCAGCCCTAATGGTCTCCTCCCTCCCCGTCTTTGCGGTTGAATAATGTTGGTACTAGGTGCTAATAGTGGCTTTCATAGCAGCAGTCAAACTTGTACCTGTAAACAAGTATAATAATTGTTATTAAAAGACACTGAAACCCTGTTGCAACAGCGATAGGAATTAGGAAGTAATATATAATAGACACAAGTACCTACATACATTTCCAAAAGAGTATATTCAAGCTAGGACATGAAAAAAACATAGCTACAATCGGCTACTGATTTTACATCACTTTTACATTCATTTGGTCAGTTTATATTAGTAAGTGTATATAAATTCAGGGATAAATACCTTTTCCAGCTTACTCCAATTATTGGAGCTAATTATTTTCATTGCTACCATGTCAAGTAATAAATAATTTTATACAAATTAAAATTTTCCGATGTAATTTTTGACATACGTCAGTTAAAGTCACGACAGATACAAAAATCGTGGGTTTGACAAATTTATTCTTGAAATTCTGTTTTGTAGTCGACTATTTTGATTATAATCTGTGCTGAAAACATAATTTCACCTCTATTCCGTTTGTCTACTAATCACCCGCTAACTAGCGTTTATAAATAAAGAAAAGTTAAGCATTGATTTAGAGCTAACTAATTGGTTACCTAAGCAGTGGCTAACTAATGGTTAGCGAGATTTTTATAAATAAGGCTGCTTATGTCTAGAACCTACTTTCTTCAGTCACTTTTTTAAATAGAGATGTTCAAACTCAAATTGTTCACTTTTTCCGTACGATTTTTCATAAATGATCTGTCATACACACCTTGTCCTGACAATAACCAATACAATAAAAAAAAATAGCTAAATCAGTGCAGCCGCTTTGAAGTGATACCCGGACACACATTTGTGGCAATTGATTTATATAAATAAATATTAATGGATTAAACACATAAATTTTCTGGAATAAATTCTCTAAAAGGTGATGAAAACTGCAACAAAATCTGTCTTGCAGTTAAGTAGACATATCAGCGGTCACACAGACAGACACGAAAAGTGACTTTAATTTCTATTAAGTATATAGGTTATGTGTTGTTAACGTGCGTTTTGTTGCAGAGTTACGAGATGGGTGACCGCCTGCTGCGGCCGGCGCGCTGCCCGGGCGAGGTGTGGGCGCTCATGCGGCAGTGCTGGCAGCCCGACCCGCTGCGCCCGCAGGAGATCATGCGGGACATGAACCACATGCTGCACAGAGGTACACTTACATCTTAAATATCTTCGTCACTTACCGTCGTAGTGTCAATACCGCAGAATGACTTTCAGCCATCGCCCTTGCATATCAGGACCAAATTAAAAATGTGTGACACTAACAGACAAAAAATAAAACAATAAAAATAATGAATAAATTGCCAGGTCAATAAAAAAACGTTTTACGTTGATGTCAACTTAACATTGGTCAAAGTTGTATGCTATTTTGATCTTTGTTATTTAAGTAATTAAATATAGTTTTATATTCAAAAGTCTGGTCAGTGCCGAAAAGGTATTGTGTCCTGACTTGATAAAGTAAAGAATTTGAAAACTTTCGACAATATAAAATACTAGACTGTACGCGACAGGACTCGCTGTACATAGGCATAATCAGCCTATAATGTTCCCACTGCTGGGACACAGGCCTCCTCTCTGTGACAGGAAGTGGGCCGTAATCCACCACGTATGCTCAGTGCCGTTTGATGGATGTGACATGTCATGTCTTCGAATTTTGGATTTACGATCTGACGGTTTCCACACAATGTTTTTCTTCGCCGTTTTTGAGACCCGCCGTATACCCTCAACTATTGTTGATAATTATATAGCTAGCACGACAAAATTATCCCAAGCTGTACTATGACCACTCGGGATATAATCACACATCATGTTAGTGTTACCTTAATTCATTATTTTACAAACCTGCAGTTTTCTTCTAGCGTTGTTGTAGAAAGCGTTGTCAAACTGCAAAGAGTTTGATTAGCTGCTTCACCGATTTATTACATTTCTACTACTTAAGGTAAAACATGAGTACTGGCATATTATGACGATTTTAAGGCGTCATCGTTTAATTCCTGATTCTTTAAGTATGCCAATAATATTGCTTACTTCATATCAGGGGCGGATTTAAGGGGGGCATTTTTATGTACTGTGGAGATCCATCAAGACGTTGCGGCAAAAATGGGCGCTGATGAAGTGCTGGACATCTTTAGCAGAAAACATAAAAGAAAACTGTCTTTACTAAACATTTAATTTTTCTATTGTTTTGAAACTTTCATAAACCTTCATATACATACATACTTGAACTTGTAGAAATAAACTTGAAGTATGATACTTCAAGTTTATTTCTAACAGTTATTGTTAGTTTTTTGCCCGCCTGTCCCTTGTGCCCCCCCCCCACCCAGAAAAAAATCCTGCATCCGCCCTTGCTTCATATGATAATGTTCGATCTATTCTTTTTTTCAGAATATGTACCTATCCACGAATACGAAGAGCCTAAGATATCCCTTGAACATATGGAACACGCGGAGACTGTATCAAGTAAGTTTTAAACTAAAGAAAATACAAAACAATTGCAATAATACTAATACTAACAATAGCCGCGGCAACACACCGTGGCTCGCCCCCTATTTCATGGGATTTAAACATAACTGGCGTGTACTAAAGGTACACCTCTGCCTAACCCTTCGGTACGCCAGCGTGATTTTATGTGTTATGTTTAGAGATCGGATATTCGTATGCATATTCACCTAAAATTAAGATGTTGGCTAATATGGAATGCGCTTTTGTATCGAATAAATCCCGCGGTTCCGGAATCAACAAGTTTTTGTATTTTTTTCTGACTATACAAGGTGTTTTTTTATATTCCATAACACTAGGGTATGAATGAGACCGTATGAAAGAATCAACTGGCATGTACAATTTTTAATTATATAAAAGGTGTATCTATTCATCCACGAAATATTTGAAGAGCCATCATCTTACGCCGTGGGATTTCCATGTGTGGGGTAGGGATAGGCCTGATTTATGGTAACGGACGGGCACCGCGCCCGCGCTTCTGCCCTGCCGCGTCTTTCGTTCATAGAGTAGGCCGTAAAGGTTTTATGCAAAATATCTCAAGCAGTTTTAAATTATGATAATTACGTAAAATAAAAAAACAATTAGATAAAAAAATCTTTTTCGTTTCTATTACTTCTGTTTGACCTATAGATGTCCCTCTTCAAATAGATACACCTTATATATTTCTTTGTTTTCAGTTTTCATACAAAATAATTCGACAACATCTATGTAAAACACCATTACGTAAAATATGACAACTTCGTATTTTATTAGTTTTAAATATGAAAGATTGGTTTGAATGAAAATGAATTATTCGTATTTATCAATTAAACTTAGATACCTACACACATATTATGATTGATGATATCTTCGAAACTGTGCATTTTTGGAGCACATATTCTAGGACGTTTTGTATTATTTTTACTTAGAGAATAACCCTAGAGTTATGGGATATCAAAAACGCGTTGTAAAATCGTATGCATATCTACTACCTACTTAATATTGTAAAGAATCACTGTTTTTTTTGAAATAATAGTTTTTTTTTAAAGTTTTGCTTCTTTACTCGACTAGTTATTCATTCCCGGTGTTCCTGGCATCCCGGTTTAAAAAAAATATATTTTAAGAAGCCGCTTCCATACTTTCATAGGTTTAAAATTAACGGGAAAACGCATCTAATATCCGATCTCTAGTTATGTTATAATACAAAACATGTCACATTTAATTTAGCCGGACGTCACCTATGAATAAAGATTGTCGAATAGCAATCAGGCACATCTCTGATTGCTATATGATTTTTTTTATTCATTGGTTATTTTCTACATGTCTGGGTATTTCATGTTTTTTCGTTCGTCTCAGGTGACAGGTTTATTCCGAGTGAGCTAAGTGATGCCGGCAGCAATAAGTCGTTGATATCGGACAGCAGCGCACTCTCCATGAATGGAACCATGTCTGATCAATATGACAACCCAGTAAGTAACCAATTTGATAGTAAAGTAATCTTTAATAAAAAAAATCTTGTCCCACAATACATTTGAAGCTAAAACGGCTGAACGGATTTGCATGAAATTTGGCGCATGGGTAGACCTGGATTAGGACATAGGATACTTTTTATCCCGATATTCCCACGGGATCGAGACTCATGCGGGTGAAAACGCGGGACGCAGGTAGTTTGGAATAAAAGTTTGGTCGAATTCGCCATCAGTAGGTTAAGTAAAGCTAACCAACGTATTTTATCCCTTAGTTCGCTGACAACAAAAGCTCAAACTCTTTGGAGAGCATGAACGGCCTGCCGTACGCCCTGCAGCGCGAGCTCCAGCGCGAGCTGCGGTCGCGCAACAGCAGCAGCCTGGGCGGCGCCGCGCGCGCGCTGGACGACGAGCTGGACGACGACGCCGCGCCCGCGCCGCGCCTCATGGAGTCCATCGTGTCGCAGGGCAAGACCTACCTCGTCACGCTCACCAAGAAGATTGGCAGTGTAAGTACGACATACCTGGCCAGACCTGCGCGATACCGCGAATATTCGCCGCATGCTGCAGATGTAGCCACGGCGGTATGGTAAAATAAGATAAAATAAGTGTTAATATTATGTACAGGGCAACTACGGTCACGTGTTCAAAGGGTGGATGGAGCGCGACAACCAAGAATCTCAGCGAAGAGAAGTAGCCGTAAAGAAATTAACGAGACAAGCCTCCGAGAGAAACGGTACTCTCTACGAAGACTTCAAGAATGAGTTGGAGATTATGAAGGTAATTTATTTCGTTTTGAAATTTAACATATTTGCCAGTAATTTTTCATTCAGTTTGAATTCGACTTGGTTAAAATCTTAAATACATTCATTCGTTCATTCACTCACAGACAACGCACAGCCCAAACTGCTGTGTCTAGAAAGTTTTCACAAGGTTTCCTTTTATGGCGAAGGTGAGCACTAATCATGGAATTTTGAAATTTCATCACCTTAATTATATTGAATAAGAAATGGAAGTTTTCCATATAAAATTTCACATTCGTCATTTGTGCCGATGAGAAATCTCAATAATAAAATAATAAAAGCCTATTGACAGACACCTAAAGCTGGACTGCAAAGAAAAAACTCCACTCTGGCGATACTTGTAAATATACGCCTGGCGGACTGGGCAGCCATTCAACATGCCTGGTGCCTTTCACCTTGCTTACTGGTTAACCAAACTCAAAGCATTCATATCAATTGAACCCACTACAGCCAATTGCCAAGGGGTCGGTCAGTCAGAAAGATGACACCAGTTGCCCATTCAAAAAAAAAAAAAAAACGGGTGCGGTCGAAGGACCCCCGTCAGGAACGAAGTTTCTTACGCGAAACTCGCACGCATACACACTCGTATATAATAGAAAGAGACAGAGAGAAAGAGACGAAAAGTCGCAAAACGCTTTTTCCTTACGTGACAACTTCTACCGCAAGCCGCGTTGAAGAACTTGGTTCCAAAAAGGGGCAAGAAACTCCATGGACACTCTTTTAAATCAAAATATTATTACTAACTAGCTAATGTCCGGCGGTATACGTGGCGATGCCTTTTTATCACCCCTGTTTAAGAACAAAACAAAAAAAAACTTAATAGGTTAACCACTCTCGATTAAGAGCGAGACTACATACATACATACATAAACTCACGCCTTCTTCCCATGGGGGTAGGCAGAAACCACAGAACGCCACCTGGTACGTTCCTTGCATACTCCTTTTGCCTCGTTTACGTTCATACATCTGGTCATACACGAGCGCCGGTTGAGAGTACTTCGCACCTGACCTTTCTGAAGAACATCACCAATAAGGTCACTATATGTCTTCCTAGGGCGTCCCCTCCCGGCGTTTCCACTCACATCTGCCTTGTAAATACCTTTTGTTAGTGTCCTTTCATTCATCCGCTCAACATGACCAAACCATCTAAGCATACTCTTTTCAATTTTTGTCACTACATCTTCTTTTAAACCACACCATTGCCTTATCACATCATTCCTCAGCCTATCATTCAAAGTCACACTACACATGCTCCGCAAGGAACGCATTTCCACAGCATTTATTCTGCTTTCATGCTTCTTTTGCCACACCCAACAATCACTTCCATACATAAGCGTAGGCACCAGCACACTATTGTGAACAGCCAGTCGTGCCTTCTTGGGCATCAACTGGTTGGTCACAATTGCATGTGTAGCACCATTCACTTTATTTCCCGCATTCACTCTCCTTTCGACATCTCCATCAATCTTTCCATCCCTTGTAAACAGACTCCCCAAACATACGAACTCACTTACTTGCTCCACACTCTTACCATTTATTTTCACATCACACACCGATACATCCTCTTCTCTTTCAAACACCATGACTTTCGTCTTATTCACATTTATATTCATTCCTTTCCTCTTATATGCTTCATCCATCACAGTCACCATGTCTTGCAATTGTTCTGCTGACGATGCAAGTAGCACTTGATCGTCTGCATAGAGCAGGCATTTAACAGGCAACTCGTTCATCGTCAATCCACATTCACCCTCTTTCAAATCCTTCAGACAATTATCCATGTACAGGTTGAACAGCCACGGTGACGCTACACAACCCTGTCTAACACCCCTCGAGATGGAGAACCAGTTCGTGTATGCCCCATTTATCCTAACACAAGCACTGGAATCCTTGTATAAGGATTTCAGTGCACGTACCAAGCGCCAGTCCACCCCGCACAAGGATAGTGTCGACCACGGTTCTTCCCTCCACACACTGTCATAGGCCTTCTCCAAGTCCACGAAAGCACAGTAGACTTTCTTATGCTTTGCCAGATGTTTTTCGGCTATGCATCTTAAGGAGAAGATTTGGTGCATACAGCCCATTCCCTCTCTAAATCCTGCCTGCGCATCCCATATATTCTCATCTGTCACTCTTATCACTCTGTTTATCAAAACCTTCGCATACAGTTTGCCGACAACACTCAAAAGACTAATGCCGCGGTAGTTTTTACACTCCTGCTGAGAGCCTTTTCCCTTATATAGTGGTACGATTACAGCCTTACATCAATCATCCGGTACACGGCCATATCTCCAACACATATTAAAGATTAGGTACAGCAGGCTTGCCACCACCCCGTCACCGCCCTTAAGCATTTCAGCAGACACTCTGGCGTACCCTGCAGCTTTGCCGACTTTCATCCCTTTCAGCGCTCTTACAATCTCATCTATTTCTATATCATTCTCTTCAGTTATTTCTGAGCTTGGGTCTTCAAAACTGGCGTCTGCCCAGTTACCCCACTCCTTGCACACTATCCTGACAACTAAACAAACTTTCAAAGTATCCCTTCCAGCGTTCCAAGACCTTACTTTCTTCGCTCAGTATACATCCATCTTCTGCTCTTATAACATTCATACTCGATGTTCCTGTCACTCCGCGAGCCAATCTTACCTGTTTCCAAAAAAGCTTAACATTGGCTCTGAAGTTATCAAAGAACTTCCTGTTATACTTTTCTTCCTTTTTAATTTTTACCATCTCTTTCACTTTCGTTTTCATTTCGGAGTATTTCTTCTTCACTCTTTCCAAATCATCGGTCACATTTGTTGCCTGATTCATCCTATTTTGGGCCTTACAGGCTAACACATTAAGCGAGGCCTCTTTCTTCTTCCTCACAACCTCTTTTACTTCACCATCTACCCAAGAATCATTCGTTCTACTACCACACTTCCTCTGCGCCAGACCACATACTTTTGTGGCTACTTGCACCATACTATCTTTTGCTATCTCCCATACTTCTTCTAGACTGTAATCATTCGTATCATCAAATATCTTATCCATCTTCACTTTTGATTCCCTCTTATATTCCTCCTTTACTTTCAAATCTTGCAGTGCTTCTACTTTTATTCTGTCTAGAGCAGTCACAGGAACTCGAACTCGGTGACGCTAATGCGTCTAATACTTATAATATTCTAATACTCGAACAGACCATCCACCCGACACATAACCAGATAATGATCAGTCCCTACATTAACACCCCGATATGCTCTAGTATCTGTGACTTTACTCTTCAATCTTTCATCCACAATCACAAAGTCGATCATGCTTCTACTATCTTGCCTTTCCCACGTGTACCTGTGAACCTTTCTATGATTAAACGTAGTGTTCATAACTGACAAATTCTTCTCTACACATATCTCTAGTAAATTCATCCCGTTCTCATTCACTCTATCATCCCCAAATGCACCTAATACTTTTTCGTACCCATTCCTCTTCACACCTACCCAACCATTAAAGTCTCCAAGCATAACAATCTTCTCGTTTGACCTACATTCATTTACTAAATCCCTTATACTGCCCCAAAATTCGTCCCTCTCCGAAGGTGGGCTTCCCATATCGGGTGCATAAACGCATTTAATAAAGATCGGGTTTAGACCTACCTTTGTTCATACCCATAGAATCCTGGGACTCACACAAACATAATCTTTCACACATTTCATCATCCGCTCGGAGAGGACAACCCCCACACCCTGACAGGCTCTATGTGTCTCTTGAACACCGGACCAGATAGCGGTCAGAGAACCTTGTTTGGATATGTCCACTCCCTTTCTTTTCGTCTCATTCACACATAGCACATCTATCCTTTTATCCTTGACCATCTCACACACCTCATCCAACTTATCTTTTATACCTCCCTGTACATTCAGAGTAGCTAAGCGACATTCCGCCGCTCGGTTTTCGCCCCGCGGAAACAACTGACGTGGTGTGTGGCGAGCATCACCGCCGCCTCCGAGTTGATTATTAGTATTTGAATAACTCATTTAGTTCCCACGAAAAGCAGAGGAAAAAATCTGTCAACACCCTACAGAGCCCCGCATGTAGAGGTAAGGCTTGTTAGTGCCTGGTGGCGCCCGATCCCAGACAACAGGCACGCTTGCTACTAGGCTCCCCTTCTAGCCACGCAGCTCTCGGCACGGCAACCTTAGCTTGGGTGTGTGTTGTTCTTACCACACAGAAGAAAAACAATAAAATCCTCCAGCAAATCCCTTAGTCGCCCTTTTACGACACCCACGGGGTGAGATGGGTTGGTCCTATTCTACTACCCGGAAATCACACGGGGGACTAACGAACAGCAATTGATTTATAAATACAACATTAGTTTTACGAGGGCTGCACTAAAAGTATCGGGAATGGAATATTTCCACTGTTCCTGTCATATTTCTACAATTCTGTTCCTGTTATATTGTGTTCTTGTTTAAAAACAAGGAGTTTTCAATTAAAGTCTTTTTAATTGAAAACTCCTTGGTTTTAAAAATCTTAAGTTACTTGGTGCATCAGAACTCTCGAAAGATTCCACGCAGGATCCTCAAATGCTGTATACAACATCGTATCAGGTGATGAATCCTGGATATACGCGTACGAACCCGAAACAAAAAACCAGTCTTGAGTTTGGGTGTTCAGATAAAGCCAACAAAAATTGTTCGTTCACGGAGTGTTGCAAAAAAAATGGTGGCCACGTTTGTCTCCAAAACCGGCCATGTTACGGATATTCCTCTTGAGGGACAAAGAACGCAGCAATGGCAAGCAATTAATGCAGAATGGTATGCTAGCATTTGTTTGCCACAGGTCGCTTCTGAACTCCGTAAAGAGAACTGCAACCGCCGCATCATCCTCCATCACGACAATGCGAGTTCTCACACCGCACACAGAACAAAAGAGTTTTTAGAGCAAGAAAACATAGAATTATTAGACCATCCGCCGTACAGCCCCGACCTAAGCCCTAATGATTTCTATACTTTCCCTAAAATAAAGAATAAATTGCCTGGACAGAGATTTTCATCACCCGAAGAAGCTGTGGACGCCTACAAAACGGCCATTTTGGAGACAAAATATATCATGGTGTAAAAATTACACTATATTGAGCTGAACAAACTATATTCAGGTTTCGCATAAACTAAAAATAACGTTGTAATGATGAAGATTATTGGTTAGATTAAAGCCTCTTTATTTTGTTGCAGTCGCTACAACACATTAACATAGTAGAGATCCTAGGCTACTCATGGGACCACGGTTCGGATGTACTCATAGTGATGGAGTATTTAGAGGAAGGCTCGCTCAACTACTACCTCAAGTTCCAAGGGGACAAGCTCAGGATCTCACACCTGCTCAAGTACTCAAGGGATATAGCTACGGTAAGTGTAGGATTTTTCGACTCGTGGCTAAATAAAAACAGTCGCACGAGTCGATTTTAAAAGGTTAAGCATCGCTTGCTGAGGACGGTCCGTGGATGGGTGAGTATCCATTACTTATCAAAACCCCACAGAGCCTCGGAATGCACGTTAAGCCGTTGGTCCGGGCTGTTGTTTGTACATCTTTGACAATCGTAGTATATAATGTATTATAATCGTTAGTCAGAAGCCCGAAAGTCTATAACCAGTCTTACTAGGGGTATCAACCTAACAACTAGGTTTTGGGAGGTCAGCTATCAGTAGCTCCATGTAGAATAATGGTATTCATCTGTGTAGGATTTTGGTGTGCCTACCTCGCTCGTATGGTGTTTGCAAATACAACTGCTGAACGCAGTCTTGGGGCAGTATTGTTACGTGTTAAAGCCATCAAAGCAAGTACGGCCCTTAGCCAGGTCGGATAAACTGTCATTAAATTTTACCATCTCAAATTTCTCAGTGCAGAGTCTAGATTAGTTCCCGCTGAATAGCAAGAGGCACGCTTCACATTACATGACACTCAAACATAACTGGTGAAATGTTGGTAGGTACTATTCACCTCTGACTAACCTTTAGTATAAACCAGGCGTGGCATTGTCCTTTTTGTCACATTCACGACGTGCGGCTGCCGACTATTTCTGTTCAGTGCTCGTGATTATAAGTCTGTTTCGTGTTTCTTATTCGAGTTATCTTATTTTATTTATTTATTTAAATCTCCTTTACAACTAACGTTACAGGTGCATACCTAATGCGACCGCGTGGACCATTTAAAAACTATGAACAACGTAAAAAACTAGTGGAACTTATAATAGCATCTGAAAAAAACCGACATAAAAAACAAATAGAAACAACAACATATATCCTACACTAATCTACATTAAAACATAAAACAAACAACAGTGTTTATGCGAATTCACCCAAATGCCATGTAAATACATTGATCTTCCCGTGAAGATCGTTAATAACCCTAATTACGCGGGTCAGTGGTGTTTTGGCGAGAAGGTTGGTCTTGGCCACCGGCACGGCCAGCAGCGGCGCTGGCATACACTCAGGCGCTGCAGTCCGGCACTACTGGGTTATGCTCAATGTCACGAAGTAACCTAACCAGATACGCGTAAATTCCCGTCATCTTATCTTTTTTGTGTGCAAGTGGGTGCAAAAGAAGCCAATTTTTCTTACATTCTCTCTTGTAACATCTTATATGTTCCGCAGGGCATGGATCACGTATCGGCTAAGAACGTGGTGCACCGCGACCTAGCGACGAGGAACATTCTAGTCGTCAATAAGTACCACGTGAAGATATCAGACTTCGGACTCGCGAGGATCATTCCGAAAGAGGAGAACGCGTATAGACTTAAGACTGAGCGGCTGTTGCCCATTAATTGGTGAGTTTTGTGGCTGTAATAGATCATTCCTATGTTTTGGATTATAGCAGTATTCTGCTAAACATTTGCGTTTCCAAACGCAGCTCAACCTTGACGTTTTCTCGTGCTATTCGCTACCTTGCGAAATGTGTTTCTCACATTTGTGATGTCTATTTCATCATTATTCAACCGAAACTCAAACTCAACGCATTTATTTCAATTAAAACATTAACAGGCATTTTTCAATTGTCAAAGAGTAGGTCAGTCAGTCAGAAATATGAAGCTAGTTGCCCATTCCAAAGCGTTGTAGGTACCTATGGAGAAGAAAGGGCTAGAAACTCCATGAACAGTCTTTTAAAAAATAATTATTAGTTACATCATTAATGTTGATCCTATTTGTGAGAACGATGTACAAAAACCGTACGCGTCCAGAGTGCAGCAAAAATAAATAAAAACAATCCATAAAATCAATTATTAAAATATGCCGTGGCAGCTGAGAGATGACCATTCCCAACTGAGGGCGCCCGTTCACGAACATGACGCATGGATCAACAATTTTGCTCGACGCACCATTTAGCACAACAATTTTGATGGGAGCTAAATGATCCAACACACGCGCCACCGTCAGAGAGACATTTGAGTGAGCATGACATATAATCAACCGCTAGGGCACATTCAAGTCAATAAATGACGTCTATTGCTGCACATGGCGGAGAGCAGTGTTGGCCCAGCGGTAACGGCCGCGACTTACGAGTTGTTGGTTGTAGGTTCGAGCTCAGACAGGCGCTTTACTTTGGGTAAATTATTTCATCACCACTGCTCTCAAAACGGTGAAGGAAAACATCGTTACTAAACCGGCATGTGACTTAGAACCAAAAATTCGAAGACATGTGACATCTACCAACCCGCACTGGGCCCGCGTGGTGGATTACGGCCCACTCCCTCTCACAGAGAGGAGGCCTCTGTCTCAGCAGTAGGATAATAATAGGCTGATTATGTTATGTATTGCTGGGCATAGGCCTCCCCGTAGCATCGCTACAACGACTGGTTCTGACTTTCAACAAGTCATCGGTCCACCGTATCTATTAGCCCTAGCAACAATGTGCCATTTGCTATTTGCTTCGACGTAAAAGTTCAGTCATTATTTTTAGACTTGTGTGGAGTACTGGTACCTTTGCTTGCTCAGCGTCTTTCGCTTGGTAGGACCGTGTGATACAAAACAATCACGTTTCTTTCAGCTGATTATTATATATTTATTAAAAATTAATGCACAAGTAAAACATACCGTTCTTTGGCGGATTTTATGTCTAAGGCATTTTCTACCAGTCAATCATAGGGGGATGCAGAGACAACATGGCAGGAGAAATAACGATTGCTTGAGGAGAAAACGTATCCAGCAATAATTTACTGGATTCGTTTTCACTGAGATGTTTCTGCTAAATTATCTAATACCTTATCATATCGTAGGTACGCCCCGGAATCGGCAGTGGAGCCGTGGCACTTCTCGACCAAGAGCGACGTTTGGTCGTACGGCGTCACGGCGTGGGAGATCTTCACGCGCGCGCGGCAGGAGGTGCCCAAGTTCAACCCAGAGCGACCCAGGGAGCGCGCGTCTTGGTGAGACTAAAATTATCATGATAAACTAGCGATACTCCCCCTTCTTCACACGGTTTTTACGACTTGATAAAACATCCTTTATTATATGTAAGTCTAATATGAATGTATTATACACATAAATCATCCGAAATAAATTCTCTTACATGACGGTGAAATCCGTTGCGTAGTTTAGAAGAAAAAGCGGTCTTACACAGACATACACGAAAAGCAATTTTAATTTATAATTTGCATAGTTAAAGATGATAACGATAAATTATATGTATGTATGTAAATTGTAAAAGAAACATCTTTACACATAAAAAATAAAGTATGTTTTAGAACTACATAAATGAGGTCGGTGTTTCCTGACTACTCTGAGAAAAAACTCGGAGGTCATTGTCCTGTGACTTCCCGAGTTTCTTTCGGTTCATCTTCCCTTTTTTTCGGTGTACCCTCGTCTATCTCGATGTTTAACCAGAACCTGAAATTAATGAAATATTTCTATTACAGCTTTCAAATACCAGAAGGCTGTCCCTCGGAGATATTCAGGCACCTGATGAAAGACTGCTGGAACCTCGACCCGAGTGTGCGACCCAAGTTCATTGACCTCGTGCACATGTGCAAACGATTTATGGACGAATACAAGTAGAGCATTTAATTTTTCAGTTACTTTCTTCAATCATGCACATATTCTTGATTATTGGCAATTGAGAGAATCAATTTATTTACATTTGTTTATTTATTAGTCTACTCAAAAATCTTAAATAAACAAGTAGCATGGTATGAAATCTTCACTAACTAAAGATTAAGACAGATTAAGCAGCGGGTCCCAAACTCTGCAAAGCCTCTATCTTGGTCTTAGCACTTACAATGTTCATAAAAATGTGTGTTTATTGAAGTTAAAGCTGAAATAATAATATCTCACATTGCAAAATTCATGTTTTTAATCGAATGCTTGTGACAAGATAGAAGTATGGAATAAAAATACATGTTGCGCAGACCCCAAATAAATTGGGATCAGAGCAGGAGAATAATGATGATGATGATAATGATCCTGACGAAAATGGTGATGATGACGATGATGATGATGATTAATTCGCTGGTGACAAGAAATATGCAACAAATGTCACAATGATACTTTAGAAATAAAAAACGTATTTTTACGTAAAAGAAGTTTGTAAGTAGTAATGTTTTGTGTATACCTTTCTGGTACAATTTCAGATCGAATCTATTATTTTGGATGTTTATATCGTTGTATAGTTAGAGGCCATATTTCACGCATTATGTTTGTTATAGTTGCACAAACGGTACTAGCTAATCGATCGTTTAACATATAAGTATGTGTTTTTGTGGTTCCTCGAAGCATTTGCCTTAGTTCTGTTTAGTTTGTAGTTATTTGTAAATATTTATACACACGTTATTTCAGTTTATACACTATCATAATGTATCTCAATCTTGTGGAATCTATTAATTTGTGTTTTTCAGTGCAATCATGTGAATGAACTATTGTTTTCTGTCAATATGTTTTTTTTATTATTGTTTTTGTCCCAGTGTTTGTATATTTCATTTGACCTGACTATGAATTTATAAACTTGAATTTTGACGTAATGAATACTTGCCGTGTATAATTGTGACTAATTCACGAGTCAATTTTAGCGTAAGCATAGTTATATTAGGTAAGCAATCAGTGTATAAGTTTTTCTAGTCTAACCATTCTAGAGCTCATACTGGCACAAACGTGAACATGTCTGCATCATTATTTGGGTTGAAACGAATTGCGGAATCGTAATCAATATGTAAGCATTTTGTTGAATGAGCTGCAACTAGGAAGTGACAACGAGAGATTACTTATGACAGAACAAACGCACACGTTATGTGGAATGGTCGCTTTGATCGATTCACTATAAAACCAAAGATGATATTAAAATATGAACATAAAATCTAGAGATGAATTTATTTTAAGAATTATTGTGTACATTTTAATTAATTTTACGCTTTACAGTAAGTTTTGCGATTCACTGTTGTGACAATTAAACCTAGTTATAATTTTAGTTAGGAACAAAAAATATAATCGGGTAATGAGAACTTACATTGTAATTATTTTAGAAATTGATTGTTGTTTAGTTAAGATTGGGAAATATTTTATAAAATTGTTTTTAATTATTATTTTCGCAGCATCGCGTGACGATGTGATGAGGAATTGGATTGTGATTACATAGACTGACTAAAGGAGTATCGGTGCTAAAGGATAAAAATAGGCCTTATATTTTCTATTGAATGCGTCCGGGAAGGCAGATGGTAAAGATCTAGACGTCAATAGTTGTAGAAAAACTAGTTCTTGCAGAACTATTATAGAATTAGGTGCCAGCGAGGAATGATGTTCTTGTGTAGTACCTAGTTTTCTAAAAACTAAAAGAAACCAGAAGTTATTTTAATGGAATTTTATTATACTCTATTTTATTCTTTTATATTATAGGATTTTCATTATTTACGGGTGTCTGTCTGTTAACTACTAAGATTCGACCAATCACCCGATTCCGGCATGTCATCGACATAAGGGACACCCTGTATAATTATCCTATAAATTTTACACAAATCAGCTCAACTTTCTAATCAGGATCAGATGTTTTATGAATGTTCTTGTAAACCAAGACTGACCGTGTTATTCATGTCATGGTTAGCGTTCGCCGTCCCGTAGAGGTAGAAATAGGCAGTCTTGTTATTTGCTTGTATAGATATTCTAGTGTAATAACATGGCGTCATCAGTTTATTGAAAAGATAGGCTTAAGAGAACATTAGTAATAAAAACTTTAGGTCCTTTATTTTGTCCAATACGTAACGCGGTGCTTCAGCTTTGCACGGCATTGAATTGCCGACCTCGTCTATTTTAAGGTTATTTAGAAGTTAAACAAGCAAGTTTCGTATCATGTATAGGATTGTAATTTTATTTGCGATGCATTGAGATTTCGTCACTTCGTTTAATTTATAATCATCTTGACAAACACATACATATTTAACACTGGAAACGGAAACGTCGATAAAGTTTATGTAAATTTGATAAGTGACGTTTCAGCTTTTTTTTTCAAAGGTTGTCGTTGATCTTGTCAAAGGGGCCCAATTTATTCGACGTGACGGTAATCATCTTTGACTTCTCTTTAGTACATAATGAGTTCATTAAAGTCATTTAACATATAAGAATAAAATAAAGAATTAAACCCGTCAATTTTGGTTCAATAGTATAACGTAAATGATCAATTCAATAGCAATAAAGCGCTGGTCTAGCTGAGGCCAATCCCGCTGTATGTGGAACGAAATTCGCTCGCGCCGATTGTGTCAATTAACTTATATCGAGGTATTCAAACTGACTTATTATTATTAAAACAATTGATGCGTGCAGTTGCGTCCCGCTTCCCGCGGGACTAGCTTCTGTTTGAACCACAGAGCACGGAATTGATAATTTCGTGCTAGCGAAAGTGCGTTTGGCGCACATCTTCGCCATCCAAAGACATCAGTTTCTAGACTGGTGTCGTAGAGCGAGTAAACGGTGAACGCTTGGTTTGTATTGTATGTAAAGTGTTGACAGTGCCGTTTCTTGCATTGGCCGTCGAGGAGTGTCCGTGCTTTTTGGTTTGAACAGTCCTTCATTTAACAAAATTGTTAGTTCGAAATAAAGATACACATAGTCAATTAAAAAAGTCGTTTATTTGTGTTTGTGAATATTTTACCTGTAAGAAATTACTAAGTCTTAGTAGATTCCGCTTATATTTAGCTGCTCCGTGTCCTGGCTCTATGTACAGAGCAAAGAATTCAATTTATTGTAGTAAATAAAACTTTGAATTTTGTGTCGCGGATGACAAAAGTAGAAGGCGGTGTCAAAAACATTAATTAATTGCGCATGTTTTTCCGCAAGGCGACTTGTACTGTAAAAACACTAGGTGCAAGTTTTTAAAGTTTTGGGTGTTGAATGCAACCTTAAATCTGAAGTCTTCTTGCAGTTAGTGTTTCTTGCCGCGGTAATTAGTTTTAGATAATTTCCGCAACCGTTACGAAAAACAAGTGGGAACCATGCTTTACATGATATGATGATGTTTTTGCTTGAAAAGTTTTTTTTTACATTTTGAACCGTATATCCTTGTACACAGGGATTACATCACTCAGTCGGCCAATACCACTCACCTATGTCACTTGCGGAAAACTGTCTTTAACCTGAACTAGTGGTCTTGCGCGTGTGCGTCTTCATTCATTATTTAATAAAACAAATAACTCAAATAGCATGCTTAGAATGTTGCTGTAAATATTAGTTACATTTTATAAATTAAGTAAAATTTGTTTTATTATAATTAAAGACACAATGTGTTGCTGTTTCGCATTATAAAAATTATAACATATAAATATGTGAAACTATTTAAATCAACTCACGCATTATTGCTTGAATAACGCGTGATCTTTGACTTTATATTTAGTGATTATGACAACAAGCAATGATTTACTACAGTTATTGAGATTATCTTGCCATACGTCCTACAAAAAAACACATTCTGCGTCGTCATGGTTACTATAAATCAATATACTAAGGAGGAATTTCTATAACTACTCGGTTTGTTGACGCCAGACGGATTGAAATTGTATGCAGGAATGCAACAATGCAGTGCATTCGATGCAAAGTTGTTGAATTTGCTGACAGAATTCGAATTTTCAAAGTGCTCGTGCGTCATAATTAAGGGCAAGCTTCCAAAGTACTACTTAAGTCGGGTTCGTATTTATTGATGACATTTTGATTGTTTTTGCATCGAAATATGAACACGAAATATTGATTGTATGATGAACTCTACTTCGTGGCCAAAGTGCTCGGGAATATTTTTTCATGGTCACATACATTCTTTATGCAGATTCTTCTTGACTAAGTAAATGTAATAAACTTGTATTTAACATTGTACGGAACAGCGACACATCAATGTTATTTTTGCCATGAAAATTATAATAAATTATTGGTACGTGACAATGCATTTTCTTTCATCCTGAAAGACATAGGATCTTCTTTTCGGAATGCGTGCAATATCGGCAACGTAAGAGCGACACTGACAATTGACAATTTTTACACGATTACGATGACGAAAAAAACGACGATGATCACATTTTTTTTATTTTTGTCTCATAAAAATGATTGTTTACAAATAGTGCACAAACAATATTATAAAAAAAAAAAAATGCCAAGTTATAAACATACATTGTCAATGCCATATATTGTCCGTACCGCGCGACTAGGACGGTAATAATCCCCTCCAATTTTTTAAAGCGTGTAGTTTCTTCATATTTACATCGATTTAACAGATTTTTTCAATTATCCAATTTTTTCGAACATTTTTAATAATAGTCATCATCCCTATTTGCAGGTCAGTGTCTGGTTCTATGTTAAACAAAATATGATTCGCGACCATAGATATCCGAGAGCTATGCCTTCACTCTATATTTGTTCAAGTTGAAGTGTCGCCACCTTTTCCCCACTCCTGAATCTCACACAATAACAAAACATCATGCACAAATACTGGTGCTCACGCAAAGTAACACCGATGGGCCGAGAATTGCATAAGGTTTGTGAAAACCTAAACTTTAGGTGAGCCGACCTATTGGCCCACAGACTTGAGGAAGACACCAAACTTGATAGACTTTCAGATAGTAAAGGGCATAGATGGCACATGTTTCTAATTGTGTTGAAATACTGCTTGAAAGAAAGATAACACCAGCAGTAAATGCATGCCGACTACACAATACTAGAACAAACTGGAACTTCTTTCGAGAGTCGGTATCAGTATTTAATAAATTAATGTAAACACCTGAAAACCACCCACTAAAAACACTTGAAAACATAGAAAAAGCTGTTAAGCACTTCAATCATAGCATCCAGCAATCTGATTGGCTTGCTACAATACCCAATGCACAAACATATCCTAATAGAGAATTGGTTGCTAGAAAACGTGAGGCTTGAAAACCAGAAAACAAGACATCCGGCTGACTATACAATTTTAAACTCACTGGTATCACAGCTCAAACAATTATTAAGCGATGACCAAAATCAAAATGTCCAAATCAACTTTAGAGATCTAGACGCTAGCGCTGCGTCTGACAGTCGCTGTGGAAGGCGACAAAGAAAATGAAGCATCCGATGGTAACTCAACCCCGCATATGCAAAACAGATAATAGCTGGGCAACCAAAAACTTTGACAAGGCACAGGCATTTGACCAACATGAAAGTGTATTCCTTCTCAACTCTGATCAAGGATCTACTCAGACTGAGCCAGTGTCAAAACTTTTAAAAGAAAGTCATCAATTAAATCTCCCAATATATGGATTCTCAGTCAGAAACATGAAATCAAACAAACAATAAAAAAACTTCATCACACTTATTTAGATTTGATAACTGCAAAAGTCATGAGAGAACTGCCCAATGAAGTTGTACTTTTCTAAACCTTTTTTTTTCATTTTAATCCTTATTTATTAATTTTTTTTTTTTTTTAAACAAAATTTAAAAACAAAAACATTTAAATGTAAAAAATAGTAGCCCACCGGTATCGGGAACAGGGTCCAAGCTACCGGCTCCAGGTTAGGGATCCAGAGAGAGGAACCTCCTGACAATGCAAGCCCTGTCTAGAAGTACCGCTTTCGGAATCAAACAAGTCGAGGCTCTTGGCTATTAAACCATTGGCTGTCACAACTATCGGTACAATGATTGCAGAGTCCACGCTCCACATGTCGACAACCTCGTGTGCTAAGTCGAGATAATTGATTTTTATCTTTTTCAGCTTTCACGAGATTCTCGTCATGAGGGACAGTGATATCAACAATCACTGCACGGCGCTCTCGTCGATCTATCACCACAATATTACGCTACAATAGTCCTGTCAGTGATGTTTGATCGATCCCAGTACAATGGGTATGATCAAACTCAAACTCAAATCATTTATTTCAATTAAACTATTTACAGGCACTTTTGAGCAGCGACTGATCAAGAGTTCTGACCGCCCTAGGCTAATTATGAGGACGCGCCCCAGCCAGGTGTGTTACGGACGGCCAAATAAGTAGTAAGTAGTGTGAACATTTTAACATGGTTCATACTACATATGCCGCATCACTTACAATGGCTTAGTTTCTACAGGCCATGAGCGTGGTCATCTAGTGTGTGAAGTTGCTTCGACTTGCAACAGATTAATGATTTATTTGAAAATTATAGGTAGTAATTAAGTTATTCATATTAGATTATACAAAAGTCCTTTTTCGTGCTTTAGCGTTTGCAAATCTTTCCACATTTTTTTCTGGAGGAGTGTGGAGCGCAAGTAATTATTTACTCTTATAGGTGCTGAAAAAGTCCTCTCGCCGCTATAGTTGGTAACACTCATTGTCAAAAAAAAACTTAATATTATCTCCACATTCGGGAACATGCATGAAATATTTAAAAAAAAATTAACTGCAACAAACCCTTTGGGTTTATGGCAGAAATAGAATACTCGGCCTCGGTGTCAGATTTTAAAAACTGCGCCAAATGGATGCATTCTTCTGCAAAGGTTTCTTCTAGATCAGTGGGATATAGTTGTTTTAACTCCTTTGCTTTGCTGCTAATACATTCACTGTCGTCTAGTTCATACAGTTTCCATAAGAAACCAAACTTTGTGTTTACTGTATGTAAGAAACAACCAGAATTGAAACAGCAAGATCGTTATTAAAGCGTTTTAATGTAGACTGACAATAATTTCACTTTATAATATGCTTAAATTTTAAAATAAATGCTTATTTCTAGGAAAATCTAGTTTAGCAAATAATAAGGTGTCGACCTTTTAAGAAGTGACTGATCGCCATGAGCTCAAGAATAACTATGATCTTGGAAAAGGACTCGTTGCTACCTGGGCGTAGACTAATCCCCACTTAAACAACGGAACTTCTGACTCCGTGTTGCCATTAAAATAATATAGGGTGTATCAAGTGTGTTATAGCCTCAAAAGTTGATTGCCTCTTGATTGCCTCTGATTCAAAAATTTCGAACTCTCTTTCGTTACGAAACGTATCAAGATAAGCATGTAATGTATCTTATAGAGTAACGACGTTCTATAAATCAACAGAACTTGCTTGTAGCTGTGCACTAACGATTTGAAACTTTACGAGCACAGAGTTCCAAAAGCACAACATTATTGTTATTTCTAGCGTTTTATTTTTTTCTAATTTTCCTTTTGCTTCTATTTTGGTCTCTTTAATTTTATATTATATTTTCATCTTCGCAAATAGAGTTTAATATTTCAAGAACTTGTTTGTATGAACTTTATAAGGCTTTGCTTGCAACTGCTCGCGCAATCCATCGAGTTTTCGATAGATTTTTAAGTACCGTCGATTTTTCATCCAAATTTGATGACAATATTTGCCATCTGCTTGTAGATCCAGAATAAAAATTCTATAGTTGTTGTTCCAGTGTAACAAAAGCAGCTGACTCGTCACTATTTTCCGCGGCAGCCGATCCCACGAGTTGTAGAGAATGGGCTGCACAAGGAACAAAAGTAGACATTGGATTTACAGCTTTAATTCTTGACTGAAGACATTTGTATTGACCAGACATATTGCTAGCATTATCATAACTTTGGTCACGACAGTCTTTAATATCAAGTTTCAGAGTTTTATCAATCGTCGCAAGAACAGCCTTCTCCATGTCTTCACCTTTATGACCGCAATTTGGTAAAAATGTGACAAAACATTCGACAGGTTCTCCGTTGGGCAAAATATAACGAATTATAAATGTCAACTGATCGGTGTGTGAAATATCTGGAGTAGAATCAATGCTAATCGAATAATATTTAGCTTTTTTTATTTCTCCTATAATTGAAAGTCGAACTTCGTCAGCGAGAAGTAAAATAAATTCATCGATAATAGAGGAAGAAAAGTACGATGGAGAACCTCTGCCTTTTTGTCCAAATCGCACCAAATGGTCAGCCATGAAAGGATCAAATTTAGATATAAGCTCAATACAGCCAAGAAAATTTCCGTTTAGTGCAGATCGAATAATTTCATTTTGACCGTGAAATAGAAGCCCACGAGAAGCTAAAAACTTAATTGTTTCTATTACCCGTAGTAATACATTTCGCCAATAAGTTATTTCTTCATTATATTGTTTGACTATTAGGGTATCCAGTCGTTGTAAAAGTTTACCTCTACATACATATTGTCCCAAACATTTACGATGATTCGGAGAATTGTCATGATCAGTTATTAAATTAGAATTTTTCCAGTCATTAAATCAACTTTTGGCAAATACGGATGTTCCTCCATATAATTTGCAAGGACCACAAAACACGTGACCTGTGGATTTCGAGTATACTAACCAGCACCCTAATTGCGTAACACACAATAAATCGGAATCTGAATCGTTTTGAAACAGATTGCTAATCCATTGCTTTATAAGTTCGATAAAACGCAATGAATGTTGTTGAACTGTCAAAATCAAACAGATTAGTCGTAATCGTTTACGAAAATGTGTTACGCAATTAGGGTGCAGACTTCACATTTTCGCCATTAACAAGCTTTTTCTCAAACATATTTTTAGATAGAAATCTTTTTTGATTTTTATACTGCCTTTCTGAAAAATTGAACTCTTCTCGAAATTCATCATTTAATTGCCACAATGCAGGGTCACTTGACGGAATAGACGACTTTTCTTCTATTAGAATTTCGTCTTCATTGTACATCGTCGGCGTCGTCGCTACTATAGGGCTAGTGTTGGGCGGAGAAACGTAACAGTCCGCGGTAGAGGAACCAGGGCAAGAAATCGCTGGCGATAGTGCAGCATTCGTCACCGTTTCGTTCCTTTCTGCAGAGTTCGTAAAAAATGTTTCTAGTTTTCGAGTATGTTTTAAAAATGTTTTCTATTTTCTTTTCCTTTTCTTTTGCCTTTATTCTGTACGCTGCTCCACTTGTTTTTTTACTATCGAACTACTCTCATTACCACTCATGGTCTTAAAAACACGGAAACACTAAGGAAAGGACAATAAATATCAATCACCAATAACGAATATAGGCGAGCGCGTGATATGACGGACAAACTCACCCACTCGCTCGACCACCGACCGATTCGAGTAACAAGTCAGTGTGTGTTTTACGCGCGATTTTGGTTTTTTTTTGTTAAAATCTGGGACTCTCAAGCGCATTTAGTTTTAGTGTTTTGTTTCGGTCTAGTTGAAATATGTAGGGTAGATGCAATGATGCTAGATTAGTGCATGCGAAGACACGATTTCAGCGGGCCCCCCCGATCCTCGCGCCCTAGGCTGCAGCCTAATTAGCCTAAGGGTTAATCAGGCCCTGCTTTTGAGTTTTCAAGGAGTCGGTCAGTCAGAAATATGAAGCTAGTTGCCCATTCCAAAGCGCAGTTGGTACCTATGGAGAAGAACGGGCAAGAAACTCCATGGACACTCTTTTAAATAATATTGTTGTTACAAATATATTAGGTTACATCGATTAATGTTGACACTATAAGTGAGAACGATGTACAAAAACCGTACACGTTAAAAGCGTCCAGTGTGCAGCAAAACGTAATTAAAACCAATCCAAAAAAAAAAAAATTAAAATAGGCCGTGGCAGCCAAGAGATGACCAGTCCCAACTGACGGCGCCCGTTCAAGAACATGACGCATGGATCAGCACCATTCAGCTCAACCATTTTGAAGGGAGCTAAATGATCCGACACACGCGCCACCGTCAGCGTGACATTTGAGTGAGCATGACATACTATCAGCCGCCAGGGCACATTCAAGTCAATCTATGACATTACCCGGTAAATGGTAGCTCTATACAAAGTACTCACATCTGCGCAATGCATATAAATAATAAAAAGGAGATTGAGTTTATATAATGCAAATATATTCTTACAATCTACAGCAGCTTCAACAGTATTTCAAATGTCAATTAATTAGTTTTGGTGTGGAGCAGGACCAGAATTAAGCCAGGCATTTTTATCAGTTATGTAATCCCCTAACCTATAATATGCCTGCCTGCATAGTGTGCGTTTCACAAAGGATTTGAATTTCGTCTCATTCAGTTGAAGTATATGGGGAGGTATTTTATTATAAAATTTTAGACAGTACCCCATGAAAGATGAGTCTACTTTAGCCAGTCTGAAACCAAACAGTTGAACTAATAGGTCCTGATTCCTAGTACTGTAGCCGACGGGCATAGGGTTCGGGCCTCTGAGTGAAAGTCCTTGCTAGTTTTTAATACATACTTTAATCACTCAAATATCAACGTGTGATGGGAAACAAGTCAGAAAATAACAGGGAGTAACTTAGGCAAAATTACTAAAGGTCAAAGATAGCCGGCACTTTACGAGAGCGGCTTGAAACACGTCGCGTCACAGCGGTGTTAAGAAGGGATCAAGACTGCCCCGCGTAAAGCGTCTGCTCGACAGTGGTGCCAGAAGCTGGGCGCGCGGTAAAAATTGTGGCGCGTGATTGGTTGTCACAATCAGTAGCGCCAACCTTTCCAATGTTCTCGTGATTATTTGATTGGATGTTATCAACAGCACGGCCAACATTATTGGTAACTTTATGGTCGTGGGGTTGCCATGTTACACACTCCCCCTCTAGATCACGATTACGTCCTCGATCGTGGTCTAGCCCTACATTACTATTATCCGGAAAGGGTTGCAACCGAGGTCGTCCTCGCATTTTCTTAGGATCCAGTGGTTGAGTGCACTTCTCTCCTCGTCCTCGAAAAGGGGTGAGCTGATTAGCGTGGAATTTACCCAATACCTCACCAGGATTTTCATAAGATGCGATTAGGTATGTTCTTCACGACATATGGTCCATCCCTCTTAGGGAAAAACTTAGCAGTCTTTGACTTGCTGGCGTCGCTCAGCCGGTGGGTAGATAATTAAACTTTGTCATCTACTTTAAAATATTCTCCTACTCTCCTCGAACAATCAGCATAAATCTTCCTTCTACCCTGCAGTTTTTCTACTCTATCGCGAACTTCACTTAAAGAATTTAAAATTTTTGTCAGGTACGGAGTGATCTGTGGTACAAAATTATCCTTCCGTAAGACCGCCCTTGGATCATTGTGCACCTCTAACGGTGATCTCAACTCACGTGCCAACGTCAAATATGCAGTAGTAACTCCTGTCGTTTCACGGACCGCGCTGTTCAAACTGAACCGCACTATCGGTAACTGCTTAGGCCATGAGGGGTGATCTGTACCAACTAATAGAGCCAATTGGGTCTTCATATCCCGGTTTTTCCTTTCAGCTGGATTGGTTTCTGGGTGGTAGTAGGCTATCAAGTCTTGTGTAATTCCAAGTACGAACATGCACTTCTGCATTACCGCCGAGACAAATTGGACACCATTGTCCGAAATAATACGACGAGGTAAGCCAACCCGAAGGAAATACTCTTCTATGAGTACTTTCGCGCAGGCGACAGCGGTTGCTTCTTTAAGAGCCACAATTCTACCCATCTTGTCGCGGTATTTCCACTAACAGGATCCACTTCTCCCCGTTTTCACCCTCTGGTAGTGGTCCAAATAGGTCAATAGCTAAGACTTCATTGCGCTGCACAGTGGTTCCGCCAAAGGTCGTAAATCCATAAAGTTCATATTCGAATTTCCAGAAACAAGTTACATATTTCGATAGACCATTAAACGAGCTATCAAGTTATATGAATATAGTCACCATTTGTTTTAATTATCACTTACTTTTTGACCTCGGAAGTAAAGTATTTGGTTACAAGTGAATTCTCGGAATTATTTTGTTTATGTTGTTGTTTTGTGCAATGGAAATTCAAGAGCAAGGTATGTTTGTCACATTTGATTGTATTTTGAATAAATTGTCAGTATAATATTTGTACTATTTACGTGCTACACCATACGTAATTTATTGTATATTTTTTCTAATATAATAACTTTGCTTAAAGCTGCAAAATTTTACAAGATTTTTTTAATTTTGCAAACATTCGCAACTATCTTAAATTGTAGTTGAGACTATATATTTTAAAAATATTATACTTTGACTTGCGCAATTCTGCGCCGACGGCTGCTATAAAGGGCCTACGCCTGGGTAGACACAATCGTAGCAAGGTCTACGAAATTCGCAACTAATTTCAAACTTTTCTTTCAGGTACTTTGATCATGTGTTCCTTCTCAAGGATGTATATCTTTGAGATTTGGAGTACTGTGAGTGGAAAAGCAACCAAAAAACACCAAGGTATATTAGAAGTTTTGCTGTCATCATTCAGTGATCTCGAAAATATAGACTTTAAGGATTTAGATGATCGTATACTGTGTTTATGTAAAAGTCTTGATTATTATTGGAATCAAGTAGGTAGGAGTAAATCAAAGTTATTACTTAAGTATTCTGATTGGCTGAAAGACATTGAATGTATTGAGTTAATAAGGAGCGTTGAGCAACGTGTTCATGAAGAAATTCAACCAGAAGCGGGGCCATCTCGCAGGCGTCCAAAAAAAGATTTTTCCCAGCTTAGTCAGAGATCAAAACGTAGACGATTGAGACAACTATCTCAAGTGGATGACTCTGCTGTGAAAACATTGCTCGACACTTCTGATAAGTCTGATACTAGTTTTACATCAGACATTAATGCAGACGAGGTTTTATCACTTGTTGTAGAGGCTAAATATGTTTAGACGTAGATTAGGTTTAATTGTAGACAAACCGTGAAGTGGCGGAAGCGGGACATCGAACGATGGGTATACGGCAAGAAAGTTTTTTATTAACTCTGAAGTATCCGCTGAAATTACAGGCTTAAGAAAAGACTTGATCGATCGTTGTTATATAATTTTACAAGCTTTATCATCGGGTTATAAAATTGACACAACAAAATTTAAAGAAAGTGCTTTGGAAACCGCACGGCAAGTAGTCCAAGAGTATCCATGGTACAATCTCCCAGCTTCCGTCCACAAAGTTCTTATTCACGGATCTCAAGTAAGTGAATATGCTTTATTGTCCATCGGGAAACTTTCCGAAGAGACAGCTGAAGCCAAAAACAAACATTTTAAAGCTTTCAGACGAGATCACACTCGAAAAATTTCGAGAGAACTTACAAACTCAGATTTACTTAACAGACTTTTACTTAGCTCAGATCCTTATATTACTGGCCTTCGGAAACTTCCCCGTAAGAAAAAGAGCGCAATGTCAAATCAAATTTTAGATTTATTGCAAGTCTAGTTTTAAATCTGTTATGTAAGTTCTAATTTTAAGTCGATTTCATGTAAAATATCTTGATTTCCATTTTTATTTTTTCATTTATCTATTTAGTTGTGTCTTTTTGACACAGAGAATACACCCCAACAGTTTTGATTTATTGTGAAAAACGCTTCAGAACGGGTGACAAGCACACTTAATATTTTGATATTTATTTTATTATTCTTTTCGTGTTAACAAATTTTCAAATATATTTAATTATGTCTTAATTTACATATACACTAATATATTATGAGTTTTTATTGCTACCTGAACCACTTCCCACGAAAAAATGCATTAAATAAGATTTTCAGTATTTATGACCGCCTTTGTTCGGCGGCGGTACCACTGTGCGACCAGGTGCCTTTTCATTGGTCGCTTTATAGCGTTGACATGAACAACATGATTTTACGTAATCGTTGCTATTCTTCTCATGCCAGGGAAATAATAATTTTGAGCTATTTTCTGGTATGTTCTTACATACCACATTCTCTTAGAATTTCCTCACGCATACTTACCGGTATTACTAATTGCGGCGACTCGTTTTCTGTATCTGTGTTACAGCGGTAGAGTATACCACGGTCCATAAGAAACCCGCGTTCTGTCCAACGCCGAGAGGCAACATCTTCTGTATCTTCTAATTCCTTCATAATTTATTCAAGTTCGGGTCGGATTCTTGTGCTGCACGAAGCTCCGTTTGATCTCGCGTAGGCAAATCGATAATGACAGAACATATTCCACAGGATTCGCGAGACTCATCTGTACAGACAGGGCGGCTGAGTGCGTCAGCCACTACATTGACTTTTCCGGGAGCAAACCGAATGTCATAGGCCTGCAGTTTTAGTGCTCAACGCACCATACGACCAGTAGGCGACTTTAATGATAGCAGACATTTCAAAGGCTGGTGATCACTTGCTACTCGTATAATTACTGGATGACCATCAATATATCCCCGCATACGGTCGACCCCCCAGACGACCGCCAGGGCTTCCCGCTCCGTGGTCGAATAATTCCGTTCCGCTGCTGACAATAAACGGCTGGCAAATTCAATGGGTTCTTCATTCTTTGCACCCTGAAGCAAAACTGAGCCTATCGCATAGTTGCTCGCATCCGTCCGCAGGATGAAAGGCTTGGAGTAGTCTGCCTGTGTGAGGATCGGCGCTGACGTCAGAAGCCTTTGCAAGTTACTGAAAGCTTCAGCCTGTTGTGGTCCCCATATACAAGGTTGATTTTTCCTCGTCAATCTTGTCAGTGGCTCTGCTTACTCCGAAAACTTAGGAATAAATTTCCTGAACCAGGAACATGTTTGTATGAATGTTCTGAGGTGTCCCAGTGAAGACGGCTCTTTCATCTCTAAGATGGCTTGAATTTTCCTTTCATCGGCTGAGACTCCCTCATGCGAGATCACATGACCTAAATATTTAACAGACTCTCTTGCAAACACGCACTTTTCTCGGTTAGCACGCAATTTGAACTTCAACAGCTGTTCAAAAACGACTCGCAGGTTTTCCAGGTGCTTCAAAAAGTCCCCCTGCTTCATAATTAATAAATCGTCTAAATACCCTAGTATTGTAATGTCTTTTAATGCTGAACCGGATCACAATCTGTCTATCAGACGCTGGAAAGTAGCCGGAGCGTTCTTCGGACCGAATGGCATCCTTTAAAAACGGAAGGTTCCGAAAGGGGTCACGAAAGCCGTCTTATCCATATCCTCTTCCGTAACAGACACTTGCCAGTAACCATATCGCAAATCTATAGTACTGTACTATGTGACAACGTCCAGGTTTTGTAGATTGGAGCAGTTCATCAATACGAGGCATTGGATAGACGTCACTTTTCGTAATGGAATTTCGGTAGTCGACGCAGAAACGGAAACTGCCGTCACGTTTAGGTACTAGCAGTGCTGTGGCAACCCACGCAGATTCGCAATCTTCAATAATATCGTTAGCCAACATTTTGGTAAGCTCTTGCTGCATAATTTCTTTCTTTGCAGGCGTCAGGCGATATGGAGGCGTCGCTATCGGTGAATTATTTCCCGTGTCTATATGATGCTACCCATATGGAGTCGGCTCCTCACTCGTATAAAACACCTCTTGAAATTCAATTGGGCAAGCTCCTCACGCTTCTGATCCTCTAAACCTGCACCCTCGTCATCGCGTAAAACATTAATCGCTGCGTATGAATTTCGACCAGCCGAAAAAGATTACGAAATTAATTTATTTTTCTGATCACTACTATCCGAAAAATGCCAAGCACTGCTTGAAATTGATAACGAGACCGGCACTGTTAATAAAATCGATACCTAAAAGAGTTTCATTATCTTATTCTTCGGGGAACATTATGAACTCGGTGGGCACAATTTTATGAAAAAGTTTCACCTGTACCTCTGCAACAAGCACCTCCATCTGGCGCGTGCAGCCATCCGCTAGGCGGATGATTCTAGTGCACTGTTGTAGAGAATGGCCTTTCTCCTTTAACATGCGAAAAAGTGTGTGACCGGCAATACAGCCCCTAGCACCCGTGTCCCGTCCAGTAACGCTGTCCCATTTTCCCCCAAAATGCCTATTTGCATCAAAGGTCTATTATTACTAGGCTCCCCTTGATTTGACCTCCCTTAGTTCGATCATGTGCAGACGCGAGGTGTTGCTTACAGTTTTCCAGTCTGTTATTTTTATAAACATTTACCGAGCTTCATTGTAAACATTTATGAACATTATCATCAGGTAAACATGAACATAAACAAACACACTGAACATTAAATGAACACCTGAACATTTTCCTTACAATTTTGACAACATGTTAAGGCAACGTTATCGTTAACAGCTGGTTCAATTAAGTGTTCATTTTTCGAACGGGTTTTAGTTGAACTTACGGAAAACTTAGTGTCTCTATTGTTGTCACAGCACACATTTTTATCGACACTAGAATGCTCATTATTATGTCGCAGTTCAGTAAAGTAAAGTTTTAAATGATGCCCAGCGTTGCAAACAGCGTCTGGGTTACCTGTGGTACCGGCAGGAATGAGGCGAATCTGGCCCGGCGACCCGTGGATAATCGCTACGTCCCCGTCAGGGGGCGCGGCAGGCGGGTTTCGGGCATGGCCCTTAAAGCCCCGCGGTTTCATACGGTGCCCGTCAATACGGGCACGTTCGTTGGGGAGCCATGTAGGCCTGGCGCGGGGCAAGTGCGGCTGTAGCGCAACTTGCCAATGTGTGTGGATGCAATTGGTGTTCAGCAGGAGCGCCACGGCACTGTTCCACAGTACCGTTTTTTCACGCCACCCCGGCGGTCTGTCTCCGCCAGGTGAGACCTCCGGTTCCCCGGAGGAGGCCCGGCGGGAGACGACCAGCGACAGAGGTGCCGGCTTAAGGCGCTCCCTGCTGAGGGTGTAGACCCCCGTCTGCAGACGCATCCAGGTCGAGCCGGTCACGCTCCAGACTAAAGGGCCGTTATGTGTGTGTGAGCGGCATTGTGTTGTGTTACACTGCTCATGTCAGCGATTGAGTTGCGAGCCCGCGCCGCACATTCAACGCGTGAGTTTATGCGCTTGTGGAATTGTTTGTGTGTAGGGTTCGGCGTACGTCATGCCTATATTAACTTAGCACACGACGCACTCCGGGTGCATGTGTGTGGAGTATTATTGTGTGAGTAAGTCGCGTGTAAGTGAAGGCGTCTTACTCAGGCGTCAGTCCGGTGGGTTGGGGTCGTCAGCGTCCGGCAATAGGTCGCGGGGGAGGCGCCTCCTGTCAGGTGGGCGCGCATGCCAGGGAGCTATGTGCTTGACGTGAGGCCAGGCAGATGCGTCGGCACGCGCGAACATGTTTGACGCGAGGCGCCTGCAGTAGTCGTCCAGGCTCTCGATCCTAAGATCCCGCTGGATTACGCTATTCCTCACGTAGCGAGGGGCAGCGGTGGCCCGGCGACTTTCGACCGCGCGGAACGTTATCAGTACGCTCGCGGTCCGTCGCTAGGCAACGAGCGGCCACGGCGTACATGGCGCGCCCGCACGTACTCTCGCGGCGCGGGTGGCAGGACGGGTATAGCTGTCGAAATCGGCTCGCCCGACGCACATTCATCGCGAATGATAACTTGAAGACAGGAACCGCGCCCTTTTGAATTTTTACTATCACTAGTTGTCGTAACCGAATAGAATGCGTTTTGAGAACTAGATTTACACTTTTCGCACTTCGACTTTATAACGTTAGGGGTACCGCACTCATAACATTGAATAGCTTTATTTTTGATTACGTTGTCATCACTTTTCCCGTTATCACTTTTTTCATGTTGTTTATCAACTTTCTACACTGCGATTTTTCGTGTCCCCATTTCTTGCAGTCATTGCACGACAGTCTTTTGCTGCGAGTGTTCTTGTTGTCACTTGATGCCGAAGTTGCGGGAGTGCCGGTGGCGGTAGATTGGTGGCTGGCGCTCGAATGCGTCAGTGCCGGTGTCTTGTCCCATGAGCTGTCTACTAACGATTTCTCGATCGCTCTGGCACGGTGCAGTAACTGGTCGAAAGACGTTATGGAGTTACGATAGAGCCGCTTTTTAATTCTACGATCGAGAAGCCCTTATACCATATCCAGTTATGCTTTTTCGCGTAGATCTTCTTGTGGCAATCTCGATAAAAGCGCTCTTGTCTTTGCAATAAATAAATCCGTTGTGTCCGTACTTTGTCGCAATGAAAACATTTCCAAATATATGCGAAAAGGCGGATGATGCTCTCCGAAAGCACTTTTTATCTTTAGCATGGCATCCGTCCATGATGTGGTGCTGGCTTTTATGCTCTGCCACCATAATGCTGCCGAGTTAACTAGCAACATGGACAGTCCCTTGACCGCGTTATCATCTGATATCTGTAGGCAGTTCTTGTGCACTTCTATCGCGTCAATAAACCCGTCGACATCAGCAGACGATCCGCTAAATCGAGCTGTGCACTTTGAAAAGTTCGCGGCGGGCGCTGCCATGGACACTTCAGGTGCCGGCGTCGAAGTTCTCATTCTGGATGAGCTTCGCGAAAATCTCTGTCTGACTCTGCTGCAGTGAGTGCATCAGGGTTGCAAATTGATCCTGGTCCATAGTGATCGACTTGGACATCCTCTGTTTCCTCTTCCGCTTCTGCTACCTGGATTTCTCATTTCTTGTATCCATCGTTACCGTATTCTTGGAATTCTCATTTCTTGTATCCATCGTTACCGTACTGACAAAGAAAATCGGAACCACGTGGTTAAATCGTTCACCGGAAACGCATCTTAACGCTTCAGGTTCCGATGCACCTGTGTGTAAATACGAGGTAGCTAGAAACTTGCTCCTGGAGTGCAGACGCCAACGGTGGCGTTATGCTTCGTAAAAAAAAATTGCAAGCACGTGTCGTCAGAGGCCCCTACTGTTGGGACGCCAAATGTAGCCGACAGGCATAGGGTTCGGGACTCTGAGTGAAAGTCCTTGCTAATTTTTAACACATACTTTAATCACTCAAATACACGCTGATGGGAAACAAGTCAGAAAATAACAGGGAGTAATTTAGGCAAAATTAGTAAAGGTCAAAGATGGCCGGCACTTTACGAGAGCGGCTTGAAACACGTCGCCTCACACCGGTGTTAAGAAGGGACTGCCCCGCGTAAAGCGTCTGCTCGACAGTGGTGCCAGAAGCTGGGCGCGCGGGAAAAATAGTGACGCGTGATTGGTTGTCACAATCAGTAGCGCCAACCTTTCCAATGTTCTCGCGATCATTTGATTGGATATTATCAACAGTGCGGCCAACATTATTGTTAACTTTATGGTCGTGGGGTTGCCGTGTGACAGTACTATAATTATGTCTTTCACCCCTTTTACTGTAAAGATGTATTTTTTTTCTAACGTACATGATGTTTTCATAGATGTATTCAAAGAGTATATAAGGTTTTAGATGTATTGACAAGGTACCGTCATGATGTCAATATCCTTAAACAATTCCTTTAGAGAATCGCACCTGCGGAGATTATATATGGCTCTTTTCTGCAGTATGAAAATAGACTCGATGTCTGCAGCCCGTCCCCAAAGTAAAATACCGTAAGTCATGATATTATGAAAGTAACTAAAATAGACCAGCCTCGTGGTATCAACATCAGTAAATTGACAGATTTTTCTGACAGCGTAAGCTGCTGAACTGAGCCGTTCTGCAAGAGATGTCAAATGAGGACCCCATTGTAGCCTTGAGTCGAGCTTGATCCCCAAGAAAACCGTTTTATCGACGAATTCTAGTTTTTCTTGATTCAATACTATCTCACAATCACTACTCTTGACGTTTGGTAAAGAAAATCTTATACACTTATGTTTATTTCCATTTGGATCATTCTCGAGAACTGGTCACTTCCGATTCCACAAGGCTGTACTGCAAGGCGAGTTGCTGGTGGATAATCCTAGCCACTAGATTGTGTCTGTGCAAGTACTCGCCGTTGGCAAAACGAGAACAACCGGAAACAATATGTCGGATAGATTCACCGGGACGGTGGCTTGCCCGGCAGATGTCAACCGTACCGACCTTGACAATGTATTTCCGATAATTATTCGACATGATAACTTCATCCATAATCGCACAGACAAAACCTTCGGTTTCCCCAAATAGGTCACCGAAACGTAACCAGGATATAGACGACAAAAAGTCTACATCAGGTCCATGGAGGACCCGGAACAGGCGTCCGTGAATCTCTTTGCCTTGCCATACTTCCTTCCTTTTACTATCACTTGTTACACATATCTACCTTTATTTTATTTAAATATTTAAACACGTTAAAAACTGATTTACATCCGTAAGTTGTCCTCGTTGGGTCTAGTTGAAAACCAGCGTCAGGCACTTAGTTGTGAGGCACACAATACTATTTTCTTCTGTTTTGTTTTGTTTTGGGTGAATATTGTGTGCCATAACCTGGGCCAAATAAATTTATTTTCTTTTCTTCCTTTCTTTATTTCTTTTATGATCGTTAGTATCTAGTACTGTAGGTTTGCGCCAGTTCTCTTTCACCAAGGAGAGCGGGGTGGGGCCCTTGTCCACAGCGACCACATCTCGATGCATCCCCACGTCTGCTTCTAGGAAATATTCCCTGAGACTGCATATTTCGCGATTGTGGAGGGACTTAGCGTTTAAAAAGCCTCGACCTCCACACTTTCGCGGGATATACAGTCTCATTACCATTGACCATGGGTCATGCATTCAGTTTGCAGTTAGCAGTGTACGGATCCTCCTATCCTCATATCCTATCCAGGTCGCCCATTTCGGTCTGATTCCATTTGAGTATGCCGAAAGAGTACATCAAAACCGGTATGACCCAACCTTGTTTCCGCTGGATAGAAGACTATTTAATACTTTCTTTAGGCGGCCAAAAAGCGCTCCTTCAACGATTGCTTCATGTCAGTAACATTGATGCCTAACGCTTCCGACATACCCAAATACTTATAGGTGGCGGATGAGGAGAGGCCTCTAAGATTTATGGAATCCGAGAGTTGAGTTTCCACGGATTCCACTATCTCCCCTCGCTTTACATGAATGACCGCACATTTGTGCACACCAAATTCTATCCTGATGGCGCTACTGAAAGTATCAGTTACTTTCAGTAGCTCCATCAGTTGCAAATTGTTTGGGGAAAAGATTTTTAGGTCATCCATATATAGGTGTGATATAACCTGACCACCTCTCCTCAGCCGATAGTCCTGAATTCAGTCCATAATCATAATCATAATATTTTATTCGTTTAGATAGTAGGTACATAAATAAGGTGTTTACAAACTTTTTGATCCCTGTACAATCTACCTTAAATGGGTGTACTATGCCAAATCGAATGACAAAAAATCGAATATCAATTGATCGACCACTTTAAATCGAACGTCTAAATACTCGAACGTTCATAATATCGAATAGTTGAAAAATCGAACATTCAATAAATCGTACACTCATTACATCGGGTGTTCAAAATATCGAATGTATGTTTGATCGAACGTTCAACGCGTCGCATATTCATTCTAACGAAATATCAATATACTGAATGCTTTTTTATAGAATCGAAATTCAATCGCATTATCGTCCTAATCCCGCGTTTGCCTTTTCAATTGTCCTATTTGTTATAGCTTGCTCCTTAATTAAAAATCCTATGGTAACATAAGGACCCCGTTTGTACTTATCAAGCAACGTGTTCCATCTTCTGTGCTATCCTTTAATGTTGTTTTGATTTCTAGGAAAACCCAGCGTATTATTTTAAAACACAGACCACACTGAAGGTGGAATTAAAGTAATTTATTATTTCCCGTCTCACGTTACTAAATATTTCCCCAAACATAATATTTTCCAATCCAGTTGGTGATATCATTTACGTCGTCGTGTAACACTTCTTTTCTCAATCTATCGAAACTATCTGGTATCCTTTGGGGTAAATAAGCAAGTGAGATAATGTGTCTTAACTAGTTAGCAAACTCAGGATCCAACGACGATATTCCATTCTGAAATGGACTAAAGTAACACAGCTTAACTATATTTTAGTTTTACAGCACCAAGATGGCACTGAGTTATTAATTTAGTGAAAATGGCAATTTCACTATTCAGAATTTGACGTTTTTTACCAAAAATTTTGATTGTCTACTTTAGATTACTTCAGGCTACCAACACCTCCCCCCCCCCGTGGGTTCCCGCATTGACGAGGCGGGCGGGCTCAGTAACCGTGGCTTGGGCACCACGTTGAAGCTAAGAGGAACCCGAGGACGGGCCGCTCGTCAGGGCTTTTGCTGACAAGCCGACGACGTAGCGGCCAAGGTTGCGGTGTTGTTGGGCGACATAGCAAATGTGGTGGGGCCGCGGCGGGAGAGGAGTGCCGGTATTGCGGTGCGCCGCTCTCCCTACCTTTCGCAGCCTTAACGGGGTCGCCGGACGCGGTGGGGCCGCAGGGGAAGAGGAGTGTCGGTATGTCGTTGGCCGCTCTCCCTATCCTCTGCGGCTGAAAAATGGTAGGCGACGGGGTCATTTATCAGACCCATGCATTTATCAGGCCATGTGTCAGACTTTTACTGACCAAAACCCACCCGTGCCCCTTCAGTTGCCCGTGACAGGGCCACGGTTATCTCTTTCGAATTTCCCGCGACCCTGAGGCGTCGGCGCTTTCGGACCCCGTCATTTTGTGCTGACAACTCTTTGAGGCGCGCGTGGTAAACGTCGCGCCGTCGACCCGGACCTGGTCCTTACCGGACGTGGAGCTACCCATTGTACACCTCACCCCGTATTGTGGGGTTCACGGTGGCAGACGCGGTGGGGCCGCAGGGGAAGAGGAGTATCGGTATGTCGTTGGCCGCTCTCCCTATCCTCTGCGGCCGAAAAATGGTAGGCGACGGGGCCATTTATCAGACCCGTCGCAAGGCGTGGCACACGCTGGCAGAGTGTGCCGCTTGGGAGGAGCCGCGCCGTGCCCTCATCTCAGAAGTAGGCAGTGACCTGTCGCTGCCGACCGTAGTGAGTTCGATGGTCGGCAGCGTCGAGTCCTGGGACGCGGTGGTTTCCTTCTGCCAGACGGTTATCTCGCGGATGGAGGCTGCGGAAAGGGAGAGAGAGATCTCGACTCTCGACCGGGGCCCGACCCCTAAATGGGTCTAGGGGCGACGGATTCGATACGGGGATATCCGTCGCCCCCCAACATCAGGACCCGAGAAGGTGGTGCGCGTAGTGTTCCGCGTGCTTCGCTCACAGACGTTGCGGAGGGAGTACACCTCACTCCCCCGCCCGAGACGGGGCCCGCGCAAGCGGGCCGGCACCAGCCGGGGTTGCGGAAGAATTATGTCTTCCCGCGACCCCGACGGGGGACATCCATGAGGATTTTCCAACAAGACCAAAAAAAAATAAGGCAGGCCAGCACCGACGCCGACGTAGGTGTGAGATGAAACACCGGGGTGGTTTTTAGTCAGTAAGAGTCTGACAGACCCCTCCGCCCGCCCCAGGGCGGAGGACATCAATGAGGATTTCCTCCACCCATTATTAAAACTTGCACTGCTAGCAACGTTTTTTTCCGTAACAGCCGTCAAAGGGCGTCCACTTCGCTCTTCATCCCGCAAAGTTAGTCGACCACGCCTGAATTCGTTATACCAACGGTACACGGTTGCTATAGAAGGGCCTTCATCCATGAATGCCATTTGAAGTCTATCGTACGATTTGTCCGGTTTCAGGCGACACTTGAAATCGTAAAATATCATAGCGCGAAAATGTTTCCGGTGCATAACCATTTTTTAATGAGACACGATAATTTAAATTAGCTCGCAAACAATGTATAGATTTTTTTTGAAATTGGAACGTACCTATTATTACATACAAATAATCATATTTTCAAAATAGACTAACTGGCTAGTCTCTCATACATAAAACATTTTTTCGCAATTCTTTCTGAGTGGCCTGGTATGATCGTGAATGCGCTCGCTCGTCTCAATCGCGAATAGGGCGTAAAAGTGCGCATTTATAAAAGCAAAATACTAAGTAGGGACTATCTCTTTCTCTTTACCTTTGTTTGTCGTGTGCTAATACCGAAACGACTTCTGAGAAATTTCTATTCATACCGTCCTCGCGAGTGAGTACTTTCGTTACTATACAGTACAGTACCTGCAGTCTACGACCTACACTTAAATTTAAAATTGAATTTTCGCTCGTAGTTTTGCAGAAAAACATTGTAGTGTAAACGTGCCCTGAATAATAAGAATGCAAGAAGTAATTCAATCAAGATATATAACAGACGGCGGTTCTTTCTCTAGGCACTTTTAATTTCGCGCTTTATCCTTAACTGTTCCCTAGTGGCATAACTTGGAACAATGCGATGGAACTAAGATTTACTTATCATAAAATAGATTATCGTCCCAGCCGTTGTTAGATCAATTAGGGAAAAATGTTAACGTCGTTTTGCCTTGTGCTGCAGACACCCATAATTTGTATAAAGCTTAAGTAGTGCCCTTCTGGCAGTTACGCCTACCTAGATATCTCCATCACCATGAAACCATGACCTAAAATACCAAATATTCTTTGTAGAAAATGTTGGAGAATTATAAGTAGTGTAATCACCACACATTGTGTGGTATGTCTTACTACTTTTATGTACTTAGCACTTTTCACTGCGTGGCACACAGTGAAACCGAAGTGCAGCTATGGGCCAGATACATACCTAAAGACCGTACCTAACATATCAACATCTTTCTTCAAATGTTTTTCATGTTATTTAGTGTCTAAAATGAAACCAACTCCGTACATAATAAAATAAAGTTTCGGCAGTTTATGTAAATTCACGCTCCGCTGTAAAAGGTGTTTCTAAATTTAGATAAAGCGTGGGTAGGTATGGTTAATGGGCGGAGAGATTAAAATATTTATTAGGAGGTAATTCTTTACACTCATTAAGTGGTAAGAGTCCTCCCAAAGTCATAGCATTTATTTCAAATAGGCCCATAAAAAGGCACTTTTGAACGTCAAAATTTACATTAAAAATAGAACTGATTCTAGGCGCCACTTCCAAAAAGTAGTTTCGCATGGAGAATAAGTGGCAAGAAACTCCACCGTTACTCTTGTAAAATGTTTCACAATATTTTGTATACATTAATTATATTTCTATATGTGAAGACGATGCACCAAGAATAAAAATACAATACCACAATTGGTAAAAAGAATTAAAAATAAAGCAAAGGCATATAAATTAATCACGTGATAGGTACATTATGCTCACATATTTACAAACAATTGTAAAAATATATGATTTTCCTAAAATATTAACTAGGAATAAGTCAGTGTGTGAGTACAGTAAAAATAACAAATTATACAATACAATAAACAAATCGTATGATTTTGTCTAGCCTTTAGAGCAGGACCAGCATGTTTCCAAGCATTCTTATCTAGGATATAATCTTCTAATTTGTAATATGCTTGTTTACAAAGTGTTTTTTTAACATGAGTTTTAAACTTTCTTTCATTTAATTGCAATATTTCACAAGGTATTTTGTTGTAACATTTAACACAGTACCAAATAAAAGATGTATGTACTTTAGATAGTCTGAAAAATTGTTGATCTATTTTATTTTTATTTTTATTTCTAGTGTTAATATTATGTCTATCACTTATTTTATTAAATAGATGCAGATTTTTTCTAACATACATAATATTTTCATAAATGAACTGGCAAGGTACAGTCATTATATTAATCTTCTTAAATAGTTCCCTAAGAGATTCGCGGCGACGTAGATTGTAAATGGCTCTGACAGCTCTCTTTTGCAAAATAAAAATGGATTCAATGTCAGCAGCTCGACCCCACAGTAAAATGCCGTATGACATAATGCTGCGGAAGTAGCTAAAATAAACCAAACGCGCGGTTTCTACGTCTGTTAACTGTCTTATCTTTCTAACAGCATACGCTGCCGAGCTTAGTCGCCCCGCGAGAGATGTTATATGGGGTCCCCATTGTAACTTCTCGTCTAGCGTGACTCCTAGGAAAACCGTCTGATTACTAAATTCCAGTTTTTCTTCGTTCAATATGATGTCACATTCGCTACTTCTAACATTAGGTAATTTAAATAGAATGCATTTGGTTTTTTTCTCATTTAGTACCAAATCATTTACCGTAAACCAATCTTGGACCTGAAGAATAGAGTTATTCACGTCGTCAAGATTTTGTGACCTTCGGTCTATTTTAAAGATCAATAAAGTGTTATCTGCAAATAACACCATCTTCGGTTGATTTTGAAGTAACTGGGGTAAATCATTAATGTAAACTAAAAAGAGGAATAGACCAAATATCGAACCTTGAGGAACGCCCATTGATGTTTCAGACCCTAATGAGTTTGTGCCGTTTATTTGTACTTGAACCTTTCTGTCTTTCAAATATGATCTTAGCAAATCAAGAGCTTCATTCCTAATCCCATAGTGCTCCAGTTTCAGCAGAACTGTCTCATGGTTTACGCAATCGAACGGCTTATAGAGATCGAAAAGGATTCCAATGGCATCTTGTTATTCCTCCCAGGCGCTAGAAATGTTCTTTATTAGGGTGACACCGGCGTCAGTGGTACAACGTCCTTTAGTGAAACCGCACTGATGTTCATGCAAGATGGAGTTTGTATTAAAATGACGTAACATTTGATTGAGCAACAACTTTTCAAACACCTTACTGAGAACTGGCAGAATTGACACGGGCCTATAATTATTGAGCTCTTTACTATCACCGGATTTGAACAATGGGATCACTTTACTATGTTTCATAAGATCCGGAAAGACTCCTTGGTCTACACTGGTGTTAAATATGAAAGCTAAATAGGGCGCAAGGGTTTCGATGAGAGATCTACAGACTTTTACAGACATTCCCCAGAGATCTTCTGTTGATTTAATTTTAAGATCTTTAAAAGCTTTTATAACAGCTTAGGGGTTTGTATGCTGAAATCTAAACTCCAAAGGGCATGGTTTTACATTATGTTTAAGCAAGGCAGCAGAAAGCGCGGGTGAGGAATTTAAAGCTTCAGTAGTTTTAAGTGGAACATTTACAAAAAAGTTTTTAAATTCCTGAGCTATATCTACATTTGAGTTCATGGGGCCACGTGCAGTCTTTAAATTAAATTTAATATTACGCTGTTTTTTCCTACCTGTTTCATTATTTATTATTTGCCAGGTAGTTTTTATTTTATCATCAGCTGATTTTATTTTATTAATAATATATAGAGCTTTAGTTATTTTGCACACACTTTTAAATAAGTTCAAAAAAACCTAGAGAGGAATGTACAGTCGAAGCAGCGGGGTGATTGCGTAACACACTAAAAGTAGGAATGGCTTTAATTTTGACAGTTCGACAACATTCATTGCGTTATTCACGTTGTTGAGCAGACAAAACTTTCGAACATAATTATGAAGCAATGGATTAGCAATATCCTTCAAATATCCTTCCTTGGGTGCATTTCAAATAAAACTAGGTAGAGTATTGAGTTGAATCAGTTTTTAATTGAAAGCTAAAAACATTTAATTTATTGAAATAATTAATTTATTGAGATTCCGGTTTGAAAAGCTTTTTCAATTTAAAATGTACGCTACGTATAAGTATGTAGATATCTACTACTGAGATAAGACATTCACGATCCACGTAAAACCATTACGCAAGTTATTGCAATGCATTTTTTATCTCGGTAAGGTTCAGTATAAATATAACGACCGCCAAGAGTTTTTATAAAACTCACGGCAATCATTCTAATTCATACTTATTTGTCAAAGATATATGAGTTACATTGCAAAGCAGCATAATAATAGATATTCGTCAATCAAATTTGATCGTGGATGCGCTACCCATACTTACGCTATCACTAGTAAGTAAAAAATTATTTACCAAAAGACTTAGCCTAGCTAACATCACTGTTTTTTCAATGAAGGATGGGTACCTATGGCTATTACAGGTGAGTTTTACAGACCCCTGCCCTTTAAACTAGGAAAATCCTGTATCTTGAAGGACAGTGTACTTTAGTGGGATTGACACGTTTTTACAAAATATCTATAATTGCGTAATAATTCTGATGTTAACATCAGTGAATTGTGAGGAGTGTGTGTGTGTTGCTGTGGAGTTAAGCCGGTCCGTTGGGGTTTGTGTTTGTATGTGTGGGTGTGCTAGACTTATAAAAACATGTGTCAAGGAAACGAAAAGTTAGGTAATTTAGTGATTAGTACGTAGAATATATTAGTTCCTATGTATTACAATAACTTAAATTTAAGAGGAAATTTATCAATTTTCTCTTTAATTCGAAAGGGTTTAGACTCTTTATTGTTAACATGTTTTAAAATATTGGCGAGTAGCCAATTTGGTCTTGTAACGCTCGACTTGACATACTCGAGCACACCTACGTCGAGTATGGAGTACTTGTCTTAGTATGACGGAGGCATGTTTGCGTAGAGTGGATCGGAAAACAAAGAGTTGTATGACGGTGAGCAACTTGCAGTCCTGATATAACTGATTAATTACCTTCAGAACAGCTCTTTGAGCCTTCTCAAAAGTAAAATTGTTGTTTTCGTTGCTCCCCCCCCCAGGCAGTCATACAGTATGTCAGTAGTGACTGGCACAAAGAGTAGTAGACAGTTTTGAGCGTGTCATGTCCGCTGAGTTTCTAAGTATCTTAAAGATATAAATTATTTTGCGAATTCTAGATGTAAGTGAAGTAATGTGTTTGTGGCAATTTAGATGCTCATCCAATACTACTCCGAGATATTTAATATGTTACCCTTTACTCAAGTGTGGACAGATACACTTAGGCTTTAAGTGGCAACAGTGAAATTTAATATTAAAATCCTGTAGATACTGGCTCTTTTTAATTATAGGAAAGCGTATGAATTTAGTTTAATCGACATAATAGTAAGAAGATTAGTAGCGACCAACCTAAGCCGTGCACGATGAGCGCTGTGTCATCTGCGTAAGTAAAAATGTTTCAATTTGTAGGTGTTAGTGTGCATAACTGCTTAACATATATTAGAAAGTCGGCCCTAGGATTCTCCCTTGTGGTACTCCGTAATTATTTAAATGGTTCTAATTGCTTGTGCAACTATTTGTGATCACACTTCGCATTCTGTCCGTGAGATAGCTTTTGAATAGATTTAGTGGAGTTCCCCATACACCGATATTCTCAAGTTTGAGTAGAAGTTTAGGGACGGCGACCGTGTCAAATGCTTTAGATAGGTCCAAAAAGATGCCAAGGTGTTTCTTACCCTGAGTCAAATAGGTAGATGATCGCTTAAGCCAGTCACGGCATCCTCTGTAGACCTACCCGAAACTTGTGAGTCTTCTAAAGATAAATATTATAGGTAGTAGGTAGAAGGCCGGTATTATTTCGATTAGATTGGACTCGTTCACCTACTTATCTACGTGCATACCTATCTACTTAAATACTTTAGGTTATTTTTAGATACCCGTTCATATGTATTATAATTCTGTTTATTAATTTATAAAATTTGTTTTCTTTGAATATATTAGTAATTTCCTTAATATATCTTGCGAAGAGGTGTGTCATCTACACGGCACGCGGCGGTAGCGGCCGGCACGAGATGCCGTGCGATGTTCCACAGGGCTCGGTTGTCGGTTCTCGTAATATCGGTTACGAATGGGTGCTAAGAGCTCCAACCGAAAGTAGACCTGACATGCTACGCGGACGACACGTTAGTCACGGCCCGGAAGAGCTCGCACAGGGAAGCAGCGTTGCTGGCGACAGCTGTAGTTTCGCAGGTGGTGGGTCGCATACGGCGCTTGGGCCCAGGCCCAAGACGTATAACTAAACTACTACCCAACTACCTCCAGAGGTAGTCCTTAATAAGTCGGAGACTCATTTCCAGTGGCTGCTGCCCAAGCTGATGGGCGCGACGGGTGCGCTGTCAACGCTGCTTCCCAATTTGGGGGGCCCGAAATGTCGAAAGAAAGAAAGAAAACTCATTAATTTCGTACAGACTAAAAGGAAAACAGTATAATAAAAAGCACAAATTTAAATAAAAAAAACAAATGAAATGTGTAAAGTGCGATGTAATAAATTTGCAGAAAAGCGTGCCTCACGGCTGCGCCTAAAAGGCCCAGGTCAGCAAAAATGCCAGAAAACTAATGCCTGACGCTGGTTTTCAACTTTTTGTAGGCGTTTATACGTGGAGATCGTACAATCGATGTCCCTCTATGGAACCCCGGTGTAGGCAGCTGACCTGACGGCCTGCCACATCGCAATACTGCGAAAACCGCAGAGAGCGATGGCCATCAGAGTCATTAGAGGATATCACACGATCTCTTACGAGGCGGCTCGTGTTGCTTCTCTTGCTTGCTTCTCATGCATGCATGTGTGAGGAAGCCAAAGCACGGGGTGAGAGACTGTCGGAGCTCCGTTAGGTCATGGTTGTACCCCAGGGCGGTGGACATCCATAAAGACTTCCAACCCTACAAAAAAAAAGGTTCACAAGTCACAACGAACCTTGCAACTAACCACAAATAAAGTGGAAAAAAAGGAAATTTTTTCATCAATCGCACCTGTAAACAGTTCATATTCTCTTTCACTCCGAGCAAATATTGGTCTACATGTGCCAATATGTTACAAAATCTCTAACAGTTTACGACAAGATTAATAGGTCCGGAGCGGACACAGCGCGGCCGGTCCCGCTCAATCAATCAATTGCCGTCGGTGGCTCGGTGTACCGTGTGAAGTCGCATTGATGACGATGCAACGTGACTCCGACAGGCGGACCGTCGCGCGTCGGGCCGCGCTGCGCTTGCCATGCATCACATCAAACACGTTCACGATGCTCCATTAATACCTCTGCATGTTAGTGATACTGAACTTGTGATACAATGTCACGAATATAACAGCAAAATATTTTTTGAGAAACTCTACGTAACAATCATTACGCTTGCATTCCCCGAAGGGTTAGGCAGATTAGAGAACTAAATAACACTTTGCCCGACCCGGGAACAGAACCCAGGACCTCATTATCAGTAGCGCTTGTGACCAAGAGACAACTTACTTGTGGCAAAATGACAAGAGCAGCGGCTTGCGACGATCAATCGTTCGCGAGGATTGGTAAGATGATTGATAGTTATTTAAACACCTCGAATTTGTGCCCCTCGATGACACAATCGGGCGATTGTGTCATCGTTTTCTGTTGCCGTGTGAATGGTTATGATAGGCTTCGGCAGTCTCAGGCTCTAACAATATGTCATCATTTGACGGAAGCCTTAGTAGCCTTTTCTTTCTTTCTAGGTAGTCTAGACCTATACTAGTATTTTCTCATGATCCCATGTAAGTAGGTATGTTGATATCGGTTAGAGAAATAGATCAGATGCGACGTTCGTAAGTTTCTCTTTGGCATAAGAGTTCAGCCATCTAACTTTCGCACCCAATAACGAGAACCCTTAAGTACATTTTGCAGATAAAATAATACAAAATAATGGTTACGCAAAATGTTAGTATCTTATTCGCCATCATGAGATACTAACATTTTGAATTGAAGACTTTGAATATATGAAAGTTAAAACTTGTCCCTACAAAAACAACTTAATAATCTCCTAAAATAGGGCTTCTTCTCTCCTACCCTTTACCTGTGCCCTTTTTTTTTGGTGGTAAATCATCAAACGACTTCGCCCGCTCTGGGTGAAGCGGGAGGGCGTGTCAGACTTTTACTGACCAAAACCCACCCGTGCCCCTTCAGTTGCCCGTGACAGGGCTACGGTTATCTCTTTCGAATTTCCCGCGACCCTGAGGCGTCGGCCCTTTCGGACCCCGTCATTTTGTGCTGACAAATCTTTGAGACGCGCGTGGAAAACGACGCGCCGTCGACCCGGACCTGGTACTTACCGGACGTGGATCTACCCATTGTACACCTCACCCCGTATTGTGGGGTTCGCGGTGGCAGACGCGGTGGGGCCGCAGGGGAAGAGGAGTGTCGGTATGTTGTTGGCCGCTCTCCATATCCTCTGCGGCCGAAAAATGGCAGGCGACGGGTCGCAAGGGGTTGGTCGTAGGCGAAGGGCGGACAACGCCCTCTTCCCGGCCCCCAAATGGGTCTAGGGACGGCGGACTCGGGGACGTTTACCGCCACCCAGACAGCAGGACCCGAGGTGGCGGCGCGTAGTGTTCCACGCGCACCCCTTTGAGACGTTGCGGGGGGAGTCAAACACCTCACTCCCCCTCCCAACACGTTGAAGCCCGCCGAGCCAGGCCAGCACTTATCGGGGTTGCAGAAGAATCATATGTTCACGCGACTCCGACGTAGGTGTGAGATGGAACACCGGGGTGGTTTTTAGTCAGTAAGAGTCTGACAGACCCCTCTGCCCGCCTAAGATTCTGACAGACCCTACCGCCCGCTCCAGGGCGGAGGACATCCATGAGTTTTTCCACCCCGGAACAAAAATAAAAAAAAATTGAGGTTAATTTCAACATGCCGTGATTTATTCTCATTTCGGAGTGTTTTCTTTTAAAAGTTTTATTATTTGTTTATTTTAACTTTATTTTGTCTTTCAGTCTATTTTAATGAATGTATGTGAGATGGGGTAAGAAACATTCGACTTTGAGATTCATTTTAATAGCCACCGAAATGATAAAGCGAGCTTCCGAAATTGTGTCTCTTACCACTGAAATGAGATGAAAATGTTAACACAACTATGAAATAGCTTCGTGGCACAATGCCACAAAGCTCTCTGGGAATGGTTAGCTTGGAACCGTCTCCGGACGGGACCATTTGCGAAAGAGTGGGTTTTTACGAATGGATTTGCATGCTACCACATAGTTCAAAATTATTGAACAGAGTAACCGGTTTTAGGCGGAGTTATGGGTGGGGGAGTATGCTCCCCTCGCGAAGGTAGCAAAGCGCTCACCACGTCCTCCACGAGATCCAGCTACTTCCTGCGACCTTTATTAGGTCGTATGTCTACCTTGTTGGACGTCCTACACTGCGCGTAGCGCGCTCTCGCAGGCGTACTAGTCTTCATTCGAGAACTCTTCTGTCCTATCGGCCATCAGTTCTACGCGCTCTGTGCCCTGTCCACTGCCACTTTAACTTGCTAATACGTTGGGCTATGTCGGCAAACTTCTTCGCCTGTGTCTATCGATCAATATTCGATAAATAACAGATTTCACATTGACACCATAAGAAAAATATCTCGGCACCGAAATTACAAAGTCATCTACCGAAGTGAGCAAAATGCATCTACCGAAGGAACCTTTAGGACAGCGAAATGAGATTTCCTGTAATTTCCGTGGTTTTGCTGATATCGGTGGCGGTTACAGGCCACCGAATCCGCCGTTATGAGAAACACGAAAGTAGAAAAAAAAACATAAAACAAAAATTACAAAATTATGAAAATGTTTAGGACATGACGAGCACTACTGAATTAAATAGGTACATATGGCGCATGTGCATGGTCACACAAAATTAAAAGTAATAATCACTCGGTTAACAAGTTAAAAGCGACACCGAAACGATATTTTTTTGTCTTCATACACCGAAATGAATTACTTACGTTTTTGCCGGGAAGACGCAGCGAGGCAGCGACCGTTGCTTCGCGTCGAGCGATTAACGTTGACGTTGGGGCTACAATGCCGTATGCAAACTATGCCTGTGCCACTTTTGTTCACCGGGATGAGTATATTTCGTGGGACACATTGTTTTCACTTATCAGGTAACTACACTGGGTAGGTAAAAGAATAATAACAAAAAATCTTAAATAAAAGTAAACTTAAAACTAAATTTTGTTTTTTTGGTTTGGGAAACTCACCCATTTCTGTATATAAAATAAAACCTCTGCGGTACTTCCCATTGTTCTAGAAAGCTGAAATTTGGTATGCAGGCTAGGATTTGCACAAAATAATGAAGAAATTTCTAACTCTTACCCCACAACTCTCGAAATAGGCGGTGCAGGTCTGTATATTAAATAAATCATCTAGGGTATTTCCCGAAGTCCTAGAAAGCTGAAATTTGGTATGCAGGCTAGGATTAGTACACAAACAAAAAAACAAAATTGTATCCTTCACCCTCCAACCCTCGTAAAGGGAGGTGCTACTCTGTATATCTTACGGATAATAAGTATACCTACTTCCATTTGTTATGAAAGCTAGAATAACGTATAAATTGACAACGACAAAGAAACTGTTTTTCGTTGGCTATGAAGAAAGTAACTGCTGGCGTGCAAGAAATACCTCTTTTACCTGACTATGCTAGAAGTAAGGGTTATGATGTTAACTTGTATGTGTAATATCTGTACAATATCATCGCTAAAATAGAAAGAACTAAGGGTGGATTTCACCAATGAAACTGAACGCGATCAGCACATAAACTAGGTTTAAGGACTGCCAGTGTTATTATTTTCTGTGGAATAATGACACTGACAGCTCTTGAACGCGTTTAAGATTTGCTGATCGCGTTCAGTTTCATTGGTGAAATCCACCCTTAAGCACTCTACAAAACTAAATAACCTACTTAAAATGAAATATTAGAGTTCATTTTATAAAGAAAGAGAGAATCAAGGAAGGAAAGGAAGAATCACCCTCTAAAGGGGTTAAATAGGGTATGAAAGTTTGTATGGTTATTAATCAGTTTTGCCGGTGGAAAATCCCATTGATCCGGCACGCAGCACACGGTGCAATTTATACCTTCACATTGAGTGAACTAAAGAGCTGAACAGCTAGCAATATAAGTTATTAAACATTTCCCATTATCACTAAGTGTGAAGCGAACTTTTATAACAATGGAGACGACTACCTAAAGGTACTTACTTTTACCAGGTTCTTACAATGAGCGACTTGGTCGTGTGGACACGGCCGTTTTATCTCTAAGAAATGCAGTATGGTCTTTCTATTCTGTACAAGGCCAGAATGCAAGGATGTGAAACTAATCGAGTATTTATTGGAAATCACTTTTATACTAAGGTCTTCCAATCTATACAAGAGTAGTACGCAAATACTCGCGTATACTTCGTAGGGACCGAATTGACTATCCTATTCCATCATATACAGTGCCAGTACGTATTCTACTTAGTAATTAGGCAATGACCACTTAGGTTAGGATGCAAGAGCGAGCAAAGCGAGCTCGGTACTTGGGGAACCCCGACACGGACATGTTAGGTTCAAAAGCAATGGCAGGGTCTAGTGAGCGAGCGAAGCGAGCGTAAGAAGACCGCGCCATTCCCTTCTTGTTTTGGTTTCCATGCAAAGGTAGGAGCCCCGCTCCGTCAACTATGCCTTACTTCACATATTAATAAAAAAATATTTAAAAGCCATTGTTATTTATTGAATCCTACTTATTATCCTAATATAATTATATTGAAACACGCTTATTTGATCGCTATCCCTCTCGCCCCAAATTATTCTGCTACGTGATGTTTTATGGTCTATTAACTTTGGCTCTATCTTAGCTAACCTACACTCAACAAATATGGGACAGTGATCAGACCAGAACACATCGTGCACAATACCTATCTCAGTAACCGTTAACCAAGCAGAGTGTGTGACGACACAATGGTCAAGCCATCGCCTACAACCGTGCGCGTCACTGACAAAGGTATAGCTACTTGACTCTAAGCCTAATTTTTCAATATCCGCACACCTCCTTTTGTGTTCGTTACAGAATTCTAAGAGTTCACAGCAAAATGACTCACTGGGGTGTGCGTTGAAATCACCAAGTATGTAAACTGTTTCAACGTTACTAACTTCGACAATCGCACTAACTTCACTTAAACACTCTGTGAACTCTGTCAGATTTTCACTCGAGTCAGTTGGCATATAAATACTGAACACTATTATGCATCTGTCCCCGAGTGAAACTTTAATCACCGTTAAACGCGCACTGATTCAAAAGCTCGCTTACGCCACAGGATAGCAACACCACCATACGGTCGTCCTCTCAATATTCCTGCTGAGGTATCAACAGCTGACTTCCCTGTGTACTCGAATTCGCTATGAATTTTTCCAAGATAGGGTATATCATGAGGAAGCAGCCATGTTTCCTGGAGGGCAACTATGTCAGCTGACTGACACAGAAAACTAACTGCCTCAACAGATCGCTTCACGGATTTGCAGTTAAAACTTACAAATTTACTCGTCTGACGAATGCTACTATCCATTATTTATTGTGTCAATGTTGGCTTAATTATGCCAGTCTTCGTCTTGTAGGCTTCATTTACAAAACGCCTAAAAGTAATTCCGTCGGGTCATAACTCATTATCTAGAAATAGTTCTAGTTTCGTTTTGGGAACATACAACTTATATGAGTTGTGCCTATTTTCTGTTTTTCTGTTTATTTTCAACAGAGTTACATCTTCTTGTGTTCTGTTTTTAATATAAGCAATAATATCACTCTCATTCGTGCTTTTACACACATTTGATATGAACAATGGTACCTTGATCATAGCTGCCTTAAATTTCTCATCTGGACCTACGTACGCTTTTCCCAATTTTCTACGAGATGAGGGCTTCTTGTGCTCCTTTTTTGTAACAACTTTCCATTTATTCCCTACTATTTCTTTACAATTGTTACTCGCCTTCAGTACATCTGCCATCGACTTACGTTCATTACCTAGCGGTGCAGGCGAGATATTAGTGGAAACGTTCGAGTTCATGAGATTAGAACTCGCGGTAGGGGCATTGTTCATTTGACAGGCTCTCGCCGGTAACCCGTTGTTGTGAATCACCGCCGTTGTCGCGCGAGCGAGATAGCATCGCTTTGATTCATATTGACCGTCAAACTCGCACCACCAGCTGATTGCTTCGCCTCGCTAACGGTTTCTGGATAAGATAACAGTTTTTTCTGTACACCCACATATTTAGGAAAATAATCACTATTAATCGATTGTGACCTAGACTTCGGGGAATTATCATTGCTTTTTGATATTGAATGCTGTTGTAAAGCCATTGGACCACTGTCAAAGTTGTGTATGTCTTCAATAAATGCCGCCTTCTATTGACAAAGTCATAGTTATTGTTTACAATTGAGACACTCTTTAGATTGTCTAATTCAGTTCTTAACTCCAGTAGTTGAGACGCTGTCGCACTGTCAGTCTTTAAGACTTTGATATCCGTTTGCAGCACGAGGATATCCTTTAATAGTTTCGTCGCGTCTATATGGTCAAACGTAACCGGTGGTAGTTTTTGTAGATCACGCGCAACAAAGATGGGTACTATCTTTGGATCAGTGAGCTTCTGAAGACATATGATATCCTCGATGTCCCGTGCACTTTTTCCTTTACTTTTACGAATTTTCCGTTTTGAATTCGGAACTGAATCGAAAAGCATTGACTTCGCCGCCACAATTTCACTGTCTGCAAAACTATCACTGCATATCCGAGTGAGGGAAACCTCATCCATAACATCCGCCTTGTTTTGTGTAAACGCTAATAACTCATTTATATTACAATTTGCACATTTGACAATCTCTGACGCCATTGCACCGTACGCTCACATTCGCGAATAAAGTATAAAGAATAAAGTATACGGCCGGCACGCGATAGGCTACGAAAGAATGAACGTGGTCTGTTTGTCGCTCAGAACAATAACTAAATCATAGAAAGAAGGCTAAATTAAAAATAATGTACCTGCACTTAGTCTCATGCTATCTTATGGCAAGTTATCTTATTTTTTTTATTTTAGCCTTCAATCTATGCTTCAGTTATTGTTCTGAGAGAAATACGAACCGCTTTGACAGTGACAGTCACTTGTCTAGGCTCTCTAATCAGAGAGGCAATTTTCGTATTTTTTTGAACGTTCGCATTTTATTCTGTCCCAATCTGTCAAAAATACCTCAAATTTTCATACATTTTTGACAACTTTTTAACATTTGATTGTCGCCGAGGTGAGACTGCAACTAGATTTTGACCGTTTTTAATTGCGGGAATTGGCCTTCAGAGAATATATTCGAGCAATGTGTCCTTGTGAATTCGCTATGATTTACTTTAAAAACAAATGAGTTCGCTTTTGAATTGTGTGCGCTCACTTGAGTATGACTTTTTCTCTGTTAGAAATTGCAGTGACGTTACGGCTTGAGTAAATCTATTTAAAATCAAAACATTCGTTGGATTATTTCAACGTCTACCGATATTATTATTTTCCATTGAGTGTGAGAAACTTACTTCATATTTCGGTAACAGTTGATTGAGTTAATAGTACCTACAGCATCACTTTCAGATAGTTGTCTCCTAGGAGTCGTAGTTGTTATTATAATTTGGTACTAAATATCAGATTAGTCTGCAGAGTTAGTGAGTGGTTTTAGAAATTAAATTATTTAGAAAAGCTACTTATTGATACTAATTCACGTTACTTTGCTTGTAAAGGCCAATAAATTAAATTATAGTTGACGTACAAAGTTGTTAATACTGCTATTCGCTCTGCAACTAGGTATCCAGCAGATATTGCTTTATATATAGTCTATATATAAAACAAAAGTCGGGTTAGTTACATAAAGTACAGTAGTACAGTTACATACATACACCATTTAAAACTCAAAAATCGGCCAGCCGGGACCGATTTTTGAATTGTTGGATTTGTCTCCGCCCCGAATAGCAGAATAACTATTAAAACATGGAAAAATTTCGTAAAAAAAAGTTAATATTCTGAGGCGGTATGAAGTTAGCTATATCCGTCGTTCCAGACTATTTTAGGTTTTTTATTACATTATTCTTGGAAGTTCTCTAGATTTCACATAATACGAAAGTTTTTAAGCTCTCTTCAACTCGTCTAAAAACTAAACTCCAAGTAGTAATCATTTTTCACTTCGTCTTTAAGGACCCACTAAGCAGACCCACCGTTGGGTCTCCGAATACTGATGTATCTCCAAAGATCTACTAGTGGGTCCTCTGAGATTTTATTGTCTTCGAAGACCCACTAATAACAATATCGTTACTTAAATTCGCTTTTAGTACTGGCTGGTTGACATTAATAGACATAGATTCTTTCCTGTTTGTCATCGTCATATTTGTGTCTAACCACATAATATTTTATTTTAAAACGTAAGATATATAATAAAGTGTATTTAAATGTAAAATGCTGTGTTGCAATAAAAATGAAAGTTCGTCTTTGGAATCACCCGATTCCGTTCAGAACACGCTACTATTAAACAGAAGGGGTGGCAGAGTACTTTTACACGGAGGGTATCAATACCATAAAAAGAACATGTATGCAAATGGATCCAGTATATGGCAGTGCAGTATGAGGAAAAAATATAAATGTACTGACTCAATAACAATACAGGTACGATGTCATTTCAGTTTACAACTAATCCCACTTTTTTTTTTTTGTAAGTATTATTTTTATAGTCCAAACTTTTTCAGGATCCCCTTCGTGTTCTAAAAACTACTAAGCATATCACGTCGGACCCACAAAGGCCCTGCAATCCTGATTTTGGAAAAAATATAGTGGCTGAAACAATAGATGCGGCTAAGGAATATGTAAAGGTTTCGACAAGTCCCATTCCGAAAATTTTTAAAGACAAAATACACGTTCCTCTAAAAGACAAAGGGTTACATTTCGTCAGTAACACACCCTCATATGGAAATAAAAAAACACTTTTATACAATACAAGAAAACAATCACTGGGAATAAGCAAGTGTGTTTTCAACGATGTGAGGGAAGTAGAGATACCTAATAAATTTACATCTTTTTTGTTAGCTGACTACTGCAGCAATGAGAACCGGATTCTTATATTTTCCACGAAGGAGTCTAGAGAATTAATTCCGTCAATTAAAGAGGTGTTTGGCGATGGAACATTTTCAAGTTGTCCTCCTCCATTCTTACAATTATTTACAATATTTGGTCATTTGGATGGATCTACAGTTAATGTAAATATGGTTCCGGTATGTTTTGCTTTATTAAACAACAAAAAAGAAGAAACATACTTTGCGCTTTTTGAAATTCTAAAATCGCAATTCCCAGATTGGAGGCCGACAAAATTTCATATTGATTTCGAAGCAGCATCCTCAAATGCAATACTTAAAGCATTTCCCAATATTACTATAAAGAAGTGTTACTTTCACATGACGCGTAGTATTTGGAGGCGAGCTAAAAAAATTGGAATAAAACAAAAACTAGAAAAGCACATTGTGGCACTCTGTGCAGTCCTTCCGTTACTACCAGAGAGCATGATATCTGATGGATGGAAATACATTTTGGCCCTATTTCCAACTTCAGATAAACTAAAAAAGTTTCAAAAATACATGCAGACATATTGGCTAAAATATGAAGGATTTATAAGTCAATGGTGTGTTTATAATGAACGGCATAGAACGACCAACGTCCTCGAAGCTTGGCACTCTAAGCTTAATAAAAACATAAACAAAAATTATGTCACTTTGCTTAAGTTACTAAGTTTTTACAAAATGAAACAACAAGTTTTTCTAAACGACGTCACTGTTATATAGAAAGAGACCAATTTATATTAGATTGTCAGTTAGAGTTGATGCATAAGGAAATCGCAGTGGGACACTTTCTTGAAAAGTTAAGATAAATAGATTCAGTGAATTTTACGAAAACATAATGTACGTAAGAAATAATCTGCATGTTTTTAGTAAAAGAGGTGACAGACACAATTACAGTACTAGAAATAGGGACCAATTAGTTCAGCCAGGCTTCAGACTGGCTAAAGTAGACTCATCTTTCATGGGGTACTGTTTGAGATGCTTTAATAAAATTCCACAAAGTATTCTTGAACTCAATGAGACAAATTTTAAAACATGCATTAAACTCACACTATGTAAGCAAGCATAACATGAATGATGTAACCAAGGTTTTGTAACAATATGCTAATTTAAAAGAGTGCCCATGGAGTTTCTTGCCCGTTCTTCTCTATAGAGATCTACGTTAGGGAATGGGCAACTACAGTACTTTAACAGTTTTTTTTGCCTTGTGACTGGGACTGTAGCTACATTTCATTGTTATCTTTGTTTCGACAATTCAAAAATGCCTGTAACTGTCCTAATTGAATTAATAATAAAAAATTGCCCTCTGAAGAAACTTCGTGTTTTTAAATACTTTAGAAAAATATTTTTAAGTTAATTTTATAAGCAGTAAATTTTATTACACCTTTAAGTTTGTACCGTTCAAAAAATAAAACATTCTGCTCTAATTGAAAGGGTAGATTTATGTTAATTTGTAATTGTTTTCTTTCGTACTTTTAAGTTCCTGGTGGGTCTCAGGGGATATAAAACTAAATAATCTCATAGGTCATACCGGTCAGTAGGTCTTGGGAGACACATCAGTATTCGGAGACCCACCGGTGGGTCTGCTTGGTGGGTCCTTGAAGACGAAGTGTAACTGGTGGGTCTCAGGGGATATAAAACTAAATAATCTCATAGGTCCTACCGGTCAGTGGGTCTTGGGAGACACATCAGTAATCGGAGACCCACCGGTGGGTCTGCTTGGTGGGTCCTTGAAGACGAAGTGGTTGCTACGAGGTATGGGAACAATGCCAAAGACACAGTATTTTTGAAATGTTGTCTGTTTGTGTACAGTAAGCGTTCACAAGTGCATGGGCACGTTAAGAGTTATATTGCTGTGAACTCGCGGTACGACTGTATGTGTTGAAACGACCCACACCACAAAGATCGCAGTTTTGCATTGCACACACTGACGTAAAGGCACGCACTCGCATCGCACCACACGAAATTAAAAATATATTTCCGTCGCTTTCGTTAGACACGCATCATGCTCGTGACCTGGCCGGTTTATGGCATTGCTAAAATTCGAGTTAATCTAATATGAGCTGGTAGCAGTAAGCGCCAAGCGTCTGACTGACAAACAGTTGGCTTAGATTCTGATCACATTAAATGCAGCGCAGTTCTATAGACAATTTATATTTTGGTTTGCAATAATAACAATATTCAAAACGTTGCTGCTTTTTTATTATTTTTGTTATTGCAATAAAGGGTTTAGAATAAAAAACGTTACAAGTGATAACAAAAGTAAAAACATATTTATTTGTTACTCATATCTATATAATTTAGAGAGGTATGTATAACAAACCGAAACGATTATTTATAATAACTTCGTCAGCCAAATAGGTTGTGCAATACTATATCAAGGAACTTAGAAGCAATTTTGTTTATTTTGACATGTGAAATGTTCAAAAAATTTGATAATATATTTATTTCACAATAAACATTAAGCATCGTTTCCTAAATAAGTGGTTTTAATATGTGGTTATGGGTTGTGGGCAGTTTGTTTACATTAAGTATTTTACATTTTATTTGGCTTTAGTGAATATATAAGTATATTATATAGCTAGGATAGCTTAAGTATTCATTTTCTTTAAGAAAAGATGATTGAAACTAAACCTCAATTTTTTATAATTAAATAAACAGGATAAACTATTCCGGAACTTAAACGTTCTTGTTTATTACGTTATTGTTTACAGGGCTTCGGTTATGCAACCTTTATAGCATGGAGTACACGGCGAACAGTTTTTAATGACGTGTTAAATAATTCAGCAAAATGTCCGGTTGGTATGAAACCATTTGTTTCATATTCATTCACCATGTGAAGTCTTGTTTAAATAGGCATTCCACTTCATAAACAAGCGCTACGACTAGCAATGATTCCCTCTTCCTCACATCTCTTAACCCACAGACTTCTCTAATAGTTATAACTATAATAACTAACTATAATAATTAAGAAAAAATATTATACGTTGAGCTCCTTATGTTTTTAGTTGAGCTGTACGATTACTGACAAATGCGTGCACTCACTGGACAGGCCCACTCAATCTGTGTGGTTCTTTCCTCAAAAGACAATTTCAGACATCAATCCACATGGTCTTGACATGATCTGACCAAGATTATGTCTGGACTTTAAAAGAGACTGTGACCTCTGAGTTTGTTTCGGCTTTTCTTCTCAGAGTTGTCAGATAGGAAACGCCGACCATAGACTAATATATATAAAATGAGATAGACTGGCAACTGACGTTCTCGGTTTTAGTTAGCGACCAGCGCCGTCTGAACGACAAGCAATGAACTAAATGAATATATATAATTTGTATAGGTAGGTGCGTATAGGCCGTTACGCATAGGTACTTACGTATGAATTCATGAATTGTTGTCTTAATTATATTTCTATGGATGTTTTTAGACACACAAGTTTAAATGATAAATGATCATCATTTATCATTTAAACTTGTGTGTTTAAGTTTAAGTACCTATCTTGGGTTATATGGGGTACAGGGAATGAGTTAATAATACACAAATATATTATTGAATTAATTTATTTATCATACATTAATTTCAACACCAGTTTGCCTCTGTCGTTTCGCACCCTTTGTTTTCATAAAATATTCTCGAGCCCGTAGAAAGATGGGGTCGGTTTCATCACTTGCATTACACAAATAAAACAAAACAAGTAAAACTCAACGAAATAAAACACAAAAACACCAAAAATTACAAGAAAAATGCGTTCGAGCATGTAAACACACCAGTGGAAAATTTACTGTGATTTTTTTTTTTTTTTTTTGAATGTATATGGCATGGCTACGAGGCCTTTATGCCAAATCTTTATATTATATCTTGCTCATATTTTATGAAATGTTTTTATATCTTCTTTTGGCGTATCTTCTTCTTTTTTTTTTTTTTTTTTTTTTTTCAAATTTTTCCAAGAGTATTTTTGATATATTTATAAAGCGGCGTATAGCAATCTTTTTTTTTTAGCAACACTTCTAGGCGGCGGGATTCGACATTTGTTAACGTTTCTTCTGATAGTTCAAAAAGCTCGCTTGCAAGAATTAATCGTTGGATGTTGTATTCCTCACAGCTAAAAATAATGTGTTCTAGGGTTCCTGGAAACTTGTGGCAAGCAGTGCATGTCTGATCGTCTATTATTTTGAATCTACTCAAATGTGCGGGTGTGGTGTTATGCCCAAACCGGAGTCTATTGATTGTTGTAATGAAATCTCGGCTTGCTGTCTTCAATTGGTAATACCAGGGTTTACTGGGTAGGTCTGTTTGGATACTTCCATACCACTTTCCTTTGTGTACTTGATCTTTTTTCCAAAAACTTCTCCATATTTCATTTATATCTTCATTAATTTCAGGATAACAATCAGTGAAAGGGATTTTAACAATAGTACTTACATCTAAAGAGTTTATACCCTTATATGCAGCTTTATCAGCAATTTCATTCCCACTTATGCCTTTATGTGAAGGTATCCACATAAAAAATACGTCTTTTCCTCTACACTTAAGATTATTCAATAAAATCTTAATTTTAAATAGTAGGTAATTGTATTTAAAATTAAAGTTGAATCCTTTTAAACTATTAATTAAACTAAGAGAATCTGTAAGGATTAAAAAATATGTACATTTGTCTATAGTATTAATGTACCTAAGGGCTTCTAAAACTGCATAAGCCTCTGCAGTAAATATACTACAACTAGTGTCTAAAATAAAACTTTGTACAAATTTGATTTGAGAATCATAAATGGCACTACGCACATGAGAGTCTCCTTTACTACCATCAGTATATATTTTATAATATTGCCTATTGTGATCTAAAAAATGTAGAAGATCTTGATTGGTGCAAACACAGGCATTAATCAATTTTGGTATATTAAATAAAATATGAAATTGTGTTGAATAACATGGCCATAAAGAATCAGAAAATATTTTATTAAATTTACTTTTTATTTGTAGGAGTATTTGGGAGAGTTCTGGATATTGGTGGTACAAAAGATTCTCACCAGTTATCACAGGAGTACTATATTGAAAATGGTAAGGCAAAATTTTATTCATTACTGTTTGATTTTTACAGCATAATAATTTTAAACAAAAGCGTTGAGCTAAAAGCAATCTGCAAAGTGATAATGGCATTATTTTTGTTTCTATTTCCATGGCTCTAATGGGTGTAGAACACATAGCTCCTGATATTATCCTAAGACCCTTATTTTGTATAATATCTAATCTATTTACAAACTTACTGTTGATACTAATGTATGCTAGGCAACTGTAATCAAAGTGACTACGTACAATTGATTTATACAAAATTGTAAGAGTCTTAGGGTCTGCACCCCAAGAAACTCCAGCTAAGCAACGAAGAACATTAAGGCTTTTTAAAGAATTTTCAGAAATGTACTTTAAATGATATTCAAAAGAGAGTCTCTTATCTAAAATTATGCCTAAAAATTTATGTCTGTCTGTTTGTGGAATAGGTTCATTGTTAAAATTTATAATTGTGTTAGGTGATTCCTGGCCAAAAATTACCACTCTACTTTTACTAGTATTGATTTTGAGGTCCAATGTATTATAATACATTTGTAATTCCTTTAGAGAATCATTCAAAGTACATGCAGCTTGGTCAATATTTCTATTTGTACAATATAAAACAAGATCATCAGCAAATTGAAGAATGTTTGGATTATTTACATATTTACAAATTTCACTACAGTAAAGATTATACAATAGAGGGGACAATACTGCGCCCTGCATTGTGCCTTTTGATGCAGATCTAGGTCCATAAATAATATTATTATGTCTAACATATAAAGTTCTGTTATTTAAAAAGTTAAATATCCATTTACATAAAAGTCCAGGAATGCCAAGTTGTGATAGAATTTTAACTAAAATACCTGGTTGTACGCTATCAAATGCCCCTTGCACATCTAAAAAAGTACATATCACACTATTTTTTTCATTTTTTGCATATTTCAGATCGGAGACAAGTGATACAAAGCTGTCTGCACAACTTCGCCCTCGTCTGAAGCCATATTGTACATTTGGTATTATGCCATGGTGCTCAACAAACCAATCAAGTCGAGTTTTTATCATGTTTTCTAGTAATTTACCTAGACAGGATGACAGTGAAATAGGTCGGTAGGAATTTGCGTTATCGGGAGGTTTATCTGCTTTTAAAACTGGTATCACACATTGTGTTTTCCATGACTCTGGAATAATCTGATTAATCCATAGCTTGTTAAGAATGTCTAAAAATAGTTTTTGAATTGAGAGATGAAGCTTTTTTATTAAAATGTAAGGAAATCCATCTAGGCCAGGTGTTGTATTTTTTCGTGAATTCAAAGAAGCAGAAAATTCCTGGAATGAAAACTTTGCTAAGAGAAATTTCGTATTTTCATTATCATTATTAATATTAAAATAAGTTTCTAAGTTGGGGACTTCTAAGCCCTTTTCTGATAATTTATCTAAAAACGAATCAATGAATGTATCTGAATAAGACCTATTATTAACCTTTCTACTATGTTTAAACATTTTAATTTGATTCCAAATTTTGCTAATGGGAGTTGTCCTATTGAAACTATTACACAAACTATTCCATCCATTTTTCTTTTCCTCAGCAATTGTCCTTTTCTTAATAGCATTTAACCTCTTGTAATTAATAAAATTTTCAATACTGGGATTTTTCCTATAGTATTTTAGTGCTTCATAAGAATTAATAACACTCTGTTTGCATTTATCATTCCACCATGGTACTGGGAGTTTACTTTTGTAATTAGATGTTCGAACAAACTTAGGAATACATGCATCTTTTAAAGATTTAAGTTGATCACAGAAAATGTTATATGTTTGTAACGGGTCTTCATGATCCACATTTACATTACTAAAATAGTCTTTGGAAAGCTCACTATACTGTTCCCAGTCAGTTTTATTATACAGGTACTTTTCTGTAGGAGGGTTTATTTTGTATTTATCAACACATAATGATATAGAAGTAATTGTTGGAAAATGATAACTACCCATGTTATCGTCATACACTGACCAATCGCAAAGCGGTGCAATACAGGGACTGACAAAAGTAACATCTATAGCAGATGGATTACGATTTGGGTATTGAATAGTTGTATAGCTACCATCATTAAGTATGCATAAATTAGAGTCATCAATTATGTCATAAAGTTGCTGTCCACGTCCTTTTGTGGCTACGCAACCAAAGGCTATATGATGTGCATTAAAATCACCACTGATGAAAACAGGAGGAGGCAATGCATTGATTAAGTTTCGTAATCTATTAATTCTAATATGTCCACTTGTAGGTGGGGAATACACACATAAAATAGAAAGAAGAGCATGTCTTGTAGTTAGCAATATAGCTATACTTTGTAAATCTTCATAAAACTGAATATCCAACTGTTTATATTTTAAAAAAGGGCGGACTAATATTGCTACGCCTCCATGGTTATTGCTTGCATTACGAAAATGTAAATTGTATCCAGGAATATTAAATGATCTATTATCTTTAAACCATGTCTCATTTAAGAGACAAATGTCAATATTTTCATGTTTTAAAAATTTTATTAGTAAGGGTTTTTTATAATGTGCACTTTGTATATTAAACTGTGTTATGCGTAATTGTGACTGTGATGAGGTGTTATTTATATCCATAATTTTAAGTAAGGTTTTTAAGTAGCATGTCGCCAACAGTTTTGCTATTAATTGGAGTCTCACCACCCTTATTACTAATTTCAAGAATAGTACGAATAATTGCTGAGTTTAGATCTGAATTATTTAATAATTGGTCTCTTAAATTAACTTGAGGAGCCTGTGCAATAGGAACTACAGGAACGTTATTATTATTAGGAGTAATTTTATCATTTACGTTTTGTATAGTTTTATTTACATTTTGTACATTTTTATTAACAAATGTAGTTTTAATTGAATTGTTATTTACAACACGTTTTTTATTTACATTTTCGGATATTGTTGGAAAAATTTGTTCATATTTTTTGGTGTCAACGACACTAGAATAGGTAATTTTGTTTCGTTTTTCTAACATTTTTTGAATTTTGATAGGACAAGATCTTGAAACGGCCACATGTGGTCCCCTGCAGTTGGCGCAGCAAAGCTCATTACTTTTATCGCATTCCGTATAAAGGTGGTCTCCGGCGCAGCAACTACACCGTTGCTTACCGTTACATACTTTTGCTGAATGATTAAACTTAAAACACCGGTAGCATTGCTGCAGAGGCGGAATATAATCAAAAACCCTATATGAGAAAAGATCGTATTGTACATTTTCCGGTAGGTTATTGGAGAGAAAAGTCAAGCTAACAGTCTGTAGAGGAACTCGTTGTGTCCCCACTTTCTTCGAGAAACGACGAACAGCGATGATTTCGGAGTGAGATGAAAGTTTTGAGTACAGTTCCTTTGTTGAGATGTTAGTCGGAACAAATCTTATCACACCTGTTTTTTCGATTTGAGCCGCTGGTATAAATGCCTTTAAATTATATTTAGCCAAAAACGCAGAGTTCGCGATGAAGTTGTTAGCAGTATTGGCCAGTTTAAATACTACAACAATCTTGGTTGCATTGACTCTTTGTAGGGTCACCACACCCTTTATTTCTGTTGTAAATATATGATTGAGATAGATCGGACTTTTGTTTCCAAATCGTTCATTTTTGTCCAGGGATTCTACATATACTTTAAATTCTGTATTTACTGCATGCTCAGGGTATTGCCGTATATAATTTGGTTTGAGAAAAGGAGCAAAATTACTTTCCTGTTGCTGCCGCTGTTGCTGCTCAGGATCCAAATGCCGCTTAGCCGCTCTTTTTGAATTGGGTCCACCTGAATCCTCATCTTCATTACCATCCATCGAAATGGTGAAAAAAAAGGTGTCTTTCAATTAGCTTTTCGCAAAAAGTATCAAGAAATTCTAATTATTTCAATTAAAATTTCGGAGGTTTTGTTTAAACGAACCGCCTTTTTTGAGTTTCCCGCCCAAAAAAAAAAAAAAAAAAAAAATTACTGTGACGTTCGGACTTGTGTTGCTAACGTATGATACCAGAAAACTACTGATAAAATTCTATCATCGTGAAAATATCATTTATAATACAGAATGTTATATTAAAAATTTACGAATAAATTACACTTGGTTGTTATATCATAAATTTTGGTGCGACTGGACTTATTAAATAAATATAGTAAAATTCAAAATTTGTGCAATTTAAGCAAAAAAAAGTGGCAACACTGCCATTAAAAAGTTCCATGTGTGCAGGACAGATGGCACTTTTCACAATAAAAAAAAATTGTTCTAAGTTACCAGGGCATGACGCCGACCTCATCTAGTTTAATAAAAAATGATTGACGTGTAAAAGTGTTTGTACAAACCCACTTACAGAAATAAAAATCATTTATCATTTATATAAATAACATTATGTTTATAAAACTCTACTCATCATTCACTGATATAAACAAATAATAATTTATATTTAGTAAAATATGAAATGATTAAATGATAACACTCACACTTAGTCCATTTGTGTTTTCACATCATTTACGCAGCGCGATATTATTGCCAACGCATCAATATTTATATTTCATTGCATCTTGAAAATTATAACCACAATCCTGTTATTTAACAGATTTAAAACTACGTCACTAACCAACAACGTTCAATTAGGTGAATAGTCGTAACGAATTGCATCTACCTCACAGAAATACAAATAATTTACTCAGTTTTCTGTGGTCTACCTACAAACTTTTATTATCTAAGTAAACAAGATGAACGAGACAAGTATCGAATGATTTTCGAACCACTTCAAGTAATTTTATGAAAACAAACAAAAAGTGATCACTTTAGGTATTATTAATAACATACCAAAAACTGTAAACTTATATTAATTGTAAATCAAGCTTAATCCGCAGGCACAGGTGAGATTCGAACTCAGGGCTCGCCATAAGAGCTCGTAGCCAAGCACGGTAACGACTAAGCTAGCACGCCATATGTTAAGTTAGTTGAAATTATGAACTACTATCAATTACAGACAAAGTGAGTGTGTGTGCGTGTCTATAGTACAGAAACAACTTATAGAAGAAGTGAAACCAAAGCGTCAATCTATTGCTTTGTGAGATTGCCTTGCAATTAAATGCAAGAAAATTTAAAATTCGTATAAAAACTACACTTTGCAAACAAGCTATTACAAGTTAGAGGATTATTTTTTACTCGACTCACACAACGATTTTCCTAAAATATTATCTAGGAATAAGTCAGTTATTCCTAGATCATATTTTAGGAAAATCATATATTTTTACGATGTTTGTAAATATGTGAACACAATGTACCTATCGCGTGATTAATTTATCTACATTTGCTTTATTTTTAATTCTTCTTACCAATTGTGGTATAGTATTTTTATTCTTGGTGCGTCGTCTTCACATATAAAAATATTTTTAATGTATACAAAATATTGTAAAACATTTTAAAAGAGTAACGGTGGAGTTTCTTGCCGCTTCTTCTCCATACGAAACTACCTTTTGGAAGTGGCGCCTACAATCAGTTCTATTTTTAATGTAAATGGTGACGTTCAAAAGTGCCTTTTTATGGGCCTATTTGAAATAAATGCTTTGACTTTGACTTATGAGCGCTACTGTACGGTCTATAAATTACTTCAATGATTCCGTCTTAATTTTGTACAAACATATCTTATGAACCAAAACATATCTTCAATTTGATTTTTCATGAAATTGATAAGATTTAACTTCATGATTTTTCTAAACTTTTTGTGAATCTGAAACATAAATGATTAAAATTTTCTCGTTCAAAAATAATCACGAAGTTATCTCTAATTTCCGCGCATTATCGATTTTAACTTAGGGAAACTTTCACCAAATCTTTACACTTAGATTGTCATATCCTGAGAATACATTTTGAATTTTTGACAGTTTTTCCACACGAACTGTCAGACTTCAACTTTATCCCACGGATGAAAGATATTTCCCTAAACAAATGATTAGTCTCGCTGCGCTAGACTAGATACCGCCGGCGTAGTTTTCAAATGCGGCAACAAATACCACGCCTAAGTAGGCGTACCCGAGCCAGTCACACTACAAGCTGTCTGTCACGAGCACGTGCCGAATAGTTTATAAAATTTTGGGCATTATCCGAAGTAAAATGCCAGTTTCTCTCTCTTTTTTTATTTATTTTTAACGTTGCCCCACACTAGGAATTACTCCTGTATCGTGAGTGCGTTCACAAACATGAAAACTCACATACACAAGACCCCGACCCGGAACAACTATTTGTAGGTCATACAAATATTTGTTCCGTTCGGGAATCGAACCCGCGACACGCAGCGCTGCAGCTGATCGCTCAACCACTGCGCCAACCGTGCCGACGCTATTGAGTTACCGCATTCACAGAGCTATTGTTTGTATAGACCGCGGTATCTAGTCGAGCGCCGCGAGACGTATCATTTATCTCGGTATTGGCGGTATCTAGTCATCGCGGTAGCTGTCCCCAAAACGATTCTGATGGTTTTGTGCCTCGTACAAGAAAAGCTATTTGTCATTTAGCTTTACGTTTGCTTTTATTTAATAGGCCAGTAGCTAAAGTATTGACAAACAGTGTTGTTATTCTTATACCTACCCATTGAAGTTACTGATGATGAACAGAAGTGTCCCGCTAAGTATACTCATCCCGGTAAACAAAAAAGGCATAGTCATAGTTTGAATACGGCATTTTGTAGGGCCCGTCCCCCCACGCTCACCTAGCTGTAGTCAGTCAACGCCAAACGCACGACGTTGAACAGCGGTCGCTAACTTCCCGCCAAAAACGTAGGTAATTCATTTCGGTGATCAGGGACAAAAAATATCGTTTCGGCTTTTAACTTGTTTACCGAGTGTTTATTGCTTTTTAATTTTGTCTATTCACTTGAGTAGGGCTTGATGGTAGACCTGTAAACGCAACATGTCAATGTGCCAAACCGCAAGTCAAGTTTTTCGTAAGTCGACCTCTCTCTCTCGCATAACTATGGCTGTTGTAATAAGAACGTTGTGTGTTATCGTCCTATAAAATCAATGTTAATCCAGCCGATTTCTTTCATTTATACCACTAATCCTCCAGTGCTCATTATATCCTAAACAGTTTCATTATTTTGTAATTTTGTATTTTGGTCTTTTTGCTCCTTTCGGTGTTCTCATAACGGTGGATTCAGTGGCCTGTTACCGCCACAGGTAAGAGAAAATTCAACGAAATGACAAGAAACCCCATTTCGGTGTTCTAAATCTTCTTTCGGTGGTCATTTAGCTCACTTCGGTGGATGGCTTTGTAATTTAAAAAAATCTTATAAATGTGTGATAATTATATTTCTTATGGTGTCGTTGTAAAATCTGTTATTAATCGACTGTTCATCGATACCATACTCTTTTCAAAACGGACATGCTTGGGGTTTCTCTGTGAGATCGACTCAAAAACGAGGAGATACGCAGACGAACGAAGATTGCCGACATAAAATAAAAAACTTTGAAAAAAAACAACAAATCCACATTGTCTTCACATACACAATAATTAAAATATTATAATACTTTAAAAAGTAAATTTTCATGTCATTGTTTATATAAATGGACATTATTTAAACAATGACATGAAAATTTACTTTTTACGTCAAAATGGATATAAAAATCCAAAAATAATCTTGGTCACATCATATGAGGACTATGTAGACTGGTGTCTGAAATGGACTTTTGAGGAAACCTTCCGCCTGACACAAGTCCCCAAAGAGGGTACTCGAACACCCACACGTGTCCTCGGGGCGATCCATACAATGGTGAAAGACCATTGTATGGATCGCCCCGAGGACACGGTGGTGCATGCGTTGAAGGTCTGCCCATTTTGGGCGGACCACCACAGTGTTCTCACGGAGTAGATCGGCGGCGGCGATGTCTCGCGTCCGGCCCTGGTCCAGGCCATGGTACGGAGCGAGAGGGAACGGAAGGCCGTCACCTTCTTCTGCGAAGCATTAATGCTCGCAAAGGAGGAGGCAGAGCGCGTGAGGGAGAGAGCCTTGCGCCCTTACGCCCCTCGTCGCCGCAGGAGACGCCCTGGGCGTCGGGAGTCGCCTGCAGATTCCCGGTCACCTTAGGCGCGGGCTTGCGGACGGCGAGCGATGGGTAGCTCATTGTCCGGTAAGGACCAGGCCGGGGTCGACGGCGTGTCGTGTACCACGCGCGCCTCAAAGAGATGTCAGCACTATTTAACGGAGTCCGCCCAGGCCAATGCCTAGGGGTCGCGGGAAATTCGAAAGAGATACCGTGGCCCTGGCACAGGCAACTGAAGGAACACGGGTGGGTTTTAGTCAGTAAAAGTCTGACACGCCCTCCAGCTCCAACCAGAGCGGGAAAAGTCGTTTGATGATTTCCCACCAAAAAAAAAGAGCCCAACGTGCGTAGTGCGTAGAACTGATGGTCGTTAAGGCAGAAGAGTTCTCGAATGGAGACCACATACCAGCAAGCGCAACGTCTACCCACAAGGTGAAGAGACGACGTAATGAAGGTCGCAGGAAGTAGCTGATGTAGCAGGCCGCCTACAACTGGTTACTCTAAAAATCCATGGGGGAGGCCTATATTCAGCAGTGAACGTCTTGCGGTCCATATGATAATGATGAGTTGCAGACGGTCCCATTCTCAAGCAGTCCCACTTTCGCAAATGGTATTATTGAACTATGTGGTAGTCCCATCCGTAAATGGTCACTCTTTTGCAAATGGTCGTCGCGAGATGGTTTTGTTGATGGGGGGCCATGTGCGAATGAAACCATCTCGCGACGACACAATGTCAAACTTTATGGCACAATGTCACATGTATGGGGATACATATGACATTGTGCCATAAAGTTGTTTCTTGGTTGTGTTTACATTTTCATTTCGGTGACGGAAATCTAATTTCAGTGGCAAGAAATGTACTTTTAATAGATCGCTTAATCATTTCAATTGCATTTAAAATTAATCTCAAATACGTCGTGTTCCTTACGATATTTTGATCCGATCTAACATACATTAATTCAAATAGACTAAAGGCCCCCGCACCCTATTAAATGAAACATGGGACTTAAGCATAACTGGCAAAATGTAGGTGTACTATAGGTACACCTCTGCCTAACCCTTCCGGGATTTCAGGCTTGATGTGTGTTATGTTACGTAAAGGACAATTTAAAGTTCAAAACAAATTTAAAAAAACTTAAAATTAAAATAAAGACCGAAATGAGAAAATATCACAACATGTTGAATTTGACCCTAATAGGATAGAAATTTGATGATAATTTGTGTTGAAAATACAAAGCAAAATTCCTTTTATTTTTGGTTTTATTGAAAACTAAATGTCTTTAAACCGAACTTCAAGCATATTTTTGTTTCAGTTCAATATATCAATCTGTCGCCGCCACTCTGTTTAGACGAGAATACTGCGATCGAATTTCCGGCTGCTCTGGGAAAAAAATATTTGCGTAAATAATATTATTTTCGTAATTTATAACATTGTAGGTATAGGTCTACGCACGCTTCGGTATGGGTAAAGTTACTATAAGTACCTATATAATAAATAAATTATAAATTAGGTTAAGGAATGTTATTGCCACCTGTCGGCAATGCGTGGAACGTTTTTTAAAATAAATTACAATGTTTCAAGGTGAGAGTGAGCCCGGCCTTAAATAATGTTGTTGTTGGCAATCTCTTTTTTCTCTGTCAACAAGCACTACGTCGCGCGTCGCTGGGAAATATTTTAATAAAAGTCTGAACAAGCCGTTTTTCGAAGCCCTGCAATCACCCGCATCTTCCAAATTGATTCTGGAACTTAGACTGCAAATATTTCGCCTCCAGTACTAAACAGCCTAAACAGTAGGAAAAAAACTGAAAAACCACTAAATCCACTTCCGAAACGGTTATTGAAATCGTTAAGTATTGATAAACAAAATAAATACCGAGGCTAAACTATAATGCTCTGTAACAGTTGTTTTCTACCCTAGCAGTTCTTATTGTTCGAGACTAATGAGTGCCAAAAATTCGAAGACATGTGACAATGTGACATCTACCAACCCGCGCTGGCCCCGCGTGGTGATTTACGGTCCACTCCCTCTCACAGAGAGGAGGCCTGTGTCCCAGCAGTGGGAAAATGATAGGCTGCTATGGGATATTCATTTTTCATACGGATAGTGTTCTCGTGACTAGCCCCCTTTTTATGTTGGGAATGAGTGAAGGTTGTGACAGATCACAATGTTTGGGATTGTCAGCTTCGCTGATTAAAGAATTGAGATCTAAATGGGTGCTGAGTTCTATAGAGTTAAAACAAAGTCTGTTGTTTATAAAGTAAATTGGCAAGTTCTCAAAGCTAAAGTTACAACAGTTACAAATGAGGAACCTAATAAACTTTCGACTTACTTTGACACGTGTTTACATAGATGCCAATTATTTAACTGTTAAGCCGACTATCCTGTACTGTTTGTTCCAAACATGGCCTCTTTTTCACAAATGTATCCGGTGGGGACTTTTTTCCAAATGTTTTACTTAGTACCACTGTTGCTCATTGACTTTGCACTATACTGAAAAGTAAAATCCACGATATACCATTATATTATTCTGTTTTCCACGAAGACGTCATGTGTTCCTTGTGAAAGGTCCTAAATAAAATTTGGTTGAGTTTCTGGTTCCAAAGCATGATCTAAGATTCCGATATTGTTGTTAGTTTCTCAGGAATTCGTGTGGGACAAGTTGAAATTGATATCAAATCTATTCAATACACGGTCTCTTGGAGCTGTAAAGAAGTTGAGCTTCTAAGACGTTGACTTAGAATCTTGGCATTAATTAACATTCATTTCGCATTTTGACACTCGCCAAAAAATTCAAATCCAAAGGGTACATCCCGTTGACCTAGAATCATGAAAGGCAAGAAACAAGGTCTCGAAGCACGAACAGGTACTGGAAAATATCCGAAAATTGTTCATTTTATATTCATACTTGAACGATAGAAAGGTTAAAGTACAAATAAACGGCACAAACTCATTAGGATCTGAAATGTCAATGGGCGTTCCTCAAGGTTCGATATTGGGTCCATTCCTCTTTTTAGTTTACATTAATGATTTACTCCAGTTACTTCAAAATCAACCGAAGATGGTGTTATTTGCAGATGACACTTCATTGATCTTTAAAATAGACCGAAGGTCACAAAATCTTGACGACGTGAATAACTCTATTCTTCAGGTCCAAGATTGGTTTACGGTAAATACTTGGTACTAAATGAGAAAAAAACCAAATGCATTCGATTTAAATTACCTAATGTTAGAAGTAGCGAATGTGACATCATATTTTTTTCTTTCAAACACTACTCTCTTACATTGCTAAGCTACCACTTATGAGAAGAGTGAGACAGCTCCGACACAAGTGCTTCTGTTACTTACTGGAGTTGCCTCAATTCATGTATTACACAATGTTTCAAGCTAAATAAATATTTTTGTAGTTTTGTATATTGAACGGAGAAAAACTGGAATTTAGTAATCAGACGGTTTTCCTAGAAAGCACACTAGACGAGAAGTTACAATGGGGTCCCTATATAACATGTCTCGCGGGGCGACTAAGCTCGGCCGCGTATGCTGTTAGAAAGATAAGACAGTTAACAGACGTAGAAACCGCGCGTTTGGTTTATTTTAGCTACTTCCTGGGTCGGGCTGCGGACATTGAATCCATTTTTATTTTGCAAAAGAGAGCTGTCAGAGCCATTTACAATCTACGTCGCCGCGAATCTCTTAGGGAACTATTTAAGAAGATTAAAATAATGACTGTACCTTGCCAGTTCATTTATGAAAATATTATGTATGTTAGGAAAAATCTGCATCTATTTAATAAAATAAGTGATAGACATAATATTAACACTAGAAATAAAAATAAAATAGATCAACCATTTTTCAGACTATCTAAAGTACATACATCTTTATGGGGTACTGTGTTAAATTTTACAACGTAATACCTTGTGAAATATTGCAATTAAATGAAAGAAAGTTTAAAAGTCATGTTAAAAAACACTTTGTAAACAAGCATATTACAAAGTCAAAGTCAAAGCATTTATTTCAAATAGGCCCATAAAAAGGCACTTTTGAACGTCAACATTTACATTAAAAATAGAACTGATTCTAGGCGCCACTTCCAAAAAGTAGTTTCGTATGGAGAAGAAGTGGCAAGAAACTACAAATTAGAGGATTATATCCTAGATAAGAATGCTTGGAAACATGCTGGTCCTGCTCCATAGGACAATCTAGAGGCTAGACAAAATCATACTAGTTGCTTATTGTATTGTATAATCTGTTATTTTTACTTTACTCACACACTAACTTATTCCTAGTTAATATTTTAGGAAAATCATATATTTTTACAATCTTTGTAAATATGTGAGCACAATGTACCTATCACGTGATTAATTTATCTGCCTTTGCTTTGTTTTTAATTCTTTTTAACAATTGTGGTATAGTATTTTTATTCTTGGTGCATCGTCTTCATATATAGAAAAGTACATTATGGTACTAGTGTGTAACATTGGTGATCTCGGCTCTCTTAAGACCCTCGCCTACGGCTCGGGTCTCAATAGCGCCTCGGCAGTAATTATCAATACACCCGTGTATCATACGACGTTTTTCAACACTCTTGTGAATAAAATATCAATAAAAACTCATTTTATTTAGTAGGTAAAAAGTTTATTTAGAGAAACAATTAGTAAATGTGCAGTTAGTAAAATTATAATTAACTGTTTTTGATGGCATAGCGGTCTCATCAGATAGATTATTATTTATTGAAATATTTTCATGTTGTATTGTAATTTGAGATGGCTCATTATTCGTGTAGGTAGGTGAAATCCAATTATTGGATGTAGTTGGTGTTTCGTCAGCAGGAAGCGCCTCAGAATCAAGTTTAATTCTTTTTGTGATTTTTGCACAAATTTCTTTCTTGTTTTGTATGGAATCTTCTACGTATGATTCTGCTACATTACTAGATCGCCACCCACCATGACGCTTCAAAGTCATTATATCAGCTCCTGAATTAGCCAGCAATGTAGCTGAAGTTCTTCTGAAACTATGTCCAGTGAAGCTCTCAGCATCTGCCAAACCTAAAAACTTAGCGATTTCTTTAGGCATAGAACCAAATTTGTTTATACCTATAGGCTGACAGGTACATTTACCATTCTGGTAATTTAGAAAGAAACGGTCAGTTTTTGCTTTTGGTGACCGCAAACTTTCATACTTCTTAACAATTTCATAGAATGGACTGTGTATGGTGAATGGCCTCGGTATTTAGTTTTTGTGATAGGTATCTTCACTAAAAGCATCTGGACAAGGTTCTCTATGTTTTTTACATTTATATTTGTTAATTCTTGTATCCTACAGGCACCAGTTACACCAAATATTAAAGCAACCTGAAAAAAAATGAAACAATAATTAAGTTCAACACACAACACAGGCTGAAGTCGTGTAGATATTTTAAATTAATTTAACTAACCTTAGTAGCCAGATATTGGTTATCTGGAGCATCTTTTATAAATTTTTCTATATCTTCACACGATAAAACCTTTGATTTTTTGCTTCTAAATCCATCGAATAGTCTCTTTAGATAAGCTGACAAATTAGAGTATGTTTTTAAGTCCACTCCATTCTTTGTTCGAACTGTACTTTTTAACATTGAGTATAAACACCACAAAGAGCTAGGTTTTTACTTAGAAGATAATTCTTTAAAGTACGCCATGAACACATTTTCTGAAAAAGACTGCGTATTCTTGCTGTTTTGCCATTTTATGAAATTTTGGTACGCTAATAGATATTTTTCCTTGGAGTTTTCAGGTAGTATTCTTTCCATAACGTTAAGGGCTTCGCATCTTATATCGGGCGGTGTACAACATAAATCATTTTCTTCGTAACTAGTACTTGTAGACATTTTAATTAATAAATAACTATAAACTCAATAGTGAAAACGAGTTGTGAAAAATGTTTCGCTATGGCGGGAAAAATTAATCAGTTTTCCTATGCGCGCGGATTGCGATCGGCCACAGACTAAAGGGATGAGGTTTTTTTTTTAATTTTCCGCGCATAGGGTTTGCGCCTATTCTGACACGTACAAAATGGGGAATTAAAAGTTTTCTTCTATTACAGAGAAAACAAAAGTTATATTTGAGTGAAAGTTTTATTTATTAAACACGTACGAGTTAAAATTATCTATTTAAATAAGAAGTTGCATGAAATGAGCAAGCAATAGGAACATTAATTTATTTGTTCTATTGAACACGATCTTTTTTTATAAATAAAAATAAAAAATCTATAACTCACTAGTGAGTTATAGCAATGAAAAATTCACAGTTTGATTATGGGTGTCATTCTGTGCCTAATTGCGGTGACCATAGAGCCACTTTATGAGCAAGTGTGTTGAAAATATAATTAATGAATACATAATATTGTAAAACATTTTGAAAGAGTAACCGTGGAGTTTCTTGCCACTTCTTCTCCATACTAAACTACTTTTTGGAAGTGGCGCCTAGAGTCAGTACTATTTTTAATGCAAATTTTGACGTTCAAAAGTGCCTTTTTATGGGCCTATTTGAAATAAATGACTTTGACTTTTGTTCGACAATATTTTCTCAACTACTACGTTAAGTTTGTCCCTCAATTCGGAATCGAAAATTAGGCTGTATTTTGAAGCAACATATAGTCTTTATTTCAATCTAACGCGAGGGGCGCAGCATCGGTTACAGATTCACGGACATACAATAATATAGAATAATGTACCTACTTGTACACAGCGATCATACTTAGGTATATTGAATAGAGCGGTTTCATCTAATTATTTTGCGTAAACTTACTACAGCAGATTCAAATTCAAATATACGACGGTCGAAACGTTTCTGCAGGCAGGAAGGGATTGTGTTTTATGTTCATCGTGTTTGATGAGAGGGATAGGAGACGCTGAAAAATCCCACCACAGAAAAACACAGGAAAAATCATGAACTACAATTACGTTCTTCCGTTCAAATACTTAAGCCAAATGCAGCCTTCGAAATAACAACATATTGTTTAACGGACTAATAATACAGTGAAACAACTAGTGATCTAGTCGAACACTAAACAAATACTACGTAATGCTGTAACACAATGTCTGGCACAAGGGAGTCTAATCCAAGAGCCGGTACGCGGCGCCAGTAATTGTGACAACGAGTTCGAAGCAATCCCGCGGTAATTCGATTGTGTGCTGAGTTTCTTCCGTCTCAGGGGTGTCGCTCCAGAGTCGATGGTCCTGCAAGCCCACAATAGATGTAGGTGGCGGTTAATTCTATTTTCATTAACAGTCTTATTTACAGGTGTGGCTAATTCTTAGCACAACTTGTGCTTATAGAAATTGTGGGAACCATTGTGTGTAGAAAAAAATATCAAAGCGTGGTAGGTACATCTATACATATAATACATTTGTAGACGAGGCGTTTCTGTACATTGAACAAAAAAATTGAGTGTTACAGGATCACTAACAGATGCTATTTCTATCACTTTTAGAATTTTGTCTGTTTGTTCGATTGTTTGGATGTGGGAGATTTATTAAAACATGTATCACGCAAAAAGTGGTTAACTTTTACACTCAAATATTGTGTATAACTTGGAGTAGTCATTACTTTTTGTTTTATCGGAATCGCTTCGAATCTTCTTTCAAAAGATAATTAATTGAAAGTGTTCAAGAAGAACATTTCATTACGTAATTTACAAACACGTAGCGAAATCTATTGACGCCAAATGGTACTGCTGTAATGGTAATGGTGACAAGTGATAAACCATACATAACATTACCAGCCTATAACGTTCACACTGCTGGGACACAGGCCTCCTTTCTATGAGAGGGAGTGAGTCGTAATCCACCACGCGGGATCAATGCGGATTGGTAGACGTCACATGTCTTCGAATTTTTGGTTCTAGGACATGCCGGTTTCCCCACGATGTTTTTCTTCACCGTTTTGAGAGCAGTTGTGATGAAATTATTTACACAAAGTAAAGCTCCTGCCTGGGTTTGAACTCACGACCTACAACTCGTAAGCAAGTACGCTATGCTTGTAAAAGGCTGATATGTCATAAATGCTAACATAAAATAACACCAACATTGTACACTTAGTTCGCAATAAAATTTTGACTTTGACTTTGACTTAAAGTCGGGGCCGTTACCACTGAGCCACCACTGCTCGCGTATTTTCGTCATCGATGTTTTTTTGTTCTTAAGGCAATTATTTATTGACAGTTAAAGAAAATTATGTCTTTCAGTTGCATTCAGTTCCAGTGCGGTATATATGTTCTGTGGTTCCAGTTCAGTTCTTTGCTGTTGTTTTTGACTGTGGTTTGTGACTGCTTCTGAGCAATTTATCGAATTATCTGCCGTTTCTACGTTGAGTTGCGCATCTCCTTCAACTTTTAATTTTTATGTACTTATAAGTAACAATCTATATTGGTACACTAGCATAAAACCTTAATTAATAAAACTGGTTATAACTTTGACGTCCCAAGTTCTAAAAATCTAAGAATTTTAAAAGGGATTGTCTATCATATTAACTACCAATTAAAACAAAAAATATGCCGAAACACGAAATTGTATTAGCTGTACGAAATTCCCATATAAGCTTGCCGTTCTCCTTTGAAGCAGCCTGCCGCAGCCGTAGTGGTTGTCTGCTGGAACGAGAACAAGCTTTGTTGCGGGAACAGGAGCGGATACAAAAGGAACGCGACATCGAGCAACGTCGACGGAGTGAAAGACGGGGCTCACCTGAAGTTGGAACTAGCTGCGAGCGCAGTCGCAGAGGGCTGCCGGGTAGTCGCAACAGGAAAGATCGAGGTGCTACGAGCGTGGATCGTCGCACAAAAAGGTCATGTAGTCCCACTTTTTCCTCTAAGGATTTAATAGAATTAATTAAATCCATTAAAGATGTCTTGCCATCGCAGCCTCAAAAGCAGAGCACTGTATTTAATAATAGGGATCATAAAAATATTATTAAAACACGTCAACTGTTGGCAACAGACTAAAATTTATTCATAAAATAGTGTTTAACATATCATATTATAGATGGCGTTACAAGACACTTTATCCTCATTTTGATACATATTTTAATACCCCCACTTATCAAAATAAACTTAATACACAGATTAATACATAGAAACAATACCAAGCATATTCATAAACTTGTAATGTTTTAAGTGACATAGACCTTTAGTCAGTATGTCAGCAGGCATTTCCTCAGTAGGGATATATTTAATTCGAACAAATCTGTACTTTACAACATCTCGAATATAATGACAACGTACATCTATATGTTTTGACCTATTATGACACTGATTGCTTAAAGCTAACTTCAAAGCACTTTGGTTATCACAATGCAAATCAATGACATAAAATGTATTTGTAATTTCATGTATTAAGTTCCTTAAGTAGACAGCTTCTCTAGAAGCTTCTGACAAAGCGGTGTATTCCGCCTCTGTACTAGACAGCGAGACCGTTTTCTGTTTCCTACTCTGCCAAGAAATAGCTGACCCTGAGAGCATAAAGCAAAAACCAGTATAGGATTTCCTATCTAAGGCATCACTAGCCCAATCACTGTCCACAAATCCTTGTAGATCACTATGATTATTACTATATTTTAAGCAATAATTCTTAGTACATTGTAAATATCTCAATACACGTTTTGCATAGTTCCAATGTACATGACTATAACAACTGTTGAATTGGCTAAGATAGCTCACAGAATAAGCAATGTCTGGTCTCGTTAATACGGCTAAGTACATTAAACTTCCAATTAGTTTTTGATAAGGAACATTAGGTAAACATTTATCAGATGACTTATCTAAATTTAATCTAGGCTCAATTGGAGTACATTGTGTTTTACAATCAGACATCTGAAATTTAGAAATTAACTGTTCAATATAGTGTTGTTGATCTACAGTAATAACATTTTTATTTTTATCTAAATTTATTCTCATGCCTAGATATTGTCTTACAGGTCCTAGGTCCTTTAACTTAAATCCTGAACCTAATACCTTTTTTAATTTATTAGTTTCAGTGTCACTGTTTGAAAAGATTAAAAAATCATCTACGTACAGTGCCACAACAATTTTAATTTTATCATTAATTTTTGTAAACAAACATGGCTCATAATGACTGTTTTTAAAATCTAGTTTACTTAAAACCTCTTTAACTCTTTCATACCATGCTAGGGAAGATTGTTTTAATCCATAAATGGCCTTCTTTAATTTTAATACCTTTCCCCCACTTTTGTTTACATAACCTTCAGGTAACGACATATATATTTTTTCTTTCAAATAACCATTCAGAAATGCAGTTGTTACATCTAAATGAGTAATACTCATTCCTGTCTTTACACTAAGGGCAAACAATAATCTAAGTGTAGAATGTCGCACTACTGGTGAAAAAGTGTCTGTATAGTCAACACCAGGTTTCTGCGAAAAACCTTTTGCCACGAGCCGAGCTCGAAACCGCACATTATTGTCAATATCAAATTTTTTAACAAGCACCCACCTGCACTTCACTATTGTCACATCACCTGGATTGTCAACAAGCTCCCATGCCTCACTGTCCTCAAATGACTGCAACTCTTCAGCCATTGCATGGTTCCACTGCTCCCTCTCTGGTCCCTCAAGAGCCTCAGAGAATACAATCTCTTCTGATGCTGAAACAATACTGGAAAAACATATGTTGCTAACACCATACCACTCAGGTTTCCGTCTCTGACGCTTGCTATACACCTCTGTCACTTGCTCGGATGTTGATGATGTTGACTGCACTGCATGTTCTGGAAAATCTTGTGTTGGAATTTCAATTAACTTTTCATTGCCATCAACATAAATTGAAGAATCTGAAGAACAATCAGAAGGATCCTCATTTCCTGGAATATTCTGAGACAATACCCCCACTGAATCACTACACTCTTCCACCAGACTGTCTGTTGGTGTCTCTTCATTATGAATCCAGATGACTGACTCTTCATTGGTTTCCTTAACCTCTGTCTCATCCTCCATCACTATGACATCTCTGCTGATCATAACAGTGTTCTTGGTTGGATTATAGACACGATAGCCTTTGACATCCTCACCATATCCCAATAGAATGTGTTGTGTGGCTTTCTTGTCCCATTTTAAACGTTTCTGTTTAGGGACATGCACCATGACTTTACTGCCAAATAAACGTAGGTGACTCAAGTCTGGTTTTGATCCGTACCACAGTTCATATGGAGTTTTATCCAATCCTGATGCAATAGACCTATTTTTCAAATGTACAGCAGTATTGGCTGCTTCTGCCCAAAACTTTTTGTCTAACTTTGCATCATATAATAGACATTTTGCTTTCTCAACCACTGTTCTGTTAGCCCTTTCACAAAGTCCATTTTGTTCTGGGGTATAATAATTTGATTTTTGATGTATTATACCTGCATGTTTTAGGTAACTGTGAAACTCCTTATTGCAAAATTCTAGTCCATTGTCTGTTCTCAATATCTTGATTTTCTTACTTAGTTGATTTTCAACAACTGATTTGAACTCTTTAAATCTGTTGAAAGCTTCACTCTTCTGCTTCAGAAAATATATGAAAGTCATTCGACTATAATCATCAACAAATAACAGGAAAAATCGAGCACCACTTAAAGTTCTTGTTTCCATCGGGCCACAAATATCGCTGTGAATTCTGTGTAGCGTCTCTGTACTCCGCTCACCCACATGAGAAAAAGGTAATCTCATTTGTTTTCCCTCACAACAAGTGATACATTGAGACTTGGTTATGTCCAAAGAGCTATCATAAGACAAACCATCCACAATACCGTTTCTCATTTTAAGCATATCTTGACTGTTTATGTGTGCTAATCTTCGGTGCCATAACTTTCCACTAACTACTGGAGCAGCCAACCAACAACTTTGTGATTGTAACCTCAACTTATAGACGCCTTCCGACAAATCCGCAGTCGCAACCAAAACATTGTTCCTGTTTCGAATAAAACAATGCTTCTCTTCAAATATAACATTATTTCCATTCTTAATAAGCTCACTTACGGATAATAAGTTGGTTGTTAAACTAGGCACACAAAGCACATTTTTTACTGTTATATGACAGTCTGATTCCGAAACAGTGTCTACGTCTCCGGAACAAACAACTGGCACTTTTGATTCATTGGCGACAATAATTTCTGGTAAACACGGCGTTACATTCATGTTCTTTACCCAATCTTTATTCGCAGGCATGTGTGCACTTGCACCGGAGTCCACGTACCATTCGTTCTTGTTAAACTTTCCATTTAGGAAAACAACATTAAATACACATTTATTTGCATTTCTTTGTAACAATGGGCATTGATTTCGATAATGTCCATCCTCTTTGCACTTGTAACATGTAACTGTTTTTGTTGGTGTATTATCTGTTTTTTTGTTTGACGTTGACGGACCGCCGAATTTTTTTGGCTTTGTGCTAGCAGAGGAATATTTATTTCTGGCTGCGAATGCTGAGCCACTGCCTTCAATGTCACTGCTAATCTCCATGTCAAGTAATTTTGACTTTATGACATCTGCAGTTATCGAAATACCCGAATGTTCAATTGCCATTATCATTGGAGAGTAACGATCGGACAAACCTGCTAATAATAATGACCCTACCCATTCGTCTGTTATTGTAAAACCCGTGCCATTCAACCTTTGAGCCGTTTCGACCATTTGTGTGACATAAGTAGCCATCGAGTCAATTTTCAAGTCTTATAGAAATCAAATGTCGAAGCAAGGTTATTTTTCTTGAGAACCCAGAGTAATCAAACATGTTTTTTTAACTTATTCCATAATTCTGCCGAGCTCTTGGTGTTCTTGATATGCACGTACAATGCTGGATCAATCGTTAATATTAACTTTGCCTTGGTTTTTGCGTCATCTATTGGCTTTACTTCCAAATCCGCCATTGGTTTGATGTACTTATCCATCCCTTCTAGCACCAACATGTTTTCCGCCGCAAAACACCACTCATCGTAATTCTCCCTGCCTTTTAACTTCGGCACACTAGCAATATAGTTCGCAGTCATGTTTCCGCGAAACAACGTACACAATTTATCTATTTTACTCACTAAAATAACTGATAAATCGAGTAAGGCCCATAACCTATTAAAACACGTCAACTGTTCGCAACAGACTAAAATTATAGATATCATAATAGAGATAACATATCATATTATAGATGGCGTTACAAGACACTTTATCCTCATTTTGATACATATTTTAATAAATATGATACCCGAGTTTAATCCTTCGGAAAAAAATCAACGTATAGATATATGGCTCAAAAAAGTCAACGAATGTGCAAAGGTTTATGGCTGGGACGAGAAGACTGTAGTTCGTTTGGCTATGCAAAAACTGACTGGTTTAGGTAAGATTTGGTATGAAAGTCTAAATTCGATATTGTTTACTTGGGCAGGGTGGCAGGTAAAATTAACGGGTGCTTTCCCCTCTGAACAAAATTACGGCCAAATTTTGGATGACATGTTGAAAAGAAAGAGTAGACCTAACGAATCAATCGAAATATATTACTATGAAAAGCTGGCGTTACTAAATCAATGTGAAATAACGGATAAGCGGGCAGTTGATTGCATCATTCACGCTATTGGTGATAGGACTATTAGGTCGAGTACATTGGCACTACGTTGTGAGCAACCGGACCAGCTTTTAAAATTCTTATTAAGCAACACTAAAGAACTGGTCACACTACAACCACCTTTTAGAGGTAGAAATATTAATGCAGCAGATGACAAACAAATTATTAGGGCGACATCGAAGACAAATCCAAACTTGTATTGTTACAACTGTAAGGAGAAAGGACATTCGTATTCTAGGTGCCCGAAACCCTTAATTAATTGTAGTCATTGCAACAAGGTGGGCCATAAACCTGAGACCTGTAGACACAATCATAATACAGGGCCAGCGAAGGCTGACCCAGTGGCAAGGGCTATGCGCATCTCCAGTTTTTGCCCAAGCGGAACATTTATAAAAACTGCGAATGTTAATGGTTTTCTTCTGGAAGCATTCGTTGACCTTGGCAGTGAGGTCACGCTGATAAGACGATCGGATTTTTCAAATCTTGGTCTTGGTCATAACCACACTCCGTCGAAAGGGTTTTGGCAACAGCCTTGTGCAATCCATAGGTTCTGCAAAGCTAGAAGTTGTGATCGATGGCGTAGCTGCTAATGTTTCGTGTAGGGTTGTAGATGATCACTTGCTGGAGAGGCCGATGCTTGCTGGTCAGACTTACTCAGAGCAGCCACACATTGTTGTTTATAAAGACGCGAACAAACTACAGTTTATGCACATTGGAATCGAGTTACCAGATCTATATGAGCATGAAGAACATTTAGAAAGGGTAAGGGTAATAGGTCATAGCCGAATTATGGTACTGCGAGTATAAGGGCTAAAATTGAAACGTTGTTTTCTGGTAGCGTACTGTTAGATACTAGAATTGTAGGAAAGCCAAACCAACAATTCTTAGTTTGTGGGGGTGTTTACGAGGTGAAGGATTCACTCTTTGTTACAGTGATGCCGTGTTCGGTACCGTGTTGGTTTCGAGACAATTTCGTGTTTTCTCGAGCCGAAAAGGTGCAAGTAGTAAACAGTCTTGAGAACACTGAATCACTTGCACTAATGTTTCCGAAATGAAAATCGAGTTGAGTAGTCAACGTCCAGTAGTTTATAGACCTTACCGTCTGTCTTACTATGAACGCGAAAGGGTTCGAGGGATGATAGGAGACATGTTACGAGTAGGGATCATTCGGCAAAGGAGGGCGGCGTTCGTTTATGGGTAGATTACCGATTACTCAATTCAATCACTGTAAACGAGAGATATCCTATACCCATCATAGAGGATGAGATAGCGAGGTTATCTGGACAGGCATGGTTCGTAACGCTTGATTTGATGTCTGGCTATTATCAGGTGCCCATATCTGAAGACAGCAAGCATTTGACTGGGTTTGTCACGCTGGACTGCCAATACGAGTACAATCGTATGCCGTTCGGCTTGGCAAACGCGCCTGCTATATTTCAGCGTATGATGAACCATGTCCTTGGTTCAGCTCGATTTGACAAGGCCACCGTATACATCGATGATGTATTAATTTTTGGTAGGGATCCGTCTGAATGCTTAGATCGATTAGAGGAAGTGCTTGTTTTATTACGTAAAGCAAATCTTAAGTTAAATTTATCTAAGTGCAGTTTTCTACAAAACACGATAAATTGCCTAGGTTTTGAAATCAGTTCAGTAGGTATAAGGCCAGGAAATGCAAAAATGCAGTGTGTTGTCGATTTTCCCCGTCCAGACAATGTGCACGGGGCGCGACAATTTCTAGGGCTTGATAGCTATTTTAGAAAGTTTATACAGGGTTTTGCAGAACTAGCTCACCCTATCACTAAATTACTTAAAAAGAATGCTGTTTGGGAATGGTCACACGATCAACAAGAAGCGTTCCAAGTTCTAAAGGCCAAGATTGTAGATAGACGCGTACTTTCCATTTACGACCCCATATCAGAGACCGAACTTCACACGGATGCTAGTAGAATAGGTGTTGGCGGTATTCTTTTGCAGCGTGCTCAGGGGAGTGAGGATTCTTTTCATCCAGTGGCGTATTATAGTCGTCAGACGACACCCGAGGAAAAGAATTTCCACTCCTATGAGTTGGAGACATTAGCCTTTATCTGCGCTCTTAAAAAGCTTAGGGTATATCTTTTAGGAAAGCCATTCAAAATTGTGACAGATTGTAGTGCACTACGTTCCACTTTTGTAAAGCGTGATCTAATTCCCAGAATTTCTCGATGGTGGCTGGTTCTACAGGAGTTTGATTGCTCTATGGATTATAGGGCGGGTACAAAGATAGGTCATGTTGATGCGTTATCAAGGAACTGAATTGTTGATACCGAATCTCAGAGTCCCGAACAGTATCCCTCGGTAATGACTATAAATGACGAGGGCTGGCTACTTACGTTGCAATAAGGGGATTCAGATTTGTGTAGAATTCGTGACATTGTTGCTAGTGATCTAGACCCTCAAGGGGTAGAGTACATCAAGAATAACTATGTTTTGAAAGATAACAAGCTATTTAGGTGTGTCGGGGGTGACAAGGAATGTGTTAGGTGGGTGGTCCCAAAGGGTGCAAGGTGGCAGTTGTGCAAGAGAAACCACGACGATATAGGTCATGTTGGTTTCGAGAAAACCTTAGACCGAATAAAAAAGCATTATTGGTTTGCAAAAATGAAACGTTTTGTAAAAAAGTACGTAGGGTCCTGTAACGACTGTGCATACGCAAAAAAATCTACGAATACACGTGAAGGGTTACTGCATCCCATTGAAAAGGTTGAAAGACCTTCCACACATTGCACATTGACCACCTTGGACCATTTGTTAAATCCAAAAGATGCCATACTCACATATTGACTATAGTTGATTCGTTCACCAAGTTTTTATTCATAAAACCGGTCAGGAATACAAATACGCAAAATGTGATAAAAGTTTTGCAGGACATTTTCGACACATTCTGAGCCCCCGACCGAGTCGTTAGTGATCGAGGTTCCTGTTTCCCTTCCCACGCATTTAAAAGGTTGTGTCTTGACCGCGGAGTAAAGAATGTATTAAATGCAGTTTGCATGCCCAAGGGCCAACGGTCAAGTTGAACGTTACAACAGGACCGTCCTTGATTCGTTGACGGCACAAAACCTTAGCGCAGATGAAAAAGACTGGGATAGCTTAGTAGGCAGAGTTCAATGGGGCTTAAATAATACGGTACAAAAGACGACAGGTAGGACACCTGCTGAAGTTGTGTTCGGACTGCAATGAATAGCGAGTTTAACGCAGCACTGAACGAGATAACCGAAACAACGCGAGAGATCACCTCCTTGCAATCTATTCGCGATGAAGTTAAAAGTAGAATTGACAAAAAACAGGTAGCACAAAAACGATATTACGACCAAGGTAGACGACCTGCTCGTATTTACAAAAACGGCGACTTAGTAAAAATTTACAAAATTTGCATTTCAAAATGATGGCAAGAGTACAAAACTCATGCCCTCGTACGAAGGTCCTTTTAGAATCGTAAAAATAAAAGGTAATGATCGGTATAAAGTGGCACCAATTACGGGGTTTGAGGGAATGAAGAAAAAGCGAAAGACGACCATTGCCGCTGACCGGATGCGACCGTGGATCCATGTTGATTCGATAATGATACTGATAATGATGTCGAGAATGATGTAGAGAATGATGTAATTGATGAGGCTAAAATGTCAGAATGATAATTTGATTGTTTTAAATGACATAGTATTAAGTAGTGGTAACGCTAGCTCAAACTGTTTATTGAATATTGATAATGTTAACTTTTATATTGTTTATTTACATTTTGTTGTTTTCCTTTTCTTTCAGGTCAGACAAAAGAAACCGCGGAAAGGTTTTGCGTCTTGACCTGAATGAGGCTAAACTCATGGTTGATCTGTTAAACCGTAACGTCCTAAGGAACGGATTGGTTTACAGATTTATGGTTGCTTTTAGCCCGCGACTTCGTCCGCGTGAACGTCGGTTATTGCGGATGCGGACGGGATCGTGGATTAAAAGTTTGGATAAATGGATAGATAATTGGTTACAAGAATAATGGTTACAAGGACAATTGGACAAGGATTATTTGTTAAAAGGATAATTTGTTAAAAGGATAATTTGTTACAAGGATAATTTGTTACAAGGATAATTTGTTACAAGGATAATTTGTTACAAGGATAACTTGTTACAAGGACAATTTGTTCTAAAGTTAATTAACTATTCATTTAGATGATAAGTTATAAAGATAACTAGTCCTAAGGATGATTAGTTCTAAAGATAATTGGTTGTTACAAAGAAACTTTTGTGATAGTTTTGTATTAAAAAACAGCTACTTCAGCCAAGGTTATTTAATATTTTGATATTTTTTTTCTTCTTTTCACATCATTGTAATTCTTTTAAAATGTGCCCGATTTTTGCCGAATTTAAGGTTTCACCAGAAACGTGTATGAGGACATACACGTCGTCAGGATGGTCGAGTGTAAGGTTTTATTATTATAACAAACTACACGGTTGCAAAATATCCACTAAATAAAAACGATCTACAGTTCAAAAAGTACTGGTATACTGACGGCGGAAATAAAATTAAAATTAAAATTGGGAGATTAAAATTATTGCACTGGGCACACTGGTGGGCAGACCTGCGGTGATTTGGCACAGATCGGGCACCTTTTGGGAGGAGTTGGCAGCTAGCGGTCGTGGGATTATTGCGCCGTCGCGATTGCTTTAAGAAATAAGTTTTAACTATTATATGTGATTAGAATATTAAAAGATTAACTGTGGTTAAGTTTTGAAGATTAACTGTGGTTGTTTCTGAGATATCCTATACATAATCACGGCTATAGCGCAATATACAGGATAAACTATTCCGAAACTTAAACGTTAATGTTTGCTGGGCTTCGGTGATGCAACCTTTATAGCATGGAGTACACGGCGAACAGTTTTTAATGACGTGTTGATAATTCAGCGAAATGTCCGGTTGGTATGAAACCATTTTTTTCATAGTCATTAGGTTTAAAGAATCTTTATTTCTCATAAGAACATTATACAGTTCACTTAAATGAGATTTGACCTACAATTTTTAAGTAGTTTTTGATTTTACTTTATTAGATTATTTTATATTTTGTAAATGTGAGAACGTCGTAGGCCCTGTGGATTGTAAATTTATAGACAATTGTCTATTTGTTTAACATATGGTACTTGTTGACAGGCCTACACTGTCCTCCCATACCTGTTAACACTGTAATTGGAAAACATTGTAAAAGACATATTTTTAAAAGAGTAACCATGGAGTTTCTTGCCGGCTCTTCTCCATGGGAAACGACCAATTAGAACCGTGCACCTAGAATCTGACGTTTCATAAGTGCCCATGAAATAAAATATTTTGATGATTTGTGATGAACGTATATACAACGTGTAACAGAATAAGCGCAAGACCTGAAAGTAGTTTGCTCAGAATCAGCTTCTGAATCCATTTCCGTCATTATTTATATGTGTTAATTTTTCCCGGAAAAATCTTTAATTTACCTGAAATTAGTACCACCGCGTCGTAACAAGGTAATACAGTATTTGATTTTAAAAAAATTAAGCCTTATCACAAAGGAATAAAGTCTTTTCAAATGCACGACCGAATTTGCAACTCACTCATAGTCATCCTATGTGTAAAGCGCGTAAAAAAAAGTCAATTTAAGGAAACTTAAACCTTGTTCCAAAGCAGTACGTCTTATTTAAATGCAAAACCGAATTTGTAGTCCGATCATAGACACACGCATTGCTTTTTACATTTTATCTTGTCCTGTTAAAAAAAGAAGTTAATTTAAGGCAATTTAGATCTTATCTCAAAGAAATAAAGCTTTTTTAATTGCGCGACCAAATTTGTAGATCGTTTTACACATTCGTTTGTTTAGAAAAGCCAAAATATTAGAACATTTGTACGAGTAGTACTTCTTTTGCAAATGAAAGATTAATGTGAAAGAGCGAGATGTATTAATTTGCCGACTTACAGCTTTGACGTTTGACAGGCAGACGCACGCGCCGCCACTGCCCGCCTCACATCAAACCATCAAAGGTTTAGTTATTCTCCGGCAGCGACAAGTGTTCCCGAATTTAATTTTTGTTGCTGTCAAATTTATTTGTTTACGCGCGCGATGGCATCCAGTACACCAATATTCAGTACACGGAGATGGTGAGGACACTGGCTCGTTACAACGATAATGTCGAGTTAGCGTGTCGAGAGTTCAACGAACGATATGATACTAGAGTGAGCGCCAGGACAATGTTAAGTGCAACTCAGCGTCTGAGGGACTCCGGTACCTTTCGTCCTAACATAGCAATAGATAGAGGGGCAAATTTGCGCACTACTCGCTTACAAGCAACAATATTAAACTATTTTGACGAAAACCCAGAGAAGAGCAAAGAGAAACAGCGCCATTATTCAACATTTTACAACCAGCATTTGTGGAGACATGAGAATCCACATGCATGCCGGGTTGATTCGTTTCAGCACAGGTTCTCCGTGAACGTGTGGGCGGGCGTCATAGGTACACGCGTACTCGGTCCTGTTTTTCTGCCGAGGTTAACTGGAGATACCTACCTACAGTTCTTGCGGGAAACATTGCCCGAGTTATTGGAGGACGTCCCGCTCTTCTTTTTAAGAGACGTGTTTTACCGACACGACGGTGCTCCCGCGCATTTCTCATGGAACGTTCGGCAGCATCTTGATGCGGAATATGGGCCCCGTTGGATTGGTCGTGGAGGGCCAGTGCAGTGGCCTCCCAGATCGGCTGATCTAACGCCTTTAGACTTTTATTTGTGAGGTCGAATAAAATCGCTTGTTTACGTAAACGAGGCAACGAGTGTAGATGACCTCAGACAAAAAAATTAACTCGCCTTTGCTATTGTGAAAAGTGACACTGAAGTACTAAATAAACTAAAATTTAACATAAGAAAGCGTGCAATAAAGTGCATCGAGTAAGGCGGTGGACATTTTGAAAGTTTACTTAAAAGGAGACGAAGAAATAGTGTAGTGTAAATAGCTCAAACCTGTAAGTAATTACTTTTATCTTTACCGAATTTAATTACTGTTAATATTTATGATTCAAATCATTCATACACGCCGACTCAGAATATGATATCGCAATTTTTAAGTACGCATCAGAGATAAAGGCTCGCACAAACAGGCACGACGGTACCGTGGGAACGAACCTTAAATGAGTCAGTCTCCGGGACGACCGTGCGGCGAAAGGACGCGGGCGCACGCCGGAGGTAACACCCTATCGCAGACGGGCGAAAAGTTGCTCGATTTGAAAATGCTTCCCCTTTACTAAATATAACTTAGAACAAAATAATCCAAAGCTTATTTATTAAGGCTCCCACAAACAGGCGCGACGCCACAGCATGACACAGAGGCACCACCCGTCGCGCGACACGCGGTGCCTTTGTGTCGCGCTGCGGCGTCGCGCCAGTGTGTACGAGACTTTACGTGTGATCTGTAAGTAATGTTCGGTCATTGAACTAACGTACACACATACCTAGTGCGTGCTCCTACTCTTGCAGTGCTTACCTACCTAGCCAGCTGGCAGGCACATGAGTGTGCGGTGCGTGCGCTATTAGTGTGGGTACAGATCGAGTAGTGCGCTCAAACGTTTTATGTTTAGTCAGGACAACTATTTTATAAAAAATTGCTAGGTGTGGTTTATCTAAATTAAATTACAGATGTTATTTTAGTCTTATAATTTAATATTCTAATTGGGGTGTATGAGCTCTTGCGTTAATTCCGTTACACGTTGTATAATCGTCGTCTAAAAACTATAACAACAACATACGAGAACAATATCTAACATAGCAAAAGTGTAGGTAGTTACATATAAAAGAGTTAATACAGCTGGCCAATTTGACACCAAGGTACGCTCATAAGTACTAATTTTTCACTTTGTGGGGAACACAAACAAACGATTATTAAGAAGCGAACTACTGTGTGAACGTGTTGGTGTGTGCTAGTATAGTGCGTGCACGTGTTTGTTTGCTTGTGTGCGACAAGTATATTCTCAGAGACCGCTGATTATTTGTAATTGTGAGATCGTAATTTTGATTATCACGTACGTATCGTGGTAATGTGTTTTTTATTTTTGTATTATTTAAGTGTAGTTTTTATGTAAGTATTTTGTGTTGTGATTTTAGGGTATTTATGTAGAAATTGGTTTTTGCATAATATAATCCTTTAGTTTTCTTTTATAAAGGTTAATACTTTTGCACTCTTTGATTTCGTTTGGTAATTTATTATATAATTGAACCCCTTCATATAAAAAGTTCTTTTTTCCATATTTTACTGTTTAGGAAATCGCAGAACTACTTCGTTTCTATTTCTTAGGTTATGTGTGTATGTCTTTTTTGTTAGTTTAATGTTGGTTTGTGTAGCGTTTTCTAAAAACTTTTTTTACTAATATGCAAGTATTGTAGTTGTATAGTTGACGGAGATTGAAAGTTTAGTTTTTCATATAGTTGTTTAGTAGGTGTTAAGAAATCATAACAATATAACCGTTTTATAATTTTGTTTTGGGTCCTCATTCACATGTGAACTCTTTTTTAAATAAGCTTTCCACTTCATAAACAAGCGCTCTGACTAGCAAGGATTTCCTCTTCCTCACGACTCACGGTATTTCTCTAGAACAAAGAATGTAATACTATTAGATATCTCTAAGCAAAATACTACGAGTATAAACTATAAATATTAAGAAACATTCGTCACTTTATTTCCAGTTGTACAATTTAAAATTCACCACTTGGTATAACAAGATAAATTTGTCATCTTTATACACAAACAATTAAAATAATAATAATTTAAAAATAAATTAAAACCATTTGAATAGTGTGTTGTTTGCCTGTTGTGTGTGTATGTGTGTGTGTGTGGAGTGTGGTGTGTGTGTGTGTGTGTGTGTGTGTTTATGTGTTGTGTAGGTATATGTGTGTATACGAGGATGTGTCGGACGGGGTACTGTTTGAGTGATATCTACATATCGTGAAGTTTTTCAACCTCGTTCCCCTCGTTCCTCGAAGTTTTTACCCAATGTAAAATTTCTACATCAATGTCTGTAATTTTTAAGGTGTACAAAATAAAGAGTATTCTATTCTATTCTATTCTATTCCTCGTCATAGCTAAGGGTCATTATCCATTTACAGACCTTACATTTACAGCCAAATTTATTGAACGTGTAGATGTTACATTTTGTTTGTTCACAAAATTTTATAAACGACTACCAAGGATTCTGAAATGACGTTGTGCAAGTTTTGTTTTGTGCCTCTCTTTGGGACATACGTCCGTGGTCCTACATTTTGTCAAGCGATTAAGATCCAACTGTAAAGAAGCATGTCTACGTACAGTTAAGCACAAAGAGCTACCTCACGCTCAAGACCTGACATTCTTTGTACAATTAAGCCGAACTATAACGATAGTGTTTAAAGGTGAGAAAAGCTCTCTGCGCCCTCTCCAGCTGTATCATACTTATCTTTGAAGCACCACCTGTTAGGCCATATGTTAATATTGACTGGCAAAGTGAGAAATAAACCATACGTGAGGTATCTGCGTCAGCACTGTAGCGCAAGCTTTTAAACACGGTAATTAATTTTCTAACTTTGTCAGACAATGCCCGAATCTGAGCATTCCAGGATATGAGGTTGTCCATTAGTACGCCAAGGTATTTCACACTGGTTTTTCTTGTCAGGGAAAGGCAGGAGCATTGGTGTGGGTAAACATTACAATTTGTATGTGCTTTAACTGATACTATTGTGTCAGGTTGCGAAGTAGAATTCAGAGAGAAAGTGATAAAGTTGGTTTAATCCACATTTAAGGTTAGACTATTCGCTGATAGCCAAGACATAACAATACCAAGAACGGATTCTGCTCTCTCTTTGGGCTTCGTTCCAATTTTCAGCATGTACCACAAGGGCCGTATCATTCGCATAAGAGTAAATGGAACAATTTGGGAGTACTAAATTACATAGGTTGTTTAAATATACTAAGAAAAGTGTAGGGCCCAAGATGGAACCTTGTGGCACTCCGAAGGACAAACCACACTCATCACTGACATATGTGGTGACTTTAACACACTGCGTGCGCTCAGACAGATTGCTTGTAAAGATAGCAAGTGCGGGGCCTCTAATTCCAATTGTCTCTAAATTTTTGAGTAGGATAGGGACAGAGACGGTGCCAAATGCCTTAGATAAGTCTAAGAATATTCCCAGGCACTTAGAATTTTTATCAAGAGTCTCAACTACTTCGTCAATAAGGGCAGAGATAAAATCAAAATCAAAATAAAAAGTCATTTATTATGATGAGAATCAGCACTTTTCGAACGTCAAAATTACATAAGACAGTCCCCCAAAACGCCCACCCTTCACCACTTCCTAGTGCTAGTGTTCCCACTTTAGCTGGGAAGAAGTGGCGCAACAATCTCCCCAGCAGCACAGCTGTCTGTTCGGTTAGAAGAACTGGATTTTATACAATTGTAAGTAATTACCAAGACATTAAATTAAATTAAATTGCCATACGTCAGCTAGCCATGCCAATTCCAAAAAAAGGAAAAAAAATGTTAATAAAACTTAATACATAAATAAAAGCCTCCAGGCCTAAAGGGCATGGCAGCTTACATATGCAACTGGAATTATTATACAAATAAATAAATGATAAACTAGGACCATCAAAGTAAAATAAATTAACAGAACAATTACTGTAACAATAATAAAACCATAGACAGCAAGACGACCAGTCACCACAAGCAGCACCCGTTTACGAGCATAACGCAAAGATCAGCCATTACCCCCCTCGCCTTATTTGAGGGAAGGAGGAAACCCGACCCCCGACGCTACCGCAAGCAGTGACATCTAAGGGAGCATGACGAACTTGCTGCCGGTTGCTCAGGCAAGAATAATATTATCAATTGTCGAGGTCGCTAGCTAACCACATATTGCAATACAGCTCATTAAAAAAAAACAATGTAATGAGTAGAACATGTCAATAATAAATGAACATAACAAAATAATTGACTTATACCGTCAAATAAAAAAAAACAAATATATGAACTCATTTACCCTGTCAGTAGGTAAGCTGATTCTGGAGAAAGATAGCAGATAGCATCCTCACATGACTTCCCCCTACGAGAACCAAATTGATTGCTCGAGAGAACATTGTGATTTTCCAGGAAAGACACAAGACGATTTTTCAGGACCCTCTCAAGAACCTTCGACACTGCTGGAAGGACTGTAGTTGTTGACACTGCCTCTGTCTCCTCCCTTGTGAATAGGGTGAACCGGGTGACCGCTCTCTTTAATATTTTCGGGAATACACCCTCAGAGATACATAGACCACATATGTGAGCAACGAGGAGCACAAGAGTCTGTCTGCTCATTTTTAAAAGCTGTGAACCGATTCCATCCAACCCTGGGCAGAATCGGATCGAAGACTCATTATAATATTATCAACTTACGCCTGATCCGGAGGGAGAAGAACAATTGAGTTCACCTGAGCGTCGTCCCTGACATATGATATGATGATGTAAAGTACGTACCAACATTTTTATGCTTAGCTGCAAGTTCTTTGTCAATATTAGCAACATAATTATTGACCATGTTTAATGAAGATTTGCTGTCTACGTTATTCAGAGAAAATAATTATAGCAGAAGAACCAGATATTTTTAATTAGTGTGTTTATAATGTTCCAGGTCTTTTTAGGATTATTTTTAGCCTTCACCAATTCCTTTTTTCGTGATTGTTTTTCAGCCTATGTAAAAGCTTATTGCAAAAATTGCGATAACGTATGTAGATTAATTTTAAAGGATAATTGTCCGGTATATTTTTGTGTTCTCTATGCATGTTTTCCCTATTCCTAATGCATCTTAGTAGTCCTGGAGTGATCCAGGGCTTGATTATTCTCATCCTAGCAGGAATGCACCTTGTGACGGTATTTTTATGTATAATAGAAACGATTGTATTAATAAGAAATTCAGTAGCCCAATTTGGATTGCTAGAAGACAAGATGGAACTGAAATCGCTTTTTGAAATCTCAGCAACAAATCCAAGTAGATCTACTTTCGAGATAACTTTGGTCGTTTGTTGTTTTGCTACGTCTTTAACACAAACGAGTACAAGGACATGGTCGGTAATGTGACAGTCCAGAGTAAATGATACTACCGATTTCAATCATGACATGATCTAGGCAACTTTTTTCTCTGGTAGGGAGATTATAGACAGGTAAGAGACCGTGTGATGCAGTCAGACTCATGTGTTCGTTATAATTTGGATCATTATTAGTTGAGCTAATGTTAATAATTATGGCTCCCACCAGAAAATGTTTTTATGAGAGGATACCGATGCTAGTACAGTATTGAGACTGTTCAGAAAGTTGTCTATTCTGCGAAAGGATGGCGGCCTGCATACAGCAATAATTACGATGTCAGTGAGTTTGCAGATTAGGCAGTTTGCATCAGCAAACTCTGGCTCCACAATGTTATGCTGTAAATCTGAAAGAACGTAGATTACTAGACCATCGTTTTTATTTAGGCTGTTTGTAGACGAATTGTCTGATCATCCCTGCAGAAACGGAATATTGGTATTTTTTACCCAACATTCCGAGTAAATTATTATATCACACTTGATTTTTAAGGCCGATAATAACACAAGGACGCTATTGAAATTCTTATCAATACTACGAATATTTAGATGCAGCACATGTGTTGTTTTATTGGGGTTTACCAAAATCTGATGGCATTTATCAGGAGGACAACTAAAGGATTCGTGGGACCCTTTATGTTTCCAAGCTATTTATTGCATCATTTACGTTGTTCATTTTATTTATTTTTACGTGCACTTACAGATTTTATGTTATGTCTCATATTTATCTGTAGGGCATTACAGAACTGCTCATTATTATTCCCTAAAGTAACCCTGGATAAGCAGTATGTTCGATATTGACTTCTCACACCATATTGTATCGTATGATAACAACATTTTCCTAAAATTAATAAACTTTGTGACATGTGAGTGTTTTGAATGTACGTAAGCGTGTTGTATAGTTTATTGGTGCATTTTATAGTTGTGTCATGAATTTGGTTTTGTAAGTGTATGAATGCGAATAAAAATTCTTCCATTTGCCGTCCAGCAGTATTGGCATCCATTAATTTTCGCTAATTTACGTGCCTCAAAGAAAAGTTTTCTGGCAGTTGCTGGAAGATGATCAGCGACGGATATAGGGGTACATTAACCATTCAAGCCCGAATGTTCACTATAAAATTTTTCGGAGGGTGGCTTTCCTTTGTTAAAATCACGCACAGCGCGAAGCCACAACGTTCAACTAGGTGAATAGTCGTAACGAATTGCATCAACCTCACAGAAATCAAAATAATTTACTCAATTTTTTGTGGTCTACCTACAAACTTTTATTATCTAAGTAAACAAAAGGACCGAGACAAGTATCGAATGATTCTCGAACCACTTCAAGTAATTTCATTAAAACAAAGGTTTGCAGGCGCAGGTGAGATTCGAACTCAGGGCTTGTCATAATCGCTCGTATCCAAGCACCAAGCACGGTTACGACTAAGCTAACATGCCATATGTTAAGTTAGTTGAAATTATGAACTACTATCAATTACAAACAAAGTGAGTGCGTGTGCGTGTTCATAGTATAGAAACAACTTTTAGAAGAGGGTCGTAAGTGAAACCGAAGCGTCAATCTATAGCTTTGTGAGATTGCTTAAGGACTTATGAGCGCTACTGTATCTATATCTTCTTTATGCGACACATTACTATTTTTCGACATTAACTGGAACTCCAAGTTCAATGACATGGTCCTGTCAAGAAAATCGAATGAACGAATGAAACGGTTCTATTAGTTATCACGTATGATTGAAAAACCCTTGTTCTATATTCGAGTCACGTGCGAGGTGCAATCGCTCACTATCTCAGTTAAATTTCACTGTATTGTGTAGATCACACGGGTATACTTATTAATTCGAAGGTAACTTACGTCTAGACCAGTTTAGGACTTCGCTCTGTAGAGGTTCGTGGAAGTCTGGAAGCATTTAAGTAATCTGGCGATTAACTTCAGCGTCAATTTAATGTAATATCGTTTACAGGCATAGAAATTGAATCAATAGGTATGTAAAATATTTGATCACTCGTCTGTCTGTCTGTCTGTCTGTCTGTCACAGCCAAGTTTCTCCGAATCTACTGGATTGATTAAATTGAAATTTGTATTTCTGTACACATATGTATTTCTGTCCGTCTTTCCCAAACACGGACGTGTAACGTAAACTATTGAATTTTTAATATAGTGGTCACAGAGTTAAGGGCTTGGCTCTACATCTGATAACTTTTTAACAGTTAACCATGCTTTGTACTTGTGTGCTACGATTTTATTTTATTTTATTAGCTTTACTTTTATCCCTTACATGTAGGTGGTTCTGATGTAATGTTTTGTGCTGTTTGCTTATTTATTTATTGGTTAATAATGCTAGTTTTGTACTTAGATAAGGTTAGTATTGTTAAGTGTAAGGGCCGCCTTTTGCAGTGAAAGCATCCTCCAAACCGTTCCAGGTGGCCCTTCCTAACCGTTCCAGGTGGTGCAGTGAAAGGATCCTTTGCCCGCCTGGGCCATAAGTTTCCGGCTATTTGTACAATGTTGTCACTCCATCTTGTAAACGGTTTAGTCTACCCTTCCTTCATTTTGAATACTGGATACCAATTTGTGTTTTTTTGTGACCATCTTTCAAACATAACTCTCTGGATATGACTGTCCATTTCCATTTTAGTGTCAGGACCTGTTTGACTGCATCTTTCGCCTTTGTTATTTTTCTTATCAGTGAACTATTGACTCTGTCTTTCAGTTTGAGGTTCATGTAACTCCGTTCTATTCCTCTTAGACAGCTTCTTATTTTATTTAGATGTGTTTTTTTGAGAGACCAGGTCTGGCATGCGTAGGTAAGAACGGCGTTAGGCAGATGTTCATTGCTTTCGTTTTCAGTCTTATGGGTATGGGACCCTTGAAAATTTCCTTCATGGCCCAGTATTTGTTACACGTATTCTTCACTCTGCGATCAAATTCTTTTTCTGTACATGATTTCATTGAAATAAGATGTCCAAGTATACATAGTCTTCGACATATTCTATAGTTTAGTCTGTATGGATATTGGTTTTTCTTCACGTTTAGTCATAATTTTCGTTTTTTCTCAGTTCATTTGTAGCTTAGTCTCGCTGTGATGACTAAGGGACTCTATCATGTGGGATAGTTTGTACGGGTCTTCCGACATCAGTACTATGTCATCCGCAAACCTGAGGTGTGAGAGGTACTTGCCATAAATGTTTATTCCCAAATTACTCCAATCGAGATTCCGGAATATGGATTCTAGGACTACGATGAAAAGCTTTGGGGAGAGCGGATCGCCTTGCTTGACCCCCTCTCGACTTGAAATGATGGTCCTCTTGAGTCTAGTCGTACTCTTGTTGTGCTTCTCAAGTAAATTGCTTTGATAAGATTTATGTAGTCGTCGTCTAGTCCTTGCTGGTTTAAAGCCCGCCATATGGAGTCATGTGAAATTGAATCGAAAGCTTTCGAGTAATCTATAAAAGCAACATACTATAAGGGGAGATCATATTCCATAAACCGTTCGATTATTATTTTCAGTGTGTGTATGTGGTCATTGATAGAGAAATTTTTCATGAAAATCGATTGCTCTTTAGGCTGGTTCCCGTCAACCTTCGTTGTTACACGTCTAAGTAGGGTCGATGCAAATACTTTATGTAGGCAGGATATAAGGCTAATGGGTTTATGGGTTTCTAATTAGATATCAGTTTGGGGTCTCCCTTTTTATACAGCAAAGCTATTTACGAGCATATCCATGTTTCTAGTAGTTCTTTTGTTATTAAAATGCAGTTAAAAAGCTTAGTGAGAGGTTTTATTATTTTCTCTTTCGCAGCTTTTATTATTTCGTTCCTCACTCCGTCAGGCCCTGGGCTCTTTCCTGCTTTATGTTTTACTATAGACATCTCTATCTCGCTTTCTAGAAAAGGTGGTACTGCTTCTTGGGCTGGTTTATAAGTTTCAGACATTGGTTCTGGTAGAATTGTGTAGCTATCGCCATTAGGTTTTTCCTGTGTGACGGTGGTTCCTGAGGCTTTCTGTAGTTGTGTCATAACATGTCTAGTAGTTTCTAACTTTTTATAAGCTTTTTTTATTCCGCCTGTTTATTCTATAAATTTGCTAATTGTATCGAGTCTCCTCTTTTTAATGTTACAACGACATTTATGATACAATAAAAAGTAAGGTATAGGTTTGTGTCATTATAATTATCCCTTCATGTGCATATTTTGCAGGCGGGAGGGCGGTGCTGCATGCAGCTTGGACGCCCAAGTTGTGTTGTGGCCCCTAGTGGCCGGCGGCCCGGGTTGACGGTGTGGCAAGGGGTGCGAAGAATCCCCGGAAGAGATCCGGCTACCACATTCACCGAAAACTGGACCTGGCAACATAAAACAAGCGTACACTGCGGACGGACGAGAAGATCACCGAACTCGAGCAAGAATTGAGCAGGTTACGATGCGGTATAGTAGGGTTGTCTGAAGTCCGAAGAAAAGGGGAGGACTCGATAATCCTCAAATCCGGTAACCTGCTCTATTTCCAGGAGGGTGACCAGCAGTCCCAAGGTGGTGTCGGGTTTATCGTCCATAAGTCCCTTCTGAGCAACGTGGTGAAGATCGAGAGTGTGTCGACCAGGGTGGCGGGGTATTCGCTGAAAGTCGTGCAGGTTTACGCGCCGACTTCGTCACACCCCGACGATGAGGTGGAGACCATAAATGAGGATACTTCCAGAGCTATGCATGGCTCTAAAACTCACTTCACCGTTGTCGTGGGGAACGCCAAACTGGGCAAATGAGACGATGGTGAGCTGCGAGTGGGGCAATTTGCAGGAAGGCCTTTTATGATGAACTCCTTCTTCAGAAAGCGTGAGCACAGAAAGTAGACCACCTGGCAGAGCCCTGATGGTGTAACAAAAAATGAGATTGACTTCATTGTGTTGACGAAGAAGCAAGACTTCAATGATGTCTCTATGATCAATGCGGTGAAAACTGGAAGTGATCACCGCGTGGTAAGAGGCGTATTGAACTTAAACATCAAGCTGGAAAGGTCTCGACTGATGAAGTCTACGCTTCGCCCAGCATCGATCCAAGTTCAAAACCCCGAGAACTTTCAGCTCGAACTTCAAAATCGTTTCGAGTTCCTGCCTATTTAGCTCCGTGGACGATTTTAACGATGGGTTCATGAAAACTATCCATACGGTCGGGTCTAAGATTTTCAAGACCATTCGTACAAATAGAAACAATAGGCTCTCTGTTTCTACTTTACAGCTCATGGAGGAGAGGCGCGAGATGATCCTGCAGTCTTCAGACGATGCACTGCCGGCAGACCTACAGCTCAATAGACTGATCTCTAAGTCCTTGATAAGCGACCTCCACCGCTTTAATACAGACCTAATTAAGGACGCGATAGACCGGAACAAAGGCTCCAAGGTCTTTGCTAGAGATCTGTCTATTGGGCAGAACCAGCTTGCGAAACTGAAGACCGATGATGGCAGGACTTCGAATCGAAAAGCTAGATTGACCCGACGTTATACCGAATACATTCCGGACGTCAGGTTGTACGAGATTAGGATGGCTCTCAAGCAGCTCAAAAACAATAAGACGCCGGGTGATGACGGAATTACGGCCGAACTCCTAAAAGCCGGCGGAAAACCTGTTCTTAAGGCTCTACAGAAGCCGTTTTATTCCGTCATACTCGAGGGCAAAACGCCGCAGGCATGGAAAAGAGGTGTTGTCTTTAAGAAGGGCGACAATGCCCTTCTTAAGAATTATCGGGCCATCTCACCTCTGAGCCATGTCTACAAACAGTTTTCAGGAGTCATCAGGAACCGTCTTGCGCTCAGGTTTAACGACTTCCAGCCTCCCGAACAAGCTGGATTCCGTAAAGTCGTTAGCACCGTAGACCACGTACATACGCTGCGGCAGGTTATACAGAAGACCGAGGAGTATAACCTGCCTCTCTGCTTAACGTTTGTGGACTACGGGGAAGCCTTTGATTCGATCGAGACATGGACTGTACTGCAGTCTCTTAAACGGTGCCAGATTGACTATCGGTACAGGTGCTGAAGTGTTCGTTCGAAAATGCCACTATGTCAGTCCGACTCCAGGACCAGACCTCGAAACCTATCCTTCTGCAGCGCGGAATGAGACAGGGAGACGTTATCTCTCCGAAACTGTTCACCGCTGCACTGGAGGATGTATTCAAGGTTCTGGACTGGAAAGGGGTTGGCATCAACATCAATGTCGAGTACATCACTCACCTTCGGTTTGCTGACGACATAGTAGTCATGGCTGAGCCCATGGAGGACCTCAGTGCAATCCTCGATGACCTCAGTAGAGCTTCCGAAAGAGTGGGTCTTAAAATGAACATGGAAAAAACAAAGGTCAAGTCAAATGCCCATGTAACACCCACTCCCACGAAGATATGAGACGCAACACTCGAAGTCGTGGACGAATATGTTAACCTAGGACAAACTGTCCACGCGACGGCGGCGGTCTCACTGACGGTGAGCCGCATACGGCGCCTCGGCCTGGAGGTGGCCCTCAACAAGTCGGAGGCCATGGTGTTTCATGGCCCCCGGCGGGCGCCGCCGGCCGGATCACACATTGTGGTCGGGGGGGTCCGGATCGCTGTCGAGCCCACCATGAAATATCTGGGATTGGTGCTCGACAGCCGGTGGTACTTCGAACCCCACTTCCGGCGGCTGGCGCCCAAATTGTTGGACGCGGCCGGGGCACTGTCAATGCTGCTTCCCAATCTGGGGGGCCCGAGCGCCGCCTATAGGCGGCTCTATATGGGGATCGTGCGATCCGTGGCGCTCTACGGAGCGCCGATGTCCTGCGCAAGCCGCAGCGGGCGATGGCCGTCAGAGTCATTCGGGGGTATCGCACGATCTCCTTCGAGGCGGGTTGTGCGCTGGCCGGATCACCGCCCTGGGACCTGGAGGCGAAGGTGCTCGCGTATCTGTACCGGTGGCGCGAGGCAGCGATGGAGCGGGGCGAGCAACCGATGCAGCAACATATCGAGCAGCGTCGGTTGCAGCTCCGCGAGGTCCTGGTGGCGGAATGGCGGGTGAGGCTGTCACGCCCTACCGGCCTCAGCACCATCGAGGCGATCCGGCCAGTGCTCGACCGCTGGCTCGGGAGAAGGCACGGCTCCCTGACGTCGACGATCTCAGAAGTAGGCAGTGACCTGTCGCTGCCGACCGTAGTGAGTTCGATGGTCGGCAGCGTCGAGTCCTGGGACGCGGTGGTTTCCATCTGCGGCGCAGGCTGCGGAAAGGGAGAGAGAGATTTTGACTCTCGACCCGGCCCGCAGCAGACGCACCGGGCGTCAGAGGAGGGCGGACAACGCCCTCTTCCGGCCCCCCTAAATGGGTCCAGGGGCGACGGATTCGGGGACATTCGTCGCCCCCCAAGTGTTGCGCGTGCGCCGCTTACAGTCGTTGCGGGGGGAGTACACCTCACTCCCCCCGCCCGAGACGGGGCCCGCACAAACGGGCCGGCACTAGCCGGGGTTGCGGAAGAATTGTGTTCCCACGACCCCGGCGTAGGTGTGAGATGGAACACCGGGGTGGTTTTTAGTCAGTAAGAGTCTAGAGAGAGGACATCCATGAGGATTTTCCACCCCAGAACAAAAAAAAAGGTCAAATTGTCCAGTTAGGTAGGTCCAACTTCTAAAAAGAGGTCAATCGTCGAATCCGACTCGGCTGGACAGCGTTCGGGAAGCTACGCAATACCTTCTCGTCCCACCTACCGTAGTGTCTCAAGACGAAAGTCTTTGACCAGTGCGTGTTGCCTGTGATGACCTAGGGCAGTGAAACGTGGTGCCTTATCAGAAAGCTAAAAGTCACCCAAAGGGCAATGGAAAGGGCTATGCTTGGAGTTTCCCTACGTGATCGAATCAGAAATGAAGAGATCCGCAGGAGAACCAAAGTTACCGAAGAATTACCAAACTTAAGTGTACTTAACGAAAAATAAATTTATGTGGCAGTGGGCAGGGCACGTTGCTCGCAAAACAGATGGCCGATGGGGCAGAAAGGTGCTTGAGTGGCAATCGCGTACCGGAAGACGTAGTGTTGGAAGGCCTCCCACAAGGTGGACCGATGACCTTGTGAAGGCCGCAGGAATCCTCTGGATGCGGGAAGCGCAGTGCAGTTCAAAGTGGCGATGCTTAGGGCCTTTGTCCAGCAGTGGATGTCTTCCGGATGAAATGATGATGAATGAATGAGGTCCTGAGAAAAGTATTTGTCATGGACACATCCATGTTTTAGGAAAAATTACTGTTCAAAACACGATTAATTATAATTAGTCCGATGAAAAAAATGAAACAGCGATTTCGGGTTCCACCTCTGTGTTCACGGGGCTAAAACAACCCTTAAGCATCTTATGCAAGGCTCCGACCATTTTTAATAACCATGCCCAAATCATGGAAAATATTAAATATTTACTGCTCTTAGACGTAAATTGAAGAGTTTACCAACTGAAAGAGCATATTTCGGTATAGCAGACTTTACGGAAGAGGACAATTTTCTTCGTTTTTGAGATGACGATGCTGAATTTTTTGACATATTTTTATTTTTTAATGTATTATTGTGTTTCAGTCATATTTATCCTAATGTAACGTACATTGGGATAAATATTACTGTTTGTTTGGTAAATGTTAGAATTGCTCATTCAATTTAAACTTAGAATGCAAGAGAATGGCATGAGAAATCATGATGGATGAGAAAAAACAATGTTTTAAAAGATAAGGTTATTAGTGACATACATTTAATTTTATGAGTTTTCATGTTTGTGAACGTACCCACGATACAGGAGTAATTCCTAGTGTGGGGCAACGCTTTAAAAAAATATATATATAAAAAATATGTAAATAATTTGGCGGATTGAAAACTGTACATTGTTTTTTTTTTAAAGTAAGTTTTACCAGCACCCTAATTGCATAATACTCAATCAATCGGAATCTGAATCGTTTTGAAACAGATTGCTAATCCATTGCTTCTTGAGTTCGATAAAAATTCTGCTCAACAATATATAGAACGCAATGAATGTTCTTGAACCGTCAAAATCAAACAGATTAGTCGTAATCGTTTACGAAAATGTGTCACGCAATTAGGGTGCAGGTCTGGTAACTATTCTTATGCCTACAATATAATAAGGATGTTGACTAATATTAAAAATGTTCGAAAAAATTAGGAAAAAACAATGTAATGTCAAAGTTGGCTGTTAACAATACATACTCTGTGGGCGAACGGAAGTGAGAAAAGGGACGCTTGAACTAGCGCTAACTTCACGGCAGTGTGGCCGCCCGGCCCCCCCGTGCCCACCGCGCGCCGCCATTGCAAACACACACACCACTCCGTCAACACGTACTACCTACGTGTATTCTGTAATTTCTTGAACATTACAAGTTTTAATTCCGTATATCGCATTTTTAATGTGCATTGTTGTTAAACAGACAGCTGTGCTGCTGGGGAGTTTGTTGCACCACTTCTTCTTCCCAGCTAAAGCACTAGGAAGTGGTGAAGGGCGGGCGTTTTGGGGGACTGTCTTATGTAATTTTGACGTTCGAAAAGTGCTGACTCTCAGCCTAGTTTGAATAAATGACTTTTGATTTTGATTTTGATTTTTGCATCCCACATCCTGCACATAACAAAGGCATAGTAGTAGGTAGAGATAATCGAAAAAAACTGTTAAATCTATGTAAATAAGAAGACGCTATCGCTTTAGAAGTTTTTTGAGGGGATTATTCCTGTCCTTGTCGCGCGGTACGGACAATGTATGGCGCTAGTATGAAGTTACATAGCCGGGACGCCAGTTCTACGATAGTGCTGTCCTTGTCTAACACTTATTTTAAAGCGTTTAGAACTTGGCAAGTTTAAAGCTTTTACACTTTTTATAATAAATATTGTTTGAACTATTTGTAAACAATTCTTTTTGAGATGAAAATTACAAAATTGTCATCATCCCTATTATTAATAAGTAGTTTTTAGAATTTTTGTCTGTTTGTCTGAATGTATATTCCAGCATTGCGCAAATAACAAGATTAGATTATTTATTATATTATTACCTATTACCAGTATTGATTATGTTAAAATTTTGCATGGATGTTTCCTATAAGTCTGGTTAGTAAACTAGCACGCTATTGGCTATGGGGAATGAGCAATATTGCTTTATGTTCGTAATCTTCTATAGTTTACCGCAAATTGTAAAAAGACCAAACAGTTAAATAGTTACAATAATGCAGATAGTTACAGAGTTCACCTTTTGAATAATTATAATCTATAAGGAGCTAAACAGTCAATTATGATACATTCAGGGTGAATTTTTGAGATGGGGCTATAAGGGTGGGTACCATAACCGTTGTCGCTACAAGAAAACGATCTTAAGAGACTGTCCTTAGCTTTATGGAACATTTTGATGTGCATTCACAGATTTTCAAAATATGTAGTCAGCAAGAAAATTGTAAAAACGATAACTTTTCTTTTTTCTCGTTTAAAAGAGATGGGTATACAATTTCCGTTCATTGTTCGTTCATTATTTTTTGGTCAGATTACATATCAGGGGCATAGACATTACAATGCTATTTTATGGTTCGTCGATTGAACTGTAATGTTTCCAACTCAAAAAACGCAAATATCTGGTTTAATATAGTTGTTACTTTTTAGTGGCGCAACGAGTATTATGAGTTAAAATGTTCAATACTTAACTCCGAGTTTACAAACTGAAACATATTTACTCATTTAATTTAATTCTGAGTTAGCTTTTAACTCCGAGTTATTTAGGATGGACCTATGAACGCGCAAGTGGGCCGTAGCGGTTCGGCGAATACTTTGCAAACCTATTTTGTGCTCCTTTTTTACATTTTAAAATACTATTCTGTGATAGTTCGTAGGACGTACACAGAAGAACATTAAGTTTAGGCCTCTTCTGTTAATGACTTTGGTTTATTTGTTGGGTGACTCTCTAAGGGTGACTGTTAATGAGAAACCCCGTTTGTTTACAATCTGTCATGTTATTTTAGTGATAACATTAATAATCTGAAAGAATGCAACAATCAGTGTAAGTATTAGTGTTGTGCCATTGGGTAGTATATGCAGGAACGCAGGCGCTCATGAGCTGCTTCTCGCACGGACAACTGTACGTCGCTTGCTCCCGCGTCACCAGTCCAGACTCTTTTTATTTTGGGTGCTGAGAACGAAAACGCAAACGTAGTATACAGGGAAGTTTTAAAAAACGGTTACGTACGATGATGTTTCCCACCAAACACATTTCATGTTGTGTATGCTGCTGCTGCTATGTGCTAAGACTTAGAAAACGCTTTCACTGTTAAAAGTTATCAGGTAAATCAGGGTGGCAACCAACCGATTATCCTTCAAAGTTAAAGTTCGTGAGCACATTCCCAAGAAGCTGGCAGTATCATCTTAACGATAAAGTTTTCTCATTGGTTGTTTTATTTGTTTTTAGTATAATTATATATTTATGTATATTTACTTGTGATTATATTTATATATTATATGGTATATAAATATATATGTCTTGAATTAAATATAAATTTCCTTTTGTTGTTGTTTTTTTTGTTTATAAATTGCACCGACCACTGCTTGTCTCTGCATCACCCAAAGGTTGACTGGTAGAAAATGCCTATGGCATTAAGTCCGCCGCTGTACAGTAATGTGCGTGAAGTAGAAATAAATAAATAATGAATAGCCAAGCTCGTAACTCTACAAGGTTAACTCTACAAACCTTAGTAAGAAATGAAGTCACTGGTATTTAATGTTGTGCAATCGTTGAATGGGACGGCGAAAGCCATACATTTTGACCAAGATATATTAGGGTTAATAGAATTAGGCCTTGTAGAGTTAGGGGCTTGGCTGTACATCAGATCTGGCTTTACTAGTAGCCACTGCTGAGTTCCACTATCCACCTCCTGGCTCCATCATCAGATCCTCATTGCTTAAACCCAATGATTTGGACTCGTCAAAGCAAATCATATGAGCCCAAACTCAAAGGGTTTACTATAAGCCACTGAACAGTTCCGCCATCCATCTCCTAGCTCCATCATCCGATCAACTCCAAGACACCAAATTATAGTTTTATGATCCGAACTACATATCCATATTAAGTTACAAGTGAAGAGGTAAATTTTCATATTATTTCTAAAATAACTTCAAAACTGACAAAATAAATTTTAAAATTATTCAAAAAAAAAACTTTGAGACCCTAACATCAAGCCCTTTCATTTGATATGTCACACGGTGCAGCTTGCATTTTTTTAAATTTCTTTACCCCTAAAAAGGACCCCCATATTTAAATTTCATTTATTTACTCTACACGACCGTGTTTGGGTCACAGAAATTCATATGTGTACCAAACAACTTAACCAATCCAGTAGATTCGGAGCAAATTGGCTCGCATAAGATTTTAGCTTTGATCCCCAAAGAAAATGCATGTTTCGCTGACAGTTCTAGTTCGGATGACGAATCACACTTCCTTGCACCATCTTTACCTAAGCTCATCTCCGTTCATTAAACTCCTCATTAAAACAACAAACAAACGAAAGACTGAACATTCTAGAAGATTCCACAACGACTGTGATAACATATTTGACTATAACATTGATAATGTACCACTAACACTAACGCTTCAAGAGGTTTTCCGTCTCCATCAACTAATAATTACAATGCCATTGCAACATTGAATTATATTCAATCATTACCCACTCCATCCGTAGAACTTGTGCAATCACCAGTTTCAAGCACGTCAATAGCTTCGCCTGTGCCAACCACTAGATCTAAACGCAAGAAGCCTTCGGTACTAGTATAAAAAAGTTAAGAAAACTAAATTTTGACTGAATTACAGCTGGAAAAAAACTTATTTACTAATGAAGGAATACACGAGCTTCATAAAACACGAAACGCAACGGCATTGGAGTACTTTGACTTTTTTTACCAGTTATCGATTCAGATTTCGTACACCTTCGTACAAATTTATATTCGGTTCAACAACATGGCAAATTTATACAGTTCACAAAAATGAAGAGTTAGAAAGTTGACTTGCTATTGAAATTATAATGTGTGTTATTCACATGCCAGCATACACTGAATACTGGGCAAGAAAAACCCGAAATCCTCTAATAGCTGATGAAATGTCCCTAAAGCGGTACCAACAAATACGCTGCAACATTCACTTTGTGGATAATAGCATGGAGAAATCAGATCGCCATTACAAAATGCGCCCTGTTATGGAAATGGTCACACAAAATTGCTTGAAGATAGAGGAAGAAGGGCAGTACTCAATAGATGAGATGATGATCCCATGCAAAGCACGAAAGCTGGGAAAAGGAGGCAGTACATAAACAACAAGCCGAAAAAATGGTTTCAGGCGTTATAAATGATCTCATCATGTGCGGTGGAGATGACACATTTCGTGAATACACTTTCACAGCCAAAGAAGCTTCACCTGGGGTTGGTGGCATGGTAGCAATAGCGTTATGAAAAACAATAAAAACCAAGCCATCCATCATATACGCGGACAACTTATTTACTTCTCCAGAGTTTATTTACTTGTTGCGGGAAGAATATGAAATAATTAGCCTGGGAACAATAAGAACAAACCGGCTTAGGGGTTGTCAAGATCCCAGTGGGCACGCCACAATAGCGGCGGTAAGTCCCCTCTTTGAGGAGTGGTTGGAGAGGCGCCACCGCGCGGCGGCGTATTTTCCTTCCGCCTCACACAGGTCCTCACCGGACACGGTTGTTTCGGGCGGTTCCTGTTTCGAATAAGGCGGGAGGAAACGCCCGGGTGTCACCATTGTGTGGATCGCCCGGAGGACACGATGGAGCATACGGTGGAGGTCTGCCCAGCTTGGGCGGAGCACCGCTGTGTAGTCGCGGAGGCGATCGGCGGCGGCGATCTCTCGCGTCCGGCCCTGGTCCAGGCCATGGTACGGAGCGAGAGGGAATGGAAAGCCGTCACCTCCTTCTGCGAAGCAGTAATGCTTGCGAAGGAGGAGGCGGAGCGCGTGAGGGAGAGAGCCTTGCGCCCTCACGCCCCTAGTCGCAGGAGACGCCCTGGGCGTCGGGAGTCACCTGCAGATTGCCGGCCACCTTAGGCGCGGGCTTGCGGACGGCGAGCAATGGGTAGCTCGCCGTCCGCACCTGGGTGGCCCTGGCACAGGCAACTGAAGGAACACGGGTGGGTCAGTAAAAGTCTGACACGTCGTCCCGCTCCACCCAGACCGGGAGAAGTCAGTTGATGATTTCCCACCCAAAAAAAAGGGGTTGTCCACATCTGTTTCCGTCTAAAAAAGAAAAAAAAATGAAAAGGAGAGGATTCAGTACCCAAATTGTGTGCAATAGCAACAAGATAGCTGTCGTGAAGTGGAACGATAACAAGGTGGTAACGCTTATAAGTTCCTACGTGGATTGCCAAGTCTAGTGGAAGCATGGAGAAGATGAAGGGAAGAATAGTTCAAAAACCTACAGCTGAACGGCCTGGTTGATAGTGTCAGGTATGATCTGTGTTTTGTGGTAGGAGAAAGTAACAAAAGAAATTGCTTCCGCAAATTTCACACCTAATAATTATTATTATATAATAATAATATAGTAATCATAATTATTATTTTATAATAATTATGATTACTAAAGTAACGATTTAACTAAGATGTGTATAATGTATATCTTGGCATTGTGCTCCACTTAGTACAAACATGAGAAGACATACTTTACACCGTAGTTGGCAATATACTCCACGGAGTACATAGATTTTCGCAAAAACTGTATTAAGTAGATTTTTTATTGATTTTTCCAGTCCTTTGGGGTCATAATAAACCAAAAAAAAAACATTTAATTGTAGAAATAAATGGATTTGCCAATTTAAGGGTTAGGACGTACGGAACCCTAAAAGTGTGGCTGTTATTTTAGTATATTATGGAGTATAACGACTTCCAAGCGTATGAAGTTGTGGGCAGAAGCTAGTCTACACCATGATACATGCTAAGGAGTTCTTAGGTGCGAGTTAGGTAAGCGTTTACTCCAAGCTTCGAAATTATGTGTCTTTTTCCACCGGAGCTAAGTTGTGTGGAGCGGGTAAGATGTGTTATGTTATGTTATATCAACTAAGGTTCGTTGAAACCAGGAATATATGATCAAACGAACTTGCAAGTGATGGTCGATCATAATTATGATGAGTTGCTTCATTTGAAGATATGACAATAACAATGTAGGGAAACTACATTGTTATCTGTCTGTGTTGTTGTCTGAAAAATGGAGCAAGGAATTATAATGCTATGAAAATCAAACAATTTCATTTGACATACGTGTCCATCGCTACGCAGCGTATGCTATACTGAGCAGCGACGCGCAAAAAGACAGCCTTTTTGAAACTTTCATCCAATACCTACTTCTGTTTAAACATGTACCAAAATCGCTGAAACTTAAACAACTGACATGTCAGTTAATTCAAAATGCAAGCTTAACTTGGCCAAACTGTGAACAAACTCCGGACTTTAGTTTAAATAATTACGAAATGGCGGAGCTGCTGCACGGACAGGAGGACACAATTCATCTACACGTTCACAACATTTAAGGAAACGGCAATGTAGAAAGTTCTCTTTGAGTTCACTGATGCAGTGTAGACAAAGGCTGCAGAAATATGTATTTAACTCGTGTACATCATTGTTCTCGCTTCTCGAATAGCCTAAACGTACTCGTTGCCTTGTTAAATAACTGTTGGGAACTTTTCAGAAATCTGAGTTTTGTGCGAGTTTTCTACTTTAATGTAGATTAGGTTTATAAATACCTTTTTTGGGTACAAAGGTATTTGGAAACGTTAAAAGAACCCTGCCTAAAATATTAGATGAAATTTTTGTTTCTAGTAGGTTTTAATGTAATTCTTATCTCGGTACGGTAAGGTATAGGTTACGTTAAGGTAATGTTTGGCGAGACTTTTATCAAATTTGCGGCATTCATTTATGAGATAAGTGTCAATGACATTGCAATTACTTACAAATGGTTTTATTTCACCGAAATTTTAATCAAAACGTCCACATAATCTAGGTGAGGCCAGATGAGGACCATGCAGATTAGTGTCTGATATGGTCTTTGGAGGAAATAACCACACAGATTTGATTGAACCTCAGTCAGTGCAATTGTCAGTACCTCATAAGCTCAACTCGGAACTTAAAAGACTCGACGAGCAATTTCAAAGAATGGACATTTGGGTAGGCCACCTAAAGTACCTACTCTTAAGTGTCGATTTCACCAATGAAACTCAACTCGTTCAGGACATCTAAAACATGTTTAAGAGTCGTCAGTGTCAAAATTGTTATGGAATATTGACACTGACAGCTTTTTAACTGGTTTTAAAAGTGCTGATTGCGTTCAGTTTCATTGGTGTTCAGTATTGGTGAAATCCTAGTACCTTATTGTAGGTATAAAGGTTTATTCAATAATATTAGTCAATTTCTAAAACAAACAATATTTTCTTGCTGGCTGGCTAGACTCTATTATTTCATGAAAAACAAATGCTGATTTAAGTCCGGTTGTTTCAAACGGTTAGTTGACGTGACATACGTACGTCAAATAATAACGATATGTAAGATGTTTAACGTTCGTTCAATTTATAGCGTCGTTTAACTGCATAAAAACCGATTGTCAAAGTTATTCGGGCTGACAGTAATAAGCAATACTTTTTCCCAATATAATGGTTGGGAGATTTTTATAATAAGGCAGGCAACATTTCGCCGTAAGACCGGTTTCAGTATCTGATTGAGAGATAATTTAAAGGAAGAATTTCAATATCACCCGCGTCTTCCAAATACCGCTACAAAGAACCACCTCTCTCCTAGCCAGATGATATCCCACCTACCTACACACTTTTGTATTTACACCACCTTTTTTTTTCTTCATGTAATTATTATTATTTATTTTTAAGCCTTGACCAATAAAAGTTAGGTTCCTATTTCATTTAATATAATTTAAGTTTCGTATTTTGTTTAAAACAACTTATCCTGGATTGTTATGTTTTATAATTGTTTGCAATTATTACCTATTTATCACACCAGTAAATAAAAAACAGTAGTGTTCCCCAAGCGTAAGAGGGGCGCTCTTAGACGATGCGGGGGGAGTCAAACACCTCACTTCCCTGCCAGCCTGAGCAGGCCGGCCTCGATGAGCCGACACCGGGTGAGATGGAACACCAGGGTGGTTGTTAGTCAGTAAGAGTCTGACAGACCCCTCCACCCGCCCAAGGGCGGATGACATCCATGAGGATTTTCCAGCCCAGTTAGAAAAAAAAAGGTTAGGGTAGCACGTTGAAGAGCCTCCTCGTGGCGCACCCTGAGCAATGTCAGCTCCAAGGGAGCGTGCGCCACGAGCACACAGGTGCAGGTGCGGTGCAGGTGCAGGTGCGTGCAGGTGGGTACTTGTGCAACAAGGTGAAAAAGGGACCACACTCTTCAAAGGAAAACAAAACATATCGACAAAAGCACTCGGAAATGAACTACCCGGTTGCTCAGCAGCCGTAGAATCCGCCACGTTCTCAGAGGGAACGCCCCTAACCGTGTTCTGGGGGGGAGGGCGCAATGTCTGTCTTCAGAGCCAAGGGGGCTCATCACGTTCCCGGTCCTTCGAGGAGCAGATTTTTATATGTATTTGTCGGGTCCTCGAATGGCACCACTGACCAGCGAGGAGAAAAGAAGCTGAGCGTCATGGTGTCACCGCTTACCGTCGCCTACGAAAACAAGAGCCGAGGAGGCTCCAGTTCCAGGGAACAATCGTCCAAGCGGGAGCAGTCTGGGAGCCTCCCGTTATTCCGTAAGCTAATAATATTTTTCATACTTGGGCAACGATAATTAGTTAAAACTGCAGTTAATACTTACGCAGTAAAAGCTTCGGATTGGAGCCATTAAAGTAACGCCACGCCAACTCATGACTGTAATGCCCAACGTTGGAAAAATATTGTTTTGATTTACGCATCTTAAGACAATTTATAAGTTATGTAACTAAGACACGTTTACAAGAAATATTACCTAGACTCACTAGGTTAGGTACACAATTTTATAACATGACGTAGGTAGACTTGAACAGCGTGCTCTGATCCCTTTGTGTTTCCTTATTTGATTTTGTCTATAACATTTTCTCCCTCATTAGGACGAGAATATTATAGAAACGGTATAAATTTATTTTGTAACAACCAAATCAGTAATATTTTGTTACTGGGTCCTTTAAGAAACTGGAGACAATGTGTTACTAGATCTACAAAGCTTTGTCGTTCAATTGTATACGAGTCTGCAAAAACTTATTTATTTCGTCTGAAAACTGTATAAAATAATTTGTCATTTTATTAACAGGCAAGAGGAGCAGAGAAGCTATTATAAACTACCATACAATATAAAAAGCGTAAACGTGGGAAACCAATCTTTGCCCAGTTTTTAATGTCCCAAGGCGCATCCATACAAGCGCACGTGCAGCGCACGAACTGTGCTCGGTACGCGCCCCGAATGGTTATCGACGCGTCATACTCTGCGTGCGTATGCGCATGTCTCCAACGGCTTAAGCAAAGTTCGCGAGTATTGATTTATGTGCGTTGAATTGTGTTCGTTGAATACTTCGTTGAATTGTGTTCACTATAGCTACAAAATTGCAGCACCCCGCATCGGATAGGTGAGATTTTCTTCTGATCATTCATACAGGTAGTTGGAGTAGTAGTAGGAGTTTGGTACTTTATCGACTTATGTAGCCAGCGTGCGAGTTCCGGATTGACGCAAAAGCGGCTGAAGGGATATGGATGAAAGTTACACAGATAGTTTATTACCAGCATGTCGATTCCATAGAAATATCACCGTGAAGATTTGCGTGGAGTGAGCTGTCAGTGTCAACCCGTCTTGGTTAATCCCTAACATCAGTGGCAATGACAGCTCACTCCACGTTCACTTCACCGGTGAGATGGTTAAAGAATAACACTACTGGACTACCACGTAGGGTACTTTTAATCACGGTAATACGTTCCCGTGGGATATATTTCAACATCGTGTCGTTTTGTGACTTATAATATGTTATTTTATTTCACATTATTAGTTGTTACATTATTACAGATTATTAATGATCTAAAATCAAAATTTGGCTGCAAAACAATATTAAAATAATCTCAACTGTTAAGCTCGCAATCATCGCGACATACCCGCCTTTATTATATAAAACAGCGTGCCGCCATCATTGCGACCTATAGTCCGGTTAGGTAGTCACGACCTCTCAAGGTTAACTACGAGATGCCATACATTAAAAAAATACATTGCGACCATTCGACGCTCGACGCTCCCGGCTGAGTGTTGTGACTCATCCTCGTTGCGATTACGTGACGTCTCTCGTAGTCGCCCCAACTACACCGATTGCAGATCAAGAAATTGATTCAGTGCAAATCAAAAAGTGCCTTTTTCAAGGCAACTACCATTACTTCTTTAACGCGCGTTTTGTGAGTAGCTTCATTATGCCCCTTCTGGATAAAAACCACAGTTTCGTGGTTCTCGGTTGAAACCACACGGTGCCAACGAAGCTGAGTGGGGTGCTGTCTCAATCACACCCGCCGAACCCCTTCAGGGAGAGGCAGTTAATTGGACGGGTCCCAGATTGCAGGCCTTGGGGGATCTCCTAGTCAGCGCTTTTGACAGTTTTGCTTTTCAACTACTCAGCTAGGGTCTTTATGGTGTGTCTGCACCCTTCGCGCTAGAATTGTCAGGGCCCCGTTCGCACAATAAGACTGGCGACGGGTTAAAAGCTTAAGGCTCACCAATAGGAACACACCTCCCTGTCTACACCCGACAGGGAGGGAAACTCGGGAGTTAGGTATAGGGTTTTAGGCTGCGCGGAAAGTTAATTTCCACAATTCCCTCAACCAAGTAGGCCCCCTCCTCCATCCATCGAGGACGCCCTCCACTTGGCGTTGCTCAAAGAGGTCCTTTTTAAGGACCTTTAGCGATGCCCTCGAGCCCTGACCGTCCCAACAGTCAAGTTGCTCGCCGCCGGCGGTCCATATGGAAACCAGCAACCATCCAACGCCCGACCTTTACGTATCCTGAGAGAGACACTCAGAGCTGTTCCCCCTCTTCCGACGAAGGCGTGTTTGAGACGGTCGGTTCAAAGAAGAGGTGTATCAAAGTGATGCCTGACACAAGGACCAAGAAACCGGCACTAGATCATTCTATCTCCGCTCCCGTGGTTCCGTCCGCCACTGCCCCCTCCCAGACCGCCTCGGCCTCAACCTCATCCAATTCAATGGATCGCCCTCTCAGCCTTAGTGCTGCCCAGCCCTCTACCCCTCCCGTGTTCATCCAGGACAAGGGCAAATGGACCGACGTGTCCAAATGGTGTAGCGATGTAAAATCGGGTACACCAGCGCCCGGTCAACCCAACAGGGTATAAAAGTGACGGTCCCTACGTCAAATGATTATAGGGAACTTACAAAAACCCTCAGACTGAGAGGTGTGTCCTTCCACACCTACTCCCTCCCCGAGGACAGACAGATAAGGGTAGTGATCCGTAGGATCCCTAAAGAAATCCCCACCGTTGAGATAAAAGCCGACCTTCAGTCGCAAAACGTCCCGGTTGCCGAGGTCCACCGGATGCACCGCGCCAGACTGCGTCTGGCAGGAAGCATTTGACATGGTTCTCATCATATGTCCTCCCATTGAGGGTCACCACCCTATTTTTTATGTAAAATATATCTGCAACCTCACCGGGTTGGAGATAGAAAAATCAAATAAGACAGGCATCATCGGACATTGTCACCGCTGTCAGCTCTACGGGCACTCGCAAATGCACTGCCACGCAAAACCCAGGTGCGTCAAGTGTCTGGGTGAGCACGGAATTGCGGAGTGCTCACGTCCAAAAGATATGCCTATATACCTTATGCGCAGAGCCGCCAAGCTATGTGCTATGCGGCGAATCAGGCCATCCGGCCAATTATCGTGGTTGCCCAAAAGCTCCAAAATCATCGTCTCCCAAGCTGACCAAGCGTGCATACGCCCGTCAGCAAAGGGAAAGCCCTCGATACTTTATCTTCTATTTCCGGAGCGACTAAGTCCTCAGAGACCCTCGCCCTGGGATTACCTCCATCACCAGCAGGCTTTTCCAGCCTTAGCTCCCAAACCCGTTCCTGCACCCATCCCTCCACTGATGAACCCCCGCAGCTGCGCCAACGCGCCCCCAGGCATACCTGTGCCCGTAAATAAGCAGCTTTCACCGCTTCAGCTACGCCCCCTTTACCCACAGCCACCCGTGTGGTCGGCCCCAACCCTCTGGACCCCTTCAACGTGATCTCTAGCACGTTCACGGCCTTCCTTTCTCCTCGCGCCACGCTAATGAAATTGTTGCCGCCAGAAATGCCGGTAACCTTTTCAGGATCCAAAACGTTTACAATGCGTATCCGGACATTCCGCAAGCCATTACCTCCTTCGCCAACCAACCTAATCCAAATCATGGATAAAGGAATCTTCGCGAGAACCAAACCCCGATCCCTAAAGCTAGGTTTTTCAATGCCAATGGCATCCTGCGACAACGCGCTGAAATCTGTGAGTTCCTCGGTGACCACATATCGAGATCCTCCTTGTACAGGAAACCTTCCTTAAGCCCAGTTACCAAAACCCGTCAATTGCCGACTATCGTACAGTTTGTAATTACAGGACTCGTTGCCACAAGGGCGGTACTCTCATCTAGTACAAAAAGGAGCTATACTGCATTCCTATTGACTCAACTTTCACGATTTGAAGTGTCTTGCCGTCGGTTAGGCATGACAGGTCAACAACCGATCACCATAGTGGTATCGGCCTATCTCCCCCCCATTAATATATAGAGTATGTAAAAAAATATTCAAAATTATTTGAAAAGATTTGTGCTATTGCTAAATCAAAATTCTTAAGTGATTCAATTAAAAGTTCCAATAATAAAGTAAAAACCACTTGGAAAATTATTAACAATGAAACGGGTAAGTCGGTTAAACAAGAAAATCAACTTGAGATTATGGTCGATAACAAATTAGTTGGTAAGGCAGCTGACGTAACTGAGGCATTTAATGAGTTTTTTGCCAACATACCTATAACTACGACTTGTTCCTTAAATTCGTCCCCGTCTAAAGCTGAGAACCTTTTGAATAGTAGTGTGCAAAAATGTACTCGCTTATTTAGCTTCGAACATGTAACGCCTAGTGATGTAATTAACGTCTTTAACACTCTTAAGTCTAAAAACACTGGTGATTACTGGGGCATCTCCATTAAACTTTTAAGTAATATAATAGACATTGTAGCCCCCTATCTAGCTATTACTTAAAAGTAATAGCTAGATAGGGGGCTACGGTCAGGAAAAGTTCATAGATCTACACATAAATGTGTTGATCTAGGAACTTTTCCTGACCTCATGAAGAGTAGTAAAGTCCTACCATTATTTAAATCTGGTAATAAAAATATCATTAGCAATTTTAGGCCTATTTCTATCCTACCAGCATTTAGCAAAATATTTGAAAAGTTAATACTTAATCAGTTGCTAAGACATTTTAACTTATATAGCCTACTTCATAATGAACAATATGGCTTTACAAAAGGACGTTCGACTACAGATGCGGGTGTTGCTCTGCTGAAACACATATTTAATGCATGGGAGAAATCGCAAAATGCTATTGGAGTTTTCTGTGATCTCTCTAAAGCCTTTGATTGCGTGCGCCATGACACGCTTTTGCGTAAACTACGTCATTAAGGTGTCCAAAACGAAGCTCTCAACGTGGTAAATTCTTATTTGCATAATAGGTTCCAATGTGTAGATGTCGATGGTGTGAAATCTTCCGAGCTACCAGTTCAGTTAGGTGTACCTCAAGGCTCAATACTGGGTCCATTCTTGTTTTTAGTGTATATCAATGACTTACCATTCTATTTAAATGATATCTGTGACATTGTACTGTTTGCAGATGATACCTCTCTTATTTTTAAAGTAGACAGGAATAGACAAGATTTTGACGACGTAAACCGTGCACTCTCAATGGTTACGGATTGGTTTACGTCAAATAATCTAGTTCTCAATGCCAAGAAAACGAAATGTGTGAAGTTCGCCTTACCGAATGTAAGAAATCTAGGACCCAACATCGTCTTAGATAAAGAGCTGCTTGAAACTGTAGACTCGGCGGTTTTTCTGGGCATAACGGTAGATGCCAAACTTCAGTGGGGCCCACATATCTCAAGCTTAGCGGGGAGGCTCAGTTCAGCCACCTACGCCCTCAGGAAAGTAAGACAATACACTGACGTTGATACAGCTCGCTTAGTATATTTTAGTTATTTCCACAGCGTTATGTCCTACGGTATTCTGCTGTGGGGTAAAGCCGCTGATATTCAAAATATATTCGTCCTTCAAAAACGAGCTGTCCGAGCAATTTATCAGCTAGGAGCCAGAGTTTCTCTTAGAGATTTTTTTAAAGATATTGGTATTCTCACGGTGGCATCTCAATTCATCTTCGCCAACATCTTATATATTAGGCAAAATATACACTTATACACTAAAAACAGTGATTTTCACAATGTTAACACCAGAAATAAGAACAAACTACGTGCTCCCTTTCACCGGCTTCATAAGGTCCATAACTCATTTGTTGGGCTTGGTATAACCTTTTATAACAAGTTGCCCTCTTCTTTACTAGATTTACCTTTTAATGCGTTTAAGGCCCAAGTAAAATCCAACCTTGGTTCAAAGGCATATTATTCCATTAACGACTACTTAAACGATAAGAACGGTTGGTCGCTGTGATTAACTCAAGACAATGTTCGTGTTCTTTCTCCAGAATCAGCTTACTAACTGACAGGGTATATGAGTTCATATATTTTTTAATTTTTTTATTTGACGGTATAAGTCAATTATTTTGTTGTCTTCATTTATTATTGACATGATCTACTCATTACAATGTTTTTAATGAGCTGTATTGCAATATATGGTTAGCTAGTGACCTCGACAATTCATAATATTATTCTTGCCTGAGCAACCAACAGCAGGTTCGTCATGCTCCCTTAGATGTCGGGATGTCGGGTTTCCTCCTTCCCTCAAATATGGCGAGCGGGGTAATGGCTGACCTTTGCGTTATGCTCGTGAACGGGTGCTGCTTGTGGTGACTGGTCGTCTTGCTGTCTTTGGTTTTATCATTGTTACAGTAATTGTTCTGTTGATTTATTTTACTTTGATGGTCCTAGTTTATCATTTATTTATTTTATTTGTTTGTATAATAATTCCAGTATTGCATATGTAAGCTGCCATGCCCTTTAGGCCCGAAGGCTTTATTTATATATTTGTGTTATTTACATGCAATTTTTTTTCTTTTTTTGTCATTGGCGTTTCGGTAATTACTTGCAATTGTTTAGAATAAAGTTCTTCTAACCGAATAGACAGCTGTGCTGCTGGGGAGTTTGTTGCGCCACTTCTTCTTCCCAGCTAAAGCACTAGGAAGTGGTGAAGGGCGGGCTTTTTGGGGGACTGTCTTATGTAATTTTGACGTTCGAAAAGTGCTGATTCTCAGCCTAATTTGAATAAATGACTTTTGATTTTGAATACTTCGGAGAATTTCTAACTACTTTCTGAGGATCTCTCTGCCCTATTTGACCTGAGTGACTCCATTATCGTAGCGGGTGATCTTAACGCCAAACATCCCTCCTGGAATAGCACCAGGACCTCTACCAGAGGGAGACATTTGTTCAACCTCTCCTCCAACCGGAATGTCATCGCGCCGATGACTCCCACCCACTTTCCCCCCGACCCCCACCACACCGATGTCCTCGACGTGGCGCTTCTACAGAATATCAACCTACGGTTGGAATCTATAACTTTTCCCTGCCCACCTGATAATGCTATTGACCACCGTCTTCAATGGTGCTCTGAGCAATAACATTTAATGAAGCCTACGTCATCGGTATCCCCAAGCTCGGCAAGCCCAAGTCGGCGCCCACGAGTTACCGCCCCATCAGTCTGCTAAATGTCCTCGGCAAAATCTATAAGAGGCTTATCCATAAGCGTCTCAGAGACTATGCCGAGACGAAAGGCCTCATCCCTAACGATCAGTTTGGTTTTCGAACTCAACACTCTTGCGTACAACAGGTCCACCGTATCGTCGAACACATAAATGTTGGTTTCCAACGAGGTTTGATGACAGGTGCTGTTTTCTTCGCCATAGAGAAAGCGTTCGACAAAGTCTGGCACAACGGCTTATATAAGCTGTACCAACTTGGTGTACCAAATCGTCTCGTGCTCATCTCATCTTACGAGAGTTTTTGTCGAACCGCACCTTCCATTTTTGCATCGAAAGAGCGCTATCCTCCCACCACCCCATTCGCGCAGCATTCCCTCCCAGCTCTGTGATTTCTCCCCTCGCTTTCACGCTATTCACCAGCGATATGCACAAGTGGCCATTTACTACACCGGCCGCGACCAGGACTCGATATCTCGAACTCTCCAAACTCAAGTCAACAAGCTTGTCGCTTGGTTTAGAAAGTGGAGAATCGAAGTCAAGCCCGACAAGAGCCAAGCGGTTCTCTTCTCGAAGCCGCGTCACAGTCCCTGCCCCCTTCGACCGATCACCATGTTCGGCAAGCCGATCCCTTGGGATGTGAAGTGTGGTGCTCGACAAACATCTCTCCTTTTCAGAGCACATTAGGCCATTTTCATAGGGCGGCGCGCGAACGAGCCGCACGTATATATGCACGTAGCAAATTGACACTAAAGTGCAAATTGCTTATTTACATAGCGTGCAGTCGCCCCATCGTGACCTATGCCAGTGCATTCTTCGCACACGCCAAGCCCCATCTCTTCAATAGAATGCAGACCCTCCGGAACGAATTCCTCCGTAGGACAATAGGCTCCCATGGTACGTTTGCAACGAAATCCTCCACGTCGACCTCATAATTCCCACTATCCGTCAATTTGTGAAACATAAATCAAAGCATTTCTTCGATACCGCCGCGAATCACCCCAACCCTGTGGTTGTCAAGGCCGCAAGTTATATTCCCTCCACCATTAGTCAAGTCCGCCGTCCAAGGCATGTCCTAACCGACCCCGATGACCACATAACTCTTATCTAGGCGAGTAGTAGGGTCACCAGTACAGTGCAAAAAATAACGCAAACCGACATTCCGACCTCGCCGCTCAGGTCCCTCGCGAAGACCCTGACGTAACTGTCCCCCCCGACCCTTGCCCGACGAAAGGCCAGCCCGCGCCGTAGCTGAGCCTGTAGCTTTAAATTCCCCCGATAAAAATAATCATCTAAGTCTGATCCAGCCTGTCCCATCTTGCTGTCCTCCCTCCAGCGACGGCCTCAGCCGAGGTCCGTACCCCACAGGGGGTGCCCTTAGCGAGCAGTCGCTTAGTAATGTAAGTTTTTCGCCCCTAGCTGGGGGCTTTGAGTTCGCTTAAGGAAGCCACAGGATAATCCGGTTAAGTAGTCAAGACAAAAAAAAACAACATTAACATTGCGAGCTCAGTTTGTGTGCAACGTTCGTGGTGTTATCATCACCTGCTAACGAGTAAGTTGAATATTGTAAAATTTATTTTAGTTGATATTTAATTGTATAAATGCATGCTGTTAAATACTGATTGTTAATAAGAAAATGATTGGCATTTATATTGCAACACTATGAATTTTTGTAGTAATTAAAAACAAAATATATATGAACAAGTCTTTCATTTTACAATCGCGTGGCGAAGCCGCGGGCAAAAGTCAGTGGCCAATATATTCACGCCATGTAAAAGCATCTAAACCTGGATCTATGTTCTGTAGAAATCTCACAGTGAAAACCTAGGCTTAGTGAGCTTGAAGAGAGATGTATATTGAGTCAATCCTGTTTCAGGCAGTTTGATTAGTTTAAGCGGCCAATCAGGGAATCAAATCGCCTTCTTGGTATTGTTCGTCGAATCGTTGAGCTCCTTCAGTTTGTTCTGAGTTGAGCTAAAAGGTTACTGACAAATGCGTGCACTGACTGGACAGGTCCACTCACTCTGTGTGGTTCTTTCCTCAAAAAACCATTTCAGTCATCAATACACATGGTCTTCACATGATCTGACCAAGATTATATCTGGACTTTAAAAGAGACTGTGACCTCTGAGTTTGTTTCGGCCTTTCTTCTCAGAGTGGTCAGATAGGAAACGCCGACCTCATCTAGTTTTAAAGAAAATGTTTGACGTATAAAAGTGTTTGTGCAAACCTACTTACAGAAATAAAATCATTTATCATTTATAAAATGAGACCAAGTAAATTAATAAATTGGAACAAACTCACAAAATGTCTAAGCCATCCATTGGATAAACGATGATCTGCAGTTTTCGTCCTTCTATGCCCGTGACGGCGACTCGAACATTCGACGGGTCCGAAAACCGAAGCCGGTCGACGTCTGGGAGTTCGTCCTCTGGGCGTGTGCAGTGCTACGCGAAGTTTCTTTAACAAGGTATTGGTTATTCCTGCTGGAACTGTCCCCGCTCTCTTCAGTTGCAGTCTTCGCAACTGAAAAGCTTCGAATTTGAAGTTTTTTTGTTTTTTCGATACCGTTACTTTTGAAATTAAGACGACGAGATCCTTGAAGGACCAATGTTAGCGCGGGGAGCATCTAAAGAGTGGACAACTGTATTTTAGGCAAGGGTTTAATGCCATGCGTATATGAATAATAAAACTGTTCCGGACAAACAGCTAATAATGAAACTAAAGTAAGAGGAAGTGATTGGTCATCATGCCAAGACGTGTCGTCACCGCTCCACACCTCAGCCTGCCGATGACGCGCTAAATACGCTGCCTGCGCGTGCAGACCGTGCGCATTGTGTTGTGTTGGGTTCGATTCCCAACAGTGCCCAGTCAACTTTTGGATATTTCGAATAGCCTAAAAGACTCGAACAAGAGCTCAAGACCTAAAATATTTCGACAAGGGATTCAATTATTGAATGGACAAGGTGAAGGTAGCGAGACTTCAGAAGAAGACATTGAAAAGTGAAAACAGCAACATATAGCACAGCAGAGCACTGACATAGTAAAGAGCCGAGAAACCACTAAAAGATTCACCGATGAAGCTAGACCTGAATCAACCCGGCTGCGACGTCATTAAAAGATGCCCTCCCATACACAAATATCGCCCACCTCTCCACTAGTCCAATGCTTACGCTAGAGTGCATACTCCGTAGGCTCTTAATCCTTCCTATCCTAAGGGCACATCCCTACCATTACAGTGCCCCCCGGTCTATTCCTTGATATGCAATGGTGTTTGTGGCACCATGAAGCATGTGTCTTCAGGGTTTAGTGCAAATCTTGGGGTTCATTCGATAAATCGAGTCTGGTCAAACCACGCTGGGGTCGGTGCATGATTCATTCATTCATACAATGACATGAGTATTTACTTTTTGTGTATTTACTTTGTAAGTAAAGTGTTATTTATTATTTTAGTAATTGTGCATGTGAGGGTTGACTACCTATGTGGGTATGAGGTTTTTGTTCTTTTCGCTCAGTTAGTTATAATCATGATCAGACAGTTTGAGAAATTTATGCGGCCTACCCAAATGTGCTTTCTTTCGTATTTTTCGTCGAATCGTTGTGGGTAAGGGGTTAAGACCGTCTTATTCTTTTCTTAAGAGGTTCTTTCATCTAAAAACCATTTTGGACACAAATCTACATGGTCTTTACATGATCTGGCCAAGATTATGTCTGGACTTTAAAAGAGACTGTGACCTCTGAGTTTGTTTTGGCCTTTCTTCCAACACTAGTCAGATAGGAAACGCCACCTGTGCCGTGTTTGTACAAATCTACTTTCAGAAATAAAATTGAACGAGCTGAAAGTTATTGTGTTAGAACCATACACTAGAAGTGCTTGTACACATTGCATGTAACATGCGCAAATTCTGCCGAATTTCGCGTACGTTTTCACAGATATTTATATACATATTTTTACAGATAAGCTGTAAAAATCTCACCGTGAAATCTTACGCTAAGTGGGCTTGAAGTGAGCTGTCAATATTGTCAATCCCTAGCATCAGGTGGAGATTGTATAATAGACCAAGCCGGGCCCAAGCCTAGGATTGAAAACAGTACATTACTTTTATATGAAGCAGTTGACGCAACTACATGCGACGCCCGCGTCCCGTCGCTTATCTTCGGCATTCAATAGAGATTTAAACTAATTACTTATTAAAATGTGTAATAAAATATAGGAGCCAAATAGCTAGGTAAACATGGTTACTTAGCTTAGTGCGTGTGGGGCACGCGCCAATTCCCCGCGTCCCGCATGCTTGTGGAAAAGTATGTAGGTACGAAACGATAGGATGCAGGCGACGCGCATACGGACCACACACGCGTGATCGGAAAAAATACCCTACCCAGTTCAAAGGGATACATAGCTCTTTACTATTACTATTTTAGGGGCTTACTTGGTGCATTCGGTGCATTCTGGAGCGTTGGTAGGCCAGGGCGACCGATGACCTGGTCAAACTAGCAAGCAAGAATGGGTTGCGGCAGTCCCAAGACCGGGTAAAATGGCGTGAATGGAGAAGACCTACACCCAGCATTGGAGAGATACGGGATGAATAGAAAAGAGAGAGCGAGAGAGAGAGACTCTACAGAGTCTCTCTCTCTCATTATGTACTTAGTAGTGGGTTGTTATGAAATGAAAGGCTTTGGCTTATAGCCGCCCAATATTCGGAATGGTAAAATTACCAGTCAATCCCGTGAAATGTTTAGCCCCTACGGATTAATTAAGATCGAATGGTCAGCACTATATACAATTTATATATATCATTATATCACACCCGTATTCCACGAAGAAGAACACAATGAAGCAGAATCTATAGGTACTGTGTATTTATTTGAATCTTCTGAATTTCTAGTTCTAATATCGCTATCCCAGGGCTACACTCATCGCTCAGGATGTTGGTCAATATTTGATAATGTGGGACAGCTCATATATTAACCGAAGGCTGATTATTAGGTTCTGGGTTATTTCGGTCAGAGGGTTTTTATTCAGAAAGATGGAAAAAGGTTTTAATCCATAGTATCCACCCATAACTATATAATATATATGTATTTAAATATCCTCTAATATATAAAATTCTCGTGTCGGAATGTTTGTTACCAAACTCCTCCGAAACGGCTGGACCGATTTGTATAAAAAAAATTGTGCATATAGGGTAGGTCTGGGAAACGGCCAACATCTGTTTTTCATACCCCTAAATGAAAAGGGTGAGTTTTTTTTTTTCAATTTAATAATTATTATGATTTAGCATTGAAAAATATTTACAAGTTCAAATTTTCACCCTTCGACGATCAACCCCTGTTTTTTAATTGCGGTTTTTATGTTATTCTGTTCTATCAAATTTAAATTAATCTTCAGAATCAGAATCAGAATTATATTTGCTATGAATGTAGGTACAGTTATAAGATGTTGTATATTAAATTAATGAGATCGGCTACAGTTTTTTTTTTTTTTTTAAGTGAGAAGAACTGATCATTATTTTTCAGTGCTATTATTATTCATTTACATTTTATTAATCTAATACATAAAATTTTCGTGTCACAGTGTTTGTAACAAAACTCCTTCGAAACGGCCCGACCGATTCTTATGACTATTTGAGTGTATATTCAGTAGGTCTGAATGTAGTCAGGATGTAAAGTATAAAAAAGAAGCAAAACAACGTTTGTGGGGTCAGCTAGTTACTATTATAAATTCGAAAGTAAGTCTGTCTGTATATTCACTCCTAAACCACTGAAGGAGATAGATGGCATCCTGAAGAAGGACATAGCCTTTTTTTGTCCCGGCAGCACGTTCCCTTGGGGCAATCCGACATCCACGCGGGCGTAGCCGCGGGCAGAAGATAGTAATATTATAAAGTGCAAAAGTAACTGTGTCTGTCTTTCTATCTATTACATTAACGGCAGAATGGATTTGTATGAAATGACAATGCCAGATCCTGCCCCAGCTATTTACAGGAAATGTGAATTAATGAAAATAATTGAAATGATTTAAGGACATTTTTATAATACATTGTTTTTCAGTAGAACTTGCCGATTACAAATCAATGATAAAAGGAATTCTACCCCTGAATTTCCTATTGAGTTACTTACGGTTTTTAAAACTTTTTTTTGTTGTGTATCATGAGCAATGATACACAACAAAAAAAAGTTTTAAATACCGGTAAAACAAAAACTCATATTACGGTTATAATAATTATGATAATGCGGAACGTACATGTTGTTTAAATCGCTTTTTAACATATATAAACTGCACCTAACCTATAATCAATGTCAATATTGTTTTAAGATTTTAACAGAAACCGCAAGTTCTACAGGCATAAGGACTAATGTTTAACATTAATAAATAAGCTTTAAGATGCTGCATATTGCAGGTTTGTAAATGACTTCTTGATAGAGACTTCTATAGAGTTTCTGGCATCGTCCTTTGGCACGTACAGCTAGACCATGACTGTGTTAGGACATTGGACACAGGACAGTTTATATCCCGGATGTACGTTCCCGTGGGGTAATTTCCGGCCACTACGCGGAGTAATAATATCTTATTATTTATCAATTTATCAAAGATGATGTGATTTATATTGCTTATTGCTTCTTATTGTTTATCGGGTCCTGGTGTACTTGACAATAAATGCATTTACGGAGTGTGATGTATGATTGTTCACTACCGTTATTTTTTTTCTGTTTTTGTTAGTGTTGGTTTAGCGCTTTAAGGTTATTGTTGCGCAAAATTGGACATTTCACAAATAATTTCACGAATGTTTACCAACAGCGCCCCCTGTCACAGATGTTTGAGCGTCAAAATATTCTTGTCCGTTCACAATTTATCTATCTCTGAGTTTGCACCACTGCAAAAACTCAGTGATCTATAATGCCGTTTCGATAAGGTTGCTGTCATTAAAAAATCTGTTAAATTCACAATGATCTTTTAAGGTCGTTACAATAAGGTCGCTATGGGGTTGCTGCATTCAGAGGTAAAATAAATGACTGATTGTAGTTGTTGTTTATGGCGAGGCCCGGGCTCATCATTTTATGTGTAAAGTATTATGTTGTCAACATGGAAAGAGGTATTTGCGATGCGGTGGACCAAATAACAGGGGTTTTAATAATGAGGTCATCAATCATGCTTACGACTTAATTCAAAATGAATCATGGCACTCTTCAGCAACAAAGGATAAATGAAAAAATAAAAACCTACGATAAAATCGCTTTTGAATTTCGCTAAGCGTACATGTAAATGGCTTAGTATTTTGCACAGATATTTTGTTTTCTCAAATATAACGATTTGAACTCGTTCCTAACCAATTAAACGAAGAAGGCACAATATAAAGAAAAGTGGAAAAATATGTGGGAGAAATTTGCACACAGTGGGACAACATATGTTAACTGAAAAAAATCTGCGATAGAATTGCTTTTGGATCTCGCTACGTGTACGTACATGTGTATTGCCTAGTATTTTCTCAACTGTGTTGGGGTCGGCTCTCAGTCACAGTAACAGGATAACCCTTGTTAAGACTGGTTGTCAGACTTTCAGGCTTCTGATGACAGGCGGAACCAACTGCTTAGCGTGCTTTCCAAGGCACGGGGGGTATTACTAGACCCCACGGTCCCCATCCACGGAACGGCGAGCTTAGCTTTACCTGTACCCTAATTGCGTGCAATACACAATCAATCGGAATCTGAATTGTTTTGAAACAGATTGCTAATCCATTGCTTCATTAGTCGTAGTTAGTTAGTTAGACTGCCTCGTTGGTCTAGCGGTCGCAATCGCTACTGCTGAGCATGAGGTTCTGGGTTCGATTCCCAGATCGGGCAACGTGTTATTGGGTTTTTCTATCTGGAATTTCTCAGTAGCAGCTGAAGTCTGGATTTGTGCCCGGTAGATGGCAATAGGCTCGCCCCCTATTACATGGGACTTAAACATAACTGGCGAAATGTGGGTGTACTATAGGTACACCTCTGCCCAACCCTTCGGGGTAACAAGGCGTGATGTTATGTTATGTTATGTTATGCTTCATTAGTTCGATATAAAATTCTGCTCAACAATGTAAATAACGCAATTAATGTTGTTGAACTGTCGAAAATCATACAGATTAGTCGTAATCGTTTATTAAAATGTGTTACGCAATTAGGCTGCCTATCGATCGACCCTTACGGCTGTTATTATTTAGCCACGACCCCTCGCTAAGTGTGCACATATTTATGCTCGTGACTATGCATTAGCAATGGAACAAAAAGTTAAATTTAAAATGTGAAATAAGCCCGCCAGATGCAAAAGTTTTAAAAAGTAAAAAAAAATGCTCAAAAATATATTTTTTTCATCTATAAAGGTTAGTAGACACGCTACGATTGACACGTGCCTCGCTTATATAAGCGCAGCTGTATGCATGTTTCCAAATTGAAGCTTGTTACTAATTTATCCTCCTTTCTCTTTGCTACTCCATCATCAGACCCTGATCACCATCTATCTAAAAGCTATTTATTGAGGCCATTCCAATGAGCCCAAACATGATACTTCAGCTGTATGTGATGAGGGAGTTGGGTATCCTGCAAATTACAGATGATTTCAAGGTAACTATGTGCTTCTTATATCATTGAAGTAATAGACTCAATCAGCCCTATGAAAGATACTCACATCCCTTCATCAAGAAGAAAAGAGCGAGAGAAAATCTTCAAAAGGCTGAACCGATTTTCTGGAATCATAGCTAAGAACACTCTCGATTAATGCGTCTTTCAGACAAAAAAAAAGGAAATTCGGTTTAGACGTTTGGGAGTTTCGATGCCACAAACATACACACAGATACACAGACAGACATGTCAAGCTTATAACAAACTTTTTGCGCCGGGTGTTAAAAAGGCGGAATATTTTATTGGCGGGAAAAGTTGTTATGTCATGACGTATATTTTACGCGGATTACGCCCGTCTCGTGTGTTAATTCAACTGGAGGAAGCAAACGTTTGGTCTAATACGTACATACCGACTTTAATTTATTGATATCAGTCATAAACAAAGTGTCTGTCAAGCATCGCAATCAAAGGGTTTTATGTAATGGATCGTAAATGTGTTATAATGAGTGTCTAATGGCCGATTCCTATAATTTACGGACCGTTATACAATCTTATTTACCAATAATAAAGCGATAACTCATAGCTTCGCATAGTAGAACCTCCCATATGAATGTAGCTATCACAAGTCAAATAAGCTAACGAATCTCTTTTAATGCTTAGTTTGGCAAAAAAATGCTACCATTGGTAAGCAAAACGATTCGTTTTTGTTTATAGGAACCGAGCATTAGAATATTAGTTATTTTTTTTACATGTAACCGAATTTTTCAGTAGTAGACTGGAGTCTGGATTTGTGCCCGGTTGATGGCAATAGGCTCGCCCTCTATTAGAAAAATGGGATGGACTTTAACAACATAAAATGTGAATGGCGGTACTATAAGTACCCCTCAGCCTAAACCTTTGGGAAACAGGCGTAATGTTAATGTGTTTTAAAAATATTGCTCTCATGGCTGGTTTATTTGGATAAACTCAGCGATCGTCTGCAGAGTTTCGCTAATTTATTTATTTTAAAAAGTCAGGTGGTGTCATGAGCCCCCAGATTGCCGAAGTCATTTCGCTGTATTTATTATGTGTTAAAACAGAGTCATCTAATAATTAAGAATAAGAATAATATTTATTTGCTTAAAAACATGGTAAAATACAAAATAACAAGAGCATACATGTTTCTGCTTAACAGTTATAAGCGTAAAAACTTTCACAAGCAAATTTAACATTTATTGTCAAAGAAGTCTTTGACAATTATATATACTTTAATTATATATTATGGTATTAAGGGTCAACATTTTCCGTTTTTGTTTATAACTAGACTAGACTAGCTATAATAATAAGAAACAATAAAGGTGCATGGAGGGGCATAAAACCTTTTTAACTACACTACACGATAAAATTGCTTATTTTCTCAACTCATACACTACCAGCGGTAGTTGACCCCCCAGTTAGATAGTGTAATTTAAACTTGCAAACTTCGGGCAACACCTCTACATCAGTCTGTCTGTCTTCAATAAAAAAATAAGGCATATAAACTAACAGTTACTACGTCAGTTGTTTTTTTATTATTTACTTTAACAGTATTCCCTTTTTGCTCTCCGAAAATAATTATAATATTGCACCGTCTTGTATTGTCAGAAAACCCACACGTAGTAGTTACGTCAGTAACTATCTTCGCATTACATTCTAGAAACCCGTTGTAGTTTCAAGAACTGTCTAGTTTCACAAACAAACAAAAATGTATCTTGTGCCAGGGTTTCCTGAACCGGTTTCAGTAACCAACAGAGTAAGAAAAGTCCTGAATATGTGTACTCCTCTACTTGTGAAAGGAGATCACAATTAATAGTTTCAAAAATTCATACCTTTTTCATCAAAACATGTTACCCCTACATCGTTAGCTATTTTTCCTTAATCTGAGACTTAAAATATTTAAAACTGAACAAATATTTGATTTAAAAAAGGATTACAATCGCTGGAGCTCTATTTCTGAGAAATTTGAAACTGCATTCTAGTTCTTTGACAGGAATTACAACCGTCCTTATTCGTAAAAAAATACTACACATCGAAAGTGTAGAATCTAAGCTGTTATAAAAATCAATGAATGCGTTTAGTTTGAAGCACGCTTTCTGCTATTTCGGTGAATCCACCAGCAAAATGATTTTACATAATATCATTTTGCATTGCACATTTCGCCAGTAATGTCTTAGTCCCATGTCACAAATCCAAACTGAAAACATCCAATAACACTTTGCGCGACCCGGGAATTAAACCCAGGACCTCATGCTCAGCAACAGCACTAGACCAACGAGGAAAAATGTTTCAAACATATTTTTAATCCGCCATGACGTGTTGTGAGCACATTGCCGACATAGCTCGACGTTCGTTTCGCATCGCGTTGATAAAGATTGTGACCGACAGTATTAGCATACGTTGGGGAACATCGATATAATCTCTCAATCGTGTTGGTGTCTACGTAAGTGTATTGTGGGAACTGAATCTCTAAGTATTTGTACAACGCAAAAGATAAATACAAAGCAAAATAATCCTCTAAAAGGAAGGTGATTGAAGTTGCTGTAAATGAATCTAATCTTTAAGGTTCATAATGTCTTTCCAATGCATATTTTACTGAGCTGACTAGACTGTAAAAGCGGAGCCCAGACAAATGGAGACCATAATTAAAAGGTGGGACTAAAGTACTGTCATAATGTGAACTGGCTGCCATTTTGATGAAAATAAAAAAAAAGTTGGGCTCTGATTACACGGAAAATTTTAAGGTTTAAAATATATGACATTTAGTGCCGATATCACCAATGAAACTGAACGCGTTCAGCACAACTAAAACGCGTTCAAGAGCTGTCAGTTTCAAAATTGTTATGGAATATTGACAGTGCCAGCTATTGAACTAGGTTTAAAAGTGATGATCGCGTTCATTTTCATTGGTGAAATCGGCACTTAGTCGGAAAAAAAGTCGCTATCACTAACTACACTCTTCCAGCAAGACTACTTTGTTCACTGGTTCACCAGTCAAAGCACCTTCGCAGCTTTTCGCGGTAGTTTTTAGCTAGGTATATTATCAACTAGCTTTTACCCGCGACTTCACCCGCAAGGAGCTCGGAAATTGTCCCATGGAACGTACTATCGGGATAAAAATGTACCCACGTCATGATCTATCTGTTTGCCAAATATCATCGAAATTCGTTCAGCCGTTAAGAAGTGAAAAGGTAATAAACAGACGGAGTTAGTAAATATAGTAGAATGGATTTGATTGCTATAACGTTCATCGGGATATATCGAGGAGGTGGGCTTCTCCGCTTGTAAATACAACCCTTCCGTGAACAGTGAACGCCTAACCACCTACCAAGTGAAATAATTACGTTAATATTACTTGTAATGGTCTATAAGGCTCGTATTCATCAGTTACACTCACTTTAGTAGCTAGCACTTATATTCTAAGTCGTTACCTCGAAAGTTACTAGACTCACAACTCTTTCGAGAAGACCTCCAGGTGTACCTCGGAAGACCTGCAAAATCGGTATTAATAGTCGTCAGATTAAGGAAATTATGAGGCCCTCGAATGAGTGTGAGTCGAGGTGATACGTCACGAATACGTCAATATTCACTTGGCACTCCAAAAACATTAGGAAAATCGGATAAAATACGCTTGTTTTGGTTGAAACTTTCTTGTTGACGAATTCGAGGAAGCCTCCGGACGTACCTTATATTTGATTTTTGTTTTTTAAATTCAAACTCACCTCGATTGAGGAAACTGTTTGAGATGAGGAGTAAACTTGTAACTATGAATATCAAACTACATAAGTGAGATTGAGTCAAGTCGAGGAAATCATTAGATTTTGACTTAGAATATGGGTATAAATATGTAACTCTGTATCTGTAACTTACGCTTAGTAGTTGACGTCACGATTAAAAAAGTGAGTACAGTTATCTAAGCTGTGCATTTCGTCGTTTGTTGTGATTCCACTCACCCCATAGAATAGCCATATGCCACAGAGCTGTTTTCTCCCAAACGATTATCGGACCCTACTCCAGAACCGCTCGAGTGCAAATGAAAAAGTAATTCAAGGGAAAACGTAATGTAGTCGGTCGGTACACACTATTTACTTTTATACCCCGATGTACGTAATGGAAATGGAACTAAAGCAAGCTGTTCCTAGTACACGCGTTGTTGTGCGCGTGTTTGTACTCTTGGTAACTACAAGTCAAGCGCGCGTCGCTTCGTGAGATAAAACTAATGTTGGGCGAATTCAAGTCCAAAGAAAATAAAAAGTAAATATTAATGTAAAAAATACTACGAGTATGTTTAGACTTTCATGTTTTTTGTAAAAACATATGTACAATGACTTCAGCAAGTTTAGTTATTTAAAAAATGGTGAGGTATGCGATGAAATTTGATTTGCAAATTTGCACATATAAGAATGCATTTCCAGAATTTTACAGAAAAAAAAATAAGTGCCTACTTATAGTTTTTAAATGCAGCCCGAGATCTGAACGTGAACCTTTTTATAGAGCGCAATGCTGAATAAAAGAAAGAGACGCATTTTGTTAAAACAGGAATGCAACAATAACTTGGTTTGACATAACTTCAATGCAAAAGTACCTGCAAAGTGCAGTTGTCACATTTTATCTGGCTTTTTCTTGCGGGTAAAATATTATTTCTTGGATTTCACAATGTGATCTTTATCCGCAATAACTGTGGATGCTGCAGCTACGGGTTGGAACCGTCCCTCAATTGTTTTTATTCAAATCTTGTTGTAATTCAATCTCAGAGAACTTAAGATTTGCTCCTATCCTTGCGTTTGACGTGTAAAAGTGTTTTTGACGTGTAAAACGTTTGTACAGACCTAACTTACAGAAATAAAATCATTTATCATTTTATCACTTATCAACTTTGAATGCTTGGAGAGTGGAATTTTAAAAGACTTAAGCACACTTAACAAACAAAATTAATCAATGTGCGATTGATAAATAGCATGGTAAAAGTGGATTGATTAATTTTGTTTGTAAATAGGGATTATTCACTACATAACATCACAGCTGATGGTGTATTTTTCTTGTTATGTTATTACTCAATATTCTAATTGGCAATTTTATTATTTAAAAAGTAATTTAAAAAAAACACGTTTGTGTTTGGGGAATTTGTTTGTTATCATGAGTACAATCATGTGTTTAAGTTTCGGTCACTAATTACCAGTCACCCTATGTAGCTTTTGGCCGTGACTTAAAATGCTTGATCCTGTTTAGGAACATTATTTTGACACTATGAATGATTACTTACCATGGTGCTGAGTTAATTCACAATGTCTTTAAATAACGTGTCATAATCAAAACATCATATTTATCGTTCCAAAATTGTTGTTTGCAAAAAACTTACGTACTAAATTGTGGACATTAGACGTGTTTATTAAAAGAGCGTTAATTCCGCTGCAATTAAGTAAGCAATATGAACGCTAACCCCAAAACTTTCTTATTTATTAAATTAAGATGGCGTGTACCGCGGGTTTTCCAAACTCATCGGGAGTAAAGTCCTCTGTTTCAGCACGTATTTTATAAAATTACATTAGGTAAGTACGCTAACCCAGCATAATAATATTATTGTCGTGGTTTCCCTGTTGACAGTGTTACGTGTGGCCAACCGCAATTAATGAATGTTATGTTTTGGAACAGGAAAAATTCCGTGAATGTACATTTTTAATATTAATTTAATCCGATTTACCGTTGTTATAATAAAAGCGCACAACACTGTGCCCTTAAAATATGATGAAAGGATTTCTTAATATTTTGCATTCCAGTTACCTGTATAACTGAAAACATTATTAATTTAAAAAAAAAAACAAGACAAAAAAGCTAACTGCGGCCTTAAGATGGATGCTATTACCGCCAATGTAGGTGGTAAGTAAAGGTGGTGGTTTTCAGATGTAGCTATTAGGTATAGTGGTATATTTTTTCTTACTAAGGTTTTGCTTTGAAATCTTTTCTGAAACTTTCGGTTCTATTAACCCGTCATAAGTCGCCACTCCTAAACCAAGTAAGATTGAGTGCTATTTTTTAATGGGCGGCGGGAACCATGTATAAATATACAACGTAAGGTCTTTTGGTAACTTCTTTATTGCATTACGGAACCCTGAAGAAGTCGTAACTTAATTTAAAACTGGATAACAGTTCGACATTGTCATTTGCATCGTGATGTATCGAGAAGGTGGCACAACGTAATTGGGTTCCTGTCCAATCTCCTTTATATCACTGAAATAATTTTATACAGTGTACGTTTTTGTTTTATGAAAAATAAAAAACAAAAACAAAAATATTATAAGATTTTACTTGAAACATTCAGTCATACATGTATTGAGGCAACCCCAGTAAGTAAGTAAGTAAATAAGTAAAAAGTTTATTCGTTGAAACATGGTGTACATGATACATAGCATGCAAGATAATAGTGATTTACAGAAAAGTTATAACATGTTTAGCCGCATATCGTGGCGTTCGAATTGGTAGGAAGAGATGGTGCATAAACCGTGATAATATTCATCAAAATTAAATTTCAAAGTAGTAATTCAATAAATTAGCCAATATAAATATGAATTACTGTCATTAAAAAATCAATTCCAAATTACAAATTAAACACACAAAAAGACAAAAAAGAAACGATTGATTACAATAACATGTCAAAAATACAACATCGTCATCTCAAAAACTAAGAAAATCGTCCTCTTTCATAAACTCTTCTATACTGTAATATGCTCTTTCAATTAGTACACTCTTCAAATTACTTCTAAGACCAGATATATTTAATGTTTTCCATGATTTGGGCAATTTATTAAATATGGTCGGAGCCATGCAAAAGATGCTCTTGCGCATATGAGTTGTTTTAGCGGCGTGAACACATAGTTTGAAATAATCACGTCTATTCCTAGGGACAGCATCAGACATACGCTGAAATAAATGAGAATTGAATTTAATGAAAGTTACTGTTTCCAGCATATATAATGAGGGCAATGTCAATATCTTACGTTCTATAAAATAAGATTTACAGCTGTCCTTTGTTTGCAGTCTAAACATCGATCTAATGCACCTTTTCTGTGCCCGAAACGGTATTGCATTGTCCGTGCAAGTAACAGAAGAACTTGTGTCGGAGCTGTCTCACTATTCCCTTATGTGGTAGCTTAGCAATGTACGAACGTGGAGGCTTTAAAGAAAAAAAAACTGTACAAAATCGAAAATGAAGCATATTTTTTTAAAGAAGATTCTATTATTATCTCTATGTCTAGTTTAGTCCAAGTGATATTTACATTGTGAAAGAAAGTGTACAAAGACGTTTTCTGTACCATCTTTGCTATAGGCAGTTTGGCAAAAAAAAAATACATTACAACTTAATTAAGACTACAAAGCTATAAAATGTCCTCGTTGGTAGATAGAACAAAAGTTCTAGATCTCACATTTCTTTACAAACTGTTCAATGGGGTTGTTGACAGTAGCGAGCTTCTTGAAAAGCTACAGATAAGTGCAACTTTTTATATGAGCCGGGATCCAAAATAAACTTTGGATACTTAGCCGTTTTGCTAAGTTTCTGTAGGCAGTGTAACGAAGTATCGAAGCGTAATGAATATCATAGATTAAAAAAAAAACATATTATCCCCATACAAAATCCCTATCCCAAAAACCCCCTCTAAAATACTAAGACGATATTTAAATCCTCCTCAAACTTATTTAGCTTACTTAGATAATACGTGAAATGACGTGGTCTCATTGGAAACGCACAATTAATTGTATTTGTCCCTTTTCAGGGGGAAGCCCAGGTTGCTCGAGAAACTGACATATCTAATCCTAATGATTAAAATTTTATGGAATTGTCATTCTATATGATTTTATGAATTTAGAAGGTTGTATTGATGATTTTAATGATTATAATTCTGTAAATAAATACTTGTTACGGTCACGAATCGTATTTTGTTCAACCATACAACCTGACACTTTTTTTTTTTTGTTCCCGGGTTGGAAAATCCTCATGGATGTCCTCCGCCCTTGGGCGGGCGGAGGGGTCTGTCAGACTCTTACTGACTAAAAACCATCCCGGTGTTCCATCTCATACCTACGCCGGGGTCGCGGGAACACATTATTCTTCCTCAACCCCGGCTGGTGCCGGCCCGCTTGCGCGGGCTTCGTCTCGGGCGGGGGGAGTGAGGTGTACTCCCCCCGCAACGTCTGTGAGCGGCGCACGCGGAACACTACGCGCGCCGCCTTCTCGGGTCCTGATGTTGGGGAGCGACGGATGTCCCCGAATCCGTCGCCCCTGGACCCATTTAGGGGGGCTGGAAGAGGGCGTTGTCCGCCCTCCGCCTGCGCCCGGTGCGCCTGCTGCGGATCGGGAGAGTAGACGAGATCTCTCTCTCCCTTTTCGCAGCCTCCTTCTGCAAGATGACTGTTTCGCAGAAGGAAACCACCGCGTCCCAGGACTCGGCGCTGCCGACCATCGAACTCACTACGGTCGGCAGCGACAAGTCACTGCCTACTTCTGAGATGAGGGCACGGCGCGGCTCCTCCCAAGCGGCACACTCTGCCAGCGTATGCCACGCCGTGTCCTCCCGGCAGTCGACGCAGTGGTGACACCGAGCGTCCGGCTCCCTGTTTATGCGACACAGGTACTTCCCGAAGCAGCCATGCCCCGAGAGCACCTGCGTCGCCCGAAACGACAGGGAGCCGTGCCTCCTCCCGAGCCAGAGGTCGAGCACTGGCCGGACCGCCTCGATGGTGACGAGGCCGGCGGTAGGGCGTGAAAGCCTGTCCCGCCATTCCGCCACCAGGACCTCGCGAAGCTGCGACCGACGCTGCTCCATATGGCGCTGCATCGGCCGCTATACAACCTGACACTAACCTGACCAAATTGCAAAGAAACGCCAGGTTGCCCACCTCGCGTTTCTCCCAAATGCATGTACTTGTAAAAGACTCTGCAGGCGATTATTTATGTCCTATAAAATGTAATATCTTTTTGCTATTTTTACCAAAATTGTTCAGTCACTCTTTGAACGTTTGAACTATTATTAATATTTTAACTTTGTTAGCTTAGCTGTTAACTGTATAGAGCATGCTGTGCTGTCATATAAGTGAAGGAGTACACCTCCTTAATGCTTTTTTTTTGGGTGGCAAATCGTCAATTGACTTCTCCCGCACTGGGTGGCGTGTCAAACTTTTACTGACTTAAACCCACCAGTGTTCCTTCAGTTGCCTGTGCCAGGGCTACGGTTATCTCTTTCGAATTTCCCGCGACCCTGAGGCGTCGGCCCTATCGGACCCCGTCATTTTGTGCTGACATCTCTTTGAGGCGCGCGTGGATCACGACGCGCCGTCGACCCGGGCCTGGTCCTTACCTGACGGCGAGTTACCCATTGCTCGCCGTCCGCAAGCCCACGCCTACGGTGGCCGGGAATCTGCTTGCGATTCCCGACGCCCAGGGCGTCTCCTGCGGCGACTAGGGGCGTGAGGGCGCAAGGCTCTCTCCCTCACGTGCTCTCCCTCCTCCTTCGCAAGCATTACTGCTTTGCAGAAGGAGGTGACGGTTTTCCATTCTTTCTCGCTCCGTACCATGGTCTAGACCAGGGCCGGACGCGAGAGATCGCTGCCACCTTCGCGAAGACACTGCGGTGCTCCGCCCAAGCTGGGCTGAACTCCACCGTGTCCTCCGGGCGATCCACACAATATGGTGACACCCGGGCGTTTCCTCCCGCCTTATGCGAAACAGGAACCTCCTGAAACAACCGTATCCGGTGAGGACCTGTGTCAGGCGCAAGGTGAGGACGCCGTGGCGCCTATCCAACCACTCCTCAAAAAGGGGACTTACCACCACTATTGTGGTGTGCCCAACCTCCTTAATACCTGACGCTATCCTTTGATGCTGCGTATTGTGTATATCTTTTGTTCGTGATAAATAAATAAATAAAAGTTGTTAAAACCGCGCGAACAGTGGCCGGTCGTTAGTAAAAAGAATAAACGCCTACACGTAACTAAAATTAACTTAATCTTTGTTAGTAAGAAGCGCGGCTTTTGACGAGCCTCTTGTCTCTACACCCTACTCAAACGTTCGCCCGCCGCTGGGAAGTTAGATTAATTTGCGGACAATTAATTTTAACTTCGGCAAATTTTCTACGTTAATATAGCTGTGTTAGCGTTAGTATTTCCGTAATATAACCGAATAAGATATTTAGTAAACAGCCTTAAACAATAAATAATGTGAACACGAATAAAAAAAAAAGAAGGAAAATAATCATAGGGCATCGAAAAAGAGTGGTTGGAGAGGCGCCACGGCGTCCTCACCATCCGCCTGACACAGGTCTCCATCGGACACGGGTGTTTCGGGAGAATCCTGTTTCGCATAAGGTGAGATGAAACGCCCGAGTGTCACCATTGTGTGGATCGCCCGGAGGACACGGTGGATCACCACCGTGTTCTCGCGGAGGCGATCGGCAGCGGCACTCTCTCGCGTCCGGCCCGGTCCAGGCCTTGGTACGAAGCGAGACGGAATGGAAAGCCGTAACCTCATTCTGCGAAACAGTAATGCTCACGAAGGAGGAGGCCAAGCGCTTGAGGGAGACAGCCTTGCGCCCTCACGCCCCTAGTCACTGCAGGAAACGCCCTGGGCGTCGGGAGTTGCCAGCAGATTCCCGGCCACAGTGGGCGCAGGCTTGCGGACGGCGAGAAATGGGTATCTCGGCGTCCGGTAAGGACTAGGCCCGGGTCAACGGCGCGTCCTGTTTCACGTGCGCCTCAAACAGATGTCAGCACATAGTTACGGGGTCCGAAAGGGCCGATGCCTGCCAGGGTCGCGGGGTGTTCAGAAAAGATACCGTGGCCCTGGCACAGGCAACTGAAGAAACACGGGTGGATTTAGTCCGTAAAAGTCTGACACGCCCTCCCGCTCCACCCAGAGCAGGTCATTTGATGATTTCCCAAACGAAAAAAAAAAGAAGTCATTTCTGGAAAAACTAAGTGGGCACTCGGAACCCATTGCCGTAGTGTTTCAACTCAAACGGAACGGCTCAAACATATAACTCCCAATAAGATTGGAATATTTTCGCCGTTTGAGGTTTTACGCACCTGCAACAGCCGCCCCAGAACAGCCCAGCCCAGGATGGACTGGCGCCAGGGTGTCGACTCATGATGCATCCTACACCAAAGTCTGCCTAACTTCCAGGGCATTATAGTCATTCCATCTGGTCTCTTCCCATCGAGTGCCAAGCCGTTGTGGTTCTAAAACAGCCGGCACCCTCAGTGATAAGGACACGACGGATGATGTTACTAATGCAAATTAGTCAATTAAAACTTATTTGTGAAACAGTCAGGGAAATTAACTGTTATCCAAATTGACACCGTAAGTAAATTTTACGTGTTAGAGTCATTTTAAACAACTGTTAATCGGTTGAAGGACACAAAACGAGACACAATACTTTTTATTGTAATAACGTCTGGGGGCGCTTAGTGTCGCAAAGTATTAAGATGAAAGTTGTGATTTGAATATACGGACAATTTAAGCTGGTACATATTTTGCTTAACAAGTAATTTCTTTAACTTTCTCTAAAACATTATTAAATGTAGATGTTACGTGGTAGGTAAGGTGGTGCAAATAAAGGCCAGGTAGAATGTGTAATATGATGGCAGAAATAAATCGACAGGCCATCAAAATCCGGCGACGGCGTTTTTCACGCACACATGACACACACGACAATTACTCACTCTCGCGTTTTCTCGAGGCGTCTATATCTGTCACTTTTCTCGTTTTCTGACAGCGCTAAGTAAATTATTTTGTATAGCGCTGCAATACAAAATAATATACTCGTTCTGTCAAACTTTATGTTTTCTCGACAAACCCTAACATGGCACATATGTAATATCGAATTTTGACAATTCAACATGAGAAAATCGGCGATTTTTTCTAATTGAGTTGTCCTCGATTGTGACGACGAGAAGAGCAGACAAAATTATGATATAATAAAAAACCTTAAAAAACACGGCAAATTCATAATTACACTTTCATCATTTTACAACATAATTATAATGAAAATACTTAGTTGTAAACTATAATTTATATTGGAACGAAGTTCCTTTCGGTGACCACGAGACAACCTGTGGCGGAGGGGAGCACTATTACTTGGATGAGCATCATGTGCAGTAATAACCAGTATCTTTGCCAATTATGGTGATTACTTAAATCTAGGGCGTTATGGCTGTTTGGCAATGCTAAACCTTCGCAACATAATGACATAAATCACCAGTTAATTTCCCAAAGTTGGTGATTATCAATATCATGGGTTTTATCGTGATTGTTACAATATCAACCTTCGCTATGTCGAATTGTGATCATCAGCCCATTTGTCAATTATGGTGATTATCTAGTGAGTATAATAAGTGCCACTAATCTTATATTTAAAGTTTTGGATTCCAAAGATAACCATTTATCTTTAGTAAAAAAAAGTCGGTTACAGGAAACTAAACATAAATTAAAAGAAGTGCACGTAAAAACAATATTACATAACATACCATCACGCTTGTAATCCCAGAAGGATTAGGCAGAGGTGTAACTATGGTAAACCCCCATTTCGCCAGTTATGCTTAAGTCCCATGTAATAGAGGGCGAGCTTATTGCCATCAACCGGGCCCAAATCCAGACTCCGGGCTGCTACTAAGAAATTCTAGATAGAAAAACCCAATAACACTTTACCCGACCTGGGAATCGAACACACGTGGCTCCTGGCACAGGCAACTGAAGGAACACGGGGTTTAGTCAGTAAAAGTCTGACACGCCCTCCCGCTCCGACCAGAGCGGGAGAAGTCATTACATGATTTCCCACCCTAAAAAAGGCCATCAAAATCAGAACTACGAGTTAACGAGGTGAGCACGGAAGGTCTGAAAATGAATTACTGATAATAGAAAGGTCTGGAAGAGAAAAGTTCTTGACGTTGAGGTCAAATGCGATGTAGTGTCTTTGATAATAAGGGGCGATCCATAAATTAGATCACGCGAATCTCATGATTTTTGGAGGCCCCAATAATTGTCACAGCTGGTCATAATTATTTGTGTGACCTGGTGTGATGTCTGATGATGTGTAATATTGATAGAGCTGGCAATGTTTTAAAGATTTTCGTTTGAGTTTGGTATCCGGCTACGCTAAACAAAATACTTCTCTCAGATAGCTCATAAAAAAGCGAAGCGATGAGCGATTGATTCTTCTGTTCTTTATTACTAGATCAGATGAAACAAAATTGAGTTCGAAAATCTAAATAATTAAACAATTACCTGGCACGCGATGATTCTGGTGGATACCTTTATAATTTGTGACATTTTATTTTATTATGATATCTTTCTCCTCTTGCAGTATTGTGAAAATTTTACATAATATGGTTTTGCCTAACTAAAATAAATGTATTTATTAATTAACGCGGGAATTAACCTATCTATCTATACAAATTATTAAGAGGTAGAGGTGAGCTGGAGACAGGCTGAGTCATCATCGCTAAGCCCAAACTACTTTAGTAACAAAAACCAAATTTAGACAGTAGATTCTTCGTACACGGGGGACGAGAGATTAAAAAGGTCTTGAAAAATTCATCCCTTATAGGGCTGAAAATAGGGAACTTCATATTGCGTAAGAAAAATCTCATTCCTTGGCTTACTACGCTTACTCAGGTACGTCTTACGTTCCAATTTTCTAAATTGGAACGTAAGACGTACTTAAGTTAAGTAAAGTAAAATAAGTTTATTGACACAAAATACCTGTGTATATTTTGTATATAATTATACCTTTGAGTAATGGACAAACTTTGCCATAATTTGATATCAGGAGGGTAATCTACTGTCTTCGTAAGGGATAAATGTATGTATTCCCTGTGATAACCTGAGCGAAGCTGGGGCGGGTTGCTAGTAAGTTAATAAAGTGAGCATTGACTACATTCGAGTTACATGACGTGTCATTGCCAGGGTGACTGTGGTTGTGTGACAGCACGGTAATCAGTGTGTCCTATGCCGTCCGCGGGCCTTCACCGCTCGACGCGTTTTCAGTCGAGTCTGTATCCGCGGCCGAGCGAGTCGCCCTTGTCTCGTGCACTGATTACCAATACATCGATACATAAATACTTTCGCATCTCTTAAAGTTTAGGTTTCTTCTTTAAATAAATTATTTTTTGAATAAAGAATTTGGCAGTAGTGAGAAGTGGTTTGTGAACAATTGGTTGGATTGGTTGTGCGAGTTTTGAACTTTTTTGGCTGATTTTCACGTGACAATTTGTGGTATTGGTAAGTATATAAGATTTTTAAAATGTATCTATTATTAAATTTCTTTGCTAGTTTCCGGGCCATAATTAACAATATACTCAAAAACACTGTAGATTACCTACCTAGTTGTTTCATTATTCGAATTTTTGTTATGAATTTAATAACAAAAGTTGCGCAAGTATTTTCATAAAATAGTTTTAGAATAAATGTTAATAGCAATTTACCAAGGACGTTTAAACTTGTTTTTCACAATGTTTAATCCATTTGTTACAATATGTAATAAAATATCATTTAAAATATGTCCTCCTAAAATTTGCTGATAAACCAATCAATAATGTTCATAAATATTTTCTCAAAAGAGAGAAAAATAAAACATGAAAAGTTTTTCATACTAGGTACCTGTCTGAGAAAAAACAAGCATAAATTTTGGTGTTTGGTAGATGTAATGTTCTGTAGAAATAATAGATCACATTTATTAGCCATGGAATCTAATGAATGGCCTACGAAAGTTTTAATAAGATTTCTATATTCGTCACTTTGCAATGGTGATGATGACTATTATTAGAAATTAACGAACAAATAAAATGTAATTTCAAAGAAGGCGTAGTAAAATGAGATACTCGAAAAACTTAGTAAAATCGATTGAAATATGAAGAAGCTACACGCTTTAAGAGTTTTTGGAGGGGATTACTCCCATCCTTGTCGTGCGGTACGGACAATGTATGACGCTAGTATGAAGTTACATAGACGTGACGTCACGATAGTGCTGTCTTTTTCTAACAGTTGTTTTAAAACGTTTATAACATGGCGATTTTTTAAAATTTTATTTTTTTAATTATAATATTGTTATAATATTGTTGGTATTTTTTGGCGTTACAAATAAAAGAAGTGTCATCATCCCTATTGAGATTTTGCGAATTTTGTAATAAAGTTTGTAATCTATTTGGGCGTGGTGTTGTTCAATTATGTAGGTATAGAACCGCTAGGGGCCGAGGCACGCCGAGGGCGTGTCAGACTTTTACTGACTAAAACCCACCCGTGTTCCTTCAGTTGCCTATGCCCCAGGGCCACGGTTACTCTTTCGAATTACCCGCGACCCTGAAGTAACACTTTGCCTGACCTGGGAATTGAACCCAAGACCTCATGCTCAGCAGTAGTTTTTGCGACCATAAGCCCAACGAAGCAGTCAAACAACAACAATAACATACGTACATTAAATATTTCAATTAGCTAATTTCTGCTCCAGCGTACAAAGGGAAAAGTTTGAACGAATTATCAATAAAGATTAAGTTTAGTATGTTCCTACTATCTGCGAGTAAGTGTTTGTGGGAAAGTTTTTTTTTTTTTTTTTTTTATAAATGGCATCTCGCAGGTCAACCTATGAGGTTGTCGTCTGCTTAGACGGACTTGCCTGTGGATTCCCTAATAAATTAAGGCCTCCAGCCAGGACTTTGTGGGAAAGTGAAGGTGCTCTGGTATTTATATTAACCATCGAAGCAAAAGGAGGGGCGTTTTATGTTTGACTTGTCTGCCTGTGTATCAGTGTGTCGGTCGGTGGTATCGTTTCTCCTACACGAATGGGCCGATTTTGTTTTTTTTTTTGTTCGAAATGTGACTTAATCCAGGGTGTTCTTAGTGATTTGAGAAAATCTTGTTAGCCGATTGAAGATTATTAGCTTAAAGCTCATATCTAGTTGATGAAGGGCTGTGAGCACATTCCCTAGGTCTGGTCGATTCAAAATGTTGTATTTTATTACTTAGATGGTATTAGAAGCATATAGTAACCTTGAACTAGTGCTGCAGCATCACCTGAAATTTGCAGGATACAGAACTTCTTCACCAACATACTGCAGAAGTGTCGTGTTTGGGTTCATTACAGTGGTCTCAATGAATTGTTTATAGATAGATGGTGATCAGGGTCTGATGATGGATTAGAAGAGAGGATAAATTAGCTAGCTTCACTGTGGGAAATATACGTACAACGTATCACGTGTCAATCGTAGCGTGTCTACTATTAGTATATTTAGTTTAAAAAGCAGGAAATAAACGTTAAATTAAAAACTCCTGACACAAATAGAAACGTGTTTTGGTACTTAGGTAAGTTGGAGGTAATATTTTGATCAAATCATCGTCGCGTCGGGGAACGGCTAATGAAAACGCCAAATAGACTAGGCCTAGCATTAACGAATGTATACTTAGGTACTATTGCAGAAAGGATAACTTAACTTCCTATTTATATTAGCCGTCTCCCGACACGGCGATGCTTTGATAAAAATATTACCTACAATTTAGATTAAACTTAAAGGGCCATTACATTTTTTTTGTTTACTTTTATTAATGTTGCCGGGTTTGTTTAGTTATAAAAATGGAACCATGTTTTTTTTTATTATGTCGAGTCATTTTTAAGTAACGTTTATATTTTTTCGTTACCGTTAAGCATCTGTTGATATAATGAATAAAAGTTGTCGGTACCTACCACATTCATTAGTAGATAGATACCTCCTTTGCAAAAAAAAGCCACAGTACTGTTACTATACCTATAACGAGACGAACAAGTAAACAAAGTTTTCGAAAATAATTCCGACGCAACTCGTTTCCAAAAAGAAAATTCAAATCTAAGCTCACAGAATTATTAATTTCCACTTAACAATACTGTTGAAAGAATAAGCAGGTTCAAGGAATAATGCAAGTAATATAGAATTTTAATTTAAAAGAACCGAACATCTTTTTATGTAGAAAAAGTAATAAGATGACAACTATAGACTAAAGAGTACAAACCATAACTTTTTTATATAGGTACACGCCTAATAAGTATGAATTTACAACAAATACAATCTGAATTAACAATCCAACATGATAGGTATTGTTTACACCTTAATATTCTTGAAATAAATTGGATTATCCTGAAGGAAGCTTATGAACAGAGAAGAGACAACCCTCTTCAGGATTTGCCTATAAGGTATTCACGATCGACATAAAACCATAAGTAAGTCATTGCAACGTAACTCAATGAGACAAGAATTACATTGCAATTACTTGATAATGGCTAAAAGTCATTCAAATTTGATCGTGAATGCGCTGCTTTAGGAACTCAAAGCTGTATTTGATGATTTGTGTTTGTGTTCAGCTTTGGCATCATCGCATGGTGGGCACATTCCTGCCAGGATGCATGTGCGATCGACTCCAGCCCTGAATAAGGTAGTTGAAGGGACAGGGAGAACTAATTCCACACGATGGGTTCGTGTGGTTTGAGTCAGTAATGTCCGTTTCAAAGGTACTATCGATGACATTTTTGCATGACCCCCATTAGGGCGATTTTAGTGTGCACGGGCCAGTGGCTACCCAGCCTGCATTGTTTATTTTCCACCAATAGCGCTTCAGCGCACATTAAAAAAAAGGTTCTGAACAAGTTAAGAAAAAACTGTAAACATTGAGCTAAAAATATTATTATTTTTACCTTCCCTAGTTTTCGACGGAAGTAGGACCGACGCGCCGCAGATTTTTATTTGATTGAGATGACTAGTCGTGTTGTAAGGGCGTAACTGAAATGTTTAGGAAATCCTTAGCTTGGAAATAAATGTTTTAGACTTTGATAAAACTATACTAGAAGTAAATGTAGAAATTACGACGAAGCTACAACTTTTTTTGTGTTTTCATAATATTGAATATGAATAAATACTTAACCTCGAACTCATACTACGTTCAAGGGCTATCGCATTCCCGGACAAGTGGGTTACCATAACTATGAAGGGAATTTATGATTGTTTTAATATAAAAGGCGTGTTTTCGTCTTTTTTTTTGCACCTTCATTTGGGTTATTGTTACCTTGGGCTTGAGGTATCAGACCTTTTTTTTTTCTTATTTTATATTGATTGTTGTAAAACAGTTTTTTTTTAATTTTTGTACATCAAAGTAGTAGGTAAAACACAAAATGTGAAAGTATTCGTTTTTTTTATTATGTTGTCAACATATTGTTTTTGTTGTTATAAAATAATTGACAAAAGAAAACCATTGGGTAATTTAAAACTACGTTTATTATTTAAAAATCTAATGTTGATGACAATGACAAAAATAAATATAATTGATTCTAGTCGCCCCTTCCAAAAGGTAGTTTCGTTTGGAGAAGAATGGACAAGAAACTCCACCGTTACGCTTTTAAAACGTTTAACAATATTTTGTATAAATTCATTATATTTATAGCAATCAGAAGCGGTAATGTTTAAAAAATTAAAAGAACATGAATCATAAGTATATTCAAAAAAATAAAAACTTAACTAAACAAAGTCACAAGTCGAAAGTATCTCGGTTGGGGCTCTTTAAAGTAACACGTTTCTTGTAAAAAAAGGGTCGTCTTCCTAAGAGACATTCTTCATAATTGTCAAACAAAACAATTAACGTTTAAAAAAGGCACCCTTCATTCATTGGTCAAACAAAAAAAGGGCGGGATAACCTACGATTTCAACGTGCAGCCGAAAATGTTTTGCAAAGGGTCATGAGTGACTGTCGTCGATAGTACCTCTCTGATGAAGGTGTAAACAAATCTTGTTCATTGCGTTACCCATTAATAGCGGGAATGGCATTTTGAAAGTTCAACAACATTCATTGCGTCATTTACGTTGTTGAGCAGACAAAGTTTTCGAACATATGAAGCAATGGATCAGCAATATCCTTCAAGATGATTCTGATTCTGATTAATAGCGTGTTACGCAATTAGGGTGTTACATTCATACAAAATCACTCACTAAAGGGAATTAGTAACACATTAATCTGTATTTATGTTTTATATCTCACCACATTTTCAAATTAATATTGTTTGAATAACATAAAATTGTAATTGATAAATCATTGACGAAAATTGAGGTTATAAAATTAACTTCTAAAGAAAAACATCTTTGTGGTGTATTTAAATGTTCTAATAATCAAATTAAAGCAGTTAATTTGAAAGGGGTACTACGACTTGGCATCCGCAGCTAAACGTTTTCTGATACTTTTGGAACATACCTTAGGCCGCATTCCGAGTTAGACCATGATCGCTGACAGCGCTCACATCGATAATTTGCGTACCGTTTTAGATATCACGATTATGACAGCTGAGAGCTGTCAACATTTCGCTCACAGTGATATTTCTAGGGCATGGTCGGCGTTATCGCAAGATGGCGCATGTCATGACGTCATCTATGACGATTCACATGACATCATTATCGCGCTCACGCTAATTCGGTACGAACCTAAGCCCGCTCAAATCAATTACATTCCAATTCGGAATGCAGGGATAGTTACAGTATTTTATCCCACGAAACGACGCGCGCTATACTCGTGGTAAATAAGTGTACAAGCACGCTGTGACAGCTGCATAGAGTTATGATGCGGAAACAATGTTGCGCAAATGTTAACTATGAATATGAGCATGACTAGCCAGATTGGTGTATGTATTAACAGATAGTAAAAGATGGCGATTTGTGTTGAAAAAATGATAACTATGGAGGTGCCTTAAAACATGATGTAGGTATGTTTTAAGGCGACTCCATAGTCATCATTTTTACACTACTATTGGTAGTTCTAGTAGGCATTTTTTTTTCTATTCTTTGTTAAGACAGGCCAGAGGTTACGCAGTTAAGCAGATATCTGACGTTTCACTTTTTGTTCACTTTTGTCTTTCGTTCGGCATTTTTAACTCGAAGTGAAACGTCTGAACACAATATGAATTAAAAATGAAAATGAATTCATTTGTGAACCGATCTTACCGATCAAACGATGTTGGATTTTGGCAATCGCCTAAAAGGCACTCGAAAAATTAAACGAAAGGAATAAATTAACGTTTATTCCCATGTACATAATTTTATCGGTGTCGTGTGAACGTGGAATGAAATAAAAATGAACATTCACTCTAGTGAAGCGTCTTATATTATGATAACTCACAGATGTATAATGTAATGCCGTACTTACATAATGTCGCCATAATTCTAATGGCAAGCAATGACAAATATGGAGTAACATATTTTATTTTGAAGCGACGCTGGTGAGGCAATTCAGCTGCACACTAATGAAATCAACATAGCTACAAACTTGAAAAAGTTCGCAAAAAAAGGGGCGAGCCGTTTATTATTTACCCGTCACAATTCCAATCCCAGGGCTGTTCGAATTTTCATTTTCAAAGGATAATTCGGCCTTTCCAAATTGGGTTACCCGGATTCGGAATTGCGTATTTGAAGTTGTAACTTGTCAAACTCTGCTTTAGCATTACTTATGGTGATATCTTCAATGTTGTCCTGTGAAACTCAAAATTTCTTACGTTTAATGCAAAGAAATTTAGAAAGTCGCGGGAATGATGGAATGTTAAAGTAGAGTTTGACAAGTTCTCAACTTTAAGTTCTCAATTCAGAGCCTGGGTCTATCAATCAAATCAAAACAAACTATTAATTGAGCGGGGTTTAAATTTTAAAACTAGTGTCGTGAAACAGTCTGTAGCTTGACTGTTCTGGGGGCCTACTTCTTAAGCACTTGTTTTGTACTTTCGGCCAAAGTTACCGGCCGTTTCCTACACCACGATTTGACAGTTGTCCATACTCCCGATGTGTTTTAGCCAGTCCAAAAAAGTTAATTAATCGGGAGTAGGATTCACTCCGAAGTTTCTGACTGCTTTCGGAATGGCCCGCATCTTCGTTGACGGAGTTAGAGAGTAGCTAACTAACACCTGGTGTTTCTTGTGTTTATGATATTATTTTTAAATGACATACGCAATTAATAATGATAATACTAAGTGATGTACTTTAACAATAATTACACGCCACACGGCAGAATGTGATGATACTATTGACAAATCTAAGACCATATAATGTACCATATTCTGACAAATAAATGATATTTGGAAGCGCTTAGTGCGAATTGGTGGAATGGCAACTAGATATGGATGGTAATTAGCAGTACGTCTGAATGTCCGATGGTAGAAGGGGGCATCTCCACGCCAGTGTCCACAAGTAGCCATATGCTTAATAAACCCGACTTCTCAAAGCAACGGAGACGACGACAACAAATGTCATCGCGGACGTGCACACAGACCCCAAGAGAGTAACCCGGGTAGTTGAGGTACGCCACGTCCAACGGGGTTGCTATCTTCGTCTCCGTTAGAAAAAAACAGGTGCGGCTTCTCGGTCTCAAGATGGTGATGGACCGGATCGAGATTAGAGTGCACCCCCTGGTGTCTTTCTGATGATATCTTTTGTCATAATTGTTAGAGTAGTTCAGGAAAAAGGCGAACTGACGAGGCGCTGCTCAGTGAACCAAGTGGAACACTAGAGCTAACCCAACCTGTGGGGAACTCATTTGGAAACTGCGGGGACGCCCGAACCCTCTCGAATATCCGCCACCGGGTCCTCCCATCCAGTCGCCGGCTGGAACATACCGGGTTTTTTTGCGAGTTAGCGGGGCAGCCTTTGGCACGCGGCTGGCGTGCTACTTGGGCCGCCTACTGACTGCGGTCGGTCAACGGCTGGCACCGTGCTGCGGATCCCGCTACCCTCCAAAATGACTTTTCCGGTTGTGCCCAGACGTTTTGCCCAGAGACCAAGACCGGTTCTGAACAGTGCAACTGACAACCTCCTTCTCCCCCAAAGGCACTGGCAATCCCACACACCAATGGAATGCAGCAAGCTGCTTGGCGCCGGACTCAGGTAGAATGGTGGTCGCGAGCCAGGCGGCCCCTTGCTGAGCCTACCACCGCTTAAGTGGGATCGTTCACAGGCAAGCCTGTGGTGCCGTTCCCCGGGGTGGACCGCTAGGAGGTAGATAAATATGATTATTATGATTAACTGCTTCGATTAGTTTTAATAATAGTTAATATTTCTCTATAGGACAGCGTGTTAGTTGAATGTATCAGCTTTTTTTTTAAACAGGTGTTAGCTATAGCTCGAAACTAAACAGTCAAGCTACTGTTTTACGACACTAGTTTCATAATGTAAGCCCCGCTTTAACTTACGATTTCCGTGTATTCTCTGTCTACTGCCATCAAACAGTTGAAAGGTTATTATATGTAGGTCATATTTGTTTTGTAACCGGATTCTAATGGGAACATTTTCAGTATTTATTCGAACGTGAGAAAAATACGTCCTTGCTTGAGCTGTTATTAACGGCCCATTTTATTAGGCCGGATGCTCAGTTTACTTGAAGAAGATTCTTTTGTTTTGCCGTCAAATATATCATAATCACAATAGGAGACGTGACCTTATTATTATTTTTTGCTTTTGCTTTATTACGTTTTTTTATTTGATGGTGGATGGTTCCACTGTTTACATATCGGGTTCTATAAATGTTATTGGTATCGCATATGATCCGTTATAAACTCGTACCTATACTTATTCTTCAATTAATTTGACATTAACTGGCGAAATCCTATCTATCTGCTTTATCAGATAAAACGTGGGTGTTCCTAAACCTTTGGGAAACCATGGCGTAATGTTATGTTAATTTGAATTTCCCAATACCCACGCTTCTAACTCTTCAATGACGAAGCACGAAAATCTTGCCATTTCTCTCATAAATATTTATGCATGAGGTTGTTTAGGAATTAATGTACAAAATCCCCGTAAAATTTGCTTCAAAATTACAATAAATAATTACAATCAATATTGTACTAATAAACTTTGCAAAACAAGCCCGATGGAATTTCCCATCAACCAAAATGACGAACTTCTATACAAACTTTCATTTCGTTTAAACCCCATTTTTTTTAACAATCCTTTTTTATTGCTCACTTTCATTTTTGAAGCTACGCTTGTGCAAAATTGCATATAGGCAATGCATTTTCTGTCAGCGAATAAATGATTTCAAACTTGAAACTTATATTTAATCATAATGAGCTAAGCTTCTCGTATCATTATTATGGTGCTAAGAGCTAGGTATCATACATACATGGTCGTTTAACGCACCCTCTTCCTTTAGATTTCCTTTAACTCCTCAAGTTTCATTCGTGAAGTTCTTTCTACAAAAAGTCTGTTGAAAATATCCTTCAATATTAACTTAAAAATGTTCCTTCTTTTTGACATCACGCTACATTTGCAGTTCAAACAACGCTGTACGAACACGGACTCTTTCGGGAAATTGTTTGTTTCAAAGTTGTCTAGTGTATTCTTTTGAAAAAGGCCAATAAGTTTTATAGTACAGTAACTTCATAGTTTCAGGTCCTTCAGTTTATGACTACATTTATATGAACTAAACTTGGTCTAGATTCGTCGTGTATAAAACTGGTTTTAATGGGTTTGATATTATGTCATCTTAATTAAAACAAGTTTTTTTTCCATGTTTAAAGAAATATTTCTCAACCAGAGGAATAGAGGAAACACGACAATCCATTACATAACTTAATTGAACTAGCCTATCTCACTCTCTTCTCTCTATATTCCACATCTAAGGAGATATATAATAGGCAGTGCCGGGTTAAACCAGCGCGGGGCCTGTTGCAAACTCTACTAAGGCCCTAAAGTTTAGGAGTAAAACAACAAAACAGTACTTTGACGGTTACTTTGTCGACTTATGCAGAAAACCAATAATTAACTAAGAGTAACTAAGCTGCAAAAGCGAGCAAAGGGAGCTCGAAGTTTTTAAGCACCCTGTCTCGGAGAGGATATTTTTCTTTTGACAAAATGAATACAGAAAACGCCGTTGCTTTGTTGACTTATGCAGGCAACATATTATTATGCTTGCAAATTTATAGCATTCATAGTCTTATATAATATTCCATTGGTCCTAGCAGTGGTGTACGTAGGACTATGTCTTTTTTTTCTGTACTTCCAAGCGCGGGTCCTGTAGCAATTGCAACATCTGTACGTGGCTAGTCCGGCCCTGAAAATAAGTAGTCGCTACCTACAGTAAATGACATATTCATAACACCTACACGGTACCTAGTAGGTGATGTGACGTAGTTCATGCCCCTACCATAATCCCCCTGTCAACGTCTCACGACTCCCACAGGATGCGACAGGGTAGTGAATAGTTTTCCTTCTTTCGTAGTTGAGACCGCACGCGACTATAAATCTTGTGAAACTTTCAGATGAAAATGCATTGCAAAGTTATCGACGACCTCTATATGGGATGGTATGTCTATGTTAGTACAGTCAAAGAATTGTGCTTGCATTTACTACAAAATACGCTTTGGCAACATTAAGAAAGAGAATACATTTTGAAGGTTTTGTATTATTATTATTATGAAATGGGTTTACGGATGGTAAATAAACCATTCAATATTTTTTTTAATAATTGTTAGATCAACAAATAAAACTTCTAATAAGGTTTTCTGGCAAAAAAATGCCAGTGACAATTATTGCAACACACGTCTTAACATCTGAACGCGATCAGCGCATTTGAGAGCTGTCCGACTCATTATTTCTATGGAATATTGACACTGACAGCTCTTGAACGCGTTTTAGATTTGCTGAACGCGTTCAGTAACGTTGCTGAATTCGGCACTTATGGTGTGCTCATTGATCACAGTTCCAATTTCAAAAATGTGAATTTTCCTCTCATCTTTTTTTAAAAGGATTTCAAAGGTAACATATTGTCGCGTCGAGGGAATCAAATGTGTAGGAAATTTGTTCGTCCTATATATAATAATAATACTATAATAATTGCTTTATTTTCAGAAAACTAAGGCCCATAGACAAATTACACAAAATAATCTTAAACAATCCATAATACAAAAATATCACTATTAAATCTATTTACTACGTTGGGTTGGCGACGTATTGTGCTGAGTCGTGTACCACCACTGTGCGTGCAATCAGCAACACATGATTGGTGACTACCTATTTGACATTGACAGCGGCTATATATCGTAGCAGTAAGGGTGGTTTCTGTACTGCAAGAGTTATCACTGATTTGCGGCTGACTGTACCTACGTCAATAGTCTGTTGTAAATAAAATGTATTTAACACATAAAATGTACTAAAACGTTGTAGTATCGCGTAAAGTAATAATATCGCGGGCGGATTTATTCGCGAACTGGATTTTCAATTCTCGGCGCTAAGCAGTGCGTTGAGAAACCAGTGATCGAAAAAATTCACCGCGATATTTAAATGTCCGTGCGAACGTGGATAATGTTAACACAGTAATGTTTTGTATAACACAAGCTTTTGAGCTAAGTCTTTCATTACTGCTATGTTGCTAAATTGGAGCGCACAACTGGAAACTACACGATTGAATATATTTTATGTTGTACCTTGTTCCTAGTTACCTAGCGATGCAGAGTGATAATCCACATCTGAAACAATTCCCTTAAGGCTCCCGCAAATAGCCGCGACGCTACAGCGCGACACAAAGGCACCTCGCGTCGCGCTACGAGCGGTGCCTTTGTGTCGCGTTGTCGCGTCGCTCCTTAGTGTACTAGCCGTTATTCAGCCCTTCCTGGTTGATTCAAAATAAATTACTCTGTAATAAAGCATGTTACAGTGTGCGTGGTTTGCTGTTGGATCCTAATGATGTAAAGGTCTTGCGACAGTGTTTCCGTCCACAGGGACGTAAAAACACATTCATAAAGGTTACAGAATTAAGGCTCCCTCAAACAGGCTCGACGTCACAGCTCGACAAAGGCGGTTGGTTGGTTGCGGGAGCCTATAAAAGTGTTACATTTTGAATTGATAACAGAATCAAATATGTACCTAACATTTATAAATGTGTTTTTCAATGTGTAAACCTTAATACTTTCAAAGTGTAATGGTAATATATTTGTAACCGATACAAAAGTGTTAATAGGTGTTAACAGGGAAACGCTGCTTTGCCAAAACAGTCTCAATCCCGATTGTATTTATTTGTAGGCTATTTTAGCAACGCCGCGTCTCTCTGTCACATTTAAAAGGTAACACATTGATACTGTAACATTATTGTATCTGTTACATTTATAAAGGTTTTTGTTGTAAAACCGTTTAAAAACAGTGTTAAAAACACTTATTACGGGATACAGTTTGAGTCCCTGTCCGTCTGTCGCCCAGCAAGTCGCGTCGCGGTGACTCGTGTCATGCTCTAAATAACTCCTTTCTGTTTCTGTTTTCTCCGGCGCTGTCGCTGTCGCAAAACGCGTGTCGCTTTAGCGTATAGCTTATGGCCAAGAGGTTAAGGTGACCAGGAGGCGTGGCAAAAACAGCCGACATCGAGTTACGACCGCCGCGCCGTGCTAACAATTTCGTACTAAGTGCTTTTTTCCCTGTTTGAAACTTTAACGGAAACATCGCTTGGGAATAGAAAAATGGACTTTGTTATTGTTACATTATTGCCAATTGGTTTCAAGTACTAAATAAATAAAAATAAGTTATGTATTTCTGTGGGATCTATTGATATATGATTCGGAAAAAAAAAACACGAAGAGTTTTAAGATTTTTATACCCCACTCTCGGAAAAGAACGTACTAAATTCTGAAAGCGTTTTATCGTATAAATTCAAAAATAAAAGGAGGATCTTAAAATGCCTACGCTGTACAGTGGTATTAATACAACTAATTGTCACATTTTATCCTATTAGTCAGCTTATAGTAGATATAATGCACCAAGGGGATAGAACAGTGACTTATGTCGCGGGCGCCGTATTGAATCCCTAGCGTAACGAAGGAGGTTTGAGTTAAGACATGAGTGAATCTTGAATGCAGCGAGGGATTCAAGCTCGCCCAAGACAAAGACATGTTTGTCCCCGAGGAGGATACTCTAACTTTCGCACCTACTGCGAGGTAATAAGAACCAATTCTATTATCGTATTAGTAGTTTCTGAAACTGTTAATCACCGGAGAGTACCTAGTAATGTGCAGTTTAATAAACTATGTACCCGATTACGTGATAGCAAAGACAGGTTTATGTTTTTCATGCGTACGTATGTATGTATCTTTGTATGTGAAAATCTGTATACCCTCGAAGTATCCTAAAGACCGGATGAATTTGATTAAATGAGGTGTCTATCGACTAGTCTGGGTGGCGCATAGGTTAAGTATAGGCTAAGTTTTATTTTGTTAAATCAAAATATCGGATTTTAGACGTCAAAAAGAAATGTCTTGAAAAACAAAACTGTACCATGACTATGTGGGGCATCAAAATAAAGAGCTTAAAGAGACGTTTCCGAAAAAATAACACACTGAAAATATTAAAATATGACAAAATCAACAAACCCGACTGTAACTGAGATAATGTCTTGCTAACAAATTGCACAGGCATAATCAAGTAGCCAGGATTTGTACACTTAGAAAAACATACACGAGCACACAATAATTAAATTGCTATTGTACAATAGAGTCACTTAAATGGCGAACTCCTAAATTAGGCCAAAAGCCTGTGTTTAAGGAGCCAAAGTTCCTCCAGGTATAGTGGCATACAGCTGGTATTGTCATGCAAGTACATATAGAAACAACAACGTAATTTAAACAACCAATGCCTTATTTTAAATACAGTATTAGTTCAATTAGGAGATAATTGTAAAAAGATTCTCAGTTTCGTCATACATTAACTTCTGCAACCAATTTGTAAGTTTGATTTTAACTTCGTGTTTAGACAAGGAGTATAGGGAGTTAAGTTTATTTATTGTATTATACAGTCGAGAGCTAGTCGTCTGGCAAATTTTGAACGGCATTGGACTATATCGCACACGGGAGTGCCCTATCGGACCCCGTCATTTTGTGCTGACATCTTTTTGAAGCGCGCGTGGAACACGACTCGCCGTCGACCCGGGCCTGGTCCCTGGACCGGACCCTGGACCCGGACGGCGAGCTACCCATGGCTCGCCGTCCGCAAGCCCGCGCCTAGGGTGGCCGGGAATCTACTTGCAATTCCCGACGCCCAGTGCGTCTCCTGCGGCGACTAGGGGCGTGAGGGCGCAAGGCTCTCTCCGTCACGCGCTCCGCCGTTTGCTGAGTTTGCGCTTTTGCAGCTTTTCAAAATCTAGATGTGGTGTAGAGTGTTTCCGCAGGACAGCGCGGGGCACAAAAAGCTGTCTCACAGTCAATACTTTGGATTCTAAATATTGATTGTGACTGGAATCGTTTACTATATGCCATTTTCACTCAATTAATAACTCAGTGCCATCTGAGTGCTGTAAAACTAAAATGTAGTTAAATTGTGTAACTTTAGTCTTTTACTTTATTTGTGCTCATTGTTTAGTACTGTACCTGATGAATGATTCAAGTGTAAATACCTGATGAATGATTCAAGTGTAAATACCTGATGAATGATTCAAGTGTAAATACCTGATGAATGTTTCTGATCATAGTTTGAATTATTAGTGGTAAAAATTATGTGTGGTTATTGCACCCTGTACAATAAATTGTTAAGGAATATTTAAACTTTAATATCTTTTAAAATACTGAAAATGCAGGATGCTTGAGTACACCAATATTTAGTAGAACTTTCCACTGAATATCAATGCTAACTTTATCCGATTTGATCAACTGCTTTAGTAGCTACGTACTATATCTAAGTAGCTACCAAAGCATAATTAACTTATTTTTTCTAGAGACCGTCATAACTGACGAGCCACATGTAATGTGTTGTATGACCGAAGTTATATGGTTTTTTCGTTTAATTTTATACTACAAATTAGAACAAATTAACTACTAAATGATACTAAAACCTGTTTTAATTGACTGATAGCTTTTTGAAAAACAGCTCGTTGAAATTTTAGATTTTTTAAGACCTATCAAAGCATTCTAGCTTTCTCAAATTCAGCCTTACGATACCCATTTGTACAGATTACGCATAGCGGTATAAAGCGTACCAAATATTCAGAAATAGCCATCGGCTAGTTTTTGTGTTATAAGGGGGCTCATCAATCCAGACGTCTGAGTTGAGGAGCCACCTTAAAAGTCCTGTAACTTTTTACGGGTTTTACTACAAATTCCAGGAGGCCTATAAAAGCTTATAATTTACCACTAAATATCGGTAGTATCTGCATTTAAATATGAGATATGGCTCCTCAATCCGTAAGGACACAATTAAATTATCACGGATGGGTTTAAATAGCTTTGATTTGGCTTTGATGAGTTTTTTGGCTTAAATAAATTGTTCGATTTGCAGCTGGATAATTGATATTCGCAAAGTAGGTAATGTAATTATTACTAACTAAACTCTGAATTGTTTAGCGGTGAGCTCTGGAAACATTTAAAAAGCTAAAGTATTGTAAAATTATGGTAAGGATACAGGGTGAAAGAGACTTTCGACCTATGCCTTACGGGACGTAATGGTGCGACCCATTTGCAACAATTAAGCACCCCATATAGCCACGTCGAAAATTCAGGGTATTCGAGATAACCCAATTTTTTATGTATTTTAAAAATTGCTCAGAATTCGTCACAAAAAAATTGTTTTTTCTAAACTCTCAAATTTAATGTCCTTCATTGCTATTCCATTGAGTACCTAGTACATTAACAAATCTTTTGATGTAACCAAATTTCTAAAAGATCAAATAGTTATGATAACTGAAGAAGTTTTATAACCATTTTGAAAAATCGTCTACGTACATGAACTTTTACGTAAGTTATAGAAAATCAAAATAAACAATGGTATTAAGCGTACAAATTACGGGGAATACATATTCATTTTATCAGCTAACTAACGAGGTGGAAAAGAGTTGCCGATGAAACAGTCGACAAATCAGACAAAAGTTGAATTAGCAAGTTGTTCAAAAATGCTGTGAGAATCGAATTAATTACCTGATTTAGGCCATCACATTACTCTAATACACGGATCCAATTGGTCGTTTTTACTTCTATCTCGTTAGATAGCTGATTAAATTCAATACAATGAAATACAACAATGAAGGCCATTCCATTAAAGAGCTTAGAGAAAAGTGATATTTAGTGACGAATTCTGGGATATTTTCAAAAATACATAAAACAGGATTTTCTCGAATCCCATGAATTTTTGCATAGGCTTTATGGGGTGCCTAACTGTTGCAAATGGGTCACACTATCACGTCCTGTCAGGAATAGGTCGCATTAATTCAGCAATTTTTACATCCCTGGCCTATTGGGTCGATAAATATTTATTTCTTTCACTATTTTTATACATTCTATGAACGTAACTTGTAGCGAAATCAGTGCCATTAGATAATTATATCCTTCCATTGTCTTCATCAAGTATTCGGGGTTACAAACACCGTACTTACATAGTTGATACACCTTGTATGGACCTATGTATAGGCAGGGGATTGTATCTAGACAAGCGTATCGATACACGTACAGTAAGGGGATGAATAGATCGAGCAATTTTCAAACGGTAAATATTTAATTGAACCTCTGAAAACTTATTGACCTTCTAATGATGAACGCTTTTTAATAAATGAGCTTTTTTATTACTTTTTGGCCTTTTCTCGCATTTGATGGTTGTAAGTATGCTAGGATTCACCGACCAAACTAGTTTATTTGAAGCCACAGAATTATTTGAAGTTTACAAAAAAGTGTGTGTGTTCATTAATGTTTTTAATAAAGCAAAATGGGAATTATTTAAGATTCGATGAAATAATTTCACTTTCGATGCTTGTTCGATGATGTTTCAAAAGTTATCATGTTGCCGCGGCTAATTTCACCGCGGCAACATGATAACTTTTGAAACAGTTAAACAAAAACATCGATTTATGTCTATTGAAACTAAGGTAAATATCGAACGTCTGATGCAATTATTGTATAAGGATTTTTTTTTGTTACAAATACTCTTTAATAGTAGATTATTGCATCGAGCACAAAGTAATTTATCACGGATAAATTACTTAAGGCGAGGTGCATAATCTGCTTTTCTTTCAACTATTACCCTATAGGAATAGTAGATAAAAGAAACTCATATCAAACAGTTAAAATAGAAGTTTAATTATTGAAATTAAAAGTTATACTTGAGCAATTATTAAATGTAAGGTTAAGAGTTTTGTTGGGAAAAGAACATCGGCCAAATTTGTATAGACGCTGGACCTGACTTTTATTTTGAGTGTCCAGAAACCAATTATAGTGAGATTGGATTGTTTTTATGTAGTTATCACCATACTGTTCGAAAATATAGTCTAAATGGCCAAGATATTTTAATAATGGAAAAAATATATTTGAGGTTAGAATCACTAAATAAGTCGATTTAATGCTAGGCAGACGACATACAGTTTCAGTATTTTAGCGATAAGCGAAGAGTGTAATTAGCGATCTCATTTCGTACTTGTTTATTTATTTCGATTTCGTTCAGATCAATCAAAACGCACTAATAGCCACAGAGAAAAAAAAGGGCTTTTTAAAGCTTTTTAATGCCCACCATGACTGATTTCAATTCTGACTGAACAGAGATTTAGTCGCAGATACAGTCTTTAGTCTGCATTGTCACTGGGTAAACGAATGAAAAAAGGGTGTCAAATAATTAATCATTATCGCGCGTCGATGACATTTAATGTACGTGCTCCGTTGTACGCAATTGAACAAAACATGGTTTCTATGAACTTTTATTTTTTATGACAAGAATCCAATTCATAATGTAAACTTGTTGTTTTGATTCATTTTTATTTTTAGAATTTAATTACATGAATAACTTTTAATAAAAACGTGAATAGTAATAATCTTTGAGTACTAGGTCATTTCATAAGCCAAACGAATCGTCAATAGGGTGCGTTTTGAACATGCTATTCTAAAAAATTCAAAGAAATTACTTAAACAAGAAAAAATGTATATCTTTTTTTTCTGGCTTCATAATGAGATATTTCTTATTTTTTATGAGTATTTGAAAAATAACGGATTTTTTTATATATATGGCATAACGGGACGCCACAGACTCATCGTCAGGTACGATTTGGCCATCCTCCTTTATATTTAAATTTGGAACAAGTAGGATAGAAACGAATAATACGTACGTAAAAAAAAGTATTGATATCGGCTGGCTGAATAGAGCTAATCCATTGAGATTGGCACCTTTTGGTGCGATTAAAAAAAAACTGCAATAATGAAATTTCATACATTTTTGTTGCTCTTAGAGCATTAAAGACTCGCTTTGTACTGAGTTTTTAGTGTGATTGTGATGAAATTAAAGCATAGTTGGAAGTAAAAGTATTTTTTAATGGTCCAACCATTTCATTAAAGATGATAAAGAGGTATTAGGAAGGGAGGAAGGGTGTTGTGTCTGGTGGGCAAGCTGCGCGCACTGCTAGTTGCGCGGTAAACACTGCTTGCGCTATGCAGGATTTTGCATGAAGTCGGTGTGATGTGCATGTGACATTGTAGATCGGCGCCACATCGTCATCTGTGACGGTTCTTTCAATGTTAAAATAACTTAATCAATTAAATTTCTTGTTTTAGCTTTCAATATTTATTTGTAATTTCGTCCAGAGTTCCAAAACAGTTTGCCAAACTACATAAGGTATATCATTTATTTTGTAAACTAACCGTATACTCACCGCATATCCACCTCCAAAACGTATTTTTCATTATGAATGCTGGCAAAGTTTAGTTTGTAATAAGTGCAAGCAAATACAGGACTTCGATAGATATTGTTTATCGCGAACATGGTGTCGAGTATTCTCTCCCCAAGGTCTTTCCGAAATACAAATAATCGATGATCATTCATGCGGGTATTATGAAAAATCCCTTGGAGAGAGGCTTCAAAAAAATATTTTGGACCACTGTAAATAAGCCACTCCGTATTTATTAATTATTCACGATAAAACATGAGTAAAGGATCGATCACCGTACTACATAGATATTGTAACAGCAGTATCGATAGTCGATAATACAGAACTCTAAAAGACATAGTGCTAGGAGGATGTAAGACAGTAATATGGAGTTTCGTTTTCGGAGAAGCTGAGTACCTAATGCTACGTTGCTAAATCGTCGTTTGGAAAGATTACGACTCCTCAGTAACTATATTATGAAATAATTTTTTGTATAGTACCTACTTGCCTGATTCAGAAGGCAGTACTATTACTGATGCTAGCATATCAGTAATAAAGATGCGTTTAGCATGTAGCGGACTTGCGTGTAATATATTTTAGAGTGCCTGGTTTTAACACATATTATACTTTTTTATCGGGGTAGTACGTGGATTGCATAATAACAGTATTCTAATCACGACACATTAAGCACAATTTCTGAGCAGTAACGTGACAAAAGGTACTAGGCTTGCATGAATTCACGATGCTATTTCAGTCATTAGTATTATCCTACTGCTAAATTTTGGATTCAATTTGGCACAAGTTTATTATTATCTGGATTAACACATTACGATACTTTTTTATCCCGGCAGTATGTTCCCGTAGTATAATTTTCTAACTCCATGCAGGCGAAGCCGAGAGCAATAAAAAGCTAGTAATCTAATAGAGCGAAGGGTGAAGAGTTCGCTTGTGTGAACGCGCTAATGTTTAAAACTGTCAGTCGGATTTCCAAAATCCTTTAACATTTAATAGCTCAATTCTTGAGGAAGTTTATACGGTTAAATATTTAATATGACACTAGGACCCTTAGACCCTTCGACCAAAAAAATTACCCACACACACTAACTTCATTCTTTTACTCCGTGCCTAACTTCAGATATACTCAATGTATGTGCCTCTTGTGTGAATCCACCCCACTTATCCTACCAAAATACCCATGAATATAAACGAAGAACGAACCACTTATGCTACGAGACAAACACTGAAATATCCGGCATTTTCAATAGTTTATTGTTTGTTAAGGCCTTACCTTGAAAATAAATAGTAGTATGATGGGCGTGGCTTATTTCCCCCGCATTGGGGAGTGGTTCCGTCTTCCTCGGTCAGCCGCCACGTCGCCGCCACAAACTTATCTGAACTCGTGACCACAAGTGGAACTAACGAAACCAATGACCGGAGTTTAAAGATGTTACATACTTAGCATGGGCTTTCGCTAAGCATTATTCTTGTCACTGTCGCACAACTGTCAAACTAAAATTGCTAGATAAAGACAAAAACATATCTAATAAAATGTGAGTCTGTGAAATTTTTGCACATAGCGAGCTGTGGATTAGACAAATAATATATGATTTTGACAGGCTGCATACATGATGTACATAGTCTGTCAAAATCATAACCCTCCTTTGGCTTTGTCGTTGTCCGGTAAGAACTCACCTTTTTATCACAATTCAAACGCGACTCCATTCCTTTTTTTTTGTTCTATCATTCGTTGTGGCAGTACTTGACATGTTAATTGCCGACCATATTTCAAACTTAGTAACGAATCATTTATTTTAGTTTTTTTTAGATAAACGATTATTTTAAGTTCTAGGTATAAAAAACAGACGTTCTTCTCTAGAAAATACAATGCTTACCTAATATTACTTTGGAAGGTGAGCATACCTATATTGTTGCTGGTAATGCATTGAAGGTTGTGAATTCGACTTAGTACTATCATCAACTTATGTCTATAAAATTAATGTAAAATAAGTTCATTGATTGCCCTGTGCAGATACTCCTAAGTGCTAACGTTGCAGGTAAGTACTGTTCAGTTTTTTTAATTTTTATTTCTATGCATTTTAATAAATAACTTCAATGTCATCACGAAATAGTAATAAGCAAAGAATGTTATATTGTTCACAGTCACAAGAATACACACATACAGAGCCTAAATACCTATTCAACAGTATTTTTGCCTTGCTAAACAACTAACTTTATCTGAAAACAATGATTTAAAATACGTTAATTTACGTAATTGACATAGATTGATAAACCTCACCGGGCTGATTTTTTAACGAATGAGTGAAGACATTACTTTTAATAGGCACAAGACGGGATGGCGATAATGTGTGTGCGGTCGGAATAAAACAACGTATTTGCCAAAACTAGTAGACTAACCTACTACTGTCTTTTATAAACAAAAAGTATTATTCAAACTAAAACTGCTTTAAGTAAACTTTGATACGATTTGTCTGATGTTTTAAAGTAAACTCCATTGAATAACTCATAAGTGTTACGCCTTGACACACAAAAAAAAAACATAAACATAGCTAAAAGTTTTTTTTTTTTTGTATCAAGAAAATTTCATTGTATTGTTGTGCATTCCTTGTATAGGATGCTATGCCATAAAGTCAAAAAACATACACCAAAGTGTTAAATCTCTATTCCTTACGCTTAAAAGGTACACTTTATAAATATCATGCACTTTTACATATCACCTTAAAAGTAGCTACGTGTAAATATAAGGTTACTTGAAATTATGTCGATTAAGTCCCTGAGGGTGTTCTGAAGTACTATTTAATGATTTGTGAAATTCTTAATAAAAGGGAAGCAATACGATTTCCGGGTAACGGGTATTTTATTAATTGCTAAGGAAATTGCTTTTCATGAAACTATCAATTTATTCGTTTTGCTGTCATTAAAATTTGAATCGTTTCAACGTAGCTATGCCCAGGATCATTATGGTTTTATATAGCCTAAAATAAAGTAGTATTGTTTTTGGGTAATGTGAGACGAATCCATGAAGGTGTTATGTTATTTTTTTTTGTTTTATCAGAACTTCATTTTATTTTATGCATATTATTATATGTGTCTCTGTGTTTAATTACGGTAATTGGTTGTTAACTGTATTAATTAAAGTTAAATAAATAAATAAAAATCAATTCATACATTTTAGAGTTATACATATTAGCAGTGAGTTTTCTATTAGGTGGACTCCCGGCCTATTTATCAATTTATAAGATTTTATTTTTATGTTTTAAACGTTGCCCCACACTAGGAATTACTCAATACTCAATACTTTATTGCATTCCATATGTACTACATAGATGGTAAAAACTAAATAAAAGATCAATATGGACCCTGTCGGGCACAGCAAAACTCCTGTTACTCCTGTATCGTGGGTGCGTTCACAAACATGAAAACTCACATACACAAGACACCCAGACCCGGAACAACTATTTGTACGTCATTAATCTCATAATAATAAATTCATACACATCTCCACTCATGTGAAGGTTAAGTGACCAAATATTTTTATTTCTCGTTTCCCCGAAGAAATATTGACAGCATATAAATTACTATGTGCCCGTAGAGACGAAAGTAGTATAAATTATTCTTTGACAACTGACAGTTAGGTTGAGCCACCCACAAATGTAGGTCGTGTTTGAAGAAAGTAACTTTGCTGAAAAGCAATTTGGTATAGACTTCTTGTGTGTGCAGTCAGCTTTAAAAATATGTATTATGTCCCAGATGGATTGTCGAACCCGCTGTTTTACAAAACGACGTTTAGCGGTTTTACATAATTACTGATATTTAACACGTAATTTTACTAAAACATGTTGCATTATTCAATGCAGCAGGTCAACGATTAGAGGTTTTGTTATACAGAGTAAAATGAAACGTCAGATTTTAGTCAAAACTTTTGTCAACTGTGTGTTTTATCAACAATAAGAAACAGAAATAAGTAAAACTATTAATATGAGTTAAAATTACCCCAACTCAAGTGAAAACAGTGATTTTAACGACAATTTGAATATAAAGATATCAGAGTTATATGGAAGTCAGAAAAATACAAAATAACTGCAAAAACTAGGAAGTAGTGCTCACCGGCTGCTGCCGCGGCATCGCTCGCGCGAGGTTGGTTACAGTTCTTACCTAACCTAAACCAATTGGTTAGGGTGCCTTAGCTTAGTTACTGCGTTTGGTATTAGAAGGCACACCTAAAGCTTATTGTGACTGCAGATTAGCCATTCTGAATTACGTCTAAACGTTGGTAGCAGTTTTGTTAAACGTTATACAATGGAAATCCATCTAAACGTTGTTGAGTTGTTTTACATAACGGAGCTATTTTGTAAAACAACTAGCGGTTTTGTAAACAGTAAACAGCGCATTCAACAATCCATTTGCGACATAAACATTTTACATAAGTGCTACTTTAATTGTAGGTATATACAATGTTTGTTATTTGGACTAATATGTAGCCACAAAACATGTTACACATTAGGTACTTAATTGTAGCTACACATTGATACAGTATTATGGAACAAAAATTGTCGTGTCAACAATATAAATACTTGTCGATATAAAGGTACATCTTTTTCCCGCCTCTTGGATGCAATGAACCTCCTACATGCAGGAGTTTCGTGTCAGGTTGCTGTTATGAGTTTTACTGTTGTTACCTAAATATCTATATTATTAAGCAAAGAAGACATTGCCTTGATATACGTGGGACAATCAGAAAGTTTTGTGGAAATAAAATAAATGTTCTTTAGGTATTTTTTTCCAATCTTTTCAAAATACTCTCTACTAGCCTCTATACAAAGATTCATGCGTCTGAATCAGTTTTCGACACACTTTTTCCAGTCTACCGTGAAAACCTCGTTTACAGCCTGCTCGAACGCTGACAGCGCATCTTCTGGCGACGAATATTGTATGCCTTTGAGCAGATTTTTTATTTTCGGGAATAAAAAGAAGTCCCACGGTGCTAGTCAGGGCTGTAAGGAGGGTGACCCAGGAGTTTGACCGGCTTGCTGTCCAGGAAGTCCCTCGTTTTGAGCGTGGTGTGTGAAGGTGCGTTGTCGTGGTGGAGCAGTAGCCTGCGGAGCCCTGTGTTTGGTCACTGGTTGCTCACAACAGAGAAAACTTCTGCCGAGCATTTGGTAGCATACCATTCAGTGTTGATGCTACTTTGGTTCCGTAACGGAATTGTAACCTAGTAGCCAGTCAAATTAAAAAAGGTCGCGTTCAGAAGCTTTCCCCCGCTTCACGCCTCAATTTGGTAGGCGTCGATTCGTTTGAAACATCCAGACGACACCACCCACTTCCTCACCTTCCATTCCACACGGGCCTGCTTCTGTGCATCGGTGAGGTTGTACGGCACCCACCATGAAACTATCTTTCTCACGCGAAGATGCACGTGTCGAATTTCGTGAAGGCTTACCGATCCAACCTGCAGTATGCGCTGAATCTCTAGATACGTAAATTCTTCCGTAACAGCCGTCAAAGGGCGACCACTTCTTTTTTCATCTCCCAAAGTTAGTCGACCGCGACGAGCGGTACACGTTTGCTTTAGAAGGGCCTTCTACCATGAATGCCAGTAGAATTCTATCGTACGTTTCGTCCGGTTTCAGGCGACCTTTGAAATCGTAAAAAATCATAGCGCGAAAATGTTCCCGGCGCAGATCCATTTTTTAATGAGACACGATAATTTAAATGAGCTCGCTAACAATATGGAGGGAAGTTTTGAAATTGGAACGTACCTATTTCATCACCGAAGCCCAGCCAACAATAACATAATAAACAAGAACGTTTATGTTTTGGAATAGTTTATCCTATATCCGTGATTATTTAGTTATAAAAATTAAGGTTTAGTTTCAATCTTCTTTTCTTAAAGAAATTAATTCTTAAGCTATCCTCAATGTGCAAAGTCACATAAAATGTGAAATACTTAATGTGAACAAACTGCCCTACATAACCACTTATTAAAATCACTTATTTTGGAAATTCATGACCGAAGAGAATTGTGAAATAAATTGTGAAATAAATCTACTTATGAAATTTTTGAACATTTCACATGTCCATATAAAACTAATTGCTTCTAAGTTCCTTGACATGAGTATTGCACATCCTATTTGGCTGAGGAAGTTATTATAAATAATAGGAGTAGTTTGTTATCTTTATGTATAATATTATAACAAATAAATACGTTTTTATTTTTGGTATCACTAGTAACGCATTTTTAAAAAAAATTCTGAACCCGTTATTGCAATAACAACTAAAATAACATAACTAAACTGCATTTTTAGAAATATTATTAGTATTGCAAACCAAAATAAAACATTGGCAATAAAATTGTGCTGCATCGTATGAGATCAGAACCTTAGCCGGCTGCTTCTTAGTCCAACGCTTGGCACCTGCTGCTACTAGCTAATATTAGGTTAGGTCGAATTTTAGCAACGCTCTAAACTGGCCAGGTCACGCGCATGATGCATGTGTAACAAAAGACGAAATCGACGGCATTATATTTTTGTTAGTGTGTGCCGTGCAAAACTGCGATCTTTGAGGTGTGTCGTTTAAACACATACAGTCGTACCGCGAGTTCAGAGCAATACGACTCTTAACGTGCCTATCGACTTTTGAACGCTTACTGTACATGCACTTTGACACCAGTAAAAAAAAACAATGGCCTTAAGCGTACAAATAACGGGGAATACATATTTATTTTATCAGCGAACTAACGAGGTGGAAAAGAGGTGCCGATGAAACAGTCGACAAAGACAAAAGTTGAATAAGCGAATTGTTCAAATATTAAAAAATGCTGTGAGAAGCGAACTAATTGGCTTGGAACTGGCTTGAAAGGTGAATGCATCCCTATATACGTCGCTGGTCGTCTTCCAGCAACTGCCAGAAAATTTTCTTTGAGGCAAGTAAATTTGCGAAAAGTAATGGAGGCCAATACTGCTGGACGGCAAATGGAAGTTTTTTTATTCGCAAGAGAGAAGGCGAAAAACCGGTTCTTATAATCTCTAAATCCAGCTTTCAAAACATACTGCATAAGAATAACTAATAGGTAATAATATGTCAACTGTTCGCGTATCATTTGCCTCTATAATATTATGTAAGCATAATCCTGTTTGTTATTTTTAAACTTTTTTATCTTCTCTGCACAGTCACATTCATACACTTACAAAAACTAAATACAAGACACAACTATAAAATGCACCAAAAAACTATACAACACACTCACGTACATTCAAAACACTCACATGTCGCAAAGTTTATTAATTTTAGGAAAATGTTGTTATCAAACGATACAGTATGGTGTGAGAAGACAATATCGAACATATTGCTTATCCCGGGTTATTTTAGAGAATAATAATGAGCAGTTCTGTAATGCCCTCAAGCTAAATATATAATAATATATGAGACTTAACGTAAAATCTGTAAGTGCACGTAAAAATAAAAATAAAATGCACAACGTAAATGATGTAATAATAGCTTGGAAACATATGGGTTCCACGAATCCTTTAGTTGTCTCCCTGATAAATGCCAACAGATTTTGGGAAACCCCAATAAAACAACAAATGTGCTGCATCTAAATATTCGTAGTATTGGTAAGAATTTTAATAGCGTACTTGTGTTATTATCTGCCTTAAAAATCAAGTGTGAAGTGATAATTTTCTCGGAATGTTGGCTGAAAAAAATACCAAGATTCCATTTCTGCAGGGATATTCGGCCTATTCGTCTACAAACAGCCTCAATAAAACGATGGTCTAGTTATCTACGTTCTTTCAGATTTACAGCATGACATGGCTGAGACCGAGTTCACACAACTCACTGTTATCGTAATTTTTGCCGTATACAGGCCGCCATCCTTTCGCAGAATAGACAACTTTCTGAACAGTCTCATACTATACACATACTGTACTAGCTTCGGTATACTCGCATAAAAACATATTTCTGGTGGGAGACATGAATATTAACGTTAGCTCAACTAATAATGCTCCAAATTTTTACGAATACAGGAATTTGACTGCATCACACGGACTATTACCTGCCTTTACTCTCCCTACCAGAGAAAAAAGTTGCCTCGATCATGTCATGATTAAAATGTTGATCGGTAGTATCATTTATTCTGGACTGTCACTTTACCGACCATGCCCTTGTATTCGTTTGTATTAAAGACGTAACAAAACAACAAACGACTAAAGTTATCTCGAAAGTAGATCTACTTGGAGTTGTTGCTGAGATTTTAAAAACCGATTTCAGTTCCATCTTGTCGACTAGCAATCCAAATTGAGCTACTGAATTTCTTATTAATACAATCGTTTCTATTATACATAAAAATACCATCACTAGGTGCATTCCTGCTAGGATGAGAATAATCAAGCCCTGGATCACTCCTGCAGGCTTAGCACGAGCGCCCTAGAGAAGCGTATTGTCGACGGAAGAGTAGACAAAAATGGCGTTTCTGTGTAGACAATAGAAAGTTTTCTACTGTCTACACAGAAACGAAACGCAATTGTACGGTAAAAATGGGTAGTTATACACATCACTAGCAACTAACCCGTTGCTATGGAAAATCACTGTCTATAAAGCAACCTGAGTCTAAGTGTGTCCTCGTGCTCGCGAAAAAGAGATTTCGAGGAGCGTAGAAAGCGATTTCTATTCTACAGTAGAGGAGAAACAGAAAACGCCATGCTAAGCCTGCTGGACTACTAAGATGCATTAGGAATAGGGACAACATGCATAGAGACCACAAAAATACACAGGACAACAATCCTTTAAAATTAACCCACATACGTTATCGCAACTTTTGCAATCAGCTTTTACATAGCCTAAAAAACAATCATGAAAAAAGTGAATAGGCTAAATGACTATATTTTTATTTTGATCTCAAATAAATGTTTGTTTACTAATAGTGCAAAAAATATTATAATAAGTGAAAAAGCTTTAAAAACGACCAAGTTATAAACGTTTTACATTGCAACAACAACAACTGTTTTAAAACAGTTGTTGCACAAGGACAACACTATAATAGACGTGACGTCACGACTAAGTAACTTCATACTAGCGCCATTCATTGTCCGTCCGTACCGCGTGACAACGACGGGAATAATCCCCTCCAAAAACTTTTAAAGCGTGTAGCTTTTTCATATTTCCATCAATTTAACAGATTTTTTCGATTATTTAATTTTTTGTATGCCTTCTTTCAAATTACATATATTTTTCGAAGATTTTTGATATAAGTCATTATCACTATTGGTGAAGGCTAAAAATAATCCTAAAAACCTGGAACTTTATGAACACCATAATTAAGAAGTAGCGAATATGACATCATATTGAATGGAAAAAACTGGAATTTACTACTCAGACTGTTTTCCTAGGAATCTTGCTGGACGAGAAATTACAATGGGGACCACATATAACATCTCTTGCGGGGCGGCTAAGCTCGGCCCCTTATGCTATTAGAAAGCTAAGACAGTTAACAGATAAAGAAACCGCGCGTTTGTTCCATTTTAGCTATTTCCACAGCATTATGTTGTATGGCATTTTACTGTCGGTCGGGCTGCTGACATTGAATCCATTTTTATTTTGTAAAAGAGGGCTGTCAGAGCCATGTACAGTCTTCTTCGTCGCGAATTCTCAGGGAACTATTTAAAGGGATTCATATTATGACAGTACCTTGTCAATTCATTTATGAACATATTATGAATGTATGTTTTAAATACAATAAGTGATAGATATTTTAATACTAGAAATAAAGATGAAATAGGTCAACCATTTTTCAGATTAGCTAAAGTACATACATCATTTATGGGGTACTGTGTTAAATAATATAAAAAAATACGTTGTGATGATATATTGCAATTAAATGAAAGAAAAATTAAAATTCATATAAAAAAGAACACCCTGTAAATAAGCATATTACAAATTGGAGGATTATATACAAGATAGGAATGCTTGGAAACATGATGGTCCAGCTCCATAGAACAATCCAGACAAAATCATACTGTTTGCTAATTTAATCGTATAACTTATTATTTTTACTCAACTCACACACTGACTTATTCCTAGTTATTTTTTTAGGAAAATCATATACGTTTACTGTTTGTAAATATGTGAGCACCGTATCACGGGATTAATTTATATGTCTTTGCTTTATTTTAACTTTTTACCAATTGTGGTAAAGTATTTTTATTCTTGGTGCATAGCTTCACATATAGAAATATAATTAATTTATAAAAAATATTGTAAAACATTTTAAAAGAGTAACGGTGGAGTTTTTTCCCCTTCTTCTCCATACGAAACTAACTTTTGGAAGGGGCGCCTAGAATAAATTCTGTTTTTAATGTAAAATTTGACGTTCAAAAGTGCCTTTTTATGTGCCCATTTGAAATAAATACTTTGACTTTGAATTTAATATAAAAAAACTAGATCTTCTCATATGGAGTTATTGTCTTTGAATAACTTAGGCTGCAAACCTTCATTAAACATGGTCAACATTTATTTTGCTAATATTGGTAAAGAACTTGCATACAAATTTTGGTACGTTACATGATTCATATGTCAGGGACTACGCTCAGGTGAACTCATTTGTTCTTCTCCCTCCGGATCACGCGGAAGTTGAAAATATTAAATTTAGTCTTCGTTCCGATTCTGCCCCGGGTTGGGATGGAATCGGTTCACAGTTTTTAAAAATGAGCAGACAGACTCTTGTGCCCCTCGTTGCTCACATATGTGGTCTTTGTATCTGTGAGGGTGTTTTCTCGAAAATATTAAATGGAGCGGTCGTTCACCCTATCCACAAGGGAGGAGACAGAGGCAGTGACAACACCTACAGACCAATTTCAGTCCTTCCGGCATTGTCGAAGGTTCTTAAGAGGGTCCTGAACAATCGTCTTGTGTCTTTCCCTGACCAGAAAAACCAGTGTGAAATACCTTGGCGTGCTAATAGAAAACCTCATATCCTGGAATGCTCAGATTCGGGCATTGTCTGGCAAAGTTGGAAAACTAATTACCGTGTTTAAAAGCTTGCGGTACAGTGTTGACGCAGATACCTTACGCATGGTTTATTTCTCACTTTGCCAGTCAATATTAACATATGGCATAACAGTCTGGGGTGGTGCTTCAAAGACAAGTATGATACAGCTGGAGAGCTCGCAGGGCTCTCCAGCTCACACTATCGTTATAGTATGGCTCAATTGAACAAAGAATGTCAGGTCTTGATCGTGAGGCAGCTCTTTGTTCTTAACTGTACGTTGTGTAGACATGCTTCTTTACAGTTGGATCTCAATCGCTTGACAAAATGTAGGACCACGGACGTATGTCCCATAGAGAGGCGCAGAACAAAACTTGCACAACGTCATTTCAGAATCCTTGGCAGTCGTTTATACAATTTTGTGAACAAACAATGTAACATCTACACGTTCAATAAACTTGACTGTACAGGTAAGGTCCGTAAATGGATAATGACGCTTAAATATGACGAGGTTGAAAAACTTCTCGCTATGTAAGTTTCACCCAAACAGTACCCCGTCCGACACATCCTCGTATACACATATACCTACACAACATAAAACTAAGCAACACACAAACACACACACACCACACAACACACACACACAACGCAAACAACACACTATTTTTTATTTTTATTGTTTGTGTATAAAATCTTTATTTTCTGTCTATAGTACCTATAATGTGAACTTCCGATCGTCTGTTTTTTGTCTGACCGGTGTAAACTTGAGAGCCCTGTCACCCATTACACAAGTTTAATCTTAGCTTGGGTGTCAGAGATTTATAACTGTATGAACCTACAATTTATATGACAAAGGAATGAATGCAACATTTTTGCATTAATAAAAAGTACTGAAAAGTTAAATGACATTCACGATTGTGGATAAAGCAGCAGTTACCAATTTCGTTCACGAAATAATCGATTATGTTTTCATTGATTTTTTCATAAATAATATCACATCCGTAATGCTTGTTATATGATCTATTATAATATATATAGTGTTATGTTTTTACTTTTGATATTAAATGAACAAGTGAATTAACTTCAGTGGTGATTATGATTTGGTATTAAATTGTGATTCGAATAAAAATCGATATCTTCTAACAATAAATTCGTATGTCTCACACGCACACTCGTAAAAAAAATCTTTTTGTTCCCGCAACATGCGACGGAAGACGTCTTTGTCCTCGAAATAAGAACGCAATAAGTGCTGATGGGGTTTTATCATAATGAATCCAAAAATAAGAGGAACTTCATAAAACGACGGCTGCACAATTATTTTCTTCTTGGTTTATAATTAAGTACATAAACTAAAAGCCATAAGCATATTAAATACAAATAAAAATGCGTGGAAATTAGAGGTAACTTCGTAATGTATTACTATTGAGAAATATTTATTTCATTATGTTTCTCATAAGTTTGGAAATATCATGTACTTAGTCACTTATATTATTTTCTGTCACACGTCTTATCAGTATCATGAAAATTCTTATTTACGATGTGGATTTTTGCTTCCGGCCCGCTTTGAAGCAAGCTCATCAACATCCGACAGAAGGCGAGTTTGTCTAAAATATCAATAACATGGGTTTCCTCAGAATAAATTCTTCACTTTGCCACTTGCCTGGTTTCGAACTCGCATCTTACATTTTGAGAGCTCTCGCTTCTTGGGACATACATCGTGCGAATTGAGCACGTCGAGAAAATATGATCGAAGTCAAGTTTGTCCGGCGAGTATTCCTTCGCTGTAACTCATGATTATCCTACAATTTTGTTTTTTATATCGTCAGTGAATGTGTATATTTGAATGTTCGCATCTGTGTGAGTTTCATGAGTTTGGATGTTTGTCAGGTACTCAATACGCTTTACACCAATTGCATTGCAAAGATATCCCAATGATAATGTCAATCGGATTTGACGTCTATTCAGCATTCGAACTCGGTCTTTTTAACCATAATACCGGCAATATGGGAAATGGATTTAGCAGTAACGCATTTAAATATCGAAATTCAAAATGCTGTTTTAAACGACTTTTTGTATTGTTTTTTAGCTTTTTTTTTCATTTTGAGGCTGTATTTGGGTGATCTACCTATTAAGAAGTATTGCAGCATGTCGATTCTGTAAAAATCTCACCGTGATGACTTACGTGGAGTGAGCTGTCAGTGTCATCTCGTCTTGGTCAAACCCTACCATCAGTGGCACTGACAGCTCACACCACGCTCCCTTTACCTAAGTTTTCACGGTGAGATGGTTACAGAATAGCACTACTGCGGGGCGAGCATGGGCGTACCCAAGATGTTTGTGATAAGATGAGATAAATTATGTTATGTCTTACAATTTGTCTTACATGCTAGCACGGGTCAACCATGTGACATAATAATATGGCGTGATATGCCTTTCTTGTTGCTGACTTCATAGTGTGACACAGTAAATTAAAAAAAATTAAAATGTCTATGGCCATCTGAATATACGACCAAACAAAATAGTATGGATGCATGAGTGCAGTTCATTCAAAGTCAAAGTCAAAGCATTTATTTCGAATAGGCCCATAAAAAGGCACTTTTGAACGTCAACATTTACATTAAAAATAGAACTGATTCTAGGCGCCACTTCCAAAAAGTAGTTTCGTATGGAGAAGAAGTGGCAAGAAACTCCACCGTTACTCTTTTAAAATGTTTTACAATATGTTGTATACATTAATTATATTTCTATATGTGAAGACGATGCACCAAGAATAAAAATACTATACCACTATTGGTACAAAAAAATTAAAAATAAAGCAAAGGTATATAAATTAATCACGTGATAGGTACATTGTGCTCACATATTTACAAACAATTGTAAAAATATATGATTTTCCTAAAATATTAACTTGGAATAATACAGTGTGTGAGTAAAGTAAAAATAACCAAATATACAATACAATAAGCAAATAGTATGATTTTGTCTAGCCTCTAGATTGTCCTATGGAGCAGGACCAGCATGTTTCCAAGCATTCTTATCAAGGATATAATCTTCTAATTTGTAATATGCTTGATTACAAAGTATTTTTTTAACATGAGTTTTAAACTTTCTTTCATTTAATTGCAATATTTCACCAGGTATTTTGTTGTAACATTTAACACAGTACCCCATAAAAGATCTATGTACTTTAGATAGTCTGAATGAAATGTTTGATCTATTTTATTTTTATTTCTAGTGTTAATATTATGTCTATCACTTATTTTATTAAATAGATGCAGATTTTTTCTAACATACATGATATTTTCATAAATGAACTGGCAAGGTACAGTCATTATATTAATCTTCCTAAATAGTTCCCTAAGAGATTCGCGGCGACGTAGATTGTAAATGGCTCTGACAGCTCTCTTTTGCAAAATAAAAATGGATTCAATGTCAGCAGCCCGACCCCACAGTAAAATGCCGTATGACATAATGCTGTGGAAGTAGCTGAAATAAACCAAACGCGCGGTTTCAACGTCTGTTAACTGTCTTATCTTTCTAACAGCATAAGCTGCCGAGCTTAGTCGCCCCGCGAGAGATGTTATATGGGGTCCCCATTGTAACTTCTCGTCTAGCGTGATTCCTAGGAAAACCGTCTGATTACTAAATTCCAGTTTTTCTCCGTTCAATATGATGTCACATTCGCTACTTCTAACATTAGGTAATTTAAATCGAATGCATTTGGTTTTTTTCTCATTTAGTACCAAATTATTTACCGTAAACCAATCTTGGACCTGAAGAATAGAGTTGTTCACGTCGTCAAGATTTTGTGACCTTCGATCTATTTTAAAGATCAATGAAGTGTATCTGCAAACAACACCATCTTCGGTTGATTTTGAAGTAACTGGGGTAAATCATTAATGTAGACTAAAAAGAGGAATGGACCCAAAATCGAACCTTGAGGAACGCCCATTGATATTTCAGACCCTAATGAGTTTGTGCCGTTTATTTGTACTTTAACCTTTCTGTCTTTCAAGTATGATCTTAGCAAATCAAGAGCTTCATTCCTAATCCCATAGTGCTCCAGTTTCAGCAGAAGTGTCTCATGGTTTACGCAATCGAACGCCTTAGAGAGATCGCAAAAGATTCCAATGGCATCTTGTGATTCCTCCCAGGCGCTAAAAATGTTCTTTTTTAGGGTGACACCGGCGTCAGTGGTACAACGTCCTTTAGTGAAACCGTACTGATGTTCATGCAAGATGGAGTTTTTATTAAAGTGACGTAACATTTGATTGAGCATCAACTTTTCAAACACCTTACTGAGAACTGGCAGAATTGACACGGGCCTATAATTATTGAGCTCTTTACTATCACCGGATTTGAATAATGGGATCACTTTACTATGTTTCATAAGATCCGGAAAGACTCCTTGGTCTACACTGGTGTTAAATATGAAAGCTAAATAGGGCGCAAGGGTTTCGATGAGAGATCTACAGACTTTTACAGACATTCCCCAGAGATCTTCTGTTGATTTAATTTTAAGATCTTTAAAAGCTTTTATAACAACTTGGGGGTTTGTATGCTGAAACCTAAACGCCAAAGGGCATGGTTTTACATTATTTTTAAGTAAAGCAGCAGAAAGCGCGGGTGAGGAATTTAAATCTTCAGTAGTTTTAAGTGGAACATTAACAAAAAAGTTTTCAAATTCCTGAGCTATATCTACATTTGAGTTGATGGGGCCACGTGCAGTCACTAAATTAAATTCAATATTACGCTGTTTTTTCCTACCTGTTTCATTATTTATTATTTGCCAGGTAGTTTTTATTTTATCATCAGCTGATTTTATTTTATTACTAATATATAGAGCTTTAGCTATTTTGCACACATTTTTAAATAATTTTGAATATCTTGCAACATACTGATGAAAACTTGTATGAGTCACATGTTGCTTTAGGCCGTAAAGTTCAAATAGATTTTCTCTACTTTTACGAATGCCAGGAGTGGCCCAATCACTAAATAAAAACTTTGTATTAATACTTTTAGTCTTTAGTGGAAAAGTTTTATTAAATTGCGTGTTTAATAGTGAAAAGAACTCGGCGTAGAACTCATTTGGGTCACCTTTATTATTAAAACTTTGTTTACATAATTGACTGGCCAAAGAGTCATTTAATTTCTCTAAATCTTTACATGTAATTTGCCTAAACATTATTTGAGTTTTTTGTAAAGGCATATATGAGCAAAACATTATTGTTTGTCCACTGTGATCAGATGGCAACTTAGTTATGCAACCTGAACCGCAACGAGTAATCACCGTGAGAGCATAAAATGCACGATTGCAGTTTAGGGTGGCCCTTCTAGACGGTTCCATGCATTTTGTCAATCTAGCATTTTAAGTAGCTGTAAGTCCCACGATGTAACCAATAGGATAGATTTGAGATTATTACATCAGAGCATACGCTTCTGCTCAGACGTATTCAACTCTTTTATTATAACGCTCCCAAAAACTTGACTGGCGCAGCCGGTAGGATCGCCGAAATAGAGCTGCGCTGTCCTTCGCGTTTTTCCGAAATAAAACTTTTTCGTGTTACGCGTTCGGGTGGCCCTGAAAGCTGTGGTGATTCTACGAACCAAACAAATTGTCATGGTGGAGCATAGAATGAGAAAGGCGAACTGGTGAGTCCAAATTTTCACCTTCCTTTCCTATTTCCTTTGTGTGTTATTTTGCGATTAGACGCCTCGCGTTATAACGTTATCTGGTTTTGCATAAAATCTGTAAGGCTAGTCTAATAATAGAAAAAGTTATTTAAAGTTATACTATAAAAGAAATAATGAAATAATTATTGATAATTAATTAGAAAAAAATATTTTATTCCGATAAATTGTTTAAAGTTTTATTTGATTAATTACTATTAGATGTAGGGAATTATTTGTGTTTAAAAGAACTTCAGTTATACTTTTCACTTCTGTTCTTTATATTATTATTGTGCGTTAAGCTAATTAATAGCATTAAAAATGGAAGATCACGTAAAAATTGTCATGATTCCAAATGAAATGATTAAAATTATTCCGCTATTTGACGGCGATAAGCGACATTTAAATCTTTTTATACGTAAGAGTGAATATATTATAAATAAATACAGGGGAAGTGACGAGCAAAACTTGTATGTCATGCATGCTATAACGAGTAGATTAGCGGGGAATGCAGCCGCGCTTATCAGTGAGCGCGAGGATATTGTTACATGGGAAGAGTTTAAGGTGTTATTAATACAACATTTTGGAGACCCCAGAAGTGAAGAATGTTTAGCAATTGAATTGGAAACTTTGCGTATAAGAAATGGTGAATCATTTTTGGATTTTTGTAATCGTATTCAATCAGTGCGTAGTATTTTAATATCAAAAGTTAATAGATTATCGAGTAGCATGCGCGAAAGTAAAATAACGATTTATAATAATACGTCATTAAACGTGTTCCTTTATAATCTACCGGAAAATATGGTGCGTATTGTGAGATTAAAAGCACCGTCCACTCTGGAACAGGCTTTATCTTTCGTCTTAGAAGAGGTCAATTTCCATGACCAATATAATGCCCGAAATAAAATACTGCTGACGTCCTCCAGTAAAAATGCTGTACCAAATAATACACAAACGTTTAAATTCGGCACAAATAATTATAATACGCCTATTAATACTAATAAATCTATTTTTACTCAACCAAATACACAACCCAAATTTTATTTTGGTAACTCCCAAGGTCAACCATTTGGAATGCGTCCTCAACAATTTGGATTTCAAGGCCAAACATTTGGTTATCGCCCACAACAATTTGGGATACGTCCGCAACCATTTGGGATGCGCCCCCAACAATTTGGAATACGCCCTCAGCAATATGGAAATCAACAACAATTATATAACAGACCCTTACAGCCATTTGGCAACCAGAACCAAACGTTCAATAGACCTCTACAGTCATTCGGTATTCAGCAACCAAAAATTCAATCTAGTGACGCTGCCGTCACAATGCGCACTGCGCCTCCGGCCAAGGTCCATATTAAAGGATTTAAATTAAACGAGCTTGACCTTGACCATAACGATGATAGTATTTTTCCTTACGATTACCAATGTAACGATGATTATTATCACGAATATAGCCCTCTTACCGAAAATCATGACGAGAATTATACGGAAGAAATTAATGAAGAAGTTTCAGTGGAAAATAATGAGGATTTTCCATTATTGGCCTCGAAAAACATAGTGAAATAATACATTTAAATTGCGATACATGCCTTAAATTACCATACATTTATATACCAGAAATAGATGCCAAATTTATGATAGATACGGGAAGTACTAAATCATTTATAAACCCGGAAAAGGCCAAATACTACTTTTACGATTATATTTACTACGACCCATTTGAAGTTAGAAGTACTCGCGGTACAAGCCAACATGAACGAGTACTTTTGATTCCGGCATTTCCAATTTTTAATGTCAATGAAACTCACAAATTTCACATCTATGAAGTCGATCCTAGCTTCGACGGTTTACTAGGTAATGATATTTTACATAGTATAGAGGCGGTAATAGATTTAAAAAATGAGGTCCTCAAAACGAACACTACAGTAATACCGATTACGCGCGACAAGAATAACATATATTAGAGTTAAAACCTCGATCAGAACAAAGAGTTAAAATTCCTGCAAATTATCACTCTGGCAGTGCTATAGTGGATTTTAGAGAATTTACTAAAGGCGTACGTATGCCCAGCTCTTTAGTTAAGTGCAAAGACGGTTACTTTACTACCGTTATTCAAAATACTCTCGACAAACCAATTAAATTAGCAATTACTAAACCATTTGAAGTAGAACCATATGAAAATCACATAAATGATTATGATGTTAATAATTTTAAAGACATTGAAAATATTGAAGTAGAAAAGTTATTAACGGATAACTTACAAAAGCTTCGTCTGAATCACATGTCAGTTGAAGAAAGTAAAGCCATAAGTGCATTATGTTTAGACTATAAAGATATATTCTATTGTGATGGCATTCCATTAAGTTTCACGAACCAAGTCAAACATTGTATTAGGACAAAAAACGAAGATCCTATTTATGTTAAACCATACAGACAACCCCCTAGTCAGTCTCAAGAAATAAAGAATCAAATCGAGAAGTTACTTAAAGAAAATGTCATTCAGGAATCTCATTCACCTTGGTCAGCCCCAGTTCATTTAGTCCCAAAAAAGAAAGATGCATCAGGAGAAATAAAATATCGAATGGTAATTGACTACAGACGGCTAAACGAAATAACAGTTGACGACAGATACCCACTTCCCAATATCACTGATCTGTTCGATAAATTAGGTAAAAGTACATACTTTACGACATTAGATTTAGCAAGCGGTTATCACCAAATTGAGATTAACGAAAATGACAGAGAAAAAACAGCATTCAGCACTGAAAACGGACACTTCGAATTTTTAAGAATGCCTTTTGGCCTCAAAACTGCTCCCGCAACCTTCCAACGAGCAATGGACAGTGTTTTAAGAGGGTTGCAAGGAATCCATTGTCTGGTATATTTGGATGACATTATAATATTCTCAAATTCGCTTGCAGAACATATCCAGAAATTAAGAGCAGTTTTTGATCGTTTGAAGTCAAATAACCTTAAAATTCAACTTGATAAATCCGAATTTCTTCGGAAAGAAGTCTTATACCTAGGTCATGTTATCACTAAAGATGGCCTTAAACCTAATGATGATAAAATTAAAGCAGTTCTAAATTACCCACTGCCAAAAACCGTGACAGAAATTAAAAGTTTTTTGGGCTTGATAGGTTATTACAGGCGATTTATTCGAGATTTTGCCAAGGTAACACAACCACTAACTAATTGCTTAAAGAAAAGGAACAAAATTATTATAAATCAAATATACATAGATGCTTTCCAAAAATGTAAAGAGCTTCTTACTAATGCTCCTTTACTTCAATATCCCGATCCAGATAAGCCTTATATCTTAACTACAGACGCATCGTCAAATGCCTTAGGCGCAGTACTATCGCAAGGCATCATAGGGTCTGATAAGCCAGTGGCTTACGCCAGTAGAACTTTAAGTGATACAGAGACCAGATACAGTACTATAGAACGTGAACTTTTAGCGATCATTTGGGCGGTAAAATATTTCCGGCCATACCTTTATGGTAATAAATTCATCATTTATACTGACCATAGACCCTTAGCCTGGCTCTATTCTCTTAAAGAGCCAAACAGTAAGCTCACCCGCTGGCGACTTCGTCTTCAAGAATATGATTTTGAAATTAAATATAAAAATGGCAAGCAGAATACAAATGCTGATGCCCTGTCTCGTATTAAAATAAATGTATTAGGTGCAGATGAGGATGGATTATCTATGAAAGTTAACGTAGATGATAAAGAACTAAGAACAAAAAAAAAACAAGCTACGCTCAAAGTAGATAATTTAACTAATACCGATAGTGGCGACTCTAGAACAATGTCTATCTCGGATTTGTCCGCTACTGTAACAGCCAGTTCTGAATGTGATACAAATGAACCTATTCCACTTATTCCTGCGAAAGATAAAACATTCACAGTGCATTCAGCTGAAGATATGGAATCAATTGGTATTCCAATATTACAAGAAGCAATAGACACGAAACCGAATCAGATATTAGTCTTTACGTGGCATAAAAACGATATGCAAGTTACAGATCTTCCCCGTGAAAAACAAAAAATCCTTGAAGTATTTCTACCAATAAATAATGATAAATTAATTAAACAGTTTTTAAAAGAATATGTTAAATATAAAATTAAATATTTTATATATTTTGAAAGCATAGAACATAGGAAACAATTTAGTAAGATTATTATACAGTTATTCAAAAAAGGAATGGTAGAATTCGTGGAATGTACAGAGCGTGTAGTTTTTGTTGAAGATGAAAACGAACAAAAAGAAATCATCTTACAACATCATGAAGGAAAAACTTGTCACAGAGGTATAAAAGAGACTATGTCTAGGATAAGAAGAAACTATTTTTGGCATAGCATGCAAGAGACGATTTCAGCCGTAATTAATAATTGTGAAGCGTGCTGTAAAACTAAGTATGACAGAAAACCCATAAAGCCTTTTCTACAGTTAACTCAATCACAAAATGCACCATTTCAGGAAATTTTCATAGACATTTTTGCTATAGAATCTATATACTATCTTACATTAGTCGACGCCTTCAGTAAACTAGGACAAGCAATAGAAATATCGAATAGATCTACACCCGAAGTAATACGTGCGCTTATTAAATATTTTTCCATTTACGGAACCCCCAAAAAAATTAGTTGCGATCCCGGCAGTGAATTTAATTTGATAATGTACAACATACAATTACATATCAGTACACCCAATAACCCTAATTCAACAGGCATAGTTGAGCGTTTCCATTCAACTATCATAGAAATATACCGTTTAGCTAAATACGATCGAAAATGTACTGATGCAGCCTCCGTTATGACCTATTCAATAATGGCTTATAATCATACCATACATACAACGACAGGTTTGACACCATTTGAAGTTGTTTTCGGTCATACTGATTCAAATTCTATATTAGGCGCAAATTTCGAGAAAAACTATACCCAACAATTACTAAAAGATCATGCAAAGCGTACGAAACGTCTCTATAGTTACATATCGGATCAAGTCATAGAAACAAAGCAAAAGATTAGAAATAGCAAGGGTGGCGAGATAAGTAAAAAGTTTGAAATAGGCGGCGTAATTTATGTAAAAGAGGTTAACACCAGATTAAGTAAAGACAAGCCACGTTATAGGAAGGCAACTGTTAGTGGTGAGGTAGAACATAATGTTATCCCTGTAAAAATTGGAACTAGAGACACAAAAGTCCCAATTAAAAATATTAAACGTCCTCCGCAGGTGGTGCCTCACGATATTGGCAGTATCGCAAATAACGTGGGCCCTTCAACTTCAAAAGGTTGAGAAAAACCCTGGTATCCTTCCCGTGAAACAAGGACAGGCGTTTAAACAAATAGATAAGTGGCTAATTATAAAACTTTTAAATATAGATAGCTTAGGTAATGACCTAGAATTAAGTTTAATTAAGTATAATGAATTCACTAAATTAGTAGATGTTAACGAACCTTACAGCCATGAGTTTTTAGGCATTCGTACTCAAACGGATTATCTAAAGGATAGAACTGTAGAAAAATTTCAGCAACTTGTACCAGCTAAAAGATTTAAGCGAGGACTAATTGATCCACTTGGGTCTATGATTAAAATTGTTACAGGTAATTTAGATCATAGTGACGCAATCCAATATGATTCCCTCATTTCTCAGTTAAAAAGCAATCAATTATTATTAGATAAGAAAATAACTTTGGTCTCGAAAATGTTAAATGGTTTTGTTAACAGTACAGAAATCTTACATAACAACACATTAATTTTAGATGAACGTTTAGAAAGGATCGAGAGATTAGTTAAAAATATGACTACTAAAGAAGAACATTCTATTTACTCTACTTATATTCTAGGAATGTTTAATATGTTCTTAACAAATTTTAGAACAATTAATATAATTTTAAGTGAGATTGAAACGGCCTTAGCCTTTAGTAAGGTGTCTGTACTGCATCGAGCGATTGTTAATTCCACTGAATTATTGCACATGTTACAATCTATAGCCAAGACAGAAAATCTGTTATATGCTGTAAATGAGAATAATTTAGTTAAGTTTGAAGATTGTATTACTGTTAAAGCTTTTATTAAACAAAACCAGATTACGTTCATAATGGAGATTCCATTAATTGAAAACCGTACTTATAGTTATTTTAAACTTTATTCCTTACCTGTGTATAACACAGGATTAAACGAAACTGTAATAGTAGTTCCTAAATATCCCTACCTTTTGGTGAAAGACTCAGATTACTTACCAGTTGTGACAGCCTGTGTACAGACTTCAATGGATGATAAATTCTTATGTACCGATGATAACGTGTTGACCCATCTAGAGCCACTGTGTGAAGAACAGTTAATGAAGTTCCATTCTAATGCTAGTGCATGCGAGCAGCATACAGTTGACATTGAAGATTTGAAAGTTCAACGAATTGGCCGCGGAAGTTGGATTCTATATACAAAGAATAATGTTATAGCAAGTAGAAAATGCAATGATGACGCCATGAGCCACGAGTCTCTTCAAGGAACATACATAATTATCCTGGACGATACTTGTATGTTTAACGTCGGGGAAATATCTCTACAAAATTATAAATTTCCTCTTACACATCTGAATTATCGAATAAATCCAATTATTACCCTACCGGAGTTGAAACCTGAAAAACATACCAACAGTGTCAGTGCAGTGAAGATGAAAGGTATCAATTTAGATGAGTTGAAAGAATTAGCGCAAGTGGTGAAAATGAGCAAAGTGAAATACGGTGATAACGATGGTGCGGTTAACACGAAAAATATTAGTTTAGGCACGGTAATTTTATATGTAATTCTACCCTTAGGATTAATAACCTTTCTTATTTTTAAATATAAAATCAAATTGTTTAATTGTCGGCGAAATGATCAGAATCTTAACAACTCTGATAATTTCGTTCTTGAGGAGGGAGGAGTTATGCAACCTGAACCGCAACGAGTAATCACCGTGAGAGCATAAAATGCACGATTGCAGTTTAGGGTGGCCCTTCTAGACGGTTCCATGCATTTTGTCAATCTAGCATTTTAAGTAGCTGTAAGTCCCACGATGTAACCAATAGGATAGATTTGAGATTATTACATCAGAGCATACGCTTCTGCTCAGACGTATTCAACTCTTTTATTATAACGCTCCCAAAAACTTGACTACTTATTTACTATTTGTTTGTGTAAGTAATCACAATTGCAAAAAACATTATCTATACAAGTAGCAGAAGAAGCTGTCATTCGGGTAGGTTCAATAAAAACATTAGACAGATCAAATGACATAAAAATACTTAATAATCTGACTGTACCAGAGTTATTTTCTAATAAATTAATATTAAAGTCCCCGCAGATTATTATTGACTTACTACTAGCACTAAGTTTCTTTAATACATCTTCCATTACAGAATCAAACACAGGTAGATTCTGGTAACTTGGAGGTCTGTATACGCATACTATGACATGCTGATCAAGCTCAACACAGGACAATTCAATGGCGTGCTCAACAGACAGTCCGATGATGTCTTTTCGTTCTTTCGATTTAATTTAATTTTTAACTAATATTAATCACCCGCCATGTATCATATGTTTTCGGCTAAAATGGCTAACAACACAATAATTTGCATAATTAATTGACATTACTTGATGATATAAAGTGATGATATAGAGTGATGATGTTCATAAAGTTAAACAACTTTTTAATTTGGTTGGGATCTAATTCATTTTTGACAGACGCATGTCACGTCTTTCCAAAGAATATAAATATTTTTATATTTATATTCTTTCTCTTAATATTATTTATATTTATTCTTTGTTCCGTTGTTCTTGTTTGAGAATTCAGTGCCGGTTGCAATATTAATAATGGAAGGAAAAAAGCAGTAATTATCTCAACCTTAATACCTTTCGAGAAATCTTTGCGGTACTAATATACGACGCTATTGACGAATCCGTAAAAAAAAGGAAATTGACAAGAGTCAATCTACATTTATTTTTGTAATAATTTTCTTCACAGAACTAGAAGCACGAAAGCTCAATAAAAAAAACTCACTGAGAATATGAGCCTTAACCCCGATTTGCAAATGGCGAGTTCACCGGGGCTTTGGGTTCCCGAAAAATAGAAGCCCAGTGTAGGGAAACCACCATAGGCTTTGTCAAACGGAAAATAGAAAAAGAAAAGAAAAGAAAGAAAATAACGTTTATTTACGGTAAACATGACGCAATGATCGAACACAAACACCAAAGAGAACAAATCGGGGAAAAATATGCGTCACATCCACGCAAAACGGCCATCGCTCAGCTTAATGCTACGACCCTATGCGAGACAGAGCCCCAGCGCTGGTTTTCAGCGACAGCCGGCGTTGAATGACGTCGACCAGTGTAGCAAACGCTAAGATGAAAATAAAAAATAAAAATACATACACATAATAACTGGATAAGTGTTCAACAAAATAAAATAAACAATATTTATAAAAATGGTAACATTCCGGGTATTGAAAGCTCACGCGCCGTTAGCCTTTGATAATCTGTCGCGCAGCTGTCATTGAAATCTGTTGGAACTCCCAGTCTGGCAACTCGAACGGGTTATCAGTCCCTAATGTTTCTCCGCAAGACTTTCTTAGGCCTTGCCTTCTGGCAAGAACATAATTAAAATAATTTACTGCCATTTGTTGCAGTAATTAACATAATTTTTTTATCTACACCTCTGACCGAATGTGAAAAAAAATTCATAACCATCTGTCAAAGTGTGACCTTTGTGACAAAATGGCCGTATTAGCAAATAAGACATACAGAGTCCCAATTAAACGTCAATATGTTATGTCACATGTCGAGAGAATTATCTCACCCCACCGTGCTAGCATTTAAGAGACAATGATGTTATCGCCCAAAATGTGATAAATAGCGTGACTCAACACATTACACAGAAGGCCATGCTCGCCAAGCTTTATATGTCACCATATCACATTGTTGTGGTGTATTCTGCCGTTTACCTGTGACGTGATATGTCGCAGTATAAAAGAAAAAGTTTTTTTTTTTGCAGAAGTCCGGATTATTGGAAACTAAGAAAGATTTCCGTACTAATATGAGCATTGCAGAATTCCTGATATTAGCTCGTATTACAACAAAATCTTATAAAATACATAATTTAAAAAAAAAAAACAATTTGCCCTACAACATATACTTTCATATTAGTCTCGTTTCTGATCTATTTATCTACTAACCAAGTGAGTCAATCTAAAAACACATCCAACCTCACTTCACAACAAAGTTCCCTTTACCTCAATAAACTAGTCGGAAGTATGTTTTTGTGGTCAAAGTGTGAAACTTTTGGTGAAGCAAACAATTTCCTGTGATTTTCATGTTGTGGTCTACCGGTCTGCCACAATCCGACAATGTGGATGGAACCATATTACATATTTAATGGCATCATATAAAATATCTTACGAAAATAGCATATATGCCTTCATTTTTCTTTATTTAACTTTATTTTTGTGTACCAAACGATTTTCAATTCGGTTGTCAGCAATAAGTGATTTATTTTGAGAACAAAGTGTATTTAATTGTTGGCATTTCGTCTGTAAAGGTTTACAATATTTATTTACTAGAACTGATTGGAGGAACGTTAAATCTACTAAAATTGAATTAGTGAATTATATTTTCGTTTGAACAGACGTACTTTACAACAATTCAATTGTAATGGAATTCAAGATAATTTAAGGTGTAAAAGAAGTTCAAAACTGGTACATATTTTTTAAAAATTAATTACAGAAAATAATGACACTGAGAGCTCATAAACGTGGTTTATGTGCTGAGTGCGCGTTCAGTTTCATTGGTGTATTTCGCTCTTAGACATTTTTATCATCACTTTGATATACGATCGCACTCCAGAGTACGATCAAACCCTTAAATTATTATGTCGAGGTCGTCGTGAGGGATCTAGTCGGTGTCAGAGTTATGGATTTTTCTTGATTTTGCATACTGTACTAGTGGTCCTACTGCTCTCCTAGAGGAGGGTTATCAGGGTCGGTGAGGAGGTGTGCGATTGAGAACTTTTCTGTCTTTATACAAGCTATTAGGGCGTTCGCCCACGGCGACTTTTGGCAGCGATTCAGTAGCGCGTTTCGTTCATGCGCGTCTGTATCGCACCTTTTGGCCATTTGTCGCATTTACAACGCGCGATAGCGATTCGGTGGCAATACAATCGCATATTATCGATTCAGCATAGCTTCTGCATCGATGCGAACGAGCGACTGCATTATTCAGCATTGCTACTAGCGCGACTATCAATGTTGAGTTGACCGAGTCCACGTTGCAACTGTAACGTCCACAGGCATTCAAAAGTAGTCACTACAACAAACGACTACTGCATCGCGTCTATAAGAATTAAATAAAATATTTAAATAATCTAATCTTCATATTCTAATGTTTATTATCAAAAAATAGCCAAATAAAATTTGTTCAACTCAATAAAACATAAAAACGACATTACATGAAGTACAACGCTATGCATTATTGAGACATAGTGAACGTCTGTATCTGTTTTAGTATAAAACTTTGTTACATACACAGGCGCCTTTCTCATACAGTTCATTTACAATTGCTGCACTTTTTGGGAGTTTTGGTAATTTTAAAAACTTAAGTATGTAAGTAGTTAAAACTTATTAAAAAATATGTAAGCATGGTGTTATAGGTCTAATATCTACACAATATGTTACTAGTGCTGCCATCTGTCGTGCATTGTCGGTAGACATGTTTGTTTGTTCTATGGTTTTAAATAAAATTTAGTCTGTGCTACTCGTCAATGCGAATACGTTGTTTTATTCTATACGCTCTTAAAATCTAGCTTTAACAAGGGATTTGCAGTAAAACAAGTGATAAACAGTATTCAGTGCGATTTAGCTGTGAACTGACTGATCGTATTAATTATCACAGTGTATAAGTGTACAAACTGTTCGTCGAAATGTCTACCAACTACCTTGTAAATGTGCTGAAACTAAAGGGACGCGATAATTATTCGGAGTGGTGTTTCGCCGCAGAAAATTTCTAAGTTCTCGAAGGCATGAAGCATTGTATCAAGCCAGAACCGGGAAAAGAAAGCGCGGATGACGAAAAAATTAAAGCCAAATTGATAATGGCCATCGACCCGTCGTTGTATGTCCACGTCAAAACCGTTAAATCGTCGAAAGGATTGTGGAATAAACTATTTTCTATAATATTTCATGATAGTGGCTATTCACTGAGAATATGTCTGTTGAGAAATTTGATTTCAATCCGGCGAGATAATGGGGATGATGACAAATTTTGAATTTTTATGTAAAAAAAATGGTTGTTTCCAAATAGTGCAAACAATTTTACCAAAACTGTAAAAGCTTAAAAAACTGCAAAGTTATAAACGTTTTAAAACAAGTGTTAGAAAAGAACAGCACTATCGTAGAAGTGACGTCACAAAAAAGTAACGTCATACTAACGCCGAACATTATAAGTACCGCGCGACAAGGACGGGATAAACCCCCTCCAAAAACTTTTAAAGCTTCTTCAAATTTACATTGATTTAACATATTTTTTCGATTATCTCATTTTTACAAGGCCTTCTTTGAAATTACATTAATTATACGAACATTTTTAATATTAGTCATCATCCCTACTGCAGTTCGATGACGTCATATGTGACGCAGAATATCGATACAGTGCAGAAATTAAGTGGAACGGGATTTGAAATAAATGATCAATGGACCGGTTCTTTGTTGTTGGCTGGATTGCCTGATCGTTTTGCTCCAATGATCATGGCAATCGAACATTCGGGATTTCCATTACGGCAGACAGTATCAAGACAAAATTATTAGACAAGAAGTCGGTAGATTACAACGAGAGTGAAACGAATGGGTCAAAGCAAAATAAGAATAATTTGTCTATGGCCAAGAAAATTTGTGATGTTGGTAGTACTACTGTTCAGTCGAAGTCAAACACCAAGGCCACAGAGTACTTTTATTATATGACCAAGGCGGTGAAATGCTACCGGTGTAAACAAGTCGGCCATTACAGAAATCAGTGCATGAATAACGAAAATAATTGAGCAAATAAGAAAAATCAAGAAATAATGCAATCAAACGCATTTAGTGCAGTATTTTTAAGTGCGAATTTCAACAAAAATTATTGGTATACCGACTCCGGGGCAAGTGTACACCTAACAGCGAACGAAAGCTGGGTTATGAACGCCAGATATGAACAAAATCTAGGAATTGTCGTAGCTAATAGTGAGAAGATGACAGTATTATGTTCTGGCAATGTTAAAATAACGGTTACGCTGTTTATTTGAGAAACCTACTATATGAAATTACACATTTGTATACCATTGATTTGTTCAACGATAATCAGATTGCACAAAAGCTAACTATGAATGCAATGTTTCACAAGCGTACAAAACACATAAACATTAAGTTTCACTTTTGTAGAGAATTAAATAAAATTATAAAATTTAAGTATTTGCCTACAGCTGAGATGCCTATAAGTTTTTGGATGTGTTAGGTATTAAAAGATTGTAATGTTTTTGTATATCCTTATTGTTAGATATAGTGGGGGTGTTAAAGGTCTAATAACTAAACAATATGTTACTAGTGCTGCGATCTGTCGTGCATTGTCGGTAGATATGTTTGTTTGTTCTATGGTTTTAAATTAAATTTAGTCTGTGCCACTCTTCAATGCGAATACGTTGTTTTATTTTACATGGAATGGGTGTGTGTTGTGTGGGTCGGTCTGTGGGTGTGTGTTTAATTGTGTGTTTTGTATATGTCAAAAGATAAGTGCGATAGTATTTTTTTTTTTGCAAAGGTTGGTTCAGTGTCATTGTACATTATGATTTGGAGAAAACTGCTAACCACAGTTTTACATTTACCCTCTTATTAATAAACCTTGTTTAAAGTTAAGAGACTTTTAAACGTCAACAATGTATGGCTAAACAGTCATCAATCATTTCTTAACTTTAAGCAACGTTTATTAATAAGTGGGTTAAATTTTGGTAAATAATAAACGTTGCATTTTTCGTTTATAGTGTTATAAAGGTGGGGGCTAAGACCCGGGCAGCTTCGCCTCGCCAGAGCAGTTTTGGCGGTGACAGGTGGAATATAATAATATAATATACATGCAGGACCACAGAGTACACTATAGTATTGTGCAGGACCTTTATGTCGTTTATATTGCTCTATTAACCTTGGGTCATAGGTCAATGAAGAGTGTAGTCGTAAAGTGATGTTCAGTGCACGGACAGTGAGTACCGATATGTATTTATATAGCTGGGTAGTCGGGTACTAATAAGGTTTGTGAAGCAAAACTTTCAAGACAGGTCTTAGTGCCCTCTCAAGGCGAAGTAAATACGTTTTAAGTGTACCACCCCAGACAGATACGCAATAGGTAAGAAGTGACTGAGCCAAGGCAAAATACATGGTTTTTATCAGTCGGTCGGCAGCTACTCTTCTCAGTTTTTTCATAGGAAACATTAGCTTCCAAACAATTTCAACCGTATATTTAAACCGTTTAATATTTTAACCGTAATTTCAACCGTTCAACCGTACGTTTGCTAACATAATGTGTTATCGTTTTTTTTTTTTTTTTTTTTTTTGTGTATGGCATCTCGTAGTTGACCTTGAGAGGTCGTGACTACTTAACCGGACTATCCTGTGGCTGCCTTAAGCGGACTCAAAGCCTCCAGCCAGGGGCGTAAAACTACTTATATTATTAAGCGAACGCTCGCTAAGGGCACCCCCTGTGGGGTACGGACCTCGGCTTAGGGCGTCGCTGACGGGAGGACAGCAAGATGGGACAGGCTGGATCAAGTTTAGTTGATTATTATTAATCGGGGAATTTAAAGCTACAGGCTCAGCTACGGCGCGGGCTGGCACTTCGTCGAGCAAGGGTCGGGGGGGACAATTACGTCGGGATCTTCGCGAGGAACCTCGGCGGCGAGGTCGGAATGTCGGTCTGTGTTTGTGCACTGTACTGGTGGCCCTACTGCTCTCCTGAATGAGAGTTATGTGGTCATCGGGATCGGTGAGGACATGCTTGGGACGGCGGACTTGACTTATTGAGGAGGGAATATAGCTAGCGGCTTTCACAACCAGAGGGTTGCGGTGATTCGCGGCGGTCTCGAAGAAACGCTTTGAAATGCGTTTCATGAACTGACGGATAGTGGGAATCCTGAGGTCTACGTGGAGGATTTCGTTGCGAACGTACCAGGGGGAGCCTGTTATCCTACGGAGGAACTTGTTCTGGAGGGTCTGCATTCTATTGAAGCGAACGGGCTTGGCGTGTGCGGAGACTGCACTGGCATAGGTCATGATCGGGCGGATGCACGCTGTGTAGATACGCATTTTGCACTTCAGTGACAAATTGCTACGTGCATTGAGGACAAAGTGAAGTCTACCTAGAGCGAAAAAGTCCCGTAAGATGAGCACGAGACGATCTGGCACACCGAGTTGGTACAGCTTATATAATAAGCCGTTGTGCCAGACTTTGTCGAACGCTTTCGCTATGTCGAAGAAAACAGCACCGGTCATCAAACCTCGTTGGAAACCGAAGTTGATGTGTTCGACTATACGGTGGACCTGTTGTACGCACGAGTGTTGGGTTCTAAAACCAAACTGTTCGTTGGGGATGAGGCCCTTTGTCTCGGCGTAGTCTCTGAGGCGCTTATAAATAAGCCTCTCATAGATTTTGCCGAGGACATTGAGCAGACTGATGGGGCGGTAACTACTAGGCTCTGACTTTGGCTTGCCGAGCTTCGGGATACCGATGACGGTGGCTTCTTTGAATGCCTGCGGGAAGATGTTGTTGCTCAGAGCACCATTGAAGATGGTGGTCAGTAGCATTATCAGGTGGGCAGGGAAAAGTTGGAATACCCTATTGGTGATTCCATCTGAGCCGGGGGCTTTACGAGCCTTAAGACCTTTGATGAGGTCGTGCACTTCGTCGGGCGTGACTGGGGGCAGTGGATACTCTGGGTCTTCGACGGGAGGGAGGGAGGCTCTATGTTCGACTTCAGCGTCGACCTCAGAGAGGTGAGCTTGGTCTACTGGTTGAGAGCTAGGCGAGCATTGGACTTCTAGAGTGTCGGCTAGAAGCTCAGCCTTGTCGACATCATCGAAGGCGATGGTCTTGTCGGGACGGATCAGGGGGGCATGGAGACTATTTCTCCGGATCTGAGCTTCCTCTGGAGTTGCCAGAAGGCTAGGTGGGTGGGCTCTAGTTCGCTCAACATCTTGTCCCAGCCGGCGGTACGCAGCTCCTCTATGCGTGTTCTTACAGTACGCTGTAAGTAACGCATATGGGCTTTGTTCGCGTCGCAGGGGAAGTTGCTGTAGGCACGGACAGCCGCGTTCTTCTCATTCAACAGTTCGCGTACATCGTCCGGCAACTTCCAGCGACGGTCATCCGTCGCTGGAATTTCCCTTGAACAATCGTTCAGGACTGATTGTACATGAGCTGTGAATGAGTCGATCGCGGCCGTCGTGTCAGCGATAGAGTCAAAGTGATCGGGGATTGGGTCCAAGTGGGGGGACGTGGTGGATTTTAAGCGATCGCTTACTCTCTTCCAGTCCGTTACCACTTTGTTGGGAAGGGGTTGGGTGGAATCGGGCAGAACTATGCGGGGGACCAGTTTCATGACTACTGGACGGTGATCGGAAGCGAGCTCTTGTACCACTTCTATAGAGTCCAACCGTAGGTTGATGTTCTGTAGGAGCGCCACGTCGAGTACATCGGCGGTGTGATTGGGATCGGGGGGAAAATGAGTGGGAGTCATCGGCGCGATGACATCGAAATTCTGAGAGGAGGAGAGGTTGAACAAGTGTCTCCCTCTGGAAGAGGTCCTGGTGCTATTCCAGGAGGGATGTTTGGCGTTGAGATCACCCGCTATGATAACGGAGTCACTCAGGCTAAAAAGGACAGAAAGATCTTCAGTAAGGAGTTGGAAGTTCTCCGAAGTATTAATGGGGGGAGGTAGGCCGAAACTATGGTGATCGGTTGATGACCTGTCATGCCAAGCCGGCAGCAAGACACTTCTAATCGTGAGAGTGTGGGAGGGTCTATGGGAATGCAGTATAGCTCCTTTTTGTAATAGATAAGGGTACCGCCCTTATGGCAACGCGTCCTGTCATTGCGAACTGTACGATAGTTTGCAATTGACGGATTTCGGTAACTCGGTTTAAGGAACGTTTCCTGAACAAGGAGGATGTCGATGTGGTGGTCGCGGAGGAACTCGCTGATTTCAGCGCGTTGTCGCAGGATGCCATTGGCATTGAAATAACCTAACTTTAGGGATCGGGGTTTGGTTCGCGCGAGGATTCCTTTATCCATGATTAGGGTTGGGTTGGTTGTTAAAGGACATCAGGGCTTACGTAATGTCCGGGTACGCATTGTAGATATTCTGTATCATGAAAATGTTGCCGGCATTTCTGGCGGCAACAATTTCACTAGCCATTTTCCTGGCACGAGGGGTAAGGAAGGCCGTGAATGTACTGGATATGATATTGAACGCGTCCATCGGGTTCTGACCGACCACCCGGGTGGCTGCGGGCGGATCTGACGCGGCCGGAGCGGCTTTGTTTAGAGGCACAGGTATGCCTGGAGGCGCGTTGACGCGGATGCGGGGGTCCATAAGTGGAGGGATGGCCGCAGGAACGGGTCTAGGAGCTAAGGCTGGAAAAGCCTGCTGATGGTGGAAGTAGTTCCAGGGCGAGGGCCTCTGAGGACTGAGACGCTCCTGATGCTGTGTGGTAGGCCACGCGTGGGCGTAGCGGGGGCTTTCCCTTTGCTGACGGGCGTCTGCACGCTTCGTCAGCTTGGGAGATGATGTTTTAGGGGCCTTGGGGCACCCACGATAATTGGCCGGGTGGCCTGAGTCGCCGCATAGCACACAGCTAGGCGGCTCTGTGCATAAGGTGCGGTCCTTAGGACGACTGCAGTCAGCAGTGCCGTGATCGCCCAGGCACTTGACGCACCTGGGTTTCGCGTGGCAGTGCATCTGCGAATGTCCATAAAGTTGGCAGCGGTGGCACTGCCCTATGACACCGGTCTTGAATGGCTTCTCGATCTGCAAGCCGGTGAGGTTGCAGACTGAACGGACGTTGAAGATAGGGTGGTGACCCTCAGTAGGGGGGCAGACGACGAGGACCATGTCGAACGGTACCCTGCCTCGGGCGCGGTGCATGCGGTGGACTTCCGCAACGGGGACGTTTTGCGACAGAAGGTCGGCTTTTATATCTTCCGCGGGTATCTCCTTCGGGATCCTACGGATCACGACGCGGACTTGACGGTCTTCGGGGAGGGCGTAGGTGTGGAAGGACACACCTCTAAGACGGAGAGTCTTTGTGAGCTCTCTGTAATCGTTTGACGTCGGGACGGTTACCTTAATACCCTGTTGGGTAGATTTCGCGCTGGTGTAGCCTATACGCAGGTCGGTGCACCATTTGGACACGTCTGTCCACTTTCCCTTGTCCTGGATGTACACAGGGGGAGGGGGGGCGATTTTCTTTGCCGCAGAAGGCTGGGCAGCGGGCTTGGCAGCACTGTGGCTGAGGGAAGAGGTTGAGGCCGAGGCGGCCTGAGAGGGGGCGGTGGCGGATGGAGCCACGGGAGCGGAGGTGGCTTCGATAGCCGGCTTCTTTGTCCTTGTGTCAGGACTCGGTTTGAGGCTCCTTTTTTTGGAGCCGACCGTCTTAAAGACGCCTTCGTCGGAAGAGGGGGAGGAGCTCTGGTCGTCGCTCGTGATTAAGTACGGCGAGGTCGGGCGAGGGGAAGGCTCGCTGGTGTCCATGTGGACAGCCGGCGGCGAGCAACCTGGAAGTTGCGACGGAGAGGGCTCGAGGGCATCGCTAAACGTAGCGATGTCAGAGCTGTCGGTGCCTACTGGGTCAGAGGGACCGGGGACGGACTGCTGCAGTGCAGCGAATTTAGCGCCATACTTGGCGAGGAAGTCGGGGTCCTTAAATAGGACCTCCTTGAAGAACGCCACTATCAGGGCGTCCTCCATGGTCGGAGTGGGGGGAAAGCTTAAGGGAGGGAATGGTGGAAATTAAGTTTCCACTTAGAGCCTATTAACCCTATACCTAACTCCCCGGGTGGATTGGCCCGGGGATGAGTTCCCTACCTGTCGGGTGCAGACAGGGAGGTGTGTACCTAATGGTGAGCCCTAAGCTTGTATACCCGTCGCCAGTCTTATTGTGCGAACGGGGCCCTGACCAGTCTAGCGCGAAGGGTGTAGACACACCCTAAAGACACTAGGTGAGTAGCTGGAAAGCAAAACTGTCACCAGAGCCGACTAGGAGATCCCCCAAGGCCGGTTATCTGGGACCCGTCCAACTAACTGCCTCGTCCTGAAGGGGTTCGGCGGGTGTGAATTGGGTCAACACCCCACTCGGCTTCGTTGACACCGTAAGGTTTCAACCGAGGACCACGAAACTGTGGTTTTACCCAGAAGGGGCCTAGTGAAGCTACACACGAAAATCTGATGAAGAAATAAGATTTGCCTTGAAAAAGGCACTTTTTAATTGATTAAAATCAAAATCAATTTCTTGATATTGATTTTATGTCGGAGTAGTCGGGGCGACAACGATGACGTCACGTGGTAGCGACGAGTAGAAATACGAAACACAACACTGGAGCGGGAGAGCGCACAAACACGTCCGTCCGCGGCGAGAGTCGAGCGTCGAGTGTGTGTTATCGATGTGCACCCGCAAGTATTTAACTCAAGAGCTTCTATGTATAGTAGGGCAACTGCAAGGGGTAAGTGTAGGGTGACAACTATGGGCTTTAACATCTGGCGTATTAGGCTGTGTAACAGAGTTCGCTGAGAAGTGGACATGGTGTGTTTTAGAGACATTTAGCGTAAGTAAATTCAATGATAGCCAATCCATCACTATGCCAAGAGCATTTTCAGATGCGTGGTGAGCAGATTCCCATGTTTCTCCACTTATGATAAGCGCAGTATCGTCTGCATATAAGATTTGCTTGCAGTTTGTGATTGACAGCTGACACAACCTATTTACACATAGAAGAAAAAGGGTGGGACCATAACGCTGCTCTGTGGTGTGGTTATATTCACATAGTCACTGATGTAATTGTCTACCTAAACTCGTGGTTTACGGTTTGTGAGATAGTCACGGAAGAGGTTTAGAGTGATATCTGTTATTCCCAAGCTTTCTAAGCCACGTAGAAGGATGGGAGTAACGACCGTGTCGAAAGCTTTGGCTAGATCAAGAAATATACCTATAGTTTTAGTCCTAGAATCACGATTCTTATCAATTTGGCTCGTCAGTTCAACAACAGCATGCTCTGCTGATACGCGTCCTCTAAAACCGTTTTGGTTTGGCGCAATTATGTTGTTGCATTCATGACAGCTAAGCAATCGTTTCTTCAGAACTTTCTCCATAATTTTGGACAGTGGTGAGAACAGATAGAGAAGGTTTGTACAAACACTTTTACACGTCAATCATATTTTAAAAACGAGATGAGATATGCGTTTCCTATCTGACTACTCTAAATTACTAGACATAATTTTCATGTCATTGTATAATTATATAAATTCCATCAATGTCAAAGTGTTTTTAAGAATCCGAAAATAATCTTGGTCAGATCATTCGGGGACCATGTAGACTGGTGAAAGACAGATTTGAGTGGACCTGTCCAGTCAGTGCACGCATTTGTCAATCATCGTGCAGCTCTACTCAGAACTAAGGAGCTCAACGATCTGATGAACAATACAAAAGAAAGGACATGCGGGTAGGCCGCATAAAGTACTCATACTGCCAGACCATCATTAAAACTAACTGAAAGAAAGAAAGAAAAAAAAAACTGAGTCACATGTCACACATTCACAAAAAGTAAAACAATATAATACTTTATACAGTAAACATACATGTCATTGTTTATACAAAAAGTACAAATATAGAAAAAAAAAATGTAAAATAGTAAAATAAACATCAACATTATCTGTGTAAATTTATTGGTGCTGTTCAATCCCAAGCCTTTTTGTCCTCAATATAATCCTTGACAGTATACTTGACTTTCTGACATAGTTTCCGCTTTATAAAAGATTTTAATTGATTAAGGCTTAGTTTTTGAATTTGTCTAGGAAGTTTATTGTTAAAACGTAAACATTGACATTTAAACGAGCCAAACATTTTTTTGGGCCTGGTAGTAGGAACAACAAATTTGTGTTTGTTCCTAGTAATTACATGATCGATATCCGGTATGATATAAAGTACAGCACTTTATACCGAAAAACCGGCGTGAGCTTGTCGAACTGCCAGAGAGGGCGTCACAGCGAACGATTATAGAAAAATAAAGTTTATTGCATCGTTACTTTATACTGCATATTTACAACTGTTTTCTGATCCTATTTAATCCGATTCAAACTCAAACTTAAAGCTTTTATTTCAATTCAACCATTTATAGGCTTTATTTAATTGTCAGAGGAGTCGGTCATTCTGATAGATGAAGCTGGTTGAAATTATTGATGATATATATCTGTGCCGAATAGATGTTGAGACTACTAACGAGATAGAAGAAAGAAACAACTAATTGGAGCCGAGCATTGGAGTAATGTGATGGCATAAATCAGGTACCTAATTAATAAAAATAATAAATCTTTATTTCCAGTTTTAAAATTTATCATTTACCACTTGGTATAACAAGATAAAGGGGAATGCCCACCGTCCATAGACACGAGTGCACACATTTTATAGTATTTGGATAGGATAATACGCAATTTCAACAATTAACAGGTCAAGGAATTGGTAAAAAAATAAGTTAGGATTTTTAAGATAAAATAGCTTATAATCTTGACTAACGTAATTGTTTTACAATCATTGAATATACAAGTCAGGGTTAAAAGAATCGTCGGAATCCATTAAATAAGCTTGTTCAATAGTTAGAATAATTAATCCGCAAGAAAATAAACCTACAGAATCTACTTTCATTGTTTGCTTTTGCCTTAGCAGAAGCAAACAATGGAAGTAGATTCTGTAGGTTTTTGTGTTTTGACACTTACCTGTGTCTTGACTTGACAGCCGGCCAGTGTAACTCAATGTTGCCACACACACATAAAAATTATAAATCGCTATCGTTTTTTTTTTTTCGAATCACAATTTAATACTAAATCATTATCACCACTGAAGTTAATTCACTTGTTCATTTAATATCAAAAGTAAAAACATAACACCATATATATTATAATAGATCGTATAACCAGCGTTACGGATGTGATATTATTAGTGAAATCCATAATCGTGTATCGTGTAAAATAAGTGTGTAAACAATAAAACAATATTAATACACAATTACTAATTTATTAGTGAGCAGAGATGGATATATTTAAAAGTTATGCACTTTAACTATTATTGGTCAAATAAATCAAAACTAGAAATTAGGTTAACTTTCGGCAAACATTTAAAGTAGAACCAAAACCTTTTAGGAAAGTGAATTGAGGAAACAATCTAATTAGGTAAATCAATCGTGTGATTAAACAAATAAATAATAAGAATCTTTTCCAGCTATAGCAAGAATGTAGCTAAAAAGGATGAGTGGTCCCTCGTACGGTCCCAGCAAAAAGAGAGCGGGCGCGGCGGCGCGCCGAGCGAGCCGGTCTCCTCCCCACCACCAACCGCGGTCGTCCCATGTTGACTTCACGGTTAGCTAGGTGACGCTTGTAGTTCCGGTCGACAATACAGATGGCGCTCGCTCCACGAAGTTGCCAACAAGTGTTGGCAGCACTGCTGCTTTATCCACAATCGTTAATGTCATTTAACTTTTCAGTACTTTTTATAACCTTCTAATTCACGTCCGCCCGGACCCTTGCTCGAGCCAGCCCGCGCCGCAAAGTCAGTAGCTTTAAATTCGTCTCTAAATAATAATAATTCCGATCCAGCCCGTCCTTTGCTGTCCTCTGCCAGCGACGCCATAACCCGAGGTCCGAACGAAACTGGGGAAATGAGGGTGTACTGTAGGAATACCTCTGCCTAAACCTTCATGGATTACAGGCGTGTTAATGTTATGAGTATGATGCATATATTTATCGAATCGTGTATACCTGTCTTAATAGAAGAAGATAGTGTTTCCATTACTTTGAAGAACCAACCTATTGATTTTTAAATAAAGAGTTGAATGAAATGTGTCTTTTTTAATTTTATTTCTATTTATAAAAAAGTAGACTTTGTAAACAAGCATACTACTAATAAGAGGATTATATACAAGATAGGAATGCTTGGAAACATGATGGTCCAGCTCCATAGGCCAATCCAGTCATATTGGGCAATCATACTGGTTGCTAATTTAATTGTATAATTTATAATTTTTACTCAAAATGACTTATTCCTAGTTAATATTTTAGAAAAACATTTATTTTTACAACGTTTTTAAATATGTGAGCACCATGTACCACGTGATTGATTCAACCGTCTTTGTTTTATTTTAAATTCTTTTTACCAATAAATACTGAATTTTGTAAAACATTTTTAAAGAATAACGGTGGAGTGTCTTGCCCCTTCTTTTCCATACTGAACTACCTTTTTGAAGGGGCGCTTAGAATAGGTTCTATTTTTAATGTAAATGTTGACGTTCAAAAGTGCCTTTTTACGTGCTTAATTGAAAATAAATGCTTTGACTTTTTTGGACTAAGAATCGACGTGCCATGTTACCAAACACCTCTCGTGTGAACACTTAAGAAATTCTCATTTCAAATGACTCAACAATGGAGAAGAAAATCGAACCGTTTCAAGTTACTTATACTTACCAAGTTGTTCAGCTAAAAGTGGGTTCTTTACAAAGTCTCGTTAAAACTTTAGTGCTTATAGCAGGTGTGAACGAGACTTATCAATTAAACATAAACTTGAAACTTAATACGCGTACAATATCCGAAAGTGAACGAGACGCATCGAGTTTTTTTAAAAAGTTAGGCTTTGTAGGCCCTTTTGTTCCCTTTTCACTTACACCGGAGATCATGGGAAATTGTGCGCCTTCCACGATCCCCGGCTAGTGCCGGCCCGCTACTGCGGGCCACCTCATGCCCACGAGGGGAGTGAGATGTAAAACTCCCCCCACGACGTCCAACAGGGGCGCTCGGGGAACACTACGAGCCGCCGCTTCGGGTCCACTTTTATGGGGGGGGGGAGTGGACGTCCCCAAATCCCCCGTCCCTCTGGGTCTGTCTATGGGAGCTCGTAGAGGGCGCTGTCCGCCCTCCGCTGACGCCCGGCACGCCAGCTGCGGCTCTTGTCTCCGACTTCTGATATGAGGGCCCGGCGCTTATTCTCCCTTGCTTCTCACTCTGCCAGCGTATGCCACGCCACGTCCTCAAGACTGTTGACGCAGTGATTTATGCGACACAGGTACTTCCCGAAGCAAACATGCGCCGGGATCTTGCCTCTAGGTCCCATGGCGGACACAGTTCCAACCTAACCCGTTTGGTCGGAGTACACTAACGTTGTTATTGCAACCAATTGCGAGAAAAGGCAAAAATATAAAAGAGGGTCAAATATTTAAAAGTATCTGTCCTTAGCAGAGCAAAAAGTTTGTAGAGGGACAATTTAAGAGAGAAAATCAATAAATGTTTAGAGAATCAGTTAAACATTTCTCTTTCTAAATCTCGATGTGTCATATTCACGCTTTCCAACTTGTTATCAATTTGCTGTACAATACACGTACAATAATTTACCTTTCATAACTTTTGGGCTCGTATCTGCTTCTAACAATACTAAAAAGTTTTGAGGATTTACAAAGATTTTATTTAAATTTTCCAGAAAACTAATGAAAAGAGTTTTTACTTTCTTGGAAATTATCTGTTTTGTGTACTAAAGTACACTTTACTTGCATACACTCAAGCATGCGAAGCTTGATTAAGGCAAAATCTGCGGAATGTTTTTGAAAGCACAATTTGATTATACGAAGCCATAACCACCGAGCTTGGTAAACAAAGGGGTAATTGCGTGGCACACATAAAATGGAATTCAATCGCAATACCTTTCTTTTTGGCAGTTTAGCCACCTTCATTGCGTTATTAACGTTGTTGTGCAGACGAATTTTTCAAACCTATGGATCAATGAATTTAAAGATAAAAGGCACTGTGATCGACTGTCAATTTATGTATATTACGAAATAACCCCGCTGATTGGCTACCGCAGTTTGTAGTTATGCCGGCCTAACCTAAACCTAAAAATTGATGAAGCTTCAATGGATCGATAAAATAGTAACTAGTTACTATTTTACCGATCCATTGAAGCTAAAAATTCCGCAGAACTAAATTTCGTTGAAGTTGTCCAGTAAGAGTTCTATTCCGTTTTATTTCTGGGTAGAATTTCATTTTAGAATTCCAAAACCAATATGCAATAGACGTTTCTGTGCTGTAAGCTGGATAATGTGCTCTATATTGAGACGTTACGGTTTTAAACAGGCGAGATTGGCATGATACGGTTATGTAAAATTGGGTAGAATGGCCAATAACCCCAAACTGTAATAGGCTACCAAATTTTGCGGGATTTTTCTGCAGGTGCTTTAAACTAGCTTTCAGCCCGCACGTTCGTCTCTGTGGTTTTCGGATTTTATTTTACTCACACAAACGTCAACACACCTTTTAAATTCCGAGAGAATGTTATGATCTTTCTCAGTATTCAAGCTTTCTGATTTCCATGTTAAATAACGTCATAATATGTTCAGAGGTATAACTTTAAGTTCAATTATGAATTTGAAGGTCCAGTCTGTTTTTTCAAATGTCTGTTTTTACCAATTCATCGTTACGTAGTATTGATATTTCTGCCGATGTCTTAAATATATAGTTCCTAACCAAAATTCTGAAATTTTTAACACACGAAAAACATGAAAAATCAAAGTCAAAGCATTTATTTCATATAGGCACATAAAAGGCACCTTTGAACCTCAACATTTACATTAAAATAGAATTGATTCTTGGCGCTCCTACCAAAAGGTAGTTTTGTATGAAGAAGAATGGGCTTTTAAAATGTTTTAAAATATTTTGTATACATTAATTATATTTTTATATGTGAAGAAGATGCACAAAGAATTAAAATATTATACCACAATAGGTAAAAGAATTAAAAACTAAGCAATGGCAGATAAATGGCGGGATTGTCACATATTTACAAACGTTGAAAAGGATATGATTTTCCTAAAATATTAACAAGGAATAAGTCGGTGTGTGAGTTAAGTGAAAATAAAAAATTATACAATTAAATTAGGTACCCGTATAATTTTGTCTATACTAGATTGTCCTATGGAGCTGGACTAGCATGTTTATGCTTGGATAATTATAATATGCTGTTTGCAAAGTGTACTTTTAACATGAGTTTTAAACTTTCTTTCATTTAATTACAATATATCATAAGGCATTTTGTTGTAACATTTAACACAGTACCCCATAAATGATGTATTTTAGCTAATATGATTTTTCATGGATGATTGATGATCATGATTGATTGTTTTTTTTTTTTGATAGATGATCTATTTTATCTTTATTTCTAGTATTTAAATTATGTCTATCACTTTTTTATTATAAAGATGTAGATTTTTTCTAACATCTATAATATTTTCACAAATGAATGTGCAAGCTACTGTCATAACATTAATATTTTTAAATAGTTCCCTGTGAGATTCGCGACGAGGTAGATTGTACATGGCTCTGACAGCTCTCTTTTGCATAATGAAAATATTATATTGGTACAAGCGTGCTAATTTTAATAAATTATCAAACAGTTTTCACACAATGTTAAATAATTCTAATTGTAATTGTCGACTCATGCCAAATAAAAAAAATAAAAAAAAAATTTGGTGTTTTCAAATCAATAATAATAAATTATAAAAAGAAAAAGGAATGAAAAAAAGGTAATTATCATGTGGCAGTCAGGTCATCGTTTACCGTATAATATGTTTTTTTAATTTTTTTAATCGTAAAACATAACATAATATTACGCCTGTAATCCCAGAAGAACATCACTAGAAATAGGAACCAATTAGTTCAACCTGGTTTCAGGCTGGCTAAAGTAGACTCATCTTCATGGGGTACTGTTTAAAATGTTACAATAAAATACCTCCCAACCAATCAACTCAATGAAATCAAATTTAAAGTTTGTATACAACGCACACTATGTAGCCGAGCATATTATAAGTTTGGTGGATTACATCGCTGATAAAAATGCTTGGCTAATCGCTGGTCCAGCTCCACAAGGACGCATCAACTAATTGATTATCATTTGAAAACAATGTGGGAGCTGCTTAAGATTATTCAGTTTAAACACAGCACACACATATCTTTATTGGGCCGTAAAAGGAATGTCTCTATCAGTTATTTTTACTTATTCCAAAACGTAATGTAAATGTGACAAATGGCATTGTAAAAATCAGAAAAACGGACTCATTTACTATTTCTGCAAGATTGTAGAGCGCATATGAGTACTGGTTTAGTTTTTTACGAACAGTTTCTTTATGACATTTCCATGTGTTTAAATTAAAATCCGAGTGTAGTCCCGGAAATGAAACACTGCTTGTTTCAGATATTATTTGATCTGCTTAGGCTATGTTTAAGATAGTTTTTTTGTGCTTTGATTTATAAGTAACCAATTCATGATGTAAAGGATGTATTTGTTAATGTCATCTTCATAGATTTCTATATTTTAACATGGAAAAATTAGTGTACTGTCATCGGCACACAAAACTGTTTGACGTTCAGTGCATTTTGGCAAATCGTTAATATATATGAGAAACAACAAGGGCCCAATGACAGTTGCTTGGGGTACACCACATGTTATATCTCTAATTGATGACATATGGGTAACTTCTATCTTGGGTTTAGAACAAATTCCATTTAAAACAGTGGCTTGCTTAAGTCCAGTAAGATGATTTGACTAGATTTAATATGTTTCTCCTGACGTCGTATCGTTCTAAGGTTCTAACTTACCCAATATTATTTCATGATTTATGTGATCGAATGCTTTCGAAATGTTCATAAGTACTGCTGCAATTGGATTCTTTTTGTCAACATTACTTACAATTTCTAAAAACAATTTAAAGACGGCTTTATTAATGTTTCTTGTTTCAGAAAACTATATTGTTCTTTATCCAGTATGCTGTTTACTTGAAAGAATGCGTTTATTAATTCATAAATTGTTAAAAATATGATATTACCAGTATCAGAGCTAGTGCACGGTAATTTCAAATAGCAGCTTTATCGCCTTTTTATGTAGTGGTTTAATTTTTAATAAATTTAGAAAGTGGCCATATTCTATAACATTCCATATTCCATCATAACCCACGCTATTTGTGTTGTATAACTTATTCATTTTAGCCGAAATACGTCCACTGCTGGACATAGGCCTCCCCCAAGGATCGCCACTTCCAACGGTTCTGCGCTTCCCGCATCCAGCGGATTCCTGCGGCCTTCACAAGGTCATCAGTCCACCTTGTGGGAGACCTTCCAACGCTACGTCTTCCGGTACGCGGTCGCCACTCCAGAACCTTTCGGCCCCAACGGCCCTCTGTTCTGCGAGCAATGTGCCCTGCCCACTGCCACTTAAGTTTGGCAATTCTTCGGGCTATGTCGATTACTTTGGTTCTCCTGGGGATCTCTTTGTTTCTGATTCGATCACGTAGGGAAACTCCAAGCATAGCCCTCTCCATTGCCCATTGGTTGACTTTCAGCATTCTGAAAAGGCCAATTGTAAGCGACCACGTTTCAGTGCCATAGGTCATCACCATACCATAGGTGTTCTATAATTAATTGATCATATCAAACATATAACTGCTTTGAGGTATTTGTGTCAGGTGTCACACTTTTTTAAATCGTATTGAATATTGCTTTATTTTCAGTATTACGTGAACGCCTATACTGCCATAACAGTTCAGTTTTTCGTTTACTATATCTCCTGACATCTTTAGAAATCCATCTCGGGGATTTACGAGTAGAGATATTTTTTCTCACAGTCGGGAAACACAAATCGTAGAAATGTTTAAATAGGTCATGAAATGAGTTAGCTAGTACTGGATCGGTGATGTTGTATAATTCAGCAAAACTAAGATTACTAATGGCTTCAATAAACTTAGACTTGTTTTCAGAGCTCTAATCTCGACTTACTACGTACCAGTGATCACTCGAACATGACTTTTTTACAGGGCACTTATAGAGTTGACCTGTGTCGTCAGATAAGGCCAATTCTAAAATTTCACAACTACCACCATTGACATTATGGATAATGTTGTCAATACATGTTCCAGTAGATATACGTGTAGGCTGTTTTATACTTGGTTTCAGATTGTAATTTAGTAGTAGATGTAGAAATTCAATAGATACTCTGGTGTTTTTTTTAAATCAATATTGAAATCACCACATAGCAAAACCTTTCTACCTAAGTTTCGTCCACAACGGTTTAATGTAAGTTATTTTTTTTGATGAAAGTCGATATTGCACCTCTATTAGATTTTTGGGATCTAAAACTGATGAGTAACTTAGTTTAAGTTATACGAAACTTCTAGTTGTGAGTCCAAATAACTCACTAAATGCATTTAAGAATTATGGTAACTGCTTTATTATTAACCCTTGGGTAATATTTCTATAACATTTCGTTTGTGTATTGAAGACAGAAATTGGAATCGAAAAGAAATGCGCACTCCATAATACCGTATCCGAATACATCCAATGATTAAACATTTCAATTCGCCTGTTAAAAATTATTACTTAGTTTAAAATTTGGTTTTACATTTTTAAGCTCATTCAATGTTTTCTTCGGTCTCTATGCATGCAGTATTAAACAAGTTACGCATTCTTTTATAGAACCAAGTATTCGATGCCGGAGCACACATAGTTCAACTCAAACACGAGACTCGAACAACTAGAGCTTTCCTTTCTAACAATATCATTTCGGTTCGAATTCTCCTTGTTTATTTGTGGAAGTCTAGGTTTAGTTTCTAAAGACGTTATTTCCTTATTTCAGCACCATACGTTTTAAACACGATTTCGACCGTGGGATTAAGGATCGAAAATATACCTTATATAAACCTTTATGTACAACCAACATAATAATCCTCAATGTTATTTTTACTTATCTGTTGCCCGCGACTTTGTCTGCGATCGAGGATGAAAAGTCCTTACCCAGGTCATGTCCAGGTCTATCTGTGTGCCAAATTTCATCAAAATCCGTTCAACAGTTTAGGCGTAAAAGCATAACTAACAAACGACTACTAATTTCAATTTATAACATTAAGTTAGGAGAACCAAATCCCAAATAATGCCGTTTTGCTGAAACACGATTACGGTACACCTAAGCCTTTGTTTTTCTTTTCCTACCTCTTCACTCCCTTCTATGGATCACGAAGAGCGAAGGGGTTTTTCATGTTTCATCTTATTTCGTTAGAACTGTAAGCAATGCTTTTTGAGTCTTGGAACTGTTTCTGATGGAGCTGATTGATTACCTTTACCTAAATCGACTCGACTGCCTATCTGATCTCCATCACCCAGTTACTGGGTAATACGATACCCCTTGGTAAGACTGGTTGTCAGACTTTCGGACTTCTCACTACCCGTAAGACGGCGACGTAAACGTGACTGATGTAAATTCGAATAATTTTTCAATCGAAAATACAACAAACCACAACACACAAGCTTTTTCGTTTATTTTATTTGCGACAAACACAATAAGTATCTATCACCCATAGATATGAATAAAGTATTTAAGGGGCGTGCATGAAATCGAAAGATTTTGATCAATTTTGTGCATTTATTGGGAAAAAGAGAAAAATAATATGAACAAAGTTATTTGTGATTTGAAAAGTCGAGTTGTTTGTTTTGTTTTGAAAATTAACAAATAAATAAAGTATTCGTGGCAAATCATAAATATTTGCCATACATTTTCCAAATAATGACGCGAGACTTACGTTTAATGATAATAATTTTTCCCATAAACTACTTTCGTTTTTTGACATAAAAATATCAGTATAATTACAATGATGTTAATGATATTTTATGGGTTAGAAAAGATGTTCAGCCACGTGCAAGTAGACCCCTATGGTTTACTTGAAAGTGGCTCAAACACTTTTTCAGAGTGAAGCAGAAAAATAATGTTGAAAAAACCTATTTTCCAAAAAAAACCTAGTCATTAATGTATTTTTTCCTTACGTTAAGCAAACTGGTTTCAAGAAATTGGAAAATCACACGTTAACCTTCACCTATTCTTAAAATGAAATATTTTTTCTATTTTATGGTTAAAAGTACAATATCTTCATTAAGTTAATCAAAGGCAAAATATACTGTTTTTTGGAGAATGAAAAACTGATGAAACCAAAAACAGGTGTTACTGACAGGAATGGTTTAGCGCTACGAAAAGTGTACTTATATTACGAAAAGTCTAGATATTATAATGATCCAATTATTTCAAGCTGACTGCTGTTTGTTTTGACTGCCTCGTTGGTCTCAAGAGATACTGCTAAGCATGAGGTCCTGGGTTAGATTTCCAGCTTCGGGCAAGTGTTATTGAGTTTTTCTATCTAGAATTTCTCATTAGCAGCCCGGAGTCTGGACCCGGTTGATGGCAATAGGCTTGCCCCCTATTACATAGGACTTCTCACAAATTATATAAGGAATTGACAGAAATGTTTTTTTTTCGTGCTACGTGCTTGTTGCCTTAAAACCAAGTATCAATTTTGTACGAAACGAGTATTTTCAATTAAAATCGTTCTAATTTACGATACGTTTACTCCGCGTGTTCGTATACCCACTGGTACTCGGCTTTTGTTACCAAACTTCCCATGCGGCCTGTCTAGTGAGCTCCCTATTGACCGAAACTTGTTGAAATCATGGGATATTAGGGTTTATGTGATGTTTGGATATCGAGGTTACAGACCAAGATAACTAAATAGGTACCCTCACGTCACTTACACAGTGGCATTTTAATAGAAACTGTAAAACGACGTATTCGAGGAAAACACGTTTTCTTTTTTTGAAGGCAATGTGAATTGTTGATTGATGAAAGAAGTGAGTCAAGTTGGGAGTGTCCTTAAAAGTAAGACTTCGTTGGCAATCTAGAATCTAGGTTTTGTAAGTAGGTGCAAGTTTTGGGACTTTGCCTAGCTCTTACCGCAATAATGATGAAGTACGCATGCGCTCAGAACTTTGACTACTATGAACAGTACCTGCAAAATTAAGTAATACAGTTTTTTCTACAAGTACCTATTTTATGTATGTATAGATGTAGATACAGTCAGCAGTAGTTAATAAAATGATACGTATAACCTTAATTATCGTCCATGACTATTTAATGACAATTTACCTAATAATTGTATTCAATCAAAATTATTGCTATATTTTCTAACATTCGGAAACAGTGGTGAGCTATAACATTGAAAACATCTAAATACAGATAAATGTGTTACTAATTTACTTTAATGAGGGTTTGTTTACACTTTCGTTAAATACTTTTGGAACAGACATTAGTTTCCTTGTTGTATATACATGTACGATAAAGTAATAACATCTCTTGTGGGTAGTTGAGTGAATCGTTAAACTCAAACTCAAAGCATTTATTTAAAATAAACCTATTACAGGCACTTTTGAATTGTCATGGTCGGTCGGTCTGAAAAATGAAGCTTGTTGCCCATTCGGAAGCGTAGTAGGTACCTATGGAGAAGAACGGGCAAGAAACCATACAGACACTTTTTTAAATCAAATTGTGGTGACAATATGTTGGCTACATCATTTATGTTGAAATTATGCATGTGAGAACGATGCAAAACGTTAAAAGCGTCCGTAATGTATAATCAATGTCCCAATTTCTAGTGATATAATTGTGTCTTTCATAAGATATGAATAGTCTTTCATAAGATATGAATAAAAAGTTGTAGATTTTTCCCTACGCACATGATATTTTCATAGATATATTGACAAGGTACCGTCATGATGTTAATATCTTTGAACAGTTCCCTTAGAGAGTCGCGCCTGCGGAGACCATATATGGCTCTGATGGCTCTTTTCTGCAGAATGACAATAGACTCGATATCTGCAGCCCGTACACATAGTAAAATACCGTACTATGAAAGTAACTAAAATATACTAGTCACGCGGGACCTACATCAGTAAATTCTCACAGCATATGCTGCTGAACTTCGCCGTCCTGCAAGGGATGTCAAATGAGGACCCCATTGAAGCTTTGAGTCGAGCGTGATACCCAGGAAAACAGTTTTATCGACGAATTCTAGTTTCTCTTGATTCAATACTATCTCACAAATAGTACTTTTAAAATTCGGTAAGGAAAATCTTATGAACTTAGTTTTTTTCCCATTTAATACTAAATTATTAGCAATGATTGGTTCACTGCTAATTTTTTTTTGGATCTGCAGTATGGCGTTATTTACGTCGTCAAGATTTGATGCACGCCTAACATTTTAAAAATTAAGGAAGTATCGTCAGCAAATAATAACATTTGAGGTTGGGTTTTAAACAAATAGGTTAGATCAATCATTTAAATTAAAAAGAGGAAAGGACCCAATAGCTCGATATTGGGTCCTTTCCTCTTTTTAATTTGTCTTTAACTTGTCGTACATCCATTTTTGCTTTTAGACCGAGTGAATTGACACCGTTTATTTGGACTTACTGTTGTATATTATTCAAATAAGATTTTATTAAACTGATCGCAAGTTTTCCAAGTCCGTAATGCTCAAGTTTTAAGAGTAAGTTTTCGTGGTTGACGCAATCAAATGCCTTGGAGGGTCACAAAAGATTCCTTTGGCGTCTTGGGCCTCTTCCCACGCTGTACATATGTGTTTTAATAAGGTGACACTGGCGTCAGTCGTGCAACGTCCCTAGGTGAATCCATACTGTTAACAGTGTAAGATTTTGATGGTGTAAAAATGGTTTAATATTTGATTCAGCATTACCTTTTCAAACACCTTGCTGAAAACTGGCGACACGGATACGGGTCTATAATTATTGGTGTCTTTACTGTCCCCCGGATTTGAAAAGTGGTTATTACCTTACTGTATTTCGAACGTTTAGATCCGGGAAGACTTCTTACACAAATTAAATATTAAAGCCAGTACGGCGCTATAGTCTCAATAATGGAGGTACAAACTTTGATAGACATTCCCCATAGATCTTCTGTTAGTTTGATCTTGATTTGCTTGAAAGCTTTTACTACTATTATGGGTTTATATGCTTGAATTTAAATTCAATCGGGCAAGATGAAGGCGCGAGTTTAAGGTTTCAGTATTTTTAAGTAGGATACTGGTAAAGAAATTAACAAATTGTTGAGAAACTTCTTTGTTATGCTTACGAGACCACTTGAAGTCTGTAGTGTGAAATCATTATTATGTCTTTTATTCCTGTTAGTTTCGTCATTGATAATTTTCCAAACCGTCTTCATTTTATCCGGGCTGTTTTTAAAAGTTTTAGAGTAAATAGCAAACTATTTTTTAAACGTTTCAGAGTTAATATAAGGATTAAGGCCATACATATTTTCCACAAAAAAATCCTTCTTTCCTAATACCCTTAGTTGCCCAGTCACTGGACAAAAAATTGGGGCAAATTATTTTTGTTTTTTTCTATAAAGTATTATTGAACTCGGTGCTCACTACCGAAAAGAATTCCTCATATATTTCTTGTACATTGTTTCTACTATGTCACGGTATATCTCTCAGTGATATCTTCTTTTCTGACCTGAGAAGTATTACCTACAAATACAGTAATGTTAGTATTATAATCATACTGGTTTCTTGTTATTGATTTTATAATTTCATTGAAGGATGTCCCTGGTAAACAGTTGTTTTGAGTAGAAATAATCAGGTTGTTACCAACTTATTTGCCTAAACCTCTTTCTTTTCCGTTAGCAGCTCGCACCACAGACCTCTGTGGGGCTTAGCACGGCCTAGGCCTACAACGTTTTCACATTCACAAAATATAAAATAATATACATACAAGATAAATAAAATAATAATAAAAACCTATTTAAACAAAACTATATCATTGCCATTACAACTTTAACAAATCGGAATTAATATCCTATCTAGAAAAGCCATTAACAAAGAGTTAAAATATAATTTTACGTTTAAAATGAGAAGATTATTTCAAAGAAGTATGTAAAAAAAACAAAAAAATAACATTGTAGAAATAAGATACAGGTAACTAGTAAAAATCAAAATCTGTACTGGTTTAAAGACCTTGATTTTGTTTTCCTGACAATGTATATTTATTTGGTGAAAATGCGAAAAAACAGCGGAAGCGTGAAATCCAATTATAATGCACCACGATTTGATTTCACAAATCTATTCGGTTTAGAGATAAAACTTTTACCACAAGCTATTTTTTAAATCTCACTTTCACGGCAATGTCACTTAGTGTTGATTTATTTTTCACGAGATACTCCAATGACCGGAATGTTAATTTACTTGGTAATCTCTCACAAACCAGAGCTCGGCTCGACAATACGGAAAACATTTCCACGTTCAAGTTTTTTGAGTAAATGCAAAGCTTGAGGATCAATTATCCTAGTAGGATCCACCTTTTGAATATCTCGAAATTCAATTAAATTCGTCGATCGTAAAACATTTTGTAAGACTTCACTTTGATGCTATGATGTTAAGAGTTCCGCGAAAAAGGAAATTCAAAGAAAATATAATAGAATAGAATACTCATTATTATGTACACCGTTTATAGGATGGATGACACTCATAGGATGCCTCAATAATAACTAAACATTTATTTCGAAATGATCTTATGCACAAAAATTACAAAATGAAAACCCATACAATTAAAAATACCACATTGAAATATTACAGACTTCGATTGCTCAGTTTGTGAACGAAGCAGCAATGGTACAGGTACTGACAATCGAACCTCTGCGCGAATGTCCTCAGGATGCCGCTGGAGTTAGCCCTAACCCTGCGCACCCGGGATGTGCATCGTTTTCGCTTAGTAGGTAAGAAACGGTCTACTTGCGACTCGGCGAACATCCCTGATGAGCTGTATAATCGGGACAGCCTCATCAGGACCCTGAATGCATTATTAAATTGCACACGCAAGGCGTTATTCTGTCTGCGCGTGTATGCGACCCACAGGCTACATGTAGAAATATGTACAACATGCTCTGAACAATGTTTTTTTCACTTCAGTGGTAAAACGAGTACATCTGCCCTCACAGACAAAGTCCGGCTCTCGGTCTATGTCTGCAACGTCTTTCAGATCAGGGGACATCACATGCCCACGATATTTAAAACGTTCAACCCTCTTCAGTGGTGTTCCACATAATTTTATGGCAGGTTTCATTGTCGGCCATTTTCCTCTAACCTGAATGACCATGCATTCACTTTTTAGACATTATTATTCAAGCCATGAATATGAGGGTACTACACACTTTTTGCAGATGCAGATGATTTGAAAGGCCACAAACAGAAGCACTCATCAGCACCATGTCGTCAGCGTAACAGATATTGTTTAGTCATCCACCAACAACATGGCAGCCGACACGGCTGCTGCTGAGTTACTCTATCAGAGCGTTGACGTACAGGTTGAACAGTTTGTGAGAAGTTAGTCCCCCCTGCCTCACCCTATATTCCTAATTGTACGGCTTGGAATATGCACTTGACTATCGCACGACATTCATCTGGTTATGATATTCTGGTTCATTGAACTCAGCAGGATCTCTATCACAAAAAAAGGTATTATTAAAGACAACCCATGGATGAATTTAAAGGGACGTTCTCCCTTTAAATTCATCCATGGGTTGTCTTTAATAATACCTTTTTTACTTATAGCCACAATGAAAACATGCATAGAGCAACTACATACAATGATGAAGGTTATGGAGAAAAAAGTGTTTTTTCTGCCATATTTTTTTTAAGTGGAAAGAATTTTAAAAAAATATGGCAGAAAAAACACTTTTTTCTCCTTTCTTTTTGCGCATGCCTTACCAAAATGGGCACGGCATTCCATAATCGTACTTCTTTAATAGTAAAAGATTACAAGGGAACATACATAGTACGATGAGAAGAGAAGAGTTTTTTTTCTATTTATAGCTATGTGTTCAGTGTAATATTGTGCACCGGTAGGATATTAGATCCATATTTTATACTCATACCTCGTTTCTGTATGATATCGTAAAATACCTCGTTTGTAATGAGACCCTTACAGTTTATGGTAGCATGACATGGCCGGTAGTAAATCATTGAAAAAAAATTTGAAATTGCTACGAGTGGTGATATATTACGTCATCTTTTTATATGGATTGAGTCTGCCTCATTGGTGAAGTGGACGCAAGCATGAAGTCCTGGGGTCTACTCGCTAATTCCAAAGTTCGTAGCTTCAGCCGAAGTTACGGGCGTCTCTTACTCCGCATCACTTAATACGCCCGGTGTGTTTTTACACGTCCCAAATATTTAATTTGACACTTGATTTGACAGATCAACTAATTTCGCACGGGCCTGGATCTTCGCTGACGGACTTGGAGCGTAGTCCCAATGCTGTCCCGGGTCCGATTCCCGGGCCGGGCAAAGTGTTATTTATTTATGATCTCCAACACAAGATATACACAATACATTACACATAAACAAAGGGTATCAAGTATTGAGTAGGTGTATTTCTTCACTTCTAGGTGACCACAGTATGCACAATACACAATACAACTAAGCTTACTAAGTTAAAATGTTAATAATTGTTATATTTGGAAAAAAACTAATCATTTAAAGAACGTTTAAGAAAAGAAAATAAAATGTAACATTAAGAGATATTTAACCGTTGTATCCATATCGGTTAAATATAATCTTTATTTTAAAACACAACTTACTAACTACACAAGGTCTACTAACCATTTACACAAGGACTTCATTAAATTATAATCAAAATAACTATACAAATAAATACAAAAGACGTCGAAGTACTCGTCCGCAATAATTAAATTAACTCAAATCAATTGAACAATTCCTATATTAGGGGATTAAACCAGGGACTAAAACTGTAACCGTTGCAAGTGTTTGTAACAGTGTTTTAAAAGAGAACCTTCTATAAATACAACATAAACAATAATGTTACAGTATCAAAGTATTAATTGTTTTATATGTTAATAAGTGCTAATAATATGTTTAACAGAAATAAGCAGTTTTAGGTACAATTGCACGGTACCGCAACAACGCGCGGCGGACTTTCGGCGGATTTCGTCGCGAATGTCTACGCGGCGTTGCCCAAATATTTACGTACGTTCCCGACTGGTTTGAGTCAATCCAGTTGGGATTGAGGCTATTTTGGCAAAGTCACGTTTATCTGTTGCATTTAGCAACACTTTTATAACTTTTGTATCTGTTACAGATATTTTACTGTTACACTTTTCATGTGTATATGGTATATATATGGGTAAACACATTGAAATACATATTTATAAGTGTTACATATTTGATTCTGTTATTAATTTTAATTGTAACATTTACATTTTTTATGGAGGTGAAATTTCCGTTTTGTAAAGAAAAAAAACTAATTTAGATTTAAAATAAAATTTAAATATAGTAATTTAACCAAAAAAATACCCTCTAAGTCTATAAATTCCTGCCAACTCATGGGAAGGTTATTTATGCCTTTTCAGTAGAACGTTGGGGACCTGCACCCTAATTGCGTAACACACTTTCGTAAACGATTACGACTAATCTGTTTGATTTTGACGGTTCAAGAACATTCATTGCGTTCTAAATATTGTTGAGCAGAATTTTTATCGAACTTAAGAAGCAATGAATTAGCAATCTGTTTCAAAACGATTCAGATTCCGATTGATTGTGTATTACGCAATTAGGGTGCAGGTCTCAACAAACTATGTAAAGGCATTTTGTATTGCCTCCTGGGAAATAAACTTTTAACCATGTAAAAAAAAAAAAAAACACGGAAAAAATGGTAGTCGGTTGGGGACAGGTTGGCGAGTACGGAGGATGACGCATGTTTACTATAGGTCCTGTAGTGTTATTAATATACATAATTGACGAGCTCGTGTCTAAAACGAAAGTATCCCAAAATAGGTACCCCCCTTGGTTTCAAAAAGCTCTTATTAAACTTTTAAACGAAAAGGAAAAGCTTAGGATGCGATTTAAGAGATATAAGAATCCCCGCGACCACTACGAATACAAATTATTAGGTGAAAGAGCGAATATAATGATAAAAAGTAACTATAAAGAATACGTGGAGGGAATTGAGAGGGGCATAACACAAAATCCGAAATTTTTTTGGTCTTTTGTTAAGGCTAAAAACTCGTCGTCTAATGACATACCGTCTGAGATGAAACTGAATAATCAGAAAGCAACTTCCGGTGACGAGGTTTGCAAGCTCTTTGCTTCCCATTTCTCTTCAACGTTCACCTCATCAGATGAAGCAATACATGCTTCATTAGAGAAAAACCACAAGTATCCTCAAAATAGCTTGAGTCGGGTCACATTCTCCGAAAGAGATATAGTTAAAGTCCTCAAAAAACTAAATGTATGCAAGGGACCGGGACCAGATGGTTTTCCACCATTATTCGTTCGAAACTGTGCAAGTAGCTTGACCTTACCGCTAAAAATCATTTTGAACCACTCAATCGAAACAGCACAATTCCCTACTCAATGGAAAAATGCCAATGTAGTGCCCATATTTAAAAAAGGCGAGGCAAGCAACATAAAAAATTATCGGCCAATATCTATTTTATCTGTGTTTTCGAAGGTCTTTGAATCCCTCATGTGCCCTATTCTAACGTCATATTTCAAAACAGAACTAACTTCCCAACAGCACGGATTCTGCACACAAAGATCCACTACGACGAACCTGATTCTTTATGTCAATGACCTCAGCAAACTTATTGACTCTCGCTCACAAGTCGACTCCATATATACAGACTTTAGCAGTGCCTTCGACAAGGTCGACCACCACATCTTACTGCAGAAACTCTCAAACCTGGGCATATTCGGCCAGCTTCTACAATGGTTTGAATCTTATCTGACTGGCAGAAAACACAAGGTCGTAGTAAAGGGGCATCAGTCGTCCTTTTACTATTCCACTTCCGGAGTTCCACAAGGCTCCCATATGGGTCCGATATTGTTCCTAGTATTCGTTAACGACATAGTGAACTGCATCAAACACAGTGAATGTTCACTCTTTGCAGACGACGTTAAGTTCTATAAGCAAATAAATTCACCCAGAGATATATCGTTGCTGCAAGAGGACCTTAATTCAGTGTACAGGTGGTGTATTAAGAACAAAATGACTCTGAACGCTGAAAAGTGTCAGCACATGACCTTCACAAAAAAACGAAATACCCTTCCATCCTCGTATTCGTTGAATGGTACAACTCTGCAGAAGGTTAACACAATTCGCGATCTGGGAGTCTGTCTCGACAGTCAGCTTACTTTCATTCCCCACATAGACAATGTTGTCAAAAAGGCAACTAGAATGTTAGGATTCCTTAAGCGTATCTGTCACGATTTTAAGTCTATTCGTACCCTCAAACTTCTCTACTTCACCCTCGTCAGAAGTTTACTGGATTATGCATCGCAGGTGTGGAATCCCACCTATCAGACCCATATCGATCGTGTCGAACGCGTCCAAAAAGGCTTCACTAGGTACCTGCGATATAAATCGAACAGCTGCCCTAATACAACCAATTACCCTGAAAGATTGAGTCACTTCAACCTCACATCCCTTGAAAACCGCCGAAAAATTATGGATCAACTTATGCTCTTCAAAATTGTCAATGGACTGATCCAGGTTCCAAGGCTTCTTGAAGATATAAATGTATCTGTTCCCCGTTGTAGTCAACCCCGGCCCGACCGCAAATTAGATGTGTTCGCAACAACTACAGGTCGAACCAATCTCGGACGATCAGCGCCATTGAACCGTTTCATGAGAACTTATAATGAAAGCCACTCTCGCACCGATAGCATTGACGTCTTCTCGAACACCCTATCTCAATTTCGCAGTCATCTTTTACGTCAATTTCGTGTTTAAATTGCATCATTCATTTGTTATTCTGTAATATATTTTTGCAACTTTTACATTTTTATTTAACTTTAATGTATAATTTAATTTGATTCATTTGACAGTATTATTAATTAATCAATTCATTAGAAATTGTAATTATGCTTATTAGATTGTATTATTAGTGTTCTTTGATTCTATTATTATTATTAACCTATTTGATTTTATGATCATCATTTTATCTGTAAATAACTAGTAAATCAAAAGTAACTATGTAAGTGCTGTGCACACCTTTAAGTGACCAGTTCGCTGCAGTATATTAGTTATAAGATAATCTCTCTGTTAATGAGTTTGTGAATTAGTCGTTGGAGTGCCATAATAAATAAATAAATAAATAAATAAATAAATAGTGTTATAAAGGTTTCTCGAAGAGTGTGAGGTCTTGCTTTATTATGGAGCAATAGTGGTGAAGATCGAATGGCGAGTCGTCTCGCTGCGAGTTTCGTCATTATTGTTCGATGTTCTGTACAGTAGACATCTGCTGTTATTGCTTGACCGGATCTGAAGAAGTTGTAGTAAACTAAACCATGAAGTGACCACCCAGCAGTTACAATCAATTTTCTATGGTTAGGTTAGCTTCGGTTTAGGGAATTGTTGCGGCTTTTGACCTGATGTCAGCCGTTGTTCGCTCGCGATTATCGTAAAGAATCCACTTTTGATCACACGTCATTATTTGCCCCGAAATCCCTTCATTTCTGTACCGAATTAACAAGTTAAGGCAAGATTTAACGCGCGCTTCTCTCTGCAGATCAGTCAAATTATGGGGCACCCATTTGTCAAGTTTATTTAATGTTACCGAGTTGATGCAAATTGGTCAATATTGTGTGTAAAATCAAACCATGCCGCTAATTCCTAGGTAGTTTGATACGGCTCCACCGTCACATTAAAATCATCGTTATTTACCTTAGTGGCTGGTCTTCCTCGGGGTCCATTTTTCAAGTCCAAGTTTCCACTACGATTAAACCAAAAATGCACGGTGCGTTCACTAGCTGTATCCTCTCCAAACAGCATTTATATTGCGAACTGTTTCTGCTGCGTTAGTTCTACGTCGCAACTAGTTTAAAAAAATAACTCTATTCAATGTATCTCAATGTAATATATCTATATATTGAAAGTTGAATGAAAAACAATCTAAAGTCAAACAATCGAGTGTTGTACATTTTTTTAATTTAGAATGTTATAATAATAATAAATTATCCAAACGATCCAAACTGCGACGGCGTTACTCGACCAAAGCCAACCTGGCAGTGCAAGATCGAGCGTCTTATCGATGAAGTCAAGGAGCAATTCATGACCACGAGTGATGCGCTTTGTAGGCGGGTCGTGTGTCACAGATTGCATCGACTTCCTGAAGCAGAAAGTTTGTGCATGGGCGAGCGTTATCGGCGGTATAAGCGGCGGGTATAACCCACCCGTGTTAATCAGTTGCCTGTGCCGGTATCTCTTTCGAACAATCCGCGACCCTGGCAGGCATCGGCCCTATAGGGCCCCGACACTATGTGCTGACATGTTAACGAGGCGCGTGTGGAACACGACGATGCGCTATCGACCCGGGCCTGGTCCTTACTGGACGGCGAGCTACCCATTGCTCCCAGTGCTTGGGAGCGACCGAAACAAAATGTGACAGACGTGTCAGAATGCACTTGGGGTGGGATCATTAACATGATCTGACCAAGATTATGCCTGGACTTTAAAAGAGACTGTGACCTCTGAGTTTATTTTCGGCTTTTCTTCTCAGAGTAGTCAGATAGGAAACGCCGACCTCATCTAGTTAAAAAAAAAATGTTTGACGTGTAAAAGTGTTTGTACAAACCCACTTACGGAAATAAAAATCATTTATCATTTATCATCTGGGCGGCCCCAGATGATGCTGCCACAAGTGCATCTGGCACAGCATCTGTTTGGTGCCCGTCTTTCATACTGAGGTTAGTTGGATAAGGGATGTCGAGCGAATTTGTGGAACTATACCAGGAATGGAAGCAGTCCTAATTACGCCACTAGACCTTACCAGAGCAGTCCATCCGTTACCGAATTTGAAATCACCGGGACCGGACGGACTGCACAATTTTTGGTTGAAAGTGCTAATGAGTTCACACACTTGCCTGGTCGTGATCTCAGTTCCAGTCATCCTTAGAGTCTTGGTCGCTGCTGCAGTTTCTAACAACAGGCGTTACCCAAGTGATCCATAAGTCAGTTAGTCCCATGGAGAGGGAGTATATATACCAGAGAGTAGGTCATTCGACGATCTATAAACTTCTCACATCCATACAGAGAGCGAAAATAAATACGCATATTGACAGTAACTCGAAAATGCCTGCCTCTAAATTTTTGTAGGAACGGGTCTCACGGTACTAATGAGCTACTCCTCATCGGCATGGCCATTAGCCAACAGGTTCGTCTCTCCCGCAAGGATCTGTCGATATGCAAGTGTGAATCTCGTTCCAAGGTCAGCATATTATAAATGATAAATGAATGATAAATGATTTATTTTCTTTAAATAGGTTTGTAAAAACACTTTCACACGTCAATCACATTTTAAAAACTAGATGAGATCGGCGTTTCCTATCTGACTACTCTGAGAAGAAAGGCCGAAACAAAATCAGAGGTCACAGTCTCTTTTAAAGTCGAGACATAATCTTGGTCAGGTCATGTGAAGACCATGTGGATTGATGTCTGAAATGGTCTTTTGAGGAAAGAACCACACAGAATGAGTGTACCTGTCCAGTCAGTGCACGCATTTGTCAGTTGTCATGCAGCTCAACACAGAACTAAATATGCTAAACGATTCGACGAACATTACCAAAGAAAGGACATTTGGGTAGGCCGCATAAATTACTCAAACTGCCAGACCATGATTAAAACAAAAAAAAGCATTAAATAAAACGAGAAATCTATAATGTCTTCACATTCTCAATAATTAAAATAATATAATACTGTACAAAGTAAATTTAAAAAAATCCAAAAAAATCTTGATCATATCATATGAGGACCATGTAGACTGGTGTCTGAAATGGTCTTATGAGGAAAGAACCATACGGATTTGAGTGAACCTGTCCAGTCAGTGCACGCATTTGTCAATCATCGTGCAGCTCAACTCGGAACTAAGGAGCTCAACGATTCGACGAACAATACAAAAGAAAGTACTCAAACAGCCAGACCATCGATAAAAGAAAAAAAGAAAAATACAACGACCCACATAGTCCTCGCATTCTCAAAAATTAAAACAATATTATACTTTAAAACAGTAAATATACAGATATCATTGTTTATTTATGAAGGTACGAATATGGAAAAAATCAAAAATAAAAGTTAAACAGCAAATAAAACATCAACAATATCTGTGTAAACTTATTGGAGCAGCTCAATCCCAATCATTCTTATCCTCAATATAGCCTTGGACAGTATAATAGGCATTCTGGCATAATTTCCGCTTTATAAAAGATTTGATTTTATTAAGGCTTACTTCTTGAATGTGGCTGTGAAGTTTATTATAAAAACGTATACATTACACACGTGTACAACGACAACGTGTACATTTAAACGAGCTACCTATTTTCTTGAGCTTGGTAGTGGGAACAACAAATTTGTGTTTGTTCCTAGTATTTATGTTATGGATATCATTGTATTTTTAAAGAGATTAATATTTTTATGTGCATACAAAAGCTTTTCATAAATATATTGAGAGGGCACAGTCATTATATTAATCTCTTTAAATTTGTCTCTGAGGGAGTGTCTGGGACTTAATTTATAAATTGAATGAATTGCCCTTTTTGTAAAACAAAAATTGTTTGAATATATATATATAAACTAAACGCGCTGTCTCTAAATCAGTTAAATAACGAATTTTTCTAACGGCGTATGCTGTAGAGCTTAGTTTTTTGTATTTTTTTCTATATGGGGGCCCCATTGAAGGTTGGCATCCAAAGTTATGCCTAAGAACACTGTGGTGTTTTCGGGTTTCAACTCTTCACCCTTTATAAGAACACTAGTTTCTACTTGTCTAACATGAGGTATCGTAAACTTAATGCATTTTGCTTTTTTCTCGTTAAGAAGTAGGTTATTAACCCAGTTAACTACCTTAGCGAGGGCGCTATTTACATTGTCAGTACCAGCTGCTAACGTTTCAGTTTAAATAAAAGTGAAGTGTCATCTGCTAACAACACTATATCATGATTATCCTTTATGAGGTAAGGCAAGTCATAAATATAAATAAGGAACAAAAATGGGCCAGGAAATGAGCCCTGGGGGACCCCCATTCTTACTACAGAACCAGGTGATATTTTTCCGTTAACATCAACTCTCTGAATCCTATCACTTAAGTAAGAAGTAAGAAGATCCAGAGAGGCGTTCCGGATTCTGTAGTGGTGCAAATTCCTGATTAATGTTTCATGAAGAACACAATCAAATGCCTTGGACTAATCGCAAAAGATGCCCAAAGCATCTTTTTCCATCCTCCCATGCATTATAAACGTGTCCTAAATGATCAACTCATCAACTCATCAACGCATCAGTAGTCGAACGACCCCTTGTAAAACCGAACTGTTTGTTATGCACTAATTTGTGTTTATTAAAAAATCTTTGCATTTGATCAAAAATAAGTTTTTCAAACATTTTACTAAAGGTAGGTAGCACTGAAATAGGTCTATAATTAGTAGGGTCTGATGTACTACCCGATTTAAACAATGGTATTATTTTACTGTTTTTCATAAGATCAGGAAACTCACCACGGTCAATACAATTATTAAAAATAACAGCTAAAGTAGGTGCTACAATATTTATAATTGACTTAACTACGTCCACAGAGTTACCTCATAGATCTGCGGTCTTTTTAACATTTAGTGTGTGAAAGGTTTTAATTACTTATCTCTACAGGTATTGGAAATTAATTTCAGAATCACAAACTGGAACGTTTAGAGATTTAGTAGTCGATACGGGAATCTCTGCAAAGAAGTTTTCAAAGGCCGCGGCGACTTGAGAATCTAATTTAATTATGCTGCCATCAATATCAAGGCTGTAGTCACTACTTCGGTAGCATGACCTTCCCGTTTGGCCATATAACAAACTTTTTGAAATAATTTTGAATAATTCCTAACATATAAATTAAATTCAGCAGTGCTTATACAAGTCCGTTCATCATACATGGTCAACAACATCAGGCTTGGATACGATGTGACCCAGTGATGACTTAATCGTAAAATGTTCCTTAAAGAGGTCAGCAATGCCACTGACCGACACAGGGTGGCCAGTCCTAAAGGGAAACATTTTGTTTGGAAAAATCGTTAATTGTCGGGAGTCTAACATAATTCGTTTGATGAATGTACTGATTAATTAGCCACATGCAGACGATGTTGCGGGCCAATTGCTAGTATTATTATACAATTACGGTATATCGAGTTGCATTTATTACTTAACTGATCATAAACATGGTATTGTTTCATTTCCTCGACGGCCTAACACAATTATCGGAGGTATTTTCATAAAAGCAGTTCTGCACTGTATCCGATCCGAATCCGAATTCATGACCTGAGTTCAATCCGAATCAGGAACGATCTAAATTCGGATGGACAGAAATCGGATCAAGTGCGCAAGCCCTCATACAAATACTATATACTATAGCTACTTCCGACTGACATATCTCGGATTCGAATCGGAAGCAGTGCAGAACAGTGGTTCTAAGGGGAAAATATGTAATATTGTACCTACCTATTTATCCTTCAAAACTTTTGTTCAGTGTTACCGAACACAAGAAACTAAAGTATTTTATAAAAGAAGTGAAATGAAATAGGACCCAAGAAATACCAAAAAGTAGTACGAGTAATCTACCGCTAAAGGTGGCGTTCGGTTTTTATTGCTTGGTAAATAAAATGTGGTTGATCAGGAGTTTGAGGTACGGCAAATAAATAAACATTATTTCAATGACGTTTCTTCTTAAAGTGTCGTAAACTAAATAGGTGTTGTTTGTTTGACCGGCAAACTGCAGTTTGCCTAAGAATGTCTACTTTCGTGTTAAATTCTACGGCCCCCATTAACTAATTACTCTCATAATGAGAGCTCCAAAGTTTTGTCCTTTCGCTTAAATTTCAACTTTTAATTAGTGCATTTTGTGGAGCAGGCCATGCAACGCTACTATACTATAGTAGCGTTGTTTTGCATGAAGTTACTACAATGGGCTATCAAATTTGTGTATTTAGGAACGTACCTACTAACCGCAAGCATTCGCTTCAGTGACGCAAACATTCGGTGCGCCAGCTTTTGCTACTTGACTAACCTTCATTCGCGATACTAAGAGTTTGGTATGTACAGAAAAGTCTTTTATTTCTTTGTTAGTTTTCGCATCTTTCCTTTATCAAGTCAGGACACATACAAACTTTTTGAAGCTAAGGCGCTGAGAAGACTATTGCAAAGAAAACAACATTTAATTACTTTATGATAAAGACCAAATAAGCAGGCAAAAATAGCCCTTAAAGTGACTGACACATTTGAATAGTCAGATGTCATCCAGTACGTGAATAAAAACACAAAGCAACAAATTTCGCTATACTCGGAGGATACGGTCACTATCAAAAGCTCGTAACAAATTTGCAAAGCGAATACTCTCGTTGAGTGTCGTCCATTAACGGTGTAATGTTTGAAAGAAATATGGATTATATTATAGTCAGTGATAAGTTAGTTTTTAAATGAGACTCCTTGCTGATATTATGCCTTGTACGTGGAAAGCCATCAAGTCATAAATGGTCACGATGTCTTGTTTTTTTTAAACCGATTGCGTATTTAAATTCAAATTCAAAATAATTTTTTTTTGCAAATATGGATAAACAATACGCAGATGTTTAACATTCATGTAGTATTTGTGTATTGTTACCACCACTGGGCATCACCATATTTTACCTTTTGGCATGCAAAGTATACGAATAGAGAAAACATAGAAATGGACACTTAACAAAATAAAATTACGAATGACATCAATAAATCATTTGCAACAAATCCTAGTTGTAAAAATACATTCTATATTCGTAGTTAATTCTGCCATATATTCAGATACACTGTAATATGCTTTATTTATAAAAATTAAAAAAAGTAACACATTCGGCGATGATGCCTCCATAAAATATTTAGATAAACACGGCGAGCCACACAAATTATACTATTATTTAAAAGGCTGTTCATTATTAGGACAAAAAAAATGCCATTACGTCGTTTACTTCTATATTTTTCAAAAAAATATTTGGAAGATATTAAAAAAAAAAAAAACACAAATGAAAGTGTCAGTAAATTGATATTTTTAAAATGTTCTTTGCAACTATATGTTTGTTTAAGTTTATAGATCACACACACACATCTCTACTGAGTCATATAAGCATCATCCTTATGTACAGAATGTCCCCAGAACATTATTCCATATCTTATTATGGATCCCGCATAGCTATTTTGGAAAGCAAGTGTACAGCACACGAATGTTGATTAAATTTAAAGCATAAACTCTCAATTTGTGCGTGTGTGTGTTCTCCAATTTAAACTGCCGTCTATATTTAGCCCTAAAATTTTTGTAATGTCTACGTGCGAGACTTTTTTATTTGAGTATTTGATGTTAATGTCACTAAACTATGTAACTTGCGAAATATCATTATGTTAGATTATCGAAATTTAAATTTAAATTTTTAGATGTGGTCCATCGTATAATTTTTTCGATGGCGTCATTAATATTTTTGTTCAAGTGTAATTCTGTCTTTACCGTTAAGTACAGTAGTACAATCATCAGCAAAAAGAAATGTTGGTTGTTTCATATTTTTTGGTAAACCGCTGATGTGAATAATAAATAACAATGGTCCCAATAGACTACCTTGTGGGACTCCTAAGTTCACGTACCTGTTTTCTGTTGTAAAATGAACCTTTTTATTTATTTTTGGGCCTATTTGAGTGATAAGGGTTAACTGTTTCAATAGAAAACAGTTAACCCTTATCACTCAAATTAAACATCTGCAGATTGTTTACCCATATTTGCGCTAAGAAATGTTTCAATAAGTTTAAGAACATTACCACGAACTCCATACATGGCTAACTTCTGCACAAGTATTTTATGGTTAACACAATCAAATGCTTTACTGAGGTCCAGGTAGAGTACACAGACTGGGGTTTTGTTATCAATATTAATAATTACTTTCTGAAGGAAGTTATAGACTGCTGTGTTTGCGGTTTTACATTTACGGAATCCAGTTTGCTCGTCGGAAGGAAGATGTTGCAATTCAAAAAAATTGTACGTTTTGTAAACTACTTGTTTTGTAAAACTTTAGATGATACTGGAACTAAAGCTACAGGACGGTAGAGTCTGACCAACGAAAGCTGTCCAAGGAAAAAGGCGGGAATTAAAAAAAATCTAATGTAGGCAACCCTGACTATACACTGCTTAAACGGAGTTGATACTATTTATTATTCTATCATATTATGCGATATTTACATCAGTATTTCACATTTATATACTAAGACCATAATAATGTTATTACCCCTGGCATATTTTTTTTTTACTGCTACGCACGTTGAAGTTCACAGTTCCAACTTTCCTGGCACGGCATTATAAAGAAAATGTTGAATTAAAGAAAAAAAAAATACTATATAAGTTTATATAATGAAATGCAGACACTGATGTGATCACAGCGTAAAATCAACACAAAACATAGGGGTTATGAGTCATAGTCGAAATCGGATTCCAAGGTTTCGACACCTGAAAATATTGAGTCAGTTTCATTGTTTTCTTCGCTGCTACTGCTACTGTCCCCAACATATATTATGAATCGTTCAAGTTCGTTTTCAAGAACACGGTCCCTTAATTTGTACTGATGTTCAACATTTAAAACATGATCAGTGTACTTCTTCCAGTCATTAGCATTTATGGAGAGAAAACATTATTTTATGAAATTTTGCATTTCAGACCTTGGTATTTCTATATATTTGCTTTCTACTTTTCTCTTCGCTTGACTCTCTCTAAGCTCAATGGCATTGAGGTCGCATTATACAGTGGCAGCAACAAAATTTCGTGGTTGTGGGTATGACTGTTTTTTAGAAGTTCTTTTGCTTCGTAAACAGCTGCAGGTTTATTTTCTTTCACCAAACACTTTAATTCAGCTTTGGTATGATATTATTCAAAATGAATATTATTCTCTTGAAGCCATATTTGGAGATTAGCTTTAGAATCAGACATAGTAGGGGGTTTGTTCAATTGTTTCACATGATAACTTGCGTTGTCCATCACAATTACACTAGGTCTAGTGAGATTTGGTATCAACATTTCATCAAACCATTTCATAAAGTTGGTAGCATTTTTATCATCATGGTAGTCAGCTGATTTGGATTTTGTGCTGAATACCAATAATGCACCTGGCAAAAACACTTTCTCCGATCCTGCATGCGCAAATATGTCTTTTTCCTAAAGATATTATAGTAGTAACCACTTGTTGAAGGTGCTTGCCACGATTTTTTTACTTTATAGTTCTGATGTACATAAATATGTCTCATCAAGGGAAATAATCTGTTTACCTTCTAGTCTCTTTTGATTTATTGTTCTCAAGAATCTATATCATTACTCCACCTTGAAAAATTGTGCTATTTTTTAATAAATAGTCTAAAAGTATCAATTTATAATAGAAATTCAAAAAACTAACCTAAAAGTGAAATTATTGAATCCAGTTGTCGCATTTTCTCTGCCGATTTCTGATTCAAACCACTTTTACGTCTTTGTATTTGTCAATCATAGTAAGTAGAAGCTTCCTCGTCGATGTTTTGATTGTTTTCGGCATTATTTTAAACAGAACCAACGAAAATAAGATGCAAATGTGTTAACACAAGGTGACTCAAGTACGAAATGTCAATGTGACATATTTGACAGTACTAAATAATTGACATCCTAAAATTTTTGAAATTAATTCGTGAACAACTTTGATTGGTCAGACTAACAGGACATTGAAAGTTTATTGTCTTTTTGGAAATGTGGTTTTATCAATGTAGTCTTCAGTTTATTCGGAAACACTCCGTTTAATATTGCTAAGTCTATAATAAGCAAAGTATGTACCAGAAATTTTAAGTGAAACCAGCTTCAATAATTGTGTTGAAATTTGATCATATCCGGTGTTGCCAGCATTTTTCAAATTTTATATTATTCTTTGAATTTCAATTGGAGTGGTCGGATCTGCATATTGTTTACCCATGTTTTCAAATAAATGATTTTGAATTTGAATTTATGGCTAATACTCGTAAGCGAATGCCTACCTACAATTTGTTGAAGTGAAAACTTCTTTACGGTCACTGCGTTCTGAACAGTGAACGAAACTGAACCGTCACGCTCAGGTCGGTGACGCTGAGTCCGGTATACTCGGCTTCAGTCATAAGCTCTCACTTCAATAGTGTAGTCATAAGCACAAACTGTCTTATTAAGCATGTGATAGTATGCGTATACAGACCTCCAGGTTACCAGAATCTATGTGTTTGAATCAGTAATAGAAGATGTGCTGAAGAAACTTAGTGCTAATAGTAAGTCAATAATCGTATGTGGAGATTTCAATATTAATTTATTAGAAAATAAATTGAATACTGTCAGATTATTGTCTTTTTGGGTCATTTGATTTATCAAATGTTTTTATTGAACCAACCCGAGTGACAGCTTCTTCTGCCACTTGCATAGATAATATTTTTTGTAACTGCGATTACTTACACAAACAAATTGTAAATAAGCTGTCATCTGATCACAGTGGATAAACAGTAACATTTTGCTCATACATGCCTATACAAAAAATTCAAATAAGGTTTAGGCCAATTACATATAAAAATTTAGAGAAATTAAATAACTCTTTGGCCAGTAAATTATTTGTTCAAAGTTTTTATAATTTATGTGACCCAAATGAGTTCTATGCCGAGTTCTTTTTACTATTAAACACACAATTTAATGAAATTTTTCCACTTAAAACCAAAAGTATTTACACAAAGTTCTTATTTTGTGATTGGGCGACTCCAGGTATTCGTAAAAGCAGGGGAAAACTTTTTGAACTTTATGGTCTAAAGCAACATATGAATAATATAAGCTTTAATATGTATGTTGCAAAATATTCTAAAATTTTTAAAAATGTGTGCAAAGTTGCTAAAGCTCTTTATATTAGCAATAAAATAAAATCAGCCGATGATAAAATAAAAACTACCTGGCAAATAATAAATAACGAAACAGGTAGGAAAAAACAGCGTAATACTGAATTTAATTTAGAAACTGCACATGACCCTATCAACTCAGATCTAGAAGTAGCTCAGTCATTTGAATTTTTTTTGCTAATATTCCCCTAAAAACTACTGAAGCTTTAAATTCCTCACCCGAGTTCTCTGCTGCCATACTTAGAAATAATGTAAATGCATGCCCTTTGGAGTTTAGGTTTCAACATACAAACCCCCAGACTGTAATAAAAACTTTTAAAGATCTTAAAATTAAATCAACAGAAGATCTCTGGGGAATGTCTGTAAAAGTCTGTAGAACTTTCATCGAAACCATTGCGCCCTATTTAGCTGTCATATTTAACACTAGTGTAGACCAAGGTGTCTTTCCGGATCTCATGAAACACAGTAGAGTAGTTCCTTTGTTCAAATCCGGTGATAGTAAAGAACTCAACAATTATAGGCCTGTATCAATTCTACCAGTTCTCAGTAAGGTGTTTGAAAAGTTGATGCTCAATCAAATGGTAAAAAGAAAGAAAGATAGAAAGGTTAAAGTTCAAGTAAACGGCATAAACTCATTAGGGTATGAAATGGAAATGGGCGTTCCTCAAGGTTCGATATTGGGTCCATTCCTCTTCTTAGTTTACATTAATGATTTACCTCAAGTACTTCAAAATCAACCGAAGATGGTGTTATTTGCAGATGACACATCATTAATCTTTAAAATAGACCGACGGTCACAAAATCTGGACGACGTGAATAACTCGATTCTTGAAGTCCAAGATTGGTTTACGGTAAATAATTTGGTACTAAATCAAAAAAAAAACCAAATGCATTAGATTTAAATTACCTAATGTTAGAAGTAGCGAATGTGACATCATATTGAATGGAGAAAAACTGGAATTTAATAATCAGACGGTTTTCCTAGGAATCACGCTGGACGAGAAATTACAATGGGGACCACATATAACATCTCTTGCGGGGCGGCTAAGCTCTGCCGCTTATGCTGTTAGAAAGATAAGACAGTTAACAGATGTAGAAACCGCGCGTTTGGTCTATTTTAGCTACTTCCACAGCTTTATGTCTTATGGCATTTTACTGTGGGGTCGGGCTGCTGACATTGAATCCATTTTTATTTGCATAAGAGAGCTGTCAGAGCTATATACAATCTTCCTCGTCGCGAATCTCTCAGGGAACTATTTAAAGGGATTAATATTATGACAGTACCTTGCCAATTCATTTATGAAAATATTATGTATGTAAGAAAAAATCTACATCTTTTTAATAAAATAAGTGATAGACATAATTTGAATACTAGAAATAAAGATAAAATATATCAACCATTTTTCAGATTAGCTAAAGTACATACATCATTTATGGGGTACTGTGTTAAATTTTATAACAAAATACCATGTGATGTATTGCAATTAAATGAAAGAAAATTTAAAATTCGTATAAAAAGTACACTTTGCAGACAAGCTTATTACAAATTAGAGGACTATATACAAGATAAGAATGCTTGGAAACATGATGGTCCAGCTCCATAGGACAATCCCGTCTCGACAAAATCACACTGGTTGCTAATTTAATTTTTTATTTTTATTTTTTTTACTTACACACTGACCTATTCCTAGTTAATATTTTAGGAAAGTCATATATTTTTACAGTGTTTGTAAATATGTGAGCACAATGTACCTATCGCGTCATTCATTTATCTGCCTTTGCTATATTTTTAGTTCCTCTTACCACTTGTGGTATAGTATTTTTATTCTTGGTGCATCGTCTTCACATATAAAAATATAATTAATGTATACAAATATTGTAAAATATTTTAAAAGAGTAACGGTGGAGTTTCTTGCCACTTCTTCTCCATACGAAACTACTTTTTGGAAGTGGCGCCTAGAATCAGTTATATTTTTATTGTAATTTTTGACGTTCAAAAGTGCCATTTTATGGGCCTATTTGAAATAAATGCTTTGACTTTGACTTTGCCTTTGGTGCCGTGCGTCCTAGTGAAAAATCGGAATCCTTATAGGTTCACTCGTGTGTCTGTCTGTCACAACCAATTTAATCCGAATCTACTTTACTGATTATATTAACATAACATAACATAACATAATCTTTATTTCATATAAACTTAGTATATAGTACAATAATAACTTAGGCTAGATACAATGTTTTCATAAGCTGATGATTTAAGCTTCTGTAGCCGAACTAGGCACTGCCTGTATTTCGACTATCAGTGCCCAATCCCTTAAAATTTGATCCAGTTACAGTTTTAGGCCTAGCGTATAAATGTAGGATATTTCAAATAATAGTCTGTTAATGTTAATCCCACCAAAAATATTCTGTGAAAAACTAGCCAAGTCTCAATGGAGCTGCTTGTTTAACTCTAAAAAGTAATGAAATCTAGACAAAGTCGTGCCAAGTCTAAGGGTTCCTTACTGCGATTTGTTAATTATTATAGTTAATGTTTTGTGACTTGGCCTTAACTCGCTTAACAAACACAGGTAGTTACAAAAGACATAACGTTACGTGCAAACAAAATTGACTTGTACCCACTAACGTATAAAGAATGTTCAACGGCCATATATAGGGGCCTGAAAATGCGGCGAAATTGTTCCAGTAAAGGATTGTGTTTGCTTCGCGCTCGACTTGGCGGGGGCACTGCCGTGCCCTCCGATTTCATAATTTGTTATTTATAATACTCTGTTTTTACCTGTGAGTGTGTTGTGTGTAAAAGTGTAATTAGGTGTATGTGTGTAAAAGTGTCATTAGGTGTATGTGTGTGAGTGTTTGTATGTGTGTAGTGTGATGCATGAATATGGTGCATAATATAATTCTGTTACTGAATTTTTAAAAAGAAGCAATTCAGTTTCTTCATAATTAAGTTTTTGCAGATATTTATTTACTTTTTCCTTACATTCTGTCTTTGTAAGTGGATAAATGTTCAATGATTTATTAATTTTGTTATACAAATGAGGTCCGATGAAGTCAGCAAATCTTGACATGAATTGAGTTTTCCGAACGGTCGGTCGGGGTATTACAAATCATATATTTTCGACGTCTATTAAGTAACTGTGGATTGTAAGATAATCTACTATGTTGTAGGAGGATGATATTTAAAATAAATAGTTGCCTCACCGTCAGGATTTCACAGATTTGATAAAGAATAGTTAGTTGGAAAATAGGTGGGCTTTGAAGTGGCGACTTTGAGTACAGCACGTTGAGTAACCTCAATTGACTTCATTGAGGTATTTGCAGTTCCTCCCCAAGTCGTAATGCAATAGGTAAGCAGTGACTGACATAACGCGGTATATATTTGCTTCATTAGATTTGGTTCAGCAATGTGCCTAAGCTTTTTAAAAATGTAGATAAGTTTCCTAACTCTACCACACGTGTTCTTTAAGTGTTCTTTAAAGTTAAGGTTATGGTCTATTGTAATACCCAGGTACTTTATTGAGTTCGCTCATTCTAATGATGGGCAATTACAACTATCTTCGGTTACACACTCATGCGATATAATTTTGAGATTTTTGCTGAGTTTAGTGTCATGTCTTATACTGAACCAAATATATTTTGTCTTGTCTACATTTAATGTTAGAATGGTATGCTGAAGCCATCCTCAAACGGTATTATAGCCCCGCTGAGCAGCGTCGAAGACCTCATCTCAAGTACTGGCGGAAAAACTAGAGCTGTATCATCAGCGAAGGAAATGATTTCGCCTAGGGTGAGCTTCAGTTTTGTGAGTTCGTTTATGTATACGAGAAAAAGTGTAGGACCAAGCACGCTGCCCTGCAGTACCCCGTGAGTGACTGGAAGGTACGTACTCTTATATTGACCCACCCGTTCACATTGTGATCCCCAGAGAGGTAGGTTTTAAATAGCTCAAGTTGCATGCCTCTTATTCCGAGCAATTCCAGCTTATCTATTAAGATGGAAACAGAAATCATATCAAATGCCTTTGCGAGATCCAAGAAGATTGTTAGGCATTTTATCCCATTTGACATGTTAGCGCTTGTAAAACTAATGAGTTTGTTAACAGCTTGCTCTGTGCTTTTTTCTTGCCGTAATCCGAAATGATTTGCTGATAACAAGTCATTTGTTTCTAGGTAATATATTAGTCTCACATTTATTACTTTTTCTAATACTTTTGAAACTGCCGGTAGTATTGATATGGGTCTGTAACTATTATTACGATTTCTGTCTCCATTCTTATAAATAGGATAAACTTCTGATTGTTTTAAAGAGTTTGGGAATATTCCATGTTTAAGACAGTTGTGAAATATTTTTGTTAGGTGTGGTACGAGAACATTCATGTGCTGCTTTAAAAATTTACAACTGATTTTATTTCCTCCTGAAGCGCAATCTGTTTTTAGGCCAATTATAATGTTATTTACTTCGTTTTCGTCCGAGTCTACCATAACAAATGAGTTAATGTTGCTGGTGGAAATTAGGTACACACATTAATTTATGAAACCCAAACACGAAGTGTAAAGTAAATAAATGAATTATGAATATAGGGGGTCACTTTTGGGGGCAAACTAGTAAATTAAAAACAAAAGTTTTGAAAACTGCACCGTGTGACATATGTAATGAAAGGGCTTGTTGTGTTGTCTCATTTCTTTTTTATTAATTGTATTAAGAACAGTTTAGAAAAATTGACAATTACCCTCCTACCACGAGTATTTTTTTTTTTGAAAGAGCAGATTATAAGCAGCCTATGGTTTTAAAATAACATGGTAAGTCTTTCAATATTGTGCGCACAAACTTACAATTGTATTTTGAATGTTTAAGAGAACATGTTCTTTAACTACAATATCAATTTTGTTCTTGGGATACGATAGTCCCCCCGCCAAGTCCAGCCAAAAAATACCAAAAAATAGGGGCACTACCTACCTTTTTTCGAAGCGTTTGGTCGTATTTTTATACCCTCATAGCTTCGGCCTGGATAATGTTCCTCATCATCATTTCAGCCGAAAGACGTCCACTGCTGGACATAGGCCTCCCCCAATGTATAATGTTAGAGAGCTCAAATCCTCAGGATGAAATGTAGTTGGCCGACTTATAAAAAACAAAGTTTTATTTATCAAGCTTTTATACTTTTCCTTAAATACGTCAATTTCGTCACTGACTGACTCACTCACTCTTCAAAACCTTTAGAGCACTTCCCGATGTTCTAAAAAGCTGAAATTTGGTATGCAGATTGGCATACAAACAAAAAAAAATTAACTTTCACCCTACAAGCCGCTAAAAAGGGAGGTTCAAGTCTGTTTTTTTTGGGTTCCTTACGTCGTAATGAAAAAATGGAACTCTTATAGGATCACTCGTGTGTCTGTCTTCTATACGTCTGTTACAATATACTGGAATGATTAAGATGAAATTTGGTACATATATGAATTTCTGTGACCCGAACATGAACGTATAACGTTAATAAATGAATTTTGTTTACGAGGATCACTTTTGGGGAGCTAAGATCTGTATTAAAAAAAAAAAAACAAATCTGTAACTTTCTCCCACCAACCCCGTATTGAGGGGTGCTGGTCTATATATATAATAAAACCACTAGCGTACTTCCGGGGGTTCTAAAAACCTGAAAGGTTTATGCAGGCTAGGATTTGCATACAAACACCACAAGAATGAAGAAATCTGTAAATTTTACCCTCCAAGTCCCGAAATAGGGGTGCAAGTCTGTATTTTAAATAAAACCCCTAGGGTACTTCCCGAAGTCCTAGAAAACTAAAATTTTGGTATGCATGCTAAGATTTGCACACATACTTCTTACCATAAGCCCATAGGAGTGTCTGTCAGAACGGCAATGCCATATATTTTGACCAAGATGTAAGGTTTGTAAAGTTAAACCTTGTAGATATAGAGTCTTGGCTCTGATAACTTTTTACCATTGAAAGCGTTATGTAAGTCTTGGAAACCTACTTCACATTTAATGTTTTTGGCGGGTAATAATATTCATCGTACGGAACCCTCTCCACGCTAGTTTTACTCGCACTTGTCCGGTTTTTTACTAATGAAACTGTAGCATTGGATGAATCATATCGTGGCTCTAACTAATAAAACTCGTAGGCCTCGTACCATTGAAAAAGCCAAATCAGGTCAAGTCTATTAGCTTAATATAGTTAGAAATATACTCTAAGACCATGCCATCACTTGTTTATGATCCACTCATAAAATGATACACTAATTTGGAGCCAGTCCTTTTGTCTTATCTCCCTCCCTCGGTAAATCATAAACCGTGTGATATTAAAGGTACTTTTATAGCGGTTTTATACTGTATTTAGTTCGTTTCTTTACCATAAATAACGCACCTTAGTAACGCTCTTGTAGAAATATAGACTTACTAGACAAAGAAAGTATAATTGTTTTTGCTACTTTCTTAACATAATTTCCCTATTATTAATGCTACTACAATTTTATGTTAATATGCATTGTATCTACATACATTGTAACTAGTTTCAATTTTAGTACGTCTAATTATACAGACAATAAAAATAAAGAGAACGAAAAAGTACGTACAAAGGTGATGCTTATAAACATAATATAACATCACGCCTTGTTTCCCCGAAGGGTTGGGCAGAGGTGTACCTATCGTACACCCACATTTCGCCAGTTATGTTTAAGTCCCATGTAATAGGGGGCGAGCCTATTGCCCATAGGCTGATGCTTATTTCTAAAGAAATCTCTTCCAGCATACCCGCAATAGGAAAGTAAATAATAGATGTAGACAAAGTGTGTAAGAATAAAAGAGTAAACAAAATACATAAAAGCGAAACAATTCACTAATTTAAAAATAAACAATCAATGTGAAAATATATTACATACATACATACTTCTAAAATAATATCACTAAATATATATAAATATATATTGAAATAATATAAAAATGCAACTATGTCACAAACCCCAGAGAATTCCAGGCATTTACTCACAGCCTCCTTAGCGCAAGATGAAACACGTGCAATGTAAATAGCGATGAGATGACGTATTTCTAGTCAATAGGTCTATTAAACTAGCTAGGTCGACCTGTACAAATGTGTTGTGCGTCACAATATTTTCAGGGTTCCGTACGTCCTCATGAAAAACCTAACCCTGTTTGACCGTTGGATGAAGCTAGAGGACTCAAATTCTCAAAATATAATTAGCAGATTTGTAAAACACTATGTTTCATGTATCTTCACACTGACTACTGTCCTAGAAAGCTAAAATTAGGTATGAAAGTTGGATTTGAAGTGAGAAGAGAAGAGAATTTGAAGAGAATAGAATGACTATCAACGACTGGAGGATATCACCACAACTCAAATAAAATTATTATAAACACGTGCTAAATGTTTTACACAAACGCAACGAGGTGTGGAGCGCTCACAAGCAAGTCATTGACAACAATGAAATCGAATTAATATTTAAAGAAACAAGAGATGAAGCCATTATAGCAATAAGAAACACGAAAAGAAAGTATTACTTAGACAGTTTTAAGGAGTGTCAGAAACAACCGAAGAAAATTAGGAACTTGATTAATATGTAAGCAAATAACAAACACTAAAATAGTTATGCTTCTTCAAAGCTAAAAACTGAAACTGGCGGTATAACCGATGGGCAACAAATCTGCCAACATTTCAATTATTTCTTTTTCACTGTTGGTTCCATCTTAGCCAGTAAAATAACACATACACAAGCTAATACCACATTGAATAAAACACATTTGAACCATGCGAAAATTAAGAAATAAGATAATCAATCATTGATAACTTAGATATTAATACGGATAACTTAGATATAGGAGCGGATTTGATGGAATTACTGATAAAGAAATAAAATGAAATAAAACTTAATAGACAATTTAACTGACTGCATAAATAAATGCCTCGAACAAGGGATATTTCCCGATTTCCTCAAGGTTGCTAGGGTAGGTGGTTACAAAATCTGGAAGCAATACTGATCCGGGCAATCATCGACCGATATCCGTCCTGCCGGTGTTATCCCAAAATCTTTGAAAGTATAATTTAACTTCGTATTTAAATCTACCTGACAGATACAGACTTCTTTTTTGAGCAACATGGTATGGATTTCGGCCAAAATCAAATACCTTTTCAGCAACCATAGATCTAACTACTAAAGTAAAAAAAATGCTATAAACCAAAGACAATATGCCCAAGGTATCTTTTTATACGTCTAAAAGGCATTGTCACGATTAGTCATAATTTGCTTTCTAAGTAAGCTAGCTGACGTAGGGATATCAGGGACTGCCCATGAAATTCTTACATAGTACCTAGAAAATCGAAAAAAATAGTAAAAATTGAAAATTACGAAGGTTTACGTGCCAAATTATGGGATTCCGTATGTTAATTTAGTGTGTTAGTTTGGTGGATAAATCAAAAATAATAATGGTCCTAGAATAGATTCTAGGACCATTATTATTTTTGATTTATATAACATAAAAGTGTTACAAAATCGTTCAGTATCACACTTTATGCAGATGATACTTGTCTATTTTACTTTGGTCACAACTTAAGTGATATCGTGAAAGAAGCACAAAACTGATTTGAATATTTGAAATAAACGGTTGCTAACAAATTTTGTAACAACACGTATTAACACAAAGAAAACGCATACATGGTTTCCGCCAAGAAATCCAGCTAACAATAAACAACACAAAAATAACTAAATTTAACAGCAAACGATATTTGGGTCTCATTTTAGATAAAAAGTTAACTTGGTGACCCCATATTGATCATATTAAGTCTAAAATATTTCCTCTTATAGGAGCAATAAGCCGAATGTCTACTTGCATTAAAAAAAAGTTCACGCAATGATCTACAACTGTCTCGTTAGACTCCAAATAGAATATCTTGTTGGGATATGGGAAACCACAGCAAAATCAAACGTCCAAGAAATACATGTTCTGAATAATAAAGCATTATAAGCACATTATAACGGATACAAAAATACTTAAAATTAACCAATCGTACATCCTTAAAACATGCACTAATACATTAAAATCATAACAGAAGGCACGGTCACAATTAAACTTTAAAAAGAACTTACACATAAAATGCAAGACGACGAGACAAACTAGAATTAAGACAACCCAGAACTAGCTGTGGAAGAAAAAAATACTGTACGAGGAAACAAAACTGGATATTGAACTTCCTGATGATGTAACCAATAGAAACACCATATAAACATTTTAAAAACCCTAAAAGAACACGTTAGAAAACAATACTAACAATTCCGATTATCATCTTTAATTCTTAATTTTCTTATTGTGAACACAGAGATCGCACTTACTTTTGCTTGTGACTCTGAAAGCGGTACTAATAAATTATGAATAAAAACACGATGAAAAGCGATCGCATTTCAAACCAGTAAAAAGGTGGACATTAGCGGATGTTATTTTTCATACGAAGAGAGCAGTGGTAGCCCAGTGGTACCTGCCGTGACTTACGTGTTGAAAGCCGTAGATTCGAACCCAGACAGGCGCTTTACTTTGTGTAAATTATTCATCACTACAGTTCTCAAAACGGTGAAGTAAAACATTTTGAGGGAACTTGCATGTCCCATAACCAAAAATTCGAAGACATGTGACACCTACCAATCCGCACTGAGTCCGCGTAGTGGATAACGGACCACTCCCTCCTCCCAGAGGGGTCCCAGCAGTGGGAACATTATAAGCTAATTGTGGATGGATGTATACCTTCGAATTGGGCAACCTGTATAAGGAAGAAAATATTTATTTGACAGAAAAGTACACAGATACATGATGATACTTAATTTAAGCGTGCACATAGCCTGGTAATTATAAATGACCCCAATGCTGGAACTTAGCACTTTCGTCAGATGTTTTATGTCAAGCTGAGGCCGGTGTCTAAAGATAGAGCCAAGTTGTTTAAATAATCTTCAGAGAAACTATTTATTGTGGTTTTACGCAGCCTTTCAAATAGCTGAAATGTCTTGGAACTCAGTTATTCGGTTAAGTTAGTAACTTAGTATATTCGGAGAATTATTTTATTGTTGGGTTTTTAGAGATTCAATTCTATTGATTAGGCTGTTAAACTTAAAAATGTGTGGAACTTCTATTCGATAGGCCTCTCTTTCATTAATTTTAGGTCTTAATTACAATCCATTAAATATTCTTTGGGATTGCACTTAATCCTGTATTAGGCGTACCTAAATCAGGTATATCATGTGGTATTTCTGGTGTCGTCTTTCAAATACTTTCGTAATTGATATTGTAGATTGATTGATAAATTTTGACTAATACTACATAGATAAAAGATTTGATTTATTGTATGTTTCAATGTTTGTTACACTTGCACGCTAAAACAACTGAATGGATTTGGATGACATTTGGCTCCCTTATTGTCTTATTTATTTATTTAGGCAACCAACAGCGTTTCGTACAGCATGTTACAGAGTTTGTGTATTACAATATTGTATGGCCAATAATAGGTTTCCCTGTTTATCCAGGCTATGTATAAAACATGCGAACGGACTACAGACTAAAAAAAATGTTTAAATACATTATGTCAAATTTTAGATATCTAACTTTTACTTATGTTAAAATTTTATATTTTAGAGTTAAAAAAAAGTTTTATTAATAAGCGAGAAAAAAAAAAGGTTGAACATTAAGAGATTAGTGGCTTCATTTGCCTTCGATGATGGTTTTCGTTACTTGTTTTTTGAATGCTGGTTTATTACAGTTAAATATATCCACTTGAAAGCAATATGTGTTATAAATTCGAGCAATACGGGCAACACACAATTTTTTGCGTAATTTGTCGAGTGCCGCGGCACGTGTAACATTGTCGTGTGACGGGTGCGCCGTAGGGGAGTGTTAAAAGTTACTTGTGCGACCAACTCCGGGCAATCGAGGCGTCCATTGAGTATGTGGAATAACAAACACATATCCATAACTATGCGCCTTTCATTCGCCTTTCGCGAGTGTTAGCAGACCATGTGTTTGACAACTTTTCTCATAGGTCAGGTTTACGGAGGCCCCCTCCCCCGATGGGTTCCCGCATCGACGAGGCGGGGGGGCTCAGTAGCCGTGGTTTGGACCCTCACGGTGAAGCTAAGAGGAACCCGAGGAGGGGCCGCTCGTCAGGGCTTTTGCTGACAAGCCGACGACGTAGCGGCCAAGGTTGCGGTGTTGTTGGGCGACATCGCAATTATGGTGGGGCCGCGGCGGGAGAGGAGTGCCGGTATTGCGGTGCGCCGCTCTCCCTTCCTTCCGCGGCCTTAACGGGGTCGCCACCGTATGATGGCGGACGCGGTGGGGCCGGAGGGGAAGAGGAGTGTCGGTATGTAGTTGGCCGCTCTCCCTATCCTCTGCGGCCGAAAAATGGTAGGCAACGGGGCCATTCATCAGACCCGTCGCAAGGGGCGAGGGGTTGGTCGTAGACGAAGGGCAGACAACGCCCTCTTCCAGCCGCTGTAAATGGGTCCAGGGACGGCGGACTCGGGGACGTCCACCGCCCCCCATACATCAGGACCCGAGGTGGTGGCGCGTAGTGTTCCACGCGCGCCCGTCTTAGATGTTGCGGGGGGAGTGTAACACCTCACTCCCCCTCCCAACACGAGGAGGCCCGCCGAGGCAGGCCAGCACCAGTCGGGGTTGCGGAAGAATTATATGTTCCCGCGACCCCGACGTAGGTGTGAGATGGAACACCGGGGTGGTTTTTAGTCAGTAAGAGTCTGCCAGACGCCTCCGCCCGCCCCAGGGCGGAGGACATCCATGAGAATTTTCCACCCTGAACAAAAAAAAAAAAAGGTCTACGGAGGCGATAGTTAAGGTGGTTGATAAATTTTCTTTGAACCCGTTCTAGTTGGTTCTTATAAATAATGTAATGAGGGCACCTGATTGGGCACGCATATTCTAAGACGCTGCGCACATATGCAAAATACACCGATTTAATAGCCTCGGTGTTTTTAAATACCTTACATGGCCTAATAACAAAGCCTAAGTTCTTGTAAGCTTTTGTGCTAACAAGGTCTATGTGATCTGAGAATGTTAATTTGTTGTCAAACATAAATCCCAAATCCCGAACTATTTTGACTCTATTAATTAAAATTCCATTGAAGTTGTATGAGTAAACAGCAGGTTTTTTTTTACGTGTATAACTAATACATTGTCACTCTTTGACATTTACCGTTATCTTGTTTTTTATGTAATAATTTTGTAAGTTATTAAGGTCCTCTTGAAGAGCCTTATAGTCATCGAGTGATCTTATATTGTAAAATATTTTTTGTCATCAGCGTACATCAGTGTTCAGTGCCTTCTTTTAAGAGAGATTAAAAATAAAACTAATTGGAAAAGCTAGAGACTTTGCGCAATTCTATCAAAATACCGGAGGCATTCCGTCGCAACCAGGACCCTTTTCGACGCTTAAAGCATTGTATGACTTCTCCACGGTTAACGACGTAAATTGTAACTTTGATATAATGTCAGTACAAGGATCTTTTTCGTCCTCGTCGAATGATCCAACAAGGCCATAGTCAGAAGGTTCACCAAAAACGTCGTGGAAAAAGTTAATGAAAGCCTCGCAAATTTCCTGCCCTTCCGAATATGTTACGTTGTTGTGCGATAACATTTTAGGATAATTCGAACCTCCACGCATAGTCTTTATATAGGTCCAAAACTTGTTTGGATAATTTTTCAGACTGCGTTCCGTCTTCTGCAATTGTTTATTATAACAAATCTCCTGGACATGCCGCTGTCTCTCCCGTAACAGTGCGAATTCGTCGTAATCGAGCAAGTTACCAACACGTTTCCAACGCGAATGTGCCTTACTTTTTTCTTTTATTATTTTTATCAGTGAGCCACTATACCAAACTGGATATTTACATACGCCTGACCGTCGGTTACTCGGCACATACCTATCAATTCCTGTTTGGATCGTTTCGTGGAAGGTGCGAGCGTAATAATTAAATCATAACAATTACTTAAGATGTTTTGTTGGAATTGAGTGGTTTTAGTCCTAAGACCACGACAATTCTGGTAGTATATGTTTAAGTTACGGGGCTGCATTATAGCGAGTTAATATTACTGATAGTATATTTCAAAACCCGCAAACATAACGGACAATGAGACACAAAGTACACCAGCAACTTGCGGGTAAATTATTGAAACATAATAATTTTTGGCAATACCATAATCCAGCGCCCTAATTGCGTTTTGAAGGATGTTGCTATTCCATGGCTTCATATGTTCGAAAATTGTGTCTGCTCAACAACGTAATTAACGCAATGAATGTTGTTGAACTGTCAAAATGAAAGCCATTCCTACTGTTAGTGTGTTACGCAATTACCCTGTAGGCACATTTAAACGTCAAATTATAATAAGACATGACGTTGCGCCTGTGGTCCCCGAAGGAATACGTGTGTGGGTAGACTTTTTTTTTTTGGGAATGGCATCTCGCTAGTCAACCTATGAGGTTGTCGTCTGCTTAAACGGACTTGCCTGTGGTTGCCCTAATAAATTAAGGCCTCCAGCAAGGACTTAAAACTTAAAACTAAGAGACTACACGCTAAGGGCAGCCCCTGTGGGGTACGAACCTCGGCTTAGGGCGTCGCTGGAAACGTGTGGGTAGACCCACATTTGTCAGTTTAAATTCAGAAATTCTCTCCCTACTCTCCCCACCTCTAAGTGCTATTGGTCGCAATCATTACTTCTGAGGTTTCGGTCTCCAGGTCTGGCAGTGTTTTAAAGATTTTTCATGAGGAATTGCTCAAGAGCTAGCCTAGAGTTTTAATTCTACCCGTGTTCTATAACGCCAGTAGCTGTTTAGTATTCAAATATGATAGACCATGTATTAATGAAGAATTTCTACAAACTACTCGTTAACAGGCGCTTTCATAGAATATTAAGATAATTTTTTGTGCCAGATAATTTTCAGTTTCGAATCCAGTTGTAATATTCATGAAGACTAAAACCTAGGCTGATTAAGGTCAAACAATTTTGTTGAGAGCAGTGGTGGCCCAGTGGTAACGGCCGCGACTTACGAGTTGTAGGTCGTAGGGTCGAACCCAGACAGGCGCTTTACTTTGTGTTAATTATTTCATCATCACTGCTCTCAAAACGGTGAAGGAAAACATCGTGAGTAAACCGGCATGTCTTAGAACCAAAACTTCGAAGACATGTGACATCTACTAACCCGCACTGGGCCTGCGTGGTGGATTACAGCCCACTCCCTCTCACAGAGAGGAGGCCTGTGTCCCAGCAGTGGGAACATAATAGGCTGATTATGAATTTAGGTTTTAAGTTTGGTCAGACACCGTACCTACCAATCAGTTACTTAACTTGAAGAAAGTATTAAATATAACTTTCAGAACGCTGATTTTCAGATAGGGTGATTTTGCTCCGATGGATGGAAAAAAGGTTTTTTCTTCATAAGATTATAAACATTTTCCTCAAACACATAATGCGGAGGCAAATGTGATATACCAATATATCCTATGCTAATACAGTCCCGTGAGGTGTCACATAACACAAGGCTCTTGAACACTCCGTTTAGGGAAATCGTAGAGAATGTTTTTATAGGCTGAAGGTAAATTTTATTGATAAAGGTAAAAGTAATGTGTTATATTTCAATTGAAATGGGCGCTTTAATTTGGTGTCGCTCGAAGTTTGACACATGTTCAGAAAACGTAAGTAAAGTATAAGTTTAAAGAAAAATGATTTTACGATCTCAATGAATATATGTCAGATCGAATGTAGTATAAATGACATGATATAAATGAAATGTAGTATATTGGTGTATAATATATTTCATAATATACAAGCTAACAAACTCAAATAATAAATAATATGAACATGAATATATTATAACAAAAAAGAAGGAACAGAATCCTAGGGCATCGAAATTTCGTCCAGATCGCTGTCAACAGAAATAGTGTCCAAAAGGCTAGCAGCAATACCTCGTATTGTGGTGATGTTAATTCTTTGGCCAAAAAATTGGTAGGTAAATCCTTTATTTATATAGGTCAAGTCAGCCAAAGATTTTTCACGATAATGATGTTGGAAGTTGTTCAGCTTGGGTCTGTACCACACCCTTAAATATGACCACACATTTATGATACACGCTGTGTATGAGCTAGTATGAGGACAGTGAGCTCCACAATTTGGGTTTTAATATTAGGTTGTGTTATTACAATAATGGCAGAGACTACACATGCATGCATTATGTACCGCGTACATCATTAGACGTATTATGTAGGCTGATATTACGGAGTGCAAAGCTAAACAAATGCGTTGAATTTATTTAATCCTAGTACTTAATTAATGTTCGTCTAAAAAAAGCACATATTATTAATTATTTTCTAGCATTTGTTAGTAAATTATTATCCGACATGTTTTCAGTTACGAGTATGCATATTAGCTTACGCTTTCTTTCAGAAAATGTACCTTAGGCCATGTTCGCACGGACGTAAAACTTAGCTCTGCTTAGCGCCGAGAGTTGAAAGAGAACGTGGACTTACTACGAATTATACAACTAACTTTATCATGCGAACATGCAAAACAATAAGGTTATGTTTTAGATGCGTTTAATTTTATGAGATATAACAGGGATAATTATCATATAATATATTATTGTACATCAATCTTATTGCGTAATCACGCCTATTTCCCGAACTAAGTGTAACTATGGTAGGTACACCCATATCTCGCTGGTTATATTTAAGTCCCATATAATAGCCCGCGAGAAATACCTGATGGATAAATGCAATAACACTGCATGATCTGGGAATTAAACCCAGGACCTCATGTTCAGCAGTAGCGCTTGTGACCAATACACCTACGAGGCATGGCATCATGGCATAAAGCACCTCGCACTTATGTTGTTGTTAGTAACTTGTGTAATGAAGGTTTGCCACAGAGACTGAAGATCTTGTGATAATGATTTCCATTTATGTTTACAAAAAATGTAGTCTAGTAAATTAAATAGAAAGGCATGTATTTAACCGAAAAAAAAAGCCTTTTGAAAAAAAAAAAAAACTTTTTTTGTTTTGCTCCAACTTTTTAAACGTCAAATAATTCCTATTGTAGGGCCCTAAAAATACTAAAAAGACAAGTAACTACGACCCAAAAATATCCCAAATATAAGCCTACTGTTTCTAACCATACGAGTATGTACAGTAGCGCTCATACTCGTAAGTCCAGTTGCAATAGATTGAAACACACTGGCGCGACGCCACAACGCGAAACAAATGCACCGCGTGTCGCGCGACGAGCGGTGCCTTAGTGACGCGCTATGGCGTCGCGCCTGCTTGCGGGAGCCTTGACGCTTCGGTTAAGTTGTTTCTATAATAGTATAGAAACTACTTATAGAAAAAGGTCGTAATTACAGTCAAAGTGATTGTGTGTGCGTGTCTGTAGAGACACGCTCACACACTTACTTTGACTGTAATTGATGGTAGTTCATAATTTAAAATAACTTAACATAAGAAACAGATTGAAGCTTCGGTTTCACTTACGACCTTCTTCTATAAGTTGTTTCTATACTATAGACAAGCACACAAACTCACTTTGTCTGTAATTGATTGTTGTTCATAATTTCAACTAACTTAACATGCTAGCTTAGTCGTTACCGTGCTCGGGTTGGTATGGCTAGCCATACCGACCCGAGCACGGTAACGACTAAGCGTTTTGAAAACAACATCAAGAATAGGGTTCTTGATGTTGTTTTCAAATAATATATATTTATAGTTTTTGATATGTTATTAATCAACAGAACAACAACAACACTACTACAACAGAACTATTTTGAACAGTTTTTGTTAATATTAACAAAAAATAACTTATAGTAGTTCTATATTTCATTCGATACTTGTCTCGTTCATTTTGTTTACATAAATAATAATAGTTAGAAGGTAGATCACAGAAAACTGAGTAAAATATTTCCATTTCTGTGAGGTAGATGCAGTTCGTTACGATTAATTGAAGTTGTTGTTGGTTAGTAAGGAATGTTTCAATCTGTTAGCGGTGTTATATTCAATATAAATTTTGAAGCGTTGTCAAATATATCAAATATGTATTTAGATATTTCATATTTTACTAATTACAAATCAAAATCAAAGGCATTTGTAAACTTTAACTCAGATGATGATCATCATGAGGTTTGAATAAAAGAACTGAAATACATATACAAATAGATTTAAATATTATTTGTTTAAATTATTGAATGATGAGTTAAGTGTAAAAAAAAAATTCATTTATAATCATTGTTTCTAAATGTTTAGAGTATTTTGCTTAGAAATATCTAATAGTATTCCATTCTTTGTTCTAGAGAAATACTGTGAGTCTGAGGTTAAGAGGTGTGAGGAGGAGGGAGCCCTTGTTAACCGCAGCGCGAGGTGGAAGGCTTACAGCGACGTCAAATGGTGAATTATGAAAATTGAGACATTTTGCTGAATTATTCAACACGTCAATAAAAACCGCTCGCCTGTGCACTTCACGCTGAAGGGTTGCTAAGAGTCGGTTGCCGACGATCAGCTAAAAAACCGTTTTTGACAGAAAACATAAACAAGAACATTTAAGTTTGGCACGAGAATAGTTAATCCTGTATAATGTACCAACCGGTAATTTTGCTGAATTATTCAACACGTCATTAAAACTGTCCGCCATGTACTCCACGCTGAAAAGGTTGCATCACCGAAGCCCAGCTTGCAATAACGTAATAAACAAGAACGTTTAAGTTTCGGAATAGTTTATCCTGCATATTGCGATATATCCGTGACAATTTAACTAAAAGAAATTGCGATGATGACTACTATTAAAAATGTTCGTAAAATAATGTAATTTCAAAGAAGGCATAGTAAAAATGAGATGTCGAAAGAATCTGTTCAATCTATGTAAATAGGAAGAAGATACACGCTTTAAAAGTTTTTGGAGGGGATTATTCCTGTCCTTGTCGCGCGGTACGGACAATGTACGGCGCTAGTATGTAGTTACGTAGTCGTGACGTCACTTCTACGATAGTGATGTCCTAGTCTAACACTTAGTTTAAAACGTTTATAACTTGGCAGTTTTTTAAGCTTTTACACTTTTTCTAATACTATTCGCACTATCTGGAAATAAACATTTTTTTGAGACAAAAATAAAAAAATTGTCATCATCCCCATTGTGGGTTACTTTCAATCTCCTTTTCATAAAGAAAATGAATATTTAAGCTATGACACCACAATTTTTAACCTATGTTCACTAAAGCAAACTAAATTATGACATACTTATTGCAATCAAACTGCATCATCATAAATTTCCAAAATCACTTATTTTGGAAATTCATGATCGAAGCTTAATGTTTATGGTGAAACAAATCTATTTATCAACATTTTTTGAACATGTCGAAATAAAACAAAGTTGCTTGACATAGTATTGCACATCTTATTTGGCTGAAGTAGTTATTATAAATAATCGTAGCGGTTTGTTTTCTGTATGTAAAATGTTTTAACAAATAAATATGCTTTTTTTTTTGGTATCATTTGTAACGCATTTTTTTATTCTAAACCCTTTATTGCAATAACAACAAAATTGAAAAGCAACTTTTTAATATTATTATTATTGCAAACCAAAATAATAAAAAAATGGCAAGAAACTGCAACTTATGAGATCGGAATCTAAGCCGGCTGCTTCTCATCCAACGCTTGGCACCTACTGCTACCAGCTCATATTAGATTAGCTCGGATTTTAGCAATGCCATAAACTGGTTAGGTCTCCGCATGAGTGTCTAACAAAAGTGACCATTTTTTGTTTAGTACTATGCGAGTACGCGACCATACGTCAGTCTGTGTAGTGCAAAACTGCGATCCCTGTGGTATGTGTCATTTAAATACTGTAACCACGTTTAGTCAGCCGGCTAAACGTTACGTTACAGTTTGTAACGTTTAGCCGGCTGGCCAAACGTGGTTACAACACATAACGCGAGTTCACAGCAATACGACTCTTAACGTGCCTATCCACTTTTGAACGCTTACTGTACATATACAATAAGGAGTCACTTATGTGCAATAAATGAAACCACAAGTAATACCAGTCTATAGAAGAATAGCAAAATTAAATAATAAAATAAAAACCGTAAATTAAAAAAGTTAAATATTTAAACAAAAAAAAAATCAAAATAAATTCAGTTAAAGTAAACACGCTGTTTAGACAAAGTTCCTTGACCCCTTGTAAGAGCGGCAACAATCCACGCGGGCGCAGGCGGCATGGCGGCTTTAGGTATTGTCGGCGCCAGCTTTGATCCGTTTGACAATGGCGATGAAATAATAATTCACGAAGTTATTTTTTTCCGCCTCGTTTTTAGTTTCGCGATAACTAAATTGAACGTAATAAATTCAATATTGCACATTAGTTCCAAAACGAATGGAAACCAAATTTTTTAAATGTTCAACCTGTTCACCACTTTGTTGAATGCACAAGTAACATCGCCGCACAATGTTGTCCCGCAGCCTGCATAACAAATTTCGTTCAGGATCCAAAGCCATGGCTTTTAATTTGCATCATCATTCATCTTCGGTTTCGGAGATCCGCGAGTACACTATGTGCAGTTTTCTCTGATCCTTTGGACAACTCCTAAAATTGTCCGGACGCTAGTAGGGCAGACGCGAGTTGCGTCGTATCGCTAACGATAAGTACGTAAAGTTAAAGCTGAATTTTGGCGGCATTCACCATACATTAAAACCATGTCAGCATCCTCAGAATCACTATAAAAATGCGGTTGTCCTGGCACTTTGTTCACCCCTTCCCGACCCTTGCACGAGCCAGCCCGCGCCGCTGAGCCTGTAGCTATAAATTCGTCCCAAAATCACTCAAATCCTGATCCAGCTAGTACCTTGCTGCCCAATTTCAGCGACGCCCTAAGCCGAGGTCCGTACCCCACAGGGGGGGTGCCCTTAGCGTGTAGTCGCCTAGTTTTTAGTTAGTATTTAAGTTTAAGTCCTGGCTGGAGGCCTTAATTTATTAGGGCACCACAGGCAAGTTCGTTTAAGCAGACGACAACCTCATATGTTGACCTGCGAGATGCCATAAAAAAAAAAAAACATTTTGGTCAAAAACACAGTTCTACCCACAAAAGTAAAGCAGTTTAAAATATACCGTAAAATAATAATTAAAATAAACTTAAAACACAATTTACACACACAAAGTCAAGTAGCTATTACTTAGTACATTTCAACTTAAAACAATATTTAATTTGAATATTTTTACTAGAATAATGAAGTAGCGAAAAGCACACGCACTATCTCGGAAGATTCGCGGTGAACTAACAATGAAGCGGAAGTTTCAAAATGGTAAAAAAATGTAGTCATAAATAGGGCAAACGGCGCAATTATCGCTTATCGATACCGACCTAAACAAGGCATTAGAATACAAGTAAGTACCTATTTTAGATTTTTCATTCACAATGATTGGATACTCTATTATAAAAAATACTTTTGTACGATTGATCTTACGAAACTAACGTTTTGTGAGTTCCAGCAAACGGGTATTGACTTTTTAATAGGTTGCTTCCTATACGTAACATGTAAAAACAATAAATTATCTCTTAATGTACTTGAAAATATTTAAAAATAACACCCATAAACAAAAAGCTGTTTAGCTTTAAATACTTAGGGCATAGTGTTTTTATAATTATTATAACAGCCCGATAATCCTTAAAACACCATGCACAAAGCATTTAAAGCGAAACAGCTTAATTTATGTTTATCGATCATTACCAATAAAATAAACTAATGGTCGAAAACAGGTGTCCTACCCTAAGAACAAAGCGCGCGCACGTGCTCCGTTTTTGAAGAATGCTGCTGCCTCGTGCCGCCTGTCTAAAGTAGCCGACTAAAGAGCCGCAAAATGTCTTTTGGCGGCTTCCTTTGTCTGCTCGTACGTCGGTACGGTAGTCCCCCTGCCTACGTACTAGTACACCCGCAGGGAATGTGCGTGTCCGTGATAGGTTTTATTTATTTATTAGAATTAAGCTTTTCAACAAAGAGTAGGTACACTGTTACTTTAAAATTTGTATATTGCAAACTTATGTGTAAGCGCCTCATAACTAGGAAATTTCAAGTACCAATGTACCAAAATAACCAACGATAACATAAAATTTAATAGCCAGCCTACAATGATACCTATCTGAACTCTACAAGCCCAGTTCCTGGGTAATGCGATAAACCTAGGTAAAACTGGTTGTCAGACTTTCAGGCTTCAGACGACCCGTTACGTCTGTCAAAGATCTACGAATGACAGCTGGGACAAACAGCATAACGTGCTTTCCGAGGCATGGAGGAGTCTTGGTATGTAAAGAAACGCGGCAAGCGTAGTTTAACCTGATCGATCGATCCTTGCAGCTGTTATTGCTTAATCACTTGCCCCTTAACTAAAATGTATTTAGGCTCGTGCACACTGGCGCGACGCGACAACGTGACTCAAATAAATAAATAAATGTAACATATGTTACTTTTCGCACACAAAAAAAGTACAAAGGCGGACTTCATTAAATTCCAGCCTGTCGTTGAAGTGTACCTATTTTACATTTCAGGCAAATAAGTAGAATAGGTAACAGAGCGTCGTGATAGTTTGCACTTCGTGGCAACGTTGCTTTTCAATGTTCAAGGATTCAATTTCATTGAATCATGGACCAATTCTACAGTGTGTTCAAAACTGCTCGAAGTTAAAAATCCACTTTTTGACCTAATAACTGGGCCGATTTCGTTAATTTTTTGTGTATCGTCAGCAAAGGCGGTAGCAAATATGTGGTTTCATTTATTGCATATATGTGAGACACATACTTTATAGCAGCACATTTATCAATAAAAATGTTAAATTCGTAATCCATCTCTGCAAAGACTTGGGATATTGCCAGCTAGGAAGAAATCATAAAGTAATATTTGCTTGTTTCATGAAGAAATGTCTTTCATACTGCCGGAAATTAATATTTGTGAACTTAAGGTGAACTTTTATCATTTATATCGTTATCATCAGCCATATTTTAACTACTGTGGGCGTACTTTGAGAAGTGTATAGGGTAACTGCGCAATAGAAAAACCATTTGCAGTTTAAATCAAATTATAATTTACGATCAAATTAACCACACTAGAAATTCACAAGCTTTGGGTACACGACCCAACTTTAGGTACGGTAGTGCTATTCTGTAACCATCTCACCGTGAAAACTTAAGTAAAGTGAGCATGGAGTGAGCTGTCAGTGCCACTGCTGCAAGGGACTGACCAAGACGGGATGACACTGACAGCTCTTCGCACCTACCCACGCAAGTCTTCACAGTGTGATTTTTACAGAATCGACATGCTGAACGCCCGACAGTTTCTAAACGTGTTCACTGCTTGACCGCCACTGACAAACTCGCGTCGCCTGGTAGCGCTGCCGTCCAGATTAGTCAAAGTCAAACGATTGACTAACGTGTTTCCGACACATAGGTAGGTACTCGTACATATTATGGTAGTCCACGATGATGTTGTGACGTTAGAATATGTGAAAGTATACAAATCTTAAAATAATAACGGAGTTAGACAAGTGACTGCTAATGAGTTTTGCAGAGGGATGCAAAGCTTATCAGTCTTAGTTAAGGTCTTAATGACGGTTAAGATTATTAGGGATTTTGTCTATACAAGTTAGAGCTAAGTCTCATGACTCTGTCAGTAGTAACGAAGTTAGAATCGCTTTGAATTCCAAAAGTTAAACTAGTTACAGCTGTTATACTCTGCTACTGATCTTAGTATCGACTTTACTTGCACAAGTAAGGTTAGTTTAGGTATATGTACCGTCACGCAGAACATACCTACACGCGCCATTCATTCATGCGTTCATGCATTCTTAATTTTTGCGTTCCGTTTGAAGCTTGTCTTCTCATAAAAAAATATTATTAGAAAGCAAACCGCTGTCCTCGCCCGCTGTAAGCAAATCCGTAATAACTATCTCCGGGCGGTTGTTACGATTAAATAAGACAATGTTCGAGAAAAATAATTTACTTTAATACCAGCGGAAATAAAAATTGCTCTAACGCGAATATTTATCTTGTTTCAGGTTGCAAACAGAATGAATACAAAAAGGTAGACTATGAACGATGAGTTGGCAGTTCTAAAAATATTATAAAGATCACAGAATCGAATAAAATGTCGAACAAATCGCACACGCTAATGGAAATATTCCAAGAGATTTTAGCTGCATCTGGGAATGCGTCGGACAGCGGAATCAATGAGACGCAGATCGTGTCTGTGCTGCGGGAGCAGGCGAGCAGGGGGGGGAGGGGCGACGAGATGGAGTCCCTGTTGGTGAGGATGATGAAGGATGCCAAGACCAGGCTCAACTTGACCCTCAAGCCTGACACGTGCGGCTACTGCGAGGGTGACTTTAGAGACATCATTATGGCATACAACGGAATCCATGGCTATGTTAGCTTGCTGGTACGTATTTTACACTTTTGTTCTCATTTATGGCCCGGCCCGTCCGTCAGTGGGAACGTTGTAGGCTGATTATGCTATGCTGTGCAATGGCCCGTTATAGTGGTGGTCTCCTTTAAAAAGTATGCTGGGTTCAACCGGGCTAAATTCCTCAATTGATTTTATTTTAGGCCTTCCTTATTCAATAAAATGAAAGTATATACGTTAATGTTTAACGTATATACTTTCATATGCATTTAGTAAAAAGCTGTTATTTTGACATTACCATCAGACACTTCAATTTTATTTTATTTTTGTGTATGTAGTATGTTTTTTTGTAACTAATATTTTGAATGGAACATACGATCAGTTTTTATTTTCGTTTACAACCAGTGCCACCAATAATTTTACAGATAAGTCGGTTGTACTATATGTAGTGTGTATAGAAAACACGTGTACAAACCCAAACGAAATTCGGTTGGGTTACTCGTGCCTTAGTACCAAAGAAGTTCGTAACACTTTTTCTCAATTCACTTTTGCTGTTACACAAGCTCTGTGTTGTCATAAAGTTTTATGTGAAGGATTTTTTGCCATTTTTGTCTTATCTACAAATTCTTTGCGTTATAGGTGCTTGCATGAAGAATATTTACCACAGAGATGAATGTATTTTTCTTTTGGTAATAGGAAAGTTTTTCAGCTGTTATGTTTTTACATCTTTGTGTTAAGTTATAAGTAGCTCTGTGGTAAAAGTTTTTATTTATTATTTTACTTTTAAAGGGTCTGTGCACGAAATAAACCATTTGGACCTATTATATTTATAACCTAAATAAAAATAATGGAAATATAAGTATGTGTTATTAAAAAGTATGGGTACCTAGTTTTCTTGGCAAAACGCTTAACTAATAAATCATAGCACTTGGTAATAATGTCAACACTGTTGTTCTTTTTTAAAATAAAGTTTATATCGCATTTTATTTTTATATTACTATTTAAAAAAACAATGGGGATGGCAGCTGTAAAAATGTCGTAGTTTGTTTCAAAAACAAGCTAATAATGCAAGGCGTGAGGTGGTTTTTATTCATTTTTGCGAAAATGTTTCGTTGTTTTATACCTAAATGCTCGGAAATTGAAGTCTTCCATTTTCCGAAATACCCTAAACTTATTAGATTGTGGCTTAAAGCTATTCGAAGAGAATAATTTCAATTAAACAGAGTTCGAGGTTATGTCGGTTTTTTTTTTTTGAAGAAAGTGATTACGAGGAAATTCACAATATTTAAGGTTTTCAATTCAGAAATAATTATGTTTCTTCGACTGCGGCATCAAACATTCTAACCCCCTGATTACAGCGGCCGCCCGCTACACTCCCTCTCGCATTAGCAGTATTCGCCGACCAAGGCATACTTTAATCGACCCCGACGACGCCACTACCCTCCTCCAGGAGAGTAGTAAGGCCACTAGCACGCTACATAAGCCCAAAACCCGATCGCCGTCCTACCGCCCTCGCCGCCGAGGCCCGCCGCGACGCCCAAATCGACGCCCCTCCCGACCCTTGCTCGAGCCAGCCCGCGCCGCTGAGCCTGTAGCTTTAAATTCGTCCGTAAATAATACCAATCCTGATCCAGCTAGTCATTTGCTGCCCTCTTCCAGCGACGCCCTAAGCCGTGGTTCGTACCCCACAGGGGGTGCCCTTAGCGTTGTCGCTTAGTTTTAGTTAGTATATAAGTTTAAGTCCTGGCTGGAGGCCTTAATTTATTAGAGAATCCACAGGCAAGTCCGCTTAAGCAGACGACAACCGCATAGGTTGACCTGCGAGATGCCAAACAAACAAACAAACAGAAATAATTATTCCATAATAAAAAAATATTGATTTAAAATATTGAAATCACCGAAAATAACGAAATAGTGAAATAAAACCAAACTCATGAATGAACATGAAACGGAATGAATGAACGTAATGTCAAAGTTATTGTAGGTCTGGACCTAGCTATTTTTAGCTTTGATTGACCTTCCCCATTCAGACCTTAGATTCAGGCTGAGGTAACTTCAAATAGTGTATAGTTCCATAACGAAGATATTGATTTTTTATTAAATTAAAGTGTAGGTTTTATATTCAGTATAGCTGAAGAATAGGTAATGTGTTTATTTTTTATTTTTAATAGTTTTACTAATTATTTGAAGAAATAGGTACATTTGTGAATGGAATTTTCTCAATAATTACATAAATAAGGAAACAAACCACCTGTAGTAGTAGGAGTGGCAAATAAACAATATATAAAGAATATATTTTTATTATTCGGACCCAGCAGTTTCTTGTTAAACGAACAAACGTCAAACGACCGAGACTTTTCAAAATGTGTATAGTGAATTTTGGTGATTTGCCATTATTTTATAAATTATTTGAAAAATCCCTTTAAGGCACAAGCAAGAATGAGAAATCTACTTAAATTATTTTCCTCTTTCTCACAAACAATGAACAAAATGATTTCGTAAACGAAGCTCAAAGAGAAGAGTTCAACAGAATGTTATATCAACTAAATTCCTTTGGTCTAGAACTCAAGAAACATAAGCTTCTATTTATTTGAAGAGGAGCTTCTCTCAAAAATATACCTACTAAAACTAAAATAGAGTTGTTTTTTGTTTATTAAACAAAATTTTCAACATGCACACTTGCTTTTTACTACCTACCTTCCTACCTACCTACCTACCTTCCTAACTACCTACCTACCTACCTACCTACCCACCTACCAACCTACCAACCTACCTACCAACCCACCTACCTACCTACCTACCTTTCTACCTATCAACCTACCTATTTAAATTTTAAAAAAAACTGAATTCTATAAAAAATTAAACGGTACGAGTACACAGCTGCGCATACTTCATTGACTTGTAGTGAACCTGGTAATTGCTATATCACCTTAAGCTAACACTTATCACTAACGACAAGGTCTATTTATATAAGGGAAAGTTAGATATATTCAACCTTCGTGAAGTTTCAATTTACTGGGAATTGTTATCAAAAGTGAAACAAGGTGGTGCGTACTGTGCACAGGAATCAAAACCAATAAAATATTGAAGTTGCGTATGAATAGGCGTCCTTTTTGTTTCGTCGAAATTAATTATTGTCATTAATTTCTGTGTTGTGACATGATAAAACAGATGAGTTCATTAGCGTCTGGAAAAAAATAAAAGGCGGAGAAGAAGTCTCTGGCTAAAATGTGGCATTATTTTTTCTTACAATATTTTTTACAAAAATAAACTACGTAATAAAAACAAACGGAAATTATCAAAACTCAAATCATTTTATCAATGTCAAACAAATGTCCACCTCTAGCAGCATGGCAGATGTAAACCCTTTCTATTGCGTTTTTCATGATATTTTTGCACATTTCCTGCGTTATCTCAGTGACTCCTGTGTCTCGGATAATTTATTATAATGGTTAAATGTTCATTAGCCTGTCAGCATAGATACGTCCCTTTAGATAGCCCCACAAAAGAAAGTCAGGAGCTGCTAAATACGAGTATCTTGGGGGCCAATCAATGTCACCGTTTCTCGAAATTAATCGACCCGGAAACGTTCTTTTCAATGTCACGATTGGGTTGAGTAGAATGTTTTAATAATTAAAACACATTGTTTCGTTGTAAAACGCTCCATAACAAATTTGCCGTTTAGAAAATAATTTTCGAGAAACAACTGTCACAGTTGCCGCCAAAACAAACTGGCGGCAAAAATAAGTTGTATACCTCCAAGTTGCCCACTCTGTAAAATTGTAATAATAAAATCATTCACGCCACGTGAAATACTGGTATTCAGCTGCGTCCGGTTAGTTTGGAAGCCGACCACAACATAGTTGGAAAAAGACTAGACAGGTGATAATGAATTGTAACATCGATTACCCCTTAACCTAAAATTCATACAACTCTCTCAACTAACCAACCTAACTCTCTAAACTAACCAACCTAACTCTCTAAACTAACCAACCTAACTCTCTAAACTAACCAACCTAACTCTCTAAACTAACCAACCTAACTCTCTAAACTAACCAACCTAACTCTCTAAAATCTTAACCTAAAATCAGTAAGGGTGTATTTCACCAATGAAACTGAACGCGATCAGCACATAAACTAGGTTTAAGAGCTGTCAGTGTCATTATTTTCTGTGGTATATTGACACTTACAGTACACATGATCGTAATTGTTGTACAGATGAAACACGATTACACCTGACCCAAAACTTGAAGCAACGCCCACGACAGGAGACAATTTCTATTGTACGAACGAAACGCTTGCATAAATACTTACTTTTGCTGGAATGCAATGCAAACTTGGTTAAAGATCGTGGTTCTGATTTTCCTATTATGAACTTGTGTGATTTAAGAGGGTAACATCAATATAACTTCTCATTACATTCTTCTTAAATAACTCTCTAAACAAACAATAACAATATACGAGTAATCTACAATCAATAATCCATACTTCCATACTAACATTATAAATGCATATATGACGTATGGAGCCGAAACGTGGACAATGTACCGCCGCGCTGGTCCATAAATTCAGCGGGCTATGGAACGAACTATGCTTGGAGTCTCGTGCAATTGGAGATGCCTATGCCCAGCAGTGGACTGCTGTAGGCTGATGATGAAATACGAAAGTAATTGTTTGCCTGTCTACCTTTTCACACAAGAAAACCACTGAAACGATCTTTACAAAAGACAAATGTGTAGCCCTGGAGAAGGACTTGGACTAGTTTTCACCCTGGTTCTTTGTTTAAATAAAAAACAGAACACGCATACGAAAACAATAAATCAACTTTGAAATCGTATTTGTATAACAACCTCATACTACAAAATCATAGAACCTTTACATTATGTTAAAAGATTTTTTTTATATTTTGAATTCTAAAAACCTTAATCTTAATGCATAAAATACGATACTTTTTACGTTTTGTGTTTTGTTTTGCCAAATCACAAAAAAAAAAAAAAAAAAAAACTGGTTAAGAGGAGAAAAATACAGGGGACTTAAAATTTGACGTATTCCTCCCAGTGTGACCCATTTGCAGCAATTAAGTACCCCATGAAGTCTTAGCGAAAATTCATGGGATTCAAGAAGACCCATTTTTTTATGAACAAATCGTGTCAGTCCAGTAGCTCTTGCTTCTTGCTTCTTTTCTTTTTTCGTTCTACTCATAATGATCTATGTGTATTGTCTATGAACCAGATGTTGGTTAACAACGGCGGCTGTACAAGATTTATAAGAAAATGGTTAATAAACTTCTTCTTGTTACATCGAAAGGTTTGTTAAAGTATTAGTTGCCCAATTGTACAGCAATGGAGGCCATTAAATTTGATTGTTTAGAGAAAAACAATATTTAGTGACCAAACTGCGAAAGTTTCAAAAATACAAAAACATTGGGTTTTCTCGAATCCCATGGATTTTCGCCTAGGCATTATAGGGTGCTTAATTGTTGCAAATGGGTCACACTTTCAGGGCCTGGAAAGAATATGTCAAAATACAAGTCACCCTGTAAACTAAAACATGCTTGAATTGATAAAAGATGCTGTCCAATCATAAAAATACATTTACTCATGTTAAAACCTTCCAAATATTGTCTCATGTAAAGACTCCTGGTCTCATTGTATACGTTGATCAGTCGAAATATTCCCCACATAATATTTGCAATATTTATTTGGGAGCAATACATTTGTAGCGCACAATTTCGTCAAGTTGTTGGGTGTTTTTAGGGAATTGAAATATGTATATCAATATTTCGGACGTCGGTTCGTATACACCTATATATCATGTCAAGGGTTCAGATCAGATGAAAAAGCCAATTTCTTGTAGGTAGAAGGTTTTTGAGTTAGCAGTATCACTTTCTCACAACGAATTAGAGTAATATTATGTATGATCAAATCTCAGATATCAGAAGACCAATTCTCGATATTAAAAACGTTCAAAATCTAGTCGCAATCTCGTCTCAGTGACAATCGATGTCCAAAACTTGTCAAAAATGTAGGAAAATCATAAGTATTTTTGACAGATTGAGACTGAGATCGGACTGTGAACGTTCTTAAAATTAGGGGTATTGCCCCTCTAATCAGCACAGCTGTTCACAACGGTTCGATACTCTTCGTGCCGAAGCGAATGTCTAGCAGTATTATCAAAATACACTTTGTTCGAACTTTATTTTAATATAATGTATACATGTTTTCGAGTATAATTATGCATAAAATACGATACTTTTTACGTTTTGTATTTTGTTTTGCCCATTCATAAAAAAAAACCTGGAAAAGAGGAGAAAAGAACAGGGGACTTATATTTTGACGTATTCCGCCCAGTGTGACCCTTTGCAGCAATTAAGTACCCCATGAAGTAGTGGCGAAAATTCATGGGATTCGAGAAAACCCATTTTTTTATAAACAAATCATGTCAGTCCATAGCTCTTGCTTCTTGCTTCTTTTCTTTTTTCGTTCGACTCATATTGATCTATGTGTATTGTTTATGACCCAGATGATGGTCAACAACGGCGGCTGTACATGATTTTTTAAGAAAATGGTTAATAAACTTCTTCATGTTACATCGAAGGTTTGTTAAAGTATTAGGTGCCCAATTGTACAGCAATGGAGGCCATTCAATTTGATTGTTTAGAGAAAAACAATATTTAGTGACCAAACTGCGAAAGTATAAAAAATACAAAAATATTGGGTTTTCTCGAATCACATGAATTTTCGCCTAGGCATTATAGGGTGCTTAATTGTTGCAAATGGGTCACACTTTCAGCAAGGCCGACCGGCACCCGACCCGCACCGTGTGTGTGTGATGGATCTTAGGCATTATTAAATTAATTGTCTCCATGTCGTCACCATCAAGTCGAAAGTTAGAGGTGAAATAAAAAAAGAAACAGAAATGCTACTATCTTTTGACTCGGTAGGGCGAATATAACGATTTAAATCTTTAGTTTTAAGTTGCTTTAGGTTCAGTGAGATCAGAAGATTGGAAGGACAGTTAAGTGACCCGACGTCTATCTCTATTAATTCAACGGGCCTCTATTGTGCACTCAAGTGACAACCAACCAAGGTTGTTTTACGCACGATTTCGGATAGAGGTGCTAAAATGTAACAATTGCAAAATACAATATGCTTAGTGTAGGTAATGAACCTTATTGTTAGCGGTATAAATACGACAAACTTAATAAATTTCTTCCAGCATACCTAAGAAAGGAGAATTGAAAAAGATATGTAGACAATAGTGTGTGAAAACAAGAAGAGAAAATATGAACAATGTGAAATGTTTTATTTGTTAATTTTGAAAATAGAAAACAAGAGGTTTCAATCTGTATTTAAACATTTTTTGGAAAGTATCAGATTTTAAACTATAAATTCGTAAATAATTATGGATTAAGGTATCCCCCTAGATTCTGTTGATCTGTGTATATTCTGTCAAAAAGTATCGGGAATGGATTATTTGTTTATGGTTCCAAATTATTAATATTTTTTGTTTTTAGATTGGCACAACTGTTTTCCATTTGGGCGCGGAGTTTGAGTTGCATCTGTAATTTAGATTAAACACAGTGCTGTTTTTAGACAAGAACATCGAACAAAGAGTTTGCCTTAAAGAAGAATGCCCATTTTTCACCTTACTATGTATAGAAATCAAGTAAACCTTAAAATTCAGCTAATGGAATTGTATATTTCTTACTCGTATCAGAATGTTAAACGAAACGCAAGAAAAGTATATTTTTTTGTATTTATTTATGCTTATTCTACGTTTAGGGGAAACATATGACCATGTTTTGAAACGCACCTCAACTACCCTTTTTAACGACGTTCCATTTTACATACTGCTACTTGACTTTTTTCAACTCTGTTTCTGAGTTTCATACATTATTTTACGTTTTATTTAATCAGTAAGTATTTTTTTATTAATCTCTGTAAGTACTCACAATACAGATTAATTAAAAATAATATTTTTTACATTTGGCAGCTAACGCTACACAATCTATTTATTGTGACCACTTTCGAGATTCTAAGCAGTGAAATAGGGGCAGTTGGTTTCAAGGATTACACAAAGTAAAAATACATTTAAGACCATAGCATAGGTAAGTATACCTATTTTAGACTAAACTTCGAGCGTAAAATAATGTGTTCTAGCGTATTTATTTCCTTATTTTATTTTGGTAACGGCAAATCCTAACCTAAACAGTAACATTATTATTTTTTTGTCTTCGTAGCGTTTAAATCGTAAAAATGACTATATGACATTATTTTCTAAACGTACAGGTAGTCTTTCTACTATACCTTATAACTATACATAAACTTGAATTGTCAGGTTTTTAAATGTATGGTAAGTGGGCATTGTTCTTTGCATCGCCGATGGAATTTCGTGTACGGAGTGATTGAAAATGTTACAGAAGGCTTACGGTGAATCAACTTTATCAAAAACACGTACTTATCCTCAATTCCTCATTCAAGTTTGAGAGAGATAGCACCTGAACACTTTCTGTATCTCACGAGTCGATCCGTTCCATTTTTATTAAATAATCAATTGGGTATGAAACATGTTGTATGCAAACTCGGCTAGTCCCAAAAGACCTGAATTTTCTCCGAAAACTCAATCTCATAAGGGTCGCTGAGGACATGCTAGAACGAGTCAATTCCTACCCAACATTCATGAAACGCATTGTTACTGGGGACGAGACGTAGGTTTACGAGTTTGACATGCAACCATGGCTGTAACAAAAATTTTTACTTTGAAGCTTAATACTTCGCAAACAGATCCCTGAATCGAAAAATGGTTTTACTAACCAGCAATATTTTTGAACGACTTTTCTAACGACCCCTAAACCATGGGATAGACGTGAATAAAAAACTGCCCCACTTTACGTGAAGGGGAAGTGCCCTAAACAAAAAGCAGATTTTATTTTACCACTTTGTCGGCGTGAGTAATATGTATATCTATGCCAAATAACAGTTTTCTAGTATTAAGAGCGTCTGAGCTAAGCTGCGGATAGACGGACGGACATGGAAAATCTATAAGGGTTCCTTGTTGACTACGGAACCCTAAAATTTACCTTCTTATAAATAATAGCTTCTGGCGGCGACCTAGTTTGCGTGAAATGTCTTGTTCGCCCGACCCACCCCGTCGCATAAAATCGCCTGCTCGCTCTATTACTTCGTTATCGTGTAGCCTTCTTTCTGACTTTTTTTTATTTTTGCTCCTCGGCTCATTAGGGCGCTAGCGTGATGTTAAATAGCCTAAAGCCTGTCTCAAAAATTAGGCTATCAAATGCGAAAATAAATTACAAATCCGACCTGTATTTAAAGAGATTACCCCCTACATATACATAGAAAACTATAAAAAAACAATTTAATAGCAATAAAATAAATTTTATTTTGACACTATTAAAATTACGCTGTCGTCCAAAATAATGACGTGTTTTATTTTTGCCACCAACAATCTATACCTACTAAAATTTTAAAGAGGCGTAACTTGTTTGTGTGTGTATGTTTGTACGTATATATATAGAGGACATAATTATATGTACAAACTTTCACACAAACAAATTGTTGTTGGCAAAAATAAAATACGGCATTATTTTGGGTGACAACTTAATTTCAAAATACGGCATTATTTTGGGTGACAACTTAATTTCATTAATGCCAATCTCCTAACACCTACTACGTAAGTATTAATTGATAATTCGTTTCACAAATTTCCTTATCTAACGATGTACCAGCAGGTAAATTTTTCCGAACGTATAATTGGAGCTGACAACAGTGACACCAGCGTGTTCATTGAATTTAAATAAACTACCCTCGTTCAACTAATGACATGCTCTTAAAATTCAATTAGTTGAATAAACCCCGAACTCATTGGAAGTACCTATATATTTTTAGGTAATTTTTTCCCGGGTAGTAATAACTCAAAAGATTTTTTTCTTCTTCGTTAAAATTATTTTCCTCGTGCTTGCGTAATGTAGTTGTTTATTTGAATATTGCCAGTTTGTTTACGTCGCAGTAAATCGTTTGTTTCGCATTAGCGGGGGGAGGGTGTGAATTTTTCTTATTCCATTAATGGGAGGTGTTCCGAATATCTAAATATTACTTTGAACAAGATAGTTTAAAAGAGTAATGGGAGGCAGATTTAGGTTCAGTAGAAAATTATCGTGTGTCAGAGTCGGTCCAGTAGAATAACTTGACGTGGATTTCACTCGATCCGGTAAAAAGTTGTCGTGGGTCAGCCTCGGTCCAATAGAAAATTAATTCGTTTTGCGACTTGCACTGAGCAAACGTATATAAACGTTGTCGGAATTAATCGCTAGAACACAACTGTAAACCGACTCCTGGCAATTGAATAAGCTCTACAATCACTTAGCTATTAGGTTACTCCGTGAATTATTTATTGAGTCCTGTTAAAAGTTATATAACGGTAAAACTCAATTTTGATTTATTTTTACTTCTGAATGTCTGTAGAATTAGGTTATGCTTATAACACTAATATTTTCTCAGGCCTTTTTTAATAAAACTGAGGTGAATGTCTTGTCTGTCTTCGTTACATATTTTATCGTTGCATAGAAACGATGTAGTCTTTTTCACATCTCGTGGAACGCCAATTTCAAACAACGGTCTTTTTGACTTTTAAATGTTTTCATATTAGGGTTACTGAAGATACTGGCGTGCAGCTGCAGAAATCCTACATAATACTGTAAATGCAAAAGTTTGTGAGTATGGATGGATGTTTGTTACTCTTTCACGCAAAAACTACAGAACAGATTTGTATGAAATTTGGCAAACAGATAGTTTATAACCTGGATTTACACATAGAGTATTTTTTATCCCGATACTGCAGCGGGATCAAGATTTGTGCCCGTGAAACCGCGGGGAAAAGCTAGTCTTAAATATTATTAACTTTGTCTAGACGGTCGTGTTATTAGTAGACATATTTAATGTAGGTAGTTTTGTGTGCAAAAATACTACATAATGGCAAATTGGAGCCGGATTTATATTATAATTAAGTAAAACATTGTTTGTCGTGTTCTACGAGTACAGATTGGTTTTCGATTTGTTAGTATTGAAACTTTTCTTTTTGAATAAAACATATTTAGAACTTTTTATATATCGGTATCATATATTATGCAGCTTACGTGCAGTGGACTCTGAATTATTGCTCTCAATAGAAATAAAATGGTTTGTTTTAAACATGTTCCAAGTTAGATACCTAGCAATACCGCAATGAAAATAAAGTTTTGACATAAATTGCTTTTCATAATCAAGAAGCAATACAGAAAAAAAAGAAGGAGGATTGGATGAAAACTATTCTGCTTTTCGAATAAATTAATTTTATAGATTTTACCCGGTTAAAAAGTAGGCGATATCAAGAAATAAAAAGGTTAAGCAACTTTAGGACCGTTTTACGAGCACAGTACATGTTGCCAACATATTAAATGGAACGACAGTTAGAAAGGTGCCAAAGAGGAAATCAATTTATTTGTAAATTACCTTTCTGTATAAAAGGAAAAGATAATCTACACTTAGAGAGTGGTTCTACACAAAAGATAATAAATTTACAGCTCTCAAAAGGATACACGGTATTTCTGAGCAGCATATACTCCGACATTTTTTTAACAATGGCCTTGTAATAAAAAAAGCTGATTTGTTGTGTGACGTGTGTGGCGTTGGAAACACACGTAGCAAATAGCAAAAAAAAATTTATTGTAAAAAAAGGTTTTTTTTTCACGTTCTTTGCTGAAACATGTTGTAAGCAATAAGGCTCTCAAGACGTTTTCAAACAAAGCTTTTTGACAATAGTTTTATTTTGTTTAGTAGCTCCTTCATTTTTCAGCAGAAAAGAATAATTGAAGTCCACATTTCTGTTAAATAGGGTTTTTAGAAACGCATAATTTTCCCGGTTTTGGGCATTGTTTCCCGAAAGACTTATGAGATGATTATTTCGAATAATTGCATTAATTTTAAATAACAATTACAACAATTTGTGAGATTACTGTTTGATTGAACCACAAAAATGGGCCCGGATCGTGACAAACTGGACACCCAAAAATAAGAAAATAAAGACTGGCAGACCTTTCAAAGGGTGGGAGGACGGAATTGAGTTAATGGGAAGCTAACAAATTTTGGGCAAGACCAGCCAACGGGACGAATGGAAACATTTTTGGGAGGCTCAGTGGAGGTTAACCGCCTCAGGCGGTCCTTATACAACGTGTAACGGAAAGGGGGTATCAACCCGAAATGCACCAACTCTGACAATGGTAACAGACGACATGGTACCATTTTTAACCTTCTAAGTTTAAGTTATAATTAAAATCAATTAATTAAAATCCAGGTCTGCATTTAATAAATTTAAATTTTGCACAACACTAGCGAAGTATCAGCTGTCTAGGGTCCATAACCTTTGATCCACCTACATATCGAAATAGTTTACCGCTTTTACTCCTGCCTAGCTTTTACTCCTAGTAAAATATGATAAATGGGTTCCGTATTTATTTTTAGTGATTGAAAAGTCGCGTCAGGTTTGAATAAAATCGAGGTTGTCACAGTTTTGATGAAATGATTTAAATTAGTAAAACATAATTTGAACTTTTAACTTATTAACTAAAGCCCAAAAATCACAAAAAAAACACTGGCTTTAAAAATCAATAAACTTCACAAAATAATTTGAAATCGTGCACGATCGGTTCCATTAATTAAAGTAATTTACCACAAAGTAATTAACAATTTCATTACAAGAGCTTAAAAAAAAGACCGCGAAAAAAATTGCGCGATTACATGATTTATTAAACAGATTATTCCATAAAACCTGAGAAGAGAAAAAACGTAGTGAACAAAATAAAAAGTTTTTTATTTGTAGTTAGTTAAATTCGGAGATAATTAATGAATTACCTATTCAATATCGAGACGCCTAAACACAATCGATTACTTCTACTAGGATTTCATGAGTATGAAAGTTTTTATCATTTATGGCTTTCACAAAATAATTTGCAGACCCCTGAAAGGGGCGTGGTCTGTTCACTCTAACCGTGCATTTTGTATTCTTGTCATCTAGCTCTAAGTGTGCGTGTATGCATCTCTTGTGCGTGTAATAATAGTCACAATGGGTTCTGCATAACTTAAAAATTTAAAGTTTATTTTTGGGTTGGCGAAAGTCTCAGGTTTGATTCCTAGCTCGTACCACTTTGCAAGTTATGCGTAGTTTTTCGGTGGGCACGTTAAGACGTAGTTTTCAGTAGTTATTGATTTACGTTGTGGTCTCAGGTTTGTTTGTTTGTTTGGCATCTCGCAAGTCAACCTATGAGGTTGTCGTATGTTTAAGCGGACTTGCTGTGGTCTTAGGCTTTGTATGATCTCTTTTACTGTCTAAACCACAAAGTAAATCGATCACATTATAAAAGTTTAAAAAAGAAATCTTGATAAAAAAATAGCGCGATGATCATAACTTATTAATTAAACATATTAATGAATCCATAAAACTGAGAACAGTAGAAACAAAACATTTTGTGAACTGAATAAATCGTTTTCTTTATTTGTAGTTTTAAAATTCCGACACGCACTTTTAATTTTCATGATAATTACCATTTCGTCAAATTCAATATTGAGTTACCTACATCACAATTTCTCCGATACATCATTTTTGACACGATCGATTACAAAAGGCTACCAGGGTTTCATGAGTATGAAAGAGTTCGGACGGGTAAGTTAATATCAATTTGAAAATGGATCCCTAATTATTGACCCACCCACCGCTATTATTATGAAACGAACCCGCGCAAATAAAGAATTGGAGCGATGTAAAGAGTTATCCTGCTCGCACATCCGAAAGAGCATTAATTAGAGCAAGCATAGCGGCTATTATTTTCGGCTTTACGCTCTAGTGAAAGCATTGTTGTGACAATTTGCGATTTAGTTGCGTAGTCGCTCAACAGCCGCTTTGGTGTGAAGTTCGTTTTTTTTGTGATAGTGATATTTCATGATGTCTTTAAGTAATCCAGAATATTACGAAATGATGCTTTGCGTCGGTGCAACCCACGGAAACTTGAGTGCAGCTCGGGAGTTGTATCGTCAGCGGTTCATAGAAGGTCGACCAGCTGCCGAGGCTAGATAATTGCCTTCACTGCTTTGCTTCAGACGCATGGTTAGCCGTTTGCATTCAACCGGTTCTTTCCACGCGCCAACTCCAACGGGCCGCACGACGTCCCAAGATCCGGATTTTGAAGAAGCCGTACTGGAGCACTTCGAAAACAACCCACGGAGCAGCACGCGTCGCGCAGCCCTGGCGCTGGGAGCCGCGAATCACATGCAAGTGTGGCGAGTTTTGCACGTAGACGACCAGCACCTATACCACTTTTGCCGCACACAGGAGCTGATTCCTGCTGATTATTTACTTTGCGTGTCGTTTTGCGAATGGTACCGAAGTCAGGTCGACACCTCACCTGAGTTTGCTTCCAAAGTGCTGTGGACAGATGAAGCATCCTTCACAAGAGCGGGAATTAGTAATGTTCACAATGAACATTATTGGTCGCATACAAATCCGCATGTGTCCTCCGTGTCATCTTTCCAGCATCAATGGCGGATAAACGTTTGGGCTGGTATCATAGGTGATGTTCTTGTAGGACCACATTATTTGCCGGCAAATCTGAATGGTGCAAATTATTTGGATTTCCTTAGAAACGATCTGGACGAGGAGTTAACAGTGATGTCAGTGACCAGCTACGTTGACCTCGTCATGGAGAACAACATGATATTTCAACAAGACGGCGCTCCAGCCCATTTCGCGCTTGATGTGCGAACCCACCTAAATGCGCGCTTCCCCCAGTGGATAGATCGAGGAGGCCGCGTTGCCTGGCCTGCGCGCTCGCCAGACCTCACTCCGTTGGACTTACTTTTATGGGGATACATAAAAAACTATGTTTATGCCGTAGAGTGCTCATCAAGAGAGCAAATGGTCGCATAAACGACGCATTTGAGTCAGTGACGCCGGAGATGCTGCGCAATGTCCGAGCGTCTACCAATAGGCGAGCTGGCTTGTGTATCCAGCAAAGAGGAAGACATTTCGAACCCTTTCTTTGAAACGTAAGTTTGTTTATTAATTTCGTTTAAAAGTTCCGCGATTTTATTTTATTATCTATGGATTCGTAAAACAACCGAATCAAATAGTTAATATTTCACCATATTTTTAACAAGAAATAACTGTCAAAGCAAAATAACTCTTAATGCAAATTCGTTTAGTGTCAATATTGTTTGTTACAGGGACGGCATAAGACACCGCCGGGTAGCATTTGATCTCGCCGACGACGGCTTTGTTGAAGCCGCGCCAGCGCAATATGTACCAGGCGCTCAGAAATAGTCAGGATACGCGAGTGAGGAGAAATAATAGTGAAATAGACGGTGCTAGTGTGAGTGTGTAGGGGTGTGTAAGTGAGACGATAAAAGAACAATGACCTCAAATAGTGATGTGCCACATTTGTTACATGCTAAAATTATTACAGGTGATTAAAAACTAGATTTTTCTTAATTTTGAAAAGTGCTTTTTTTGGATTGAAAATTCGCACAGAGGATCTACATAAGGTACACTATTTTTCCATTTCGTGTTGATACCACCATTCCGTTACACGTTGTATAGAGGAAACATGTCTCCTTACATAGAGGAATCATAACAATGTGGATTTGTATTATATATTTTTTAAGGTTTTTTTTTTAAAGTTAGTTTTAATCTTGGTCTGGCAGTTAGAGTAATTTATGCGGCCTACCCAAATGTCCTTTCTTTGGTAATGTTTGTCGAATCGTTGAGCTCCTTAAGTTCTGTGTTGAGGTGCATGATTACTGACAAATGCGTGCGCTGACTGGACAGGTCCACTCATTCTGTGTGGTTCTTTCCTCAAAATACCATTTCAGACACCAATCTATATGGTCTTCACATAACCTGACCAATATTAGGTCTGGACTTTAAAAGAGACTATGACCTCTGAGTTTGTTTCGGCCTTTCTTCTCAGAGTAGTCAGATAGGAAACGCCGATCTTATCTAGTTTTTAAAATACGATAGACGAGTAAACGTGTTTGTACAAACCTACTTACAGAAATAAAATCATTTATCATAAACATTGAAGACATACAATACTAACAAATATAAAGATAAGATTTTTATTTTATTAATATCCTACTAACACACAGAACAGAAGAAATAAGATCCATAACCAAAGTGGAAGATATAAAGAAAGTAAGACAGTTGTTTTTTTCATTTCTAATAAAATTTCTTTATTCATGAATATGAGACAATCATTCAGAGTAACATATTAATAAGTCCAGGATAGACAAAAATTGTTAAAAGTTAATTTGACACTAAAAATGAGATGGGCAGGTCACATGACAAGAGTAAGTAGGACACAAATTATAATAGAATGACAACCACTCGATGGTTTATCGAAAAGAGGCAGACAGGTAAAAATATGGAATTATGAATGTTGGAAAGGCTATCTGGTGAAGTGAAGCTAAATATAGGAAGGAATGGAAACAGCTGGAAGTGTGTCACAAGTCAAGCTGATTACTAACCCAGGAAACCCGACGTGAAAGTTTATATGTCAGTCATTGTAACACATTGTATGTTAAGTTTCAGCAATAAAGGCTTAATATAATAACACACTAACATACTTAAAAATATTGTTCTTAAACTCTAAGCATAAAAACCTCTTAGTTGTAACCGTGAGGAATTAATAAAAGCCTTTTTATTTGTTTATTTTACCTATATATAGGTATCTAGTGCAAGGACTTAAGAGTTCATTATAACAGACTGATAAAATTCTATTTTATAAACGTTACATTTTTTACTTTTATACGTGTCTTATCTTTAAGAGTCCCTATCAATTTCGTGGTCTAAAAACAGAAAATTTAACTATTTTCAGCGTAAATTTCTCAATAACGTTAACATATCTATTTTATTTCTTAATGTACATTTATTCATCACGGAATTTTTATTTTGATATCTACTCAATATAAATTACGCAAAATAAAATCGTTTACGTAAACACGAAACACCAGTTTTTTCAATAATAATTGCTTTTTTAGCTTACTGGTAGCAAATATCAATCTGAGAAAAATCCTATATACTCGGCATTTAGTATATTAGTAGGTCCACGATTTATTTTTAAAGTTCAATGCAAGTGCTTTAAAAAAATGTTATATACGCTGAAAGAGCCCAATAAAATGATGTGCTAAACCGTCGTGTACGCGAAGAATTTATTGAAAATAACAATAAGTATTAAATATTTTAAAACTAGAGGTGTTTACCTACCAAAATCAATTTTTATATTTTATTTTTGACCATTATTTCATTGTAATAAAATATCTATAATGCCTTATAAAGCGATGCGCTCGCTTGAGGCATTCAGTCCTACCGACCTCGCCGTCGAGACCCACCGCGACGCCCAAATCCATGCCCCTCCCGACCCTTGCTCGAGCCAGCCCGCGTCGCTGAGCCTGTAGCTTTAAATTCGTCCCAAATTAACATCAATCCTGGTCCAGCTAGTCATTTGCTGCCCTCTTCCAGCTACGCCCTAAGCCGAGGTTTGTACCCCACAGGGGGTGCCCTTAGCGTGTAGTGTAACGTGCAACTCGACCCTAACTACATAAAAGATGAAATTATACTTGTTACATATACTTTAATAAATGTAATATAAAATACAGGTCGGAATATAAAAATAACACAATACGGTTCACGCGACACTGAAGTTAATAGGCTTGAATTGAAGTCCGGAGGAGGAGGTAGAGAAAAAAAGGGTCTTCAGGCGTCGAAGGGACACTTTAGAGTGCCAGTCTCCTTCGACAAAGCTCGACGTAAAATCTCCAGGCAGATGGTTACTCAGCAGAGTGCAGACGTAGAATTGATAGGTGTTTGTTGATAAAACCCGGACGCCGTATCCTCAGGCAGATGGTTAGTGAAACGGGTCCAGACGCAGAATCCGAGGCAGATGGTTAGTGAAATAGGTTTAGACGCGGAATCCCCATCAGGTGCTTCAGACTTTTCTTTTATAGGAAAATATTCCTTTTCCAGAATTAATTATTGATGATTTTTGAAGTTTCAAAATAGTTTTTCTTCATTCTGACATCTCATCTGCCAGTCATAAAACCAGCCTGTGTGTTCAGCCAAGACGTATTAAAACCTACACGATCGAGTATGAGCGTGTCCTTATTAATTATTGTAGATGTCGAAATTCAGTTAGTAATCGGTAATTATATAGAAAATACAATATTTCAGCTAAACCTATTGATAAAAATAATTCAAGTTATATAAACCAAAAAGTAATCTTCATAGAGTAAAAGAGAAAATTTAATGACAGTTTGACAATTGACTTGTGTCACAACAATGGAAAATGTAAACAATAAATGTTTTTTAAAGATATTATAAAAGAAATCGTTTTAGAACGATTCGTAAAATGCTAGCAAATAAAAGAATATGATACGGGACATGAATGAATGAATGATGAACAATGTTGTAAGTATAAGTAGCATATACTATAGTAGTTGCTTAATTTTTAGTTAGTATTTAGGTTTAAGTCCTGGCTGGAGGCCTTATTTATTAGGGCAACCACAGGCAAGTCCGCTTAAGCAGACGACAACCTCATAGGTTGACCTGCTAGATGCCAAACAAACAAATTGAGGCATTCCGTCGTGCCCAAGGGCTCTTAGACGACGGACCTGTGTTTCCCGTGACGTTCACCGTTCCCGACGAACTCGCGAATCGCAAGTGATTTTATACTAGGCCTTACCAGTTTTGAGACTTCTGAGTATATTTTTCTATATTTATGCACGATTTGATTTTTTTGGATTTTCATACATATTAATGTTTTGTATTAAACTTTTAGTAAAATAGTGTCTTTAGTAAAATAGAGAAAATGGATCGAAAAAGTGAACTTCGTTATCAAGGATACATTAAAGGTAAAATGAAAATGTTGAAAAAACATGAAAGACAATGCAGTTCTTAAATAAATAATAATTGTTGCAATCATCTTAATTAAGAAAACTGCTGTAATTTACAATTATTTCTATAATCTAAAATTGTGATAGTTATATTTGTATAGAATTAAATAGGCAGAAATCTACAACGAATCATTTACTACCTGGAACATCTGGAGCTAAAAGGATGAGAACACAAGTAATTTTTTTTTACCTAGTCATAATTATAGTTATATTGACTGTAAGAAGAAGAAATTGAATAGACTTTTTGGTAGGTACCTACTAATTTCATAATAAATGTTTAATTTATTATTTTAGTTACGCTAACAAACAGGATTCATCAAGCTCGTTATCAGTAGGTGAAAAGGGAGAAACAAGGTATTTTTCAACTATTAGTTATTGTGCAAACACATTGTATATTTGTAATAAATTTATGGTAGTTTTGTATTGTACAGGGAGGAAAAGGAGAACAAGTCACCAGGGAGTTCAGGAACAGGCCTTACTTGATGAAGGCATAATCTAAATAAAGTCAACCCATACGTAAAGTCATGGATACCTGTTATAATAAGTAAACTGAAAAGTGTCTTGTATTTATTTTCATGCTGTTGCTACACCTGACATGAAAAACATTATTATAGGACTTTTTTTAAAATTTCAGTTAGATTAGAGTGTGTTACGGACAAAAAGAAAAAGACTGTTTGTTTTGAATGAAATCCATACTAATATTATAGATTAGAAAGTAGCTTTGTCTGTATGTTACTTTTCACGGCTTAACCACTGAACAGCTTGCTAGCTTGGCTAGGAGATAGGTGACATCCTGGGGAAGGACATAGGCAATTTTTTTTTGGTAGCACGTTCCGGTGGGATAATTTCCAACATACACGTGGGCGAAACCACGGGTTAGAAGCTAGTTTGCTATAAATTCAATATTAAAGTACTATTTCTGCATGTCCCGTTCGTTTTTTTTCTACCGTATAATCAGATAAATTTATTAGCTATATAATACGACAAGTTGGCCTCGCTATACTATACTCTCATCTGCAGACTGTGATCTTATAGTGAGGGAATTAAAGGCACACAGGTATCTCGAAGCGCACCGTTATCTACAGACCTACACGGGAGTACAATACAACACGTTTAACCAGTTTCAGACGTACATTTTAAGCACCGATCACAATGAATGCCGTAATAGGTAACAATATTTTTCTGTGGTACCTAAATATAATGACAATAACATCCACCCAGTATTACGGAACCAAGTATGTAAAAACTATGGGGTGATGATAATAGCGGTTACGGACCAAGATTATTTGTTCCCGCTTCACCGTACGACAACGCACACTATGATTGTCAGCTCGACCGCACGCAGACACACTGCGCTCCGATAGTCACCTATTATAGTAGCGCGTCGAAATTGATAGGGACTCTTAAACAAAGTTTATAGATAAAATGGTAGATTTTTACGTTTAACAGTACGGGTTGCAACAAGTAAACTATAAGAAGAACGAAAAGAAACTACAGTCAATAGTACTACAGAAAATAGTATACTAAAACAAAACAATCTTAATACTTTATGGCGAAAACACACAGCGGTTTCTTCGAAAACGGTTCCGTTTCTCTAAAGTAGCTAATTAAATTATATTACTGTGATATTGCAATGACTTGTTTTAAAGTTTCTGACTAGACAGTAGTGAGAATCGGTCAGTGTGTCAAGAATGATCATGATATGTACCTATATATAGCTATTTCCAGTTTACAGTGTGCCCGTGTGTGATAGCAGAAATTAACTTCAATTTTCAATTTAGTTTTTTTTTTCTGTTTTACTACTGAGATTTCGTAATGTTCAATGGGTTTATATCTATTTGAACGTTAGTCAAGTACAGGGGAAAGTGCCATTTTGTTTTTTCTAAATCAAAAGGTGCTGACGTATTAATAAAAAATAAACACATAAAAAAAGAATGCTTACATTGTAAATCTAGATACACTATGCCGTAGCGGAATATAAATTACTTGTAAAATATCTGTCGCAAAAAATTTCAATCTGTACGGGCTCTTGAAACGTTAACATTTGCTTGTAATCCTTTATTTCTTTGATGTATGGCTTGTTATTCAATTCATCAAAGGCGCAAAAGAAACGTTGGCATACATAAAAATAAGGTCCCTATAAATATTTTCCTCGGTTATTTAACTTTCTCTCACTCCAGCGTCTATGAGGAAAAAGGTATATGGTAAGGTCCTGAATAAATTAACTGTTCACAATTTTCGGATTGTTACGAAATGAATATAAAGACGGTTCCGATTTCTTGACGAGAATTATTCTTGTAACAATCAACATTGATTTTGGCAGCTTCGATTTAATTACAGGTTATCATTGAGGATGGGTCCTCTTTGTCTGAAACTGTCTTGTTAACGGGCTCAAATGTCCTTGTTTCCCGTGTTGCCTCATACTTGTCACGATAGCAGTTGAAAGAGAATTGTTATCATTGCGCTTGTTAAGGCCACTTATAGTTGACGTGAATGTTCAACGAAACATCGTTTAATTTGTTTATTGTATTCGTTTAACCATTGTGTTTTCTATTACATTATTGTGTATCTTCTATTACAGCTATGAAGCTTTAACCACGTTTTAAACGTCCCGTACATCAAATGAAAAACAAAACACTTATAGGATCACTCGCGTGTCTGTCTCTCCGTCTGTCACAACCAATTTGCTCCGAATCTACTGGACTGACTAAGTTGAAATTTTGTACGCATATGAATTTCTGTGACCCAAACACGGTCGTGAAACGTAAATAAACGAATTTTGAAAATGGTGGTCACATGAGGAGGGCATTAAACAAGCTTGAGCGCTTGTAAAACCTGTGCATTCGCTTTGTTTTCGGTCTTCGAAAGTATAACCATGTTTTTCACCTTGGCAAGGAACACTCGGATTTTATGTCTCCTCTTCAATAACATGAACAAACAGTCTTATCCTTCCTACCTGCGTCAGCGTTTTTCGTACGGTCGCTCTAGCGTTGCACCATGTAGATCGTACCTTAGATCCCTCCTTAAATCTCATCCTCATAAAACAAGCTACTGTTCTTATTGTGGAACTCACTTCCGCCTAGCATTCGTGATTTAAAAACGATTTCTCTATTCAAAAATCGATTAAAAGAGCATTACCTTTCCTCTTAACTGTGAGTATTTATATAAATGTATATATAGGTATATGTTTATCCTTAAATTGCATGCATAATGTATAATTTGCGTTATTTTAATATTTTTCTGTTTTAGATTTCACACACTAATGTGTACATTTCTATTTCACCATTCCTTTCGCAAATAAGCAGGTCCTTTGTACTCAAATAATAATTATGTCGTATCCCTATGTTATTAATTGTGTGTACATTAGTAATAAAATAAATAAATAAATGTATTTAAATAAAGCCCTCCCCGCTTTTTGATTTAATTATTGGATCAAAAGATCTAATACAAATCAATGTATTTACTTTAAAAAAATGTGCGTGATACAAGCGTGTTTTTTAACATACATATTTTTTTGTTGGCTATGACGAAAGTAACTGCTGGCGTGCAAGAAATACCTTTTTTATCAGACTATGTTAGAAGTAAGAGCTATGATTTTAACATGCCTGTGTAATATGAGCACGATATCATTTCGAAAAAAAACTCCTAATATTTTGATGTGTAAGAAATATATAAACCGCTTTACGATCATGGTTATCAAACACGAGGTCCCTAATATGATAACATAACATCGTAATAACATAACTTCGTTATATTGTTGTGTTTTGAACGTAGTCTAAATGATTAATTACTGCTGATTCATTTGGTTACAAATGAGGACTCCGGGCTCTAATTCGGGGTCTTTATTATGAATAAATCGTCACATCTCTTCTGTAATTGTCGTAAGACCCGACAAGGTAATTATTGGACGACATTGATAGCTCTGTGACAACGGAAGTATCCTCCACGATACTCCGATTGAGCAAGATAGTTTAAATAAATAAATACTTGCGACACTTACACTAATACCGGATGCTGGTGAGTCTGTTGACGTTAAACGGCTATTGGTGTAGTTTAGATAAAGGGGCGGAACTCCATCTATAAATTGTTCAAAAATCTAGAATCCAACAAATTCTGTTCGATATTTGAACTGTAAACTGAGATACTGAAAATGGTTCTTTGTTCAACTCAAATTCAATGTTCCCGTCGTGTGTCACCAAGGAAAGTTGCACATACAAATTAAGTAACTATTATTATCATAAGGGTATATCGGAGTGTTCCGCCCACAGTAGAAGAAATGATCAGAGCGGAGATGGTACGGCCATTCCTTTACCTGAGGTGCCCCTTAGGTAAAGGAATAACTCTCTGTAGACAAAGGATATCGAATGCTCGAGTATACGAGTGATGTAACCTTAGAAACTAATAATGTTAGTAATACGAGCAGCCATCAAGAAATTAATAATAACACAAACTTCGTAGAATTTACCATATTTCAGACGTAGTACTAATATAAATATTTATTTAAATTGGTGTATTGCCAGATCGTAAAATATTTAGATCGTATAATATGGTTACGTAGATCGTAAAATAGTCTTGAAAAAAATTCAGACCGTCGGAAAACCAAAGTCAATTCAATTTGATATTAAGACGTATCAAAATGAGGCAAAACTTTTGTGCTGTTCTGTTTTGGAAGTTTTTCAGATTGATGAAAGTTTGCTACTTTTATTTCTCTTTTCTGGTCAGGCTTGTGTTTATCAGCGGATCCAACCTCAACTAAAACTAAAAAAAACTAAAATTCAACCATTTCACATTAAGAAAACAATATAGAGAGCTGGAAAAATATGGAGAAGACTTTTTCGCAGCTGTGGGACAACATAGTTTAACTAAAACAAATATTGCCAAGGAGTTAGTCAATTAGTAAGAAAGTTAAGTTTGTTGCCCGTTCCAAAACGTAGATCTCTGTAGACAAAGGATATGAGTATTGACATACCATCAATGTTGCAATGGAAATCAGTTTTTGTCCAAAATGTATTTCTATTTGAATGGGATAACTTTTGGATTCCTTGGGGTTAGCAAAGAAGCGGCAAGTGGTTCTAGAGGTTTCACCTCGAAATAGATTCTATATTAAATAGTGTATCCCCAAACTTAAGCAATATCCGTAGAGCTATTTCACGCCGAATTGTTGATATCCCTTCGATGTCAATACTATTATTACATGCACCTATTATCGAAGTAGTACTTCAATTTAAGTATGTATGTCTTGAAATGAAAAAAACTTCACTTATGGATCATAATCAGCCTAGAACGGTCCCATTGCTGGGCAACAGACCTCGTCTTTGTCCAGTTGGCCATAATACACTACGCGGGTCCGGTGCGCGTTGGTGGATGTCACAGGTCTTCGAATTTTTGGTTTTAGGACAGGTTTCTTATAATTTTTCCGTCACCGTTTTGTTTTAGCAGTAGTGATGCCACAACTAAAAATTAAATCAATTTTCTGCAATCAATTTTCTAATTTCGCTTACTACTGAGATCAATGTGGGCCGGCTGCTAGGTAGGTATATTTATAGTATTTATACAGCATGTATCATATTTAAGGGCGTGCAGACCGTCAAACTGAACACCTTTCTCCTTGATACCAATATCGTCATCGTGAAAAAAATTGTAGAATTTAGTCCCTGCAGATCTGTCATATTAAATACTTTTTACAAGCAGCTAGTTTAGATGTATAATTTTTCAGTACTGCATATTCAATTATTTTGCCGTTTAACGTTCTTTTTTGCGTGTTGTATCCGGCATGTAAAAATAATAGACCACCGCATCTCTTCCCGTGGGTGTCATAAGAGGTGATTAAAGGATATTCGCCGGAATATTAGGTGACAAAATCCAATCCATTCTAGCTACGGTATATCCACGAACCATGCTGGAATGCTCCCAAATGCCGAACCTCATAGCGGGCAGCAGCACCACAAGAGAAAGAATTCCAGGAACTCCCTTCCTTGTACTGAATATGTCAGAAAGGTACTCCTTAAAGATCATAAAAGTGTATGCCCCAACGTCCGCACACCCAGACAAAAAAGAGTGGCGAGTCGAAAGTAGGTACATTCGGCTATGGGCGAAAAAATCACAGAGGCGAATGCTGGTAAACTTCTTTGAGGCTCAGGGGCTTTTTCTGATGAACCTCTTTTTGCCAGAAGGAACCCCAAAGGAAGTAGGCCTGGCGAAACCCGATAACGTGACAAAGAACGACTTCGTTATGTCTGATAAGTGCCATATATTCAGAGATTTCTCTGTGATCAACAGGGTCAATACCGGAAGTGGTCACCGACTGGTTGGAGGTACTCTAAATATAAATGTCAATATCGAAAGAGCGCGCTTGATGAGGTCGACTGTGAGACCAACGCTGCCCCAGGTCGAAGCTAGTTGCGAAAGTTTCCCGTTAGAACTACATAACCGACTTGTCATGTTGGAAACCACTGAGGACATTAACGATGCCACCGAGCGACGGCATGTTACGGGTCATCCGCGAGGTGGGCTATAAAAAACACTTTAATGAACGCATGTCGGTACTTACCAGCGACACTCTGGAATTGATGAGGAAACGACGAGAACTCCCGAATGCCACACCGTCTAAGCGTCAGGTACTTAACAGGGATGTCAAGAAGTTAATTACACACGACACTCGGAGCTCAAATACCCTAGTCATTGAACAAGCTATAGCACGGAACAAAGGCTCGAAAGTATTTGCAAAGCACGTCCGTTGTCAACATACCGTGATGAGATGTCTGTATAAGGCCGCAACAATGACAGTCCAAGTACAAGAACAGAGTAGAAGAATAAATTGTCAAAAAAACTAAGCTCTGCAGCATACGCCGTTAGAAAAATTCGTAATTTAACTGATTTAGAGACAGCGCGATTAGTTCACTTTAGGTATTTTCATAGTGTGATGTCGTACGGTATTCTTTTGTGGGGAAATGCCGCCGACATTCAAACAGTTTTTGTTTTACAAAAAAGGGCAATTCGTTCAATTTATAAATTAAGTCCCAGACACTCCCTCAGAGACAAATTTAAAGAGATTAATATAATGACTGTGCCTTCTCAGTACATTTATGAAAATCTTTTATATGTACATAAAAATATTAATCTGTTTAAAAAATACAGTGATATCCATAACAAAAATACTAGGAATAAACACAAATTTGTTGTTCCCACTACCAGGCTCAAGAAAATAGGTGGCTCGTTTAAATGTCAATGTAAACGTTTTTATAATAAACTTTCTAGCCACATTCAAGAACTAAGCCTTAATAAATTTAAATCTTTTATAAAGCGGAAATTATGCCAGAAAGCCTATTATACTGTCAAGGACTATATTGAGGACAAGAAGGCTTGGGATTGAGCTGCTCCAATAAGTTTACACAGACATAATTGATGTGTAATTTGCTATTTTTTCTTTTAATGTTTTTTTTTCTATATACGTACCTTTTTATCTAAACAACGACATTTATATATTTACTGTATAAAGTATAATATTCTTTTAATTTTTGTGAATGTGAGGACTATGTGGGTCATTGCATATTTTTTTTCTTTTTTTAATGATGATGGTCTGGCTGTTTGAGTACTTTATGCGGCCTCCCCAAATGTCCTTTCTTTTGTATTGTTCGTCGGAACGTTGAGCTCCTTAGTTCTGAGTTGAGCTGCACGATGATTGACAAATGCGTGCACTGACTGGACAGGTCCACTCAAATTCATGTGGTTCTTTCCTCAAAAGACCATTTCAGACACCAGTCTACATAGTCCTCATAAATATGATATGACCAAGATTATTTTCATATTCTATTTACACTTTGACATTGATGCACTTTATATATGCACTGTCATTTACTATGTAAAGGATTATACTATTTTAATTATTGTGAATGTGAAGACATTGTGGATTTGTTGTTTTTTTTAATGCATTTTATTTTAAATTATTAGTTTTAATCACGGTCTGGCAGTTTGAGTAATTTATGCGGCCTACCCAAATGTCCTTTCTTTGGTAATGTTCGTCGAATCGTTTAGCTCCTTTAGTTCTATGTTGAGCTGCATGACAACTGACAAATGCGTGCACTGACTGGACAGGTCCACTCTTTCTGTGTGGTTCTTTCCTCGAAAGACCATTTCAGATATCAATCCACATGGTCTTCACATGACCTGACCAAGATTATATCTGGACTTTAAAAGAGACTGTGACCTCTGAGTTTGTTTCGGCGTTTCTTCTCAGAGTAGTCAGATAGGAAATGCCGATCTCACCTAGTTTTTAAAATATGATTGACGTGTAAAGTGTTTGTACAAACCTATTTACAGAAATAAAATCATTTATCATTTATCATTTAGAGCACAAAATCAATCGACTGCGTAGAGGTGTAAGACACGGAGACGTAATCCCTCCGAAAGTGTTTACGAACGCGTTGGAGGACGTTTTCAAGACGCTTGATTGGAAAGGACGGGTCAGTACATCTCGCACCCCCGATTTGCAGATGACATTGTCATCATGACAGAATCTCTGCAGGAGATGGAAGTGATGCTGAACAGCCTGAGCGAATCTTCAAGGCGGGTAGGTCTTGGGACGAATCTAGACAAAACCAAGGTCATGTACAATGGTCATGTCACCCCTAGACCTGTAATCGTAAATGGCGCTAACCTCGATGTTGTGCAGGAATACATTTATCTAGGCAAAATTAAACAACTGGGGCGGCACTACTCTGAGAAGGCGGCGAACAGAAGAATACGCTTGCGTTGGGCGGCATTCGGGAAGCTGCATGATATCTTTGAGACATAGATCACACAATCCCATAAGAACAGGGTCTATAACCAGTACGTCCTACCCGTAATGACGTACGGAGCCGAAATGTGGACACTCACCATAGGCCTGATCCACAAATTCAAGGTTGCTCAGCGTGTAATGTAGAGAGCAATGCTTGGGGTGTCTCTGGTGGATAGAATTCGCAACGAAGTCATTCGCCAGAGAACTCAAGTCACCGACATTGCGCGAAGAATCAGTATGCTGAAGTGGAAGTGAGCCGGCCATGTCACCGGCCGTGTAGACGGACAGACGGTCGATGGAGCAGACAAGTGCTAGAGTGGCAACCGCGTTTGGGCAAACGTAGTTTGGGACGCCCTGCGGCACGGTCGATCGATGATTTGAAGAAGGTGGCTGGCAGCAGATGGATGACGGACTGCTAAGGACAGAATTTTAAGCCTCCCCAAAGAGCTCCAACCATCCCGGGCGCTCTTTGGGGAGGCTTATAATTATCATCACTTACTGTAGGGCCGCTAAACCAATAAACATATTTCTACATGGTGAAACCTAAAAATACCTATTACAATTATAATGCGTGATGTTTTGTTTTATTTTGATTGGTTTTATTGATCTCAAATATATTAGGAGCTGCCGTACGTAACCTCCGTATGCCGTAACATTTGACCGTATGTCGCCCCTGGTCGTCCCTATACGTCATATGACAGTGTGTAACCTTCATTTGTTATTGATTGTTCCAGGTGTGCACAATAGGAGTTTTGGCCAATACCATGAACATTGCCGTCCTGACGAGAAAGGACATGGCCGCTGCACCTATCAACAGGCTGCTCAAGTGGCTGGCAGTAGCCGACGTCTTCGTCATGATTGAATACGTGCCCTTCGTTATTTATAGGCATTTGGTAAGTTAATTCTACTTTATTAGTAATAAGAATAGATAAAATGTGCAATGTAAACAAAACTCGATGATTTTCTATCGCGCACTAGATTTTGACATACGGCTTAGCGCCGAGACTTAAAAAACAGAACGCTTTTGTTGACGGGCTGCGTTCTCTGTTCTCAATGCTTGGCTCAATACTGAGAGATGAAAGTCCAGTGTGCGTTTAAAAACGCCCTTGCGTATGAGAGCCAAAAGCTACCGAAGGTACGAGTTTTTTTAACATTTATTTCAACATCCTAATTGCATAACACACTAACAATAGCCTTAATATGTTTTTTAGTTTGATTTATCTGCACAAACTTTTATAATAGGAAATCCTAAGCCATCAAGGTCGTCTTAAACACAAAAGAAGAACATAAAACTCTTTTATTTACTTAATAATAATACTTATAAAATACATATTCTACATATAAACTATTCAAGACATACAATGATTAGGCCTATTTCTATCTTACCAGCATTTAGCAACATATTTGAAAAGTTAATACTTAATCAGTTGCTAAGACATTTTCACTTAAATAGTCTACTTCATAATAAACAATATGGCTTTACAAAAGGACGTTCGACCATAGATGCGGGTGTTGCTCTGCTGAAACACATATTTAATGCATAGGAGAAATCGCAAAATGCTATTGGAGTTTTCTGTGATCTCTCTAAAGCCTTTGATCGCGTGCCCCATGACACGCTTGTGCGTAAACTACGTCATTACGGTGTCCAAAACGAAGCTCTCAACGTAATAAATTCTTATTTACATAATGGGTTCCAATGTGTAGATGTCGATGGTGACAAATCTTCCGAGCTACCAGTTCAGTTAGGTGTACCTCAAGGCTCAATACTGGGTCCATTCTTGTTCTTAGTGTATATCAATGACTTACAATTCTATTTAAATGATATCTGTGACGTTGTACTGTTTGCAGATGATACCTCTCTTATTTTTAAAGTAGACAGGAATAGACAAGATTTTGACGACGTAAACAGTGCACTCTCAATGGTTACGGATTGGTTTACGTCAAATAACCTAGTTCTCAAAGCCCAGAAAACGAAATGTGTGAAGTTCGTCTAACCGAATGTTAGAAATCTAGGACCCGACATCGTCTTAGATAAAGAGCAGCTTGAAACTGCAGACTCGGCAGTTTTTCTGGGCATAACAGTAGATGCCAAACTTCAGTGGGGCCCACACATATCAAGCCTAGCAGGGAGGCTCAGTTCAGCCGACTACACCGTCAGGAAAGTAAGACAATACACTGACGTTGATACAACTCGGTTAGTCTTTTTCGGTTATTTCCACAGCGTTATGGCCTACGGTATTCTGCTGTGGGGCAAAGCCGCTGATATTCAAAATATATTCGTCCTTCAAAAACGAGCTGTCCGAGCAATTTATCAGCTAGGAGCCAGAGTTTATCTTAGAGATATTGGTAAAGATATTGGTATTCTCACGGTAGCATCTCAATTCATTTTCGCCAACAGCTTATATATTAGGCAAAATATACACTTATACACTAAACAGTGATTTTCACAATGTTAACACTAGTAATAAGAAAAAATTAAAATACGTGCTCCCTTTCACCGGCTTCATGAGGTCCATAACTCATTTGTTGGGCTTGGTATAACCTTTTATAACAAGCTGCCCTCTTCTTTACTAGACTTACCTTTTAATGCGTTTAAGGCTCAAGTTAAATCCAACCTTTGTTCAAAGGCATAATATTCCATTAACGACTACTTAAACGATAAGAACTGTTGGTCGCTGTGATTAACTCAAGACAATGTTCGTGTTCTTTCTCCAGAATCAGCTTACATACTGACAGGGTATATGCGTTCATATGTTTGTTTTTTTTATTTTACGGTATAAGTCAATTATTTTGTAATCTTCATTTATTATTGACACGATCTACTCATTACAATGTTTTTTAATGAGCTGTATTGCAATATGTGGTTAGCTAGCGACCTCGACAATTGATAATATTATTCTTGCCTGAGCAACCGGCAGCAAGTTCGTCATGCTCCCTTAGGTGTCAATGCTTGCGGTAGCGTCGGGGGTCGGGTTTCCTCCTTACCTCAAATATGGCGAGGGGGGTAATGGCTGATCTTTGCGTTATGCTCGTGAACGGATGCTGCTTGTGGTGACTGGTCGTCTTGCTGTCTATGGTTTTATTATTGTTACAGTAATTGTTCTCTTATTTTATTTTACTTTGATGGTCCTAGTTTATCATTTTTTTATTTTATTTGTTTGTATTCCAGTATTGCATATGTAAGCTGCCATGCCCTTTAGGCCTCGAGGCTTTTATTTATGTATGAAGTTTTATTTACATTAATTTTTTTGTCTTTTTTTTTTGTTTTGGGAGGCTAGCTGACGTATGGCAATTAATTTAATGTTTTGGTAATTACTTACAATTGTTTAGAATCCAGTTCTTCTAACCGAACAGACAGCTGTGCTGCTGGGGAGTTTGTTACGCCACTTCTTCTTCCCAGCTAAAGCACTAGGAAGTGGTGAAGGGCGGGCGTTTTGGGGGACTGTCTTATGTAATTTTGACGTTCGAAAAGTGCTGATTCTCAGCATAATTTGAATAAATTACTTTTGATTTTGATTATACATAATTATTTTCCTTTTATTTTCTTAATTAAAATGAAGAAGCTGGTGCAGAGACAAAGCACTGGTTTCTTGCATCGGCCATGTACCACAATATGCTCATAATATGAGTCCAATAGCCCACTGTCCGTGTTCCCACGGGGCAATAAAAATAATATTTTAAAATGGCAGTTCGACACTCCAGCCTCTTATTTACTGCGATGTACGTGTTATATGACTTGCTACCTACCCCTATTTGCGTACATTGAATTCAGGCACATTGAATAGATAGGTGGTTGCCAACAAATATCCCTTCTAGAGGAGTCTCATTCCGGCAAACTTCTATTGCATTCATTCCGTAGGCTCTTTTTAGCTCCCCTACATATGTACTATATTACACTACATATGTAGTATATTATCACTTGCAAATCGTTATCCAGAAGTAAATGCCATAGTCTAGATTGGTGTGCAGAAAAGTCCGTACAAAGGTAAGCCAAGTCGTCAAGAATCCACAAAATAGCAAACATAGCTTATAAATCCCACGTTAGCCGTTGAACACAAACAATGGAATGACGTTTAACAAATATGATATTTGAAACAGACGTTCCATTTTCCGTTTCATGTTTTCAATACCGTTATATCACAAAAAATGTTTATATTTTTAGTTTATATATCTAGAAATAAGTATAAAAGAAGGAAAACCTCCAAGCAAAAACGTACCTAGGTGAAAGAAGGTAAATCATTAGTGTAGATTGGAATGTATAAATGTAATTCGCGAAAAATGTTCCGTTCGGAAACTGCACGATAACTTATTTATAAATTAAAACCATTAATAACTTTTAGTTCCCATCACCTAGTAAGTCAATCCTTTTATTTAGAACTCCTACAAACTTGTAATTATAATTAATATAAACTTGCCCGTGAAGGGTGCTCCGTCAATTTTTAAATTACGCGGGTCCATCCTCGCCATCCTTCTTTGCAAATTTGTTCGAAACTACCAACACTTTTACACCACGAGAGGAAATATACATTCAAGATACACATTTTGAGATAAAACAGATTAAACCTACCAAGCTCTAAGCTAAAAATGCACTCATCAAGTACCCTAGCCATGTCAATGAAAGTATATAATAAATTACCGGAAATAATTTAAAATGAATTTCTATTATCTAAATGCTAAATATCAAAGAATATCTGAATGTCAAATTCTAAATGACATGTTCCACAAAATACTTTTTATTTTAGATATTATTACTTTTGAATACCAAATAATTAATCAAATTAAAGCGTTCTTCCTCTGTCCTACTTACTTAATTTTATTATTTTGCTGTGCCCTTACAGGGTCCATTTATTTGTACCTAGCTTTAAGCCCTTTGTAACATCTTTTTACAATATCAATATGGAATGCAATCAATTAATAATTACGATTTACTATGTGCATAGAAAATATACAAATTGTAGTACAATTGCTTAAGAATATTCGCTATTTTAAAATCCGTAGGTACTAATTTACTATAACAACCTGTCAATCAGGCTGCTTACCTGAAAGTAAACCAGTTACCCTATATACGTATTTTATAATAAGTCGCTACTCGTGTCTGTCTGTAGGACCGCGTTTATCTTCTGTTTAGAAAATCAACGCGGTCATACACAGATTCTGATGCGGTTTTCACCATAATTTAGAAAATTTCTTCCGGAAGGTTTATGTGTATAATTATTGCATAAAAAAACTTAAATAGAGTGAATATGTGTACTTGAATACAATAGAGAAATATCGATGTTTTGTTAAGTTTTAAAAATCGTGCGGAGCAGGCGCAGGTTGTTGCATAATCAGCCTATATTCCACTACGCGGGCCCAGTGCGGGTTGGCGAAAGTCACACGTCTTCGAATTTTTGGTTCTTGGAGATGCTGATTTCCTCACGATGTTTTCCGTCACCGTTTTGAGAGCAGTGGTGATGAAATAACATACACAAAGTAAAATGCCTGCCTGGGTTCGAACTCACGACTTACAACTCGTAAGTTGGGGTCGATACCACTGGGCCACCAAAGATCTCAGTTGCTAGTATGTAATAAATTGCGAATAGTCTATAATCAGCCTATTATGTTCCCACTGCTGGGACACAGGCTTCCTCTCTGTGAGAGGGAGCAAATAGTAGCAGTGATAAAATATAATCATAACTGCTGAATGATAAACAAACCTACTATCAAACCTATTTCCACCGCCAAGCAATATTGCTTGTTGTAATTTTAGAATTACAACAAGATTCGAATGTGCTTTCCATAAGCAAATGTCTGAACCATCATCATTATTTACATACATATGTATGTAAATAATGATGATAGTTATGCTTTATCTATGTACAGTAGCGCTCATAAGTCCATAGTCATTCTCACAAAGCAATAGATTGACGCTTCGGTTTTAACTTACGACCTTCTTCTATAAGTTATTTCTATACTATAAACACATACACACTCACTTTGTCTGTAATTGATAGCAGTTCATAATTTCAACTAACTTAACTTAAGGCATGCTAGCTTAGTCGTTACCGTGCTTGGGTAGGAGCGATTATGGCAAGCCCTGAGTTCGAATCTCACCCGCGCCTGCGGATTAAGCTTGATGTTATTTTTAAATAAAATATATGTCTTTATAGTTTTTGATACGTTAATAATATTACCTAAAATGAAAAAAATATTGTTTAATTTTTTTTTACTTTAAGTGATTCGATAATCATTCGATAATTGTCTCGTTCATCTTGTTTACTTAGATAATAAAAGTTTGTAGTTAGACCACAGAAAACTGAGTAAATTATTTCGATTTCTGTGAGGACTATTCACCTAATTGAACGTTGTTGGCTATTGACGAATGTTTAAATCTGTTAGTTAGAGGTACTGTGGTTATAATTTTCAAAATGCAGTGAAATATAAATATTGAAGCATTGGCAATATTTTCAAAGTGGGCGTAAATGATGTGATAACACAAATGGACTAAGTGTGAGTGTTATCATTTAAATATTTCATATTTGACTAAATATAAATTACAATTTGTTTAAATTAGCGAATGATGAGTAAAGTATTATCAACATAATGTTATTTATAATATTTTTTCATAATTATTATAGTTTATAGTATTTTGCTTATAGATGTCTAATAGTATTACATTCTTTATTCTAGAGAAATAATGTGAGTCTGTGGGTTAAGAGATGTGAGGAAAAGGGAATCCTTGCTAGTCGAAGCGCCTGTTTATGAAATGGAAACCTTATTTAAACAAGACTTCACATGGTGAATGAATATGAAACAAATGGTTTCATACCAACCTGACATTTTGCTGAATTGTTCAACACGTCATTAAAAACTGTACGCCGTGTACTCCACGCTATAAAACGTTTCAGAGTAGTTTATCCTGTATATTGCGCTATATCCGTGATTATTTAATTTTAAAAAATGAGGTTTAGTTTCAATCCTCTTTTGTGAAATACTTAATGTAAAGACTGCCTCGTTGGTCTAGTGGTCGCAATCGCTACTGCTGAGCATGAGGTCCTGGGTTCGATTCCTAGGTCGGGCAACGTGTTATTGGGTTTTTCTATCTGGAATTTCTCAGTAGCAGCCCGAAGTCTGGATGTGTGCCCGGTAGATGGCAATAGGCTCGCCCCCTATTACATGGGACTTAAACATAACTGGCGAAATGTGGGTGTACTATAGGTACACCTCTGCCCAACCCTTCGGGGAAACAAGGCGTGATGTTATGTTTAATGTAAACAAACTGCCCTACAAAACCACTTATTTTGGAAATTAAAGACCGAAGCTTAATCTTTAAGGTGAAATAAATCTATTTTCTTCCAACTATGCTTTAATTTCATCACAATCACACTAAAAACTCAGTACAAAGCGAGTCTTTAATGCTCTAGAGCAATAAAAATGTACGAAATTTCATTATTGCACAGTTTTTTTTAAATCGCACCAAAAGGTGCTAATCTCAATGGATTAGTTCTATTCAGCCAGCCGATATCAATACTTTTTTTTGTACGTACGTATTATCCGTTTCTATCCTGCTTGTTCCAAATTTAAATATAAATTTGCCCAACAAAACTCTTAACCTTACGTTTAATAATTGCTCAAGTATAACTTTTAATTTCAATAATTAAACTTCTATTTTAACTGTTTGATATGAGTTTCTTTTATCTACTATTCCTATAGGTAATAGTTGAAAGAAAAGCAGATTATGCACCTCGCCTTAAGTAATTTATATTGCCCTCGTGCCTGTTAGAGGCACTCGGTGCAATAATAAATCACTTCGTGCTCGATGCAATAATCTACTATTTTTTTTACATTTCACATGTCATAATAAAACAAATTGCTTCTAAGTTCCTTGAGCATTGCACTTCCAATTTGGCTGAAGAAGTTATTATGAATAGTTGTATCGGTTTGTTATCCTTATGTAAAATTTGATAACAAATAAATATGTTTTTATTTTTGTTATCACTTGTAACGTTTTTTTTAAAATTCTAAACCCTGATAACCCTGATTATTGCAATAACAAAAATAACAAAGCAATAACTTTTTTGAATAATGTTATTATTCCAAACCAAAATAAAAAATTGGCAATAAGACTGAGCTGCATCTTATGAGATCAGAACTTCAGCCGACTGCTTCAGTCCAACGCTGGGCGCCTACTGCTACCAGTTTATATTAGATTAACTCGCATTTTAGCAATGCCATAAACCAGCCAGGTCACAAGCATGATGCGTGTCTAACAAAAGTGACAGAAATATTTTTTTGTTTTGTACAGTGCGATGCGAGAACGCGACTTTACGCTAGTGTGTGCCGTGCAAAACTGCGATCTTTGTGGTGTGTGTCGTTTAAACACATACAATCGTACCTAGAGTTCACAGCAATACGACTCTTAACGTGCCTTTACACTTTTGAACGCTTACTGGATGTATAAATGTTTCACCAAAGACCACCTACAGTATTGACTTTCATTCTCCCTTTATTCATCAAAAGGCTATCTCTAAATTATTGTTTTTAGCGACAAGATCGCCAATTGTCTCTGACTGTGTAAAATGTCATTTATACAGGGTGGAAGGGACATCGACGCACAACCGTACATGGACCATGTACCAGGTACCATGGACTCAGTACATGTTTCTGAACCCCCTGCGTTAAATTTTTTGTCGGTTTTCAAAAAAAAAAAAAACTGCTGTCACATAGAAAAGTGCAATACCTACGCGGTCAAAATGTACGGCAGAGCATTTTTTTTAAACAAACGAAAAAAAAAACAACGCATGGCGTTTCACAATCATGTACTGAGTCCATGGTTACCCGGTTGTGCGTCGATGTCCCTTCCAACCTGTATAAATGACATTTTATGTCTGTATATCTGTAATTCTTGAACCTACATACTAAAGAGTATTCTATTTTGTGAAATTTCCATGAGTAACGTAAAAAGAAGGAACTTTTCAATCAAAATTGAATGTCACGAGTGTCGATTGTGATTGTCGTGCAATCAAAGGCCTTTGATTCCTATTGGCATTCTTTTTTGAAGTTTCTTCCATTTCGGGACTTTAATTAAATACGGACGAACTTTTTTGGTCTGTGTTGATTTTTGATAGGGCTAAGAAATCTTACGTTCAATCTGTTCAAGCTAATAGGAATTTATTGGAAATATTTCAAGTGCAGAAAGTACCTGATTAATTACTCATGAATTTGAACAACTTTTACTATGAGATCAACTATGAAAAATAAAAGAAGAACTGTAACAAATATTGCATAATGCATAACATAACACGACGCTTGTATTCCACGAAGGGTATGGCAGAGGTGTAGCTTATACACCCTCATTTCGCCAGTTTTATAGTCCAAAATAATGGATACAAATATAAATATATTAAAAAAAACGGATACTTTTATAACATCAGCCTATTATGTCAACGAGAGGAGGCCTGTGTTCTAGCACCGGCCTATTCTCTTCTCTCCGATATGATAAACAAATTTGAATCAGGCTCGTCTCGGCGTGTTTACGACGTCATTACAGGCGGTGAGTCCTGGATTTATCAATACGATCCAGAAACGAAGCGCCAGTCGACGGTTTGGGTGTTTCAAAACGAATCAACGCCTACCAAAGTGAAGCGATCTAGAACCGGGGGGAAGATTTTGATCGCGAGCTTTTTCAATTCGACTGGCTACTTTGTGTTAATCCCTTTACAGAAACAAAGAAACATCAACGCTGAAAGAAAAACTACCAAATGCTTGGCAGAAGTTTTCTCTGTTGTAAGCAACAATCGACCATACACAGGGCTCCGCGGGCTACTGCTCCACCACGACAACGCGCCTTCGCACACCGCGCTCTAAACACAGCCGCACAGTCAGCACACCGGTCAAACTCCTGGGTCACCATCGTTACAGCCCTGACCTAGCACCGTGTGACTTCTTTTCATTCCCGAAAATAAAAAATCTGCTCAAGGGATGCAATTTTCATCGTCGGAAGATGCGTTGTCAGCGTTCAAGCAGGCTGTGAACGAGGTGTCTCCGGCGGACTGAAAAAAGTGTTTCGAAAACTGGTTCAAACGCATGAAACTTTGTATAGAAGCTAGTGGAGAGTACTTTGAAAAGATTTTATTAAAAAAAAGCTTTACTTAGAACATTTATTTAATTTTCGCAAAACTTCTGAGTGTCCCACATATGTGCAGCAATACTTTTTCACTCTTTCAGACATGGTCCCATAATAAAAGTAATTAAGCATTTCAGTAATCATTTATTTACCGAAAGATTTAGCCTGGGTAACATAATTGTTGTTTCAAAAGGGATGGGTGAGGCTATTCTACAGACGTGTAAGACAAACAAAAAAACTGTGTCGATTTATATTGTCTTTTTCACATCAACTACTTAAATTACAATTCTAAAGGATTGGCAGTTGACTCCATAGGTTTTACACAATGTAGGTATCTTTATGAATGGGCTTGGGTCCTGTATGATACATCAGGCATGAAAATTAAATATTTTTTTTTGTTTGTGTTTTTTTAAAATTTTAAATACAGAATATCTATGTTATCGTTTGTCCCTTTAACTGTTTTAACCTCTTTTTCATTAAATTAACTCTGCAACAGCTAACGTTTGCTTACAGCTTGTTTTTATTACATACTAAAATAAATAAAAGACCGCAGATCTATGGGGTAATTCTGTGGACGTTGCTAAGTCAATTATAAATATTGTAGCACCTACTTTAGCTGTTATTTTTAATAATTGTATTGACCGTGGTGAGTTTCCTGATCTTATGAAAAACAGTAAAATAATACCATTGTTTAAATCGGGTAGTACATCAGACCATACTAATTATAGACCTATTTCAGTGCTACCTACCTTTAGTAAACATTTTAAAAACTTATTTTAGATCAAATGCAAAGATTTTTTTATAAACACAAATTACTGCATAACAAACAGTTTGGTTTTACAAAGGGTCGTTCGACTACTGATGCAGGAGTTGAACTTTTAGGACATGTTTATAATGCATGGGAGGACAAATGCGATGCTTTGAGCATCTTTTGCGATTTGTCCAAGGCATTTGATTGTGTTCTTCATGAAACATTAATCAGGAAACTGCACCACTACGGAATACGGAACGCCTCTCTGGATCTTCTTACTTCTTACTTAAGTGATAGGATTCAAAGAGTAGATGTTAACGGAAAAAGATCACCTGGATCTGTAGTAAGAATGGGGGTCCCTCAGGGCTCAATTCTTGGCCCATTTTTGTTTCTTATTTATATTAATGACTTGCCTTACCTCATAAAGGAAAATCATGATATAGTGTTGTTTGCAGACGACACTTCACTTTTATTTAAACTGAAACGTCAGCAGCTGATTACTGACAATGTAAATAGCACCCTCGCTAAGGTAGTTAACTGGTTTAATGTTAATAACCTACTTCTTAACGAGAAAAAAACTAAATGTATTAAGTTTACGATACCTCATGTTAGACAAGTAGAAACTAGTGTTCTTTTAAAGGGTGAAGAGTTGAAACCCGAAAACTCCACAGTATTCTTAGACATAACTTTGGATGCCAAGCTACAGTGGGACCCCCATATAGATAAATTGAAACCCACGTGGATTTAATAAACCATGTTGCATATTTGTCTCGATCTTAAGTCGTCGCCCAACCCCGATAAAAACATTGGAAGTACGGAAACGGCTTAGGTGTATTTAGCGTGAAACAAAACCAACAATCTGGCACAAGCTACAACACAGTGCAACACTGATGCTTGCCCGTCTATTCTGTAAAAAATTCACCATGAAAACTTGGATGAAGTGAACTTTCATTCCACCTGATGCTAGGGATTGACACTATTGACTGCAGCTCACTTCAAGAGTTATAGGGAGGGAATAGATCGGCTAGTTTGTTACACGAGCTTCGTCTGTTTGTTGGTTAGTAAATAGTACCGGGTTCTATTTACAATAACTAATACTAAGCACCGTGTACTTGTAACACGGTGTGACAAGTATCTGCTGAGCGTTGATATATTAGCTAATAAGCTCGTGTAAACAAATAATACAATTCAAAAACTGACAGTAACTTTGCAAGTGTTTCAACAACAATTTTATTTCGCAGGTCCTGCCAGAGAAATTGGATTTCCCATACTCGTGGGCAATGTACATGCTGTTTCATATGCACTTCGCTCAAATACTGCACACTGCGTCTATTTGTCTCACTCTCTCACTGGCTATTTGGAGATATGTGGCTATAAAGTAAGTATTTATTTATTGTGTAGTATACCTAATAGCATAAGCTAACCTTTATTGTTCCTACTGCTGACACACAAGCTGAGAGAGGAGTGTGAAACACTTCCGGAGTCCGTAATAATACGAGATAGTGGAGCGCGACTGGGTAACATAATAGTAACCAGGATATAATGGACCCACTGTCTGCAGTAAACGACTTTCCTGTTACAGAGAAGGACCGAACTATGATTACCATGTTTACTCAGTTTGTTTCGGCGATGCAGACCTACCCAAGTTCTAGTGTCGTATTATATATTTGTTTACTACAAAAAATTTGTTTTGTGAGGAAATAGCAGAAAAGATTGATTAAATACTAATGAAAGAGCACAAAATAAATGCACCACAAATGACAATCATTATTTAATCTAAATTATCTGACGAGGCTGAAGACTAGTTTCTACCCCGACCTTTTATTAAGAGAGTTCGAAGGCCAAATTCATTATAACGTGTCGCATCGTAGGGTAACGCGCGTAAATATTCGCGCCATTGACTTCTATGTATTTTGCATGAATCAGTGCACACTATGGTGGAGTGCGACACAGGGTTGCAATGTTGCCGATATGTCAACTTCTTACCTTATTCTTCTAGCCAAGTAGGTATGTGTGCTACTGCTGGCAAAGGCCCTATTTCGTTGGTATCTAGGACAAAATTTCATTAAAGTGCCAAAGGTGCCTGGTGTTTGTGATAAAATATTTTTTTCATTTGTACAGACTGGAGTTTGTGGTACAATGGTTTTTTCATTAGTACAGACACCAACAACATACTTCCCAAGTAGCACCAAACTGCATCGGTAACTTTAGCATTTATGAAGACTTATTAGAGTTCAACCGAACAGCTAAAGCTGAAAATAACGCTTTCGCCTACACTGAGTGAATTTATATGATACTGAATTACAGCTATAAGTTAGATCACTTGTAACCTTTTGATCCTGGTTGGAGCTGAATATTTGTAAAAGCATACGCAATTAATCTTCTAATGCTGTTAAATAAGATCCTGAAAGACTATAATTAGCGCCCGGTACGTATTATGAGCTAAACGCCACGCCCGCTATCATTGCGATATTATGGTATTTTATTTAGAAATGTAGATCTGAACGAAGAACTAGCGGAATACGCCGAAAAGTTAATACGGACACAGGCAACCCTGAACAAGATACAAGGTTTGTGAACAATGTTCCAAGAGTGAATGGAATTTTAGAACGGGAGGGTTCCGTACATCTCCGAAAATGTTGGTGTAGAAGGACGTACAGATTTAGATGGACAAAGCTCTTCAAGCGGATTGGCGATACTACCACAATTATGTTAGACCCCAAATAAATAAAATATAAATTAGTTCGATTCGTCACAGAGAGTATTACTACTTCATTTAAATGAAATACTAGCACATCGCCCGCGACTTCGTATGCGTGGATTTCGAAAAAAAAAAGTAGCCTATGTTCATCAGACATAATTTCGGCTTCTAATCGTAAAACAATTTTTCAAATCAGTCCAGTAGTTTCGGAGCCTTTTCAATACAAAAAAAAAACAATCAAATCTTTCCTCTTTATAATATTAGTATAGAAAAAACTGAGTTACCGATTTTTATTTTTTGTACTTTTATTTATTATTCGTGTCCATTTTACTTAACAGGTACATAAATACTGCCTCGTTGGTCTAGTGGTCGCAATCGCTACTGCTGAGCATGAGGTCCTGGGTTCGATTCCTAGGTCGGGCAACGTGTTATTGGGTTTTTCTATCTGGAATTTCTCAGTAGCAGCCCGAAGTCTGGATTTGTGCCCGGTAGATGGCAATAGGCTCGCCCCCTATTACATGGGACTTAAACATAACTGGCGAAATGTGGGTGTACTATAGGTACACCTCTGCCCAACCCTTCGGGGAAACAAGGCGTGATGTTATGTTATGTTATGTAAATATTTAGAAACGAAAAGGTATCTTCTGAAACATAATTTATTGTTTTTTGGTAGTCATCGGACTATTCCTTTCGTTTCCCACAGCGTGGGAATGATGGTCTGCTTTGGCACACCACTCTCTACCGTTTGTACTATTTTGAACGGCATCTCCAAAAACGAAAACGATTGATTATTCTAAATGCATTTTTTTTTTAAATCTTTTCAAAGTACTCTCCACTAGCCTCTATACAAAGTTTCATGCGCCTTAACCAGTTTTCGAAACACTTTTTCCAGTCCGCCGTAGACACGTCGTTTACAGCCTACTCGAACGCTGACAACGCATCGTCCGACGACGAAAATTGCATCCCTTTGAGCAGGTTTTTTATTTTCGGCAATAAAAAGAAGTCACACGGTGCTAGGCCAGGGCTGTAACGATGGTGACCCAGGAGTTTGACCGGTGTGCTGTCTTGTGCGGCTGTGTTTTGAGCGCGGTGTGCGAAGGCGCGTTGTCGTGGTGGAGCAGTAGCCCGCGGAGCCCTGTTTGGTCGATTGTTGCTTACAACAGAGAAAACTTCTGCCAAGCATTTGGTAGTTTATCATTCAGCGTTAATGTTTCTTTGGTTCTGTAAAGGGATTGACACCAAGTAGCCAGTCAAATTGAAAAAGCTCGCGATCAAAATCTTTCCCCCGCTTCTAGATCGCTTCACTTTGGTAGGCGTTGGTTCGTTTTCAAACACTCAAACCGTCGACTGGCGCTTCGTTTCTGGATTGTATTGATAAATCCAAGACTCATGAATGACCTGTAATGATGTCGTAAACACGCCGAGACGAGCCTGCTTCAAATTTGTTTATCATATCACGGCACCATCCACCCGGGCCTGCTTCTGAGCATCGGTGAGGTTGTGCGGCACCCAGCGTAAAACTATTCTCCTCACGCGAATATACACGTGTAGTATTTCGTGAAGGCTTCCCGATCCAACCTGCTGTTGCTTTTTTTGCCTTTATACTATTTTTTTTCCAAATCTTCAGTACACGTTACATCAGTGAAGTCTCGACCCCTGAACTAGGACACCCTGTACGACAGGGGTCAAGGTTCAACCAGTTACATGGTTCAGCATCAGAAGGCTTACACAAAATACAATTTAGTGTTTTTTTTTATGTAGCTGGATATCAGCTACATAAAAAAAAACACTAAATTGTATTTTCCATAGTGAACGATCGATTAGAGTAGTCGTTGACGGCTGCTCCTCTGAGCGTATGACTGTTGATGCCGGAGTTCCTCAGGGGTCTGTTCTCTCTGCAACTCTTTTCCTGCTGCACATCAATGACCTACTTCAACCTACGTACGCAGATGACAGTACTGTTTCAGAGAGATACTTGTCCAGCCCGAAAACCAGCGTGGGTGAAGTTCGTTCCTTAAGAGAGGCCATGGTAGAGCGGACTGATTTGACCTTATGCCTTGTCTCCTAGAGGGGTGTTGACAATCTGGTCTCTTTTAACGCCACCAAAAGACAGGCTTGTCTTTTCACCGCAAAAAGGAGTCGTTTCGACCAAACTCCTACTTTTCGGGGTACATCTGTTCCTGTAACTGATCGGCTCGAGCTCCTAGGCATAGAATTGACGTCCAGTCTCAACTTTGGCGTTTGAGACTGGACGTCATTGAGCGCAAAGCCCAAACTGCGGCCAAAAAACTGGGCACCCTAAATAGAGGGAAGCGATACTTTACGCCTGGACAGCTTTTAACTCTTTATAAAGCGCAAGTCCGATCCTGCATGGAGTATTGCAGCCACCTTTGGGATGGTTCAGCTGAATACCAACTTGCCGCGCTCGACTCAGTGGAACGCAGAGCTAAGAGGCTCATTGGCGACGTAAAACTGGTGGATGCCAAGCTTCACAGCTTGGCTCATCGCCGCAAGGTTGCCTGCTTGTCGGTCTTCTATAGATTGTACTTCGGTGAGTGTGCGCATGAACTCCACGACCTCATCCCACCTGACCATTTTTACCTTTGAATATCCAGGCGTACTGCTTATTACCATCCATACCTAGTTGCCATTCCACCAATTCGCACTTGCAAGCATCCTTCATAATGCGCACGGCAAAAGAGTGGAACTCACTACCTGCGTCTGTGTTCCCGAACGCGTTCAACCCGAACCTCTTAAAAGTTAGAGTGAACAGCTTCTTCTGGGTAAGCTCACTCCATCGTTGACTTTGTCTCAGTCACCTCTGACCTACACTAAAGTCAAGAGTAAACACATTTAAAAAAAAATATAGAAAGTTTTTTTTTTTTTTCTAAAACATTCTGTTTTATAATAGATTAGGGGTAGTATGTGTATAATGAGATGTGTGATGGGTGTGTAGGTGTAAATGTGTGAACTTGTATGTACTCTGGGTCAATCCAATAGGTGAGATTACTGATAAGATCTTCAACATCATCGTAGCTATAGCTACAAGCCGAAGTAGGATTTCCTTTTTATCAGGAAACTGCTTACGTCTCGTACTAGTTTGAACTGACAAAGTTTGCTGTAGAGGCGGGGTGCTATGATGTTGTAGTGCTTTCTGGTGAACTTGCTCTTTACCCATGCTACGGGATATCTTTCCGTACTTTTGCTAGTTTTTGGCAAGTTAGGGACTGTGAGCCGGCGATATCTCCGCAGGCACTCAAACCTAATATTTTTCTAAAGCTAAGCACCCGCGCCTGCTCGTATACCAGAGTGGTAGATGTTCTGAAGTTAAGAGAAAGCAGCACCTTCGGAACTGCATGCTGGGATCGCTCTATTTGTCTCATATAGGTTTTTCCAGCCCCACCCCATGCACAGATACCATAGCCCAGAATGCAGTGACACAATGCTTTATACGTTTGTTTCTTAGTAACTTATGGCTGGTAACATACCTCAAGGTTTTGAAAATATATTTAAGTTTACGTGTTTTTTTTTGCTGTGACTGAGATATGTAGACTCCACTTCAAATTGTCGTCGATTGTAACAAGGAGATATTTTATGCTGCTGGCTCTCTCAAGCCTAGGGCAGGCACAGGTAGTTTGAAAACACGACCCTCTATTACAAGGGAACGTGTGGATGGGCACATTGAAGTCTGTACTAGGCCTGCCTGACTTTGACATGCTGAAGCAGAGGTATTTTGTTTTACTTGCGTTTTTCGTAGGGTGGCTTCAAGCCAGACAGTAACTCTTGAAAGCCCTCTTTCATATCCTCGTGCCAAACTCTCCCATGAGGTGTAGCGGAACAGGAGAGCTGTGTCATCAGCAAACATTGTTATTTTGCCTTTTGGATACAAAGGTCACAGAGTCGATTAATGTACACGAGGTAAAAGGTTGAGGCTATTGTGCTTCCCTTGGGAACACCGTAGGTACAAGGTGTTTCGTCACTCATCTGCCCATCAATGCGGGCTCTTTGGTATCGGTAAATCAGGTAGCTTTTAAACCACTCCTGTGGTACACCCCTCACGCCAATGCCTTCCAATCGGCTCAATAGGATGGGGTGTCACTGTGTCGAAGGCTTTTTGTAGTTCGAGGAATATACCAACTCATTTGTCTCTTCCATCCAAGCAGATACTGTCGTGGTGAGCCTTAGAACAACGTCATAAGTGGAGCGTCCCGCTCTGAAGCCGTACTTTTGTCCCGAAAATAGATCGTTTTTCTCTAGGTATCCAATGAGGCGCGTGTTCGCCGGCTTTTATAAGATTTTAGATAAAGTGCTCAAGAGCGAAATTGGTGGTTGTCACCGGCCTTAGAGATGGGAGACACAACGGCTTTTTTAAAACAGGTAGGAAAGACAGGGTGTCTTTCCTACCTGTTTTCAAAAAACCGTTGAAACTGATGTTGCAGAGGTGGGCAATGAGCGAAGCAAGTCAAAAATTATCTTTTACAACTAAATCTTGTATGATAACTACGTTATCTTGTAATGCACACTCAATTACAGGTAACCACAGCTTACACATTATCGAGTAGGTACACATGCTCTGATTACATTTTTAAATTAAGAATACATAAAAAGATTTACATGCTAGTGTTAAAAACAAAAAACAAAAAAATGCAATCGATACAATAAAATACAATAAATAATATTATGCCTGAATTCATTAATAAATTAACTTTAAAAAAAATACGAAAATAATAGTTTAAATTTGAATTAAAAATAAGTTAAATTCGCGGTGATAAAAATTAAAAGTGAGAAATTAATAAATTACTGGAATGTTATGTCAAATGTCCTCTAACTGAAAGTGCTTATAAAATAAATTTTTTTGGTGTTTAGTTGTCAAGATTGATATCAATTTCAGCCGTGCGACATAAAGCATTATACAATTTGGGAGCCCTCCGTAAAGGGAGAGTTATCACCTAAGTTGGTTTTGTGCATATGTTGTCTAAACAGATTGTAAGTATGTGACCGTGGTAACCTGATAACCTGCTAGGAACATTAATACACATTTTGGATAGTAGGTCAGTATCTAGTTTGGATGTCACTAATTTGTGAAGGAAACAAAGATCTAGTTAGTACTCTTCTACGATTGGTGAGGCTTTGGAGTTTATAGTGATGAACACGGTCTTTATAAGATTTTAACTGTTTCGCGGTTTTATTTTGCATTGATAAATGATACAAAAACCTCCTTTGTATTGGCTCAATACCTTGCTTATGCACGTTTTAACTGGGGACCATACCTTTTTTTTGGGGTGGGAAATCATCAAATGACTTCTCTCTGGGTGGAGCGTGAGAGGGCGTGTCAGACTTTTACTGACTAAAACCCACCCGTGTTCCTTCAATTGCCTGTGCCAGGGCCACGGTTTCTCTTTCGAATTTCCCGCGACCCTGAAGCGTCGGCCCTATCGGACCCCGTCATTTAGTGCTGACATCACTTTGAGGCGCGCGTGGAACATGACGCGCCGTCGACTAGGGCCTGGTCCTTACCGGACGCCGTGCTACCCATTGCTAACCGTCCGCAAGCCCGCTCCTACGGTGGCCGGGAATCTACTTGCGATTCCCGCCGCCCAGGGCGTCTCCTGCGGCGACTAGGGGCGTGAGGGCGCAAGGCTCTCACCCTCACGCGCTCCGCCTCCTCCTTCGCGAGCATTACAGCTTCGCAGACGGAGGTGACGGCTTTCCATACCTTCTCGCTCCGTACCATGGCCTGGACCAGGGCCGGACGGGAGAGATCGTCGCCGCCGATCGCCTCCGCGAGGACATTGTGGTTCTCCGCCCAAGCTGGGCAGACCTACACCGTATGCTCCACCGTGTCCACACAATGGTGACACCCGGGCGTTTCCTCCCGCCTTTTGCGAAACAGGAACCTCCCGAAACAACCATGCCCGGTGAGGACCTGTCTCAGGGGGTGGTGAGGACGCAGTGGCGTCGCCCCGTAAAGGGCCATGGAGCTCACAGGGCTGACTATACCTGGGAACAGTATTCCATATTGCTGCGAACCAACGTCTCATAAAGAATAATTTTGGTCCTAAAGTTGTTCAATGGTTTTGAAGTCCTTAATCCGAAACCTAGCATTTTGTTAGCATTTGATACTATTTAATCTATATGGTTATTGTATGTCAATTTGCTATCCTTCAAGATTCCCAGATCCCGAATAGTGTCAACTTCGTTGAGTGTCTTGCCTGAAATAGAGTATTTCGTATTTAAAACATTTTATTGCGACAAAATTTTAAATGTTTTTTTTTTAAAATAAATTAATCACATCCTATTTTCTTTGCACCACTCAACTAATCTATCCAAGTCAGCTTGTAGCAAATAAGGATCTTTTAAAGGCAGGTTCAACTTGAGATCATCTGAAAATAAGTAATATTCTGCGTGATGGGAGGCAGTTTCCTAGGTCTTGTCTTTTTATTTGGTCCATCGCATCTCATTTCACATTCACTCATAAACACTTAAAGCACTAACACATACCTTTTACATAACATTATCACATTACATAACAGGCCATTTTGCAATGAGGCTTACATCATATTTTCTTTGGTGAATGTTAGGTCACAGAGACACAGTTTACCAATATGTAGCAAGCTATGTTGGGTCTACCTACGACAATATGACGTTTTGAAATGTTGCCACTACATAAAACGTAAAACGACTATTGAGGATGATACTCTCGTAGCTTACATGTTCGTCTATTTATTTTTTCATTTCACTTTGATTTTTATATCTGTTTAGTATTCCATAACATATTTTTTGTTTTTTTTAAGTACGCTGTACCGGTACAACGTCTAAATATTTGTTTGCTGTATCGGTGAACTTCATAACGTCAGCGCGGGCGGTCGCTGAAAACCAGCGCTGGGGCTCTGTCTTGCATAGGGTCGCAGCATTATGCTGAGCGATAGCCGTTTTGTGTGAATGCGACGCATGTTTCCCATAATCTTTTCTTTTTGAGTGTTTGGTATTTTTTGCGTCATGTCTACCGCAAATAAACGTTTTTTCTTTCTTTCTTCTTCTTTCTTGATGGAAACAGGGGATAATGATATTAATGAAAATATTGAAAAGCAAAGGATCTCTCCCACTTAGATCCTTTGCTATTCATTGTTGTACCCCAGATGTCACATAAAAATCCTCAGATCGGACCCCATTCAAAACAACGAACGACAAACGATCACAAAGGTATGACTAAAACCATTTCAATAGTGGACCGTAGATTCCACAGCTCTCGAACGCTTTACTGAAATCAGTGTATACTGCGTCAACCTGAATCCGTTGGTCCACAAACTCTACGACATTCTGCGAAAAAGTTACTAGGTTGGAGTGAGTTGATCTGCCCTGAAAGAAACCATGATGATTGCCTACTATGTGATTTTTCAAGTGGTAATACACATAAGGATACAATAATAACTCGAAAACTTTAGGGAGAATAGAGATAATCGTTATAGGTATATATTTTTTTATATCGTTTTTGCGACCATCTTTAAAAATAGGGACTACATTTAATTAGCTTTCTTCAACGCGGACGGGAAAAAAACCTGTTTCAAATGGGCGTTAAAAAAGAATGGTTAAAGGCGTAGAGAATGACTTCGCGAACTTAGCAAGAAGAATTGGGGGAAGCTCATCAGGACCTGGGCCTTTGAGTACGACCAGACATCTCAGTTGGCTAGCGACCTTATCCTCTGTAAGCGATATGTGACTTAATGATAAATGATAAATGATAAATGATTTTATTTCTGTAAGTAGGTTTTTACAAACACTTTTACACGTCAATACTATTTTAAAAGTAGATGACATCGGCGTTTCCTATCTGACTACTCTGAGAAGAAACGCCAAAACAAACTCAGAGGTCACAGTCTCTTTTAAAGTCCAGACATAATCTTGGTCAGGTCATGTGAAGACCATGTGGATTGATGTCTGAAATGGTCTTTTGAGGAAAGAACCAAACAGAATGAGTGGACCTGTCCAGTCAGTGCACGCATTTGTCAGTAATCATGCAGCTCAACACAACACATATGGAGCTCAACGATTCGACGAACATTACCAAAGAAAGGACATTTGGGTAGACCGCATAAATTGCTCAAACTGCCAGACCACGATTAAAACTAATTTTAAAAATTAAAAATAGATTGAGATAAAAAAAAAACAACAAATCCACACTGCCTTCACATTCACAATAATTAAAATATTATAATACTTTACAAAGTAAATTTTCACGTCATGTCAAAGTGTAAAAATCCGAGAATAAACATGGTCAGATCATATGAGGACTCTGTAGACTGGAGTCTGAAATGGTCTTTTGAGGAAAGAACCACACTGATTTGAGTGGACCTGTCCAGTCAGTGCATGCATTTGTCAATCATGGTGCAGCTCAACTCAGAACTAAGGAGCTCAACGATTCCACGAACAATACAAAAGAAAGGACATTTGGGTAGGCCGCGTTAAGTACTCAAACAGCCAGACCGTGATTAAAACAACTGAAAGAACAAAAAAACAATGACTCACATAGTCCTCACATTCTCAAAAAGTAAAACAATGTTATACTTTAAACAGTAAATATAAACATGTCATTGTTTATCTAAAAAAATCAAAAATAAAAGTTTAACAGCAAATTAAACATAGACAATATCTGTGTAAACTTATTGGAGCAGCTCAATCCCAAGCCTTCTTGTCCTCATATAGCCTTTGACAGTATAATAGGCATTCTGGCATAATTTCCGCTTTATAAATGATTTGAATTTATTAAGGCTTAGTTCTTGAATGTGGCCAGGAAGTTTATTATAAAAACGAATACTTTGACATTTAAACGAGCTACCTATTTTCTTGAGTCTGGTAGTAGGAACAACAAAGGAGATGGACAAAATGTGCCCCACGGAGTACAAACGTACATTTAATGCAGATAATTAAAATAAAATAAATAAAGAATTTTGAATAACTTTTTATGCATCATAGCAGAAGTGGAGAAATAATCGTAATTAAAAGTTTTTCTGGTTGATTTGCGTTTTATATACCTTTTAATGTTGCCATAAAATATTAGATAAGTTCAGAACAGATCATAAGTCTTCCATTAGGTCACGACGCCTTATTTTTTCAATTCGATCGTAACGATACTTGTGTTGCGGAGGAGATTGATACAACAGGACAGGTCGAGTGTATATCCGTAACTAACACCAGCAGCTGCTCTCAACTTATCAACTACGATAGAAACATCGCTTCGCTTACAATAATTTGCATAAACATTAGAAGTATAAACCGAAATCTTGATCACTTCCTAGCCTTTGTTTCCTGTTTAAATATTTCTATTGATATTATTGTTTTGACAGAGTGTTGGACAAATGACAACAATTTGCCCCCTGATCTACAGGGATATAACAAGTATTGGACAAGGGTTAGTATTAATCAGAATGACGGTGTGGTCGTGTACATTCGTCGAGTAATTGAGGTCACTGTTTGTGAGCCTGATTTTTCGGAAGGTAATTGTCTCATGATTACTATTAAACCTGAGTATACAATTATTTGTACTTACCGCCCACCATGTTTTAGAAGTACCAGTACCTACTTAGACTCGCTCAATAAAGTTTTATCTAATGTACGTACGAAAAACATTATAGTTACGGGGGATATCAATATTGATATTCTGCCTGAAGTCTTGACTGGTTCAGCACAGGAATATTTAAACTTAATGGCCTTATATGGATTAATGCCGGGTATAACTAGGCCCACACGTATAAATACATGTATCGACCATTTTATGGTTAAATGCAGCTCAATTTGTAAAACCGTTGTATTTGAGCAGCAAGTAACGGACCATTTAGCAATCTTACTTTACGTCAGTAAACCTAAAATTATAAAAAAGAGTAGCGTATTTAGTCAAATTAAGACTGATTACTGTAATATAAAGGAGGAACTTAATAAAATATCATGGTCTGTACTTTATGATAATATAGATGCTAATATTGTTTCGGAAATGATATTGAATAAAATAACGAACATAATAAAAGTTAACACTAAGATTGTAAAAATTCAAAACCGTCACAGGCGAATTAAACCCTGGATTACAAAAGGGGTAGTAAAATGCATTAGGAGAAGGGATAAACTTCACAGAAAGGCTACTAGGGCACCAAATGATGTACAAATACAACAAAAGTACTTGAAATATAGGAACCTCTGTAATTCTATTGTAAGAACACTAAAAAATAAATATTATCAGGAAAAATTACACAAGAGTGACGGTAACGTAAAGGAAACCTGGAAAGTTTTAAAAGAAGTTTGTGATATGAAACGCATTAACGAACCGTCGGAAGAATTACTAGTGCTTGATGACACTCCAATAAAATCTCTTGACAAGGTAAATAAGTACTTTACATCAATTGGTGGTACTTTAGCTAATGATTTATTAGATAGAATGAACGCATGTGAGCATGATCTAGCACGTCGGGCTAAAGTTGATAAATCACCCATGCACTCAATATCGTTGATGCCAACGGATCCGTACGAGGTAAGAGACGTTGTTTTCGGATTGAAATCGCACAGTGCACCCGGTTGGGACATGATCACTGCGGATATTTTAAAACAAAATATCACATCGCTAGCCCCACCAATCACTTTTTTGTGTAACCTTAGTCTGGAAACGGGTGTCTTTCCAGCCATATTCAAGCGGGCTGTTGTGTGTCCGGTATTTAAATCTGGAGATAAAACCGAACCATCAAACTACCGTCCTATCTCTCTTTTATCAACGCTATCCAAAATACTGGAAAAAATTGTAAACAAAAGAGTTATGAACTATCTAGAAAAAAATGACATGCTTAATATTAACCAATTTGGATTTAGATCCAAACGGTCCACTGAAGATGCAGTCCTGACACTTACATCAAAATTGACATCTTACTTGGACAGGGGTGACAGGTGCTTGGGAGTCTTTTTGGATCTCCAAAAAGCTTTTGACACGGTGTCTGTCCCTATCCTTATAACTCGGTTGGAGAGCGTTGGTATAAGAGGTGTGGCTCTGGAATGGTTCAGGGACTATTTGTCGGAGAGATCGCAGACTGTTAGAGTGGCAGGGAGTGAAAGTGTCAGGTCTGGCTGTAGTTATGGCGTCCCTCAAGGTAGTACGCTTGGTCCCACATTATTCCTCATCTATATCAACGAACTAGGTGGTGTGGCTGCCCTCTCTGGCCTTGACTTGCTTATGTTTGCCGATGACACCGTCTTAGTCTTTCATGGAAAAACTTGGAAAGCAACTTTTGAGAAGGCTGAGAATGGGCTAGCCAAGGTTACCTCCTGGCTTGAGGACAGCCTTCTATCCCTAAACACCAAAAAAACCAAGTTTATTTGCTTTAGTAAGACTGTAGTGAGCCAACCCTCTTCAGAGCTTGAACTTAAAATACACTCTTACCCCTGCAACAGAGCTTTAAGTCGGCCTAACTGTGATTGTTCAGCACTTTCCAGAGTGGCTTCTATTAGATATCTAGGCGTCAAGATAGATGACCGTCTTACTTGGAAAGCGCATGTGGTAGCTACTGCAGCAAGGATCAGGAAAATGATATATATCTTCAAGAAACTACGCAATGTTGCAGAAAAAGCCCTATTGCTTCGTACGTATCAAGCATTGTGTGAATGTATAGTTAGATACTGCATTTGCGCTTGGGGCGTTTCAAACAAGACATTACTTATAGAAGCAGAAAGGGCGCAGCGTGCGGTGTTAAAAGTGCTTATGCATTTGCCGTTCAGGCATTCAACACTTGATGTTTACGAAAGGTCTGGTGTACTCACTGTGAGAAAAATATTTGTGTATGAAACCCTACGTAGATATCACAAAAAGTGTGTGCCAACCCTACCGGTGTCAACCAAGAGAATTGAACGTTTTCCGGTTCCTCGCCAAAGAACAGCTTTTGGACAGAGGCACTTTAACTTTATTGCGCCACATGTTTACAACAAATGCAATAAAGTTAATTCTATACGTACATTAGGCAACAATGAATTTAAGAAAGTTATCTTTATTTGGCTAAAGTCGCTTGACTACGAAGCAGTTGAAAATCTATTAACAGTGGTGACTTGATTGAGTTGTGACCTGTTACTGCTCATGTTTTTTTTTTTTTTTTTTTTTTTTTTTTTTTTTTTTTTTTTTTATAATTGTTTCCACATCAAACAAATATAAGCATGTAAACTCACACATACACAAACACACACTATCACACACTTACACATACACTAACAAACATACTTGGCGCAAATAAGAATAATGGGTAATTAATAAGTTACTGTTGTATTTTAATTAGTTTTATTTTTTTTTGTTTTGTTTTTTGGTCTCTTGTTTTTGTTTTTTTATTTCATCATTATGTTTTTATGTTTTTTTTTTTGCATTAAGTTTTATTTTATTTTTCTTTCCTTTTTTTGTGTTGTCATAAAACAACAAAATTGTGTCATTATACTACGAGAGGACACTGGCTCCTGCAACACAGTTTAAACTAGTGCAGGAGTCAGAGAAATCTATCTTATTTTGTACATCTTGTTTTATGTCAATAAATATTTTTAATTTAATTTAATTTTTTAATTTAGAACAGGGAAAAAATATTATATGAAGGTTTTTAAAATAATAAATAAACGCTTAGCAGGCCTTAAATATACACGTAAATTATTCGTAACCATAATGTAATAAAACGTATTTTTTGTATGTGTTCTTTTCTATAAATCGAACCATCTATGACTGAATTTATAGATGTTAGTGCAGTTAAGGATAGGATAATATGACGTTATTACTGGCAACACCGCTGACAAATGTCAATTGTCAATACCATATTCCTTCTTCGATGTTTGCACCGGTTTTCTCGTTCGAATCATGTTTTTGTTTCATTGTTTTCGCTTATACGTATATTGTTTCATTGTTTTTATATTTTATAGTGTCGTAGCGCCACAATATTATATAGTGTATTATCTATGGCGCCACACGAGTGCTCTAACTAATAATGACTGTAAACTGTATAATTACAAACAACGAAAATGGACCTTTTAGAAGCGTGTCTTGACTGTAGTTTTCCCAATAAGAGAACGCGCGCAGGCGGCATGTAATATCATCATTACCCCCTGATGTGATGAGTTATTCTAGAGTGGTTAACTTTGAGGTAAGTTCTAGTTTCAATAAGTACCTCCTACTAAAATATATACGACAGGTATTATTTACTCCATATTCTAACGTCGTGGTCAAATCTAAGACTAATAGGTTCCTATTTTACCTTCACAGTTGTCATCTCATAGCTGTGTCTGTGGTGCCTGTTATGACAATAAACCAAGACGCCTTGTAACCAATTCAATGGAAAGACAACTTGGTCATCCCAATGTTTGTTTTGGCTGTTGGAGATCAGTTATACGTGCAAGAAGACACGACATTTTGGAATTGAAATAATGTTTTGATAACATTAAATGATTAAAATAATGTTCTTTGTTTTATTATTTGCCATATACAGAATATGCTACTGTAGATATTTTACTTCAAGTGCTATAAACAATAGTTACAAACTATAGATTTTAACAGATTATAAAAAAAATGCGAATATTTTTTTAAAACTAATATGCTATTTATATTAAACGCCTGGCACAGATATATACACATTAATTTACATGAAATACCTTAGCCATAGTGCAAAATTCAACCTTTTCAAACGTTCATAACTTTTGTCCACAACTGCTCAGCAATATGCCTCTTTTAAATTTTGTTTGTAGAAGATCAGTACTATTAAATGACAAATATTTTGTATCTGTACATTCTGGGGTACAAGCCCATACAATTTTTGGCCATGTCCTTTGTGTTTGTTCCTAGTATTTATGTTATGGATATCACTGTATTTTTTAAACAGATTAATATTTTTATGTGCATACAAAAGATTTTCATAAATATACTGAGAAGGCACATTCATTATATTAATCTCTTTAAATTTGTCTCTGAGGGAGTGTCTGGGACTTAGTTTATAAATTGAACGAATTGCCCTTTTTTGTAAAACAAAAATTGTCTGAATATCGGCGGCATTTCCCCACAAAAGAATACCGTACGACATCACACTATGAAAATAACTAAAGTATACTAAAACGGGCTGTCTCTAAATCAGTTAAATTACGAATTTTTCTAACGGCGTATGCTGCAGAGCTTAGTTATTTTGACAATTTATCTATATGGGGGCCCCATTGAAGCTTGGCATCCAAAGTTATGCCTAAGAATACTGTGGTGTTTTCGGGTTTCAACTCTTCACCCTTAATAAGAACACTAGTTTCTACTTGTCTAACATGAGGTATCGTAAACTTAATGCATTTAGTTTTTCTCTCGTTTAGAAGTAAGTTATTAACATTAAACCAGTTAACTACTTTAGCAAGGGCGCTATTTACATTGTCAGTAACCAGCTGCTGACGTTTGAGTTTAAATAAAAGTGAAGTGTCGTCTGCAAACAACACTATATCATGATTTTCCTTTATGAGGTAAGGCAAGTCATTAATATAAATAAGAAACAAACATGGGCCAAGAATTGAACCCTGGGGGACCCCCATTCTTATTACAGATCCAGGTGATCTTTTTCCGTTAACATCAACTGTCTGAATCCTATCACTTAAGTAAGAAGTAAGAAGATCCAGAGAGGCATTCCGGATTCCGTAGTGGTGCAGTTTCCTGATCAATGTTTCATGAAGAACACAATCGAATGCCTTGGACAAATCGCAAAAGATTCCCAAAGCATCGCATTTGTCCTCCCATGCCTTGTAAACATGTCCTAAAATTTCAACTCCGGCATCAGTAGTTGAACGACCCCTTGTAAAACCGAACTGTTTGTTATGCAGTAATTTGTGTTTATTAAAAAATCTTTGCATTTGATCTAAAATAAGTTTTTCAAAAATTTTACTAAAGGTAGGCAGCACTGAAATAGGTCTATAATTAGTAGGGTCTGATGTGCTACCAGATTTAAACAATGGTATTATTTTACTGTTTTTCATAAGATCAGGAAACTCACCACGGTCAATACAATTATTAAAAATAACAGCTAAAGTAGGCGCTACAATATTTATAATGGACTTAGCAACATCCACAGAGGTACCCCATAGATCTGCGGTTTTTTTAACATTTAATGTGTGAAAGGTTTTTATGATATCTCTACAAGTGACATATCGGAAATTAAATTCAGAATCACAAACTGGAACGTTTTCTTTAAGTAAAGACTCTGCAGCAGTGGGCGATGAGTTTAGAGATTTAGTAGTCGAAACGGGAATCTCCGCAAAGAAATTTTCGAAGGTCGCGGCGACTTGAGAATCCGATTGAATTAAATTGCCATCAATTGCAAGGCTGTAGTCACTACTTCGGTTGCATGATCTTCCCGTTTCGCTATTAATGATATTCCATGTCATTTTAATTACATTACTGCTATTTTTAATCTTTGAACTCAAGTAACGTGACTTGGCTATGCAACAAACTTTTTTAAATAATTTCGAATAATTTCTAACATATAAATTAAATTCTGCAGTGTTTATACAAGTCCGTTCATCATACAACTCATAAAGACGTTTTCTACTTTTATGTATACCAACAGTGGCCCAATCACTGAAGGAAGCGTTACCATTAACCGAGAATGTCTTTGGAATGAAAGTTTTATCAAATTGTGTGCAATACATATTAAAAAAAGCATTATATTGATGATTAGAGTCCTCATTAGTTGACAAAAGTAATAAAATACTCAAAAGTTTAGTTTTAAATGTTTCCAAACGTTTAGTTGTTTTTGGATTAACAGTAATATCTTTTTTAATAACTTTTTTGTTTATATTTGAAATAGTGATCAACTGTCCGCAATGATCCGAGTCTATTAAATTAATAATTTCTTTGTAAGTTGGTTTAACATCTGTATAAATGTTATCTAGGCATGTGGCACTAGTGGGAGTTATTCTAGTGGGCTCCAAAAATTGGTTAGCAAGATTGTATGACTGAAACAAACTTATAATTTTAGTACTAATCCCAGAGTTTTCCAACAAATTAACATTAAAATCACCACAAGTGACGATAGACTTGTTTGAAGTACAGATTTTGTTTAACACTTCATCCATAACTTTTTCAAAACAATCATACAATCCTGAAGGAGGTCTGTACACACTTAATATAATGAACTGCTCCAATTCTACACAGGCTATTTCAACTGTCCGTTCAACAGAGAGGCTCACAATATCCTTACGGTCTTTAAATTTAATCTGGTTATTTACTAAAATTAATGAGCCACCATGTATAGCATTAACTCTGCTGAATGAACTACCAACCTGGTGATTACTAAAATTGAACATGAACTGGTGGCTTTTGAGCCAATGTTCTGTTATACAAAGAATATCTATATTGTTACAATTCAGGAATAATTCTACTTCTAAATCTTTGTTTAAAAACCCTTGAATGTTTTGATGCACCAGGTTGATGCTATTTAAATTTTTTACACACACATTTGATTTCTTATTTGCTTTCTTTACATTTTTGCAAGAGGCTACCTCTATTGTCCTAATTTCTAATTTAAATTAAAATCAATGTCATCAATTGGATCCAAATTAATGATTAATGATAATACATGCAAGCTTCCACTAATCAATCAACTGTTTGATGTATTAGTAAGCTGTGTGGCGGGGTGGTTCTAACTATATACTGATGAAAAGTTTTTGCGTATAGTTGACAGATATCAGTACTGTTGTCAGCTACTTCATTCACCAATGAATGTACGTTTAAGTTCATTTTTTCCAGGATTGTACTTTTATTTTTATGCTTATGTTTAATAAATGTCCAAAACTAATTTCAAAACTTCTATTTTATGTAGGTAACATGAAATGTGGCTAATTGCTTTATGCTGATTGACACTGATCGGTGTACCTGTATGAGCGCTCGCAACACTACAATGTTATTTCCGTGGTTGTTAATTAGTCAATAAACAGGCAACAGCGTAATTTTCAGCTTTAGCAGTTCGGGTGAACTCTAATAAGTCTATATACTTAAATGCTGAAGTTACAGATGTGGTATGCAATCCTGCATTTTGGTGTTATTTGGGGGCTTACTTACCGCATAGTTCAGAATCAAATCAAATAAAAAAATAGAATACTTCAGTAGATTTCTTTCTAAAGTTTTCTAGTTTACTTGGAAAATTGTTTTTGTAAACCGTAAATGTATTTTATCTGAAATAAAGTTTATTTATTTTATAACATAACGTTCTTAACTCTATGTTGTATACAATTATTAACGCTTTTACCGAGTTCCAAACTTTTAGATTTGGGGGTTTGTATTACAACTACAGTCATTTACAGGTGAAGTTTTAAAGATTTGTTTCTCGAACTTAGCTTATCTTACTAAGTTGATCCAACAAACTCAACACATTACTGTGCTTTAAAAAAAAATGGGAAAAAAGGGTAAATAATTTTCACGCGTCTTAAATGTAATCTTGTGAATCTATGTTTTACCTTAAATGCTGATGTCGCCCATTTCTATATTTGTATTGGTTTTCATTATCACTGAGACCGAAATTACTAAACGTATTTCCAACGAGAGTGGTGGCCGCCACTTATCAGTCGATGTCTGTGGCTGTCATGAAAATGATGGCAGCGGGGTTTGATATTACGGTGTCAATAAAAGCATTCTTTGGCAACGACACTACCAGCCGCACTACCAGTAGTGTCGTTTCCAATTAACGACACTACCAATCCTATTTTGGATTACATTGTACAGTCAATACAGCAAACTTCAGAAATATAATTCTTTATTTATTACTAAGTACATCATGAAATAAAAGTAACAACAAACTTCAGAAATGTAACTTTATTTATTACTAGCTGTGCCCGCGGCTTCGTTCGCGTGCATGTCAGTAAACAATAATGTGGTTGGTTTGTATAATGGTTTGGTAATATATTGGTATTTAAGTACGAAACCAATAGGTTTATATGGAGTTACGTCACATAGACAACAAATAGTTCATACAACAATAATTATGACGCTCACATAGATAACAGAAATCAATCTGGCTGTCAAAGACCTACAAATGACAGGAATTAACCACCAACAAAACGCTCATTAAAATACATAACTCACTATCCATTTTGTTTCAAAAGTTCAAAGCGGCGGTTTAATAGTGCTTAAAGAAACTTGAAGGAATCTTAACGATGAGCTAATGGTCTATAGTCCTTTTTTTATTTGCATTGCTTACAAACGTCGAGATCACTCCATGTCGCTCAGGCGGTATTATCAATTCGATTAGGAAGATAAGCAGATTACTTTCCTGAACTTGACTTTCGATATGTCAAGCAAATATTGTGGAAAAAGAGATCAAACACGTGCTGATAGAAATAACACCGGAACACATAGGAATAACAGACATCAAACTCAAACCTCACTCCTGTAATCCCCGAAGGGTTAAGCGACTAGTTGTACCTATCGTACACCTACATTTTGCCTGTTTTAGCCAATCATCAGTTGCCATCAAACGGGCACAAATTCAGACAACGCAATAACACTTTTCCCGTCAATCAACCCATCAATCACTGAACACACCCGAACCTAAAAATTTATTTTCAGTTCAGTAACTTAATTTTCAGGCAATACACGACCTTTCGTCATGTCGTATTGGCTAAAATAAAACTAAATAAAATATGTCGCCAGTAAGGTTCGGTCAAATAAATATAAATTGTAATTTTTGGGCGAGAAGAAAATGCTATGTATACTTACTGATAAATTGATTTACTAGCTCTATACTCGAAGCACCTGCCTATTAATCTGTGTTCAAGATAAAGACGCTTTACTGATCCTTCACGCGCTAGTTTGTCTGTAATTAAGGTGAGATCAACACCGCCCGTACTTAATTAAATTGTGGTACTGGAGCACACCATTAATTAATTTACCAAGTACTTAATCCTCAAGGAATTTTGCTACTCTTTCCCATTTGTATTTGCTAAGATACCTATTAATTTTCCACCTTGGTTCAGTATTTAACAGAGCGCAAATTTCTTTTTGTTTTAAAACGTAAAAAGAAGTCCCTTGAGAAATACTGGTAATTTTATAATTAAACATGGTGGGTTTACATACATATTTTTCCATGAAACTTATTTATTATAATCATGAAGGTTTTATTATTTTGAATAATATTTTAGCAATATAAAGCCACGTTTTGTATTGAAAGTTTAGGGTGTGAAGATATTAAATGCTTTATGTCATATGACTTCTGTATTAAAATATTAAAACTGTGACGTAGGTGCATACAATTAATTCCTATTTATTGTAATGATTTCATAACATGCTATCTACTAATCGTGTTATCTTAAGTTGTTGTGTCCATGGACTTGATTTTGCATAATCAGCCTATAGCATACCCACTGCTGAGAAAGTGGCCACCTCTTTGTAAAAGGGAGTGGGCCGTAATCCACCACGCGGGCCATGTGCGGGTTGGTAGATGTCACATGCTTTCGATTTTTTTATTCTAGAACATGCCGGTTACCTCACGATGTTTTCCTTCGCCCTTTTGAAAGCAGTGGTGATGAAGCACCTGTCTCGGTTCGACTCGCAAGTCGCGGCCGTTTACACTGGGCCACCACTGCTCTCGAACTTGATATGGTCCATGTGAACTTTGTAACTATTGTTAAGATGTTGTAAAACACATGTGATATGCAATAAAGAATTAAATTGAATGGAAATAATATTGTCTAATCATCAGCGGTCGGTAACCTGCGCAATACGACTCTAAAACCCATAGGCATCAGATTGGTCAGGTTTTCATCGACTTTTCCGATAGTTTGTTTTCCTCTAAGAGAATCCGTTTTTTTCGACCTGTATACTCGTACTACTGTAAACGACGCCCGCTCTTCTGGCACCCACTGCGGGACGACTCTCGTTGACCTATCCCGATGCATCCTGTGTACACGGCCCGGCCCGCCTACCAGACTTATTGCCCGCTTCGGCGATTCCTGTTTTGGAGCGTATCGTGGCGTTACGTATTCGGTCGCTGGACTTAATATCCAATACACTACGCTCCATCGGCATTTGGGAAACCTTTGGTTTGGACTTTTGGGACTCGGTCAGGGATCAACTTTGAGCACCACAAACATGTCAATGAGTTTACGCTTCAGGAATAAAAGAAAATATGATGAGATGCCAATAAAGTGTCGAGAGTGAAACGAGCAACATTCCTTGGAGTGCATATTGCGTACATTACAAAGGTGTACGACGAACGTATATGAGCTTCTCCAAATGAAATACCGAGAAATCTGATATATCTGAATATTTACAGCAATTTCACGTTTAGATACGGTATTGGTCGCATGGATGTGGTTATTGGGTTTATCATTAGGAATTTCTCAGTAGCAGCCCTGTGCCTGGATTTGTGCCCGGTCTAGCTCTCCCCCTTTACATGGGACTTCAACATAAGTGACGAAATTGTAGTTGTACATATCTGCATGATACTTCAGGGAATACTTGCGTTATGTTATGTTGAAACTTATAATCCACTTTGTTCCAGGTACTCGGATAAAAGTCACATACTTTGTACGGAGCGTAGATGCAGCATCGCGATACTAACAAGCTTTATATTACCGCCTATACTGTGTGCACCTACATTTATGGTAAGTATTTTTTACTTACATTGGTTATTAGTACAAAATGCGTTTTGCCTGTCACTGTCTGTTTTCTTCGTGTATCACTCCACTCATGATCCTCCCGCCCTGGGGTAGACTGAGGGAGCTGTCAAATTAGCCTTATTACAAATAAAGGTAAGTCTTTAGACCCTGACTTTTAACCATAGCGCCCTTTTTGAATTTCCAACTTGATGTTCGACAAAATTCAAGTTCCTGTTTCAAATTTAAAATTTGATTCTAAGTTGTCCGTTAAGGGCTGATTTTACCAAAGTCAGATAGATATATTTTATTTGTGGAATAAAATTGACGTCTGACTATTCCAGAAGTATGAAAAAATATTTTCATGTTAAGACTTATTCTGATGATATACGAGTATGCTGATGATCTGCAGATGTATCTCTCATTTCGCCCTCAGCACTCTGTCGAAGCTGTAATGAGAATGAACGAGGATATAGATGGGATTTCAGCATGGTCAAGAAGAAACTCTCTGGTTCTAAACCCAGTTAAGTCCAAGTACATTCTCATGGGGTCAAGAGATTTTCTAACAAAAATGTTAGGGTACACTCTGGACTTGAATATTGATGAGTGTTCTATTGATAGGGTGCAAGAAGCCCGTAATCTTGGGGTGCTGTTTGATGAGCACCTGCATTTTGAGATGCACATCATGGAGGCAGTACGCAACTGTACGCAACGTGTGCGGCCCTACATAAGTGTGGATATGCGTGTCATGCTGCAAAAGAAGAAAGTGCAGAATGCATGTGCGAGATTTTGATTCAATGTCCCTCCCCGGTCTCATATAACTCCATTTTTAAATAAAGGTAACTTGATGAGAATGTCAGATCGCAGAAAGCTTCATCTGGCTACCCTACTCTTTGGCACCATTCTCACAAAAAAACCAGATCAGATTACCTCCTGTTGGCCTCAGCGCACAAAACTGCTGCATTCCGTGGATGCTTTAAATTCGCTGCCTCTCGCTGCTGGAACGACTTGCCACCTCCTTTTCGTGCTATAGGAACAGTAAGAACTTTTAGGACTTAATATAAACAACACTTGTTACGCGTACAAAACGAAACTACTTTCTGAACTCACCTGGACTGCATGCAGTTTTTATTGGTGGCCATAGTAGTCTTGTGTTCCTAGCGATAAGATGTGCTTCGTTCGCTTTGTTTTGCTGGGTGATTGAATAGTTTTCATCCGATTGGCACAACACAACACATCCCAGTCAGTCATGACTGGCACCACAATACTCGTACTTTATAATTTATCTACAACAATTTTTTGCCATAACTATGATTTACTCATTGTTTTATTAGCATTCATTTCTTTTCTTTTGATAGGCTGCGACTCATCGTTTGACATAGACTAAATATTGTTTACTTGAATAGTCTATACCACAGACAAGTGATATTGGAGCGTCGGGCGTGGGTCTATGCGTACACATATATTTAAATTGTACACAAATCCGGTATAAATTTATTTTTGTTGCCGTATAAAATAACTTATTTATTTATTTCCTTATCATTTTTTTTTTTTTTTTTAAATCCTCTAGTAGGATTTATTGATGTCCGTATGTGTGTCCGAGGCATCATAGCGGGCCCTGTCAGAATATCAGCGCTGCGTTATTTATTTTTTAAATATCGCAGCATTATGCTGAGCTAGGAGCCTTTTTGGCCTCGCACGGGTCTTTTTAACTGTTTTTTGTTGTTTTTTTTGGATGTTAATTCTGTTAGTTTAAATATTTTTTGTGTATTTTTTTTTCTTCATGTTATTTCTTTTACTATTTGTATTTCTTGTGCGTGTCCCAAATAAAATATTTTTCTTTCTTTGTTTTCTTAAGAAATCCAGTATTACAATATTGTCACTAACTTTTGTAGCACAACATATTGACTTTATAAGACAATGTTTTAATTTTAATTTCAGGTTAATAATGCTATTTTATAGAAATGGCAATATGCCTAATACAATTATTTCAAATAAAATTCAGCCATCTTAAAAGTAGTCAATTTTTAATTTGAACGCATACACATTCGGCCAAACAATTTTTTTCAATTTTTTTTCCTTAAAAATATTCGTCTAAGGAAGATTATACCAAGTGTGTTATGCCAAATAAGTTTCGGATCATCAAGATTCTGCCAGATAGATGGAACCCCTACACTAACACTACGAAATGATATAATATAATGAGATGTCGTTTGCAGCCTATTTTATGAAAATGTGATATCCTGTAATAGTGAAATATCTTATTGACTTGGTATCAGAAACAAAAAATATAGCTGGAACGTAATAATTATTCTTGACACATACAAATAAAGGGTAATAAGTAAGCAATTTATTGAAGTAATTCCCAGGTCAGCTTCATTTATATCAACTCTTTACGTTTTGTAAAGAGTTGAGATAATGAAGCTTCGCAAATGAAGCTAATCCATTTATTAATTAAAAACTCATCTTCAAAATGGATTTTTATTTTATATTAATTATTTACGTTATACATTATTACGGGCATAGCAATTATTCCACATTGTTATATGTTTTATATTTGTTGAACGAATTGATATTAATATAAAACGTGGTGCAAACATTCGACATTTCCATACAATGTCATTATCATCGAATATTGATTGTTCAAGGAATTAGCATTGTCACTCGACATGGAATGTTGAATCAACTGGTCACGTTTACAGAACACAGCGATTAGGAGCATTACGTGGATGCGCTGTTGCTGTACATTTTTTGTATTTATTACATAAAACTCCGCAATATATGTATTATCATTCTGTTATTACGCGCCAAAACGGTTTCAAAGCCCTAAAATTAAACATATTTCTTCAACAGGTCTTCGACATACATACAAAAAACGTGACGGACAAGTTCGGCAACCCAGATATTGCATACCACGTGGACTCAGACTACGAGGGGACACTGTACCAGGCCAACTTCTGGGTGCACGGCGTGGTCATCAAGCTACTACCGTGTTCCATACTCACGGTCATCAGCGTGTGGCTCATACGGGCGCTCTACAACGCGAACCAACACCAGAAGAAGCTCAGGAACTATAACGCTTGCCCCTCTGCTGAGAAAATGGTGAAGAGACAGAATAAGGCAGACAAAAGGACTGACAGGACAACGAAGATGTTACTGGCAGTATTATTACTGTTCCTGGTGACGGAACTGCCTCAAGGAATAATGGGTCTCATGAGTGGGCTGCTCGGTTGGTGCTTCTTCAAGCGCTGCTATGATCTCTTCGGGGAGTTGATGGACTTCCTGGCGCTGCTGAACGGGGCCATCAACTTCGTGCTGTACTGCACTATGTCCCGCCAGTTCCGTCAGACCTTCAGGCAGTTGCTGCTGCAGCCACATCTGGCGCGGTTCCTGCCACCGACGGCCTCACATTCTGACTCACACAACCAGAACACGTAAGTTCAGATACCTTTATTTAATCTCTTATCTGCATTTTGTTTGCTTTGATTTTGTTCTAATTCCAGTTCAGTTCTAGCTCTAACTGCATGTTCAGTGAAACAATTTAAAACGATGTTTATGAGCCATGAAATTGTTTCCTCCCTGCAGGTGCACAGAAAAGATAAAAAGGTAACTACAGCCGAGCTTCAATATAAATATGGATATGTGAGTAACGATTGCGTTTGCATTTATAACAGAATTTGCATATTCCTAGTGTTCCTCAAACTGCATAAAGGAACTTTGTTTATCTTTAAGAAACTAATATGCATGTATGCGTTACACTGTATGTTTGCATGATGTAACTACTAAATTCTTAAAACGTTTTCTATGTTTGTCTGCTTTGGTCTAAGGACTTGCGAAGACGGACCAAAGAATAATAAATTCATGACAACAAAGAATATCACTGTTAATTTCATTTTTACCAGAAATTTTCTAGAAACTGCACAGACACTAGAGATCGTAGCTACAGTATATTCTAACATAAAAGCACAAGATTTGAAATAAAACCAAACAAAATGACATACAAAATTTGTTGGTAGTTAAAGCGCTAGATTTATTCAAACACAGCAGCAATATAAACGAGGTCACACGTAGTCTAAACTGTGGAAAGTATTCGCTCGGCTGTTCTACAACTCGGGTCAATTGCTCTCTCACAGGTCATTTCTTACATATGTTAGACAACATGTGTAAGAAATGACCTGTGATCATAAAGTTTATCTCGCTTTTTATTATTTGTGAAATACATCATTTGATACGAAATAATACACATAATTTAATCATTATTCTTTTTCGCAGTTAATACTTTTATTTAAGTTTCCTATTTCATTATGGATACTCCGCATCTTTCTAAAATCAACAAAAGGGTTTTTAGTTCATCATTTTATGTTTTATTGAGTTAATACAGTTCCGATAGCATATTTTGTGGCAACAATGAGTAAAGAAAACGCTGAGGTATCCAATAAAAAGGGATTAGAAGGCTTCTCGACTGTTTTGAACAGCATGCATTACCTTTGTTTGCCGTAAATCTGACCTAATTTTGACGGCCACACCGACTGTAAGGTTCCTGAAGCTAGAGATTAGAAAATATTTTTTTTTATTTGATGTTTGGTTATGTGCGAACCTTGTGAATGTCGATGGTTATACGAGTAGGGAAAGACCAAAAAACGGTACATATTGTGTGAAAGAAAGAAATAAAGTTTTTTTTAAACATAAAAATTGTTAAATGCCGTGAGGCACACTTCCCCGTTAAGTTATTACAACTTAACGGGGAAGTGTGCCTCATGGCTGCGCCAAAAAGGCCCAATTTAGCAAAAAAATTGCCAGCTCACTTGTACCTGACGTGGTGAACCTGATGTGAAAGTCGTAAGGATAGAAAGGGAGTGACTACTGAGATGACGACTAATAGAGAAGTATGGATGAAAAAGTGATGTTGCGCCGACCCAAAATAAATTGGCATAAGGGTAGGATAATAATGGTTTATGTGAACAATATAGTTTGGGGGCAAATTAAATACTAGACAAATTTTAAGTTTTGGGCATTACGACCAAGAATGTTGATCTTACAATATTTCAGAAACATGTAAATTGCATTGCATTGAATGAATGAAAGGAGACTAACAAAAGGTATTTACCAGGCAGATGTTGGTGGAAACGCCGGGAGGGGACGCCATAGGACATACAGTGACTTATTGGTGAAGTTCTTCAGAAAGGTCAGGTAGTACTCGCAACCGGCGTGCGTGTATGACCAGATGTATTAACGAAAAGTCTGTGGTTTCTGCCTGCACCCATGGGAAGCAGGCGTCAGTGAGAACATGTATGTGTATGAGTGTAAATTGCATGGTCGCCATTATTTTTCGCAACAGAAGCATCACTTCGCACGTTAAAGTGCATGTAGTTCTTGTGTTTTTTTTTTTAGAAAAGCAGGTCTTTTTTAAGCCTCTTAACCAAGAGTTTATATTGTTAGACATTTAGGTTTATTGAGAAAATGTTGTAAAATATTTGGAAAAATAAACGTTACCTTAACCTTTACGTACGAATTTCAAACGAAATTCTGAGATATCTAAGCGTTAAACTATTCTTTGAAGGTTAATGATCACAGATATGACGGTTCTTATAATTTCAAAGAATGGTAATTTTGCCCTCGAAATGGGTATTTTTTACGTAATTTCGTTTATATGGAATGATCACATAACCGTTTGGCTTAACAGTTATGTGGGTTAGAAGTGACGCAAATATTGGAAGGTTACTGTGTGTCCGACGTTTAGAGGTTGTGTGCCTGCGCTTATAATATTGCATATGTATCCTAAATTTTGGCCCTGATTTTAGGCACTAATTATTTTTTCATTGATGTTTGACTCAAGAGAAAGAATTTACTTATTAGTATTTACTAAGGAAATTATTTCTCTTGAGTCTTGTTGATTTCATAGGTCCACTTTTTTATGTAATCGGACGTATTCATATAATTTTTTCAAAGAGCGACCGATAGTTTCATAAAAGCCCGTGAGCAGATCACATAGTAAAAACACCCACCCATACGTCTTCGAATTATAGGCAGAACAGTTACATTGTGCGCGCAAGCAGAAATTTTAATGAGATTTGCAAATAATTTGATTTTGATCCATTCTCAATTAACATGAATGCGGCCAGAAGGTGCTTAAGCCTAAAAAATTTTAAGTAGCGGTAGGTTATATTGTTTTGTTTTTGTTTGTTAGCTGTAAATACTTCATGTACTATTAATAAATATTTAGGCATAATAATATTAAGTATATGTACACGTATAACAAAGAGGTAAAGAGCTCATTGGGCAAATTTGTCCGCATCGCTGTCAACGGGAAAAGTGCCTAAAAGCCTGGCAGCATTCCTTTGCCTCAAAATAGCCCTTTGGTTACGTGACAAGAGTCGATCGCTTGGCGATGTCCCGAAAAACTCTTCAACCCCAAACAGCTCAAACATACGGGGTGACCGGAGAAGTGACGTCTAAATGTAAAAAATTTGATGCCTTTTATTGCGGGTCATCCGATTCACCCCCATTTTATGTTCTACTTTACTTTGAAGGCAAGTTACAGAAAATAAATCCCGATAAAGGTCTGGTTTTATATGCTTTTTGTAACTGAAGGTTCGTAGCAGTTTTTGGAAACACCTAGTTGAACTTCTGTAGTCATTAAGCTTGAACAGTAGTTTTGAACTGTCTACTCGATTTCAGTTAGGTTTCATAAAGCCCAGGTAAACCAAAATATTTAAGGTGGTACCTGACATTATGGTGATAACTTATCACCAAAAAATCATTCACAAACGTTCATTATATAGAAAAAAAATACTAAACTATAATCAGGTAAAATTTTTGAAAAAATATCATTCGAAATAGATATCGTCTAATCTACTAATAATCGCGGAATAAACCGAGGAGGGGGAGGTGATCCGGATGCCCCACAATTAAAGGCATCCGAATTTTACATTAAAAAAAAACAAACAAAACATACACTCAGTTTTTTCTTTTACAAATTATCAAAAGAAGCAAGAAAAATAAAGAAAAAGCAATCAAATGATATATGTGTATTATTTCATGATTGACCGCACTTGGTTACTGATAAGCAATCAAACAAATTGCCACTTTTCACAACTATGTTTGACTCCAGTCGACCGAATGCAGCTAAATACCAGCATTTATAACCTCCAACGGAAACAAAGAGGTCATGTGCATATGTGTCTGTCAAACGGCTGAACCTATTTTTTTTTAACTTAGTAGGTGCCGTTCTTCAGTTTCTGCCTAACCCCATGGAAAGTAGGCGTGAGTTTATGTATGTGTACGAAAAGAGTACGTCACTTCTCCGGCTAGCCTGTATAACTCCATTTATATAATTATAATTTTGTACAAACAATCAACTCAGCTTATCGCAGTTCACTGCTGGACAAAGGCCTCTCACAGTCTGCGCGACCCTGTCATCCGCCTTCTGTCTCCAGGCGGTCCCAGCCACCATTTCCCAGCACCATACAACCTTTGCCATCTTAAGCAAATCTGCATTTTATATCACTTCGAAGAAAAGAAAGAAATTATATTTCACTTCTTAGATTCTATATTGGATACCTAACGATGAGCATTAAATGTTAGTACCTACCTAAGTCCGGGCTGACGACTATACTATACTTTCAGTAATGCCTGCTTTCCCAACTCTACCTGGCTTTAAAAAATGGCACCTCCAAGTTACTTATTCATCGTCCAAACAATTTTTAATTAAAATGTCAAAGGATAAATTAAATTTTAGTCCGAACTCTGACGTCAGTTACCTGTAGTTTAAAACTTAAACTTTTGTCTCGACTAAGGCTTCATGAAAATGCACAACGCCTTTAACATTTAGCTTTTAAAAGAGGGTTCACTTATTTTCAGGCCAAAGATGATTGCCATTCAACGTGGCAATGCTGCCAGAATTTTGGGGCAATTCCCATTGACAGCGGTACGGATGAATTTTATGATGCCCAATGAACTCTTACCCTTTTAAATACTTGTACGTTATCTATATCTATACATATTATAAAATATAGTCGCTTTTCGTGTCCGTCTGTGTGACCGAGTGTTATTCTGAACTACGCTACAACGACTCGATTCTGTAAAATCTCACCATGAAGACTTGCGTGGAGTGAGCTGTCAGTGTCATCCCGACATGGTCAATCCCTAGCGTCAGTGGCACTGACAGCTCACTCCACGCTCACTTCACCTAAGTTTTTACTGTGATATGGTAACAGCATGTTGATTCTGTAAAATCTCACCCTGAAGATTTGCTTGGAGTAAGCCGTCATTGTCATCCCGTCTTGGTCAATCCCTACCATCAGTGGCACTGACAGCTCACTCCACGCTCACGTCACCTAAGTTTTCACAGTGAGATGGTTACAGAATAGTACTACAGAATAGCACCACAGATTTTGATACGGTTTTCAACACCATTTAGAGAATTTATTTCGGAAGGTTTATGTGCATTATACATTGTTATTGAACTTACATATAACACAGAAATCTCGATCTTTTGTTGAGTCGAAAATACGCGAGCGGAGAAGGAGCGCGTCGCTTGTATTATACATATATTAGTTTTAGCCTGTATAATATTATTTAAGCATTGACTAGACTGCTTTTAAAATATTTTATTATATTTGTTGCAGTGCCAAGACAACCGTGCCGTGAGGACGGGTGAAGCACGGGAACATCCCAGTGGTACGGGAACATTTCCTATAGTGAACTTGAGTGCTCTAGAAAGTAATCAGTGTTCAGTGTTAAAGAGTAAGGCATCGTCTAACGTCCTTGGACCGCTACGAAGAACTTTAAGAGTTGATTTAATGTTTCGCTTATATATTGTTGTCGTGTCAGATTCAGTCTGATAGTGTTTGTATTAGCGTTGAGATTGTAAATAATGTTATACCAGCGAATTGTATTGATTGTACCAAAATACATATAATAGTACTGAAGAGAAGATTATTTTTCTGTCAGTTCAGCTTTTTTACTACATAGATTCTCGCGTAAAGAACTGTTAGTAGAAATGGTACTTTTGTTGACGCTTATGTTGAAATCTATGAAAACTATGTTCTTTGTAATAGGATAACGAGGGGATTTATTTGGATACAAAGTTAAGAATGTAAGTTGACCTGTCGTCTAGTGTTGTTCCAAAATGGAAAATAAATCTGCTATTTTTATGACTCTTTGTAATAATTTAGTATTAATTATAAAATTTGTCCACGGATAAGACATTTTCTTTACGAATAAAAAGCGAGAAATACCGAAGTTATCATTCATTTCTCACAAAACTATATCATTAGTACCTACATTATTCTCTAGTCATAATGATCTACCATCAATCGAATCATGATATGAAACAAATTGTGTGAGTAATGGAGATGGATTAACTAAACATACGTGATGCGAATCAAATTATATCTGAGTATTATTTCATGATTGACCGCACTTGGTTACTGAAAGGCAATCAAATGAAATCTGTGTATTTTTCACAATTGACCGCACTTGGTTACTGAAATGCAATCAAATGATGTCTGTGTATTATATCATAATTCACCGCACTTGGTTACTGAAAAGCAATCAAATGATATCTGTGTATTATTTCATGATTGACTCCACTTAGTTACTGAAAAGCAATCAAATGATATCTGTGTATTATTTCATGATGACTACGGTCACGTACTTGGTTACTGATAAGCAATCAAACAAACTGCCACTTTTCCCAACTGTGGTTGGCTTGGCTTCCAGTCAACCGGATGCAGCTAAATACCAGTATTTATAACCTCCAAAAGAAACAAAGAGGTCGTGTGTATATGTGTGTCTGTCAACAGCTGAACCATTTTTTTTGTTTGTTTGAGAGGTGACTTCATAAAGACTCTTCCAGCCGTTTGACGATAATCAGCGCTTCTTTAGTTGATGAATGGAAGTGAGCATCTATCACAGGTCTGAACGAGTCAAAATTTGGCATTTCGATACTTGAATGATATTAAAAGAACATAGTAAATTGATGCTGCAGCATCACCTAGAATTTGCAGGATATCCAACTCCCTTAACTTACAGCAGAGGTATGGTGTTTGGGTTCATTGGAATGGTCTCAATGAATAGGTGATAAATAGATGATCAGGGTGATCAGGGTCTGATCATGAAGTAGGAAAGAGAAATGTCAGTAGATTACTGTCGGTAATTGCAGGTTCTTTCTCAATTTAAAGGTTTGACATATATTAGATTATCCATTTTTGACATTTGATCAAATAAAAATAAATACGTTATTTTGTAAGCTGTTTGATACAGTTCATAATTTTTCGACAGTTTATTTATTTATTTAGGATCTCCAACAAAAGATGGAAGTACACAATATATTCCACATAAATAGGTGCACAACAAAAAAAAAATATAAATAGGTGGAATAGGTACATAGGCACAGCATGCTCAATAAAGGAGATGGACAAAATGTGCCCCACGGAGTACAAACGTACATTTAATGCAGATAATTAAAATAAAATAAATAAAGAATTTTGAACAACTTTTTATGCATCATAGCAGAAGTGGAGAAATAATCGTAATTAAAAGTTTTTCTGTTTGATTTGCGTTTTATATACCTTTTAATGTTGCCATATAATATTAGATAAGTTCAGAACAGGGAAAAATATTATATGAAGGTTTTTAAAATAATAAATAAACGCTTAGCAGGCCTTAAATATATACATAAATTATTCGTAACCATAATGTAATAAAACGTATTTTTTGTATGTGTTCTTGTCTATAAATCGAACCATCTATGACTGAATTTATAGATGTTAGTGCAGTTACGGATAGGATGATATGACGTTATTACTGGCAACACCGCTGATAAATGTCAATGGTCAATACCATATTCCTTCTTTGACGTTTGCGCCGGTTTTCTCGTTCGAATCGTGTTTTTGTTTCATTGTTTTCGCATTAGACGTTTATATTTTATAGTGTCGTAGCGCCACACGAGTGCTCTAACTAATAATGACTGTAAACTGTATAATTACAAACAACGAAAATGGACCTTTTACAAGCGTGTGTTGACTGTAGGTTTCCCAATAAGAGAACGCGCGCAGGCGGCATGTAATATCATCATTACCCCCTGATGTGATGAGTTCTTCTAAAGGAGTGGTTAACTTTTGAGGTAAGTTCTAGTTTCAATAAGTACCTCCTACTAAAATATACACGACAGGTATTATTTACTCCATATTCTAACGTCGTGGTCAAATCTAAGACTAATAGGTTCCTATTTTACCTTCACAGTTGTCACCTCATAGCTGTGTCTGTGATGCCTGTTATGAGAATAAACCAAGACGCCTTGTAACCAATTCAAGGGAAAGACAACTTGGTCATACCAATGTTTGTTATGGCTGTTGGAGATCAGTTATACGTGCAAGAAGACACGACATTTTGGAATTGAAATAATGTTTTGATAACATTAAATGATTAAAATAATGTTCTTTGTTTTATTATTTGCCATGGACAGAATATGCTACTGTAGGTATTTTACTTTAAGTTCTATAAACAATATTTATAAACTATAGATTTTATCAGATTATAAAAATGCGATTTTGTTTTTTTTAACTAAAGTACTATTTATATTAAACGCCTGGCACAGATATATACACATTAATTTACATGAAATATCTTAGCCATAGTGCAAAAATCAATCTTTTCAAACGTTCATAACTTTTGTCCACAACTGCTCAGCAATATGCCTCTTTTTAATTTTGTTTGTAGAAGATCAGTACTATTAAATGACAAATATTTTGGATCTGTACATTCTGGGGCACAAGCCCATACAATTTTTGGCCATGTCCTTTAACAACTAAGCTACTTGTAACAAAGCTCAAATCTCAAAAAATGTTTTATTTCGAAAAAGTTATTTTTTTTAAAGGAAATTTAAGAAAAGAAAAGAAAATATTACATTAGGAGGCACTTAAATTCAATTATATCTATTAAACAATTCTTATACACTTGGGAGCAAATAAATCGAGCCACTACCTTTTTTCACGTAAAATGGTAAATATTTTTGGGAATATGGAACGTATCAATTCGAACTAAATATCGCCTAAAAGTTAAGTTAATAACCTTAACAATGAGGGTAAATTATTGAATAATAACCTTATTGAATGATAAATTATTGGCTCTGCAAGAAAAAAGGTAATTTTGATAGAAAATTTAGTAGGGCTAAAACAGGCCATAAAAACAATAAAAAACAAAATTATTGCAAAAAAAATATTCTTTATAACTGGTATTACCCCCCCGTGCCCTGATGCATTCTTGTAGCCTATTAGTCATCGATCTGATCAGAGTTACGATGACATATTGTGGTATGTTCTCCCACTCTTCAAGCACAGCGACTTTAAGCTCGGGAATGGATGAAACAGCGGGAACCCTGGCTCGGACTCTCCGTTTTAGCTCGTCCCATAGGTGTTCGATCGGGTTGAAATCGGGACTTCGTGCTGGCCATACCATTTGTTGAATCCCGATCGCAGACAAGTATTCCGTAACGATCTGCTCGGTATGAGGTCTCGCATTGTCATGCATAAACAAGAAATTTTCTCCGACAAAACCAGCATACGGCATTACGTGGTCTTCAAGAATATCAGTTATGTATCGGTCAGCTGTTAATCCACGTCTATCGCTGCCATCGTTGGCGGGGTCGAGGAAGACAAGTTCCGTTTTTCCGTCTAGAGAAATTCCTCCCCACACCATACAAGAACCACCACCAAAACTCACAGTTTCTCGAATGCAACATTGGGCAAATCTTTCACCAGGACGTCTATACACTCGGTTTCTCCCGTCATTGCTAAAAAGACAGATTCTTGACTCGTCAGAAAACAAAACTGACCTCCAGTCTTCTAACGTCCAATTAATGTGTTCTCGAGCAAACTCCAAGCGAGATCGGCGATGAGCTACAGTCAATTTTGGGCCAGTTGCTGGTTTGTGTGATGTTAAATTTCGTTCCTTTAGTCTTCGTCTCACTGTCCACCTACTGATTGCGACACCTCGAACGTCACGTAACGCTTGCTGTAGCTGAACAGCATAAAGTCCACGGTCGCGCAACGAATTGGTTGCAATAAAGCGGTCGTCACGTTCTGTTGTTGCCCGTGGTCGGCCAGTTCCAGGTCGCCGAACAAAAGCACCAGTCTCCAGATACCTGCGGTATACCCGCTGTACCTTTGAACGACTCAAATGAAGTCTGCGTGCCACTTCACGTTGTCCGTGTCCAACCTCAAGTAAAGCTACAACTTGGGCAGCTTCCGTCGGTGTAGTATCCATTTTATCAGGTTATTTTGATTACACAGACACAGATAAAGACAACAATAACAAGTAATATGGGTATGATTAACAAAAACCTCAAATTTAATCTTTTCTTAACAGAGTACAATAAAAATGTCATAAGCAAATTAAATGCGATAATTTTATTCTACCCTTTAAACTTTAATTAAAATGAAATTTTGACAACTAACTACCCTCATTGTAAAGGTTATTAAATACCCTTTTAGGCGATATATGTTTCGAATCGATGCGTTCCATAATACCAAAAATAATAACCATAATGCGTGAAAAAGGAAGTGGCTCGATTTATTTGCTCCCAAGTGTATTTAGACAGAGACTCGCAGATGTCCAAATTCAATGTTTTTGCCAACTTGTTATATTGCCTATAAAGTCACAGCGGCGCAATGACCGAGGTTAGTTTTTTGAGCCTAGGATGTAAAATAAATTGCATGTGTTGGGAATCCAAATTGGAATTTTTGTCTACAATGACCTCAAAAGTACACTGCGTTCTATAGTCCCACTGAATAGTTTGTGAAGGATGATGCAGTCTACTTCCTTTCTACAACTGGCTAGTGTATCCATGTGAGAGTGTCTCAAACTGTCAGTGTAGCTAGTGAGTTGTTTAGCCAAGTGATCTCCGTAGCACAGATGGTAAAGACAAAGCTTTTTTTCGCTTTTTCCTGAGTGTACAATTTTGCGAGATAGATTATAAACTAACGGCGTTCACAATCATGGCATGGTGACATATTTAAAGTTTCAAAACAGGAAATAACAGTTAAATAAATAAAAAACTGACAGAAATAGAACCCTCTAAAATCTTATAAAATAATATGTATTGGCTTTGAAAGTTATATAAACAAGTTGTAGGTAATATTTTTATCTGAGCGTCGTCGCGTCGCAGGACGGCTAATGAACACGCCAAACAGACTGTGCTTATAGCCAGCAATTATTAATGTATGCTATTGTGGAAAGGATAGCTGCTGTTAACTTCCTATTTTCATTGGCCTTCTCCCGAAGCAACAATGCTTGGATCAAATTATTAGCTACAACTTATAATTAAACTAAAAGGGCCAATACGTAGGTATTTTTTATTTTTTTGAGGTTTTTGTTTGTGACGGGGGTTTTTAAATTTTAAATTTAACATGGAGCGACTGCCTATCTGTCCTCCATAACCCAGTTACTGGGTAACACGAGACCCCTTGGTAAAACTGGTTGTCAGACTTTGGGGCTTATGACAACTGGTAACGACAACAAGTTACAAATGACAGCCAATGGCTTAACTTGCTTTCCGACGCACGGAGTGAACTTGATATGTTATGGATGGACCCATCCATGCCGAACCGACCGCGGCAAGCGTGGCTAAACTTTCGATCGACCCGCGAGGCTGTCATCATATATATATATATCTCGTATAAAGTCCCACAGGTTTTCACAAACAACAAAAACGTTCAAAAGTTGCTCAACCGTGTATAATAGACGTTGTCAGGGGTACAGAAAAGGATTTAGGGTACCTTTTATCCAAAAAAAAGTACTGTTCTCGAGGGACAAACAATAACTTTAGACAGTCACAATTCCAATCATGATATGGTTATATTATTTACTAGAAACTTATTAGAATTGGAAACTTTAGTAAGGTGCTCAGAGTTTTTTTTTAAATATTAAAAACATTTTGTGAGTTTATGGAATAACACAAAAGAGACTTTTTACATCGGTGATTCGTTTCCGTGGGATAACTTTCGACCTCCACGCGGGCGAAGCCGCGGGCGAAAGCTAGTATTAAATATTTCCATTTAGTTCCAAATGTTAACAAATTAATTAAAGCAGTAAAATTGTTAACTGCTATTTGCGATGTTGCCAACATTCAGAATGCTCAGCCGTAAGTGTAACACACATGGGCATTGTTTCAAGTTGCCACATGGCAGATTATCTTGGTATGCAAGTGGATGCTGCCGTACCGACAGACGTGGTTAGAAGTTTAATTAAAGGACTTATTGAAATCTCAATACGTGTTAATTTTGATAATTAGAACTCTGTGGAGTTTCTGTTTGACAGAAATCTAAGGATGACATAATATCACGCCTGTTTTTCTCAAAGGGTTAGGGTCAGAGGAAATCTTAGGAGGATGCTTTAGAAAACCATAAAATTTAGTTTAGATTCGTTAACATAATATTGTATTATTTATACTATTGTATTATGACTAGAGATCAGATATTCGAATGTATATTCACAAGAAGATGAGACCTGAGACGTTGGCCAATATGGAACGCGCTTTTGTATTCAAAAAAATCCCGCGGTTCCGGGATCGACCATTTTGGTTTCTTATTTTAGAATCGGATGTATCTTTACGTACTCTCAAACGTTGGCTTATATGGAATGCACGTTTGTATAGAACGTGAAAAAACGCGATGCTGGAATCGACAAAGGAAATCACCAATTCCTGCCTTCATGTTCAGAAACATGTGAAGCATTACAGTTTTTACATTAAGATTTAAAAATAAAGATCTAATTTATCATGGTTATATTATTCCGACTTAAGCCCCGGTTAAAATGTCTGAAAAAACAGTATGACAATGTTTCTGCTTTTTTCATATTTAAGCATTTCCTGATGTTGACGTCTCATTGTAACCATCCGGTACACGTACACAAAGTATGGGGATAATAATTTAGAACGAGTTATTTTCGATGAAGTGATTATAATGACAAGGAATGTGTTAGGTTAGTTAGGGTAGGTTTTTATTGTGGACACAGTTATGTGTGTAATTCTAAGATAGAACACATTTTTTTTTTATTATTACGTTCAAAGGATTGTTTATTTCTTTGACAATGCATCTGACATTAGTGGTTTATATAATAATAATGATAATACGTTCTTACATCCATTTTAAGAGCGAAAATATACATATATATATAGACACCAACCCCATCATGTTTGTTTCTCAAATGAGTAAGAACCCGTTCTTACTCATTTGAGAGACACCTTACCCGTGGTACTAAGGAGCTGCTCCTCATTGTTATGACCATTAGCCAGGTTCGTAGTTTCCGAAAGGACTGTCGACATGTTGGATAGATTATAAGAAGGCCTATGACTCAGTGCCACATACATGGCTCATGAAGGTGCTGGAGTTGTATAAAGTAGATGCAACTCTACGCAACTTCCCGATGTCCTGTATGGGGCAATGGAGGATGGTCCTGCGCTATCCAGGATGTCGAAATATCCAGACGAACAGCGAGCCGATAAGGATCGAGCGTGGCATATTTCAGGGCGATAGTTTGAGCCCGCTTTGGTTTTGCTTAGCCTTGAATCCTCTAAACACACTGGTGGAAGATTCAGGTCTAGGCTATCGGCTGAGGAGAGGTGATCAGGTTAAATCTCATCTTCTCTACATGGATGACCTAAAACTCTTAACCCTAACAATTTGCAACTGATGGAGATACTGAAAGTAAATGAAACTTTCAGTAGCGCTATCAAGATGGAATTTGGTGTGCACAAATGTGCGGTCATGCATGTAAAGCGTGGGGGGATTGTGGAATCCGTGGGAATTCAACTCTCGGATTCTATAAACATAAGAACCCTCTCCGCATTCGAAACCTCTAAGTATTTGGGTATGTCGGAAGCGTTAGGCATCAATGGTACTGACATGAAGCAATCGTTGAAGGAGCGCTTCTTTGGCCGCCTGAAGAAAGTATTAAATAGTCTTCTGTTAGGCGGAAACAAAGTAAACAAGACGGCACGGTTGACATCTGTCGGGGGTCTCATTGATTCAATAAGACACATTATCTCTGGGTGTTCTCATCTAGCAAACGAAGAGTACCTGCATAGACACAACCTTGTAGCTAGGATAATCCATCAGCAACTTGCTCTAAAATACAACCTTGTGGAGTCAGAAGTGCCGTACTACAGGTATGTGCCCGACCCAGTTCTCGAAAATGGAAATGTCACATTGTACTGGGAGCGATCCATCATCACTGACAGGACTATTGTTGCCAATAAGCCTGATGTCGTGGTGGTGGATCGAGTAGAGCGGCGCACAATGATTGTTGATGTTACGGTCCCGCATGATGGTAACCTCGTCAAAGCAGAGAAAGATAAACAAATCAAGTATAAGTATGACTTGGCTCGCGAGGTTGTCGACATGTGGCATGTGGACTCCGCAATCATTGTGCCAATAGTCGTGACAGCCAATGGCTTAATAGATATGAGCCTCGACCAACACCTGAAGTGGGTCTCGTTGGGCAGCTGGATTCAGAAAGCGGCACTTCTGCGGCTCGCATCGTCAGGAGGTTCCTCTCTCTAGAGCCCTGACTGCCGGTAGCTTGGACCCTGTTGCCGATACATATATATGTTGAAAATTTGGGAATTAAATAAATGAGATAATAATACCAGTCCATTATCAGCCACTTCAGGGCAAAGGCCTCTTCTCATACAGAGAAGGCATGAGCATTGATCACCACGCTTGCTCAAGACGGGTTGGCGATTTGAGACTTATAAAGTTCAGGTTTCCTCACGATGTTTTCCTTCACCGCTGTCAACAATGTCCAAAATAAACTCAGAAAGTACATATCAATTGAAAAAGTCACATTGGTACTTGCTCGGATTTGACTCGTGCATTAGAGGCGAGGTCTTAACTACTGAGCCATTACGACATCTAGCGTAAATTTATTTTGAATTGACCATATTTTGTAATGTTTGTCGTAAAAGTGAAGGATTTACATCTAATGTAACTCTATACTGAAGTAAGATAATTTATTAAAAATAATGGTTCTAAAGTTGTTTCCATCAACAAAAAAAAACTGAATTTTAGAAAATCTATTATCGATTTATCGAACTCAGATCGCCATTCACCATCCCTACTTGCATGTCCGATCTTAGCGATGACGGCGTCACGTCAAGTTTCACAGGCGTGATGTTATGTGTGATGTAGTTGGTTTATGCGCTTGTCTTTTTGCTGACTACAGAACCTAAATGCAAGTTTAAAAATGCCTCAAAGTATATGATCCGCTGCAGTAAACAAAATCAGAAAAACATAATATATTCTTCAGGATATATTATGCTAGGTAGATAGTGTAGAAAACATAATACAACTAAATTGATCAATAGAAAAAAAAAACGAAGATACCTCAAAAAAAAAATCGATTTAAAACCAGACAAATAAACATGCATTCATTCTCGTTTTTTGTCAGATTATTCTACAAGCAACATATTTGCGTATTTGTTTTTTTTGTCAAATTTTTTTAATAATTGCTGATTTTTTTGCAAATCGCGCTTTTTCTTTCGTTTCTATGCAGTCTGACAGACAGGCCTAGACAAAAAACTTTTCTGATACCGTTAACGGCAAACGCTAACGTCAAAATGTATGGCAATGACATTACCTGTGGAAAAGACACGTAATGTCACACTATGTTATTCATTTGCAGTCGTTTAACATATTTTATTACATTGTTTATCGGATATTTGCAGAACATAACATAACATCACGCCTTGTTTCCCCGAAGGGTTGGGCAGAGGTGTACCTGTACACCCACATTTCGTCAGCTATGTTTAAGTCCCATGTAATAGGGGGCGAGCCTTGCCATCAACCGGGCACAAATCCAGACTCCGGGCTGCTATTGAGAAATTCCAGATAGAAAAACCCAATAACACTTTGCCCGACCTGGGAATCGAACCCAGGACCTCATGCTCAGCAGTAGCGATTGCGACCACTAGACCAACGAGGCATACCTACATTACAAAAGCTTACCATAAATACACTTATATTTTTGATCTACTCAAGTCTATGACGTGGTTGTTGGCTTCACAAAACTTTAAACTAATGAAACTTTAGGCATTAAGTCCGCCGTTATACCTCTTTGGGTTCGACAAGTTTAAATAAATAAATAAACTTAGGCATTGTTTCCTAATCACAATACAAATAACCAAAACTGCCGCGGCATGCGTACAAAGCTGAAAACAGTTTTCGACTCGCATTTATCGACTTCGCAGGCACTCTCGGATATTGGGTCTGCTATTTAACATACTCCACAACCCTTTAACGCCATCCTATCTGCGGGAACGCTTCTCCTACGCCCGTCCTTTTGATGCGCCTTGCAGGTCGCACCTTAGAAATCTCCTACTATCCCCTGCACACTCAACCGACTTCTACTCCTATTCTTTCTCTATGCACGCGGTTCGGTTGTGGAATTCACGTCCGCCTGATATTAGGAACTGCCAAACTGTTGCTGTGTTTAAGAGGAGAGTGAAAGAGCACTATCTTTCCACTGTGTCATAGTTGCATTTGTATAGTATTTGAATATATATTTATTTTTATCACTTTATATTTATATATATTTAGTGATATGTATTTTAGAAGTATGTAAGTATATTTTAACATTGTATGTTTATTTTTAAATTAGCGAATTGTTTCGTTTTTATGTATTTTGTTTTCTCTTTTACTCTAACACACGTTGTCTACATCTATCATATACCCTATTGCAGGTACGCTGGAAGAGATTTCTTTAGAAATAAGCATTACCTTTGTACGTACTTTCCTGTTCTCTTTTTTCTTCTTGTCTGTTTCTAAGTGTGTACATAAATGGTTAAATAAAATAAATAATGTCCAATTCGTATGACATAATCACAGAAACCTGGCTAAATAGCAGCATATAAGATGACGAGTTCAATAGACATCACAGACAAAATCAGTTGGCGGTGTTTTGGTGTCAATCATGAAGTGCTTCAAACCGTGTCGTTTCTCTGTGCCGTCACTTACACTGTCATAGTTTGTGGAATTAGTTCTTGTCCAATTACCGAGTACTGAACTAAATGTATGTTATTTAATTGGTGCAGTTTACATACCAGATAGGTCACATAGCGGTTTATAATTTATATTTATTAAATGATAGCATAAGAGAAAATGGCATATCCAACCTGTTACTAGTCGGAGATTACAATATAACTATACCTGTCGCTTATTGGCAACATCAAACGGACTCCTCTGCCAGTCTGTACGGGAACATCATCAGTTTACGATGGCCTGCGAAGCTTTATGATTCTTCACCATTCCTCTCAGTATAAATGAATTAGAAATTCGAACGGCAGAATTTTGGACTTGTGCATCACTAACATAACTGACTGCTCCGTGATGCAACCGTGCCTACGGTGGCCGGGAATCGGATGGCGACTCCCGACGCCCAGGGCGTCTCCTGCGGCGACTAGTGGGGGCGTCAGGGCGCGAGGCTCTTTCCCACACGCGCTCCGCCTCCGCCTTCGCAAGCATTACTGCTTCGCAGAAGGCGGTGACGGCTTTCCATTCTCTCTCGCTCCGTGCCATGGCCTGGACCAGGCCGGATGCGAAAGATCGCCGCGCCGATCGCCTCCGCGAGGACACTGCGGTGCTTCGCCCAAGCTGGGCAAACTTCCACCGTGTCTTACGGGCGATCCACACAATGGTGACACCCGGGCGTTTCCTTATGCGAAACAGGAACCTCCCGAAAATACCGAGTCCGGTGAGGACCTGTGTCAGGCGGAAGGTGAGGACGCTTTGGCGCCTCTCCAATCACTCCTCAATGAGGGGACTTACCGCCGCTATTGTGGCGTGCCCAGCACTGGGTTGTGACAATCGCACCCTCCATGTCGCCATGAGATCCCGCCGGAGCTCTGCCCGCTGTACCGTGATTTCTCGCGGCAGCGGAGTAACACCCTGGCGTTTTGCCCCGCACGTATGGTAGTGGCGCGAGGGCTTTTGCCTCCAGATCCCATGGCGGCAGTCCGGCAATGAGGCTCGTCCTTTTACATCTAACATTAGCACTATGAACAGTAACCCCATAAAAAAACCTACATATCCTAGCGATTAGGACAGCATCAGCTCGCGTGCTGCTGCATGGTAACTGTAATCATCTTCGGTCAAGACACTCGTATAATTCGATGTCAAACTTCACAAGGTAAGTTCGTTTGATTCTTAATTTATACTTCGTATCTCTCCCGAAGATGATTACAGTTTACATGTAGATGTTTAAAGCATCGAAAAAATTTAATCCTGAAGCGATCGATAAATACTCCTTGTTTATTTATTTTTTATCACTCTAACATAACGTAATCGTATCTGTCTGTATTAATAATTTTATCAAACAACAATAATAAATAATCATATAAAGAGGGCATCTATAAATTCAGTCCATTTAATTCGGTCCAGCCTGTGGCCTTTCGAATAGCTTCCAGATTCACACCTGCTCTGCAAGCAGCAGACGTTGATGCGTGCCTTGTACTGTGCGTACCATACAATTTTACATCTATGCCACTATTTCTAAAATTTGTTTAACCCACTGTGACAAAGTTTGACAACTCACTTTTTTATGCGATTTTATAACTTATAAATAGAGAATCTTCTTGACAACGAATGTAAGCAGTTTTATCTATTTTTTTTTGTTATTTTATAATGTTTGACGGTTAAAGCTGGGAAAACCATAGGGTTTTCTATATTATAAGGGAATAATATCAATGGTTGGTAAGTGCCTGGCCTTGAGGTATTTATTAAATCTTCAATTTTTATTAGAACTTTTCCTGTTTCAAAAGTAATTTATTTTTACTTAACTTATAGTCTGCATTCTCTGTGCAGATGCTAGTGCTAAAATAGTAACAGGTTTATACGACTAATATTAAAATATTAGTCGTATAAACCTGTGGTGTGGTGTAATCAAATCATTTGGAAAATTATTTGTTAAGTGATTTAACACAAGATTGGGGTTCCAGGTGGTGTGGTATTTGGGTGCGGGTGGTTTTATACGATAAACCCCTTTAAAGAATCTTTTAATACAGTCGTTACAAGTCACTTCCTGACTTAACAGTATTGATAACGCTGAACGATGACTATTAAGAGTGATGTAACTATCACCTGAATTGAATTTATGAGTAACACAAATTCTATTAATTGAGTAATGTTCGAATCACAGTAATCTAATCCTTTATCATTACAATCGTTTGGTTTATTTCAGCTACTTCCACAGCATTATGTCATACGGCATTTTACTGTGGGGTCGGGCTGCTGACATTGAATCCATTTTTATTTTGCAAAAGAGAGCTGTCAGAGCCATTTACAATCTACGTCGCCGCGAATCTCTTAGGGAACTATTTAGGAAGATTAATATAATGACTGTACCTTGCCAGTTCATTTATGAAAATATTATGTATGTTAGAAAAAATCTGCATCTATTTAATAAAATAAGTGATAGACATAATATTAACACTAGAAATAAAAATAAAATAGATCAACCATTTTTCAGACTATCTAAAGTACATAGATCTTTTATGGGGTACTGTGTTAGATGTTACAACAAAATACCTGGTGAAATATTGCAATTAAATGAAAGAAAGTTTAAAACTCATGTTAAAAAAACACTTTGTAATCAAGCATATTACAAATTAGAAGATTATATCCTTGATAAGAATGCTTGGAAACATGCTGGTCCTGCTCCATAGGACAATCTAGAGGCTAGACAAAATCATACTATTTGCTTATTGTATTGTATATTTGGTTATTTTTACTTCACTCACACACTGTATTATTCCAAGTTAATATTTTAGGAAAATCATATATTTTTACAATTGTTTGTAAATATGTGAGCACAATGTACCTATCACGTGACTAATTTATATACCTTTGCTTTCTTTTTAATTTTTTTGTACCAATAGTGGTATAGTATTTTTATTCTTGGTGCATCGTCTTCACATATAGAAATATAATTAATGTATACAAAATATTGTAAAACATTTTAAAAGAGTAACGGTGGAGTTTCTTGCCACTTCTTCTCCATACGAAACTACTTTTTGGAAGTGGCGCCTAGAATCAGTTCTATTTTTAATGTAAATTTTGACGTTCAAAAGTGCTTTTTTATGGGCCTATTTGAAATAAATGCTTTGACTTTGACTTTGACAATCCCCCGGAGTGACAAGCCCACTCATTGAGCCCCGCCAAAAAAACACTGTCATTTGACTCATTGAGAAAGCGTTTTTAATGGCGTATTTAATGGGAAATTTTGCCTGTCAAGAGTATACCTTTCCTGCTCTAACTTACACAGAGCCACCATGATCTTAGTGAACTTTTACATTGGTTCAGCGTGTTTTGGGAGAAAGAGGCCGGACTGCCGGATAATTTCCCTGACATCAGGGTGAAATCCGCGAGGAGAGGAAGCTCCTCCCTAAACGGGGAAAATAATGAATTTTTGTAAGGCTTAAAATACTGTACTTTCGAAATGAATTATTTTAACCAGACTGGGTTGGCAAATATGGTACCACTACAATTCCTTCAGCTTTGTCGCATTTAATCGTATGTAGGACTTTTGAAATAAGAGTAAAGGGAGGGAACTCGTTTTTTTTTTAACAGTTAGTTGTAAATGCGTCGATAATTTCGGAATTTTGGAACTAATTTCCAAGAAGCATGTCTGTAAAATTTATGATTCTGAATACTTGCAAATAAATCGAATTATGGAGTACCGAATGAAATTGTTATTTTATTAAATGCGAAATCGGATAGTTCCCATTCCGTGTCTATATTATATGCCTTACGAGATCGAAATCTGCTATTACACTATCTTTGGATTGGATATAAGATGCTAAAATATCTGTACTGCGTTTTTCACACCATTGCCATATATCGCGTGCAATGTTATTTAGATTTGTGAAACCTCCCATTTTGTTAAAATAGGCAATTGCTGTAGTATTGTCTATTCTGAGTAACATATTGCAACATTTAAGGGGTGAAGCAAAGATTTTTAGACCATAAAAAGCTGCAAGTAATTCAAGGGTATTTATGTGTAATGATAACTGGGAATGATTCCAATTTTAATGAGTGGTTTGGTTATTGCAATCTACTCCCCAACCAGTCGTTGAAGCGTCGCTGAATATTACAGAGGTATAATCATTTCCTTGAAAGAAACAAAATGTGTCAATGTGTTATTTCCACCAAATTAAATATTTTTTTTTGTGACTCGTAAGATCATGTGTTTATTGTAATTGTTATAATTATTGAGTGCTAGAAATTTTTCTCTTTCTAAAAGATTTGTGTATAACCAGCCGTATTTTACGGCGGGACATCCTGATGTTAACAGGCCTGTAAATCTAGCAAGTTCTCTAATTGTGCATTTGTTTGAGAACAAACAGACAGACAGGACTTTACTTTGTGTAAATTATTTCATCACCACTGCTTTCAAAAACGGTGACGGAAAACATCGTGAGGAAACCGGCATGTCTTAGAACCAATAATTCGAACACATGTGACATCTACCAACCCGCACTGGGCCCACGTTGTGGATTACAGCCCACTCCCTCTCGCAGAGAGGAGGCCTGTGTCCCAGCAGTGGGAACATAAAAGGCTGATTATGCTATGCTTATGCTATGCATTTGTTTGTATGTAACAGCTTGTTTGACATTAATTTTAATCGGGTTTTCTTTTCTATGGGTAATGTTAGGGACATGTTCCTTGAACCAAATATAAAACCCAAGACATCTTTTTACTTGGGTATGTTTTACTTTTGACATCATTGATTAGAAATCCAAATTTTAATAGTAGTTCTTTTGTCCACGTTAATAAGACAGCTTTAATAAGAATCACCGATGCATAAAGTCATCTATTTTGAGTTCCAAATAAAACGAAGGTAAATCATGTCGCTCTTGGCAATTGAGACCAAAAAATAAGCGTCTTTTAGGTCCATGCTTGCCATAATAACAGTTTTGATAGCTGTACGGTAGTCTTCCATTTTAAAGTGGGCAAAATGTTTTTTACTTTTTTATTTTTAAGAATGAAACGATGTTGTCCATTCGGCTTACGTACTGTAAATATAGGTGAAACGAATTGTTTTTCACAAGGGATACATTGATAAATAAAACCTGATTCGAATAACTCAGAATTGCAACAAAATGTTAGTATATGAGCATGTATGACCTTTTAGGTATGCTAGTCTGGTGTGGTTCACAATAGAATGGTATTTGATATCCTTTAATCCAAGACAGGACAGTTTTGTCATTAGTGATATGATTCTTTTGGTGACATGTAATACAGGTTTTTCTAAAACCTACTTCAGGCACCAGCTCTCACAATGTGAGATAAAGAGTTTAAAACTGTTAACGACTACAAAACCATTGTGAGAGAAAATAAATAAAAACTTATTATTATTAATATTATATTCATAAAAGTAATGTTGTAATCTGCCAGCTATAGGTACATTATTGTTATCTAACTGTATCGAAATGATTGGCGGCGTCGGGCTGAGTAGTTGGCCGTCCGTGCGCGTGTGGCCGTCCTCTCGCGGAAAAAATAAAATACAAAAAAAAAAAAAAAAACTATTCTTATTTACAAAATTTGGTTTGGAGCGGGCTTCAACTTTCTGACTAACTGACATTGACAATTAAAAAGTGCCTGTTAATGGTTTAATTGAAATAAAAGGCATAAGAACGAACTGTTAAAAAAACAATTTATCGGGCTCATAAGATTAAGGTCATGATTTCTGCTTGGCCCTAAAGCTTAGGAATTAGTAAAGAAATACGATACATTGATGTAGAACATGAAAGCTATTTTTTAGGGTTCCGTAGCCAAATAGCAAAAAACGGAACCCTTATGGATTCGTCATGTCTGTCTGTCCGTCCGTATGTCACAGCCACTTTTTCCGAAACTATAAGAACTATACTGTTGAAACTTGGTAAGTAGATGTATTCTGTGAACCGTATTAAGATTTTCACACAAAAATAATAATTAAAAAAATAATTTGGGGGTTACCCATACTTAGAACTGAAACTCAATTTTTTTTTCATCAAACCCATACGTGTGGGCTGGACTATCTATGGATAGGTCTTCAAAAATGATATTGAGGGTGTAAACTTAAAAGTTTGCACGAGAGACACTTTCCAAACTGGTAAAATGTGTGTCTCCCCCCTGTAACTTCTAAAATAAGAGAATGATAAAACTAAAAAAAATAAGATGTACATTTCTATGCAAACTTCCACCGAAAATTGGTTGTTTGTTGAACGAGATCTAGTAGTTTTTTTAATACGTCAATTGTGATAAACTTTGATGTGTTTCGTAATACCAAAAATAATGGTTGAAAACAACATTACAGATATTGTTGTTTATAGTACAAAAAAAAACTATAAGAAAACATCATAAACCGCAATTTACCTTTCATTTAATCAACTCAAATATAAAAAACAAGAACTTTTATATTATGTTACTTGCTGCTACGGTACCCTTCATGGGCGAGTCCAACTCGCACTTGGCCGCTTTTTTAACAGATAGCGTTGAGAGCTACACTTGAACAAAAATGCCAATCTAAAATTATTTTATTTTTTTCTGGGCTCACTCGTAGTCTGAATTTCATCTAAGATGTACTTAATAGGTACATAAAGAAATTCCATACTAAACCTTTTCTTGAAAAAATCTATATAAATTTAATTTATCTCTGATCCATATCAAAACACTTTTTAATTGAACATTAATTTACTTCCAATTAATATTTATACAAATTATTAATCATAAATTTCAACTTAATACCGTTAAAGTTAACAACACACAACACAACTTTTGAAAAGACGTGTTTGACGTTTGACATTAACGTTTATGGTTTTTTTTTCGTTCCGACGCTGTGGCATTAGCGTCTGGCGTGAGTGTACCTATACTATTTATTTACTCACGCTTACGTTCAGTAGCGTGTGCGAAAAAAACTTACGGATGTATTTTGTCTAGGCCTGTGTGACCGCGCTTTAGCTCTTGTAAGCCTCTTATGGAGGATGCGCTAAGGTAGCCCTCGAAATTCAATTTCACTTACGTTTTCTGTTTTTTTTTTTATCAGGTAGTATGTTGATTAATATTGATGATAGATAGAGCAGTGGTGGAGCTGATTATGATGTTGATTAATATAATATATGATTCACGACCGTAACAAATATGGCTTTGCGGAATTATAGGTACTCATTAGAATTAGCAATACAACTCCTTATGTTTAGAGTTGGCCTCAAATAACATGAATTTATGAAAAAGTCATTCAATAGGGTGCTGAGAACTTAAAGAGATGTATTGATAATTTTTATTTTAAAATATTTGTTACGACCACGAATCATATTTTTATAGATCAACATACAACTTGATACTAAACCGGCGAAACGCAAAAAAACGTAAGAAAATTTGAATATCGTGAGCCTGACGCTTTCGCCTTAATAAACGGAATAAACATACTGAATAAACATCTGACTTTACTTGATCACACTTAACACATTCAATTTGAGTATTGGTGATGTCAAACGTCTTTGACTGAGTTTGCCTTCAATTATCGAAACTGTACTAACAATAATTAGTGATGAAATTGTGATGTTGAAGATTCCAAAGAAAATATATGAAAAAGTATTTGTATAAAATATTTTATCTTCATTAGAGAAATTCGTTTGGAAAATATATTTGGCAAAAAGTACAAATATTTTGTCTTCGTATTCAGAAAGTGGTAACAAGCACTTAGCAGTCTATGCAACTACAAAATAGAAAAACACGAAGATAGTTTGATTTAAAAAATAAACAGCGAAGGGTTTATACAGGTAGAATGTTCAATAGCACCTACGAAACACTTAAAACCTGGGCGAATTTCCATAGCACCTGGGGTGGAACTTTTAGAGATAAATTTATATTAAATATAGATAATATGTTTAGGCACTTGTTATGTCAAAATAATTTGTACTATTAAGACATTGAACAAATGAAAGTGACAACTATAATAATCAATATATATTTTTTATAACAATACTCAATAAACGAAATTCGAGCCAGTTGCCATGTTAATTCGCCTAAGTTGTAGAAAAGATATTAAAGGAGTAAGTATCTTAATATTTTAATAATACGAGACTTTTATTGACCCACTGCAGAGAAACGGCCTCTCGTAATCTGTCTGACTGGGTTGACGATTTCAGACTTACATGATTTATTAACTCCAAGGTTTCCTCAGGATGCTAGCCTAGATAAACTTATAAAATCACATTAGTACTTGCCAAGATTTAAAAGCAACACTTCGTGTTTGAGGCCTTAACCACTCGGCCATCACGAATACCTCTATAATTAAGTGTAATTTTTAAACCTTCACATGTTTTTGTACTCTAACCAGCGGGGTAACTGTATACCACACTAACAGTAGGAATGGCTTTCATTTTGACAGTTCAACTACATTCAGTGCGTTATTTACGTTGTTTACCAAACAATTTTTTCGAACATATGAAGCAATGGATTAGCAATATCCTTCAAAATGATTCGGATTCTGATTAATAGCGTGCTACGCATTGTGAGCTTGTGTTGATTAGTAGACAAGAAAAAAAAACTTTTTCCCCAAAACGTCTTACAGAGAAAATTATTTGTTACAGGAAGACAAATCCAAGACTAATGACGATGGCCACAGGAGATAAAAATGACTATGATTATATTAATCAAGCCCCTCATGGGTCCGATATGGCACTCTGGTTCTAGAGACACAAGAAACCTGTAATAAATCAATGGTAATGTTCAAGGCAAGGTCATTAGTATGATTTAACCTATATTTTGGTTATACCTCGCTAGCATGAGTAATTAATTATATCAGACAGACAAGCAATATACACTTTAATACAATAGAATAGGCAATTTATGCCAATAAGGACCAGAACTTCAATACCTACTCGACCCACATGTATGAGGCGACTGGACACAAATTCTGCATGGTAATTATTATTCCCCGCGTAATCTTACCACATTCAAACCACGTCAATATCGTGTCTTTTAGAATCCAATGTAACCGCATGGAATCGAAATGTCTTATTCTGTATACTCTTAGGCAAATTGTCTATGGCACATTATGAAATCACGCGTGCGTTTTGGAGTTTTGTTCGACAGTATTTGATCCAAAAACTAGTAATTGCAAATACACCATTTTGAACATCCATAATTATCATTATTTATGACATAAAAAATTAACATTACGACAACACGACATTACACTCACGACACGCGACACGACATTACGTGTTATTATCCTTTTCGACAATGGTTTAGAAGTACGTATAGCTACTGAAGATATATGAGGTACAGGGTGTAAAGTTCACTCATACTCTTAGAAAAGGGAGGATCCTCCGACCAGATGGATGTCGTATCTGGTGGACAACTGCCCAACGTTTGATGTCGGGAAGTCGTATACATGCTATCTGTGCGGTCTCTGCTTGCGCGATGCAGGATTTGTCTGACGTCAGTGTGATGCGTTTGTTCGCATGTGGCGGTGTAGATGCCGCCACACTAAAACACGCTGTGGATCACAAACTTTGCTAGTTTAATGAATTTAATTCCAAACAGGTAACACTATGTGTGTTGATGGATGGCTTACAAATATTTTGACTCTAGACCATATGCTGTGCCGCGCAAATATTTGGAGCGGCACAGCAAATTTGCATGAATATTGCAAATTGATGAACGTACGAGTAGCTTGCATTCATTAGGGTCGAGTCGGGATTTCTGCCCGGTTGATGGCAATTGGCTCGCACCCTTTTTAAATGTGACTTACGAGTATACACAACTACAATAAGATCTTTTATATGTCACACGGTGCAACTTGCAAAACTTTTGTTTTTATTATCTAGTTTCTCTCCAAAAGAAACAAACATATTAAAAATTCGTTTATTTGCGTTACACGACCATGTTTGGGTTACAAAACTTCATATGTACCAAATTTAAACTTAATCAGTCGAGTAGATTCGGACCAAATGGGCTGTGACAGACGGAAATACAGACAAACATTAGGGATCGTATAATGATTCTGTACATCCTAGAAGGGTTTTTTCAGTAAGACGAACAGAACCCTAAAAAGAAAAAGAAAATATTGTATCGCATTGTTTATCTTTGAATGCCTATGTATATGTAGTTTATAGCTCTGTGCAAAAAGTAACATAAATGACAAATGCATGACGTTGACGGGCATTGGATTATGAAAGATACACAGTGTGCCATTACATACTTTTAAGACTGGACTAATATTGATAAAAAAATTAAATTGATACATCAAAAGATTAATGGGAAGAACATTATCTTAATGTTATTTGCATCTGGTAGTTTCACGGATGACATTAATTTTTTGTCACGTCTGACCTTTAGCGGCAGGTGTCAAAAACAATTGAGAGTAATCCAACAAAGATCCAGCTCTGATGTTTGCTACCTTAGTACCTCTTTATATTAAGTACAGACTTACTCAGTGTTGAATATATTTTTCCAACACACTTGCTTGTAAAAGGGCTCCTATAACACCAAGCTTTGGTTCAAAAATCCAGCGCTCCTCAGATACTAAACTATATACTTACTATTCAGAGATGTGCGCTTTATTAAAATCCCAATAAAGATCCTAATTTTATACACCAGTGAATACACAAGGTGGAGACGACACTACAGCAATAAATGGCTTTAAATAAACGTAGTTTATTTAAAGCCATTTATTTTAGCATTTATTAAAGCCATTTATTCTCTGTCTGCATCAGAAAAATCTGCCTAATATATCCAATAGTTTAGTCACTATTAGTCAAATAATTATTGTCCAAACCCTTAAAATAAATTAAATTGACATAGTGTGACTGTGACTTTTAACTGGCTTATTTTATTATTACACATTTTGATTACGAGTTTATGACACTATTCTGTAGTATATTTATTATAATTTGATTCATTAAATTTCATTCGTTAAGTAAATTGCTCTATATAGTGGACAAACCTACTAATAAAAATAACCTACCTGTTTATATTTGTACGCCGTTAAGGCAAAACATGACTGTGCTATAATTGTATGTTTTTGACAAATAAATAATTTATCTATCTTTAAATCGTAGTCGATCCATCATTACTTAGTTCGTTTAATAAAAACACTTTTTTTCATTTCGATGCTAAGATTTACTTGATATGAATGAATTAATAAAATGAGACTCGATTAATTTAATTAATCCCAAGATTTGCACTAGCATGCTTCATGATGGATCAAGGAATAGGACGGGGGCCACTGTAAAGGTAGATAAGACGTGCCCTTAGGATAGAAAGGATTGTGAACCTACGGAGTATGCACCCGTTTCTCCACTAGTCCTATGCTTACGCCAGTAAGCATGGGACTAGTGGAGAATCGGGTGATATTTATCTATGGGAGGGCATCTTTTAACGCTCGTCATCGCGGCTTCTCCTCGTAGCGCTACCCGAGCCCCTTAGTCCCGCTGCCAGCGTCTGCAGCCCTGGCGAATCCCCTACAAAAGGGTTTCCTTAGCGTTACCGTGAGTGCCCCAGGCGCTCCAAGTATGAAACCTATTCCAGAAAAGGCGCCGAATAGGGCTGATGATTAAGGTTTCGTGACGGTCCAAAGGAGGAAGCGCCGATCGCGAGCGAACAAGAACCGCTGCGGCAAAGCTCCAAAGATGCCCGAAGTCACCTTGCGCGCCGCAAAGCCGAACACACCGGTGTACATCTCCCGCCTAAACTACACTACTAAGGCGGAAGACATCGTAGTGTACGTGCGCCAGAAGACGAGGTACACGCCGAGGGTGCAGTTACTGGAGTCGCACCACAACGTCAACTTCAAGGCTTTCGTTGTGCGCGTGCCGAATTTATATCTGCCCGTCGTCATGGAAGATGACTTTTGTCCTCAGGACGTGATATTCCGTCGCTTCCGGGGACAAGTACCACAGGATAGCACAAGAAGAAGCTAGGGAAGTGCTACTAACATAGTTTAATCTATAAATATTTACAAAATTTTGTTTTATACTTTTTATATGTTAGTTGGTAAGGTAAATGTCTATGGGCCATTGTGGCCTGAAATAAATGATTCATTATTTATTTATTATTATTATTTAAGGATTTCGTCGTCTTATTCTCAAAAGTAACGGTCTCGGAAAACAAAAACCTTCAAACTCGAACTCTCCAGTTGCGGTCTTCAGCGGCGACAGTCCAGCAGGAATCATCAATACCTTGTTGAAGAAACTTCGCAGTGTTACGCAAAGCGCGCACACGTACAAAGAAATAAGTCATCCGGAGGTCGACCGGCGTTGGACTTCGGACCCGTCGAATATTCGAGTCGTCGTCAAGGACCAAGAAGAACGAAAACTTGCAGATCATCGCTTGTCCAGGATGGTTTAGATATTTTGTGAGTTTGATCCAGTTTATTCTTTATTTATTCCTTTAATATGTCTCATTTAATATGTTTAACTTAGAGCATTTAAGTAAGTGCTTTCATTCATCTTCACTTTAAGTCTTTTACTGACAATCATTCTTATTCATGGCCTCATATTTCACTAAAATGACGTCTCTGCTTATAAATCTAAAATATAACGCTTAACTGGTTGACTCTAAGGTTGACTGGTAGAAAATGCCTCAGGCAGTAGGTGGTGCGCCTTTGTACAGTATTTTTTTAAATAAATAAATAATTAAACCATCTGTTTTCCGCAATCCGTTACAGCTGATAACTCCGCGACGTACTTGTTACCTCCGCATCCGCTGCTCCTTTATTCGCACCGAGTCATTCATAATCATAACTCACTAGCTAGTTACATTTCTAATTGCTTTTATAAACTGGTTTGTTATCTTTTATTTAGTACAATTGCGAAACTGCTACTGGTGCTGCTATTGACCTCTATGGTTATCGAAAAAGTTGAAAATTTCGTTAAAAACGCAGCTGTATGAAATCTAAGCTCACAATTTTCAGCAACTTATAAATGTACCTTTTTGTCTTATACTTCAATATCCTATGTGTTGGTGGTAAACTACATAATATTAATTGTGATAAAAAGTATTCATTTTTGTATTTTAGCGTTGTTAACGCTGAGCCAGTGACGCAGAGGAGCAGACAGGAGGAGAAGAGATTGCAATTTTATTAAATTTTTTCAGCATTGTAATCAGCAATTAGCTTTATTTGATAGTTCCTAAATACTCAAACGCATGAGTATTGCAAGTGTTTTTTATTTATTGTCGTATTTTTGTCTCCACATTGTATCTACTGTGTAAATAAATAAATTAATTAGAGCTCAAGTTTCGGGTATTTTCATTTTCCCACTTAAAAAAAAAGCAAGTTCGTAAAAAAAACGATGTAAGGAACTTGGTTCCACGACCGCACACGTTTTAGTTTTTTTTATTTTTTCAAATTATTACGTAAACAAGTTTGCTGAAAAATAGAAATTGAATCCAGTCGATTTGTATAAATTTACGTCTTTTAATCAAGTCAAGTTTTGTTGATAGCACTTTACCAAATTTCAAGTTACGAGTATTATGTTCTATAGTCAACTAAGTTTTATAGTCGAGTTCTGCACAAATAATATTCTTCGAATCTGGTATGTACTTTACCTTATTTGCTCTTTCAGCGAAAGTTCCTAGTATAAAAAAATATTTATTAATTATTATACATACGTGTTAAAGTGGTAAAGAAGGATGGCGAGGTTGGACCCGCGTTATTTTAAAATTACCGGAGCACCGTTCACGGGCAGGTTTATATTAATTATAGTTACAAGCTTAAACTCCTCGCCCTTGCGTTCTATTGACTTATTAAAAGCAAACATTTCATCTTGCCAGATTGAATTTAAATTCAAGCATATAAACCCCATAATACACTTGGGAGCAAATAAATCGAGCCACTTCCTTTTTCACGCATTATGGTTATTATTTTTGGTATTATGGAACGCATCGATTCGAAACATATATCGCCTAAAAGGGTATTTAATAACCTTTACAATGAGGGTAGTTAGTTGTCAAAATTTCATTTTAATTAAAGTTTAAAGGGTAGAATAAAATTATCGCATTTAATTTGCTTATGACATTTTTATTGTACTCTGTTAAGAAAAGATTAAATTTGAGGTTTTTGTTAATCAAACCCATATTACTTGTTATTGTTGTCTTTATCTGTGTCTGTGTAATCAAAATAACCTGATAAAATGGATACTACACCGACGGAAGCTGCCCAAGTTGTAGCTTTACTTGAGGTTGGACACGGACAACGTGAAGTGGCACGCAGACTTCATTTGAGTCGTTCAAAGGTACAGCGGGTATACCGCAGGTATCTGGAGACTGGTGCTTTTATTTATTGAGACTATAGCGCCATATTCCCGGATCTAATGAAATACAGAAAGGTAATACCACTTTTCAAATCCGGGGATAGTAAAGGTACCAATAATTATAGACCCGTATCCGTTGTTGCCGGTTTTCAGCAAGGTGTTTGAAAAGGTCATGCTGAATCAAATGTTAAATCATTTCAACACCAATAACATCTTACACGGTCAACAGTATGGTTTCACAAAAGGGACGTTGTACGACTGACGGCGGTGTCACCTTATTAAAACACATATTTACAGCGTGGGAAGAGGCTTAAGACGCCATAGGAATCTTTTGTAACCTCTCAAAGGCATTTGATTGCGTCGACCACGAAACCTTGCTCTTAAAACTTGAACATTACGGACTTGGAAAACTTGCGCTCAGCTTAGTAAAATCTTATTTGGATGATAGACAACAGCAAGTCCAAATAAACGGTGTCAATTCACTCGGTCTAAAAGTAAAAATGGGTGTACCACAAGGCTCGATATTGGGTCCTTTCCTCTTTTTAGTTTATATTAAGTTACTCTGTACGGTTGTCTCATATTCATGAATAAATAAATTATTATTAATTTCTCCTTTATTATATTTTACAAACTTATAAATTACATTTTTAAATATTTAAAAATATAAAAAAATTGTATCCCACCGGTATCGAGAACAGGGTCCAAGCTACTGGTGGTCAGGGCTTGTTATAATTATCTCCTTTATTACATATAAAACCTTATAAATTACATTTTTAAATATACTTTCAAAAACCTGAAGAAAAAAAAAACATTTTTAAATATAAAAATAGTATCCCACCGGTATCGGGAACAGGGTCCAAGCTACCGGCGGTCAGGGCTCCAGAGAGAGGAACCTCCTGACAATGCGAGCCGTGTCCAGAAGTACCGCTTTCTGAATCAAGCCCTTGATCCAGCTGCCCAACGAGAACCTCCTCAGGTGTTTGTCGAGGCTATTAAGCCATTGGCTGTCACGACTATTGGCACAATGATTGCTGAGTCCACATCCCACGTGTCGACAACCTCACGAGCCAAATCAAGATACTTTATTTCTTTATCTTTCACGAGGTTACCGTCATACGGGACCGTTATGTCAACAATCATTGTGCGCCGCTCTACTCGATCCACCACCACTATATCAGGCTTATTGGCAACAATAGTCCTGTCAGTGATGATGGATCGATCCCAGTACAATGTGATATTTCCATTTTCGAGAACTGGGTCGGGCACGTACCTGTAGTACGGCACTTCCGATTCCACAAGGCTGTATTTCAAAGCAAGTTGCTGATGGATAATCCTGGCTACAAGGTTTTGTCTATGCAAGTACTCTTCGTTAGCCAGACTTTTTGATTCTCCCGGAAGGTGACATGCCCGACAGATGTCAACCGGGCCGTGTTTCACAATAAATCTCCGGTAATTGCTCGTCATCATAACTTCGTCCATAATTGCACAGACAAAACCTTCGGTTTCTCCAAAGAGGTCACCGAAACGCAGCCAGGCTACGGACGCTAGAAGATCTACATCGGGTCCATGTAGGGCCTGGAAGAAGCGTCCGTGAAGCTCCTTACTCTCCCATACTTCCATGCGATCATTAGTGTCAAGCACTACAGGTTTGCGCCAGTTCTCTTTAGCCAAGGAGAGCGGGGTGAGGCCCATGTCCACCGCGACGACATCACGATGCATCCCAACGTCGGCTTTTAGGAAATATTCCCTGAGACTGCATATCTCGCGATTGTGTAGGGTCTTAGCGTTTAAAAAGCCTCGACCACCACACTTTCGCGGGATATACAGTCTCAATACCGATGACCGTGGGTGATGCATTCGGTTTGCAGTCAGCAGTGTACTAGTCTGAGTCCATTTGAGTATGCCGAAAGAGTACATCAAAACTGGCATGACCCAACCGTTAAAGGCGCGCACCTTGTTTTCGCATCGCCGACAGAAGACTATTTAACACTTTCTTCAGGCGGCCAAAGAAGCGAAGGTTTCGGATGCGGAGAGGGCTCTGAGGTTTATGGAATCCGAGAGTTGGGTGCCCACGGATTCCACAATCTCCCATCGCTTTACATGCATGAACGCACATTTGTCTACACCAGATTCCATCCTGATGGCGCTACTGAAAGTTTCAGTTACGTTCAGTAGCTCCATTAGTTGCAAATTGTTGGAGGCAAAGAGTTTTAGATCATCCATGTACAGAAGGTGAGATATAACCTGATCACCTCTCCCCAGCCGATAGCCCAGACCTGAATCCTCCAGCAGTGTGCTTAGAGGATTCAAGGCTAAGCAGAACCAAAGCGGGCTCAAACTATCGCCCTGAAATATGCCTCGCTCGATCCTTATTGGCTCGCTATTCGTCAGGATATGCCGACATCCTGGGTAGCGAAGGACCGTCCTCCATCGCCCCATACATGACATCAAGAAGGTGCGCAGAGTTGCATCTACTTTATACAACTCCAGCACCCTCATGAGCCACGTATGTGGCACCGAGTCATAGGCCTTCTTGTAATCTATTCAACATGTCGACAGATCCTTTCGGGAACGACGAACCTGTTGGCTAATGGCCATATCAATGAGGAGTAGCTCCTTAGTACCGCGGGACCCGTTCCTACATCCATTTTGAGAGGCAGACATGATGGAGTTGGTGTCTAAATGTTTGTTAATTTTAGGTCTCAAAATGGATGTAAGCACTTTATAGACCGTCGGTAAACACGTGATCGGCCTATAATTTTTGGGTTCCGCGGTGCTACCTGATTTATGGAGCAGGTGGGGAAATCCTGTTGTTAGGAACTGGGGTAGCGAACCAAACTCCAAAGCTGTCTGGTACTGGGCCGCCAAGCGAGCGTGCGATCTTGTGAACCATTTAATCCAAAAGTTCTGCAGCCCGTCCGGCCCTGGGAACTTCCAGTTAGGCAACGGACGGACTGCACGAGTATTGCCTTCCCTGAAGCAGATTAGTTTGCCGATGAGCGCTCTGGCCCCACCAATACGGTGCTCAATTCTGCACTGCCAAGCTGGTACTGTTGATTTCGGTCGCGTAGCTCTAGAGTCATTGGCAAATTTGACGTGAGCTACACGACATGCCGCTACAGCCGCGCAGTACAGAATCGAATGAGTATCAGTGAGGTCTTCGCAGTCATCAAAATAGTTTGATAACTGCGAATCCAGGAGCGCCACCAGCGCCCTATTTTTGTTATGCATGGGCAAACGAGGTAAGCGTGGTCTAAGTTCGGGCGACATGAACCGATATTCCCGAATCGCACACTCCAAAGCACTCCTCAATTCCTCATTACACTGGGTACTTAAGTTTGTAGCCCTATCATCACTTCCCTCGTCAGCTTGATTTGTGTTGGACTGTGGTAGTACCACAACAGTCTGCGACGGGGGACGATGACATGGCTACTCTGCATTTCACTTCGCAGGTGATCATGCACAGTGTCATCCAACATATGATTACGTTGGATGACCCGCACCTGATCCAGACAGTCATTGTGCCGAAACGTTGACAGCTGGCTCAAGCACCTGAAAAAGAGAGAGCATCCGAACACGGTACGCGGTCAGATTGTTTCCCCCCTCTGTAGCCCCATAGTATGAGCGCATGACGTTTTCATTGATGGATCGTGTCCATCTCATGTGCTGCACACTTTCGCCGGGAGCTGGGACCCTATCAGAGGCCGGTGGGCCTCGAGGTCCTAAGCCGTCCGGCGGCCGGCGTCCTCCTCGTCAACGAGCAGGTGGTGGCGTCGTGGGCGGGGAGAAATACTCGTCGCTCGAGCTCGACGCAACTACCGCGGCTGGTGTCGTCACACACGAGGCGGAGCTGAGCGATGATTCCGGAGGTGGTGGGCGTGCTCGACGTGCGGCTGATCTCGTCAACATAGTTTCCTCATTTTCAATTTCGTCAGTTCTTGTTCATGTTATTTTTATCGGAGGTGACATCTGTCATGTCACCTCCGATTCTGTCGTTTTAAATTAAATTTGTTACATTGTGGTATTACGTGTTATGGTCACTTATTTTGGTTTTAAAGTTTGTTTCAAGTTTCAGGTTTGGTTTCTATTGAAAAACTATTGTAGGATTTGGTCAAAATTAGTTTTACTGATAATATTTAGCAAAATTTGAAATTCAGACGTTTTGTTGACTCGGTGTTATTATTATTATTATTAATGATCTACCTCATTTGTTTACAACCCAACCACATATGTTGTTATTTGCTGACGATACTTCGTTAATTTTTAAAATTATCTTGACGACGTGAATAACGCCTTACTGCAGATCCAAAATTGGTTCACTGCTAATAATTTTGTATTAAATGGGAAAAAAACTAAGTGCATAAGATTGTCTTTACCAAATGTCAAAAGTACTAATTGTGAGATAGTATTGAATCAAGAGAAACTAGTATTCGTCGATAAAACTGTTTTCCTGGGGATCACGCTCGATTCAAAGCTTCAATGGGGTCCTCATTTAACATCCCTTGCAGGACGGCTAAGTTCAGCAGCATATGCTGTGAGAAAAATCCGTCAATTTCGCTGATGTAGATACCGCGCGAGACTAGTCTATTTTAGTTACTTTCATAGTATTATGTCGTACGGTATTTTACTAAGGGGACGGGCTGCAGACATCGAGTCCATTTTCATTCTGCAGAAAAGAGTCATCAGAGCCATATATGGCCTCCGCAGGCGCGACTCTCTAAGGGAATTGTTCAAAGATATTTACATCATGACGGTACCTTGTCAATATATCTATGAAAACATCATGTACCTAAGGAAAAATCGACATCTTTTTAGTAAAAGAGGTGAAAGACACAATTATATCACTAGAAATAGGGACCAATTAGTTCAACCAGGTTTCAGGCTGGCTATAGTAGACTCATCTTTCATGGGGTACTGTTTAAGATGTTACAATAAAATACCTCCCCACATACATCAACAAAATGAAACCAAATTTAAATCTTGTATAAAACGCACGCAGCCGAGCATATTATAAGTTAGGGGATTACATTGCTGATAAAAATGCTTGGCTAATCGCTGGTCCTGCTCCTCAAGGACGCATCAACTAATTGATTAGCATTTGAAAAAACTGTTGGAGCTGCTGAAGATTAAAAACAAGAATCTTTGCATTGTATAAACTAAATATTTTAGTACTGTATAATTGCATTATGCCATATTATGTGAGTACTATTTACATGCTTTAAAGCTACCATTTACAGGGTACGTCATTCATTGACTTGAATGTGTCCTGGCGGCTGAGAGTATGTCATGCTCACTTTAATGTTTCGCTGATGGTGGCGGGTGTGTTGGATCATTTAGCTCCCTTCAAAATGGTTGAGTTGAATGGTGCTAATCCATGCGTCATGTTCGTGAACGGGCGCCGTCAGTTGAGACTGGTCATCTGTTAGCTGCCACGGCGTATTTTAATTTTGAATTGTTTTCATATTTATATAACGGACGCTTTTAACGTTCTGCATCGTTCTCACATGCATAATTTCAACATGAATGATGCAACCAATCTATTGTAAACATAATTTTATTTAAAAGAGTGTTCGTGGAGTTTCTTGCACGTAATTCTCCATAGGTACTTACTACGCTTTGGAATGGGCAACTAGCTTCACTTTTCTGACCGACCAACCTTGACAATTCAAAAGTGCCTTTAATTGGTTTATTTGAAATAAATGGTTTGAGTTTGAGTTTGAATATCCAAAAATAGAAAGGGTACTCAAAAAAAACTCTGGGTTGCAGCACTTTTGAACTTAACAATAATTTTGGGACACTGAGAGGGACCTTTTTTTTCGCCCGTTCTACGCCTCCGTATATATTTTTGGTCGTTCTATCCCGGCTCGGATGTTGTAAGTTTGTTGCTACAGAATGCGAACTTTTAAAAACACTTATTTCATTTTATAACTCTCTTATACACACTCACAAAGATAAAAACATTGTTTTGGTTAGGGCACTAAATGTTTTGAACTTAAAAACATTCGCCCGCCGTAGATCGCACTAAGAGGTAAGACACATATAGTTTTAAAAGAGATTCGGGTGCCCGGCGTGTAGTGTAATAAGTTAGTGGCTAGTCAAGGCAATAAGGCTAAGGCTTTTTGGGTCTCTAAATAAAAGTAAGTAATGGATTGATTTCACCAGATTCAGTGCTTAGAATCCTTAGGCAGGCAGGCAGATCCTCGCATGTTGCACAGGCTCGTGCGTTTTATATCAGGTGCACAGTACAAATTGTTTTATTTCGCGACACAAAGCATATCGAGAGAAACACTGAGAAACACTTTGGATGACCGATGCAATAGAACTCGTGTTAGAGATGCAGCGAACGAGCCGTATTTTTTATTTTTATTTTAGTTTTTTGTTTTGTCAGACTGTCGACACGACCTTCCTCTATGAAGTCTCACGATCCTATCTATGAATAGTTAAAGAACGACATAAGACAAAAAAAAGTCAATAGTAAGTAGGTTAGAGAAGTTGGGAGAGAAACGATATGAAATGTGGAAGATTACTCCTTTTGAGTTATGTTGGTAATCCGTTATGTTGGTAACCATTTATATTTGACAAAAGATAGATTTTTCACAGATAAATACTATCTTTCTAAGTATTGTAAAAGACAGATAGCTGTGTCGCTATCATATTATTTTTCTATTACAGCCAAGAATTTGGCTAAACAAATTGCTTCTATTGAGCAATGCTATGACATTTCAAATAATTCAACCAATAATTTGGTATCATATGTTGACATTCATCATAATAATTTAAATTATAAATTCAGACAATAGAGGCAACCTCTGGCAATAACGTACAGAATTGCAATAATAAATCTAATAAAAGCTTAAAATCTGTTAATAGTATCAACCTGGTGCATCAAAATATTCAAGGATTTATGAACAAAGATTTAGAAGTAGAATTATTTATGAATTATAATAGTATTGATATTCTGTGTATAACATTGGCTTGGCTTTGCTTCGTCCACGTTTACACATCCGACTCATAAATTGCAGTACTACTTACCAGACTTGAAATCTCTACCAGTCAACATTAGGGTGAACCAGTTAAGGACATCAGAGTGTCTTCTCCCGGTCAATATAAATAATGCTGAATCTGAATAAAAATCTCTATCAATAAGTAGGTATCTATAGGTTCCTTCTACATCTGATCAGCCTGATAAACCTGGTGTATATGAAGTACTAAGGTTCCTTTTGCATAATATTGTGGAAGAGTTGCATCGCTGGTATTTTCGGCGATAACTAGGTATACTTAATGCTAATTTTCGTCTTTATTCAAACTCGTATACCTAAACATATAAGTTCCCGTCTTATGTATGATTCATTAAACTGCTAACATACGTCTGCAGGGATTAGGGAAGTCTATGTACTCTAATTACGGTGGTCGGCTTAAACTAAGCTGAAAAAAGCAGGTTTCAGATAGTTTTAACAGCATCATACTCCTATCCGTCCTTTCATAGAGGGCACTAGGGGTTTGTTAAATAAAAGGAATAAAAAAGTCTCTTTTATTTCCTTAGTAATATTACCTAATAAATGTATTTTTTTACTTATAAAATTTTCAAGACAAACAATCACTCTACATATTTATTTACCTTTATTAAAATAATATAATCTAATTAAAAGAAAGAACCAGCTTCTTTCTTTTAATTAGATTATATTATAGCAGAAACAAAGCACTGGTTTATTGCATCGCCCATATTGTGTACATGGTGGTAACCATGTACACAATATGTTCATAATATGAGAGCAATAGCCCAGTGTTCGTGTTTCCACGGGGCAATTAAAATTATATTCTAATATGGCATTTCGACCCTCCAGCCTCATATCTACTGCGATGTATGTGTAATAAGACTTGCTACCTATTTGCGTAGATTGAATTTCAGGCACAGAATAGATGGATGGTTGCCAACAAATATCTCTTCTAGAGGAGTTTACATCCCGGCAAACTTCTATTGCATACATTCCGTAGACTCTTAAGTGCTCCTCTACATATAATATGTATATTATCACTTGCAAATCGTTATCCAGAAGTAAATGCCGTAGTCTAGGTTGGTGTGCAGAATAGTCCGTACAAAGGTAAGCCAAGTCGTCAAGAATCCACAAACTCGCAAAATCCCACGGCAGCCGTTGAACACAAACAATGGAATAACAAAATACATGATATTTGACATGACAATTTGACACTGACGTTCCATTTTGAGTTTCATGTTTTCAATACCGTTTTAACACAAAATAATTTATACATTTTTATGTACGATATGTTTACATTGTAGGTACTTTTCCTGTTGCGTTTTATATATTTTTTAAATCTTCATATAATTCGTTTACGTTGTTTCTAATATGGCCCGGTATACTTAACTTACAAATTAAGTTATTATTAAATCTATTTAGATTGCTGGGCGTTATTTGTCTAGATCTGAATTTTTTGTAAAGGTGTGTTTGACTTGAAAGCAACGGTTTGACCACTGTGATCAGAAGGGAGATAATTTACAATGGCTTTATGTAAGTAGTCACAGCAACAAAGAATATTATCAATGCATGTAGCAGAATTTGTAGTTATGCGGGTGGGTTCTGAAAACACATTTGACAAATTGAATGATTTAAAGAGACTTAATAATCGACTGTATTTGAACTATTCTCTAAGATATTAATATTGAAGTCACCACAGATAATTAGCGATTTTTTACCAGTTGCCAGTTTTGCTAGAACATCTTCCATTACTGACTCAAATACGGAGTAGTTTTGATAATTTGGGGGTCTCTAAACGCACAGTATAACATGCTTATCTAGCTCAACACAGGACAGTTCAATGCTATGTTCAACCGAAAGATCAACTATATCTTTACGAGTCTTAAATTTAATAGACTTTTTTAGAACGCCCACGCAGCATAGGTATTCGCTTAAAACAACTGCCCACATTATAATTTTCATAATTAATTAGCATTTCATAATCTTTCAACCAATGTTCAGTTAAACAAACAATTTAAACATGATATTTTCTAAAAATAGTTCTATTTCTAACTGTTTGGAAGAAAAACCTTGTATATTTTGATGAAATATTGTCAAGGAATTCTCTTTAGTACCTTTTTTGCACTTAATTAATTGCGAGCAACACCTTGTTGTTGGTAGGTATAACTGTATTGTTACTGGTATCTTCTGTTGTCTTATTATCTAGTTTAAAATAACATCCAGAGTGAGCTCCAAGACTCCCATGTTATCACCAGGCCATGAGATCCTACTACTTGTGGGCCCCACATTTGGACAATAAATTGCCATAGTGACCATGTGTCCTCCTTCGTACAATTATTGTAAACAGTTATAGCATTAGTGCTACAGTTACTTGAGGTGACCACCTGTACATTAGAATTACTACTAATATTTGCGGTGTTAATAATATAATTAGACTTCGACATACTATTTATGTCTGATTTTATAATATTAGCTAATAGCCTCGCTATTTTATGTCTAAACCTAATGGGCAGATACACTGTATTCTTTGTCGATTTTAACTTTTCAACAAAAATGTTGGTGTCAAAAAATATAAGTTTGTCACTGTAGTGACTTACCAAGAACTGAATATGCTTATTAAGCATATGTATATATTTTTTTTTTCTTTTGATAACCTCTCAAAATATGGGAAAGCACACAAAATAATTTATTACAATTTAGCTTCAAAATCTCAGTAACACTGTCAGTGATATCTTCTTTTCTGACCTGAGTACTATTACCTACAAATACAGTTATGATAGTATTATTATCATATTGGGTTCTTGTAATTGAATATTACAAATAACAACATGGACACGGTGGAAGACCATCATCGATGATAATGAGATTTACAAAAACCGGAAGCGGATAGAGCGAGACCTCAAAGGAAGACATTGAAAAGTACAAACAACAACATGTATCACAGCAGAGCAAGGTCATAGAAAAAAGCCGAAAAGATTCACCGATGAAGCTCGATCTGAATCAAATCGGCTGCGACGTCAATAAAAAATGCCCTCCCTTATATAAATACCACCCATCTCTCCACTATTCCAATGCTAATTTTAGGGTGCATTACTCGATTGGCTCCACTCCTACCTATCCCAAGGGCACGTCTACCCTACCATTAAAGCGCCCCCCGGTCTATTCCTTGATATACAATGGTCCTTGTAGCACCATGAAGCATAAGGCTTCAGGGGCTAGTGTGAATCTGGCTGTTCATTCGATTAATCGAGTCTGGTCAAACCACGCTGGCGTCGGTGCATATCATTCATTCATTCATTCATATGTCGTTCTTTAACTATTCATAAGTTTCCATCATTTACGCAACCCCTATTAATGGGTCCCAAATTACATGCAAGCTCGCCATTCTCCTTTACATTGTTATTTAGCTATAATATGACTAGCGAAATAAAAATAACAAGTTGATTTTGCATATGAAAATTCATAACATCGTTTAAAAACGTCCGTTGTGACTTGTGACAGCAAAATAAATTACTTACTTGATATATCCCATAGGCCACACGTTTCATACAAAAATACGGGTTATTTTTTTCGTATTAAACATAAAGAGCTTAAATGTTGGAACCTCACCTAATTCTAGTAAAGTAAATTACATAATAATAATATTAAAACTCCACCACAAAACGAAAGAGAAAATGGTTCTACTCGATGAAAACATTAATCATCTAACTGACATTCTATAATACAAGACCAAATTAAATTTGCTAGCGAAACTCCGCAGATGGGGTCTTTATCTAATAACGATAAAACAAAATCGATTTTCTAAACTCATAGCTTCAAGTAAATTATCGTGATTAGGTTTCGATAGCCATTATTTCTCGAAAGTTTCAATAGTAAAAAATTCAATATTGAAAGTTTCCCGATATGCTATTTTAGCCTGTATGGTTAGTTAGAGACCTACATACGATCTTTTATGCAAATAGTCTAATAGATTTATCTAATATCGCAGGCTGCCAGCAAAAACTATCCGATTTGCACGGGTTATTAACTTCGCTTGAGAACGGTTCCATTGGCATAGGGATCAATGCTGTGAACGATAAGTTAGCTGACGAGGGCAGTTTTTGTAACAATGCTTTTTTAAAGTACAGTCAGCGTCAGCAGCAGACTGACTCGTTGGTCTGGTAGACGCAAGCGCTAATGGCAAAGTGTTTTCCAACTGGAATTTGTCAGTAGAGTAGAGGGCGTGTCAGACTTTTAAAGACTAAAACCCACCCGTGTTCCTTCAGTTGCCTGTGCCAGGGCCATGGTTATCCCTTTATAATTTCCAGCGACCCTGAGGCGTCGGCCCTATCGGACCCCGTCATTTTGTGCTCACATCTCTTTGATTCGCGCGTGGAACACGACGCGCCGTCGACCCGGGCCTGGTCCTCACCGGACGGCGAGCTACCCATTGCTCGCCGTCCGCAAGCCCGCACCTACGTTGGCCGGGAATCTGCAGGCGACTCCCGACGCCCAGGGCGTCTCCTGCGGCGACTAGTGGGGGCGTGAGGGCGTAAGGCTCTCTCCCTAACATGCTCCGCCTCCTCCTTCGCGAGCATTACTGCTTCGCACAAGCAGGTGACGGCTTTCCATTCTCTCTCGCTCCGTACCTGCCTGGACCAGAGCTGGATGGGAAAGATCCCGCCACCGATCGCTTCCGCGAGGACACAGCGGTGCTCCGCCCAATCTGTGCAGACCTCCACCGTATGCTCCACCTTGTCCTCCGGGCGATCCACACAATGGTGACACCCGAGCGTATCCTCCCGCCTTATGCGAAATAGGAACCTCCTGAAACAACCGTGTCCGGTGAGGACCTTTTTTTTTTTTGTTCCGGGGTGAAAAATCTTCATGGATGTCTCAGACTCTTACTGACCAAAACCCACCCCGGTGTTCCATCTCACACCTACGTCGGGGTCGCGGGAACACACGTCTTCCGCAACCCCAACTGGCGCCGGCCCACCTCGGCTGGCCTCCTCGGGTTGGGGGGGGGGGGGGAGTGAGGTGTTTGGCTCCCCCCCAACGTCTAAGAGCAACAGAACGCGCGCCACCACCTCAGGTCCTAGTGAATGGGGTGCCGCGGACGTCCCCGAGTCCGCTGTCCCTGGACCCATTTAGGGGGGCCGGAAGAGGGCGTTGTCCCATGACCGTTTCGCAAAAGGATACCACTGCGTCCCAGGACTCTGCGCCGCCGACCATCGCGTTCACGACGGCCGGCAGCGACAGGTCGTTGCCTACTTCGGTGATGAGGGCACGGCGCGGCTCCTCCCAAGCGGCACACTCTGCCAGCGTGTGCCACGCCGTATCCTCCCAGCAGTCGACGCAGTGGTGACACCGGGCGTCCGGCTCCCTGTTTATGCGATGGTGCTGAGGCCGGCGGTAGGGCGTGACAGCCGCACCCGCCATTCCGCCACCAGGACCTCGCGGAGCTGCAACCGACGCTGCTCAATATGTTGCTGCATCGGTCGCTCGCCCCGCTCCCGCGCTGCCTCGCGCCACCGGTACAGTGACGCGAGCACCTTCGCCTCCAGGTCCCAGGGCGGGCCAGTGCACAACCCGCCTCGAAGGAGATCGTGCGATACCCCCGAATGACTCTGACGGCCATGGCCCGCTGCAGGTTGCGCAGGACAGCTATGCTGCCGGCCGTCAGGTCAGACGATCAGATCGGCGCTCCGTAGAGCGCCATGGATCGCACGATCCCCATATAGAGCCGCCTACAGGTGGCGCTCGGGCCCCCCAGATTGGGAAGCAGCGTTGCCAGCGCCCCGGCCGCGCCCAACAACTTGGGCGCCAGCCGCCGGAAGTGGGGTCCGAAGTCCCACCAGCTGTCGAGCACCAATCCTAGATATTTCATGGTGGGCTCGACAGCGATCCGGACCCCCCCTACCACAATGTGTGATCCGGCCGGTGGCGCCCGCCGGGGGCCATGAAACACCATGGCCTCCGACTTGTTGAGTGCCACCTTCAGGCCGAGGCGCCGTATGCTGCTCACCGTGAGTGAGACCGCCGCCGTCGCGAGCAACGCTGCCTCCCTGTGCGAACTCCCCCGACGACCAACCCCTGCGACGAGTCAGCTAAATGGCCCCATCGCCATTCTCCATTTTTCGGCCGCAGAGGATAGGGAGAGCGGCCAACAACATACCGACACTTCTCTTCCCCTGCGGCCCCACCGCGTCCGCCATCAACGGTGGCGACTCCGTTAAGGCTGCAGAAGGTAGGGAGAGCGGTGCACCGCAATACCGGCACTCCTCTTCCGCTGCAGGCTCAGTTGCGATGACGCCCAAGCGGCACCGCAACCTTGGCCGCTACGTTGTCGGCTTATTGGCAAAAGCCCTGACGAGCGGCCCCTCCTCGGGTTCCTCTTAGCTTGACCGTGGTGCCCAAGCCACGGTTACTGAGTCCCCCCGCCTCGTAAATTCGGGAACCCACTGGGGGGGATCCGGTGAGGACCTGTCAGGCGGAAGGTGAGGACGTCGTTGCGCCTCTCCAACCACTCCTCAAAGGGAGGCCGCCGCTATTGTGGCGTGCCCAGCACTGGGTTGCGACAATCGCATCCTCCATGTCGTCATGAAATCCCGCCTGAGCTCTGTCCGCTGTACTGTGATTTCTCGCGGCAGCGGAATTACACCTCGGCGTTTTGCCGCCTCGCGCCACTCCCAAACGTGCGCGAGGGCTTTTGCCTCCAGATCCCATGGCCGCAGTCCGGCAAGGAGGCTTGCCGCCTTGCAGGAGACCGTGCGGTATCCTCGGACCAACCGGATGGCCATGACCCTTTGGGACGCCTTCAAACGGCTGGCTGGTCGGCGCCTCAAAGAACGCGGTGCCCCGTATTGGGTCATGGACCGCACGACCGGAACCCCGGCTAGAGTCAGTAGCAGCCCTGAGTCTGGGTTTGTGCCCGGTTGACTGCAATAGGCTCGCCCCCTATTTTATGAGACAAACAAAACAAGCGTAATGTCGGTGTACAAAAAGGTGCACCTCTGCATTACCCATTGAGGAATATAGTCTATGGGGATGTTATGTCACAGTTAGTGTCAAAAAATAGTGTCCAATGTCCAAATGATCAGAACTACTAGGATAATAAAACTCTATCTCTATGACACACCGGGTATTTAAGATAAACACAGCAATAGGTAGTTGTTCTGAAATCAAATTTTGAATTCTCATTAACAACGTTCTACATCTAGTCGCAATCTCATCTAAGTTATCACCAATGCCAAAATCTTTAAAAATGTATTAAAATTAGAGGTATTTTAACAGATTGAGACGAGAAAGCGAACATTCTTAAAAATACGGGAATTACTCCTCTGATATACAGTTTGTTGACTGCACTAAAATGAGGAAGTCTCTGCTTGCAAAAAAAAACAATTACCTGCGACTATTTCCCATAAAACAATATCGGAAAGATAGATGAAACGATAAAAATACAATACTCTTTAATTTGTAAGCCACAAACATTTCAGATATAAATGATGAAGATTGTCACCCTATGAAAATTTTCATCATTTATATCTGAAATGCTAAAAGCAAATATTACATACAAGTTTTGGTTTAATTTAAGGGAGAAGGAACTTTTGGTCGTTTCTGAAAAACAAAAGCATTTCGACAAACTTATTTATTTTATTTTTGTTACGTACCGTTTTCTATATGGTGGACTTTATCTACTGCATTAAATCTAAGGGATTTATAGGATAGCTTATTTTCACCCTACTTCGAGTAATTAAAAAAAAACATAACATCACGCCTTGTTTCCCCGAAGGGTTGGGCAGAGGTGTACCTATAGTACACCCACATTTCGCCAGTTATGTTTAAGTCCCATGTAATAGGGGGCGAGCCTATTGCCATCTACCGGGCACAAATCCAGACTTCGGGCTGCTACTGAGAAATTCCAGATAGAAAAACCCAATAACACGTTGCCCGACCTGGGAATCGAACCCAGGACCTCATGCTCAGCAGTAGCGATTGCGACCACTAGACCAACGAGGCAGTCGCAGCATTAATTAAGCTTTTATGTGTAAATAAGGCTTTGATTTGATTAAGTGAATCGGCACTCTCCATATTCATTGGCTGAGCAATCCGATTGGTCTACGCATGAGCACAATAGCGCCATAACTTCGGAATCATAATGCGACATTTTGTTTAAATCTTGCTGACTATTTATGACCATTTTTTTTTTTAATGGCGTTTTCTTAACAAGTGTTTAAAGGTGAGGATTGTGTGGTGAAGGACACAGAAACCCAGGTTTATACAGATTCGCACATACATGATAAAAAAAGAAAATTGAAAATCCATAGTAATTCTTTGGGTTAGGACATATGCTACATTTTATCCCGATAGTACGTTCCTGTGGGGTAGTTTCCGACCTCCACGCGGGCTAAGCCGTACGATTTAAACAAAATGGAAGAATGTACATAATAACTAAGTGGCATTGTCGACAAAATGAGATTACCGAACGTGAACTGCGATCGAAACAGTTGATAAAGTGCCGATTTCACAAATGAAACTGAACGCGTTCAACAGATCTAAAACGCATTCAAGAGCTGTCAATGTCAACACTCCACAGAAAATAATGACACATCTCCTAAACGTAGTTTATGTGCTGATTCAGTTCAATTTCATTGGTGAAATCAGCCCTGAGTCGGTGAGTAAAATACTCTTAGCACTAGCACAGAAGGTAGTTCAGAAAAGTTTTCTTTAAAGGCTCGTGTTCAGGTGCAACGTCTGTTCAAAGAGCGCAAACTCTGCTAAATGTTCAACTATCCGTTCCTAACGGAATAGCTTTACTAGGTAAACGTAGTTTTCTTTCCAGTAGTTATTTTTCTTTTTCTGAATGCAGCAGAAAGGCGACACGTACGCCACGGTGCTAATCGGTGTTGGTAATTAGTGCCACATGTATTTAGGCGCCTGTCCCACTGCTGACAAGCAAGCGACTAGCCATCAACGATCTTCACCTTCAAAAACGTACGAAGGATTGTAAGTCCCGTGTACAAGGGATTGTGAAGGATTGTAATCCAGTTGATCGCTGGACTGTTCACACAGCCAGTGAGTATTCATTTATTGCAGCGATGAGCGACCAGAGTCATCAAAGAGAGTACTCACTCAGCGACGCTCGCTTAGCGGGCAGAACACTCGTTGAGAAACTCACGCTTAGTATGTACCAAGCATGAGTTGCTGCGCTGCGCTGGTATGCCTAGGTATAACGTAGGTACCTACGCATACCAGCGAATAACCACTCATCGCAGTCCAAATGAAGCCCTCATTTACCTTAAGGTCATAATATGGGTTAACTGCTAATTTGTTTCGAAACCAGAAATGAAATTGATCTACCTAGTTCTAGTTTGAATGTTACAAGAATGTCTTATGATTTTCATTGAAATAATATTTGTTTGTAACTACAAACAAAGAACGAATTTAGAATATTAGAGCATATATTCTTTAGTCGTCGTGGTGCCCGGACAAAGGAGAATTCACCGTACTTTACCTGGGATAGCACATGACCATTGCCCGTTATCAAGGCGACACATTTATATGAATTCTTTTCCTAAAATTCGTTGAGGTCGGCTTCCAGAATTTTTATCAACTGAATTCGTACTGTTATCAAAATTGGTTTTCATTGTAGATAAAAAAGGGTACAGTGTCTGTTTTCGTCACTGAAAGACAATTTTGTATGAAACGTTGCCTGTGTGAAAAATTTGTTATTATATAACTAGCTAATGTTGTGTAAAAAATAAAGGTTGTAGCCAAATACCAGTATTTTACATGGAGTAACACGATACCATGCGGAAACAGTACATTGTGATACAAGTGTGCTCTTTTGGTCATAACCCCCGAGGCGATTTTATTCGCGTATTTTACGATACGATAATGGAGCCGAGTGGGTAACACACGCGAGTGGGCACACGCGTGTCACACGACGTTTTTCAACACACTTGCGAGTAAAACAAACTTGTCTTGTTAATTATTGAAACAATTAGTGAAAGTACAATTCGCAAAATGATACCGAACAGTTTTTGTCGGCATTTTTACAGTTTGTGTTATGGTATTGGTATTATTAATAATTTCGTTGTTTTTATTTTCTTGAGTATATGTCGGAGATGATAGAAATATTCATTATAATTAGACATAAAAACTCTTTACGGAGATGAAAGAAAAAAAAGTTAAATATGAAACACGAGTGCTGTAATGTATAGTAAAAAGCACGCGTGTTTAATACACTGCATTATGAATCTAAAAGCGGTGTTATAAGAGCTACTTTATGAGCAACTGTGTTGAAAAATATATTGTCAGACTTTCGGGCTACTCACTACTTACCTGATAAGACTGTAGAAGAATAAACTCTCCAACATCATCATTTGCCTGGCATTTACCCGACTATGTTAAGGTCGGCTTCCAGTCTAACTGACCATCACAACCTAGTTAGTGGGTAATACGATACCACGCGGTAGCACTGTGAGACTTTCGGTCTTTTGACTACCAGTAACGACTATCGAAAGATAGGCAAGCAACATATTATAATGAATTAAAGGTATGTTGGTATATTTTAACGCATGTAGGTACTGTAACATTTACCTGGAGTATTGAGGTTCCTGGAATTTTAAGATAAATTAATAACCGCGGGCACGAAGCGCAGTTCCAGCGTTGGTTTTGTATTGAAAACATAATTATCAGTAGTAGGTATTTACTTTTAACCAATTAAAACAAAACGAACGAGTGCGAATTTAACTCACGTGGAGAGGGTTGCGTACGATGTTGTTATAAAAACATTTCATGCAAAGTAGGTTGCCAAGACTTATAAAACGCTTTCACTGTTAAAAGTTATCACATCTAATGAAGAGCCGAGTCCCTATTAACTCTACCAGGTTGTGTTTAAAGAAAATTTATTCTCATAAAAGACTACAGTCACTTAAATGAGAAATGCATTATAATAGTGGTTAATATAAGGATTAACGTAGTTTGTTTTGATTTTTTTAATTTGTATAAGCAGGTACTTCTATAGTGTATTCAGTACGTAGTACTTGGCTGCCATTGGAGTATTATCGATAATTTTCGACTACATGTCGAGCTAGTTGTACTTTGAATCCATTATAAGAGCTTACATTTTTTTTGGTGGATGGTAGCTTATTATAAATATCTGCGCCTGCATATGTAAACATTGTTTTGCCCAGCTTTGTTCTTATCTTGGGTAAAACTAAAAAACTCGCTCGGCGTGAACTGCGCTGTGTTTGTTGTTTCAACCGTGCAAAGGTTAAGTTAGCATGGAGAGATTTATATAATATTTTTCGGACAAACATGCAAGTATGATAAATATATAGTTATTTTATGTTCATTATTTTTGTTTGTTCATAAATTTTGTAAGTAGGTGTTAAAATAATAAGGAAAAAGTGTTTTTTTAATTTTATTTTGCATGCTTTGAAGATCGGCTAGACTAGTTTTGGTGGCATTACCCCAACTTTGATTAGGTATAGCAGGTGTGGTTTCACAAGGGAGTTATATATGGAGTAGCAGACCCGACGCGGCATGCACCGGGCGATGCGTCGAAGTGATCCAACAAGTGATGACAAATTTGTATTGATGTGTTCAATCTGTGCTTGCCATGTCAGGGCGCCATCCATTCGTAAGCCAAGATACTTTTCGCAGTTTTTCTTTTGCAGGGGTATATTATTTATTTGTAATGGTTGATGGGGTCGGATATTTTTGTTTTTAGCTTTAAAAATGACGTAGTAGGTTTTCAAGGTATTAATTGTTAAGAGATTATATTGGAACCAGGAGAATAGCTTGTTGAGGTCTTCCTGGGCTTTTGTAATTAAGTGTTCTATAGAGGAGCCAAAGTAAAATAGACATGTATCATCCACATAAATAGCAACATGACCAACATGTAGGCCTAACTCGAGTTTATTATTAATATAAATGAGAAAAAGTAACGGGGCTAATAAAGACCCCTGTGGAACCCCACATTGGATTGGTAATTGTTGACTTTGAGCGTTTCCTAATTCGACTACTTGAAACATGTTTGTTAGAAATGATAGGTTAACTCTACAAACCTTACATCTTGGTCAAAATGTATGGCTGAAAGAAAGAAAGAAAAGAAAGAAAAAAAATTTATTTGACCCAGGCTAAGGCACACAATATTCACACAAAACAAAACAAAACAGAAGAAAATAGTTTTGTGTGCCTCACGGCTGCGCCAAATAGGCCCAGTTCAGCATATAATGCCACACAACTAAGTGCCTGACGCTGGTTTTGAGTTGTGTAAACTTTTAATTAATTTAAACAAAGCGCTCGACGCTCTTTGTTTTAATAATTGAATATCAAAGAAGAACTAATACAATTCAATTTAATTATTTTATTTTGAAGTCTAGTAAGTATATTATTTATTTTGTTGATAAGTCTAAATTATCACCACTGCCCACCTGCTGGCTACATCATTAGACAGTCAACACCAAGTGCTAATAAATTGGACTTATCAAAACATTTCGAAAAAGTCAAAGTAATTATTAGTAACGACTGAATGTTCGACTCATCATCAGCCCATCGTTACCAAGCGCAATCTATTAGACTCGTCAAAACGAATTATATGAGCTCAAACTCGAGCGGGTTTACTAGTAGCCACTGATAAGTTCCACTATTCACCTCCTGGCTCCATCTTCAGATCCTCGTTGCCTAAGCCCAATGTATTGAACTCGTCAAAGCGAATCATATTATGCACCAAACTTGGAGGGGTTTACTAGTAACCACTGAAGAGTTCCACTATCCAACTCCTAGCTCCATCATTAGATCAACTTCAAGACACCAAATCATAGTTTTATCACCCGAACTACATATACACACATCAACATAATCTAGGGATACATTAATCCTAAATTATTTACGAATCTATAAGTTTAAAATCTGTTTAGTTTCTATAAAAAGTTTATATACAGATTGAAACCTCATTTATTTTATTCTCTAAATTTAAAAATGGGAATAAAAAACAAAAGAAACAACAAATTACGGCGGCAAAATTGTTAGTAATTCGTAACGCTAAGAAAAGTTAAAATTGTTTTATTAATATTAAGTAATGAAAAGGGATGAGATTGATTTTCTTTTTTAATTTAACGTGTCGTGTGAGCTTTAAGAGTCATGTCACGTCGTCATTTGAGTCGAGATGAAATGTTATGAGCCGTGGGCATGTTAGAAAATGGTGCTATTCAACGCATCGTTGCTGAGGCCCTATACACCAGCCAAAACGTGATATCTAGGTTGTGGTCAGTGTCTAATCGCTAGCGGTGTGATTAAGACGTGTTTATCGCACACTCGTGAGCGATCCGATACTTTGCTATAGTATATTAACTCCGGCTACCCGGCGGCGGCGGCACGCACGTGTGCGTATCGCCAATTGCCAACATTCGTGTTCTGAGGAATGATACATCTTGGGGGGACATGAATGAAGACGCAATGGAGAATGACATGGACCGACATATCCAGATCGATATGGACGGTAGAAGTAGATCTGAAGAGGACTTAACTCAAAATGTTGATCAAGAACAAATTGATGCTGAGATTGACATGATTGAGGAAGTGAATGGTGGAGACAGACAAATTAAACAGTGGAAGGTAGTGGAAGCTCGGAAAAAAAGGAAAGTCAACAAAATTGATGTCAGTTTATCATTCAAAGATAAATTACCAAAACAGTTTGCCTTGGCCAAAATGTTTAAAGCTCAAGGAATTACTGGAATTAATTACGTGAAATACATAAATCCATTTAAAGTTTTAGTTAGTTTTTCTGACGAAATATGTGCGGAGAAGTTAATGAACTGCCAGGAATTAATAAAATTAGGTTGGAAAATTTTTATGCCTTGGGAAGTTAATGTGTCCTATGGAGTAATAAAAGATATTGACATCGGATTGGCTGATACGGAACTATTAGAAAGTTTATCATGCAATGGATCCAAAATCCTTTCAGTCAAAAGATTAAACCGCAGAGATTTAGAGTCTTCAGGTTGGCAAGAGAGTGAGACAATACGAATTTGCTTTGAAGGGAAGTCCCTGCCTCAATATGTCTACATCCATAACCTGAGAATCAAAGTGGAAAGTTACATATTCCCCGTTACTCAATGTTCCAGATGTTGGCGTTATGGGCACACATCTAAATTCTGTCCGTCTAATAAGGTTATTTGTCCTAAATGTGGTAAACATCATACAAATTGTGAGACTACTTTGTATAAGTGTTCTAATTGTCACGGAAATCACATGGCTTTAATTAGAACTTGCCCAGCATATTTAAAGGAAAGGAAAATTCGGGAACTAATGTCTCAATTTAATTGCAGTTATAGGCGGGCACTGACATTATATGTTCCACCTTTTTCCCAAAGGTGTATTGAACAGAATACTTTAGACGAACGCAAGCAACCCCCGAAACGTAGTATTTCACCAATATTACCTACATCATATGCTTCAGTTGCAGCATCAAAGCTCAAACCTACACAAACAACGCAAACTAACAAGAAGAAAAAGAGAAAAAAACGGAATAAACATAAAAGTACATTAAGTAGTTCATCAACGAATGAATCATCTGAGTCTGAGACGCACACTAATATGAACAATGAGGAAGGCGGAGCCAAGGAGCCGATCGCTGCGTCGAACGACAGCGGCGAGGACACAGTCGCAGGCCCAAAGACTCACCGCGCTCAGTTCCGGGCGAACCGAGCCGATGTGAAGTCAAACTACACTAAGGACGATGCACACCCAGACCACTCTGATTCGTATGACTCGTCTCATGTTGGGTTAAATAACAATAATATCTCGTTTAAACTACTAGTTGGTAAGTTGAGTCGAGTTATATTCAATAGTAAAAATACGTGGAAGGTTAAAATAGAAAAAGCGTTTAAAATGTTTACCCAATGGTTTGTATCATTTATAGTGACAAGTTTTGTGGACTTATCTGTGTTAAAAAACATCTTTAATTTTTCTCCCGCTGCTAATGAATAGTTACAATGCCGGTAGGGACGTTAAAATTAATATATTGCAATGGAATTCACAAAGTTTACGACCTAAATTATTAGCTTTTGAAAATCTTTTATATCAAGAAAAAATTCATATAGCTGTAGTAAGTGAAACGTGGTTGGATTCGGAAAAAGCTTTAAGGGTCAAAAACTATAATGTGTACAGGGAAGATCGGAACGATAGTTATGGTGGGATTGCGATATTAACACATACATCAATTAAGTCACAGTTGTGTCAAATGAAAAATAGTAATACTGGTATTCAAGCCATAAATGTTAAGATTTTAAACTGTAAACATTTAGAGAACATTGTTGGTATATATTGTCCGCAATGGGTTCACACCAGGTTTCGAGATTGGGAGGACATATTTTCTCAATTTTCTAATAAGTGCTTATTTCTTGGAGACTATAACGCTCACCACTCCAACTGGTCACATAAAACAGACACAAGAGGTTCTCAAATCTACGATGTTTTAAATGAAAAAAATATTTGTACGCTTAACGATGGTACGTTCACTCGTATTAAGTTAGTGATGAATCATTTACAACAAAGCAGCCCCGATATTTCTATGGCCTCCTCCGATATTGCGCATATGTTTGATTGGCAGGTCATGAATGAGTTTTTGGGGAGTGATCATCTGGTAATAAGACTTTCTTTTGCCATTACATTGACCTCATCTTTTTATAAAAAAAGGAATTTTAAATCAGCCAAGTGGTCGGAATACAGTAAATATTTAGAGGAATTATTTATGGATTTCCACTATTACGAAGACCCTCAAACATCTTATGATCAATTCATTGATAAATTAATTAAGGCTGCTGACAAATACATTCCAACTGTTAAGTGTTGTTTAGACCCTACAAATAAATTCAAACCAAAACCGTACTGGAACTCTGAGCTGTCCCGTACAGTAGCTAGAAGAAGATTGGCATTGGCTCAATTTCGAAGCAATCCTACCCCCATAAATTTGGATATATTAAATGAATGCAATTCTGAAGCTCAGAGACTTATGAGGGTAGCTTCAAATAAAAACTGGCAGGAAGTTTGTGATTCACTGAGTGAGGTCTCTTCCTCTGCAGAAATGTGGAGAAAAATGAGATGGTTGAAGGGTTATAGAGGCCAGAGAACACATGTAGATGAAGATAAAGCCCAAAGATTGTTGAATTGTCTGTGTCCTGACTTTGCTCTTCCGGCCCAGCCTGTTTTTACCTCGTGCAACTTAAAATTACAGCTACCTATCCATATGCATGAACTAGAGGTATGTATAAAACCGAAAGACACTGCCCCAGGCCATGATGATATTTCCTTTTCAATGATCAAACACCTCCCACCGATAGGGAAAACCGTTCTATTAAATTTATATAATTATTTCTTATCCTCTGGATTTGTTCCTACTCAGTGGAGAGATATTAGCGTAGTTCCTATTCCCAAACAAGGCCGCGACCCAACTTTAGTGTCTTCTCTTCGACCAATTTCTCTGATTTCTTGTGTCTGTAAAATTCTTCATTTAATTCTGAATAAAAGGTTGGAATGGTTCTTTGAGAGTAATCGTATTTTTTCAGATGAGACTGTTGGCTTTAGAAAGTCTAAATCTAGCTTGGATAGTCTAACACGTCTGGTTTCCAGAGTCCAATCAGGATTTTCAAGAAATCTTAATACCGTTGCATGCTTCCTTGACGTGGACAATGCCTATAATAATGTCGACTTGAAAAAGCTTTTATTAATTTTAGATACGTTGGGAGTTGGCTCAAAAATATGTACTTATTTGTGGAATTTTTTAAGCTTAAGATTTCTTAAAATAAAACTGGATAACTTTGACGTCACAAGAAGTGCAGGTCGTGGTTTGGCTCAAGGTGACCCTTTATCTCCCTTGTTGTTCAATGTTGCGACTTATGATATTTGTAATTCAATCAATAATGCGTATGTTTCTCAATATGCAGATGATTTTGCTATTTATGTTATAGATAAAAATATTGAAACCGCTTGTAATGTTCTCCAATCGGCTATAAATATAATGGTTAAGTCATTGGAAGAATTGGGTCTAAATGTATCACCCGCTAAAAGTAACATCTGTGTTTTTAAGAAAGGTCCAAATAGATCCCGGGTCAACGTTCTGATTAATGGCGTGCAGTTACAAGAAGAAGTAAATGTGAAATATTTAGGGCTTTGGCTTGACCGGTCTTTACGGTGGGGAAAGCATATAAATGAGACAACAGACAAAACGATGAAATTTTTGAATATTTTTAAAGTGTTGGCTGGTCCAGGATGGGGAGTTCACCCTAAACATCTACGACGATTGTACATAGCAATCTTAAGAAGCCGCTTAGACTACGGTAGTTTTTTATTTGATAATAGCTGTCATTCTAAATTGTACAAGCTGGACAAATTACAAAACCAAGCTATGCGCATTATCGGGGGATACGTAAAAAGCACCCCTATCCACGTCATGGAAAGCGACCTGTGCTTGCAGCCACTATTTATTCGCAGAAAGTATCTAGCTGGTAAATTTTGGTTCAAATCCAAGTCTCTGACTGAAAATCCTACCATTTTAGTACTGAACGAATTAAGTTCCCTTGTAGATCAAAGATACTGGAGGCGAAAAAAGATTCCTGCACTTATAACGATTCACAATACGTTTAAAAACATTGTAATTCATTCTAATGAATTATTAGAAATGCACACATTAGACTATTGGATGACTTACTATAATATCACAGATATACTAAAACCACGAATAGACACCATCACCTGCTCAAAGAGATTTTGTGATACTACGACCTTACGTAATAAATGTATAAACCTCCTTGAAAGTCAATATGCAGGATACTTGAAAAATTTTACCGACGGGTCTAAGGAAGGCAATAATTTCATGGGAGTAGCTTTCTTTGACCCTCAATCTGATACCTTTATGAAATTTAATATTTCTAACAATGTTTCGATCATGTATTTAGAACTTTTAGCAATTAGTGAAGCGTTGGCATATATAGAATCCATTGAACATAAAAATTACATTATTTTAACAGACTCTAAAAGTTCAGTCCAACATTTAGCTCGATGTACCTCTGGCTTCAGAGGAACACCGATAGCTTACAAAATTATAGACTTAATTATCAGATTGAGGGCCAACTCAAAAAATGTCATCATACAGTGGATTCCCTCCCACGTGGGCTTGGTAGGTAACGAAAGAGTAGACCAATTAGCAAGATTAGCCTCAAGTGACGGCATGCCATTAGACATCCAGCCATTTTATACTGATTGTATGAGATATATACGCGAACATTGTTTTTTAAACTGGAAAGAACACTTTGATCAGAGGTCTGTGGAGAAGGGGTTGTGGTATAAAACAATACAATGTGAACCATGGAAATCGCCATGGTTCGATTCATGTTTCCTAAGCAGAACCGAAATTGTGACAGCGCTCAGACTTCGTTCTGGACATATTCCTTTAAATAAATTCGCTTACCTTATGAAAAAAGTTCCTTCCCCCGACTGTACGGAATGTGGGAAAGTGGAAGACGTTCTTCACATCATGGTGGAGTGTGCCCGGAACGAAGATCTCAGAGTTGAGATATTAATACACTTTGGTGTTGATGTTAAAGAGGTGGGAAGATGCAATAATATTTTAGCATTTCCCTTGTCTGACACAGCGAAGCTATTATATAAACTTGTGCGGATTGGTATTCGTAGAAGATAGTTATTCACTTATAAGAACTGTAAAATATTTATAAAATGGTGTGTTATATTATAAGAAAGCCTTACGGAGCGACTTAGTCTTGTTGACCAAGCTCCTTAAATAAAGATAATAAAAAAAAAAAAAAGGTTGTGGTCACGTTATCGCAGTTCTGGGGATGTGACTGAACGGCACACTGGTAGATATACTGTTACTACGCAGAGACAGGATCGATATCTCCAAATGACCGCCAGAAGACAACCCAATATCACAGCGATGCAACTAGTACAAAGGCTCCAGGAGGACCATCGGCTGCTGGTAAGCGACCAAACTGTGCGAAGGAGGTTGCATGAAGTTGGTCTTCATGCTCGAAGACCGCTCCGTGTTCCAGCATTGCGACGTGGCAATCGCGGTCGGCGGCTTTCGTGGGCTCGGGAGCATTTATGGAGTGACGAACAATGGTCTTTGGTGCTGTTCACCGATGATTCCCGGTTTGGGTTTCATTCGGATTCACGAAGAACACACGTTTGGAGATCTCCAGGGAGAGTTAGCCGTCTACGGCACCCTCAGGAGGTCCACTCATACCAAGGCGGGACAATGGTGTGGGCAGGAATTCGTTTTGTCGGACGTACCCAGCTAGTTTGGATCCAAGGCAACATGACTGCACAAAAATACCATGAGGAGGTAGTAGAGCCTGTTATTGTCCCACACAGAATCCAAATGGGCCAGGAATTTCTATTCATGCACGATAATGCTCCTTCCCATACGGAGCGTCTTGTGTCGGCCGCTCTCCGAGACCACAATATTCAAGTTTTGGATTGGCCTGCACAGTCGCCCGACTTAAATCCTATAGAGCATGCCTGGGACATGTTACAACGAAAAGCTTTGAGAGATTTCCCGCCAAATTTTACGCCCAATTTTACGAACACTTGCAATGAACATGGGACCTCATAACGCAGCAAGACATTGACAATTTAATTTTAAGTATGAACAATCGATGTCCATGTATAATTAATGTAAGAGGTGGCAACACTGATTATTAATAATTAGATTTTATAAGAGTTTTTCAATTTTAATTAATATTAATAGTTTTATAAGAAGAAAATAAGTTTTTTATCATACTAATTTTCTACGGTGATTTTAAAAATATATATTTTTATTTAAAACAAAACAATCACGAAATAGTATTTTATTATTATTAAAGACCTTAAAATAACCTATCATTCTTCCATTTACTATATCAGAAAATTCTTCATAGATTAATAGATATTTGATTAAATATCCCTAGATTTTGTTAATGTGTGTACGTACAACATTTCATTTCGATACGACAATTAAAAGTAGATTAAAGATTTGATTCTAAGATTTTATTACAATGTTAGTAACAAATGAAGCTAACAAAAGCAGATTAAAAAGATTTTCGTCTTTGTTGTGTATGCACATGTTAATTTAGCTTTTATAACAAATGAAAGTACAAATACAGACTTGCGACCCCCATAAAGGTAGGTCCTTTATGGGGGTTGGAGGGTGAAAGTTACATATTTCTTTGTAACTTTTACCCTCCAATTTTAGGCTTGGTAGTTTCGGAGATAAGAGTGGGGTATGGTAATTTATTTTCTTCAAAACTGTTTATTTTAAATTAATACACAAACATATTTGAGACTGTTGGAACCTTGTAGATTGTGGTTAGAGAAAGGTGGTGAATAAAATACCAGCGTCCAGTATGAAGTCTAATAACTGATTACATGAGTCATAAGCACAGTGACGTTTCTTACATAACTATCAGTACACACGTTATGGGTACGGCGCGGCGCGGGGAAGACGACTAGCCGCTAAGCTCTATGCGCGTGGGACCTCGCATTTAGCAAGGTTAGCATTATTGCTACCTTTATTTATTACAGAGACCCTCACAATAAGGCCTTTTATTTGATATGTCACACGGTGCAACTTGCAAAACTTTTGTTTTTATTATCTAGTTTCCCTCCAAAAGGGACAAACATAATTATAAAAAAATCGTTTATTTGCGTTACACGACCTTTTGTTATTTGTTTGGGTTACAAAAAATGATATGTACCAAATTTAAACTTAATCAGTCCAGTAGATCCGGACCAAATTGGCTGTGATAGACGGATAGACAGACATACACTAGGGATCTTATAAGGATGCCGTACGTCCTATAAGGGTTTTTTTCAGTAGGACGTACAGAACCGTAAAAAGAAAAATAAAATATTGTATTGCATTGTTTATCTTTTAATGCCTATGTCCATGTAGTTTATAGCTCTGTGCAAAAAGTGACAAATGACAAATGCATGAAGTTGACAGGCAGTGACAATGATAATGAAAGATACACAGTGTGACATTACATACTTTTAAGACTGGACTAATATTGATAAAAAAATAAATTGAAAAATCAAAAAATTAATGGGAAGACCAACATTATCTTAATGTTATTTCCATCGGGTAGTTTCACGGATGACGAGTTGGATTAAGAGTAATCCAACAAAGATCCAGCTCTGATTTTTGCTACCCTAGTACCTCTTTATATTAAGTGCAGATTTACTCAGTGGTGAATATATTTTTCCAACACACTTGCTTGTAAAAGGGCTCCTATAACACTAAGCTTTGGTTCAAAATTCAGCGCGCCACATAAATATTCTGTATAATTTGATTGATTAAGTTTTCATTCGTTAAGTAAATTGCTTTAAATAGTGGACAAACCTACTAATAAAAATAACCTACCTGTTTATATTTGTACGCCGTTAAGGCAAAACATTCCTGTGCTATAATTTTATGTAACATCTTGCATGCCATGTGTGTATACTAAGTTTTTCAAATAAACTACAGTAACTTTACTACTGGTACTGTAGTTTTGTTTCACAAAATAATTTATCTATATATCTATCATAGTCGGCCCATCATTACTTAGTTCGTTTCAATAAAAAAAACACTTTTTTTTAATTTAGATGCTAACATTTGATTGATATGAATGAACAAATAAAATGAGACTCGATTAGTTGAATGAATCCCAAGATTTGCACTAGCCCCTGAAGCCTCATGCTTCATGGTGCTACAAAGACCATTGCATATCAAGGAATAGGCCGGAGGCCACTGTAATGGTAGAGAAGACGTGCGTTTAGGATAGAACGTATTAAGGACCTACGGAGTATGCACCCTAGCGTAAGCATGGGACTAGTGGAGAGACAGGTGATATTTGTCTGTGGGAGGGCATCTTTTAACGACGTCGTAGCCGTGTTGATACAGGTCGAGCTACATTGGTAAATCTTTTAGCAGGGTTCAACTGCTGTCTCGGCTCTTTTCTATGGCACTGCTCTGCTGTGAGGTCTCGCTACTAACTGTTTCTGGTTTTGGTACAATTCATTAGCATCATTCTTGATATTCCACCGTGTCCATCCAATAACTGAATCCCTTGACAAAATATTTGAAGTCTTGAGCTATCGTTCGAGTCTCGAATGTTGTTTTTCGAAATATCCAAAAGTTGAATGGGCACTATTGGGAATCGAACCCAACAAAACACATTGCGCGTGTTCTGCACGCGCAGGCAGCGTGATCAGCGCGTCACCGTCAAGCTGAGGCGTGGCGCCGACACGGCTCGGCCCAATGACCACTCACTTCCTCGGACTCCACCGTGACGGACGATAATACTCTTAATTTAGTTAGATTATTAGCTGTTTGTCTGGTACAGTTTTATTATTGTTATAAGGCATTAAACCATTGCCTAAAATACAGTTCACTCTTTAATTACTCCCCGCGCTGACATTGGTTCTTTAAGGATTTCGTCGTCTTATTTTCAAAAGTAACGGTCTCGGAAAACAAAAACCTTCAAACTCGAAGCTCTTCAGTTGCGGTCTTCAGCGGGACAGTTGCAGCAGGAATAATCAATACCTTGTTGAAGAAACTTCGCGTAGCACTCGCACACGCCCAGAGGAATAATTTGTCCAGAGGTCGACCGGCGTTAGACTTCGGACCCGTCGAATGTTCGAGTCATCGCTTATCCAGTGGATGGTTTAGATATTTTGTGAGTATCTTCCAGTTTATTCCTTATCTATTCCTTTACTTTGTCTCATTTCATACTTTTAACTAACAACATTTAAGTGAGTAGTCAGTGATTCATATATTCACTTTAAGTCTTTTACTGACCAAACGCACAACAAAGATTTACAGTCCAATGTACCTTAAGTTTCCTCGTATTCTCTTTTTATTTAGGCCAAATTATCTGGAATGCAACTGTTTTATTATGATGCATCTATAAAAAAATGTTAATTAATTATTATACATACGTGTTAAAGTGGTAAATTTACATTTGTATTTAGCTATAATATGGGTGGCGAAATAAAAATAGCAAGTTGATTTTGCATACGAAAAATCATAAAATCGTTTAAAATCGTCCGTTGTGACTTGTGACAGCAAAATAAATTACTTACCTACTTGATATATCCCAAAGGTATCAGCCACACGTTCTATACAAAAAACAGGTTATTTATTTCGTATTAAACATAAAGAGCTTTTAAGTAGTAACCTCATCGAATTCTAATAAAGAAGGTAAATGACATAATAATAATATAAAAACTCCACCGTAAAACGAAAGAGGAAATGGTTCTCGATGAAAACCTTATTCATTTTACTGACATTCTATAATATAATACCAAAATTAAATTAGCTAGCGAAACTCCACTGATATCAATACCTAATATAAATGTAATACGATAAAACAAAATCGATTTTCTAAATTCATAGCTACAAGTAAATTTTCGTGATTAGATTTAGTCTAAAAGCTTTATCTAACATCGCAGGCTGCCAGCAAAAACGATCCGATTTGCACGGGTTATTAACTTCGCTTGAGAACGGTTCCATTGGAATAGGGATCAATTCTGTGAACGTTAAGTTAGCTGACGAAGGCAGTTTTTGTAACAATGCTTTTTTTAAGTATAGTCAGCGTCAGCAGCAGACTGCCTCGTTGGTCTCGTAGTCGCAAGCGCTAATGGCAAAGTGTTTTCCAACTGGAATTTGTCAATAGAGTAGAGGGCGTGTCAGACTTTTACTGTCTAAAACCCACCCGTGTTCCGTCAGTTGCCTATGCCAGGGCCATGGTTTTTCCTTTCTAATTTCCCGCGACCCTGAGGCGTCGGCCCCATCGGACCCCGTCATTTTGTGCTGACATCTCTTTGAGGCGCGCGTGGAACACGACGCGCCGTCGACCCGGGCCTGGTCCTTACCGGACAGCGAACTACCCATTGCTCGCCGTCCGCAAGCCCGCGCCTACGGTGGCCGGAAATCTGCAGGCGACTTTCGACGCCCAGGGCGTCTCCTGCGGCGACTAGTGGGGGCGTGAGGGCGCAAGGCTCTCTCCCTCACGCGCTCCGCCGCCTCCTTCGCGAGCATTACTGCTACGCAGAAGGAGGTGACGGCTTTCCATTCTCTCTCGCTCCGAACCATGGCCTGGACCAGGGCTGGACGGCAGAGATCGCCGCCGCCGATCGCCTCCGCGAGGACACAGCGGTGCTCCGCCCAATCTGTGCAGACCTCTACCATATGCTCCACCGTGTCCTCCGGGCGATCCACACAGTAGTGACACCCGGGCGTTGTCTCCCGCCTTATACGAAACAGGAACCTCCCGAAACAACCGTGTCCGGTGAAGACCTTTATTTTATTTTTTTGTTCTAGGGTGGAAAATCCTCATGGATGTCCAGCGCCCTGGGGTGGGTGGAGGGGTCTATCAGACTCTTACTGACTAAAACCCACCCCGGTGCTCCATCTCACACCTACATCTGGGTCGCGGGAACATACGATTCGTCCGCAACCCTAACTGGTGGCGGCCCGCCTCGGCCGCCACCAGTTAGGGTTGCGGTCGGTGTCCTCGTGTTGGGGGGGGGAGTGAGGTGTTTGGCTCCCCCTGCAACGTCTATGAGGGCGCGCGTGAAACACAACGCGCCGGCATCTCGGGTCCTGGTGTATGGGGGGTGGCGGACGTCCCCGAGTCCACCGCCCCTGGACCCAGAGTCAGCTAAATGGCCCCGTCGCCTACCATTTTTCGGCAGCAGAGGATAGGGAGAGCGGCCAACAACATACCGACAATCCTCTTCTCCTGCGGTCCCCCCGCATCCGCCAAACAACGTACAAGCGGCAAAAAATACGGGTATTGCCCCTCTGATCATTTTATACAGTTTGTTGACTGCATTAAAATGAGGAAGTCTCTGCTTGCAAAAAAAACAGTCACCCGCGACTATTTCACAAAAAAACAATATCGGAAAGAAAATACGATAAAAATATAATACTCTTTCATTTGTAAGCCACAAACAATTCAGATATAAATGATGAAGATTGTCACTCCATGAAAATCTTCATCATTTACTCGTACATCTGAAATCCTAAAATATTGCTTTTAGGATTTCAGATATAAATGATGAAGATTGATAACATACAAGTTTTGGTTTAATTTAAGGGAGAAGGAACTTTTGTTCCTGGGGTTTCTGAAAAACAAAAGCATTTCGACAAACTTATTTATTTTATTTTATTATTGTTACGTACCGTTCTCTATATGGTAGGTTGTACCTACTGCATTAAATCTGAGGGATTTATAGGATAGTTTATTTTTACCCCACTTCGAGTAATTATGCGTAAGTTTATGTGTAAATAAGGGTTTGATTTGATAAAATGAATCGGCCTTCTCCATGTTCATTATCTGAGCAATCCCATTGGTGTGGTTTATCGCGACACTAACTGTTCTTAATGCGAAACGTGCACAGCGCACTATAAACATTTTCTAAAACAAAAAGGTCCTTCGGTGTATTCGTGTTTATCATCCCCTCAAGATATGAACAATTATAGGAACACAGCGCCTATGGAATACATGTGTAGTGAAGTGTAGCAGGGCTCAAGACATCTGGACGCGCTGCGAAGCCATTCACCAGCGCTAAGCAGTGTGCAGGAGTCTGCGGTAAGCTTTTTCGAATCCTCACCTTTTCTACTACACATAATTGTTTGGTCCTTCGAGCCAGATATATATTTCTACTCTAAGTACTTGTTGTGGGGTTGTTTTTCCTAGTTTCTAAGTTCTTAACTTCGTAGTTCATTTTGCGTCGCTACGCGTCCAAAATGGCGGAGCAAATTGAACAAGATATTTTCAACCGCGAGATCATTAATGATGATCTCCAACGTACACTACAGTTCAAACATTCGGACGAACAACAGTTTAGATCACGCTCAAAAGAGTTAATTTTGCAACAAAGAAAGTTCTTCAAACTTCAGGCAAAAATAGAAGAAGTCTTGATCAAGACCCAAACTTTCGACAAAGAGGAACAAATACAGATTCGCAACAATTTCAATTATTGTTATTACGAACCTCGAATCGAAGAATCTCGTCTAGTACGTCGAATAATAATTCAGTAAGACATATTCCATTTAATCCTAAAAATACTGGGTGTGCAAGTAGATTACCTATTCTTCCAATGTCTAAGGTAGGCATTAGAAGAATAGGTAATCTAGGCTCATGGAAGACCACGGATTGAGCCCCATTTCACGAATTGTTTCGTTAATTGGTACACGGCCAAAATTCTTACACGGAGACAGAGAAGTTTCGTTATCTGTTGTTATCATTAAAAATAAACCATATAACCTTTTTAGGTCTATACCAATTACTGACGACAATTATAGTGTTGCGTGGGATATTTTGGTTTCTCGGTATGACAACAAACGGGCTGTCGCCATGAAACACCTCGAAATTTTTTAGAAATTTAACCTAATACCGAGAAAATGACTCAAAGTATGAGAAATTTACTCAATGTTATCAAGAAAACATCAAGGCATTACAGGCGACGCAGTTTCCGATGGATCAATGGAGTTTCATATTAACGAAGATTTTACTTCGTAAAATTTCGTCTAGTGTCCGAAAACGTTTCGAATTTTCATTATGGAAACCATCGGATATACCGGACATCAAAACATTGATACATTACTTGAAACGCAAGTTAGCCGCAAACGAATTCTCTTCTTACCCAGAAAATAAAAATCTTGAAAAGGTAGGTACGTTACCGACTTCGGCGACGACGTCGCTCGCAGCTCACGTCATCAGTCAGCGAAGGCACACGACGCGCGCTCGCAGCTCACGTCATCAGTCCATCGAATTCAATTAATACGGAAAAGTCCAACAACAAAAAAAAATAAAAATTGTTTAAGTTGTGATGCTCAGCATACGCTGACGAAATGTTCAAAATTCCTTAATTTATTTACCCGTGATAGGTATTCTTTTATTCAAAACAAAAACGTTTGTTTCAATTGTATACATGTCGGTCATGATTTAAAACAATGGAAATCCAACATTGTTTGTCGTTCATGTCATAAACGACATCATTCATTAATTCATTTCGAGAAGTCTCACTGCTTATCAGTTATTAACGAAGTAGGTAGTAATGGTAATTTTATTTTATGTTTATTTATCTTGACAACATAGGTCCAATGGTTAGTACAAAAACAACTTATCAACTAAGGGTTAGTATTCATTAAGTGCACATTATTATTTATCCCTGCCGCACGAACAACCGGACAGAGTGTCTTAATAATGGTGCATCGTGCTGTTCAGCCAGGGTTTTCAAAATACTGTTGCTGCTAGCCCTCATTCTGCTTATCAAGGATGCGGCTTTCTTCCTCATGATGGCATAAAAGTCGTCTGTTCGTGCTACAGCAAACATACTAGACGCACTACAGAACCGGGGCAACCTCAACAGCACTCTGAAGCCATTATTATATTGCACCCGCAGAGCATCTAGAGCCCTCCGCGTACCGTTGACCCACAAACTGCCCGTGTAGAACCCTTGACAATAAGATTTAAATAAAGTTATTTTGACCTCGTTACTACAACGAGCAAATCTATGAGCCAACATGTTGCATCTGGCTGCTAGTGCCCTGCGCTCACGATCCATATCTACCTGATCCTTGAGATCCTCGGTGACATAATGACCCAGGTATTTAAATTGGGCGACCCTTTCCAGTTTACGTCCATTGAGGGATATTGAGGGCTCGTAATTTAGATGTTTACCGGGAGCAGCAAAAATCAGGTATTCACTTTTATTTTCATTATAAATCAGTCCATGGGTTGCCGCAAACCTTTCACAGACGTTCAGCATCTCTCTGATTGAGCCAGCCGTTGGACCCAGCAGCACCATGTCATCAGCGTAACTTAAATTGTTGACGCTCGCTCCACCTATTTTGCACCCAACTGGTCTGCTGCTGAGTTCAACGATCAACTCATTTAAATACAGGTTGAAGAGCTTAGGTGAGGTTATCCCCCCCTGTCTCACCCCACATTCCAACCTGTACGCTTCCGATAGCACGTCTCCCCAACGAACTTGGTTTAATTGGTTAGAGTACCAGTACTGGAACAAACCCGTCACCTCAGGTGGTACACCTGCCCCCCCGAGCCTATCCCAAAGGACATCATATGACACCAGGTCAAATGCCTTTGAGAGATCAAGGAAGCAGGCATACACTGGAGTCCTTCTATCCTTATAGTATTGGACGGTCTGCTTTAGGCAAAGGATAGCACTCTCAGTGGAAAGTCCAGGCCGAAACCCAAACTGTGCGTCATGTAAAGTTATCCATTTGTCAAGTTCCTTGTCCAGCAGACCGTCCAACACCTTAGCAATAACAGTTGCCAAGGATATCGGTCTGTAATTCGCCCTGTCAGATACATCCCCAGTCTTGTTTTTCACGATTGGTACCACTATTGTTTTCAGCATCTCGGGTGGAAGGTATGAGTGGCTGATGCACATCGAGAAAAACAGCGCCAGCACCCTAGACAGATGTACCCCAGCACACCTAAGGTGTTCAATGCTGAGACCGTCGTGACCCGGAGACTTTCCCTTCGCAATTCTTTTAATCAACTCGGCTACTTGCTTGGCAGAGAAACGGATCGGTTCATAATCACAACGAGTCTCATCATCGATCACCCCCCGTGCCGGCCCAAGAGGAGATGATACCATAAATCGATCCTTGAACATGCGGGCTATGTCCTCCGGCGACCCACATTCCCCCACACTCACAGGGCGGCCCGGTCCAAACTTCAGCTTATTGGTCGACTTCCAGAACTCAGGAAAATTCTTAGTCGCTCGGTGAGACGCTATTATGTCCATCTTAATCTGATCCTGGTGATTTTGGCACCATTTAAGCCTACCCCTAAAGATTTTCTGACTCCGTCGCATGTCTTCCCAAATGTTACCAGATTTTGGCTTATTATAGAATAGCCACGTTTGATACTTGGACCGAGCCTCCCCATAACGAAACGACAGAGACAGCGGTTCCCAGTACTTCGCACGCTGCCGCATTGACTGCGGTAAATCACGCGTCACGCGAGAGCACAAGCGATTCACGATCCATAGCTCCGTCGGTTACTGCGAGCACAGTGCTATTATGTACGGCACTCATCAATGTTCATGGCGGCCCGCAAAAACACACAGTTCGGTGTATTATTGATATAGGGAGTCAAGCGACTTTTACTACCGAGGCTTGTGTGCAGCAGTTAGGTTTACACCGCCGGCAGGCGCATGTTACCATGTTCGGTATCGCCACGACCGAGATCGAAGCTGTTTACCTCAAGGGCGTAGTATCATGTCATATCACTCCTACGCACGGGGATCAACTTCTATTTCAGTTGATGCATGAATTTTGTCTAATCTTATTTCACGAATGCCATGTGTGCCGTTGCCTTATAAGGGATGAACACACATACAGAATTTAACTGTAGCTGTTACTAAGTTTTATCGTCCACAATCAGTGGAAATGCTTCTAGGTACGGATATACTATCCCAAGTTATATTAGGTGACGTGATCAAGGGTCTCCCCGGCTCACCGATGGCTATGAATAGTATCTTTGGTTATTTATTGATGGGTGATGTTTCTTGCAACCAAAATACACCGACTTCACTTCAAGTATGTGTCAGTAGTTTAAGCTCATCATACGATGACGGCATCATTCTCAGACGATTCTGGGAATTGGAATCGCTTCTGAAAAAGAGAATCCTAAGTCCTGACGAAGTGTGAATCTATTTTCTTTAATTCGCATACTCGCGATGCAACTGGGCGATATGTCGTTCCACTTCCTTTCGAACTTGATGCAAATCACGAGATACGGCGGTCTCCAGGTTTAGAAAGTTAGAATATAAGCTAGAACGTAATCCTCAGCTAAAGGTAGACTATCATGCGTACCTCCAGGAGTACTTGGAACTCGGTCACATGGCGCCAGTTGATAGACTTACTTCTATAGCTAATAGCTATTACATTCCGCACCACTGCGTGGTCAAAGAGTCCAGCGAAACTACACGCGTTGTCTTTGACACCGGGTGTAATAGTCGAATGGAATATCACATAACGATGTTCTACTGACTGGTCCGAAATTGCACCAGGAAATAGTAGATGTTTTATTAGGTTTTCGTATCCATGCTGTTGCTGTCACTGCAGACATCAAGCAGATGTACAGAAACATTAAATTACAACAATCCGATTGGGAATTTCAATGCATTGTGTGGCGTAAATCACCAACTGAACCGTTTCTTGTTTATCGATTGTGAACCACTTTCACCTTTGGTGTCAGCTCATCACCGTACTTAGCCCTTCGTACTATTTAACAGTTGGCTCGTGATGAGGCCGCTAACTTCTCGCTGGGTTCTAAGATTCTTCAGGACCAGGTGTTCGTTGATGACATCGTCACAGGAGCAGGCGACGTGAAGCATGCACTGGTTTTACAACGTGAGTTAAAAGGTATTTGTTCGTCAGCCGGTTTCCAGCTACCTAAGTGGCAGAGCAATTCTCCAGAGTTTCTCGCTGCTTTACAAACGTCAGGTATTCAGGGCGAACGGCTTGATAACGTTTCTTTCGCTTTGATGGAAAAAGACAAACAAATAAAGGACTTCAGTGGAATCCTAAATCTGATACTTTCACTTTTTGTGTTCAAGCAACTACTTATAAAATTACAAAACGGTCCATCCTCTCACAAATAGCCAAAATTTATGACCCTATGGGATGATTATATCCTGTAACTATTTATGCGAAACATCTCATTCAGTTGTTATGGATTTCAGGGGTCGACTGGGATGGGGCTTACGCCCGTATTTCCGATAATAATGAAAACGTAAAAACATTCCTTCTTCTCGCTAAAATGCGTGTAGCACCTATAATACCGGTTCTTACGATACCGCACCTTGAGTGGTGAGAAGCTGTTTTGTTATCCTCGTTAATTGATAAAATTAAAAGTGTGTATGATCCCCACCGAAACTGTGAACATGTTTATGCGTGGACTGATTCTTCCATCGTGTTAGCGTGGCTTCGTTCTCCACCACACGAGTGGAAAACATTCGTTTCGAATCGCACTAGTGAAATCTTATCCCGGCTTCCTGCCAATTGTTGGAGACATGTTTCATAAGCTCAAAATCCAGCGGATGCACCTTCACGAGGAATGTTACCTACAAATTTTATACAAAATGAGATGTGGCTCCATGAGCCCTGGTGGCTCGCGCGCGATTCCCTTTTTTGGCCTAGTCCCAAGACGATACCAGAAGTCAATGTAGACACACGGAATCTACCGTTGCCAATTGTTTCAACCTCGTCCACCTCAGCCCCACCTGACGTGGTCGAGTATATTACAAGATTTTCTACTCTAGACCGACTTGTTAGAATAACAGCATTGCTATTTCGATTCTATAGTAAATGTAAAAAAGGTTGAATATTCTTATCTAAAATACATAACCGTGTCAGAGTTTAATTTTAGTTTAAATAGACTTATCCATTTAGTTCAACATTCCTGTTTTTCTGAAGACATTAAAAATTTTCAAATAGAAAGTATTCATCAATTTAATTACGACGACTCAACCCTTTAATTGAAAACAAAAAAAATCTGCGTGTCGGCGGGCGGATTCACAAATCACTTTTACCGTTTGTTTCCAAACACCAATTGATTCTGCCTAAGAAACATCATCTTACAAATTTAATCTATGATTATACACATATCACGCACCTACATGCTGGTCCACAATCCGTACAATACATTTTACTTCAGAAATATTGGATAATGTCTAGTCGTGACGCTATACGTGCACGCATACATCGCTGCGTTCGCTGTTTTCGAGCTCGTCCCGTAAAGACGCAGCCATGTATGGGTGCGCTACCGGCCGTCAGAGCGCGCCCCGAACGGCCATTTCCGGGTCCGTTCCTGCCGGGTCCGTTTTATGTTCGAGCAAATAAAGTTCGAAATTGTTAAATGTTATGTAGCTGTTTTTGTGTGTATGTCCGTCAAGGCCATACACCTCGAACTCGTATCCGAGTTGTCAACTGATGCATTTTTGGCAACCTTGCGACGCTTCACGTGCCGTAGAGGTTTATGCACCCACATTTACTCTGATTGTGGTAGGGGTAACTTTGTTGGTTGAAATAATTATCTACAAGATTTGTATATTTTTTTGCTAAATGATTCTGTTCAAGCCACTCTTAATCGAAAAGTTTTAGAACAGGGCATCACTTGGCATTTTCAGCCTCCTCATGCCTCACATTTTGGTGGCCTATTCAAATCCAGTGTTAAAAGTTTCAAACATCATTTACATCGAGTCCTCGGTACACAAACTCAAACTTATGATGAAATGCATAACCTTCTTTGTCAAATTTAAGCGGTACTCAATTCACGTCCACTTTGTTTATTAATTGCCGAGTAATAGTAGGAGGTCCCCGTTGATGACCTTACCTGATATTACATTAGTCGAGTATGTTGCAAATAGACTCACTAGATGGCGTAGGGTGCAATAAATGTGTGCAATACTCTTGGAAACGTTGGTGTCGTGAATATTTACACGAAATTCAACAACGTTACCACCGTTACAGTGGAGACTGGCTCGGGTCCATGCTCTGTATCCAGATTCCGACAATGTTACTCGTGTTGTAACTTTACAAATGGGTAAAACTTTTGTGAAACGCTCAGTAGTAAAAATATATCCTTTGCCCTTAGAATTATTATTTTGTAAGTTTTAGTTGATATTGTTGCGAATCTACAATATCAACTTTAAAGTAACTTTATGGTGCAGGTGGTACCGTCAGTAGAGTCTGGAGTACAGGTAGATGCTGCGAACTTTGATTTTAAAAAGGCCTTCGATACGGTTGATAACGACGTCTTATTAAAGAAGCTTGCGAAAATAGGATGTACACTGCCTCTGCTGCAGTGTTTCGCTAGCTATATGAAGGATGGTCAGCAATATGTAGATTACAATGGCTGTGAATCTCGCCCGTATTACACTAGGTCCGGAGTAAGCCAGTGCAGCAATGTAGGACCGCTCGAGTATTATAATGATAAATGACTTACCGGAGGTTCGTCAGACATGGGACTTGTTTATTGTTTGCAGATGATCTGAAATTGCTGCTCGAGGTTAGGGATCACTCGGATTGTGAACGCCTGCAGGACGACATCAACCGAGTGGTAGAGTGGAGCATCGTCAACAAACTTCATTTTAATGTAGCCAAATGCTCGGTGATGTCTTTCACTCGCGCTCGGACTCCTTTGTGTCATCAATACAAGGTAGAGGATGAGCCGATGCAACGAGTGTCGCAGGTACGAGACTTAGGGGTAATCTTCACTCAGGAACTAACCTTCCGTGAGCATATCAATAAGATATGTAAGAAAGCATACCCAAACCTAGGTTTCGTACTCAGGCAGACTCAGGGGTTTACCAACATCACGACCCTCAAGGTGTTGTATGATGCGCCAGTCAGAAGTCACCTTGAACATAGTGCAGTCATATGGGCTCCTCATGAGGCGAAATATAGTGTCATGTTGGAACGTGTCCAAAATAAGTTCACTAGACACTTGTATTTCAAGCTGTATGGGGTATATCCATTCTACCCATTGATGTACCCTACATTATTTGTACTGGGTATGGTTATCATTCCTCTTTCAAATGAAACATTCTGATTTCTTTGATTCAAGTTTAAAGTAACTACATTATTTTAAGGAGAGCGGCATTTTACGTACCGTTCTTTAAATGGCGGGTTGTACCATCTGCATTCAATCTTAGATATTTTGAGGATAGTTTATTTTCACCCCACTTCGACTTATTAAGCTTAAATGTGTAGTAAATAAGGGTTTGATTTGATTAAGTGAATCATTCTTCATGTTCATTGGCTGAACAATCCGATTGGTCTACGCATGAGCACAGTAGCGCCATTTGTGGTTCCGTGTTTGGTTTTTCGCGACACTAACTGAAACTAACGTGCACAGCGCACTATGAACGTTTTCTAAAATAAAAAGGTCCTTCGGTGTATTCGTGTCCTTCAATATACGAGCAATTATACGAACACAGTGTCTATGGAATACATGTGTAGTGAAGTGTAGCAGGGCTCAATACATCTGAACGCGCCGCGAAGCCATTCACCAGCGCTAAGCAGTGTGCAGGAGTCTGCGGTAAGCTGTTTCGAATCCTCACCCTGTCTACTACACAATTATAGTAATTAACCATTTATTTACACATATAAATAGACAAAAAGAATAAAGAGAACAGAAAAGTACGTACAAAGGTAATGCTTATTTCTAAAGAAATCTCTTCCAGCAAACCTGCAATAGGAGAGTATATGATAGATGTAGATAACGTGTGTAAGAGTAAAAGAGAAAACAAAATATATAAAAACGTAACAATATACTAATTTAAAATGAACATACAATGTCAAAATATACTTACATACATACATAATTCTAAAATAAATTTCACTAAATATATATGAATTTAAAGTGATAAAAGTAAGTAAATATATTTATATTATACAAATGCAACTATGACACAGTGGAAAGATAGTGTTCTTTCACTATCCTCTTAAACACAGCAACAGTTTGACAGTTCCTAATGTCAGGCGAAAGTGAATTCCTTAACCGAACCGCGTGCACAGAGAAAGAATAGGAGTAGAAGTCGGTTGAGTGGGGAGGGGATTTTAGGAGATTTCTAAGGTGCAACCTGCAAGGCGCATCAAAGGGACGGGCGTAGGAGAAGCGTTCTCGCAGGTAGAATGGCGTTAAAGGGTTGTGGAGTATGTTAAATAGCAGACACAATATTTGAGAGTTCCTGCGAAGTCGAATAGGGAGCCACTTGAGTATCTGTTTTGAAACTACAGAACGCCACCTTACATATTACGAACCTTGCATATTCCCATAAACTCATATCCTTTTTTATAAACAATATTGTACATACATGTATATAAACATCGAGGGGAAGGAATCATAGGGCATTACCCCAAGAGACGTGGCGCCAGCGGCGGCGTGCTGTGTGCTGTGCCCGCTGAACGCCTCCACGTCCACGCCGCTCTCACCCAATATCTGCTTATTGACTGAGCTGTTGCGCTCTTGTAGGGGCGCTTCAGTGTCTAAGAGATTGGATTGATTCAATTATTATGTACGAAATACTGTCACCACAATTTGAACGATACCATAATTATGATGTTAGTTAAGGCATATCCAAATTGTATCGGAAATTATTATATTCATTTATTCTGGATACCAGGCTTGAGATCGCTAAAATGAAAGACTAGAATACCAGTGGCACTTTCCTGTATAATTTTGTGAAGACAATATGATAAGAATATGTGGAAAAGGGGGTAACAGGTTTGCTGTAAAGGCATGTATGGAAATAGCGTCAGGATCCCTTCTCCATGATATATATTCTTGACATTTGGCATTGGCCCGAGAGGCAAATAGGTCGATCTCGGGTATACCAAAAGTTTTTGAAATTCGTTTGAAGGCTAAATCGGATAGTTCGCAGTAGTGTCGGGATTTAGCCTTCGAGATTCTTCGTCTGCTTCGTAATTTGCCTTGGTATTAATGTAAGATGCAAATAACCAGATGTTTCTCTCTTCAGACTGTTGCCAAATTTGTCTAGAAAGATTATTCAAATGGGGGAATAGGATCCCACCCATCCGATTCACGTGGCTGTTGTGTTATCAACACGCAGTAAAACAGAACAATCAAATTTTAAGAGGCTAATAAAACAGCTAACAACTTTAAGTAGTTAATGTGTTGTTCAAGTTCACTATTTTTCCAAGCTCCATACAATTTTTCCAGCCCGCTCGTTGTTACACACAGCTCCCCAGTCGGTACGTGAGGCGTCCGTATAAACCTCTAATTCGTTAAGTGTTTTTATAGTCTCTGTGGGTACTTACATTTACATGATGCACATTTAAATTCGGTTTCAGGGCGGGACTGTCCACGGAGAGTGCTATTTTATGCCTTAAGCATACTGTCAGGTATTATACGGAGAGAAAGACACCGATATATGCCTGTTTCCTCGATTTGTCAAAAGCTTTTGACACAGTTCAGTTACCTATGACTTTGGCGAAAGCTAGAGGGCACAGGTATGCCAACGGAATATACCAGTATTCTTAAATTCTGGTATAAAAACCAAACTGACCAGGTGAGATGGGTGGATACACTATCTGACGAATATAAGTTGGAATACGGTGTATAGCAGGGTGGCCTCACATCTACCGGCCTCTCTAACCTATATGTCAAGTAGTTGATCGAGGAGCTCAGTTACAACATAAGCTATGCTGATTATATGGTTCTGCTGGCCTTCTCGGTCAACGCCCTGAGGACATTGGTTCAAATTTGTGAATGCTACGCGTCCGAGCATGGTCTCAGGTACAACTTACAGAAAAGTGAGGTAATGATTTTTAGGGCTGGAAAACAGAGACCTAGTACAGTGCCTCCGATCATGGTCGATGGGACTGCGTTGAAAGTGGTGCAGAAATTTAACTATGTGGGTCATCTGGTCACGGAGGACTTAAAAGATGACACAGATATCGAGAGGGAACGCAGGACGTTGGCAAGGAGCAATATGCTGGCCCGTAAGTTCGCTCGATGCACAAAAGAAGTGAAAATAGCACTTTATATATTGCCAATCTTTTTACTCGAGCAGCCTGTGGGTTCGGTATACGCAACGAGCCTACAACGTCCTTCGTATCCAGTATAATAATGCTTTCAGAATGCTGTTGGGGTTGCCACGGCATTGTAGTGCGTCGCAAAGGTTCGCAAATGCGCGAGTTGATGGTTTCCACGCCATAGTGCATAAGAAAGTGGCATCGCTATTCCTGAGACTGCGCGGTAGCACCAACAGCATTTTGCAAATGATTGCATCCCGACATGACTGTCCCATACAGGCACACTGTGTGGGAAGGGACAGGGAAAGGGAAATTGTAAATATAATTGTTTTATTTTTTTTATTTTTATTTATTTATTTATTTTATTATTTATGTACACACAGTAAAATACAGAGGGACACGTCATAGTTAGAATTTGAGTACAAAGGTACTGCTTATTTCTTAAGAAATTTCTTCCAGCAGACCTGCGAAAGGAGAATTGAAAAAGAAATGTAGACAATAGTGTGTGAAAACAAGAAGAGAAAAACATGAACAATGTGAAGTCTAAAACTAAAATAACGCAAATATATATATATATATAAAACATATGTATTATTTACATATACATAAATAAATACTCACAGTTAAGAGGAAAGGTAATGCTCTTTTAATCGACATTTGAATAGGGAAATAGTTTTTAAATCACGAATGCTAGGCGGAAGTGAGTTCCACAATCTTACAGCATGGACAGAGAAGGAATAAGAATAGTAGCTTGTTTTATGAGGATGAGATTTAAGGAGGGATCTAAGGTGCGATCTACACGGTGCGTCGCTAGAGCGAGCGTAAGAAAAACGCTCACGCAGGTAGGAAGGATAAGACGGGTTGTGTAAGATATTGAAGAGGAGACATAAAATCCGAGTGTTCCTTCGAAGACGGATTGGGAGCCACTTGAGTTCCTTGCGAAGGTGAGAAACATGGTCATACTTTCGAAGACCGAAAACAAAGCGAATGCACAGGTTTTGCAAGCGCTCAAGCTTGTTTAATAGCTCCTCAGTAGCATCCAGGTAGCAGGCGTCTGCATAATCTATAATCGGCTGAATAAGTGTTTGTGCCAAAGTAATTTTAGTTTTCAAGGGAAGAAGACTTTGAAGACATTTCAGCGAATGAAACCGCGGTACAAGCGTCGACCATTGATCTACCGCGGTCCAATCATGGTGTTGAAGAAGATAATAGGGTTACCACAGTACGTAGCCAATGCAACGACCGATTGAGGAGCGCACTGGAGGATGCGTTTCGCGAGAATAGATCCACTCAGACCGAACTTAGACCGCGATTACCACGCCTACCTATGCACAAAAAAAATAGGGCGCTCGTGTGTGCCATGGACTCGCAACTTAAGAATGTGTTCGAGAGCAGCGAGGATTCCGATCTCTCGGATCACGAGTGATGCGCTTTGTAAGGCGGGCATTTTCGGGGACTGAAATAAGCCCTCGAGAATACAGGTCCCGTGTCACAGAGCGCATCGACTTCCTGAAGCAGAAAGTTTGTGCATGGGTGAGCCGTATTCGGCGGTATAAGCGGCGGGTTGATCAATACTCGCAGAATCGAATGTTCCAGAGCGATGCAAGGTGGTAACAAAATTTGACGGACGTGTGCCGGCCGGATGATGCCGCCACAAGTGCATTCTGGCGCAGAATCTGGTCAGTACCCGTCTGTCACACTGAGGCTGACTGGATACAGGATGTCGAGCGAGTGTGTGAAACTATACCAGAAATAGAAACAGTCTTAATTACGCCATCAGACGTTGCCAGATGGATTGCACAACTTTTGGTTGAAATGGCTTATTAGTTTGCATACTTGCCTGGCATATCAGTTCCAGTCATCCTTAGAGTCTGGGTCGCTACCGCAGTTTCTATCAACAGGCGTTACCCACCTGCTCCATAAGTCAGGTAGTCCCATGGAACCCAAGAATTATAGACCGATCACGTGTTCGCCGACGGTCTATAAACTTCTTACATCCGTTTTGAGAGCGAAAATTAATACACACACATTGACAGTAACTCGATTATGCCTGCCTCTCAAAATGGATGTAGGAACGGGTCTCGAGGTAATAAGAAGCTACTCCTCATCGACATGGCCATTAGCCAACAGGTTCGTCGGTCCCGCAAGGATCTGTCGACATGCTGGATAGATTATAAGAATGCCTACGACTTGGTGCCACATAAATGGCTTGTGAGGGTGCTGGAGTTGTACAAGATAGATGCAACTCTGCGCACCTCCTTGATGTCATGTATGGGGCGATGGAGGACGGTCCTTCGCTATCCAGGATGTCGGAATATCCTGAGGAAGAGAATAGCGAGCCGATAAGGATCGAGCGAGGCATATTTGAGAGCGATAGTTTGAGCCCGCTTTGGTTCTGCTTAGCCTTGAATCCTCTGAGAAAACTGCTGGATGATTCAGGTCTAGGCTATCGGCTGAGGAGAGGTGGTCAGGTTATATCTCACCTTCTGTACATGGATGATCTAAAACTTATTGCCCCCAACAATTTGCAACTAATGGAGCTACTAAAAGTAACTGAAACTTTCAGTAGCGCCATCAGAATGGAATTTGGTGTGGACAAATGTGCGGTCATGCATGTAAAGCGAGGGTAGGTTGTGGAATGCGTGGGAACCCAACTCTCGGATTCCATAAACCTCAGAGCCCTCTCCGCATCCGAAACCTATAAGCATTTGGGTATGTCGGAAGCGTTGGGCATCAATGGTACTGACATGAAGCAATCGTTGAAGGAGCGCTTCTTTGGCCGCCTGAAGAAAGTGTTCAATAGTCTTCTGTCCGGCGGAAACAAGGTGCGCGCCTACAACGGTTGGGTCATGCCAGTTTTGATGCACTCTTTCGGCATCCTCAAATGGACTCAGACTGAACTCGACACTCTGGATAGGAGGTTCCGTACACTGCTGACTGCAAACCGAATGCTACAACCATGGTCATCGGTAATGAGACTGTATATCCCGCGAAAGTGTGGAGGTCGAGGCTTTTTAAACACTAAGACCCTACACAATCGCGAGATATGCAGTCTCAGGGAATATTTCCTAGAAGCCGACGTGGGGATGCATCGTGATGTGGTCGCGGTGGACAAGGGCCTCACCCCGCTCTGCTTGGCTAAAGAGAACTGGCGCAAACCTGTAGTACTTGACACTAATGATCACATGGAAGTATGGCAGAGTAAGGAGCTTCACGGACGCTTTTTCCGGGCCCTACATGGACCCGATGTACCTCTTTGGAGAAACCGAAGGTTTTTTCTGTGCAATTATGGAAGAAGTTATGATGACGAACAATTACCGGAGATTTATTGTGAAATACGGCACGGTTGACATCTGTCGGGCATGTCACCGTCCGGGGGAATCAATAAGACACATTATCTGCGGCTGTTCTCGTCTAGCTAACGAAGAGTACTTGCATAGACACAACCTTTTAACCAGGATTATCCATCAGCAACTTGCTCTGAAATACAACCTTGTGGAATCGGAAATGCCGTGCCACAGGTACGTGCCCGACCCAGTTCTCGAAAATGGAAATATCACATTGTACTGGGATCTATCCATCATCACTGACAGGAATATTGTTGCCAATAAGCCTGATATAGGTGGTGGATTGAGTAGAGCGGCGCACAATGATTGTTGACATAACTGTCCCGCATGACGGTAACCTCATGAAAGCCGAAAAAGATAAAGAAATCAAGTATCTTGATTTGGCTTTCGAGGTTGTCGACATGTGGGATGTGGACTCAGCAATCATTGTGCGGATAGTCGTGACAGCCAATGGCTTAATAGCCAAGAGCCTCGACAAACACCTGAGGAGGCTCTCGTTGGACAGCTGGATAGGGCTTGATTCAGAAAGCGGTACTTCTGGACAGGGCTAGCATTGTCAGGAGGTTCCTTTCTCTGGAGCCCTGACAGCCGGTAGCTTGGACCCTGTTCCCGATACCGGTGGGATACAATTTTTTATTTTTTTAGATTTTCAAAAATATTTAAAAATGTAAGCTTTAAGGTTTTAAATGTAATAAAGGAGATACACATGCATATAGGACAAATCCAGTGAGCTGGTCCTGCCAAGGACACAGTGGCAAAGATAGCCGAAGAGTTCCGCAGTTTCCGGGAGCTCATATTTTCTATGTTTGGCCTGCTCCGAAGTCAAATCAGTGAGTGTGCGAAACAAATTGATGGCCTAGAGACCAGGCACCGGCGGAAAGCACTGGTTTTCCAAGGTCTTGCTGAAGTGGAGAACGAAGACAGCACAGCAGTAATTCTGGAGGTTCTCAACACCAAGCTTGCCCTCAAAAATCTCTCAGCATCCTCAATTAAAGCCTGTCACAGGCTTGGAGCCCAAGGCAAGGAACATCACAGGCCTATCCTCGTAAGGTTCGCCAGCGTGGACATCAAGGCCTCAGTTTGGAAGGCAAAGGCAGGCTTGAAAGGCACCAAAATATCTATCAAGGAGTTCGTGACCAGGGCCAGGCAATCTGTCTTCGGAAGGGCGCGCGAGCACTTTAGCATGCGGTCGTGTTGGACTCAAGACGGTGTCATCTTCATAAAGGCCCCTGATGGAAGTCGGCACAAGGTAACTTCCACCGACGAGCTCAAGCCCTTGATAGCCAAGTATCCTAAGGCGCCAGGCGCGACTCCATCAACGAGATGAAGAATTGTTGATGCTGCCGGGAGTCTGAAAACAGATTACGCAATTATGGTGAATTTTACTTTGATGTCTTGTTGTTGTTACATGTTTTTATAACCTTTACTTACCGTTGTTCCGTCTCGTAGGTTCGTAGTTTTTTTTTTTGTTTTGTTTTGTGCCCATTGTTTTGTGTTTACGTAATTAATGTATCTCAATATTGAGATGTACTAGGTTTTCGATACCCACAACAGTGTGTAATTTTCAACCTCAATTGACGTTGTTGTATATGTCATCTGTCAAATCAACGTGACGATGACATTTAAAGTAAACGTTCTGAAATAACTGGCTACCTACAGTATTTCTAACGTTTCGTTCCAAGTTACGCTAAACTCAATCTGCAGTTGTGTGGAATTTTTCTATGTATTTTACAAGCATTAATGAATTTTTGTGTTCCTTACCTCTCAAGGACTTAGTTTTATTTAATTGGAACTACGGTTTTTACCTGGTAAAGTAGACTAAAATGTGAACAATTGTTTTTATGTGTAATTTGTGTTTAATTTCTTTTAGTTTTGGTGTGAGCTGGCGGGTGGTGCAGTTGCACCTGTTGGTTGCTCTGTTTTATATATATTGTATAATCATTTCAACCTAATAGCTATCAACTTATATTTATGTCAGACAATGAGTCTTCTTTTTCTGCCAACCAATCTACTGCTTCTTCTAGCGATGATAGCTTTTGTTCTTTCAGCTACACTGTAGGTGACTTTTTGGAACAAAATTTCAATGATCAGTCTAATCGGTTGGTGAATGTGTGTCACATTAACACACAAAGTGTTCCGAGCCACTACAGCGAGCTGTACGACGCGTTTAATAACAGCAATGTTCACGCCATCCTGATCTCTGAAACTTGGCTCAAACCACATCTCCTGTCAACCACTTACTCTCTTACTGGTTTCGATCTTATACGAAATGATCGGATTGGTAGGGGAGGGGGTGGTCTAGCTATATACCTTCGCAATGACTTTCCTTATAAAATACTTGCTACCTCCTCTTCAAATTATTCTGCTTTTGCTGAGTTTATTTTCCTTGAAGTCTGTGTCAGAGGAACGAAAACCATTATTGGTGTTGTCTACTGTCCTCCCACTGTTGATTACTTCACTGAATTCGAATCGGTACTTGAATCTTTGGGTTCCGAGTATGCACATCATATCATCACGGGTGATTTCAACACAAACCTCCTTGCCCACAACTCCCCTCGATCCCGTAAACTCCTCCACCTTATCGAGTCTGCAAGTCTTCACGTGTTGCCGCTTAAACCTACTCATCATAACACTGTTGGCGATGACACCTGGCTCGACCTGATCCTCACCTCGAATCCTTCCCTCATTTCTTCTCACGGTCAACATGACGCTCCTGGCTTTTCTCATCACGACATGATTTTCCTTTCGTATATCCTGAAACCTCCCAAACCTAAGCCCAAGGTTCTGTACAGGCGTTGTTTTGCGCGGATGAATGTCGAGAAGCTCAAAGACGATGCATCTGCGATCGATTAGGAGCCCTTGACGGAAGCCACTTCAGTTGACGACAAGGTTGCCATCTTCAATGATATTGTAAACATCCTTTATAACATCCATGCTCCCGTCAAAAAAGTTAAGTTAAAACGCCCACCTGCTCCATGGATGACTACAGGTATACAGATGGCAATGCGACGTAGGGACCGCACGTTCCGCAAATTTAAAAGGGATCGAACTGATGACAACTGGAAATTATTCAAGGCTGCAAGGAATAGATGTAATCAGATGATACGCAATGCTAAACGTCGCCGTATTCTTGATACTATAAATTCTTCCTCTTCTGCCGATATTTGGAAATTTCTTGGAACTCTTGGTATCGGCAAATCTCGACATTTAGATTTTCCTAGTTCAATTAACTTAGACGATCTCAACCGGCATTTCTCCACCGTTACTGTCATGGATCGTCTAACCAAGCAAAACACTATGTCTCTAGTTTCTGGTCTAACGCGTCCTCACATAAATCCTTTCAGTTTCATTTCAGTTGAAAGATATTTAGAAGATCAGAAAGATAATTCTCTCCATTAAATCGAAAGCGGTTGGATGTGACAATATCACGCGTGGTATGATTATACCCATTCTGGACCAACTCCTACCCGCGTTTACCAATATAATAAAATTTTCCTTGTACACCGGAGTATTCCCTTCCCTGTGGCGCAAAGCCTATGTTCGCCCGCTACCTAAGGTTTCTAATCCCTCTCTTTCTACTGACTTCCGTCCAATTTCTATCCTTCCCTTCCTATCCAAAGTGCTCGAGGCCTGTGTCCACAAAAAATTCTCCAACTTTGTTCATTGTAACTCAATTATTAGTCCTCTTCAATCTGGGTTTAGGCCTGGGCACAGCACTGTTTCCGCCCTTCTTAAAATGACTGGCAATATAAGGGCAGGACTGGAAGACACCAAAGTTACTGATCTGGTGTTGGTTGATTTCTCGAATGCCTTTAATACCGTCAGTCATGACATCCTGTTAGCCATTCTGTCTTATATTATGGTCTCTTCCGAAGCACTGAAATGGTTCTCCTCTTACCTTCAGGAACGTCAGCAATCCGTTCATGTTAGGGATTCTTCTTCTTGCTGGTGTGATTTGGAGACTGGCGTTCCTCAAGGCGGTATACTTTCTCCTCTTCTGTTTTCCATTTTTATTAATCTTGTAACTTCCGAACTTCAGTGTGCGTATTATCTGTATGCCGATGACTTGCAGTTATACTGTCACGGGAAGATTGATGAATTACCAGACACAATCGATAGATTAAATAGGGACTTGGTAGCCATAAAAACCTGGGCTGAGAGATTTGGTGTAGCAGTAAACCCTACGAAGTGTCAGGCGATCATCATTGGCAGTTCTCGTAGCATTAGTAAGGTGGATGTTACAATATTGCCACCAGTACTCTTCAATGGTACGATCGTTCCTTTTAGCACTGACGTGAAGGACCTAGGCTTGCACATTGATAGTACTCAAGTTCCCCGTGTAAGCCAGAAGGTTACCGGAACGTTGCGAGCTCTGTACCGATTGAAAAATCTATTACCACCGAGTACGAAGACAATGCTTGTGCAGTCCTTAATTTTCCCTATCATCGATTATGGTGATGTGTGCTACTATGACCTGAATGCAGATCTCCTCGACAAACTTGACCGTCTTCTCAATAATTGCATTCGATTCGTTTTCAATCTGCGTAAATATGACCATGTCTCTGCGCATCGGTCGCTTCTAAAGTGGTTGCCCATACGTCAGCGCAGAGAGCAAAGGGCGCTGACCAGTGTGACTTGATCATGTTTATATCCAGCGTGACTCTATCTAATGTGTGTGTCACTGTGTCGTCAAAACTACGTTATTACCGCGATGTCCGATCGCGATCACACAGAATTCCTCAGGGTTGGTTAAAGTAGCCAACGAATCTGCTAAGCCTATCGTCGTGTGCCTGGGTGAGCTTAAAGTTAAGCTAACTCCTCCAACGCCGTCTACGGGTAGTCCAAATACTGCCGTATTTGCCGCTAACTGCTGCTGCTGAGCGTCTGCACTGCTTCTGAGCGCGCTACTCACCTAGGCCTGCGTGATGCTTTCCGTTTTCCAATTCGTTGCATTTGCTGTGAGTAGAATATTCTAGTTTTGTTGTTGTCACAAAAGTCTCCTCGTTTTCCTAAATCCTCTTAATCCTATAGCTTTGTGAAACTATTTAAACACCCGTTATTATGGCTAACCCAAGTGACAAAATACATCTAACTCCCACCATCTCCGAGCCATACCCTATCCAAGTCTTATGTAGCTTTATAAACCCATACCAAGGGGAGCGCGAAACATCAGTTTAAAAAAAAAAAAAAACGCTCATGACCTGGATCTGAAGGTCAAAAGTTCTTGATACTTAAGTACATTCAAAATTACAAGGAAAGGCACAGGTAGCGTGTTCAAATAAAATATTTGACAGCTTTGACGGGTTACGAACATTCTTAAGGCTGAATTTCGGGGAAAGAAAACATTACAGTCATCTTTTATTGAAGCTGCAATCAAGCAAACAATTACCAAACAAAACCGTCGCACAATATGCTTATGCTTATGCAATATTTAGTATTCAGTTTGGTGGATCAGAGGACATCGCTCGTAAACGGTTTCACAAGCTGGAAAGAAGATTGGAAAGGATAATGGAAATTTACTACTTGTTTTCTCCGCTGTTCGTACCATGCCTTTGCTGTTGCTTCACTGTTCTACTCCAATGTTAGCTCCGACAGCCCCACGGCGTACACACACTGTTGTTTGTTACGATAGTTCAGACCTCGCACACCTAAATTCCGATTTTTCAAAATAACGCGACGTGATCCGGCTCGAAGGACCAAAAATATTTCGGGGTACGTAGCGAGGTGTCAGTGCTTTTGAGGAGAAACAAATGTTTATGTTGAACAGTATTTATTAACTCACTTCTCAAACTGTTCTTAGTGTTAAAATGTTAATGAAATGTTGATGAAATATTTGAATACACTCGGCTTACGCGGTAAACAAAAGTGCACTGAATTATAATATAAGTAAAATAATCTAATATATAAAATTCTCGTGTCACAGTTTTCGTTGCCATATTCCTCCGAAACGGCTTGACCGATTTTGATGAAATTTTGTGTGCATATCGGGTAGGTCTGAGAATCGGCCAACATCTATTTTTCAAAAAAATCAAAAAAAAAAATTTGCTAAACAACGTTTGCGGGGTCAGCTAGTAAGTAACAAAATTAGGTCCACGCGTCAGGCCGATATTGATACCTAAGGTGTTCGGTAAAAACACTGAACAAAGTCAAAGATGCTTCATCAAATTAAAACTTGGAATTTAACATGGATACAGTTACGAAAATTTTGGGTTTAACCTGGGATAGAAATACTGATCATTTTATATACACTGTCCATGTACCTCTACTTGAAGCTTCAGTGACTAAGTGAATAGTAATTTCTGACATTCCCCTTTTGTTCGATCCCCTTGGCTGGCTTGCTCCAGTTATAATTACAACTAAGATGTTCATGCAATGTCTTTGGCTTGCAGGACTGGGACGACGAATTACCAGATCACCTTGAAAGATTGGCTGGATTATAGAAACAAACTTCACAACCTGAGTAATTTTCAAGTACCTCGATGGATTCACACAAGTCAAGACGATACCCTTCGAGAACTACAAGGATTTTGCGACGCTTCTAACAATGCCTACGCTGCTGTTGTATATTCAATCTCTCGATTCCAACGGTCATGTTCATAACAGTCTAGTAGCATCCAAGACTAAGGTGGCCCCAGCAAACAGATTTCCATAGCTGGTTTAGATTTCCATAGATCTTCGTAAAGTTTCGGACACCTTAGAAGTTGCAAAAGAAAATGTACATGCCTGGACTGCCTCTTCAGTGGTACTCGCTTGGTTTAGTAGCCACCTAAGTCGATGAAAGACTTATGTCGGAAACCGAACTTCTGAAATACTCATCTTCATGGACAATTAGCAATGGTCGCACGTTCAGTCTAAGAAGAATACTGCAGATTTCAGGATTCTTTGCTTAGATTGGCTTCGTGGTGCCCACACAAGCCTGTTCTTTGTGTTGTGTAGACTTGTGCCGCGTGGACCGCTCTATTTTATTCGTTTCCATTGTGTTTGCACAGGTTCCAGCCGGCACCAGTGCGAGAAATCATCAGTGCGGTCGCGGACCACCACGCCCCCGGGATGTCCAAGCCCGGCAAGTGCGGCTCACTAGGCCGCGATTCCGGGTTCCCGGAGACTCACCAGGACGACGTCGCCAAATATTAGCGACGCGTCGTCCAGTTCACCGCCCGCTGGGCCAACCCGACAAGAAAGAAAAGGAGTAGGTCACTACGGCGGCACTCGTAGCCGCCGTAGTGACCGGCCCACCGACGACATCGGCGCCTGCGCGCGCTGCCCCGACGCCGTCGACGAGCCGACAACATGCGGTGGTGTTCCGCCAAACTGCATTTCGCCCAGTCCCATTTTAGGCTCCGGAACAGACCGCGAACCAGGGCCGTGCGCCGCAAGCGCGCGTCCCCGATACGCCCGCGAGCGCGCCTGCGCCCGCGCGCACCTCTGCGCCCACTGCTACCGCCGCGCGCGCTGCCCGCGTACTCGCCGGCGCCATCCGCGCGCCCCCGCGCGCCCCTGCCCCGCTGCTCATACCACTGCACCTCCGCGCTTTGCGTCGCCGCCCGAGCAATGATAAAGTTGTGCCAGATCCGCGCACCGCCACAACCGGTCCCCGCCTCTCGCTGGCGGGACCGTCGCTGGCTGAGCGAGAGCGCCCGGCTCAAACCACACCACAGGCGCCCGATTCACCGGCACCCTCACGTGGCTCCGCCTATGATTCGCCAGCCATGCTGTCGGCACGCTCATCACGAGCGGGGTCGAGCATGTCGGTGGCATCAACGGGCTCGCCTGTGTACGTGTCTAATGATACGACCCCGCGATCAGGGGACCTGACCCACCGCGGGAGGAGCATGTGCACGTGGTGATGACGTCACCGACACCGACTGTGGGGTTGGGGTTCGAGTTTGAGTTTGAACCCAAGCCCAGGAGGGCTCAGGGGAGGTGGAGGAGAGAAAGCAGCATAGCCCCGGACCCGCCGCGGACACCACGCGAGAGCACACTGCGGGGTCCAGGCTCGCTCGCGTCGCCTACATTCGCCGACGCGGCGTGCCGCTAGCCACCCGCACCAACACCGACATCACCGAAGTCGAAGCACTCCTGCTGCGACATCTCCAACATCACATCGCGCCCCGGCCGGAACAGTTTGGGTTTCGGGCGGAACATAGTACGACGCTCCAGCTGTCCAGGGTGCTAATAGAGGGTGATACTAGATGATTGGGCGCACGATGCCCGCGCGCCCAATCATGTGCAGTGATGGTGCTTGGAGGGCGCCATCACTGCACATCCCTTCCCAAAAGTCCCTTAACTCCTATCACTCCCGTCCTGCCCCAAATCTCACAATCCTACCACCACCCCATCCTACCTACATCCCTACTCCTTCCACCTCCATCTCTTCAAATTCCACTCCTAACTGCCACCCATTTGTGACTGGGTGGCGGCGGGCTCGTCCATCACAAAATAATACCTGATGGCGAGTAGGAGTAAGCAGTTATCTTCGATAGGACCTGCACAGTTGAACGCAGTGAGCGGGGATTAAGGATTCCTGGAGGGTTGAGCCGAGCGGATTTGTTTGTGATGGTTGTGTCGGTAAGGCTGTGACCACCAACTTTGGGGTATGAACATGCAAAACGAGAGGGTAAAGCCTTGGTTGACTACTTATTCTCGGCTAACCTGTCCCTGCTAAACACTGGCTCCGAACCAACACTCATAACCAGGCGAAGCCGCACAATCATAGATCTCACTGTGGCAAAAGAGGGCGCGGCAGAAATTACCACAGGGTGGCAGCTCTCTAAGGAGGTCTCCTGCTCTGATCACAGGTGGATCTGCTTCGACATCCACGTATGTGACACCCCGATACCACCACGGCGCGCAATCCGCGGACCACGGATCCTACCACCTACACACGCAGCCTTGAATCCAAGCTGAGGTTATCAAACGATCTAACGACATTGGCGGATACGACACAAATTGAAGTAGAAGTAAGCCATCTTACTAAAATCAATGATAGACAGCTAAACAGCGAAACTGCCTGTCCAGAGACCGCCCCACGTAAGACACCGGGCAAACAACCCTGGTAGGGCGCTCATCTGGAAGCTCCTGATCAGCGCCCCATCAGGTAAGAAATACTCTTAATTGAGCTATGAATACGTATGTGCGGATGAGGACTGGGATAAATATTACGCAACCAAATCCAGCTACAAGAAATGCATCAGATTCAGAAGTACCACGAGATGGCGCATATTCTGTGGAAACATTGAATCCTGCTAGCAAGCTAACAGGGTAAGGAAAGTACTGGCGCGACAGAATACACCGGCGCCCGCTACCCTCCGGAAACCGTAATAGGATACACATGAAATTTTTACATTGTGTATTTCTGTTGCCACTAAAATCAAATAAGCCTAAGCACAATCAGCCTATAACGTTCCCACTGCTGCGACACAGGCCTCCAGAGTCTCAGCGAGAGGAAGCGGGCCGTAATCCACCACGCGGGCCCATTGCGGGTTGGTAGATGTCACATGCCTTCGAATTTTTGGTTCTAGGACATGCCAGTTTCCTCACGATGTTTTTCTTCACCCTTTTTGAGAGCGGTGGTGATGAATTTAAATACACAAAGTAAGGTGCCTGTCTGGGTTCGAACTCGCGACCTACAACTCCTAAGTCGGGGCCAATACCAATGGGCCACCACTGCTCTAAAATCAAATAAAGTTCAAAATTAAAGGGGTTCCCCATACAAGAAACGTGTTTTTGTGTGACACGGAACCCTTCGTTTGCGAGTCCGAGCCACTTGGCCGAGTTTTTCTGTAGATTTTTTATCACAATAAAAAAACGGAAACGGTGTATTTTGTAAAGATCGTAGAGTTCTGTAGTTTCTGCCAACACCCATGGGAAAAATGCGTGAGTATATGTTTATGTGTAGTGATCACAATAAAACCAAATTGTAGGTAAGTTGTCGTAAGTCACCAAGCGCGCTGCCTGGACAAAATATAATCAACTCTTTTAACTTACGAGTGGCAAAATACAGACTGTCGCCGTCACAATATGCAAATTTTATGAGGCTATATTTTGTGTCATAATTTTTACAGTCAACCCGTCCAGTACACGAAAAAAAATCGTAAATATTCATGTAACAAAACCCGGTGAATAAATCGTGGAAACGATGCTCGTTTATATGAACGTAAGCTCTGTGTTGCAATAAAATGATCCGAAAGGTCAACAGACGCGGACGAAACAGTTTTATTGCTATAATAATCTGTATTCAATATGATTCGGGAAATTTGGGAAGGTAATTGATATTCTGAATGAATTTCCTTTGTACCGAAATTATTGTAATGAAGGTTATAGAGAGCGGCAGAATTTTATAGTAAGGTAGCTATGACCGATGGCCGGTGAAGCAAGTATCGGCAAACATAGTGTGCGACGCCCCCCAGCTAGATGGACTAATGACCTCGAAAAGGTGACTGGGACAGATGGATGCGGAAGGCGGATCCAGTCTGTCCCAGACAGACTGGATGCGGCTATAAATTAATTGTGTTATTCTGAAAATATTTCGGCATTTAGGAAGAAGAAAGGTTTTCTTAGTGCCAAAGAAAACCGTAATAAAAAATATTAGAACTTAGAACTAAAAGAAATAAATCTCCAGCCAGGCTAGCACTTAGCAATGCTATGTACTTACATCCTTCAAATTTGAGCGAAACAAAAGATATCTCAAAGATGTGGACCGACGATCTTCACATGGTGGCTGGTTGATAATGGAGAGTAGATTCATTCTATCAACCATGTCACATCCTTAACCACACATGTGTTCATGTTCAACCAATCTACGGTTCAAGTCTATCTAGTTGACCACACGATTGTGGTTGAACTAATGAACTGGTTCTAACTGGTAATAACGTTAGTCATGCGTGTATAATACAGTCAGAGTGACTTAAACCACATGAGAGAAACCACATATGAGGTAAACCGCTTCACAAAATCAATTTGAATGTATGCGAAACCGCGTAATTAATTGACCTCGCTCCATAAAAGGTACGTTTTTTTGGTATCCTCTAAGATGTCACGCACATGTCAGGTCTATGTCCAGCAGTGGACTGCGAAAACTGTGAAAAGTGCTGGAACATACATGGGGGTCATTCAGATACTCCACGACACGAAGGATCTAAATTTTATGTTTGGACGTCAATGTTTCGGCCATCCTGTATATATTTGAGTTCCATGTAGGTAAAAGGGAGGCGAGGTTATTCCTAATCAAGACTGGGCTGCAACTAACAATCACTTTTGGGAAAATCAATTAAATTTCGCTTGATCTGGGTAACTCAACACGCTCGCCTGGCATAATTGAGTTTTACACTTTACACAGATTTTTTTTTTTCATTCCAAAAAGCCTAGGTTTCCTCAAAATAAAGAAACCATCTTCGTTTTGTGAACACTGAGGTGTTTGGCGATTAAAATAGTATACAGTAGTGATGTTTAAGTGGTTACAACTGCGCTAGAGAAAATTTTCGTTGATAGTGTTAAGGTGTTTTATAAATATATTTGACGGCGGCATAAAGATATTCGCCGTCGCAGAGACGGCTGAGCGATAGCGCCGTCATCATTTGGGTTCGGTGGTATCGGGTTAATTGCGTAGAATAATAATATTCACTTCAGTTATAACTCACTTTATTTACCTTGATCACAATACTTAATTTAAATGGTAAACCGACAGTTTCGTTCTTGAGGAGTGTCTTGGTTGGGATCTCGAGTCAAAGTGCGCTAGGCACAGTCCCCACTCTCCAACATGACTTTGTTCACGTGCCGCTATTACAAATCATAACTGACGTCACGGCGCGGCGTTTACCACTTCCTCAGTACTACAGTAGTCAAATCAGCAAATTATTATTTAACAATATCGTTTTCCACAACATCTTTAAAAAAACTTAAAACCCATTTATGTACCCTGTAACGTCACCAACACCCCAGAGGCAAACATAATGTTATTATTTATTTATAAGCACTTTGTACCTATCTCATTTTAAGTGAACTATTACTGTTCTTATTAGCAATAAAATTATTTAAGCCTTCATAAATATTTTTGGAGATTAGATTAGCTCAGTTTTTTTTGCCAAAGATATGTACAAAAATACGTCATTTATGGTTCATGCACACAAGCCAGTCACGTCAACGTTAACTTGTTGATTAGTCACATATAGTAGCTGGCACGTAACTTGGCAAGGTTTTGGCGTAGTTGGAGTAAGTTCACGAATGTGCACTTAGTGCAATAACTTTTTTTTTTCAATTATGTTGCTACGAACGAAACATGGATATAGAAAAAAATATTGAGGTGTTGCTAGACTGACTGACTGACTATCTGTTCACACAAGTCTCTGAAATTGCCGTGAATGATCGGTGACTTGACGTTGACGTGACTGACGTATATGCATGAACCTTTAGTTTAATTAAAAAAATATACAATAATTTATGTAAGATTAAACAAAAACTTCGTGAAATGCCTGTAGCTCAATACAAAACATCAAATTTTCCATTCGAATGTGAGGCCCTGAAAACTGCACAACAGTTATCAAAAAATATTGGGAAAAACAAAAAGGTTTCAGATAATGCAGTCAAATTAACATAACGTCTGCTTTAGTAGAAATTGTATTAATTTCTCGTCGTCATCTAGATGGTTCAACGCTTTGAACTTTTAGACAACTTTAATCCTGTCTCAGCAGTGAAAAGTCGAATTCTGTTCCTCGAATTGACCTCATTTCCCTTTCCAATTGACACGACAATAAACGTAATATCCTGACATAATAGCAGGACCGAACTCCATTGGGGATTATAACAGACCGATTTAAAATGGCGGGCGCTCAGATAGCATACGGTGATACTAGCATACATATAAAGGGTTTATTTATATATTACCACCTGTGTAGGTCGCTTACAAGCGTATACAAATTACATTTGAATTTCAAATGATTCGAAAACGTTTACGAAAAGAAAATTGGTACATTCCATTGGGCCTTAATTTTATATATACTTCTTTAATCAGTTCAATCGCTTACAATCGTTCTGTTTAATACTATATTTGAATTCCTAATGATTCGAAAACGGTTACGAAAATAAAATTAGTCATTTTAATTGGCTTCAATTTTATCAATATTTCTTTAATCAGTTTAACGTCGGGAAAAAATGAAAAGCTCGACAACAGCAACAGTAGCTTAGCTTTAATACACATGACGGCCATTTTATGTTGTTCATTAACATTAAACTGACAGCAGGATGCTTTTAGCTAGTGAGGAACATGTTAAGTTCAAACAAATTAAGGCTTCGTCAGCTTGGCGCGACGCGACGGTACGACGCGGTTCTGGTAGAAAAATTTAAGGAAGTTTTTATAGAAATTGTTGTACCTACTATAGTCGCGTCGTGTAAATGATAAAATGATATGGTTTTATTTTAGTAGGTTGGTACAAACACTTTTACACATCAACCATATTTTAAAAGCTAGATGAAATCGGAGTTTCCTATCTGACTACTCTGAGAAGAAAGGCCGAAACAAACTCAGAGGTCACGGTCTCTTTTAAAGTCCAGACATATTCTTGGTCAGATCATGTGAAGACCATGTAGATTAGTGTCACAAATGGTCTTTTGAGGAAAAAACCACACAACGATTTGTCAATTATCGTGCAGCTCAACTCAGAACTACAGGAGCTCAACAATTCGACGAATAATACAAAAGAAAGGACATTTGGGTAGGCCGCATGAAGTACTCAACTGTCAGACCATCATTAAAATTAATTTAAAAAAATGGTACAATGACCCTCAAATGACATAGTCCTCACATTCACAACAAGTTTAATTATATAATACTTTATACAGTAAATATTCATGGAATTGATTATGTCAAAAGGTTCAGATAAAGTACAAATAATTATCGAAGCAAAAATAATATTAAACATCAACATTATCTGTAAAAAAAATTGGAGCAGCTCAATCCCAAGCCTTCTTGTCCTAAATATAGTCTTTGATTGTATAGTAGGCTTTCTTGCATAGTTTCCGCTTTATAAAGGTTTTTTTTTTTCTTGAATGTGGCTATGAAGCATATTATAAAAACGTATACGTTGACCTTTATTAAACGAGCCACCTAAATTTGTGTTATTTCCTGGTATTTGTATTATGGATATCACTGTATTTTTTATGACATAAATATTATTGTGAGCATACAAAAGATTTTCATATGTATACTGAGAAGGCACAGTCATAATATGAACCACTTTAATGTACTCTGTATATTGCAGATATACAGTAGCGTACAAAAGTGCATAGGCACTGTATGTGTTTAAACGACACACGTAAAGTCGCGCACTTACTTCGCACAACACGAAACAAAAATATATTTACGTCGCTTTTGTTGGACACGCATCATGCTCGTGACCGGGCCGGTTTATGGCATTGCAAAATTCTAGTTAATCTAATATGAGCTGGTAGCAGTAGGCGCCAAGCGTTGGACCGAGAAGCAGTCGGCTTAGGTTCTGATCTCATAAGATACAGCGCAGTTTTATTGCCCATTTTTTATTTTGTTTTGCAACTCTAACAAGATTAAAAAATTTGCAAAAAAGGGTTAAAATAAAAATAAACGTAACAAATGTTAACAAAAATAAAACAAATTTATTGACTATAACATTTTACATAAAATAAAAACCGATACGATGTATTTATAATAACTTCTTCAGCCAAATAGGATGTGCAATTTTATTTATTAATTTATTTGTGCACAATTATTACCTTATGTATACTGGTGACAATACAATATATAAGGCCGCCAGTAATAGTCACAATCACCCCGTACTAGTTGATACTGTATTACAGTGGGGTATTATTCCTCATTGCTGTGGCCCAAATAGTAACAAACGAGAACGTATAATTTAGGCTCCATAAGAAAAAAATAAAATGTAGAAAAGATTTAAAACTTAAAACTTACAATTATTTAGCATTGAAATTGCTCCATTTAACACAATTTTTGGCTTATCTGTAACTGTGAGTGTGTGAGTATGTGAGTATGTTTGATAGTATATCTGTATGTATGTATGGAGTTTGCTATTTCAGAATCCTAAAGGTGTCCGTGCAATCTTTTTAAATATATGCGAATTATATTTCCGAAAACCCAGAGTTACATTTAATTTATTTTAAATATACGGAGCTAGGAAGAAAATAAATCGCTGGGCAAATTTTATCCTACATTTTGGTTGTTTGTAGACTTTGTAAGCTCTTAGTATAGCGTTTGGAAAATCTGGTGGTTTATTATGTTGAATACGTAAGATCATCTCAATGTATAGTTGACGAATTCTAAGTACGGAACTTAGCTTGGACAGTTCCTCGGTCGAAATCTGTATTTTTTTAACAGCAGTTTTTAGAATGGCCCGTTGCGCTCTTTATGCTTTGATGAGCTATGTCTTAGTACATCCTCCCCAGATGGATATGCCATATGTAATAACCGATTGGCATAACCCGTAGTAGGTTGTGGTAAGCAGCTTTGGACCACAAACGTATCTTAGGTTTCTGAAACATACAATAGTTTTCTTAAACGTTTCGATAGAATAGAGATTTGGTTGTTCCAATTTAGACGTTCATCTATTTGGATCCCTAAATACCTGACTGATGACGCAACATCGAGACGATAACAATCGCAATTTTGAGTAGTGGGCAAGTTACATGTGTGGGGCTCGTACAGTTATCATTTCCGGATATGATTTAGAACTTCTGTATGGATAGTAAGTTTTTTTTTAAGCCATCCTTTTTGGTTGTTTTCGTACTTATGCATCTTAAAGTGACCTTCTGAATATGTATAAGCTACATAATCTTAAAGCCAGACGTATTCTTTTAGAGACAATGTTTTTATTTCATGTATGTAATAGCACATGTGATTGTATGGATATTACTAATAAGATCAGCAACGTAGTTCCTAGAACAACCATAAGCCGTGGGTGCGCGCACGACCACTATTATATATATATTTTTTATGTTACCTATCATATTGTAAGCGCACATCGCATTAATTTTATAACTTGTTTTTTTATAATATGTGGAAAATGTCGTGGGTTATACATTTACTCACTCTGTAATTCAAATTTTGTGTAATACTGTAGTGTGTAACTGTTTGTTTTCCCAAATTAATAAAATAAAATAATTTTAGTTTTTGATTGAGTGAGAGTTAACAGATTGTTGTCACGAGACTAAAACCCTTTTCAGTGTTTTCATTTACCTCTTTCCAATCCCTTCCCGTAAAAGTAATGACCGTGTCGTCTGCAAAGGTAATTATTTCTCACTTTTTTTGTATAAAATTTGATAAGTCCACAATGTTTATAAGAAATAGGGTGGGGCCCAAAGTACTGCCCTGTGGTAGACCATATTCAATAGACTCCTCCGTACTTGAGTAATTATCAAGCCTAACTATTTGTTTTCTATTGGACAAGTAGTCAGTGATCATTTTCAGAGGCAGTCCCCTAATACCCTTGCATTCTGCCTGTTTTAGCAGTAGGGGCACAGAGACTGCATCAAAGGCTTTTAGCCAAGTCAAAAAATATGCTCAATCATTTTTTTGTTTTTGTCGATACTGGTCACTACTTCTGCCATAAGTTGTTGCATAGCATCATCAGTAGATTTATTTTGTCTGAACCCAAATTGATTCCGCGTCAGTAGATGATACTTTTCAAAATAATGATTAAGTCTATTATTTAAGAGCTTTTTGACACTATGCCTCTGTCCTAAGCAATACTTAAAGTACTTCTTAGGACAGAGGCAATACTTTAACAAATAACTTAAGAAGCAATTTGTTTTAGTTTGACATGTCAAAATATTCAAAAAAATATATAAGTCGATTTATTTCACCATAAACATTAAGCTTCGATCATTAATTTCCAAAATAAGTGTTTTTAATATGTGGTTATGTTGGGCAGTTTGTTTACAATAAGTATTTCACATTTTATTTGGCTTTAGTGAATATATATTACATAATGAGGATAGCTTAAGTATTCATTTTCTTTAAGAAAAGATGATTGATACTAAACCTCATTTTTTATAATTATATATACAGGACTCCGGAACTTAAACGTTATTGTTTATTTCGTTATTGTTTGCTGGGCTTAGGTGACGCAACCTTGATAGCGTGGAGTACACGGCGAACAGTTTCTAATGACGTGTTGAATAATTCAGCAAAATGTCCGGTTGGTATGAAACCATTTGTTTCATATTCATTCACCATTTGAAGGTTTGTTCAAATAAGCTTTCCAATACATAAACAAGCGCTCCGACTAGCAAGGATTCTCTCATCCCACATCTCTTAACCCACAGATTCACAGTATTTCTCTAGATTAAAGAATGTAATTCTATTACACATCTCTAAGCAAAGTACTAAAAACTATAATAATTAAGAAAAAATATTTTAAAATAACATTATGTTTTTAACACTTTACTCATCATTAATTTAAACAAATAATAATTTATAATTAGTCGAATAAAATATTTAAATGATATCACTCACACTTAGTCCATTTGTGTCATCACATCATTCACGTCCACTTTTACGCAGCGCAATAATATTGCCAACGCTTCAATATTAATATTTCACTGCATTTTGGAAATTATAACCACAATACCGCTAATTAACAGATTTAAACATTCGTCACTAACCAACTACGTTCAATTAGGTGAATAGTAGTAATGAAATGCATCTACCTCACATAAATTGAAATAATTTACTCAGTTTTCTGTGGTCTACCTACAAACTTTTAAAATCTAAGTAAACAAGATGAACGAGACAAGTATCGAATGATTATCGAACCGCTTCAAGTAGTTTTATTAAAACAAACAAATAATTTTCATTTTAGGTAATATAGTGTATGTTATACTTACACCATTAGTCATCATTCATTCATCCATTCATGTCCCGTATCAAATTATTTTATTTATTAGCATTTTACGAATCGTTCTAAAACGATTTCTTTTATAATGTCTTGTGATACTTAGGTCAAATTATCAAACTGTCATTGTTTTATTTTTCTCTTTTAGTCTATGTAGATAACTTTTTGGTTTATTTAACTTAAATTATTTTTATCAATAGGTTTAGCTGAAATATTGTATTTTTATATGAATAATAAATTCTGGGATAGGAATATTTTGCCTATATAAGAAAGGGCTGAAGCATCTGATTGGGGATTCGGCGTCCGGGCTTTGTCAACAAACCATCTGCCTGGGAATTCTACGTCTGCACTCTGCTGAGTAACCATCTGCCTGGAGATTCTACGTCGAGCTTTGTCGAAGGATACTGATACTCTGAAGGGTCCCTTCGGCACCTGAAGACCCTCTTTATCCATCTCCTCCTCTTCTTCCCTTCACGGAGCCGATTACGCCCACGAATCCGATCTACGAAGATCCTTCATCCTCCTCCTCCGGGCGAACCTACCAGCTGTTCATCTTCAAGCCTTCTATATAAACTTCAGTGTCGTGTGAACCGTGTTTAGTGTTTTTATGATACTACCCGTATTTTCTATCTCATCTATTAAACTGTATGTACCAAGTCTACTTTCATCATTTTATGTAGTTAGGATCCAGTAGTTTTTTAATAATTTTATTAATAAAATATCAAAAACTATAAATATACATTAATTGAAAATAACATCAAGCTTACTCCGCAGGCACAACTCGGAACTTAGGTCCTGCCATAATTGCTCCTACTCAAGCACGGTAACGACTAAGCTAGCATGCTACCGTAAAACGGGGTGAATAGGGATGCAGGGGTGAATCGAAACGAAACTTTAAAAGTGATTTTCACATTGAAATAATAATGTTTGTTGCCAAAAATGCCTCTTATGTATTGACTGTATTATAATTAACGATAAAGTGCCCCTGTTGGCAACATACTATACTATTTCAATGTTAAAATCCTTTTTAAAGTTTCATTTCGATTCACCCCTGCATCCCTATTCACCCCGTTTTACCGTTATATATTAAGTCAGTTGAAATTATGAACTACTTTCATTACAGACAAAGTGAGCGTGTGTGCGTGTCTATAGTATAGAAACCACTTATAGAAGAAGTAAGTGAAACTGAAGCGACAATCTATTACTTTGTGAGATTGCTTATGGACTTATGAGCGCTAATGTACATACAGTCAACAAATGAAGTAAGAATTACGTCTGCAGCTCCTTTTAAGGCACCAAAGTATCAACTCAGACTGAGCTTGTGTGGTGGATTACGGCCCACACTCTCTCACCGAGAGAAGCCCTGTGTCTTAGTAGTTAGAACGTTACAGGCTGATTATGCTCCTTTTACGGGGCTTAAAAGGAGCATAATCAGCCTGTAACGTTCATGGTCTCGGGCGATGTGACTTACATCAAGAGAACACGAACGTCGTCACTCCGCAAGTCGCGTCTCGGTGCCTCTTGGCATGCGCTTCTAAACAAATTCTTCCAATGTTTTTTTCGCAGTCGCTGTCGCAAGAGGCGTATCGCTTGAGCATGTATGTCGTGGCTACAGTGGGAAAACCAAGGTTATTATGAAAAGTAGTCAAAATATCGTCAGCATCATGTGACCAAGTACCTACATTTTACGTTTTATGTCTTAAAGTTTTCACGCTATTCGACCCTGCAGTGCAACGATGTTTAGCTTATTTCTGGCCTGCATTTAGAACTCTTTTGCTGTCAATATAGACGTACTGATCCTTTGAATGTTGGACTAATAATGCTTGGAGCTGTTTGTTACTTCTCTACCCGAACTTGAACATTATGTGCTACAAAGCACAGCAAATATAAAGACGGCAATTGGAACTAAGTAATAAAATTCATACGTAACATAACATAAGGTGTACCCACAGGACACCCACCCATATTTCGCTAGTTATGATTAAGTACCATGTAATAGGGGGCGAACACAAATCCAAACTCCGGAATGCTACTGCGAAATTCCAGATGCGGAAACCCAATAATACCCGTACTATACTGACTATGATGTCATAGTCAGTATAGTAGCACTTGCGACCAAAATTCAAAATTCATGGCGCACAAAGTGCTTTGTAAGCACCACTTCCATCACGGACCGCCATTCAAAGGCAAAAACTTTGGTTTCCTAGGAGAGCGGTTCCGTGTTATTAAAACGGCTGTCATGAAAATCTGTCATTTTCACTAGAATTAGACACTAAGGAAGCGCCAGGTCACCGCAAAGTACAAATTTTCAGTCAGTGTCAGGTTGAAAATTGAACAAAATATGATTTGTCAGTGCAGTGCGATCCTTATATTATATAGTGTATTATCTATGGTGCGGTCCGCCGTTACATTCAGACGCGCTGGCACTGTAAGCGGAAATAATTATTTTGCGCCGAGCGGAAGAACTTGTGGCGAACTTGTCCTGGCATTCCTGCAGTACCACCTGGATGTCATGGACGAGGTCAGTGTGATCCAGATCTGCACATCAAACTTGCATGAAGAAGAGATACGCTGGGCGAAAACACTGCTGTATGAATCGCTACTTAGTTTATGACTGACTGAATTCCGGCCCGCAGGAGGGATGAAAAGCGAGAGAGGAGTCTCCAAGACGTCATAAAAGTGTTGAAGGACACCGACTCGGACGACGTGCGTTCATTCGTGGCTAACTTTAAATTTGCGCACGCTGCCCCCAGTCACATTCGACTACGTCGACGTCACCAGGCTGCTGCCTGATCGAGATGAAGTTGAAGTTGGAAGAATCGCAATCCACTATCAGTGATCTACGTACTGAAGTAGCAGATTTACGCAAGACGGTACGTAGGTCACACGAGCCAGCTAATAACGTCAACATACGTCACGCCGCGTTCAATGCATCGCAGCTGGTGGGTTTCGAGTCAGCAATATTAGACTCGTCGCCGGCCGCCGTCATTTCAAGCGATCCACAACCGCGCCCCACCTTCTTCGCATTGCCCATCGTTGGAACGCCGACCAATATTAGCACGTCAACACCGGGACGTGCTTACTCGGTTGCCGCTCCCGTAAATCATCAGCGGCAACATAATAATATGAGGGGTGCCCAAAGGCCCTCCTAAGGGGTTCGACGCTCGTTACCACCGGTAAAAAACCAAGGACGAGCCGATAAAGAAGGCTTCATTCGCGTCGAGAAAAAGAAAAAGAAAAAGAAGTCTGCTTGTCGCAATAAGTGTGGTGCGTCATTGACTGGTCCCGACATGTTGCTGCGACCCACTATTCCATCGACGCAGCTGTATGTGTCACGTTTACATCACACCACAAAGGTGCAGAAGAGGTCGTGGAGTACATAAGGATGAAGACCAAGTTCACCTTGAGAGTCGAGAAGTTGGAGTCGCGCCATATGAAATCATTCAAATCTTTTGTGGTGCGGGTTCCGACTCACCTGGAAATTTTCGGCGTTTTCCCGGAAGGCTACACGATACCACGACTCAGCGCAATACGTCGCCGATCCAACGTAGCAAATAGATGATGTTTTTTTTATAATTATGTATGTTAGGCTATAAGGTATTTATGTTATGGGTCTTTGTTACCTGAATTAAATGATGTATTATTATGTATTACTGTATATTATAAATTTTGTCATTTGTATCGTAGTGCGAGTAAACGGTGACAAGTTTAGTTTGCATGAAAAGTGTAAACAACGGCCGCCGCCGCACCGAGGCGTCTCCATGCTCTGTGTTTTAAATAGGTAGTTAGTACGAATGAACTAGGTAATTGATATTATAAATTAAGTTTATGTGCTCTATGATTAAGAAACTGCAGGTAGCGCCTGAAGTTTTTACTCTAGGTCGGTAGATTAAAAGTACTATACAGGGTTGGGTTTCAAAGACCTGCCAAATTTTCAGAGACGATTCAAAATCGATTATTTTACAATTTTTTTGTCTTGTCCGCTTCTTAAAACACACGTGTGGATTTCTATTCGGTCCAACAACCTAGAACGTACGCGCTCGTACCATAATTCGGCAACGAACACAAACAAACACTAATCCGCATTAAGGCTTTCTCCCCCTCAAAGGAGCGACGAGACAGCGCGACGCGCCTCTAGTAGAACAATTTATATGAAAACTTCATAGAAACTGTTCTTCTAGCACATTCGCGTCATGCCTGTCTGCAGGAGCCTTTGTTGTATTGGTTTCCGTTCGTCGGCTGGCACACGGGTTGTTTACGCATCCCTACCTCTCACGCCGCATCCCTTTCTTCATGCGCATTCCAATATCTGAGGGGCTATCACCGTATTGCTAAGTAAATTCGCATTCCAATCTAAGTCTCAATCTTTCAAAAATACAATCAATTTACATACATTATTGACAAGACTTTGAAATTGATTGTCGGCGAGACGAGATTGTGTCTTGAGTGTAAAAGGTTTTTAAGTACGAGAATTGACCCACTTGGTATTGATTTGAATTGTTTCTTTATGTTACAAACGTGAAGTTTGATATTTTAATCGTTGTAAATTCCTATCTGAGATATCCATAACGAAACATCGTAGTAGTAGTTGTATGTAATTGAAAATAGGTATTTTCAACACTGAAACATTTCTGAAACTTTTGCAGGTCTTTGAAAACTAACCCTGTATACTTGGTAAGCTAGTTATATTATACTATTATATTCACATTTCAATTTCACAGTAACTTGGTGGTAGGAATACTTTGTTAGTGTCTAATAAACATTGCAACTTTCGGCAGAAAAATTTAAGTTTGGATTGTTATGACCCTATACGATGGCCTTAGCCTAGTTTACTCTAACTTATACACCATTCAAAGAGGGCTGCCAGTGTGTTATAAACAGGAAGCAGTAGATGCATGGAACTCTTGTAGTCCTCAGCACTGCTGGCTGGCGTGAGTCTTCACCACAGAAGTGGAGAACAATATACATACAAGATTAGTACTAATGTAAACAATTTGTTTTATACATAGGTACGGTTTGGCATGTGCACTTTTAGAAATTTCCATAGATCCCCCAACAATCAAATGGCGTGACGATTGGCTAGAAAAATTTACACCAATATGTAAAATTTTAAAATTTGCAATGCGGAGGAATTTTTCGACGCCATTTTTAGTTTATTTATAGTTTGAGTTAGGTTTACTTTATTATATTTTAATACTTAGTTTATATATAAAATCAAATACATTTTCGACTGGGTTAACGCAACTGGTGACATAATGCAACTCACCCCTTTATTGCTTAAGATTTGAACCAACCAAAATGGATTCTCCGTTAATTGTCGGTTACCATATTTATAATTTATTTCGACATGGCGTTATAGTAGGAACATTCGCATTTACATTACAAACAAGTCTGTCACCAACTAGTCTTTGCGCTGCTATATCCTTCTAACTCACGGTCGCCTTATATTTTAGAATGACGACTCTTGTAAGATTACCGTACTATTTTGTAGGACAATCCTTTTTTTTTTTTTTGTTCCCGGGGTGGAAAATCCTTATAGACGTCCTCCGCCCTGGGGCGGGCGGAGGGGTCTGTCAGACTCTTACTGACTAAAAACCACCCGGGGTTCCATCTCACACCTACGCCGGGGTCGCGCCCCGTAACTATATTTCCTTATTTAAATTGTGTTTACCGTAAAAGATTATAAACATATGAATTGTAGGGATGAAATAAATATATATATTTTATTACATTATCATCAACAACAAAACATTCAAAATCAGAAGAACAATCATTGTTGCATATAAAATAAATAATAAATCGTATTACTTGCGTTTTAAGTCTACACTCAGAGGTGCGCACTCTCAACTCACAGTTTGCTTTTTTTTTTGGAATGGCATCTCGCAGGTCAACCTATGTGGTTGTCGTCTGCTTAAGCGGACTTGCCTGTGGTTGCCCTAATAAATTAAGGCCTCCAGCCAGGACTTTCACCGTTTGCCTCGAGCTATATCGCGGCGCCCCCGTAAGGGGGCGTTTCGTGCGGTGCCGGGGCTTCGCCCCCCGGCCGCAGATGCTGTACGGTGGCCCGTAAATACGGGCCTCTCATAGGGGTCGCTACTTGGCGGGTGGTATTAGGCGCACGCGAGATGCGCGCGCCTATGTGTGTGGATTCTTGTTTGTTTCTGTAGGAGCGCCGCGACGCTTATAGTAAAGCGTCGCTTTCTTCACGACATCTCGGCGGTCTGTCGCCGCCAGGTGAGACCCCTAGTTACCTAGGGGAGGCCCGGCGACAACGACCAGCGACGAAGATGCCGACTCGACGCGCCTACAGAGTAGGCCCCCGCCCGTCCAGCTCACAGAGCTAGCCGTTCACTGTCCGGGCTAAGGAACCGTCATGCGTGTGTGAACGGTATTGTGTCTGTGTGACACCGTTCAGTGTCTACGCGAAAACCGCGGCCCGCACCGCGCGTTTGCGTGTGAGTAAGAATGCATGTGTAGAGGTGGATGTCTGTTTGTGATTACGTAACGCGCCTATATTAACCTAGGACACGCTACGCAAACGGGTATGTGTGTTGTGGATGTGGAGTCTTATTGTCACAGATAAGCCGCGTGTAACCTGGTTGCGGCTTATCTGGGAGTCAGTCCGGTGTTGTGGGGTCGTCATCCGCTACCAGGTCGCGGGGGAGGGGTCTCGCGTCAGGGGGGCGCGCATGCCAGGGCGCAATGTCTTTGACGTGGGTCAAATCCGATGCGTCGGCACGCGCGAACATTCCTTTCGCGAGGCGCTCCACAAACTCATCCAGGCTCTCAATCCCGAGGTCCCTCTGGATGACGTCGTTCCTCACGTAGCGAGGGGCGTCAACAATGGTCCGCAACGCCAGGTTTTGTTGCGTGCGGAGCAGCCTTCGGCTCGGCTCACTAGTGAGGACGAACCATGCGGGTGCGGCGTACTTCAAGATTGGGCGTACGTACAGCTTGTACACGCCCAGCTTGACGCGCACCGGGATGCGGGACGAGAGCACCGGTCTGAGGAGGTTGCGGGCGACCCTCCCCCGTGCGGCGACCTTGCGGACGTGCGGCCCCATTGTGAGCCGACGATCTAAGGTTACCCCTAGGTACTTCACCTGGGGCGACCACTCGATGTCGGCTCCCTGTAGCTTCAGGTTTGGTGGGAGGCGCGCTGATCCGGAGACCATCGCCTGCGTCTTACCCACGTTCACCGACAGCCGCCACTTAGACAGCCACTCGGGAAGAAGATCGAGGGCGCGCTGCATCTTGACCGCCGCGTACTTCACATTGAGCGATGTAGTGATGTACGCGGCGTCATCTGCGTACAGCGCGAGCGTCGAGTCTGTGGTAGTGGGGATGTCGTCCGTGTATCGTGAGTAACACGCCGGCGACACGCAGCTGCCTTGCGGCACACAGGCCAGCACCGGCCGGGCGCTTGACAGCGCGCCGTCGACCACCACCCTGAAAGTCCTGTAGGTGAGAAAAGTAGAGACCACCTTTACAACGCGACGGGGCGCGTCGGATGTGGCCATCTTGTGTACGAGGCCTTCATGCCATACACGGTCGAAGGCCTTCTCCATGTCGAGGAATACTGCCACCGAATATTCCTTTCTGTTATGCGCAGCTGTGAGTAGGTGCAGTACCCTCGACAGCTGAAGCGTCGTGCTGTGCTCCGCCCGGAACCCAAATTGTTCGGGTCGCGGTGTGATGTGCGGCAGCAGGTGTCGCAGCAGGAGTGCTTCGAACACCTTGGAGACCGTCGGCAACAGAGTGATTGGCCGATAGCTCTCCGGCTTCAGGATGTTCTTCCCCGCCTTGGGGAGCATGATGACGCGCCCCTCCTTCCACGAGCCGGGAAAGGTTCCGGTGCGCAGTATCGCCGTGAACAGGCGCGCCAGCGCCGCTACCATTCGGTACGGCAGGTGGCGCAGCGCTGTGTTGGTGATACCGTCAGCACCGGGGGCCTTCCTCGGCTTCGTCTTGCGGATGGCGCGTCTAACCTCGCCAGGCGAGAAGAAGATCGGGTCTTCATCGGGAGCTATCGGCGTTGCGAAGTAGTCTCCCAGGTGTTTCTCGACTGCTGCGACATGGACGGTGTCGTTGGTCGGGTTTGGGCGGAACTGACGCTCCAGGTGTTCGGCGAAGACCTCCGCCCGGTCCTCCGCTACGTACTTGAGCGCCCCATCGCTGTTGAGTAGCGGACGCACCGGGGCTGGGGTATTTGTGAGTTGGCGGCATAGTTGATGTACCGACGGCCAACTGTCTGTCGTGGCGTCGATTCGTTCCTCCCAGCCCGAGGCGGTGTGAGCCTGTAACTCGGCCTTTACCTTTTCCGCGAGACGGTTAAGCTGCGTCTTTAAAGTTGGGCATCTCAGTTGTTGCCACTGCTTGCGGATGCGCCTCTTCGCGGCGATCATTGCGTTTATGTGCGCCGGCAGGGGCGGCAATAGCCCTCTCCCCTGCGGCTGCGTGCTTGTCGCCGAATCGTAGGCGCTTTGGATGCAGGCAGTGACGTCATTGGCCATCTGGTCCACGTCCGCGGAGGTAACAGTAGGCCGAGTCGGCGTGGTGGCCTCTACCTTCTCTGTGAACTCAGTCCAGTCCGTTTTGCGACGTGGCGCTATGGGCTTCAGTCGGGCCGGCATTCCCGATAGGACGACGAGCACGGGTTGATGGTCCAATTGCAGCTCGTCGTCTATGACTTGTTGCGTGATCTGACATTTTAGCCCTCGGTGGACTACGATGTCCAGCACGTCCGGCATGTGCCGTAGGATGTCTGGGTAGTGTGTGGGCGTCTCTGGGCCGGACACCGTATAGCCGAAGGCTTCCGCGTCCGCGAAGAGCCGTCTCCCCTCGGTATTCGTGCTGTATGAGTTCCACGCTGAGTGTTTACAATTTAGATCACCAGCGAGGATGGTGGCGTGTGTTGTACCGTTTACAAGCGCCCGCAGCTCGGTAAGGTCCAGGTGGGCCGCGGGCGGCTTGTAGCACGCATATATGCTTAGGTCCTCGCCGGCTACGTGTAGCTGTACACCCAGCGCGTATAGCGTGTTGAGTGTCGACGAGGGGATTTCCTGATGGACGACTCTACGTCTCACCAATACTGCCAGACCACGGTATCGCATGTGAGCCGACCTTTCGTCCTTCCTATAAGCGATGTATCCCGGGAACCTTATCTTGTCCTCAGGTCCCAGGAAAGTCTCGCTTATTAGCGCCACGTCGATGTCCTGTTCCCGAAGGAGGTGGCGGAGGGGGGCGACCTTGTTCCGAAGGCCGCGGGCGTTCCAGTGGATCACCCTGAGTGGCCTAGCCATGGTACAGGGTTAATAATGTGGCCAGGCCATCCAGGATGACCGTCTCAACATCCTGGCCCTGCCTGATGGCCTTTATTAGGTCCATCAGCAATTTTATTGCACAGGTTGTGAACTCAGTCTTTTTGGTGGCTGTTTTGGCGCCGGTAGCGCCGCCACTCGTCTCTTTGTTGAACTTTATGTTTGGTTTCTCTTTCTCTGGCCGCGGCGCTATGCCGGCGCTAGTGGTGGGTTGTTGATTGTTCACAACCTGAGCCCCGCTTGTGGCAGGGGCGGCCTTGGAGTTTTCCTGGGTCGCCGGGGGTGGGTTGGATTTCTTTCCCTTTCCTTTACCCTTACCCCCGCCTCTTTTCTTCCTCCGCCCGGAGGAGGCTGCTTGCTTGTCCGTGGGCCCGTTTGCCGCCGCCATAAGCGTCGTTCCTTGGGCCTCTTCTGGCAGCTCTTGTGGCCTGTTGGTGGCCACTTGGGGACGGCGTGATGTGGCCGTTAAGGCGGCGGTCCCCGCTCGTTTGTTCCGGATTTCTTTTTGAAATACCGGACACTTTATATTGCACGCTGGGTGCGGGCCATTGCAGTTGGCGCAGGTGGCCGGCTCCTCCCGCGGGCGTGGGCAGTCTCTCGCGGCGTGCGCCTCTCCACAGCGCACGCAAGCGAGCGGGCGGTGACACTGATGCGAGCTGTGTCTAAATTGCTGGCATCGGTGGCACTGAGCGGGCCCACGTTTTCCGCGCCAGGCCTCTATTTTGACACCACGCATCAACATAAATGTCGTGGTGTCATAAATGGCCCGGACGTCCGGCGTCTTCTTTAGTATTGCGTGGAACACTCAGCCGGGTCGTCCTTGTGCGCCCTTGATGTGGCGCACATACTCCGGCTGGTATCCCAGCATGTGGAGCTCCTCCTCAATCTCCTTCGGGTCCGTGTCCGCCGGCAGGCCCCGAATGGCGATCTTCATGTTTTTATCGGCCGGCAGTGAATACGCGAACCACGAGACGCCGCTGTCTTTCTCCAGGCCGGTCAGGTAGCGTTGGACCAGCCTGTATTCTTCCTCACTGTCTGGGGTGAATCGAACTCCACCCCCGTATGGGCGCGCGTTTGGAGGACGGCCCAGCTTTTCCTTGATTGCCCGGAAGTGGGTGGCCCAGTTGGGTAGCCTCTCCACCACCAGTGGAGGGTATCGGGGTTTCTTCTTTCCCGGCTGCTGTCGCGTTGTTGTCGCAGCGGCGCCGGGAGGGGCGGCGGGGGCGGCGGTATCGGTAGCGGGGGCGGGGGTTTGCCTGCGCCCCGCGGTTGGTGACGGCGATGGAGACGCAGGTGGCGGGGGTGAGCGGCGTGCCGCGTCGGCAAAGGTAAGCGACGCTGGCATGCCCGGACCCCGCGGCGCGCTTTCGCGCGGTGACCGCGGCGGGTCAGAGCAGAGCCGCTTCCCCTCCACCACTGCGGTTTCGCTGGAGCTTCTGCGTCTTCGTTGCTGCTGGCCTCTGGGATCGGGCCGTGACCCATGGCCAGAGGCCTGTGGCGGCGTTGGTGACGCCGGCGACATCAAGGTGACGTCAGCCCTGGACCCTGAGGGCCGGTATCCGGGTCGCGAGGTCGCTTCCCTGTATACGTCTACCCGGCAGGAGTAGGTCGAGCCCACGGAAGCCAGCGACATGTTTGACCCGTTGGACGAACATGGCGACATAACCGCGGGCGAGTCATATGCTGAGGCACGGGGGGGCGCCGGCGAGGCGGGCGTAATGGTGGCGTCACTGTGTACTGACCTTATTTCTGCTGGTCGTATTCTTTCTGGCCGCTCCTGTCCAGCTGTCGCCGGTCCCGCCAGCAGGCGGCGGGGACCGGGTGTGGTTTTCACCGTTTGCTTGTGCATCAACTGCTTTTATACGCTTGCTCAGTGGCGGGAGTTATGAATCACACAACACGTGCGTTTGCAGTCGCAGACGTTCGTTTTACGTTGAGCACAAACATACTGAGTTATTACATTTATTCATTTTAGCATTTTATATAAATTTATACATTCTAACACTCTCGACACACGGCTTCACAATCCACAACCGAAGTTTGTGTGTTAATAAAGTTTGTGTTTTAATAATGTTAATATAATTTATTAATGTACAGGTCATCTCACATAGAAATACGTTATTTTATTGCTTGAGAAACTTGCCAAGTAAAACTTGATTTATGGATGGAAAGATTCAATGGATGAGAATTACTACTTATTTAAAACTAGGTTGTGCTTACGACTTCACCCGTGTGGAAGTCGGAAAAATGTCACGGGAACGTACTACAGGGATCACAAGTTTCCTGTGTCCTAAGTCAGGCCACGGCTTATCCGTGTGCTTCTAATCTAATCCGTTCAGACGTTTGAAGGTGTGAAAAGGTAACGGGCAAAACACAAATCCATTTTTTATTCTAATTCTCTAACTCTAAAATAATTATTCAAGCTATTTGCTACCCAAAACCATAAATTTGAATTCTCATATCCCTAAATTAAAAAATGTTCGGTTATCCATACAAAACTGTATCCCCAAAATCACCCCCTTTAGGATTATTTTGGAGACATAAAGTAGCTTATGTCCTCCCTCAAGATACTATCTATCTTCTTGCCAAATTTTATTTCAATTCGTTCGGTGGTTTAGGCGTGAAAAGGTAACGTACAGACATTATTACTTTTGAATGTTTAATATTTTTATGGATTAAGAAAGTAAGTTTACGTTGTCACTGTGTTATTTGTACGAGAACGATATAATTATTTAGATAACTGATTGTGATTATATCACACGCAACAGCTGACATATACCCTAAAGGTTGGGGGAATATCGATATATAAATAATAAAATCTCGACTGGCTCTTTGGTCTTACGCCGAAATATAAGGTGTATCTATTCATACATAAAGTCGTGGCCTCACAGAGGTCAACCCACCAAGTGTCGAATCGATCCAAATCGATCTTATGTTGGTTTATTGTTAACATCATCACGCCTGCATTCCTCGTAGAGATAGGCAGAGGTGTAATGTCGAATGTTCATTACAGTTCACCAGTGATATCTTAAGTCCCATGTACTAAAAGGAGGTGCGGTAACCGTCGCGCGCGGGCGACATGTGAGAGACGCTACTCGGGCACAGACGGACGGGCACCGCGCCCGCGGCTCTGCCCCGCCGCGTCTGTCGTTCATAGAGTAGGCCGTTAAGGTTTTATGCAAAATATCTCAAGCAATTTTAAATTATGATAATTCCGTAAAATAAACAAAATACATTTAGATATTTTAAAAAAATCGTTTCTATAGCTTCTGTTCTACCTATAGATGTCCCTCTTCAAATATTTCGTGTATGAATAGATACACCTTATATATAAACGTTACTTAGCACGTAAGTACTTTGGCCAAGCGTTATTCCTGTCAATGTTGCACAACCGTCAAACTACAAGTACAAGATAGAGAAGAGAACATGTCTAATTCAGTTTTAGTTTAGTGCGTAATATTATAGACCTCGGCCTAGGAGTCGCAAGCGCAATTGTTATGTGTGTTCAATTCAGTAGCAGCCCGGATTTCTGGAGGCATGGAAATTATACTAAACTGACAATACGTGGGTGCACAATGGGCAGGTGCCTACCTCGTTGGGGTACCTATACAGGCGTGCAGATGTTATTGTTATGTTCAGATATCGACAGGTACGTCAATTTTATCTTTCAAAATAAATTCTCGCCTAAAAACAATTACTACTTACTTACTTACCTGATTGTAGTCATGCAAGTAACCCCTGTAACACAGGTTCCACTTAGTATAGGATTCATCAATCAAATCTCTATTCACCTGAAAGTCCTTTTCTTTTGGGTGGAAAATTATAAAATGACTGCTCCCGCTTTGCGTAGAGCGGAAGAGCGTGTCAGACTTTGACTGAATAAAACCCACCCGTGTTCCTTCAGTTGCCTATGCCAGGGCCACGGTATTTTTCTCGAACAACCCGCAACCCATCGGCCCTATCGGACTCCGTCAACCTGAAAGTCCTACGCTATATATTTTTGCGCATTTTTACGTACAATAAAGTAAAAATTAAATTATTTATTTATTTAATTTTCGACCTTACGAACTTTACCTATTGGGTCGTTTCTAATGTCATAAGTTACCAATAGATTGGTACAATTGTGTAAAATTATAAAATTACGTGTTTCTCGTTACAAAATTTTGTAACATGTCAAAGCAGGTCATCTTCAGTTATACAAAAATGCGATGCGCACTGTGATACATATGCAAAGATAAACAATGTTTTGAAATGTTTGTTGTGTCTCTTTAATGTTATGGATTTCATACCACTGTGGTTGAGCTACTCGTTGCTATGAATCTGGCATTAAAGGTGAACGTGCACTGTTCCGCACCGGCCGTAACGCACCCACGGCACGCAACGTATCGCACGCATTTGCCGATGGCATGCGACGACTGTATGCGCATATTATCTCGTCTTTGCAAATTTGAATATTATGTCGATGTTTTAGATTTTAAAATTCTTCAAATTATTATCTTTCTACTTAGAATAATTACGTGTTCCTACTAATATATTTAAAAGTGAGTCCTCTATTTTACAATGTTTTTGGCTGTTCTCACCTCAATTAAAAACAAAACAATGTGTGGTATTGTGCGATGTTCGCAGTGAACTAATCCATGTGACGTCACCGGCACGCAACGCCTTTTTTGTTCGTATAATATGCGTAAGGAATATCGAAGCAAACCGAAATCCGTTGCGTGTCGTGCGGGCGTGCGTCGCAGCCGATGCGGACCAGTGGACGTTCCGACAACCTTTAAGCAACAACAAGCAAGCTGGCATTATTATAATAACCGTGTTAATAAATTAAGAGATGAGGAACTACCCCGCGTTTACATCTAAATACAAGTTTTGATACCTACTTGTTGAAAACAAGTCTTGTACAAGTGCAAAAAATGTCGTGTTTAAAACATAATTTACCATACATGATGTATTGACGTTGTTTCAGTCATGTTTGTCATCTATTTTGTTTACCGTTTTACTTTATTGATAAGTTTTATAGAAGTTTTGGATTTTTGTTTTAATTCCTTGGTGTTTAAGCCCGGAGCAACAACATTGTTTCTACTTCTACTGCTTAGTGAATTTTATTAATCGTTAGACCCATCAGTTCATGACGCCAATAATTAAAAAAAATCGGACTTCCGGATTCTGGAAGACCATACATGTTGTCAACAAATTACATCGACTTGTGCCCCAGTATGTACGGATATCAAATCTTTGTCATGTAATAGTACCGATCTTTTAAAAAAAAATTCAAAAGAAAAATATTGCTCAGCAGTAGTGGACAAAAGTATAAAATGTTTGAAAAAGTTTATTTTTGCATTACGGCTAAGGTATTTTATGTAGATTAATGTGTATATCGGGATAGGCCCTCATCAACGATATTACACTTGCACTTTGTAAGTAGGCGTGGATTGTCGGGCGAAGAAAATAGAGACACTAGTTATTCATATTTCACTCACAATTTCATATAAAATAATCACCATGAAATGACCTGAAGGCAGAGGTCCGACATATTAAATGAAAGTATGAAATATAGCAGCAACCGACTTATTTATTCCATAATTAATGAAATGGATCGATATAATAGCTCTAGGCGCTACAGCAGGTGCACCGGGCCGAGTCTGCCACAAGAATGATCCCTTCTAACGCTGCGCACTCGCTTACATAAAGTGGCCTGAGTAGTGGGAAGAGTGGGGAGGTGAATGTGCCACTTTGCACAGCGTAACTCGGCCCGCTGCACGTGTTGTTTTCAAAGGTCACGCCGACACGGCCATACTGACGTGAGGACGTCCTCGTACGCGTAGTCTCATCAAGCATTATCTAAAATGACAGAACGTTATTACTAATGTTCGTTCATCCTGACTAGCTATCTGGTCCGGATCATCCCTACACAGTTTGCTACTTACTCTAGACCGCTCGACATCGAGCCTTCGTGATTTATCCTAATACTAGCAATCGGGCCGGTTCACCCCTGCAGAGTTTGCAACTAACTCTGGACCGCTTGTTATTAAGCCTACAGGACTTTAGCAATCTGGACCGGTTCACCTCTTCAGAGCTTGCTACTAATTCTGGACCGTTCGTTTTTGAACCTTCAGAACTATTTTTTTTTCCTTTTTTTTGTTTTCTGGACCAGTCACTGCGGACTCTACAGGGTTACCTCATATGCTAATTATTAGTGTTTATTTGAATTTTAATAATAGATACAACTCCCACCGAACGCGTAGCAGGCCTGTGTAATGCCGACCGAGTCTCAAGTCATAAAGCCAGCAAATCGTCACTTCAATGTGCATAAGCGTTCGGTGTTGTGTCATAGTGTCATGTCACCGAATGCGTCGTAGCAGACACATAATTCATGTTCATGACACTAAACTAACAGCGACAACTATGAAATCTAAATAAAAATAATTTTAGTATTGAAGCGCCGTCACGGCCAGACTGACATTCGCGCGTCCTTGTGCTCCATCCTCTTATGTCGCCATAAGTAACCGCGGGCCCATTTTTTTGTCAAGAGAATAAAACTGGTAGATACATTACTTTTTACGCTCGTCCATCAGTGACATACATTATAATGTTTTATATTCCCACAAACTCAACCTTTAGGAGCTGACCCGGACAACTGAAATAGGCGTCCCTCCAACCAGCTATCTCGCCAAATAACATGGACCGGGCAACCCATCAGCGTCGCTCCGATCACTCACTAGTACCACCCACACATATCTCCATTGATCTCATAGCCTCTCAGACTAGACGATCACTTTATCATATGATCCAGAACATTAGCCTGCATATTCCAGTTCTTTAGACAACCCAATAACACACATCATATGACGTCAACCCGCATGAGTCGGCCCCTTATATATTCCTTTTCCGATGCCGAGAGGTTTCCAGAGCTGGCGGTTAACGTACGTGAACTACAAATAGACTGCCACCACCCAACGACACCCATTCCACTCGCCAATCCCGAACTGCCGCCTTCTCGGCCTCCTTCAAGCTACCAGTCAAGGTTTTAGCTACATCCACCAAGCCCTCACATCCCCCGGGCATGGCACGTAAACGCTTACGACTATATTTGTATGCTCTATTAGACACACAAAGGGAAGTCGGGACTCCCTGCAAAGCCCAGTCGTACCCCTCTGTCACATTCAATGAAGAAGGAACCGCCCCTATAAAACGGTCTCATTTTTTCCTTTGCGATGAATTTCAACCAAATCTTACCGAAACCCAGACTCAAAATATGAAGCCAGACTTAAAAGCCGCGCCCGAGTGCCGAACACAAGTTCTGTTCGTGTGTACCATAGACCTTGCACCATCCGTCGCTAGCTGCACTTCGAGAAGCTTGCCGCGCCAGGTCCCACCCGATTCACTTTCGATTATAACGAGTAAGCACCAAATGTTCTCATGACTCTCTACCAGAACACCTGCTCTGCCAGAACCGGTAGCAACAAGGTGCAACTTTACACTATGGTCACCATAACATTGCACTGTCTGCGCCTTTACAATACCTGCCCCGATCCGAAATGATCCGCGAAGTCGCACCGAAAAGACAGACAGCATCCTTTAGAACTTAAACTGCACCAGCTGCATCCAACTAGGAAGTGCACTCGACAAGGACGCATTTAGTGGAAGATTCAACAATGACAAGAATACTCCTTGCTATCGATTTCTCCACCCAACTTCCCCGCGATGTCTATATGTACAGTATGCCATTGTGCAGAAACCCTAAGCATCTGATGGAGTCCCCGTACCTATTGAGCCCCGAACAATCCCTTGAGGCCCAGCACACAATGCAGAACTTACTTTCGCACCCACCTAGCCATCTCAGGGAACCAGAATTGCTCACAAACCCCAGCAAGGGCTTCATCCGCACCAAGGAATCCGACCTCAGTGTGAACACGACTTATCAGTCCATGTTAGTGACCCCGGAACTAATGGAAGTCAAAATACACACTTACCACGCTAAATTCTCTTGCACTATACTAACCCACGAATATCGCAAGTGTGAGCCACAGCCTGAATGCTTCGCCTACCCATGAGATCGTGGGGCATGGGTGGGGCCGCCGCGACTCTAGATCAATATCTAGAGTCGTGCCGGCCCCACCAATGAAAGCCAACGCAAATGCAATTTAACAAACTGCACAATTTTTCCTGCCAGACCATGGGACGGGACCATGCACCAACTCCGTAATTCGATTTCGGGGACAGAAAAATGCATGCTCTATGCCACTCCACGGCCCATGGATTCTATCGAAGTCATAGACCCACAAAAAGGCCCACCGCATGTGAGCACCTGGAACGATGCCGGTCACTGAACTAGATGCCTTGAGGGAGCTACGATCTGTAAACACAGTATATGCCCGTCGCCGGAAACCTTCAACAGCTTCAATGACGGCCAGGGTCTCCAACTTGCAAAAACAACACTGCGATTCTGTATCAGTTATTCGTCGGCTAAAGTCAGACAAGACATGAGAAACAAAAAACTTACTTTGGATCAATATTTCCCCGTACCCTCAGAGCTCGGTATTTAGTTCCATCAGTGCGTTACAGTCAAATAATTATAGTCAGAACCGGTTCTGATATAAGTATATCCACTAAATAAAAACGATCTACAGTTCAAAAATTTGTACTGGCCATACTGACGGCGGAAATAATATTTAAATAAAATTGGGAGATTAAAATTATTGCACTGGGCACACTGGTGGGCAGAGCTGCGGTGATTTGGCACAGATCGGGCACTTTTTGGGTGGAGTTGGCAGCTAGCGGTCGTGGGATTATTGCGCCGTTGCGATTGTTTTAAGAAATAAGTTTTAACTATTATATGTGATTAGAATATTAAATAAGTTTTGAAGATTAACTGTGGTTGTTTCTGAGATATCCTATACTATCCATATACTTTAAAATGTGTGCACTCGAGGCCGAAGTGTCTATGGACGGTGGGCATTCCCCTTTATTTCTCATTAAAAACTTACAAAGATTTCACTTACTTGAGAACATTTTAAAACTTAAAATATAACTTGTACACACAAACTAAGCTGCTAATTTAATTATCATCTTAGTAGTAATAACATTTATTTTCGTACTCAAATAACATTATTAACTAACACAAAACTTATAACTTTTCGATCCACCCGCAAAAGAAACAATTACCGTAGATAAGAAATGCGATCCCGGTGCCACAATAAAGCAACACAGCAGCAGGGCAAGTCTGTTTATTGGAGTAGTATTTGATCATTTAGATTGTGATTTTTTAAATTAAATTTTAGAAATACCCAACGAGCTTGCATTCTTTACCTCTTTACGTAGCTTATTATATTGTTGCACCCTTGAAAAAATAATTGTTCTCTCGCCATTAACTGTCCGCACTCGCGGTAGTAAAATGTGATCCTTCCTACGACAGCTGCGATTGTGCACCTGATGTATTTTTGTGAAGTGTGACTGTAGGTGCAAGGTAATCATAGTGAAATAGTATGTAGTTTAATCATTTTGTTTTGAATGATCTGCAGGTCCTTGAGGTTAGTTTTTGGCTCGTTGCCCCATATTTCACGTGTTTTACGTTTTGAATCTTGAATCAAATTAAAAGAGCCTATCAAATGGACAGACATAAGATATTCACAAGAAAGTGATCGAATTACTTATATCAGAACCGGTTCTGACTATAATTATTTGACTGTAACGCACTGATGGAACTAAATACCGAGCTCTGAGGGTACGGGGAAATATTGATCCAAAGTAAGTTTTTTGTTTCTCATGTCTTGTCTGACTTTAGCCGACGAATAACTGATACAGAATCGCAGTGTTGTTTTTGCAAGTTGGAGACCCTGGCCGTCATTGAAGCTGTTGAAGGTTTCCGGCGACGGGCATATACTGTGTTTACAGATCGTAGCTCCCTCAAGGCATCTAGTTCAGTGACCGGCATCGTTCCAGGTGCTCACATGCGGTGGGCCTTTTTGTGGGTCTATGACTTCGATAGAATCCATGGGCCGTGGAGTGGCATAGAGCATGCATTTTTCTGTCCCCGAAATCGAATTACGGAGTTGGTGCATGGTCCCGTCCCATGGTCTGGCAGGAAAAATTGTGCAGTTTGTTAAATTGCATTTGCGTTGGCTTTCATTGGTGGGGCCGCCACGACTCTAGATATTGATCTTTATAATCACATATAATAGTTAAAACTTATTTCTTAAAACAATCGCGACGGCGCAATAATCCCACGACCGCTAGCTGCCAACTCCACCCAAAAAGTGCCCGATCTGTGCCAAATCACCGCAGCTCTGCCCACCAGTGTGCCCAGTGCAATAATTTTAATCTCCCAATTTTATTTAAATATTATTTCCGCCGTCAGTATGGCCAGTACAAATTTTTGAACTGTAGATCGTTTTTATTTAGTGGATATTCTGCAACCGTGTAGTTTGTTATAATAATAAAACCTTACACTCGACCATCCTGACGACGTGTATGTCCTCATACACGTTTCTGGTGAAACCTTACATTCGGCATAAATCGAGCACCTTTTAAAAGAATTAAGATGATGTGAAAATAAGAAAAATTTTATCAAAATATTAAGTAACCTTGGCTGAAATAGCTGTTTTTAAATACAAATCTATCACAAAAGTTTCTTTGTTACAACCAAGTATCTTTAGAACTAATCATCCTTAGAACTAGTTATCTTTATAACTTACCATCTAAATGAATAATTAATTAACCTTGAAACAAATTATCCTTGTAACAAATTATCCTTGTAACAAATTATCCTTGTAACAAATTATCCTTGTAACAAATTATCCTTGTAACAAATTATCCTTGTGACAAATTATCCTTGTGACAAATTATCCTTGTAACAAATTATCCTTGTAACAAATTATGCTTGTAAAAAATTATCCTTGTAACCAATTATCCTTTTAACCAATTATCCAAACTTTTAATCCGCGATCCCGTCCCCATCCGCGATAACCGACGTTCACGCGGACGAAGTCGCGGGGTAAAAGCAACCATAAATCTGTAAACCAATCCGTTCCTTAGGACGTTACGGTTTAACAGATCAACCATGAGTTTAGCCTCATTCAGGTCAAGACGCAAAACCTTCCGCGGTTTCTTTTGTCTGACCTAACCAATTATCCAAACTTTTAATCCGCGATCCCGTCCGCATCCGCGATAACGGACGTTCACGCGGACGAAGTCGCGGGGTAAAAGCAACCATAAATCTGTAAACCGATCCGTTCCTTAGGACGTTACGGTTTATTAACAGATCAACCATGAGTTTAGCCTCATTCAGGTCAAGACGCAAAACCTTTCCGCGGTTTCTTTTGTCTGACCTGAAACAAAAGGAAAACAACAGCATGTAAATAAACACTATAAAATGTAATATTATAAATATTCAATGAACAGTTTGAGCTAGCGTTACCACTACTTAATATTTTGTCATTTAAAACAATCAAATTATCATTCTGACATATTAGCCTCATCAATTACATCATTCTCGACATCATTATCAGTGTCATTATCGACTTCCAAGGAATCAACATGGATCCACGGTCGCATCCGGTCAGCGGCAATGGTAGTCTTTCGCTTTTTCTTCATTCCCTCAAACCCCGCAATTGGTGCCACTTTATACCGATCATTACCTATTATTTTTAAGATTCTATAAGGACCTTCGTACGAGGGCATGAGTTTTGTACTCTTGCCATCATTTTGAAATGCAACTTTTGTAATTTTTACTTAGTCACCTTTTTTTGTAAATACGCGCAGGTCGTCTACCTTGGTCGTAATATCGTTTTTGTGCTACCTGTTTTTTTGTCAATTCTGCTTTTAACTTCATCGCGAATAGATTGCAAGGAGGTGATCTCTCGCGTTGTTTCGGTTATCTCGTTCAGTGCTGCGTTAGACTCGCTATTCATTGCCATCCCGAACATAACTTCAGCAGGTGTCCTACATGTCGTCTTTTGTACCGTATTTTTTAAGCCCCATTGAACTCCGCCTAATTTGCTATCCCAGTCTTTTTCATCTGCGCTAAGGCTTTGTGCCGTCAACGAGTCAAGGACGGTCCTGTTGTAACGTTCAACTTGACCGTTGGCCCTTGGGCATGCAACTGCATTTAATACATGCTTTACTCCGCGGTCAAGACAAAACATTTTAAATGAGTGGGAAGTGAAACTGGAACCTCGATCACTAACGACTCAGTCCGGGGCTCTGAATGTGTCAAAAATGTCCTGCAAAACTTTTATTACATTTTGCGTATTTGTATTCCTGACCGGTTTTATGAATAAAAACTTGGTGAACGAATCAACTATAGTCAATATGTGGGTATGGCATCTTTTTGACTTAACAAACGGTCCAAGGTGGTCAATTTGCAATGTGTGGAAAGGTCTTTCAACCTTTTCAATGGGATTCAGTAACCCTTCACGTGTATTCGTAGATTTTTTTGCGAATGCACAGTCGATGCAGGACCCTACGTACTTTTTTACAAACCTTTATGCTTTTTTAAATAATTTAAATAATGCTTTTTCATTCGGTCTAAGGTTTTCTCGAAACCAACATGACCTATATCGTCGTGGTTTCTCTTGCACAACTGCCACCTTGCACCCTTTGAGACCACCCACCTAACACAGTCCTTATCACCCCCGACACACCTAAACAGCTTGTTATCTTTATCCTTGATGTACTCTACCCCTTGAGGGTCTAGATCACTAGCAACAATGTCACGAATTCTACACAATTCTGAATCCCCTAATTGCAACGTAAGTAGCCAGTCCTCGTCATTTATAGTCATTACCGAGGGATACTGTTCGGGACTCTGAGATTCGGTATAAAAAATTGGGTTCCTTGATAACGCATCAACATGACCTATCTTTGTACCCGCCCTATATTCCATAGAGCAATCAAACTCCTGTAGAGCCAACCACCATGAGCAATTTAGTGATAGGGTGAGCTAGTACTGCAAAACCCTGTATAAACTTTCTAAAATAGCTAACAAGCCCTAGAAATTCGCGCCCCGTGCACATTGTCTGGACGGGGAAAATCGACAACACACTGAATTTTTGCATTTCCTGGCCGTATACCTACTGAACTGATTTCAAAACCGTCCGGGGTGACAAACGCAGGCAAATGCTTGCTGTCTTCAGATATGGGCACCTGATTATAGCCAGACATCAAATCAAGCGTTACGAACCATGCCTGTCCAGATAACCTCGCTATCTCATCCTCTATGACGGGTATGGGATATCTCTTTTACAGTGATTGAATTGAGTAATCGGTAATCTGTGCATAAACGAACGCCACCCTCCTTTTTGCGCACGAGAATGATTGGACTGGCATAGTTGAACACTGATTCCCGAATGATCCCTGCTCGTAACATGTCTCCTATCATACCTCGAACCCTTTCGCGTTCACAGTAAGACAGACGGTAAGGTCTATAAACTACTGGACGTTGATTACTCAACTCGATTTTCATTTTGGAAACATTAGTGCAGCCTAAATCAACTAAATCGTTAGCAAAACACTCCTCGTGACGTCGAAGGAGTTCTATGAGCTTGAACCTATCACTATCTGACACAGTAACGCCCAGCGTAATTGACTCTCATCAAACCGAAACAAGAGATTCAGTGTTCTCAAGACTGTTTACTACTTGCACCTTTTCGGTTCGAGAAAACACAAAATTGTCTCGAAACCAACACGGTACCGAACACGGCATCACTGTAACAAAGAGTGAACCAATCCTCACCTCGTAAACACCCCCACAAACTAAGAATTGTTGGTTTGGCTTTCCTACAACTCTAGTATCTAACAATACGCTACTAGAAAACAACATTTCTATTTTAGCCCTTATACTCGCAGTACCATAAATTCGGCTATGACCCTTACCCTTTCTAAGTGTTCTTCATGCTCATGTAGATCTGGTAACTCGATTCCAATGTGCATAAACTGTAGTTTGTTCGCGTCTTTATAAACAACAATGTGTGGCTGCTCTGAGTAAGTCTGACCAACAAGCATCGGCCTCTCCAGCAAGTGATCATCTACAACCCTACACGAAACATTAGCAGCTACGCCATCGATGACAACTTCTAGCTTTGCAGAACCTATGGATTGCACAAGGCTGTTGCCAAAACCCTTCATTGTCGACGGAGTGTGGTCATGACCAAGACCAAGATTTGAAAAATCCGATCGCCTTATAAGCGTGACCTCACTGCCAAGGTCAACGAATGCTTCCAGGAGAAAACCATTAACATTCAGTTTTTATAAATTTTCGCTTGGGCAAAAACTGGAGATGCGCATGGTCCTTGCCACGGGGTCAGCCTTCGATGGCCCTGTATTATGATTGTGTCTACAGGTCTCAGGTTTATGGCCCACCTTGTTGCAATGACTACAATTAATTAAGGGTTTCGGGCACCTAGAATATGGTTGTCCTTTCTCCTTACAGTTGTAACAATGCAAGTTTGGATTTTTCTTCGAAGTCGCCCTAATACTTTGTTTGTCATCTGCTGCATTAATATTTCTACCTCTAAAAGGTGGTTGTAGTGTGACCAGTTCTTTAGTGTTGCTTAATAAGAATTTTAAAAGCTGGTCCGGTTGCTCACAACGTAGTGCCAAAGCACTCGACCTAATAGTCCTATCACCAGTACCGTGAACGATGCAATCAACTGCCCGCTTATCCGTTATTTCACATTGATTTAGTAACGCCAGCTTTTCATAGTAATATATTTCGATTGATTCGTAAGGTCTACTCTTTCTTTTCAACATGTCTTCCAAAATTTGGCCGTAATTTTGTTCAGAGGGGAAAGCACCCCTTAGTTTTACCTTCCACTCTGCTCAAGTAAACAATATCGAATTGAGACTTTCATACCAAATCTTACCTAAACCAGTCAGTTTTTGCCTGGCAAAGTGAACTACAGTCTTCTCGTCCCTGCCATAAACCTTTGCACATTCGTTGACTTTTTTTTTTAGACATAAATCTATACGTTGATTTTTTTCCGAAGGATTAAACTCGGGTATCATATTTTTATGATCCCTATCATTAAATACAGTGCTCTGATTTTGAGGCTGCGATGGCAAGACATATTTAATGGATTTAGTTATTTGTATTAAATCCTTAGAGGAAAATGTGGGCCTACATGACCATTTTGTGCGACGATCCGCGCTCGTAGCACCTCGATCTTTCCTGTTGCGACCACCCGGCAGCCCTCTGGTTCCAACTTCAGGTGAGCCCCGTCTTTCACCCGTCGTCGTTGCTCGATTTCGCGTTCCTTTTGTAGATCGATCTCCATCCGGCGAATCCGCTCCTGTTCCCGCAACAAAGCTTGTTGTCGTTCCAGCAGACGCCCACTACGGCTGCAGCTACGGGTGCGGGTGCCGGTTCAGCTGCGGTTATTCTGGCGTGCGCTCAACTGGCTGCGTCTGTAGCGCGAGCGATCACGCCGAGTAGTATCCAAGCTCCGATGAGTTCCATTTCCTCCGTCCATTTCCTGAAACTCGCCACCAAATAAGGAAACGTTAATACCTAAATAATAAAAGAAAGAAAAAGAAATACCATAATATCTCGAAACCGGGGCGTCCTAGAGCAAAATTAACGAAATTTTTAACCCCCTTTTATAAACCACACACTCGTGTGTGGCAGCTACCAGATAAACCCAAAAACCATGAAATTTCATTGGGTTCTAGTTCTGGTACCTATGACATCAATCATTGTATCGTCCATACACAACCAAAAAGTTAACTAACTTGAATTCAAGTATCTGCCGTTTAGCAACCACATTGTACAAACCGTTGGAATTTAAATCATGTAGAAAATGTCAACGGTCGTAGATATTTAAAATCGTATGATGCATAATACCAACGTGGTAAAACAAAAAGAAAGTTAAATAGAAAATTAAATCAGGCAATGGAATTTCAACTAAATCAATTCAATCGGATTTGATACCAGTCCTGTCGAAGGAATTTAAAATTATGATGGAAGACTGGAATTTTAACGTAGAAAATAAGATTTTATGTAAATTACCTAGTACACAAAAATTACATCATTTCTTGCAAATAATATTTTAAACAAAACTACCTGTTATACAATTATCTAAAATGTGAAAAGCACAAATAACGGATTATGTATAAGGAAAAATAGAACGTAGGCGTGTACTTACCCCGGGTGTCACCATTGTGTGGATCGCCCGGAGGACACGGTGGAGCATACGGTGGAGGTATGCCCAGCTTGGGCGGAGCACCGCAGTGTCCTCGCGGAGGCGATTGGCGGCGGCGATCTCTCGCGTCCGGCCCTGGTCCAGGCCATGGTACGGAGCGAGAGGGAATGGCAAGCCGTCACCTCCTTCTGCGAAGCAGTAATGCTCGAGAAGGAGGAGGCGGAGCGGGTGAGGGAGAGAGCCTTGCGCCCTCACGCCCCCACTAGCCGCCGCAGGAGACGCCCTGGGCGTCGGGAGTCGCCTGCAGATTCCCGGCCACCGTAGGCGCGGGCTTGCGGACGGCGAGCAATGGGTAGCTTGCCGTCCGGTAAGGACCAGGCCCGGGTCGACGGCGCGTTGGGTTCCACGCGCGCCTCAAAGAGATGTCAGCACAAAGTGACGGGGTCCGATAGGGCCGACGCCTCAGGGTCGCGGGTTATTCCACAGAGAAAACCGTGGCCCTGGCACAGGCAACTGAAGGAACACGGGTGGGTTTTAGTCAGTAAAAGTCTGACACGCCCTCCCGCTCCACCCAGAGCGGGAGAAGTCATTTGATGATTTCCCACCCAAAAAAAAAAAAAAAAAAGGCGTGTACTTACGGATCTTAATCCCACTTCTGAGATATAGGATATCTCAGAAACAACCACAGTTAATCTTCAAAACTTATTTAATATTCTAATCACATATAATAGTTAAAACTTATTTCTTAAAACAATCGCGACGGCGCAATAATCCCACGACCGCTAGCTGCCAACTCCTCCCAAAAAGTGCCCGATATGTGCCAAATCACCGCAGCTCTGCCCACCAGTGTGCTCAGTGCAATAATTATAATCTCCCAATTTTATTTAAATATTATTTCCGCCGTCAGTATGGCCAGTACAAATTTTTGAACTGTAGATCGTTTTTATTTAGTGGATATTCTGCAACCGTGTAGTTTGTTATAATAATAAAACCTTACAATAGTGTAATATGCAATTTCAACAATTAACTGGTCAAGGAATTTGTAAGAAAGATACACACGAATACTTTATACGAATCACTTTATTGGTACACAACCTCCTAAAATTGTATCCCGAGACCACCTTGTTCGTCTGTAGCTGAGAATGCAATCGAATGAAGAAGAGATAATTGGCAGTACCGCGCCGTTTTATATTTTAAAAGTGATCTACGGGTTGCCACAAATAGAAAGAATAAATTATTAAAAAAGAACAATGTTGCAACCCACAAATAATATTAGTTAAATAGTCGATTATTTTGTATGCTCACATTCAGCTAATCCTGACGTCAATCGCGGCCTCGCGTTTAACAAAAAAAATAAAAAAAGTACATCATAGGAACTCATTCACTCTTAAATCTTACTTCGTCTACAATTTCTTGTCTGTAGCATCTCACTCTTATAACTAGACTTCGACAACAAGTACTCACTTGTAGCGACTCACTCTTATCACTTAACATCAACTACAATCATTCTCAATTGTGTCGACCCACTCTTATAACTAAACATCTACTACAAGCACTCTCACTTGTAGCGACTCACTCTTATAACTAAACATCGACTACAAGTACTCTCACTTGAAGCGACTCACTCTTATAACTAAACATCTACTACAAGCACTCTCACTTGTAGCGACTCACTCTTATAACAAACATCGACTACAAGCACTCTCACTTATAGCGACTCACTCTTATAACTCAACATCGACTACAAGCACTCTCACTTGAAGCGACTCACTCTTATAACTAAACATCGACTACAAGTACTCTCACTTGAAGCGACTCACTCTTATTACTAAACATCTACTACAAGCACTCTCACTTGTAGCGACTTACTCTTATAACAAACATCGACTACAAGCACTCTCACTTGTAGCGACTCACTCTTATAACTCAACATCTACTACAAGTACTCTCACTTATAGTGACTCACTCTTTTAACTAAACATTGCTTACAAGTATTCACTTCTAGCGACTCTTATAACTAAACATCTACTACAAGTACTCTCACTTATAGTGACTCACTCTTTTAACTAAACATTGCTTACAAGTACTCACTTCTAGCGACTCTTATAACTAAACATCTACTACAAGTACTTTCACTTATAGTGACTCACTCTTTTAACTGAATATTGCTTACAAGCACTCTCACTTGTACTGACTCACTCTTATTACTAATCATCGACTACAAGTACTATCACTTGTTGTGACTCACTCCTTTAACTAAACATCGCGTTCAAGTACTCTCACTTGTAGTGGCTCACTAATCATCGCTAACATCATTTTCATCATCATCATCACTATATTTTAATTATGTTAATTGCCACAAGTTAGTTCACTTTAATTAATTCGTCAATCAACATTACAGTTTTTAAGAAATAATTATTCTTCTCAACTGTTTTGTGTTTTATAATCAATACTATTGTACTGTTTTCTACATTCATAAAATCCAACTCATTACATATCGCTTTAGTAAATAATTAACTGTATAAAATTATTACGGTCACACTCAATCTGACATAATCTCAATACAGTTCATTCAATCAACAGTTAATCTCTTACTCGGAATCACTTGACATCGCATCATGATCAAAAACAAGCCATGGGTATAACCTATCGACAGCATAAACCGACCTATATGGTTTACAACCTTCTTTCCTAGTAATAGGAGTGTCGTCTATTTCATAACGATCGTTGCCTATTATTTTAGAAATTCTGTATGGTCCTACACATTTTGGTATTAGTTTACGACTGTGTCCAGGGTCTGTACGAATATCTTTTTCTACACGGACTAAATCTCCTACTGCATACTCAGTTGGTTTTTTATGCGACTTATCAACGCTCTTTTTGTATTTTCTGGCTTATTTGAATTCGCGAGTCTGCATCCGATCTAATTTCATCGCGATGTAACGGGGTATGAGATTCCGCAACAAGTGGATTCATTAAACCATCCGAAACGCCGGTGGTTTGAACTCCAAACAACATTTCTGAAGGAGTATGGCCAGTGGACCTGTTAATAGTGTTGTTCAAAGACCACTGTATCTGGGGTAAACACAAATCCCACAAACTTTCTTGTTTATTGTGATTAGCAGCCGTTATTGCATCAACAATAGTTCGATTGTACCTCTCAACCTGACCATTGGCCCTAGGAGAGGCAACCGAGGCAACCGCATTTAAGATATGTTTAATGCCCCTTTTATTAATAAAATCTGCAAACTCTTTGCTTGTAAAACTAGTGCCGCGATCAGATATCAGACGACGTGGCACTCCGAATAGCGAGAAATATTCCGTAAATACCTTAATACTAGTACTACTTTTAACATTATTTACTGGCTATATATAAATAAATTTTGCAAAGGCATCAATGATCACTAAAATATGACAATTCTTCTTCTTGCTAATGGGAAAAGGACCGCAGTGATCGGTATGAAGCGTATCAAACGGTTTATTAATTTTTGGGATTGGATAAAGCTCTCCTTCTTTAGCTCCAGCTGGCAACTTATTGTGGGCACAATTTAAGCATGAATTACAATTTTTTTTTATAAAACGTCTCATTTTTTTAAACCAGTAAATCTGATTAATCCTACTGTAGGTCTTATCAAAGCCGAAATGACCGACATCATCGTGGTTCATACGAACTATTTGCCATCTTACTGATTTTGGAACTACCCACTTTAAATTGGTTACATCATTTTTGTCATTAGTTATTCTGTACAAACGACCATTTTTAGCAGTAAAGTTCTTTTGAATCTCGACAAAGTCTTTTGTTTCCGAATCATTCAAAATGCTTATTATCCTTTGTATTTCTGAATCCTGTTCCTGCACTGTGCGCAACCACGCATCGTCATCTATTGTTAAAACATCAACCACCTTTCCTACGACTTGAGGTTTAGACTCAATTGGGTTGCGTGACAGTGCATCAACATGAGCCATTTTGTTACCATCGCGATGTTCTACGGTAAAATCATATTCCTGCATTAATATGTACCAACGCGCTACTCTCGGTATTAGATCTTTTTTTGTCATTGTGCTGCGTATAGCGGCACAGTCAGTGACAACTCTAAACGATTTACCCAAAACATAAACTCTAAATCTATTCAAAGCACAAACTACCGCCAAAGTTTCTAATTCGTAAGAGTGTAGTTTGCTTTCGTCCTGTGTCGTTTGACGGCTATAATAAGCTATAGGATGGAATAGTTTATCTGAATTCACTCGTTGTAGCAAAATTGCTCCTATACCGATTTTACTAGCGTCAGTGTGAATTTCTAATTCAGCTTCAGGGTCAAATAGTGCCAAAACAGGTCGTGTGGTCAATTTACTTTTTAATTAATTAAATGCTTTTGTCATATTAATAGTGTTCTAAAGACTGATCTTTAGAACACTATTAATATGACAAAATGGCACTTATAAATAAATGTGAAATAGGTGACTGTACGTAATTTAACGGGGTTTAGAATAAAAATGCAGCGGGCACAAGTTACGTGTATGAGTTTTGATTTATATTAGAACAATGACTTTGAACAATTGGTTGATCTTAACAAAAGGTGATAGTTTAGCACGTATACATTAATGATTGCTAAGAGAATTTGCGCAGGCACTCCAACATGCCCCCGGGCGTTGAAAGTCGTGCTTTCAACCAGACTCCTTATCTGACATTACGGGTAGTGGGCATATCCTGTTGAAGGCCCTCCTGATGACGCCATTTGAGGTACGAATATCCGCTACACGGGCTATTCCGTCTGATCCCGGGTGAATATCAACAATTCTTCCTAGTCTCCACTTCAGGGGTGGGAGATTGTCCTCTTTAACAACCACCAGGGAATCCATCTTCAAACCATCTTTACATGAACGCCACTTCGTCCGCTGCTGCAACTCCGCAACATACTCCTTACTCCATCTAGTCCAGAAGTGCTGGCGGAGCTGCTCAATCCGTTGATAACGACTGAGATGGGTTGTACATTGATCTGCGTAACTTTTCTGCGGCAACGAAGTGAGTGGCCGGCCGACGAGAAAGTGACCTGGCGTTAGTGGAGTGCAATCGGCAGGGTCTGAGGACAGCGGCGTTAGTGGGCGTGAGTTTAAAATTGCCTCAATTTGGACTAATGTGGTGTTAAGCTCCTCGAAGGTTAACTTACAATGTCCCAACACTCGCTGTAGGTGATATTTTGCGGATTTGACACCCGCCTCCCAGAGACCGCCAAAATGTGGAGTATACGCAGGAATGAAGTGAAAGTTAATTCCATCATTAGCAATAGTTCCGCCCAAAGACCCGGAATTAGTTTTTAAGAACTTTGATAGCTCATTATACGCACCAACAAATGACGTACCGTTATCAGAATATATGTGGATGGGTTTGCCCCTTCGCGAAATAAACCTATATAAGGCTAATAAATAATTATGACTAGTCAAATCACCCACAAGCTCCAAATGCACAGCCTTTGTGGTGAAACATATGAAAATTGCTATATACACCTTGACGAGTCTACATCCACGACCTTGACGACTAGCACTCATAATAGGACCTGCGTAATCAACGCCAGCGCTTTCGAACGGATACCCTCCTGGAAGAAGGCGCTGTCGCGGCAGGTTGCCCATCAATGGAGTAACCACCTTACCCTGCATACGTCGGCACAGAACGCATCTATGATAACAGGCTTTGGCTAAATTTCGACCTCCTATAGGCCAATAGGATTCTCTAATCGTTGCTAACAATAGCTGAGGGCCTGCGTGCATTAACCTTTTGTGTTCAAAATCAAATAATAATTTAGTGCAGTTATGAGTGGACTGTAAAATTATAGGGTGCCGTTTATTATAAGTAAAATCAGAATTATCGAGACGTCCTCCGACACGTATTAGATTGTTGTCATCTAAATACACATTAAATTTTAATAGGACGCTCTTTTTTGGTAAACTTTGTTTATTTAAAAGTAATTTATGTTCGGGAAATGATTCTTGTTGACTTTGATAAATTAATATTTTTAACGCCTTGCTTAATTCTTCATCAGATAAATAAGTACTAGCGGGCGATTGTCGTTTACATAATTTGATGAATCGCATCGCAAAAGCCATGCAACGTAAAAGTCTTAAATACTTAGAAAAACGTTTAAAATCTATAACTAATGCCGTATCGTTATCGTCAAGAACAACACTTAATGATACATCAGGTCGAGTTTCAGGGAGTGAGGCTAATTCTATACATTTAAATTGCGAAGGCCAACTACGTGAGTCTTGTTGGAGAAAGTCAGGACCAGACCACCACATGTCCAAACTCTGCAGATGACTAATATCTACACCACGAGATATTAGGTCTGCTGGGTTCTCATCGGTTGGGACGTGCCTCCAGGTACAGTGACCTGCCTGATCTAAGATTTCAGCGACGCGATTGCGTACAAATGGCTGAAGCCTTGAAGGTAACATCTGTAGCCATCCTAGCACGATGGTCGAATCAGTCCAACAAAATACGCGAGAGAACTTAAGCCGAAGGGAGTTTAACACCTTCTCATACAGACGAGCTCCTACAACCGCGCCACACAACTCCAACCTGGGAATTGTGGTAGGTTTAATTGGCGCCACTCGACTTTTGGACATAAGTAACCGAACAATGCATTCACCTTCGTGATTAATACTGCGTACATACACGCACGCACCATATGCGCGTTCTGACGCGTCTGTGAATATATGGAGTTCCAACTCCCGATATGAGTAACAAACAACAATTCGAGGAATACGAATTTCATTTAAAACAGACAGAGCTTTAATAATAGTCTGCCATTTTAAATTAATTTCAGTAGGCAATGGCTCATCCCATGACAATTTATCTAACCACATTCGCTGTAGTAACATTTTCAAAGTGATTACAAATGGAGACAAAAGCCCCAAAGGATCGAATATCCTTGCAATCACAGAAAGTAAATCACGTTTAGTGTTACTATTACACGATATAGTTGAGCCTATTTGAAATACTAGTTCATCTGAACTTGCATACCAACCTAGTCCGAGCAGCTTGTCAGGTTCATTAGCACCTATATTTAAATCAAGCAAAGACTTAGCCACTTCCGATAATAATTGAGGTTCGTTCGACTTCCACTTACGCAATGACATGCAAGCCGATTTCAGAACATTCGTTACCTCCTGACGAATGAATTTGACTTCATCCAAATCATCACCGCCACACAGTAGGTCATCAGCGTAAAAATCATGCTTAATGATGTCAGCAACCTTCGGATTTTTACAATCATCACCTAATTGATGAAGGCACCGAAAAGCTAAAAATGGCGCACTAGCCGTGCCGTAGGTAACGGTGTTTAAGTTATAAAACTTAACGGGGTCGGACACCTTACCACGCCACAAAATTTGTTGTAGATATCTGTCAGACGGGTGGACAACTATTTGTCTATACATCTTCTCGACGTCCGCTGACAAAACATACTTGTGCTGTCTGAAACGAAGAAGAATAGACAACAGATCGTCCTGAACGGTAGGGCCGACCATCTGTAAATCGTTAAACGAAACGCCAGATGAAGATGGACAACTTGCATTGAACACCACTCGAAGTTTCGTAGTGGTGCTACTTTCACGTAATACGCCGTGATGCGGGATAAAATAACCAGACAAGTTCAAATCGAATTGTTTGCATTCAGTCATATGGCCTAGTGACTCATACTCAGACATGAAATCGTAATACATTTTAGTAAAATCAGATTTAGGTTTTAATCTACGTTCTAAAGACTGTAAACAATGAGCAGCTTTATTTATAGAATCTCCTAAAACAGACGGATTTTGTTTGAGGGGAATACGAACACAGAAACGACCGTCGGCCAATCGGGTCGTATTTTTTATAAAATGCTCCTCACATAATTTCTCTTCCGGCGAATAATGAGAAGATTTCTTATTTACCTCCTCAAGTTGCCAGAAGCGAGTTAAATCATTTCGAATTTTATTGAAACCATCTTCGGAAGAACTATTGTTGACTTTGGTAAAATTGCACCTAATGTTACTAGATACCAATGCAACGTAATTACGACTAATCGGACCGGAGACAATCCAGCCTAACCTGGTTTCACACAAAATTGGCTTCTCATTGCCTAACTTTATTCTTTGTGAACCTAACAAGTTCCAGAAGACATCAGCACCGATTAAAATATCGACATCAGCGGGCTTGTAAAAAGTAGGATCTGCTAAACAGATATCAGAGGGAATGTTGAGTGAAGAAATATTAACCTCACGGCATGGGACATCACTGGTTATTGATGGTAAAACGAAACAAAAAAGTTCAGTACTGAAACTATTGTGTAATGACGTCACGTTAATGCGACACGTTTTACCTACGTGAGAAGTCACGTTATTGATGCCAAATATCGATCTATCTACCTGCCTAGTCTCTAAATTTAACTGTCGACATAGTCTTTCCGTCACGAAGCACGATGTACTACCGCTGTCAAGAATTGCCCGAACAACATGTTCTCGACCATTACGATCATGTAATTTAATTAAAGCGGTTGACAATAACACATCATGACTCACAGTGCCGTGTCCAGATGTGACGTTAGCCGACAATGCAACATTATTTGTCTCAGTCACCGAAGACGCCGAAGCCGACTGTGGCGACAAGTTATCAGACGAGTTATTTTTTACATTATTATTACATTGTGCACTAGATTTAAAATCAGCGATATGAATTAATGTATTATGTCTGCGTTTACAAAGCTTACAACCTGGCTTTTTACAATGGTTCGCGAAATGACCCGAACGAAAGCAGTTATAACAAACCTTGAAACTTGGCAGCATTTTAATACGTGATTCGTTACTTAGTGCGAGAAACTGCGCACACTCACCTAAATTATGGTCACCCTTGCATTTGGGACAGACTTTTGTACCTGACTCTAAATTAGAATTAACACCACTTTGAACGGTAACCATAGACTTCAGCTTAGCCCCTGTTTTATTACTGGATTGTGGCAGATTATTACGAGACAACTCTAAAGTTTCAACTAGCTCGGCGCGCTCACGTATGAATTTAAGGAATGAATCGAAAGTAACCTTGCTGTCTTTGTCTACGCGACCTTTGCACTCCTCCCACTCCCGGAACGTTCTGCTGTCTAACTTGCGAGTAAAAATAAAAATTAGAAGAGTATCCCAATACTTAACGGGCTCCCCTAATGTGTCTAATGCTCGTAAGTGTTTGTTGATTTGGTCAACTAAATTCTTTAAAGTGACAGAGGATTCTTTTGTAATGGTCTCCATATTAAACATGGCTGAAACATGATTGTGGATTAGTAATCTCTTATTATCAAATCGTTCGCATAGTATGTTCCATGCCACAGAGTAATTATTAGCAGAAAACTCGATCGACTGAATCACCACGGCAGCGGCATCCTCCAGAGACGTTCGTAGGTAATGGAATTTGTTGATTTCGTCGATAGCATCATTGCAATGAATGAGACTCGTAAATGTGTCGTGAAACTCCAACCAGTTATTGTAAGATCCACTAAACTTTGGTAATTGAATTGTGGGTAACCTAACTGGCTTATAACTACTACCACAATTACTTTTGTTGCTACAAACAGATGCATTATCTTTATTATTATTACTGTTTAGAAATTCCTGAGCCTTAGACAGTGCTTTAAAATACAGTGACTCAAAATCGGAACGCTCAGAAAACTGGGCCTTGATATCATCCACAATACATTCCATACGCAACTGTACCTCATCATATTGTTGGTATAACAATTCCATCTTGCTTATGCGCATCTGTAGTTCCGTTATATCGGAGCTAGACAATGTTGTTACATCCAGTGCGTCTAAATAATTGACAAAGGCAGTTAATCGGCCTTTGAAGCTACCTCGCTTCCTTATTAACTCCTTTTCCTCGGTCATTCTTGGAGGCGGGTGTAAATCTGGAATTTATACAATATATGTGTAAACAAACAATACAAAACTAAGTATCAACGTACTGTATATTAATCTTAACTGATGTGCAGATGATAACTACTGATTTGAATGATTCAATGAACACTGACAATAATTAAGTACTTATCTAGATTTTAACAACTCGTTTAATTTTTATACAAACTCTAATGACTTCCAAACTTTAATGAAGGTCAACACAATAACTTAATAACACGGTAACTAACTGTAATAACAGTTAACAATCATCAATATCTAACACTCTTAATATTATGTTACCTACTAAATAGAAATACGTACCTACATATATCTAATTATCTATGCTTAAACATGGCTTAGACAATTTAATTGAAATAATGTAATATTAATCAACATTACTATATTTTAATAAATATGTTTTTCAACTTAATTGCTGTTAACTTAACAATAAAATATTGTTTCTACTGGTCGCCATGTATCACAATGCAAACGGTCTGGTACATTTTCGAATAATTTGGTACACATAAAAATCGGTAATAAATAGGACTAACCTTATAACTCCTTAATTGGCGTTATATACTACCTGATTGAGTGTTGGGTGACGATATTATAAATTGATTGGACTTAACACCGTTTTATATCCACATACCACACTGCCGGTTCTTAACCTCAAAGTTAAGGACGAGGTTTGGTTTTTTCTATAAATCCACTGTTTATTTCCTGTTTTTCCAAATTTATGTACTTATATGAAGTAGCAGATCTAAGCAATTTTATTCAATCCGGTTCGATGGACCAATATGTACGTAATTTAACGGGGTTTAGAATAAAAATGCAGCGGGCACAAGTTACGTGTATGAGTTTTGATTTATATTAGAACAATGACTTTGAACAATTGGTTGATCTTAACAAAAGGTGATAGTTTAGCACGTATACATTAATGATTGCTAAGAGAATTTGCGCAGGCACTCCAACAGTGACAATAAAGCAGTCGGCTGTCTTATACACGGCATTGACGACAAATTTGTACGAATGGGAGCAGGAGCATGCATGTTTAATGAACCGGAACAAATCCTTAATTACTTGCGTACCGTTTCCCAACACGACAATAATACACCTACTTTCAATTTCCGTAACCGGTATAATGCGCCACCTAAGAGTTGCAATAAGGTATCTAATGAGCAAACAAAAACCAGTACTAATGATAACATTCGATGTTATAATTGCAATGAGATAGGCCACATAAGTTGACAATGCGAGCCGTGTCCAGAAGTACCGCTTTCTGAATCAAGCCCTTGATCCAGCTGCCCAACGAGAGCCTCCTCAGGTGTTTGTCAAGGCTCTTGGCTATCAAGCCATTGGCTGTCACGACTATCGGCACAATGATTGCTGATTCCACATCCCACATGTCGACAACCTCGCGAGCTAAATCAAGATACTTGATTTCTTTATCTTTCTCGGCTTTCACGAGGTTACCGTCATGCGGAACCGTTATGTCAACAATCATTGTGCGCCGCTCTACTCGATCCACCACCACTATATCAGGCTTATTGGCAACAATAGTCCTGTCAGTGATGATGGATCGATCCCAGTACAATGTGATATTTCCATTTTCGAGAACTGGGTCGGGCACGTACCTCTAGTACGGCACTTCCAATTCAACAAGGCTGTATTTCAGAGCAAGTTGCTGATGAATAATCCTAGCTACAAGGTTGTGTCTATGCAAGTACTCTTCGTTAGCTAGACGAGAACACCCAGAGATAATGTGTCTTATTGATTCCCCCGGACGGTGACATGCCCGACAGATGTCAACCGTGCCGTCTTTCACAATAAATCTCCGGTAATTGTTCGTCATCATAAATTCGTCCATAATTGCACAAATAAATCCTTCGGTTTCTCCAAAGAGGTTACCGAAACGTAGCCAGGTCACGGACGCGTCCATGTAGGGCCCGGAAAAAGCGTCCGTGAAGCTCCTTACTCTGCCATACTTCCATGTGATCATTAGTGTCAAGCACTACAGGTTTGCGCCAGTTCTCTTTGGCCAAGGAGAGCGGGGTGAGGCCCTTGTCCACCGCGACCACATCACGATGCATCCCCACGTCGGCTTCTAGGAAATATTCCCTGAGACTGCATATCTCGCGATTGAGTAGGGTCTTAGCGTTTAAAAAGCCTCGACCTCCACACTTTCGCGGGATATACAGTCTCATTACCGATGATCGTGGGTGATGCATTCGGTTTGCAGTCAGCAGTGTACGGACCCTCCTATCCAGGGCGTCGAGTTCGGTCTGAGTCCATTTGAGTATGCCGAAAGATTACATCAAAACTGGCATGACCCAACCGTTAAAGGCGCGCACCTTGTTTCCGCCTGACAGAAGACTATTTAACACTTTCTTCAGGCGTCCAAAGAAGCGCTCCTTCAACGATTGCTTCATGTCAGTACCATACCCCCCATTATTATTATTATTATTATTTATTTATTTACCAAGGCACCAAGTCCCAATATACAAATTACAAGAACATACAATTTCATCTAAATTTATAAAAAGTTAAACATTAGCATTCAATCCAATCATTAAAATAAAAATATTCAATTGAATATACATTAAAATTAAAATTAATTAAATTGTTACCATCAATAAATTACACAATAAAAATATCATAAAATTCAAATTATGAAATCTTTACCGTCGGTTGGCACTCCGATGAACTTCGAGCCAATACCTGTGGATCGGACTGCTCCAATCCTCACTAACGACCTTCAACAGCTGATTGCTCGATTTGCGTAAAATGCTGGAAAACGATGCTATTGCGTGATCGAATAATGGCATGAAAGTCTGGCACCCTCGCTTCAGCGATCATACTCCACGCGCTACAGTACCTCGGAAATTTCATTAAGATGCGGTAGGCATCATTGTACTGTACACGCATAGTACTTAGCGTCGACCTTTTAAATTTCGTCCACAGCGGGCATGTGTAAAAACAGAGGCAATAGGCACGGAACAACGTTTTTTTAACACACGTACTACAAAGAGAAAATCAAAAACCATAAAAAAAGGTTTTGGCTAGTTTCTAAGCTTAAGCATTGAATTAAATTAATTAGGAAAACACTCAAATTGCAAATTAGGCACATATTAGTAAAAGACATGTCAAAAAGATTAAATTAAGTCGTATAGATAATAAGAAGACATTAAATTAAGTCAACTTTTCATTCTTATAATCGTTAGCATATCATTTATTTATTTTAGGATTCCGAAAATTGTCTTATCACGAATATCTGTAGTTTAAACAGTACTGCAGTTTGAAATTAAAATACAGAGTTAAGATAAGCCCAGAAATTGCAGTATTACAAATTTATTTTAGACAATATCTTTTGTACAAACTTTTTTTGGTATAGCGTGAAAGTCACCACAGATAAAATATAAACTAGTCATACCGTCACTATACCATTGATGGCTAACACAATGTTGCCAGAATAATAATATTTAAAAAAACATACAATTTTGTCACTTTTAAAGGCTTTATAAAGCCTTAGCAAGAGTAACGGTGGATAAAATGTTTTGTAGTATAGGTATACATTTATCGCATCGCATTGCCTGCACGCGCCATTACTTCTTTTTTGCTTACCGTTATTTCTGAGATTTTTTTCATTTTGCTCGGATTTTAAGGGTCCTAGCGTGATGTTAAGTAGCCCATAGCCTTCAAAAATATGTTTTAGTTACCCCTTCATATAAACATACAAACAAACAAACAAATTTTATGTTTTTGTGTTGTTAATAAATCGTGCTGTTAGTGCCCTCCTGTTGCAAACTTGCAAGACTCGCGTGTTGCAAAACAACGTGACACAAAGTTGTAGTGATGTGTCAAAGGTTTGTGCACTACCTACTACCTACGACGTGAACGGCGTGACATATGGTCCGGAGATGCTAATGGAGTGAGATCGATGATGTTCCAACAAAAATAAATGTAGCTTAGAATATTTTATAGCGAGAAGAGTTTTTCTTCTAAGTTAGGATGGGTGTGTGTTTCTAAAGGGCCTCTACGAGTGAAGGAACTAACGTTACGGAAAAGGTAGGGTAGTCATCCCGACAATTACCATTCCTGATTTCCATTTTTAAGTTCTTAATGAGAAAGTCATGCTTAGGAGCATGACTTACTTCTTGATGGGTTTATGTCGGCACCAGAAATAAAGAAGAAGACTAGACCGTGCTTGTCGCGAACCGTGGCCGAGTCTGTGCGACTTCTATGGACCAAGACTCGGACGGGACACGGACGCCACACGGTGTAGCATGAACTGCTTCGTATAAAATGTTTATGAAGTTGTCCGCGCCTCTCCGTGGCATGGCTAGCGCCCAGCACGGACCTGACGATAAAAGTCAGCAAAAATGTAGAACGCTCATTTTCATTTAATTGTCTCATTTTTACGCTTGAGCAGGTGTTAAAAACATAGTTAGATTTTCTTAAATTAAATTAATACTTCACTTAGTTTGTCATTCCTTGTAGAAAACCAAATCATTTGGGAAATAAAGATAATGATTGATGCTCAAAAAAAATTGTATCCCTTGCCGTTTGCATAATCAATTAGGTTTAAGAAGAATCCACTCCCACGGCCGTTTACATACAACGTTAGCCTGTTTTTAATTCCATTACTATCACGTTTTCTTTGCTAATGATAGCTCCTGCCTCGTTGGTCTGGTGGGATCCAGGGTTCGATCCTCAGTAGTAATAAGAGTTATTGGGTTCTTCATCGTCATGAAAATAGCACCCCAAAGTCTGAATATTTGCCTGGTTGGTGGCTGACCCCTGGCGAAAAGAATGTGTAGATACACACCTGTTAAACTATAATATACTATACACCTATACCATATGCTATGGGCATGTGATGCGAAGAAATTAGGAAAATGTCGTGAAGAAAATTTAGAGTATTAACGTGGATGGCTATGAGAGTAGAAGAAGACCAACGAAAGATGAATGGATCTTCGTGCCAACAGGCGCGCGGGACAGGCTACGCGGGTGCATGAGAGGAGCTGAAAGCCCGCCCGAATCTTCTCAAAGCTGACATGAGACAAAAATGAAATAGCCTTTTATTCCATGCAAAACATGTCACAGTAATTTTACTTATATGTATAAATATGCAACAATGCAATATTAATAAATAATTAGAAGGAAGGCCTCCCATACGGTGGACCGATGAACTTGTGAAGGCCGCCGGAATCCTCTAGATGCGGGCAGCATTAAACTGTTTAAAGTGGCGATGCTAGTGGGAGGCCAACGTTCAGCAGTGGACGTAGGCCGAAATGATGATGATGATTAATTAGCTTTGTTTTGAAGTTTTGTTAACAAAGTTAGTAACTTTAATTAATAGGTTGTTGACGTTAATTGACATGCATTTTCGATAATAAATATTGTTACAAAAAATAAAACAGTTATTTCTTTAACATACTTTTAATTATTACACTAGCCTACTAATTACATTAAAATTTGATTGGAATAAATTTCAATTTTGTTTATACATTTAATTGTAATTATTTTTTTACAATTAGAAACACCAATACAATTCAGTAATATTCTTATTGCACAAATAACCGTTTATTATAATTTTATTTCATAATTTAATAGATTGATAAATAGTATAATTAGTATGGACCCCTCTCGGGTAAAGGCCTCCTCCAAAGATATCCATTTATTTCTATCTTTTGCTGTTAGTAACCAGTCTGTTCCTGCGTTCTTCTTTATATCATCCTCCCATCTCATGCAGGGTCTCCCTACTCAGCGTTTTATCGGCGGGCCCTTCCATGTGGTGACATTTATGGTCCATCTGCTATCCACATATCGGGCAAAACGGCCGGGCCGTCAGAGTTTATTTTAGCGTTTGTGAATAAGTCAGTGCGTCTATGGCTTTTGTGTAACTTCTTATTTTTGTGTATCGTATTTTGTGCCTTGTCTTTATATTTAACATAATATTTACTACGTTCCATTCCTTTCTTTCAGGAACTATTTTTTTTTAACTTTCTTATAATATGTTAGGGAGGGCAGAATGCATGAGTCAATAAATTTATTTTTATGCTTTATCTGCCAGTTACTTATATACTTATTTTAGACTCCAATATTTGTTCCACGCGTTTTTAAGTCTACGCTCTATCTCCATTTCATTACTGTTGTTCTTATAACGTATTTGTTTACCAAGATACATATACTGGTCCATGTACTCAAGCGGCTCATTCTCTCAAGTCATAGACTTCTTGATGATGTTTGTAATGGATTTCTTCATTGACAGGTTCATCTCTAATCCCACTCGACTGCTATTTACGTGAAGCATCTCTAGTATATATTACAGGTCACAACTAGTTCCTGATAATAACACTATATCGTCTGCGAATTTGATAGCACAATTCCGCTCACATACACATAACGGCCCTTTAGTATGGGGTGCGACCGGCTCGACCTGAAAGCGTTTCCAGACGGGGGTCTACATCCTCAGCATCCCTGCTGAGAAGCATTAAGTTGGCACCTCTGTCGCTGGTCGTCTCCCAATATGCCTTACCTGGCGGCGACAGACCGACGGGGTGGCGTGAAGAAAGCGGCACTGTGGAACAGTGCCGTGGCGCTGCTGCTGAATACCAATTGCTCCACGCCAGGCCGACATGCCCCCCAACGAACGTGCCCGTTTTGACGAGCACCGTATCACACCGCGGGGCGTTAAGGGCCATACCCGTAACCTGCCTGCCGTACGCCCTGGCGGGAACCTAGTGACTACCCACTTACTTCTCCATCGAACGCTACCGACGACACATGCGCAATAAAATCTTGCTGTACCTTCCATTCAATATAAGTTAGTTTTTACAGTCCACTGCTATTAATTTAAAGTCCGAGTTAGGTCTTGACTTTTTGTGAAAACGATATGGCAAAGAATGGGTTGAATACAGAAATGACGGCTAATAGCGAAGTATGGAAGAAGAAGACATGTTTCGTTGACCCCAAATAAGTTAAGAAACGAGCAAGCGAATGATAATGACACCACATCTTATTTTCTTAGAAGAAGGCATGATGTTATTTTATAGTCAATCCACCATTATCACGAACTCGTCCTTGAGTTCCCCGAAACTATTATTATTTATTCATTATTCAAAAAAGACGGAGATCCAGTGAAAATGACAACCATAAACACTCCCCACCCCGCTCACACACCACACCCCGTCCCACTCACACAGCCATCCTCCTATTTACACACATACGTACACATGCATGTTACACATGACTGTCATTGTGAGTTTAATACCACACGTAAATAAAGGTTTCTTTTGTACACGAAGTTACAGTACGAACACTGACTTCTAGGTCACAGGGTTACAGGCAGGTTTAGGAGGCAGGGATTTTCCCTATTTGTTCAACTTTCTCCGAAAATCCAATGTACCTATGTGAAATGTATTGGTATTGTCTATAAAAGTATTTTATGTCAAAAAAACTTTTTTTAATAACATTTAAACCGACACCAACACGAACATTTGTAGCTACCCGCAATCAGTTTGGTTGGCAAATAAAAACCATTTGCGGCCAGCTCGAAAATTCTATCAGCATTTATCGGTTGAGACCGGAATTAATTAAGTATCGACGCGTTTTACGTCTGTAAATCGACTTGTTTGGAATATTTAGACATTTGATTAATAAAATTGTTGCAACGAGTAATGAGAAACAAGATTGAGACTTTTGTTGAGAGACAGAAAGAAAGAAAAAAATGTTTCGTTGTCACAGAAAGACGTGCATTTAAAAAAGGTAAGGTAATTGGTTTTGTTTTACTAATAAGGTATTTGAACTAACGTACCTTTTTTACCAGGCACGAAAAAGAAGTAGTTGACATCTGCATTGTAAACCTTTTGTTAGTCGCCTTTCATTGACCATTTCATTGAACATGACCAACCACACTCCACCACCACCAGCGACACAGATTATAAAAAAAGTCGATTTTTGTGTGTGACCGCGTTGTTCTTCTAAACTCATCACCTGCCTAGCCTTTTCACAACTGTATTAGGGTTGGATTCCAGTCTAACCGGATGCAGCTGAATATCAGTATTTTGTGCGGAATGACTGCCATGTGTGCTGTGACCTCCTCGTACCAGTAACTGGGTAACACGATACCCCTTGGTTAGCTTGTTGTCAGACTTTCGGGCTTCTGACGACCCGTAACGAATGTCAAAGATTCACGATATACAGCCGGGACCAACGGCTTAACGTGGTTTCAGAGGCACGTGGGGGTCTTGGTATGTAAAAATGGTCAAACGTCCACGGACTGACTGACTGACGGCGGTAAGCGTAGCTTAACCTGATCGATCAACCCGTGCAGCTGTTATTACTTAGCCACAAGCCCCAAACCTAAACTACGGAACGAATTTTGATGAGCTTTTCACCATCATAAAAATTTAGAGAGTTTGTTTAGGTAGGTTTTTTCAATAAAGTAATACCGGACCTACATTATTATTAAACGTAATATAAATGAATCTCGATGTTTAGTCAAATCTTAAAAACCGTGACAAGCATGGGCTGGTCGCTAGTCCTATCTTTCTATCCTAATATTATAAATGCGAGAGTAAGTTTGTTACCTTTTAACGCCTAAACTACTGAACCGATCATGATGACATTTGGCTTATACGTTGTCAGGGGTACAGAAATGGACATAGGTACCTTTCACCTGGCAAAAAAAAGTATTGTTCCCGAGGGAAATAACAATAACGTTACACCTATATTGGCCCGCTAAGACGCTGGCACACTGGCGTGCCCTCACCACTGTCAAGCCCCTCCACGCACTCCAAGATGCCATGACGGGGAAATTGTGCATAAATGAGCTGGCACGTCGCATTATCGCTCTCGGATTGGTTGTGTGGTGCCTACACAAGCCTATCCTTTAGTGTCTACAGACTTGTGCCACGCGGCCCGCAACTAGTTTTACTGTTTCCTTTGTGTATGCACAGATTCCACCAGGCACCGGTGCGAACACAGAGGGACCACCGTGCTGCTCGGTGTTAACACACCGCAGTGGTCGCGGACCCAACCGCCCCCGGGATGCCGAAGCCCGGCAAACACAGCTCACTGGGCCGCAATGTCGAGCCCCAGGAGACCCACCCGGCGATGGACCGGACGACGTCGATGCCCAACATCGACGACGCGTCATCTGATGCATCGCCCGCTGGGCCACCCCGAAGTGAAGAAAGAAGAAGAGGAGGAGAGGGCACGGTTACCGCCGTAGGGACCGGCCCACCGACGACATCAGCGCCTGCGCGCGTTGCGCCGTCGCCGTCGACGAGCCGCCACCATGCGGTGGTGATCCGCCCCGCCGCGTTTCGCCCGGTGCCAACACAGGCCCCGGGGCCGACCGCAAACCAGGGCCGCGCGCCGCCCGTGCGCGCGCCTGCGCCCGCCCGCGTCCCTGCGCCCACTGCACTCGCTGTGTCCGCCGCACTGCACGCGCACCCCGCGCCACCCGCGCACTCCCACGCGCCCACTACTCGTACCGCCGCGCCGCCGCGCCTCGCGTCGCCGCCCGGGCCGAACGAGGCCAAAGCTGTGCCAGCTCCGCGCACCGCCGCAACCGGCCCCCGCCTCTCGCTGGCGGGACAAGCGTTGGCTGAGCGTGAGCGGCCAGCTCAATCTACACCACAGGCGCCCGACTCACCGGCGCCCCCACGTGGCTCCGCCTACGACTCGCCGGCCGTGCTGTCGGCATCCTCGTCACGAGCTGGGTCGAGCATGTCGCTGGCATCAGCGGGCTTGGCCATGTCCGGTCGCGAGTCAAATGACACGACGCCGCGATCCGGGCAACGGCCCACCGTGGAAGGGGCTGACGCCCACATGACGTCACTAACAACGACGCAGTCGCTGGGTTTTGGGTACGAGTTCGACCTCGAGCCTAGGGCCCAGCGGAAACAAAGAAGAAGGAGCTCCGGAGATGTGGAGGAGAGCAAGCGACTCTATCCCGACCCGCCGCGCGAAAGTGCGCCACGGGGTCCGGGCTCGCCTGCGTCGCAAACATTTGCTGACGCGGCGCGCCGCTCCCCGCCCGCTATAACACCGATACCAAAGAAGGCCACAGGGGTAAGTGCTCAAAATTTACCCCCCGCCCCCTCAACATCTACCGCCACCCCCGGCGCCGCGAAGAAAACGCAGCCGCGTGGCAAACAACAACAAAGGAAGCTGCGGTACCCGCCGCTGGTGGTTGAGAGGCTACCTGACTGGGCCGCACACTTCCGGGCCATCGCTGCCAAACTGGGCCGGCCTCCTAACGCTCGTCCATACGGGGGTGGAGTTCGCTTCACCCCAGACAGCGAGGAGGAGTACAGGCTGGTCCAAAGGTACCTGACTGGCCTAGAAAAGGACAGCGGCGTGTCATGGTTCGCCTACTCGCTGCCAGCAGAGAAGTCACTGAAGATGGCCATACGGGGCCTACCGGCGGACACGGACCCCAAGGAGATCGCGGAGGAACTTCGGACGCTGGTTTACCAGCCGGAGTATGTGCGCCAATAAAGGGCGCGCAAGGACGACCCGGCTGCGTATTCCACGCCGTCATAAAGAAAACCCCAGACGTCCGGGCTATCTATGACACCACCGTGTTTATGTACATGCGGGGTGTCAAGAGAGGCTTGGCGAGGCAAGCGTGGGCCCACCCAGTGCCACCGGTGCCAAAAGTTCAGGCACAGGAAACACAAGCTACCGCTGGCGCCGGCATAGCGCCGCGGACGGCAAGGGAACTACCAAGACAAGAGTTCCCCAAAGAAACAAGTGGCGGCGCTACCGGCGCCAAAACAGCCACAACCAAGCAAGAATTCACAACCTGCGCCATTAAATTGTTGATGGACCATTAGGTCCATCAACAATTTAATGGCGCAGGCAAAAAGGCCATCAGGCAGGGGCCAGACATCGAGACGGTCATCCTGGAGGGCCTGGCCACATTATTAACGCTGTACCATGGCTAGGCCTCTCAGGGTGATCCATTGGAACGCCCGCGGCCTACAAAATAAGGTCGCCTCCCTCCACCACCTCCTTCGGGAACAGGACTACGACGTGGCGCTCATAAGCGAGACGCACCTGGGACCCGAAGATAGGGTAAGGTTTCCAGGATACCTCGTTTACAGGAAGGATGAAAGGTCGGCTCAAAGAAGATAACGTGGTCTGGCAGTATTGGTGAGACGAAGAGTCGTCCATCAGGAAATCCCCTCGACGGCACTTAGCACGTTTTACGCGTTGGGTGTGCAGCTGCACGTAGCCGGCGAGGACATAAACATCTACAGCTGTTACAAGCCGCCCGTGGCTCACCTGGACTTTACAGAGCTGCGGGCACTTCTCAAGACCTCGACGCACGCCACCATCCTCGCCGGTGATTTCAACAGTAAACACCCAGCGTGGAACTCGTGCACAACGAATACCGAGGGCAGGCGGCTCTTCGCGGACGCGGAAGCCTTCCTTCCTTCTTTGGCCGTCCTTACACAAACTGTGCAACCAACTCACGAACACCCCAGTCCCGGTGCGGCCGCTGCTGAACAGCGACGAGGCGCTCACAAACGTAGTGGTGGACCGGGCGGAGGTTATCGCCGAACACCTGGAGCGACAGGTCCAACCGAACCCGACTAGCGACACCGCCCATGTCGCAGCAGTCGAGAAACACCTGGGAGACTACTTCGCCTCGCCTATAGCTCCCGATGAGGACCCTGTCTTCTTCTCGCATGGGGCAGTCAGACGCGCCATCCTTAGAACGAAGCCTAGGAAGGCCCCCGGTGCTGACGGTATCACTAACACAGCGCTGCGCCACCTGCCGTACCGTATGGTAGCGGCGCTGGCGCGCCTGTTCACAGCGATACTGCGCACCGGGACCTTTCCCGCCTCATGGATGGAAGGTCGCGTCATCATGCTGCCCAAGGCGGGGTAAAACATCCAGAAGCCGGAGAGCTATCGGCCGATCACTCTGCTGCCGACGGTCTCCAACCACACATCGCGCCCGACCGGAACAGTTTGGGTTTCGGGCGGAGCACAGCACGACGCTCCAGCTGTCGAGGGTACTGCACCACCTCGCAGCCGCGATTAACAAGAAGGAATACTCGGTGGCAGTATTCCTCGACATGGAGAAGGCCTTCGACCGTGTATGGCACGACGGCCTAAGATATGAGCTGGCCACATCAGACGCGCCCCGTCGCGTTGTAAAGGTGGTCTCTGACTTTCTCTCTAACACGACTTTCAGGGTGGTGGTCGACGGAGTGCTGTCTAGCGCCCGCCCGGTGCTCGCGGGTGTGCCGCAGGGTAGCTGCGTCTCGCGGGCGTGTTACTCGCGCTACACGAACGACATCCCCACCACGCCACACACAACACTCGCGCTGTATGCAGACGCCACGTACATTACTACATCGCTTAATGCGAAGTACGCGGCAGTCAAAATCCAGCGCGCCCTCGAAATGCTGCCGGAGTGGTTGTCCAAGTGGCGGCTGTCCGTGAACATGGGTAAGACGCAGGCCATGGTCACCGGGTCCGCGTCTCTCCCCACCCTTGAAACTACAAGGAGTCGACATCGAGTGGACGCCCCGGGTCAAATACCGTCGACTCACGATGGGGACGCATGTCCGCAATGTCGCCGCGCAGGGTAAGGTCGTCCGCCACCTCCTTAAACCAGTGCTCTCGTCCCGCATCCCGGCGCGCGTCAAGCTGGGCGTGTACAAGCTGTACATTCGCCCAATTTTGACGTACGCCGCTCCAGCTTGGTTCGCCCTCACGAGCGAGACGAACCGCAAGCTGCTCCGCACGCAGCAGAACCAGGCGTTGCGGACTATAGTAGATGCCCCTCGCTTCGTGAGGAACGATGTCTACCAGCGGGACCTCGGTATTGAGAGCCTGGATTAATTTGTGCCCCGACTCACGAAGGGAATGTTCGCACGTGCCGACGCCTCGGACCTCACGCATGTCAAAGACATCGCGCCCTGGCACGCGCGCCCCCCGACGCGAGACATCTGCCCTGCGACCTGATAGCGGAACATGCCCCCATCGCACCGGATTGACGCCCGGGTAAGCTGTAATTCAGGTTACACGCAGCTTACCTGTGATACTTTGACTCCACACACATAACACACATCTGTTGCGTAACGTGTTCTAGGTTAATATAGGCGCGTTACGTAAACAAACACAGCCATCCGCCACTATACAGGCACCTAAACTCACACGCGGAGGCGCGGTGCGGACCGCGATCCGCGTAGACACTGGGTGGTGTGACACACTACAATACCGCTCACACACTCATGACGGTCCCTTAGCCCGGACAGTGAACGGCTAGCTCTGTGATCTGGACGGGCGGGGACCACTCACCTACTCTGTAGGCGCGTCGAGTCGGCATCTCTGTCGCTGGTCGTTGTCGCCGGGCCTCCCCTAGGTAACTAGGAGTCTCACCTGGCGGCGATAGACCGCCGAGATGTCGTGAAGAAAGCGACGCTTCGCGTCGCGACGCTTAGCGTCGCGACGCTCCTACAGAAACAAAATAGCAATCACTTACATGGGCGCGCGTTGCAACGCGCGCCCAATGATCTTACCGGCCACTGTAGCCCACAAAATGAGGGGCCCGTTTTTACGGGCCAACGAAAAGCTTCCGCGGCCGGAGGGCTTAGCCCTGGATCCGCTCGCCGCGCCCCCTTATGGGGACGTAGCGACTTCCCACGAAGTTATCGCTCTCTTTTCACATGGACAACCGACCAGGTCGAACCTCCGTCAAACTTTATATTTGTTTCCATTTTGCATTGCTGCTCTGCTGATTATTAAATCCCGATAAGTATACCTAACCGTTGATTTATAAAGTACTTAGTAAAATGAATGGAGTTCAATATTTTATTTAAAGGAATTAGTGATTGTTCTTCCTTTTCGTATGTCAAAATTATAACGTATGCTGTGTATTAGACATGCGCAAAATGTGTCAGTGAAAAGAAATGAATGAAGTATATCTTTTCGCTCAACGAAGTAGTCCACTCATTTACTTCAGTACTTCATTTAGTTCAGCAAATCAGAACTAGTCCCGAGTAGTCCTTAACCTGATTGCTATGTTACGATGAATGATACACTTGACTTGATTTGATTATCTCTATTTTCCTTCATACTATATTCAGTCTTTAGGACTGTCAACCAAGAAATATGAAAACTGTTTCCATTTAGTAGGGTTTTATTATTAATGTAAGCGCTGTGAGAGATTATTATTACCGCCCTTAGATAGAAGCCGTCTCTCGTCAGACCGAACGTCACCCGACCAGCTGGTGAAGTGACACGAACGTGTACGACTGTTACGTGTCAGGGTGTCGTCGCCTGACGCAGCCCACAGTTGATGTGAACTAAAAGAAATACTGAACTAAATGAAGTAGAGACACATTTGAATGACTACTGAATGAGTGATAAGTTTATTTTGCGAAATGAAGTAGTTCATTTCCTTCAATCGTTCGCGAACTACCCATGTCTACTGTGTATTCTACAAATGATTACTAATTAAAATAATTACGAGTAACTACGGTTGTTTGAATTTCACTTATTATAAGCCCAGTGTTTAATCTGTCATTACAATAACTTTCGACGGTTACAATCCCTTTAGGACGCAAGACGGCGCTACGTGACTTTTTAATCATGATTGAATTACATTATTACAAACTTTAGTAGTGTGCTAAGAGTTTTTTTTTCCTTTTAATATAAGTAAAACGTTTTGTGAGTTCATAACCTAGATTAACACATTGGATATTTTTTATCCCGATAGTACGTTCCTAGAAAAAATGCTAATGCTAGTTCCGGCAAATGCTAGAAACCAATCAATTGTCCCGACTCCTTAAATTTGTATCAAAACAAACTCCCGCAGGTTGTAATCAACAGGCTTGTTATGATTTCGCCGTCGGAGTACGCAAGCCTATTGTGTAAACCTATAAATAGTCGTTAATGTTACGAATAGCGTATTTATTCCCCAAAGTTATGGTCCATGATAAAACACGAGCAGTTTTATTAGTGAACCAATCAAATCAATCTTAGACCTTAGAGCATAAAGTAATATAATAGAGCTTTGGATAAATGGAAAAGCACTACCGCATATCTTTTTTTTTTTTCTGGGTGGGAAATCATCAAATGACTTCTCCCGCTCTGGGTGGAGCGGGAGGGCGTGTCAGACTTTTACTAACTAAAGCCTACCAGTGTTCCTTCAGTTGCTTGTGCCAGGGCCACGGTTATCTCTATCGAATTACCCGCGACCCTGAGGCGTCGGCTCTATTGGAGCCCGTCATTTTGTGCTGACATCTCTTTGAGGCGCGAGTGGGACACGACGCGCCGTCGACCCGGGCCTGGTATTTACCGGACGGCGAGCTACCCATTGCTCGCCGTCCGCAAGCCCGCGCCTACGGTGACCGGGAATCTGCTTGCGATTCCCGACGCCAAGGGCGTTTCCTGCGGCGACTAGGGGCGTGAGGGCGCAAGACTCTCTCCCTCACGCGCTCCGCCTCCTCCTTCGCGAGCATTACTGCTTCGCACAAGGAGGTGACGGCTTTCCATTCCCTCTCGCTCCGTACCATGGCCGGTACCAGGGCCGGACGCGAGATATCGCCGCCGCCGATCGCCTCTGCGAGGACAATGCGGTGCTCCGCCCAGGCTGGGCAGACCTCAACCGTATGCTCCACCGTGTCCTCCGGGCAATCCATATAATGGTGACACCCAGGCGTTTCCTCCCGCCTTATGCGAAATAGGAACCTCTCGAAACAACCGTGTCCGGTGAGGACCTATGTCAGGCGGAAGGTGAGGACGCCGTGGCGCCTCTCTAATCACTCCTCAAAGAGGGGACTTACCGCCGCTATTGTGGCGTGCCCAGCACTGGGTTGCGACAATCGCACCCTCCATGTCGCCATGAGATCCCGCCGGAGCTCTGTCCGCTTTACCGTGATTTCTCGCGGCAGCGGATTTACACCCCGGCGTTTTGCCTCCTCGCGCCACTCCCATACGTGCGCGAGGGCTTTTGCCTCCAGATCCCATGGTGGCAAACCGTCAAGGAGGCTCGCCGCCTCGCAGGAGACCGTGCGGTATCCCCGGACCAGCCGGACGGCCATGACCCTTTAGGAACTACCGCATATCTAAGTATATTCTATACATGTTATAAATAAAAGTCGTTTATCGTATCTGGCTGTGTGACTGCGTTGTTCTGCTAAATTACGCCACGGTTTTTCATGGTTGTGTTCACTACTAACTAGAGAATTTATTACGAAAAGTTCATGTGGATAATACAGTAATTTTAAACTTAAATATATTCAAGATAAGGTAGCCGACGTCCGAAAGTAAACTCAACTGCGTTTCTGTAAATAAAGACGTTTTTTATTGTTTTACAAAGTTTTGTCTCAAGTGGGTACCTATCGCTTTACAAAATATTCATTTACCTGTAAATACAAAAAACAACACTCAAAGCTTTAAATTTCACGAATTTCGTCTACTTTATATCCTTCAAGTATTTTATCTAACACAATACTTTAATAACCTACAAATCACTATGCCATGCACAAAACATTTGACACTGACACTTGACAGTCTGTCAGTTCAATCCGTCAAGAAAATATCCTTCATTCATACAATCTATCATTCTACTATAATCACTCACGCTTCAGTAATTGATGGGAAATCATTTCCTCACAAGTATTAAAGGAATTGCGATGTTTTGTCAAGTCGTAAAACCCGTCCGAACAAGGGGCTAGTCACATATTAATGGAAAGTTTGGCAGAAAAATAAGTTTTGGCATTTTAAAACTTGACACCATTAGTAGAAAATACGGGAGTCTCTGTTCAGTTCAGTTTACACAACGCCACCCTACCACTGCACATCCAGAATGCTAGAATCTACAGTGACGACCAACTATAAAAAGCGTCTACACAAAGAAACTGGGTGAGTCCCAGAGAATAGATTTAACTGATATAAGCCCGTCACTAGAGAGATGGCGAGCCTGACTGCCTAAAGTACTGAAGTTTACTCCTGAAGTAAAGAATAATTGTTACTTCTACGTACGTGATAATGTTTGCCAACACGGCCTGAAATCGCATAAGACATCCCGGTTTGAAAGGAAAAAGGGCAGGTGCCCAGCATAGGCATACAATTTAGGCAAAAAAAAAAAAACAGCAATGTGCGTGTTGGACAACGCACAATAGAAGTCTCTGTTCCAAGAACAAAATTAACATTGTAGTTGAAAAGCATGTTCTCCCATACATCGATATACGTCACGGTCAATTCTCCAACCGCAGATGTAAAATTAAAAAATATTGTTATCTATCTACAAATTAACGATTTTCGGACATTTTCCTTTACTTGTGCTGTGAGACCTTGCTTCTTGTCAAATATCATGATTCTAGGTCAACAGAAAGTACCGGGTTTTGATTTATTTGCGAGTCTCAAATCATGTCGCAAAATTCACCGTATTTTTTATTGCGTTGACTTAGAAGCTCCATTAGTTTAGAGCTCCAAGAGATCGTAGACCTAGGTATTTGATATTAATTTCAACTTGATACGTTCCTGAAAAAAGGTCTTGGCAAACTGACGGACAGACAGACAAACTGACAACGAAGTGATCTTTTTAGGCTTTAGTTTTTTTCTTTTTGCGATGCGGAAACCTAAAAGTATGCCTTTTCAGTCATCTATGACTTTATTCAAACTCCAAGCCCTCACAGTTCTGAGCATAAGTCAGTAATTACAGGACTATTTATTGATAGGCTTGTAAAGCTATTTTTAGCCCCCAACTTAAGACGAGAACTCGTAAATATAAAGGGTGTTTTGATTGCGAGCTTGAAGAGGCTTTTGAATTGAATACCGGGTGAGCAGAATCTGAAACACGTGCCAGACATAAACAGTTTACTTAGAGTTAGTTTTAATATAAATGGTTGGATTTATGCACAGAGTTTAATGTAAGTAACTGAGCTAGGTTAAATGGCGAAATGTGATTTTTCTATGGATACACCTCCTCATAACTCTTCTGAGAATACAGGTGTGATGTTATGTTAAGACTGATTTTAGAAATATTAAAATATTTGGACCTAGTGTTTTGTGTTAAACTTTTCTAGATTAAATCAGATTGCATAAATAAGTTATGAATAGGAATTACGGGAATTGCCAACCGAGTATAGGTACTGGGAGATATACCCTCGCGATCCAGATAATTAGCGATCAATACATAATAACAAAATATATAGTAACAAATAATTTTTGCACGTTTGTCTGTTTTTCCGGATGTATGTTCCGGATTGGCACAAAAACGACTGTACAGATTAGGCTGAAATTTGGCACACATATAAATTATTACTTGGATTAATTAAATTAACACATGGCCAATCTCGGTATAGTACGTGCCCCTGGTATACTTTGCGATATTCACGCGGGAGAAGCCGCTGGAAAAAATTAGCGTGCAATAATTTAAAACAGTCCCTAAATATTTTGAATATGGGTGATGACTAATATTAAAAATTATCGAAAACTTATGCAAATTTCAAAAAAGGCATGGTAAAATTCTGTTAAATCGATGTAAATATGTCGAAGCTACACGCTATAAAAGTTTTTGTATGGGATTATTGCATAGTCGTGACGTCACTTCTACGATAGTGCTGTTCTTGTCTAACACTTATTTTAAAACGTCCATAACTTGTGATTTTTAAAGCTTTTACACTTTTTATTTTATTGTTTGCAATAAAAATTATAAAATTTTGCCATCATTTCTATTGACCAACTTACCAAGGAAAAATGTCAGAGCAGCTTTCTACCTAGTTTACCACGTGCTTATAAAGTACAACCGAAAAAGCGTTTTGGGCATAATCTGGCACAGGCATCTGTGAGACAACAGAAGTACGTGACTACGTAGGCACTGTAATGGTTATCTGCAATAGCCAACTGTATGCCAGTGTAAGCTGGTAATAAATTAATTATGGTTAATTCGAATGCCTAAGCAAGTTTAGAACGAACTGTTATGTAAAATATAGGTTTGATGTTTGAAAAAATATTGCCCTTCATAGTAAACACGTATTAAAAATGATTTATATAAAATATAGCACTTCGCCCGCGACATCGTCCGCGTGGATTTCGAAAAAAAAACAAAAAAATTGCATACATAATTTCGGCTTTTAATGGTAAAACAATTTTTCAAATCGGTCTAGTAGTTTCGGAGCCTATAAAATACAAACAAACAATCAAATCTTTCCACCTTATAATATAAGTGGGGATAACGTGAAATGGTCCTACCCCATTCATCACCAACCTTCTGTAACTAAACTAGCAACAGATGAGATATCAGTAAATAGTTACTGTTGAACTTAGATTTTATTAAACTGAGCACAAGTTTACCTAGTCCGTAATGCTCAAGTTTTAAGAGCATGGTTTCGTGATTAACTCAATGAAATGAGAGGTCACAAAAATATCTATGGCATATTAGGCCTCCTCCGACACTGTAAATCAGTGTTTTAATAAAGTGTCAAAGGCTTCAGTCGTACAACGTCCTTTGGTGGAGACATATTGCTGATCGTGTCAGATTTTGTTACTGTTTAAAATTATGCATTTGATTGAGCATTACCTTTTCGAACATTATGCTGAATACCGGCCGGCAAAGCAGATACTGGTCAAACACAAATAGATATTGTTGGTGTCTTTTCTATCCCCAAATTAAAAAAATCGGTATAACTTTACTGTACTCCTTAAAATCCTGGAAGACTCCTTAATCTACACAAAACAATAATATTGAAGATAAGTATGGTGCTATAGTCTCGGTTATAGGTAGGGCATTCAGAAAAAAATGCTAAAATAAAAATAAATGTTTCGGTAAATATTTCATCTTTTCAAAGTACTCTCCACTAGCCTCTAAACAAAGTTTCGTGCGTCCGAACCAGTTTTCGGAACACGTTTTCCAGTCAACCATAGACACCTCGTTTACAGCCTGCTCGATCGCAGATTTTTTAATTTTCGGGAATAAAAAGAAGTCACACGGTGCTAGGTTAGGGCTGTAAGGAGGGTGACCCAGGAGTTTGACCGGCGCGCTATCCAGGAAGTCCCTAGTTTTGAGCGTGGTGTGCGAAGGCGCGTTGTCGTGGTGGAGCAGTAGCCCGCGGAGCCCTGTGTTTGGTCGCTTGTTGCTCACAACAGAGAAAACTTCTGCCAAGAATTTGGTAGTATACCATTCAGCGTTGATGCTTTTTAGCCAGTCAATTTGAAAAAGCTTGCGATCAAAATCTTCCCCCCGCCTCTATTTATTTATTTATTTATTTATTGTTAAGGCACTTCAACGACCTACTCACTAAAACATACACAAACAAAAATCACATACAGTTTTAGGTATAGTGAATACGTCACTTACAGAAGTGCACAGCACTAGCAAAGACTTGTTAGTTGTAATGGTTACAGGTTGTAAAATGAGTTATGTTCACAAATACTTACGATGGGAACTACAGATAAATTTAGCAAAAAATAACAAACAAGGAAATGGAAGTTGATACAATTAATAAAGATATATAGTATAATAATGTGCGGCTCACGATGCACAGACGTCTTGAGAATCCGAGCTGGTTAAAAGTCTCGTACGGAATTGATGGAATGGATTAGAGAAGATGTCGATGCTATTGGTTCGAGTAGCGATTTTATTATAGTTTCCCATTAAACGGTTCACGGGTGCGGTGCTGCCAAGGTTAGAACGACTTGCAGTTGTGGCAAAGGTAACGGTTTCGCGACCAGATCTAATCTTTGTTTGTCGAGGTACAGCTATACGTAATTCTGAGAGAAGATCGGGAACATTTAGCAGACCGTTAACAATTTTATAAAGAAAGATTTGGTCTGTCACTTCTCTTCGGTGTTCAAGCGAATACATTTTAAAATGACTGAGCCTTTCATCATAAGAAGAATCACGTGGACAGCTAGGGCTTCTAAAACGAAGATATCTTGTGAAGCTTCTTTGGATACGTTCAATTCTGTTTACGTGAACACGGTAAGTAGGGTTCCAAACCGGAGATGCATAGTCCAGTAGACTTCTCACAAGAGTGTTGAATAGCACCTTCAGGGTAGAGATGGACTGGAAATCCCTACAAATTCTTTTTATAAAGCCAGACATTTTTGCCGCTTTGGCAGTGATATTGTCAATGTGGTTGACAAATGTAAGTTTAGAATCAAGCTGGACACCTAGGTCACGAATCGTGTTAACTGTTTGTAGTGTTACCCCATTTAATGAGTAAGACGTAGGTAAGGGTTTCAGTTTTTTGGTAAATGTAATGTGGTAGCACTTTTGCACATTGAGGGACATGCGGTTTTTTAGGCACCAATCGTTAACCGCGTCGAGGTCAGCTTGGAGTAAATGGACGTCGACGGGTGAGTTTATTTCTTTATAGATCTTCAAGTCGTCAGCGAAAATAGAGCAAATGCTGTGTTTTACTGAGAAAACCACGTCATTGACGAACATTAAAAAGAGAATTGGGCCCAGATGAGAACCTTGGGGAACTCCAGAAGAGGAGACATAGAATGGTGACTCGTAGCCCTTTACAACAACTCTTTGTTTTCTGTCTGTGAGATACGATTCAAACCAAAGAAGTAACGGTCCAAATATGCCGAATTCTACAAGCTTCTTTAGGAGGATTTTATGTTCCACCTTATCGAACGCACTGCTGAAATCAGTGTAAATTGAGTCAACCTGGGCACGAGAGTCAATCAATTTGCTTACTTCATTGACGTAGTGGACCAAATTAGTAGTCGTGGATTTGCAAACACAGAAACCATGTTGTTGGGGTACTAACTGAGGATTAATAAGTGAAGTAAGTAAGGGACATAGCAGGGATTCAAAGAGTTTCGCGAAAACTGAGAGGAGTGAAATGGGACGGTAGTTCTGCACGTCATTGGAGACTCCCTTCTTAAAAATCGGTACGACCTCTAGGTCGCTTCAATTTGTTAAGCGTTGACTGGTGCTTCGTTTCGGAATCCTTTTGACAAACCCAAGATTCATCACCTGTAACGATGTCGTTAACGCGCCGATACTAGTCTGCTTCAAATTTGTTTATCATATCACGGCACCATTCCACCCGGGCCTGCTTCTGAGCATCGGTGAGGTTATGCGACACCCAGCGTGATACTATCTTCCTCACGCGAAGATGCACGTGTAGAATTTCGTGAATACTTCCCGATCCAACCTGCAGTATGTGCTAAATCTCTTGATACGTACCGGCGCAGAACGATTTTTTTATGAGACAAGAAAATTTGACCGCACGGATGAAAATGGCGGCCGAAACAAAAAAAGTTGACTGTCGGCGAGATTCCTTCGTCACCGCGGGTGGCGGCCGGCCGGAACATGTTTGAAAACTAAGTATGATTTACGACTTAGTTTCTTCGAATGGTGCTTACACTCGTTTTATAAAAAAACGAGTGTAAGCACCAACTGATGACCTATATGTTTTAAGGTTTATAACGCACGGTGTGTACATTCTTAACATAAATAATAAATTAAACCATTTCTGAGAACTTTCTAATTATTCGTAAAATGATCTAGTTTTCTAGACTTAGCTTAAATAAACATTTTGACGGACCGGGAGTTCCGAGCCCAGAACAAATAATTCACAGTTTTTTTAAAAATCTAATACGTAGATTAAAAGTATTGGTACCTGTGGCAAGCTTATTAAATGCTTCAAGATATTTGTAAAACGTTTTGGCACTAGAATTAAACGTTGTACTAAAATACGGTACTGAAGTCTCCTACAAGTTTTAACAAAAACAAATGAATTGCATTTTTTTGTGGTAATGAAAATAAACTTATGTAATAATTTGCTCACCAACATGAATCCTGTACTAATTCACATCACTTATTAAATTGTTAACACACACACACTGTTTTTTACCTCGTTTTCCTAGTGAAATATCCATTAAAACAATCAAAACATCACTTAACCTAACACATCAGACCACGAACGAAAGAACGAAATTTTGACAGATGATTTATTTTTCTTAAAATCATAGACGATTCGCTCTTAGTGTTGACATACATCAAAATATGCGGAATTTAAAAACGAACGTAACTAAATGCATGGTATTAGAATGCAGAACTTAAAATTAAGGGAATAAGGACTAAACTCGTAGAATAAGCAATTGTTTTTTGTGTCAGTTGGGAGCCAAAGTCCCTTATGTCAAATTACGTTTAATTTTTTTTGGTATCCTTGGTAACCATCGATAGCCGTCCGGAATAAGCTCGCAAACAATGGAAAGGGAAATTTTGAAATTAAAGCGTACCTATTTTTACTTACAAATAATCATATTTTAAAAATAGACTGTAACTGGCCAGTCTCTCATACATTAAACCTTTTTTCGCAATACTTTCTGAGTGGTTTGGTAGTTGTTCAAGCTTTGATAGACATTCACCATACAGTTTCTTTATTCCCCATTCAGTTAATTTATTTTATTTGCCTATAAGCTTTTATAACTATCATAACAAGGATTTATATGTTTAAATTGGAATTCAACCGAGCAACCTGGAATGTTCCTTAATAAATCAATTGAGACTTTGGGTGAAGAATTTAAAACTTCCGTCGCGTTTTAGATGGTACTCTGTTAAGAAAGTACCGGGAAAAGATCAGTAATACACAAACAGTTAGTTATTCATCCAAATTTATTATTTAGCCTTCAAAGAATGCTTCTTCAGAACCGATACACTTACGCCAACGAATAATCCAATCATCAAAACATTTTTAAATGCTTTTCCGGAATTGAGTTCAGTTCTAGCCACGAATTCTACTTTATATCTTCTACCGAATGAAGACGGGCGCCAGGAAGTGCTAATTTGAGTTAAGGAAAAAGCAAGTCGGTTGGGGATATATCTGAATGTAAATAAGGTTGTTGTTGAGTTTTTGGTCAGAAGTTGCAATGATGGCTTTTTGCGAAGGCGTATTATCGTGATGCAAAATGCATGAACTTTCTTTCCACAAATCTGGCCTTTTTCGTCGAATTTGCTCTTTTAAACGACGCATAATGGTCAAATAATATTTTTTATTTACCATTTTACCGTCCGGAAAGAATTCCGAGTGCAAAACAGTCAATATGACTTTGACTTTTTATCGACTTTGTCGTAGTTTTTTCGGTTTCGGTTCAGTTGGAAGGCGCTACTCCAAAGTTTGTTGACTAATTTGCATGTCAAAATCGTAAACCTACATCTCGTCACCAGTAACAATGCGTTTCATGAATGTTGGGTCGGAATTGACTCGTTCTAGCTTGTCCTCAGCTACTCTTATGCGATTGAGTTTTTGGAGAAAATTCAGGTCTTTTGGGACTAGCAGAGCGGCAACATGTTTCATACCTCAGTGATTATATGAAATGGTACGGACTCATGAGACACAGAAAGATAAAGTCGATTCACCGTAAGCCTTCTGTAACGTATTCAGTTACTCCGAACACGAAATTCCATTGGCGATGCAAAATTTTAGACAAACTCTTTGTTCGGTGTTTTTGTCTTCATGAAATTCGCAATACACACTGGACATGATCTAACTAAAAACAACGCTCTATTTAATCTAAATAACAGATGCAACTCAAACTCTGCGCCAAAGTTTATAAACAGTTATGCCAATCTAAATAAATTAAAAAATTGGAATCATACAAAAATCATCTTATTCCCTATATTTTTTTGACAGAATGTATAAGTAAAGAAATTTACAAATTCATGAGCTATTTCTTAGTTAGAGCTTATGGCACCTCATGAAGTATCCAATGTATAGTCAGTGTTTCGTATTTTTTCCTACTAGTTTCGTTGTTTATAACTTTCCAAGCTTAATTTTTTTTATTTTCTGCTATTTTGATCTTGTTGCTAATGTACAGATAGGGCTTTAGCTATCTAGCAGGTATTTCATTAAATTTAAGAATATGTAGCAACATGCTTAATGTAAGTGTCAGTGTTAGTGGCTATGTATGACCACAAGCTCCAACAGTATTGCCCTACTTAGGATAAGTAGGGAAATACTGTTGGAGCCTCTAGTTGCCCAGTCACCCAATATAAAATTAGGGCAAATAATGTTGTTTTCTTTTTAAAAGTTTTATTGAATTCAGTGTGCACTAATGAAAAGAAATCCTAAAACATTTTATTTTCATCTACCATATTATGGCCCAGAACAGTAAACTTATTATTAAGGGTAATATTGATTCTTTTTAATTTGTTAGTCGTTACTGGTTTAAATTGTATTAATTGCACTTTTGTAAAGGGATATGTACACTTAAAAGTTATTGTTTGTCCACTATGATCCGACGGCTAGTTAATATACGTTGGTGGTTAGGGGGTTTGTACACGCACACTACAACATGCTTATCTAGCTCAACACAGGACAGTTCAATGCTGTGTTCAACTGATAAACTAACTATGTTTTAAGTTGCTCAGTTTTTTTATTTTTTTATTAAGCTTAGAGACCCTCCACGCAGCATAGATTTACGGTTAAAACCATTGCTCAAAATATTGTTCTCATAATTAATTAGCATTTGGTAATTCTTTAACCAATGTTTAGTAAAACAAACAATGGTGCCGATTCTCTTGTCACAAATGCCTCCTAAGCTAGACTAAAAATCACCAAAGTTTGTTTATTCCTGTCAAAAGCGATTTCCCTTTCTGAAATTTACTGACGTGACACAATTTAATTATATTTTAGTTTGACAGCACTAGGATGGCACTGAGTTATTAGGTTAGTGAAAATGGCAATTCTGCTATTCTGAATTTGACGTTTTCACCAAAAATTTAGATTATCCAACTAAATCGACTATTTTTAATCGCGGTTAATTGAAAAGGTGTTGAATAAAATTAGTTGTCGTGAACTAAAATTTACACCAACCCGTCGACTTCAGGCGCAAAAACAGCACTGTATCTTTTTTTCTTTTCTTTTGCTAATATCTCATAAATAGTGTGTCCTATAGCAAACATTTGGATCCCCTTTATGAAACACAATAAACCCCTAAAACTCAATATGAAGGTTTTTTTTATTATTTTCCGTACAAAAAGAGAAAAATTCCATAAAAAACACGTCAAGGCTGCCGCGCATGCACGCCTCCGGCTCTAACGGCGTAAACACGTTACAAAGCCAAAAGAAAAAAAAAACACTTGGAGTCACGACTGTCAAATTCGATTCATAAAAAGTCCAAATTTAAAATAATTTTGACACAACCAATTGTGTCAAAATTGTTTATGTGATTTCAATAAATTGGCATACAATGATTGAAAGCAGGTTTTGCCATTCAATAAAATTCATGGGACTTCTGTTTACACCAAGGCAATTACTACATGCAAGTTTTGCCTCGTCCAAAACACAAAGTTGCACGTCCTTGCACAATTGATCCTTCATCCTTGAACAAAGATTTATTGAACATAAAATTGACACTTTACTTATAGAAAATGGTCACAACGTACTTCATCTACTACCCTACCACCCGAATTTCAACCCAATTGAAAATATACGTGGCGAAAAATAAAAGACAAGTAATATGGATAAAATAATGAGGTTAGAGAAAGAAAAAGTTGAGACACTATCACTGTACAAATATAGGAAAAATGTATGTGACCACGCATTATAAGAAGAAGAAAAGTTTCATGGTCACGACACCATTCTTGATGATATAACAGAACGATTCATTATACATTATACAAACGACACATCAGATGAGAGTGAAAATGAAGACGAGAGTGATAAACAAAATGATGAAGATGCATTGTCCGGTGTCGAAGAATTGTCATATTTTCTTAATATTTGAATTTTATTTATTGATCTCTGACTTCTCAGTCACACTTACATATGTGCACATACTCATCAGTCATACACATCATAGCTGGCCTTTATTTTAACAATTTTTGTTTCTTTAGTTTTATTTTATTTTTAAACTAGAATACCTCACCTCTCCCACTTACGTTATGTTCATAACTAAAACATAATGAAATTATGTTTAATATTTTTTGTCTAACTCTTCTTCTGGTAATCACTCATACAAATGCAAAGCTCAGCTTAGGCCCCTCCGACTGCACCAATATATACTAAAAGGCCTATGGGGCTGAAAGGTCCTTTTTTTGGGTGGGAAATCATCAAATGACTTCTCTCGCTCTGGGTGTAGCGGGAGGGCGTGTCAGACTTTTACTGACTAAACCCTACCCGTGTTCCTTCAGTTGCCTGTGCCAGGGTCACGGTTACTTTTTCGAATTACCCGCGACCCTGAGGCGTCGGTCCTATCGGTCCCCGTCATTTTGTGCTGACATCTCTTTGAGGCGCGCGTGGAACACGACACGCCGTCGACCCGGGCCTGATCCCTACCGGACGGCGAGCTACCCTTTGCTCGCCGTCCGCAAGCCTGCGCCTACGATGGCCGGGAATCTGCAGGCGACTCCCGACGCCCAGGGCGTCTCCTGCGGCGACTAGGGGCGTGAGGGCGCAAGGCTCTCTCCCTCACGCGCTCCGCCTTCTCCTTCGCTAGCATTACTGCTTCGCAGAAGGAGGTGACGGCTTTCCATTCCCTCTCGCTCCGTACCATGGCCTGGACCAGAGCCGGACGCGAGATATCGCCGCCGCCGATCGCCTCCGCGAGGACACTGTGGTGCTCCGCCCAAGCTGGGTAGACCTCCACCGTATGCTCTACCGTGTCCTCCGGGCGATCCACACAATGGTGACACCCGGGCGTTTCCTCCCGCCTTATGCGAAACAGGAACCTCCCGAAACAACCGTGTCCGGTGAGGACCTGTGTCAGGCGGGAGGTGAGGACGCGTTGGCGCCTCTCCAACCACTCCTCAAAGAGGGGACTTATCGCCGCTATTGTGGCGTGCCCAGCACTGGGTTGCGACAATCGCACCCTCCATGTTGGCATGAGATCCCGCCGGAGCTCTGTCCGCTGTACCGTGATTTCTCGCGGCAGCAAAGTCAAAGCATTTATTTCAAAAAGGCCCAAAAAAAGGCACTTTTGAACGTCAAACAACAGTGGAGCGGAGCGCAGCGGAGTTACACCCCGGCGTTTTGCCTCCTCGCGCCACTCCCATACGTGCGCGAGGGCTTTTGCCTCCAGATCCCATGGAGGAAATCCGGCAAGGAGGCTCGCCGACTCGCAGGAGACCGTGCGGTATCCCCGGACTAGCCGGATGGCCATGACCCTTTGGGACGCGTTCAACCGGCGGGCTGGTCGGCGCCTCAAAGAAGGCGCCCACACCGGTGCCCCGTAAAGGGCCATGGACCGCACGACTCCCGCGTTGAGCCTCCGGCAGGAGGCGTTTGGACTCCCTAGATTGGACAGGAGCCGCTTCAAGGCAGCCCCAGCCCGCTCCAGTCTGAGAGCCAAACGTCGGAAATGCTCCACGAAGTTCCACCGGCTGTCAATGACGAGTCCCAGTCGACTCGACGCCGATGTGAACCCCTCCCGCCGTTATGGGGCTGAAAGGTCCTGGAGTGGCGACCGCGTATAGGAAGACGTAGCGTTGGAAGGACTTCCACAAGGTAGATCGATGACCTTGTGAAGGCGACAGGAATGCGCTGATGCAGGAAGCACAGAACCGCTCAAAGAGGTGGTGCTTGGTGGACGTCTATTTCAAAATTATGACCTACAGGTAGGTCTTTGTTTTTAAAACCATCGTTGGCAATCGTTTCCAAAATTCTGATTTTGTAGATTGATAAACCTGTTTACCAAAGTACTACTGCGCGCTTAAACTAGCTGTAGGCAACTTTATTTTGCCCACGTTAGGTATAGTCTGATTACCTTTGATCAAACAAGTCTCAGTTAGTTCTAAATTATCTGTTTTGTATTAAAACCATGATAGATAAAGTTCTAGGCTTACTGAGGCGAATTATGCGCAACATGTGGGATGTGAATGTGCGCGTCGATTGTTATAATGTTTATGAAGCCACGTGACTATTCGCATCAGTATGAACTTCCATACATTTTCATTAACTCAATCAGCGAGAGCGAATTTTGTGCCGCATCCTGCGCGGGATTCGCCACAGTTTGGCTCAAGCAAAATAGCGAGATTAAAATATTTACAGACATTAAATAAACAGAACACAATATTATTCTACTGTCAATTTGCTGAGTACCATAGGTTCCATACGTCATCGGGTACCTAACCACTTCAAGTAGGTTAGTATGTAAACCATCGGCGTAGTTGTATATTAAAGGCTCCTGCAAAGAGGCGTAAAGCGACTCTTGCAGAACAATTTCCATTAAGTTTGCATAATTTTTATTTAATAGAGTCGCGTCGAGCTGACGCGTCGCGCCTGTTGAAATTTAATAATTCTAAATTTGGTTATTAATTAAGTTGGAGCTAGCGTTCGATATAATTGAATTCATCTTCACTAAGGCACGTAACTACATAAAAAATAAATTACATTTGAGTTTTCCAAATGTTTTCTAAAGATTTTTAAGAATGAATCTAAATCGAAGGCATTATTATTACTTTAACTTAAAAGATGCAGTATTCAATAAAGTTTAAATTCATTATAAGGTTTAATCAGTAGAACTGAAAAATACAAATAATTGTAAAGATTATTTGTTTACGTTAGTGAGTGATGAGTATAGTGTTATAAATACGTGGGACACTCGAGAAAGCTTTGCGAAAATGTTCTTTAAGTAATTATTTTTTTATTAAATCCTTTCAAAGTACTGTCCACTAGCCTCTATACAAAGTTTCATGCGTCTGAACCAGTTTTCTGACAGATTGACGCGTTACCCTAATTTATTCCAAAATATCCAAATTCTTAACACTTGTAAAACAATATTGAACCTCTTAGAAACCCATTCCATTTCTATTTGTTGGCACACAAATGGGCACTTATGGCAGCTGTCGTCTCGGTCGAAAGAAATGTTTTAGACTTTAGAAATTCTGAGAATGAGTAAAGATAAAGCGAGGGCGCATTATCGCAGCCATCTGTGAATCGTAAAGGCAATGTAGAAAAAAATGCATGGGCAGGGACCGAGCCCCGATTTTGGAGGCTGGCGGGTGTGGTAAGGAATGACAGTGGGTTTTAGGCCGCGAGAGACGACAGTCGATATAGAATCAAGAGGGCAGGCTAGTTATTTTATGAGGTTGGTGAGTGTTGTGAGCTGTGAGGAGCTGTGTTCTAGGTGAAATTGGTAGTACGTGCTGCATTTCGTAAGTGAGTAGTAATCTAATTCCCTCCAAAGAGATCATCGGTGAGTGTTAAACTCTTTACTAACAATGTGACTTTTCCAATAAATTATTATTGTATGTTGATTTGTATTTTGATTTATAGGTAACAGTTTGATAATATCGCTGAGAGAGCTATTAATGATCATTTATTCCAGCATAGCGAAATTACGCTATTAATTAACGGATTTTTCTCTTGTATTACGTGTCCATCTCCTCATACGTACCCTGACATATATTTGTTATTTGCGTTTGATTATAGGGAAGCGGACAAGGCCTTCCACTTTATTTGTCACTGAGCACTGACGCTCGACTTTTGACGAGTTTGACCCGTTACTTGCGCAACCACATATGGAAGGCAGAACCGTAAATACTCTCAGTTCACTAAATTAAAATATGCAATTAAGCCGATTGAAATCGGCATTATAAAACAATCAAACGTAAAATCGCACTGAACACTTTGCGAAAGGCTCGTTGTAGGCGCATCTCCGGGAGAGGGGGGTAGGCTTCACAAATCTCCCCAAAACTGGATTGGTAGTCGTTCTAAGAACGCTACGCTTAACTTGGACGCTTTGCCGCTGACAGCCGCACTGTATCCTCAAAATGGGGAAGATTAACGGGATGTGAGGTGACGAAATACCACCTTGGCAAGCACCGAGTACGATCGCATTGAGTTTTGCTACAGACTGAGTCTACGGTACGCTTTTGCGATATTTTCTGTTATCTTAGTAAGAAATGGGGCTAGGCTGCCGTAAAGGTGTTATTAACATTAGTACGCGTTTAGTTTTTATACTAAATACTTGTCTCCCTCAATGGCAGTTGTACTTCTTATTGCACTGTCTCTAGGATTGAGTAAGAAATTTATATAGTGATTAGGAAACGTGCTCTACTTAAATCATTTATTGTCCTCAAGTTAACCGCGCAGCTAGCATATACAACTTCCCGACATCGATCGTTGGGCAGTTGCCCACCAGATACGACATCCATCTGGTCGGAGGATCCTCCCTTTTCCAAGAGTATGAGTGAACTTTACACCCTGTTCCTCATATCTCTTCATAACCAAACTCCTCCGAAACGGCTTGACCGATTTGTACGAAATTTTGTGTGCATATCGGGTAGGTCTGAGAATCGGCCAAAATCTATTTAAAAAAAAAGAAGCAAAACTACGTTTGCGGGGTCAGCTAGTAGTATTATGTTATTTTGCTAGATGTCTAATAGTATTCCATTCATTGTTCCAGAGAAATACTGTTAGATGTGAGGAAGAGGGAAATCTTACTAGTCGGAGCGCGAAGTGGAAGGCTTATTTAACCTCTTAATTAATTAGAGACGTCACATGGTGTATGAATACGAAACAAATGGGTTCATACCAACGAGACGTTTAGCTGAATTATTCAAAACGTCATTATAAACCGTTCGCCGTGCATTATTAGATTAGTTCGAATTTAAGCAATGCCATAAACTGGCCAGATCATGCGCATGATGCGTGTGACCGTGTCTAACAAAAGCGACGGACATATATTTTGTTACGTGTAGTGGCATGCGAAAACGCGACGATACGTTAGTGTGTGCCGTGCAAATCTCTTTGGTGTATGTATAGTGTGGTGTTTGGTATAGGTATAGTCGTACCGCGAATTCGCAGCAAAACTACTACAACTTATACAAAAATACCTAAAGAAATATAGAGTCGTCGATAGTTTTTATTTTTTTATTGTTATGTAATTCAGCTAGGAACATAATATTCCTTTTATTGTTTGTCAATTTGTTTACAAGTTTTCTTTTTTAGATACTTATTTCAGTTACCTACCTACTCGTGTAGAGCATCTACCGAGCGGTCCACACTGCAGCAGACCGCATAACTTGGAGACGCGATGTATGTGGTTGCGATCCTCAGCATTGAGCGAACAAAAAGAAGAAGAAGATATACTCGTGTATAGCAATGTTATTATACACGAAAAACATGAACCTCCTATGCAATTATTTACAACTGATTCACTTACTTTACGGTTCCCAGTTTGTACTGTGTATTCTTGTTTTTTTTTTTTTTTTTTTAATCTTTACGTCTTGTTTTGTTTCCGAATAATTGGACGAAGGTTTATACTGCACTAATAAATGGGAATACACACCGTAGGCATTCCTGCACAGAACAAATTATAAATAGGTACTTACCAATATAGTTCTTAGACAGGGTGTTTATGCATGTGAGATTTGTGAATTTATAATAGAGATCAACGTTCTTCTTCTTTGTTTTTATATTGTTTTAGTTCTGTAGGTGGCCACGTTGATAACAGCAGGAGACTCCAGCAACTGTGACATGATTTGAAAGGAAGCACACGCACTAGGTGGTGGATACCTAGATCAGTAATTCCCCCTACGCTGGCCTATTAAAATCCACGGAAAAAATACCACGTTAAATTAAGTCATACGCATAAACGTGTATAGAAATGCCAGAGTCATAAGAGTGTAATTTATCAATTACCCAACTGCTAAGAAGGGGAAGGTTCTGTTTTCCCTTTTTTACTTACGAAGGAGATATAAATGAACCTTTTTATTTATGATGTCAGACTAACCTTTGAAGTGCCTAAAATTTTAAAGGCTCGCAATCCTGTGTTACTAATTCAAGTTCATTATGGTGCAATGACAACTTTTATAAAGCCAACAAAAATATGAGTTCCTTTTTAATTTGGAAAAGGTCGGAATAATTTGTTTGAAATATCAACTAAGGCCATGAAATAACGAATAATTGACGACCCCAAATAAATTGGCACAAGGGCAGGTGAATCCTGGTGGATATACACAGTTCGTCAAAGCGTCGAGCGTCGGCGTGTGCGGACGCGTGTTTAAACTTACTAAGTAAATATCGTTAAAGCATAAAATGAACTAAAGCTATACTAAATCTACTTTTGTGCTGCTCCTAATAAAGTGTATTTTAAAAAGACAACATAAATCACACAAACAGTTTGTCTACGATCGAGAAAGATATGAAGCCGTAACAGAACCGTTACGGCTTCCGAGCGTAGTTCGAGAGCAAGCTATTATGAATTTACCGCGAACTCCAACAAAGACACAAATGTTTGGTGGCACAAAATTGGATAAATTTGTGGTGGATCCACCTCTAATTTATCCAATTTTGAGGATGATGAAGGTCGAGTTAACAAAAGTTTAGAGTTAACTTCAGATAGAGAAGACCACACACTCTGGAATACGATTTCAAAAGAGATTTAACCCAATTTCGTAGCGAAATAATGTGCTGTATAAAGTAAGCGATGAACGAACAAATTGAAAATATTACACAAATGCGGAACGAAATTAGGAAAGATATTCAAGATCTGAAATGAACAACTGATAACTTATCAGAAGAATATAAGACATTGCATAAATCCGTGGAAAGTGTTACAGCCGAACATGAAATTACTCAAAGTAAAATTATAGCAATTGAGAATGAGCTACATCAACTTAAAAGTGAAACCCGAATAAAATTTTGGAGCACAGCATGAGTTTTTTGTTGAAAAATGAATGAACAATGAATGAGCAAGATGTCCTCGATCTCTCCACTGACAACAATTGCGACACTGAAGAAGTTCACAAGATCCTAACACAAACGTATCAAGATTGTCCTAAGCCCTTAATATCTACATGATTGGTCAAATATAATGCAGATAAACAGCGCCCTGTAAAATTTGTTTTTGATTATCCTAATACATCAAAACCTTTACTGAAAAATCGCTCGAAATTGCCTAAGACTATAAAAATAAATTCGGACTAAACACCAGCTGAAAGGACTTATCTACAAAAACTCTAAACATAGCTAAAAGAGCGTAAGCAAAAAGCGAAAATAAATCTAATAATTAAATATATCAAAAGAGTACCTACTATAACTAAAAACAACTACAACTCAAAAAACTAACCGAGGCTAACACCAGTTGTTCCTATAATGTTAGCACAGGAAATATTACTTATCATAGAATTCACAAGTATAAAAATTATATATAAGAAATACCCTATATTTTAGATCATGTTGCAACAGACCTACAAAAACAGTCCTTCCATTTTGTTATTCTGGAGTCTGATATGTTTGACCATAAACAGATTTATCTGGAAATGTTTAAAAACAAGCCAAAAGTTAAACAAAAGATACAATATTGGGCAATAGACTATGAAAACTTATGCAAAACTATTAGCAAAGCCTCATGCATAGGCATAGGTGATGATTACGAATGTCTGGAAACCTTTGTTACGTCACACATACTGAAAAACAAGAAGCAAAAATCTAAAATATTGAACTAACCAAAGGACGGCTGGATTAACAAAGAATTTATCAAGATAATAACAGTAATACCCTGTGGCTAAAGTTAAAATATGAAGAAGCAAATATTATCTTGAAACGAAAGTTTTTAGCGGAACGAAATAGAGTACATAAGAAGATAAACAATGATAAAAACAAGTACTACAACAAATTTCAAAGATGTTAACAATAATCCGAGAAGTTGTGGAAAACTATTAATTCTTTAGCTATGAATTTTTAATTATTTCTTTTTGACAATTTGAATTTGACTACGAGTTAATTGATTAATCAAAATTTTCAATATTTGCATGCCTAATTTAAGGTAGATTGTACAGGGACCACAAAGTTTGTAAACACCTTATTTATATACCTACTTTCTAAGCAAGTAAAACATTATGATCATGATTATGAAACGCTTACTCAATTTAGACCTTGTATAATCGAGAAAGTTATTAATATTATCGATAATTTGGATGCTGATACTAGCACAGGTGTGGAAGGAATTAGCACAACAGCAATAAAATATACTAACCTTTCAAATGCCGAGACAATTACAAATGACAGTTAAAGCTTTAACCGCCAAAAGTTACGTTTCCCTACAAAACGTCATTTTGGCGGGAATGCGCACCGTGCTATTTCCACCTTATAGCTTATTATCTAGCAAACTATTGCAGCTATACCAAAATGAAATACGTGTATATAGCTGAAACTTTACAAAATCAATATATGTGAAAACTTAATTACAAAAACTTGTCTTAACAGCTACAGTCTCGTGGATCTTCAAGGCAAGTCTGGCGTATGCACCTTCCCGAGGTTGCCACCCCGTTCTTGGTCTAATTTCTTAAGAAATAGACCTTACAAAAACCTCCAGGCGCCATCACAGCACATACCTTCCCTATGTCCCTTAATCCCCATCTTTAATCCCCGTCTTATGCCCCAAATCTCACAATCCCTCCCCCCTCCATCGTACCTACATCCACACTCCTCCCACCTCCATTTCTCCAATTTCCATTCCTAACTGCGACCCCTTTGTGACTGGGTGGTGGCGGGCTCGTCTTATACTAAAATCAACTGATGGCTAGTAGGAGTAAATAGTTACCTGCGCTAGGACCTGCGCAGTTGAGCGCCGTGAGTGGGGATGAAAGAGTCCTTTGGGGTTGAGCCGAGCGGCTCTAGTTGTAATGTAGCAGGTAAGGCAACACGCCCCCCTGTGGTCTGGATTTCAAGTGAAACGGTGGTCCTACCCAATAGCCAGGGGTAGGGAAATGGTCACAGTGTCTCGTCAGGGGGCCACAGGCGAGATACGTGAGGTCCCCTGTCCTCATCGTCCGGTCCTCGGACGGCCGAAGCGGTAGGTGAAGGACGTGAATGGACGGTTTAAGTGAGGGTTGATCAGTTCGTTGGGGGTGACCCTTTGGATCCCCTACGTCAACCCGATCGAGCACCCGATGTCGATGCTAGCCTTGAGCCCATATATCTCTCTGGTAGTCTGGTAGTCCAGATGCGGGTTCCGTGGAGGGTGGGAGCCAGAGAGATGAATTTTAAAGTCTTTGTTATATGAACAATGTAAGGCCAATTAAAAACCGACACAACGGAGAGGAGGCGAATGCCAATGAGACTTCCAAGGTACTTGCACTTCCCTCGCCCCTGGTGGCCATGTGGCTAACGCCGTGGGTACAGGCGCGGGCGCCGATCTGGCTGTGGCGAAAACCGCAGCTAAGACCAAAAACAAAAAGTCCCCGTACAAACAAAGGACGTCGGCGCTGATTGGGACCAGTACCGTCACTTCCAACAATCAGGCGAAGACTACGGCGCGCGGCGTCGACTTATACCACTGCCAGCAAGAAACTTTATACACACACCCTATAATCAGCCTTATTTAAGCCGTAAACCACCGCGCGGGCCCGGTGGGGGTTGGTAGATGTCACATGTCTTCGAATTTTTGGTTCTATGACATGCCGGTTTCCTCACAATGTTTTCCTTCACCGTTTTGAGAGCAGCGGTGATGAAATAATTTACACAAAGTGAAGCGCCTGTCTGGATTCGAACCTGTGACCTACAACTCTTAAGTCGCGACCGTCACCACTGGGTCACCACTGCTCTCTCTTTCTCTATCTCACAAATACCCGGCGCTGGGTAATACTGGCACCGGTCTTCATGTCAAGCCTCCTCCTCCTCCTGTGGCTCCTCTAGCCTCCCCTCATCAGGAGGCCGTCACCGGTCAAAATGAGACGGCCAGGTGCACCGAGGACGCGTTTTCACGTGCCTGGCAAGTGCAGAAACGCAAGGGCCAGGGGAAATCCACTCAACAAGCCCGTTGCGACCGACCTTTCTCTCCCAACTAGCATCTCGCTACTCGTCAAAAGTCAGTCGGAAATTCTGAAGCGAGCACAATGTGGAGTCGCGATCCCAGACAAGCAGGGGGTCTTCGGAGCCCCTACCAATTTTGGGCGAGCTCTTAGCTACCAGAACTCCTGGGTCGATATAAAGAGGTGGGTACTCCTGCGTGCTGACAAACAGGCTGCGGCATGGTTCGTGGTATTCGGTGTCCTTGTGGACCAAATCCTGATCTTGATGGAGGCCGGACGCCGTCTCTCAATAGGATTGGGGACGGTTTACGTTAAGTTCCAGGGTCGGAATGGCAGGTTCACCGACGTTCCCAAAGATGCCCATGCTGCTACCACCGTGGACGACGTCCCTTCATCGGGTGAGGCGCTGGGCGACATCATCCTGTCCCCGGCTTCGGGCCAGGGCGGCGACGGCTTCGACGAGGGCGATCTGTTTACCGGGCTCAGACTGGAGGACGAAGAGGGTTCGGCCAACGATGGCGTCCCTTTCGTCGACCTTTAAAGTCCTCCAGGCCAACCTCCACCACAGTGTCGGACTGGACGGCTCAGCTTCGTAAGTGGCTGGAGGTTCAACACACAGCCATTGCCTACATCCAGGAGCCGTGGGTTGGGCCTATCAAGCGGGGAGGTGTGTCACCTACATGGGACGAAATGGCGGAAACCAGCGCCAGGTGTCGTGCGGTGTTCCACAGGGATCGGTCGTGGGACCGCTCCTGTGGAGCATCGGGTACGACTGGGTGCTGAGGGACGAGCTCCCGCCGGGCGCAGACCTGACGTGTTACGCGGACGACACGCTGGTCACGGCCCAGGGGAGTTTGCACAGGGAGGCAGCGTTGCTCGCGACGGCGGCGGTCTCACTGATGGTGAGCCGCATACGGCGCCTTGGCCTGGAGGTGGCCCTCATCAAGTCGGAGGCCATGTTGTTTCATGGCCCCAGGCGGGCGCCACCAGCCGGATCACACATTGTGACGGCCACTAGCATCTCTGTTTTGCGAAAGCCGCAGAGAGTAATGGCCGTCAGAGTCATAAGGGGGTATCGCAGGTTCTCCTACGAGGCGGCTTGTGCACTGGCCGGATCCCCGCCATGGGACCTAGATGTGAAGGTGCTCGCGTCACTTTATCGGTGGCGCGAGGAAGTGAGGGCGCGGGACGAGCGCCCGATGCAGCGCCATGTGGAGCAGCGACGGTCGCAGCTTCGCGAGGTCCTGGTGGCGGAATGGCGGGACAGGCTCTAACGCCCTACCGCCGGCCTCGTCACCACCGAGGCGGTCCGGCCAGTGCTCGACCTCTGGCTCGGGAGGAGGCACGGCTCCCTGTTGTTTCGGGCGACGCAGGTGCTCTCGGGGCATGGTTGCTTCGGGAAGTACCTGTGTCGCATAAACAGGGAGCCGGACGCCCGGTGTCACCACTGCGTCGACTGCCGGGAGGACACGGCGTGGCATACGCTGGCAGAGTGTGCCGCTTGGGAGGAGCCGCGCCGTGCCCTCATCTCAGAAGTAGGCAGTGACCTGTCGCTGCCGACCGTAGTGAGTTTGATGGTCGGCAGCGCCGAGTCCTGGGACGCGGTGGTTTCCTTCTGCGAAACAGTCATCTCGCAGAAGGAGGCTGCGGAAAGGGAGAGAGAGATCTCGTCCACTCTCCCGATCCGCAGCAGGCGCACCGGGCGCAGACGGAGGGCGGACAACGCCCTCTTCCAGCCCCCCTAAATGGGTCCAGGGACGGCGGACTCGGGGACGTCCGCCGCCCCCCATACATCAGGACCTGAGGTGGCGGCGCGTAGTGTTCCACGCGCGCCCCTTTTAGACGTTGCGGGGAGAGTCAAACACCTCACTCCCCCCCCCCAACCCGAGGAGGCCCGCAGAGGCGGCCGGCACCAGTCGGGGTCGCGGAAGAATCATGTTCCCGCGACCCCGACGTAGGTGTGGCGACGTAGATGGAACACCGGGGTGGTTTTTAGTCAGTAAGAGTCTGACAGACCCCTCCGCCCGCCCTAGGGCGGAGGACATCCATGAGAATTTTCCACCCCGGGAACAAAAAAAAATTAATAAAGGAGCCGTGGGTTAAGGCTGACCGCATACAAGGACTCTCCAATATTGGCGGTAAGCTTCTGGCCACCACCGATCACGATCACCCTAGATCGTGTATCTATGTCATAGGTAACCTTAAAACACAGCTTTTAAACGACTTCTGTAGTAGAGATGTGTCTGCAGTAAAGCTGCAAATACAGCGGTGCGACGCCTGGAGATGGTGACCGTATTCGCCTCGGCCTACATGCCCGGGGGTTGGGTTCGGGGAAGGTGACGGGTACGATCTGCAACCTCACTCAGCAAGTGCCACGTATCGTAGAAAATTAGTGCAGGGAATTTGACCTATCAGTGAACCCGACTAAAACTGAACTTCATGTTTACCCAAAAACGAGCATTACGCCCTTTCCGCCTACCAAAACTATTCAATACACAACTGCAGTTAGCCAACAAAGTCAAGTACCTCGGTTCGTTCTAGACAGTAAGTTCAACTGGAGTAGTCATTTGGACAATAAATTAAACAGTGCTTGCATAACCTTCAGGCAGTGCAGGAAAATGATAGGTAAGATGAATGGGGACTTTTCCCTTACAGCGATCCGCCCCTTGATCACCTATGGGACCGCGGTCTGGTGGCCCTGAACCAAGCTGGTTACAGCCTCAAATAAACAACAACGCATGCAAAGACTAGTATGTTTGGCAGCTACCGGCTGAAGGACCACTACGACTGCAGCAGTCGAAGCCATTCTAGAACTGCCACCGCTCCACCTGTTTATACAGCAGGAAGTGACATTGGCGGCGGCTCGTCTTAATGCATTGGATCTCTGGGAGACACACCACACACCGCGCTACTTGATGGACTCAACAAGGAGTTACCGATTACGAAATCAATAAATGATCGGGTACCCAAACAATTTATCTTCGATAAAAAATACAAGATCCAGCTTCACGAGGATCGAAGATGCGAGGGTTTGTGCCCAGCAGAGTTTCACAGACGGATCCAAAACAGGTAGTGGCACAGGTGCTGGAATCTTCTCGGAGAACTTGAACATACGCGTAGTGTGGACCATTGGGGGTCCATAACACAGTGTTCCAAGCCGAAAGCATGGGTATTCATTCAATTCATGATGCAGCCCGTCGGCTGCATGCAACTTGCCCGAAGGGGGTTGAGCGAGACACCAGTGGGACCTGAACCCATCTTGCCACTTCCCTTCGGGTACTTACGCACTCTGGTAAGGAAACGCACCAGGGGCCAATATCAGAAATTATGGTTGGAACAAGGTAAGTGCGGGCAGGCTAAGGAGGGATTCCCTACAATTGATGCTGACCAAACAAAAGCTGCGTACAGTAAAGGCAGCTTTAACTGGCCACGGGTCATTTAATAAAAACTTCTTTGTCATAGGAGTCACAGGCAGTCCGCTGTGCATGGCCTGCATGGAGGAGGACGAGACAGCTGCTCATGTGCTTCTAAACTGCCTACCCAGGTACGCTACGCGAGCCTGTCACTGAGCAGTGGCGATGAAATGAAATACACAAAGTAAAGTGCCTGCCTGGTTTCGAACTCACGACGTATATTTATTTCGTAACGAACACGATTCGAGTTACAGACAAATAGGTAACATTAAAAAATTAAGTCACACCAGATTTCCGAGGAAAGAAAAACCATTCGAAACCCAAAAAATAACGTAATACCTAGATAGGTGTTTAGAATAGAACATCGAATGGAAGCAATAATACGAGTAGTTTGCACGACTTTGTTGTGTTTTGCGCAACTTTCTTATATTCTACCCATTAAAGCGTTTTTAGCCTCGCAAGGGTCTGTTTCTCGTTTGTTTTGTTCGTTTTAATTTCCCATTTTTTATTTTTGTTGTATAAAATTTCCTGTGCGTATCCTAAATAAAATACTTTCCTTTCTTTCTGTAAAATCTTTCTCCTCCGCCACGTAAACACAGTATGTAATTGAATACAAAACACTCTGTGGGGATACAAGGTCTTGTAAAACAGAGATCAATAAGTAATTCTAGTCGTTGTGCAGTAAATTGAAGAAAATGTAAATTGCTCCGTTGTGTCCGTGCCCGGGGTGCTGATACGGTCCGTGATAAGAATGTTGTCAGTGTTGTCACCCTAGTCAACACCACTACCATGGTGCAGTGAAAGAAATTAAAGGGAACTTAATGATGTTTTTTTATCCAGGAAATTTTGTTATTTCTATTCCAACAAAGAGCTTGGAAATATCATGTTGATAGTTACTTTTATTGTTTTAATCTTATGAGTACCTAAGACTTGTTAATTTAAATTTTGATTAGGGAGATGCCTCAATTGACGAATATTCAAATCGTATTTATTGCCAAACAACTATCATTATTACATCATTCCTAAGTATGCATGCATTTCACCTCACACATACAGGTAGAGGTACCTCACGCTAGGGTTCCATTTATAGTGAAGACCTCTTTCTTTTAGTCGAAAAAATGCAATAAACTTAACATTATACCCAAATGCCATTAAAAATGTAAAACATATCTACATACCTAAGTATATGTTATCTACAAGTCTACAGATTTCCGGTTGTACTCTGTAGCCTTGGCTTTGAAACAAAGCGCGAAATAATTCAGCTTCTAGATATACAATAACCGGGGGGTAGAATCTTTCATCACTTTTTATTCTTATTATCTTATTGTATTGTCTGTATGAGAAGACGCTTTTGCCCTACAAATACACAATTGCAGGCTGATTCTAATAAACACTGCTTGAAACCAACATTGCGTTATGCATAATGAACCTCTTATGTTCCCACTGCTGGGACATAGGCCTCCCCTTGGTGAGAGGGCATGGGCCGTTATCCACCACGCGAGCCCAGTGCCGTCTGGCAAATGTCACAATGGACATGCCGGTTTCCACACGGTGTTTTCTATCACCTGTTTGAGAGCAGTGGTGATGTATAATTCACACAAATTAAAGCGGCAGTCTGGGTTCGAACGTACAACTCGTAAATTGCGTTTAATGTCTCATATTCTACAATCAATTATTTAAACATAAGAAAGCCACAGATGTAGAATTAATCAAGTGCTACATAATAATATTGAAATAATTCAGTGCATGAAGTCTCATGAAGCATGCGACATGGTTCGAGAACAAGGAGAACAAGTGATAAGGGACGTATTAACGGGTCTCGTGGGCACATTTATTGACAGCAATCTGTACTTGCCAGGCACCAACCGTTTATTAAGTGCAGTGCGATATTAAATTATGATACCTGACGTCATAAAATTGTATTGCTGTTGCTTTTAAATAATTGACAAAGGTGTGGTAGAAATACGTAGAATAAAAAAGCAACAAGAGGTATCCCATATTAGTAATGAATGAACCCATCATTCATTAGAGAGGCGTGAGAACGAGTCTGATGCCGAAAACATAGTTTTCCAGTTTTTGAATGAAATTTTGGCACACATGTAGTTTATATTTTGCATTAACACATAACCGTTTTTTGATCCCGGCTGTACGTTCCGGTGGTATATTTCCCGACATCTCCGTTGGCGAAGCCGTGAGCAAAAGGTAATTTTGAATTGGTAAACCATTCCATGGTATGTAATTATTACTGTCATTTTTACGACGCTTGACATTTCTCGGGAATTTGGGGTTTTGGACCTTTGGAAGTAGTACGAGGGGCCGAAGCTATCTCACAGAGGCCCGTTAGATGTTTTAAATGAAATGAGGCTCCAACCGACGGTTATCCCTATTCGCACTATGCAAGTGCACCTAAGGAAAACCCTCGGCTGATTTTTGGTTTGGCTGGCTAAAGGGAACTGGTTATCTAGGACTATGACAAGATTATAGCCTCTAATTGACCAATCCTAACTAATATTATAAATGCGAAAGTAAGTCTGTTTGTTTGTTACGCTTTCACACCAAAACGGCTTAACGGAATTGGATGCCGTGCGGGTTTCTGTGTGACTCTCTTGGTCTGGCTCCTCACCCTAGACCTGTTTCGGCAAAGAAAACTCTACCGAGTGCGCAAGTCTAACCAAGACATGGACGTAGAAATGCGGCTGTGGAGTTATTACTATCTACTTTATTTCATTCATTAGAATAAAAAAATAAAATAAACTAGTATCCCACCGGTATCGGGAATAGGGTCCAGGCTCCAGAGTGATAGGAATCGCAAACAATGCGAGCCGTGTTCAGAATTACCGCTTTCTGAATCAAGCCCTTGCTAAGCCATCCAGGTGCTAATAAGCCATTGGCTATCACGACTATCGGCACAATGATCACTCGTGTGTGGGCACTCATACGCACAGTACGCGCCGCTCATAATAAATAGATAACCTTTTTTACGTTTTAGTTCAGTTCAAATTATACAATTTTGAAAATGAAATCGTGCGCAGTTTGTAACGTGCAGTTCAAAGATGGCGTCCAGTGTGGCACTTGCAAAAATCACCTGGACTTTGGATGTGCAAACATCTCAGAAACCGGATGGAGAAAGCTAGGTACCAATAGGATGGCACAATGGAAACGCCCCCTCTCGACGAGTTTAACATGGTAAAATTCATATACTTAAATTTAACCATTCGAAAGTTTTTATTATATGGAAGGAGTCAGATTTAAATAAGATTTTCTAATGTGCTTCTTAATTTTTACACACACTTTCTTATTTTGCTATTATATTTTACTTCAATAATTCCAAGCGCTTAATACCGTTTGTGTTACAATAACTTTTTGCTAAATGTATTGATGACTTCGACGTATTATGCTTTGTATTCTTTTTCGCGCTGATTACTTTAAAGCTCTACCGCACTACATTATGTTTTACTCTCTCGCAGTTGCACAACGGCTTATTATATAAGCTGTGCCAACTTGGTTTGCCAGATCGTCTCGTGCTCATCTTACGCGACTTTTGTCGAACCGCGAAGCGAAAAACGCGAAAACGAGGGAAGAAATCACAGAGCCCTGAGAGAATTCTGCGCGAATGGTGTGGTGGGGGGGGGGGGGGGGGGAAGCGCTCCTTTGATGCGATAAACTTCCGTAACAGGTCGTTGCTCAGCAAAATGCTGTGACTTCGGACGAACCTATCGTCAACAGCGCAGATTTTCAGCAACTATCTCTCGAAGGACGTAATGACGTCCCGTGGTGTGTCATAATAAATCGGGTAAGTTTAATCATCATTTTCTACAGAAATAAGTGTGATTCTTGCTAAACATAATATGGACTTAAAGAAATAAATAGATGTATATAAACATATGTATCTGTATACATAACTTAATACATAACTTAATTCAATAAAAAGAGAATACTTTTGAACACATTACAATGGAAACAGAAATGCCAAATAATAGCTCTAGACAGTGCAGTGTTGTGTTCATTATTAAGCGACTGTTCGCTTAGGGCACCCCCCCTGTGGGGAATCTGATCCAGGCTGGATCAGATTTTGGTGATTATTATTATCGGAGGAATTTATTGCTACAGGCTCAGCTACGGCGCGGGCTGGCACTTCGTCGAGCAAGGGTCGGGGGGCGGGGCAGTTACGTCGGGGTCTTTGCGAGGGACCTCGGCGGCGAGGTCGCAACGTCGGTTTGCGTTTTTTGTGCACTGTACTGGTAGCCTTACTGCTCTTGTGAAAGAGAGTTATGTGGTCATCGGTGTCGGTGAGGACATGCCTGGGACGGCAGACTTGATTAATGGTGGAGGGAATATAACTTGCAGCCTTGACAACCAGACGCACATTAAAAAAATTACATAAACATACGTTTATGTAATTTTTTTAAATGTGCGTTTTGTTTGTGCAGAATAAACAAATTTCCTTTCTTTATTCTAATGTTAGTTTTTCGCCCCTGGCTGGAGGCTTTTATTTCGCTTAAGGCAGCCACAGTATAGTCCGGTTAAGTAGTCACGACCTCTCAAGGTCAACTAAGAGATGCTATACATAAAATAAATAAAAATGTGCTCGAGCAAATATTATTGACTTTTACCTTCACTATACTTATTTAATTCTAGAAGACCTTACTCCAAAACTTTATTTAATTATATACTTTACTAGAATGCATTGTACAGATTTGTACACAACTATTAGTCTTGGGTTGTAATGACTCATAAGTTAAACATATTTTATGAAACCGTTCGCAGGCTTAGAACTAAAAGTGATACTTACGATCGTCAAATGTTACTAAACACGTATGATATTATTGTTTCTACAGAGACGTGGTTAACAGATGGAGTTTTAAATTCTTTGATAAACGGTACATTTTGTGGCGTCGTGATGGAGATTATGTTTTGACCGGGTAATTGCGTGGTGGGGGTGTGCTAAACGTAGGGAACTTTCGCTTATATGCCAACCTACCTTCCATTCTACAGCAGAGCCTACGCCTACGACTGAAAAAAATATAATACACGGAAATATATTACCTTACATATTTGTGTTGTTTATTTATGCCAGCAAAACTTAGGTCTCTTTTTCTTTACAACTTCGCAACTACCTCACCAAAAATCGAAATAGTTATGAGTTAATCTTTTGATACTTTTCTCATCATGGGTGATTTTATCATGAGCGGTATTAACTGGGTCCTATCTCTCAACCTATCGCTCCTCCCAATGAACTCGAGTGGTCCTTAGTGGAGGATTTACTTAGTGACGAATTATGTACCCTTGACTTTGGCCAATACAATGGTGTTCTTAATAAGTAAGACAAAACTTTAGATTTGGTACTTTCAAACCAATTAGTTAATGTTGTTGAACGGTCAAGTCCGCCGGTTCCTATCGACGCCAATGGTAGGCGTCGATGGGACTACTATTTAATATGGATTTAGTTAAAAGTTCCTGTTCTGCGTGGACAAAATTTACAAAGCTCGGTTGACTCTTTATAGGCTTGTTTGAATTGGAGAAATTCCAGTGGGTCTCCTGAAAAGTCTGGAAGATCCTTCGGCGTGCTTAATCGAATTATGAGGTTACTATTCGGTGCACTCGTAGAAGCCAGGTCTTTCAACGCGCCAGCTAGCATCTGAATTGTCGCTTGCATACTGGTGGCCTCCGCCGCTGGTACAGTATGTGGGTGCGACTCCATAGGTAGATGCGGCACTGAAGGTGGCGGCTTTTGAGGTGACGTAGGGAGCCCTGGTGGTGCTGCTGGTGCCGTAAAAAGGACGGCGTTTACAGGCACGGCTGGTTCTGTCTCAGGCGGATGCAACTTGCCCAGGGGGTTGCCATTATCGGGGGCCGATTGCATTAATTCTTGGTTACTCCGTTCCAGCCATTGCTCCACGTCGTGAGCGCGTTCTTCCTGTGGACTGTATTTTCTTCTTCCTCTAGGTCAGCTAAGTCCGCTTCTAGCTGTCTGTCTATGAGTTCCAGTCGTATCTGTGCCTTTTGTTTTGCAGCATCCAAAACCAACTGCGCCTTTCGAGCTTTAACAGAAGAAGTGTGGGAATGAACCTTTTGTTGTTCGAAAAGTTTGCGTTGCGCGCGCTCGCGTCGCACCGTACTTCGCGTGCCCACCATTTTTGTTTTCACTGATGGCGTGACAAACATTAGTTTTAGTTGATCCGGTTCGATTGACCACTTTGTAGCTGGTAGTAGGTGGTAATCAGCAAAGGGAAACGAGAAGATTGTTTAAACAACTTATATTTGAAAAGACACGGATTAATTTTAACATTCAAGATAAACGCATACGAGCACACACGCTCGCGGGGCTCGCGCGGACTGAACTGCTGGCGGGTTGGGTGGGGGTCCAGCGGCCCGGCCCTTACATCATACTTAGGCTATAAATAATATATCTAAATTACAGGCGCGTCGCTAACATTCTCCCCCCCAGTGCTGGCTCAGCACTCCTCACCAAGCGAAATACGCGTGACGCGGGCTGCAGGTCGCTTCCAGACACCAGTCTTAGTCTTCACTGCGACCAGTCTGATTCGTCCATCCTTACCTGGACATGTCTTCTGAATAACACCCTTCGGCCAGGTACCACGAGGACTGTTAGGATCAGTCACTAGCACTACGTCACCTACCTGCAAAGGTTTCACCTCTTCGTTCCATTTTCTTCGAGGCAGTAAGTCAGGAAGAACCTCTTTCACCCATCTACGCCAAAACATATCCGCTAACGCTTGTGACCTTCGCCATAGTTTGCGTAGAAACATGTCGGAATCGTCAAAACTCACAATGACAGGAGTGTTGGATGAGCTATCTAAAAGAAAATGTTTAGGAGTCAAAGATTCTAAGCTTTCAGGGTCGACGGAGATGTGTGTCAGCGGACGACAGTTAACCATATTCTCCACTTCCGCCATCAGGGTAAGCAACACTTTTTCTCGTGGAGCGCGTTCGTTCATTATAACTCGAAGTGATGCTTTAACGCTTCGAATCGGCCTCTCCCAGGCCCCACCCCAGTGAGGTCTGGAGGGGGGTATGAAATGCCACTGCATGGCGTTGTTCACGCCGACGGCCTTGAGAGCATCTATATTAAGTGCCAGCTCTGATTGCTTCAGAGTATAGATGACAGGGCCAACCTCGCCGTACTGCCATGCGTTGCAGAGCCATAATCAAAGAGTCTGATGTGAGTGACGGAACAAGCTCGATATGAATCGCCCGTATAGTGAGGCAGGTGAACAAAACTCCATACCTCTTCTGCCTTCCTCTGCCCACAGTCACTTCCATTGGACCAAACAAGTCTAGACCACAAAATGAGAATGGTCGTTGGTGATGTGCTACTCGGGCATGAGGTAAGTCACCCATTCTGGGCACTTGAGGCTTACATTTCCTTAAGCGGCAAGGCATGCAATTCGAAACAACCTTTTTAACCGTTTGCCTTATTCTAACAATCCAATATTTTTGTTTTAGATTATTCACGACCATTTCCTGGTTCCCGTGTGCTGCCTTAATGTGAAAGAACCGGACAAGAAGACGCGTAATGTCATGTTTTCCATCTATATGATTGGTCTCTTCATTTCTAGGTCCACGTCTGAAGCAGCAACGATGCAGCCACCGAGTCGGAGTAAACCAGTTTCGTCTAGATACGGTGACAAGCTAAGTAACTTACTGTTTCGTGATATGAGTTTTCCATTTTTGATTGCAGATATCTCAGCGGAAAATGAGTCCACCTGCACCTTCTTTAGCAACAGGATCTCAGCTCGAGCCATCGCATCGCAGTCAACCTCACAGTTAAGTTTCTTGCATCTGTCAATAAATTTCAGAATGATGGCCGTGGATCGTAGCAAGTGAAGCCAGGAGGAAAACCGCTGCGGCTCAGGAACAGGTAAAATACATGTAGGTTCATGCATCACAGCTACACACTGTAAACTCCCTTCGTCTCCGCCCATGTCGGGGTTCACGACGTCAGCAGGCCATTAGGACTCGTCTTTGTATAAAAAATCGGGACCTGCGAACCACTCACTGTGAAACAATGTGTGGTTAAATTCATCACGAGTACTGAGATCTGCTACATTTAATTTGGTAGGTACATATCTCCATTCGGAAATATGCGTAAGTTCATCAATGTCGCCTAACCGGTTCGCTTCGAACGTTTTATACCTACGTGAGTTATTTCTAATCCACTGTAAAACGGTGGTGGAGTCACGCCAAAAATATCGGCGCTCGGGCGCTAATCTATGTTCCTTTAGAACGGTATCGGCCAATCGTGCAGCCAACAGCGCCGCCTGTAGCTCGGCTCGGGGCACGGTCATGGGTTTAACAGGTAAAACACGACATTTACTTGCTATAAATGCAACGTTAACATTCCCATTGACTATCCATCGCCAGTACGCCACACAACACATGGCTTGAACAGATGCGTCGCATTATAAATGCAGCTGTAAGCATGTATAATTATTAGTTGCTGGCGTAGCATACGTAGCGGTTGTCGTAGGCGGTCTACACGTCTCGTAGCAGCTTGATAACTGGCTCGGCGACCGGTTTTCGTCCCGTCTCCCTCCCACCTCGTAACATAATAGTTTTGTTATAGCACCTAGGTATACGTATTTGCTTTATATATTTTAATAACTCGATCCATTTGCACCATTTATTGTAGATACTGTCGGGTACTACGTCATCCCAGCCTATGTTTAAGCGCCAAGTATCTTGCAACAAAATTTTGCCCTGAAGAGTGAATGGTGCTAAGAATCCTAATACATCAAAAATCTACATAACTATTCGCAGCATGATTCTTTTAGTTGGCCTATCCTTATTTGAAATAATATTTTCAGGTATTCGTTTCAGAGACACATCGAAACGTAATTCATCTTCTCCAGGATACCAGATGAGTCCCAAGGTACGCTCGCCATGGTACTCCTGTTCAAATTTGAACCTAACGCTAGCGGTACCTAAACACTAAACACTTTCTAAAACAGCAATGCTATTACTTGTCCAGTTACGTATTTCGAAACCACCACTACTATGAATCTTAGTAATATTTTTAACCATTTCAGATCTAATAATTTCCAAATAATGCAAGATATCAAGAAATTGCCCCCAATGTCACAAAACTATCTTACTGAGCTACAAAGGGAGAACAGTTAGCGCTGAAAATAAGTGACGTCATAATGTAAGTATCAACTGGGTCGTCAGGGCTGTTCCGCCAAAGGAACCTAAACGAATGTTGATCTTCAGGGCGAATTTTGACCCTAAGGAACATGTCCTTGATGTCACCGGTTACTGCAATTGAATATTCATCAAGCAGGGCATTTGCACTGAACACACCGTTAGCACTATGTATACGTATAGGTACGACTTTAAGCAACACTTTGTTTTCACTCGCGTTTATATGCGTCACTGTTTGGTCGGAAGGTATTGGCGAAGTCGCCGCCGTTGGCGTTTGCACAGGCGTCGGCTTCGGCTCCGGAACCTGGCTACTTCCAGCGTTACTTATCGGCTTGTTTCCGACGTAGTGATGTAGATTGTGATGCCCCTCGCCACAGCTGTTTTTATCGCACGGCGGCGCTGAGCATGTATCACGTGCGTGGCGCGGCAGTAGGCATTTATAACAGATCCCGTTACGTTTTACGAATTCCCATCTGGTTTTACGTAACGCCTTCTTGAATTGTTTACATTCAGTTAACTTATGTTTTGAGGTACGGCAGAATTTGCAGTTATCATTAACATCATCTGTTTGTAATAATATTGTTTGAGATCGATTGCCGGAACTATCTTTGTTTTTATGATAATTGTTTTTATATTGGTCAGTGCGAGGACTCGTAAAATAGATATTGGATGTAGCTGATATCTTAACGGCCTATTCGTGCAAGAAATCTGATAAAATTACCATACGGGATTTCTATCCTACAATAATGAGCGGGAAACTATAGTCAGACCATCTAGATAACAGTGTTGTAGGCAGCTTGGACAATATAATTTAAACAATGCTCATACCTTGTAAGTACTCTGCGCGTCCAACTGCTCGCACTGCTTGTATAAGGTTTTGCACTTTCACTGAAAATGGCACGATTTCACTAAGATAGTTTTATGACATTGGGGGCAATTTCTTGATATCTTGCATTATTTTGGAAATTATTAGATCAGCATTACCAAAACGTAACTCCAAAGTTGACATGACTTTGCACGGTGGGCTCGCAGAAATAAGTAAGGCTGCGATTGCATCTTTGGCAGCTCCTCGTAGACACTTTCTCAATCTCCACAGGTTCTCTTGAGGACAAAATTTACAAAGCTCGGTTGACTCTTTATAGGCTTGTTTGAATTGGAGAAATTCCAGTGGTCCTGAAAAGTTTGGAAGATCCTTCGGCGTGCTTAATCGAGTTATGAGGTTACTATTCGGTGCACTCGCAGAAGCCAGGTCTTTCAACGCGCCAGCTAGCATCTGAATTGTCGCTTGCATACTGGTGGCCTCCGCCGCTGGTACAGTATGTGGGTGCGACTCCATAGGTAGATGCGGCACTGAAGGTGGCGGCTTTTGAGGTGACGTAGGGAGCCCTGGTGGTGCTGCTGGTGCCATAAAAAGGATGGCGTTTACAGGCGCGGCTGGTTCTGTCTCAGGCGGATGCAACTTGCCCAGGGGGTTGCCATTATTGGGGGCCGATTGCATTAATTCGTGGTTATTCCGTTCCAGCCATTGCTCGACGTCGTGAGCGCGTTCTTCGTGTGGACTGTATTTTTCTTCTTCCTCTAGTTCTGCTAAGTCCGCTTCTAGCTGTCTGTCTATGAGTTCCAGTCGTATCTGTGCCTTTTGTTTTGCAGCATCCAAAACCAACTGCGCCTTTCGAGCTTTAACAGAAGAAGTGGCGGAATGACCTTTTGACCTTGGTGACGTGTTTTCGGTTTTGACGCTCGGCGATGCCGCAGGTGATTTGAATACCATATTTTTGGTTGCTGCACTAGTTGAAGACTTACGCTCTTCAGTATCTGAGTCTAGAGCAGCCTTTTGTTGTTTGTGCCCACCATTTTTGTTTTCACTGGTGCCGTGACCAACATTAGTTTTAGTTGATCTTGTTCGATTGACCACTTTGTAGCTGGTAGTAGGTGGTAATCAGCGAAGTGAAACGAGAAGATTGTTTAAACAACTTATATTTGAAAAGACACGGATTAATTTTAACATTCAAGATAAACGCATACGAGCACACACGCTCGCGGGGCTCGCGCGGACTGAACTGCCGGCGGTTTGGGTGGGGGTCCAGCGGCCCGGCCCTAACATCTATACTTAGGCTATAAATAATATATCTAAATTACAAGCGCGTCGCTAACACCAACTATGCACTGTTACATACGGCACCAAGGCCGCACCATTTTTAACAATGATGACTTTAAAACAATTGGCTGAAGATGAGAGACACAATGTAGACAGTGTTGCAGTCAAGGCATTGGAGCAGTCGTTCTACATGGATGATGTTCTACACGGATCGCATTCTGTCGAGTTAGCAGTAAAACTAAAGCAAGATTTAATCTCGTTGTTGAAATCAGGGGGGTTCAATTTAAGAAAGTGGTCTTCCAACGCATCAGCCTTACAAGACGATACAATCGGGGCGAGTAGCAAGCAAGAAAATTTCGATTTCAAGGAAATGGAGACATTAAAAACCTTGGGATTACGTTGGAATTCAAAAGCAAACTTATTTACATTTCAATCGAAAATTGAACCATCTAACAAAACACCAACTAAGAGATCCATGTTGTCAGACATATCAAAGTTGTTTAACCCTCTTGGTTGGCTGTCACCGATATCAACCAAACTAAAACTGCTATTTCAGCAAGTTTGGATATCAAGTATTCAATGGGATGACAAGTTACCCGATCAAATTAGCAAGGAATGGCTAAACATTAAAAGTGACATGCACAAAATCAATCAATTCAAGTTGGAGCGTTGGTTTGGTACAGGAGAAAACAACACGCTAGAATTGCATGGATTCTGCGATTCTTCTAATAAAGCCTACGCATGCGTTGTTTATAGCAAGACTGAATACAACGGCGAAACAAAGATCTCGTTAGTAGCTGGAAAAGCAAGATTAACTCCAGTAAACAAATCAATTTCAATGTCAAGATTAAAGCTTAGCGGTGCTCTATTACTGGCAAAATTGTTGTCTAAAATTCAACAATGCCTCAACAGTCATAATATCAAGATATTTAGTTGGGCCGATTCAATGTAGTCCGAGCCTGGTCACAAGGAGAGCCAGGATGATGGAAGCCTTTTGTCGCCAACAGGATGCGACAAATATCAAGCATCATACCCACAAACAGCTGGCATTACGTCAGGTCAGTAGAAAATCCAGCGGACTGCGCATGCCGCGGATTGGGTATCGATCAATTGAACAACCATTTGCTGTGGTGGGAAGGACCGTCGTGGTTGCGGTAACATTTTAGGTGAATTATTACCAAGATATAGTTCACTCGCCAAACTAACAAGAGTATTAGCATGGATAGTAAGATTTATCAAGCAAGTGAGATACAAATAAAACCGCATGCAAACTTATTTTACATTACAAGAATTAGTAAATGCTAAGCATAAAATAATTTTATATGCACAGCAAAGAGAATTTGCCCAGGAAATACATAACTTACAAGAAAATATGCCGCTATCAGCAAAAAACAAGTTATAGCAATTAAATCCATTCCTTGACAACGAGGGACTTCTCAGAGTCAGAGGAAGACAAAGCAAGGCCATCATTAATCAAGTTATGATGCATCCGATTATCATAGCTCACGAAGGACACTTAACAAACTTAGTTATAGATCAAGCACACAAACAGACCTTCCATGGAGGAGCACGGGTGACATCAGCATTTATTCGCAAGAATTACTGGATCATAGGTGGTAATCGAGCGGTCAAAAAGCGTATACGTACCTGCGTTACCTGTCGTAAACACAATCCAAGCAAGATGACACAGTTGATGGGTGATTTACCTACGCAGAGATGTAACGTTGCAAAGCCTTTTGAACATACGGGCGTTGACTTTACAGGGCACGTGCTCATAAAGGCCAACAAGGGCCGTGGTATCAAGACCACAAAGGGCTACGTTGCTGTATTTGTCAGTATGGTGACCAAGCTTGTTCATATAGATTTGGTCTCAGACCTTACATCATCAGCATTCATAGCTGCGTTGCGAAGAATGGCTGGAAGAAAGGGCTCGCCGAAACACTTGTACAGCGACAACGGTACGAACTTTGTCGGCGCCTACAAAATATTACAAGAAGAACTGGAGCAGATACAAGAAACATTCGATCAAGGCTTCATTAAAGAAATTACTAGCATGGAGATCGAATGGCATTTTAATGCGCCCTCATGGCCTATAGCAGGAGGGCTGTGGGAGGCTGCGGTCAAAAAATAAAAATATCATTTAAGAAGAGTAGTTGGAGAGCAAAAGCTCACCTTTGAAGAGTTCAGCACAGTTCTGGCCCAGTTAGAAGCAGTACTTAACTCGAGGCCACTGTGTCCACTGACAGAAGATCCCAATGACTTAGATTTCGTCTCTCCGTCAAGCTTTATCAATCTAAATCAAGACATGACTATAATAGAAACAGAAACAGATATGCGGACGAGATGGCATTTAACTCAAAAGATAGTACAAGATATTTGGAAACGTTGGCATACGGAATATCTCACTCAGCTGTCAGCAAGAAGCAAGAAGAGACATTCCCAACTAGACATTCAACTAAATGACATTGTTACAATCAACGATGCAAACTTACCTCCTGGGAAGTGGGCAGTTGGCCGTGTCGTCCAGCTGCATCCCGGTGCCGATGGCCACGTCAGGGTGGTCACATTGAAAACAAAGAATGGGTTATCAAGAGGCCTATTCTGAAGCTGTCTATTCTCCCAGTGAATGATAGAACCGACAAACAAGAGTTGCGTTCCAATGAAGTGAAAGATGGCAAGCCATAACAAAACAAAAAAGTAAACTACAGCTTCTCATCGCTGGTAATGTTACTTATATCTTTCATGAGCATTTTGACCACAGCCCACTGTGCATACAATGTTACACCATTAAAAGACAATCAAGGTCTTTATTTTGACAAAATTGCAAACATGCAATTTGCAACGTTGTAGGGTATTTAGCAAACGACTTATTCGGTGTACTTGATGACAGATTCGCAGAGCAATATAAACAAGATATTCAATCAATACATGTCAATGAAAATCATTTGCTTTCCCTATTGAAACTCCCGATGGGAAGGGAAGGTGTGTACTTTGAATGGATTATTGTGAAACAGTTTATATTTATGTAAATTAAACAAAAAGTTTATGAAATAATGGTTTATTTTTTGAATTACAATGACCCTTACACAAGAAACTGGGAAATATTCCCTCACACAGATTTCAAATGAGAATTACTAATAAATTACTAGGCAAACCTGGGCTAATCTATACATAACACGTTAGCTTATTTAATAACGATTACAACGACGTAACTTTATACAGCTCCCGTGTATAACTTAGGAGTTATCGCCGTTTTAATCACACGCGCCATTTTCCCGCCAAAACACGGAAAAGGGGCGTCACCGTTGCGCGCAAGTGGCCCAAAATGGCCTCCACCACCGAACGGATACACATGGTATATGTAGAAACATAGTGGTTTTACATATTTTTTCAATGTCCTCCATGTTCTTCCGTCACATATTTGCGTTAATTTGTAATTCATTATTTAATAGTAAAAAATTGCAATTTTACATTTTTTTGGTACTAGACTTTGCGGTATCCTAGTTCAAACTCGAATTCGTGATTGTTCTGTTAAAGGTCAGGACCAGCGTTACCTAATTGGGTACCGCTTCCAAATACGTTATTTAGGGGTACGTACCTATGTACGTACATACCATATACGAACCTATAGAATTTCCAGACATACCTACGCTGTATCAATTCAAGTAAATAAAATTGAACATCGTGTTGAAATTGGAGATACAAAACCGTCTTCAGAAACGTTAACTAGTTTCCTTTGACTAAGTAACTTACCACAGATAAGTTTAACCTCGTAGTTAATTAGAAATCGGTAACGTAATCCCGAAATCTGTTGAGTAAGTCGGTCATAAAAGTAACACGAGAGTACTTCTGAAATCATTCGCAAGGAAAATAGGACTCAGACGGAAAATCATTTTCACAAAATATTGGTAAAATAGTATCGAAAATGAGGTTCAGTATATTCAGCATCAGTGAAAGCATTTGCGTACGAAAGTACCGCTCTTATTGCCTCGAAATTAAGGTGCTGTTAATGTCGAAATGTTACCACTGATGTGTGGTTTCCGGCACTACTAAAATATTTGAAGATCCTAACATTCATACAAGATATATTTCAAAGGATAATTCTGATAGGTACTAATCAATATCCGAACCCTCGTCTTCAGTAGACCAAACCTGCTCGAAGCTGTAATCAGAGCCCGAGAAGACAATCCCAGTTGTTAAAATTTAAAAAAGGCGTAAAACGTATTTATAATTGTTGTTTGAGTTTATCGCCCGTAAGTTGAAAATGGCAATTTTTTAGATTTTATATTTTTTTAAGTTAAAAACGTTACAAATGTATAATAATTTATAACTTCTTATAAAGTTGAAATTACCTTTAAACGTTTTTCATTTAAATCTCTATTTTAAATGAAAAAAGTTTGAAAAAAAGAAAAAAGACTGTCTCTGACAGTCTAGGAAAAATTTTAAACTGTGATAGGTTTTGAATGCCACTGTAGGTCGTGTCACTAGGAGGTTGAGAGCTTTAAGGTTGTTATAAAACCAGTCAATAGCCAGACAATAAGTACGCGTCTTAAAAAAAACATTCTACAGTGTCCATATTTTATGAGATATCAAAACAAAGAACTTGAGAATCAAAATGTCTGAAAGTCCACCCACCAGCCGTGTTGCTCCGTGCTATTGTCACAGGATTACGAAGGCTGTTACGCATATTTTCTGAAACATTATTTTTTGTATTCACTTAAAAGGGCATACATTTATAAATCAAATCAAATCATTTATTTCTTAACAAATATTGAGTACCCGGTTTTAATTCAATAAATGGTAAAATTTCACACTAATAAATATCGAACAAAAGGTTTCGTTTTTCCTTATCAGCTATCTACAAATTGTTTCTTACGGAGATTAAAACCCGTCATGGAACCGATTTTTTTTTCGAAAAAAAGATACTATAAGTAAATATTTTCTTTTCTTAAGCTATGCTCATCAATCATATGGTATCAGCTACGTTGCTAGTAACATTTTTGTGTTGCGGTTACAACATTTGGTAAAATTATAGGGTTCTAGACTAGCAGTTTTATTCGTTTTCATGACTTCTAATTAAATTCAAATGTACTCTAATTAAATTTATATGAAGGTACTATGTATTCCTACCAAAGACTTACAGTACACTTTCAGTTACGAACTCCACAAGAAGAACTATCGTAATTACACGTTACAGCACTCTGTCTCAGTTCAACTGGTCAGCACTAATGCAAATAGCTCTAATCAGCCTCAGTCATCAGGATATCTTCGTTCGAGCAATTATTCGGAAAACTACGATCACGCAACGCCCACGTACTCGTATCTTTAGATCTATCGTGAGTTTCGTGACTACGTTAATTAAACAGCCCTTGGTGCGCATTCAATGTGTTCGTGATTGCTGAGACCTTCGGATGGACGCCCATGAACAACAATAGAAGCTATCTTCAGTATGAAGATAGCTTCTATTTTTACCTTTGTAGTTTGGGGAAAGGGAACGGGAATGTACTTATGAAATTGGGTCGCGCCTTATTGGTGACGTGTTAGACGGCACAAATGTCATGATCAAAAGGTCTGACAATGTAAGTAAATATATGTAGGTAAGTATGTAAATATGAACATATGTTTGTAAAATATATATGAAGGTAAGTACTTTCAACAGGAAAATAAAATAGAAAATAAAAAGCAGGAATCCGAACTAAGGAAAGCAAGGTAAATAAAAAGAAATACTGCCACGTGAAGGTTTATTTGCAGAAAACCATTTGAAACACTTTTTACCCAACCTATTTTAATTTTATCTTGAGAAAACAATATTAACTTTATCCCTAATTATTTACACTAGGTAATTAAAAGATTTACTAACTATTAATAAAAACCGGACAAGTCCTAGTTGAAGCTCGCGTGGAGAGGGTTCCGTACGATGAATATGTTATCCACCAAAAACGTTTCAGGAAAAGTAGGTTGCCAAGACTTACAAACCGCTTTCATCATTAAAAAGTTATCTGATCTAATGTAGAGCCAAGCCACTAACTCTACAAGTACTGACTTGCACCGCCTTTTACTGGGATGAAGGGTAAAAGTTACAAATTTCTTGTTGTTTGTGTGCAAATCCTAGCCTGCGTACCAAATTTCTGTTTTCTGGTACTTCGGAAAGTGACTTAGAAGTTTTGATGAGTAAGTGAGTCAGTCAGTGAAGAAATCGACGTATTTTAGTTATTTATTTATTTATTTTAGGCTTTTCAACAATGAGTACACTATTACATACAATTTGTACATTTCAAACTTAAGTCTAAGAGCCTCGTTACTTATAGAAAAGCACAGCATGCACTACGTTATGCGCAGATAATAACAAAATTAATTAATTAAAACAGTTAATAAAAATAAAATATCAAAGATTTAAAAGCTAAATTGATTACAGTAAGTTTGGAGAAAATAAAATCACATAGATTAATATAAATTAAATTAGATTAAATAAAATTTGATTAGGTTTGGTTAGATTTTAGACTAGAGACACCCATTAAATGGCAAGCACGGTTTTTTTTAGAGTAGATACCGATGAGTGAAAGAGGTCAATATCCACTTCGTGTTCTTGGTATGCAGCATACATCCTTGACAGTGGACAGTATTGCCTTAGGTTGGTATGACATCTTGGCAGACAGAAAAGCCTCCTATTAGAACTTCTTGGCAGATTACGTGGCACATGGAATAACACCCTACTGAGCAAATCGGGACAGTTAAGAGAGCCCGTTACTAACTTCTTAAAGAAAACCAAATCTAGCATATTTCTGCGTTTCTCCAGCGACACCATCTTAAAATACTTAAGTCTTTCTTGGTACGAATTGAGCTTTTTGCCCATATTACTATGGTATGTAAGATGCCACAAGAAACGTTTTTGCAGCCGTTCGATGCGCTTGATGTGGACCTTATACTCAGGTGACCAGACCACACTGCAATACTCGAGATGGCTTCTAACAAGCGAGTTGTACATGATTTTTTTTTATGTTGGGTTTTTTGAAGTTTTTACACTCTCTCATAACGAAGCCAAGCATCCTTGATGTTTTTCATATAGTTTGGTCAATGTGTTTGACAAAACTTAGCTTTTTATCGAACTGAACGCCTAGGTCTCGTATAGTCTCTACTTCCTCAAACAAACCTAGTCAAATGAAACTCAGTGTTTATAAGTCTGCTAGCTACATTTTATCCTGAGAATTTGAGCTCTCTAGCATTGTTCAGGCCGAAGCTTTGAGGGTATGAAACTACAGCGAAACATTTCGAGAATAGGTAGGTAGTACCCCGCTTTTTGTTTTTGGCTCGTCTTAGCGTGCCGTATAGTTGTAAAATAAATTATGTTCTCCCATACATTCCAACTACAAATGTTCGTTTGTACGCACAATACTGAAAGATTTAAAATGTTATTTTATGACCATAACCTTTTATAGGTTTTCCTGTAATCTATAAGTAACTAACTGACGTCTGTATTTTTTTTCGAAAAGGGAGGCCTTTGCCCTGTAGTGGGCCAACACAGGCTGATTATATATTTAATCTATGTATTTTCGGAGATAATGACGGTATTTCTTTTTAAATATATTTTATAACTTCAAAACTGTTTATTTTTAAAATATAGAGAAATATATTTAGGACCCTCACAACAATCCTTTTTATTTGATATGTCACACGGTACAGTTTGCGATACTTTTGTTTTTAATTTTCATTTCATAATAATAATAATAAACCATTTATTTCAGGCTACAATGGCCCATAGACATATACCTTACCAACTAACATAAATAAAGTATAAAAACAAATTTTTAATAATATATGTAGCTTACACAAAAAATACAACCACAAGTTTGCAAAGCAGTCGTCCCACCGCTAAACTGTTGGCTAAAACTATGTTAGTAGCACTTCCCTAGCTTGTTCTTGTGCTGTCCTGTGGTACTTGTCCGCGGAAGCGACGGAACACCACATCCTAAGGCCAAAAGTCTTCTTCCATGACGACGGGCAGATATAAATTCGGTACGCGCACCACGAACGCCTTGAAATTGACGTTGCGGTGCGACTCCAGTAACTGCACCCTCGGCGTGTACCTCGTCTTCTGGCGCACGTACTCTACGATATCTTCCGCCTTAGCAGTGTAGTGTAGACGGGAGGTGTACACCGGTGTGTTCAGCTTTGCGGCGCGCAAGCTGATTTCGGGCATCTTTGGAGCTTTGCCGCAGCGGTTCTTGTTCGTTTGCGATCGGCGCTTCCTCCTTTGCACCGTCACGAAACCTTCATCATCAGACCTGTTCGGCGCCTTTTCTGGCATAGGCTTCATACTTGGAGCGCCTGGGGCACTCGCGGTAACGCTAGCGAACCCCTTTTTTGGGGCTTCGCGAGGGCTGCAGACGCTGGCAGCGGGACGGAGTGAGGGGCTCGGGCAGCGCTATGTGGAGGAGCCGCGATAGCGAGCGCGGGGCTGCCGGGCACGTGGGTGGGGCGCTCTGCAAGCTCAGCAAACGACGGATGCGCTGGCGACGAAACTGCTGACGCGGAATTTGACGACGTTACATCGAGGCCGGTTCCGCGACACATGTTTACGCTAGACGCATCGACTGATGACCATGTTACTGCCACACGCTGAATTCTTTGCGCAAATCGGCGACGATGTTTTGGGATGCATCTAACTTCGCTAGAACATGTGCGAGGCGGGCCTTCAGACAGACAATGTCCTTCAGAAGGCTCGTTACATCGACGTGGTCGAAGGTGACGGGTGGAAGCTTGTGCAGCTCCTTTGTCACAAACGTCGTCGTCAACGTCATACATCTGTGTATGAGAAATGCATATGTGTACCAAATTTCAACTTAATCAATCCAGTAGATTCGGAGAAAATTGGCTATGACAGACGGACAGACAGACACATGAGTGATCCTATAAGGATTTCGTTTTTTTTGGGACCTATGCAACAATAAATACAAAAAAAAAAGTTGTGTTATAATTGTACATATATCAAAAATTTAACTTTTTAATCAGTTTTAATAAAATAAACAGTTTCAGTCTAATTACTTAGTTTATGAAGTTGTTTCGTAATTTAATCAAAATTATTAAAGAACTTCATAAACTAAGTTCTGATTCGCACTTTCTAGACTTTCAAAACATCGCAAATTCGCGTTGAACTTGTGTCTTTTTGCTAACCTTGAAGAACTAAGAACACCTTTTCAGTTACAACCATCATAAGGTCCTTTGTACCCGGCACGATTTCTTTACGGTACGGCGTCTAAACCGCGCCGTAAAAAAAACGTATTGGTCAAAAAGCTTCCTTAGTGATCCATACAGCATTGACGACCGTACCTACATACGGCGAATAAACCGTAGTTTTTCAAGGCAAGATAAACTGTGTGTACTTACAAAAGGCTTTTATCTCTGAAAGTTGCCAATGTCACAAATAGCTGTCAAATATTTCGTTGTTTTGATTACAGTCTTCGCGTGCGCGTCTACCGTGCGGTTGTGTCGTTGACCTTTGAGCTGATAAAATTACGTCTCTTGTTACTAAGTGCAATAATTGCAACATAGCGATTTGTGATTTACTTACATTTGTCCACAATAAAATGCAAGTTATGGATGACGAGAGTTTGGTGAGGTCGTGCACTACAGCTTTCTTTGTCGAGGATGGACAAGCCGCGAAGAATCTGCTTTTTGATTCGATCGCTAAAGCTAGCGCAAAATTTTACGACGAATAGACCGAAAATCGAATAGAGATCTATATGATATTATGGCGTTGCTTTACGTTATTGACCCTGAAAAAAAAGCTAAAGCCCCGGTGGTTCCACATGGTACCACCCGTTTCGCGCGGCTTACATCGTTAATAGTATATTAAATAAAGGTTATAATGATCTGTGGGTGGTATCTATCTCGGTCCAGATAGTCTATTCAAATAAATCATTCAAAACCATAAACTTTGTCTGACATTTTTTTATGTAGAAGAGGCGTAGTCCGTGGTCGTGGGTGGTCCGCTAGTGAGTGCTTGTTAGTTGTTTTTGTGAAATAAAGTGTTTTTGTGTCTAAACTGACTGTGAGTGGATAAATATTTCCTACAAATAGTTATTGCATCGTTGTAGATAGTTATTTGTGAGAAAAAAATTCAAATAAAGTTTTAGTGTTGATGGTGTTGAATTGTATTAAGCTAAAACGGGTCTACCAGTTCAATTACCTAGGACACTGTGTCACTGAGGACCTTGATGACCAAGTTGAAATTGAAAGGGAGCGCAGAGCATTGGCGGTTAAAAGCCGCGGCGGCGTGGCAGCGCGGTTGGCGGTTGCCTGGCATGCAGGATCGCTCGCTTCAGTAAACATGTAAAGATTACTCTTTTTAAGGCTTACTGCCAAACAGGGTCAGCTGTACTCAAAGGTCGATCAATGTCCTGCATGTCCAGTATATTAACGGATTCAGGATGCTGCTAGAGCTGCCCTGCTTTTGTAGCGCTTCGGGTATGTTTGTGGAGGCTCGAGTTGATTGGATTCCATGATATAATGCGCAAGCGAACCGCCTCTCTACTAACCAGAGAGCGGGGCAGCACTAACAGTATCCTTCAAGTAATTTCTGAGAAGTATGACTCGGCAGTTATGAGGGCTTTCGTCCTGTTTCTGGGCAGATAGCGTGGCAATCTACCCTGAACTCGGGCTAGAGGTTTAATGACTAAACACCTTTTTTGTATCCACAGTTCGTAAGATAAGTTATTGTGACTAACAATTATGGAATTTGTCTGAATACTTATATAAATAACTATAAATAATAAATAGTAATTACAGTTGAGAAAATGCGTTGTTGATAGGTGTCAGGAGCCCATTCTCTCGGCGACGACCGGACTGTAATTGATAACTATTCCACAATTAAATTATGAAATCGTTGCTCTGAGTTTCAATAAAATATTAATTATGAATTGCAATAATACACACTTTAACTAATAATTCAGTTTCACGTATATGATATTGGTTAGAAATCTTATCTCCGCATCCTCATCTGCCTCCACAAGTTTTTAACAGATGTCTAAAGAAGAAATTCAGCTCCAAATGTTCCTAGAAGACCCTATAATGTGGTGCAGACATAACTTGAAGTTTCAAGATTTTACTCCCATGTCACCGCCGCCGACAGGTTCAGTACCAAGTGTGTGCAACTAAAAGGTGCCGCAGAACTCTTTTCTGTGAAATACATATAGTTTCCTCCTATATAGGGTTTCGTAAGTCCTAATGAAAAAACGGAACCCTTATAGGATTACTCGCGTGTCTGTCTGTCTGTCCGTCTGTCACATCCAATTTGCTCCGAATCTACTGGGCCCCAATTCAGGGCCCCAACTCTGTATGGTAATTATTATTCTTACCACGTCAATTTCGTGTCTTGTAGAAACTGTATCGTTTTTTTATTTTATTTTATCAAAATTTTATGAGATTAAACCCCCCTCAAGACGAGCTAAAAACAAAAAGCGGGGACCTTTTCTCGAGGTGTTCCGCCGTATTTCGTCCTCATAGCGACAGCCTGGACAATGCTAGAGAGCTCGAATTATTAGGATAAAATGTAGTTAGCAGACTAATAAAACATAGTAAGTTTAATTTGTCTAGCTGTTGTTATTTGGATTTTATTAATAAGTACCTATAATACTTAGCCATCTTTACTGACTCACTCACTCACTCATCAAAACTTCTATGACACTTTCCGAAGTCCTAGAAAGCTGAAATTTGGTATGCAAGCCAGGATTTGCACACGAACAACAAAAAAATGGAAAGTAAATTTCACCACAATTTCACAAAAAATAAAACATCTACAGTACTTCCCGAAGTTCTAGAAAGGTGAAATGTGGGATTTAGGCTATGATTTGCACACATACAACAACAAAAAAACTGTAACTTTCACCCTCCCAACCGCGTATTGAGAGGTGCAGACCTGTATATAAAATAAACCCTCTAGGATAAATTCAGAGGTTTTCACTCACTCGGTCACTTTGCGCGCTCACTCTCGCACACCGGTCGACTAGATTGAAACCAGAATGCCACTTCAACACACATTTATTCGCTAAGAGCACGAGCCAGCATCTTATGAGGTAGGTTCTTAGCTTATAGGGTCTTTCACTCGTTGTAGGTTGGTAAAGAGGGTACTCCCCTGGGCTTTGTCCGTTTGGGGACACTGTAGATAGCGCACTCAGTCTTAGGCGCAAGGTAGTGTTGCGAGCAGCAGTGGGTGATAGCAGCCACGTGACCACGCAACGCCCATGCTCCGTCAAGGCAAGCAGAGCGAGTGGATAGGCTGCTCAAATACTGTTAGCGCATTCGTCCAGACCTCTGTAGAGGCGTCGGTGAGTAGGTACCAGTATTCGCCTGGAAGAAGAGTTTCAACTTGATACCTCCAAGCGTTTTTGAGAAGACTGACAGACTGAAAGACAGACGGACGACGAAGTGATCCTATAAGAGTTCCATCGTTTCCTTTTGAGGTACCAAACCCAAAAAACTGAACCCGAAAACCAGCACCCTAATTGCGTAACACACTTTCAATCACTATCATAATGAATGTATGTGTCTGCTCAACAACGTTACATATCTACGCAATGTATTTTCATGCTGTGTTCGCCACCACATCAGTTCCATCGTAGTCGGCGTACCAATCGCACGAATGCAGGGCGTTGCTAACTAATTAATTATTTCACTAAAACGCCCGCTGGCAGTGTTTCTCAAACTTTCTATCGAAGCCAATCGAAATGTTTACCTGTAAACGATATGACATCGAATCGAGGGATGGTGCTACGTGTGTTGCCTGTTATGGTGAAATTCGATTTCCCTGTGCTGGGATAACAGAGGCTGGGTGTAGAAAACTTGGCGAGCGTAAATCGACATTGAACTGTTAAAGCTGCAAGGCTACCCCTGTTGCCAGTCCTCAAACTAGTTGTTTGAAGGCATCACCAGTGAACTCAGAGACCATCATGATTGAGATTCAACGTCTGTCAGTTAAAATGGAAGCATTACCTACGTTGATAGAGATTGTGCAGGCTATCCAGAGTGAGATGGCGAAATTAAAAACCATATGGCAAGAAGTATCTAAAATGAAATCGTCCTTTGAGTCCTATGCTCAGGAAATAAAAGCTTTGGCAAGTAAGTGTCAGTTGTGGAAGATGAAATCGAAACAATGCAGAATACGAAAGATGTGATTATTAATTTTCAGGATTGAATTTTATTACGGAGCTTGAGAATCGGCAGTCTGAGAATGGATAGAGGTCTCGCATGGACAATATTGAGATCAGTGCCAATATCCAAGGATGAAGGCCGCAATAATGGCCAAGATTGGTAAAGCAATGGATTTTCATGTACAGAAGGAACAGATTGAATACATAGCCAGGGTAATGACAAACTAAATAAAACATTATTTGCTCAGTACAAAACAGCTACCTTAAGAATGATTATATAGCGGTCTCGAGAAAATATAAAAATCGGAGACCTGGGGCTACAGGGCAATAAGAGGGTGTTCATTAACGACCACCTAACACTGAAAATAAACTCCTACTTAATAGAACCAAAGCTCAAGCCAAAGAGCGTTGCTTCGAACATGTACCCACACATGTTCGAAGCAACGCTCTTTGGCCGATTTATTAATAATAGTTTTTGCTTTATTTTACTTATTTAAGCCGACTTTTGTTATCTATGTTTTTACCACTAAGCCTGAGTGTACCATATAATCTTTCAATATTTTTTCTGGTGTGACTATGAATTATTATAGCACCTATTACATTTTTTTTACAAAATGTTCAAGGGCTGCGAACGACAACATCTCTTTCCTACAGAAATTCCCATGCCTTGTGACGATTTATTGTTCAAACGGTCATTCGACTTGGGATTGTTGCCTAGAATCTGGACGTCAGCGAAAATAACGCCGATTCATAAAAATGGTCCTAAGGACAGCGTTGACATATTCGCCAAAATTATGGAGAAAATCGCACACGTACAATTTTCGCTTAAATTAAGTTTCTCCGAACACCAACATGGATTTTTAAAAGGTTGCTCCACCACATGTAATCTCGTGGTCCGTAGTGACTATTTTTCAGAGCATATGTTCAGGAGGTCTCAGGTCGACGTTATTTAGACTGACTACAGCAAATGTTTTGATCGAATAGATCATGCGCTTTTAATGCGCAAATTGCTAGGGATTGGTGTGAGGGGTATCTTGTACTGGCGGAGGGCGCTCTGCGGTAGACGCCATCATGCGCTTGCGAGCCCTCACGAACGGGGATGCTGTAGCCGGGGTGGGGTCGTCTTGGCGCTGTGTCGAGATATCGCCAAAGTTCAAGGGAGGGTAATGATGGCAATCATTACCCTCCCTTGAAGTTGCATCAGGGAGGCATTTCGGTATCACCGGATGCCGACCTACCTCTGTCGCGTGGTCGATTATTTCACGGACAGGGCAGTCACCTTCTACCCCGGTCACCAGAGAGAGTGGAACCTGCGAGAGATGTCGTGCGGTGTCCCACAGTGATCGATCTTGGGGCCGCTTCTGTGGGATATCGGTTTCGACTGGGTGCTGCGCGCTAACCTCCCTAATAGCGTCAGCGTGGTATGCTACGCTGACTACACGCTGGTCCTGACACAGGGGTGGTTGCACCAGGCGTCGGCTGGTGCAACCACCAGGCGTCGGCTGAACAAGCGACACGCGGGGTTGGGACAATCGAGAGGATCTGGCAATTGGGATTCGAAGTGGCCCTGCAAAAGCCCTCGCGCACGTATGGGATTGGGGCGAGGAGGCAAAACGGCGTGGTGTAACTTCGCTGCCGCGAAAAATCACGGAACAGCTGACAGAGCTCCGGCGGGATCTCATGGCGACATGCAGGGTGCGATTGTCGCAACCCAGTGCTGGGCACGCCACAATAGCGGCGATAAATCCCCTCCCTCAGGAGTGGTTGAAGAGGCACCACGGCGGCCTCACCTTCCGCTTGACACAGGTCCTCACCGGACATGGTAGTTTCGGGAGGTTCCGGTTTCGAATAAGACGGGAGGAAACGCCCGGGTGTCACCATTGTGTAGGTCGCCCAGAGGACACGGTGGAGCATACAGTGGAGGTCTGCCCAGCTTGGGAGGAGCAGCGCCGCGCGCCGTGTCCTCGTGGAGACGATCGGAGGCGGCGATCTCTCGCGGCCGGCCCTGGTCCAGGAAATGATACGGAGCGAGAGGGAATTGGAAGCCATCACGTCCTTCTGCGGAGCAGTATTGCTCGCGAAGTAGGAGGCGAAGGGCGTGAGGGAGATAGCCTTGCGCCCTCACGCCCCTAGTCGCCGCAGGAAGCTCCTGCAGATTCCCGCCCACCGTAAGCGCGGGCTTGTGGACGGCGTGCAATGGGCGTCCAGTGAGGACCAGGCCCGGGTTGTCGGCACGTCGTGTTCCACGCACGCCTCAAAGAGATGTCAGCACTAATCGAGGTCTGACAGGGCCAATGCCTGCCAGGGTCGCGGGTTGTTCGAAAGAGATAACGTGGCCTTGGCACAGGCAACTGAAGGAACACGGGTGGGTTTTAGTCAGTGAAAGCCTTCCGCTTCACCCAAAGCGAGAGAAGTCATTTGATGATTTCCCACCCAAAAAAAAAAACATGCTTTACAGATGGTTTGTATCATATGTGGAAAATAGATGCCAGACAATAGTCCTCCACGGTTATGACTAGAGAGCGACGTCAATTCCGTCGGGGGTTCCCCAAGGATCCCTATGGGGACCTCTTTTGTTTATTATTTTTATAGATGACATCGCCTCTTATTTCCTAAATTCTAAAATTTTATTATACGTTTAGGAATATGAGGAACAGGGTGTAAAGTTCACTCATACTCGTGGAAAAGGGAGGATCCTCCGACCAGACGGATGACATGATAATTCTGAAACTTGTGTCAACCATTGAGGATGCACATCTTTTACAGGAGGATCTGGATCGTTTCCATGATTACTGCGTTCGAAATAGGTTTGATTTAAATAACTCAAAATTTACATTTACTCGTAAGCCAAACCCTATTAGATATGATTATAAATTATCTAATGCCTGGACTGCCAGAGTCAACGTCATCATAGATCTTGGGGTATTTTTTGACTCAAAGCTTTTGTTTGATGCGCACATTGACAAATGGTCAACATGGCTGCTAAGGCGTTGGGGTTAATTTTTAGGGTTTGACTTTCTTAAACTCAGAGGAGCTAAGTTTTAGAATGTAAAAACCATGAAAATTCAATACCGTGCTTTTGTCCGTAGTCATTGCAAATACGCTTCTCAAATTTGGAATCCTAATAACAATTTTTTAATTAATCGCCTTGAAAGTATTCAAAGAAGACTTTTCAGGTAAATTCAATATCGTTTAAATACTGATAAGTACTCCTAACTATGCTAGTCGTTACGAGCGAAAAAAATTGCAGATCTTACTTTCCTAATTAGTATAATGAATGGGTTGCAATCCTATCTTGGCCACCAGATCAGTGGACATATTGATGTCCACTGAACTGGTGAAATGATAGGATTTCGTGTACCGTCTGTGTTTCATCGGAGACCTCATCTCTTTCATGTACCTATTGTGAAAACTATCTATAAGCAACATTCATATATTTTAGGAGCATATTGAATGTTCAATATTGTATGTTGAGCTAGATTTATTTACAAATAATGTCCAAAAATTAAAATATAAATTGAAATTTTAAGAAAGGTTTATGGTTAACTTACTTAATAAAGAAATCTCGATATTTTCTCGAGTCGTAAAAACCGCTCCAAGTAAGGGCGAGTCGTTACTTAAATTTATTTACCTTAACTTCAAGATGAAGCAAACTGCCCATAGCAATGACATCATGTCTTCGAAGTTTAGCGAAATGTCAACTTCACAATTTGTAAAACTAATTTATAAAGTACAGAATTTTAATTGTTTTGAGAAAACACAATACTGAGGTAGAGAGACGTCCGTCGCCGTCAGCTATCGATCAAAAAGAGGACGAGCAGCGTTGTCTGCAGTTGCCGCCAACCATACCCACTCTTGATGCAGCTGTTTTAACCACTCCTCTTGTTCCCTCCAACTTCAATATTCTTTTAATGCTACGGCTACATTGTCGCGAAACGTGAACAACACTTAGCGCGCTCTCTGTTATACAGCGAGACTTCGAGCGATGTGCGAGAAAATGTAACCGTAGCATTACAGTAAGAGAGAATTAAGAGCGGTGACCGCCACATGCGGCTGTAATGTCCAAATAAAGAGCGTTGTTTGACACCTTGAAAAACTGATGAAAATTACAGATTTTCATGATGTCCGTTATAAAGATGACGGCAACGCTCTCCTTGGAACCCGTAGCTAAAAATAATAACGCTTAGCGAAAGCCGCTTTTTGTTGCGTTCATCTTTATATATTTTCTGCAAATAAATTATCCTCATTCTGTTTCCTGATGCTATACAGAGGGATATGAATTGCTTCTTATGTGTTGTTATGTAATCTGTTATGTAATCTTCGCTAAATTGCCGGCTGTCAAAGAATGGCAGATATGATTTGAATTTACGAAAAAAAATTGTGGATTCAATAGTCACTTTGTTAAGCAATAATTTTCCCTGACTGCAAGTCCCTACATTTTTCCTATTGTATCGTTCTCTCCATAATCTAAAATGCTCTTACCTTGTTTAATCGTCTACGTACCTAGTCAAGAATCGTGTAACGAATTAACACGTTCATCGCGGCAAGTTGTCGACAGAGTTTGCTCGATCTTGCGTTAGGGCCGCTGTATATCCCTTATCAGAGTTTCCTGAAATGCGTTACTGGTGTATCCACACCACCACCAGCGCGTACCAGAATCAACTTTTGAAACGCTCTTTCTCCATGAAGAAACCGAATTTGACAAGGTTCTTTAAATCACTTTGAAGTGACAGGGATTTTTCCCTTAAAACTTATTAGTTATAAGCGAAAATATGGGCCCCTAAAAATACGGGAAAAATACAACCCATGCCGCGCACAGTGATCTCCACTTTACCGGGTTTGTTTGAGGGTCAAGTAACCTCTCACGGCCGGAATAAAAATATTTACAAAGAAAGAAAACATGTACGTACTTGTTTGCATTATAATACAAGGTGGTCCAAAAGAAGTCATCCGATGTTGTTTGGCTCTCTTTTTTTTTCTAAATGAAAAACTTCGATTCTGTGTTTTGATTATGCTTATTGGTCAAGTCGAGAAGATTATATCGGCCAAATGGGCGCCGTCACAATTGATTGCCATAAAGGCTCGTTTTATGGCATTTTTCATAACTTCGGCGAGAACTTCTGGTGATAGATTCTCGCACTTGTGTCGAATGTTGTCCTCCAGACTCTCGGGCTTGTTCACGTAAACACGGGACTTCAAAAAACCCCACAAAAAAAAGTCTGGAACGCTTAAATCGGGCGATCTTGCGGGCCAGTGCAAATCGCCAAAACGAGAAATGAGGCGGCCCGGGAACGCTGCGTTCAGAATAACGGTTGTGGCTCGCGCAGTGTGTGTCGTTGCTCCGTCCTGTTGGAACCACATGTCCCTCAGTCCTAATTCGTCCAATTGCGGCAAAAAAAACTCGTTTCCGGCGACAACTCGACATCCTCGGCAACAGCGGCGATATTCTCGGCAGAACGGGTGCTCCGGGGCCTGCCAGTCTTGGCAACGTCTCGTGTGGTCCTATACTCTTCAAGGTTGGTGGCCAAACGGCGCAGTGTTTGCGCAGTGGGTGTCGGACGGCCGGGGAATCGGCGACGGAATTCACGCTGCGCCAACACCACAGACGAATTGTTAGGTAAAAAAATAGACACGATTATTCCGCGTTCTGGGGGAGTGTATCTCTCCATGGCTTGTTCACTTGTATTCTGCATCTATCTAGTCCACAAATGTCAAAAAAGATTTGACATTGGCGGCCATTTGCAAAAATGAGAGCATCTTCCAATATGATGATTACTTTTGGCCCACCTGTTATATACTAAGACAGTAAGTGTTGTTCCTTCCTTGTAAAACACTCTTAAATATCACAGTGATGCGACGTTCGCCATTACTCATAAAATGTTTTGTTGTTAATAAATGTCGGGACATAGTAAAGTTGTTGAATATCGAATTAAAATACATCATACATATTTTGGAGGTATAAGAAAATAATACACTGATTAGGCAAATATTTTTTAATATAAATGAAAACAAAACCAATACAAATTATTTACTCCCATACAGGTTAGGTGGATCAACTGAACTAAACAAAACCATCACCAGCCATTAATGATAATGAGAACTGTTTTTTTCTCTATGTAGGTTTGTACAAACACTTTTACACGTCAATCATATTTTAAACACTAAACTAATAAAAGGCAGAAACAAACCAGACGTCACAGTCTCTTTTTAAAGGCCAGACATAATCTTGGTCAGATATTTTTTTTATTTTTTTATCTTTTTTATTTATTGGTTAACATTACATGCAAAAGTGTATGCAACAGTGCAACAATCACTTAAAGGTAAACTCCGCATGCATAAACGAGCTGTACAAATTAAAAAAGAAATTAATCTAGATTGACATTACATATGTATTTTTTTGATGTATCAAGAGTGCAAATAACGACAACAACAATTTATTTAAATAATAATTAAACAATAAACAATGTAGGGTACTTATTTTATGTAAAAACAGACACACATCTATTTTATGAGGTTTTTAAGAAGTTTGGCCTTAAATTTGCCCAAACTTTCGAAGTGCACATCGATTTGATCACTGCAGCTATTTATGACTTTGCATAACCTTGCGAAGGGGGAATTGGCGCCAAGAACCGTTCTTCTTTGTGGTGGACAGAGTGGTGTAATGGCACTGCGAGGAATTCTTGAGGGAGCACGGAAATTAAAAGTGTGCAATATTTGAGGGCAGTCAATTTTATGGTTCATTACTTTGCAAACAAACAATGCGTCATTTATGCGTCGGCGATTGTCTAACGAAACTATTTTAAAATGTTTCAGCCTGTTACTGTACGAATGTACTTTTTTTGTTATTCCGCTAGAAAACGCCAGGTGCCAAAGAAACCGCTTTTGAACGCGTTCTAGACGCAACGGGTGTGTGGCATAGTGTAGACGCCAAATCACGCTACAATATTCCAATATGCTTCGAATTAAGCAATTATAAAGCATAATTTTAGTTTTACAACACTTAAACTGTTTGGAATTCCTGATAACAAATCCTAGCATTTTGGAGGACTTTTTTACTATATTGTCCAAGTGTGGAATAAAAGTTAGCTTTCTATCAAACGTAACACCGAGGTCTCTTATTGTGTCCAGTTCTGCAATTTTTACTCCGTCGATATAATAGTCTTGGTTTATGAGATAATGCTTTCGCGTGTATTTAACATGGTAACATTTGCTTGGATTTAAATGCATTTTGTTGGTTTAACACCACTGCACAAGCCTGTCTAGATCACACTGTAGGTCAGAGGCATCATCTTTAGTTTTGACTGTTTTAACAAATTTTAAGTCGTCGGCATACATAAAGACAACAGAGAATCGAAAACAAATGGGAATATCGTTTATAAAGAAATTAAACAAGATTGGCCCTAAGTGAGATCCCTGTGGCACGCCAGACAAGATATATCGTAAGGTTGAACGAAAACCATTGATGACCACATAGAAAGATCTATCCACAAGATATGAACTGAGCCATGAAAGTAACGATCCGGTGATACCATATGCTCTTAATTTACTTATCAATATTCCATGTGACACCTTATCGAAAGCTTTACTAAAATCTGTATATATGACATTTGCTTGGTGACCCGAGTCTACTGTCTTCATTAATAATTCGGTAAACAGTATTAGGTTGGTACTTGTGGATCTAGACGGCACAAAGCCATGTTGCTCTTCGCTTAAGTATAGCTTTAAATGACTCTGAATGTGGGGGTAGATCAAAGACTCGAAAATTTTAGCCACGGTTGATAAAATTGATATGGGTCTGTAGTTGGAAACTATGTCGTCATTATCTGACTTGTGGATGGGAACAACTTTTGCTACCTTCCATTCTGAAGGAAAAACCCCAGAAGCTAAAGACTTATTGAAAATCAGTGACAGTGGTATGACCAACTCGGCTGCACACTCGTGAATAAAAATAGGTGGTATTCCATCTGGCCCGGCGCCCTTATTGCAATCCAGTTTATTTAACTTCTCGTATACCGCCTCACAGTCAATAACTAGACTAGATAAACATAAACTATAATTTTTTAGGTTATCTAAGTATGCATTATTATTAACATTGTCACCATCCTTTTTTTTTTTTTTTGTTCCCGCGGTGGAAAATCCTCATGGATGTCCACCGCCCTGGGGCGGGCGGAGGGGTCTGTCAGACTCTTACTGACTAAAAACCACCCCGGTGTTCCATCTCACACCTACGCCGGGGTCGCGGGAACACATTATTCTTCCACAACCCCGGCTGGTGCCGGCCCGCTTGCGCGGGCCACGTCTCGGGCGGGGGGAGTGAGGTGTACTCCCCCCGCAACGTCTGTGAGCGGCGCACGCGGAACACTACGCGCGCCGCCTTCTCGGGTCCTGATGTTGGGGAGCGACGGATGTCCCCGAATCCGTCGCCCCTGGACCCATTTAGGGGGGCCGGAAGAGGGCGTTGTCCGCCCTCCTCCGACGCCCGGTGCGTCTGCTGCGGGCCGGGTCGAGAGTCGAGATCTCTCTCTCCCTTTCCGCAGCCTCCTTCTGCGAGATGACCGTTTCGCAAAAGGAGACCACTGCGTCCCAGGACTCTGCGCCGCCGACCATCGCGTTCACGACGGCCGGCAGCGACAGGTCATTGCCTACTTCAGTTATGAGGGCACGGCGCGGCTCCTCCCAAGCGGCACACTCTGCCAGCGTGTGCCACGCCGTGTCCTCCCGGCAGTCGACGCAGTGGTGACACCGGGCGTCCGGCTCCCTGTTTATGCGACACAGGTACTTCCCGAAGCAACCATGCCCCGAGAGCACCTGCGTCGCCCGAAACGTCAGGGAGCCGTGCCTTCTCCCGAGCCAGCGGTCGAGCACTGGCCGGATCGCCTCGATGGTGCTGAGGCCGGCGGTAGGGCGTGAAAGCCTCACCCGCCATTCCGCCACCAGGACCTCGCGGAGCTGCAACCGATGCTGCTCGATATGTTGCTGCATCGGTCGCTCGCCCCGCTCCCGCGCTGCCTCGCGCCACCGGTACAGTGACGCGAGCACCTTCGCCTCCAGGTCCCAGGGCGGTGATCCGGCCAGTGCACAACCCGCCTCGAAGGAGATCGTGCGATACCCCCGAATGACTCTGACGGCCATCGCCCGCTGCGGCTTGCGCAGGACAGCTATGCTGCCGGCCGTCAGGTCAGACGCCCAGATCGGCGCTCCGTAGAGCGCCATGGATCGCACGATCCCCATATAGAGCCGCCTACAGGCGGCGCTCGGGCCCCCCAGATTGGGAAGCAGCGTTGCCAGCGCCCCGGCCGCGCCCAACAACTTGGGCGCCAGCCGCCGGAAGTGGGGTCCGAAGTCCCACCGGCTGTCGAGCACCAATCCCAGATATTTCATGGTGGGCTCGACAGCGATCCGGACCCCCCCGACCACAATGTGTGATCCGGCCGGCGGCGCCCGCCGGGGGCCATGAAACACCATGGCCTCCGACTTGTTGAGGGCCACCTCCAGGCCGAGGCGCCGTATGCGGCTCACCGTCAGTGAGACCGCCGCCGTCGCGAGCAACGCTGCCTCCCTGTGCGAACTCCCCCGGGCCGTGACCAGCGTGTCGTCCGCGTAACACGTCAGGTACGCGCCCGGCGGGAGCTCGCCCCTCAGCACCCAGTCGTACCCGATGTTCCACAGGAGCGGTCCCACGACCGATCCCTGTGGAACACCGCACGACACTTGGCGCTGGTTGCCGCCATCACGTCCCATGTAGGTGACACACCTCCCCGCCAGATAAGCCCCAACGATGCGGCGGAGGTAGAGAGGCACCCGATGATAACGCAGTGCCTCCCGTATGCAGCTCCAGGGCAGGGTGTTGAAGGCGTTGGAGATGTCCAAGGACACCGCCACCACCACCCCGCCCCGGGACACTGTTTCCTCCGCCAGGACTCTCACCCTCGACACAGCGTGGATGGTAGAGCACCCATGCCGAAAGCCGAACTGGCTCTCGTCCAGGTCCGGCCCCTCTCTGCACAAGTGGCCGACGAGGCGGGCTGCGAGTATGCGCTCGAACAGCTTACCCACCTCGTCGAGCAGCACTATGGGCCGGTACGCAGACGGCGAGTCGGCAGGGCGCCCCGCCTTCCTGAGCAGGACCAGACGTCCAATCTTCCACAGACTGGGAAACTGGCCCCGATTGTCACCATCCTGAGCAGGGATATAAACAGAAGAAAAGTAAGATGCAAAAAACTCGCATATTTCTGTTCCGTCAGATGAAGTAGTGTTACTATTTGTCATAGACTTAGGATACATACTAGCCCCCCCACGTTTAGCTTTTATATAACTCCAAAACAATTTGGGGTTATGTGTGAGATCGTCTTCCAACTTTTTTATGTAGTTATTGTAACAGATAGTTCCAAGGTCGTCGCAGCGTTTACTGATTATTTTTAATTCTATTTTATCTAATGGGTTTTTATAAATACTGTAGCGTTTTCTGATTTTATTTTTTGAATTTAACATTTTGATAAGAGTGCGGCTAAACCATGCTGAAAATTTGCTATTCTTGGGCACTTTAAGATAAATAAACCTTTGTACAGCTGTATTAATAATGTCGTAAAATACCTGCACCATCCCATTGACGTCATGCTGTCCCTTAAATAATTCCTCCCAGTTGAGTTCTTTTAAGTAATTACGAATGGGTACGTAATTTGATTTATGAAAGTTAGGCATTCCACTGACAACATTGTATGGAAGTTTGGCTTCCTTAGCTAAAGATATAAAAATATCCAGGGGTGGATGGTGCTGATCAATATTACATAGTGAGCTAATACTTTGGCTTACATTACACAAAGTATGATTACACAATACAAGGTCAAGTATCCGACCAGATGTATTATTTATGCTGTTAAATTGACTAAGCCTGTTAACGTGCAAAAAATCCAACAAAGCTTCACAAGTATTAGTCAGCTTGAGTTTGTTATTCGAAATACAGACTTGTTTCCAGTCGACATTACCCAAGTTGAAATCGCCTATGATACATACGCTTGATTCGTTAAGTTGTTCAAAGGCCGCATTACATTTATCTAAGAAATTTTCCAACGAGGATATACGAACAGGTGGTGGCAGGTATACTGCACAGAGAGCCATTCGACGAAAAGACTTAGCTACGGGATAACTCAGGGTAACCCAAATGTCCTCGCAACTACTCTCGAAATGCGCAGCGCGTTTAGAGTTTATTTTTACATTGACAGCTATAAATACTCCCCCGCCCTCTTTACCACTATGTATGCAAGAATTTTCTCTATCTCTCCTGTAAACTACATATCTGTCGTCGAATAGCTCACTGCTACGAACGGAACTGTTAAGCCAAGTCTCCGAAAGAATGACAACATCGTAGTCATTACAACATATATTGCGATAGACCATGTGCGTTTTTGTTCGTAAACCTCTACAATTCTGATAAAATATTTGCGGGCTATCGAATTTTGCGATGTAGTATTTTCACAATAACGTGCATTTTTACTTTAGCCGAGCGAGATTAAATCAACTTATTTAAAGAGTCAAGGTTCTTTATCAAAATATGTTCAGCTTCGGCGGACTTCCTGACAAAAATTCTGCCGTTTCTTACCCAGACAAATTTGAAACCTTTATCCTTTGCCCTTAGCCTAGTGGCAGCATGGAGCGCTTTATTAGATGGAGATAAATGTTCGAGCACATATACCGGCTTTTTGTCTCCAGCTTTCACAAGATCTGCACTATTGAGTTTTTCGGTATTATTTTTCTTTTCCTTATTATAATCGATAGTCGAAGCCAGAAGGTTATCGCGGATTCTTGGAGAAGCCAGCTGGACAACGACGGAGCGCGGACGGGTGTTAGTAGCTTGGAGTTTAGCTACGCGGGTGCAGTGAAGAATGTCGTTGTCCTTTAGCACACATCCGACCACTGATCCTAACTGCTTAACTACAGTATAAAGATTCTCCTGTTTATTTTCGGGTAGGCATTAAACTTCGAGGTTGTTTGAACGAGTTTGTTGTTCCAGATAATTAATGCGGAGGCTTATGTCAGACATTGAATTTTTAAGCATATTATTTTCTTCCGTTAAATTTTTCATGGCATTTTTTAATCCTCTTTGCTCGGATTGATACTCTTCAAACTCCTTAGTGTGAAAGTTTAATGAGGTTGAAAGCTCTCTAATATCATGCTTTATAGGTTCGAGTTCCTTGTTAACGACCTTGAGTATGGTGCTATTGATTTGCTGAAGCATGGAGGCGAACTCCACCTTCATAACTTCTTGGACAATGGCACGCACTTCCTCAGTGGTTACAGGTGTCGCTTGAGGGGGAGAGTTCAAGGCCGGTCTCTTATTTCCTCTTGATGTGGACACGTTCCGATTTGGTGTACCCACATTTTTGGAGGCACTCGCAATGAGGTTTATACAACCCGAACATTTCCAATTACGATAAGCCTCGGAATCAGCTAGAATCGCCGAGATAGACAGGCACGCGAAATGGAATGACTTATTACAACTCATGCATTAATAACTTCATTGTTATCTTCGGGATAATTACTGTCGGCACAGCAACCCCATGACCATGTTTTCGACTCCATGTTGTCTTTATAATTATATGTTAATAATCCTGATAAATTAATAAATAATATAAACCCTATTTTGCACTTCAGCACACTAATAAAAGCCCTCTCAGTTATGGCCCTGTTCTCGAAGCAAAAGCGCACACTAAGAAAGGCCCGCGGTAGATGACTCGACGGCTGGTCACAGCGATTTCGCGAAAAGAATGCCGTAAGCGCCGTACTATACCAGGCACTTACGCGTTTTAGCGCGACGCGCCGTTAGTTTGCGACTGACGGTAGCTAGGATTCTTTTTTAATTTGATTTAGTCTAGATTTTTTTATGTACGCACCAGAACACCAAAATTATTGTTGCAAGACTATAGTTCAAGTTAGGTCCATGCGAATTACACTTTTCACACAGTTTTTCGATATTGTGGAGCAACAACCAACAGCGGTTACACGGATACGAATGCATGTGAAGACCATGTTGATCTATTAGATGTCTTAAATGGTATTTCCAGGAAAGAACCACACAGATTGAGTGGGCCTGTCCAGTCCGTGTACGCATTTGTCAGCAATCGTAGAGATCAACTCAGTTTAAGAAGCTCAACGATTCGAGGAACAAAGGGCATTCGGGTAGGCCGTAAAAATTACGAACCACCAGATCATGATTAAAATTTACTGGAAAAAATATGGCCGTGTGGTATCCGGCAAGTAAAAAGAATAGACCCCATCTCTTCTCGTGGATATCATAAAAGGCGACTAAGAGGTATTAGCCGGAATATTTGGTGAAAACATCCCATCCGTTTTAGCTCCGGTAACCGATACATGGCGGAATATCCATGAACCATGCTGGAATGCTCCTAAATGCCGAACCTTATAGTGGGCAGCAGCACTACAAGAGAAAGCATTCCAGGAACTGCGGTCACCAACCCAAGCGTGTTGAATATGGAAAATCCCCTCAATCCGGCCACGGTAACGGTACCGTAGGGGGTGCTAAGAATCCCCGGGCTACGGCAGCGTACCAACACCGTAATCTTTACCTGGCGAAATTTAATGGACGCTCTCTGCAGCTGAACAAGCACCTCGCTGAATTGGAAGTAGAGTTAAGTCGTATTAACTGGCATATAGTGGGACTATCAGAGATCCGAAGACAGGGGGAGGAGACGATCGCCCTCGACAGTGGCCACTTGCTCTACTCCCGAGTGGGATACCAACCAACCCAAGGTGGCGTCGGGTTAATGGTCCACAAGTCACTCAGGGGCAACGTTGTGGAATGCGGCAGTGGCATTGTCGGCAAGGGCATACCTTGTACTTAAGTTAACAGAAAGGTACTCCTTAAAGATCATACAAGTGTATGCCCCAACGTACGCACACCCTAACGACGAAGTCGAGGCCATGTATGAAAACATAGTGAAAGCTATGTCTCGTACCAAACGTACCTTACCAAACGTAAAGTCTACACAGAGAGTGGCGAGTCGAAAGTAGGTACATTCGGCTATGGGCGGGTATTGGCGAATAATGGTAAACTTCCTCGAGGCTCAGGGGCTTTTTCTGATGAACTCTTTTTTCCAGAAGAAGCCTCAAAGGAAGTGGACCTGGCGAAGCCCCGATAACGTGACAAAGAACGAGATCGACTTCGTTATGTCTGATAAGCGCTATATATTCAGGGATGTCTCTGTGATCAACAGGGTCAATACTGGAAGAGATCACCGACTGGTGACTCTGAATATAAATGTCAAAATCGAAAGAGCGCGCTTAACAAGGTCGACTGTCAGACCAACGCTGCCCCAAGTCGAAGCTGGTTGCGAAAGTTTCTAGTTAGAACTACACAACCGATTTGCCATGTTGGAAACCACTGAGGATATTAACGATGCCACCGAAGGCCTGTGACGGGTCATCAGCGAGGTGGGCTATAAACACTTTTGACCAATTAGGAATGGACGCAAGTCGGTACTTACCAGCGACACTCTGGAATTGATGAGGAAACGACGGGAACTCCCGAATGCCACACCGTCTGTGCGTCAGGTACTTAACAGGGATGTCAAGAAGTTGATTAGGCGCGACGCTCGAAGCGCAAACACCCTAGCCATCGAGCAAGCCATAGCGCGGAACAAAGGCTCGAAGGTATTTGCAAAGCCTCATACCGCCCGTTGTCACCTAACGAAACTCAGGATACTCGCTGAAGTCGAAAAGTTCAACGGAGATTTATATGCTCAAAAAACATGCCCACCTCAAGCCCACGGCGTGTATGATCCACGGGCCAGGCTTACACGCCATCTCACAGACGAACTTCTCAACATTGACATGGGTGAGATTAGAATAGCTCTCGGACAACTTCATAACAACAAAGCTCGGGGGGATGACACTGTCATAATACCAGAGGCATGGCACAGGAGCGTGGTGGTATTATTTTTCAAAAACGGCGATAACACGCTCCTTTATCATTACCACCCCATCTCAGTCCTGAGCCATGTGTGCAAGCTTTATAGTGTTCGAGGGTTATCTCGAATCGTCTTTCCCAAAAGTTCGATGAGTTCGAGCCGTCGGAGCAGGCCGGGTTTCGGTAAAGCTATAGCACCGTGGACCATATACACACCCTAAGGCAAATAATACAAAAGACCGAGGAATATAATCAGCCTCTGTGCCTAGCGTATGTGGACTACGAGAAAGCCTTCGACACCGTCGAGACCTGGGCTGTCCTGGAATCCATGCAGCGATGTCTCTTCGACTGCCGCTACGTCGAGGTGATGAGATGTAAAAGGCCGCAACAAAGACCGTCCAAGTACAAGAGCAGAGCACAAAACCAATCCAACTGCGGAAGACAGGGAGACGTAATCTCTCCGAAACTGTTTACGAACGTGTTGAAGAACGTTTTAAAGATGCTTGATTAGAAAGGACGGGGCAAAAATATCAACGGTCAGTTCATCCCGCATCTCCGCTTTGCGGATGACATTGTCATCATGGCGGAATCTCTGCAGGAGCTGTCAGTGATGCTAAACAGCCTGAGCAATTCTTCAAGGCGGGCAGGTCTTGGGATAAATCTTGACAAAACCAAAGTCATGTACAATGGTAATGTCACCCCGAGACCTGTAATCGTAAATGGCGCTACCCTCGAGGTTGTGCAAGAGTACATATATCTAGGCCAAATTGTACAACTGGGGCGGCCCAACTTTAAGAAGGAGGCAACCAGAAGAATACGCTTGGGCTGGGCGGCATTCGGGAAGCTGCGCGATATCTTCGAGTCATCGATCCCACAATCTCTTAAAACCAGAGCGCATATTACCAGAGCGTCCATCCCGTTATGATGTAAGGAGCCGAAACGTGGACACTCACCATAGGCCTGATCCAGAAAATCAAGGTTGTTCAACGTGCAATGAAGAGAGCAATGCTCGGGGTTTCTATGGTGGATAGAATTTGCAACGAAGTCATTCGCCAGTGAACTAAAGTCGCCGACATTGCACGTGGTGCAAGTGGAAGTGGGCCGGCCATGTCTGTAGATGGACAGACGGTCGATGGAGCAGATGGATGTGCTAGATTGGAGACCGCACTTGGGCAAACGTAGTGTGGAACGCCCTGCGGCACGATGGTTCGATGATTTGAAGAAGGTGGCTGGCAGCGGATGGATTCGGACTGCTCAGGACCTGGATGGTTGGCGCTCTTTGGGGGAGGCTTACGTTCAGCAGTGGACGGCAATTGGCTGATGATGTTGCTAAAAAAAAAACAAAAAAGAACCAGTGACGCACAGAGTCGTCACATTTACAATAATTAAAATAATATATCTTGCAAAGTAATACTAAACACTCATGTTATTTTTAATTGCGCGGGTATTAAAACTATGCACATCACTACGACCCGGTCATGATTTGCACCATACAAAACTTGGTGCGGTACGAGATGGTGCATAGCTAGTACCATATAGGGACATCTATAGGTCGAACAGAAGCTATAGAAACGAAAAAGATTTTTTTTCAAAAAAAAAATTTATTTTACGTAATTATACCATAATTTAAAACTGCTTGAGATATTTTGCATAAAACGAAGACAGAAGCGCGGGCGCAGTGCCCGTCCGTCTGTGGCCGCGTGGCGCGTGCCGTCTCTCTCAGTTTAACATATCACTGGTGAACTTTAATGAACATTCGACAATACACCTCTGCCTATCTCTACGAGGAATGCAGGCGTGATGATGTTTACAATAAACCAACGTAGGTATTAGACTTCGTAACTCGATCTCGTCTTATTTTAAAAACAGAGTTATCGCTTACATTAAAAATAAATATGAATTTAAAATACAAAAGGACCTAAATCTAAGTAGGTACAATATTGAATGTAATGTAAACTAGGTACTTAAATCTGAATAAGCAGCTAATTACCTGTGCGAGGTCACGACTTTTACGAGCGAGTATCGAGACGTTTCAATCATTTTCTTATTTTTTTTACGAAAAGGATCCTAGATGCGATTAAAACATTCATATTCTACAGTGTTACACATCTTTTAGACAATAATAATAGAAAAATAAACAGCTGACGCAACGCGAATTCGCATAAGGTAATGACTTCTGTTAGGTTACGAACTGTGCGTCGAGTCGTATCTGCCAGCAGATTGATAGGTTATGTACCTACCTATTTGTACAGATGTAAACTGTAAGAAGTGCATAGCGCGAATTTATTGTACCAAAAATCAGTTATCCCACTGCATAAGGTGTGCAACGAATTATTGTAACATTAATTAGGCAATCGTGTTTAAAAATTAGAATCAACTTATTTACAACAATTTAAAATGTGCATACCTCATAACGACGTAGTTTTTATTTACACCAAAATTGCTGTACATATTCACCCTGCAGTTGCACTTTGTGTCTATCTCTAGCCATCACTGCGTACAAAAGCGTTCACAATACACGTTTTGTTGTTCCGCACTAGAAATGGTCTGGCTGTCATTACCATAAATCAGGTCTATCCCTACCCCACACATGGAAGTCCAACGGCGTAAGATCAGGCCTGCCTCCGTCTGCAGCTGGGGGCATGTAGACCCCGTAGTCCAGTTGGAATATTTCAGCATTGTTGCGTTTGTTGCGCGAAGCGCGATGCATTCCACGTTAGTTAAGCAGCGGGACTGTAAATCATGGAGGCGAGCGGCGCGGCGGGTGGCGCGGCGGGCGGGGGGCGAGGCAAATGATGCAACACACGTGTGCGGCGCTGGCGCCGTGGCTCGGGTCGACATCTAAGCGCGCCGCCATGACCTCGCCCGCTTCAATGAAAGTAGTTTCTACGTAGCATTTTCGTAGAAACTAGCGTAATGGATGTTACAAAATATGAAAGAGCCAGTATTTTTATGTGTGTTAATAATATTAAATAGGTGCATAGATAAAAAAAATATTTTTCATTTCTATAGCTTCTGTTCGACCCATAGCCCCTCTTCAAATATTTCGTGTATGAATAGATACACCTTATATACCGGATGAAATTTTTTACCGTCTTGAAAATAAAATGGTGCGTTGTGTAAGTGGAACAGAGCCTCACACGAGAATATTTGCTTAGTACCATTGAGATTTTAAAAGTCCCGAATATCCATAAAAAGTCATGAAAACTTTCCATCCTACGGCCCGTGCGTAAAACTAATAATAGCCAAAATATGGAGATTGGCTGCGATCGCGCATGAATGAAAATTGTACGTGCGAACAAGAACGTCGACTGGTCTTTCGGTCGCCCCGTTGCTAAGCAACGCGACGCGGTGCGAATGATTATACGTGCGTGGCGACTTGGTACTATACGGTCTGTTGGCCATCACTAACTATACCATCCAAGGTCGAGATGACCCGTTTGTTTACATTATTAATTTGCGATTTCGATCATTCCTTCTTACTGTTGTGGTCCGTCCAGACAATTATAAAAAAAAAATTACAAACAAAAAAAAAACACGATACTACAAATTTATGGTTTTTTATTGTGAAAAATTGTCAAATTTGGATACCGTTCGCTTGTGCTGCCATTCGTCGATATGTTTTACACACTTACGCATTAATCGCAAGAAAGCGTTACTTCGGGTTCTCGTTATTTCACAAAAAAAAACAATGATTGATTTGATTGTCATAACGGCAATGCGTCTGCGCTCATGCAGTGGTAAGATGTGAAACAGTTTACATCGCGCTATATTATTGGGTAATATTTCCTAGTTTTGTACTGCATGAAACGTAGAAACCGTTTATTTATATCTTCAAGTACATATTATGTTCAGCAAGAATCACACTTATTTCTGTAGAAAATTATAATTATACTTACACGATTTATTATGTCACACCACGGGACGTCATTACGTCATTCGAGAGGTAGTTGTTGAAAATCATCGCTGTTGACGATAGGTTTGTCCGAAGTCACAGCATTTTGCTGAGCAATGACCTGTTCTTGCACAGATGCGAAGCATGGCTTATATATTGTTCTTACTATTGTTGTTTGTTTGTTACAAAAGTAGTCATACATCCACTTGCAATCAGCAGCTTGATTTTGTATAAATATTGTTTGTTTTATTGTCATTTGCCAGTGTCGCAACACACACAGAGCAATGTCTATTGTCTTTGGTGCTGAGTGACATCAAGCAATGGACAAAATTACAAAAAAAAAATGCAGAATACGAGGCCTTTGGCTACTTTGTATGTGTGAATATTTTTGTAATGTGCGTTTTGTTTGTGCAGAATGAACAATTTTTTTTTCTTCTCATAGTTCTAATGCATTTTTTTTGCTTTGTACCTAATATCTTAATTAATGGTAACAGTTGTTATCGCACCTAGAAGTATTCTATGTCGGACACGAATAGTGGACCACCTTTGTAAGACGACTAAAACGCCACGGTATATGTTTTGTCTATCCTCCTTTTTTTGTACTTTAACGGCCGAACACAATAGCGTAAGTATCTCCAATTTAAAACCTATCAATCTCTGGTTTTAATGTCCAAATAAAACCAAAGTTTGCGACCTTATAACTTGTTGACAGCTAATTGTTTGACAGTGACAGATACAATTGTACTATCAATCGTCAGTAGCGATCTGTGTTAGGTTTGGCGGTAAAATAACCACTGATTTCATTAGCAGTCTTTTTGTTTCATTTTCTTAGTTTAGGTGTTAGTGTATATAAGACAATGCGTGTGTGAATACAATATGCAACAGACTGAATGAAACTAAACACTTCGTAATAACTACACACATATACACACACACACACTCACACATACGCTGTTCGAAGTCGAAAGATTAAGCTACGTTTGCCGCGGTCAGTTTGTAGCTGGATGACCATACATTACATATCGAGGACCCTCCGTGCCTCGTGCAGCACGTGAAGTTACAGTCGTTACGGGTAGTCAGAGTTGTGGAGATCAGTAAGCCAGTCCATATAAAATACTGGTATTATGAAAGCCGACCCCAACAGTTGCGAAAAGTCTAGGCAGATTGATTGAGATACATTACCATTAATTTTATCGCATTGAACAAACAAATTGGTACACTCTCATTTCGGTTGTTGGTATACCTAAATCTATACAGGGTGGCAGGTACATCGACGGGCAACCAATAGAATACACAGTCACGTGAGCGAAGCCGCGGGCACAGCTAGTGTGCTAACTTAATGAGCTTGTTAATCCCAATAATTGGTCTGAGTTTTAGTACATGTAAACAAAAACATAGGAGAATCTACATCAAATCAAATCAAATAATTATTTATTGACATAATCTGTTACAGAAAATTGTTTGAAACCTCTAACTCCTGAACTAGGTGTTACCTGGATGTCAGAAGTCAGCGCCCTCTCCCATTTTAATTGGCTTAGATACTAATGTCAACATAGGAATAGACAAACGTATGTGCTAATCATTACTTCTCGCTGCCCACCGGTTGAAGTCCAGCCTGTACGCAATGTGTAACAGATACATTCCATACAGTTTATACGTGCGTGTAGGGATGACAAGCCAAATTCGTATGTGGCGATCCTTAACTTTCATCCTACACAAAACTACATAAACATAACATAAACATTATACAGTTATACAACAATAATATTTACACATAGATAGAATTATAACAGTGCTTATAATTTCATCTCCGTCGTATACAACGGTACTACCGTACCGTTCCGTGGAAGCGCGCCGCGTCTACGTCACGCGGTGACGTAGGTCATGCGCACGAGTGGGGGACATTGTCCGAGCGCGCCGTCCGTCCACCTTGGCTGACCTTTAGTCCGATTCCGCTATCGCGACGCGAAGCCCTTGTAACTTTGCGCTATTCCGGGTACTAATATCTTTGCCATAATCGTTCTTGATTTACGCTGTGTAAAGTATTTTATTGTGTACGAACTGTGGAACACTCTAAAGACTTCCATCTTCGTGTTATCCACCTCTGTGCGTGTTGAACCTATGTGTCTTTCTTCTGTGTATGTGTCTGTGTTTTGTGTATGAACATTATAATCGTGAGTAGCAAATGACAATCTTTTATTTACCACTGCTCACCACACAAACACAATAACTAGTGTACGATCACACTAAACTGGTGACCCCGCTTAGAATACGCTAGAAAGGCTTGATAACCGTGCGGTCAGAACCCTGAAAAGGAAGTTCCATATTTTAGCGAGCCAAGATAAGTCATAGTAACACAATGAGTGATAGCAGTGACTCCGCAAAATCGTACGGAAGTACCCGTTCTCGTACAAAACCTCGTCGCGCAAAGTGCGTGTCCATTGACGAGCCATCCGACATTTGCCGTGTTGCGGTGCGAATACCGCCATTTTGGCCGGATGATCCAGAGGTTTGGTTCGCACAAGTAGAGGCACAGTTCGCGAACGCAAACATCACCAGCGACGCGACAAAATTCAACCACGTCATCGGCAACCTTGAGCACCAGTACTCCAAACAAGTGAGAGATATTTTTCTTAACCCGCCGGAGCACAACAAATATGAGAAGCTGAAACAAGAGCTCATTAAGAGATTGACTGCGTCACATGAGAAGAGAGTGAAGCAGCTTCTCATCCACGAAGAGCTCGGAGACCGCAAGCCCTCACAGTTCCTGCGACATCTCCAAAGTTTGGCTGGACCGAGCGTCCCAGAGGACTTCCTTCGTACAATTTGGAGCAGCCGTCTGCCGAGCAACGTCCAGACCCTGCTGGCTTCACAACCGCATACCCCCCTTGAGGGATTAGCAGACCTGGCGGACAGGGTCCAGGACATTGTGACCCCATGCCAAGTCGCCGCAGCATCGGCAACGGGCCCGAGCATGCACGAGATGGCGAACGAGATAGCCGAATTGAAGAAGGCTGTGAAGAACCTGACGATGCAGCTGAGTAGAAGACCTCGTTCTCAATCACGTTCGAACAACCAACAACGTCACCGATCCAGGCAGCGGTCTGAGTCCAGCCACCACAAGCAACCGTTCTGCTTTTACCACACCAAGTTCGGGGCCAACGCTCACAAATGCGTAAAGCCATGTGACTATGAGAAGTCGGGAAACTCCAAGGGCAGTCGCTAATGGCGGCTGACGACTGTCTGACGTCCACCGGTCGCCTCTTCGTCACGGACCGAACAACAAAAACACAGTTTTTAGTGGACACCGGTAGTGATTTGTGTGTGTTTCCGCGGCATGTTCTACGTGAACAGCGCGTCAAGTCGAATTATCAGTTATCGGCCGCTAATGGGTCTATAATTGATACGTATGGCTACCTACAGCTGAATTTAAATTTAAATTTGCGCCGTAATTTTCCATGGCGGTTTATTGTAGCTGATGTCACCAAGCCGATCATTGGTGTAGATTTTTTAAACTTTTACGATCTGCTTGTTGACATCAGAAATCGACGTTTGGTGGACAAAACCACCTCAATGTTTGTCACAGCTTCCGTTGCAAGGGCTTCAGCGACGTGTTCAGTGAAGGTTTCAGTTGGTAACTCGAAGTATCACTTGATACTTAATAAGTACCCCGAGATCACACGACCCGCTGGCACACAACGAAAAACCACACACCAAACACTACACCACATTCGCACCACACCCGGCCCGCCCATCTCTTGTTCCCCTCGCAGGCTAGCTCCAGACAAACTGCAGATCGCTAAGCAAGAATTTGAGATCATGCTTAGCAACGGCACTGCTCGACCATCTGAAAGCCCTTGGTCTTCACCACTTCATTTAGCGCCGAAGAAGGACAACAGCTGGCGACCCTGTGGTGACTACAGACTACTCAACGCGAGGACTATACCTGACAGGTATCCCATTAAACATGTCCACGACCTCACCCACAGCATAGCTGGTTGCAAAGTCTTCTCAACTATTGATTTAGTGAAGGCCTATAACCAAATTCCAGTCAGCGAAGACGACATTCCGAAGACGGCGATAACAACTCCGTTTGGCCTGTACGAGTTTCCTTTTATGACCTTTGGTTTAAGGAACGCAGGCCAAACATTTCAGAGATTCGTCGACGAAATGACTCGCGGTCTCGACTTCTGCTACTGTTTTCTTGACGATTTCCTTATCTTCTCGAAAGACCAAGAGCAGCACGAAGACCACCTACATCAGCTCTTCACCAGGATGCAGAAATATGGCATCGTCATCAACACTTCGAAGTGTGTATTCGGAGAAGACGAAATCACATTTTTAGGTTACCGCATCTCTGCAGCCGGAACCAGACCTTTGGAATCCAAGGTGGAAGCCATCAAGGGCTTTCCTACACCTAAAACTGTCAGGGAGCTCAGGCGTTTTTTAGGGATGTTGAACTTTTACAGGCGGTTTATTCCGAAAGCCGCAAAATTTCAAGGTCCCCTTAACTCCCTGCTGACTGGCTCAGTAAAAAGTCAACACCCCGTGGATATAACGGGCGAGGCACTCACCGCCTTTAATATGTGCAAAGAAAGCCTCTGCAACGCTGTATTGCTTGCACACCCTGACTACCAAGCGAAGCTCGCCCTAGTTACAGATGCGTCTGATCTGGCAATGGGTGCGGTCTTGCAACAGTTCAGGGACGAGCAGTGGCAACCACTTGCCTTCTTTTCACGCAAGTTAACCCCTGCTCAGCAGAAGTACTCGCCATACGATCGTGAGCTACTCGCTATCTATGAAGGCATAAAATACTTCCGCCACATGTTAGAAGCGAGACACTTCACTGTCTATACCGACCACAAGCCTTTGATATACGCTTTCCATGAGCGAAAGCACAATTGCGCTCCGCGTCAGTATAGACACCTTGACTTTATTTCGCAGTTCACAACGGACATTCAACATATATCCGGCAAGGACAACATCGTCGCCGATACACTGTCCCGCGTCAGTGAACTCCAAACTCCAGTCGATTACGAAGTTCTCGCCAAATCCCAATCCTTAGACCCAGAGCTGTTGCAACTCCAACAGTCAGAAACATCTCTCAAACTAAAGAGGCTTAAAATCGACGGCAGTCCCGTCGAGTTACTCTGTGATGTAAGCACAGCTACTCCCAGACCATTCGTGACCAAACCCTTACGACGGCAAATATTTGAGAGTCTTCACAGTCTCAGCCATCCAGGAGCAAACACATCCGCAAAATTAATTTCACAGCGATACGTTTGGCCTGGAGTCCGTAAAGACTGTCGACAATGGGCACGAACGTGTCTCAGCTGTCAACGCACAAAGGTAAACCGCCATGTGTCAGCACCATTGGGCACATTCGAATTACCCCGTGCTAGGTTTGCCTTCGTGCACATTGACCTAATAGGTCCCCTTCCTCCATCACAGGGGTACCGGTACTGCCTAACGGCCGTGGATCGTTTCACTAGGTGGCCAGAAGTAGTACCGATTGCAGACATTACCGCAGAGACAGTTGGCAAAGCATTGCTAACCAACTGGATCTCCCGCTTTGGTTGTCCAACGGATATTGTCACAGACAGAGGACGGCAATTTGAATCCGCACTGTTCCAATATCTAGCCAAAATTGTCGGTTTCAAACATCGGAAGACGACAGCCTACCACCCAGCCTGCAACGGCCTAGTGGAACGGTTCCACAGGCAACTTAAAACGGCGATAATGTGCCACGCTGACTATAACTGGACAGAATCTCTGCCCTTGGTTCTGCTGGGTGTCCGGAGCGCTTTTAAAGAGGACCTTCAGACTTCTTCTGCGGAACTCCTATATGGGGAGCCATTGCGACTTCCGGGAGAATTTTTCAATCCTGGTGACAGTGGCAACACCGACATCTCGGAGTTCACCACTCGTTTACGCTCATTTGCCGCAAATCTGCAGCCCACTCCAGCTGCACGCCATTCCAAGGACAAAATATTTGTCTACAAGGACCTTGCTACCTCAAGCCACATTTTCCTCAGGGATGATGCGCTGCGAGGCTCATTGCAACCAGCATACACCGGTCCTCATGAAGTGGTACAAAAAGGCGACAAAACTTTTACCATAATTGTAAAAGGCAAAACGGTCAAAGTTTCCGTGGACCGCCTTAAACCCGCCTACATTTTTGCCGACACGCCACCAGCCGACCAAGACGTTCAAGAGGAGGAAAACCAGCCCACCGACACTCCCGTCAGAACAACCAGGTCTGGTCGAAGAGTACGATTCCCAGATTATTATCGCCCGTAGGACGGTCTCTGGAGGGGAGTGATGTGGCGATCCTTAACTTTCATCCTACACAAAACTACATAAACATAACATAAACATTATACAGTTATACAACAATAATATTTACACATAGATAGAATTATAACAGTGCTTATAATTTCATCTCCGTCGTATACAACGGTACTACCGTACCGTTCCGTGGAAGCGCGCCGCGTCTACGTCACGCGGTGACGTAGGTCATGCGCACGAGTGGGGGACATTGTCCGAGCGCGCCGTCCGTCCACCTTGGCTGACCTTTAGTCCGATTCCGCTATCGCGACGCGAAGCCCTTGTAACTTTGCGCTATTCCGGGTACTAATATCTTTGCCATAATCGTTCTTGATTTACGCTGTGTAAAGTATTTTATTGTGTACGAACTGTGGAACACTCTAAAGACTTCCATCTTCGTGTTATCCACCTCTGTGCGTGTTGAACCTATGTGTCTTTCTTCTGTGTATTTGTCTGTGTTTTGTGTATGAACATTATAATCATGAGTAGCAAATGACAATCTTTTATTTACCACTGCTCACCACACAAACACAATAATTAGTGTACGATCACACTAAACGTATATGTCAGCACACACAGTCTTAGATGTTACAACATCTAAGCTGTTCATTTCCGTAGATTTTGCCAAGCACAGGTAGCACGATGCATTTAATCTGGCCTCAGAAAGGTACGTGCAGACTTTGGCATAGATCATTGTCATCATTAGTTGATGAGTCACCCTGTTACTATTACTGCACTCTGTGGGGATAAGGGCTTGAATTTCATCATCCATTGATACCAATGACAACTGCTTTGCTCTCCTTAACAAAAGTAAACTGAACTGGACGACAATACAAAGCTGAGCATGGTTTTGGGTTTGTCCATACAGTATTATCGCCATCTGTCAGTTTTAGTGGCACCAAGGAGGTCATGAAAATGCTTGAATCATCTAGCTCATCCTCCATTTTCTGCTTGTATCGGCTTTGGTTGGAATCTCCATCAAATCTTCACTTAGATATCAGCTTGAGCTGCTTATTTTGCACATCGGTGGCATAGTCAGAAAGACTTTGAAGAATCCTCGTGACCGTGATGTTAAGTAAAGCTTGAAGTGTAATCCTAGCCGAGGAATCCGTAACTGACACTGATTGTTTCGGAGGGTCAAGCTTAGTTTGTTGCACTTTATAGTAGGATGGATAAATATCGTTGGCACCTTCCCGAATGGTAGTCTCTCGCAAAGTAATATATTGCCACTTTGACAGTTTTAGTGAAAGAAGCAATCCAAGCGCTTTCTATGATGTTAATATGACTGTTTTCACTGGTTTCTTAAGCGTTTCATTGTTTTTAACAGCTGATTCATGATTTTTCATTATGTATTCGATTACAGATGCGATATCCGCATGCCCTTCTTCTTTAAAACGCACTGCAGCTGCATTTGCCAATTCACTGGAGTCTTCGCCTGTATGATCATCAGATCTTCCCTTTTTCTGTTTACTTCCCAGATCTTCAAATGGTTTTCGGGACCTTTTTGTCATTGTTCCAACGACGGACGATGATGTCGACGGTTCTTGAGAGTCTGATTGTGCTCTTGGTATCTCATCAACAGTTGGTTCTTGATTAACAAAAGTTTGCACAAAACTTGGCCGCTCAATATTTGCTTGCAGCCAATATCCGTACAGTCTCCTGAAGTGATCAAGGATTCAATTGGATTTCTGCCACCTCTGTATAGCAGCTTGAATTTCCTACAAAATTCTATGAGAGTTACTCGATCTTCGGCAGAAAGGCAATCGCCTATGCGGGATACAACTGCACCAAACAATACTTCATGATTAAATGAAGTACTCTTACTTTTTAGAAGAACAAACAAGTCTAAATTGGTAATTAAACTTTCCATTATAAGATATTATAGTCGCAGAGCAAAAATTAATTGTTAGTAGTTACACAGTTGTGAACAATTTAAATTGTAAAGCAAAATTTTAGCCCTTTTATATATGATCAAACGAACTTCTTAAGTGAAGTTCGATCGATATAATATGAGTGGTTTCATTTGAAGATATAAATAAACAGGTAGTCCTTTGACCTACAAGGCAACACTCGCACGCTTTTTAAAGTAATTTATAAATAGAATCGATTTCTTTTTTTTTTTTTAAATAAAAATCGATTAAAGTATCGACTCGTCTAGCCGACACTACACTAGTCGGTGACCTCATTCTTTTAGAGTTGTGACTTGAGTTCAAGTCCTCTCGTGTTATAGTAAAAATATACTGGGTTTTGGGTGGGTTGGGTATTTATATCTTCAAATGAAACCACTCATATTATATCGATCGAACTTCACTTAAGAAGTTCGTTTGATCATATATAATATGTCGTGGTTTCATTTTCGATATAAATAAACAGGTAGATGTTCAGAGACTGTGATATTTTTACATTTGTTTTAGACCTTTTGAATGGGTGTGTATACTAATTAAAACACGAGGTAACATAAATCACGAATTTCTCATATTAGATGCTTCAACATACAATTACATTACAATCACTTGATTCGTAACTAGGTATTTCGATATTATTCTTAATCATTAATCATGGTTATGTTGTGTAAACAAGCGGATTTTGCAAAATTAGATTTTTCTATAATGGGTCGGTTATAAAACTTAGCAAAGGCCTGGGAGGACGCAGTCCAGCCGGCAGTTTTTCGGATGAGATTAAGCTAGCCGCGCGCGCCGTTGACGTGGCAGCGTGGCGGGCGCTGAGTGCGCCGTAAACTGACACGTCAATGCCGCTCGCATACAACGTCTATTTGATCTCTCTGCTTATGATTATGTCTATTATGCTTATGTCTGTGATGCCGCGTTCTTGTAAGGACGCTTCACAGTAATTAAGAGGTGATCTGTGTCTGAAGGCCTTAAGGCCTTCGTTGCAGACATATAGTCGATTAGCGTTGTGGCTGGACAAATAGAAGGGTTTTCTTGAACATATGGTAAATACAAAACCGGCTGGTCTCGTCCTATCCCAGAGGTTTTAATAATATCCATTATTAAAATCTCGGTACCGTTTGAATTGATTTTAATATTCCTTATTTAATTAAGGAAAACGTTTGTACTCTGTGTGCAGTGCACAGAGCTAGTAAAACAACAAGTTTTTTAGTATTTTTTTCTAAATTAAGCTGAGTATGTGGAACCCATTCCGAAATGTGGTCGAGCACTATTTGAGGATCCCAAGTAGTTGAGTACTTAGGTAAAGATGGTCTCAGTTTGAATATCCCTTTAAGGAGGCGTTTGACGCACTCGTCTGAAGCTAAATTGTTTCCTATGAGCAAGGATAAGGCTGAACGATAGTTGTTAATCGTGCCGTACCTTTATCATACTGTTCAGTTAAAAAATGGACTATGTGAGGGGTGGAACTCGCGAACACGTTACAGTTATTGTTCTTACAGTACTGCCACCACAACTTGTAACAAACGCTGTATTGCCTTAGTGTACTTTCTGATAGTGAGGCGAGCATCAAACACAGGGCAGCTGGCGGCGTACCGCGGCGGGAGAACGCGAGCCTGAGATTATCGCTGCTCCCAGGGAAAGCGTCTGGTGGAGCGGGTGTTGTTGTCTGAAATGCGACAATAGTAATTTTGGGTGCGGTTCTAAGATAACAATTTTCCCAAGTAATGGGTCCATTAACATAGGGTACCAAGCCTATGCAGGCCACATTGGGAAAACCAAGATACCGGTAGCTTTATCTTGTATAATTTTTGTATGTAATTTAACAACATAGAAAATGGTGGGAAAGCATAAAATAATTTTGGGTACCAGCTTATCGTAAATGCGTCTACCGCTATCGCATCTGGGTCCTGTTTCCAGGAAACGTATTCGTGACACTTGGCGAATAAACGCGAATGGCTTTAATGCGAGAAGTAAATAAGTCAATCTCTGGTTGACGTAATCGTTATACAACGTATTTAAATGCAGGTTGTGATAATTCCCATTCAACGTCGGGGTTCACCCTGCGTGACTCTTCGTCAGCCTCGACGTAGTCTTTTGTGTTTATTTACGAAGCAAATAACCACAGTTTTCGCATGTCGCACCATTGCCAAATATCACGAGAAAGTGCGCTTAAGTGTGGGAATTGAATACCGTCCATGCGGTATATGTAACTTATCGCGGTTGTGTTATCCACACGAAGCAGGATGGCACAGTCAATTTGGTCCCGAGCAAAACATTTAAGGGCCAGATAGTTAATAAGAAAACAAATTTCGTCTTCTTTCCAAGCTCCATTGACTCGTAACCCGATACTAAATGCACCCCAGCCTGTGCGTGACGCATCAGTGTAAATTTCCAGCGTATAGCTGTTCGGCTTTATTGGATTATTTACTTTGTAAATATTTTCAGACCACCAGTTCAAATCACATAAGATGTTATGAAGCAATTTAACTTTTACGTCAAATGAACCGTGTTGCTGTAGAAGCAAATATTTATTTATTTCTAATATCTTTGTACACAACCAACCGTAACGCACCGCTGGGCACGCTGCTACGAGTACTCCTGTCAATTGGGAGAAATTTCTAATTGAAACTGGGTAATTTAGAATACTCTTGTACCAAACAGGCTATCTTGTTGCGTTTGTCTATAGGGAACAATAAAGTCATATTAGTGGTGTTATAAATGAATCCTAAGAATTTGCATGATGTTTGAGGTTGCAAATTGCTTTTTTCGTAATTTATTACGAACCCCAAACATTCCACTAATGATACCGTCTCCTTCACGATACGAAGACATTCTTCGTAACTGTTCTCTAAACAAAGCAGATCGTATAAATACGATACAGATAAAACCCGCGATTACGTAGAGAACTTACAACCTCTCTGACAATCTTAGTAAAGCACCTAGGGGCTATGGCGAGCCCATAGGGTAATCCGTTAAACTCGTAAGTTGTTGTTTCGTTTGAGTTTTGAGCGATATAATGGAATTGAAGGTATTTACGAAATTGCTTAGCAACAGGGATAAGTAGATATGCTTCATTCACATCTACGGCCGCCATATATACCAGTTTGACTGTACTAACTTACAGGCAGTTCTACTATCCTCCATTTTAAATGTGTTTTAGGTATAAATCGATTTAAAGATTTCAAATTCAGAATAAACCTTTTACCACCGTTGGACTTTGGAGGTAAAAATGTACTAGAAATAAACTTATCTGAACTGGGCTCAACCTGTGAAATAGCACCTAGTTCAGTTAAATTCTCGATAGCTAACGCTGTTCACTCAATGACCACGTAATGCGAGGGACACCAGTTTGAAAAGGCTCACATATAAACGGAATCGGTATTCCCTTAGTGATCCAATTAAGAATACTGTTATTATTAGTAATGTGGGTCCAACAATTATAGAAATGTTGTACCCTAACTGCATGTACCTGTGTTACTGGCGTGCAGCGGCACGTGAGCGGTTCTGGTTCGCCTTGGTTAGCGACGTCGCTGTCGCCGTGACCGTTGCTGATCGACGCGCTGACGTGGGGAATCTCCTCTGACCCCCTCGCCCCCCCCTGTTCGTTGGGTAACGAGAAGGTCCGGCCCAGTTTCCCTGGAACTGATGGCGCGCAGACATTGTGTTTTGGGACTGGGCATTGTTACTAGATTTTACTTGCAGTGGCATAGTCTTCTTAATCTGTTCGGTTTTAGACGCTTTTATTTTATCCGGTAAAGTAGAACTGAATAACGTCTCCTCACGCTCGCTGTCCTGTATAACATTGAGGAAAGGCTTCGCTAGCCCGGGTGTAATCATTTTTATCCGAGCCTGGGTTTCGGAATTATGTAACTCACACAAAATGCGACATCCATCACTTGGTGTTTTGATCACTTCGATCTTGTTGTCGCTGGTTATTAATGACGTCATCGCCTTGCTAATAGCGGTAATGCCTGCACCCAATTGTTGTTGAGATGTCTCGACTTTTTTGTTGCGTAACCTTACCATTTCTGGTACAGCAGCTGAGATCTCAATGTTTAATTTTGGCGCTTGAAGTACTGTGCATTACTTCAAGCGAGTACTGGGTATGAGATCCTGTTTTAATATTTTGACTCTCATTTCTTTAACCATTCCCTTTTTGAGTAATGGTAACCATAATTGGGTTAAGTTGTTATGTATTTCCTGGCCCCATATAGGTCCTTCATCAGTTGCCTCGCCCAGAGCGGGCAGGATCTCTGGATCCAATGGAGGTTCAGGAAGCGCTGCCGGCGGCGGTGGTGCCTATGCTAACGACTTCAAATCGTCCTGTTGAGTCGAAACAGACTCCAGCAAAATGTCAGGCCGAGGGCTAAAGGGTTCAGGTATGACGACTGTGTCTTCAGGCCCAAGACCAGGTTGCGGCTCAGTCTCTATGAGTGGTGTGACAAATTCCATGTCGCCGTTTCGTCTCCTAAAGGAGAAAATAATTAACGTAACGTAACTATATGTGGGTAGGACGTACGTTAAAAAGTAACAGTTCTAAATTCGAATCTATTACCAATTTATTTGTAACGCCTCGTTCGCTTATGGAATCTATGGCGTGTATAATATTTGCCGCGTTCAAATTTGAATCTATGGCAAATTACCAATATCAAGACTGTCATTTTGACCAGTACTTGTACGGTATGCAGAGATTAATAGTTACTAACCTTGTTGGATATCGTCGTCCGAACATGAGAAAGTATCTTCTCGACACCGGCGTTTGTGACGGTATTTACGAGTATACCGTAATTTTTCCATCTTCTTCATGTAATAATCAATTCTATCTTCATATGACCTTTTAGGCATCGTAAATGTAAGGAATAACAGTTTTTTTTTTTTTATACGAACAATGAGCAGCACAATCGAAGGTAGGAGCGCGTGCACTCGTTGCCATATATTAGTCTATGCTCGTTGCCTCGCACGGAAAAAGAATGAGGTCACCGACTAGTGTAGTGTCGGCTAGACGAGTCGATACTTTAATCGATTTTTATTTAAAAAAAAAAAAAAGAAATCGATTCTATTTATAAATTACTTTAAAAAGCGTGCGAGTGTTGCCTTGTAGGTCAAAGGACTACCTGTTTATTTATATCGAAAATGAAACCACGACATATTATTGCAAAATGTCGATAATTAGTTGACTACCCTCATTAGAGTTTTTAAAAGATGTGCTAATGAAAATGTATAATAGTCAAAAATATTTCGTAGAACTTATAACACAACTAAACAACAAAATAGTTTACTTATCAGAAATCATTAACAATCTTTTTATCACCATTCAGACTTATTAGAAGACTAAATCATTGTAATTACTTAATCACTTATTTTCAGACTCACTAAAAGACTAAACAGCTTGTTATTTAGTATTTTGGTTGTTTTTAAAGTTTTAAAACTCAATTTGTATTGGAAAATATTTAGCTCAAACATAGTTGTCCAAGTGTGGATGTACTAAAGACCTCTGACTTCTCCTTCGGGAATATAGGGGTGATGCTATTTTATGTTACGTGTTGTTAAAAGTATGTGTTCCTCAACTTAAACAGTAAAAGGAACCGTTTCATATGTAAAAAGAAATATTAATATTTTGATGATTAGTACACCCACATTTCGCCAGTTATGTTTAAGTCCCATGTAATAGGGGGCGAGCCTATTGCCATGTACCGGGCACAAATCCAGACTTCGGGCTGCTACTGAGAAATTCCAAATAGAAAAACCCAATAACACGTTGCCCGACCTGGGAATCGAACCCAGGACCTCATGCTCATGCTCAGCGAAGGGTTGGGCAGAGGTGTACCTCTGCCCAACCCTTCGGGGAAACAAGGCGTGATGTTATGTTATGATAATTAAAAAAAAAAATGCTTATATAAACGTTATGTGCCGTATGTCAAAAAATTCTAAATAATGAGTACCATAACCCTTGTACATGTGAGATAATTAGCTTTTTTATACTAGCTTAACTAAATTTAAAAAAAAACCTTCGTTTTTGTGCAGAATTAACTCGGGTTTCATTTTTGAATATAGAAATTTATTTATTTAAATATGGTAACTTCACAGCTGACAGTAAATATAACATATTTATTATTTTATACATAACGCTAATTACGAAGTACACAGAAAATTTATTAAAATAGAGAGTGACTATTTATAAAATGTGAGTGCGTGTATCTGTGCGGTGTGAGTGCTGAAAATGTGTGAGTTGATAAGTGTGGGTCTATGTATGTATGACTAAACTGGCACTACTTGGTAAGCTGAGTATCCGGCGTTCGATGGAGGATTTGGATAATATCTTTTTTAAGTGGTAGAAAAGGGGTCCAAAGGTGAGAATTTATCATTATATAATGCAGGCATGTAATAACTAATAGAAGCAAAATCCGGCAAAAAAACCGACACTTGAAAATTGAAATCCCTAAGTCTATGAAAGCCGATTTTCAGCCCACCGTGTGACGTGCCAACCGACCCGCGGTCTTGTTGCAGGAAAGGCCATGGTGTCCGAACCGGTCGACTGCTTCAACGCACTGACAGCGATGTGGAGTCACGCAAGGAGCGCCCAAACGCAGACTTGCAGAGCACACGCGATCGTTTAATGCCGCATTTAAAATGGATGTTAGAGTACTTCGAATAATTTGATCAATTTTGTCTAAAAAGAAAGAGTCCACAAAGAGGAAGCGCGGAGAAATACATACAATTTGGACCAGCAATCGCAATAGATAGATCGCCGATAAGGGCCGTGCACGAAATAGACTGATGAAACTTTTATGAACAAGATCACACTTTAACTAGTCTTCAGCTATTATTGAAATTTAATCAAAATTTTATTTTAATGAACTTATCTACTATAACTTTACTCTTCAAACGATACAGACGAATAGCATTTACGACTGTCATTTCAGAACAATGAAAACACTGCACCCTCTAAAATATAAAATATACAGAACTACGTATTTAAGTAGAAGTTTTTGCGACTATTCGGAAATTGTTTTGAGGTTATCTTAATTTAGTTAGTTAAGCACACACCTGTAATCTAAACGATATCAGTGAATGCAATTGTCTCCCTATTAAAAAAACAAACTGTTTAAAATATCTAGGAATACAAGTGGACGACTAGTTGAACTTTCACCATCACGTAAAAACACTAAGCTCTAGGGTTAGAAAGTTAATAGCAGTTTTTAAGAAGTTACGCAGGGTGTGTGACTCGAACCTATTGAAAACAATCTATTTATCCCTGTGCCAGTCAGTACTGGAATACTGTATCTCTGTATGGGAGAGTAAAAACAAAACTCATTTATTAAACCTAGAAAGAGCCCAGCGAGCAGTTCTCAAAGTAATGCACAAAAAAACCTTCCAGTATCCAACGGAGCAGCTATATAAGGATTGTGAGGTTTTAACGGTTCGACAACTTTTTATCAGGAGGGTTCTGCTTATAAGCTATAAAGGTTTAACGTACGATCCGGAGAGGCTAAAAAGCGAACGTAGGAAGGACTTAGTTTTTGACCTGAAACAGTGTCAAGTCACATCTTATTTTATTACCTTTATAATAAAATAAGTAAAAATACACAGTTACACAAATTACCTATAAAAAAACTAAAACTTACCATAGATAACTTCCTTCTCTCTCAAAATTATGTAAATCCTGAAAATATGTTAAAAAGTATAAAATAAGTCAAATAAAGCCACTTAGGCCCATTCACATACGCAGACACATACATATACACACACACACACACACAAAACACACTCCACGCCACGCTCACACACCACACACACCTATGGTCACATACACAAGCACAATAGTAATGATTATTGCATTAAAAAAAACATTAGTATCCCAACCCACACTTGTAATGGCAGCTCGATCATGGTGGTGACGGAAGTTACTGGTGCTTATAGCACAGGAATCCTCCTAGTTTAAGCTCAGTTGCACATGTCTTGCCACTAAGTTAATGTGTCATTTAAGTTAAAATCATCATTGTAAATGGGTTTAAGTCTGAAACAAATAAATATTGTTTTATTTATTAAACAAAGTGACGTATATAATGTTATTTACTTTTATTTTACAGATTTACTAAACACGATGTGAAAAAAATATGGGTAAATCGTATTGGTAGAATAAATTAGACTCCCAAAAAGCATTGACACATTTGCTCTAAGCAAATTATTTGGATTTATTTATAAAAACATACTTTATTATAAACCACAAAAATAAAAAATAAAACAAACACTACTAAATATACAGTGGGCGGCCTTATCGCATTCTGCTATCTCTTCCAGGCAACCTTCGAATGGACAGTGATTTTTCTGGACATATAGTGGGGTTGTCGTTGGTGCAAATAATAAGTATACTAAGTTATGTAACAAATAATGTACTTAAATAGATAAACCATAAGCAAAAAATCATATTTTTTACGTAAAAAGCAACTTTTTTACGAAAAGCCACGATAATTTGTAAGTCATTGCAATGTAACTCTGGTGCCATTGTTATCAAGTATAAATTAGAACAATTGCCGAGAGTTATCAAACTCAACTGAATTCATCATTCAGTCATTTTATGATGAATGTGCTCCACATCAATTAATTTCCCTGACTGTGCATAGAGTGTCAAGATGGTGACTAGTGTTGATAAGGACAAAGTTACTCAATAAAGTCTGCAGCGAAGATAATTGAAAACGGATAATTTAGGATAGGAGGGATTCAAAGGCTCTATATTCGTAATCACGGTTCATTGTAAAAGACACATAACGAAGCCGAGGGTCACTTGAACTTTGTATTTTTTTTTTACTGAACCATATCTGTTCCCTTAGTATGGTCCTTCTGGTTACGGAGACATTGAAGGTCAAAATTCCAACTTTTACAGACGTACTTGAGGTCCAGCGTACAATAAATTCTCTACACCCAATCCGTCATGTCCCGGAGACTTCCCTTGTGATAAATTAGTCACTACTTACTTAATTTCCTAGGCATTGAATCCCCAGGGAGCCTCCGAGACCTTCCTCCTGAGTCAGCACGGACTGCATTCTCAAGTGCGCTTCGTTGCATTCGCTATACAATTTGCGTCCGTCGCCCCATGCACACTCACAGGAAGGCCCGGTTTTGGATTCAGCGTATTAGTCTGTTTCCAAAACTTTACATAATAAACTGAGAATAGTTTTGAGCTATATTATCCATCTTTATCTGTTCTGTGTGATTTTGAAAATATTTAACCTACTTTTAAAACTGTTCTTACTATATTGCAGTTTTATTTAAGTAACTAATTTCTGACCTTGGCATACCATTTATGCCCATTGATGAAATTTATCTCGGGCATCCCTGTGTGCATGTTTTACATATTTATTCCAACCATACACATGCCTAGCCTTCCCGACCAGACGTGACTCTCGACCACGCATTGCCGCATTCTGTAGTGCCTTAGTTGTTTTCCGGTACAACTCGTCAATAACCAACCTATGCCGAACACAAGAAAAGTCTATCACAACACTCATTAAATTCAGAAGGAAACTCTATCAACAAAGCTGAGATAAGATAAGATAAGAAATTTCATTGTTGTTTCAAAAGTCAGTATTATCCAAGATAAACTCAGAAAGTACGTATGAATTGAAAAAGTTACGTCACATTGGTACTTGCTCGTATTTGAACCCACAACCTCGTGCATAAGAGGCGAGGCCTTAACCACTTAGCCATTACGTCATCATAAACATGGTAATGATAAATAAATAATAAATAAAACAGACATATTGATAACGACTTTCTACATTAAAGTTATTTGCACTTTGTAGTGTTTTTTATAGAAGTCGTTTGTATTGTTTTATAATAAGTTTTATTTAACGGTGGACACATTAGTACTGTATTAATTCTCAAATGGGGTGTACTTTTTGTGTTTTTTGGGAGTAATAAGAAGCAACATTATCTTTAGGAGTGTCATTTTCATCGTTTTTTAGGGCGCCGGTGCCGAAAATCAGAAATTAAAATCCAAAATGACAGTTATTATTAGATTTAGTAAATGGGTAGGTAGTTACGCATACGGGCAACTGTATTTAGGATCTCCTACATACAGTTGTCTCCTTTCGAGGTGCAAGCTGATGTTAGAGAGGTTCTAACATCATTAACAGAGAAGCATTTTCTCAATTAAAACATTTAAAAACAAAAAGATAACGCTTCAGCTCACAGGCCATTTTTTTTTGTTTGTGGGAAATCATGGCCCTGTGAGTAAGCTGTTGTGAATAAGCACCCTTGCCTCAGAACAATAACTAAATATTCGCGGTAAAGTTTGGCGGTAATTTTGTGTATAAAAACTATTGTAATGCGAATGGAAACACATTGCCGTTTACTATACCGGTCATTGTCCCAACGCTATAGCTCGTACTCTCCAAACCTCCGCAAACGACTTAGGCGCTTGTTTCCGGAAATGGAGAATCGAGGTCAACCCCGATAAAAGTCAGGCGGTTCTCTTCTCGAGACGTCGTCGAGTCCCACCCCCCCTTCCCAGCCCGATCACTATGTACGGCAAGCCAATCCCTTGGGAGAAGCAAGTCAAATACCTAGGCGTGATTCTTGATCAAAACTTAACGTTTAAACAGCACATTAAGGCTGTTCGCGAGCGCGCCGCTTTCGCTCTTGGTAGACTCCACTTTATTCTGACAGCCCGTTGCAAACTGTCACTTAAATGCAAGCTGCGCATCTAAACCGCAATCATCCGTCCCATCATGACCTATGCCTGCGTTGTATTCGCGCACGCTCACCCACGTCATCTCCATAAGATGCAGACCCTCCAAAACCGTTTCCTTAGAAAGGTCACGGGAGCCCCCTACTATGTCCGAAATATAGATCTCCACGTAGACCTAAAAATGCCTACCATAAACCAGTTCATGAAACGCTTATCGAAGCGTTTCTTTGACTGTGGCATAAAACACCCCAACCCCTTGATCTCAGCGGCCGCCCGCTACACTCCCTCCCGTATTAGTAGTATTCGCCGACCAAGGCATACCTTAATCGCCCCCGACGACGCCACTACCCTCCTCCAGGAGAGTAGTAAGGCCACCAGCACACTTCATAAGCCCAAAACCCGATCGCCGCCCTATCGTCCTCGCCGCCGAGGCCCGCCGCGACGCCCAAATCTACGCCCCTCCCGACCCTTGCTCGAGCCAGCCCGCGCCGCTGAGCCTGTAGCTTTAAATTCGTCCCTAAATAATATCATTCCTGATCCAGCTAGTCATTTGCTGCCCTCTTCCAGCGACGCCCTAAGCCGAGGTTCGTACCCCACAGGGGGTGCCCTTAGCGTGTAGTCGCTTAGTTTTTAGTTAGTATTTAAGTTTAAGTCCTGGCTGGAGGCCTTAATTTATTAGGGCAACCACAGGCAAGTCCGTCTAAGCAGACGACAACCTCATAGGTTGACCTGCGAGATGCCATTCAAAAAAAAAAAATATATGGAAACACATTCTTTATACGCTGCCCGTGGAATAAACACCCTGAGTTGAAGTAAGGTATTTTCTTTGTACTCTCTTCAACATTTTCCTGCCATTCAGTATTTCCGTGTATTTGTGTGATATATTGGTGCAAACCAATATGTCTGACTTGACAAACAACAGCGATGATGCGCCGACATAGACATAATGTCACACTCAGAGCGTAAACAAACAGACAAGGACGATGACAAATGGATAACGGTAACACATGTAAAGGAAAATTGTAATCGTTTCATCTTATTTTATTAGTAGTATTATAGTGAATATTAGACACAAATACCACAAGTAGTTCGCTGTCATTTCATATTGCAAATAGATACACTTACATAATTCCAATATGTATGAAGGCATGAACGCCAGTGCCAGTAACTGTAATATACAGGCAAGTTATAGGTCCCAAAGGAATCTTGCAGATATGATCCTTCTCCGAACCGTGAAATAAACTTGAACCAAGTGCATAAGTTAAAGTTCGTGACAGAATATAACTAGTTTGAACAACTCGGTGCCAGCGTAATGGTATTGCCGACTTAAGCATAATTGTGGTTTTACTGGACAGGAATTTATCTAGTTAGAGAAATAGAAAATATGATATTATTGTCTAGATTAAGAAAAAAGTAGGTCATTTAATCCTAACTATCCTAACTACATATATAATATATTTTATATCATAAATGCGAAAGTAGGTTTGTTTGTTACACTTTCACGCCAAAACGGCTAAACAGATTTGTATGAAATTTCTTACAAATATACTCTATGACCTGTGTAAGGACATAAGCTATTTTTCATCAAAACCTAATTATACCAATTAAAACGCGGCTAAAACCCTTTTTTTTGTGTATGACATCTCGTAGATGACCTTGAGAGGTTGTGACTACTTAACCGGACTATCCTGTGGCTGCCTTCAGCGGACTCAAAGCCTTCAGCCAGGGACGTAAAACTACTTACATTACTAAGCGAACTCTCGCTAAGGGCACCCGCTGTGGGGTACGGACCTCGGCTTAGGGCGTCGCTGACGGGAGGACAGCAAGATGGGACAGGCTGGATCTGGATTATATTATTATTAGTCGGGGAATTTAAAGCAACAGGCTCAGCTACGGCGCGGGCTGGCACTTCGTCGAGCAAGGGTCGGGGAGGACAGTTACGTCGGGGTCTTCGCGAGGGACCTCGGCGGCGAGGTCGGAATGTCGGTCTGTGTTTGTGCTATGTACTGGTAGCCCTACTGCTCTGCTGGATGAGAGTTATGTGGTCATCGGGATCGGTGAGGACATACTTGGGACGGCGGACATGACTGATGGAGGAGGGAATATAGCTAGCGGCCTTGACAACCAGAGGGTTGCGATGATTCGCGGCGGTCTCGAAGAAACGCTTTGAAATGCGTTTCATAAACTGACGGATAGTGGGAATCCTGAGGTCAACGTGGAGGATTTTGTTGCGAGCGTACCAGGGGCGTTGCGAACGTACCAGGGGGAGCCTGTAATCCTATAGAGGAATTTGTTCTGGAGGGTCTGCTTTCTATTGAAGCGAAGGGGCTTGGCGTGTGCAAAGACTGCACTGGCATAGGTCATGATCGGGCGGCTAAAACCCTATGTCTTAATTGCTTTTATAGCCAGTAAGCAACAAAGAAACTTCGTTTAAACATAAACTAACCACCGTAGACTTTGGCAGCCAAGCATTTTGTAACGCTCATTCCTTTTTTTTTTATGGCAACTCGCAGGTCAACCTATGAGGTTGTCGTCTGCTTAAGCGGACCTGCCTGTGGTTGTCCTAATAAATTAAGGCCTCCAGCCAGGACTTAAACTTAAATACTAACTAAAAACTAAGCGACTACACGCTAAGGGCACCCCCTGTGGGGTACGAACCTCGGCTTAGGGCGTCGCTGGAAGAGGGCAGCAAGGGACTGGCTGGATCAGGATTTGAGTGATTTTAGGAAGAATTTAAAGCTACAGGCTCAGCGGCGCGGGCTGGCTCGAGCAAGGGTCGGGAGGGTCGTGGATTTGGGCGTCGCGGTGGGCCTCGGCGGCGAGGATGGTAGGACGGCGATCGGGTTTTTCGCTTGTGTAATGTGCTGGTGGCCTTACTGCTCTCCTGGAGGAGGGTAGTGGCGTCGTCGGGAGCGACGCGCATTCACCTGTACGCCGGCCATTTACAGCATTTCTGTAAAAATCATTTAAAAATAACCAAATAAGTTATGCATTTGCTCCTTTTTGTATATGCTAGAATTTTTTATTATTTTTTATATATAAAAAATCAAGTCATTATTACCCATTTTTGACATAAAAAACTTTAACATACACATAAGCCCTCGATCACGTGTTTTTTTTTCAGTTCTTAACCGAGTAATCTGTCTAATATTTTTTTCAAAACAGGAATAGTGGCAGAGTGGCACATTGCAGTCAGTAAAAAAACAGACCGTAAAAGAAGTTTCCCCGTTTGCCTGTCTGTTTTTTTATTGTGTCCGAAGCGTGTTCGCGACTACGCGCCGGGCGGATCGACACATTCCTTGCAATCCCTCCCTTTGCACCCCACAGCACCTCCTTACCATGTATGACCCATTTTTGTCTAGCTAAACAACGCACCTATACAATGCAATAAACACGGATCACGAGCGTAGCTAGTAGTATATAGAAGAAAAAAAAAGGAATTCCGATAACGAGCTGCGTTCGTGATCGGCGCACGGAGCAAAACTGAGCGTCACGAGGCAGGTTCGTGATCGGCTTTCAAAGTGTTAAGCTTAGCAATCAGTGTGTTAGGATGATATTAAACACACCTCCATAACCGATATTTACCGACTTTGTACCAAACCTCTTTTAAAAACTTTTACTAAACCCGCTCTTGCAGTTTGGTTTCTTTGGAACACAATTGGAGCTGATTTTTCAATTATCAGATAACAAACCTCCATAAAAATGATTTAGATCAAAGTTTTGAAACAAAAAAAAAAAAAAAAATGTTTATTTTGGGACAACTAGGTCCAAAAGGTTAGTATACAAAAACTTAGAAACTATTGTTAGTACTTAAATACAATTACAAAGGACAACACTCATCTCATACATCTTTCTTTTAAAAACATCTGTACAAATGCCGCTGTGCTGCAACATCCCGCCCCGTCAAGATAACAAATAGGGAGATACCTCCCTAAAGGATCACCAGACGAACGAAATGCCTCAACACAGGAGCACGTACATCCTCAGCTATAGCTTTCAGGATGCTGTTGTGACTCCCTCGTACCCTCCTCATAAGTGACGCTACATTCTTCCGAATTACTGCATTAAAACTGTCAGTATGAGCCTGCGCGAACATCTCGGAAGCACTGCAGAAACGTGGAAGTCCCAACATTATCCTGAAAATGTTATTGTATTGGACGCGCAAGGTGTCCAGGGATTTTTGGAACAGCTAACCCATAGACTACCCGTGTACAGACCCTGACAATACGCTTTAAATAGCGTGATCTTGACTTGGTTCGCACAGCGGGTGAATCTACGGGCCAGCATGTTGCCACGGACTGACAGAGCCCTGCGCTCCCTCTCTATGTCAAAATCATCTTTAAGGTCGTCGGCGAGGTAATGTCCAAGGTACTTAAACTGCGACACCCTATCTAAGTTAACACCATTCAAAATAATGGGTGGAACAGATTCAGGACACTTACCGGCAGCCTTAAAGACCATGAACTGACTTTTCTTGGTATTGTATATTAGTCCATGTGACTCGGCATAGGCTTCGCAAACTTTCAACATCTCTCCGAGCGCCCCTGCAGTAGGACTCAGCAGCACCATGTCGTCCGCGTAGCTGATATTATTAACACTAATACCACCCACCCGGCATCCAACACGCATGCTGCTGAGTTCCACTATGAGAGCGTTTACATACAGGCTGAAGAGCTTTGGAGATGATAACCCCCCCTGCCTCACGCCGCACTCCAGCCTGTACGAATCGGAAAGAGTGCCTGACCATTTGACACAGTTCGTCTGATTATTGTACCAATATTTGAAGATGTTCAACATCTCTACCGGTATACCACTATCTCCTAGCTTCCTCCAAAGCACCTCGTAAGACACGAGGTCAAAGGCCTTAGATAGATACAGAAAACAGGCGTACACCGGTGTATTACGATCAGTATAGTACTGGACGGTGTGCTTGAGACTTAAGATTGCGCTCTCGGTAGATAGTCCAGGCCGAAACCCAAACTGGGCGTCGTGTAGTTTTAGATGCTTCTGTAGGCAAGAATCAAACAAACCGTCCAGCACCTTTGCTATCACGGTCGCGAGGGAGATCGGGCGGTAGTTATCCTTATCCAAATTGTCACCGGTCCTGTTTTTAACTATGGGCACCACTGTGGTTTTCATTAGGTCAGCTGGAAGATATGCATGACTGATGCACATAGTAAACAACAGAGTCAGGACCCTCGGAAGGTGCACTCCAGCATATTTCAGGTGTTCGATGCTGAGCCCGTCATGCCCAGGAGATTTTCCTTTGGTCATTCCTTTAATAAGAGTACTTATTTGACTTGCTGGGAAACGCAACAGAGGCTCCACTCTTTGGCTGCAGGGTGCAGTGCCAACCGTCGCAGTAGAAGGACCGATCGTCGACCGATCTCTAAAATGGTTGCCAAACATATTCGCTATCTCGCTCGGATCGCTTAAGCCGCTCACACTCGCCGGGAGGCCAGGCCTAACATCCAATTTTCTGGTAGCCTTCCAAAACTGGGAAAAGTTTTTGGTGGCTCGACACTTCGCTATCACGTCCATTTTCAGTTGCTCTTGATTCTTTCGACACCACTTAAGCCTGCCTTTATAAGTTTTACGAGACTCGCACATTTGCTCGTATGCTGTACCCACCGTTGGTTGGCTATGAGAAACCCACGACTTATACTTAAGCCTGGCATCCCAATGAGCTTCCTTTACATGTTTGTTCCATCCACAAAGAACCTTTTTTCGACATTTTGCATTATTTCTACCTTTAGTTTGGATAGCCGCCTTTTTTATGACCTGCACAATTCGGTCAGAAAATGAGTCGTTAATTAATTTGTGTGCACTTAGGTTACAAGTTCCGAAACTACAGTCAGTGAACTCGAAAGGAAAATCAATGGCTCGCAAATCATGATATTCACTTATTTGCGATTCATCTCTCTCCCCCCAGATAACCGCATTCCTAGGCATATCAAAATGACATAGCTTCGGCCTAATCACATCTAGATTACATTCGATATATATAGAAAGATGATCAGACATATATACGCCCTCTAATATACCTACTTTTACAATGGTTTTCAAAGCTGACAGGGAGACCACACAGTGATCTAGCCACCTCCTACTGCCGTGATAATGGTCCATAAATGTGTAACTACCCGAGTCGGCGCTTAGTCTCTTCACATCAGCACATACCCACGACCTATCCAAACAATATCTCTCAAGCTCATCATAAAATAGTTCTTTGGGATGGGCATTAAAATCACACAACAAAAATACTGTTTCGACGTCACTACTCTCTTCAATGGCACTAATTTCACCTAACACAACCGAGAAAATAGGCAAATTATCGATGGAGTTTACAGGCATGTAAACGGAAAATACTAAGATCTTACGCCCCCCGATTGTAGCCTTAATTGCAGTTAGTCGGGTACTGCTACACTCTACAACAGACACCATCTCAAATACACCCTTTCTCCAGAAAATAGCCACCCCACCGTATGGTCTCCCTCTCAGTATACCGGCGGATGTGTCCACAGCAGACCTACCTGTATATTCAAAATCACTTACCGTTCCCAGTAATGGTATGTCATGATTAAGAAGCCAAGTCTCCTGTAAACACACTAAAACGATTGAGAAATCAACCCTTAGTAAAGTAAATATAAACGAGAGCTCGGTAAAATAAACTCGGTAAAGGAGCTTGAAACGCTTCGACACCTCTGACGCAATCACAGTAAGAGGGGGACCCACGAAAAACGTTCTTTCGGTATTTATAGAAACCCTTTCCCATAACGTAAACATTCTTCTTGAAGGTTACTTCAGGTTAAAGTTAGTAAAGCTATATTTCTTCCATGAACAAAGAAACAAGTACGTTAAAAGTTTTTTAAAGAAAAAGATAAAACAGAATTACTATTTCTTTGGCACGAAGTTTTTACTATTTTTGGTTTAAAAATTAGCAGTGTCACCTTGCACGATTCTAGATGAAGCCTAAGATCACAGACGTAGCTATAAATATAAATCATAGCTGCCTGCATATTACGATATATATATTAAAAAAAGAGTAACCGCACACGCAGCATACAGGGTGGTAGGGACATCGACGGGCAAACAGAAACCATGAATTCGGCTCAAGATTCTGGACCGTCTAGCGTAAAAATGGTTTACTAAGCTGTTCTCGAGCCGCCAAACCAAGCCAGTTTTCGAAAAGGCTTTAGTGTCGTATCTATACCGTTCGGCAAATTTTACAGAAGACCGAGGAACACAACCAGCAGCTGTGTATGGCATTTTGGAAAACAAGAAACCCTTTGACTCCATCCAAATATGGGTAGTTCTGGCGTATCTGAAACGATGTCCAATTGACTGGCGCTACAAAGAAGTGTTGAGATGTTAGTATGACGCTGCAGCGATGACTGTCCAGATCCAGGATCAGAAAACCAACCCCATCCAACAGCTACAAGGGCTGACACATGGGAATTGATTCACCAAAACTGTTTACCAATGCGTTGCAGGACGTCTTTAAGACGCTGGACTGGACTGTACAGGGTTTCAACGTGAACGGCGAGTACATCTCACACCTTCACTTTGCTGATGGCATCGTTGTTGGCAGGGACGCTGAAACAGTTAGACAAGATGCTGCACAGCCTACATGGAGCCTCTCGGCGGGGTTTGCCTCGGCATGATTTGGATAAGACGAAAGTTATGTATATTCACTCGTCTTGCCGAGTCTAATCCACATCGAGGGGTCACTTCTCAAAGATGTGAAGGAGTATGTTAGTAAAATCTTATTTAAATAATATACAACAGCAAGTTCAAATAAATGGTTACAATTACCTTGGTTTAAAATAAAAAATGGGTGTTCCACAAGGCTCGAAATTGGGTCCTTTCCTCTTTTTAGTGTATTTTAATGACCCATTTGTTAATACATCAACCACAAATGGTGTTATTTGCTGACGATACTTCCTTAATTTTTAAAGTAGATAGATAGCTTCACATTTTGTAGACGTAAATAACTCCCTACTGCTGCTCCAAAATTGGTTCACTGCTAATAATTTAGTACTAAATTGGAAATAAAACTAAGTGCATTCTATTTGCTTTGCCAAATGTCAAGGGTAGTGAAAATAGAATTCGTCGATATAACTGTTTAACTGGGGATCACGCTCTACTCAAGGCTACAATGGGGTCCCCATTTAACATCTCTTGCAGGACGGCTAAGTTTAGCAGCTTACGCTGTCAGAAAAATCCTTCAATTTACTGATGTAAATACCACGAGGCTGGTCTATTTTAGTTACTTTCATAGTATCATGTCTTACGGTATTTTAATTTGGGGACGGGCTGCCGACATCGAGTCTATTTTTATTCTGCAGAAAAGAGAGCAGAGAGACTATTAGTTCATCTTTCATGGCTCTTTAAGTTGTTACAATAAAATACCTCCCCACATACTTTTTAGTTATTTATTTAAAACTTACACACACTATCTTTACAGGATGACCCCAATACAATTGTGGTTTGCAACCATCAATACTTAAACATCTAAACTTTAACAATACAAACACAAAACTCTATTTACAACTGAAGTAAGACTAAAGAATTTAACATTTATGTGAACCTACGTAATAATTATCGAAAAAAAAACAGACTTAACCCTAAATATAAGTTACATAATTCAACAACATTCTTGCGAATTCACTCAGATTGCACGAAAATATGACAATTCTCTCATGCACTTCGTTGAGCACACATATTGTGCGGGTGAGGGGTATTTTTGACAGCAGGTTGGTCTTGGCAGTACACATTGCCAGCAGTAGCGGTCGCCGCCGCCTCCACACGTACCGGTCTTAACCGTACTTCAACTGAATGAGACGAAATTCAAATCCTTTGTACAGGGGGCATATTATAAGTTAGGGGTTAACATTGCTGATAAAAATGCCAGACTCAATTCTGGTCCTGCTCCACACCACAGCTAATTAATTAACATTTGAAGTACTGTGGGAGCTGCTGAAGATTGTACGAATATATTTGCATTGTATAAACTCAATCTTCTTTATATTACATAACATAACATCACGCCTTGTTTTCCCGAAGGGTTGGGCAGAGGTGTACCTATTAGTACACCCACATTTCGCCAGTTATGTTTTCTTAAGTCCCATGTAATAGCCTATTGCGATCAACCGAGCACAAAACCAGACTCCGGGCTGCTACTGAGAAATTCCAGATAGAAAAACCCAATAACACGATGCCCGACCTGGGAATCGAACCCAGGACCTCACGCTCAGCAGCAGCGATTGCGACCACTACACGAACGACCTTCATATTACGAGTATATAAATGCATAGCACAGGTGTGAGTACTTTGTGCTATGGAGATAATATTTACAGGGTAATGTCTTATATTGACTGAATGTGCTCTGGCGCCTGATAGTATGTTATGCTCAATGTCTCGCTGACGGTTGCGCGTGTGTTGGATCCTTTAGCTCCCTTCAAAATGGTTGAGCTGAATGGTGCTGATCCATGCGTCATGTTCGTGAACGGGCGCCGTCAGTTGGGACTGGTCATCTCTTAGCTGCCACGGTTTATTTAAATCATTTATTTTGTTGGATTGTATTTTTTTATGCTTTCCAACAATGAGTACACTATTACATTCAATTTGTATTTTTAAACTTAAGTCTAAGAGCCTCATTACTTATAGTAAAGCACAGCATGCACTACGTTATGCGCAGATAATAACAAAATTAATTAATTAAAACAGTAATACTTAGGTAGTTATAAAAATAGAATAAAGAATTGAAAGCTAAATTGATTACAATCAGTTTGAATAAAATAAAGTAACATAGATTAATATAAATTAAATTAAATTAGATTAGATTTGGTTAGATTTTGGACTAGAGACACCCATTAAATGACTAGCACGACTTTTTTAGAGTAGGTACTGATGAGTGAAAGAGCTCAATATCCACTTCGTGCTCTTGGTATGCAGCATACATCCTTGACAGTGGACAGTTTTGCCTTAGGTTGGTATGACAACTTGGTGTCATGTCCATAGATAATTAGTATGTTACTTTGCCAATCACGATGTTAGTTGGTAAACTCCTAAGGATAGAGGACGGTGGTCTATCTTGGGATGCAGAATAAAGGACACGTCTACAAGAGTGGGTTGTTTTATTGGGTCTTTGATAATCCTTGAATCCCTGGAGCATCACGCTGAATGCTATTCCTAGCTGAACCAAAACACGATAGTTTGGCGACGAGATGGAGGTCAGTAATAAAAGTTTTATCGGAAACTTACCTGTATTCGATAATGACGCTCAAAGTTTTGCAAGCTGGTTAGAGATTTTTGAAGAATACTGTACGCTAAATAGCGTCCCGCTAGAGAATATCAGCAACGTCAGAAAGTCACTATTTCTCTGTCATATTGGAGTCAAACATTATAACGTGTTACACAGTATATGTTTACCAAATAAACCAAGTTCAAAGACGATCATAAAATTGGCAGCAATTTTATCAGAAAAATATGATTCTCCAGGTCTAGAGTCTACAAACAGGTATTTATTCTATAGGAGAATGCAGTCAGAAGCAGAAAGTGGCACGTATGCAATTTTGGCGGCCATGCGGAGAATGCATGCCGGGACCGACTCATTGTTGGAATCCGTAGTGAAAGTATAAGAAAAAAACTGCTATCGATCTCAGAGCTAACCTACGAAAAAGCGAAAACTATATTCCTACAGGAAGAGTCTGTGGTGGAACAAATGAAATACATGTTGGGTACATCAAATATCAACAAAGTCAGGAAGCGTCATGATAATCCAGGTCGTCAAAACCCAAGCAGTCAGAGTCAAATCGTCAAGGTCCACCGAGTCGGAGTCAAAATCGTCAAGGTCCACAGAATCGGGGTCAAAATCGTCAAGGTCTACAGAGTCATAACCGTCGGCATCCAGCATACCATAACCAGTCGAGTTAACAGGGTAATAACGCCAGTCACCAGCCATGCTACCGATGTCGGAGGAACCACAATCCCTCAATGTGTCCAGCTCGTTCATGGAAGTGCTATATATGTCAGCGCTTTGGTCATACGTCAAGGATGTGCAGAAATCGCAATCAAAGTAACACAAACCAAGTAACTGAAGTCGAGTAGGTATCAAGTCCTGTAAGTAAAAGTGTAGACAACGTAGTTAACTTGTTAACAGATTCTTTTAACATAAATAATGTACAGTCAAGTCAATCAGTGTGTAAACTTCAGTTCTACCAACAAACATGTACTTGTATATCTTGTGATATTCCATGTCGCACCTGCGATAAAATAGGGTTACAACTCGAAAAAGTCGAATTTTGCGTTAACGATACAGAAATGCTTAAAATTTTATTTACTATCTTCTCCAATATGGTTACATCTGTAACTCTAAAACTCGCCGCTAGAGAGCTGGAGTTGTAACACCACATGACTTAAGCATTTTGACTCCAGAATGTTCTCAATTAGTGTTATATTTAGTTTTATGAACGGTGGACGTGCGTTTGTTGAGATAAGTTGTGTTATAAATTTAAATATAACAGTGTTTCAGAAAGGTAAAATCTTGTTGCTTACATAAATTTGTCTAATGAACAGTTACAAGTCAAATTATTACAGTTTATTGTTAAAGGATTGTATTAAACTAGTTCATTATTTCTATAATTACGTGATATATTTTGTATTGTAGCAGTATTTTCGAAAGGATTTATTGAAAAATGTGCATGTGTTGTCTGAATATTTCTACTTGTAATCTTGTTTTATTACAACGTTTGGGTATTTACGGATTATTTGTTGGAATAAGATTTATGATTCTAGGGTGTAAATGAAACGTAATGACGCAATTCTGCGTTTAGCCCTTAGTGATAAAGAAAAAATACCCGCCGATGGTCGTCAAAAGATTGGGGGAACAAACCTGCAAGGTAAGATGCCTACTATACTTACCTTACCTACCTGTTTTAACCAGGTAATATTTTTCATTCTAAAAGTTAATAGCTAAGTTATTTTGAATGTTGATCTTATTTAAGTAACTTTATGTAAAACACTTAATTTTATAGTGTTTTTTTTTTCATAATCGAATCTGGGAACCGAGAAACTTTGCGTTGATAAACCCCAATGTTTCCTCGCCAGAGCCAATCAAGATTTCATAGCTGGTCCCGAAACTGAAAGTTACAAAGGTTTTAATTATTTTAATTTTATTTAATATAAAAGTTGACCCGAAGTTGAGTCGTCATTATTATTGTTGATTTAATAATGCATTTACAGATATAACAATAAGTAATTCTGCCGCTAATAATACTGAAGCAATACCATCTACAAGTTCAATCGAAGTTAGAGACCAGGGCTCCCAGCAAATTCGCAACCCTATTATTGATGACTCAACTGATTCTTCTTCAGATACAGAAAGAAAATCTTCCTCAGACTCTTCCAGTTCAACTTCAAATGAGGACAGTGATGATTCGGTGAAAGACCCCGATTTTGAAATGTCGTTCCGTTGAAATGTCTGACGATTCCGAAACTGAAGACAATATTGGTAACCAAGCTAACTTTGAAGCTACATCCGCAGCTATATCTTCAGGGTCAGCTGTCGACGTACTTCCAACGTTGAACTCAAACCCAGATGACACACCAATACCGGACACGAAAAAACGAAGCAGAAAACGTGTAGACAGAATGGCTACAAAATAAATGTAAAATCCTTAGAAATGCCGGATCTGCTTACGTAACACTAAAAACAAAGGTGCAGTAGGATGCTAGAAATATTAAGCCACCGTGTAGCGAACGCTGTCGGTTAAAGTGCAGAGAATTTTTTTCAGAAGTAGATAGACAAGCTGTTTTTAAAGAATTCTGGGAACTTAAAGATAAAGAGATTTTGTCAGCGGGCATATGGCGCCAATAAAACGAAAATATAGATACACGACTACTCAAAAAGGAAGACAATTAAATAATGCATTTTACTTGACCAACATGGGGTGTCAAATCCAAATCTGCAAGACATTCTTCATGAATACAATAGACATCAATAACAGAGTAATACAGACTGTTGTCAAGAAGAGGACATTTGCTGATTCCATTGAAGAGGAGAAGAGGGGCAAACATCACAGTCATCACAAACTGCCTGATTGTGTTAAGGAATCCGTTCGCAAACACATAAATTCAATCCCCCGCATGGAGAGCCATTATTTGCGACAGCAAACTGAAAGAGAGTTCATCGAGGGTGGAAAAACAATAGCTGATCTTCATCGTGAGTATGTAGAAGAATGTGAGCGCAATAGTGAACCTCACAGCAATTATGTCATGTATGCCAACATTTTAACATAGAGTTCAATTTTAGGTTGTTTTGTGCCGAAAAAGGATCGCTGTGAGCTGTGTGTTGCTTATGAAAATGCAGAGGACAAATTACTTCTTCAAGAGAAGTATAATCAACACTATAAGGAAAAGCTATTGTGAAGACAGGAAAAACAGTGCGACAAAGACCACGCTTCTGAAACAAATATAATAGCGGTTTATGATCTTCAAGCTGTTCTGCCAGTTCCAAAAGGTGACGTCTCAGTTTTTTACTACAAAAGTAAATTGAACTGCTTTAACTTTACGGTGTCCGACCTTGCAACAAAAAAAAACTGAATCTTACTTCTGGCACGAGGGCACAGGAAATCGTGGTTCAGATGAAATTGGAAGTTGTATCCTACAGTTCATAGAAAAAAGATTGTCTCAAATCAGTGATGGTTCTGCCATTGATATAACTTTTTATTCGGACAACTGCAGAGGACAAAACAAAAACAAGTTTATAATGGCTCTATACGCCTATTGCGTTCTCAAATACGATAAACTGAAATCTATAACACACAAATTTTTGGTGACGGGACATACTCAAAATGAAGGCGACTCGGTTCATTCGGTAATTGAGAAATGCATTAAAAGAAGTTAAAAATCGGGTCAATTTACGTGCCTTCTCAATTGCACAAATTATAAAAACAGCCAAAAAAACTGGATCCCCATACTCGGTGAATGAGTTATCCTATAGTGACTTTATATCCCTGAAGAATTTACATGCAGAACTACGCTTCGGTACGGGTAACATGAAATTGAAAGACGTCAGAGTCATTAAATTCATTAAAGAAACACCTACTGTTCTTTATTACAAGAACTCTTATGAAGACGAAGGATTTTCGGAATCTAAAATATGGCGAACACACCCTGAGATTCTGCCTGGACTAAAGCCTGCTTACGTCAGACAGCTCTCAATAAGCGAGAGGAAGAAAGCTGATTTGATGAGTTTGATTAATAGTAATCATATACCACGGTTCTATGCGCCTTTTTACAACCAATTGTAATCTAATATTGAATTACCGAATACTAATCCCTAATTTTTTTATATAATTATACACCCTAATTATGAGACGACTGTAACTTAGACTTTATCTGTGATTTTGATTTTATGGTGATGATTATATAGGAACTATAATCATCACCATAAAATCGTAGTTTTTAAACATTATTTCATCAAGGAGAACACTAAACAGATATTATTTAAGCGTAGCTTAATTAAAGACTACCTAAACTTGTATTGTAAAGTGATTCGTTGAAATTGTGATGGCTAGAATTGTTTATATTTTTTTGGTATTAGAATTTTTGAACGATTTTGTTAAAGTTTTTTGTTCTACAGCTGTATGAATACTTATTAAGTTAAAAATAGTTTAAAGAACTGCCTGATTTTATTATAATAAGAATTGTTACATTTGTCATATTGTATTTTAGTTCGAATAGTTATCTAAAATACTGCTACAATTGGGAATTTTCAGGTTTGTTTTCAGGAAAATTTAAAAACAGCGTATGCCATTAAAACGTATGTTTTGTAAGCATTACAAGTATATATTATTTGTATCACATAATAATAATAGTTTAAGAATAAAGACTGATTAAAAAACACGCGAGTTTATTTTCGCTTTTCTGAAAATCCAGGTTTTTCGACTTGTAACCCTATTTTATCGGAGGTGCGATGTCATCCTAATTGTGAATTTTGTACAAATATTAAATTAGTAAACATCAATAGTGTCTCGCCTAAGCCACAAATTATTAGAGTCAATGTTGAAGGATCATTATTAGGAATGGAAATTGATACAGGTGCAGCAATTTCGTTGATTCCTTATCAGTGTTATTTAAATGTGTTTAATAGTCATGCCTTAATTCCATGTGGTATAAAGTTAAATACTGTGTCAGGTCCTGTTAAAGTAGCTGGTATAATTAAAGTTAAAGTGTCTTTTAGTGAGTCAGTGGTGCCGATTCTCTTGTTACAAATGCCTCTAAACTAGACAAAAAATCACTAACATTTGGTTAAATCCTGTCAAACGACGATTTCCCTTTCTGAAAGTGACACAACTTAACTATATTTTGTTTTACAGCACAAGATGGCACTGAGTTACTAGTTTAGTGAAAATGGCAGTTTTGCTATTTGGAATTTGACGTTTTTAACCTAAAATTTTGATTGTCTAACTAAATCTGAACATGAATCTAACTATTTTTAACGCAATTAAGAAGGTGTGGATTAAATTAGTTGTCGTGAACTAAAATTCACACCAACACCTCGACTTCAGACTTGCAAAAATAGTACTGTATCTTTTTTTTCTTTTGCGTATATCTCGAAAACGGAGTGTCCTATCTCAAAAATAATGAAAATTTCTGTCCCCTTTAGGAAACCCTAAAGCTGAACATGTAGGTATTTTTTTTCCATTCAAAAAGTAAAAACTTCCTTAAAATACACGTCGGGGCTGCCCCTCATTCGCGCCTCCGGCTCACAAACACGTTGCGAAGCCAAAAGTTTTTTTTTTGTTTTTAATGTTCCCCACACTAGGAATTACTCCTGTATCGTGGGTGCGTTCACAAACATGAAAACTCACATACACAAGACATCCAGACCCGGAACAACTATTTGTAGGTCACACAAATATATGTTCCGTACAAGAGAATCGGCACCATTGTCGCCCAAGTTGTTGCCACTCGTTGTAACAGCAGATAAAAAGTCCTTTATACTTTTGTTTGGGCGTGATTGGTTAGATATTTTAAACCCAGAGTGGAGAAATAATATTTTGTCAAGTAGTGTTAACAACAGGGAATAATATATGTATAGTCTATTCTGCCAGCAGGGAAGTCAAATAGTGAGTCTAATGTTGTGCAACAATTTATGAAAACTTATCCAAAGGTGTTCAGTAAAAATGTTGATTCACACATAGTAGGTTTTGAAGCCAAATTAGTTTTGAAAGAAAATAGTACTTCGGTGTTTTTGAAACCTTACCCATTACCTTATATTATTGTTCAAGTAGTCAGTGATAATTTAGATAGGTCGGAAAAAGATGGGAAGATTTATAAAATCAATTATTCAGAGTGGACATCACCATTAGTACCAGTGAAAAAAGTCAATGGAGATTATAGAATTTGTGTTGATTTTAAGCGTTCAATGAATTCAAATATTAAAGTTGACTCTTATCCGCTTCCCAAGCCGGAAGATGTGTTTGCTGCAATGTCAGGTGGTGAACTATTTGTTGTTTTAGATTTATCTGATGCATATACACAGCTATTGGTAGATGAGCAGAGTCAAGAATTGTTAACAGTCAATACACACAAAGAGTTATACAGGTACAAACGATTAATATACTCGTATGGTATAGCATCAGCTCCAGCAATATTCCAAAAAGTAATGGATCAATTATTGTCCGACATGCCTAATACTGCGTGGTATATTGATGTTATTTTAATAAAAGGGAAGGATTGTGCAGATTGTTACAATACTTTTGTCAAAGTTTTAGAAAAATTAAAAAACATAATGTCAGAGTTAATGATGAAAAGTGTAAATGGTTTTCAAAGTCTGTAGAGTACTTAAGTCATATCATTTCAAAGGAAGGTAGGAAGCCTAGTCCATCCTTAGTAGAAGCTATTGTCAATGCAAAGTGTTCAAAAAATATCAAAGAGTTAAGAATGTTAAGATCATATTTAGGTATTTTAAATTTCTATCAAAATTTCATAGGGAATTTAAGTACATTAGTTAAACCATTGCGTCGTTTAACAGAAAATAATGTTAAATAGGTTTGGACTCCTGAATGTCAATCTGCTTTCACCTTAAGTAAACAAATGTTACTTAGTAGTGATGTTTTAGTCATTATAATCCGTCCTTACCTTTAGTAGTATATGCTGATGCAAGTCCAGTAGGTTTAGGCGCAGTGTTGTGTCATTTTATTAATATTAATGGTAAATCTGTAGAAAAGCCAATAGCTTATGCCATGATCAACAGTCATGATCATTAACTAAAGTCCAGTGTAACTACTCTCAGTTAAATAGAGAATGCATCAGGAGTTGTATATGCCGTCACTAAATTGCACAAATATTTATGGGGTCGTCGTTTCACCCTTATAATAGATAATGCTCCAATTAAATATATCTTGCATCCTAGTAAAGGAACACCAACGTTAGCAGCTCAACGCTTGCAACATTGGGCATTAATTCTTGAAAGTTATGATTATAACATAGAACATAGAAAAAGTGAGTTTTTACAGCCAGCAGATGCCTTGTCTAGACTACCAATTAATAAAATTGTGTTAGATGTCAATAGCATTTTCAAGTGACTTATCAATGAATATGTTTGATATTGCAAAACAAACTTTGGAAGATCCAGTTTAAGTTAAAGTTATCAAGCGCACTAAAGAGGGATGGCCTCACCATTGTAAAGATTCTGAAATTAGTCCTTATTTCAGGATAAGAAGCTTTATTTCAATTAATGAAGAATATCCAATGTTTGGTTCAAGACAAATTGCACCACAAAGATGTCAAGAACATTGTTCTATTGTTAATTTTAAGCATTGTAATGAAATATTGCCATGGCCTAGAACTTCTATGCCATTTGAAAGAGTTCATATTGATTTCTTTGAATTTAAGAAACAACATTTCTTAATATATTGTGATACTTATTCTAAATGGTTAGATATTAAACACATGTCAAAGTCTTGTAATGCACAGAGTGTGTTGGAAGAGTTGTGTGGAATATTTTAATTTGTTGGATAACCAATTGAAATTGTTTCAGATAATGGTCCGCCATTTGATTCATATACTTTTATTAATTTTTGTACTAAATTCAATATTAAAGTCACAAAAAGTCCTCCTTATCATCCGGAAAGTAATGGTTTTGCTGAAAGGAATGTTCAAATAGCTAAGAAAGCATTAAGTAAACTTGTTTTAGATAAAAACGATTCTGAATCTTAAGTCAGAAGATTAATATGTTTTTCTAAATTATATGAACACTCAGACTACAACTGAAAGTCCTTATTCATTGTTATTTTTATATCAGCAAAGAACTTTATTGTCAATGTTAAATCCTTATTTTAATCCTAAGTCGATTAAGAAATATCATAGTTCTCATCCACCCACCAGCTAAGAGGATGTCATGTCCATAGATAATTAGTATGTTACTTTGCAAGCACTATGTCAATTGGTACACCCCTTTTTTTTTTTTTTTTTTTTTGGGTGGGAAATCATCAAATGACTTCTCCCGCTCTGGGTGGAGCGGGAGGGCGTGTCAGACTTTTACTGACTAAAACCCACCCGTGTTCCTTCAGTTGCCTGTGCCAGGGCCACGGTTTTCTCTGTGGAATAACCCGCGACCCTGAGGCGTCGGCCCTATCGGACCCCGTCATTTTGTGCTGACATCTCTTTGAGGCGCGCGTGGAACACAACGCGCCGTCGACCCGGGCCTGGTCCTTACCGGACGGCGAGCTACCCATGGCTCGCCGTCCGCAAGCCCGCGCCTACGGTGGCCGGGAATCTGCTTGCGATTCCCGACGCCCAGGGCGTCTCCTGCGGCGACTAGGGGCGTGAGGGCGCAAGGCTCTCTCCCTCACGCGCTCCGCCTCCTCCTTTGCGAGCATTACTGCTTCGCAGAAGGAGGTGACGGCTTTCCATTCCCTCTCGCTCCGTACCATGGCCTGGACCAGGGCCGGACGCGAGAGATCGCCGCCGCCAATCGCCTCCGCGAGGACACTGCGGTGCTCCGCCCAAGCTGGGCATACCTCCACCGTATGCTCCACCGTGTCCTCCGGGCGATCCACACAATGGTGACACCCGGGCGTTTCCTCCCGCCTTATGCGAAACAGGAACCTCCCGAAACAACCGTGTCCGGTGAGGACCTGTGTCAGGCGGAAGGTGAGGACGCCGTGGCGCCTCTCCAACCACTCCTCAAAGAGGGGACTTACCGCCGCTATTGTGGCGTGCCCAGCACTGGGTTGCGACAATCGCACCCTCCATGTCGCCATGAGCCCGCCGGAGCTCGGCCCGCTGTAAATTGGTACACCCCTAAGGATAGAGGAGGGTGGTCGCTAAATCAACCTGGATACGCGCATCAACCGCCTCCACAATGCTTTCAACACATGTCACCAAATTGGTAGCTGTCGATTTCCCCTTCATAAATCCACATTGGCTATCTGTAATTAGCTGTGATAAATGTCTAGCTAGCACAGGGCGTATGAGGGCTTCAAATACCTTCGCAAGTATGGATGGAATGGCGATGGGCCTGTAATTTCTCACATCGGTTTTTTTTTAATAGGCACAATTTTGATTGCTTTCCAAATGGTCGGAAAAGTACCACGAGGCCCAGAATGATTAAATTGATGCTTAATGGTAATGAAAGAACATCTGCCAGCTACTTTAAGAGCAAAGCAGGTATATTGTCGGGACCAGCCCCTTTGTGAACGTCAATTTTTTAAATTCTTTGCGGATCTGATCTTCTGATATTGTTATCTGGCCTAACGTGCTATTGCTTATGCAGCTTTCCATGTCACTATTGCCTGCATGCACACCATTCCCACGACCGGAGAAAAATGTGATGCGAAATAATTATATTTCAGAGATGTTTACAACATCTGTCATAGAACTGGGGTAGTAAATGGTGCCACCTCGCTTAATTTTTAAGTAACTCTAGTAATATTTTGAGTTTGAAGTAATTTTAGCTTCTATATTCGCAATGCGAGCAATATTACAAGACGTAGCCATACGGTCACATCTTTACCTAAGCAAATCCAATGCAATAATGTCTAAAGGATTATTGTACTTTTTAACTCTAAGTCGAAGGCGGTTCTATGCGTTTAATCTTTTAATGAGCTGTCTAGAGAACCTGTACGGATATTTCGTAACTTTTATTGGTACTTGTGGAATGTTGCGCCCAATTAACTTATACTGTTTATTATACAAAAAAGTCCACCATCTGATCTATAGTCATGCAAGGATCTAGCTCTTAAGACCAATTGACCTGCTCCAGTACTGTATTAATTGCCACGTAATCTGTCTTAAAATAGTTTAATTTAGTTCTATTATTACTATTTTGTGGCTTTTTAAAATGGGTAAACTAGAGCTCATACAGTACAGGTGCATGGTGCGAATCTATTTTCGAAAGTACATCTACTGGTGCATTTATTATAACAAGATCCATGTTGGTCAGGACTAAATCAAGAATTCGGTTATTTTGATTACATAAATAATTACATTGTCTTAAGTTGTTAAGCAAGATTAAATCCCAAAGAGTCCGTTTACAAATATTTTGAGGAGCTCTCTCTCATAACGTCGCCACATGTTCCAAGCCAGTTAATAGTTTTCATATTAAATTCACCAATAATCAAGCATTCATTGGCATGTTTCAAGACATTGTTTGTATTATCAACAAAATGCTCAAATACTCTGGGCTGTATTGGCGACTGCAAGTATACTGTATTAAGATAAATTACCCTAGCTTTCTTACCTCCCCCAAGTGTCAACTTGACCCAGAGATCATCGCAAGAACTTTTGAGCATTGTTTTTATTTATTTGTTGCTGCACTCTGCACGCTCTTAACGTATACGGTTTTTGTGCATCGTTCTCACCTATAGGGTCAACATTAATGATGTAACTAATATATTTGTAAGCCAATACTTTTTTTTAAGAGTGTCCATGGAGTTTCTTGCTCGTTCTTCTCCATAGGTACCTACTACGCTTTGGAATGGGCACCTAGCTTCATTCACATTCAAAAGTGCCTGTAAATGATAATTGAAATACATTATTTGAGTTTGAGTTTATGTCTACCTAGGGCAATTCATCCAGCTCGGACACAACTTTGGGAAAGAAGTCGACAGCAAGATCCGGTTGGGTTGAACAACATTACGGAATACGTCTTCGCCTTTTCCGCAATGTTCGAAGATAAAAGTCTTTAACCATACGTCCTGCCCGTTAAGGCATACGCCGAAACGTGGAGTGACAGGTAAGCTGGTCCACAAATTCAAGGTTGCCCAGCGCGCTATAGAGCGAGCTATGCTCGGAGTTTCTCTGAAGGATAAAATCTGGAATGAAGTTATCCGAAAAGGAAGTTTATTTGGTGGGCTGGCTGTTTGTCGAAGCACCGATGGCTGGTGGAGCAAACGAGTCCTAGATTGGAGACCGCGTATCGGCAAGCTTATTGTGGGACGCCCCTCAGCTAGATGGACCGACGACATTAAGAAGGTGGCTGGGAGAGATGCGGAAGGCGGATGACAGGCTATTGTGGCGCAGCCTGGAAGAGGCTTATGTCCAGGCTGCGAAAGGCTGAGTGAAAAATCCTTCTTCATCATCTTCCTGCATTTTCTATGAACCAAACTACAATAAGGCCGCACCGAATTAAAAAAAAAAATTGCTTTACGCTGTTTCCCGTTGCGGATGGGCTATTTAAATTTTCTACCATCCATGAAGTTGCTGCTTTCGAAAATTTTCCCTGTATAATGGAAAACGTTATCAAAGTTTTTATGAAAGCAGTTCAGTTTTGCTGCAATTTTCATGAATGATCGTTCCAACTGTATCCGTTTTAATAATCGACCATTTTAGTCTTGCAGCATAAGTTTTGAAGTGAACATTATAGCTCACATTGAAACTGCAGCCGCTAAGAATATAACGCAATGATGAGCATCAAACTTACTTATGTCAAGCTGCCCAGTTTAATTGTTCCTGCCTGTCCATTGGTGAAAAAAATACAATATTTATGTGTTATAGAAAAGAAAAAGAAGAAGTGCAGAAAGTGAAATTGGAGAAGTTGAGAGCTAGAAACGCAATAACCATAAGCATTCCACTAATCTCGATCAAACTTGCTAAATCCACAACACACTTCCTCTCACAGAGAGGTGGCCTGTGTCTGTGGGAACGCTTTACAGGGACAAAAAGTATTATATTCTTTGTTCGAACCCAGGTCATGGTCTATCCGTGTGCTGTTTTATCGAAATGCGTCGCGGCGTGAAAAGGTGTTAGAAAAAGTTACTTTTGCATTGGTACTAATATTGTAGTGTGGATTATGCATTTACAGTTCAGTTGGCTTCGTACAAATAGGCTTGCTCAGCATGTCGATTCTGTAAAAATCTCACAGTGAAGACTAGTGTGGAGTGAGCTGTCAGTGTCATCCCGTCTCGGTCAATCCCTAGAATCAGTGGCACTAACAGCTCACTCCACGCTCACTTCAACTAAGTTTTCACGGTGAGATGATAACAGAATAGCACTACTGCTCCGTTAACTCACTTCAAAATGCTGTCATTTTAATGACAGCTGCCTAGGAAACCAATTTTAAAGGTTTATGGCAAACGTTAAAAAAGGTTCTTTAGAACTAAATAGGTGGAGGTTGCAACACAGCAATGTTTGCGGAAAAGCCAAAACAATGGATCGTAATATCAAAGTAGTGGAAAATAATAATAGATACAGTCGAACGCATGTAAGTGGTAACTTTTGACTAAGACCTGACCTAGTGTAGTACAGAGTTTGAATAGCTCGGAGCTATATCGCGGCGCCCCTGTAAGGGGGCGTTGCGTGCGGTGCCGGGGCTTCACCCCCCGACCGCGGAAGCCATACGGCGACCCGTAAATACGGGCCTCTCATTTGGCCTGCTTCAATGGCAGTGGATTTTCGGGCGCGCGCGGGCAACGCGCGCCCGTGTGAGTGATTGCTATTTTGTTTCTGTAGGAGCGCCGCGACGCTAATAGTGAAGCGCCGCTTTCTTCACGACATCTCGGCGGTCTGTCGCCGCCAGGTGAGACCCCTAGTTACCTAGGGGAGGCCCGGCGACAACGACCAGCGACGAAGATGCCGACTCGACGCGCCTACAGAGTAGGTGAGTGATCCCCGCCCGTCCAGCTCACAGAGCTAGCCGTTCACTGTCCGGGCTAAGGAACCGTCATGTGTGTGTGAACGGTATTGTGTCTGTGTGACACCGTTCAATGTTTGCGTGACTCGCAGCCCGCGCCGCGTGCACACGCGTGAGTTTGGGTGCCTGTATAGACATGTTTGTCTGTCTTCATCTACGTAACGTGCCTATATTAACCTAGAAGACGTTACGCAAAGGGTGTGTGTGTTGTGAGTGTGGAGTCTTTTTGTCACAGATAAGTCGCGTGTAACTTGGCTGCGGCTTATCTGGAAGTCAGTCCGGGTTTCAAGTGACATCTTCATGTCCCGAGGGAGGTGGCGGAGGGGGGGGGCGGCCTTCAGCCAGAAGGCCGCCGGCGTCCCATTTTGGGCCGCCCTGGGTGACCTAGCCGTGGTACATAGTCAGTAGTGCGGCCAGGCCATCCAGGATGACCAACTCGACATCCTGTCCCTGCCTGATGGCCTTAATCAGATCCATCAGCAATCCAATGGCACAGGTTGTGAAATCCGATTTTTTGGTGGCTGTTTTTGCGTCGGTAGCGCCGCCACTGGTTTCTTTTTGGAACTTTTGTTTGTGTGGTTCCTTTGTTATCCGCGGCGCCGTGGCGGCGCTAGCGGTAGGTTCTTGTTTTTTCACAACCTGTGCCCCGTTTGGGACAGGGGTGGCTGTGAGGTTTTCTTGGGTCGCCTGGGGAGGGTCGGGTTTCTTTCCCTTGCCCTTTCCCCCGCGTCTCTTATTTTTCCTCCGCCCAGAGGAGGTAGCTTGTCTGTCCGAGGGCCCGTTGGCCGCCGCCATAAGCGTCTTGGGCCTCTTGTGGCATCTCTTGTGGCCTCTCAAAGGCCACTTTGGGCCGGCGTGATGTGGCCGTTATGGCGGCGGTGCCCGCCCGCTTGTTCCGGATCTCCTTTTGGAACACCGGGCACTTGATGTTGCACGCCGGGTGCGGGCCACCGCAGTTTACGCAGGTGGCCGGCTCTTCCCGCGGGCGCGGGCAGTCTCTCGCCGCGTGCTCCCCTCCACACGCACGCAGGCGAGCGGGCGGTGACACTGATGCGAGCTGTGTCTGAACAGTTGGCATCGGTGGCACTGGGCGGATCCTCGTTTTCCGCGCCAGGCCTCTATCTTGACACCACGCATCAACATGAATGTCGTGGTATCGTAAATGGCCCGGACGTCCGGAGTCTTCTTTAGAATCACGTGGAATACGCAACCGGGTAGTCCTTGTGCAGCCTTAATATGGCGTACGTACTCCGGCTGGTATCCCAGCGTTTTGAGCTCCTCCTCTATCTCCTTCGGGTCCGTATCCGCCGGTAGTCCCCGAATGGCGATCTTCAGGCTCTTCTCTGCCGGTAGGGAGTAGGCGAACCAGCTGACGCCGCTGTCCTTCTCTAAGCCAGTCAGGTATCGCTGGACCAGCCTATATTCCTCCTCGCTGTCTGGGGTGAAGCGGACTCCACCCCCGTATGGACGAGCGTTAGGAGGCCGGCCCAGTTTCTCCCTGATGGCCCGGAAATGGGCGGCCCAGTTTGGCAGCTTCTCAACTACCAGCGGCGGGTACCTGGGCTTCTTTTGCCCCGGCTTATGTTGCCACGTTCTTGTCGCGGCGCCGGGGGGTGCATCGGGGATGTTGGCAGCGGTAGCGGGGGCGGGGGGTGGCCTAACCGCCGCGGTGGCGGCGATGGTGACGCAGGTGGCGGGGGGGGTGAGCGGCGCGCCGCGTCGGCAAAAGTAGGCGACGCTGGCGGGTCCGGACTCCGCGGCGCGCTTTCGCGCGGTGGCCGCGGCGAGTCGGGGCAGAGCCGCTTCCCCTCCTCCGCTGCGGTCTCACTCGAGCTCCTGCGTCGGCGTAGTCTTTGGCCTCTGGGTTCGAGCCGGGACTCGAAACAGGCACGCGCACAGCCATTGCCGGTCGAGCCCGCGGATGCCAGCGACATGTTCGATCCTATGGACGAACACGGCGACATAACCGCGGGCGAGTCGTAGGCTGATGCACGAGGAGGCGCCGGTGAGTCGGGCGTGTATGTGGCACTAGTCACTGACCTTGCTGTTGTCTTGGTGGTGGCGGAATTTTGTGCTGGCCGCTCTCGCTCAGCCATTGCCGGTCCCGCCAGCGAGAAGCGGGCGCCGGTCACGGCGGTGCGCGGAGCTGGCGCAGCTTTGTCATCGATCGGTCACAGTAGCCACTGCGGCAGGCGCGGGCGGAGTCGCGAATCGCGGCGGCGCGGCGGTGCGTGCGGAGGGCGCGCGGGGGGGCGCGGGCGGTGTGCGGGGGCGCGCGGGGTAGTCGCGCGGCGTGGCGGGGCGCGCGGCGTAAGCGGCGGTGTACGCGGCGGCATACGCAGCGCAGCGCACGGGCGCGGGTGCGGGAGCAAGCGCGCCCGTGACTAGGGTTAGACTGGGGTTAGCGGCAGGCCCCGGGGCCTGGCTGGGTACCGGGCGGAACGCGGCGGGGCGGATCGCTACCGCGTGCGGTCGGCTCGACGACGGCGTGGGCGCAGCGCGCGCAGGCGCCAGTGACGTCGGTGGGCCGGCAGCAGCAGCGGCGCTCGATCCCCCTCCTCTTCCCTCTTCCTTTTTCTTCCTCTTCTTGTCCTTCTTCGTCTTCTCTTCGCTTCTTGTGGAGCCGGCCGGCGGTGCACAGGACGACGCAACACCGATGATCGGCATCGACGACGTCCTATCCAGCGCCGGGCGGGACTCCGGTGAGCCGGCATCGCAGCCCAACGAGCCGCGCGTGCCGGGCTTCGGCATCGCAGGGGTGTGGTCTTCGCGACCGCGTCGGTACAAAAAAATCGGGTAGTCAAATAATTATAAATTGACGGTCCGCGCGGAACAAACTTAACGGAATGGAATATTCCGTAGGAGAAGCTTGCGTGACGACCACAAGCCAATCCAGAGTTTGAATAGAATACGAGACCAGTTTATTTATACCTTTTTTTTTTTGGGTGGGAAATCATCTAATGACTTCTCCCGCTCATGGTGGAGCGGGAGGGCGTGTCAGACTTTTACTGACTAAAACCCACCCGTGTTCCTTCAGTTGCCTGTGCCAGGGCCACGGTTTTCTCTTTAGAATAACCCGTGACCCTGAGGCGTCGGCTCTATCGTACCCCGTCACTTGCGTGCTGACATCTCTTTGAGGTGCGCGTGGAACACAAGAACACAACGCGACGTCGACCTGGGCCTGGTCCTTACCGGACGGGGAGCTACCCATGGCTCGCCGTCCGCAAGCCCGCGCCTACGGTGGCCGGGAATCTGCTTGCGATTCCCGACGCCCAGGGCGTCTCCTGCGGCGACTAGGGGCGTGAGGGCGCAAGGCTCTCTCCCTCACGCGCTCCGCCTCCTCCTTTGCGAGCATTACTGCTTCGCAGAAGGAGGTGACGGCTTTCCATTCCCTCTCGCTCCGTACCATGGCCTGGCCGGACGCGAGAGATCGCCGCCGCCAATCGCCTCCGCGAAGACACTGCGGTGCTGCGCCCAAGCTGGGCATACCTCCACCGTATGCTCCACCGTGTCCTCCGGGCGATCCACACAATGGTGACACCCGGGCGTTTCCTCCCGCCTTATGCGAAACAGGAACCTCCCGAAACAACCGTGTCCGGTGAGGACCTGTGTCAGGCGGAAGGAGAGGACGCCGTGGCGCCTCTCCAACCACTCCTCAAAGAGGGGACTTACCGCCGCTATTGTGGCGTGCCCAGCACTGGGTTGCGACAATCGCACCCTCCATGTCGCCAAGTTTATTTATACCTGAGAACTAGATTTCATTCAAATGACATGAGGTCGGATGGACCCAATTAAATGAGTCATATATTTTTAATTAGTGTACGAGCAGCAATTCCATATGTTTTTTGTTATTAAATAAGAACTAAGCAGTTAAAAACATTTTCGAAATAGAATCTTTTAAGTTTATCTTTGAAAAGTTTTTATTGCATGACGTGCAGCTCGTATGACACCGTCTTGGGAACAAATGACAGGTTTTTTTGTTGTTTTTATTGTTATGTAAAAACTTATCCTTTTTAGGGTTCCGTACCTCAAAATGAAACCCTTATAGGTGCACTTCATTATCCATCTGTCTATCAGTCTGTCAAGACCCTTTTTCTCAGAAACGCATTGAGGTATCAAGTTGAAATTAATACTAAATACGTAGGTCTACAGTCTATTGAAGCAATAATATTCGGCGATAAATGCGACATATTTTGGTACACGCAAATAAATCAAAACACAAACTTACATTTGAAGAATTGACCGTGACGTATATCGATGTATGGAAGAAGACGTTTTTCAAAAACAATGTTAAGTTCGTTCTTGTAATAACTTTATCCCAACTACGCAACCCTTTATTGTGCGTGATCCGACACGCACAATAAAGACACACTTTACACACACACACACACACACACACATTGACAAGTTATGTTTTTCACGCGTATTTTTAAACCTGCGCGTATGTTTGACACTTTATACCCTAAGCATCCTAACGTTTTGATGGATTTTAATAAATTTGTGTCTATCGATACGTTTGGGTCGCGCGGTGGTTATAGCCTGGGTTTTGCTTTTATAAAATCAAAATGGCGTGCTGTAGACATCCATTTCCAAAATCGTTTTTGTTTTAGTTAAAATACAGGGCGTAGGAGACGATTCCAAAAATATAACACACTAAAAGGGAAAAATCTCGACTGAAATTCAAAACAAGAAGTTCAAAACAAGTTTACTTTCAAGCAGTCTGATGCAGTTTGTGGCATCAAATCAGAGATTGAACTAAAAGCTTTTTGCTTCGCCGTAGTCGTTTAATAACTGCCGAGCGTGTTTTGAATTTTTTAGTTGCATTTAGGTTTTCTGTTTTTTGTTCTCCCATGGCAACTAGCACCAACTTACTGGCTAACTGCCTGTGAATGGTTTGATTGAAATAAATGCTTTGAATTTTGAGTTTGAGCTTATTTTTTGAGTTCTAGACAATTTATGTGGTAACGGTCCCGACTTACGAGTTGTAGGTCGTGAGTTCGAACCCAAGCAGGCGCTTTACTTTGTGTAAATAATTTAATCACCACTGCTCTCAAAACGGTGAAGGAAAACATCGTGAGGAAACCGGCATGTCCTAGAACCAAAAATTCGAAGACATGTGACATCTACCAACCCGCACTGAGCCCGCGTGGTGGATTACGGCTCACTACCTCTCATAGAGAGGAGGCCTGTGTCCCAGCAGTGGGAACGTTATAGGCTGATTATGCTTATGCTATGTGGTAACAATTGATACGATGACAGATATTGGCCCGGCGTAACTCCTGAAAATCACCATTAAACAAAGAGAACGATTGCGACAATATGTACAAAAGTGAGCAATCATAGATTTCTTAACTTGTGATAAGTACACTATCCTATCTTAAACTAAATCAATTAACTCGCCAATCACAGTCCACTGCTGAACATAGGCCTCACCCAAGTTGCACTACGAAATGATTTAAAAATACTTATTTTTCTAAATACTACAACTGTTATTAATGTGGGTTTTTACAATGACGAACGCGGAATTGAAAAAAAAACTGGCAAGTTTGAATTGTATTCACGCACTAAGGGTTTCGTACCGTACTACCACACAAGGACAATACAAATACTGATTCTTATTTTTGGTTGATACTTAAAGAGTTTACACTAAACTTGGTAGTTTGACGCCTATTCATGTTGTATAATTGACACCAATGACGTATTATTGAAAACACCTGATATGAAGGGGATGACGGAGGCTGTGTTCGAGTTAGCCCGTCAAAACCAAAACTACCCGAGTAACCCAATTCCCGAGCTCGCTACGCTCGCTCTTGCAATAAATGTGTACCTTCAGAGGCAAGAAAATAATTAAGTCAAGATTTTGCGTTCCTGCTGATCTATTCTGTAAAAACCTTACCGTGAAAACTTGGGAGAAGTGAGCGTCGAATGAGCTGTCAGTGCACCTGATACTAAGGATTCACCAAGCACGGATGACAAATACAGCTCACTCCACGGAAGTCTTCACGGTGAGATTTTTACATAATCGACATGCTAGATATTGACACTGTTGACTGCTTACTTTAAGCTTATTCACCTACATTTTAATGGTGAGATTTTTACAGAATAGATCGGCAGGAACGCAAAATGTTGACTTAATAATTTTCTTCGAGGTTTTGACCACTTCAAACTTTTACCGTCATATTCATAATAAATTCGCTTATTAAATCTATTTTTAACTATTAAACTGTTTTGTCCCTTTCTGTCAAACTTCATTTTAACTTATTATTTTTTTTTTCAATGATACCGGCTACGCATATTCTAAAAAAAAAACAACTACCTAGTATTTTAAAGATAGGGACCCGTTCGCAACCTTTGGGTACGGAACGCTAATTATGAAGCCAAATCTAAAACTATTCCTAATTTATTCAAAGACGTCAAATGATAATAATTTACCTACCTCATTTAATTCAAGGATATGTTTAAAACAGCAATAAGTATATAAAGACTTGCCAAATTAAAGATCGCATTATTCACTCAAGAATTTACGGTGAGTATCTACCTATCTACCGAATATTAATTTATATATTTTTTAGTATTTTGAAAGTATCATTTTGAAGTTCAATGTCTAAAACAATAAGCCATGGTGTGTATTTTATTCGAAATATAACTTTCTTTACTTGTTTCGTTACCACTTACAACTGTATCCTTTGCTTTTATCCGGCTGCACGCGTAGCATGACCACGTTAGAAACGAGTTTTGTCGATAAAAGAATAGACAAAATGACAGATGAACAAAACTAAATATATTATTTTGTCTATTCATCCGTCGACAAAACCCGGTAATGCTAGAAAGAAAGAAATGAAACTTTCTTTTCTTTCTTTCTTTTGTTATTTCTATTCGTCTGTCGACAAAACCCGGTAATGCTACGCGTGCTTGAGGCACAGACTAGATTAGGGTATGGAAGATACGGATCCCGACACTATATCCTTTAGACAGGTAAAATGGGGCATTTGGATTCGTAACTTTCAACTTGCATCATGTAAAGCAAAGTTACATGATGCAAGTTTAAAGTTACTAGTACTGAAAATACACAAACTTGCGCACACTTGCAAGATTTCTGATATCGTAGAGTAGACCAAAATTATTGTTTTTCGTAAACCCTTGCTATGTTTATAAATTAATAATAGAATCCAGATTATATTACTACTTCTTTGAACGTTTCGTTGGCATGTGCCATTGCTTACAAGCCCAGTATACCACACGCACGAGATGGTGCTTTCGCCAGCGTTCCATGTTCTGTTTATTCATCAGTCATGAGTCAGTGCCAGCATCAGTTCTTTTTGGGTAAACACCCAAGAAGAATTTTATGGTGAAACCGACTGCCTGTATACCAATTAGCAGCTGCTTTGAAAATAAACTTTTCAATTAGCTGCCAATATTCGTTTTACTTTTGTGCTAGTCAGCACACTCACAAGATAAGCAATCTTGTGAGTGTGCTGACTAGCACAAAATTATTTTTGCTTTAAACATCTTGTTCGGCTGGTATGTTTTAGTGCATGCAAGACAAGAAGTGAGATCCCTCATTCGATCAATCGAATGGTCAACCTAATTGTTTGTTTTCTTTCCAGTATCATATCATCATGAAACTTTTCATCATTCTGGTTCTGGTGGCGTTGGCTGTCGCTCGTCCAGAAGACGAACACTATGACAGCAAATACGAAGACCTCAACGTTGATGAGATCAACAGCAATCTCCGTCTGTTGAAGTCCTATGCACACTGTTTCATTGGAGACGGCAAGTGTACCCCTGAAGGAAATGATATAAAGAGTGAGTCAATATTTTATCCTTTACTAACTTTACCCGCTGCACAAGTCTTGACTTCTTGAGTACTATCTACTCAATTTGAAGCTACCACACTTGGAGCATTTATTTCAAATAAAGCATTTTACAGCACTTTTCAATTGTCATTAAGTTAATTTGTCCGTTTGCAATGTAGTTTCTTAAGTTTAACATTCAATGCTAAAAACTTGAATTAGAGTGATTGTCCTAAGCTCGATATAACTCTGGACAATCATTCTAATTTATACCTTACCCTACCGAGATTAGAGTTATATTGCAATGACTTGATAATGATTTTTATCACAATCATGAATGTCTTAAGTACAGAACTTTAAGTGGATTATGTGACAGTAATGTAGGAAAATGTTGGATGAAACGCAGTTCTTTAAGTGTAGTTCTACTATCATAGCACACCTTTATTATGGAGTGGCCCAAAATAACGTTGACAAGAGGTTTTACGAAAAGTTTCATCAATTTTAAAGGTGAATTATATAAGCTAATAAATTATGAAAATTCACTTTATTACATACAAATATCCCTATTCATCTTTAAGATAACCTCCTATAGCGCGGATACATTGAGACAAATGCTTGGTAAAATATGGGGAATATTTTACCAAGCATTTGTCTCCTCCCTCAGATTTTGTATGTTTTTTCTATAAGTTCGCGTTCCTAAAACTAAATTAATAAATCAACATAACAAGTATCTACAGACTCTGAACAAGTTACTATCTGGTTAACATGACGTTTCCATCATTGACCTTCCACATCAACTATATAAGTAACCCCTCGTATGGACTCTTCTAAAATTATTCCTAAAACCCATGGCGTTCTGCCTTTCCTGTAGTCTGTGACCATAACCTTTTGACCTATTTCCCATTTCACTTCCCTATTTCCTTGATCTCTTTTCTCTACTACTTCCTGAAGAGTGTCGGAAAATGGAGGTGGACATAATAAACTGAACCTGTTTCTGATTTCTCTCCCTAGCATAAGCCGTGCTGGAGACAGCCCCGTAGTACGCTGTGGTGTACTTCTATAATCAAACAGAAACAAGTTGATGGCAGAAATCAGGCTACCGCCACTTTCTTTTATTTTAGTTACAGCTGACTTAAAAGTTTCCACGAACCTCTCTGCCGCACCATTAGTCGCAGGGTGGTAAAGTGGAGTGAATGTATGTTTAATTTGAAATGTCTTACAAAATTCCTCAAATTCGGAACTTATAAATGTTCGACCGTTATCAGTCACTAAATGCGCTGGGTAACCAAATCGTGAAAATATACTTTTAAAATTCTTCAATAGCACTAGTACTGGTAACGTTTGACATTTCAAAAGCTTCAGGCCATTTTGAATAACTATCAACAACTACTAAATACATTTTATTGTAAAATGGTCCAAGAAAATCTGCATGAATTCTATACCATGAAGAGGGAGGTATGGGCCATGGTTTCCAAATTTTAGCAGGAGTTTTACTATTTTGTAAACACACTAAACACCTTTTTGTAACATTATCAATGTCCGAGTCTAGATTAGGCCACCAGATATATGAACGAGCTATTTCTTTCATACGTACTATTCCAAAATGACTTTTGTGCAGTTCAGATAAGACAGCTTCTCTAATTACTAGTGGAATGAATATGCGATATCCCCAAAATATGCAACCTCTGTCTACTGTTATTTCATCTTTACGGTTATAGTATGGCAATATATCTATTGATAACTTATTTTTTTTAGGCCGACCATCTTATATGTACCTTATGACTTTTGATAATATTAAGTCTGTGGTCGATTCCTTTTTTATAACTCTGCAATTTATTGTTTCTAATTCAGAGTCATTAATATAACAATCAAAGCTGAAATCTTTGTCAGTACTGAGTGGCTCATGTGTAATTTCCTTACAATTTTCTTTACTATCTTCCACAGTTCTGGACAAAAAATCTGCTGGATTTGAAGTAGTTTTAATGTGCCTTACTTTATAATTAAAAGCTGACAAAAATATAGCATAATGTTGTAATCTCTTAGCAGCCATTTTTGGAATACTTTTATTAGGGCCGAAAATTCGTACCAAAGCTGCATTATCAGTCTCTAATTCAAAAAATCGCCCATAGATATAATTATAAAATTTCGTTATCCCAAAAATGATTGCCATTGCCTCTTTATCAATGGTGGAATATTTCTGTTCCACTTCACTCAGTTTTTTGCTAGCATGACAGATTGGTTTTACAACACCGTTTTGATCTCTATTAGATAAAACTGCTCCCAGACCAGTTTCAGATGCATCACAAGTCAAAATTAGTGGAAGCAGTGGGTCATAGTGCCTTAAATTTTTAGCAGATGCCAAGTTCTTTTTTGTCATTTGAAAAGCCTTTTCGCATTCTGGTGACCAGTTAAATCTATATTTCTTTGTACAATCATATAATGGTGCTAAAACTGTTGCCATATTTTGTAAGAAACGTGAATAATAATTGATTATACCCAAAAATTATTTCAGTAATGTCAAATTTGTTGGTGCTTTAGCTTTTAATAAGGGATCAATATTTGACTGTATAACACTGATACCATTTTTGTTTACACGAAAACCAAATACATCGATACTAGTAGTAAATAACTTACATTTCTCCAACTTTAACTTAAATTCACTTTCTTGGAGTCTACATAAAACCTTAAATAATATATCAATAATTTCTTTCAAGCTATTTCCCTTAATATAGATATTATCTATGAATACAATAGTGTTTGGAATCTTATCCAACTTTTTACTCATCAATCGCTGAAATGAACCAGGTCCTGTACTAACTCCAAACGGAAGATAATTATACCTAAAAGTGCCAACTTCTGTCACTATTGTTGTGCAATCTTTACTTTCAGCACTAATAGGAGCCTGTAAATATGCTTCCTTTAAGTCCAATTCACAGTAATATTCGCCATGTTTGAGTTTGTTCAAGATGTCATCAACATGAGGAAGTGGAAAATGATCGGGCTCCAAACGTGGATAAACTGTTAGTTTATAATCACCGCACAGACGAACTGAGCCATCTGGTTTTAAAATTGGAACTACTGGTGTGCCCCATTCACTTTGTTTTACAGTACTAATTCGACCATTTTTAAGCAATCGTTGCACTTCATTATTCACTTTTTCACGTAACGAGAATGGTACACGGCGAACAGGTAAGCGTTTCGGTATCGTGTTTGGTTTTAATTTCAATATTATTTCCTCACCTTTGAAGTTTCCCCAACCCGGGCTAAATATTTCTGAACTGATTCTTTACCAGCTGTTGTGCATCTGTAATATTTTGAACCATATTAGTTCCAGTGTTTAAATTATACTGCATTTTAGGCGGTCATAATCTTAATTCATTCAGCCAATCTCTTCCAATTATCCTTGGCACTTGGGTTTGCACAACATAAATATTTAACCTTTTATATATTGTACGGTTACATTTTGTATAATTCCTAAAAGCTGTGTAATAGTCTGATCAAATTTTTTAAATAATGTATTACATTTAACTAAAGAAAGTGAATTAAAATATTTAACTTTTTCTGTCATTGAAATAACTTTAACATCTGAACCAGTGGCCAGTAGGAAAGATATATCTTGTCCATTAACATTAACTGTTAAATAGTGAGGAGGTACCCTACTTACACTATTAACGGTAAAGGTATCCTGTTCACTATACAAATTCTTAATGGCCTCTTCTACATCACCATTATTATCTTTTTCTGATGAATTAACTTCCAATACATTTGTTTGTCGAAGCCGTTGTTTCATTGAACACATTTTAAAAATATGCCCTTTTTGTCCACACTAAGAGCAGTATTTATTATTCAAACTGCACTCTGATTTTTTGTTATTGTTTTTTCCACAACAATAACATACCACAGAATTTTGTTCTCTATTCATTTTATTTTGTTTGTATACAGGTTTTGTCTTTTTCTGGTTATAATAAGTTTCCGTCTCTACACTTGACTTTCTTATTTGCCTTGTTTCACTTGTATTGTTAGTGAGCATCAGAGCAGCTTCCACTGTGCGAGCTACCTCCACACACCATTCAAGTGATATGTCTGCTTCACTTTTCAGCAATTCAAACTTAATTGTTTTGGAACTTACTCCTTCAATAAATTACCCCGTCAATATCGTGTCTTGTAGAAACTGTCAAATTTTTTATTTGATTTTATCATTATTTTATGATATTAAACCCCCCTCAAGACGAGCCAAAACAAAAAGCAGGGGCATTACCTACCTTTTTTTAAGTGTTTCCCCGTATTTCCATACCCTCATAGTTTCGGCCTGAATAATGCTAGAAAGCTCAAATTCTTAGGATAAAATGTAGTCAGCAGACTTATAAAACACAGTAAGTATCATTTGTCTGGGTTTTATACTTTGGATTTTACACATACATACATAACATCACGCCTGTAATTCCAGAAGGGTTAGGCAGAGATGTACGTATAGTACGCCCACATTTCGCTAGTTGCCATGCTTAAGTCCCATGCAATAGGAGGCGAGCCTATTGTCATTAATCGGGCACAAATCCAGACTCCGGGCTGCTACTGAGAAATTCCAGATAGAAAAACCCAATATGCACTTTGCCCGACCTGGGAATCAAATCCAGGACCTCATGCTGAGCTCTTGCGACCATTAGACCAATGAGGCAGTCACCTAAAATATTTCGATATCCTTAGTGACTGACTCAGTCACTCATCAAAACTTCTTGGGCACTACCCGAAGTCCTAGAAAGCTCTATGCAAGCTAGGAGTTACAACAAAAATTAAGAAAATAACTTTCACCCTCCAACTCTCTCAAAGGGGGCTAGTCTGCATCTAATATAAACATCTCTAGGGTACTTCTGGAGGTCCAAACCATCCCCGATCACATAGTGTCAGTCGCCGACACGACGGCCGCAATCGACTCGTTTACTGAGCACGTTCAATCCGTTTTGACGGATTGTTCACGGGAAGTTCCGGTGATGGGAGACCATCGCTAGAAACTACCTACTGACGTACGTGACTTGATAACCGAGAAGAATGCGGCTATTCGTGCCCACATGCGGCATTTACAGCATGCTGTAAAGAAACGCATAGGGGAGGTTCGCTCGGAGGGTTGGAACAAGATGCTCAGTGAACTCGAGCCCACTCACCAAGCCTTCTGGCACCTTCAGAGGAAATTGCGCTCCTCCGAGGAGGTCTCTATGCCTCCCCTCATCCGCCCCGACAAGAGCGTCGCGTTCGACAGCACCGACAAGGCCGAATGCCTTGCTGACAGCCTAGAGTCCCAGTGTTCTCCCAGCTCTCAACCAGTAGACCAAGCTCACCTGAACAAGGTCGACGCTGAAGTCGAACGGAGAGCCTCCCTTCCACCCGTCGAATACCCTGATGATCCTCTGCCTCCCGTCACTCCAGACGAAGTGCACGACATCATAAAAGGGCTCCAAGCTCGTAAAGCCCCCGGTTCGGACGGTATTACCAACAAGGTATACAAACTCCTACCTGCCCCTCTAATAATGCTCATGACCGCCATCTTCAATGGCGCCTTGAGCAACAACATCTTCCCACAAGCGTGGAAAGAAGCAACAGTCATCGGTATCCCAAAGCCAGGCAAGCCAAAGTCTGAGCCCTCCAGCTACCGTCCCATTAGCTTACTCAACGTTCTCGGCAAAATCTACGAGAGGCTTATTTATAATCGTCTCAAAGACTACGCCGAAGCAAAGAGCCTCATTCCCAACGAGCAGTTTGGTTTCCGTCCCCAACACTCGAGTATCCACCAGGTCCACCGTATCGTAGAGCACTTGTGCGCCGGTATGCAGCGTAACGCGACGACGGGTGTGCTATTCTTCGACATAGCTAAAGCCTTCGACAAAGTCTGGCACAACGGCTTGTTATACAAGCTTTACCAACTAGGAGTGCCAGATCGTCTCGTGCTCATCTTACGAGACTTTTTGTCGAATCGCACCTTCCGCTATCGCATCGAGGGTGCACTCTCGTCCCCTCACCCTATTCGCGCCGGTGTCAGGGTCTCAGGGTTCCGTCATATCTCCTCTAGTTTTCACGCTGTTCACCAGCGATATCCCACAGAGTAAAAAGGCTCAGTTGGCTCTCTTCGCCGACGACACTGCCGTTTACTATACCGGTCATTGTCCCAATGCTATAGCTCGTACTCTCCAGACTCCTCCGAAAACGTCTTAGGCACTTGGTTACCGGAAATGGAGAATCGAGGTCAACCCCGATAAGAGTCAGGAAGTTCTCTTCTCGAGACGTCGTCGATTCCCTCCCCCTCTTCCCAGCCCGATCACTATGTACGGTAAGCCGATCCCTTGGGAGAAGCAAGCCAAATACCTAGGCGTGATCCTCGATGAAAACCTTACCTTTAAGGCTCATATTAAGGCGGTTCGCGCGCGCGCCTCCTTCGCTCTTAGCAGGCTCCACTTTGTACTGACAGCCCGTAGTAAACTGTCACTTAAATGCAAGCTGCGCATCTACACCGCAGTCATCCGTCCCATCATGACCTATGCCTGCGTTGTATTTGCGCACGCTCACCCACGTCATCTCTATAAGATGCAGACCCTCCAGAACCGTTTCCTCAGAAAGGTCACGGGTGCCCCCTTCTATGTCCGTAATATAAATCTCCACACCGATCTTAAAATGCCTACCATAAACCAGTTCATAAAACGCTTATCGAAGCGCTTCTTTGACTGTGGCATTAAACACTCCAACCCCTTGATCTCAGCGGCCGCCCGCTACACTCCCTCCCGCATTAGCAGTATTCGCCGACCAAGGCATACTTTAATCACCCCCGACGACGCCACTACCCTCCTCCAGGAGAGTAGTAAGGCCACTAGCACACTACATAAGCCCAAAACCCGATCGCCGTCCTACCGTCCTCGCTGCCGAGGCCCGCCGCGACGCCCAAATCCACGCCCCTCCCGACCCTTGCTCGAGCCAGACCGCGCCGCTGAGCCTGTAGCTTTAAATTCGTCCCTAAATCACTCTAATCCTGATTCAGCTAGTCCCTTGCTGCCCTCTTCCAGCGACGCCCTAAGCCGAGGTTCGTACCCCACAGGGGGTGCCCTTAGCGTTGTCGCTTAGTTTTTAAGTTAGTACATAAGTTTATAAGTCCTGGCTGGAGGCCTTAATTTATTAGGGCATCCACAGGCAAGTCCGTCTAAGCAGACGACAACCTCATAGGTTGACCTGCGAGATGCCATTCCAAAAAAAATAAAAAATAAACTGGAGGTCCAAGAAAGCTGAAATTTGGTATGCAGGCCCGGACTTGCACACAAACAAAAAAGAGTATCTTTCACCCTCCAACCCCTTTTAAGGAAGGTACAAGTCTGTATATCTGCGTATAATAGGCATACCTTCTTCCATTTGTTATGAAAGCTAGATTAGCATATACATAAACAATACAGATGAAACTCTTTTTCGTTGGCTATGAAGAAACTAAGTGCTGGCGTGCCAGAAATACCTTTTAATACTATGCTAGAAGTAAGGGTTACGATTTTTAAATGTATGTGCAATAACAGTACAATATCATCGCTAAAATAAAAAGAAATAGAGCACTCTAAAAAAAAAAAATTCACCAAAAACATTTCATGTAAAGTAGGTTGTAAAGACTTACATTACACTCTTACCTTTTAAAAGTTATCAGATCTAATGTAGAGCCAAACCCCTAAATCTACAAACCTTACATCTTGGTGAAAATGTCTTTATCATGTCCGTTCCATTGAACTATTGCATACCACAACATAAAAAATTTCTTACTTATGGAGTGTCGGTCTGACGGCCGCAAAACGGCCAAGCCGTATATTTTGACCAACACTTGTTCATTTTTTTTTTGGAGTTATTGGAAGTGACGATGGTTACTATGTTCAAAAATCATTTTGTGAAAGAAACTAACCCATCAACATTTAAATACTTGCACAGCTACAGTGAATGAGTACATCACCGTACTCATTCACATGACAGTAGTTAGGGCGCAAAAAATAGATATTACATTTAACTTATATCTAGGTTATAATAATAGTAAGTAGATGGTTTTAAACCAACCATAGCCCGATACTTATTTTAGATATTATGCGTATATATTGCGTGTTATATTGGTTTATGTGCCTCCGGGAATATCGAAAAGATTTAATTTCATTGTTGCCAAAATGAATATCTAAGCAGAAGTTTTTAATCAACGAAAGCCCTAAGGAAATCACCACAGATCCCAGATATGATCATTTTGGCAATATTTTTGTGGAAACATAAGAACAATGTAACATTATATAGGTAAGTAGGTACTAAATCGCTATCAGCAGTTCAAAGTTACTGTAAAGATGAACAACTAATGGTTAAAAATAAATTTGTTTCAAAAGGCAAAAAATCGTTAAAGAATCACATTCCAGCTGTGGCAAAACATCAGCCCCTTACTAGTCTATATTAGTTGATAAAATTACAAAAAGTTATTTTTAATGCAATTTATTATTCCAACGTTATTAAAAATGAAGCTCTTATTCTTTATGACAAGCCCTAACCTTATATGAAAATTCAAAAGAACCAATTAACTTAATTGTAATACATATAAAAGTTTAGTAACGTTGTGATGTTCTTGCAATAAACAAGACCTCTGATTACATTATTATAATAATACTAGCAGTGCCCCGCATTTTCACTCACATACGTCTCAATTACGTGAGAATATCGGGGGATAAAGTATCCTACGTATTAATCTGGGTTATAAACTATATGTTTGCAAATTTCTTTTAAATCCGTTCAGCTGTTTTTGTGTGATTTTGTAATAGACATCCAAACGTAAAAAACTTCCATATTTATAAAAATTATTATAAATTGGATTTTATGCTGTCATTCGTCTCAATTGTGTTAGGTTCGTTGTCTATTACAGCCCAAATAAAACAATATTTGAAAGCCAAGCGCACACAGCCACAACTGGTCAAACCGTGATTCATTTTCATAGATGAAAAAAAGTGTGTGCCTGTAGTGTGCGTTGGTTCATAGAAGATGTACGACAGTGATAAAGGCGGATTTGACTTTGCGCTGCGTTGGAGCGCGACTTGCCCCAATATGTTTGAGCCTTTAACAACGTATGTCTACGATGTGAATTACTTAATTCTAATGTATAAAATTTTCACAGAATGGGTCCCCGAAGCATCCAAGACATCTTGCGGAAAATGCACAGAGAAGCAAAAGGCACTCGTAGCTAAATTTATCAAGGCAATCAAGGAGAAGCTCCCTGAGGAGTACAAAGCACTGCAGGAGAAGGTAGACCCTGAAGGCAAGTACGCTGAAGACCTGAAGAAGTTCCTCGAGAAGTACGCATCTTAGTAATTTAAGCTGACGGGCTGACACGATATCACGCTTACTTAGAACTTGGCTAGGTATATATTTAAAAAAATCTCCAGATAAAAACGTCAATAATATAAAAATCTGTAAAGTCCTTTCAATGCCTAGTACTTCCTATTAAAGCATCTGCCACCAATTTAAGAAATGTACTCTACACAATTAGCCTATAACGTTCCCACTGCTGGGACACAGACCTCATCTCGGTGAGAGGGAGTGGGCCGTAATCCACCATGCGGGCCCAGTGTGGGTTGGTAGAAATGTACTCAAATTCCTTTTTTGGGTTTATTAAAAACTTCATTGGCAGAACTTAAACTGGTGATGGTTAATAGATCAATAATATCGTGTTTTGTAGTTCAAAGTGTGTGTTGAAAATTTGTGTCAACTTTCCTTAGAAAGGCAAATTGTTTTAAGAAAAATGTTTTCTTTCAAATTAAATATTGTAGCTGTTTAAAGAATAATTAGTTTGTGTTTTACATGCTGTGTTTTATTATTATCAGGTGAGAAGACGCTTGAAGTTTGTTTACCCTTTACTATTGAATTTACGAGGCACTGTAAATATGTCTAGTCTCGGTCGCAAGTGCTACTGCTTATGCATGATGGTCGTGGGTTCGATTGAAGTGTTTTTTCCATTATAAATTTCTCAGTAGCAGCCCAGAGTCTGTATGTATGCCCGGTTGATGGTAATAGGCTGGTTTCCTATTATATGGGACTTAAACATATTTGACGAAATATGGGTGTAATATACATTCACTGTCTCGGAAACTTGGCCACTTTTGAATTTGCCAATTATTTGCATTTTAATATATTTTTGACCATAAATTGAGGGTGGATGCATTCAATTAGCATCTCTTATGCTTTTAGAACCTAGAAATTAACAAGATTACTACATTAACATTTAAGTTTTAAAAAAAAACTTTGGATTTAAGTCCGGGCTACGGGCTGGCCACACTATCCAACACTCATTGTGAACAGCACTCTAGCCCAATGCTCGTGGGTCCAGTTAACGTATTCTCGTGCAAACTGAAGTCGAGCTACTCGGTGCTATGTGAGAAGTTCTACTCGAAGAAGGACCTCGTGCTGGTCTACGAGCTTTTGAAATCACTTACTCCATTCGTCTTCTCACCGTACGCTTACCATCATTTACGCCTCTCGCGATTTGGAGTCGCTGGCGTAACTCAACCTAGGTCAGTTTCTTAAAAAAATTAAGACATAAAATCGGTCGTCCCGGGCATCTAACGCCTCCACTGCCTGGTCTGCGGGTATAGTGGCCTATCTTCTGATACCGTTTCAGTGTATACTGCATTGATGAACGTGGTACGTTATGATGACAGCAACTTCACGCTGTGTTAGCCCTTCGCCAAATAATGCTACGGCTTATGCAACCAGTGCTGCTGTTAAAGGCAATTTATTGGTTATAAAGCACTTTTAGTTATTAAATTAAAACACAAAATCACAATAACTGAATATCCTGAAAGTAAACTTTTCACAACACACAAATATAAATCAGCAACTTTATCTCTCACATAACCTGATTCAACTAAAACTTAAAAATAACGTCATAATGCACTCAAACATATTGAATTAACCTCTTGAACTAAGTGTAAACATTTTTTGTCTTACCTGAACAAGAAATAGTCATTAAAAACACCACACAGCTTTCATATCGCGAGATAAGAACTTGGCCAAAATTTCGTGCCGTTAAGTGTAGCTAATACCTCGGCCTAATCCCTCAGGGATTATAGGCCCTAACATGACATAATCCTTATAACATGACAAAATAAAGAACATAACATGACGCTATGTTCTACAAATAATAAATCTAAATAAGTGCCCTAACTGAATCCACTGTCATGTGATTGGATTCCCCGACCGCGTGACGTCGATCACATTGACGCTAATCAAACAAACATCATAAATATGTCAAGATAACTCACTATCAATATGAATTTTTCCGAGCTCACGAAATTAAGCAAGAGTAAATGGAAAATTCCAAATCAATGAAATATCATGTTTAGTGCTTATTGTTTTGGATACTTGATAGAATATAATAAAATGAGGTTTATTATCTCCAGCACCCTAATTGCGTAACACATTTTCGTAAACGATTACTACTAATCTGTTGTATTTTGACAGTTCAAACAACATTCATTGCGTTATTTAGATTGTTGAGCAGATTTTTTTATCGAACTTACGAAGCAATGGTTTAGCAATCTGTTTCAAAACGATTCAGATTTCGATTGTTTTTGTATTACGCAATTAGGGTGCTGTATTACAGCTAGTAGTAGTAAGTACATACACAAAACTATGATACGGGAAGCAAAAGGTTTAAGCGTCAGCATTATGCTATGCTGGTTGCTAAGCGCTGGATTTCAGCTTAAACACTACACGAAAAAAAGAAGATTAAAGAGGTAGTAACATTATAATTGCGTTTTTAACAGTTTGTGGATACGGCTATGTTATAATAACGATAAAAACAATAAAACATACATAGGACCACCTACTGCACTACGACGAGCATCTTTTGTAGTAATTTGGTGCATTTTTTTGTCAAAGACTAATACGAGTATTTAACATTTTGGCGTTTTAGTAATTTTAAAGGGAGGTGGGATATTGTTCCAGATCTTTGATGCTGCGTATTTGAAACTGTTCTTATACCCTTTTGTTCTGTGTCTCAGTATCGTTAGCGTTTCATTCACTTTTGATCTGGTGGAAGAGCTCTGTGCGTCCTTACATCAAGATAATTTATTATACGGGTATGAAGGACTTTTGCCTTTTACTTGCAATCATCCTGTGTGTAAAACACAAGATTCATATTCCATGTTATGTTGTCCCTTTTCAGTTATCATAGAAGAGATTTGCCATCTTCTTGGAACTTTATAACAGAAGCGTATGCATGCGTTCTGGACCCCCTCTCTGTATGGATTGTTTGGTCTTTTGATATCTTCGCAAAAGATACGACGTATTGCTGCATCTAGAATTGCTTGATTTGTTATATTAGTTCTAATGCAACCAACTCATTCCAAGTACTTATCTTTTGTTAGCGTATAATAATAACAAAGCCAGCTTATTATTGTCCCACTGAAGGATAAAGGCCTCTACTCACACAGAGAAGGCATAATCATTTATCACCATGCTTGCTAGAGTTGAGTTGGCGATTTATTTTTATCATTCTCAAACTCAAAGCATTTATTTCAAATAAACCCATTACAGGCACTTTTCAATTGTCAAGGGGTCGTTCAGTCAAAAATATGAAGCTAGTTGCCCATTCCAAAGCGAAGTAGGTACCTATGGAGAAGAACGGGCAAGAAACTCCATGGACACTCTTTTAAATAATATGGTTACAGAGAATTTGTTACATCAGTCTTTTTTAAATTAAACATGTGAGAACGATGTAGACCCGAAAGACCCGTAGTAAAAAACATAAAAATCGGAAAAGAAAATTAAAAAAAAAAACCGTGGCAGCCAAGAGATGACCAGTCCCCACTGACGGCGCCCGTTCACGAACATGACCATTGAAACACTATTAGAACAGAAACTAACGGAACTATTTGTTCAAACTTGCTTCTTCGATTGCTTAGTTAAATTCAAATTTGGTCCTTTGGTTCACCAATATTAGAACATCTCATCAAATACACATGTTCCGCCTACATACATTCTATAATGATGGTGAAATCTGAAAATATAGAGCAGTTTTTTTCGTAAGTCGGTTCCAATCAGGAACTCCCCTAAGCACCTACCCCAAACGGCTTCACGTCAGCGTTTGTGGTCACGTGTTCACTACATCATCTGTCACTGCGCCCTTTTTTTTCAAGTAGGTAGTCGTTCGTGAGTAATATTAAATTCAACGCCTTTTCACTCGGTCACGGAGGGGCGAAGTTTAGGGTTGAATCCGTCTGTTTGTCTTCACGATACTGTTTGAATTTCTCAGTTTGTGTTCAGGCATTATCTAATGGAACTTGGTATGCGGCGTGCTAAGAAAATCCGTTTATTATTTAACTTCTAACAACACTATAGATTATGCACCTTCGTATACCTTTGTTACTGAATCATCATTTAGGTTGAAAGATGTCGACTGCTGGACATAGGCAACTTTCCAAATGGGAGGTGTTACTGAATAGTCTATTTAATATAGAGTATTTTTTACTAAGACACCTTAAGAGATGTGAGGAACAGGGTGTAAAGTTCACTCATACTCTTGAAAAAGGGAGGATCCTCTGATCAGATGGATGTAGTATCTGGTGGGCAACTGCCCTATGATTGTTGTCGGGAAGTTGTAAATATGCTAGCTGCGCGGTAAACTCTGATTGCGCGATGCAGGAATTGTGTGACATCAGTGTGATGCGTTGTTCGCATGTGGCGGTGTAGATGCCGCCGCACACCCTTAAAAATAAATCCGTCAATGTAAATTGTAATTATTCGATTACTTTAGCTAAGGCAGCTCAATTTATAAAATGAAACATGACACCACGAGTGATGGACATTTGGACCAAGCAGCATACATTTCTGATCAATGCCCTTTTCCGACGTCAATAGTAATGTACTTGTCGCTAACTGAAACTAACAATACTTGATATATATTCTTTTCAATACTCGCTGAATAGCCCTCGACATCTCCTTTGACAAGTGTTTATCTCCATGGAAACGCTAAGTATACACCAAAGTAATAAGTCGCATAGACATTTAAAGAGTAGCAGATCAAACATTAATCCTTAATTATATTTATAAAGATGGAGAAAATTTAACGCATAGCTTGTCTACCCCGCGCCGCCATATCGATAAGCAACATCATCTGCAATTTATGAAACCATCTTAAAAAATGTGTTATTCAAGTAAATTATAAATCTATAAATATTCACTAAATTCATTATTGTAACATGGCCTTAACATTTATGTATGAACTAGCTCTTAAGCGTTGCGGCGGGAGACGACACCCACGCCCGCAAGCTCTCACCCCCCGCCAACGGACAGTGGACGATACATCGCGAGCCCGTACGCCATGATCGCGATCCGCTCGTGAAATTTTTGATTGTTTTTATGTTTACCTGTTTGTGCACCTGTAACTGTGTTTTACGAATCAATATACCTTTTTACTGCTAAACGCGCATTTCACAAATCATTGAAATAGACTGGGTCTACACACACCCTAAGAAAATTTCCCTACATTATTTTATTTCAAAATTCCTGATATATTCATAGACAAGCTTTCAGGCATTCCAACACCTTAACTTTAGGTTCCACCAAGCAGGGCATGCTGGTTAAAGACTGCAGGGTCAGTCCCCATCTATCCGATACTCGTACTGATGCCAACAACATTTTTATCAAATTTATTGCAATTGTATTAAAAATGTATTAAACTAAAACCTATGTATTTTTGTAATATTTATTTTCTTAAATTTCTAGGCTTTTCACCAAACACCATTTCACATTGACATCGTGATTGAATTACACAAAAAAACTAGCTTTCGTTTGATATATCACTAACCTCAAAACTCCGACTCGTTGAGAACATTTAACAAAAAACATTTCTCCTGTAAAACATGAGTTTTACGATTGCCGACTTATTGCTTGGGGGCGGCGGTATCTCTTTTGACGGCGAAAGCATTACAGCTCTCTTTTCTTTCCGTCTTAACCTATTTTTTATTATTTGTATAACAAACCAGCTTTTACCCACGAGTTCAACTGCGTGAAAATTTTACATTGAAAGAATTTTTAAATTCAGATCAGTGGTAAAGGTAAAACTTTTCCTTTTAATAATGTAACAATGGACGCCCTTTTTTTGGCTGGGAAATCAACAAATGACTTCTCCCGCTCTGGGTGGAGCGGGAGGGCGTGTCAAACTTTTACTGACTAAATACACCCGTGTTCCTTCATTTGCCTATTCCAGGGCCACGGTTACCTCTTTCGAATTACCCGCGACCCTGAGGCGTCGGCCCTATCAGACCCCGTCATTATGTGCTGACATCTCTTTGAGGCGCTCGTGGAATACGACGCGCCGTCGACCCGGGCCTGGTCCTTACCGGACGGCGAGCTACCCGTTGCTCAGCCGCAGGCCCGCTCCTACGGTGGCCAGGAATCTGCAGAGGGCTCCCGACGCCCATGGCAGGCCGTCTCCTGCGGCGACTAGTTGGGGCGTGAGGGCGCAAGGCTCTCTCCCTCACGCGCTCCGCCTCCTCCTTCGCAAACATTACTGCTTTGCAGAAGGAGGTGACGGCTATCCATTCTCTCTCGCTCCGTACCATGGCCTGGACCAGGGCCGGACGCGAGAGATCGCCGCCGCTGAACGCCTCCGCGAGGACACTGAGGTGCTCCGCCCAAGCTGGGTAGACCTCCACCGTGTCCTCCGGGCGATCCACACAATGGTGACACCCAGGCGTTTCCTCCCGCCTTATGCGAAACAGGAACCTCCCGAAACAAAGACCTGTGTCAGGCGGAAGGTGAGGACGCCGTGGCGCCTCTCCAACCACTCCTCAAAGAGGGGACTTACCGCCGCTATTATGGCGTGCCCAAACAATGGACGCCCTGAGGGTCCAATACATTAACAGCTTCAGAATTATTATGGGGCTGCCGCTTTTGTAGTGCCTCTAGCATGTTCGCTCAGTCGCGTGTTCATGTCTTCCACGCTATAGTGAGAAGATAAACGTCGTTATTAGAGAGAACGCGGTCAAGTCCTAATAGCATTCTGAAGATGTTTATGGACAAATTTAACTCGCTGCTAATGAATCACTTCATGCAGGTGTTGGTTAGGCAGGAGGGATTTATTTCAACCGGTGAGTGTATGTAAATATCGCTTTTCTGTGAGCTTAGTCCTTAGTTTTAATTGTAATACACTAACATAGCTTTTTTTGTACCTAACTAACATAATACGTTTCATTGTTGTCTAAACAAATAAAATAAAATTTTATTAATATTTCATAGTACATCTACAACGTGTTCCTTTTGATATCCTTTAACTCTAGGGTATTAATGAAGCCATGTGAAAGAATCAACTGGAATGTTTATTTTTTCCTTTTCCATTTTTCATACAAAATTCACACAATTATTTATGTAACCCCTTACCAGAAATATGGCAACGTCGCATGGGACCATGTAAGCGCGGGCTTGTGAGAAAATTTGGTATTGAAGAGCTACAAAAACTTTGTAGCTGAATTTCTTTGTCCCTACTTTTTTCAAGATGGTATAAAATGTCTTTCGGGTAATATACCGAATGACATTTTATACTAATGGTCTAAATTAGACGGGCTCTAAGCAGTTTAAAATGTAACAAAATAATTACTTAAGACATGATTGGACTATTTTATTGCCAGAAATGTTTTACAAAACACTAGACTCCACGGTTGAGAGAAGTAAAGCGAATACTTTGAATAAAAAATTATTACTTAATTAAATTGCAGGAAAAGTGTAAGTAAGTCAAAGAGTAAGTCATAACTTTATTTCAAAATTATAACATATCAAGAACTTACTCGACAATATTTTGAAGATTCGTTTCCACAAGGGTTATCTTACATTCAAGGTCTGTTACTATCACAATATAAGAAAAAAAGAATATTTGAAAAGTAAAGTTGTCCGTAGAATTGCACACAAACAAAAAAAAATTGCACACAAAAGTTAGTTATGTCAATATGAACTATCACCTTATTTGTCAACTTTGAACTTTAATTTAATTCCAAATTCTAAAAATTTGTGTTCCAGAACAATATTTTAAATAACGGGCCTCCTTAGCGTACCGGTTGGAAATCACAAACGTAAAAGGATACAGTTACATATGAATGAGTTATTTGTAGGGTCATCGCAAACTCCATCCAACTCGCGTGGAAGTTACTCGTTCACACTGCAAACCGTTACCGAAGTCTCAAAGGAACGTTCAAATGGTTAAGTAATAATGCCTCTGAAATACAAAAAAAATCAGCCCCGACAAGAGCGTCGCGTTCGACAGCACCAACAAGGCCGAATGCCTTGCTGACAGCCTAGAGTCCCAGTGTTCTCCCAGTTCTCAACCAGTAGACCAAGCTCACCTGAACAAGGTCGACGCTGAAGTCGAACGGAGAGCCTCCCTTCCACCCGTCGAAGACCCTGATGATCCTCTGCCTCCCGTCACTCCAGACGAAGTGCACGACATCATAAAAGGGCTCCAAGCTCGTAAAGCCCCCGGTTCGGACGGTATTACCAACAAGGTATACAAACTCCTACCTGCCCCTCTAATAATGCTCATGACCGCCATCTTCAATGGCGCCTTGAGCAACAACATCTTCCAACAAGCGTGGAAAGAAGCAACAGTCATCGGTATCCCAAAGCCAGGCAAGCCAAAGTCTGAGCCCTCCAGCTACCGTCCCATTAGCTTACTCAACGTTCTCGGCAAAATCTACGAGAGGCTTATTTATAAGCGTCTCAAAGACTACGCCGAAGCAAAGAGTCTCATTCCCAACGAGCAGTTTGGTTTCCGTCCCCAACACTCGAGTATCCACCAGGTTCACCGTATCGTAGAGCACTTGTGCACCGGTATGCAGCGTGAAGCGACGACGGGTGTGCTATTCTTCGACACAGCGACAGCCTTCGACAAAGTCTGGCACAACGGCTTGTTATACAAGCTTTACCAACTAGGAGTGCCAGATCGTCTCGTGCTCATCTTACGAGACTTTTGGTCGAATCGCACCTTCCGCTATCGCATCGAGGGTGCACTCTCGTCCCCTCACCCTATTCGCGCCGGTGTCAGGGTCTCAGGGTTCCGTCATATCTCCTCTAGTTTTCACGCTGTTCACCAGCGATATCCCACAGAGTAAAAAAGCTCAGTTGGCTCTCTTCGCCGACGACACTGCCGTTTACTATACCGGTCATTGTCCCAATGCTATAGCTCGTACTCTCCAAACCTCCGCAAACGTCTTAGGCGCTTGGTTCCGGAAATGGAGAATCGAGGTCAACCCCGATAAGAGTCAGGCGGTTCTCTTCTCGAGGCGTCGTCGACTCCCTCCCCCACTTCCCAGCCCGATCACTATGTACGGTAAGCTGATCTCCTGGGAGAAGCAAGCCAAATACCTAGGCGTGATCCTCGATGAAAACCTTACCTTTAAGGCTCATATTAAGGCGGTTCGCGCGCGCGCCTCCTTCGCTCTTAGCAGGCTCCACTTTGTACTGACAGCCCGTAGTAAACTGTCACTTAAATGCAAGCTGCACATCTACACCGCAGTCATCCGTCCTATCATGACCTATGCCTGCGTTGTATTTGCGCACGCTCACCCACGTCATCTCCATAAGATGCAGACCCTCCATAACCGTTTCCTCAGAAAGGTCACGGGTGGCCCCTTCTATGTCCGTAATATAAATCTCCACATCGACCTTAAAATGCCTACCATAAACCAGTTCATGAAACGCTTATCGAAGCGCTTCTTTGACTGTGGCATTAAACACTCCAACCCCTTGATCTCAGCGGCCGCCCGCTACACTCCCTCCCGCATTAGCAGTATTCGCCGACCAAGGCATACTTTAATCGCCCCCGACGACGCCACTACCCTCCTCCAGGAGAGTAGGAAGGCCACCAGCACACTACATAAGCCCAAAACCCGATCGCCGTCCTACCGTCCTCGCCGCCGAGGCCCGCCGCGACGCCCAAATCCACGCCCCTCCCGACCCTTGCTCGAGCCAGCCCGCGCCGCTGAGCCTGTAGCTTTAAATTCGTCCCTAAATCACTCAAATCCTGATCCAGCTAGTCCCTTGCTGCCCTCTTCCAGCGACTCCCTAAGCCGAGGGTCGTACCCCACAGGGGGTGTCCTTAGCGTTGTCGCTTAGTTTTTAAGTTAGTACATAAGTTTAAGTCCTGGCTGGAGGCCTTAATTTATTAGGGCAACCACAGGCAAGTCCGTCTAAGCAGCCGACAACCTCATAGGTTGACCTGCGAGATTCCATTCCATAAAAAAAAAAAAAATGTGTTTATCTGCTAACTTAAATTTACAACTGAATTATTTACCTAAACTTTTAATTAATCTTTATCTAAAATCCTTGTTTTTCGGAAGCTGTTGTATAAAACGCGTCGTTCACGGAACGGATTGTGAATTGTTTTAACACTTCGCGAATTGCTTTAAAATTACATTACTGGCGTAATATGTAAAACGTCGTCGTAAAAAGAATACCTACCTCGTCACAAAAGTTGGTAGAGGGGCACCGAACCTCTTCATGTTTACGATTTTTGTTTGTGAGAATTGCGACGTCAGACACCGAAATCATTTTCACTAACAAATAGAGATACCTAATTAGTTATTGTTATGACGAGAAGTTCTCGAAAAGTCTAATTGGATATAAAACATAATTATTTATAGCTTTAAAATTATGGGAATATTCAACCTCATCACAATTAGCCTATTATGTTCCCACTGCTGGGACACAGGCCCAATACCTCTCGGTGAGAGGGATTGGAGCCGTAATCCACCACGCGGACCCAGCGGGGGGTGGTAGAAATGTACTCAAATTCCTTTATTGGGTTTCGTAAAAACTTTATTGGCAGAACTTTAACTGGTGATGGTAAATAAATCAATAATGTCGTGTTTTATAGTTCAAAGTGAGTGTTAAAAATTCGTGTCAATTTTCCTTAGAAAGGCAAATTGTTTTAAGACAAGTGTTTTCTTGCAAATGAAATATTGTAGATGTCTGGTCTTCGAATTTTTTGTTCTATTTTCCGTTTTCTCACGATGTTTTCCTACACTGTTTTGAGAGCAGTGGTGATGAAATAATTTACAAAAATTAAAGCGCCTGTCTGAGTTCAAACCTCCGACCTACAATTCGTAAGTCTCGGCCTTTACCGCATGGCTACCACTGCTGTGGGAATATTGCGTATTGTTATTATAAAACAAAAAATAATTTTTACTGTCCATTACTTCGTTGCTTAGTGACCAAAATTGGCAGGAATATTGGTATTCAGCGGTATTTTCCAATGACGTTGCTGTCGCCGCCGATGCACATGAGTAAATACTACACCGGTACAAAGCTTCTAAGAAGGGTCTTCAAACGGTTCTCAAATGAGTATTATTTATTTTTATAATTCGTTCACGTGTTGACGTTAGCTCAGGCAAGCATACGCGAGGCTGCCGAGTTTTCGCGGTGCATTTTGCTCGAGCAGTGATACCGCTCTCTCTGCGATGACCGTACATCAATAATCTGTACCTCAATAGCGTTACACACTTTCAATCACAACCCTAAGGATTTTGCAGGAAACTGTCATTAATCTATTGCTCCAATATTCGGCTTTTAGTCGATTCGCACAAATTTACTCGCCCGAAACTTGCGAATCGACACTTTTAAATAATAATAATTTTCGTGTTGGCGACTCGAACGAAGTATTTTTTTTTATAACGTTCCCCCACTAGGATCTTCTTCTGTATCGTGGGTGCGTTCAGAAACATGAAAACTCATGAAAATTTATGGCGAAAAATCTCGTGCGAATCGACAAATAAGTCCATTATTCTGTTTGAAGAATTCGTCTACTCGCCAACGTCAAAATGTTGTTGAATAGTCAATTATGAAAAGCATTCGTGGGAATGCTTTTCATATTGACTCTTCAACAACGTTAACGTTACGTTCTGACGTAAGTGTGTTACGCAATTAGCGCACTGATATTATTTGACCTTTTATCTTATCTGATGAAGTTTTTTGTGATGCGAAACAAAAAAATACATCCATGATTTATGAGTGTTTGGCCAGTTGAACGTCTTTGCGTTTTTATTTCCGCTCCTTGCTTTTCCGTCTCGGGAGAATACGACGATAATTCTTTTAGCACATCATTTTATTGTTATGGGCAATTTGTCAAGTCGACAAGCTCCAATGCGCAACAAAATAACAATAACATGTCTAACTCATTGTTATATACAATGAGTAGCAATTAAGTTACTTATTAAGGCACCTACAAAATAAAATGTTAATGATTTTGTTACATAGGCCAATTAAAATTCATAAAAATATTAAAGTGTACGTTTCATTATGTAGAAAATCATAATAAAATATCAAAGAGAATAAAGCATTAATATCTATACTAATATTATAAAGAGGAAATATTTGGTTGTTTGTTTGTATTGAATAGGCTCCGAAACTACTTGACCGATTTGAAAAATTGTTTTACCATTAGAAGCCGAAATTATGTCTGATGAATATAGGCTACTTTTTTTTTTCAAAATCCACGCGGACGAAGTCACGGGCGAAAAAAAAACAAGAAACTAAATATTAAATTCTATTGTGAGCAAGAAAAGATAAGGAAGGTACTATAAAACAATAATTAAACGATACAATAACGCTGCGCTGTCTCTTAACAAAATTATGAAATAACTCTAATTACCCTTTTTAATGATGATCAAATCATTTTGTGTTTACATTAATTAATGTGAATTACTTTGTTGAGTTAGGTAGTAAATCCATAAAACATATAGCCGTTAATGTAATGAACAATGTGAATATAACAGTACGATAATTTATGAAAACACCGGTTTAAGGCGATACTAATGCATAAAAGTATTTTCGATCGTAATAAAAAAGGTGTTTTTTTTCCAAAAAAACTGAATAGTAGCGTAGTATTATATTATCTGTGATATTAGTGGTGGGTCGACTAAGGATTATGCCGATCAATCGACTAGCTATTATTTTGTGACAATTGGATTTTGTTTGAATTTAGGTAAAGAGACTGGGAACGTCATTAGATTCCTTTATGCAGTTTGATTTACTGTCTTATTGTCGTCTCCAACTCGAATAATATTAGTAAATGACATTGAAATGTTGTATATGCAAATGGTAACCACTTACTACCTGCAGTATTGTATCTCCTTATCCCTTTAATCCACCAAAGTTTGTCTGTAAAAGATCGCTTTTAGCGATAAGACCGCACATAGTGTGACCCAATTGCTGGAGCGTTGGGCGTGGGTCTAAACGTATATTCCTTTAAACTTCTGTTTATAATAACTTATTTATTTATTTACTTATTATTATTTTGTTTTTAAATCTCCTAGTAGGATTTATTGATGTCCGCATGTGTCCGTGACATCACAGCAGGCCCTATCAGAATACCAGCGCTGCGTTATTTATTTTTTAAATATCGAAAAATAAATTCTCCTTTTACTACTTGTAAATTAGTAAAAGGAGATGTTACTGACACAAGTGTTTATATTGAAGTAAAGGTAACTAAGTTAGTAAACAACTTTAAAATAGGAATAAAAGAATTTGTCAAATGGATTATTCCTAAAGAAGAAAAAATAACTTATAAGAGTCTACACAACAAGAGATTAACATATAGACAGTTTCTACAACGGATACATACACCTTCTATAAGCGACACCCTTATTGTTACTCGTCTTTAAGAGGATAGAGACTCCACCACGCTTTTGTTTCTTTGTCCTGCAGTATGAGGTTGCTAAACTATAGCCTGAGATTTTAATAAGACTTTTATTACCTCGTTCTGTGAACGTTTCCGACAAACAAATAATATCCGTGCTTATTTCAAGATCCGCAAGCTCTAAAGAAAGAAAGGAAAAACGTTTATTTGCGGTAAACATGACGCAAAAAATAATAGATAGAAAAGGCTATCGCTCAGCATAATGATGGGACCCTATGCAAGACTGAGACCCAGCGCTGGTTTTCAGCGACAGCCGGCGCTGACGTTATGACGTCTACCGATGCAGCAAACCATTATTAAGACAAGGGGATATGACGACTGCTTATTGTTTTTTTTACTTATTTTATCCAACTTTTTTTTAAGTACCAAAATTTTGGGTTTGTTTTAGAAATTTACAAGCGACGTCAGATAAGGCGTCAAGTTATAAATGATAGATACATTTTATTCAATTAATAATGGTGATGACTTCGTTGTTCACTTTCGTGATACATTTTCTTCAACTGCAGCTACTTACTGAATACTACTAAATACTACTAAATACTGAAAAATCTGTATCTAAGAATAAACAAAACAGAGTTTTGCAATGTAGGAGCAGAAACAACTGTAGGGTACAGATGTTTCACAGCAAGAAAGATGACTGATGAACTGCGTCACGCGTTTTCACCTTTGTGGAAGTTTTACCGGGATGAAAAGTGTCCTTTGTCTTTTTCCAGTACCTAAATCATTCGTTGTAGCTCTTGAGGAACTTATAGGTCAATAGTGTACAGTTCAAATGGAACTGAGAGCTGCATAAAATTGTGCCCAAAATGGCGCTAGAGTTGCTGCTTAAGAAAGAATCGGCTTGGCTTCAAAGCTTTTATGCAGTAAATTTGTGTTACTTACGAGCTAGTTTATTCATAAAAAGGCTAAGGTTTACTCATCAAAATTGTGACAAGATATAAAAAGCCTAAATTGTCAAAAATATTCGATGCTCGGATAGATATGCAAGACCCGTTGCTAAAGGTACACATCGCTGCATTCAAAGCAGCGATGTGAATTGTTACTGAATAAATAAATTGAATTAAATTGAATTGAAGGTCATTAGAAAACCGCACAAAAATTATTAAATAATAAATTGAACAATTTTAATACATAACTGGCCAGCGACAAAAGTCGACTAACACTGCTACTTTTGCACATCATCTAAGTAGACACAAAATTATTCAATGCATATTTTTTTCAATTTATATATTTCAGCATCTCATACAAGCCTTAAAGCCCGGCCGGGCCCGTACGGCCCACCCCGCTTCGCGCGGTTTTATCTTTAATGGTAAATTAAGGCTATAATGGTCTGTGGTTTGTGTCAGGGTCGAGCCAGATAGTCTGTTCAAATCATTCGTTCGAAACCATAAAGTTTGTCGGACATTTAAATAAAAATGTAGAAGACGCGTGGTTCGTGGTCATGGGTGGTCTGTCAGTGACCGCGTGTTCGTTTTTTAGTGAAATTAAGTGTTTTTGTGTAGAAATTGAATGTGAGGAGATTAATTTTTACTATTGAATAGTTATTTCATCGTTGGGATAGTTATTTGTGCGAAAAAAATATTTAAAATAGTTTTACGCAAACAAACCGTTCGTGAAAATCGTAAGTATTATTTCGACATTTATTTACAACTAGCTGCTCCCCGCGGTTTCACCCGCATAAATCTTGATCCCGTGGGAGTATCGGGATAAAAAGTACTCTATGTGTTAATCCAGGTTATAAAATATCTGTGTGCCTAATTTCATCCAAACAAACATCCATCCATACTCACAAACTTTCGCGTTTATAATATTAGTAGGATATTCAACTCTCGTATTACGAATTCTGTTTTTATTTTTTTATACGGTCTATTTATTCAAGAACCCATAATAATTTACTTATAGTGGGTGGAATCGAACAAAAAATTAAGAGAAAAGTTTTTGTGATCACGGCCGCGAAATTCCTCGAAATCGCGAAATCCCGCGGGGCTTGGGGGGACAATTTTGGCCTTCAGCGGTGTTGGACCTGATTTGAGGACTGTTTTATGTAATTTTTACGTTCAAAAAGGGCTGATTCCGAGCGCATTTTGAATAAATGAATTTTTATTTGTTTCATAAAAACTTCTGTTCCGATTTTATTTTGCTCTGTAATTCAGATTTGAAAAACTGAAGTGTTAATTGACTTTTATCGCTGTATCTGTACTTATTTGCGTAATTTACGTTAATGCAAAACGTGCTACAAATGAAAACGTTTTAAATTTGGCCCAACACGTCACAGATTCACAATATAGGATGGAGTGTAATTCCCTACTTGGTCGACTTGTTTGTTTTACAGTTTATATTGTGATTGTGAAACTTTGATACGTGGAAAGCTCAGTAAGTTTGCTTATGTTCTATGGCGTATATCTATCCTAATAAGTAGACAAGTCACATTACAGGCTTATCATGCATATGTTGGATCAATACTGCGTTATGGTATACTAGTATGGGGAAACTCGGTGCAACTGATAAGAGTTTTCGTCGCACAAAAGAGGTTTACAGGTGCGATTTGTAATGTAGACCCACTTACATCATGTAAACCACTGTTTAAAAAACTTAGAATACTTACATTAAAAGGTATTTATATTGAGGAAATATGTAAATTTACGAAATCTCACCCTGAGATGTTTGATAAACTTGGAGATAAATGTATGTTCAAAACTAGATATCCTAATCGATTAATTATGCCTGGAACGAGAACGGAGCTATATAGGCGAAGTTGCCATCCTATGTGTGTTCGAATATATAACAAGATTCCTAACCAAATTAAAGAACTTCCAATGGTCCACTTCAGAAGGGCTTTACACAGGTGGCTACTTGAGAATCCCTTCTATATTTTAAATTATTTTTGTTAGTTTAAATGTAAATGAACTAATTGTACCTGTACCAAAATTTGCATGTCATATTGATAAGATTAAATATGCTAAACTACTATTCTACTAACACTTTAAGAACTATTGTAACCATATTTATCTGCAAATAAATCTTTGACTTTGACTATGACTTTAGGATATGTTAGCTCTCCACCATTTGGTTCAAAAATTCAATTTTCCCAACGAAATTTTCAAGACCCAATTTTAGCATTAACTGACTAAAATGGGCTTGCATAAGCGACGGATAAGAAAATTGCATTATACCTTATTAACCGGTTTAATGTGTAGGTGTTAGGTAAATTTGGATGTAATCGGGGTAAGCCTCTTTTCCGGGGTCGGGTTTGCGGAGCTGAGAAAAAATGCGCCGGGATTTATTGGCTTGTTACCGGGCTTAAAAAAAGGATCTTCACAGACGGGCTGGGAAGGAAAGGAATACGTCCCGGACTCCGGACTCCCGGGCTCCCAGGCTCTTGGCGCTGTGATCGTTTTGATTTTTTCTCTTTTTTTTATGTTGGCTGCTAATTTCTATTTCATTTGAGTTGTGAGTCATGTTTGCTGCATGATTTGGGCGGTTAAGATCCTCCTCGGAAATCTCCAATCTCTGCGGTTCTAGATGATAGGTCAACAAACGTACCAATTCATCAAATTACTTCGTCTCTATCCGCCGGAGCACACACATCGCACATTAACGAGTATTTAGTTTCACGCACAACCGTAATTAACAACGACACACACGAGTTATCTTTAATCTCATTAAGTAATATGTACTATTCGAAACGGCGAATATACAATTACCACTGCTTCGAATTAATATCAAATGGTTCGATAGGCATTGTTAATAACTATTTTACACGCAATTAGAATTCGAATTTGGAATTTTCAAATGGGAAGCCAATTAAACACGGAAATGGATACCTGACTGATTTATTCATATTAGCGCATACTAAAAAAACAAAATCAGACACAATACCTTACAGAAATCGTAGAAAAGACATGTCATGCAGAGAAATAAGAAAAATGCCAGTTTTGATTATGAATGTGGATGACTATAAAAGTAGGGAAACCAAAGACACGGTGTATACACTGTGTGAAAGATGATAAGACTTAAAGAGAAAACTGATAGAGAAGTGTGGAAGAAGAAGACATGTTGAATTGATTGGGAGAAAACCAGGAGAATGATGAGCAACCTTTTTACCAAAATTTAACTATTGGGATAGAAACATTGCTGGCTATCACAATAAGCTCAAATGGAAAGGTCGCGTCGGTGAGGTATAACGGTATCATAGATAAGCGTTGCCGATAATGCCACGTTGTAGCGTTGACATGTAATACCGCTATCTCATAGCACAGTACAAATATAAACGTGTTAGTTCCTATAACAGTTATATTGTCCAACTAGCTTGTGCCCGCGACTTCATCCGCGTGAAACTTCGACGATCGTCAGGCTTCACTTAGCCTGATGGCATGCTACCTTATGTTTACCGATTCTTGGACTCCATTCAAAAACACGTCTACGGTTAATATGGCCGGCCCGTTGCCACTTCAGCTTGCTTATTTTGTGAGCTTCAGCTACCTATGTCGAAAACTTTGGTTCTCTGCTGGACCACCTCATGCCAGATTCTATCCCTCAGAGAGACTCCAAGCATAGTTTTTTCCATAGCTCTCTGAGCGTCCTTGAGTCCGGAGTACCGTGAGTGTCAGGTAAAGTTAAGCAAACTGTACCGTGAGACATATTAAATGACACAAACATATTTTTTGTACAATTGTAAAATAAACAGTTGAAATTATTTAAGAAATTGTATTAAAATTCACTCCCCCTTGTGTCCAAAATTGCTGAGCCTAAAATTTTGTAAAAAAATTGCATTAATGGGGAAGGCAACTGTCAAAATGGCGCTGTCGTAGCTAGTTCCCAACATAAGCCAATAATACATGGCCTGATGTGGTTTTATTTTATTTTAGCGAAAATTGAAGCATTGTTGTGTTCATAGATACTTCGAAATTGGAGTCTACAATTTTCCGAAAGCCCCTAAACTTAGAACATTGTGGTTTAAAGCTATTCGTAGAGATTTTATTGAGTTCGAGTTTATGTCGGAAACATTTTTAAGAAAGTGATTACGAGGACATATTCAAGGATTAAAATTCTGACACTTTCCATTTCAAGTACTTGATTTAAAATACTGAAATCACCGAAAATAACGACATAGTGAAATAAAATCAAACTCATTAATGAACATAAATTAAATGAATGAACGAAATGTCAAATTTATTGTAGGCCGTAGGGACCTAGCTATGGTCACGCCATCTACAATTAGCTTTGCCCGACCTTCCCCATTAGTTCATTACTTACAGTTTACTGTAAAGCCATGGTAAATCTTTCAATATTATGCGCACAAACTTACAATATTGCAGTTGGTATGAATGAAAGAACATTTTTTTCCAATTCTGAAATGTCAAGTTTTATCTTGGGATCTAGGGACAAGGTAGTACCCCCGCCAAGACAAGCCAAAAACAATAAGCAGGGGCACTACCTACCATTTCTCGAAGCGTTACGTCGTTCTTTCATTCCCTCATAGTATCAAGATAAAATATAGTCAGCAGACTTGTAAAACACACAAAGTTTAATGTACCTAGCTTTTACACTAACTTACTCACTCACTCGCTAATCAAGAACTCTAGCGTACTTCGCGAAGTCCTAAAATGCTAAAATTTGGTGTACAGGCTAAGATTTTCAAACAAACAAAAAAAATACTTTCACCCTTCAACCCCCTTAAAGGAAGGTGCAAGTTCGTATTTTTAAGAAATAATCGGTATACCTACTTCCATTTGTTTATATGAAATCTAGTTTAACATGTACATAAACAACAAAGACGAAACTCTTGCCAAATCTGTCAAAAAAGTATCGGGAATGGATGATTTGTTTATGCATCCAATTTTTTTTGGCACAACTGTTTTCCATTTTGGCGCGAAGTTTGAGTTGCATCTGTTATTTAGTTTAATTAGAGTGCTGTTTTTAGTTAGATCATACTAGTCTGTATTGAGAATTTCATAATGGACAACAACATCGAACAAAGAGTTTGTCTTAAATTTGGTTGTTTTTAATTCCAATTGAATTTCGAGTTCGGAGTCACTGTAAATGATACAGAAGGCTTACGGTGAATCGCCTTCATAAAAAACACGTAGTGAGTGGTACAAAGCGTTCAAAAGCGGTCGAGATGTGATGGAAGATTTGCTTCGCTCTGGTAGGCCATCAACGAACGGAATCATCTACTGAAAATCCTCATTCAGCTTTTAGAGAGACAGCCGCTGAGCTTTCTGTGTCTCACAAGTCATCCGTACCATTTTAAATAATCACTTGGGTATGAAACATGTTGCCATGATTACCTGATCTCCAAAAACTCACTCACGCACAAAAAAAAGCAAGCACCTAATTCATCAGATATGTATCTAGCAGACTTCTTTCTTTTTGTAAACTCAAATTACCACTTCTTAGCACCCGTTTTCTTTAGACATAGCGGAGAATTCGCGGTGAGAACTGAACAAAATTCCGGAAAAATCGTTTAAAATGTTTTGATGATTGGATTATTTGTTGGTGTAAGTGTATCGTTTCTGAAGGACATTGAAGGCGATAAAATAAATTTGTATGAATAACTAACAGTTTGTGTATTATTGATCTTTTCCCGGTACTTTCTTGACAGAGTAGAATACGTAGTTTGGAAGACAAAACTATAACTTGGTATTTTGGAGTCGATTGATGGAGCCAGAAGGTGGATAGTGAAAATCTTTAGTGGCTACTTGTAAACCCCTCGAATTTTGAAGTCATATGATTCGTTTTGATGAGTTCAATATATTGCACTTGGTGTCGAGGGTCTGATGATGGAGCCAGAAGGTGATTAGTAGAACTCTTCAGTGGCTACTAGTAAAAACCTCGGGTTTGGTGTCATATAATTCCTTTTGATGTGTCCAATATATTGCACAGTCACGACATAGGGTACGTGACTGAAAATAGGGATTTCACCTGACCATCATATTGCTAATACTGTGAGCCGGTAACGTACCTAAGAGTACTTATATCATTGGACGCTACCGTGATCACACTGCCATACTAACACGTACCAATGAAATATTTTCAGTAAAATCTCTAAGCTGGGATGTTCATTTTGCTCCAACAGCCATGATCCAGGTGGTGACGACAGATTCGTGCTGCCAGTGGCACACAGAATATAATTAATAACAGATCCTTTATAAATGAGGATACCGGTAAACGTTCTGTACTAGGAGCATGCTTATATACAGAAGACATAATTGTTGGATTTGACCTAACTTGAGCAGTGTGTATGTTTTTTTGTGGAATAGGGGGCGGCTCAGGAATATTGAGATCCCCACTTGATTCAGCATCTGGCAAAATAGTTTTGGACAGAGCAGGGCGATTGGAGTTGTGCTGATCACGACGTTGCACTTCTCTTGTAGTTGACCCTGGAGGTCAACTACAAGAGAAGTGCAACGTCGTGCAAGATTGGAAAGAGTATGCGCTGCTTGCGCATACTCTTTCCAATCTTGATACCTAAAAAAGTAACATGTAATAAATAAGTATTTGTCAAACACTCTACAAAAAGGAAATTTCTGAAGACAGCTGCAATAAAAACAATGAATAAATAACTTGTGAAACTTTATGTAGCAGTCTAGTTGTCTGCCGTAACAAATTCAAGAAGTTAACTATAATCAAGAGTAAAGCTTTTTTTGGCCTCGAACAGGTTCGTTATTTTGTTACCTGTTGTTATTTTGTGTGCGAGTCTAAAATATTGTGCCCGGTTGATGGCAATAGGCTCGCCCCCTATTACCTGGGACTTAAACATAACTGGTGAAATTTGGGTGTACTATAGGTACACCTCTGCCGTACCCTTCTGGGATTACAGGCGTGATGTTATGTCATGTTTTTTCTTTTTATAAAGATAATGTTTTGTAAGATTTAGATGCTACAATCAGTAAAAGATTAGTCTGATAATAGAAGGTGCCTGACATTCTTAAAAATTCAAAGAGTCAAATAAGATCTGCTTTCCTGAGTTTTCCACGACTGTAACAAGTTGCATTGGAGTAGACGCTTATTCTAATGAATGTGTAGGTAGGATTCTGGGCATCACAATTGATACATCGTTCTTGCCGGGTGACTGACGGCGTCAGTCGGTCGACGCCCCACGACTGGACATTTTTGCACAATGAAATACGCAGAAATATATTTACAAAATACAAAGAAGTTTTACTTCTCATCACACAATATAATAAATAAATACGTCAGATCAACTGTCATAAATGTATTGGCCGGGATTTAGCGATGTGATCGATAAATAAATCAAAATCTTGAGTAAGAAAATCAATTTGGTGACTTAATGAAGTACATAATTTTAATACAAGAAATAAAGACAAACAAGATCAACCATTTTTCAGATTAGCTAAAGTGCATACCTTCATCTTTTTTGGGGTACTGACTGTGTTAAATGTTACAACAAAATACCTTGTGATATATTGAAATAAAATTAAAGAAAATTTTAAATTTATTTAAAAGTACACTTTGTAAACAAGCATATTACAAATTAGAGGATTATACCCAAGGTAACAATGCTTGAAAACATGCTGGTTCAGCTGCATAGGACGATCCAGTGTAGACAAAATCAAACGGGTTTCACAAAATCTAATTTAATTTTAAAATTTGTTATTTTATGACATTGATTTACATTCTTTTGATTAGTTAACTCACACACTGACTTATTCCTTGTTAATATTTTAGAAAATCATATACTTTTACAATTTTTTATAAATATGTGAGCACCATGTATCTTCCTTTTTCATTCTTTCTTTTAAACTATTGTAGTATAGTAATTTTATTCTTGCTGCATCGTCTTCACGTATAAATATACATGATATACGTAATTGTATTCAAAATATTGTAAAACATTTTAAAACAGGAACGGTGGAGTTTCTTGTCCATTCTTCTCCGTACGAAACTACCTTTTGGAAAGGACGACTAGATTAAATTCTATTTTAACGTAAATGTTGACGTTCAAAAGTGCCTTTAATATTCCTATTTGAAATAAATGCTTTGACTTTGACTTCGAACTTGAATGTACGTTTCTAAAAAAAAAGAGCATTGTATGCCATATGGCATATCATGATCAAGCTTATAACGTTCCCACTAATGGGAAACAGGCCTTCTCTCTTCGAGAGGGAGTGGGCTGTAATCCACGTAGGTTTGATTTTAGACCCTTCGCTATAAGTCAGAGAAGATTTCCTACCAACACTAGAGTTTAAAGAACATGTTCAAATTGTCTTATTTCAAACCTGCAACTACATGAAACGACTCGCTGATTGTGCTGACACTCAAACTTATTTTCATCCACATATATGTATATGAGGAACTATTAACTGAGGTTTTTTCAATAAAACGTATGAATTCATCCTTTAAATAAGTATTCCATAAAGAAGAGGCAATCGAATTCAAAGGCAAATAATGCAAATACCAAGTGTGATAATGTATCATACTTGGTACTTAAACTACTTACTCGCCGATCAGATTTCCGCGAAACAGCTTTTGTTTAAGTCTAGCTTTTTGCCGTCCCTTTCATTTTCACAATTCAATAACTGGAATCCAAACCAATTCATGGAAAACGCTTTATTTATATGGAATTATTGTAAGAGTCCGATGAGCTAAAATTAATAACAAGTACGAAATTAAATATAGTGATTTATATTCGGGAGTTTAAAACCACAACAGTTACTCAAATTAATTTACCACCAAATAAAATAAGTTACAACGTAAAACAATTCATATAATTTAAGCAAATTCCCGGAGTTCAGAACACTTTCAACAACTAATTAAGTTAATATTTTTAAGTCTTCTGTTGTGTAACTTAATCTCAGTAGAATTGCCTTTTAAGGATAAAGGCAATTCTACTGAAATGGAGTAGATAAGATATTGGTTGAATTAGTAATTCAACCACAAATACTTGAATACCTGCATTATAAGAACGGGTGAAGGAAAACATTATTATGAAAATAGGCATGTCCTAGAACCAAAAGTTAGAGGCCATGATCCATACTAATGTTATATATTCGAAAGAAACTCTGTCTGTCTTTCCGCATGTTACCTTTCACGCCTCAACAACTGAACAAAATTCGAAAAAATTTGGAAGCGACATAGATGGCACCTGAGAAATGACATAGGCTACTTTTGTTTGCCGCAAAAAAGGGTGATATAGGGGAGGAAAAATCGTATGGGAAACCTAGCTTTTCTTAAGCTAGGTATATAAAAATTTAAATTTATGCTTTTGGTAAGAAATAAAGTTGTAAACTGATCCCCCAAGGGAATCTAATTGGGGATGGTTTTAAAATTCACTTGTAACATTGAAATTTTGTGTAACTCTTTTTAAGTGATTTAGGGGATTAAAAATATAGTATGTCTGTTACTTTTTCATGCCATAGCGGTTAAACGGAATTGGATGAGAATAGGCCATGACCTGGGTTAGGACATAGAAACAAAGAAAGAAAGAAAAAACGTTTATTTAGCACAGACTAAAACACACATACACACATGACATAGGATCCTTTTTCATCCCGTTCGAAAATTTCCGTGGGATTTTTTCCGACAATCACGCGGGCGACGACGCCTTGGGCAAAAGTACTAAGCACTAAAATATAATAAAGCTGAAAAGTGCGTTTGTTTGTTTGAACGCGCAAATCACTGGTGTTTGTGAATTTGAAAAATACGCGGTAGGTCAACGTCCTAAATTTCATTCGGACGAAATTGCGCGCTGACGCTAATACATTTGTATAGTTCCCAAAAATTTTACTATTCCGTATTCCTCTTTTGGGAAATAAACCTTTTCAAATTAAAAATAATAAACAAACAAAACGACTGCATAAACGGCAGACCCAGAAATTCAAGCGAAACGGAATTGGTTTTATGTAATCTGTAAGACCTTGACAGCCATACCTATGTATATTTACGAATTAATTAAGCATATTATAAACAAACATTAGGTTAAGTCACTTTTGTATCATGAACTTGAATCTCATTATAGATAACATATCATCACGCCTTGTTTCCCCAAAGGGTTGGACAAAGGTGTACCTATAGTACACCCACATTACGCCAATTATGTTTAAAACCCATATAATAGGGGGGCGAGCCTATTGTCATCAACCGGGCACAAATCCAGACTCCGGGCTGCTACTGAGAAATTCCAAATTGAAAAACCCAATAACACGTTGCCCGACCTGGGAATCGAATCCAGGACCTCATGCTCAGCAGTAGCGATTGCGACAACTAGACCAACGAGGCAGTCCTGTACCCTAATTGCGTAATACACAATCAATCGGAATCAGAATCGTTTTGAAACAGATTGCTAATTCATTGCTTCATAAGTTCGATAAAAAAAAACTGCTCAACAATGAAAATAACGCAATGAATGTTGTTGAACTGTCAAAATCAAACAGATTAGTCGTAATCGTTTACGTTAATGTGTTACGTAATTAGGCTGCCGATTTGTTCAGTGATTCCCATTATAGATTCGTAGAGTAATGACGTATCGTTTTATTTAATAATTTAAAGACCCCGTCTGTCATTAGAAGTGGGCTAGACTTATTATTTCTAAACAGTTTAAATGCCCAAACCCACAATCAACAATAAAAAGTTTACCAATATACGTAAAATAAGTTGAAGACACTAATACGAGTAATTGAACATTCAGTGACAAGCGGTATTAACGAAAGAGACGTTATTAGTGCAGAGACAAGTGCTAGCAAGTTAGTGAATGAAGTGCATTAAGTTTAGTTGATTCGGCACCTTACTTTGTACTACGTACTTACAGTACTTACTCGTAATTATTGTTAATTAACATTATAAAAAAAAACAATTTTATTGTTGTTTAATTTAAAAAAAAACATTAAAAAATAATATAAATAAGAAATACTAAGGATTTAATGCGAAAACACATTGTAAAATTGTTGTATGTGTTGCTTAGACTTTTTTAATGTGTGTAATAATAATAATCTTTATTTCTCCATAAATGCATTTACATAATTTAAATCTAAAACTGGCTTAAGATAGTGTTCCTTTGAAAAACCTTGACTTCTAAACTATGTTTATGATAGTGTATGTGACTGCAATTTTATTTAAGTATGAGTAAGTGTGCGAGCGTATGCAAGAGTATAATAATTTTCATAATTTATCTTTTATAAATAACTTTATGTACCTACCTATATATTTATATTTATAAAATTTCCCAACAGAAGATCCTCCGTATTGCGATACGTTAGTTTTAGAAGATATTCCTGTAACTTAGATTTGAGCTGATATTTAGTATCGGGATAAATTTTAAGTACTTTATTAAGCTGGTTATAGAGTTCCGTTCTGGAAACAAAATAGTTCTTCTTGGCTAACGAGGTTCTATGCGACTCTTGAAGAAAAACCGTGTGTTTTGTTCTGCCTGTTGGCTCTGAGAACGGACGAGAAGGGTGCTTACGGAGCATTGACTGAAGGACATACAGCTGCCAGACAGTTAACACTTTGGATTCCGCATAAAGCTATACTGTGTAATATCTTAGCGGCCGAGAGAGCAGAACCTTCAGAACAGCTCTTTGTGATCGTTCTAGTCGGATGAAATAGTTTTCAGTAGCACCACCCCAGACTGGAATAAGCTAAGATCGATTGGCATAAAGCAAAATAAACCACCCTCAATGTGTCCCTATCTGCACTGCAGACTTGCATATTTCTTTATAAACGTAAATCAGCTTGCGAGTTCTACCAGAAAGTGTGTCAAGATGTTTTTACCAATTAAGATGTTGGTCGATATGTACGCCTAGGTACTTGACACTAGTGGACTTGGAGATTTCCAGGCAGTCACTCGCACAAATGGTGGAAGGCGTACATATATGGGCTTTAAGAGTAAGGGAAGGTGATGGGCATAAATTTGACCTGATAGCAAATGGCATCTAAACCATTTTACTGACGTTTAGAGTGAGTAGGTTGTTACTCAACCATTCCAACACACGTGTAAGTGCCTTCTCGGCACTCTGATAGTACTGGGCCCAATCTAGTCCATCAGTAAGCAAGGCAGTATTATCGGCGTATGCAATGACTTTACAGTTTTAAATGGGCAGTTTACAGAGTTAATTTATTTTGGAATAGAGTGGGACCAAGTATGCTACCTTGAGGCACACCGTAAGCAATGGGAAGCTCTTCACTCACATTTTGCCCGATTGTAACCACTTGAGTGCGATTCCTCAGGTAGTCTTTAAAGATATCCAGCACCAAGCCTCGAATTCCAATGCCCTCCATCCTATTTACCAAGGCCGGTGCGTAAACGTTATCAAAGGCCTTAGATAAATCAAGAAGAAAGATACCAAGACACTTTCGCTTATTGTCAACAGACCTAAGTGCGTAGTAAGACAGAGCCATTATAGCATCTACAGTACTAAAGCCCTTCCGAAAACCAAATTGGTTGGGGGCTAAAATATTATATGCATTAAGGAAATTGTAAATACTCTTATTTAAAATTCGTTCTAAGATCTTTGGCATGGCAGAGAGAACCGAGATAGGTCTGTAGTTGTTAACGTCGTCTCTGCGACCGGCTTTATGAACAGGGTGAACTACGGCTCTTTTAAAGACCTCAGGGAAGACACCAGATGAAATGGCGAGATTACAGACATGTGTAATGATTGGGACCAATACACTTCTCGTGGACTTGATGATGTTTATGGGGATTCCATCCCAACCGGTAGCAGAGACTGACTTTAGGCTAAGAATGATGCCTTCGACGTCCATTTCTGTTGCCTCTAGAAGAACCATAGAGCCACTAGAATTCGTTGCCGATACTGATGATGTGGTAGACACAGGTTTTATTTTAGTAACAAGGTTTTTACCAATGCCAGCAAAGTACGAGTAGTTATTGACCTTATTAAGAGAGGACACTGGAGAGTCAGAAAGATGTAACAGTTCAACAGGGGGAGGACAGTGTGAACGAAGGTCAGATATTTTTTTTACCACATCTTAAGTTGCTTTAATATTATTTTTTGCCTTAGAGAATTCTTCCTTCTCATATGCGCGTTTAAGTTTCCTTATCAATGAGTTGCTGAAGTTACGGTAGCGAGCATATATTATTCTCAGAATTTAATTATCAGATTTTTTTAATTTGACGTGCATGCGGTCACGGTTACGGATACAGCGTAGCAAGCCAGGCGTGATCCACGGTTTAAGAGATCTATGCTTCCTGGGGACTATATATTCATGCGTGTTGTTCTCTATGATTAACATACCCGTCTTCCGCCGCTCTATTAGGATCCGAGACCGCCATGATAGGAGACCAGTCTTTGCCATTGATAGTTTCTACAACTGAATTGTGGTTAACTTTACATTTGGTACGGGGTAAATTTCGATACTTATTTTTTGTTTGCAAAAATAGTAGCAGAGGTTCATGATCAGTTATAGACAACTCAATGACAATAGCTGTGGCTGATAAATTCGTTTTTAAGAGGATGTGATCCAGACAGTTGGAGACACGTGTGGGGAATAGGTGAGCGGGGAGAAGACCCTGCGCGGTAGCACATGATAGATACTCGTCCGAGTGTGTGTCGTTGTTGCCATTCTTGATATCGATATTTATATCTCCAATCAAGACAACAGTCTGTGTGGCGGACATGAGCACTTTATCCAGACTTTCAATGAAATTGTTTATGTTTTTATAGGAAGGCGAACGATACAGAGCAACAATTGATATGCAAATGTCTTAATGCATCAACAAAGCCATCAGCGCTGGAAGTTGCGCGGATTGCGCTGGTTGCGCGGGTTTTGATGGCACCGAAGCTGCGGGAGCCTTCAGGTGATTAAGGTCAGCCCAAGGAGAGGGCCTCTGCGGACTAAGCCGTTCGCGGCGGATCTTCGCGGAAGGAAGCTTACCCCAGGGGCTTTCCCTTTCGCGCGTTTCGTGAGTTTGGGAGAGGTGGACTTCGGGGCCTTAGGACAGCCCCGGTAATTTGCCGGGTGTCCTGCTTGGCCGCAGAGTACACAGCTGGGAGGCTTTAAACATTGTTCCCTATCTTTAGGGCGGGTACAGTCGCCGGTGCCATGCTCTCCTAGACACTTGACGCATCTAGGGGTGGCATAACAGTTGGACTGCGAGTGACCATATAATTGGCAGCGATGACACTGTCCAATTAATTGAGCTCTGTAAGGCTTCTCTATTGAGATGCCTGAGAGCGAACACACCGACTTCACCTTGAAGAACGGGTGGTGACCTTCCGTGGGGTCACGGAAGGTCACATCATGTAGCGACATCATAAAAGTGTTCCAAGCTCGTAAAGCCCCCGGTTCGGACGGTATTACCAACAAGGTATACAAACTCCTACCTGCCCCTCTAATAATGCTTATGACCGCCATCTTCAATGGCGCCTTGAGCAACAACATCTTCCCACAAGCGTGGAAAGAAGCAACAGTCATCGGTATCCCAAAGCCAGGCAAGCCAAAGTCTGAGCCCTCCAGCTACCGTCCCATTAGCTTACTCAACGTTCTCGGCAAAATCTACGAGAGGCTTATTTATAAGCGTCTCATAGACTACGCCGAAGCAAAGAGCCTCATTCCCAACGAGCAGTTTGGTTTCCGTCCCCAACACTCGAGTATCCACCAGGTCCACCGTATCGTAGAGCACTTGTGCGCCGGTATGCAGCGTAACGCGACGACGGGTGTGCTATTCTTCGACATAGCGAAAGCCTTCGACAAAGTCTGGCACAACGGCTTGTTATACAAGCTTTACCAACTAGGAGTGCCAGATCGTCTCGTGCTCATCTTACGAGAATTCTAGTCGAATCGTACCTTCCACTATCGCATCGAGGGTGCACTCTCGTCCCCTCACCCTATTCGCGCCGGTGTCCCTCAGGGTTCCGTCATATCTCCTCTAGTCTTCACGCTGTTCACCAGCGATATCCCACAGAGTAAAAAGGCTCAGTTGGCTCTCTTCGCCGACGACACTGCCGTTTACTATACCGGTCATTGTCCCAATGCTATAGCTCGTACTCTCCAAACCTCCGCAAACGTCTTAGGCGCTTGGTTCCGGAAATGGAGAATCGAGGTCAACCCCGATATGAGTCAGGCGGTTCTCTTCTCGAGACGTCGTCGACTCCCTCCCCCACTTCCCAGCCCGATCACTATGTACGGTAAGCCGATCTCCTGGGAGAAGCAAGCCAAATACCTAGGCGTGATCCTCGATGAAAACCTTGTCTTTAAGGCTCATATAAAGGCGGTTCGCGCGCGCGCATCCTTCGCTCTTAGCAGGCTACACTTTGTACTGACAGCCGTAGTAAACTGTCACTTAAATGCAAGCTGCGCATCTACACCGCAGAGTCATCCGTCCCATCATGACCCATGCCTGCGTTGTATTTGCGCACGCTCACCCACGTCATCTCCATAAGATGCAGACCCTCCAGAACCGTTTCCTCAGAAAGGTCACGGGTGCCCCCTTCTATGTCCGTAATATAAATCTCCACATCGATCTTAAAATGCCTACCATAAACTAGTTCATGAAACGCTTATCGAAGCGCGTCTTTGACTGTGGCATTTAACACTCCAACCCCTTGATCTCAGCGGCCGCCTGCTACACACCCTCCCACACTAGCAGTATTCGCCGACCAAGGCATACTTTAATCGCCCCCGACGACGCCACTACCCTCCTCCAGGAGAGTAGTAAGGCCACCAGCACACTACATAAGCCCAAAACCCGATCGCCGTCCTACCGTCCTCGCCGCCGAGGCCCGCCGCGACGCCCAAATCAACGCCCCTCCCGACCCTTGCTCGAGCCAGCCCACGCCGCTGAGCCTGTAGCTTTAAATTCGTCCCTAAATCACTCAAATCCTGATCCAGCTAGTCCCTTGCTACCCTCTTCCAGCGACGCCCTAAGCCGAGTTTCGTACCCCACAGGGTGTGCCCTTAGCGTTGTCGCTTAGTTTTTAAGTTAGTACATAAGTTTAAGTCCTGGCTGGAGGCCTTAATTTATTAGGGCAACCACAGGCAAGACCGTCTAACGACTTACGACGACGAACGTCGACGACAACCTCATAGGTTGACCTGCGAGATGCCATTTATAAAAAAAAAAAAATTGGAATACGACAAATTTTACAAAAAAAGCATCCAATGGAGTTGCAAAAAAATTAAAAAACCTGATTTTAGTAACTAGCATAAACTTGCTTGATCCCTAGAAACTTTTGCTGTATATACTTAAAGATTCACAAACTCATGATCTATGCTTTCAAACACTCTTCTTATACACGCATTTTAACAGTATCGTCTTTACCAGTATCTCTTTCAGTATTGTCTTTTTACACCATCCCAAAATCAATCATCGGGCAGTTGCCCACCAGACCATCTTGCCTTTACTATAAAGCATGAGTGAACTTTACGACCTGTTCCTTATACCTCTATAAGGTCTGCTAGTGTTTGAGGTATAGTTAATTTGGAGTATGCAACCGTACCGCACGTAACAACTGCCAGTAACCGGTCCTTCCTACCACGACAATAGTTACCCACCCAGGGTACAGATAAGTTGCAGAATAGGTTACGTGGGACAGGAGCATAAATAATCCCCTTGAGTATTTTCAATGCTCAAATTATCTGTTCGAATGAAAGTGACTTCAAAGTAATTTAAACCCAAGCAACCTAGCAGGAACTTTGTGGTGTAGAGGATGTGTAATTAGTACGAGTAAGTACTTTGTAACCTACTTAATTATTCAATCTCAAGGAGGTGATGGTTGATGAGAACGATCATTTATTCCATGAAACATTGAGTTAAAGATTTCTAATGGCACAAAATTTAATTTAAATACCAACTCCCACGGTAAATTAATAGACTATTCATTCGCCATTAATCGGTTTGATAAATGCAACTGAATGAAGCATTCATCAGGCTTGGAGACCATTATTAATATTTGATTTTGGTTCACAATCGTAATTAAAGCGAACAGTTCATTCGTCACAGGCCTCTATGGACATAAATAAAGTATGACAACGATTTAATTATATTCAAAAGAAAAATCGTTACTAAACAGCTATCTTTACTTGACAAAAAACCCATTAGGTCCATTTGTTTAGTATACAAACGACTTAGTAACACATACTATATTTATTATTACGCCACAGTGCAAAATATTGCAGGAAATATTTTGATTAAAAATGTTATTATTTTGATTCAACTATTTGAAGTGATATTTATTTTACTAGATATGGAAATAAGATCGTAATTCATCTCATAAGTAATTTTTAATTATGAAATATTAAAAATGTATTTAAAGCGAATTGAATACTATACAGTAATGTACATGATATTTAATACTTGATGAATGGATCATTTATTTTTTATCAATATAAAAGTATGTCATGGCAGCGCCTTCTTTATCTTTACAAATTATTGTGACTGTCCGTCAATTTCATGCATTTGTCATAATATGTCATTTACGCTTTGCACAGAGCTCTATCTAATGGGTGTACCTACTATGCCAAATCGAATGACAAAAAATCGAAAATCAATTGATCGACCACTATAAAGCGAATGTCTAAATACTCGAACGTTCATAATATCGAATAGTAAAAAATCGAACATTCATTATATCGTACACTCAATACATCGAGTGTTCAAAATATCGAATGTTTCTTTGATCGAGCGTTCAACGCGTCGCATCGCATATTCATTCGAACGAAATATCAATATACAATATAGCAATATAATTCTTTTATAGATAATACAAGAAAAACACATCTAAATCACATTTTAATCTTTTATAGGTACGTTTTAAAATTTTGTGCGAATTGGAATTGTACGGAAAAACTAGATACTGGATGTATTTATTATTTATTACTTGTTGTTTTTATTACTTTATATTTTTCAATCGCATTATCTTCCCTTTTTCCTCTTTTTTGTGGAGTAGGTCTTCCCAATCCCGCGTGTGCCTTTTCAATTGTCCCAATAGCTTACTCCTTAATAAAAAAAAACTATGGTAGCATAAAGACCGCCTTTGTGTTTATCAAGCAACATGTTCCATCTTCTGTGCCATCCTGCAATATTGTTTGAGGCAAATGATGTCACCTACTGGTTTAGAAAATATTATGTTTGGGAAAGTATTCATTCTCGTGAGACGGGAAATAATAAATTATCTCACCTATGTTTCCACCTTCACTGTGGTCTGTGTTTCAAAATAATACACTAGGTTTTCCTTGAACTCAAACACATAAAATGCAATTACGGTATAACGGCTGTTCTTCGTTAGCTCTAATTTGGTACAAAGGTAGACTAGAATATTATTTAAAATATAGGTTACTAGCTGTTGCTCGCGTCTTCAGCCGCCATCTAGGATGAAAGTGGTAGTGACAGGTCCCACCTATCTGTCAAATTAGATAACGATTGCTTAAGTGCTTTAGGGGCGAACAGATAGCAGACAGATACACCGAGTTACTTTCACATTTGTACACACGTAGGAGTTTCCCTAGGGATGTGAGCAACCGCTATTATAATGCGAGCGTTTCGGCTTCGAAACGAAATCTCAAGCACCGTTAGTTAAGTGAGAAGACTTGATGACATTGAAAATATGCAATGAGGTCGAGTCGACATCATTAACATTAATGAAGGTAAGAATATGGAGGGTTAAACTGATGACGATCGTGCTAATTTTAGGAAACTGGGAAGGGAACTTCAGGACATCACGTAAGCGGGACGTATGCTGCATGAACACACTTTCAAATAACGAATAATTTTTACGATTGCATAATCGTAAAAATTATTCGTTCTGATTATGTAGTTTGACTTAACAATGATGATTGATTGCTGGGAGGTTAGAAAGTAGTGGGATGGCCTAAACTAGTTCATTAATTCGATTATCACTTTTTTTTTTAAATTTCATATTCGACCTTTGCCAGCATTATCGACTGTTTCAAAGGCATCCCAAAATATTTTTTAGAATTTTATACCTCGTTAGAAAGCTAATCGAAAGAAAATGTCTTTTCCGTAATTTGTACGCGTATTATCATAGTTTTGAGATAACTTGGGTCAAAGTTCATGTATGTGGATGATTTAAGAAAATGCTTATTAAACTTCTTTCTGTAACTTATAACTTTTTTTTATGTATTAGGGAATTCGGTTACATCGAAAGGTTAGTTAAAGAATTGGGTAGCCAATTGAATAGCAATGAAGGCCATTCAATTTGAGAGTTTAGTTTAGAAATTTTCAAAAATACTAAAACATTGGGGTTTCTCGAATCTCATGAATTTTCGCCTCGGCATTATGGGGTGATTATTTGTAACAAATAGGTCACACTTTCAGGTCCTATTCACGACGTTGCCAACTTTCAGAATGCCCAGGTTTCGCACTCGGTAGGTATTCACAAAACCAACCTTAACTTACTGAAAGCTCGAGATCAAGCGTCGGATCAGTAATCCGTTGTCAACCTTACGTAAGCTGCCAAGATTGGATGACCAAAATAACAACCATCCAATCAGCTGAGTTTTGAGATCGGATTAAATCCAATAGGTTCTAAGGGTAACAAAAATGTTAGAAAGCCTTCTGTTTTGAATTCGACGCATATTCTTTATCAGATCGAAAATTGAAGAATCGTTTATTTCCAGAAGATCTGAAAGATTTTCGTAAAATGGAACTAAACGTAACGTCACGATATTAGTCTCCTAAAGGTAAGGCAGCGTCTACCTTTGGTAAACCCACTTCGCCCCTTGCATTTACGCAACGTCGACGCTGCAATAAATAGAGTGAACGAGTATTTCTCAACTGCTGGCAAAAACCTTTCAGCAAAAACACTCACTCAATATTAGGCTTAACTGAAACTGACTTGGCCCGTAACAACGAACAATACAGTACTGTAAACACTGGCCCAAACTCTTTTTTCCTTACTCCGACGGATGAAAAAGAAATATTTTCAATTATCTCTTTTATTAAAAAAGGCGCCGGCTTACGATGACATTAATAACACCTTTTTATATCTGTTTCATGAAATCTTGACATTTGTGGATTATACAAATTTTAGGAGTTGTATTACTGGTTCTGATTTTTATAATTCTGTAAAGAAATATTTGTGACAGTCGAGAAGAGTACTTTAATCCACATCTTCAATCAATTTTAATAAACGTCCAGAAACGTGTATGCAATTTTACAGGTTATGATGATAGACTGACTGCCTCGTTGGTCTTGTGCCTAACCCTTCTGGTATTAAAGGCGTGAGTTGTTATGTTATGATGACAGAATAGATAGTGTAATTAGTTCGTTGTAGGTATAGTAATTGACTGCTGTTTAGGTTTAATTATTTACTGATACCTTATAAAGATATTAGAATTACTAATGGTCTTTGAAATTATTTTTTTGGGTAATTTAACTTCAAAAGCGTATCAAAGAACCCTGTGAAAGAAATAATTGTAATTACTTGTTTTAAAAGAATGAGAGTTCTCAAATCAAGAAAATGATATCTGAAAACGAGGAAAACTGATACCGAAAATGATAAAAACAATCGGTGATATCCAAATTACTTTGATATCTCAGAGGCACAGTTTTGAATTACCACAGATAATATAATACTACGTACGGATACCCAATACAAGCTCCCTAAGTCTGGCAATTGAGCTGGCAATTTTTATTCGTCCAATTTTTCAACAGATGGCAGCATAAGCGATTTGCTAGAGACTGTAGTTTTACAACGCTATCTAGGAGTCGATCTACTTTTAAAATGTTTCATGCAATCTTTTTTCAGTGGGTTCAGAAAAACATGTTATTAGATTTATTTCATATTTCTATGTAGAAAAATATATAAATAAAAGTTGTTTGATTTTATAAGTAACAAAATTGGAAACTGTGATGAGGCAGGACCAATTGAGTAAAACGACATCTATTGCAAAAAGCTCTTAACTACTTTTATCATTAAAAGGGTTCGAATTAAAGATAATTTAATTCCTTTTTATTTCATTTTTAAAATACGTAAATTATGAGTGGAAATAGATAAATCTGTACTAAACTGGAAGTTTAGACTTTTACCAATCATAATTCAGCCAAAATTCTGCCGTAAATCGCTTTTTAATGATTGTTAATTTCTTATTGGTTACATTTGCTGCTATCTATTTTTTTTTTCAAGACAAATTATTATTTGTTCGAGTTGAGACCCCATGGTACTACAAAGCACATTACACTTGGTACAAGATCCACAGATTACTGTAATTTATTTCGATTTGTGACTTTGTGTAGGTTGTGCCAAAAAAACAACCATCAAAAAGCGTTTTCCAAGAAATATCTCAATTAGTGATTAATACCGAAAATAGTCCTTGAGTACGAATATTACCAAATAAATAAAGTCACAACAACTTTCTTACAAAATCACATTTTGCTAGTAATGTTATTTACTAAGAACTACAAAATTTTGTACATAATCTTTTATATAAATTATATAATATCCACAAAGAATACGAGTAACAAAAGTGAAACTTGAGTTATAAATGATGTACTTAACTGACTTTGTTTTATTTACAATAAAGTAAAGTCAGTTCAAGCACATCATTTATAACTCAAGAACGGCTGGACCGATTTTTGTTATATTTGATTTTTTGGATTTGTCTCCGCCACGCATAGCAGAATTACTATTCAAACATGGAAAAAATTCAAGACATAAATAATAATTAAGCTAATATTCTGAGGCGGTACGAAGTTCGCCGGGTAAGCTAGTTTAAATTAAAATGGACGAAGATGCACATCTACAATACTTTACGTAACATAACGCTAATATTTCGCCATAGGATAGGCAAAGATATAGGTATTATACAACAACATCTCGCAAGTTACTGAAATAAGATCTACTGAAACTTGTCTGCACGCAACTCTTTTATGTTCTATGTTAGAGGGTTTGGTTTCCGCACTTAGTCCTACATGTGGACCATTGTACGTGGGCCATGGCGGCCGTCGATGGTTATTATTCCAACCAGCCCACCTCCCTCCAGAAGCCGATCAAAGCTTCTGGTCTGTTGAGGACCTCTGTGTAAGATCCGAGTGTCCCGAGGGTTGCTGTCCTAATCTGTGTAACGCCTGCACACTCAAAGAGCACGTGCGCGACGGTCTTGTCCGACTCCATGCAAGCTCTGCACAGAGGGCTGTCCGTTATGCCTATTGTGTAAATGTGTTTATTTAGCGAGCAGTGTCCTGTGATGGTCCCCGTCACCAGGCGCAGGCCATTTCTGTTCAGGTGTAATAAACGTCTGGTTAGCCTGCCATCTAAGGATGGCAAAGCTTCCTTGGACTGCCTGCAGCCTGGTTTCGAGGTCCACGCAACTCTTATTTGATTAAGTGATAAACCCATGTAATAATACTTTAGTAAAATTTTTATTTCTTTGAAAAGATTTATGTAATGTTTTCAGTTAATTTGTTAGTTAATCAGTTAGTGATCATGTTGTCTAATTTTTAACCCAAAGCCACACCACACGCTGCTCAAAATAAAATAGAGTAAATGCCAGACGTTGTGCGTGTTTGTACGCGGTTTGGCATTTTCAGCTATCCCAAAACAGAGTGCGTTTAATCGCAATGCATGCTAAGCCTTAATGACAACTAACTGACTTCCAACTACCCACTCTATGGTCAACAATAGCTGTTGATGACAAGCAGTGGTGGGCCAGTGGAAACGGCCCGACTGACGATTCTACCTGAGTAACGTCAAGGAAATTACTTAATTGAGCGAATTTACTACCAACTTAAATCATCCGTAAATACAAACCACATGTTTGACAGTTGCTTGACATAATACGGCAACTTGGAGTAGGGTGTCAATTTGTTTATTAATTAATTTCCTTGACTTTACATTGTGGGTTCGAAGTTCCTAGGCGAATAATCAAGCAATGCACTCTAATTTCTGCAGTTTATATAATGCTCCTGCTCACTGCCGTTGACAGAAATGATGCTCGAGTCCCAACAGAGGGAACGTTCTAGGCTTATAACCCGACTGAGCCAGAAGGAGGGTTATTTCTTGTATGTTTGCGTTATGTATGTATGTATATTTCTTTGGCACGCTCTGTAGCCTCTACGCCTTGATGAATGTTATTTAAAGAGGTGTCATTAAATTCGTCTTAATGGGGATGGCAAGTTAAAGCTAATCTCAGATGGCGCTGCGTACAGTTGTTCCCAATGGCGTCAGTATGACATTTCTTGAATCGTGTAAACAAACGAAAAAAACGAACATTGTGGGCGGTTAGTGTAGTTTATTTGATAACATGGACGCGAAAATGTATTCTACTTGGAGCTTGCTTGAACTTAAAGCCGAGTTAAAGAGAAGAGGGGCGTCTGTTAAACGTAGAAAAGCTGATTAAGTGGAAAGGTAGGACTCTTGAAAAAAAACTTTTTAGGAGCTGTTTGCCTAGACCTAGTTCAACGTAGACCTTTGAAATCAATACGCTTACAATGTTTGAACGAATAATTTTATAATTATATAACTTGTTAGTCGTTAGTATGCATATTTAATATATATTTTTAAATTTTATATTGTTGGTGAATACTGTCATGTATTGTATGTATATAAGTTAAAATTATTGAATCAAACTAATTCAGGATTATATTTACAACAGCTTAACTAATGCATAACATTACTTAAGTAATAGTTCTTTTTACTTTTGGAGTTAAAGGAGAGATGAATAATTGGTTATATTTTTCCAGGTAAGAGCTGTATGACAAAAGCTTTAACTTTAGTACACCACAACTCTCTCCAAATCCAACAGAACCCTCTATCATACTTCTCCCATTGGAGATGTACCATGACATAAACATGAACGGTGAACATTTGTTATCGGTTTTATTTTATGTGATGGTAGATAGTTCCTATTTAACTAATACTAAATATTTCTGTCATTTTGAAGATTCAACAAAAAAATAGATGCATCAGAAAAATTATATGAAGACAGATTCCTCATATTGATAAGATCCGCATTTATCAATGATCACTTTTATATAAAAGGATTTGTCAAGAAGACAATGAAAATACTCAACTATCAAGTTGACATCAAGATAGATGACCAGGGTGGCATGGCATGGCATGTAAGCAGAAACGGACTTATTAGCCCTGAATCTGTACCTTATATACAGAGTCAAAATGGGGAATTACTATTTAAAACAACCTGCCTATATGATTTTCAAGTACAAGGACAAATGTACTGCAGTGGCAGAAAATTCTGTAATTTATTTAATATTGAAAAAGATGAGTTGTTCATAGAAAACATATTGTAAAGTTTTGATTATTTTACAATAACAATATAAAGGCTGAAATTATGAATAAATATCTGTATGAAGATTATTATAATATAACAAAAACACCCAAAAGTTATTTATGAGTTTTATTTGTGATACACTCTCGGAAAATGCTTAACATTATACATATAAAAATATTTAATATCTATAGGTCTTAGTAAAGCTGTTCAGTAGAAACTCCGCTTACCCAACTCACACCTGTATTTCAAATGATCTGCCATAGGCAGTAATGTTGACAAAACATATTTATATTTCTTATAATTTTCTAATCCAGTGTAAAACTTGGCAGACTTAACATGACTTAATAAAAGATCAGCTGAAAAAAGAGACAGCATTGTAGCAGTCTGAGTAGAAACGGATGTTTTGTTATTTTGATTGTTAACATTGTCACCACAATCAACAGGTGTAACAAGAGAAGAAATTTCTAACTCTCTTTCGTATTCCATTATAATCAAAACCCACATCCTTCTATTTCTCAAAATCCACAATTTTGAGAAATAGAAGGATGTGGGTTTTGATTGCTTGAAAGATGTTGGAAAAGATTCTTTTGAATGTTTCTCTTAGCCTGTCTTTCGTCTCTCACACTAGCACTGGCTGATATCCTTTTCTGGTTCCATGAAAAGAGACGTGGTACTGCTTCTTTCTTTAAAAGTTTGTGTACACAGGGCAAACCTTAAAACAAGATGAACAATGATAAGTATTTAAAGATATTATGTAATTTTAACAATTTAGGTATATAGATACTAGCTTAAATAGAAGAACTATCGTTTAAAACACCCACCTGTACTCACACTTAATGTTTGGTAATAATTTTCATGAAAATGATCTCGACATAACCTCGTAGTCCTAGTAGGCTCAGTTTTTAATCCTTACGGCAGCTATCCACTTTCTTCTTTTAATACGATTTATTGGAAATTTGTGTTGGCCTACGTTTTAACACCCAATTACACAACACTTTGTAATTTCTATGTTATTTGTGAACATATTTTATAGGATGCTATACAATTTGACAGATAATTTGGAACAATCGTATACAGCGCCACTTTGACAGTTGCCTTCCCCATTGTGAGAGTGACAGAGTGGCCATTTCAAAATTATGAAAACAACCAATGGCATATTTTTAGCGCCAAATTATGTCTTCAAATTTTTTTTTTCTCTAAGTGTAGAGTTTTGTATTTATAAAACCCTTTTATTTGATACCACACCATTTGTGTATATTATTGTAAAACATTGGACTACAGAAATATTCACAACATAAATGTTTAAATGCAATTTGTATGCTAAATGAGAAATGCTAAATTAATCAAACTAAACAGCTTGAAACAAAGCAAATTATTAAATAAAACTTAAACCCGACTGCGAAAATTCATACCTAACTGCAAACAGAAAAATATGCATTTTTATCTATTGAACTTGTCAAGATAGTTTTTCGCATGCGGTACCGACACAAGTTTGAAAACTGAGCAAGTTGAAATATGGTGTATATTTCAACTTGTTCAGTGTTTACAGTCGTTTATTTTTAAAATTTGCTTTATTATTATTTATTTGCATAAAACATGGTATATAAAGGTGTTACATGAGTAAAGGATGAGATCATACATGTTTCGCTTAAGACTAAAGAGTGCATAATGATTAACACAACTTATGTTCAAGGTTTTCCTTAATGCTTAAAAAAATATTTTCATTTAGCAATTTAAACAAATGAATTTTAAACAGTCTACTATTTAGTTATTTCAGTTAACATAGTAATTTGATATATATACGTACAGCCGTAGCTAAACAGCTTTTACTATATTTTGTTAATCGAGGGATTTTATCTAAAACAAGTATAAATTTGTCAAGACGATTCCTAGAGCTTACATCTGCTGCAGTTCTGAATAGATCTTTGTGTTTCCATACAAACATACATGTTTCATATAGATATAATGAGGTTAGTGGAAGCGGACCGAGTTTTTTAAATATTGGTCGACAATATACGTCCGGTGGAATGCCCTGAATAGCTCGAACACATTTCTTTTGGGCGATAAATGCTCTGGTATAGTCGGTACTATTTCCCCATACAATTAGTCCATATCGCAGCGTAGACTCCACATATGCACGATAGGACATTACAGCTGTTTTAATGTTTGTAACATTTTTAATCCGTTTAAGAGCGTAAACGAATTTATTGATTTTGTTACATACACTATCGATTTGAGCTTTCCAGTCAAGATGTTCGTCTATGATCGTTCCCAAAAACTTAGTTTGTGCTACTTGTTGAAGTTTTGATATGTTCATTGTAAAATTAAATTTGTTATTATAAGATTTATTAAATTGGACATAAACTGATTTATTAAGGTTAATAGATAAATTATTATTATTAAGCCAATTTATAAGATTTTCAATTGTATTGTGAATATCTGTTTCATGATCAGTTATTGTTTTTTTTTTTTTATCAGTAGTCACAATTATCGAAATGTCATAAGCAAACAGAAAGCATTTATGATTAGTCACGTCAACAATATCATTCACATAAAGGAGAAACAAAATCGGTCCCAATATACTGTCCTGTGGAACGCCGCATTTGGTGTTTTTAAATTCAGAGCGGTATGAAACCATATCCTTATAGGCATTAATATTAGTGATAGTAACATACTGCTGTCTGCCGGATATGTATGACGATATCCACTGCAATGGAGGTCCTCTAATTCCTAAAGACTCCAATTTCTGAACAAGCTTGTTATGCGACACCAGGTCGAACGCCTTAGATAAATCTAAAAATAAGCCCTGCGTTAGTTTATTATTGTTAATATTAGTCAGTACTGCTTTCAAGAGTGAACATATAGCTAAAGTTGTTGATTTGTCTTTTTGGAAACCGAATTGCTCTTTCTTTATCATTTTAAATTTCTCACAGTAATGAATAAGCCTTTTATACATCCATTTTTCGTAGATTTTTGACACAATTGGTATTAAAGTTATTGGGCGATAGTTGCTAACATCATATTTTCACCTTTTTATTAAAAAGTGGTTTTACAACTGATATTTTTAATCTATCTGGAAACACTTCTTGAACAAAAGGCAACTTTATAAGATGCTTTAGAACGCCGCGTATTTCCTCAGCACTTTTCTTAATAATTCTAGTAAGTTCGTCATAGCCTTCTGAGGTAGTATTATTTAATAACATAATTTGTTGTTCTACTTCGCTTTCTGACATTGGAATGAGGAACATTGAGCTAGGTATAGGTATAGAAATCGTTGAAGGTGGAGGGAGGCTATTTCAGTTGGTTCCGTAAGTATAGTATTATTATTTTTAATGGATTCTATATTGTTTTTAGGACTGGGATTAAGTATTTAATTTTTTATTACTGTCCATTTAGCCTTACATGTGTTCTGATATTTATTCATAAATTTTATATTGGCATACATATATTACCTAGTATGTTGTGTTTCAATGAGGACACGACGCATACCTACGTATATAAAACTCACGCCGTCTTCCTGTGGGGGTAGGCAGAAACGGGTCGTAGCGCAACTCATTTTCATACAGAAAAACGCCTGTAGCGTGAGATGGTTCATACAAAACCTACGAAAGTGATGTACGAGTATGTAGAAGGATTTTTGCAAAGCGGTGCAGCCCGGCCAAATCTGCGTCAGCCTTGGCTGAGCGATGGCCGTTTTACGTAGTTTCGACATGCGACACATATTTCCCCCCAACTTGTTTTTTTGTTTCGTTGCGTCTTTCCTTAATTCTGTTGTAGTTAAAATGCATGTGACAAAAACAAAACAGATTGACTTGTCTTTTGTTTGTAAGCAGAAAATATCAAAACATCTGTGTGTGTATTCAACCTCTCAGAGGTTCATTAAAACTAAATTGTTATTATTTTCTTATAATCATGATCTCGTCAAAAACAGAAGCTAAACTCAACTCGGAACTTAGTTTAAATTAATGGGGAAGGTCGTTCAAAGCTAATTGTAGATGGCGTGACCATAGCTAGGTCCCTAAGGCCTACAATAAATTTGACTTTTCGTTCATTCATTTCATTTTGTGTTCATTCATGAGTTTGATTTCATTTCACTATTTCGTTATTTTCGGTGATTTCAGTATTTTAAATCAAGTACTTGACATGAAAAGTGTCAGAATTTTAAACCTTGAATATTTCCTCGTAATCACTTTCTTCAAAATGTTTCCGACATAAACTCGAACTCAAAAAAATCTCTAGGTATAGCTTTAAACCACAATCTTCTAAGTTTAGGGGCATTCGGGAAATTGTAGACTCCAATTTCGGAGTATCTAGGAACACAACAACGCATAAATTTTCCCAAAAATAAAAAAAAATCACATCACGCCTTGTATTATTAGCTTGTGTTAGGAACTAGCTACGACAGCGCCATTTTGACAGTTGCCTTCTCCATTTAAATCAACACAGCGCTTAAATGTAAGCTTGGAGCTGATATTACAAATGCTGTCCCTTTTTTTACTTAAATGTCTAAATGTGTGACTTAACATAATTTAATACACAGATCGAGAAACTTAAGGTCTCAGACCGTTTCGACTGCTCGCCGGAGTCAAGCGGCAATTATTTGAGTGAACCAGAGAGAGTTCACTTTAAATCTCACACGTTGTTGGTGTTGATGTTGTACTGACATGTTGTCCTCAGTATGACTTGTGCCTGTGTTCTCAGAGTCGTTAGTAATCATTCACTTTAATAGACAGGTATAAATTTGTACCCTGTCAGTAAAATGTGACAGTTTAAAAAAATGCTGTTTTGTTGGTGGTGATTGTGATTGATTTTTGGGTGACGTCTCTAAGTGTAGAAATAGTGAGTACATTGTTGTATTGTGACTCACCTGTAAAAATAAATGTAAGCGGTAATAGATAATAAATGAATAAATAAATGTTAGTATTCGTCACATTAATTGTAATTTTGATATTTTTGGGCAAGTAGACTTTTACTCTGAATGTTATTTTGTTGACTGAGTGTTTGCTGAACAAAATCAGAATATTCCCGTTTTAACAGGTTACAATATTCATACCTCTTTTTTAACCTGAATTATGTCGTAGTTGCATAAGTCAGAAATGATTTACAATACCAAATGGTTTGGGTAGGTAGGTACAATATTAAATGATTGTATTAGTACATTGTCAAGCCTACAAAATTGGTAGTCAATTTCGTCGTAAATGGTTTGCAAAGATTTCGCGAAAGGTATATAAAGTTGTGATACTTACTGCTATTTTCCTTCCATTATTCACCTCAAACACTTTAAATTAAATCAAACCCATCAATTTATTTAATTATACAATTTATATGTTATAATAGCTTGTCACGAGATTAACCATGTGTAAATTTATTTATAATATATATAAAATACCTACATATTTTTTTTCATTTATTATTTGGTAACACTATTATTTAAAAGACTGTCCATGGAGTTTCTTGCCATTTTTTCTCCATAGGTACCTACTACGCTTTGGAATGGCCTACTTTTCTCCTTTTTATATTGAAGATGGGTTTACTCTTTACTCTAGTCTAGGTCTGAGGTGACAGAGACAAAGTCTACGATGGAGTGAGCTTACCCAGAAGAAGCCTGTTCACTCTAACTTTGAAGAGATTCGGGTTGAGTGCGTTCGGTAACACAGACGCAGGTAGTGAGTTCCACTCTTTTGCCGTGCGCATTATGAAGGATGTCTGGAAGCGCTTAGTGCAAATTGGTGGAATGGCAACTAGGTATGGATGGTAATTAGCAGTACGTATGGATGTCCGATGGTAGAAGGGGGCAAGTGGGATGAGGTCGTAGAGTTCTTGCGCACACTCACCGAAGTACAACTTATAGAAGACCGACAAGCAGTTGCCTGCATCTGTCATGTTACCGGAGGTGACATGACAGATGTCGCCTCCGGTAAAACAACAAATAACCAGAATGTGAACCCGAAGATAAAAAAATGTTGACCAGATCAGCCGCACGTCAAGCACGCCCACCACCTCTGGACTCTTCGCCCAGCTCCGCCTCGCCGCCGCCGGTATCCAGCCCCACCGTGAGTGCTGTGACGACACAGACCGCGGTAGTTGCGTCGAGCTCGAGCGACGAGTATTTTTCCCCGCCGAAATCGCAAACACCTGTTCGTCGACAGGGGAGAGGCTGGCCACCGAGGAGCTTGGGACTTAGGGGCCACCCGGCCCCAAGCCGGGTCCCCGCTGCCGGTGGTTTTGTGCAGCGTATGAGACGGACTCAGTCTATGAACGAGAACGTCATTCGCGGATATTATGGGTCTACAGAGGAGGGAACTCACCTCACTGCGTACCGTGATAGGATGCTGTCTCTCTTTCAGGAACTAGAACCAACCGTCAGCGTCTCTGCCCAACGACTGTCGGATCAGGTGCGGGTAATCCAACGCAATCATAGGTTGGACGATGCCGCACTAAATAGGCTGCGCTCAGAGATACTGAGCAACCTTATCGTCTCGACTCCGGCACAAAACGCGGTACAAGCGACAACCATTGATCTACCGCGGTCCAATCATGGTGTTGAAGAAGAAGATGAAAGGGTTACCACAGTAAGTAGCCTATGCAACGACCGATTGAGGAGCGCACTGGAGGATGCGTTTCGCGAGTATAGATCCACTCCGACCGAACTTAGGCCGCGAATATCACGCCTACCTATGCACAAAAAAAAATAGGGCGCTAGTGAGTGCCCTGGACTCGCAACTAAAGAATGTGTTCGAGAGCAGCGAGGATCTCGTTGAAACACACTCGATCCTGTATTGCGCGGCTGTTGCGGCATGTCGTTTAGCTAACGTCAAGTTTCCAAAATGTGACGGAGCTGCTCGACCAAAACCATCCGTACCAGCCTGGCAATGCAGGATCGAGTGTCGTATCGATAGGGCCAGGGTAATCATAGGCAAATTATACTGTTTCAGGGAGGGCAATACAAGACCACGAGTGATGCGCTTTGCAAGGCGGGCATTTTCGGGGACTGAAATAAGCCCTCCAGAATACTTGTCCCGTGTCACAGAACGCATCGACTTCCTGAAGCAGAAAGTTTGTGCATGGGCGAGCCGTATTCTGCGGGTTGATCGATACACGCAGAATCGCATGTTCCAGAGTGATGAAAGGTGGTTATATAGAGCTTTGGAGCGACCTGAACAAAATTTGACGGACGTGTGCCGCCCAGATGATGCCGCCACAAGTGCATTCTGGCCCAGCATCTGGTCAGTACCCGTCTGTCACACTGAGGCTGGCTGGATGCAGGATCGAGCGAGTGTGTGAAACTATACCAGAAATGGAAACAGTCCTAATTACGCCATCAGACGTTGCCAGAGCAGTCCGTCCGTTACCGAATTGGAAATCGCCAGGACCGGATAGCCTGGTATCTCAGTTCCAGTCAGCGTTAGAGTCTGAGTCGCTACCCCAGTTTCTATCAACAGGCATTACCCACTTGCTCCTTAAGTCAGGTAGTCCCACGGAACCCAAGAATTATAGACCGATCACGTGTTTGTCGACGGTCTATAAACTTCTTACATCCATATTGAGAGCGAAAATTAATACACACATTGACAGTAACTCGATTATGTCTGCCTCTCAAAATGGATGTAGGAACGGGTCCCGAGGTACTAAGGAGCTACTACTCATCAACATGGCCGTTAGCCAACAGGTTCATCGCTCCCGCAAGGATCTGTCGACATGCTGGATAGATTATAAGAAAGCCTACGACTCGGTGCCACATACATGGCTTGTGAGGGTGCTGTAGTTGTACAAGATAGATGCAACTCTACGCACCTTCCTTAGGTCCTGTATGGGGCAATGGAGGACGGTCATTCGCTATCTGGGGTGTCAACAGATCCAGGGGAATGACGAGCCTGTCTGTATTAAACGGGGAATATTTCAGGGCCACAGCTTGAAAATCTTTGCCCCCAAAAAATTGCAACTGATGGAGCTAATGAAGGTCACTGAAACATTCAGTAGCGCCATCAGAATGGAATTTGGTGTGGACAAATGTGTAACAATGCATGTTAAGCGAGGTGAGATTATGGAATCCGAAGGTATTCAACTTTCGGATTCCATACACCTTAGATCCCTCTCTTCATCCGAAAGCTATAAGTATTTGGGTATGTCGGAAGCGTTAGGCATCAATGTTATTAAAACATGAAGCAATCGTTGATGGAGCGCTTCTTTGGCCGCCTGAAGAAGGTTTAGTCTTCTTTCGGGCGGAAACAAGGTGCGCGCCTTCAACGGTTGGGTCATGCCGATTTTGATGTACTCTTTCGGTATACTCAAATGGACCCAAACCGAACTCGACGCCCTGGATAGGCGGCTCCGTACACTTCTGACCGCAAATCAGATGCATCACCCAAGATCATCGGTGATGAGACTGTACATCCCGCGAAAGTGCGGGGGTCGAGGCTTTTTAAATGCGAAGACCCTCCACAACCGCGAGGTGTGCAGTCTCAGGGAAATTTTGAAATATAAACTTTTGGATTCTGAGGTACCGTATTACAAGTATGTGCCCGAACCAGTTCTCGAAAATGACCTTGTCACGTTGTACTGGGATCGGTCTATCATTACTGAAAGGACTAATAACGCTAATAAGCCTGACATAGTAGTGATAGATCGATTAGCGCGCCGCACAATGATTATCGATGTTACCATTCCACATGACGAGAACCTCGTGAAAGCTGAGAAAGAGAAACAAATTAAATATCTCTACTTATCACACGAGGTTGTTGACATGTGGAATGTGAGCTCGGCTGGCATTGTCCCGATTGTCATATCGACCAAGGGCCTAATTGCAACAAGCCTAGACCAACATCTCTCGAGGCTTTCGTTAGGCGGTTGGATCCAGGGCCTGATTCAGAAGGCAGTACTCCTCGATACGGCTCGCATTGTGAGGAGGTTCCTGTCTCTGGAGCCCTAACCACCGGTAGCTTGCACCCTGCTCCCGCTACCGGCGGACCACTATTTTTTTATATTTTTAAATGGGTTTTTTAAGTTGTTTTATAAAAATATAAAAAAAATCAAAATAAGCATAAAAATAAATAAACGACATAATAATAATATAATATAACATAACTTTATTTTTCCAATTTTCCAATTTACATGATGTCAGAAGATTAATACTAGTGACACTACTGTTTTTAAAAATTGCATTAATCACTGAATATCTCCACTGGCGCCCAAGCTAAGATCGAACTTGTGTTATGGGTGCCAGGACTCTCTCTGTTAAAACATTTCAAATTCATATAAAGTAGTACGGAGTAACATTTGATAAGTAGCTATCGTTGAGTACAAAAAGAAAATAAAGCTAATAAAATAAAGAACCAAAACAAAAATTAACAAAAATTATACTTTATAAAAAAAAAATTGTCTCTCTAGTGTGAATTTGGTAAGTGTATGTGTCGTGTGTGTGTGTGGGTGGTGTATGTGTGTGGCGGTGTATGTTTAAGTTGTTTGAGTAAGCAGGAAGTATAAGAAGAGCTTTCCTAGTAATTTTTCAATCTCCTCGTAAGTAAGAGTTGTGAGCCATTGACTCGCTTTCTATTACACTCGAATTTATTTAAGCCATAAATATTGCATTGTTTGTTAACTGCATTATAAATTCGACTACCTAATACTCGAAAATGCCTTTCAGCCAATTTAGTTCTGTAACGTTCTGCAGGACAGACATATTTTGATCCTCTATTTGCCAGATGAGTATTGTATTTCAGAGAGTCTGCGCAAAATGGTATTGAGCACAAAGAGCTGTCTAACGGTCATAACTTTGCAGTCCTGATACAATTGTGCAGTGCTATTCCTGAAATGTTTAAAAGTCATGACTTTAAGAACAGCTCGTTGCGCTCTCTCCAGTACAAGTTTTTGGAGCACCTCCCCAAGTCGTTATTCCAAATGAGAGTCCTGACTGGCAAAGTGAAAAATAGACTATTCGAAGTGTAACTAAGTCTGCACTATGGCGCAGACTCTTAAAAATCGCTATGAGTTTCCTAACTTTGACAGAAATTCCGTCAATTTGCACCTTCCAGGACATGAGGTTGTCTATCATGATACCGAGGTACCTGACTTGTATTGTTCTGACTAGGGGAGGGCAGAGGCATTGATCTGACTGTTCATTACAAGTGTGGGCTCTGATAACAAACGAGTCATCCGGCCAAACCTAGACATCACTATATCCAGCGCAAACTCCGCTAGCTCCCGGACTTCTCTCCAGCCCAGACCATGCACGAGTAATGCTGTATCGTCCGCATAAGTGTATATGCTACAGTATGGGATGGTTAAGTTACAGAGGCTGTACACATGTATCAAGAATAGGGTAGGTTCCAAAATTGAGCCTTGGGGAACTCCAAAAGACAATAAGTGTTCGTCACTGACGTATGAGCCAATTTTGACACATTGTGTCCTTTCAGAGAGGTAACTAATAAATATCACTAGTGCTGGCCCCTCACTCCTATCCTCTCTAATTTAGACAACAGGATAGGAATAGAGACAGTGTCAAATGCCTTAGATAAGTCTAAGAAAACACCGAGACAATTAGTCCTTATATCAATTAATTTTACAGCAATATCAGCAAAGGCAGCAACAGCATCCTCGCAGGATTTGTTCCTACGAAAACCGAATTGATTAGCTGATAAAATGCCATGTGCTTCCATAAAGTTGACTAAACGACTGTTTAGATGTTTTTCCAAAATCTTTGATAGAGCTGAAAGGACAGATATTGGTCTGTAATTATTGACAATGCCTCTGTCCCCACCCTTGCCAATTTGGATTCAGGCAAGTAGTATCAACCGAGGATGCGGGTACTGCCCTTACCTAGATAATGGCTGATAATCAGGATAATGGTAGCGAATGTTTGACTGACTTTTTGGACTAAAAGGCGTTTGACACCGTCTCTGTTCCCATCCTCATAAGCAAATTGGAAGCGTTGGGTGAGAGAGAAATTCCGTTATTTTTTTAAGGACTTCCTCTCAAACAGGAAGCAAAGGGTTGAGGTGGGAGAACACGTCAGTTCTAATGCAAATGTAACATTTGGAGTCCCTCAAGGAAGTGTGCTGGGCCCTATGTTGTTCTTGCTTTTCATTAACGACCTCTGCAACCTAAAAACCAGTAACGCTAGAGTGTTTTCTTATGCCGATTATACTGCTGTAGTCTTTTCTGGGAATTCTTGGCACGATGTGCGATGATGCAAATAACTGTCAATGTCCCATACTAGACAAAAAGTGTCACAAACTAAATATCTTGGTGTAATTGTTGATCAGAGGCTATCTCGGTACCCCCACCCGATACAGGTGACTTATGTGTCGTTTTCGCTCTAAATTGAACACATCGTTTCGCTTTTATACTTGTTTTCGCTACTATCATGACTTTGTTGATGTTGGAGGAAGACGAGATAGTTTCCTTGCGGAAAGATAGGAAAATGTTTCTGTTATCTTGAGAAACAGAGTCCGAAAATTGAGCTGGATATTCAGAACGCTGCCGCGCTGAGGTATATTGTACCGAAAAAAGTACCCACCAGCACCAGTGCCCCCAGAAACCTTCTCACAGAAACGGACGGTAAACGGACGGTACGGTTACAGTCCGTCTTCGTGTACTGCATCCCCATTTGGGGAAGTGAGGCTAAGACTAAGTTCATAGACCTTGAGCGGGGAAAAAGGGCTCTAATAAAACTAAAGTACTTCAAAAACCTTACATATCCCAGGCACAGTCTGTACCAAATTAGCGATTTACTCTATGTGCGCAAACTATAAATAATTAAAACTGTTCTCAAGAAGCACAAAACTCTTCCTTTTGAACCCAGCATAACCTTGAGAAGAAGAAAATATATAATAGCTCAAGTTCCTCAAACTAAAACCAAGTTCGCCCGTATACAATACAAAAAACGTTCAGCTCAGTTATACAACAAACAAAGAGATTTACGTTACATAAACGTAAATCTCTTTGTTGATGAAACAAAATAAGTTAAAAAAATTGTAACTAATTGGATAAAACAACTTACCTATGATGACACGGAGGCGTTGTAGAATAAAATATAAGCCTTCGCCTAAAGCCTGTACCAGTGCTAACCTCGCGCATACAGTCTGATTGATTCTACACACCCTCACTCCCACTCACACACTCGCATGCCTGCGTGCGTGCTGCATGTGTACTCTTAATTCTTAATTTTTCTGATACATTCCTGCTCACATTCACAGACGTTCACACACCCTCCCATTCACCTTCACACACCCACAATCTCACTCACATACTCGCATGCCTGCGTGCGTGCTGCATGTTTATTTTTAATTCTTTATTCTTTTATTTTTCCATATAAACAAGTAGAACATATTTGTCAAAGTTATGGAAGAGCGGAGTCTCCTAACAGAGGCTTGTCTGCTTTAAAGGAGGCTCCAATCAATCACAAGTTGTTATAATGTTTACTTGTTTAATTAATAAACCATTTTTTTATTTTTATTATTGACTGTGTCATAAAATAATTTATAGTGCACAATATAGTGCGCGAGTTCTATGCGAGTGGTCGCGGATGTGTGATTGTGCGTTGGTACGATTAAGGGTGCGAACTGTAATGTGGTGATTTCGGAAGTCCTTGCGTTTATTCGTAATAAACATGACGTGATGGATAACGAAAGTCTCATAAGAATATGTGTGTCGGCGTTTTCTGAGGAGGAAATTGACGAGGCAAAGAAATAAAATTGTTATGCAGTTCGACAAACATTGGTAAACGATTGAAGTCGAGGCGAATAGACAAAAAACAAAAGGATTTAGAAGACATGGTAGCGGTTTTTAAAACTATAGACCCCGATCAATTGCCGGTTTTTGTCGCCTACGAGCTTCATAAACTGCCCCCTGTGTGTTTCGATCACGTCGACGTCACGAAAGTACTAAAGGACTTGTTAATTTTGCGTGCGGAACTAAATGATATTAAAGATAATTTTGTCACTAAGAACGACCTAGAAGTGAACCTGAAAGAGAATAATATCATATAATCATCTGGCCATCAGTTCCCAAATCCGATATTTAACTCTAATGTAAATAAAATTAGAGGTGGAGGGTATAACTTAAACAGCGGACCATTTGAATTGTCGCCGCACCTACCTTCACAACATTCACAGCTGATCGATTCTGACTCACATTCGCAAACGCAGCAAACAAGTGACGATGACGGACTGAAGTATCGCTCTCTCGTTCTCTCTCATGCTCAGGTGCTACCGGCTGTGGATGAGTCTACTACCACGCCGATTAACTCGACATTCTTGGTAAACACGGATGACACAAATACTAATCGAATACAATAATTGCAGAATAATAAAACTATGGTGGAAGTATTAACGCAAGGTGAATGGCCTAAACATCGTTCTAATGAAGTTTGGACGCTGGTTCAAAATAAAAAGTCAAAGAAAAGATAGAGGGGAATTCGAGAACCGCAAGCCCTAATGCGAACTTTAAATTTACGGCTGCTGATTTAAAAGTTCCGCTTTTTATTACTACTGTTGATAAAGAGACTACAGAAAAAGATATTTGTGATTATATTCAAAATAAGACGCAAGAAATAGTACAGCTTCAGAAAATCAGTATGAAATCTGAAAGACCGTATTTAATGCCTTTAAAGTGTTTGTCTCAAAAAACAAATAAATAAATTTTTTGATGACAAAATATAGGCCGTATTAATTATAAATTTTTAGATGACAAAATATAGAGGGTATATGGTTTATACAGTTTATTTACTTTAAGACAAATACAATAAAAGTAAATAAGGAGCGCAGTATTGACAATATAACAAACATATAATGGGTTGTATGTCGAACGTTAAACTATGTACATTCAACTGTAAAAATGTAATTCGAATGCTGATTGCATTCGTCAATTATGTGCACGAGCCGACGTGATAGCGTTACAGGAGACCTGGCTGCTGCCCCACGACGTGCCTTTCCTAGCGACTATTAATGGAGACTTCGCGTACACTGGGAAATCAGCCGTGGACATCTCTGCCGGTGTTCTGGTTGGAAGACCGTACGGAGGTGTGGCGCTGCTGTGGAGGAAGTCGTTATTTGCGTCGGTATCGGTTATAAATTGTGCTAGTGATCGTGTCGTATGTATAAAAATAGCGCAGGGTGAGCAGTCTTTGCTAATATTTAGTTTGTACATGCCTACTGACTGTGTTGAAAATCTTACGGGATTTACGAGTTGTTTTTAAATAAGATTATCTCAGTGATTGAGAGCAGTGAAGTAGAGTCGGTTTTTGTGTTGGGAGACTTTAACGCGCACCCAGGGACACGATTCTCACGTGAGTTACTTTTAACCTGCACTGATCAATCATGGTCTTGCATTGATACAAAACTTTTGCCGCAAGACTCGCATACTTTTACTAGCTCCGCCAACGGTTCCCTCCGCTGGCTAGATCACTGTGTTGTCACTGAGGCCGCTAGACATTTGGTGAATAATGCGTCTATTTTGTACGGCGTATACGTGTCAGACCATATTCCGTTATTAATAGAGTGTAACATAATCTAATTAGACCCAAAATTATTGGATCCTACATGTCTTATAACAAAGTTGTATGGGGTGACAGGGATTTAGAACAGATAAATAAGTATTTAGATTACTGTAATAGCAACTTAAAACAAATAGAATTATGTAAATGTGCGGATAATGTTTGTCACGAAACTCAGCATCGGTTGGTGATAGAGAGATTGTATCATAAATTAATATGTATCTTAAGAAAAGGAGCCGAACTCACTCATGCAGGTTCTGTTAAAATCGTCGTAAAGGAAGTTATGTGGTAGGGTGGAACAAACACGTTCGCGAGGCTCACCGCAATGCCCGACTGTGATAACAAACGTGGCTATTTTACAACAAACCTACATCTGGATTTATTTATGAAAATATTTGTACATCTATAAATCTTTTTAAAACTAAATTAAAATATTGTCAAAACAACCAAGAGAAAATTAAAAACATAAAGAAAAAAAATACATCAAACATAACAAATTAAATAAACGGAATAAATTAAAACATAGGTCGGGGATGGTGGAGGAGTGGTCGGCGGAGGTGAGCGTCGCAGGCGTGAGTGACCCACTGAAATAGCTAATGCTTTTCAAAAACATTTCAATGTAAACTCGCGTTTCTGTGGCCATAGTGAGTCGTCAAATAGCGGCGCATGGGCGGCCGTGACCGGGGCTCCCCCTGTCAGGTTCTCTGCTAAAGAAGTCGCGAGAAGTATACAGAACATGGTGAGGGGAAAGTCACACAGTGTGGTAGTGTGGTAGTGTGGTAGTGTGGACGGCGAGCAGACTCACTTGCACGAATAAACTAGTGAACCATTTAACGAATAGTTCAATGGTTCATTAGTTGTTAATTGTTATTATTTTTTATGTAATACATTAAGCTAAGTTATAATACTTCTAACACTATATGGTTTTTTTGTCTGAATTAAAATATTTGAATTTGAATAAAACGCTCTTTGGGAAAAAACACCTACGTATTTCCACATAATAAAGTTTCAGTGAAGTGATTCGCAGGTAAATTACGGACAATGCGTGGCGCCCACCGCTCTTCTTTGAACTGTAGATAAAGTAAGTACTAAACCATTTAGAATGAGAACAAGAATCATAGTCTTTGTACAATAATATTGTGTTAATTTGTTTACAGATTTGCCTTATAAACAAGAATCTTGTAACTTTGATATTTGCATGCCAATTTATGTCGAAATGTGTCATCAGTAAATATCAACCATATTTTGTACTACATTTAGTGAAAATAAATGTCTTAGACTATATTTGTTGTTTGATACACGATAGGTACAAAGCTGTCGTCTATAGTGCATCGAACTGAGTTCGAATTTACGCGCTCTCATCTTAGTTTATTTGCAGAGCGTTCACAGTCAATTACCTTTTTTTTGTTATTTCTTGTTTGAATAAACCTTTATAGTACTATAAATACTTATTAAATGCTTAAAGGTGAAGGTCATTAAAACATCAAAACTCACATTCAAACTTTATTTATAAAAGGATATGTACAAACTTTACTTTATGAGCGTAACTAATGGCAAATGCTTTAATAGCGTACTTAAGAAGTTATATAATATTTATTAGACAAATTTAATTGGCATGTACAAGAGAAACGCATATACTTTTGTTTACTTATAGCGATATTACATTGTAATTAAATACTATGTTTTTTTATTTCATATACAGTGACTAGAATATATAGTTATTTAATTTTTAAATACGTTTTAATTTCACATTTTATTTTGACTGCATTTTGCACACAGTTTAAGCCATATTATACTCGTTGTATTAGTGTTCGACATATTTGAACACAATCATTTAATAGATTTTAAAAAGACATAGAGTTTTAATCAACTGCTTGGTATGATACGAGGACAAGGTAAAACCGTGGACTGCCATTAGCACACTAGAAAAATACATTTTGAATAGTATTAACTATTCTTATTAGGTATACAAAAACACTTCTCGAACAGCTATAGTTGCAAAATCAAAACTTTTTTAGGTACGTAGTTTCACATCGACGTACTAATATAATTACTTAAATGCGGCAATGTATATTTACTTTCTTTTAACATTGAAAATGCTTTTTTATATAGTTTTTGGTAAACATCAGTCTAAAATAAGATTACAATAAAATAAATGATTAAGCACTCTTTTAATATTAGCGCCCTCTCTTGTTAAGCGATGGAACTAAGCAATAGCGTGCAAGTGTCCTATGCCATAGTGTTGCTGTATAGAACAGTGATTGTAAAGTGGCGCCCAGCATGGGACAAGGTGCCCCACTTGAGCGCCAGTAATAATGAGCTACACAATACAGGTTTAACTTAAAACCTGCTTATAAATAACAATATAATTATGTAAACTTATTCAAAATTAACTATAATCTATGATAGAGTTGCAAGCTATTCCTTTATTTCAACAAAGTTAATGTTACAACTCTTTGAAATATTTTATTACTGTCATTGTGTTATAGTATGGTGATGGACTGGATTTAGTGTAATTTGCTAACTTTGAATGTCTCCAAAACCTTTTCACAGTGAACTCTTCTTCACAAACTAGCATACCGGATATAAAGGTAAATAGTTTCTCCCATCCTGCGCTTAACACCTGTAATTGCCCTCCTATTCAAAGAACATCTTGCGTGATAACAGTACTTTCCATAAGATAACATTACTTTCAGGGTCTTACTTACGACGACACTGTTAGACTGGTCGCCAGGAAATCATAAATCAGAAGCGCTTAACACACACTCGCACGCGCAAACACACCCACCCACACACACACATATACACTTACATACCCACATATTCACGTATTTCCTTGCATCCCAAAATTTTTGAACATTTAGGAAAATAAAAAATACCTCAGTTCTCGTAATCGTACAAATAAATAAAACATGTTTTTGATTTTTAGGTTTGTTGTAAGTCTGTATGCTTTCTTTAAAATAAAATAGAATAATACTAAAGTTTTAATCTATTTTTGATTTCGAATCGATGGTCATCCAGAACCCCATAAAATATGTAAGTAGTTTGAATATTCTGTACAACAGAGTAACAAATAGTCTAATAAATAATCTGTCAATGCTATATGTAATTAAGGTGTGTGGGTAATGTATCCGGTGTACTTATGTAAATACATAGTGATGTGGACTCCACTCAACAACATTACGTATCATGATTATGATTGTGATGTAGAGGTTATGGTCAGTAGAAACATTTACTGATTAAATGAGTAAAACCAATAGGTTATCCATATGCCGTTCGTTAAATCTTAGATTTATATATTTTGTGAAAAACAAAACAAAAAGAACATTCACTCGGGTGAAGCGTCTGATATCATCTTAACTTAAATAGTGTAGGAGGAAAGGAATCGGTTTAAACTAAAGTTGGTACTTACACGTAAGATCAGTGTACTTTCTTTAAAATGTACAGTTTTTTTTACAACAACAGTTTATTTGTGTATTTATAATTAAATATACGCCTACACTTATCTATTACCTTAACATGACATAAAAATGAGGACGAAAATTTTAAAATAGCATAAATAATTGTATAGCTTAAAAAGTACAGTAGAACCCGTTTAAGACGATTTCACAGGGACCCAACTTAAAACGCGTCTTAAGCGAGAAAGCATATTATACGGGATAGAGGGTGGGGGAATAGCGAAAAATAAAACGTAATACACAAACATGGTATGATCTAATTTCGTATATTATTTGTTGAATTATACAATTAGTTTTTAGGAAGTTATTACATACATATAATGTTATGTTACTACATAATTATGTGTTTTTAAATTACTTTATAAAATAGTGTATTTTGTGTATATACGACCTAATTACGTTACTCAAAGTAATCACTTATTTTGGTTTGACAAAAAGATTTTGATGCATTAGCAATTACGAAATTTTCAATGTACTCGTAATTTAACTTTTGCAGTGCGTCTTCACTTTGACTCACAGAAGCGACATATATACATAGCGTCTTAAACCGTTTACTGCTGATAAAGCCCGATGCTTAACAAAATCGGAGTTGACCCATCGTCGTCTTCTGCAACATCACTTGGGGTCTCTTTTTGTGTGTCATTCACATCTTCAATAAGATCTTCAATTGATTGAATTTCGTACGGTGCTACATTGTCATAGCGGTCGTGGTGGCGCAGGAGGGCCAGCTTCACGACCGGTCACCGCTAAGACAGACGCTCGCCGCTGCCACGAGAGACAACACGCGTGCGCTTGTAGGCGTATTAAACGGGATGACGAATCGTATTAAGTGTTAAGAAATGTATCAGAACGTGTCTGAAGTTGTAGGGACTGACGTAAAATGACGTATTATGCGAGAAACCGTTTTAATCGTGATCGTGTTAAGCGGGTTCTACTGGATATTATTACTCTTTGAAAACTTGAACACTAAAACTAATTTAGGTTCAATACTTTATTCGCTACAGCAAATCAGTCGGAATGACAGAACTTAATTATACAGGAAGACTTATAATTGGACGTGTTCCTTCCAGGACGTGATAGATAGACCCATTTGCAACAATTAAGCGCCCCTTAACGCCTAGGAGCAAATTCATGGAAGTCGAGAAAACCAAATTGTATGTACTTTTTAAAACCGGCTTGTCGGAATATTTTTTTAAATGGTCAATAAACTTCTTCCTGTAACTTTTAACTTTTCATGTTTAAGAAAATTTGGTGACATCAATTTTTTTGTTGAATAGCTATGTAGGCAATTAAATTTGAGAGTTGATAGAAAAGTGATATTTAGTAATGAATTCTGGAAAACTTGCTAAAATACATACAAGTTGGGTTTTCTCGAATCCCATGAATGAAAATTAAGGCCTAGGCTTTAAGGGGTGCTTAATTAGTTCCCCATGTACTTAATTGTTGCAAATAGGTCAAACTATCACGTCCTGGGAGGAATACGTCAAATTATATGTCACCTTGTAAATGGAAAGCTTAAATAATAAATATTTTCCTTCATTCAAAAGCCTATTGGGTAAAGAACTCTATTCAGTTACAATACTGATAATTAAGTCTGACTTGGTTTCCGTGCGTCGTTTTCGGGTGACCACAGAAAATCTGCGCCGTGTTGTGGGTCCCCCATAACACAGCATTATTCTGAACTATGGACTGGCTTGTTGGCGCAGTAGTTTTTTTTTTTCTTTCTGATTACCTGCTCGTGTTAATAATATTGTTGTTTGCACGTGTTTCTGTGAAAAACAAATCTTTTTTTTCTTTTCTTTTAGTATCGCATATAACCAATAGAATTTCATTTGGAACAAGGGAAAATAACATAATAGGATTACATTTTGTGCTAACTAGGTACCTACGTATTATGACTGAGGCCCACATTTGCACTACAAACGACTAATTGCATAAACAGTCATCGAGAGAATGCACTCTTAACACCTTTCAGTGAGACAACTCTAGTAACTAATAACACTTACTCGTTTGTATGAAACTCACGGGTGTCATGAACGCATTTTCTCGGCGCGACTGTAGCGCTAAACAAATTTAAAACATCGTTCTATTTCTTTCAATCGTTTGAAGATGACAGAGACATAATGATGTTTTAAATACATAACCGAACCTGAAGCTTTGTTTCCCCAAAGGGTTGAGCAGACGTGAATATATAGAACACCCGCACATTTGGCTAGTTGTGTTTAAGTCCCAGGTGGCGGTGAGCCTATTACCGTCAAACGGGCACAAATCCAAACTTCGGGCTAGTACTGAAAAAATCCTAATAACACATCGCTTGACCTGGAAATGGAAGCCATGACCTTATGCTCAGCAGTAGTGCTTGAGACCGCTACACCAACAACTCAGCTTCTAAAATTCGTTTAGCGTTTTATGCATTTTGGGCCGGTTTTTCAATCGCCAGTTAACTTTTATCCGACGAATAAGTTTGTAATTTTGACAGTTTTTGTAAGGACAATCTGTCAAAACGTCACATCTATTTTTCAGGTAAAAGTTAGCTTATTATTGAAAAATCGCTTAGTGATTTGTTGATTTGGTGCAAGTGGGCCAACACTACAATTAAATTCGTTAATTAAGTATCATGGCCGTATCCTAACACTTGTATTTACATGAAATGCTGCAAAACATGTTTCTCTTGTACAAACCTTCCTCAGGGTATCGACGACTTCGCCCTGAAACGTGGAAAGATAAAGTAATAAGTACCTAGGCAAATATAATAAAAGAATTGGGTGAAAGTATGAGTAGAAGAAACATTATTATAACACATTATGTAGAATAAGGGCCTCACTAATCCTGCTCACTAACCAAATGAGATGGTCTCTTTCTTGTCACTTTTTTGAAAGCGCCCTGTGCCGGCGCGATCACGCGTTCTTTTTAGCTTTTGATAAGGACGCGGCCTTAGACTGCGTGACCATTTTGTTAGGGTTTGATGGTTGCAGTATCTTCTACTTAATAAGGATCTTAAATTCATTCGGTCGCTGACAGACAAAAGGCAGCCTAAACTGCTGCGTCTAAAGCATGAAACTCAAGAATTCCTTATAAATAAAAAAAATCCACCTAGGAAGGATTTTGAATATACATTTCCTAAAAGGTTTAATAGGGGACTATGATTTCATTTTTGAAGGTTGGTACTTAGCTTCCATTTATAAGTAAAAATTAGTTGTGCCATCAGTTTTTGATGACTCGGGATGAATTAAGGCTAAAGCTCCTAAAGAAAAAAAGTTTCCGATAGGAAATCCCATTAGGCACACGGCTTGCGTTGTTAATAGTTTGATATTGGCAGGAAATAGAACGCTACAAACCAGACCCTATGTAATGCCAAGTCACTTATACGTCCATTAGCCACACACGCTTTTATCACTATTTTCGAAGTTTCGTAGGGTCAATGAGCTATTAGATATTTTAATTAAAAACTATAATACAGTTCAAAAAACATCTAAAAAAAGAAAAAATACAATGATACTATGAACTTCTATTACAAATTCGGTAATTTCAGTACGAAGCTTGTATCACTTTTTGTCGAGCATCAATATTATATCACCCAGAGCATGATATCACTAGTTTCAATAATATCGACTAAACTAAACAATATTGTGAATGAAATATTGGATAGCTTATTTATTATAGAGTCTACTTCGACTGAATCGAAATTGTAACTTCGCACCACTCTAAATAATCAAGTTCTCTAGCCGCTATTTTTGTTTCTGTATATACTTTTTCTTACAACGTACATTAAACAGAATGTTTTTGTATTACTTACGTGTTTTGTCCATCTGATTGTGAGCCGGTTGGTGGCGGCCATCGATGTAAGTGGGCCCGCCACATCATCTGCCCGAACGTCATCCGGAATTGTCTCGACATGGAGCAATATAGCACGAAGTTGATTGCTCCATTTAACAGCGCTAACGCATCCATTAGTTCTCCAAATAGATCGTAGCAGCGTTTGAAGAAGCATCTTCCTAATAACCCACTCAGCAATCCTAATATTCCTTGTGGTAGTTCTGTTACGAGAAAGAGAAGTAGCACTGCCACTAACATCTTAGTCGTTCTATTCGTTCTCCTGTCTGCTTTGTACTGTCTTTTTACTGCTTTATTATTCGTTGGACATTTGTTATACACCCTGATTTTCTTCTGGTGTTGGTTCGCGTTGTATACTTCTCGGACCAGCCATAAGCTGATAACTGTGAGTATGCAGCATGGCAACAACTTGATAACGACGGCATGCACCCAGAAGTTGATCTGGTATAGCTGACCCTCCTCGTCGGAGTCCACGTGATAGAGTATCATGGGCCCTGACGGTTCTAGGACTACTGCCGTGTGGATGTCAAATACCTGTGGGTCAAACAAATGAAAGTATTCATAAAAATCGGGAACAATTATATTGTAGAGCATTGCAAGAATTGGTCTTGGTCGTCTGATTTAATTAATCTGTATTGGAAAATGGCATAAGTATATGTTCAGATGACATGTGGCGTCCACCCTACGATAAGATCCAAACAGACATTGACTCTGATTTTTGAAAATTTATATGTAATTTTTCTATGTGGGGAGCAAAGTAATAAGATGTTCATTATAAAAACTGCCTGTGTAACAAATTATGTAAGTTGTATGACTGCAGGAGTGTCTTCATCAACACAAAAAGTTTGAAAACGAAGTTTATACAGACTGAAACAATATTGATCTTAAAATAGCTATGAAACCTTTTAATAATCTATATATTACTTTTTTTTTTAAACATATGTTTACCGATTCTCAGGCATATCCAATATGCACACAAACTTTCATACAAATCGGTTCAGCCGTTACGGAACAGTTTGGCAAAAAACATTGCGACACGAGAATTTTAATTTATTACATTAGCGTAAGTAATTCTATAGCCAATTGTTTATTTCAAAGAATTAAAAATGTATTTAATCAAAGTATAATAAAAACAAATCTGTTTATACTGTACGATTTGAAAATTTCAGGAATTTTCGATTTGATTATTGAAGAATTGTAGTAGATAATGTAGGTATTTGAGTTCTGAATTTTTCTCAAGCTTCTTACTCTGCTTTCAAGTTGAGAAATAAAACAAACGCCTTAATAATGCTTAACGACGATTTTAGACGAATTATTGATAGTGACCTTATTTAAGAATTCCCTGAATCTTCCATCAAGAATATAAAATGAAATTTTAGCTGGCGAAACTTATCTAAACAACAAATAAACAAAACCATATGAGTCGTGATCTCGTGAAATATGCTACATTATAATAACAACGCACGAAGACATGAATAAATTTCATCTGCAAACATCCGGACATGTAATAAATATTTATAGATTAACATAAATACTCTGAAAATCTGCACGAACATGCATTTCGGGAATTTAATGGTGCAAGGATGAACATTTAAATTGTCCGTAAAAAAAAATACCCTACTGGTAACAGTCGCCGGAAACAAATGCGAACATAATATTATTATTGTTATGAAAATTCAATGATAGGACATGGGTTATCACTTGCTAGACCGTACATTACTTTTATATGAGGGATGAATGATGAATGAAAGAAGGTAAAGTATTAAAAACACTTCTGTATTGTTCCAATGGTACCTAAAGTAAAATGAGCTTAATGAACTGATGGTGGGAAAATGAATTGAGTGACGCGGCCCTTGTTGGCTGTAACGAGAACTCCTGGCTGACTTGATAGCCCAACGCGAACTGACCTAATTGTTATGAGTTGAAATGAATGTGTGGCGTAAACTGCTGAATTGCAGAATGTGCGGTTGCACCGTGTAGGAAAGGACGCTCACTATACGATTGGGACCAAGTGGCTCGGAACCATAGCTCGGAACCGAAACAAAAATTTTTGTATCGGTACTTATCGGTTCTTGCCATTTCGGCTGGACCGTTTCGGAGGGGTTTTCCGGAAAATTCATACAAATATGAAATTTTGTGTGCTTATCGGGTTGATCTGAGAATCGCTCGACATTAAAAAAAAACAACGTTTGCGGGGTCAGTTAGTAATATTATACACCTTCGATTTTCCCGCGCGGCGGTGCCGAAGACGATGCTGGCACGAACATGTGTGTAGCGTCCCTAAGACGGGATGAAAAAGTTAAAACTTTGCTCATGTACTGAAACACACATCGTGACTATGTAGATATTATTTTCGTATTCGAAGCTATCTGACGCCACTCGGAGTTAAAAAAAGCGTGTTCATAAAAATAAATACCTTCAAACGAATGTTTTTAAATCGAAACGTTAACGTAATAAAAGCCACTCGTGCGTTTCACGCCCCCGTACATTTTCAAATAATGAAACAATAAAACTGAATACCGTTTTGTTAACTGTATAATAATTGCTTTTCTGGCTGTACAGTTACACGTGCAGATCATTGTGTTGGCACGTGTCTCATGCCTCAGTAATTGCAAAGAAAAAAAAAATTGAAACTATTTATCTTGAGTTGCGTATCCCAATCGATCAGTTCATCTTGAACGATATCATGATATGGAAATGCTGAGGAAAATGAAATTTGAATACCTATCTAGTAGAAAATTATTTCCTGTTTCCCGCGGCTCCACCCATGTTGATGTCGGAAAATAACCCTATGGGAATGTACTACCGGCTTAAAAAGGGTCTTATGTGGTTAAACAAGTTACAAATTTTCTATATGCCAAATTTCACCCAAATACGTCTTAACTGTTTTACATTATTACCGAACTTTAACACGTAATATTGCTTAAACGTTTTGCGTTTATCAATGCAGCACAAACGATTAGAGGTTTCGTAAAACAGTTTGAATTGAAACGCAATGGCAATCCAGCTGAGCGTTGTTCAGAGAGGCGATTCCCGTATTTTAAAGAACGTTCGCATTCTAATCTGTCAAAAAAGAGTAAATTTACGTGCATTTTTGACATCGTCGCTTAAATGAGATTGCTACTTGAATTTGAAAGTTTTCTAAGAACGAGAATTTGCATTCTATTGTTTTACATAACGGAGCAGTTTTATATATTATATGTCGGAGATGGATAATAATTACAAGTGATTTTTATTATTAACTATTGTCTAATAAATCGACACATAGTTTATGAAGTGCTCTGTGTACGCACTAATTGATTATTGGCAACTTATTTCAATAATTGTAACCGATGGTTTTATTCAAAACAAATTATGACAATGTTACTTTAATTTTATAGTCATTTACTTTGCGAATTTACCAATGTTTGTTTACGACAATTATTCTTGTATTATTTCATTACTTTTTAATGTAATTCTTATTAGGTTTAGCACATTTTAGTGTTTTGTATCAAGTAAACACGTGACGTACTTCCGTGCGTCATCGGACAGAGTTGTTGTGGAGGGATTGCAAAGTGGGGGCATCGTCTTATAAAATAGCGTGCCCTCTGTGTGCGAGTCAGTCGATCTTCGGATTCGACTCAATAACGAGCTCCCCTGCTCCCGACAAAACTGTTGGTTTACCTGGTACAGCGCTGCTGTATATTGACATAGCTGTATTTGCTTGCTGATAGCGAGCGATACACTTTGTCGTTGGGTGGCTTGGCCACTATACGAACTGAGACCTGAAAAAGTCTGTTCGGTTAATTTTATTGTTTGAATTTGTTCTAGCGTAATTAATAAAAACCCTGTAATTGTTTATACGGTATTGTTTATCCCTATAAAATGGGAACTCCAAACCCTGACGAAATACCGCTCGGCACTCCTGATCCTACATCAGAAGTGGGATTAGGTTTAGCCCAGGAATCGCAAGGTGTTGGTGATCCATGGCGAGTAATGTTAGAGCTTCAGAATCATAATATGGCTCAGTTAATTGAAGCGATTAAGACGCACTCCACTCCGTCTACTGTAATTCGCTTGCCCGATTTTGACCCAGACCTATCTGATTCCAATGCTCAATCTTCAAGTACAACCGTTGATATTTGCCTATCGGAAAAGCCTCTTCAAGGTGGCACTCTTATTATTACTCTTACTAAAGCCTTAAAGGGCAGTGCTAACGTATGGCTTTCCCAAGTATCGTATTCAGGTATGACCTGGTCCGACTTTAAAGAGTCTCTTCCTCTCTCGTTATCATAGTTTCGGAAACTGTTGCCGCTACCCTCATTAACCTTCATAATAGTCGACCGAAAGAAGGAGAATCTGTAGCCGCATTTGTAAAAGCCTGAGTGTCATTAGTTTCTACTGTACTGGCCCATGTCTCCAAAATTTGATTCCCGTGCTCATCGACTAGCATTTACTATCGAAGTACATACTAGGCATACACTTCAACAAGAACTGAGTGTCTTGTCCCATCTTAAGAGAAAGTCTCAGATTTCCTCTGACCAGCTCGATTCTTCTGAACCTGAGAGGTTCAAACCAAGTTCAATAGAATGTCACTTTTGTGGTATATTGGGGCATAAATCTACAAACTGTCGCAAGAAGGCTGAGAAAACTAATCGTCCTGGACCTGCCAGCTCGTAACATAAGGCGACACTACAGAAGATCGTCTGTTACCGCTGTGGGGAGTCGGGACTCGTCGCTCCACGCTGCCCAAAGGCGACTGCAAGGCGATCGGAAGGCGGCCGGGAGTCGACCTTCGAGCAGCCAGTCCTCCGTGAAACGAGTTGAAGCGTGTGATGTACGACCTATCACAGGTGTTCTACAGCAATCTGGTGAGTCGCTTCCATTTTGTTACGACTCTGGGACTGCTTGTTCTCTTATTGCAAAAACATTTGCTGAAAAGTTGCCTGGCAAACGTATCTCTTGTGTGGTCAATATGAAACTTGTACCGAACAAATTCTGAGTGAAGTAGAAATAGATGGTTACCATTTAGAGGTACACTTAAATGTGATACCGGATGCCTATAAAAGTCGTAATATCACGATAGGCTAATAGATGTTAAAACTAGGTTTTGCGGTTAATATGACCGAAAATAAGTAAGATTATTGTTGATCAAAGCTCTATTCCTGATACTCTGATTTTTTATGATATTGATCTCTTCCAGAATCAATGAACAAAGCATAACAGACGTTTTGAGATTACAACTCTGTCAAATAGTTATCTTTTCGCTGACCAACAGCGTACGCAATTCAAATTTTTTTGCAATCGTTTCTAACATGAAAAATAACTTTCTACCCCCTAATGTTGTCAAAGTTATGAATACCTATCAGGAACCTTGTACCGTAAATACAACAGAATGGACAAACTCGTTGTTTACCTATAGTCTGTTATAAACCACATCCATGAAGCAATCATGCATTTAGGTTGGGATTAAACATTTAAAAGATTTGTGACCATTGCGAAATTGCATTAAAGCTCTTCAAGTCTAGTTTCATTATTTGGAGCACTCTCTCACGTTATAGCTGACCAAGGTCATTGTTTTTCTAGCAATAACTTTAAAGATTTTTGTGATTCTCCAAATATTGCTTTGCATTTAATAGCTACCGGTGCATGTATGGCTAATGGGAAGGTAGAACGCATAAGAGTTGCTGACCTTTAAGTTTGATTAATGATGACTGTTGACAGTGAGGAGATTGAATTAAATCTGTCTCGTGTAAGGGAACAAGCAGCCCTGGGTATAACTAAAAGTGCCGAATACAATGAAGCCCGATATGATTAGGCTAAAGCTATGTTGAAAGGTCCCTATCGAGTTTGAGAACTATTGGATGGTGTTAGATATTTGTTAAAATCTTTGAGTACTAATAGAATTTACAAATGTGCCCATGATCATTTACGAAAAATGCCTGAATGTCCAGTCACTGTTAGTAATGATGTCAATGTTGACACAGATGATGATGCATTTGCTGCAGACATAGTATAGCTGAATTGACAAGATGTCTATGTTGACTCTTTGTTTATCTTGATACTTAATCGGATGTCTATGTTGACTCCTGGATTTGGACGTTGAACTTGACGCTTATGCGGGTTGTCTATGTTGACGCCTATGCGGGTTGTCTATTCGACTCCAAGTTACTTGTAGAATCCCATTACTTTAGTTGAGCTATGTAGTGTCTGTAGCAGTATGGTCATTTTGAATGGTTGCTATGCAACTGCTATTGATAATAATTTTATTGGACTAATTCAGGATTTTTCTTTTAACATGCCTTTTGTCAAAACTTATTGAAAATAATTTTATTAGACTAATTCAGGATTTTTCTTTTAACATGCCTTTTGTCAAAACTTATTGAAAATAATTTTATTGGACTACTTCAGGATTTTTCTTTTCAACATATTATTTTTGGATTTTTCTTTTCTACATACCTTTTGTTAAAACTTATTGCTATTAATTTTATTGGTATACTTCGGTATTTTTCTTTTCAACATACCTTTTGTTAAGGCTTTTGTTTGTCAGAAAGGCCGAACGATATTCACAAAGAGATTTGTTTTCAGGATCACACGAGGCCGTGTAAAACGTCAGTTCTGGCCGTGTCGGAGATGGATAATAATTACAAGTGATTTTTATTATTAACTATTGTCTAATAAATCGACACATAGTTTATGAAGTGCTCTGTGTACGCACTAATTGATTATTGGCAACTTATTTCAATAATTGTAACCGATGGTTTTATTCAAAACAAATTATGACAATGTTACTTTAATTTTATAGTCATTTACTTTGCGAATTTACCAATGTTTGTTTACGACAATTATTCTTGTATTATTTCATTACTTTTTAATGTAATTCTTATTAGGTTTAGCACATTTTAGTGTTTTGTATCAAGTAAACACGTGACGTACTTCCGTGCGTCATCGGACAGAGTTGTTGTGGAGGGATTGCAAAGTGGGGGCATCGTCTTATAAAATAGCGTGCCCTCTGTGTGCGAGTCAGTCGATCTTCGGATTCGACTCAATAACGAGCTCCCCTGCTCCCGACAAAACTGTTGGTTTACCTGGTACAGCGCTGCTGTATATTGACATAGCTGTATTTGCTTGCTGATAGCGAGCGATACACTTTGTCGTTGGGTGGCTTGGCCACTATACGAACTGAGACCTGAAAAAGTCTGTTCGGTTAATTTTATTGTTTGAATTTGTTCTAGCGTAATTAATAAAAACCCTGTAATTGTTTATACGGTATTGTTTATCCCTATAAAATGGGAACTCCAAACCCTGACGAAATACCGCTCGGCACTCCTGATCCTACATATATATATATATATATACAGCATGTAACAAAAACCCTGTCCGATCCAATAAAGGCGTATTCCTGGTTTAACATACGTACTAGAACAAAAAGTAAAAAAATTAACTCATGAAAACCAAAAGTTACTGATTTTTTTATTTTTATTTGATTAATATTTAACACTAAATATGGTAAATTTTCATAAGTTGACAACACTCCACCGGCCGGCGAAATCTTTTCATTTTTACCTCTTTTTATTTCAAAGGAAACCGCCCTGCACTAGCCGCGTTGTAGGAACTTTTTTAACGAGTCATCGATCCTTTGATGCAGCCGACTGGTTGCCTACTGGCACGCTACTTGTTTGTTGCCAATCTCACGTGGAGATAGCTTTCGATCGGATGTCCGTAGGTAACACGTGCCGCTATCGTATCGCGAACAATGTCGTATTCCAATCAGGAATATTTTAATACGTTGATTTTTATTTATTCATGCTGAACAAATGGTTTTTAAAAGTGAGTGTGACTCAGAAATCGAAGTAAGAGCTCGGATTGTGGAAGCTTTCGACTCACTCAAATTGTACACAAGTGCGCTGTGAAGAGTACGTGAACATTTAATAAAAAGGTGTCGAATGTGTATTAATGTTGGAGGTAGACATGTGAAACACGATCGCCGAGGTATGCAACAAGTAAATGTTTTAATTAGCTTATACCTACAGTCAGTACCTACATTGCCAAAAGCGCATAATACGACTATTAATTCAATAATTATTGATAAACAGAATCATGTTCATTAAGCATAAATAAGGGTCATTAAGCGTCTATGCCCACAATACCTGTATGTCTCACACTAGAATCACGTTTATACCGTAGAGTTATAAATAAAACTCAAGAAAGAATAAACTATGTAAAAGTAACAGACGAAATCAACTTTCAAATACTAATTTAATATATACAATAAGAAACGTTATTTCTGTGGTCCAATTTCTTGTTGACATAATAAACAACGAAATCAACGCGAACAAAACCACCACCGAAGTTCCTCATCGTAAAAGAGTATTTAAGCCGTGGATTACTCCAGGCCTACTTCGATGCATAAGGCATAGGGACAAACTACATCTGCACCATAAAAAATACCCTAAAAACAACATCCTAAAAACGACCTACTTTAGATACCGTAACTTATGCAACGACATTCTGAACAAAGTAAGATACACTAATGAAAAATCTGAATAAAGGAAACATACAAAAAACCCAAAGGAAACATGGAAGCTAGTCAAATAAATCGCAAATATCAACTCAACACGTGAACCTAACTTAGACTTACTCAATAAGAAGAAACCCCGGAGGAGGCTGTAAACATTGTAAATAACTATTTTGTCAAAGTAGGTGAAACCCTAGCAAGCAAGATAAACACATTCAACAACCAACAGTAATCGCCCACAAGTGTGTAACTCATTGGTTGTGCTTGAAACAGATGAGCAGAAAGTTGTGCAAATTATTTTAAAACTAAGAGAAGACTGTGCTAGAGGTTGGGACAATATACCTGTCAAGATAATTAAATTAGCTAGAGATGTTCTGGCCCCCGCTCTTGTTCATATTCCCAACTTAAGCTTTAACACGGGAACATTCCCCACACTATTTAAACTCTCCGTAATCCATCCAATTTACAAGTCTAGTGACAGGGCCGGTGTCAGCAACTATAGGCCAATTTCTGTGCTCCCAATACTTTCCAAAATAATAGAAAAAATCATGAATAGCAGAATATCGAATTATCTGAATAAAAACAAATTAATTTCTTCAAACCAATATGGCTTCGTATCAGGGAAATCTACAGAGGACGCGGTTTTAAAACTAACAGATCATGTTGCAGGTAAACTAGACAGCAAACATAAATGCATAGGAGTATTTCTAGACCCAGGAAAAGCTTTTGACACCGTCTCTGTCCCCAGACTGCTGGAGAAGATGGAGAATATAGGGATTCGAGGAACCCCTCTAAAAATAATTTCGGACTATGTTACTAATAGAACTCAGATAGTTAAAATTGACAAGTACGTAAGTAATAGTACAAATATAGTTATTGGTGTACCACAAGGGAGTGTGCTCGGTCCCAGTTTATTTCTTATCTATATAAATGAGATATGTGACTTAAATCTACAAAATGGTCAAATAATAACTTATGCCGACGACACGGAAATCCTCTTTCATGGAAATACATGGTCAGAGGTTGCCACCCTTACAAACGCCGCGCTGAGAACAGTTCTTGGATACCTTAACCTAAACTTACTTACCCTTAACGTAGGAAAAACAAGATATCTCATGTTCTCTATAAAAAAGGTTCCACAATCTGCTAATGAATTGGTTAGAGTCCGAGCACACACCTGTAATCTAAACGATATCAGTGAATGCAATTGTCTCCCTATTGAAAAAAAAACTGTAAAATATCTCGGAATACAAGTGGACGACCAGTTAAACTTTCACCATAACGTAAAAACACTAAGCTCTAGGGTTAGAAAGTTAATAGCAGTTTTTAAGAAGTTACGCAGGGTGTGCGACTCGAACCTATTGAAAACAATCAGTCCGTACTAGAATACTGTATCTCTGTCTGGGGGAGTACACACAAAACTCATATATTAAACCTAGAAAGAGTCCAGCGAGCAGTTCTCAAAGTAATGCACAAATAAAAATTCCAGTATCCAACGGAGCAGCTATATAAGAATTATGAGGTTTTAACGGTTCGACAACTTTATATCAGGAGGGTTCTGCTTATAAGTCATACAGGTTTAACGTACGATCCGGAGAGGCTTTTTTAGCCTACGTAGGTAAACGTAGGAAGGACTTGGTTTTTGACCTGTGTAAAACAGACTTCCTTAGGAAACAACCGTGCTACATGGGTCCATACCTTTATAATAAAATAAGTAAAAATACACAGTTACACAACTTACCTATAAGAAAACAAAAACTTACCTTATATAACTTCGTTCTCTCTCAAAATTATGTTAATACTGAAAATATGTTTAAAAGTATAATACACACACACACACAAAACACACTCCTCGCCACGCTCACACACCACACACACTTAAGGTCACATACACAAGCACAGTTGTAATGATTAATGCATTTAAAAAAAAACATTTGTATCCCCACCCACAGTTGTAATAGCAGCAAGTAACTGGTGCTTATAGCACAGGAATCCTCCTAGTTTAAGCCCAGTTGCACATGTCTTGGATCTTGCCACTAAGTTAAAGTGTAATTTAAGTTAAAATCATCATTGTAAATAGGTTTAAGTCTTAAACCATGGAGTCCATGGAGTTTCTTGCCCGTTCTTCTCCATAGTGACCTACTGCGCTTTGGAATGGGCAACTAGCTTCATATTTCTGACTGACCGATTTCTTGACAATTCAAAAGTGCCTGTAAATGGTTTAATTGAAATAAATGATTTGAGTTTGAGTTTGAGTTTGAAACAAATAAATATTGTTTATTGTTTATATTGTTTGTTTATACAATATCAGCTGATACGTAGGCATAGGCATAACGTAGGTTTCTTTAGTCATGTTTGTTTGGCGGCACGCGACAAAGCACCGCCACGCTCAGGCGGCTTCTTTAGTATGATCATTTTTAATTATTTAAATGAATTATATTCGTTGGGAAAAAATAATAATCTCGTATCCATTAAATGATTACGTATTTGTGTACGCAGTATGATATCAAACAATACCCTTCAGGATCGGACAGGGTTTTTGTTACATGCTGTATATAAATGTAGATTAACAGTTCTTGCAGCAAAACGTTTTAACCATTGATTAGCATAACTATTAAAGTTCTGAATTAAAACCTTGCTGTCTTCTCTTCAAGTTTCAACCTAGATTATCTATATTATTCTACGGATTTTCCAGCATCATAGGCCATTATTTAAACATTTAGTTGGTTTCCTATGAAATCTTTCCATGGAACGCACACACTTCACTGGCTTTCCTCAATGCTAAACGGACTACTTATAGGGCTTATTTCGGTCCATATATTGTTATCCTAAAATAGTTCTGAAGGATGAAATGCGCAACATTTTGGGTATCCATCCTACCATATTTTCGTATGTAACGCTCGGGCTAGCTTATGGCTGGGTTTTCTTTTATTCATAAAAAAGTGGGTGAAAGCCATATGAATGAGTTATGACGAATACGTGTCGTTTCGCTAATCATAATCCGAGAATTTGTAACGTATAAGCAGTTGTCATGATGACAAGTTTTAAGGTTACACTTTATAAGCACGAAGTTCCCGACTTGAATTTTACATGATGGATTTACTAGAATTTTTTGGCACGTGGGCAAAATCGAAACGAGCACCGCCATCTTGGTTTTTCAATACATTTCACAAAACAAGTGCACAAAAGGTTTACCAACATCATTCGAACGCCAAAAGATCCTTTTAGCAGTGCACAGTCCTTTTACAGTTATTTTACCTCCGAGTTTGCATCACTGTCATAATCACAGTGAGATTTATTGCCGTTACAAGAAGGTTGCAATAAGGTTGTTTAATTAACAATGATCTTTATAATCGATACAATAATGTTGCTATTGGGTTTCTGCTGTCAGAGGTAAAATAACTGTGAATGGACTATACCTATGTATGTTTTTGGTTTCATATACAGGTTGTACAAGTCGACGTCAAGCCGGAGTCGGGTAGGTCGGGTCGGGTCATAATAGCAACAGGAGTTAAAATACCATTACAGGCAGTAGATTTTCAATTTTTTTTTTTTATAAATGCCCGTAATTATTAAAATACATGGCAAAGATTCTATTTTTTTTTTCCTGTTAACTATTATGACTTGACGCGACACTATCACCTGATTCCGACTTGACGTCGACTTACGGGTCACCCTGTATAACACTTTCTACAAGGGGATGACTACCGAGATGACGACTAATTGAGAAGTATGGGAAGACTAAGTCAGGTTGCGGCGACCCCAAATAAGTTGGGATAAAGGCAGGAAAATGACGATGATGATTCTGCACTGCAAATTAACCTAAGACTTAACAATTTAATTTAAATTTTAAAGATGCATCAAGAATGGTTCTCACCGTGGGCAATAACGCCCCCTCGTTGGCATTTGTGACTTTCAGGGGGCACTTTAAGACCCAGAGAAAATTAGGGGGGTTTGAGATGGTATCTTACGAATATTACACGTTTAAATGTAAACTAAAAAAAATCCTTTTTTTAAGATCTCCCATTACAACAAGCTCCCATTACTACAATTACAACAAGTTACGAAACACGAAATAAATACAAATCACGACATAAAATAAATACAATGTCAACAAATCATAATTACATTGTTATATAAAAATAATCAAGTCAATGTCAAATAAAATTTTAAATTAATCGGAAATTAGTAATATAAAATTAAAATTAAATAAAAGTGTTGGGCAAATTTTGGATAAAATAATAACATAAATTAATAAAAACAGCAAATTTCACGTCGGTAATATAATCGTGGCAATAGCAGTCAGAAATATGGTAAATTAAAAAAAAAATGTGAGTGGTCGTGGACGGTGGGCAAAATAAGGTTGATAATTGTAGACAGTACGAGGCATGAGTCGCAAATGCATTTTTTTTTGTCAGATGCTTCAGCCTGAGGCAGGCGTCACATGCGTGGCTTACCATTTCAAGCACGAGCATCGCACTGTCTGCACTCAACAAAAAGGACAACATAATGACATCGAATTATACGGTCTCAAATTAAATTAGCCAACGAAACTTTAGAGACGTGATGAGCATCGATATCCAAACACAATAAAATAAAAATAAAATAGATTTTCAAAACTCATAACTTCAAGTATAGTAGGGAACTACTACCCGCAGACAGTAATTAGCTGTAGTCACTCGAAGTGTGAGTTAAAATATATATTTTTTAAAATTTAAATCGTGTTTAAATATCGATGCCCATCTCGTCTCTAAAGTTTCGCCGGCTAATGTAATTTCATTCCGTAGAGTTCTGTAATTGCTAACAGTCAATTTTCAAGCATGTCATTGTGAATCTTTCCCTGAGAGAAAAGGAATTTGTCCTGTAGATTAACAAAGTGGTATGAAATAAATATTATTTAAACATTGTAAAAACATCAATCTACCAAGCATTTCTCAACTATATTGGGGTCTGCTTTCAGTCTAATTGGATGCAGCTAAATACCAGTATTTTATACAGAGTGAAAGCCTATATGACCTGCATAACCCAGTAAATGGGTAACGGGATATCTCTTGGTCAGACTGGTTGTCAGACGATTGAACTTCTGACTACCTGTAACAACTGTCAATGATCTACGAATGACAGTCAAGTCCAACGGCTTAAAGTGCTTCTCGACTCCCAGAGGGGTCTTGATATGTAATGGATGGTCACCAAAGTCAAAGTCAACGTCAAAGCATTTATTTCAAATAGGCTCATAAAAAGGCACTTTTGAACGTCAAATATTACATTAAAATAGAATTGATTCTAGGCGCCCCTTCCAAAAGGTAGATTCGTATGGAGAAGAAGGGGCAAGAAACTCCACCGTTACTCTGTTAAAATGTTTTACAATATTTTTATTAATTATATTTCTATATCTGAAGACAATGCACCAAGAATAAAAATACTATACCATATTTGGTAAAAAGTTAAAATAAAGCAAAGACATGCAAATTAATCACGTGATATCACCATGTCCCATGGTGCTCACATATTTACAAACAGTAAAAGTACATGATTTTAGTAAATTATTAACTAGGAATAAGTCAGTGTGTGAGTTGAGTAAAAGCAACAAATTATACTTATAAATTAGCAAACAGTATAATTTTGTCTAGACTGGATTGTCCTATGGAGCTGGAACATCATGTTTCCAAGCATTCCTATCTTGTATATAATCCTCCAATTTGTAATATGCTTGTTTACAGAGTGTACAGTTTATACAAATTTTAAACTTTCTACTATTTAATTGCAATCCATCACAAGGTATTTTGTTATAACATTTAACATCCCCATAAATGATGTATATACTTTAGCTAATCTGAAAAATGGTTGATTTTATCTATATTTCTATTAAAACTATGTCAATCACTCCTTTTTATTAAAACCACCCATCCAATAACCGACTGTGGCATGGGTAGCTTAACCTTCCACGACCCGTGCGGTGTTTTCGTTTAGACAGGAGTCTCTCACATTGTGAAATCATATTTCAATCTAATGACTACGTTCAGGCATCGAAAGACAATATAATGGTCCAATGGTATTACACACAATGGAGCAAAATTGCACTAACTCTCGTTTTCAAACGGTTCCCAATATGCCGAAAATTATGCTTGCAAATTGCTGTGTAGGTTAGTAAAGAGCCGGGTGTTAACCACGAATTCGAAATTATCGATATTAAAGTCGTAGAACACGGAATACTCACACGCTCTCAGAAAACTAATTTTAAGCGTTGTGGTGTGGTAATTTTGCCCTACATAATGAAATCTGTCTCCTACTGAAAACTAATTAAACCACGAGAGCTCTTGATATTAGTCACTTCTCAGTAGCGGGCTGGAATCTGGATTTGTGTCTCTTTGATAGCAATTGGATCGCACTTTAGTTCTAATAGTACCGTATACCTCTGCCTGCCATTCAACAGTATTATGTAACTCTTTGTCTCCTTTTTCCTATAGAAGGATATTTTTTGCAATAAAAGCTTCTCACTCGAAGTCACGTAAAACTCTTTAGTAATATAACTCACTTTACGCGTTTGATTTTTCGGGTAGAAACCAGACGGTAAACAAATCAGCCTAATATGTATTACTTAATGTGTTTGTAACTTAATGCAAGGGTAAGGAAAATCCTATCAACTGATCAGGACCGAACCCTCGGCACGCTGAAAAAACCCGATAACTCATACACACTAACTGACCACGAAACCAGTAAACTCCTCTTAGAGACTCACTTCCCAGACTGCGAACTCCTAGAGGACAAGGTATGGGAAGCTGAACCAGACTGGGCCCAACAGACCAAGACTGGTCTAGAGCACACGGTATAGTAACAGAAGACCGGATAAAGTGGGACATCAACACCTTCCAGCCCTTTAAATCTGCAGGGCTGGATGGCATCTTCCCAGCCCTTCTACAATGGGAGGCTGATTTACTAGCACCATGCCTGATGGAGACCTATCGGGCCTGCATAGCACTCAGACACATACCCCTAGCATGGCGCGAAGTGAAAGTCATTTTCATACCCAAACCAGGCAAATCCGACTACACGCAACCCAAGGCCTACAGGCCCATAAGCCTCACATCTTTCTTACTGAAAACCCTCGAGAGACTCTGTGATAGATACATTCGTGACGGACCTCTCCAGGAAAAACCACTTCACAAACAACAGCATGCGTACTCCACAGGCAGGTCAACGGAATCTGCGTTACATAGCGTAGTATCCAAAATTGAATGCGCCGTGGATCACAAATGCTCAGCACTAGCCGTCTTCATCGATATCGAGGGCGCCTTTGACAAAACCACTTTTGGTAGCATCAGCCTCAGGCCCTCGACAGACACAGCATCGACCCGACCCTGAGCGGGTGGATCACCAATTTGCTCAAACTGAGAACTGTACAGGTAAAAGTAAACGACACCACAAGGGCCATTGTGGCGAAGGGCTGCCCGCAAGGGGGAGTCCTCTCGCCGCTTTTGTGGAACCTGGTTGTAGACAGCCTCATCAGAACACTAAATGACAAGGGCTACTTTACTGTAGGCTATGCCGATGATATAACCATAATAATAAACGGCACTCACGAAAATACCTTATGCAACCTTATGCGCCAAGCATTGAAAATAGTAGAGGACTGGTGCGACAGACACCAGCTATCCGTCAACCCCACAAAAACTGAACTGATTCTCTTTACAAAAAAGAGGAAACAAATGACACTACAACTACCACGCTTCTTTGGTACTACCCTAAGTCTGTCGACCGAAACCAAATACCTAGGCATTTATTTGGACAAACAGCTTAATTGGTCGAAACACACCAAATATATCACTACAAAAGCCAGCATATCTCTGTGGCAGTGCAAGCGAATGCTTGGCAGAAATTGGGGGATTTGCCCCAAAGTCACCTACTGGCTATACACTACTGTTATTCGACCAATTATCACGTACGGCTCGTTGGTCTGGTGGCCTAGGACAGATCTGAGCACAGCCCAAAGAGATCTCGAAAAACTGCAGCGGTTTGCCTGCGTAGCAATCACTAGCTGCATGAGAACCACACCCACTGCTGCCCTACAGGCGATGCTTGGGCTACCACCCCTACACCTCATCGTGAGGGAGGAAGCGACCCTAGCTGCCTTCAGGGTCCACATATCGGGAACCCTAAGCAAAGACTCTAGGGTCAAGCACATACGCATAAAGGAAGATGCGGTCAACCGACAACCAATGATGGCATCACCCTGCGACAAAATCCCGAAACGACATTACTTTCAAAAGCACTACAATATCATACTCTCAGAAGAAAAGTGTGACTACTCAGGCACGAATGAACTGAGAGTATACACCGATGGCTCAAAGACCGGATCCGGTACAGGAGCCGGAGTATTCTCAAATGACCTCAACATAAACATATCAAGTCCGCTGGGAATGTTTAACACCGTTTATCAAGCGGAGTGTGTGGGCATCATACAAGCGGTGTATGCCATAGAAGCCAGAAGAGTTACGGACACCCACATACGTATACTCTCCGACAGCGCCTCAGTCCTCAAATCATTAGGGAAAGAAAATATTACCTGAGTCTAACACTAGAATGTCACAATGCCCTAGAACGAGTTACGGTATCTAACCGCAACAAAGTGACACTTCAATGGATAAAAGGACACAGCGGATCACTAGGCAACGACGCAGCTGACGAATTAGCCAGGAGGGCATCCAGCACATCGGCTTGCGGGCCTGAACCCGTCATACCCATCCCTTTCAACCAAATACGCAGGTGGCTGCGGGAATCCACCCACACACAAGCCGAGAGGTGGTGGACCTCGGCACCAGGCTGCAGGCAGTCCAAGGAAGCTTTACCATCCTTAAATGGCAGGCTAACCAGACGGTTATTACGCCTGGATAGAAATGGCCTGCGCCTGATGACGGGGACCATCACAGGACACTGCTCGCTAAACAAACACCTTCACACAATAGGCATTACGGATAGTCCACTGTGCAGAGCTTGCATGGAGTCGGACGAAACCATTGCGCATGTGCTCTTTGAGTGCACAGGCGTTACCCAGATAAGAACAGAAACCCTCGGGACACCCGGATCTTTCACAGATGTTCTCGACAGACCAGAAGCTCTGATCGGCTTCTGGAGGGAGGTGGGCTGGTTGGAATATTAACCACCGACGGCCGCCATGGCCCACGCACAATGGTCCACATGAAGGACTAAGTGCGGAAACCAAACCCTCTAACATAGAACATAGAACATAGACCGTATACCTCTGCCTGCCATTCAACAGTTTTATGTAACTCTTTGTCTCCTTTTTCCTATAGAAGGATATTTTTTGCAATAAAAGCTTCTCACTCGAAGTCACGTAAAACTCTTTAGTAATATAACTCACTTTACGCGTTTGATTTTTCGGGTAGAAACCAGACGGTAAACAAATCAGCCTAATATGTATTACTTAATGTGTTTGTAACTTAATTTAAATCCCTATTATAAAATACAAGGTCTCGACTTCTTTACACCATTCGGACCCACACAGGAGTGGAAAAACCAGTTTTGAAAAGGAAGATAATTCATTGTTGCATTGCCCTGAAACGTGTTTTAACCATCCTCATCATTACTATTCTTCTGCCCATACATAACCCAATTTACTTAGGGTATTTTTCTTTTATAGTTGATTTTCTTGGCTATTATCTCAGAATATATTACCTTACCTTCCTAGCCATGTCATGATTTAAATAATCCATGCATCTTGTCTTTGTCTAAAATCTATTCAAATAAACCGACAAACAAAGAGCTCACTTTAAATATTGCTTTTATCGGCATCATAAGTAATGATAAGCCGAAACAAGAAAAAGCTTCAGCTGAAAGCGCTTTATTAACACAAGGAAGTATTGTCTCTTATACTACACAAAGAGTAATATCTCCTTCTTAAGAAATCCTTGACTCGCGGATAACTACAGCGAGCACTCTCTTTTAGGATCGCTTCTAATAGTAGCGTGTTTCAGAATCTGTAAATGTTAGTAATTGTAATTTATTTCTCTGAACCTACTCAAAGTTTTTTTGGCATTTTACTTCATGTTCAAAGTTTGCCAGTTTTACAAAAAAGTTTGTAGGTTGCTTTTACTAACTTGTGTTCTTATTTCAACGTATGAGGAGGCTGCAAAACTGTGGCTTTTCGAACATCCATCATCCTCCAGCTAACTTGGTTGAGCCTATAGAAAAGCTCACAGCGGGCCACCAACTGCCATGGCCCATCGACTAAGAAACTACGTGGATCGCTACAGGTACAACTAAGTCAGGTGGGGGTACAGCTCCGATGGTCCACCCACATCACAAACAAGTTAATTATGTTGCGAAGCTTTGATATTGCCATAGAGCCATAATTCTCTAGATTTCGGTAATAACCAGAATTGGAAATGAGACTTATTACTGCACGTGATGCTCATCTATGTAATGGGGTGCACCTCCGTCACAGTTTCTCTGGCGGCCGCCAAAAGGTATTAACTAAGTATGTGTATGGATTTCTGTGACATTATTTTACACAGAATACCTGTTGTTTGATTAAATTCCTTGAATTACAGGAAGTGTGTGTGAAGTGTAAAATAGTAATAATTAAGTTGTAAAATTAATTCAAGCTTGTAATTTAACCTTTATTTCTTTTTAGCACCTATGTATTTGTGAATGCTAAGTATTTTCATTATTGTTATGTTGTACATCATAAATTGATGACAAAAATAAGTATAATTATAAATTTGCCATGTTATTTTGGAGATTAGTTGATTTTTTATTGTATTAAGTATATTTTGTCAAGTCTTCTCGTCGTCAAAATCGAGGACGACTAAATTAGAGTACCTAAATCGGTGATTTTCTCATGTTAAATTGTCAAAATTCGAGATAACTTAGATGCCATGTTAGGGTTTGTCGAGAATACATCAAGTTTGACAGAACGAGTCGAATATTGTGTATAGCAGCGCTGTCAAAAAGCAAGAAAAGTGACAAATATAGACGCGACGAGATAACGCGAGAGTGAGTAATTGTCGGGTGATGTTAGACCTGCTGGTCATAAACGAATACATAATTAGATAACAATCTTACCATATAAGTAGGTATGCAGAGTATAGGCGGTAATATAAAGCTGCTGAGTATTGCAGTGCTACATCGCCTCTCTGTGCACAGGATGTGGCTTTTATCCGAGTATCTGAAACAATAATTACAATATATTTAACTCCTCATCGACATGGCCATTAGTCAACAGATTATTATTATTAATTAAGTAAATAACTTTAACTTATTAAGGCAAAAGCGTCAGCATAGCCCAAATAAATATAACTTTCCAAAAATTTTGAATTTTGCCGGCCAGGCTCACGTTGTATGCCCATCTAAATATAGATTCGCGGCCATAAAAATATTATGTTACAGAATTATAATCACAAAACATCTCTCTTAGTTCATATTACCTTATTGAATGACTATTTCATGGAATCATAACAACCTAACACCACGCCTGTAATCCCAGAAGGGTTAGGCAGAGGTGTGCTTACAGTAACCCCCACATTTCGCCAGTTATGCTCAAGTCCCATGTAATAGGGGGCGAGCCTATTGCCACCAACCGGTCACAAATCCAGACTGCGGGCTGCTACTGAGAAATTCTAGATAGAAAAACTCAATAACACCCTGCCCGACCTGGGAATCGAACCCAGGACCTCATTGAGAGTGATTTGTACTGTAAGCCTTCAATAATTTTTTTTAGCCATGTTAAGATGACTTAGTGACAGCTCAGTGGGTTTAAATTTTCATTTTCCGCCCTTGATCTCTAGAACTTATTTTCAATATTTTTTTCACAGTAAGCGTAAGCCTGTTGAGACTTTGTAAGACGCAAGCCGGCATTTTCATCAATCAAACCTGCTTTTATGTTGGAGCTTTGTAGATTATGGTGTTGTCGTCTCTATGCTTCTGCTTTTCTTTCTACTCTCCGCCTTGCGTAGTGCTCTAAACCCGTTTTAAAGTGCCTCTTGTTTTAAGTGTTGGAATAATAATTTCCGATTTGCGTGCCACGCGTACGTTGGGATGAAAATTGTTTGAGAAATATTTTGAAGTTTCCATTAGCTTCACACTTTCAAAGTGTTAACAGTACAAGGAGTTAACAGTGCTGATTGGTTAAATATACACACATCACAAGCACGTTTCGGCTAGTTACAAAAAAATAGGTTTTCTATTATATTTTTTGTAACTCATAGGAGTTACTAAAAAACAAGCAAGTCGTATTCCTAAATACTCCTGCAACGGGTTTGAGGCCAAATCAATAACATTTCTGACATAACATGTAGGACGAGCTCGTATTACCACATGCAGAAAAGATATTTACATACTAATTACTTCCCGAAGTCCGCTACGTTTACCACAACGTAGCGCCAAGAACGTCCATGCATACGGTGCTGGAACAATCCTGATACCTGATTTGGATCGGAGGGAATCTCAATGAACAGATTTACGCTGACGATTGTATCAGAAGTTGTCATTCTTTTTATTTTATTTAAAACAATCTATACAATTTAACCGTGTATTTTTGTATCACTTCTATCCTCTATCGAATAACGACAATTGTTTAATACGTCGGACGCTCAGAAAGTTTCGCGAAAATAGAATTAAATAAAGTTAGTCGACCGCGCTTGAATTCGTAATACCAAAGATATATGTTTGCCTTTGAAGGGCCTTCATCCATTAATGCCATTTGAAGTCTATCGTACGATTCGTCCGGTTTCAGGCGACACTTGATAGCGCGAGAATGTTCCCCGCGCAATTCCATTTTTTAATGATATACGATAATTTAAATTAGCTCGCAAACAATGTGGTGGGATAAATTTGCAACGTACCTATTTTTACTTACAAATAATAATCATATTTTCAAAATAGACCACTGGCCAGTCTCTCATTCATATAAAAAAATCACAATACTTTCTGAGTAGTTTTGTAAGTAGGTTATTAGCACTTAACCAGTTAACCACTTTAGCGAGGGCGCTATCTACGTGTAAAAGTGAAGTGTCATTTGCAATCAACACTATTTATCATGATTATCCTGTAGGAGGTAGGGCAAGTCATTAATATAAAATATAAATGAGAAACACAAATGGGCAATAAAATAGCCCTGGGGGAATTCTTACTACAGATCCAGGTGATCTTTTCCGTTAACTCTCTAAATCCTATCACTTAAGTAAGAAGTAAGAAGGATTATGTGGTGGTTCAGTTTCCTGATGAATGTTTAATGAAGATTACAATCGGATGCCTTGGACAAATCGCAAAAGATTCCCAAAGCATCGCATTAGTCCTTCCATGCATTACAACATGTCCCAAAAGTTCAACTCAATTGAACTCAATCAGTAGTCGAACGACCCCTTGTCGAGAAGACAACGCTAAGGGCACCCCCTGTGGGTTACGAACCTTGGCTTAGGGCGTCGCTGGAAGAGGGCAGCAAATGACTAGCTGGATCAGGATTGATATTATTTACGGACGAATTTAAAGTTACAGGCTCAGCGGCGCGGGCTGGCTCGAGCAAGGGTCGGGAGGGGCGTCGATTTGGGCGTCGCGGCGGGCCTCGGCGGCGAGGGCGGTAGGACGGCGATCGGGTTTTGGGCTTATGTAGCGTGCTAGTGGCCTTACTACTCTCCTGGAGGAGGGTAGTGGCGTCGTCGGGGTCGATTAAAGTATGCCTTGGTCGGCGAATACTGCTAATGCGAGAGGGAGTGTAGCGGGCGGCCGCTGTAATCAGGGGGTTAGAATGTTTAATGCCGCAGTCGAAGAAACGCTTTGATAAGCGTTTCATGAACTGTTTTATGGTTGGCATTTTGAGGTCGACGTGAAGATCTATATTACGGACATAGAAGGGGGCACCCGTGACCCTTCTGAGGAAACGGTTTTGGAGGGTCTGCATCTTATGGAGATGACGTGGGTGAGCGTGCGCAAATACAACGCAGGCATAGGTCATGATGGGACGGATGACTGCGGTATAGATGCGGAGCTTGCATTTGAGGGACAGTTTACTACGGGCTGTCAGTACGAATTGGAGCCTGCTAAGAGCGAAGGAGGCGCGCGCGCGAACCGCCTTAATATGAGCCTTAAAGGTAAGGTTCTCATCGAGGATCACGCCTAGGTATTTGGCTTGCTTCTCCCAAGGGATTGGCTTGCCGTACATAGTGATCGGGCTGGGAAGTGGGGGAGGGAGTCGACGACGTCTCGAGAAGAGAACCGCCTGACTCTTATCGGGGTTGACCTCGATTCTCCATTTCCGGAACCAAGCGCCTAAGACGACAAAAGCTAGTAATATAATAATTCTTTATTTATAATCACACGTGACGCAATTACAAAATTACTCAAAATTTTCGTAGGTCGAAGATTGATTTTAAAGTATTCTCTTTAAATAATTATATTGCAAAGGTGGGCCTTTGCAATTAAACTTAAACAGAAATTAAACTGAGTAGGTAAATATATTAATTTGTACTGTTACATAAATGTATATTATAAGAAATAATGACAAAAGAGGAAGTCTGAAAGTGGCAGCGGTGAATAAAAAGTTGTGTGGAAATCGGTTGTCATGGTATGTGATGCGGAGAACTGAAGACAATTTCGTGAGGAAAGTTTGATTTATTGAAAAATCACGCACATATCAAGGTACAACGGAGGACGTAATGCAATAGGCATCCTCTACCAGTCAACCAAAAGTGGTGTAGATTTACATCTACACCACTTTGATGACTTGATGGCAGGTGCTCTGTTAATACGAGTTATATGAAAAAAAGATAACATTATGGATCCATAAATAAAATCTGTAAAAGTTTTCAGTATGAATGTCGATGGCTATAAGTGTAGGGGAAGACCAATAAACGATGGATGGACTGTGTAAAAGATCATATGTCTGGAAAGGTGGTGACTACCGAGATGAAGACTTATTGAAATGTACATACATAACATGACGCCTGTAATCCCAGAAGGGTTAGGCAGAGGTAAACCCTATAGTACACACATTTCGCCAGTTATGCTTAAGTCCCATATAGGGGGCGAGCCTATTGCCATCAACCGGGCACAAATCCAGACTCCGGGCTGCTACTGAGAAATTATACACAGAAACACCCAATAACACTATGCCCGACCTGGGAATCGAACCCAGGACCTCATGCTCAGCAATAGCACTTGCGACGACTAGTCAAGGCAGTCTCGAGCAGTAAGAGAGAAGTATGGAAGAAAAATACATATTGCTCTGACCAGAAATAAATTGATAGAATAGGTAACAGGTAGATACATATACGAGCCTACGATGTCCCACTCCTGGGCAAAGGCCGCCCCCTCTCCTTCCATCATTCGTGGGCCCGCGCGTCCTCCTTCCAGTTTCACAGTAGTAGTACAGGTCTGCCGCGACTCTGCCTAACTGTCTCAGGGCACCAGTTCTGTGTTATTTGGGCCCTCAGTTTGCCGGCATGCGGCGAGCATGTCCTGCCCAGTCCAATTCAAGTTGTGCAGCCTTTTGAGACACGGCCGCTATCTTTGTTTTTGAGCTCAGTATTGTGTTTCGAACACGGTTAAAGCTGCGTGGGATATTTGCAGATGTTTATAAGGTGTGCTTATAATACCTATTCAATTTACAAACACACGTCGGTACATAGAAATATGAATGTGTACATTTTAATAACTACGCAGAAATATCTATTTTTACAAGTAGCGTTTGTTTTGAAAAGGTCTGTAATGATTACTTTAACGGTGTTTTTTTTGTTGTTTGCCGCTCAATCGAAACAATAGAGAGCAGTGGTGTCCCAGTGGTAACGGTCCCGACTTACAGGCGCTTTCCTTTGTGTAAATTATTTCATCACCACTGCTCTCAAAACGGTGAAAAAAACATCATGAGGAAACCTGTACGTCTTAGAACCAAAACTTCGAAGACTTGCGACATCTACCAACCTGCACTGGGCCCGTGTGGTGGATAACAGCCCACCCTTCTCATCGAGAGGAAGCCTCTGTCCCAGCAGTGGGAACATAACAGGCTGATTATGCTAATCGAAATAAAGTACAATATTTTTTAAAGTAGTTCACTCATATGATTGTTATAACAGTAATTCAGCATCACACACACACACACAATTCCGAGCCTTGACCGCAAATAGTACAGCCTTCTTGGTCCAGAGGCCCTAGTGTGAGTTTATTTTAACTACCTCGACTTTACGCATCGACCGCGTTCGGCGCTCCGATTGGCGGTCGATGCGTAAAGTCGAAATGGTTAAAAGAAACTCATACCAGGTGACCACAAGCGCTACTACTAAGCATGAAGTCCTGGGTTCGATTGCCGAGACAGACAGTATTATTGGGTTTTTCCATCTGGCATTTCTCAGTGGCAGCCCGTAGTCTAGATTTGTGCCCGGTTGATGGCAAATAAGCTTCGGTGTACCATATACCTCTGCCTAACCTTTCTGGGAGGACAGGCGTGATGGTGTTTGATAATTATAAAACTAAAAAAATCACATTTTCATAAAAAATACATTTTCGTAAGAAATCATTTTCGTAAAAATAAAACCTTTTTGTCAAAATGACGCTTTTGAAATGACGGAGGCTGCCAGAGCTCGATTCTTTCGCAACCCTACGTCTCCGTACTTCTTTTGTCTTTTTTCAGCTTCTTTTCATTGTCGGCTATGTCTGATGTAAACATTTCTTTAAGTTTTACTAAGGATGTCAGATGTAACATTCAAAACCTTTTCTTATTGTTAACTGAATATTTTTGGTTCTTTTGCTAATAAAAATACTTATGGGTATGTCGAAAAATATCTGCAAACTTTTAACAGGTCGAGTCTTCATGTTTTCATAAGTCTCCTCAGAAAATACGACTTATTACGCTTCTATAATTGTTTATAATGTAAAGAAGAAATTTCTTTAAGTTATTCTTTAAAATATTACCACAGCAAATAAGTAAATTGGCTTTTTAGGCAATAGAAGAATAAAGTCACCACGGTTGTAGTATCAACATAGAAAATTCATAACAAAGTGTGTTCAACCAACGACAACGCTCTCATTTTAAACGGAAGATCCTGAGGGCCTATGTCACTATGATACTACGCTATGACCTATGATCACGTGACATTTCTATAGCTTATTTCAACCCCATACATTTATTGGCTTCTCTTCTAGTGTCACCGCTTTTTGACATTTTGATTTAAATTCATTTTCTAAATTGACATTCGTCAATGCAAATTAAAATAAAAGTGTATTTTATTATTTTGCAGTATTGTAAAATTTTGTTTTTTTTATGTAATATGGGTTATGGGTCTATTGTATATTATGTCTGAATTAAATGAGTTTTTATTTTTTATATGCTAAAATGTTACTTTGTGTAGGCCCTCTAACTCCTGTGACAGGTACAGTTCTTCAACTAGTATATATAGGCTATGATCTTTTCCAGTAAAGTTAAGTACTGTATTGCACTGCACAGTTTTGCTTAAAAAGAAAAATCTGTTATACCTGTTAGAAATTCTAGATAGAAAAACTCAATAACACCCTGCCCGACCTGGGAATCGAACCCAGGACCTCATTGAGAGTGATTTGTACTGTAAGCCTTCAATATTTTTTTTTAGCCATGTTAAGATGACTTAGTGACAGCTCAGTGGGTTTAAATTTTCATTTTCCGCCATTGATCTCTAGAACTTATTTTCAATATTTTTTTCACAGTAAGCGTAAGCCTGTTGAGACTTTGTAAGACGCAAGCCGGCATTTTCATCAATCAAACCTGCTTTTATGTTGGAGCTCTGTACATTATGGTGTTGTTATTGTATGTAGCACCAGAACGGCAACAATATCACGTCTCTGTGCTTCTGATTTTCTTTCTACTCTCCGCCTTCCGTATTTCTACTTTTTTTTGGGAATGGCATGGTCAACCTATGAAGTTGTCGTCTGCTTAGACGGACTTGCCTGTGGTTGCCCTAATAAATTAAGGCCTCCAGCCAGGACTCCGGCTTCCGTAGTGCTTAAACCCGTTTTAAAGTGCCTCTTGTTCTTAGTGTTGGAATAATAATTTCCGATTTGCGTGCTACGAGTACGTTGGGATGAAAATTATTTGAGAAATATTTTGAAGTTTCCATTAGCTTCACACTTTCAAAGTGTTAACAGTACAAGGAGAAATTAAATGTTCACCAAAGTGCTGATTGGTTAAATATACACACATCACAAGCACGTTTCGGCTAGTTCCAAAAATCAGGTTTTCTATTATATTTTTTGTAACTCATAGGAGTTACAAAAAAACAAGCAAGTCGTATTCCTAAATACCAGGAGTATTTAGGAATACGACTTGCTTGCAACGGGTTTGAGGCATTTCTGACATAACATGGAGGACGAGCTCGTATTACCACACGCAGAAAAGATATTTACATACTAATTACTTCCCGAAGTCCGCTACGTTTACCACAACGTAGCGCCAAGAACGTCCATGCATACGGTGCTGGAACAATCCTGATACCTGATTTGGATCGGAGGGAATCTCAATGAACAGATTTACGCTGACGATTGTATCAGAAGTTGTCATTCTTTTTATTTTATTTAAAACAATCTATACAATTTAACCGTGTATTTTTGTATCACTTCTATCCTCTATCGAATAACGACAATTGTTTAATACGTCGGACGCTCAGAAAGTTTTGCGAAAATAGAATTAAATAAAGTTAGTCGACCGCGCTTGAATTCGTAATACCAAAGATATATGTTTGCCTTTGAAGGGCCTTCATCCATTAATGCCATTTGAAGTCTATCGTACGATTCGTCCGGTTTCAGGCGACACTTGATAGCGCGAGAATGTTCCCCGCGCAATTCCATTTTTTAATGATATACGATAATTTAAATTAGCTCGCAAACAATGTGGTGGGATAAATTTGCAACGTACCTATTTTTACTTACAAATAATAATCATATTTTCAAAATAGACCACTGGCCAGTCTCTCATTCATATAAAAAAATCACAATACTTTCTGAGTAGTTTTGTAAGTAGGTTATTAGCACTTAACCAGTTAACCACTTTAGCGAGGGCGCTATCTACGTGTAAAAGTGAAGTGTCATTTGCAATCAACACTATTTATCATGATTATCCTGTAGGAGGTAGGGCAAGTCATTAATATAAAATATAAATGAGAAACACAAATGGGCAATAAAATAGCCCTGGGAGAATTCTTACTACAGATCCAGGTGATCTTTTCCGTTAACTCTCTAAATCCTATCACTTAAGTAAGAAGTAAGAAGGATTATGTGGTGGTTCAGTTTCCTGATGAATGTTTAATGAAGATTACAATCGGATGCCTTGGACAAATCGCAAAAGATTCCCAAAGCATCGCATTAGTCCTTCCATGCATTACAACATGTCCCAAAAGTTCAACTCAATTGAACTCAATCAGTAGTCGAACGACCCCTTGTAAAACCGAACTGTTTGATAAGCAGTTTTTTGTGCTTAAGACCTACAACTCGTAAAATGTGGCCATTACCACAGGGCAAGTAGGTAAATTATTCTTGAATTTTCCGCATGATTAATATAATTTAGCGGGACAACCGATAATTGCTTCCCCATTCAAAGAATTTGCAATCAAACTTCTTCCGATTTCAAATTATCCTAGTTACGACTGGCAAAAAGCGTTGCCACAAGTTTGCGCGATGAACGAACTCTTCTAAAAATATTTAAAATTGTTTCTCTATTTACACAATTTATTTTTCTCACAATATACTTGAGTGAGACTGAAATCTTTTCGAATCTGCGGGATAGTGTGGCGTTATCATTTTTACTTTATTTACTTGCAATTTACAAGTTTTTGGGCCCGGGTCGACGGGTCGCCGTATTCCACGCGAGCCTCAAAGAGATGTCAACACTAGCTGACGGGGTCCGTTAGGGCCGATGCCTGCCAGGGTCGCGAGGTTGTTCGAAAGAGATACCGTGGTCCCTGGCACAGGCAACTGAAGGAACGCGGGTGGGTTTTAGTCAGTAAACGTCTAACACGCCTTTCTGCTCCGCCCAGAGTGGAAGAAGTCATTTTATGATTTCCAACCCAAAAAATTAAAAAAAGTAATAGTCTTCGTTGACCCTAAGATTTCCCTATGCGTTGTCCCTAAGACTTCCTAAAACTTAATTAATCAAATAATACAGCTCTCTCAACGTTGTTAGATTGGTGCAGTCCTCTTACTCATACATATTTCTGCACCGGCAAGCAAAAATAAATGTAATGGTAAAGACCATTTAGTTTCATATTCAAAGCTGTATAGATATTTACGAATCCTAGGTTGCACCAAATATGTTGAAATCTTGAGTATTTAGATATTTATGTTCCGAATAGTGGTCAGATATTTTTTACTGCACCACCGTAACATACGTAGCATAACGCTTACAATATTTTGAAACATTGTCACTGCCAATATATTAATGAACTTGACTGTCCCTAACCGATATCATATTCATGAAAGTCCGAATTAGACCGCTTTAGAAACGACTGAAGGCTCTAAATCATGAGCTTTGAGTGAGTGAGCTCCTCCGAGCATCCCAAACACCTCCATGGTAATACCGCATAATTATGTCCTCCAACAACACGAAATGATTAATGATGGTCAATTATTATTTTTCAGACTTCATAAGTTAATACTTGGTTTTATTAAGGGTATTAAATAAAAAAGAAAACAATGAATTATCGTTACAGAAAACTAAGTAGCGTGTTTTTAAGTGAGTAATTATTTAGGCTCGTTGAGCTATTTTTGGTACGGGAAAATCTTATGTACAGTATATGTATAGCAATGAAAACTAAAACTTGCTTTTACTGCTGGTCAAGTTCAATGTTTCATACTACTGAACGTGTAGTGACCAGCAGTAAAAGCAAGTTTTAGTTTTAAGTTTTCACATCTGATGACTGCCGATGTTTTTTTTTAAGTTTACTTCAAGGTACCTACAGTAATGTTCAACTCATCGTAAATAGATCAAATTATCCACATAAGATTGACAGAATACGAATGTAATATAATGATATAATCGGTACCGTAACTAAGAAACGTAAGAAATAATAAGACCGCTCCTGATAAAGACGACAAATTGCCTTCAAATATATTATATCGGAACTAATATTGTAAATGCGAAAGTGAGTTTGCTTGTTTATATTGTTTGTTTACTAAGTTTCACGCTAGAACGATCCGGGTTAGGAAATGGAAATCTTTTTATTCCGGTAGTACTTTTCCGTGGGATTTACTACGTTCACGCATGCGAAGCCGAACAAAAGCTAGTAATATAATAATTCTTTATTTATAATAACACGTGACGCAATTACAAAATTACTCAAAATTTTCGTAGGTCGAAGATTGATTTTAAAGTATTCTATTTAAATAATTATATTGCAAAGGTGGGCCTTTGCAATTAAACTTAAACAGAAATTAAACTGAGTAGGTAAATATATTAATTTGTACTGTTACATAAATGGATATTATAAGAAATAATGACAAAAGAGGAAGTCTGAAAGTGGCAGCGGTGAATGAAAAGTTGTGTGGAAATCGGTTGTCATGGTATGTGATGCGGAGAACTGAGGACAATTTCGTGAGGAAAGTTTTATTTATTGAAAAATCTCGCACATATCAAGGTACAACGGAGGACGTAATGCCATAGGCATCCTCTACCAGTCAACCAAAGGTGGTATAGATGTAAGATGGCAGGTGCTCTGTTAATACGACTTATATGAAAAAAAGATAACATTATGGATCCATAACTAAAATCTGTTTTCAGTATGAATGTCGATGGCTATAAGTGTAGGGGAAGACCAATAAACGATGGATGGACTGTGTAAAAGATCTTATGTCTGGAAAGGTGGTGACTACCGAGATGAAGCCTTATTGATAAGTACATACATACATAACATGACGCCTGTAATCCCAGAAGGGTTAGGCAGAGTTACACCCTATAGTACACACATTTCGCCAGTTATGCTTAAGTCCCATGCCATCCATGTCCATGGCCTATTGCCATCAACCGGGCACAAATCCAGACTCCGGGCTGCTACTGAGAAATTCTACACAGAAAAATCCAATAACACTATGCCCGACCTGGGAATCGAACCCAAGACCTCATGCTCAGCAATAGCACTTGCGACGACTAGTCAAGGCAGTCAAGGCAGAAAAATACATATTGCTCCGACCAGAAATAAATTAATAGAATAGGTAACAGGTACATACATATACGAGCCTACGATGTCCCACTCCTGGGCAAAGGCCGCCCCCACTCCTTCCATCTTTCGCGGGCCGGCGCGTCCTCCTTCCAGTTTCACAGTAGTAGTACAGGTCTGCCGCGACTCCGCCTAACTGTCTCAGGGCACCAGTTCTGTGTTATTTGGGCCCACAGTTTGCCGGCATGCGGCGAGCATGTCCTTCCCAGTCCAATTCAAATTGTGCAACCTTTTGAGACACGTCCGCTATCTTTGTTTTTGAGCTTAGTATTGTGTTTCGAACACGGTTAAAGCTGCGTGGGATATTTGCAGATGTTTATAAGGTGTGCTTATAATACCTATTCAATTTACAAATACACGTCGGTACATAGAAATATGAATGTGTACATTTTAATAACTACGCAGAAATATCTATTTTTAGAAGTAGCGTTTGTTTTGAAAAGGTCTGTAATGATTACTTTAACTGTGTTTTTTTTTGTTTTTGGCCGATCAATCGAAATAATAGAGAGCAGTGGTGTCCCAGTGGTAACGGTCCCGACTTACAGGCGCTTTCCTTTGTGTAAATTATTTCATCACCACTGTTCTCAAAACTGTGAAAAAAACATCAGGCGGAAACCTGTATGTCTTAGAACCAAAACTTCGAAGACTTGCGACATCTACCAACCCGCACTGGGCCCGTGTGGTGGATAACAGCCCACCCTTCTCATCGAGAGGAAGCCTCTGTCCCAGCAGTGGGAACATAACAGGCTTATTATGCTAATCGAAATAAAGTACAATATTTTTTAAAGTAGTTCACTCATATGATTGTTATAACAGTAATTCAGCATCACACACACACACACAATTCCGAGCCTTGACCGCAAATAGTACAGCCTCTTTGGTCCAGAGGCCCTAGTGTGAGTTTATTTTAACCATCTCGACTTTACGCATCGACCGCGTTCGGCGCTCCGATTGGCCCTTAGCAATCGAAGCCCTTCACCAACTTTCGATTGGTGAAGGGCCAATCGGAGCGCCGAACGCGGTCGATGCGTAAAGTCGAAATGGTTAAAAGAAACTCATACCAGGTGACCACAAGCGCTACTACTAAGCATGAAGTCCTGGGTTCGATTCCCGAGACGGACAGTATTATTGGGTTTTTCCATCTGGCATTTCTCAGTGGCAGCCCGTAGTCTAGATTTGTGCCCGGTTGATGGCAAATAAGCTTCGGTGTACCATATACCTCTGCCTAACCCTTCTGGGAGGACAGGCGTGATGATGTTTGATAATTATAAAACTAAAAAAATCACATTTTCATAAAAAATACATTTTCGTAAGAAATCATTTTCGTAAAAATAAAACCTTTTTGTCAAAATGACGCTTTTGAAATGACGGAGGCTGCCAGAGCTCGATTCTTTCGCAACCATACGTCTCCGTACTTCTTTTGTCTTTTTTCAGCTTCTTTTCATTGTCGGCTATGTCTGTTGTAAACATTTCTTTATGTTTTACTTGAAAGGATGTCAGATGTAACATTCAAAACCTTTTCTTATTGTTAACTGAATATTTTTGGTTCTTTTGCTAATAAAAATACTTATGGGTATGTCGAAAAATATCTGCAAACTTTTAACAGGTCGAGTCTTCATGTTTTCATAAGTCTCCTCAGAAAATATGACTTATTACGCTTCTATAATTGTTTATAATGTAAAGAAGAAATTTCTTTAAGTTATTCTTTAAAATATTACCACAGCAAATAAGTAAATTGGCTTTTTAGGCAATAGAAGAATAAAGTCACCACGGTTGTAGTATCAACATAGAAAATTCATAACAAAGTGTGTTCAACCAACGACAACGCTCTCATTTTAAACGGAAGATCCTGAGGGCCTATGTCACTATGATACTACGCTATGACCTATGATCACGTGACATTTCTATAGCTTATTTCAACCCCATACATTTATTGGCTTCTCTTCTAGTGTCACCGCTTTTTGACATTTTGATTTAAATTCATTTTCTAAATTGACATTCGTCAATGCAAATTAAAATAAAAGTGTATTTTATTATTTTGCAGTATTGTAAAATTTTTTTTTTTTAATGTAATATGGGTTATGGGTCTATTGTATATTATGCCTGAATTAAATGAGTTTTTATTTTTTATATGCTAAAATGTTACAAATGTTACTTTGTGTAGGCCCTCTAACTCCTGTGACAGGTACAGTTCTTCAACTAGTATATATAGGCTATGATCTTTTCCAGTAAAGTTAAGTACTGTATTGCACTGCACAGTTTTGCTTAAAAAGAAAAATCTGTTATACCGTTTATCTTTATTTAACTTGTCACCGCTATAACCTAACACTGGTACCGATTCTCTTGTCACAAATGCCTCTAAAGTAGACTAAAAATCACTAAAATTTGGTTTAATTCTGTCAAATGACGATTTTCCATTCTGAAATTGCCTATAGTGACACAACTTAACTATATTTTAGTTTGACAGCACTAAGATTGCACTGAGTTATTAATTTAGTGAAAATGCCAATTTTGCTATTCTGAATTTTACGTTTATCAACAAAAAATTTGATTGTCTAACTAAATCTGAACATGAATCTGACTATTTTTTATCGCGATTAAAAAGGTGTGGAATAAAATTAGGTGGCGTGGACTAAAATTCACACCAACACCTCGACTTCAGACGTGCAAAAACTACTAGATACTTTAACTTTCTTTTTCTTTTTTTGCTCATATCTCGAAAACGGTGTGTCCTATCACAAAAATAATGAAAATTTCGACCCCCTTGAAACCACCAAATCTCTACATTTAGATATTTTTATTTTATATTTTCCATACAAAAAGTCAAAACTTCCATATAAAACACGTCGAGGCTGCCCCAGGCTGCCTCCGGCTCTAACAAAGACGTTGCGAAACCAAAAGAAAAAAAAAACACGTGGACTCGCGATTGTCAAATTCGATTATAGTTGTGTCAAAATTATTTTTAAATATTGAGATTTTTTTTCGCAGAATAGCTTCAAGATTTTCATAGTAAAAAGTAAGGAATTTTAGTGATAGTCTAGTTAGTTTAGTTCGGTGTACAAGAGAATCGGCACCAATATCTCATATAATTTTTAGAACTTTCAATACTTCATGACATCACTGAAAGTAGTTTAAGAATTATATTTTCTAGGCTGTCGACACGACAGCCTAGTGCGGCCTTAGAGAGCCAGTGGGCCTGGCACGAATGCACGAAGAAAAGTAATGTAAATTCTAATGAATTCAAAATTCTTGTTTCGAACATACTTAGTTTTAAAACTTGATAATTGTAATTATGATTTATTTTTAACTAAAATGCCATTGATAGTTGTATATTTGATTATTACTCACCATGTTCTAAATAATGTTTGAATTGTAAGTTTTTACGGTTCTTTAAACCGTTGGAGAATATCGTTCGAATTCACGTTTCATAATTATCGTATCGTATTTAATTTAACTTCACACATGTGTGCTAGGGCAAGATATTTCGAACGGCAAAATTCGAATGGTTCTAAAACCATTTTATTACCGTAATTAAACAGTGAAACTTTTCAGCTTGTGATCCGCATTTTGCTGTCAGTTGTTCATAATACGAAAACACTTTAAACATACACTCATAATTGACGAAAATCGACAAGTGTAAATTTATAGGGTTGGTCCCATAGTAGTTGTTCATAATGATGAGTTAAATGACCCTTTAAGGCACCTGTCTCACCGTCGACAAGGAAGCTATAAACGATTTTCTCGCTCAAGAAACGTACAAGAGATTGTAGGTCCCGTGTGGGAAAAAGAGGTACCAGTTGATCGCTGACTGTTAACACCGCCGGCGAGTACTCGTTCAATCTCAAGAGAGTCATCGCTAAGCGTCGCTCATTTGGCGGGCAGAACACTCGCTGAGATACCCACGCTTCGTAAATACGCCTACCAGCTAGTAATCTTCACCGTCGCGCACTCGCTGCTCGTTGCTCGGCAACTCGTTTTAGTTGCTAGGTCTACTCGCTTGTCGCCAGTGTCAGAACAGCTCCCTAAGTGCACGTTCGCACGGACGTAAAATATCGCAGCGGGATTTCTTCAACGCACTGCTTAGCGCAGGCTTGAAAATCGAACATTGCGTTTTTTCGTACGCGCTTCGATATAATCCGTTGGATTCTCAATGCTCCGTTTAACACCGAGGGTTGAAAATCCAGTGCGCGACAAAATCCCGCCGCGATATTTTTACGTCCGTGCTAACGTAGTCTAAGAGTTTTATCGTAAACATAAACTGAGGTTGCATATAATATTATCCAAATATTCAGATACCTGTAATTGTCTTCTTACTTCAGACACCAGCGCTCGCAATATGAAATTATACAACCTGTTTTTTTTTATATCCCCTATCTCTAGGGTAATATTCTGTAGCTAAAAATAATACTGAAACTCCTAGAATAGGTGGTCCAAAAATGCATAATTTCGGAGATATCAACAATCATAATTAAATTAGGTAAAAAATTGTCACCAGTATGATGAATCTTTACTTTTGCGAGCTTGCCAATTTAGACCCTCGATGTGTCTAGGTATCTAAGTCTCATTGATAAATACAAGTAATTAATTTTCGTTCAAACATATTTAAAGCTAAGAAAATACGACGTTGTCATATTTCACGTAAAGGTGTTTTACATTAATAATCATGACTTTGTCGAATTATTTTGTACGAAAAAAAGGTTAATTGAAACATAATTAATATGCCAGTTGATTCTTTGATATGGTCTCAATCATACCCTAGAGTTATGGGATATAAAAAAAAACAGGTTGTATAGTTCAAAACTGTTAAGTACTACTACAAAACCATTATGAAAGAAAATAAGTAAAAACTTATTATAAATTATTATTGTACCGCCTGAAAAATAAATGTAAGTGTTTCTAGTTAAATGTCACGAAAGATAAGTAATCGTGTTGTTTAATGATACGTTTAGCTAGAGCAATAATATATTCCAGTCACTTCCCTTTGTAACCAAAGCTTAACACTGAAGTTAACCTCAATTCCTTTTACATAAATATAGGGTTGAGCAAACCTTCAACATGATCTATAGCCCCAGGAGACGTGATTGATTACCAAACAAACAGACAACAGACCTTTCCGTTAATACTAGTATTAGTTTCGTGTCTAATACGAAATATTGCTCGGAATATCCCGGAACATTTACTTTAGTTAGAAGTGCCGCGGTAAGGATGCCAGACTTCATAAAGAAAAGAAAGAAAGAAGTCACACAAAGCAGGTAAAATGTAGGCAAGAGTAGCAATCAAAATAAAAATTAAAAATGTGTAAAGTGCGAAGTATGAAATTAACAGGGTAGTGTGCCTCACGGCTGCGCCAAAAAGGCCCAGTTCAGCAAAAAAATGCCAGACAACTAGTGCCTGACGCTGGTTCCAACTGGAGCTGAATTGTGATAAAATCATAAAATCATTACTTCTTAGTGATGTTCGACTTGAAATTTAGGGAAAGAGGAGGCGGCTAGTCAAGACACTTCTCTGAGAAAGAACTACATATTTTATAGTCTGTTTCAAATGTATCTGATAAAACTGTAAACAAACCCTGTTTATTTTAAATTCCTACACAATCATACTAATTATAAATAATCGTCGTATAACGACGAAACATGCAGATGTACAATAAGTAAAACTATAACAACAACTTATGAGAACAACAGCTAACAAAGACTGTCATTGATACTCGTAGCATACTGAACCTTGCAATACAACCAAGGGATGTGAAGGACCTATTCCGCATAAATACCCTGCCAATAAACCAATTATTGTCGATTGTACCACCGTAATCCTTAAGGAAGAATTTCTAGTAAAGTTCAGGAACAACAACAAAATTAGCTTTAAACTTACAACGGAACACCTCAAAATGACTGGCCCTGCAATACAAATTTACATATCTGAAAACTTATCAGCTAAGAATAAAAGACTTTTCTTTATGGCTAGAGACGCCGCAAAAACGAATGAGTTTCAGTTCTGTTGGGTCTCGCATGGGAAGATCCTAGTGCGGGAAAAAGCCTGATGTCCTCACATCCAAGTTCAAAATGATGCTGATATAGGCCGTATCAAAAAAGGCGCGTGACTTGTTGTTTATGATTGTGTAACTTCATTACCTTATTATCTCGTATTCTTAGTGTTATTGTACCGTTTGAAAATGTACTGTTGTAAGTTGAAGTATTTTGAATCTGGGACTATTGTTAAACTCACCCGTGTAAATACTACTCACCTTGCACTGTCACACACATCTTCCCACATTCGTACACAACCTCGCACTTCCCACAAATTCTGTATACTCACCCAAAAAAAACGACTTAGCAAGCTTAAAAAACAACTGCCTAGTGTGTCCTTCTACTGTTAACTCAATTAAACTGGGAGCCGCCCCAGGTTTTGCGATCACGAGTATGATTACTTTATCCTAGAACTTTGTTACCCTGATGTTATTATAATTGAAAATGGATGATCTTATATTGCCGTTTCAAATTGTTATACTTGTTCTCCGGAAGCAAGTGCTAATCTTTGGATTATTCCCTACATGACTTAAAATACTACACACTAATATTCGTAGCCTTAACAGCAATTCTGATAATCTGGTGATTTTTATGAGATTAACGTACTTGCCTGACATTATTATTCTGACTAAGTGCTGGTTGAGCAAATGACCGACTACTCCCTTACTAACCAGCTACAGCTCACACACTTCTTCGTTTGAAACTCAGAATGAGGGTGTGGTTGTCTATGTGAAAGATTGCTTTGATACCACTGTTGAAGCACCTATATTTAATGAGGCAAACGTTCTCATTCTTAAATTGTCAAATAAAGCTGCTTTTATCGCAATTTATCGTTCTCCTTCAACTAATTTATTTGGCAGCTTAGACAGTTTGCTTGGTACTTTAACACAATTTAAAACTGTAGCCATTATTGGTGACACTAACCTGAATATTACACCTGGGAGCACTGACCCAAATTCTGATGAATACCTTAATTTTACAGCTTCGCATGCAATGGTGCCAGCCTACACTCTCCCAACTAGACTCTCGAACTGCCTTGACCATTGTGATACTCCGCACTCAAAGCTCAGCTACTACACTCATCACTGATTCTCTCATAACCACCAGTCCAGACCAGTCTCCTGTTATTATTTTCTGCAACCTCAATATAAAAACTGAAACTCCCCACTCCACCCGATTAAAGATTGCCTTGGCTTGGCTTGTAAACCATATTAACATCACAGATTTTTCCTTAATTCTTCAGTGTCACAACCTAAATAAAGCTACGGATTCTCTTGTTTCCATTATGTCCTTAGCAATCAAATCGCACTCACACGTTTCACAAATTCCCAGTAGAAACCGCGTCATTAAGCCATGTAATACTTCTGGCCTGCTGAGGTGCATACGTCACAGGGATAAGTTGCATCGTAATTTTTTTTAAACATCCTGACCATGAGAAACACAAATTGATTTACTGTCGCTATCGAACCTTTTGCAACAATCTCTTAAAAAAGTCAAACGTGAGTGTAAACGTTCTGAATCTCGGCAGGCTAGAAATAATCCAAAAGCTACATGGAAACTTGTCAAACGGGTGGCAAGCTTAGGACAAAGCAGAGACTCAGCCTCTGAACTGCTAAACTGTAGTGCCGAACCGTCGCCGCCTGTGGACAAAGTCAATAATTACTTTGCGACTGTTGGTGGACTCTTGGCGGCAAAAATCCAACACTCAACTCAAACCATTTATTTCAATTAAACCATTTACAAGCACTTTTGAATTGTCAAGGAGTCGGTCAATCAGAAATGTGAAGCTAGTTGCCCATTCCAAAGCGCAGTCGGTGCCTACGGAGAAGAACGGGCAAGAAACTCCATGGACACTCTTTTAAAAAATATTGTTGTTACAAATAAACACTCTGTCCTATATAAATATCTCTCGGATAGTCGTCCACAACTTGAGATCGCGGAGTCTTCCATACTGTCCGCACCACAAAAAATGCTTCTTCACAGCGTGGATAATGCTGAGCTGGAAAATATCATTCTTAGCCTTAAAGACAATTGTGCTGTTGGATTTGACGTTATATCCCCCTCAATCGTGAAGGCAACTCGTCACATTCTTATTCCAATCCTTGTTTTCATCCTCAATCTGTGTTTATCAACAGGAACTTTTCCTGATATTTTTAAAACGGCAGTTGTCCACCCTATCTATCAGTCGGGAGACAAGGAAGATGTCGCTAATTACAGAACCATCTCAGTGTTGAGTACCTTTTCAAAGATTTTCCAAAAAAAAAACCTAAATAAAGACTCACCAAATACCTAAATAAAGGCCAATGCCAGAAACTCTATAGAACTTTGCCCCACTCAAATCAAAAAATCATTTACAAGCCTGCAATATGCAGCATCTTATGGCTTGTTTATTACTGTTAACTAAACCTTTGTCCTAATGTCTGTAGAAATTACGGTTTCTGTTAAAATCTTAAAATTGAAATTGGTTATAGGTTAGGTGCAGTTTACAATTGTTCAAAATTATAGTATAACAAAATCAAATATCAATAACAAATCGTAATATCAATTACAAAATCGTAATATGAGTTTTTGTTTTACAGGTATTTAAAAACTATTTTTTGTTCAATCAGTAACGCAATAGAAAATTCAGGGGTTGAGTTCCTTTTATCATTGATTTGTAATAGGCAAGTTCTACTGAAAAACAGTGTATTATGAAAAGGTCCTCTAATCGTTACAACTATTTTCACTAATTGACATTTCCTGTAAATAGCTGGGGCAGGATCTGGCATTGTCATTTAACCTTCTTTCTAAAAATCAGTATGGCTTCAGGACAGGAAGATGCACCGAAGATGCGGGAACTTACAGATACAATTATTGGCCATTGGGAGAATAAACATAAAACTCTTGCCTTCTCTCGAAGCTTGAGCATCTTTGTATTCGCGGGGCAGCCCACGATCTCTTTCGGAGTTATCTTACAGGTCGTTAACAAATAACAAAATTTTAAAACTACCTCAGCAACCAGGAGACGATTACTTTTGGTGACCCACAGGGCAGTGTCCTGGGCCCCCCACTTGTTCTCATATAAGTGAATGAGCTGTGTCAGTTATCCTTACCCAAACGTAACATACTCATCACTCCCTCATTCACCTAAACAAAACCACACACTACCCATATGCCACAAACACCGCAAACACCACTCGCGCAAACACCCCATTAACACTCACCCACACACCCATTCACCCTACACTCACCATATTAACTCAACGTCTAAATACATCCTTTGTTCATATTATGTCATGTACTGTTAATTTTTGTCTTTGTTTTTTTATTCTAAATTTTATTTTATTCTAAATACAAAAATGCGAATTAACTTTTTACTATTAAGCACTTATTGTATGGAACAACATTCCGTATCTGGGCGTTGATAGCTGCGCTAATGTTTATGCTTTTGCAGCTTTCATCGTTTTACTTTTTGTACTTTCTGTGTGTTATTGTTCCGAAATAAACTTATTAAAATTTATAAAAGTGGAAGTTATATATAAAATAATTTAATACAGCTGGCCAAGTTGACACCAAGGTATACCTTCTATGTACCGATTTTTCACTTTGTGGGGAACACAAACAAACGGTCAAGAAGAGAACTACTGTGTGAATGTGTTTGTGTGTGCTAATAAAGTGTTTGCACGTATTTGTTAGCTTGTGTGCAACAAGTATAGTCTCGGAGACCGCTGACTATTTGAAATTTTGATTTTATAATTTTGATTATACGTGTGTTGAGAGCAGTGGTGGCCCAGTGGTAATGGCCGCGACTTACTAGTTGTAGGTCGTAGGTTCGAACCTAGACAGGCGCTTTACTTTGTGTAAACTACTTCATCACCACTGCTCTCAAAACGGTGCAGGAAAACATCGTGAGGAAACCGCCATGGCTTAGAACCAAAAATTCGAAGACATGTGACATCTACCAACCCGCACTGGGCTGCCTGGTGGATAACGTGTGTTTTCAGGGTATTTATGTAGAAATTACTTTTCGCCGGTTCATTGCGGATTCTAGGAAACTGTAGCTCTACTTGTTTGCGAAATCATAACATTGATAAAAATACCCTTATTCGCAGTCAATCAATCTCTTTTGTGATTTGTACAGTTTCAAAGCAAACAACAGTACCCAACTTAAGCATACCTATTGGAACAATCTTATTTACTTGTTTGATCTGCCTTCACGCCTACTCGATTCAATCGACCTTTGCGGATTTCCGTACATAACTGTTATTCCCGAAAACGAAAAATGGGTAATTATTCCACTGTGAGATAAAAGATGTGGTCAAAAGTACTGTTGTTTATAGCTCTTTGTAATTAGTTTGTGTTTAACTTTTTTAGACTGATCCTAAGTTTCTATAAAATTGGGAAGGGATTGGAGAGGCCTTTGCCTTGCAGTGGAAAAACACAGCCTTATAATAATAACTCATTAAATGCAATAAACTTTAAGATACACCCTTAAAGATAAACGTGTGTGGTCGGGGAAGCCCCACACGCGCACACTCACTTTTATATAATAGACAGAGAGAGAGAGAAAGGAAGTCGCATGAAACCCCCTTCATGCGATTTTCTATCCAATTATTCCCTACGAGATGATTCCTACCAGTCAACTCCTACCACAAGCCGCGTTAAGGAACTGCTTCAAAAGCACACTATGCATATGGGTAACCTTATAAAAGGTTACCCATATGCATAGTGAGCTTTTCTAGGCGATAAAATGTATTATAATTACGTTACATGAGTCGAGCCCAGTAGGTAATGGGCTAATGATGATCCTACTTATTTGAAGGTAGGTACTTACTTGATAGCGACATATCTCCATACAGCAAGTGACAACGTGAGACATATCGATGCCGTATGGAAGATCTGCGCGAAGTGCATGTGGAATAACAGGTAGGCTGCCCAGTTATACGGCATCTCGCGTTGTCCTGGTAATATCTGGTAAAAGACAAGAATAGTTTTAAATAAATATTTTCGGTTGCTTCTACCAGAGATTATTGATTGGGAACAAAATGCCTGTATGCTGGCCGTTATTATCTTTCTTTCTGTACATTTGTAGAACATTGTCTATTTGCTAAGCCTAAGGTACTTGTTGGCAGGCCTACACTGTCTCCCATACCTTTTAACACTCTAATTTGAACACACACACAAACATAAAAGTCAATTATTTTTAAAAGAGTAACCTTGGAGCTTCTTTCCGGCTCTTCTTCATATTTAACTACCATTTGAACCGTGCACCTAGCTTGTGACATTTCATACGTGCCCATTAAGGTTTATGTGAACTAAAATACTTCGATTTTGATTTTAATTATCAGCCGGTCTATGCTTTAAAAATCACACAGATCTTTGGTGAGCTGTCTTGAAGTCTTGAAGTGAGCCGGTATTTCACTTGATGCTAGGGATTGACACTATTGACAGCTTACTTCAAGCTCACGTTACATAAGCTTTTGTGTTGCGATTTTTACAGAATAAATAGGTACATAGACTATAGTTATTGTTCTCCTAGTAAGTACCTAGTATTTTAAATTTCTTAACATTCTTTTTGATAGTATCAATACGGATCTACAAAACTAAAAGACAGACCCAGACCAACACTTTGAGGTCACGAAGGATTAGTGCGCGGAATGTGTAGTATGCACCCATACGATGAAAACTCATCCTGTACAACGCTCTTGGGTCACAAGTCATCCACTTAAACTTTAATAATAATAATAATATAATAATATATTTAATAATATTCAAGCTTAGAAATATTATTCTTATTCAACTATTGATATTTGCTCTCGTTTTTAATTTAGGTCTTGTTATTTCATCTTTCTCATAAAACATTAATCGTTCATATTAATATGGAGGAAGCTAAGGCCAAAGCAAAACATATTTACCATTCCTTAATATAAGAAAATGTTATTTGAAGATACTGGCAATGTTTTCCGTCATACTTAAACCAATAACGTTGAAAAGAAAAGGGTACATGGATCTGGTCGAAGTATGAAAGTACGCAATTTATAAAGGAAAAGTCGTGTATTCCATATACGAAGTTGAACTTTCTTGAGTTATTTATGGAACTCTCAAGCAAAATATCAACCTTTTAAACCCAGTGGTTTAGGCTATGCTTTGTAGGAAAAAAAAAACCTCTTAATTATTCTTATTCAACTGTTGATCTTTTTTCGTTTTTAATTTAGTTAGTGTTATTGGGTTATTCTATCTAGAATTTCTCAGTGCCCGGAGTCTGGATTTGTGCCCGGTTGATGGCAATAGGCTCGCCCCCTACTACATGGCACTTAAGCATAACTGGAACGCTGCCTAACTCTTCTGGAGTCATAGGCGTGATGTTATGATGTGTTATTTCATCTAGTCTTTTTCAAATGACAGGGCAGCTAAGAACTAAAGCAAGACTTTTTTACCGATTCTCTGTACGAGAAAACTTTATTTGTTTACTTAAGCCAATGACGTTAGATACTGAATGAGGAATAGTACATAGGAATCGGGTCAAAGTATGAAAGTACGTAATTTAAAGAGGAGGAAACAGAATGGACTCCGACAAACGTAGTCAACCATGAGGGCAGTATCCCGGCTTTTATATTTCAGTTTGTTTTCCGCGTTATCAGTACGCTTGCAGTCGGCCATTGATGCCTTTTGTTTCTTCAAATACTTTCCAAGAATCAAGCAGGGACACAGTTTTTTTTTTTTGAACCGGCTCTATAGTCTAGTAGTGATTTTAAAAGATTACCGATGTAACGCGATGCGATGCATGCTGGTATTATTTAGTTTTTATATTATTTTACAAGTCGGTTTTACCTATTTTATAAAGTGAAGCAAACCATTATTATTACTATTTATTTATTTAATACGCATTATACAAAGGCGGATATTTTCTACCAATCAACCAGCTGTCAACGATTTTTATCAGAGTAACATTTAAATGACACGTTGTAAGAAAAATACCTCTCAATTTACTTGAATTTTTGGTCTTTTGGTTCGGCGCACCTTAACTTAATATTAGGTAAGTGAGTGATAAATGGTGAATTATTCAATTCAATGCCATCTGTTTCGTGTTGGATAAGGAAAAATATATGACTTTGAAAATGTCTCAAAAGTTAGCAGGTACTTTTGCAGACTTCGCTATCACAAGGACATTTATATATGGTATAAGTTCTTGAAACGGCAGGTAAGGATTTAAAATGTACCTACATCAACATTGTAAAACTACGGACACTAGCTTACTAGTCGATTCGCACGAATTTACTCGCGCGAAACGGGTGAACCGAACATTTTAGATAAAAAAAATCTGTAGACGACTCGCACGACGTTAATTTATTTGTAGGCTAGCCAATAACATCACTAAAATACAATTAAGTTAATAAAACAGTACACTAGAAACTAAATTTATCAATTATTTTTGCATAAAATTCAAGATGTACCTACCAACTGCCTAATCCCTATAAGATAGTGCAATACACGAAGACGCGCCCCACCAATTTTTGGTTGCGGGGATCGCGGGATGCGGGGAGTTTGCTCCGAGCGTCAGTCGCGAACCGTCAGCGGTTCGATGCACACAAGTAGTACACCCTATGTTGCAAAAATTCAGACTTGGCACGAAAGTTGCTCTACTTTATTTTATTTTTTAATGTCGAGAAAATCTCAGCGTGTTGTACTTAAAAGCCAGGTATGTAAATGATTGTTTAGAAGTTCGTTGTTACTAAAACACATGACAAAAGCAAAGGAAAGTAATTTAATTTTGAAAATAGCAAATTTTACTAAAAAAGAAGACTTCATTTCATCTTTAAAAATAAGTAAAACTATTGAATGTTTTTTTTTTATTTTAGGCAAGAGAAATTATTTCTAAAGTTTATGATTTTATGAAAAAAGAAGCAAGTTTATGCAGAAAAACTCACTGATGCGCGATGGAGAACCGCACAGGCTGCTGGAGTATCTGAAAGCACAGTGACTAGAATTCTACGCGAAAGAAAGGAATATACTAATACAATGAAGCAAACTACAGTACCTGCTATGGAATCGAATATAACTATGGAGACGGATGCGATAGTTCCTGTAGTCCCAAGTGCGGAGCGTACAACAGAGCCGACTGCGGAAGCGGATATTGAGTCTGAAAATGAAGCGAGTACGTCGCATTCGAATCTTGTAGGCAGAAGTGCTTAGGCAATTTCCAACATTATCACGACTTAATATTGTTTTGAAAGACCGTAAACTATTTGACGGATGTATTACAACCCTAAGCACATTGTTACTTAAACTGGGTTATAAATGGAGAAAAACTGAAAGTAACAGGAAGGTGCTAACCGAAAAATATGATATTCAAATGTTAAGATTGAAATATTTAAAACAGGTAAAGTCTTTTCGTAATGCAGGTAGACCTATAGTCTACACAGATGAATCATATATTCATACCAACCAAGTGCACAAAAAATCCTGGGCCGAAAAATGTTCTAAAACAGCAATAAAACAAAATATAACAAAAGGAGTGCGCATAATTATAGTACATGGCGGAAGTGCAGAGGGTTTCGTACCAAATGCGTTGTTGACATACAGAGCAGAGATCAAATCCGGAGACTACCACGATAACATGAACACAGAAAATTACTTAAAGTGGCTAAGGAGAAACTAATACCAAATCTCCCAAATGATGCCGTGGTAGTCTTGGATAATGCAGCCTATCACAATACTAGTTCGGAAAAAATACCAACATCCAACTCCAACAAATTAGACATGAAGACTAGGCTGAATGCAAAAAATATCCATTTTGAACCAAGCTACAAAAAACCTGAACTTTATGACCTTATATTAAAAAACAAAGAAAACTTCCGCAGGTACAAAGTTGACGAATTATTGAAAGAACATGGATTCACAGTGCTTCGGCTGCCTCCTTATCATCCAGAGTTAAACCCAATCGAAAACATTTGGGGTATTGTAAAAAACGACGTTGCTAGCCGCAATATCAATCAAAATTACACTTCGATTATGCCCATTTTAAATGAATTATTTGATCGAGTAAATAAAGATGTCTGGTTCAATACTTGTCAGCACGTGGAAAAAATAGAAGACGAATACATGAGACACTGTGATCTTGATTTTAGTTTTATTATAAATGACGGTGATACTCTGAATCAGATATTTCTGAAACGAGTGAATGACGATTTTCATTTCTCAATAAAGTTCAATAAAACTTTTTCACGTATTTCATTTATTTATTTATTTGTTTGTTTGCTTTCATGAAAAAAATATGTATGTAAAATGTGTGATGTACTCACACATTTTACACATTTTACTGTCGGTTTTTGTACATAAACCCTGTCAGGGCACTGCAAACATAGATGTCACATACACGCTACGTTATCTTAATGGAGTGTAAACTTATCAGAACAAAAAAAAACGATACATTTTATAGAAATTATAGATTATGTCTATAATTACCCCCTATTATAAAAATGGTAATATTATCGTATAGTAGCTAATAATCACATAAAATATCCACACCTAAAAAACATAACCCTTTCCTTGCAGTCGGGTAAAAAATATAAAATTAAAGTAGAGCATCTTTCACTTTGACCATGACGCTCTCTCCTGATTAGTCTATTCATTGTAGTGTGCGTGTGCACTCATAGGTAATTAGTGTGTACTGATAACATTCAAACATTGACGGAAGCTTCCACACATATACTATAAACGTTTAGGAGGAATAGTGGGGCGCGTCTTCGTGGATTGCACTATCTTATACATATTTCTGGAGTTATCGATTCGCCTACAAATAAATGATTTTCGTTCGAGTCACCTACAGCAAAATTAACATTTATTTTAAACTGTTGATTCGCTCGTCTCGGGCGAGTAAATCCATGCGAACTTATTAATCAGCCGGGAGACTTTGTAGAACCAACTTCTTAGGTATTGCTAGTTGTACGAATGCAGATTTGCGTTCGCCTTTACGTGGTCTCACAAGCAAATTCAATAATTATTTCTCTAACTTGGATCCATTTGCCTTATCCGCTGGAAAATTTAGAACCGTATTGCTTGACAGACTCAAAAAATCATGTATAAATTCTCTCTATTGTTCCTTACCAGTAGCTGCAATTTATGTGTATTTTCTGTCATGTACTTATCTATTCTGTCCAACTTTTACTTTACCAACATTGTCTTTGTCTTCTTGTGTATCTGTGGAGAACGTTGTTGGTTGCACATTTGCATCACTCCTCATTTTCTACTTCTTTTTAATATATAATAAGTAATTGTTTGTTCTTCCAAATGAATTAAATGAAATAAAATTGATTTTCATGTCTGAGATGAAGATTAAAATGTTTTCTCTTTGACTCAAAGTTGCACGCGTAGCATAACCATATTTTGTCTACAAAATGACAGATTTCTACTATTCATCTGTCATTTTATCTATTCTTGCGTCGACAAAACATTTTTCAATGGTGTTCAAGCCAGGCGTGCAGAGTGATAACTGTTTCTACGATAGCCAGGACAGCATGTCGATTCTGTAAAAATCTCACTATTTAGACTTGCGTGGAGTGAGCTGTCAGTGTCATCCCGTCTTGGTCAATCCCTAGCATCGGTAGCACTGACAGCTCACTCCACGCTCACTTCACCTATGTTTTCACGGTCAGATGATTACAGAATAGCACTATACAGAAAATATTACTGTTACGCTCAGCCTGCATCATCCCACTGCTGGCCCCATAACTTCCAGCTCTTTCGATCCTGGGCTAAAGTGGACCACTGGCCGTACAATAAATTAAAAAAGAAGATTTTTTACATCTTACATTATGAGATTTTATTAGTGGGAGGACACGGCGTGGCATACGCTGGCAGAGTGTGCCGCTTGGGAGGAGCCGCGCCGTGCCCTCATCTCAGAAGTAGGCAGTGACCTGTCACTGCCGACCGTAGTGAATTCGATGGTCGGCAGCGAGGAGTCCTAGGACGCGGTGGTTTCCTTCTGTGAAACAGTTATCTCGCAGAAGGAAGCTGCGGATAGGGAGAGAGAGATCTCGTCCACTCTCCCGATCCGCAGCAGGCGCACCGGGTGTTGGCGGAGGGCGGGAAACGCCCTCTTCCAGCCCCCCTAATTGGGTCCAGGGACGGCGGACTCGAGGACTTCCGTCGCCCCCATACATCAGGACCCGAGGTCCCCGCGGCCACTCGCGCCCCTATATGACGTTGCGAGGGGAGTCAAACACCTCACTCCTCGCTCCCCCAACTCGAGGAGGCGGAGGCGGGCGCGCACCAGTCGGGGTTGCGGAAGAATAGTATGTTCCCGCGACCCTGACGTAGGAGTGAGATGGAACACCGGGTTGATTTTAGTCAGTAGGAGCCAGACAGACCCCTCCGCCCGCCCCAGGGCGGTGGAGGTCCACACCGGATAAAAAGGAGACTATATTAGTGCGAGCGTGCGTTGTGAAAAAATAGCTATTTCAGTCGTTTTTTTTTGTATTGTAAATAGTGGATGCTGTCTACAAAAAAAAGAATGATGAATGATGAATGATGACGAATGGTGTAAGTATAGCATATACTATAGTATGTAACAATAGACGATTCCTAATTGAATGCCTAAATACCTTAGGGAATACATAGTTTATATATCTATGTATATAAATTACAGTCGCGCTTCTATCTCTCTGTGTGACTGCATTGTTTCTCTAAACTTAGCAACGAAGCGATTTTCACCGTCATTTAGAGAACTTATTATGGAAGGTTTATAAATTAAACTTGCTTATATTAAAGAAATCTCGATGTTTTGACAAGTCATTAAAACCCAGCGAAGGAGGGACGGGTCGCTAGTATTCATATAGAATCAAACTAGTAACGATAACCTGACAAGCTGGCTCATTCCGTTGAGGAAAATCTTTTACAGAAATTCGCTTTCATCGAACATAATATACTTCTCAGAATACGCGATAAAAGTGATTTCCATTCAAGTTTGTTTTTAAAAGATTTTGCCAGAAACACATTGCTTCAATCACCAAACATTAAGCCTTTAGTTACAAAGTCTATTTATAATGATGGAAAAACATCAACACACAAAAAAAAGTCCAACACTCCATATAGTGTGCAAATTTTATTGTTGCGGCAACTTAAATATGGTGCGCACAGTGTTAATCGTGCTGGCTATTGTATGCCACAGGCAAGTTTGTTCGTTAAATGGGGCTTAATGCGAGTATGGCCAAAGTAGCTCACTGGTCGGAGCAATAAATAGCCCGGTGAGCAAGAATAGTGTCCCTCCGCCCGATCATGACCTATGCCAGTGCAGTCTTCGCACACGCCAAGCCCGTTCGCTTCAACAGAATGCAGACCCTCCAGAACAAGTTCCTCCGTAGGATAACAGGCTCCCCCTGTTACGTTCGTAACGAAATCCTCCACGTAGACCTCAGGATTCCCACTATCCGTCAGTTCATGAAACGCATTTCAAAGCGTTTCTTCGAGACCGCCGCGAATCACCGCAACCCTCTGGTTGTGAAAGCCGCTAGTTATATTCCCTCCTCCATTAGTCATGTCCGCCGTCCCAAGCATGTCCTCACCGATCCCGATGACCACATAACTCTCATTCAGGAGAGCAGTAGGGCCACCAGTACAGTGCACAAAGAACGCAAACCGACATTCCGACCTCGCCGCCGAGGTTCCTCGCGAAGATCCCGACGTAATTGTCCCCCCCGACCCTTGCTCGACGAAGTGCCAGCCCGCGCCGTAGCTGAGCCTGTAGCTTTAAATTCCCCGATTAATAATAATCAACTAAACTTGATCCAGCCTGTCCCATCTTGCTGTCCTCCCGTCAGCGACGCCCTAAGCCGAGGTCCGTACCCCACAGGGGGTGCCCTTAGCGAGCGTTCGCTTAATAATATAAGTAGTTTTACGCCCCTGGCTGGAGGCTTTGAGTCCGCTTAAGGCAGCCACAGGATAGTCCGGTTAAGTAGTCACGACCTCTCAAGGTCAACTACGAGATGCCATACCCAAAAAAAAAAAAAAAAAGAATAGTGTCCCACTCGACGCTCGACTCTCGCCGCGGACGGACGTGTTTGTGCGCTCTCCCGCTCCAGTGTTGTGTTTCGTGTTATTATTCGTCGCTGCCACGTGACGTCATCGTAGTCGCCCCGACTACTCCGATTTAAAATCAAATCAAGAAATTGATTTGATTTTAACCAATCAAAAAGTGCCTTTTTCAAGGCAATCTCTTTTCTTTATCAGTCATTCGTGAGTAGCTTCACTAGGCCCCTTCTGGGTCAAACCACAGTTTCGTGGTCCTCGGTTGAAACCTTACGGTGTCAACGAAGCCGAGTGGGGTGTTGACCCAATTCACACCCGCCGAACCCCTTCAGGGCGAGGCAGTTAGTTGGACGGGTCCCAGATAACCGGCCTTGGGGGATCTCCTAGTCGGCTCTGGTGACAGTTTTGCTTTCCAGCTACTCACCTAGTGTCTTTAGGGTGTGTCTACACCCTTCGCGCTAGACTGGTCAGGGCCCCGTTCGCACAATAAGACTGGCGACGGGTTACAAGCTTAGGGCTCACCAATAGGTACACACCTCCCTGTCTACACCCGACAGGGAGGGAACTCATCCCCGGGCCAATCCACCCGGGGAGTTAGGTATAGGGTTTAGGCTACGTAGGGAAATTTCTCTTTCCACCATTCCTTCCCTAATATAGTTCCCGCTCCGATCATGGAGGACGCCGTCCTCTTGGCGTTCCTCAAAGAGGTCCTATTAAAGGACCGCGAGTTTTTGGCGAAATATGGCGCCAAAATAAGCCAAGTTTCCAGTCCCACTCCGTCTCAAGGCGCACTCGCTAACTTCAGCGACGCGCTTGAGAGCCCGCTATCGCCACCTGCATGCGAACAAGGCATTCCGCCCTTTGTTCCGCACAACAATGTTCTGGCTAATATCTCTGCCCCCATTGTTTCACCCTCTATTGTACCGGCAGATAATACTCCGGCCGCTAATCCGGCCCCTATTGTCTCGCCCGCCTTTGTTCCGGCCGCCATTGTCTCAGAGACAACCCAGCTGCGCGCCGCAGCAATAAACACGACTCGCCCGGAGAGCATGGACACGTCAGTCCCACTCTCCGAGGATGAAGCCCGCACCTCCTCCTCCGGCGACGACGACTTCCAAGTAGTCGTTAAAGGAGGCAAGAGGAAGGCTAAATCCTCCGCCCCCGCTGGCCCGGTCACCAAGGCCCAGAAAAAACAGGACGACTTATCGTCCAGCTCTACTTCCGCCCCTAGTCCGCGGGCCAGTCACCCCGCCAGCCCTCTGGCTTGCCCAACCGCTCCTACCGCGAGGAAGCAGAAGCCCCCTCCCCCGATATACGTCCAGGAAAAGTCCAAATGGACTGAAATCTCTAAAATGTGTGTTGATCGCAAGATCAACTACACCAACGCCCGATCCACCCTCCAGGGGATCAAAGTTACCGTCCCCACGTCTACGGACTTTAGGGATCTCTCCCGCGCCCTACGTGAAAGGAACTACTCCTTTCACACTTACTCCCTTCCGGAGGAAACCCCTACTCGCGTCGTTATTAGGCGCGTTCCACAGGAAATCTCCACCGAGGAGATTAAGAGCTACCTTGTCTCACAAGGCATACCAGTTTCCGCCGTCCATCGCTTACATAAAGCGAGACAGGGCCTAGTCTACGACATGATCCTGGTCATCTGTGACCCCACAGACGGTCACCACCCGATTTTTAAAGTTAAGTCGGTGTGTTCGCTCTCAGGCATCTCAATAGAGAAGCCTTACAGAGCTCAATTAATTGGACAGTGTCATCGATGCCAATTATATGGTCACTCGCAGTCCAACTGCTATGCCACCCCTAGATACGTCAAGTGTCTAGGTGAGCATGGCACCGCCGACTGTACCCGCCCTAAAGATAGGGAACTATGTTTAGAGCCTCCCAGCTGTGTACTCTGCGGCCAATCGGGACACCCGGCAAATTACCGGGGCTGTCCTAAGGCCCCGAAGTCCTCCTCTCCCAAACTCGCGAAACGCGCGAGCGACCGCCAGCACAGGGAAAGCCCCTGGGGAAAGCCTCCTTCCGCGCTGATGCCGGAGCGGCTCAGTCCGCAGAGGCCGTCTCACTGGGCTAACCTTAACCACCTGAAGGCTCCAGCAGCTTCGGTGCCATCAAAACCCGCGCAACCAGCGCAATCCGCGCAACTTCCAGCGCTGATGGCTACCGCCATCCCAGCGCCTTTGGTAGCCCCCGCGGCCCCTACGGCCGCTCCAGCGGCACCTCAGGGAATCCAGGGCCGAAACAGCGCCCAAATCATATTAAGTACATACGCGGCTCTCTTCACCACCGCCGCGGATAAAATGGCGGAAGAAATCGTTGCTGCAAACGGCAACGCAATCCGCCTCATGGAAATTCTCAGCGCGTATCCCGAGATCGCGCAAGTTCTACACTCACTCAAATATTAATTCTCAATGGATAATACGAGAGTAAATAGTAACAAACCCCGATCCCTTAAATTAGGCTTCTTCAACGCAAATGGCGTTTCAGGTCAACGCGATGAGATCGCCACTTTCCTCCGCGACCATCAGCTTGACATCCTCCTCATACAGGAAACCTTTTTAAAACCACATCACCGAAACCCGAATATTGCCAACTTTAAACTAGTTCGCAATGACAGGTCTCGATGTCACAAGGGTGGCACACTCATATACTTTAGGAAATCTTTGTATTGTATCCCTATAGACCCACCTCCTCTCTTCTCCCATCTGGAGACCTCTATCTGTCGGCTCGGCATGACCGGCCACCAACCGATCACCATCATCTCCGCTTATATCCCACCCGACAATGGTCCGGAGGATCCCATCTCGCTCCAAAAGGACTTCACTGCCCTCTTCGGTATGAGTGACTCCGTCATCTTGGCGGGGGATCTTAATGCCAAGCACCCGGCGTGGAATAGTAGCACAACCTCAACCAGAGGTAGGTTAGTTTTCAAGTTAGGCAAATCCCTTAACTTTTACGTCATCGCTCCAATGAGCCCGACTCACTTCCCAGGTAATCCTAATCACCTTCCCGATGTTCTCGATGTAGCGCTGCTCAAGAATGTGAACCTCCGTTTGCAATCGATTGAGACGTTCCACGAGCTAAACTCTGACCACCGCCCTGTAGTCATGCATCTTGCACCCTACTCGGGCCCGATCGACCCCAACCGCCCCCCTCAGACCCAGACGATAACCGACTGGAGGAAAGTAAGCGAAAGACTGAAATCCACCACGTCGCCTCACTTAGACACCATCCCCGATCACTTAGTGTCAGTCGCCGACACGACGGCCGCAATCGACTCGTTTACAGAGCACGTACAATCCGTATTGACAGATTGTTCACGGGAAGTTCCGGTGATGGAAGACCATCTCTGGAAACTACCTGCTGACGTACGTGACCTGATAACCGAGAAGAACGCGGCCATCCGTGCCTACGACTCCTTCCCTTGTGACGCGAACAAAGCCCACATGCGCCATTTACAGCGTGCTGTAAAGAAACAGAGGAAATTGCGTTCCTCAGAAGAGGTCTCTATGCCTCCTCTCATCCACCCCGACAATAGTGTCGCTTTCGACAGTCCCGATAAGGCTGAATGTCTTGCCGACAGCCTAGAGTCCCAATGTTCTCCCAGCTCCCAACCAGTAGACCAAGCTCACCTGAACAAGGTCGACGCTGAAGTCGAACGAAGAGCCTCCCTCCCTCCCGTCGAAGACACTGATGATCCTCTGCCTCCCGTCACTCCAGACGAAGTGCACGACATCATAAAAGGGCTCCACGCTCGTAAGGCCCCCGGTTCGGATGGTATTACCAATAAGGTATACAAACTCCTTCCTGCCCCGCTAATAATGCTTATGACCGCCATCTTCAATGGAGCCTTGAGCAACAACATCTTCCCACAATCATGGAAAGAAGCCACCGTCATCGGTATCCCAAAGCCAGGCAAGCCAAAGTCTGAGCCCTCCAGCTACCGCCCTATTAGCTTACTCAATGTCCTCGGCAAAATCTACGAGAGGCTTATTTATAAGCGTCTCAAAGACTACGCCGAAGCAAAGAGCCTCATACCCAACGAGCAGTTTGGATTCCGTAGCCAACACTCGGGCACCCAACAGGTCCACCGTATCGTAGAGCACTTATGCGCTGCAGCGTAACGCGACGACGGGTGTGCTATTCTTCGACATAGCGAAGGCCTTCGACAAAGTCTGGCACAACGGCTTGATATACAAGCTCTACCAACTAGGAGTGCCAGACCGTCTCGTGCTCATCTTACGAGACTTTTTGTCGAACCGGACCTTTCGCTATCGCGTCGAGGGAGCACTCTCGTCCCCTCATCCTATTCGCACCGGTGTCCCTCAGGGTTCCGTACTATCTCCTCTCGCCTTCACGCTGTTCACTAGCGATATCCCAAAAAGTAAAAAGGCTCAGTTGGCTCTCTTCGCCGACGACACTGCCGTTTACTATACCGGTCACTGTCCCAACGCTATAGCTCGTACTCTCCAAACCTCCGCAAACGTCTTAGGCGCTTGGTTCCGGAAATGGAGAATCGAGGTCAACCCCGATAAGAGTCAGGCGGTTCTCTTCTCGAGACGTCGTCGACTCCCTCCCCCACTTCCCAGCCCGATCACTATGTACGGCAAGCCAATCCCTTGGGAGAAGCAAGCCAAATACCTAGGCGTGATCCTCGATGAGAACCTTACCTTTAAGGCTCATATTAAGGCGGTTCGCGCGCGCGCCTCCTTCGCTCTTAGCAGGCTCCAATTCGTACTGACAGCCCGTAGTAAACTGTCCCTCAAATGCAAGCTCCGCATCTATACCGCAGTCATCCGTCCCATCATGACCTATGCCTGCGTTGTATTTGCGCACGCTCACCCACGTCATCTCCATAAGATGCAGACCCTCCAAAACCGTTTCCTCAGAAGGGTCACGGGTGCCCCCTTCTATGTCCGTAATATAGATCTTCACGTCGACCTCAAAATGCCAACCATAAAACAGTTCATGAAACGCTTATCAAAGCGTTTCTTCGACTGCGGCATTAAACATTCTAACCCCCTGATTACAGCGGCCGCCCGCTACACTCCCTCTCGCATTAGCAGTATTCGCCGACCAAGGCATACTTTAATCGACCCCGACGACGCCACTACCCTCCTCCAGGAGAGTAGTAAGGCCACTAGCACGCTACATAAGCCCAAAACCCGATCGCCGTCCTACCGCCCTCGCCGCCGAGGCCCGCCGCGACGCCCAAATCGACGCCCCTCCCGACCCTTGCTCGAGCCAGCCCGCGCCGCTGAGCCTGTAACTTTAAATTCGTCCGTAAATAATATCAATCCTGATCCAGCTAGTCATTTGCTGCCCTCTTCCAGCGACGCCCTAAGCCGAGGTTCGTACCCCACAGGGGGTGCCCTTAGCGTTGTCGCTTAGTTTTAGTTAGTATATAAGTTTAAGTCCTGGCTGGACGCCTTAATTTATTAGGGAATTCACAGGCAAGTCCGCTTAAGCAGACGACAACCGCATAGGTTGACCTGCGAGATGCCAAACAGACAAACAAGAATAGTGTCATTCGTTTTTAAACCTCTTCACAAAAGTATTAATATTTACAAGCTTATCTATTGAAACACTTAGAAACAACATGTTACTAAATGCTTTGGATATTACTAATAACATGCACCTCGTTAAAATATCGTTAACCACGTCAATATTATCATTGTAACAATCACTGAACCGACAAATGGATACCGATAAATGCATTAAGGGTGAATTTCATCAATAAAAGTGAACGCGATCTGCACATAAACCACGTTTAAGGACTGTCACACTAACAGCTCTTGTACTCGGTTTGGACGTGCTGATCGTTCAGTTTTATTTCTGAAATTTGAACTTAGTTTAAGGTCTGGGTCTGGCGTGTTTGTGTAAAACACGCCAAAAGACCAACATTACTTACCACAAACTAAAATCTACTGCATGTATCAGGAAGGTGTGGTCATATTTAAAGTTTTGATACAGACCATCAAACTAAAACAAAATATCTATGGGACCAACATCGTAATCGCGAAGAAATTATCAAATGTCCCATTAAAAGCTTCATTCGACACGACCAAAATATTTACATTTTCATGATTAATATAATACACATAAAGCTGTCCATATTTTACATTTTAAGAGGCTGACAAGAGCTAAAGCGCGGTCACTAACAGACTGCAGTAAAGAAAGAGATCTGCGATTTTTAATTTTTTTTTGTGTATGGCATCTCGTAGTTGACCTTGAGAGGTCGTGACTACTTAACCGGACTATCCTGTGGCTGCCTTAAGCGGGCTCAAAGCCTCCACCCAGGGGCGTAAAACTACTTATATTACTAAGCGAACGCTCGCTAAGGGCACCCCCCGGGAGGACAGCAAGATGGGACAGGCTGGATCAGATTTGGTTGATTATTATTATCATGGGAATTTAAAGCTACGGGCTCAGCTACGGCGCGGGCTGGCACTTCGTCGAGCAAGGGTCGGGGGGGATCTGCGATAAGACAACGCTGATAATTTATTTCAAAAATGAAGCAAATATCTATTAACAAAAATCTACAGATTGGACAAAAAAAACACTATTACGTGAATATGTTGCTTGAAGATTAATCTGACAAAAAAATCAGAACGAGTATACTAGTATGGTTTTTAATCCTTAAAATATTTTTTTAGAGTTAGCATTCTGTTTTCAACACACTGTCTAACTAGCATGTATCCTGAGAAATATAATTTTTATACAACCTGTTTTATTAATATCCCATAATTCTAGGTTTTATTCTGTAGGTAAAAAAAATACTAAAACTCCTAGAATTGGTGGTTCAAAAATGCATAGTTTCGGAGATATCTTCAATCATAATTAAATTAGGTCAAACATTTTCAACAGTAAGACGAAGCTTTACTTTTGCGAGGTTGCCAATTTTGTATGCTTACGTTTCATTGATAAACACGAGTAATTAATTTTTTATTCAAACCAATCATTAATATTTAAAGCTAAGAAAATGCGACGTTGTAATATTTCACGTAAAGGTGTTTTACATTAATAATCGTGACTCTGTCGAATCATTTGTATGAAACAAAACAAAAAGGATGATTGAAACATAATTCCTATGCCAGTTGATTCTTTGATATGGACTCAATCATACCCTAAAGTTATGGGATATAAAAAAAAACAGATTGTGTATATTTTTCTGATTTTGTTAACTGCAGTATCCACTGCAGTTTGTGTGTCAGTGCAACATCATGCGCGAGTTTTATAGTGCTTCAAATTTATTATACTTTAAGGCATTATAAAACTTGCGTTTACTCAAACTCAAAGCATTTATTTCAAATCAACCAATCACAGGCACTTTTGAATTGACAAGGTCAGAAAAATGAAGCTGGTTGCCAATTCCAAAGCGTAGTAGATACCTATGGAGAAGAACGGGCAAGAAACTCCACGGACACTCTTTTAAATCAAATTATGGTTACAATATATTGGTTACACCATTCATGTTGAAAATATGCATGTGAGAACGATGCAGAACGTTAAAAGCGTCCGTAATATAAAGATGAAAACAATTCCAAAAGAAAATTTAATTAAAATACGCCGTGGCAGCTAAGAGATGAACAGTCCCTACTGACGGCGCCCGTTCACGAACATGACGCATGGATTAGCACCATTCAACTCAACCATTTTGAAAGGAGGTAAATGATCCAACACACGCGCCACAATCAGCGTAACAATTAGAGTGAGTATGACATACTCTCAGCCGCCAGGGCACATTCAAGTCAAAATCAAAATATTTTATTTCACATAAACCTACATGGGCACTTATGAAACGTCAGATTCTAGGTGCACGGTTCCAATTGGTCGTTTCCTATGGAGAAGAGCCGGCAAGAAAGTCCATGGTTCCTCTTTTAAAAATATTTGTCTTTTACAATATTTTTTAGTTACAGTGTTAATAGGTATGGAAGAACAGTGTAGGCCTGTCAAAAAGTACCATATGTTAAACAAATAGACAATGGTATATATACAAACAATATAAATTTACAATCCACAAGGCCTACGACGTTCTCACATTTACAAAATATAGAAATAATCTAATAGAATAAAATCAAAACTAATAAAAAATTGTAGGGATATAATGTCAAATAATGAAAATATTATGTCAGAGTTATTTATAAGTCAATATCTAATAATAAAAAATAAAAATTAAACACCGTCAATGAAAGACATACCCAGTAGTAGTCCCCTTCACTAGCTTCGCCCGAAATTGTCCAACGGAAACATGCTGCCGGGACAAAAAGTATCCCATGTCCTTCCCTAAGATGCCATCCCTACATCTCCTTGCCAAATTTTATGGAAATCCGTTCAGTGGTATAGGCGTGAAAAGGCAACATACAGACAGAGTTACTTTAGAATTTATAATATTATTATGAATATGGACATTATCTCAAATATCAGATTCATGTATCGAAAGCACCCCGAGCATTACCTGCTGACAAACAGTCAGCTACACGTAGATATGAATTAAAACCCAATTAAAATACCAATGCAGTTTCGAACAGCGAACAATGTATTTTTCCTACATGGTCTAATTTGGTACACTGTACAATTCTTCAATCACACACTTTATGTAAGACGCGATCTGTCAGCGTCTGGATCTTTGTAAGAACCTCTTATATGATGAAAAATATAAAATCACACCTGTATTACAGCCAAATCCACGTCCCTCCCGACGCGAGCCAGCCCGCACCGCTGAGACTGTAGCTTTAAATTATTTCCAAAATCACTCAAATCCTCATCAACTAGTCCCTTAGCGTGCAGTCGCTTAGTTTTTAGGTTTTATAAGTGGCTGGAGGCCTTAATTTATTAGGGCAACCACAGGTAAGTCCGCTTAAGCAGACGACAACCTCATAGGTTGACCTGCGAGATGCCATTCACAAAAAAAAATACTAATTGGGCAGAGGTTACATTATAATAATCACAAGTCCCATGTAATAGGGCGCGAGTATATTGCCACCATTTTGACAGAAATCCGACTGCGAGGCTTCTAACAATTTTCATAAATTACTATACCTGTACGCCATATTTGTAAACCTATAAATTAACCAAATACTCTATGTTTACAGTAGAAAGTTTTTTTTTTCTGTGTGTTCGAAAAAATTGTCTGCATAACAACGTAAATAACGCAATGAATTATCAAAATGAGAGCCATTCCTACTGTTACTATGCTAGGCAAGTACCCCACGGACGTATATAATTATATATGGATGTACATGGATCGAGGCAGGTGGCGTTCTATAGTTTCTGCTCACCCCCATGGGAATTAGGCGAGGGTTTATGTATGTTCCCTTTTTTGAGTACTGTAGGCTAGGATACCCATAGGTCGGTAAAATATCAAAGCGTGTGTGGCGGTGTAGATGCCAACGCATCAATCCTGCATCGCGCAAGCAGAGTTTACCGTGCAGATAGCATACATACAACTTCCCGATAACAATCATCGGGCAGTTGCCCACCAGATACGACATCCATCTGGTCGGAGGATCCTCCCTTTTCTAAAGAGTATGAGTGAACTTTACACCCTGTTCCTCATATCCCTAAACGTGCATAAGGAATAAGTGTTTGCATTCCGTATCTGTCTGATATCATTCTGTATTACCCGTTATTATGCACTATATTTCTATCATTATCGATCGGCCTGTGGCTCGTCGTTTACGTCAGGTGCTTGATACGCTTTACATGATGCTCTCAAATGCAATTCAATACATACTCCTAGTTGTTTAAATATATTTAATACTAGGTGACCGCGGCACCGCTGGTTGCTAAGGTTCTCTTCGAAACATAGCCAGATTTATAACGGATGTGATAATTACCAGTCTTGCGAAATAAAATGTAAGTTAGTGACAGAAAATAGCTCACGTCAGACATACATTTTGTTTTACAGAAACACGTGGCAGTTCATCGGTAGATAAACACGGCGACATAACAGAGCTATGCATTTCGAGTATGACTATTTGGGAATAAAGTAAGACACTTATGGTGGCAATGTCTTTAATTTTGACCAATTTTTTAAACAATTCTTTTCTACAGCAGAAATTTAGCCTGAATGTCGGCTGCATTCCCTACAGTAATGCCGTACGACACTATGCAAGTAACAAAACTATATACTAATCGAGCTGTTTCGACATCAGTCAGATGACGGACTTAATAGATCGCGTAGGCTGTAGAGCTTAGCTGAGTTCTGGACGAAAATACCAGTATTCAGCTGCATCCGGTTAGGCTGGCAGCTGACCTCAACGTATTTGGGAGAAGGCTAGGTAGACTGATTTTCGTAGGCAGCAGAGCGCTTTGACAATCTATAGTGCTATTCTGTGACCATCTCACCGTGAAAACTTAGGTGAAGTGAGCGTGGAGTGAGCTGTCAGTGCCACTGATGCTAGGGATCGGCTAAGGCGGCATGACACTGACAGCTCATTTTACGCTTGTCTTCACGGTGAGTTTTTTACATAATCGACATTGTACTTATATTTGGGCCCCACTAGCTTAGAGTCCAAAATATTACGTAAGAACACAATGACATCATAATATCCAATGCCAGCCCGTTTACCAGTACACTAGTTTTCACCTGCTTTACGTTAGATGTCAGAAATCTAATACATTTAGTCTTGCAGCCAAGTTCTAAGTCGTACGTCTGTTTGAGATGAGGAGTTAAAATGCGACTATGAATATCAAACCACCTAAGTGAGTTTGAGTCAAGTTGAAGAAACCGTGAGGTTTCGAATTAAAATATGGGTGTAATTCTCGTTAAAAATAAAATATGAACACTAAACAAATGCACAATTTTAGAGATAGCGTTATTTACATAGTCAGGCATTACTATATGTTGCTATTGCAAGTGTGTTAAGCAATTCCCCTTTTCTGTTGATCTGATTTTTGTGTCTGCTTTCCGTAAGTACAACGTGAGGCCGGTGGCATTTATTGAGAATACGTAGCTAAATATCATGCAGCTGAGTGTACATAACTGGCATGTGACTTAGATCAGAGCAGAAGGTCCATTTGGCAATATAAAAATAATACTAGTTTCAAAAGATACAAAGCACATGTTTGATACAAAGTTCATATATTTTTTAATTTTTCAAGAGACCATTATGTCGATGCTGCTGATACTTTTTCCACAAGCAATTAGGTACGACATTTTCCCTTTCATTTATTTTCGAAGCAAAAAGTTTTTCATCGTCTTGTTGTTTTAAATCTCCAAGTTTAAGGTAAGGACAAGTTTAAATGAATATCTACTCAAAGTCATTTAAAGAAAAACGTTCCTTTTTGCCTTTCCATTTATTGGAAGGTACATTTAACAACGGTCATTACACAGACTTTGCTAGAGCAAATGTATTTGGGATTCCATTTAACAGGATTACTTTAAAGTAATTCAGTTATTGCGGTACTTAAATATCATGGCGAACATGAGATAAAATGTTCCCAGCCCAGGAACCACAGATTCAAAGAGAATGGAGCAAGCGACAAGCATAATTTTACCAACACAAAAATGCGTGTCAAATTATGGCATACTTGCATAGGCTATGTTATAGAAATTAGAATCTAAATATCTATATTGTTGTTATGGGTGTGTAAGACAGAGTTATAAATAACAGTCAATCTGATAAGAATAGGTACCTACTCACGATTATATTGAGCACAACACACACACACACAACACAGAAAACAGTTAGGAGTACAGTCACACTCTCAATAGGCACACACAGTCATAATAGTCATTTAGGAATAATAGTAGTATCGTATAATAGTTATTTAGGAAGATTCCGGATACAATAGACAAACGAGGTGTCACATAAAACATGCGCAGCCGATTGTTGCGTGAGCAAATTTTTCGAATAAAGGTCGTGGCAAGGTGATCGAACGATCGCTACTCGCACTCCTTCCTTGGCGCCCGCCGGCTACGTCACCATGACGTAGGTCGGTGCGCGCGAGTCCAGTGTATACATTCAAATTAAGCTGCACTTTTTGAACGCCAAAATTAAATAAATCAATCCCTCAAAACGCCCCAATTGAAGTCAACTGCTGTCACCGTTCAATCACTCACTTCATTTGCTAATTACGCCGTGTTCGTTATCGAACGAAACCGCTCGTAACATCGTGTTACGAGGGGTTATGCAGTGAAGTGATATGTTTGACACTTAGCCGAAGTTTAACTAATGGTATCTCTATTAAATGGACGTTTCTAGACACCCTCTGAAGACCTCCACTGAGTAGGTACACTAGTTTTGAACCTACCTTACTATACCCACCTTTGAAGCGTAGTAGGAATTTTGTTTATTAGTGTCATAGCCGTATTTTGGATATTTTGTAATGTCTGTCTGTCTTGCTGTCAATGATTGCACTTATACTTCGAAAACCACATGACTGATTTACGTGATTAATAATGTTGACTTAAAAGTACTTATTATGAAGACATGATAAATAACATAATAAGTAGACTACTTATATCTTAGTACATAATAAGTCTATACCAGCGGTGTTCTATTCCATCCACTCCCTTCAGTAAAACACTCCAATAGTGGTCATTGGGGTGTTTTCGTCCTAAACAATATCGCGGCGGGATTTTTCGCACACTGGTTTTTGCAGCGCCTAGAGTTGAAAATCAAACTTAGTGAATCCGAGCGGCAGCGCGTCAAAAAAAACACTGTTGGATTTTCAACTCTCAGCGCTAAGCAGAGCATTGCTAAGTCCGTGAGAACGAGGACTTACAAACAGATAAGTGAAATCAGTTGAAAGAGCACAAGAAAATGGCCGGAAAAGGAATTACTCATGAACACGAAATGAAGCGTGAAATATTCCATTTTCAAATAACTAGTTTCATAAATCATTGAAAAGCTGTGTCCTGTCGAGTGGCTGCGTACAATTTTCGGTTCCACTGGATCCGGTTGAACTCCGACAACAGTGCGGCGGCCGGAAACGGAACGACCGCAGAGCCCAAAACGGATTACGGGATTTCACTTTTTGAACTTTCCCGGACCTCTATTTTATCTTGCTTTGATTTTGGTAAAATTTTACCTTACCAAAATTAAAGTATATTTTGTGGGTGTGAATTTTAATTTTCGACTAAATGTTGTCTGTGAAAGATTATTAAGCGATAATGAAATCAATGTCTCAAATTCTACTATTCATACGAGTAAGTCGTTATTATATCTTATTATTAATTCATTTACTCAATTAAAAATATATATACTTACACAATTTTTTTATATCTAAATACATTCCAAGCAATACAAAAACTCCTATCGGCTAAATGGTTTTTATTACAATAGCCGCTTAGAACCGATTTAGGGGTTAAAGGACTTTAACCCTACCAGACTTTAATCTAATACTTGTCACCTACAAGGTCCTAAAAGAATAGAATGGCGACAAGGATAGGTTATTAACCTTTATAAGCTTTTTGTGGGTACCGCCTTTATAAATCTAATATCTTTCATCTAAATGTAAAACCACAAAACGACAGGATTAGAAGCGGATTCTATTTATAAAAGAACATAAGGGTGCCGGTCAGCACATTAGATTTAGCAGTAATTTGAACCGAAATCCGACCCGAATCAATTACTACATATATTTGGCTTTTATTCAGCTCGTGCCAATCATCAAACTCCATTCGACCTACCGACCCAAACCAGTGTGTTCCTACCACCCATCACTTTTCAAAATATTTAAAAGTTGACTTCTAGGCTTCTACTCTAAGCAGATGCGTTGGAATGTAATCTAAAATCCTCATTTACATTCCGGTGGCAATTTCCCCATATCCAGAATTACAGGATATACAATTTACTATGACGTGACGATCTACGGATCTATAAAATTTATTCTAATAACTGACAGCTAAACAAACACGTTCTTAGAAACACGTGTCTGATACAACTTGTATTTTTATAGCAGTAATTTGATTTGGGTAGTCGTGATTCGTGACTGACTTTTCGGTCCTGTCCTGTCTAGTGGACACACAAACTTGGTCGGTAAGCTGTATGGCGTTGCTGGCGTACGTTACCGGTACAAATGGAAGCAGCAACCAATGCTAAGGCTCTACTGAACTTTATCGAACTAATTTCAACAAGACGTGTTCACTTCAGCGCGACCAAAAAATCACATAAAAAACGATAATAGAACTTTTATAATTATTCAAAATTCACTTGGGCCTTATTAGAAGGCTGAAAGCCACCCAAAGGGCAATGGAGAGGGCTTTCCTTGGAGTTTCCAAACATGATCGAATCAGAAATGAAGAGATCCGCAAGAGGACCAAGGTAATCGACATAGCCTGAAGAGTTGCCAAACTTAAGTGGCACTGGGCAGGGCACATTGCTCGTGACTACCGCGTACTCGAATATGTAGCGTTCGAAGACTTCCCACAAGGTGGACCGATGACCTGGTGAATGCCGAAGGAATCCGCTGGATGCGAGAAGCACAAAACCGGTCGAAGTGACGATGCTTGGGGGAGACCTATGTCCAGCAGTGAACGTTTAAGTGATGATGATATTCGCCTGAGTCCAAACAGAATCTCTCTATTTTTCTGCCAGCTTGCAAGATAAATTGTTGTCTTTGGCAGACAATCTTTACAGTAACTAGTCGAATTCTCCAAAGGGTTCGCCAGTAGCGTATACTATCTTCACTTTTCACCGGTTATTAATACAAAACACAACATCACGCCTGTAATCCCAGAAGACTCACATTTCGCCTGTTATGCCATTTAATAGGGGGCCGGCCCTTTTGCCATCAACCGATCACAAATCCAGACTCCGAGCTGCTACTGGCCGGTAATTAATAAGTCCTATTTAATGTGGACCGACCTATGAAAACCCCAGAAATATCTGCTTAGTTGCGGGCACGGAAATCACACTGCATCAGCTGTTATTGTGCAAATGTGGTACCTTCGTATATTCCTATTTATTTAGAATCAATTAGTGGCAATACACATTCGAAATTAAAATGTAAAAATTTTAGGATTTCAACATTACATTAGTATCCTAAAATTGTAGGTAGATATTCACTAAAAACATTTTAAGCTTTCTTACTAAGTTAGTTCAAGGGCGCAGACAGAAATAAAAAACTAAGTATTTACTTAAAACCCACACATCTTTTTGCTCACATGAAAAGGTAAAAATATATATTAGATCTTATGAAAAGGAAGGTGTCAGATATACCTTTATAATATGAACACTAGCGACGCGCCCCTGCTTCGCAAGGAGCGCTCCCTATCGGGTCTAAACCTTCTTTAAGGTCCTATTTCCCTTTCAAACTGGAACCAACCAAACACATTTACAAAATTTCATTGAAATCGGTTGGGTGGTTTCAGAGAATACATAGTGCACGAAAATAATGACAAGTGAATTTTATACAGTGTGGTTAGGTTATCAAGTTTTCTACATTACGTATTTTTAAAATACACTATTATATAATTATTAACATTAATTAGCAAACTAGCCGTGGGACCTCTTATAACATTGAACTTAATTTGTGATTATTTGGTAACGACACCATAATGTTTGTGTTGAATCGTTGATACCATCGTCCCGCGCGTGTCTATTTCTTTTTAACAAGTTTTTGTATTGATATTGATATATATTAAGAAGATAAGGATAGGTATGAAGTGTGTGTGTGTGTGTTGTTTCTAAGCAGAAACTTGCGTCGTCTCTAGTCTGATAAACTATTTTATTATACAATTTATAGCATTACTTGACTCGTTGGTACTATATGTAGTTGACGATTTTAGAATGGCGTCTGAGAGTATTATGCTGTTGTGATTTTTATAAGCATCGGAATACCTAAATCAAATTAGAAATATCGTGGAAACTTTACCTGAAATAGGTGGCCTTTTCCCACATTGTTAAAATTAACAAATATCCTTTTTCTAAAAAAAAATAAGCTCCATTTTATAGTATAAAAACCTATGTTAACATGGCGCCTGAAAAAAGCGAAAATTCTTCAAAGAAGCAAAGAAAATCTATTTTCACACATTTAACAAAAAATCGGCAAAAACATAGCTTTTTTTTAGGAACAGATTGGTATTCAAATGCACATACAGCTGTTGTGTTAATTAAATCACCCAAACCCATTTGCATAACTCAGGAAATTTGGTAACCAATTAAGTCGCCATCTACACGAGCGAGAGTACCGCCGCGCGCCGTAGTTACGCCTTGGCATCAAATTCAATATACACTGTATGAAGCCATCTACATACGGCGCTATCATCGCGGCGGGATGTAGGCTCCTATAGACAGGCGCGACGCATGCGATGGCGCGACGCATGCGATAGTGCGACGCGACAGCGTGACATTATAGTGCGACGGGACAGCGTGTCGCGATTCTTGTAGAAAATTTTCCATGAAGTGTTCATAGAAATTGATTTACAAGAGTCGCAATGTCGCGTCGCGCCTGTTTATGGGAGCCTTTAAATTGCATGGCAAGACTATCGCCGCGATTATCTCGCCCGAGGAGATGGCACCTCGGGCAATTCGAAGACGTGCAACGTCAGAAAACTAGAGTATTCAATATTTTAATGAGAGATTACTTATTTATGTTTTGTTTTCGCATGCTTTTTATATGATGAAATAATCTCAGACGAATAGTCTAAATAAACCAACGTAATCTGATTTCAAGCCAACACCAACGCAAATAAGTATAGACGAGATCAACATTAATTAACGTAAGTAAGTAATGTATTAAAGCATCGGTATTTATCCACATAGACATTCAAGAACATCATGTCTTCTTTTATTTACCTACTTACCGATCCAGTTTTTTATCTATGTAAATAGTAATTAGCGTAATATTTAAGTAAGTATGCTTTTTTATATTTATCTAACAATGAAAACAACTATCTTATCAAATATAATAAGTGACTTATACCTACTAAGTAGAGATATTTTGTTAATGATTCTTGGTGGCAAAGCAGCAGGCGGCCAACTTAAAAGCTCCATATTGGAACAATCATGGAAATTGTTCTACAGAGCATTTCATCTTGGACACCAAGACTTTAAATTGACGTTATGAGGTATCGCTGTTAACTAATTTTGTAGTTTACATGTTCGACGTTGTAGTAAATTAAAGTTCGGTACTATAACAGCAGGCAATTTATTCATGAATACATAAAATATAATTACAAATTATAAAAAAACTTAAAACATGTTTTTCCCCAACTGTTGTTTTCGTCAATCAATAAACCATATTTCCATGTAAACTGGTTACAATAACAATTATAAAGAAATGTTATGTTATAAAATTCAAAGACAAGTAGGTAGTACGCATCGCAATGTAATTTGTCCATAGCGGGTAATCTCCGAAACTCTTCAACCGATTTTAAAAATTCTTTCACTAATAAAAAGCTACATTATTGCTGAGTGCCATAGGATGTTATAAGGTATAAGTATGTGACTTTCACATGGACTTAGTCGCGAGCAGAAGCTAATAGTTAATTAAAGTTTTCGTTTTCCATCACAAGAGTTTGTGTCAATGTGTTCAAACTCTACGAGGCTTGTGGTTTGGCTGAAACTAAATTCCTCTGCTTGGGGTTCATCCATGTTGGTATGGACATCAATAGATTTGAACAAATTCAAAACTTTGATTGACAGGTTGGCGCTTTAACTTCTTTAATCTTTGTTGAAGCCTGATATCGGAGATATACGGGTCCGAAGATTCTAGTGATCTGTGAAATAAATCCAACATAGTCTTTTCGCGATCAGATTTTCTACTATGATGTTCGCGGTCGTGTCTCTAAAATTTATTTCGTGATTCACCAGCTTGCTCCGATAGAACAACCACAGGTAACGCTGAATGCGTGATTATTTCCTTCCCGTGGTCATTGGGTACCATTCATATTCCGTAACATATTTACTCGCAACAGTTTTGGAGAAATTACCAAATTTGTCACCATCTACTGGTTACCCACAGGATAAAACTACTTATATGGTATGTAGATCATCTAACAACCACTGTGGGAGACCTAATATTTCGGTAAATATGTTACGGTTTTTGTCAGACAAAGCGGTCCTAGCAGTGTTTCCGTCATTTGTACCACATCTACCAAAAGTCCTAATTTAGCTCTTATTTCTTGTTGAATTTTGTTTTAGCACTCTTTACGGTTAAAGCCTCCGGAGAATTCTGAGACACCCTCCACTTTTTCACTGGATTTTTGTAGGCAAGATGTAGCAAAAATTCCAGTACACGAATCCACGCGTGTAAGGGGCTTAATCCATGTTTCATGAGCAATTCATTTGTTGGTCGGGAATAAACTAAATCTAACTTATTTAATTCCTTTGAAGTGGCCTTACACAACGGGCAGCTTAGCTGTGATGAAGTATATATAGAACTTTGCCATCAATGATTGTCAGATAAAGTTGACTTTTTGCTAATTGACTTGCTATAAAGTTGACAGCCGGTCGGAGCCCGGACAGACATCCCTCAGCAGGCTGAGTCAGGTCATGCTGAGTCAGGTCATGCTGAGGCAAAGTGCAACCATGGGTCTTTGACGGCTCCATGGAGCCTCACCCCCGTTCCTCCATTGCTTTTTTGAGGCTTTTATCATACTGTGGGCCGTTACCACTGGGCCACCACATCTCTCAGAACTTTAACGAACGAACGAACTCGTTAAACGGTTGGTTCATTATAATCTTTGCTAAAGACACCGTCTAGGAAAAAAAAAAACAGGAGCTACAACTTGAGACTACAACATTATGAAATGTCCTCATTGGTACATAGAAGAAGGTTTCCAGATCTCACATTTATTCACTAACTGTTCAATTGGGTTGTTGACTATAGCGAGCTTCTTGCCGTGGAAATGTAACTATAACCTTTTCTATGTTCCGGGGTCTAAAACAAACTTTGGACACTTCCCCGTTTTGCCAAGGCAGTACTCGTATAACGAAGTATCGAAGCGTAATGAATTGAATATCACATGCAAATTATCAAAGTTCAAAAAGGATGTAAAAGTCGTAGTATCTAAGTCGTAATATTTTGTTAGTTTGGTCTATTGTCTTATATGTCTTATTATTCATTTGTATTTAATTTTCCTTGTTTCCTTTGTATGAATTTCGTATGTATTTTAGATTCATTTAAAAAAATACCTTGTCAAACTTAATGTCACAAGATTAAGTAAATTATGTGGTCTCCTATAATTGGAAGCGCACACTTGTATTTGTCCCTGTTCTACTTGCATGGTGTATACTTGCATGTGATTGTGTAGCCTCTGTTTAAAAAAAAATGTAATGTTCACATTCCCCTTCAGCCAAAGTTTGCCACAGGAAGAAAACATCTATAGATTTAAAATGAACATGACATTGTATAATTTGACATCTAATAATAATTCATTCCATTTAATTGACACTAACAATTATGTTGGTAACCATTTATATTTGACAAAAGATAGATTTTTCACAGATAAATACTATCTTTCTAAGTATTGTAAAAGACAGATAGCTGTGTCGCTATCATATTATTTTCTATTACAGCCAAGAATTTGGCTAAACAAATTGCTTCTATTGAGCAATGCTATGACATTACAAATAATTCAGCCAATAATTTGGTATCTTATGTTGACGTTCATCATAATAATTTAAATTAGAAATTCAGACAATAGAGGGAACCTCTGGCAATAACGTACAGAATTGCAATAATAAATCTAATAAAAGCTTAAAATCAGTTAATAGTATCAACCTGGTGCATCAAAATATTCAAGGATTTATGAACAAAGATTTAGAAGTAGAATTATTTATGAATTATAATAGTATTGATATTCTGTGTATAACAGAACATTGGCTTAAAAACCACCAGTTATTGTTCAATTTTAATAATCACCAGGTTGGTAGTTTGTTCAGCAGAGTAAACGCTATACATGGGGGCTCATTAATTTTAGTAAGTAACCAGCTTAAATTTAAAGACCGTAAGGATATTGTGAGCCTATCTGTTGAGCGGACTGTTGAAATAGCTTGTATGGAATTGGAGCAGTTTATTGTATTAAGTGTGTACAGGCCCCCTTCAGGATTGTATGACTGCTTCGAAAAGGTAATGGATGAAGTATTACACAAGATTTGTAACTCAAACAAATCCATTATCATTTGCGGTGATTTTAATGTTAATTTATTGGAAAACTCAGGTCCTTGTAGCAAGATAATAAGTTTGTTTCAGTCCTACAATCTTATAAATCTATTTTTGGAGCCAACAAGAATTACCCCTACTAGTGCCACATGCCTAGATAATATTTATACAGATATTGTACCAAGCCACAAAGAAATTATTAATTTACTAGATTCTGATCATTGCGGACAAAGGATTACTATTCTAAACCAAAACAACAAAATAACTAGAAAGGATATTACTGTCAACCCCAAAACTACAAGCCGCTTAGGGGCTTTTAAATTTAAACTAATTAATAATTTACCACTTTTGTATTCTCCTGTTCATGCTGATCCTGATCATCTATATGATGAGTTCTTTAATATTTACTGTAAACAATTTAATTCGATCTTTATCCCCAAAACTATATCAGTTAATAGTAATGCATCTTTCAGTGATTGGGCTACCATTGGTATTCATAAAAGTAGAACACGGCTTTATGAGCTGTATAATGAAAGGACTTATGTTAACACTGCTGAATTTAATTTATATGTTAGAAATTATTCAAAACTGTTTAAAAAAGTTTGTGTTATGGCCAAGTCACGTTATTTGGGTTCGAAGATTCAAAGCAGTAGTAACGTAATTAAAACGACTTGGAAAATTATTAATAGTGAAACGGGAAGGTCTAGTAACAGAAGTACTGACTACAGCCTGTCTATTAATGACAACATAATAAAATCAGACTCACAAGTCGCCGCGGCCTTTGAAAAATTCTTTTCAGATATTCCCGTTTCCACTACTAAATCCCTTAACTCATCGCCTTCTGTTGCTGAGTCTTTGCTAAAGGAAAATGTAAAATTTTGCGATTCGGAATTTAATTTTGAACATATTACATGTAGGGATATAATTAAAGTTTTTCACACTTTAAATGTAAAAAAGACTGCAGATCTGTGGGGTAATTCTGTAGAAGTTGCTAAGTCTATTATAGACATTGTAGCACCTACTCTAGTTCTTATCTTTAATAATTGTATTGACTGTGGGGAGTTTCCTGACCTTATGAAAAAAAGTAAAATAATACCTTTGTTTAAATCAGGTAGTACATCAGACCCCACAAATTATAGACCTATTTCAGTACTACCTACATTAGTAAAATTTTTGAGAAATTAATTTTAGACCAACTGCAAAGATTTTTTAACAGACACAAATTATTGCATAGCAAACAATTCGGTTTTACAAGGGGTCGTTCAACTACTGATGTGTTGAACTTTTAGGACATATTTATAATGCTTGGGAAGATAAATGCGATGCCTTGGGCATCTTTTGTGATTTGTCCAAGGCATTCGATTGCGTTCTTCATGAAACGGTAATCAGGAAACTCCGTCACTACGGGATCCGAAACACCGCTCTGGATCTTCTTACTTCATACTTGAGTAAAAGGATTCAGAGCGTTGACGTTAATGGCGAAAGATCTCCCGGATCTATCTTAACAATGGGAGTTCCACAGGGCTCAATTCTTGGTCCTTTCTTGTTTCTTATTTATATTAATGACTTGCCTTACCTCATAAAGGATAATCATGATATAGTGTTGTTTGCGGATGATACTTCACTTTTGCTTAAACTAAAACGTCAGCAGCTGGTTACTGACGATGTAAATAACGCGGTCTCAAAAATAGTTCACTGGTTCAATGTTAATAATTTACTTCTTAATGAAAAGAAGACTAAATGCATTAAGTTTACGCTACCTCACGTTAGGCAGGTGAAAACGAATGTTTTGATAAAGGGCGAAGAATTGAAACTTGAAGACAGCACAGTATTCTTGGGCTTAACTTTAGATGCTAAGCTTCAGTGGGGCCCACATATTGATAAATTGTCAAAAAAGCTAAGCTCCGCAGCATACGCTGTTAGAAAAATTCGAAATTTAACTGATTTAGAGACAGCCCGTTTAGTATACTTTAGTTATTTTCATAGTGTGATGTCGTACGGTATTCTTTTGTGGGGAAATGCCGCCGACATGCAGACTATATTTGTTTTGCAGAAAAGAGCTGTTAGATCAATTTATAAATTAAGTCCGAGACACTCTCTCAGAGAGAAATTAATGTTATGACTGTGCCTTCTCAGTATATTTATGAAAATCTTTTATATGCCCACAAAAACATAAAATTGTTTAAAAAATACAGTGATATCCATAATATAAATACTAGGAACAAACACAAATTTGTTGTACCTACAACAAGTCTCAAGAAAATAGGTGGCTCGTTCAGATGTCAATGTATACGCTTTTATAATAAACTTCCAAGCCATTTTCAAGATCTAAGCCTTAATAAATTCAAATCATTTATCAAACATTTTGTTTTATTTTATATACACTATGAAATTTCATGATTATGACATGAATATTTACTTTGTATAATATTATTATTATTTTAATTTCGTGTGAGGACTTAGTGGGTATTATTTCTATATATTTTGTCTATCTCAGTTATTTCATAGTTTTTTTATATCTGGCAGTTTGAGTACTTAAAGCGGCCTACCCAAATGTCCTTTCTTTGGTATTGTTCGTCGAATCGTTGAGCTCCTTACGTTTTGAGTTGAGCTGCATGATTAATGACAAATGCGTGCACTGACTGGACAGGCCCACTCAAATCTGTATGGTTCTTTCCTCAAAAGACCATTTCAGACACCTACCTACATGGTCCTCATATGGTCTGTAAAATAAACAATGACATGAATACTTACCTAGGTATTATTTTATTGTTATTATTGTGAATGTTAAGACTATGTGGGTCATTTTATTTTTTACTTTTGTTTTTTTATATTTTATTATCTCAGTTAATTTTAATCGTAACTTGGTCTGGCGGTTTGAGTAATTATGCGGCCTATCCAATGTCCTTTCTTTGGTATTGTTCGTCGAATCGTTGAGCTCCTTATGTTTTGAGTTGAGCTGTACGATTACTGACAAATGCGTGCACTGACTGGACAGGTCCACTCAATCTGTGTGGTTCTTTCCTCAAAAGACCATTTCAGACATCAATCCACATGGTCTTAACATGATCTGACCAAGATTATGTCTGGACTTTAAAAGAGACTGTGACCTCTGAGTTTGTTTCGGCTTTTCTTCTCAGAGTAGTCAGATAGGAAACGCCGACCTCATCTAGTTTAAAAAAAAAAATGTTTGACGTGTAAAAGTGTTTGTACAAACCCACTTACAGAAATAAAAATCATTTATCATTTATGTTGGAGATTCAATAAATAAGTAATTGCCCGATGTAAAAGACCGCCATGTTTCATGTACCTATGTATTTCACCTATGTATGTCACCTAAAAGAAGGCATATACCTATGTATTTATAAGCTGAAGTGTTAAGCATTTTCGACTATAAGATAACATAATATCCTAATCCTTTCTTCACTCTTGAACGAAGCTCGTAGCTTAGTGTCACAGAGTAAGGCGGCTTTTCTACGACAGATGTGCTAGGTAGGTAAGTGGTAAAGCTAATAATACCAGCCTATCGTTGTCCCACTGAGGGGTAAAGCCTCTTTTCATACAGAGAAGGCATGAAGGCTTGTTCAAGACGGGTTGGCGATTTCAGACTTTTCTCAACTGTGAAGTTAAGCTCCGAAATATGTTTATTTCCACCGGAGCTAAAGCACGGTTTCTTGAACAGCGGCGACCGCCACAAGGCGTCTGCAGTTAACCGGTGAATGAAGTCACTGAAACGATAATTATACACGGTTTAATTTAGGTCGTTCTGGAACCGAAACCCATGAACTCGATCATCGAACTCGAAACTATTGAGACCATTATTTAGAAGAAAAAAAAAAAGTTTTTTTTTGTGAAATAATGAGAACTCGAAGTAACGCTTTCTTGCGATCAATGCGTAAGTGTTTAAAACGTATTGACGAATGGCAGCACAAGCGAACGGTATCCAAATTTGACAATAAAAAAAACAATAAATTTGATTTTCGTGTGTTTTTTTGTTTTTATAATGGTCTCAATCGTTTCGAGTTCGACGGTCGAGTTCAAGGCTTTCGGTTCCAGAACGACCTAAATTTAACCGTGTATATGAAAGGAAGTTGATGTGTTTTCATAGAAAGCGTTTATTGACACCGTAAACTAAAACCCTGCTGTCATCATTTTTATGACAGCCGTCATTGCAGCCGTTATGTGGCGGCCACCGCTCTTCTAGTAGGTGAATCGTAACTTTTGTGGGGTATCGGATTGGGTAAGGTGTGCTATGAAGGCGTATGTAAAAAGAACGTAAACTAAGCTATAAAACAAGCGATAATTTAATACATCTCCGGTGAAAAAGGCAGCCTTAAAGTCATTGTGAGGCATTTTTTTTTTGCGTGACCGCGATAAACAAAATCTCCATTAATAAACATGAAAATAGACTGCGCAGGAATTGTATCAGAATTGATAAGGGTAAATAGATGGAAAATAAATAGGCTATCAGACATGACTTTGAATAAATTCGGGACACGGACCAACGACGGGTGACCTTCAAATGAAGTTAATAGGAAAATAAGACTGTATTCATTAATAACTATAATTTAAAAATTTAAAGTCGCTTTTATGTATGTCTGTGTAACTGCGTTGTTCTTCTATATTATCTAACGGATGACATCTACTAATTAAATCTTTATGTTTTGTCAAGTCACTAAAAGCTTGTGAAGCAGGTGTGGGTCGCATGTTTCGAATAAACAAATCAACATTGTTAAATGGTACTAATAATGAAGATTTAGTTTTGACTTCGACGCTGAAAATTCAACCCCTGACTAGAAGTTTTCTGTAATAACCAACACAGTCTAGAAATATTTTAGTTATTCATGTATTGAAAACTATACACAGAAAATCTTATAATACTCTGATGCGATTGAATAAGTTCAAAGCAAGTTTTGAAAGCCATGCATTTCTGTTGTTTTCGCACTTAAGCATCTAAAATAGTGATCTTCTGAATAGAATAATCGACTGTTGTCATACTCTGGTACATATTGTGTTCGCTCATCTCAGTCTCATTTCCTACAAAATGTTAGGCAAAAGGAAATTAGAAGGCTAGACTACTTTTCTAGTAGTCAAACCTCAGTTGGTCGGATAGGGTTTTATGAAATGCGTAAGAAACAGGGTCTTGGTTGGAGGTTGGCATCAATAGATGTTTTTGTGAAAATTGCCCATTTTGCTTTCTGCCTCACCATTTTTTTTAAATCGGTAAATGCATACCCAATGTTTCAAAATGTTTCAAAAACTTTGTGACAGTCTACTGAAATGTTCTTGTAGCGACAACGGTTAAGGTACTTGCGCTTATTGCTCTATCTCAAAAATCTATCCTTTATGTCATGATTGAATGCGCGCTCCATAAAGGTATAGCGTGATGATAATCATTTAAAAAGTTTAAAATTAATCAATATCCTAACCTTTTGGCTCGTTTTTTTACAATTTGCGGTAAACTATATAAGAATACGAAGTTGCAATATTGCTCATCCACCATAGCAAACAGCGTGATAGTTTATAGCCTATATAGACTGACCAGACTTATAGGGAATATCTATGCAATATTATTTGAACAAAATCTATCTGGTGGTATTTGCGTGATGCTCGAACATAAATTCAGACAAACACAAAAAATCTAAAACTAAGTTTTAGGCTTTACAACCGTTCCCAAACTTCGTAGCAATCACTTTTTTCAAAAATGTTCAATGTACAGTTTTGCCTTCTCTACGATGATATTATTATATATTACTAGATAGTGTCCCGGCGGCATGCGTTGCAATTCCTTTTGAAACCTTATTCGGTGCGCACACAATAACTTACCAAAGTTTCGTCACAATTGGTAGGTATAGCCATTTTCATTAGCGAGACTAACGAACAACAACAGTTTTTTTTAATAAGATATAAGATTATTATATGTATGTCGCCGCAAGAGTCTACCTGTCACTCGTAACGAACGCATTATTCCAACTTACCATAACCTTGATAATTACGCCTTCTGCGGGATATCAATACAACGTGTTATTATCGACTGCTGTAAGTAAGAGATCAGCTTATCGGCGGGATAGATCTATCATCTTCTTTGTGAATTAGAAACACCTAGAACTGTTTTAAGATTAGTTATTAGATGTTCCAAATTTTGGAAAAAGAAGTTGTCTGTCGGCGCAGGGTCTGAGTACGGTGGATGACGCAAAACTTGCAACTTTAGCTCTTATAACTTAGAGACCCTCTGTTATGCGGTATGCGGTCGAGCCTTGTTGTGTAGAAACAGCGGTGACGAGCGATGAACCAAGGCTGGCTGGAGATTGGCGAGCTTCTCCATCATTGTGTCCACTTCCTCACAGTACAAATCCGCAGTAATGGTGGTGACATTTGGTAAGAAGCTGTGATGAATTATACCGGCACTAGACCACCGAACAGTAACTATGACTTTTTAGGGGTAAGTTTTAGTTTGGGGCATTGCATAAGCGCTGAACCAGGGTCACACCAACGTGATGATCGCTTGCGTTATTTTTTACGACGACAATGCGTTTCAAAATCGCGTCGCTTCTGTCTGTTAAGCAACGCAAGGCATACCTTAACGCGTTCGTCACGCTGGCGATCGTTCAGTTCGTTTCGTGTCGTCAAGTTTTTTTACCTCGCCAATTTGACGCAAATGGACCAATATTATTTTGACGGTAACTTTGAAAGCTGCTGCTAACTCAGCCGTAGATAGAGCTTCCGCTGACGATACTCAATCTATTTTTTACATGAAAATGTTCATGTCGGAAGCGTTTAAACCAGTGTTGCGAGCCATTTGTGCGGCATTGCTATCGCGACGGAACTCGTATTCCAAAATTACTCGTATTTTTATCGTGTGCATATTGATGAAAAATAAACAAAACACAAATTAATTATTGAAAACAAAACACTAATTGATAAACAAATAACTGAATTAGAAAACAGATTCCATATTTTTATACATTTAAAATTCATTTGAATTTAGAATGTATTGCCAGCCATACATAAATTACGTTTCAAATTGCCGTTTACAATTTCATTTTTGAGTTGTAAAAAGTATTAAGTAGTTAGTTTATAAGAAGAACGAGGTCACAAAGACAGACACGTAAAGCAGCTTTAATTTATTATATGTATGTGTATCTATATCAGTGTGATCTTTGGTCCACGTGGATTAAAAAGGGTAACTTTGTTGAAATATAACTTTTTTTTTACTGTAATTAGCAACTAATAATCGAATTCACTTAAAATAAATTAAATAGAAGTGTGCGCCACCACAGATGCGATGCTCAGTCAGAATGACGACTTGTCACTCTAATCCGACACATACGACAGATACGACAGCGAATTTCATGTGTGTATAATTGTAGTATTCTTTGATCATGTGCCACTCCGTGTTGCGCCGTCACATAGAAAATGATTTGTTTTGTTTTCTGAATGCTAATACTGACGCGGTGACATAAAGAAATATAAACGATGTAAGTACATTAGCATAACGAATTAGTAGAGCTTTAAGACAAACAGAGATGGCATAATAATGTTAATGTATTACGTCGGTTGACGCCTTTATTATTGAGAATGACAATACTAAAATGTAGATAATATAAATACTGTACGCAGTTCATGCTTACATCTAACTAACAAAAATATGCACAAAGAAATAATATCATTTATTCCTTATTGATTGATATTTTATTAAATTTTCATTAAACAGGTTAACATATGGTCTTATAGGGTTGTATTGATGTTTTTACTGACTGTAATTCTGTAAATACATACTTGTTACGGTCGCGAATCATATTTTGTTCAACATCGACCTGACACTGACCAATACCCTTGCGTAATACATTATCAATCAGAATCTGAATCGTTTTGATACAGATTGCTAATCCATTGCTTCAAAAGTTCGATAAAAAATCTGCTTAACAATGTAAATAACGCAATGAATGTTGTTGAACTCTCAAAATCAAACAGATTAGTCGTAACCGTTTACGAAAATTTGTTACGCAATTAGGCTGCTGAATTGCCAAAAAACGTAGGAAAATCTGAATTTCGCGGGAAACCTGGCGCCTGGCCTTAAGTTAGTATCGTTACCGTATCATCCAGAAAACTTGACTTGTGCTGGACAGAGCTCCATATTTTTTTTTCTACTTTGATTGTTTTTGTGCATAATTACGGCTGCCGGAACTTACGTCTGGCAATCTGAACTTATATATTTTTTGTGATAGGAAATCATTAAATGACTTCTCCCGCTCTGGGTGGAGCGGGAGGGCGTGTCAGACTTTACTGTATAAAATCCACCCGTGTTCCTTCAGTTGCCTGTGCCAGGGCCACGGTATCTCTTTCGAACAGCCCGCGACCCTGACAGGTGGCAATCTGACCTAATCTGGCCGTCACGACCAAGGCTTAAAACATAACATAACATCACGCCTGTATTCAACGAGGGGTCAGGCAGAGATGCACCTACAGTACACCCACATTTCGCTAGTCAAGTCCCATGTTACAGGGGGCGAGCCGATTGCGATCACCAGAGCCAAACTCCGGGCTGCTACTGCGACATTCCAGAAGGAAAAACCCAATAACACTTTGGCCGAACCAAGTTCAAGTTCAAGTTTTACTTACCAGATATCGATAGATGACAAAGGGCACGTACTCCAGCATGACGAAGACATCAGCAACTGCCAGCCACTTCAGCAGCCGGTTGATGGGAGCCGCTGCTAAGTCGCGCCGCGTTAAAACTGCCACGTTTAGCGCATTTGCTAGGCTTCCGAAGAAACATATCTGGAACAAGTGAGTTTCTTATACAAATTAACCGTGCGTGTGTGACAGGCACCCTAATTGCGTAGCACGATATGTTTCACAATTTAATAATTTAAATGCATTACATTAAATGCATTCCACAACTTTCCTTGACAAATCCTTTACAGTCCAGGCCGCTCGTTTATGGAATGGATTGCCTGTTGTAATAAAACGCGCGCAGTATTTAAAAGACTTGTGGAGGAACATTACTTGTCGTTGTGATCTTGTTCTCGTATAACTGTAACGATGTTTAGTCTGAATTTACTTTTGTTTCTTATATATTAAGTATGTATGTATTATTTAAGAAATGTATATATTTTAGTATAATAGGTGTTATAAAATTAAGTATACTTCCTATTTGCACCAATGTCAACCCCACTTTATGTCCAGACAAATCACAGTCCATTCCAAGGTTGCCTGGAAGAGATCGCAGAGAGCCCATTGTATATTTTAAAATTAATGTAAAAAAAAAGACAATTTGTCTATTCTATCTGTCATTTTGTCTATTCTCCCGTCGACAAAGCCCAGCCATGCTACGCGAGCTGGTCATGGTCTTCTGAGTGCCAAATTTCATTCAAATTCTGTCAGCCTTTTTGACGTGAAAGCGTAACAAACAAACATACTTTCGCATTTCTATTACTAAAGTTAGGAAGTTAGGATTCGATGTAAACAATTCGTCAATCAGGGAAGGGAAACTAGGTTAACTTATTACTAAAATTCAATAATTTATTTACGAATGAAACCTCCTTTAAACAAGCGGCTTGAATGCCATTCTCTCGGCTACTCCAGAACTAACGAAATAGTAACCAACCATTTTGTTAGTTCGCTTACGTCGTCAAATTGAAACGGGGTAAAAGTTAACAACAACACTTAAAGACCCTTAATCCAGAGAACCCTTCATCATGGAGGTGCCTATTTGAAGTAGGTACTGCTCAAGTAACAGCTTTAACTAAGCCCTCAACACTATTTCCCGTTTTATTGCGTGAGTTTCAGAAAAGAGATATCAAACTTCAATGCAAAGAAAATCAAATAACTTGCGCTCGTTTTAAAATGGCGGGAAATGGACCATTACGGACCGAAGCAGTAACGTATGGGTCAATTAGATAGCAAAACTTTGCGCATAAAGCTATTTCCGACCGAATGTACTCTTGGCACTCTTGGCGTTTGCACATTAAAAAGATTAGGCGGAACAGAAGAAAAATTAAAAATAATTTGAAGAACATCCCTCGGAGTGGCATGATTATCGTTGGTAGGTTCTCAAAGTTAAGTTTTCTTATCTGTGGTTGATTAGAACTATTTAACAAAACAATATAAGGACCGTTGAAAGCAGCAACCCAAGAGCAACCTTATTGGAAGTAGAATAAAGATAACTGCGATTTTCACAGACTGGTCCTTATCACGACGAGAATAAAAATCGTTGTGATTTTGTCAGTGATGCAAAATCAGAAAGGGCAATACCTACTTCAGGGAAAGGAAAACAATTCAATTTCTAACGTAAACTAAAATCCTTTCCGTAACCCGTGCACATAATGGCCCACGTCTACATACAATGATGATATTTTTGTACCAGGGCCCCATAAATATAAAGGTGTTCAGTAATCAATCGACTTTAGACTCTTTGGAGTGAAGCCAATTTCGATTTTTACGATTGTTTACATAACAAACTATCAATCAGAATCTGAATAACTTGTAAATATGTTGCTAATCCATTGCTTCTTGTCTGCTCAACAACGAAAATGACGCAATTATGTTGAACTCTAAAATTAAAAGCCAATCCTACTTTAGTGTGTTACGCAATTACCCCGCAGGGCTAGGTTTTGTTAGGAATGAGCAGTATTTTTGTACAAAATTTTTCATTCTTAACAGAAAAAGAGATTAGTCTATTAGACGAGAATTCAATTCATTTTCCTTTTGTAAAGCTGTAAAGTTAGCCATTGTTAGATAGAAAATAAACGTTTTTTTTAGCTTACTCAAAAAGTGTTTCAATCAATTACTTAAAAAGTTACTTAAGAATGTTTTCTTGTAGCTACAACGGTCCACCCTTGATATTTAAATACTTTTCTTTATTTTTTCTTTTTCTTTAAATAGTTTTTACTTTATGACAGAATAATACTTTTTGGATTTTAATTAATTCTTGTCAGTAACATTGCAGTCATGCTTATGTCACTATGCATCCATAGGGCCGGCGCGCGCACACCTGACGAAGCGCAGCGCAGAGTAATATCACTGCCAAACAATAATCACAAGTTTCTTGCGAAAAAAAGCTTGTGTAAAGAACAACATAAATAATTATACATGCGTTAGCGTAAACATTTACCAATATTTGTAAAAACAACAATCTCTTTAGAAAATTCGAGTTCTTCTATCAGAAAGCATCAAAAAGCCATCAATTCAATGTAAATAGCCCTTAATTCAATGATGTGCGACCTTAATTATGGTAAATTTGATACCCTAGGTTATGTTTGCGAGTCATTATGGGTCGATGATCAAACCAAATGGGCCAATAATGTCCGCTAATGGACAGATTCATGTTTTTTACAGCAGTTTTATGTAGATGCTTGTTTATGAAAATAATCACTAGGTTATACTAGTGGAGTAAATGATCGTGATGAAATGTGATAAAATTATTTGAATTAACATACTCATACAGAAACGGTGGTAAGAGAAAGACTGAACATGGCACCGGTGACTGAAAAGTGGTGTGGAAATTATGGTATCAAACTCAAAGCATTTCTTTCAAATCAACCAATAACAGGCATTTTTGAATTATTTCGGTCGGTCGGTCAGAAAATGAAACTAGTAGCCTAGCCAAAGCGTAGTAGCTACCTATGGAGAAAAACGGGCAAGAAACTTCACAGACACTCTTTTAAAATCAAATTATGGTTACAAATGGCATGTGAGAACGATGCAGAACGTTAAAAGCGTCTGTAATATCAAGATAAAAACAATTCAAATATTAAACATTAAAATACGCCGTGGCAGCTATGAGATGACAAGTCCCTGACTGACGGCATCCGTTCACGAACATGACGCATGGCATGGGCTGCGGTGGAATGAGGAAAATCTCTTGAGCAAAGTTTTTGAGTATGAATGTGGATGACTATAAGAGTTGGGGAAGACTAAAGAATAGATGGATGGACTGTGTGAAGGATGATATGGCTAGAAAGGGAGGGACTACCAACACGACGACCAATATAGAGAACATATAGAAGAAATGGTGGAGGAGCAGTGGTGGCCCAGTGGTAACGGTCCCGACTTACGAGTTGTAGGTCGTGAGTTCGAACCCAAGCAGGCTCTTTACTTTGTGTAAATAATTTAATCACCACTGCTTTCAAAACGGTGAAGGAAAACATCGTGAGGGAACCGGCGGCATATCCTAGAACCAAAAATTCGAAGACATGTGACATCTACCAACCCGCACTGAGCCCGCGTGGTGGATTACGGCTCACTACCTCTCATAGAGAGGAGGCCTGTGTCCCAGCAGTGGGAACGTTATAGGCTGATTATTCTTATGCGTGAAGAAATGATGACCCTAAATAAATTCTAATAACGGCAGGAGAACGATGAACCAAAAGAGGGTACCTTCATGTACACTCACTGAAAAATACAATTTCATGGTCTACCTACTATTTCAAAATAGGCCTTGAAACAGTATTTCTCACGTTGCAGTGTTTCCTACCACTGAAAAGATACAGGTAGATATCAAGTCCGTTAAATTTATAAAATTATCGGCTATGTGAAAAATTTATTTTATTGATCTTATAGCTATATGAATATCATGTAGATTTATGTCTGAAATAGTCATACAGTCCAGTTGTACAATTATTGTAATAAATTGCTAAGCAAATAGATTCACACCTTGCTTCAATTTTCTACTGTCAAAAAGTTACATTCGTGATTTGAATTTAAGTTGGTCGTCAATTTACATAGCAAAATATTTCCCTGACTTTACCTATATGCTGTTGTGTAGATATGCTATGCTGTTAATCCTGCATATTATTACGTCGTAATAGTATCTTCACGTTCATAAGCTAGTTTTCATCAAACTCAGAAACAATGTCAGCACCACTCAAAACTGAGCAGTCAAAACTAATAGGGAACTAGTAGTGTATTAATTAATCATGTTAGAAGTTGTCGACGAGGGACCTATTAGACCTGGTTCCCAATAATAGCGCAGGCTACTACAGAAGGTCAGTTCCATAAAACGAGCTGAAACAGCACGGGTAGCATGACCACCATAGAAACAAGTTTTGTCGACGGAAGAATAGACAAATAAAAGACGAATAAAAGAAATCTCGAAACGACATTTTGTCTATTCTCCCGTCGACAAAACCAGGTAATGTTACGCGTGACACGACTCGGACACGTTGGAGCATACGGTGGAGGTCTGCCCAGCTTGGGTGGAGCACTGCAGTGTCCTCGCGTGTGCGTTCCGTGTGACGTTATTAATTTCGATTAAGATCCACTTAAGACTTTTCTTATGATAAATGAAAGAACGTGAGGTTCAAAACCGGGAACAATGGTACCAATAAATGAAAAAAACCGAGGATTGTTGCTCCAGGAACTGTTTTTAAACAAAATTCAAGTACAAAGTGTGGACACGTTTCAATTAGACCAAAAAAACTAATAATAAATACTAAACCTACAAAATAAAGCCGTTTTTGTGCTTCTTCTAGGCTTTGTAGGTCGTATGATTGACTCTTGAGGTGACGACAGCTGTCCGCTATTAGGTGGATAGGTCGATTTCTAATATTGCCATAAAAAAGGTAGGTACAGAATGTCAGCTCCATGCAATGAGTGAAAATGTTCGCACACACAAGGTCACACAAAATTATCTAGAAAAATTCTGCATACGTACACAGTAAAATCTAAAAATAAAATAAATTAAGTTCTTTTGGGGGTCCTCAACCACTGGCTAGTTTTGTTACTTGAAGTTTGAGTTGAGAAAATCTTTTTTCTTTTCTTTTATCGTATTTAGGTCCAGCGCAGAAATTGTTCGTCGGTTGTAAAAAAAAATGCTGTTTCATAGAAATTGCAATACCCTCTCTACGCAGTCAAAATGTAATCTACAACAATATACAAACATAAAACAAAAAAAAATACAGATTTTTTTTTCCTGTAGGCACGCGTCTATGAGCACCGAGTGTAAGCACATTTTTGACTGGTATTCGAATGAGCTCACAATACGTATGGTCTGTTCCAAAAGAATCTGAAGAAGTCAAGCCTATGTACACTACCTCAAAAAATGGCGTCATGGCGGATTAAGTTTGTTGCTCTGTGCTTAACTCGCGAGAACCAAACCCCGATCCCTAAAGCTAGGTTATTTCAATGCCAACGGCATCCTGCGACAACGCACTGAAATCAGCGAGTTCCTCCGCGAACACCACATCGACATCCTCCTTGTTCAGGAAACGTTCCTTAAACCGAGTTACCGAAATCCGTCAATTGCAAACTATCGTACAGTTCGCAATGACAGGACGCGTTGCCATAAGGGCGGTACCCTTATCTACTACAAAAAGGAGCTTTACTGCATTCCCATTGACCCTCCCACACTTTCACGATTGGAAGTGTCTTGCTGTCGGCTTGGCATGTCAGGTCATCAACCGATCACCATAGTATCGGCCTACCTCCCCCCCATTAATACTTCGGAGAATTTCCAACTCCTTACTGAAGATTTTTCTGTCCTTTTTAGCCTGAGTGACACCGTTATCATAGCGGGTGATCTCAACGCAAAACATCCCTCCTGGAATAGCACCAGGACCTCTTCCAGAGGGAGACACTTGTTCAACCTCTCCTCCTCTCAGAATTTCGATGTCATCGCGCCGATGACTCCCACTCACTTTACCCCCGATCCCAATCACACCGCCGACGTGCTCGACGTAGCGCTCACCGTCCAGTAGTCATGAAACTGGTCCCCCGCTTAGGTCTGCCCGACTCCATCCAACCCCCTCCCACCAAAGTGGTAACGGACTGGAGGATAGTAAGCGTTCGCTTAAAATCCACCACGTCCCCCCACTTGGACCCAATCCCCGATCATTTTGACTCTATCGCTGACACGACGGCCGCGATCGACTCATTTATAGCTCACGTACAATCAGTCCTGAACGATTGTTCAAGGGAAATTCCAGCGACGGAGGACCGTCGCTGGAAATTGCCGGACGATGTACGCGAACTGTTGAATGAGAAGAACGCGGCTGTCCGTGCCTACAGCAACTTCCCCTGCGACGCGAACAAAGCCCATATGCGTTACTTACAGCGTACTGTAAGAACACGCATAGAGGACCTGCGTACCGCCGGCTGGGACAAGATGCTGAGCGAACTAGAGCCCACCCACCTAGCCTTCTAGCAACTCCAGAGGAAACTTGGATCCGGAGAAATAGTCTCCATGCCCCCCCTGATCCGTCCCGACAAGACCATCGCCTTCGATGAAGTCGACAAGGCTGAGCTTCTAGCCGACAGTCTAGAAGCCCAATGCTCGCCTAGCTCTCAACCAGTAGACCAAGCTCACCTCTCTGAGGTCGACGCTGAAATCGAACATAGAGCCGCCCTCCCTCCCGTCGAAAACCCAGAGTATCCACTGCCCCCCGTCACGCCAGACTAAGTGCACGACCTCATCAAAGGTCTTAAGGCTCGTAAAGCCCCAGGCTCAGATGGAATAACCAATAGGGTATTCCAACTTTTCCCTGCCCACCTGATAATGCTACTGACCACCATCTTCAATGGTGCTCTGAGCAATAACATCTTCCCACAGGGATTCAAAGAAGCCACCGTCATCGGTATCCCGAAGTTCGGCAAGTCAAAGTCTAAGCCTACTAGTTACCGCCCCATCAGACTGCTCAATGTCCTCGGCAAAATCTATGAGAGGCTTATTTATAAGCGTCTCAGAGACTACGCCGAGACAAAGGGCCTCATCCCCAACGAACAGTTTGGTTTTAGAACCCAACACTCGTGCGTACAACAGGTCCACCGTATAGTCGAACACATCAACTTCGGTTTCCAACGAGGTTTGATGATCGGTGCTGTCTTCTTCGACATAGCGAAACCGTTCGACAAAGTCTGACACAACGGCTTATTATATAAGCTGTACCAACTCGGTGTGCCAGATCGTCTCGTGCTCATCTTACGGGACTTTTTGTCGAGCCGCACCTTCTGTTATCGCATCGAAGGAGCGCTATCCTCCCCCCACCCTATTCGCGCAGGAGTCCCTCAGGGCTCTGTGATCTCTCCTCTAGCTTTCACGCTATTCACCAGCGACATGCCAAAGTGCAGCAAGGCGCAGTTGGCCCTGTTCGCAGACGACACGGCCATCTACTACACCGGCCGTGATGAAAATTCGATAGCTCGGATTCTCCAAACCCAAGTGAACAAGCTTGGCGCTTGGTTTAGAAAATGGCAAATCGAAGTCAATCCCGACAAAAGTCAAGCGGTTCTTTTCTCAAAGCCGCGTCGCAATCCCTGCCCCCCTCGACCGATCACCATGTTCGGCAAGCGGATCCCTTGGGAGAAGCGAGCCAAATATCTGGGTGTAGTGCTCGATGAACACCTCTCTTTTTCAGAGCACATTAAGGTGGCTCGTTCGCGCGCCGCTTCGCTCTAGGTAGACTTCACTTTGTCCTAAATGCACGTAGCAAATTGTCACTAAAGTGCAAAATGCGTATCTACACAGCGTGCATCCGCCCGATCATGACATATGCCAGTGCAGTCTTTGCACACGCCAAGCCCCATCGCTTCAATAGAATGCAGACCCTCCAGAACAAGTTCCTCCGTAGGATTACAGGCTCCCCTGGTATGTTCGCAACGGGATCCTTCACGTTGACCTCAAGATTCCCACTATCCGCCAGTTCATGAAACGCATTTCGAAGCGTTTCTTCGAGACCGCCGCGAATCACCGCAACCCTCTGGTTGTCAAGGCCGCTAGCTATATTCCCTCCTCCATTAGTCATGTCCGCCGTCCCAAGCATGTCCTCACCGATCCCGATGACCACATAACTCTCATTCAGGAGAGCAGTAGGGCCACCAGTACAGTGCACAAACACAGACCGACATTCCGACCTCGCCGCCGAGGTTCCTCGCGAAGATCCCGACGTAACTGTCCCCCCCGACCCTTGCCCGACGAAGTGCCAGCCCGCGCCGTAGCTGAGCCTGTAGCTTTAAATTCCCCAGATAATAATAATATAATCCAGATCCAGCCTGTCCCATCTTGCTGTCCTCCCGTCAGCGACGCCCTAAGCCGAGGTCCGTACCACACAGGGGGTGCCCTTAGCGAGCGTTCGCTTAGTAATGTAAGTAGTTTTACGCCCCTGGCTGGAGGCTTTGAGTCCGCTTAAGGCAGCCACAGGATAGACCGGTTAAGTAGTCACGACCTCTCAAGGTCAACTACGAGATGCCATACAAAAAAAAAAAAACACATAACAACACATTACGCTTGTACTCACCAAAGGGCCCTCGGAACACCTACTATTTCCATATTTCTTAACCTATGTAAAATTATATAATACGTCCGCGTACGCGAAATTCGTCCGACAGCTTTTTGACCTGTTTAAAAAGGCTCAAGACCGTAGCCCTCGAAAATTATAGATCTCTTCTTCTTATAAAACTTCTCTGTATAAAAAGAACTGTTGTCAAATGAGTGGACTTATCTATAACAAATTACCAAAGAACTTTAAAGAGTTACCCAACAATTAATTTTTATAAAGTTCAAATTATGGCTCCTGGAAAAACGATTTAATACTGTAAGTGAATTTATAAATGACAATAAATAATCTATTTTAAATTAATGTGACGATTATTAATATTAAATTTATGCATAGTAAAATTAATAAATAATAAACTAGCATTTAGAGCATGCCATTGGACATAAATATTATATTAAATGTATTGATTAACATATAATGTTTTGCATGTCAAATGTCTTACTATGTATTAGGCTTAATAGCTAATTTTAAGACCAACACTGTACCAATACCTATTGCAAATAAATGGTTATGATTATGAATAACTGGACATAAATCAAGAATCTGGGTCGTTGCAGAGAAATTCCAAACGGAAAAACGCAATAAGACTGCACAACCAGCGTCCTCAATGCGTAACATACTATCAATCACAATCGTTATCGTTTTTAAGCATATTGCTAATCCATTGCTTCATATGTTCGTAAAATGTGTCTGCTCATCAACGTACATAATTCAATGAATGTTGTTGAACTGTCAAAATTAAAGCCATTGCTACTGAAAGTATTTTACACAATTACCCCGCTGCAGATCGAACCCAGGACCTAAAAGCTCAGCAATCACGGTTGCGACCACAACACCAACTAGAGTACTAATATTTACTGTGTCATAAAGTTATACTCACAATGAGGCTGAGGTATCCATGTATACTGTTGTAAGCAAGGATGATATCTCTAAAGTTTCCATCGCAGTACGTGCAGGCTGGTTCACTGGGTCTTGTCAGGTTCAATCTGGTCCTCAATCCATCCACAAGCTTCACTAGGGCATCAAAGTCTAACGGTTCATGAGAACTATTCTTAGTTTGCACCCTTAAAGCGGAGAGGAACTGGGTGAAGTCGACGTTCGTCCTATTCTCTCCAGTCATTTCAGTCTCTAGTAACATTTCTTCAAATAGATTAGTCAGTGTCTGTGTTATGTTCGAAGTGTCATATCCACTCATTTTTCTATGATCATCCCAATTAAGATCATTATTGGTTGCCGTTCTTTCGTAGGCTCTTCAATTTCCTGTAACAAACATTGAACGATTTGAATATTTCGAATACATTTATTTCTTATGTGTTCAAAGAATGCCTTTACGTAATCATGAGTAAACATATCCTTTTAAAAGGAAGCGATTTACATCAAACGGCATAAAATGTATGTATACTTCAGCTTTCCCTTTCATATGGGTTAATTTCTGCCTAATTCCTTGGTACCTGCACCCTAATTGCGTAACACATAATTAATCATAATCTGAATCATTTTGAAGGATATTGCTAATACATTACTTAATATGTTCGAAAAAAAATCTGTTCAACAACGTAAATAACGCAGTGAATGTTGTTGAACTGTCAAAATGAAAGCGATTACTACTGATAGTGTGTTACGCAAATATCCCGCTGAGCAGATAGCAATGACGTGGTTCATAAGGCAAGTTAATAGCTCTGCAGCGGTACAATATTAGGTAGTTTCGGTTGACTTTTACAACTTTGCAAGGTTAAAAGGTAGAATTTCTTAATTTCAACGTTATTTTTGTTGGCCATTCATGGGTAAATGAAAATTCTTCGACCTTGTTCGTATTTTCGGACACACGAGAAAATAGACTTATTGAAACAGAAAAAAAAATTGGATGAGAGCAAGAAAATGCGAAAAAACTTGACATGACATGATTGATTTTATTTGGTAGTTGGGCGCCTGGACTAAATGGAACAAATATTATTACATTAAAAAAAAAACGTCTCCTTAAAACTGGAAACTTATAATGGACTGAATGGACTGTTTTCTATGATTATAAAATAATACTGTGGCTAATTCAAAGATAATAGGGTAGCTAGTTCTTGAAAGCAAAAAAATAGGATAAAAGAACTAGAGCTGTATAAAAAAGTCATTATGACGTTAGCCATAAAACTGAGTGGTTCTGTAGATAAAATAGACGCGCTAAAGGAAATTCGCAAAAACGTTTGGCGTAGACCACGAAAATGGGAAACACTATGTGTGAATTCAGTTTTACGCTCCGTTGCTTTTCTTTTGTGATGCGATAAAACATGTTCCCCTACAAACACACGTAGTTGGAATTGTGCAATATTTATAGTGACAAGTCTGACGACTATTGTTTTTTTTACCTACGTAAACACTTCAGCAAACTTATTCATTTCAGTGAGATATTGAACGAAAGTGTAGCAAGAGAATTTTTGTCCTTTACCAACAGTTGATCCATTCTGTAAAAATCTGACCGTAAAAACGTAGGTGAAGTGAGCTGGAAGTAAGCCGAGTCAATAGGTGTCAATCCCCAGCATTGGGTGGGTTTTTCACAGAATATACTAATTAGGTTTAATCATCTAAACTATTTTCAAACAACATATTTGGAAACTCTAATCGAAAAAAATATATATATTTCCGCAACTATACGCTAATATATATATCTACAAGATACGAGTATATACTCAGAAACGTGGGACACTTAGAAAGTTTTGCGAAAATAAAAATAAATGTTCCATGGGTAATTTTTTTTTATTAAATCTTATCGAAGTTTCATGTAGACACCTCGTTTACAGCCGGCTCGAACGCTGACAGCGCATCTTCTGGCGACGAAAATTTTATTCCTTTGAGAAGACTTTTTATTTTCGGGGAATAAAAATATGTCACACGGTGCTAGGTCAGTGCTGTAAGGATGATTACCCTGGAGTTTAACCGGTGTGCTGTCCAGGAAGTCCCTCGTTTTGAGCAAGGTGTGCGAAGGCACGTTGTCGTGGTGGAGCAGTACCCCTTGGAGCCCCGTGTTTGGTCGCTCGTTGCTCACAACAGAGAAAACTTCTGCCAAGCGTATGGTAGTATACCATTAAGCGTTGATGCTTCTTTGGTTCTGTAAAGAAATTGACACCAAGTAGCCAGTCAAACTGAAAAAGCTCGCTAGCAAAATCTTCTCCCCGCTTCTAGATCGCGTCGCTTTGGTAGGCGTTGATTCGTTTTGAAATACCCAAACCGTCGACTAGCGCTTCGTTTCTGGATATATAATATATTATGTTTACTAAATATTGGATTTATTAATACGATCCAGAAACGAATTACCTGTAATGATGTCGTAAACACGCCGTGACGAGCCTGCTTCAAATTTGTTTTAATATCACAGCACCATTCCACCCATGCCTGCTCCTGAGCATCGGTGAGGTTGTGCGACACCCAGCGTGAAACTATACTCCTCACGCGAAGATGCAAGTGTAGAATTTTGTGAAGCCTTCCCGATACAACCGGCAGTATGTGCTGAATCTCTTGATACGTACTCGCCTATTGTCTTATGTAACGTAACATCCGTTAAAGGGCGACCACTTCTTTCTTCACTTTCTTTCTTCAACGAATTCAAGCGCGGTCGACTAACTTAGGGGGCCTAAGTTAGTCGACCGCGCTAGAATTCGTTAAATTAATTCGATACACGGTTGCTTTAGAAGGACCTTCATTCATGAATGCCATTTGAAGTCCATCGTACTATTCGTCCGGTTTCGGGCGACACTTGAAATCGTAAGAAATCATAGCGCGAAAATGTTCCCGCACAGATTCATTTTTTTATAAGACAAGATATTTAAATAAGCTAGCATACAATGTAGAGGGAAATTTTGAAATTGGAACGTACATATTTCTACTTACAAACAATCATATTTTCAAAATAGACTATAACTGGCCAGTCTCTCATGCATAAAAACTTTTATTGCAATACTTTCTGAGTGGCCTGGCATATCCTGCCCATCTTGCAAAATCACCTCGACCTTCCTGGATCAAAACGAATGATAGATCTGTCTAGGTCGGTGAAAAGAGTCTAATCTACACACGACGTTTTCTAAGTCTAGTTCATAGTTTCACAAAAAAAACCACTTAGGGTTTGCATAGTTTTAGCTCAGAGCACTTTATAGGTATTGATATAAATATGTGCAGCCAAAAGCTGATCGTACAAAGCAAAATATTTAAGTACTTGTTTTCCTGCACTAATAAACTTAACCAATGTGTAACTTGGCATATTTTGAATTAGTTTACTAATTTCACTAATCTATGTTAATGTTCCCAGACATTTTTAGAAGATTGGCTCCCGATTTCGTCCGCAAGAAAGTTCTTGTTTAACATGAAATGTTATCCTATAGATGTTACCCATTATTTCGTTTTCGCTTAGCGTTATTTCTGATTTTTTCTTGGTCGTAGCGTGCTGTTTAAAAGGTAAAATAATAATATAACCTTCCTTAATAATGGGGCTGTAAAATGCTTTTTTTTTATCAGACTCAGAGATTAGTGTTTCGTTCAAACAAACAATCTTTTACGCATTATTATACGAATAGATATTTCCATTCGACAAACCATTTTCCGATCATTTGAAGGAAAAACAGTGAGGTACGATTCTCGTTCGTCTGCTTTCAAGTACTCGATTGGATCGATTAATGTCGTAAACAAGAATACAGTTTGGTCTCTGTATTTACTATAGGGTACTTCAGTACGGCTGCGTACACAACCTACTTAATTTAAACGTTGTTTTGTCTACAAATAACAGTTTTCCAACTAAAGAGTCGTCTGTTTCAGTCCCACAAATAACTGTAGTTACTACAATATCAAATTACTTCTCGCTAACACTCCCTATGATTACTACTGGACGTTAGTCTTCTCTGAAGTTGTGCTAAAACAAATAGAGGTCTGAAGGAGAAGTGTCTGAGGTTCTCAGAAAACTCTATTGATTGAGGAGGTTATATACTAAAACGAATTTCAATGCGAGGCTTGTCACGATTAGAACCAGAATGGGATGTTTTGTCTGCTAAATAATTTGGTGTTTTTGGTGGTATTTGGTTTTGTTTTGTTTTTATTTCAAATCTGCTTATTTAGTTAATTTCCCTACAATTTATTTTAGGCATCCACTTCTACCAGTTTTTTTTTTGTGATAACTCTCCTCATCTTAACATTTGTACCACTGAACCCAGATCCTTCTTTCACCCATTTACTTTATTCCTCATTTTCAGTTTATATTTCTTGAAATCTAAAGTGCATTTAATTGGCTGCTTATTATTGCGAACCACTTCACATTGCTCCGTAAACTCATATTCAACGTGAGAGCGAGACCACTTGTCAAGTCGTCCCTGACCGCATTATAATACATAGGTACACATTCGATTTTCTCACTGTTTTCCTTGGCAACTAGAGGACATTCGAGTTATTTTTAGGTTAGTTACTCTAAGTGTTTCTCTTTTTTATATACACTTTATTAATTTACCTTTTCATCTCAAGATGTATCAGAAAGTTCAAAAACACCTTCGGGAAATATGGGTAATGTTACATGGAAACATTATTACTGAAGGAACTATTTGAGGGTAATTAACAAGGGAACTACAGATGCCTTAATTAAAATGGCAAGTTAACTAAACTCATACCTACATGAAAATCATTATTTAAGGTATTCAACCGTGGGAAGCTTGGTCACACAATACATCATTTTGAGGGGACTAATGACTCAAAGATTATAATAGCAGACGCTCCCTTAAACGTGGGAGGGTACCAAATTCGTACAATAAACGAGTAATGTTAAAATTAGATTACATTTTCATAATACAAATGAAACCCTGTGTTGATATGTGTGTGTAGGTTTGTGTGTGACGTGTGAAACTGCTAAAATCATGGCTATAATGAAGTACACGCATCGTGTATCAAAAGCACGTACTCGTTGCACGCATGGTAGCACGTCAAAACCATCGGCCGAGTTGCGAGTGGTTCAGTTTCAGTGAAACATCAACATTATTACACACTTTCATTATTATTAACTTACCAAGCCATGAATATTCCGGAAAGTTGGTTTTGGTCCCAAATGGGCGCCATTAAATGAATTTTTTTTCACACTTATGAAACATAGACGATATTAATGTTCCCTTTGAAAATCTTAACGCTTTTTTGTTAACAGTAAAAATCTTCTATTGTCCAACTAAGTGAGGTTGATGTAAGTAGATAATTTGCTTTGTGGAAAAGGTCTAGTTTATCAGTGGAGTAGGCTTTCATTCTTTAATTTAAAATAAATTAAGCGCCTAGTAACAGATTTTTTTATCACACCTATCTAGGATGCTGATGCAGAGAGCAGTATCTAGGATACCCAGATACCTACTCAATTATTTTAAGCCGAAACATGTTATTTATTTATTAAGGCACTAAGTCCTAATATACCAATCACAAATAGGTACATGCAATTAATATACTCGTAGTTCATCACATTTTAAAAATTGATTATTTTGAAATTTTGTTTAAAAAATATCTTGGTCTATTTACACAAGAACGTTGAGTCTAGCCGTCAGCTATTTGTTATTTAATTTCTAGGAATATTAAAACGGATATTCAAAGGTGTTATAAGGAAATGAAATTTACGTAGTTTAGTGCAGGTCTACAATTATTCTACAGAATTAATTAAACTCAAATGTCAAATTAATTCCGAAAATCTGAGATTCAGCCCGTAGCCTAATTCAAATTGAAGTGCCATTTTGGACATCAGAATTGGTCGTGTCTCTCAATTTTAAATAAAATAGCAAAATCAAAAATCAAAATATTTTATTTCACATAGACCTACATGGGCACTTATGAAACGTCAGATTCTAGGTGCACGGTTCCAATTGGTCGTTTCCCATGGAGAAGAGCCGGCAAGAAACTCAATGGTTACTCTTTTAAAAATATGTATTTTACAATGTTTTCCAATTACAGTGATTAACAGGTATGGGAGGACAGTGTAGGCCTGTCAACAGGTACCATATGTTAAACAAATAGACAATTGTCTATAATTTATAATCCACAGGGCCTACGACGTTCTCACATTTACAAAATATAAAATAATATAATAAAGTAAAATAAAAAAATAATTAAAAATTGTAGGTATATAATGTCAAAATTTTAGGTATATAGCATATTAACAACTCACAACGCTTTGTAGAGAACTTTTATCTTCGTAATGTAAACATCAAATATTTTACAAAACATCCACATTGTTTCTGCTATTTAAAAAAAAAGATTTCCATAGTTCCGAGTTCTTCAATAACTGAGCATGTTCATGAATCAAAAATATGTAGGCAATGTCAAGTTTCATAAAACTCTAAACAGCTTTGCATTACAATAAATTGTAAACAATCTGTGACATCATAAATATATGACTACATTATATCAATTATATTGTTACAGACAAAGACTCAAAAAATTGTGCGCAATCCCTTGTTCATATTATTTAGCACAAAGTAAGGTTCACAAGTATCAACGCAATGTTTCTATGAAAAATATCTTGACAATTTGAAATGTCTCGAAGTTTTAAACATATATTCTTCGGGGACTCATTTTTGTGGGTGGGAAATAATCAAATGATTTCTTCCACTCTGGGTTGCGGGAAGGCGTGTCAGACTTTTACTGACTAAAACCCACCCGTGTTCCTTCAGTTGCCCGTGCCAGGGCCACGGTATCTCTTTCGAACAACCCGCGACCCTGGCAGGTATCGGCCCTATCGGACCCCGTCATTGACATGAGCAGTGGTGGCCCAGTGGTAACGGTCCCGACTTACGAGTTGTAGGTCGTGAGTTCGAACCCAAGCAGGCGCTTTACTTTGTGTAAATTATTTAATCACCACTGCTCTCAAAACGGTGAAGGAAAACATCGTGAGGAAACCGGCATGTCCTAGAACCAAAAATTCGAAGACATGTGACATCTACCAACCCGCACTGAGCCCGCGTGGTGGATTACGGCTCACTACCTCTCATAGAGAGGAGGCCTGTGTCCCAGCAGTGGGAACGTTATAGGCTGATTATGTTCTGTTATGTATGGACCCCGTCATTTAGTGCTGTCATCTCTTTGAGGCACGCGTGGAACACGACGCGCGGTCGACCCAGGCCTGGTCCTTACCGGACGGCGAGCTACCCATTGCTCGCCGTCCGCCAGCCTACGGTGGCCGGGAATCTGTTGGCGATTCCCGACGCCCAGGGCTTCTCCTGCGGCGACTAGGGGCACGAGGGCGTAAGGTTATCTCCCTCACGCGCTCCGCCTCATCCTTAGCAAGCATTAATACTACGCAGAAGGAGGTGACGGCATCCTATTCGCTCTCGCTCCGTACCATGACCTGGACCAGGGCCGAATGCGAAAGATCGCAAACGCCGATCGCCTCCGCGAGGACACGGTGGTGCTCCGCCCAAGCTGGGCAGACCACCGTATGCTCCGCCGTGTCTTCCAGGCGATCCACACAATAGTGATACCCGGGCGTTTCCTCCACCTTATACGGAACAGGAACCTCCCGAAACAACCATGTCCGGTTAGGACCTGTGTCAGGCGGAAGGTGCGGAAGCCGTGGCGCCGCTCCAAACACTCCTCAAAGAGTGGACTTCGAATTCGCGACAATCCGGCAAGGAGGCTCCTCACAGGAGACCCTGCGGTATCCCCGGACCAGCCGAATTGCTATAACCCTTAAGGACGCAATCAACCGGCGGGCTGGTCAGCACCTCGTCATCGGTGTCCCTCAGATTTCCCCATGCGTTGACCCTAAGATTTCCTAAAACTTAATAAATCTAATAATACAACTCGCTCTTAGAAATTGTATTTAGAATATTTGTGTGCCGTTGACGGCAAGATAAAGCGTTTATATTAATATTGACATTTGAACTTTTTACTTACCTGTGTTCTACAAAAAAAAAATTGAATTTGTACGTTTTCAGATTGGTGCAGTCCTGTTACGAACGGCAAACGGCAAACAAAGATAAATTAAATGGTAAAGACCATTTAGTTGAATATTCAAAGCTGTATAGATATTTAGGAATCATAGCTTTCACTAAAGATATTGAATTCTATAGTAATTAGATATTTATATTCCGAAGAGTAGTCAGACTTTTTTGACTTCACTACCGTAACATACAGGCTATGATCAGTTTATACGATAACATTTTATTGATGTCTAAGTTTGTATAGAACATTATGATAATTTTAACGCTTACAATGTTTTGAAACGTTGTCACTGCCAATATATTAGTAAACTCGACTGTACCAGCTTTTGCTCGCAGCTTCGCCAGCGTGTAAGGTCGGATATAATCAGACAGGAATGTACTACCAGGATAAAAAGTATCCATTGTCTTAAGGTCCCAGGTCATGGTTTACTTGTGTGCCAAATTTTATGGAAATCCGTTAAGCCGTCTGTCCAACTGGCAGACGGACAGACAGAGTTACTACATACATGAATCTGTTTAAATGACACAAGCTGTTTTGATTATAATTTCTAGCTATTAAGTATAGATTTGACCTGTAGATGAAATTAAATTCCTAGGAATTGGATCGAAATTTCAGTTTCCACTGATACAATCCTAAGTCCTCACTTTGTCAAGATTACACAATGTCATATCCTAGATTTTCATTACTACTAAATATTTCAAAACCTCGGTTTAAGTAACCATACAATAAATAGAGCCTAAAATATTATTCTAGATCCAAAATCATTGATACGAGGTACAACCACAAATTAAAACAACAATACTGGTGATCTTCTTCAGAAAGGTCAGGTGCGTAGTACTCGTAACTGGCGTGCGTGTATGACCAGACGTATGAACGTAAACGAAACATAAGGTGCATGTAAGGATTGTAGCAGGCCAGGTTCTGTAGTTTCTGCCTACCCCTATGAGAATAAGAAGTGAGTTCATGTATATGTTATGTATGTCACAAATGCAAACAAGTTAATAAAAAGCTTGTGCAGTATTTTATCTCACGAAGCGACACGCGCTTTACTTGTGGTTACCAAAAATAATATACGTATAAACACGTTGTGAATGTGTGTGTAAGCGCAGGAGCTCTCGGAACTTTCCCAGATAATGCCGAAGTCGGAAGTATGTGTCTGTGTGTGTTTGTGTGTGTGTTACGTGGTGACGCTACTCGTCTTCACACACACATTCACAGCGTGTTTTAGACACATTGGTTTCTCATTTAAAGCTCGCGTCGCTTCGTGAGAATACAATTCTTAAATAATAAGTACGTGGATTGTATTAAAAAAGACGGAACTCAGCGTCTTTTCCATATCCGTATCACGCTTGTATCTCCAACTTTATATTCATGAAGACGTTTGCCCAATGCCTTAAGTATTTTCAGGCAATAAACACACGGTATACTTAGGTTTACTGTGCTTCTGTCCGCATGGTAATAGTTATCCGTCCTTGCTATGCATACTCGATGTTCCTTGTCACTTCACTAGCGTGCCACGAATAAGTTTACCATTTCCAAATTTGAAAAGTGCTGTCAGCACTTTTCAAATTTGGAAATGGTAAACTTTAAGCCGGACATTTGCAAAAAATAGAGAACATACATGTAAGGAATAAATGAGTAGGAAACTTTTTTTTTGTGTATTCGAACGGGAGGCCTTATTTTATTTGATTTAGGAATAGTTGGAAAACTAGTTTTTTTGGGCATGATGATGATGAGCTAAGTTGGTGGTGTCCATTGTGCTTACTGTTTTATATTTAAATAAAATACAATTCAAAGTTGAATGCTAAATTTGATATGCCATACCATTCCCACATACACACACATTTAGGTTCAACGTCCGGGGCCCCAAAAAGAACAAGCCAAACAAAACATGTCCAGACAAATCTGGACGAATGGTAACCCTAGCCATGAGTCAACGAGATAGATCGCGTTCTTTGCATGCGTTGAATTTATGTTTCTTCTTTGATTTATCGTTTCTGGGATTCTTTTGGTTTCAGCATGATGTAAAAGGTATAAAACTGCAAAATGTCGATGTTGCGAACTTTTATCTTTAACTTCACCCAAATAATTACTGCAACTTTGACTTTATTAGTTGAAATTAAACTTTAGAATAGTTAAATGAATTTCTTGAAACAATTACTCATCAACAGTTAATTTCATAACTAAAGCTGGCTTCATAATTTTGAAATCCATGAAGCTTTTTGATAATTAAGAACCATTTCTTGCTTGTAAATAAAGGTATTTCAATTAGGTATTATGAACGTAATATATTTATATTAATTATTAATATTATGCTATTCCTTTGTCAATTAAGTAGATATTATAAATGCTCATCTCTGACTGCATTATTATGTCTATGCAAGTATTTCAGAGACTCAACAAGAAAGTTTTGTAAAGTACCTCAGTTTGGCCATTAAATAGTAATCGTTGGCAAGTTTACTGCCTATTAACGAGAACATCTGTTCACATCGATTCTCCGCTAGTCGTCACTCCTACGCACCAGACGAAAATTCTTGTAATTTTTTTATTTATAGATATTTTCTTTCACACTGTTGTTATTTGATTCAGGTATTTTACGTAAGTCTACACCTAGAATTTATCTATTTCCATGAATTTACTTTGATCAAGGAGTAATTTTCTACCATTTTATATAATTCTTTTTCTGCGAGTATTAATTTATTTGTAGATCAGGATCCTCGTTGGTCTAGTGGTCGCAATCGCTACTGCTGAGCATGAGGTCCCGGGTTCGATTCCCAGGTCGGGCAACGTGTTATTGGGTTTTTCTATCTAGAATTTTTCAGTAGCATCCCGGAGTCTGGATTTGTGCCCGGTTGATGGCAATAGGCTCGCCCCCTATTACATGGGACTTAACCATAACTGGCGAAATGTGGGTGTGCTATAGGTACACCTCTGCCCAACCCTTCGGGGAAACAAGGCGTGATGTTATGATTATGTTATGTATCAGGACTAGAAACAGATTGTGCCAAAGAGTGATTTACACAATATCTGTCACCAAACGTTGTGGCTTTGGCAACCAAACTTGAAACACGGCTTTGGATCTAACGTTGTTTTTTTTTCTCTCGTGTGACTGACGAACCTTTCACTCGGTTTCTGAATTGAGAATTTGTAAACTTGAGAACTTTTTAAACACTTTATTCTCATCTTAAAACGTAAGAACTTTAGAATTATGCGGGCTAAGTACATTTTTTTTTTAATTTATTTTCGGAAAGTAAGTGTTTGTAAAAGTCAGTTTTCCAACATCAAAGGTTGATGCACTTCATGTGTGTAGGTGGTCTTACCGTGGTCTGAGTCTAGTCTGAATAGATAATGAAAATACGCAGACAAAGCAGTCCTTAGTCTAGGTAAAAACGTTTTGTTTACGACCGCGAAGATGTTATTGTACGAAAATCAGAATTGTATGTAAGAGTCTGGGACTGTCTTGAAAATGTGGGTGTCTCCTTTGTTTTCATTGTTTTTAATACAAGGTGGGTAGATGTTGTTTTCAATAGGATATTGACATTGTTACCGGGAGATATACTAATTGTTGTTTTCTTACTTGCGTGTGTCAATAAAAACGTTACAGATATTTACTTCTTAAGTATTTAAGTAAATATGTATAACGTTTTTATTGAAACATGTTACTGTATTGCCCTTCAAACGATCGCCTATTAGAAGTTGTTTGCTTATAAGTGCCTAACGGTTTTCATGATAATATTTATTTTCGTTTCGAGTGTATTTTTCTCTGTTTTTGATCGCTGGTTCATATGTCATTTATCGGGCAGTAATTTACAGGAACGGGATTGGAAGCTCATTTCATTAATAATTTTTACTTAACAAGGTACCTATCTCATTTTAAATTACCAGTTCTAAATCGCTACCTGTAGTTAACGGCCAAGTTATACAGAACAAAATAAATTGACAATAACGGTCTTTAAGCTCTGTCTGTGACCGGTTAAGGCGCTACCTGAGTAAAACCTTGCGACAGTGTGTTATTCAGGGGGGCTATTAACTCAATAATTATTAGTAATAAAGTTCATCCAAAAGCGCATTATTAATGTTAATATTTTATCATCACATTGTTAATTCTGATTTGTTTTTGTGTTAATCTCCTTGTAAAAATGTGTATTCAATTATTGATTGTATGCATCTGTTGCTAAAGGTGACGTTCTAGTAATTTACTATTATACAAAACGTTTTATTTTATTTAAAAATATCGCTGATTTTTATTAAAGTAATTCCAAAACAAAAAGTGAGTTCTATGATAAAGGAGCGTTTGGTGCTTCTTCTTCTCCGTCACTCAGTCTCTTTCTGTCCTGCTCACTGCTCACGCTCTTTTATAATATAATTCACATTTTTTTTCTAATTAGGTTTTGCTCGGGGTGGTGCCTTAAAAGACAAGAAGAGCTTTCTATTTGCTAGACTATGTTATACAGAGTAGAGAGAAATGAGTAGATAATATGGTGTACATAGTAACAGTTGCAATTAGGCTAAGGAAAATTTTGCCACGATTGTACAAGTTGTGAGGAGATGTTTATTCAATCATGAATTGTTAAGCGCCGTCATTTACATTGTTCCAAGCTATGATGTCACTACATATTATATTTTGTTATATTCCCCGCCGCGTCTGTCCCGAACGAATTTTCATACGGTTATCAACAATGGACGGAGTGAGTCATGAGTAAGGTTTAGGTATATGAATCATTAAGGGTTTTGTATAAATTAGCTGAATCATCACGATGAGTGTTGAAGATGTCGGAAAAAAGCATGCCGACTAGGAGCTTTACTGGTGTGCGCCGCGTAAGACTTTAGAGTTAAATGAAAACCCAGGTAAAATCCCGGTAGACCAGGTAGTACGTTCCCGCGGGATATTTTCTGACATCCACGCGTGGAGAAGACGTGGGTTAGTTTAACATATAAACTTAACAAGAACGCATCGTTTCCCGCGCCCGTCGTGGGCCGCGTCGTGTCGTAGTTTGAACGACACTTAAATATCTGAACCGATTTGAATCAAAGTCAAAGTCACCCATATATATACCAATCCCTGGATGTACGCAACATGGGAAACTTTATATCCGGTCATAACCGGACAAAAAGTTTGTATTAGAAAGGTGTGCTTATATTTAAGGGTTGGGTATAGTGTGCATGAAACTGTACAACTTTGTCATGCCATTAAACATACCGTTGTCAGTACCTACCTGACGTAGGTATTCAACCTTTTCTAACAATACGAGAACCCGTGTCGATGGTATTCAACATTGACAAACATGACCATACTTTCATCCCCTATTTAATCGCCTTAGGCGGTGAATTTTCAAAAATCCTTCCTTATTGCCGCTTTTCGATAAGAATGGAACCCTTGTACAAAATTTCATATTTCCAGATTCAGTTTAGGCTATGCGTTGTCTCTCAGTGAATGAATTGAAAGATTTTTACCGTTGTCAGGATCTACATGACGAACGTATTTAGGTTACCTTTTCTAAAAATAAGAAAAACTACATCCAAAATATATTTATTTCAATATATTAATTTTATAAGAAGAACGACAGCCGAAATTTTTAATTACGGATAGGTACGCAAACACACCCAAGGGTAGGAATGTAATTTTTTAACAGTTGAAAAACGCAAACCAAACATTAAACTTTAATTAAAATCAATCTGTTAGGACATTTCACTTATGTTATGTTGTCACGATAGACTTGTTATAATTTTGTGTAGCACTATTTAAACTACGAATTATGAATAGATTTAACATGCATGCCCATTACGTACCCATGTTTTTTTTTCTACTCCGAAGTTAATGAAACGAAGATAAACTTCTACGAAGGTCTTTAAAATCACGAAAATGAAAGGATCCTCTTTGGTCAGGGAAATTTTCAAAATCAGTCAGAAAACATAGGAAGACAAAACGGCTAAATACATGTGGATACCGAAAGCTACAAATAACGACAAAAATCTGAAAGACTACTACACAAATAAAAGTCACCAGATTTTAAAAATTGCAACAGATTTCAATTAAAACATGTACACTGATGCAAATGAAGCCACACGCAAGACAACAGAAACAAATTAAACTAACCTAGAACCAATCCCTTATATAATGCAAAGTGACATTAGAAAAGCTATTGAAAAACACAACGCAGAAAAAGCACATGGGATGATAAAATAACTAACGAATTACTCAAAAACCTCATGAATGATACAAATAGCACAATTCACGAACATATGCAACTTATTGTCAAAGTCAATGTCTAAGTATTTATTAGTGTGAGAGGCTGACTAGACCGTTACCAAGGGCCTTCAGAACAAGCGGCAGTAGTCTCTGATTATTCAAAAATCGATCAAATTCACGTCGTCATTTTTTTTCAGAAATGTCACGAATATGAACACCCGTTCTATTTGGCGTTCGGCCAGCAAGGAAGGAAATGATCTTCTGCCATCGCTTACAAGCCGTCAAGCAACATTGAGTTATGCGTTTCTAACTTTTCGATCTTGTTTACTTAGCATTTTTTTCTAAGTCAACGAGGTTCTTCTTTTTTTCTCAATTAAAATTGCAACGAACACGAACGCCCGTTTCAGAAAAAAAGAAAGCCATACAACACCCGCATTATTTCATGTCTCACGTATGTATGCCTGCCAGAACGGACCATTATCACAAAAAGAAATAACACAGGCTGTGTGTATGTCAAATGAGAATGGAGAGGAGCGTGATGCATCTGAGATTGCTAGACAAATGAAAAGCTACAGAAATTAGAACATAACCACAGTAGCAAACTTTGGAGTAAAAACAAGGATACTATAATGGAAATAGACAGGTCATAATGATGACAGCTAAGGCGGAAAAATAAACCATAAAGGTCGCTAAATCTTAACCAAGAAACGAAAAAAAGACGACAGATAAAAAGTGGGAGGATAATCTGCCAAAATATGGCGATAAACAGTTCTGTGAAATAGACGAGGCCTTTGTGGCATGACAGTCTGACCTGGTGGCTGATAATAACTTATTTGCTAATATAGGGTTAACAAGCAGAAATTACCAACCCGCCTGGGTACGCGTGGTGGATTACGGCCCACTCCCTCTCACAGAGAGGAGGCCTGTGTCCCAGCAGTGGGAACATTTTAGGCTGATTATGTTAAGTAGAAATTTTAATTTGTTTTATTATATAGGTAAATGAAGTCAAGAGCCATTTACAATCTACGTCGCCGAGAATCTGTTAAGGAACTATTCATATACATACATACATAATCAGGAACTATTTAAGAAGATTAATATAGTTACAGTACCTGGCCTGTTCATTTGTGAAAATATTATGTATGCAAGAAAAAATCTGCATACTTTTAATAAAATAAGTGATAGACATAATTTTAACACTAGAAATACAGATAAAATAGATTAACCAATTTTCAGACTATCTAAAGTATACAGTATCTTTTATGGGGTACTATGTTAAACGTTTTAACAAATACCTTGTGATATATTGCAATTCAATGAAAGAAAGTTTAAAACTCATGTTAAAAGTACACTTTGTAAACAAGCAGATTACTAATTAGGGGATTATATCCTAGATAAGAATGCTTGGAAACATGCTGGTCCTGCCCCATAGCACAATCTAGAGGCTAGACAAACTCATACTGGTTGCATTGAATTCTATAATTTGTTATTTTTACTTTACTTACACACTGACTTATTCCTAGTCAATATTTTAGGAAAATCATATTCTTTTGTAATGTTTGTAAATATGTGAGCACCATGTACCTATCACGTGATTGATTGATCAGTCTTTGCGTTATTTTGAATTATTTTTACATATTGTGGTATAGTATTTTCAATCTTGGTGCATCGTCTTCACATATCAAAATATAATTAATGTATACAAAATAAACTTACTTACAGGCAGACACAAAAAGCGACTTTTTTTTAAATTTATAATTATGTGCAGTACGTAGAGATCATGTTTCCTATTCTTATATGGTACATTCTATACTACATACTACTAAAAGTAGTAGGTGCAACATACTCATAAACTTTTTTCTACACAGACTAAGTATTTATTCAGTTCATTGACTCCTGAAAGTATTCTTTAGCTTATTAGGCATATTTCGGAAAATACCTACCCTACACAATGTTTTTCATCTCCAATATCGAACACTTGAACATAATTTTAATATTTACACAAATCACATAACATCACATCTGAAAGTCCCGAAAGGTTCGAGAGAGGTGTACCTACAGTACACCCACATTTCGTAAGTTATGTTTAAGCCCCGTGTAATTGGGGGCAAGCCTATTGCCAGTGTGACGGCGTATACACCTCCACAATCGAACTACGCATCACACTGACGTAACGCAAAATCCTGCATCACGCAAGCAGAAATAACCGCGCAACTACACTCGCGTGCAGCCTAATCGACTCAACCCCCAAGCGCGCGCTTGAAGACCAAGAAAACCGGCCATGTATGCGCATACATGGCCGGTTTTCTCAAATATGGAGAAGTTGATATTAAAAAAGCGTATATCATTTTAAAGCTTCATCTTTACAATGAACCTCAATCAAAATAATTGGTACGTTTTCTTTTTAATAATGAGGTTCCAATGAAAATACAGGAAAACATGCTATCCACGGTAGGCACGACTTGCGAGTTGCGAGCTCCTATAAAACCACCTGTAACTGAAATTGCCTTATCAGTCGCTTATCCAAAGTTGATCTGATAACATTTCCTCTTGTGACTCTTACTGTTTATCCAAAATTATGGATACTACACAAATCGTGTTGATCGTTGACCAATGGCGGCCTATCCTGTTCACTGACGAGTGCAGAATGTGTCTGCATGGCAGTGACAGTAGAGGTCGGGTATACAGACGTCCGGGTGAGGGTTTGGGCCAAGAATCCAGCTCCATCGGACATCGAGGAGCTCAAGGAGGCGCTGTTAGAGGAGTGGGAAGCGTTTCCTCAAGATGACATCAAAATATCGATTAGATCAATGAGGAATCGCTTACAAACTCTAATTAGGGCTAGGACAAATATTGATTTAATTTATTTTTTTGGTTTTTGTTACAATATCAACATCAATTAATTTTTTGCATTTAACATATCTCCTATACTTTTATTCAGACCCCAATATTAAAAAAAACTGAATCAGTTTTCATGATTACATTACAAGAAAAGCTTATATCATTTTAAAGCTCAGATTATAAGCTTTTAAATGATATAAGCTTTTTTAATATCAGTTTCGCCACATTTGAGAAAACCGGCTATGTATGCGCGCTTGGGGGTTGAGTCGATTAGGCTGCACGCGAGTGTAGCATATACATATAAAACGTCCCGATATCAATCGTCGGGCAATTGCCCACCAGACACGACACCCATCTGGCCGGAGCATCTTCCCTTTTCTGTAGAGTATGAGTGAAATTTACACCCTATTCTTCATACGTCTTTACCATCAACCCTGTTACAAATCCTGTTAGAAAAATCTAAACACTTTGCGAGACCTGGGAATCGAACCCAGGACCTCATGCTCAGCAGTAGCGTTTGTGACCACAAGGCGAACAAAACAGGTAGAATTTAATATTAACTATACTCATAAATAAAATGTTGTTCTAGTCGACATACCAACCTATATCAGTTGCTCTTATAATTTGGTAATCTAATATGTAGGATCAATCAAAACCTTGTTGTGTCATCGAAATGCAAACTACGATTACGACATAATCGCAAACAATATTGGTTTTCTCTTTACATAATAAATATGTTAACAATTCATTGATGTATAACTATATCACGAGTAAATATCAATCTGAAGGCCATCGAATATCGGTACAATACCGAATGTTAGACAAGCTTTAATTTTTCCTAGCAACAGGAATTCACACGGCGATTATGGGTTCGATATTTTACTGTATAATTTTGGGATTACATGGCAGACTCATACTGCATTTGATTTTAACCGTATGACAGTAGGATATTAACGTATCAACCCGAGTTTTTATTTATTTATTTAAACTTTTCGAACCCAAAGAGGTACAAAGGCGGACTTAATGCCTTAGGCATTCTCTACCAGTCAACCAAGGGTGGTGAAGAGATTAGATGGCAGGTGCTTTAATTGAAGCATAACTTTAAAAAATATATATATATAAATTGTGATGTGTGTTGTATAATAGATATTGTGTAACTTATAATACACATACATACATAATATTAAAAAAGTTTATACTTACAATACATATATATTTAAATTTAATGGTGAAAGGTGTTGAGCCGACTCTACGCTTTTTGTTATGAAAATAACAAAAAAAAAAAATAACAAAAAAAAAAAGTGTAAAATATCATACTGATCATCACGATCATCAGCTGTAACAGATAGTCAGAAGCCGAAAAGTCAACAGTTAGGGCATGGTAGGCCACGGGGTGTTACTCAGTAGGTAACTGGTTTCGCTAAGTCAGATAGACAGTTGCTCCATGTAAAAAACGCTGAATAGGTACCAATCTATTCAGCCTCATCCGTAGCCGACGAGCTGGACAAATGATGAAGCGATTATTAACGTTGGCAAACATTCCAATCACAAAGAAACAGGTAATTTCAAGGACCGATAGTAAAACGTTCATAAAAATTGATTTGAATGAATGTCTGATGAATATTAATAAAGCAAGCTGAATAACATTTTGATTAGGTACTCCACAGATTCTTGAACAGCATTTTCATTTCAGTCCGATTGCTCCGTTCGGTATTTTATTGGACATTTTATTATTGTTTTATACGATAGCTATTTCATTTGGTTGTAAGTTTGTGACACAAATTTAGGAGTATTCACACCGAGTGCTTTACAAATTTATTTGAAATAAAAAAGTTCTTTACAAAAAATACGAATACTATTTTGGCAGGCAAATTACCTTACTTTGTTACATAGTTGCTATCTGTGTTCAACAACATATTTTAAATATAATCCTACGCTGATATTTTTGTCAGTGACCTATTTGGTCACATCATCAGTCTGTTGACAAAATTTAAGGATCATTTAAAATGTAACAATCAATAAATTTTCATTAACCCGTAGGTACCGACTCAAAATACATTTACAAAGATTAACCCAAAATTCCTCGGTCGACCCTTATCCGTTTTCAATTAGTTCCTTAATTGTTATGCTTATTAAAATTCCAACACATTTTGTTATGTGTTGGAATTTTAATCAGTTCGTTGACTCTCAGTAGAAAATATTTAATATAATTTCAACTCTTCTACGAAGCCAGTTACTTGGAAATTTTTCGAGACAGTTAAATAAAGTGCTCTCAGAGCAAATGAATTTAACGACTGGAAGGACATTAATTGATGGAAGGACAAGTTAACGTTGTTCTAAATGTACATATATATTTAAAAAAAACATTTGTTACAATTTTATAAGTCTATGATTATATACCTTCGTGTTTAAAAAATAATCAAATCGGATTCGATGTTCTACCGCTTAAAACCGTAGTGGTCCTCAGTGTAAATAAATGGGAACATCGTGGTCGGGGGACCCGAATTGCTGTCGAGTCTACCATGAAGTACCTGGGATTGGTGCTGACAGCCGGTGAGACTTCGACCCTCCCCTCCCCCCCCCCCTTCCGGCTTTTGGCACCCTAGTTGATGCCAGTTGACCCGAGCACAGCCGGTAGGAGGTTGTATCTGGGGGTCGTGAGAGCTATGGCCCTGTACGGGGCCCCGGTGTGGGCCTCTGACCTGACGGCCGGCAGCATCGCGATGCTGCGAAAACCGCAGAGGGCGATGGACGTCAGGGCTATCAGGGGGTATCGCACGAATCCTACGAGGCAGCTTGTGCACTGGCCGGATCTCTGACATGGTACCTAAGGGAAGAGCCCTCGAGTCACTGTACCGGTGGCGCGAGGAGATGCGGGTGCGGGGCAGTGGACCGATGCAGCGAAAGATCGAGCTGCGTCGGTCGCAGCTCCGCGAAGTCTTAGAGGCGAGACAGGCTTTTGCGCCCTTCCGCCGGCCTCGCTACCCTCGGGGCGATCCGACCAGTGCTCGACGAATGGCTCGGGAGCATGGTTGCTTCGGAAAGTACTTGTGTCGCATAAATAGGGAGCCGGACGCTCGGTGTCATCACTGCGTCAACTGTCTGGAAGACACGGCGTGGCATACGCTGGCAGGGTGAGTCTCATGGGAGGTGCCGCACCGTGCCCTCGTATCAGAAGTCTTAGTCGACTTCTCGCTGCCGGCCGTCGCTCGTTCGATGGTTGGGAGCGGCGAATCGTGGGCTGCTATGTTTCACAGGAAGAGACTGCGGAAAGGTTAAGGGACGGCGAACTTGGGGACGTCCGACACCCCACATATAACTGGACCCAAGGCGGCGGCGTGTATGTTCCACGCGCGCCCCTATTGGACGTCTCGGGGGGAGTTTGATACCTCACTTCGACCCGCGGACAAGAGGAGGCCTGCAAAAAGCCGGGGATCGTGGAAGGTCACACAAGTTCCCATGATCCCCGGTGTAAGTGTCAGCAGGGAACACCGGGGGTGGTTTTTAGTCAGTAAGAGTCTCTCACTCCATAACAAAATAAAAAGGTTAGAACTGTGACGTCTGTGACCAACCGCACGACATCCATTTTGGTCAGTTGGCGGTGACGGTGGTCTGGTTGACAAAAATAACCGCAGTCATTATATTATTAGACCTTCAATAATACTTGTAGGAGCGCAATCTTAACGGTTAACTTAACCGAAATTCAATACCACTTGAAGAAAATTGATTGGTGAATTTAAATTCACGAGGTTCAAACTCATTAACTGTTACAGGCGAAATTGAACACTATTGACAAGTTGATTGGATTTTAGGGTAAAAATCCAATCTCATAAAATCAATATTTAAGTATGGTCAAGAGTGAAAGCACTAGAACAACGAGTCTAACTCGTAGGTCTAATGGTCGCAAGAAGCGCGACTGTCGAGCGTGAGGTCCTGAATTCGATTCCCAGGTCGGGCACTGTTTATTTACTTATTTATTTATTTATTTATGTACATACACACAGTAAATTACAAAGGGATACGACATAATTATATTTTGAGTACAAAGGTACTGTTTACTTCTTAAGAAATTTCTTACAGCAAACCTGCGAAATAAGAGGTGAAAAGGAATGTAGACAATACTGTGTGAAAATAAGCAAACATTTTTTGAATAGTGTTAAGTCTAAAACTAAAATAACGAAATTTTCATAGAAGCAGCCCGGAGTCTGGATTCATGCCCGGTAGAATGCAATAGGCTTACTGTGCACACCTGATCGCTAGTGTAGCCAGTGGTTTTAAGTGCATCGATCGGACCAAGCAAGGACTCGGAGAGTATTCATATGTGACTGCAGAGAGTACTGTCACTCATTAACATCGAAACTACACTCTTTGGGTTTAAAAAAAATGCAGGTTCAATTTTATGTCCGGAAAAATGGGTCCGTGGCTTAGGCCCCCAGTGGTCGAGGCACCTGTGGCCGACGCCCCCGATTCGATTAATTTAATATCTTTTTTTTTGTGCTTTTTCACTTAGTAGTAAATGACAAAAGTGTTTCACCACAATAACATAGTATTTTTCCTTGCTTAAAAAAAGTTATCTATCAAACATCACAGAGAATAGATCGCCACTTAACCTTATCCTGAAACACCTTTTTTTTCCTTTAAGCATATTTATTATGTACAAACAACGTACAATTTGAAAAAAAATACCACGATCACGTTTTAAGAACAAATCCGTCCATGAGTATGTGGCATTCCGTCCAAAAAAGTAATAATTTTACTAACTTAGTGAAAAGAGATGATTTTGCGTTTTAAGTAAAATTGTATGTTTTATTTTTTTCAATTTTAATTTTTATATTTTTTTGTGTTTTTACAGTTAATTATTTTTATACTTCCAACCAATTTCAAAACATTTCAAAAACCAATTTCAAATATAAAATAATTGTTACTCTACGTAGTACGTTTGTTTTTTAAGCTTGATTAATTTGTTTTGTTATTGCTATTGAAACTGACTGTTATAATTAGGTAAAATTATTCTCATTTGTTTAAGTTCTCACAGCTGATCATGTTTAATTATTATTGTTACAAAGACATCGTCATGCATCGTTGGTCTAGTGGTCGTAAGAGCTACTGCTGAGCCGGTCCTGGATTCGATTCCTAGGTCTGGTAAATTGTTATTGGGTTTTTCTATCTAGAATTTCTCAGTAGCAGCCTGGAGTCTGGATTTGTGCCCGGTTGATGGTAATAGGCTCGCCCCCTATTACATGGGACTTAAGCATAACTGGCGAAATGTGGGTGTACTATAGGTACACCTCTACCCAACCCTTCTGGGATAACAGGCGCGATGTTATGTTTTGTTACAAAGATATAACGAACATTTCACTATGTAAAAAGTTAGTTGCTCTGCAGTTATTTTTAAGACATAATTTCAAATCACTATCTTATATTATTAAATTTGAGTCTGATTATTTTAAGTTAAATTATTCTCTTTGATGATGAAAACTGTCATTTAAATGCATTTTTTTACAATATTACTTTTTGATATAAAAACTATTTTTATATCAATAAGAAATATTGTAAGAAATATGAAAAAGAACTTAGACTTTCATTTTTCAAAACATACCGATACCTTTAGGCTCAAATGGTGTAACCACCATTTTAGCAAAAAAGAGAAACTATTGCAGTCTTCAGCAACAACAGTCAGTCAGCAATACTTAGTTTTTTGTCCCCTTTCGATCGGTATATTTTAAATCTCGAAATTCGCAAAAAAGTGGTATTTACAACAAACAATTTTTGAATCGACAAACACGATATTTTATAAATTTGGGCCGTAAGTGAAAATTATATAATTTCTCGTTACAGCAAACGTCGTAATAGACTTATCAAATTGAAGACTTGGATGTATATCCCGTGATGTATCAAAATTGATGTTTACGTCTCTAGCCACTTTTGAATTCGTTTCGTACTTGACCTAAACAACCCAAGATTTTATCAAGATTGGTGGTTACGTCCCAAAGTACCTATTTTAAATTGTAACAAACTACCTTATAAATCCGATTAGAATATTTTGTAAAAGCAATCAACCCAAGGTTTTATAAAGACTGGTGGTTACGCCTAACTATTAGATAACAATTTGACTCATTCGTCTTATTAGAATATTTCGTAAAAGCAATCAACCCAAGGTTTTATAAAGACTTGTGGTTACGGCTAACTATTAGATTACAGTTTGACTAATACGCCCTATTACAATGTTTTGTAAAAGCAATCAACCCAAAGTTTTATAAAGACTGGTGGTTACGCCTAACTATTAAACAACAATTTGACTTATACGTCCGATTATATTTTTAACGAAAGCATCTTGTACTTGTAGTGAACAATGTTTTATGCTATTATGCGTCTAAATCACCTATGTGATAAGGTAAAATATCGTTTATCATAACTTTCTATTTTGGGTGACAGGTGGGTTGGGGTAGGTAATTGTTAACGATAGGCACACGACCTAGTGCGATGCATGTTTTTATGATTTGTGGTAAAGTAAGTCGGTGTATGTATTTAGAAAATGGATTCTAATACACAAAATAAGCTCAATTCCTTGTTGAGACGTCGTAATCAGGTGGCTTCATTAGTAGAATGTAATAGATGTAAATCATTGTTCGCAGTTACAAAAAGTACTACAACCGCGCCTTAACTCTATATGTTTTTTTTTAAATATCGAATGACATCGTTATTTCGACAGTGTTTTCGTTTGTATAAATTGAAAAGATGTGTGTGGATGAATGTTTTGAACGATGACAAAGATCTTAATGCTCTTATTGCTGTGATTAGACTTTTTCCAATTCATTTAAACAATTTCTGTTATTTTAATGTTAACAAAATTTGTTACAAAAATGGCGTAATTTTAATATAGCTGCTTGAGAAGATTGAATATACTTCGTGACTGCTATGTTGTGAATAGCACTGCACTTGTTATGAGCAGGTAACGTTCAAACTACACTCGCCATCAAATAATACGGGTCGATGACGAAAATCCCTGTAACTTAAAAATGTATGATGGTTCATGCATGAAACTAACTTTTTCATACAGAGAATTTTAATATAGTATGAAATAAAACCTAAAGTATGAAATCTAAAACATCAATTTATTGTTACAACCGTGCTACGAAATCGACACCTCACGGCAGTTGAAGTAACAAATCAACTTCATTAGAGCAATAAAACGAAAAAAAAAAAGTTTTTATTTTTATTTTAACACAACTTTTTTGTTCATATAACAATAAATAAATAAACAACACAAAAGGTGTCAGAATTTTGAGACAAAAAATTTAGAAGAATCTTGTTTAAGTAAATCTAGTAATAAAAACGTAAAAACGCTCCAGTACAAACAAGTAAGGTGGCAATTCATACTATATCAACTAACCATTTGTGATGTAAGTCATCTTCATCACTAACGATGTAAGAGAAACATTAATGTATAATATGCGGTGTAAGTGACAATCGTGATATTTGATACCATCGTTTATTGTATTATATGCTTTGAATTTTGCCGAGTAGGTAATTTTGCTTGTTACACTAGCGGACAAAGAATACGGGTCAGTATGCTAAACTGTTTATATTATTCGATTATTTTAAGATACTCGAAATAATTTACTTTTAAAACCAGCGAATCGCCGCGATCAATAATCGTTTTTTATTTGTTTAATGTTATAAGAACAAAAAAGTAATCTTAAAAAAAAAACCTTATTTTTTCGTTTTAATGCTCTAATGAAAAGTGTTGTTTTGGTGGATACGCCCTTTGAGCCTATAGGTATCGTACATCCATATATAAACTTTTGTATGTCATAAATTATGATTATGATTTAATATTATACTTAATATACTTCCAATCAATATACATTTATAATTTTTGTAAAACATTTTTGTATGCTTTGAATTAAATTGAGCCACGACCCGGAAAAATAATATTACGAAAAAGGTTTTATTGAAATATGAACATAAACCTTACCTCGTTGTTTCTGAACGATTCGCGCGCCCCTATTCATATAGTAGTGTGTTTCTCAACATGCACTGCTCTGACCGCGGTTAACCATAGTCTGAAACAAAAATCCAAAATTATTTTTATGACTGTTTTTCTTATTTTTTGCGCACTAGATCTTTAACGCACTGCCTATCGCCGAGATTTGAAAATCCAACAGTGTGTTTTTTCGACGCGCTGGTATGCACTGTTCGATTCTCAATGGTCGGTTCAACACCGAGAGTGCACATACACGCATATAAAAAAGTATATTGTTTCTCATACAATTGTTCTACAGCACAAAATTGAGACAGCCCCGGTATTTTCTAACGATACTTGTGATGGGGTTACCTTGCAACTTCATATGGGTTACAAGCTACAATGTTGAGAAATAATTAAACAGTCTTTTGTGCGAAGTCCGGGCCGGCCATGACTTGCACACACAAACGATGCAAGTTACTTCCATGTGGCATACAGTAAAGTTAAAGCAACCAATGTGCACTATTGCTCTATATGCATCCTAGAACCTAAACTTATTTTTTTTTTATTATTTGTTGAAGAGGCAATCAAAATACACACTGTGTAAAAATGTCAACTGTCTATCTATTACGGTTCAAGAGATAAAGCCCGCTGACAGATAGATGGACGAACGAACAGCGGAGGCTTATTAATAGGGTTCCATCAGCGAGTTTTTTGTTTCATTCATGTACAGCGATTTATACATGATAACTGGGGCGATTGACGAAGTTATAAAATATAATTTTATAAATCGCCCCAGTTATCATGTATAAATCGCTGTACATGAATGAAACAAAAAACTCGCTGAATGCACAACCTTTTTTGTTGGTTATAAAATTACGTTTTATTGCTTGCTTCGTGAGCCGTGATGTTGTCGCTATGTTATATTAAAGTGACTGTTCTGAAGTTTATTACCATAAGACGATCCAAACGGCCGCGTAGATCATGATTTTACTCGCTGCTGTATTATTAATATTATTTTGGTAAGACGAGAAATATTGCTACAGAAGACGTTAGTCGCTATGAGATTTGGCACAGTTGCTGAGAACTCTACTTTCTGAGCGAAGTGTCACTGGTTGGCGCCATTTGGATAGCCGTGACTATAACTAGAGTGCCCGCAAAATAAGCCTGCGCGCGGCCGAATTCGGAAATAATCGTTTGCCCCCATCTCGACGTTTTTATCAGTTGTCAAGAGAATGTGCTGTGTTCCGTTTTCCCAAAGAAAAAATCGCCTTAATTATGCAGAAAATGATTTTTTAATCTTTCAATTTTCAATTTCTTTTGTGCTAGCAGGGAATCTTGAAGGTCAAACACGCGCGCAGACCTATCTTGCGCGCACTATAACTTCAAGGGCGGTCACTGTCACATCTGGGGTCCGATTCTTAAGTCTTAGCAGCCTGGAATTTCAAACTTTGCGTGGTAAATGGCAATATACTTACTCCTAATTACATAGGACCTAGGCTTATGAATAAACATATATGCCAAGGAACTCATCATTTGTTTAAAATCCAAAAGTGTTTGCCTACTCGTTCACAAGCATGTCATTGCTGTGAACTTTAACCAATAAAAGGGTAAGCAGATATGTATATGGGCGCAAAACCATAATTTGATTTTAATTTTAAATTGTTTCGATTATTTACAACTCAAGCTGAATTCCATGTTATTTATTAAATTAAAACTTGTACTTCCGGTTAAGTCTCTCCTAAGTTTTTATTTTGATGTATTTACTGAATTGCGGTTTCCGGTTGAATTTATATTAAGTTTAATATTAGCTACTTCTTTTTGATGCGTTGCGAAAATATTGTGCGTTTCCGGTTTACTTTATTTTAAAATTCTATGTTGGTATTAAGAATTTATCTTGACAAATCCGTTTGAATTATAAAAAATGTAATCCTTTGAGTTAATATTATAAAGGATGTGTCTTGACACATCCGTTTTAATGATTTAAAATGTTAAGGAATTATTTTGACAAATCCGTTTGATTTATATAAATCCTAATTGGTGGTAAAAAATCGCGCTAATGTTTGGCGATCATTTTGTGTTTCTAAACTGTAGTAATGTGGATGGAACACATCCTTTGTACGCTGCTCGTGTAATAAACACCCTGAGTTGAAGTATGGTATTTCATTTGCACTCTCTTATACATTTTCCTGCCATTCACTATTACTGTGTATGTTGTGTGATATGTTGGTGAAAACCAATATGTCTGACTCCGCCAACAACGGCGATGATACGTACTACGGCGGCGTGGATGTAGCGAATTTTTGGGCCAAAAAAGAAAAAATAACTTGCTACCGAAACGATAAAGAAAACATATATGATAGCGCTGATAAATTAAAACAGTACACAGTACACAGCACACAGACACAGAACAGTACACAGAACAGTACACAGACTAAAACAAAAATCATAACGGCTGATGAAGTAACGGAAACACAAATAAGTACAGTAAAATATAAATAAGTCATTTTGCATTACATTACAAAATCGTATTAAATCAAATATTGTTAATTTTAAGGTTTGTTTTTATTAAAGTATCAACTCTAAAAAGGGAATTGGAACATTGTTACTGTTAGTTCGTTTAAATAAAATGATTGTTACCTAACCTAACTAAATTTACAAATTTAAAGTATTCAAAAAGTGTTATTATTTACAATTCAAATAGTGCTGTTATTGTTGTTGTATTATTTTTACCAAATTCTTTTTTTTTTTTTTTGTAAAACAAATGTCAACGGTAGTCGTTGCTGTGTGACTTTGACAGTTGTTTTTAAACGTATAAATTGGCTAGCTCTAGTCGCAGAGCGCGAAGTATTAAATTGTATTATGAACTGTGTGCATCTCCTTGTAAAATTAAGTTGTGTGAATCATTGTTTGTTGTGATTGATAAAAGTGTTTAAAAGATGTTTAATCGTTGCATTTAAGACCCCCAAGCCCTCCCGCTCTTAAATATATGGACCACAGTAAAAAATCCTATTATTTATTATTTACGCTTCCAATTCAAACTTTTCAGATAAAATTCCAATTACTGGTCGTAGCTTTAATTTCCGGCCAGAAATCCAAATGATTTATTTCAGGGAGAATAAAAGTTTCAAAGCCATAATCGGATTCCGTTGCTGTATGTACATACTTAGGTAGATGATATAATAGATATTGGTGGCTGGTTGTACACACACGTCAACACTGACGACCGTGCCTACACACGGCGGTTAACCGTAGTTTTTCACGGCAAAAATACGTGTGTGTAGAACAGGCCTAATGCCCGGTGAAACTTGATTACAAAGTTATTAATTCTTCAAAGTTTTCTTATAAAAAAAACCACGCCCGAACAAGTACGAAACAAGTAAATATTTCAGACTGAAATAAAGACATCAGTACAAAAATGGTCAACGTACCCACATTCATACATTCATTCATACATACATATAACAATACATACCGATCAAAATCAAGACCCTCCTTTTTGATTTGCCGTAGTCGGGTAAAAATATCTTCTTTGGCTGATATAACGTGAACGAAGTTAATCAATTGGGTGTTTTTGCAAGAGCCAGATTCCACATTATGTTCTCGATGCTTTAAAAACTCCCATTCAAATACATTGTGTAATAAAAATGTACTATTGATTGTGCATTTTTTACCATATTATTTGTTTGAAAATCATCTCTTATTTTTGATAATATTTGAACTCTACCATCTATTTGCCTGCCTGCGCATCAAAACACTATATCATATCTTTCTGTGAGTAGGACAAAAGTCCCTGGTAAAACCGTGGATTTCAAGATTTTTTTGTAAAAGTTCACGACGGCGCTGCGTTAAAAAGGCTTAGTAAGAATGAGCAACACAATTCAAGCGGAACTGTGTTGCTCATCGTTTACACGTTATTATTTCGGGTTTGTTTTCTTAAAAGGTAAACAAACCCCTTAACTAAAAGAGATGAGTTAACGTTAGGCTGGGTCCCGGTTGTTAACAGACTTCGTAATTTCCTCAACATAATTGACATTGTGAGTTCTGGAGACAACAACAATAATTTAGGCTGGCGCATATTACAGCCGCATCAGGTATCAGGTCGCCGCGCATCGCATTCTTAAACAAAAAAGCGTATTGCGGCCCGCTTGTTACTGTCCCACTGCAGGGCAAAGAACTGTTCTCATACGGAGAAGGCACGAGCATTGATCACCACGCTTACTCAAGACGGGTTGGTGATTTCAGAATTAAGTACTTATAATAACTATAAGTTCAGATTTTATAACATAAAACATAACATCACGCCTTGTTTCCCCGAAGGGTTAGGCAGAGGTGTACCTATAGTACACCCACATTTCGCCAGTTATGTTTAAGTCCCATGTAATAGGGGGCGAGCCTATTGCCATCTACCGGGCACAAATCCAGACTTCGGGCTGCTACTGAGAAATTCCAGATAGAAAAACCCAATAACACGTTGCCCGACCTGGGAATCGAACTCAGGACCTCATGCTCAGCAGTAGCGATTGCGACCACTAGACCATCGAGGCAGTCAGTCAGTCAAGTTCAGATTTCGTCACTACGTTTTTCTTCACCGCCCGTAACGCCCAAGATACAATCAGAAAATATATGTGTAATGAAAATGCCATTCTAAAAATTCGTAATTATTTCTCACATCATTGCTTTCCTGGTACTTTCGTCAAAATAATAAGGAATTTCAAACTGAACGTTAAATGATCTGTTGAAATAATTGCAAAATTGCAGGAATTCTTTACATTGCTGGTGTGGCCAATTAACGCAATTTTCGGTACATAATCAATGTTTTCACAATGGTAGGTCATTAATAGTCCTGTGAACAATATCAAAATCTTATTGATTTCCGGGCGATCAGCCGATCTATCCTGTAAAATGTTCAAAGTGAGAGCTTAGGTGAAGTGGGCTTGAAGTGAGCTTTCACTCCGTCTGATGCTGCAAGGTATTGACATTATTGACAGCTCACTTCACCTATGTTTTCACGTTGAGACTTTTACAGAATAGCACTACTGTACCTATATTAACAAGCTGGGCCATTTACCACTAAACATTACAAGTCTACAATTTTACTAAGTTGTTAAATTGTAGAAAAAATTGCGTTACAGACATGTATGAGATATAAAGTTATGATATTGTAGACTTGTCACTACAATTTACATATTTGAAAGGCTTTTTCGTTAAAACTTTTTGGCTTTGAGTATGTGGTATATACACTTGGAAGATTTGAAATTTGTAAATTGTAATAGCTTTGTGGTAGCTCTGCTCTTCGCAACTTCCATTGAAAATATCAACAAACTTTAAGCCGTAACTTTTTAAATGGTCAAGAATGCGAGTTGTCACTTAACCATGGTTCCTACAAAGCTTTTCAAGTTGGATATCTAGAAAAAAGAAATCCCTACTTAGTTATAGGCTGTTACATTTTGACCAACTTATCTGTGCAATGGCCGTTTTTCGAACTAACATTTTGAATTTGACATAGTACGATTGGTTTTTGTTTAGCTTTTTGATTTCCGTTTACAACCAGCACCAATTAGTTAGATTGTGTGAGGAATGATATGAACGACAAGGGAATGAATGATAGCGTGACAGCTGACAGGAAAGGAATGGAAGAAAAAAAGTGTTGCACAGACCCGAAGCTGCGAAGTAAGGCAGGGAAGTAACAAAGGTAGGAAGATTATGAACAACTCGTAATAACGAGTGAGTTTCGGCGCTCACGATAAATCTAAGTAAACTCTGATTTTTAATTTGCTAGACCTAAATGACAGCTTCTCATATAGCTCGTGCAAGTTCCTGTTAACCACTACATACATTGGTACATTCTCAACTAAACATTCAACCCATTGCAGTTTTGTCCATCATTGAACTCAAAACGTATCGTTTCAAGTTATTTGATAGCAGCTGTCATTTTGGTCGGAAAAAAAAACAGAGCATTTCTCGTACTTTTATGAAAGTTTGCAATTTAATCTCAGACTCAATCTGTCAAAACTAACTCTAACTTTCCTAAACTTGTAACAAGGTTTTTAAGTTTGATTGTCGCCGAGGTGAAACTGCGATTAGATTTTGAACGTTTCTAATTACGGGAATAAAATTGGCCTACAGATAAGTAATCCTACGTAACAATGGGACAAAAAAAAACGTTTCAAAGTAGGTACCTATTTCAAGTTTTTTCTAACCCAACAAGAGTGACTTAATCAAAAATACTACATGAAGACTTATATAATACGAATAAGTATGGAAGAAAAAGAAAATGTTGCGTCGAACCCAAATAAATTAGTATAAAAGCAGGTGAATTATGATCATCAGTCGTGCCTCCAGACCCTTGCTCGAGCCAGCCCGCGCCGCTGAGCCTGTAGCTTTAAATTCGTCCCTAAATCACTCAAACCCTGATCCAGCTAGTCCCTTGTTGCCCTCTTCCAGCGACGCCCTGAGCCGAGGTCCGTACCCCACAGGGGGTGTCCTTAGCGTGTAGTCGCCTAGTTTTTTGTTAGTATTTAAGTTTAAGTCCTGGCTGGAGGCCTTAATTTATTAGGGCACCACAGGCAAGTCCGCTTAAGCAGACGACAACCTTCCAGGTTGACCTGCGAGATGCCATACAAAAAAAAACAAAAAAAACATCAGTCGTGAATATGATCTCTATAATATTGATGTCTAACAAAATGTAGTTGCTATCAAGAGATTTAGTTATATCTATATGAATTATTTCACAGGGAATATCAATTTATTGATGCATGCAATATGTTATCGTACAATGTTTTTAATATAGCAGATAACTTGATGTCATTGTTATAACAATAGATTGAAAAAGTGCGAGTCGGCCTCGCACACAAAGGGTTCCGTACCACAAAGCAAAAAACACAAACTGTAATTTATTTTTATTATTATATAGTTATGGCGGCAATAGAACACACTCAGACAAAAATTAAACTGGCTACCCATTACGGTTCATGAGACACAGCCCGCTGACAGACAGACGGACGGACGGACAGCGGAGGCTTAGCAATAGGTTCCGTACCCAAAGGGTGTCTACGGACCCCTGCTTCTTCTTCTTCGTGTCGGAACGGAACCCTAAAAGCACGTTTCTTGTATGGGGACTCCTTTAATTTCAAAACAATATTATTTTGTTTTCATTATTTGTTGTTTTTGCGGCAACAGAAAAACACACTCTGTGAAAATGTCATCTGTCTGCTTATAACGGTTCATGAGATACAGACAAACGGATAGCGGAGGCTTAATAATAGGGTTCCATTGACACCCTTTGGTTACGAAACCCTTAACAGAAGCCTACTGACCCTACTTATAAAGGAATACAGGGCTTTATGATGCTTTTTATCCACGTTTTTCAAGATAACAAGAAAATCTTAAAAATTGAAATAAAAACACACAATTTACCCCCACCCACTTATTAAATAGTTATTTATTCATCATAGTAATAACAACAATTGCGTTAGTCATCTAAAAACACGCATCCTAACAACTTAAGCTTTTATGTAAAATAGTAAAACAATAAAAAGTCAACAAGCATTTACTAAATCTTCAGATAGCATCTACGTAAGTACCTTACCACCCATTTTCTATTGCTTTTTACCCAACAAAATAAACGTAACGCATCATATTCCTATTATAACAATAATTTTACTATCTAACAATTTCAAATACTTTTTTCAAGTGTTCCAAACTTAAACATAGAAAAATAACACTCACCTTTACAAAATTAACGCACCGATAAAAAAAAAACACAGATAAAAAAAACAACTACGTAATTCCAAAAACAAATTCACTTGAACAGATCAGTGCCACCATTGTTTATAATATGTTCCTTCATATCGGAGCGTATCTAAAGCCAAGCGTCCTTATTTAGTGGCTTAGATACATTCGCTACGTACGCGTGTCGGCATCCAACTGAGATTCCTCGACAGTAGTCGTCAGTAACTTCACCGCAATTCTATGGTGATATTATTGATATTGAAACTAAGATGTTTTATTATTATTACGTATTTATCTTGGTATGTTCTACTTACATAATGTGTAATGTAAGATAGAATTGGAGTTTTTTTTTGTAATATTTTTGAATGTAAAGTGTGTGCGGTGATAAATTGGAGTGTCTTTGGATTGTTTGCAAAAGTTGTTGTTTGAGCCTTTTTTTGCTGGCTAATAATAATAGTATAAAATATTAGTATTATATTTGAATTTCCATCGTGACTTTCATTTCTCCCCATTCCTGTGGGATAATATAAAGAAGAATGCCCATTTTTTCCTGACTATGTATAGAAATGAAATAAATATTAAATTACAGCTAATTGAATTGTATATTAATTCCGCTAATAACATTTTTAAAAGAAACGCAGGGAAAAATATTTTTATTATTTCTTTGTACTTATTCTTCGTCAAGGGTAATCATATCAGACTGGTGGTAGCATGTTTAGAACGCATCTCGACTACCTTATTTTACGACGTTCCATTTTACATTCTGCTACTTGACTATATATCAAAGATTATGTTACGTTTTTTATAATCAGAAAGCATTTCTTTATTAGTCTTTGTATACTTTATACCGATTAATTAAAAATAACATAATAATTAAATTAAATACTCATGCAATATGTATTTGAGTTAATGCTCGACACTCACACAATCATCTAGAGTCTAAGCAGTGAAATAAGGACAGTTGGTTTCAAGGAATTCAAAAAGTAAAACAAACGTTTTAGACCATAGATTTGTATTAGTAGGTAAGTATTCCTATTTATTTTAAATTATTAGTTCTAGCACATTTATTTTTTAGATTTGTTTTATTTTCGTTTTATATTATTTAAGATGGGTTTACTCTTGGCTCTAGTCTAGGTCAGAGGTAACAGAGACAAAGTCTACGATCGAGTGAGCTTACGCAGAAGAAGCCTGTTCACTCAACTTTGAAGAGATTCGGGTAGAACGCGTTCGGGAACACAGACGCAGGTAGTGAGTTCCACTCTTTTGCCGTGCGCATTATGATGGCAACTAGGTATGGATGGTAATTACGTCGTTGACCAGTACGTCTGGATGTCAGATGGTAGAAGGTGGGATGAGGTCATGGAGTTCTTGCGCCCACTCACCGAAGACCGATCTATAGAAGACCGACAAGCAGGCAACCTTGAAGCGATAAACCAAGCTTTAAAGCTTTGCATCCACCAGTTTTACGTCGCCAATGAGCCTCTTAGCTCTGCGTTCCACTGAGTCGAGCGCGGCAAGTTGGTTATCCATATAGCTGATCCATCCCAAAGGTGGCTGTAAGTCCCCATGCAGGATCTGACTTGCGCTTTATAAAGAGTTAAAAGCTGTCGAGGCATAAAGTATCGCTTCACTCTACTTAGGATGCCCAGATTTTTGGCCGCAGTTTGGGCTTAACGTCCTAAAAAGTAACATCAATATTTTTGGACTTCGTAGCGTTTCAATCGTAAAATTACTATATAAGACATTATTTTCTAAACATACAGGTTGCCTTTCAACTATACCTTATAACTATACTCAAACTTTCAACATCAGGTTTTTAAATGTTTGGGAAGTGGGCATTGTTCTTTAGAGAGTATCATTATGTTTGTTTTATTTTGACTTCCACCCGAGGGTTACTAATGTTGCAATTCATTGAAATTAAATGGTAATTAGTACAATGCGTGTTCATTGTTCAAAACGACTTGTTAATTTAGATAACAAAATAAGATAAAAGTATATTTTGATGCGTGTTTAGTGATAGCGGAATTAAAAGTAAAAAAGACACATTTTATTTAAATCTTAAATAAAAATCGATAGATTAGTTTGGTTTTCAAAGTAATGGAAACACTATTTTCTTTCATTAATTACACGAAGCAAATATATGTTAGAAAAATGACGCATATTTTGATAGTGATTGGTCTGTTAAACACATAACATCACGCCTGAAGGGTTAGGCAGACGTATACCTACAGTAGGCTGCATTTCGCCAGTTATGTTTAAGCCACACGTAGTATATTGCCATCAACCGGGCATAAATCTAGACTCCGGGCTTCTACTGAGAAATTCAATATAACAAAACATAATTTGTAACGTGTTTGAACAACTTAATGAATCATGTACATGTTCAATTTAGGGTGAATAGACTGGGACCTTGATGGTAATCTTAACAACAGCCACAAATTGCTTTGTTGAATTCCACTTATGTTAATAGGATCATTCAAATTAATGACGAATATAACGCCTCTGGTTTTGTAGGGCTGTGAACGATTGCAGTTATCGAATCGACCTCCGTTTTAACAGTTTAGGCAAATTAAAAATCAGTTTTTATAAGTATCTCCCCGAACATTGAGTTTCCTAGCTCTGCGTTGTCTCACTGGGTGGATGAATTGAGGTTTATATTACTTATTTTTGTATTGCCTAGTTTTTTAATTAAATTATTAAGTTCTATTCAGTGCAACTTTATAATACATTCATTTATTTCCATTTTTTTTGTAAGTTACAACGTTTTGTGTGCTTGCAGAGTTTACGTATAAGGGCCGTAAGATCAATCGTAGCTTAAACCACCGAAGAGGGTTTAATCTCTGGTAATCGATTATTTCATAAGATCAATGGTATTTGATCGATTATTGGCAGTTTAAACCATCGATTAGTTTAAACTAGCCCGAAAGGACGGTTAAACTCTGTTGTATGGATTAAACTGACCGTGAACCGACACAATTTAACGTAACGCTCTTTCAAAATAGCTTCAAACATGCCCCAGCTTCAAACATTTCTACATTCTACATTTATCTATTCATTGAAGCTTCGTTTTGCAGTTAATATCCTGGAAAATTTTAAAAGTGATTCATATATTGTAATAATGATACAACATCACAGACGTCAATAAAACATCGAACACGTTGCTATAGAAACGAATGGTCGTTTCTATAGCAACGTGTTTTTGACTGTTTGTAATAATAAAACATCACAGACTCACAGACGTCAAATGTAAGTGTCAATGTCAAAAAGATCTATTTGTTGCCATTATTTTAATTAATGGATGAACGAACTTCGAATAAACTGGTCAATGTTGCCATGTGTAAAGGATTAATCGAAGTTTAACTAATCTGTTCATATTTTCCATTAGATCTTAGGACCGAAGTTTAAACCATCGATTATGTTTTATCGTAGATTCCGATATCCATAGTTTAAACTGCTTTTGATCTTACGGCCCTTAGTGATTGTTACACTTTATTCTGAATTTTTTGCTTCTGTTTTATTTGCTTATACCTGTATATACAATTGTTGGTGAACCAAACAAATAAATGATTTAGTAAGTAAGTATATTTACATCAGATATTTAGAGCAGGACAAATTATTGTATTACCTATTATAGTAAGGTCGTTAAAATATTTTTTTGTGTCATGATGACAAACGCACAGTTAAACCAAATAATTACATATTTGACACCTTATGTGTTAACAGTTCTCTTAATAGATCGCGCCTATATGACTAGATGTATGAACGTGGATAAAGCAAAAGAAGAACTTAGGTAAGGGTAGAAGTAGGAAGCGTTTTGTAGTTTCTGCCTACCCACATGGGAAAAGCAGTGAGTTTATGTACTGCCGTAACATACTTATGAACAGTTTATAAGATAACATTTTATTGATGTCTAAGTTTTTAGAGAACAATATGATCATTTTAACGCTAACAATATTTTTAAACATTGTCACTGCCAATATATTAGTGAACTCGACTGTACAAAGGCATTTATGCTAATGCCTAGAGGTACTACTCCATTCATCTATATATAACGTTCTAACATACTTTTCATACTTACAATAACTATTAAGTAACCAGATTTCTTCGCAATGTTTTTTCTTCACCGATGTCAGTAATGTCCAAAATAAAGTCGGAAAGTACATATGAATTGAAAAAAAAACGCACAACCTCGTGCATGAGAAGTAAGGCCTTAGCCACTGGACCATCACGACAATGTATATTATGTTCAAAAGCTTACTGTATTTAGACGTCAAAATGTCATACCAAATGTTTATCTAAATTGTCTTATATCTCGCCACCTATTGATTTATGTATGTCCATGCTGGACCAAGCTTGTATGGGAGCATTATCCATCTCGTTTCTATCAATATTTAATATGTAGGCAAGCTATTTATGCTCGTGACTTTACAAATATCTAGATATTATATTTCCAGTTTTACTGTCATTATTTCCTAGTTACTGCCTCGTTGGCCTAGTGGTCGCAAGGGCTTTTGCGATTGATTTTGCGTTCTGTTTACTTACAAAAACCAAGATGGCGGCAATTTTTTTAATAAATCCATCATGGATGTCGGTTTCGTGATCTTTGAGGGTACTATAGACGTTAATTAGGTCAACATTAACATCTAAGATGGTTGCTGCGGAAATTGACAAAATATTCATCATGGGTCGTTTTCATGGTTTTCGATGGTGCTAAAGCCGTTATTTAGGTCAAGATGAAAATTCAACATGGTTTCGTTTTCATTGGTTTCGAGGGTGCTAAAGCCGATAGTAAGGTTAACATGAAAATTCAAGATAACGGCTGCGCAAACTGTCAAATTTGTCATCATGGGTGTCCTTTTAATAGTTTTCACAGGGGGATAAAACCGATAGTGAGGTCGAAATGAAAATCCAAGATGGCAGCTCTAATTTATCATATCGGGCGTCGCTTTCATGGTTTTCGAGAAGGCTATTGGTGATAGTGAGGTCAAAATGAAAATCTTGCGGCTGCGAAAATATTCAAATTTTTCATGATGGGTGTCGTTTTAGGTTTACAGAATTTTATTTCTCATAAGAACAATAATAGTTCACGTAAAATGAGATAGGTACAAAGTGCTTATAAATAATTAATAACATTATGTTTTCCTCTGGGGTGTTGGTGTCGTTACAGGGTACTTATATGGTTTTTAAGTTTTTTTTTAAATATATTTATACTATCACATTTCTTTATATTCCTCCGGTAAATCATTGAACAGTTGTGCTCCCTCCACCAATATTGTTTTTTTGCCGTAATTAGTCTGTGCACGTGTTGTCTTTAGTTGAAACTTGTTTTTACTTCTTGTGCCGTATGTTATTGTTTTGTGTTGTATGTTGAAGTTGTAGTTTTCATTCATTTCGAGGCTGTTTATGCCAAAAGGAAGGTCAAAATGAAAACTCAAGATACTGCTCAAACTCAAGGCTGCGTAAATTCTGAAATTTGTCATCCTATATGTCCTTTTAATTCTTTTCAAGGGTGATCAAGCCGATATACGGTATATATATTTATATATATATATATATATATCAGTTCGAAATGAAAAATAATTCGCAGCCGTCTTTTGTGGATTTGCGCAAGTGTCTTTTGCGCAAAAGTCCGTTCACGCAAAAGCCCATTCGCGAAAATGTCTTTGGCGGAAGTGTGCAGGACACTTGAATAAATAATTTTAATTATCGGCACGGACTCTGGATTGCGCCTGGTTGATGGCAATAGGCTCACCACCTATATAACATAGGAATTAAAATAACCGGCAAAATTTTGGTTTACTATAGATACACCTCTGCCCACCCATCCCTTATCAAGGCGTGATGTTATGTTATTTTCTAGTTACTTTAAACTTAAAGCCAATCTTCATATCATAAAGTCTGAAAAAGAAACAAAGTAATAAATGGTTCGCATCTGCCAGTGAGCGATTCGGAACTGTCATGTGTCTCAATGCAAAGCTTTTTCCTTAATGAAGAAGCTTCTTTGTAATTCTTCCGTTTCATGAGTTTCAAATTATGTATAATAACGGTTTTGTATTTTAGACAATAGATCCAAGTTTTATTAAATATTTTATCAAAGCAGATTTGTGTAATCATTTTTATTTAGGTACTAATGAAAACAATTTGTATTCCTTCTTATGTATTAATTTTGAAAGAGATTAAATGAACAATTTCATGAATGAATGTCCGTCGTACTTAATTCACATGAAGATACGAAACGTTTTTCTCATTTGAGTTGAAGTGAAGCCTTAATTATTTTAGAACCGACCATTAATTTGGTGTAGGTTCATTATTTCGTGAAAAGTAAAACGGAATTTTCCTAAATTAATTGAAAAAGAATATTTTATGTACTTATAATATAATTAAATACAATATTTTGGTTTTATAATTTAAAATAATAATTCATTTGAATCTTGCAACCGTACGAAAACATGTAGAACTAGCTTCTGCCCGCGACTTAGTCCGCGTGATAACCTCACTGCCCTGCCCTGACCCTTTCCTAAGGGTCATAGCGTAATGTTAAATAGCCTATAGCACTTCTCAAGTATTTGGCTGCCAAATGCCAAAAAGAATGTTTCAAATCCGTCAGCTAGTTCCAGAGATTACCCTCTACTTAAACTTGTAAATAAATAAACAAATTATTATTCTTATAATATTGGTAAAGAAAAGCAAGACTTCACTAGTCCTCAACTAGCTAAGTCTTTTGTAGGCTTTTTAAATTTAGAACAGTAAATGGTTCGGGCTGGTATATGAACAGATATTTAGATTTTTACAAATATTGGTATTGAAAAGCAAGACTTCGTTAGTCCTCATCTATCAAAGTCTTTCGTAAGCTCTTTAAATTTAGGACAGTAAATGGTTCGGGTTGGTATATGGACAGGTATTTAGATTATTACAAATATTAGTATTGAAAAGCAAGACTTAGTTAGTCCTGAACTGGCAAAGTCTTTTGTTAGCTTTTTAAATTTAGGACAGTAAATGTTTCGGGCTGGTGTGTGAACAGGTATTTAGACTATTACAAATATTTGTATTGAAAAGCAAGACTTAGTTAGTCCTGAACTAGCAAAGTCTTTTGTAAGCTTTTTAAATTTAGGACAGTAAATGTTCGAAAGACGTTCACTGCTGGACATAGGCCTCGCAACAAGTAACGCCACTTCGACCGGTTCTGTGCTGTGCCGCATTCAGCGGATTCCTGCAGCCTTCACAAGGTCTTCCGTCCACCTTGTGGGGGGAGGCCTTCCAACGGTACGTCTTCTGGTACACGGTCGCCACTCCAGAACCCTGTTCACAGAGGGCCGATGCACGATGGTAGTATTAATATTAAACTCTTTTAATTAATACAAATCTAAAATCGACAACCCTTGGAGGAGAGGCCTTAGCCCTGCAGTGGGACAATTAAAGGCAGGTATTATTATATAGTACCTAATTAACTAACGAGTCAGAATTTGCGACGCATTTTGTAAATTCTCCTGAGAAGTAATTAATATTCGAAGAATGTCATAATGAAATCTCTAATGAAGAAATTGTTTGTCTACGAATTTACAGCAGAAAATTAAGAAAAATAGGTCAAGATTTAAGAACACAAAAACTTGGGCATAATTTCATAGAGATAGTTAACATGTTACATTACATAACGAAGGTAACATAACATATCATCAGCACGCGTAGCATAGACGGTTTTTGTCGCTGGAAGAATAGACAAAAAGACAGATTTCTTTTATACGTCTGTGATTTTGTCTATTCTTCTGTCGATAAAACTTGTCTCTTCGCGTGCTTATAAGACTTTCTCGAAACTTCTGAAGAAAGTACCTATACTTGCTTAGTTTAGTATCTGAGTTTATGTACCTACCTTATTGTTTACATAAGATAACCTATAGTACACCCATATTTCGCCTGTTATGTTGTCTAATGTTATACGGGATGACCGTTTTGCCGTCAATCGGGCAAATCCAGACTCCGGGCTGCTACTGAAAAATTCCTGACGAAAAAACCCAAGAATACTTTGCCTGACAAGGAAATCGAAACCAGGACCTCATTCTCAACAGTTACGCCTACGACCACTGAACCAATGAGACAGTCACTGCTGCTGTCTTTTTGTTATCGCTTACCGCAAATAGAGAAAAAAAATTGTTAAAAAAACGAGCAATTTTTCATCGCAGCTTTTAGCGGCACTGTCGTATTTAAGACGGGCATATTTTAAAAACAAAGTTGTTATGTCTTCATTGTTCAGCGTTGCTCATTTTCTAGCCGGCTCTTTGAAATTTTGTATTAAATGCACCAAACCTTACAATAACTTCTCACAATATCCTTCGTTTTCTAAATATTGGGGACTATTTATGACTATTTTTTGGCGTTTTCACAATTGTTTTTCATAAAGTTTTTAAAGATGAGGATTGTGTGGTGAAGGACACTAATCGACCCGTGCATGGATATTGTTATCTACAACAGTTACTATCATTAACATATGCCTATGTATGCATGTATCGAAGATAAGACTTTACATATAGCCATGAACACGTCTCCAAATAGGCTGCCACTGCGCATATTGTAGAAAAAAAAAAACATACTAACAAAACTAACACTAGGCACCGACTACAACCTACAGACGTGTCTTACAAATGACTTACAAATCAAAACGGTAAAGAACGAAGAAGCAGACTCCCTCAAAACCTACAAAAAGCGTACGCAAACGCCTAGCAAATAATCTGATGCACAAACTGCCAAACATAACATTCCAAAGATTTAAGAGAAAAGTGCCACAGGATCTTATATCGACTAAGATGCCATAATAAATAAATATACGGGCATACCAACGATTAGTAGCTGTATATCATAATGTAGTTTACTCTCTTATAAAAGTATCTGATGCACATTCTGTCAAAATGCTCGCCGCCGGCTGTCCACATGGACACCAGCGAGCCTTCCCCTCGCCCGACCTCGCCGTACTTAATCTCGAGCGACGACCAGAGCTCCTCCCCCTCTTCCGACGAAGGCGTCTTTAAGACGGTCGGCTCCAAAAAGAGGAGCCTCAAACCGAGTCCTGACACAAGGACAAAGAAGCCAGCTATCGAAGTCACCTCCGCTCCCGTGGCTCCATCCGCCACCGCCCCCTCTCAGGCCGCCTCGGCCTCAATCTCTTCCCTCAGCCACAGTGCTGCCAAGCCCGCTGCCCAGCCTTTTGCGGCAAAGAAAATCGCCCCCCCTCCCCCTGTGTACATCCAGGACAAGGGGAAGTGGACAGACGTGTCCAAATGGTGCACCGACCTGCGTATAGGCTACACCAGCGCGAAGTCTACCCAACAGGGTATTAAGGTAACCGTCCCGACGTCAAACGACTACAGAGAGCTCACGAAGACTCTCCGTCTTAGAGGTGTGTCCTTCCACACCTACGCCCTCCCCGAAGACCGTCAAGTCCGAGTCGTGATCCGTAGGATCCCGAAGGAGATACCCGCGGAAGATATAAAAGCCGACCTTCTGTCGCAAAACGTCCCCGTTGCGGAAGTCCACCGCATGCACCGCGCCCGAGGCAGGGTACCGTTCGATATGGTCCTCGTTGTCTGCCCTCCTACTGAGGGTCACCACCCCATTTTCAACGTCCGTTCCGTCTGCAACCTCACCGGCTTGCAGATCGAGAAGCCGTTTAAGACCGGTGTCATAGGGCAGTGTCACCGCTGCTAACTTTACGGACATTCGCAGATGCACTGCCACGCGAAACCCAGGTGCGTCAAGTGCCTGGGCGATCACGGCACTGCTGATTGCACTCGTCCTAAGGACCGCACCTTGTGCACAGAGCCGCCTAGCTGTGTGCTATGCGGCGACTCAGGCCACCCGGCCAATTATCGTGGGTGCCCCAAGGCCCCCAAAACATCATCTCCCAAGCTGACGAAGCGTGCAGACGCCCGCCAGCAAAGAGAAAGCCCCCGCTTCGCCCACGCGTGGCCTACCACACAGCATCAGGAGCGACTCAGTCCTCAGAGGCCCTCGCCCTGGAACTACTTCCACCATCAGCAGGCTTTTCCAGCCTTAGCTCCTAGACCCGTTCCTGCGGCCATCCCTCCACTTATGGACCCCCGCATCCGCGTCAACGCGCCTCCGGGCATTCCTGTGCCTCTAAACAAAGCCGCTCCGGCCGCGTCAGCTCCGCCCGCAGCCACCCGGGTGGTCGGTCAGAACCCGATGGACGCGTTTAATGTCATATCAAGTACATTCACGGCCTTCCTTACCCCTCGTGCCAGGAAAATGGCAAGTGAAATTGTTGCCGCTAGAAATGCCGGCAACATTTTCATGATTCAGAATATCTACAATGCGTACCCGGACATTACGCAAGCCCTGTTGTCCTTTAAGGCCCCGTGCACGAAATTAACTCAATTTGGTTAATTTTGATCACTATTTGTGAGAAAGGGAAACATAATTTTTACATTTTTTATTTGTTAGTATAAGAGTCGAGTTCTAATTCTTGAATGTGGCGGAAAGGGATTTTGCAAATAAGTTATATAATATTGGAAAATCACCTATACCCTCAACCCCTTTTCCGAAAAAGTAACGAGCGAGTGATGTTTGGTTTCTTTTTCCACAAAACTACAAAAGTTTCTGCACATTAAAAAATTATAAATAACATCATTAAAAGGTCTTCTTGGAGATGGCTGAATCACATTTTTAACTTTCGTACGTATAAAGCAGAAAAAATATATAAAATAACGTTATTTTTGGGAAACTTCTAAACAAATAAGTATTTTTTTCTATTCCTTATAAACACTTTACAGAAATTTTAAAAATTGCTTATTAATCTTAAGTTAACCATTTAATAGAATATAATTTTTATTTTATAAATAAACAAAAACTTCATTTAGTAAATAAACGGCAAAGTGAACCATATTATCGACCGCGCAAAACAGATCTCGTCAGTAACGACCGGGCCATCCCAGCGTGAGGACGTATCACTTTGCATCGCAGGCGCGCGCGTGTTCTACGTAAACATATTCCAGAAATTGTACGCCGACTACCATATATTGATCCGGTAAGTTTTTTTTTTGTACTTTGCTTGTTTATGAACAACATTTTAATGTTGCATGCCTAATCTTTAAATATAAAATACCGATGTGCGTGTGTTTGTAATTCTTCTCATCCTAAATTACTTGACAGATTTTAATTCTTTTTGGATCACCTGGATCGTTCTTCTTCGTTGGACTCGGGTGACGCTGTTGTCGCAGGACAACATCAGCATCAGTTTTTTTGGTTTACTAAATTTATAGTTTGACTTATCAATCGACTGAAAATTTTAGTGATTGAGCCCAACACTGCCTATATTTTACTGGTATTTATTTATAAATTTGTTGTAGATAATCAGTCGAAAGCAAGGAGCGCATTACCAGTGCATAACCAAAAAAAAAGACGAAACGTGGGATTGGACCGTATCAGACAAATTCTTTCAGAACGTAATTGTAATCATATTGCTACAGCTTCGTTTCAAGAACATGTAAGTTTTTATTTTAGATCAGCGCTAGAAGTGCATAAAGAAGTGCGTATTTATGAGTACATTTTTATTTAAAATGTTGTTTATTTCAGGAAATTGATGACAATGGAAGTTCTGAACAGGCAGTAATGACTGGTGATGTTGACGACTCATGTCAACTTAATCTAGACATGGTAATTACCACAAAAAACATATAATTAGATCCATGAATGTTTTTGATCGATTGGATAAGTATTTAAAACGGCCAAGAAATGCACTTCGCTTGGTTATGAAAAAATCCTAGTACTTTGTATTAAAATGGATATACAATAAAGAAAATTTTCATATACATTTTGTTACAGAATAAAGAAAATTTTCATCAAAATAGAGAAACAATATTAATGGATTTATATTCAGACGATGTCTTTGTTATTGAAACAAATAAGGTATTGTTTTGCTTTGAATTTATTATCTATTAAACATATTTATATTTACAACTAAATTTTTACAAGAAACAACATGAGTCAGAAACAATCTTGTTTCAGGAATCACCAGATTCATCTATACCTATTAAAGGGCGACGTTTACGCAACACTTATTGCAGATGGAGACTCAAGCACTTTTAAAAATATTTTGGAAAGCAGGCCGTATCCAAATGTAATAGTTGAGAAAATATAATGTTTCAATCACTTGACGCGGAACTATAACGGCAAAATTTTGAGTTTAATTAAAGATACGTCAGTTCCGTTGAATCATCGTAAACTTCTAAATACTGAGCGTGTCAAACGATTACGTATTGTTGCAAAAGCTGCAGTAAGGTTCAGAATGGCTCAGACTTACACAATGAAGGAAAAAATATAAATCTGCAAAAAGATATTGTTAACAGTCCCAAACATATTTGGAGATCACCCTCAGTGTGAAGGATATTATTTTGGTGATGAGAAAAAGACAGAAAAAAACCTTGTGCCTGACATCAAAGTATTAATGCAAAAACTAATTGCAATTGCATCTACTTTAGCATTTAATGCCCGAAGTTTATTACACAATTTTAATAATAATAGAGCTGAACAATTTAATTCCATAGTAGCTAAATACGTCGGTGGTAAACGCATTAATTATTCACTTAAAAATTAATATGCCTTGAGGTGTTATGCAGCAGTTGTTGCTTTTAATACTGGGAAACCTATTAGCCGACTTTATAAAACATTTATTAACAGCAGTCCATCAACAGCAATCAAAAAATTTTAAGCGCTAAAATGCCGGACGAACCAAAGTAAAAAAAATAAAAACAAACCGAGACGCAGACTGATATTCAACAATAACAACATTGATTACGGTGATTCGTGCCAAAGGCCGGACATGTCAGAAGAACAGTATTTATTGTGGTGATTGCCGCGACGATACGGCGCTGCATACGTTGGCGGAGTGCCCAGCTTGGGCCGAGCAGCGCCGTGACTTGGTCGCGGCCGTAGGTGTTGCGGGAAACCTCTCGCTTCCGGCTGTTGTGTCTACCATGGTCGGGAGCGAGTCGGGGTGGAGTGCCGTCGCCACCTTTTGCGAGGCTGTGATGCTCGCAAAGGAGGCGGCGGAGAGGGAGAGAGAGGCTGCCTCCTCTCTCCCCTCCCGCAGCAGACGCACTGGGCGTCGTAGGGTGGCCGACTTCCGGCCACCGTAGGGCGCGGCCTGCGGACGGCAGACTCGGGGCGTCTTGTCGTCCGATCAGCAGCAGGCCTCGAGGCGGCGGCGTGTTGTTCCGCGCGCGCCTCATAGTGGAGTCCTGCGGCCGGGGTGACGGCCGCAGTGGGTGACGGGGCCCGCCTGACCATCTGGCGGGCCAATACCCGTCGGGGGGTAGCGACGAATGCTTCGGCGATACCCGCCCCTCCGACACACGGGTACATGAGGAACACGGGTTGGTTTTTAGTCAGTAAGAGTCTGACAGTCCCCTTCGCCCTTCCCCCAGGGCGGAGGGACTCCATGAGGATTTTCCAACCCGTCACCAAAAAAAAAAAAGAAGAACAGTATTTAACGGCCAAGTCGTTGTTTCTGCAAAACCTCAAATCCCAGATAGAGCAAAGGCACGACATTGAACGGGAGACCATATTACAGGCGGAAAGCGCCTTGTGGCTGGAGCTACGAAGGTGCCTTTTGACGGCCTCAAATTTTAGAAAAGTCTGCAAGCGAAGGAACAATATAAGTTCTGCAGGTCTGGTAAAAAAAATACTATATAAATATTCAATTGACCACGTCGCAGCCATTCAACATGGCAAATCTAACGAACGAAACGCATTGGCTCAGCTGGAAAAACAAGAAACCCTTGTTTTTGAACAATGCGGTCTGTTTATCGACGATGAGCACTTTTTCCTGGGTGCAACTCCAGATGCATTGTTCGAAAATGGCATAATTGAATTAAAATGCCCCATCTCAGCTTTTGGAATGTCTCCTGATGACGCTATTAAAGCCAAAAAATTAAGTTATGGAAAATCCAAAACAACGAAATAATAATAAATAAAAATCATGACTGGTGGTACCAAGTACAAGGCCAACTCCACATCACAAAGAAAAATTTGTGCCTTTTTGCTGTATGGACAGGGCCTGGGCAGCCGCAGAAAGTAAATCAAATGTATAGGGACGATAGTTTTTGGAAGACTAAGATGGAAAAAAGGCTTGTAGATTTCTACAATACATGCCTTTTACCCGAAATAGTCGATCCTTTTCTTGGATCGCTCAATGCCACTGAGAGACACAACATTTTTTTTTTTTTTAATTTTCCTTAACTTTATATTTTATTCTTATCCAAGTCTCTCATATTTTATTGTTTTTTTTATTATTTTAAATATTTCATAGACTAAGATTTTTTCAATTTGTTTGAACTGTCTAAGTTTATGCATACTACACGTATTTATGGGAAACGCTTACCTCAAATTGAATGTTTAAATGTACCTTAATCCATCTAATACCAAATTGTGCTATGTTTATGTTGATTGTGATAAATATACCAAACGAATATACACCAACATTCCAGATTTTTATTATCCGTACCTACGTTACTTAAAAATATTATTTCATCTATAGGATCAAAACTGTTTAAGCGTTCACTACGCTCGATTTTTTGGCGTGTGTGCGTAAACGTTGCACACAAACATAGCATCGCAATGAATTTGCCTAAACTTTAGAGAGTGAATTTTGTGCACGGACTCTTAACAATCAACCCAACCCTAATCATGGATAAAGGAATCCTCGCGCGAACCAAACCCCGATCCCTAAAGTTAGGTTATTTCAATGCCAATGGCATCCTGCGAAAACGCGCTGAAATCAGCGAGTTCCTCCGCGACCACCACATCGACATCCTCCTTGTTCAGGAAACGTTCCTTAAACCGAGTTACCGAAATCCGTCAATTGCAAACTATCGTACAGTTCGCAATGACAGGACGCGTTGCCATAAGGGCGGTACCCTTATCTATTACAAAAAGGAGCTATACTGCATTCCCATAGACCCTCCCACACTCTCACGATTAGAAGTGTCTTGCTGTCGGCTTGGCATGACAGGTCATCAACCGATCACCATATTTTCGGCCTACCTCCCCCCCATTAATACTTCGGAGAACTTCCAACTCCTTACTGAAGATCTTTCTGTCCTTTTTAGCCTGAGTGACTCCGTTATCATAGCGGGTGATCTCAACGCTAAACATCCCTCCTGGAATAGCACCAGGACCTCTTCCAGAGGGAGACACTTGTTCAACCTCTCCTCCTCTCAGAATTTCGATGTCATCGCGCCGATGACTCCCACTCATTTTCCCCCCGATCCCAATCACACCGCCGATGTTCTCGACGTGGCGCTCCTACAGAACGTCAACCTACGGTTGGACTCTATAGAAGTGGTACAAGAGCTCGCTTCCGATCACCGTCCAGTAGTCATGAAACTGGTCCCCCGCATAGGTCTGCCCGATTCCACCCAACCCCTTCCCAACAAAGTGGTAACGGACTGGAGGAAAGTAAGCGATCGCTTAAAATCCACCACGTCCCCCCACTTGGACCCAATCCCCGATCATTTTGACTCTATCGCTGACACGACGGCCGCGATCGACTCATTCACAGCTCACGTACAATCAGTCCTGAACGATTGTTCAAGGGAAATTCCAGCGACGGATGACCGTCGCTGGAAGTTGCCGGACGATGTACGCGAACTGTTGAATGAGAAGAACGCGGCTGTCCGTGCCTACAACAACTTCCCCTGCGACGCGAACAAAGCCCATATGCGTTACTTACAGCGTACTGTAAGAACACGCATAGAGGAGCTGCGTACCGCCGGCTGGGACAAGATGTTGAGCGAACTAGAGCCCACCCACCTAGCCTTCTGGCAACTCCAGAGGAAGCTCAGATCCGGAGAAATAGTCTCCATGCCCCCCCTGATCCGTCCCGACAAGACCATCGCCTTCGATGATGTCGACAAGGCTGAGCTTCTAGCCGACAGTCTAGAAGTCCAATGCTCGCCTAGCTCTCAACCAGTAGACCAAGCTCACCTCTCTGAGGTCGACGCTGAAGTCGAACATAGAGCCTCCCTCCCTCCCGTCGAAGACCCAGAGTATCCACTGCCCCCAGTCACGCCCGACGAAGTGCACGACCTCATCAAAGGTCTTAAGGCTCGTAAAGCCCCCGGCTCAGATGGAATCACCAATAGGGTATTCCAACTTTTCCCTGCCCACCTGATTATGCTACTGACCACCATCTTCAATGGTGCTCTGAGCAACAACATCTTCCCACAGGCATTCAAAGAAGCCACCGTCATCGGTATCCCGAAGCTCGGCAAGCCAAAGTCAGAGCCTAGTAGTTACCGCCCCATCAGTCTGCTCAATGTCCTCGGCAAAATCTATGAGAGGCTTATTTATAAGCGCCTCAGAGACTACGCCGAGACAAAGGGCCTCATCCCCAACGAACAGTTTGGTTTTAGAACCCAACACTTGTGCGTACAGCAGGTCCACCGTATGTATAGTCGAACACATCAACTTCGGTTTCCAACGAGGTTTGATGACCGGTGCTGTCTTCTTCGACATAGCGAAAGCGTTCGACAAAGTCTGGCACAACGGCTTATTATATAAGCTGTACCAACTCGGCGTGCCAGATCGTCTCGTGCTCATCTTACGGGACTTTTTGTCGAACCGCACCTTCCGTTATCGCATCGAAGGAGCGCTATCCTCCCCCCACCCTATTCGCGCAGGAGTCCCTCAGGGCTCTGTGATCTCTCCTTTAGCTTTCACGCTATTCACCAGCGATATGCCCAAGTGCAGCAAGGCGCAGTTGGCCCTGTTCGCAGACGACACGGCCATCTACTACACCGGCCGTGATGAAAATTCGATAGCTCGCATTCTCCAAACCCAAGTGAACAAGCTTGGTGCTTGGTTTAGAAAATGGCGAATCGAAGTCAATCCCGACAAAAGTCAAGCGGTTCTTTTCTCAAAACCGCGTCGCAACCCCTGCCCCCCTCGACCGATCACCATGTTCGGCAAGCCGATCCCTTGGGAGAAGCGAGCCAAATACCTGGGTGTCGTTCTAGACGAACACCTCTCTTTTTCAGAGCACATTAAGGCGGCTCGTTCGCGCGCCGCCTTCGCTCTAGGTAGACTTCACTTTGTCCTCAATGCACGTAGCAAATTGTCATTAAAGTGCAAAATGCGTATCTACACAGCGTGCATCCGCCCGATCATGACCTATGCCAGTGCAGTCTTCGCACACGCCAAGCCCGTTCGCTTCAATAGAATGCAGACCCTCCAGAACAAGTTCCTCCGTAGGATAACAGGCTCCCCCTGGTACGTTCGCAACGAAATCCTCCACGTTGACCTCAGGATTCCCACTATCCGTCAATTCATGAAACGCATTTCAAAGCGTTTCTTCGAGACCGCTGCGAATCACCGCAACCCTCTGGTTGCGAAAGCCGCTAGTTATATTCCCTCCTCCATTAGTCATGTCATCTTGCTGTCCTCCCGTCAGCGACGCCCTAAGCCGAGGTCCGTACCCCACAGGGGGTGCCCTTAGCGAGCGTTCGCTTAATAATATAAGTAGTTTTACGCCCCTGGCTGGAGGCTTTGAGTCCGCTTAAGGCAGCCACAGGATAGTCCGTTTAAGTAGTCACGACCTCTCAAGGTCAACTACGAGATGCCATACACAAAAAAAAAATTAAAAAAAACTGTCAAAAAAGTATCAGGAATGGATGATTTGTTTAGGGTAGGGTCCCAATTATCCTTTTCTTGTGTTGTTACATTGGCACATCAGTTTTTAACTTTGGCGCGGATTTTGAGTTACATCCGTTAATTAGACAAAAAACAGCGCTGTTTTTAGTTAGTGTGTATTGCGAATTTCACAAACACATCGATCAAAGAGTTTTGCAGCGCCTATGGAATTTCGTATTCGGAGTCGCTGAAAATATTACAGAAGGCTTTCGGTGAATCAATTTCATCAAAAACACGTAATTATAAGTAGTACAAAGCGTTCAAAAGTGGTCGAGATGTGATGAAAGATTTGCCTCGCTCTGGTAGGCCATCAACGTCTTTAACTGAAGATAACATCGCAAAACTGAAAATCCTCATACAAGTTTGAGAGAGATGGCAGTTGAATTTACTGTGTCTCACGAGTCGATCCATACCATTTTAAATTATCACTTGGGTATGAAACATGTTGCCGCTCGGCTAGTCCCAAAAGACCTGAATTTTCTCCAAAAACACAATGGCATGAGTCGCTGAAGACATACTCTAGTATGTCCAAAGCGACTCGTTCTAACGAGTGAATTCTTACCCAACATTCATGAAACGCATTGTTACTAGTGACGAGACGTGGGTTTATGAGTTTGACATGCAAACTAGTCAACATGTTTCGGAGTGGCGCCTTCCAACTGAACCGAAACCGAAAAAACCACGCCAAAGTATAAAACTTCTAATTTGATGAATCAGAGGTATCATAATTACTTACGTTAAATAAATATTGTACGGTGCAGCGCGATGATTGGACACAAACGCACGCTCTAACACTTATTAAACTAAAAACATTACTACAAGTAACATTGATAAAAACATTGCGAGAAAACGTAAAAAAGTCCGGTCGCAACGCATTTGCAGCGAGAACTGAAATCTATTCCGGAAAAAGCGTTTGGTACTTAGATATCATCGCTCATAACATAGGCTCTTTTAAATGCATCCTGATAAGTAGTTTAATAAGGTATTAGAATATTAATGAATAGATGAGCTCTGCCTTCGCTACCATTAGTCAGTACTTTTAATTAGCCCTTCGTTCGTTTAATCATAAAAGCTCAGGGATAAGGAAGTCCCCGACGTTGTTTACCATGAAGTTGAGTAGGGGAAACGTGGGATTCCAAGTGTTTGAGAACTGATGTTCAGTTTCAAAGTGAAGAGACTTTTGTTTATTCATGTTAATTACAACAAAGTTGTTTCAGACAGATGGTTTCTAGTATTTCTTCGAGTAAAGAGTAGGTAGGTTTCTGAATTAAGAATTTAAGTTAGGTACTTACACATTTGAACATTTACAATTTTTACACCTAACTTAGAAATCTTGAGAGACAACTTTATTATACGCGGCAAATATCGCATTAACTTTTATTATACATATATAAAAGGTGTATCTATTCATACACGAAATATTTGAAGAGGTGCATCTATTGGTGGAACAGAAGCAATAGAAATGAAAAAGATTTTTTAATCTATTTTAAAAATTTAATAATTTAATATTACTTAACACACATAAAAATACTGGCTCTTTCATATTTTGTAACATCCATTATAAGTTGTCGGATGATACGGATCTACCTACTGAGTACATAAGTCTCCTGAAGTATTGGTATGGCAACCAGAGCAATTCTGTGCGGTGGTCGGGGTCACTTTCGGTTGAGTATGGGTTGGAATGTGGTGTAAGGCAAGGCGGGCTAACCTCGCCGACCCTCTTCAACTTGTACATGACAGTCTGATCCGTGAACTCGGTAGCGCCGGTGTGGGCTGTTCCATTGATGGTGTTCTTGTCAACAACATCAGTTATGCGGACGACATGGTGCTGCTGAGTCCATCGACCAGTGCCATTCGAAAACCGATTTCGATCTGTGAGCGGTATGTGGGGGCCCACGGGCTCTGATATAACGTCATCAAAAGCGAGCTCATGGTGTCTTAAGTGGGTTCTAAAACTTATGACACTGTCCCGCAGGTCATGCTGAATGGCAGTGTCCTTAAAAGAGTCTCGCAGTTCAAGTATCTGGGCCACTGGGTTACCGAGACGCTTGTAGATGATATAGATAGGGAGCGCAGGGCTCTGTCTGTTAGAGCTAATATGCTGGCTCGTAGGTTCGCGCGCTGTACTACGGAAGTAAAAGCTACGTTGTTTAGGGCATTTTGTCAATCGCTTTACATGTGCAGCTTATGGGTCAAGCACACAAAAAAAATCGTACGACACTCTGCGTGTTCTCTATAATAATGCTTTCAGGGCGCTGATGAAGCTGCCTCGCTACTGTAAAAGATATGTAAGACTGTAGAATATGAATGTTTTAATCGAATCGCGGATCCTTTTCGTAAAAATAAAATAAGAAAATGATTGAAACGTTTCGATGCTCGCTCGTAAAAGTCGTGACCTCACAGATGTCATTAGCTGCTTATTCAGATTTAAGTACATAGTTTACAGAAGGTACTGTTTTTGTAAAACTTCGAGGAGGGAATTCAGTATTGTACCTACTTAGATTTAGGTCGTTTTGTATTTTAAATTCACATTTATTTTTATTGTAAGCGATAACTCTGTTATCAAAATAAGACGACATCGAATTACGAAGTCTACCTACGTTGGTTTATTGTTAACATCATCACGCCTGCATTCCCCGTAGAGATAGGCAGAGGTGCATTGTCGAATGTTCATTACAGTTCAGCAGTGATATGTTAAACTGAGAGAGACGGCACGCGCCACGCGGCTACAGACGGACGGGCATCGCGCCCGCGACTCTGCCGCGCCGCGTCTTTCGTTCATAGAGCAGGCCGTAAAGGTTTTATCCTCAGCCTCAGCTTTCCATTCTCTTTCGCTCCGTACCATGGCCTGGACCAAGGCCGGACGCGAGAGATCGCTGCCGCCGATCGCCTCCGCGAGGACACGGCGGTGCTAAGCCCAAGCTGGGCAGACCTCCACCGTATGCTTCACCGTGTCACCCGTTTCCTCCCGCCTTATGCGAAACAGGAACCTCCCGAAACAACCATGTCCGGTGAGGACCTGTGTCAGGTGGAAGGTGAGGACGCCGTGGCGCCTCTTCAACCACTCCTTAAAGAGGGGACTTATCGCCGCTATTGTGGCGTGCCCAGCACTAGGTTGACAATCACACCCAAATTTTAGGTACATTGTCAGAGCGGCGGCGTCGTGTTAACGACTGCGCCGGCTACGCCCGACAAACCGACCTAGTCGCTACAATAGTATAACAATGCCAACTAACGATCAACTGATACCGAAACTGTAACTAGTAGCAGTACCTTCTTGCTGCCAAGCTACTTTTTCTCGATGGTTCGTTATATCCGGTAGAGGGCTCACTCACACAACCAAAAATTTCTCAATTTTTGTCTGCTCTAGATTTCTTACAAATGCCGTTTTTTCGATAAGTTTTTGATGATACGCGGCAATAATTAATCATACAGACATAATATACTTGTTTTTGAAGTGAAAACTTTTGAAGTGAAAACTTCTTTAGCGGCGTTGTACAAGTTTTTTGTAATGGGTAAAACAATTTAAACTCGCGTCAGGACACGTGCCCTGATCGAAAATTCGTAAGACGGATGATTGTTGATTTTGGATTTTTATTGATTAATTTTTCTGACATATAAACTTTTTAATGTAATATAAATTGTCATGTTTGTGTACGATAGCGAAATAAATAAATATTGTAATCTACCACATAAATGATAGTACTTTTATACTGATAATTAAAGCAATTCGTGCAAAATTATTCCCTAACCATTCCAAAATATCAAAAATGCACAACGTTAATATTCGGGTTTTCACTTCTCCCGGCACTCCCGGAGTGCAACCCGTCGGTTTTGTTATTCTCGAACAATCGTTTATGTATCGAGATTTATTCTAATAAAGAATGTATGGGAAAGTGCCTCTCAGCAATCATATCCAGGTGATTACTTAAAGTTTTGCCCGTGAACGTAATTTGTTTTTACGTTTTTGGCAGACTAATTTTGTATTTCAAGGGTGATAGACCTTAACTTAAGCTAAAGTAGAGTTTGAAAGTTCTTAACTTCAATTCAGTTTCTCAATTCAGTAACTGTGTGATAGACAAGTCCGAGTGAATAATTAGAATTTGTTAAGACCGGCTCTGACAGTTTTAGGTACCAAGGCACAATGAAAGGAAAGTGTAGAAGTGAAAACAAAAACGTAGTACAAAATTTTTTAGATAAAACATCAATGAAAATCTTTCGCCCAACAAAATAACAAAGAATAAAATAAAACATAGCATGTCAGAATTCGGTTGCTACTGTGATTAAAATCCTATTAGCAGTAAATTTATTTCCAACATAAGTTAACAGGTCTGTTAATACTTCAATTACATCAAAAGTCTTTAACAAACCCATTTCATAAATGACAGACTAAATAGTAGGTTTTCCATTACTAATAATACGAAACAGTGCTATTGACAACTCTGAAGGAACAATTAATTTTCTTGGACATGGGCAAGGCCGCGGGCAAAAGCGGGCCAATCAACCTAACCTTTACCCAAGTATGTTGTCGGCTTTTAGTCTAACAGGATCCAGCTATCCTGCCTAACTGCACTCCACAACCTGGTTATTGTGTAATACAATACCGGTAAGACAGAAGCGAAAAAAAATAAAAAAAATAAAAATCATACACTATACAAGGTGCAGTTTTGCGTCCTCGTCAAATTCAAGGAGGTTACTATGCTAATGATTCTCGACACGAATTAATAATATTTTTTTTTTTTTTTTTGTTATTCTGTTTTTCGGAAATCGATTTGTGTGGAACGAGCATATTAAAACGTGCCCTGTGTGATACCGCACTGTAACTGCCCTTTTATGCGACATAGCTGTGCGACATTGCCTACCGCATACGCAGCGGGGCGATTCTGTTCATTGACAGTGCTTTATTCTGAAAAAATATCAAACTTAAATAACTAAAAAAACATTTTACATGTATTAATTATTGAGCAAGTATCGTAATTTATTTAAGTATTTCATTACAGCCTCCTGAAATTTGACGAGGATGCAAAACGACACGTTGTATATCTGCCTGTATCATCTACGACGCACGCAGCAGGCTCAACATTGAAAAAAAAAAAACCAAAAAAAAAATGTTAATACATTTTAATTTATAAATGTATAATAATAAGTTAGGTTAGTTCTAGGTATAGATTTCACTGTCACAGCAATATTTTATAAGTTTGCAATTTTTATATATAACTTGAGAATAAGTGCCAAAATCAACATTGGCAATAACGTTATGTGAGACAGGAGTGTGGTTTTAGCCGGTACGAGTCCGGCACTGCCTTGGCTGGCTCATAAGTGAGGCAGTCTGGGCGTCCATGAGGATTTCCCACTCCTGCCAAAAAAACCGGTAGGACTGGTTGTCAGAGTTTTGGGCTTCTGACTTCCCGTGCCAACTTTCCAAGATCTACGAATCGCAGCCGGGACCAACGGCTTAACGTACCTTGTGAGGCACGGAAGAGTCTCGATATTTAATGGATGGACATCCACGAACCAACCGCGGCAAGCTTAGCTCAACCTTTCATCGACCTATTAATATTTAGCCACGAGCCCCTTGGACAAAAATAAAGTGTATAATTATTATATTAGACACTTTAAGGCATACGAGTAAAGAGTTTTTAATTCTGCTAACTTGCTACAATTGTAGCATTAACTGCCACATTCAAACCTTATTTATTTTTATTGCAACCTGTTTGGGCAGATTGGTTGTCTTTTTTTTGTATTTTAAAATTCGATTTTGTCAACAACATTTTTTTTTTCCCTGTGAGGATTTCATTGCAGAATTTTTTTCATCAACGATGGAAGGTTTAATTTAAAAAATTCGATCAAACTCAAAGTATTTATTTCAAATAAACAAATTACAGGCACTTTTGAATTGTCAAGGTCGGTCGGTCAGAAAAATGAAGCTAGTTGCCCATTCCAAAGTGTAGTAGGTACCTATGGAGAAGAACGGTCAACAAACTCCACGGACACTGTTTTAAATCAAATTATGTTTACAATAGATTGATTACATCATTCATGTTGAAATTATGCATGTGAGAACGATGCAAAACGTTAAAAGTGTTCGTTATATAAATATGAAAACAATTCAAAAATAAAATGTAATTAAAATACGCCTTGGCAGCTAAGAGATGACCAGTCTCAACTGACGGCGCCCGTTCACGAACATGACGCACGGATTAGCACCATTCAACTCAACCATTTTGAAGGAAGCTAAATGATCCAACACACGCGCCACCATCAGCGAAACATTAGAGTGAGCATGACATACTCTCAGCCGCCAGGACACATTCAAGTCAGTGATGGCTTACCCAGTAAATGGTAGTCTAATGCATGTACATAGGACTCACATATGGCTTATAGCAATTATACAGTACTAAAATATTGAGTTTGTACAATGCAAAGATTCTTGTTTTTAATCTTCAGCAGCTTCAACAGTATTTTCAAATGCTAATCAATTAGTTGATGCGTCCTTGAGGAGCAGGACCGGCGATCCAATACAATTCCTTCATATTTTAATAACCTCTGACCTTCAAAGCCTATGTGGTGTTATATAATAATATCTCAGCTGTAAATTACATATTTTCTTTTGAATACTGATACGTATTTCGTCAATTTCCTCATTACCGTTTTGACTGATTCCACTATTGACCCTCACTCGATCTATCAAAGATTCTGCCTGTATCTTTGGTCTGATTCTATATTTGTTTATCTGTAGATGCAAGCCGAATTTCGCCTAACCCGACGGGCTGGAACGTCGTAACAGCTCGTGACCCGTTGCGCCTTATTTATCAGCGATGGTCTCTTACGGCTCGGCTTACGCTTAGACTGCCTGTGCCACCTACAAGGTCAAAATTTCCTTGTCGCGCGCGTGGAGTCGACAACACCGGATTCCCGGAACCAACAAGGCAAAAATTCCCTTGTCGCGCACACGGCGCCGACAACACCGGATTCCCATTATTCTCGAATCTATCTTATTATTATTGTAGTTTCTAGTTATTAAGTTTTTTTCTTTTATTGATTCAGGTCTTAGATTTTACTGTGTACGGAGCCAATGTTCAACTTAGTGCGTCATACCGTAAAGATAGTATTTTGCGTTTAATGGCAAAAAAAAAACAATTATAATTGGTTCATTTCAATAGGTATAACTTCCAAAATAACTTATTATGTGGACTCTACTTATTATGTGGCGAAACTCATATTATTTTATTATTTTGCAGCAGCATGCGCTGATCAATCAAAAGGTCTGGCAGTCCACCAATTGCAAATATCAACCTTTACACCACAATTAGTCATAGTAATTATACAAAGAAACATGTGCCATTATTTAAGTAACAGGTTACAGGTCTGAAAACAGTTTATATCAAAAACTCCCCTTTAAAAAAGTTAAGGTGTGGCTCCAACCCTCAAGCGTAAGAGGTAGTGTAAAAGATGACATAGTCACCGAGCCGTGGTTCTTCTGAAAGTTGTTTGTTAAACAGATTGCTCACCTAATCCGATTAAACTTTCCCAGTTACCGACTGAATAATGTGCGATACTCTGCCACAAATTACAAAGAAAAACAGTTACTTTACATCAAAACAATACCTGTCCACGAAAGACATTCCAAGTCTACTGAATCATCTTTAAAACTCTTTGGAATATCTTATTAACGCGGGACATGCAATATACCAAAATGCTGTAGGAAATTCGATTCGAACTTAAACTTAATAAACATCTAAACGATAAAATTTCGGATTGACAGCTTTTGTTTTCTTGAAAAAACGTATTTTCTCTCTGAGAACTTGTACGTTTTTAGAACTGTTTTAAGTTGTTTACCTATTTGCTTCGAGTTGATGAACACAGGAGAATACCTTTCTTACTTTTTTTTAATAACGGGAATAATGTGTATTTATTATGGAAACTGATATGTCCTAGAACCGAAAATGGTTTGTTTCCACTAGTTCGACTCATTAGTTCGATCGTTGAACTATTGAGAATATTTCTTCTCAATTTTTCGACCGTCACGTGATAAAATATTTACGGCAGTAAAAAACAAAACTACCACCAATTTTTCCGTATGTTCCGTATGTATCAATATCGGCGTGTAAGTTTATTTTCTGAATGTCAAAAAAAAAACATTAAATTATTTGTTTTAAACTTGAGCTGGCTTCATATCAAAGTAAATAAATAGTAAAATCATCGTTATATCACCCGGAAGTCATCCACCGTACATTTCCTTTCATGCAGCTATACCTACCCATAGATAGATAAATTCTAAAGGGTGTTCCAATAAGAGGTGTCATTTTGATATTCAAAGAAAAATGCAATTTTTTAATATAAATGATCGGATGTATATTTCATTATAAAGAGGAAGGTATGCCGTTAATAGTGGAAAATAAAATCAGACAAATGGCCACCATGACCGCTTACAGGACCATATCCTTTTCATGAAATTTTCCATAACCAAACCGCAAAGTGTCTGCCCTATGTCCTCGATAGCCTCACGAATTCCATCTTTGAGGTCTCGAATCGACGCTGGGCTGTTGGCGTAGACGTTCTCTTTCACGTAGCCCCAAAGGAAAATGAGGCTGGAGTAACAGTTACGGTGAATGGATTGCGCTATCGAGAGATAATTAATGATTTTTTATGGCCGGAATTGGATGGTAGTGATCTGGACAACGGCTACTTTCAACAAGACGGCGCTACAAGCAACGAGACATTGATCTTTTACGGGAAAAGTTTCACGACCGTGTTATCTCTTGAAGAGGTGATCACAATTGGCCACCGAGATCTTGTGATTTAACACCTTGCGACTTTTTCCTTTGGGGCAACGTGAAAAGAGAAAGTCTTCGCCAACGGCCCAGCGTCGATTCTTAGTTAGTTATTATTCTGAGTAATTTAATTAGAATTGTAAGTGACTGTGCTGTTGGTGTGCTTAAATAAATAAATAGCACCTAGGTATCTACATCATACATTAAACATTATAAACATTTTTAACTGAACGCCCCACCACAATGAGTGCGTACATACTATTTTTTGTCTTATTTTGAGGGTACATGTTTTTTGTTGCGTTTTGTAACGTTGCGTAAGTTGAAATAAGGTATATGTCAACTGATAAGATGATAGCGGACACTGTCAAAACAAAATGAACATTCATTCAACATGATTTCGAACATTTGGCATAAAAGATTAGCTCATTTATCGCGTAATTATATGAATAAAATGAATGTTTTAGTCAGCGGTATGGAACATAAGAGTACCGATTTATGCGAGCCGTCTGTTGCATGTATCGAAGAAAAGACATGCAAAAGTCACTTTAAAAAACAAGGTACGAGAGCGAACGAGCTCTTACACTTGGTTTTTAGCGATATTTGTGGACCAATCGAGGTCTTCTATTTATCGACCATTGCACTCGGAAGACTCATGTTTATTTTTTGAAGAACAAAAGTGAAACTTTCAATACGTTCAACATTACTGTCACAACGAAAATACTGTCAGAATCGAACCTGAGCAAGAAGTATTGGGCCGAGGCTGTAAATACTGTTGTTTACCTAAAGAACAGAAGCCCCACGAAAGCATTGAAAAATGCGGTACCAGAGAAGCTTTGGACTGGAAAAGATGTGGATTTCAGTTATCTGAATACTTTGGTTGTTTGGCGCATAGATTGATACCAAAACAAAAGAGACGCAAACTGGACATGAAGGCGAATCCGATGATTTTTATTGGATACCCAGATAATCAGAAAGGTTATCGTCTGATGAATCCTAAGACAGGTAAAGTGACAACTGCAAGAGACGTCAAATTTCTTGAAAACGTATTTCTCCAAAAAGAAAACGTGGAAAAGTCGGAACTTATCATAAACCTGAATACAGATTCTGTTTCTCCCAGTTTACCCAACGGATCTACAAGCAGATCTAAACCCCTGGAGGCTCACGATGATGTGTACCGTGATGCTGTAGACGAGAACGTAGAAATATCGGAAGAGATAGAACTTGAACCTGTAGTACCAGAGAGAATACGTGATGACGTATTGACCGAAGAGGAAGTGACAATACCTCAATCAGAAAGAAGGTATCCTGTAAGGGAACGCAGACAAGTCGATCGGTACGGTTGCAATGTTATGTATGCCAAGGAGAGCAATCTTGATGGTGATCCATTGACTATTAATGAAGGGTTGGCGAGACCTGATGGTGACTTATGGCAAAAAGCGATAGATGATGAACTTATGTCACTAAAGGAGAACCAGACTTGGACGTTGGTGGATCTTCCAGCTGATAAGAAGACAATCCAGTGCAAATGGGTGTTCAAAATCAAGAGAGATAGCGAAGGCAAGGTAACGAAGTACAAGGCTAGACTAGTAGCAAAAGGCTTCACACAGGTATGTGGTGTAGACTATACCGAGACTCATTCTCCTGTAGTGAGAAGCTCTACGCTACGATTGTTATTCTCTCTAGCTGTTGAATACGGTTTGTTTATTGACCAATGGGATGTCACAACTGCCTTTTTGTATGGCAAGATTAAAGAAGACATTTACATGCTTCAACCTAAAGGAGCAGTAGTCAAAGGTCAAGAAACCAAAGTATGTAAACTGCAACGTTCTTTGTATGGATTGAAACAAGCTACGAATGCTTGGTTTAAGGAATTGGACAAAGAGATGTTGAATTTAGGTTTTTTACAATCAAAAATAGAACCGTGTTTGTATCAGAAGCAGCTTAAAAACAATAAGTAGTTTATTGTCTTTATTTACGTAGATGACCTTTTAATTTTTGGAAATTGTGAACAAGAAAGGCTAAAATTAAAACGAGTTTGCTTGACAAGTTTAAAGTGAAAGATTTAGGCGCGGCATGTTTTAGGCATGATGCTGAGAAGAGATAAAGATGTTATTTGTCTAGATCAGAAACAGTTAATTTCGGAAATTATGAATGTCTTTAACATGACAGAGGCTACGACTCTTTCGACTCCAATGGAAGTCGGTATGAAATTAGAAAGATCGACAAACTCCCATAGCGATCTGCCATATCAGAGCCTATAGGAGCCTATAGCCTAATACGCTACCAGACATAGCACATGCGGTGAGTGTACTTTCACAATTTAATTCGTGCTATAATGAAATACACTTTAAATGTGCGAAACGGGTTTTAAGGCATTTGAAGGTTACGTCTAACCTATGTCTGACTTTTAGGAAGTGAGGAGATTTAGATTTACGAGGCCACGTTGATGCAGATTGGGGAGGGCCACTTGATAGAAAATCTTTCACAGTATTAATTTTCAAGATATGTGAAAATATAGTGTCGTGGGAGAGTAGGAAGCAATTGACTGTATCCTTGTCCTCCACAGAGGCAGAGTACGTAGGATTGAGTCAAGCTTCGAAGGAAGCTCTTTATTTACATAGTTTACTGAACAGTTTATCAGCTGTGGATAGTAAAGCGGTAGTAATTTATAATGACAATCAGTCGGCGCATAAAATTGCAGCTAACAAAATGATGCATAATAGGACAAAGCATATAGATATCAAGTATCATTTTATTCGTGAGTGTGTACTGGCTAACAAAGTTGAAATAAGGTATATGTCAACTGATAAGATGATAGCGGACATCTTAACGTACGTGTGGCAACACTGATTAAGTTAATATTCAACTGTACAAAAATTGCATACATAATTTAATCAGCCAAATGTCGGAAAAGATCAAAACAGACATATAAAAAAATAACTGCAATGAAACTGAATATCTGATAAACAATTTACCTAGCCCATCGACCTGGACCTGACCCACGATAGTTGGAAGTGATTGTAAACAAAAAACAGTGAAGCCTAAAGCCTTAACTGAAGATGTAGAATAGTATAGTAGAATAATAAAGAAAATAATGACCATAAAAAACAAAGAACGATTTACATCATTGGTGACGAACAATCTCAAAATTTTGCTGAAGTAATGCATGAAAGTAGGCAAGGTAAATGGAATGACGAATATGGCGTTTTCGGGATGGTAAAATCGTCTGCCACAAGCTGCGAAATACTGAGAACATGTGAAAATATGTCAAAACAATTCACAAACAAAGACATAGTAATACTGTGTTTTTCACATATACCATGTGACAAGAAAGTTAGCAAATATGTGTTTAATTTAAGAAACATACTATACATATTACGAAAGCAAAAGGTTTTCATAACAAATGTACAATGCAACCCATATCTTAATGAATATTACGGCAGCCATATTGATTAGAAGCTGCGAGAGACGGCGACTGGATGGCGCTAGTGGAACGTGCACCAGACTCATCATAAAGAAATCATTCACTCTATAGATCGTTTGGCTTAAAATACTTGAATCCAATCCAATAAAATATTGTGACGTTTCGCACCACTAGCGATCGCCTTTAAATGGAGCTGCGCTGTTCAATCGGCACGACCTCCGCCCGATCATGACATATGCCAGTGCAGTCTTTGCACACGCCAAGCCCAATCGCTTCAATAGAATGCAGACCCTCCAGAACAAGTTCCTCCGTAGGATCACGGGCTCCCCCTGGTACGTTCGCAACGAGATCCTTCACGTTGACCTCAAGATTCCCACTATCCGCCAGTTTATGAAACGCATTTCAAAGCGTTTCTTCGAGACCGCCGCGAATCACCGCAACCCTCTGGTTGTCAAGGCCGCTAGCTATATTCCCTCCTCCATTAGTCATGTCCGCCATCCCAAGCATGTCCTCACCGAACCCGATGACCACATAACTCTCATTCAGGAGAGCAGTAGGGCCACCAGTACAGTGCACAAACACAGACCGACATTACGACCTCGCCGCCGAGGTTCCTCGTGAAGATCCCGACGTAACTGTCCCCCCCGACCCTTGCTCGACGAAGTGCCAGCCCGCGCCGTAGCTGAGCCTGTAGCTTTAAATTCCCCAGATAATAATAATATAATCCAGATCCAACCTGTCCCATCTTGCTGTCCTCCCGTCAGCGACGCCCTAAGCCGAGGTCCGGACCCCACAGGGGGTGCCCTTAGCGAGCGTTCGCTTAATAATGTAAGTAGTTTTACGCCCCTGGCTGGAGGCTTTGAGTCCGCTTAAGGCAGCCACAGGATATTTCGGTTAAGTAGTCACGACCTCTCAAGGTCAACTACGAGATGCCATACACAAAAAAAAAACAATCGGCACGCATTTCAAACGGATGCGTCTTGGTGCACGGACCACTGTCTCTCGACAGTCAGTACTGTCCAGTTATTGGACGTGGAACGCTGTCTCTGAGTTTTTTGTACTGTCCTTATAGCGGTGGGTGCATGAACCACTGTCCCTGACAGTCAGTACTGCCCCATGTGACCGCCCTCACTGCCATTATTAATTATTTAATTACTTTTATTTATTTTTTATATTTCATAGATTTAAGCTATTTAACTAATTGTTCAAATTGAAATAAATTTGTATATTTCCTGAGTTTTACTTGTGATGTTTGGGCCAAATCCGACAAATACATGCTTAATAGACAGTTCTATCTGATTGTGACAAATTATATTAACTAAATGAATTCAATTGAATAACAGACATGTGTTTCTGCATAAAATAAATGACTTTACAAGTAGATTAAGTTCTAAGCTTAATTTAGAAATAGATTCTATGACCTACAATGATTTGTTTTTGACATTTCCTATAAAACAAAATAATATATAGCAATAAAACGCCGTCCAAATCCCAAATGCCAGAGATAAATAAGAAGGGTACCATTCTATATTATTTCAAACCTAGAAAACAAGTGCCAAGTGACAAACCACAACAACAATTTAAGAAAGGAACTATCCCTTTTTTATTAAATAAAATGAAAATGACTATTCAGTCAAACATAACAGAACCTTCCCATAAATCAAATGCACCTCTTTTTCGTACCTCACAGTAAATCCAGTCTGGTATTGTTTCATCAAAACATTGCAGGTATTTTTATAAAATAGGCGAAATAACGGTGGCACTTAGTGAATTCTCTCTGAGTTCTAAGGAGATTGACATAATCTGTTTAAGTGAGTCATTCAATAAAAGCAAATCAGAATTACTTCTTAAGATTCCTGGTTACAAACTACCAGGAATCTTAAGAAGTAATTCGTTGATTCATACTGTCGAGATACTAATCGAGGTGGAACATGCATTCTCATTAAGAATGAGATGACTTGTGCTAAATTAGATAAGTTAATAAATGACATTGCATGTAATTTTAATTTTGAATGTATCGGAATAGAATTAACAATTAATCAGATCATCATCATTTGTATTTATAGGACACCAAATAGCAATCCAAAAGTGTTCCTAGAAAAATTGGAAACATTACTAAATAGAGTCACGAAGAAATCGAAGAAGATAATTATTTGTGGTGCTTGGAATTAAAACCAAATAAAAGTTGCCAAGAACTCTTAGGGTTGTTGAAAAATTTCAATTTTGAGTTACATATAAAAACACCAACAAGAAAACAGTCGTGTTTAGATATATTTGCAAGCAATATCAAACAAGATAAAGGTGAAGTTCATCACCTGGCTCTATCTGATCATGAAACAGGGCAGACCCTGACAGTGACGACTAATGAACCTAAATCTGTGCTAAGTTGGTTTGAGTACAAGAGGGACTATCATGACGAAAATATAGAAAAGTTCTGTGACTGTATTTCTGCGCTTTCATTCTCTGACATTTATCTTATGAATAATTTGGCAGATGCATTTCAAGTATTTCATGGGACATTGCAACTTTTTTATAAAACTATGTTTGCCCATACAGAAGATAAAGATCGAATGGAAAAAACAAGACTGTGGTTGACGAAAGGTTTAAAGAAGTCATGTATACGGAAACGTTATCTACATTTAAAAATGAATCATAATGAAACTCACAAAAATAGATTAACAAATAAGTAAAAAAAATATAGTGACCTACTTAAGCGTTGTATTGACAAATCCCAACAAAAACACAACAAAAGATATATACAGAATATGAAAAATAAGTGCAAAGCTACTTGGGATATTATCAATAAAAAAATTGGTGACACACAAAAAAGTAATGACTTAAAACAAGTAATGGTAAAAACCAACAAAATCACCGATCCGCATAAAATCTGTAACATGTTTAACGAATACTATATCCAATTGACAAATAATAATGAACTCAAATATAATATTGAGGCTATAAATAGAACTATGGACATTGATAACAATAACACAATATCCCTAAATCCTACTGATCCGATGGAAGTGTTCAGGATAATCCAAACCCTAAAAAACACTGCTTCTGGCGGTTATGACGAAATAAATACCAAAATTATAAAAGCTTGTGCTAAGCACATATGCAAAACCGTTGAGCTACTTAATTAACATATCGTTTTCAGAAGGCATGTTCCCAAGCGCATTAAAGAACTCAATAGTTAAACCAATATTTAAACATGGCGAGAAATCAGACATAGCAAACTATAGACCTATAACCTTAATTCCTATAATGTAAAAATTCTTGGATTGGATTTAGGAAAAATTGGATTTATGAAAAATAGCACAACCTCTTTAGCTTGTTTTAATTTGATCAAAATAATAACCGAGGCAATGAATGACAACTTAACAGTAGTAGCCATTTTTCTAGATATGAGTAAAGCCTTTGACTTCGGTGATCATAAGCTGTTTCTAAGCAAACTAGATAAATATGGCATAAGGGGCCAAGCGAATGATTGGCTTAAATCGTACCTAAGTAATAGGCGTCAATGTGTGCAAATTTCAAAAGTCACTGGTGAAAATAAAGTGGAATATAAATCTAATTACATAACCAATGCAATAGGAGTGCCCCAAGGAAGCGTGGTGGGATCATTTTTATTTCTTCTATATATTAATGACCTTCCTAATGCAACACGGCACGAAACAATTTTAATGTAAATGTAAGGACAAAAATAAAATGGATTAGGAAATTAATAAAGCAATCAATGATATAATAGTTTGGCTTAATAACAACAATTAAAAAATCAATAATAGTAAAACGAAAATAATTCAATTTCAAACTTATAAATCAAACTTTCAAAGTCTTAGTATAAAATACAAAGACAGCGTTCTAGAGCAAGTAGTTAATACAAAATTCTTGGGCATAATAGTGGATCAAAACTGTAACTGGAAATCACACATCAATTACGTATGCGATAAGCTAGAGAAATTCGTATACGCAATAAAACGTTTACGATCAACAGTGTCCGTAGATGCAGCAATCACTGCATATCACGGATACGTGTCGTCTGTACTATCTTATGCCTGATAATATGGGGTAATTAAGTGGAAATTTTAATGGCATTTCGGGTACAAAATTGTGTGTTAGGGCAATATCTGGCGTCTGGTTTTTGGATAGCTGTAAACCTTTATTCAAAAAACTCCATATTTTACCCTTACTCTGCATGTACATCAAAGAACTATGTATGCTAGTCAAACAATATCCGCTTTATTTTTGCATGCAATCAGAAGTAAGCCAAAAACCGGCTTCGGCTAGGAATAAATACAAATACGAATTGAATGTACCTCATTGTAGATTGCAATTGTTTAGGAGGAATGCATATGTTAATTCCATTCAGGTGTTTAATATGTAACCTTACTCATTTAAGAAACTTCCCATCCCCATGTTTAGGAAAAAGCTGACAAGATGGTTATTAGATAACTGTTTTTATGACATTGGTGAATATGTTGAATGTTGTAAAAAAAAACAAGATGACATGCACTTAATTCTGACAATAGTAATTAATAAACTAATAATAAATCACATCTTTATCTGATTGTTACTCACTTATCTTAAAATTAATTATACTTAGTTATATAAGAAATACATCTGAATATTTTACACCATTTGTTGTGGTAGAATGTGTAGAACCTAATAAAAGATGAACACCATACTATTGTACAACTACATTCTGAAAAATAAATAAAATTCTGATTCTAATTCTAATTAATTAAAAGTGTTCACAGCCCGAAGCTTCGACAATTTTTAAATGATTTATCCCTGTCAAATTATTCTATTAAGGGGGCGATGAGTAGTTAGAGGTTTTAATAATTTATGTTTTGTGTAATAGATAATTTTTCTAAATTTGGTTTTGATATGCATTGATTATTTTGTATTAATTTTAATTTTGGGAATGGCATCTCGCAGGTCAACCTATGAGTTTGTCGTCTGCTTAGACGGACTTGCCTGTGGTTGCCCTAATAAATTAAGGCCTCCAGCCAGGACTTAAACTTATGTACTAACTTAAAAACTAAGCGACAACGCTAAGGGCACCCCCTGTGGGGTACGAACCTCGGCTAAGGGCGTCGCTGGAAGAGGGCACCAAGGGACTAGCTGGATCAGGATTTGAGTGATTTAGGGACGAATTTAAAGCTACAGGCTCAGCGGCGCGGGCTGGCTCGAGAAAGGGTCGGGAGGGGCGTGGATTTGGGCGTCGAGGCGGGCCTCGGCGGCGAGGACGGCAGGACGGCGATCGAGTTTTGGGCTTATGTAGTGTGCTGGTGGCCTTACTACTCTCCTGGAGGAGGGTAGTGGCGTCGTCGGGGGCGATTAAAGTATGCCTTGGTCGGCGAATACTGCTAATGCGGGAGGGAGTGTAGCGGGCGGCCGCTGAGATCAAGGGGTTGGAGTGTTTAATGCCACAGTCAAAGAAGCGCTTCGATAAGCGTTTCATGAACTGGTTTATGGTAGGCATTTTAAGGTCGATGTGGAGATTTATATTACGGACATAGAAGGGGGCACCCGTGATCTTTCTGAGGAAACGGTTCTGGAGGGTCTGCATCTTATGGAGATGACGTGGGTGAGCGTGCGCAAATACAACGCAGGAATAGGTCATGATGGGACGGATGCCTGCGGTGTAGATGCGCAGCTTGCATTTAAGTGACAGTTTACTACGGGCTGTCAGTACAAAGTGGAGCCTGCTAAGAGCGAAGGAGGCGCGCGCGCGAACCGCCTTAATATGAGCCTTAAAGGTAAAGTTTTCATCGAGGATCACGCCTAGGTATTTGGCTTATTGATTATTTTGTTAGATTTCTTCTGTTTTTCTACTCTTTTTTTGGGTACAGCGTAGTACAGTCGGACACAAAAGTGTTAGTGATTTATTAAATTTTATGTACCGAGTACTGACAAGTACAGAAGTGATCATACGCATGTGTAATTGATTATGGGGGCGTATTGGAGGTCGCATTGTATGAAGGCGCTGGCCTGTGTGAATAATCTTATTTACACATGTCTGTCACCGATTTAAATAAGCATAGTTACGACTTTGTTTATCAGGCCTCCTCTCAGTGAGAGGAAGTGGGCCGTAATCCACCACGCGTGCCCAGTGCGGGTTGGTAGATGTCACATGTGTTCGAATTGTTGGTTCTAAGACATGCCGGTTTCCCCGATGTTTTCCTTCACCGTTTTGAGTGCAGTGGTTTTGAAATAATTTATAAAAAGTAAAGCGCCTGTCGGGGTTCGAACCTACGACCTACAACTCGTAAGTCGCGGCCGGTACCACTGGTCCACCACTGCTTTATTATCACTTGTGTGTACAATTCACTTGTGTGAATTGTACACACAAGTGATGAAAATATTGACCACAATATACTAGGTCATATACAACTGCTGCTCTTTTTATTGCTACTATTTTCCAATATGTTTTGTGTCTCAAATTAAATAATTTATTTTGACTATGGTCGAACAAATGAAAAAAAAATCTCAGTAGTTCGACGGTCGAACAAATGAGATAAAAAATATCACAAGTTCGACGATCGAACTAATGAGTCGAATTAGTGGGAACAAACGCCGAAAATTCGAAGACATGACATGTGTCATCCACCATCCCGCACTGCGCCCGCGTAGTGGATTATGGCCCACTCCCTCGAAAATACATGTGTCCCTGCAGTGGCATCATTATTGACTGATTATGCGTTATGCATGTTACAGCTGAGATAAAAGGATTGGATAGTCAGTAAGACTGAGATGTATAAACGTTACTTAGACAAATCATTGCGTTACACATGTTCCCGTCTCTATCTTGCACTTGTGATTGTAAGTAACGTGTATAGATTTATTGGCTTAAGATTAGCATCGGATAACTTAAAGCTGAAAATGCCTAAGCACTCCACAATTTTTCTCGACAAATCTTTTACTGTCCAGGCCGTTCGTCTGTGGAATGCACTGCCTGTCGAAATAAAACGCGCGCAGTCGTTACTTGCGTTTAAAAGACTCGTGAAGGACCATTACTTGTCGTTGTGATCTTGCTTTCGTAAACTGTAATTATCATTTATGTACGTTTCTTATATTTCGTATGTATGTATGTATTTATGTATCTGTTCCTTAGGATATGTTAATATGTATATATCTGTGTATCTATTTTAGTTTAATGTATATTTATTTCTTGCACCACTGACAGCCCCATTTTATGTCCAGACAAATCACTGTCCATTCTAAGGTTGCCTGGAAGAGATCGCAGAAAGCGATAAGGCCGCCCATTGTATGTTTTTAGTATGTTTTTTTTTTGTTATGTCATTTTTTGGTGTACAATAAAGTACATATAAATAAATAAATTAATTAATTAGTAGCGATTCTGACAAGAAAGTTTGATCTTTGAGTACAGAGATAGTAAACTCATTTATGGATGTCTATGAATGGAAGGTACATTTGTAGAGCTTCTATCGAGTAACTATTCCTGTAGCAATTTGTTTCTTGTAAGTGCTTGTTTTAGGGCACGATCTCGCGTACCACAACATAACCACACCTCACACAGAGACAAAATGTGAGCAAGCAGTGGTTACGTGTGAATAGTGTCGCTACAGCTTCTTGCAGTTGCGTTGTGCTAACTACAAAATTTCGATGTGATTGCTTTGTCGCTAGTGTTTGCAGACGTGTCAGACTTTTACTGACTAAACCCCACCATATTGTTGTTGCCAAAGAAGTAAATATAATATGTATGAAAAGAAACAAATAAAAGTATTTTCACAAAATAATGAAAACTAAAACAGCTAAAACAGGCTCTTATCTCAGCATAATGATGTAGGATCCAGATGCTTTGTAATCCCTAGAAAAGCTGGGCAAGAAGTCAAGCCTTGTACAGTCCGCGAGGTTTAAGCTGAGCTTTGTATTTGTGTGAGTGCATATATAAGGTGTATCTATTCATACACGAAATATTTGAAGAGGTGCATCTATAGGTCGAACTTGGGCTATAGAAATGAAAAAGAGTTTTTTTATCTAAACATCTAATTTAAAAAAAAATATAATTTAATATTACTTAAACACACATAAAAATACTGCCTCTTTCATATTTTGTAACATCCATTACGCTATTTTCTACGAAAATACTACGTAGAAACTACTTTCATTGAAGCGGGCGAGGTCATGGCGGCGCCCTTAGATGACGCGTGGCTTTTATGAATGATCAAAAGAGACCCGACTCGCGGCGCCATCGCGCCGCCGGCGCCGGCTTCAGTTGCCTCGCCCCGCGCCCACCGCGCCGTCCGCCGCCGTGTTCAGTCTCGCGCAAACTGCATGTTGCACTGCACGCGGCTTAACTAACGTGGAACGCTTCGCGCAACAAACGCAACAATGCCGAAATATTCCAACTAGGAGTACCATACATGGTGGACTGCTACAATGAGGGTGGTCTTATTTTTCTCACAGCACAAGCCCCCTTCCTAGAGATCCTAGAAGCTCGACAGCGGCAACGGGACTACGGGGTCTACATGCCCCCAGCTGCAGACGGAGGCAGGCCTGATCTTACGCCGTTGGATTTCCATGTGTGGGGTAGGGATAAACCTGATTTATTGTAATGACGGCCAGACCATTTCTAGTGCGGAACAACAAAACGTGAATCGTGAACGATTGTTTACGCAGTGATAGCTAGAGAGACATTGTTAAAAGTGCAACGACACATTATATAACGTGCAACTGCAGGGTGAATATGTACAGCAATTTTGGTGTAAATAGTGTAAATAAAAACTACGTCGTTATGAGGTATGTACATTTTAAATTGTTCGCGCTATGCACTTCTTACAGTTTACATCTGTACAAATAGGTAGGTACACAACCTATCAATCAGCTGACAGATACGACTCGACGCACAGTTCGTAACCTAACAGAAGTCATTACCTTACGCGAATTCGCGTTGCGTCAGCTGTTTATTTTTCTGTTATTATTACCTATCTAAAAGATGTGTAACACTGTAGAATATGAATGTTTTAATCGAATCTAGGATCCTTTTCGTAAAAAAATAAGAAAAATATTGAAACGTTTCGATGCTCGCTCGTAAAAGTCGTAACCCCACAGAGGTCATTAGCTGCTTATTTAGATGTAAGTACCTGGTTTACAGAAGGTACTGTTTTTGTAAAACTGCGAGGAGGGAATTCAATATTGTACCTACTTAGATTTAGGTCGTTTTGTATTTTAAATTCACATTTATTTTTATTGTAAGCGATAACTCTGTTATCAAAATAAGACGAGGTCGAGTTACGAAGTCTACCTAAGTTGGTTTATTGTGAACATCATCACGCCTGCATTCCCCGTAGAGATAGGCAGAGGTGTATTGTCGAATGTTCATTACAGTTCACCAGTGATATGTTAAACAGAGAGACGGCACGCTTCCCGCGGCTACATACGGAAAGGCACCGCCCCGCGCCTCTCCCCACCGCCGCGTCTTTGATTCATAGAGCAGGCCGGTTTGATGCAAAACATCTCAAGCAGTTTTAAATTATGATAATTACGTAAAATAAAAAAAACATTTACAAAAAATATCTTTTTCGTTTCTATAGCTTCTAAACGACCTATAGAGGTCCCTCTTAAAATATTACGTGTATGAATAGATACACCTTATATAGATAGTGTAGGTGTGACGTCGACCTAGAGCGCGATTGGTTTAAACCGATTTATACAATCGGCCTGAAGCGCTGTGCGTCCCTCCATTGGTGCGATTGGTACTCACAAAAATGCAAAGCTCAGCTTAGGCCTCGCGGACTGTACTTAAATTCATTTCCTAACCGATGGCTGTTCTAAACAGGATTACAAACGGCTGGCCAATTACTTTGTTACTGAAGAAAACTGTCATTACCTACTCATTGATTTCTTAAGCAACAATATCGCTTTATTTAGTATTACCGGGTTATTTTACGGGTACCTTCACATAGGTACCCGTAAAATAACCCGTTTAAACAAAATTTTGATGTTTCTTTACTATATTTATTTTACATTTCATCAAAAGCTAGTAATGAAGTCACTATCGAAGATAATGTATCATACATTATCTTCGATAATGACTTCAGTAGTATGTACGGCTATGTAAATTAGATGTACTTATTAAAATTAATGAGCGCATGTTCTCAACGTAGATAAGGCCTGTATTATATTGATTTGTGTCCTACTTCTAGGTGGCTAGGTGCTGCTATATACCCACGTATGTATACCTACATACAGGGTGTCCAGTAAATAGCACGACACACTGCAGGGGGTGATAGCTTGGGTCAATACCTTCAAAAATTTCCGTTCGTGTTTAATTCTGTGAAAATTTTAACAAAAAATACTATTTCTTGAAAACATTCTTGTTTTTGATAGAAAAAAGACTTATCATTGAGTAAAGTAACTATTGACGAATAATTTGTTTAAGAAAAGTAATTTTTCATATATTTTAAGGATTTTTTTCATAGTGAAAAAGAAAGAAGGGCGCTGTCGGTCAGAGCTAATATGGTCGCTCGCAGGTTTGCACGTTGTTCTAAAGAAGTGAAGAAAACCTTGTTTCGTGCATATTGCACCTCATTTTACACGTGCAGCCTGTGGCTAGATTACACTCAAAAATCGTACAGCGCCCTTCGCATTCAATATAACAATGCGTTCCGGGTGTTGATGGGGCCTTCCGCTTCTGTAGCGCATCAGGGATGTTTGCTGAAGCTCATGTTGATTGCTACTGCGCTACGATGCGAAAAAGATGCGCATCCCTGGTGCGCCGGGAGCGGGCCAGGCCCAACATTATACTGCGTTGTATCGCGAGCAGACTGGACTGCTTGTGTGTGAATAGCTGCTGCAAGCTTTCCACATCGGTGTTGAGCTTGTAGCAGGGGGTTTTCATTAATATATATATGGCAGTGTTAGGTTAAGTGTGTAGGTTAATATTACTAACATAGTTGTTAAGAAATATTGTAAATAACATAATATTTGAATCATATTACTTGTTAAATAAATAAATACATTACGAGATGCTTAAAAATCTGTTTCGATATTTCGTTTTTTTTTGTAAAACTGTAAATCCATAAGATTTTGCTGAACATATATTGTGTTATTTTGGTGGGTATTGCCCAAGCTATCATCCCCTGCAGTATGTCGTGTTATTTACTGGACACCCTGTATATGTGATGTCTGCATAAACATATGTAGACACGGGCGGAATATCATTGCGAATAAAAGTTTTTTTTTTGTTGTTGAATGCGGTATGATTGAGTGTAATTATTTGTTATACCGCATGCCACCATGATATATTGAGCGTTCAGTAGGAGTGAGGTTTTAAGCGTCTAAAGCGTCTAGGGAGAAGGAACTATTGAAAGCTCTCTGCTATCTAATGGTGGAAGGAGAAACTCGTAATGTCTATGGCGAAAATACTGCGAAGAAAATTGCAGGTCGATCTGGGAAAATTTGCCATTTTTTTAATTTTTATAAACAGATCTAGAAAGTTACAATTTCTAACACCACAGAGACTGTCAGTAAGAATTCACATAGTCCAAAGCTTTTGTAGGTACCAACAAAAAGCTAAGAGGCCACGGTATCTCTTCCGAACTACCCGCGACCCTGGCAGTTACGGCATAAGACATAAATTTAAACCATTAGCCAAATTATTCGGCTTCGATAATGGAGCAGCCCTACTTATACAAGACTGATGTGGATGCGGGCGACGAACTGAGAAGACGTTGATTCAATTTCAATTCAATTTATTACTCAATCAAAAGACAATGTTAACTTAAAAGTATCATCTGTAGGTACACTTGAGCTAATGCTAGTTAATAAAATAGGTAGGTGTTGCAACCAGCACCCTCACTAAGTGATGAAATAACTTGTGTTAAGGGCAATGGTACAAGCCCGTACATATTTCAGTTTCAAATAAAGAGTTGCAGGTAGAACAAGTGTTTTTTTTAATAAAGTTAACACAAAACCATAATTGCAGAATTCAGAAATTAGAATTTATTGATTTGAAATTTAGATTATTCGTTCGATTGCAATAAATCGCGACGAGAATGAGCTTGTAGTAATGTGACAGTACTGTAGTTATATACTATTTTGCATTGTATTTCATTAATACATGTACATATTATATAAGCTGTAACTTATATTACTATCTTATATAAATTACAGCTTACATATTATGAACATAATTTAAACATTGTAAAGCTATGTAAGAACCTTTTCAATCGACTCTGGAGAGTCTGTATTTAGAGAATGATGCAGGTATTTAATATTAAGAGGGTTTCTACTAGATAGTGGTCAGTTAAGTAAGGGTATACCACTTAACTCCTTTTAACCTGATTTGATTTTGTTCCTTTGTTTTCTGAGATTTAAACTGGTTCACCAGTAGACCTTAATGTGTTTTCTGACTTTGTGAAGTAGGGCGTGGTAAGAAGAAAATTTTAGGTATTTGACAATAGCGCATCGCGGCAACAAATAAGTTTCAAAATAGCGATGCGTTTGATGTTAGTTGAATCGAATGACCACCAAATTTTTCAGTTTTAATTTTTAAAAAAAAGCCTTGCGTTTTTGGACGGCTCAGTATAATATTTTTAGGTATTTCTTTAGTTGACAGAATTCCCTATATTATCATTACATAAAATATAAAATAGGTGCTGCGCTCAACATTTTGAGAATTATATCACGTATAATATTTTTTAACTATATTTTACGTTTTTTTATGATGAACCTTTTTTATTTTTATGAAATGTTTTAAAATAGTCTTTTCTTTGAACATTTGACAATGCCTACACTGATTGTTTTTCTAGTTGATAATATGTACGAGCGAATTTCACTAATGAAACTGAACGCGTCCAGCACATCTAAAACACGTTCAAGAGCTGTCAGTGTCAAAATTGTTACAGAATATTGACACTGACAGCTCTTGAACGGGGCTTAAAAGTGCTGATCTCGATACGTTTCATTGGTGAAATCGGCACTAACTGAGGGACTAAAAACTGAGCGTTCTACGGTGTCCTACTTTTGCGCAGCGCCTTAAAGTATGCCATGGTTCCAATCTACTTCTTCTTCTCCTCCTCTTCGCGTCTGGCAGCGTCGATGAAAAATATGTCTTGGTATAACATAACATAAGGTCACGCCTCTATTCTTCAAATGGTTAGGCAGAGGTGTAAGATATCACATCCACATTTCACAACTTTTGTTCAAGTCAATAGGGTTGAAACCTATAATTGCCATACACCGGGCACAAATCCAGAAGCGAGTAATGCGAAGAGGCAGTTACAGAATCATAATATCAACCATAAAAAGAAGATAAAAATACTTAATTTCACCATAATATTATTTTCGGGACAACTCCTCGAAAATTATATTAATTTATTTACAGGCTTTCTGCGAAAATTCTTTAGAAGATCCTTTCATGGTTTACAAACGTGTCTTTTTCACATTAAATTTGTGATTTCACAAAGTGCTTTTTCAGCTTAATTTTTTACACAAAAATTAACAAATTAACACTGGTAAAATAAACAGAAACGAAAAAGAAAATTACTTGTTAACTTTCTTTAGGTTCTGCAGCGTCGGCCACAGGTGCGTCGACCACTGGGGGCGTAAGCCACGGACCCTTTATAATTTCGCCATGTCCGTTCGTCCGTCTATCTGTCCGCAGCTTAACTCAGAGACTCTTAGTACTAGAAAGCTGTCATTTGGCAAATAAAATGTTGAATAAAAATTCCTCCCACTCCCCACACGTAAAGTGTGAGTGATCTTCGGTGTCCAGTGTGAAAGCAAGGGTACAAGGTAGGTAGGGTCGGACTCCATAAAATACAAAGCAGTATACGTGAAAAACGAAGAATAATTGGGAAAGCACTCAAAACGCATCGGAAAACACGAAACGAGTGAAGATCAAATAAGAGCAGTCGGCAACTGTCAACTGTTACTCAGCTGTTAAGCCAGTGACAGAAATTGACTGAAAATAGAAGACTGATTTTAATCGATATGAAATCGATAATAATGAATATTGGTTTTGCAGTAATTTATTGATATTTTATAATTAATATGACTGTAATTATATGCACTATACTGCATATATATAGTACATTTAATTACTTTGAGTTAATTATTTAGAGCAAATAATTAAATTAAAGTAAAAGGTTTTATTTTCGTAACTGTGTAATCGATTACTCAATCGATAATCTCACGAAAACTAACTTCCTCATATTTCTCTACTACCAGATTGAGAATTCAGGTGATCTTCCATATTCTAAGATACAAAAATATGACTATTTTTTAGATCATATCTCAACTTATTACATTTGGGCCCACCGTTTTCCATCTCCTTTGTGAATTCAAATTTGGAACTACAGTGATACCGAAATGCAGTCACTCCAAGTAAAATACCAGTATTCAGCTGCATCTGGTCAGACTGGAAGCCGACCCCATCATATTTGGTAAAAGGCTAGGCAGACGATGACAATAAGTCAGCTTCAAAACTGCATAAAAACTTTCTCGCTGACTTAACATTATTTTAAAATCCTTCTCGCTGACTTCACATTATTTGAAAAACTTTCTCACTGACTCAACATTATTTTACTTTTTAGGCATTCTAACATAAAAATGGACAGTAGCTCGATTAAGGAGTCCAGGAGTGTATAAACAAAAAAATACGCAACACGATTAATCATTGAAATGTTTAGATAAGACGAACTTTTGCCAATTAAAAACAGTTTATTTCAAACCGAACTATTTTAAAACGACACCCATCAATTTTAAGATTCAGAAAGTTCAAAGTGATCGTACTAATTACAGGAAATAACACAGACTAACCTTGGTACGTGTTACGTAAAAATTGTGTTCTGCTATTCACTTGTTAACACAAAGAAATATTGGTTAGTCTGTGCTGTAAGTATACAAGACGCGTGTGTAAACACAGACAAACATACTCGAGTGGGCTTGGAGTATGAATCAAACGAGCCATAGGTCAACCTCAAAAAGATGTGTATATCGACAAGAATACATTTGGTTGTTCATAATCTGTGTTCCATAATATTGTTTGAATGAGTAGCTGCAATTACCAATGCATTATTTGTTTTGTGGCTTCACATTGATTTAATATTATGGAACACAGACTAGACAATTATATGATTTTTTGTCGATGTAGGTATACATGTTTTTAAGGCTGACTGAACACTTGAATATGCATATCTGTGGTGCTCACCAAAACATCGACTAACTAAAGGGTCACCTTCAACTTTAAAAGGGTACAAACAAAGGATTATCTCAAGAAAAAAGGACCTCAGTAAACGTTCGCTGCTTTAAAAAGGACCTCTTTCTACACACCAAGAAACCCAAGAAACGCCTGTGAGACAATGTGATCTTATCTTTGCAAGGAAGAACTGTACACAGTTAGTTTTGACAAAACTTTAGAACTCATAGCCCCGAAGGGTTAGGCAGAGGTATACCTTATTGTACACTTATATTTCGCCAGTTATGTTTAAGTCCCATGTTATCCGCGAAATGGGCTCGCCCCAGGGGGCGATCATATTTCCATCAACCGGGCACAAATTCCAGGTCGAAAAATCCAATAACACTGTGCACAACTTGGGAATCGAACCCAGAACCTCATGCTACCACTAGACCAGCAGCAGCAGACCGTTCAATGAACCGTTGGCGTTGACTCGTTAGAACAGGCTCTACATTCATGGGCGCCGGGAGCGGGGTGCAAGAGAGGGCCACCCTTGCAGCTCCCTGACTTCAAAAATAAAATGTACGTGTCAATACATTCAAAACTGAAACACTATCTGTAAACGCCTAATACAATAATAGAGAACTTTCCCTATTCGAGGCAAAATCCTAAAAAATCCTTCTTAATTTCAAAGCTTTTCGCAATAGTCTACCCTACCTGACCCTAGGCGGGTGCTAACATTATCGAGCTCGCTATTGCATCCTGCTCTTCCTTAATTCTTAAGCTTCTTTAGATGTATCGACACAGTACACAAAAAGCTTATCGACAACGTTACTCCTTGTATGAATGGACAAACGATAACCTAACATATCCAAGTTAAAGTTCAAAAATGATTGAGCTCGGTTCGTGGAGCTGAAGATGCACCCCCCCCCCCCCCCCCCGAAAATAAACTTGCCGGCGCCCATGTCTACATTGCTTCATAGCTACTTCAAGTCGCAAACATATCTACTATTTTGTGGGTCGTAAATAATGCCAGTTGGCTCGGAGAAGGTGGTTCATAGCGGGCAAAAGCTCTTGAGGCATAGAAATTGATATAACAAAGGAAGTTTTCACGCTTAATAAAATATAACTAGTCCGGTAGTAGTTTTACTCATGATAAATAAAGCGTTCTGCCCAATTTATTGGCTTACAGTCAAAAGTGTAAACTGTAATCTTTAAACGAATGCTAGCCATTGCAGCTGACTATTCGAAACGCAGTAAGGAAGGATTTTTGGGAAATTGACGTTTTTTTTTTTTAAACTTTTTCGGGAAATTGAGTTACTTATAGATTCGACATCCTCGTAATGAGCCACGGTGTTATATCTTCAAACACAGGTCATGGTCTATATGTGTACCAAATTTCTAGTACGATCCCGACATCCACGCGGGGGAAGCCGTGGCCAAAAGATAATGTATTATATTATCTAAGTACATCTACTACTACTATACTTAATATTATATAAATCTTTATTTTCTGATTAGAGATCCATAGCAAGACACAGGCAGGTAGGTAAAACTCTGACTGAAAATGATTATCACTATTATACCAGATCTGCTCGGAAAGTACATTAAGTATATTAACTTTTGCAACAAAATGCGTCAAAACCCACGTCATAACTGTTGTACAAATGTGCGGGTCGAACAAGTGTTTTAAAATCCATTGTTAACGTGCCGTTATTTTTTTTTCAATTTAGGGAAATTCTGTAGCTAACCCAATGGAAATAAAAACCGAAAGCTCGTCATAGATGGCAGCACAGTTCAAAGTCTACAAATCGCCATTGTTGCGTCGATCACAAATTAAACGAAAACTAGATGAATATGCATGAGACTTGGAGCGTAGCAATATTAAAAGGCGAGCTAACGAAAAGGGAAGCCTAACATCGGTAAAAAGCAGCTATAGTGAAAAAGACAGTAAATTATTAACGTTTTACAGGTTATCGGAGTTGTAAACCAGCTCGAGGATAATTTTCCTGAGTGAAAAACTTCAGAGACGTTCATTCTAGCAGTGATGTATGAACACGTACACACCTTTACTATAATTTAAGTAATATCACACCACAAGCGCCTGTAGGTATTACAAACGGACTTAGTTCTCTTGGGAGCGTCACCTGTATTCGAATTTTTGTCATAAAAGTCTTCAAGTTTTGAATAATAAGCACCAACAGTCTTATTCATAAACGTGTCTTAAATTTTAATCAATTGCTAAGCAAATGTTTAGCCTAATTCTTATTCATAAACGTTGTTTAGCGCTAAGAGTTCGCTAACCAATTGATTAGTAGCTGTCAAATTTAAACACCATCGGTAGCTTGTTAAGAGGATGCTAAGAAGCAAAAAGGCGGTTTTTATTTGAGTCAGCTGATCGATTCAATAGGATTATTGTTTGCCTCGAGGTTATTTTGTTCCTAATATCGAGCTGTGCCTTAGTAAAAATGGAATTCGACAATATTCTACGACCTTTCAGAACGACGCAGAAAAAAAAAACATTTTCAAACGCCAGCGGGAAGTAGACCAAGGAAGACCATAAAGCTCGTTAAAATCCGTTACGAGAATGATCAATGATTATCTACATTACATTTTCTTAATTCGAGGTACACATGATGAAAGGATTTATAGGGAAAACTCAAACAGGAGTAGGCTCAGTAGGTACCTACTCATAAAGTTTGAAGAGTATGAGTTTGTGAGGAAGCTCATAGGAGATAGTTATTATCCAATGTGTTATCCCATGTGCCCTTAATCTTATGACGCCTGTTCTAAGGCTATAAACTATAAGAATAGCCACGTGGCACACAAATAACAAAAGAGACATTTTGTAGAAGCAATTTATTTTGATATTTAATAAAGTATCACTTTTGTTATAAATTCCCTACTTTTTATTTCCAATATTCTTCTTACAAAGACATGGACTGTGCCATTCTTTTCTCATTCCACTCTCATTTCTCATCAATTCCACGTTGCCTCAGTTCTAATGGTCTCCTCCCTCCCCGTCTTTGCGGTTGAATAGTATTGGTGCTAGGTGCTAATAGTGGCTTTCATAGCAGCAGTCAAACTTGTACCTGTAAACAAGTATAATAATTGTTATTAAAAGACACTGAAACCCTGTTGCAACAGAGATAGGAATTAGGAAGTAATATATAATAGACACAAGTACCTACATACATTTCCAAAAGAGTATATTCATGCTAGGACATGAAAAAAACATAGCTATATTCGGCTACTGATGTTACATCAGTTTTACATTCATTTGGTCAGTTTATATTAGTAAGTGTATATATAAATTCAGGGATAAATACCTTTTCCAGTTTACTCCAATTATTTGAGCTAATTATTTTAAATAACGTATTATATAATTTTATTCAAATTAAAATTTTCGGATGTAATTTTTGACATACGTCTGTTAAAGTCACGACAGATACAAAAATCGTGGATTTGACAACTTTATTCTTGAAATTCTGTTTTGTAGTCGACTATTTTGATTACAGTCTGTGCTGAATACATAATGTCACCTCTATTCCGTTTCTCTACTAATCACCCGCTAACTAGCGTTTATAAATAAATAAAAATTAAGCATTGTTTTAGAGCTAACCAATTGGTTAGCTAAGCAGAGGCTAACTAATGGTTAGCGAGATTTTTATAAATAAGGCTGCTAGTCTCGACGAAATATCGGGTGTCCTCTGTTTGTTTTTTCGCAGTGATTTCTCCTACAATTTTCGCATTTTAACATCTTTAGAAACTAAATAGAACTCCGTTTTTTTGCAGTCAACAGCTGCACTATGGGGAATATTAATTAATTATGCGTAAAAGAATTCGCTGATTTACAAAAATGTATGGATAGTGACAGCTGGCTGTCAAATTCTCGGACGGTGGCGCACAGCGACATCTGAAGTGAGCGTATGGCAGTTTTTATCCCCATTACTTATACTAACATAGTATAATGCCAAAAGACAAAAAGTTTTTATCACCAAGCTCAAAACTGTACTGGCCAGATACATTTACTGAACATTGATTTTAAAAAATAAAGTAAAAAGAATGAACAAGAAAATCGCCGCGAGCTTTCTTTAAAAAGAGTGTCATTTATTGTCCTCGTTGGTATAGTATTGCATTAAGTATCACTCGGCAGAAAGTGCAATTCCCAACTCGATAGTATATACCCAAACTACTCGTTAGTAATCGGTCACTTTGTCCCTTCGGTGAACAATGTACAGTGGCGACCAAAAGTCCATAGGCATTCTCACAAAGCAATAGCTTGAAGTTTAGTTTGACTTACGACCTTCTATTTCCAAGAGACACACGCATAATGAGGAAAAGTCAAGTGGTGCCAAAACCACCAGGAACAGTTGAGGATGGATTCGCTGGCAAAGCACTATGCAAATTCAGACTTTAAAAGTTTCTGGAAAGGTACTAGTAAGCTTAATCCTAGGCCTGGTATTCCTGTGAGTATCGATGGGATTGCCAACCCAAAGATATTGCCGAGTTGTTCAAAACCCAGTTTACCATACAGTCGCCCCTTGGACCTCCATGCGGGGAACTCGATGCTCTTCCCAAAGATGAGGAGGTACCATCGTTGATGGTCTTGGCGAAAGAGGGCCAATATTAAAAATATGGTTAGAGGGAAATCCCCTGGACACGATGGGCTAAGTATCGAGCACCTACAGCATGCGGGTGCGCACTTGCCACGAGTACTCGCACTACTATTTATCTTGTGTCTGTCTCATTCGTACTTGCCCTCGGACATGATGCGGACTCCGGTGATGCCAGTAGTGAAGAATAAGACTGGAGACGTATCGGACGGGTCAAACTACAGGCCAATCTCACTAGCCACCGTCATAGCCAAGGTACTTGACAGCGTGCTCAACTTGCATCTAAATAGGCATGTCAAGATTCGTGATGCACAATATGGTTTTTGGGCAGGGCTGTCAACGGAGACGGCCATTCGTAGTCTTAAGCACGCTGTAAAGTATTACACGGATAGACAGACGCCAGTCTACGCGGTTTTCCTGGGCCTTTGACCTAGTCTCTTATTATTTACTCTGGCAGAAGCTAGGAGACACAACACTGCCACGAGAGCTCGCATCTCTCCTCAAATACTGGACCTACACCAAGAGACTCGGGTGAGATGGGTAGGGAAGCTTTCGGAGCCATACAGGCCGGAGTGTGGGGTGCGTCAGGGAGGACTGTCCTCGCCCTTGCTCTTCGGTCTCTATGTGAATGCCTTGGTCGAGTGACTCAGCAGCATACGTGTCGGCTGTTATGTGGATGGTATTTGTTTTAATAATCTGAGCTACGCGGACGACATGGTGCTGCTGGTTCCCTCAATCAATGCTCTCCGCAAATTACTGGCTGTGTGTGAGTCGTACGTAGTAGTACGCGGAGTCTCATGGGTTGATATACAACACCAAAAAGACAGAATATATTGTCTTCAGGTCTGGTGCCAGATGTCCATCTACGGTCCCGCCTCTGTTACTTAAAGGTCACCCAATAAACAGAGTGTATAATTTAAATACTTGGGCCATCTGGTAACAGATTCCCTGAAAGACGATTCAGATTTGGAGAGGGAGCACAAAGCGTTGTCGGTCCGGGCGAATATGCTGGCCCGCAGGTTCTTTCGATGTACAGTCGCAGTTAAAATAGCCCTTTTTAAGGCGTATTGCACAACACTGTACTCGGGGGCACTGTAGTTTAGACATACCCAAAGGGCTTGCAATGCTCTACGTATCTAATATAACAGTGCGTTCAGGGTGCTGTTGCGACTGCCACGATTCTGCAGTGCGTCGGCGATGTTTGCTGACGAGCGCACTGACAGCTTTGATGCAGTATGGCGCAAGAGATCTGCCTCGTTACTTCGCAGATTTCGTGGCAGTTCCAACATCATTCTGCACTCGATAGCCGCCCGGGCAGATAGTCCGCTTGTGTGGGCGTTAGCCGATAGGACAAAATCTTTTTTAGTTATTAAGTACTAACATAGGCTAAGTAAGATTGTTACTAACACAATGGACCTCATTTGCAGTCTAAATAAATAAATAATAATAAAAATGATCATTGTCGTCAACAAGTGATTGTCCTTCATAATTTCAATGGGCAGATAGATGCGCGAATGTGAGTTCAAATCTCACGCATAATTATAGGCTTTTTGTAAGTTTTTGCTCGATTGGAAGTAATGGGACAGAAATATAATATTCTTTATCTTGTTCGCTTTGTCCACATATCGTAAAGTAAAAAAGGTAGATCATAGAAAACTAAACAAGGAATTTAGATTTCTGTGAGGTAGACTTGAGTTTTACGAATGTTGCGCTTTATCGGAATGAACGTTGTCGATTGATTGAAGTTGTTGGTTAGTGACGTGTGGTTTAATAGATAGCAGTACTGTATTTATTCTCAAAATGCAGGCAAATTTTAATATTGAGGCGAGGGCGACTATTATTGCGCTGCATAAAAGTCTTAATAGAATACAAATATCTTATAAAACCGGACTGAATGTGAGTATTATTTGGTGATGTAAAGATTAATTATATTTATTCTTTTTTTAATCCATCATGAGGCCTGAAAGATAAATAATTAGTGATTATTATTGGATTAATAACTGCAGAGTTTTAATACTATATTGTTATAATAAATAAAGATTATTATATTATATAAAAATGGAGTCACTTTAAGTATTTTGTTATAGCTGCTTAATATTTTTTGTTTTTTTGTTTTAGAGGAATACTGTAAGTCTCTGGATTAAAACACATGAGGAAGAGGGTAGCCTTGCTAGTAGACAGCGAAGTGGAAGGCCATCGCTTATTAGCGAGGCGCAGCGACAACATATGGTGGGCGAGTATGAAACAAATGGTTTCACACCAACTGGACACTTTGCGGAATTATTCGACACCTCATTGCAAACTGTTCGCCGTGCCCTCCACGCTGAAGGCTTGCATCACAGAAAACCAGCTCAAAAGTCATTGAAAATAATGGGGGTTAAACAAAATATTAATACCTAGATGTTTTGTTTTAATTATTAGACCGTGTAACTAAATAATTAGTCAAATTAACATATCCGTAATTATATAATGATCCTAAATTGAGGTTTAGTTTCAAACTTCTTTTCGTCAAGAAAATCAACACTTAAGCTATAACCCCAATATTATAATTCATTGCGACGTGACATAAAAAGCATAAAGTCTTAATCATTATATTGGTTTTCAAAAAACTCTGCTGAATACCTATAATAAGTGGGTATCAAAAATTATAATTGTGTTATTAGAATATTCTTTCCTTGTTATGTTATTATGAATTGAAGAAGTGGGTATGCAACAAAAAAACTTATGAACGGTTACAAGAAAACTTATTTTATCTAGGTAGGAATGTGACGTCACAATTGTCATAAAAGTTTGTTAATTTTATAAATATTTAAAACGAATAAATATTTTTATTATCATATGCAGCACGATTTTTTTAAACCACTTTCCAACACCGAAGAGATAAATAAAAAATCACATAAATAGTTAAATAATAATACACTGTGTAATATTTAACTTCTTATAAAAATAAAAAATAAGCATGAAACAAGTATAAGTAAACATAAATACCCAACAAATTGTTTCATAAAATTCAAAATAAAATATAATTTATGGTTTCAAAGAAACAAAAACAACCACACATTGATACGAACTCAGATCTCATTAAACGTGAACTCATTATTAGGCCAAACGGCTACCAGCACATGTTAAAATTACGTGAATTTTAGCAATGCCATAAACTGGCCAGATCACGCGCATGCATGATGCGTGTCCAACAAAAGCGAAGCAAATATATTTTTGTTTCGTGCAGTGCGATGCGAGTACGCGACAATACATCAGTGTGTGCCATGCAAAACTGCGATCTTTGTGATGTGTGGCGTTAGAACACATACAGTCGTACCGCGAGTTCACAGAAATATGACTCTTAACGTGCCTATGCACTTTTGAGCGCTTACTGTACTATTTCCCTTCCTAGGTTTGACTTGAAGGATTGCAGTTGTGCTTGTCTAATAGCGATATAAGTACATTATTTCATACCCCTTTTTTTACCAGCAGTTTGGCATCAATCGGTGAATCGAGAAGAGGATCGGTAATCACCGATCCTCTTCTACCTAATAAAAATCTTAAATACATTACACTGACAAAGCGCAACCTTAACCGCGAAATTTTGCAGAAGAGATAATTTTCTAAGGAAGGAAGGGTTTTAGGAAATTCATCCCTGGAAAAAAAAGGGGTAAAAGTTTTATGGAAGTTTCAAATTCAAAACCAAAATATTTTATTTCACATAAACTTACATGGGCATTTATGAAACGCCTGAATCTACCAGACTCAGTTGTTATTTGGTCGTTTCCTATGGCGAAGAGCCGGCAGGAAATACACGGTTACTCTTTTAAAAATATTTCACTTTCACAATGTTTTCAAATTACAGTGTTACTAATTATGGCAGAACAGCTTAGGCCCGTCAACAAATACCATATGCTTAACAAATAGACAATTGTCTGTAAATCTACAATCTCCAGCCTACAACTTTCTCACATTCACAAAATATAAAAGAATCTAAAAAAGAAAAAGAAATTAAATGAAAAAATGATATAAATAGAACCAATTTAAACCAAATGACATGATTGCCATTTCAACTATAACCATCTCAATTAATATGCTGTTCATATATGCTACTTAAATAGAGTTGAAATTATAATTGTAGGTATATATTGTCAAATAATGAGAAGATTATGTCAAAGAGGTTACGAAAAAAATAATATTTAATAATAAAAATTCAAAATACACCGTCATTTGGGAGCAGTTAATTCGAGCCGGTGCGAATGCCATCAGGTATACGGCTGATATCTACGTGTCTTATTTGAAAAAGTTGTACTATTTACATAACAAAACAAAAAGTTTAAAGGAAAGCAAAAAATTGGGTTTTAGCATTGTGTCAGACGGTCGGTTGTGATAGATGTTAACAAATTACCACCTCAATAAAACCTCAATCGATTTAATCTAACTGAGTGTGTGGGATGAAAGCAACACCTCAACTTCGAAATCAATAAGAACATTATACGAGTATGATTGTGTGTTGTTTTGTATATTATCTTGTTAAATCCACATCTTAACTAACTTAATATTACAAATGCGAAAGTAAGTTTGTTTGTTTCGCTTTCACGCTAAAACGGTGATACAGACTTTGGTTAAAATTTTGGCACACTGATTTTAATACTGTGTGCCAAAATACCTGGGTAAAGGCTACTTTTATTATGGATCGCAAAAGAAGTCGCGGGCAGCGAGTAAATTTATACATATGAAAGTAAGTTTTCTTTTTTGTAACGCTTTCACGCTTAAACAGCTGAACGGATTTTGATGAACCTATGACCTAGGTTAGGACGATTCTTTTTAGCTCGATATTCCCACAGTCACAGCGGACTCTATCTCATGAACCATATTAGGTAGACAGTTGAAAATTTACAGAGTGTCGACGCTATAACAACAAATAATAAAAGCTACAACTAAATTTAAATTTAAGGGAGTTCCCATTCAAGAAACATGTTTAAAAAAGATTTAGTATTAAATATTGTACGGTGATACGGAACCTTCGTGTGCTTTCTCACTTGGCCGGTTTTTGAGATATATGTATGGACACTTTGAATACTCAAACATCCATAATTATGTTGTCCAAACCATGCTCCAAAGCATGTTATGGTCAGGAGCACCACATTCGCACTATTCTACTCCTATTACCAAAATACGTATAGAGCCCATTTACCAAATCTTAGATCTACCTTTAGTTATTCCAGGTCCGATGGGAATCATATTCATACTAATGTTATCAATTCGAAAGTAACTGTGTGTATGTAACCTTTTCACGACTAAACGAATAAACAGATTTCGATAAAATTTTGCAAAGAGATAGATGGCATCCTGGCAAAGGACATAGGCTACTTTTTGTCACGGTAGTACTTTCCTGTGGATAGTTTCTAACATCCACGCCAGCGAAGCCGTAGGCAGAAGCTAGTTAATATAAAGTAAATAATAATACATTTATTTCGCTCACAAAGTACAACAAAAACTTAATCTTTGAAGTATCATTTGTAGAGATGTTTGATGGTTGTATAGCAGGGCATATTAAATGAACTAGCAACTCCCAAACGCAAGTCAAGCTTGTAGGTATTTTGGGAGTTTTTAAGATAAATGCAAAACAATGTTCCAAATTAAATGAAAACTGATTCGGATGGATCCGATTTTGTTTGCGATACGAGACTCGACAATCTGAAAACTTTTGAGTACGAGAAATACGGTACGGTTTGGATAAATCCAGTCCGTTACACTTTCTTCTTAAACTATTTGAACGGCATTTTAATTACAGCTTTGTTTATTCGCAGGGAAATCTCGAATAACTCAATTTAAACAGAAAACTGATACTACCTATTGAAATCTAAAGGGGTGTTATTTTTTGAAATATTTCAGTATCCGCTTGTCTATTAATATCTGGATTGAGACTTAAGAACCATCCAGACATTACGTCAGCCGTTAAGTTTACGAAGAGGGAGGGAAAGAAGTTACAGCGTGTGTCAAGGGTGGGAGGGGGGCGAGTCTCAGGAAAATTGACATATTTTATTTGTTTTTAGAGTTCTGTATGTTAAAAGGAAAAAAAACGGAACCAAACAAATATCCAAAAATCAAGAATGACGGCTGTCAAATTCGTCGGCCAAAATGTCGGCCTCCCATGCAAACAAAGTAAGATAGTAATAATTTGGGTACGTATTGCAATATCTAAAATTAAAAGAACTAACGTAAAATAACCAACGTTCAAAATCCCTAAATCTAAATACCTAATGATTGTTTCACTTATATTCAAAATACCGAAAGCTGAAAATGTCAAATGGATATGTCACTAAAGTTCCCAAAGCTGAAACTTGAAATTCCTGTGTACAAAGTTCCTATAATTGGTTTACCTCACCGTTAATTGACCAAAATGAAAAATACTGAGGAATTTGATCGAGGCTTCGAGTGTTGTGCAAGTGTCGGGACAACTTAGGATGTAAGAGCGAGGACCTTACTTTCTTGCGGAACACCAAGATAGGTGACATGTTAACCTAGTCTTTGAAATCACCAGACACTGTGGTGAATTCAGCACATTTGAAAGACTCCGACTTTAAATTCTTGTAAAGCTTAAACATCGCGAGGAAATCGGCATGTCCTAGAACAGAAATGGAACGAACTGATGGCACGCGTGCCATTGGTGGCACGTAACAAAATAATTTTGGGCACGGCATCATTTCATCAATTTAGGTACCTAAGTCATCTACATAGTTTATAACAGCAAAAGACGCACTAATAATAAATAACTATTAATGGTAACATTACTGTATATTAATAAAGGTATAATTGTGGAAGTATATACATATGTAGTTGCAGATATAAGAAAGAGTACTGTTGTAAAAGTAGGTGGGTATATAGTTCTTTTCCAGTAGTCACTAAGTCAAAGGACACGGCCGGAATTTCATTAGAGCTGTGCCCTCACAAAAAACATTCATGAACATTGGCATACAGTACGTCATATTAAAGCTAACAGCATGTCGATTCTGTAAAAATCTCACCGTGAAGACTTGCGTGGAGTGAGCTGTCAGTGTCATCCCGTCTTGGTCAATCCCTAGCATCAGTTGTACTAACAGCTCACTCCACGCTCACTTCACCTAAGTTTTCACGATGAGATGGTTACAGAATAGCATTACAGGTATGTCTTAATAATAGTTTAAGTTTTCTGATCAGAGTAGAAAGAAGCACGAGATACTAGAAACAGGACACAAAAAAGGGCCTAAGTATTTTTAATAGCAATGATCAACAATTCCGAGTTTTATAGACGAAGCAATACAAGATCGTCAATGGATATTGACGACATTGTCGTAGTGTGTGTTCATTCACACCGATGTCAGTGAATTTCTAATTCTATGAAAATGTAAACCCCGATCCCTTAAATTAGGCTTCTTCAACGCAAATGGCGTTTCAGGTCAACGCGATGAGATCGCCGCTTTCCTCCGCGACCATCAGCTTGACATCCTCCTCATACAGGAAACCTTTTTAAAACCGCATCACCGAAACCCGAATATTGCCAACTATAAACTAGTTCGCAATGACAGGTCTCGATGCCACAAGGGCGGCACACTAATATACTTTAGGAAATCTTTGTATTGCATCCCTATCGACCCACCTTCTCTCTTCTCCCATCTGGAGACCTCTATCTGTCGGCTCGGCATGACTGGTCATCAACCGATCACCATCATCTCTGCTTATATTCCACCAGACAATGGTCCGGAGGATCCCATCTCTCTCCAAAAGGACTTCACCGCCCTCTTCGGTATGAGTGACTCCGTCATCTTGGCGGGGGATCTTAATGCCAAGCACCCGGCGTGGAATAGTAGCACAACCTCAACCAGAGGTAGGTTAGTTTTCAAGTTAGGCGAATCCCTTAACTTTGACGTCATCGCTCCAATGAGCCCGACTCACTTCCCAGGTAATCCTAATCACCTTCCCGATGTTCTCGATGTAGCGCTGCTCAAGAATGTGAACCTCCGTTTGCATTCGATTGAGACGTTCCACGAGCTAAATTCTGACCACCGCCCTGTAGTCATGCATCTTGCACCCTACTCGGGCCCGATCGACCCCAACCGCCCCCTTCAGACCCAGACGATAACCGACTGGAGGAAAGTAAGCGAAAGACTGAAATCCACCACGTCGCCTCACTTAGACACCATCCCCGATCACTTAGTGTCAGTCGCCGACACGACGGCCGCAATCGACTCGTTTACAGAGCACGTACAATCCGTATTGACGGATTGTTCACGGGAAGTTCCGGTGATGGAAGACCATCGCTGGAAACTACCTGCTGACGTACGTGACCTGATAACCGAGAAGAACGCGGCCATCCGTGCCTACGACTCCTTCCCTTGTGACGCGAACAAAGCCCACATGCGCCATTTACAGCGTGCTGTAAAGAAACGCATAGGGGAGGTTCGCTCTGAGGGCTGGAACAAGATGCTCAGCGAACTCGAGCCCACTCATCAAGCCTTCTGGCAATTACAGAGGAAATTGCGTTCCTCAGAAGAGGTCTCTATGCCTCCTCTCATCCGCCCCGACAATAGTGTCGCTTTCGACAGTCCCGATAAGGCTGAATGTCTTGCCGACAGCCTAGAGTCCCAATGTTCTCCCAGCTCCCAACCAGTAGACCAAGCTCACCTGAACAAGGTCGACGCTGAAGTCGAACGAAGAGCCTCCCTCCCTCCCGTCGAAGACCCTGATGATCCTCTGCCTCCCGTCACTCCAGACGAAGTGCACGACATCATTAAAGGGCTCCACGCTCGTAAGGCCCCCGGTTCGGATGGTATTACCAATAAGGTATACAAACTCCTTCCTGCCCCGCTAATAATGCTTATGACCGCCATCTTCAATGGCGCCTTGAGCAACAACATCTTCCCACAATCATGGAACGAAACCACCGTCATCGGTATCCCAAAGCCAGGCAAGCCAAAGTCTGAGCCCTCCAGCTACCGCCCTATTAGCTTACTCAATGTCCTCGGCAAAATCTACGAGAGGCTTATTTATAAGCGTCTCAAAGACTACGCCGAAGCAAAGAGCCTCATACCCAACGAGCAGTTTGGATTCCGTAGCCAACACTCGGGCACCCAACAGGTCCACCGTATCGTAGAGCACTTATGCGCTGGTCTGCAGCGCAACGCGACGACGGGTGTGCTATTCTTCGACATAGCGAAAGCCTTCGACAAAGTCTGGCACAACGGCTTGATATACAAGCTCTACCAACTAGGAGTGCCAGATCGTCTCGTGCTCATCTTACGAGACTTTTTGTCGAACCGGACCTTTCGCTATCGCGTCGAGGGAGCACTCTCGTCCCCTCATCCTATTCGCGCCGGTGTCCCTCAGGGTTCCGTACTATCTCCTCTCGCCTTCACGCTGTTCACTAGCGATATCCCAAAAAGTAAAAAGGCTCAGTTGGCTCTCTTCGCCGACGACACTGCCGTTTACTATACCGGTCACTGTCCCAACGCTATAGCTCGTACTCTCCAAACCTCCGCAAACGTCTTAGGCGCTTGGTTCCGGAAATGGAGAATCGAGGTCAACCCCGATAAGCTTCAGGCGGTTCTCTTCTCGAGACGTCGTCGACTCCCTCCCCCACTTCCCAGCCCGATCACTATGTACGGCAAGCCAATCCCTTGGGAGAAGCAAGCCAAATACCTAGGCGTGATCCTCGATGAGAACCTTACCTTTAAGGCTCATATTAAGGCGGTTCGCGCGCGCGCCTCCTTCGCTCTTAGCAGGCTGCAATTTGTACTGACAGCCCGTAGTAAACTGTCCCTTAAATGCAAGCTCCGCATCTATACCGCAGTCATCCGTCCCATCATGACCTATGCCTGCGTTGTATTTGCGCACGCTCACCCACGTCATCTCCATAAGATGCAGACCCTCCAAAACCGTTTCCTCAGAAGGGTCACGGGTGCCCCCTTCTATGTCCGTAATATCGATCTTCACGTCGACCTCAAAATGCCAACCATAAAACAGTTCATGAAACGCTTATCAAAGCGTTTCTTCGACTGCGGCATCAAACATTCTAACCCCCTGATTACAGCGGCCGCCCGCTACACTCCCTCTCGCATTAGCAGTATTCGCTGACCAAGGCATACCTTAATCGACCCCGACGACGCCACTACCCTCCTCCAGGAGAGTAGTAAGGCCACTAGCACGCTACAAAAGCCCAAAACCCGATCGCCGTCCTACCGCCCTCGCCGCCGAGGCCCGCCGCGACGCCCAAATCGACGCACCTCCCGACCCTTGCTCGAGCCAGCCCGCGCCGCTGAGCCTGTAGCTTTAAATTCGTCCCTAATTAATACCAATCCTGATCCAGCTAGTCATTTGCTGCCCTCTTCCAGCGACGCCCTAAGCCGAGGTTCGTACCCCACAGGGGGTGCCCTTAGCGTTGTCGCTTAGTTTTAGTTAGTATATAAGTTTAAGTCCTGGCTGGAGGCCTTAATTTATTGGGGAATCCACAGGCAAGTCCGTTTAAGCAGACGACAACCGCATAGGTTGACCTGCGAGATGCCAAACAAACAAACAAACAAAATCTATAAAAATGTATGAAATACCCTCAATGTCCGTGTTCCATACACTTTAAATAAGTCAAAAATCTACAAACTACGGAGTAAAACTTTTTCATCAAATATGTGCGCCAAATTCAAATATACAATACTTTGATTTGGGAAAAGACGATGTAACAATTACCGAACCTCCTATTTCGAGGTGGCGTAAGTTTTCAATTTCATCTTGTATTAGTAATAGGCCTAGACCTTTCAAACGTCGTCATAGGCAGGCCGCGCTAGCGGAGAGCTTGTGGTATAGATTTTTATGGATATAGCAACTTTGCAAAAAAATATACAGTTGGTTAATATAAAATATAGGCAATAAAACACTAAAATAAATAGCACTTGAATTTTATTTACTTAGGTATCTAATTAAGCAGGTAGGATATACATTTGCTTATTAAAATTATCTACTTCCACTTGTTTTACAGACATTTTATGAAAAACGTTATTCCATCCATTTATGATTAAAATCAAAAGTCACTGGATCTCTTTATAGAAATCATAATAAATCCTCTGACTGCTGAACAGTAAAATAAGATGAGATATTTGTGCCCTCAGGTAATAAATGCCACTCATTAGCAAATAAATGTATCTCGCATATTCGGTAACTGATGGGAACGTCATAATTGCGTTCTTTTAGCAACATTATCTTAACAAGGGTACGAAATGTCTAGCAGATGTAACTAGGCAGAAAATTCATTTGGTTAATCCTTCGTGCTTCAGCAGGATTATCAGCTTGTGGAGGTGGTGGTGGTGGTTCATGAGCGACCGTTGGATTAGCAAGTGGCGGGAGTGGAGGTGGTTCGGGCAATCTAGGTTCATTTTCCCGTAGTTCTTCTATCTGTCTGTGTATATTTAGTACGAATTGCCGATTATTTCGCATCACAGGGATGACATGCTTGCAGATTTGTGTTCCGATCCTGTAACAATGTTTGACATTTTAGTTAGTATAATAGTATTAATAATAATTGGTAATTATTAGGGCGCAATCTCTGCGAATAGTTTACGGCTGACTGTGTGTTAGCGTCCCAATACTATTTTAAATAGAACGATCACACTATGCACACACTCAAATAGTTATAGCTATATGCTAATTGAGACTGCACCCATACTTATTAATTATGAGGAATTTGCTTCAACATGGGAACAATACAATAACAAATAACAGCAGTTAGGGCAAGATAGTTGACTAAAATATAAGCTCAACAGCACACACTTACCTGATTGTGGGTATTCCACGAGAAGAAAATATCGATTGATGGAATATTTTCATCAAGCACTGAGTGACGCCTTCCCACAACAGAGCATCCACAACAAATATTCACTATTGGGTAGCTCAGGACTCTGCTATGTACTTTCTTCCTAGAAACCAAAGGCTGCTGCACAAAACTTACTGTGTTGTGTTATTGTTACTCTGTCGTGAGAAGATCAAGACACAGAGTTACAGGTGACAGGTGACAGATATATACATGGACAGACAGAACTGCGGGAGCGCGCGCAGTTCAGAAACGTCAAAATTACTAGGACGTTCAGATACACACTCTTGAATATATCGCCGATTCATAATACGTAACGTGATCGGCAATATGACGCACGGTAGCTCGAAAAATGGTGTCTGTGATAATCGTGAAATTTTTGACTTTTATAAGTTTTTTACCTTATCCATACGGTTCTGGACATTGTGGTGGTTTAATATTTAATCTTACCTTCAGGCGTACAACATATTATAGTGCTTGTCATATGCGTGTATCCAAACGCAGTTGTGTTGATTTGCAAATTATGTCGAAATAAAAACCGGACATAATCAATTACCACACATCTTTTTATTGGCATTTTTATCGCCTTTTTAAAGAAATGGAATAGTTGCGATTTATTTCAGTAAATTTAAAAAGTAATTTTCATATATTAATCAATACTGTACATTTATGTATTCTGAATGGCTTCTGCGGGCAGAATCCGGCCATGTCATTTGTGTAATGGCACGTCATGGACATAGTCAATATTTATTTCGAAAAACTGGCACGAAGATGCATAGAGGTTCGCCATCCGTGTCCTAGAACCAAAAGTTCGAAAACATGTGCCATCTAGCAACCAGCATTGGGCCCGCGTGGTGGATTACGGCCCATTCCCTCTCACTGCTATGAAGCCTGTGTCCCATTCGTGGGAACACTTTAGGCTGATTATGCTTTTATGCTAAAGCTTTTAACCATTCTGTACAGTTCTATGTGTACGTAATGACTAACTTAAAAATCTTTGAGAGACAACTTTATCATACGTGGCAACTAACGCCGTAATTTAATATTTTCAGGTATTTACTTTTCTTGTTAACTCGTCTCTTACAAAAAAACTAAATGGTTTTACTTGCAATATCACTAGATGACAGATTTCATAAACTTGTTTTAAAAGTAAATTGTGTTGATGGCGTTAGTTTTAAATAGAGGTCCTTTTTTCAATAAACTGAAGAGAAAAATATGTATTTCTATTTTATTTCATAAAGGCTCATAGCATGATTGACCACCTTTTCAACACTTAAAATTATCCAATTAGGTGTTATGGACATAATACGTGGGATACTCAGAAAGTTGTGCGAAAGTAAAAAAAAATGTTCTATAGGTTTTTCTATTTTTTTTACTAAACCCTTTCAAAGCACTGTCCACTAGCCTATAAACAAAGTTTCATGCGTCATATCCAGTTTTCGAAACACTTTTGCCAGTCCGCCGTAGACACCTCGTTTACAGCCTGATCGAACGCTGACAGCGTATCTTCCGGGGACGAAAATTGTATGTATCCCTTTGAGCTGTTTTTTTTTTCGGGAATTAAAAGAAGTCACACAGTGCTAGGTCAGGGCTGTAAGAAGGATGACCCAGGATTTTGACCGGCTTGCTGTCCAAGAATTCTCTCGTTTTGAGCGCGGTGTGCGAAGGCGCGTTGTCGTGATGGATCAGTAGCCCGCGGAGCCCTGTGTTTAGTCGCTTGTTGCTGACAACAGAGAAAACTTCTGCCAAGCATTTGGTAGTATACCATGCAGCGTTGATGCTGCTTTGGTTTTGTAAAGGACTTGACACCAAGTAGATATAGCTCGCAATTTGAATCTTCCCCCCGCTTCTATACGGTTTCACTTAGATAGGCGTTGATTCGTTTTGAAACACCCAAACCGTCGACTGGCGCTTTGTTTCTGGATCGGATTGATATCACATCACCTGTAATGATGTCGTAAACACGCCGAGACGAGCCTGCTTTTTGGTAAGATTACTTGGCTACCGTAGTAATGTGGTCGTGGGAGGTGAGCTTTCGGTCGAATGTGACTCCCAGATCTTTCATGACTGTTTTTTCATGACAGTATCGTTATTTAAATTGTATTCATAGTTAACTGGGTGACGCATTCTGCCAAATGACATTGAGACGCATTTGGACCGATGAAATTCCATCTTATTGTCTAAGCTCCACTTGTCTTGCTGCAGTGCCAAACAGTCACGCTCGGAGTTTATTTCGAGGTACAATTTCAAGTCATCAGCATACAACAGACATCTTACATTACGCAGAACTTGGGGAAGATTATTAAACATGATTAAAATAATAAAGGCCCCAAAATTGAGCCCTCACTGTTCCGTAGTAAGTCAGGGCTCAATTTTGGGGCCTTGTAGCGTGTGGCGTGTGGCATGTGTAGCTTGGGGCGTGTGGTAGTTGTTTGATTCGTACACACCGAGCCTTACAAACTGCTGCCGATCGCGTAGGTAGTCTGCGAGAAAAATAGGGAACTCGCTTTAACATTCGAATTAGGCAATTAAGGAACTTCTTTAGTTTAGCCTTGTAGACTGATATATTGTATCAGTCTACAAGGCTAAATTAAAGAAGTGACAAAGAGAATTACTGAAAATATGTTTTGAACATTTAATGATAAAGGGGTAATGTTATCGGGGCCAATGGAGCTGTTAGGTTTCAGTTTATTTATGCCTTTAACAATGTCTATAGGATTCAAGAGGGGTATAATAATCTAATTCCTGTCACTGGTGTGATCGTCCGCACTACTATGATCAGCATTAAGCCGCGGGACATCACTCAGAAAAACATTAGAGAAAAACTCAGCAATGGCCCCTGCTGATTTTGTTCCTGAAAAAGTTACGACCCCTGTATTGAATGTTAGGCTCAAAACCACCTTTGGATCTTAGGCTGGAAAAGTGAAACCAAAATTCACGGGGGGTAACTTTAATTTTATTCTCGATATGTCTAATGTGCGAGGAAAATACATCTATTGCAGATGCATTTGCCGCTGATATTTAAGCTTTACCTGGGGTCAGGAAATAACAAATACGCGCTATCACAGTTAGTGCGTTTCCAGATTTAATGGTGCTTTAGTTTGAGCCTTGGATCTTGGATGATATTATTATTAAACCAAACAGGATATCGTTTATTCCGTTGATTTCCTTCTGCGTTTTTACGCATTGGTTTCCAAAACCTCCTCCCAAGTAATCTCGTTAGAGAGTAGGTAATAAATAAAGCTGTTCGTAATCATATTTGTCAAAGTTACAATCCTTGGTACCTTCTATATTGCTGGGCTGGGTGATATGCATCCAGTGGTATAATTCCCTCGGTAGCGGTTACGACTGTGTCTCGTGCACTAATGTTCTCTTGGAAACAACATTTAACATACCTCAATACGAATTCTCCACAAGTTCATCTCATTCAGATTCCAATATGATACAAAGTAACAATATTTTTTCTTAATATTTAACGAGACACTATTTAAATCAAAGTCGTCTAATATTATTACAAGGCCTTTTAAATTATTTATATGACGGCGTCAGGGACGGCTGAGCAATAGCGCCGTCATCATTTGGGTTCGGTGGTATCGGGTTCATTGCGTAGAATAATAATATTCACTGTAGTTATAACCTTACTTTTACTTTGATCACAATACTTAATTTAAATGGTAAATCGACTTTTTCGTTCTTGAAGAGTCTCTCGGTTGGCGTCTCGAGTCAAAGTGTGCTCGGCACAGTCCCCACTCTACAACACGACTTTGTCCACGTGCCGCCATTACAAATGAAAACTGACGTCACGGCGTTTACCACTTCCTCACTACTACAGTAGTCAAGTCAGCAACTTATTATTTTACAATATCGTTTTCCACGACATATAAGTATGTTCTTCCACTTTACAAAACCAAATCATGTACTCATCATCACTTACTCTAGGTTTAATATATACAACACACACGTGAATTGTTCGGCTGCACCATGTGAAATCAGCTCATAAGTCTTCACACGCGCTTCGATCGCGGCGGCGGCGCAGCACAATGGGTGCACGCTGTGCCCTTGTCGTGTCGCATCATATTCCAATCCTCGGTTGCAAATTCTCCGTCTTTAATAGAAACGTTGACAAAGCTCTTCGTAACAGCGACCAGATTATGCTCAAGCTTTAAGTTCGTTCTCCACGTCGAAAGTTTGGTTTTGAGACCTCGGACATTTTGGTACAATACGCTAAAGCTTTTAATTTTTATAAAAGGCTGTTTAGGCAAGAACGGTCTTGTGAGTTCGTTGGGCCTTATCAGCTGGTGTCTTATGGTTTCTCGTATGTCCTGAGCACGCATATATATATTATCCAAGTATTCACTCTTGCGTTCATTGGCCATACATCTGTAGAATAACAGTTTTCGTAGCAAATAATGAGAACACCAATCTTGTACGACTTATAACTTTCCCTAGCCCGGAGCTCTTCAACAGTGCACGTGCCAGTAGGACACGCAAATAGTCTCGAATTATGTCAGCGCCACTAAGTCGGTTACAGTCGAAAAAACTGGTAAAACACAAAAAAAAATGTCTGGAGTGCCAACTAACGGACGTAACTGCTTTTGAAATCCCCATTGTTTGATGTCCCATTCAAAATGTTAGTTCTAAAAACGGCCCTTTCACAGATAACTTGGTCGAAATGTATGTCAAAATCATTCCCGTAGGCGCGGGCTTGCAGACGGCGAGCAATGGATAGCTTGCCTTCCGGTAAAGACCAGAGGGCCTAGACAAAGTTAAATTCGATCGGAGTGATTCTATTACTCGTTCGTTTCAACAATAACGATTGGCAGACAGAGTACACTACGTTTCGCTATCGTCTAGTCGATTAGTCTGTTCGATAAAAACAAAAAAAAATCTTTCTCATTCGTCAGCAAATGTCAAATATCGCGCTATCGTAGGAAAATTCTAAGTTTTGAAAGTGTTTTACGAGTCATAAAAATACTTGGGTAAGTAGAAATTAATAAAAATTAAAAGTGCTATAAACATGACTTACGTTTAATAAATAAATTAGTCTCTTTAAATAAAATATTCAATAAAATTTTCCTCCAATGTGCGTTTTTCCATTCGCCCCCCGGGCCGGGGTTCCGTTTTTCCACTGGGCCGGTACATTCGGATCTTTTGAGTTGTACTCACATACTACATAGAGATACTACGTATCAGACGACCGAAGGTAGTGCATTAAAGACAAAATGGCTAACAAAGATGGTAAAAAGTTGGAAGTTTCGAACATGACAGTTCGTTTTTTTAAATGAAGGTGTTGAGTTTTTGGCAAAGACTCACACAGAAAGCCTCAAATACTGCGTTGCAAAATTTAAATGAGCTTATTTAGCTCATCGGTAACATGATAATTACAGGGAAATACTGAGAAATATGTAAATGGAACAGCATTTTTTTATTGATTAATATTGTTTTATATTTTTTGATTATATACCTTATGTTGCAGTCTCGAAAGAGGTTTTTTATTAATCGGGATATTTCTGTGCCCTTCATTATTTTATTTATTATACTTTCATTATTTAATTTAAAACCGAGGGGGGGGGACCCCTCAGTTTTAAATTACCATTTTCTTGAATTCGAAGAAAAATTCAATAAGAATTGTACAGATGCGTGGATAAAGAAGATTAACCTTTCAATTTTCATTAATAAAATATTTTTTTACAAAAGGATTGGCGGCTTAGCAACACCACATACTACTTATTAAAGGAGAGTATGTCAGGTATGATACGTTGAGTTCACTAGACAATATTTTGGTCCAAAATTTGATTTCACAGAAGACAAAATTTGTAAAAAGTTTATTTTACAAGTCCTTATAATATTAAACTAAAGATTAATTTGCTGTCGTACAAAGTAAAGTCTGTTGAAAGATATTAGGACTCAAGAAATAAATTAGAGGACTCAACATTTTTATTTTCTCGAGGGCCTTGTCTGAATAAATAGATTAACTTAAAATTAGATTTAAGACTCTTGCTTGTATTGAAAAAAAAATATTAAAGGTATTTTGCTTAACCAAAACCACATCTTTATTGTTGTTTTATAATAGGTCTTTACCTATGAAATTGTCGTTGTACAGAAAGTTAGTCATTTTTGCATAAATACTAGCTGACCCCGCATACGTTGCTATGCTGCTTGTTGTTGGCCGATTCTCAGACTACTACCCGATATGCACACAAAATTTATACAAATCGGCTCAGCCGTTACGGAGGAGTTTGGTAACAAACATCGCGACACGAGAATTTTATACATTACATTTTTTATAATATGCACCCATGCTATCGATGCATCACTGCCAGCGCAGTGGTAATATTTCATTGCCCTTCTTGAAGAAGTCAACTGTATTGTTATTGTTATTGCCAACAAACTCTTCAAAGGCATTTTGTACTGCCTTTCGGGTATTGAATTTTTTTCACTGCCAAGAAGTTGATAAAATTTTGTAAAAAGTAGAAGTCTGTCGGCGCAAGGTCTGGTGAGTAAGGTGGATGACGCAACCTTAGCTCTTGTAGCTTAAAGACCGTCTGTTGTGCCGTATGAGGTCGAGTAGGCGCAGCAGGGCGATTAACCAAGACTGCCCGGAGATTCGCGAGCTTCTCCTTAGCGAGCTTCTCCATTATTGTGTCCAGTTCCTCAAAATACACATCCGCAGTAAAGGTCATTTGGTAAAACGCTGTGATGAATTATACCGGCACTAGACTACGGAGTTAATTTTTTAGATAGAAATTTCTATATCGGAAGCGTTTTAAACAATAACGAGTCATGCGTTCGTTTGTAGTGTTCACTTCATACACGTAATTAATGTTGCGAGCCGTTTGTGTGGCATTCCTACCGCGACGAAACTCGTATTGTATAATTACTCGTATTTTATCGTGTCGTATCGTTGATGTAAAAGATACAAATGAAAACAAAACACGACTGAATTTGAAAATAGAACTCCATGTTTATTTTTAAATAACATTCATATGAATTTAGAATTTAATGCCAGCCATACTAAATGACGTTTTAAATGACCAGTATTGTAAAACAGCAACTTCATAGGTAAAGACCTCATATTTAACATTTAGGTACCTATTGTGCCCAGCAATTCTTGCAATAGTTCAGTAACCAAATCTATAAGAAATCGTGTGACACTCATACTCGTATAACTCACATTTTATATGTTTTTGAACACTGTCACCGCTAAAAAGCAAACCTTTAGTTACCTTTGACAGTTTTACATCCAAATCTGATATTTCATACTATTGATTTACTGCTCTATAGAAATCTTAGAATGTTTCCCGGTGAGCCCTGACCACCAGCTCATAGTACTCTATACTGGTGGCGTAAAATATCATCCCGATAAGCACCGGCCACCAGCTCGTAGCCTACCTTCGGATATTTATCCCAAGGACCCAACTGTATGGCATGAAGATGCTGGAGTTCGCATCGACGCCCAGGTGGATGGCGTAAGCCGTTGGAGTTCCGTCGACGTTCCTTTCACAATTCGCTGATCCTGTTTTTGACTCCGAGCGTCCCGAAGGTGAAGCCCATCAGAAAATCTCACCCCTACACCTTTTATCCTTATGTTTCTATATCATCCTCTTTCAAAATGTGACTTACGATTAGCCCCGACCTAAACGTAGTCTTCTGTTTTAGTCGTGGCCTTTATAATTTAGGTCATAAAAAACTATAGTGATATTGTTATCAACATATTAATTTTATCGTGATTACATTGCGCCTATTACGACATATTGCGAGGTTTTTTGTCGAAAAGGTTTAATTGGATTTATAACAACATTTTGTTTTACCAGAAAAAGAAAAAAACTTATCCTGAAAATCGAACTGCCAAACTGCTTCTTTCGTGCTTTTTTCTATGGGATTTTTGTATGAAAACATAACTGTCGAAATGTGGGTGTACTATAGGTACACCTCTGCCCAACCCTTCGGGGAAACAAGGCCTGATGTTATGTTATGTTTTGTGTGATTATGAGAGAACAATGGCCAAAAGGTTAGGCCCCACCCGCATTTTCGTTCAGCAGAGTTAATGCTGTACATGGTGGCTCATTAATTTTAGTAAATAACCAGATTAAATTTAAAGACAATATCCTTACGATATTGTGAGCCTCTCTGTTGAGCGGACAGTTGAAATAGCCTGTATAGAATTGGAGCAGTTCATTATACCTCCTTCAGGATTGTATGATTGTTTTGAAAAGGTTATGGATGAAGTGTTAAACAAAATCTGTAATTCAAACAAGTCTATCATGACTTGTGGTGATTTTAATGTTAATCTGTTAGAAAACTCTGGGATTAGTACTAAAATTATAAGTTTGTTTCAGTCATACAATCTTGCTAACCAATTTTTGGAGCCCACTAGAATAACTCCCACTAATGCCACATGCCTAGAAAACATTTATACAGATGTTAAACCAACTTACAAAGAAATTACTAATTTAATAGTAATTAGTAATTTCTTTGTAAGTTGGATACTCGGATCATTGCGGACAATTGATCACTATTTCAAATATAAACAAAAAAGTTACTAAAAAAGATATAACTGTTAATCCAAAAACAACTAAACGTTTGGAAACATTTAAAACTAAACTTTGGAGTAATTTACCACTTTTGTCAAGTAATGATGCTAATGCAAATAATCATCAATATAATGCTTTTTTAAATATGTATTGCACACAATTTGATAAAACTTTCATTCCAAAGACATTCTCGGTTACTGGTAACGATTCCTTCAGTGATTGGGCCACCGTTGGTATACATAAAAGTAGAAAACGACTTTATGAGTTGTATGATGAACGGACTTGTATAAACACTGCTGAATTTAATTTTATATGTTAGAAATTATTCGAAATTACACTTGGGAGCAAATAAATCGAGCCACTTCCTTTTTCACGCATTATGGTTATTATTTTTGGTATTATGGAACGCATCGATTCGAAACATATATCGCCTAAAATGGTATTTAATAACCTTTACAATGAGGGTAGTTAGTTGACAAAATATCATTTAAATTAAAGTTTTGTTCGGCGACCTGGAACTGGCCGACCACGGGCAACAACAGAACGTGACGACCGCTTTATTGCAACCAATTCGTTGCGCGACCGTGGACTTAATGCTGTTCAGCTACAGCAAGCGTTACGTGACGTTCGAGGTGTCGCAATCAGTAGGTGGACAGTGAGACGAAGACTAAAGGAACGAAATTTAACATCACACAAACCAGCAACTGGCCCAAAATTGACTGTAGCTCATCGCCGATCTCGCTTGGAGTTTGCTCGAGAACACATTAATTGGACGTTAGAAGACTGGAGGTCAGTTTTGTTTTCTGACGAGTCAAGAATCTGTCTTTTTAGCAATGACGGGAGAAACCGAGTGTATAGACGTCCTGGTGAAAGATTTGCCCAATGTTGCATTCGAGAAACTGTGAGTTTTGGTGGTGGTTCTTGTATGGTGTGGGGAGGAATTTCTCTAGACGGAAAAACGGAACTTGTCTTCGTCGACCCCGCCAACGATGGCAGTGGTAGACGTGGATTAACAGCTGACCGATACATAACTGACATTCTTGAAGACCACGTAATGCCGTATGCTGGTTTTGTCGGAGAAAATTTCTTGTTTATGCATGACAATGCGAGACCTCATACCGCGCAGATCGTTACGGAATACTTGTCTGCGATCGGGATTCAACAAATGGTATGGCCAGCACGAAGTCCCGATTTGAACCCGATCGAACACCTATGGGACGAGCTAAAACGGAGAGTCCGAGCCAGGGTTCCCGCTGTTTCATCCATTCCCGAGCTTAAAGTCGCTGTGCTTGAAGAGTGGGAGAACATACCACAATATGTCATCGTAACTCTGATCAGATCGATGACTAATAGGCTACAAGAATGCATCAGGGCACGGGGGGGTAATACCAGTTATTAAGAATTTTTTTTTTGCAATAATTTTGTTTTTTATTGTTTTTATGGACTGTTTTAGCCCTACTAAATTTTCTATCAAAATTACCATTTTTCTTGCAGAGCCAATAATTTATCATTCAATAAGGTTATTATTCAATAATTTACCCTCATTGTTAAGGTTATTAACTTAACTTTTAGGCGATATATAGTTCGAATTGATACGTTCCATATTCCCAAAAATATTTACCATTTTACGTGAAAAAAGGTAGTGGCTCGATTTATTTGCTCCCAAGTGTATTTAAAAAAGTTTGTTGCATAGCCAAGTCACGTTACTTGACTTCAAATATTAAAAATAGCAGTAATGCAATTAAAATGACATCGAATATCATTAATAGCGAAACGGCAAGATCATGCAACCAAAGTATTGACTATAGCCTTGCAATTGATGGCAATTTAATTCAATCGGATTCTCAAGTCGCCGCGACCTTCGAAAATTTCTTTGCAGAGATTCCCGTTTCGACTACTAAACTTCTAAACTCATCGTCCACTGCTGCAGAGTCTTTACTTAAAGAAAACGTTCCAGTTTGTGATTCTGAATTTAATTTCCAATATGTCACCTGTAGAGATATAATTAAAACCTTTCACACATTAAATGTTAAAAAAACCGCAGATCTATGGGGTAACTCTGTGGATGTAGCTAAGTCTATTATAAATATTTAAGCACCTGCTTTAATTGTATTGACCGTGGTGAGTTTCCTGATCTTAGGAAAAACAGTAAAATAATACCATTGTTTAAATCTGGTAGCACATCAGACCCTACTTATTAAAGACCTATTTCAGTGCTACCTACCTATAGTATAATTTTTGAAAAACTTATTTTAGGTCAAATGCAAAGATTTTTTTAATAAACACAAATTACTGCATAACAAACAGTTCGGTTTTACAAGGGGTCGTTCGACTACTGATGCCAGATTTGAACTATTAGGACATGTTTATAAGGCATGAGAGGACAAATGCGATGCTTTGGGAATCTTTTGCAATTTGTCCAAGGCATTCGATTGTGTTCTTCATGAAACATTGATCAGGAAACTGCACCACTACGGAATCCGGAACGCCTCTCTGGATCTTCTTACTTCTTATTTAAGTGACAGGATTCAGAGAGTTGATGTTAACGGAAAAACATCACCTGGATCTGTAGTAAGAATAGGGGTCCCCCAGGGTTTAATTCTTGGCCCATTTTTGTTTCTTATTTATATTAATGACTTGCCTTACTTCATAAAGGATAATCATGATATAGTGTTGTTTGCAGACGACACTTCACTTTTATTTAAACTCAAACGTCAGCAGCTGGTTACTGAAAATGTAAATAGAGCCCTTTCTAAAGTAGTTAACTGGTTTAATGTTAATAACATACTTCTAAACGAGAAAAAAACTAAATGCATTAAGTTCACGATACCTCATGTTAGACAAGTAGAAACTAGTGTTCTTATAAAGGGTGAAGAGTTGAAACCCGAAAACACCACAGTACTCTTAGGCATAACTTTGGATGCCAAGCTTCAATCGGGCCCCATATAGATAAATTGTCAAAAAAACTAAGTTCTGCAGCATACGCCGTTAGAAAAACTAGTAATTTAACTTGATTTAGAAACAGCCCGTTTAGTGTACTTTAGTTATTTTCATAGTGTGATGTCGTACTGTATTCTTTTGTGGAGAAATGCCGCCGATATTCTATTATTTTTGTTTTACAAGAAAGGGCAATTCATTCAATTTATAAACTAATAACCAGACACTCCCTCAGAGACAAATTTAAAGTTCTCAGTATATTTATGAAAATCTTTTGTATGCACATAAAAATATTAATCTGTTTAAAAAATACAGTGATTTCCTTAATATAAATCCAAGGAACAAACACAAATTTGTTGTTCTTACTACCAGGTTCAAAAAAATTGGTGGTTCGTTTAAATGTCAATGTATACGTTTTTATAATAAACTTCCTGGCCACATTCAAGGACTAAGCCTTAATAAATTCAAATTTTTATAAGGGGAAATTATGCCAGAAAGCCTATTATACTGTCAAAGACTATATTGAGGACAGGAAGTCTTGGGATTGAGCTGCTCCAATAAATTTACACATCAAATTCACAAATCTTGAAATAATATTATTTCGCATTTTTAATTTTTTATTATTATGATTTTTCTATATTTGTACCTGTTTACATACACAATTACATGTATATATTTACTGTATAAAGTATAATATTATTAATTTTTTTTGAATGTGAGGACTATGTGGGTCATTGTATTTTCCTTTTTTTTCTTTCAATTGTTTTAATCATGGTCTGTCTGTTTGAGTACTTTATGCGGGGACCCAAATGTCCTTTCTTTTGCATTGTTCGTCAAATCGTTGAGCTCCTTATTTCTGAGTTGAGCTGCACCATGATTGACAAATGCGTGCACTGACTGGACAGGTCCACTCAAATCAGTGTGGTTCTTTCCTCAAAAGACCATTTCAGACACCAGTCTACAGGGTCCTCATAATTATGATCTGACCAAGTTTATTCTCGAATTTTTATAAACTTTGACATTAATGGACTTAATATGTTATACTATACAATGACGTGAAAATTTACTTTGTAAAGTATTATAATATTTTAATTATTGTGAATGTGAAGGCAGTGTCGATTGGATATTTTTTATATCTCAGTTTATTTTTATTTTTTAAAGTTATTTTAATCATGGTCTGGCAGTTTGAGTAATTTATGCGGCCTACCCAAATGTCCTTTCTTAGGTAATGTTCGTCGAATCGTGGAGCTCCTTAAGCTCTGTGTTGAGCTGAATGATTACCGACAAATGCGTGCACTGACTGGACAGGTTTACTCATTCTGTGTGGCTCTTTCCTCCAAAGATCATTTCAGACATCAATCTACATGGTCTTCACATGACCTGACCAAGATTATGTCTGGACTTTAAAAGAGACTGTGACCTCTGATTTTGTTTCGGCCTTTCTTCTCAGAGTAGTCAGATAGGAAACGCCGAACTCATCTACTTTTAAAATACAATTGACGTGTCTTTGTAAAAACCTACTTACAGAAATAAAATCATTTATCATTTACTTTTTCAGACCTTTAAAAAATGTTAATCAAACGGCCACAGCCATCTTATAATTTTATTGTATTACAGCGAATCATCTAACCTTTTAATTTTAGGGCCGTAAAACTGAAAAATAAACATATTTCGACATGATGAGACCTTAAAATGGCTTGATCTCAGAATACAAGATTCTCAAAACACCAGATTCTCAAAATATCAGATTTCGTACAGTCGAAATCAAAATATTTATTGCAATAATATAATGTGAAAAACCCTCTCATCTTTGCTCACAATTAGCATAACTTCCTCCAGTAATTATTCCTTAGCTAAGCGTACCTCGCTATTAGTGAAATGGCACCAGTCAATGAAATTTCTTCAAAATATCTGGATTACTTCAATATTCAATGGACACCCAAAATAACTAATGAAGTGTACAGCTGTTACGGTGAAAAAAAACAAACGACTAATGCCGTAGAAGGTTGGCACCGAAGAATTAACGCCATCATTGCTCCAAATCCTTCACTTTTACAATGAAAAAAAATTTGAAGCATACAAAAAATAATTACACTGAGAAAAAAATGTTTACTTATCAATAACTTAATTTAAAAAAAGCGGCCAAGTGCGAGTCGGACTCGCCTATGAAGGGTTCCGTAGCAGCTTGTAACTTTGATCGATGTTTTAATAATAGTGTTTTTTTTTTTATTGCGGTTAACGATTTATTACGTATTAAAAAAACTACTCACTAGATCTCGTTTAAACCAATTTTCGGTGGAAGTTTGAAAGAAAGAAAGAAAGAAAGAAAAATTGTTTATTCTGCACAAACAAAACGCACATTACAAAAAGTTGACACAAATTTCACATATATTCACAGTAGCCAAAGGCCTCGTATTCAGCTTTTAAAATTTTGTATTTTGTCCATTGCCTGATGTCACTCACTCTCAGCACCAAAGACAATACACATTGCTCTGTTTGTGTTGCGACACTGGCAAATGACAATAAAACAAACATTATTTGTACAAAACATGCTGCCGATTGCAAAGTGGAAGAATGACTACTTTTCTAACAAAACAAACAACAATAATAAGAACAATAAGTAAGTCGTGCGTCGCATCTGTGCAAGAACAGGTCGCTGCTCAGCAAAATGCTGTGACTTCGGACGAACCTATCGTCAACAGCGCTGATTTTCAGCAACTACCTCTCGAAATGACGTAATGACGTCCCCTGGTGTGACATAATAAATCGGGTAAGTTTATATCAAAGAATATAGCTACTACTAAGAGGTATAAATACAATTTTCTACATTGTGTGTGATTCTTGCTGAACATAATGTGTACTTAAATATATAAATAGATGTATAAACATATTTATCTGTATATATATATAAACGTAATTTAATTAAATAAAAAACTTCCATAAGTATAGGTAAGTACATTACAATGAAAACAAAAATGCCAAATAATAACTCTAGACGGTACATACAACAGCGTTGTGTTTATTCCCCATTTATGCAATTCAATACCTAATAGCTGTAAAGTCGTTACTATCAAAACAAAATTAATTAAAAGTAGTGAAGTCTTCATTGATCATTGATACAACATACTAAACATTATTTCAATGCACCATGGGAATCGCGACAGCGGCCATTTGCATAACGCCATGTTACGAGGCATGGCGTCGGCAAACGACGACCAAGCTTTTTCGATCAAAGCGATAAATCAGCCAATTGGTACAGCTCGATAGTGTTTTTCTGATCTTCATGGTAAGTATTACTATAGGTTTATTAGGCACTGCATTACAAAAAATAAATTGAGTCAGAAGCCCAGCTTAACATTAAACGAAATTGGTACCAAACTGTCTGACGCTTTATAAAATGCTATACCTAATCTACCTATTGTCCCACCCAGATAATGCAGCTTTAGAAAGCCACAGCTAACACTACCCAGATAATTGAAGACTACCATTCCTCCTGCAACAATGTCACGGACCTAAACCGGGAGAAGTCAGACAGAGGCCACTCACGCTGCTGGAAATCCATATCCATTGCCCATAGGCCATGACCCTTGAGGTAAGTACAAAAAGGTCAGCTATTGTTTCTAGAACTAGTTTTACAATGTGGATTGCTGTATCTGCATGAGATATTTCTTTAAAATCCTCAAAAAATGCTTTTTTGTTCTCAGGACTCTTATTGGTGGAGGAATGTTATTCCAGCAGTGTGTGGCAGCATATCTGAAACTCCCCCTGAATGCTGCGGTCCGATGTTGTGATGTACAAAGGGGTTTGGTAGAAAAACGTGGTTCGTATTTGCTCTGTCTCCAACTTAACTTTTCAAACAAATAGAATGGTTTCTGTGTAGTGACCACCCCAAAAAGTAAACCAGCCATGTGCAACTTTCTCCTAGCAGCCATTTTTAAAATATTGTTTTCATTTATATAAGGAGTGACATGACTTCTACGAGGTATCACTACACAGAACCGTGTACACGCATTTTGTATGCGTTGTATCAGCTTCTCTGTTCTTGCTAACAGGCATGGGCCATACACGGTATCACAGTAGTTAAGTCTTGATAAAATAAGGCTATCCACTAATTGCTTACGTAGGTCAACACTCAGGTAGTCTCTAATTGAATATAGCAGTTTTAGTCTATAAAAACAACTCCTCATGGAGTTACTGATGTGTTTCTCAAATTTTAGTTCTGGATCCATGATTAACCCGAGGTTGCATGCTATCTCTACTCTATCAATTTTTTCTCCCCTGATTACAACTTCTGGATTGACTGACAGTATCGCGCCGATCATTTTCTTACTACCCAAAACCATAAATTTAGATTTCAGTGGGTTCAATACTAGTGAATTATTATCTGACCACACCACTACTCTGTCAAGATCGTCATTGATTTTCTCCACTGCCTCTAATGTATCAGCTGGTTTAAAAGTTATATATAATTGGATATCATCCGCGTACATGTGATATCTGCAATGCTGGAAAGACTTAATAATGTCCGCGCTATAAAGGATATACAAAAGGGGTCCTAAAATGGATCCCTGAGGCACACCACGTGGTACCTGTCGTGGGGAGGATGACATCCTTGTTCCATCCTCCTTCTGAATTTCAACAAGCTGTGACCTATCATGCAAGTAGCTAGCAAACCACTGTATTGTTTCTGTGGTAAAACCATAATAAGCTAACTTGGAAAGTAACAGAGCTGTGTTTATTGCATCGAAGGCCCGTGAAAAATCAAGGAGTGCAAGGATTGTACCCTCCCCCTTATCCCGTGCTTCTATGATATTCCCCACTACGTCAGAAAGGGCTGTGGCTGTCCCCCGGCCTTTCCTAAAACCAGACTGCAGGTCGGGAAGCATATTGTTTGCTTCGAGGTATTCTAACATTTGGTTATAAACCACCCTCTCCAAGACTTTCGACAAACAAGGCAAAATGCTAACAGGACGTAGATCTTTATAAGTACTTGGGTTACTGCTTTTGGGTAGAGGACGCACAATAGCACACTTCCATAAGTCAGGGAAAGTGTGGGTATCTATTGACTTATTTACAATTGTGGTAATAGCCTGAAGGGTGGTTGGTAATGTTAACATTATCATATCCAGACCCACTTCATCAATCCCTTTAGCATTTGACCCCAAGCCCTTAATAATTTTGGAAATTTCTTCCTCATTAATATTTCTCAGCTTAAATTGAGTTTCACCAAACCTATTTGTACTAAAATATGATAGCTGCGATGTGGGCAGTATGCTCTGTCCTGGTACATTTAGAAATGCCTTATTTATCTCATCTGGGTCACTAAATTGTTCCGGAAGCATACCTTCACTATGTTCTGAGAACACCTCTGACTTGAGATTTTTCCAAAGCTTTTTGGGGTTTTTTATCTGATTATTAATGTGTCTATCAAAGTAAACTTTCCTTTCCTGCACAAGTGCTGTAATAGCTTGTTTTTTTAAATCCAAATAATATTTTTTTGTGGTATCTAGCTTGTCCTTATGATAATTATTCTTTGCCTCATCTCGAAGCTTAATCATCAATTTAATGTTATCTGTTATCCATGGTGTGGGACGGTCTCTAAATATCTTACTCTTTATGGGAGCATGTAAGTCAAATAATTGTTTAATAAAAAAATTAAAATAATCGATCATGCTGTTAACATCTGGCAGTGAGCGAATTTCAAACCATGGCATTAATTTCAGATCAACTGCAAAGTAATCTTCCAATATATCCCTTATAGGTCGATACACAACCAGCCTAGGTTTGCTTTTTTCCTTCTTTATGACAGTATCACATACAATAAAGGAATGATGACCAAGTTCACTGATGTGACTGACTAGTACATTACGAACCCCTACATCGGTACAAATCACGTCTATGAGAGTACTACTATCCCCTACAAAATGAGTTGGTGACTGTACTACCTGATTAAGATTGGTATAATTTAGGAATTCCATGATATCTTTGAATTTTGAATTGTTTGTGTCCAATAGATTAACATTGAAATCCCCCAGTAATACCAAATGATCGTAAGGTGCTAATGCGCTAATACTGTCAGTTATGCCATCCAGAAATTTTGACACTTCAAACCAGGGTGGCCTGTATGCAGTGCCAATCAACAACTTCCTACCATTAATTGTTAGGTTCAGCCACATCTGTTCCACATCAGACTGGTCCGAGTGTGGACGTACGCGCGCCCTAACTCCCGTTTTAATGTAGAACGCTACTCCTCCACCTCGCCCCCCGCGTATAGTCGCAGGGCGCGGCACGTGCTTCAACGTATATCCCGGAACCTTAGGCGCGCGCCCGTCCTCCCCATGTCTCAGCCACGTTTCGTTGATTGCCATTATATCCACTGAATGTTGTGACATGGCGACCAGAAACTCGTCCTGGTTAGTTGCTAGAGAGCCCGCATTGAATAAACCAAACTTTAATAATTTTGACTTAGTCATTTTATGCAAAGAGCAATAATGTAATGGCTGTTTAAATGCAGGTATTTAATTATTAGTGATAGTATTTTATTAATATATTTGTTAAACCAATTTTGATTTCTTTTGTGTAAATAATGTTTGTACATAAGATTTAGTTGTGGTAGTAAGTAAATTACTGTGTTACCTTTAAAATAGTGTTCACATACATCATGAATTAAAAATAATATATATTTATTGTTTGTAAATAAAGTTGTTGTTAGTGTGTAGATAATAATAATATGTGTAAATAATGCAACTATGTTCCTTCTATAATGACAATACTCACTTTGATACTCCCACCTCCCCAGATCACGACAGATACGACACACACACACCCTGCTCAATACATAATAACAAATAGAAAAGCCATAAACAAAAAAATGTGCAGAATCAAAGAAAGGGGTTTTAATTAGTGTCCGTGCATGGTCCAATGATATGTTCAATATCCTCCTCAGATTCGATCCTGTGAGTGGGTTCTCCAGGCTTTTGCCGGACCAAGATGCGACCGCGCTTCGTCCATACGAACCGCCATCCATGAATTCCTGCGGCGGCCCTCGTCCGGCGAAATAACTGCTGGTTCAACCTGGTCAGCCTCTCATTGACATAGAAGCGCACAGGTTTCCCAGAGAGTCCGAGGTTCTCTGTTGTAGCGTCACGCCGCACGCGGGCGCCGCTCAACACGGCGTCACGCTGGTCACGTCTAGCGAGGCGCACCACGATAGCGCGAGGGCGGGGCTCAGTTGAAGCTATGGGGCTTGTCGCTTTTATATGTCTGCCGCCGATTCGCTCCGCGCTTACGACGTCGCGGTCCTCCAAAGCGACTCCTAACTTAGTGGCAATTAGCTGGAATAGGTGCGTTGGGTTCTCCGCTTGCGACTCAGGTATGTTCGCTATGATCAAATCATTTGCCATCAGCTCTTGATCTCTGTCATTTAGGTCCCTCTTAAGCTGCTTAACCACACTCTCCACCGCATTTAAATTTGGCGCGTCACATCCGGCATCGTGAAGTTTTTCAAGCGCCTCCAATCTGGACTCAATCCCATCAATACGTGCGTGGCTCGTATCGTTAGACGCCTTCAACTCCGCTACGTCTTTCCGGAGCTCCATGACCTCAAATCGCAAGGTGCGTAGCTCCTCGACTACCAATTTTAGAGCAGAGCCTACGTCCTGTGGGAACTCGGAAGACTTCTTCGAATCATTGTTGTCTGTGTCCACAGCCACGGTCGAGATTGCATGAGGCGTCGACACCTGCCTGAGTGCCTCCTCCATCACTACCGATGGTGGGGCAGCAATTGACTGAGGCGTCACTGGTACGGAAGTTGACAGACATGTCGGCGATGCGGCAGTTGACAGTGGCGTCGTCGTAGCTGCAGTTGGCACAGGCGTTGTCGGATGCACCAACATTTTTGACGGTATTGGCGCCGCGGACACTAGCGTCGCCACAGCTATTGGCGTGGACATAGAGATGGACGCCGGTTCCTCACTTTCCAATTCCGTCACACAACCTCGTACCGGCGTTTCAGCCTTGTTATCCCTGCGGACGTTTTTCCTACACTCAGGGCAATGCCAGGCGGAGACTAAGGGGCCTTTCGTCGGGAGGCTAACGCACACTCGGTGGTAAGCAACGGCACATTTGGTACATCTTGCTGTGTCAACGGCTGACAAGAATTTTCCGCATCCACCGCACTTTACCGGCATTCTTGCAATAGGTCTTGCTACTCGTTCAGTGAACCTACTTTTTTTTTTTTGTAAACGAAGAGTGTTTACGTTTTTGTCTGACGTTGTCAATATAGACGTTGACAATTACAACACACCAAACATCTACTGTTTGTCGTGTCAAACTTATTAAAATAGTGAGGGTATTTAAATATGACTTGCAGATTTGGTATTAGTTTTTAAGCATGAATTATGCACTTAGGAAGTACTCACGAGATCTCACAACACTGAATATTCTGTATTATTTCACTATACACTTTATTAAATACTTTAAGACACGATATCGTCGTTGTTTTATTTTATTTCCGCAAAAAACCAGGCAACGATTCCACCAGTACAAACGTCAAAACGTCACTCCCATGGCATGCATGGTAATGCACATCATATTTTTTTTTAGTTTTATCATATTCTTTTATTTTAGAGGTTACAGGGGGATGACGACATATTTTACTACTTTGGAAGTATATCTCGCGCTAACTATTCAGTTTAGAAACAAATTATATTGGAAACCTCAATTTTTTTATATTTTTGTGTGAGAATCTTAATGCGGTTCACAGAATACATCTACTTACCAAGTTTCAACAGTGTAGTTTTTATAGTTTCGGAAAAAAGTGGCTGTGACATACGTACGGACAGACAGACAGACATGACGAATCCAAAAGGGTTCGGTTTTTTTGCCATTTGGCTACGGAACCCTAAAAATTCCCTCCACTGCCCAGATAAAAAAAAGAAACGCAAAGGCCACGTCAAAAGCAGGTTTTCCTCAATAAAGCGACATGATTTAAGAAAACCTGAAATGCAGTGTTAGTTTATTTTTTGTTATTTCTGTTGTTCACATCAAAAAAATATTTGTGCAATTAAGAACCCGTAAGAATTTATTTCACTTTTTTTTTTTGTTCACAATTTTCTTTTCGTGCAAATAAGTATTTGTAACATGAGTTTATTTTAATTTGTTCTTTGTTTTTACGATTTATTGTAATTTTTATTGCAAATAAGTATCAATAATTTGGTTTTTTCTTCTTTAATTCCTGACATATTTTTTCATTGAACTGTACTTCTGGTACATTGCGAATCTGTTAAATTGAGAATCTGGTATTCTGAGATCGAGCCTTAAAAATATCTACTACTTTTTTTTTATTTAGTGAGCAGGACAGAATGGTAATTTATTATCTTTATTCAGAAAAAGTGTAAAACAAATGCGACCCATTACACGTATTTACTACTGAATAACGCACAGGCCATAAACGCTATTCAGGCATAAATACCGCTCATGTTTGACGGGTATGAGGACGGTTGGCATGTGGTACGTACTATGGGATTGAAAGGCGTTTAGAGAATTTCCTTGAGCCAGCCAGTGCCTGGGACAATATTGTAATAGACACTGAAAACCCCGAGCACTCTATTTGTTTTAATAGAAGGTTTGTAAATAATAAGGTATTTTTGTTTGAAAACTCAAAAAAAAAAACAGTTAATAGTTACATCACGAAAACGATATTCATTCTTCATTGAACTTTTTGCTAGCTGCACCGAGAGTCGTTTTCCGCGCGGGAGTCACTATTAAGATTAAAAAAAGAGTTTTTTGAAAACTCCGAACTAAGATATTTAATCACCCCATAATAAAATGTTTCTCGGTAATAGAAGAAAAGCATTGCGAGCAATTGTGAGTTTTTAAATTATTTTTTGGCTGTCATGCAGTAAAATTATATCTTACGATTGCCAAAAGTTCTTTTCGTGGCGTGCATGAAGCGTGCAGTCATTTTGTAATTTATTAAAAGAAGTATGTGAAGTCAACAATCTACTTATGTTGCGTCCGCGTGTTGAATAATACTCAGTTGCTGATATGACACCAGTGCTTCGGCAGTGATAATGTGTGTAGGCTGTGACATAGTTGGAATACACACGTTCGATTATATTTGCTAGATAACTAACAAAAAATATTATATGGCAATTTAACAACTGATTCCGGTTTCTTCATGTCGGTATAACTTTTTTCGAATGGACATTTCGGTTTCGCTGTTTTACAATAAAATGATAAGATGGTTATGGCTCTTCGATTAACATAGGTTTTAAAGTGCTACAAGGGTGGGATGCGGTGTCAATAAATTTTTGAGCAATCTTCTTTGGACAGGACAACGTCAGTCGGGTCAGATAGTGGGAAAAAATATAAATCAGCATTATAAGCAAGATTAACTGAAATTTTTCCGATAATAATAATTCCATTACAACAAACATCACTATCACATCGAATAGGCTGTTAAAGCTAGTAGGCAACCAGCAAATTACCTAAATGTAACAGGTGCGACTAGACGGCAACGCCGGCAACCCAGTTAATTGCCTACAATAACATAAATTTTATTAAGGCCACCGACGAATTCAGTGGAACTTTTCCCCACAGTTAGGCGCCTATCAATTTCGTACAGACAATAATTCAGTAAAATAAGGAGGAGTGGTTCGTTAACGACGTTAATAATTATCAATCGTTTTGTTATTGAACCGTGACGTTCAGTGGTTTACATTATTATTTTCGAAATTAAGTTTTATTAATTTGAAAACTTTCGTAAAATAATAATTTTGGTCACCGTTATGAAATTGAAACTGTGTGGAAGTGCACTCCAAGAGCACTCCAAATTAATTTGAGAATGTTCACAAATTGTTGTTTTAAAAACATAATATATTACCGCGGGAACAGGTTTTTTTTTGGGTGGGAAATCATCAAATGACTTTTCCCGCTCTGGGTGGAGCGGGAGGGCGTGTCAGACTTTTACCGGTTAAAACCCACCCGTGTTCCACTCAGTTGCTTGTGCCAGGGCCACGGTTTCTCTTTCGAATTTCCCGCGACCCTGAGGCGTCGGCGTCGGCCCTATCGGACCCCGTCATTTGGTGCTGACATCTCTTTGAGGCGCGCGTGGAATACGACGCGCCATCATCGCGGGCCTGGTCCTTACCGGATGGCGAGCTACCCATTGCTCGCCGTCCGCAAGCCCGCGCCTACGGTGGCCGCAAATCTTGCGATTCCCGACGCCCAGGGCGTCTCCTGCGGCGACTAGGGGCGTGAGAGCGCAAGGCTCTCTCCCTCATGAGCTCCGCTTCCTCCTTCACGAGCATTATTGCTTCACAAAAGGGAGTGACGGCTTTCCATTCCCTCTCGCTCCGTACCATGGACTGGACCAGGGCCGGACGCGAGAGATCGCCGCCACCGATCGCCTCCGCGAGGACACTGCAGTGCTCCGCCCAAGGTGGGCAGACCTCCACCGTATGCTCCACCGTGTCCTCCGGGCGATCCACACAATGGTGACACCCGGGCGTTTCCTCAGCCTTATGCGAAACACCAACCTCCCGAAACAATCGTGTCCACTGAGGACCTGTTTCAGGCGGAAGGTGAGGACGCCGTGGCGCCCCTCCAACCACTCCTCAAAGAGGGGACTTACCGCCGCTATTGTGGCGTGCCCAGCACTGGGTTGCGACAATTGCACCCTCCATGTCGCCATGAGATCCCACCGGAGCTCTGTCCGATGTACCGTGATTTCTCGTGGCAGCGGAGTTACACCCCGGCGTTTAGCCTCTTCGCGCCACTCCCATACGTGCGCGAGGGCTTTTACCTCCAGATCCCATGGCGGCAATCCAGCAAGGAGGCTCGCCGCCTTGCAGGAGACCGTGCGGTATCCCCGGACTAGCCTGATGGCCATGACCCTTTGGGACGCGTTCAACCGGGGGGCTGGTCGGCGGCGGCGCCTCAAAGAGCGCGCCCACACCGGTGCTCTGTTAAGGGCCATGTACCGCACGACCCCGCGTAGAACCTCCGGCAGGAGGCGTTTGGACCCCCTAGATTGGGCAGGAGCCGCTTCAAGTCAGCCCCAGCCCGCTCCAGTCTGGAAGCCAAACGTCGGAAATGTTCCACGAAATTCCACCGGCTGGCGAGGACGAGTCCCAGGTACTTCATCGTTGACTCGACGCCAATGTAAAACCCTCCTGCCGTTATATGGGAACCCGACAGTGGCGCGTTCCGAGGACCATGAAAACACATGGCCTCGGACTTGCAGGGCCACTTCGAGTCCCAATTGCGGGATCCTCTCGACGATAATCGCAACCCCGAGTGTCGCTTGTTTGGCCACCGCCTGGTCCGACCTCCTCTGTGCTAGGACCAGCGTGTCGTCAGCGTAGCAAACCACGCTGACGCCACGCCACCAGGGAGGTCGGCGCGCAGCACCCAGTTGTAACCGATATCTCACAGAAGCGGCCCCAGGGCCGTTCCCTGTGGGACACCGCATGACATCTCTCGCCGGTTCTACTCTCCCTGGTGACCGGGGTAAATGACGGCCTGTCCGTCAAATAGGTCGGCGTCCGGTGATACCGGAATGCCTCCCTGATGAAACTCCGGGGCAGGGTATTGAAGACATTGACGATGTCTAGAGACACCGCCAAGACCACCCCACCCTGGGCCACAGCATCCCCCGTCGTGATTGCTTGCACTGGCATGATGGCGTCCACCGTAGAGCGTCCCCTGCGGAAACCAAACTGGTTCTCCGCCAAATCCGGCCCACCCGCACCAGCGGCCCGAAGAGGCAGTTTACAATGACTCTTTCAAAGAGCTTGCCCACCTTGTCGAGCAGCACGATGGGCCGGTAAGCGGACGGAGAGTCCTCAGGGCGCCCCAGCTTTTTAATGAGGACCAGTTTCCCCGTCTTCTTACGAAGTGGGAACTGGCCCTCCTCCAAGCAAGCGCTTAGGAGCCCCATAAGTCGAGGCCCGACAGCCTCCAAGGCCAGAGCCCAGGCCAGAGTCCGCAGCATCGTTGTCGTCGTCGGTGGTGTGGTCAGCATCCGGCACTGCAGTAGGCGGAGTTATGGGCGGGGGAATGTGCTACCCTCGCGAAGGGAATAAACCGCTCACCACGTCCACCAGGAGCTGGGGCCGTAGACTATGCGTCTGGAACACATAACATGACAGAGTCATAATATTTTTCCTTTTTTGCATAGATTTTTTCTAGAGTAACCTTTTTTCGCGTTTTGTTCCAAATAAAATCGATTATGTCCGACTCTTGTGTTTGTTTTCACACGTTTGATATGTAAATGGGCAATATAGTCACTGCTGCTCTGAATTTAGAGTTAAAACGTTAAGTATTTAGCATAATCAGCGTATAAGCAATAGTTTACCATCGCACCTGGATATCGATCTATTTTGCACCAGCGCGCACAGTATTAGAAAGATCCTGAACAGGGAATATTTTGGGGATAGTCATGAATAACTACTTAATAGTATCCAATGAAAATGGAATGTTACGAGTATGTGGTGCTCGTATATTATTTTACTTTTTTGATGTTGCACGATTCGAGTAACTTTTTGTCTTTGCCGTTTGCAAATCGCTGTTTACATACATTCAGTCAACACAAAGTATTTGTAACTAGATGTATACATGTGGAAGCTTGTAGTTAGCAATTTTTTACTTACGAATGTTTTAATGTGTGTAATTAGCCTGTAAGCTTTCTGTAAAATTATATCAATATAAATATATATTAAAATATAATGTTCCCACACACAGGGACACAGGCCTACTCTCTTCGAGATTGCGGAGAGTGCTGTAAATCTGAATCCACCACGCGGGCCCAGTGCGGGTTGGTAGATCACATGTCTTCGATGTTTTGGTTCTAGGACATGTCGCTTTCCTCGCGATGTTTTTCTTCACCATTTTGAGAGCAGTGGTGTTTGATGTAATTATTTATTTAAAGAAAAGCGCCTGCCTGGGTTCGAACCAACAACCTATAACTCGTAAGTCGGGGCCGTTTCCACTGTTCCACCACTGCTCCGTGCTCTCGTGCTCATAATCTTTTTTATTTGCATTGTAACAATTATTATTAAATTGCAAGGCAAACCATATTTCAAGACATGCAATCAAACTCAAACTCGAAGCATTTCTTTCAAATAAACCAATTACAGGCACTTTTGAATTGTCAAGGGGTCGGTCAGTCAGAAAGATGAAGCTAGTTGCCCATTCCGAAGCGTAGTAGGTACCCAGGAGAAGAACGGGCAAGAAACTCCACGGACACTCTTTTAAATAAATATCAAAACTCTTTTAAATAAAAGTGTTGTTTTTTTTTAAAGGATCCTCCGAACCCACACGTTATGGAATGTTTTTATTATTCTTAGTTCAAAACGCTGTTATCACGCGCACATTATCGCTATTTCGCAAATCGTGTAAATGGGGAATAAATTATGTGAGTATTTGTCTTTTACTTGTATTCATTATTTATAATAATAAAAAAATGTTTAGTAAGTAAAGGACTTAGTAAATATATAAGACAGAAGAAGCAATAGTTTTTATTGTTGCGTACTTTAAAAGAAAAAACGGAACCCTTTTATGATCACTTCGTTGTCCTCCCTAAAAATATACGGAGATTCAAGCGAAATTTTTTGATACTCGCAAATAAATCAAAACCTATAGTGTACTTCCCGTTCATCTAGAGTCATACAATTTGACAAGAAGCAAGGTCTCACAGCACAATAAAAGGAAACAACAGGAAACCGCAAAAAAATATTTTTTTCGATTACAAACTTTCATTTGCAGTTGGAGAATTTACTGTTACGAATATCGATGTATGAACATGATGGGAGAACATGTTTTTCAACCACAACGTTAAGTTTGTTCTTGGGATAACTTCATCTCAACTACGGAACCCTTATTTTCACTAAGCCAGTTTTTTTAAAGTTGAAACCTCTTTTAAGGGAATAAACATAAACCGCCTTAAAATAAATACATACACTAATAATAAATATACCAATAATTGATATTTACGCAAAACGATGTAAAAAGAGTATGTTTGTAAGGATCGTAGCAGATGGTGCTCTGTAGTTTCTGCCTACCCCCGGGAAGAAGCCGTGAGTTTATGGATGGATGTATGTATGTACGAGCTTCCGCCCGCGGCTTCGCTGCGTGGTGTTTGATGAAAAGTAGCCTATGCCTGCCTTCCCCAGGCTTCAGACACAGTTTAGCGGATGCAGCCCGCGCTGCCGTTCTTACTGTGATAACTTTTGAACCATCAGTTCAAATAAATTAGTGTAAAGGACAAATTTTATCTACATAAATACGAAAAGCGATATATATATTTAATGTGATAAGAATTAACTGAATACTCTTTATCTTGCATTATAAAAAAGTATACAATTTAAATATAAGGCTCACTATTTTTGCTATAATAGCTTCCAAATAAACGGTACCATTTAAATCAAACAATCCTACAAAGTCTTACGGTTTGGGCAGTGCACGCCAAGATAGGTCTCAGAGGGCAGGAATGTTTCCGACTTGCATGATACTTATGGTTGTTTTATGGCCAAATTACAAAAAACTTGATAAGTTTATATAAGCTATAATATCTACTGTAAAGTTCCATGTAAATCCTTTCAGTAGTTACTGCGTGAAAGTATAACAATCATTCATCCATCCTCACAAACTATCGCGTTTATAATAGTAGGATAGTAGAAAGTAGGATATTTGTAGGATTCAAGTCAAAGCATTTTTTCAAACTAGCTGCACCCCGCGTTTTCACCCGCAAATCTTGATCCCGAGGGAATATCGGGATAAAAAGTACTCTATGTGTTAATCCAGGTTATAAACTATCTGTATGCTAAATTTCATTCAAATCCGTTCAGTAGTTTTTGCGTGAAAGAGTAACAAACATCCATCCATACTCACAAACTTTCGCGTTTATAATATTAGTAGGATAGGCACTAAAAGGCACTTTTTACCGTCAACATTTAAATACATTGATTCTAGGCGCCACTTCCAAAATGTAGTTACGTATGGAGAAGAAGGAGCAAGAAGCTCCACCGTTACTCTTTTAAAAATGTTTAACAATATTTTGTATACATAAATTATATTTTTATATGTGAAGACGATGCACCAAGAATAAAAATACTATACCACAATAATTATTATTTTTTACTAGCCTACACTGTCTCACTCCTAGGCAAAGGCCTCCCTCCACTCCTTCCATCTTTCGCGAGCCCGCGCGTCCTCTTTCCAGTTCTTACGGAACCTGTCCAGCTCGTCCCGCCATCTCCTACGTGGTCTGCCGCGACCCCACCTCACTGTATGTATTGTGTTTCGAACAAGATCCGTTAATTTAACGGATACTATACAGCGCCCCATTGCTCGTTGGCAGACCTTCAGTTTGGACTTCTGGATGTTAGTCAAATGCCAAGTCTGTGCACCATAGGTTAAGATGGGAAGAATACACATGTCCATGAGCCTGCATTTTAGTGTCATAGGCAACTCATCCTTGAATGGTTCTTTCATGGACCAGTAGCTCTTCCAGGCGTTTTCCGTTCGTCTTGTGATTTCTTTATTCTTGTCTCGCCTGGAAAGAGACTACTTGGCCCCGGTAAAGGTATTCCTGGACATGTTCCGTCAACTTTGGTCTTCGACATATTCATCTCCAGTCCAACCTCAAGGCTTTCATTCTTGGAGCATCCGTTCAAGTTCAGTGGCTGAGCATGAAAAGAGAACAATGTCGTCGGCGAAACGTAGATTTGTCAGTCTCGCTTCCCCAAGTACAATGCCCCTTTCCTTCCATTCAGCTGCCAACTTCCTGAAAATTTCTTCGAGGGTACTAGTGAATACTTTAGGAGATAGCGGATCGCCCTATTTGACTTCTTTCTCCATTTGAAATTTTGGACCCGTGGTTTCAAGTTTTATTGCGGCTGTACTATTTTTGTAAATGTTGCGTAATAGATTTATATAGGTGTTTTGGTTGCTTAAGGCGTCAAAAATGTAATTGTGTGAAATGCTGTCGAAAGCTTCGGAGTAATTAACAAAAGCGAGGTATAACGGAATTTAATATTCTTGATGTTTTTCTATGAGTTAGTTGACTGCGTGCAAATAATCGGTCGTAGAAAGGCTAGGCTAGGAAACCTGTTTGCTCAGGAGGTTGATGTTTATCTAGTTCGCCAGATAGGTATTCGATTTTCTATTATTTTGATAAATGTCTTGTAAAGTGTTGGAAACGCAATATTAGCTAATTCTTGTAGGTCAGTGGGAACAAAGGTCATTGAGTGAACTAGTGTGTTAATTGTTTTCGCTGTTGCTGCCAAGTCCTGCTCTGTTTTATTAAATTTAATGGTAGGTACAGTACAGTACAACTAATAATAGCTACTCATACAGACACCCACACGGCTGCGCACTGAGTCCCTCACTCGCCTTCTTTTGTCAAACAGAGATAGCATTATTCAGAACGTTTTTTTCTTCTTTTTTATTAATGTTTTTATATTTCACATTCAATATAATATCTGTATCTCAGACAACAGCGCTATTCCATAAAAATATGTAATTTGGAGGCTAACAAGTACTAATGCGGCTCAAACTTTACAAAAAATTATGCAAAAATAAAACATTGGCATATACCACTGTTGCTACAGTTGTGTGCAATTAAATACGTTACGCATTGAAAACGTTATATACTGAGTTTTATGCGCATTTAGTGTCAGTATCAACCAGTGGCATACTATGACGAAGCCACGCTGGGCGTCTTTAAAGGCTTGTTTCCACATATCAGCCGAGAACAGAAGTATTGTATCATCTGCGTAAGAAATAATTTTCCACCAAGAGAGGAAAGATCACAGAGGTCATTTAGGTATACAAGGAAGAGACTCCCCAAAATACTGCCTTGCGGCACACTATCTGTGACAGATAAGTCACTGCTTACGATTTTATTGATCTTAACAAATTGATAGCGGCCTGTGAGATAATCTTCAAATAATGTTTGCTGTTTACCTCTTATACCCAATCGTTCCAGTTAATTAAGAAGGAGTGGGACACGGACCGTGTCAAAGGCCTTTGCCAGGTCCAAGAACATGCCCACAGTTTTTTTACCCGAGTCCATTTTCCCAGCGACATAATCTACTAGCTCATGAACTGCATCACTAGTTGATTTTTCTGCTCTGAAACTAAACTGGTTGTTTGAAAGAAGGTTGTTCAATTCCAAATATTAAACCAATCTCGTGTCGATGATGCGTTCCAAAAGCTTGAGACCGCCGGTAGGATGGAAATGGGTCTATAGTTGGTGACAGGGTCTCTATCGTCAGATTTATGGATAGGGCGGACCAACGACTTCTTCAAAACTGAAGGAAAGGTTCCTTCGTCCAGGCACATGTTGAACGTACGTGTCAGAACAGAGACGAGCACGTGTCTATTTTCTTTAAGGAGGTAATTAGGAATGGAGTCCCATCCAGTGCAGCAGACATTTTTAGGGTTTAGAATCATACGCTCTACTTCTGTCTCATCCGTGTCAGGCATTACAAATGATTTCAAGGAGTTTTTGACATTTGACATTGTTCATTAAAAGCACTGGATTGTAAAGGATTTTGGCAGCTGATGGTCTTGTTGGCAAAAGTTTTGCCTACCGTAACAAAGAACTCATTTATCGCTTGTTTTGGGCAGGACGTATTAATTAACTCAGTTGCGACACTTTTTACTTTTGTAGTGTTTGTAATATTTTCTATTGCGTCCCTGTTTTTTTTCCCGCTTCCTATAAAAGTTGTTTTTCGTAGATTCTATTGACTTTTTATTAAATTATTGCAAAGGCTTCTGTATCTGGTGTAGGTTAATTTTAGAGGTTCATTGTCAGGTGATTGTTTTATTTGTTTGTGGAGTTTGACTCTATGCCTCATATATCGTTCTAGTCCAGCTGTTATCCATGGTTTGATAATTATCTTTCGTTTCGATAATTTTACCATGACAGAGTTTCTTACGCGTTGGATGGATTTAGTGAAATATTCCATGGCAGAATTTGCATTACTAGCACGATATAAGTGGGTTCCCAGTTTATAGTGCATAGGTCCGTACCTAGTCCCTCCTTGTTTACCTTATTACCGGTACCATGGGCAGAGGTTCGTTTGATTGTAGTTTGCAATACTTAAGCGTGGGCTGCGTTTTTCGTTTTTAATATCACGTGGTCAAGACATGTTTTACCATGCCTCATTGGTAGGGTATGCACTGGTAAAAGACCATATGTTTAAGTACTCCATTTGAGATATAGATTCTTGAGCGGGACAGATGCTAATGTTTGGTGATGTTAGCAAAAGAAGACAACTCAGCCAAAATATTATTGAGTGATTGGAAAAAGTTTTCTAAGTGTTTGTTGGAAGGGGATCTATATACGGCCAATATTGTAGTATCAGCCCCTATCTTAACGACAAGATAGTTACAGTCTTGACACGGCGGCTCTTCCACAACCACACTAAGGTTGGACTTAATGTACACTTCATCATTTTGATGAACCCAATTAGTCGAAGCATTCGGATTGTAACCATCTAATGTTGGTAAAACACCACGATAGCCAGCACTCCGTCAAGATAATTACGTCACACTCAAAACGGAGTATATTTAATATAACAGCGAGACTATCAAAACTGCGCGAAATACGACGTACGTTTTGAGTCATGACAATGAGGAATTCCGTAGGATTGGTTTTAAATTCTTGCATTCCTCGACATCACAGGACAAATACTCTGAAACTGATACCTTATCTATTTCCAAAGCTATATCAACCATTTCTAAAAACGTAAAATTGCACAAGATCGCTAATGAGAAAACAGAAAGTTTAAGTGGAGTACAATATATCTGTCGCATCTATCGCTTGATGTAGCAAAGTTGACAAAGTATTTACTTATTACTTTATAAATAAATACTTTCCCAACTTCTTTAAAAAAATTGAGATGAATATGAATCTTTGATGATATAATTAACTCTGAACTATGCTTGCTCAAGCAAAATTCGAGCGAGGCTTTTAAAGACCGAGACATCAGAAATCTTTTTGTGAAGTGTAGAATTTGTAAGTAGACTACTAATATTAAAACAATAAGAAAAACAGTATCAATAAAACTAGCATGGAATATAAATTAGCTAAAGTTAAGTAAGACGAAACATTGTGCACTAGCAAAAGTTACTGTAAAATAGGTAATGTGTGTGAAATTGTGTTGTGGATAGTCGTACTGCCGTGGCTTTCTTCAACTTCGCGAGGTCAGCCTCTTCATCAATGCAGATATGCGCCATTCCTTCCTTCTTTCGTAGATATATTTTACCATAAGACGTCCAGCAATAATATTATTAATTTGTACTCGCAAAATCTCTAGCTAGAAAGAACAGTCGCCTTACCTTATGAGTAAGTGATTCTGAGAAATATATTGGATTTTGAGTGGTTTCATTGCCAAATAGACTGGTGTTTATTTTTTTGGATTTTTCTTGTTGTGTGAGTTTTTTAAGATTTTTTATTAAGCTCTCCTTAGCGATAACTGATGTGAAATCTTGTCGATGTCACAGAGAAGAAATAAAAAACAAAATCTCTTAAAATTAAATCTTGCGCTTAGAAAGGAACGTGTTGTCCTATCGAAAAGTTTATAGTTGTACTACTGAGTTAGATAAATGTAGGGAAAAGTATGACACTGATATCCAGCTCCTGTATAATGATATATTACAGAAGGAGCACTTGCTGAAGGATATTTTTGAAAAATATGAGACTTCACAACGGCAACTAAGTGACCGCTTGTTTGAGGCTGGGGAACTACTGGATTTGGTGAAGTGCAATGCTGAGAGATACGAGTCTCTAACTAATAATCTCTCCAGCAGCTGTGCCAACCTCAGCCTAACTTGCCCCCTCCAGTGTTGGCTCTTCCAGCAGAGACCTGTGTTAATATAAAGGAAAACAAGACAATATTTTTTGGTGACGAATTAGGTTCTGGCTTCGGAAAAATTTTACTCAATTACCTTAGCCATAGTTTTACTAACCATAGTTATCATAACATAAGTTTTAAACAAATGATTAAAATAATTGCAAATACAAACCTAGAAAATTATTCTACTATGGTTTTGCTATTAGGAAATAGTACTGGTATTACCAGAAAGGACATAGTGGACGGTGTGAACACCTTAATTAAGTTAAATATAGGTAAGCTGATGTTGTGTGCGAAAAGCACATTATTCTGATTCTTTATCAAGTGACGAGAATAATTATATTTATAAGTTGAATAGTACTATTCACAAGCTGACAGGTTGTCATAGTGACAAATTATTGTATTTTGACACTAACAAGTTTGTTAGTGGTTTTAAGTTAACTCAGAGAACCTTATCTTTGTCTTGGTATAATAGACATCGGATAGCTATGTTGATAGCTTATAATATTAATGAGGTTATAGATAATATAACAAATTGTAGTATTAGTGACGAGTCTGTGTTGCCTAGTTATACAAGCAACATAGAGATTAATTATGATTCATCATGTTGTAGGAAGGAGGATCCAACCATAATACCAACATCCTTGGAGGGCACTACCAGACAGATAGGTTTTACTTTTCCTGCTGGAACCCATACCGCCATTGTAGACTCGTCAGTTGTAGTTGTGGAGGTCACTCCGGATAATAATTTAAACTAGTTAGTAAGACAACAGAAGTTACCGCTTTAAATAACCAATTATTATAAGAGAATAATAATAAAGTATCTTCTGGCAAAATAACTCATAGTAATAAAAAACCAAAGGAAGTGCAATACACTTTAAAATAATTTAATCAAAATATCCAAGGTTGCGCTTACAAATTATTGGAAATAGAATTGTTTCTAGAAAGTACTAAGCTTGACGTCATTTGTTTAACAGAACATTGGTTAAAAGATCATCAAGTAATATCAATTAATTATGCAAATTATTGTGTTGTTAGCCATTTCAGCCGAAAACATATGATACATGGCGGGTCATTAATATTAGTTAAAAATTCAATTAAATCGAAAGAACGAAAAGACATCATCGGACTGTCTGTTGAGCACGCCATTGAATTGTATCAGCATGTCATAGTATGCGTATACAGACCTCCAAGTTAGCAGAATCTACCTGTGTTTGATTCTGTAATGGAAGATGTGTTAAAGAAACTTAGTGCTAGTAGTAAGTCAATAATAATCTGCGGGGACTTTAATATTAATTTATTAGAAAATAACTCTAGTACATTCAGATTATTAAGTCTTTTATGTCATTTGATCTGTCAAATGTTTTTATTGAACCAACCCGAGTGACAGCTTCTTCTGCTACTTGTATAGATAATATTTTTTGTAATTGTGATTACTTACACAAACAAATAGTAAATAAGTTGCCATCTGATCACAGTGGACAAACAATAATGTTTTGCTCATATACGGCTTTTACAAAAATCTCAAATAATGTTTAGGCAAATTACATGTAAAGATTTAGCGAAATTAAATGATTATTTGGCCAGTCAATTGTGTAAACAAAGTTTTAATAATATAGGTGACCCAAATGAGTACTACGCCGAGTTCTTTTCACTAGTAAATACGCAATTTAATAAAACTTATCCACTTAGGACTAAAAGTATTAATACAAAGTTTTTATTTAGTGATTGGGCCACTCTTGGCATTCGTAAAAGTAGAGAAAATCTAATTGAACTTTATGGCCTAAAGCAGCATGTGACTCATACAAGCTATCATCAGTATGTTGCAAGATATTCAAAATTATTTAAAAGTGTGTGCAAAATAGCTAAAGCTCTATATATTAGTAATAAAATAAAATCAGCTGATGATAAAATAAAAACTACCTGGCAAATAATAAATAATGAAACAGGTAGGAAAAAACAGCGTAATATTGAATTTAATTTAGAGACTGCCCGTGGCCCCATCAACTCAAAAGTTTTCAAATTCCTGAGCTATATCTACAGCTCAGGAATTTGAAAACTTTTTTGTTAATGTTCCACTTAAAACTTCTGAAGATTTAAATTCCTCACCCGCGCTTTCTGCTGCCTTACTTAAAAATAATATAAAACCATGTCCTTTGGCGTTTAGGTTTCAGCATACAAACCCCCAAGCTGTTATAAAAGCTTTTAAAGATCTTAAAATTAAATCAAACAGAAGATCTCTGGGGAATGTCTGTAAATCTCTCATCGAAACCCTTGCGCCCTATTTAGCTTTCATATTTAACACCAGTGTAGACCAAGGAGTCTTTCCGGATCTTATGAAACATAGTAAAGTGATCCCATTGTTCAAATCCGGTGATAGTAAAGAGCTCAATAATTATAGGCCCGTGTCAATTCTGCCAGTTCTCAGTAAGGTGTTTGAAAAGTTGATGTTCAATCAAATGTTACGTCACTTTAATAAAAACTCCATCTTTCATGAACATCAGTACGGTTTCACTAAAGGAATTTGTACCACTGACGCCGCTGTCACCCTAATAAAGAACATTTTTAGCGCCTGGGAGGAATCACAAGATGCCATTGGTATCTTTTGCGATCTCTCTAAGGCGTTCGATTGCGTAAACTATGAGACACTTTTGCTGAAACTGGATCACTATGGGATTAGGAATGAAGCTCTTGATTTGCTAAGATCATACTTGAAAAACAGGAAGGTTAAAGTACAAATAAATGGCACAAACTCGTTAGGGTCTGAAATATTAATTGGCGTTCCTCAAGGTTCGATATTGGGTCCATTCCTCTTTTTAGTTTACATTAATGATTTACCCCAGTTACTTCAAAATCAACCGAAGATGGTGTTATTTGCAGATGACACTTCATTGATCTTTAAAATAGACCGAAGGTCACAAAATCTTGGCGACGTGAACAACTCTATTCTTCAGGCCCAAGATTGGTTTACGGTAAATAATTTGGTACTAAATGAGAAAAAAAACCAAATGCATTCGATTTAAATTACCTAATGTTAGAAGTAGCAAATGTGACATCATATTGAACGGAGAAAAACTGGAATTTATTAATCAGACGGTTTTCCTAGGAATCACGCTAGACGAGAAGTTACAATGGGGACCCCATATAACATCTCTCGCGGGGCGACTAAGCTCGGCAGCGTATGCTGTTAGAAAGATAAGACAGTTAACAGACGTTGAAACCGCGCGTTTGGTTTATTTTAGCTACTTCCACAGCATTATGTCATACGGCATTTTCCTGTGGGGTCGGGCTGCTGACATTGAATCCATTTTTATTTTGCAAAAGAGAGCTATCAGAGCCATTTACAATCTACGTCGCCGCGAATCTCTTAGGGAACTATTTAGGAAGATTAATATAATGACTGTACCTTGCCAGTTCATTTATGAAAATATTATGTATGTTAGAAAAAATCTGCATCTATTTAATAAAATAAGTGATAGACATAATATTAACACTAGAAATAAAAATAAAATAGATCAACCATTTTTAAGACTATCTAAAGTACATAGATCTTTTATGGGGTACTGTGTTAAATGTTACAACAAAATACCTTGTGAAATATTGCAATTAAATGAAAGAAAGTTTAAAACTCATATTAAAAAACACTTTGTAAACAAGCATATTACAAATTAGAAGATTATATCCTAGATAAGAATGCTTGGAAACATGCTGGTCCTCCTTTTGTGAGCACAATGTACGTATCACGTGAATAATTTAAATGCCTTTGCTTTATTTTTATTTTGTTTGTACCAATTGTGGTATAGTAATTTTATTCTTGGTGCATCGTCTTCACATATAGAAATATAATTAATGTATACAAAATATTGTAAAACATTTTAAAAGAGTAACGGTGGAGTTTCTTGCCACTTCTTCTCCATACGAAACTAATTTTTGGAAGTGGCGCCTAGAATCAGTTCTATTTTTTATGTAAATTTTGACGTTCAAAAGTGCCTTTTTATGGGCTTATTTGAAATAAATGCTTTGACTTTGACTTTAATTTTGGGATTTAATTTCAGTTAAGGATGACTCCAAACAATCTAATCTGGTTCTTTGTTCGGAAGCAAATTTTGCAAACATATGAATACGAGTACTTCATTTATGAAAGAACTTAGCTCAATTTGCACGCTTTTTCTTCTTCAAACGGTCGGAATTAATGTGTAGCTGGCTATCGATGGTAAGCAAGTCGGAGACAGTGCCATCTACGTTTTCAGCATCCGTTTCCGTTACAACCGGTAGCTTCGGCGGGATGCGATTTAGAGGCATTTTACTTTACGACGAGGTACCAGGTGAAGAACTCAGTGTGTAGCGTCGTAACGGTCCTCGTCACGGCCCTTGAGTTGGACAGCACGCACCATTGTGTGAAGAAATCCTGGTTATGGCGGTGAGTAACAAGTTATAGCAATCAGGTAACAGGTAGTCGGAAATAGTTCCTTGGTATGGCCGGGGTGGCACCACCAGTCGTGAGCCGCACTGCGTTTGACAATGGAACGCTACTCTAAAAACTTTGTCGGTAAATTGCGGTGCTACCAATTTACCGACAAAGTTTTTAGAGTACACTGTAGACACTTACGCAATCGCCGGAAAAACGCCTTTATGCAGTCCGCACAGCCACGAACATTCCTTGCACTCTTGGGTTTGGCACTATGATACGGAAACTTTGAGGAAAATTTCCTAATTAGTTTATTGACCGATTTGCACTTGTTTATTGACTTGATTTGAACAATAATTTTGAGATTGTGCCACATTAGGTTTCCGTTTTGTTGAAAAGTTAAAGTGTTGACAACCGATAATTAATTTTACGAAAAACGATTTACGATTTTGCACTCACCTCGAATTGCGATTGCAAGCAGAGCAAGGTCGTCGGACCCTTACACAAAATGTGCATCTTTCTGTACAATTGTAGGCATTAATTTCAGAACTACGTGCGTACCTCTGCGCCCCTACATATTCTTTGGTCGTCGTCTTGGTATAGCGCGCCACCGCGGTAGCGCGCCACCGCGGCACCGCCGTGCGCGTTACGGATGTACGAAAGTAGTGCGATTAGCTCCACCCACATGCGCAAGGCAAGGTCATCGAGGCCTCTATACGCCTTAATATGTCGTTAACAAGAGTTGAGAGCTAAGGAACTATTAGAACGCGATTGGTAGTTATGACCTTTGTGACGAGAATAGGGATGATGACAATTTATTTTATTTTATAAGTATTTGTTTGCAAATAGTGCAAACAATATTATAAAAGTGAATCTTGAAAAATTTCCAAATTATAAACTTTATAAAGTAACTGGCTGGACGAAGACTAGGAGTGACGTCACGACTATGTAACTACATAATACCGCCATACATTGGCAGTACCGGGCGAAAAGGACGGGAATAATCTACTCCAAAATCTTTTAAAGCTGATGAGATGTTCCGAATTCCGAAAAAGACGCGTATCGTGAGGGCTGTTTCAAGGTGACGTGGGAAAATAGTTACTGGATTGACTTGGGGGAGGCCCAGCAGTGGGACCGTGTGTAGTGGGTTAAAAAAAAAAAATTTCATTCACTGGCGCCGTTATCTTTTTATGTGCACTTGTTTCTGTGATCATAAACTAATATTGGGTATTATTTCTTTATAAAAGTAAAAAGTTTTCATGACAACTTCGAACGCGTCGGGTAGATATAAAAATGCGTCCAAAGAGGTGGGTTGGTTTATGCCATTGTTTAGAAAATTACGCAAATCGATTGTGGTATACCTACCTAAAGAGGGACTTGGGGACAATACTCGTACATCTTCAACTACCCTTAATAAACCCAAAAAACAGATAAATCACAATTTGTTGTACGGATGAATAATTATAATTGATTAATTAAACTTGCGCAAACATGTGCTTACGCTAATTTATGAAAACATTAATACACAAATAAACAGATAAATAACCAACCGACCCTGACCGTGCATACATTATGAATGCAAAATGAAACTGAAAAAAAATATAAATTCCCGGAATTTGATCCCGTGCTGTGATTTGTTTTCAGATTAATATCCTGATATTACGTTTCTCGTAAAATAATAAATACTCAACTACTTTGGAGATGGATAACGGTCCCATACAAGCTTGGTCCACAAATGAACACAAATAAAACAAAATGTATTATGAAGCTATAATAGTGTTTCATAGCCCTGTTAAATTAAATTCTTCGTAAACTAAGTGAAGACCCTTCCTAAATCTGATGACTTGAAAAAACTATCTCTCCGTTGTAAACCGGGAAAACTCTGAGTGGTCCGAGATGCGACTTAAAGGAATTGTTATTGTAGCTGAGGTTAACTGAAATGTAAAGATCCATAGACTAAAGAATTCGAAGTCACTCATAAATGCAAAAAAAGATAACAAGAAACATACGAGTATATACCGATATTTTTTAACAAACCCCAAGAAATTACAACAAAACATTCATAACGCTGTGGCACGTAGCCCCACATGGTTATAAATAAAATAGAAATTGTCCAAGCTAAACAACGACTGACAAAAAGGGTTTCTTTTTGTGCATGTATTTGTATGGTACATAGTTATGCCATATGTATGTAGGATTCTTTATTCTCTCGTATCATCCAGACGTCTAGACGCATTGTAATCATTTACATGTCGTTAGGTAAGTGGTGACCGCCCAACGTAATGCACTTCACTCAATCGTAATCCGAAGAATTTTGAAGGAAATTCCCCCACCCATTATGTAAAGTCGTGAAAAAAGTTTTTAGTATGCCAAAAAAAAGGGCTCGAGGAGACCAGTCCAAAATTCTAAGTTCTTCTTCTTTTTGTTTCGACGGTTCATCTATGTTTTTATGTGGTTTGGGCCCAGCAGGTGGCTATATTCAGTCACAGTCCTGTGACTGTTCAAGTCATTCAGATCGTCTAAGGTGCAGGTGAACGGACATTTGAGGTGGTCGATACCTACCTCTTCCCACAATTTACTTCACGTCTTAGATTGCCTGAGTGGAGCGTAAGAAGCTCTTGTGACTTTTTAGCCTACCCGGAGTAATCGTGTAGGCGTGGAAGGGCTGTCGGGAATCGGGTTATTGATTCTTTTTTTCCAGCGCGCATCCTACATCCATAGCGCCACCTGCTAGAGGGTAGAGCTTACAGGGTGGAGTCGGTGCTGTCGGTTAAGCAGCCTGATACTATCGGACACATCTCATTTAGGCCAGTGTCTACGTACTATGCATGAGCGGATCGGTGCTTTACTTTACTCAAATTCCCCAACAGAAAAGCATTTAGGCATGTCAGTAAAATACAACATAAGGCCATAACATAGGTATTTATTTATTTTTATAACTTTACCAACAATTGTTTACACTTTTTTTATGTTAAAGGTAACATGCAAAAGTGTCACTCAATACGGTCTTATGACATATTTTTGGAATCGTGTGGATCTTTGGAAAGTGTTTACGTCAAAAATAACGAATGGCATGCATAAATACTAAACTCCAAACAAAGGATGTTCCGTTTAGAAAAAAGAAAATTTAAATATTGTGTTGCATTTGTTTATCTTTTAATGCCTATGTCTAGAGGTTATAGCTCTGTGCATAGCATAAATTACATAACTGTGACAAATGTTCTGTTAACTTATTTTACTTCGATGGTCCTGGTTTGTCATTTGTGTTTACTTAAAAAATAATCCAATAATGCATATGTAAGATGTCACGCCCCTTATGCCTGGAGGCTTTTATTTGTGTATTAAGTTATGTTGTTTTTTTCATTGATTTTTTTATTGGTTTCTGTTTTGGGTATATTGGCGTGGCTAGCTTAAATATGGCAGATAATTTAATATGTAATTTTTTTGTGTTTCGGTTTTTATTCTTTTACTCGATTACCTTTTTATTCGATTACCTTATAATTATATAATTCAATGGTTTTCTAACTAAACAGACAGCTGTGCTGCTGGGGAGTTTGTTGCGCCACTTCTTCTTCCCAGCTAAAGCACTAGGAAGTGGTGAAGGGCGGGCGTTTTGGGGGACTGTCTTATGTAATTTTGACGTTCGAAAAGTGCTGACTCTCAGCCTAGTTTGAATAAATGACTTTTGATTTTGATTTTGATTTTTGCATGACATTGACGGGCAGTGACAATCATTATTAAAGAAAAAGATTATGCTGCTTTACATTCTTTTAAGACTGGACTAATCTATTGATTTAAAAATGAAATTGATACATTATTAAATTATGAAATATCATGTTCATTACTGTCTAGTTATTATTCAGTATGCTATACGGTTTTTATATTTTTCATATTCTAGAAATACTCGTGCAACCGTATCAGTTCTTACAGTCTAGGCATGTCCCAATTACCATCTTATTTCTAAAACTGGCAACATAAATACGGGAGGTATTCATGTTGCCAGTTTTGGAAATAATATGAAACGAGTACTTGATTCAAAATTAAGAACAAAACTAAGTAACGAAAGCTGTGGTGGGATTTTTTAAATTTTAATTCAAAGAAAAAAGTTTAGCCGAGCTTACACAAACGTTAATTAAACTTTTTGTCTAGGCTGGGCCAAACTTTATCCATTTCCTTTCATAAATAAGTGTCTTACTGAAACTTTCAGTTTATGTGAATTTAACAACAGTGTGTTTAATAAGAATTAACTAATGCGCGGCATGCGTTGAAATATCTTTTTAATGTTAGGCTCCTTCTCCGACGCGCACACAACAACATACCAAAGTTTCATCACAATCGGTAGAGGCATTTTCGAGTTTTTTACGGCAATTGATTTTAGATTATTCCAGCTTTTTAAATTTTTTATTTAGGTTTCATTCGTCAACAGTTGAAACAAATAAACTATCATTATAAAAAATGCCTTATACACAGGGTGGCAGGCACATCGACGCGCAAACTGTAACCTGAATTCAACACATTATTGTAGACCCTCAAGAGTAAAATCTTTTCATAAGTTATCAAAAATAATCGTCTGTTTCATAGAAAAGTGCAATACGTATGCGGTCAAAATGTATGTAACAGCAATTTTTGTTTGTTAACCGACGAAAAAAATTTATGCAGGGGGCCTAAGAACGCCTCATTAAGCCATTCCTATAAAAGCGATTCATTTCATAACTTCCATTTATACTGTCAAACAGATGATTTGCGTGCTATACACGGTTAAATTTAGGTCGTTCTGGAACCGAAAGCCGTGAACTCGATCATCGAACTCGAAACGATTTAGACCATTAAAAAAAACGATAAATCAAATTTATTGCTATTTTATTGTCGCGCAGCGACTTACCTCGGGGTCCGAGCCGCCGTAAACTTTGAATCGGGTGACGGGCAGTAAACATATTTTGTGAAATTTTTTGTAAAACAAGATGGCGGCGATGGGGTTCTGATTTTGACCACGTTCCAAAATAACCTTGTTTGTCTTAAAAACCCACCTACCCCCTACCTATATCTATATTAAAAATTGTCAAAATATATGAACGAACTACTTACCAGTTTTTCTCATTTTAAAAGCAATATAAGTTCAAAAAGATCGGAACAATGCCAAGTTATAATACCTTGTGTTTTGCACGAGTGAGCAGTTGAGTACTCAAGCACTCTTTTGTCCGCCTGGTCGAAGCTACTAGCATCCCGAGAGTAAGCCAGCTTCTAGAAAGAATTTTGTTATCAAAACAGTTCCATTTTATGGAATACCTAATCCATACCTCCATGTTATTTAATATTGGGGAGCAGTGGTGGCCATAGGAAACGGCCGCGACTAACGAGTTGTAGGTCATAGGTTCGAACCCATACGCTATACTTTGTTTAAATTATTTTATCACTACTGCTCTCAAAAACGGGAAGGATCTACTACTGCAAAAGCAGCAATAGAAGAAGCAATAGATATTTAGGGGGCCAACCTTATAGTGGATAAAATCATACTTTAATCATACAATGCGTCACTATAACGAACATTAACAAACGTAAAGAAGTAATGCTACACTTATCGAAATATAGATGTAATAAGTTTAGTGTCCCACAGGGAAACATACTAGGGCCGCTCTTGTTATTGATATAAATGACATCATTAAAATAAAGAAACATATGTGCAAATTGCTTGCTGATGACATCTCTATTATTGTGACATCCAAAATAAAAATAAAAACAATTTACGACCACGTTACTGACATTAACAATACAATTGACATTTCAATTAACTGGCTTTTTATACATAACTGGAAAATAAACTTTGCCAAATTCGTTTACATGCTTTTAAGAATTAATTGTATATGAACGGTTAATTGATAAGAACTTCTACAGTATAAAACAATTCCTAGAACTAAAATAAGGAAATTGTTATTACAAATATTTGCATGCTATGTTTAATCTTGCGAAAAACATGGCTGCTCCATTTTTGAACTGAACCAAGTTTCACACAAATAAATATATTTTTATTAAAACATCCATATAGAAAACCGACATATCCTAGAACATGATTGTATTGTGACATCTATTAACCCGCGCTGGGCCCGCGTGGTGGATTACGGCCCACTCGCTCTCACTGACAGGAGGCCTGTGTCCCAGCAGTGGGAACAATATAGGCTGAATATGCTATGCTTTGCTAGATATTATTATAAATGCGAAAGTAATTCTGTCTGTCTGTCTGTTACTTTTAAATTATGTCTAAACAACTGAAACAGTTGGCCTAGGACAGGGAGGCGAACCTCTATACATGTACGTGCCATTTTTGTTCAAATAAATTTTGAATGTGTCCATGACGTGACATCAAACAATCTTGATTTAGTGACTACTGAAAACAATACTATTGCGTTTTTATGGCGGCAATAGAAATACACACTATGTGAAAATTTCAACTATCTACCTATTATGGTTCATAAGATACATACCGCTGACAGACAGACGGACGGACGAACAGCAGAGGTTTAGTAAAAGAGTTCCGTTGGCACGCTTTGGGAACGAAACCCATAAACTGTATACCTCCTTTCACAACAATAGGTACTCTTTATTTGCAACTATATTGTACTTCTTTATTGTTATGTTAAAATTAATACTTTTATATATTTTTAAATGAAATAACAAATAAGTGCAACTCTGCTGTTACAAACTTAGTTAACTAAATTCCTGAAACGATGACGTGCCCGAGTTATTTTGTAACGTGCCATTGGTTCGCCTTCCCTGGCCTAGGTCCTGAAGAAGGACATCCTTGGCTACTTTTCTTCCTGGATCGCAGATGAAGTTGCCGGCAACAGCTAGTACCTTCTTGATATCTCATCTAGCCATAATCACTTGATCACTACACATAACTTATTGCAACCAACGGATATTTTTTACATGTTAGATATTTCTTCACATGGTGTCAGGGACAACGACGCACAAAATGAAGATCCGAATAAGCTCAACATTGAAATTGAACGAAAAAGTGAGAACGGTTCCAAAAGTCCAAAAATCACCGTTACACATACTTATAATATGGCCTAATGATGCGCATACATAATTGTATCTACATGTTGCCATTCGGAATGCATTTTTCTATTACGAGTATAGACGTGTATTTCCTTGGACTTGAAAAATTAAGTTTAATGAATATGCGATGCAAAAGATATACAATATTTCGGCATTGGGATAGGTTGGTAATAAAAAAAAAACCTTTGATTATGAAACGAAACAACTTCATTTAATAAACTATAACATAACTATGCATTATCTGCCGATTATTGTCCACTGCTGGGTGCGGGCCTCTTCCCAGAATGAGATGGAGAAGGCGTTAGTTCTTCCTAAACTATAATAAAGAATTGTCTTAATGAGTATTGTCTCTGTCAATAATAATGTCGTCTCAGGTATTTCCGGGAACAACAAAGTTATTTATATGCCTTCCAATACCAAAGGACCAATTAGTACTGGTGACATAGACGCATGCTCCAACAGACCTCATTGCTGTTAAGCCTGAACAATAATATGCCTCGATAGCGATAATGCCCTTAACATTGAAGTTGATCAATATATAGGTATGACAGAATAGGGGAGCCCATTGTGTCGGAAAGTAGTTTCCAAGCAGCCGCCGGCGTAGTTGGTTTTCAATCACACACAACACTTAACTCAAACTCAATACAATTATTTCGATTAAAGAATTTGCAGGCACTTTTGAATTATCATTGAACAAGGACTTGTTAAGATTGAGTTAGTAAGTGAACTTGCTCATTCCAAGAGAAAGGGTTCTTTTGGAGAAGAACCGGTAAGAAACTCCATGGACACTCTTTTAAATAATAACATTGTGTTACAGAGGTTTCTTTTTCGACAGTTAGTTTCAGTCCTTTTAACAATTACAGTTTTAACTTTTCTCGCGATACGATCCGCCATCACCAACGTGTCTCTCCTTCTCAAAGTTCTCAACTCAAAACATGGGCGGACGCACCGCGTAATCCAATACAGAATATTATTACTTAGTTAGTTCAATAAAACTTGTAAACAATACTCAAATGCTTATCAGTTAATTCTTTCATAATTAAACAATTCTAATAGTCACAAATGCAAAGGTTTCTTCTTAAGAAATAAAGTTAAAATACAAGCTTCATTACTTTCTACAACTTAATTTTTACTATTTTACAACACTTCCTGTAGTTCAAGGAATGTAATCAAACAACAGGTATTCATTAGTAAATGGTTGTGTAACATAATCTTTTAACTTTATGGTTAGTATTCTAGAATTTAAACTTATTTAGTTCGCGTTTTTACATTCAGTGATTGATTATAAAAATTGCGATCCGCGCCATTTTCAGTAAATTCGGTAGTGCTGTATCATAAAGAAATATACAGTGTCAAAAGACCAAACTGTTAATATGAATAAAAGCCTAAAGACATCAAATAAATATTCCCTTTTAATTTGAACTATAGTTTTAACTAAAACATCGTCATTAGTTTTATAATTACTCTTTCTTAGTCTGCTAGTTCCATTTCACAAAGAGGACAATAGATGGCGTTGATGTCAAAGACATTCACACACATTTTCAGATGCATGTAATTGGTTGTAAAGTTTACTTTATGGTGAAATAACAATTACTTCAGTAAATAGTAACGCATTAGATTATGTTTACCTACAGCCGCTTACGCGGCGACAAATATATAATGTCGTATTCCACCTAAGTCGTGATTAAATACAACCTCTCATTAGCGTGCAGTTGTCCGTTGCTAATCCATATTCTGTCATCTTTTGACTTGGATTTACACACACCTGTATGTTGTAAACGCCACCTCGCAGGTATTCGCCAACGACGTAACAAAGAAAGAATAATAGATTTATTTGTCATAGAAACACGTGTTAATAATTGTAAATTACATAACAAAAAATACAAAGCAAATTTATTCTTACGGACACAGAACATAAATAGTAGGCAGCTGAACGCCGCCGTGACTGTGACAAGAAGGCTTCCACTCAGCATGATGCTGTGCCATAGGGACTCACAGCCCAGCGCTGATTTATAGTGGTCACCCAAAAATTACGTAGATACGGAAACCATGTCAGGTTTAGGTATTCAACATAATAGATGAAAATAAGTACATAATAAATTAAAAGAAATAAAACAGTACCTAAGTAATGGGGGTAAAGGTTCTAAAATTTTTTACAAGCCATAATAGATATCAAATAACATAAACTGACATAAAAAATCACCATGAAAAATAATTAAATGCAGATCCTACCCACAAAAAAAAACATAATACTTAAGAAGGTGCCAGACTTAAATGGTATGTTGCCAAGCTGAATAAAATAATGTCTTCATGTGTGACTATTGGGAACGACACATTTATTGACTCATCCGTCACTGTCACAAACGACACTCACTGCCATACCGGTTTAGGTTTTGCTCAACAAGATAATTGAAAAAAAAATTAACCGCTGTAACTTTTTTATTTGATTGGTTAGAGAAATGCTGCGATGAATAAAATGGAGCTTATTCGGATTTTAAGATAGGTAAGTAAGTGCTACAACACTGGCCCCATTCTGCCCGTTGTTATTTAATTCGTATATTTGCTATGAATATATCTAGATTTCGACACTGACGCTCGAGATCTATGTTTAAGAATAACCGCTCTAATTTTGTTATATTATGGTAGATGGCGTCACAGAGACGCGGGATCACAGCATGTCTGTAGTAATCTCACCGTGCTGACATGCGTGGAGTGAGCTGTCAGTGTCATCTCGTCTTAAACGTAGTTTAAGTGTTGATCACTTTCAGTTTTATCGGTGAAATCCACCATAAATCTCTTTGCATAGGATGATGACTTATTTTAAAAATTGTTCGAATTTTTTTTAAAAGAAGGCACTCGTAGTAAAAATGAGATAATCGAAAGAATCTGTTAAATCTATGTAAATATGAAAAAGCACACGTTTTGAAAAAAAAATTGGATATTATTCGCGTTGTTGTTGTACGGTACGCACAAAGTAAAGCGCTTGTATGAAATTACATAGTCACTTCTACGATAGTGGTGTCCTTGTCTAACACATGTTTTAAAAAGATTATATCTTGGCAATTTTTTAAGGTTTTACTATTTTATAAGATTGTTTGCACTATCTGGAAACAAATATTTTGTTCTATTATTATTATAATTTTTCAGCCGAAAGGCCACATAGCAAAACCAGAGTTATGTAAACCCAGACCTTATCTACTAATTAAGAATACCAAATTTAGGGTCCACTGAACTTCATAACAGGTCACCGCGGTGACGATACAAACGCAACTGTCTGTTTTTTTTTTGCAATTCCCATATTAACATAGAAATTGAGGACCGGAGCACTTCAAACGTATATAACCCAAGGTAGAAGTTTAGGTACCTAAAAACATTTTTATTAGGTACCTACCCTTAGGTTATATATGACATGGAATTATTTATCCTAATTTTTGCCTGTATCATGAATAAACATAATGTGTGTTTGAGTAGCTAAATTAAATAATAACTTCTCCCTTTGCCAAAATAAAACGACAACTTCTATATTTTTACACAACATTACGCCTGTATTCCTCAAATGGTTCGTTGTAGATGTAACTGTATATATAGTACACCCACATTTCGCTAGTTATGATAGAGTCCTGTGTAATAGGGGGCGAGCATATTGCCATCAACTGGGCACAAATCCAGACCGAACTGCTTCCAGGACCTCATGATTAGCTTACGACCTTGCTTCACACTGACAGATTTGACTTCAGACTTAAAACTTTTTCTTGAAAAATTCCTACAATACCGGTGCCAGAATAAAGCCACTATTGGAGACGCAGTCGGAAGTTGTGATTTATTTATCGCAACGTTATTAGCTTTTGGTAAGTAGCAAGCTTACTCATTAGGGATTTATGGTAAGCAAAAATTACCATTTGACATTTCGCGGTTGAACTATTTTAAGTACTGAACCAGATACAACTTTTCTTTAACCTTCGAGTCACTTTTATATAGGAATAGATAATGTATTAATTAAATTTAATATATATACATATCGCTTACATATATTATTTTTGTAAAAAAAAATGGTAAAAAATATATGAAAAATTGTTGCCCATCGGTACAGGGAACAGGGTCCAAGCGGTCGGTGGTAAGGAATCTAGGCAAGGAACCTCCTTACTATGCATTCGTTCATCCAGGAGTACTGCTTTCTGAATCAAGCCCTTGATCCAGCCGCGCAATGAGTGCGTCCTGAGGAGTTGACTCCCCGCTTAGATACTTATTATTGTGACTGCAGTACCACAATTGTATAAGGTCATCGATTATGCTTTATGTCTATCATTTCCATGTATTTCCATTCCTTAAAGATAGGCACGTAAGTATTATTGAGTAATTTATGGAGTCTACCTTTATAACCGACTTAAAAAAATGTGTTTTATGATACCTAAATTAAAACTTCAATTCACTTTAGTTGGTCATAATCTCATATTTTCAAAAATATAAGTACCCGCGACCCGTCGCGTGGAACGTTGTAGTATGAGATCCGCCTAAACCACAGTCCATTTAGCTTACCCAAATCCCTAATTCGAGACACAAGTAAAGCAAAACTACAAACATAAGTTTATCTATCCAATAATCAAAGGATGCAATTCAATCAAATATTCCAAGGATGAAAGGGATGCTTCTGATATCAGTTTCTGAATAGCTTCTTACATCAAACATTTTGTCAGACAAAGTGGATATGCTCTAGCTCACATGAATACGAAAACTGAAGTGATACCTAATACTAATTGAATTCATATCACAAAGGTATTTATGTGCTTTGTATTACTTTTGATCTCGATGAGTGGCAATACTTAGAAACGTACAAAGACCGTCCTTTATAAGCTAGTTTTTTATATAAATTGCTGACTGGGTAATATTTTTACCTTTCTTCTTTTCCTGTAGCCATGGCATTTCGCTGGTTACCTAATGATGATGATTTTGGTGCGGATATCACCATCTCAATGTTTTTTCAGTTGAAAAAAAACAGTGTGAAGCAGGGAGGCCCGCTAGTTATTTGTAATCGAATGCTCTGTCCCTTAAATACCCAATGTGCATTATTAACTCAGCAAAAACCATATCAAATGTTAGATTTTTGGTAAACTAAGTCCTTATATCCCACACAACACGTCCTAACTACAAAATTGTGTCATTAGGTATTAAACAAACTCAGTATTCTCTAGAAATATTTCATACATAACCGTCGCAGGCACCTTAACGAAGATTAATGTTACAGATTACCGTCGTGTTTATGACCCATGAATCCAGAACAACAATGTGCATAGTCGGCCCATTGCATCACACTTGAGAAAGTCTTGTGTAGTACTTAATAAGCGAAGGAAGAGGATATATTTATCCACTCTCTTGTAGCTACATGCAACTATGCATTTTCATAAGGTCAGTATTTTGTTTTTGTATCAAATAGCAGAAATTTTACATTTTTTTAGTAATGAGCTTAAAGTAGGTATAGCTAGCATAACATTAAAACATAACGTGTAACATATGTTACGCTGGGTCCCAAACATGAAGTCAAAACGACCTCTCTTCATTGCCACCGATGACGCTGTGGAAGTTTCGGCCCAACAATATCTGAAGTACTGTCGTGTCAACGATACGAAGAAGAAGTATATAGTTATGAGTTGGTGCTGTTGTGTAAATTTTAATCTACACTAGCTACGGGGTGTAGCAGAGGGAAAAAATTATATTATTTAAATTTTTAATTCGGACACGTACGGGTATTTACAGCGATCTATAGGTATATTTAGTTCTTTCAAACAAAAACCTATATTTCATATGACAGCATTTTAAATAAGCTCAACTGTTCGAATCTATCTAAAGTTATTTTGCTACCAGCCTGCACTACTTATGGTCGGCTATTGCAGACAATCTTCACAGTACTTTCAACACCTGAAATTAACGAAAAAATGTATGGTAATATTGATATTACCATTAATTTTTCCTTCAAAACTATATAGATAAAATGGATATTTCTAATCCATTCCTTCATAGTTTTAGTAAATTCTTGTGCTCAGCAACGTGAACATCGCAATGAATATGGCTGAACTGTCAAAATGAAAGAAAATACGATCAATTTCATTTTATGTGTGTTACGTCAATCATCCCGCGGATTTAGCTACTGTGTGTAATGGATGTAATTTTGTATTATCCTTGAGAAAGAGCCATTCTCATTTCTTATTTATGATTTGAGGATAGTCTCTAACTGATATTTCAAATTGTACTTTTTCCATGCTAAGTAAAATATTGAGCAGTTTATTGAATTAAGTGAGTACAGGTACAGGGGCCCTATTATGAACTCTTATTTCCAGGCAGTTTACGGCGTAAACAGAACTGCCTTGCAATTTCGTATTATGAACTCGTCAAACAAGCCAGTCAGCGGTCACGTGACACCCTGGCCGACTTCTGGCCGAATATTGCCTGGCAATATCGTATTACGAACTTTCGTTTGACATTTCGTTCCGTATTAGAACTGTCAAAAAGTAACCTCACAATCCATTCAGTTTACGCTGCTTCAGAGGAGCTTTTTAGGATTGAATTGTTTAGGGTTTATTTGGAAATTATTGGAGTGTTTTCTATAAAAAATAAGAAAAATATAATCATGTGTGACGAAAATTAACTGTTTGAGTTCCTGGAAAGTGATTCTTCTCGGCAAACTTGTGAATCAAGTAATAAAAGGAGACGACATGGATGATGTGCAGTTCACGACTTGGGACTGAATCTTTGTGAGCAGCTGAGGCCTCACATGTCATGAGACGTGTGATCGCACGCAAGGCTAAGAATAGTAAAATACACTTTCCACTAAATAAATAAAAGGATAATAAACGTATTATTGAAATCCTAACAACGGCCTTTCCTTTTGGTGTTCACCTTTTACCCATAACGGGCTTACAAAATCCACGGATTTATCCGTGAAGACTAAGGTAATTGTTTTTATTAAGTATGAACTTTACGTAAAGTTTTAACTAAACATTATTCTCATTTTAGGTTTTTGGTTGCATTATCATAGTATGCTACTGGCTCCTACCAACGCCCTACTGGTGATATAGGCTCTCAGTCAATGTCCCAGCCAACATTTTCTATAGTAGATGCAAATCACTGAGATTTCTTCAGACTTCTTGGAAGTAGTATAAAAACTCCAACAATCTTTCCAGCTGACCATGTTAGGTAACGCGCCGACGAGGCGAGGGCGAGAACGCTCATCGACTATTAAAATAAAACTTACATTGTATTAATATTATATCATGTTAAAAACATGAATACTAGTTGAAATACTCAATAACACTTTCGCCACCTTTTTGTTTATACTCGTACTCTGTAAATCTTAGAATGGATCCTTACATTAAACAAACAATACGATAGTGTTCTTTCATATTGTTAATGTTAATAAGTAATGTTTGTCAAACAATACTTTCATTGAAGTTGTCGGATTCCCCGCTGACCTTCAAGTGGAAACCTACGTTCGGAAACCTCGCGTTACAATTTGCAAACAGGAAATATTATATAAATTATTATAATCTAAAATAGCACAATATAAATTGCGTTCATATTTTCACCTACTATACTAGACTAACTTGTTTAATAAATGGTATTTATTATTTTTATCATAAAATACGTGATTTAAACAAAACCGTAACTTTCCTCTAAATATATAATTGGGTTTCTGAACGTTACGTCAGAGAATTACAAGCCAGCCATAGACAAACTACCCAGCGTGAAGTCGCTCAGAACTAGGAATGTCATAATACGAAATTTAACCAGCCCGTGAAATGAATTGCCTGGAACTTGCCTGGTTTTTTAAAAGTTCGTAATAGGCCCGCAGGATCGTATGACTGCTTTGAAAAGGTATTGGATGAAGTGTTACACAAGATTTGTAACTCTAACAACTCCATTATCATTGGCGGTGAGTTTAATGTTAATTTATTAGACAACTCAAATTCTTGTAGTAAAATAGTTTGTTACAGTCCTACAATCTGCTAAACCTATTTTTGTAGCCCACAAGAACAACCCCTACTAGTGCCACATGCGTAGATAATATCAAACCAAGCCAAAAATAAATTATTAGTTTAGTACAATCTGATAATTGCGGGCAAAGGATTACTACTAACTTAGTAACCCCAAAACTACAAGCCACTTAGAGGCTTTCAAATTTAAACTCATTATTAATTACCTGTTTTGTATTCTTATCATCTATAGATAAGACTTTTAAATAAATACTGTAAACAATTCAACTCCACGTTTATTCTCAAGACTAAGACTTGGCTACTTTTGATATTCATAAAAGTAGAACATAGCTTTATGAACTGTGCAGTTGAAAGATTTATGATACCATTGCTTAATTTAATTTGTATGTGAGAAATTATTAAAACTATTTAAAAAGTTTGTTGTATGGCCAATTCAAAAGTACATACATCTTTTATGGGGTACTGGGGTGATAAATGTTACAACAAAATACCTTGTGAATAATTGCAATTAAATGAAAGAAAGTTTAAAACTCATGTTAAAAGTTCACTTTATAAACAAGCATATTACAAATTAGAGGATTATATCCTTGATAAGAATGCTTGGAAACATGCTGGTCCTGCTCCATAGGACAATTTAGAGGCTAGACAAAAACATACTAGTTGCTTATTTAATTGTATAATTTGTTATTTTTACTTTACTCACACACTGACTTATTCCTTAACTTAGTTAATATTTTAGGAAAATCATATACTTTCGCAATGTTTGTAAATATATGAGCACCATGTACCTACCACGTGATTGATTTATCTGTCTTTGCTTATTTTAAATTATTTTACCTATTGTGATAAAGTATTTTTTAATTCTGTGTGCATAGTCTTCACATATAAAAATATAATCAATGTATACAAAATATTGTTAAACATTTAAAAGAGTAACGGTGGAGTTTCTTGCCCGTTTATCTCTATACGAAACTACCTTTTGGAAGGGGCGCCTAGAATCAGTTCTATTTAAATGTAAATGTTGCCGTTCAAAATTGCCTTTTAGTGCGTATTTGTAACAAATGCTTTGACTTTAACTTTGAGTCGCCATGATTGGGTCCGAAGATTAAAAACAGTAGTAATATAATAAAAATGACTTTGAAAATGATTAATAGTGAAACTGAAATACTGACTACAGCCTGTTTATTAATCACAACATAATAAAATCACACTCACAAGTCACCGCGGCCTTTGAACACTTCTTTTCAGATAGATCCGTTTTAACTACTAAATCCCTTAACTCATCACCTTTTGTTGCTGAGTCTTTGCCAAAGAAAAATGTTATTGTTGCGATTCGGAATTAAATTTTGAATATTATTACCTAATAATATATTTTACCTACAGAGTGTAACGCCACACAGCCTCAGCCCATGGGGGAAACGCTATATAATGTTCTGCGAGCTCATTTTCGGTCTCTTGTTGCTGCGATCATACTATTAAGCTGAAACTCTGTTAGATTGTGTCAAAATATTAAATTGGTGTGATTATTATTCTGCCTTTTCTATTTATGCCCTTCTGTTACAAGAGTTATAATTAAAACCTTTCACACTTTAAATGTAAAAAAGACTGTAGTTCTGTGGGGTAATTCTGTAGAAGTTCTTAAGTCTACTATTGACATTTTAGCACCTTACTTATCTCTTATATTTAATATTTGTATCGACTGTAAGGAGTTTCTGGATTTTATGAAAAATAGTCAAAAAAATACCTTTGTTTAAATCAGGTAGTAGATCACGCAATTTAAAGACCTATTTCAGTACTACCTACATTTAGTCAAATATATCATGCAAAGATGTTTTTATGAACATAAATTATTACATAGTAAAGGCCGGTGTAGAATTTTAGGACACATTTATTTTACCGCCCTGGATCTTCTTACTTCATACTGGAATAGCGTTAATGTTAGTTTTTGAGTGTTGACGTTACTGGAAAAAGATCTCCCAGATTCAAAATAACAATGAGATTTCCACATTGCTAAGTTCTTGGTAATTTTTTGTTTCTTATTTATGTTAATGATTTGCCTAACCTTATAAATGATAATCATGATATAGTGTTGTTTGCGGATGATACTTCACTTTGGTTTAAACTTAAACGTCATTAGTGACGATGTAAACAGCGCGATCTCAAAAATAGTTCACTGGTTAAGTGTTAATAATTTACTTCTTAATAAAAAAAAGACCAAATGCATTAAGTTTACGCTACCTCACGCTATGCAGGTGAAAACTAATGTGTTGAGAAAGGGCGAAGAATTGAAACCTTTAGCGAAGGCTTGAAACCTTTTGTAAAGTATTCTTGGGCTTAAATTGTCACATAAGCTAAGCTCCGCAGCAGCTGTTAGAAAAATTCGTAATTTAACTGACATAGAGACAGCCCGTTTAGTGTAGTTTAGATATTTCCATAGTGTAATGTCGTACTGTATTCTGTTGTGAGGAAATGCCATGCCATGTCGATAATCTTTTATATGCCTGTCGGCGTCACCATTGTAAACAGCACGAGCAGCGGGCCGAGTTACGCTGTGCAAAGCGGCACGTTCGCCTCCCCACTCTTCCCTTTATTCAAGCCACTTTATATAAGCGAGTACGCAGCGAGGAAGGGATCATTGAGCCCGACTCATTTTTCCGGAAATCCCAACCAGCTTCCCGATGTACTCTATGTAGCGCTGCTCAAGTATGTAAACTTCCGTTTGCAATCTATAGAGACGTTCCACTCTGACCAATGCCCAGTAGTCATGCATCTTGTCCGTTACTCGGGCCCGATATATCCTAACCGCCCCCCTCAGACCCAGATTATCATCTGGGTACCGACTGGCGGAAAGTAAGCGAAAGGCTGGAATCCACCACGTCGCCTCACTTGGACACCATCCCCGATCACATAGTGTCAGTCGCAGACACGACGGCCGCAATCGACTCGTTAACAGAGCACGTTCAATCCGTATTGACGGATTGTTCACGGGTAGTTCTGGTGATGGAACATCATCGCTGGAAACTACCTACTGACGTACGTGACTTGAAAACCCAGAAGAACGCGGCTATTCGTGCCTACGACTCCTTCCCTTGTGACGCGAACAAAGCCCACATGCGCCATTTACAGCGTGCTGTAAAGAAACGCATAGGGAAGATTCGCTCTGAGAGCTAGGAACAAGATGTTCGAGCCCAGAAATAAAAAATATAAAAGAAAAAAATTGCGAAGGAAACTAATTGCGTTTCTCTGAAGAGGAGGACAAGTCGTCGCTTTCGACAGTCCCGACAAAGCCGAATGTCTTGCTGACAGCGAAGAGTCCCAATGTTCTCCCAGCTCTCGACCAGTAGACCAAGCTCACCTGAACAAGGTCGACGCTGAAGTCGAACGGAGAGACTCCCTCCCACCCGTCGAAGACCCCGATGATCCCGTCACTCCAGACGAAGTGCACGACATCATGTAAGGGCTCTACGCACGGAAAGCCCCCGGTTCGGACGGTATTACCCATAAGTTATACAAACTCCTTCCTGCCACTCTAATAATACTTATGACCGCCATCTTTAATGGCCCCTTGAGCAACAACATCTTCGCACAAGCGTGGAAAGAAGCAACAGTTATCGGAATCTCAAAGCCAGGCAAGCCAAAGCCTGAGCCCTCTAGTTACCGCCCCATTAGCTTACAGCGAGAGGCTTATTTATAAGCGTCTCAAAGAGTATGGCGAAGCAAAGAGCCTCATTCCCAATGAGCAATTTGGCTTCCGAACTCAACACTCGAGTATCCACCTGGTCCACCGTATCGTAGAGCACTTGTGCGTTGGTCTGCAACGAAACGCGAAGATTGGCGTACTATTCTTCGACATAGCGAAAGCCTTCGACAAAGTCTGGCACAACAGCTTGTTATACAAAGGCTCAGTTGGCTCTCTTCGCCGACGACACTGCCGTTTACCATACCTACCGGTAACTGTCCCAACGCTATAGCTCGTACTCTCCAAACCTCCGCAAACGTCTTGCTAAATACCTAGGCGTGACCCTAGACCAAAATCTTACATTCAAGGAGCACATCAATGCGGTTCGCACGCACGCCTCCTTCGCTCTTAGTAGACTCCACTTTGTACTGACAGCGCGTAGCAAACTGTCACTAAAATGCAAACTGCGCATATATACCGCAGTCAATCGTCCCATCATGACCTATGCCTGCGTTATATTTGCGCACGCTAACCCACGTCAGCTAAGTAATAAGATGCAGTACCTCCAGAACCGTTTCCTCAGAAAGGTCACGTTTGCCCCTAATATGTCCGTAATATAGATCTCCACGTCGACCTTAAAATGCCCGCCATATATATCAAACATCAAACACCCAAATCCTGATATCAGCGGCCGCCCGCTATACTCCCTTTGAGTTTGTTTCGGTCTTTCTTTTCAGAGTAGTAAAGAAGGTAACGCCGACCTCATCTAGTTATAAAAATATGATTGACGTGTAAAAGACTTTATACAAACCTGCTTACAGAAATAAAATCATATAAATAGGATGAAAAGTACCCTACGTCATGGCCTTACCCAGGTCATGGTCTATCTGTGTGCCATGTGCCAAATTTTATCCAAATTTGTTCAACCGTTCGAAGTCAAAGTCAAAGCATTTATTTCAAATAGGCACTAAAAGGCACTTTTGAACGTCAACATTTTAATTTGAATAATTTTCGTTTTAGCGTGAAAGTGTAACAAACAAACTGACTTTCGCATTTAGAATATTAGTTTTGTTGGACTATTAATACTGAGAAGAAAGAGAAAGGAAAATAGTTTATATCTGCACAAAATGCTGTTCTATTTTTAGTTAATTGAACTATGTCTGGTTCCAGAATGTACCAACACAAAAACCTTTGTTGTCGCTTTATTTTTCTAGCCAATAAAACCTTACTTGAGGCGAGAACAGCAACTTGCAACATTATACTAACACGTCTGGAAATGTCATAATGCCAACTTTTTTCTTACGAAGTAAAATATCAATGACTTTCTCTTTGTTGTCTCAGCGGGCGGGAATTGTGGGAAAACGTCGTAATATTTTAAGTTGCTTATTGCATGTAGCACATTTACACGATGGCTTAAACGCTAGTCATATTAAGATTCTGTCAAAGAGAAAAAAATAATCAAAATACTCTTTTTAACGCTCTTGCGTAGGCGTGAGCTGAATCATTGCGTATTACTTATTGCCAACAGTTATTTCGTTTGAAATAAGATTTACGGTCTTAAAATACAACATGAATCAAAATGGCTCCGTTTGTGGGTTGGTTAAAAATTGTAGGTAATATTGATATAAATTGTTTATTCATGATAAGCTGTGGCCCGCGGATTTTTCGCATCCTGCACGCAAAACATGGCTACTATAGAAACGGAAGAAAAGGAAGACAACATTACAGATTGTAGAAAGATTTCTAAGGCTCGACGTCAAAATTCAAGAAAACAATTACTTTTTGTTAGGAGGGTGGTAATGCAACGCATGCTGGGGACACTTGAATATGATCCCCGATGAAAAAAAAAACCTTTTGTTTTAATACAGTTACGAGTATACAGGGTGACTTTTGATTTGACATATTCCTTCCAGGATGTGTTACATTGACCCACTTGCAACTATTACGAGGGCGACACTGAAAGTTTTTAGAACTTTGAACGATATAATAAAAGAAAAAAGTTAAAATTTTGAAAATGGAACGTTTTGCCAATATTATTGTGTATGTATTGTATTCATTTGTCATTTGTTTACGACTTAATTAAAAAATGTCTGTGTGATTTTTTATGACTTTCGATGTCATTTAAGTCAACAAGAAAGTTATGATAGACTTCGATTGGCCTTTCACAATGAAGCCCCATCTCGTGCCACTCTTTACAACTGGATTAATGAGTTTAAACGTGGTCGCACTAATCTCACCGATGATCTGCAGGACGGCCTTCTACAGCGACGACTAAATATAACATCAGTATTGTGCGGCGTATGGTAGAGACTCATAAAAGAGTGACTTATCAGCAGATTCGGACAAGCTTAGGCATCGGTATGAGTCTAGTGCAGAAAATCTAGCGGTCAGGAAGCTTTGTGCTCGGTGGATACCTCATAATTTGAGAGAGCCCCAAAAACTCCGTCGTGTTGATTGGTCGTGAAGTGGTTCAATGATTTAACAGAGGTGACTCAAATGCTGTATTCGACATACGGTTGACGACAGCTGGATTTATTGTTATGACCCTGAAACTAAGAGATAGTCTGCTTTCTGGGTGTTTCCTTCCGAGGAGTTGCCAACTAAAGTGAAGAGAGGTCGAAGCGTGGGAAAAAAGATGGTCATTACGCAATAATTGTTTTAGAGGATCGAAAAACAGTTACTGCGGAGTGGTACACTAACAATTGTTTGCCACTTGTCTTGGAAAATGTTCGGGAGAAACGACCTCGCAGTAGGATCCTCCTTCACCACGACAACGCCTCGTCGCACACCGCCAAGCAAACAATCGACTACTTCAGGAGTGGAATTACTGGGTCACCCGCCCTATAGCCCCGACCTTGCGATTTTTATTTATTTCCGAAAATAAAAGAAAAACTTCGAGGAAAACGTTATCCCCTTTTTTTTTTTTGGTGGGTAATCATCAAATGACTTCCCGCTCTGGATGGAGCGGGAGGGCGTGTCAGACTTTTACAGGGCCACGGTATCTCTTTCGAATTTCCGCGATCCTGAGGCTTCGGCCCTATCGGACCACGTCATTTAGTGCTGACATCTCTGTGAGGCACGCGTGGTACACGACGCGCCGTCAACCCGGGCCTGGTCCTTACTGGACGGCGAGCTACCCATTGCTCGCCGTCCGCAAGCCCGCGCCTACGGCGACCGGAAATCTGCAGATGACTCCCGACGCGCAGGGCGTCTCCTGTGGCGACTAGGGGCGTGAGGGCGCAAGCTATCTCCCTCACGCGCTCCATCTCTTACTTCACGAGCATTACTGCTTCGCAGAAGGAGGTGCCGGCTTTCCATTCCGTCTCGCTTCGTGCCATGGCCTGGACCAGGGCCGGACGCGAGAGATCGCCACCGTCTATCGCCTCCGAGACACTCCGAACAGTGCGGTGCTCCACCCAAGCTGGGCAGACCTCGACCGTATGCTTCTCCGTGTCCTCCGGGCGATCCACACAATGGTGACACCCGGGCGTTTCTTCCCGCCTTATGCGAAACAGGAACCTTCCGAAATAACCGTGTCCGGTGAGGACTTGTGTCATGCGGAAGGTGAGGACGCCGTGGCGCCTCTCCAACCACTCCTCAAAGAGGCGACTTATGGCCGGTATCATGGCGTGCCCGTCGAAGAGTCTCCTAAGGACGAGTGGGCAAAGTGCTTTTCTCTGTGGTTCCATCGGATGCAGCGATGTATTGATGTAAATGGACACTATTTTGAAAAGATGTAATAACTTGATAGTTTGTTCAGTTTTTGATTTTCAGCATCGAAAGGTGTGTCAAAGTATTAAGTACACAAAACAATAGCAATGTAGGCCATTCAATTGGAAAGTTTAGAGAAAAGTGATATTTAGTATCGAATTCTGGGATTTTTTCAACAATACTTGAACATTAGGTTTTGTTTAATTTCATGATTTTTTGCCTAGGCTTGAAGGGGTGCTTATTGTTACAGATAGATTATACCATCAGGTCCAGGAAGCAATACGTAGCTGATGTCACATGTCTTCGTATTTTTGGTTTTAGGTCATATTGAGAGCATTAATGATGAAATATTTTTACACAAAGTAAAGCACCTGTTCGAACCTACAACCGTCGGTAAGTCGTCGTTACCACTGGGCCACCACTGCTCCGTAGTTTAATTGGAAACCTATTGTTATCGACGCGTCAAAACCAAAGGCAAGTTAAGCGATGCAACTGACTGCGAGGCAATTACTAACAGTAGCAATGGCTTTCATTTTGACATTTCAACAACATTCATTGCGTTATTTACTTTGTTAAGCAGACACATTTTTCGAACATTTGAAGCAATGGATTAGCAATATCCTTTAAAATTATTTAGATTGTATTTGAAAGTGTGTTGCGTAATTAGGGTGCTTTTGTTAATTCAGTCAACTAATAAACATTCAACCATCAGCAATGACAATTACAAATCAACAACATTTAACAATTGACATTTTGCTAATTTTTGTGTTGATTTTCGTTCAAGAACTTGCTCACTACCTGTACCAGAGTAATTAAATCATTGGTACCGATCCCAATATTCGAAAACTGAATTAGAATTAGAGAAATTGTCATCTCTTCCTGACAGACAGCTCGAGAAAAAGACAGTGACAGACAAGGACTAAGTTAGAGAAGTCAAATTTGTTGAACTTCGTAGTGTTTTTGGTCAATGCCAGTCGATGCGTTCTAAAATGACAACTACGTTGGTATAGCTCTGCTGTACATGAATCTATTAGCGCGTGGGCAAAATCAGAACAAATCCCTTTGTCAATACATTTTTCAAAGAAGTCGCACCACAGCGCCAATAAGTCAACTTAAAATACGAGCGACAAAAGATCCTTGTAGCACTCAAGGAAGCTTTAGTCTGTCTCGCTCTTATTTTATATGAAAGATAAAGATGGAAATAGTGTAAATTAAGTCTAATTAGTTCACAACAGAATTGGCACCATTGAGTTAATCTTTCAGAGGCTGATACTTAGCACGACTATCGAAAACCACATTTGCATCGTATGCGTCCCTCATGGCGTGACCCATGACCCATATTGTGGCTACAAATAAAACCTTTAGTCATGTAAATGCAGTCCAGTGTGCTTCGATGTAGGTACTTTTCAAACATGCCTTGATGCTATTTCGAGCTTTGTTAAACCATTTGTTGGTCTAGTGGTCGCTACCGCATGCCTTTTGTTCGGTGGACATACAATATACCAGCCTGTTAGCCTGTTATTGTTTACTGCTACTGGCCAAAGGCCTCTTCACATACAAAAAAGGCACAAGCTTTCAACACAACACTTTCTCAAGACTTGTTGGCGATTTGATCAAATTTTTATATGGAAGGCAATCTAGATCACGGCTCACCTGATTATACCTCAGTCCACGTTCGCACAGACGTGAAAAGGTCGTGACTGGAGCTTTTTGCGCAACTAGAACTTCCACGCACTGCTTAGCGCCGAGAGTTGAAAATCCAACAGTGTTTTTTCGACGCACTGTTGACGCGACGCGATGCACTCTGTTAGATTCACAATGCTCGGTTCAACACCGAGAGTTAAAAATTCAGATCCCACCGTGATTCATTTACGTCCGGCCGATCGTGGTCTAAGTGTTCATTTGCAACAGGTACACGTACTAGTTAGAGCAATGATATTTTAAGTAAAACCTATCTTGGTTAACGTACGCAACATTCGACCTTCAAAAACGGCACACTAAGCTTTGGTTTCTCGAGAAAGTGGTAAACAATCACACTATATCGGCTGTCCTTAGACAGAGCATTTTGTGACACCAGCATGTCAATTACTGGTAAAAATTACAGATTTTCATGACGGCTGTTAAATCGCTCTTATAATTTTTATCACATCTATTCAAAAAAAGCAAACAAACAGCACACAGCTTCGTTAACAGAGACTAAAATATATTTTTAATCCCTAGGGACTAAAAGTGATTTGAAAATGGAATGTGGATGTTGTTAGTAAAAGTTCCGATCACTAAAGAGATTAATTACGCACATTGTATGAACAAGACAAAGCAAACAAACAGCACACAGCTTCGTTAACAGAGACTAAAATATATTTTTAATCCCTAGCGACTAAAAGTGATTTGAAAATGGAATGTGGATGTTGTTAGTAAAAGTTCCGATCCTTAAAGAGATTAATCACGCACATTGTATGAACAAGACAAAGCAAACAAACAACTTCGTTAACAGAGACTAAAATATTTTTTGAATCCCTGAGGACTAAAAGTGATTTGAAAATGGAATGTGGATGTTGTTAGTAAAAGTTCCGATCACTAAAGAGATCAATCACGATCATTGTATAGTAACAAGTAACAGGCGGTATGATAAAGTAGTATTGTTTACTCTATTTCGGATAGTACACAGTATTATTTAAAAAAAACTGTGTCGTCCTCAAGTAGTGAAAATGAAAAATAAACCTACTATTCTTATTCATAAGTTGCACTTTTTTATTTTCTCATCCAGGGTGGTAAAAAGGGGAATGTCCACCTCGGTAGCAACAGTATACTCAATACTCAATATCTTTATTGCTTTACCATAATGTGTACTTAGGTGGTAACTATATAATTGAGATCATTATGGACTCTGTAGGGCACACCAAAAGTTTAGGAGAGAGAAAGCCCTGTTTCAGGAGACAATCAAGTAGTATTTATAAGAGCAAATTTTAACTATAATATAAACAAAGTCAGGAGATCGCGAATAAGATAATAACATTTCGCTTAACCATTATTTTGTACTTTATCTGCAAAATGTACTACAATATTTTAGATTATTTTTAGATACCTGTACATGTATTATATCCTGTTTATTAATTAATTTCTATTGTTTTCTTTGAATAGTTGTTATGGCTATATTATTTAATTATTATTCTTTAATTATAAAATTAATTATTAATTGCAATATTATGTTTTTTTATTTATTATTATTATCTTATTTATTCATTGTTACCCTATCACTAATTTATGTTAAACATACCTATTGATTGCGCGGTTATCATTAATTACTGTTATCAAATATTATTTTTATATTACTTTTTATTATATTAGTTATTTCCTTAACTTAATTACTTTTTTTTCTATTATTTATGTTTATCATTTAAATATTCGTCTACGGAATAATAGCATTTGTTTATTAGTATTTTTTTAAGTTTTGTTATAAATATATTAATATTTTCTTCTTTCTTTACTACGTCTGGTAGTTTGTTGTATATTTTTATAGATATTACGTAGGGACTTGTAGAATGCATTTTTAGCTTGGATGTTGGTATGCTAAGCCTAGATCCGTGCCTAAGCGTGTACTGTGATTGGATGTCTTCGCGTTTTGTGTATAACTCTTGATGTTTACGGACAAATTTACATATTTCTAGAATGTAAATACTGGGGAGGGTTAAAATATTATGTTTTAGAAAATAGGGCTTGCAGCTGTCGGTTTGTTCAATGTTTACCAAGATTCTAACTAGTTTCTTTTGTAGGGTAAAGAGTGTCAGTGCATCTGTACTATTTCCCCATAGGGTTACGCCGTAGGTAAGCCATGCGTTGGCATACGCATAATATTTTATCTATTTTAAGCTCGAGTGACGTACTTTGAATCCTTCTATGCGCCTGGATTCAAAGAAACACTCTCGCATTTAAAATTGTTGTTTGCTCCCTGGGCTTACAATCTTCTATTATCAGCTGCCCTCTTTATAAAGAATCATCAACATCTTCATGCTCTTGTTCCATGTCACTTGGTGTCGTAACACGATTTCTTCTTCCGTTCTCTCCTGATAACTTTCACGCTATCATTCACTCCTTTCTCTTTCATATCATTCCTCGCCCTCTTTCTGAAAATCAGTTATAGAATCCTAAGTAGAAAAAAGTAAAAAAAAAACTGCTCTAAAAAAGCTATATTTCACAGGAAACTCATAAAAGTATGAGTATGTTTGATGATATTTTAAATGATTTATCCTCACAGGTACAATAAAAGCCTGTTAAAAATATGTAACTCGAAGTTTTCCCAAAAAAGACTCGTTAAAAACTTGTTTCACGGATAATAAAAATATTCTCTAGTACGTGATTCTATTACAAACTCGCAGATTCGCAACAGTTGACGTAAATAAATTGTAGGAATAATACTGGTACGGTTGACAAAATAAATAAGTACTCAGGCGACCAGTTTGCAAATACTAACTCTTTATATACACGCGGTAGTCAAGTCTTTGCCATCACTTTTCTGTTTTAAGTTGTAAGTGTCGTTGATCAATCAACTCAGCCTATTGCTGTCCACTGTTAGACAAAGACCTCTCCCAGGCTGCGCCACAACTTCCTGTCCTCTGCTTTTTGTATCCAGCCACCTACTTAAGGTCGTCGGTCCATCTATCTGGGAGGCGTCCCACACTACACTTGCCGATACGCGGTCTCCACTACAACTCCAAAACGGATATTTTTCTTGATGCCTAACTCTTTGATTGACTGCCCTTTGTTTTTTATATTTTTTTGCCAAGATTTATTGCCCAGGGACTATGTTTAACTTAAATAAAGAGAAGACAATAACTATAGTCTTGTTCGCTAAGGCCCCTATAGCCTTTAGAGCGCGACCAAATAGAAACGCTTTGGACTGTTTTCTCTAAATAATGTAGCTTTGTGTCAATTATGTACGTTACCTGGTGTATTTGGTTTCCAACACATTCCCTGCCTAAGTATAAATGTGCCGGAGGGCAGACACACAGACCCTGTAGCTGTAATTTTGTGAACTAAGCTTTTTTACTGTAGTTGTCATCATTAATATTGTTGTTGCTGGTCATGTTGTGCGATTACCCTTTTATGTGATAATCAGGTCGAAACCTACCATGAGTGATATACCTATTGTGATAGTCACCTGTTGTAGTTGAATTGTGAGTAAATGAATCTAAAAAAAAAGGTTACCGAATTGCTAAAAAAGTTATTCAGATGAAAATGAATCTAGATTTTTGTCAGTCCTTATATGTATTCTAAACGTAGGAAAGAATTGTCTCGTAAATAGTGGGTGCTGTATCTTGGCATAAAATCTACCTTAATGACTAACAATTTTTATGTTATTACAAAATCTATTTAATAAAAGCTTCTTAGCAATCACAGTGACACCTACGCCAAGACGTGGGTACAGCCCACGTTATCCCACATGGATTGAATAGCGATAACCTTGTTTTTTTTTGCCTTTGTTGTTTCACTGGGCAAAGGCGTCCCTTTTTCCTTTCCACTGTCTTCAGCTAATGCGGACCAATCCTGTTTGTATGCGTCAAGCTCGTCCCGCCATATTCTCTTGGGTCTGCCTCGATGTTGCCGGACGTTTTACGGAATCCACATTAATATGCTCCTACGTCAGCACACCCAGACGAGAAAATGGAGGAGTTAAAATGTAAATGAGTGTAATCAATTTTATTTTATTTTAATAAAGTCGATCATTTAAACAAAAAGATTTATCATTATCATCATCTGCCTAGACTTTTCGCAACAATGTGGGGTCAGCCAATGTTAAGTCTATTCGGAGGCAAATAAAACAAGATTAGGTAGTGAAAATAAAAATCTGAAACAGATATAAAAATCACAGGTACAATAAAAGCCAACATTCTCTTCGTAATATTTTCCGGCTCAGTTTCTAGCAGGAATTATAAAAATAAACACTAGTTTTACGATTAGTCTAAAATAAGCATCGATTTCGCGTTTTCATGTTGAAAATGTAACACTTTTATGACTTAAAATTTATAAATAAACATAAATTTCGTGGAATATTGTTTTAATCATTCTCGTTTTAACAACCTGTATTGATCGACCACAAAGTACGGTCGTGTGAGAATGCAGACATCCGTTTCCGAATTTAAACAGGGTTTTCTAATAAGCTGTGTCATTTTGATATTCCAAGAAAAATGCCATTTTTTAATATAAATCTACGGGAAAAGTTTCCGTACCGTGTTATCTCTCGAAGAGGTGATCACAATTGGCCACTGAGATCTTGTGATTTAACACCTTGCGACTTCTTCCTTTGGGGCCACGTGAAAGAGAAGGTCTACGCCAACAGCCCAGCATCGATTCAAGACCTCAAATATGGAATTCGTGAGGCTATCGAGGACATAGGGCAGCCACTTTGCGATTTGGTTATGGAAAATTTCATGAAAAGGATATGGTCCTGTAAGCGTGGTCGTGGTGGTCATTTGCCTGATGTTATTTTCCACTATTAACGGCACACCTTCCTCTATAAAATGAAATAAGCATCCGATCATTTGTATAAAAAAATTGCATTTTTCTTTGAACATAAAATTATACCTCTTATTGGAAAACCCGTTAGTTATTCGCATCAACTGGTTGTAAAATGACATCATTGCGTTTACACTGTCTGCTACGAATACTAGAGGGGCTCGTGGCTAAATAATAACAATAACAGCCGTAGCTTGCCGTGTTCGGTGCGTGGATGGGTGACCATCATGCCTCGGAAAGCACGCTAAGCTGTTGGTTCCGGCTGTCATTCGTAGATCTTCGACAGTCGTATCGGGTAGTCAGAAACCCAAAAGTCTGACAACCAGTCTTATCCAGTAACTGGGTTGTGGAGATCCGAAGCAGTCGCTCCATTTAAAATACTGGTATGCAGCTTCATCCGGTTAGACTAGAAGCTGACGAAAACATAGTTGGATAATGGCTAGGCAGGTTGATTGACTGTCTGCTACGAAAACACTTTATAAGCACCTAATGAAAACTGTTTTCGAGACCACGAATTTATGTTTTCTTAGTTGTCGTAAGAGGTGTGTGAGACAGTTATAAATAAAAGTCAATCTGTTATGTAGGTACTCACGACTGTTTTGAGCACAACATACACACACACAGAAAACATTCAGAAGGAGTTCAGTCACATTTACAGTAGGCACACGCAGTCACAATAATCACGGCATATTAAACAACAGTTACTAAGAAGTATTCCGGAAACAATAGGCGAACGAGGTGTCGCAGAAATCGTGCGCAGCCGAGCGTCGCTTAAGCTGATTTCGACAAAAAGTCGCGGCAAGGTGATCGAACGTTTGCTACTCGCTCTACCACCTCCGCGCTCTCCAAACCACACCACACAACGCCACAGACTCATTTTATTTTTATAATGAATTTTGTGTGTCCTCAGCTTTTCATGGCGACACGTCTTTGAAGAAAATCTAAAGACATGTTACAGTGTAAAGTTAAATAAAATCTAAAACTGTTATCGCAAGGATTTGTAAATTTTCGTAGCCTTTAGCATTGTACCTCTTCTCTCACAGACTAGATGTAACAAAGCCAGTAGTATAGAAGGCCGCACGTCAGTGGTATTTAAACCAGTAAATGCGTTAACACAGGCGTGTTGCAAATGCATGGCTGAAGACCAAAAACTAACAGTGTCCGTTTTAAGTCATCAACCATGGCATTTTTTAGGTCTTCTTCTGCCCAGGTTGATCTTAAAGCCACGTAGTCTTCCCCAAGTAGTTGTTTGGCATCTGTAGAACACCAGGCGGCGGCCGAACAAGCGACACGCGGGGTTGTAACAATCGTCGAGAAGATCCGGCAATTGGGACTCGAGGTAGCCCTGCACAAGTCCGAGGCCATGTGTTTTCATGGTACTCGGAACGCGCCACAGTCGGTTTCCCAAATAACGGCGGAAGGGTTTCACATCGGCGTCGAGTCGACGATGAAGTACCTGGGACTCGTCTTTGACAGCAGCTTTCGTGGAGCATTTTCGACGTTTGGCTCGCGGACTGGAGAGGGATGGAGCTGCCTTGAAGCGGCTCCTGCCCAATCTAGGGGGTCCAAAAGTTTTCTGCCAGAGGCTATACTCGGGGCTCGTGCGCGTTCTTTGAGGAACCGACTAACTAGCCCGCCAGTTAAACGCGTCCCAAAGGGTCATGGCTATCCGGCTGGTCCGGGGATACCGCACGGTCTCATGCGAGGCGGCCAGCCTCCTTGCCGGATTACCGCCATGGGATCTGGAGGCAAAAGCCCTCGCGCATGTATGGGAGTGCACGCCAGGAGGCAAATCGCCGGGGTGTAACTCCGCTGTCGCAAGAAATCATGGTACACCGGACAGAGCTCCGGCGGGATCTCATGGTGACATAGAGGGTGCGATTGTGGCAACCCAGTGCTGGGTACACCACAATAGAAGTGATAAGTCCCCTCTTTAAGGAGTGGTTGTAGAGGCACCACAGCGTCCTGACACAGGTCCTCACCGGACATGGTTGTTTCGGGAGGTTTCGCATAAGGCGGGAGGAAATGCCCGGGTGTCACCATTGTGTGCATCGCCTGGAGGACAAGGTGGAGCATACGCTGGAGGGCTGTCCACCTTGGGCGGAGTACCACCGTGTCCTCGTGGAGGCGATCGGCGGCGGCGATCTCTCTCGTCCGGCCCTGATCCAGGCCATGGTACGGAGCGACAGGGAATGGGAAGCCGTCACCTCCTTCTCCGAAGCAGTAATGCTCGTGAAGGAGGAGATGGAGCGCGTGAGGGATATAACCTTGCGCCCTCACACCCCTAGTCGCCACAGGAGACGCCCTGCGCGTCGGGAGTCATCTGCAGATTCCCGGCCGCCATAGGCGCGGGCTTGCGGACGGCGAGCAATGGGTAGCTCGCCGTCCAGTAAGGACCAGGCCCGGGTTGACGGCGCGTCGTGTACCACGCGTGCCTCAAAGAGATGTCAGCAGCAGTTGAAGGGGTCTGCCACGCCCTCCCGCTCCACCCAGAGCGGGAGAAAATGATTTCCCACCCAAAAAAAAGGCGTCTGTAGAAAACATATAAATTTAAGGTACTCTTGGAATAAAACCTTAAGACATTACATGGCCATCTTTCCTGAAATAAGGCTATCTATCCCGATTGTATGGGAGAGATGGTCAGAACCATTAACAATATAGATTATAATTAATTGCACATTTTTTGCACATGAGTAAAGAAACGGAACAGAGACAAAGCTTTATACAACCGCGCTATGATAGGCACAAGCTTGAGGCGCGTGTGTGCGTGAGGACTGGCGCCTTCGTCGCGTACGGAGAGAAATCGGTTTACACTTGCTCGGCCAGTGCTCAAAGTCAATACAGAGTCGTCGCTTGTTCGCGTCGTCGTGTTTGTTTTCGACCGTTTCACATTTTGATAGTGCTTTAACATTCGAAAGGGTATTACTGTACTCTGTGTATGAACAATAATTTCCCAGTACTCTTGAAAAAAATTCACATTTTTTTAATTGCTTGAGCAAAAATTTTGCGAATATTTGAATCTCGGAATAAACATTGTTGTAATTTGTAGGGGTATAGTAATACTTGTGCAAGATTGTGAATTTGATACTATAACATGCCAGTGCTTACCATACGATATATTAAACAAAATGTTAGATTAAGAATTTACCATAAATTAAAAGGCACAATTAATTAATTTTAAAAAAAATACAAAAAAAAATGTTGAGCCTATCTAGATTGCAATAAACTATTCTATAATAGTTATTAAAAACCTGATATATCCAGTATGACTCGTAAATCTTCCCTATCCTAAAAGCACGTCTTCCCTACCATTACGGCGCCCCCGGTCTACTTCTTGATATGCAATGGTTATTGTAGCACCATGGAACATGAGGCTTCAGGGTGCAAATCTTGGGGTTCATTCGATTAATCGAGTCTGGTCAAACCGTGCTGGGGTCGGTGTATTTCTTTTTATAATTATAATACATAGTTCTATCATAGTTATTATATAAAGCTTATAAACTTTGCGTTTATTTCATTTCATCATGCTGTCCCAACTCTAGCAAAATAAGTAAAAAATTGTCCGCTACTTAGAAGCTTTGTCTCTGTTCCACTTCTTTACTCATGAGTTTTTAGATCAGAATGTGGTAAAAGTTTGTTTGTGTACTGTACAATAAAATACGAAACTTTTTAGAACCACATAAACAAGGTACAGGGTTGAAATACTACAATTTATTCATCGAGATAAAAAGAAAGTGAAATGTAAATAAAGTCCATTTACAGTTATTTTACCTCTGGCAGAAGCAACCCATCTAAAACCTTATTGTAACAGTAATAAAGTTTCATGTGATTTTGACAAAAGAGTCAGTCAGCTGGCAGCAACTCAACAGCCTTTACCATATTCTAACGATAATAAAGCTCACTGTAATTTTGACAGTGATGCAAAGGCAGAGGTAAAATTACTCTGAGAGGACTGTAGCAGTATACCTAATATGTTGCTATAGGCTTCCGATATTGACATAACCTTCGTTAACTTCACTGACAGTAGCAGCCCGACTACAACCTTATTGTAACGTTAATAAAGATCAATGTGATTTTGACAAAAGACTGGCAGCAACAGAAACAGAAACCTTATTGTTACGACAATAAAGTTTACGGACTTACCCCAGGCACTATTTATTTTTCGCATCCCGTCAATACCATATGTTCTATTAGTTAACTTTTTTTATTATATTTCTATGTAAGGTTTCCTAAATACCTGTATTTCCCTTTTTTTTTGTTTATTGTGCTATAAAAAAGCTCTTACTTAATCCTATTGTGCTGGCAGTGGCAGTATTTAATAAAAAAGGTCCACCATTACGAATTTAGGCAGAAACCACAGAACGCCGCCTGCTACGATCCTCACTTACTCCTTTTGCCTCTTTTACGCTCGTACGAGTACATCTGGTCATACAAGCACGCCGGTTGCGAGAACTACGCACCTGACATATAGTGACTTTATTGGTGGTGTTCATCAGAACTGATGAACACCACCAATAAAGTCACTATATGTCCTCCTAGGGCGTTCCCTGCCGGCGTTTCCACTCACATGTCTTGTAAATACCTTCTCAGCCTATTATGCATAGTCACACCACACATGATCCGCAATGAACGCATTTCCACAGCATTTATTCTGCATTCATGCTTCTTTTGCCACACCCAACATCACTTCCATACATAAGCGTTGGCTCCAGCACACCATTGCGTTCAGTCAGTCCTGCCTTTTTGGACATCAACTGGTTGATCACAATTTCATGTGTAACACCATTCACTTTAATACCCGCATTCACTCTCCTTTCTATATCTCCATCAATCTTTCCATCCCTTATAAACAGACTCCCCAAATATACGAACTCACTTGCTCTACATCCTGATCTCTTTCAAACACCATGACATTCGTATTATTTACATTTATATTCATTCCTTTCATCTTACATGCTTCATCCATGAGAACAGTCACCATGTCTTGCAACTGTTCTACTGACGATGCAAGTAGAATTTGATCAATTTAACAAAAATCTCCAAGTCAACAAAAGCACAGTAGACTTTCTTGTGCTTTATCAGATGTTTTTCGGCTATGCATCTTTAAGCGAAGAGTTTATCCATACAGCTTTCCTTCCCTCTCTAAACCCTGCCTGCACATCCTATATTTTCTCATCTGTCATTCTGATCACTGTGTTTATCAAAACCTTCGCATACAGCTTGCCGACAAAACTTTTAAAAAAAATGCCACGGTAGTTTTTACACTCCTGCTGAGAATTTTTCCTTAACCATCCGGTACACGGCCATATCTCCAGCACATATTAAAGCAACGAAGCCATCAATACTTTGTATTTATCATAATTTAGTATTTAGTAAATTATTTATTTCTTTCACACAACACTCACACGTTGTACGTGTGCTGTTTCTGTGTGTGCCACAGAAATATCGAAAAACTGTGCGAAAAGTGTTTAGAAGGGCCGTTATATGAGTAATTAGCATGAACATACTTTGAACCATAGACTTGCAACGATAATTTTGTTAGAGCACCACAGTGCGTACGTGGTTATAACCAAAGATGACAGAAGAGGCCTTACCTTTATGTTTTTCTGTGTACGTTTTACGAACTATCAGAATATAGTATAGCCAAATGTTAAAAAGGTAGCAAAAAAATAAACAAATGTTGGGAATCGAACTATTCAGCCCAGTGTAATAATAATGATTCAGCGGTCACCCACTGGCACACTGTCTTTTTTCTACTACTCTAACCTCAGTTGATCCGATAGAGTTTTTAGATTCTTAGAAGAAAACACAAAAAAGTGAACATGGCCCGTTTTCTTGCCGACTGTTTTTTTTTTCTTCAAAATCTGTGTGTGAATGCAGATCAAAATGTTTCGAACGAAAAGTTAAGAACCGTCTCCTTAGACCGTTTTCTGGTAGCGACAACGATGACCTGCCCTTACTACCCCATCTCAAAAATACATCCTGTATATGTCACGACTGACTGCTTAGCTCCACAAAAGTGTAACTTAATCATTTAAAAGGTTAAATCTGTAAACATCTGCAATATTCAAGCCTTTTCCTCGTCTTTTAACAATATGTGATAAACTATAGACGAATACGAACAAATTGAAATAATGCTCATCGCCCATAACAAATAGCGTGATAACTTATAGCCCACAGACTGACTAGTAATTTATCTGTAAAAATTGAATAAAATCTATGTGGTAGTTTTATGGTGATGCTGGAACTTACATTCAGTAAACAATTTAAAAAAAAACGGTATAGAACCATTCCCAGATCTCGCAAGAAGTCCTTAAAACATAATCTAAATATGTATAGATTAACAAAATCAACCGATGTTGTAGAGCATTACGAACAATAATGCCTTTTTCTTAGATGAATGATAGGTCTCGCTGCGCTCGACTAGATACCGCCGGCGTACTTGTTAAATGCGGCAACAAATACCACGCCGAAGTTGGCGTACCCGAGCCAGTCACACTGCAAGCTGTCTGTCACAAATTTTGGTCCATAATCTGAAGTAAAATGTCAGTTAGCGTAGTGAAACTGTGTAACAATAATACTACAAGAAATAAGAAGGACACTGGGATCACATACCATCAGTAAGTATCGTATAATTTAGAAATATCAACATAAAATAACATGAACCCTAAACGCCATTCAGTGTTGCCGCGTATACAAGAGTCAATTTCCCCGTGGTTTTGATAATGTGTATTTATTATTTTTGTATTTAATTATATATCCTATTTCATTTATCTAACCTAGTTATTGTACACTTAACCTAGTTCTATAAATTATTTAATGTTTTATCTTTTTCTGTTTGTGTTTGTATCGCAATTCATAATAAAGAGGTCCGAAGAGTATTGTGCAGTCTAGATGTGAACAAGGCCAGCGGGCCTTGTTGACGGTATTCCAGTGAGAGAGTTGAGGCAGTGTGCGCCTGAACTGTATCCTGTGTTGACGCGCTTGTTTCGTCTCTCTCTTGAAAAAAAGAACGGTGCCAAAATCCTGGAAGCTTGCTAATGTACAACCACTGAAAAATGTCAAGTGGCGATGTCTTACACACACTACAATAATGAGTTGCCGCATTTAAGGAGCTATTTTTTGTATATAGTGCGGTATCTACTCGAGCTCAGCGAGACCAATCATTTATCTAAGGCCTTTTTATTTATTTGTTGGGAGTGTTATCCGACGTACCCAACAACCTACCAAATTTTCGTTACAATCCGTGGAGCCATTTTCGAGTTTTTGCGAGATTATCGTTGATCGTTTCGGGGACCCTTTATGCACGGCAATTGTTTTGTTAAATAAAAATACTTAGCTACAGATATTATATAATATACAAGATAATATTAGATATATAGATAAATATACTATGACTTCACATTCCAACTATCTTAGAATGTTAATAGAATACCCAGTCACGTAGGCGAAGCCGAGGGCACATCGAATGTTTTTATTTTTTTGTAAACACTACTTCAACCAATCCTTTTGTAAGATGTAACATAAAACAAATGTTTGAGGAAACAGCGATTTCCTTTCATCCTAAACAAACTCCTTATGGAAAAATACGCGCATTGTTGCTTTTTTTGTATAGTAAAAACGAATCAAGGGAAGGTTCATCCACATCATTACTTTCACTTCTGTGTGAACGGAAACAATATTACTCCCGGGGGTACATGACAAATCGTGTTTTCTTCAGCTTTTGTGATAAACATAACAACTTCAGCCCACACTTTTATTTCCAATATTTATTTATTAATTCGCCAACGATTGTTCACACAGGTTTTAGGCTAAAGGTTTAATGCGAAAGTGTGTATGCAACAGTGCAACATGATGATGCACTGTTGCATACAACTTCTTTAAGCATTGCACCGCTTAATGCGTTAACGAATTATATAAGGTGTATCTATTCATACACGAAATATTTAAAGAGGGACATCTATAGGTCGAACAGAAGCTATAGAAACGAAAAAGATTTTTTTATCTAAATGTTTTTTTTATTTTACGTAAGTATCATAATTTAAAACTGCTTGAGATATTTTGCATAAAACCTTTACGGCCTACTCTATGAGCGAAAGACGCGGCGGGGCAGAGGCGCGGGCGCGGTGCCCGCCGTCTGTAGCCGCGTGGTGCGTGCCGTCTCTCTTAGTTTAACATATCACTGGTGAACTGTAATGAACATTCGACAATACACCTCTGGCTATATCTACGGGGAATGCAGGCGTGATGATGTTTACAATAAACCAACGTAGGTAGACTTCGTAACTCGATCTCGTCTTATTTTGAAAATAGAGTTATCGCTTACAAAAAAAAATGTGAATTTAAAATACGAAACGACCTAAATCTAAGTAGGTACAATACTGAATTCCCTCCTCGAAACGTTACAAAAACAGTACCTTCTGTAAACTAGGTACTTAAATCTGAATAAGCAGCTAATGACCTCTGTGAGGTCACGATTTTTACGAGCGAGTTTCGAGACGTTTCAATCATTTTCTTATTTTTTTTACGAAAAGGATCCTAGATGCGATTAAAACATTCAAACTCTATAGTGTTACATTTCTTTTAGATAATAATTATAGAAAAATTAACAGCTGATGCAACGTGATTGTGAATTCGCATAAGGTAATGACTTCTGTCAGCTGATTGATAGGTTGTGTACCTACCTATTTGTACAGATGTAAACTGTAAGAAGTGCATAGCGCGAATTTATTTTATAAAAATCGTACCAGATTGGCAGATGTGGACTGGACTGTTGTAGCCTTTCTAGGTACACGCTGTTTCTCTAGCTGGATAAATAGCTTGCTATGTTTTTCGTAAAATAACCGCAAAGACTTTTGGAACTATGAAATAAATGCATTACGGTTAGATTATACGTTTTATTGACCAATATTTTTGTAGGTAAACAACATTGTTTAGTAGAAAAATGACTATTTACGCGAAAATCAGTTATCCCACTGCATACGGTATGCAACGAATTATTGTAACGATAATTAGGTATGCGTGTTTAAAAATTTGAATCATCTTATTTACAACAATTTTAAATGTACATACCTCTTAACGACGTAGTTTTTAATTACTCTATTTACACCAAAATTGCTGTACATATTCACCCTGCAGTTGCACTTTTAATAATGTCTCCATCTCTAGCCATCAGTGCGTACACAAGCGTTCACAATTCACGTTTTGTTGTTCCGCACTAGAAATGGTCTGGCTGTCATTACCATAAATCAGGTCTAACCCTACCCCACACATGGTAGTCCAACGGCGTAAGATCAGGCCTGCCTCCGTCTGCAGCTGGGGGCATGTAGACCCCGTTGTCCAGCTCCTAGGATCCCTAGAAAGGGGGCTTGTGCTGTGAGCAATATTTCGGCTTGGAATATTTCGGCATTGTTGCATTTGTTGCGCGAAGTGCTATGCGTTCCACGTTAGTTAAGCCGCATGCAGTACAATATGCGGTTCGCGCGGGACTGGAAATCACGGCGGCGAGCGGCGCGGCGGGCGGGGCAACTGAAGCAAAACACGTGCGCGGCGCGGCTCGGGTCTCTTTTGATCATTCATAAAAGCCATGCGACATCTAAGCGCGCCGCCATGACTTCGCCCGCTTCAATGAAAGTAGTTTCTACGTAGTATTTGCGTAGAAACTAGCGTAATGGATGTTACAAAATATGAAAGAGCCAGTATATTTATGTGTGTTAAGTAATTTTTTTATTGTTTTTTTAAATTAGATGCTTAGGTAAAAATTTCTTTTTCATTTCTATAGCTTTTGTTCGACCTATAGATGCCAGTCTTCAAATATTTCGTGTATGAATAGATACACCTTAGATAGTTTTAATTTAATCAAATATCTAAAAGTGTAAACAATGACTAAAACGATATCATTAAACAATAGGGTACTTATTTCATGCTAACACAAACACATCAATTTCAGAAGGTATTTAAGAACGAAGACTTTTTATTTGCCCAAACTTTCAAAGTGCACATCGATTTGATCACTGCAGCTATTAACGACCTGTATAACCTTGCATAGAGGAAATTGGCGCATAAAATCTTTCAACTCTGCGGTAGGCAGTGGTGTTATTGTATATTATTACTTTGCAAACAAAATATGTGTCATTACTGCTTCGGCGATTAGAAGCGTCAAGCGAAACCATTGTGAAGAGTTTCAATCTTCTTTTTTATATATATTTGAGATGGGTTTGCTCTTGACTCTAGTCTAGGTCAGAAGTGACAGAGACAAAGTCTACAATGGAGTGAGCTTATCCAGAAGTAGCCTTTTCACTCTAACTTTGAAGAGATTCGGGTTGAATGCGTTCGGGAACACAGACGCAGGTAGTGAGTTCCACTCTTTTGCCGTGCGCATTATGAAGGATGTTTGGAAGCGCTTAGTGCGAATTGGTGGAATGACAACTAAGTATGGATGGTAATTAGCAGTACGTCTAGATGTCCGATGGTAGAAGGGGGCAGGTGGGATGAGGTAGTGGAGTTCTTGCGCACACTCACCGAAGTACAGTCTATAGAAGACCGACAAGCAGGCAACCTTGCGGCGATGAGCTAAGCTGTGAAGCTTGGCATCCACCAGTTTTAAGTCGCATATGAGCCTCTTAGCTCTGCGTTCCACTGAGTCGAGCGCGGCAAGATGGTATTTAGCTGAGCCATCCCAAAGGTGGCTGCAATACTCCATGCAGGATCGGACTTGCGCTTTATAAAGAGTTAGAAGCTGTCCAGGCGTAAAGTATTGCTTCACACTATTTAGAATGCCCAGATTTTTGGCCACAGTTTGAGCTTTGCGCTCAATGGTTGCGCCAAAGTTGAGACTGGACGTCAACTCCATGCCTAGGAGCTCAAGCCGATGAGTTACAGGAACAGCTGTACCCCGAAAAGTAGGAGTATGGCCGAAACGACTCCTTTTTGCGGTGATGATGGTCTGTTTCTGTACGAACGTACTTTTTTAGTTATTCCGCTATAAAACGCCAGGTGTCATAGGAAACGCTTTGCAAAGCGTTCTAGACGCAACGAGGGTGTGGCCCAATGTGGACGTCAGACCACTATATAATATTCCAATATTAGGCAAAATTCACACATCAGAAAAGTCTAAGCAACACATACAAATTTCAATTTTACAATGTGTTTTCGCATTAAATCCTTAGTATTTCTTATTAATATTATTTTTAATGCTTTTTTGAAATTAAACAACAATTGTTTATTTTTATTTTCATAATCTTAATTAACAATAATTACGAGTAAGTACTGTAAGTCCGTAGTACAAAGTAAGGTGCCTCAACAACTAAACTTAAACTAAAATTAAATGGTTGTACAAAATTGCATAAATTAATACAAAGTGTGGCCTCCTCTGTTATTGAGAACTTGCTGGCACCGATTATTCATAGAATCGGTGAGACTGTTACTGTTATCCTCCGGCAATTGCTCCCAATGAAATTTTAGTAATCCATCATTTGTTGGGTGGTTGTCACTCCATCCAAGTCCTTTAAAACACGTTCTGGAGCATGTCCCATGCATGCTCGATGGGGTAGAGGTTTGGCGATTGTGTTTTCCCTTGCCAAGTACTCCCGTGTGTACAAAGCTGTAAGCGAATGCGCATTGTCATGCATCAACGTATAATCGGAGCCAAGCGTTGGTGCGAATGGACGGACATAACGAGCTCAGTTCGTCTGTTCTTCATAATACCCGCCCATACCATAACTGTTGAGCCGTTGTATGGATGCACTTCCTGAACGCACCTCAGTCTTTCAGTATTTCCAGGACGACGGTACACTCTTACCCCTCTAGAATCAGGCTTGAACCCAAATCGAGACTCATCGCAAAATAAATTTTTATCCCATTATTCCCGGGACCATGTAACGTGTTCCCTAACACCATTCATTTCGACGAGCGCGATTCCCGTGACGTATCGGTTGGCACCTAATTGGCCGTCGGGCTCGTAGGCCATACTCATGCAGTCGATTTCGCACAGTTTGGCAGCTCACAACAACACCACTTGAATTTTGTAGCCTTAAATCTATCTCTCGGTCGATTAACAGTGGCTGGCGTCTTGCAGTCAGTTGTATGTATCGATCTTGCCGTGTGGTTGTACACCTTTTTTTTTTTTTTTTTTTGTTCCCGGGGTGGAAAATCCTCATGGATGTCCTCCGCCCTGGGGCGGGCGGAGGGGTCTGTCAGACTCTTACTGACTAAAAACCACCCCGGTGTTCCATCTCACACCTACGCCGGGGTCGCGGGAACACATTATTCTTCCACAACCCCGGCTGGTGCCGGCCCGCTTGCGCGGGCCCCGTCTCGGGCGGGGGGAGTGAGGTGTACTCCCCCCGCAACGTCTGTGAGCGGCGCACGCGGAACACTACGCGCGCCGCCTTCTCGGGTCCTGATGTTGGGGAGCGACGGATGTCCCCGAATCCGTCGCCCCTGGACCCATTTAGGGGGGCCGGAAGAGGGCGTTGTCCGCCCTCCTCCGACGCCCGGTGCGTCTGCTGCAGGCCGGGTCGAGAGTCGAGATCTCTCTCTCCCTTTCCGCAGCCTCCTTCTGCGAGATGACCGTTTCGCAAAAGGAGACCACTGCGTCCCAGGACTCTGCGCCGCCGACCATCGAGTTCACGACGGCCGGCAGCGACAGGTCATTGCCTACTTCAGTTATGAGGGCACGGCGCGGCTCCTCCCAAGCGGCACACTCTGGTGGTTGTACACCTTCCTCGACCTGGGTGTTGCTGAGCAGGATCTCCCTTGTCAGTGTAACGCTGATGAAGATGACAAATAACGCTTCTGTTGACACCAAAATACAGAGATACCTGAGATTGACTTCTTCCCGCTTGCAACATCCCTACAGCTCTTTGCATTTCATCTGCGTTCAAATGACGTCGCTCCATGACGTAAAAAATGTCTCAAAATCTTACTTTGTTCAAAACTTTATTCAAATTATTGTTTAATTCATAAAATTGATATAAAATACTAAATTTTAATAAGCAAAGAAAACTCTATAAAATTCGAACGAATGCATTCGCTTTTGAATTTGTGAAAAAAAAACAAATGATACTCGAATTTTTTTTACAACCAGCCAGTATGTCGTCTAGATCAAAAAAGTTTACTTAAGTATTACCTACTTGGTAAGAAATGATATAATAATTGATTAATCATTTGAAATAGTATGTGAGTTGCTTAGACTTTTTTGATGTGTGTATCTACACATAAAAAGTCACACAAACAACATTTTAGCACACAAGCAACAGTTTAGTTCTGTAAAACTAAAATCATGCTTATCTAAGCATAAATTTAGTTTTACAGAACTAAACTGTTTGGAATTGATAACAAATCTTAGCATTTAAGTGGACTTTTTCATTATTATATTGTCCATGTTAGGGTTAAATGAAGGATTTCAATAAAAGGCACGTTTGTTATTTTCCTATATTGGAAGAAGTGTTTTCCTAATATTACGTGACACGTGTGATCACACACTAGGCTGCAAAAACATTAGTCACTATGAGAATGTAAAGATTTCAGTCAAGTGGCGGGGTTATTTTTATATTTTGAGTGGGAAATCATCAAATGACTTCTCCCGCTCTGGAAGGAGCGCGACGGCGTGCCAGACTTTTACTAACTAAATCCCACCCTTGTCCTTTCAGTTGCCTGTGCCAGGGCAACGGTATCTCTTTCCAACATCCCGCGACCCTGAGGCATCGGCCCTATCGGACTCCGTCACTTCCGTCCTTACCGGGCGTCAAACGGTCGAACCGGAGGACGGTCCTCCTGTGGCGTATAGGGGTGTGAGAGCGCAAGGCTCTCTCCCTCACGCGCTCCGCATCCTCCTTCACGAGCATTACTGCTTCGCAGAAGGAGGTGCCCTGCTCCTGCCGTATCTTGGAATGTTGGCGTCTACCGTAGAGCGCCCCCTGCGGAAACCAAACTGGCTCTCCGACAAATCCGGCCGCACCAGCCGCCCGACGAGGTGGTTAGCAATGACTCTTTCAGAGAGCTTGCCCTCCTCGTCAAGCAGCACAATGGGCCGGTAAGCGGACGGAGAGTCCGCAGGGTGCCCCGGCTTCTTAACGAGAACCAGTTTCCCCGTCTTCCAACAAAGTGGGTACTAGCCCCCCTCCAAGCATGCGCTTAGGATCCCCTTAGTCGAGGCCAGAGAGCCTCCAAGGCCAGAACCCAGGCTTTTCCAGGTAAGCCGTAGGGTCCTGGGGTGGTATCTTTTGCACTAAGCCTATGCTCAGCCTCAGCTCTACATCGGTCACTTCTGAAGCATCGTCGTCGTCGTCGGCTGTGTGGTCCGCATCCGGCACCGCAGTAGGTGGAGTCATGGGTGGGGTATGCGGGAGTATGCTCCCCACGTGAAGAGAACAACCGGAACCTGGTGTACAGGTGTCGTGCAGCCACACATACCTGCCACCAGGCACGTCCCAGCTGGACCCGGAGCATTGCCACGTCACATATTTTGGAATGGACTCCCGGAACCACTCCACCTCGTCGTTGATGTAAGCAGGCCGGTCCAGTGGTGACACCCAGGCCTTCACGGTTGCGGCTTCCAGGTGGAGCTCCCGGTCCAGCTGCCCGGGCCCACCGCGAACCAACCAGGGCCTGTCAGACCGGCAACTCGAGGTCTGGGAGGAGACGTCGAACCGGATGTATCTGTGGTCAGAATAGCTCTTCACTCCCTCCATTACGTGCCTTGAATGACTTGCGCTGACACAGCGGGGCTGGCAAGCGGAATGTCCACCACTGATTCACCCCGCATGCGCACACACATTGGGACAGAACCCCGGGTCAATTGTGGACGTGACGTTCGCTAGCCCTGCTGTCGCGGGCCGTGATCGCGACTGGCGTGTCGCCGTGGAGGTGGAGACGTTGTCGGATCATTGTTACATCCATTTCGACGTCTCCGCCCAGACCACTGGCGGCCGCAGTTCACCGGTCCCGCGAATGGACGGTCCGCGCTGGGCGCGCAAGCTCATCGACAGGGAGCTCCTCGAGGAGGCCGCTATTGTCTAGGCCTGGATCCGGGAGTCGGCAACGAACAGACCCGTCGACGTCGACGTCGAACAGGAGGCACTGTGGTTCGATGCGGGGCGATGACGCAAAATTGCGATGCGTCCATGCCCCGGGTCCACACACAGTCGGCAAGGCGCCAGTTACGCGTCGCGTGCGTGGCGGTAAGACGCCAGTACACCCGTTACCGGAGGAGACGTCGTCGGGTCCCTGACGAAGAAGCCGCGCTGTACGAGGTGTACCGCACGGCAAAGAAGACTCTGTGGCTGGTCATCGGCGAGGCGAGGACGCGAGCCAGGGAGGAGATGTTGGAGACTCTTGACGGGGATCCGTGGGGGCGCCCCTATCGAGCGGTTCGAGGGAAACTTCGAGCCGCGGCGCCTCCACTTACGGAGATTCTCCAACCCGAGCTGCTGGAGGAGGTAGTCGCAGCCCTCTTCCCGGCAAGAGCGGAGCATACTCCGCCGCCGATGGCTTTGACCACAGCCGCAGAGTCTACAGAGGAGAACGCCATCAGCGTCCCAGAGGTAAAACAGGCGGAGATGGGGGCGGCCGTGATGCGGCTCCGGGCCAAGAACGTGGCTCCGAGGCCCGACGGGATTCATGGCCTAGCGCTAGCCCTCGCTCTGAAAGACCTTGAGCCCCAGCTAAGAGGACTCTTCACAGCGTGCCTTGAGCGGGGCCAGTTTCCCACTTTGTGGAAAACAGGTAGCTTGGTCCTGCTCAGGAAGGCGGCGGGGCGCCCTGCCGACTCGCCGTCTGCGTACCGGCCCATAGTGCTGCTCGACGAGGTGGGCAAGCTGTTCGAGCGCATACTCGCAGCCCGCCTCGTCGGCCACTTGTGCAGAGAGGGCCCGGACGAGAACGAACCAGTTCGGCTTTTGGCATGGGCGCTCTACCATCCACGCTGTGTCGAGGGTGAGATTCCTGGCGGAGGAAACAGTGTCCCGGGGTGGGGTGCTGGTGGCGGTGTCCTTGGACATCTCCAACGCCTTCAACACCCTGCCCTGGAGTTGTATTCGGGAGGCACTTCTTTATCATCGGGTGCCTCTCTACCTCCGCCGCATCGTTGGGGCTTATCTGGCGGGGAGGTGTGGCACCTACATGGGACGTGATGGCGGAAACCAGCGCTAGGTGTCGTGCGGTGTTCCACAGGGATCGGTCGTGGGACCACTCCTGTGGAACATCGGGTTTGACTGGGTGCTGAGGGGCGAGCTCCCGCCGGGCGCGGTCCTGACGTGTTACGCGGACGACACGCTGGTTACGCTGGCCCTCAACAAGTCGGATGCCATGGTGTTTCATGGCCCCCGTCAGCGGCCACACATTGTGGTCGGGGGGGGGTCCGGATCAATGTCGAGCCCACCATGAAATATCTGGGATTGGTGCTCAACAGCCGGTGGGACTTCGGACCCCACTTCCGGCGGCTGTAGCCCAAGTTGCTGGGCGCCGCTGGGGCGCTGGCAACGCTGCTTCCCAATCTGGGGAGCCCGAGCGCCGCTTGTAGGCGGCTCTACGTGGGGATCGTGCGATCGATGGCCCTCTACGGGGCTCCGATCTGGGCGGCTGACCTGACGGCCGCTAGCATCTCTGTTCTGCAAAATCCGCAGAGCGCAATGGCCGTCAGAGTCATAAGGGGGTATCGCACGATCTCCTACGAGGTGGCTTGTGCACTGGCCGGATCCCCGCCATGGGACCTAGATGCGAAGGTGCTCGCGTCACTTTATCGGTGGCGCGAGGAAGCGAGGGCGCGGGGCTAGTGGCTGTTGCAGCGCCATATGGAGCATAGTCGGTCGCAGCTTCGTGAGATCCTGGTGGCGGAATGGCGGGACAGGCTCTCACACCCTACCGCCTGCCTCGTCACCATCGAGGCGGTCCGGCCAGTGCTCGACCTCTAGCTCGGTAGGAACGGCTCCCTGTCGTTTCGGGCGACGCAGGTGCTCTCGGGGCATGGTTGCTTCGGGAAGTACCTGTGTCGCATAAACAGGGAGCCGGACGCCCGTTGTCACCACTGCGTCGACTGCCGGGAGGACACGGCGTGGCATACGCTGGCAGAGTGTGCCGCTTTGGAGGAGCCGCGCCGTGCCCTCATCTCTGAAGTAGGCAGTGACCTGTCGCTGCCAGCCGTAGTGAGTGTGATGGTCGGCAGCCTCGAGTCCTGGGACGCGGTGGTTTCCTTCTGCGAAACAGTGATCTCGCAAAAGGAGGCTGCGGAAAGGGATGGGTGAAGACATTCATAAGACATTCCTTATGACCCGTCAGGTCAGCCGCCCAGAGAGAGAGATCTCCACTCTCCCGGTCCGCAGCAGGCGCACCGTGCGCAGGCGGAGGGCGGACAACGCCCTCTTCCAGCCCCCCTAAATGGGTCCAGGGACGGCGGACTCGGGGACGTCCGCCGCCCCCCATACATCAGGACCCGAGGTGGCGCCGCATAGTGTTCCACGCGCGCCCCTCTTAGACGTTGCGGGGGGAGTCTAACACCTCACTCCCCCCCCAACCCGAGGAGGCCCGCAGAGGCGGGCCGGCACCAGTCGGGGTCGCGGAAGAATCATTTGTTCCCGCGACCCCGACGTAGGTGTGAGATGGAACACCGGGGTGGTTTTTAGTCAGTAAGAGTCTGACAGACCTCGGAAAATCCTCAAGCCCGCCACAGGGCGGAGGACATCCATGATGATTTTCCACCCCAGGAACAAAAAATAAAAAAAGAACCCCTGTTTAGGACGACCAGTCCTGTCTTCAGAGCCCAGTCCTCCACTATCCTGCCCGCATATCCGTTTACCGGGAACCCCAAGCCACGTTCTTGGTATTGAAGTTCCCGAAGACGAGCACGGGGAGGGAACGGAACCCGACGACGATGACTCTCAACTCCGCCAGGGAGTTGTGGAACTCGGCGAGAGTTCGGTTCGGGCAGAAGTATAGGGTATACCTCGACTATCGCCCCGAACCGTGCTGCCACGCAACCCTGTCCCCTCTTGACGGCCTCGAGGGACAGGGTACTGGCGGCGGCCGACGAAATTAGGGCCACTGAGCCGCTCAGGTCCTTCACCCAGTCATCCCTGGGCGGGACGGCGATGTTAATTGCTCTGGAGCAACAGATCCTGAGTAGGGGCGTAATGGGGCCATTACTGACATGATGACTCCATATCAGCCCTCCCGAGCCCCCTGTAAAGACCCAGCCGCGATGGCTGCGGTGGCGACGATGGTGGAGGCGGTAGCGGCGGCGGCAGTGGCGGAGGATGCGGCCTTGACGGCGGTGGCAGTGGGCTGGCCTTTGCCCCTGGCTTTGGCTGGTGGAGCGCACGACTTTCTCCCAACCCGGTGATTGGCCGGCTGCCGGCTGCCAGCTGCCGCACATTGCACTCCCACGTGATTGCCCACTTGGCAGCGGAAGCACCTCATAGGTCTGGGGTGCCTGCCCTCACCTGTTCGGCAGAGCACTCATAAGTCTCAACGACGGCGGCCACCACCTCTTTATGTCAGCGCACTTGGTGGGACTGGATACTCAGGCCTCGTCTGCATTCAGGGAAGCCCTAAGCTTTTAAGCCAGAGCGTCTGCGGTTGGGCCGCTGGCCGCATCGAGGATCTCCAGCATCCGGGACCAAGTTGCAGTAACCCTTGCCCGGATGCCATTTGTGACACCGAGCTCCTCAAGGTTCACCGCCGTCCTCGCCTTGCCGAGCACCTCGCGGACCTACCGTGAGGTGCTCGGCAAGGCGAGGAGGCATGCCCTTCTTAACAGCCTCCGGCTGTAGTGTGATCACTACAGCTGCGGTCTTTGGGGCTCGGAGCCGAGCCGCGACGCTTCACTCCTTGCGCCGCTGCCACCTCTGTTTTCCGCTGGCTTCTAAACCGCCTTCTAGAACTCATCATCATCATCATCATCATCATTTATTTATTGCATTCCATATTGTAAAAAGATGTTACAAAGGGCTTAAAGCTAGGTACAAAAATATGGACCCTGTAAGGGCACAGCAAAAGGATAACATAAAGTAAGTGCGAGAGAGGAAGAACACTTTAATTTGATTACTTATTTTGTAGGTATTCGAAAGTAATAATATTAAAAATTAAAAAACTCCTCCGACTGATGCCGAATGACAAATAGTCAGGGAGAAGGGGAAGGTGGCGCAGCCACCCCACCCTTCCTGGTCTGGAGCGATGCCGATTTCGGGTAGGGCGGTCCGGGGTGCCGCCACGGCCCCACCTTGGGTCTCCTCCGAGGACCCTGGTTTGGCCGCGGTCTATCGGTCGCGGTCGGTACTACAATTATGGACAAAGTGAGTGTGTGTGCGTGTTTATAGTTTAGAAACCACTTATAGAAGAACGTCGTAAGTAAAACCGAAGCGTCAATCTATTCCTTTGTGGAATTGATTATAGACTTATGAGCGCTACTGTACAAGTCTGTATGTATAATTTCCCTCCCGATCCAATTTGTGTGTTTCATTTTGTGCCTGAGTATCCAGACATTGCTATAAAGGCCGTCTGATGGTAGGACGTTTTGCTACATTGACATTTTGTTAATTAGGCTTACTGCTCGTTAGACGTTTCGCGCTGTTGGATATTTTGCTACTTAGACCTTCTGGTCAGGAGGGCTTCTAAACAGTGAAAGCGTTTTGTAAGTCTTGCCAACCTATTTAACGTGAAAGGTTTTTGGTGGGTAATATCATCGTACGCAAACCTTTTTATGGGTATTCTTTGAGTTGTATACTAACAATTAGCATTTTCGTTATTTTCTACCTGTTTTATTCATTTTCCAGCCCTCAAGTTTTGCAGCCATACTTCCGACTATTGGTAAAAAAGGCATCTGTTATTTATGATTTTCGTCAATAAAGTATTAAATATAATAACCACCATTCGACCAATATCGTTATAAGTTTGCCATTTTGAGATATTATAAAATTTACAGCAGCCATAAAATATATTCTCTTTCACAAGGCAATTTAAATTATTAAATTCATGGCTCGTAAACTTATGAGAAAAAGTCATAAGTTTTAATAGACTTCACGACTTTAAAAGCGAGAAAATTAATTCATTTGTGGAGCAATTATATATCCTTTTATGAAGTTACTGTTAGGCAATTTTAATTTTATTTTATCAAATTAGTAATTGCCCAAAAATTAGCCAAAAGTAATATTGATGCAAAAGGACTTGGTTTGACGCCTGAATCAATTAGTTTTAATGAAACAAAAAGTACGTATTTCAGAAAAATTGGGTATTGTAAGTTTTTTAAGGAAGAAGCATTTAACTCTGTTTAAACACTTTTTAGACAAAAAATATAATTTTTCCAAGTTTTCAGGGTTCCGTACCACAAAAGGAAAAAACGGAACCCATATGGGATCACTTCGTTGTCAGTCCGTCTGTTCGTCTTTCAAGCCCCTTCTTGTCAGGACTCCTCGCGTTGCTGTTCCTGGATCAAGTTGAAATTAATATTAAATACGTAGGTCTACGGTGCTCTTTGAGCTCTAAACAAATCAAGCTTCCAAGTCAACGCAATAAAAGAATATGGCCATTTATGTCGCATATTTTCAAATAATTCAATATTTTCGATTACAAACTCACATTTGCAGTTGGAGATTGGAACTGTGACGGATTGCGATGTATCGGAGAGTATGTTTTTCAACTAAAATGTTAAGTTTGTTCTCCTACCTACCTACCTACGGAAGCCGTCAATGCGCGTGGTCTGACAATAAAACTCTATCATGTACCTACCTTATAATAATAGGCCTACTTTTCCATTTTCGTCGCGCTGTTTATGTCTCATTATATACAAAGTCAAGTTGAGTCATTAAACAAAATAAGCACCGCTGTTGTACTTAGAAGGAACTTAGTTTAAACTTAACATTGTTCTACTGTACTGTAGCACGAGTCCGGAAGACGATCTACATTGCAATTTGGTTTAAACTTTCAGCCAACTTTCTTGTATTACTAAAACGATGAAAATTTTATTAATGCTCATAAAATGTAAGCAACTAGCCATTACTTATAGGTAATGTGAGACCCTCTCTGGGTACAGAGAGCCCATAAGGATCTCACAGTACCTCGTCTCGGTAGAGACGGGCAAATGAAACAAAGTTTTGACGTGTAAGCTCAGTAATTATTTCTAGAAATCAGACGTTGTTTTAGATAATTGATTATTCATCCATTTTATATTTAATTGTTTTCTTCTAGTCAAGTCAAACATTTATTTCAAATAGGCACTATTTATATCTATAAACAATTTTTGGAAAAAAATAGAATTTATTCTAGTCCTAGAGGTAGTTTCGTATGGAGAAGAATGGGCAGGAAACTCCACCGTTACTCTTTTAAAATGTTTCTCATTATTTTTTTACTTATACATTAATTATTTAATAATGTGTAATGTCGATGCACCTAGAATAAAATTACTTTACCACAATAAGCAAAAAGAATTTGACATAAAGCAATGGCTGGTAAATTAATTATGTGATAGATCTCACATACTTACAAATATTGTAAAAGTAGATGATTACCTTAAAAAATTTAAAAAAAAATTGTGTGTGAGTCTAAATTAATAACAGAATGTAAAATCAACGTATTAAAAATCATGTTATTCACTAAGCAACCAGTTTGATTTTGTCTAGCCTCTAGATTGTCATATGGAGCAGGACCAGCATGTTCCAAGCATTCTTATCTATGATATATTCTAATTGTAATTTGTAGTATGATTGTTTACAAAGTGTTCTTTTAACACGAGTTATAAATTTAATTTTGTTTAATTGGAATATATCACAAGGTATTTTGTTGTAACATATCACAGTACTCCCCAGTACTGTGATATATGTTACAACAAAATAAAAGATGAGAGTATGTACTTTTGATACTTTTGAGAATTAACTACATTAGAAACCCAAAGGTTTAAGCTACGGTACAAAAAATATGATTGAGATTGCAATTACGTTTTTTTTTTCTGATCTATAAAAAATACATGAATTAAAATTAAATGCGAAATAAAAACTCTTCAAGTTAACACAGTTTATTAAGAAAACGAAAGCTACTGAAATAATTCTTATTAATCATATTTAATCAACATACCTTTGCTAGAAGATTCCATAATTTTTATGAGCACACACCGAATAAACAATTATTTACGAAGTAACAACCGTAAGCGTAAAAATATGATTGCAAATTCATTGTGCAGGTGTTTATTTATATTACTTCTACCCTCTTACAAACTACCCTCTAATAGATTTATTACAAAAATAATTACCAACTAATGACCTCTAATGTGTCTAGATTATGATTCCTGGAATAGTTAATCGACTTGTTTACTTCATCTTTTTTTAAATTTCGAGCGATCGTTTGTGTGGCGTCGCAGTACTGTGGGGTCGGTCAAATTCTCCATCAAGAAAATAATACAATTATTCACAAAACCATCGAATTTATCGATAGCGTCTATCAATACGACTGGTCAGCCATACACCTGGAATTACACAAATCTTAATTATTTTTTTTAATCATTCAGATACACTCAATTCATTCAACGGTTTTTTCACGTAACGTTTTACATTTCATCGCCCGAAAAAAAGTTTTTTTTTAATTCAGTGCAAATATTATCTACAACGATGTAATAACTACTTATAAATGAACATTCACGCACTTACCGTTGTATTTCGAAGAAATAAATCACTTATTCACAAAAACAAAAACTTTTTATCGGGAGCACGTGATGGCGTCGGGAACTTTTTGACGCGTCTGTTTTTTTTTTTTTTGTTGTTTTACCACAATATATTTTTGTCGTTAAATGTGGTATGGAGCAAGAGAGTACATATGGCTGTACAGTGAAATAACTAGAAGCAATTTGAACATATAAAAATAGGTAATATTAGACTTTATAACGCGCGAAATGGTTGGTGCCCGAACGGGCCTGCCGGGCCTTGAAGGTATTGGCAAATTACTGTGCCTTTCCAGGGGTATTTTTTTTTTAATTTATTTATTTATATATTTATTTCTGAGTACATGGTACATTAAGATCTTAATATTAATGGACAGCTTCACATATACTACCGTTGCCGGTGTAGAAATATTAAAATTAAAATTAAAGTGCATTATATCCCCAATAAATATTATAAAATAATAATTAGATTTAAATAAAAATGTTTTTTTTATTTTATTACAATGCAATTTATGAATAGAATGTCACAACTAACTTATTATATAATGTCAAACACTTAAAATTAAATTTAAAAAAAATATGTTTAAATTAAAAATAAAAACTCAATAAACACACACACAACGTATTAATACAATTAAATATCAAAGTTTATAATTAAAAAATTCGTTCACTGAATAGAAACAGTTGTCTAAAAGCCAGACAAATATTGTCTTTCTGAATTTAGTAGTGGGTAGCACTCTAATGCAGGGGGGTAAATTGTTAAATATTTGAATAGCCATGCAATTGGAATTCCTGCTATACAAATGCAGTCTCTGTCTAGGTGCAAGTAATTTATTTGGGCTTCTACTATTAACTCTTTTAGAAATGTGCTCATACAATGGGAACATGTGCGAATACCTTTTTATAAATAAACAAATTTCAAAAATGTAAAGACAAGGAAGTGGAAGAATTTTAAGCGCTCTAAATATTGGCTTACAATGCTCTAAATATTCTGCTCCATACACAGCTCTGACACATTTTTTTTGCACTATTAATGCTCTGTTTACGTCTACTGAATTACCCCATAACACGAGTCCGTAGCGCAGCACTGATGAGACATAGCCATGATATGCATTTAGGGCTGTTTCTTTACCGGCTATTAGTCTCAGTTTTCGAAGAGCAAAGACAAATTTATCAAGACGAGTGCAGACTTTTTTTACATGTTCTTTCCAATTTAGTTTTTCGTCAATAACTATTCCCAAGAATAAGGTTGATGGTACTGGTTTTAAAATAGAATGATTGTAGTGTATTTGGGGTGGATTTACTAGAGAACTGTATGTTTCGAATTGTACTAACTTTGTTTTTTCCATGTTTACACGTAAATTATTAGATTCCAGCCATTTCATTGCTTTTAGTATTTCATTGTTAGTGTCTGTTTCTAGGTCATTCCTATTTGAACATTTAATTGTCAGAGTAGTGTCATCAGCAAATAGTGTACAATTATGTTTCAGGCTATTGCAAAAGTCATTTATATATATTATAAATAATGGAGGCCCTAATACGCTTCCCTGAGGAACACCACAACTATTTGTTTTTAAATCTGAACTGTATGTTTTCTTTGTGTTATTTTCCATTTTTGATACTACTGGTTTTTGCTGGCGACTCGATAAATAACTTTTAAGCCGGTAGGTAGCCGTACGTGAAAGGTTAAAATCTAAACTCATGCGATTTCATCAAAAACACAGTTTATAATATCGTCAGCCCAAATCCAACATTCGAACGCGGGGGTGCGCCACAGCAATCGATCATTTTGTTCGTCAACGGCGACTAAAACCTATGAAGTGAGAACTATTTGGTTGAGCTCTGTCGAGCTGTACCTACTTAAATAGAAAAAAAAGGTTATTTTTAAGTTTCATACGATTTTCTCAATTGAGGTTCCAATTTCAAATCACATTAATGACCAGCGGGGTCATAATGAAATTCAGTACAATATTAATAAATAAATATAAAAACTTTTTAATTCAGACTACGAAGTCCATAGAATGTTAGTACATTTATGCCCGGCTAGAGCCTAGGGCTTACATGGCATACTTTAGGTTAATAAATAAGGTGTTGAATATTATTAAATACAATTGAAATTCTCGATGAAACCTGTTAGCGAACTCAAATTAAAATACCCATTGATCAATTCACAGTAATCTAGTTTATAAATAAAATTGGTTTAAATGTGAAGCTAAATAACAACAAAACCTCACCAAACTTGTATTGTTACACCCGATGATCGTTTGTTTTTTCATAATTACTATAACAAATACAGAGACAAAGAAAAGAAAAATGGCGAGGTTGGACCCGCGTAATTAAAAAATTAACAGAGTACCTTCACGGGCAAGTTTATATTAATAATAATTACAAGTTTATAGGGTTTTAAAAGTTATTAATGATTTAAATTTATTTATAAATAAGTTATCGTGCAGTTTCCGAACGGAACGTTTTTCGCGAATTACATTGATACATTCCAATCTACACTAATGATTTAACTTCTTACACCGAAGTACGATTTTGCTTGGCGGTTTTCCTTCTTATATACTTCCTTCTTATATCCTTACTTTTTGATAAATAAACTAAAAATAAATAAAACGAAATATGAAAACTACCTACAATGTAAACATACCGTACATAAAAATATATAAATTATTTTGTGATTTAACGGTATTGAAAACATGAAACGGAAAGGGGAATGCCAGTGTCAAATTGTCATGTCAAATATCATATTTGTCATTTGTCATTCCCTTGTAAGTGTTCAACGGCTAACGTGGGATTTTTTATGTGACATCATTTTGAATGGAGAAAAACTGGAATTTATTAATCAAACTGTTTTCCTAGGAATCACGCTGGACGAGAAATTACAATAGGGACCACATCTATCATATCTTGCGGGGCGGCTTAGCTCGGCTGCTTATGCTGTTAGAAAGATAAGACAGTTAATAGTCTTGTGCCTGCTCGGTAATTTTTAAGATCGGTCCGTACTAGTTCATTTCGGACAGTGAACTAGTTCATTCTATTAGTTCTAATAGCTCTATTCGGTCTTCGCTCTCGGACAGCATCACGTCTCATTCTTGCGGATTCGGTCAGTAGGGTCCGGGTAGCATCGTCATTCGTCGGCTATTCTTTCTCGTTCTCATTCACAGACATCGAACGTATCTGTCAAGCAATCAGTAACTGTTTATCATTTCTCGTTCTCGTTCGCACAAATGATCGCGCGGTTTACAATGTACGAGATCGAAAAGAGCTATTAGACCTAATAGACCGATTACGAGTCAGCGTTTTGAAACGTTTCTTCTAGTACAGTGCAAAGATACGGTTCCTATTCGTTCATCGTTCACGAACTGCACAAGACTAACAGTTAACAGATATAGAAACCGCGCGTTTGGTCTATTTTAGCTACTTCCACAGCATTATGTCGTATGGCATTTTACTGTGGGGTCGGGCTACTGTAAGAGAGCTGTCATAGCCATCCTACAATCTTCCTCGTCGCGAATCTCTCAGGGAACTATTTAAAAGGGATTAATATTATGACAGTACCTTGCCAATTCATTTATGAAAATATTATGTATGTAAGAAAATATCTACATCTTTTTAATAAAATAAGTGATAGACATCATTTTAATCCTAGAAATAAAGATAAAATACATCAACCATTTTTCACCTAATAAAGAATCAGAATAAGGAAAAGCACACAACATCATCTTTCCTATATTTAACTTAATTAAGGTGTTCACACCATCCAATATGTCCTTTCTGGTAATACCAGTACTATTTCCTAATAGCAAAACCATAGTAGAATAATTTTCTAGGTTTGTATTTGCAATTATTTTATTCATTGTTTTAAAACTTATGTTATGATAACTATGGTTAGTAAAACTATGGCTTAGGTACTTGAGTAAAAATTATCCGAAGCCTGAACCTAATTCATCACCACATAATATGGTCTTGTTTTTCTGTGGATTAACACAGGTCTCTGCTGGAAGAGCCAACACTGGAGGGGGCAAGTTAGGCTGAGGCTGAAGACGTGGTGATTGGTTGGCGCAGCTGCTGGAGACATTATTAGTTAGAGACTCGTATCTCTCAGCTCTTCACCAAATAAAGTAGCCTCAAACAAGCGGTCACTTAGTTGCCGTTGTGAAGTCACATATTTTTCAAAAATATTCTTCAGCAAGTGCTCCTTCTACAAATATATCATTATACAGGAGCTGGATTTCAGTGTCATACTTTTCCCTACATTTATCTAACTCAGTAGTACAAATATTTAAACTTTTCGATAGGACAAGGCGTTCCTTTCTAAGAGCAAGATTAAATTTTAAGAGATTTTGTTTTTTAATTCCACTCTGTGACCGTTTAATTAACTTCTTGATTTTAATGTATTTTTTTAATTTGTTGTGACTCATAAATGGTATGGTATCATCACCAGTCAAATCTATTGTTACAGCTGGCTCACACACTGGTTTTGATTTACTACCTACCAACTTATCAAATAAATTACTGGTGCTAGTGACCTGTTCGCTGACCTTGATACACTCAGAGAGAGATAGTGCATTTTGGGCTTCACACAATTTTAGTTCCAGTTCTGTTATGCGATTCAAAGCCAGTTCGTGGGTGTAACTGCACTCCTAAAATGTTGACACAAGATGTTGTAGATGACTGCTGGTTGGTCAGTCCAAGTGTTCTATGTGTAGCTGAGACAGCTCATTCTTGAGGGAGGTGTTCTTTAAATTAATATTTCCCACTTCTACTTCGCTGTCTTCCCTTTCCTGGAGTAATTGGTTGCACAGAGCTTTAGAAGCCTCAAGCTCCTTCAATGTAGCTCTTAATTTTGCTTCCATCTCCCTGATTGTGGCACTGCGGGTCATCATTTTCTTTGAAATGTCAGTCACCTGGAATATGTAAAGTTAAATAAGCAGCTAAATAATAGTGTAAGATAAGATTTTCTATTATTAAGATTAGTAGGAGGTAGATGTAAAAAAATATAAATTAGTTAAGTTAAAATAAGTGATGACATCTAATTTTTAATACACACATATTAAATACTGGCTCTTTCTTATTTTATAACATCCATTATGCTAGTTTCTACGAAAATACTACGTAGAAACTACTTTCATTGAAGCGGACGAAGTCATGGCGGCGCGCTTAGATGGGGCGTGGCTTTTATGAATGATCAAAAGAGACCCGAGCCGCGGCGCCGGCGCCGCGCATTTGTGTTGCTTCAGTTGGCTCTCCCCCGGCCGCCGCGCTGCCTGCCGCCGTGATTTTCAGTCCCGCGCGAAACGCATATTGCACTACACGCGGTTTGACTAACGAGGAACGCATCGCGCTTCGCGGAACAACGCAACAATGTCGAAATATTGGTATTCCAACCAGGAGTACTAGAACATGGTGGACTGCTACAATGAGTGCGGAACAATAAAACATGTTAATTGTGAACGCTTGTGTACGCAGTGATGGCTAGTGATAGAGACATTATTAAAAGTGCAAGGACACATTTTTAAACGTGCAACTACAGGGTGAATATGTTCAACAATTGGTGTAAGTAGTGTAAATAAAAACTACGTCGTTATGCGGTATGTACATTTTAAATTGTTGTAAATAAGTTTATTATAATTTTTAAACACGCTTGCCTAATTATTGTTACAATAATTCGTTGCATACCGTATGCAGTCGAATAACAGATTTTCGCGTAAAATACTCGTAGTCATGTTTCTACTTACAATGTTGTTTACCTACACTGGGATGCGAGAAACAGCGTGTACAGTGGCGACCAAAAGTCCATAGCCATTCTCACAAAGCAATAGCTTGACGTTTAGTTTGACTTACGACCTTCTATTTCCAAGAGACACGCGCATAATCATTGTTGTCAACAAGTGATTGTCGTTCATAATTTCAACTTACTCGTATTAACATGAGTCAAGATAGCCTAGCGGTTAAGCGCGTGCAGATATATGCGCCAATGTGAGTTCAATTCTCACGCATAAATCAATAGGCTTTTTGTAAGTTTTTGCTCGATTGGAAGTAATGGGACAGAAATATAATATTCTTTATCTTGTTCGCTTTGCCCACATATCGTAAAGTAAAAAAGGCATAGCATAGAAAACTAAACTAGGAATTTAGATTTCTGTGAGGTAGTCTTGGGTGTTACGAATGTTTAACTTGATCGGAATTAACGTTGTCGATTGATTGTAGTTGTTGGTTAGTGACGTGTGGTTTAATAGATAGCAGTATTGCATTTATTCTCAAAATGCAGGCAAATATTAATATTGAGGCGAGGGCGACTATTATTGCGCTGCATAAAAGTGGTCTTAATAGAACACAAATAACTGATAAAACCGGACTGAATGTGAGTATTATATTTATGAATTGCCACTTTAACTTTTATTTGAAATGTTTACCTAAGATTATTTGGTGACGTAAAGATTAATTATATTTATTCATTTTGTAATCCATCATGAGGCCTGAAAGATAAATAATTACTGATTATTATTGGATTTATGATTGCAGAGTTTTAATACTACTACTCGTATATTGTTATATTAAATAAAAATGGAGTCACTTTAAGTATTTCTTTATAGCTGCTTGATTTTTTTGTTTGTGTTGTTTTAGAGGAATACTGTAAGTCTCTGGATTAAAAGACATGAGGAAGAGGATAGCCTTGCTAGTAGACAGCGAAGTGGAAGGCCATCGCTTATTAGCGAGGCGCAGCGACGACATATGGTAGGCGAGTATAAAACAAATGGTTTCACACCAACTGGACACTTTGCTGAATAATTCGACACCTCATTGCAACTGTTTGCCGTGCCCTCCACGCTGAGGGCTTGAAAACCAGCTCAAAAGGCATTGAAAATAATGGGGGTTAAACAAAATATTAATACCTAGATGTTTTGTTTTAATTATAAGACTAGTAATTATTTAATGATCCTAAATTAAGGTTTAGTTTCAAACTTCTTTTCGTCAAGAAAATGAACACTTAAGCTATAACCCCAAATACCCCAATATTATAATTCATTGCGACGCACAGTGTACCGCGTAGAACATGCTAGGTGGACAATATTATTTTATGATATTTAACGATGCTTTTATGTATAAGTAGTCATGTTGAGGCATTATTAATAGTTTTTGGTATGATTTTGTAATAAAAAACAAAAAAAATATTTAAAAACAGAATTAAATATTTTAAAATAATAAACAAACAACAAAAATGCATTAAATAAATAAATACCTACTGTACAAACTAACTTAACCTAAACCTAATCATCAGAATCATCATCAAAATCTTCTGGTGAATCGTCATTATTTTGTGGTAATGTGCGACAATATGATGACGTTTCCGGTCTTGATGCTACTATGGTCGGGCTTACGATTAACTTTAATACTTCTCCACATATTTTTTCCGGCTTTTTTCGGGGAATCTCACGAAGGCCATTGATCAAAGGGTCAGATGTTATTATTAACATGGACAGCAAGTCTCTATTCGTGGCAACACGTGAGCACTTGCGGGTGTTGTACTCCCTAAATCTGCGGCAATCTTTGTTACGTGCTTCTTGAGCCTCTTCGGAAAGTTGCCCAATTGGAAGCAATGCCGCTTTGATGACCTCAGTACTGTGTACTAATATTTTATGTACAGTAGCAGGCATATAGTACCACGAATAGAGACTAAGGTAATGTCTTCTAGTTTCAAGACAAAATGTATTAAATTCAACTAAGTTTATCTCGAACCCAGAAGACAATGTCCTCAAAATAACATCGAATTGTTTGATAATAGTAACATCCAACCCTGTGATTTGAGCGCTTATCTCAGCATTCTTAAAAAAGCGACGGGCTGTGTTTCCATCATTGGAAGAACCAAATCCTGGCTTTGGTTTATCTACAATGAGTCCCATCTCGTTCTTGAATATCAACTTGATTTCTTCGGAACGAATCTTGATATCAGCTTTGTCTTCGTCGCTTCTAGCCTGCCATTTCCTTAATATTCAACTTATAGCTGATATGTAAAAGGCATTCAAAGCAACGAATCCAAGCATGAAGTGTAGATAAACCAAAGCCAAAATGTTCCTGATTGCTGTTAAACTTCGCGGGGTCATCGTTCATCGTCTTGGGGGTGGCACCACAGATGAAACACTTTTGAGATGAACGAGTTTCCGTTAAGGCGTTACATACCTTTCCGTCTATCATTGTCTGAAGAAGTTCGTGTTTCACAGAGATTTGAGAATCACCAAAGTTGATAAGTGTTGGAAGAAGAGCATTAACTTCTTCCAACAATCTATTTGTCTCCGCTAACGTGAAGTCACTCGTTTCCTCAGCAAATATACATTTGATGGGGCGACAATACATAGTTGATGAAGGCCGAGGATTTTGCCAAATAATTTTAGACCCATCATATAACTTAAGGGGAACGAAAGAAAATATGAAAAGAAATTCGTCCGTATCTTCAGTGTTCTCAAATTTCTGTTTGTATGTGCTGTGCCTAGAACTTCCATCACATCCCCATTTACTAACAAGTGTAAACGTTGCACTTGTTGGGAGGACTCTACTGATAACTTCATTCTGTGCTATTACTAGACGTTCCGCTGTTTTATTTAATAAGGCTTGCAAATTTATTTCAGCACGAGTTTCTGTTATAGAAATGTGATCCTCTGCAGGGTAACAGGCCTTTTTAGATTTTACTACACTAAAATATGACGGAAACACATTATGTCCTGCCATTATGGACCACTTCCTATTTTGTTTGTAAGCATGTGTTGTTGACTTAGAATCTATATAGTATGCTAAGGCTTCGTCACTACTTAACTACCTAGGATTAACGGAACTGGTATTTTCTTTTGACTTAATAATATTATCTGGCCTTTAACTAATGTCTCTAATCACATGGGCAACTTTTCTTTGCCCTGCTGAACGCACAGCAATTTCGGCAGCAGTCATTAATTCACTGGCACTTCGAGATTCTACGAGATCCACGACTCGACGTTTCTTCGTCTTAAACGACGATTCCTCGAAATCTTTGCGAGGTCTTCCTGCAGATGTCACAACCTCACTCAATGTTGAAGGTTGTGGGGCTAAAGAGCTCACAGTAAACTGTATGTCTCCTTCATCCAGCCAAGTCTTATTTCTAATTAAAAAACGCTCCTTCGATTTTCCCGAAGCCAACCATTTGGCTTCAATCTTAGTAGAAAAGTTGGATATTTTCAACTTTATTTCTCTTTGGCTGCTTTCAGTAATGTCATCAAAGTGAAATTTTGAAGAAAGATAGTCATAAATACGCGATCTTTTATCATTGTTCGTGTGTTTGAACCACTCTGCAAAAAATGCTACCCTTGAAATAGAGTAAACGTGTTCTGAAAAAAAAAAAAAAAAAAAATGTTGTACTGAATTGTGCTAAACAATATGTGTATTTTTACAAACTACACAGTTATACCTACAATATATCTAAAAACTAGCCCGAATAGAGGCGAATCAATGTATTTCCTGAACGTTCAAAGTTTTGTTTATGAAAAAAATTACGCAAAAATTTATGCATTAAGTTAAAAAAATGCAAAAAAATCATTTTAATAGATTCTGATAAAAATAATATATTAAATAATAGTACATACCCTCAGTATTAATATCCATCACAAAAAACTTTCACAATATCACTATAAACCACTATGAGATGTGCACAAAAGTGTCGCTAAATTGCAACTGATTGACCGGAACGCTTGCATTAAACTCATTACCTGACTTCTGAACTCTATGACTCATCAGTTAAGCATTTGAAAAACTACTTTTTCTCGGAATTTGGAGTTTGGGGGTGTTGTTTGCGTTATGCAATTAAGATTTCCTGGAAATGAAAACTTGAATTTTGTCCACCTAGCATGTTCTAGGCGAAATACTGTGCGACGTTACAAAGCATAAAGTCTTAATCATTATATTAGTTTTCAATAAACTCTGCTAAATACCTATAATCAGTAGGTACTCGTATCAACAATTATATTTGTGTTATTAGAATATTCTTTCCTTGATAAGTTATTATGAATTGAACAAGTGGGTGTGCAACAAAAAAACTTATGAACGGTTACAAGAAAACTTATTTTATCTAGGTAGGAATGTGACGTCACAATTGTCATAAAAGTTTGTTAATTTTATAAATATATAAAACGAATAAATATTTTTATTATCATATGCAGCTGTTTTTTTTTTAAACCACCTGCCAACACCGAATAGATAAATAAAAAATCACAAAAATAATAATACACTATGTAATATTTAACTTCTTATAAAAAATAAAAAATAAGCATGAAACAAGCATAAATAAACATAAATACCCAACAAATTGTTTCATAAAATTCAAAATAAAATATAATTTATGGTTTCAAAGACACAAAAACAGGCACACAATGATACGAACTCAGATCTCATTGAACGTAAATTCACTATTAGGCCAAACGGCTACCTGCACACATTAAAATTAGGCGAATTTTAGCAATGCCATAAACTGGCCAGATCACGCGCATGATGCGTGTCCAACAAAAGCGACGCAAACATATTTTTGTTTCGTGCAGTGCGATGCGAGTACGCGACGATGCATCATTGTGTGCCGTGCAAAACTGCGATCTTTGTGTTGGGTGGCGTTAGAACACATACAGTCGTACCGCGAGTTCACAGCAATATGACTCTTAACGTGCCTATGCACTTTTGAGCGCTTACTGTACCTACTCGTTTATCAGTCCAGTCCACATCTGCCAATCTGGTACGATTTTTGATAAAATAAATTCGCGCTATGCACTTATTACAGTTTACATCTGTACAAATAGGTAGGTAGGCAACCTATCAATCAGCTGACAGATACGACTCGACGCACAGTTCGTAACCTAACAGAAGTCATTACCATATGCGAATTCGCGTTCCGTCAGCTGTTTATTAGTACTTACCTAGTTTTACGTTTATCTAATAGATGTGTAACACTGTAGAATATGAATATGCTTTAATCGCATCTAGGATCCTTTTCGTAAAAAAAAGAAAAAAAGACACGTCTTGATACTCGTTCGTAAAAGTCGTGACCTCACAGAGGTCATTATCTGCTTATACAGATACTGTGTAGGTACTGTTTTTGTAAAAGTTCGAGGAGATAATTCAGTATTGTACATACTTAGATTAAGGTCGTTTTGGATATTAAATTCACATTTATTTTTATTGTAAGCGATAACTCTGTTATCAAAATAAGACGAGATCGAGTTACGAAGTCTACCTACGTTGGTTTATTGTTAACATCATCACGACTGCATTCCCTGTAGAGATAGGCAGAGGTGTATGGTCGAATGTTCATTACAGTTCACCAGTGATATGTTAAGTACCATGTACCTAGGAGGTGCGGTAAACGTCGCGCGCGGGCACCATGTATTACACACCAACTACTCGACACAGAATAACTGAGAGAGACGGCACAGACAGACGGGCACCGCGCCCGCGCTTCTGCCCCGCCGCGTCTGTCATTCATAGAGTAGGGCGTAAAGGTTTTATGCAAAATATCTCAAGCTGTTTTAAATTATGATAATTACGGGAAAAAAAACTTTGAGAAAAAAATATCTATAAACAAAAAAGATTTTTCGACCTATAGATGTCCCTCTTCAAATATTTCGTGTATGAATAGATACACCTTATATATCTTCTACCTTTCATATCTTTTCTCTCCCAACTTCTCTAACCTACTTACCATTTGCTTTTTTGTTAGTCTTATGTCGTTCTTTAACTATTCATATTTTTCCGTAATATACGCAACCCTTATCAATGGGTCCCAAATTATATGCAAGCTCACCATTCTCCTTTTCGCGGAAATTTGTGTATTGAATTACATTTTTAAATTCTGGTTCAAAAATCTAAAGAAAAGTATCATTACACATTATAAAACAAAGTCCCCCCGCCGCATCTGTCTGTCTGTCTGAACGTAATAAACTCATACACTGCCGCACTGATTTTCATACGGTTTCTACCAATGGACAGAATGATTCATGAGGAAGGTTCAGGTTTGAAATATTTTGTGTTATTTGAAGATGTTGGAAAAAACATGAAGACTGGGAGCTTTACGCCGTGTAAACATTGGATGAAATTTGGCACACAGATAGTTATAACCCAAATTGCGCAAAACAGTCACAATCTGAATCACTTTGAAGAATATTTCTAATCCGTTGCTTCATATGTTCGAAAAATTTGTCCGCTCAACAACGTAAATAACGCAATGAATGTTGTTGAACTGTCCGAAATGACGGCTATTCCTACTGTTAGTGTGTTATTCCTACGTAGTTAACTCGCTGGAACAGAAAGGGTACTTCAAATGTACCCGTGGGATATTTTCCGAAATCCACGCAGACGAAGCCGCGGGTCGAAGCAGTCTATTATAAATGTGAATCTCGTTTTACTTTTTAATTTTTTGTACCAAATGAAAAGGGCTCAAATTCTGTTTTCCAAATTAAAGTTATTTTACTTATTAATAAATTGATACATGAAAACATTTACTTTGCAGTAAGCCAGAAGTTAAGTTCAGCTTGAACTATAGCTTTTTGACCCTTACTCAGGTTCTTCACACGCCTTTTGTCACGTAGGTACGTAATTAACAAAAAAAAACCTCGAAACAATTAAAAACCTCTAAATCGGCAGAACAGAATATTTTTTTTGAAAGGTGACCTGCCATACCCTTCAAACAAAGAAAAAAAATTGGTTTAGCTGTTTGGGAGCTACAATGCCGCAGACAGCCACTTAGAAACTATCATCATTGGCATCGTGTTCAATAGGCATTGAATTCCTTTAGTTAATTTGAATATTTTACGCACCCTTGCGTCAACTACCCTTAATTATAGTGTTACTAAGAATTTACCTAAGTATTGAACATAGAGAACCTTTTGTTGAATAGTTTTGACTTACGAAATTTTAACATATTCTATTAAAAGTAATTTTTTAATTATTAACAACGATCAAAGGTAAGATAAAAGTTGTATTGCTGCTGAGCCCAATTTTATTTTTATTTTTGTTTAAAAGGTATTGGTGCCGATTCTCTTGTCACAAACGCCTCTAAACTAGACTAAAAATCTCTAAAATTTGGTTTAATTCTGTCAAATGACGATTTTCCATTCTGAAATTGACTATAAATGATAAATGATTTTATTTCTGTAAATAGGTTTGTACAAACACTTTTACACGTCAATCATATTTTAAATCCTAGGTGAGATCGGCATTTCCTATCTGACTACTCTGAGAAGAAACGCCGAAACAAACTCAGAGGTCACTGTCTCTTTTAAAGTCCAGACATAATCTTGGTCAGGTCATGTGAAGACCATGTGGATTGATATCTGAAATGGTCTTTCGAGGAAAGAACCACACAGAATGAGTGGACCTGTCCAGTCAGTGCACGCATTTGTCAGTTGTCATGCAGCTCAACACAGAACTAAAGGAGCTAAACGATTCGACGAACATTACCAAAGAAAGGACATTTGGGTAGGCCGCATAAATTACTCAAACTGCCAGACCATGATTAAAACTAATAATTTAAAAAAAAAATGCATTAAAAAAAACAACAAATCCACAATGTCTTCACATTCACAATAATTAAAATAGTATAATCCTTTACAAAGTAAATGTCATTGCATATATAAAGTGCATCAATGTCAAAGTGTAAATAAAATATGAAAATAATCTTGGTCATATCATATGAGGACTATGTAGACTGGTGTCTGAAATGGTCTTTTGAGGAAAGAACCACACGGATTTGAGTGGACCTGTTCAGTCAGTGCACGCATTTGTCAATCATCGTGCAGCTCAACTCAGAACTAAGGAGCTCAACGATCCGACGAACAATACAAAAGAAAGGACATTTGGGGAGGCCGCGTAAAGTACTCAAACAGCCAGACCATCATCATTAAAAGAAGAAAAAAAAATGCAATGACCCACATAGTCCTCACATTCACAAAAATTAAAACAATATTATACTTTATACAGTAAATATATACATGTCATTGTTTAGATAAAAAGGTACGTATATAGAAAAAAAAAAGATTAAAAGAAAAAAAAGTAAAAATAGCAAATTACACATCAATTATGTCTGTGTAAACTTATTGGAGCAGCTCAATCCCAAGCCTTCTTGTCCTCAATATAGTCCTTGACAGTATAATAGGCTTTCTGGCATTATTTCCGCTTTATAAAAGTTTTAAATTTATTAAGGCTTAGTTCTTGAATGTGGCTAGGAAGTTTATTATAAAAACGTATACATTGACATTTAAACGAGCCACCTATTTTCTTGAGCCTGGTAGTGGGAACAACAAATTTGTGTTATAGTGACACAACTTAACTATATTTTAGTTTGACAGCACTAAGATTGCACTGAGATATTAGTTTAGTGAAAATGGCTATTTTGCTATTCTGAATTTTACGTTTTTCACCTAAAAATTTGATTGTCTAACTAAATCTGAACATGAATCTGACTATTTTTAATCGCGATTAAAAAGGTGTGGAATAAAATTAGGTAGCGTGAACTAAAATTCACACCAATGTGGCGGCATCTACACCGCCACATGCGAACAAACGCATCAATCCTGCATCGCACAATCAAAGTTTACCGCGCAGCTAGGATATATACAACTTCCCGACAACAATCATCGGGCAGTTGCCCACCAGATACGACATCCATCTGGTCGGAGGATCCTCCCTTTTCCAAGAGTATGAGTGAACTTTACACCCTGTTCCTCATATCCCTTCACTGGTGTCCCCGAGTATGAACGTCAGCGCAGCCTTCGTTCAACTACTTCAGCGTGACGTCATCATCATCACTCCCGCAAGTCACACAGCCAGCCAGCAACCACGGCTGGAAAGGTTGTCCTGACCATCAGCATGCAGCGCAAGCGCATACCTGGTCATCACCTTCAGCCTCATCAGCAACCTTGGCACAGCACACTGTACATTCGGCCGGTCTTCAAGCAGAGCGCTTAATCGCTCTCCTGGTCTACACCAGCAGTCAGCCACCCCGACTCACTGGGGCATCTTCGCAGACAGTTCCGACTCACCGCGAACTATGCGACACCCGGTTCCAACCCACTGGAACCCAACTGGCATTGGCAAGCATCGCAAGATACAAGACTTAGTCCACTATCGACCTCCGGTCTTCGGAGGGGAGTGATGTGGCGGAATCTAAACCGCCACATGCGAACAAACTCATCAATCCTGCATCGCGCAATCAAAGTTTACCGCGCAGCTAGCATATATACAACTTCCCGACAACAATCATCGGGCAGTTGCTCACCAGATACGACATCCATCTGGTCGGAGGATCCTCCCTTCTCCAAGAGTATGAGTGAACTTTACACTTCCTCGACTTCAGACTACCTCGACTTCAGACGTGCAAAAACGGTACTTTAACTTTCTTTTTATTTTTTTTGCTCATATCTCGAAAACGGTGTGTCCTATCACAAAAATAATGAAAATATCGACCACCTTTGTAACCCTGAAACCACCAAATCTCTACATGTAGATATTTTTATTTTATATTTTTCACACAAAAAGTCATAACTTCCATTGAAAACACGTTGAGGCTGCCACAGGCTGCCTCCGGCTTGGTGGCGGTGTCCTTGGACATCTCCAACGCCTTCAACACCCTGCCCTGGAGCTGCATACGGGAGGCACTGCGTTATCATCGGGTGCCTCTCTACCTCCGCCGCATCGTTGGGGCTTATCTGGCGGGGAGGTGTGTCACCTACATGGGACGTGATGGCGGAAACCAGCGCCAAGTGTCGTGCGGTGTTCCACAGGGATCGGTCGTGGGACCGCTCCTGTGGAACAGCGGGTACGACTGGGTGCTGAGGGGCGAGCTCCCGCCGGGCGCGGACCTGATGTGTTACGCGGACGACACGCTGGTCACGGCCCGGGGGAGTTCGCACAGAGAGGCAGCGTTGCTCGCGACGGCGGCGGTCTCACTCACGGTGAGCCGCATACGGCGCCTCGGCCTGGAGTTGGCCCTCAACAAGTCGGAGGCCATGGTGTTTCATGGCCCCCGGCGGGCGCCGCCGGCCGGATCACACATTGTGGTCGGGGGGGTCCGGATCGCTGTCGAGCCCACCATGAAATATCTGGGATTGGTGCTCGACATCCGGTGGGACTTCGGACCCCACTTCCGGCGGCTGGCGCCCAAGTTGTTGGGCGCGGCCGGGGCGCTGGCAACGCTGCTTCCCAATCTGGGGGGCCCGAGTGCCGCCTGTAGGCGGCTCTATATGGGGATCGTGCGATCCATGGCGCTCTACGGAGCGCCAATCTGGGCGTCTGACCTGACGGCCGGCAGCATAGCTGTCCTGCGCAAGCCGCAGCGGGCGATGGCCGTCAGAGTCATTCGGGGGTATCGCACGATCTCCTTCGAGGCGGGTTTTGCACTGGCCGGATCACCGCGCTGGGACCTGGAGGCGAAGGTGCTCGCGTCACTGTACCGGTGGCGCGAGGCAGCGCGGGAGCGGGGCGAGCGACCGATGCAGCAACATATCGAGCAGCATCGGTTGCAGCTCCGCGAGGTCCTGGTGGCGGAATGGCGGGTGAGGCTGTCACGCCCTACCGCCGGCCTCAGCACCATCGAGGCGATCCGGCCAGTGCTCGACCGCTGGCTCGGGAGAAGGCACGGCTCCCTGACGTTTCGGGCGACGCAGGGGCTCTCGGGGCATGTTTGCTTCGGGAAGTACCTGTGTCGCATAAACAGGGAGCCGGACGCCCGGTGTCACCACTGCGTCGACTGCCGGGAGGACACGGCGTGGCACACGCTGGCAGAGTGTGCCGCTTGGGAGGAGCCGCGCCGTGCCCTCATCACCGAAGTAGGCAACGACCTGTCGCTGCCGGCCGTCGTGAACGCGATGGTCGGCGGTGCCGAGTCCTGGGACGAAGTGGTCTCCTTTTGCGAAACGGTCATCTCGCAGAAGGAGGCTGCGGAAAGGGAGAGAGAGATCTTGACTCTCGACCCGGCCCGCAGCAGACGCACCGGGCGTCGGAGGAGGGCGGACAACGGCCTCTTCCGGCCCCCCTAAATGGGTCCAGGGGCGACGGATTCGGGGACATCCGTCGCCCCCCAACATCAGGACCCGAGAAGGCGGCGCGCGTAGTGTTCCGCGTGCGCCGCTCACAGACGTTGCGGGGGGAGTACACCTCACTCCCCCCGCCCGAGACGGGGCCCGCGCAAGCGGGCCGGCACCAGCCGGGGTTGTGGAAGAATAAAGTGTTCCCGCGACCCCGGCGTAGGTGTGAGATGGAACACCGAGGTGGTTTTTGGATTTTCCACCCCGGGAACAAAAAAAAAAAAAAGGCTGCCTCCGGCTCTAACAAAGACGTTGCGAAATCAAAAGAAAAAAAAAACACGTGGACTCGCGATTGTCAAATTCGATTATAGTTGTGTCAAAATTATTTTTTAAATTTAGAGATTTTTTTCGCAGAATACCTTCAAGATTTTCATAGTAAAAAGTAAGGAATTTTAGTGATAGTTTAGTTAGTTTAGTTCGGTGTACAAGAGAATCGGCACCATTATTTCTAGGAAGAATTAAGAGTTTTCTTCATAATCATGTACTTTTCAGAACTAAGTAATTTAATTACTAACCTTAAATCTATAGAATAGAAGGGTAATTCGAAAGAGTAACCGATGCCCTGGCACAGGCAATTGAAGGAACACGGGTGGGTTTTAGGCAGTAAAAGTCTGACACGCCCTCCCACTCCACCCACAGCGGGAGAAGTCATTTGATGATTACACACCCAAAAAAAAAAAGATATTCTGAAGATTTGCCTTCACTCTATTTGTGTTCAGCTTTAGGTGTCACCGCCTTTCCTCCATTCCTGAATCTCACACAATAACAAAATCAATAGATTCGGCTACAGCACACATGCTTCTTTCGCACGCACTCAAACTAAGCGTAATAAAAATATGCGTAACACTTTTGTGATATTTTATTGCACACAAGCTCACAAGGGCCCGACCCTTTTAAGGATATGTGCAATTAAATTCAAAATAGAAATTAAAGATACAGTCACTGAACTCACACATGCAACTGTTTCCTCAAAGTGTGTTGTCAAGTGATTGAAGATTGAGCTGGATCGTTGATAATTTCAGCTGTGTACACCCCACCAAAACATAGTATAAAAACGGACGACTATGAGAAATTCTTCGAGTCCCATGACTCGAAGAATTTCTCATAGTCGTCCGTTGTATATTCACAAATCTGAGTCCCAATGGACTCAGATTTGTGAATATACAACGCTAAGATCACACACGTGTGCTCACATACAGTAACAACGAAAACCTAATATTTAGGTGAACCAACCGGCTCACAGAGTTGAGGAAGACACCAGACTTGATAGACGTTCATAATGGATACGGCATAGCTGACACATACTTCAAACGCAAACCTGTCTGAACTTTAATGTTATGACTCTCCTGTTGAAATACTGCTTATAAGAAAGATAACACCAGCAGTAAATGCATGCCGACTACATAATAATAATAAAAACTGCAGTTGCTTCCGAGAGTCGCGGTACCAGCATCTTTAAAACTAAATGCACCACCAAAACTCATGAAAACTTTGAAATAGCTATTATACACTTCAATCCTTGCATCCAGCAATATGCTTGGCTTGCTACAAATGAAACCTCAAATACAATACCCAATGCACAAACATATCATTTGAATATTTGAGATTTTTTTGATATAAAACAAGACATCCGGCAGATAAACTCACTGGTATCACTAAGCGGTGACCAAAATATTACCCGAAGTTAACATACATATTCATAACATCATGTAAAGTATATTTGTTTAGGTACGTTTTAGTCGAGTATGCTTTATCCATCAATAGAACTGTAGGCACCTAATTGTTTTTTATAGCAGAATATTGCTGTTCTATAAAGTAGATAGATTGTACATTACTAGATGATGGAAATTAATGAGGACTCATTCTTTTTTGTCAGGCTCAAACAGGTGCCTACATTATTCAGGAAAGTAACTTTCTCTTATGCGCTCACAGCAAGCATTAGCAAGCAGTAGATATAAATTATCCTAATTCTACCAATCCGTACACGTTGTTCCGTACACGTTGTTCCTATTTCATTTTGGCTGATGTCCAAATATTTTATGTTGAATGTGATTATGTTCAACCGGCACTTTCGGCGCATGTGGGTGCTAACATGGTTTCACCCTTGCTTTCCACAAACCATCAAAATGAGGACCATATGGAGAAATGGACCTGAATTTAATATTGTTATTTGAAGCGAAATCAATAATAATATCTTTACTAGCATTGTCAGTGAACGAAACAAATTCTTTTTAATCCCATCTATTCGAAAAGAACGACTTGGTTCGCTTTTATGTGCACCCAACGGTAGTGTTTTCTATAAGAAACTTAGCGGGCAGTAATGAGCTTTTAATCTTCTTTACAAGTCGCAATTATCAAAACATTGCATCCGCCCGCGCTGCCGTTCCTCGGGAACGAGTCGCGGTGCGCGTGTGCGGTATGCTTACCTGGGTGACTGAGTGTGCACGATGTCGCCGCTCCGTGCACTGCGGCTAGCTCGACGCCGCGCCGGCGCCGCCAATGCTGCCGATGTTGTTGACGTGCTCGTCGCGCTTACCAGTAAAAACTGCTTGCCAAGCTCCGTGCACACACCATCCTAACAAAGTTTGCGTGATGTACGGTCCGCCGGGCTTATGCCTTTAACATAAAATAGGTACAATTAAATCATAATTGTCCTGACCAATTAACATTTTAGGTTTAACGTTGCTGTCACATAATACTTTGGGGATTATTATTATTGGAAATTTTATCGCAATGGTTTACATTAGAGGTGAATAACTGTAAGGGTAAATTAAGTTCTTTGAGTTTACGAGCATGCAAGTCGAGTTTGTTACCGTCACTGTTACTTATTTTACATTTTATTATCTCAGTCTCGCACAATAACTCGGAGTCCCATGCACCTGAAGCACGCATTTTGACTCTTTCCCCGTGCAGCCCACCTTTTCGGCAAGGTCAGCCGCGATAAGGGTCACTGTTGTCCGTCGTCTAGAAGCGCATGCGTGAAGAAGCGCACACTTGAACTGGGTCCATGAATAGTGACCGGCACTATTATAAGTACTACACTTGTTTTTGGTTTTATCACTGACACTTCGTGACACTGTGTGGCGCGGGTGCTGGCGTGTGAGACGAGCTCACTAGCGGCGGCGAGTCGGGCGTCGCGGTATCGTTGGGTGGCGCGTAAGTTTTACGGCGCGCCACTTCTGGCTTCGTCCAGAGCAGCATCTGGTGATGAGCCTCACCACAGGCCTCGACGTTGCAGTTTTCCGCAGTACACTCGTTCTTATCCGGGTGCCGATTACCGAGACATTTGAAGCATAGCTTGTTTGCTCGAACAAATCGCCATCTATCCTTTCTCATGGCTCGTTTGAATCGACTACAGTCTGGCAACGAATGCTTGTTCCTTCTGCAAAACTTGCACTTGCCGGCAGCGTCGGGGTCACTGACTTTAATAGATGTTAGCACGGAATGGTGATCGTTATGCTTTTTCTGGTGTTGCTTATTATTGTTAAATTCATTCTGGTATTGCATGTGGCTAACTCCCGCCTCAGCGATCTTATGCGCTTCTCCATAGAGGAATTTGGACAGTAGGGCAATTTAGGCGTTTCAGTGTGTACTCGGTTTTCGTGTAGGTATTCTTCCCATTTGTTAACGAGTCCTGGGGCACTATTATGAACTCTTATTTCCAGGCAGATTACGGCGTAAACAGAACTGCCTTGCAATTTCGTATTATGAACTCGTCAAACAAGCCAGTCAGCGGTCACGTCGGCCAGGGTGTACCCTGGCCGACTTCTGGCCGAATATTGCCTGGCAATACCGTATTACGAACGTTCGTTTGACATTTCGTTCCGTATTAGAACTGTCGAAAAGTAACCTCACAATCCATTCAGTTTACGCTGCTTCAGAGGAGCTTTTATTGAATTGTTTTGGGTTTATTTGGAAATTATTGGAGTGTTTTCTATTTAAAATAAGAAAATATAATCATGTGTGACAAATATGAACTGTTTGAGTTCCTGGAAAGTGATTCTTCTCGGCAAACTTGTGAATCAAGTAATAGAAGGAGACGACTTCGTGACCAATCTAATGCGTTCAACATGGATGATGTGCAGTTCACGACTTGGTTGCATTATCATAGTTTGCTACTGGCTCCTACCAACGCCCCAATAGTGATATCTCTAATGCTCTCATTCTATGTCCCAGCCAACATTTTCTATAGTAATTACCTATGCACATCACTGAGATTTCTTCAGACTTCTTGGTAGTAATATAAAAACTCAAACAATCTTTCCAGCTCAACATAAGTTAGGTAACGCGCCGACGAGGCGAGGGCGAGAACGCTCATCCACTATTAAAATAAAACTTACATTGTATTAATATTATATCATGTTAAAAACATGAATATTAATTAAAATACTCAATAACAATTTCGCCATCTTTTTGTTAATACTCGTATACTCCGTAAATCTTAGAATGGAAGGATCCATTCTAAGATTAACGGAGTATACCATTGCATTAAACAAACAATACGATAGTGTTCTTTCATAATCTTTTTGTTACTAATGTTTGTCAAACAATACTTTCATTGAAGTTGTCGAATTCCCCGCTGACCTTCAAGTGGAATACGTTCGGAAACCTCGTGTTACAATTTGCAAACAGAAAATATAATATAAATTAAAATAGTTTAGAATAGCACAATATATTATTGGGTTTCTGAACGTTACGTCAGAGAATTACAAGCCAGCCATAGACAAACTACCCAGCGAGAAGTCGCTCAGAACTAGGAATGTCATAATACGAAATTTAACCAGCCCGTGAAATGAATTGCCTGGAACTTGCCTGGTTTTTTAAAACTTCGTTATAGGCCCGCCGCTGGTGGCAATTTGGATATGACGATTGTTAAAAACTCTGGACTTTTCAAGTATTTGGAAGCTTATGTGGGAGCGTGTTCAATGAAAGAGGCGCGAACAGGATTACAAAAGTATAATTATTAAATTAAAACAATACACAGCTAGCGTCGCAGCGAACGGCTAGATTGAAGTTAATACTAGCAACAAAGAAATGATTCTTCTACCAGAAGGGTCACGATGTGATACTAGGAAGTTTATGATATAAAAGAATCGAAATTAACAAATTACGCGGCCGAAATATATTAGCGCGGTGCGGATCAAAGTAGCGTGAACGAGCTATGGAGGCTTCTTGGTTACTGGCTTGATGGACGCTCTCGACTGCGCTACCGCCGCTGACCGCGGGGCGGCGGCGGTGCGGGGCGAGGTAACGGCCGGACAGGTGTGGCGGCAAGCTCGTACGCACACTAGAGCAGAACGCACCCCGGCGCGCATCTATCGCGCTCCGACTAAACCCAAGGGGTAGGCAGAAACTCTGTGGACACAAAAATACACCGTTAGTGTGGTCTTATTAACATGACGCCACAAGTAATCTATTTGTTTCAATGTAGTTACGTAATTATGTAGGGGACGTAATTTTTTATTTTTATAGCGAATTTCACAATTTCGGCGTGGTATGAGTGTGGTAGTGGTGATAACTTTTTCAGTTGTGATATAACTTGCCGCATGACGTTTTCTGGTCTACCGAACCTCAGTTCAAGCGTTTCTATGATATCGTGGGGCGAGCTCGCTCCCATCAGCAATGCAGCGGCTGCATCTTATGCGTCGCCGCGCAAACACTTCCGTAGACGCCACACATTCTCAGTATCACTGTACTTACATACCCGTGACGATTCATAAAACGCTTCCCGAAATTGTATCCATTCCAACGTATCCCCAAAGTACGAAAGCAGATCCTTCGAGGTGGCCAGCCTAGACAGCAGCACCTTATTGCCCGTGTTAGAATTAGATGAGCCGACAGCCATCTTAATCGCGTTGGTCAGCTCCTCGATGGCGCGATGAGTACTTGTCGCGATAGTAGGTGGCATAGCCATCTCGTCGCCGTCAATGTGGCACTCACCGTCCCTGACAGTCGCTTTGTTGTGATCGTGCGACGTGCCGGGTTCAGCAACAGATTTTTCCAGCCAATTCTACACTTTGCTTTTGAAGGAAGCTGATGAGGATTGATTTGAGCAGCGTGATTCCAACTCAGCTAAGTCCATGGCCAATTTCTTGTCGACCAATCCTTTTTCGATGCAAGCCTTTGTTTGAATTTCTTCCATTTCGATTTTGGCTTTGACTTGAGCGGCTTCGTATTCTAGTTGCTGCCTCCGTATTGCTGACGACGACGCGAGTGACTTGCGAGAACTTTTGCAGTCGCTGACATCTTGTCGCTTCAAGCTCGAGTAAGCACGTGGGCGTACACAGCTATCTGAATGCACCTTCCCGACTCCTTTCATGCATCCGTACTGCTATGCAGCAGATCTGATTTGGCTTCAAGTTGTTTTCCTTCTTCGTTAGTCAGTTGCTCTATTTTCTTTTGTGCACGTGTTTTCACCACACGCGGCGTTCGCAACAACGACATCCCTGCAACATAGTTTTTGCTTCTCACTACCGATAACCAATCCGACTCGATGGACCAATTTTGTAGCTGTTAGGTGGTGGTTATAGGTCAGAAAATAAGGAAGAAACTAAATTTTTGGTAAAAAAACAGACTAGAACGGAACGTGGCGGGCGCGCATGTTTTACGCGTGCATTGTTCGCGTGGTTTTTTGGCACTACTCAGGAGTCTTTCGCAATGGCGGCCGCAGTGGTAAGCGGGGTGAAGGGCGTCGCGCGTCAACCAATAAGAGCACCCGTGTGCATTCCGTTCTTGCTAGTCTTTGATTTAATATTTATTTACAAAACACAACAATCACAATTATAAAACACACTTTTAAGGTAAGCTCACATACTTAAATCAGTAAATCTTAAAAGGTCGGGCGGACCGCGACACCGTCGTCAACAATTACTTTTTCCAAAAAACTGTTATAGAACTAACTTACGTAATTATCAACACCATCATCATTTTAGTCGAAAGACCTATGTCCGCTGCTGGACATTGGCCTCCCCCAAGCACCACCACTTCGACCAGATCTATGTCTGTTCGCTAGTTCTTTTACAAAACAGCTCCGTTGTAATACACTGAACAACGTTTAGCTGGATGGTCATTGCGTTACGTTTAACAAAACTGCTACCGACGTTTAGACGCTATGCAGAATGGCGTATCAGCAGTCACAAAAAGCATTTGTTGTAGCTTCTAACTAACTAGGACACAATGACCAATTGGTTTAGGTTAGATGACCAACCTAGTGCGAGCCGAACGAGCGCTACTTACAAGTATTCCCAATAACTTGGCTATTTAGTATTTTTTGAACTGAATAACTTTATATTCAAATTTACCTTAAAATCAATGTTTTCTCTTGAGTGAGAGTAATTTTCATTACTATTTTGTTACTCGTTTTTTTTTTTATTCGGACGCCGTTTTTGTTTATAAGACACCCAGTGCTTCGAGCGTCAAAATTTAGAACTAGAATCTACAATCCGACGAGTCTTTTCACGTTGTTTTACAAAACCGCGAATAGTTGACCCGCTGCATTGATAAATGCAAAACGTTTATGCAATTCTGCATGTTAAAATTCATTAACTGTGGAAAATTGCTAAACGTCACTCAGTTGTTTTTCATAACGGAGCTGTTTTGTAAACCGGCTAGTGGCTATGTAAAACAGCGAAGTCGACAATCAGTTTTTTTTTTTTTTTTTTTTTGTGTATGGCATCTCGTAGTTGACCTTGAGAGGTCGTGACTACTTAACCGGACTATCCTGTGGCTGCCTTAAGCGGACTCAAAGCCTCCAGCCAGGGGCGTAAAACTACTTATATTATTAAGCGAACGCTCGCTAAGGGCACCCCCTGTGGGGTACGGACCTCGGCTTAGGGCGTCGCTGACGGGAGGACAGCAAGATGGGACAGGCTGGATCAAGTTTAGTTGATTATTATTAATCAGGGAATTTAAAGCTACAGGCTCAGCTACGGCGCGGGCTGGCACTTCGTCGAGCAAGGGTCGGGGGGGACAATTACGTCGGGATCTTCGCGAGGAACCTCGGCGGCGAGGTCGGAATGTCGGTCTGTGTTTGTGCACTGTACTGGTGGCCCTACTGCTCTCCTGAATGAGAGTTATGTGGTCATCGGGATCGGTGAGGACATGCTTGGGACGGCGGACATGACTAATGGAGGAGGGAATATAACTAGCGGCTTTCACAACCAGAGGGTTGCGGTGATTCGCGGCGGTCTCGAAGAAACGCTTTGAAATGCGTTTCATGAACTGACGGATAGTGGGAATCTTGAGGTCAACGTGAAGGATCTCGTTGCGAACGTACCAGGGGGAGCCTGTTATCCTACGGAGGAACTTGTTCTGGAGGGTCTGCATTCTATGGAAGCGAACGGGCTTGGTGACAATCAGTCTACAACATATACTTAAATATTAGAAATTTTACTTGCTCTTCGTGTCTATCTGTGTGACAGCGTTGTACTTCTGAACTAAGCATCTAAATTTGGTGCGGTTTTCGCCTTAATTTAAAGCGCCAACTTCCATGTTTCTAATAAAAAAGATTACGAACTTCCATACAAATTTTCGACCCCTAAATTGGAACTTTGTGGGGATTGTTTAAAAAAAGTCCTTACTTAATGCTCGCTTTCGTTACATGAGGAATGATTGTGCAAAATTTCATGCTTGCAGACTCAGCAGTTTAAGCTGTGCGATGTCTTTCAGTGAATTTAAGATTTTCATTAGTAGATTTTGAAATGTTTATTATGTTAAAAAAACATCTACGAGAATAAACTCTTACATTTTCATATAAGACCGATCTTTACATATTGACCATCAGTGATCTGTTTTCCATTCCCAAATGTACCTACCATTAATCATTCCCTCTGTACACATTTTGGCAAATTAACTCTTTACCCAGACCAGACATGTCCTTACTGAATGCCATAAATTGCAAAGTGAATATTAATTCAAGTCCTATGTTCTTGTATACAAATAGTCCTATACTCTGGCAAAATGTGGGTAAACTTAATGAATAACGTGTAATTTCCCGAGCGAGAAGGCAAAGACAGAAACAAAATACATTTATTTGCGACGACGTGACGCAAAAAAGAAATTAAAGCACGCCCAACACACAAAAAATATGCGTCACATCCACGCAAAACGGCGATCGCTCAGCATAATGCTCCGACACTATGCGAGACAGAGCCACAGCGCTGGTTTTCAGAGACAGCCGAAAACCTCAAAGAGGGTGCACTCCTCTACCTACGCCTTCGAAGGATACATGAGTGAATAATGTATGTATGTATATAAATCGGTCGGTTTCTTGCAGTTACAGACTCAGCTCGTTTTATAATACGGTCCTTAAACTGCCAAATAGCCAGTAGCAGCTGCCTCAAACATGTGCTATTAACTTCAGTCTAACATTCAACTTTCGCCGAATGTACATAGGTTTACGGATTAAGTTGTATTATTTCTTGGACATTCACAGATGCCAACGCAACGTTTCAAACTTTTGGTACTTAGGTACATTAAAATAAATCGGTGCAGGAAAATGTTACGTATTTCGTTCTGCTTGAAGTGTCTTCTTGCATAATATTATTTAGTTCTTTGTTTGCCGCACGACTCTTAACAAATAGCTAAATAGACAGGCAATTTTTTTTTCTAATGCCCTTATGATTCTGTTCATTTTTTTTTAAATAAGCAAATGTAAGTAATACTATTATTGTAGTGTCTTTGACATATCTCGGGACCGGTCCCGGGCCGAAGCCGACTCGAAGAGGGCCGTTAGATGTTTGAAATAAAATAAGGCACCAACCGACGACTATATTTGTGCGCACTATGCAAGTGCAGAGAGAGACGACTGGAGGCAGATGCTGGATGCGTCAAGCTGAAAACAGGGCGCTATGGCACTCATTACGGGAGGCCTATGTCCAGCAGTGGACTAATATAGGCTGATGATGATGATGATGATGCAAGTGCACCCAAGGACTACCCCTGGTTAGTTTAGGACTATTGCAGGATATGGAAAAAAGGTATTGGACTATGAATTTGGGTGGCTAAAGCGGACTGCTTACCTAAAACTATGGAAGGATATGTCTGATGAATGTTTTACTATATAATACACGGTACAAATTGCAAGGAGTGACTTGCACACTCAATAATGGGCCCCCAAAAACTTTCGGTAGCACTTAGTAACGTAGCGACAAGGGAGCAACATATCCTGAGGTGTTTGAGAAGTGGAGAGGTATTTCAAGGCTATCAGGACATTCCCAGAGCCCGAAAGATGGTCAAGATACCTTACAGCACTAATACTGTAATACTTCCTTCCTCCGCGCACGTTTGCTCTTGCGAATCTCCACTCAACCCGGTCAATAAAGGTAAAAAAAAGGTGGGAGCTCTGTTCCTCGTCAGTGTATACTCCAGCCGGTAAATAAATGCAAGCCAGAGATCAGGAACAAGACTTTTATCGGGAGATAGGGTCCATGGGATCGACTGCCCTACAGCTCGCCACATGCTGCCCTGCTAGTTTCTGTATCTCTCTTGGTCTGGACCTCCTCCTCACCTTAGAACTGTTACAGCAAAGTAAACGCTACTAGCACAGACCTAGAGTTCAGAGCGCGCAAGCCCCACCCACGACGTCATTGTCGTTAGCAATATCATATTTGGAAATTAAAAAAAATGTTAGTTAGAGAAACGTTTTATAAAATGATTTGACTTTGACAGATAGATACACGACATTGGCGAAGTTTTTGAGGGCAATTAGAATCTAAGAAAAAGGTATCTGTAGTAGGTATCCAAGTTTGTACTTACTGCAGAAAGAATACGTTAAAGTCATATTTAATTAGAGTTAGTTTTTAAAATGTTTGAAAACACAAGAGCTTGTGGATGGCGATTCGAAACAGTAACCAGTAGGTAACGCCATCTATCATCGTCTACATGAATTACTGAGACAGAAGCTTTCCAACGTTACCAAGACTAGTTGCTAAAACAATGTTCCCATGAAGAAACTAATAGATACCGCTATTCGCCTACCATTTTAACTATTATTCATTTAGGAGATGAGTCTATGCATAGGCCTAATAGTAGACTTTTGGCTTCTTTGGATTCATGTATTTTATGGCTATCTTATTTTGTGCGTCTTAGGGCACACTTGCATGTTTAGTCAGGTTAAATGAATAAATGTAGAGCTTGTAAAGTTGAGAAATTAATATGTTTACTCTTATGACGCGTTGCGCCACTTAGAACTTACACTGGGTTAGTTAACTTGATATTAGTAGTTTTAGGGATCCCTACGTCCTAATGAAAAACAAAACACTTATAGGATCACTGGTGTTCCCTTCCTTCCTCCGACTGTCACAGCCAATTTGCTCTGAATCTGCGTAACTGATTAAATTGAACTTTGGTACAAATATGAATTTCTGTGACCATACAAGTGTAACATAAATAAATTAAAATAATAATGTTGATCATGGGAATCACTTTTGGGGAGCATAAAATAAAAAAAGTTTGTTAAACTGTACCGTGACATATCAAATGAAAGGGCTTGTTGACCGGATTATAAATATATATTTTCTAAAATTTTTAAATAAACAGTTTTGAAGTTATATCAGAAAATATATGAAAATTGACCGTAACCCTATCTCCGAAACTACTGACATGTTTTTTTTTAAATTAGTTTTTCAGTTACAGTTTGCAGGAAAATGCATAAGAAGTCTATGGTCAGAAAATAATATGGTTAATCTTCCAATATTGTGTGTACAAACTAATATTTGCAGTTGGAATGTATGAGACACTATGTTTTTAAACTACAATGTCAAGTTTGTTCCTGAGATCTGGGGATACGGTACCCTCGCCAAGACGAACCAAAAACAAAAACCGGGGGCACGACCCACCCATTCTCGAAGTGATTCACCGTATTTCCATACCCTCATAGCTTCGGGCTGGACAATGCTAGAGATCACAAAACTCAAGATAAAATGTAATTAGCAGACCTATAAAACTCAGTAAGTTCCATTCGTGTAGCTTTTATACTTTACATTGTATTAATTTCCAACATACGTCGATTTCTTCACTGACTGACTCACTCACTCATAAAACTGTTAGGAAAATCCCGAAGACCTAGAATTTCTAGGCCTTCGGGAAATTTCAGCTTTCACCAACCACATATTGAGGGGTGCAGGTCTGTTTTTAAAATAAAAGCTAAAATTTGGCATGCACGCTAGGATTTGGACGAAAGAAATGAAATTGGACCAAAACATTTCATGTAAAGTAGGTTGCCAAGATTTACCTAACGCTTTCGCCGTTTAAAAGTCATCAGAGTGCAATTCCCGTATTTTTATGAGTGTCCGCATTCTAATCTCAGTCTCAATCTGTCAAAAATACAACCAATTTACATACATTAAGTATTTTTTTTACATTGATTTTTCTGAGATTAGATTGCGACTTGAATTTTAACGTTTTTAAATACGAGAATTGACCTACAGATCTAATGTGGAGCCGAGCTCCTAACTCTACAAACATCTTGCTCAAAATGTATATTCTGTGCGTTCCATTGGACTATTGCATGACACAACATTAAAGAGCGTCAGTTCATTTCCTACTGACGCGAAACGGCCAAGCCGTACTAGAAGAACCTTGAACAATATTAATTTGACAAATTTCCAATCAGCGTTAAATAAAATAAACTGGAATGACTTTATTGTCATAACTTTGACATAAATAAAACATATAGTATATTTCAAGACAAATTTCAATATAATTTGAATATATTCATACCAAAAAAACGGATAAACATAATGCAAAATAAAAAAAAACAATTATCTTACTAATGGACTAAAAAAAACCTGCAAAAATAAAAGATTGACTAGAATTATCTCGAATCAACTCAATAGCGCCATATTTAAAAAACACTGCAAAGAATACTCGAAAATGTTAAAAGATGCAACTAAACTAAAAAAAAACTTAAATACATAAAGAGATAAATAAAAGTCTCAAAAATAAAACAAAATATATGTGGTCAATAATACTAAACCAAATAAAACTAAACGGAATCTAAAGAACATTACCTTAAAATTAAATGCACCGCTTCTATTGATTATTTGGTACTAGCTGCCCCCCGCAGTTTCACCCGCATAAATCGTGATCCCGAAGAAATAACGGGATAAAAAGTACTCTATGTGTTAAGTCAGGTTATAAACTATCGGTTTGCCAAATTTCATCCAAATACGTTCAGAAGTTTTTGCGTGAAAGAAAAACAAACATCCATCCAAACTCACAAACTTTCGCGTTTATAATATTAGTAGGATTGGAAAAAAAAAAAAAAAAAAGGTGTAAATAACAAAAGTACGGGAGCCGGGGCGCCAGCGTCGTGTTGGCCATCGTTACATTCGATGCATACGCCCGCAGTAAACTCCACGTACAGTAGCGCTCATAAGTCCATAACCAATCTTTGGTTTCACTAACGACCTTCTGCTATAAGTTGTTTCTATACTAAACTCACTTTGCCTGTTATTGATAGTAGTTAATAATTTCAACTAACTTAACAAACGTGCTAGATTAGGGATATTAGAGGGGGATTATTAGACGTTGCCGGGCTTGGGTAGGAGCGATTATGGCGAGCCCTGAGTTCGAATCTCACCTGCGCCGGCGGATTAAGCTTGATGTTATTTTCAACTAACATCTGTTAACAGTTTTTGATATGTGTTAATGAAATTACTTGAAGTGGTTCTATAATCATTCGATACTTGTCTCATTCATCTTGTTTACATAAATAATAAAAGTTTGTCGGTAGACCACAGAAAACTGAGTAAATTATTTCGATTTCTCTGAGGTAGATGCAATTCGTTACTACTATATTCCTAATTGAACGTTGTTGCTTAGTGACGAATGTTATAATAAGGTTATAATTTCCAAAATACAGTGAAATGTAAATGTTGAAACATTGGCAAATATTATTGTGCTATAAATGATGGGATAATATATATTGAAACCGGACAAAGGGTGAGTGTTATCATATAAATATTTCATATTTTACTAAATTTAAATTACTATTTGTTTATTTATTTATTTTTATGGGTAACATTTTTTCTTAAATGTTATTATAATATATAGTATTTTGCTTAGAGATGATTAACAATATAACATTCTTTGACCTAGAGAAATAATGTGAGTCTATGGGTTAAGAGATAGTAGGAAGAGGGAATCCTTGCTAGTCGGAGCGCTTATTAATTAAGTGGAAGCCTAGTCTAAATAAGCCCTCACATGGTGAATGAATATGAAACAAATGGTTTCATACCAACCAGACATTTTGCTGAATTAACTAAAAGCGTCATTAAAACTGTTCGCCGTGTAGTCCACTCTAAAAAGGTTGCATCACCGAAGCCCAGCAAACAGTAACTTATTAAAAAACAACGTTTAAGTTCCGAAATAGTTTATCCTGGATATTTATTTATAAAAAATTAGGTTTAGGTTAAATCTTCTTTTCTTAAAGAAAATTAATACTTAAGCTATCCTCAATATGTAAAGTATATTCACTAAAGCCAAATAAAATGTGAAATACTTAATGTAAGCAGGGTGCCCTACCTAACCACTTATTAAAATCACTTATTTTGGAAATTCATGATCGAAGCTTAATGTTTACGGTGAAATAAATCTACTAATTAATGTTTTTGAACATCTCACATGTTAAAATAAAACAAAGTGCTTCTAAGTTCCTTCACATAGTATTGCACATCCAATTTGGCTGAAATAATCGTAGCGGTTATTATAAATAATCGTAGCGGTTATCTTTATGTAAAATATAACAAATAAATATGTTTTCAGTTCTGTTATTACTTGTAACGCATTTTTTTAAATTCTAAACCCTTTGTTGCAGTTACAGCAAAAATAAAAAAGCAGCATTTTTTTAAATATTATAATTAATTCAAACCAAACTAAAAAAATGTGTAGGGCGAATGTAATGAAATAAAGTTTTTTAGCATAAAAACACAATATAATCCGTCACACACAATACAAAACACAGAAAATACTTAAGTTTCGGGGAATTCAAGTAGAACGTAACTAAAACTAGATAATAGGGCAAAAGATCGTGGCGCTTTCGAGCGTGATGCGAACCGGACTACCTGGCGTGGAGAGGGGCGCGGGCGACCGAGTGACGCGGAGAGCGGGAGGCGTAGGTGTCCGAGCGACGTGGGGCGCGGGGGCCCGGGTGTGTTGAAGCATGTGTTCTTTTACATGCCTAATCTTCCTACATACTCCCCCTTTTGACCAACAGAGTGCCCGCACAGGTGGTCAAACATCAACTATAACACGTTGTTAACGCGGCCTACCACGAGAACGTTTAGGAGCTACAGGCGGCGGAACCTCAGGACATTCACCATCTCGAGAATGATACCTCCTTAAGTCGCAAATGTGGTATTTACCAATGACTTCATCCGGTGAACCAGGAAACGTTAAGAGGTAAGTAGTGAGACTAACCTTCTTCTTCACCAGGTGAGGGCCATGCCTCTTAGGCATGAGCTTGGAGCTGACACCTTTAGCAGCACTACTTAGGACGTGTGACTTCATCAGGACAGGATCACCGACAGCCAATTCGTCAGCCCTTCGAGTCTTGACCTGCTGATGCTCAATACAGTCTTTGCTGCTGCTGATTGTCTCTGCAAGTTTTAATAGATACGGCGAAATCTGTGGAACATTGTTTTCAGCCTCTATTACAGCACGCAGATCGCTCTGTACTGCGATGGATGGGGACCGGAGTTCACGTGCAAATGTTAGATAAGCAGGCGTCTGTTGAGTTGCCTTAGTTAGTGATGTGTTCAGCGCAAAGCGGATGAATGGCAGAACTTCTGGCCACTGCTGGTGGTGTCCTTCTACCAAGATCGCCAGCTGAGTCTTGAGGTCGCGATTTTAACGCTCCACTGGGTTGGCCTCTGGATGGTAGAGCGGCACGAGACTCTGCTTCACACCAATCGTGAACATTGCATGTTGCATGACATCGGCAACAAACTGTACGCCGTTATCGGAAATGATGCGTCGAGGAACGCCGAAGCGTAAGAAAACCTCTTAAATAAGTACCCTGGCGCATGCCTCAGCTGTGGCTTCAGAGAGGGCGAATAGCTCAACCCATTTGCTGGCCGTGTCTTCAACGATCAACACCAACCTCTCTCCATTAGCTCCCTTGGGAAGCGGCCCAAAGAGATCGACAGCCAAGACTACGAATCGCTGAGCGGGAACTGAAGTCTGTAACAGTCTCTCGCTTCTCTCTCCGCAGGTCTCTCGTTAGATGGTTTGTAGCGCTGGCATTCTATGCAGGTCTTCAGATACTCTGCTACGTAACGTCGCATAACGGGAAAATAGAATCTTTTCTTATACGATGCAGGGTTCTGTCTAAGCCGCCATGACCCGAAATAGCAGAGTCGTGACATTCAACCAGTACCGGTTTTCGTCGGTTTTCAGGAATGACGAGCTGCGGTTCTTCAGTCTCCGCCTCGGTATAACGGTATAGTACACCTCTGCATGTATGATATCCTCTGTCCGTCCAACGGGTAAGTTCTAATTCATCCTTACCTTCCAGAGTCTTAATGATCTTCGCCACTTCCGGATCTGCGACCTGATCTTCACGAAGAGTAGCAGCATCCCAGTGCGGCGGGTCCACAAGCATCGTGCAGACTCCACAGGAATCGCTAGCCTCCTCCTCACATGGCGGACGACTGAGCGAATCAACAAAAATATTTGTTTTCCCGGGAGTGTAGTCGACTTGCAGATTAAAGGACTGGAGTTTCATAGCCCACCGTACGAGACGGCCGGCGGGCGACTTCAAAGTGAGTAGCCACTTCAGGGGCTGATGGTCGCTGTCGACACGAACAGGATGGCCGTCGATGTACCCACGGTACTTCTCGACTGCCCAGACGACTGCCAATGCCTCGCGCTCGGTGGTAGAGTAGTTCCGCTCCGCCGAGGTAAGCAGGCGACTGGCGTACTGGTTTCTCTGCACGCGGCGACTCCCCCTGGAGTAGAGCCGCACCCAGTGCGTAATTGCTGGCATCAGTCCTGAGAATGAATGGGACATTGTAGTCTGGCTGAATTAGAATCGGAGGTGAAGCAAGCAATCCTTTTAGATCTTTAAATGCCTTGGCCTGTTCTTCACCCCACAACCAGGACTGATCCTTGCGCGTTAGCATCGTCAGTGGTTGTGCAACTCGGGAGAAGTTTGGCATAAATTTCCGGAACCATGAGCAACTCTGGAAAAAGGATTTGAGATGCTTAACATTAGCTAGTTCCTTCATATGTAGTACTGCAGCGACCTTATACGGATCTGAGTTATTCCTTCAGCGGTGAAAATGTGCCCCTGGTATCTCACACTCTCTCGAGCAAATGTGCATTTGTCGCGATTTCCGTGCAGGTTAAAGATACGTAAGCGGACGAATACCGCACGTAAATCCTGAATATGCTGTTGAAATGATCCGGATATTATGGTACAGTTACACATGCTCAAAAATAGCATGCTTATTAGCATGCCTAAAATGAGCATGCTGTTGGAACTCGATACATTTGCTTCTATTAAGCATGCTTATTATAAGCATGCTTTTAAATAAGCTTGCTCAAAGCAAACCATTCAACACACATGCTCGATAGCACGGTCTGGAGATTCACGGATTCGACATTTCTCGATGTAAAAATGGAAAAACAAGTGGCCCTTACAACAGAATTGAATAAAATCATAATTTTAATTGGCATACAATGTGTTCAAAAACTTTTAACAAGAAAGAAAAAGAGAAGGAACAGGACTATTTGGGTTCGTGACTAGCTAAGTAGAAGAGCGATCTGGACTTCAAAAGAGAAAAAATAGAGACTGTGACCGTTGAGTTTGTTTCGGCGTTTCTTCTCAGAGTAGTCAGATAGGAAATGCCGATCTCACCTAGTTTTTAAAATATGATTGACGTGTAAAAGTGTTTGTACAAACCTATTTACAGAAATAAAATCATTTATCATTTATCATTTATGATGTTTGGAGCAAGTTCTCGATTGCTAGTAGAAGAAATGCGAGAAGAAGATATTAATCGTTACAAGAACCATTTACGCATGTTACCTCACAAGTTCGACGAGTTTCTATCTAAAATTGAAAGTGCTATAAAGAAGAAAGATACACACATGCGAAATGCTATTCCACCAAAAGTGAAATTGGAAATAACTTTGAGGTATCTAGCAACTGGAGATTCGTTATACACATTAGAAGCACTTCAAAAAGTTGCAAGATCTACGATAGCATTATTTCTACCTGAAGTGTGTAATGCAATATACAACGCTCTGAAGGATTATATGCGGGTAAGTAAAATAAAATAATAATTATTAGAAAAAATTAAGTATTTATTGTTGAAAATTTTGTAGAACATGTCTCAGTTTTCCAACATTTCCTACGCTTTGGTCAACAAATGTTGTTGTTGGACGGTAGAATCTTGTTCCAATGATGCGTCAGGAAGTGTAGTGATAGTATTTGCGTTTTCAGTATATGGTATGTTAGTCATTGATTGTGTGTTTGTTGTAGTAGGTGTGTAAATCATTGTTTGTGTGTTTGTAGTAGGAGATGTGAAAGTCATTGTTAGTGTATTTGTAGTAGGTGTGTAAATCATTGTTTGTGTATTTGTAGTAGGAGGTGTGTAAATCATTGTTTGTGTATTTCTAGTGGGAGGTAATAAAGTTGTTTGTATATATTTGGGTAGTGGTGTCGACGTCTTGCTGCAGTCATAATTTTTTGTTTCTCATTTTGTACGTCTAATGTATCGTACAATGGTAGGGCTCGCAATTGCGCTGCAACATTTTGAGCAAAATGATGAAATTCATCATACTCATTGTTATTTGCATGAATAGTAGCACTAATATTTTCCAAACGGCCGAGTGCGTAGCTTATCGATTCTTCCTGTACTCTTCTTTTTCTGCTTAGTGTTGATGAGCTATTGGATGAACATGATTGTGGTCTATTATCTATTGTTGCACTCGGAGAGGGTGATGACAGAGTCACCGACTGTGGCGTCGACGAGTTAGGATATGAAACATCAGGTTGTAAGTCCTGCGATGTATCATCTTCATTTCGTATCTGTAATAAAACGAATCCTCCGTTAAGTTGACAAAATACCATATTAATGAAGATTTTTTTTTTCAGATTCCTGATCATGAAGATTGGAAACGCATTGAACATGGATTTAGAACCAAATGGAACTTTCCAGGTTGTATTGGAGCCATGGACGGTAAACATATAAATATACTCGCTCCTGATGATACTTCCGACTACTATAATTACAAGGGCACCCATAGTATTATACTTTTGGCATTAGTAGATGATGACTACTGGTTTTCGTATGTTAATGTTGGGACTAATGGTAGAGCTTCTGATGGAGGTGTTTTTCAACAATCAAATTTAGCACAAGCCTTGGAAAATAATAGTCTTAATTTACCGAACCAATCAGTTATTGTAGCAGACGCTACTTTTCCTCTAAAGTCATATCTTATGAAACCCTATCGAAACACTCCAACTCGTAAAGAAAAGACTTTTAACTACCGTTTATCGAGAGCCAGACGAATCGTTGAAAATGCGTTTGGAATTTTAGACACAAGATTTCGAGTTCTTATGAATGCTATAGATATGACCCCCAAAAATGTTGAAATAATTACCTTAGCAGCGACGGTCGGAATACTACTAACAAGCATGCTCAATAAGCAGACCTGTCCACACGTGCTTAAACCACGCCCCCCGCCACCCGCGCCGCAGGTAGCATGCTCAAAAATCGACAGGCGATTTTTGAGTATGCTCGAAATAAGCATGCTTATTTTGAGCAAGGTTACACGAACACACGTGCTTGTAAGCAGCAATTGCTCGGTTGAAGCATGCTTTCGTGCTTAAAATAAGCATGTGTAACTGTACCTTTAATATCAAATCATAAATATACCCAAGGAGGGTCACCCTCTTAAGAGATGATGCAGATCGAAATCAGTCTATCAAACGTTGAATGGTTGCGGGCGCATTCCGCAGACCAAATGGCATGCGCGTAAATTTATATAGTCCAAATGGAGAAACGAAAGCAGTCTTATCCTGGTCTTCGGGTCTTATTCTGTCCTGCCAATAACCAGATCGAAGGTCAATAGTACTCATAAAACAGCTCTAACCAGTGTACTCAAGAGGTCATCGATCACCGGAAGCGGGTACGAGTCACTCTTAGTAACAGCGTTTAACTTGCGATAGTCCACGCAGAAACGGTAAGAACCATCCTTCTTCGGTACCAGAAGAGCTGGTGCTGCCCACGGAGATTCACAATCCACGATGATACCTTCGCGCAGCATCTTTTCTATCTCCGCCTCCATTATGGCTTTCTTTGCGGGCGTGAGTCGATACGGTGGCACTGCAATCGGCGGGGAATCACCGCAGTCGATGCGATGCTCTGCGAACGATGTAGGTTTTCCCCCTTCTGCGAAGATATCTCCATACTTCTGGAGCAGCTGAGAGAGACATTCCTTCTCTGAAATTGACAGCATCGAACCCTCATTATTTCGTAAGATAACCGCGGAGGCACACCCTACGACGTCACGTGAGGTCTCACATCGCAAGGGGTGAATGACCTGAGGCCGATCAGCTGTGAACCAAGTATTGTTCGAAATAATAATAACAATTCCGGCTTTTCGCAAGAAATCAATACCGAGCAACGTATCATTATTTTCTGAATCCGGAAAAATTACAAAAGTGATGGGTACTGCCGACCCCTAAGTAATACGTTAACATCCACGAGTAAAGCATTAAGGTTCCGCACTATACCGTCGGCTAATTTTACCGACTTGAAACAACTATGAAACGAATAGTTTTGTTTACGAAGTAGTGCGTATAGTCTCGAACCGGCTACATTACGCTTGGCAGCCGTATGAACTAACACCGTACCACGATAATCGCTAATCTCAATATCGAGTATCGGACGACCGTCGTTACATAAGTTCGACGCTGACAAGTTACCCACTCGACTCGGCAATGCATCACATTCGATAACACACAACTACAAAAATACGACACGTTACATAAATTGTTACATTTACAACAGTCGTGTGAAACAATAACATTGCGGCTGTTATCAAAAATTCTTATCTTGGTCTAACATGTTAATATCAAGAACAGAAAATGATTACTATTTACAGAACATTTAGAGCAATTAGATCGTATTACACCGTTAGCACCACAACCGTTTCTTTGGTGCAAGCGATGGAGACGGTGAAGCTGCGACGTTGTTGGCCAACGTAGCCAGTAAGCTTTGAACCAGTTGACGGTTCGATTCCGCCTGAACCTTGGCGAACGCCTCCAGAAACGACGTGAGCGTCCCTTCCGATGGCGGCGCGGGCGTCGAGGATGCCGGTGGCGAGCCACTCATCGTGTCGTCATCGTTGCCTCTACTTTTACGGCGAGGCATTGTTATACAATACTCACTCAACTAAACACTAGGCACACTATTTATTTGTTACGATGTGCACTAAAGTTCGTAGCGTCCACTGAGAAAATCGTTAGTCCGTTACTAAAGTTCGTAAGTAGGCACTTAAGTTCGCGTCGGGTCGGTGAGGTACGTACGCGCCCCATGTTGGGCGCCAGTTTGTAGGGCGAATGTAATGAAATAAAGTTTTTTGGCATAAAAAAACAAAATATAATCCGTCACACAATACAAAACACAGAAAATACTTAAGTTTCGGGGAATTCAAGTAGAACGTAACTAAAACTAGGTAATAGTGAATAGATCGTGGTGCTCTCGAGCGTGATGCGAACCGGACTACCTGGCGCGGAGAGGGGTGCGGGCGACCGATTGACGCTGGGCGCGGTAGGCGTAGGTGTCCGAGCGACGTGGGGCGCGGGAGGCGCGGCTGTGTTGGCGCATGTGTTCTTTTACATACCTAATCTTCCTACAAATGGCAATAAAACGGCGCTGCATCTTATGAGATCAGCCATCGACCCCGACGACGCCACTACCCTCCTCCAGGAGAGTAGTAAGGCCACTAGCACGCTACAGAAGCCCAAAACCCGATCGCCGTCCTACCGCCCTCGCCGCCGAGGCCCGCCGCGACGCCCAAATCGACGCCCCTCCCGACCCTTGCTCGAGCCAGCCCGCGCCGCTGAGCCTGTAGCTTTAAATTCGTCCCTAATTAATACCAATCCTGATCCAGCTAGTCATTTGCTGCCCTCTTCCAGCGACGCCCTAAGCCGAGGTTCGTACCCCACAGGGGGTGCCCTTAGCGTTGTCGCTTAGTTTTAGTTAGTATATAAGTTTAAGTCCTGGCTGGAGGCCTTAATTTATTAGGGAATCCACAGGCAAGTCCGCTTAAGCAGACGACAACCGCATAGGTTGACCTGCGAGATGCCAAACATACAAACAAAATGAGATCAGCCACTCGACGCTCGACTCTCGCCGCGGACGGACGTGTTTGTGCGCTCTCCCGCTCCAGTGTTGTGTTTCGTATTTCTACTCGTCGCTACCACGTGACGTCATCGTAGTCGCCCCGACTACTCCGATATAAAATCAATATCAAGAAATTGATTTTGATTTTAATCAATTAAAAAGTGCCTTTTTCAAGGCAAATCTCGTTTCTCTAACAGACGTTTTGTGAGTAGCTTCACTAGGCCCCTTCTGGGTAAAACCACAGTTTCGTGGTCCTCGGTTGAAACCTTACGGTGTCAACGAAGCCGATTGGGGTGTTGACCCAATTCACACCCGCCGAACCCCTTCAGGGCGAGGCAGTTAGTTGGTCGGGTCCCAGATAACCGGCCTTGGGGGATCTCCTAGTCGGCTCTGGTGACAGTTTTGCTTTCCAGCTACTCACCTAGTGTCTTTAGGGTGTGTCTACACCCTTCGCGCTAGACTGGTCAGGGCCCCGTTCGCACAATAAGACTGGCGACGGGTATACAAGCTTAGGGCTCACCATTAGGTACACACCTCCCTGTCTGCACCCGACAGGGAGGGAACTCATCCCCGGGCCAATCCACCCGGGGAGTTAGGTATAGGGTTAATAGGCTCTAAGTGGAAACTTAATTTCCACTATTTCCTCCCTTAGGCCTTCCCCCCACTCCGACCATGGAGGACGCCCTTATAGTGGCGTTCTTCAAGGAGGTCCTATTTAAGGACCCCGACTTCCTCGCCAAGTATGGCGCTAAATTCGCTGCACTGCAGCAGTCCGTCCCCGGTCCCTCTGACCTAGTAGGCACCGACAGCTCGGACATCGCCACATTTAGCGATGCCCTCGAACCCTCTCCGTCGCAACTTTCAGGTTGCTCGCCGCCGGCTGTCCACATGGACACCAGCGAGCCTTCCCCTTTTTTTTTTATATTTTTTTTTTTTTTTTTTTTTTTGTTCCCGGGGTGGAAAATCCTCATGGATGTCCTCCGCCCTGGGGCGGGCGGAGAGGTCTGTCAGACTCTTACTGACTAAAAACCACCCCGGTATTCCATCTCACACCTACGCCGGGGTCGCGGGAACACATTATTCTTCCACAACCCCGGCTGGTGCCGGCCCGCTTGCGCGGGCCCCGTCTCGGGCGGGGGGAGTGAGGTGTACTCCCCCCGCAACGGCTGTGAGCGGCGCACGCGGAACACTACGCGCGCCGCCTTCTCGGGTCCTGATGTTGGGGGGCGACGGATGTCCCCGAATCCGTCGCCCCTGGACCCATTTAGGGGGGCCGGAAGAGGGCGTTGTCCGCCCTCCTCCGACGCCCGGTGCGTCTGCTGCGGGCCGGGTCGAGAGTCGAGATCTCTCTCTCCCTTTCCGCAGCCTCCTTCTGCGAGATGACCGTTTCGCAAAAGGAGACCACTGCGTCCCAGGACTCTGCGCCGCCGACCATTGCGTTCACGACGGCCGGCAGCGACAGGTCGTTGCCTACTTCGGTGATGAGGGCACGGCGCGGCTCCTCCCAAGCGGCACACTCTGCCAGCGTGTGCCACGCCGTGTCCTCCCGGCAGTCGACGCAGTGGTGACACCGGGCGTCCGGCTCCCTGTTTATGCGACACAGGTACTTCCCGAAGCAACCATGCCCCGAGAGCACCTGCGTCGCCCGAAACGTCAGGGAGCCGTGCCTTCTCCCGAGCCAGCGGTCGAGCACTGGCCGGATCGCCTCGATGGTGCTGAGGCCGGCGGTAGGGCGTGAAAGCCTCACCCGCCATTCCGCCACCAGGACCTCGCGGAGCTGCAACCGATGCTGCTCGATATGTTGCTGCATCGGTCGCTCGCCCCGCTCCCGCGCTGCCTCGCGCCACCGGTACAGTGACGCGAGCACCTTCGCCTCCAGGTCCCAGGGCGGTGATCCGGCCAGTGCACAACCCGCCTCGAAGGAGATCGTGCGATACCCCCGAATGACTCTGACGGCCATCGCCCGCTGCGGCTTGCGCAGGACAGCTATGCTGCCGGCCGTCAGGTCAGACGCCCAGATCGGCGCTCCGTAGAGCGCCATGGATCGCACGATCCCCATATAGAGCCGCCTACAGGCGGCGCTCGGGCCCCCCAGATTGGGAAGCAGCGTTGCCAGCGCCCCGGCCGCGCCCAACAACTTGGGCGCCAGCCGCCGGAAGTGGGGTCCGAAGTTCCACCGGCTGTCGAGCACCAATCCCAGATATTTCATGGTGGGCTCGACAGCGATCCGGACCTTCCCGACCACAATGTGTGATCCGGCCGGCGGCGCCCGCCGGGGGCCATGAAACACCATGGCCTCCGACTTGTTGAGGGCCACCTCCAGGCCGAGGCGCCGTATGCGGCTCACCGTGAGTGAGACCGCCGCCGTCGCGAGCAACGCTGCCTCCCTGTGCGAACTCCCCCGGGCCGTGACCAGCGTGTCGTCCGCGTAACACGTCAGGTCCGAGCGAGCCTTCCCCTCGCCCGACCTCGCCGTACTTAATATCGAGCGACGACCAGAGCTCCTCCCCCTCTTCCGACGAAGGCGTCTTTAAGACGGTCGGCTCCAAAAAAAGGAGCCTCAAACCGAGTCCTGACACAAGGACAAAGAAGCCGGCTATCGAAGCCACCTCCGCTCCCGTGGCTCCATCCGCCACCGCCCCCTCTCAGGCCGCCTCGGCCTCAACCTCTTCCCTCAGCCACAGTGCTGCCAAGCCCGCTGCCCAGCCTTCTGCGGCAAAGAAAATCGCCCCCCCTCCCCCTGTGTACATCCAGGACAAGGGGAAGTGGACAGACGTGTCCAAATGGTGCACCGACCTGCGTATAGGCTACACCAGCGCGAAGTCTACCCAACAGGGTATTAAGGTAACCGTCCCGACGTCAAACGATTACAGAGAGCTCACGAAGACTCTCCGTCTTAGAGGTGTGTCCTTCCACACCTACGCCCTCCCCGAAGACCGTCAAGTCCGCGTCGTGATCCGTAGGATCCCGAAGGAGATACCCGCGGAAGATATAAAAGCCGAAATTCTGTCGCAAAACGTCCCCGTTGCGGAAGTCCACCGCATGCACCGCGCCCGAGGCAGGGTACCGTTCGATATGGTCCTCGTCGTCTGCCCTCCTACTGAGGGTCACCACCCTATCTTCAACGTCCGTTCCGTCTGCAACCTCACCGGCTTGCAGATCGAGAAGCCATTCAAGACCGGTGTCATAGGGCAGTGCCACCGCTGCCAACTGTATGGACATTCGCAGATGCACTGCCACGCGAAACCCAGGTGCGTCAAGTGCCTGGGCGATCACGGCACTGCTGATTGCAGTCGTCCTAAGGACCGCACCTTATGCACAGAGCCGCCTAGCTGTGTGCTATGCGGCGACTCAGGCCACCCGGCCAATTATCGTGGGTGCCCCAAGGCCCCCAAAACATCATCTCCCAAGCTGACGAAGCGTGCAGACGCCCGTCAGCAAAGGTAAAGCCCCCGCTACGCCCACGCGTGGCCTACCACACAGCATCAGGAGCGACTCAGTCCTCAGAGGCCCTCGCCCTGGAACTACTTCCACCATCAGCAGGCTTTTCCAGCCTTAGCTCCTAGACCCGTTCCTGCGGCCATCCCTCCACTTATGGACCCCCGCATCCGCGTCAACGCGCCTCCAGGCATTCCTGTGCCTCTAAACAAAGCCGCTCCGGCCGCGTCAGCTCCGCCCGCAGCCACCCGGGTGGTCGGTCAGAACCCGATGGACGCGTTTAATGTCATATCTAGTACATTCACGGCCTTCCTTACCCCTCGTGCCAGGAAAATGGCAAGTGAAATTGTTGCCGCCAGAAATGCCGGCAACATTTTCATGATTCAGAATATCTACAATGCGTACCCGGACATTACGCAAGCCCTGATGTCCTTTAACAACCAACCCAACCCTAATCATGGATAAAGGAATCCTCGCGCGAACCAAACCCCGATCCCTAAAGTTAGGTTATTTCAATGCCAATGGCATCCTGCGACAACGCGCTGAAATCAGCGAGTTCCTCCGCGACCACCTCATCGACATCCTCCTTGTTCAGGAAACGTTCCTTAAACCGAGTTACCGAAATCCGTCAATTGCAAACTATCGTACAGTTCGCAATGACAGGACGCGTTGCCATGAGGGCGGTACCCTTATCTATTACAAAAAGGAGCTATACTGCATTCCCATAGACCCTCCCACACTCTCACGATTAGAAGTGTCTTGCTGTCGGCTTGGCATGACAGGTCATCAACCGATCACCATAGTTTCGGCCTACCTCCCGCCCATTAATACTTCGGAGAACTTCCTCCTCCTTGAAGATCTTTCTGTACTGTTTAGCCTGAGTGACTCCGTTATCATAGCGGGTGATCTCAACGCAAAACATCCCTCCTGGAATAGCACCAGGACCTCTTCCAGAGGGAGACACTTGTTCAACCTCTCCTCCTCTCAGAATTTCGATGTCGTCGCGCCGATGACTCCCACTCATTTTCCCCCCGATCCCAATCACACCGCCGATGTTCTCGACGTGGCGCTCCTACAGAACGTCAACCTACGGTTGGACTCTATAGAAGTGGTACAAGAGCTCGCTTCCGATCACCGTCCAGTAGTCATGAAACTGGTCCCCCGCATAGGTCTGCCCGATTCCGGCAACTTCCAGCGACGGATGACCGTCGCTGGAAGTTGCCGGACGATGTACGCGAACTGTTGAATGAGAAGAACGCGGCTGTCCGTGCCTACAGCAACTTCCCCTGCGACGCGAACAAAGCCCATATGCGTTACTTACAGCGTACTGTAAGAACACGCATAGAGGAGCTGCGTACCGCCGGCTGGGACAAGATGTTGAGCGAACTAGAGCCCACCCACCTAGCCTTCTGGCAACTCCAGAGGAAGCTCAGATCCGGAGAAATAGTCTCCATGCCCCCCCTGATCCGTCCCGACAAGACCATCGCCTTCGATGATGTCGACAAGGCTGAGCTTCTAGCCGACACTCTAGAAGTCCAATGCTCGCCTAGCTCTCAACCAGTAGACCAAGCTCACCTCACTGAGGTCGACGCTGAAGTCGAACATAGAGCCTCCCTCCCTCCCGTCGAAGACCCAGAGTATCCACTGCCCCCAGTCACGCCCGACGAAGTGCACGACCTCATCAAAGGTCTTAAGGCTCGTAAAGCCCCCGGCTCAGATGGAATCACCAATAGGGTATTCCAACTTTTCCCTGCCCACCTGATAATGCTACTGACCACCATCTTCAATGGTGCTCTGAGCAACAACATCTTCCCGCAGGCATTCAAAGAAGCCACCGTCATCGGTATCCCGAAGCTCGGCAAGCCAAAGTCAGAGCCTAGTAGTTACCGCCCCATCAGTCTGCTCAATGTCCTCGGCAAAATCTATGAGAGGCTTATTTATAAGCGCCTCAGAGACTACGCCGAGACAAAGGGCCTCATTCCCAACGAACAGTTTGGTTTTAGAACCCAACACTCGTGCGTACAACAGGTCCACCGTATAGTCGAACACATCAACTTCGGTTTCCAACGAGGTCTGATGACCGGTGCTGTTTTCTTCGACATAGCGAAAGCGTTCGACAAAGTCTGGCACAACGGCTTATTATATAAGCTGTACCAACTCGGTGTGCCAGATCGTCTCGTGCTCATCTTACGGGACTTTTTGTCGAACCGCACCTTCCGTTATCGCATCGAAGGAGCGCTATCCTCCCCCTACCCTATTCGCGCAGGAGTCCCTCAGGGCTCTGTGATCTCTCCTCTAGCTTTCACGCTATTCACCAGCGACATGCCAAAGTGCAGCAAGGCGCAGTTGGCCCTGTTCGCAGACGACACGGCCATCTACTACACCGGCCGTGATGAAAATTCGATAGCTCGCATTCTCCAAACCCAAGTGAACAAGCTTGGCGCTTGGTTTAGAAAATGGCGAATCGAAGTCAATCCCGACAAAAGTCAAGCGGTTCTTTTCTCAAAGCCGCGTCGCAACCCCTCACCCCCTCGACCGATCACCATGTTCGGCAAGCCGATCCCTTGGGAGAAGCGAGCCAAATACCTGGGTGTCGTACTAGACGAACACCTCTCTTTTTCAGAGCACATTAAGGCGGCTCGTTCGCGCGCCGCCTTCGCTCTAGGTAGACTTCACTTTGTCCTCAATGCACGTAGCAAATTGTCACTGAAGTGCAAAATGCGTATCTACACAGCGTGCATCCGCCCGATCATGACCTATGCCAGTGCAGTCTTCGCACACGCCAAGCCCGTTCGCTTCAACAGAATGCAGACCCTCCAGAACAAGTTCCTCCGTAGGATAACAGGCTCCCCCTGGTACGTTCGTAACGAAATCCTCCACGTAGACCTCAGGATTCCCACTATCCGTCAGTTCATGAAACGCGTTTCAAAGCGTTTCTTCGAGACCGCCGCGAATCACCGCAACCCTCTGGTTGTGAAAGCCGCTAGTTATATTCCCTCCTCCATTAGTCATGTCCGCCGTCCCAAGCATGTCTTCACCGATCCCGATGACCACATAACTCTCATTCAGGAGAGCAGTAGGGCCACCAGTACAGTGCACAAACACAGACCGACATTCCGACCTCGCCGCCGAGGTTCCTCGCGAAGATCCCGACGTAATTGTCCCCCCCGACCCTTGCTCGACGAAGTGCCAGCCCGCGCCGTAGCTGAGCCTGTAGCTTTAAATTCCCCGATTAATAATAATCAACTAAACTTGATCCAGCCTGTCCCATCTTGCTGTCCTCCCGTCAGCGACGCCCTAAGCCGAGGTCCGTACCCCACAGGGGGTGCCCTTAGCGAGCGTTCGCTTAATAATATAAGTAGTTTTACGCCCCTGGCTGGAGGCTTTGAGTCCGCTTAAGGCAGCCACAGGATAGTCCGGTTAAGTAGTCACGACCTCTCAAGGTCAACTACGAGATGCCATACACAAAAAAAAAAAAAAAAATGAGATCAGTCTTCTCAGTCCAACGCTTGGCGCCTACTGCTACCAGCTTATATTGATTAACTAAAATGTTTGCAATGCCATAAACTGGCCAGGTCACGCGCATGATGCGTGTCTAACAAAAGCGACGGATATATGTATTTGTATTGTGTAGTGCGATGCAAATACGCGACGATACGTCAGTGTGTGTCGTGCAAAACTGCGATCTTTGTGGTGTGTGTCGTTGAAACACATACAGTCAGTCGTACCGCCATTTCACAGCAATATGATCAAACATGGCAATCATTAATACTTCAATACCCCAAGAAAGTGTTTTAGGATACCTTATTTATAATATACCTAGATGACTTGCCAAAAAATATATGTTCGTCGTGTACTCGTATCTTGTTCGCTGACGATTATTCTTTATTATTTAAAACGTCCGCGAATGTTGAAAAACTTTAATGGAAACTAATCAATGGTTAAAAGAACATAAGTCAGAAATAAACTTATCTTAAAATAAAATATGCCAATTCAGCACTCACCAAAGAACCCCAATAAACCTAAATATATTACCGCAACAAATAAAATTAGAAGAAATAAAAGAATTATACTTTTAGGCCTAACATTAGACTCAAACCTTAACTGGAAGGACCACAAAGAAATTGAAAGAGCAAAATTGTCCCAATTTTGTATGCGCTCAGCATACTAAAATGAAACACTGACTATAAAACCACCTTATCTGCGTACGCCCACTCCTGGGCTAAATTATGGTATCATACTGTGGGGAGAAAGTACTGACTTTTTGGACCTTTTCATTCAGAAAAAGCAATGACCAACGAGAGGGTTGTAGGCCACACTTTATTGAACTACAAATTCTCACACTGCCAGCAATTTATATACTGCAAAGATGTATATTCGTTAGGAAAAATAGGCATCTCTTCAAATCTAATAACGAGCTGAATGAAAACTATGACCGACGGAACAAAAACAGACTAATACTACCGATCTCAAACTTATAAGTTATAGGGAAAAGCCCATATTCAAAACTAGGAAATGTATTTAATAATGTCTCGGAAAGTTAAAATCTCCATTTTTTTACTGATTGTTTTATTTATTTATTGTTAATGACTGATTCTTTTGAATAAAAACTTATTAAATTATTGATTAATGTTTAGTATGTATAATGTTATGAACAATGAAATGTAATAATTTGAATCAGATTTATATAAGAAATAAAGAAAGTAAATAAGTTTATTTTCAACAGAAACACGTGCATACGAAATGAAAATTAATTTGATTATGTAATTTAATAAAATAATTTGAATATGTTATGAATGAAACAAATGCAGTGCCCTTACAGGGTGCATGTACTAATACCTGTGTTATGAAAATTTAATGCATGCCTATTTACCAGTGTTATACATGTTAGCAAATAAATATATAAAAATCGCACACAACTTGTTGTTTCATTTATTACCCGACTACGGCGAAGCAAAAGGAGGATTGAAAGGTGATTTTTTTTGACCGGAATGTATGTATGTATACATGTATGTACCAGGCCACTCAGAAAGGATTGCGAAAAAAAGTTTTTATGAATGAGAGACTGGCCAGAAAATTAAATAATTTGTAAGTAAAAATAGGTTCCAATTTCAAAATTTCCCTTCACATTGTTTGCGAGCTAATTTAAATCATCGTGTCTCATTTAAAAAAGTATCAGCACCAGGAACATTTTCGCGCATTTCTTTTGCGATTTCAAGTGTCGCCTGAAACCGGACGAATCGTAAGATAGACTTCAAATGGCATTCATGGATGAAAACCCTTCTAAGGCAACCGTGTATTGTTGGTATAACGAATTAAACGGCGGTCGACTAACGATGGGGGATAAAAACGAGCTAGCAGTGAAAATTTTAATCCAAGGCCAGAGGCGAGTTATGTATCAAAAGATTTAGCACATATTGCAGGTTGGATCGGGAAGCCTTCACGAAATTCTACACTTGTATCTTCGCGTGAGGAGATTACTTTCACGATGGGTGCCGCAGAACCTCATCGATGCTCAGTTGCAGGGCTGGGTGGAATAGGCTCGTCTGGGCGTGTTACCTAACCACACCGACGTGTTTGGGTGTTTCAAAACGAATCAACGCCTACCTACGTGAAGTAATTTAAAAGTGGAGGGAAGATTTTGATCGCGACCTTTTTATTTTGAATGGGTACTTGGTGTAAATTCCTTTACGGAACCAATGAAGCGTCAACGCTGAATGGTATGCTACCAAATGCTTGGCAAAAGTTTTCTCTGTTGTGAGCAACAAGTGAAACCAAACACAGGGCTCCGCGGGCTATTGCTCCACCACGACAACGCGCATTCACACACCGTGCTCAAAACGAGGGACTTCCTGGACAGCACGCCGGTCAAACTCCTGGGTCACCCCCTCCTTACAGCCCTGACCTCGCACCGTGTGACTTCTTGTATTCCCGAAAATTAAAAATCTGCTCAAAGGGATACAATTTTCGTCGCCGGAAGATGCACTGTCAGCGTTCGAGCAGGCTGTAAACGAGGTGTCTACGGCGGACTGGAAAAAGTATTTCGAAAACTGGTTCAGACGCATGAAAGTTTGTATTGAGGCTAGTGGAGAGTACTTTGAAAAGATTAAAAAGAAAATACCTACAGAACATTTAATTTTATTTTCGCAAAACTATCTGAGTGTCCCACGTATGTGGGTATGTAATACATACTATGTATGTATGTATGTTCATCTATTCAAACATAACTTCTAAACTACTTGACTAATTTGACAAATATATAGGTATTGTTGGAAGCGTCTTGATCATCCGCTGGTTAAAGGCTATATGACGTCACATTAAATATGGCACCCAAGAGGACGTTAATAATTAACAAAAAAAAAAAAAAAACTATTCTCCGTTCGACGTATACTATAGATTTCAAGAGACCGGTGGCTATATTCGACGAGTAGGATCGGACCGTCTCACGTCGGCACACATACACACATCAAAGCGTGATGACCGGTTTCTTGTGAAAAGGTCTTTGAAGAATCGGCAGCTGAACGCGTTTTGAACTGGGACACCAGCTGTCAGTGAATGTCGACGGACAGTTAGAAGCAGATTGGCTGAAGCAGGATAGGACCAGCAAATGGTCTCACCGACAAGCCCGACTACAATTTGCCAGGGAACATTTTAATTGGACGTATGAACAGTGGCGTGCTGTTATGTTCTCTGATGAATGCAGGATGACTCTCCTGCATGGTCATGATGGACGCATTAGAGTCTACAGAAGGTCATTAGAGTGGTTTCGCAATGCTACATATGAGAACGTGTTGCTTTTGGAGGTGGATCGTGTATGTTTTCGGGTGGCATTATGCTAGATACTAAAATGACTATTGTTTACGTCACTAGGACCAATACCGGTCCGAGATCCAGAGAACTGACAGCTGTATGATACGTCGAAGAAGTACATGTCATGGTGGTGTGGACATGTGAGTATAGAGGAGAATTTCTCCTTAAGCACGACAACGCCAGACCACATGTCGCCAGAACAGTTATACACATATAACAGGTTACGAAATATCTTCGAATCACCGCGTTGGAGTTGCTCGTAGTCTCACGACTGAGATTGAACATGTCTGGGATGAGCTTAAAAGTAAAATTTGGGTACGATGCCTACTACGCGTCACATAGAGCTTCAACTTGCCATTGAAGAGAAGTGGAACGCTATACCTCAAGATTTCGTTGTAAAATTAATACGGTCCATGAAAAACCGAAGAGCTATAGTTAGGGCTAGAGGAGGGAAAACACTCTATTTATAAACATTTTGAACAATAATTTTAGGTTTGAATTTGATCGATAATTTTTAACTGGCGATATGTGGGTGTACTATAGTTACAACTCTGCCTAATCCTTCTGGCATTACAGGCGTGATGTTACGATTTTGATTCTCATAATACTGTAAAAGCAAAATTTGATAATTTAACATGTACGTTGGATTTTGTGCCCTAAAACCTCTTATGGAAATTAATTATTCTGTTTTTAGATACCATTAGAAAGGTACTGAAATAAACTTTCAATTAGAATTTTTATTATATTTAATCAATATTCATGAAAAAGCATCCTTAATTGATGAAAAAAGTCGTGATGTGCGATTTTATTGTTCTGAAAGCAGCTACGAGTAACAAGATAAGAAGTCGGCCGAGCTTCCATAGTCATCGCCCCAACGGTTTGGGTCGGAAAGTTTTACAAAGTTTATTATTATTATTTTAAACTGCCAGAAGTCACCAATCTATCACAAAGATTTATATGGATGTAAAAATATAAAACATTCACACATTCAGAAGCCAATCATCTGTCAATTCGATGGAAATTTTATTTTATTACCGTTACACTTGTTTGATGGAAATAAAACCGTCAGAAATATATAAAAAACGATATTATGAAGACATGTGTATAAATTGAATTCAATGTTTTATTGCATGCCTACAATATGTATTCAGTGGGGCTACTGAATGAAAAATGTAATTTCAATCATGAATTTCGTAAAATATGAAATTTTATTCATATTATTTCTTTTTTTACAGCAATCTTAATAATTTTTTGTGTACAGAAAACATGAGCTATAACGATAATGATCATTCAATTTATGTTCGTGTTTCCGTTGTCAGACCATAAATTAATGTACTAAGTTTACTCACGATGTTTGTAAAATTCGCTTTTGTATCTATGTGACCGCGTTGCTCTTCTATTAGATAGACGATCAACACAACCAGTTTGATGTGGTTTTTACAACCAATTATAGAGTTTGTTCCAATATGTTTATAACTTATAAGTATAACTCATCATAACATCACACCAGTATTTCGCGACTGTTTAAACAGAGGTCTAAATAAAGAACACTCACATTTCGCCTGTCCCATTTAATATAACATGAGTTGATTTGTTTTAGAAAATAAAGAAAAGTGAGTTTAAAGTTTTTTTAAACAAGGCGAAAATGACGTTGCCAAACCGCTAAATATCCAGTAGTACTTTTAAAAGAAAATATTTAATAAAGAGACAAAACCTAATATCGATGGAAATTTTTGTAACAACGAAAAATAATGAAACTGAAAATTTGCACTAAAATACAATCGCGCCTCGCCGTTTTATAATAACGACTATTTAAGAATCTTTTCACAAAGACCGACTCAATATTACTTTGACAAGTGTCTGTTCTAAATCAAATTAAGTCCCGTGTTTGAAAATCGAACCTATCTCGAAAAGCGTAATGTTAATTCATGATGAAGATTCAGAAAGAGAATTAAGAAATAAGTGTGTGTGTGTGTTTTTTTTTTCTATCCATGAAATCCGTGAAAAACTAGGGTTTATTTGCCGTGTGCGGCACCGACATCAGTGATGTATGGATCACTATGGAAGCTTTGTCTGACCTGGGAATCGAACACAACACCTCAGGCTCAGCTTGTCAAAATCAAAATATTTTATTTCACATAAACCTACATGGGCACTTATGAAACGTCAGATTATAGGTGCACGGTTCCAATTGGTCGTTTCCTATGGAGAAAGCCGGCAAGAAACTCCATGGTTGTTACTCTTTTAAAAATATTTGTGTTTTACAATGTTTTAAAATTACAGTGTTAATAGGTATGGTTGGACAGTGTAGGCCTGTCATATATACAACAAGTCCCGAAATTAACGCACACTACCAAACACCCTAATTAGAATATCAAGTCATCACCATACATACACTGACAATTATGTATAAAACATTGTTAATTAATTAAATTAGATATACTGATTGTTGGAGAAAATTGCGGTTACATAACATATCTACACGGACCCAGTCGCTCACGTATAAGGGTCTAACGTGCACCTACTCACTCTATCCTCTCTCTCTCTCCTTGCCAAATTTTATCGAAATCCTTTCCGTGGTTTAGGCGTGAAAAGGTAACATCACACATACAGACAGATAACATACAAGGTAACATACAGACAGAGACGATTGATGTCGTGGCTTTGTACTTAAGCTAGTTGTTCGGTAAAGTCTGCTTACGCGATGCAGGATTTTGCGTGACGTCAGTATGTTGCGGTGTAGATGCCGCCAAATTCTTTGTCACCATAGCCAATACAAGGCTTCTGCCAACAAACTTAGTCGTCACAAACAGAAAGCAGTACCTACAGGACACACTAGAACTTACTTCTGGAACCAATTACTAATGCTTGCTAAAACCAATATAAACAAAATCAGTAACGTCTCCGTTTACCAGAAACGTTGGTGCTGTGTTCAAAAAAGGAAGTGGATACCCATTTTTGGACTTTTTTCCTTTATTTTTTTTGCGTTGAATGATTTTTTTGAGCTCCAAGGGAACGGTCCCTCCAAGAGACGTATTTGATATTAATTTCAACTTTAAACCTCCACGTGTTTCTGATAAAAAAGGTCTTGACAGTCTGAAAACCAAGCGATCCAATAAGGGTTCCGTTTTTTCTTTATGAGGTGCGGAACCTTAAAAACAGAAGGAGTCCGATATACCCTTAACCCTTTCCCATGAGGATTACAACGCAAAAAGGGTTTGTTTAGTTCATGCATGATAGATTTTTTAATCAATCACTCAGTTTATCGCAATGTACGATTATCATTAAAATGTATGTCTTTTATTATTATATTCATTTATTTCCGATTTTAAAAACAACCATACAATTGATTAGTAACACAGAAATGCATAAGATAACTAATATTAGTAACAACATGACTACACTTTAAAACTACAAACTAAATACAAAAAATAACATAATTAGATAATTCGATATATATTCGATTCCCGTGCACGTGTTTATTTGACTGCGTGCAGTCGAACCCAGCGTTCGAACATCAGATAACCCCACTGGTCCGACAATAAATAAATAAATAAGAATGTTATTGGTACTAGCGCGCATGCGTGTTAGGACCGAGGTGCAACGCTTTCGCATGACTGGAGCGAAGCTATGTGGGCCACGGCAAACATGCCAGAGGCACTGCAATACCGCCGCAGACCCATCAGCATCCTGAACGCATTGTTGTACTGCACTCTCAGGTCATCGTATGCCCTCTGCAAATAGTCAACCCACAGGCTGCACGTGTAAAAGGACTGACAGTATGCTCTGAACAACGTTACTTTTACTTTTTAAGTACACCATGCAAACCTGCGAGCTAAGCTGCACTTTAAATGATTTAGTTCTAAGGTTGAGTGCTCCGTCTCGTCGGTCTAACACACAATTATTCGATGTACCGCATAGTAGTACAAACTACGCTCAAAATTCTGTGATTGATAGGTTATTATGAAACTTTAACAATAAATTCTCTCATTTTTACATAATTAACTCCAAGAAATTCAGAAAACTCTTAGTAACTTCTGTGTGCGACGAATTGACTAACAGTTCTAAATAGTATTGAATAATTTATCCATACACCATTACAACTCAATACCACACACACACACTCCTACACACTCACCCACACTGCACACGTAGTTATGTTTGGAGGGTGCTAACCTGTCATCCTGTTTGTTTCTGTGCATATAATAAGTGTAGGTACTAAATTGTAAATCCGTAATTGGCTGTAAGATTAGTTTATTAATTTTTATCGAAATTGTTAAAGGGATGCGGGTTTTGTGAATAAATAAATAAAAATAAAATAAAGATATTACATCGTACCGACAATGAATGTCTCTACTCAATGTCAGTAATATCCTTTTAGTCATCGGTGACCCAGTGCCCCAAGTACTTAAATTTAGTAACTCTTTTTGAAGAGGTACCGCCCAAGAAAACTTCTGGTACGCTTTCATAGTATTTAGTCCCTGCCTTCAAAACCATTAGTTCAGATTTCACTGAGTTGTACCTGAGGCCATGAAGCCTCCGCATAAGATTCACACATTTCTAAAGCTTTCTCAGTGCACATACCGAAGGGCTCGGCAGCACCATATCATCAGCGTAGCTTTTGCATAGGTTATTGGCTCTAGATTTTGCATTTATATTATACATTCTGATAAGGACATGAATATTTTCCATAAAAATGTAAAGCTTTCTACGGATTGCACTCTAACGTCGACTTCTATGCATAGGAATTATAGAATAATAAGCAATTCTGTTTCAATTTTCATGTCAATATTTTTTAAGGGTCAACGGACATTTTAGGGTTCCGTGCGTCATAATGAAAAAACGGAACTTATAAAGGACCCTGTATGTCTGTCTGTCCGTCTCTCATAGCCAATTTATTCATTTGAAATTTGGTCTGTGACCCAAACACGGACGTTCAACGTAAATTAATTAATTTTGATTATGGGGACTCACTTTTGGGAAGCAAACTAGAAAATTAAAAACAAAACCGTTTACCGCGTGATATATCAAATTAAAAGGGCTTGTGCAAAAATATAATTTTAGACCATTACAGAGTCTTAAATATACTTCGGATAATTTTAAAATAAACAGCTTTTAGGTTATTTAAGAAAATATATGAATTCCACACCGTCCTAGCTTCGCCCTGGACAATGCTAGAGAGCTCAAATTCTAAAGATTAAATGTAGTTAGCAGAATTATAAAACACAGTAAGCTTCATTTGTCTAGCTTTTTTAATACCTAAAATAAGTAGATTTCTTCACTGACTGACTAACTCATCAAAACTTCTTGGGCACATCCCGAATTCCTAGCTGTATGCAGGCTAGGATTTGCACACGAACAGCAAAAAAATAAGAGAGCAACTTTCACCCTTCAACTCTCTTAAAGGGGGCTTGTTGGCATATAAAATAAAACCTCTAGGGTTTTCCCGACGTCCTAGAAAGGTGAAATTTGGGATGTAAACTAGGATTCACACAAAAACAACAAAAAAGTTCAACAACAGATATCTGAAAAACTTTCAGCCTCCCCTTTGTTGGGGGGAAGGTCAGGTATATCAAATAAAACCTCTGGGGTACTTCCCGAGGTTCTACAAAGCTGAAATTTGGTATTCAGGCTAGGCTTTGCACACCAACAATAAAATGAGAATGAAGAAATCTATAACTTTTAACCTCCAACCCTCGAAATAGGGTACAGTGCAAGTCTGTACTTTACATGAAATGTTTTTGGTGGGTAACATATTCATAGTACGGGACCACCTCCACGCGAGTATAAATCGCACTTGTCCGGGTTTTATAAAGTACTAGCTAATGCATCCGATGCAATGCCTCTTTCGTTGTTTCATTTCTTACCTATTTCACCACCACCTATTTCGGCGCGCACACAACGACTTGCCAAAGTTTCATCACAGAACGAGTAATTTTCAAGTTTTTTCGAGACTTACGCACGGCAATTGATTTTTATATATCTACTTAAATAGATAGATAAAAGTGGCATTTGTTTAAAATACCTGCTACCTCTTTGTTTAAAATACCTGCAAAACATAATATTTTTAGCTTATCATGAAAGGTAATTAAGGTATTAGGGTTGTGGTGAAATTTATAACACAAATCTTGGGATATCTACAGTCTTTAGCGAGATCATTGATTAATTTTGATGTCCCTGTGTTATCTAACCACTGGTAAGATTGAGAAAATGTCTGTGTTACGTACCGTTCTCTTTAAGGTGGGTTTGACCTACTGCATTAAATCTTAGGGATTTTTAAGATAGTTTATTTTCACCCCACTTCGAGTAATTAAGCTTTTATGTGTGTTTAATGAATAAGGGTTTGATTTGATTAAGTGTTCGGCATTCTCATTGTTCATTCGCTGAGCAATCCGATTGGTCTACGCATGAGCACAGTTTAAAAAGTCTTGATCAAGTCCCAAACTTTCGACAAAGAGGAACAATTACAGATTCGCAACAATTTCAATGATTGTTATTACGCAATTATTGTTCAGTTAGACAAATTGAAAGAAGAGGACAATGACCGTAAACGAAGAATCTCGTCTAGTACGTCGAAAAATAATTCAGTGGTACTCCATTTAATCCTAATAATACTGGGTGTGCAAGTAGATTACCTTTTCTTCCAATGCCTACCTTCTCCGGGGAGACTACGGATTGGTCCCCATTTCACGATTTGTTTCGTTCATTGGTACACGGCCAAAATACTTACACGGTGACAGGGAAGTTTCGTTATCTGTTGTTATCATTAAAAAATTAACCATATAACCTTATTAGGTATATACCAATTACTCACGACAATTATAGTGTTGCGTGGGATATTTTGGTTTCTCGGTATAACAACAAACGGAAACGAAACACGAAAGAGAAAATAATTCAGCCAATAATTTGGTATCAAATGTTGACATTCATCATAATAATTTAAATTAGAAATTCAGACAATAGAGGCAACCTCTGGCAATAATGTACAGAATTGCAATAATAATAAATCTAACAAAAGCTTAAAATCAGTTAATAGTATCAACCTGGTGCATCAAAATATTCAAGGATTTATGAACAAAGATTTAGAAGTAGAATTATTTATGAATTATAATAGTATTGATGTTCTGTGTGTAACAGAACATTGGCTTAAAAACCACCAGTTATTGTTCAATTTTAATAATCACCAGGTTGGTAGTTCGTTCAGCAGAGTAAACTCTATACATGGGGGCTCATTAATTTTAGTCAGTAACCAGCTTAAATTTAAAGAGCATAAGGATATTGTGAGCCTATCTGTTGAGCGGACTGTTGAAATAGCTTGTATAGAATTGGAGCAGTTTATTGTATTGAGTGTGTACAGGCCCCCTTCAGGATTGTATGACTGCTTCCAAAAGGTAATGGATGAAGTATTACACAAGATTTGTAACTCAAACAAATCCATTATAATTTGCGGTGATTTTAATGTTAATTTATTGGAAAACTCAGGTTCTTGTAGCAAAATAATAAGTTTGTTTCAGTCCTACAATCTTGTAAATCTATTTTTGGAGCCAACAAGAATTACCCCTAAAAGTGCCACATGCCTAGATAATATTTATACAGATATTGTACCAACCCACAAAGAAATGATTAATTTACTAGATTCTGATCATTGCGGACAAAGGATTACTATTCAAAACCAAAACAACAAAATAACTAGAAAGGATATAACTGTCAACCCCAAAACTACAAGCCGCTTAGAGGCTTTTAAATTTAAACTAATTAATAAATTACCAGTTTTTTATTCTCCTGTTCATGCTGATCCTAATCATCTGTATGATGAGTTCTTTAATATTTACTGTAAACAATTTAATTCTATCTTTATTCCCAAGACTATCTCGGTTAATAGTAATGCATCTTTCAGTGATTGGGCTACCATTGGTATTCATAAAAGTAGAACACGGCTTTATGAGCTGTATAATGAAAGGACTTATGTTAACACTGCTGAATTTAATTTATATGTTAGAAATTATTCAAAACTGTTTAAAAAAGTTTGTGTTATGGCCAAGTCGCGTTATTTGGGTTCGAAGATTAAAAGAAGTAGTAACGTAATTAAAACGACTTGGAAAATTATTAATAGTGAAACGGGAAGGTCTAGTAACAGCCTGTCTATTAATGACAACATAATAAAATCAGACTCACAAGTTGCCGCGGCCTTTGAAAAACTCTTTTCAGATGTTCCCGTTTCAACTACTAAATCCCTTAACTCATCACTGTTCTGTTATGAGTTAAGGGACTACTAACTACTTCTGTTGCTGTCTTTGCTAAAGGAAAATGTAAATTTTTGCGATTCGGAATTTCATTTTGGACATATTACATGTAGGGATATAATTAAAGTTTTTCACACATTAAATGTAAAAAAGACTGCAGATCTGTGGGGTAATTCTGTAGAAGTTGCTAAGTCTATTATAGACATTGTAGCACCTACTCTAGTTCTTATCTTTAATAATTGTATTGACTGTGGGGAGTTTCCTGACCTTATGAAAAAAAGTAAAAAATACCTTTGTTTAAATCAGGTAGTTCATCAGACCCCACAAATTATAGACCTATTTCAGTACTACCTACATTTAGTAAAATTTTTGAGAAATTCATTTTAGACCAACTGCAAAGATTTTTTAACAGACACAAATTATTACATAGCAAACAGTGTGGTTTTACAAGGGGTCGTTCAACTACCGATGCCGGTGTTGAACTTTTAGGACATATTTATAATGCTTGGGAAGATAAATGCGATGCCTTGGGTATCTTTTGTGATTTGTCCAAGGCATTCGATTGCGTTCTTCATGAAACGTTAATCAGGAAACTCCGTCACTACGGGATCCGAAACACCGCTCTGGATCTTCTTACTTCATACTTGAGTAAAAGGATTCAGAGCGTTGACGTTAATGGAGAAAGATCTCCCGGATCTATCTTAACAATGGGAGTTCCACAGGGCTCAATTCTTGGTCCTTTCTTGTTTCTTATTTATATTAATGATTTGCCTTACCTCATAAAGGATAATCATGATATAGTGTTGTTTGCGGATGATACTTCACTTTTGTTTAAACTTAAACGTCAGCAGCTGGTTACTGACGATGTAAATAACGCGGTCTCAAAAATAGTTCACTGGTTCAATGTTAATAATTTACTTCTTAATGAAAAGAAGACTAAATGCATTAAGTTTACGCTACCTCACGTTAGGCAGGTGAAAACGAATGTGTTGATAAAGGGCGAAGAATTGAAACTTGAAGACAGCACAGTATTCTTGGGCTTAACTTTGGATGCTAAGCTTCAGTGGGGACCACATATTGATAAATTGTCAAAATAGCTAAGCTCCGCAGCATACGCTGTTAGAAAAATTCGAAATTTAACTGATTTAGAGACAGCCCGTTTAGTATACTTTAGTTATTTTCATAGTGTGATGTCGTACGGTATTCTTTTGTGGGGAAATGCTGCCGACATTCAGACTATATTTATTTTGCAGAAAAGAGCTGTTAGATCAATTTATAAATTAAGTCCGCGACACTCTCTCAGAGAGAAGTTTAAGGAAATTAATGAAATGACTGTGCCTTCTCAGTATATTTATGAAAATCTTGTATATGCCCACAAAAACATAAAATTGTTTAAAAAATACAGTGATATCCATAATATAAATACTAGGAACAAACACAAATTTGTTGTACCTACAACAAGGCTCAAGAAAATAGGTGGCTCGTTCAGATGTCAATGTATACGCTTTTATAATAAACTTCCAAGCCACATTCAAGAACTAAGCCTTATTAAATTCAAATCATTTATTAAACGTAAGTTGTGCCAGAAAGCTTTTATACAGTCAAAGACTATACTGAGAACAAAAAGGCTTGGGACTGACCTACTCCAATTTTTGCATACTGTTTTTTTTTGTTTTGTACCTAACTTTTGTTTTATTTCATATACACTTTGACATTCATGATTATTAAATACACAATGACATGAATATTTACTTTGTATAATATTATTTTATTATTTTAATTTCGTGTGAGGACTTAGTGGGTAATATTTTTATATATTTTGTCTATCTCAGTTATTCCTTTAATTTTTATATCTGGCAGTTTGAGTACTTAAAGCGGCCTACCCAAATATCCTTTCTTTGGTATTGTTCGTCGAATCGTTGAGCTCCTTATGTTTTGAGTTGAGCTGCACGATTAATGACAAATGCGTGCACTGACTGGACAGGCCCACTCAAATCTGTATGGTTCTTTCCTCAAAAGACCATTTCAGACACCTACCTACATCGTCCTCATATGATCTGTAAAATAAACAATGACATGAATACTTACCTAGGTATTATTTTATTGTTATTATTGTGAATGTTAAGACTATGTGGGTATTTTTTTTTTACTTTATTTTTTTTATTTTTTATTATCTCAGTTAGTTTTAATCGTAATCTTGGTCTGGCGGTTTGAGTAATTATGCGGCCTACCCAATGTCCTTTCTTTGGTATTGTTCGTCGAATCGTTGAACTCCTTATGTTTTGAGTTGAGCTGTACGATTACTGACAAATGCGTGCACTGACTGGACAGGCCCACTCAATCTGTGTGGTTCTTTCCTCAAAAGACCATTTCAGACATCAATCCACATGGTCTTAACATGATCTGACCAAGATTATGTCTGGACTTTAAAAGAGACTGTGACCTCTGAGTTTGTTTCGGCTTTTCTTCTCAGAGTAGTCAGATAGGAAACGCCGACCTCATCTAGTTTAAAAAAAAATGTTTGACGTGTAAAAACAAACAAAGTGTTTGTACAAACCCACTTACAGAAATAAAAATCAGTTATCATTATCATTTAGAAACATCTCGAAAATGTATTAGAAATTGAACCTAGTACCGAGAAAATGACTCAAAGTTTAAGAAATTTACTCAATGTTTATCAATAAAACATCAAGGCGTTGCAGGCGATGCAGTTTCCGATAGATCAATGGAGTTTCATACTAACGACGATTTTACTTTGTAAAATTTCGTCTAGTATCTGAAAACGACTCAAATGACTAAATTTTTTCGAAACAGTTACAATCTCTGTTACTACAGAAAGGATACTATACCGTTGAGGAATTTAAAGCTGACAAGTTGTGATTCGATTGACCCTAGAAAGATATGCGTGACTTAAATGTGAAATATAAAAGACTATAATATAAGACTTTAATAGAATGAATTTTGATAAAAAATTACTATTTAAATAAAACGTAAAAAATATTGATTAATGTTTAGTACCTAATGAAAGATATATTTTAATAATTAGAATCAGTAGTATATTAGAAAGAAAGAAAGTAAATAAGTTTATTTTCCACACACGCACATACAAAACGATAACTTAATATAACGATAACGATACACATATACCTACACAACACAACACAACTCTATGCAACACACAAACACACACACACACACACACCACACAACTCACGCACACACCCACACGTACAACACTCAAATAACACACTATTGAAATGGTTTTTTATTTGTTTTGTTTTAATTGTTTGTGTACAAAATCTTTATTTTCTCTCTATAGTACCTACATTGTGAACTTCCGAACGTCTGTTGCTTTTTTTTTTGTCTGATTGTTATTAACTTGAGAGCCCTGTCACCCATAACACAAGTTTAATCTTAGCTTGGGTGTCAGAGGTTTATCACTCTGTATAAACCTACAATTTAGATGACAAATTTATCTTGTTATAAACCAAGTGGTAAATGGTTAATTGTAATTCTGGAAATAAAGATTTATTATTATTATATGTAATTTAATGAAATAATTTGAATTTGTTAAGAAAAATTTGCAGTGTCCTTACAGGGTGCATGTACTACTGCAGACATGTACATGTACCTGTGTCATGAAATTTTAATGCATGCCTATATCGGGATAGGCCCTCATCAGCGATATTACACTTGCACTTTGTAAGTAGGCGTGGATTGTCGGGCGAAGAAAATAGAGATACTAGTTACAGCACAATCACTTTATTTCACTCACAATTTCTTATAAAATAATCACCATGAAATAACCTGAAGGCAGAGGTCCGACATATTAAATGAAAGTATGAAATAAGCAGTAACCAACTTATTTATTCCAACCGCTTGTTGATTAATTAAATAGATCGCTATAATAGCTCTAGGCGCTACAGCAGGCGCACCGGGCCGAGCCTGCCACAAGAATGCTCTCTTCGCTGCGCACTTGCTTACATTAAGTTGCTTGAGAAGTGGGGAGAGTGGGGAGGCGAACGTCCCGCTTTGCACAGCGATACTCGGCCCGCTGTACCTACCGCTAACGGTGACGCCGACACCTACATAACAGTGTTATACATGTTAGCAAATAAATAAATAAATAAAAGTCTAACAACCAAAATAATTTAAAAAATAATTGTTTTAGTCGTGATGCTCAGCATACGCTGACAAAATGTTCAAAACCCCTTAATTTATCTACCCGTGAAAGGTATTCTTTTATTCAAAACAAAAACGTTTGTTTCAATTGTTTATATGTCGGTCATAATTTAAAACAACGCATATGTCGGATTAAGCCCAGACATCAGAAGTAAGACTCAGGAATGACAATACATTTTCAATTAAACAATCAGTTAATAAGTATCATGAATCTAGATGTATAGAAATTGAATTAAATAACTAATAATCTTAGTGAGGGCGGTCACATAGGGCAGTACTGACTGTCAGGGACAGTGGTCCATGCACCCACCGCAATAAGGACAGTACTAATTTTCATTTTCATTTTGCCCGGATGACCCAGAGGTTTGGTTCGCACAAGTAGAGGCTCAGTTCGCGAACGCAAACATTACCAGCGACGCAACAAAATTCATCCACGTCATCGGCAACCTTGAGCACCAGTACTCCAAACAAGTAAGAGATATTTTTCTTGATCCGCCGGAGCACAACAAAGTCCCGGACATTGTGACCCCATGCCAAGTCGCCGCAGCATCGACTTCGGGCCCTAGCATGCACGAGATGGAGAACGAGATAGCCGAATTAAAGAAGGCTGTGAAGAACCTGACGATGCAGCTGAGTAGGAGACCTCGTTCGCAATCGTGATCGAACAACCAACAGCGTCATCGATCCAGACAGTGATCTGATCCAGCCACCACAAGCAACCGTTCTGCTTTTACCACTCCAAGTTCGGGGCCAACGCTCACAAATACGTTAAGCCATGCGATTTTGAGAACTCGGGAAACTCCAAAGGCAGTTGCTAATGGCGGCTGACGACTGCCTGACGTCTACCGGTCGCCTCTTCGTTACGGACCGAACAACAAAAACACAGTTTCTAGTGGACACTGGTAGTCATTTGAGTGTGTTTCCGCGGCATGTTCTACGTGAACAGCGTGTCAAGTCGAAATATCAGTTATCGGCCGCTAATGGGTCTTTATTTGATACTTACAGATATTTACTGCTGAATTTAAATTGAATTTGCGCCTAAACTTCCCATGCCGTTTTATTGTAGCTGATGTCACCAAGCCGATCATTAGCGCAGATTTTTTAAACTTTTACGATCTGCTTGTAGACATCAGAAATCGACGTTTGGTGGACAAAACCACCTCAATGTTTGTAACAGCTTCCGTTGCAAAGGCTTCAGCGACGTGTTCAGTGAAACCTTCACTGAACGCATTTCAGTTGGTGATTCGAAGTATCACTTGATACTTAATAAGTATCCCGAGATCACACGACCCACTGGCACACAAGAAAAAACCGCACATCAAACACTACACCACATATGCACCACACTTGGCCCGCCCATCTCTTATTCCCCTCGCAGGCTAGCTCCAGACAAACTGCAGATAGCTAAACAAGAATTTGAGATCATGCTTAGCAATGGCACTGCTCGACCATCTGAGAGCCCTTGGTCTTCACCCCTTCATTTAGCGCCGACCTGGCAACCTTGTAGTGACTACAGACTGCTCAACGCAAGGACTATACCTGACAGGTATCCTATTAAACATGTCCACGACCTCACCCACAGCATTGCTGGTTGCAAAGTCTTCTCAACTATTGATTTGATGCAGGCCTATAACCAAACTCCAGTCAGCGAAGACGACATTCAGAAGACGGCAATAACAACTCCGTTTGGCCTGTACGAGTTTCCTTTTATAACCTTTGGTTTAAGGAACGCAGGTCAAAAAATTCAGAGATTCGTCGATGAAATGACGCGAGGACTCGACTACTGCTACTGTTTTCTCGATGATTTCCTTATCTTCTCGAAAGACCAGGAGCAGCACGAAGACCACCTGCATCAACTCTTCACCAGGATGCAGAAATATGGCATCGTCATCAACACTTCGAAGTGTGTATTCGGAGCAGACGAAATCACATTTTTAGGTTAACGCATCTCTGCAGCCGGAACCAGACCCTTGGAATCCAAGGTGGAAGCTATCTACACCTAACCTACACCTAAAACTGTGTTCCCTACACCTAAAGCTTTCCTACAACTAAAACTGTCAGGGAGCTCAGGCGTTTTTTAGGGATGTTGAACTTTTACAAGCTCAGTAAAAGGTCAACATCCCATGGATATAACGGGCGAGGCACTCACCGACTTTAATATATGCAAAGAAAGATTCTGCAACGCTGTATTGCTTGCACACCCTGACTACCAAGCGAAGCTCGCCCTAGTTACAGATGCGTCTGATCTGGCAATGGGTACAGTCTTGCAACAGTTCAGGGACGAGCAGTGGCAACCACTTCTTTTCACGCAAGTTGACCCCTGCTCAGCAAAAGTACTCGCCTTACGATCGTGAGCTACTCGCGATCTATGAAGGCATAAAATACTTCCGCCACATGTTAGAAGCGAGACACATCACTGTCTATACTGACCGTTGATATACGCTTTCCATGAGCGAAAGCACAACTGCGCTCCGCGTCAGTTTAGATATCTCGACTTTACTTCGCAGTTCACTACGGACAATCAACATATATCCGGCAAGGACAACATCGTTGCCGATACATTGTCCCGCGTCAGTGAACTCCAAGCTCCAGTCGATTTCGAAGATCTCTCGGAGCTGTTGCAACTAAAACAGTCAGAAACATCTCTCAAACTAAAGAGGCTTTAAATCGACGGCAACCCGTCGAGTTACTCTGTGACGTAAGCACAGCTACTCCCAGACCATTCGTGACCAAACCCTTACGACGGCAAATATTTGAGAGTCTCCACAGTCTCAGCCATCCAGGAGAAAACACATCTGCAAAGTTAGTTTCACAGCGATACGTTTGGCCTGTAGTCCGCAAGGACTGTCGACAATGGGCACAAACATGTCAAAGTGTCTACGCACAAAGGAAAACGCCATGTGCGCCATGCGCGGAACACTACGCGTGCCGCCATATCGGGTCCTGATGTTGGGACTTCTCGGGTCCTGGACCCATTTAGGGGGACCGGAAGAGGGCGTTGTCCGCCCTCCTCCGACGCCCGGTGCATCTGCTGCGGGCCGGGTCGAGAGTCGAGATCTCTCTCTCCCTTTCCGCAGCCTGAAGGAAACCACCGCATCCCAGGACTCGACGCTGCCGACCATCGAACTCACTACGGTTGGCAGCGACAGGTCACTGCCGGTCACACCCCGGCCGCGCCCAAGAACTTGGGCGCCAGCCGCCGGAAGTGGGTCCGAAGTCCCACCGGCTGTCGAGCACCAATCCCAGATATTTCATGGTGGGCTCGACAGGGAGCCGGACCCTCCCGACCACAATGTGTGATCCGGCTGGCGGTGCCCGCCGGGGGCCATGAAACACCATGGCCTCCGACTTGCTGAGGGCCACCTTCAGGCCGAGGCGCCGTATGCGGCTCACCGTCAGTGAGACCGCCGCCGTCGTGAGCAACGCTGCCTCCCTGTGCGAACTCCCCCGGGCCGTGACCAGCGTGTCGTCCGCGTAACACGTCAGGTCTGCGCCCGGCGGGAGCTCGCCCCTCAGCACCCAGTCGTACCCGATGTTCCACAGAAGCGGTCCCACGACCGATCCCTGTGGAACACCGCACGACACCTGGTGCTGGTTTCCGCCATCGCGTCCCATGTAGGTGACACACCTCCCGGCTAAGTAAGCCCCCACGATGCGGTGGAGGTAGAGAGGCACGCGGTGATACCGCAGTGCCTTCCGTATGCAGCTCCAGGGCAGGGTGTTGAAGGCGTTGGAGATGTCCAAGGACACCGCCACCACCACCCCGCCCCGGGACACTGTTTCCTCCGCCAGGACTCTCAACCTCGACACAGCGTGGATGGTAGAGTGCCCATGCCGCAAGCCGAACTGGCTCTCGTCCAGGTCCCGCCCCTCTCTGCACAAGTGGCCGAGGAGGCGGGCTGCGAGTATGCGTTCGAACAGCTTGCCCACCTCGTCGGGCAGCACTATGGGCCCGGTACGCAGACGGCGAGTCGGCAGGGCGCCCCGCTTTCCTAAGCAGGACCAGACGTCCAATCTTCCACAGACTAGGAAACTGACGCCGTTTTAAGTTGCCAGTTGCCAGTTGCCTGCGTCCAGTTGGACAGAATCTCTGCCCTTGGTTCTGCTGGGTGTCCGTATTTGTCTAAAAGGACCTTGCTACCTCAAGCTACATATTCCTCAGGGACGATGCGCTGCGGGGCTCATTGCAACCAGCATACATCGATCCTCATGAAGTGGTACAAAAAGGCGACAAAACTTTTACCATAATTGTAAAAGGCAAAACGGTCAAAGTTTCCGTGGACCGCCTTAAACCCGCCTATATTTTGGCTGACACGCCACCAGCCGACCACATTGTTCAAGAAGAGGAAAACCAGCCCACCGAAACTCCCGTCAGAACAACCAGGTCTGGTCGAAGAGTTCGATTCCCAGATTATTATCGCCCGTAGGACGGTCTCTGGAGGATAGTGATGTGGCGATCCTTAACGTTTCTCTTATATAAAACTATATATCTATCATGAAAAATAATACAGTTTTTAGTGTATAATGTATATGTTATGTTAATGTATGTAACATTAACTTAACAATACATTAAAATACACTAAAAACAACAATCATATTTACAACCCAGATAAAATTATAACAATGCATGCTTTCTTCGCCCGTGTTATCTACCTATGTGTATGTCGAACTCATGTGCCTTTCTTCCGTGAATATGTCTGTGTTTTATGTATGAACAATATAACTGTGAGTAGCAAATGACTATCTATTATTCTCACCACACGAACACATTAATTAGTGTAAAATCACACAAAAAACGTATCTTTCTCAGATTTTTGGCGTATCCAGTACGCCATACGATAGAAAAACCTATAAATCTCTGGTTTTACCGTCCCGTCCCAATGAATCATAAGTAGGCGGCCGTATAACGTGTTGGCAGCTATTTATTTGACCCTGTCAAAGATAGAATTGTAGACCGTAGTCATCATCAGTAGCGATCTTTCTTAGGTTATTGGGTTTAGCCGTAAGACTCCGCTGTCCGTCCATCAGTCTGTTTGTTACAGATTCAGCTGTATCTCTTGAACCGTACCTATACAAGAAACGTGTTCATTCGGCGTTCTTAGAAAATATTGTTTAATATTGTACGGTGGTCGGCACTTGGTAGTTTTATTTCATTTTATTGTTCTCCACGCGGGGATCTTAAGGATTACATTTTAATATTTAATCAAATTTATTTATTACCCACTTGTCTTCACAGTTGGCACCATACATACATTAGCGCTCATAAGTCCATAAGCAATCTCACAAAGCAATAAATAAACGCTTCGGTTTCACTTAAGACCTTCTTCTATAAGTTGTTTCTATACTATGGACACGCACACACACTCACTTTGTCTGTAATTTATAGTAGTTCATAATTTCAAGTAATTTAACATAAAGCATGCTAGCTCAGTCGTTACCGTGCCTGGGTAGGAGCGATTATGGCGAGCCCTGAGTTAGAATCTAACCTGCGCCTGCGTATTAAGCTTGATGTTATTTTTAATAAATATAATTTATGGAGTGGAAGGCTTATTTAAATAAGCCCTCACATGGTGAATGAAAATGAAACTAATGGTTGCATACCAGCCGGACATTATGCTGAATTAATTAAAAGTGTCATTAAAAACTGTTCGCCGTGTACTCCACGCTAACAATGGTGCATCACCGAAGCCCAGCAAACAATAACGTAATAAACAAGAACGTTTAAGTTCCGGAATAGTTTCTCCTGTATATTTATTTTTTTCAAAAATTGCGGTTTAGTTTCAATCTCCTCTTCTTAAAGAAAATGAATACTTAAGCTGTCCTCAAAATGTTATAAATATTCACTAAAGCCAAATAGAATGTGAAATAGTTAATGTAAACAAACTGCCCCACTTAACCACTTAATAAAATAACTTATTTTGGAAATTCATGACCGAAGTTTAATGTGTGTATGGTGAAATAAATCCACTTATCAATATTTTTTAACTTAATTGCTTCTAAGTTCCTTGACATAGTATTGCACATCCTATTTGGCTGAAGAAGTTATTATAAATAATCGTAGTGGTTTTCTTTATGTAAAATATAACAAATAAATATGTTTTCAGTTTTGTTATCACTTGTAACGCGTTTTTTTTATTCTAAACCCTTTGTTGCATTAAAAACAAAAATAAAAAGCAGCATATTTTTTTTAAATATTAATAAAAAAATGTTAATAAAAAAATAAAAAAAAACAAAAAATAAATTGCCAATAAAACTGCGCTGCATCTTATGAGATCAGAACCTAAGCCGGCGTCTTCTCAGTCCAACGCTTGGCGCCTACTGCTACCAGCTCATATTAGATTAACTAGAATTTTAAGATAGTATCGGAAATATGTTTTTGTTACGTGTAGTGCGATGCGAGTACGCGACGATATGTCGTGCAAAACGTGACCAGCGTGTCGTCCGCGTAACACGTCAGGTCTGCGCCCGGCGGGAGCTCGCCCCTCAGCACCCAGTCGTACCCGATGTTCCACAGAAGCGGTCCCACGACCGATCCCTGTGGAACACCGCACGACACCTGGTGCTGGTTTCCGCCATCGCGTCCCATGTAGGTGACACACCTCCCGGCTAAGTAAGCCCCCACGATGCGGTGGAGGTAGAGAGGCACGCGGTGATACCGCAGTGCCTTCCGTATGCAGCTCCAGGGCAGGGTGTTGAAGGCGTTGGAGATGTCCAAGGACACCGCCACCACCACCCCGCCCCGGGACACTGTTTCCTCCGCCAGGACTCTCAACCTCGACACAGCGTGGATGGTAGAGTGCCCATGCCGCAAGCCGAACTGGCTCTCGTCCAGGTCCCGCCCCTCTCTGCACAAGTGGCCGAGGAGGCGGGCTGCGAGTATGCGTTCGAACAGCTTGCCCACCTCGTCGGGCAGCACTATGGGCCCGGTACGCAGACGGCGAGTCGGCAGGGCGCCCCGCTTTCCTAAGCAGGACCAGACGTCCAATCTTCCACAGACTAGGAAACTGACGCCGTTTTAAGTTGCCAGTTGCCAGTTGCCTGCGTCCAGTTGGACAGAATCTCTGCCCTTGGTTCTGCTGGGTGTCCGTATTTGTCTAAAAGGACCTTGCTACCTCAAGCTACATATTCCTCAGGGACGATGCGCTGCGGGGCTCATTGCAACCAGCATACATCGATCCTCATGAAGTGGTACAAAAAGGCGACAAAACTTTTACCATAATTGTAAAAGGCAAAACGGTCAAAGTTTCCGTGGACCGCCTTAAACCCGCCTATATTTTGGCTGACACGCCACCAGCCGACCACATTGTTCAAGAAGAGGAAAACCAGCCCACCGAAACTCCCGTCAGAACAACCAGGTCTGGTCGAAGAGTTCGATTCCCAGATTATTATCGCCCGTAGGACGGTCTCTGGAGGATAGTGATGTGGCGATCCTTAACGTTTCTCTTATATAAAACTATATATCTATCATGAAAAATAATACAGTTTTTAGTGTATAATGTATATGTTATGTTAATGTATGTAACATTAACTTAACAATACATTAAAATACACTAAAAACAACAATCATATTTACAACCCAGATAAAATTATAACAATGCATGCTTTCTTCGCCCGTGTTATCTACCTATGTGTATGTCGAACTCATGTGCCTTTCTTCCGTGAATATGTCTGTGTTTTATGTATGAACAATATAACTGTGAGTAGCAAATGACTATCTATTATTCTCACCACACGAACACATTAATTAGTGTAAAATCACACAAAAAACGTATCTTTCTCAGATTTTTGGCGTATCCAGTACGCCATACGATAGAAAAACCTATAAATCTCTGGTTTTACCGTCCCGTCCCAATGAATCATAAGTAGGCGGCCGTATAACGTGTTGGCAGCTATTTATTTGACCCTGTCAAAGATAGAATTGTAGACCGTAGTCATCATCAGTAGCGATCTTTCTTAGGTTATTGGGTTTAGCCGTAAGACTCCGCTGTCCGTCCATCAGTCTGTTTGTTACAGATTCAGCTGTATCTCTTGAACCGTACCTATACAAGAAACGTGTTCATTCGGCGTTCTTAGAAAATATTGTTTAATATTGTACGGTGGTCGGCACTTGGTAGTTTTATTTCATTTTATTGTTCTCCACGCGGGGATCTTAAGGATTACATTTTAATATTTAATCAAATTTATTTATTACCCACTTGTCTTCACAGTTGGCACCATACATACATTAGCGCTCATAAGTCCATAAGCAATCTCACAAAGCAATAAATAAACGCTTCGGTTTCACTTAAGACCTTCTTCTATAAGTTGTTTCTATACTATGGACACGCACACACACTCACTTTGTCTGTAATTTATAGTAGTTCATAATTTCAAGTAATTTAACATAAAGCATGCTAGCTCAGTCGTTACCGTGCCTGGGTAGGAGCGATTATGGCGAGCCCTGAGTTAGAATCTAACCTGCGCCTGCGTATTAAGCTTGATGTTATTTTTAATAAATATAATTTATGGAGTGGAAGGCTTATTTAAATAAGCCCTCACATGGTGAATGAAAATGAAACTAATGGTTGCATACCAGCCGGACATTATGCTGAATTAATTAAAAGTGTCATTAAAAACTGTTCGCCGTGTACTCCACGCTAACAATGGTGCATCACCGAAGCCCAGCAAACAATAACGTAATAAACAAGAACGTTTAAGTTCCGGAATAGTTTCTCCTGTATATTTATTTTTTTCAAAAATTGCGGTTTAGTTTCAATCTCCTCTTCTTAAAGAAAATGAATACTTAAGCTGTCCTCAAAATGTTATAAATATTCACTAAAGCCAAATAGAATGTGAAATAGTTAATGTAAACAAACTGCCCCACTTAACCACTTAATAAAATAACTTATTTTGGAAATTCATGACCGAAGTTTAATGTGTGTATGGTGAAATAAATCCACTTATCAATATTTTTTAACTTAATTGCTTCTAAGTTCCTTGACATAGTATTGCACATCCTATTTGGCTGAAGAAGTTATTATAAATAATCGTAGTGGTTTTCTTTATGTAAAATATAACAAATAAATATGTTTTCAGTTTTGTTATCACTTGTAACGCGTTTTTTTTATTCTAAACCCTTTGTTGCATTAAAAACAAAAATAAAAAGCAGCATATTTTTTTTAAATATTAATAAAAAAATGTTAATAAAAAAATAAAAAAAAACAAAAAATAAATTGCCAATAAAACTGCGCTGCATCTTATGAGATCAGAACCTAAGCCGGCGTCTTCTCAGTCCAACGCTTGGCGCCTACTGCTACCAGCTCATATTAGATTAACTAGAATTTTAAGATAGTATCGGAAATATGTTTTTGTTACGTGTAGTGCGATGCGAGTACGCGACGATATGTCGTGCAAAACTGCGATTTTGTGGTGTGTATCGTATAAACACATGCAGTCGTACCGCGAGTTCACAGCAATACGACTCTTAACGCTTACTGTACAATTTATCGGTCAACGCACATCAACTCTAGAAGCTTGAAATTTTAATATTTACAAGAGTTCCTTAGAAAGAGGGTGAAAAGAAGGATTTTTGAAAATTCATGCCTTACGGTATTAAATAGGGGATAAAAGTTTTAATGGAAGTGAGAAACGTGGAAGTTGGTACCTACCTAATTAGACTATAAGTAAATAAAAGTTAATTGTATCATCGTTTTTTTTTCACTCATTGCTTAAGGCTCCTGAGAAGTTGCCGATGCCGGTGGGAAATCCTATCAGGCACATAGCTTGTAAAACATTAAAATAAATTATTGGGTGGCAAGCAGAAGCTCCGGAACACAGCAACGAGGTATCCAGCAACAGAAGTATGGTGGTAGTACAGAAGGCCGCGTGGCATTGGTAACACTTTCACCTCGAGCTGGCCTTAAGTAAAAGGGAGTTTTAATGGAATCAGAGGCCACTTTTGGCGTATGACTATTTCTAACTGAAAGTTGCCTCAAATGTTCTTCCAAAGTCATGACATGATAATAGTATATTAGTTTCAAACTTAAGTGAAGTGGTTACAAACTTGGTCTCTTCTAGATTAGGATTGGTGGATTTGGTGACAAATGAGATAAACTTTCAGACGGATTTGGTCTAGTAAGTTTTTGTTCATAAACGTAACATTACTTGATTGGCAAGGATAAAATGAAATTAATACGTATCGTGTTAATTACAGGCAAGTACGCTATAATATGGTTCACTATTAAATTGTTTTTATTCACGCACGGTAAAAAATCTTTCGATACGTTTTGGCCTTGTTGCTATTGTCTTTTGGTATGGTGCAGTAGATTTTTTTATCGAATCGCCGAAATATGCCAACGCTGTGGGGCTTAGAGTTATGTAGATACTAAATCCATGGTTAAAGTTATGTCACGATGTCCCTTGTACCGCGTATTTCAGAACTTTTCAGTTCAAAGTTAAAATAAGATTTTTTCCTGACTTAAACCACCAACACCACTAAGTGCAAATTTCACCAATGCTACGTAAGCTCTCAAACGTAGTTTAGGAGCTGTCAGTGTCATTTTCTATGGATAAATTAATTTCTATGACACTGACTCTTGAACGCGGTTAAGATGCGCTGAACGCGTTCAGTTTCATTTGTGAAGCCGGCACTAAGCCTTGCTTTGAAATTAAACTCGAAAACTCAACTACTAACTAACCATAACAAAGTACCTATTATACAGATAGGCCTTTCCCTATTTAATCCGGTTAATGCGCTTCCTATTTAATCCGGGGATCAATTTAACTAATAGTCTAGCTTATTTCCTAATATTACTGTACTTCGGAGGTTCCCAACAAATTTTGAACTTCTGCAATCAACTTGATAGATTACCTATTATAACCAAACAAACGAAAATTAGTTCTACTCCCGTATAATCAAACCATATTTTGTTTGTAGCGGTAGCCAGCTACGAGTATGCCGTAGCACGAGCGAGCTACGCCGTAGCGCATTATTAAATTACTTACTAACTCAATTGCCTTCTTGAATTAATTGTCCAACAATTCCACACAATACCTTTGTAAGCTGATATCTTCTGAGAAATCCTTGAATTTGAATTGCTACTATCAAGATAATGGTGTAATTAAGGTAATCACGGTAAGGAACTTAATGAAAGGACTCGGTGAAGCGCGGTCTAGTGATAGTTAAGTATCGAATTTGCGATGGTCGCTACATTGGGATCAGCTATCTGTAATTGTAAATTATACTCTACTAGCTACTTTTTTAGACCAAGTGTAGTCTAACGGTCAGCTTAAATAAAATATGTATCGGGATAGGCCCTCATCAGCGATATTACACTTGCACTTTGTAAGTAGGCGTGGATTGTCGGGCGAAGAAAATAGAGATACTAGTTACAGCACAATCACTTTATTTCACTCACAATGTCTTATAAAATAATCACCATGAAATAACCTGAAGGCAGAGGTCCGAAATATTAAATGAAAGTATGACATATAGCAGTAACCAACTCTTTTATTCCGACAGCTTGTTAATTAATTAAATAGATCGCGATAATAGCTCTAGGCGCTACGGCAGGCGCACCGGGCCGAGCCTGCCACAAGAATGCTCCCCCTCTTCGCTGCGCACTAGCTTACATTAAGTTGCTCGAGAAGTGGGGTGAGTGGGGAGGCGAACGTCCGCTTTGCACAGCGTAACTCGGCCCGCTGTACCTACCGCTAACGGTGACGCCGACATATGCAAACAGCCTGTTTGCATATTTTATTTTTTATTTTTGCAAACTCCGCCCGAAGAACACGGTGGAGCATACGGTGGAGGTCTGCCCAGCTTGGGCGGAGCACCGCAATGTCCTCGCGGAGGCGATCGGAGACGGCGATCACTCGCGTCTTGCCCTGGCCCAGTCCATGGTACGGAGCGAGAGGGAGTGGAAAGCCGTCACCTCCTACTGCGAAGCAGTAATGCTTGCGAAGGAGGAGGCGGGGCGCATGAGGGAGAGAGCCTTGCGCCCTCACGCTCCTAGTCGCCGCAGGAGACCTAGCCCTAAGCATCGGGGATCGCGAGCAGATTCCCGGCCACCATAGGCGCGGGCTTGCGGACGGCGACCAATGGGTAGCTCACCCGTGCGGTAGGGACCAGGCCCGGGTCCACGGCGCGTCGTGTTCCACGCGCGCCTCAAAGAGATGTCAGTACAAAATGACGAGGTCCGATAGGGCCGACGCCTAAGGGTCGCGGGTAATTCGAAAGAGTAACCGTGGCCCTGGCACAGGCAATTGAAGGAACACGGGTGGGTTTTAGTCAGTAAAAGTCTGACACGAACAGCGGGAGAAGTCATTTGATGATAACCCACCTAAAAAAAGGCTGGCAAACTCACAATAATTTAAATTACGAAAATTAAACAACCAATCAGCTTCTTCTTACTGTATCTATGACAATATATAAAGAGCCAGCCCTGAATTTGGGAACAAGTTTGATACCTTCAGTAGCGTCCATCAGTTACTGATACGTGCAGGCAAAAGGACACGCTGGACACGATATTATGAGCCCCATATTTTGTGGGAAAGCCCCACCACAGTAGCAGCATCCTTTATGTAAGATCATAAATCATACGCAAACTTATAAGATACATTATTGGGCCCTCCGCCACTTATGTATTCAGACTTTTTCTCGTAGTTTGAACTGAATTCCTAGTCTTCGGCCGACATTCAGACGCACGTTTCAGTTCATACAAATACACCTATGTTTTCTATTTTTCTGAGATGTTAACTCCCATAAGACTGACTCGCCTTCACATAATGAGACCGTTTCTTGGTCGTTTCGATCTTGCCAGAGTGGTCGTGGTTATCATGTTCTGGAAGATTGGGCAGCAGACAGTACCCGACGTGTGAGTATATGAGTTGTTGTTAGCTTTGTCGACAATCATCATCTTGGTTTTACCGCGATTTATCTTCAAACCAAACTCTAAGCTGACACGTTCCATATTCAGGAGGAGTTCTTCCATGAGGCTACTACTAGAGGCAAAAAGGGCAATGAGACTGTATCTATGCGGCAATGATAACAAAGGTTTTGCGGCTTTTGAGGATTTCAGAACAAAAACTTGGAACAAATACTTTTATACCGGTATACCAGGCTCAGATTCTGATCTAAGGCTGTATACATACCTAGTCAAAACGATTTACCCTAACGTTAATGATCTTCGCTTTCAATAATATATCATCCGATTATTAAGAAGGTGATTTCATAAATTGCAGATATCCGAACAGAATGGAAAATTGTTTGTAATTCTCATAAAATATCACTTTATGTTCCCTTAGCAACGCCTTCTTTACGTTTTCTCGTGAAGAGTGATCTTTATAAATTCTCCTAATTTCAGTGTCTCCGGCGAGCGTTCAAAAATATGGAGCCATCATCTCGAGAATAAAAATAAGAAAAAAGATGTCAGGACTCATTTAAACTAATGCGTACATTAATAAGAGCTAACAAAAAGACATTTTAATTTGGTCGGACATGATAATATATAATCTACATAAACTGCCCCGTTGGTCTGGTGGTCGCAAGTGCGATCACTTACCTTGGGGTCGTAAGTTCGATAGCCAGTTCGGGCGAAGTGTTTTTAGGTTTTGTTCAATATAGAGCGGAATTACAACACAAAACAGAAAAAAAAGTTACCGTTAGTTAAGAAGGTATTAAAAAAGTCATTTTCACAAAAACTCGTTTTTTTTTTTTTTTGTTTTCCCGTTACGATTTTTTCAGAAACAGCCCGGCGTCGATTTGGGTGTACCCTACCCACTAAACATAACCTAACTCTTCGAGAAATACAGTCGTGAAGTTTTTAAATAATAAATACAATTTCAACTTCTTATCTATATTGAAAAGTAGTGTTTTTTTTTTGTCATATTAAAATTACCACCTGTTATTTGCAGTGTCCATTTATTTTTATGTCAGTGGAAAATTCAAAGTAGGTCACAATAGAACCTCTAACTCACATAAACCTAGGCAGGGCGGGTCGATACGATAAGCAGCTAGCAATCATTTTACTACTAGCTATTGCCCGTGACTTCGTCTGCGATACGGGATGAAAAGTAGCACATGTCCCTACCCAGGTCATGGTCTATCTGTGTGCCAAATTTCTTCCTAATCCGTTGAAAGCGTAAAAAACAAACTTACTTTCGCATTTTTTTTATATTATAGTTACTGGGGCACCCACTTTACTGAAATCAAACGCTTACATTTAGTGACCTCTTATTGTAAGACATTAAAATTATTAACATTTAAAAACTTAAAAAAAATTTAGAAGTACCCACAGTTTTCGAACCGGCACAAAAAGCCGATTCTTCCAATGCAACGAAGCTGAAATATTGAAAGTAATTCGCACGGTTTTTCCGACTTTGCACTTAGCTTTTATAAGGGTAATTTACACACAAACTCTAAGGTACACAGTTTCTAAATAATGCTGAAAACCTCATCAAAACACGTCGCGAAGTTTAGAATAAAAACGCAAGCGCATAAACAGACACGAACAGTAACATAAATCTATACAAACACAAATACTAATTGAAACAAAAACATGTTACAGTTTTGTTAGCGCGGGGAGCAATTAATGAGTGGACTGTATTTAGGCAATGGTTTAATGCCGTGCTCATAACAATAATTAACTTTCACGGACAAACAAGTGATTATTAGATTAGGAGTATCGTCCTGCGCGGTGGATTCCGTTGAAGCGAGTGGTCGTCGGGCCGAGCCACGTCGGCGCCGCGCCTCGCCCCAGCTTGCCGATGACGCCCTGATCACGAAGCTTGCGCGTGCAGACCGCGTGCAAGGTGTTGTGTTAGGTTCGATTCCTAACAGTTTTGTGTACGTTAATACTGCGTTAGTTTAGTAACTGACTTGCAGTTATGAGCGCCCACCCCAGGGGTGACACTCTCGTATCGAGAGCGGATAGATATTTAATTTCTCGTTAATTTTGTTATAGATAACAGGACTCAAAAAGTTATAGTGTCTTCTCGCAATTCCTAGATTAACGCTCTCTGTCTGACACATTCAGTTAATTCTACGTTATAGAGTATACTGTTGCTGACATAACAATGTGCTTACCAGAAATGCTTGTCTTACAGTAGGAACTTTGCAAAGTATGTGCTCTGCTGTGCTCTTTTCAGACGAAGTAGAAGGCATTTACCAGAGCATACTCATGCGGTAATGCGGTAAGTTATCACGTAATGTGCTGGTGCAAAATTTCGAGTTTTATGTATGAAAATCTGCCTGAGTTCTAAGGTTTTTAAACACAATTTTTAATTTTCTGATACGTGACACCAAAAACTGATGACACTGATGAACTGGTGTGATGTGGGGAACAAAATTATGTCTGCTGTCTAATAAGACGCCAAGGTACTTGATCAAGCACCAGCGGTATCCTGGCAATTATAGCGGATAAGCTGGACACGCGTTACGTCCAGCACTGGGTTAATACCCACATTAGACATTAAGTAGGTGGTTATGATGTCAATGCTAACACTAGTTTTTTATAGGTTTTTTAATGTTGTCGTTCTATGGGTTTTTTTATATACCTGGTTTAGGTTTACAATAGCCCTTTTGAATACAGTGGTACAGTACGATTTTGAGAACGTGTTTAAAAACCTGGTAGGTAATAGGGATAAGAGTATTTCTAGCAGCTCTAATTAGGGTAGAAGATATACCGTCCTAGCCTACTGTGGTATTAAGTTTCAACTCCACGATAACTCTTTCAATATTTTCCTTATCTGTACCAGATATGGTCTTGCCCTAGTACCAATATCAAACTGGAAGTTATAAGGAACACGTGTAATTTCGGATGCCAGAGTTTTTCCTACATTTGCGAAGAAGTCTTTGACGAGATTGAGTGACAGACTAGGATCTAAATGAAGACACAGAAGTTCGTTGGAAGAAGTGTTGTTACTTTTTATGTTAGATACAGTTTTAATAATATACAAGCTAGCTTTTGGATTTTACGGTATTTCAGGATTCGGATCTTTTTCTACTTTAATAATCCTTTTTCTACTGGAAATAACACGGTCAGTTGTATTTTTTTCAACTACCGTAGAGATTATACTACCAAGAATAGCTGCAGCGTGGTTTACATCATTATTGTAGTCTGTTACCGAAGAAAAATCAGTACTTTCTAGCATTGCCACACAAGCGTCAATATCAACGGGGCTGCGAGAGTTTTTATACGAGATCAATTTATTTTGGGCTAAAGCATGGTCAAATTAAATAAAACAAATATTCCGTCAGAATATATTACTCTCTTTTTATTATGACCAAATCTGTAGGGTCATTCAATGCGCTGTTATAAGAGTATGAAAAAGTTTTCAGTAAGTTTTCTAATTATAGTAATAGCTTTACTATACTGCATAACATAGATAACTCTGTGAGTTGGCTTCGGCCCCTCATACGCCTTCCAATGGACCGGGAGTACATGGCCCCGAAATGTGTAAAGATATTTAAAAATTTAAAAACATTTATTTTCATAAAACATTTATGGTACACAAAAAACATTTTGTGTAACACATAACTTAACATCACGCCTTGTTTCCACGAAGGGTTGGGCAGAGGTGTATCTATAATAGGTACACCCACATTTCGCCAGTTATGTTGTAAGTCCCATGTAGTAGAGGGCAAGCCTATTGCCATCAACCGGGCACAAATCCCGACTCCGGTCTGCTACTGAGAAATTCCAGACAGAAAAACCCAAGAACACGAGGTGGGAATCGAACCCAGGACCTCATGCTCAGCAGTAGCGATTGCGACCATATTCGGAATTGTGTCACAAAAATTAGAAACCTTCTGGGTATTGAGATATTAAATGTCAAAGTTTATTAACTTTTTTTTTTCATGAAAACCAGCTTTTAAATGATTTTGATTACTCCTATACCGTTGCATGCACCCATAAGCGCAATGCTTATTTTATTTTTTGTATTTAGTTTGGTATACAGTATGCGTAGAGAACGGATACGTGGTGAGTCTTTTTACACCCCGTATATTGAAAAATAACTGGCCACTTGTAAACGATACAATAAAAAATTAGTACAAATTTTGAAAATGGAACTCTTTGCCAATATTATTGTCTAGTATAAATTTTTCATTTGTTTATGATCTGGCGGCAAAGTTGCATCTGAAACTCAAACTCAAACTCAAATCATTTAATTCAATTAAACCATTTACAGGCACTTTTGAATTGTCAGGAGTCGGTCAGTCAGAAATATAAAGCTCATTCCAAAGCGCAGTAGGTACCTATTAAATAATATTGTTGTTACAAAAATATTAGTTACATCGATTAATGTTGACACTATAAGTGAGAACGATGTGCAAAAACCGTACACGTTAAAAGCGTCCAGAGTGCAGCAAAACATAATTAAAAACAGTACAAAAAATTAATTATGGTTTTTCGCAAACTCGAAAACTTTCTAAAATAAAAGGTCCTTAGGTGTATTCGTGATTACCACCCCTTCAAGATACGAACAATTATACGAACACTGCGCCTATGGAATACATGTATAGTGAAGTGTAGATGGTTCTAGATATCTGGACGCGCCGCTAAGCCATCATCAGCGCGAAGCAGTCTACAGAAGTCTGCGGTAAGTTTTTCGAATCCTCACCCTTTCTACTACACAGATTCGTTGGTACTGGTTGGTATTTTCTGTTGTATCACAGAAATTCTTTAAGCAGGTCATAGTATTTTTCAGGGACAAATTCAGCAGATTTTTAATAGAAGAGATGAGTTCCTTCAGTCCATTAACAGATATCTGCACACCCACATCTACACCACCCACATGCGAACAACGCATCACACTGACGTCACACAAATCCTGCATCGCGCAATCAGAGTTTACCGCGCAGCTAGCATATATACAACTTCCCGACAACAGTCATCGGGCAGTTGCCCACCAGATACGACATCCATCTGGTCGGAGGATCCTCCTTTTTCCAAGAGCATGAGTGAACTTTACACCCTGTTCCTCATATCTCTTCACTGGTGACCCCGAGTTTGAACGTCAGCGCAGCCTTCGTGCAACTACTTTAGCGTGACGTCATCATCATCACTCCCGCAAGTCACACAGCCAGCAACTACGGCTTGAACGGTTGTCCTGACCATCAGCATGCAGCGCAAGCGCATACCTGGTCACCACCTTCAGCCTCTTCAGCAACCTTGGCACAGCACACTGCACATTCGGCCGGTCCACAAGCAGAGCGCTTAATCCCTCTCCTGGTCGAAGCCAGCAGTCAGCCACCCCAACTCACTGGGGCATCTTCGCAGACAGTTCCGACTCACCGCGAACTATGCGACACCATCGCAACAAGACACACAACAAGCATCGCAAGATACAAGACTTAGTCGGGGATTGATGTGGCGGCATCTACACCGCCACATGCGAACAACGCATCATACTCACGTCACACAAATCCTGCATCGCGCAATCAGAGTTTACCGCGCAGCTAGCATATATACAACTCCCCGACAACAGTCATCGGGCAGTTGCCCACCAGATACGACATCCATCTGGTCGGAGGATCCTCCTTTTTCCAAGAGTATGAGTGAACTTTACACCCTGTTCCTCATATCTCTAAAGAAGAGTTTTATATTTATAATTATTTTTCTATTCAAAACCGGAGAAAAGCTTTTTCATCTCAATCATAAACACATTTACTTCAACCACCTCTTGAAACTTGCGTTTCCTCATTGTTTGGTTCAAGTTCTAGCGTCTCGGTAGACAAGTTGGGTTCGGAGACATGGAGGCTAGAAGGGGACGAAGATAGTGGGGTGCTCTTAAACGACAAAAATTTTGTTCAAATAGGATAAAGTAAGAGAAAAATATTGGACTGCCCAATAAAAGTGTTTCTCGGCTGAGTTTGAACATAGATACTTTACAACAAATAACATAAAAATTATAATAGATTGGTAACGTAATGGTGGATCCTAACTACATGAAAGGATGCAAGTTGACTTGTTACATATACTTGAATAAATGGAATATAAAATACAGGTCGGAATATAAAAATAACACAATACGGTTCACGCGACACTGAAGTTAATAGGCTTGAATTGAAGTCCGGAGGAGGAGGTGGAGAAAAAAGGTATTCAGGCGTCGAAGGGACACTTTAGAGTGCCAGTCTGCTTCGACAAAGCTCGACGTAAAATCTCCAGGCAGATGGTTACTCAGCAGAGTGCAGACGTAGAATTGATAGGTGTTTGTTGATAAAACCCGGACGCCGTATTCTCAGGCAGATGGTTAGTGAAACGGGTCCAGACGCAGAATCCCCATCAGGCGCTTCAGACTTTTCTTTTATAGGAAAATATTCCATTTCCAGAATTAATTTTTGATGATTTTTGAAGTTTCAAAATTGTTTTTCTTCATTCTGACATCTCATCTGTCATAAAACCAGCCTGTGTGTTCAGCCAAGACGTATTAAAACCTCCACGATCGAGTATGAGCGTGTCCTTATTAATTATTGTAGATGTCGAAATTCAGTTAGTAATCGGTAATTATATAGAAAATACAATATTTCAGCTAAACCTATTGATAAAAATAATTCAAGTTATATAAACCAAAAAGTAATCTTCATAGACTAAAAGAGAAAATTGAATGACAGTTTGAGAATTGACTTGTGTCACAACAATGGAAAATGTAAACAATGAACGATTTTTTAAAGATATTATAAAAGAAATCGTTTTAGAACGATTCGTAAAATGCTAGCAAATAAAAGAATATGATACGGGACATGAATGAATGAATGATGAACAATGTTGTAAGTATAAGTAGCATATACTATAATATATAGATATAGACAATTAGAAACTTAGACTATAAAATACATACATGCGCAATTTTTACTGATATGACCAAAGCCTTTGATTGTGTCAATTATGAAACCTTGCTCAATTAGCTCAATGCTTATGGTATTAGAGGTAACATCCTTAACCTGATAAAATCGTACCTTAGTGACAACACACGGAAACAATACACGGAAATAACAAAAATTTGCGTGAAGAATAAACGTGAAAATAAATATTTATCTGAATACAGAGTCATCAGATACGGTGTACCACAGGGCAGTGTATTAGGCCCACCACTATTCTTGCTCTATATAAATGACTTGCCACGTTACATTCAGCAGCCAATGGTCTTATTTGCTGATGATAGCACCGCATTAATAAAATGCACTGACGTAAAAAATTATGAATATGACATAAATAATACACTTAGGGATATAGTAAATTGGCTTGACATAAATAATTTAATAATAAATTTTTCGAAGACGACAATAATGCATTTCTATCAGCGCTCACCAGTACAACAAATGGCTATAGAATATGACGGACGGAAAATTGGCAAAGTAACAGTTGCAAAAATAAAGTAAATTTTATGAATATTGATAGACAGTCAGTTAACATGGAAACCCCAAGCCGAAGAGGTGTGTAAAAAGCTGAGCACTGCTGCATATGTGCTATTCAGCTTGACTAAAAAAGTGAGTGCAACTACAACATTGGTAGCTTACCATGGTTTGGTAGCATCAATTCTGCGATTTGGAATTGTATTCTGGGGTAATTGTAGTTTGAGAGAACAAGTGTTTAAGGCCCAAAAACGCTGTATAAGGGCAATGTGTGGCCTGAAAATGACAGACAGTTGTGTACCTATGTTGAAATCCCTAAAAGTGCTAACATTTCCGGCATTGTACATTTTGGAAATTGCAATTTTTGTAAGAAAAAATAATAATTTCTTGTTAACTGTGTCAGAAAATAGAACTAGATAAGGACCTGACAGAAGCCAATATAGGAACCAAATAAAAAATGGTAGCTATAATACAGCTTTGCTTAAGAAAAGTGTTTTCGAAATGGGCCCTACCATATATAATAAAATACCAGATTGTATAAAAATCATCCAATACAAAAATTTAAAAAGGAACTGACAGCCCTATTACTTGATAAGTGTTATTATTCAATTAAAGATTTTTTAGATGATACTACACTTTAGATTTCTAATTTGACAGTATGTGTTTTTTGACATTATAATGTCTGGTTTTAATTGTATAATTTTAATTTTATTTTTTAACTATTATTTTTCTACAATTTTAATTTGACTAAGGAGTTAATTCTTTTGTTAAATTTATTTTCAATATTTGCATGCCTAATTTAGGTAGATTGTACAGGGATCACAAAGTTTGTAAACACCTTATTTATATAAATCCCAAGGCTATTACTAACATAGCAAGGATTTAAGACAAGCTTAAGTAAGGTTATGATTTTCCTTTACGGTGTCTCTAGTAATTGGGTAGATAGAGCCGCATTTGTCGAACGAGAGTTAAACTACGCTTGCAGACACGAACCAACCGCGGCAACCCATACGGTGACCATCCATTACATATCGAGAACCCCAGTACCTTGAAAAGCATGTTAAACCGTTGGTCCCGGCTGTCATTCGATCTTTGACAGTCGCTACGGGAAGCCCAAATGTCTGACAACAAGTCTTACCAAGAGGTATCGTTTTACCCAATAACTGAGTTGTGGAGGTCAGATACGATCCATGTAAAATACTGATATTCAGCTGTATCCGGTCAGACTGGAAGCCGAGCCGAACATTGTTGGAAAAAGGCTAGGTAGATTGTGACAGAATAGTACATATACGGTAGGCCGCACGTCACAGGTAACAAACCAGTATAAGCAGGCCTCTTATTCTGTTGAAACTCCGTACTACGCTAGGCCAGACTGTAAACCTAGTCTTCTCAATAATAACCTGAAAATCATATCAAAGTCTGACCGTCAAAAGAATGCGTTCCTGACACCTGTCAGTGCGCCAATTCTAGTAGATAATAAAAATCAAATTCCCTTAAGACGTATTCGTTTGGATGAAATTGATAGGTGTCAAGAACGCATTCTCTCGTCGGCCGCACCTAAGGTAATGGTAAACATTGGGGAAAATTTTAATGTACATGCTTACAGTATTGTTGTTATTTACGTTTGAGGGCTTACAACCTCAATATCCAGGAATAGTTACTCGTATAGGCTCTACGGATGTACCTTCCATTCATAGACCTCCATATTTTGGGCTGGCCACAATAGCGGAGATTAGTCCCTTCTTGGACGAGTGGTTGAGAGGCTTCGAGGCGTCCTCACCTTCCGCCTGACACAAATCTTCACCAAACACGGTTGTATTGGGAGCTTCCTGTTTCGCACAAGGCGGGAGGAAACGCCGGGGTGTCACCATTGTGTGGAACGCCCTCAGGACACGTTGGAGCATACGGTGGAAATCTGCCCAGCTTGAGCGGAGCACCGCCGTGTCCTCGACGAGGCGATCCGCGGTGGCGATCTCGCGTCCGGCCCTAGTCCAGGACATGGTACGGAGCGAGAGGGAACGGGTAGCCGTCATATCCTTCTGCGAAGCAGTAATGCCCACGAAGGAGGAGGCGGTGCGCGTGAGGGAGAGATCCTTGCGCCCTTACGCCCCTTGTCGTCGCAGGAGACACCCTGGGCGTCGGGAGTCGTCTGCAGATTCCCGGCCACCGTAGTACAGTACAGTAATACCGTGGCACAGGCAACTGAAGGAACACGGGTGGGTTAAAGTCAGTAAAACGAAACCATGTGCTTGGGTCTATTTGAAATCCAGCGCACGTAATTTAGTTGTCTGGTTGTGAATATTGACTGCCTTAACCTGAGTCAAATAAATTTATATTCTTTCTTTTCTTTTCTTTGTTTCTGCTAAGTGACGTGTATCGATCTAGGCCTGAGTTCTCAGACTCGCTTCAATTACTGCATGAGACAAATATTTATGCGGCTCACTATTAGTTGGTTCTAAGCATTTGTCCACGCATAAAGGTGTTTGAGTATATTATCTTAACACGATCGTAGTGATGTTAGATGGTAGTCGCTCCATGTAAATACTAACACAACAACACATACTAACACAACAACACATACTAAAACAACAACACATACTAACACAACAACACATACTAACACAACAACCCACACAACATAAGTGAGAAAAGGCTGGGCAGAACATGATAATGCTATGAACAATTTAGTGTTTTTTTTTTTGTTTTCAAAGAACGGTATGCTGCTTTCCTCAAAGTCGTTTTAAAAAGGTGTTACTGGAGACATGAAAAGGAAAGTTACATTAACGATGTTTCAGGCTTATCAAAAATTGTTCTATACTATTAAGGAATTTATGAATTCTAGGACAAACGGGAAATTTTATGTTTTTAATTTTAAGACATTTGTAACTTAATTTCCTTGGACCTTGTCATTTGAAAGTTGTAATTTAGACAATTTGTAATACAATGATATTTCGCTGAAATTTGTAATTTGTTATGTAGACAATTCTTAATTTAGTACTTTTTTTTGACATGGGAATTTAATTATTTTGTTTTAATTGATTCAATTAGAATCATTATCTTTGTCACAAAATTTGCATGCCGAATTTAGTAGGAATATGAAGAACTATTGTGTAAAATCAGGCAAATAAATGAATCTATCTATCTATCCATCTTCATGTTGTTGTATCAGTTCACTCGACGAGCCAAGCCGCCATCACACCTACAGATACCCATTAAATTAATTACTTGATTACTTACGCTATTAATCTCCTACATTTTAATTAATTAATTCTATATCGACAGGAAATACCAAGAAATCAATTTTTACTTTGAAAATGTATCCTTAGGGAATTTTGTAGATATTTATCAAGTAGGAGAGTGTCTCGTGGCTAAGTGATAACAGTTGCCGCGTTTGGTTCGAGGATGTATGACCATCCATCACATATCGGTGCGTCCGTAGGTACTTTGGATTGAATGTTAAGGCGTTGGTCGCGGCTGTCATTCGTAGATCTTTGACATTCTTTGACAGTCAGAAACCCAAAAGTCTGACAACCAGTCTTAGCAAGGGGTATCCTATAACCCAGTAACTGAGTTGTGGGGGTCAGATAGGCAGATTGATTGATCAATCAAGTAGGCAAATAGGTTATAAAAATAAAATAAAAGAATTTTGTTTGTGTCGGTTTATTATTCTCAAAAGCATTTTTATTTACATATTACAATATTAACACAACAATTACTAAGAACTTGAATTATGGTGGATGCACACCCGAGTAAGGTCTATTGTATTAGTAGGATGAGATTTTCAAAGCGATTACCTACCCGAAATTATGTTACGTTTGGTTGAATTCGACAAAAGGAGTAACATTATACAGCACAAGTAGAATGATCTGCATTTGTCGATGGAGGAATAGACAAAACACCGCATTTCTTTTATTCATCTGTATTTTTTTCTATATTTCCTTTCGACAAAACTCGTTTCTACGGTGGTCGTGCTACGCGTGCTGTAGAACGTTACTATTTGTGTATAAATTACTTCTACAAGAAGAATCTTGGCGAAAATGAACAAACCGAACGAATTATAGTAACTTGACTCAAAGCTCAGTTACGCTCAGTGACGCTCATGACGAGTGTAACGCCCCTCACCCTTCCACTATTTTCAACATCGCCCGTTGCAAAAGTGTGTCCCTTTAACTTATACAGGGTCAAATTAAATTTGATACCGAAAATCCGGAGACTTAATGAGTATCGGGAAAAAGTAACTACACCACCGAAGGTTCTCGCGTGGCAACCGCGTACCGGAATACGCAGCGATGGAAGGCCCACCAACAAGGTGGACCGATGACGAATGTTGTTAGATACATGAAATTAAGATTTTATTTTAATTTTATGTCATTAGACACTACATATTGATACTTACCCATCACCTCCGCGGAGTTTCGCTGCCTAATTTAATTGAACCCTTTATAAGGCTGGTATAACATTAAGTAAACCACAACAACTATCGATGGACAAACACTTGTTAAAGATAAAGGTAAATTTTAACCATTCATTCTGATTACACAATAATGTGAAAATGTTCCAATTATTGTTTCTTTGCCTGTTTGTGACATAAGGTTGATTATTTTACAAACCGACAAAGGTACAATAATTGGAATATTATACTTTTAAATCTTAAAATATATTTTACAAGTACAAGTAGTAACCGCTTACTTAACTATCATTAATATATAATTCGTATCAATTAATTACATGAATATAATACTTTGGCATTACAATCTACAACTATTGATATTAAATGCAAACTCGAAAGTAACTCTGTCTGTCAGTTTGACTGTGTCCTTTTCACGTCTAAACCACTGAACCGATCGTTATGAAATTAGACAGTTAGGTAGCCTGCGACCTGGAAAATTATGAATTACAAAATACACTCAGATGAAAGACAACAAGTAGTGTATTAAAGAAAAATAAAGAAATATATATTTCCAATATATTTGTTACTACATCACGTCGTTCCTACAAATATTTTGCCGTGTTGAAATTGTTAACTTTGACTTGACTGCCTCGTTGGTCTAGTGGTAGCAAGAGCTACTGCTGAGCTTGAGGTCCTGGGTTCGATTCCCAGGTCGGGCAGATAGAAAATCCCAATAACACTTCGTTATTGGGGTTTTCTATCTAGAATTGTTAAATAGGACGGAGGCCTGGAAAAAGTGTTTCGAAAACTGGTTCAGACGCATGAAACTTTGAATAGAGGCTAGTGGAGAGTACCTAGGTACCTTGAAAAACCTTTTAATTTTTTTTTTTGAGACGGGTTTGCTCTTGACTCTAGTCTAGGTCAGAAATGACAGAGACAAAGGCTACGATGGAGTGAGCTTACCCGGAAGAAGCCTGGTCACTCTAACTATGAAGAGATTCGGGTTGAATGCGTTCGGGAACACAGACGCAGGTAGTGAGTTCCACTCTTTTGCCGTGCGCATTATGAAGGATGTTTGGAAGCGCTTAGTGCGAATTGGTGGAATGGCAACTAAGTATGGATGGTACTTAGCAGTACGTCTAGATGTCCGATGGTAGAAAGGGGCAGGTGGGATGAGGTCGTGGAGTTCTTGCGCACACTCACCGAAGTACAGTCTATAGAAGACCGACAAGCAGGCAACCTTGCGGCGATGAGCTAAGCTGTGAAGCTTGGCATCCACCAGTTTTACGTCGCTTATGAGCCTCTTAGCTCTGCGTTCTACTGAGTCGAGCGCGGCAAGTTTGTACTTTGCGGAGCCATCCCAAAGGTGGCTGCAATACTCCATGCAGGATCGGACTTGCGCTTTATAAAGAGTTACAAGCTTTCCAGGCGTAAAGTATCGCTTCACTCTATTTAGGATGCACAGTTTTATGGCCGCAGTTTGAGCTTTGCGCTCAATGGTGGCGCCAAAGTTGAGACTGGACGTCAACTCCATGCCTAGGAGCTCAAGCCGATCAGTTACAGGAACAGATGTTCGCTGTTGATGTAAGATGCGGTAAAAAGACAAGCCCGTGATTTGGTGGCGTTAAAAGAGACCAGATTGTCATCACCCCACTTCAAGGCTTAGGGTCCAATCAGTCCGCTCTACCATGGCCTCTCTTAAGGAACGAACTTCTGGGTTTCGGGCGGACAAGTATCTCTCTGAAACAGTACTGTCATCTTCGTACCCATCAATACCAGGTTGGAGTAAGTCATTGATGTGCCAGAGAGGGGCCGGATATGGACGACAGCCAGTTCGGTTTTCGGCATGGGCACTCCACCGTGGATGCAATTACGCGAGTAAGAGTCCTGGCGGAGGAAGCGGTGCCCCGGGGCGGGGTGACGTCTCCAACGCTTTTAACACTCTGACCAGGAGCTGTATTCGGAAGACACTGTGCTACCATAGGGTGCCCCCGTACCTCCGCCACATCGTTGGGGTATTTGGCAGG